>LR990291.1:2500-10002500 GCA_905147355.2 Apotomis turbidana | reverse complement strand
CAGAGCCGAAGGGAGTGACGACGCGAAGCCAAACGTCTGGATCTGGAGGCTCGACGCCTGGTACGTCAGAATCACCTGCTCCGGCTGCACAAGGAGTAGACCTCAACGCCATCTTTGTACTCCTAAAGGAACAGGCCAGAAAACAGGAGGAACAGTCCCGAATCCTTCGGGAGCAAAAGGATCACCAGGAGGTACAGGCACGAATGCTTCGTGAGGTACATGAGTCCACGACCGAATGGAAGAGAGAGTTGTTCGAGGTCCAGGAAAAACTGGCCGATATGGATGAAAAGCTGGAGAGTCGAGTCCATGAGGTCGATAAAAAAATTTAGACCTGTGAGAACCGTCTCCAAAAACTTGAGATTAAAGTGGCTAATGGTCCAAGTACCTATGTACCCGACGCATCGGTGTCCGGAGGCGGCAGATTTAAGGTGCCCCCCTTTGATGGTAGCTCATCATGGACTGCCTACAAGCTACAGTTCGAGTCTGTTTCCCAGGCTAATGGCTGGAGCAAGGAGCAAGCCAGGACAGCACTGACGTTGGCGCTGCGCGACGAGGCCCTTACCATACTCGAAGCTCTGGGAAACGACCAGACGTACGACCGCCTCAGCAGACTTCTCGCGCAGGCTTCTAGAAGCCTTGGAGGCACGATACGGTGACAGTCACTTGGAGCACGTATACCGAGCTCAATTAAAGGACAGGACGCAAGGACGTAACGAGTCCTTACAACAGTGGGCCCTGGAAATCGAGAAGTTGGTTAGGAAGGCCTATCAACGTACGTCAGCATCGTTCGTGGACATCATGCTGGTGCAGGCCTTTATTGATGGGATCCGGGATCTCGAAGTGAGGGCAGCCGTGAGATTGGGTCACCATGGGAGCCTGAAAGATGCAGTAGCCCACGCTCTCGAAGTAGAGGCGGTACGGCACGACTCATTTAGGCTTCACAGGGTGCGAGAGGTGTCGGCGGGGAAACCAGTAGATCCCCGTCGTGAATTCGGGCCACGTTGTTACCAATGTGGAGAAAGTGGACACATACAGTCAGGTTGCCCGAAAAGGAATAGGCGAGGAATGTCGACTGGGAAGTCGGTATCTCTCCAGCGCGAATTTGGACCACGTTGTTATCAATGTGGAGAACGTGGACATATACAGTTGAGCTGTCCGAGAAGGAATAGACGAGGCTTGTTGGCTAGGAAGCCGGTAGCTCCTCGCGGCGAATCCGGACCACGTTGTTACCAATGTGGAGAACGTGGACACATACAGTCAAGTTATCCGGATAGGAATAGGAGGGACAGGGATCCAGCTTCAATAGTAAGGGCAATGGGCCCCTTTGGGTCAGTACTACAACGGGTAAATGCTGACGCTGTATCACGAAGACCTTGTGTGGATAACGATGAACATTGCTTAAGACGAGATGACAAGGAATGTGTTCGAATTCGAATGTTAAGAACTGTTACCGGCAGCGATGAGTGGAGTGATGAAATAATGCAGCAAGCGCAACAAGAGGATCCTGACGTGAGACCCATTTTCAATTGGATTAGTACGGGTGCGCCTAAGCCAAGATGGTGTGACGTAGCTCCGATGATTGCGGTAAAAAAACGTTACTGGGCACAATGGGATAGCGTGGTTATGCATAATGGTGTGCTGTGCAGGTTGTGGGAATCAGCAAATGGGAAGGATGCTCACCTGCAAGTTGTTGTCCCAAAGAAAAGGGTGAGAGATGTTTTGAGATGCTTTCACAGCGGAGCGTCTGGTGGACATCTTGGAGTGAAAAGTACCCTAATCAAAATTCGAGAACGTTTTTATTGGATGAACTATCGCGAAGATGTTGAAAACTGGTGCAGAAGATGCACTAGGTGTGCATCAGACAAGGGACCGCATACCCGTAGCAGAGAAACACTCAAGTTGAGCAACGTTGGAGCACCATGGAAAGGGACGGCATGGAAACGAGGCGACGCAGGGTCGTTTCCAAAGTCTGACTCCGAAAACAAGTACAATCATGGTCATAGACTGATACGTGAACACGGGCTCCACGCTAGCATAAAGATGAAAACCCGATATGACCGGAAGTCTTATCATGTGGGTTTTGAGGAAGGTTCGTTGGTGTGGCTACATAACCCTATGCGACGAGTAGGAAAGTCCCCGAAACTGTCTCCGAATTGGGAGGGGCCTTACAAGGTAGTCACTAAAATAAACGACGTCACGTATCGAATTCAGAAGAATCCTCGTAGTCCCAGCAAGATTGTTCATGTTGACCGGCTGGCCAGATACTACGAAAATAATGATGCTCGGGACGAGCATGTCTTAGGAGGGGGTAGTGTTACGCCGGTAGGTTAGGTCAAAAACTTCGAACATCAATTTCAGTGCTTTAGAGGCGTTTTCAGCAGGCTGAAAAGTCATTTCAGGCCGTTTCAGAAGTTGCTCTATCACATATCTAAAGATCGAAATTTCACCCAAGTTGCCGTCGTTTTCAGGCGCCTGAAACATGTTTTCAGTCCGTTTCAGGGCACCCTCTATCAGATGACGCCATAACCTGAAAACCCCTTTTCAGGCGTTTTCAGGACCCCTTATGGGCCTCTGAAGCACAAATCATTATATGGCGAAATTTCCAGTAGGAGTGACAGAGATAGCACTAGTAGAAAGAGATAGCTATGCTCAGAACATTCGAGAAGTGTGTAACAAGGATGGGTCTACTAGAAAGAGATAGCTATACTCGGAACATTCGAGAAGGGAGTGACAGAGAGTGCACCATTAGAGAGAGACATATATGGCCTCGAATGTTCTCGGCCCTCACGCTGGACTTTACTAGAATATTCGCGATATGTGCGGACAATGCGTCGAGAAAGCGGGCCCCGCGGGATATAAAAGGCGCAAGCAGCCGGCGCGAGTTAGTTACATTTTAACTGCGATACAGTGCGAGTAAAAGGATAATCTGAGAGAAAGACTCATAAGTGATTAGTGCGCTTTAAGTACAGTTCGTGTGAATAGTGAGTGCGTAATTTGTGTTTGTGTTAATTAGTGGATTTTAAGTACAGTTCGTCTGAATTGTAAATGCGTAATTTTAGTAATAAAGTGTGTGTTTTCATTTGTGGATTAATTTGTGCTTTTCTATCAAATACGAACCCCACTCTCGTAACATTATTATACAAAGTGAGACAAGACAAACAGACTAAATTAAATTTAAAAAAATCCACGATTTATCCCACGATTGCGGTATGCAAATTCTGCCAGCGGGCGAGCATAGGAGCATCGCCACGCTCTGTAAACACGCTCAGAATGATGTTGGGGCTGCCGCGCAGTCGGCACATTAAGGACGCGCACCTCTTGCGCATTATCGCCGAGAAGCTGTCAATTTGCGCCTCTGCAAACATACCAGAAGCGCTACAGAAGAGCGGCAACCCCTTCAGCACCCGGAACGCGTTGTTATATTGAACGCGCAGGCCGTTGTATGCCTTCTGCGTGAAGAAGAAGAAACTATGATGTAAGAAAACCAAAATCATAATTCTAATATAAACTAAATGTCACAATTAACGTAATATCTCAGAGAAATACTTTAATTTCTCTTCTTCGTAGTCGTGCACTCTTGGCAGAGTGGTCGTGGTCATGTTTAGGTCGATTCTTTCGCCACCGCTTCTCTCGTGATGCGCCGCCATGTAGTCCTATGTTTGACGGAGTGAGAATTCACGTTTATGCCGCATTGTGTCACAGATTTGATGAGGTCTGTCCATCGCGTTGGAGAGCGCCCACGAGATCTTTTGCCCTCCACATTCCCTTGCACCACCAATCGTTCAATGGAGTCCTCGTTGCGGGTGATGTGACCGAAGAGCTTGAGAATTTGTATTTGCACAGCCGACGATAATCTCTCTTTGATGTTGAGTTCTTTCAGGATTAAAACGTTCGTTCGGTGAGCAGTCCACGGGATGCTGAGCATGCGTCTCCAGCACCACATTTCCAGTGCGTCAATCTCGTGGCGATCTCGCATCCTCAGTGTCCACGTCTCAGCTCCGTACAGAAAGATTGGAAAGACCAGGCACCTCATCAATCGAACTTTTGTGTTTCTGGTTATTCTGCGGTCCTTCCAAATCTTTGTTAATTTTTCCACCGCGGATCTAGTCATGGCGCAACGTCTTCGGATCTCGTCCTCGCAGCCAGTGTTGGTTCAGTGTTGGTGATAGTGGAGCCTAAGATAAACATAGGTATTGACTACCTCGCATCCCACTAGAACTTGGACATCTGGTTGGTTGTTGTTAACACGGTCTACAATCATCATTTTTGTCTTATCACGATTGATTGCAAGTCCAAAATATAAAGCTGTACTCTCAAGGCGACAAAGAAGAGTTTCAATTTCGTATTTGAATGACGCTAGGAGGGTAGTATCATCTGCATATCTTAGATTACATATTTTCTGCCCTCCCACAGATATTCCCTTATCCCAATCTTCGAAAAATATCCGCATTATGTACTCTGTGTATATATTAAACAACAGAGGGGACAGTATAGGTATACAGCCCTGTCTTACGCCGGCTTGAGTTTTGAAAGGTTCGGATTCGGAGTCAATACCGTCGTACTTTAATTTAAGTATTATTAAAGTTTGGAAGTCGCATGATCTTAGCGTTCACACTAACCTCGCCGTCTCTAGGGCAATAATTTTGCCTCTGCTACTCTATGCCTCGGAGACCTCGTGGTGGTCTATACAAGGGTGATATCAAATATCTAGACACACTACGAAGTCTCCGACCTATGGTTGTGGTATATCGGGTATAGTGTCAAAAATAAAACCTAAATTATCAAATGATTCAAATCATACACTAAAAATCATAAGTCGTTAAAACTTTGTATGTATGGCACCGTCAAGGTTACCTAAAGTAGTTTTTACTCTGAGCTTACCTGTGGCAAACGCAATGCTGGCGGGCAATATCTACGCTAGACAAGGATGTCTTAAAGGGTCACCTCGGCCACCGGCACATCATGCGACTCGTGAGAGGAGCTTTCAATGCAACTCAGAGATCGGACCAGCGAGCTGCAGTCAGTGAAATTTAAAAGAAAATTGGAAACGCTCGCCTTCAAGACCTGGACGCCAAACGTCAGCACCGAAAGACTCGGCCCAAGCCCTCGTACAACTACACGTACAAATCATCTGGCCAGCTTTGTTGTATCTCATGCTGTCGGACTTCCAAAACCAAATTTGGGTTTGCAAGCTACGCTTGCGCACAAGCTCGTAACAATAATCAATTAAATTAAGAGTTTCTTTAACTAGATTGTCAAGATGTCACCGTCGATGGATCTGGGTGGACATCAGAATTGATAGTTTTTTTTTGTAGACACGAAAAGACTTAGCTCGTTATTAATTTGTTTTATGTTAACTTGTAACAAAAACTGAGATTGTATTGTAACTGTACTGTGATTTATTTTGAAATCGTTTATAATATCTCAAAAATGCCATTATTAAAAATTCAAAAAAATATTCTTTGATTTTAAGCCAATAACATAAAAGTTGGTTTTTAGGGTTCCGTACCTCAATCGGAAAAAAACGGAAACCTTATAGGATCACTTTGTTGTCCGTCCGTCTGTCTGTCTGTCAAGACCCTTTATCTCGAGAACGCGTAGAGGTATCGAGTTGAAATTGAACCCATATACCTACTTAAGTCTACGGTCCTTTGAAGCTGTGAATAAATCAAACTTCTACTTCTACTTAAACGTGAAAAAAGATACGGCCGTTTATGTCGCAAAATACGTACATTTCGACACTCTTAAGGGAATCAAAAAAGATAGGGTACTTCCCGATGATCTAGACTAGAACTATGAAATTTGGCAAGTAATATCGTCACATACTACAAATACTTATAAAAATCTGAAAACTATACATTTGTAATAAAATCATAAAAAATATAGGTAGTCCTTTTCAAACATCATATTTGGAGAACTCGGTTGCGTTAATTTTGCACCTCGTTTGTATGCGGCGCCATACATTTCAGGTACAAACTTAAATCAACCAGGCCAATTAAGATGGGATAAGTGAATGTTTGTACGGATCCCTCGGTGCGCGAGTCAGACTGCATTTGGCCGGATTTTTTTTAATAGTAATGTCATTACATTTTTATTATACGTTACGTATGTTACAATTATACAAATTGTAATCATTATATTAATTTATTTTCATAAATATTCGTATCATTCGAAAAATTCGAATATTCGAATTTTAGAAATTGAAGTATTCGTATTATTCATTTATTCATTGTTCTATTTCACGGAGAGTCATGGGAGGATACTTTCCAGGCAGCGGAGTTGGGGATGCTTTCAATTAATAAGTGGCTAAATAGAAACCTACTGAGGCTAAATCAAAACAAAACCAAATACCTTTGCTTTCATAAAACCGCTGCCTCGAAACCACCCGACACCCTAACAATTAAAATCCATTCCAGTGACATGTGTCTTTCAGGACCTTGTAGTTGTGATCCCATTGTACGCTCTAACATTATTAAGTATCTCGGAATCGTGATGGATGAACATTTAAATTTTAAACACCATATTCAGTGTCTGTCTAAAAGGCTAAGGAAAACCATTGCAGTCATAAAAACCCTTAGAAACTCGGCGGACCGCAAGGTGCTGACAATGGTCTATAAAGCTATTGTTGAGTCCGTGGCCAGCTATTGCGTCAGTGTTTGGGGTAGTGCAGCAAAATCTATCATGTTAGTCGCGGAACGCGCACAAAGATCTGTACTGAAAGTGATGCTAAAGAAACCGTTTCGCTACCCGAATACCCAGCTGTACAAAGAAGCGCACGTCCTGAACATTCGACAACTTTTTATTCTCCGCACTTGCGTAGCGACCCATAAGCGCCTAATCGGTACGAAGCTTCACAGAGAAATGTTAACAAAACGTATCTATAAACTTAATCCATCTTCAGTCAAATCCGTATTTGCAAGGAGATTTGGAGACTGTGTGAGAGCATCTGTTTATAACTCAATTGCAAAATACTGCGACATCAAAAACCTATCTGTTTCTGATGCCAGACGACTTATTAGTGACTGGCTTCTGACCTTGAACTATAGTAAGACTGAGAGCATCTTGAAAATTCGCATGATTTAGTGACACATTGTTTTATTGCATAGTTTTATTGATGCTTGCTTATACTACGAAATTAAAGTTCTTAATATAATTAACTAGTTTATAATGTAACTTTACTTTTAAAATTTAACTTCGGAAATGATCAAAATAATATATATATAAGTACAAATTGGTTGCCCAAGATACAGGCTGCGCCTAGTTTGGGAACCCCTGAATAAGTTATGCCATTACTATTCCGCTATGTGCATGCATTTACTTCATGTTATTGTTATTTTGTATGTAATTCTTTTTTGTGTGCCAATAAAGTTATTTTTACTTTTTTACTTTTTTTTTTCTATTCGAATACTAATATTGGACGAATATTGCAAACCCTAGCCACAACGCGTTCTCTACCAGTTAACCATAGGACTAGACAAAAACATTTGTATGGTGCATAATAGCGTTAAACATTTAAGTATTAATCATAGTGGAATGGAAGAAGTGGAAACTTGCGGTGGATACGCTTTGTGATTCTACAAAATCTGTGCTTTGGATGCTGGTATTGCTGGTGTTTGGATTTTTCTTTTTATAATTATTATCCAGGTATATTATTCGGGATTAAATTTGAGGTAGGTATATTTACTCGATTTAAATTTATACAAATTTCACTCGACGTTTAGAACATGATGTCCATGGTCTCGAAGGCACTGAAGAAATAAATAAATAAATCGCACGACAAGAAGATGTTGATGCCCGCCTTTACAGTGCCTTAGAGACCATGGACGTGACATCACGTCCGTAACGCCGAGGTAGGTGAATTTGAGGTTTATACAAAACCTTTAAATTACAAATTGTCAATATCTATCCATATAATATATATATATCACGGTCATATGCCCCTTATATGGGTACTATCATTACTATCGTCACTGTCATTGATGCACGTCAATGTCAATAGAATTAAGCCCCTAGCCCCTAGTAGTATAAATATATGGCCTGTCGCAGTACTGCATTGATTACTCCCGGCTACACTGCGTTTGAAATGTCGGAACGGAGGTACATTGATTGTTTGATACATTTTTCAACATTGTCGCAGTCAATATGAACCAGGTGCGTATTTTCATTGAGATCACGTTCCACTAATATTTGGCCATTCTACCGGAATTACGTTGTAGGTACATACTTACTGTCACGATTCATTTAATCGCATTTCTACCAATAAATGGTCTGCGTCGCGAAAGTTTCGGACTTCTTAAACGTACCTATCTGTGAAATAAAAGGAAATGTGTGATTATGGTTTAACTCAGCAGCGTCTTAAAGTCACTAGGTTTTTGATTTACATATTTATTGTAACAGATATTCACCTCCCGAAATAAAGAGGCAATTATATTTGTCTGTCTAAGGACCTATTTGTGCCCTGGTAAGTTTTACTCGTATGGACCGAATAATTTTATTGAAGTTTTTTGAAATAGCAGATGTATTGAATGTGATTTTATACAAATGGAATAATTAAAGCACCATAGAAATTGAATCAGCTAGCGTGAATGGGATGCCTTCAGACTAAGCAGAGCAAAGATCTGCGCAGGGTGACTGGCAAAACCTGGATGGCTAACTATAAAAACTTGTTTAAAGATGATTGTCCTTCTTTCATACCAATATATTTTTGAATTTACATATTTATACAAGTATGTATCAGATTAGCAAATTATATGATATAAAATAAAAATATATATGGTTAAAAAAATGCGCAACTAAATAAGCACAAGAGAAAATCTTCCGTATAGTTTTCCGTGGTTGGTGGCCATAGGTCGTTTAGGGTGCACGTCTTGTTAACTTGGAATTACAGGTACTAGGCAGTGCATGATTTAGTCGTACACAAGTTAAATGACTAGTTTAATAGCGGACCAGCTGTAACTTGGCGTGAGGTGCCGTGAGGTAGGCGCGGGCGATTACCTCAGACCTCACACTTCCCAGCTTGACCCAGAATTTTGATCAAGCGTCAACTAGATTACATTAAGGGTAAATTGAGAGCGTTTCTGAAACTACTAAACAGTTAATAGTGTTTGCTGAAACTTGTGAGTTTACTTATTTGCTCGCCGACATCGGCTATGAGAGTTATGGGGTAAGTTCGGCTATACTCGCGTCGCGTAATCTGAGGCCCTAAGCTATGCAAATTGCGATACAAATCTGCGCCGCTTACTGAACATGTGTAGTTTTAATAAGTATTGGCCCTTGTTTGTATATAGTATAAGTTATGAAGCTGACTCTGGTTAAACGTTTTAGTTTAAACGATATTCAATCGAAGTTTCTGGTACAACTTGTGGCACAAAATTAAACTATAACAGAAGGTTCTCTCCTTCGATCTTCTCAATAGCGCCTGAGAATTCGATTATTTTGTTTGTTTGTTAAAATACGACAGAAAAAACTGGAAGGCGTAGCCAAGTATCACGGTGCATGCAGAACCTCTCTTACCGCAGCCTGACAAAGAATTTTTATCAATTATCAGCCATGAGATTTATGGGGTAAGTTCCTCTATACTCGCGTCGCATAATGTGAGGCCCTAAGCTATGCAAATTGTGATGCAAATCTACGCCGCATACAGAGCATCTAGGGGTAGTTTTAATAAGTATAAGTTTAATCATTTGTTTGTAACTATACGCATAGGTTATGGAGCCGAATTTGGCTAAACGCTTTGGTTTAAAACGATATTCAATCAAAGTTTCTGGTATAACTTTTGACACAGAGTAGGTAGAACATTACAGAAGGTTCTCTCTTTTGGTGACACAACCCGTCTTGATTCGTAATTATTGTTTTATTTATTATTAAGTGTCGTTATAAACGTTTTGGCGTATAATAATATTCAATCAATAAAATAATTAGTAGGTATAATTTTTATTCACAGAATAAAACGTTACAGACGATTCTATATTTTGGTCTTCACAATACTACTTTGGCTCATGTGGCAAGATATACCGACCAACGCTGGACCCTTGCAAGTAAAAAATGGGGCGGTCCACAAGGGAAAAGAAGCGTAGGACGGCCTCGAAAATGATCGGCAGATGAAATTACAAAGCTTGCGGGAAGTAAGTGGGTGCAGACGGTGTACGGCATCGTGTCCTTAGCATCGCCGAGCTGAAAGCAATACCGGATGTAACGGCACCGCCTATGGCTTCATCTTCTGACACCGATGGAAATGTTCAGGACGTTCAGGTGGAAAAGCCGGCTGCCAAAAGGTCTACACGAGCGCCTAAAAAGGCGAAATAGTGTGTGTGTAGTAGATTTGTTCTTGTTTCATTCGTGTTACTTCGTTGTGTGGTTGTTTTTTTTGGCATTGTACTTTTGCTTTTATAGTCATATTCGTGAAATACTTTTCTTTTAATCTCCGTACCCTCTTGTTTTATAATTTTTTTTTTTTTTTTTTCTTGTGGCTTTCACGTTAATTTGTATGCTGCACTGTTTGACGTTTTGATTAATATCTAAGAATTGTGACAGTTGACATTGACAAACGTCCAGTGTTGTAAGCTTAAAATCGCGTTCCGTTTTACGGAATATTCTTGTTTTGTTTTTGTAAAATTCTTAAATTGATTAACTTCCATTGTTTATTTATACTTTCTTTCTGTACTGCTGGCGGGTAGAGTGTGGAGTTATTTATTTGTATTATCTATCTATTTATATATATATATATTTGAACTTTTTTGTATATATGTCTTTATTCAGCCAGAGTGACAGTGATCAATTTTTATCTTTCTCGTCTTCATCGGATGGTGTGGGAGTCGATGACGACAGTTTTCATAGCCTGCCACCATCACTACATGATTTTTTGGATGCTGAATTAAGTAACTATAATAAAAACTTTAATGTAGTTCATATTAACGCGCAAAGCATTCCTGCCCATTATGCCAATTTAGTTTTATCTTTTGACCTCGTTAATATCCACGCTATCTTAATCTCAGAGTCGTGGCTTAAGCCTAACTTACCCTCATCTTCTTTTTCTTTGCCTGGTTTTCACTTAATCCGTCATGATCGCTCTGATAGAGGTGGCGGTGGAGTTGCAATTTATCTCCGTGATAATATTCCCTACTCTATAGCTAGCATATCTCCTATATGTACTTCATCAGATTCTGCAGAGTATTTGTTCCTAGATATTACTTTATCTCACTCGAAATTACTTCTTGGAGTATTTTACTCATCCTCTCTTAAAGTAAATTACTTCGTTTCCCTCGAGAAACTATTCGAAAATCTCACACCTTTATTCGATCACCGCATAATAATGGGTGATCTAAACACGTGCCTCCTTAAAGATGACCATCGTTCCAGCAGTTTGAAAGCAGTGATGAAGGCCTGCTACCTTAATATTCTTTCGTCTGGTCCAACGCACCATTTCCCAAATTGTTCTCCGTCTCTTTTAGATCTGGCAATTGTTTCATCTTTGGCTCACGTTGACAAATTCGGCCAATACTCTGCTAATGCCTTCTCTTACCATGGCCTGATTTACCTCTCATATAAAATTCGTCCTCCCAAGTCTAAACCAAAAATTCTTCTCCAACGCAATTTTAGTGGGCTAGATGTTGATAAACTTCGCGAAGATGCGTGTAAAATTGATTGGTCAGTTGTTTCTACAGCTAATACGGTGGACGATCAAATTAACATCTTCAATTCTCTCCTGATTCAGTTGTTTGACGTTCACGCTCCCGTACGCGCTGTAAAGGTTAAGCATCTTCCTGCACCTTGGCTTACTGCGGACATTAAATCTTTAATAGAAAAAAAGAATCAGGCCAAATCGAGATACAAAGTCGACCCGTCGGATAAGAACAAAAACCGATATCGCGAGCTTCGTAACCGGTGTAGCACGATATGTCGTGATGCACAAAGACGCCATATTCATAAATCCGTAGAAAATGGGGATCCAGCGAAAGTCTGGAAGTTTCTTAAATCACTAGGAGTTGGAAAGAGTAAGCAGACTTCTATATCTAATGATGTTAATTTCGATGAGCTTAACAAGCATTTCTCAGCATCTGCCTTATTTGATGGCCCTGTTAAGGGGAATACCCTTACCTATCTTTCAACATTAACAACTCCTGATTTTCCTCCTTTCTCTATTCGTCCTTTCTCTGACAGTGATGTTAAGAAGAACGTATTGAGCATCAGTTCAAATGCAGTCGGTGCTGATTGTATTAGTCGCAACATGATACTTCCTCTTCTCGACCTGCTTACTCCCGTTATTACCGGCATCTTTAATTTTTCAATTTCCTCTAGCGTATTCCCTTTACTATGGAAGGATGCAGATATCATCCCTTTACCCAAAAAATCCAATCCTTCTTCTTTTTCTGATTACCGTCCAATATCCATTCTCCCTTTTCTATCCAAAGTCATGGAAAAACTAGTGCACAGACAAATAAATTCTTTCTTGAACCAGAACGACCTCTTGAACCAGTTTCAATCTGGTTTTCGTCCTGGTCATAGTACCACCACTGCGCTTGTTAAAATCACAGATGATATTCGAATGGGCATGAATAACCGGAAGTTAACGGTTTTAACCCTCTTAGATTTCAGCAATGCGTTTAATTCTGTGGATCTTGGGTGCCACAAATGTGTGAGGTTAGCAGGAAGATGTTTGCTGCAGTAGCTTCTTTGCGACGGCTGCGTAACTTTCTCCCCATTGCCACTAAAATTGCGTTGGCTCAAACGTTACTTCTCCCTATTCTGGACTACGCTGACATCTCCTATCTCGATCTTACAGAGGAGCAACTTAATAAGCTTGAGCGCATTCAAAATGTCGGCATTCGGTTCATATTTGGGTTACGCAAATATGATCATGTATCTAGTTTCCGTTCTCAGCTCAAGTGGCTCCCAATCCGTTTTCGTCGTAACTCTCATATTCTTGCTCTTCTTTTTAATATACTTTTTCATCCTGCAACTCCCCGCTATCTCAAGGAGCGTTTCTCTTATCTTACTTCTGCTCGATCTGCCCAAAATTTGCTCCTTGCCGTACCTTCTTCCGTCTCAAAATTTTATAATAATTCGTTTACTTTTAAAGCTGTCTGTTTGTGGAACTCCTTGCCTGTGAGCTTAAGGCGCGCTAAATCTCTTGTTTCTTTCAAAACTCAACTGAAAGAACATTATCTACCCCTTTCATAATTCGTATTTTATTCAAATGGTCCTATTACCTGTTGGCTGAATGTATGTATGTATTTATGTATTTATTATATTTATGTATTTATTTGTTTTTTATGTATATATTATTATTATTTTCCGATTTTTGCACCGCCTAGTAACAAAATCTTATTTTTTTCAAGTTCTCCACTACCCAAAGGTTGTCTGGAAGAGATCGCTCTTTAGCGATAAGACCGCCCGTTGTTTTACCTCTTGTTTAGGCTTGAGATAATATTTATTTCACAATGTGAAGTATCCGCATTGACCAACCTGCGTGGCGACGTCTATGGTCGCCAAAAGAACAACAAACAAATTTATCTCAGTGTCAATGTCAGTGCGTGTCGTCGTCGTCCAAAAGAAAATTTATATCGCTTTAAAATAATAATATTAATAGCATCATCACCCGCATAAACTACTATATTTAGAGTGTTGTTCCTGTTCCTGTTTCGGTGCCTGTTCCTGTTTAAAGGTTAGTGGAACCTCACATTATTTCATAAATATTATCTCTAGTTCTATTCTTCTCCGCTCTCTTTATTTTTCCAAATTTTCTAGGATGCCCACGAACCAGGATTTACAGTCCATTTAAAGCTACACCATATTTTTTGGCCTCCGAGCCGGGTATCCTAGCTTTTCGAAATATCTTTCAAAATTGTCTTTTTTCAAAATTATACCGCCGCATAATCCAGGAGTATTAAAAACCCTGCATTCTTCTTAATAACATAAAACGCATTTATTTTGCGTATTCGCATACCGCGTATATTGTAATAAAACCGCTTTGGAAATTTGAATTCAAGTACTATGAATTTCTGCGTACATTAAGTGTCATTGAATTACTTAGCAGACATCTTTGAATTTACTGTTAAAGTCGACATGTTACGACGTTCCGCTCGCATCATGGCCTTTTACGGTGTAATTGTTATTTTCACGCGCTAGAATCTATTTAATTAGGTTTGATATTTAATAATTATCGATATTCCATCTTTGACATTTTATAAATATGGAAAATTCGGAGATGCAAATTTCGCTTTTAATTAGCAAACGAGATTCGTATTTTGAGCGAATCAGGTCAATTTATGACACCATACCGAAAAGTAAACGAGAAAAAGCTACTTTGTTTTTGATGAAAGCTCAGCAAATAGATAAGTTACGCGATGAATATGTTTCTCTCAGCGACTCAATTCACGCCCATGCCTTGACCCTAGATCCCGAATATAAAGCGGATTATGAAACATTTTGGGTGTTTGACGATATGTATTGCGCAATTAAAAGTGCGTATAGTTCACAGACTTCTGAGCCACAAACACAAACTATTACGCCGCCATTCAAATTGCCGCAAATTGACATACCTGAATTTCATGGTGACATTCAACAGTTTCCGCTTTTTATTGAATCGTTTCGCACTGTTGTGCATGAAAACCCATCGCTAAGGGATTCTGAACGCATTCAATATCTTATCTCGAAATTGAAGGGCAAAGCCCAGAGCATTTGCGTTGGGATTGTACCTGCCCCGGAAAACTACAGCGTTTTGTATGACGCGCTCATACAAAAATACGAAGACAAACGCGCTATCGCCGTGAGCTATTTAGAAAACATTATAAATTTGAAGCCATTAACTGCAGGCAAAGTAAACGCGACAACTTTAGAAACATTCATCGATCAATTTTCTACATCAGTAGCTGCCTTACGTCAGCTTGACATAAATTTGTTGGTTGATTTTGTGTTCATACATCTAGCGCAGCGTAAGCTAGATTCTGATACATCGCGAGCCTTTGAAATGTCTCTTGGTAATAAATCGGCATTTCCAAAATACGACGACTTCGTAAACTTCGTTCGCAATCAAACTAAAATATTGCAGAGAACCGCATCAAATACGTCGTCATCGTCGCCTTATACAAGTCGCACTGTTCGCAATGAACCTTCATCTACACGCACGCATCATGCACATACAAGCATGCAAACATTTCATGTGAACAATAACACCTCTGATCAAGCCTGTAGCTACTGTAATAGTAAAGGACACGCACATTTGTATCAATGCGAGCCGTTTTTGAAATTATCACCGCTTGACAAGTATAACGTCATAAAGAAATGCAACGGCTGTGTGAATTGCTTAAGTCTTCGTCATACATGGTCAATGTGCAAGTCAAATTTAGGGTCGTTCTCAAAAAATTTGCACCGCCACCTGTCAACAGGTTTGTCTTAGAAGAAGTTTTTTACACCGTTTTATTTTAAATATTCAATTATCAACACATATCTATAGACACTTTTTAAATAGAGGCCAAATGCTTTTAATTAAAATTAAAGCATATTAATAGACAAAAAAACGATTTAAAACTATGTTTTGTCGCTCACTTGCCGTGTCCCAACGCGAGGTACTCTTGTTTCGTTGTAATAAAAACATATACATTACCGACTTAGCTTAAGTTCAGTACTCCATTTTATTTTCACATATGATGAAGATTGAATACTACCATATCGAATAATAATACTTTGCTTATGTTGCGAATTATTTGCAATTTAAGTTTGTCCACGCCATTTTTTGTCGTTCACTTGTCATGAGACAAACATTACGATTGTGTGACTACTATTTCGTTTCCCCTGCCTCACCCCGCATAAATCGAGACCTTCAGTTGCCACCTAACACTGTTCCGAGTGACACATCGTCAGCGTGCTGCACTAAAAAAATATGATACATACACTTACGCGAGCGGGAGTTTGTAATGGGTATGTAGTCTATATTCTGCCTTCCATATTTTGGTTGACGTGGGTACTATTGCATTCATTTTAATTTATAACGCGTAAAGTATGGTATAATTGTATGTGTATAAATATGCAGTTCATCAACGAAATACTTTATTTGTTTTGATGACATAACTATAATTTTTTCCATTACCTGTATGTCGTTCACTTGTCTATATATAAACAGGTGAACGACACATACGGCAGGTGAACGACAATTATTTAAACACTCATACAAAATAATTTAAAAACCAGGTTTTATCGGTCACTCGCCGTGTCTCAACTCATGTTTTGTTGTTATAAAAACATTCCATTTTACTTTCAAGCTGTCTTAGGAATCCTTAGCAGGTGGCGCCCACACCAGATTTTGAAAGCATCAATCCTCTGCCTGTCAGCGGCTTTGAGCTTCCAGGTCTCTGCCCCATAAAGAGATATGGAGAAGACAAGTGCACAGACGATGTGCATGTTAGTCCAGTTAGGGATGTTTCTATCTTTCCATATTTTGCCGCGTTGGGTCATCGCTGTTTTGGCCATTCCGATTCGCCTGCGAATCTCTGGTTTGCATGTGCCTCTATTTGTGACAATAGAGCCAAGGTACTGGAACTGATCAACAGTTTCGAACTCTTGAAGCAGGTTAGTACTTTGTCAACTAGTAATGGTCGACTATCATCAGCTCGGTTTTATTTGTTATTAATATCGAGACCCATTCTGAGGCTGGTTGTTTTGAGTCATTCCAAAAGTTGGGCCACTTCTGCTTCGGGTGATGCAAAATAGGCGATGTCTACCACGTACCTTCAAGGGCTCCATATCTGTTATATAGTATTGGGGATATTATGCATCCCTGTCGTACGCCTTTCCGGAACTTAAAATTCTTGTAACTATGTGACATGTCCTACCGACACCATTCTGTATGCAGACTCGTAAAGGCTTTATAAAGTGTTACCACATGTGCTGGCAGCTTCAGACAATACCTCCCATAGCTTATCCCACCTAACGCAGCCGAAGGCTTTCTGGTTATCAGATGTGAAGGAATTCTTCGAAGATGGCGAAAACAGCAGTAGGTTACTCAGCGGGTAAGAACTAATATGTCAAAAGAGGCAGCATTAGGATGCAGAAACGTTATTTAAATGATTCGCTGTTGAGCCCTCATAACAAATTTATAAGATCACATGGGTATGCTTGAGTTTTGCATCTTTTTGCCGGTTATGACCTTTCTGGATTGTACAGGCTTCAAAAAACCTCCTGAGAAATGTCCTATGAGATGAGAATTAAATGCTTGTTTTCTTTATGCAAATTACTGACATAAGGAAAAAAGAAAAAAAAAACAATTAATAAAGCACTAGTTAACAGCTCAACGTAGGTTTTTTTTTAAATGTCACTTACCTGCAACCATCGTCGTTAACCTGCAAACAAATTCAGTGAAGTTGGAACATATTTGTCGCAAACCTGCACCCATTGTCGATAACTTGGTACAAAATGTCGTTTACCTGACATCGATGTCTTTCACCTGTCGACCTAAAATTTCAAACCCCTATATCTTCTAAGATATTCAATTTAACTACTTCCCTCGACGTGATATCAATTGTCTGAATATATTTCTAGCGATCCTATGAAAAATAAAAGAAGAAATCGCAACTTTAAAAAAAAATGCAAAATTAACGCAGCGGTGCAAATATTTTGAGAACGACCCAATACGACTTGTAAATATTGCAACAAGTCTCATCACAGTCTCTTATGCAGAAATGAGAATTCGAATGGATCAAATTATTCACAAAATTCAGGCAATTGGTATAATACTCAAGCTCCACCGCGAGTTCCCGCTTCCGCGCCACCGCGCACCGCACCACCGCGTCCGCCACCCGCGCCCTCTACCTCTGCACATCCAAGCACCCCGGCCGTTCCTCGTAATGACAATAACATGTCAAAGAGTTTTTCTGGCACTGCTATGAGTCAACAGAATTCTCGGAAAACCGTTGTTTTGGGCACTGCTATTGCTCAAGTATTAGATGCGTATGGCAATCGCCGAGATATAAGAATCTTGGTTGATATGGGTTCGCAAAACCATTTCATCACGTCACGTTGTGCACGTACTTTGGGTTTAAATATCGCACCTGATAGCAAAAATACATTGGTCCATGGCATTGGAGAAAGTTCTCAGTCAATTAAAGGGACGTCAAACATAACTTTGTACTCACCCCGTGATCAAACGTTCAAACTTGATTTGCAGACATTGGTGATTGACAAGATTTCGGGGAATCTTCCTGAATGTCAGATTGATACTGCCGCGTTGGATTATTTGAAAAATATCCAACTTAGTGATACCCAATGGTATATGCCGGGTAAAGTTGATTTACTGTTGGGAGCTGAAGACTTCATAAAGTGCGTCTTGAAGAACGACCGCATCATCGGACCATCAGGTTGTCCTGATGCAATTGAAACCGTTTTCGGATATGTCATTTCCGGTTCCGCTTTCACGGCTAATCAACAACCGCGTACTAGTAATAACTTTTTTGTCACTACTGAGAATGTTGACATCCTTCTTAACAAGTTTTGGGAGATTGAAGAAGTTCCCATCCGCAAGCACTTATCTGCCGATGAAAAGGCATGCGAGCAGATTTATGTACAGCAAACGACACGTGACAGTTCTGGCCGTTATGTGGTACCTTTGCCATTTTGCCGTGACCCGAAGGATTTAGGGGATTCTTTGTCTACAGCAATGCGTAGATACAACGCCCTGGAGAGACGATTTAAACGGGATAATATATTACATAAACAATATGATGAAATCATACGCGACTACTTGACGAAGGAATATATTTCCGTAGTGAAAGATCTGGATACTGATTCCAGCTCGTATATTATACCGCATCATCCCGTTGTCCGCGACGACAGGTTAACAACCAAGGTACGACTTGTTTTGGATGCAAGCGCCGCCACATCAACAAATGTGTCGTTAAATGACTGCCTGCACACTGGCCCTAATCTACAGTCAGATCTGCTAACGATCATTTTCCATTTTCGATTGTTTCCTGTAGCTATAACTGCAGATATACGCCAAATGTATTTGAGGATACTGGTGTCACCCGAATTTCACCGCTACCTTCGCATATTATACCGTTTCTCTGAAGAGGACGAACCGCAAATGTATGAATACAACCGCATCTGTTTTGGGCTAAAATGCAGTCCTTATCTTGCAATGCGCACTATAAAGCAGCTTCTTATTGATGAAGGGTCCGCTTACCCTGCCGCATCTGCAATAGTATCCCGCAACTTATACATGGACGATTTAGGGACGTCTGTGATGGACGACGCCACTGCAATTGAACTGTCCCGCGATTTGATTGACCTTTTCTTAAAGGCTGGTCTAGAGTTGGTTAAATTCTCTAGCAACTCACGCGCACTACTGGAAACTATTCCTGAAGAGCATCGATTGACAGCTTCGGTTGACATCTCAGAGACCGATGAATTGAAGATCTTAGGATTACGCTGGTGTCCTTTAGAAGATCAGTTTTCCATTACTGTAAATTTGGACCCGCATAACATCGTAACAAAACGAACTATTTTGTCTACGATCGCCAAACTTTGGGATTTAGTGGGTATTGCAGCACCGATTGTTCTGCATGCGAAATTACTCATCAAGTCTCTCTGGTTGCTGAAAATGGATTGGGATGACCAACCACCCGCATCTATATGTAAACAATGGTTTCAGTTCAAATCTGAACTTCCGCTCTTACAAGAACTCAGAATCCCGCGTCATTTGGGAATCAACGCACATGATTGTGTTATTACCCTTGTAGGTTTCTCAGACTCTAGCACTGCTGCATATGGAGCTGTAGTGTATATGTGTGTGTCACATTCAAGCTTTGCTCACAACATTGTGAACATTGTGTGTGCAAAATCAAAGGTATCTCCTGTGAAGGTACAAACATTGGCTAGGCTCGAACTATGCGCCGCTTTGCTGTTAGCCAAACTCTTATGTTATGTTTCTGACAATATGTCAGATAAATGTCACATTTCAAATGTGTATGCGTTTACGGATTCCAGTGTAACCTTGCAATGGATACACTCATCGCCGCAACGATTGAATGTATTCGTTAGCAACCGTATAGCTCAAATAAATTACTATTTGCCCGCATCGCATTTCTACCATGTCTCTGGTAAAGAGAATCCGAGCGATTGTTTATCTCGTGGCCTTACCCCAAAACAGTTGATTGACCATCCGCTTTGGCTTCATGGTCCCCCATGGGTCAAACAACCCATTACTGAATGGCCTCTAGACCATTTCGTATTTGACGATCAGGTTAATCCACCTGAAGTTAAAGCCAAACCGCAGGTGTTCTTGACTACAGAGAAAGAAAAATCGTTTTTACACGAATTGGCATCGCGATTCTCCTCGTGGAGTAAATTTCTTCGTGTCATTGTGTATATGTTGCGTTTTGTCAAGAAATTGAAGCGATCAGATTGTGTTTCGCCTTCGGACGTTCAAATTGCTGAAGAAACTGTTCTCAAAAAAGTTCAATCATTTCACTTTGGTGGAGATATCAATGACATTTTAAATAATAAAGCACCGTCTAAACGCATGCGCAAATTACTTCCGTTCATGAAAGATGGTCTTCTGCTTGTTGGCGGTCGATTAAATAAATCTGAACTTGATTATTTTGCAAAGCACCCAATTGTGCTGCCCAATAACGACCATGTTGTGGATTAAATTATTGATGCATATCATCGAAAATATTTACATGTCGGTCCAAATCTGCTGATGTTGTTGTTGCGACATAAGTATTGGATTATTTCTGGTAGAAACCTTGTTCGCAAACGCTTTCAAATGTGTGTTCAATGTTTTAAAGTTGATCCAAAGGTTGAACCACCGCTAATGGCTGATTTACCGACTTGCCGCGTAACAGAAGCAAAATCATTTTTGCATACTGGCGTAGATTATGCTGGTCCTTTACCGATTCTACTGAGTCGTTATAGAGGAGCAAGACAGCAAAAGGCGTATATTTGCCTTTTCATTTGTCTTGTTACACGCGCAGTTCATATTGAACTTGCAGTAGATCTTAGTACTGCTGCTTTCATTAACGCGTTCAAACGTTTCATTTCACGCCGAGGTACCTGTTTATACATGTACTCAGACAATGGTACTAATTTCCTTGGTGCAAAATCTTATTTTGATGAGTTGTCTAAAATGGTAAATTCTAAAACCTATAAGACTGCATTGTCTGACGAACTCCTTCAAGAAGGTATCACTTGGAGCTTTAATCCGCCGAGCGCACCACACTTTGGTGGCTCATGGGAATCAAATATACGCAGTACTAAATTGCATTTAAAACGCGCGATTGGAGATCAACTGCTGACTTACGAGGAGATGACAACCGTTTTGACGCAAATAGGAGCTGTCTTGAATTCACGACCTTTAACCCTGCTGAATGCAGATCCTTCCGAACCTACTGCATTAACCCCATCACATTTTTTAACACTCGGTCCATTAAATTCATTATATATCGCTGATGTATCGAACGTTTCGACTAATTTAATAAAACGCAAATATTTACTTGATAAAATTATAGAATCCTTTTGGAAACGTTGGAGGACTGAATATTTGCATACTCTCCAGATGCGTCAAAAATGGAATACTCCAACTAAACCTGTAACTAAAGGGACTATTGTCTTACTGAACATAGATAATGTTCCACCATTAAAATGGCCATTAGGTGTGATCGAAAATGTTTTTCCTGGTAAAGATGGTGTTATTCGAGTTGTGTCTGTACGCACTAATTCAGGTACTTATCAAAGACCGGTGGTAAAAGTTTCGCCTTTACCACTTCAATAGACATTCTTTATTTATATGTCACATAATTTTCCTTGTGACATTCTTAAGAAGTTCATTCTTTATTTTAATTTTCTTTTCGCGTGATTATTCTTTATCATTCTTTTGCTCTTTGTTTAGTAGAAGAACAAAGAGATGTTTGTCCTTCTAGGCGGGGGGAATGTTTAGGCTTGAGATAATACTTATTTCACAATGTGAAGTATCCGCATTGACCAACCTGCGTGGCGACGTCTATGGTCGCCAAAAGAACAAGAAACAAATTTATCTCAGTGTCAATGTCAGTGCGTGTCGTCGTCGTCCAAAAGAAAATTTATATCGCTTTAAAATAATAATATTAATAGCATCATCACCCGCATAAACTACTATATTTAGAATGTTGTTCCTGTTCCTGTTTCGGTGCCTGTTCCTGTTTAAAGGTTAGTGGAACCTCACATTATTTCATAAATATTATCTCTAGTTCTATTCTTCTCCGCTCTCTTTATTTTTTCAAATTTTCTAGGATGCCCACGAACCAGGATTTACAGTCCATTTAAAGCTACACCACCTCTAATTGTAATTTCTTTCATTGTATTTCTCCTGTTATTTTATGAGGTGTGCAATAAAGAGTACTTGTATTGTATTGTATTGTAAGTGGGTTGAAATAGCCCAGGACAGAAAGAAGTGGAAGAATTTGGAGGAGGCCTATACCCTGCAATTGGGGTTCCTATATTAGCTATATATATTAATTAAGTAACATCATCATTTATTTATTTTTTACGTTTTATTTGAAATTATAATAAGTTATCATTTATCAACTTGTAAAAATGGTTATGGGAAATAAAAAGGCTTTATTATAATTATTAATACTACTTTAGAAATTTTATTTCATTGGTTGTCTATGTCAAATGCGTTGCAATTGGTAGTGAATCGCCGGATTATTGTTTAAAATGGTCGACGAATGGGTGGTGCCAATTAGGCACTTAATTCTGAAGCACAACTGTGAACCACAACTCTTTCTCGTGCGAGAAATATTACCTATCTCTTTCTATGCAGTACTGTGAGAGAGTGACGAGTGACGCTATATCGCGCGACAAGAGTCTCGGAGCATAGTTGTGCTAAGGTTGGAACCCACACGATTGACATACAGAAAATTGACTTGAGTGACTGGGAATCTATAGATAATGTTTTAGTGCCTGCGTATTACTTTCCATAATGAGCTGTTTAGTAATAGATCAAAGTGGTTAGGTATAGTTAATGCTTCTAACGTAGCTGTAATTTGATTCAAAACATCAAACCGTACTAATTGCATTAATATCACTACTAAGTACTGATAATCTACTTATATACAATGCTCCTGTTACTTTAGAACTATGACAATATATGTACAGATACTTAAAATTGGAGATACATAATTCAAATATATTTTCGACCTACTATGAACGCCTACCCGCCGATCTTCGGAATGAACCATCTGACTTGGTATTCAAGTGTAAATTGAGAAACCTTTTATTGGAAAATCCTTTGTACTCAGTTAAAGATTATCTTGACATATTTAGATAAAATGTTTTGTATTTAGTGTAAGCGACGATCCTTTGTGGTGACTGTTGACATTTAATTTGTATATTACTTAAGTGAATGTATTGACATATTGACGACGCGTTTGGCTCGGTTTGTAGACACCTGCCTACTGAGTCGGCGGTCCCGGGTTCGAATCCCGGCCGGGGCAAATATTTGTGCAAATATTTGTTCTTGGGTCATGGATGTTATCTATATATGTATTTTATATATTATGTATATCGTCGTCTAGTACCCATAGTACAAGCTTTGCTTAGTTTGGGACTAAGTCGATTTGTGTAAGATTGTCCCTTAATATTTATTTATTTATTATTTATATTTATTCGACATTATTTAAATTGTTATATTATATGAAATTTTTTGACATTGTTTTTTTCTAAATTATCTAATGAATTACGACTTGCTGAATTTGTTTATCATGTTGACGATCACCATGTAGATTCGTGTAAATTGACTATGTGTAATTTATAATGTACTTATCCCTATATGTGTGAAATAAATATAATCTAATCTAATATAATCTAGTAGTGACACACAGTAGTGAAAGGGGAGCAATCTGGATTTATGATGAACTAGCTTCTGACCGCGACTGTCTGCGTATGCTCATTAATTAAATTTCAGTGGCAAAACATTAAATCATTAAACTCACTGGTGTGGTAGTGATGCGTCTTGTATGCTACCTATATTCCGCCCCTTTTTTCACCCCCTTAAGGGATGATTTTCGAGGTAAAAACTATCTTAAAATGTCCTTCCCCAGGTTTTAAACTATGTCCTTCCCCAGGTTTTAAACTATGTCCATACCAAGCCATAGCTGTTAAAGCGTCAAGACATAACCGACAGGGAGACATACAGACACACTTTCGCATTTAAAATATTAGTATGGATAAAAAATCGATAGCAATTAAGGTTCGGACACACTAAAGCGGTATGTCATCCCTTATGCGAAGCCAATCCTTAAGGGGCTAAAACGGGCCATGTTCTGCTGCAATTTGTGGCCGGCCATTATTTGGATCTTGCTCTAGTGTAGGGTGTCAGAGAGGGACGGCCATAGTTGCCGGCCATCAATTGCAGAAAAATATGGCCCGTTTAGAAGCCCCATTACAACGTGCACGCCGCGTGCATATTAGAGTCAAACCACGCTAACTCTTCCAAGCAAATTAACTGTCAAACCGTACAAACTGACTCACTTTGTATGGTTTGACAGTTCATTTGCTTATAAGAGTTAGCGTGGTTTGACTATATGCTCTTGTCCATGTGCACAACAGATCTGTCATCCAAATGCATCCGGCGTGTTGTGAACTTAACCACTTTATAATTCATTTTCTTTATTACTTTCTTTCTTTTTTTATGTCGACTCTATACTACTCGCAAAGTTGACCGAGCCCCGTTGACCGTATTACTTCCACTACTGAAGTGCCTCTCCACACTATTATGTTCTTCCATGCAATCTCGGTAAACTTCGTGAGTAGTGTAGCACCTGCATTTGTATGTGACTGATGTTTTCCAATCATGAAATGACTCACGCACGAGCCTTTTAAATGTCAAATTCGGAAAATCTAAAAAAATATATATATCTATTTGTAAGCCAACCTAAATTTATAACGTGTTCTAATGTGGCCATAGGTAGTCTAAGGGTTACGGACTCTTCACTGTATTGCATAATATCCCAGGTTATTTACGAATGATGAATTGCAGAGCCATCTAACCAAAACTAGAATAAATAAAAGCGTTGATTTTCCTAATAACCCTAGCCTACCGGATGAATAATAAAAGCTATGTAAAATTTTAATCTTCGGACTATAAAATTATATCTTACTTATGTAGATTTATAATTCTTGACAAAACTAGTGTCTTTATTCTGTGACAAAACCAACAAATTATTCCTCGTAAGTTTTAGAATCTTTAAACTAAAGAGCACTACTACTGGTCACTATGAAAATACGCCGATTCATAATAGAATTTGTTACTTATGTATATAAAATAGCGGTCGGAGCTAAAGTCTGCCTCTTTTGTAAACTCTATTCTCTAGAGTATTACCCCCGCCGTTGCTTGAATAATATGTGTAGCCATCCATTTAACCCGCCATGTAACTCGTCTCTAAACATAAAATCTTTATTTTTACAGGGTCTCAATTTTCAACACTGATTTTCGATTCGGAAAATGTATTGACCTACGCCTACACTAATACAAGTACTTTCTTTGTGCCTAACGTGTAGACGACAGCTTTGTAGACGATACGTGAAAGTAGTGTAGTGTAGCTGCCATACAAAACTATTCGGAAACAACGAAACAAATACAAAACAAGTAAATAAAAGCTTTTAAATTAAAGTCTGCTTTCCGGAATATGACGCGACGTTCAGTTTTTAATTCCCTTAAGTAACATAGTGGCGTAAACTTGCCGTGTCCGTTATGTATATGTCACAGGTCGACCATGATATCAATTTTGTCGTGAAATAATAATGTTCAATATCTTGGGAAAAATACTGAGGTCAAAACTCCGCTATCGACATTCAATTATAATCTAACAGAACGTAAACTACTTAAAATTCGGGACCATGCCAAAGGCGCAGTAACAAATGGGTCCGATATTTTAAGTCTTGTTAATATTAAATTTAATTTCTGTATTATTGTTATTATTTCTTAATTAGGAACATTAAATTTTACAAAAGTGTATTTTTTTTCTCTTTAGCATACGTAAATAACGTATACCTACTATCGAGAAATTCAGACGATTCAGACGACGATTACAATTATTGTATCTGTGTATGTACTTAAAATGTCGTAGGGGAATAAATAATACATAATGTACTCATTTATTTCCGACACTGTATCTATCATTGCAGCAAAAATGTTATATTAATCTATGTCAGCAGCACATGAACATATGGATTTAAGCTAATGTCTATGTTTTAAAAACGTTTTAAGAGAGTACTATTTCTCTCTCTCTCTCTCAACTAATAAAAAAGCTTACTGAAGCCTTAGATCGAATCGTCGCATGTATCACCGGATAACTGTATAGTTGTTTCTCGTGCGGTTATCGGCCGCGACGTAGGCTTTCAAAGATATTATCTCAGCTCGTGAGCTGAAACACTCGACCCAGTTCGAAAAACACTTTGAAGGCACACTTTTGTTCTTAAATAAGACCAAGGTAAGGCCCGAGACGGATGAAACATAAAGTACTCGCGTCACACGTCTTCGGGTTAGAAAGGAGGCCGTAAAAAGGAGTTTAAACGGAGGTAGGCATTCCGGCCGGTACAAGGTAGGAATGGTGTAAATCAGCGCGCCTATAAGTCGGTTGAGTGTCCGTAAACTGAATATTTATGATGCCACGGCGCGATGTACATTAAACGCGCCACCGAGACTTGCGTCAAAACGATTTTGCATATTTTAGCCTGGGCACCTACTTAATATACTGCAAGTTAGGAACAGAGATCACTTGTGGCATCTGGGTCACCTTTTGAAATTTCCACACTAACTGAATGTTGCATATTGATGACGTTTCCTTTCAAGTGCCATACGTGAAGGGTTGCCAGATGCTTCGCTATCAGTGCGGCAATACAATGAGGCAATGTTGCCAGGATCTTTGGCAACCTGCCACGCGACGGTCTTTGTAAATTTTCATTTAGTTTTCTCTACATTCGTATCGAGTTTTGTGCCGGAATTCTCTATTTGTTTTTGTTATATGTATAAAATATGTGTATGTTGTTTCAGTGCCAACAATGAATAAGGTGAAATTGAAACTGAACGATCCAAATTTAAATTAAGTCATATCTTGGGGAATGGTATATAAACAAATGCACTTATAATGCAGATCTAAATAAGGCTCTTTTTCCGTATGCCTCTGATATGTCGGAGAGATCTCCGAAGTGGTGATATACCTAGTGTACAATCGAGTTCATAAATTTATGAACAAAAATTTAATCAAAAATATGTGTATTGGCTTACATAACGTGGCTTTACTTTGTTAAATAAAACCCAAGAAATTTTAATAAACGTTTACTGTACATCAGTACATGACAGTTGTATAAGAGCGAATGAATAAACATAACATGGCGGCGCTATACTGAAGCAAGCGCCTAACAGATTTCTAATATCAAAATTACGCCTTCTCGTAGTATTATCGGACGTCTTGTGTAGGCCGAAACAATATGTGACCCACCATTATTGTTAACGTCATAAAGGCGTGTTCAGATATTTTGATCACATTTTTGCTCATGAATTTAAGAACTCAACTGTACCTAGTTTATTGCCTGGTTTATGTGCGATTATGTCCATAGATATTAGGCGCTAACCTAACTTGTCCGGGTAGTAACGTGAATTTAACATTTTATGCAGTTTAAAGGGACACCTGAGGTATCACCAAATAAGCGAAGCGAAAACTTTACTCGAATCAGCGACCAGGCTCGCTCACAAAATAATGATAAAAGCAATGAAATAGCTCTACCGCTCTAAAATTCTTTGAGGACTCTTTGTAGTGCAGCTGCCTACTGAGCCGGTGGTCCTGGGTTCGAGTCCCGGCCGAGGCAAATATTTGTGTGATGCTGATGAACTCGAATATTTGTACCTAGGTCATGGCGGTTATCTATATAATTATTGTTTTTATATAGCTATTATGTGTATCGTCGTCTAGTACCCATAGTACAAGCTTTGCTTAGTTTGGGACTAGGTCGATTTGTGTAAGATTGTCCCTTAATATTTATTTATACTTATTTATTTGTTTAAATTCAATTCCTTTATAGTACACCAGAATACACGTACCTACTTGTAAATATCTTTATTGCGCACCTCACAAAACAAACAAGATACAATAAACATACAATACCTACAAGGAAAGAAGATTACAATTAACTTGAGGTAAACAACAGGCGGTTTATCTTTAAAAATAACGTTTTACCGGGAAAAGCGCAAATCTGTCCACGTAGCTTTAAATGTTTTTATGAATTTAAGTGCCGTAAGGTGAGTCTATTTGGAAACGACGGGGCTATTTGGTAATTTGCAAATTAATGGTTTTAAGCTCTTTTTACCTATAATATATTCCCATCGCAATAGTTGAAACAAATTTCTTGTACTTACCTGAAAACATGTAGGTATGTTGCTAACATTTTAATGGAAGAGAGCTGGCAAAACGAAACGTTTTCCTTTAGTGCCAAATAGAAACCCCTTGGTGGGTTCCAAATGGCCTCTACCTATGGTATACTTACATATCACCAACTTATACGTAAGATAGCTAAAGATCTCAAATATAATGCGACATTCATTGTCGAACATTTTTAATTGACAAAGTAATATGAGATCGAAACCAGTTTCGTTGTGTACTATCACGAATCATTTTTTTGTACTAGTAAGAAGATAAGCTACATACATAACTATTAAATCTGGGTTCATAAGGTTGAAAAGAAGTGCTAGAAGAAATAATGTTGATTATATTAGGAAAATCAAATCTGTATTTGTTTATTTTTCTACTACGTCTACGTAAATTCAAGGACAGAAGGCCACTAATGGATCCATTCGTCTCTCAAAAAGGCGAATAAACATAATCAAACATACCTACCTATTCTCTTATAATGATTATTGAATTATAATCCTCCATTCAGGGATGTTTGTCTCGGAGAGTGCACTTGTCTTAACGTCCGTCCCTTTTCATGTTAAACATTGAAAACGGCCGATTACCGCTCACGATCATATCAATACGCCCGTAAATCCACACAGCAAACTTTTGCGGCATAACGCAAAGGTAAATCCCGCAATTGGCATTATAGGGGTTCGGTGGTCCAATTCACAAACAAACATCAGTATAATTCGCTTTCCCTGTTTAATTAGTGTCGTTTCACGTCAAAAGGAATATTGGTGTATAAATGGCGAAGGCTGGCATTGTCACAGGAACGGTATATCATCGGAGTGCGGAAATTCAAAGGGCGGCCGGAAGTACTTGATTTATGAGAGCGGGGCCCATGTACGAGCCAGTATTAAAAATTTCATAAAAATATTCTTTATGAATTGCTTGCATTGTGTTGGGTGGTAAATTGCGGATTCATTTCGACCTTGCGCGATTATTGTACCTAGATACCGTAGCGCGCTGCGTACCTAGTACCTACCTGTGCTAACCACACTATTACTTAAATTTAATAGAAGGTTTACTTCCTGCAGACGAATGAAAACACATTAAATGTGCAGGTATTAAACAAACGTAGCTACGTATTTTAAAATTACGAGCCGAAACTATTAGACTTTATTGTTTTAACACGATGTTTTCCCGAGTTGTAATAATAAAGGTGCAGCTTGAAGCTCAATATATGTATTAAATACACTGAATTAAATGTAAACTTCACAAGACAGCGGTTCCTTAGATCCCTAATTGGCTTGACTGCGAAAGTTCGAGAATCCAAAACACATCGGCCATTTTATACGGTACGATAGGAGTGTTTTCCGCATGGTCAGTGGCGGCGCTTACACGCGTAGTCGGTGAATAATTTGCATGAGGGGGGCCGCGGGCGGGGCCCGGCAAAGGGCACGGGGGCCACAGGCGCAACACAATCACCAGCAGAAGAGATAGCATGTACAGTGCGTGAGCTCTTAGGTTAGACAGGTTGGGGTAAAATCGGAGAGGTGCAAATCACGAACACACACCCGAATGATATTTTTTATCAATTCACGGGCTGTAGGTAATTCACATATCGTTTCAGCCGCCATTTGTTATTGACACTTAATTATATTTTGACAGATAAACTACGAAGGGTTAGTCACTCTCTGAGAGTCGACTGTCTTCCAGCAGTATCTTTATTAAATGGCGGGTGGCACTGCCTGCACGCTGGAGGTATTCTCATCTCACCCGAATAGCCACCATTACTATTTACTGGCTTAACGAATTGCAGTATTATTTATGGCGCAATCCTCTACGTTTACTAGAGCACGATAATTAACTGACCCGACTTACCGAAAGGTGTGTTTTTGTAGAATCAAGATTTGTAGCTCAAGGACACACATAACTTGTTAATTTGGAATATATTTAATACTGAATAAAATAACACCTGTCAGTGACAGAATCTTATACACCAGCCATAATATTCAGCTGTCACTGACCAACAAGGTCCTTACAATACAAAGGACCGATAAGTGTACGCCGCTACGACAGGCTACGAATGCGCACCGATGTCGCCCAAACCAAAATCGAAGATGGATCTGATGAAGCATCTGTTACATCTCTTGTAGACACTGTGTCTTTACTGTACAGTTTTTAAACCAGGCCGATCGTGTCACCTCTATGCGACGTCTCTACTGCAGCTACGTGTACTGTTCCAGGATTTAATGGCGGGCGGCACTGTCTGCCCGCTGGAGATATTCTCATCTCACCAGGATAGCCACCATTACTATTTACTGGCTTAACGAATTGCAGTATGATTTACGGCGCAATCCTTTACGTTGACTAAAGCGCGATAATGAACCGACCCATTGGGCCTTGTAATTGCTTCGCTGGTATTCATTTGAATATAAAGGTGTGTTTTTGTTGAATCAAGATATTCTGTTGCTCATTTATGACCTAAATTTAAAATTAAGAAAAAATCCCGACGAAAATAACTGAATATCTTGCAGACGACTGCTTTTATTTCTATAAAACATAGCAAAGAACCATCTATCCTGATAACACTTTTGATTTAAAAATACCGCACGCAAATCTGATCGGATCCTCCATTTTAGGCTACAATGCCACAGACAGAGATGCAGATACACTCAGACGCTGTCGAGGGTTAAAAACAAAAATAAATAACTAACCACAAACTCTCATAATTATTCAAATTAAATATACAGAAAATAAAACAAAAGTACTTACAAAGAAAGTCACGCTTGGAGTTTTTACCACGTGTGACCTTTTTGAGATCATCTGTTCCTACGCTAATCTTTGTCAATCTGACTTACTCGTGAGCTCTGCCCATAACCTATTATAATTGAGTAAAACGAAAGCCCCATGATTAAGAAAGATTGACTTTATTCGAGACGTGGTCTCTAACTATGGGCCTCTTAAGGAAGCTCAGAGTCACTCAGCGAGCTATGGAAAGGGCTATGCTCGGGATCTCTCTACGTGATCGAATCAGAAATGATGAGATTCGTAGACGAACTAACGTCACCGACATAGCAAACAGGGTTAGCAAACTGAAGTGGCAATGGGCAGGGCACATAGCTCGAAGAACCGATGGCCGTTGGGGCAGAAAGGTTCTCGAGTGGAGACCACGTACCGGCAAACGCAGCGTAGGACGGCCACCCGCAAGGTGGTCGGACGACCTGGTCAGGGTTGCGGGGACTCGCTGGATGCGCGTCGCTTCTATCCGGCCCATGTGGAAGTCAATTGAGGAGGCCTGTGTCCAGCAGTGGACGTCCTATGGCTGAAATGATGATGATGATGATGATGACTTTATTCACTGAAATTACTTTTACAATAATATCATTGCATCCGGCCGATTTCGGCCACGGCGACTGAACGCTGGCTAATGAGAGCGTCGCTCATGAGCTCTCAGGTGGCTGACGTAGCCAATTTTTGCAGCAAATGTGCGACCACATTCGCTGCATGTCAGCACCCCACCGACAAAATTATACAAGATGGCCGCTGTTGGTCGGGCCTTGAGCTCCTCGCGCTTAGCGTCGAGCTCACTCCTTCTTTTCTCTTCGAAGGCTTGCACGCTTACCGCCACTGTTTGCCTCCACTTAGGCCGATCTTGTGCCAAGTTCTCCCAATGCGATGGGTCAATGTCACCTTTCCGCATATGGCGCTTCAGTGCATCTTTGTATCGCAGGAATTGGCCGCCCTGTTTCCGCTTGCCGTACTGCACAATAATATACACACAACGCCGTTGCTATTGGTGCAGGAAGGATAGACAAGCACGGAGTAGGTATAAATTTATCGTAACCAAATCGTATTCTAATATGCGCAATGGAATCAGACATTAAAAGGTCCAGTTAGCTCAGAGTTGCCAGACTTAACCTTTTGTTGGCAGATTTTTTTTGCGTGGGAAGGCCCCTGTCAGCGTGGACCGACAAACAGATCAGTATCACAAGAAACCGCACACGACTAGTCATTGTAGAGAACCTACGGGAAAAGTCACATAATTATAATAAAACGGGACTTAATCGCGTTCAAAAAGTGTTTAATTAATTACCTCGACGCTTCAAACGTGATGTTACGGTCATGGTCTCGAAGGGAGTCAAGTCCGTGAAAATTGTGTAAGTTTCAATCCAATATACTGGAAAGTATTCGGCAATGGGCGTCTTTTGCCAGGTATGACTACTAAAGTTTTCATTAAAGCAAAAAAATACATACCTATAGTGAAACATAGCACCTCCTTTTTCGGAAGTTGGTTAAAAAGAGTACTACATACTTCAACTGTTATCCGTCAAGCTGCATCACCGAATTTACTTTCTATTAATTTAAAGTTTACATTTTTATTTATTAAAATCTCAACTTAGAGTCGTGTATTTTTAAACGCCAATTCACATGTAACTAACCGAACGAATATTAATATAATGTATATAAAATTAATAAATATTTAGGGACAATCTTACCCAAATCGACGTCCCAAACTAAGCAAACCTTGTACTATGGGTACTAAACGACAATATATAAAATATAATATAGATAACATCCATGGCCCAATAACAAATTGAACGAGTCCGTGACACAAATTTTTGCCCCGGCCGCGATTCGAACCTGACTCAGTAGGCAGCAAACTGCGTCAACCGTATCGTTCAAACACTTTATTGTACACAAAACATGAATACATTTAAAAAAATAAACTTATACAAAGGCAAACTTATCCCTTTAAGGGATCTGTTCCAGTTAACCTAAAAAATTATGTATTTTACTGGTACTCATTCATGGTTCATAAAACTGCTTGATAAATAAAAAATAAACGCTCCAAATTAATTCTGCTTGTTTAGGGAGCTGAGCATTTAAGATAAACTTGCTGCAAGTCGTAAAACGCTTACTTCGGCGAAGTTGGAACAATGGCACGTTAACAAGGACGTTTCATGTCCGTTGTAGGAGTTTCAATTGAAAAACGAAATACGTGCACGTTTACCTGCACCTCTTGTTTCCTGTCATTAGAGCAAAACAAACGGGGCTAAATTCGACGTTTTCAGTGCCATGTCTCCCAAGTTCCCGCCACGCTATGTATGCTTTATCGATGTAGTTATTCTATTTTTACAAGCCATATTCAAGATGGCGAATCACTGTAATCGCTAAAGTGATAATGCTATATAGGCGCAAGCAATATTATATGTAATTTTAATATTATATTGTTATTGAGCCACAGTGTTGTTTGCTTAGTTTGGGACCAGGTCGATTTGTGTAAGATTGTCTCTTAATATTTATTTATTTAATATTAGGATACTAGCTACGCCGCTCAGTGTTAACCGCTCATCCTACGGAAACACTAAATTATTTAGGGATAAAAAGTAGCCCATGTGTTAATCTAGGGTGTCGGCTACCTCCATACTACTTTTTATCAAAATTGGTTCAGCCATTTAAGCGTGAAGAAGTAACAAACATACACATAAACACACTCACACATTTTCTTCTTTATGATATTAGTGTAAAATTTTATTCATTAAAAATGAGCATTTGTAAATAAATAAGTTGGGGCTCTATTCAACAACACCAAAGTCGCTCCCCCACCCCCCCTCCTTCCCCGAGATCAATTCACTTAGAAATCAGTGGTAATGCAGCTTTATATAGTATTAACTAGTATTTTCTCGGTGCGCGAGGGGGTTACGTAGCTGTCCTTGTGTCATCCGAGAGGGGGTTGGCAGTGGAGAGTGCTAGAAAAACGGGATTCGAGTTGTAAAATTTACATAGGGAAGGGCAACGGGAGTTTTAAAATTGGTGCCGTTGTCGCAATGCGAGTGAGGTTGCTTGTTGCGCGGGGTGCAAGCACCCCGCGAGGGGGTCTGTCCTGGGCTTCTGTCACCCGAGAGGGGTTGCCAGTGGAAAATGCAGAAGAAAACGTAGCTCGAGTTAAAAATTGCTTAAGAAATGGGAGCGAGGTAGAAGATGGAGGCGAATTTGCACGCAGGTATGTTTGCTTGGGAAGGTGTGGAAAGTGACAGTGCTATATAAAGCTGCATTACCACTGATTTCTAAGTGAATTGATCTCGGGGAAGGAGGGGGGGTGGGGGGGGCGACTTTGGTGTTGTCGAATAGAGCTCGGCGTCAAACCTCTGGGAAAAATCCGACTTTCGATCTACCGAGGAAGATGACAATTTTGATCAACGGCCCGATTAAACCATAATAGTTAGGGGGGGGGGTGCTCGACCAAATGTCATAGGCCTTCCCAAGCAATTTGACGAGCCGTCATTTTTTTTTCAAAATGGTGACTTTAAAATGGCGGAAAATTTTCAAAATGGTCGTAGCGCGCTGAAATTTGGTATGTAGGGGGTTTGGGGCCCCCCGATTCTGAAAAACTTTTTTTTTTTTTCAGAATCGGTCAGCCTCGCGAGGCCGAAGGCCGAGCTCCGCGTAGCACCGAAGGTGCGGAGCGTCCTAGAGCAGCCGCCCATAGCGCGCGAGCCCAAGGGCCCGAAGGGCCCGCAAGGCGAGCCCACCCAGAACCTTACCCCTCCCCCAAGTAATTTGATGCGAGGCCGAAGGCCGAGCTCCGCGTAGCACTGAAGGTGCGGAGCGTTCCAGTTACGACGCCCAATAACTTTCTACACATCTAAGTAACTTAATGCGAGGCTGAAGGCCGAGCTCCGCGTAGCACCGAAGGTGCGGAGTGTCACAAACAAGGAGCTTGAGTGTCTTAATACGAGGCCGCAGGCCGAGCTCTGCGTAGCACCGAAGGTGCGAAGCGTCAACACCGCGAGGCCGAAGGCCGAGCTCCGCGTAGCACCGAAGGTGCGGAGCGTCACAGTCAAGGAGCCCAACCACAAAATACTATAATTCTAAGTAATTTTAGCTCGACGGAGGGCCGAAGGCCCGACGGCGAGTTTCAACGCTGCGAGGCCGAAGGCCGAGTTCCGCGTAGCACCGAAGGTGCGGAGCGTCCCAGAGAAGTCGCCCGTAGCACGCGAGCCCAAGGGCCCGAAGGGCCCGCAGGGCGAGCCCACCCAGAACCTTACCCTTCTCCCAAGTAACTTAATGCGAGGCCGCAGGCCGAGCTCCGCGTAGCACCGAAGGTGCGAAGCGTCAACACCGCGAGGCCGAAGGCCGAGCTCCGCGTAGCACCGAAGGTGCGGAGCGTCACAGTCAAGGAGCCCAACCACAAAAATACTATAATTCTAAGTAATTTTAACTCGACGGAGGGCCGAAGGCCCCTCTCGGGTGGCGGAACACCAGGACAGACCCCCTCGAAACTCGATCTCTTCAGCACTTTCCACTGCCAACCCCCTCTCGTATGACACAAGGACAGCTACGTAACCCCCTCGCATATCACAATTTCTTGTCGAATTAGGGCCCTGAAGGGGCTACTCCGATGCTCGAAATTCGACCGTCGTGTAGTGCCGTCCCGCCCACCTAAGTATACTTTGTCAGGAGATCGAGAGGGACGGCACTATACTAATGTCGAATTTCGAACATCGGAGTAACCGTTCTGAACTTACATCCTATCACCGTGCTGGCAGACCGATTCGGAAAACTTTTACGGGAGCAATGTTTTCCAGTACATTGAAAAAATTTAGATTAATCTACGGTTTCGCAGTTAATATATCAGTGAAGAAGCTTGCATAAATCCACTCAGACCCAACCAGTGTAACCTCTGCGTAAATGAGAAACTATACCAATCACTTCAATTTGCAGGTTTCCTTACGATTTCCTCGTTCTAAACATAAATCGTTGTAAAAATCACAATTACCGTCAATATTTTCAAGAAATTATTTTATTCTTATGAGCAATATTGTAAGGAAGTTTATGAATATAGAATTTCACAGAATTTCTCAAGAATTTTATGAATAATTCATATTATAAAAAGTATGTCGCACAGGATGCCGATAATCGACTGAATACTCGTCGCTCCCAATATGATACTTAAATGAGACGATATGCCTAAGGGCCTGGCCACATGTCCACGACACGGCGTCGTAAACGTAAAACGACACGGTGTCGCGTCGGAGCGCGACACATTATCCACCGTGCGAATATCCGTTGCCGCGTCGTGAAAACACATGCTGCACCGGGCACCGCAGGTCGCGCCGCGCGCCGGGCAGATTAACTTTGCTGTGTTGAGTAGATGCACGGTGCGGTGCCACGTTCGATTACGACGCCGCAGCTTCTCGTACATGTTCAAAATATTTTGCGATCAGTTTTCAATTCGACATGGATCCTATCACACGTATTCTGCTCTTGTTGCTTTTAAGAAGAAGCATGAAGAAAAAGCAGAAGAAACGAAAATGTTGGATAAATCCATATCTTTCTATTATGAACCATGATGGCAGTCATTTCAAAAGGAAGTACGAGGCTTAAAAAAAAAAGTGATCACAAGTTTTATGATTATTTTAGAATATCTGTGTCAAGTTTTGAAGAACTATTATGGAAAATATCGCCTCGTTTAAAAAGGCAAAATGTATTTACCTGCGACCTGCGGTGCCCGGTGCAGCATGTGTTTTCACGACGCGGCAACGTATATTCGCACGGTGGATAATTGTGTCGCGCTCCGACGCGACACAGCGTCGTTTTACGTTTACGACGCCGTGTCGTGTGTTTTCACGACGCGGCAACGTATATTCGCACGGTGGATAATTGTGTCGCGCTCCGACGCGACACAGCGTCGTTTTACGTTTACGACGCCGTGTCGTGTGTTTTCACGACGCGGCAACGGATATTCGCACGGTGGATAATGTGTCGCGCTCCGACGCGACACCGTGTCGTTTTACGTTTACGACGCCGTGTCGTGGACATGTGGCCAGGCCCTAAGGCGTATTTGAAAAAAATACGCGACCAAGATAATCTTGCTAGAAATATAAATAATCTAAGTAATTTAACAGATACGATACAAAACAAAATGAAAAATTTGCCACCTTACCGGACTTGAATCGATCTTTTGCCATGCCGGGACGAGCGCTCTCCCAACTGAGCTAAAGGCGGATGTTAAGAGGTTTGCCTGGTTGACGGATTTTATCACTGTTTTGTTGTCAGAGATACCTGTTGTAACTGGGTCATGAAGGGACCAGCAAATTTGTCTCACTAAAAGTGGTATTCCACGTACCCAGTGTCTCAGATATATAGGTATAGATTAATATCTGTCTCATTTACATAGGGTTCCATTAATAGAGGTCAAAATAGAGGATATTTCAGCTACAGAGGGGCGATTATATAATAAAATAGGTAGATAAGTTATGTATTTCGTTATAATTATACATGAATTATAATCGTTGGCAGTAATACAAAGGTATCTATTTAATAAAATATTTGCGACAAGCTTTTATAGCTGACTGTACTTTGCCTTGAACATCCATCAATTGCTTACTGATACGATTATAAAAGGCCCAAATTCGGTAGATTTGCACTATTACAGGCTTCCGTTCCTATGGCCACCTTCCGGCTCCATCATCAGACCCTGAAAACTCAAGACGAACCAAAACTCGATGGGGTTATGTAGTTTTATTACGGAGTTCCTATAGCCACGTTCCAGCCCCATCTTTAGATCAGCTCCACGTCATCATAATATTGCATTGTCACGCGATTTGCATATTCGTGCAAAATCTCAGCTCAATCGGAATCCGGAAAGTCAGTCAAATTTAATTTGCAAAATTCCATTACAGACAACGGGACAAGTGAAAGTAAATAAAAGCTTGTAATAAGGAACCATGACACTTACCTAGCCGTTCACAGCCATAACCATATTACTATACCCCGGGGCTTTCGGTGCACGAATGATTCGACTTGAACGAATGATTTCTTATAAAGTAATTATATTTTTGTTATAGGTATTACAGGAGAATGCTCCCGGTGTCGAGGCTCCCTTATAGATGTATTGCAAAGGGCATTACGCGTCCACAAGCTTGGTTTATTTGAGTTAGTAGAAACGATATATTTTTAGATTCAGTCCTCCTGGAAACTGGGTTTCTGAGTAGCACAAATAATTCTGTGACCTACAAGTAGCTTAAACGTACCGTGTCGTGGTCTACGAAAAGCGGTGGTATTTACATTATCACGAAACTCCACAGCCGTATCTATAGCTAAAATGCTTTAACCTAATTAACTGCGATGAACTTGTAATGCATTCCAAATGAGCCAAAGACAATAAAGCATTAACGACCTAATTTTATCCGAAGACTGACGCCATTAATAATAAAAAAAACGACTTCACTACCACCGAAGACGGTTCATTTGGATGCTCGTTATTGCACACTAATACCTACCTACAGAATTAATTGTTAGGCGTCTAGTCTACGGATGGACTAAATGATGAGCTCTTTCCATTTTAAAACCTATTAACGGAGTTTGCTTTATGTAGCTCTTTTCTTTAATAAATGTTTTAACAGTCTGCGCGCAGTGTTCAGCTTAGATTACTCAGTCTTTTTAATTATGAGTGTGGTGTTTTACTTCCATGCTCATCATAATATATTATGTATAATCATTGAACAATAAATGTCTTATTAGCTGACCCCTACAAAGGACAATATAAAAATGACAGATTTATTTAATTGACGCATTCTGTGCATGACGCATACTTTTGTACAGTTTATAAAAAAGTTTTAATGATTTTTGTTTATTAAATAGATACCTTTGTATTACTGCCAACGATTATAATTCATGTATAATTATAACGAAATACATAACTTATCTACCTATTTTATTATATAATCGCCCCTCTGTAGCTGAAATATCCTCTATTTTGACCTCTATTAATGGAACCCTATGTAAATGAGACAGATATTAATCTATACCTATATATCTGAGACACTGGGTACGTGGAATACCACTTTTAGTGAGACAAATTTGCTGGTCCCTTCATGACCCAGTTACAACAGGTATCTCTGACAACAAAACAGTGATAAAATCCGTCAACCAGGCAAACCTCTTAACATCCGCCTTTAGCTCAGTTGGGAGAGCGCTCGTCCCGGCATGGCAAAAGATCGATTCAAGTCCGGTAAGGTGGCAAATTTTTCATTTTGTTTTGTATCGTATCTGTTAAATTACTTAGTTTATTTATATTTCTAGCAAGATTATCTTGGTCGCGTATTTTTTTCAAATACGCCTTAGGGCCTGGCCACATGTCCACGACACGGCGTCGTAAACGTAAAACGACACGGTGTCGCGCTCCGACGCACGAGGAAGGAAAAGGAAGTACGAGGCTTTAAAAATAAGTGATCACAAGTTTTATGATTATTTTAGAATATCTGTGTCAAGTTTTGAAGAACTATTATGGAAAATATCGCCTCGTTTAAAAAGGCAAAATGTATTTACCTGCGACCTGCGGTGCCCGGTGCAGCATGTGTTTTCACGACGCGGCAACGTATATTCGCACGGTGGATAATTGTGTCGCGCTCCGACGCGACACAGCGTCGTTTTACGTTTACGACGCCGTGTCGTGTGTTTTCACGACGCGGCAACGTATATTCGCACGGTGGATAATTGTGTCGCGCTCCGACGCGACACAGCGTCGTTTTACGTTTACGACGCCGTGTCGTGTGTTTTCACGACGCGGCAACGGATATTCGCACGGTGGATAATGTGTCGCGCTCCGACGCGACACCGTGTCGTTTTACGTTTACGACGCCGTGTCGTGGACATGTGGCCAGGCCCTAAGGCGTATTTGAAAAAAATACGCGACCAAGATAATCTTGCTAGAAATATAAATAATCTAAGTAATTTAACAGATACGATACAAAACAAAATGAAAAATTTGCCACCTTACCGGACTTGAATCGATCTTTTGCCATGCCGGGACGAGCGCTCTCCCAACTGAGCTAAAGGCGGATGTTAAGAGGTTTGCCTGGTTGACGGATTTTATCACTGTTTTGTTGTCAGAGATACCTGTTGTAACTGGGTCATGAAGGGACCAGCAAATTTGTCTCACTAAAAGTGGTATTCCACGTACCCAGTGTCTCAGATATATAGGTATAGATTAATATCTGTCTCATTTACATAGGGTTCCATTAATAGAGGTCAAAATAGAGGATATTTCAGCTACAGAGGGGCGATTATATAATAAAATAGGTAGATAAGTTATGTATTTCGTTATAATTATACATGAATTATAATCGTTGGCAGTAATACAAAGGTATCTATTTAATAAACAAAAATCATTAAAACTTTTTTATAAACTGTACAAAAGTATGCGTCATGCACAGAATGCGTCAATTAAATAAATCTGTCATTTTTATATTGTCCTTTGTAGGGGTCAGCTAATAAGACATTTATTGTTCAATGATTATACATAATATATTATGATGAGCATGGAAGTAAAACACCACACTCATAATTAAAAAGACTGAGTAATCTAAGCTGAACACTGCGCGCAGACTGTTAAAACATTTATTAAAGAAAAGAGCTACATAAAGCAAACTCCGTTAATAGGTTTTAAAATGGAAAGAGCTCATCATTTAGTCCATCCGTAGACTAGACGCCTAACAATTAATTCTGTAGGTAGGTATTAGTGTGCAATAACGAGCATCCAAATGAACCGTCTTCGGTGGTAGTGAAGTCGTTTTTTTTATTATTAATGGCGTCAGTCTTCGGATAAAATTAGGTCGTTAATGCTTTATTGTCTTTGGCTCATTTGGAATGCATTACAAGTTCATCGCAGTTAATTAGGTTAAAGCATTTTAGCTATAGATACGGCTGTGGAGTTTCGTGATAATGTAAATACCACCGCTTTTCGTAGACCACGACACGGTACGTTTAAGCTACTTGTAGGTCACAGAATTATTTGTGCTACTCAGAAACCCAGTTTCCAGGAGGACTGAATCTAAAAATATATCGTTTCTACTAACTCAAATAAACCAAGCTTGTGGACGCGTAATGCCCTTTGCAATACATCTATAAGGGAGCCTCGACACCGGGAGCATTCTCCTGTAATACCTATAACAAAAATATAATTACTTTATAAGAAATCATTCGTTCAAGTCGAATCATTCGTGCACCGAAAGCCCCGGGGTATAGTAATATGGTTATGGCTGTGAACGGCTAGGTAAGTGTCATGGTTCCTTATTACAAGCTTTTATTTACTTTCACTTGTCCCGTTGTCTGTAATGGAATTTTGCAAATTAAATTTGACTGACTTTCCGGATTCCGATTGAGCTGAGATTTTGCACGAATATGCAAATCGCGTGACAATGCAATATTATGATGACGTGGAGCTGATCTAAAGATGGGGCTGGAACGTGGCTATAGGAACTCCGTAATAAAACTACATAACCCCATCGAGTTTTGGTTCGTCTTGAGTTTTCAGGGTCTGATGATGGAGCCGGAAGGTGGCCATAGGAACGGAAGCCTGTAATAGTGCAAATCTACCGAATTTGGGCCTTTTATAATCGTATCAGTAAGCAATTGATGGATGTTCAAGGCAAAGTACAGTCAGCTATAAAAGCTTGTCGCAAAAATGTTTTTTTTGTCAAAAACTGATTTTACTCATAATTATTGTTTCTTCCTTATTTTACTCGTCATATAATAGGGTATATTAAGTTTTCCAAAGGTTCATATTATTATTTGTTTCTCATTTATACTCGTCACAACAACTTTTTAATTTTTGTTACTAATTCTACCAAGGCAATGTTGTATACCGACAGTCCTACATACAGGATGTCAAAAAATGTAACATAGAGGTTTCAAAACATGATAAGCTATCTAAAACACTATACAACATAAAAATAAACTAATGTGTACTAAAGGGAAAAAGTATTATACGAATAACTCTGGAAAACTTAATGATACCAATTGCTTATCTCAGCTCGACGATCCTGATTAAGTTATTCTGGATACTTCCCGATTTTTACTTGACCGCCATCCAAGCACACATTTCATTATTGATAGCGTGCAAATCACTAGCCCACGTATAGTTTCCCAACTCTGCTACATCGTCCGCCAGCGACTCGCTCAGTATTCCCTCGGTTTTCCAGTTTCCACCCGATGCCGAGTGCAGATATATATTTCTGGTAGGTCGCGGGCGAACGTGCCGGCTCAGACCGATATTTCGTGCTCCCTGGACGACAATAATTTGTTAGTCCATCGCGCCACGGTCCGTGTATTGCCGACGATATATCTCCTTCAACCCTAATCGCGAACAATATGAACGATCATCGTAACTGCAGCATCGGAAGATGAAATGCAAATTTGCATTCATTTTGATTTGTCACAAATTGGGATAACGATGTCCGGACGGTTAAAATGAGATAACTTCTGCGGTTCTCATTTTGGCACTATGTTGTTGCAAAAATTGTTTAACCTAGTTTTGGTTCGTTCGAATTATCTTGTGGATATTTTCTGTGAACTATGAACTACTTTCAGGCGTTTGTAATATTACCACTGCTCATTATTCCATAGAAATCGTAGTTTTCATTCTCGAAATTTTTGGAACAGCTGAATACCTCGGCTTTCGTGGCGTTTTCAAGGCGATTTTTTTTTGAAAAATGGCGTAAAGTTGTCATTACTATTGTTTTACATTTTCAACACATCTATCTCTGATATTTGGTATAATTTCGTAAAATTTGATCGATCGAAAATTCTAGTTAATCATGGAATCTATTTGCAAAATTTCACTAGAAACGGTTGAGGAATGCGAACTGTCACATCACTTCACTCACTGCGCTCACTCGGTTAGTTACATAAAAACAATAATAACGTGTTTTACACAAATACCAGTTCTTAAGAAAATGTCCTGCTATTCATTAAATCTAATTATACACGTGAATCACCTAATATAATGAGTTAAGTAAGGTAGAAAATTGCTCCGGAAGCGTTTCGAAGGCGTAACTAACCTAATTGTACGCTTCACTAATTTCACTAACTGTATTTCTTTATTAAGGTTCCTTACTCACTATGAAAGGGCCAAACGGACATCGTGAAATGTCACTTGTCCGTGGGCGTTTTCACAAAAACGTGAATATGCCCACGGCGTCTCAAATCTTAGGGACACGAATATTTGCGGCACGGTTTACTCAGAATCAAAAGCAAATCGATATCACGAAAAACTGTCATGATTTTTTTTGTAGAACATCAGTTCGTTCCTTTTTATGACGCACATATAGCCCAACTGGGTTTTTCAGCTCACGCTATATTGCGGATTTTTAGTGTTACTAATTTAAGTTACTGGTAACGACAAAATGTTTGGTAACTGACGTTGAAAGTTGGTGGATGTCACCGATGTAAACAAAGAGGAAACAAGATTTAAATCTTCCGCAAATTTCATGTAATTTTTGCATCATAAAGCCATAACTATCCACAGTGATTAAAGTCAAGTTTTCTTTTATCAATAAGATTTAGTATTCATTTCGCAAGAAGAACAAAGGATTGAGCAGCATTCCAGTAAACAATGTTGTCAATTTAATTAATGAAATATCGTTGGCAAACCACTACTGACGTTAAATAATGCAAATATTCACATATACTCATTATAACCATATGAAGGCTGTTTGTAGCGCCGCTATCCCTGGGCCGGACCGACACATGGTAGGCTATATAAAAGTCGCCACATAGACAGTTTTTTCGGACACATTTATTATACATCAAAAAAAGTAATAGTGCTCTTGATTTCGAACAAAACGAACTCAAACAGTCCATAATCTGAGACAAGTTGGGGCACGCATTTTTGTCAAAATGTCCCCGTGGAATTCCACGGGAGCCGAGCTAATAGCTTCCAGTTGTGTTGTCTGTAATTACAAGGCTACATGAAAACATTACATAGTTCGGAATTTTTTACTCTCTTCCGATGTCTAATTTAAACGAAACAGTTTATTAACGTTGTTCTATTGAATTATCTTGACATTAAAAGAGAATTCCGCTTTAAATGTTGTAAACAAAATTATTGTTAATAATTAAGATTTATACTTGAACCTCTTTTAAGACGCCGTACATAATATTACAGATTGATATTAATATCACTACTGAAACATCTTGATATTAAAAGAAAGGTCAGTACTTATATATGATTATATCGTTAACAAAAGTTAGTAATTTTATAATATTGTGCATAATGTGTTGCTACTCTATCGCATTGAGAAACTGTCATGATCATGATAGATGTAATGTTGGTGTAAATAAATAAATAATAAATCAAACTCCGTTTATAAATTAAGACTTGTACTTAAACCTCTTTAACGATTACGGAAATCAATATCTCTCCTGATATTATATTGACATTAAAAAGAGAAGTCAGTGTAAAAGATCTTCGTTAACAAAATTTCAACTAAGACTTTTAACTACCTCTTTCACGACGCCGTATATAATGTTACAGAAACCAATATTACTAATGAATTATTTATCTTAAGATTAAAAGAGAATTCAGCGTAAAATATATTTATCGTCAACATGATTAAGACTTGTACAGTATGTACCTACGGCATAAAAGATTAGAAATTAAACAGTGGCAACACTGTAGTGTCGTCCCTTTGTAATCAATCTAAGAAAACGGGACGGCACTACAGTATTACCACTTAATTTCTACACTTTCTTGTCGGACTGTGGGTACCTAAAAGTTTTACGACGCCGTACATATATTACAGAAATCAATATCACTGATACACTGCGAAATAAATCTTGGCTGCCGTCCCTACAGCCACGTTCTACCAATATTTGAGTATGCTCATGTTCGTAAAGCTATTTGTTTATGACAACCGCTATATCCCGACTCGAATTTCATAATAAACTTACGTCTATTATATTATGACTCAGAATGTTATACTTTCAGTTTGCTCGTCTGTGTTTGGCTTTTGCTTTATTATTAGTTTGTGTTAAATGCGATGTACCTAGTGGTAATAACGCTTAGTGTTGCTATAGACAATTTGTTTAACAGTGTTTATTTACTAAACCTAAATGACTAATTACAGAGTAGAGTAAGAACATTCAGTGTTTTGTAATGTCGAACTTATAGAACATTTATTCGACTCAACCCTACCAATACCTACGGAGGGGTTTTAATCCTAAATTGAAAATAAAGGTCACAATTATAGGTATATTTGGCGAGGCATCGCATTTTCCTTAATTTAGCACTTTCTCGAATATTTCACGGTTGGCGAAGTTTGTAGTGCAGCTGCCTGCTGAGCCGACAGTCCTGGGTTCGAATTCCGGCAAGGACAAATATTTGTGTTATGAACTTGAATATATCTTCCTGGGTCATGGATGTTATCTATATATGTATTTATATATTATGTATATCGTCGTCTAGTACCCATAGTACCAAGCATTGCTTAGTTTGGGACTAGCTCGATCTGTTTAAGATTAATATCAGGCTTTAATTTTTATTTATTTTTATTTGCATAAAAGAAATGAAAAGTGGTACAGAGGACGCTTAAGTGGGATAAAATGCTTAATTTCACGCAACGTGCGTAGTGTCGCGGTAGTTTATGCGTCCGAGCACTACTCCGGAATCTCCGGATTAGTAGAGGTCCTCGTAAAATTTTATTTTTAACCTCTGCATCAATATTGATTAAAATAATTATTATAATTTCTCATTCTTGTTATTCGTGTTGCATTAAGTGCTATTGAGCCCATCGCTAATAAGTGAAATCAATATAGATACTCGTATATACAGGGTGATCAGTCGAAATGGTTCAGTAGGGAGGAAACGAAAACTATAAGGGAAACCATGGCTTCGATTTTAGATTTAATAGAAACTGCATTCATTTTTTTTTACATCTCATACAAAACCGGAATGCGCTTAATATCACTTAATGCAGGACGAATAATAAGGATTCTTCCTACTGACCCCTTTGGATTGATCACATTTGGATATATACACGTCGAATTCAGCCCCAGGATCAAGCTTTTTATTTTTAGGGTTCCGTAGCCAAATGGCAAAACACGGAACCCTTATAGATTCGTCATGTCTGTCTGTCTGTCTGTCTGTCTGTCTGTCCGTCTGTCCGTCCGTATGTCACAGCCATTTTTTTCCGAAACTATAAGAGCTATACTGTTGACACTTGGTAGGAAGATGTATTCTGTGAACCGCATTAAGATTTTGATGCAAAAATAAAAAATAATAATAAATATTGGGGGCTCCCCATACTTAGAACTGAAACTCAATTTTTATTTTTTCATCTAACACATACGTGTGGGGTATCTATGGATAGGTTTTCAAAAATGATATCGAGGTTTCTAAAATATTTTTTTTCTAAACCGAATAGTTTGCGTGACAGACGCTTCCAAAGTGAAAAAAAAATTCCTCCCCCCCCCCCTCCTCCAACTTCTAAAATGAGAAAATGAAAAATCTAAAAAAAACATATGATGTACATTACTATAAAAACTACCAACGAAAATTGTTTTGAACGAGATCTAGTAAGTAGTTTTTTAATACCTAACTTTGCACCTAATTTATATGGGGCGCTATACATACCAGGTGCAAACTTAACTTAACCACCTAGGGATGGAAAGTATTTGTGCGGAACCCTCGGTTTTTACTTCTTCCTATCTCAAACAAAGGTTTTTTCTTTCATGAAGGTTGATCGTAGGATGAACAATTATTCGTGGAAGCGCCCCCAGTAAAACGCCTACGAATTTATTCACAACGAGTTATGGCTGTGTCAATATTTTACATAAAGACGTCTATATTTAAGTCCCGTGATATTCTATCTGCCCAGTTTGTAAAAAGCACCCACCTACAAGGCTTTAGATTAAGATGTCGGTACTTTGAGCTCGCTGACTCGTCTTTCGGTTAGGACTCGGAATTGCCACTTTTTCATACAATTTTCTCTTTGTTCACATTGTCAATCCATATTCAGTAATTAGGTACAGTAAAGGAATCTGAAACGAGTGCTTTTTTAACTGTTATTGTCATTGTGACAACAGCTTAAAAGGTACATATGGTTAATAGTAGTCGGACCATAATAACTGAAGTATGGTTAGGATAAACCTCTGTAAATAATAGGTAATGAAATAACCAAACTTATTTCCATAATTATGTAAATTATTTAAATTTCGACTTAAATCAGCGGCACCAAACGCTGTTAGTAATCGTTTGTGCTCGTAAATCAGTTTCTAAATGTACCAAAGTACCGTTTCCTAGTGATAATTACAGTTAAATATTCCGTCATTTCCAGCAAGTGTAAGCGTACATTTTTGTAAGTTAAACACCTTTTAAATTCTGGTGATAAATAAAATGTCCGTATCGTATTCGTTTAAAAATACAAGCTAAAATTGTTTCTAGCGGCAACTACGCGGTAAATTGAAATGAATTTAGGTAATATGAATAGGTAGTGCAAAAGTGTTTTTTTGACATGGTGTACTGTGTTTTTCAGGTTCTAGGACCTATTTATTCTCAGTCTGTTGTAAATAAATACGATTATATCGTATTTATTTACGTATACAGGATGTTTGGAATAACGATAAAGGAAGGAGGTGATACAGGGACTATTTGGAAGAGCTTCAACGCTAAATGCCTTAGTCCACTCTGTGTTAGTTTTTCCTAATTTTTCAATTCGTACCAAAAACTGTCATTAAAACTTCGGCAACAAAAACGCTGTATAAGTATAACATATCAATGAAAAATCGCAATGAATGTTTTTATTAAAGATTAAACCATAAACACACATATATGTGATCAAAAGAAAAATAAAATAAAATCGCTCTTCATACATTTTTAAATTTTTGAGAAAAGGTTTTTTAACCAGCCGGTTAAACACAGCCGCGCGACAGAAAGACGGTAAAATTTTTGACGCGTATTTATCTATCTATGAAAAAACTCTCTGTCACAACTCCTCAAAATCACATAACACACAGGAACTGTAACGAACGATAACACACTGGAATTGTGTAACGCGCTGGAAGTATCGTTAACTTCATAACACACGCAACACACGTGAACAAACGCTCGTGAATAAAATAACATAAAATTCATGTAGCATCTTTAGTTGCAAAGCAAGTCAGTGATAAACAGCATCATTTAAGAATATTTAATGTATCTTTTAACTATCTTTATACAAAACAACTGATATATCATTACTTAACTTGCAAAATTGCTTCAAAGTGTCTGAAATCTGACGAAAAATAATACACACCGATGAATGCCCACTGCTTTTAAACCAAGGTATATCTGACTAGACACTGATGTTTCATGTTGAAAGTTATAATTTTGCCATTGGGAAAAAGATATATTTTGTGTTGCCATTGCTTCTACAAAAAAAGCTACAACGTAACGTGGTGTTCGTAACACACGTGAATCAGATAGAATACATTTTGTTTATCAATCGCTTTTCTATTTTTTTGTTTTAGTTTTATTACAGTTTATTATTAGGATAGTAGTTTTTTTCGATAACATTGGGCATAACATTAAGAAATCACCATACATTACATACACGATGAAGTAATGAATAAAAATAAAATCTAATAGGCATGGACACAATTTATTTTTGTATGAAACTCACCAATTTTTAGTACCAGATTGTTTTTGCTTAAATTTAAAAGTATTCATAATGTTACTGGACTAATATAACAAGTGGATAATGCCCAACTCGGAAAATAAATCAGATTATTTATTAAAGGACTACCAAAAACAAAACTTCTTTTGAAATTTGGCACGTGAAAAACAGAGACGAAGTACATTTTTTGTGAGCCTCAGGTATATTAAGATACGAGCTTTGCTTTAAGTAGGTATTTGTTACTTTGTTGTGTTTTGGTTGTCACCAGACGATTCTATTCTATTTGCATTACCAACTATTTGAGCAAAACAGACATAAAAGTTCATTAATTGCATACGAAACAAGGAGAGACAAGATTTCCCCGTAGATAATCAGTTTGTCATAATAAGATGACCCGGGCAGCACGTTACGGTTATCTCGTAAACAAAAACAGCCAAAATTAATAGTGAGAGAGTCCATTATCCTGCATTAAGCACTCGGTGGGCGGCGGCAAAATGGCGCGGCCTAGGCCCTCACCTCACGGCTCTTGACAAAAATGTCTCCGCTACGTATACACATTATCCGCGTCGTCGTTAATAACATGAATATCAAAGTAAAATTATAATAAACTAATATGAAGATTACACTGTCTTGTCGACTTTTGATTTGATCAAGATTATATTTATTCGAAAATGCTGAATAGATTTCCATTTGGTTAGTCGTTCCTTTGCTAATAATCATAATTTATTAAATTTCTTTGTTAATAATCATATTTTATTAACAAACAATGTGGCTGGTAACGCAATTTCACGATACCCAGGTATCACTATTAGTACTATCAAGGACTATTATTCAATTAAAATTAAATTGTTAGAATACCACTATTCAGTTTCTACGGAAAATTTGAGTTTATTCAAATATCGATAGGTAATATAACTTTTCCAGACATATACGTATAATAAACGTTGAAAACCGTGTTGTAACGAGTGGAAAGGACTGAAGAGCCGTTTATCGAAACAAACAATCAATATTGTCTAAAAACAAAAGCCTTACCTGTCTAAATCTCAATATCTCATGAATGATAAATACGTTTATAATTCGACATTTAACGTAACTTGTTTCACGTGATAACGTGGCGTGATTTCAAACAGAACATTCCCGACATTACGTGACGTGAACGTAGCTCGGTCACGCATAACACACATTAACTGTATTTGGAGACCTTTGTCGGTCTCTCAACACATTATGCTGTCATCGCTCGTCGTGGGTATAGTGTTCTTTATTTCTTAGACTTTTTTTGTAGAAGGTACGTGTATTATATATACGAAACGGTACTCACATCGTAGAACTTGATAGTCGAATATAAGTCATTTTCGGTTGGCCGCCGCTGGGACTGATCGTAGCTCCTGATGATGAATTGCGTACCGATCGAAACATGTCGAGGGATATTCAACTTCTACGAAGTGAGTAAATGTTGCTGTTTCATATGTATTTGAATATGTCCGAGACTCGGCGTTTTCTATAAAGTTACGTACGTGTACTTCTCACCAATAGTTCTACGGGTGTTAGAAAAAAATACAATTATAATGTACCTATTTAAGCATTTGAACCTGCGACCACATTGCAGTGGAAAAGATTACATAAATTCTTCTTTCATAATTTTATTGACCTTTCTGACAATATTTCAAAATAATAAAAATGTGATATTTCCATACCTATGGTTTCTGTTTAGTCCAATGGTTGACTTGTATTGTAGATAATGCCTGAGAATGAATGAGAGGAATAAAGTTCGCCATTTGTACTTTGACTTGCGTATTCTGTGCAATAAAGCCTAAAGAAATAAATAAATTGAAAACAGACACAATAAAAAGAAGGTTCTGAAAACATAATGCTCTATTTTTTTGGATTTGGCGAGAGTTTAGGTTTAAGTTGTTCTGACTCAGAACCCTAAGTGACCTTGTGATTTTAGTAGGAGAAACGAAGTGTAGCAACTTTTCCAATGCCACTTAGGTACGCCAGTTTTTTAGGCACGTTGTGCGAATTTATCGTGTAAAATGAATAACAGTACGAACATAAATATATACGCACTTTTCGTAACTAATTGATTTGAGATATATTCATTATAGCTATTGGCTTGTGAAGTAAGAGTTCACATAATAGGATTTATTGTAGGATTAGTTGTAATACATTAAAATCGACTCATTATCGACAACATTCAATTAACATTTCCTTCATTAAATACATAATATGAAACGGGTGTAATATGTCTGAGAGTCACGGGAGTTTTCAATGTAAAAATTCGTTCATTTGCAAAAATGAAACTGTATAATATTTTCTTAGCCAATATTATTCCAGATAAGACCTAAACATATTTCTTAAAATAATAAATATTAAATGTCTTGACCATACCTGTGACCATACTTATCTTGAACATTGAAAATATTATTAGCAGAAATATTTCATAAGCCATTATTAATGATTTGCTTCTTGTTTCTATCCAAATACGTCGTATAAATAAAGCTTCGTATTATATTTACTTTTAAAGAAACCGGCAAACAAACTTTGTTCGGGTTCACTTTAAAACTTTAAGAAATGTTTAAAAGTATGGATTCGTTCAGCAAACTGAAACACAGTCATTTAAAATCGAAGATAGTACGGAATTGCAGATAGGGTTTTTATATTGGAACAAATACAAACTTGGACGGAACCCGCAGCTTTGTGGCGGGGCTGCGGTATGCGCTCTCTGCTATTTGCATTGTAGGAAAACGAATATAATAATCCGAAAAATAAATTACTTTTATCGAAATATACCAATGAAATCCACATTACTTTATTGCGGTTACTTTTCATTTGTTTAAATAAGGGGAGGTTCTCAATTCTTCTGTATTTTAATTTTATTTTGTGTGTATGTTTCGCGATTATTTCACCAATTGTGGATCGGTTCTCAAGGTGTTTTTTTTTTATCACAAAGATTATACTCCTGAGTTTTTCCCATTGTCACCATGTCGCGGACTAATTACCTATGGGATATCCCTGGAAAATCGGGGGTACCACTCAATTATAAGCACTAACAATGTTTTTCAACACATTTAGGATATTTTCATTCTTATTACGTAACTTTTGACAAAAAATTCAGAAGACTTTCTCTCGCGTGAACCAATGTTTGAACTAGCGAAAATAATATGTTGTGTGATTTCCGAACTTTTTCTGGATTTAATATATTGGTAGGCGGTCAAATCAGCTTTTTGACCGACACTTTTGTCTATCTGCGGCGTACATAATTTATTCATTTATTTAAATTAGTTACACAGCATAACAGTTAATAAACCAAGGCATACCGCATATAATACCGCCTTCCCCTCAAAATCAAGCAAGTCCCGAACAAGTTTGCTTTCAAAAAGCTTTATGTGATCTATTTGTTGGCAGAAATGTGAAGTCATAGCTTATCTGATAACTTTGTTCATCTGTATTTATATACATATATGTATATCCTTTAGGAATATGTATTTATCTAAGTATATAGTAGTTCTAAAGCCGCGAAATTGTGCGCATCGGGTTACAAGCATGAAATTTATATCACACATAGAGCGTTCCACGGTGATTATTTTCAGATGTGGAGGGAAGTCAGATTCGTCCCCTGCGTGGCGGGACCAAGTACTGCTCTTTTTCTTTTTTTTATTACTGATCATTTAAGGCTATTAGGGCTTGTGCGGCATCGTTTTCGTATTAAATAGGTATCAGCTATTCATTTTTTATGTTATTTTAGAATAGTTCGATATACAAATTTGGGTTTATTGCCCAAAAGGTAAAAATCACAACAAGTTTTTTTATTCAGAACGATAAATTAGTTATATATCCTAAATATTTACAATTTAAAAAAATATTACTAAACAGCAAATTTAATCTTGTTTAAAAAAATGTATACATATTGGGCACATCTCATACAAGAAATACCTTGAAAAAAATGTTGATGTTAAGCTTAGCCGTGCTCTAGTACATTTTGCTAAGTCGCGAAATTGTGTACATCGGGATACAACCACGAAATTTCTACCACAGATAGAGTATTCTGCGGTGATTATTTACAGATGTGGAGGGAAGTCAGATTTGTCCCCTGTGCGGCGGTAAAGCGGGGTTAATAGGACAAAGGAGTCCTCTTTTCTTTTTATATTACTGATCAGTTAACGCTACTAGGTGTAACCTCCCTAAACCCCCCCCTTTTATACACTATATATATATCACCTATACTTGCCTATACTCACACCTAATGACTGAAGACTGAACTACTGAAAACCAGGAAGAGAAAACTTACCTAAATTTATTCCTACCTAATTTGTAACTTGTTCTAACTTGGCCAGTAATTCATCTAGAGTTTCGGATCCCTTCGTTGTGTTGTGTAGTACCAAATTCTTTTCAAATGAGAGGAGATTCAGAGCTACTTGAATTAAAACCAACATATAAAGTGAGCAAAATGTTTATTGAATAAAATAATTACATTTTGCAAGTATGCCTGAAGGGCATTTACTGACTCTACCGGCATTTCGCAAGAGGAGACCACTGTTGAGAAGAAACGCCGAAAGAACATCAGCAGTAAGTCATTTTTTCAAAATTCTAACTTATAATTATTACAATAATAAAACTTAATCTAAACATAATTTAAAAGAAGCAAACATATTAAGGGTGAATGTTTTCGGCTACTCTTAAGTACCTAAGGTAAAGTACAACAGAATTACGTGAAATATGAGATGCATCTGAGCCTGAAGTACACAATAATTTAAGTCTAAGACCCCATAAAGCCACTATCGAATCGATAGAATGCAAAATCACTTTTGATATGACTGAAGACATTTGTATTTTAGCATGTACAGGATTTTCCTGATGGCTATAAGCATGGTTTCACCTTTCGCCTTGGCGTATGGCTTAACCCTCGGCTCGTAAGACGAGTTGCAGCCTTAATGCAATAATACAAAATAAAATTCAACATTGTCCTGAATCAATTAGCTCCTTAAAGCATGTGAAAATATTCAACATTCCATGATCGGATACGGTACTCCATAGAGCAATTAGTTTTGGAATCTTCCAATGTTAGTATTATTTAATTTTAAAGTGGCTCAACAGATAAATGAGATAATCTCAAACACATCCCATAAGTTGGAACAATGATAGTAACCTAGCCAAACAATTGGAAAACATGAATTATGAGTTGCATTCGAGTCTGATAATAAATAATCATTCAAAAATGTGAAGAACCCATAAAGCCATAATCCAATCGTAGTTTGTGAAAGTGGACTCGTAAGTCAAATCATGCATTATTAATGCAATATAAGATTCAACATTTTCCTGAATCAATTAGCTGCTTTATAGCATATGAAGAATATTCAACATTTCACTATAGAACTCTGAACTCCATAGACTCTAGTTCTCAAATTGATATCATAGAAAGTATTATTTAGTACGAATGCAATTCATATTTCCAGTCATATAGACACTAGAACTGAGGATTTCTCAATATAAACGTATAAATCAAATTGTTGTATTAATTATTATAGGTAGAGATAGGAATGTTTATCCAAACAATAATAATCTATTAACATTGAAAGCATATAAACATGTTGCCTTAGCTGACTAATTGAATTATCTTCATATTTAAACATCTGTCAAATAAGAAAAGAATCATTATTTATCTGGCTATAATCAGCAAAAACTAATGACATTGCTCAGAATCCTATAAGAACACACTCAAGAAATCAATAATTTGACAAAAAGTTCAATAAAGCGCACAAATAATCAGTTGATAAAGCTCAGAATTCAATCCATTCTCAAGAAATAAACATAAAATAAAGTTAGTCACAACTAAAATCAATTCACATTCGCACATTAGCTATTTCGTCATATTTAAAAAATATATATGTCGGGGACAGGTCTGGATGGCCGGTGTGGTGTGGCACATTAGATGAGCTAATCGACATAGTTGTGGACGAGGAGGTAGTTGCGAGCAAGATGAAACAATACGGATGCAATTAACTTGATTTATTCCTTATACAATGAAGCACAAAATAACAGTTCCTGGCACAGAGGTCTGTAAGCTAGGTTATCAAAGTCTCACAATAGTCTTTATTAAATTAACACAGTATTGTTGAGTTATAACGTTTCACTGATTCTAACTTGTTATAGCACAACGAAACGGGACAGTTCCAAGGCAGTAGTGCACTCGACGGCGACCCAAAGTGAAGTGTGGTCGGCGTTGGCTGAGTGAACCGCCAAGACTCTGTCTAGCGCGCCAAAACAGGTTCAAGAGGGCGCTACTGTCGCCTTCCAATGGCGCGCCGGCTTCGTTGAGCGTCCATACTCATGACCGTCGCCCGACATATATATAATTAAATTCATATTTGAAAGATTTCATTATTAATTGATAACTCACCAATCCAAGAAGCTAAGGAAGAATATTTGATAATTCACTCTCATAGAATTTAGACATAAAACAGCAAATAATCACAAAATCCAACACCGCAAATTGCTAGCAAAGCACAGAGTTAGAATTTCACCAGGAAAAAGAAACAAACAAATTTAAAAATAAAAAGGAAGGTAAAACTATATATAAAGATATCTCACCAATCCGTCGTGTGGCTATATTAAAAAAAAACATTATTTAAAAATAAACTTTTAAAAATGTGCAACTCTCACCAATCACATTACCATACTCTGTGGCTGAAGGCTCGTCCCGTAGCGCTCCGTAGGCCTCCCCGCTTGCACACGCCTGGCGTCCTCGGCGACGTCTTCAGCCTCTTGCAGGCCCGCTGCGCTCGTCAGGTCTTCCTCGGCGGCCGACTGCTGGTCCTGGAGTCTTCTTGCTTCTCCCGACTTCTTCTTCTACTTCTTGAGGTGTTCTTCCCGGGAGCTCTTCCGATGACTGACTATCCCCTCATACTAATCTCAGCGCCTTATATACCCCTTTTTCCGAGTCCAAGTTTGAAATAATGTTCTTATTTCAAATTTGCCATGCGTATTGCGAAATTCCTTCATAGGGTTCCACAGCTGGCTGCTTACAATTACGTTTAAAAATAATAATAGAAATGTTTGATGCTAATTTCGCAAAGGTCCGCTTCTAATTTTTTACTGTTGACGCTAATTTACTCAATGTTACTTTCTAGTTTTTGAAGATTTATTGAAATAATGAAAAGTGTGGATTACGTGTTGATAATAGAAACATTTCAATTCTTAAATACGTATTATTATACATAATGTAAAATATCAGTTCCACATCCCGATGCAGTCATCTTATAGTTTTCCAGTAATAAAATATAAAATACTAATCTGTCGATCAAGTACAGTCGTGATCGTTACATAGGACTTGTGTGGTATCATTTTCGTGTCAAACAGATATCAGCAATTCATTTCTCATGTTATTTGTTCATAGTACTAATTAAAAATATGGGTGTATTTCCGAAATGGTAAAAATCACACCAAGTTTTTTTATTCATGGAGATAAATTAGTTATGTTTCCTGAATATTTACAACTACCAAAAATATTGCAAAATAGAAAATTTAATCTAGTTTTTAAAAATATATACATGTTGGGCCATCTCCCTCCACATCTGAAAATAATCACCGTGGAACACTCTATCTGTGGTAGAAATTTCATACTTGTAACCCGATGCGCACAATTATGTTAGAAAACAGCGGACTAACAACTCTACTAATATCTTTTGAAATTGTTTTAAGTTAGTTGCACCGCCCACAAATTATCTGCTTAGCCCAATGGTTGACTGGTAGAGAATTCCCTATGGCATTAAGTCCACCTTTTGTACGATAAGTTCTTTCTTTTGTGCAATGAAGCTTAAATAAATAAATAAATAATTTTCTGTTTATCAGGTGTTGGCGCAACATAAAAGGAATCGACGTACCGGTACCCTTACCATGACTTTGCAGTGACTGTACACTGAAAAAAATATCCAATGGAGCCTACTGACATTACAGTAAGACTTACTGCAATAACAGTGAGGCCTACTGACATTTCAGTTAACCTAACTGTAATAACGGTTACGCCTACTGTAATTTCAGTAGGCTCCACTGGGTATTTTTTTCAGTGTACTCGCTAAAGAAAGCGTAAACGATTTGTATGGAGAATTGCACTTCTACAAAGTAACAACGAGGTGCGCTGTACTATTCTCCATACAAATCTTTTTTTTTTTTTTTTTTTTTTTTTTTTTTTTTTTTTTTTTTTTTTTTTTTTTTTTTTTTTTTTTTTTTTTTCTGGCTTTACAGTTACAAATCTTTTATGCTGTCGCTAGCGGTCACGTTAACTCATGGTAAGGGTACATTTCAGCCCGTCTAGCACAACTATGGTTCTCGACTCTTATTGCGCGACTTAGCGTCACCCGTCACTCTCTCACAGCACTGTTCAGAAAGAGATAGGTAATATATCTCACACGAGAAAGGGTCGCGTGTCACAGTTATGCTAGAGGTGCAGTAGTGATGTCACACATACCAATACATCACATCGCCGCTGCGCTGGCGCTAAGACTGCAACGCACAACCGTGGCGACAAATGATTTATATAATTACTGTTGTAACTGTATATAACAATGTAATATCGAATATTTTGTACTATCCTGTTGTTCCTTCATTGACGATCCCAGGATGCCTGGTCTGGAGAACACCGAAAATAAGGTTTAACACGATTGGAGAAGCTATTATTTAGACGACGCGTTCGATACAAGACTATGAATAGATATAATGTAATATACAGAAAACATGCATAACAGGATCAAATAAATGCTCGCGCTCATTAGAAAAGCCCTTGTTGGGATTCGAACATGGGACCGTCACTTCGCAAGGCGTCGTGCAAAAACGTGTAAAAATGTGTACGTGTTTAAAAGCAAAATTAAATATTTGTGTAATGATTCATTCTTGAGAACTCCAAGTGTTGGATGCTTTGTTTCTGTTTATGAATGAATCACTTTTTTCCGGTTACAATTTTACGTGACAAATTCACCCTCAAGTTTCTTTGTCGTCTGCGGAAATCGGAGGAAAATATTAATTATTTCAGTCAGTAATTTTTTTTGCACACATGGAGTGTATTTTACTGTTTCTATTTTGTTTTCTTTCTTTTAACTAATGGTAAAATGCAAGAAGAAAACATGCTGCCTCGACCCCTAATAAATGGGATATATATACAAGGGTATGATGATTTTCAGTATGGTAATACCGGGAATTCCCGGCATCGCTGAGAACGCCCCTTTCGGAAGTTTTATTTGTCCGAATCATGAAAAAAAACAAGGTCTGACACTTAGGCTGGCCACTTGCTTACGCCAGTCACTTACTAGTTGCCGCTTCATACTAACAAAATAAATAACTATAAAACTTTTTTCTTCTGTCACTCCTACAAAACATATTATTTATATATTAGAATTGTAATTTTCCTGGATTAAATCTTATTTTGTCGTAATAATTGATTTAAAGCACTCACGATTTTATGATACTCATACAGGTGATACAGATAACAAAGGAATCGAAGAGTATTATAATACGAGTACCTATACAACTGGCAATACAGAAACGGATTGTCAGAACCAACCAACCAATCATAGGATAGAGTTGTAGAATATCCCCAAAAAAAATAGCTTAGAAAGTGGTTTTTCGAAAAACGAAAATTCAGAGTACAGTCGAGTTCTTAAATTTATGAGCAAAAATTGCTAACAAAAGCGGCGGGGCGCAGGCTGTTAGAGCGGCCAGCGGCGCGTCCGTCCTTCATTTCGAGTGTTAAAAAATCACACTTTAATTTAAATTATCATGCCTATTTAACACCCATGGCTTCATCACATTGCCGCACTCATAAATTGCCTTTAGTATCTAAATATTCAGTCAAGATTTGGGGGATGATCAGTAATGGCGTTATCTTGATCTCATTTGCATAGATTTCACCTCGGAACCGGAAGCGACTAATGGTTACTGACCTATGCCTTACAAATCGACCTCGGAGGGAAAGGGAAGGTCGACTCGACTAATTGATAAATCACAGTTTTGGTTTAATCAGGCCCTTCCGCGAACGAGGCGCCTGTGCCCTGACAATAAATATGGCTTCGTTTATTTAAGCTTGGATTACAGAAAGTTATATCTGAACGAGATGTCCGCAACTTGACCCGCGCATACCTACTTTTTTAGGGTTCCGTATCCAAAGGGTAAAAAACAGGACCCTAATTACTAAGACTCCGCTGCCCGTCTGTTCGCCTGTCTGTCACCAGGCAGACAGTTAAAATTTTCACAGATGATGTATTGCCTATAACAACTAATACTAAAAACAGAATAAAAATCAATATTTAAGTGGGACTCCCATACAAAACAACAAAATATGTGATCGTTGCGTTAAGTAGCTTTGCACCTCATTTGAATGCGGCGCCATACATAATAGGTGGAAACTTAACTTAACCCGGTCAGTTAAGATGGGGAGTTTTCGTACGGAACCCTCGGTGCGCGAGGCCGACTCGCACTTTGCCGGTTTTGTATACTGTAGTCGAGTCAAAAGTAACCTAGCTGTATCTATCTTTGAATGTCCGATAGGAAACATGCAACGAACCGAAAAAAAAAACATTATTTGAAGAACTTTTAAGTCCAGGCCCATGACTATATATTATTATTATTATTGTTTACAGACAGACGATTTAATGCAGTCAAAACACATTAAATAAAATATTCTAGTGGACGTGAGGGCCTCATTTGCGATTTATGTATGAGCAGTACACTAAACGTGATAAACCGTCCACCCAACCAATCCGCAAGTGAATTAAACATTAATACGGTGCTGCAATCCAACATCCAACCGTTGTGTCTAATTTAGTTATACATTTCTCTAAAAAACATAGTTATTCTGTTGTTAAGAGATTGTTTTTTTTTTATTATTGCTCGTAACTGAATAAAAATATTGCCCAAATGCCCAACCAGTATAATGTTAATTTGTTTTATGATCAATCATCATACTAGGTGCGGCCCGTGGTTTTACCCGCTAATCCACTGGAACACTACATTTTTTTCGGGATAAAAAATAGCCTTAGGTGTTAGAGATGAATGCCAGCTACTTCAACTGACTTTTATCAAAATCGGACCAGACTTATGAGCGTGAAGAAGTAACAAACATAGAAATACACTCAATAACTTTCGCCTTTATAATATTAGTGTCAATATTTAGATTATATTATCTATAATATACATATAGGCTATCTATAGCTTAACAAGTGTTTACAATGAAGCGAAAAGGTCAAAAATTTAACGGTTCAGGCAGGATTCGATCCTGCGTCTCAAACGGCTTTCCGGGCCAACACGGGCGTCCTACCAAGTGGACCACCGAACTTGATGCCAGAGTCATTGAATTTTTCAACCAGTTGCTTCTACATTATAAAGTCTGAATCTTTACGGTAGATGGCGCTACGATGCCACCCTAAGGCATGTTGCAATAAAAACTCATCGGATCTTTTCGACCCCATGACGACCAGAGAGAAACTGTTTTCATCTAGTACGGCTACCGGGTCTTAAGGACCCGATGCCCGGTGACCCGATAGCCGTACTGAATGAAAGTCTAGTTGAGCCAGTGAGGTCCAAGTGTGTGGGTGGTTATTAATAAAATTACAGTGATTTACGAGTAAATACGTGATAAGGTGAATTATCGATCATGAAGCGGTCGCGGAAAATGTTATTTAAGTGTGACAAAAATGAAAATGGACATGAAACTGTGTTAAAGAAAAAAGAGGATATACGTGCCAGAAATATTATAATTGGTAAGCGAAATATTGGCATTAATAATGTTTATACAAGCCCATCGACTGACCAGACACTCCAAATACTACAAAATATTAAAAGTAATTCAAAATGTTATGTATCTGATAAGTCTTAGTTAGCCTATTAAAATTAATAACTATCGATATCGGTATTTTATTTCTACCCCGACACTAAAAAAATATCGACAATGTTAACATTCAGTGCGGATATCGGGTCTAAAAGATCCGACAGATTGTTCTTTGTTTTGAAATCAAACCATTAATTGAATCTACCTGCGTTTTGAAGATTGGTTTGGTTGTCTATGTAAGAATATGTTAACATAAATGTATTTGCTTGAATGGCTATAACTACGTACATAATCACAATGAAACAAGAGTATACCCAACGGATATTTTAGACCCGTTAACGCACCACAGTACAGTTACACGTCGGATCTAAAAGACCCCATGTCGTACCTAGGTAAAGTCACAAAAATTCTTTGCCGTAGTGAACGTGTTAAGATGGGGAGTTTTCGTACGGAACCCTCGGTGCGCGAGGCCGACTCGCACTTTGCCGGTTTTGTATACTGTAGTCGAGTCAAAAGTAACCTAGCTGTATCTATCTTTGAATGTCCGATAGGAAACATGCAACGAACCGAAAAAAAAACATTATTTAAAGAACTTTTAAGTCCAGGCCCATGACTATATATTATTATTATTATTATTTACAGACAGACGATTTAATGCAGTCAAAACACATTCAATAAAATATTCTAGTGGACGTGAGGGCCTCATTTGCGATTTATGTATGAGCAGTACACTAAACGTGATAAACCGTCCACCCAACCAATCCGCAAGTGAATTAAACATTAATACGGTGCTGCAATCCAACATCCAACCGTTGTGTCTAATTTAGTTATACATTTCTCTAAAAAACATAGTTATTCTGTTGTTAAGAGATTGTTTTTTTTTTATTATTGCTCGTAACTGAATAAAAATATTGCCCAAATGCCCAACCAGTATAATGTTAATTTGTTTTATGATCAATCATCATACTAGGTGCGGCCCGTGGTTTTACCCGCTAATCCACTGGATAACTTTCGCCTTTATAATATTAGTGTCAATATTTAGATTATATTATCTATAATATACATATAGGCTATCTATAGCTTAACAAGTGTTTACAATGAAGCGAAAAGGTCAAAAATTTAACGGTTCAGGCAGGATTCGATCCTGCGTCTCAAACGGCTTTCCGGGCCAACACGGGCGTCCTACCAACTGGACCACCGAACTTGATGCCAGAGTCATTGAATTTTTCAACCAGTTGCTTCTAACATGCCTTAGGGTGGCATCGTAGCGCCATCTACCGTAAAGATTCAGACTTTATAATGGAGAAGCAACTGGTTGAATAATTCAATGGCTCTGGCATCAGGTTCGGTGGTCCAGTTGGTAGGACGCCCGTGTTGGCCCGGAAAGCCGTTGGAGACGCAGGTTCGAATCCTGCATGAATCATTAAAAACAAATTTCAACTTTTCGCTTCATTGTAAACATTTGGTTTACGTTAGCAGACGTTACTGCTTTAATAACAATAGCCTAACCAGTGTCGGTCCAGCCCAAGGATTGTGGCGCTACAAACTTTTCAGCTTTCATATAGCAATAATATACGTATATCATTTATTTGCATTATTAAATGTCAGTAGGGATTTGTCATCAACCGAATTCAAAACGTTTATTGGAATATTGCTCAATCCTTCGTTCATTTATCACTGTAGATAGTTTTGGGTGTATTATGCAATAAATACTTGGCGGAATATTTAGTCACGTTTCCCTTTGCTTACATCAGTGATATTCACTGACTTTTATCGCCAGTTAATCAAAATTTGTTCTTGACAGTAAAATAAATTATTACCACTAAAAATCTGCAATATAGCGTGGGTTGAAAAACATCCTTTGGGCTATTTATTATATTAGTGTGATTAATAAATTGTTATCCTTTTAAAATTCAACATACTTGTTTATACAAATAACGCGATCCCATCGACTTATAATATTTATATCGGGCCACATTCCAGCCATTAAGTTATTCACGAAGCATTTCTAAAAAGAGGTTTTTCTTGGGCATAATTGGTTTAACGGCTCACCTTATTTTTACTGAACACAAAAAGATATTATAATGTAACAATGTCGGAACCCCTAATGGAAACACGCTTTTAACGACTTCTTTAGAATCTTATTCAAAATGAGATGAATTTGTATGAGATTAAATAACTTAATGCTATATTATTCGACCTTTACCGTACCGTAAAGGCATTTTTCTAATTGAGATAAATATACTCATATCATATCGCACGAATACAAATGACTCTTTTAAAAATTGCAAATAAAGGGGCAAGGGGAAAACTGGCTTTTGTGGCAATCAACTTATGGTACTACAACTAAAACAGGGGTAAAACTCATTGGATCCCGATTTTTTATTCTATATTTTACGCCATAAGGTGATTTCACAATTTTAATTGTCTGTACTGTGAGTTTTTTTTATAATGTGACTTAGGCAGTTCTTTCCCATTAGTTAGTCTTTCATGTGGCATTGAATACAGCTCGAATAGCAATAACCTTAATTCAAGATTTAAAAAACTCCCTATACAAGTAGTTGGTATTATCATGTGACCCTAATTTAATGAGTGATGACTTCCGGTTTGTGACTTAAGATGGCCGCATGCGTTTAAGTTGCGTTGTTCATTATTTATTCATTTTTGTTGTTCAATGTGTAGTATTGATAGCGTATTGTGCAGTGATCTAACGTATGAGTGAATAGCTAATGAAGAATTCAACTTGAAGCGTTCATAGCCCTTCCTGGGTCAAGGCCCGATAGTCCGCGTGGTTTTTTGTAAATCGCTATCACTTTACAAAAAGCAAAACCTCACCGAACAACGGCATGCTCTACGAGCAAACTTGAAATTGGCGAAATCATCATTAACCTGATGGAAGCCATATTTTAAAATTAGAATTAGAAATGAGTGATGGTCTAAAATCTAAAAATGCTAGATTTGAACATTAACCACACTAATTAGCAATGCTTAGCTTCAATATTGGTTGGGATCCTATAACTTGTTCCAATGAAAACTGAATATCTTGGCTGCAGTTATGTTTACCAAACATACCGTAAGAATCATCTCGACAAACAAGGCTTTCGGTAAAAAAACGCGTTAAAATCAGTCCATCCGTTCGGGAGCTGCAATGCCACAGACAGACACACAGATACACATGTTAAGCACCCCGCTTTATTCATCGGGGGTAAGAAATTTATCAATTTCCGATAGAATGCCATGATATGAATGTGACAAAGCCATGATATTGCAAAATTATGACATTGTAAGCGTCTATGCTATTTATTGGTATTGCAATTTCCTTTCAATTTATTTAAGGTCTTTAGTATCTCCGTATAAATGAAGATGTTATCCCATAAAGCAAAAGCGATTCGTTCCTTTATCTTGATCAGGTGACGCAACAAAACATGAAAGCCAAATTGTACATCTTTTTTCAGTTAACAAATCCGTCTTGACGAGGGTTACTGTTTTTTCGGCAAAAGTAGAAATAAGAAGGATAACTGCAAATCCTGCTAAATCACGTTCAGGATCTCTTTTTCAGATCGTTCCATAACGAAAGAGCTAACACTTGTAAGTCTGTATCTAGACGTTGGCCTATATTTGCATACTACCCTTCAATACCATTATTATAAATTTGTAAAAAAAATATAACTTTATTACAAAATTAGAACAAATACGCCTAGAACGAGTCTTAATAAAACAGATCTGCGAAAGATGAAGCCGCTTTTGGTTTTATGTGTGCGTGTCTACGAACCAATCATAGGGACGTGTTGCTTGTGAGCTTGACATTGTGACAGATCCGCACACGGACGAAACTTAGCTCGTGGCTAAACAAAAGGCTTTCACTTTCAAGCGTTTCTTTTTAGGTTTCTAGGCGTATTTATTGTAAGATTGATCTGATGTGGAGTGATGGGTCACCATGCAGTGTTGTCGTCATCATCGTAAAAATGTATAGCACGACAACGTCGCTTGGAACGTTGCGTCAGCGTAGGAGTACGTCGACGTGCGGCTAAACCTGTTTTTGACCCTTGACGAAAAAAGAGGGGTGTTATTTAGTTTTAAATGTGGTCCCAAGCGGTTACGATAACCTATATTCAGCTTTAATAAGAACAAGTGACAAGATCTCAGCCAATATCGATGCAAAGAATTCGAAATTTTGAATTTGTATTCAACTTTAGTAACATTTTCTATATCACTATTTAGTTACATTTGAGGGTTTCAGGACGATCGATCAGCTACTTGTGTTGGATGGTTCAAATTTTTATTTACATAAATGAATAGGAACATTTTTTTATATCAGAAACGATTCTTAATGCTATAAGAACGGGTAGGTATACAAGTAAGTCCTTGTAAAAGCATTATGTCCCTAATTAGCAGGAAAGCGCGACCCCCCATTAGGTGTGTGGTCAAAGAGGCCATTCCCAACAACACCTGCGTTACACCTTGTTTGATTTAACCTCCTCGCGCCCCAAATATAATAACACTTTACGCAAAAATTGCTCTCTACATACATTCATGCCACTTTTCATAACAGAATTTTAACACAGTTTGTGTCCATTTTAGCGCAAAACATTAATTCAAAGAGCTGAGCCGACGCAAATTGTCAAGCCAGACTTTGAAAAAAAAACACAATATAGTAAAATTTTAACAGAGAAGGCACAAAAACATTTTCCTTCAAAGAAGAATACCCTAATTGTAAGCGTTAAATTAAAGGCTTCTAAGATGTACTTAATAAGACGACCAACTGCTGGTGACTTCCAAATTCAAAAACAAATTAGAGGGTATTTTGTTTACAAATCTCCTTTGACAAGGGTCCCCGTGGCTCTAGCTAAAAATGGACGGTGAACCGAATCTTTTGTACACACGATCTTCGTTCTGCCACGGAATCTCATTAAAATGCCTACACTGCTTAGTAAGTACCCTTTTATTCATGTAGGCCATACGTCGGTCGTCTGAGAGTTTTGAGAAGTATTCACAACTGCTAAAAGAATATACTTACGAAAGAAGTTTTAATAACTTAATAAAACAAAATACGAGTTTAGCTTCGCTGAGACGAAAGTTGAAATCACGTGGCATTACTTAGTTCCCAATGTCGGCATCAATATTTTACGCGGAAGTCCAGTGCGTTATGTATGAGCCGAGCCATACGTGTGTTTAACCACAATTTATTTGGCTGCACGTCACTAAGCTTTTTAGCTAATGGTGATTTAAGAGGCGATTTCTGGTTGCAGCATACGGCCAGAAGACGTAGTCGGTTAAGGGGCGCAATATTTCGCGGCGCAGCCGTCATAAAGTTGGTCCACGGCGCGATAAGGAAGTTGAGAGTGGCTGCCGTCTCTGCCACCCGCGATAAACTCCAAGTATCCATCATACTTAATTACCTTACTCCTTTAACAGTTTAGAGGCTTGCCGAGAGGAAGAATTAACGGGCACTTGTCACGTCCCTCCTTGTTTCCACTTTTGCATTGCTTTAGAATTATTCATTTCGGGCAACTTTTGACACTCGGAAAACGTAATTAATATTTCTTTCATAACGAATTTAATTTTAAGACAATGACTTCCAAATGTCTTTTGGGGAATACAAATACACTTGTTTACTCAACGGTAAGGGTCTTGAATTTCATTACAAATATGTAGTACCGCTTTTCATTGCTCATGAATCTACCCAGGTTCACACAAAATAGTTGCCATTTATTTTATTATGCTTTTCAGTGTCGCATCAAACAACAAAGCGACGTTAAATTATATATGACTCAGGGTCTCATAAACCTACATCTTTGCTTTTAAACTTTATTGTTCACCGTAATTTCTATCATCAAAACATTTAAACCGCCGATACTATAAAGCGCAATGATCAAGCATTAAATAGGGAATTATAGCATCGTCGTTATATTAGACCGCGATCGCGATATTGAGCGATCAGCTCCAATCATTTGTGAAGAGTCCCCGGCCATCTGTCAGCCGAACGTTTTATGAGAGCATGAACGGCCACGTTAATCACGTTCAGTTGATACGCCCCAGGTAATCCGACCGGCACAAGATGGATGACGCCGCGCGACAACTCGGCTAAACTTATCGCGGGGCGCCGTCCAGACCCAATTACATAATTTATACCTAAAATCCATCCGACCGGATTAAAAAAATATAAGGTTAATAAACCCTAAGTCTATATCGCGCCCCGGCTTAGCCCTCAATAATCCCCCCGCGAACGAAATTATACGCTTCCTAATTTAACCCACTTGTATCGCTTCACCGATGTGCGACATGAAAAAATCTTCGCGGCGAAATAACAAAAAAGTTGGTAGAGAAACAAGACGTTATTAAAGCATCAGGTCGGGTCATTCCAGTCGGGGGAAGTTCAACGATCCATCACGGCGTAATTGCCGCAGTTCTCTAAGTGTCCATCTCGCCTGTTATTCGATTATTACTTATCCGTTTCCATCGTTCATATTCCATAAAAATACAAATGGAATTTTCAGCGCGCTAATACAAAATACTCGCTTTTGACGATTCAATCCGAGACAAAGCAAACTGGAATATGACATCCGTTGTTAGAAAGGCAAATATCAAAAAATTGGCATGAAAAGTCACAAATTTGGCGTAGAGAAAATCAGGATGTTGGACGTCCGTCAGGCAAAAGCACACAAACTTTGAACGGGAGTTGTAACCGGATTCCCTAACGAGTGTGCCACGGGTGAGGGCGCGCGGCGCTCGCGCGGCTGTACCTACCTGCCTCTGTGCTTTCTATTTGTCCCATATTTCCTGTTTGATGTTTTATTTCCTTAATAACACAAATACACCGACGAATTTGTTTACACGTAAAACGTTTGTTTTTTATATTTTTGTAATTCTTGATCACGCGGTTGGAGCGGTGGGAGTGCAGCTGTTTACTGAGCCGGCGGTTCTGGGTTCGAATCTCCGCAAGGGCTGTATGTAGTCATGGATGATTTTATGTATTTAAGTATACATTTATCCATGCAATCATGTGTATATCGTCGTCTAGTATGCGAAACACAATATTACTAGAACTACTGTTTTTATTCTGTGCTAGAGCTCAATTTATATTTAGCCCTATAGGGCTAGGTCGATTTGTGTGTGGTTATCCCGTATTTATTTATTTATGATACTTGGTTGCCATATAGGTATGCGAAGCTATGTGTGAAGTACATATTTAGTACATAGTAGTAAGAAAACATAACTTAGGAGGTGATGCAAACTTTGTCCCTGGATCTGGATTCATTCAGTTTATTTTTTCGTTAGAGATATATTCAGTGCTTTGATGGTTTGTGCAGAACCCTCGGTGCACAAATCCGACTCGCACGTGACCGGGTTTTAATCAATCACGGGAAGCGGATATTTAACGGTCCTCATAATAAGGTGGTTTAAACTTAAACTATACTGCGTTACTCCCGTTAATCCAACCATCATTGTAAAAATATGTACAAAAAGGAAATAAACAATGTTAACCATTTATAACAATGTCGTTACTGGTAATGCCAGTTAACTGGTAGCCAGAGTATTATTAACGGATTTTGTAATGAGGTAGAGGCGACGTAAAATAGTGTCCGAGAACACAACACAAGTATCATTATAATTATAACAGTACTTATAAAAAGTATACCTACAACATGGTGTGAATAATTTATTTGTTATCGGTAGCGTAAGTATACCGATATAGTACATTATAGCTTGAATGATTGTAAAACTGAACCAGTAACACACATCATAGAACCGATGGCCGCAAGGTTGAAAAAAAAAAATGGCCGCTCGTGGTATGTAAGTAACTACTTATATCTGTACTTCCGACAAGAAAATCCAGGAATACTATACTAAATTATTTATGCACTAGTTGGATTTTGTGTAATTTTGAATCTTAGTTCTGACAGAATATTAACTGCACTCTTTGAATAAGTACGCCTAAAACGAGAGTCTTCATACAACAGATTTGCAAAAGATAATTATATTAAGACGGTTTTATGTGTGCGCGTCTACGAACCAATCATAGAGACGTTTTGCTTGTAACAAATGCGCCCACGGGCGAAACTTAGCCCGTAGCTAACCAAAACTGGCTTCACTTTCAAGCGCTAACTAGTATACGTCATCCTAGGTCGTAACGGGGATTTTCTACCTACTACGCGGGGAGAAAATTTCACTTCCCGGACATAGGAAGACGTAACACTTTAGACATACCCTGGATAGTAATTCGTAAAGCCCGAGATCCCTTAGACGCATAATGCCCTAATTTACGAACGCAAAATGTCCCAATTGCATAATGTCCTAAAATTCTAATAATAAAGCCTTTATTTCCATGACTTGTACAGTATTTACAGTGAAAAGAAAATTTTACATAGAAACTAGACTTCTACGATGTGAGTAGTAAGTAAGTATTTTAATATGAAAAGGAAATTAAGTAAGTATATACATTATTTGACGACATGGCCCGCTCTGTTACAGGCCTGGGTAGAGGCCTAATCTACTATTCTAGGCGTATTTATTATAAGACACTGTAATGAAATAATAAAACAATGAAATAATGAACTTTATTCTGCAAGTAGGCCACAAGGGCACTTTTACATATCCGAGTCTACCGGCATTTCATAAAAGGAGACTACTGTTGAGAAGAAACTCCGAGAGAAACTCAACAGTCAGTCATTTTCAGAAAGGATAAGTACTTAGCTATAACAGTAATTTGAACTTAACTTTACGTAGTTCTCAGAGAGAAGAGAATGAGTTTTAAAGTGTGTATCCGAACGCAACAGCAGCACAAGCATCATTATGCAGCCCGAGCGAAGGCGAGCGCACACACGCCGCATAACCCAGTTAAATATTTGTGGAATCCTATTGGAGTGTTATCGGGCACACGCAGCGGCCGCGGTTTAGACTTAACGAATTATCAGTGCCGCTGTCAGCCGCTATAGAAGCCAATTGTGAATAATGGAGCGGGGAATTATTAATCATGTCCTCGTTCTATCGAGTGTAGGGCCGCTCGGGCGAAGGTGGGGAAAGAACGGGGCTTGAAGTTTAGTGCGGGGAGGCGGTTAACGAGTACAGCAACTTCTATCTGTATTATTTAATTATAAATATTAAATGGCTATTAGAAGGTATTTTCACCGATTTGTTTGTACGAGTCTCTGAAGCTTCGTCACGTTTAAACGTCTGGTATATTTCTAGGCATCCATTAATGATTGTTGGGTGTTTTTTAACTCGACTAGACAAAAGAAACAAAGAGGCCCGCGATGCGACGCGACTTATACGTTTTCCAAAAAGTTGCAGGAAGCTTCTAGTACTGTTACAAGGTTGTAAACATAAAATGTACATTGAAAATATTTGACTGTAAACAAGCTGCCACAAGTTTAGACTATAATATCGCATCAAATGGAGTGCAAACTTAACATTACCGAGAATACATGTAGCAAGTTATAAATAATAGTGCCTCGTCTAGAAAACGTATCCTGTAAATAACCAGTCAATACCAAAATAGTGAAAATGTAGGTATGCAGTTTTAACGTGATGGGTATAAACACAAACACGAAAAATAACGATACAGATCTTTGAATAGCCTTAAATTTTTAGTAAAATATCAATTCCATTGAAACAAAGATATAAAGACCTCGACATATAGATAAAAACGGTTTCCGTATTTACTGACTAAGGTACAGACAGACAGGACAGACTTGTTTGCCCTCAGAACCAACGCATCCCATTGGATAAAATATCTTAAAATCGACTTATAATTGACTGTCATGATATGCCATACAAATGAATAAGGTATACGGTACCCAAAAATTAAATTACAAACCTAATCTAACTGTTCCCGAAAACTCGACCTTCGTAATTCACCGCTTTTCTCATTGACGACGCAGGGTGAGTTGCCGCGACCCACAAAGCACACTGGATTACCGCCATTGTCCCACTATAGATTCAACAATGCAATTTTCATTGACAATTAAATCTGTTAAATAGTAACGGGGCACCGTTCTCACGATCCTCTTTTGTTTAATCGACGTCAATAATACCATTGATTTGTGATTGTTTATCCATTATACACAAGTCGTTGGAACATTACAGGGTCTATGTTACGTTTTCAGGGTAATTCAAATTAGATTTAATGTCATTATGACAATGTTCAAATTTGATCTCGTCAAAAGTGAAACATAGAACCCTGTAATATTGAGCCAGTGAAGTCATGCAATGCTAAACGTATATGTTGATTATAAATTCTCTCTGTTTGAAGGGACACGTGAAATTATATGCTACGCCGTAGAGATGCTACGCCGTAGCGTAGGCGATGTGTTTCTAGCGGTTAGTTGAATTTGCTACAAGCTGAAAATTATTTAACGGAGTTATTTGTGAAATCCTAATACCGGGTGTGGCTTGTCACAGGAGCAATAATTTGAAATTAGAACATAGATTTTACTCTTCAAACTGATCAATATTTTTTATTCACCGTTAAATGTAGGTCATCACGCATTGACAAGACATAGCAGTCACGCTGCTTCCATGCATAACTTGTTATAATAATACTAGGTCGATGCAGAGTCAGCCACCGGCTAAGTTTGCACCATAAATTGGAGCGTTATTTTTTTTCCAAATTTTCTCTTCGTCGCGACCTAGCGAAATTTAATTTTTGCATTTTAAAACCAAAAAATCGATTGAGAACTCTCTGAGATCTGCGCATTGTCACAAAGTCCATTCGAGTCGATCCATGGGAGCTTCAGCTCCAACAAGTTATTTTTATAATGTTTTAATTTACTCCTACTACATGTCACCCCCGTATATTATGATATACTAATATAAAAATGAAATGTACCTATGTACAACAAGCACGTAACGAAGAAAACATTTCAAGACTTTTTAAATATTTTGTTGCGTTCCCAAGATAAACAGACCCCAATTTTCCACTAGGCACTTTGGGCACGTGCCCAGGTGCCCTAGTGTCACGAGAGCCCCCAATCTCACGTAGGTCCTAATAACTCCCGAAAAATAAACCTAGATGACTTTTTTTGAGTACACTAATTATGGAGGGCCCCGCGAAGTAGCATTGCAAGCTGTATAAGAGCTGTATATCAGTTTATTCGACTACTATAAGCTGTACATTTAGGCTGTACTACAGCTGTATAAGCGCTTATACAGCCCTTATAAGTTAAAAAAGGGCCCCAATTATACAGCTTTTCGCGTTATAAGAGCTGTACAGTAGCTGTACAGTAGTACGAGCAATAGATAAGCTGTATAATAGCTGTCATTCGGTGTAAAAGGAAACCTTAGCACTACAGATCATCTCTTATAAGTATGATTTAAGAATATACGTTTTTTATTAGTTTTTAAGAAGAATTACAAAAGAATAAAAAATATTTAAGTCTAAAATGTCTTCTGTTCATTATTCGTTATACATACTTGTAATGGCGACGAATGACAAATATAAGTGAATAAGTAAAAGCGCAGTTAAGACACAGAATCTTGAGAGCATTTATATTAGGTACTATTGGCAAGTGCCGATTATCATTTATTGTGAACATGTGTATATTTTCTGACAAAATATTCACGCGCCTGCTTAGTAAAATATCTAAAATATAGTACATAAGTTTAGTGTTTGTTTTTAAGGCTAGGTTTTTTTTTTCTTTTAATGTAAATTCTAAGGCTAAAGTCAATTTATTTTAGCTGGTTATCATAATATGACTATAGCTTTTGTTAAATATTTGCAAGTGTATCTTTAATATAATTTTAATTATGTTTTTATTCATAGTAAAATGGCGACAATTTTTAAACAAGAGCATTATAATCTTAGTAGCTGTACTATGTAATTAATGGAGTCACTTCTACAGCTTTTGGATTTAAAACAGCTTTCTAATAGAATACTTTTATGCGTTTGACTGTATTTCGGTTTTTCTTACATAAGTTATAATTCCCGTTAGAGATCCGTATTATAAATAAAAAAGCCTTAGGGCTTAATGGTGTAGCGTTTGTATGTTTTGTTCCACATATTTACACTGTCCTAAATAGATTCGAGCAACTGTCAGTAATACAGACTAAAGCTGTAATATGACTGCCATTTATTCATTTAGTTTTCAAAATCGAAATCATAAAACTACTATACTTATACGAGTGCAAAATTACGCCAAAAAAAAAACTTTATGGGACTTGGTCAGAAATACAGACAAAAACTGTACTACAGCTGTCACTTATTCTTTTAGTTTTATAATAACCTTACAGACAGAAGTTATAACACTATTTTACTTATAATATCTATAAGAATTAGTTTTAAATCGGAGTTGACAAATACTTTTGTACAGTAACAAGTGCCAGGTGATCCTACACTACAGCCTCTATACAGCTTTAATGATAGAATATGCTTGTAGCCTCACACAACACTTAAAGTTTTATAACGGAGTTTACAGATACTTTTTTACAGCAACAAGTGCCAATTGATACTACAATACAGCCTGTATACAGCTTTAACGATATAATTAGCTCGAAGTGTCACACAACACTTAAAGTTTTATAGTAGATTTTTTATATTCTGATATAACACCCCATGCGTACGCAGATTCCTTTATAATGGTTTTATACAGCTTGAGCTCAAGTTGGTTTTCTCTGACACTCTTATAAGTCTCTTAAAACACCATAAGTTCTAGTTTGGCTGGTATATTCATTTTACTGACACTAAAATACTGCTTGTGCTTTAAGACAGCCTTGAAGATAAAGAAGAAAAACCTAACCATAAAACTTTAAGACAACCGCGACCGCGTTGACGTTGAGTATGTTCATATTAGAAGCGCAGTAGGTCACAGTCGTTGCTGGACGCGGCCGTCGTGGTCGCGAATTGTGGTCGTCGGAATCGTAGTGTCAGTTTCTTAAACAGGCAATGAAATGTCGCCATAAGGTTCGTTATAACTAGCTCCGAAGTATCACGTTTCGGGCGGAACAACTAGAGAGAACTGTAAAGGAATTTCATACATAATTGATGGCCTAAGCCGGGAAGTATTTTTGTTTAAACATGGCGTCTGTGTTCATGAACAGGCTAAACAGCTGAATTATATATTTTTTTGGTGTATTTTTCTATTTCATTGCATATGTTTGAGACAAGCACTATACATGCCTAGGGCTTCCCCGCTTCGTATCACTATCATAGGTGTACTGACCCGGCAAGCCCTTAATTCCCGGCGTCTGCAGTAATGTATTATGTTATGCCAAGTTCATATATGTACGCGAGGCTGCAAAGAAGATTGCAATATCTTGTAAATAACCGCTCCATCCCATCGATAGGTCTTGCACGTAATTCAGTACACGGCAGTACACGGGCCCTGCGCACTCCCGAAACGCGTTATAAATGAGTCGGCCGGTCACGTGCAGGTCGTCCCATTTATGCTTCTTGTGAACACTGAAGGAAGTGGTGCAATTACCTGTGATGGATAGTGCGAGTTAGATGCGGCGTAAGGGTCGCGTCGTCCATATAACTTTCTTATCTACCTCCGAAGGGAAACTTTATGACATCTTTACGGGAACCGGAAAATATGGACGACCCTTGACATTATAACGCCAGTCTCGTATCCGTTAGTAGATACGAGCGAAATCCGCTTTGAGAATCCGCTGGTCGCCGACGCCGAGACTCAGGTGGGCCACGAATAAATTAGGTTAGGGAAATACATAACGACCTGGGCCGGCACTCTATCCAGAGTTCTTCTTTCAAAATTCGCAACGTGCCTTCGCTCTTTTATTATACAGCTAGTTGCCTTTCGCGGATGTGAAAAAGTTATAATATTGGATATCGTCAGGTGAAAACCGTCCTATAATCTTTCCTGTATGTCATTTTTGAGTTTATTGCACCCTTGCAATAAAATGTATTTCTATAAACGATACATTAGCGATCACTCTGCATCTTATGTACGTGCCTGAAACTGACATACTTATACTTTATCATTCACTTTAATTATGACGATGCGGTTCGCACCTATAACAGGTTTAAACCCCGGCAAGGCCAATTATTTTTGAATAATATGATATTTCGCTCGCTGAGAACCAAAACGTCACTAAACAAAAAACACGTTTTTTGGGTACAGAGGTTTGAAATTTGTAACTACAAACGTTTATAACTGCTATATTTTGTAATATAATTAATGTTTTTTATTGTTTTTGTTAGCTATGTGACCTGGCTTGTCACTTGCGACAAAAAAACTATTTTTTTTTAATTAATTACATAGATATTAAAGACAAAAGAAAAGTAATGTCACTTTTCCAGTTATTTTCGCTTAGTGACGCTATTCCAGGTACGATATTAAGCAATACCGTCATTAAGAATAAAGTGTCACTTTTCACCTTACAAAATGTTAACAAAATGTTTAATCAAAAGAGTCACTAAAGCAAAAAATACACTATGGCTTGAAATTAAATCTTAATATTCCTGCTACATGAAAAGTCAAAACTGACATGTTCCGGATAGATACGTTTTTCCTGTAAAAAAATGAAGTACTTTACCGCATACTTTAATGTCAAACCGTCCTTAGACAAAAAATTACGATGTTCTGTACAGAATAATCCTTGAACTCGGTCGGCATCCTTGGCACTAATGCGAAAGTGACAGTGTTCCAGTGACGCTCGCGTTCATCCCCGCTGTTTGCCATAGTGACATTAGCTAGGAGTTTTTGTATTGTATTCTTTACCATCAGATTGGCTAGATGGCGCTGACAGCTCAACAACTCAATTTTACGGATAGTGACGTTTTGGTTCTCAGTGAGCGATTTGTTCCTGGGTATGGATGTTCTCCATGTATTTAAGTATGTATTTATACATGTATATTGTCGTCTAGTACCCATAACACAAGCCTTCTAGAGCTTACTGTGACACTAGATCGATTTGTGTGAGGTTGTCCAATATTAATTTATTAGCAACCATTGTAATTTCGTTGAGTATTGAGTTAATTATTAATGATGGTAGCAAAACATCCAGATGTAAATTATATGTGGATTCAAAAATATTAAGGGACTGTTAATCGTAGAGGAATTGTGACCACCTTGCCAGTTTGCCACATTAAGTTTCTGGGTTTGGTAAGGATATAAGTATATAACTAACCTAACCTAACCTACCTCGATATTGCCCACTTATGTTACTATTTTATAGCACCTACGAATGACATGTTTTAAGTGAGATGGATGACACGGCCAATTTAGGACGTAGGTTTAGAAAATATAGGCTCTTTAGAGAGCTGCGTAGGGCTCCAGGCCGCCTGTCCTAAAAGATAATGGGTGATAAATCACAACGCCGCCTATTATTTCAACGGGAATTGCGTGAACTCGTATCTCTGTAATCCAATGTCGCTTGAACCTTCTTTATAATAATAAACCTCGTTTAATTATCTCTCCGGTTCATACCCTTTTCGGAGCCTACTTGCTTAGAGTCCCGTAATATCGAATGAGAGAACAGAACCTAAAGTATACATATGTACTTTGGAGGTTTTATTTTTTTCGACACCTGAGGAAAATTATTCCATAACATTAATTATAATGTTATTAAAACTTTCGTGAGAAATATTTAATCATTGTATTAAGCGGTTTACACTCACGTGAAATTGTCAGGAACGGCCCGACATGTTTCGAACTCGAACTTTGTCACGAAGTTGCCGCGGCGGTGTACCGGGTAACAGTCCCCGATGAAGAACTCCATACGAGTTCGAAACATGAGGGGCCGTTCCCGACAATTTCACGTGAGTGTAAACCGCTTAATATGATAATTAAACATCAAATATTATTAATAACTTTAATTTAATATCTCAAGTTGCAATTCCGCGACCGATCGCAGTGTATGAAAATGTATGGCGCTGTTTCCGAAGTCTGCGACGGACGCGTGCGGCCCACGACAGAGTCCACAGGCTCAATATTATAGGGTTCTAAGTTTGACTTTTAACGAGTTCAAATATGAACATTGTCATAATGACATTAAGTCAAATTTTATCTGCCCTGAAAATGTAACTTAGAGCCCTGTAACAGCGAGACGTCACCCGCAAATGGCTATGTACGTCTGCACGGAATTGCACCTTAAGAGACTTAATAATATTCATAGTTTTGTACTAAATTTCTACAAATAATGCTTAGAATTAGTTAGGTAGGTATCATTTACTTAGCTTTTTAAGTTTCTTTCGGCGTTTCTTCTCAACAGTGGTCCCCTATTGTAAAATGCCGGTATGCTCAAACATGTAAGTGTCCTTGTTACAAAATAAACTTCATCAGTACCTATTTCATTAAGGTGTCCAAGAAACGTTTACACACAATTTATTTGTTTAAGAACCTCTAAAACCTCCATCTTCTATCTACATTAATTTTAATATAGGATATGTATGTAGGTCGATTCACGTTCGCTATACATAACAAAACAATCCGGCCCGCTAAGAACATCAGAAGCGCAATATCCAAAAGAATTTTTGATAACAGAAACAGAAGTGATTGCACGAGAAAGAACATCAAAGAACCCTTAAAAACCAAATAGACAAGACAAGTATGTAACAAGTTTTCGCGTTAGAGTAACATAAAAGTAATAAATAACAAGTGTAGCATGTAGGTATGTTCCAAATGAAACGAGGCCCCGGGGCTTACTGTGATATACAATTTGCAAAATTACATTTCTTTTCAAGTTTCGTTTCAACGTCAGACAAAAATGTGTAATAGGATGGACTATTATGAAGATGGATTTGCTTGAAGCAAAGAAAATAATCTCTTTTGTATTTTTTATCTTTATACCAGATAAGTATATTGAAATCGTGATTACTCATTCAAATTCAAATTCGAACGTCTTATATCAAAGAACTTTCACCGAGTCGTGATTTCGTACAATCAAGGAATATGGATCTAAGTACTTGGATTATTTTCAAGGATCAGCTGCCACCGAGGCTTATTTACGTAAGCTAAGACCTCAGAAGCGTAGCTAAGACAACTTTATGCCTATGTCATCAACTTTTCAAGATTGCCAAGTCGAGTCTTGTGTAAGTAAAACCTTATAATACGAAAACCTACATCTTATATTTGCCGACTAGTATCGACTTTGGTAAAATTAGCACCACATTTTAATTTTATGTGGGAAAATTATTACAATGCACATGATACTATCATCAAAGGGCAAAAATAGCTAATTAAATTATAGAACCTAGTAAGTACGTCCGTTACTAAAAAAAAAGCCGGCAAGTGTAATTCGGACTAGCGTACCGAGACACTTGCGTACGTAATCCTACGAGGTTAAGAGGCCATATTCCTTTTAACCCTTTTCTTGGCAAAAAAATAAAGTTGTATTTCTATGAATACAGCTAAATCATTTGATAAATTATGATTTTTGGGGATAGAAAAAAAATGTGAAAAAAATATTTCTTTTTGTTTTTTGGAAATATCATATGTATCTTACAGGATGCATTGCTAAGAACATGATACATTTTGAATTCAATTTAACGTATCCCTAAAGATACCTTGTCTAGTTTAGGTAATAAAACAAATAAAACATAATCGGACTTTTTAATTATACGAATTACTCACAGCACTCATTATTTTGGCCTTAGGTTACTTTTTGGAGTAAACTGATACAAAACAATTACGTTTAGGTGTCATGCAGAACTTCAGCTTGCACTTGGAACAGTGAATGGTAGTTTGCCCTTTGATGCAAAGCTTGCACCTCCCTTTTGTGCCAAAAATGGGGAAGTGGCCATGCTGGTCAAGCCTGACATCTGTTGTGGGCCTGGGAACCACTGGAGCTTTTATAGTTTTCGACGTAGAGGGGCCCGCAACAACGTTTGTGGAAGTTGATACTTGCCGATAGCATTTCAACAAACCCTTTACAATGCAATAACGATTTTTTTTAGGGATAATGTCCCGGTATTTTCTTCAGCATTTTCCCTGCGGTATAAAATCCAGCTGTTGATCAAGCACATATCCCGTATTTGAGAAACCAAAGGTGAAAGTTCGAGATGAATTATGACAATGAGGGCAAGACAATAACGAGGAGGAGTCGCTCATGATTCCGAATATACTTTGACTATTTGAAATGATACTAAAATGAATACCAAAAAAAAAAAAGTTTTTTTTTTTTTTCAAAAACAATGATGTACAATGTCAAGTAAAACATAAAATCTAGACCTATAAATTATGCCAGACAGACAAAAAAATAACAATAACAATCAATAATTATAAACAAAATACAAAATATCAGTCATAAAAAATAATTCAATGTCAAAGTCTATGTATATACCTAAAACAAAAATAATAAAATTATCGACTTCAAAACTCGTTAAGATGATTAACTACACGAGCATACATGAAAGTTAGGTGTCATCCTATGGTAAAAACCTAAATCTAGATATCACAACAGTCACAAAACCGAAAAAAAAATTTTGGTAACAAACTTCATAAATTCACTTAATTTGAAAATAATATCTAAATATTATATAAACTAAATCAAATAATTAAAACCAATCTATTTTAAAAACATTCCAATAAAAAAAATTGTATACAATAAAATATTTGTAACAGATAATTAATAAATTCATTAAATTTTAAAATATCTAAAAAATATATAAACCAAATCAAATAATTAAAACCAATCTATTTTAAAACCATTCCAATAAAAACTAAAAAATAAAAATTGTATACAATAAAATAATTTATGAACCTAAACTAAACAATTCCGAAAAGCGCCGCCCTCTACCGGAGAACAGTTGCAGCAAGCCGAATGACTAAATGATCCGGCCGCGGCCGGTCTCGTTTTTAAACTACGTTTCGATTATCTATGATAACTTGGTGAAATAATTATTATATTTACTACACCACAATTTTAATTCAAACCATTAATAAAAAGATCAAAGCTTAAAGAAAATTTTAAAAACCGGCCAAGAGCATGTCGGGCCACGCTCAGTGTAGGGTTCCGTAGTTGCTCATCCTTCACAATAGACGGGCTTAAACCAGCGGTTTTAAGCCCGAGGTTTAAGTTACGACTAAGATTTCAAGCTCTATAAAAAGGTCGTAAACGCCAATGTAACTGTAATTACTTATTACCTTCTGGAAGTCAACTTACGTCCTTTTAAAGAGAATTATGAAATTTTGCGATAACTCAAAAACGGCTCGACCGATTTTGTTCAATATAGTTTTCATTGAAAGTACTTATAAGGCCTCATTTTCATGAATTTTTCCATAATTTTTGACCCGTGGTTGAAAAGTTAGAGGGGGGAGGCGCTATATTTTTTATTTTCGGAGCATATATTTACAAAACTGCTGACTTTATCAAAAAATGATGTTTCGAGATCCCTATTATTTTTAAAAGACCTACCTATTCAACGACACGCCACGTAATAGTGTTGGAACGGAAAAAAAAATCACCCCCGCTATGGGTGTTCGAGAGGTACCCGAAAAAAACATTTTTTTTTTAGTTTTTTTTTACCGTTTTTTCGGCGTGATACATACACGTACTCATACCAAATTTCAGCTTTCTAGTACTAATGATCAATTGATCACGGAGCTAAGCCGTGGACGGACAGACGGACAGACGGACATGGCGAAACTATAGGGTTCCTAGTTGACTACGGACCCCTAAAAAGGAGCTATATGGTGGAAGATAATCTATTGTTTTATATAAAAGACACAATTATTTTAATATTCGGTCGTTAATAATCAATATTTTTTTCGGGTGTTTTAATGAATTTTATGGTTTAAGTGGTATAACGCGTATCCGAACTGTCCATATTAAAGGTCGGATTCGTAAATCGAATTTCAAATTGATATGTCGTTATTCGTCTCTTTTTTATATGTATACATATGAAAGAAACAGAGTGCACCGAGATTCGCATGATTTGAATTTTATAATTTAACCTGTGGCTGATTACTGACAATTCGAGTCCAAAAATTTTACATGAGAGATAGCTAACTTTATGTAATATATTATGATCACGAATAACTGATATGAGTTAAAACTAAAAAGATAAATATAATACGTTTACATTCTATATTCGCTTTTTAGCGATAATATCGCCTATTGTTTGCCTCTATTTAGTCCTATTTGTTATGAAAAAAAGCTGCACTCTGTGATGGAAGCAAGCCGTTTTGCACAGTGATAATATAGACCAAAATAAACGATTTCACTCGAGGCGAAATTAGTTTCACCCCTTAGGAACAGAGATGGCGCCACTTATTCAAAAAAAGTTGAAAAAAATCTAAATCCTGAACGGATACTCCGATTTTGACGTAAGAGGTGCCAATCGGCAGATAATTACCCAATTTAACATGAAAAAAATTAAAATCACGTAGAAAATAATTTTGGATACCTAAGAAATAATATTTTCTGAAAAAAATATTTAAAATTTGTGATTTTTGGAATTTTACTCGTAAAAATGTATGTACATGGTACTTTTTTTATTTATTTATATTAATACACAACTAATTTAACATTTACAAAAAAAACCGCATATCATTAGCTCGTATAATTCCAAAGTTATTGAAGAATACAGACATGGCGCCGCTGGGTCAAAAAATCTTACAAAAAATCTAAAACCTCAACGGATATTCCGATTTTGATAATTAAGGTGCTAATCAACAGATAATTATTTAAATTAGTTTAAAAAAATAAAATAAAAATTCAAATAGGCAAAAAGTAATAATATTTCCAAAAAAAAACATACATTTTGAAAAAATATTTTTTTTTTGGGCTTTTATGTAATTTCATATAAAAAAAATATGAATATGGCTTTATTTTACTTATGTATATTTTAACACTATTAGGTAATTGATCGTTTAATAAAAAACCGCATATCGAGAACTTGTACAGTTCCAACGGTATTGAAGATTTTACTATATAGTGCCGGTGCGATGTTGCCGCCACACGTGCAACTTATGTACATGTATCTAGAAAAGTATTCTCCCGTTTCGAAGGTACTGATTACCCTGAAAATATAACCACAATTGAAAGTACAAATAATAATCATCCCAAGTAGCACACAACACACTTAATGATATCCCTTGTACAGCTTAAATTAGAGTTTTAACGGGTGAATAGGCTCTTATACAACCAGTTTGCTAATATCACAAGTATATTAGATGCTAAATAGCATTTCTGAATCAATATTTTACTTACTTTACGTTTTATTTTCACTTTAGTCTTTGCAGGCTTTGCATTGTATTGTGCAAGTTAGGCCGTCGCATCATAAAAAAAACAACAACGCATTATGCCACAGCCCAATTTGTATCCATAATGTTCAAGGAGTTTCCAAATTGAACTAACCTTCAACTATTGTGGACCCCACCTACCTTTGAATCCGTTTCATTCCCAAAAAGAAGGACTTGGGACTCGATATTTCCTAATTAAAACGTGAACCCACATTTGGTTTGCACGAAACGGTATTCAATGGCAGCTGAAATAGATGGAAGGTATCTCACAAGCTTGTTTAGTTTAGTGTTTTTTAGTTTAAACAGATCTATTCGAATCGCATTAACAGTAATAATACTCGCTCTGTTGGAGCATCGTATAGCCTGCATGTGAATCTGGGACCAACAACGTTACGATTAATTGAGAACCAATTAATGACATTAATATAGTGATTGAATCTTACACGATTTTCACACATTATATTAAAATAATAAAACGGGACTTAATTGCGGTAAATAAACATTTTTGAACTCGGTTAAATCCCGTTTTGTTATAATAATGAATGACATTAATTATGTAAACACACCCTAAAAAAAAGAAACAAAAATGGCCCTAAGTAATCGTTTCACATGAGCCGTTACGTATTGAGAGAGAATTTCTATAGATAGCGATGTACTTGCAAAAGCAGTAGTTATTTCAGGGTATAACATGCAAGTTTTAAAACAGGTCTCTTTTCTTATTGTATTAAAATTAGACGTCTTGTCATACTCTGTGAAAGCCTTGAAGTGCAGTCATCATTTCATTACTTAAAGTAATAACTGTTTTGTAAACTGCTACTAGTAGACCGTTGCACTGACGACTGCAATTTGAATGCTTCGATGCTTTCACAGAGCTGGCGACAAGCCTTTCGCCGACTACTTCAGCTGCCATTGAACAACATGTTCTGTGTGTAGCGTTTCAAGCGAGCCAAATGTGAAATAAACGTCTTAATTTGGATATATCCTGTCCCAAGTCCTTTCTTTTTGGGAATGGAATGGCGTTGGAAGCAGGTTGCAGGTGCGATCCACAATAGAACAGTTAGTATAGGTGCAAATCGAGCTATGGAAAAATGCGTTGTTGCAGCCGATGCAACGGCCTAACATGCACGTTACAATGCACAGTTTAGTGAAAATAGGCAGAATATACTTGTGATATTAGCAAACTGGTTGTATAAGAGCCTATTCGCCCGTGAAAACTCTAATTTAAGCTGTACAAGGGATATAAGTGTGTTGTGTGCTACTTGGGATGATTATTATTTGTACTTTCAATTGTGGTTATATTTTCAGGGTAATCAGTACCTTCGAAACGGGAGAATACTTTTCTAGATACATGTACAGAAGTTGCACGTGTGACGGCAACATCGCACCGGCACCCTATAGTAAAATCTTCAATACCGTTGGAACTGTACAGTACAAGTTCTCGGTATGCGGTTTTTTATTAAACGATCAAGTACCTAATAGTGTTATAATATACATAAGTAAAATAAAGCCCATATTCATAATTTTTTTTATATGAAATTACATAAAAGCCCCAAAAAAAAAATTTTTTTTCAAAATGTATGTTTTTTTTTGGAAATATTATTACTTATTGCCGATTTGAATTTTTATTTTATTTTTTAAACTAATTTAAGTAATTATCTGTCGATTAACACCTTAATTATCAAAATCGGAATATCCGTTAAGGTTTTAGATTTTTTGTAAGATTTTTTGACCCAGCGGCGCCATATATGTATTCTTCAATAACTTTGGAATTATACGAGCTAATGATATGCGGTCTTTTTTCGTAAATGTAAAATTAGTTGTGTATTAATATAAATAAATAAAAAAAGTACCATGTACATACATTTTTACGAGTAAAATTCCAAAAATCACAAATTTTAAATATTTTTTTCAGAAAATATTATTTCTTAGGTATCCAAAATTATTTTCTACGTGATTTTATTTTTTCATGTTAAATTGGGTAATTATCTGCCGATTGGCACCTCTTACGTCAAAATCGGAGCATCCGTTCAGGATTTAGAATTTTTTAAACTTTTTTTGAATAAGTGGCGCCATCTCTGTTCCTAAGCGGTGAAACTAATTTCGCCTCGAGTGAAATCGTTTATTGTGGTCTATATTATCACTGTGCAAAACGGCTTGCTTCCATCACAAAGTGCAGCTTCCAGGCCAAAACCGTCCATAACAAGTAAGACTAATTGTATTTGTATTTCTTTCTTCTTGAGGTGTGCAATAAAGAGTATTCTAAACCGACAAAAAGTGATTAGAATAGAATAGAAAGAAAGAAGTGCCAAACCATTCATTTATTACTATTAACACAAACGGCACTCATTACTACTATTTGGTTATAGAATTGGAGAAATTGAGTCACTAGCGAGAACGGTCACTGTAAACTCATAGTAAGGGTACTCACATCCCAACGCAACCACACTGCTCACTGAACACATCACGTTTGGCAAATTTTGCGAGTAGGTACGATAGCAGATATCACAACCCAGCCACACCACTCACTGAACCGCGGAAGCCCCACACGAAAGCTATCCTCCTTATTTCACGGTTTACTTCAGCCTCCTGGGGATCGAATAACTTGATTTGCCGTGTCTATACCACGATAATTCGCGGCGGGCCGCGTCAGCGAGTTGAAATTCTTTAAGCCCATGTTATTTCTTTTTATTTTCTATTTCACGCGTCTTGGCGTATTTGGATGGGATAGATTGAGGATGTCTGTTAAATTACTTTGACTGCCTACGACACGTTTTATATGTATGTAGGTATGTAGATATAGGTCAGTTAAAAACTTTTTCTCAAAAATTGCATGTAATGTTGCCTTACCATCGCTAGATAGACTACAGTAAGTGGAACATACCGAAGACTTTTTAGAAGTGTCCAGTAAACAGCGAGATTTTAAATTTGGAATCAATATTAAGTAAGTAAGTATGTAATTCCTATTACGTATCAAGATATTTGAATATCGAAACACGATTTACATCATCACCGACCTATAAAAAAACTAAGGATGTGAAGGCAATGAGGTCGTATATAAATGTAAAAAGGATGCATTCCACAAATTGTTTTAATTATAAGTATAGTGCGACAGCAAATTGTAGAAATTAAAAAGTGGCGTCCCTTTAACATAGATTAAATAGAAAGAGACGACATTGCAGTATACACTTGCAATTTACACTGAGAGCAAATGTAAAATAAAAAGAGGTTAGCACTATTGGCAGTATAAACGTAACTCAAGATGCATATTTAAAAAAAAAAAGTAGCGACAAGGTTTAGTGCGGAAGTTTGTATGCAGAGTTTAGTTCATAATTGTGCTGTGTAAAATGACAATGATATTTCGGAATTCCTTCCTTTTTTGTGTTGTTTAGAAAAAACCTCAGAGTTAAAATTTAAGGTAAGCTTTATGATATGAAAATTAGTTAGAAAATACAACAATGTATAACAATAATTAAATTTTATCTTTAAGACTTAGATTTGTAAGACAATGCAAATAATTAAACGCAATAGTATTTATAAAAAAAGAAATTAAGGCGGGATTTAAATTAAAAGACAAAAATTTCAAATTTGTTTTTTGTGATCTATTACAATAATTCACCAAAAATGAGTTCAGAGGAGACTGATTCCGAATAGACGGCACTCCTCCATACTTAAAGGCGGAGGCAGAGTTAGCTAAAATAATTTACTTCCGACTAAATCCAAGGAGATATAAAAAAATACAAGAGATTCATTAAATGGAAGGAAGAAAATCAAGTTAATAATTGGTCAGATAATGTGTGATAAGGTCAGAATATTTCAACAATCTTTCTGAGACAATCGGATGGCTACAACGGAAAGAAATCACAAATATTCAGCAGCAAAATATAGAAAAGTTCTTAAATCAAGCTCTAGATGATAACCATTTTGGCGATGAAGGTAAATAAATGCTGCCACTATTTGATAACGATATAACTATATCTTTTATCCAAGTATAAACTCATAATTATTTTTGTTATAGGTTGTTATCATGGGAGTTAATGGTGCCTGCAACGACGAATATCACAATGTGTAATAATAAAAATGGGATATAACAAAAATATTCATTGGAAAATGGCCGAATATGAATGTCACCTACAAAATATAATTTTAATCTAATTTTCTTGTTTAATTTTTGAGAAAAGCACTATACTTGCTTCGACCGTAAGAGCCATCCTGGCCTCGTATTATATCCGGACCTCGCCTACGGCTCGGTCCGTCTAATTCCTACTCGGCCAGTATGGCTTACTTACTGGTCTCTGCCGTAATGTACTATTAACGAAAGAGGAATATACTTACATGGACTAGCGACGAACTTTATGCTTTGCTGCATGATAGGTAGTATACTAAATTGGTCAATGACCTGAATTTTAAAAAACGCGTTTAACTGGGGATGCAAAATGACACGTTTTCGTATAAGTTTTGTAAGGTAGCTTTATATTTTTCAATTTAGGTAATCCTTCTTAAATGGGGTTCGGATGTTGTCTCGCCCATATTGTGTAGTCTCTGGAAGATTGCTTGCTTATATTAGAACTGTTCAGAACACTTTAAGTTTAACGCATCTTAACTCATATTAAACTAAATGACGAGTTAAAATATATACGTAAAATGATACCTAACAGGTAACCATATAACTAGGTTAACTACTGGTGCCGTTCAATTTGCATAAAAACTTTTAGGATGTTTTTATTTAACTATACTTTCAAAATGCATAATAAACACATTGCATAAAAACAAAATCCATCATTTAGTCAAGCATAATATTTAATTCATAAATATCATATCAAATAAGTCCTGAATAAAAAGTTGCTGTGAGTAGGTACCTACTGAAATAGGTAGGTTATGGTTATTTTTTATGACCCTAAAACGAAACTGCTCCAAGAGATACTTAGGTAGGTACTTAGGTTAGGGTTATTTTTTATGACCCTAAAAACGAAACGTTCTGTTCCCAGAGATAGGTAAGTTGGGGTTATTTTTTATGACACTTAAAGGTACCTATTAGGTATATAGGTAAAAGGCGTATATTATATTATTTGAACATTATGGTCTAGGTTGTTATAAAAAAAGTATGATATGACAATTGTATAGTAGGTATACAAAGTGACTATTATGCTATTATGTCTATTATGCAAATACATTATTATGCAATTAAATGCTATTATCATTTTCGAAATTTTGTTTTTATGCTATATGATCACTTAATGCAGGTTGAAATTAGGCAAATCGTTTTATGAAAAATTAAAATTCGCAAATTGTTGTAATGAAAAACATTACCTACACACCCGTTAACTACTATACTAATTTAACATACGTAGGTATTCAATACGTACCAACATGATTATTATAAGTATTTCCGATTTGGATTACACATTATACCTCTCTAACTGCAGAAATCTTCTTTACCAATTCACCGTATTACGTTTGCCCAATAGGGTCTAACCTATATGTCGTACGCGGCCTGAAGAAATCTTCACCTTTTTCATGTCGGCCCATAATCCAGTTTTCTACGTTCCTTGTTCCGAAAAAAAAAAGCAAATAGGTACGTTATTACGGGGAAAGTATATGAAATGTAGAAAATATTAGGATAAGTATCTACTCGTACTACTACGTACGACTTTATGAACCCCTGACGAAAGAAGAGGGGTGATATAAGTTTAATATGTGTATCTGTATCCGTATATTTGTGTATCTGTGTGTCTGTCTGTGGCATCGTAGCTCCCAAACGGATGGACCAATGTTTTTTTTATCGGACGACCCGTCCGTCCAGATTGTTCTTAGCTATGTTTGGTGGAAATAGAAGCAGCAGTTTCCATTAATGTCATCAGAAGTTATTTAGTTAAAACAAAAGCAATAGTTCAACATTTCAGTAAGTATCCTATATGGGTCGCGAGAGTTCAAACAACGATGCACTTTCTTAAAGTGACTCGGTACATGACTAAATAAATTAAAATCAGGAGCGGTTTATCAAATTATCAGGATAGACCTAGCTTCTCATCAGGCGCTCTTTAACCGTGCCGGTGCCGTCATCATAAACGTTTTATCGTTATAATATTTTGACACTCTCCTCAAGATGGGCGCTGATTCTATTCTTTACCCATGTTTTATCACATAGGTACTCGACTATGGCCTGTATTTTACTTATTTAGACTGCATTATTCCAAACTTTAATTCTATTCTTACAAATATTGGCAGAAAGGTAAGTTATGAAAGAAAAAATCAATGTGATTTACTGCAATGTAAGCAGCCCACTAGCACAACTATGCCACGCGACTCTTGTGCGGCATCCGTCACTAACAGTATTGTATAGAAAGGGATAGGTAATGTATTTCGCGCGAGATTAACTCGCGTGTCACAGTTGTGCTAGATGTGCAGGACTCGAAACAGCAACTCTAGCATAACTATCAAACGCGACTCTTCTCGCGCGCCTAAAATTTTCTGCGTCTCCTTCCATTCAATACTGTAAGACGGGTGAAGCTGTCTCGCGCGACAAGTGAAGTCGCAGCTAGTTGTGCTAGAGGGACTGCGATCCTACGTTTCCGGCATAGTGCTCTCTCAACACATTGTTACGTCCAACTAAATCTTTCTTTCCATAATTCTACGCTACTGGAGCGCCCTCTGTGTCATATGTGTTAAAACATTTTTCTTTCATAATTAAATTTACCTGTGTCAATATTTATAAAAGCATAAACCGTGTTCTTCATAATCATAACATAATTTAAATCATATGGCTTACAGCGACATCTCTCGTAACTCATGGTAACCGGACAGTAGCCGGGTTAGGTGAAGTAATTTCGTTCACATAAGTTCTCACTAGGGATTGGCGGTTGAGTGTCGATCGCGGACGGTCGATTAAGATAATTAATATTGTTTTATATACGTTATTCTTGGTTTATGTCCAGATAATTGTTGCTAGTCCGATATTGTGTGGTGGTGGTGGTGGTATCGGTAAGTGTTTGTTCTTTGTGCGTGTGTATATTTAGTGAAATCTTTGTGGGGTTTGTTTCTATTGGGAGGGTAGTCTGCCAGCATCCTCATGAATGAGGATGCTGGCCTGGACGATCCTGGGGAGGGGAATTTCTTCTCTGGGTTTAAAAATGTTAGCTTAGCTCAATTTGAACACTTCGAAAAATCTCAGACAGATACATCTACCCCCATAATGACAAAAAATAAAAATTCGAGGCAAAGGGCCCGCGAAAGAAAGCAAAAAGTTAGGCATAGCACTTCGCGATCCCGTTCTAGGACCCCGCCTCCGACGAGGCATTCGGAAGACTCGCGGATGTGGAAGGAGGATTGCAATCGGCACACGATTCCCAACTGCCGTTAGGACAAAAATCTTTGCAGCAATCATTATCGCCACCGTCTCCTCCGGCACATCTTATTACGTCACCCCCAAATGAGCAAATGGACTCACAGACTCCACGACGACCCTGGGGAAAAGAGAGTTCCCAAACATTATCGATGGCACTGTCAAAAGGATAGGGCGTAACCGAGTGTCCATCAATTTTCATTCAGGTGAGGATGCTAATTCATTTATAGATTCGCCTACATTGGTACACCACAAGTATAGGGCATTCTTACCCTCTTTTAATATAACTCGGATGGGACTGGTTCGGGGGGTGCCAACGGAATGGACCCCAGAGGAAGTGCTGGAAAATATCCAAGTTCCGACGGGTTCTGGTGGTGCCCGCCCCTTAAAAATAAGACGGCTTAATTATAAAAAATCAAAACCTGATGGCTCTTATTCCTGGATGCCTTCCGAGACGATAGTTGTGACATTTGACGGTCAAACCCTACCACAACGGATATTTCTCTGTTTTAACTCCCTGCTCGTGGAGCAGTATCAGTACCCCACTATCCAATGCTTCAGGTGTTGTCGATTCGGACACACCAAAGAAAAATGTCGGTCACTTCCTCGATGTTTTCGATGCGGCGAGTCTCACACAGGGGACTCCTGTGATGTTGACGCACAAGAGTCATACTGCTGTAACTGCCCTCGGGGATTGGGAGCGGGTCATTTTGCCACAAGCAAATCTTGCCCAGAGTATAATCGGCAATTAGCAATTAAAAAAACAATGACCAGCCAAAACATCTCGTACACAGAGGCATCAAACGCACATGGCAAAATTTTCCAAAAATCTTATGCAAATGTCACAGCTATCTCCCCTCAGACTCCACCTCAGGTCAATACGTCCTATACAAAAACCGTTTTTCGTAATCCCCGATCCCCACCTTCATTGGCAAAAGGATTCGACCGAAAGGCTCATGAAGCAATAATTAGGAACCCTAACATTGCATCTAGTCCAGTTACTCAACAACCGCCCCAAAAATCAAACGAGGACCTGATTAGCGAGTTGTTGAAGATACTCGTTTCTCTTATAAAAGTTTTCTCACCCTCCAGCCCTCTGGCTGATTCTTCTCTGTTGTCCCACGTTGCCCCAATGATTTCTTCTTTCCTATATCAATCTAAACATGGACTTAACAGTACTACAGTGAAATTGCCGTAGTATTACAAATAAGAAACAAGAGCTCATTTATCTGACTAATAGATTCAATCTCTCCGTTCTAGCCATATCAGAAATATGGCTAAAACCCGATTCTAATTTTGTTTTACCTACTTTTGTTTCCCTTTTGAACCGTCGGGCAGATGGACGCGCTGGATGTGCCTTGTTCATTAGGGACCATATTACATTCTCTTCTGTGCAGATCCCTTCTCATAGCGATACTTTTCATACTACCTGTGCACGTCTAGAAGGTATTACTTTTTTGTCAGTGTATATTCCGAGTCCCTCACTAGAGATTATCAAGGAATTGGAATTAGTGATTAAAGCTCTCCCTCAACCAGTTATTATATTGGGCGACTTTAATATTCACCACACTTTGTGGGGATGCGATGGGAATGACACTCTAGGTAAAAAGTTTATAGAGATTCTTGATTGTAGAAACTTATGCTTACTAAATACTGGGAAACCAACTTTGCGCGGCCTGCCTAATCAAAATACTAGCGCTGTTGATCTGTCTTTATCTTCCCCTGTACTGGCTTCTTTTATTTCCTTGGAAATTTTAAATAGCACCCATGGCAGTGATCATTTTCCCATCCTCGTAAGCCTCCCATTTTTATCTGCAAAAAGGCCAGACATTATTAAACCCTTGCTGAGCTATAATATAATTGGAGCTGATTGGGATAGCTACAAAACGTGCCTTGAGAGTGAAGTTAACAGTCTTCCTCCCATTACTTCAGACTCTATTCAATTTTGTTCCGATGCATTAGTCTCAGCCGTAAAATCGTCAGCTGATAAAGTTTTCCCCCTTAAAAACACAGCAGTTGGTAAGTTAGCTTCACCACCATGGTGGGATAAAGAGTGTACACAAAGTGTTAAAGAAAGGAAAAATGCAGCAAAATTTACGCTGCCAATATGTCTGCAGAAAATTTTCAAAATTTACTAAACGTATTGGCTGAAACTAAATCTTTACTCAATAAAAAAAAATCTGATGGTTGGAAAACATTTTGTTCATCCTTAAGCCCTTCCACCCTGGATACAGTAGTATGGAATAATATTCGGAAATTTAGGAGAGCATATAACCCTCGAAGCTGTTCCTATCCTAGTTCACTCGTTTGGGCCGAATCTTTTCTATCCAATATTGCTCCCCCTCATGTCCCGGCCGTATCCGATTCACCCATTGGTCTACTTAACAATTCCTCATCTGACCCTTTAGATCAAGTGTTCACAATGCTAGAACTTAAAAATGTGTTGGGATCATTGAAAGACTCAGCCCCAGGGCATGACGGGATTACATATTCATTTATAGCTAAAGCTGGTGAAAAGTTTTTGAAATATTTCCTTGACCTAATTAATTGCATTTTCATTAAAGGCCACCCACCTGTTTTCTGGAAGTCACAACTAGTAGTGCCCATATTAAAGCCAACTAAAGACCCCAATGATGCTCGATCGTATCGACCCATTGCTCTCTCCTCGGTATTAACAAAGATTCTAGAACATCTTGTAAAAAATAGACTAGAGTGGTTTTTAGAGAGTAAAGACTTATTGGCAAAATCCCAATATGGGTTTAGAAAGGGAAAAAGTACAATGGATATTTAGGGAGTGTATGTTCGATGGGTTGTCGAGCAGGGATTCTCCCTATATATTGATAAGTCGAGATGCAAAGTCGGAATGAGTTTTATTTACAAATATACAGCCTTTTATACACAAATTTTGATTTATTACTTAAAACTAAGAAATGCTGGCACTCGGGTGATTTCTACGGAATCCGCGCCACATCACGCGATGTCTTCGTTGAATCAGTCTTCTGTCCCGTACAGTGCGCGTACAGATGACAGGGATGGAGCGATGTGGGCGGAGCTAGTCGATATCGTTTGAGCCGCACGTGTTGTTCGGCGAATAATAGCTATATTTCCAGTTAAGTCTCGCATCGGCGCTGGCGCGGCGCGGCTGCCGTACACCGCGTGCACCGGGCCTCACGGCATCAGCTGTTGTCGTATATTAATGTATTTCAGCTAGCAGCTATAGCAGACGGCATGATGATGCGTAGCTACATGGCTCCCTTCTCAGCGGAAGCGTACGGGCAAAAGGATGTTGCGACGACTGCGTGTGACTCGTGATTGTTGTGCTGGTGTTGGTTGTGCTTGAGTTTCGTGTGATCCTGATGCTTGCGGCGTAGTAGGACTCGTGACTTGTGTAGACGACGTATCGCTATTTCTTTCGTTATTAGTTTCGCGCGGAGCGGTCGTTGAACTCTGGTCGTAGTGGATAGCGATAGGTATTTGCGTTGTAGTTGTCTTGGCGTTCTCAGCTATGGTGTAGGCAGGTTTCAATCGGTCTATCGATATATTTGCTTGTCTTGATGGTAGTTGGATGGTGAATACTTTATCGCTTCGTTTTATAACTTTGTAGGGACCGTCGTACGGTGGTTGGAGTGGTTTTCTAACTGCGTCAACTCGTACAAACACGTAGTCGCACGTAGTTAGATCACGATGAACGAATATAGGCTTCTTGTTGCTATGCGGCTGGCTAGGTATTGGTTTTAGGCTGCGGATTGTTTCTCTCAGCTGATCGACGTAGGTACTGTTCATGATGACGTCATTGTTAGGTTTCGTTGCTAAGAAATCTCCGGGCAGGCGAATGTTTGTACCGTAGGTAAGTTGAGCTGCGCTGACGTAGGTATCGGTGCGTAGGGCGGCGCGCACGCCTAGGAGTACTGTAGGTAATTCAGTGTACCAGCTGTTCGCGGATTGCAGTCTAGCTTTTAGTGCTGTCTTCGTCGTGCGGTGTGAGCGTTCGATTATACCGTTGCATTGCGGATGGTATGGCGTCGTGCGTGTTTTTTTGATGCCTAGTAGACGCGTTAGGTATGCGAAAACTTGGCTTTCGAACTGACGACCTTGATCCGTTGTTATTGTTGCTGGGCATCCGAATCTTGTTATCCATCCGTTGTAGATGGCCTTGGCGACATTTTCGGCTGTGATGTCTTGCAGAGGGATAGCTTCGGGCCAGCGCGTGGCGCGGTCTATTATCGTGACGCAGTAACGGTATCCGTCGGATGTAGTTTCTAGCGGGCCAATGATGTCAGTATGGATGTGATTGAATCTGCCTGTAGGTTTGAACGTAGATAGAGTACTCGATGTGTGTTGCTGTATCTTCGCTCGTTGACAGGGTATGCAGGATTTCGCCCATGCGCCGATGTTTTGGTTCATAGAAGGCCAGAAGTATTTGCTTGCGATCATTTTGCGCGTTGTTCGTATACCGGGGTGACTGACGTTATGTATACAGTCATATACTGTGCGTCGGAAGTCTATAGGTAGGTATGGGCGAACGTTGTCGGTGGATGTTTCGCAGTAGATTTTCTGGTCGGTTCCGGGAATTTGTATTAGCTTGAGTGATAGGTTTTTCTGTTGCAATAATTGATGAATGTTGCTATCATTTTGTTGTGCGGCGGCTAGTTCTTGGAAATCGATCGGCGAAGGGCAGTTTATCGTTTCGATGCGGGAGAAAAAATCGGCTGCTGCGTTTTCGTCTCCTTTTATGTATCGAATGTCCGTTGTAAACTCGCTTATGTAAATAAGCTGACGAGTGCGGCGCGGAGATTCACTGTCGTTCGATGCTTTTGTGAATGCGTAGGTTATTGGGCGATGGTCGGTGTATATAGTCAAAGGTCTTCCCTCGAACATTTTTCTGAAGTGTTTCACAGACATGTATATAGCGGCTAATTCACGGTCGAATACGCTGTATTTCTTCTGAGCGTCGGTGAACTTTTTGGAAAAATATCCGAGCGGCTGCCATGTGTCTCCGTGGCGTTGTTGCAGCACAGAACCGGCACATGTGTTAGATGCATCTGAGAAAATTGCAAGCTGCGCATTGTGCACTGGATGCGTGAGTAAGGCGGCGTTTTTTATACTGTCCTTACACGCGTTAAAAGCTTGCGTTGCTTCCTCGGACCATTCGATTTTTGTCTTGTCGCGTTTTTTCATGTTGTGTAGGTATTTATTGAGCGGAGCTTGGATGGCGGCGGCGTCTTTGATGTTTTCGCGGTAAAAGTTGATCATGCCGAGAAATCTTCGTAGCTCTTCTATTGTTTCGGGTTTCGGGTAATCAACGATTGCTTGTACTTTTTCGGTAGGAGGCTGAATACCGTTTTCGTTTACTTGATGGCCGAGAAACTTGACTGTAGGTTGACCGAACACGCATTTGGCGGGATTTATTGTTACGCCATACTCGTCGAGTCGTTGTAGAACGGTGCGTATGTGTGTTCGGTGTTCCTCTTCGTTTGCAGATGCCACAAGTAGGTCGTCGACGAACGGGAAAACGTAGTCCAGTCCTCTTAGTACTTCGTGGATAAATCGTTGAAAAGTTTGACCGCCGTTTTTCAATCCGGGGCAGATTCTCGGAAATTCGAACAACCCGAATGGAGTTATTGTGGCGGTTTTTTCTACATCGCGCTCGTTGACCGGTAGTTGTTGGTAGGCGCGGTTAAGGTCGAGTGTAGAAAAAATCTGCTTTCCGGCGAGTTGGTAGGTAAAATCGCGTATTCGTGGAACTGGGTAGCGATCTGGCTTAGTAACGGCGTTTAATCTGCGGTAGTCGCCGCAGACGCGTAGGTCTCCCGATTTCTTCGGTACGACATGCAACGGCGACGCCCATGGGCTCTTGCTGGGACGACATAAGCCTTGTTCGATCATGTTCTGGAATTCTTTTTTGACTTGCTCGTAGCGATGAGGTGCGATTGGTCGCGGTCGGCAGTGAATTGGAGGACCGGAGGTTTCTATGAAGTGTTCCACGGAGTGCTTCGGGCTAAGCTTCATAGAAGTGAGTCGCGTGATTCCAGGAAAATCGGCAAGAATGTCGTGGTAATTTTGATGTACGTCGATACTGCGAACTGTAGGTATATTGGCGGATGAGAGTTGTGCGTTTGTAGTTAGCTGCGTTTTGCCGTCGATCAATCGTCGGTTCTTCACGTCGACTATGAGTTGGTGATGCGTTAAGAAATCGGCTCCGAGGATTGGTTTTGAAACAGCGGCGACGATGAACTTCCATTTAAACGGACGGCGTAGGTTGAAATCTAGCTCGTACGTTTTTTCTCCGTAGGTAGGTATCGTCGTGTTGTTGGCAGCATAGAGTTGAAAAGGTAGAGGTGTCGCTTGCGTCCCTTTCGTTTTCGGTATCACGGATATGTTTGCGCCCGTGTCAACCAAAAACGATAGTTTTGTCTTCTTGTCGGTTACAAAGAGGCGGTATGAACGATCTGTGACACTGGATTCCGCCGCATTCAGTGTTTTAGTTAGTTTTCCGGCGGCTCGATGGATCGGAAATTGCACGGCGGGCTGCATTTTACGGCGTCCATACCGAAGCGTCGGTGGTAGTAACAGTATGGTGATGATGACTTGCTTCTTTCTTGACTTTTCGAGGAGTTGCGGGAGCGTGATTGAGATCGATGGCGATTGAATGGACGACTATTGCGGCTTGTCTCAGGCTGTGGTCTTGCGCGTAGTTCGGCGATTTCGAGCGAAAGTTTTCTTATTTCGTCGATTAGGTATTGCGTGTTAGCGTGGCCTGGACAATGTGGTACTTGCTGTGGTTGTGGATGTGGATGTGCATGGTACGCCGGCTGGATGGTAGGTAGTGCAGGTACTGACGACACGACGGAGATTTGCTGCGTGTGCTGCGACTCTTCCATCATTTTGTCGGCCAGTAGTGCTACTTCGTCGAGCGTGGCTTTCTGGCTGAATGTTTCGCTGACGACGAGGACTGACCGGACGTGCGGTGGCAAGTGGTTGGTCCACATGATTCTGATGGTGCTCTCGGGGAATTTGTCGCGTGCGAGGTCTCGCATTCTCCTCAGCAGCTGGCTCGGTTTCTGTTCTCCGAGTTCCATCTGTGAGAGAAGCTTCTGGACTTGTTGGCTGTCTGACTCTTCGTACAGCGTGGTTAGGCGTTCCTTGATGGCGTTGTAGTAGTTGACAGGCGGGTTGTACAGGATGTCTGTGAGCTGCTCGATGTCCTGTTTTTCCAGCTGCGCGATGACCATTTGGGCGAGCTGGGTCTGGTTCCTCTTCAGGTCGGCGGTTGCTGACTCGAAGCTGACGAACCAGAGACGCGGCCTGTCGCGCCAAAACGACGGTATTCTCAGCGAGAGGGCGATTCCGGCGACTTCATGTGGAGCGGGTTCCGGCGCAGGTGAAGGTGCAGGAGGAATTTGCGGCTGCTGGCTGCCTGCAGGAACTTGCTGCTCTTGATTCGACGACATTTTTCTTCTGGGGTCACCACTTTAGGGTGACTATGGTCACGTATCAACTTTAGGATCACGTCGGCAGTGGTCACGTCGGGGTCACCACTTTAGGGAGTGTATGTTCGATGGGTTGTCGAGCAGGGATTCTCCCTATATATTTGTCGGAGAATCGAATCCGGCACCCGAACTACCCCGAACGCAAGCGTGACGTCACAACCAGTCAGGCTTGGGCGCGGCCGTCGGTGCGCACGGGCAGTCTGCTTGAAGAGCTCGTAGCGAGCGGACGTGTCTGTTCGGTCGTACCTTTGTGTGATTATTCTATATCGATTATTGTAAACGTATTTAATCATCCAATAAAAGTGATCAAGTGATTTCTAGTTCTCGTGTTATTGCTTGAGGCAACCTATAATGACGGATCCTGAAGCAAGTGATCGCCCACTCAGTCCTATTCTCAACTCCTACTCGACATCAGAAGTTGGGATAGTACCTACGGGCCACTGAGCGAAAAGATGGAACACGAAACAAAGAAAATGAAATAGCCAAAAATAAGTAGAAGGGTAGCCTTCCACATACAACGAACTTGACATCCCTAAATCAAGGAACGGGAGCTACAAGCGTTTGCGTCACGGTGACCTACGAAACCGTATGAAAACAAATGAAGATTGCACTTTTTAAATTGTTTTCATTACGAGAGAAACGGATATGAAAAATTCGATTGTTTACTTCGTATAAAAGATAAATCATCGGGGCTACTACTTACCACCTCGGCGACAAACGCCAGCAGTCAACAACAAACTACGTCGAAGTACATTGTTTGCTTCAATAACAGCGGGACATTCAGTCGTTGCACCAGTGGAAGTGACCCAGAAGCGACAGTCAACTACGAGCGATGCATGGACGTAGGCACTATTGGCCCCACCGACATATTTTAAAATCACATCAGGTCAGTCGTTAACTTTTCACTAGGTATACGATTCCGATATAATGTTCACTAATAACAGTGTAGCTGGATGCTGGGGTAGATTTGAGTTACACTTATTCAGTTTAGTGGGTATTAGTCAAAAAAAGTATTACCGGTACCCTCCAAGTAAAAGTTGATTATTGCGTGCTAGAAATTAATAATCATTTCAAAGAAAGTTTATTGCACGTTTTTGTAACGATTGTTTTCGTAGTGATGTAATGACCGGACGCGTAATTTCGCTAGAGAGATTTAGTGTCGATTAATATGACCACTACATAGTTTACCATTATTGAGGTTTAAGATGTAAAAATTACGCTATGAGAGTTCATCAATCATACACAGTACTTAATAGTAGGGGCGGCTGCGTTAATAATCTACCCTCTGTTCATGATTTTCCAATCGCTCTGTAGAATTGAATTTGTTGACGTCCTGAATAGTTTCTTACACAGTGTACTTTGCTGTGTAGTGTGCTGGTGTATAGTGTTTAACGCCTATAACTTCCGTAAGAACTGGTGAGCTTGAGATTCTTTTAAACGATCCTAATGATACTTTTAATTGTGATGATTGCTATAGCCTTTAATAAATAAACTCGAGACACTAATAGCATTAGGAAAATATTAGGACACAAGAATTTGAAATTGAAGTTTGATTTTTATCATTAATGTTTCATAATCGGTAAAGCCTTGGTAATCCAAAAGTTATCATACAAAGTAAAATTTGTTATTAAAGTGTGAAACGGGTGTGAGTCTATTTGTGTTAAATGATGAAATACACACAGCACTTTAGTTCAAACAATGAGGAAATAGTCTAACTGGTGTCTTACACATGGGTTATTATTATTAATCCGTTTATGGCGGCTCGAAGCTTGTGCCAGTATCAGTTTTTTTGGTTTATAACCAATGCATGACTTCCGTGTTAAATGTAAATAAAACTTATCAAAAAATAAAAACATGAGATGAAATGAACATGAACAAAGATGCTACACATGGGTTCACTCTTAAACTCTAATTACTATTAGATTGACATGCAACAGAAACTCAATAACGTTCATTCTCCGCACACTGGCCGGCGCGCCAATCGGCGCGGGCGGCTGCGAGAGTAACTCCCTTCATCGGACACAGATGGCGCCACAAGTAGGGTGCGGGCACTAGTAGGGTCCCGCGTATCAAGTGCAAATAACGATTTGATTTAAATATTTTCTTGTACCTACGTCGTAGATTATTTGTTCACATTAACGAAACATAATTTCAGTGTACCTAACTTTGGTAGATTGATTTGAATTTCCTTGTTTTCGTTGGATTGACCGAGCTTCGGATACTGTGCTTGGAGTTTTTGTTTCAGGAAAAGATACGCGACCATGCACATGCCATGCCATGAGTCGTCTGCTTCAGCTGCCGCGGTACATCACGCAAGGAACTGCGTGAAGGCGAGCGACTGGGCGCCTTCATCCACCGCGAAGAGGGTTGACGTGTGACGTCACCACACTATAAGAGGCAATCTGGTGAGGAGTTCTTATTTTATTATAATTCGGTTGCCGAGTGATCGCTTATGGATTAGTTGATGTTCAATAAGTTCCATGGCAAGCGATTGATTCAGTGACTATGTATAACATGTATCAGTGTAGCTAAAATCGTTAGTACTCTATAGTAAATCGAGTTACTGAAACGAGCTTATTAAAACTTTTTTCATGTAACAAATTGAAAAACCCTAAGTTTTGTGAACACTCTACGATGAAGAAACTAGTGTATATCAAACCTTCTAATGTGAAACAATGCGCGGTTCGGAATATTGAGAGAAAGTAGATGCACCAAACCCGTTTTGACAAAAACATAGTAGTTAAATTTAACTTCATAACATGCGCGTACCTGGACGATGGGTTGAGGGAAATGCCAGGGAGCTATGTACCATTTAAAGTAGATGAACATTGATAGTAAGGAGTAGCATCAAGGTTTTGGAATCCAGCGTATCATTGTTTGGTGCACCTACTCGTGTGGTGGCTGATCAGGGCAGGTGTTTCACCAGTAAAGAGTTTGCCACTTGCCAGCTATTGTGAAAGTCATAATCATAACATTCAGCTAAATCTAATTGTAACAAGAGGGTGATGAGAAGAGAAGATGATGAGTGCTATGAATTATATTATGTTGACTGCGGTAGAGTCAAGTAGGGATCGCTCGTGGCAAGATAGGGCATCTTGTTAGGTACAATAGGCAATTACTTCAACTATAAATCGGGTAACAAAAGCTAACTCACTGGAACTAATGATTGGAAAGGTGGCTAGGCCTTTGAGTGACAGTTACTGATGATGACGTTAATGAGGTTGAACTTGATGCAATAAGGGAACGTGCAGCAGAGAACATACAACGATCTGCTTTGTATTATAAGGTTCGACAAGAGTAAAGCTGCTGTTAATGGTTGGTTGGTGTAGGTGACTTCGTTTTTTAAGAAAACGAGGAAAGAAACCAAACCAAATTGGATCCTAAGTTAAAGGTCCATTTAAAATTATAGAAGTTTTCGAAAACGATAGGTTTCGGCTAAAATCCTTGAATTCTAAAAGAACACACACGTAATCACACGACAGAGTACGGAAAGTACCGGATCATGAGGTTCCTGTCGAATTAGATGGTTCGTAATTGATTCATGTGCCTCAGAGTCTCAGTAACGTTTAAACCCCACATGGCGTTGTAGCGCCTTTGAGCAATTCTATCAGCGTTGATGCGCTTTGTACTTGAACTGGCGTTGTGGCGCCTTAGAATTATTAACTTAGATTTAGTCCCTGTAGTCCCTACTGATAAGATGAGCCGTTGTTGCGGCGGCATGTTCACTATCGTTACGTTGGTGCGTTAGCGAGACGAGTCGTTGGTGCGACAACATACTTTCATGATCACCCTCCTCTTCGTTGGTGCGAAGATGAGATGAGCCGTTGTTGCGGCGGCATGTTCACTATCGTTACGTTGGTGCGTTAGCGAGATGAGTCGTTGGTTGCTTTCATGGTTGCCCCCCTCTTCGTTGGTGCGAAGATGAGATGAGCCGTTGTTGCGGCGGCATGTTCAATATCGTTACGTTGGTGCGTTAGCGAGATGAGTCGTTGGTGCGACAACATGCTTTCATGGTTACCCTCCTCTTCGTTGGTGCGAAGATGAGATGAGCTGTTGTTGCGGCGGCATGTTCAATATCGTTACGTTGGTGCGTTAGCGAGATGAGTCGTTGGTGCGACAACATGCTTTCATGGTTACCCTCTTCTTCGTTGGTGCGAAGATGAGATGAGCCGTTGTTGCGGCGGCATGTTCAATATCGTTACGTTGGTGCGTTAGCGAGATGAGTCGTTGGTGCGACAACATGCTTTCATGGTTGCCCCCCTCTTCGTTGGTGCGAAGATGAGATGAGTCGATGGTGCGGCGCTATTTGGTGTTGATTAAATTGAATTTAAATAATTTTGCTATAATTCGTTGTGGAAATTGTAATGATGTGTATGGCTTTCTTATTTTCCAATTGAAATAAAGATCAAGTGTATTTATTTTGAGGTGAGAGTTTCAGTACACATTGTTGCAAGTTCTTGAGTGTGCATAGTCAGAATAGCCGAGCAAAAAATACTGCGTTGTTATTGTCTTTACAGGCAATCCACACGAGGACGTGTGATACATCAGAGATGGCCGTGTCGGAGAATCGAATCCGGCACCCGAACTACCCCGAACGCAAGCGTGACGTCACAACCAGTCAGGCTTGGGCGCGGCCGTCGGTGCGCACGGGCAGTCTGCTTGAAGAGCTCGTAGCGAGCGGACGTGTCTGTTCGGTCGTACCTTTGTGTGATTATTCTATATCGATTATTGTAAACGTATTTAATCATCCAATAAAAGTGATCAAGTGATTTCTAGTTCTCGTGTTATTGCTTGAGGCAACCTATAATGACGGATCCTGAAGCAAGTGATCGCCCACTCAGTCCTATTCTCAACTCCTACTCGACATATTGATAAGTCGAGATGCAAAGTCGGAATGAGTTTTATTTACAAATATACAGCCTTTTATACACAAATTTTGATTTATTACTTAAAACTAAGAAATGCTGGCACTCGGGTGATTTCTACGGAATCCGCGCCACATCACGCGATGTCTTCGTTGAATCAGTCTTTTGTCCCGTACAGTGCGCGTACAGATGACAGGGATGGAGCGATGTGGGCGGAGCTAGTCGATATCGTTTGAGCCGCACGTGTTGTTCGGCGAATAATAGCTATATTTCCAGTTAAGTCTCGCATCGGCGCTGGCGCGGCGCGGCTGCCGTACACCGCGTGCACCGGGCCTCACGGCATCAGCTGTTGTCGTATATTAATGTATTTCAGCTAGCAGCTATAGCAGACGGCATGATGATGCGTAGCTACAGATAGTTTGAGTATTTTCACTTCTGATATTCGTCTCGCCTTTGCAAACGGTTCATCAGTGGTTGCTGTCTTCTTGGATGTGGAAGCAGCCTACGACAATGTACAGCTCCCCATTCTCAGGGACAAACTCCACAAGCTGAGAATCCCGGTGAAGCTGGCCTGCCTTGTGGGAAATCTCCTTTCAGAGCGATGGATTACTTTTCGGGGGAGGGATCCCCTAATTAACCCCTCAAGAATGGTGTGGAAAGGCCTTCCTCAGGGGTCGGTCCTAAGCCCTTTACTGTACAACATCTACACTCATGATTTGGAGGCCTCAGTTCAAGGGTGCCACATTTTACAATATGCCGATGACATACTAATTTATTCATTAAACAGTAATATTGAATATGCCACTGAAACTATCTCAAACTCCCTAATTTCTTTAAACTCCTGGCTAAATAATAATGGTCTATCGCTTTCTCCTTCAAAAAGTTGTGTAGTGGTTTTCTCTCGTAAGAGAAATATACCCATCATTAGAGTCACCATTGGTGATTCGGAAATACCGGTGCAAACGTCGTATAAATTTCTTGGACTTATCTTGGACCCTAAACTAGACGGTGCCCTTCATTTTGATTATTTATTAAAAAAATGCGAAAGGGGTCTAAACACCCTTAGATGCTTATCTGGCGTATGGTGGGGGGCTCATCCATCCATCATTAGAAGTGTATTGGATTATGGCTCGTTTCTTCTTGAACCAGGAAACAAATTAGGACTTAGAAAATTGGATCTCATTCAATTTAAAGCATTAAGAATATAAGGCGGAACCCACTAACGCACCGTACGGGACCCTAACGCTCGCAATCGTCGTCGTGCGCGCAGCCATTTTGCGTTGCCATAACAACGCCGCTCCCTCCCCGCGCGGTTTCACCCGTAGACACCGGCCGCTCCGCTCGCCAGACGGCACGAACAACTCGCGCGCAATCATTGCACCTCTAGCCTTTTATAAATGTTACGCTGTGTTTAGTACATAAACCTATGTTCTTCAATACTTTCTTATGTACGTTAATTGTGTGTGTGTGTGTGTGTGTAAAAGGATTAAATGACTTTCGAGTTCAAACAATCTTTTTATAAGAATCATTTCCGGCGCAATGAAGTCTAGTCCTACCAACGCTTTGCAGGTAGAATGCGGTGACCCCCCTCTTCATCTTCGTCGTCAGTTTTTAGCTGACAGCTATCTTTTTCGCTCTCTTCAAATTTCCCATCATCCTATAATACATCGTTTATTTGATCTAAAAGAAGTATCCTGTGGAAATAATAAGGGCCCACCTTGCCTTGTTAAAAGTCTCCTTAAATTTCAGTCTCTTAAAGACCCAGTTTTTCATTCTTCCAAAATTCCTCTTTTTCAGTTTAATTACGAAACTATCATTCTGCGCCCTCGCGTTATTCTGAACTTCGATATTACCCATGATGATCCTCATGCTGATGAGTACCTTCGCCAAATTCTTTCCCGAGGATGGCATGACTGGAATTACATATATTGTGATGCGTCAAAGTTATCTCCAACCGGTTGTGTGGGTGTGGGAGTTTTTCACTTGCAATATGATATTGTCCAAAAAGTGAAATGCCCTCCTGAAACCTCGGTATACACTGGGGAATGCATAGGAGTTCTGGAAAGCGTAAAATACGTCTTACTGTTTAAACTGAAAAAGACTATAATTTTTTCTGATTCGCGTAGTTGCTTGCAAGCTTTAATATCAAACCCTTTCTCAGTCAAACTCCATAATCCTATAATTTACCAAATTAAGGAGCACTTGTTGATTTGCGAAAAGGAAGGATATGAGGTTGCATTGGTGTGGGTTCCAGGCCACGCTGGAGTTTTCGGCAACGAAAAAGCAGATCAAGTCGCCAAGGAGGCAGTTGTGTGTGGTGACAAGGTCCCTTTCCGTAATTACTGTCACGATTTAGTCCCTTTAGCTCGTAATTATTTAATTCAGGCGTGGTCCGCCTCTTGGAGGTCTTCTAGCAAAAAGAGAGGAAGGATTTATTCGTTAATCCAACCTTCAATACCGCGAAAGCCCTGGTTCACAAAGGTGTTCCTACAAAAGGAGTTCTGCACGACCATAATACGAATGAGACTAGGACATTGTTGTTCCCCTTGTCATTTAGCCAAAATTCACATCCGGGACTCCTCTCTGTGTGAGTGCGGGCTGGACGATGGGGACCTCAACCATATTTTTCTTTCTTGCCCTTTACTCAATCATTCTTATTTATATAGTCAGCTTATAAGTAGAAATGTACCATTCCCAACTCGTGTCTTAGATTTAATACAAAATTTTGACAAAGACATTCTCTTAGCCTTGGGAAAATTTTGTGAGATTAATAAGTTAAAATTATAATATATTCAACTATATTATTCTCAACAATGATTGGTGTATGTTCTAATTAATACTAATCCCGTAGTTGTGTTTTCGTTAATCTAATCTTACTAATTATACTAAGATTTCCTTTTCAGGACTAGCAACTTGTTTTTTTTTTTTTGTAAGTTAATCGCGTTCGAGTGCGTTTGTTTTTCCTCACTAAATCGACATGACACTGGCTTAATCTATCGACATAGCCATAAAAAAAAAAAAAAAAAAAAAAAAACAAACATCCTGTCAATTTTCAAAATGCGTCAAAACGTGGTCAAAACCCCCTTTGTTACGTACGTGTGTTGGCTTACGCGTCAGAACCGAACTGGGGGTACCCCACAGTTTCTCCAGCTACCCACATGCTGATATACAACATGCCTTTCCCCCTTGATAGAGGACACTTCACTTTGAACCACTATATACTAGTCAGTTTGAAAATCACTATCATGCACTTACACTAAATAGTTCACTTATAACCTACGCATGCTTTTACAGTCTATTCTTTTATTTAACGATCAATTGCTATCTGCACTATGACTATCATCATCATCTGCACTATGACTATCGTCCTCCACACTCCCGGCATCATAGTCCTCAAATGCCATCCTTTTCTTAGAGGGTGCAGCTGACGGTGGGCTTTCACTTGACCTGGGTCTTTTGTTGCTACCTTGCTCATTTCTAAATATTGCATTATAAGTAGTATCATTATGTACCTGGCACTCTTCTGGATCCTTTACCCCAATAATTTCAGCCCACTGGCTTGGAGGAGGAATCCTCACGGTACCATATGCTTCTTTTCCGCCCTCTTCCTGTGAGTGCTGTTCCTCATAGCTTATCTCCTCGCTATTTCTGGTGTTGGTTTCCGTAGTCAAACTGTCCTTAGTGCGCTTTTAGTGCGTTGTTCAACTTCTTCATTCCTGGAAAATCCTAGCATCTGATTTACATGCCTTATGAAAAGTTTATCCCCCTGTCTTATTTTGTAACGCACTACTCCAATTTTCTTAACTACAGTCCCTTCGAGCCACCTAGGTCCGCCTCTATAATTTCTGAAGCAAATTATTTCTCCTACTTTGAATTCTCTCACTCTTTTAGTTTCATTTTCTTCAATATCTTCAGTCTCCTTTTCTTGAATTGAAAGGGGGTGAAGCTTATCAAATTTAGTTCTGAAACGTCGATTATTCAACAGTTCTGCGGGCGTCTTACCCATAGCTGAATTCGGTGTTGTTCGTAGCCCGTACAGGACTCTCTGTAGTCTAGACGGCCAAGGAAGATGTGCCATCTTCCTTAATTTCTGTTTGATAGTTTGAACGGTCCTCTCTGCTTATCCATTTGATGCTGGGTGATAAGGAGGCACGAGTATGTGTCTTATATTGTTTCTTTTAAAATACTGATTTATCTCTTCTGATACAAAGGCTTTTCCGTTATCACTAACTATTGTATCCGGCAGACCTTGTTCAGCAAAAATCTCATCCAATTTATTAATCACCATACTCGAGCTTTGTTCACTCACTATCTTAACTTCAGGCCACTTTGAGTAAGCATCAATCAATATCAAAAGCTAGAACTGCTAGAAAAAACTCTGATTAGGAAAAGCTGGTCAAGTGCGAGTCAGACTCACGCACCGAGGATTCCGTATGTTCTATAAAAGCACTGCATATTGCTCAAACGAAAAGATAAACTGTACTGAATGATAAACTTTACCATTGGAAAACTGTTTCATACCTTACATAGAGTATATTTTTTCATTACAAATGTATAGTTTCAGATGTATCCCTATACTTGTGGTATAAGACGGTATTAAATTTGAGTTCTAGGTCAACGAAATAAAAACCCTATCAATTTTGATCCCCTTGAGTGCCAAAATCCGTTTAATGCGGCAAAAACGGTTGTATATTTTTTTTATGTTTACAAAGAAGTTTGATTTTTTCACAACTTCAAGGGACTGTAGATCTGAGTATATGGTTTTAATTTCAACTCAATACCCCATGCGTTCCCAATATAAAGTATCTTGACAGACAGACACAGATGGATGGACAGACAGCAAAGTTTTTCACATAGGGAACCCTAAGAAAGAAAAAATATGAAAGTGTTTTCTTCTACCCCTGGATGGAGTGGGTATAGGTATAGTTCGGGATAGTATGGTAAGTGGTCAGAACTCCCTAATGTATTTGAAAATGACACCCGCATCTAGGGCATGGTATTTGGCATTTTTAAGACAGCACTCCATGAATGTGACTTGCCACCTTAGACACATAAGGTTGACCGTTTTCACTACTAAGTATTTATAGCATTATTATGCATATTGCGAAAAACATGTACATAAAGAGACCTTGCTTCACAAAGTATGGCGTAAGGAGTTAAAATTTACAAAAAAGCCTTTTTGTTACCTATAAAATATATCAATTAATATTTACTCATGAATTACAGGTTATAAATAAAAGCTTTGAATTGAAAGAGGTCTTAAAGCTTCACAAGTGTTTTTATTACAACAAAAAATCAATAACAGTAGACTATTACACCTACAACTTAAACTAAGTAAATCTGCTGACTAGCCTTATTATTCTTTTAATAGTATCTTATCAGCGGCACCTTCTGACAGTAGTTCCTGTTCTGCTGCCGCTTTAGACGCTGCTATTCTCGGTTTTACGTACTTAAAATACTTGTAAGCATGGTCGCCCAAAATTAATGTGCCGTACAAAGTCAGACCAATGCAAACTATGACACCACCTCTGTGTAACTTATCGTAGAGTACACCACGAGCATATTTCTTCATGATTCCTGTAATTAAAATACAAACTATTTACTTTCAAGCAATCAGAGATGGATACACAACACACAGTACAGATAAGTTTGTAAATACCGACTCCCAAAACACTTACCGATTTATGTTGAGAAGAATTAAAATACTGAAAACTTTGTATTTTACAACAGATCCGTTTGTTATTTCATTGGGTAAAAAACAATATTTAAGGTTATTAAAAACTCATAGTGACAGCAGTTAAATGTTATGTCACTTGACATTAGCCGGGACGGGGCTGCGAGGCTGTCGCCCTAGCATAACGATAACTATGAAGGATCTAATCATTTGGTCTCTAATGTGTGCGGCAGTTAGAAAGTGATAGAAGAGCACATTTTGTGAAAAGTAGTAACGTGCTAGAGAGGAAGTTATGTAAGCTATTTAAGACGCATGTTTTTAAGTATAATGTTCTATGATATTTATTCCGCTCAGCTTAGTAGTAAAATTGTATATAACAAATAAACTTTTTATATATTTTAAATATTTTTATATTTCCCTTTTTATGGCATGTATATTAATTTAGTCGTTTTAAAAACACACTTAAATGGCTTGGATGGTAATATTGACATTTGACATCGATTGAAATGAATTGACTTGACTTGACACTTATATCTATGTTGACACTTCATTTTGCGGCATAGTTTGTCTTATTTTTAATACCGATAAACCTAATTTGTGGTAAAATATTTATTGGTATTATTTAACCGATGTTTATAACTATGAAACATAGGCTAGTTATCGCAAGCTACAGTATAATTCGGTCTATTAATACGAGACTTCTTTTGAGACCATTTTCTTCCAAAGTACCATTAACTCCTGTAAATACATTAGAAATACGAGAGAATACAAAAGTAACAGTTGATAAAGGTACCTTAGCGCTTTTAGAAAGGTTATCTTTAGTTAAATGTGACACGGCAGAAGGTGTCAAGGTATTGGAGGATTCTATTGCTTTTGCTGACAAAATTCTTCATATAAATACTGATAATATTGAGCCCCTATACTCTGTGCTAGAAGAAGAGTAAGTATATTCAAAAGTATATTACAAAACTCACTGGTTTCGTTTTATATAACCCTAACCCAAGCTAATTATAACATCATATCGTCCACAGCTAATATGATTGTCTGGCATGATAGCACTTTCGGTATTTAGAAAATTAGCTACTAGCTGATAAATTAAACTCCAGAATTTTTGGATGCTCCGATTCAATGCAGAACATTTTAGTTTTTGAACTAAAACCATCTCATTTCAGAAACTTAAACTTGCGGGACGATGTCATAACTCAAGGAAACTGCCAAAAAGATATTTTGAAAAATGCTGCGGTAGTAGAAGACGATTATTTTGTGTCGCCTCCAGGCAACATACCTCTGCATGAGATAGAGGTTGGGGAAACCTCTGGAAAATCCAAAGAAAATGAGAACTGAGTTACAAAGGATAATTAACTTAAAAAACTTCTTTCAAGTTGTAAGCTCTTCTAATAACCATGTAGTTTATAACCTGAAGAAGCCAAGTAAAGTTTTGCTGCAGAATATTTACCTGAACTGGTTAAAAGCAGCTAGTACTAAGAGCACCAGACATTTACCTATTTATGTTAATAAGAATTTAGGAGATTTGAAGAATAAAGCTCTTCCCTTTGGCATGATAACTCCATGCATATTACATGATATTGACTATCCCATCCAACATAGTCTATCTGCATATGTGCCTGAAAAGGAAACAAAACTGGAGTTAAACCTACATATACCCAAGGAGGATGAGATGCAGTACTTCATTCAATGGCAGCGACTCAGGAAATATTGGTGGAGCTCGGTAAGTGCTATCTGGGCTTTTTTCAAAAAGTATACATATGTATCACATTTAAACAAGAATAAAAAATATATATTGTCATTGCCATACCTCGAACAAATCATGCGGATGACGTAAAAATGACGTACCTAATTTTGCACACAGGATGATGTCTGTATTGCAACATCCGTATGACATATTGCACGAAGTAACAGATTAACCGCGTATAATTTCAAGAAATCTATACAGAATTAATTAATTAGCAATACACGTTTTTATCACGTATTTCCAAAAACGGAAAATTACAACAATATTCTTGTAAACGCGTTGTGTCTTTTGCGTCTTTTGAAAAAATTGTAAAGAAAAATCTAAATAATTACGAAGTCACTTTATTGTTCAACTGAATGACAATGTCAGTCAAAGATGTTATGTACCTACTCTGCTCATGTCAAGTGGCGATATCGTTTTATTAAAGAGGTTGATAATTGATAAGTAGTAATTGTTTATGAAAATACCTTTTGAAATCATCCTATGAGTGGTTTGACGTCATCCGCATGATTTGTTCGAGGTATGGTCATTGCGCTTACCAAATCTGATATATGCATCACTTCTTTTTAGGTAAACAATGCCTTCAGAATTGTACCTTTGAGCTTTGTTGTTATTTCTTTTTATTTAAATTGTACACATGTCAGTTTTGGAAAGTACAACAATATGTAACCTCTCATCTGTGGAGAATAAACATGGCCACTTTTGCGCATCTGTGAACCTGATTTTGGTCGTCCCACAGACAAGCATTCTAATGTCGAGTAATTTGATTCATTTCGCCACAAATGTAAGAGACCAAAATCGGGTCTCCCACAGATGAGGGGTGAGGCCATCATCGGGTCGCCCACAGATGAGAGGATAATCAGTCAATAATACTTGTATATTTGTCAAGAAATATTTGTTTAAGTTTTCTTTCAACAGATCACCACTACACCAAGTTTATTCTCCATAAACGAAGTGAGGTATGCAAATGAGGTAGCTACCGTGGATATAGTGGCTCAGTTTCCATGGGGCTCAGAAGTGGTTGAAACAGTCACATTGGATAATAGGAATACAGTAAGTACAAAAGTGTTAAGTTTTCGGTAAGGTAGAAGGGACCAGATCACGTGGAAGATCACGTTAAATCATTTGTGTCACCAAAAACCCTGGTGTATTAATATCACTCATGCAATGGAAATCGGTCAATCAACTATTTTCTGCCACTCGTTGCCATGGTGATTCCCCTGGGTCACTTTTTAAAACTACGATTTTCCGTGGTTATATTTAGCAAAAGGTTTGTAATATAAGCAGTTATAAGCCCATTCTTATGACTATCTCCTGACAATGCCAGTAATATCAATTATCGACACTTTTCTTTGAAATTTAATCACTATTATCCCCTGGGTCACGGACAGAATAACAGCAAGAAAAAGTTGATCCACCCAAATACACAATAGAATAAAATGCAGTATTGATTAAACCCAATTAAAAGTCCTTTATTTCATTAAATTAGTATGTGATTTTACAGGATTTAGAAAAGGCATCGTCTATCAACTGCGCCACGACCCTGGAGGGTGCCTTGTTTATACTCCTACTCGATGGGCAGAACAGCCCTTCGAAGAACCACTTAAGACTTCACAGGAAAATGGCACCGTATAAAATGTCTTTCGCCCTAGATTATAAAGGTATGCGAGACCTTTACTAAAATAGAAGGTGCCGGCGACTTCATTCGTGCAGAAGAATAAAATCGTAACTTCATAACCGTTTATCTTGCATGATCCCATCGTCATCCTTGGAAGTGCATTAACCATATTTGAAATCCTCCCGCTGTTTGGCGTGATAAGCGCTAAAAGATATTCAGACTGATTATAGATGGCGCTATAATTAATACCCATACAAAATGAACGTAAACGACTCATGTGAATCGCACTCTCCATAGAGAATTTGTTTTTCCCTCTCGAACGCCAATCCACGAAACTTAGTAGTAAGTAGTAGATATTAGTAGTGGACGACGAGTGGTCTACGCGTTGTACACTACTAATATATTTTCGTGAAATTAAACCTAGAAAATATGATATCTGGCTTAAATATCAATATTTGGCATAGTATCGAGTCGCCGTTGAGTTGTTATAATGTGCGAAGACCTTAACCGTGCCTGACGCCACAGTAAAAACAAAGGTGCTCCAATATCAATAGGGATTGAAAAACACTTGGAGCGGTTTGAAATTTGAATTACAAAATTTGTGATCATTGAAATTTTGACGACGTTGTAGTCGGTGCAGAAATTTTCTGATGTCATTGTTAAGGGAATAATTAAAGGGGGGCTGGTCAGTCGTCCTGGTGATAGTAATTTAAGGGCACAATACCGTGAGCAGCGTCGAATTGTCCCTGCACGGAACCGCGGCCGCGGGCACTTTCACAGCAGCAAGTCCAGGGTTCACTTTGGTCCAGATCACAAGCGAAATGCACTTTCTCCGGATAATCGTATGTAGTAAACGGGAGACACGAAAGAAATTTAAACGCACGGGAGAACGATTTTCATGTGCTCCGCACCAGTCGTCGGTCAGTACTGAAGAGTCGTAAGTATGTATGAGAGATTAACTATAAGCGGCCGTTTTCGAGCGGTGGGGATTAAATAAGTAAATGAACATTCCCCCCGCCCTAAACATAAATAAATGTTTAAGATAAAGTAAGTAAATTATTGGATAGGCAATCGGACAAGTTTGGTCAAAGATCTCTTTAATACACCTGTTGGGGTTCGAACATCAACCACACGGACGACACCATCTTGTCCAGGATACAGTTGAACAATACGGCCACGTCTCCATTCTAAGGGTGGAGCATTGTCCTCCTTTAAAAGGACCAGTTCCCCTACAGAAGGCGGTTCCATGGGGGCTGTCCATTTATTTCGCGCTTGTAGAGTGGATAGGTATTCTAAATGCCAACGAGACCAGAAATGTTGAGTTATTTGTTGTAGCAGTTGGAAACGCGTTAGCCGATTTAATTTAACTTCCTTAAAGGGGTGCTCGGGTAATGCGGTTAAGGGTTGATTAATTAAAAAATGACCCGGGGTCAGTGTTTCAAGGTCATTGGCATCCCGAGATACAGCACAGAGAGGCCGCGAATTTAGAACAGCCTCAATCTTAACAAACACAGTTGTCAGCTCTTCAAATGTTAAGGGAGTGTCTCCAATTACACGCTTCAGATGAGTTTTGGCAGATTTTACCGCAGCTTCGAATAGTCCGCCCCAGTGCGGGCATGCCGGAGGGCTGAATAACCATTTAATATTACGTTTGGCCAGCTCGTAACCAATCTCGGCACTTTTGTGTGACAGGAAATCGTGTAACTCCTTGAGATAATTATTCGCCCCAACGTAGTTTCGACCGTTATCGGAGCGCACTAGACTGGGGTACCCGCGACGAGAGACAAATCTAGTAAAGGCAGCGATAAAGGCCTCAGTGGTTAAGTCTGACACCACTTCGAGATGTACAGCCTTCGTAGATAGACAGACAAATACACAGAGATAGGTCTTGGTTAGCTTACGGTTTCGAAAGGGCTGTACTTTAGTATAGAAGGGGCCGGCAAAATCCGTACCTACACCATGAAATGGTCGGGAGGCAGTTACTCGATCCTCAGGTAAATCACCCATTGGTGGCTGTGCGGAAATAGTTTTAAGGCGATAACAAGGGAGGCAGTGAAATATAATTCGCTGAATAGCGCGAGGGGCTGACAATATCCAAAACTGGCGGTTCAGTAATCCGAGTAGTGTCGCAGCACTGGCATGCGAGTTTTCACGGTGATAGTGAGATATGATTAAATTAACAAGGGGACCATTTTTAGGTAATAACAGTGGATGTCGAGATTCAAAAGGTAAGTCTGAATTGCATAATCTACCGCCAACCCGAATCAGACCGGCGTCATCTAAGAAGGGGTTAAGGCGTCTAACAGCTGAACGTATCTGTCTCTTTTGGAGGAGCTGTTCCAACACTTCAGCAAATGAGTGGGATTGGGTAATTTTTACAAGGTACAGAAGGGCCTCGGCACGTTCTTCAGTCGTCAAGAATGGGGATACTATTCTGGAACCAGGATTCTTGGCGTTATGAATAAATCGTCTCATAAACCCAGTTACACCGATTAATTTATTAAAGTTACTATACCTTTCCAGCAAAAACGCGGGATCTAATGGGAGGTTATTACAAGAAGCAACTAATAAACATCTGAGACCAGGCAAATCAGTTTCGGTTTCCTTTTCAAGAGGAGGCCACGTGTCAGGGTTTTGGGTAAGCCAGGGTGGCGACCACCAAAGGGTCTTTTCAATCAGAGCAGTCGGGCTCAACCCACGTGATGCGCAATCTGATGGATTAAGCTCTCCAGGAACATGTCGCCAGATTGTTGGCGTCGGAGAGTTGTTTATCTGAGATACTCTATTCGCCTCGAAGGTTTGAAGGCAATGAGGCGGCGTGCGAATCCAAGCCAAGACGATTTTGCTATCCGTCCAAGTATATAAAGCGTGCAGCACTAATGTTTTCTGTAGACAGGAAGCAACGTGTTGCACTAATTTTGAAAGGAGTACAGCTCCTTGCAATTCCAGCTTGGGAATTGTGAGTCGCGTCCGAACGGGGGCAACTTTACTTTTCGACATCAGCAAATGGACGGAGCAAAGGTCTGGAGAATGTTCTACTCGTAGATAAATGACAGCCGCGTATCCAGCCTCTGACGCGTCACAAAACCCATGTAGGGAAAATGACAATGCACCTGGAGGCATGATGTGACGCGGAATGGATACTTTGTTCATATTGACCAGATCTTGGGTGAATGAATCCCATTCGTCTGAAAGTTCGCTTGATAGCAAGTCGTCCCAATCGAGCCCAGAAAGCCAGAGCTTCTGGATAAATATCTTGGCCTTGAAAACCACTGGTGTTATCCATCCGCAAGGATCATACATACGCGCAATTAAGGAAAGTACCTTACGTTTAGTAATGGGGGGTGGAGTATCGAAGGCACATCGATAAGTAAATGAATCACTAGAAGGGTTATATTGCACACCTAATACGACAGTCGTTTGGGGATTCTCAGGATCTTGAAATGAATGAGGCTGTTGCAGATGTTCAGGGGGTAAGTCGTCTAAAATTTCAGGTTTATTGCTGATCCACTTTTTTAATTCGTAACCTCCGGCTGTCATTAATTGTCCTAATTGATGTTTTAATATACGGGCCTGTGCAACTGAATCACTGCCGGTCAAGCAATCGTCGACATAGATGTCGTTCTCAATCACTGCCGCGGCTTCAGGGAAATTAGACCTTTCTTGTTCCGCCAACTCTAAAAGCGCACGCATAGCAAGATAGGGACTCGAACGTAAACCGTACGTAATTGTGTTTAGCTCGTAAGTCAACAACGGGGCTGAGGGGGATTCTCTCCAAAGTATAAGTTGAAATCGACGGTCCTCAGGGGAGATCCAAGTCATACGGAACATTTTACATATGTCAGTTATGAAAATTACTGAGTGTCGGCGAAAATTAAGTAAAATAAGGGTTATATCTTTCTGTAACTTGGGCCCTGTGTGAAGACATTGATTTAGAGATGCACCTGAAGATGTGGCACAGCTTGCATCAAAAACTACACGGATCTGAGAAGCGTCACCAGATTTCTTAAACACTCCGTGATGCGGAATGAAATAGTGTTCTTGGGTCAATGGGTTAGCCAACGAAACACTCATGTGGTTCAAAGCGATATATTCGCGCATAAAATGTATATATTTTTCACGAAAGTCAGAATTGGATTGCATGCGTTTTTCTAAATTGAGGAACCGTTTTAAAGCAATACTACGAGATTCTCCAAGGGTCGGACGGTCGGATAAAAAGGGTAGTCTTACTTGAAATTTACCATCAGGTTCACGTGTTGTTGTATCTCTAAATAAATCTTCACACTCGAGATCCAGTGGATTCGGAGGGGGTAACTCAGGGGGTTCTTCTATCTTCCAAAAACGTTCTACAATTTGGGACAGAGAGATTCCTGTCATAGGCAAGTGAGGTTCAATAGGACCACAGTCAATTGCTCCGGAGAGCATGAATCCGAATATAGTAGAAAAGGCCGTTAAGTGACTCGGAGGTAAGGCATATTTTTCCGCATTGAAGATTGCTCCAAATACATCCGCGCCAAGGAGGACATCTATGGGTCCAGGGAGATGGAAAGTTGGGTCAGCTAGGCAGAGATGAGATGTAAGTTTTACGACTTCTGTAGGTAATTGAATCTCAGGATGAGTACCGGCGATGACGTCTACTACCATGGCCTGGGTGTGCATGAGAGGGTAACTTGCCCGAACAGGCTTAAAGGTCACAAGGACCGTGCCGCGGGAATTTACTGCTTGCACATCGCCGATAGCTCGTACGGGCGTACATGAACGGTTTATGGGGAGGTTTAAGCGATTGACAGCTAGATCAGATGTGAGTAAGCATCCCTGGGCACCAGTATCACATAAAGCTCGAGCTTCGACAAAATATCCGCTGCGTGTTTTAATATGTATAAGAGTAGTAGGGAGTAGAACCAACGAGTTTAAAGGATTAAGGGTAGGTTGCGAGAGGTAAGAAGGTGATTGAAGTCCGTCTAGTTATTGTGAGGTGTTTCTGTCTTCAGACCGCGGCCGGATAATATCTCGATAGCTAGGCTGGGCTCCACGTGCATCTTGTGTGGGCGCAGGGGAATATTCTCGACGCGCGGGGGGTGGAGAGCGGTAGCGGCGGTTATCTCGTGTAGGGGTTGACGATCGTCGGGCAGACAAATATGGCGCACGAGGTGAGGGTTGCGGAGACCTGCGGGATGTATTAGAGCGGTAGAAGACGCCCCCGCCCATGCGAGGAGAAGGGGACCGCAAATTACGGGGCTCCATCTCGCGGAATGAGACCGTCGACTGAACCCGGGGCTCAGGATATGTGGGGGATCGGGGGTCGTTAAAACACAACAAGGTATGATGGGTACTACGACGGCATGTTCCACAACGATAGTCACGTTGGCAATATGCAATAGAATGTTTGTCCAAGCATCTGTAGCACAACTTGGTATCTTTGACGAATGACGCACGGTCACGTGGGGACATATGACAAAATTCAGGGCACTCTCTCAAATAATGTGAGTCACTACTGCATAGGTAGCACAAGCGGTTAGGGCGGGTAGCCGCATTGGCAGAAATCGCAGCCGTATATGCGCGCTTCGTAGTTATAGGGGAACGCGGTCGTGGTCGCATTGTTGATGGCTGCGCATCAACCAGGGAGGTACTTCCGACATTGTCGTGATGACGACACTCGTCTTCCAAAAAAGTCAATAGTTGACTGAACTCGGGAAGGTCATTGCGATCTCCATATTGGCGCTCAAACCTCGACCTCAGGTCAGCAGGCATTTTAGTTAGACAAATATACACCAACATGTATGACCAGTGAGTCACGGGTAGTTGGAGCCTTTCCAGCCCTCTATATGCCGTAAGCAGTGGGTTGAGGAACGTCGTGCGAAGACCGGTCAATTTAGAATTAAGTTCGGGCAAGGTCAATATCTGAACTATATAGTTATCCGCTAAAATCCGCGTGTTGTGATAACGCCGCTTCAAAAGATCACGCGCCGTCTCATAATTATCAGCTTCTATACGCAAGTGCTGTAGCAGGCGACGGGGCTCATCTGCCAACGCACCTAATAAATACTGGAGTTTCACGACAGGGGTTAACAGCGACTGAGAATCTACCACACTATCAAACTGGTCCAAGAAGCTGATCCAAGAATCTGGACGGCCATCAAAACGGGGTATAGGTAAATCAGGCAGCCTACTTTGCATGGGGTCCGACATAGTAGTTCTCTGCCGCGAGGGGGTGCTGCTGGCGCTCGGTTCGCCGGATTCGTGTTTAGGTACAAGCTCGTTGTATTTAAGTTTGAGATCATCGACCATGTCTCTTACTATCCGGGTTTGCGAACGTATATATTCATATTCGGCCCCATCTATATTTGGGTCTAGACTACCAAAAAGCTCCGAGCACGCGTTCGTAAATCTGTCGTAATGAGTTCGTAATTCGCTTAATCTCACGCGCAGTTTGTGTTGCGATAAGGATGCCAATACCCCATGTGTATCTTTAATCCAGTCCCCGACAAACCTAACCGTTCCCATGTGGCTTCTAAACTCGGCCGAGTCGGTATATAAAACCGATTGGGCTCTGGGTTCATTTCCAGTGTCGGACATAATTAATAGTACTATTTAATAGGAATATTACTCAAAACTACGTATATAAGGAGCCCAAAGTTGTAAACAAATAACACAATATATTACGTACGTAACAGTAGATGTATCTTATAAGTATTTACAATCTACAATATAGTAATTACGAAAATGCAATAATAACGTAAGGTACCTAAACCGCCTAGTAGCAGGACCGCGCGGCCACGCCGCATCCAACTATCTCGTAAACAAGTTACGTCACAGGTGGCCGTATGCAATATTTTAATTTATAAGGTTTATGTTCGAACCAAGTTATGAATTCTAAATATCAGTTGGTGTATAAGTACGTCGATGAGGTAAAAATAGGTGTATTAACTACGAATCTTAGGTACTCGAGTACGGGAGGGAAATTACGTAACGATGCCGCTAATTATAATTAGAGAGATTAGAGGGGAAGCAACCACGCACTGCTACCAAAATGTTAAGGGAATAATTAAAGGGGGGCTGGTCAGTCGTCCTGGTGATAGTAATTTAAGGGCACAATACCGTGAGCAGCGTCGAATTGTCCCTGCACGGAACCGCGGCCGCGGGCACTTTCACAGCAGCAAGTCCAGGGTTCACTTTGGTCCAGATCACAAGCGAAATGCACTTTCTCCGGATAATCGTATGTAGTAAACGGGAGACACGAAAGAAATTTAAACGCACGGGAGAACGATTTTCATGTGCTCCGCACCAGTCGTCGGTCAGTACTGAAGAGTCGTAAGTATGTATGAGAGATTAACTATAAGCGGCCGTTTTCGAGCGGTGGGGATTAAATAAGTAAATGAACAGTCATCATATCATGACTGTGGCGGTCAAAAGATTAATACATTTAGAATACTAATATGAGTTATTATTATGATTGTTTATTTATATTATTACAGATGTCGACAGTAAAGAAACATTAAATGAATTAGCCATTTTGTTGTACAACCTCTTGGAAACTAAAAAAGTATCCAGCTGGCTTCCAGACTTCGCTTTGTCTATGGAATCACAGGTATGTTTTTAATTTACTAGTCGTATACTCACATTGAATGCATCCAGTACGTCTGGTCGAGTGGATGAGACGTTAGACCGGCAATCCAAAGATGCCAGAAGATGAAGATCCACTTTGAATTCGATTCATTTATTTCAGGCATCAAAGACCGATAGATATACCATAATCAAACATATAGTACAAATTATCTAAACTAAGCTCATCCACTTACCTGCATTCACAATGGCATTGTGTCTAATACAATCCTATCTGCTTTTGTTCTCGTAACCGCCAACCAGTTACTTACAAAAAAAGGTTAGAACTACATTGCGTGGATATTGAATTTTCAACCTTATTCCTTGATGAATAGGTTTAAAATGGTTGATGATGAAAGTTGATAGTCCTTTTTCTAGAGAATACGTTCTTGTTGAGAGTCGGGCGGTTGTAAAATTCCAAAAAGTTATGATCACCATTATTCTGTTAGTGTATTTTGTAGTCTAATGTCCATGGAAATAGAGTCGATAATCTATATTAACCTTCCAAGGGGTTCAATCTGCTTTTACTACGAGCCCGTTATCTTATTTTGTGGCTAACCACTCAATGGTATTGAGTTCTTAAGTGGATGAGCTTAGTAACACTTTCGACACCAACAACCCGGAGGCCGGGCGCTCGTAAACTTTGTTCAGGTGCCGGCCAACCCGGGGGTTGATGCTATAAAAGTCGGCTCGGCCGGTTTCTGGGATATGTCTTACTTTTTTGAATGGTTGCAAAATTGTACTATACCTACATATTAAATAGGTACAGTGTAAACTATGTAACGTCACTCGATTTAACGACAAACTCCCTAAAGCGTCGAAATCACTCTGCTTTGGTTGGTTTAGCTTGTCTTCCATACAATGATACACTCTATATAGCATTACACCCACTCTCAATAACGACAAGAATGAAATAATAAAAAGGACTTTTTTAGTTGCCAAAATTAGTAAAAACTGCGCAGCTGTGTACCTTCTTTTGTCCCTTTATTATCCTAGCCTGTAGTAAATTGGACTGTCGGCATCATACATATCGAACTTTCTAAGAAATCTGTTCTTTTGTTTACAAATTGGGATTGCTTGCACGTGTAGAGTTGTAGACTGTTGTTAGTAGGAGTCATGGATCATCTATACGTTATCATAGTTTTTAGTTGCTCGCAAACTTTCAAACTGTAAACATGGCAAGTAAGAGAAAATCACTGTGTATTGACGAAAAAGTTCTACTGATACGCGCAATAGAGGCAGGAGAGAAGATAAGTGATGTTGGCAGACGCTTTGGATTTAGTCGCTCTACCGTGTCCACAATATGGAAAAATAAAGAAAAAAAATTACAAGCAGAGGAGTATGGAAAATCTTCCAAAAAATTAAAGAAACCTAAAATACGAAGATTTGGATCAAGCTGTGCTATCATGGCTTCACCGACAGGGCCCGAATAATATGCCTATCTCTAGAATTGTTTTTTATGTACATAATAACTAACACTAGTCTGAAATAAACTTTTTTTTTCTAATGCACTTTTCTTCACCCCATTTAACGACAACTCTCTATAACGTCAAAATATACGCAGTCCCTTGAGTGCCGTTATATAGTTTACACTGTATATTAAATAAATCTCACAAATTGATCTAGTCCCAAATTAAGCTCAAGAAGGCCTGTGTTATGGGTACTAGACGACGATATAGGTACATACATAAATACATAGATCAACCTTGACCCAAGCACAAATATTCGAGTTCATCACACAAATATTTGCCCTGGCCGGGATTCGAACCCGGAACCGCCGGCTCTACAAACTGCGCCAACCGCGTCGTCAAAATAAAATCATAAACTTAACATCTAAGTAGGTCACATTATTACTGCGATGTGTTTACGTTGTTTGTGGTGTCATTGCGGCTCCACACTACTCGCAAAGTTGACCGAGGCGAAGTTGGCCGAAGTGCCTCACCACACTATCATATTCGCCCAATTTTTGTCAACTTATTAGTGTAAGGTAGCCCGCGAAAGCGCTTCAACATGAGATCTTTCGGCCAAAATTATTCCTTGGTGAGTCATTAGCTCGTCAGTTGGAACTCTCACCACATAAGAACTAAAATTGACGTTGTAGCTTCACGACCTTCAGGATGAGTCTTAGGTACAGTCGCCATAAGATGTATCGCAGCGTATAAGGCGTTCATGAATATCTGAACACGACTTATCGACTGGGCGTTACAGTACATGTTCAGATATTTATGAACGCCTTATATGCTGCGATATATCTGATGGCGACTGTACATATTCTCCGATATCCTGAGCCTTCGTAGAACAATGAAAAAGGGGACACAACTGTCGTCGACACAGCGGGACACATCAAATGTTTGGGCCAGTCGGTGCGCAGTTTTGACCCACGGATGAGAACCTTTTTTTTGCGCTTTGATCTTTGTATCTAACTACATCGCAATTATAAGATAATTTCTTTATGGATAATTAATGATTCTCCTATACATATTGGTGACTCATTCCAGATCAAAGAAAACCTTCTGATGGGCGTCATCTACACAGCTGTGATCAGTGAGGGCACTTTATCTAATGGGATCCTGCATTTATTGAACAGCAACACCACTCTAAACGTAAGACAATACTTTAATAACCTTCAATTACAAATGTATGTCATTCGCTAGAGAACGCATTTGCACAAGTGTCCCGCAGCATGTACATTGTACGAAGCCCACGCAAATAACAAATTCGTTTCATCATTCGGATATTTAAATGTTTGATATGATATTTTCTCCTTATACACAAGACTTGTTTTTCGTGCATCTCTTGTTATGTACCTACTGTAAAGTGAATCGCGAAAGATATAAGAGCGAAAAAGGTACGTGTTTCTATTTCTGTGACAGTACATATGTATGGACGGTGGATTTCGTTTTTTTAACATCTCAATACTGCTCTGCTAAAGAAAATGAGTAAGACATTTCGAGTAATTGATGAAATGCAATAGGCTAATTGACCCAGTTTTGAAATATATTTGAAATGGTTAATAATGATCTTACTAGCTCTAAAAAAATGTCTTGTATTTTTGTGAAAGCTAGAAAGCTAAATTTTATCAATTGAAAATTGGAAATTTCATAAACAGTCAAAAACGCCGTCCACCATTTTTCCCTTTTGCTAATCTGTGGCGTGACATAGAATTACCTGTAAATATTCGAAATTCGACCGTCGTATAGTGCCATTTCGCTCACTCCAATATACTTTTGACAGGAGATCGAGAGGGACGGCACTATTCGAAGTCGTCAAAGTAGACTTTCAGTTTTGTTTACATGATCAATGACGTCACTATCATAAGCGAAAATGGCGGACAGCGTTTTAAGCATTTCAAAATACAGATTAAAAACCATATCTTCAAATTATTTTTTTTCAGTCATCTTTCACTTGTATGAATTGAAAAATATATATTTAGGTTTCCTTTGCTAAATACTATACGGAATAAACATTAGTTTATTACAATTTGACATGAGTCAACTAGCCTATTGCTCTCCAACAATTCGTTCTAAAACTATTACTACCTCTTTTTTCCCCGAATTTGTTTAGATCTGAAAATGGCGGTAGGCCTGAAAATGGCGGTTTCAACTTTTTAACTCACGGTTATGTGCCTGAAAGGTTACTACGAAGTTCGAAGTTCCTATCGCGATCGTGCTATCCTTATTTACAAACAATATTTGAATGAGCTGGACGGGACGATACGACTGTGGATACGACGTTCGAATTTCAACCGTACCTACGACGCTACACGTTTCGAACATATATGGAGTGCTCCCAGTTTAGTGAACTGTTCATTCAATGCGGTGGTGACCGTAGTGAGGTGTTTAAAGAAGAACTCAAGTCTATAAGTACCAGTTCGAAACATGTCGGGCCGTTTCTGACACAAAACAGAAATTTTTAGTATTACTTGTGGTCTCAAAAGTTTTATAAATATCATAGCAATAGTTATTATATTATTTTATTTTATAATATAATGTATTTCTTATTATATAATATTGTTTCAGGAACAAATTCACATCGCCGACATAGGTTCCTATGCAACGCTGTTGTTTCAAAAGTAGCTTTAGTATAATGTAGATATAGATTGTAAATAGAAATAAAATATTATGAAATACTTGATGTCTATTTATTAGCTGGTCTAAGGTTAAATGAAAAACTTTATCCGTCACTTCCAAATTTATTTAGATACGATTTTATTGCGAGACGATACATACAATAAGTTTTAGGGAATGACACTGAAGTGCAAAAAAATAACTTCAACCTGTGCGTAGCTGCGCTGTATACGGGCTTGTCTCTCGCCAGGCGAGTTATGACAAATTCGTAACCACAGTGAATATCCCAGCGAGATTAAATATTCACCAGAATTACTTCAAAATCACCAATTTTTATACCTTAACAGCCTCATAGCTACTCAACTACAGCATCATTAAAGATTACGAGACAATGTCTCAAAATCCAACACAGTACCAAGTATGTTTTTAATGCAGCTCAGCGTAAACATAAAAAATCATGTTTGATCTATTAGTACAAGCATTCTCTCTTTACGCTTCACAAAAAAACACTTGTACAAATACATAGTGAGATTAATTATAGTTAGAAGGAAATTATCCTACATTTATTTATTTGCTTGCCTCCTTAATTTTGCGACCACGCATTTCACGCGTTCACTGTTCTAAAGTCACGTGTATATACCTCGTAAATAGTAACTAGATGCTTAAATAACGACTCCCAATATCATGTATTCTGGAAATAATCCAAATTCACCAAACGGTACAATGCAAAAGAAACTACCTAGTTACTTATTTACATTCAGAAAATACAAGTACCAATATACTTACTTCCATCTATCATTTATAGATGTTGTCATTTTCAATCTTAATTGAATCATATTATAGAATGGGTAAGTTATAAAAAAGTAGTGATTTAATTTATTTCTTAAATACTTTTTCAATGAAAAATATCTGTCATTTTCTGCAAGTCTAAACGAGAAATCGCCAGATAAAAGTGGAGCAATGCATGTTTAAGTCATTATTTTTAAAACTACCTTTAGCTTTAAAATATAATGGATAGGTACTATAATTACATTATACAATACATAAATATAAACGTCTGCTATAATTATCTTAAGAGACAGTTCAAATTATAAGTAAAATATGTGTAATAATAAGCAATCAATTTTGATCTGTGTTAATAATTTTATTAACATAATAGGTTGCCAATCTCTAGTTACAAAATTATGTCTAGAAACATTATACTGATCAAATTATGCAAATAATAATTAAAGTAATGGTAATTAAGTATAAAATTCCTCACACATAATTGGTTTAGTAATCAACATTTCCACAACTATACTGACAATGGTTGTATATCTAGATCTTAGGTAAATTGTTGGCTTATAAAAACACCTTCACAACATTTCCATCTGTGTAAAGTTTTATTGCATATTTAAGCTGGCAGTTGCAGCTTCTTCCCCTTGAGAACTGTAAAGAAAGGAAAAATATGGTATTAAAATTTGCTCCCTCTTAATAGAAGTAAACTATGTACGTCACGTCACCCTAAGCCGTAAGTTGGATTTTCTGCCCACTACGCGGGGAGAGCAAAAACTGTCTGTATCTATGTCACGGGCTACTTAAAAACTACAAGATGTGATGACGTTTCATAACCCACAACACAATTAGGGTTCCGTACCCAAAGGGTAAAAACGGGACCCTATTACTGAGACTTCGCTGTCGTCACTTTACGCAACTAAGCGGCGCGGGCGCGAAAGGTCCGAGCGCGGCGGCCATACGAGTGAGCGAGACACACGTACCTACACCGCTGCCGCTCGCGCAGTCGTTACAGATATAGATATGTTACGACTTAGGCGGCAAGCGGTGGCCATGCGAGTGTCTCGCTCAATCGTACGGCCGCCGCGCTCGGACCTTTCGCTCTGCCTCTGATCGCGCAACTCGTAGCTCGTCCGTTAGACTGAAGTCGTGGTCAGTACCCATACCATGAGTTTACGGTGACCATACTTGCTCTTGAGAATTGTAGTTCTACACAGTAGGGGCCACTAGGGGCGCTGTACTATTTTCCATACAAACCGTTTACAAAAAATACAAAATATTTTATTTCATAAAATACAGTTCATTATGATCTACGGGATGGAGCCACCCAGTAAGCATATAATTGCCTGTTTTGGGAGTTTACTAGGGCTCGCGGTCGTGTCCGTGTTTCGTGTACCCGTAGCCGGATCCCCGTTGCCGGGTAACACGGCAACGGAGATCCGGACCGTTCGGCACGTGTAATTAGGCTCCGTGTTACATGGAGATGCGTTTCTTAAGTTATTTAATTACACGCGGATCTGACCCGTCCGTGACGTTGTCGGTTCGACGAGCTTTCATTCAATATGCGAGCGGAGTCGAGATCCGCCGATCCGTAGCCGAACGCAGACACGGATACGTATCTTTGACGTGTCCGTGTAGTACGGGATCTTAGTACCGCCGGTGCTAAGAACAAGGAGCTACGGTTCCGCGTGTAACACGTATATCAGAAGCCCTAGTTTACACTGTCGCTAGCGAATACCGTCACGTTAACTCAGGGTAATGGTACTGGCCATCTCCTGAGCGTTATCGTCCTGTCAGCGCACGAAACTTGCGTCGCCACCGCGCGGGTACTGGAAGACGCTAGTATGGAATTTCTCTAATAGGCATACACCAGTGTGCCTCTTTTATAAAATTGGATTATACAAGTCTTAATATCGATGCTTACCTTTAGTGATGTATAAATAAAAGAAGTCGCAGTACAGGACCGTTTGCACGACTCCAGCCATGATAGCGATCAGCTCGTAGTGATCCTCCACAACATAGCGGTACACCTGGAAACCAAATTATCATCACATCGTCATCAGTCATGACTCCCGACGTAATACTATTACGTTAATAGACATCACGGGAACAGAAGAACGTAGATTTATTTTACAAATAAGATGCCACAAGAATCAGGGGGACACCATGCTCAGATCTTCCACTCAAAGTTTTAGTCGACCCATGTGATTTAGGTATATTCATACTATTATAAAATTGAAAAATTTAATGTCGGTATCATGGTGCCATCTCCAGAAGTTATATTTATTTAATGATACAACAGTTTTGACCAAATCGCTGTGCCCCTAATTACAAACATATCTAGTTTTATGATGGATGACCTAGATTTCCACGCCAACACAACTTTACACGTCAATTTGGCTGTCTTAGTCTCTGTCTTTACTGGGTCGGGCAAAACTTCCACGTGATCGTAGCCACTCTTAGAGGCGCGCAAGCGTAGACCTGCTACATCGACAGTAAACTGTGCACCAGTCAGACACCATAATGTATTTGCTGATATATAGTTACAGGCATGGTTTTTTGCTAGTGGACTAGGCTATATTTAATAAATATTGATAGTGTTTGTCAACTTGTAATTGAATTAATTTGCAATCTAATAGAAAATCGATTGTTTTCATGGCTACAGATAAAGTGAGTGAACAATATTTTGCTATAATATTCTGTCAGATAAGTATGCATCTTGTGCTACTTGTCTTTCAATAGACTATGATAAAAATATTGAAACATATATTGATGCAAACTTAACCAACAAAGTAGAATGGTAATTGGGATATACCAAAAAATTTAACACCCATTTGTTTGTTAAAATCGTAAAATATAAAATCGTATAATATAAAATACTAATTTCATCCTATTCTCCATAGTAAGCAATTTGTGATGACGTCACGATCCAATCGTCTGATCTGATGACTTGTACTGCAAAATGGCAAGAACTGAAAGTAACACAATAAAATTTGAAACATTTTTCACAGGTGTCATATTGTCAGAATCTAATTGTTTAACCTTTTGAGCGCCAAAGACGGCAAATCACGTCGACCGAAAGCTGTGCCCCAGACGCCACAACGTCACTTGCCGCTATACAATGTCATGCTATCTCCTGTCAGCTTGGCGTTAGGGACACAGTTTTCCGTTGACGAGCTGAGCGGTAGAAAGGTTAATGCCATATAAGAGCCCTACTCCTCCAAATGGTTTCAGATTCAACATAGGTCATTGAGTTCCTAAGTAAAAGGGTGGTAAACTACATATCACAAAACTCTGCATGTCTGAGAAACACCGGTATATCTATTTCAAGCTATTTGGACACTAAATCTCTGGAAGAAAGAAAAAAATTACGGGAAACTATGCTGAAAGCGCGGGAATCTGGAAAACATGCTGTGATTAGGAACAATAAGCTGATTATAAATGGGCGTGAATACGTTCCACAAATCGAAACACAAAATCAGCATAGCTTAGTTAACGCAACAAGACTATGTCAGCAATCAACTATAACACGCACCGGCGACACTGTAGCTCCGATTGAAACACCATTGAGTTCCGAGAAACATAAACAAAATGAAAATATTTTTTTTCGAAACTAAGAACCAACAAAATGTTAAAATGTTGTTTCAAAATATGCAAAGCCTAAAAAACAAATTGCATGATTTACAAACTTTTACCGAAAATCAGGAATTTCAAGTAATTTGCCTAACAGAGACCTGGATATCCGAAAACCAAAAAAATCTTCTTCAAATAAGCGGGTACGAGTTCGCAGCGGCGTATTATCGACAGGAACGGCGTGGCGGCGGAGTGGCGATTCTGCTTAAAGAAGGCATCAACTATGTTGAGAGGACAGATATAAGCGAGTTATCGCACGAATATGTTATTGAGTTATGTGCAGTAGAAATACCGGAATATAATGTTATGATTGTCAATATGTATAGACCTGATAGACATATAAGCATATTCTTTGAAACATTAAGAAAACTCTTATTAAAAATTAAACTAAAAGAGCAAAAACTTCGTGTGGTTATTGGTGGAGATTTTAATATAAACATGACCATAAAAACGACAACATCGCATCTCTTTGTAAATGAAATGTTAACATGTAATCTCAAGCAAGTAGTCAATAAAGCAACACGAGAAAATCAAGTATCTTCCACATGTATTGACTTAATTTTCACAAACAAAACAGATCACAAAATAAGAGTTGAAGAGAACGGCCTATCCGATCATAAAAGCGTGATATACGAGTATAGCTACCAAGCCAACGAATTAAAATGTGTAGATGAGCAACAGTACCTTAATAAAAGAATATTTAGCATAAAAAATATGGAAAGTTTTAGGGACGCATTAAAAAATATACAATGGCAAGATATAATTTCTCCATACAATGACCTAAACACAAACTACGGTATGTTCCATAATAAACTCCAAGAAATTTTAAATACACACATCCCTGTACGGAGAATAAAAATAAAGCGTAAAACTAATAACAAAACATGGCTAACGAATGGACTTAAAACAGCATGCAGAAATAAAAGGCTTCTTAAAATACTAACTTACCAAACAAAAAATAGTATTATAACAACCTACTATAAGAAATATCAAAAAGTACTTAAAAAATGTGTGAAAACTTCAAAAAAATTAAGTTATATAAACATGATGAAAAAATCTAAAAATAAAATAAAAACAATGTGGAATGTAATAAAAAACACAACAAATCATAATACAACTCAACAGCATAAAAATATATCTCTAAAAATTAACGATCTTGTTGTAGAATCGGCCCAAGACGTCGCAAATACACTTAATGAACATTTCGCCGCGGTAGGTGAGTCACCGCCGGCCAGCTGCGGCGCCGCCGCCGGGAGGCCGCGTGCGCCGCCGGCCGGACACTCAGTGATCGCCCCTGCTTTAAACTCAATATTCATAGGCCAAGTGACCGATCGCGAGGTTCACAGTGTAATTAGACAATTGAAAAACAAGTCTAGCTATGGTATAGATGAAATTCCACCAAAACTCGTCAAAATGTGTGCGTCCGAACTTACACCACTGTTAACAATATTAATAGAACAATCGTTTATTGATGGAGTATTCCCTGATTTATTAAAAATTTCTAAAATAATACCTATTATAAAGCCGGGGGGTGATAAAACCGATCCAAACCATTATAGACCTATAGCCCTCTTGCCGTGCATCTCCAAAATATTTGAAAAGATAATAGTAAAACGTGTATATGGATTCCTTGAAAAATATAATTTACTTCATGAACATCAGTATGGATTTCGAACCCGCCGCTCCACTATACTTGCAACATTTAAATACGTCCATGAAATTTTAAAGTGTATTGATAAGAAGGAACACGGTGTTGGAATTTTATTAGATATGACTAAGGCCTACGACCGCGTCCCCCACGATATTTTACTAACCAAATTATACGGCATGGGAATCCGTGGAAATGCACATAAATGGTTCAAATCATACTTACAAAACCGAAGCCAATATGTACATCTTGAACACTTCAATAACGGGACAGGAGAGATCCAAATCGTCACTTCACAAACGAGATACATGACCTGCTCAATACCACAGGGGAGTGTAACGGGATGTCTTTTGTTTCTGGTATACATAAATGATTTACCAAAAGTTTTGAACACCCCATGTATTATGTTTGCTGACGACGTCTCAATATTATTGAACTGCACGGACAGCGTAGAATGCAATACTCGGCTTTCGGACACACTAAATACTGTTGTCAACTGGCTTCACGTACACAACTTAGACATAAATTTGAAAAAAACCAAAATTATTCAGTTCAAACCTCATCAGAAGAAGCCCCTCAACATGTCTTTACAATTTAACAATAACACAATAGAGGAAGTAAACGAGTTTAAGTTGTTAGGTATAAAATTAGACTCCAGTATTAACTGGAAATCACACGTACAAAGTATTAAATCCAAGTTAGCACGTTTTGTATATGCACTTAGCGTCTTGAAAATTAATACCAACTTGGAAACAGCGTTATCGGCATACTATGCGTACGCGCACGCATGGCTTAGATACGGTGTAGTACTGTGGGGTGCAAGCACCGATGCGCATCAAATATTCGTTATGCAAAAGAAATGTATCCGCATCCTGACCAACACTCGTATTCCAAATAGCTGTCGCCCTCATTTTAAACAGCATAACATCTTAACCTTACCATGTATTTACATATTGGAGGCAGCGCTTTTCGTCAGAAACCACCCGCAGTTATTCGAATCGACAGAAATCCGTAAACCAAATAGCAGACGTAAACATCAATTAAACCTACCTTCCACGAAACTCACTATCGTTAAAAATGGTCCCTATTACCGATGTATATGTATCATGAATAAAATACCTGAATCCATAAAACTAGTAACTGATATGACCTTATTTAAGAATAAATTGAAGAAATTGCTTATTGATAAATGTTACTATTCAGTTGATGAATTTTTAAATGATAAAACATTGGTAGAAATTAAATAAATTTTTGTATGTAAGTAGCTTAATTATAGTTTAAGAATAATTGCAAATTCACATATAAAATGACATGGCATGTATTTGACTTGTATTGTAATTCACATTGGTAATTCATATTTAATTTAAGTTTAATTGTAATTAAGGACCTATATTGTGCGCCCTAACAGGGTATCATGTACCTACCTACCTTATTTTGTGACACCTTAAATGATATGAACATGATTGCAATAAATGATTATGATTATGATTATGATTATGATTATGATTAGGTCATAAATAATTGGTATATCCTAATTCTTTCATCTAATACCACAGGGAAATCAGATAAGGTTGACGAATGACATCTTACCCAGTTAAGCAAATAGAGGGCTCTGTATGATCCAAGTGCAAACAGGTAATGAGATGTGATGCTTTCCGCCTCGCCCGTCTTAGACACTAAGAATAGCTGCGGGAGGATGGCAACTGATTCCAAGTAAATGGAAAATGTCCACATGACCTGAAAATAAGACGAATATAAATAATTTAAATATGTATAAATCATATCACCTCAGCTGTCTCAGGGCCACATGACAAGGGATATTTTTGCTTTTTTGACTGACAGTCAATAACACAATTAAAATACTAAATAACAAAAACTGGAAAAATTCAACACAGTGAATATAAATTATGTTCCTTTCCATTAGGAGTACAGACAAGTCACAAGAAATATTAAGACTTAATGAGGATAAAAAGTTCAACCAGTTAGAAGAACCTCCTCAGTGTGTATAAAAAAAAAGTTCTAATATTCAACAATTAGACATTCACTGATATTTAGACAACACTGACCTCTAGCACAGTGAAATCATGATGAATCAGCAGCGCTAGCACCAAGCATGGAATCAGCAGAAACTCGACTCTGAATGTGTCGTGGTTGTGGTCATAAGTTGCTCTGAACTTGACGTAGATCAAATAAACAGTAGCGCAGGAGGCAACGATGAACACCAGTTTCATAACAGTGTTATAAGCAGATACGTAAGTCGTCAACAAATCCAAATACCGCATCGTATAAACTACAGCAAACAGTATTTGCGATTTTCCTGATATACCTGAAAATAAATAGAAAACAATCATAAATACGATGATCTAATCGAGATCATTGGCAGTTTAAATAACTCTACATAACATAACAGACGCCGAGCATGCCGGTCATGTTACTACCCATAATGGAATCTTATTGTACCTGCACATGATCGTGTTTTCCAGATTTTGAGTAGTAATATAATAATAGCTAAAAGGTGGGACAAATCACCGAGTAAACGGAATATATTCATGATTTAATATTTTAGAGCACTTCTTATCTTTTTAACGCCGCGTATACTATCATCTATCAAGCGAAAATGACGTGGCTGAATGACAGAACAGGCAACTTGTTTGAGAAGACAGATAGTTAAAAAAAAAACTCATATACGTTCTGTAACTGAAAGGAAATAATGTGAAGATAAACACTGGAATTGATCAAATTATCCATCGTAACAAGTTACAAAAGCTGTAGGTATTTCTTGAATTTTGGTGCTATTATAGTAAAGGTTTAAAATCCTATTCAAGCTTCAATTAAAAACGCGCGTATTAGTGGTACGATTTAATCGAATGTCAATGAACCCTCGTGACAAGACTGACAAATGATCATTTGATTTGAGGTTAGTTACTAAATACGTACGTACTACGCAATCTCACGTGTGTATAAAAGTCTCGTAACAAGTTATATTCAGAGCAATTGTGTTTTAATGGTGTAAGATATTTAATAAGTCTCAAAATGGTGCGCCATAACAATCAGTTACCGAACAACCTCACACAACTACAAAACCTGATCAAAAGAGACCCGGAGTCATATAAGGAAGAGTTCAATCAACAATTGGCTCATTTCGATACTACATTGGAGATATTCAACCTGAATCCGACACAGTATAACAAGAAATTAGATGAACAATCAATGTTCCTGGCTCAAGTAGCCCAGTGCTATTTGGAAGATATGAAATTTTTCCCTCAGAAAATAATAGATATCTTAAAGAGTCACAACACAACATTACACAATGATATGCGACTTGCGCTGTGTAAGTGCTTAATTTTACTAAGAAACAAGAACTTCATCACTCCTTTTGACCTCTTGGAACTCTTTTTCAACTTATTGAAATGCCAAGATAAGCACTTAAGGGAATTCTTAAAAACCCACATCATAACTGATATTAAAAACATGAACATGAAACATAAAGATATGAAATTCAATTCAACACTGCAGAACTTTATGTTTTCTATGCTAAGGAACTCTGATGCCAAAGCCGCAAAATTATCCTTGGATATTTTAATAGAGCTTTATCACAAAAATATCTGGAACGATCAGAAAACAGTTAACATAATAGCTGATATTGGGTGTTTTTCTAAAATAACCAAGGTAATGGTGGCTTCCTTGAAATTCTTTTTGGGCAGAGATGAGGCAGAAAAAGAGGAGAACTCAGACAGTGAAGATGAAGTGGATCCAAGGGACACCATGATTGCCAATAAATTCAACAAAAAAACAAGAAAAAGAGACAAAATGGTAGAAAAGGTCAAGAAAGTTGCAAAGAAGTTAAAAAAGAAGAAAGAAAAGGCTCCAGCATTCAACTTCTCTGCATTGCACTTACTTAACAATCCACAAGGTTTCGCTGAGAAACTGTTTAAGTTAATGGAGTCCTCTAATGAAAGATTCGAAGTTAAGTTGATGTGTCTGGATGTCATATCAAGACTCATCGGATTACACAATTTGTTCTTGTTCAACTATTACCCCTTCATTGCAAGGCTGCTGATGCCACATCAAAGGGAAGTAACAAGAATACTTCAATTTGCTGCTCAGGCTTCACATGAACTAGTCCCAGCTGAAATCATAGAACCAGTGATGAGAGCTATTGCCAATAATTTTATTACTGAAAGAAATTCTACAGATGTAATGGCAGTTGGTTTAAATGCAGTAAGAGAAATCTGTGCCCGCTGTCCTCTCGCTATCACAGAGGATCTATTGAGAGATTTAGTTCAGTACAAAAACTACAAAGAAAAATCTGTCATGATGGCTGCCAGATCACTTGTTCAGCTTTACAGGCACTCAATGCCTACTCTGCTGCACAAGAAAGACAGAGGAAGACCAACTGAAGCTTCATTAGAGCTTAAAACAAAGAAATATGGTGATATGGATATTAAAGATCATGTCCCTGGCTCAGAAGTTCTTCTAGAAAAGCAAGATGTCACTGAAGATGCAAAGAAGAAAAAGAAGGGCAATAAGAGAAAGGCAAATGATTCAGACAGTGATGAATGGGTGGATGTTAACTCGGATGAATCTGAACTTGATATATCTGACAGTGAGGAGGATAGTGATAACGAGGAAGAAGTAGAGGAAGAAGGAGAAGCAGAGGAAAGTGATGAAAAAGAAGAAGCGAATGAAAACCAAGAAGAAGAAACCCAAGCAAATATTAAAGATGTAAAAGATAGAAAGATCTTAAAAGCTAAAAGGAAATTAACTAAAGAAGAGATTGAAGAAAAAGTTGCAACTGCTCGAAATATAGCAATGGAAACTATATTTACTGATGAAGATTTTAAGAGAATTGATGCTGCACAGGTGAAGAAACATGTGAGTGGAGTAAAGAGAAACAAAAGTCTTGTTGATGATGAAGAAGAATCCGGGGAATTGGTTCAGCTCTCTGCTATTGAAAACATTCATAAGAAGAGAAAACATGACAAAGATGCTAGACTTGAATCAGTCCATAAGGGGCGTGAAGAAAGAGTCAAGTATGGTTATAAAGATAGGAGGAAGAACATACACTGTTCAAAGACCAATCGGGAAAAGAGGAAAACCAAGAATTACCAGATGGTGAAACATAAAGCCAAAGGCAAAATTAAACGATCATTTAAAGACAAACAGATTGCTTTCAGAAACTACTTGATTAAACAAAAGAAAATGAAATAATTGCTAATAAAGTGTTCATATTTAGTCTTTATTTTATTTTAAAGTTATTTCCCTGGATGAGGTGTAAACAAATGTAGGGTTTGCAGTCCTGGGAAATCCTGTGACTGCCATGAAATTCACTGCAAACCCTCTACAAATGTTCTGAATAACAGTGAACTTCATAATCTCTGCAAGATGTATATTTTAGTATTATACAGTTGCCGAGAAACTTCTTGAGCGTAACCTTGACTGCGCGTAGCCGATTTACGTACAAATATGCATGCGCAGATCCGCCATTTTGGGTCAAGAAGTTTCTCGGCAACTGTACTGTATTTTAGCAATAATACTCATCTTTCTGTTTGTGCCTGTGTGGACACCCCGTTATCAAAATCCTAATTTTCTTGCCCTACTCACCAATAAGTATGTTTGGAACTAGAACGATTTGAGTGAGACTGCCTTAGGTATTTATTTATTTAACTTCACAACGTCGTATATAAATTTGCACATTGTTTATTTTGAATGTAGGAAGTTGCATTATAATCATGTAGCGTACTCAATCCTATATCCAGGACTAGGGACTGTCCCCATTGCCTTCGAAGTCTCGCCCCCGACCGCGGCTCAGTTAGAGAAATACTTACCTAAGGGTAGAAATTCGCATTACCTAGATGAATTTTATTTACATGGCTTAATGTGAACCTGATACAATTTTATGATGCAAGGAATATTGTCTTTGCCGCGCCGCGCCGCACCGCAGTGCAGTGCGCGTTCATCTATCCGGCCCTGGTTGTATCGTGTAAATAGAATTTAAGGCCGATTCCTATATAATCTGGAGAAGTACACTGGTAACCCCAATGAACTGTCAATGTCATTAACACGGTAAATTTATGCAGCAATTTTATAGATATAGTATTTAATTTCATAAATGTCAAAACAGCTGTATTATTTTCGCTTGGTTGAGTTTTAAAACAAATACGTCCAATTGGAATATATTGTTTTGATTGTATCAGTCAAATAGTAACACATTACCAGAACTAATCTTAGACGGCCTCCGGGTTGTTGAATATCAGCGTTCACTTCTGATCCTCTTGGAATTATCACAATGTTGAAGCCAAAGGCGTTGACTCAGGTGTTAAGCCAAGCGAATACGGGAGGAGTTGAGAACACATTGTACGTGTTATGAACGACTATATTTATTCCTGCAATATATTACCCAAAACTACCTTTACATTACAGTTATGCTTACTTTGCAGGTTGCTAAACCACCAAGGAGCTCTCTTGGCGTACTCTGGCTACAACGATAAAGATGCCAGGGTAACAGCTGCGATTGCCAGTAACGTTTGGTCGGCGTATGAAAAGAACGGGAAGAACGTATTTAAAGAAGACAAACTGCACTTAATTCTGGTTGATTGTAACAATGGGAAAATTGCAATCACACAAGTTGCCAATTTGCTACTTTGCTTGTATGCCAAAGAATCTGTGGGTTTTGGAATATTGAAAGAGAAAATAAATGCTATTGCACAGTACTTAGAGGGGCCTTTGAAGCAAGTAGCTAGCTCATAAAATTGATTAAATATCTCTAGTCTTAAGTGTTTATCTATTACAATTTTATACATGTATTTAATTCAAAATAAAAATACAATTATTAAGAACAAATTTATTTTATTTGAACATGTAAATTATTCTAGTTGTAATAAATAGTACATGGCTTCACATCAATTCATGGGAGCATTGTCACTGCAAGTATTCGCCTGTAATGTAACAAAAATTATATGAAAATGATATGACATTACAGGTGAAACCTCATGGTGAGGATACAATATTTTCCCAATATCTTGTCTCATTGCCAATGACAACATTAGAACTGCCACAGAGACTGAAACTAAGCATTTTTAGTATGATGGAACATATTTTTTGGCCTTGGGACTGGGCATAACATACTGTCTGTGACAATGAACATGCTAAGTTTTTAATTTTTATTCTGAGCAGTTTAAACTTTGATAAATCTAAGCATTCATTGACTCAATCATTATCATTGTTGAGGACTACTTTGTAGACTTCATCATACAACTTATGCTTTTCTCTGTTATGGACTCTTAATTCGTGGCTGAGTAATTTTCTCCTGAAACAAAATATGCATTTTAAGTTAACCTTTGGAATGTCAAGCGGTGAAGCAATTCACCATACCTCTGACGAGACAGTAAAAAATATATTTTGTGCTCCAAAATCAACAGGGGTTGAAAAACTCTTTTAATGGTTTTTTTAGGGTTCCGTACCCAAAGCGTAAAAACGGGACCCTATAACTGAGACTTCGCTGTCCGTCCGTCTGTCACCAGGCTGTATCTCAAGAACGGTGATAGCTAGACAGTTGAAATTTTCACAGATGATGTATTTCTATTGCCGCTATAACAACAGATACTAAAAGTAAAATAAAATAAATATTGAAGGGGGGCTCCTATACAACAAACTTGTTACAGATTATGGTACGGAACCCTTCATGCGATGCTTCAATCCATTATTGACATGTGATTTTATTACGAATAGATGTATTACCTAATGCTATCCATTCCACCGTTTTGACATGATGTGTGTGGCTACAATCGCACACACAGTCAGTAGACACATAAATGCATAAATATTAAGTTAGAGAGTTTTTGAAACAACTTGCTTCACTTGTCAGTAAAATATCTTCATCATGAATAGACATTTCACTTTTTAACCAACTTCAAAAAGAAGGAGGTTTTCTATTCAGTTGTAGGTTTTTTTACCTTATTTTTAAATGTTTGTTACCTCAAAACAGTAATCTATGAACCGATTTCGATGGAGCTATCTCCAGATTGGTACTTTAAAAATTTGGTGAAGATCTGATATGATGATCGAAGGAACTTCTCAAATATATAGTAGGCACATCTAAGAAGATTTCTGTGTTATTTATAGTAACTTGTTAAGATTTAGATTTAGAAATAAATAGTCTTAAGGAATTTATACTGTAACAAATGTAAACTTTGTGGTGGAGTCAATAAATACTTTATTAAAAAAGTGATTAAGTATAAAAAAAAATATTATATTAAAAAATACATAGGTACAATGTCATACATTACCTTGTCCATAGATCGCGACCACAGATAGAGCATCTATATCTAACATTTAGATGAGCAGCTTCGTAATGTTCCTGGAGTGTTTTCATTAGACGAAATTGCTTTTTGCATTTATTACACTGTAACAATAAAAAACGAATACATTCACGTTACACCAAACACGTTATAACAAACGGGACTTAATCGCATTCAAAAAGGTTTTTACCTCAATCTATACCTACACTACAATGCTGCCGTGCTTTTTGTATGGAGCTCCATACAAAAAGCATCAGGTTATGTGTCAGCTGATGTTTTCTCGGTATGCACCCATAGGTGGATGTGGGTCGTGCAGGAGGATTAGGAAAGGCATTTAATTAATAATATTTCTATCTAATTATTTACCTCAAACTTTTTACTAGAATGTGTCAACTGATGTTTCCTCAGGTTGCTTGGGTTGACGAACTTGGCCGGGCACTCTGAACATAGATATGGTCGCTCGCCAGTATGCACTCTCATGTGAAGAGTCAGGTACGCTTGTTGCTTGCCTTTGTATGGACACAACGGGCATTGGAAGTCGCACTTATCTGAATGCACTAATCTGTAAAACATGATACATAATTTCAAAATTTTAAAATTCTGTTAAAAAGCTATTCTTCTATGGGGTGAGGTAATGACCTCATGACTAGGAAAATCTTAACAGCGCGATGCATGTTTTTTTTTTGTTCTGTTTAGATATTGATTACAACTCCATCTATCGATTGGAGAATAGCGGCCTCATGTTGACTTACAAAGAAAGTTATAGGTTTCTTTTTACCTGATTATGTTAAAGATAAAGGTAGGGTTGAGGGACGGGTTAAAGACGAAATTGCGATTTAATCACTAATTTAAATGGATTTTATGGCCTAAATTCTTCTGATACTTTATAGATTTCACGTTTGCGGGCATACTTAGGTGGGCATTAACTCGTTAATCCGTTTAACAGTTTTCGATAATACACACGTTAACAGCAGTAGGTACGTTCTGTATAATTAACTGTCAACTGTAACTTAAAAAAAAAATGTTACACATTAACGGGTTAACTGAGTTAAATTTTGGACTAACTGCGCCCACGGGAACTTAACCCATTCAAAGCGAATTTACATCCCTTAAAAATGTAATGACGCGTATTCACGTCGCGGCTGCGCGAAAAGTAAAATGTGCACACGATAAATTTGGTTGTCTGATATTTATTAAGTGTACTCGGGTAATTCCGAATCTCGGGGAAAAAGCAACACTTCTTCTTCTAGGAGTGTTATACTATCTGAGGAAGTGTTGCTAGCGCAAAAAATGTTATTCCGTTTATTAGATATCAGTAAAAATCGTAATTACCCGACATTCGGAATTACCCGAGGACACTTTATTTATTTATAAAAAAAATATTAGTAGAAGTTATTGTAGTTCGTTAATATAAATATAGGTAAAGGATACAAAAAAACAACATTGTAATGGTAATTATTAGGTTTGATTAATTTAATTATACTAAAATGAGTTCTTTGTACCGACTCTAAATATTACAAATATTATAAATAAAAAACGCACATAGTTACAAACTCTGCTCTGTTCCATGACCCGTAATAATTACATGGACACACAATCAGACGGAAAAAATGGCACCCTCCCAAGAGTCCCAAGTAATGCAAAATCACAAATCGCATTAGTTGGCCGAACAGTCTCGTTTAAAGACCATGACACGTGACGGGTCTCAAAAATTACTTAATGTTCAGTGAAATATTGCAGAAATAACAGCTATAAAATAAAGAAAAAGGTCGAAATATTCTTTTTTACGTAGGTTCTATTGATTAATTAACGAATCCTATGTAAAATGATTTGATTGAAAATCATAGCATATTTTAGATTAGAATTATTAAACTTTGTCCCTACAAAATGCACCTCATCACAGAACAAAAATCTAAGGAGTCGCTATAGTTTTATATTTTATTAATAAATAAAGGAGTGCAATAATTATTTATCCTTTTTTTTATTAAAGATTCCCACGCAATCCTAAACAACGTGAAAAATTGAGGTCACGTTTAGCAAGAGACAGACGTCAAGAATAATTTCAGCCAAATAATTCGTCTCTCGTGTGTTCGGCATAATCATATATGTTTTTAGGGTTCCGTAGTCAACTAGGAACCCTTATAGTTTCGCCATGTCCGTCTGTCCGTCCTTCCGCGGCTTAGCTCCGTGATCATTAGTACTAGAAAGCTGAAATTTGGTATGAGTATGTGTATGTATAACGCCGACAGAACGGTAAAATAAAAATTAAGAAAAAAAAAACATTTTTCGGGTACCTCTCGAACACCTAGTGGGGGTGACTTTTTTTTCTTTTCAAAACTAGTGGACACAATAGGTCTTGTAAAAATAATAATAGGGGTCTCCTAACATTATTTTTTGATAAAGTCAGCAGTTTTGTAAGTATTCGCTCCGAAAGTAAAAAAATAGTGTCCCCCCCCTCTAACTTTTCTACCACGGGTCAAAAAAAATCGGAAAAATTCATGTAAATGTGGCCTTATAAGTACTTTCGATGAAAACTATATTGAACAAAATCGGTCGAGCCGTTTTTGAGTTATCGCCAAATTTCATATTTTTTCTTTAAAAGGACGTAAGTTGACTTCCAGAAGGTAATAAGTGATTACAGTTTCTAGGGCGTTTACGACCTTTTTATAGAGCTTAAATCTTTCTTAACTTAAAACTCGGGCTTAAAACATCAGTTTATTGTGAAGGATGAGCAACTAAGGAACCCTACACTGAACGTGGCCCGACATGCTCTTGGCCAGTTTTTTTATGTTTAATTAAAAGAAGCGTAAAATGGTTACATTAATAAATTAATAAAAAAATTGCTCTGTTGTCATTGTTTTATTTTGTCTCAGTCTAGACACAGTCATTTTAAATCTTTGAACGCCAAGAACACCTAAAGACAACGTGTGCTGCCGTGCATACCACGCCACCGACAAATGAAATCAAACTTTAAAGGGTTAAAAATGTTAATATTTTGCACTTGCCTTACTCTCATTTTACATACTAGAACAAGATGAGTTGAGAAATAATGTCATTATTACTGATCCCTTCTATGCAGTGTCGGGACCCTTTTATGTAGTTGTTAAATACAAACGTAACTTAATTTGTTTTTAACAATTTACGAGTTTATTTAGTTCAAACTACAAATATATTTATATATATACATACCTAAATAAAATAATAATGAAAATATTTTTAGTATGTAATAATATTAAAATCTGCTCCATTTGTGCCATGTTCCAAGTTTGACAAGAGACATGAGTCAGAATACGCTAATAAAGTTGATTTACACGAAAAATATTTGTGGTAATAAGTACGTAAGTCAATTTGACACTTAAACGTTTGAGCAATGAGTTCTTTTCTACGAAGTAATTATGTTGTTATAAATTATAAATAATCGTTATTGGCATCTACTTGAACATGAGAACGGTGCCACTTTTTTTGTCATTTTTGTTCGGGTCTGTGGCTCTACATGGTAATAAATCTCAAATATATTTAGGGCTGCCATCTCTAAATTTGCCGGACTTAAAAAAACCCGGGCATTTGGCATAAATCGCATTTTTCCCCCGGATGTCCGAAAATAATATTATTTTGGAAACAATCGCATAACGCTGTTAACGTGTTACGGCTGAATTAAGCCCCTACCCTCCCGGACGGCCTTCAAACTAGGACAAATCCGGAAAACCCGGACTGATGACAGCTCTAAATGTATTAATGTTTAACTTACAAATGATTCCGCAAAGCTCCCGATGAATAGGATATTTTACCACAAATATGACAGGTGAACTTTTCGGTTCGCAAATGTACATTTTTCTTGTGCCTTTCCAAATTTGAGACAATTTTCCCGCATATAGGACAAGGTGGACATATGCAATTTTGTTCTAGACGATGCTCAATCAGTAAACTCTGTAATATAATTAATACCTCATTAATTTCATTAAAATAAACCAATATTTTTAAATTCATTTATTTATTCATTTAAATATCCAAATGCTTAATAACACAATAGAAGAGAAGTAAAAATGGCGGACTTAACGTCATAAGGCATTCTCTATCAGTCAACAAGTACCAAGCTATCATGATAATCAAAAAAAGCAGCCTTCTGCTTGCATTAAGGTAAGAAAATAATCATGGTAGAAGGGACATAAAGTCAAATCATCGGGTGGAACAAGCATGTTAGTGAGGCCCACGGAGAGGCCAGGCTTTGCTTTCAAAATTGGGTACTGTGTGGTAAACCAACTGCGGGAAATGCTTATAATGCCATGTGTTCGAGTCGCAAGATATTTAAATCGCGGCTTAGATGGGTACAGCAGCACCAAGAACAAATAAAAATGGATTTACTAGCCTCGCACCATGGTAAAAACGACTTCCGTAATTTTTGGAAACAAACCAAGAAATTGGAGGCAAAGCCAGGACTCTCTGTTTGTGTCAATGGCATCACTGACTCTAAGGGTATTGCTAATTTGTTTAAAGAGCACTTTAGTGTAAAGTCACCATGTACGAGCGGCGAACGGCAGGTGCTCGACGAGGTGCCTGTGAGTGACCTCCGCGTCCGCTTTAGTGCGAGTGACGTCACTAAATTATTACGGGCAATGAAAAGAGGGAAGTCTCCGGGTCACGATCAGCTGAGCGTCGAGCATCTGCAGTTTGCTGGGCCCCATCTGCCTAGACTCTTGTCAATGCTTTTTAATCTATGTATTGGTCATTCGTATTTACCCTATAATATGACAAAAACCGTAGTTGTCCCCATAATAAAAAATAAAACGGGCGACATATCTGACGCGACCAACTACAGACCTATTTCTCTAGCAACGATAGTGGCTCGCCTACTAGACAGCCTACTTAACGTGCATTTAGACAAATGTCTTCAGCTGCATGATGCGCAGTTCGGTTTCCGTCCCGGTCTATCAACTGAGAGCGCAATCATTTGTCTAAAGCATGCAGTTGAATATTACACACGAAGAAAAACACCTGTCTATGCGTGTTTCTTAGACCTCTCCAAGGCGTTTGACCTTGTCAATTATGACCTGTTGTGGAAAAAGCTCGATGAGGTCAAATTCCCTGGAGAGTTGACGCGTATTTTCAGGTGCTGGTACGCGGGCCAGAAAAATAGTGTACGATGGGGCAACGTCCTGTCTGACGAGTATGGCCTTGAGTGTGGAGTGAGGCAAGGCGGACTTACCTCTCCGAAATTATTTAATTTATACGTAGATGCCCTAATCGGTGAGCTCAGCAGCACTCATGTCGGGTGTCACGTAGATAGAGTCTGCTTTAATAATATAAGCTATGCCGACGACATGGTGCTGCTGAGCCCTTCGGTCGGGGGGCTGAGGGTGCTCTTAAGTATTTGTGAGGCTTACGCCTTGAAGCACGATCTCAAGTATAATGTGGCTAAAAGTGAGTACATGGTTTTTAAGGCGGGAACCAAGTGCCCTTCATACGTCCCCCCCATTCTTCTTAACGGTGTGCAACTGAAAAGGGTGGCGGCTTTCAAATATTTGGGGCATCTGGTCACCGAAGATCTGCGTGATGATGCGGACATCGAGAGGGAGCGCAGAGCATTAGCAATGAGAGCGAATATGATAGCTCGCAGGTTTAGCCGATGTACAGCGCAAGTAAAGATCACGTTGTTTAAAGCGTACTGTACATCACTGTATACCTGCAGCTTATGGAACAAATACACGCAGCGATCTCTTAATGCTCTGCGCGTCCAGTATAATGACGCGTTCAGGGTCCTGTTGCGACTGCCGCGGCACTGTAGCGCGTCCGGTATGTTTGCGGACGCGCACGTAGACGGTTTTTTTGCGACGCTGCGCAGGCGGTGCGCCACGACGCTGCGCAGAGTACGCGCCAGTCGCCACAGTCTCCTGGCCGCCGTAGCTGATAGGTGGGACAGTGGCCTGTTGAAACACTGCACTACCCTACATTTAAGTTTTCGTACTAACATTGTTATATAAGTTTTATTTTGTTACTAACAATCTATGGATCGTTTGTTGTCCGAAATAAATACATTTTATTTATTTTTTAAAGTATCTAACCTCAGGAATTCAAATGAGTATATTCACAATATAATTTAAATGATGTTTGTAGTAAAGAGAAATTGTGGTATGGATATAAGGAATTGTATGAACTAAAATAACATATACCAATGAATAGGTTCAGGCCCCTATAGAACCTTGTCACAATGACAATGATATGAGATTTCAAGCAGCTTTCATATTGACGTTCACTGTGACAAGGTACGAAATGGCCTAGGATTCAAATTGTTTGACGGTACATTTAAAAATTCATACCTTTGTAGCAAATGTGAGATCACAACGTTTACATTTAATTTTTTTGATGTGTACACCCTTTTCTCCAGAATCTGTTTCTTGAAGATCCCAAATATTAATGTTTTTTCTTTTACCATCAGTTTGCTTCAGTTTGACAAGCCGCCTTTCCTTCAATTGATTAATAATTTGGGCAAAGTCATGCTTAACAATTGAGGAGCCATTATTTTCTACAAAAAGAAGTACCGTGTAAGAAATGCATTAAAATTAGACCTTATAAAAAAAAATGTTTATTTACCATGTTTTCTGAGGTATGTTTGGCGAAACAGTGAATCTGAGTTCTCACATTTCTTCTTAAACGACAAAGCCACTTTCAGTTCTTCTAAACAACTTTTACAGACATATTTTGGATAAGAATCTGTAGTGCTGATCTGAAAGTAATTTTTCATTAATTTCATAGTATTTTTTCAGATATTGATGTAATATAATTTTATTTAATTACTATCACTCACCCAAACATAAGATACTGTCCTAATTGCGCTCGAAATTTTTATTCCATCAATTTCATCTGTGATAGGTATATCAGCTGGGCTGGCGCAAACTCTGCAAATCATGTCATTTGGAAACACAATATCTTCACTGAAATAAAACAAAATATTGTAGTATAATACTAGATTCCACATTATGTAGTAACTAAGGCAAAAAATAAAATATACTTACCTTTTTGTTAAAGAACAGAACGAATCCTCATTCGCAAATCTATCTTCGCGCTTTTGTTTGATATTTTTCCATAAAACAAATTCTGCTAGCTGAATTGAGCTCATAGTTATTGTCAGAAAGCTTTACGGGTATTAATGTTAATATAGTCACTTCACAAAATAAATGAAATGATATAATATTTAATTGCAAAATATTAAAGCTTCAGCAGGATAGTCGCGGCGCAGATGTCAACCTAAATTAGATGACACAAAATATGTTTTATCCATCGATTAAAATGGTATCTCAAATAATTTAAGTGACAAATGTAAGGCGTTTTTAAAATTTTGGTTAAACTTCAACTTAAAATTTGTAATTTTATTTATTTTTATATTGTATTCGCATAAATAACAGTAATTATATTGAAAGGAGACCAAAAATTTCCAGTCGTAGGGAATATTTTCAGAAATTGTGAACATTTTCTTCTCCAACCAAAAATGTTTGACAGTTGTGAACACGTAAGCGTACTTGTTTAAGTGCAACTTAAAAACGCATCTAAACGTGTGATGGGAGATGTTAGTTGAATCAGATTTTTCTTATTATTGTTTGTTGATTAAATTGCTTGGACTTAAGAAACTGTAATTCTGTACAATGAATTTATCCGAAGATAACGCTTTCGGAAATGGCCTATTGTATGTGGGATTCAATCAAGATCAAGGTAAGTAAAAGTTGCATGTCGGAAATACATTATCTTGTCGGTTTTTTACTGGTATAATGTAATAGCTTTTTTCTTTATTTATGCAGGTTGTTTTGCTTGCGGAACAGAAAATGGATTTCGAGTTTTTAACAGCGACCCTCTGAAGGAGAAAGAGCGTCAAAACTTCGCCGAAGGCGGCCTTTCTTACGTGGAAATGTTGTTTAGATGCAATTATATGGCCTTAGTCGGCGGGGGGAAGACGCCCGTCTATCCACCGAACAGGGTCATTATTTGGGACGATTTGAAGAAGGACTCTGCTATATCCCTTGACTTCAACAGCCCAGTTAAAGCTGTAAAACTGAGAAGAGATAGAATAGTTGTTGTTTTGGGTTAGTTTATCAGCAACCTTATCAGTGATTTAAATGTAATGTTATTGTGTTTATATTATCTCGTGTCTTTGCAGAGAATTTAATAAAGGTGTACACATTCACGGCACAACCACAGATGCTGAATGTTTTTGAGACCTGTCAGAATCCCAGGGGACTATGTGTTGTGTGCCCAAACAGCAACAATGCAGTGCTTGCTTATCCAAGTCGCAAAATAGGACATGTGCAGGTATGGAAACCAATTCCACAAATCATTATCTGGTATATACTTATAACTTCTTGAGTAACACATGTTTTAAAATAACTATTTTTTTTTATTTAAGATAAAACCGACACCTACAAACAACATCATGTTTTAATTATTCAACTCTTTCTACTCAGACATACAATACAATACAAAATGCTTTATTGCACACCAAAAAAGTTTACAAATTCAGTACAGAACAATAATTTTAATAACGGTAGACAACAGGCGGTCTTATCGCTAAAGAGCGATATAGACATAGATGCTTTTAACATTGTAGTTTTAATTTCTGTTAGCAAACTAACTGTGTGAATGTGTTGTAACATCATAGAATTTGTTTTCTACCTATTGTAAACTTTATGCATGTACTATCTAGATGATAACACAATGATGTGATAAGTTGAATGAATATAGTAGGTATGAAAGTATAGTGTTTTTTAACTACTACTATAAAAACTGCCTTAAGAGTGTGCAGATCATGAAACAACAGAAAACAATAAAGATTATAATACAAAAATATCCAATGAAGGTCAGCAGTGGATCTGCTTCGTCCAAGTATTGCACCTCAACAGTTCTTATTATGCCCTGTATAGGAGAGTTAAATAAAAAAAGTAATATAAATAATTTTCACTATTTACAGTTAGTCGAGCTAAGCAGTCATGCAAGCACAAGCAGTTCCCCTGATGGACACCTAATCGCTGCACATGAAGCCCCACTCAGCTGCCTGGCTCTCAACGTGGGCGGGACTCGTCTGGCAACAGCTTCCGCGAAAGGCACACTTATTAGAGTTTTCGATACTGCTACTGGGCAGAAGTTAGCAGAATTACGAAGAGGTGCTCATCAGGTCAGTAATCCTCCAATTTTATTTACTATCTTTACAGTGAGGATATCATGCAGCACCAGGCTTAGAATGAAAAAAAGATTCTAATACAGTATTGAAAGAAGAGAGATAGTTAATCTAAACCTACCAGTTAAACCTCTTAAATGACAGAGTGTATCAAATTAGTTATTATTAGTATTAGTATGACTTGTGTGTTAGTCAGACAGCATCATTATTCATATCAAATTGTACTTACATGGTAATAATAAAATAAGATAATGTTCATATAGTGTAAGATGTCAATGTGTTTGGTACCTCACAGACAAACTTTTTTGACCAACAGAAGCACTTTTGTAATATTCTAAAAAGAATATGAAAATACATCTCATGACAAATTTTTAGGTACTTATGAGTCTTATGACTCATAGTCAGAGATCGGACAAATGGGCGTCATTATACACCGTGTCGTGTATTTAATGGACAACCTCCTCCAGTGTTAATTTTCAGATAAACTAATAATTTTATTTTAATAATTATTTAAATTGTTATTGAGTTTAGCACCATTATTCTATTAATAGTGATACTAACTAGCGTGTATCCGAACTTTATTGTAGCCACAACATTTTTTTTAACAAATTAATTAATATAATCTGTTTTTGAAAATAATGATGCTAGTCGTATATCGTCCGTTTTTGTCTAAAATTATTAACAAATAAAAACAAGGTATTTAAATAAAATTATTAGTTTCTCTTAGAATTAATACAGGTTGTCCATTAAATATAGGACACTGTATAATGACGCGATTTTGTCCGATCTCTGCTCATAGTACAGTACTCATAATAGACATGGCAGGCTGGCAGCATGTTGCAGAGTAGATAATAAATTGTACACCTCATTTATTTTAAGTACAATAAAAGTTAGTTGCATAACTAAGTTTTTCATTGTGAGAATCCAATAGTTTGAGATGCATTTGTTCTACAAAAAGTTAAAAACAGTTACAGTATCAGAGAAGCTATTTCAAAAAATAAAACCGTTGAAAAATTAGCATTTTGCAGTGGCATGGGATCCACAGATGCAGATTCCCAGTGATTTGCCCCTTTTAGAGCAATTTAGCACTTTTCTCTATCGTTCTTAGAGAAGATGTAGGCCAATTCTGCTCCGGCTTACCCCTGGAGTTCTTTTGACGCCACGTCACTGGTAGTCCGGAAGACATGTATCAAATGTTTTTATTACCTGACATTTCTGTGACTCAGGAGTAAAACATGCTCATATCTATTTAGTTTCCTTTTTTTTTTCACAGGCTACTATTTACTGCATTAACTTCAACCACACTAGTACCAACCTGTGTGTGACTTCGGACCATGGTACAGTCCATGTGTTCAGTCTAGAAGATGAGAAGTTGAACAAGCAATCCAGCCTAGCGACTGTCAACTTCCTGCCCAAGTACTTCTCCAGCAACTGGAGTTTCTGCAAGTTCACAATACCAAATGGACCACCCTGCATCTGTGCATTCGGGGTTGATAAGAGCTCCATAGTTGGTAAGTACAGTTGTATTAAATAATAATAATAATAATAAACGTAAAAAACAGGACGATATTACTAAAATTCCGCTGTCCGTTCGTCTGTCTGACAGTCTGTCTGTCTGTTACCAAGCTGTATCTCAAGAATCGTGATAGCTAGACAGTTGAAATTTTCACAGATGATGTATTTCTGTTGCCACTCTAACAACAAATACTAAAAACAGAATAAAACAAATATTTAAGTGGGGAACCTAGTTAACGCATTCACTGCCAGCAATATATGCGTTCACCGTCATACAAGTTTGTTCCTAGGCCACGCCCCCTGGCAGTGAATGAGTTAAATCTTTACTTTAACATTCCTCTCATTTAACCAGCATTTAACCTACTCCTCATTCTATTAAATACAAGGTAGAAGCAATAATTACTCCTGTTATTCAGCTTTCCGTAGTCTGGTAGCAGATTTCCAGCAATAGTACTACTTTTGAGCGACCAGGTTTATTTTTTATTTATGTAATGATGATAATATCTTCTTTCCAGTCATTTGTGCCGACGGTTCGTATTACAAATACAAATTCAACGAAAAAGGAGAATGCACGCGAGATGTATACGCACAGTTTCTAGAAACTTCTGAGGACAGGTAAAAAGTCTTCACCAAGGGATTAATATATGTAAGAAATTAGAATGTGATTATACGCTTTTTTTTTGATAGAGTTGATTTGATTATTGTGTGGCAGCAAGTATACAAACTCTTAACTGATTTGCCAAAGTTTTTGTGGAGTGTTCAGTCCTTTTAAAATGATAATTAATAGTTTGTATACTCCTTGCCAGGATTCTTTGTATGTTTATATGTTATTGGTGAACCATGTGATCAAATGAATTTTATAACTTGAAAATATAAATTGTTTATATTATATGTAGTTTCGCGTCACTGTCATTGTCACCATATATCATCTAAAAGTGTTAAAGATCTCAAAAAGAATTTATCAGTGTGACTGATTCGTATTAAATTTGTTAAATTTTTTATTGCAATGTTGCGACAAATTCCGACTCTTATCATCACGGTATTTATTAAAATTTTAAAAAAAGAAAGAAAGCTTAAGATGGCTTATATTGGCTTGCATGTTTATTTCTAAGTTGGGTAATATGTGACTGAACTTGTATGACGATTCATTGGCTTCTATTTAGGCAGAAGAAAAATATTGTTGTAAGTAATATAAACTAATATATTTTGTTCTATTATTATATCTAAGAAAATATATTCATAGACTGGAACATAAATTAGTAAATGAGCTGTAGTAATATCAAGAAAGTACTATACTAATTAATCAATTTATCTCGTAGTGTAAAATCATTCTAACTAAAGTGTGATCCTTCAACCAGTTAGTAAAACATGGTCAAAATGTTTAGTGTATTTTTTTTAGCAAAATTCAATTGACAACTTGTAATCAGTAATTTATTAATTTAGTGAAACCAAAGTTGAATTAACAAACCAACCGCATATCATTTTGTTAAATTTCGAGTTGGACTGACATGTAGTTTTACTTACCAATTTTTTTCCTATTCCGCAGTTTGTGCAAACAATGTTTAGTAATTGGTGTATTCTAAGCTTCAAATATACATGTAGCAGATTAGACTTAACCCTTTGACGGCAAATCACGTCATCGGGAATTCGTGCCACTGACGCCAACGACGCCTATTGACGTTAAAAATTTCAATGGTCAAAAACATGCTAATTCAAACCACTATCTGTGTTTTTCAATCTCTGTTGATTTTGGAGCACTTTTTTTTTGGTTTGGCGTCAGTGGCACGGTGAATTGCTTTGCCGCTTGGCGCTCAAAGGGTTAAACGGCCTGTTAGCACATTAATTAGTGTTACTTCATACAATGTCGTTTTGCAGCAAATGTATCGCACTAAGCACTAATCAAAGTGTAAACAGGCCATAAGTCAACATTACACTGTAGTATTTTGTGATGTTTACCTGCAATAACCCTAATATCATCAGCATTTTTTAATAAAATACCTATATTTTTTATAAATTGTTGTATTTATTTAACTCTTACCATGTTCGATTTCTATAGTCGCTACCACATTACTCGCGATGTTGGCCTAGGTTGGGCGAATATGATAGTGTGCCTTGGCACTTCGCTGCGGAAACCCATACTTCGGCCAACTTCGGTCAACTTAGCGAGTAGTGTGGAGCTAGGGTATAACTTTAGCTTTACGGGCCGGCTATGACTTAACGCGGCCAGCGGAGCGGCGAGCAGCGGTAATAGGTGGAGCAGGTATGAAATACAATGTGTACCTCTGCATCCCAACGTCCGACGAAGTCGGAAAGTTTCTGGCCCTAGTTAGACTCGTGAGTCCTAATAAAACCAAGGCCTAAACGCCCCGCCTTCCTGCGGCCCATGGCTTGTATTTATTTTTGTGAAATCTCAACTACTAGAATCTTGATATTTTTGTTCAAGATGCTCTAGGGTCTAGACGAATAGAATGCACCGAATTAATCTTGTACATCGTAATGTACACTCTGCGTTTAACCTTTTGACCGCCACAGTCGGCTGTGGCCGTCAACAAAAAATCGTGCCCCTGACGCCACGTCGGCCACAGCCGTCCAAATTTCAATGATCAAAAACTTTGTAATTCTAACCGCTACAAGTATTTTTCAATCCCTGTTGATTTTGGGGCACATCTTTTTTTTTTACTCTGGCGTCAGTGGCACGGTAAATTGCTAGACCGCTTGGCGGTCAATAGGTTAAGCTAGCGTATAGCACAAAAACTGTCTGGGTCCGAGTTATAAGTGTTACTTTGTGCCTCCTCACCTCACGAGGTTAAGAAGGCTATTAAAGACGGGTAGATAACCTTACTAAAGGTCTGGCTGTTTAAAGATTCTGAAATGTATTGCTATGTTGTTTTTTATGTAGTGTAATATTCGCACTAGCGAAAAACTCCTTAAATAAAGAGAAAAAAGGTCCGAGCGTGATGTCTCGCTCACTCCTTTAGCCGCCGCTCGCCGCTCCGCTAATCGCGCGAAGTCATGGCCAGGACGTTAGCACACTGGCGATTTGCGGATGGAAGTACGCAGCGAGTACGCCGCGGTAAAGTATGGCGCCACGCAGCGAACTCGTCCGCAAATCGCCATTGTCACAAAACAGATAGGTACAGAAATCAATCTCGAGCAAGCAAGCAAGGCGCTCGAGCAAACGCACACAGACATTGCTCACGGACACGATATCTCGGACCAGTTCAGACCAGTGCGAGCGCGAGTGCCACCCGTTTGACGTGTCCGTGAGCCAATGTCTATGTGTGCGTTTGCTCGAGCGCGCTTATATTTAGATTGATTTCTGTACCTATCTGTTTTGTGCCATTGTCCTAAGCCTCCAAAATTACCAACTAGGTATTTTGGTATTATTTAGTGGACGATATAAATAAAATGTCAGTTAAAAAAAATAACAAAACGCATATTCAAATCTCATCTTTTGAGGACGTCAATAAATGTGTTCCGTGGTATTTTTATGTTGGCGACACTTCTCATTTTTTTCTTCCCCTCAGCCTGTTGTTTCAGCAGTTTTTTTCTTCGAGTTACGTCGCCACCGTACTGTGAAAACATAAACGACCATTATTGACTATTGCGTTCATAGTAGCCACGAGAGAGAAATAAGAAGGGCGTAAGTAAAAACTAGAAGCGTTTCAACCGCCCTTAGATTCTCTCCAAATATGGAATCATATAAAAAAATTGAAGTCAGTCGGTAACTCGCAAAAATCGTTTATTTAGAACTCAGAGATTAGATGCAAACGGTTGGAACGCTTCTGGTTTTTACTCGAGTATTGCAAGAGAATAAACTGAACACCCTAAGATGAAAATAATTTAAGTAGTTATCAAAAAAAAAACAAAATTGATCAAAATGCAATAAGTTCACAACCTTATGATAGACTTACCAATTTTGCTGTGACATCCTTCCTGTATGCTTTTAAAGTCTCTCTCGCGAACACTTTTCCTCCCACCACTGCTTGAATGGCGATCTGTGAACCAAACAATAATTACAAAAAAATTTTTAACAAAAAAAAGAACCGACTTCAGTAAAACTAAAAAGCCGAAAATAACCCGTTCAAGTACAGATTACATTTGACTCACCCTTTGAAATCGATCCCAAACCACTCAGTTATTATATTTATATATTAAAGTTTACGTGAGGTTTGGCACCGACTTCAAAGGGTGAGTCAAATGTAATCTGTACTTGAACGGGTTATTTTCGGCTTTTTAGTTTTACTGAAGTCGGTTCTTTTTTTTGTTAAAAATTTTTTTTTTTCGCTTTTTAGTGATTCATATAAAATACTTATGGCGGGGTGATCAGGGAGGTCTTGAAGGCATGCATCTCGTTTGAAATATCTCCTAACTCCTAACTGTTAAGGAGTTGTACCTTCCATCATCAGTTCAGTATGAGAAGATGATGACTACCATATGCAAATACTTAAATAGTTTTAGAAAAAACATTAAAAATATTATGAGTGCCTATAAAATTTCAGGAATTCCTTCGATTCCTCATGGATCTCGTCATCCGATCTTCACCAAAATTTTATGGGACCAACCTTGAGATGTCTATTTATGAACCTAAAAATAATTTTCCAAATCGACTCATAAATGACGGAGTTATGAGGTAACAAACATTAAAAAAAAAAAAAAAAAAAAAAAAAAAAAAAAACATACAACCGAACTGAGAACCCCCTCCTTTTTTTGAAGTCGGTTAAAAACGATCCATCATCACAAGATCAGCAACTCTAGCATAACTGCCATACGCGACTATTTTTCGCACAAGATTTTTCTGTGCAGTAAAAGTGAGGGAGTGACGGGTAGCATTATGTCACGCGACGTCGCTAGACGGGCACATCACAGCATAAAACACTACAGAACATCTTTAGCACAAAAAAAGGACTGAACAGACTGATGAGTGCGCGCCTCTAGGAGTGGCTAGAAGCGCGAGCTGGGCGCCTTGGTGCACGCCGGTAGGAAGGTTATCATTCATTTAATAATAATAATAAATAAATAAATATTAAGGGACAATCATACACAAATCGACCTAGTCCCAAACTAAGCAAAGCTTGTACTATGGGTACTAGACGACGATATACATAATATATAAATACATATATAGATAACATCCATGACCCAAGAACAAATATTTTGCACAAATATTTGCCCCGGCCGGGATTCGAACCCGGGACCGCCGACTCAGTAGGCAGGTGTCTACCAACCGAGCCAAACGCGTCGTCAAGTAGTATATCATAACCTATCCAGTGGTGTCATATCCCTCTAAATCTCAAAACCAATATCCGTTGCAGTATACAAATAGGTCATCTACGTAGTGATTATATGCTCTTTGGGTCGTCCTACGAGGACCCCTGAACCATCTGCCGAGAAATCGGGGTGGCTGGGTGTACTACACTTGACAGTACATCGATTAACACGCCATTGATCAAGATATCCAACTGTAAATAGAAACAGATTGTCCCGTACCTGAACCATTTGCCGAGGAATCATTTCCTTGAGCTTCTCCGTCAGTCTCCTGGCAGTGTATTCGAGGCGGCTGGTATGCACTATATTTGACAGTTCATCGACCAAGACTCCATTGATCAAAATGTCCATCTACAGTAAAAAAAAAGGAAAGTTATTTTTTTAATGCGGTTCTTTAGGGTTTTTATCATCTAAAGAACGAAACGCATTTACTACTGGATACAATGGATGATCCATGAAAAGAAATAGTGTCGGTCCTGCACCTTCCGTATTCATTTTATTGCAGCGGATATTATCAGGTCATCATTCTTCATCACGTTAGCCCACTATTATAAGTACCATCAGTTTAGCAATACACGGGGTCTATCTATTCCGGTTAAGTTTCGTTCATATCTCCCGATTTCTGAATCAAAGTTCCTATCATAGAAACACAGACATAGAGACACGGTGGTCGTGGCGTTTGGGTGATCCGCCGTCGTGTTTTGAGGTATCTATTTACCTCGGAACTCTCAGAAGGGTTAAATTTGATGAACTTGGGTAACATTGGGCCTTGTGGGCCTAGGGGTAAATACGGCACTGAACTTTTTAATAGTCATACTAACCCTCGCAAGCGAGCTTTCATGAAACCCATGGTCCTGGTAGTCGAAGCTAGCAAATCCCGAAGTGATACTCTTCAGAGTGTCATGGAAGTCGATGACCACTTCTGACAGTGGAAGTATGAATTGCAGCATGGTCATCCTGTCGTCGACGGCGCTGGACGGCAGGGCTATCCCGCGTCTGTCGATGCATAGCGTGGTCACTGAGCCGATGTATTCTACTGGTGTTATTATGGTACCTGGGTAGAAGGGACCATCGTTGACTACTTAAAGTAGAGTCTGCATCATATGGTAAATAACAGTCAAATAACGAATCTTGTCACATATATTTGGCTACTTTAGTTGCTTCTAACTATATGATGTTGATTGCGCATTGTATTGCATGCATTGATATATGAAAAATATTGTAATGTACCTCTTAACCTCGTTAGAATAATTTCCATTGAGTTCATCAAAAACAAAACGATTAACTGCTACTGACATTTTATAACGCATGTTTATATTTAGTATTTGTTGTTATAGCGGCAACAGAAATACATCATGCGAAAATGTCGACTGGCTAGCTATCAAGGTCCATGTCATGAGATACAGCCTGGTGCCAGACAGACAGAAGAGGCTTAGTACCTAATAGGGTTCCGTTTTTACCCTTTGGGAACGGAACCCTAAAAAACATTAGTATCACTCGTGTCATGCTAGCGCGCTCGACGGGTCAAACTCGTGGCAGTGAACAGGCAGTTGGCATCAAAATTAGCTGTAAATTTTAGTATGCAATTTGACATAGGCCAGTTGTAAAATAGTCAGCTACATTTGATGCTGACGGTTCAATCTGCTTAATGCTTACCAATAACTAACGGCTCATAATACTCCTCTATATGGTGCGGGTCTGGTAACAACAATGGATTGGTAATGATAACTTCGTCGCTTTTATATTGTTTGATGATCTTGGCACCTTTTACCCTGGAATGAATAAATGATCATTGATAAACCGACGTCAACGAAACGAACTTATGTTTCATAACAATAGGACTAACGAGAAAGTATAAGTACCTACTCTTTTGAAACAAAAAAATAGTAGGTAGGTATTCGAAATCGTTTAAAAAAACACCCGGACGACGGTCACAAAACGGAGCAGATTCTCACGTTTTGTGACGTTATGATGTAGGAAATCATTTAGTGCTGCACTCAAAACCTCCAAGCACACGGCTGATTTAAGGAAATCTGTGCCCCCATACGCCAAGCAGCCAACTAAAATGTAATAACTAGACTTTGAAAAAATTACAATGAGCAACTCCGTGGATTTTAAAACCACGATATGCTACCATAAGTCCTAAGTGTCCTCGCTCTGTTAATGATATAATAAAGTTTGGAATTCATGTTTAGATAACTTACTTTACTTTATACGGCACAGAGGGTGCCGTCAAGATGGCTTCCGCCTTATATTCTTGGAGCAATCTTTGAGTGAACACATCGAGATGTAGAAGTCCCAGGAAACCAATGCGCCATCCTTGTCCCAGGGCAGGGCTGAACAGAAATTAAGTAAATCTTAACGCGTTCACATAAAGGTGCATAAACAATGGAAAGATCAACACAACTCTGTGTTCACTACTTTTTAAACCAAGGTGGTGGGGTTAGTAAAGTCAGGGCTTAGGGGCTTGGCTTTTCCTGGGATCTGATAACTTTTTAAAGGGAAAGCGTTATGAGAATGTGAGTCTTGGCCGCCAATTTTACATGATTTGTTTTTGGTGGGATTGTTATAGACTGCCGCAATTATGAACTTTGACTCAGTCTGGATCTACCGTTCCAGTAAATTCCAGTTCTGGGCATTCCGTTATAATGATTTGATTTGACTCGGTTTTGGCCCATAACCTGTTCATTGCTAGTGTTCCACACGCCAACGATCAACGATAGGGAAGTGTCTCATTTTTTTGCGCGGAAGGAGGAAATCCTCCTACCTAATCCTACATTGGATACTGCCAGGCTGGTACTGGCAGCACTGACTCTACGGGTATGGTACCCATTACTAATTTACAAGTGAGCACCATACCACCCCTAGTAGCCTACAGAATACCACCGTTTAGAGTGTACTGTTTCAGAATCACGGTGCTATCGGTGTCTTGGATTCCGATTATTGTTATGGTAATGTTTAGCAGTGAATGGCGTTGAGGTCATGCTGTAGATAAAATTAAACTGACCTAGAATCAGGTTTAACGCTGACCGCCGAGTCGTTGAGCGCCAGTTTCTTGATGGCGTCGCTCAGCAGCGGATGCTGTGACTGGTCGGCCGGGAAAATACCCGCGTACACCATATGCTTGACGGGGGGAATGGGTGCTAAGTCTGAGGTATCCAGGACGTCCACTGATAGGAGCTGGTCGCCTACGCTGCCGCCGCCTTTGGGGCCACAGCCTGCAAAAGTAAATGGCTATTAGGAGACAACCCTACACAAATCCTACAAGCAATGCTTAGACCTTAGACTAAGGACATAGGAAAAGATATACGTAAGATAAATACATAGGAAATTGCATGAGGAGTGTCTTTTCAAAAGGACTTATTTTATTTATGGTTACCATAGAGAACTAAGAGCTTAAGAAAAGTTACTCCTCATAATATGACCCAGGAACAAATATTGGAGTTCATTACATAAATATTTGTCTTTTCTGGGATTTAAACCCGAACAAAAATAATTAATAAACATTGAGACATTCCGATATAAGAACATCACCAACCAAGTAAATTTAAGTTATATACACCATGTCACATCTCAAGTACGTATCACAAATCTACTAAAGCCATCTTTTAACCTGTTAGGTAGGAAAAATAACAACAATTTCAACTTACCCACCATTACAACTTGGCCTGCCACAGCAAACTCCACTGGCTGTTCACTTGGCCGCAACATAGCCAAGTACTTTACTTGGTGTAGTTTCGAATCAGATCTCCATTTTACGTTCTGACCAACTTTCAATTTCCCAGAGTGTATATATGCTAGACACAGGACCCCTCTATACTTGTCATGCCATGAGTCTATTACATGAGCAGTAAAATGTCCATCAGAGTTGACAGAAGGTGGTGGTATTCTCTCTATTACTGCTTCTAGCAATTCTTTCACTCCCCACCCTTTTTTGGCAGATATGCTCATAACTGTTTCTGGGTCTATTTTGAAGAGTGATTGTAGTTGGGTTTTAACTTTCTCGGGATTCGCCCGGGGGAGGTCTACTTTGTTAAGAGTGGGTATCATGACTAAATTGTTCTTTTTGGCTAGGCTGTGGACAGCTACTGTTTGTGCTTGAACACCTTCATTAGCATCAACCAATAGTATTACTCCTTGACATGCGGACACGCTTCTGACAACCTGAAATTGGGATGCAGATTATGTGAATGTGCTAGTTACATAAAATACAGTAGAACAAACATTTTATTTTTAAGATTAATAGAATCCGAGAATAAATGATAACAAAATTGACAAATATATGTATAAATATAAAGTAACAATTATTATGAAGTGCAGTTACTACTATATTTGGAACTTCCAATAAAACATGAATGTGAAATGATAAAAAATACACGCATTTTTAAAATAAAAGAAAATTGGGCAAGTGCGAGTCCGACTCGCGCATGAAGGGCTCCTTACCTATATATATAATATATACATAATCTATAACAAGTTTAAGGGAGCCCCCCTTAAATATTTATTTTATTTTATTTTTAGTATTTGTTGTTATAGCGGCAATATAAATACATCATCTGTGAAAATTTCAACTGTCTAGCTATCACCGTTCTTGAGATACAGCCTGGTGACAGACGGATGGACAGACAGATGGACGGATGGACGGACGGACAGATGGACGGGCGGACAGCGAAGTCTCAGTAATAGGGTCCCGTTTTTATCCTTTGGGTACGGGACCCTAAAAAGGTGGACAAAATAGACGTTTTACTTGAGGTTGTTCAATATTTAGTATAGTATAACTGTGCCTTAATGTACATATCACTAGAACCATTTACATTTAATGGTATGTCAAAATTACCTCATTTGAGAAATCAACATGACCTGGTGTATCTATCAGGTTAAGCAAGTATTTTTCATTTTTGTATGTGTAATCCAGAGACGCAGTCACAGCTTTCACTGTAATCCCCCTTTCCCTTTCAACCTGTAAAAATAAAATATTTCTGGATTCAAACAAACGGAAAGTACTGCAACATAGGAAACCCTTAATGTTATAGCACTCTAAATGCTTACAGCTGGGTGACAACTTCGCCTGGCCAGTGTAGCCGCGAGCGGTGGCCATAAGTGTGAGCGAGCCACCGCGCACTGACCTTCCGCTCACGCCCTATGGCCACCGCTCGCAGGTCCATTGGTTGGCTGAGCTGTTAGAGTATTAGAGCACCATTAAGTTTTGTTACGAAACAACTGAATTTCGCAATTGTACCAGCATGTGCATATGTATTCCCCTGAATTTCATACATGTTTAACCATACCAGAAAGATGTGTATTAAATACAAATTTACATCAATTATACTAAAACTAAAGGACTTAAACATAATGCTGTGAGGCGTACCTGTAGTTGATCTAGCACCTGTGCATTTTCACCTCCGGGTTTAATGACTCCAGTAATCTCTAGTATCCTATCAGCTAAGGTGCTTTTTCCATGGTCAACATGAGCTACAATGCTAAAATTCCTAATCCTCTTTATATCTACTTCCTGATCCTTTTCAGAGCTCTTGTATCTTACCGAAAATATACTGCAATATACAATAATAAGCTTAATATTCATGTAAACTGTATGCAAACTAAATTAGTGGTTTTTAGGTTATGATATTGTAACTTTGTAACTTGTAGTAAAACAATCTTACCTTGGTTGTAACCTACGGTTTAAGGGAAAGAAAGACCTAATAACTATAGCTTTATTTACCATCCTGACCATTATTGCGTTAAATCGTTAGATTATGGATACATTTCACTGATAATTCTCAAAATGCCTCAAACGGAATCAGCTGTTTACTGACAGTTGACTTTGACAGATGTCGCCTGTCACTATTAGTGACTAGTGTTGGACTGAATGGCGCTAGTGATGTTGAGGGTCGCTATCACTTTACAAAAAGCAAAACCTCACCGAACAACGGCATGCTCTACGAGCAAACTTGAAATTGGCGAAATCATCATTAACCTGATGGAAGCCATATTTTAAAATTAGAATTAGAATTAGATGTTGAGGGTTCCGTGGTCAAATTAAGAAACTTTTCCTAAATATTCGACTTCATTCAAGTTTTAGTTTCTAACATGTAAAATGTATTCAATTAATAATGTTGCTTTAATGTAAATATCACACCATATGTAACTGAATACCAAAGAAAATCCCTGGCTATTTAGCGTGGTAATGCGGCCGGCCTCGTGGGCACCCTCTGGTCTCGACTCTCGGCCCCGATCTAGAGTCCATGTTTTATTTATAGTTAGGTCTATATAATTATGATGTTCATAGTTTTAGTTTACTTTTATTTCTATCTTTATTACACTGGGTTAAGGCGAAGCTCCGAATCCACATATTTTTTTGCTCCAGTTCAAAAAACGACGTCCATGATCGGCATTTTTCGTTGTTTTCTTTGTATCTGAAATTCCATTTTATCCATATAACACTCACTTAGGCTGTCTATCCGGTTGAAGCTGAGCGGAGAAAATAAACCAATCAGACTGCGTCTCTGTGAAGCCCAAAAGTGCATTTGAATCTAATCTAATTGATCGATTATACCTTTTGGTCTATTGGTAATAGAGGCATCCATACCTACTGGAAGCACTATGCCTAGTTTCAGAAAAAAAATTGGGTTGTATAACGAAAATTCTTTATTCTTATTTTATTTAGTATCCAGTTATGTCAAGTTTGTAAGTACGTCACTGGTGTTTATACCTCCGCCAAACGAATTTACAAACTAAACATATCCGGATAAAATTAAATTTACATACATTATGGACGGAATATTTTACAATATCTGGACGGATATAATTAACTTATTTACTAAATATATTCTTACAGCTTCATGCACAAGTACTTGAAATGTTATTCGCAAAATATTTGCAATAGCTAGCGTCAACTGATAGGTTAAAACAATCCAGACGCTCTTAAAAATGCCTGGATCTTCAACCTACCAGAGGCCAATAACCGCGAATATAAAAAATACGTGTTGGTTCGTCGACAATCCTATTAAATGACTTCTTCTATGCTCTGATCATTCGAATCCACCGATTGTTCGTCCTCTTGTGGCTGCAAATTCAACTTCTGTAACTGCTTTTCTAAATCTGAAACATAAAATGTCACGTAGAAGCATATTGCGATTCAACTAACTCTGAATATCACTGTAATATATAGTAAAAACCCTATTATTAACCCTTTGACCGCCAAAGACGGCAAATCACGTCATCGGGAATTCGTGCCACTGACGCCAACGACGCCTATTGACGTCAAAAATTTCAATGGTCAAAAACATGTTAATTCAAACTACTATCTGTGTTTTTCAATCTCTGTTCATTTTGGAGCACTTTTTTTTTTTGTTTGGCGTCAGTGGCACGGTGAATTGCTTTGCCGCTTGGCGCTCGAAAGGTTAAGGAAATAATTATATGCAATTAATCAAAATATGTACCTACTGTTAAAGTAAGAAGTAAGTCTTCCCTTTTCTCAGATTTTTTAGTATCGGATTCCACTTACTCAAAGTATCAGGATGGTCCGGGGCTAACTGCACCAGCAGTTTCAGCACTTTTTCTTCAGTTACAAGGCTTGGCCGGCCGCTCAACCCTCGTAGTAGCTGCTGACCAGCTGACACCCCTGAAAAAAAAAACGAAATTGCAGTCTAATGTCATATATCCAAGTGTCCACTTAAATTGGTGGCACTATCGTGTACAATTTAATAAAACTTAATTATGAACTCTACACAGTTCACTTCGTTTAAAACTTAGAATTTATTCAACTTTCTTGCGTCTCTAGCGCTATTTCGGACGGCACTGGAACTTTGGAACAGCTAACAGCTGTACACTTTTTTAAATATTCTCCTATGAAAGATTCCGCTTCTCCCTTTTACACTCCATACTAAGCAGACGACAAAATGTGATTCCTACGTGAAATAGTTTCCAGGCGTGACCGATGCTATCGGCCGACCATTTAGATGTGAAAGAAAAAATTAACACATCCGCACGCTGTTTATGATCGTTCACTTATGGCCAGAATTGTTGCACGTTGCACGACTTGACCAATTAAATCTGACAACAATATTAAATATTTGCGATTTCTCTTGTGCGTGACATTACTCGTCATCATGGGAATGGGAATAGAATTTTAAAAAGTACAATAGCAGATCATTTAAATTTACCTGCATTAATTTCTCCAGATTCCAAGGTTTTTTTTAGTTCCAAATATTTCTTGACAAACGTACTTTGCTCTTGGAGGGCCATTATCTGAGAACCTGAAATTAAAATGGACACGATCAGCCAGAAACGAAGAATAAAAAATTAAAACTGTACTAAATTAATATCAAAAATACCCGTTTCTGGATCAGACGATTTCGATAGACATCTAATAGCTTCCTTGAGCGCCTCCAATGCTTTGTCGAAATTCTGAAAATAAAAACATTTTTCATCTCTGATAGATAGGATAGGATTTTCTCAAAGACCTTGACCTCACTGCCCTACACCGTTCGAATTCTACTCACCATAACGTGGTCAGCCTATTGTCACCACCGATGCTGATCGACGCTGGTCGAAGAAATTGACACTGTCTTGAGACACTGTGAGAATTTTTCAAATAAGTAGCAGGAGCGTGGCTACCGGTATTAGCCATATACGGGGCCTTGTAACCTCTAGAGGCCAACCGGTCTGTGGCTTTCCCGCAGACGAGTTTTCACCCTAAAACCGCCAGAGTTACCACGAATATTTGTGCTTGGGTCATGGTTGTTCTATGTAAAGCCTGACCAGAAATATATGAGGATTGTCAAGAAGGCGCTATTTAGAAGATTTATATGGCAACAATTTTGCAACCAATCGCAACCCACTATAATACTTTTACGTACCTAAGTGACTCGCACGGGTGCACTCGGTGGTTAGATCATTGCGTAACCACATCAGCTGGTTGGGATACAGTTAGCAATGTTTACGTTGACTACAGCGTGTATTGTTCCGATCATTACCCTTTAATTGTCAATTGTAACATTAATCTGGTAAAACCAAAGTCATGTCATAATATTGTAATGTCGAAAGACCCCCGAGCACTGTGGGGTGAGAGAACACCTGACGAGGTGGATAAATATACTGATAAATGTAACCAACTGCTAAAGTCCATTGATTTTCCCTCTGAACTTAGGGACTGTTGTCACGGATTATGTACGAACAATTCAGACCATCATATAGTTATTGATAATTTATATCAAAACATAATTAGTGCATTATGTGAGGCGTCCGTTTACAGTAAGTCAGTCAGATCTAATTTCGGGAGAGGGCAGATCATCGGGTGGAACAAGCATGTTAGTGAGGCCCACGGAGAGGCCAGGCTTTGCTTTCAAAATTGGGTACTGTGTGGTAAACCAACTGCGGGAAATGCTTATAATGCCATGTGTTCGAGTCGCAAGATATTTAAATCGCGGCTGAGATGGGTACAGCAGCACCAAGAACAAATAAAAATGGATTTACTAGCCTCGCACCATGGTAAAAACGACTTCCGTAATTTTTGGAAACAAACCAAGAAATTGGAGGCAAAGCCAGGACTCTCTGTTTGTGTCAATGGCATCACTGACTCTAAGGGTATTGCTAATTTGTTTAAAGAGCACTTTAGTGTAAAGTCACCATGTACGAGCGGCGAACGGCAGGTGCTCGACGAGGTGCCTGTGAGTGACCTCCGCGTCCGCTTTAGTGCGAGTGACGTCACTAAATTATTACGGGCAATGAAAAGAGGGAAGTCTCCGGGTCACGATCAGCTGAGCGTCGAGCATCTGCAGTTTGCTGGGCCCCATCTGCCTAGACTCTTGTCAATGCTTTTTAATCTATGTATTGGTCATTCGTATTTACCCTATAATATGACAAAAACCGTAGTTGTCCCCATAATAAAAAATAAAACGGGCGACATATCTGACGCGACCAACTACAGACCTATTTCTCTAGCAACGATAGTGGCTCGCCTACTAGACAGCCTACTTAACGTGCATTTAGACAAATGTCTTCAGCTGCATGATGCGCAGTTCGGTTTCCGTCCCGGTCTATCAACTGAGAGCGCAATCATTTGTCTAAAGCATGCAGTTGAATATTACACACGAAGAAAAACACCTGTCTATGCGTGTTTCTTAGACCTCTCCAAGGCGTTTGACCTTGTCAATTATGACCTGTTGTGGAAAAAGCTCGATGAGGTCAAATTCCCTGGAGAGTTGACGCGTATTTTCAGGTGCTGGTACGCGGGCCAGAAAAATAGTGTACGATGGGGCAACGTCCTGTCTGACGAGTATGGCCTTGAGTGTGGAGTGAGGCAAGGCGGACTTACCTCTCCGAAATTATTTAATTTATACGTAGATGCCCTAATCGGTGAGCTCAGCAGCACTCATGTCGGGTGTCACGTAGATAGAGTCTGCTTTAATAATATAAGCTATGCCGACGACATGGTGCTGCTGAGCCCTTCGGTCGGGGGGCTGAGGGTGCTCTTAAGTATTTGTGAGGCTTACGCCTTGAAGCACGATCTCAAGTATAATGTGGCTAAAAGTGAGTACATGGTTTTTAAGGCGGGAACCAAGTGCCCTTCATACGTCCCCCCCATTCTTCTTAACGGTGTGCAACTGAAAAGGGTGGCGGCTTTCAAATATTTGGGGCATCTGGTCACCGAAGATCTGCGTGATGATGCGGACATCGAGAGGGAGCGCAGAGCATTAGCAATGAGAGCGAATATGATAGCTCGCAGGTTTAGCCGATGTACAGCGCAAGTAAAGATCACGTTGTTTAAAGCGTACTGTACATCACTGTATACCTGCAGCTTATGGAACAAATATACGCAGCGATCTCTTAATGCTCTGCGCGTCCAGTATAATGACGCGTTCAGGGTCCTGTTGCGACTGCCGCGGCACTGTAGCGCGTCCGGTATGTTTGCGGACGCGCACGTAGACGGTTTTTTTGCGACGCTGCGCAGGCGGTGCGCCACGACGCTGCGCAGAGTACGCGCCAGTCGCCACAGTCTCCTGGCCGCCGTAGCTGATAGGTGGGACAGTGGCCTGTTGAAACACTGCACTACCCTACATTTAAGTTTTCGTACTAACATTGTTATATAAGTTTTATTTTGTTACTAACAATCTATGGATCGTTTGTTGTCCGAAATAAATACATTTTATTTTATTTTATAATGACATTAGTTTAAATACCTGTCAGTTCCACTATGTTAACCTCGTAATATCATTTGATGGAATGCACTCTTTTCCTGGCTGTTTTTCGTGTAGTAAACACGTGTACACTTAGTTTATGATGTTACGTTCCCGACTGTAAATGGTTTTCGGCATTTTCTTTAGATTAATTTTAATATTTGTCTTTTACAGAAACCACCACGATTGACATTGACATTGTTGACAATCCATCATAAAATCATTACCAGTGTAAGAAATTAGTTCCGGTGAAATTCCGCAATATGGCGCATCCTCATATATTTCTGGTCAGCCTTTATTTAAGTATATATTTATCTATATAAGTACGTATATCGTCGTCTAGTACCCATAACATAACACTTTGTGTGAGGTTGTTCGATATTTATTTATACCACTTCGTCGACCGACATATCTTCAAAGTCTGCAGTACAAACTGACTCACTAGGTATTGCTCCACTTCGGACTTCGCGCATTCCGCATAAAAAGCAGCTAGCTTGCCGTGCGCCTTGGCTCTCGTGTAGAAGTGCAGGATGTGGCGGGTCAGGTCGGGCCGCCCCCGCCAGTCGGCGTGGCGCCGAAGGTAGTCTGCGGCCATGAGTTGCGCCGCGCGGTCACGGGTGGCAGCGGCGAATGTAGCGATGCGGTCCGCGTCGCCGGACCGCATTAGCCAACGCATTGCGCCAGCCTTCAAAAAAACAGATGTAAACTTGATAAAATTGAAGACAATTCTTGTACCTCGTGTGTTTCTTATAACCTAATCGAACAACTGTAGGTGTGCCAGGCGGTTTTTCGGTTGGTAACAGACCGATTACCAACCGACAAACCATTAACTAATGCGTAAATAATTGGTCGGCTAATACTAAAAATTCATATTACTAACCAACCAACCAAATTGGTTGTTGGTTAAGAAAAAAAATTACTAACCGTCCAACCAGGTGGACAGAGTGGTTGGTCGGCTAGTAATAGACGTGTATTACAGCAGGGCATTTATCCGCCCATGCCATATTGCGGATTATTAGCGGTACTAAAAGTCAAAACTATCCACAGTGATGAATTATTTCGGAAGGAGAACGTAGTATTGATCAGCTTTCCGGTAAAAAAATGTTTTGAATTGGGTTGATGAGATGACAAATCCGTGACAAATCGCTACTGACGTTTTATAATGCAAATATATGATGTATGCACATTATTACCATATGAAAGCTGTTTGTAGCGCCACTATTCCTGGCAGGTCCGACAGCGTCACTTGACAGGCTATATTTCCGATACCGTAGATATCGTGAGTTGTGTAGGTATGCTGATTCATGTCCGTTACAGGATTACAAACGCCTTCGTCTCCGCGTTGTTTCGCGTAAGTTTAGCGCTGCATGGATAGCGAGATCAGTGAACCGTACGTCGCGAAGCTGATTGCGTGATGAGCTGTGTCTAGCTGACCAGCCAGCCTCGTGAACCGCTCCATCATGTCTAGTGTATCGCACTGTATACCCACCTTGCTGCTTGCTCGCTTGTCCCCGGCGCTGGCGAGCCGCGATTATCCGTCGGGTGTGAGCCGCTTCGTGACGAGAGCTGCACTACTTTTGTCTAGCTCGCACAGTGGCCTCACCTTGTCGCCGGTGCTGGCGAGCCGCGAGTGTCCGTCGGGTGTGAGCCGCTTCGTGACGAGAGCTGCACTACTTTTGTCTAGCTCGCACAGTGGCCTCACCTTGTCGCCGGTGCTGGCGAGCCGCGATTATCCGTCGAGTGTGAGCCGCTTCGTGACGAGAGCTGCACTACTTTTGTCTAGCTCGCACAGTGGCCTCACCTTGTCGCCGGTGCTGGCGAGCCGCGAGTGTCCGTCGGGTGTGAACCGCTTCGTGACGAGAGCTGCACTACTTTTGTCTAGCTCGCACAGTGGCGAGTGTCCGTCGGGTGTGAGCCGCTTCGTGACCAGAGCTGCACTACTTTTGTCTAGCTCGCACAGTAGCCGCTACCAGGGTTGCCAGACGTACGATAATTATCGTACATGTACGATAATTTGGCCTCCGGTACGATGTACGATACAATGAGTACTATCGTACGCAAAAGTACGATAATTTGCAGGTCGTCGAAGATTGGGTTAAATTCTAGGGTTTTTTAATAACATTATATGAAAAACGCACTCACTGGAGTGACCTTGAATCGAGATATACGTCCACATGGTCAGAAATGACAACCTGATCAGATCGTCAAAATTTTTGACTGCTTGGTCACCATTAGCAGGGATGCAAATGTCAGATTTCTGAATTCCCCGAAATATCTAAGTGAAAAACATCAACTTGAAGTTAATTTCGCAAAAATAGCTCATTATTATATAATATACTCGTAATATATTAATTTGTCTAGCTCGCACAGTGGCCTCACCTTGTCGCCGGTGCTGGCGAGCCGCGATTGTCCGTCGGGTGTGAGCCGCTTCGTGACGAGAGCTGCACTACTTTTGTCTAGCTCGCACAGTGGCCTCACCTTGTCGCCGGTGCTGGCGAGCCGCGAGTGTCCGTCGGGTGTGAGCCGCTTCGTGACGAGAGCTGCACTACTTTTGTCTAGCTCGCACAGTGGCCTCACCTTGTCGCCGGTGCTGGCGAGCCGCGAGTGTCCGTCGGGTGTGAGCCGCTTCGTGACGAGAGCTGCACTACTTTTGTCTAGCTCGCACAGTGGCCTCACCTTGTCGCCGGTGCTGGCGAGCCGCGAGTGTCCGTCGAGTGTGAGCCGCTTCGTGACGAGAGCTGCACTACTTTTGTCTAGCTCGCACAGTGGCCTCACCTTGTCGCCGGTGCTGGCGAGCCGCGAGTGTCCGTCGGGTGAGAGCCGCTTCGTGACGAGGGCTGCACTACTTTTGTCTAGCTCGCACAGTGGCCTCACCTTGTCGCCGGTGCTGGCGAGCCGCGAGTGTCCGTCGGGTGTGAGCCGCTTCGTGACGAGAGCTGCACTACTTTTGTCTAGCTCAGACAGTGGCCTCACCTTGTCGCTGGTGCTGGCGAGCCGCGAGTGTCCGTCGGGTGTGAGCCGCTTCGTGACGAGAGCTGCACTACTTTTGTCTAGCTCGCACAGTGGCCTCACCTTGTCGCCGGTGCTGGCGAGCCGCGAGTGTCCGTCGGGTGTGAGCCGCTTCGTGAAGAGAGCTGCACTACTTTTGTCTAGCTCGCACAGTGGCCTCACCTTGTCGCCGGTGCTGGCGAGCCGCTTGGCCGCGTGGCGGTACAGGCCGCGCGCGCCGAGCACGTCGGCCAGGCGCCGCAGCAGCGCGTCGCGCCCCGGGGTATCTGCCGGGGCCGCGAGCCGCTCCGCGAGCTCCTCTGTGAGCGGCGCTGAGGACTGCTCCACTATGTCTAGGGCTTCTTCGTACTGTAACACGTATACATACCTAGGATTACTCGGGGCACGTTCTAGGGATAGGATATCGATAAAAAAGATGTCGGTATAATTAAATTAATATATGTGCTCAATAAACATTCTGGATTACTATAAAGAGGTTCGATGTCATATTTGATCTGATATCGAGCCTCTTAAATTAATGATAATAAAAGTATGAGGATGTAATTTCAATCAAAATGACAATTTACGTGTATTATGAAATTATTTTAAAATAAACATGTAAATACACGTTTTAATATGTTTACTTTTTCATTTGAAAATGTGGAGAAATAAAGTAATATTTATTTATGTCGATGACATTTAGATGTTGACAGTAACATCGATATACTTTTTTGTCGATAAAATATTTTCCTACGTCACTTTCGTATAGGTGCCCCGAGTTATCCTAGGTATGGTTATAAGAAAAACATACGAGGCCTAGAGTGCAATGTGATCAGCTCTGTATGCAATGTAAATGAAAATCAAGTCGCCGCTTGTGCCCGCATCGGTTTCAAGTAACCGGGCTGTTAGATTCTGCCCGTCTAGCGTAACTACGCTTCGCAACGCATGTCGTGGGACGTAACCTTGCCCGTCACTCTCTCACAATACAGCGAATAAAGAGATAGGTAATATTTCTCGCGCGAGAAAGAGTCGCGTGTCGTGTCACAGTTGTGCTATTAGAGGTATACTGGTTGCCCTCACCCGCCTTACGCGGCAAGAAGCGGCCACAAGTCTCGCAATTTGATCGCAGATGTACCGCAAATCTGTGAACTAAGGTTGGCAACCCTAGCCTTAGGGTCTAAAGAGATTAAGGTGCTCAGACTCGGAATAAATCATACCTGGCCGGCGGTAGCGAGTAGGGCTGCCGCGTGCGAGTGCCGCTCGGCCTTCCTCAAGTGCATGGCGAGAGTTCGTGCTAGTGACACGTCTACACGTTCTCCGAGAGACTCCACCGCCGCCACCATGGCGTTGGTGTCGCCGCAGCTCAGGGCCAGCTTTAGCGCCATGTGGGGTTTACCTGTAAAAAAAAATTAAACACTGTCAGTCTGTCATCATTGGATATTTAACCACCGTCGGTACTACTATAATTGTTGACAACCCTATTTCTAGTGCTTACCTAGTGATGATTTAGGTCCCACATAATGGAATAGAAACTCACACACCTAATATAGCTAATCGTAAATGGAGCCACAATCACACTACAAAACAATACAGAAATGTTTTTGTTCCAACAAAATCCTCTTATCGATTCTAATCGCCGTCATAGCCATCATGGTACAAACCGATGCATGGCTTGCTCGGTTTGCTCCCTCCCTCCCTCCAGCACAGAGCTAGGCTCAATGCGTGAGCCTTACGTAGTCTAAGTATCTAGTAGCACGTACTGTTAGTAGTCTGTTACCGGCTTTCTGAAACAAGATTCAAAGCGAAGCGAGCTCGGTCTGCTAGCGCCCTCTAGGATACTGTCATTGCCACGGCGCTTTTACAAGCCCGGCGCACCACAATGACGATATTTTTTTCCAAAGAAGCGTTGTTCAGCTTTTTCAAATCCAAAATTAATGGCATTTTTATAATCTGGACAACAAAAATTTAGAACACCCATCTCCCTTTTTTTAAGCAATTTTGCGTCATCTTATACTTCCCACATGGATTTCATTTTTTAATCTGCGTCCCCCAAAACTTAGGAAACTATTTTCTCATACAGTAGCCGGCAAACAACTTGAGCGTGACCTTGACTGCGCAGTAGCCGATTTACGTACAAATTTACATGCGCAGATCCGCCATTTTGGTTCAAGTTGTTTGCCGGCTACTGTAACAAACTTTTTCTTACCAGCTTTCTGATATAAGGCTATGGCTTGTTCTGTCTGCTCGGCGGTCTCCAACACGGAGGCAGCGTGCAGCGCGTGAGTGGAGGAGGCGGAGCCAGCCCGCCACACGAGGTTCCATGCGCTTGCTTCAGCCGCCACGCGAATGGCCGACGCCACAGCGCCGCTTTTTATGTATAACTGTAGTATGCGATATTGTATTTTTATCTTTACTTTCATAATAAATTGATGAAATTTATAATAAAGTACCTACAGGTAAAAGGACGGCGGCTAAGTTGAAATGGGACTGAGCTGGCCACGTTTGCCGCATGCCGGACGACTTGTGGGCCAAAAAGACCACAGAGTGGACACCACACTTCTCAAGACGGGGACGCGGCAGACCTCGGCGGCGATGGCGCGATGACTTGGACTTTTTACTCCAGGTCTGGCCATATAAAGCACAAAAGAGAGAGCAGTGGATAAAGAGGTGGGAGGCCTTTGCCCAGCAGTGGGACACAATGGGCTCATAATAATAACAGGTAAACTGAGTTGTTCGTGGTAGGAGTTGTGGGGTTAGGTGACTATGGATTTGAAATGGACGGTTCGGTAAGTGTGGTTAGTCTTGCCACACAAGGAATGACAGGCACGACCACTTTGCCAAGACTGAAACGACAAAGAAGAAGTTCGGTAAGACGGCATGCAGCTCCGCTACTCTTCAAGCCCTTTCGTGGCTTCCCTTCGCGCCTCTTTTGGTGTGAGCTACGACTGTTAAGGGTCGGGTAATTTTTATCAAAACATGTATGCCTGATGCTAGCGCAAACCAAATGTTTATGCTGAAGCGAAAAATATGCTTTGAGCGGGACTTGAACTCACTTTTCCACGCCTTTTCGGGCCAGACGGGCAACCTACCAATTGTTTTATTAAATCCACTAGGTAAAAGCATCAAATTTTCCAACCAATTGCTTCATTTCTTATAAACCGTGGAGACGTAGGTTCAAATGCCGCTCAAAGCATTTTCTTTTTCAGTCTTTCGCTTCAATATGAAGATTGATCAAGATAAACAGGATCGCGAATAAGGGTAGCGCATAACCAGCCCATAACTATAATGATATCAGACATGATAAGGGCTAGAATGCGATTTTCTTGCCGTACCTATAAATCGAAATTCATGATTATACATAAATGTTGCCTACCTTCACTGCAGCCTCAGTCTTATCCGGTTGCATTTCCAAGTACCGCGCCATCTGATACATGCCGGCGGGACTCTTCTGACACAGCTGTTCAGCCTCCTCTATCCTGTGCATGTGGCATAACAACCGTGTTTGTTCCCCAAAGTCGTTTGCCCGAGCATAGGCTTCCAACGCACCGTCGAGCTCCCCTGTGCTTTCTAAATAGTGCCCCCACCACATTATGAGGTTCGTATCGTTTGATGAGGATACATATTGAGCTAGGACGTGTGCTTGTCCTTGAGCTATCAGCATCCTAGGCACGTGAGGCACCAACGTCCCAGCGCTTTCGAACAGTTTTAAAGCAGCCGCAGTCTCTCCATTCGCCCACATAATCTTCGCTAATTTATGCTGCGCACTTTTGATAAGTAGAATGTTTTCTCCCTCACTATTCCCTGATGTTATCTCTTGGAGGCCCCCTTCTTTCGCTGATAGGAGACGTGTTACAAGATCGGGACGCTCCGCATCTCGGAAAAGTTTCTCAGCTTCGTCTAGCATACCGAGATTGATAGCTAGGACGCCGATCTGACAAGTCTCGTCCATGTCGTTACCGTTTATCGCTTTACGCATCATCAGGGCTCCCTTTATGTTTCCCATTTTCCCTAAACACACGGCACCGACGTCTGGTCTTCTGCGGGCCACGCATTCCTTGGCCAGACTGTCCCATATCACCGAGTGTTTGCCGCCCGTTATATTAGTTCCGACGACAACTGCTTTCTCCAAGTTACCTGTTGTCATACAGTACAAAAAATCTAGTGTTTGCTTTATATTATTAGCATCGTTAGCAGACTCTTCAAACTCGTGCATTAATATTTTTTTGATAGTTTGCTGAGACAATATCACGACGTGAGGTGTAAAGAGAGCACAAAGCATGAAGTCCGACATGAAATATTCTTGAGAGTTTGGACACCAGTTCTTGTACTCATAAAGACTGCCGTCGTGGCAAAAGAATAAGTGGACGTGATCCAAATCGGCCGACCGCATATGGACAGCAACAATTCTTGGATCATTACCGTCCCACACTATAGCTATCGGGACGCTTTGATAAGGTGGTGCTTGATTGTCTGAAAGAAGGGTATGGGTTATGACGTCATTCGCTGCATCCCACAGGTATAATCTCGGATCAGGAGCCAAGCCAGCGTTAGCGATGCTGAGACAAATGTACCGCCCACTGCAATTCACTGACGCCCTCATAACTTCACCAAAGTCTTCAATCATTTGATAGCAATTTTTGGGCGGGTATGGCATTCTTAGACCTTTCTTTGTTATCTCTGCGAGTTTGAGAGTGCCGTCCATCGTTGCTATTACGATAAACTTGCCTGTGTACGTGACACCGATTGGTTCGCCTTCACCCTCTGTGCTGGGCAGAATCCCTAAGTTGTTGCCAGTGACGGAGTAACACTCGATGTGGGGGTTGACCACTCCCACCAATACGTCATTGTTTAATATGAGAACGTCGGTCTTCCACGAGAATGATCGGATGAGAGAAAACTTTATGTCATTATCCTTACTGCACATCCAGACCTGAAAATCCAGAAGAGAGACATATAATAACACAGGTATCAAATTAACTACTGTAAATATTTAAAGAAAAATTAAAGACACAAAATGAAAATAAGTAGACCTTGCCTATGCTCAAGGTAAAGTTATTTGAATGATATAAAAAAAAGTAATAATTATTTACCTGTACTTCTTTGCCATCTCCAAGAGCTACATATTGATCTTTAAATGCAAAGGCTCTAACAGTAACCTGTGTTTTAATACTAGATGTAGCTTCTGTTTTATTTGTTATGGATATTTCATTGGCCGACTTCTGAACCATCCATACATTAGGAGTGTATCCCCAGCACACAGGCTGTTCCCTTAGTATAAACGCACTGGTAATGCAATTAACATGCAAAAGGGGGTTCATGAGGCCTTCAGACCCCCAGCTGACATCTTTCACAGTTCCTTTTATACAAGTACTGCTTATAAGTTTCCAATTGTTCCGGTGGTCTCTTCTCCAGAGGTACAAGTTGCCCTGTGATGTACCACAGCATAATGTATCACTCAAATTGCAGTAACTAATACTGGTGAATATATCTCCTGATACAGTTTCGTCATTTTCATTAGGCAAAACATCATTGTCACCATTTTCGCTGTCCCAAACTCTTATTAAGTTATCACCAGTAATGACCGCTACGCAGTAGTTCCCTGCGAGGACTATGGCCTGACCATTTCTAGCTGCCATCCTGACGTGTGTGTCTGTAGTTAGAGAGCCATCGTCAGTGGTAATGAATCTAGTCAAACTCAGGGCTCCACCATTCTCCCAAGCCACTAGCAGATATATATTGCTCACCATACCCATAAATAATATATTGCCAGGAGTATTAAGGATTTCAGTACATGAACCAGTATGGTCAATATATAATATGACACCATTATCCTGTGCTGCATAACAAGCATGGTTGTCCGGTTGGGATCCTTCCCTCATCCTCGCTGTTGTGCGGGGTCGCCATGCTGCCAGAGCATCAAGTGCATTTTCATCACCAGCAACTGCAGCTCTTGCTAATCCTCGTATAGAACTCTCTCCACTAGGACACACTGGACAAAATGTAACATGAGTAATAACATCACCAAGCTGATGGTGAAAAGAAGTCAAAGGTGCTCCCGAGGCTGACTGCCAGCCAGATAAAGACCCTGCGGCATCTGAGGCAAGAAGTCTACCGCCTCCGAGACTAAAAGCAACTGTAGTCAATGCAGCATTATGTGGTGCTTCCAAGCGGGCCCAGGAATACTCAAGCCAGATATAAAGTTCACCTCCATCCCAGCCCACTACTAGTAACTTTCTAGTAGGATGCCATGCCATCGCCGTTACTTGATTCGATAATAATATTGGCCATTCACAGCCTTCTAATGCTAGTCCCTGGAAAATAAAAGTTTTATTAAATTTACTAACTTTTTATATCTGTTGTTAAAGTTAAACAATACGTACTATAATGAAACTTACATTTTCTTGAAATATTGTAACGAAGCCTCCTTTCTCTTGATTATAAGATCCTAAAGCCAAGAGCGGTAATGATGGATGCCAGGATCCCAGAGTTGATACAACATTGTTATCAGTAAAGTTTAGTTTGGTGTCAATGTACAGAGTCATTATGATCTAGTTCCGATAGTTCAACATACATTTAATATATCTTGTAAAACAACAGACTTAATTAAGGCACTTTAGGACACATTTAAATCATAAATTCTTTTTTATAAATGCGAAAAGTTTAGCTGTAGTTTAACAGAATATTTTGTTGTTTTATTTGGTTGTCATGACAACAGGTTGACAGTTTCTTTAAGCTCAGCGTGCCATTCACGGTCGGATGAAACGGCTAACTTAAGGTGCGAGCGCACAACGCGAAGCGGTCAAGCCAAGTGTTGTATATTGTACGAAATTTTAAATTGTGTCGCTTATAGTTCAAGCGTATTATAGTTTCGCGGCAGGGCAGCATATTGAGTTATATCACTTGCAAAGAATATTCGGTCAAAGGTTCGATTTTTTCATTTGTCTAACTGCCGTAAAACTATTTCTGAGAGTGTACACGAGGTATACAACTGCGCAGCAGTGTTGTCAGTAGACGTCAGTAAGGCTCCGTCTACACTTGTATCATTTCGCCGATCCGATCCCCGTCGCGTATCTTCACCGCGTATCATGAACGGTAGTGTGGACGTCGCGCCGTCGCGATCATGCAACGCTCGCGCGAAATCCATGTTGATAAGGTAGGTACGCTTTTGAGGCAGCCTCGGGTTGAGGCACGCACGGCTCGCCCATTTGCTCACTTCAGTACCCCGCACACTCGCGATCAGGAAAGTGTTGCATGATCGCGACGGCGTGACGTCCACACTTTCGTTCATGATACGCGGTGAGGATACGGGGTGAGGATCGGCCGTTATCCATCTCGAGTGGGTTTTTGCCCGATCATCAAAGGCGCTATTTGAGTCATCGATCCACGCTGCGGTCATTGGTTTTTAATCCTTAATCTTTACGATAATTAAAGAATACCATACCACTGATGGACTGTCTACTTTGTTAGGCCTTTCCATGCGGCGTCTTCCAGCACGCGGTTTCCACTCGAGAACCTTTCTGCCGCATGCCATAAAACAAACAGTCATTCGAAGGCCATGTCTCCGTGAGCGGGTGCCTTAATCGAAGGCCTCGCCACGCGGTGTCTTCCAGCACGTGGTTTCCACTCCAGAACCTTTCTACCGCATTATGTATCATAAAACGAGCACAGTTATGTGCTAAATCTCCATGAGCAGATGACAAAAATGAAGGCCTTCCTCGCTGCGACTTCCGGTACACGGCCCCCGCTCAAGAATATTTCTGTCCCAAGGTTCAGTGAGCGATCTCAGCGAGCGACATTTTTAAATGGGACGCAACTCCGCACCGAACAACGATCACAAATGAAATGAAATCATGAAATGTTCGACGAAAACGAAATGCCAAAATGATCGGGGCGGTGATACGCGACGAGGATACGATACGGCAAGTGTGGACGCGTTTCTTCGCGCGACGCGACGGTGCAAATGATACGGAGTGCCCGCAGTGAGCGTCCAAACAGGACGATACGCGGTGAGGATACGCGACGGGGATCGGATCGGCGAAATGATACAAGTGTGGACAGAGCCTAACATAACAATAATTATGTCAAGTCAAGCATGGTCTTGGCAATCTTGGCATGGCCAGTGATGTCTGTCACTGTCGGTTACCGGATAAACATTCGCACGTTGTTCATTTAACCTTACATTTGTGTTATTAATTAAAATATTTAAAAATGGTATCAATAAAAAAAGCCCCTGTTAAAAAAGTAAAGCGGGATAAGTTACAAAAGTCTACTAAGATCGAAAAGAAAAAGTCTATAGAACCAGTAAAGGAGGCGGCTAAGAAGATATTGCTACTAAAAGAAAATGCACACGCCGAAGTAACTCCTGTTAAGCCCCCAGTAGTAGTAAAAAGTACTAAGAAAGGCAAATATGTTATGCCCTCAAAAAGTATTACGGGAGATCTCGTAGACAAATGTCTCACAGCTCTTAAGCAATTGTCTGAAAGCTATAAAAATAAAAATACCATTCTTGAAGATGAGACAGTCATATTTGCAGAAATAAATTGTTTAAAGATCCAGAACACTACTGCAAATATAAAATTGTAAGTCCCACCTAACAGTAATAACAATTCAAACCTCAATTTATAATAAATTAAATCAATAAAAGAGAATAAGTAAATCTTACAGAAATGTACTAAGTCTTAAATAATGCATTGGTCCTTTAATTTGAGTACAATACACCCTTATACATAGTTGCCATGAATAAGTGAATGAGTATCATAAAATAGTCATTTCATGGTTGTGTAGGCATACCTACACAACAAAATATAATCAACTTTTTCAGTTTTACCATAGTAAAACTGAAAAAGTTGATTATATTCAATCAAAAAAACTAAATCAAAATTGGACCATCATCATCAGGAGCTATGATGCATACAAATACACACAAGTACATAGACGTATAAGTATTTGTTGGGGGTTATTAGTCAAAGTCAAAATATTCTTTTAGGCCTAGCTACAAGCACTTTCGAATCGTCAGTTACAGAGAGCAGAGCAATTTATTGATAGAATTATTACTAAAAATAAAATAAAAAACATAAAAAATAACATTATAGAAGTAAAAGAAAAATCCCCAAAATATTAATATGTCAGACAGGTTATTTGAAATAAATATCCTCTATATTTCAGTGTATTACCACATAGTACGGTAGCATCAACTGGAGAAGTTTGTTTGATCACAACAGACCTCAAGAAGGGCAGGAAGATTGACCATGAGCCTACAGTAGACCACTGGGAAGAACTCCTAAGGAAAGCTGGTGTAACACAAGTATGTACCTATCTAAGATTTTCCCACATTCTGATAAATGTAAATGTTGACTTCCACACTTATCGAGGCATCCTATTCACCACATGGGAGTGGAGAGAATTTCGGGCGGTAGGGTCCCAGCATCACTGTTGGATTATGTTGGTATGCATGCTAACGGCTAGAATTTAGTAGGGACGCACAGTGGTCTAAAATAATATATTTTGATTATGTGCACAAACCACTAATAAGCATGCTGACCCTTTACATGTACGTAACTTGTGTTTTACATCTATTTATCATTATTAATTAATCATATTATTATCACCAATTCCAGGTTAAAACTGTGCTTCCTCTAAGACAACTGAGAGTAGAATATGATCAATTTGAGCTGAAACGGAGACTCATGACGCAGCATGATTTTATCATGGTGGATACAAGAGTTCTAAGCCACACATCTCATGTCCTGGGCCAGATGTTTTTCAAAAAACATAACATGCTGATTCCAGTGAGAATTGATGAAAAGAAAGACCTTAAAAAACAGATTGATCTTGGCCTACGCACTGTAATGTTGCGTCTGAGTGAAGGGACAACATCAACTATTAATGTTGGACACACAGGAATGTCTCAAACAGCTTTGAAAGAAAACATCTTGTCTTTGGTGGACCAATTGAAAGTTAGATACCCTGGAGGGGAGGCTAATGTTAGAGCCATTAACATAAAATTACCACTGTCCATGTCTCTTCCCCTTTATCTCTCATTAAGTAAGTAGTGCATACATTTTAAAAGTATTAAGACAGGTTTAATTGGCGGCGCGACACAAACTCAGCTAGTCCTTACTAACTTCTACCAGCGCACACTAGGGCGCTCACTGCGTCTTCCGCCTTTTGTTTGTAAAACGGCGCGCGTTCGTAACCCGGCATAGCGGCACACACGCCTAGTTGATAATGTCGCCATGCACCATGATCAACGATGGCGCATCTTAGGGCGCGGTTCCACCGACATGATATCATGTTATTTACATATCAAATCCCTGGCATGTTCAGAACATAAACAATTAAACATCTATTAAGATACAGTAATTGAACTCATGGCAGGAAGAACCAAAACCTGGCCCAGACTGGTGTATGACAGGGAGGAGTGGAGAAGAATGGGGGAGGCCTTTGCCCAAAGGCACACAGATTCGGTTACTTTAATATAAAAATATATATAATGTATTTTAATTTTGTATATCTGAAATAAGGCATAAATAAATAAATACATAAATAAATAAAAAAGATACAGTAATTTGTAATGAAGTATTTTTAAGAAACTTAATGTAAAAAATGTTTCTATCAATTTTCTTTAACTCAAAAAGATCAAGTATTCATTCTAACTTTTGATTTCCCTGTTTAGAATATTTTTGTCTATGCGGCATGTCTGTAAACCATTTTTGTATCACAATTATTCTGATTCTTTCAGGGCCATCTAGCGTAGTCAACACACCAAAATTGAAACACAAAATGCCCAAGAACTTTGCTGTGTTGGAAGATGAATTAACAACTCTTTTTGATGGTGTTGTAAGAGTGGCTCCAGATGGTACAGTAAAGGTTAAAAGAGTCAAGAAAAACAAACCAGCTCCAGTTAGGTAAAGATATTTGACAGTACTGCTAAAGAATGGAACTCAGTCCCATCATGCGTATTTCCATAAAATTATAACTTGGGCTCTCCTCAAGACAAGAGTGAATAGGCTGACTAGACCCAGTAGTCACTTACCATATTAAGGTAATACTGAGGTAAATCGCTGGTCAGTTAATGCATGAAACAAAAACATATAAAGCCTGACCAGAAATATATGAGGGTGCGCCATATTGCGGAATTTCACTGGAACTAATTTCTTACACTGGCAATGATTTCATAATGGTTTGTCAACAACGTCAATGTCAAAAATATTAAAATACTCAAACGGGTTTACTCACGTCATAGAAGTCGAATAACGCTCGACATGTTTCGAATCGGTACGCGATTCATCATCAGGAGAGACGATCAGTCGCGGCGGCGGTCAATCGAACACTGCGGGCATGCGCCCTGTCCGCGCGGCTGCTCGACGCGGGTGTCACCGGCGGAGGCGCAAAACTACCCTCATCATCACGCACAATGCCAATTGTCGGGTTGCACACAACACTCACTACGTCATTTGCTAAGGTCTCGTCCACACTAACCACCGATGTAGTATTCAAAACCGTCCTCCAACTAGGGGGCACTGACCATCCACAATCTCTGTTAAAATTCGGATGACGACTAATTTCGATAGCCTCCCGTACTTTCCGCGGAATGGAAAACTTTTCTCTCGCCAGCACAGTTACCTTATCGAACCGAATATAGTGAGACGTATCCGAATTCAGTGAATGTTCCGTCACTGCAGAACCCCGGGTATCCTGATTTTTCATACTACGTATGTGTTCAGTCACTCTTGTGGAAATGTTCCGGCCAGTCTCTCCTATATAGTTCTTCCCACAGGAGCACGGAATCATATATACGCCAGGATTACTTAGGGGTTCCTTATCTTTGGGGGAACGCACCAACTGTCTGAGCTGTATATGAGGGCGGAAAATCGTCTTGATGCAATACCTACGGCGTAACAAGTATCCGATTTTATCCGTCACGCCCTTAAGAAAAGGCAAGTATAAAGGCAGCCTCTCTACTGCAGTTGGGCGGGGACGAGCCGATGCGTTCGCAACCCGATTACTCTGCCTCCAGTTGTAGCCGTTGCTGTAGTTGTAAAATCAGGATACCCGGGGTTCTGCAGTGACGGAACATTCACTGAATTCGGATACGTCTCACTATATTCGGTTCGATAAGGTAACTGTGCTGGCGAGAGAAAAGTTTTCCATTCCGCGGAAAGTACGGGAGGCTATCGAAATTAGTCGTCATCCGAATTTTAACCGAGATTGTGGATGGTCAGTGCCCCCTAGTTGGAGGACGGTTTTGAATACTACATCGGTGGTTAGTGTGGACGAGACCTTAGCAAATGACGTAGTGAGTGTTGTGTGCAACCCGACAATTGGCATTGTGCGTGATGATGAGGGTAGTTTTGCGCCTCCGCCGGTGACACCCGCGTCGAGCAGCCGCGCGGACAGGGCGCATGCCCGCAGTGTTCGATTGGCCGCCGCCGCGACTGATCGTCTCTCCTGATGATGAATCGCGTACCGATTCGAAACATGTCGAGCGTTATTCGACTTCTATGACGTGAGTAAACCCGTTTGAGTATTTTAATATGTCTGAGACTCACGATAGTTTTCTATGTAAAATAACGTCAATGTCATTCGTGGTGCTTTCTTTAAAAGACAAATATTAAAAATTATCCAAAGAAAATGCCGAAACCATTTACAGTCGTGAACGTAAGATTATAAATAAAGTGCACACGTGTTTACTACACGAAAAATAGTCAAGAGTGCATTCCGTTAAATGATATTACGAGGTTAACATAGTGGAACTGACAGGTATTTAAACTAATATCATTATAGTGGGTTGCGATTGGTTGCAAAATTGTTGCCATGTAAATCTTATAAATAGCGCCCTCTTGACATCATCATCCTCCTAGCCTTTGTCCCATTTTTTTGAGAATGAATTCTCAATCGGGGTCGGCTACCTAAGTCCCAAGATGTGGCGTAGGCACTAGTTTTTACGAAAGCGACTGCCATCTGACCTTCCAACCCAGAGGGGAAACTAGGCCTTATTGGGCTTAGGTGGTTTCCTCACGATGTTTTCCTTCACCGAAAAGCGAGTGGTAAATATCAAATGACATTCCGTACATAAGTTCCGAAAAACTCATTGGTACGGGCCGGGTTCGAACCCGCGACCTCTGGATTGAAAGTCGCATGCCCTAACCACTAGGCTACCACCGCTTAAATAGCGCCCTCTTGACAATCCTCATATATTTCTGGTCAGGCTATACATAACACTATGAACTAACTGGCGATATTGTAAACTGACGGTCTACAGATAGGTTAGATAAATCCGTACCGAAAGGATGATAAGCAAAATATTAAGTTTATGCATTTAAGATAGCACATAGTGTTTTGCTGATATGGAAATTATATGTATATTATTATTTATTGAGGGAAATTCTTTCTCTTTATCTCAATGTTAAATGCATTTTTATAATAACATCATTCTCATAAGAAATCTATAGTACATAGGCAGGTAGATCTCCATTATTTCTGTACTACATAGTATGAAACAAAGTCGCTTTCTCTGTCCCTATGTCCCTTTGTATGCTTAAATCTTTAAAACTACGCAACGGATTTTGATGCGGTTTTTTTTAATGGATAGTGATTCAAGAGGAAGGTTTATATGCATAATTTATCAGCATTGCACCCGTGCGAAACAGGGGCGGGTCGCTATCTTATAAATAATGTTTGTGTTTATAGTGATACTGAAGAAGATGACGAGGAAGAGGAACAACAAGCAGAAGAAGCAGCAGAAGATTCTGACTAATTGTTTCTTTAATTAATAAACATAAATCAGTATAACAGTTTTTAATTTTGAACATAATGTTACAAAACTTATTAAATGAATGTCGTTAATACTAACATCACATAGGATTTTTTTTGTTCAATATTGCTTTACATGCTTTTATTCATCACCAACTGCAGTTAAAATACTTATTTCATCTGAATCAAAACCTTCAGGCCTGATGATACTCATTGATGTTTTGGGAATTATTGTCACTTGCATTTTAACAGGCCATACCTTCTTGAACTTCTTGAAATTCTCTCCATCATCTACTTGTTCTTCTAATTTGAGCAGTTCTTTCTTGACAATCAAGTCTCTCCTGACCTTAACAATGGTGGATCCTAAATCTAAGTCACTCATGCGGCTGTGCAAGTCATCATCATCTATTTCTTCCTTTAGAGCATTGTTACTCTTGTTTTGTGAGATTGAAGAGTTTTCTTTATTTTCAACTGTCTCTTTATTTGATTGCGTTCTTGTTTCAAACATTTTCTTTATCGAAGCCTGTTTCATGGTGGAACTCTTTGTTGTATCTTCAACAAAGTTGAATAAATCATCTTCATTTTCAGCAGCATCTACAGCTTTCTTTGCAGGTTTGAAGAAATTCAATTTTTTCTCTGCGGACTTGGTAGATTTTACTGTTTCTGTTGTTGTATTGACAAAATTAAAGAAATCTTCATTAGACTCACTGGTGTCCATTGCCATTTTTTTGTTTTGATTCCCTAATGCTTCCTCATCATTTAATTTTCTTTTAGGACCCTCAGTATTAACTGATGGCTGAATAGGAGCTGTAGCTACTTTTTTGTTACTATTCATAATATTTTCAGAGATTTCTTCAGTTAATTTTCTTTTTGCAGTGCTGGTATCGGAGCTTGATACATTAGAGGTATTCATATTTCTGGGTGTTAAGCTCTCATTGATCATAACATTTTCTTGTTTGCACTGCACTTTTTGTGTTTCCTGTGTGTCCTGTGCAAGAATTTCAGGTTTTTTTGTATTTGAAGTTGTTGGGTATTTAAAGACTTCAGAAGTAAAACTGAAGTCTGGGTTGCAATATTTCTCAGTAGAGCAGTATAATATTGCCAAGCCTATTTCAGCATCTGCGACAGCTCTTTTCCCCTTACTATTGAGGTAGTTAATGATATCATTTATCTGGTTTCTTTGTGCTTGGGATTCCTGAGTTGTGTTCCCAATATTGTACTGAATAACTACTACTTCTGGGCTAACAAGCATGGATTTGGTCATCTTCGATTCACTTAACAACAAAGCAGTGGCCGAGCTCTTTAGTAGGATCATTTTATATATTTCAAGTTGTCGTCTTGAGAAGAAAATGAATTTTTTGCCTGTAAAAAGTTCACGTCTTCTTCCATCAGGCAAAAACACAACATCCTCTTTATTGATAGTGGATTCAATGACTGTTGGGGTGTAGCTTTTTGGGTCTGGCAGTTTTGTGTTATTTGCAATGGCGTTCAAAACATCATTCCAGTATTTAGTTTTAACTATGTATGAGCCTTGTACTAATGCCAGTACAACTTTTATTGTTAATGTTATGGCTGGCATTGTCAGATATGTACATGAGTCGTCCCAATCGCTTTTTAAAGATCCACCAAGTTTCTCAAGGACATTTCTTAAGTTCTGAAGATTTTCTCCTTTTAAAGTCGAGGTGCAAGTGACATGTTTTACTTCCTGGACAGTCCACATACTATTAAGTTTACCAAATCTCACTACATCATTGTGCTGCAGTTGCACCTTGGTAGTCACTTCAATTTTTTCACTGGTTTGATTCACAAATGTTCCATATCGCGAACCCAAGTCTTGGAGATATAAATTGTTTTGAACGATTGACAGAACTGCATGTTTTCTACTTATCGAAGCATCCTCTATAACCGCAAAACTTCCGCATTGAGAGTCTAAAGTTCTTCCCACTGTTAAATTATTACCCTCTACTACAATATACAGAACTCTGGAATCAATGTGAGAGATCAAACACCACATTTTTGCTGCTTTTATTGTGATACGAAGACATCAAATCAACAATGCACTGAAGGAAAATAAGAGAAGCGGAGCGGGAGTTGTAGGACCACAGAAAAATAATAGTTTTGAAACCACAGGTAAGATAAATTTAAGTCTTCACAGACGAGACTCGACGGAAGGACGTGTATGATAGTGTAATAAAGTTTTGATTTATTATATTTTCGATCTAGAATAGGATGACATTGAGTGGCTTCTGAGCACTGGACACGATTTTGGCAATCTGGTTACATAGTTTATGGCGATCCGGTCAGATCAATATTTAAGACAGTTTGGAATTTTTGTAAAATAGCTTCCACACATACCTAGCCGATTTTATCGGTCCCTGTGTTGGTCGAGGGTTCGACACGGTTTGAAATGATTCTTATCTTCGGCATTAACCAGTGTGAGTTCGTACGAGACTTTACTGTTTTTAACCCCGACGAACAAAGGGGTGATATAAGTTTAATCTGTGTAAATGCGCGGATGCGCCATATATTGCTGAATTTCACAGGAACTAATTTCTTACACTGGCAATGATTTTATGACGGTTTGTCAACAATGTCAATGTCATTCGTGGTGGTTTGTTTACGTTTCTTTAAAAGACGAATATTGATATTTATTATATTACTGTGACCGGTTGCCATTTTTATAAAAAAGTAGAAAAGAAAAGACGAATATTTAAAAATATCCAAATAAACATAATGCGGCCTATAGGTGAGAACAGCTGGACATCCGGACATACGAAAGACCTCTTAGGCCAAACTGAAACAAAGATGCTACGCTTGCTCGGTCAATTACTTAGGGTCTGTTTACATTTTGATAAGTGATTAGTACGATCATTAATTAATCAAAATTTTGATCAAAATGTAAACAGGTTATGCAGGCTCCAGTAATGTAACGGACGTTAACTTTTTAAATTATAGTCCAGTAAAATAGTGTTTTAGCCTGTAATATTTTTTTTTTATATTTGTGCGTGTTCGACTGCATTATTAATAAGTACTAACAGAATGGCCAATGGGTGATTAGTCTGCATATTTCCGTGGTGGTAATATCATAATGGTTGCCGCGAAAGCGCGAAAACAAATTGTACAAGTGGCATGACGCCAGTGAGTGGTCGACAAGTATTATCTATATTTCGACTTAAAATTTGACGTTTTTTAATATAGTGATGCTTTGTCCTCGTTGATTGGTCTTAAGTAACAGCTTTCGTGCAGAAATTAGCCACAGCGGACCAGAAAAGTTTGGCTTCAAAATTTTAATTCTTATCAATAAAAAAAAATGCCTATTGGTGTTTAGATATGTCATCACCGTGTTAGCAATATTCTAACCCAAAATATTTTAGTAACCGATGTTGGTATTCCTACAGCGTTTCGTAATTCGTAAATTAAATTTGCGGCGACTTACTATCTATCTAACCCTTTTCGCGTAAGCACCGGCCCGACGGAGCCGAGAAGGGGTTATAATATTTGTACAGGCGACAGATGACCAAGGGTTACATTTGAACGTGATACTACTGTATAACGAAGTGTTAAGACTGTTAAAGTGTTTATACAAATAGGGTTTTAAAAATAACTGACGTAGGTAATAATTATTTATGATACTAGTGGCTCTATGAGACGGATTCAACCCCCTATTTACGCCATTTTGAAAAAGAAACTAAATCTGAATCGACAAAAAATCTATATACTACGTAGGTACTTATCGAACATACTAAAATATCGAAAATTCTCTCTACTGCACTTTTCCTGATCATGTACGCACCATCACGTTCTAAACGTCGAGGTAATTCAATAAACACTATCGAAACATTGTCTTTAGTATCCCACAACTTGGGGCAGCTGCAGCTGCAAAAGAATACACTTGGATATTTAAAGAGATTCTTAGTTTTCCTTTTACTTTAACTCCCCATAGATGGAACCTCCATCGCCCATCGGATTGATACCATTAGTCATCAACCGGCAGCACCAATTATTACTACCCAAACGGTCTCGGCATTATTTACGGCAAAGTTCCAACAAAAGATTCAAAAGGGCAGCCTTTAATAAACAAACTTTGCCCCTTTATCAATTCTAAAAGCGGAATTCTTTAAAGAACGCTCCAATCTTTGGGGCAAAGGGTTTCTCAAATTACGATTTGATGTTATTTATTCACTGGGGGTCTATTAGCTGTGCTGATTGGTTGATTAGGGAACTCTCTGTAACCGGGTAATTATGCCGCTTCAGAGAGCTATTCCCACGTTAATGTATGCTTTGGTGACATTTATGCGGTTTTGTAATTACTCTCTCAATGCTACTCTACTGATTCCCGCTGATTTGCGTGCAGGTACAGAACAAATAGGTACCTATATTATAATAGTACAGCTGCAGTAAAGCTTTTTGTATTACTTTTTTTTAGACTGTAGGTTTCAAATATAAGTATACCAATAAATCGCAATAGCCCTGTTCTAAGTAGTAGGTAACATTGATAATATGTTAAGAAACACACACGAGTTTAAGTGGAACGTACATTCTTGCAAACTTTCACGTTTATAATATAGACAAGATATACGATAGTTACAAATCTTAGTCAATTTTACACGCAATTACCCCTAAGTTCCTCAACTTTGAATAATATCTCATGCTTATGTTAGATGCCAAGTACCTAGGTAGGTAGGTAGGTAGTTACGTATTCTACATATGCGCGTGTCGGTTGTCGGTAAACAAGCTGCCTGAATAGAGTGAGAAGTTTACTGAGGCACGCGAGCTCCCGAGGGTATCTCCCCGAGACTGGACGCTTTTGTCTTGGGCCTTGGCAGAGACTTTCAATTTAAAAATTTGAAACATGTTTGCATCTTGTATATTACAAACACCGATAAAATTATATATACGTACTTTATTATTATTATTATAGTTACCTACAGAATTAGAAATGTAGGTATAAGAATCATGTTGTAGGTAATTGCAATGATTACATTTTAAACATATTTAAAATTTTAGGGTTCCGTAGTCAACTAGGAACCCTTATAGTTTCGCCATGTCCGTCTGTCCGTCTGCCCGTCCGCGGCTTAGCTCCGTGATCGTACTAGAAAGCTGAAATTTGGTATGCTATGTGTATGTATCACGCCGGCAAACCGCAAAACGGTAAAAAAAAACTTTAAAAAACCCCTTTTTTTTCATGGACCTCTCGTAACACCTAAATTGGAGTGAATTTTTAAATCTGGAAATGCGTCTAGTTTGACGTCACAGTAATAGTAGGTACACAACGTCGGGGATAGTGCAATACCGCGTACGTAACAAGTGTAGCTACGAATCGATATTCAAACAAATGCTAAGTATTTTATTAAAATGAGAACTTTATCGACAGCTGTTATTTACGCGGTATTGCACTATCCCCGACGATAACATACCTAGGGCGGTGAATTCGTAAATGTTCCTCAGGTATTTGTGCTAATAAATATGCGATCTGGATCTTTACGAATTACCTTCGGCCCACGGTTTGTCAAGTTTTACGCCTTGACTTGACCACGAAATGAGATTTTTTTCCCGTGTAGCGGGCAGCCTCCAGTGAATAAATAACATTAAATCGTAATTTGAGAAACCCTTTGCCCCAAATATAAGACCGTTCTTTAAAGAATTCTGCTTTTAAAATTGATAAAGGCCAAAGGGCCAAAGTTTATTTATTAAGGCTGCTCTTTTGAATCTTTTGTAGAGAAACTTCGTAGTAAACAATACCGTTGGAGTGGTTATAATAAGAGCTGTCGGTTCTAGCGACAAATACTATCAATTCGATCAAGGTTCCATCTAAATCGTTAACAGCTCAATTTGACCGAGAACACGTCTAAAAGTTTATAAAACTCTAGTCAGTATATTACACGCTTAATACCACAGCTTATACTATAAAATTGGATCTCGGAGTGCGTAACTAATCTGTGTAATATTTGGTAAAATTGTAATAGTACATTACTGCAGACGCCGGCAAAGAAGGGCTTGCCGGGTGAGTAGATATAGACTGGATAGTGTGATACGAAGCCGACAAGCCCTTTTCACGGCTAAGGCATGTATAGTGCTTTTCTCAAACATATGTAATGAAATAAATAAAATACACTACTCAAAAAATATAATTCAGCTCTTTAGCCTCTTCATGAACACAGACGCCATTTAATAAAAAAATACTTCCCGGCCTAGGCCTTCAATTTTGTATGAAATTCCTTTACAGTTTTCTCTGATACTTCGAAGCCTGTTATAACGCACGTTATGACGATATTTCATTGCATGATTGAGTTTTCTTTTTGTTACAGAATAAGCGTTAACCGTAATGAGTTGAAATAAGAGCATTTTTTTATCAATCTTTGATCCACGTTCTAGAAGGCATTACGCAATAAACTTTTTCAAAAATTGCATGTAATGTTGCCTTACCATCGCTAGATAGACTACAGTAAGTGGAACATACCGAAGACTTTTTAGAAGTGTCCAGTAAATAGCGAGATTTTAAATTTGGAATCAATATTTGTCCAGTAAGTAAGTATGTAATTCCTATTACGTATCAAGATATTTGAATATCGAAACCGATTTACATCGTCACCGACCTATAAAAAAACTAAGGATGTGAAGGCGATGAGGTCGTATATAAATGTAAAAAGGATGCATTCCACAAATTGTTTTAATTATAAGTACAGTGCGACAGCAAATTGTAGAAATTAAAAAAGTGGCGTCCCTTTTTCATAAATTAAATAGAAAGAGACGACATTGCAGTATACACTTGCAATTTACACTAAGAGCAAATGTAAAATAAAAAGAGGTTAGCACTATTGGCAGTATAAACGTAACTCATGATACATATTAAAAAAAAAAAGTAGCGACAAGGTTTAGTGCGGAAGTTTGTATGCAGCGTTTAGTTCATAATTGTGCTGTGTAAAATGACAATGATATTTCGGAATTCCTTCCTTTTTTGTGTCGTTTGGAAAAAACCTCAGAGTCAAAATTGAAGGTAAGCTTTATGATATGAAAATTAGTTAGAAAATACAACAATTTTTTTAATTTTATCTTTAAGACTTAGATTTGTATGACAGTGCAAATAATTAAACGCAGTATTTATAAAAAAAGAAATTAAGGCGGGATTTTAATTAAAAGACAAAAATTTCAAATTTGTTTGTGTGACCTATTACAATATTTCGGCAAAAATGAGTTCAGACGAGTCTGATTCAGAATAGACGGCACTCCTCCATACTTAAAAGCGGAGGCAGAGTTAGCTAAAATAATTTACTTCCGACTAAATCCAAGGAGATATAAAAAAATACAAGAGATTCATTAAATGGAAGGAAGAAAATCAAGTTAATAATTGGTCAGAATATTTCAACAATCTTTCTGAGACAATCGGATGGCTACAAAGGAAATAAATCACAAATATTCAGCAGCAAAATATAGAAAAGTTCTTAAATCAAGCTCTAGATGATAACCATTTAGGCGATGAAGGTAAATAAATGCTGCCACTATTTGATAACGATATAACTATATCTTTTATCCAAGTATAAACTCATAATTATTTTTGTTATAGGTTGTTATCATGGGAGTTAATGGTGCCTGCGACGACGAATATCACAATGTGTAATAATAAAAATGGGATATAACAAAAATATTCATTGGAAAAATGGCCGAATATGAATGGCACCTACAAAATATAATTTTAATCTAATTTTCTTGTTTAATTTTTGAGAAAAGCACTATACTTGCTTCGACCGTAAGAGCCATCCTGGCCTCGTATTGTATCCGGACCTCGCCTACGGCTCGGTCCGTCTAATTCCTACTCGGCCAGTATGGCTTACTTACTGGTCTCTGCCGTAATGTACTATTGCCGTAAAAAATACCGAGACCGTTTGGGACGGTACCTAATAATTGGAATTATCGGTCCTAGTGACAAATGATATCAATCTGATCCAGGTTCAATCGAACGAGTTCGTTGACAGCTCAATTTGATCGAGTACACGCCAAGTGCGTCATGGTTTAAAAACCTGTAGGTACTTAGTTCGAAGTATAATCGGGGAATAAAAAGGTTTCTCTTTTCGACTCTATGTAACGGCGTTAAGATTGAAATGTGACGAACCTTTTCATTCCGTGACTGTACAGTACGTGAGCTGTCAGAATGCGATTTGCGTTTTATGCCTGCCTCGCTCGCTCTTACGCGATCCATATAAGAACCTCTCGGTTTTCACTCAAATCCGAATCAAAATCTGGGAGCACACGGCTACTTAACTTAAACTTAGTTACAGATTCGTAACGTGCGAGAAAGAGATCCGATTCAATAATCCAATGTACGAATTTCGAATTTCGTAGGTCGGAGTAACCCACAAGGGGCCAAATTATTCGAGAATGCCGTTTGAGAGATCGCAAAATGTCAAAACTCTATTAGATAACAGTCAAGTGATATCGCCTTTGAACTGTCATTCAAATGCAATGAGCTTTAAGTTACATATCTCATCTCAATTTTGGAAATACGAAGACGATAATGATTGTCAAAAATGCTATTCATGCATACGAATTTCTGTTTTGAACGAAACTTAACTGACTAATTTCACGCACTACGGGGTCAAACTAAAGTATGCGCCTGTTATTTACGGCGTCACATACAAAGGAAACGCAAATTAAGAGCGACCGAATTGACGAAGTTGCGATGTTCTAGGGATATCGCCACTTGTCAGGTGACGGATGGCGATGAAATGGAGAGATCTCCATCATCTGTCTAAAATTGGTCGACTTACCCCCCAGACTTAGTGCATATTGTTTTCCTTCGGTTTTTGGCTGAAAATCTCGTTTTAGCATGCCTTCTCTTTTAACTTCGGTAAAAAGTTGAAGGTAAATAGAAAATCAAGCGTGCCTGTCCATACTCAGTTACCTATAATTGGAAATATTTTACTTCCCATTTTGGTCACATACATATAACGTAAAGTCTGCACGTCTCAGTAAAACTATAAAAAAAACAACAATTTCTCGTAACTGATTACGAGAAAAATGATAGGTATTTTCAGGATTTTCGTAAGATACTGAAATGGAAATACTCGTACAATAATAACCTTCAGAAGACAACATATTTTACCAAAATTCTCAAAATCTACGGCCTTGTAATATCCTACTTTAATCGTCACATTCTATATATATCTATTCAAATAATAATACTATATACAAATAATCGAGAACCCAACCCATCTCCACAAGAAGCGATGCTATCGGATCCACAGAAACTGTTCAAACTGCTCCTAAAATGTTCCCTCATTCTTCGCTAACCATTTGTCTGTGTCCGGTCCAAATAACATTTCAACCCGTTCGAAGGACTCGAAGGTAAGTTAAAAATATACCGTCGATGCGGTTGGCGAAGTGGTAGGTACAGCAGCTACCTAGAGTAGACGGTCCTTGGTTCGAATCCCGGCAAGGGCAAATATTTGCGTGATGAAGGGTCATGGATGTTATTTTATCTAATATAAGTATGTTTCTCGTCTAGTGTCCATAAACCAAGCCTACCAGAGCTTACTGTGGGCTTACTGTATTTTTTTTTATCATCGGCACTTTTAGGCCATGCAGGAAAAGACCTTCGCTCGCTCATTCCGCTACAGAAGGTTCTTTTGATCTTCACAATAACTGCTTAAGAATTGTATTTTTCTGGTTTTGACTGTATGTTGACTGTAGCGAAAGTAATGCATTCAATTATACAGGAAATAAATTAAACTTCCACTAAATTCTGGACCTTATGCTATTTTTAATTAAACAATTAAAAAAAATACGGGAAATAAAATGAACTATCACAAAATTTCCGACATTACCTATTACCTAAATTTTTTTTTTATTAGGTATAGGCTGACTAGCCCGTCTTAGTTCAAAGTAGAGTTTTATCAAGTAGATATCGGTAAGTTGACTACGAATCGTGCTTTACATTACTCGATGCCAACTTCTCGCTATACCCGGGTGTGGCCTGTAATAGGGGCAACAAATTAAAACATTAGTCTTCTACCTACTCTTATTCAAACAGTACATTGTATTTTGAATTTCACGTGAGTGTAAACCACTTTGCTTGTATTGTTTAATAACTTCTTAAATATTGTTTCATTAAAAGAACCAATGTTTTGCGAAGTATTTGATAATTAGTAGCGAGACAGCCACAGAAAGTCAGTTGGATGGCATACATTGAAAATATGATTCAATTTGTTAGAAACATTGAACATCTAAAAACTGATAACTTGTATCGCGTAGCTATTCATTAATTTAAGTCGTTATTCATTAATTCAGACTTCGTGTCATTTTAGTAATTAGTATAACAGCTACCGCGTGTACCGTTGAGTCAACTTAAATATACTAACGCGATATAATCCGTTTAAATTGTTTTAATCAAATCTGAAAACTGGCTTTATTTTGAAGTTGGTGAAACAAAATGCTGTTCAGTTTGAAGTGTAAAAAATGTGCGTTTGAATTTATTCCTCTTGTTACAGGCTACATCCGGTATAATCGTGAATCTGATCTAGGTCCGACCCGCCCGCCCCAAAAGCAGCAATGTGACACTTTCTATCTGATCCACAAACTGTTCAAAATGCTACCAAAGATGTTCCTCGCTCATTCCTCGTTATTTTATTCACGCCATTTGTCTGTGTCTGGTCCAAATTACATTTTTACCCCACTCGAAGGTAAGTTAAAGAAATCTGAGCCCGCGAGACTGTTTGTGTTAAAATTGGGATTTTTCATTTCAATTGCTTCTGCATTTTAAATATTGTAGAGAAGTAAAATTAAGGTTGGACGATGACTCGAACTCAAACGAAGGTTTAAAATAGATAGGGACCGAAGCGCTCTTGCATGCATTTAAAAAACCGGCCAAGAGCATGTCGGGCCACGCTCAGTGTAGGGTTCCGTAGTTGCTCATCCTTCACAATAAACTGCTGTTTTAAGCCCGAGGTTTAAGTTAAGAAAGATTTTAAGCTCTATAAAAAGTTCGTAAACGCCCTAGAAACTGTAATCACTTATTACCTTCTGGAAGTCAACTTACGACCTTTTAAAGAAAAAAATTAAATATGAAATTTGGCGATAACTCAAAAACGGCTCGACCGATTTTGTTCCGTTTAGTCCATATTCGTAATTTCAGTTTCACAATTGGCTACCAAAGAGGAATTATTTTTCACTGTTTCGTAATTGATGATTAAACAAGAATTTATTGTCTGTTTTAGTAATCGATTATATTTCTTCTTTCGTAGTTGATTACCAAACAAATTTTCCTTTTTCTTTGTTCGTAATTAATTACTAAACAAGAATTTGTTGATGACGTACATACAAACTGCTAAAAAAAATTAGGGCTACGTAATTTTTAAAAGAGCAAAATAAATTAATTTGAGATTTGAAATTACGCAGTTTTAACCAACTGTTGTGGTGCTCCCTGTCACTGTTACTTAAACTTTTATATTTATAATAAAAGTGTGATTCTAAAATAAGTAACAGTGGAAGTGAGTGAGTAAGTGTGTTTATGTCTCTGTCTGTTACTTCTTAACGCTAAAACGGCTGGACAAATTTTGATCAATTTTGGTATGAAAGTAGCTGACATTCTGGATTAACAAATAAGCTACCTTTTATCCCGAAAAACCTACCTATATCGATGTATGGAGACGACAGTTTTGCAACGATAAAAAGTTATGTTTGACTCTTGCACAGAATAATGTTTTTGTCAAAGTAATCGTTTGTCTGATACCTAGTCTGACTCGCGTACGTAGTACTAGCACTTGGCCGGGTTTTGTTATATTTAATAATGCAGTTTCCCTAAATTATCTCTTGATACAAAAGAAAAGGGCCAGTAAGTATGCTTCCTGGCCTGACCTGCACTGCGCATTTTTAAATCTTTCTATCACGTGCTGGTCGAGAGAAACCATCACACCGCTTTATTAACCAGTTTTTCAAGGTTGTTTGTCTAGACTCTGTTGCTATATACAACCGTTTACCGAAAGGACTATCGAAACAATGATTGGCGAATCAACATCCCACGTGGTGGTCACTTTGTGAGCCAAATCAAGAGAGGTACCTATTTCCTGAATTTGCCCATCCTGCTTTCACGAGGTTCTCCTCATGCGAGAAGGTGATGTCGATGATTATCAACTACAATAAAGTAATCACATGTATCAAACTTATTGTTGAATTTAATACTCAATTACAAAACAATAAAAAAATATTCCTCGTTCGTAGTTAATTACTTATGAACACTATTTTTTTTTCGTAGGTAGTTGATTACGAAAGTCGATTACGAATCCGGAAAATAAATTCTGGTTTAATAATTAATTATTAAACAGAGACAAATAATTCCTCTTTCGTAACTAACAATTACGAACACAGAAAAAAAATCTTCTTTCGTAGTTGATTACGAAAGTCAATTACGAATCCAGAAATTAAATTCTTGTTTAATAATTAATTACGAAACAGTGAAAAATAATTCTTCTTTGGTAGCCAATTGTGAAACTGAAATTACGAATATGGACTAAACGTTTTGTTCAATATAGTTTTTATTGAAAGTACTTATAAGGCCACATTAACATGAATTTTTCCGATTTTTTTGACCCGTGGTTGAAAAGTTAGAGGGGGGGGGGGACACTATGTTTTTTGTTTTTGGAGCGAATATTTACAAAACTGCTGACTTTATCAAAAAATAATGTTAGAAGACCCCTATTATTTTTACAAGACCTATTCAACGACACCCCACACACCAGTGTTGAAAAGAAAAAAAAAACACTCCCACTTTAGGTGTCCGAGAGGTACCCGAATATTTTTTTTTAAATTTTATATTACCGTTCTGTCGGCGTTATACATACACATACTTATACCAAATTTCAGCTTTCTAGTACTAATGATCACGGAGCTAAGCCGCGGGCCGCGGACGGACGGACGGACGGAGACGGACAGACGGACATGGCGAAACTATAAGGGTACCTAGTTGACTACGGAACCCTAAAAATGTGACCTTTCTCAGTAAGTGAATTATTGTTTTCTTTTTTGAGAAATAAAGATCTTTAAAACGAGATTGTAAGGTCCTTTGACGCCTGAAATAAATGAATTATTATTATTATTCTTTGTTTCTCATTTTTGAGTCACAGACAACTTACCTATACCCGTACGTCCCGGCCTTTTGGAAGGCTTGCGTGTAGATATGCATCCAACACCTAAGTATATTATTATTATTGCTAAGAAACAAATTTTTTGGTAGATGACTTCGATTGGTTAGACCTTGTAAGGTGTTCACACATATATCTCAGTATTCAAAGTAGGTCGACAAAAATGTTGTACATTTTATCCGTTGTTTTGTTTTTGTCTTTTGTTTGTGTACTGCGTCACAACGAAATGGTAATAAACAGAAATCTCGATTGTCAATTTAAAAATGGAAGATTCTAGAGATGCTTTACATTTTTATGAATCGACTACGTCGTCGAAATAGTTGAGTCGTACAGTAGCCGGCAAACAACTTGAACCAAAATGGCGGATCTGCGCATGTAAATTTGTACGTAAATCGGCTACTGCGCAGTCAAGGTCACGCTCAAGTTGTTTGCCGGCTACTTGTACCGGAGCTTACAATGTAATGCAGTTTCCAGAAACTTTCTTGAGCAGTGTTTTGATAATTTTGATGTTTTTTTCATATTGAGGTTATCCATTATTCTAAATTGTATTCTACGATAATTGGTTATGTTAGTTTTCTTTCCACGTAGCTGTGTTTCTTTTCTTTCTAAATCATTTGTTATTTTGCTATCTGTCTCAATCTATGTGAAAAAAAACAGAACTGCTTCTAATTCTAAGTTTATGTCCTAACCGGGGGTAGGATTGATAGTGCTGCATAGTGCCATGGGCATCTTATACCCATGTTACTCGTATCACCGTACAAGTATTGTTACGCCTCTTGATAAAAATAAATCGTGTTAGGTTTTCATTTTTGATGGCACGAGTAATGAATGTAAAAAATGAAAACCAAACACTATTTTAGTTAACATAACCCCAAAAATATACTTATTACCAAGACCTTGCGACATTTATAAGTGTAATCTGCAATTTAACAACTTTACTAACTACATATAGTTAGATTGGCACGAGAAAATTAATTTGCCGTACGACGGCGCGTATATTAATAAAATAAAAGAAGGCGAAACTTTCCTACAGTAAAATTAATGACTCCGTGTCTTTTTGTGAACCTAAGAAGAAAAAATACTGCTCATTATTGATAAGTATCGGTCATTAGCGGCTGTAAACTGATAAGTATCTTCCGATGTATTTATCTACTCGAACTCCTATCGGCTTCGTACGTAAGGCTTTTGCAGAAAATATTTTTCCCATTCTACGTGCTTATGTATTCCCAATTCTCAGTAACTTTTCTATATTTATTGTTGACGCGTGTTTTTCTTATGTGGCCTATGTTTAAGTTATTCTTGATGGATGGAGCGGCTCACGCAACTATTATAGATTTATTTGGGGTATTTTCTCAAAATAAATGGTGTTTACGTGACCGTTTGTTCCGCTACCTTCGTATCTCCCGGTAATGCTCTGGTACAAGACATGTTTTACCCGTAGGTCGTAAAAACTGGCCCAGGTGATATCTCGGACGGGGCTGCGACGTTAATGTCATCCTTTAAAATTTAATAGGAGTGCTATGTGGCAGATATTATGAGTAATACCTATAAATACTTCGGTATATGCCTTTATAATTACCGAAGTACGTAATTTTAAAATCACATCAGGTCTTACACTTTTAGTAGGTTAACGTACCTACATCGCATGTCTTTATTTCATTCATACTCTATCTACGAGAAAAATACGTCGTGGATATGCTGCGTTATTTCGTGACATTTACCTAAGAAATTAACCCAAGCCTGGAAATTTGAATATTGCTACTGATGCAGTGAATAATAATTAATTGAATCAGGCGTTACTTTGCGGAAATCTATATTAATGAAAATAATAATATTGCTTTGCTATTCCGCGATATAATATCGTGCCAGTTAAATTTGTGCTAACCCGTTATACTTATTTGCGTATTTTTTCATGCATATAATTAGATTAGATTTAGATTCGGTTGTCGGACTCCAGACCGTCAACATCTCCTGATGATGCCTCGTAGAGGGGCGAAACACGTGTCGAGTAAGTTCTGTTATTTTGGTGGTGGTTTGTTATATTTATTTGCGTATTTATTTTTCTTATCGTGGTGGGAGGGTGGGACAATTATATGCATGAAAAAATACGCAAATAAGTATAACGGGTTAGCACAAATTTAACTGGCACGATATTATATCGCGGAATAGCAAAGCAATATTATTATTTTCATTTGCAGTGAATAATGTTCTATTCTATTTTTCTATTAACTTTGGTGGAAAAGTTGATATAAAATAGAAATATGGAAAGGAAGTTCCTCGATAAAATACGATGACATAACTTTATTAACCATTTAAACCAGAATCGATTCATGGACATACCTACATTTAAAAAATATTAATAGGTAATATTAACTGATTCCCGCTACCATATTATGTAGATACCTATATAGTCAGTTATCATTTATCAATAATCATTTCAATAGAAAATGCATTAGAATTGTTAGTCGTCACTATTATATTTACGTCGTTTAGCATTCAGTAACCTTACCATGAGTTTACAGTGACCGTACTCGCTAGCGACGGCGTAAAGGATTTGTATGGAGAATTGTAGTTCTTCAAAGTAACCGCTAGGGGCGCTTTTTTTTTTTTTTTTTTTTATGTCATAGGGGGCAAACGAGCAAACGTATCGCCTGATGGAAAGCGATTACGGCGCTGCACTATTCTTCATACAGATCGTTTACTCTGTCTACCGAGTACGGTCACGTTAACTCGTGGTAAGGGTACAGATACAGTCTCATTCTCTTCATCCACGATAAGGTCCATTAGTGCAATTGTAAAACTGTCAGCCGAAGTTACGGCGCAGTAGACGTTGCACTAAACTACTGCATGTACAGTCAGAGTAATAAAGAAACCGGCCAAGTGCGAGTCGGACTCGCACATCGAGGGTGCCGTACAAACACTTCCCATCTTAACTGGCCGGGTTCAGTTAAGTTTGCACTTGGTATGTATGGCGCCGCATACAAATGAGGTGCAAAGTTATCGCAACCGATCACGTTTGTAGTATGGGAGCCCCACTTAAATATTTATTTTATTCTGTTTTTAGTATTTGTTGTTATAGCGGCAACAGAAATATATAATCTGTGAAAATTTCAACAGTCTAGACCGCTAACAACGGTTCATGAAATACAGCCTTGTGACAGACGCACAGGCCGACAGACAGACAGACAGACACACCGACAGACCGACAGACAGACAGACAGACAGACAGACGGATGGACATCCTTTGGGTATGCTGATGACAGCACAGTTGTTGACAGATACACATCCAGCGAAAATTCCAAGAGGGATGAAATCCAGTCCTGTCGAGAGGCGATGGTGGATCGATTGGACCAAACTCTCCTGGCGGTGTCCGAGTGGGGAGATGACAATTTAGTTGGATTCAATGCCATCAAGACTCAGGCGTGCCGGTTTTCCGCTAAACGAAGTCCCTTTGACCTGACTCCCACTTTCCAAGGTGTATCCGTTCCGATTTCAGACCACCTAAGAGCTCTTGGGATGACCTTATCATCCAACCTGAACTTCGGCCAATACATTGAATCCTTGGCTACAACTGCAGCAAAAAAACTTGGGATCCTATCTAAGGTGACAGCTGCTTCAATTATATCAGGCGCAAGTCCGATCATGCATGGAGTACTGCTGCCATCTTTGGGATGGGTCCGCCAAATACCAACTGGCCGCCTTGGATTCAATTGACAAACGTGCGAAGAAGCTCATTGGCGACCCTGCCTTAGTTCAGGAAAACCCGCAAAACCTCAGGAAAGTCGCCTGTTTATCGGTTTTCTACCGGATACACTTTGGTGAGTGTGCACTAGGACTGCATGAATTAATTCCACCGTCTCTGTTCAGACAATACAGTACTCGGCGCGTACTTGGATTCCACCCTTATGTTGTCGATATACCACTGATTCGTACGAAACGCTTTGCGTCTACTTTCCTTATGAGGACAGCTAAGGAATGGAACTATCTTTCTGCGCACCTGTTTCCTGAAAGATATAACTTGGATCTCTTCAAGACGAGAGTGAATAGGCATCTTCTAGCCAAGCATGCTCCATCTTAGGCCTTATTGTCACTTGACATCAGGTGCAATCGAGGTTAAATGCATGGCTATTTTGAATAAAAAAAAAATAAGGACAGCGGAGTCTTAGTAATAGGGTCCCGTTTCTTACCCTTGGTACGGAACCTTAAAAAGCTATCGTAAAACGAAATTTCATAAACTATCCCAGACAAGAAGAAATCTACAAGGCGCCGTCAGGAACAGAGGCAGTGAAATCTTTGAAATATGAAGTGTCTCTGAAATTAAAATTTTCCTCATTAGCACTAGTACAGCGCCAGATCTTTTCCCGTAGACTTTGAATGGAATTTCATTAACCATTGCAGAATCTAGCAGTTTCACTTGATAGTCTAGTCCGTGCAATCTTACGTTGGCGCTTATAAAAGTTTTACTACTTGGCTATATTACTTGCGTTGCCTTGCCCGTTACGTATTGCTATACTTATATCGAAAGAGACAATAAAACTTATTTTATTGTATCTTAGGTCACCAGAAAAAAGGTGGCTCATAAAAGTTTAACTACGGACTTGAGGTTTCTATACAACCAGCAATTTTATTGCATGTCTGATCTTAGGTGAATCAATTAGAACTTTATTCGGCCACACTGGCACTTTTATAAAATGGACTAATATTTTGGAAATATGGCAACTGAAAGTTAGAAAGCCGCAAGAAACTTCAGTCTGTATCTTTCAGACAACAATAATTAATTACATGACAGGGTATTGTGGGGAATGCACTCAGATGGAGTAATTAAAAGAGCAGAGGTACGATTTAGATATTTATTGCCCGGAGGCCAAAGTAAGAATGAATATACATTTTTACAATTGACGGACGTCACTCGTCCGTTCCAATATTAAAAACGTCTTTATTTCTTAAATCAGTGGCCAACGCCACTGAGAGTGAAGTACAACCTTCACATTTCCCGCCGTCTCGGGGTGGACGAAGGACATTCATCTTACTATAGAGACACTAGACAAAACTACTCCTGCCTAACACATAAGAAGTCCCTACCTATGCAGGGATACCCATACATTTATACCCAGATGGTCTCTTGCTAAGAGATAACCAGGGTCAGGACATGGGCGGACACTAGCCTATGGCATATTACGTATTCCGACATGTTGTCTGACACTGGCTTCGCCTTGACAAAAACCCCGCTAAAAAGGCAAGGCACCAACTTGACTAGCCTCAAAAGTCATTTGACTTAATAGACTAGATCGTAGACCATTCGATACAATGTCAAAAATGACAAGCTTTTTTATTTTAATCGCCTGGTGTGTAACCGGCTTAAACAAAACACCCGATTTAATCGTCTCGAATGTTCCCACCTTAACTGCCTGGAGTATGACACATGACACACGTCGCATGCCCCAAACAATTGTACCACGATGTGTCACTGCCCTTATATTAGATGCTTGAAAACATTGTCTATGATGTATGACACTCGCCTCAAACATCCATATAGGACTATCAAATAGTGACAACAGTCAACCACTACCTTTATATTAGAATCCTGGCGCATATTAATTATGCCCCAGAAATCTGTACCATAAATAAATACCTTAAATAAATACCTGGAATAAATATCTAATTTATTCCAAATATTTGTACCAATACTAAATAAAAATAAACCTCATAATTAAATCTACGATCATAGACTATGGCAGTAGTAGGTACATGTCATAATGACATGTCAAATGTTATGTCATTGTCAAGTCGCAAATTTAATTATTAATAAAACTCAAAATATCTTTTTATTTAAAATCCTACCTAATTCCTAGTTAAAATTAATAAAATTATTTATTTATTACAGCCGTTAAAATAAAATAAAATCTTCAGTCTGCATTGGCCTGATGCAGGGTGCAGTGAGGTCCTTGGCTCGACAGGCCAAGACCCCACGATCCTGCCGCCGCCTGGATGAAGAATGCGAGCCGCATTCAGTCACACCAGTAGCTGAAATCCCAGGGAGCTGGGACAGCCATGGCCTCCGCAGTGTGATACATGAAAATAAAAGATTATTATCACATGTGTAAACATTAAAGTGCTGAAAAAAAAACAAAGTGTTATAATTAATTATTGGAATTCTGTGAAAGTAATAAGTTAATATTATCACAAGTAAAGTTTTTAAAAGTACAATCAATTTATAGTGCAAGTAATGAAAAACTGGGATTCCTATAGTATTATTTAAAAGTGCAGCTAATATATAGTGGAAAGAATCAAATACTGATTACCAATTGATTATTAAAAATGTATCCCAGTCTCAGTCAAGAAATAAAGAAATTAAATTATAGTTACATAGATGATATTTGTAAAAACAACAAATATAATTGCACCCAGGTGCAGTCAGCCTGAATTAAAAATTGCTGAAAAATAATAGTTTTATTATTTACACCCTAGAAATATAGAACTGTTTATATTATTTAGAATTAACGTTTATAAAACTTTTTTAATCTATTTACATGAATTACCATTTTCTTGGCACAACCATTAGGTGTGAGTTTTTGTACCAAATAATTCAATGGAGATAACCGTTGGATTATCTTATAAGGTAATAATTCACACCAGAAAGATTTTGTTTATAGGGCCTTACAAACATCTAGAAATATCATACAACTAGCACAATTATCATGAGTCAATTATTTACATCCTAATAAATACACATTTTACAAATAATGGTTCATTATTAAATAAATATATTAATGATAAATATATTAAGGGACAATCTTACACAAATCGACCTAGTCCCAAACTAAGCAAAGCTTGTAGTATGGGTACTAGACGACGATATACATAATATATAAATACATATATAGATAACATCCATGACCCAAGAACAAATATTTTGCACAAATATTTGCCCCGGCCGGGATTTGAACCCGGGACCGCCTATTGCCTGTTATCTGCGTTGCGTCTTGAACGGCGTTCACGGCGTCCATGGCGTTCGTTGGCGCTTGAGCGGCCTTCCTCGCTCAGGCATGCTGTTACCCGAGGTTGCATTTTCTTGACGAGCACTCGGTCCGGCACATCACATATTGAGCAAATACACTTTAACAAGCAACATATTGTGGAACTAATGACATTGGCTGAAATTGATGGCTTCCACTCTTTAAGAACATTTGTTACATCATTTGATAACACAGAAACTGAATGTTTCCCACTGGAAAAACTCCATACTTTCACTGACAATTGCTTGTCTGATGTTAACAACGTGTGCTTCAAGCGTATCATCATCATCATCTCAGCCATAGGACGTCCACTGCTGAACATAGGCCTCCCCTTTGGACCTCCATATATACCGGTTGGAAGCGACCTGCATCCAGCGCTTTCCGGCGACCTTTATAAGGTCATCTGTCCATCTTGTAGGTGGACGTCCTACGCTGCGCTTGCTGGTCCGTGGTCTCCACTCGAGCACTTTTCGGCCCCATCGGCCATCTGCTCTGCGTGCAATGTGGCCTGCCCATTGCCACTTCAACTTGCTAATCCGGTGAGCTATATCGGTCACTTTAGTTCGTCTACGGATTTCCTCATTTCTGATCGATCACGTAGAGACACCCCGAGCATAGCCCTCTCCATTGCTCGTTGAGCGACTTTGAGCTTTGAGATGAGGCCGATAGTGAAAGACCACGTTTCGGTGCCGTAAGTCATCACTGGTAACACACATTGGTTGAAGACTTTCGTCTTGAGGCACTGAGGTATGTCGGACGAAAAGACATTGCGTAGTTTCCCGAACGTTGCCCAGCCGAGTTGGATTCGGCGGTTGACCTCTTTCTCGAAGTTGGACCTACCTAATTGGACCACTTGTCCTAGGTAAATGTATGAGTCAACAACTTCGAGTACCGAGTTTTCAACAGAGACTGGGATGGGCACAACCTTGGCATTGAGTTTCGTCTTGTCCATGTTCATTTTTAAGCCCACCCGTTGAGAAACTCGATTGAGGTCATCGAGCATCATGCTGAGTTCCTCCATCGACTTTGCCATGACTACGATGTCGTCGGCAAACCGAAGGTGAGTGATGTATTCGCCATTGATGTTGATGCCAAGTCCTTGCCATTCCAGGAGCTTGAAGGCGTCTTCCATAACGGCCGTAAACAGTTTCGGGGATATAACGTCCCCCTGTCTTACGCCTCTTCTCAATGGAATGGCCTTTGTGCTCTGCTCCTGAACTCGGACCGACATGGTGGCGTTACTATACAAACACTTCAACACTTCAATGTACCGATAGTCAATATGGCATCGCTGAAGTGACTCGAGCACCGCCCATGTTTCCACCGAATCGAAGGCTTTCTCATAGTCCACAAACGCTAAGCATAATGGCAAGTTATACTCTTCAGTCTTCTGTATAACTTGCCGCAGCGTATGTATGTGGTCTATGGTACTATAGCTTCTTCGGAAACCGGCTTGTTCGGGAGGCTGGAAGTCATCAAGTCTATGTTCGAGACGGTTCGTGATGACCCTTGAAACAACTTATAAACATGGCTTAGAAGCGTGATGGGCCTGTAGTTCTTCAATAGGCTGTTATCACCTTTCTTGAAGAACAGTACCACCTCGCCTCTATTCCATGCTTCAGGCGTTTTGCCCTCGGACAAGACGGAATTAAAGAGCTTCTGGAGGACCTTAAGTACCGGTGTTCCGACCACTCTCAGAAGCTCTGAGGTGATTCCGTCTTCGCCCGGCGCCTTGTTGTTCTTAAGCTGCTTCAGGGCCATCCTAATCTCGTACAGACTGATGTCTGGGATGTCTTCGGTATAATGTCGGGACAGCTTGGCTCTTGGATCGCCTACCAAGCTGTCAACGGGCTTTGCGACTGAAGTGTATAACTGACCATAGAACCTCTCGATCTCGCCTAGAACAGAACCTCTGCTTTGGTCGACGCTATGCTGCCATCTTCCCGTTTCAGCTTGGTCAGCTGGCTTTGTCCAATAGACTTGTCCTTTGCGAACACTTTGGAGCCTTTGTTCTGCTCAATGGTCTCTTTAACACAAGCGTATAGGAATACATTATTGGGGATTCTTGTGATTTTTGCCGACGATGATAAAATCCTTGTACATAATTTCGGCTCGACGAGAGTTCGTTGTTTTACTTTAATAGAACATCTTCAAACGATGTCTGAAACTGATCTGTAATGCGGGTCCCGAAAATTATACCGCAATCGCCATTTGTGATTATTTTAGTTCGTATTTTTTCACTTGGGCCAATGTTTAATAATCTTCAACGTCAGAAAAGCCATTAATTGTTTTCGTCTCCAATCTTATATGAAGTCCAAACTGATGAAATGCACAAACAGATTATAATCGCACGGAATGAAAAATGGGTGATTAATAATTTCAAATTTCAACTTCACCCGTTTTTTTGACCTGCTCCTTTACGGCAGTGCCGTAATTCCATACAATACCGTAATTTTCTTGCAACTCGTAATTGCAATATGTGCGCTTATTCTTCTTTTCGATCTGTGGACAATAATTAGTTGGGAGCGAGGGAACTTTTCAATAATCGCGCGACTCTAGATATAGATTTTGTACCTCCACCACTTGTGGGGAATCCACTCAGATGGAGTTATTAAAAGAGCAGAGGTACGATTTAGATATTTATTGCCCGGAGGCCAAAGTAAGAATGAATATACATTTTTACAATTGACGGACGTCACTCGTCCGTTCCAATATTAAAAACGTCTTTATTTCTTAAATCAGTGGCCAACACCACTGAGAGTGAAGTCCAACCTTCACAGTATCTACTCGTAAAGGAAATGTATAAATGTTCCAAATCAATATTACAATTATTATGTTACCTATTATATAATTTATAAAGGCCCCTGTATAAACGTATGACGATGATATTAAATACAAAATAACTTAATTAAATCTACTTTTATCAGAGATTAGCTTAGTCGCGCGGTATTACCCGCTCATCTCATCCCACGGGAACACTACATTTTTTCGGGATAAAAAGCCTATGTGTGTAATCCAGGGCTGTCACCTTCATACCAAAATTTATCAAAATTGGTCCAGTCATTTGAGCGTGAAGAAGAAACAAACATACACTCACAAACTTTCACGTTTATAATATCAGTGTGATTACATGATAGGGTAATCGTAAAGGAGATGTATACATTCTCCAAATCAAAATTATGATTATAACGTATGGCAATGACTAAAAATACAAAATAACTTAATTACATCTAATTTTCTCATAGATGTATAAGCCTTCCAAGCTTCAATTTACAGTAATTAAAGTTTCTTAAAGATTATTGCTAAACCAATATTGAATATAGAATTATCGAGTACAGAATCAAGTGTCGCATGCTCATATCAGTTCAATAAAAATACTAGTTTGAAACATTTTTTCTGACATCAAAAGCAAATAAAGAGTTACTAGCAGAAGTGGCAGTACCTACGTCATAAATTAGGTACATCTCCAGAGTTGAGGCCGTCTTCTCTCAGCCAGTTTGTTTAGGACTCTTTGAAGTAGACATTTAAGAGGTAATTGTATGGGATGAAAGAGCCTTAGTTTGCTTCAGTCAACAGAACGCGCAGCTTTTCCTGGGTATTTTAATTATGGACAACATGTACCATAACATTCATTCATCAGCATGCCCCGTTTCAGAAAAAGTGAACGTATTTTTATTAATAATTATCGGACAACCTCACACAAATCGATGTAGTACCACAGGAAGCTCTAGTAGGTTTGTGTTATGGGCACTAGATAACGAAATATGTATAACTATATTTATTACACAAAAGAAAACTTATCGTACAAAAGGCGGAACAATGTATATTGTATAGATATACTTATATATATTGATGAATACATATTTAAACACATAGAATAAATACTTATTAAAAACACTCCAAATATTCGAGTTCTTCATACAAATATTTGCCCTTGTCGGGTTTCGAACCCAGGACCGTAGGCAGCACTACCATTGCACCTACCGCGTCGTCAAAAGTAAAGATTTCCATTTAATTTTGTCAACTTAGGTTTTCTTTATAACAATTTTAAGCAATCAGTTTCCGAAAATAAGGCTCTCGGGCAAATTAACATTGCAGCTAACGATTCAATATACTCAGAATTTAATTTAATCTTATGTTTAATTGAAAAGTATATATGTCGCTGTTATAAAATATACATAGGGTGATAGGTATAATCCGGGTAACATTTTCAATATCGTGAAAGCATGCGATTTTAATTATATTAAATGAAAGTGGATAAATTTTATACCGGCACGAAATTACATTTAAAATGTAGATCGGAAATATTGCATGTGACGGATACGGCTTTCGAAATAAAAATAGGGAACTTGCATGAAAATGGAATTCATAGTTCTTTAGGTATATCTTTATATCAGTTTACAAATGCTAAATTAAGTAAAAAAATACATCCTCACAATAAATGCTAAACTGTCAAACAGTTTATTTAAGAAAAAAAATAACAATAACTTACGATATGAAGAAATTAGCATTTTTTTTTTGATATGACCTGATAAGGCTACTGATTTTAATAATAGATTAATAGAACTTATAGATCTATGGAGGGTGTAATGGAGGAGCGGAATCTTTCATAGGAGAACTTTAAAAAAATGTTCAGCAGTACGCAATAAATAATAGTCGCAATAGCGCTAGAGTAGCAAGAAAGTATGAAAAAATTAAAATTTTTAGACGGAGTAAACTGTGTACGAATTGAAATTTTTATTATTTTAGGTGATCACGATCAGAGTAATGCCGACTTATGTAGTTCCTTTAATTAGATACAGAAAAAAACGCATGATTAACTTTTATAAACAATTTATAAACAAACCGTTGCTAAGTAAAGGAACTACTTTTAGCCACAGAGTAGCAACTAAACACCTTTCAGCGGACGCTTTTGAATATTATGAAGATACCACTCTTCCCTTATACCCTCCATAATAGATTAGTTGTACGGTATAGTGCTTGCTAGTTCCATGATTGGATATAAGGATGACATATTCAAATAATATTTGACATGCACGACAAAATTAAATTTGAAATGTAGATCAGAAATATAATAATAATAATAATAATAATAATAATAATATACTTTATTCAACCAACAACAGGTTTACAACTAAATTACTAATAGGTACACTTATTCTTAAATTGTTAGGTTACAATACCTTGAGTACAGTGGTGGCTTTTACTTCCCGTACTAGTTGAAAAACTGTATCACGGTGAAGTAAGATTCAACATCGTATCAAATTTAGTATAATTTAACCATCTTTTTATTTTTATTATTATTTTAACATTGTATCCGCGTAGGTATAACATAATATTTTGAGAGTATTAATCTAAGTATACAATGCAAGTAAATGAGGGTAACTTAAGGTAATTAACTTACAAAGACAGCGATTACGCTGCCTGCTATTCGGTTAAGAGTTGATATGGCATGTGACAGACGAATTACATTCGTAGCGATGACTGGCGTAATAGAGAGGGAAACCATTTTTATTTTCCCCAACGGCTGAGCGCTATGATTAATTATTTCTAACCTTTGCTTCGAAATGGAGATTATAGAAAAACATTTTTGACACGTTTTTAATTTGAGGAGTAACAATACAATTTCGGAGCGTAATTAGGGCAGAGGAAGCGATAATACTAGTTTCGGTTTTTAAATAATTCGGCAAGTAAATAAATAGGTACTTAATCATGTCTGTGCAATGTACGACTGTACGATATTTACATTCTGTTATTAGTAGGTACATATATACATATACCTAAAATAATATGTAAAAGAATGTTATGTAGGTAATATTAAATGGTAAAAAAAGTAAAAAATAAAAATAAAATAAAAAAATTAGGGCCAATGAACAGAATTTTATTGTGCTTATTAAAATTGAAATTAAATATATTATTATGACTTTACGGAAGCCAATCTACACCCAGCTTTTTGTTATAAACTCGTGATCACAGGCCAAACAATCCATAAATTTTATAGCAAACTTTGGACCACTGTCAATTTTCACTTATTCAAAGGCTAGGCTAAGGAGCCCTATGGATTCATACAGCAACAGTAAGATAATAATCACTTTATTAAAAAAAATCGACGTCAACGAAACGAAATTATGCTTTCCGAGAACAACTGAAGGAGTCACTAATAAAAATCCAAAATGAAAATATATATGAAATTTTGAAAAGGTAACTAGATTCCTCCAAGATCCCATAACTAGATCCTGACCTTAGATCATATAGAAAGTATAATGTTATACTTTCTAAAATTCAAACAATAAAAAAGTCTAATCGGTCCAACCGTCTGAGTAATCGGAAAACATAAATAATATTTTCTGACGAACTAAGAACCTCCTTTTTTATGAAGTGTGTTAAAAATGAAATCGATTAATATTGGACTGATCCGTTCTGAACTAGTGAATAAAGTAGACTGATCGAGCGCGGAACCTTAAAAATTGATGATTGATGAGCATCATTGACAGTTTACTAATTAGAGCTTAACTTTGATTAATTATTGACGGACCTGTAAGATGTTCTCATTTATTTTCGATCGTGATTGATGAAAATGAAAAAGCCGCAATATTACACGAAAGTGGTTACGCCGTGGCAGCTCTTGAAAGCCTCCGCTTTTGTAAAATCGCTTCGTTACATTGCTTTATGCTCATAAAGGTGCTTGAAAACATTATGCACAAAGATAAAGAGTTGTATATGTATGTAGTTAAGTTAAAACATAAAATTATAGGTCGGTAAATAGTATATTTTTAGGATAAAGTCCTCATGAATAGATTTTTGATGTAAATGATTTTTGTTTTGATTTTCAAAAATATAAATAAGCAATGGAACGATGAAAACTCCCGACAAACCTAGAAAAAAGCTGTTGCTCTTCGTGTGTATCGATCTTTTTGATTTGTAGCTAAAAACACTCGATTGTCACACAAATCACTAACCAAATAGGGTCAGTGGGGAGAAGCGCGATACACGGTATAAGAAAAGAACACAGTCATGTCATACTACTAATGCCATCTGTCGACCACGAAACGAAGTTGTATAACATGAAAGTGTGTACTTCTCGTTATTTCTATGGTAGGTGCACTTACCCCATGTGACGCGCTTGTCCTGACTGATCTTAAAACATTACCTTTCGAATATGTTTTAAACTAACCAAACAGAGTTCCCTACGCGTGCGTGGTGACATGGTGAATTTCCCGCTCTTAGACTAAAATACTGGCGTCGAGTCGGACTCACCCACAAATGATTCTGTACCATATATTTTTATTCTATAGGCGTCAGTCGGAAGGTGGAAAACCGTGTGGAGTGGAGAACTTTGGTGCAAAGTGATAACGGCCTCAAATGGTCACGACCCTCATGAGCTCATGAGGAAGAAGAATATTTTTTAAATGTTTGACTTATTTTCAGTGATCGGAATTAGGTGAGCTAAAATACCTACAGGTCGCGAGTGAGACAATATAGAGTGGTTACAACCGGATAAAAATAATGTTTTATTTGGATTCCGGGTATTCGATATTCATCCGGGCACTGTGAGTCTAGCCGTAATGATGAAAATGGTTACATTCTAGCCATAAAGTTAAAATTATAAAGAAAATGTGAAATCTATTGTAAATTAGTAATCCGTGTTTACCTATTCATTGCCAATGCTTGTCAGAGTGGCATATTAGCGTCAAAATAGTGTAAGCTACTAGTACTAGAAAGATAAGGAAGCAAGTACGTATAGGGTTAAGAACATACTCAGGTAACTCACTCGCTTCTGAAGGCATAATAAGTGGTTTGTTATTATTTTTCTGTTTATGTGTTATTACACAAAGGTAACTTTTTTTTTTAAGATAAGAAGCATTTATTGTCAAAACTGTGTACAAAAGGTCTTACATTATATGGTTCAGTGTCAACAGTTTGCCCATTTCGGACGTACAATGATTTACATTACATTAATAGAAAAAATAAAATAAAATTAACATTGCTACATAAAATATTCATTAAGATTATAAAAACATTTAGTAATTAACCATTCTTTCAGTACTCTTTTGAATTGTGGACCATCTTTTGATTTGATGCGTTCTGGCAAATGATTGTATATTCTTATTCCTGTGGCATACGTATTCTTTTTAAGTATGTTACTAGTTGGCCGAATAGTACATAGGTCATATTTATATTGTGGCCTCAAATTTTCCTTAAAGTCAGTTTTTTTATTAAAATCTTACTATTGTTCCTTACAAATAAACATATCTCTAGTATATAGATACACGTCATTGTCAAAAAGTTGTTATCTCTAAATACAGTTCTTAACACGTTCACTGCGGAACAAATCTTGAGGAACTTTCAACTGGTGCGGTTGAGATCGAATCAGCCCAAACCTAAGCTCTTTTTCAGTGCGGGTGAGGCCTAATCGACTTCGCATTTCAGTAGGTGTTTAAATCCTTTATAACTTTGCCTATACTCGGACTATGCATTTTTTTTAATGTGCTCTACATTCGTCAGTAAATGCTTAAAATACCCTTAGCGTCGCCCTTGGTTCTGACTTTTGGTGAGAGAAAAAAAACCTTAAGAATCTTTGAGGCCTTTCAGGTCTCAAAACGCACTAGATTGTATCTAAACCTAGTGAAGAGAATGGCAATTATCGCTAAATTATCGATAAGTTTATTATTTCTTTCCTTGTAACTAGAGTACCTGAATGCTTTACCTATTTAGTTAAAAGGTTTGTTTTAATACTCTAAAAGGAAGGAATAAATCTTTCGATTATTTAAAACAATCAACTCCCGCGCCGCCCGCGTCCCGTTCAGTGCGGCTTTGAGGTCGTTTTTTGAGACATTAATAAACCTCAATCCACACTGAGTGAAAACAAAGTATACCCAGTGCGTTTGAGGCTTATAAAGACCTCAAAGGTTTTTCTTGTACCAACGAGTCCGGCTTTGAAAAACATATATAAATGTATATTTGACTCTGTCGTACGCCTTATAAGTAAGCGGCAGCAGCTCCCGCACGAGAGAGATAACACGAACTTTTAGCCCCGCACCAAGGTAAAGTCGCGATTGAGGCCGATTTGACTCAAACCGCAGTGAACGTGTTAAGGAGTCGGTAGGCTGTAAATGATACATAATTCGCAGGCATTTCTTCTGAAGAATAAAGGTAGATTGAACATTCGCCGAGTTACCCCAAAAAATTACACCATATGTCAGCAGAGAATAGACATTGCCATAGTATGCATTTTTAGTGACCTCTAGTGAAGATATTTTAGACAGCAGTGACAGTGCATAGCAGTTCTTAGAGAGAGATTTATTGATATTTTCTATGTGTGATTTCCAATTTAAATTTTTATCAATTGTAACCCCCAAAAACTTTGAGTTGTCCACTTGTTCTATTTTTTTATTGTCAACAATTACATTGATGTTTTGCTGTCCTTGTTTGTGACCAGTAAAATGAATAATTTTAGTCTTTTCCAAATTAATTTTTAAATTTAAACATGATAGCCAGTTCATCACAGTTATTAACGTATTATATAATTCATTACTAATATCGGAATTTTTATCCTGAGATACAAATATTGTGGCATCATCCGCGAACATAACGCACAGATGGTCAGTTAGTAAAGGAAACTGATTTACATATATTAAAAATAGTAAAGGTCCCAGGACGCTACCTTGAGGTACTCCTTGCAGATTTTTTTTATATTTTGATTGAACTTTGTAAAGTGTTTTTGTATTTTTATCATAAATATCTACTACGGTAGCTTGGGTTCTATTTTTTAGATAGTTCTGAATTAAGTTCTGAATTAATTTCTTTTATTAATTAACAAATAAATAAAAGAAAGGGCATTCGTCGCGTCCAGGATGTCGGGATTGTTGCGTATCTTGCATTGTCACACGGAACAGGAGATCTTGTCACTCGTCAACGTCTCAGTTCCTTTTATGACGGTGGCTCTGACAAAATGGTCCATGGTTTTCCCAGACGGCGAGCTAAACCCTACCATACAAACGCAGTGGGATGACATATTAAGCAAACATATTTTCGATTCCCTCGTGGAAAGTGCGCTGGAGGCTGACTTGGCACGCCTTAAAACAATCGTACAAGAAGAGTCAAATCCTGTTCATACCTTGTTTTGTCTAGCCCTTTTTACTAAAAACTAACATTAAACATGCTGCACTGTAAACAAAACATGTCACGTTCAATATTACAACAAGTACCCAAATAAATATCGAATACCCGGAATCCAAATAAAACATTATTTTTATCCGGTTGTAACTACTCTATATTATGTCTCACTCGCGAACTGTAGGTATTTTAGCTCACCTAATTCCGATCACTGCTTATTTTTAGTTTTTGTTGTTAGCTATGCTAGTGGCCATAGTAATATTTGTAAGTATACTCTATGCAAATTTGAAGTGTCTACCTATTACCATTTAAGTTTTTTTTTTTTTAAACCTTACATAAAGAAAGATATCGCCCTGTGACCGACGGACAGACAGACAAACCGACAGCAAAGGCTTAGTAATAGGTTCCCGTTAGCACCCCTAAAACAGTCTCGATACAGAAATATAACAATATGAAACAGCACGTTCTGTTTTTAAATTTTACACTTAAATGAATCCTACCGGCGGTCCGTAGCCAATAATCGTGGCAGGTGAGCATAGTTGCACTCTCTTTCATCAAACACAGTTTTCACTGAATGCGCGCAAGCAGAACTTTTATAAAAAGTTAGAACGTTGTGTCTGATCAATCAATTTTTTGCCGCTGTTCGAGCATGCAGAGAATATAGGTTTCGCACGGGTGCAATGCTGATACTAAATATAGGTACTATATGGGTACGTATTTGAATATCGAAAATTGAAATATCGACATACAAAATATCGACGGTTAAAATATCGAAGGATCATAACGTCGAAATTCAAAATATCGAAAGTATACAATATCGAATGGTACATTTATCGAATGCATAAATTTCGAAAATCTGAATATTGACATATAAAATATCGAAAATTGAGACTTCGAACGATTCTAAGGTTGAAACTCTAAGTATCAAATATCTATATTACCGAAAGGTTTAATAGTCGAACATTGAAAAGTCGAAAATCGGAAAAATAGTAGAGCTATCGCCTTACATATTATGGCAGCCTAATGGCTGAGAAAATCCGTATCTAGGGCTCTCGCTGGTTAGGACGCGTGCCGACACCGAGCACCCTAGAGTGTTTTTGTAAAGCCGGAGACGCGGAGGGAGTGCAGCCCTCGCCCTTGCGTGGCAAAGCTCGGGAGCTGTGCGAAGCGGAGCCTGGTCGCCGAAGGCGTCCTAACCAGCGAGAGCCCTAGATTCGGACTATCACACACAGCTCATTATTATTTCGCATCTACCCTCCTATTTTGTCCACGTGCAATTTAATCACCGTTCGGCATTTGCGCTTTCGGAATGTCTGCCGTCGATATAATGACAGTAGATATTAAGATCGTTCGCTATTTCAATTTTCGATATTCTAAACGTTGGATTTTTGATGGTTGATATTTTTGGTTTCGATATTAACATATATCGATAATTTGATTGTAGATATTTTGAACTTTCGATATTTTAGCAATTCAGTATTTGACTTTTAGGTATTCCAAACGTCGATATAATGATAGTAGATATTTAGATCGTTCGATATTTTAACTTTCGATATTTTGACCGTCGACTTTTTAACGTTAAATACCTATATTAGCTTTCGATATTCAAATACGTACCCGTACTATATATTATATAAACCTTCTTGTTGAATCATTCTATCTATTAAAAATACGTTGCGTGGGGATAGACAGACAGCGGAAGCGACTTTGTTTTATTTATACTGTAAGTACTAACTGTACTAACTATACTAATAATACAGCTCGAATAGTAAATATCGATCTATATCCGCTATTTAAGTCAAGTAATTTAAACTATGAATACAAAGTAATTTAGTCAAGATATTACTGAATTGGAGATATCGCAGTGCCTCGTCGAATTCAGGCATAGAGATTGCGTATAGCCAGGCGGGGCGCACTCCGCGATTAACGTTTCCCGCTACAAGTACATGCCGGTGGCCGCATGCATGCGGACTATTCAGTGGCTGACACGCTCTGTCTCGGAACGCACGTACCTACACTATTTTCGCGCGCGTCTCGCTCACGATTTACGTCGCAAGTGAACGTTCCGCATTCATCTGTTGATACCAGTGTTATATTCTAATATAAAGTGTTTAAATGAGTAAAAAGACAGCGAAAAGATATTGTATCGCAGCGGGTTGTAGGAACAATGATCGAAATTGGAATCACGCGTTTTTAGTTCTCCCAACACGTCCGAAGGATGCTGAAAGGTAAGAAAATGAATAAGTAGTTACTGAATAATAATAAAAAACATATAGCAGGTGTATCTACTTCCATATTTAACACTGGTTACTCAGAACAATTCTAATTGTCAATTGTAGATTATTTGCTGATACCTATTTGTCAATTTAAATTCTAGTAAAATAAGTATGTCTACTACTAAATCAACAATCATAGAGGTTTTTATAATAATATTTAAATATCAAGTTTGTAAAATTACTAGTAATGAATAAACGATTGAGTAATAGTTTGATAGGTAAGTATATAAAATATATAAATAATGAGTTAAAAGAAATGTATTGGAAGAGATCCCTAATAGGGATAAGTTCGCCTTCGTACATGTTTTATTTGTTACTAGCGACCCGCCCCGGCTTCGCACGGTGCGACCGTGCGTATTTTTAAAGATCTAAGCATACATAGGGGCAGACAGACAGACATCAGGAAACGACTTTGTTTTATACTAGATGTGTAGTGATGAATATATATAAATAAATAAATAAATATCGGACAACTAAGCAAAAACAAAATGAAGCTCAAGAATTTAATTGCATGTTAAGGTAACGCATTCGTTGGATTATTTTATTATATTATACGTATTAAAATGTTTAAAAATTAAGCTAAACTGTTTTGCGGCTGCTTGCCTTATGTTTTAGAAGAAAGTTTTTATTGCTAATTGTGCCTACGCCTATTTTTTGATACAGACATTTCAAATGCTCATCAAGACGTATCAATCGAGCCAAATCTATTATAAAGCTTTTTCGATTTATTACAGAGAAGGTATAAGATCAGCTTAATAATATTCCGTTGTCATCTGATTAACTTGCAACGTATTTGTACATCATATTGATCAGATTAAACTTGCAAGATTCGATTACAAACAGATATACTTCCACCAGGTCAGATGAAACTGAATAAAAGCTTGTAATAAAATAAAAACAGTTATTCGTTCAGTTGTTGCTAATCTGACATCATTTCAAAAAAAAAAAAAAAAGACTTCAAATATGGAACAGTTTCAAATTTAGAATCCAGGGACGAGAACATTTTGAGTTAAAATGTAAGTTGTTAATGCGGATGTTGCTTACTCGGCTGGGGAAATATTCGAGAGTGGTAATGAAGGGTCCAGTCACAAATGCATTTGAGTTTGTCGCACGACGTGAGCGTGACTGTCGGATTTGTGTTTGACGGGAGGACAGCTCGTCATTCATTAGTGTAAAACTGAACAAAGCGGATCCAATATTTGGTCACTGGATATTATTCTAAAATCGTAACATTTTCCTTTGGATTCACCAAAGTCAGATAATCCAACACACGTTTTTGAAGTTTCATATGAACCTATTTGTAATTGTTACTATGTAAAATTTACATAGCATACTGTTTCGCATTTAAAGGGGAAAAGGGTAAGATTGACTTTGTTAATTTTTTCATCGTATGACTTTAAAACAGGGGTAAAACTCACTGGATTTTTTCTTATATTTTTACGTAAAACCATCAAAGAATTCAACAACTTCAATATTTCAATAATATTTGCAGAAATGGGATTGACGAAAAAAAACCGCCTTATAAACGCTAAATATTCACCTTCTTATCCACGTCGATAATAAAATTATAGTAATGATATCTTAGACATGGACACGGCATCTGCCATTAAAAACGTAAAATGAATTCTAAACCCATCGGGGTTTTCAATTGAGAAGCTTTTCAGCACTAATTACAATCCCCATCGGGCTTCCTGAGCTTTAGCGTTCACTGATCCTTCAAACACTGTTTTTACTGTTGTTTTTGATCCGTCTCTCTACGGACGCGCCGAACATAGGAATTGGCGCGGTGTTAGTGAGGATACGGATATCATTCACTAATCCCCGCTCGTTTCATTGTAGTGTACACGTGGAACATTAATCTTATGTAACGTAACAAAGGAATGAAGATAATAGGATTTAAAGTTACTCTTTTTATTTATATTGGAATGACACCGCACTTGAGAACTTATTTGTAAGAGGAGCTCACTAATAAGCGCTAAGAACCTACGTATCGGTGCGCACCTTGATGCTTAATTTTGCCTTACACTTTTGTTCGTGCGTTTATAGCACGTAGTGGCGTGAAAGCGTCAGTCGGGCTCCGCCTTCCCCTTGTTGGAGCAACTTAGGCGCACATTCACAGCCAATCCTATAAATTAGCATGTATTGGTTGATCGCGGTGCTATTCCCAATTGCATTCTACACTAACAACCGATGAAGCGGCTTATGAGAAGATGGAAAGAGAGAACCTTCTATGTATAGTTACGTGAGGTTTGTATATTCTATACTCTATCTAACTGAAATGTTGAGAAAGTCGTTCTTTATCCGAGAGTAGTCCAAACCTATTATTATATAAACATATTGGTGTAGATCTTAAAATAAATTAAATTTACTCGTATAATTCCTACATAGTCCTAGTATAATTTAAGTTTGATTTGGAACAGGTAAATGGTTTTTTTTATAACTTTAACTAAGTTAAGTATTTAAAAAAAGTTTGTATATTATAAAATTACTCTTGAATGCCAAGATACAGACTTGGCTTAATTTGGGGTTCACGAGTATTGATTAGTGTATTCCAATATAAACAATTTCCTATCTAACTTTTTTCTCGCGTAGGCAAATAAAAACATCTTGAATTTTTAAGGTTATAAGGATAAGTAATACTGCATTTTCCTCATAATCCGGGAGACAAATCATGAAGCTTTACCTTAAAACTTAACCTGTCCTCAAGCGTCCATTTTCATAGAGTCGTTTAAACACCTACTTGAGAGAAGGATCGGTCTCGACTCGGGAACTGACGGGGTTATTACGACATTTTCTGCTCTACGGCAGTCGACCTTTAGGGCTGACAAATGATGCTTCTTTGATGAAAACATTTGGACATGTTTGGTTGATTTTAAACAATAGAAAAAAGTGATATGCCCAAAATTATACATTTTGAGGTTTATGTATGTTTATAGCAACATAGTTGTTAAAGCATGGATTTTTAATTTATTTCAGTTACTACGTATATAATTTAAGTATGACCAGAAACTAGAGCTAGTCATTCATTCACTAAGTGATAAAGAAAATGATACTAAAACTGAACATAACAAAAAAAAATTGAATTCATAGCCTCAATATTGGCTGAGATCTTGTTACTTCTTACAAATAAATCTGAATATCTTGGAAACTACCCATCCAATTTTCCACCAAACATAGCTAAGAATCCACTAGACAGATATCTCTTTCGATAAAAAAAGCCGTATTCAAATTGGTCCATCCGTTTGGCAGCTAAGATGCTACAGACAAACACACAGATACACAGATACACACGTTAAACTTATAACACCCCTGTTTTTTCGTCAGTGGTTAGAAATGAAGATGGACGAACACAAGAGTAACCTTACGCTGATTTTGAGTCGATTGTTATTGACACTAAAAATACATCAACCAAGTCACTGAAAAATCAAGCAATTTATGAAACATTTGCCAAGCTTTATAAAATGCTGGAGCACTATTCAACAATGTATTTACAGTCAGAAGTGTCAAAGCATCGAGTGGCGTCGAGTCGGCCCTCGCTACACTGCTGCAGTTAAAATGTACTATAAAGTCATCCGGGAAGTGTTAAATTTGTAACAGTTCCGCTTCGCTGCAGCCAAGCTTAGCTCGGCTGTTTCAAACGACCGACCACACAACTCCCGACATTATGACGTTACTCTGGCACAATACTCTCGCCGTATACAGGGTGTCCCTAAAACCAACGCCGAAATGAAAAGGGGTGATAGAACAGCTCATAAGCAACCATATTAAGTTAATTTGACCTTAATAAAAAGTTCATGGTTTTCGAGATATTTGCATTTAAAAAAAACTCGTGACTTTTGATGCCCTGCGTCAGTATGTCGATTGCCACCACTGCAAATTTAGGTATTTTTTAAATCTGTTTTTTGCAGGATGTTACTAAAAACATATCCTATCGAATGTAATTTCAATTTATTACATATCATGATGCTTTGTCGGTAAAAATAATAAAAAAAAACGAATTATAGCAATTTATTAAATTTAGCCAGCGGTTTTGATCGAGTTTCATTTAAAAAAAGTATCGTAAACTAACATGGCACACAACATAAAAAGATAGTAAATTTATTGTAGTTTTCAAAAAGGTACAGCATTTTCTAATTTACGCAGCAGTTTACGAGATATTGATATTTTACACCAAAAGGAGCTCATACTGCAGTTATTCCATAGTATGGTACCAGAGCCCCTACTAGGCTCAGAGTTTGAATTTTGAACAAAAAATCGATTTAAAGAATACTTTATTTAGAATAGGAACACAATTCAATTTTAGAATAAAAAAAATTGAAATGTTCATAGCGAACCTGGCAAATAACGTAAAAAGATAGCAAATTTAGAGTTGTTTTTAAAATGGTATTGAAGTGACTTAATTATTTAGCGGTTTATAAGATAATGCAAAAATAGTACTGGTTGCCATTTTTATCTGTTAAGTGAATAAAAAAACTAAAAACATTAAAAAAATACGATACCTGTTTTATGTAACTAAATTAAATGTTCAAATTGTCCGCCATTGACTTGAATACAAGCTCGGCATCTCCTTAAAAATGCTCGACTGATGTGACGTGCACTTCTTGATACGTCGTTTTGGGCCTCTGCGTAAATGCGTTGTCTCAGCTCCGCTATACTGTTAATCGGTTCATTGTAAACTTTTTCTTTAATATAACCCCAGTAATAGAAATCCAGAGGATTTAGGTCTGGAGATCGAGGAGGCCACAAAATGGGACCCAGACGGCCGATCCATTTCTGTGGATAAGTTTGGTTTAAATGTAGTCGCACTTCGCGTGCATAATGTGCTGGACAGCCATCATTCTGCAGCCACATTGACCTCCGCGTAGCTAAAGGTACGTCGTCGAGAAGATTTGGCAACTCATTCTCTAAGAAATGCAGATAACTTGGACCATTCAGCGTTTCTGGTAATTCAAATGGGCCAATTATTTTCCCATCTAATATTCCAGTCCAGAGGTTCACTTTAAATTGGTACTGCGACCGATCTTCCCTCATTAAATGAGGATTTTCTAATGCATAACTGTGTAAATTGTGCATGTTCATAAATCCATCTCTCTTAAAAGTGCTTTCATCAGACCATAAAACCATATTTATGAAATTGGGATCCTCTCTGTGTTTTTGCAGCATTGTCTGGCAAAACTGAACACGAAGTGGGTAATCACGGGGCAGCAACGCTTGAACACGTTGTATGTGGTATGGATGATATCCATATCGACGTAATATTCTATTGGCAACAGATTTTGATATCCCTAAATTACGTTCAATGTTCCGTGTCGAAGTCGATGGGTCGTTTTGAATCTCTTGTAAAACATCTTCATCGTAATCTCCTCTAGGTCTTCCCAATCCACCACGATTGCCAGGCAAAACGCCTTGTGAGTATGCGAGATGAACATTTCGAAATACTCGATGGTCCGGATGCCTTAAATTTGGATATCTTTCCCGATAGAGTCTAGCTGCAGCACAAGAGTTACCCTGACATTCCCCATAGACAAAATGCATGTTGGCATATTCTTGAGGAGTATAATTCTCTGGCATATTTGTAACAAACGCACTACAATTAATCTTAACAGAGCCAAAGTAAATCGAAGTTAAAATCAATAGGCAGAACTCGAGTCCAAGATGCACAAAGAGTTAAATTGTACCAAAAATCCAAATCACAAGGCAAGCACGAGTTCTATTGGTAAATCAAGTCTATTTAAGAAAATAAGAAACCAAACTAAATAAAGAACATCAAACGAATTGACGAAGTGTCCTAAAATTACTAAAATACTCTTTAATCAGAAAGCCGACTTGAATTCGAATTTCAAATTGTGTTCCAATTTCAAATTGTGTATTCTTTGAATCTATTTTTTGTTCGAAATTCAACCTCTGAGCCTAGTAGGGGCTCTGGTTCCATACTATGTAATAACTGCAGTATGAGCTCCTGTTAGTGTAAAATATCAATATCTCGTAAACTGCTGCGTAAATTAGAAAATGCTGTACCTTTTTGAAAACTACATTAAATTTACTATCTTTTTATGTTGTGTGCCATGTTAGTTTACAATACTGTTTTTAAATGAAACTCGATCAAAACCGCTGGCTAAATTTAATAAATTGCTATGATTCGTTTTTTTTTTTATTTTTACCGACAAAGCATCATGATATGTAATAAATTGAAATTACATTCGATAGGATATGTTTTTAGTAACATCCTGCAAAAAACAGATTTAAAAAATACCTAAATTTGCAGTGGTGGCAATCGACATACTGACGCAGGGCCTCAAAAGTCACGAGTTTTTTTAAAATGCAAATATCTCGAAAACCATGAACTTTTTATTAAGGTCAAATTAACTTAATATGGTTGCTTATGAGCTGTTCTATCACCCCTCTTCATTTCGGCGTTGGTTTTAGGGACACCCTTATAATAGAGAATTTGCAAGAAGTTGGAATTCATAATTCTTTTAGGAACCTACTACTTAGTTCATAAACGCTAGATTAACTAAAAACATCCTCACAATAAATGCTTAAGTCAACTTCAAAAATGAAACACAAAAAAAATATTTTTTTATTTAATATTCATTAAAACAATCAAATTCTTCACACAAAACGGAATAAAATTAATAAATTGTGACGTCACAACTCTGTTACTTTTCTATGGAGCGTTTTTATCGTTCAACGGCAACGTCTTAATTTAAGTAACTCCCATTTTCGGAGTTCTATTAGTTTTTAGTGTCCTAATCACATTTGTCAGTATGGCGCAATATGATTTGTACAAAAATCCTCATCGGTTTAATGTATTTTTCGTTGCATTGAAAGTACCCAATTCCACTCTTACTTCCGTGCTAAGTCATAAATAATGCACTGTACATTTTCCGTGGGCGCTGACAGACGTTTTTTTCTCATGGCAGATAGTCCTCTCTTGGCAAACGGAGTGATTACCCTGTCTTTAATAATTTATTTGAGTTTGTACCAACACAAAGGCCAGTCTTATTTCTTGAATAAAACATTCCCTGCTCTAGAGAGAGCGGATCGTAAATATAGATTTTCTTCACACTTTCAGTAAATTTGTACGATTTTTCGCGCAAACCATAATAATTAGCTTTGCTTAGTTTGGGACTGGTCGATTTGTGTAAGATTATCCCTTAATATTTATTTATTTTACTCATTACCTGTTAACGTTATTCATGAAAAGTTGAATTTCATTTCGACGCCTTAAAATACTAACTGAACTGAAATGATAATTAATTTGTTCGAAAATAATACCTTACAACACAAAATAATAATTTGACAATTATTTATTAAAATTAAGTTTCCGTGCTCAAACCAAACTGTTATCTCGTTTGTCTATCTCTTTGAGTTCCGAATGTGGCATTGTTTGGCCGTGGCACTGAACGTAATAAAGCCAATCTGCTGGCAGCCTATAGGTTAGCAAAAAAGTGCTTAAAATTGGGTGTATTGCTTGTCGACGTCGCTTTTTTTAGGGACCTGGACTAGAATCTCTTATTATCCCTAACAATGTGCGTACAGAGGCGAAGGGATAATGAGATGAGTATATTACTGCAGGCGCCGGGAAATAAGGGTTTGCCGGTAAATAGACGGATAGTGACATGATACTTCGAAGCCTGTTATAACGCACGTTACGATGACATATCATTGCAAGTTTGAGAAATCTTACTTAATCAATAAGTTTCGTCTTTGTTGCGATATTGTTTAGTTTCGCTCCAACAAGATTGGCCAGCTGATTATTAAAACGTTGGCTCGCTGATAAAAACGTTGGTATTGCAAGAAAGATTTAAAATTTAATTACTCGTAGAAAACTCTTCGTTTTAAGAAGTTTGCCGAGTCGTCGCAAGGCAAGCGTTGTCTGCCTCTGGGACTAAATTCGGCGTGACACGTGACTGTAGTCCATTCGTGTGACTCAATCACAGTGACTTGTGACGAAGCCTGTCGCTGATTAGACTTTGTATTCTATCTGACGAAACCTGCGTTTCGGATTAAATTTTTACACTACCTATGTCGTTTAAATGATACTATTTGATTATTAAATTCAGTGACTATTAATATTATGTAACTTTGAACCTCATTAGCTTATACTGGTCGATGAATGAACACAGCATTCTAAATACTGTAACCTAATTGAAAGGGGGGTGGGAAATAATTATTTTTTCTTGAATGTCATTGAAATTTATGCGAGAGATCATCAGCCTAATTACATAATTAGCAGACATCTGCTTAAGCGGGTTTGTAATTTTATTTCTCCTTAAAATTATATGCCTACTATATTTTGATTGGCGTAAAATTGAAGACGGCGACAGCGGAACATATCGCTAAAGTGATGGCATCTGCGAGCAATATATCTAATTCTGCCTATATGTCGGTATATACCGACGTGATAAAGCCGACATATTGCTGGGATATCGCAATGCCTGGTCGAATTAACCCTGTGCTCAGTGGCGGGCGCCTTGAACTTTATTTAATTTCCTGATTGCGCAGACGAAAACTAGCGCGAAACGAACCTCACGCCCGCAGACTAATGTTGTTTGAACTCTACGGACTACAACTTGTATTTAGACACGTTTATTTGTATATCCGCGGCTGCCTGACTAAATTCCACGGGTTATGTTCAGCCTACTCCTTTGAAGTAAGTTTATTTAGTTTACACACCAATTCAGTTCAGCACTGTTAAAGGGAAAATTCGCGCAAAAACAAATGAATAAACGTATGAATCGGCGATGTTTTATATTGGTTAGTTCAAACACATTCGATCGACCCAGCATTAATGATATCTAAAAAGACTGGCAAACTTCGAGAGGGACTTGTACCTAGGGGCTCCGTACCACTACGATTCAATAAGCATAAATTTACTGAATTCAAAGAAGACATCAGCAAGATTTAGATTAAGTTTGCGCTTGGCGTCGCATAAAAATGAGAAGTAATCTTAAAAAAAGCGGGAGATTGATATCCCTACTAATCCGTACTATTAATAATACGGATAAAACATACATGGAACTGTCACCCGCAGACTATTGTTCTTTGAACTCCACGGACTACCACTTGTATTTAGACACGTTTAACTATTTGTATATCCGCCGCTACCCGACTAAATTCCACGGGTTATGTTCAGCCTACTCCTTTGAAGTAAGTTTATTTAGTTTACGCACCAATTCAGTTTGGTACTGTTAGGGAAAATTCGCGCTGTTTTTTCTGGAGGCTTGTTAAAACAAATGAATAATTGAACATACCCATATCGTTGGCAGTCGTAGGTTCTTTGTAGAGAGCATCCGCCCGACGGCACTTCCAAAGGGGACCCTTAATGAAATTAATGTAAGTCAACATTTTCGAATTTGACATAGAGTGGACGGTTACCACAGAGGATTTAGTTGAAATCGACTCGGCATTAAGTATTTCAGACGGATTTAACTTCTCATTTCATTACCCAGAGGTTCTCACTATTTATGCACCACGAGCCGTGATAATAGCCTACGCATCGGCGTGCACCGTACCGTGGTGCTTGGCTCCGCCTTCCTGTTTTGTTCGAGCACTGACGGCCGCGCGCTGATACACTTACTCATACGTACGAAGCTGATTGCAGTGGCCCACACGCGTCGGACGTTGTTCGCCAAGGTCTGCGAACAATTGGCTTCACATTTTACACAAACAACCGATAAATACGATTATTACACGGATTTTCAAAAGATGAAAGAGAGAACCTGCAGTAGTGGATTATTATGTGCCAAAGGATAATCAAAACCTTTTTCTAGGCTCACGAAACGGGAAAACCCGAAATAAACTACTCCAGTCTCTTGTTACTACTCCGAGTCTGAAATAGACACGACTTTTGTGTAGTCCTACTCAGTTACAGACACACAGACAGCAAAGCCCATTCAAAGAGAAGGCAAAATAAAGAATACACCGATGTCATAAAGTAAATATAAGCGAGCTTTGTAGATAGCATCCGCCCGATGACACTTGCGAAGGACGCCGTGCGTAATGAAATGAATTCGAGTCAACATTTTTTATTGAACATACCGACCGGCTATGGCCTAAAAAAGGGGCAATAAATGATACAAATAGCTTACTCTTCAATCTGAACAACATTTCTTTGAAAAAATTAAAAAAATATTTATTCAAAGAAGCAATGTATTGCGAAATATTTAATATTTAGTGGCGTGACAGCTACGTCAATGGTAAGACGGTGTCAATCATGGACCAAGTGTCAATGTATTTAATTTATTTGAAATCATTAACATACATAATTAACATCTGAATACTGTACTTTTTTCTAAGTTGTTAAACAAAATAATTATGTTGTTAGTTTAAAGAGTAGAAGTAGAACACTGTAATGTTATTTAAAGGAAACATTTAATTTTATATTAAAAAATAAACAATACTATATTTGAGTCTTAAAAAACGGCTAACGGTCTAAAAGCCTTTTTTTAAGGTTTGAGCCCTTTTTCCTCATGCCATGCCTGAAGGCTCGAGTTTTTTGGAACACAGCCGCTAGGTTGTGTGCCGACTTGTAGTGAATTTGGCTGCACATTTGTTGCAAAAATGGCCTTGTCAGTCACCTGAGAGCTCATGAGTAATGTTCGCATTAGCCAGAAGAGTTAGATGCGATTCTGATGATGATGGATTTATAGTACATTACTGCAGACGCCGGGAAATGAGGGCTTGCCGGCTGAGAAGGTATAGACAGCCGTAGTGCTTTAAAAAAAAAAAAAAAACTGTTTATTACCAAAATGAACACAAGTATTTCAGTACAGTAAGAAAGAATACACAAATGCTGGTACAATTTGCATAAACAAAAAGAAAATAACACATTTTTAATATTTAGTGCACATTTTTGGTAATAGGTACCAGTCTCAGCATGTGCTAGGCTAGTAGCCCAGCGCTGGTTTTCAGACTGGCCCCTTTGACAGAGTTGACGTAACACTACGCTACAAACACGAAAAGAAATTTAAATGTGAAAAGAAAATGAAATATTGGCTATATAAGTATTCGCTAGATTATAACAATTTACAATTTTTTGTGGTGTCGAGTATTGTCCAGTGTAGGTGAAGTGTGTATTAGGTACGGATAGTTATGTATATTGTGTGTGTATGTGTGTGTTTTATATATAATATGTATAATCATCTTAAATATGATTTTTTACTACGATATATTATATGTATGAATATACTTTAATTTATATTTTAATTTTAAATTTTAAATTCAAAACTATATTTAAATTTAAATTTAAAGAGGTTTTATATTTGCCTTTGCGTTTTAAGAAGATGCATCCGTATTAGTTTTTTATTTTTTTGTAAATGCATGGGTTCTCTTAGAGGTGGCGGTAAGTCGTTCCATATCTTTGCAGCGGCAAATTTAAAACCTCCTCTGAACGATGCTGTTTTGTGTTTCGGAATTACAAGTAAACGCTCCCTGTGGCTTCTCAATGGTCTTTCGCGTGTGGTTTTTGTCCATTTCAGCTCGTTAAAGAGGTATTGCGGTGTTTCGAACTCGATCACTTTACGGACCGCGCTAGCCAGGTGCAGGTGCCTTCGGTTCGCCATGTTAAGTATCCCTTTATTATTCAAGTATGGTGTTATATGGGCTCGTCTAGGTATGTCATAACAAAAGCGAAAACAGGCATTTTGCACGCGCTGGATTGATTTTTTGGTCTTTTCCAGAAGTCTTGGGCCGTAAACTATATCTCCGTAGTTAAGTTGTGATAATACTAAGGATTCCACTAGAATTTCACGTACCTTTTCACTCAAGTACTTTCTTTTTCGTTCGTTTCGTTTTCTCAAACATATGCAATGAAATAAAAAAAATACACCACTCAACAAAACATAATTCAGCTGTTCAGCCAGTTCATGAATACAGACGCCATGTTTAAAAAAAATATTTTAAATTTTCCCTCCAATCCCTCTATTTTTTTTTCTTTAATAAGTCGTCCACGTGTGTAGTGCTCGAATATTAGGGCCATTATACACAACCTGATAATAAGAATCATAATTTCTATAATAAATAAAATAACGGCAGAGGATTTTTAATATTGTCTATGGTCTCTGGTGACTTACGTATAGACAGTATTTAAAATGTATTCATCAACACATTGAATCATACAGATTTGTATTCTTAATATCAGTTCATGTGTACTAGGCATTAACGCAGATATTGTTGGTCCTATGGCTGAATGGGTAGCCACTAGAAAAAAAAACAGCTGTTCATAAACACAGACGCCATGTTTACATTAAAATTAAAAACAAATTACTTCCCGGCTTAGGCATTCAATTTTGTATGAAATTCCTTTACAGTTCTCTCGAATTGTTCCGCCCGAAACTTGACACTTCGAAGCCTGTTTTAAAGCACGTTATGACGATTGACGATATTTCATTGCATGTTTGAGAAAATGTTCTTTTGTTCCATACAAAAATCTAAAAACCATAAACTTGCATGTCTCAAGCGCTTTTTAACGGACGTCAGAAAATAAAGCATGGATTAGTGAGTTTATCGATATAACAACCATTACCTGTCACTCACAAAATTCTGAAGTCAGGTCATGAGATTAGGATCGTATATGATCCTGGAGAAATCGAGGGAACTCTTCAAAAATTATGGGTATACTTACCGTAATTTAGGTAACTCGAACAGTTGTTTTCTGAAAGCACCATTCCGTATCTTCTTCTATAGATTACTGATAATAGCAGTAATTCCGCCATCGTCAATATTATCATAATCGCATCTCTTCTCTCATTTGGCCACTCAACAATTAACAACTCCTTTTTATTTAGGTTCTGGATATTGGCAGGAGTAGGATCGTAATACCCGCAAGTATCCATACCAATATAATAAATGCGAAAGTTTGCCTGGTTTTCCGTTCCTTCTTTCCGCTTAAACCACTGAAGCGATTTGGTATAGAAATAGCTTGAGTCTCGAGAAATCACATATGATAGTTTTAATCATCCTTTATCGCGGTGCAAAGGGGGTGGAAGTTTGTATGTGGAATTATTATCCGCTGAACCAGTTTAAACTGAATTTGCAATTCGTTTCAGTTCCGGGGAAGGACATAGTATAGTTCTTTGTATTCCAGAAAACGTGCTGAAAGTAGGTATGGAGAAGTACTAATTTACGCAGATGAAGTCGTGGACAAAGTTAGTATGAAAAACCGGCCAAGAGCATGTCGGGCCACGCTCAGTGTAGGGTTCCGTAGTTGCCCATCCTTCACAATATACCCTTACGAGTCCTTTACGAGAAAGATTTCAAGCACTATAAAAAGGTCGTACACGCCAAAGTAACCGTAATTACTTATTACCTTCTGGAAGCTATGGGTTATACGCGCCATATTTAGCGGAATATTTTAGTGCAGTATGGTACTTAACTAATATGTGTAACGTTCAAAGTCTAAGAACACCGCGCGGCACGTACGTCATTTTAAAGAAAATTATGAAATTTTGCGATAACTTAAAAACGGCTCGACCGATTTTATTCAATACTAGCTGTGCCCCGCGGTGTTACCCGCTCATCCCACGGGAACACTAAATTTATTCGGGATGAAAAGTATCCTATGTCCTTTCCCGGGTCTCAAACTATCTCCATACCAAATTTCATCTAAGTAGGTTCAGCGGTTTAAGCGTGAAGAGGTAACAGACAGACAGACAGTCAGACAGACAGACACACTTTCGCATTTATAATATTAAAGTATGGATAGTTTTAATTGAAAATACTTATTAGGCCTCATTTTCATGAATTTTCCCATAATTTTTTGACTCGTGGTTGAAAAGTTAGAGGGGGACACTATTTTTTAATTTTCGGAGTGAATATTTACGAAACTGCTCACTTTATCAAATAATAATGTTTAGAGACCCCTATTATTTTTAAAAGACCTATTTAACGACACCCCACACACTAGTGTAGGAACGAAAAAAAAATTCACCCCCACTTTTAAGTACGAGAGGTACCCCAATAAAAACTTTTTTTTAGTTTTTATTTTACTGTTTTGTCGGCGTGATACATACACATACTGATATTAAATTTCAGCTTTCTAGTACTAATGGTCACGGAGCTAAGCCGCGGACGGACAGACAGACAGACAGACGGACATGGCGAAACTATAAGGGTTCCTTAGTTGACTACGGAACCCTAAAAAAATAAAGTAAATTCCTGACCAAATAGGAAGCTAAATATCAAAATCGACATAACATTGCAAAATCCGTAACATGGATACGTTTCATAATTTCATTAAGGTGAAGAAGCGCGCAGTCGTAAAAAATGCTCCATTGCGCAAATCATGGTTTTAATAAATGTCGACGTTTTATGAGATGGTGATAAAGAGGGGTCAGAGATATAAAATTCTTAACGCGTAATGGACTAGACATCTATGAAGCTACAGTGTAATTCTATTTTTATTTGTAAGTTGTATTACGAAATTTTATTTGTGAGAGGAAGACACAGTCGTCTTAGTGCTATAAAGTTAAGAGGTAAAAAGTATTCTAAGTAAGACCATCTGTGCATGCATACCCTAGTACCTAAAACAATGGATATCCGTCTAGCACCAGTAATTTTGGCGTAACGCGAATTTAAATACTCGTAACATATATCTATGATCTAATCTGACCAGACAAATATTTTTGGGTTGTTTAAAAAGTTAAAGGCTGAAAGAAAACAATATCACGATCACAGTGGGACGAAAATCGGCTTTCATAGACATAGAAATCAAAGTTGTGATATTCGAGTTTTTTTTATTGGAATCGCTTTTACCTGTTGTTTAATTACTAAAATATGATTTTGGGACAATTTGGTTGGAAAATTAATGAGTTATAATTTTTTTCCGAAAAACTTGTATGGAGCTGATACGAAAAATCTAAATATCTCGGGAACCGCAAGATTAACCGTTATATCCTCGCAGATGGTTATACAATGAATTATTACTGATTTTTTGGCATACTACATATATCGGTCACAGCTGCGGTTTTTTTTTTTAAAAATCGTTTTATGTATTTTTCGTTCGAGGCGTCTAAATTAGCAAATAAAAGTACTTATTATGAGTCTATCTGTCTAATTTACTGAAATTATGAAATAAGAGAACATTTAAAAAAAAAATACATGCGATAAAAAGGGCATCGGCGAACAATATATACCTACGTACGTTAATACCACTTATTCAGCCAACAGAGCCAATATAAATAACATAAATCCGTATATTTCAAATCAGTTACAGTAAAAAAGTCAAACATTATGATATAAAACTACTTAACTAACTACATAACTAACCATTAAACTCTGTTACAGCCTCTTGTGGCGGTTCTTAATACTTAAACAAAGCCACCGTTTCGGTAAAAAAATCTTGTCTTTTCTTTTCATCCAAGCTAGGTCTTGTAGCTTGCCTACTTTTCTTCCTTGAATTTTGTTCCCTCAACCTTCTGGATTCTTGAGCATGTATTCAATCACGGAAGCTATATCATCACGGCCATCTTCTTTAAAGAGATTTGCTGCAGCAAAAGCTAATTCAGTTGCATCTTCTCCTGCAAATGATTCAGATCTTCTCTCCTTTTGCTTAGTTGACAGGTTTTCAGTTTTTCCTTGGTTGCTTCGTCATTGTTGCATTTGAAATTGAAGATGTTGAAGTTGAACAATCCGAAGAGGTAAAGTCAGCACTAGTTGACGATTCCAAAGCCTGAGAAAACGCAGAATCCTGGAGTAGTTCTGGAATGAGTAGACTGATGGTTTCGTTGTATGGACCAATCCGAAACCTTGTTCGCCTTCATATTGTCGCCCATTGAAGTTCAGTTTCGTGCTGTAATACTTCAATCCATAACATCCGAAGAAGAGATTGATGTGCCTAAATTTAAATAATATGCTTATAAGACTGCTCAAAAGTATGTTGATTTATACAACTAGTACTATATGCCATCAACTGTATATTAGCTATTGATCCATGGAGCAGACATCATCGCCAGCAATGCCATCGTCCCTATAGAAAGTCTGTCAGAAAAAGCATCTGAAGCCAGAAACAAAGAATTTAGAAGGTTCAGGGAACATAATTCAAGGAAGAAAAGTAGGCAAGCTACCAATGAGGACATTTTACATATGCTTCTATTGTCCTCCGATCCCCATATAACGGCTACAAGACCTAGCTTGGATGAAAAGAAAAGACAAGAATTTTTTACCGAAACGGTGGCTTTGATTTAGTATTAAGAACCGCCACAAGAGGCTGTAACAGAACTTAATGATTAGTTAAGTAGTTATGTATATAGTTAAGTAGTTTTATATCATAATGTTTGACTTTTTTACTGTAACTGATTTGAAATATACGGATTTATGTTATTTATATTGGCTCTGTTGGCTGAATAAGTGGTATTAACGTACGTAGGTATATATTGTTCGCCGATGCCTTTTTATCGCATGTATATTTTTTTAATGTTCTCTTATTTCATAATTTCAGTAAATTAGACAGATAGACTCATAATAAGTACTTTTATTTACTAATTTAGACGCCTCGAACGAAAAGTACATAAAACGATTTTTAAAAAAAAACCGCAGCTGCGACCGATAATAATAATAATAATAATAAGTCATCGTCCACCAGTCCCATTTTTGCTATGAGACACTTTTGCTGGTAGACGCCCGATAGTCTCACCCCATAGCCCAATTAGCCAGTCCTCCATTTCAAACCCATAGCCCAATTTGTATTTAGATTCCATGTCTCCATCAATAGTTCTTGCACCTAGCGGGCGCTGTCTCTGTGTGCGTCCCATGACACGGATAGGGACAGCATCCGCTCGATGTACACCTTGCATTTCATTAAATTGTCGAAAGGGCCTCTACGCGTTGGCTTCGGCTCCGTGCACGCCTCCCAAAGGTCCGGGACACTATTGTCCCGTGAGCGGGTGCGACATACAGGAATAATAATAATAATAATGGCGAGCTGTTGGGGGGTAGCGACCCCACGTACCTGAGCGCTCCTGGGGGATCCTGACGGGGGGTGATGGGTCGGGGCCTCCGCCTCTGTCTTGCCTTAACCGGCCGGGCAGAGTGGAGTCGTGAGAGTTTCGGCTCGGGGGTGGATGTGGAAACGTAAGGGGTTAGTTGGCTTCGGTTTAAAGCCCAGTATTACACCTCTCCGCCCTTAGCCTTCCGCACCGGTGTTGCCCTTAGGCCACTTTATGTGTCGCTATTTTGTGGGGGCCCATCTAGCGGGAGGCGAGTCGTCGTCTACCAGTCCCATTTTTGCTATGAGACACTTTTGCTGGTAGACGCCCGATAGTCTCACCCCATAGCCCAATTAGCCAGTCCTCCATTTCAAACCCATAGCCCAATTTGTATTTAGATTCCATGTCTCCATCAATAGTTCTTGCACCTAGCGGGCGCTGTCTCTGTGTGCGTCCCATGACACGGATAGGGACAGCATCCGCTCGATGTACACCTTGCATTTCATTAAATGGTCGAAAGGGCCTCTACGCGTTGGCTTCGGCTCCGTGCACGCCTCCCAAAGGTCCGGGACACTATTGTCCCGTGAGCGGGTGCGACATACAGGAATAATAATAATAGGGATGATGGCGTAGGGATGTGACGACCCCATCGCCCGCTGGTTTTACCAGCGCAATCAGTCACGCAGGGCAGCTTATGGCGAGCTGTTGGGGGGTAGCGACCCCACGTACCTGAGCGCTCCTGGGGGATCCTGACGGGGGGTGATGGGTCGGGGCCTCCGCCTCTGTCTTGCCTTAACCGGCCGGGCAGAGTGGAGTCGTGAGAGTTTCGGCTCGGGGGTGGATGTGGAAACGTAAGGGGCTAGTTGGCTTCGGTTTAAAGCCCAGTATTACACCTCTCCGCCCTTAGCCTTCCGCACCGGTGTTGCCCTTAGGCCACTTTATGTGTCGCTATTTTGTGGGGGCCCATCTAGCGGGAGGCGAGTCATCGTCTACCAGTCCCATTTTTGCTATGAGACACTTTTGCTGGTAGACGCCCGATAATCTCACCCCATAGCCCAATTAGCCAGTCCTCCATTTCAAACCCATAGCCCAATTTGTATTTAGATTCCATGTCTCCATCAATAGTTCTTGCACCTAGCGGGCGCTGTCTCTGTGTGCGTCCCATGACACGGATAGGGACAGCATCCGCTCGATGTACACCTTGCATTTCATTAAATTGTCGAAAGGGCCTCTACGCGTTGGCTTCGGCTCCGTGCACGCCTCCCAAAGGTCCGGGACACTATTGTCCCGTGAGCGGGTGCGACATACAGGAATAATAATAATAGGGATGATGGCGTAGGGATGTGACGACCCCATCGCCCGCTGGTTTTACCAGCGCAATCAGTCACGCAGGGCAGCTTATGGCGAGCTGTTGGGGGGTAGCGACCCCACGTACCTGAGCGCTCCTGGGGGATCCTGACGGGGGGTGATGGGTCGGGGCCTCCGCCTCTGTCTTGCCTTAACCGGCCGGGCAGAGTGGAGTCGTGAGAGTTTCGGCTCGGGGGTGGATGTGGAAACGTAAGGGGCTAGTTGGCTTCGGTTTAAAGCCCAGTATTACACCTCTCCGCCCTTAGCCTTCCGCACCGGTGTTGCCCTTAGGCCACTTTATGTGTCGCTATTTTGTGGGGGCCCATCTAGCGGGAGGCGAGTCATCGTCTACCAGTCCCATTTTTGCTATGAGACACTTTTGCTGGTAGACGCCCGATAATCTCACCCCATAGCCCAATTAGCCAGTCCTCCATTTCAAACCCATAGCCCAATTTGTATTTAGATTCCATGTCTCCATCAATAGTTCTTGCACCTAGCGGGCGCTGTCTCTGTGTGCGTCCCATGACACGGATAGGGACAGCATCCGCTCGATGTACACCTTGCATTTCATTAAATTGTCGAAAGGGCCTCTACGCGTTGGCTTCGGCTCCGTGCACGCCTCCCAAAGGTCCGGGACACTACTGTCCCGTGAGCGGGTGCGACATACAGGAATAATAATAATAATAATAATAAAGCGCAGCACACCTCTCGACACCCCTGAGCCCTCACGCTCGTGTTGCTTCCGGCCGTCTGCACGATAGCATTACGGGGCCCACCTAGTGAGGGGCGAGTCACCACCCGCCAGAGGTAACAGTCGCATAGACGGTTACGGCGGGTGACATTTTTCTACTGCAATAGCCCACATAAATAGTCTATCCAAACTTCATTTTAATAGCCCGGTTTCTTTTCCATATTAATGCAATAGTTCAATCACCTGCTGGGACCGGTTCATGGATGTATCATCTTATTGATATGATCAGGAACGGTTCCCAGTAGGGCAACAGCCACAGCAAATTTCTCCAAGGGGCCTCTACGTGTTGGATCCATATCCCCACGCAAGCCTTCCAAAAGACCGGGACGTTCATGCCCGAGACTCAAAAAATGAGAAACAAATAATAATAATATTTATTTAAGAAAACACAATTTACAGAAAGGTCCTTAGAAAACTAGAACACTACTCCCCGAATAGGTAAAACCTGAGCTTCAGGATAAGAAGCGCACTTATTAGTAGATGTTCGAAATGTAATGTGTTACAATTTTACACTTAATCTAGCTAATTATAATTACTTATACTATACGGTGTGTGTGTGTGTATGTGTGTGCGCGTGTGTGTGTATTAGTGTGTATGTGTGTGTACGTGTTTGTGTAAAATTAATTCTGCGTGCACTTACTAAGATTTCTTATTGTTTGTTATATTGTCAGGCAAGAATAGTTAAAATCTCTTCTGTCTCCTCGTAGCTTTTGTTTTGTAGCCAGCTTGTGACTGCTATTTTGCAGTCACGTTTGGTCATAGGGTATATGTTCAGACTCTTATTTAAGCTATTGTAAAGAAAAGGCCCGTTAAAACTATAGTATTTCTTAATAAAGTTAGTTTGAAACTTTGTATCTCTTCTTCCAATATATTTGGGTCTACGGGAATCACCTAGATTTGATTTGTCAAATAGATTTGCGGAATGATACCTAAGGACAACAGAAAGAATAAACAGTTGTCTCGCATTTAAAACTTTGCAAACTTTGTATAGCATTTGAGTAGAGTAGGTAAACGGCAAGAAATTCATAACTTTCAGCACAGCACGTTGAGCGACTTCTAGACAAAGCATGCTAGTTTTCGGGGCTCCACCCCAAACCGATATGCAATATGTTATGACCGATTGACTCAGTGCCAGGTATACCCGTTTTAGAAGTCCCTCGTCAGCTACATGTCTCAGATTTTTGAACACATAAATGAGCTTCCGAACTCGTTTGCTAATAGATTCAATATGGGATCGGAAACTCATATATGGATCAAGGTAAAATTGGTAGTATGCCAAAAAATCAGTAATAATTCATTGTATAACCATCTGCGAGGATATAACGGTTAATCTTGCGGTTCCCGAGATATTTAGATTTTTCGTATCAGCTCCATACAAGTTTTTCGGAAAAAAATTATAACTCATTAATTTTCCAACCAAATTGTCCCAAAATCATATTTTAGTAATTAAACAACAGGTAAAAGCGATTCCAATAAAAAAAACTAGAATATCACAACTTTGATTTCTATGTCTATGAAAGCCGATTTTCGTCCCACTGTGGCGATCGCCTCCTTTGTGTAACAAAAGTTAGTCATAAAAAATATACGGTTATCTTTAGTTACACAAAGGATTCAACTAATTTCGTTTTAATTAAAGCTTAATTAAGATATTATTTTTATGTAAGTACATATAAAAAATATTATTTATGTATTTTTATTTTCTGGATATAGTCACTCATCAAACGTGTGTTCATAATCTATTAGCTTCATATTACGTGTTAGAAGTCTGCTGTAAAGTGTTTTGTCGTAATAGTGTTACCTAGGTCGAGAGTAGGTAAGGTGGAAGTACTAGTACTCGACATTGCAAGGGATATTTATTTTATGTTTCGTAATAGTACGTTAATTTACACGTCTATCGCAAATGTATTCATCCCTTATGAGAAGTATGACTTTTACCTTTATTAAATGGTATTTATATCATATAATGATCATATAAAAAGTTCTCGTAATGTAATGAAATGTAAGTCAATAGGAATGTCCCAGTACCAACATGTCGTGCTTTTGCAGGCAGTCAGGTTGTAGTATATTTTATTATTTTGCGTGTGAAATTCGATAGCTACAAACACTTCTCATGTATTCATTCTATTTGCTATGAAAGTAACGGTAATCTTATCTTATTTATCGCAGTTGAAAGTATGGTGACGCGTATTAGTACCGCGTCGAGTACTAGTACTTCCACCTTAGTGCGTCATGAGTCATTAATGTTTTACAGTGTGGGAAGTGGAAAATGTGTGCTTCAAATTGTGGCTGTTAGTCCGGGAAATTTAGTTTTAGTTGCAGGAAATACTTTACGGTCCTGACATAACATTTTGGTTTAGGTATGGACTACTTTTGCCATGCGATAAGTAAATTCACGTTTTTTATACTTTGTAGCAAAAACATAGATTACTAAATTATAAACAAATATATGACACACGATTTTTTAAGGTTTGTTTTTCAGAAAAAGTATATTTTAGTTAAGTAATATTTCATTCGCTCCTATAAGCTTTTCTTCTTTTAAACCGACTTAATAAAAGGAGGAGGTTCTATGTTTCACTGTACCTATGTATCCTTTTTAGGTTAGGATCACGTTTTGACAAGTTGCGAGTTTGAGTGACAGATGCTTGTCACTTATTTATCACGTGATAAACGCAACCGTCATAGGCTCCCTGATCACCCCTGTACTGTTTCTATAAGTAGGTACGAGTATGTATTTTATTTAAGTCACTCAATAACACAAACAATATGTATTTAAGAAAAGAACCGACTTCAAAATAAACCGAAAAGCCACAAATACTCCGTTCATGTACAGGCTACATTTGAATCACTTTTTGAAGTCGGTGCCGAACCTCACGTAAACTTCTTTATCAAACATAAATACTCCTATTCTACAACCAAATAGTAATAATTAAAGGCTTCATGCATGGTATGTATCTGTTTTCATAATAATAATTAGAGGTTAATATGACATTGAATGTGCCCTGTTTGTTACGTTGACTGTACTAGGTTGAATGCTGGCTGGGAGCTACAATTTACCACACACGTGCTCGCGTTTTGGCGTGCACTGTCCAGTAATTGGAACAATTTTATTGTGACAGATTGTAGCAATGAGTGGAATTTTTGTCACCTCCTAAAGTGCCACGTAAGTGACAATTGCACGTGACTAATGACATTTTTCATGAATTTTACGCCTAACAAAATAGAGTACCTAGGTTTGTTTAAGGTCAGTCGGGTCAGTTAGCCCGACTTACCGTTTCACTTGATTGACACAGTAAAAAGTCCTTATGGACCTCGAATACCGCATGTTACCTACCTTTAAAGTTTATTACTGAAATATTATGTACCTATGTAAAAGTATAGGAATAGAGTGGTGAGATGTCGATGTCAGGTGGCCTTAAAACTGTTAACACTAATCTTCCGATACTCAGCATAGATGATGACTACAAGACACCAATATCTGCAAAACTTTATAAAATGTTTGAAAGACATTGTTAGTGCATATAACATTAAATTTGAGGGTTGCCCTCGATTTCCCTGAGATCCCATCATCAAATCCCGTCTTGGTGACAATGAGATTTTCTCTGAATGAGTATTCATTCAAATAAAAAAATGAGAATCGGTTCACATATACAAAAAAAAATACAAACACTCCTTTTTTGAAGTCATCAAATGGCTTAATCTTTAGGAGGTAACTAACACAAATGGCTCTTTTGGCGGAGCTGTGTGTATGTTTTTAAGTAAATAGTAATAAGGCATGAATTTGACACGCCTTGTGTCTGGTTGATAATAATATGCATTTCTGTAGCATGTACCTAAGCGTTTTGGTGTGTAACTGTAAGCTTGTGTGTAATTTAATAAACAATGTATAACGTAAAATAGATTAACATAATACAGTTGTAGATATAACGATTCAAAGAGCCTTTAATGAATAGACCATGAATGTGATTTTCGTTTCGACTAGCGCAATCCAATCGAATTTTAATGGTTGGAGCGTCAACAGAACGGTGGTCAGACCCGATGAGTTCGCGGCCCGATGACAGATCAATTAGCTCGCTCTACCCGCAATACAAGTACTCTTCGAAAATTGGTCTGAACGTACAGTAAGCTGCAGAGAATAGTAACACCCCGATATAGATGTTAGCAGTGCAGGGTGCAGGGTTAAAAACTGGATATATTTCCGATATATAATGTCGAGATATTTCTAAAATGAAACTATTGCAATGCTCCGTCAAATTAGCCACCTTGAACAGTAGGAGCAACTCAGCGCAGCTATCGATTATCAGATTCGATTATCAATATCACAGAGAATAGTAACACCCTGCTATAGATGTTAGCAGTGCATGGTGCTTACTTTTATCACCAGCTTACTGTACATTCTGATGCCCAAATTGATAACCGGTGGTCAGACCTGGCATTATGAAATGCTGTGGTTTGGATTGCAATTTGGATGAAACATTGTATTGCTTTGATACACAGATATCGGACAGAGGCAATTTAACTTTAGGAGTGGGGGATTTGATAACGTTGATGGTTACGCAACCCTTTCATAGAGGTTATGTGACAGATTACCTATTATTAGCGCTCGATGGCTGTATCTCCGTACATTATACTATTAGGAGTACATTCATAAGATGAAACATTCAGTTGAGGTACAAACATATCGGCAACAGCCAATCGAAGTTTAGGTGCGGGGATGTCGATAGATAATGTCGGTGGTTAGGTAGTAGGTAATACTGGCCGATAACGCGGTCATAATGACAGATCAGGATCACCTATTATTAGCGCTAGCTGGTTTTGGCCACAATACGAATCGGTATTCCTATTGACAATGTGTGTTCCTCAAATCTGTTTTCTGTGGAGAGGGGTCTTTATTTCAGGAAGAATATTAACAACGCCATGCAGAAAATGTACATTAGCGTCATTTGTTGATAATAAAATGTCGTCTCATAACACCGCAACGGCTGGACGGGTATTAACCAATTTTGGTACAGGAACAGCTGGACATCCAAAGATAGTTATAGGATCTTTTTTTCAGACTATACCATAAATAATAAAGTTTAACGTGAACGAAGTTGCACCTTCTAGTTTTATTATTAAACAAAATTATGTTCTGAAACTCACCATCATGCACTGATGCACTTCACTTCCAAAAGCATCTTGATCTCCCTCTTGTTTAAACTCCTACTGTAAGCAGCTCCTAAATTCGGTCGCCAGCTTATGCTAAATCTCCCAAAGCAAAGTTGGAATTTCCGAAAGTTTCGACAAAGCACACGTACGACGTTCGAGCGACCAACTGGTATCGATCGACTTCCATTGGGAAACTTATTTTTTGGTAGAATTGGATACACATAATAAAGATAGTACCTAGGATTGCACGGTTGAAAGGGCGACCACACAGCTGCCAAAAGTCACGCGTATTTCAAACATTTGACTGTGTTTATGGTGGACGCACACACCGCTTCTATATAAGTGTCTATGGGCGGGTCATCATCAGTCCTGGAGTGGTGACTTATAGCAAAGGGTCACCTATCTGAACCACTAACCTTCGTGTCCTATCTGTAAGGTTGCGTCAAATTTTCATTTGTCGGAAAGCCATTTTTTTCTTAAACTGTTAATTTTTCAGAATAATTATAAAACAAACTTAATCTAACCTAATGGCTTCTTTAAAAAGATGTTTATTAAATCCTGATAATATTACGGGTTTCGGGAAAAAAAATCTGGACTGGAAATTCGAACAAATGAAAATTTGGCGAAACGACACAGACGGGAAACAATGTGTCGGAGTTGAGAAAGGATAGGTAGGTACCATAGGAAAGCGGAGCGTGGGACGACCCCTGACTAAGTGAGTGGATGCCCTCTTGAGGGTCACACTGGAGTCAGTGAAAAAATGAATACAAACGACGTTCCTAGGTAAAGAAATGCTCAACAACAAAAAACTGTTCTTCAATGATGGAAGTAACAAGGTAAATTATATAGAACTTAGTACCTCCTTTTTAAATTCGGTTGAAAACAGGAAGGATGATGAGCATCTGGCCTAGACTATTCATTTGTAAAAGTTTAGGAACATGAAGTTGATAATCGATAGCTGAGCTGAGTTCCTCCTACTGTTCTAGGGTCCTAATTTGACGGAGCATTGCAATAGCTTAATTTCAGCAATATCTCGACATTATAGATTACAACAGTTTTTCCATTCGAGCTGTATTATTAAGTAGCATTAACAAGTAAGGTCTCAAAGGCATAGATAATACGTACAATTAAACACATCGATTTAATAAACAAATATTAGTTTCGGTGATAGCACATTGATAATCGATTCTTAATCTACATTGAGGAGTACTAATCAAGGATAGCTGGCGCTACGGTGACGCCGTTCACCTCAACTCACATGAAGATACGTAAATAATATATGTACATTAACGATATTGCTGACAATGATAATTTTGAATTTTACGATTAACACATTATTACTCTAATAAAAATCTAATGGCAAGATCTTGCACAGATGTCGTTTCAAACGTTGAATTGAGGCCCTGAGTTGCTCGTCCATTCCCGCCACATCTTAGTACCTATACAAGTACAGTGAGTGTTCTGTCCGGAGCTCGAAACTTTCAGAATTCCCCTGCATTTGGAGATTTAGTACAGGCTGGCCGAGGTCGGTATTTATACTGCTGGCTTGCACCTGAGCTGGAACAACGGTAGGCTAAGTGGATGAACATAATTTTGAAAAGAAATGAACGAATATTATTTTAAATGCATTTACCTGAACAATGCTGTGTAATAGCAAAGAAAACTGTTTCTCTGTTTTTACACAGTTGATTTATGATATTGTGGCTCAACTAGATGGTATAGATATCCACAATTTATCATAATCTCAGATGGTTTCCCTTGTTAAACTTTGCACACAAAAGTTAATAGTTCATCAAGATAAATTAAGTAAATGAACCCAAACATGGTGGCGGGTTTATCTCGTGAAGTTTCTAGGAGTTATTATGAACACCATCCGCCTCCATCGTCGGATTAGCTCCAAGATAACAAATTATATTGTCATCTGAACTACATACACAAAGTTTCATATCGACAATTCGAAGTAGATTTCAATGTACACTATCCAACATTGATTTGTTTTCAATGTAAGCCATCCAGCACTGACATTGCGCTGACTGACACTGGTTGTCACACTCACGCTCCTAATTAGTAATTATCAACTATTTCACAATACATTGCTGCTTTGAATAAACGATATTTTACAAGCTAAAATAAAAGACAAATTATTTTTAAAATTTGCTAAAGAAATGTTGTTCAGTTCGAAGTGTAGAATTTTACTTTTTAATTTATTGCTCGTATTACAAACAATACCCGGTATATACATAGTTTGTTACAGGTGAAACTAATAAGAGCATGTTAATATTAAATGGCCGTGGGGTGACCGGCTTTAGAATTGTTCCCCACCATATCGTCCCGTGGTTGCAGTAGAAGCCTGCTAAGGGAATAATAATAATATACCGGAAGATGGGCAGCAGCGTCTTCCAGACCTTAAAAAAAAAAAAAAAAACTGCGCGCGCCAACCCGCCTGCCAAGCGTGGCGCGTATGGCAAAACCCCCTTTATGATAAGTCACATTAATACCAGGCCCCCAGTCTCCGGCAGCTCCGCTATCCCTGGCGCGGGTAGCGGCCAAGGTAATAGCGGAGCAGGGGGTGCTAAGAATCCCCGGACGAAATCCGGCTACCCATCCTCACGACGACTGGCCCTGGTAACACACAACATACGCACAATGAGGACTGACGAAAAGATTTGCGAGTTGGAAGAGGAACTGAGCAGGTTACACTGGGACATTGTAGGATTATGCGAAGTCCGTAGAGAGGGGGAGGACACCGTAACCCTGAAGTCTGGTAACCTGCTCTACTACCGGGAGGGCGCCCAACAGTCCCAAGGCGGTGTCGGGTTTCTCGTTCACAGGTCCCTCGTTAACAACATAACAACCATCGACAGTGTGTCGAGCAGGGTGGTATACCTAATACTCAGAATATCCGAAAGATATTCGTTGAAGGTCATTCAGGTATACGCACCGACCTCGTCACATTCTGATGAGGAAGTAGAGGCTATGTATGAGGACGTAAGTAGGGCCATACATACTTCCAAAGCCTACTTCACTGTTGTTATGGGGGACTTCAATGCAAAGTTGGGCAAGAACAGCGGTGATGAGTTGAGAGTGGGGCAATTTGGATACGGGCAACGGAACCCTAGGGGACAGAGGCTGGCCGACTTTCTGGAGAAAGAGGAACTCTTCATGATGCTTCTTCCAGAAGCCGCCTCACAGGAAATGGACCTGGATAAGTCCCGATGGTTCCACGAGAAACGAGATTGACTTCATCATGACCGACAAGAAACGGATTTTCAGTGATGTGTCTGTGATCAATAGGGTAAAGACCGGCAGTGATCATCGAATCGTAAGAGGCACACTGAATATCAATGTTAAACTGGAAAGGTCCAGTCTGATGAAGTCTACGCTCCGACCTACTCGGGCCCATATTCAAAACCCCGAGAGCTTTCAACTCGAGCTCTCCAACCGCTTCGCTTGTCTGGAGAACTTTGTCTCAGTGGACGAGATCAACGACGGGCTAGTGGAAACTGTCCACGCGGTAGGGTCCTAAGTTTTTCAGACCCCGCCGTAAAGATAGACCTCAGAAATTGTCTGATCGAACCCTAAACCTCATGGCTGAACGACGCTCGCTACAGTTGCAGTCTCCCGATGACGCGAGGTCATATAGGCAGCTCAATAGACGTATATCGAAGTCCTTGCGACATGATCTGCGGCTCTTTAATACGAGCCGTGTTAAAGAGACCATTGAGCGGAACAAAGGCTCCAAAGTGTTCGCAAAGGACAAGTCTATTGGACAAAGCCAGCTGACCAAGCTGAAACGGGAAGATGGCAGCATAGCGTCGACCAAAGCAGAGGTTCTAGGCGAGATCGAGAGGTTCTATGGTCAGTTATACACTTCAGTCGCAAAGCCCGTTGACAGCTTGGTAGGAGATCCAAGAGCCAAGCTGTCCCGACATTATACCGAAGACATCCCGGACATCAGTCTGTACGAGATTAGGATGGCCCTGAAGCAGCTTAAGAACAACAAGGCGCCGGGCGAAGACGGAATCACCTCAGAGCTTCTGAGAGCGGGTGGAACACCGGTACTTAAGGTCCTCCAGAAGCTCTTTAATTCCGTCTTGTCCAAGGGCAAAACGCCTGAAGCATGGAATAGAGGCGAGGTGGTACTGTTCTTCAAGAAAGGTGATAACAGCCTAATGAAGAACTACAGGCCCATCACGCTTCTAAGCCATGTTTATAAGTTGTTTTCAAGGGTCATCACGAACCGTCTCGAACATAGACTTGATGACTTCCAGCCTCCCGAACAAGCCGGTTTCCGAAGAAGCTATAGTACCATAGACCACATACATACGCTGCGGCAAGTTATACAGAAGACTGAAGAGTATAACTTGCCATTATGCTTAGCGTTTGTGGACTATGAGAAAGCCTTCGATTCGGTGGAAACATGGGCGGTACTCGAGTCACTTCAGCGATGCCATATTGACTATCGGTACATTGAAGTGTTGAAGTGTTTGTATAGTAACGCCACCATGTCAGTCCGAGTTCAGGAGCAGAGCACAAAGGCTATTCCATTGAGAAGAGGCGTAAGACAGGGGGACGTTGTGTCGCCGAAACTGTTTACGGCCGTTATGGAAGACGCCTTCAAGCTCCTGGAATGGCAAGGATTTGGCATCAACATCAATGGCGAATTCATCACTCACCTTCGGTTTGCCGACGACATCGTAGTCATGGCAAAGTCGATGGAGGAACTCAGCATGATGCTCGATGACCTTAATCGAGTTTCTCAACGGGTGGGCTTAAAAATGAACATGGACAAGACGAAAATCATGTCAAATGCCAAGGTTGTGCCCATCCCAGTCTCTGTTGAAAACTCGGTACTCGAAGTTGTTGACTCATACATCTACCTAGGACAAGTGGTCCAATTAGGTAGGTCCAACTTCGAGAAAGAGGTCAACCACCGAATCCAACTCGGCTGGGCAGCGTTCGGGAAACTACGCAATGTCTTTTCGTCCGACATACCTACCTCAGTGCCTCAAGACGAAAGTCTTCAACCAATGTGTGTTACCAGTGATGACTTACGGCACCGAAACGTGATCTTTCACTATCGACCTCATCTCAAAGCTCAAAGTCGCTCAACGAGCAATGGAGAGGGCTATGCTCGGGGTGTCTCTACGTGATCGAATCAGAAATGAGGATGATCCGTACGAACTAAAGTGACCGATATAGCTCACCGGATTAGCAAGTTGAAGTGGCAATGGGCAGGCCACATAGCACGCAGAGCAGATGGCCGATGGGGCCGAAAAGTGCTCGAGTGGAGACCTCGGACCAGCAAGCGCAGCGTAGGACGTCCACCTACAAGATGGACAGATGACCTTATAAAGGTCGCCGGAAGGCGCTGGATGCAGGTCGCTTCCAACCGGTATATATGGAAGTCCAAAGGGGAGGCCTATGTTCAGCAGTGGACGTCCTATGGCTGAGATGATGATGATGAATATTAAATATCTGTACATTCAAAATCAAAAACTACAAAAAATAAGAGAAATCGGCTAATTTGAGATGTATTTTGGTGGCTCCATCGACCACCACTATCACGTAGTCAAGTCAAAAGTAAGCTTGATTTTTATTCCCTCTTGATTTGGCTTGGAGCTTACCTAACAATTCTGGAATAATATTTTAAAACGGCAATCCAACTCGATTTCACAATGGCTTGTTTACCGGACGGCTCAAAAACAAACTGCACGAGATGGTTTTATGACACGATATCTGAACAACAGATACGTAAATTGCAAGCATATAAGTGTCATATTTCGCTCTGTGCTTGTACTGTAAATTGCAAGCTACGTAAAAGTATCATATTTTGATTTATGTGCTTTATGACCAAATTTTACTATTTTTAGATAGAAGTGCCCGAAATTTTGTCCACGCGGATTAAAAAGTCATACTCGTATAACCTTCCTTATTTGCTTCATCGCGTAATATGTGAATACCTATTTACTATTACCGACATAGCTACCCGTGCAGCAAAAATGGTTTAAATCAGTGCGAATTATTTAGCGGAATTAGATCGCGAATCAAACACATACTAATATAAAAAGACAGTATCTCTAAATATTATCCTGTTCCCTTTAATATCCATATCTTTGACAGATTCCATAAAAACTTGATAAAAAGTTGGCGACGAAAACATTTGATTTAAGAAGTTACAAAGCCTATTCGTGACCGACCGTATAAAAGTGTATAAAGTAACTCGAGCATCCGAAGTCGTCGATAACGTTATGTAACCAGATAGTGGCTTCTCTGAGACTACTCGAGCCATTCGGCCCGGAGCCTGTGAACGGCTTTGCGACGAACTGTAAAAACTATTCAAAGGAATAAATACAAAAGAATTTGATATAATACCGCCATATGCGATACAGAGGATTTTCTTGGGAAACTCGACAGTGTAGTCGTTTACTTCTGTTTTCGTAAGAATTCCGTGTGATATAATAGGCAATTTGTTACATTTCATATTGATATACTGAGTCATGATAGGCGCCCTCAACAACTATAAAAGGTTCTCTCTCCGCTAAACCCGACGAAGAACAGATTTGTATTGGTTGTTTGTGTAAAATGCGATGCAATTGGCTATAGATAGCGTGGCGACGACGTGACTGACTGGTCGGAGTCGAGTCTCTAATGAGAAGTTTACAGCGCGTAGCCCATCTTGGTCTGGGGAGAGAAAAAGGCAACTTTTTATGTTTGTCGTAATTTGCTAATAGCGTTCATAACCAGATAAAGGCTTTTCTAATACTATTCAAACCATTCAAACCGGTGCTGGTGACCGACTTTGTGACAAACTGTGAAAACTATTCAAAGGAAGAAATACAAAACACGTTGATTTAACGCCGCGAAATGCGACAGAGGATTTTCTTAGAAAATTCGGCAGTCAGCGGAGACATTTATTTCTGACTGCAATTGGATAGTTTCGCCGTAGCAACTGCTCGTTATAAGACAATAGGCTATTGGACACCGTTATTGATGAGCTTCTCTTAGAACGTGCCACTTCGTTTGCGTGGAAGAACAAGTTGCAATTATCTTGCCTTTTGATAATCGGGTAAAAAGTTGAATTGTTCTATAGGTACAAAGGCCGTTGAGGCAGCAAGTCCTAGAGTGGCGATCACGTATATGAAAACGCAGCGTGGGCCGGCCCCCGACTAGATGGAGAATAGCAAGGAGCCAATGGATGCGGCTACACGGGATCGCACTTTGTAGCGAGCTATAGGGGAAGGCCTATGTTCAGCAGTGGACGTCTGTGGCTGATAGATAGTTAGACAGGTGTAAAGTACAACGCGTAAAGAAAAAAAATATGGCGTTCATGAATACCAATCTACCGAGCCAAAAGACGATGGCTTTATCTTGTGTTGTTTAGGAGTTCTTACGGCCACCTTCCATCTCCGTCATCAGATCAGCTCCAAGATAAATACTATTGTTTGTCACGTGAACTACATAATACAAGTAGGTTAAAATTAACTTTCAAGATCCGATGATATGGTTTATTACAAAGTACTTACTTTGAAGCTAATTAAAGTTTAAAAGATACGGTAAAGATCCGTCGTATTAGCGCTCCGAGCCAAATCAGGAGGGGATACAAATCAAGCTGTCAGTAGAACTTACGAAAACTATCGAGACAGTAAGTTGAGGTGGAAATTGCTAATGGCCTTCAAACTTACTTTTGACTTGTCTACGTGGCTCTAACTTTCTCTATTATATTAGAATTCATTAGTGCATAGCCAAAGTTTCGGTAGATTCAATTTGGTTCAAGATGTATAAGTACCTAATGTAATAAACGCCTGGAGAAGTTTGGAATGCAACCACGTTTGTATTTTCGTAATGAAAATTTTACAATTAAGTGCATGAATAAGAAGTAGTAGTAGTTACATTGGACGGGTTGTTAGAACAATTAGAACTAAATTCATTACAGTTAGTAAAGAATACATACCACCTTACCGACATGGCTCATGCATGTTTGAAGTGGCAATGGGCGGGCCATGTAGCCCGGAGAACGGATGGCCGTTAAGGCCGCAAAGTCCCAACTAGGTGAGGGTCGATGGATGCGGGCTGCACTCCTTGTGGTGAGCTATAGATCAGCCAGTGACTCCTAATGCTGAACATAGGCCCAGCATTAGAAGGGGCCATCCATAAATTACGTCACACGTTAAGGGGGAAGGAGGGGGTCAACGAAGTGTGACATTGTGTGACAAGGGGGTGGGAGGGGGTGGGAGGGGCCCTAAATTTCGTGACGTCACATTTCAAAATCTATTATAAGTGTTAAAACACGAACTTTAAACGTGACGTCACTCTATGGAGGGGGGGGAGTCTCCCAAAGGTGACCAGCTGTGACAAGGACGGGGGAGGGGCAAAAAATCATGAAATTCGTGTGACGTAATTTATGGATGACCCCGAAGTCACTGGCTGATGAACCTACCTACCACCTTGCGACGTCGTAGTCAAATTGGGATATATACCATTTTTGTACGACTATGTAAGTTCAGAAAACATAGAAATAGGGTTAAACTATTGATACAAAGATATCAAAAATCAAAGAAAAATTGAAATGAGTTACCTGGGGGACGACAACGTTCGAAGCGAAGTGGTTAACGCACTGGACCGGCATCCAGAGGTAGCGGGTTCGATTCCCGGTTGTATCAATAGTTTAATATAAAAATACCACATAAAAAGAAAAATTGATATTACATGTCACATAAAATTTATAAAAATTACAGCGCCCTCTCTGGCTTGCTCGTTCACTACTGTAAAGTGGTGCGGTAAAATGTGAACACTAATGTATTCACATAGAGGTCGCTAATGTGTAAAAACCTATCAAATAAACAATGCAAAGATCGAACTACGGGGTTTCACCCTATGTTGCCCGGAACCCTAAAAACAGAAGATATTTCTTCAAGAATTTTCGTAGGCCGGTCTGTGGTCGGAACATCCCCGAAAAGCCACAAGATTTGCAAGACACTTTCAGTTATTCGCAGAAGCTCGGCCACTCTTGGTAACAACCGAAAATGCAGCGCAAATCTTGCGGAATTTCGACGATAATGCAGCCGTCAAAATCAGGCCAATAGAATTTGTGGAAATGCTCCTGAGTGGACATCTTGTTACGAGATCTCGTATAAGAATATTCGTGTATTCAATTAGCATTCACAAGAGCCACTTTAACACCGCCATTCAATGTTTTATTATTACAGAAAAGAATTCAATAGTAATTACATTAAAATACAATTACGTACACAAAAAACCCAAACAACTGCAATACTTCCGCGGTAATTAATGCTTCATCAAAAGTAAATTATGGGATAAATTCCATGCAAAATTGACTATGAAGCATTACTTCTTGCTTCTTCAAAAGCTAATATGCTATCAATTAAAAAGTCATACTTAGAACAGTTTTTATTCCGAAATGTCCACTTTTAGATTAAGTATTCTGTGCTTTTAGTCTAAATTCTCATGAACCACTAGTATCTCTAATTGGCCCTATGGTTGACTGGTAGAGAATGCCAATTCGCAATAAGTTCTCCATTTGTAGTGACTTTTGTGTTGTGCAATAAAGTTTAAATAAATAGATAAATATAACATACGATGATGTGCTATTGGCTCATCGAAGAACATTTAAGTATTAAGTTTAAGTTTAACATTAAAATTACAGCAAAAAAATAAACTTAAAAAGCCTAGACTTAAAATAGTTGTTGTGTTACAAACCCATAATCTTGAGAAATGACATGTTATAGTATAGATACTTACAGAAGTTTTAAACTAGTTGGTTAGTTCTGTTTTGTCAAATTTTCTAGGCTTCCGATAGGAAATCTTGTTTAGTGTAATAACGGTTCTGCTCTACCTATGTCGTGGGTCGTGGTGGGTGGTGCGCTACAAAATTTTCTTGCACTAGAATGCTTTAAATATTATAAATCACTTACAGAGAAATATAATATAATACATATCCTTAATATTTAAAAGGAGAAGGCCACTTTACGTACTTAGGGTAAGTAATAAATAAATAATGCAAAATAAGTTACATATCTAACTATAAATTGTTTTTATATGTAATCCAGTGACTTTACACATGCCACGATAAATAATAGTTGTTAACATTTAATAGGTATTTCTTTGTTAATTATTGTTCGTTTGGCAAAATTCTCCATACCATAAATATTTATTTTTTATTCAAGCAGTAACGTCTGCTAACGTAAACTAAATGTTTACAAATGAAGCGAAAATAAAAAAAAAAATGATTCGGACAGGATTCGAACCTGCGTTTCCAACGGCTTTCCGGGCCAACACTGGCGTCCTCCTAATTGGACCACCGAATCAGATGTCAGAGCCATCGAATCATGAAATTTTTCAATTTTCGCTTCTTTTTTAAACATTTACCATAAATATTATATAATTGTATGATTTTCTAATAATATCTCTTTTATATAATTAGTGAGTACTTTGTAATTAGTAGATACCGACTAAACCAAAAAGTTGGAAAGTCCAAGAACACGCTATTAAGGAAGAATTAAAAAAGATATAACGCCTTAACTTCTTCACCATCTCAGTAATCAACTGACTTAATTGACAAAAACGGGACTTAATAGCGTTCCTAAAAGTGTTTATTGAATTACCTCGACGTTACTTAATTGACCCGTAGAACGGTAACCAGGAATAGCTCAACATTTTATTCTGAGAGAATAAATAATGATCATAAGTGTCATAGTGAAAATAGGCATTTCAGGACCTCGGCACACCTCGGTTGACACTGGCGCCTCTATCGGCGGATTCCGTGCAGTATCCAGCGTGCAGCTTATTTTTGAGACACGATGCAAATAGTATTTTATGCAATCGTTGCACAATGAAGGTTCTTAAAGTCGAGTACCGCGTTTGGGTCATGAGGCTTACCGAGTGACCTAAGTAAGGTAGGTACGAGATTTTAAGACTTAATTGTGTAACTACTGCATACAATACTTTTTAGACGCGCAAAACACAGTTTTTTTTTACTTTAATCGTCATTCCCCACACCTACGCCTACTCATTTCATTTATATTAATCCGCTACCCAAAGGTTGTCTGGAAGAGATCGCTTTTTAGCGATAAGATCGCCTATTGTTTGCCTCTATTGTAATGTTAAATGTCATTTGTATTTGTATTTCTTTCTTCTTGAGGTGTGCAATAAAGAGTATTCTATTCTATTCCCCTATACTTACTATGAATTTTTATTTTTGATGTAACCTTTGTCGTTCAACTAAAACTGACCTATTAAAAAAAACATGATCGCGATGGTCATGGCGGGTGCCTCGTGATTGGTTAAATTTCATTGCTTTTATATTATTATTTTTTTTATAAAATATGCTGATGTTTTCTTTTTGAAATTATTAGACTTGAGTAGAGAGATATCTTATGATGCTTATGAATATTAAAGTTCTGTAGCGGGTACCATAGAGTATTGAATTTTGGTACAGGATTAAAAAGTGCGTTATTGTGATTTTGTCTGTGAAATTAAAATAGACAGGTATCGATAGCGCTTTCAAACGTATAAGACGCACTGCCCTGTTAATTTAGTGCTCTGAATCTCCTACTTAACTAGGAACGGTGTCCGCCGCCGGCTGCCAGTGCCGACCGCTGGTCAAACTTCTCGCACATTAGCCTCGCACTAATACTGTGAACTTTGTTGCGGAGACAGTTCGTAGCATGTTGCAAAATTAGCGCTTCTTTATTAAGAAATAAAAAGGAATTAAAAACTACGACTGAGGTAGGTCAAAAAGTTTCGTAGCATGTTGCGAAATTAGCGCTTCCTTATTAAGCAATAAAAAAGGAATAAAAAACTACGACTGAGGTAAGTCAAAAAGTGAGCCAATTAGCCTACACCAGGGTATATACTCGACACCGTCCGTTTCTGTTCGGGAAAACACGGCGATGTTCGTTGCCTATCGTAGCGGCACACATGCGTCTACACAAGCAACCAATAAAATACAGTTCTCAGACGGCTTTTGAAAATATCAAAGAGGTAATCTTCTAAGATAATTAATTATTCTGTGCAATGAGTTAATTTAACTATTTTTCTCGGAATACCAGAAGAACTTGTCATTCACATATTTAATAGAAAATTCCGTAAAGAGACGCCTGAAACTCTAAATAAACTGGGAACAGCGTCCGTCGCTGGCCGCCGGTGCCAATAACTGGCCAAACTAATCGCACCACTGCTTAGCCTCGCAGTAATACCTACTGCGAACTTTGAGCTGGATTTCACGGATATTTTTTTTTATATCGGGTGTAAATGTCGGGTTCAGTGCTATACGTGAAATAAAAAAATGGCAAGTAATCAAAGGATGTGCATATGTTAGGAAAAAGCAATAATATGCCTAATTTTACCATGTCCGTTAAGATATATATGTCAAATCTAATTTACTTGCTTTGCTTTTGAGTTGTGCTCTATTAATAATTTTATTATGCAAAAATAGAAATATTAACTGCGCCTGTCAAGTCAATTTAGCGATATTATCCACCACCAACGATAGTAACTATATCAATGAAGGTTTATTCTATTTTTAATGGATCAGAGCGGGGGAAAATGTGTAAGCGATGACTTTGAATAAAGCACATCGGTAAAGTACGTGTGTAGTGGCAATATCAAAAATATCTGTCATTAGACACGCCGACCGAATCTCAAGGAAAAGGAATGAAATAATTGAAGCGATATTGCGGCGCGAAGTTATCGCAAATAGTGGGCGAGCTGGCATCGCTCCAGCGTCGCCTCTTTATTAACTAAGAACGGCGCGTCCGGCCGGTGTCCGGTGTCCGACACCGGTACCGGTACAACCGGTTCACTTGACCAACAAGTTATCGTCCTGATATTTCGGCAGCTCGGATAAATTGCCACGGAAGTAAACTTTGTTACAACTGTCTGTGTAGACGTAACGCAAACAAACGTTTATTGACCCGGGACTTGCCTCGTCAAGCCGTTTTGAGTGTATGACGTTTAATAAAAGTTCTCGGACAAACAGCTGTTAATAAGGAACTAGGTTTCTGCAAGGCATTCACTAACAAAAGAAAGAAAGAAGAGACTTGTAGCAAATCGGACTCACTACGCGACCGACCTAATTCACTAAATCGCCAAGATGTAAAAAGTCAAAGTCAAAGTAGTTTATTCTTCAATGTAGGCATAATTACAATACACATATGTCAGCTGTTTTGCAAAACAAATTACATTACTCGTGAAGGATGTTATCACTGCCAAACAATACTAGTCATGATATAATCAGTTACGTTTTTGATATGAGTTTTTGTTTCACTAGGTACTAATTTAAATTGACGATTGTTCTATTGATGATGAGTGAAAATAAGAAGCCCTAAATATAACCCAAAGTATAAAACACCAATACCATGTACCTACCATGTATTCTGTGTAGAAAATTAATACCAGAGTAGGCAAAGCGGAAACTCATAGATGAGGGCACTCGAGAGGACACCTAATGCTAGATAATGTACGTCATTTACGGTGTAATATATGGTCTGATCTGTATGAACTATTGACCATTGGTACATAAATCAACGCAAATATTCCATACATTTGCGTGATTTGTTTCGGTAGACGCTGATTATTCACATGTCCGGTTTTGTGCCCGGCCTCCCGCTACGTTTCAGGGATGATAAATGAACTCTTGACGCTTACAAACGCGTATTAGTTTGCACATATAGGTAAATAACGGAGGAATTTTACACAGTTTTTATGTAAGAGAGTATACACAGGTGGTATAATATGTTAATATACTCATACTTACTGTCAGTGTTAAATAATTAATTAAATGTCAAAAAGTTCTATCTCCAATAGGTATATAGCTTCGATGTTATTTTCCGTCAACGTTATCAATTAATACGGCATACCTAACAAAAGGTATGTATTTCTGAGTTAGATCGGCATTAATTTCAGGTTTCATGGAATAAAGAATAATTTTGGAGCATAAGTCATCTTTCTCGCAACTATGAAACACTAAAAAATATTGTAAAATCATTATTATGTGATCATAAACATTTATTTATTTAATCTTCACATAAAAAAGAACGTCGTACAAAAGGCGGACTTAAAGCCAAAGGCCATTCTCTACCAGTCAACCATTGGGCTAAGCAGATAAATTGTAAGCACATTATGAGTAAGCAATAAAAAAAAGAATAAGTCCTAATCCAACAGTGAAGTTTTATAGACGCATCCGTCTATACAATCATGGCGCAGCCGGTTGGATTGCAGGTTCTGTTGTGATTACAAGGATAAATACACAATATCACATAAAACAAAATAACACACCGTAAAAAATCTGAAAACGAGCACCAGATTTATAAATGAGGATTTCCCCACACCGAATGTTAGCAATGGAAAGATTAAAGTGTTGGAGTATTGTTCCATCCAATTTCGGTTTGTCAGTCGGCTATTATTATTACTTATCGCTACTGCGGATTGAACTCTGCCGCGTCGACCGCCGCCTCGGTTTTATGGCAAACAATAATATACTTACGAATTATTCTCTGGTTCGAGGTGACGCCATTTAACGTGTTTATGTTCGCTTTAAGCATCCGCGAACAATTAATTAACAGCGAGCTTCCATAATTGAATGCATGTCGTGTCACCGTCATTCTAATATTTATAACAATATAAAATGTATCACTATATTACATAGTATAAAACAAAGTCGCTTCCCGCTGTCTGTCAGTCCCTATGTATGCTTAGATCTTTAAAACTACGCAACGGATTTTGAAGCGGGTTTTTTTTATTACATAGAGTGATTCAAGAGAAAGGTTTATATGTGTAATACATGCATAATTTATCAGCATTGCACCCGTACGAAGCCGGGGCGGTAGTAATATGTATACATATACAGAGATTTCAGTAAATCTCTCGGACGTAGGTGTACCTTAGGTAGGTATAGTGAGCCAAACAATTGGTTCTCATGCAAAATGCAAACGAGAGGCACCGCGCCAGGGCCGCCCGGTCGAATAGCCTCTGAGCCACGAAACTGCGGTTACCTGCCACCACTCTAAACAAACGCATACCTACGGCCTACTACGCTTTTTACTTTTACCTATTTTAAATTTTTAAAAGGTTACAGCTCCAACCTTCTTTTATATCGTCTCACTGAATTGGGGTGCTCCATTATTTATCGCTTTGCGCACAAAGAAACGACAGCGGCGAGTTTTACTCCCGATATAAGTATGAACAAGAAATAAGGGCTAATGAGATACCCGCATAGCCTGGGCTATCTTCTGTGATACAAAAAGGGAATGTCAATATTGCGTGTGGAAGAGTCCTCCCGCTCCTTACAGCTCAAGAGGATTTGGAAAATTAAATTGGTAATGTTTGTGCCTGAGGCAAGCATTCACTTTTGTGTCTTGTTTTCGGGTTCAGTGAATTATAATTTAATTAATTGGAGGCTCTTGAGATTCAGGTGGACCGCAATTGATCGAGGTTGAATCAGCTGTTATAGAACGTCTTCACATTAATCGACGATTGACTTAAAGGATGCAATGATTAAAAAAAATGTAGCGTTACATACGATTGCATTAGCAATACGATACAAATTCTCGTACAATATACGATACAAATTCGCAATAATAATTACTAGGTCAAAGGATATATTTTAGTTAACTATCGTTATGCGGAAACGTAGGTTTTATGACATAGTTCGTGAATTAAACTAAATTAATGCGGATTATAGTTATGATTTTGCTAATTAAAATATTGCGGCAAATTTTCAATTAAAATTAACTGATTTCCAAACACTAATGTTACCGCTTTATCCATTTAGGATAGCTCTAATTATCAATGTGCTCGTATTAATTAATGTTTTAATTACCTATCAAGCAAATTAATAATTATAATAATCCATACTAATATTACACATGCGAAAGTGTGTCTGTCTGTCTGTTACCTCATCACTTTTAAACGGCTGAAGGGATTTAGATGAAATTTGGTATCGATATAGTTTAAATCCCGGGGAAGGGCGCATATTATATGAAACTTTTCATCCATCCATTCCATGAAGACGAAGTCGCGGGCAAAAGCTTTACGTGCTTTAATTATAATCTGTAGCGGAAATATACAGGTTTATAACAAAAAACACCGTGTACAAAGATAATAGGATAACTTACAAGTATTGATAAAACGTGCCTACCGAAAGATCAAGGAAATTTGCTTTGATATTAAATATAAAGTTGGGTGATAAATATCGTTACGAAGAAAAAGTCACAGTGATCGGAGGTTAAAAGTGTCATTATTATTTTGTTACTAAGTGTTGTTTACAAAATCATGTAGGTAGGTCCATTGCTTGTAATCATATCTATTTTACTTGTCGGGGCACTGCAGTCCCTAATCATTAGTATAATATTTAGATAAAAGTCTCAAATGTATTCGTTTATTATTGTGAGCAACAAGCCAAGCGTGAGTGTGATAAAAATGCAGTAATAGCAGTTTAAGGATTTGATTTAATGCTCTTTTAAAAAAAAACATGTTCTTAGTTAAGGGCTATAATTGAAGCGAAACTTAATAGATTTCTTTGTGTAACGAAAGTTACCCATATCTTTTGTAGCTATGTTTTTTTTTACTTTCTTTACAAAGGACACGATCGTAGTTTTGTTTTTATTAAACCTTTAACTATGTACGTCTGTTTGAAAACAACTCTTATATTAGTAAAGTTAACGTGACCTTAATAACAAGACAAAATCACAGTGATTTTTTTGGAACCGGTACAAGAGTCACGCCTTTCCCCATCTCTAATTTAAGACTTTACCGAAGCCCTCTGGGCAGCGGCCCCCGCTTGACAAACGACTGTTTACCCGCTACATTACTGACGAAACTTTCAGAAATTTTTTACACTTTGCTAAAGCAACGTTTATTCGGACTTGGGTGGCGAAATTCAGGAAAACATCGTATAATGGGAACTTTTGTGCTAACTTAGCAGATGATATCTTAAAGTAAGTAATTATTTGAAAAGCCACTCCGTTTTTGGAGGCGGAAAAGGAAAAAAGGCGAAAAACTCTGTGTCTTATTATAGTTGTAATCAGAAATAAAGTATCCTATAACTCTATACTTAGGTATCTTACACGCTGTATCACAAATGATTGTTTTATAAAGTCATAAAGTTTATTTAACCACTTTGACGCGATCAATCTCGTATCACTTAAAATTTTATCTAAGGTTTAGTAAACCATTTTTTTTAAACTTTGATGCCTACGATGGTTGACACCAGGTATAAAATTATCTGGCTTTATCAGGTGGCAAAGGCCGCATATTTCCTATATTGTCTAAGGCACGGGTCACCATTACAATGAATACTTGAAAATAATCCTTTTTGCTTGTTATGTATGCTATGCTGCGGACAGCCTTATTATTATACTAGGTACTAAAATAAAGAGTTGTGTCTGTGCCTGGAATAAATTTAATGGTTTTTTATAGTACACGTGTTACCCTGTCATAATGAAACACTTATGTCCAAGAAAAGGCGTTATGGTGTGTGGTGTGTCAGTGTCCATTAAGCACACGGTGCGTGCATCACACTCGTGTGTCGAATCGTGAATCAACAGGTTTTTTATATATAAATTTCCTAAATTTTCCTTTCTTTATAAATCAAGGTGATCCACTTTTTTTATATGTAATTAGAATTGTAATCGCGTAGTTGATGTAAATTGTATTACAACAGTTACCTCATTTTGATCCCGATGCGTAAATTATATTATGTGAATGTTTAAAATATTTTGAAACGACAGCTTTCCACACCTAATCCTGTTTAAAACGGAACCACACGCGAGGGAGTCACCAGACTTCCTAACGGTTTTTTGATGACCATATAATTATTTTAGGTTTCGTGATTGTTGGGTTTATTTAAGCACCCTTAAGATACGTAGGTATAGCTTTAGAAACATGTAGGTATAGCATTTTAATATATTGCAATAGTTGCTACACCTAATTGTTTTCTTTCTTCCTTGCAGGCGTTCTGTTATGTCACTTTCACGCGGTTTCAAGAGAGTGAACCTTCTATCTTTGAACTATTATTTGATCTGTAGTATATCCTAGATTAATCAACGCCAGTGGTCGTGATCGAGTGACGCCTCACGATAATGTTTTACGACGCGTCCGAGACGCCGCGCCGGGATTGATCGACTTCTCCATCACTTTAAGGTAGAAAATATATGAGGATATCCCTCAGCTCAAGCCGTAAATAAGTAACTTACTTAAGTGTCTAGTTTATGAAGACTTAAGTAACTTACCGTACGTAGGTATTTATAACTAACGCAGAATATTACAATAAGTGATTTAAATTCCTGTAAAATGGCACTTACTAGGTACTTAATATGGTTACCGCGATTTTAACGTAAATAAAACGTAAGTAAGCGTAATTTCGATGGATTGTATCGCGTAAATCCTTTCTTTCGCGCAAAATAAATTAATAAATATCGGGCAATTCGGACAACCTCACACAAAACTATCTTAGTCAAATAGTCACACAGTAGGTAAGCTCTATTAGCATACCTACCTGGGCTAACTCGGGGCACCGATACTAAAATGATGTAGCAAAATATTTTATCTACAAAAAAATATATCGATGTCAAGATCTAAATGTTATTCAACATATTTTTTTCTCTTTATTTTAAAATAAACACAGTAAAACATCTATTACTCGTATATTTCAAAATAGTTTTCATAGTAAGTATACAATCAATATTTTTTCCATATTCGTCGGTATAAAAGATTCCCGTCTAGATGAAAATATTCACTTTATCAGACATGATATCGAACTTTTTATAGTAATCGAGAATATTCAATGATCACATGTATTAATATATTTATATATCCACACGTTTTTATCGATATCAAATCCCTATGAATGTGTCCCGAGTTAGCCCAGGTATGTCTATTACGCTTGTGTTATGGAAACATACTTATATAGCTAACTACATACTTAAATACAAACAACATCCATTACCCTGGCACAAATATTTGCCCTTGCCGGGATTCGAACCCAAGACCGCCTGCTCAGTACCTGCTTTACCACTGCGTCAACCGCGTCGTCAATATGTATGACATGTAATAATATTATGTACTCATAATTGCAGCAAAATAAATTTTCTTTCTTTGTTACGAAGTCTCATTTGAGTTCCCGGCGACTACTGCGATATTGGTGCGAGGCGACCCACCAATTACATACACGGACGTGGAGACGACGAGGCGTTAGTTCGGGGAGCGTTGATAGTAACACCATTCTAGATCAACAGTGAAGTCCTTGGACCCCGCGCTTTTTCTTTATAAACCATAAAGTAGCAATTTCTGACCTACCGAATCAAGACTGGAAAAAGAGTCAATAAAACTTTGGATAGAGAATGATGGAGAGTACCTATTTGAAAAAAAAAAAGAATTCGAAATGTTATTATCTTCAATTGTTTTTCTACATCTCAAAGCTACGTAGTAGGTGCGTTTACGTAATTACGTTTTGTCATGACCGTCTATTTCTCTCTAATATTGCTAATAGGCTTAGATAACCACTTTTGCGCAAGGAAAAAATAGCAACAATCGGAATCGGACTTGCTTAAATATTATTATTACTTTTATAAAATGTGGTATTACCACATAAAAAATATGAATCGATAAAAAAGATTCTATACAAATATTATTATTATTATTATTTTATGATACTTAAACTATTTATAGACACTCAAAGCAAACAACCCACACAAACGCAAAAAACAGTAACATAGCAAAATATATAATAAGGGGAAGAGCATAAAATACCTACTACGCTGGGTTTAGTAGGACGACTTCACCCGTGTCAAAGCCAGAATCACCTCTCCGAGTCGCAAGCTTCATAGTTATAACGTGATAACAAGAGCCTATACGTACCTAATCCAATAGATTTTCTTGGAAGTCTTTTCACGTTAGGCAAAATGAGATTCCCGTGTAAAGATACTCTGAAGCATACGCCTGGAAATCCTTTCTTGCCAATTACAGGATGCCAGGGATAAGTATATTTTTATGAGAAATTTTGAACTGTTGCGTAAATAATGTTCAGTACTTTGGTGTCTGAATGCCAATAATTTTGTAAATAATAAAGGAGAAAATTTGCAGAAAATAATATTATGGCCGGATGGAACATAACATAATGTAACCAGAAAGTTTGAAACAATGAGAAACAATTATATACAATTATATTGTAGCTATTTCTGGGACGATATAACTCAATAAACTGTCCAGGTCCGTGTCGAACTTCGAAGAGTTTATTTTTATTATTTATCGGTATACCGAGTCAAAGGGTTATTCTGTGAATCTAGTACCTACGGTTCAAAATATACATCCTTATGACAAACGGACAGAGGACGGAGCCTTGCTAATAAAATAAGGTCTCTTTGGCACTTAATGCGTACGACATCCTGAAAATCGCTGATAAACAACAGTTATTCATATTAATAAAAGCACTAGCGTAGACGCGTTTCATGAGTGGGTGCAAAAATAATGTCACGTAGAGGAATCGGCTCCTAGTTAATGAAAAAGTTTCTCACTTTGTGGAGTTTTTCTAGTTCGGAATTACGCCTTGATAGAGATAATAATAGAACTTCACGTTGTAATGCTGTTGTACCCGTGGGTGCACTTACGAGGCGTTGCCATAATAACAATAAAATAAGATATTCGATTCAAGAAAATATCCACAGTCCACTTTTTCGCGAAAAATAACCGTGAACTAGAAGAAATTGTATTTTCGAGAACTTATGTTTGTGTTAGAGTTTGAGTATGTACGTATATGTACTATCGGCTGCAAAATTGCATGGACCCCCTTGAGGCGATAATGGCTTGGACGGCTGTAGGCAAGGTTTGCAGTTAACAAACTAGATGGCGTCTTTGTGTCCAAAGCTGTCGATTTTAATGGCATAATTGAATATAATAGGCTTATAGTCAATAAAAATCTTCTACTATTTAATAATCTAACCGGACAAATTAAAATATACATTTATCATCAAATTGAAAATAGCTTACACCGAAACCGTCCGTCCACCCGTCTTTTTAACTGGCAACCCAGTTCGTTTAACTATGTTGCCCTTCTAAAACCGCTCGCGTTATTTCAAAGAAACCCATCGTTACAGATTCTTTTGACGCCATTTTATACAAAGTAAGTTCGTAATTATAAAATTACGAATGTTTTTATCCACGGTTTCACGGTTTTATAAACATATGCCAAAAAATTATCAGGAATGAATATGAAGTTTACGTAGTTTATACACAAGAGGTGTGATTTAATAAAACTTCAATTAAATCACAGAAAATTAAATGTAAAGGAAATTTAATTATTTAGGCAATATGCGGGGTTATCGTAAGAGTAAGTCATGTTTATCATTACTCTTGTCTTAAAAAAAAACGAGGACATGAGTAATAGACACTAATTCGTGTCATTTATTTGTATAAAGCTTTCAAACCAAATAATACCTACCAATTTCATGGTTATGAGGTTTTTATCAAAAAGAAAACATAGGCTCTCAAATTAAACATATACCTAGGTAATTTATGTTTGTGCTTAAGATGTTTGGAACACTACAATTGGAATAATACAAATGTGGAAATCAAAATGTTATGTTACATCATAATTTTTAATATAAAAACATAACACGATATTTATGCAGATATTCGTATGAAAATATTGAGTGTTAAATCAGTTAGGATTCTACAATCAACAATTTAAAACATGACCTGAATTCATAGGTATAGGGATCAATCTAATTGTATAATATAGCCTTAAACTCATGTCAAACTCTAAACAGTTAAACAAACTTTTTAATCACTGGGGTTTATAGTCGCAAAGTCAAAATAATTTATTTCAGACAGTGGTCCATAATATGTTAGTTACATTTACAGAAAACCCCACCAGAACGGGCGCGATTTTTGTTACTATAAAATTAACTAAACAGGACTAATAGATCTACAATAATAAAACAACTAAAAATCATAGTTTCTTTATTACTTACACAGCATGTTTTTTGTTTCATGTAATTCAAGGGAAAAACAATACCACTACTTAACGTTTTGTTGAAGGTAAAAAGCTTAATTATTCGTTTCTGAAATCAGAAAGAGGATTGAAGCTTCACCTTAATCAAAACAACATTTGTTTATTTTATTAGTGAATCAATTTTAAAGACAAAACTGAGACCGGGTTATATAAATAGTTATATTTCGATTTTAGTGTTTTAAACGCTTTTGCTTGTCATTTATCAATTAGCTATAGAAAATTCTCGTGATGTAAAAATATTGTAATAAACTCAATACCTATCACAAAATGGTGTAAAAATATTAAACATGGTTTTTCACTCTTTTTGTTATATTAGAAGCAATTATCATGTTCATGTTCATAATAAATACTAAAAATATATATATATATATATTTTTCGATTTCAAACAATAATGAATAATGTAGCATGTTGCAGAATTAAAAAAATATTGTTTTATTTACTAATGTAACCCGGTCTCCGCTAATTGCCATCTTTTGCATTAATAACTAGTATAGCCACCATTTTTGTCTATAACGGCTTGCAAGCGGGAAGGCATCGATTCTATTAAATGTTCACACAGTCCCGAACCACGAATACTATCCCATATTGTAGCACAGTGCGTCTCCAATATTTCTGAGATTCGCTCATTTCGGTTATCCCAACGTTGAACGATAACACCCCATAAATTTTCTATGGGATTTAAATCAGGTGATCTAGCGGGCCACGACACGACATTTATATCTTTGTGCTGGCGAAACCACTCACGCACATTTTGCGAACGATGTATAGGACAGTTATCTTGAACAAACGTAATTAGTGGTAATTCTCCTTCTGGATAGACATTCCTAACAGTTGGTAACATGATTTCTTCCAGCACATTTAAATAGTCACCACTTTTCGCCCTACTCGGCACTCGGACCAATTCTCCCGGATCAGCCGCACTCATCCAACCCCACATGTTCACAGTTATACGACCTGATTCCATATTAGGCACTACGTGGTCAGCGTCATACCGAGTGTTGTCGCGACGCCATAAGCTTAGACGTCCATGTTGACTCGATTTAAATGTTTTTTCATCGGTAAAGATGACATTGCTCCAATCATCATTTAAGTGCTCCCGGGCGAACTTTAATCTCTCTTCTTTGTGATGTGGGGTTAGCAAAGGTTTGACTGCATGCCTACGATGATGCAATCCTTCACTATGAAGGACACGACGAATAGTATCCACACTTGAGTCACATAAACGGGCGTAATGTCTTATTGGTTGAAAGCCGTTTGCTTCATAGTCCCGTACTAACATTTCACGCTGCTGTGCATCAATCAGCCGTGGTCGACCACTTCTTTGGCGGTGCAATAATGACCCTTCTTCTCCGAATCTCCGCACCCATAAAGCTACCGTTTTTTTCTGCAACAAAATTTAGGAATATATAATAATTGATAAAATATAAAACAGATATCGTTCAAATATAATTATTATGTTTGTATTATATATAAAAATATACTTCGAACCTTAAAACAACTACTTACATTTACACCGGTTTCTCTGGCAATTTCTGCCATATTTTTGCCTTCATTATGCAAGGCAATGATCTGTGACCTTTTCACTAAATCGATATTGCAATGAGAACTCATTTTAATATTCGATAAGTAATAAAAAGCAATAATAAAAGACAATCAAATCAACGGAACTAGCTACTGTTAGCGGACGAACTGTTTTGTAATAAAAACTGGAACGGTATATATTTGATGTTCTAAATCTACCCTCTAAGTAACTATGAGTGTAAGTATGCCAATAGATAATAGTTGCCCATTTCAACAAGAATACCAAATGAATTTACTTACTATTCATTTAATTTGTATTTGTTTAAAATTGCAATTATTTTTTGATAACACTAAAAAATAGATAAGATTTCTTTATCTATTGTTTATTTTAAGTCTTAGTTTTTAATTTTTACTTTAAGGCTTTATTTAAGCTTTTCCTTTGCTATTACAAATTGTTATTTACATTAAAAAAGTATTAGTACTAAACAAAATTCTTGTTTTTCTTGTAAACTAAAGTTATTCTGAGTATGATAATGAATTTCGTCAGCTTTCATTAAGTCTCGCTGGCTTGGAGGTTGAATACATCTGTCTCGATGTCGGAGGGTCCATGTTCAAATCTTCGCAATAATTATGAAGAAATTTAATGTTTTTGGGTGTTGTGTGAATCTTCGTTGGTAGATTAAAATATGATTTGTATTTATTCATCCTTACAAAATAACATAAATGGCCGAAGTATAGCATTCTATAATTTCTGGATGTTGGACAAGAACGACCATAATAATAATATCATGTCAGTTAAATATTGGATTTGCGGGAGAAAACATATTTTATTTTATATTTGGTTGTTATCAGTGCCATCTAGTGGGATCTTATTAAACTAATGAAGTACGTGACATAGCTCAACCGTCTTGACTGGCTTCAAAGCATTCGCGTTTAAAAAGGGGTATGCACTTTTGCTGCCGATAGTACTTGTAATATTTGATAAGTTCCCTCGATTCGTCCTCAGATCTTCACCAAAATTTTATGGGATCAACTTGGAGATATCTATTCGAACAAAACATGTTTTTGTAAACTGTTCATAAATGACGGAGTTCTGATGTGACACACCTAAAAATATATATGTCACCGAATTGTGAAACTGCCTCCTTTTTGAGGTCGGTTGAAAAGGTATTGAGTTAAAGCGAGAAAGGCATAATTGGGAATGAAAATTAAGTACCCATTAAATAAGATCTTTTTCAGAAAGTCTCTGATGTAGGTAGGTACCTACCTAATGTAACGAAACGCAAAGTAGGTAATTATTGTGCTCTTTGAAGTTCGCTTCGTGCTCCGTAAATTACTTACTGAAATTGCTGGGAAGAATGTGTGATAAGTGTAGGTATTTAATGTTCTTGTATGATTAAATAAGCGAACCCTCTTTGTATTATGTTTGCGAGACACACGTTAATTGTCAAACAAGATAAGAAAGTTGGAAGCGTATGCTTCCTCTAAATTTGCTTACAATACGGGAAGGAAACTCTGACCTTTCAAATGTTTCACTGATGAATGGAACACGTTTTCAGACAATTTTCTCCCTGAAAAGGCGGTCCCTCTCCGGCAAATGTTTGCTATCTTACATATTCCTCCGCCGAGCCTTTCTAACGAATGAGTGCTTGGTTGTGTGTCAAAGAAACGTAAATGAGACCTTTGAAACAAGCTCTATGTGTCACTCGGAACTTGGACTTTACAACTCGTTCCTTTGCGCCGTCCGGACAATTTTAAATTCTTAAGTAGGCAATCAACAGTTTTAAGACCCGTTTTATTTAGTGTGCCGTATTTGACTTAGAATACAGAAAAAGTTGTTTATGGTACCCAAATGAAATTAAAACCAAATCACACATTAAATAGCAAAAAAGATTATTTATTGTTGATCATAAATTCATAAGGAATGCCATGTAAGCCATTATTTACTCGAAGCGCGTCGATCGTTTTCCCTGCCTCTTTATTTATCCATTTATAACAAAAGTAAATAAAATAATAATTGTCTAGTAAGACATTTGTTTATCAGGCGTAGTGGAGACACTATTGTGTGTATAATTGTATATATAAAATGAATGGTGGTATTGTTAGCCTTTAAAATGTGTTTCGAATTCTTTTATTTAACCAATAGTTGCGTTAACCCATCTTGAATTTTTAGTTGCACAATCGCAATTTTTTAATACCTTTTTTAGGGTTCCGTAGTCAACTAGGAACCCTTATAGTTTCGCCATGTCCGTATGTCCGTCTGTCCGTCCGTCCGTCCGTCCGTCCGCGGCTTAGCTCCGTGATCATTAGTACTAGAAAGCTGAAATTTGGTATGAGTATGTGTATGTACCACGCCGACAGAACGGTAAAAAAAAAAATAATAAAAAAAAAAATCCGGGTACCTCTCGAACACCTAAAGTGGGGGTGAATAATTTTTTTCTTTTCAAAACTGGTGTGTGGAGTGTCGTTGAATAGGTCTTGTAAAAATAATAGGGGTCTTCTAACATTATTTTTTGATAAAGTCAGCAGTTTTGTAAATAATCGCTCCAAAAACAAAAAAAAATAGTGTCCCCCCCCCCCTCTAACTTTTCAACCACGGGTCAAAAAAAAACGGAAAAATTCATGTTAATGACGCCTTATAAGTACTTTCAATGAAAACTACATTGAGAAAAATCGGTCAAGCCGTTTTTGAGTTATCGCCAAATTTCATATTTTTTCTTTAAAAGGTCGTAAGTTGACTTCCAGAAGGTAATAAGTGATAACAGTTTCTAGGGCGTTTACGACCTTTTTATAGAGCTTAAAATCTTTCTTAACGTAAACCTCGGGCTTAAAACAGCAGTTTATTGTGAAGGATGAGCAACTACGGAACCCTACACTGAGCGTGGCCCGACATGCTCTTGGCCGGTTTTTTTATTATAAATACTTATTTATAGGTATATTACCGATCCGAACAACCCTAACAAAAGTTAGAACACGATACTAGACGATACGAGAAGGTGCTCGCAATGCGAGTAAATCTGTTTCCTATTTTATAGCCTACATTCGTCGAAAACGTGCATCACGCTGTTGATGCTGACATCGGATATTTTTTCCTGAAAATCACCCCACTCCATATTTTTTTTTATATAATTACAAATTTATAATAGTATATTTGGAACTATTCACGGTAAATGGCGCAATCTTACGGTAGATGGCGCTACGATGTCACCCTAAGGCATGCATCGCATCAGGTTCAGTGGTCCAATAGGAAGGACGCCCGTGTTGGCCCGGAAAGTAATAAGTTTAAACTTAACACTGTTTGAAATGTTCTTGATTACAATCTGGCTTTTCATTGTTATCGAGTAGCAATATTGTTGTTTATATACAGTGTACTTTTTGTAGTTTGTAAGTTAAATAAAATGCGATACTACTCAATAGTAATATGCACAATGGCGGAGGGCACTATGTTTTTCTGCCAACAAACTGCTGTGCAGTTTGGCAGTTATTTAGAAAGTTTATTGTACTATTGTGTTACATAAATAAAAAAAAAAAAAAAGCTGTTGGAGACGCAGGTTCGAACCCTGCCTAAACTTTTTTTTTTTTTAACACTTGGAACAATTCATGCTTCGATCACTTACCCCTAATAATAATGTTTTTAATGTATCTCATGTTGTGTTGTGTATTCCTTGATGTTTGAGGTGTGCAATAAAGAGTAAGTATACCTATGTATTTGTATGTGTACCCCAAGCCAGTAATGAAACTCGAAACTAGTAAGCAATTGGCTAAATGGCGTCGTGTTAGTAAATGTTTTTCCTTCGTCGCCCTCGATTCTAAATCTAGGTAATAGAAGGGTGAATATTGATGATGTGGGCAAGTTTGTGGCCGTGCCGTGAATCAGATGAGGGCCAAATTCGAACTTTCTTACGATATGTGTCCGTGATCTCACCGGGTCTATATTAGCAACTGTAAACTATTTGAGATTGTATAAAACAAACCTAACCTAACCTAATCACTAGGATGTCATTTGCAAGAATAATGAAAAATGTATGACTAAAGAGGAATAAAAATTAATTGTATTTCGCTGCGCAGTCTCTTCATGATAATTAACTCATGTAGTATACGCAGTTTATACGGCTTTTCATCACATAATTCAGAGTACAGAAGTTTAAGCTTTCAATTCAAAAAACGCGCCAAATTTCCGAACGCAAACCCCGCTTTCCGCACTCTGACCTGTCAATCTCATTAACGCTTTTGTGCGGCCAAGATCACATTGCGATTTTTCGTTTTAATTATAATAATGTAATATGGTGTTGTGAAAGGTGTTAAATACTAATTGTTATTATAAAGACGATGTTGAAACATCGTCTAAGCGGTTTGATGGATATATCTCGACAGGAATTCCGTCGTTTGAAAAGATTCACGGCGTCATGCGCTCGAGTCGGTCGGCAAGCCGGAATCACTCAAGGGATTCGTGAGCGATATCCCGGGCATAATGATCGTCTTGTTTACGTTCTCACAAATCGTCATCACCGAACAGGCGCCATGCGGAGCGGGATTCTGGTGGCGAAGCCATTTCAACTGCTTGAGCATGAGAGATGACAGAAAAGGGAAAACATTATGCTAAGAGGATTATAACAAACAAGGTAGGACAAGAATTCTATAAGTTTGGATCGCTGCCTTGCCTGTCTTCCGGAAGGCCGTAATATGCATAACTTTAGCAGCGAGCGGCGTGTGCTGCTGGCGCATTGAAATATATTTTTGCTCGCTCGCATCTTGTAGCAATGTGGAGTGCTAACTATTGGATGGTTGGGTACTCTCTTTGCTCATTAAGCATTGTGGTGCGCTTTAGTGGATACACTTGTAGCTTTAAACTTAAGTTATATTGTGTGTTACGTGGGTTCACTCTATGCTTATTACCTTAGCAAATGTGGTGAATTAATCTGGGTGCATTTTCTGCTGGCTCTGCTGAGTAGAATGGTGTATCAGTTGGATTCACTCGTTGCTTTATATGCGCAGCATGGTTTTGGGGGCTCAGGTCACCTTAGTCCAGTTCATGCTGAAATCAGTGTTGTGGTGCACCATATTGGGCTCACATTCTGCTGTTTGTGCCATACATAACAGTCTGATATATGGCTTATTTCAGGCTCGTTAGACAGTGCGTTATAAGCGCTTCCTTATACTACAGCTGATGAATTATGAATACATCAACATAGAGACTGGCCTTACCAGCTGAAGCTCTCTAGAATTTGACACACTTGGCCCAGATCCAGTGAGTCAGATCTGCTCTTGCTGAGAATAATATGAATAAATTCCCATTATAATCAAAAATGTCATCGAAAATGGCCTACTAACAGGAAAAATTCAAAAGTATACCGTTCCGGACTATTCAAAATTGGAGGATGCCTCAAGACTACATAAAGGCCGAAGTGGCTAGTTGATAGAAAGTGAAGAGCATATGTTAAATAAATGTCAAGTAAGTACGACGAGGTCATAAACAACTATAGGAGTTGAGACCAGCGGCCAGCTGGCAGCGCTAAACACACTATATAGTATGTAAATCACTTGGGAATTCTGATTCCCATAATCACAGTCCTGAGGGATAGTGTTAAGTACTGCTTAGTACAATGGCAACTTATCATTTTATAACATGCAGCGGAGAGTAATTAAAAAATTAATTCTGAATTAGATATTCTTCAGTTGAAGAATTTGTAAATTAAATAAGTAAGATCTTTTACTATGCTGGACTACTAAATGCAAGCAGTCATTATTAAAGGCCTACCTGGCAGAGGCCAATATTTACCTATGATATTTTGTCATAAAATCTGTCTTAAGATAAGTCTTATTACAATTGAAAGGAATTAAATAACCATATTGCAAGGTAACACTCCAAGCAAGATATTTCTAGAACAGCCTTTAGGCTGATGCTTCCTAACTGCTATATTGGTACTATAAAATTTAAAATTTAAATCATGAATAATCTACAAATAGGCCTCAAGGACATTTTTTACATGTCTGATTCTGTCTTTGAATAACAATAATAAATATAAAATTACAATTGTAATTACATCACAACAATAGAATAGTAAATTAATGCAACAAATAAATCACAGGGCACACTTTACCCGGAGATGTATATTTTCTCCAAGTCCATTAATAGAATTCTCTAAAATTATCAGAAGATTGAACATGTCATCCTACGCTTACACAGAGTTGCTTAAACCTGTCATGCAGTTCTCTGATTGATATCAGGTTTGTGATTGATATGTGCAGTGTTTTATTTATTCATTATTATTTTTTTTGTTGGGGAAATTACATATAATGATACATAATAGATGCCTACTTCCAATATTTACTAGTAAGTATCTCGGTTTGGCCCTATGGCTAGAGGAGGCCGTTGGCATTGTGTCCGTCACTCATACTGACTTGTTTTGTGCAATAAGGCTAATAAACAAATAAGAATAAATGAATGCTTTGATAGCATACAGACAACTCTAAAGTTGTTAGAGAAGCTGGTTTTTTCAAGCTCCTTTTTTATAAGTACCAGGGTAAATTTTTATTTATTTTTTGGAAATAAAAATAAATGAATGCTTCAATAGCATACAGGCAAAGCTAAAGCTCTGTTACAGAATCTAAGTTTTCATTGTAAACTAGGAGGAAAGATCCTTTTATTTTACCATGGTCCAAATTTTTTGGATCTGCGTGGGAGTCTGACAATTATCAAGTCCCTTTAAAAGTTTAAACAACCTTTTAAACCTTCGTGAGACATATTTAATTATTGTATTAAGCGGTTTACACTCACGTGAAATTGTCAGGAACGGCCCGACATGTCGGGCCGTTCCTGACAATTTCACGTGAGTGTAAACCGCTTAATACAATAACCTTTTAAAGTTTTTTTTAGCTAAATTATTATTATTATATACCTATATATATATTTTTTTTTAAACTAGAGCTATTAAACTATCAACATGATGAATAGGACATTTAGCCTATTCAACAGGCTTGCTTGTGCTGGTCGGTCTGCCACCGATTTTGGCTTGATGCTCGAGGTTTACAGAGTTAGAAAGGCATAATACATATTTCCGATAGAAATATTGAAACAATTATGATAAATCCAAGCAAATTTATTTAATGGTAAAGAATGAGCTATTTTGGTGGATATTATTAATCTATTATAGTACTGCCTTGTCAGCTTTTAGGGTCGTAAATCTTTTCTGCTTTGACTAAAAGAACTGTGGGATCTTTTAGAAAATTGCTTAAACCACAGATTATCTCATTCATAAACTGAATTCAGTTTTCAAATTATCCTACACCCACATTCTATTGTTACACAAATATGACAGTGGTGTGAGAAAGTAATGTTATTATTTTCTCGTTATATATATAAAATCTGAATAAAATAATATCCCTGAATAAAATCTACAAGGAATCATTCAAAAATTGAATGTGTTAGCTACCAAATAAAGATTTTAAAATATTAAATTTACTTAATGACAAGGGATTGCACTGATGATGTCACTGTGTTAGGCTAGGCATGTCATGGAAAAAGTTATATATTATAATTGATTTCTCAGACTCCGTCACATATCGAACTACTGATGTAAATAAACATCCCTCACATAAATATATTTACTAAACGTTATATGTATATGATATATATTATAGCTGGCGGGCGCTAGTGTGGTATCCCGTCTTGCTCAAGCTGGTAAGCTCTACATGTATAACAATTGGTTCTAACTTAGATTTTAGCAAGTTACCGTTGGTTGCTAGCAAAAATTCTTGGAACGCTTTATCCTAGTTACGGTGGTGCTGTGCGAAATGTGTTATATTTAACTAAGAGAAGTGTCCATCAGTCTCAGCAGACATAATGCGGGCCTGCTGGCATCACTCTCACATAGTACCGCATAGCGGTAAGACACATGCTGTAAAACTGTCATCATTTTGGTTTTGTGTCAAAACATTAACGCAATCGCTACCGCGTAGCGCTACGGGCTACGCTCGTAGCCGATATCATGGGAAAAACCGTATGTAGCGAAAACTTACCACGATCAGAGCGCCCGGCTACCGGGTTGTTGGTGTCGAAAGTGTTAATTAAACATTATTTAGATGCATCAGTCCTTCAGCACAAATGTTTTAAACTATTTAGGAAAAGCGAGCCGGAGATAGCAGTGGTAACTGCTATAGGTACATCTATAAACTCTATTCATTAAGGATGCTTTTATCCGTTAGTTTATATTAATCAAGATGTAGCGCAACTTGGGAACCATAATTAGTGCCTAAATTACTTGGCATCATTGTCTTCAAATAGTATCTAGTTTTTGCTTAGAGGAATTAAACAAGAAATAATACCTTGCTTATAAGTACTACTGTACAGTGGCTACAAACACTGTCTTTTATTAAATTATCCAATATTTTCCAATATCTGGATAAAGTTTTGAATTAAATTCCGGTTTTAATTAAGACATCTAGGCAGGTTTCGAACAAGCCTCTACTCTTGTTGCCCTTCCTTAGATATAAACCTGTAATTGGTCTAATAAAAGCCCTGTTGTCATATATATGAATAAGATTATACATAACTATCATTATGTCATGTTATTTTTATTATTGTTCTAAATAATAACTTACAAGGAGACAACTTCTCAAAATGCTTAGCTGTCTTCTATATTTACCGCCCACTCGACTCGGCCTGCCCGGGTCTTTGCCATGGGCCTGCTATGTCTCAATATTGATGTTATAAGATAGACTGCAGGCACCTGCAGGTTTGAATGACACATCATAATTTCTCAATTTTATGAGAGGCCTCTAGTGCCGCGTATATCATAAATTAAGTATTGTTATGACGAGTAACACTTACGAGTTACTCGCAAAGCTAGAAATAAACTTTGATTTGACTCTGAACATCTACATGAGTTAATTATCATGAAGAGACTGCGCAGCGAAATACAATTAGAAATTAAACGAACTTACCTGAAGTGAAGTTCTATTTTAATTGTATGAGCTGCGCAGTCTCGAAATGATAATCCCCCCACCCTATACCCGTTTCAAAGTTTATTTTCCAGGACATTTCCATAGGCTCTGTTTTCTCAGGCGTCACGTCAGGATGGGGCAGCTGCTGTAAGCTTCTAAACTCTAAACTAAATGAGATTGACAGGTCAGAGTGCGGAAAGCGGGGTTTGCGTTCGGAAATTTGGCGCGTTTTTTGAATTGAAAGCTTAAACTTCTGTACTCTGAATTATGTGATGAAAAGCCGTATAAACTGCGTATACTACATGAGTTAATTATCATTTCGAGACTGCGCAGCTCATACAATTAAAATAGAACTTCACTTCAGGTAAGTTCGTTTAATTTCTAATCATTCGACGAAATAATTTTAGGAAACAAAGGGCTCCTGATCTCGCCAATATACGTCTAGTTTCTCTATTCGAAGTTATTGTTACGATATTTTCTTTCACATTGTGATAAAAAAAATATTTAATTTTACTTTACTTGTGGCGGGCAGGCGCGTGTAAATATATCTCATTTTGATATATTGAGCCATACTATCTTTTTATATTTATTGATGAAGGTTACCTTTATACAAAAGCACATATCGGTTCTATAAAACAGATACTAGGTACGTCGTCATCAAGCCATACCTTTAAAATTAACTTGTAAATGCTACTTTATACAGCTCAAGTATAAGAAAAATAGCACCTGTTATTTTATGGCCATGACAAGTATTGCTAATTTGGGTATATCGCAATGTCTGGTCGAATAGTGCTTAGAAGCCGTAGTGTGCGCTGGTCCAGGTAATGGCACCAACAACCCGAACGATGAGTTACACTCGCAATTTACCTGAATAATGAACTCGGCCCCTCCAGCCTAGCACAAAAATAACATGGACGGAAATTTCAATTGGGATATACCAAAAAATAAACACCCCATGTTTTTAGGGTTCCGTACCCAAAGGGTCCCTATTACTAAGACTCCGCTGTCCGTCCGTCTGTCTGTCTGTCTGTCTGTCCATCTGTCACCAGGCTGTAGGTACCTCATGAACCGTGATAGTTAGACAGTTGAAATTTGCAGTGCAAATTTTGCACATATGATGTATTTCTGTTGCCGCTATAACAATAAATAAAAAAGAATAGAATAAAATAAGTATTTAAGAGGGCTCCCATACAACAAACGTGATCGGTGGAGTTAACGTTGCACCCCATTTGTATCCAGCGCCATACATAGGTACCAGGTGCAAACTAAATGTAACCCGGCCAGTTGAGATGCGATAGGTGTTTGTACGGAACCCTGGGTGCGCGTGTCCGACTCGCACTTGGCCGGTTTTTAATAAAATCGCTAAAAGCTAATTTATGAATGATGATACTAATTAGATCCGTTTTCCGTTAAAAAAATATTTTATTGTTTTACTCCCAAACTATCAAGTACCTAAGCATTTTGCGGTTACACATTACTCTACATGGCTAAAATAAATGTAATGCATAACGGCACGGACAAATGAAAGTCGAAATTTTTTATGTGAATAACTTTTCGCAGGTGACATATTGATGCAATCTAAATGTTAATTTTGGTAAAAACTCTATTCCCAGAAATTGTTTCCGATTGTACATAGGTCGTATAAATGGTATATTCCAATTAAAGAAGATCCCGAGCGCCGGTTATATTGATTCTGAATCTAGGAAAACGGGAAACTGATTTACTTACCTATTTAAATTATTCATGTTTCGGAAGCAGATATAATGGAGCGCTCTAAATATGTATTTTCTCGTACAGTTACCATCAAAAGTAGCTGACAATTTTAGTATGCATTATGAAATGAAATGATGTGAAATGAAATGAAATGAAAAGAAATGATACGGAATAATTTATTAGAAAGTAGGCCACAAGGGCATTTTTACAAGTCATTTCCCAAGTGGAAATCTAAACAATTTTTTCTTAAATCTTACTTATAACAATCAATTTCATTGATGTCAGAACTAATAACATTGGTGTGTACCAATGTAATTAGTTATATAAAGGAGATGTATAGTAAATATGGTACGGTAAGGTTAGTACAATTTTATCAAAGCAGTAATGTCTGCTAGCGTTAACTTTACTGATTCAATAAGAATTGATTAGTTTGAGTGTTGCACATTGTTACTATCGATTCCTCAACATAATTTGAGACGATGGTGCCGAACATAAAGACATAATCTTTAAGGCAGATAGCGCTACGATGCCGCCCTAAGTCATGTAGAAATGAAAGAACTAGTTGAATAATTCGATGCTTAGGCTAGTGGCTTTGATAGCATAATTGGTAATGCGCCTGGCCCGGAAAGCCGTGGGGACATTGTCGTCAAATCCCGCTCAAAGCATAAACATTGTTAAATTTTTCGCTTTATATAAACATTCGGTACGGTTAGTACTCAAATGTATGCAGAGAGGGTTTAACATTAATTTTAAAACGGAACTGAATGGTGTTTCTACGTATTAACGCGCCGCACGTCATTAATACCTGGCTGTGAAATTAGCAGCATTGTTAGCAGGTGCACCGAAATTTATTGCCTTTCACTGGATTCGAGGAAATAAAATGCCAGCGTCAACACAAAGTCGTATCTGTCGCTGTATTCTGAAGTTTCAACGCTATTTCGTGGGAAGCTAAGTTGTTTTCACCGTTGTATTGAGTGCGTATGTGATTGCTAAAGTTAGCGGGGAAAATGTAGCTCGGGGTAAAATACAGGGGACGGACACTGTTCGCGAATTTATTAATGAGTGAATAACGAATTAGCAATGTAGTTTCGCTTTATAAATACTTTGTATTAATAATTAATTCACCAAAGTCGTCAACACGCGGAGGCGATCAATGTTTCACATCTGTCTCTCCGTAGACTTTCACGACCGTTAGCCGTCGACCACAAGCCTTAACGAGTTCGTCAGTCCCTTCAGCACAGGAGCCAATCTATGTCGGAGTGATGGTTATGACTCAAGACGGACCAGGGACCGAGTTTCGAAGTCTTGGTACAAAAGGTATACATTTAATGTTTCATTATTTTTAATGTGGAAATGTCACATTTTTTTATTGAACCATTGATACAAAAATCAAAGCACAAGGCATAAGGAAAATTTCGAGAGGTCTCCTGGCGTTGATGTGGTGGAGTGGTTGAAATGATGAACCGTTAATAGAGAGGTACCTACCTTCCGCCAGTGTACACATACGACATTAGTATAGATAGTGTGTCCCAGAAAGATCCGCGATGCGCCGAGACGGATATAGCGGCGATATGGGCCATCGCCTCCCTCGGAGACCCAGATTACTCGCCCTTTGCCAAGCATTTTAACGGGAGCACGGCTCATATTTAAAAGGATTTTTACAATGTTAGCGCTAACTGTAGGTAACGGACGATTAAAGCGGTTATAATAAGTTCTCATTTTCATTAGAAAATTTTCATTAAAAAGCTCTATAACCTATGTACATTATAACTTAGTAATAAACTAAATTTAAAATTAAGAAACCACTGACTAGTTGTGGTTGAATAACTTGGAGACTACTTACTTACTGCTTTTATTTCTACTCAGCTGACCAAACATAGCTAAGAACTATCTTGACATAAGATGATGAAAACCTTATGGTCTGTGATGAAAACGTTTGATTAAAAGAAAAGCCGCGCTCAAACCGGACCATCTGTTGGGGCGATACTAATGACACAGACAAACACAGAGATCCACAAACACGCCTGTTTAATTTTCGTCGAGAATTGAAAATGAAGATATTTGAAAAAAGAACAAAAAAAATTAGTTAAGGGAAAGTCAAATGAAACTCGAAAGGCTACAGTATATGTACCTATACATATATACATACATATAATGCGAAACTAACGCCACTTCTACTAAAACTGACTACTTAACTACTAAAGCGGCCAAATTACTTTTAGGTAAGTTTTTGAGGGAAACTACAAAAGTAGCCTGGTTTTTTGCATTTACAGAAAATTTAGAATAGTAAGAAAAATTTGAAGTGGCACTGGGTTCAAATTACATGTCGCCTTAAACAAATTATGAAGATATAAAATTATAACTGAAACTAGTGTAAGAAAGCTGTGCCTCCCGATGGTCCCGAAATTGGAAGTAGCAATTCCTCGCTCTATCGCAATGCTAATGCGTTGTGCGAGGAAGCTGCAAGCTCTTAATTATACACATGATGTGCCGCCTCAAAGACCGATTCAGAGAAGTTTCACGAGTTTTGCCGGTGTTAAAATGAAACAGATTATGAATCTAGGTAATTGCAAGTTTATTAATAAATTGACGGTTTCGTTTCATTATGGAACATTAAGTTTTTCAGAGGTATACATATTATAATTTTTTTCGATAGTACACGTTATTTGGATTTTTTAAACCCCGATTTGTCATTTGCACTCATTACCTTGGTCTATATGGAATGAGTAAAGCAAATAAAAAAAGCAAATCAATGTTCTAACCCACAGATTACCGATTCCACCTTAGATTATAAAATGACGATGTTAATAATAAAAAACAATACGGTTACATTTAGTTAACAGCTACAAGTTTTCCTCTAATACTTCTTAATGGAAGAGTGGATTTGTTTAGGACCTTCGCATGTATTTTATCGCTTTTTAGACCGAGGAAAGTTGCATCCAGAAGAAAAAAAACATACTTATATTGAAACCACATTAAATTCATTGTATGAACTTGTCGTTAGCTCATAGGTTATGCCTCATATGTGTTTGTACGAATAATGTTATACACGGTTATGAACCCTTACCATGAGTTTACAGTGACTACAGTCACTAGCGACTGCGTAAAGGATTTGTATGGAGAATTGTAGTTCTACAAAGTAACCGCTAGGGGCGCCGTACTATTCTCCATGCAAATCCTTTACGCTGTCGCTAGCGAGTACGGTCACACTAACTCATGGTAAGGGTAGTAAACGCGGTCGAGACTATTCGAGACGTTTGTCGGAAACATACAATACTTATCGCTTCGTCAAACTCATCATCACTTTAATTACAAGACATCATTGAACTTTTTATAGCCGAGAAATCTTATTCTGTCATACCCTCAGGCCATAATCTATATACCTTTTTCATTAATATAGACCTAATGCTGATCGCGTTTATCGCGCGATAGATATACATTATTAACCATCCGTTACTTCCACAATTAATATGAATTTGTGACTTCATTTATCTATCCCCTGCATTTTCGTCTTTTCCATCTATTTTCATACCTGAATTGTTTCAACAATTTATTTATTTGTTGAAACAATCTCAGCGCATAAACCTTCTGTTTACGTACAATAAATAAACTGATGTCGATTTGATTACCGACGTTATCAGGACAAGCCAGCAGCGCCGATTGAATAACAATGTTTGCATTGATTTCAGTGGAAGGAGACGAGCCAAATGGTTTTCCTGTTTTACGGCGTACACGAAATTGCTGTTGACATTTTAAATTTAGGTATCTCGTGAATTTAAATGGGGGAATCTAGTCCGCCTTTTCTACGCGGCGTTCTTTGTATTAATGTGTAGAGTCACCATACGTATCTGTTAACAAGGCGCAGTCGGTAGTAGGAACCTGACATATATTTTCCAAGGAAAATTGATCTTCGAAACAAAAAAGGGTTTATTTCGTAAATTGGGAGGTGGGAAAGGTGCTCACAACACTCGCAGCATTTCCAAACTGTGTCTTTGTACCAGAAATGACTCGGTCTTCTCTCTTTTGCCTTAGTCGCCGGCCTACAATAAAATAAAATTATGTAAAAATGTGTAGATTTAGATATGGCAAAAAATAAAAGGCGTTTTTTTTTATATATACAAATTTGATAGAATGGTTTGATTCGTTAATGACATAGGTAATCGTATATAATGCTGACCGATCATAAGGACGGTGAATGACATAAGTAATTATTACACTTGCTTCTTCACTTGAGTAGATATATTGCTTTTACTGAAGATCAACGTCACGGCTTACCGTGGCAACATGCTGAGAGGTGGCCTATTTTAGTGTTGTAGGTATTCAAAGCATGAAAATGTGAAAATAACATCACACTTTTCAGCTTGGAATAATGGTGTTCTATTTCTTTCATTTGGTCAATCTCTAAGAAAAGAAACATTTAGAATCTAAGCTAGTAAATCCATTCTGCAAAAGGAAGTTATTCTTCAGTGTCTAAGATTTAGCGACAGTCTTTTTCATTGTGACATCTTTTTCATTGGCTTAAAATATGTAATCGGGAAGAAAAACGGATAATATAGCAGTCTCGGGAGCGTTTCAGCCACCGTAAGTTCCCGTGTGTTATGAGATCTTAACGGATTTTGAAGTGTATACTAATGTATGGAGATGGGAAAGATTCCAAAAATGCATTGGAATTTTAACTAAAAGAAAGCAATGTACAATTCACAAAGAGTCGCTTATAATGATATAATAAAATTGTCTAGCTAGGTCAATACTTTGATATTACAAAGACGAAAAACTGTTACCTACTTACTTTTGACTTAGTTACTTGATAGATAAATTTATGAAACATGTAATGTCTCTTTTTTTTAATAAAGGTAGGGTACACACCACAATTCTTATATTAGACTTGATACAAAGATCAAACGTCAAACAAAATTTGAAATAAGCTTACCTGGTGGAAGAGACTGGGAATCGAACCCGGTACCGCTCGGTATATAAGGAAAAATCGAAAGGTTGCTTGGGCCGGGTTCGATTCCCGGTCTCTTCCACCAGTTACACCACCGTTTACTTGATAGATTTAAAGTTTTTTTTATAAAAAAACAATAAACAAATATTGGACAACCTCACACAAATCGATCTAGTCCCAAATTAAGCTCAAGAAGGCTTATGTTATGGATACTAGACGACGATATACGTACTTATATAGATAAATATATACTTAAATACATAGAACAACCATGACCCAAGCACAAATATTCGACTTCATTACACAAATATTATATAATAAATAAATAAATATTGGACAACCTCACACAAATCGATCTAGTCCCAAATTAAGCTCAAGAAGGCTTATGTTATGGATACTAGACGACGATATACGTACTTATATAGATAAATATATACTTAAATACATAGAACAACCATGACCCAAGCACAAATATTCGACTTCATTACACAAATATTTGCCCTGGCCGGGATTCGAACCCGGGACCGCCGGCTCAGTAGGCAGGTGTCTACAAACCGAGCCAAACGCGTCATCCACAATAAATGCCCAATAAACTAAAATAGTTATTTGTTATGCAAGGCTGCAAAGTTGTTATTTGGCGCGAGTGTTGAAATTGAAAGCTGAGCGAGCGAAGGAATCTAAGATTGAACCATGAGCGAAGCGAATGGTTCAAAGATAGATTCCTCAGCGTAGCGAGGCTTTCGAGACACGAGAAGCTAAATAATTTTGCAGCCATGCGGAACACACAACTTTTCACCTCACTACAGTGAGGAAAGTGCAAGATTCAAGAAAAAACAATTAAAACATGAAAATAATCATATTTAATTTTGCCTTCTATTAGACACATCAAATTTAAAACATTAACACACTCAAATCCAAACCAAATAAATACGAGAGAAGCACACATAGTAAAAATTAAAAGTAATATGGCCGTAATTTGAATTATCGTCGTGTATATTTTATCGTTGAGTTTTTCTTAAGCACTGTTATATTATATTTGTATTTGAAACTTCTTGACACATTCGTTGTGAATGTCAGAGAATGGCATTCTGGGTAGGATTAGTTGGCCACACGGAAATATTTTCCATAACACTTGCTTTGGAAGTTATTGGACGATGGGATCCGAACAAGATTATTTCGGCTTTATCTTCTTTAAAAACGCCAATAGTTTCGGTAAATTACTTATCGTCTCCAAATATTTATAACAAATCCTTTTTAGTTTTAATGCAGGCTTTTAGCATTGAATAAATACTCCAATATAAATATTTCTATAAAGTAAGACAACAGTATGTATTCTCCACAGAACAAATTTATGTTGTTTACGTGAATTGTAAAAAACTTCCAACTTTTTAATTATTATTTTGTTCTCGGGTGCGTTCAGAAATTACACTCTTATGTTCCAACTTTTGTAACAAATAAATATTAAAATTTGTGTTGTATTTAATTTATTTACTAGTCAAAATATCTAAATGAAACTGAAATACTTACTACTAATATATATGAATATATTCAACATAAAATAAAGTGTAGAAAAAATAAAAACTTAAAAATCTGTAACCACAAACCAGATTTCCGGACGTGATATTGTAGGTGTATTTTTTTTTAAAAGAAGTATTGAAACGTACATATGATTTTAGCCGGCCTGACCGGATCGCCCTTTATTAGCGTGCGTTGATTGGTTATTCGAAGATTAATCGACTGATGAATCAGTCACGCATTGAGGGAGTCTTAAATATAAAAAAGTTACATGCACCACAGAGAATCAAAATCGTCGTGTTCGAAATTCAAAATTAAATGACTTTTGCACGCTAGCGGATAAAATAGACTTTTGCACGCAGATTTCGCCCTATAAACGGAGGTTTTCCGAGCGAGTGAGGTGTAATAGTTATTTATTATGCAAGGCTGCAAAGTTGTTATTTGGCGCGAGTGTTGAAATTGAAAGCTGAGCGAGCGAAGGAATCTAAGATTGAACCTTGAGCGAAGCAAATGGTTCAAAGATAGATTCCTGAGCGTAGCGAGGCTTTCAAGACACGAGAAGCTAAATAATTTTGCAGCCATGCGGAACACACCTCACTCCAGCGAGGAAAATGCAAGATTCAAGAAAAACGATTAAAACATAAAAATAATCATATTTAATTTTGCCTTCTATTTAACACCTCAAATCTAAAACAAAACACACACAAATCCAAACCAAATAAATACGAGAGAAGCACACAAATTAAAAATTAAAAGTATTATGGCCGTAATTTGTATTATCGTCGTGTATATTTTATCGTAGAGTTTTTCTTAAGCACTGTTATATTATATTTGTATTTAAAACTACTTGACACATTCGTTGTGATTTGTGAATGCGGGAGAATGGCATTCTGGGAAGGATTAGTTGGTCACACGGAAGTATTTTCCATAACACTTGCTTTGGAAGTTATTGGACGATGGGATCCAAACAAGATTATTTCGGCTTTATCTTCTTCAAAAACGCCAATAGTTTCGGTAAATTACTTATCGTCTCCAGATATTTATAACACATCCTTTTTCGTTTTAATGCAGGCTTTTGGCATTGAATAAATACTCCAAATCGGGCTTAACTTTCTTGTTTTCGATATTTCAATAAAGTAAGACAACAGTATGTATTCTCCACAGAACAAATTTACGTTGTTTACGTGAATTGTGAAAACTTCCAACTTTTTAATGATTTGTTTCTCGGGTGCGTTCAGTAATTACACTTTTATGTTCCAACTTTTATAAGAAATAAATATTAAAATTTGTTGTATTTAATTTATTTACTAGTCAAAATATCTAAATGAAACTGAAATACTTACTATTAATATATATGAATATATTCAACATAAAAGAAAGTGTAGAAAAAATAAAAACATACAAATCTGTAACCACAAACCAGGTTTCTGGACGTGATATTGTACGTGTATTTTTAAAAGATGAAGTTATCAAACGTACATATGATTTTAGCCGGCCTGACCAGATCGCCCTTTATTAGCGTGCGTTGATTGGTTATTCGAAGATTTATCTACTGATGAAATCAGTCACGCGTTGAAGGAGTCTTAAATATAAAAAAAAGTTACATGCACCACAGAGAATCAAAATCGTCATTTGTATATCGTTCGTTGTAACTTTTTTATATTTAAGACTCCCTCAACGCGTGACTGATTCATCAGTCGATACATCTTCGAATAACCAATTAACGCACGCTAATAAAGGGAGATCCGGTCAGGCCGGCTAAAATCATATGTACGTTTGATACTTCTTTTTAAAAAAAATACACCTACAATATCACGTCCGGAAATCTGGTTTGTGGTTTTTTTTTTTTTTTTTTATCTTTATTTAAGAGCTTTGTCACTGAGTGACTATGTCGCTCCGTTATTAAAAGGCATTACAATTTGACTACATCTAACTTATTCTATTAACAATCGCTTTTCGAACTAACTGCAACAGTGCCGCGGCAGCGTCCGACAGCGGCGCTGCTAGGACACTATTGCAGCCACCGACTTCAAACAATATATTACAATTACTGGTGAAAACCAGTTGTTGCCGGAAAGCCTCGTTCCTGACACATTCCATTATAACGTGGTATACATCTTCAGGCACATCGCATTCATCACAATTTGGAGAAGGAACTTTACCCATCAGAAATCCGAATTTGTTCAACGGAATATGTCCGGAGCGAAGTCTCAACAATAAAACTATATCGCGTCTACTTAAACTACAATCAATCCAAGGAGTAATCAAGGGTTCCGGTTGAATCGTCTTATACCAGATGCCTTTTTGTTTTGATCTCTCGTCAAAATATTCTTTCCACAAATTATATGTATGACATTTGACTAAACTTATACAATCTGAGTAAAAAGGTAACATATTACGTTCTACCCCATCGTGACAAGCCTGCCTTGCTAAAGTGTCCGCTATTTCATTCCCACGTATGCCCACGTGGGACGGGATCCATTGAAGGATTACTATCTTGCCAACCGATTGTAATTGATCGATAAGTTTCAATATGTCATAGGCTATCGGGAGACCTCGGATATTCGACGTACATCGAGCCACGTGTTGAAGCGCACTTTTAGAGTCCGACAATATTATAAATGACCCAGAGATTTAATGTAGGATAACGCTTCGACTATGGCAATAAGCTCAGCATGCATGATAGAAATGTTACAAGTGATATTTACTTTAACCGAGGTTTCCGACTGTGGGTCATAAAATGCAGCCCCTAAAGATTGACGTTCTTTAGAACCATCAGTATATATACAATAGAAATCGGAAAAATGTACTCTCAATAAATTGTAAACATTATCTCTTAATATACTAGTATTATTATAGAAACGTTTAGCTTTAGTAATTTCTGCGACGTTCAGTTTAATGACATTAGATAAATCAAAATTGTTAACCCAGTGGTGCAAAGTAAACATTTCAAGAATGTTACTACGATATATAGGAATTGAATGGTAAGTGTTATGAGTTACAAGTAATAACGGTTTTTTCTTTCTTGATATATTTTGGGAATTATTCAGTTGTTCCAGAGATTTTATAGTAGTGTTATTTTCAAATGATTTAGACCTGAACCAAAACTTGGATGACAAATAAACACGACGCATATGCAAGGGATGGACACAAAGCTCGCATTCCATCACGTGTGTCGGAGTTGACTTAATAAATCCACCGATAGCTCTAAGGACCTGATTCTGTATTTTATCAAGTTTACACATGTGGGACTGACTACTGTCATCGTACAGAAAGGACGCGTAATCTATTCTACTCCTAATTATCGCGATGTATAGTCGTCTTAAGTGTTTAGGATGGACACCCCAGCCTGGCCCGGTTAATACCTTTAGAATGTTACAATACTTTTGAATTTTTTGAATTAGTTCGTTAATGTGTTTTCCCCACCTGAGAGAGCAATCCAACCACAATCCCAGATACTTAACACAGTCAACTACCTCTAGGTTGGTATTATTTATTTTAATGTTAACAGGTTTTCTATTAATACCTTTTTTAAAAATACATAATTTAGTTTTAGCTATAGATATTTCAAGTCCGAGTTTATTAAGAGACTCGTTAAATACATCGAGAGAATTTTGCAAACATATTTCCGTATGTGAAATGTTTTTTCCAGTTATATACAAAACGTAATCGTCAGCATACTGTAACAGCGACACCTCTTTTATTAAACTATGAATGTGTGTAGTAACAACATTGAATAACAATGGCGATAAGGGATCTCCCTGGGCTAATCCGCGACCAGTTGATCTCCTGAACCCAGAGTTATCTACATATATAGACAAGTACCTTTCTGTCAAGAAGTTCCACAGATATGTACAGATGCTAGAGCCAACGCCTATACGATCGAGTATTGTTATTAAACTAGTTATATCTACATTATTGTAAGCATTGTCAATATCTATGAAACATCCTAAAGTACTCATATTATTTGCAAACCCACACTGTATTTGAGTCACTAAAGTACCCAAGTTATCCAAAGATGATCGACATTTCCTAAAACCTACTGTTTTTTCAGAAAATACACTGTTCAGCTCTAAATACCATTCTAACCTTTTATTAATTAAGGAATGAAATATTTTACATAGACATGACATTAAGGAGATTGGCCTGAGTGCAGAGTCGGAAGTAGGATCACGTCCGGGCTTAGGTATGGGGACTACACAGATTTCTCTCCATTGAAAAGGAACAAATCCTAAGCTATAGAAGTTATTGTACAGCGACAACAATACTAACTTACAGTTATCAGGAAGATTCTGTATCATTGAAAAAGAAATACCATCAGTACCGGGAGCGGTATCTTTATTTTTAATGACAGACTCTAATTCGTGTAAGTTAAAACGTTCATCCATGACTGTACTGCGTACCGATATTGATGGTGTTGGAGGTGATACGTAATCAGGTGTTAGTGAGTGAAGTAGATCGGTAACTTTATCTGCACTGACGTGAGGCCTAGGGGATCTATAACCCTTAAGCCACCTCATCCGAGACCACACTTCAGCCGCTGATGAGGCTTCGCTTATCGAGTTACAAAATTGTTGCCATCCTTCACTTTTACGCTTTCTTATAAGCCTCTGAGCATTACTTATTTTAGCCTGTAGATCCTCAAGATTTTGCGGAGTGGGATTTCGTCTAAATAATGCAAGTGCCAACCGTCTTTCTGCTACAGCTTTAGATAAGGACTGATCCCAATACGGTTTCGGTTTAAATGTACTAGCTGGGTTACAATTAAATTTAACATAAGGTATGTACAAATCTGCAGCTTCGTTTATATAGTTCATAAATATGTTATACGCGTCTTGAGGAGCTTCAGGTAAAAACCAATCAATGAATTTAAGCTCCAGGTGCGACCGGTACTCGTCCCACTGGGCCAATTTAAAGTTTCTTTTTTGAATAGGGGTTACGTTACAGATCAGATATGTACAAATTTTAATGATTAAGTGATCACTTCCTAATGATTCCTTCATAACGCTCCATTCAAGTGCTAGGTATACATCGGATGATACTATGGATATATCTGGAGAGGACGCTTGGAGTACACCATTAACAAGCCGGACTCTGGTACAAGTTTTATGGTCATTAAGGGTCACAAGTTTAAAGTCCATAAGGGAATCAAATATTTGGTTACCTCTTACATCCGTCTTGTGAGACCAGTTTGTATGGTGACCATTGAAGTCACCCATTATAACCACTTTTTATCGCGCCAGTGAAAAAATATAATCCCAATCTCGCTGGTCGGTAACTACAGAAGAAGGACAGTACAATAACGTTTTCAATTTCGTCACAATTAAAAAGTTTCACATGAAGCACTTGCATACCTGGGTTAGGAGAACTTACACAACACTGCTGTGACCTGATTGATTTGTGTGTGAGGATAGCAACGCCACCATATCCATCCGCTCTGTCCGCGCGATACACGTTGTAGTTGCTAATATGGAGAAAACTGTCGATATTCAGCCATGTCTCGCTTAACGCTGCTATATGGATTTTCTCCTGGATCAGTAGATTTTCAAAAGATAATAACTTTGGTCTAATACTTTGAGCGTTCCATTGTAATAAATTAAGTCGGCACCTTCTGAAATTATTAGCCATCTGTTGCGTTAAAAAAAGATTTTAAAATCGTTACGTCAAAGATATTTTCCACCAAAAAGGACATAAGCCATTCTAAACCCGTCTGGACAGCACATTTAATCTTTTCACTTATGGATAAGTTTTTGAGAAATATTATATCTTTGATTTTTTTAAACAACGAACTGAGGTTAATTTTTTCTTCATTTAGCACATCAGTAGGTTTAGGTAAGGTGTGCTCCGATATATCCATCTGTAATGATTCGGCTTCAGAATGTTCTCCATTTTCACTCATAATTTCTCTTTGAGGTGAGGTAGACATTTTGATTTTAGAGCGGCGTTGTTTTTTAGGGTGTTCTAGTGAAACGTTTACTTTAGCCGTCGGTTCCCGATGCACTACTGCCGTGGTGGTCACGACTTTAGAATAGGATGGTTGGGTAATTGTAGGAGCTACTGTTGGGGTATCTGAATTGGAAATCGTAATTTCGGACGCCATAGGAATATTATTCTTTTCAGGAGCAGAAGACATGCTCGGTGCAGAAGCAAATTTGAACACACGGGGAAAGTTAGACTCATTAAACGCGGGAGGAACAATAGGTACATATTTTTCCAGGGCCTTTTTATACGTACAGTTTAATTCAGCCATTATCTTTCTTATTTGTTTCTCTTTTATAAAGATTGGACAAGATTTATCCAGCGCCATATGTTCTCCAGCGCAATTACGACATTTATATATAGTGGTTTCGCAGTTTAGGTGATTATTTCCACACTTAGGACATACAGGTTTCTTTATACAAGTTTTCTTGGAATGGCCGAATCTCCAACAGTTTGAACACTGTGACACCGGAAATAGATATGGTTCAACCTTAACTCGCATCTCGTGTATATAAACATAAGCTGGCAATAAAGGACCTTTAAAACAAACTCGTATCGTCTCACTATCTTTCCAGCCACTTTCTTCCTTGCTTTTTTTACTTAGCCTTTTCACTGAAACTATTTCCGTTTCGCTAATAATGCTTTCCATCATTTCTTTTTCGTCTAAACCTAAGTCCGCTTCTTTAATTGTGCCATATGATAACCCCACTTCATATGTTTTCTGACACCGCCATCCCATCTCTTGGTTTTTAGATACTATAGAAATCAATCGTCCAGCACTAGTTTCATTTTCAAATGTAACCAAAACCTTATACGGATTAACATACTTCACATTAATAATACCTGAAATGTCGTGGCTTCGAAATAGTTTCGCTAACGCAAATTGCTTCGGCAACATATCCTTGCATGTAATACTAATTTCTATACTACGAGCAGCTGTCTGTCTATTCAACGTACTGCGCCTTTTTGGGTTATCTACCAAAGTCCAACCTTCATCTAATTCTCTGGCCCTCTTAGCGGTAGGGGTTGGGATTGTCATTACATTTGCACCACCATCCTTATACTGTGTTAGGTCATCCATTGAATCCTGGTTACACGACATGACCGTCGTTTCCACTACATCATAATCGTGATCGCATATTACCTTAGTATTGTCAAGCAAAGTTTTTATTTGGTCCCCGTCACCATCCTGATCTGAACCTTGTGACATAGTGCACAAAGCTCATGACCGTCAGTAAGTGTAATTTATCGGCGACTTGCCGCACACAATGCGCCTAGAACTACCAGTTAATTTTTTATTTGTAAGTATACTCGATATAAATAGAGAAAGTAATTAGCTCACAACAACAGGAACACTTTTTACTTGCAGTATAAACTTAGCAAAACTGATAATTCGCTTTATTATTAATTAAATCAATAATTTTCACAAATTGCACATCCGTCTTTCCCGCTCATTTTTTTTTTTTTTTTGGTTTGTGGTTACAGATTTTTAAGTTTTTATTTTTTCTACACTTTATTTTATGTTGAATATATTCATGAATATTAATAGTAAGTATTTCAGTTTCATTTAGATATTTTGACTAGTAAATAAATTAAATACAACACAAATTTTAATATTTATTTGTTATAAAAGTTGGAACATAAGAGTGTAATTTCTGAACGCACCCGAGAAAAAAAAATTAAAAAGTTGGAAGTTTTTTACAATTCACGTAATAAACAACATAAATTTGTTCTGTGGAGAATACATACTGTTGTCTTACTTTATAGAAATATTGAAAACAAGAAAGTTAAGCCCAATTTGGAGTATTTATTCAATGCTAAAAGCCTGCATTAAAACGAAAAAGGATTTGTTATAAATATAAATATTTGGAGACGATAAGTAATTTACCGAAACTATAGGCGTTTTTAAAGAAGATAAAGCCGAAATAATCTTGTTCGGATCCCATCGTCCAATAACTTCCAAAGCAAGTGTTATGGAAAATACTTCCGAGTGGCCAACTTATCCTTCCCAGAATGCCATTCTCCCACATTCACAACGAATGTGTCCAGTAGTTTCAAATACAAATATAATATAACAGTGCTTAAGAAAAACTCAACGATAAAATATACACGACGATAATTCAAATTACGGCCATATTACTTTTAATTTTTAATATTTGTGCTTCTCTCGTATTGTTTTGATGTCTCGTATTGTTATTGTTGTGTTCCGGTGTGGGGGTAAGATAGCCGGTGAAATTACTAGCAAAGAGGCATTCTATCTTCGTCCTCCGGGTAGGCAAGCACTTGTGACTCCTCTGGTGTTGCAGGTGTTTATGGGCGACGGTTATCGCTTTCCATCAGGCGATACGTTTGCTCGTTTGCCCCCTATGACATAAAAAAAAAATTGGTTTGGATTTGAGTGTGTTATGTGTTAAATAGAAGGCAAAATTAAATATGATTATTTTTATGTTTTAATTGTTTTTCTTGAATCCTGCATTTTCCTCGCTGTAGTGAGGTGAAAAGTTGTGTGTTCCGTATGGCTGCAAAATTATTTAGCTTCTCGTGTCTCGAAAGCCTCGCTACGCTCAGCTTTCAATTTCAACACTCGCGCCAAATAACAACTCTGCAGCCTTGCATAACAAATAACTAATTCTTTGGTGCTTTCGTGTTTCATCGTTGAGAATTGAGTTACCTACTAGTTATAACGTTAGGTTAAATTATTACGTAGTATTTGTTATTATGTTGAGTAGGTGTACCTACCTACTATTATTGTGCTGCTTTTATATTTTAAGTCTAGCGAACAGCATAATAATTAAACATAAACACAAATTTTATTTATCGTGAACCAAGAAACGGTGAAATAAAACGAAAAGCTGTACGTGACCTTTTTAAAAAGTAGACGTCTATTTCGCAGATCCTTAAGATATACCACGCACAACTGGATTGCCAAATTAATGCCTGAGGGGTTACTCTGGAAGTTTCGAAATTCGAATTTCGATTTCTACCATCTCATTCACAAAAAAGTAGAATACAACGAGAATAAGAGGGACGGCGCTATACTAACTTTGGATTTCGAGTCATGGAGTAACCCCTCTCATTTCAGGCGACAATCTCACTTAGTACCTACTAAATGAAACTTAGTTGCGTAACAACAACTTTGCAGCCTTGCATAACAAATAACTATTTTAGTTTATTGGGCATTTATTGTGGACGACGCGTTTGGCTCGGTTTGTAGACACCTGCCTACTGAGTCGGCGGTCCCGGGTTTGAATCCCGGCCGGGGCAAATAATTATTCTTGGGTCATGGATGTTATCTATATATGTATTTATATATTATGTATATCGTCGTCTAGTACCCATAGTACAAGCTTTGTTTAGTTTGGCACTATTTGTGTATGATTTGTCCCTTAATATTTATTTATTTATTTAAAGAAAGAGTATTTTTTTAATTTTTTTTTAGTGAAACGTTTGCCAGGATTTACTAAATGATCGAATACGGTCCCACTAGGTTACGTCGGCCGTGAGTCGGCCAAAACATTGGTCTACCACTTTACGACTCTGTTTCATTAGTGCTAAGGTCTAAAAGTTCTAGACTACTTTCTGGGCTGACTGTACTGAATCTATAGTATAAGTTTTGTTGGTAGCGGAAAAAAACGTCTCGGTCGCGTCTGTGATAATGTTATAAGTAGTTTTTTTTTGCTTTTGGCAATTTAAACTTCAGGCTTAGGATATCCTACTATGCGTTTAAGTATCATAAATACTACGAGCTGTGCTACGAGGATACCTACAATAATAAAATTAATTCTATCTACCTCTATGTTCAGGCTTGCGTCCAGAAATTTGATTTCCATAAGCTTGTGTATGACATGGCATTTCAGCGACTTGCAGACTGACATTTAAGAAAACTTACTTACTTTGGCTTTAGAAAGTGTACTTTTGATGCCACGAACCCACTTAAAAGCAATACAAATAATAGTTAGGTTATATTATGTTATAATGAATGAATCGTTAGTAATAATTTAATAGCAACAAAGAACGACGATGAGCAAAATGTTCGCATTCCAATAACAAGAAATTAAAAATATCTCCATTTATAGTTTCTCCGTTCATTTATTTGTTAAAAATTACGTAGAACTCATTTGAGGCTCGTTAACTTCAATTAGTTTATCTCGAATACGGCAATTAATATTCATCGCTGAAAAGTTAGAACAAAATGTAGGTAGGTACATATCGTTTATAAAATCCTTTAGACTGCGTTTTCCGTTAGCAGTTAACTCTTTAAATCCTTCACGGTACTTTTTCAGTTTTTTCATGTGGCAGTTTAATAACGGCTATAAATTCTTCTGTAACATGGCAACACGAGCTTGATGCACTAACACTACGGTTTTTTTGGAAAATGAAATGTTGATTTACGTTCGGTACATATTTTTTTAGGGCCGGGTAAACCAGCCCAGCTCTTATCTGGGCGCGTAGTGGGCAGTTAACACAAGCACTGCCGCCTTTAATATGAACCCTTTACTAGAGAAAAATGGCGGACATTTTTTTCTACGAGAAGCGATTATAGTGAGCAATTTAGATACTGTGAATGTGAGTAGTTTTTCAGTAGTTTTGGTGTTAAGTAGATGAGGGACTGAATTCCATGTTTCGATTGACATATATTCGAGATTTTTCTACTATCCATCTGCTTTATAATATTTATCATAAAAATGTTGATTTATTCTATGTTGATATAATATAATAAAAAAGACCTAAAATTCAAGATGGTAAGTAATAAGTGAAACACCAGGCACGAGAAATAAATCTAATATTATAAAACCGGCCAAGAGCATGTCGGGCCACGCTCAGTGTAGGGTTCCGTAGTTGCCCATCCTTCACAATAGACGGGCTCAAAACAGCGGTGTTAAGCTCGAGGTTTAAATTACGAGAAATGTTTCAAGCTCTATAAAAAGGTCGTAAACACCAAAGTAACTGTAATTACTTATTACCTTCTCGAAGTTATCGATTATACGCGCCAGATTTAGCAAAATGTTTTAATACAGTATGGCACTTAACTAATATGTGTAACGTTCGAAATATAGACACCGCGCGGCACTTACGTCATTTTAAAGAAAATTATGAATTTGTGCAATTACTCAAAAACGGCTCGACCGATTGAATTCAATATAGTTTTCATTGAAAGTGCTTATTCCTTAATAATCTCTCATAATTTTTTGACTCGTGGTTAAAAAGGGGACGCTATTTGTTGGATATCCGGAACGAATATTTACAAAACTGCTGACTTTATCACAAGATAAAGTTAGAAGAAAGTGAGAAGATAGTTAAAAGATCTATTCAAGTCTAGGGCTTGCATCCCGGAATTCCGGAATTTCGAAATTCCGGAATCTCGGATGATAGTTCCAATATTACAATTCCGGAATTGAGGACGCTCAATATCGAAAATTCCGGAATTGAAACGACATTATTTAATGTAGTTCCTAGACAGTAATATGAGATGTTTTACGGATGGTAAGTTTGTTTAAGCTTAAATATTATATGTATTCACTTGTATCTTTAACGCTCTCAGAACGGTTAAAATTCTACTCTACAACACAGTGGGTACTTGAGTATCTCTGTTTTGACTTTTGGTGGACGGGTAGAGAATTTAATTTGGCATGAAGTTCACTATTTGTAAATATAGCATTAGCATTTGTTACAGTTAGCAGTGAGAACCATTTATAGTCGAAATGTTATACTGGTTATTTTGGTAAAACACTCAATTGTAGATTATTCACCAGGAATGAGCCAAATTCAACGGTTTTAATTCACATCTGTCTAAGATCTTGCCACTATTTATCTACCCACCACATAGATATTTCAAAATCTCTCATTGAATTAAGGCTCCACTAAGCATTTTAGAGATGTCTTTATTCATGATTGCGGCCTCGTGATGGAAATCCAAGGGCATTGTTTTTAATGATAGGAATGTAAGGAATCGGGAGTCACAACATTTTCAAGATAGTTATGTGCTCGGTAAAAACTTACGATAGTGATCAGAAATATCAAGGTATAATAAAAAAGTCATACATGACACAATGTCATAGGGTATCTCAAGTAATTATACAATCAGGTCAATAAATCTTTCAACCAAAGACAGAATAAGAAAGCTGAAAAACTGAATCAAAACAACTGAAGGAAAACCTTTGATCTAAGAATTGAATGAGGAGGTCCTTTTTAGATTCCCGTTGACTCCACGGAAGCTCAAAATACGTATTTTTGACAGTGGGATGACTGATAACAAGCGATCTTGTGTGGTAGTGTGCAGATCACCAAGAGATGGACTAAGACATTGCTAAGCAAGCTTTAGATTACGACACTTTTGATGTGTACACTAAGTAAGATACTGGAGCGTTTGTGCGAACATCACTGTAGGAATGAGAACAAAGAAACTGCAGACATAAATATGAGGCAATTGTGTATTAAATGAATTTTACCTTTATCTTATCTATCTTATCTTATTAGGAAGGGGTCCTTGCGGATACACTTCGACCCAATGGGATCTTTTGTGTAGTTACCCCCATCGCGCCTACTCAAAGGATTGTTCCACCACCTTCATATATCGGATGATGGAACCAGTTGGTAGTGCCTGGAATTCCTTCGGTTCTGGGTAACCAATACCGAATTCGTTCATTCTGAGTCTGGCGAGGGCATGACATCCACACAGTATGTGCTTCATTGTCTCTGCCTCCTCGCCACACATTCTACAATCTGTATTGTCAGACAGTCCCAACTTGGTCAATAGTCCTTTGACCCCAAAGTGACCAGTAAACACCCCCGTTATGATTCGGAGCTGTCTTTTGCTGTATTCCCATAATTTCTTGGTCCAGCCTGATTCTATACATTCCATGAATAGCTTTGAGTGCCTCAAGCCTGCCATTTTCCTCCACTCTTGTTGTTGCTGGTTTTTGGCATAGTCCTTGATGGCTGTTGCTATGGTTCCCTGCGAGAGACCCACACATGGTTCAGGTCCTATGAAACTTGTCGCAGACCCTTTTCTAGCAAGTTCATCTGCAATTTCATTACCGATGAAGCCTTCATGCCCTGGGATCCATACCAGTTGCACCTTATTGTGCCTTCCAAGCTTGTTCAAAGCTAGGACGCCATTATACACAAGTCTAGAATCCACTTTAGGCGCACCCAGCGCTTTAAGTGCCGCTTGACTGTCACTGAGTATGTAGATGTGCTTCCCTCTGGTAAGTCTATCTATGTTCTCCAGGGCACAGGCGATTATAGCGTATGTCTCCGCTTGGAAGACAGTCGCATAACCCCCCATACTTGTACTTGCATTGAAGTCGTTTGCATGAATGCCTGCTCCCGTACCTGATCCCATTTTTGATCCATCAGTGTACCAAACAATGTCCTCACCATCTGCTGTAGGTGGCTCGCGACCCTCGGCCCATTCCGCCCTCGTTGGAACTTGTACCTTGAAGTTCCTATTGAATACAAACTTAGGCTGCATTTTATCGCAGCTCATGGCTGTCAAGAAAATTGTTGCTTTCCATGTTAGTGTGCTTAGTCTTCGGCGTGCAGTAACTCCACAGGTCCATTGTTTTTAACCTGTGCAGTGATTTGCAATTTTACCTTTACTCCGACACCGATGGAGAATGACGCAATACAACCGTCTAAATATATTATTGGTCCTGCCGTCCTGCGAATACTTTGAAAAATGCTTATCATGTAAGATAAGATATCCAGACATTTCATAGACTATTTAGGGTGAAAATCTCTTGACATATAGAAAACCTCTAAATCGATTTCCGCCTTCAATAGTAAAAAAATACTCGTTTTTTGTATTTTTGTATGTTTAGTCAATTCCGGAACCAGTTCCGGAATTCCGGAATTGAGTGCCAATCTCGAAGTCAATTCCGGAATTGGAAAACCATCCGATATTGCAAGCCCTATATTCAACGACACTCCACACACTAGTGTTGGAACGAAAAAAAAAAACACCCCCACTTTAGGTGTACGGGAATAAGGGTTCCTACTTGACTACGGAACCCTAAAAAAATGGGACTTAATCACGTTAAAAAAAAAGGGTTTATTTAATTAAGTTAAGGTTAAGTTTAAATGAATATAAAATAAATTTAATGTTTTTATGTCTTTTAAATGTCAACTTGTCACATATATACTTAGGTTATACTTATTATAATTATAACTGTTATAAGATATTGCTCAATTTGGGACAGCGCAAAGTCTAGTCCAATGGAGGATCCTAAAGATTGGTATAGGTTGTGTGTTGTGTGGAATAAAAATGCTCGGTTTAAAAAACTAACGTAAGACGCGGAACCAGGATGTTGAGCCACTTCAAACTTACAAAAGTTCTAGGCGCCCGCAATTTCGTCAGCGCAGAAAAGAAGTAGCATCGCTCTAACTAAAAACTTAAAAAGAACTCGCATTTATCCTTTCACCCGTAATCGTTTCTTATCTTGGGCGCTAATTCGAGTATACTTTGAGGTATCATCAAATAAGTAATATCTCAAGTATATCACCTTTAATTGTCAGTATGTTTGCAATTCGAGTTGCATAAAGTGACATTAAATTTCATGTTACCTACTGCCTGCTCAAGTTAAGTGTTCATCTGATATCTAAGGCATCCTTATAAATGAAGCGTAAACATAAAGCGACCTGGTTGGTGAATGGCGATGTAATAGGTACCTATATCGGCTACTCCGGAGTTCTCTTCGAGATATGAGAGATATGGGGAATTAAGATGTAAACCACAATTTACGATCCGTTTCACAAATAGTAGTGTGGTTGAATTATTTTGATTTTAGTATAATGCATGGTTTTGGTCATTTTTGATTAAACAACGCGTAAAGCGGTATTATTCTTGTTTACTACCAATTTCATTCAGATTTATTTTTGTATATTATTTAAAATATATTAATTTATAAAATATATTGACAGCTATATATTGACTCGAAGTAAAATTCGTAAAATGTATTATTTCCATCTGTCCCAGAACCGATCCCATTTGAAAACGGATATTTATTCGACGGTAAAAACTTAAAATCAGTAAAGTCGTGTGGCTTTTCAGATTTATGTACAGAATATTGGATGCGAGTCTTGACATCATCATAGAGATGGTTAGGGCCCATATCTATACAGGGTGATTCAGGAGTCATGAGCAGGAGCTGCAGGAGTTATAGGGGTGATGGGGGTGGATTACACTGAGCAACGTTCACTATGGGGCCAAACACAATATCACAAAACAAAAGGTATCCATTCTATACATTTCGGATAGCTAGCGATCAATTAACTACTGAGTCTTCTACTGAGTCGGCGGTCCCGGGTTCGAATCCCGGCCGGGGCAAATATTTGTGCAAAATATTTGTTCTTGGGTCATGGATGTTATCTATATATGTATTTATATATTATGTATATCGTCGTCTAGTACCCATAGTACAAGCTTTGCTTAGTTTGGGACTAGGTCGATTTGTGTATGATTGTCCCTTAATATTTATTTATTTTTATTTATTTATAAAAAAAAACACGATTTCGTGCCTGACTCTATAGTAAACGTTGCTCAGTGTGTGGCCTTATAACTCCTCATGACTCCTGAATCACCTGTATACCTATGTGGCATTAAATTGCTTTCCTCTTCGACATAAAACGGTGTGCCAAATTTTTATTTCGAAATTGTAGGACCTTTCAGTGGTTACTCAAAAATAAGGCGATTGTATTGGTTGTACTTGATTGCTCAGTGATTTCAATTTCGTGGCAAATTAAACGAGAATCCTCAACAAAGAAGCTGTCGTTATCGAAAATTTCAATCTATGGATCAATGTACCTAATTAAGTTGAGAATTATTTGAGCAAACCTATCTTTAGGAAGTTTGATGTAAATTTTTATTAAAGCAGCATTTTACATATACGTTTACATTTTACAAGCTTTTATTTAGCTTGCATGGTATGTTTAAAGTATGTATGTTCGGGTGAAATCTTGCAACTCAATTTTGAAGCAGATATCGTCAACCGATTGAGCTGAAATTTTGCATACTTACTCAACTTTTATGACAATACAATAATATGGTACCATGAGCTCCGATGATGATGGAGCCGGAAGGTGGCCATAGGAACTCTATAATAGAAAAAGCAATCCTACCGAGCTTGGGCTCTTTAGAATTGTCTCAGTGAGCATTTGATGGATATCCAAAGAAAAGTACAGTCGGCTATAAAAACTTGCCACTAAAATGTCATTTTTGACAGAAACTTATTATATTTGGTTTAGGAATGTTTGCAGCCGTTACTTCTTAAACAAAAAATAAATAAATAAACTGTTGTGTAATGTAGAACATCGTTGTTGCCGGTTCTCAACGTTAATTGAGACTCTGATCATAAAGTTACAATCTTTACGGTAGATGGAGCTACGATGCCACCAAGAGGCATTATAAAAATTGTAGCAAATGCTTGAAGAATTCCATGGTTCGGCCTATAGTTTCGGTAGCCTAACAGGTAAGGCGAACTCCGCCCCAAGTTTGTAACATCACACTAATATTATCAAGGCGAAAATTTGTTAGTGTATTATGGTTAATTTTGATAAAATTTGGTGTGGAGTTAGCTGACCCATAGCACCCTGGAATACACATAGGCAGCTTTTTATCCAGAAAAATGTAGTGTTCCTAAAGGATGAGCGGGTAGCACCGTGTGGTGCAGCTAGTTTTTCATATTTTCGCTACAACATACCTACCTATACATTCAGTTTGATGTATGTACATTACCTGGTAGATTATGTTGAGCTTAGGGCCGATTGTTCACCAGATAAAACATATCTGTCAGATAAACGTTGGCTGTCACTTTTCTTTTATATGACGGGAGAAAAGGATAGCAATAATTTTAACTGGCATATAAATTTATCTGGTGATTGAACAAAAAAAAAATAAAAAAAATTCAACCGTCTTTGGTCTATTTGGAATTAATGTAGGTAATGTTAGAAAACCTCCAAATATAATGGGATGCGACTGATCAATTGAATTATACAACATACGTAGTGTAGTTATATGAATAAAATTAGCTCAATAATGTCATAAAACACAGAAAAAAAACAAACATTTTTTTTTTTAATATGTAACTTCAAAGGTACAAAAACATTATGATATCTTATTTTCACCCAAAATAAAATTTTAAATTGTTTTTAGAATCCTCATAATTTAACAAAACAATAATTCTATTACAACCATAAACTTAAACGCACTTTTTCACGGTGTAAATGGAAATTAATTATTTTCTCCATACAAATACTGGTACCAAATCCACAGATGACGTCATATGTAGGTGGGCCTTATGTATGGAGCGTTTTAGACCTCTGTAGGAATGTTGAACTTTGACGGTCATTTCTGACTTTCAGAGCAGTCTAAGTGTAGGTAGTCCCTTATAGACATTTGATCCCAATAAAAAATAGAATCGATTGAAATCCTCAAAAAAAAATTGTCCGCTTGCCTATTAATCTCAGTTAAATAACACCAATAATAAATACCATTATCAAGCGCTTCTCTGCACCAACGCTTTATTTGGATATTCCATTTCTAACTAAATATACCAAACAAAAGCAGAAGGAAGGAAGGAAGGAAAACTAATTCACTAAAACAAATGTGGGAAATGAAGACAAATCTAGTATCACAATGGACCTCATCCAACTAAGAGGCAGAGCGGACCATTGTATGTTAAGTATCATCATATTTAGTGTCTTTCTGCCTCGAGCGACCGCCGAGTAGTGCTTGATGCATACTACGGACTGAAGATGTTTTCTTTTGTCCTACGTTCGCCGTGTCCCATACTCAAATATAGGCCTAAATTCTGATGTACGTGTTTATATAACAACACTTTATGCTCGCGCAACGTATCAGCATAGCTGTTCAGCGAGGAAATGCTGCCAGCATTTTCAGCACCATGCCGCAGGAGAGCAATTTTTAGGGTTCCGTAGCCAAATGGCAAAAAACGGAACCCTTATAGATTCGTCATGTCTGTCTGTCCGTCTGTCCGTCCGTATGTCACAGCCATTTTTTTCCGAAACTATAAGAGCTATACTGTTGAAACTTGGTAGGTAGATGTATTCTGTGAACCGCATTAAGATTTTGATGCAAAAAAAAAAAAAATAATAATAAATATTGGGGGCTCCCCATACCGAAACTCAAAATTTTTTTTTCATCAAACATACGTGTGGGGTGTCTATGGATAGGTCTTTAAAAATGATATCGAGATTTTCAAAATATTTTTTTTCTTAACCGAATAGTTTGCGTGACAGACGCTTCCAAAGTGGAAAAAAGTTGGTCCCCGCCCCACTAACTTCTAAAATAAGAAAATGAAAAATCTAAAAAAAACATATGATGTACATTACTATAAAAACTACCAACGAAAATTGTTTTGAACGAGATCTAGTAAGTAGTTTTTTTAATACCTAACTTTGCACCTAATTTATATGGGGCGCTATACATACCAGGTGCAAACTTAACTTAACCACTTAGGGATGGAAAGTGTTTGTACGGAACCCTCGGTGCGCGAGTCCGACTGGCACTTGGCCGGTTTTTTGAATTAGTTTTAGTTTTATTTCATTAGCGATGTGTCTATAACAAGTAATTTATTAGATAGTGGAAATGATATAATATGGTATAATATGGTTGGTTTATACCAACTTTATACGTAATTTTACGATATTTAGCCATATTTCCTTTAAATAGTTATAGACGTTTAAGTAACACGACAGACTACTTTATTCCGAAAAAACCGGCCAAGAGCATGTCGGGCCACGCTCAGTGTAGGGTTCCGTATTTGCCCATCCTTCACAATATACGGGCTGAAAACAGCGACTTCTAGCCCGAGGTTTAAAAATTACGAGAAAGATTTCAAGCTCTATAAAAACGTCGTAAACGTCAAAGTATCTGTGATTACTTATTGGGCTGGCTATTTTTTGGATTTCTGGACCGAATATTTACAAAATTGCTGACTTTATCAAAAATGATGTTTGAAGACCCCTATTAGGTATTTATAAAATACCTATTCAACGGCATGCCACACACTAGTGTTGGAAAGAAAAAAGAAATCACCCCCAATTTAGGTTTACGGGAGGTACTCGAAACAAAGATTTTTTTTTGTTTTTATTTTACCGTTTTGTCGACGTGATACATACACATACTCATACCAAATTTCACCTTTCTAGTACTATTTGTTGCATACTTGCTGATTAAGCCATATAGTTGTCTATGACACTTCTTGTTTATTATAATAAAATGTCTTCCTAAATTGCTTATTAAACGAACTAGACCAAAAAGTCGTTTCTCTTCAAATTCCCAATAGAACATGGTGTCAGAAGTGGGATTGTTTTATTTTTTTGTTTTTTTGATATTGAATCTAAAATAAAACAATGTGAACAATGTCTTATGTACATGAATAACAAGCAAAATATCCAATTATGTCTCATGAACAGCCTATTTATCCTTGGGAAAAAGTAGCTGCTGATTTATTTGAATATAAGTCAAGAACGTACCTACTAGTGGTAGATTTCTATTCCAATTACATTGAGGTCACACATTTGCCAAATGCAAGTGATAGTAATGCTGTAATTACACACCTAAGGTCTATTTTTGCTCGTCATGGTATTCCATTACAACTTTTGACTGATAATGGTCCACCATTCAATTCTCAAGCATTTAGGATATTTTCTTTAAATTGGGAATTTGAGCACATAACATCAAGTCCATACTTACCCAGATCGAATGGTCTAGCTGAGGTATCTGTCAGAATAGTCAAGAATATATTTAGAAAGTGTGAGGAATCTGGTTCTGATCCATATATAGGTCTATTACAGTACAGAAATTCACCGAGAGCTGGTAATCTTAGTTCACCTGCTCAGTTGTTAATGTCAAGACAGTTACGAACTAAATTACCAACTAAAGTAACAAATTTAAAGCCTAAGGCAGTCAATTTTAACTTACATTCACAGCTAAAGAGACAAAACTTTGAAAAAACTAAAGCTTATTATAATCAACATGCTAGGAATGAAAAAGATCAATGTTTAAAACGCAATGATTATGTTTACTTCAAAAAGAATCCTTCTGATAAAATTTGGCAAAAGGGCAAAGTAATTTCAAAAACTAACTATCCCCGTTCTTTCATTGTAAAGGATGATAACAATGTCTTGTACAGGAGGAATCAGCAATATATATACCGTCCGCAAAAAAAAGAAATACACTGATAATAATAAAATGTATTATAATTCTTTTCCATTTAATAGTCAGGACAGTCCAGAGCAAATTAGAAATTCACCTATACCGAATGTAAACAATACTGATTCTAACACTGTAGCCCGTAGAACACCTAGTGGAAACTATAAAACAAGGGCGGGTAGAGTAGTAAATAAACCACGGAGACTAGATTTATAAATTTAATAATGTAAATAATCTACTACAACATGTTTTACTTAGTAATTAATGTCAATGTTTATGTTACGATTTTGTGTCGTTAACACTGTTTCACTTTGTCACAGCACTTCACCAAATTAATACCATCTGGTAATTAGTCACAAAATCATGGCAATAAACAGTTAGAAGTGATAATTTTCTGTTAAAAATAATTGTTTATTTTATTTGAAATAATATGCAATTTGCTCGTTTTGACATCTGACGTTTTGACGTTACCAAAGACATCATTGTCTTTTCTTTTAAAAAATGGGCATGTTGCATACTGGCTGATTAAGCCATATAGTTGTCTATGACACTTCTTGTTTATTATAATAAAATGTCTTCCTAAATTGCTTATTAAACGAACTAGACCAAAAAGTCGTTTCTCTTCAAATTCCCAATAAAACACTATTGATCACGGAGCTAAGCCGCGGACGGATAGACGGACATGGCGAAACTATAAGGGTTCCTAGTTGACTACGGAACCTTAGTTCACGGTGACTTTTAACAAAAAAGGGTGTAACTATTTTCAGTCACAGTAGCGCCACCAAATATAACACCTTTCAGTTTTACTGATGGATATATAAAGATACCGCTCCTCCTTTTTACCCTCCATATCCGTTTATTAAGCGGGTGTACAGTCCCGAAAAAACCTATTTTCGTGTCGACATTAACAAAATATATTATCCTTGGTAACATACGCTCCCCTCATGTTTTGTAGTTTTATAAGTTTGTCAAACAAGGCCTAAATTGAGTCCCAAAATTCCAAATTATCACGTTCCCTAGAGTACGAAACGAACCTCCCGATCCTAGTTGAAATATAGTAACGCAGGGGACACTAAATAATGGTGTTTAAAGATTTCACCCAATAAATAACCTTCTCATATTTCAGTTTAAACAACTTAATGTAACAGAACAGGTAACCTAGCCTTTGTGAAACAGTTTAATCTGAGTCAATTACAGTTAGGATAGCGCCTAAAGAAAATAAAGCGAACTTGTTGGTAGATTGTTACGAAGTGTTCGCTGGCAGCCGTCGGATAATGTTATTGGCGTTATTGCTGTTATTTCGCTCAGTTGAATTACTTACTTTATTGTCATCTGATGTTATGATAATTTGATAAGTCCAAATGGCGCAAATAAGCTTTGAATATGATATTTTCTTATGATATTTAAATGAAACAATTTAAACGGATTAGGTATATCACGTATACGTATATTCATTATTTGAGCTTCCCTGACTATTCAGTACCTTTGACAACGGTAACTGGAAAGCGTTACCGTTAAGAAACACAAATTTTCTCTGTCAAAGTTACATTTGTGCAAACTGCCTATTTTATAAATATGAATTACAAAAAAATGTGTACATACATGCCAGATGAGTGATGAGAGATAAGTTTCTGTCAAAAATGACATTTTAGTGGCAAGCTTTTATAGCCAACTGTACTTTTCTTTGGATATCCATCAAATGCTCACTGAGACGATTCTAAAGAGCCCAAGCTCGGTAGGATTGCTTTTTCTATTATAGAGTTCCGGCTCTATGATCAGATCAGCCCCATGGTACCATATTATTGTATTGTCATCAAAGTTAAGTATACAAAATTTCAACTCAATCGGTTGACGATATCTGCTTCAAAATTGAGTTGCAAGATTTCACCCGAACAAACATACATTAATAAACATACAATACAAGTTAATAAAAAGCTTGTAAAATGGGCTAAATGGACAAAAAGCTGGGGTTGCGCAGCTGTCTGTCTATCTAGGTACATGACACCTGTAGAAAGTTATTTTATATTAAATTTTTCGACTTTTACTTGTCCCTGCAGTTTTGCCATACAAGTCAAGTCAATTGTGACGTCAGCACAAAATACGACGACGCGTTTGGCTCGGTTGGTAGACACCTGCCTACTGAGTCGGCGGTCCCGGGTTCGAATCCCGGCCGGGGCAAATATTTGTGCAAAATATTTGTTCTTGGGTCATGGATGTTATGTATATATGTATTTATATATTATGTATGTCGTCGTCTAGTACCCATAGTACAAGCTTTGCTTAGTTTGGGACTAGGTCGATTTGTGTAAGATTGTCCCTTAATATTTTTTTTTTTTTAATTTTATACTTACTAGAGAGAAAAGCAACCGTATATCTAATCGGCAAACAAAAAGGAGCCTTTACTTATTAAGGTGGTGTATTGATTCATCATGAATCCCATTATCACATCTATATTCTGGATTCAGCTTAAAACAAAAAACAAAATTGCTTCATAAGTGCAAAAATTAACAACGAGTCAACTTGAGAAACTATCTTTTGAAGTCAGTTGAAGAAGATACATACGTCTATTATTTTGTATTCCGTCTCAACTACCATCAGTTCGACAAGCAAAGCCTCGCCCACTGCCACTTAAGTAAGCAAAACAATCGTTTCAAATCAATTAGACGGCAGTAATTAAGTTTCGGGTATCAAACAAGCGGGCAACTTCGATTTTATCTTCAAAGAAAATGGACTTCGCAGAGAGGCTAACGCAATTTGACGGGTCGACGTCTCTCAAGTTTTAATAGAATTTTCTTGCACTCTGTTATAAGACTCACTGATATTATTGTGTTTGTGAGTGTAGATTTTCTATGTGTTCGTGTCTAGGCTTTGCCAGAAACTCCGGTGTATTTATTTTTTCAATACGCGTGGTTATTTTTTTTTTATTTACTTTAAACACAAACCTTTTTTTTTCGTACCTATATTTCGTTTAGTATAGGAGTTCCTATTAGCGATATACCGACTCCATCACTAGACTCCATGGTACCATATTAAAGCATTGTCATTAAAGATACCTACGTAACTATTCCACATTTTAATCCAATTAAATGACAAGACCTAGGTCTAAATTTGCTTCCAAGATTTGATCGAACATACATAGGTAAGTATACGTATGTAGGTACAAACATTGCAATGTTTACTAAAAGCTGTTGATTTAACATCCTACATTTTGGATTAAAACAAAAACTAGTAAGGAATTAATAATCTACACGAGTTATATATATTGATATATAAAAGGAAAAAATGTCCCATTCTTGAGTTTTAAGTTGTTTGTCTGCTACTTCGCTGTGACGAAATTTTCAACATGCAGGGGGGCTATGATGGTTGCGTTTATCACGTGATAAATAAGTGACAAAGCATCGGTCACTTACACTCGCATCTCGTTAAAGCGTGATGTCACTTATCGCCTGATAAAAGCAACTATCAAAAGCTGCAAGGTGATTGTGTATTTCGAATACCCAATTGGGTCCATTTACCTACACGAATGAGTCCATACTTACTTAAGCGTATAATCGCGCTGTAGACGCGACGACGGAGCGGCGAACTGCATACCTAGATATAATTAATGATCTGCAAATCCTCTCAAATTGGTATACCGTAATTAATTACGAACAAGGGATATACACACGCAGGTTGCAGATATTATGTAGGATATCCTACCAGATATTTTCGGTGATCAATGTTTTGTTTTAGTTACTTATTTCAAAACCCAACCAGGAGCATGCCAAGGTATCCAACATTTTTACGTATTATCATCAGTCTCCTTGTACTCTGTTATGAGTTACACTGACAATATGAAAATGAAAAATGAAAAAAATATTTAACTAAACAACACAACATAATTATTTATGCCTTTGGGTCCTGAGATAGGATTCCCTGTGTTACAGGACCCAGTAGGGTATCAAGAAAAGTTAGACACGTTCAAATGCGTAGGTACAGAGTTAAAACTTAATGACAAAATTTTTGATCATTGTGCTTGTACCTACGTAGATAAGTCTAGACCCCCAGCCAGACATAGATACATCTAAGGTGTAGACAATTTTTTCCAATACATAGGTATAGGTTTCCCACAGCCGACTGCACATAATTTCCAATACCCGATCGGGCCCATTCACGTTTACTATTGAGTATATAGAGGTACATACTTAACCGTATAACCGCGCTGTACTCGTAGACGCAACGGGCGGGTGGCGTACTGCATAATTATCCGCAAATCCTCTCAAATTAGTATAAGCGTGGATGCTGCTGGCATGCCGTAATTATACGAACAAGACAAGGAACACGCGTATATTTGGCATAATAATATGAAAATTTGCATCTTGTATGAATTCCATAGCACAATACGGTTTTTTACACTAAATACGGATACATGATGTCATTGTATTTAAATTTTGTCGTCATTTTTTTTGACTTCGGAAATTATTCATGTTTTTGAAACAAAAATAAGTGTTTCAGTTAAGTAACCTGAATTACACTGTAGAAATTGGCGCAGACTTAAAATTACACATTTTTTGTAACGTCTAATGTATCTAACGTATCGCCTTTTAAGTAACCGTCGCGTTGTCTAAAAGTTTGTATCCTATTCCCATCAAAAACACTTATGTGAAAAGGGGAGCCAAGTTCTCATATGGCATCAAAAGTAGTGTTCGGAGTCGTTTATCTTTAATATTCATCTAAAAAGGTGCCAAGTTTGGCATTGTTTAACAAAAGGTTACACAGTACACACACAGCTTCTCGATCAATTTATACTGTTAAAACAATTAAGAGATAACTGCCAAGTTAAAACTCCGCATATCTTTGATAGTAATCACTTATCATTTACGACAATTGTTAACAAACCAGTGCTAAGATTGTGATTTTCTGAGATTCCCCACTTTGGCATAATGCCATACTTACATGCGCTTACGTTTTGTCATTAAAAATTTTTGATGGCATATACTCGTATTTTTTAAAGAAATATTATAAAATACATACAGTCAAACACAAAATTTTCAACTTTTTGGAAGTCGTATAAAAATGACAATATTTACCTCTATTAATACCAGCGGCATTTAAAATTTCAGACTGGCTTAGGGTTGCTATCCGTCCGGGTTTCCCCAGATTTGTCCTAGTTTGTAGGCCGTCCGGAGGCCGTCCGGGGGGTTTCCAAAAACTGTCCGGGGAAAACCGGTGAATGAAAAATAAAGCGATTGTTTTCTTAATATTATTATTTTCGGACACGTTCGGGGATAAAATATTTACGCCAAATATCCGGGTTTTTTTTAAGTATTTTTCCGGGTTCGACAAACACACAGATGGCAGTCCTAGACTGGCTGGGACTTGGTGCTGACTGCTGAGTCACAGACGTAATAAAATTTAATGTTGCGGGAAAATATTCCACATAGTACCTACTAATACGAGTAATTCGCTCTTACCTGGCCAGATTTTTGTACCCAGCTGTAGACCATTTCAACTTTCTAGGTCATTGAATGTGGATTTCGACACTTACCTAGTTATAAAAAATTCCAGTCCAGCACTTGCGACATTTTCAAATTCAAGGAAATCAAAGGGTTCTTTATAAATTAAATATAAATCAAATGTCAGAAGTGTAGGTTAAACAAAAATTTGTATGAAAAGAGGGCACGAAAATGTTAGAACATTGAACACACGACTGGTGAGTCACCAGTTTCTTTTTTCAAACTTGGCTTGAGACACTACCATGTGTCTATATTTCTGTAGCGGGCATCCATCCAAGCTGTCATGTCCGCAACTCGATCCATCACATTGTTAAAGTCGACAGATGAACTTTCCTTCCTCTTTTAGGGTTCTATGAGTAGTTTAAGTGTGTCAGCAGGACCCTATTTACTAACCCTTTGTCCTCTGTCACAGGCCTAGTGAGTTTTAAAAAATTGCAATTTTTTATAAAATATGTAATTATTTGCGCCACCTACGTTATTGAAATAAAAATCTACAAAAGTTTGTAATGTATGTAGAGACAGTAAATGTTAAAGAATATTGGAACCATTAAGACAAGAAAATGGCGGGGAGCGAGTTGAAAAAGTAAAAAAAACCGGCCAAGAGCATGTCGGGCCACGCTCAGTGTAGGGTTCCGTAGTTGCTCATCCTTTACTAGAGACGGTCAAAGACGGAAAGACGGAAAAAGGTCGTAAACGCCAAAGTAACTGTAATTCCTTATTACCTTCTAGAAGTCAACTTACGTCCTTTTAAAGAAAATTATGAAATTTTGCGATAACTCAAAAACGGATGGACCGATTTTGTTCAATAAAGTTTTCATTGAAAGTACTTAAAAGGCCTCATTTTCATGAATTTTTCAATATTTTTTTGACCTGTGTTTGAAAAGTTAGAGAGGGGGGACACAATTTTTTTTATTTTTGGAACGAATATTTACAAAACTACTGACTTTATCAAAAAGTAATGTTTAGAGACCCGTATTATTTTTAACAGACCTATTTAACGACACCCCAAACACTAGGGTTGGAACAAAAAAAAAATCACCCCCACTTTAGGTGTACGAGAACCTGAAAAAAAAAAATTTTTTTTTAGTTTTTATTTTACCGTTTTGTCGGCGTGATACATATACATACTCATACCAAATTTCAGCTTTCTAATGATCACGGAGCTAAGCCGCGGACGGACGGACGGACAGACGGACATGGCGAAACTATAAGGGTTCCTAGTTGACTACGGAAGCCTAAAAAATGATATATTTCAGTAATTAAAAAAAACGCAATATGTGTCACAGAGCCACTAGTGTAGAATATCACTCTCCGGTATTATGGGCTGCACAAATGAATGAATGAATTCATTAATATATGGGTCATGTAATTCTACAGCTCAATGTAACATACTTACTATCTCTATGCAAACATCACATTGTTGCTTGTCATGGCTGGGACGCGTTCATAATCCCTACATCACAGCATTATACAAATAATCCTTTTGCTTGAGCGAATCCACTTAGCTTTGTACCCGATGAACAATACTCATTATCTGTATTGTTAGCTGTGGCCACAACTACCACTTCAAAATGTAAGGCGTTATAAGTGCAAATTACTTTTACACTAAATTAGTCTTTAAGTCAAACGAAATAAGGTTTACTCTTAAACAAAGAGAACAGAGATGTTGGTCACTTCATTGTCATTATAAGCATCGATAGGAACTTCACTGCTCTTTGAACCCGGGACCGCCGGCTCAGTAGGCAGGTGTCTACAAACCGAGCCAAACGCGTCGTCAAAAATGCATGATAATTGATCAATATATTCCTTAACTAACTCCACACGCAAGCATCATCAGCCGCATCCAAGCTTATCAAGGTAGGTCTCCATCGGGAACGGAACCCTAAAAATAAAAAGTAATTCATCAATACTCTCTTTTCTATTTCCACTCGTAAAAAGACAGTCGTGATTCTGCGACCGTAAATAGCGATGTCTTGCTGTAGTCTTAACCCGTCGTGAGACTTAAATGTTACAGCCTGGTATCTATTTCTGTTTGTAAGCTAAACGTCTGTTATCTAACGGTCTACAGCCATCATACCTACAGCATTCAGCATTGGCATTTTTAGGGTTTCGTTCAGTCGGTAAAACGGAAGCTTTATAAGATTTTTGTCTGACAATCTTCTGCGATAGAATACTTTTTCTCAGGAATGGATTGGGGGACTTATTTGAAAAAATAATTATAATCATCAAGTGGACGCATACAAATGAGTTGTAAAATAGAAATTTCTTTGTGAAATAATACTTTTTTTGTGAAATGACTACTAATTAAGAGTATTGCTATTTTTTTTGCATTTATTCTGCAAGATCCAAATTCTAATAAAAAATCATATAAAAATATATTTAAATCTTAGAATAATTTTTAGTTTTAATCCAATAAATTTGTCATTTTTGATGTTTTATTTTAATGAAAAGGTTCTTGCACTACCTACAATAAAACACATATAAAAATTCACGATTTTCAAGGAGTAGTTCGCTATAGGTTTTATAAGCATCAACATGACTGTAATGTATTTTGACACAGAGATTAATCATCATCCTCCTAGCCTTTGTCCCTTTTGTAGAGAATGAATTCTCAATCGGGGTCGGCTACCTAAATCCCAAGAATTGGCGTAGGCACTAGTTTTTACGCAAGTGACTGCCATCTGACCTTCCAACCCAGAGGGGAAACTAGGCCTTATTGGGCTTAGGCGGTTTCCTCACGATGTTTTCCTTCACCGAAAAGCGAGTGGTAAATATCAAATGACATTCCGTACATAAGTTCCGAAAAACTCATTGGTACGGGCCGGGTTCGAACCCGCGACCTCCGGATTGAAAGTCGCATGCCCTAACCACTAGGCTACCACCGCTTCTCACCGCCACAGAGATTAATATCCTATAAAATTTTGAAACACGTAATGTCTCCTTTTTTAATGTGGGTACACACCACAACTTTTATACTTATTAAACCATTGATACAAAGATCCAAAGTTCAAAGGAAATTGAAATGAGTTACCTCCAGAGGTACCGGGTTCGATTCCCGGTCTCTTCCACCCAGTAACGACGACGCGTTTGGCGTAGTTTGTAGACACCTGCCTACTGAGCCAGCGGTCCCGGGTTCGAATCCCGGCCAGGCCAGATATTTGTGTGATGAACTCGAATATTTGTGCTTGGGCCATGGATGTTCTATGAATTTAAGTATATGTTTATCTATATAAGTACGTACATATATCGTCGTCTAGTACCCATAACACCAGCCTTCTTGAGCTTAATTTGGGACTAGATCGATTTTTGTGAGGTTGTCCGATATTTATTTATTTATTTAAGTAACTCATTTCAATTTGTCATTGAGCTTTGATCTTTGATTGTTTAAGATTAATATCCTGTTTAAATCTCAAAAACCCATTCCTGAACCATTTAGTTACGGACAAACAGACGGTTATCAAGTTATCCTATACTAAGGGATCTGTAAGGGATAAGGTACGTAACTCTAAAAATGACGCACAAATCGAGAGTGTATGTAATCACGTGTCCAACATTAAATATGTGAAGTTAAACAGATACGAGTTTACCATGCATATAAATTAAGGATTCACTTCAAACCGCTAACATTTTAATTCAGTTCAAATTTACGCGTCGGTAATTGATATTCCACGAATGGTATTTGATTTAAGCGAGCTTCCCGTGTACTTTCCATCCATCATCCATTAAATAAATGTATTTGGAAGCAAGGTTTTTATTTTTATGTTTTAACAATTACAACACCAGTTCGTATTCGAGACACTACTGAGTTTGAAAGCAAGAGATTAGAGAGAGTAAATTGCAAAAATAACGTACATAAAGAGACTAAACGTAACACTTTCAACACCGGGAACCCACTCCGCGGGTGCCATGTTTGAAGCGTAGTTATGTTTACTACAATACAATACAACAATCGTTTATTGCACACCAATAAAAGTTTATAAAAGGAAACAAAACAAATACAATTTATAAACAACGGTAAGCAACAGACGATCTTATCATTAACCTATTGACCGCCAAGCGGTCTAGCAATTTACCGTGCCACTGACGCCAGAGTAAAAAAAAATAGATGTGCCCCAAAATCAACAGGGATTGAAAAATACTTGTAGCGGTTAGAATTACAAAGTTTTTGATCATTGAAATTTGGACGGCTGTGGCCGACGTGGCGTCAGGGGCACGATTTTTTGTTGACGGCCACAGCCGACTGTGGCGGTCAAAGGGTTAAAAAGCAATCTTTCCAGACAACCTACTACTATATACGTAAGTATGTTATATTCCTATGTTATGGGATACGAGCCTAGGGCTATGAAATCGTTGGTTGCGAAAGTACTAAGCGAGAGAGATACGAGACTGTCTGTTAACTGTCTTTACACATTAGGCCCATCTGGCATGCATGTACACCTTTATTTTTAATTCCCATTTATAAAATGGGTAGTTTGCACAAATGTAACTATGATAGAGAAAAATTGTGTTTTTTTTTCAGTCAACCTTTGACAACGTTACTTCTAAAGCTACGGAAACATCAGGGAGGTCTCAAGTCATTAATATACGCGTTATAATTATAATCCGTTTAAATTGGTGTATTTAAATGTGTGACAGTCACGGAAACCGAAGAAAATTTTAGAGATACGAGAGTTAAGAGACTTTAGAATCTATCATTACTTACCGACATGTGTGTTACGATGTCATCAATGTTATTGTACAAAACGCGGACGCACCTACACGCAATTATGGTAAAACAAGAGTCCGTTTGCTCGGTACCTTTGTTGAAAAGTTGACCAAGCAGTTAGCTAACTATTCGCAGCATTAGCTCCAAAACACACAAAGGACCCAACGTGCAGAACTCTCACAACTTTATTTTACACTTCAGAGCCCCCAACCGTTGAAACCACAATCTGTGAAACTGTTAAATAAATGTTGGATGAGAGCGTTAGTTTGACACTTACTTGAACAGTAGTAGATGTAAGTTTTTAATTTGCAGCTTGCAGCTAAGAGTCTCGAGTCGATTGCTCTCGCGAGGAGTGGCTGTTTCTTCAATAACGCGGATGTATGTATTTTATAACATGCATGACAGTTAAAACTATCATAAATTTAATAAATACCTATTGTAATAAATAATAATAATGTAATTGTTAAATGTATTAAAATAATCATTTAATAGCTATAAGATTTTTGACGTGTAAAATATTGAAATTTTTATCAATAAATGAGTATGAGTATGAGTATGAGTATGGCTACGTAGCCATACATGTGCGGTGTGGAGTGACAGCGAGAAAGCCTTTCTGTGTCACAGCCGAGAGAGCTCCTCGTTCTATATTTTCAATGGAAGTTTGCATTAAATTACGCTATAAATTGTCCAATCTTTGTTAATTAAGTAACTTTTCTGGCAGCTCAATTTGTTAGCATAAATGGTGGTATATAACTTTACTCGTCCATACTACATGTCATAGTGGGCGGTGTTCACGATATATAAGCGTAATATACGGCATTCGATAATCAAAAGGTTTCCTTTGGCGGGATGGTCCTTTTGAAGCCTAGTATTTTACAAAAAATAGGTGGTTAGGTTATTTGGGGCTTCATCACACCAAAACGCTTGGATACAAATATTTTTAAGTCGCGGCGGATACCGTGGTATTCACAGGTAGTAATTGAATACCAGACTACCATAAAGGCATAAATAACCTAATGCCTTTTTCCTCTGCGCGTACGAATTTGCATGCGAAAAATGAGTATAAAATAAAACGCATTGTTATGTTATACATTTATTTTAAGTATTTGCGACAAATTATTTTAGTACATACATTATCATGAATCGCTAAGATCATGTTGAGCTTACAATTTTCTCAATTCCTAAATCAGCCAAGCTTACCAGAAATCCGATCCATGTACAAAACACGTTCCCGAAGATTATCAAATAATGCGTGCACAAAACGCATATTATCATAGATACAACGCACCACAATGTAAATTGACGATTACATTTCGAAACTGTATACTTACCACACTAATTGTAAAAACAAGTTGCAATTATTAATTTCGATATTATAAGGTAGGTATCACAAAATTCTGTTACAGGAATGTAATAAGAACTATTTGATAAACAGGAATGGAAGGCTGTGTTCATTGCAGCAAGAAAACTTGAGTACAGGCGACATGATCATGTAATATCGAACATAATCAAATGTTGATTCTATTTTTTTGTAGTGATACCACATTTCGTATTTGTATATACTCGTAGTTACAAAGGTTAAGTATGAAGCCAAAATTGTATGCAATCCACTGAAAATCCAAGTGAGTCAAACTCACGACCTCTGCTTCACCGTATTAGTGCTCTGACCACTGAGCTATATAGGACTGTTAAACTTTTTTGTAGCAGTACTGCAGGTCAGTGGTTAAAGCACTACCTACTCTGCTGAAGTATAGAGGTCGTAAGTTCGATTCTCACTTAGATTTTCAGTGGATTGCATACAAATTTGGCCTCATAATTCCTTTGTATCGATGTATAAGATCACCTATACTCAAGAAATTTAAGCATATAAAATTGAATAGACGAAAAAAAGGAAAATGTAGCTTCATGGATTCTATGCATTTAGCACACTTACTCGAATAAAGTGCAAGGAAATGAGTCCCGGCGAGAACACTGGCGTTCCCTCACGAGCGCAGCGCTTTCGCTTCCTGTCGTAACTTAGATAATACAAGGTGTTTAAAAATATACGTTTTTCAAACCTTAAACTATGAAAAGTATTTTGAAATATGTACTAATATATCTCCACAACAGAAATCACATTTATAAACACTGAGACAAAAGACACATTACATTAATGGTAAGATCGAATAAGGAAGATAAGTACTGCCGTCTCCAAATAACTCCTTAATACTGAACTCTTTCAGTACTTTATTCGCCGGAATAAAATGCTTATCTACAATCGCCTAATTCTTATGAATGTTGACTATTCAGTCGGTTCTCTTACGTCTATACGAATAAAATCTAGGAATTTTACATCTATTTTACACACCGTTAAAGTGTTCGTGTACGTACAAACAGTATTCTATTTATCTTATAGCCATCGACTATGGTAGTGCTTCACGTAAGTAAATAGGCATACATAATACGTATAGGTTGTTCGTCCTTACTGATTCTTTAGTAAACAACATTCTAACCTCAAACCACAAAAACTCCCGTTTCCTTGAAAAAAGAACGATCTTAATAGCTCACGCATAATTTTGTAATTTTTTGACAAGATAACAGGTGATTTTGGCAAATGAGAAACAGTTTGAGATTATAAAGTTGTTTACACGATAAGAGTTAGGAAGAACAGCAACAAGAAACGAAGCTGCTCCGGATTCTACAATTATTACGAGTTTGGCACGAAGTACAGTGATCCCTACGCGATAACTAAGGTTGGACGGGTCAAGTGCGTCACAGGGGATAAGCGCAATAGGTAGGGTTGGGCGTTTTTTCCTGTAACCGTTTTTTATAGAGAAACGGAAAACCGTTTAAAAAAAACTATTTTTATAATGATACAGCGGTACCGTGTACTATTATATATATTTAGTAGGTATATAAGATGAAAAATACTCGATTCTCAATCAACTATAAACATTTCTGCAAAACTCGAAAAAATGTAGGTAACGAAACTGCAACAGCAACAGGGCTCTAGAAAAACGGTTACTTAAAAAACGGTTTATCGTAACAGTTTTTTGTGAAACGGAATCGGTTACGTTTCATTGTACCTACAGAAAACTCGAAACGACCCAGCATCTGCCATATAAAAAGATCGAAAAGTACAAATGCGATACTGTTAAGTAAAGCCTGACCAGAAATATATGAGGATGCCATATTGCGGAATATCACTGGAACTTATTTCTTACACTGGCAATGATTTTATGATGGTTTGTCAACAATGTCAATGACATTCATAATCCTTTCTTTAAAAGACAAAATGTTTAAGATTATCCAAAGAAAATGTCGAAAACCATTCACAGTCGTAAAAGTGATATTATAAATAAAGTGTACACGTGTTTGCTGCACGATTAACAGTCAGAAAGAGTTCATTCCATTAAATGATATTACGAGGTTAACATAGTGGAACTGACAGGTATTTAAACGAATGTCATTATAGTGGGTTGCTATTGGTTGCAAAATTGTTGCCATTTAAATCTTATAAATAGCGCCCTCTTGACAATCCTCATATATTTCTGGTCAGGCTTTACAATAACTTTGCTATACAAATGATTTAGTTGCGTGGTTGTAAGATGGCATTAATAGTACAGCATGCAAACTTTTCGTTATTTTTATGGTAGGCGCATTTGCCCCGTGTGGCGCACTAGTCCTGGCTGACCTTATTCTAAGAAATTCTCAATACAAGTCATCTGCGAACGCGACTTGAGCACCTACTACGATACTAAGTATTCGTATGGGTATCAAAATGGAGCATTGCTTCTATATATATAGATCCTAGTCTAGCCAACTCTATAAAAAGATATAAATTAAATTTATTTTAAAATACCAAACCCTCTTTTTCAAAGGTATAACTCCCTTTTTAGTTCAAATGGTTTGGAACCAACTAAAGCGTAGAGAAAATAAGTTTATGGCGCTGTTTCCCCGCAAATATTCGCCCTTAATGTAACAATAAATTCCATAGAATAAACAGTTAACAATACAGGCGGTGAGGCAGCAACTTAATGAATACATTTTTAGCTATCCTACTAGGACACAGAAACAGTAATAAAAAGAGACATTTAATTTGAATCGTACTTAAAATAATGTTCACAGAATATAGACGCGTAAGAATTCGGATCGTATTCTTTGAGGCTCGAGCGCTGGAACAAGGCTAAGTACTTTACACTGACTGCTCTCGACTCACATTCGCAATTTCAGCACCTGTCTGGTGATGTCATTAGTTCGGACGTACCGTAAGGTGAGGCTACTTGGAAACCAAGGGACTACTTGGTGCTAAGCAAAAAAAAAACTTATAAGCCCGATTATTTACCATTGGAATATTAGGAACATACACATGTTTTCAGGTACTTATAAAACATTTCTTTCAACTATTGCGATGAGAATATAATTAATATAAGAACCTTAAACTTTTAATTTGCATTTTACCAAATAGCCCCCTTGTGTCTCAAATATAGAACATACGGTGTTAAGCGCACAGCTGGTTGGCGGAAACCTGCAACCAATAACATTCAGTTCACAGGCGGGTTTTGCGAGGATTTAAAGAGAGAAACTTCTGTGATTTTTGAGACGTACTTATATAGACGCATTTATCTATCCCCAGCGAAAAATAGGTATTTTACACAATTTGTATATGACATAAATAGATCATTGTATTTGTGTGATCACACTATAATTTTGGTTCAATAAAAAGTTTTATTTTCAAATGTAGAAAACATTCGGTGAATCATTAAATAAGAACACAATAATGCCATTTCGTTAGTAGCAGGATAATAAAAAGTCAATTTTACTTTGACAACTTGAATGGAATACTTACCATTTCTTTATTGACAAAGAAAATGCGTTTTATTACTGTTTCAGGCAGGTGTTCGAATTCAATTAAACTCGAGGGTCGTGATAGATTGAGACAAGACGGGAAAGCTACACAAGATGGAAGGGATATTTAAAAAACAACGGTTTTAAAAAATAAGTAGTTTAAGGAACCTATTAGCCCATTCGTCCGTAAACCGGTTTTTCAGTATGCGGAAATCTTCATTTTAGAATGATTGTGAAAATCCTTCGATTTACGAAAATAGACCCGCTACAGTTGGCAAAAAAAATCCTCTAAAAGTGGCAACATAGTCATCTAGTACATCAGGTTTTTTGCAACAAATATCCCTTCCATTGTTCATTGCATTGTGTTCTATGCCTTTGCCTGTAAGCTAAGGTGGGGTAAGATTATCACGACGACTGCCGCTAACTAACTAACTATTTTGGTTCAGTGACCCAGACACACAGACAACCCCCACTAGACGAGACGGAGCATGTAAGGCGACCCGCGCGCACCAACGATATGGTACGGCAGAACATTAAAGTATCAACCAGGCGGCCACCGTTTAGTTGCGTCCATGTTTATGAGGTCTCTCTACACCACTTAACACTACAATTTACCATGTTATTTATTTAATTTCTTTTTTCGTTGACGTACGCATGGATCATAAACAAGAACGCAACTAAACGGTGGCTGCCGTGTTGATACTTTAATGTTCTACCGGACCATATCGTTGGTGCGCGCGGGTCGCCTTACATGCTCCGTCTCGTCTAGTGAGGGTTGTCTGTGCCCAGACAGGATCTTAGCCTCCGAAACGAGAGCACGCCACTTGTCCTGATCCTGCGCAGTTTCTCGCCAGTTCTAAACTGAAGAAGACTGCCACAGTCTATAAATAACTATCTGTTGGTCTTGCTCTATTAGACAATAAACTATGTTAGTCTTACCCCACCTTACCTTAAAGCAGTAAGGTCAGTCGAAGCAAGTGCGCCAGCGGGGTAAGTGCACCTACCATATCGAAATGTCGAAAAGTACAGATGTCATACTATACTACTAACGCTTTCTTACAACCACCACGCAACTAAAGTTCGTCTTCTTCAAGCGCCTCTCAATTACAGAAGGTTGGCAGTCAGCTTCTTAAAATTGTCCTTGTCCAGCGCCAATCTGAACAGCTGCTCGATGGTCTTAATCCCTGTCCACTCCCTGATATTTCAGAGCCAAGACATCTTGCATCTACCTGCTTTCCGTTTCCCGGGTACATTTCCCATCATGATGGTCTACAGGAGCAGATCAGCAACTAAAGTTAGTAACACGCAAAAGTAAGATGGCATTAGTAGTATAACATCTGTATATTTCGATATCGTAGGTGTGCTTGTCCCATCTGGCATTCATGGATATCCAATGGGACGTAAATTTGATCGTCCTTTCTCAATCTGATCAATTACAGTCCTAACGGGGTCGATTACAATGCCAGAATGTGAGTAAAGTAAGTAGTATACTATTTATGGATAAAAAAACTTACACAGGTGAACAAAACTACAGAGCTTTAAATTACTGAAAACAGTGTCTATTTCTATTTGTTATTATTTAAATCGATAACTTTGGCGAATGGCAGGCGCTATTTCAAAGCTAATTTCGTAACAATCATTAATTTAATTTGGATGGATCCAGAAAGCTAAAATTATTTTGAAAAAGTATTCATTTTACAACCATGACGCTTGGTTACAAAACACATTTACTAAGGTACAAATGCCAAAAAAATTTATCCAAATTCTACATTTAGATGTATGTCGTTGTCTCTCATTGTTGTTACTTATCCTATCGTGAAGAGTTTAGAACGGGTTGAGTCGCACATGTAGCAAAGACTTTGGTCCTAACTCTTTCTCTCCAACGCCAACAGTGCATCGAATAAAGTCAACAAATCAAGCCGGACACTACAAAATACAAAGCAATCATTGGTAGGTCACCTCATATTGAGGAAAGCGTAATTTAAAATCCTATTGTTAATTACGTCCCTCTCAAAGTCTATAGAACGGTCAAGGCACGGTCATGATGTGTATGCACTTATGGGATTACTTGTCCTAACAGACAGAGAGAAGAAATTTCTTCTAAATGGTTCAAAACTCGTCCTAATCTACAAGTCAAGTCGAGAAAAGCGTTTCAAGGCACATACTTTTAGAAACAACAGTAAAGTATTACAAAGGGAGACGCAGTCGCGCCAGGTGAAGTCCGGAAATTAGAGGGACCGCTAGAAGCGTAGCCTACTGGGAAACATCCGACAATACAGTGAGCTTCTACTGCTACATAATCCCGAGCACTCACCTACGCATAGGAAAATCGTCTCGTATATTACAATTAGATACTTTACATTGATGTACATCCTCGTATGAATTATTAAATAAAAGCTAACTCCAAGCTCTTGCAGTTCATTAAAATGATCAATTACACCTTGTCGCCGTTTAAAGTTCAGAAAAGACTTTCCACTCGTAACCTACAACGCACTTATAAAAGTCTACGTCGTCACTCGTTATTGCACACTCCACCGTTGGCTATAGTCGAAATAAGATTGCCGTTAGTTTTTTCGTGTAAGCGGCAGGAGGGCCGCAAGGGTTCGGGTCAAAAAACCGGTTGATGGGGTCTCCTGTCGCAGGGGAGGCGGAGGCAGGCGCCGCGGCAGAAGTGGCGCGCGGCGTAGAGGAAGGCGGGGGCGCGCGCGGGCGGGGGCGCCGGCGGCGGCAGCACGGGGGACAGCGAGCCCGCGCCCGAGGGGCTCTCGCGGTCGCGCTCGGCGGCCGCGGACGGCGGGCGCTACACGTGCGTGCACGCGCCCGCCGCCACGGGTCACCCGCCCGCCAGGATATCCTCCGGCTCCGGCGACCAGCAGTTGTCCGATAGCCAGCACCCCACCACCACAGTCACGAAGCCGATCAGCAGGGCGAGTACTATGTACACTTCCGCGTTCCCTGCGTAAGATACACACACTAATTAGTTCAATACATGATGAAGCAGTTTCAGAAAGATTCAGTTGCAGAAGTTAGCCTCTGACCTTTTATTGACCTTTTGAATAATACGATGTGCAAAGTTTACTGTGCAGGAAATTTGATACCGGTGTAAGTTCTGAACAATATTTGGTATTGGTTTGTTATAAGTATTTTTTTTTAATAGTATAATGTGAATTTGGTAACAGAGGTGTTGATTATTTCAGTTTCAGACTTAGTACAAACCTCAAAAAAAACATTTGAGTTAATGATAATATTATGAAAAAAATCTATCAGCCACAGACGTCCACCCCTGAACATTGGCCTTCCCTATACATTATCACAAAGTGCGATCCCGTGCAGACTACATCCAACGATTTCCCGCTACCCTCACGAGGTCATCCATCCACCTAATTGGCGACCGTCCCACGTTGCGCTTTCCTATACACCATAATATATGGTCTTTATATGGCCGCCACTCTAGGACTTTGGTACCCCAACGACCATCCATTTGTATCTTATAATGAAATAGGAAATATGGGTACTATATAATAATTTCTTACTTACTGTTTTAGTCCTACAGTACCATGAATATAAAATAAATAGAGAAGTTTACAATTTACCGATACTTCAGACATAAGACATTATCATTACTTGCTTCAGAAAATATTTATAGATAGGTATACGTAGTATAATAAAAAAATCTTGCCCATTACAGACACTCCAATTTGTGATAACTGTGATAAGCAAGAAATTAAACATATTAAAATTGCACAGAATGGAAATTAGAGTAGTGAAATTCCTCAATACAAAACAAAATAGTAAAGTTAATTGTCTTACCAAGCTGTTTCCGGATACCCAATGGCTGCCGACTCCGCCAGAGTGAGTTGATGAGCGTGGGGTCCCCACGAGTGCGCCAGTCGCGGTATCCTCGCCCTCTGGAATACTGACTGAATCTGCGTACAAAATAGGAACACGTTGGCATGCATACATTCGGCTGCGTCTCGACATGTACTTCATCCGAGAGCGCACAGCGCGCGAGCACTCGCCGCGAGTCGCGACTGATCGAAATGTGGAAGTGTGGCGAGTAGTGTGAGCGCTCGCTCGCCCACTGTGCTCCCTCGTAATGAGACAGCAAAACTGCCAAAGGTGCTGTTGATCATAAATTTGGCGTGAAGCCAAAACTTTCAATGCCGAAGCCGTTCCATACAAACTCGAGGATATTACGTAATTGTAGCAAAAAGCGAAATTGAATTGTTGCCATATTCCGTCCATAGGATATTTACTGCGGTCGTGCGGGATTCGCCTAATAAAAAGGTGCATGCGAATGCAATCATAATTCATAAACTACCGTGACAAAATAGTAAAACATGAATATTATTGTAATATTATAAATTCTAAAGCAAATCGAATTCGAGTCTGCTAAACAATAAGACAAAGAAATAAAACGGTATCAAAGCTTGTCGACTGACACGGTTTCCGTTCAGTCGAGTTGGTAAAATGTCTACTGTATTTTTCGATGCCTCGTTAGTCGAGTCTACTAAACAATTCAATTTCGCAACTCTCGGTCTAATCGATTAAAATATATACTATCTTATTCTCTGACCCTCTGAAGAGGTCACATTTAACGTATCTTAAGTAAATAATAAATACCTTTCATTCAAATCCCGGTTGAAAGAATCTCGCATTTTATTAACGCAGACGTTATAATATTACACTAACATTTCCTTCCCAATTTCAATACTACTGGTGAGTCAAACGTGCAAATAAAATTTCAAAAATATTGTATTGTCATGCAGCGGAAGTCTACAACAATCTGTCCATCGGCAACAATCGATGGTTCACTCGTTATCGATTTCTGCTTTAGGTTCCCATACATATACATAGGTTGATACAAATAAAACTTGCTGAATGTAGATAATTAGGTTGTAGATGTTCTACGGTCTACTTACATTGTCTCGTCGCACCCATTTTGTAGCAGATAATGAAATTACGTGGTATTAAATTTATAATGTGACATTGGTAAAATAAACATTTGTGTTTAGAAACATACAGTGGGATAGGAATAAATTATTAATCACGAAATAATTAGCGGAACACTTACATAATTATACAGGGTGGAACATTTCTAAAGACTGGGCTGACAGGATAGTGTCATGTGAGTGATCTACAATCGACCTATTAATAATTGTAAAGCTGGATTTAAAAGTAAAAAAAAAGTCATCAAAATAAAATATTTTAATATCAGTGTATCACAACCCTACTAATTCAAAAGTTTTATTTACATTTTAAATGACACCTGCTAAAGCGATGTTCAAATCATGCTAGGGTTGATATGAGCAGATTTTTACACTAATGTTTAACAAACTGTATCTCAAAAATGGATAGAAATATTTCCATGGTTCATTGGTGAAAAATGAAGTACTCAGACTGAACAATTCCCTGTTCGCTTAAAAGTCCCTCGATCTGTTCCACCCTGTATAGGTACAAGCGTGAAATTGCGGTCGGCCAGCTTTCGCTGCTAACGTCACGCGTCCAATATTTGTATCTAAATACTAGGATTCCCTTAGCATATTGCTTACCCTAACAAAAGCACTGCAATTGATAGCTGAAATCCCATTTAAAAATCCCCCGAACAGTGTTGGAGCTTGGAACATTGTGGCTACCGCAGCACCGTTCGGTATGCAATTTTAATATACATAGTGTATGTGCACCGTGACTAGAATTCCTCATATTACGTGGGCAGTTATTGGTGTATTCAATAGCTCTACATGTATATATCGTATCGTATAAGCTAAGCATAGTAAAACGAAATTACTCAACTTACAATTTCCTTAGAATTATTGGATAGAATGTGCGTATATATTTGAAATGAATAAATTTTGACCTAAATCTAATTTATGAATCGTTGCCATATTTATATATTTTCGGTGCTTCTCAATAATACAACGTTTACTATAAAAAAGAGTGTTGTATTGTATAAATAGTAGTAATTTATAATTTTGAATAATGTGATATTGTTAGTGAGATTGCAATAATAAAAAAAGATTACTTATTTTCGGGAGGCGTCCCATTCTTCGGCCCTAACCAGCGGTAGCTTGTACCCTGGCCCGCTGACGGCGGCTTCCTAGGTTAAGGTTTTGATCGTATTTTATATTATTTTCTTACACCTACATACATACATAATTTATTTAAACCTAATCGCAAAAAATGAATAGCCCATTTCATTTAAAGTTCCTTATATCTTTAATGAGAAAATATTAATGAAAATTGTGAACATAAGTTTCAACTATTTCTGTAAACTACTCGGCAGGAAAGCTCGAACGAACTCCGAGACAACGCGAGCGTAGGGATGCTACGTGCTACGCCGATTTTACTTTACAACGTAGCTTGAGATACGATCACCGGTAGAGTTTCTTGATCTAGTACCTATTATATACGATCCCAGTGAACAGGGTCAAAAGTGTTTGAGAAGTAATTTACGTAAATACTTTAATACAAGACTTGGCGTTTCTATGCAAGCAAATGTTTAAGTTTAATATCTTCTTTCCAGAATGCAAACAATATATGACTATTTTTGATCGTCCACACCTTAACCGGTTATCGCTAGCGACTGAAATGTAAACTGAGTAAATAATTTACTTTCTAGCCGTATAATAATATAATTCAGATGTGCAAATAAAAATTACCTGAAATACAACTTTATAAAGTTAGAAAATCATAGCATAAAGTTTCCTCAATAGACAGAAACCCAAAAAAAAAAAATTGGGCAAGTGCGAGCCCGACTCGCACATGAAGGGTTCCGTACCTATACATATATATAATCTATAAAAAGTTTGTTGTATGGGAGCCCCCCTTAAATATTTATTTTATTTTATTTTTAGTATTTGTTGTTATAGCGGCATAGAAATACATCATCTGTGAAAATTTCAACTGTCTAGCTATCACCGTTGTTGAGATACAGCCTGGTGACAGACGGACGGACGGACGGACGGACAGCGAAGTCTCAGTAATAGGGTCCCGTTTTTACCCATTGGGTACGGAACCCTAAAAAGAAAAATGTTATTTAATTTATGTAATGGTAGGTAATCTGATGCATAAGACGTGTTAATTTTTTCAGCAAGTTTTAATACTCAGTCCTCATTTACAAATAGGAAAGTATTAGATCACATAGGGCTACCGACGATTTCATCTCGGTCTATGAGTGATGCTCCGCTTGTAACGATGTATGAAACTTTCCTATTTTAATTCCCGAGCAGTTGGAAGTTGTACATGTGCGGTATTTGACCAATTAAAGTGGATAAAGACGTACAGGAGAACATTTGTTTGCCGGCACAGTTGGCGGGCACTCACGAATAGTTTATCTCTGGATTGTTGGGAACATTTAGTAAGAATAAATGGAAGAAAGAAAGTACATGTATTCAACATTTAGACGTAAAAAATATACAAATGAAAAGGATCACCACTCAGCATTTAAGTCAGAGTTAAACTAAGCCGTGATACCGATTTTCAGTAGCGCCCAGAAATATGAAACGTATGTAAAGACAAGTGCCGTTTATATAAGAGTTTTATAGCTCTGAATTACGAAGGTTAAAATAATCTCAATAGTATTTGAGAGTCACTGCTAGAAATCACTCTCAGATGTAGGAACAACTAAATGGCAACAAATGTGCATTAACAATTTTTTTTAAGTATGAAAATTACATTTACCTATCACGATTAACATTTTAATGTAAATAAAAAGTGGATTTATCCACTGGTTATTTTGGTATATATACTCGTATGTACCTATACAAACATCAACACAATCAAAAAATGTAGGCCTTGACTGGACTTAAGTCAGAGCATCATGACACGCTTTGGACCTTTGGAGTTTCAGTCTGCCAGTCTTCGAGTTTAGTCGCCGTTTTTCATCATAAACTATTATTTTAACTCACGAATGTTGGTGATGGAAATCCTGTGCCGCTTTGATATTGTCATACACAAAATTGTTACACTTGATCACGTTGACGTCAAAGAGCGATGCTTTTTCCTCGCTACTCAGAATGTTTGATGTTACATAGGCTGCCCACAGTTGACCCCCGAGCAGATTCATGTTCCAATGAAACATGATGTGAACGGATCCCGGGGGTATCCTCAGGCAATGATTGCAACCTACATTTACTTACTCCCACTCCGCGCGGAGCGAAAACCCGCCAAAATAACCCCACAATTTAACAAGAAAACGAATGCGTCCACTTAAATCTTCAGATGATTTTTGCGTTCAGAAAAAACGAGAAACGGAAAAGGTTAGAAATAGCATTGAATATGCGAGGCAGGAATTTGACAAGCCATTTACCTTCGTTACGGTTCAAACATGCTCCAGTGAATTGAGAGTAGATGTCGGTCAGTATCGATGGCATTATACGCGATCGTTTTAGCCACATTGACTGTGCGAATCAAATTCAATTGTGCTCACACAAATAGCAGTCCAATTAATTCAAATTGTTTGCAGTTGTGCCACTCGCAGCTTTTTGTTGGATTGCCAATCATATTCATATTATTTCACGATTCCATTTCAGTCGCTTTTCATATTTTTGTAGCCATATTTAATGTTGAATTACAATCAGGCATTTGACGTGCTTTATTTTCGCACGAATTATATATAGGTTGAAGGATGGAGCTAGACGAGCGTATTTTTTTTTTGATTCGCGTAGTTTCGGTCGTGAGGTACTCTTAACTAGTAAACTTTTGTAGTTTGTGAGATGAGCTGCCAACAAACAGCCATAGGTGTATTTAACACCCAGGTAGATTAAAGTAGGTAATTAATAGTTATTTGTTATACAAGGGGGGAAAGTTGTATTTTACCCGCGAGTGTTTATTTGAAACACGAGCTAGCGAAAGGATCCTATGATTGACCACGAGCGAAGCGAGTGGTTCAAAATAGAATCCTGAGCGTAGCGAGTGTTTCAATACACGAGACGTAAAATAACTTTTCGCCCGTGTATAACACAAAACTTTTCACCTCACTACAGCGAGGAAAAAAGAATAAGGGTTTGTACTATATCTTTAAAAATATCTGCAATAATCAACCAATTTGACATTTATTAAAACTAAGGTCTAATAAGCTTTCATGTAGGTATTTTAAACGGGATTTTTCAGAAAATAAGCTCATGTCAAATTTTTACTTTAGCTGCGTTGAAACGTCAAAACTCTTTCTCCACATGTGGATAAAACGCGATTTTCTCAATAGATATCAAACAAACAAACTGGGCTTTCCGAGCTAGTGAGGTGAAAACAACTTTGTAGAGCTCAGACGCTTTTGCGACGTGAAAATCTACTAATTACCTCGTAGAAGACGTTCCGTTGTCACTATAAATGTATTTTTCACAAAGGATAATAAATATAACAGTGCAAACACAGGAAATACGTGGTATCTTTCCTTGTTTTCATTCCGTTACATTTGTGCCTGAGTATACGTGCGCATTATGATATCATTACCTCGGCGTATTTTGTGGGTTGTGCTATGCTTGGAGCAAATCAACATTGGGAGCATTAGATATATTTTTTTAGCATGAAATGCGCGTGTCTCCCTGATAATGTAGGTAGGGGCAATTTTTGTGACTTCGCAAAACCTATGTTCAGCAGCAGTACCCATCTTCATAATTTAGCGGGTGAATTCATAGATCAACACTTACTCTGGGACTAAGGTTTCACTTGATCAAAATAAATGAAGGTTTATTCTTAGAATTCATGTCAAGTTTATATGTTATTTTATTTCGACTTTGGAATATAAACGGGTTTATCGATATGGAAATCCCGACCTGTCACTCTCAATATTCCACTACTACATTTTGTCCGCCTGACAGTGATAACTGACTTGTATTTATTTAGGCGCGGCGGATACAAAAACCCCCCTGATGCCCCCAGACTTACAGACTGATTTGACTCTTTAGTTAGTGAAATCACAGAAATTGCTCCCTTCACGATATCCTGTATCTGCGCCTAAATGTATTTTAAATGAGCAACGACGTATCAAAAATCATTTTAAAGGAAATAGAACTTGAAGTATCAACCTCAAGTACTTTTATCTTTTTATGGTAATGTTCGTAAGTCTTAGAGATTTGCTCGGTTCGGTATTAAACGAGCATTACTAGCTTTACAAAGGAGCCCATAAAATACCAACTTCATTATAATTGACATTAAAAGAAATATTTGCCATAGGTCGCCCACATAAAAAGAGCGCTGTCAAAAGATCGCAAGCGTTCTTTTCCCGACGCCATCGTTTTCCAGTTTGAATTTAAGTAGAAAAGCGTATTATCAAGACTTTCATTATAAACCGTCCATGTTGGACGATGATGACAGTGTATTTTTGTGAAACGCGCTATTAAAATAACAAATATTAAAAAAATCGTTCTCGTATCATTAGTAAACATCATTTTATACAAAAAAACCTGGAGGTAACCACTAATACGAGTATATAATACGTAAAGCATCGATAAGTGAATATATCGATATGGGAATCCCTACCTGTCACTTAATATTCCGATGTCCGATCAAAATCCAGTGACAAGCCGGATAGGGCTTTAACTAAATGTAAACAAACCTTGGCTGTCAAAGTTGACATATTCAGGTGTACTCAACATTTTATCAATTGTTAAATTTTAAGAGGGAAGTATAGTACGCACTCGTCCATACAAAAAGAGAAAACGTTTTTCCACTTTTGAATATTTTCCAATCTCCATCATTTTTTTGTATGTTATTAACACAGTGACAAACTAGGTTTGTAGGTTTTATTTTTTTCAAAATTTGCTATAGATTCTAATTTAAAGGTAGCTGAAAAACCTAATTTTTGTGATTAAAACGTTGTTGAATGAAACCGTTTGTATTATAAAAACAATGCACTTTAAAAAAAAAAAAACGAAACCTATAAACCTAGATTATATTATGCTGAAGCGATCGACATTAAAATCGAAGTGATTTGCTAAGATTTAGTTAGTGGAAAACGTTTTCTCCCGTAACGCAAATTTCATCAAAAAAGTACCTATTCTTAGTCGCAAGCTGCAACGCTCTCTATCGCACGATTGCGGGTCGGGGGAGGAAGTAAAGTATCACGTATTATAGGGATGTTAATGGAAAAGTAAAAAGGATCCTAACCCGCGTAATCGATTCGATATCTAAATCTGTTTAAAAAATGATGGGAGTAGAGTAGGAACTTCTACTAATACTAGTTGGGTTTCAAGAAAAAGATCGATCGGTTGATTATCATTATATTACAATTTAATTTAAAAAATCGGCCAAGTGTGAGCCACCCACGCACCGAGGGTTCCGTACAAATTTTCACTTTTGCCATCTTAACTGGCCTGGTTAAGTTTGCACCTGGTGCGTATGGCACCGTATACAAATGAGGTGAAAACTTAATGTAACCAGGTTCACCAAACATGATAATATTTGAAAAGGACTATATTTTTTATGATTATATTACAAATGTATAGTTTCAGGATGAATTTCAACAAGCTCTAAATTTACCTAATTGTGGTGGCTTTTTTTATTTTTAATGTTAGAGTCAAAATTATATATATATTTATCAATAATACGAATAAAGTCATAACCAATATTGTGTAGTAATGGCCCTTTGTTATACATAATAGTTATAAAGGTATTATGATTTTAGTAATTTGCCTGCCACCAAAATTGCTTGTGCCCACAAATTTTAGATTTTTTGGCCACCAAAATTGTACATCTACACCAAAATTAGTTACTTGTGCTAAAAATTAATATTTGTGAATGAAATTGCCTACTGGAAATGAAAAGCAAGTAAATGTTTTATAAATCACTTTAGTTATACCAAAATATCTATGAAAATACAATCACTAACTCGTTTGTAATAACAATAGGTATATTTTTTTCTTTTCGAGGACTTCTTCTCTTGATTGTTTTTTTGCGATTAGCCATCCTAAAAAATAAATAAATTATGAATAGCAAAAGTAATAATTTAGATTAATTGTTTGCATGTAATGTATCTAAACACTTTATTGTACACAATAACAAGAAATACATTGCAAAAAAATAAGCATGTACAAAAGCGAACCTATCCCTCTAAGGGATTTCTTCCAATTAACCTTCAAGTGAATGAGTGTTAAACACAAGTAAATGGTAGACAAACCAAGCAACATGTACAATACGATAACTTTACAATAGTACAAATGAAAATGCAAAAACCAAATGAGAGAGAGATAGGCAAACAGTCAATGTAATACATATTACGTAATATCTATATAAATACATATAACATAAATATAATCATAATTATAACAAAAACAGCAACCTAATCAAGTAATTATTCGTTCGACAGCCACAATTTCTGTAACTTCCCCTTGAGTGATAAATAAATAATAATAATAATAAATGTATATTACTGCTGATGCTACGAACTGCGTCTACCTTAGGGCGGGAGACAATTTATTACATAATTTCACGGCGCGCACAGCAAAAAACACATCGTAAACATGAGATCTATGCAGTGGGAGAGATAGATCCAGATTCGCATTTGACCGCAGGCGATGGCCACTACCATCCGCCATGTAAAAGAACTTCTCTGCAAGGTAAGGAGGAGAAGAAGGAATGAAAAGGACATTATACAAAAGACAAAGAACATAGTATCTGCGCTGACGGATCGGGAGCCATTTAAGTTGAGCGCGGTATTGAGACACATGATCAAACTTGTGGAGACCAAAGCAAAAGAGAGCGGGCAAGCATGATTTTCGTATGAAGAGGAAGGAAATTCTGCAGACACCTCAATGAATGAAGGGACGCGAAAAGTTTCCTACTGATCTCAGAAATAAGAGGTGCCCATGACAAAGTTTGATCCATAGTATTGCCAAATTTGTTTACAGTAGAAGAGCAAGGTATAGGCGTACCATCAAAGAAAATAACTGGCTTAGCTTGATCTGAAAGCTTGGAAATAAAATGTGGGCTTCCAACGACAATAGCCTGCTTTCTTCATCAAACCAAAGGATCAAGCCCAAGCACGGATTGATTCTAGGTCTGAATTGATTTGCGAAACCAAGGAGCCAAAATCCTCAATGCTGGTCGCCGCATAAAGCTGCAAATCGTCTGCATAGAGATGGAACGAGGAGGAGAGTGACTTGGTGATTCCGATGGAGAGAGTATGCCCCCTTGAGGGACACCAGCAAACGATTCACACCAGCTAGAAAATCGGTCATCAACTCGAACCCGCTGTTCCCTCCCAAAGAGGTAATCACGAAACCAGGACAGTGAAGTTGAAGATATATTTAAAGTACTAAGTAAACTGAGAAGTATATCAAAATCAACAGTGTTAAAAGCACTACTAAAATCAAGGAGCACCAATATAGTCACTTTTCTATATTCTATATTAAGACGAATGTCGTCGGTGATCTTAACCAAAGCGGTGGTTGTGCTAAAGAATTAAACAAGTTAAGTCATTTAGATGTGATGAGAGACGTCGATTTACAAAGGATTCAATGATTTTAGATAAGACGGGAAGAATATGGACATAGGACGATACTGCCAAAAGTACGACGGATTAGGGGTTTTAGGGAGAGGAATCACGTGGGCGCATTTCCAAATTGTAAGAAACGTGCCAGAGGAGAAAGAAAAAATAGTAATACAGGAAAGGATAGGAGCTATAAAATCCGCTACCAGCATAATATCTAAGCTAAGATTACCCTCACCGTCAACTTGTAATATTAGATGTATTTTGTTTATTCTTGACTTCAAATAAATTCACCGAGTCAAAAGTTTTGGAAATGCGAAAAAGACGATAAAAAATGTGAAATGATATACAAAATTAACAATTCTGGTGGCATCAAGCAATTTTGGTGACTTTCAAATTACCAAAAAAGCACCAAAATTAGAAGCAGTGACTAAAAATTTTTTTTAAAAATATCCGTATTATTTACTTCCAATTTAACTTTATATTTTAAAAAGGAAACCTTTAACACGTCTTGCACACAATTCCCACACAATCAATTATTGCTAAGGCACTAGAAAAATACCACAAAAATTGTGTCAAAAAGTATTCCTAGTTGACTACGGAACCCTAGAAAGACATAGTAACTCCGATATCATGTAAACATTATAAGTAAGTATAATAATTATGTACTTTCGTACACAATAACAAAGTCAAATAAAAAATGTTTTGTTTCGTAAATATCAGTAACTCATTATATAAATGCCTTTGAAATACCTAAATAATATTACAATAAAAAAATTCAGTCATTTACATCCTACAGGTACATCGGGAACAAACTGATTTATCAAAAATTAATTTAGCTTGTAGGTACATACTCGTTACTAATAATTACATAAATAAATAAAATACTTCTTAATAATATTGGAATTTCAGTCACGCCACAACAATTCATTATCCGTAGGTACGCAAGAAAACAAAACAGTCCACCTTTATTTATTGCAATTGCTTGTCAATCCGATCGTCAAGTCAAACTAGCCTAGCAGCAGTAGCAGCGCTGTGTCATTGCTTCGATGTGTGCGTGAGGCGATTTGTATGTGATGTGCGCGATGCCGAGGTGGTGAGCGCTCGAGCGACAGCATGCGTTTTTGTAAATACCTATTTCGTTAGGATCGCGAAGCTATACTGTAGTCTTAATTCTTGCTTTCGATTATTCTTTTGGTAGTCAGACTCTGATCAAGGTTCGGCAAAGCAGAAAAATAATTAAATGGCCTTTGCCAAGACGTAAAATAAATGAATACACAGATGTTATGTATGAATATACATTCAATATTTTAAATGTATTTTTTCTGTACTGCTCACAAACACTAACGCAGGTAGGTATTTAAAATACACGTTATGTTATTTCTAAAAATAGTATGTTAAAGAGTTATTTTTTCTTACCTGTGGGGTAAACTATTATTAAATAAAAGAGTTTAGTAACTGTAATCGTAGTTTAAGGCGACTCCTAATCCCAACGTCCTTGAGGATCTGGGCGGAGCCTAACGTTATTCCCCCCGCCGACCGTGCGCCCCCAGAACATTACTTCGTTCATAATCTCGTTGAGTGGCGTCCAAGCAGCTTCATACACTCGCATAGTCCGAGCGTGAGTTGAAGATCAACAAACCTTATACCTTATTTAAAGGCATTGAAAAATCTCGAAGTAAAATAAATCATTTAAACAATGATATAATTATTTCGGATTACTAAATATCTATTTACCCACTACAGTAGAATATTAAAAATAAAATGCGTTAAAGCTATTTTCCAAAAAAAACAAGTGAAATTAGCCATTTGGAAGTCTCGAATCGAAAAATACTTTTTAGTTTCTTTTGTATGTGTAGGTACCTACCAAAAATAGTTAAAATGCCGACAAGATTCTTGATTATACGTGTAAAATCATGCAGAAATAAAAAAATACCGTTTTTAATAAATAAATCATATCGTGACCCAGCGGATGAACCGATATTTTATCATAGTAGTGGAGGCATAGCTTTATCCCCCGGGTCATGTTGCTCTAATTAAAAGATAAACTATAAATAATAGAGCGACAAACTCAACTTTACCGTTGGAAAACGGATTTACGTCCTTTACTTATAAACAGTGATAGTTTTTTAAGACTACATTAGTAATGTTCTCAGATTTTTCCCTATACTTGTTGATTTTTTCCAAACGATATTTTTTTTGTTTTTTTTTTCTATGTTCAAGGTCAATGGATAACCTATAAATGTTAATTTACTTGAGTGTCAAAATATACCGATGCTGGAAAGTAGAAATTATCTAAGCGACATTTTTGGGGATATCGAGTTTACACACTGTTGGGATCGGCAGATTTTTCTGCATCGTTAGCCAAAAAGTAAAAATGTGGTATTTCCACATTATTAAACAGAATCGATATAAGATTCTATTAAAAAATAACATAGATTAAATTACCTGATTGTCGTATCTTAACTATTGGCGTTTAGCCAAATTTACCTGCTTTGATACTATGAAACCATTGTCGCCTATCCTTTTTTACTTTGATCGACTACTGTCGCTTATCTTGAATTGCTTGAATGACGATTGAGTCGTATTTGTCGCATAGAATGTACTAAAAAAACAAATATTTTCGTTAAATTGGTAGTTAGACAACTTTACCGGTTCTGTTTTATAAAATATCACACATTTAGTAGTAATTCAATATATTTATGGCGGCACCTGCGGTGTAAATCTGTGTCTGTGGCGCTAAGGCATTACTTTGGACTCGCTTGATGGACCCAAACGCCATCTCACTCAAACAGTATCTTACAAGACGTCACTTATACCACACAGAGTTGTAGGTAGTTTTGTTATTCTTGTTAGGATAGGATATTATCTCATTGCAATTGTAAAACTTGAAATTTCACGTAGTTCGTGATTTAAAATTCCTTAATGAGTACCGAGTGACTGCAGTCTTGAGAACTCTTGTGCTGTTCTCATTAGTCATAGCTATCGTTTGCTACCATACATTGGTCTAGAACTACTGGAAATCTTTCAGCAGATCACACATAAAAATTGATAAAATTGAAATTTCACGTGATATCTGATGAATAAATCTTTAACATTTCTAAAGCAGTTTTTTTTGTATTTGCGTAGTTGGACCATAAGTTTTTGTCTTAGAGAACTTTAAATGTCACTTCATTAATTTTAATGTTTGAAAATAAATATTTTCCTCTAATTAAAACATTCATCGTGAGGTTTTATTGTACTATAAATAGCTTTTCATGTCTGAAATATTTCCTACAAAGGAGATTAGATAATTTTTCTTGATTTATTTCATGCTGATTTATGCACATTTATATATTTACCTGACTATAAAATGAGTATGCACATATATGTTGTTAACTGTGTTGATTGTTGTACTATTTTACCTCACTAATTTCTCGGGAAACGTGTCGTTTAGATAATTTTACCTTATTCTATTTTGACGGCCATTTTGCGTAAGCGACGCTAAATCCTAAAATATTCCATTAATAGACAAAATAACAAAAGCAACATGTAAAAAACATGATATTGTTTATATAAAATGAGCATCGTATGCACATAGATATTGTTTACTGTGTTGATTGTTGTGTAAAATGTAGATTATACTATTTTACCTGACTAATATCTCGGGAAACGTGTCGTTTAGATAATTTTACCTAATTCTATTTTGACAGCGATTTTGCGTAAGCGATGCTAAATTTTAAATTATTCCATTAATAGACAAAATAACAAAAGCGACATGTAGAGAACATGATGTTGTTTATAATTATAAAATGCTTCATTTAAAAAGTAGGTCCACAGAATATTTAATAACTTTTTTTTTTTAAGTTCGTAGTTTTTTAGATCTCCTGTAAAGTAAGCTCCGTGTCTCTTGGATAATTTTCCTTTCCAGCGTATATACGTCTTTTTTGCTGCATAAAGAGCCGTATCTTTTTTTTACGTTCACTTAGAAGTTCGTTTTTTACAGCTTCAAGGGACTGTAGACCAAAGTACGACGTGTAGACGGTTTTAATTTCAACTCGACACCTACACGCGTTACCGAGATAAAGGGTCGTGACAGAAAGACGGGCGGTCAGCAAAATGATCCTATGGGTTCCGATTTTTCCGGTAAAAATACCTAAATCTATAAATAATGAGGTTTATCACTTTTAATAAGTATAAATGAAATTTAGCCGATAAAAATGGTCATTCGCATAAAATTTCAAGATGGAAAATGGTATTCATAACCAGGCTAGTTTTAAATGTTTACCATTTTATTTTGAAGTTTAACCCTTAAATGCATGAATTAAAAAAACACAATATTATAAAATATTATTTTATTTCAAATAAATGTTTCCTGTTTTCAACCAGTAATTCATTTTTGTTTATCTAAGCTGCATCTTACACCATGCATTTAAGGGTTAAGAAGGTAATAACCTAATAACATATTTTGACGGTGTAATGTGATATATGAATACAATAAATAGTACTTCATGTGACTGTACATAATGAAGGGTATTAAACACGAGTGTGGGTTTATGAAGCGAGCCGAAGGCAAGTTTCATAATAACATCACACGAGTGTTTTAATGCCTAATTATGTACAGTTACATATACTACTTTATCTAGCCACTTATCATAAGCCTCCATGATGCATTCAGAAGTCGCACATTATAACAAATATTACCCGGTAATGGCGGTAATGAAGTTTTCTGGCAGCTGTCATTGTTTTTATTTTAATTCAGAGACAAACTAGAGTTGGACCTAACTATCATATCGTTCGATATCTTACTTACGTGTGACATTTGTCAAATTTGATGATGATGAAAATTGACAATACGTTTCGAACTAAACGTCATCTCGATTGATATTAGAATAGAGGTCAAATCAAATTTCTTTGTTTTTCAGAGATGTTCGAAATTTGAATAAATAATACTATCGAAATAAGAAATTTGTGCTAAAAAACAGTCTATTTTTATGGTGGTCATAATGTGCCGTTCTTGAACGCATCATGGAGGGTTTATGATATTTGGATAGATAAAAGATTTAATAAAATAACAAGCTTTCGATAACTGAAGGTACTTATACATGACTCAGAAGTTTTTTTTTTTCAGATTATTATGCATATAAGCCTGTGCCGTCCCTTTGTCAGGTAAAGGCCTCTCTATCTTTTTTCCACCCGTCCTTATTTAGATCAGCAATGTCCAACCCTTTTGTAATACATCCCGGTAGTCCCACCATCTCCATCGTGATCTACCGTGACGCCGAATTTTATTGAGTGGGTGTAGATTTCTTGACCTGCAGATCGGTTGACATGCGGCAAACGTGTCAGCTCTACTTTAGTTTAGCGGTTGTCTGGGTTACGTAAGCTATTTGGGTTTGGGCGTTCCTTCCGCGATCGATAAATTTGATCCAAAATCGTTTCATTGCCCTCTGGCAAACTTAGAGAGAAAAATTCTGAGCATTTTAGTCAAAAATCAAGTCCGGGCATTACGATGAGTCTAAATAAAGTTATATATTTTTTCATTAATTCAACTGTAATCCGATCATTAATATATGGCTTTTAAACGATATGTAATAAAAATCAGGTTTTTATTTTATAAACGGTAAACAATTGGAACAGAACTTATGGCCAGGCTAGGTATGTCTAGCTAGGCCCGGCGGATATGTCAATAATTACTTACGCTCATTTAGATTTAAATATGAAGTGGGAAATTTATTGATGCAAATATGTATTCTGACTATATTTACATAAATAAGCCCTCATGCCAAAATTGTCACTTGCCTTCTTGGACTAGAAAATAATTGTAATTTTTGATAATGTATTTTTATATCATATGCCATGTACTGTACTAGTGACGCAACGAATGTGAATACTTACAATAAATATTCGTATTCGTAAATTAGCATTTTACCGAATATTACAATGGTATTCAAACGAACAATACTTGTTCTGCATTACGATATTCATATCTCTTAGGGTTGAATTCATAAAGATCATTAGACGTTATCATACTTAAATATCTGTATTATCAGATTTTTTTTACTAACCGAAATACCTAAGGTACTCTAATATTACACAGAGAAAAAAAAACCCACACCAAAAGTGTTATTTTCTGGGCATCCTGTCTGGTGTGGGCCCATGACTGAGAATATCTAAGTATTCAAATGTGTTCGGGAATGCTAAGCAATGACAATTTTTTTTATAAGTACTTATAATTAATAGATACCTAAATACGAAAAAAATAGTTGAATTTAATTCTATATGAAAATGAGTGCTTTTTGTTATGTCGCATAGCGTAGTCGTGTGAAAAAACGAACTACACTCTCTTAAAATACACTTCAAACGCACGAAGACAGATCGAACCTCCGCGGGATCCGGTACTATAACAATTTTCCGTAACTAGATGGATCGCGAGAGCAAGTGACACAGCCTTCCCCTTCGACGGTTAGATTAACACTGAGGTCGCAGCCCGGGCACGGCCGCGCTCGCGGAAATTCAGTTTTTTTGATGCTTTATTAGACCGAATTTCCATTTTATTAACTTTTAAACAATACGATTAAAGATCAATGAATTGTCAATGTTCTTGCGAAAAAGCCGTGTAAATATCATTTGTAGTTTAGAAGCCTTAGGGAATTGAAAATTGAAAACGACCCTATTTCAACATTATTTTTTCCATAGTAATTATTGCTTTAAAAAAAAATCCAACTATAATTTTTTAGAAGAAATAGTCAAAAATAACATATATTTTTTTCAGATTTTTCCGTTGGCTAGATTACGAGCCTTAGGACTTTAAAAATCACCATTCCACGTACGGAGTCGCCTTAATTTGAACTTTTTCACTACTGTTGTCTAATTTTGATGATACCGAAGATGATGAGGAAGCATCACCAACATTAATAATGAACCGTTCCTTTTCAGCAGAAAAACAATAACTAACACAATAATAACCACTAATTGATAACACTAATAATGAACAGAACAAATGAAATAATAATATGATCAATAACAAAACAAATTAACAAGAAAACTAACGCAAGACAAAAATCCCGACTAGTATAGTATGCAAAAACGAATACACGAGAAGTGTCAAGTTATTAAAAAAAAGGTTGCGGATTCCTAGGTTTTTAGGTTCTTTATTGTGCACAATTTGCAAAATATTTGGTGGCATATTGAAATTATTATTAAGTTAATGTACTTAGGGAATAATTTCATAGTCTTGATTGGGTATCGTATGGATTATTAACAACTTGATATATTAAGGCAAAATAAATATTATATTTTTTATTAAAGTAATATTATTAAATACAAAATTGACCAACCAATGTCGGCCTGATAAAGCACCTAATTTATGGTTTGTTTAGTTAAAGCCCTATCCGGATGGAGTATAGGGTATGAACCGACGTATCTAAAATGTCCCAGACTCAATGCAAAAGGCGAGCTATTGTCGGGCTAGAGTCGCCAACGTATTGGCTCAGGTGAAAGTCACCCCGAGAAAGTTCTTGCCCAGAACAAATACATGTTCCTGTTCTCTGGAGGCCGTATGTTTCCGGTATTGGAAAGTCAATGTCGGTAACTGCATTTCGGTAACGATAGCATTGATTTTCTCTTTGAATTGAGCATGCTTGAGCCGAACTCAGTATTACAGTTGAGAAATTTTTTATGAATATTTTTATAGCAAAAAATAAAAATAAAACAAAATCAAAATGTTTTATTTGCTTCAGTACAGTATACAAAGGTGTTTATATAATTATATAGGTTTATAGTTCTATGTGTACCCACTCAGCCTGCATGCAGGCGTGATTTTATGCAGGAGGTAATTTTGTATGCCTAATACTGTCGTAATTATTTATTTTCACTCAGGTATTTCTTTAAATTGCAAGATATTTATTATGTTTTAATGTTGTATTGTATTAAGATGGTGCTTGCCAATTTCCAAACTCACTAGCTTTTCCTTTTAATTTAAATATTATTTTAATCAACGTGTAAGTAAATATTGATGATTGTTTTCACGTTATGTTGTTCAATAATGTTAATGTACACATGTTCTTTGACGTTGACCATTTATAGTTGTACCGCGTTGAACCTATATTCAACAATAAATGTTCCGACCTAATTCCTGGGCGTTATTGATTTGAAATGTAAATCCAGTGTCCAAACTTGATACTGGCGCAGAAGTCTTAAGCAGTAAAAGTTACTAGTCATTTCGGCGTTTTTCGTTAAAATTGAGATTATGCAAAATTGAATACGGCATAGTGCATTTGGATATACACATATATTTATATGTCGTATGCTCTATCGTATTTTCTACTTACTACAAAAGTCAGGTTGGGTAAGAGAAACACATTTAAGCGTAATAAACACTTAAAATAAATCACAGTATATGTGGTAAATCCGATTTTTAGAAACAGTTCTAGGTAAAAAATAAATAAATGTCACTGTAGTTGGTCGTTTTATGTCTATTAAAGCTATAGCTATAATATAGAAAATATTCCAAAGTGTTCCACTTCCCCCATGTGTTTCTCTTACCCAACCTGGCCTACCTATACTTCCAATCTTACCCAGGATACTTAAATTTCGCATGTCGTACGACTCATTATCTCCCGTTTTGCTCGCACAGGCAATATTTGACGCGCGACATAATTTTGCGTGTCTCTTGTAAGCGACCTGTTAGTAAGAGACGATGGAGCATGCTTACCTTTTTGGATAGTGCCTATTCAAGTATTCACCCTCGTCTTAAAAAACATACCTAGTTTAATCACTACAAGAGCAATTTTTCTTCGACTTTTGAAACTTACAAGATTAATAAAAGTCAGAAGAACAAAAATCTTTTCGAGATAGCTCTGACTAACGACTTTAGCGCGGTACTGTACGTGTAATTTGTGTCAAACTGTGAACGGGAAGTTTTCCGATCGTTTTGTGGAAAACGACATTCGGATTTGCGATTAATTATGATTAATGAGACTTTTTGGGAAGTACAGTACCCACACAGGTTTTATTGGACATTTATGATACTCTTTGGTTTATTGCTGAAGTTGGTGAACTAAAGTTGTCATACGTGACTTGAATTGAACCATGTGCTGGTGAGAAATATTGCTGAATGGAATGTAAACTTTATTCACATTAATGATATTAACTCGAATTGAAATACTTTCCACTATAACTTTTATTTTACTTAGAATAGAGAATAAGGCGACAACCCTTTTTCTCAACAACAACCCGGCCACCATAAATATATAAACAGAGTTCCTAACTTTTATAAAATAAAAGAAATATTTTCTTGAAATAAAAATTCTTATTTAGGTACTATAAATATTTTACGACTAAGTGATGCTGACGATTTTTCGAGTTCAGAAATATTTCATTGCTGTCAACGTGTAAGAGCATGAAGTAATAGAGTGACATTATTGTAAGAAAGCCTTGAACATCTAGAGCTATACTTTTGACAATCATTCTTAACATACATAGGTACATAATGTAATATAATATGGTGAGTTAGTGATTACTGATTACAGTACTTAGGGGAGAGTAACCTATATTGAACCGGCGCTTAAATTGGACCATTCTGTATTTCTACCAAATAACACAATTTATTTACACTGGCAACAAAAAATGAAGCGACGACAGCGCCATAATCAGTCCACCAATTTGGTGTAATAAATAAATTGTGTTATTTGGTAGAAATACAGAAGTGGTCCAATATAAGCGCAAGTTCAATATAGGTTACTCTCCCCTAACCCATCTATGCGTTACTGTTAGGCACGTATCTTTCTTATGTCAGCTTGGTTTTATAGTAATGCTTACCATTAACGCGGATAGTGAGCAAGTGGGACACGGGGTATTGGGTAGGCGAATCAAGTTTTTGGCAGACTGGTGAGTGTCTCTAGTGTTACTCGAAATGTCTGGAGACCAAGGCTACCAAGAAATCGGCCGTCACACAATATACATAGGTACTTTCTGTTCATTACGTTTAAACAGTTCAGTTGGAGTCTTGGACGTTTTAACGTACCCTACACCATAAACATAAACATAGACAAACCATTATTTAAAGGTGTTTTTTTACAACGAAGTTTTATAGTGGACATATTTGTGTACTTAGGTCAAAAAGATGATTCGCCCGGGTGTCTTACCTATTATATGTGCCTTTGAAGGAAACCCGTTAAAAATCAAATCATTACATCTAAGCCCCAAAGTGAAGTAAACTGAGCAGCGTAGGTATACCGTACGCGCTGAGGTGGAACCTCGAGTGTCTCGGTCACACATCCGAAAATCCTGAGGTCGACACCTCATGATTTTCGGATGTGTGAATTAACCCGAAATCTGTCGCCTATCATTGAAATGTGGTTCTAACACTGGAACTACCTAGTGGCAAATATCACTGTAAGGACACCATTGAAATCAATTCGTACTACATTAATAACTTAGTCGAGTATTTTTGTTACTAAATTCGATTCACCGTCCAAATCCGGATCCGATCCACATCCGATCCACCGGTCTGTTCATGCTAGCAAGGGTCAAATTAAATATGTAGCAACCGCAGACTAGTGTTAAATTAAGTAAACGTGAGAAACTTCATCCTGTACTCGATTGAAGTTATTCTATGTTGATTTTTACTTTTTGAACTCTTAGAGACTATATACATCTCTAAGAAACAGCTTAGTGTAGTATGACACTCAGAGACTTTATACATCTCTAAGGAAATTTAATAATTTTAAAATATTTGATTGCATGTTATGACGCCATATACATCTCTAAGAAATTAAGTTTTAATAATTATTTTCTATTGTAAATTATTCACGTTGACGCCTAGAGACCTTATACATCTCTGTGGAACTAAATTAATTAAGTAATTATATTTTATTGCATGTTGTGACACCCAGAGACTTTATACATCTCTGGGTATATTAAATATTATGAATTTATCGTTAAAATTTTATTTTAATGTTCCTACTTAACATTGATTTGAAGTATCTATACATCTCCTTTACGTGTATCAGTGTAATCAGTTATAACACAAATGTAATCATTGTAATTGTTTTAAGTATTATTTACGAAAAAATTACTTACTGTTGAGTTTCTTTCGGCTTTCTTCTCAACAGCGGTCTCCTCTTGCGAAATGCCGGTAGATTCACAATCTGACTTGTAAAAGTGCCACTGTGGCCTACTTACTGAATAAATTATTTCATTTCATTCCATTTCAAATAACGCTCGCATTACAGTTGAGTGTCATAAGTGTTTCAAAATGTTTGTTAAAGATTCAATTAAACTTACGTTAATGCTTTATTTCATTATTCAATATACAAATGTTATCATCGCTCAAATGACATGATAACGTGACGGATCGCACTTGTTTTCTAGATATTGGATGCATTTGAAATATATAACTCGTTTTCCGAAATTACTCAACAAAATTTTCCCGTTCAGACACGTTTAGTTACTAAAATACTCGCTCGACTTAAGTTCTGTTGTAGTGCGAATTAGGCTTTACTGCCATGCCACAACCACAACTTCGCGGGCAAGCGGCAGCTATTAGTTGGGAGCGCGCACCGCTGTCGCTCTCCGCTCGAGTCGTGGCTGGACCGTTCCGGCTCGGCCATGACATTGGCGGCGCAGAGTGGCGCTCAATTGGTAGGAGCGAGACGCCGCTCCGACTTTTCGCTCCCGCCTATGGCAACCGTTCACCTCTTGCCACCGATATTACAGCCGAGCCGTTAAAGACTGTCAATCTATTCGTTCATTGCTAAACGTAGCTGCCCAAGTAACAAAACTGCAGAAGCGCTTATACAGCTTTTATTCAGATTAAAAATTAGCAGTATAAGAGCTATATAGGCGCTTCTGCAGCTTGTTTGCTACTTGGGATGTTAATGGACAATAGGGTAAACGTAGCTGGTGACGGTACCTGCGGACGCCGCCGTGGCCGGGCGGCGCGGTGGAGTGAGGCACGCCCGGCGGGACCTGCGCTCCGCCTTGCACGCCGCCCTGCGCGCTGCCTTGTGGCGCGCACACACAACACCCTGCTCACAAAAACAATAATTTCAGAACAAATATTCGCTTGAACAATAATTTTAAATTTAAGCCCCGGTCTGAGTCAAATTCAGGGTCCGTGTCGAAGTCAAAGTCCAAGCACTAAATCCAAGTCAAGTCCACGTCTGAGTCGAAGTTGAAATTAAAGATTAAGGCCCTAGTTTAAATATATCCAAATCCAAGTTAAGGTCAGAGTCGTTCAGACTCTGAGCCCGAGTAAAAGTTGAAGACGAAGAGAAAAAGCCGCATTCAAATTGGATCATCCGTTTGGAAGCTACGGTGCCACTGTCAGACATACAGACACACATGTTAAACTTATAACACTCCATAGCGAATATTATCAAATAAATATTTTGTTACAAGGTACCTATGGTTTCTAAATAAATCGCGCGTTTAGAAGTTGCTGATTTAACCAAAATAAATAATTGTTTTCATATATTTTATTATTTTGTTTTCATATATGTATTGTTAAATTCTCATTAATTTATTTTATTTTAAATCAAACATATGATTCGTACCCGAAATTTTATTCCTATTCAAAAAAAAATAGCTGCCAAATGAACTTTATTACACAGATATTTAAAATTTAGATCGGAGATTATTTCCTCGCATATTTGGGGATAAGCGCTGGTCGGTGGTGTCAGTTCGTGGATTTGTATTATTCAAAATCATACTCATCCACTAAGTTCCTTTTCCCGGCCTCTGCAGATTACTGCATAGTACATACATTAGTACTAACATAAAAAGCGTAAGGTATTTTCAACAACCACTTTAAAAAATAACACTGTGTGTAGGTAAAAATTGCTTCATTATTTTATTATGGCCCCGTGACATTATCTGACCTTCTGCCCAGAATACGCAGCTTTTAATAGACGTTATAAACAGATAAATGCCATACTAAACTTTGAAAAGTACTCTTGAGGGTATTTCGTTTAAAATTTAGCATTATTTGCCTTAAACAAAAAAAAAACATTAATTAAAAACTTAATGAAAACAAAACCTAACGCTACAATTCTGAAAATCAGAAAATATAGGTCGTTGTTATTTTTAGTCCATCTCGTCCTAAGGGACGCTTAGGCTAGCAAATAAAACTTTTTGCAAAACATGTACCTCAGCGGTAAAACTGCTCTTATCTCATCTTAATTTGTGATTCTTTGCATTTTATTATCCCCTATCCCTATCCCTGTTTAGTCTCCGACAGTTAACGCTTTCTCTCGCTCGGATAGTAATCTCAAACCCCATAAATCTAGAATAGTTTGGCATTACTATCAGAGAGTAAGCGTTATTCTTGGCATAAAAGTTTGGTGAAATTCAGCCTAAGAGCATTAAGATTTGCGGTTGGCGCAGTGTGTAGTGAACCTGCCTACTGAGCTGACGGTCTCGGGTTCGAATCACGGCCGGGGAAAAAATATTTCAAATAACAATGTTCGGGTCGCATATTTGATCCTGGGTCCTGGGTATGTTATCTGCAGGGTGGATCAGATCGAGGGACTTTTAAGCAAACAGGGAATTGTTCAGACTGAGTACTTAATTTTTCACCAATGAATATTTCTATCCATTATTGAGATACAGTTTGTTAAACATTAGAGTAAAAATCTGCACATAATTATAAACCCTAGCATCTTTAGAACATCGCTAAGTTAAAGACAGGTGTCAATTTAAAATGTAAATAAAACCTTTGAATTAGTATAGGGTTGTCACTGATATTAAAATATTTTATTTTGATGACTTTTTTTTACTTTACATCCAGCTATAATAAGTCGATTGTATATCACTCAGATGACACTATCCTGTCAGCCCAGTCTTTAGAAATGTTCCACCCTGTATAAATGTATTTACGTATATATATATATATATATATATATATTGTTATATTATATATCGTCGTCTAGTACCCATAGTACAAGATTTGCTTAGTTTGGTACTAGGTCGATTTGTGTAAGATTGTCCCTTAATATTTATATTTAATATTTAAATTACCTACTTATCAATTACCTTACCATTAAAATAAATTACCTTATTTAAAATACCTACTGTATAATATTTTCTGTGAAACCGTATTTTTTACGGTACGTATTGTCGAAGTTTTTCAATGAAATGATAATAAACGACAACGAAAAGGAAAAGCGATGAGATAATGGTTATTGATGACTTATTATTAGGTAACTTCTCATCGGAAAGAAGATATAACGTTGTTCTTAAGCGGTTAAAACGTTCCAATTGTTCTTTTGTTTTTTTCATTTCCTGAAAATACTGTGTTTTTTGAGCAGAAATCATGGTCAATGTCTTTATAGCTTGTTAAGTAGCCACCATATGATCTACTCTAATTATACAATTTTAAATTGAATTGAAAACTAGCAGGGCAGGTCAATGTTAAACCGTTGAGATTTAGACTCTGACAAGTACCAATCATCGTCAAGCAGAGAGTCCTGCAGCCATAGGAATGGTGAACTGTCATGTAGTTTTTTTTTGGAAGAACCATGATCGGAAAAATTATAAAGCGGCAATTAGTAGATATCCTTATATGTAAGTAGCTATATATGAAACTTTACTGCCCTATTATCTATGCGGAAAAATTATGTTTGCTTAACCCCTCGTATGCTTAAACATGGATCCGTGCGGGACATTTGAACCTTACATTAAAATATTAGTTGATGGCAATTTGTTTGTCAATATTTTTACATCGCATACGAGGGCACAGAATACTTAATACGAGGCGTTAATAATTATACGCAGCACGATGTACGTCTTCTCTTGTTGCCTACGGCAGTTTATCTTAACACGGAACAGTATTAAGAAAGGTTCACGGCTTTTCACCCTGATTATCCGATTTCGCTCGTTTATTCACTGTCTCTAATGACATTGTATTCTTCCAACGCCTCATGTCATGTCAGCAACGTTGTTTGTGCTCCCATTATAGCTATACAATGTAAGAAATGAAGGAATTAAGGCGAGCCAGTGGTGTACAATGAAGGGCTTTGTGAGGTGTCCGGTTCTGATACTCTTCGCAACCTAACCTACCTACCTATTGTTTTCATTTTATGTTGGTTGTATAGGCTCTACTTAATTAGGTAGGAAATATCCTATAAGAATCTTCTATGTAAGTTCAACCACTGTACCATTTGTTTTATCCGTCCAGTCGTTTTTAACAGACGTCAAAATTTTTTTTTTTTTATGTATTTCCGTTTACTTGAAAATGGCTTAAGTGATTTGGAAAATTGTTTGTTTATGGTTTTAAATTATACTTTCTAGTTTGTACCATTGTATTATAACAAACTTCGTTCCTAGACGTCGGTTATAATTTGTTAAAAAGTGATTATGGGCCAAAATTTATGAACTCTCTTTAGACACCTTCAGAGAAAATAAATTTTCACATATTCTGTAAAAAATGTGTACCTATCTAGATACCCTTGTACCCTTGTAGCAAGGGTAGCTGAGACACGAGATTGTGTTTAGGACAGGACAGTTTTTACCCGGCAACACTACACAAAAAAAAAAGATTATAAGTACTTGATTTTTTTCTTACGCATAGCTTAGATGCCTTCTAGTTTTTAATAAAATTGCTTTTTAGTTCTGAAATACCTACATATTATATAAGTAGTTAACATTAAAGTTTCACAAGTTTTTTTTTTATTTGAAGTAGAAATAATAAAACAAAACATTTAAAGCAGGCCATGCGTGTAATAATTAAAATAAATCAAACAAATTAACCATTCGCAAATTGAAACTCCATATTTAATTAATTAAAGCTGCGTTATAATTACAAACAAAACACGAAGCACAAGAAGCAATTACGTATTCATTAAAATTGACTCAATTTATGCGAACGAAATGTTGATTCCTTTATTATAGACACAGACGTGCTTTATTGAGAGTGAGATGAAAACAATGGTACAGTCCGCCGCTTTGTTGGTGAAGGGTATCAGGGCGGCACACCTTACAAAGCTCTTCATTGTACAGTCACAGACTTGCCCTAATTCTCCTGCATTTCTTGTGCCATCTATACTATCGGAACATTCTAAAAGTCGAATAAATAAGAATCTAAAATCTTGTTTGAACCCGAAATAAGAAATAACGCTAAATTACTCTGTCCTAATAAGGAAGACTATCAGTCGTATTGAAAAATAGTTTTTCTACTCCAGTACTTTTTTTTGTCATTTATATAGTTACTAACTTTAATATAAAGACATAAATTAAGTCTGTAAAAGTCTATACTCTACTGCCCAAAAAAACACTGCTAAACGATGTTATAATGTCGCCAAAAAAGCATCACTTAGTACCACAGATTGCAAGATAAACAGCTACATTCACACAATTTGCAATTAAAAAAAACTTATTGTACTAAGGCATTGCTGCCAACTTAAAAAAAAAGTTTTATCTTCAGTGCATGGATGTTTAGTATAGTGATTGTTTACCTTTATGTATAAGTTCATATTTTTTTGACAGATGAGCGTCAATAAAAAAAAAGTTTATCAGAGACTATTTATTTTTTTAATTTTGTTTATTCCGAGCGGGAACATGTAATTATTTTCTTTGTTGTTTATTTGCATTTTATTTATGAAGTGTCGAGTCGTAGAAAAAGTATTGTATGCAACGTTGTATAAGTAGGTCAAAAAACGCTCGTGGCATCTTTCTTACGATGTTCGCTGCGCTCACATCGTAACTTATGCCACTCGCGTTTTTTGCCCCCTCTTATACAACGGTTGCATAAAATACTATTTAGTACATCTGTACTTGGAGATGCCCGCAACTTCTTACGTGTCATTTATTTGTACCGTGATCGGGTAAAAGGTGTCCTATGACCATCTTTGGATGTCCAGCTGTCCCTGTACCGAAAGTGGTTAAAATTTGTCCAGCCGTTTCGGCGTGATGAGATATCAAAGGAAATTATGACCGACACATGGCGCCAGATTGGCATGGCGCCGCGCGCCCCCATTCAAAACAAATGACGGTCCTGCATCACGTTATTAAGACTTTCCTGAAATCATGATCCCTCTCCATAGAAAAAACATTTTCATTACAAATCTAGAATCATATTAGTATAGATGTAATTAACTTACGACCTAGTATTTGTGTCTTTCCGGCCTCTTCACTTCAAGACGGCCAAAATAATCCATTTTATTTATAGTAAGTATACAAGTAACTAGGTTACTGTAAATATAGTTGCCACAAGAGATACGTTATTGTAAAAAAGCTGCGCCCATTGTGGGATTTGTGGGAACAATAAGGCCGAATCGCGAAGTAAATAACAAACATTTATCATTCGTGGTCCAGGAAAATGGGCAACGACGAACATTCTTTACGCCAAAGGAAAACCATTGGCAATACTGTCCGTAATATCATGGATTAACAATTTATTAAGACTGCTAACGCCTATACAAAGTCGTATTCCACCGACTTGTAGACGGCTGTGGGCGCTGTCATGGCGATTTCATGATGTGTTATTTAATATGCAAAAAGCCCAAATGGCAAAATGATTTCATCTAAATTTAACTAGGTTTTAAAATAGCTTCATAACTATAGCTTGGGAAATTCAATCATGACACATGCTATAGAGATGTAGTCATTTTACAACATAGTCTTATACAGGAATAATAATTTAACGATTTAAGCTTACTGCGATACAGCCCTTATACGATGTAGTAATTTTGCGTCTAATCAGCCTGCCAGTGACCCCATACGTACATTCAGTACATACTTAGGTTTCGCTTAACATACTAGCGCCATATCTATTTAGGAACTTTTTATATAAAATATTTTAAATTGATCGTTAAAATTTTATTTTAATGTTCACTTAACATTGATTTGGAGTATCTATACATCTCCTTTACGTGTACCCGTGCAATTAGTTATAACACAACAACAAAAGTATAATGGTAATTGTTTTAAGTATTTTTTACGAAAAAATGACTTACTGTTGAGTTTCTTTCGGATTTCTTCTCAACAGCGGTCTCCTCTTGCGAAATGCCGGTAGATTCACAATCTGACTTGTAAAAGTGCCCTTGTATGTATGTATGTATGTAAACTCTTTATTGTACATTAAAATATAATTATAAGGACATTAAACTAATGATATGTACAAAGGCGAACTTATCCCTGTAAGGGATTTCTTCCAGTTAACCTTTGAGCAAATGAGAGAGAACAGAGAAGATCCAAGATCCTTGTGGCCTACTTACTGAATAAATTATTTCATTTCATTTTATTTCTTGATTATTTCTGTGTGAAATGTATAGGACAGAGACTTTACTAGTGAATCCACATCAGATCAACATTGGCATCTTTTAAGCATTTAACAGTCTTGAATTATTGGTTCTCGTAATACCTATGCATTATATCGCGAGGCTCACTTCCAATTTATTTTCGCTCGGAAACATTCAGGAAATCGGCTGCCACAATTATTTTGTCACAGTGAGTGCCTTTTCTCTGCGAACTCGATACTTGTTGCCAAGCGGGTATCAGAATTTTGTCGTAGGTAATGGGTGGTAACGGATTTCACGAATATCAAGGAGATTTGACGACGCGGTTGGCGCGGTTTGTTTAGCTGCCTACTGAGCCAGCGGTCCTGGGTTCGAATCTCGACAAGGGCAAATATTTGTGTGATGAACTTGAATATCTAATCCTGGGTCATAGCTGTTATCTTTAAATATGTATGTATTTATATTATTATGTATATCGTCGTCTAGTTCTAGTACCCATAGTGCAAGCATTGCTTAGTTTGGGCTAGGTCGATTTGTGTATTTGCCATTCTTTATCGTTTGATGGTACAATCTAGTTCCATATAATAAAACACTTCAGAGATCTCGTTTGTTGATCTTCCCAAAAGCCATCTGAGAATATAAATAGAGTGGAGAGAATAGAGTTATATAATTGATTGTTTGTTTAAAATAGAGTGCAATTGGCTATTGGACACGGTGAGATGTCTGACCAACATGTTTGCGCTGCTAGGAGTGGCGACTAACGACCGCCTATTTCTTATACGAAGAGATGACGATACGGAGGAATGGAGGAAAACATGCTGCGCTGACCCTATTAATAAATTGGATAAGGGTAAAGGAATGATGATGATGATAATGATGATGATGATAATGATGATGATGAAAGGCGGAAGACGGAGCCAAGTCACTCTAGCGTAGACTACTTATACTTATGATATTGAATGCCGCTCGCGGAGCGTCGTGAACGTTTAACGTAGGTATTTTGATAAAAGCATGTTATGTTCCTAATCTAAGTTTTCCCTCTAAAATCTTTGACTTTTAACAACTTTTATAAAATGTCATGTTAAAATCTATCTATGGAGATGGCGACCATCTGGACCTATAAGTTTTCGGTCCAAGTGAGAAGCGTAAGTAATATGGGTGGGAAATGAAACAGTTGGGAGATGAGCACGAGCAGTTTGGGAAAAATCTGAAAAAAGGCTTAAAGAAGGATTTAATCGACAAACGTATTTCGGGGTACCATAATGCCCCAGACTGCTTTTAAGTTTTTGATATTGTATTTCTATTTCCTTTTAATTAACAATTAGTGAGTTTAAAGCTGTTAGAACTGACGGTCGCCAAGGTGGATGGGTTCTCAAGATGGTAGTCTTACGTACGTAATCGGTTAAATAAGAAAGAAGAAAGAGAAGAGGAGAAGAAAGAGAGAGTGAGAAGGAGTAAAATATTGTAAATTGTAATTACATAAATAAAAAAATGCTTTGTGGGACGACCAGAGGGTGTAGTGAGAGATGTACTGGAGATCTTATGAGAGCCCCGGGTAGCCGTTGGATTGACGTCATCGACACGTCGTGGAAAAGTTTGTGGGAAGGTCATCCAACTGAGGATGTCATCTGGTTGACATTAGGTATGATCGTTTAAGGATCTATTAAAATTATGAATCCCAGTAAAAACAGGTGACTTAAAATATGCATGATACAAGAAGAGTTACTGATTTACAGTGATAGGCACGGACGGTGCAACTGCGGTATTCCGCGTAAAAAAATACGGGCATGACTATAATATTTAACATTATTATATATTATTAAGACCTTATCACACTTGCGATTTCCGAGCAAATTTTGTATGATGGCGATCACGCAGCGAGTTCGCCTTTTCGCTTATTTGTATAGAAAGCTCGCTCAGACATCACAAGTATATAAATGCCCTAATATAGGTAGTAATGTCTGATAAGGCCCTAAACATATATTTTAAATTAAATACGAGTAGTAATAAACCGTTTGTACGGCAGTATTTCAGTGCAACAACGACACTGGCCAGTCCACAGGGGCTGTCTTTATTATCACCGACCGCGTAGCCGGGCTTTATGACTTTTGAAATAGCGCCTGTGTTGGAACTATAACAGGATTCATGTAAAAAAGCGGTGTCAAACTGATTGCGCAGATGTTACTTATACTGCATACGTATATACAGATTTGCTCGATGGTTCGGAGTGATAGTTCAAATACAAAAGTCGTCCCTCCGGTGGTGTAAAGTTAAAAGCTTGTAATGAATCCAGGCGGTAGAAGAGGGAACATTCTTTATCCTCATAGGAAGTTTATCAGAAAAATAGGCCATGGAATCCCTAATTACGCTTATATCAACGGGAAAGACCTAAATCTGACCCTTCTGTCAAATGAATAGTGGGTGAATGATAACATTTGAGAGACATATGTTTACTTAAACCAGCTATGCGCGAGTCACACTCGTTCACATAGGGTTTCGTCCCATCAAATTTGACGACGCGGTTGGCTCAGTTTGCAAGGACCTGCCTACTGAGCGGCGGTCCCGGGTTAGAATCCCGGCCAGGGCAAATATTTGTGTGATGAACTCGAGTATTTGTGCTTGGGTCATGGTTGTTCCTATGTATTTAAGTATATATTTATCTATATAAGTACGTATATCGTCGTCTAGTACCCATAACATAAGCCTTCTTGAGGTTAATTTGGGACTCGATCGATTTGTGTGAGATAGTCCGATATTTATTTATAAAAAAAAGAAAATTGAAACACATTTATGTATGGAAATTTTTGGACCCTCTTTAATTATTAAAGATATATTTGCCTTCTACATATCTCTGTGATGAATGAGATTTTCCAAAACCGGGATATCAAAAAGCCTTGTCCTGTCAGGTCCCTATAATTCGACGATGATTATGTGTAAATATGTACTGTTTATATTTCCTTGTGTACCTACATAATATAATCTATCAGCCACAGACGTCCACCTGCTGAACATAGGCCTCCCCCATGACTCACCACAAAGTGCGATCCCGTACAATCCATTGATTGCCCGCTACCCTTAAATACCATTAGGTACATAACTTATTATATTAGTGTAACTAGTGTACATGCTTCAGCAGGAACGTGAAACTTGTGCGTATCGATGACTCGGCGATACCAAGACTCAGGATGTGCAAGCAGGGAATGGCGCATTTAGTTTGCGCCGAGAATAATAAATAAATATCAGAAAAACTCACACAAATCGACCCAGTCCCAAATTAAGCTTAAGAAGGCTTGTGTTATAAACTTGATGAGTACTAGGCGACGATATACATACTATATAGATAAATATATACTTAAATACATGGAATAACCATCAGGGCCCAATCACGAATATTCGAGTTCATCACACACTGAAGTCTGTTTGGGAACCTCGAGTCGGCCTTGAGCAGAAGATCATTAACTCAAAAACGAAGGTATATGGTACGGAACGAAGGTTAGTAATGGGAGTGAACTAAGCTATAATTTTTACATCTAAATAAACGAATCCCGTCTGCTATACGGCATCCTAGAAAGCTAGAATGCTGTATAAGAAACTCCATCTTGGTGATAAGACACAGTACATTAATGTATATTTAAACAAAATTTTAAATAATATATTTTTGCAACAATTAGGTACACTAATTCATTCACCAAAGATACCTTCAATTATTATTCCGAAATTCATTTTGGAACCATTGAAATTAAATTGGGATTTATGTTCTTACTCTAAGTGCACTTGTTTGCATAAAACTAGCTTCAAGAAAGGCAAACTTCTGGACAGCCGCTAATGAATAATGTAACGCGCGTTTTCAGCTTGTTACATGGAAGAAATAAATCCCATTTGTGTACATTGTTTTTCCCTAGTTTTGACATCTAGACATTAGAATTATTCCATTTACTTGTTTGACAGCTTCGGTGCGTTTCGTTACGCAGATAACCTTTCATTAGTTTGACAGTTGAAGTTTGTTTTGAAACTTCAAACTCTCGTTTTTTAATCAATTTCATCGTCCTTATACGATGATCGATCGCGATTTCGTCGTGACGTCTGAATGCAGCTTAATGACGATGGGTCACAATCTGTGGTCATAGACCCGACTAAATAGAGTTCTTGTTGGTTCAATCTGTCAGACGGAAGGTTTGACAGCTTTCTTTTCGTTGGGAATTCTGTTCGACTAGAAGGATTGGAATTGTATCGTCGAATACTTGATTAATCTTCGCCTGGCCGGGATTCTTCGGTTTCGTCTGCGTTTGTGGCGATCAGCCGCAGCCTTTTTTGTAAGTATTTCGATAATTCATGGCCATATTTTTTCTCGCGAAATTAGTTTGTGAAAATGGTTCCTCATTTGTTTTGTTTGACGCTTGTTTTAGTTTTGAGACCCGTGCGTGCGGAAGCCGCCGGAATGAAGAAGCCTCCAGAGATGTTGGAGCGGGGCAAACGTAAGTACTCGTGCCTTTTCGTTTCTCTCTCTTAAATTTCCCTATGACGTCACAAGTTCTAACCGTAATCTTTCTTATTTGCTTCAGGTTGCACCTGAAACGTTTGCCCTTTTTGCTACCCTTTTTGGTACCTTTTGGACTACCCCGTCCACCTACCTTTTGGACGACGTGATCGCCCGCTTTCGGATTCCCTTATGGATTAACATTTTTGGATACTTTTTGGCGTCCTTCTGTGACGATCTTTCATGTCAATTTTTTCTTTAGTTATGCGTTAGCGAGTCGTGGCGCTTTGACGCAAACGTTTACCTTATATTTCTTTCCCCGGGTTTTACCCCTGGTACTAATTACCGCCTATGTGGCTTTAGAAATTTCCCTCGCTTCGCGCGAATAGTAGTAAATTCCTTTTTCTGAGTGCCTCTCACTCTTTACTTTGCCCTACGTGGGAATAAGTAGAAGCATCTTCGTTGGAGACCCATCTGTCGGAGCCGCCTTCGTGGCAGGAAGCGTCGCTGGGGCAGACGGGCCTGCAAAACCACCAACTCTTAGGCTTTGTACCTACTGACACCAGGTTGGTGACATTATTCTAATTTAATCTGCCTTCGTTCAAAAGATGAGGACTTGTAACACCTGTTTGTGGCCTCAATGAGTACTGTATAATAAGGTCTTAATTTTAAGCAATACCACCCAAAGTGAAAATTTAGTTTCTGTGCCCTTCAGGCTTAACATTGTAAGGTTAGAATAGATAACTTTAAGCGATCCTTCATTACAACAAGGTTATAAAATTTGTCTGTACTTTTTGCATGAATGTGAAAAATAAACCCTTCTGGTTTTGAAAATCTAGTTTAATTTCTTTCCCACATATAGAACCTATTCAAACTTGGCTTGTGATTAAAAGTTCATTTTTCCTGCTCTTAGCTATCCGAAGGTGAGAGCCTGGCGCCCGATTTCTTTTTTATATATTTTTTGTATTGATCTAATCATCTGGTATAGGTCAGTGACCCCTCTGGTCGATTTGTTTAATCTTTTATTTAGTGGATTTTTCTACCACCTTAAATTTCTTTAATATTTTTAGATGCTCTGGTGCTTCTGATAAGCCCATAGTCACACACAATTATCTTTTCATTACAATTTGGCGCCCGAACAGGGACCTGACTGCTTATCTCGAGTAGAGATCGCAGCACTTTCCATTCCATCCGATTTCACTTTGCCTGATGATGAAATAATAGACTCTTGGTATATAAAAATATTTATTGATTGCCAGCGATTCCCCACTAAATACAAAAATTACAAAGTGGAGAACGCAACTTTATATAGATTCTGTAAGCCAAAGTATAAATTAAACTCTTCTTTAGATTGGAAAATAGTTATCCCACGTGAAAATATAATTGATACAATTAGGGATAATCATGATGACGTTAATTCAGGTCATCTAGGAATTCATAAAACTCTACACAGGTTAAAGGTTCACTATTTTTGGAATAAAATGTTTAAAGACGTACAAGAATATATTAACCGTTGTGATACTTGCAAAGCTTATAAATCTTCTAATTCACCCCCATTTGGTCTTATGGTAAATCCTAAAATTGTAGACGCCCCGATGCGTATGTTGTCCATGGATATTATTGGAATTTTACCCCGTACATACTCAGGTCATCGTTTCATTCTGTCTGTAGTCGACGTATTTACTAAATACGTCTGGCTGTTCCCTTTAGCTAACGCCACTACAAATAGCATCTGTAAATTCATTGAAAAAGACATATTTTTAAAATTTGGAACTCCAAAAATAATAGTCTGTGATAATGGAACTCAGTTCACTTCTAAACATTTCGTAGAATTCTTAAAAAATTATAACGTAAATAAAATATTCTATAATACACTGTACACGCCTCAAAATAACCCCGTGGAGCGATATAACAAGAGCGTGGAGACTTGTATTGCTTGTTTTGTTAAGGATGATCATAGGACTTGGTCATCACTTTTGCCTCATATTCAAGTAGCGTTAAATAGTGCTGTTAACTTAGCTACAGACTTTACTCCTAATTTTTTAATGTTCGGTAGAGAACTTATTATAGATTCTTCTTTGCATCGCTTTAGCGATTCTTTTGATAACTTGGACGATCTAACTATAGGTGATCGTCACAAGCTGGCTAGTTCTTTTGATAGGCTAAAGTCAATTTTTGAACGGGTATCCGTGTCTCTTTTAAAGGCATACAAACGTAATGCCGCTTTTTATAATAAGGGTCGTAAGGCTGTCACTTACGACGTGGGTAATGTTGTTTGGAGGAGAAATTTTGTGCAATCTAGCGCAGCTCATTATTTTTCGGCCAAGCTAGCTCCAAGGTTTGTTAAATGTGAAATTATTGATAAAATTTCTGATGTAGTTTACGTTTTGAAAGACCTTTCAAAAGGCACTTCTGGTCGTTATCACGTTAAAGATATAATTAAAATTTAATCCTATTTGATTTTCAGACACGCTTGGAACTATGTTTGATGGATCGTTGTGTGAAAGGTTATCCCAGATGGTATGAGAGATGTATGTTAGGTAATTCTGGGCTTGAAAGTGATGAATGTTAGGTAGGTTCAAGAGAGCGTATTTCTAGGCTGGGTCTAACTAAAGTTAACCTTGGGACATTTTAGGAACTTTATTCCAAATTTAATCCAACAACATAACCTTTTTGTTTTTGTACATATTGGGTTATAGAACCCTTGTATAGTATCTTGTTGTTTATTGTACACTTTTCTTTCTATCGCTGTTATAGAGTAAATGTTGTACTTAATTTTCTTGTGTCATGACTTGTTAGAATAGTTGTGAGTGTTATATTAGCTTAAATTCTTGTTTAGAATACTTCTAGTTTTTGTTAAGCTTAGATGAATAAGCATCTCCTGGACTTGACTTTCCCTGATTAGACTTTTTACCTACTCGTTAGTAGCGTAACTTCTAGACTTCCGATTTTTCATTGCGAATGCAATGCGGTTGTTCTTTTTTGACGTGCCTGATTTGAAGGTCGTCCTTCTCAGATCTCGCTATTACAGCGAATGATCTTCTTTTTAACCACACTGCTGGGGTGTAGGTTCAACTTTGCTCCACCATCTGATATGGTGGTTGCCTCCTTTGTTGGCCGCTTTTGCTGCAGCCGCGGCTCAACACTTTTTTTCCATGCGCTTGGAAGTCTGGTGGGGTTGTGCCAGTCGCATAGGAACCTTTTTGACCTGTCTCGTCTATGACGGTCGTTTTTCTTTGTCATTCGCACAAGATTGCGTTATGACGTCTTTTTTGCCATGCGCCTGGGAGTCTGGTGGTGTTATGCCAGTCGCATTGGAATTTTTTGGACTGTCGCGCCTGCGACGGTCACTTTTCTTTGTCATCCGCACATGATTGCGTTATGACGTTTTTTGCCATGCGCCTGGGAGTCTGGTGGTGTTGAGCCAGTCGCATTGGATTTTTTTGTCTGTCCTGTCTGTGACAGACATTTCTCTTTGTCGTCCGCACTTTCTAGGTTTGCGACCCGACGTTTCTTTTTCAATGTGCATGGTAGTCTGGTGGTGTAGTGCCAGTCACATTGAAAGGCTATTTGGCCGTTTTTTTTCTTTTTCCCACGACTTTTTACGTGTGCCTGGAAGTCTGGCGGTGTTGCACCAGTCACACGGGGGTCTTTTGTTGCCCATTTGAAGAGGAGTCTTACTCACTTTTGTTCTTTTTGGGTTTTTTTTTTTCCAAAAGACATTTTTTTCTCTTGTGTCTCAGTGACATTATTATATTTCATATTTAGTTCTTTTATTCCAACATTATTTTTCCGATTTTCTTTCGAAAATAGAAACCTTTTTTTTTCATTTTCTCTCATAATAATGAGTAGTGATGTCACTGATACATTCACATAGAAGTTTTGGGTCGGACGGTGGCGTTTAGTCTTACCGATTTCGAATTCTTTCCTATTATTGGGAATTTTTTAACTGTTCTACAGTAGTCGGTGGCGAAGGTGCTTAACCGCATCTACATAAACTAGGCAGTTTTCTTTTTGTGTTTTGCACGTTTTGATTTTCTTCCTATTTAGACTTGTTGTAGCCGGAGGCGAGGGTGCCTATCTGTATCTACGAACGGGTTTAACTTAGTTTACGTTTTAGATATAGCTTAGTGCTAGTATCATTTGCTTTTTCATTGTTGTAGTCGGAGGCGAGAGTGCCTATCCGCATCTACTAACAACTTCTTTGTTTAGTAATAACCTATTATAGGTTTTATTCAATTTAATGTTTAATTTGTTTATACCCTTTATGGTTTGGATGTTAGGAGACCTCGCTTTTGCTGCTTTTGGCACTATCGGTGGCTAGGATGCCTAACCGACAAGTAGCTAGAGAGTTGGGTAGTGAGAGGAGAGTTGGTAGAGTTGGGAGGAGAGTTGGTAGAGTTGGGAGGAGAGTTGGTAGAGCTGGTTAGTGAGTTGGTAGAGCTGGTTTCTTTTCTTTATTTTTAGGTTTTTTCTATATCCTAAGCCTCATAGATAGGTTAACCTTGTTGTTAGGTTCTATCTTGTTCCTGTTTTGGTTTTTGTCATAAAAAATAGTTCCTATTTTTTATTTTTCATGGAATAATGTAACGCGCGTTTTCAGCTTGTTACATGGAAGAAATAAATCCCATTTGTGTACATTGTTTTTCCCTAGTTTTGACATCTAGACATTAGAATTATTCCATTTACTTGTTTGACAGCTTCGGTGCGTTTCGTTACGCAGATAACCTTTCATTAGTTTGACAGTTGAAGTTTGTTTTGAAACTTCAAACTCTCGTTTTTTAATCAATTTCATCGTCCTTATACGATGATCGATCGCGATTTCGTCGTGACGTCTGAATGCAGCTTAATGACGATGGGTCACAATCTGTGGTCATAGACCCGACTAAATAGAGTTCTTGTTGGTTCAATCTGTCAGACGGAAGGTTTGACAGCTTTCTTTTCGTTGGGAATTCTGTTCGACTAGAAGGATTGGAATTGTATCGTCGAATACTTGATTAATCTTCGCCTGGCCGGGATTCTTCGGTTTCGTCTGCGTTTGTGGCGATCAGCCGCAGCCTTTTTTGTAAGTATTTCGATAATTCATGGCCATATTTTTTCTCGCGAAATTAGTTTGTGAAAATGGTTCCTCATTTGTTTTGTTTGACGCTTGTTTTAGTTTTGAGACCCGTGCGTGCGGAAGCCGCCGGAATGAAGAAGCCTCCAGAGATGTTGGAGCGGGGCAAACGTAAGTACTCGTGCCTTTTCGTTTCTCTCTCTTAAATTTCCCTATGACGTCACAAGTTCTAACCGTAATCTTTCTTATTTGCTTCAGGTTGCACCTGAAACGTTTGCCCTTTTTGCTACCCTTTTTGGTACCTTTTGGACTACCCCGTCCACCTACCTTTTGGACGACGTGATCGCCCGCTTTCGGATTCCCTTATGGATTAACATTTTTGGATACTTTTTGGCGTCCTTCTGTGACGATCTTTCATGTCAATTATTTCTTTAGTTATGCGTTAGCGAGTCGTGGCGCTTTGACGCAAACGTTTACCTTATATTTCTTTCCCCGGGTTTTACCCCTGGTACTAATTACCGCCTATGTGGCTTTAGAAATTTCCCTCGCTTCGCGCGAATAGTAGTAAATTCCTTTTTCTGAGTGCCTCTCACTCTTTACTTTGCCCTACGTGGGAATAAGTAGAAGCATCTTCGTTGGAGACCCATCTGTCGGAGCCGCCTTCGTGGCAGGAAGCGTCGCTGGGGCAGACGGGCCTGCAAAACCACCAACTCTTAGGCTTTGTACCTACTGACACCAGGTTGGTGACATTATTCTAATTTAATCTGCCTTCGTTCAAAAGATGAGAACTTGTAACACCTGTTTGTGGCCTCAATGAGTACTGTATAATAAGGTCTTAATTTTAAGCGATACCACCCAAAGTGAAAATTTAGTTTCTGTGCCCTTCAGGCTTAACATTGTAAGGTTAGTGTGGCGTAAAGCCGTTAGCGGACTGTAAGTAACGAAGGAAGGATCGTGGGGTGGAGTCAGAAATATGTGAACATTATACTGATCCAAGAATAAATATCAAGGACTTACCGTTGCTGTCGCCCGTTCTGTTTCGGAGGCCTCCGTCAGCTTCCTTTTGATCACACGGTTTTAATAAATAATGTTTTTGCTGTAATTCTTGCTATATTCGCAGACACTAGTTTTGACACTAAAGTCTAGTTACATTTTTCATACAGAGAGGAGCAAAGCGGCCAGTGTCCCCGCCATTTATAAATGAGTCAGTATAAAGGTTAATACTAAACACCCCCCACCGAAAGCACTATGTGGCTTTCATAAAATATAGGGAAAGGGAATGAAACGAAAAATGCGCTCACTGAGGCGCTAGAAAATAAAATCTTCATAATTGAAGAAAGAGGAAGGGAATTTAGTAAGTGTAAGGAAGAGGACACAGTTTGTTAACTGGTCTTGATAAAGAATTATTAGCTCTTGTACGCAGGGTAACCTTGCGCACAATGCCGTCCAAACCGGGATGTGTCTGTTCGACAATTGCAAGTGGCCAACTGCATGGAGAAACCCGATCATCCTTCACCAATACTAAGTCTCCTACTTTGATATTGGGAGGCGAGGTGAACCATTTTGACCTTTGCTGTAAGGTGTTTAAATAATCTTGGCTCCATTTCTTCCAAAACAGTTGGGAGCAATTTTGTAAATATTGCCAACGTGTTAAATAGTTTACGGGTACAAACTGTAAATCATACTCTGGTACAGTTGTCAGACTCTTGCCTACTAAGAAGTGTCCTGGTGTTAACACATTAAACTCATGAGGATTATCACTAGCCGGTAGAGCGCATAATGGCCTTGAATTCATTATGGCTTCTATTTTACAGAAAACTGTTGACAGTTCCTCAAAAGTCAAAGCTTTGTCACCGACAGTACGCACAAGATGATATTTCGCAATTCGAACGCAGCTCTCCCATAAACCGCCCATATGAGGAGCACTAGGAGGGTTGAACTGCCAGTTAATTAAGCGCTGAGCGCAGCCGTTCAAAATATCCTGCCAGGTGCTGTTGTCAAACATGAATTTCTGAACATCAGCAAGATGTTTACTGGCTGCTATGAAATTCGTTCCACAGTCCGAATAAAAACATGCCGAGAGACCACGACGGGATACGAATCTATCAAGGGTAGCCAGAAAGCAATCCGCAGATAGAGAGGAAAGCGTTTCCAAATGCACGGCTTTTGTGGAAAAGCACACGAAGACCGCTAAATAAGCCTTCTCTATCTTTGCATTACGCCTTAAACTTTCCTTTATGTAGAAAGGTCCGGCTAGGTCTACACCTACATTCTCAAACACTTTATTAGGCATCAGCCGAGTTGAGGGAAGATCACCCATTTTAGGCTGAAGCAGCGTCGGTTTACATTTGAAGCAGTTCTTACATTTCCCGTGAATTGATCGAATGAGGCTACGAGCCGACAAGATCCAATATCTTTGGTTGATAATATTTTGCAAGGTTTGCGGACCTGTGTGCAAATATTTCTTATGAAAATATTCGACCAAGAGCTTTGTAAACCTACTCTGCTTCGGCAACAATAAGGGATGCTTTGCATTGTATGGCAAATCAGAGTGCGGGATACGACCCCCCACCCTGAGGAAGCCACGAGCATCAAGAAAGGGTGCAAGTTTCCTTAACGAAGGAATGTACGTCTCGCCCCTTTTCAGTGTTTCAATTTGCTCTTTAAAATATGCAGCTTGCACTAGCTTTATAAGACTATCGTGGGCTGCGTTCAAGTCTTCAGTCGTTAAGACTTGGTGGCGAATTGAAACGTTATCGCGGGATCGTCGTAGTAAACGTAAAATCCAGGCGATGCTTCTTTGCATTCTTGAAAAAAAAGAGAACCGGTTACAGACTCGCTCAACAAACTCTAGTTTATCTTCTTCTTCCGTCTTTCGAGATATCAAACTGAACGTATTCGAGTTTGATTTCATCTCAAGAATTTGAGTTTCACTTTTATTTGTGTACGTTGATACAGGCCAAGTTTCACGAACCTCGTACATCCAGTCAGGTCCCTCAAACCACTGAGAGCTATCAAGCATGAATTGCGACGGAGATACACCTCGGGAAGCAACGTCTGCCATGTTGTACTCGCTTTTAACATGACGCCACGCATGGGGTGGTATTGACTCTATTATCTGTGTAACACGGTTACACACAAATGTCTTCAGTTTATAAGCGTCAGTTTGCAGCCACGCTAAAACTATTGACGAATCTGTTAGCGCTGTGATTCTAGTCACATCAACTCGAGTTATGCATTCGCATGCGTACTTCATAAGTTTTCCAAGAAGAGCCGCGGCCATAAGTTCCATTCTAGGGATCGTCTGAGCCTTGACAGGTGCGACCTTCGATTTCGCCATTAGCAATCTGCACTTCACATCCGACTGACTCCGTGATATGACGTAAATGCAGGCAGCGTACCCACGAGATGATGCATCACTAAATCCAACCAGCTCGCATTCTGTTACATCTGGAAGCAATATGTGCCGTTGGATTTGCAACTCAGATAGGCGAGGTAGTTCGGTGATGAATGTCAACCACTGCTCACACACTTCTTGAGGCAGAGGATCATCCCAACCGAGACCCACCTTCCAAAGATCCTGAAGGATGCACTTTGCAACAAATGTGCAAGGAGCAATATATCCAACGGGATCGTAAATAGATGCTAGAGTCTTTAGCACAGATCTCTTGGTATTGACGGTATCTTGCTTGTTCAAAGAGAAGCTGAACGCGTCAAACACCGGAGACCATTTCAAGCCTAGAAGCTTAATCGAAACGTCATCCCGATCCTTTTGAAAAGTGACAGTAGTTTCACGATGTTCAACTGGAACGCGCTCGAATAATTCTTCACAGTTGCTAGACCACTTCTTTAGCACAAGTCCTCCGCACTGTAGCATATTAATTAACTCGTCCTGCAATGCACAGGCTTGGGAGAAGGTTGCGCATGACCATAGAATGTCATCCATATATATACCTTGTCGCACGACATTAGCAGCTGAAGGGAAACGTTCACCTTCATCATTGGCTAATTGTAGCAAAGTACGAATGGCCAGAAATGGACTCGAACTTACGCCGTATGTAATCGTTTTTAATTCATAGACTTTAATCGGCTCGTCTACGGACGACCGATATAATATGTGTTGATATTTTCTATCACATTCACGCACAAGGATTGCACGATACATTTTGCAAATATCACTTGCGAAACAGTATTCGAATAATCGAAAATTGGTTATAATGGAACCTATATCACGGTAGAGGTTTGGTCCTATCAACTGAGTATCGTTGAGAGAGATGTTTGTAGACGTTTTCGCACTAGCATCGAATACGACGCGCAAGGGTGTTGACGTACTGCTCGGCCTTAAAATGCTGTGATGTGGAATCAGATACTTGCTTGACTCGCTACCAGTGTACAATTCCATGTGGTCAAGTTTCTCATACTCGAGCATGAAGTCGTTGTATGCTTGCTGCAGCACTGGTGAACGCGCAAGTTTGCGCTCTGTTGCCAGCAATCGTCGTTCGGCGGCAACTCGAGAGTCTCCAAGTGTCGGCGTATCAGTCACAAAAGGCAGCGGCACGATGTATCTCCCCCCCTCATCACGGGAGTGATCACGCACGAATATATCTTCAGCCAGCTGATCTTGAGGGCTGAGTACAGGTTTGCACGGCAATTCCTCTACTTCCCAGAAGTCACGCAGCGTTTTGTCTAAAGTCTTCTCTTCAGAAATCGACAGATGTAAATTTAATGACAGTTGATTACTTTCGTTGTATAATCTTCCACTTACGACATAACCGAAAACCGTCTCTATCACCTTGGGTATGTTCGGCTTGACATTAGTCGGCTTGTCCAACATCAAATCAGACACGACACCGTTGTCCAACAGAATATCTACCGATGACTTTTCGTAGAACAATGGGTCAGCCAAATCGAAATTCTTGTATTCTTCCACGACTTCCGGTGGAAACGAAACATTTGGCATTTCGGATGACACTTTCTCTACTACGACCAGTTCTAGCCGGAAACTCGGAACGTCCGATTTACACGGCTTTAAGTCGCATGTCACCATGCCAAAGTTTTTGACTAGTTCACCTCCTAGCCCTGATACCGTGTAAGGGCATTTGTTGCGAGGTAAGCCCAAACGTTGAGCACAGTTCAAAGTAATGAATGAACTTTGAGCTCCAGAATCAAGAACGGCACGGCAGTTCTGATATTGACCAGTGATGTCAACGACTAGAGTCCTCGTAGTCCCCAGTACTATACCGTAAGAACTGGAATTTTCAGTCACGGAATGAAGATTCTCAGTAACGGTTGGATCGGGTGTCACAGCCACACTCACGGAGCGCGGTAGTAAAGGCCCCGCTGCATGCACGGCAGCACGGGGCGTCTGCGGCGTCGGCACGGCCGTTGCCTGCAGAACACTTGCATCCCGATGTAGTAAATAGTGGTGAGGCCGAGAGCAAACTCCACAAGTCATGTTGCTCTTACAACTTGACGTTTCATGACCACTTTTTAAACAGTTGGTGCATAGTTTCAAGGCATTGACACGGTCAATCCTGTCTTGAACTAACAGTTTACGAAACTGTTCGCAACGATAAATCAGATGATTTGAGTTGCAATGCACGCAAGTCAGTTTGTTTTGGTTCGAATTATTTTGAGTATCAAAACGCGAAACAGCTGATCCAACCTTTTGTGAAGACGAAGTTGCGTTCGAATATTTGTAATTGGCCGGTTTATGACTCGGTCGTGCGAAGGTGACAGATGACTTCACTTTGACTTGTTGATTGTTTATAGTCCGGGAGCCGGCACTAGGAAATGTATGTTCCAAAACTTTAATTTGTTTGTTGACGAAATTTATTAAATCCGCGAATATCGGTAATTTATTTTGATCGCGGCTTTCTTCAAACAATTTCCGAGTATGACTGTCTAACCCACGTAATGCCAAATGACAAAATAGATAGTCGTCCAAGTTCTCAATCTGCAAGGCGTAAATCGCTTTCAACGAATGATCAAAAGTCTCCACGAACGAGGTTAAATTCGCTACGCTGTCTTTTGTCAAAGGCGAAAAGTTCAGCATTTTGTCCAGATATCTGCCGGTCAACGCCCTAACGTCTTGGTATTTATCAAGTAAGCTTTGCCAAACAAGAGGGTAATTGAATGACGTGATCGGAAGACTTCTGACAATGCTCAGTGCTGGACCTTTGACGCAAGATAGGAGATAATGAAATTTATCTATGTTCTCGAACTTGCGATTGTGAACCAAAGACACGAAGGTATCATGGAATGTAGCCCAGTTCTCTACCTGCCCGTCAAATTCAAATAACGTTAGCTTCGGTAAGACCGGCCTAGCTAGACAATCATCCTTGGTTGTAGTTGAATATTTTTCGGTTGGCTCCTGAACTATACGCGTGCAGTTCAAAGCTACCTCTTTGCAAACATAATATAATTCGTCGAAGCTTTCTAACGCGCTTGTTGAAGGTTTAGCCTTGGGGTTTGACTGCATTTCAAGCATGATAATTTCCATGACAATTTTTTCGAAATCGCTACGAGCGTCATCAAGTTCTGAAAACTGTACCATGTAATTCTGTACCGAGTCTAGACTATCCAATTTAACAGTTTTGGATACATCATACGCCTTTTGTAATTTTTTGAATAAATATTCTTTTTTAATTGTCAAAGTGCTAATTTGCAAAAAAGATTGCACCTCGCCTTCCGCCATTTTTGTCACGGACAAAAATATGACGAATTGGTTGAATTATATTTTTGAAAATCTGTGAGAACAGGGAATAGCTTTATAGCGAATACGATTCGCGACGGAAGCAACGGTTATATTATAGATTATAATTTGGGGAATTAAACAAAAAATAGGTAGGTTCAAAATTTTGAAAATCCGGCTCGAAGGACCAGAAAATGTGGCGTAAAGCCGTTAGCGGACTGTAAGTAACGAAGGAAGGATCGTGGGGTGGAGTCAGAAATATGTGAACATTATACTGATCCAAGAATAAATATCAAGGACTTACCGTTGCTGTCGCCCGTTCTGTTTCGGAGGCCTCCGTCAGCTTCCTTTTGATCACACGGTTTTAATAAATAATGTTTTTGCTGTAATTCTTGCTATATTCGCAGACACTAGTTTTGACACTAAAGTCTAGTTACATTTTTCATACAGAGAGGAGCAAAGCGGCCAGTGTCCCCGCCATTTATAAATGAGTCAGTATAAAGGTTAATACTAAACAGTTAGAATAGATAACTTTAAGCGATCCTTCATTACAACAAGGTTATAAAATTTGTCTGTACTTTTTGCATGAATGTGAAAAATAAACCCTTCTGGTTTTGAAAATCTAGTTTAATTTCTTTCCCACATATAGAACCTATTCAAACTTGGCTTGTGATTAAAAGTTAATTTTTCCTGCTCTTAGCTATCCGAAGGTGAGAGCCTGGCGCCCGATTTCTTTTTTATATATTTTTTGTATTGATCTAATCATCTGGTATAGGTCAGTGACCCCTCTGGTCGATTTGTTAAATCTTTTATTTAGTGGATTTTTCTACCACCTTAAATTTCTTTAATATTTTTAGATGCTCTGGTGCTTCTGATAAGCCCATAGTCACACACAATTATCTTTTCATTACAATATTTATAGTTTGTTTTCAGAACAAGCTGACAAATTCACTTTTGTGCTATAATTTTAGTGTAAATAATTACCTATAGGTGAAGATGACATTCAAAATATCAACTAAATAGGACTAGGGCGAGATTTTGAGTGGTGACCACTGTAGGTAGGCCCCCACGAGAACGACTGATGACCTGGTGAAGTTCGCTGAAGCCCGCTGAGTACGGCCGGCGCAGGACCAGCCATGGTGGCTTTTTTGGAAAGGCTTATGTCCAGCAATGGACGTCCCTTTGCTGATGATTATGATAAAATGGGCTCGCAACTTCATTTGTTTGTTTTTCTATGATTATACCAGAATATCACCAAATTCAGATTTTTACTTAACACTAGGTATGCTGCATTAAAAACTAAATAAATAGGTGTTTTTTTACACCTTATAGTTACCAAAATATTTAGTGAGGCCTGTGCTCCACATCTCTGTGAATGTGACGTTATTTGACGGATTCGCTCAATGTAAGAAGATTAGTGATGTGCCATTTCCGAGAATTTCCGGAAACTTTCCTCATTTTGTAATATGAAATAAATATAAAATGTTCTCGAGAACAATCTCTTTCCATACAAATCGAGAAACGTTCTCAAGAACGGCACATCTCTCAAAAGATAGCAATTAGCCAATTAGTATTAGTCTTATGACGTCACATAGCGCGCCGTATGGAATTTACAATGCTACTCGCTTGATTTAAATTAAACAAAACATATTGTATCTCTAAGAATATAGGCTATATGTTTATAAAGTTTCAAATGATTTATCAGACCCTCTATTTCTTCATTCTTCATTGCGAGAACTTCATCGCCGACTTGTCATTTGTCTACCTTTATTGTATTTCTGATTTGCAAATTCAAGCGTCGTGTGGAAGTTATTGAAAAGCATATCATTGACCGGGCCACTAATTAGTGCAATGCAAACTTTTAAATCAGTTTGGCGATCCAGCCCTTCACGGCTGATTCAATTATCAATGTATTGTACTTGAATTAAACATCCACACTGAATTATTAGATGGATAGCCATCTCCACGCGATATGCTTAAAACAATGACAAGCAGAATAAAACTGTTAAACAAAAGGATGGAAGGTACAGACTACGCGTTTGACGACGGGGTGCGCCAAAGTTCACATAATTTTTCAACCCCGATTATTGGAACTCCGAAAATGTTTCTCATAAAAACTTTCATCATAATAGTCACTACTCATACTTAGTCACTCTTACTACCGATCATAACTCCGAACCATTTAAAATCATAATGTAATTTATCATAAATATCTCTAATACTACTTTTTGTTTTCATAAATTTATTCATCATAACTGTTTTTGATCCTATTTTTCACTGTCATAATTTTTTTAAGCAGACTGGTTTCTACTCATTAACTTCACTATCATATATTTTATAAGTAGACTTATTTGTACTCATAAACTTCACTATCATATAGTTTGTACACTGACTTGTGTTGACTTATAAACTCCGACATCATTATTATTTTTTTTATAAATAATGTGACTTATTTGACACTGCCAATGCGGATAAAATTTAATTTCAAACCCCCACGACTTGTTTTAAAAGTATTAACATATTTTTCCTCCATATTGATAAGATAACGTATTAACACTCAGTTCAATTCTAACATCTCACTAACTAACGTTATTGCAACCTGGAACCCGTTTTGCCCAGCCACGTTTTGTACAGCCACGTTTTCCGAGTCCGTGTGTACTATAGAAAATTATGCAATGGTGTAAATTTTGCCAAGAGTCCGTAATGAAGAACTGCGCCAAAATGGAACCTGGGTCCAAAACCGAAAACTGTAGGTTAGGTTAGGTTTGTATTGTGACCACTTATAGCGGAGCGAGCGAAGCGAGCGGAGCGTCAAAATGTTTGCATGCTTGCTTGTATGTTTACTCGTAAATAATCTACTATTACATCAAAATTCAATAAGCAAATGCATAGCCAGGATGGATTAAAAAAGAAACAGTATTTAGTAAGTAAGAGTATGCTAATGCCGTTAGGAAGAACTGCGCCAAAATGGAACATGTGTCCAAAACCGAAAACTGTAGGTTAGGTTAGGTTTGTATTGTAACCACGTATAGCGGAGCCAGCGTAGCGAGCGGAGCGTTAAAATGCTTGCATGCTTTTTGAGTAATAATGGACTCGGAAAATATGGCTGTACAAAACGCGGCTTTACAAAACCCCTACTCTTGCAGCCGGCCGAGTTAAGACGTAGTGTCAGTGCAAAACGATAGATACCCTCAATGATGAATTATAGCAACAATACAAATGCAATCAAAATGTTTCGACATCAACAATTTTAATATGAGTAGACTCCAGAGTTCCTGTTTAATGTTATGATTTACAATGTTTATGAATTTTTATGGTTATTATTGAAAGAAATATGAAAACAAGCATTATGAATAAAAACGTTATGAAGAAAAACTGTATCGATGTTTAAATGTTATGATTGACAAGTTTATTGTAATTTATAGTTCTGAATAAAATAAATATGAAAATCAGAATTATGACTACACACATAATCTTAGTGACGACATTATGAATTACAATGTTCTGAAAACTGTCTGTTATGAACTCGGTTAGTAGTAGTACAAATTTATGACGGACAAAAGTATGAAGTAAAAAATTCGGAAGAGTGATGATTCTGACTACAAATCGGTAGTAGAAGAAAAATTCGGAGGATCGATTTTATGTGAGCCAATATGGACCCTTGACGACGCGTTTGGCTCAGTTTGTAGACACCTGCCTACTGAGTCGGCGGTCCCGGGTTCGAATCCCGGCCGGGGCAAATATTTGTGAAAATATTTGTTCTTGGGTCATGGATGTTATCTATATATCGTCGCTAGAAAGCAATAATGCTGTAACTGACAAAAATAAAGGTTTTCACTAGAGCCAAAAAACTAAACGAAAAAAATATAAAAAATCATAACTTCCGAACGGCTACTGCGATTTAGACACCCTTTTGACTCAATATTAAAAAAAAATATACTTTTCTAACCATTAACACTACTTTGAAACAAAAGTTATTTTAATGATACTTTTGCGGGTTACAGCATTTGGATTTTTTATTTTTCACCCTCAAGAATGCTGTAACTCACATTATAATATGTATGGAGGTATAATTAAGGATCAAATTCCACAGCCGTTTTTAAATGCTGTAAATAAATTATGACCTCTTAAAACATTTTACCTCAAAAATAAACTTATCGTATCAAGATTCATAGATGTCATTTATGTTGTAAGCAGGTTTAGGAAAAATACTCAGTTAAAATAAAGTGATGTAAGAAAAGATTATGCAGCTTCATAGGCTTTTGTAAAATGTTAGCACTAAAAAAAACAACATAGTAAGGAAAAAAATATTTATTTAGGTTTCAAACCAAGGCGATTCTTAACAGAAATTATGTATACTCTTGAAATAAAACAAAAAAATAACAAAAAATGTACTTCTTTTCATAAAAAAAATATCTTCTAACAATCGTAGAATTAAAGGAAAAGTCGAAAAACGGTATACAGGTTAGGTATAAAATTATTAAAAGTACTTTATTTGTTACAATTCTTACTGTATACCGTAGTGGCTTTTTTAATCAAGTCCTGAAGGATATACCTACCCGGCTTACGGAAGGCCGCCAAAACAAACTGACCTTGGCGACGTATAATGGACGCACGTTACGACTGGACGAGCACCTGGCGCAACTCGAGCATGAAATCGGAAAGATTAGGTGGCACATTCTTGGGTTGAGCGAAGTCCAAAGAGAGGGTGAGGACACGGTGACGCTTGAATTTGGCCACCTTCTGTACTACCGAGAGGGACACCACAGCTATCCTAAGGTGGCGTAGGGTTCTTGGTCAACAGGAATCTTTGTGACAACGTTGTAGAAGTTTCGAGTGTGTCGAACAGGGTCGCGTACCTAGTAATTAAGCTAACCGAGAGGTATAGCCTCAAGATTGTGCAGACATAACAAAAGCCTTACACTTCACCACTAAGGCCCACTACAACGTTGTCATGGGAGATTTCAACGCCAAAGTGGGAGTACAAAATTGCAGAGAATCGGTAGTAGGGTCCCATGGTTATGGTAGCAGGAATCATAGGGGGCAAATGCTGGTCAACTTCCTCAAAAAGGAGGGGCTTTTCTTGATGAATTCGTTTTTCAAGAAACAGCCTCAAAGGAAGTGGACATGGCAGAGCCCCGACAACATGACAAAAATGAGATCGACTTCATCATAACGGACAAGGAGCGCATATTCAGAGACGTCTCATTGATCAATAGGTTTAATACCGGTAGTGATCACCGACTTGTACGAGGCTCTCTGAATATCAATTCAAAGCTAGAACGTGTTCGTTTGATGAAGTCCAGGCTCCGACCTAACCCGCTCCAAACTATAATGGGATCTGACACGTTCCAGTCAAATCAGGAGAACCGATTCGCTGCCCTGGAAACCACAAACAGCGTTGACATTGACCATACCCTCGAAGGTGTGGTCGGAATCCTCAGGGAGGAAGGTGTGAGATTTTGCGAATTACAGCGTAAAGGCAGGAAGTCGAAGTTTTCGGGAGAAACACTCGGGCTTATGACGGAACGACGTGAACACCCACCGTCACTTTGTCAGAAAGGCATGCTCTAAACAAGAAAATTGGTAAACTAGTGCGACAAGACCTCCGATGCTCCAACGCACGGTCTGTTGAAAGAGCTACTACGCCAAATCGGAGGTCCAAAGTGTTTGTCCAATCTCTTGGGAGAAGCCATCTGACAAAGCTGACCACCGCGGATGGAGTAAGAGGAGTTGCTTCAAGGCCAGGGATTCTCGCGGAAGTTGAAAACTTCTACAGCCGGTTATACGCTTCACATGCAACTCAACCTGATCCCGGAAATGAGGATTCCAGAGCCACACTTACGCGCCACTTGCCAGAATTCAGCCTAGGCGAAATCGAGATAGCTCTAAAACAGCTTAAAAATTGAAAAGCCCCTGGAGAGGACGGTATTACGACTGAGCTCCTGAAATCTGGTGGTAAACCGGTAATGAAGGAGCTCCAAAACATCTTTAATACTGTCCTCTTTGATGTGAGAACTCCGGAGGCGTGGAGTAGGAGTATTATCGGGCTGTTTTTCAAAACGGGTGATAAAACTCTTTTGAAAAACTACCGACCCATTTCGCTCCTAAGTCACGTCTACAAGCTGTTTTCGAGAGTTATCACGAACCATCTTGCACGAAGACTCGACGAGTTTCAGCCCCCGGAACAGGCGGGGTTTCGATCAGGATACAGCACCGTAGACCACATTCATACAGTGAGGCAGATTATACAGAAGACGGAAGAGTATAATCGGCCCCTGTGCTTAGCGTTCGTGGACTACGAGAAGGCTTTTGACTCCATCGAAACCTGGTCGGTTTTGGAATCTCTGCAGCGATGCCAAGTCCATTGGCGATACATCCAAGTGTTAAAAGGTCTTTACAATGCCGCTAGCATGGCCGTCCAAATACAACACCGGCAGTCTGAACCTATCCCCTTGCATCGTGGTGTGAGACAAGGGGATGTTATATCCCCCAAATTGTTCACAAATGCATTGGAGGATATGTTCAAGACGTTGAACTTGAAAGGACAAGGCATTAACATAAACGGTGAGTACCTTTCACACTTGCGATTTGCAGACGACTTTGTCATTCTGGCGGAAACGCTGCAAGACTTGCAATTTATGCTGAACGGCCTAGCTGTCTTCAAAACGCATTGGCCTCCGGATGAACTTGGACAAAACCAAGGTTATGTTCAATGAACATGTTAGTCCGGAACCAATTGCGGTACAGGGCAGCTTTCTCGAGGTTGTTAAAGAGTACGTCTACCTTGGGCATAATTATATTGCAGTTGGGTAAAAACAACTTCGAGAGAGAGGCTAATAGAAGAATACAGCTGGGCTGGGTAGCATATGGCAAACTTCGTCGGATCTTCACATCGCCAATTCCACAATGTCTGAAGACGAAAGTTTTCAACCAGTGCGTCCTACCCGTATAGACATACGGTGCCGAGACGTGGACACTCACAGTTGGGCTGGTCCACAAATTTAAAGTCGCTCAGAGAGCTATGGAAAGGGCAATGCTCGAAGTTTCTTTGAAGGATCGAATTCGGAACGAAGTGATCCGTCAGAGAACCAAAGTTACCGACATAGCTCAACGTATTAGCAATTTGAAGTGGCAGTGGGCTGGCCATATTAGCCAAAGAACCGATAACCGGTGGGGTAAACGTGTTCTTGAGTGGAGACCGTGGATTGGCAAGCGTAGTGTGGGACGCCCTCAAACTAGGTGGAGCGATGATCTGTGCAGGGTGGCTGGCAAAAGCTGGATGAGAGTAGCCGAGAATCGCTTACAATGGCGTACAGTTGGAGAGGCCTATGTCCAGAAGTGGACAAGAATAGGCTGAAGATGATGATGAAGGATATACAACTGGAAGGTCTTAATCAATTGTGAGTATAATATAACATTTGATAGGTTTACATGGTGTAATAAATAAAAATAACTTACGATAACAAACACTCCCAACGCGAACTACACGGCGATCCACACTCATCGGCGCGCACGCAATCACTAAAGACTGCGGTAAGACGCGTGCCCTTGAGTAGGTGGCGGGGGAAGCTTGGCGTATCAATATTGAGCTTTATTGCCAACTTTCTTTTTGAAATGCGTTAAGTGCTATACAATACTAATAACATGTCCTTTGAATTGTCGTATTTCACTAGAAATTGCAGTAAAGAAACTTCAAAAAATGGCATAACTATCCTATCTTGCAAAAAATGGAAAGCAGAAACGCTGTATGTGATGTCAAGGCAAACAAAAGTAAGTTTATATTGTTGTAACTCCTATTCTGATAAAAACGCTGGATTTTTTGTCAATTACAGCATTTTTTTTGTCTGTCACAGTTCAAATAGTAAAAATCACTTGTGCTGTAAATATTTTATTTTTTGCCGTGAGGCACGAGACCTAGACCAATCGACGCAGAAAAAAAATGCAGTAAGAATTTGTAAAAAAAACTATTTTCGATGGTAGTGCGGGTTACAGCATTATTGCTTTCCAGCGACGATATGTATTTATATATTATGTATATCGTCGTCTAGTACCCATAGTACGAGCTTTGCTTAGTTTGGGACTAGGTCGATTTGTGTAAGATTGTCCCTTAATATTTATTTATTTATTTACTAATTAGTGCTATGCGAATTGTTTGATTAGTGCAGATGCCACTCGGTGCTTAACGGCTGACTGGATGTTCCTGTAACTTCGCCCGCAAAGATAAAAACCCACATGCTTCCTTCATTATGCTTCCTGGCTTCGCACATCTCGCATAACGGTTGTACTACTGGGTGTATCGGGTGAGATAATTACCCATCTGTTTTTATGCAGTAATGTGAAAGAGTGACGTAGCGCTATCGAGTCGCGAAGCATAGCTGTGCTAGACGACTTGGTGAAAACCAAAATTCACTTAAAAATCTATCACTGCTCTTCAAAACCTCGTATCTAGTTAGTAGATTGATACTGAGATACGAGCTTTATTTTAAGTAGGTAATTGTTACTTAATGAGTTTTGGCTGTCAGCAGACGATATGCGCTGTAACACCATGACAGGCTGATGTTTATCCAAATGAGTACTGGGGCAGTGTTACCATTAGTTGTGTGCCAATTTGATCACATTTGACTATTTGCTAACCCCACTTCCATCTCTGTGATATCCACGAGGAGTTTGTGTAACACATCGTACCACGTAGTAGGTGATAAAATGTATACTTCAACCATCAACCATCATTTAATGCCCGGTATTTCGTGTACCAAACATGTTTAAAATTCGGTCTCCCGATTTAGAGCGAATTATAAAAATATAAAAATTACTAGGTAGGTTATAAAACTATAAAAATGAATATAGGTAAAGTGTTTAACCAGACAGTCGAGTCCAGTAACCTGTGAATGTGCTTTTATCAAACAATGCGAGGATTGCGAGGAAATAATAAATATTACTTAAATTTACCTTTGTTAAAAAATAATGGCGTTCAGTCTTTATAGAATTTATTTTTTCTTTTATTCGGACGGCTGCCAGTATTTCCATTAAATCTGGAACGTACACTTCCAGTTTTTTCATTGTAATAAATGTGATCTTCAAAATGAAAGCGCTAAATATTTAACGCTTGTATTTTTACTTTGTTATTTTCCCTTTTATATAGTCGGGACTAACTAACAAAAACATATAAGTACTTTTGCCTACAATAATATTTAATTCGAAGTATCCATCACTTTGTCCGTTTTCGGGGAATAGGGTATAAAGTAATAAAATCGTTTGGCATATATTTTGATAGACATGAAAGATATTAAATTTAACTGTTAGCTATAAAAATACCCTTCCGTATTTCTGCAGAAAGTTTATTTATAAAATTTGTTAGACACGGTTAACGTTATTGAGATACTAGAAACAAAATTCAAGAAATAATTTATGTATATACATTGTCTAACGTATGCAATTTATTTGAATCAAATAACAGACGATGGGGATGTCCTTTTTATACCGTAAGTAGTAACAATGTAATTCTGCAGAGATTGACTACAACTTTCAATATTATTGCTTTAGTCAATCACGAATTCACTCCCTATAATAAAATACATAAAAGCCTACTCCATTATGTAAGTGAGGTTACGCGTTTTAGCGTTGTCCCGGACTATATCTTTCGTACACTTTGTACATACGTCATTGGTGTATTAAAAGGAGCCATACTGTTTTATTATGATGCTTCACTTATCGGATAATGTAACACTCATATCGATATTCATTTTGTTTTATGAGAAGCTAAATAGCAACTTATACAAGAAGTGGTCTATGTTTTTTTTTTGTATATGGTAGTCCATCCTGGCTAACATATTAGGTATATCTAAGCCTAAAGTTAGATTTAAACGCAACAGAATGTCGAGATCGCGTTAACGTTTCCCGTACCTAAGGACGTAGTATTTTTTCTCTATCTTTGCTTTGTTGCATTACAAACGAGCTCGATTTGTTTTTGCGTTAAAGCAAACTTACAAACATAACATCAGCCCATATTATGTTTTATTAAATGGGAGGATATAGACAATGTGACAGAGTCTCGTCTCGAGTCACAGTTGTGCTAGAGGTAAGTAATATTAATTATTATTTATATACCTACTTCTCACAAAACACCCCGAATAGTAAAAACCGATGGTAACAAATCTATTGACTATACTTTCTTCAATAACTATGAACTCTCTCCTATTTAATCTTCATAGGAAGTAACTCAGTCAGGGTGTGCGGCACTGAGCAATTATCGGTCTCTAATCCGCACAATCAAAAAACGCAGTTTGCAAATGCTGTCTGGAATGCAAAACGCAGTAATGGGATTACTGTCGGTCATGATCGAGCGGGTAAAGCGGGTTCCGCCGAGTGCAAATACCGCGATTCGAATCGCAGATGCGAACATAAGCCTCGTCTAATTACAGTAAAACGAAGACACAATTCGTGACACTATTGATTTCAACTTTGCTTTGATTTCAAATTGGTCCTAAGCCTACTTCGTTAGACGCAGACTACGTTAGTCGAAAAACGTGCCAATTTAGTCCTAGGTTACTTTTATAGGGTATTTATTATTTAAATGTTTATACATTTCTCATCATCTTTTACCTGCAGATGTGGACTTTCACCATATACTAATTCTAAGATAAGCCGGCTTATGACAAAATGTTAAAGCATCCGTTAAAAACATTACGAAGTTTCTATTTATCACTTGTCAAAATTGACCATCATTGGTAGGGTTGGGTTAACAATGATTGTATCTGGATTTACATGTCTGTAACTTTGTATTACAGCAGTATTTGAGCAATTATCGGTCTACAATCCGCACAATAAAAAAAGCTGTTTGCAAAAGCTGTTCGGAATGCAAAACTTACTAATGGGATTGCTATCACGATCACGTGATGATCGAGCGGGTAGAGCGGGTTCCAGTGAAAATACCGCGATTCTAATTGCAAATACGGGAATATATTATGTTGAATGATTTGTTGTGAGACAGATTGAAAAGCGATCCAAGGCGTATAGTTTTCGAATGAATATCAAATGGTATAGGTAGTTAAAAATTCAAAACTCGCATGCAAAATCCTTAGCATCTATAAAATATGTATTTATAATTCTGGCTGAAGGGTGTAATGTCCCGGTGCCAACTCGCGTAACACATCGCTGTAAAAGTTTATTTTTGATGTTTATATTTTCTTATATTACATAAATTTTTATCTATCCAAATATCATAAACCCTCCATGATGCGTTCAAAAACCGCACATTATGACCACCATGAAAATAGACTGTTTTGTTAGCACAAATTTCTTATCTGTAAAAATGTTATTATTGCTAGGTAAATAATAACATCTATTTCGATAATATTATTTATTCAAATTTCGAACATCTCCGAAAAACAAAGAAATTTGATTTGACCTCTATTCTATTCTAATATCAGTCGAGATGACGTTTAGTTCGAAATAAATTGTCAATTTGCAATCAAATTTGACAAAATGTCGCACGTAAGTAAGATATCGAACGATATGATAGTTGGGGCCGACTCTAGTTTGTCTCTGAATTAAAAAAAAAAACTATGACAGCTGACATGCCAGTTAACTTCATTACCGCCATTACCGTGCGACTCCTGAATGCATCATGGAGGCTTATGATATGTAGCTAGATAAAGTAGTGTAGGTATGTAACTTTACATAATTAGGCATTAAAACACTCGTGTGATGTTATTATGAAGCTTGCCTTCGGCTCGTTTCACAAACCCACACTCGTGTTTAATACCCTTCATTATGTACAGTCACATAAACTACTATTATAGGTTAGCTTTCAGGTAATATCTATATGATTATGATGAATCGATGATTAAAAAAAATATAGTTGTTCAGTCAGCATTTCGTAATAGTCCAAACACAGCAAATGAAATTGCAGATACGGGAATGAATTCTATTTGTAGTTCAGGGCTGTCGACGGGTGATTGAAGAGCCTTACGGAGTGCTGCAAGGCCGTCAACGATTGTCAGTAACTGAACATGTGGTGTGCCATGAGATGGTGACGCTATTGAGAGCGAACGTGATATGACGCTATTCTATCAAATTAAAACACGCGCGCGCTAATTTCACAGGCAGATTTGCAAATATAAAAATAATTTTGTAGTTTTTACTATGCGCTAAAAGTTACCTATTGCTGCGAGAGCTGCCAACTTCAGGCGGGTGGAGAGACTGAAAGCCATGATTCAGTGAAGAAAGAAAATAGTTCTTCAAGATTTGTCAATAGGACGAGAGCGGAACAGTGAGAAAGTTATGATGCAGTCAGTAATGACTAATGAGCATTACTGCAAGCTATGAGCTGCCAATGTCACGAGTGCTTTCACGTCACTGTGCCGAAAGGGTGATATTATATAAAGAACTCAGATTCAGATAGGTACTTAATTTGCGAATAAATAAAATAAAAAAATTACAGGTCACTCGCTAAATGTCAATTGTTAGTCTTTAATCCAGTCAGTTAGTAACAGTTCACTGGGAAGGGAGTCCAACGGGGCAGATAGTGGACAGTCTGTGCGTTGAGACCCAGGTCACGACATGACGGCTACGACCACACTGAAGCAGCTGACTGCCATGTCAGCGACGCATGCAGTGGCCAGCGCGCGTCATCGCATCCGTGACCATGGCGACGTGATATGACGTCTGTGATAGTTACCTAGTGCTGTGAGAGCTGCCAATTTCAGGAGCGCGGAGCGGCTGACTGCCATGTCAGCGATGCATGCCGTGGCCAGCATGCGTCATCGCGTCCGTGACCATGACGACGTGATATGACGTCACTGACAGTTACCTAGTGCTGCGAGAGCTGCCAATGTCAGGAGCGCGGAGCGGCTGACTGCCATGTCAGCGACGCATGCCGCGGCCAGCGCGCGTCATCGCGTCCGCGCGACCATCGCACGCGCCGCGACTTCTTACCGCTGCCTGAAAAAAAAAAACAATATAAACTTCTGTAAAATGTAACAACTTTGCCTAGTATCTTAGGGAAATTAATCGATTATACCTTATGGTTCATTCCATTGGTTTTCTATAGGCAAAGTTTGAGAAAGCTGACAAAGTTGCAGCTTTCCATGGTTCTAAGTTATCAGTTTATCAAAACTGTTCAAATTGATTTTTATTGGAGAGGAACCACAAATCTTAACACTTATTCTTCAAAACATCATTATAATAATAATAATAATCAAGCCATTTATTAAAACATCATTCGTTACCTATTAATAATTAATGGAATAAATATAGTCTAATTATTAAACCTCTTTTAACTACCTAGTATAGAATGTACAAGGACGTTAATTAATTGATATTCTACGTGTTATTTTTGTTTGCAGAATAGAATGTTCTTTATTGCACCCATCAACGGGAAATAAATACAAACAAATACAGATTACACGTAACATTCAATAGAGGCAAACAACAGGCGGTCTTATCGCCGAAGAGCTATCTCTTCCAGACAATCTTTTTTTAAGGTGTGCGGTAAGAAATACGTTATCCTATTTTATATAGGTATCATTAGTATAGTAAACCGCAGTGGCAAATAATTGTTGCACGCAGCTTAATGTTAATTGTATTTAAATAGTCGACCCAACTCCCGCAGAAGGCCGCAGACTTGGAGCGACCATTAAACCATCTCCTTCCAAGTTATTAGAGTGAGTTCATAAGTGCTAGTCCAAAGCCCGAGCCCCCACGGACGACCGCAGACCCCATCAAGCCCTCTGGGAGACTTGAAATTATTTTGGCGAACATGAAAACATTTAGGTGCGAAACCGAAGGGAGGAAGAATGGTTGAGTTGCTTGATTCGAGCAAACATCATCATCAGGTGACAAAATTAACTACTTACAAAATTGTGAAGAATTCATTGATTTTATTCCGTTATGAGATTTCTATAAACACGGATCTAAACGGTTTTCTTAAAGATTCGTATGCGATATTTAATGATAGTACTTTAACCTACAGAAAATGGTTGGAGCGCGCTCACGTACGTTTTTATTAGCGTTTACCGCGCTTCATTAAGCAATTTCCTATCGATGAACTGCACCAAAATGCTTGGATATATTTTCGTTAATTGGTAATAATATAAAAAATGAATCATGTTTAAATCTACGTCGGCCGTTAGACCAAACGTCGGACGATAGTTTTCTTCAATGAAGTGCATGTATCTAATTATGTTTTACAATGATCAATACAACATGTACTAACCTGAACGTAGTTACAAAGCTTATGTGCACAATTTGAAAAACATTTAAGGCTGTGAGAGCTTTTTGCTATGATTCCGCTATCATTTTACCTACATAGTTCTGCAAAAAAAAGATACTTATCGAGCGCAGGGGTAGGTACGTATCAGCTGTGACTCAAACATAGAGCTTTGAGAATCTTCCCTTAATATACGACATTGCGGGCGCTAGGCAATGCTACGCTCCAGTTGGTGCTACAGCCCAGGGCTGTAATGTACCTAAGTGTTACTTATCGCATAGGTAGGACTATTAGGGTGGAACAGTCTCACGTGAAAGCAGGGCAGTTAAGGTTGCACAGTTTATGCACCAAATTTGTGTGACAGTTCAAAGCCATTAAAAAATGAGTGACATCTGGGGGCACTACCGTGCCCCCAGATGTTACAGCGAAAGCGTTATGAGCATGTGAGTCTTGGCCGCCAATTTTACATGAAATGTTTTTAGTGGGATTGTAATTTTGTAGAAATACCACATTTATATTTTAAAAATTGTTGTTTACAGGCGAGTGAAGTGGGATTTAAACCGCCAACCCTATTTTTTTGCAGCAGTGCTCTGGCAACTTCCAACTTATGCGTGAAGATATTCAGTTCTAGATACTAGACGGGAAGTATCTTCTACATTTCGATAGATTTGAAACATTTTTAATGTCCATTTCATACAACATTGCTAACGCTTGGCAATGCCTCGCTCCAGTTGGCTCAGACAGCCTAGGTCTGTTACGTATCTTAGTGCCACCTATCACATAAAATAAAATTACAGGGATGGAACAGTCTCAGAACAGGACAATCAAAGATCTTCATCACACCCACTAGTGCTTTCAGAATCTTCCCTTATATACGACATTGCGGGCGTTAGGCAATGCCACGCTCCAGTTGGTGCAGCAGCCCAGGGCTGTAATGTACCTAAGTGTTACTTATCGCATAGGAACGTAACTACTAGGGTGGAACAGTTTCACTTGAAAGCAAGGCAGTTGCAGTGTTCATCCACCAAATTTGTACGACAAATTTTCAAAATACTTAATTAAAAACCGGCCAAGAGCATGTCGGGCCACGCTCAGTGTAGGGTTCCGTAGTTTCTCATCCTTCACAATAGACTTAAGTTATGAGAAAGATTTCAAGCTCTATAAAAAGGTCGTAAACGCCAAAGTAACTGTAGTTACTTATTACCTTCTGGAAGTCAACTTACGTCCTTTTAAGAAAATTATGAAATTTGCGATACCTCAAAAACGGCTAAACCGATTTTGTTTAATATAGTTTTCATTGAAGGTACTTTTATAAGGCCTCATTTTCATGAACTTTTCCATAATTTTTTGACCCGTGGTTGAAAAGTTACAGGGGGGACACAATTTTTTTATTTTCGGAGCGAATATTTACAAAACTGCTGACTTTATCAAAATAATGGTTGGAGACCCCTATTATTTTTAAAAGACCTATTCAACGACACCCACACTAGTGTTGAAAGGAAAAAAAATCACCCCCACTTTAGGTGTTCGAGAGTACCCGTTTTTTTTTTTTTTTTTAGTTTTTATTGTACCGTTTTGTTGGCGTAATACATACACATACTCATATCAAATTTCAGCTTTCTAGTACTAATGATCACGGAGCTAAGCCGCGGACGGACAGACGGACCGACGGACAGACGGATATGGCGAAAATATAAGGGTTCCTAGTTGACTACGGAACGGAACCCTAAAAATTAGTGAAAATGTTAACAAAATTGTTTGTTTCCCAGAAATATCACATTCATATGTAGAATCACTTTGCTGTCTGTTTGTATGTCGGTCCGTGTGTCGGTCCTTTTTCTCAGGTAAGGGAATGCAATCGGTTATTTTGAGTTCGGTTATTAACCGAAACCCGGTTATATTCATACAAATACGGTTAACCGTTGCATTCCCTTGGACACAGCTTGATTACAACTACAACCACTCTACTAGCCCTTAGAGTAGTGCAAAAATCAAACTTGCAAGTCAACGCCATCGTAGGATGATCGCGTTTATGCTCCATTTATGGCGCATATTTGGACGCTCGCAAAGGAATCAAAACCTATAGGAGACTTCCCATTGACATAGAATCGTTAATTTTGGAAAAAAAGCAATGACATGTAATGTAAAAGTTCCACATAAAAGAAATCATACATCCTAAACAAATTACTTTTTTGCGATTATAAACCTATTTGCTTGCAGTTGGCCAACTAAGCGCGACCTATGTCGATGTATCAAAGCTTTCCAACAGTAGCACAAGATGTGACAAAGTTTTCCAACAGTAAAGTTAAGCTTGTCAGTCGAGTTTATCTTTTCGTTAGGGAAATAGTCGGTGCTTTCATGGTTTGTACAGAACCCTCGGTGCACGAGTCCAAATCGCACTTGACCAGCTTTTATTTTAAATTATTAGGTACATTTTCGGCTCTTGGCCGGATTAGCGACCTACTGAAAGATTGCAAAATACCAAAAGCATTCCAACGTTTCACGAATCGTGTTTTGCCCCACACATAGACGGTTTGCTTACAAAGAGAATCAAAAAACACGGATGACGTCATATCATTTCGTAGTATGGAATGCAGCAGGGATTGCTAGTTTCGTTTCGTTCCCTAGGCAAGAATGCTTTTATTTGATGAGGCAGTCGGGTGAGCCGCGGCGGCGGTTGTCCGCTGAGACAGATGGATTAAATCCGACTGCGAGAGTCTGTGTATGCTTAACATGATGTTACATTAGTTGGCTACACTTACATACGAGTATAATTTTCGAAATACTTTTTTATAAGGACTATTCTGTGACCATTTTTAGGGTTCCGTAGCCAAATGGCAAAAAACGGAACCCTTATAGATTCGTTATGTCTGTCTGTCCGTCTGTCTATCCGTCTGTCCGTCCGTATGTCACAGCCATTTTTTTCCGAAACTATAAGAGCTATACTGTTGAAACTTGGTAGGTAGATGTATTCTGTGAACCGCATTAAGATATAGATGCAAAAATAAAAAAAAAAAAAAAAAAAATATTGGGGGCTCCCCATACGTAGAACTGAAACTCAAAATTTTTTTTTTCATCAAACACATTCGTGTGGGGTATCTATGGATAGGTCTTCAAAAATGATATCGAGGTTTCTACAATATTTTTTTTCTAAACCGAATAGTTTGCGTGACAGACGCTTCCAAAGTGGAAAAAAGTTGGTCCTTATTTTAGAAGTTAGAGGAGGGGCCTCTAACTTCTAAAATAAGAAAATGAAAAATCTAAAAAAACATATGATGTACATTACTATAAAAACTAACAACGAAAATTGTTTTGAACGACATCTAGTAAGTAGTTTTTTTTTGATACCTAACTTTGCACCTAATTTATATGGGGCGCTATACATACCAGGTGCAAACTTAACTTAACCACTTAGGGATGGAAAGTGTTTGTACGGAACCCTCGGTGCGCGAGTCCGACTCGCACTTGGCCGGTTTTTGTGTTGCTTTGCTTCGACGTGTAATTTCATATATAGCATTAAATGCAGCAGGAATTGCTAGTTTCGTTTCGTTCGAGGAGCAAGAATGCTTTTATTTGATGAGGTGTTAAGTCGGGTGACCCGCGGTGGTTGTCCGCTGAGACAGATGGATTAAATCCGACTGTGAGTCTGTGTATGCTTTACATGATGTCACAATAGTTAGCTACATTTACACACTAGTATGTAGAAGATCTAAGAGAGACATGATTATGATAATTTTCGAAGTAGCTTCTGTAAGGATTCTATGAACATTTGTGTTACTTTGCTTCGTATAAAAATATAAAACTTTACGGGTATTTAATAACAAAGAATAAAAGTGGATTTGCGAGCCTTGGATTGGACCTCGCGAGTATGTTTGGCTGAAATATTTTTCACCCATTCTTCTGCAACTTTGTAAAATATAAAAAAAACTGACCCGACGAAAAAAATATATATAATAATATACATAGGTACTAATCGAACCTGCTCTCACAATTTTATGAGGATCGATTAAGAAATGTGACCTGTAGACGAGAAGATCCGGAATTCCGAACATCCGGACGAAAGAAACGTTGATGAAGATATACGAAAAATGAAATTAATGAAATGAACGAAATTAACGAAATGAACGAAATGAACGATTTGAATGAAATGAAATGAAATTTGTACTAGCATCGATGATGAAGATATACGAGACAAATGTTTGCTAAGCTGAAAGTAGATACGCTGCGCTCGCTCGGTCAATTGAAATACAAGTTTTAATCTCATATCGACGGAACGTGGCAAGATCTTGCAACGTTGTACATCGTTATGGTTGAGCTGTGACTTGTATTTTTCGTTGAATAGGTCTTTTAAAAATAATAGGGATCTCCAAACATTATTTTTTAATAAAATCAGCAGCAGTGTACCTAAAATATTCGCTCCGGAAAACCAAAAAATAACTCCCCCCCCCCCTTCCTTTACTAAAAATTCATGAAAATGAGGCTTTAAGGCCCCCCATACATGACCAGGTTTACCTTCAGTTCCATCTGATCGGACTTAAATCCGTACCGTGTATGAATGAAACGGCCTTAAGGTCACCACGCTTTACGGCGGCCGGATGGACTGAAGCGATTCAATCACATCGGCCTGATCAGTTTTGCCTTCCCATGTAGGGGGCCATTTCAATGAAAACTATATTGAATGATATCAATCGACCCGTTTTTGAGGTATCGCAAAATTTTTATAATTTTCTTTAAAATGACGTTAAGTGCCGCGCGGTGTCCTTATATGCATTAAAACATTCCGCTCAATCTGGCGCGTATAATCGATAACTTCCAAAACCTAAGAAGTGATTACAGTTACTTTGGCGTTTACGACCTTTTTATAGAGCTTGAAATCTTTCTCGTAGTTTAAACCTCGGGCTTAAATCGCTGTTTTAAGCCCGTCTATTGTGAAGGATGGGCAACTACGGAACTCAACACTGAGCGTGGCCCGACATGCTCTTGGCGGTTTTTTTTACACTCATTGTTTCTTTACAAAGCACAAAGCTATTTTAAACCTTGAAATAGTATTTCTGTATGTGTTAAATTTAAATTCAGCTCTAAATGATTAATTCCTTCCGGCGCTCCGATTTTAGACTCCAAACTGAAAGTTTCCGGGCAACCCCTATTTAAGAGAGCAGAGTTTGACCGCCTTAGATTGCGGGTGGCACGAATCTAATTGTTCTCTGTTTGATTAGGTCCCGATAAACTAGACGTTGTTGGGCTCCAATTCCATGTAAAACGTGACGGTCTCGCTCAGACAGCAATCAAGTTTTTTGTGGGATGAATGATGAATGGGTTTTTGTTAATTTGGCTGTAGATTGGAAAGATGCATATTTATATATCCTGTGGTCATTTAGGTTGGTGGCTTCGCGCAGACAGCAGCCCATTTAGCTCAACTATGGTTCGCGACTCATGTCGCGCGACATAGCATCACCCGTCACTCTCTCACGGTACTGTACAGAAAGGGATAGGAAGAGATATGCTACATCTCGCACGAGAATGAGTCGCGTGTCAAAGTTGTGCTAGAGGTGCGTGAGTGGTGTGAGTGGTTGACTGCTAATTTTGAGTATGATTTTAGACCGAGCGAGTGAAGTCTCGGTTCGGCTTGGCCTAAAATTATTTCGCATGTCCGGATGTCCAGACGCTTTCCGGCTGTTTTCACCTAGAGCCCACATTCCTCATACGATTCTTATTAAATTTGGTAAGTAGGCTCGATAAGTATACTCGTAAGTATAGAATATTTGTGTTGATTTGTTTAGAATTTTAGAAAATTAGTTCAGAATTTTTCAAAATGAAGGAGAGCAAAACTCCTGTTGAAAACGTAAAAAAATACAAGTTCCAGCAATTTAGAAATAAGCTCGCCAGATCTACAGCTCACAGAACTAACTACTAGTCCATTTGGCTAAATATTGAAATGAAATGAAATTATATTAATTTTGCTGAATAAATATATAAAAGTTATACAGGCGTAAATCATACATTTCGAATAGTGGGTATCTCATATTGGTATCAATGAGTCCTTTAAGTACTTTAAAATGTCTACTTTTTTATATCACTTAATGAATTCAGCTCAAAGCCAAAATGGGTATAATTTACAATATAACACCGAGACGCTGCTAAATTGTAAATAAAGCAAAATTCCGTCCGGTTCGCCCAGAACATAGGAGTAAGTATTGGTAAAATACTTGTATTGAGTTTAAAACATTTTATTGGAGATATTTGGCAGATGATTAAGTATGAGTGGCGTGTTAATTGCCGAAGTCATTACGAATCTTCACAATAATCTATCTTTGCCCGTGGATGATTGATGAGCATTCTCGACAGATATTTTTACAGGTATATTTTTTTTTTGCTTTCCCATTAATTTCATATTTAGATAAGTTAGACAAATACGATTAAAGTAGCCAATTTGAATGTCTTCACCACACACTATATATTGACGCTTTTAGCTAAATATGAATTTTAGATCTTATACATTTACGAGGAACTAATTTTAATTTATTTTATTGTATGTGACATACCATTTATACAAATATCTACAACTCTAAGAAAGTAAGATTATTAATGATTGTTAAGCATTCTTCAAATACCATTTTTAGAAACAAATATAAGTACATTTTAAAACGGTCATTATTCATGTTTTGGGTCATACAGAGTTCAAAAAACAAAAGTCGTCCCTCCTGTGGTCAAAAGTTAAGAGCTTGTATGAATCCAGGTTATATTGCTATTACATCGGATTATAGACGAGGGAACGTTCTTTATTCTCATATAAGTTCAATCAGAACATATGGCCCTGGAAACCTTAAATTCGCTTATGTCCACAGGAAAGACTTGAACCCAAATCTCTGTATGACCCCTTACGGTAGTTTAATGCATCATTAACATTATTATCCACTATGAATGTCTAATGCATAATATACAGGACAATAGACAGGAAATCAAATATTTGTGTGATAAACTCGAATTGTTGTGCTTGGGTCATGGTTGTTCTATGTATTTAAGCATATATTTATCTATATACATAAGTACGTATATCGTCGTTAGTACCCATAACACCCCCAGTTACTCGTAATTGTCAATTTTATCACTAAAAGTTCCACATCTGGAAATCTGGAATCTCTTGAACTAATAAATCCCCAGACGATCGTCCTAATACCTCCTAATCGTTATTCCATACAGGAGGGTGTAGGTAATATGATATATGATCCGTGTGGAATGCGAATCTGTCAGACTGAGAATAATTCATTACATCGGTAATAACAAATTTTCCGGATAGCGTTTTGGGTGTTGTGTTTGCGAAGGAGACCCGTGTCAGAGTCCACGGCTCCCGACCGCTTAGGGTTGCCAGAGACAGAATTCAACAAGAATGGCGATGTTATCCACAATTAAACATATTTTCGCCTATATTGCGGCTATAGCTATATAGAGCACATTTATGAAGTAAACATTATTTTATTTATATAATTTTTATTGCACAAAAGAAAGAACTTATCGTATAAAAGGCGGACTTAATGCCATAGACTATAGAGCATTCTCTACCAGTCAACCATTCGGAATTATGGTGGCGGTGACTCGTCTGTGACAGTAATATTCAGGCTAAATTCGATGTTTCTAATGACATTCGATGAGTCTTAAGCGCTTATTTTATTACACTTGTCCTAACTAGAAAGAGAAGGGATAGGAAGGATGCTGCTGATAATACTAAGTATTGTGAAATTAGACACTGAATCAATCAGCATATACTGTCCATTCTTTTCGTGCGCAGATTTGCGTTTGAGTATAACTGTCTTTAAACAAGATGCGGGCGGAGTGTGGGCGGCAGATTAACGTTATTATGCAAGTATAATTTATATTATTATCTCCATTTATATAAAAACACGCCCGGTATAACACTGCACCGCTCGACCGCACAGTTTTTATTCATAGCGACCGTAACCGCACGCTCCGTGACAGCGAGTTTTCGGTGTTAAATTAGCTTGGCTGGGTCTGACTTTGCAGCTGTCACACGTTTAGCTTTTTACAATCTTGTTGTTTGGGCAAAGACTGCAAAATTTGTATTTTGTTGTCCGGCTTTTTTGGCTTTTAACTGTCTGGTATTAAAAAGTGTACGCTTTGCTACTAAAGACAATTTTGTCACTTTAATAAATGTTGCTACCTAAGTGACAACCATTTCGAGTAAGTTACATCTCTCATTTACACGTATCGCCTATAATTTCATGATTAAAGTGTAATAATGTGTTATTCTGAAGACTTTTCCGTTTCCATTCTATACTATCTGCCACGATATAATCAATATTCCCTCCTGCAGACCATCATGATGGGAAATATAGTAAATAGGCGCAAGACGGCTGCAAATATCAGTACCCTTACCATGAGATAACGTGACCATACTCGCTAGCGACAGCGTAAAGAATTTGTCTGGAGACAGCGCCCCTAGCGGTTACTTTGTAGAACTAAAATTCTCCATACAAATCGTTTACGCAGTCGTTAGCGAGGTCACTGTAAACTCATGGTAAGGGTAAGGGAGTGGACAGGGATCAAGACCGTCGAGCGACTGTTCGGACCTTCAATAATGGAGATAGAAGTAGAAGATTTTATTCTAAATCGGTAACCACTTTTGCGGCATTGTCGTTAATGGACATTTCAAAGCTAAAGTAGTTCGATAAAGTGTGGTTATGGATAACGACTACCTAATAAATCATGGTCACCCTTTCACCTTTGACGTGTGTACGGGAATTAGCATAACCTGGATTGGCGTGGAACTAATTTTGTAATAGAGAATACCGTAAAATCTCGTACAAATACAATATTTCTTATGATTTTAAAATAAAAGCTGTAAAAATAATTCGTTATTTATTATTTTCAAGTGCTCGTTAACACAGTAGGGTGATGATGATCAACTACTGTAAATGACACAAAATGTACCACATGTATTCACCCTGCATAACCTTCTCATTTTCTATTACGGGGGTTGACAACCCTACGCACCCGACGGCGACCCGGACAAATGAACTGCAGCCTTCCAATAACCATTAAATATGGACCACCTGTTGTACCCTTATTTTTAGGACGAAATCGGACTCCGCGATGTGTAAGAAGATTATGTTCCGTGTAATCGGGACAAGAGCCGTACTTTTGAAAGGAGAAGGGAGGTAAGAGGAAGGCGAAAGCTCTTGTCGATTCGAGTGTTGAATTCGACATTTATAATAACATGTGTCCGATAAAAAAAATAGAAAAGGTTTTTTTAATAGGAATGTCTATGTCACTAAGATATGTAGGTATGTTTTTAACCCCCGACGAAAAAAGAGGGGTGTTAAAAGTGTAACATGTGTATCTGTGTATCTGTGTGTCTGTCTGTGGCATCGTAGCGCTCAAGCGGATGGACCAATTTAAGTGCGGTTTTTTTTAATCGAAAGACTTTTCCGTCGAGATGGTTCTTAGCTATGTTTGGTGGAAATAGGACCAGTAGTTTCCAAGATATTCAGGTTTAATTGGAACAAGTGACGAGATCTCAGCAAATAATGAAGTCAATAATTCGAAATATTGGCTAAATGTTAAGTTTTATTAGCATTTTCTATATGACTCACTAATTGAGGGTCTCATGATGACCAGGTAGTTGTTAATGGATCTCAGCTAATATTGAAGCTAAGGATTCCAAATTTTGGTTAAATGTTAAGTTGTATTTGCATTTTCTGTATCACTCAATAAATGAAGGTCTCATGATGACCAGCTAGTTTTGTTAGCGTAATCAACAGATTAATAAATTTTTGACAGTGCAATAATTTGGTACCTTGGAGCTGAAGATGGCCGTAGGAACTCCTAAACAGCACAAGATAAACCCATGGTGTTTCATGCCTGAACTAGCTGTTGTCTTGCAAGTAAATCAATTTCATCTATAACATTGGCAGATACTTCATTTAGGAGATTATAGACATTTTCGACTTACACAAAAACTTACTTTGAGGTTAGAATTTAATCTACAAAGGATAAACAAGAAGCCAAAATTTCAACAAATCCTAGTGGGACTCGAACCGACTACCTTTGTTTAACCAGACCATTGCTCGTCCAACTGAGCTACAGGACCGCTGTGCAGACCGTATGAAAAAACGGTGTAAAACAAAAATAGTGTCAAAAGAAGAAAATTCCGGGACGAAACTTCTGTTCGTTTAAAAATATGAAATAAAAATAAAATTAAAAATTTTAAAAACCCCCGACATGACTACCAATAAAAAGAAAGAAATAAAATCTACGAAAAAATCTATACAATGAACAGTAGAAAAAGAATCCAAGCTTCGTGGCGTCGGGGGACCGCTTAGTAAATGAAATGCAATGTACTGAAAATCGTAAAGTGGGAAGCCCATAGAAGCCATGCATACATGCAATTTTGCGTTGAAAAATATATTTCATTTCATTTAGGTACTTAGCGGTCCCCCGAACGCAACGAAGCTTGGATTCTTTTTCTACTGTTCATTGTATAGGCACATTTCGTAGATTTTATTTCTTTCTTTTTATTGGTTGTCACGTCGGGGGTTTTTTAAATTTTAAATTTAATTTTTTTACGAAATCGCACGTAGGTTGTATGTTATTATAAGGTAAGGATTAATCGTCATCACATTAACTGAAAAGCGTCTACGTCTACGAAGGGCCTTCCCTAAGGAATTCCACATCAACTACTTCCCATGTTTTTTTTTTGTTACAGGGTTGCCACAAAATAATCTTTCTGACCCAACGGCCATCTGTTACTACGAGCATTATTATGATTATAACCTGCACCTCCAGTATAACTGTGACGCGACTCTTTGTCGCACGACAAATACTACGTGTCGCTTTCCTTTCAATACCGTGCGAGCAGCACCTATACCACAACCGTCACAAACTATTATTTTTCGCGCGAGATAATCGCCTGTCTCTTTCTGTGCAGTAATGTGTGAGGGTCAAACAAGAGCCGCGAACTCGAACTTCGCGACTCTTGTCGCGTGACATAGCGCTACCCGTCACCCCCTCACATTACGGCACAGAAAGAGACAGGCAATTATCTCGCGCGAGAAATAATCGCTTGTGACAGTTGTGCTAGAGGTACCGGTGAAGCTGAGTCGCACGACAAGCGAAGTCGCGGCAAGATATGTAAGCACTGCTGAAACGTTTCGCTATATTAGAGTGTAAGTAAATAATGTTTCAGTTAAACTACTCTCGAAGTTGCCTAGCCGTCGCCCCGGGAAAGGGCAGCTAAATATACCGCGATAGCGAACTTTCAACAAAACGCTTAGTTAAACTAGGGTTTGCATTCAAATTTTCTAATAACATATGTCCGAGACGTCGAGAATTAGGAACTTTGTATCCATTTACTATTTAAATAATTTCTAATGTAGGTATAAATAGTCAGCGTCAGTGGCAGTGGGCATATAATATAATAATATAATAGTGGGTGACATTGCTCGTAGAACCGATGGCTGTTGGAGCAGAAAGGTTTTTGAGTGGCGACTGGAAGACGTAGCGTGGGAAGGCCCCCAACAAGGTGGAGCAACGACCAAGTTAGGATCGCGGGCGGAAATTGGATGAGGGCAGCGCAAATCCGATCTTTGTGGAGAACTTTGGAGGTGGCTTTTGTCCAGCAGTGAACTTCTATCGGCTGATATGATGATTTATTTATTTATTTATTTATTTATTTATTCAAATTAGGTACACAGCATTACAGTGATTAAACTAAGGCACTGTGAACTACAAAATTATGCATAAAATAAAATAAAAACTTAAATCTAGTTTGATTTAGGCGACGTAACAGCGTGGCTACGTTGCGTCGTCTGATCTGGTGCAGGATTCGGCAGATTGCCCCGGAATTGCCGAAACACAACACCCTTCGGCCAGAAGTCTGCACTTGCGATGGTGTCCTGCAGCGGCCGCGGTACGCGCACCACAAACGAGCTGAAGTGCACGTAATGGCGGGACTGCAGCTGTTGCACCCTCAGCGTGAAGCCAGTCTTCCGGCGAACGTACTCCACCACATCATCAGCCACGGCGGAGTGATGCAGGCGCGACACATAGAGCGCCTTACTCGGTGTGGCAATCCGAAGACCAGAACCAACCGGCTCGGCAGTGCCACTTAGAGTCTTGCGGGGCACTCTGCGCGCCTTGCTCTTCCTTTCCACCAGTGTGAATCCCTCCTTATCCACATTGGTGCGGGAGGACTTTTCCATATCAGGAACCCGTATTGAGGCCCGGTTAGCTGCGACAGACTGACCGGCGAGGTCAGCATAAGCACGCTGACGCAACTTTGAAACTAGAGGCGGCCGCACCGACGGGGGGCGCGCGGGCGGTGTAGCGGCGGGTGCGGCACTTTTTACAGTGTTAGCAGAACGCAAACTGACAGACTCGGCGCTTTTAGCGGTGGGTCGGTCATCGGTCTTGAAACTTGATGCTAATACCGACTGAGTTGGAGCACTTCTCTTGCGTATACCAATGGCAAACCTGGCTCCATGACCTTTACGAGTGTCAATGATCTGCGCGAAAATGGCTTGCAAAACCAAATTTGGTTTTAAAGGTTCTGTTGAAAGGCGCCCAATGCAAATCACCTTTGTTAGTGTATGTGTAAGACTTTGGACGGGTCTTTGTGTATTACGCCGAGGTCTTTTACCGCATAGTTAGGTATACGTACGTTGCCAGGAAAGACAAAGATAACTCAGAAAAACTTATGATATTTCATAGGAGGCAAACGAGCAAACGAATCGCCTGATGGAAAGCGATTACCGTCGCCCATAGACACCTGCAACACCAGAGGAATCACAAGTGCGTTGCCGGCATTTCAGGTGGGAATACGCTCTTTTCTTGAAGGTTTGAAGGTCGTATCGGTCCGGAAATACCGCAAGCGACAATTCATTCCACAATTCAGTCGTGCGAGGCAGGAAATTTCTAGAAAAGCGCACAGTTGTGGACTGCCAACTATCTAAGTGGTGAGGATGAAAGGATTGTCGCGTAGACAGACGAGATTCGCACAACCCTTGGCACTACAGTTCACGATGCTCTTCACACGGCTACTGATAGGAGCAGATGGCGGCGCATCATTCGGGAGAAACTGTACCAAGAAACTGACCACGACCCTCAGTAATGAGGCAACAGACACAAGGAGGATGTACACGTACACTACTACAGACACCGTCATAAATGAAATAATGAACATGTAGTAATTAATGATTCTTGAGTAAACATATCTTCATAATATTTTAAAAGTACGTAAATATACATAGGAGGCCAAGAAATAGTTTATCTCTACTAGTTAGATTAGTTTGTTTCATAATGGGAGTCTACATTCCGTTTCATCTTTTAGCAACAGAAATTCAAATAGGAATTTACATTCTGCGCTAATGGAGTCACAAGAAAACAACCAGTAAATAAATAAACTACGATAACGAACCCGCATCGCGCTCGGCAGAAATATACAATTCTTTTTTACGTCTGGTTTCTGTTAAATAACTCCTGTTTATCTTGGGATCTAGATAAAAATAGAGAGGAGCACGGGGAAAATAGGCGTCACGTGCTTACCTCATAACCATCACCTACGTTGATTGGCTCTCAGAACTGCAATCCAAATACGATATGCCTAGGCATTCAAGTAGATGGCGGTAGGACGACATAACTTTTAATTGACTAGCTCATTTAACCAGTCGGCTACGACATCTATGGGCACCACAAAATGTGATGTTAACTCATATAGAACAACTTCGGTTTATCTTTTTCGAATGAGACTAGCACTCATAGAATCAATCAAGTAATACCACGTAATACCACAACGAAATGTGACAGAGAATGGAGATGCTATTGAAAGAAAAGAAAAACTTAAAATACGACTATAAGCAATAAAATTCGCGACATTATGATGAATAGAGGGGAGCGCGGGGACAAAGAGTGTCACGTACTGGCCTTATAATCATCACCTCCGTCGACAGGTTCTCAGAACTGAAAGCCAAATACCTACGATAACGGCAAAGCCTTTTAATTGACTGGCTAAGTTAGCTTAAGTTACATTAAAAATACGCTACAAAATAGAATTCTATGCTTCGAAATATTCTGTTTATCTTTTTTGACTCCGGTGCTTCTCCAAGCGGAGTAGCACGCCTGGCCCCAGCAGTGCCAAGGGTCCGTCGGACCCGCAAGCTCACCAAGGAAAAAAAAAAAAAAAATCTTTTTTGACCGAGACTAGAACAATAACTCAAATTTAATAATACCACAGAGGAATGTGACAGAGAATGGAGATGTTATTGTCAGAAAAGAAAGACTTAAAACGCTAGTATAAGCAATAAAATTCGCGACATTATGATGAATAGAGGGGAGCTCGGGGACAATGAGCATCACGTAGGTACCTACTGGCTTCATAACCACCAACTCCGTCGAAGACTGGCTCTCAGAACTGAAAGCTAAATACGATAAGAACAAACCTTTTTAGTTGACTGGCTGAGTTAACTACGACATCTGTAAGTACCACATGGTACATAAAAAGACACTTCAAAATATAATTCTGTGCTTCGAAATATTATGTGTATTTTTTTAACGAGAGTAGATAGTACATATAGGGCCAGTTAGGGGTTAATCCAAAGGAAACACATGTATCTCGTACGGTAGCTAGTTTAATACTGCATATCTGTGTGCGGCGGCACGCACACATCCATCTCAACGTACGTACATATACCGCAATCCCTCCTCACTAGTTTTCAATTCTGTTGACAATATTAACAGCTATTAAAAACATTGGAAGTTAAATCTTATAGCTAATATTCTTATTTCTAGGTCTTAACCGTAAGGTATGGGAACTGGGCTGTGGATCTGAATTCGGTCTATTATTATTATCCTCGTTATTGACAACCTGTGTCTCAGTCCCGAGTTGCTCAGTTTCCATAACCGGTTCCACACTCATTCCCTCCTCCGACGCTTCTTGCCACTCATCTACCTCTTGGTCCATAGAAGATTGCATTTGGATTTCCTGCGCAGGAGGGGATGACGACGGACCACTCGATTCCATAACGTCACATATGCCGGCTATACCGTTATCTGTATGAACTGCTGCTTGACTTAAACCTATGGGTTCTCTATACATTACGTCATGCGTGTATCGCAATAATTGATCGATGTGGCGCTTACAATTCTGCTTTTGTAGCTGTACGTAAACAATATACAATCTACATCCTACTTTTTTAACAATGTTCCCTTTTGTCCAAAACGGTTTTCTATTTTGAAAACATTTTACCCATACCCTGTCACCTACTAAAAATGATCTAGCCTGATTTACGTTTTGCGCGATTTTGGAACTAGATGACTCATCCTTATCAGATATGTTTTGCGGAAGAATTAAGTCTAGTTTACATCGTAAATCGCGACCGAACATCATTTTTGCAGGAGACATACCCGTCGCACAGTGAATAGTATTACGGTATTCGAATAGATATTCCTGTAATTGTTCGTTTATAGTGTAGATGCAGGTATGTTGCTGCATTATGGATTTTAACATATTTTTACAAATTTTTACATATCCTTCTGCCTGGCCATTGCTACTCGGATGGTATATTGGGGATGTCAAGTGCTGAATACCGTAATTTTTACAATAGTCATTAAATTCTTTCGATGCAATTTTTGGATCATTATCCGATACGATCACTTGCGGTAGCCCAACTTTTGCGTTTAGTGATTTGAGAGTTCTAATCAAATGAATCGTTGAAATACCAGTGCCCATATCCACGCATTCTATCCATTTAGTCAACGCATCGACCACCACTAGGTAAACCCTATGACCTAAGGACATATAATCGATATGGAGTCGACTCCAAGCTGCTACCGGTTTGGGCCAGTTCGCCGGTGGTGCGCGGGGTGGGGACGGACGCAAGGCACTGCAGATCTCACACGCGCCGATCAGCTGTTCGATATCTCTGTCAATACCCGGCCACCACATGCGGGCGCGCGCCCTACTCTTTGTTTTTACGATACCTTGATGAGTATTGTGTAAATCCAAAAGAAGCCGATTCCTATATATTTCCGGTATAACGACGCGATGCCCTCGGAGTAAACAATCGTCTTCTACTTCTAAATCGTTTCTACATAAAAAATACGGCTGGATATCCGGACACTTAATCTTCCTAGGCCACCCTTTTTTCATATATTTTATCACAGTACCTAAGGTTTCATCTTTGACTGTCGCCTCACATAAATCTCGATACGTTACCGGTAAACTACGGAGTTGCAAAGAATTAATGCTTACGTTGTTGCAACACTTGATTGTGTGCAACACCTCGGCATGTACTGGTGCGCGCGATAGATAATCTGCAACTTGGTTTTCCTTACCTGCCGTATATTGAATAATAAAATTATAACCCGACAAGAATACAGCATATCTTATTAGTCTTGACGCCGTCATGACTGAAATGCCACTTTTATTCCCAAATATTGCTAAAAGAGGACGATGATCAGTCTTCAGAATAAAAGGTTGTTGCCGGCCATAAATATACTGGTGAAATCGCTTTACACCGAAAATAATAGCAGTAGCTTCTTTATGCAACTGGCTATAATGGCGTTCCGCAGCCGACAGCGTCCTAGACCCGAACGCCAGGGGACGTTCCACTTCGTCTGGCCCTATTTGTGATAAAACTGCCCCTAATCCTGCCGGTCCAGCGTCTACAGTCAACACAAGTTGCGCATTAGGGTCGAAATGCGTCAGTACTCGCTCCGACGCCAGCTCCCGCTTTGCTTCCTCGAACGCCGTTTGTTGCCGCTCGGTCCATTCCCACCGCGCGCCCGCGCGCAATAATTCGTGCAACGGATTTAGTATAGAAGAGGCATTAGGTACAAAATTTCGGTAATAATTAATCATTCCTAGGAAACGTCTCAAATCGGTAATGTTAGTTGGTCGAGGCGCCTTTTCTATTGCTTCTACCTTACTTGTGCATTTATGTAACCCGTGTTTATCTATAATGTGACCTAAATACGTTACATTATCTTGAAACAAGGCACATTTCTTGCTTCCCAACCTAAGGCCTACCTCATGAAATCGCTGGAACACCTGTTTCAGCCGTTCTAAATGAACTATTTTATTGGGCCCTGTCACACAAACATCATCTAAAAAAACTACTACTCCCTCAATCCCTGCTAGTAAATTTTCAATTGTTCTCTGATAAATCGCTGGTGAATTGCCAAACCAAAAACTAGACGCGTATACTTAAATAATCCCTTGGGCGTATTTATTGTGGTGAGTTTTTGCGCTGACTCTGATAATCACAATTGATTGTAAGCCTGACTACAATCTAGCTTAGAAAATTGCTCCCCGCCACTTAATTTCGCAAAAACCTCTTCAATGCGAGGTAAGGGGTATTTATCAACTAGTAAATGATTATTTAATGTTACCGAATAGTCGGCACAAATTCTCACCCCACCATCTGCTTTCCTCACTGGAACGATAGGAGTTGCGTAATCGGAATGGGTCACTGGTACTAAAATACCTACTTCTACGAGTCTCTTTAACTCCCTCTCCACCTGTTCTTTAATGGCAAAAGGAATCGGACGTGCTTTGCAAAATTTAGGTTGTACGCCTTCTTTTAATTGTAAATTAATTTCTAACCCCTTATAACCACCGAGTTCATCTTTAAATAAATCTTTGTAACAACTGAGTAACTTTAAAACATCACTATCTTTTGAACTAACTACGTCTACCTTATGATTATTACACGTATTATTCGTAGTAAAAGAAATACCGAAATTGGTCATAAAATTTCGCCCTAGAAGAGGGGCCCCTCCATTTTTTACTACATAGAAAATGATCGATTTTGTCAAGTTATTAAATGTAACTGGTACTGAAAAGTAACCTACGGGCGTGATTTTGTGGCCATTATAAAAACAAATCTTTAAATCACACTTCTGTAACGGACATTTAGAAAAGTATTGTTCATACATATGTTCCGCCATGACACACGTACCCGAGCCCGAATCGAGCTCCATTTTGAATTCACAACCGTTAATCACAATGGTCACTAAAATAGGCTGGTTATTTACGCACCTCATATTAAATAGCTTGCATTCCTCACAGTCGTGCTCACTCTGTTCTTGCTGCTCCGGACATATATCCAAGCTATTCACATTAAAACTGCAAACCTTACGGAGATGGCCACGGTTTTTGCACTTGTTGCAACGATAATTTTTATATTTACACGTATCCGCCGAGTGACTCTTCAAGCCACATACAGAACACGGCCCGGACCTTCGGTGTTGTGCCTGGTTCGCGGTGCGTGGTGCGCCCGCGCCGCCTGTGCCAGTGTGCCTGATGCTAGTTTTGAAAAGCGGTTCTTCCTTCACCATGACCGCCGGAGACTCGCTAGCTCGCGCTTTACGAGCACAAGCTGCCTGCTGAGCTATTTCTAACGCCTTTGCGAACGTCAACGTCGATAAATCCTGTTCACAAAGCCGATCCCGTTCAGGGCCCGATCTAAACCCTAGTACAAAACGGTCGCGTAATAACACACTCAGCTCCGTCCCGAACGCACAATGTACCGCTAATCCACGTAGCCGTGCTGCCCATTGTTGTGCACTTTCACCCTCGAATTTTACTGCGTCGTAGAACATGCATCGATCGGCAAAAGTCGATCTCTTCGGAGTAAAATGCGCGTTGAGTACACTGAAAAAACGGTGAGGGTTGATTTTACGAAAGTCACTTTAGTTGAATTTGGTTTAGTAATATTTACCCTTTTTGTAGTTAATATTACGAAATCTAAAAGATTAAAATTACGAAACTTGTTTATGTTGACATTCAAATCAGCAATTACAAAAGACTTTCGTAGATTTTACGAAACTGTTTAGTTAGAGTTACCAAAGTGCAGTAGTAAAATTAATACAATTTTAGTTTAGTAAATTCAATTATTTTATTTAATAGATTTTACGAAAGTACACAGTTACATTTACGAAAGTAGATGATATTATTTACGAAACCCGTCACTTTAGTAAGTATTACTAAACCTTTTGATTGATTTTACAAAACTGTATGGTTGATTCTACGAAACAAACATTGTGATTTTTTTTTTAAACTACAAAACTCTATTAGTTGATGTTACAAATGTTGCTTTCGTTGAAGCTACTAAATCTTTTAATTTATTTTACAAAACTGTATGGTTGATTCTACGAAACAAACATTGTGAATTTAATAAAAACTACTAAACTCTATTAGTTGATGTTACAAATGTTGCTTTCGTTGAAGCAACTAAATCTTTTAATTGATTTTACAAAACTGTATGGTTGATTCTACGAAACAAACATTGTGAATTTAATAAAAACTACTAAACTCTATTAGTTGATGTTACAAATGTTGCTTTCGTTGAAGCAACTAAATCTTTTAATTGATTTTACAAAACTGTATGGTTAATTCTACGAAACAAACATTGTGAATTTATTAAAAACTACTAAAGTCTATTAGTTGATGTTACAAATGTTGCTTTCGTTGAAGCAACTAAATCTTTTAATTGATTTTACAAAACTGTATGGTTGATTCTACAAAACAAATATTGTGAATTTAATAAAAACTACTAAACTCTATTAGTTGATGCTACAAATGTTGCTTTCGTTGAAGCAACTAAATTTTTTAATTGATTTTACAAAACTGTATGGTTGATTCTACAAAACAAACATTGTGAATTTAATAAAAACTACTAAACTCTATTAGTTGATGTTACAAATATTGCTTTCGTTGAAGCAACTAAATCTTTTAATTGATTTTACAAAACTGTATGGTTGATTCTACGAAACAAACATTGTAAATTTAATAAAAACTACTAAACTCTATTAGTTGATGTTACAAATGTTGCTTTCGTTGAAGCAACTAAATCATTTAATTGATTTTACAAAACTGTATGGTTAATTCTACGAAACAAACATTGTGAATTTATTAAAAACTACTAAAGTCTATTAGTTGATGTTACAAATGTTGCTTTCGTTGAAGCAACTAAATCTTTTAATTGATTTTACAAAACTGTATGGTTGATTCTACAAAACAAATATTGTGAATTTAATAAAAACTACTAAACTCTATTAGTTGATGCTACAAATGTTGCTTTCGTTGAAGCAACTAAATTTTTTAATTGATTTTACAAAACTGTATGGTTGATTCTACAAAACAAACATTGTGAATTTAATAAAAACTACTAAACTCTATTAGTTGATGTTACAAATGTTGCTTTCGTTGAAGCAACTAAATCTTTTAATTGATTTTACAAAACTGTATGGTTGATTCTACGAAACAAACATTGTGAATTTAATAAAAACTACTAAACTCTATTAGTTGATGTTACAAATGTTGCTTTCGTTGAAGCAACTAAATCTTTTAATTGATTTTACAAAACTGTATGGTTGATTCTACGAAACAAACATTGTAAATTTAATAAAAACTACTAAACTCTATTAGTTGATGTTACAAATGTTACTTTCGTTGAAGCTACTAAATCTTTTAATTGATTTTACAAAACTGTATGGTTGATTCTACGAAACAAACATTGTGATTTTTTTAAAACTACAAAACTATTAGTTGATTTTACAAATGTTGCTTTCGTTAAAGCTACTAAATCTTTTAACTGCTTTTACAAAACTGTATGGTTGATTCTACGAAACAAACATTGTGAATTTAATAAAAACTACAAAACTATTAGTTGATGGTACAAATGTTGCTTTCGTTGAAGTAACTAAAAGTGTCATTTGTATGATAGCACAGTCTTTTATAGAATTACTTGGTGTGAGACATTTTTAGCTGATAGCTGATGTCGATACAGTTAGCTGTAATAACACAAATTGCAATAGAAGACCTATGTCCATTATTGTCCGTTTTCGAGAAAAAATATCAAAGTTGATATTTTGGAGTGTGTTGGAAATAGGATAAGAACAATTCTTTCACTATAATCCAAAATTGAAAGCAACTATTTAGTAGCTGTATTTTAACACGTACAATTATGAGTTATTCAAGCTTTACTCCATATCTGAATTGTAATTGGAAACCAAGATATTGGCATAAACATTTTAGTTTTTATTCATTCTTTTTTTATATCTATAAATTTTATTTTTAAGTTATTGTCCACCTTATGATCTACCGCTAATTTAAAAATCAGTTATGATATGCTTGGAGACGCGAAATAATTCACAATTGAAGAAAGATGTTGAGCGCCTACGAAATAACTTATAGCAAAAGTACGAGACTGTGTATGATAGTTTGCTATTTAAATCATGTGTCAATGTTAACTGTTAATAGAATGAGCGTAATCGCTGTCCACAGCTTCACATTCTCCTAACATATTCGCGGCTACCCCCGGAGAGGGAGGGGTACCGGCATTGGCGCCATCCATAGCTTAACGGGCAGCGTTATCTTAATCGCTACTAACGTTTAATAATATAACGTGTGCACATTATTGCCATATGAAAGCTGTTTGTAGCGCCACTATCCCTGGACCGGACCGGACTTATGGTGTTCAATCATTTACTATATGAAGCAGTAAAACTAAAACTTATTTGTAGGAAACGTAACTAAAAAAAAAACAATTGCCTACTTCTTGTGGGTTCGAATCCCGGCCAGGGCAAATATTTGTGAAAATATTTGTTCTTGGGTCATGGATGTTATCTAAACAACGTGTTTTTTTTCAATTGCTTTAACTTCGACATAGTGCTTGGAACATTAACGTAAACTCATCACTTAAACCGTTAAATGATATCCGAAAAATATTTTTTTTTGGTATCCCATACAAAGTAATTAAATATTTAATTGGTGGCTATTGTAAAAGGTCCTTTTGAGTTAGGCAATAGTTAGTCAACGTTGTCATTTTAACGTCACTGATAAAACTTCATCGATGACAGAATTGAGAGCTCGTTAAAAACTTGGCAAATTAGGTGGGATGCGTGTGAATGGTCTTGGGTTCAAACCCCGGTAAAGTACTTTCTTTTTGCATTTATTTTTGTTCATTGGCAGTGAGTTTAATTTTTCGTGCTTATTTTTTATTTCAGAACAATGTTTGCGATGTGTTTAATCCATTTTTTTTATTCACTTTATTTCAATGTCAACAAATAAAACTAATTAAAGCTTAAGTGTAAACATTTATTTACATAAACAATATTGGCCTAAAAAAATAAAATGATCTCATCAGTATTTAACTCTCAATATTTACATTAAACCAAAATAATAATTTACTACAACTTGTTTTCAAAGTGCCCGCCATTATTTTACAAACAAATATTCAACCGAAATCGTATCTCGCGATTTAGTTTGACAGGAGTGGCACGCATAACATCGGCTTCTTCCTGAATTCGTTGCAGTAGGTTTTCCCTCGAAGCCACCGGTTTGGAGTAGACTTTTCTTTTAAAGTACCCCAGACATTAAAGTCTAAGTTTGACTGCCGTATCCAATCAAACGCCCAGCAAAGTGCACATCCAAATACTGTCTAAAACGGCCAGCAAAATGTGCGGGTGCTCCGTCATGCTGGATCCAGTGTGTCCGCAGTGTTTCCAATGGAATATCATCGAAATAATCCAAATTATGCAAATTCTTATTGGGATATCGACGTCGGTACTACCTTGCTGCTTCCGCCGCATTTGCATTGCAGGAAACCGTGAACAAAGTGCATATTGGCTTCTTCTTCGAAATCTTCAGCCGTATAATTTATCCGTGGCATCAAAACGCAAGTGAACACAATTATTTCATTAAAAATTAAATACATGACAACAATAATAAATTAGTATTGTCCATTTGACGTGACACATGTGTCAAGTGAGAGCAAAATAAAAAAGAACTTATTTATTTAGACCTTGTCGTACATAAGGAACACTGAAAACTCTTTACATACGAACCAGCAGAGAATAGTCTTTGGTTATAAGAAGATTTTACACTGGATATACTGAGATTTGTGATAAAATTTAGATATTCAATAATTTGAAAACGGTGCGAGTTAGGAACTTAGTTTCTTTGAGAAATTGACTCAATAAGACGTAAAGAATTAACACTTAAAGTTAAAGCAATTGAACAAAAACAGCCTGTATATGTATTTATATATTATGTATATCGTCGTCTAGTACCCATAGTACAAGCTTTCCTTAGTTTGGGACTAGGTCGATTTTTGTATGATTGTCCCTTAATATTTATTTATATAAAGCCGTTTAGTATAAATAAATAAATAAATAAATAAATATAAATATCAGACAACCTCACACAAATCAACCTAGTCCCAAATTAAGCTCAAGAAGGCTTGTGTTATGGGTACTAGGCGACGATTTACATACTTAAATAGATAAATAAATACTTAAATACATAGAACATCCATGACCCAGGCACAAATATTCGTGTTCATCACACAAATATTTGCCCTTGCCGGGATTCGAACCCGGGACCGTCGGCTCAGTAGGCAGTTGCTTAACCACTGCGCCAACCGCGTCGTCGAAGTATAAAATACTAAACAAAAGATTGGTATTACGATACCTTGTTTAGTAGATTCTACGAAAGTGCAATAGTAAAATTTACTAAAGCCGTTTAGTATAGAATACTAAACAAAAGATTGGTATTACGATACCTTGTTTAGTAGATTATTTCCTTCACTTCAACAATAATGTACCAAGTATTAGGACTGGTCAAAAATCAAAAATCAAAATGCGTTACAGACGTATCTGCTTTTTTCTTTTTATAAGTATGTTTACTTAAAACCTAAGATAAAAAGCAGTAACTTAATGGCTAAATTCGCCAATAAGTCAGTGAAGCGTTTAACTTCTCACATAATAATTTGCACCTGTAATTGGGTTACCTTTAGTATAACTGTGATACGCGACACTGTCGTGCGACATATATCTACTACCAGTCACATTCCTTTCAATCAGAGACTCATCTCGCATATATGGAAGTGCTAGAAGGTGTGAACTTCGTCTGCATTTTTTTTTCCTTTATTGCGGTCGGGTAAAAAGTATCCTATGATGGTTATCATTAGCTATTTCGACGTGATAAAAGGACAAAGAAAAAGACCCATTGTCCATTATAGTCCATTTTCGAGAAAAAAATTCACAGTTGATATTTTGGAGTGTGTTGGAAATAGGATAAGAACAATTTTTTCACTATAATCCAAAATTGAAAGCAACTATTAGTAGCTGTATTTTAACACGTACAATTATGAGTTATTCAAGCTTTACTCCATATCTGAATTGTAATTGGAAACCAAGATATTGACAAACTTAAATTTTAGTTTTCATTCATTATTTTTTTATATCCGTCGATAGCGTGCGAAATTTTATTTTTGTTATTGTCCACCTTATGATCTACCGCTAATTTAAAAATCAGTTATGATATGCTTGGAGACGCGAAATTATTCACAATTGAAGATAGTTTGCTATTTAAATCATGTGTCAATGTTAACTGTTAATAGAATGAGCGTAATCGCTGTCCACAGCTTCACATTCTCCTAACATATTCGCGGCTACCCCCGGAGAGGGAGGGGTACCGGCATTGGCGCCATCCATAGCTTCACGGGCAGCGTTATCTTAATCGCTACTGACATTTAATAATATAACGTGTGCACATTATTGCCATATGAAAGCTGTTTGTAGCGCCACTATCCCTGGACCGGACCGGACTTATGGTGTTCAACCATTTACTATATGAAGCGGTAAAACTAAAACTTATTTGTAGGAAACGTAACTAAAAAAAAACAATTGCCTACTTCTTGTGGGTTCGAATCCCGGCCAGGGCAAATATTTGTGCAAATATTTGTTCTTGGGTCATGGATGTTATCTATATATGTATTTATATATTATGTATATCGTCGTCTAGTACCCATAGTACAAGCTTTGCTTAGTTTGGGACTAGATCGATTTGTGTATGATTGTCCCTTAATATTTATTGGGAACAATTTAAACAATCACCAAAATGGCTTTTATACCCCAAAAATAAATTCCAAATAAAATGAATTGCCTCCATTTAATATAAATTCACTCTATACAGTGCTCCCAAATTAAAATTTTCTCCATACAAATCGTTTTTTTTTTTCGATATTTTCCGAATTTGACCGAATTTTCGGACAAGATTTCAGATTCATATTTTTGAGCCCCGAGAGCCCCCCGATACCGAGTTTTAGCCGCCTAGCACGAATTTGAAATTTTGGTGAAAAAAGCCATTTTGGTGAGCATTTAGTTTTTTGCCTCAGCAAAAATGACTAAAATGGAAGTAATAATATAAAATATTGGTGTCATCCATTTGACAGTAGTAATATAGATAATTTGGTCTGAAATTAACTTTTTAGGTGTTCATATATTTTTATAGGATGTAAGAAAAAGAATTATTTGCTTTATTTATAGAAAAGTTTGGGATACACTATTTGGTGTGCATTCATCCGTTTTGGTGAGCATTAAGAATTTATTGGTAGTAATTTATCAATATATTTGGTAGGCGTTTAATCATATTTGGTAGGCGTTTAAACACAAGCCATATTTATTTATAAAAAGCCGTTTAGTATAAAATAAAATACTAAACAAAAGATTGGTATTACGATACCTTGTTTAGTAGATTCTACGAAAGTGCAATAGTAAAATTTACTAAAGCCGTTTAGTATAAAAATACTAAACAAAAGATTGGTATTACGATACCTTGTTTAGTAGATTATTTCCTTCACTTCAACAATAATGTACCAAGTATTAGGACTGGTCAAAAATCAAAAATCAAAATGCGTTACAGACGGTCTTAATCTGAATCTACCCATAGGGGCGACCGGGGAAAATTGTGTCTGACTGGGTTTGGCTGAACTGGGAGAGGGCATAGGCCTTCCCGAAAGTGAGAGATATGTATCTTGTGATTCATTGGGGACGATATCCATCCCATCCTGTGAAAATGGGGACGATTGGACAATGTTTTGGGCGGCACTTCCGCATCCGAGGAGGTGCGCATCGTGGCTATTTTTCACATCATTTGACGGCGCTCTCGCCGTTTTTACGGGAGCGCTTTTGCCTGCACACCTCTGTCCAGGGGCCCTCCTCTGAGTCGTGAAATTGGGAGTCTATTATATCGGGGTGTGCAGGCACAACCGCACGCGTTTGGTCATATTATCAATCTACCGTACATAATACTTCCCTCGTATTTACGAAGTAGGTAATATTAAGTAATTACATACATATATTAGGTAAGTATTTACTATCAGAATATTGCAATAATATTAATTGTGCAACATTACATAGTAGGTATTAAGTATTTACATATACATCTTTAGGTAAGTAAGTATTTACTATCAAAATATTGCAACAGGTCGGTGTGTAGCAAAGGGGACCCAGGACTTAAAAAATGTTCGACAGGTGTGATGTCATATTGACACCTATTTTTTATGATGCTATCGTATAGAGGATGCTAAAATAAGCATGTTTATTAGGGGCAACTTTTTTCAAACTTGATAATTACCGAGATATTGAGGTTCAAACATTATTAATTTTAAAGGGTTCCGAGACACAAATTTCGAAGACGAGTAATTTATGTCAATATAACTCATTCAACGGTAATAACAGTAGTACAATTTTATTGGGCTTCTTATTTGCAGAAAAATTGAAAATTTACGCGAATTTAATTAAAAAAAAAATTTGGGGTTGCTGGGGAGATGCTCTACAGCAACTCCGAATTCAATGAATTGTACTCTCGATCTATTGGGGTACATTTTTTTTTTAAGTATGTACTAATTCAGTACATATTGTGTACATCATTATTACGTCCTAATAAATCACAAAACAGACAGTGGGGTTTCCAGGGAGCATGACGTCACAATTTCTATGAAATGTGCCTCCGCAGTTTTAGGTACATTTTCCATTTGTACCTAATAGTGTAAAATTATGGTCAAAAATGTTGCGCATAGATTAAAAAACCGGCCAAGTGCGAGTCGGACTCGCGCACCAAGGGTTCCGCACAAACACTTTTCATCCCTAAGTGGTTAAGGTAAGTTTGCACCAGGGATTGAAAAACCGCAAAAGACTAAATAAAGGTATCAATTGAAAAGGTACCCAACGGTAACGGTAACTCCCTCTGCTATGCAACTATTGTAAATCAAAGCTAGGTAAGGCGCAATTGAATCTATGATATTATTAATTATTTTTACTGATGCTCCCCATAAATCCTCTGTTTTCTTTAAATTGAGTGATTTAAATGTTTTAATAACATCTACTGTATTTACTGGACTAAATTGAAACTCAACATCACATTTCTTACAATTAGCACAAAGTAAGGTATGGGCTTCGGACGCAGATGATTTTAAACATTTTGTGGTATTAACTGCAATGTTGGGAAAATAATCCTCGAATGCCGAGGCAACATCATGATTTGACATAGTCTGCCCGTTTTCACTGACAATGTTGACTTGGCAATTGCGAGTTTTGGATTTACCAGTTTCTCTGTTAATAACATTCCAAATAGTTTTTACTTTGTTGTCCGACATTTTGACTTTAGAACTAATATAATTTGCTTTTGCGGCTATGCACACTTGCTTAAACCATTTTGAATAGTTCTTAACATAGTTTAAAAAATCTGCGTCCTTGTTCACTTCCTTCTCTGCATACAGTTCATAAAGCCTGGTTCTGCTTCTATGAATACCTACAGTAGCCCATTCACTAAACTTTGTTTTTGTAGTCGACCCAGAAATAGTTTTCTTTTTGAAATGTGTATTAAATTGATCCATTATTATGCCAAATAAATCTTTGTAATATTTATATAATATTTATAGAGTATAATATTTATAGATTATTTATTTATATTATGAGATTATTTATAGATTTATTGTATAATATTTATAGAGTGCGGTCTTCGCCAACAAAATGCATCGCAGTTTGGCGAAACATGTACTTATAGTGTACCTACCAGTTTGTAATCTTTTATTGCGCAATAAATAAAATAAAATACCGATTTTTAAGAAAAAATTATATCCGTCGAACTTTATTCCAAAATGGATGCCATTTTTGAAATCTACACCCCCAAAACCCCAGAAAATGACACCCATGACGAATTTTTCAAAACAGTGACGTCCGCCACCTTTAATATTTCCAAAATGGATGCCAGTTTTGAAATTTAGACCCCCAAAAACCCAGAAAACGACACCCATGACGACTTATTAAAAAAAGTGACGTCCGCCATCTTTATTTCCAAAATGGATGCCATTTTTGAAATTTACACCCCCAAAAAGCCAAAAAACGACACCCATGACGACTTATTAAAAAAAGTGACGTCCGCCATCTTTATTTCTAAAATGGATGCCATTTTTGAAATTAACACCCCCAAAAACCCAGAAAATGACACCTATGACGACTTATTCAAAAAAGTGACGTCCGCCATCTTTATTTCCAAAATGGATGCCATTTTTGAAATTTACACCCCTAAAAAGCCAGAAAACGACACCCATGACGACATTAAAAAAAGTGACGTCCGCCATTTCATTTCCAAAATGGATGCCATTTTTGAAATTTACACCCCCAAAAAGCCAGAAAACGACACCCATGACGACTTTTTCAAAAAAGTGACGTCCGCCATCTTTATTTCCAAAATGGATGCCATTTTTGAAATTTACACCCCCAAAAAGCCAGAAAACGACACCCATGACGACTTATTCAAAAAAGTGACGTCCGCCATCTTTATTTCCAAAATGGATGCTTTTTTTGAAATCTTCACCCCCAAAAGCCTAGAAAACGACACCCATGAGTGTTTCAAAAGAGTGACGTCCGCCATCGATTCCCCACACCGAAAATAAGAAGTTACCAACAAAATACACAAATGAGCGATTGTTATAATCAAAACCGGCACTGGAACTCGAAAAATAATTATTATGGCATAAATTATGTCCCGACCGACGCAGATATTAGCTTTGGGTACTTTAAGTACAAAAACGTTTCACCATTACCAAATAAAAAAAATCGTCAATAAAAGGACAACCGACATGTCAAGCAAGCCGGAGTAGTTTCAGCGCGCAAACACAAAAAGGGAAAAAATAGGAATCACCTTTTTTTGAAGTCTATTGAAAGGAAATTCACCACCAGGACGATTTTTTTTTGTTTGAAGTGTTAAAATGAAATTCACCGCCAGAACGACAATCACCTCTTTTTGAAGTCGGTTGTAATGAAATTCACCGCCAGAACAACAATCACCTCTTTTTGAAGCCGGTTGAAATGGAATTCACCGCCAGAATAAGAATCAAAATTCCCCGCCAGAACAAAAATTGCCTTTGTAATTATTATTATGTCAGCCGTGTTTTTATTATTTCTTATTCTCATCCGCAATTGTGCGATAGAGAGCGTTGTAGCTTGCGACAGACGATAGGTACTTTTTTGATGAAATGTTGCCATGTTGCCAGCCCGCGCTATGCGCTATCGATCGCCAAACTTGATCTTACTAAACTAGTTTCGTAATAAAATGCGACGTTGCCAGCATCAGGCGCCGAGCGGGCGCGTTCCCCCCCCAAAGCGAGTGGTCTGTTCACGTTTACTCGCTCAGTCCGCTGTTTTTTTCCTTATTGAACTGTAGTGTCGCGTCGCCTGTATCCAAAAGGCTCCAATGGACAGTGATTGTGAAAAAGAACTAATTGCACAGTACCTCACTGAATGGGGCCTTTCTGATCAAACTGTGAAAAACTTTGAAGGTAAGTTTTACATGTGAAGTTCCTATTACTTATTTATTATTGGTCTAATTTCGTTAACGAATAACAACACATGCATTAGTTTACTAGGTAATTTTGTGTTAATTATCCAGTGATATGTACCTATGCATTTATAATTAGTGAAAAAAGAATATTATTACTTACTGAGCTGCGCCATTTTGTTATTTTTTTATGGAAAATGTAGCCATTTCTTACGATTTACCTATATGTACCTAATTGTTTTAGATAACGAGATAACATTTAGGTTACTCGATGAAATTCATGATACGTATACATATATGTAGATATAATCACTTAATTATTATACCAGGCATCATCATTTATTTTACATTACATGTATTTTTATCACATTGCATCTGTGCCGCGAGCACGGCAAAAGGACGTATCTTACTATGACATCCGTATAAAGATAAGACCTTTTACCGTAAATACCCCTTTATCCCTTCGTATAAATACTAAACAAAAGATTGGTATTACGATACCTTGTTTAGTAGATTATTATTTTCCTTCACTTCAACAATAATGTACCAAGTATTAGGACTGTTCAAAAATCAAAATGCGTTACAGATGTATCTGCTTTTTTCTTTTTAAGTAGGTCGATGTTTTACTTACAACCTACGTTAAAAAGCAATTACTTAATGGCTAAATGCGTCCTTTTTATTTCGTTAACTGAAATGCGCTATGCGCATTATTACTATGTAAAAAAAACCGGTCAAGTGCGAGTCGGACTCGCGCACCGAGGGTTCCGTACAAACACTTTCTATCCCTAAGTGGTTAAGTTTGCACCTGGTGTGTATAGCGCTCCATACAAATGAGGTGCAAAGTTAACGCAACCAATCCCTTTGTTGTATGGGAGCCCCCTTTAATATTGATTTTATTTTATTTTTAGTATTTGTTGTTATAGCGGCAACAAAAATACATCATTTGTGAAAATTTCAACTGTCTAGCTATCACCGTTCTTGAGATACAGCCTGGTGACAGACGGACAGACGGACAGCGAAGTCTCAGTAATAGGGTAGGGTCCCGTTTTTACCCTTTGGGCACGGAACCCTAAAAAAGCATACATTTATTTTTGGTACCAAGTATTGTTTTTGAGTTTTGTTAATATTGTTTTATGTGCAATACAGTTTTTAAAGCAACGACCGCGAACTCGCACGAAGTTGCCGCGCCGATCGCACGTGAACATGTCTAGTGCGCCGCAAGGTAAAAAACTTTATTGTGTCTATTGTCGTAAAAGTGACCACGAGCGTAGTGATTGTCCGAAGTGTATAAAGTAAATCTTTCAAAAAATAATAATGTGTGCGAAACGTGGCGCTAAGCTAAGCATTCAGTGTTTCAGGTCAGACTGAACATTTTGCTATTGTGTCACAGATTAATAATGCGCAGACGGATCACTGTATTAATGTTATGCTGTCTCAGTCATCAATGTCTAAATGAAAATTTAAATGTTTTGTCAAAGCGTAAGACAATTCAGACGGATCAATCAGTTAATGTTACGCCGTCTCAAACTTATTCATGTTCATATGAATATTTAATTTTTTTGTCAAAGAGTAACACAATTCAGACGGATCAATGTGTTAATGTTATGCCGTCTCAAATTTATTTATTTCCAAATGAAAATTCTAATGTTTTGTCAAAGAGTAACACAATTCAGACGGATCAATGTGTTAATGTTATGCCGTTTCATAGTCAGTCAAAAGAAAAAAAAGATCAATAATTAAAAACGTTAGTATTTGGTAACAGTGCGCTGATTCTATAAGTGATATCGCTTTAGTATGTATGAAAGATTTATAGTATTCAGAATTATTTTGTTTCTATACATTTTGTATGTATCGTACACGGTTTTCTTTTAAAGTGGAAAATACCGCGCTCCGGGACACATTCCAGGCCCGGGGGGTGACGCGCACCCCTTTGAGGTGGGGGAGTAGATAAAATTAAACTTGGCTTTATAACCTACATATCCTGTTAGATAAGTTATCCTTTAATTTTGCCAAATTTTCCATATATTTCAATCTAATTTTCTTTAATTATTATATATATGTTAATGATGTTATCACCAGGGGTCGGACTTTCTTTCGCACGATAAGACTAATGGAGAGCTATGGAGCCGATATTAAAATTAAAATACTATTCATACTCATACTCATATAATAACCAACTCCGGGCAGGCCCCCTGCTACTTAGTGACATTCGGATGCAGCTAAATATTAGGCTTCCGTCTTCCCAGTAATCGGAAAAAAAACAATAACCACAAAGGCAGTTTGGAATGAAATAGATGAATGAGTATGAGTATGAATTGTATTTTAATGTTAATAACGGCTCCATAGTTCTCCATTAGTCTTACCGTGCGAAAGAGTCCGACCCCTGGTCATCATATTTGTAAATACCTGTTGGGGAGTAACATCGTCGCCCTTGGCAGCAAACTAAAATGTGAATTATCATCCATATCAGAGACCCCAGGGCACATTTATAGTTTTTTGAATGTATATAATGTTTATACTTATTTGATATTTTATGTCTACAGCCGGAACATCATCGACATAGCCAATGTCGAGGAGAGCCGCAACAACTCAACGGCCCTCAACACTACAATATTCCCTAATAACAAATGCCCAGACAAGCAAACCCAGTTCAAGATGGTGGGCAACCTCATTCCGGACACGCGGTACGCGGCCTACGTGAAGACCTTCACCACACGGCAGGACAAGCGCGGCGGGCAGAGCCCTATCATATACTTCAGAACTCCCTGGCCGTAAGTTAAGATCAATACATGTTAGTGTACGGCCTGAGTGGACACTTGGAGCGAAAAAAAATGCAGTCTGACTTTAATACACAATTGTTTTAACATACCTACCTACGTCATTTTTAATATTATTTTCAAACAATTCAAACTAAACTACAAACATGATACATATATATATAAATTTCTTTTGGAGGTCAAATTATTAATATTCCATGTTGTGATTTGTTTTAATTCTTCGACGTTTTTTATTTTTATATCATTGCATAATTGAGAAAAACACTATACATACCTCGACGTGAAAAAGGATTGCTAGCATTGTATTCCTGGCCTACTCGGCAGGCAAACCCCATTTTTCCGGCGTCCGTAGTAATGTGCAGGGGTCAGACTTTCTTTCGCACGGTAAGACTAATGAACTATGGAGCCGTTATCAACACAATTCATACTCATACTCATTCATCTATTTCATTCCAAACTGCCTTTGTGGTTATTATGGTTAACATTCCCAAGCATTAAATGACTAAAATTATATTTTTTTTTAAACTCAATTTATTGTCAATATCATGAACTTTCTAGTCATAAATGGATATTCAATCAATATAGAACCCAATTTACTTCAGAAAACATGGATAAACTTGCAAATATTTACGTATTTTATGGTGGCGAAAAAAAACAATGCCTACACAAATCAGGTCTTTGTATATTCTTCTGACTTTGTCCTTGACTATAAAATTAAAATTGCGAATGAAATACACTTATGAGTATGAGTATGAGTATGAATAGTATTTTAATGTTAATATCGGCTCCATAGCTCTCCATTAGTCATACCGTGCGAAAGAAAGTCCGACCCCTGGTGATAACATCATTAACATATATATAATAGTTAAAGAAAATTAGATTGAAATACATATATGAAAGTTGGCATATTTTCAAATTAATTTTTTTCAACCATCTTCTACTTTATGAACTGATTAATATACACGATGATTTTTATTCGGTGATCAGGTACCAACTTTTCTAACTCAGTAAATGGTGGCGGTCACGTTGAAGTGGTAATTAACATAAAAACAAACTTTTATTTTTCTGATAATTTTTATTTTGAAATCAATTTTTATTAAATTCCTAGTCACCTTACTAATCTGTATCTGTGAGCTTACAACCTTTTTAATAATTTAATGGTAATGACAATTTATGAGTAATAACCTGTCATTATCGTTGTCATTACATAAATAAATTCGTAGAAATTTTCCCGCCAAAGCGATGACACGACGTAGGTATCGTACATCAAAAATTTATGTAGGATGATCATTTATGTAGTGGTTATTAGTTTTGATTATGTTTCAACTATGTTTTAATTATTTTTAAACAGTGAGGTAATTGCATGAGGTCTCGCCTATTAAGTTTAATTTTAGCTAGATATTAATATTTGCCTACTTCTGATCACCGATTAAAAATCATCGTGTACCTATATGTAGGTTTCCTATACTATCTATTATACGAATTGAATATAAGTTTAATACAATTTAACATCGAGTCGACTAGCCTATTATTGTAACACGTTTGTATTTTTAATTTTAGGAGACGTTATGTTCCTAGCCGGAAATATTCAAAAAAAATCATACATTCCGGCTCGAGGGAAGTTAGTCGATAAAAGAACTAAAATTGAAAAAAACCGGTCATAAAACTGGCATTCAAAATGCAGTGGACAAAAATGATACTCCAGGTAAGCAAAATAAGCATAGATACTTTATGTATGATTAATTATCACTATCACTACATAGTATAAAACAAAGTCGCTTTCTCTGTCCCTATGTCCCTTTGTATACTTAAATCTTTAAAACTACGCAACGGATTTTGATGCGGTTTTTTTTAATAGACAGAGTGATTCAAGAGGAAGGTTTATATGTATAATACATGCATAATTTATCAGCATTGCACCCGTGCGAAGCCGGGGCGGGTCGCTAGTTTAGTATAAATCAGTCGCTTCCTGCTGTCTGTCTGTCCCTATGTACGCTTAGATCATTAAAACTGTGCAACGGATTTTGATGCGATTTTTATTGATAGATAGAGTGATCCAAGAGGAAGGTTTATAATTATGTATAATACGACCGTGCGCAGCAGTAACTAAATGAAATAAATAAATAAATAATACATTTTAAGCATTTGGGTCACTTGGGGGTAAGTTTTGAGATATAATTTATATTTCCAGAATCTGGATGCCAGATAATCAATACCGCTACCACTAGAAGAAGTTGAAGTGCACCAGTTGTGGCTTAAATTTAATAAGGAGCCGTTTGCTGAAATTTTAGAAAAGTGGGAATTAACAAGGCACTATCGATTGAAATCCTTCACATGTACTGAAAACACAGTACATGACATTATCTGAATGGCCCAGCTTAACCATGAGTCTAGGCTACAAACTGGTATGTTTTTTTTTTTTATAATATAGGCAAGAAATTACAACTACATGCCTAATCAATACTTTTTTTTTTCAGATTGAAAGTGATTTCAACGTCCTACACCCCGACCGTGAGCTAAACTTGCTAAAGAAGTGGCCTCAATTTATGGACAAGGCTCTACCACATTTCAAAAAACTTAAATCAAATGAATTAAATACACTTGACAAAAATCCATCGGAAGGTAGCTATAGTTAGTTGCGCTGGGCATTTTCCGCAAGTCGACATCCAACGTGCCTATTTTGCGTGGAAGGTAGCTATACCATTATTATTAAATTATTGATACAAAGTGTTTGTGTGTGTATAATACTTTTTCTTTAGCTTAATTTTATTTTATTTTTTTTAACAGTGAGGTAATTGCGTGAGGCCTCGCCTATTAAGTTTAATTTTAGCTAGATATTAATATTTTCCTACTCCTGATTACCGATTAAAAATCATCGTGTACCTATATGTAGGTTTCCTATACTATCTATTATACGAATTGAATATAAGTTTAATACAATTTAACATCGAGTCGACTAGCCTATTATTGTAACACGTTTGTATTTTTAATTTTAGGAGACATGTTATGTTCCTAGCCGGAAATATTCAAAAAAATCATACATTCCGGCTAGAGGGAAGTTAGTCGACAAAAAAACTAAAATTGAAAAAAAAACCGGTCATAAAACTGGCATTCAAAATGCAGTGGACAAAAATGATACTCCAGGTAAGCAAAATAAGCATAGATACTTTATGTATGATTAATTATCACTATTTAGTATAAATCAAAGTCGCTTCCTGCTGTCTGTCTGTCCCTATGTATGCTTAGATCATTAAAACTATGCAACGGATTTTGATGCGGTTTTTATTAATAGATAGAGTGATCCAAGAGGAAGGTTTATAATTATGTATAATACGACCGTGCGCAGCAGTAACTAATTGAAATAAATAAATAAATAATACATTTTAAGCATTTCGGTCACTTTTGGGGGAAAGTTTTGAGATATAATTTATATGTATTTCCAGAATCTGGATGCCAGATAATCAATACCGCTACCACTAGAAGAAGTTGAAGGGCACCAGTTGTGGCTTAAATTTAATAAGGAGCCGTTTGCTGAAATTTTAGAAAAGTGGGAATTAACAAGGCACTATCGATTGAAATCCTTCACATGTACTGAAAACACAGTACATGACATTATCTCTGAATGGACCAGCTTAACCATGAGTAGGCTACAAACTGGTATGATTTTATTGTTTTTTTTTTTTTATATAATACATATAGGCAAGAAATTACAACTACATGCCTAATCAAAACTTTTTTTTGTCAGATTGAAAGTGATTTCAACTTCCTACACCCCGACCGTGAGCTAAACTTGCTAAAGAAGTGGCCTCAATTTATGGACAAGGCTCTACCACATTTCAAAAAACTTAAATCAAATGAATTAAATACACTTGACAAAAATCTATCGGAAGGTAGCTATACCATTATTATTAAATTATTGATACAAAGTGTTTGTGTGTGTATAATACTTTTTCTTTATCTTAATTTTATTTTATTATTTGTTTCAGATGCCAGAGATTATGTATTTTTTTAATTAATGTCTCACAAAATGCCACCAACTGTTAAAGTGACAGTTAGGGACAATAACAAGAAAAATATTTTTTTCAAACCCAGCATCGTGGAGTCGCAGGATGCGTTCATTTTGCACGTAACGGTATGCAACTTAGCCTATGTCTCTAAAGAATGGACTAAATATTATTCCTCTTCTTAATTCTATACATTGTGGGAACGAGTAACCCCGTAGTTTGCAAAGTGTTTAGTTGGCCACTTTATGTCTGTCAATAAGTATGTCTCAATTTATGATAGATAAATGATTTTGTCTAAAATAGTTATCGTCTCTAAAAATAGGCTGATTCCAGAAAACTGTAACATTTATTACTTATTATAAAAAAGTGAAAGTTTTTATGGTGTGGCGGTATACTGTCAGTTCAGACTTAATTCACTTAGAAATTAGAAGTAGGTAGCTAATTTGCCATATTTTCGAAAGTTGTTGATTTCAACAACTTTCGAAAATATGGCAAATTAGGTAAATGTCGACTGTCGTTACTTTGTAAGATTTAGTTTAGATCTACCAAAAACAAGACACAGACGAAATTTTCTTATCACTTACAGTCAATAATATAAAAATATTTTTGTATAAATGTCCAAACACTAGCGCATATTCGGCATTCAACACCTGTATGATTTTAAAGCATACGTCATATACGTATATGCAGCGGGACCCCATGTAATTATGGTTTAGGTCCTAAAAAATCGAGTTGGTATATATTTCTACCTGTCGATTTATGTACTTTAAAATTTCTAACTTGCAAATTAATGAAAAAAAAAAAAATGATTCTGTGCCAGCGGGGCCCTTTGTTAATTGTAAGTTTACAGACTTAATGAATTACTATTCATAGAGCATCTTATTTCTACCTTCCAAATAACTTTTCACTACACCCTAGATATAAATAGTTTTTGAGAAATACGCGTTCGAAGATTTTGTCCTTCTAGCAGGGCCCTTTGGTTTTTATTGACTTACATGACCCCAGGTAATTTTAAAAAACAGCCGGTTTTTTCTACTTACTGAATCAATTATTACCAACTTGCTAGTGACAGGTTTAGTGATAATATAATACAATAATATTTTTTTTTGTTTTTTTTTTCTTGAAAACTTGTCATTAGCATGTTGGTAATAATTGATTCAATAAGTAGAAATAACCGGCTGTTTTTTAAAATTACCTGGGGTCGTGTAAGTCACTAAATACCAAAGGGCCCTGCTAGAAGGACAAAATCTTCGAACGCGTATTTCTCAAAAACTATTTATATCTCGGGTGTAGTGAAAAGTTATTTGGAAGGAAGAAATAAGATGCTCCATAAATAGTTGCTTGCAAACATCTTGAGTGTGCAGTAGTCGATTTGTACGTAAATCAATATGTTTGCCGGCACCTGTACGTTTTGTAACAATGAATACTCATACTGACAATAAATGCATAATTTAATCTAGAATAATCGAGCCTCTAGAAAAATATGTAATCACTTCATACCACATTATGTAATATTCTTTACGTCATCCTACGGCTGTAAATGGGATTTTCTACCCGCTTCGCTTTGGGGAGAAAATCTTTCTTCCCGGCCCACGCAAGACGTAAAACTAGACGAGCCGCGGGCGGTAATTCGTATAGCCCCAGTTTGCATATTTATGAACACAAACACCTGCCATCTGGCACATTCACGAATTCGCCGCCCTAGCTATAAAACGTCTATGTCTATTACGTTTTCTGATTACGATTTTCTGTTCGTTACGCGGGGTGAAAATCTCACTTTCTGGCGAAAAGGCAAGACGTAATAGTACATTACACATACCTAGGGCGGTGGATTCGTGAATGTCCTAGATCAAAGGTGTTTGTAGCCCGAATCGAAGGTGACATCTCTGCCTAGCGGGCAGAAAATCCCACTTACGGCCTGGGGTGACGTAAAACTTTAAGTAAACCACGGGCGGCAATTAGTAAAGTAGACATTCACTTATTCACCGCCCTAGGTATGTAACGTACTAATTTAACCAGATGATGTATAAATTTTTTTTAAGTTCTCATAATAAAATCTATATAGTTTTTAAATCATATTATTTCTCACCCACCCCCAAAATTTTATTCGGGATCGAACTAACTTTAGCTAAAGTTAATTTATTCCCACCTTGTTTCAGTTATTAGATTCTAAGCGGCTTTTGTTATTATTTTGTAACTTCTTTTAGGTCAGTAAAATCTTACACGAAAAAAGAATAATTTTTAATGTAGAATATATAGCCTATATTGTCATATATCAAACTTTTGTTTCAGCGTATTATGTTATTTACCAACTGAACGGTTTTTGTTAGTTTTAGTAATTTATTACTTTATGATCCGAAGTGTATTCATGTTGCTTTGTTTGTATATTCTGCCACATAATATTTTAGTCTTGAAACGTCGAGTGTGGTCCTAAAACGATTGCAATAGAGTTTCAAAACTAAATAACAAATATTTTACTTATTGTCATATCAAATTATTGTTTCACCGTATATGAGCTAAACGGCTTTTGTTCATTTTGGTAATTTACTTTCCTACAATTTACCAAACGACATACCTACTTATTGCCATCACACTTTTTGTTTCGTATGTTATACCAATTCAATTTAGTAAGAACTATTTGTAATGTATTTAATTACAAAATTAAGATTGGTACATAATACGAAACAATAGTTTGATATTACGATATGTCATTTGTAAAATTTTACGAAAGTAAATTACTGAAATTAACAAAAGCAGTTAAGTAAAAAATACGAAACAATAGATTGATATTACGATATGTACTTTAGTAAATTCTACGAAAGTAAGTTACTTAAATTAACAAAAGCCGTTTAGTATAAAATACGAAACAAAAGATTGATATTACAATATGTACTTTAGTAAATACTACGAAAGTACAATAGTAAAATCAACAAAAGCCGTTTAGTATAAAATACTAAACAAAAGATTGGTATTACGATACCTTGTTTAGTAGATTCTACGAAAGTGCAATAGTAAAATTTACTAAAGCCGTTTAGTATAAAATACTAAACAAAAGATTGGTATTACGATACCTTGTCTAGTAGATTCTACGAGTGCAATAGTAAAATTTACTAAAGCCGTTTAGTATAAAATACTAAACAAAAGATTGATATTACGATACCTTGTTTAGTAGATTCTACGAAAGTACAATAGTAAAATTTACTAAAGCCGTTTAGTATAAAATACTAAACAAAAGATTGGTATTACGATACCTTGTTTAGTAGATTCTACGAAAGTACAATAGTAAAATTTACTAAAGCCGTTTAGTATAAAATACGAAACAAAAGATTGATATTACGATATGTACTTTAGTGAATTCAACGAAAGTACAATAGTAAAATTAACAAAAGCCGTTTCGTATAAAATACTAAACAAGTGATTGATATTACGATATTTACTTTAGTAAATTCTACGAAAGTGCAATAGTAAAATTAACTAAAGCCGTTAAGTATAAAATACGAAACAAAAGATTGATATTACGATACATACTTTAGTAAATTCTACGAAAGTGCAATAGTAAAATTAACTAAAGCCGTTTAGTATAAAATACGAAACAAAAGATTGCTATTACGATACATACTTTAGTGAATTCTATAAAAGTGCAATAGTAGGATTAACTAAAGCGGTTTAGTATAAAACACGAAACAAAAGATTGATATTACGATATATACTTTATTGAATTCTATGAAAGTACTATAGTAAGATTAACAAAAGCCGTTTAGTATAAAATACTAAATGAAAGATTGATATTACGATACATACTTTAGTTAATTATATGAAAGAACAATAGTAAAATTAACAAAAGCCGTTTAGTATAAAATACTAAACAAAAGATTGATATTACGATATGTATTTCAGTAAATCCTACGAAAGTCGTTTAGTTAAAAGCACAAAAGTACACTTGTAAAAATTACAAAAGTAGTCTAATAAATCGCACGAAACAAGTTCAGTAGTAATTAGTAAACTAATTTCGTAGAATAGTCATTATCATTTACTAAACTGGTTTAGTAAATAAGCTACTAAACAAAGTTTAGTAAATATAGGCTCGTAAATTTACTAAACTGGTTTCGTGAATAGTCAACCAAAGCATGTTTAGTAAAATCAACAATTTTCGTGTGTAGGTCCCAAATCAACCTAAAACTTTAGTAAGGTTTAGTAAAACTTTCGTAAAATCAACCCTCACCGTTTTTTCAGTGTACTGAAACCAACTCCTCGTACGTGGAAGTTTCGATTTTCTTTGGATGTAACAGATTGCTAACCAACTGATAAGTATCATCAGATAAACTCGTTAACAACACTGCACTTTTTTTCTGCACCGCGATGTCATTTAAGGTTATAAACATCTCTAGTCTGCCGGAAAAAATCGCCCATTCTTGATTTTTGTAATCAAATGATCCTAATGTTCCAACGTAGGCACTCATTCTTGTGGTTTCTTCCCTCGTCGTCGCCATTTAGTACATATGGGGCCAGTTAGGGGTTAATCCAAAGGAAACACATGTATCTCGTACGGTAGCTAGTTTAATACTGCATATCTGTGTGCGGCGGCACGCACACATCCATCTCAACGTACGTACATATACCGCAGTAGAACAATCAATCAAATAATACCACAACGGAAAGTGACAGAGAATAGAGATTGCTATTGTTAGGAAAGAAAGAAACAAAACACGAGTTTGAGCAATAAAATTCGCGACATTATGATGAATAGAGGGGAGGGCGGGGACAATGGGCGTCACGCACTGGCGACCTCATAACCATCTACTCCAATTTATGACGACATTTTCGGTTCACAGAGTGCCTCGCGAGATACGTTACGAATAGTTGTAGTGCTTGCCGTGTCATCTATTACACTTATTAATGCTATTACTTTTGTTATCTATGATTGTACTTTTTTTGTTACAACATTCTTTAATAGCATTGAGTTATAAATCAAATCACTACAGGTTGCGTACAGACAAATTTCAAAAACCCCTAAGAAGCTTAACCCTCAAAGCAATCATAATATGGTAGGTTTCTATTTCGATCTTCGCAAACGTGACAACTGTATTTTATTGGTTATTTCTGTGACCAACCAACACTCACCATAGGCCTATGCCATCCTTATCAGATGATATTATGTAGCATGGTGTACTGCCGTTTGGCAAATAATGTTTCCCAAATATGACTTCCCAAATAACTTATCGCAACAGTTTTATTTCCCAAATGCATCTCTAGCAAAGTTACATTTCCCATTGTATTCATTTGGTCAAATGATCTTTTCCCAAAATTTCACTTTGTCAAGATTTTATTTAGCAAATGCTTATAAAGCAAATGTTTGATTTTGTCATAAATTATTTTCCAAACAAAAATTTTCCAAATTAGTCACTTTGCAAGCTGAACTTATAGCAAAAGTCTGGTAAATTGTAAGCCCTAAGTATTCCTTAATATTACCTAATAGTAGTACGTAAGGCAGGTCCGACTTGGCTTAGGTTAGGTACGACGACGAGCGTAGCGAGGAGGAGTGTTAGGTTGAGTTGCGACTTTAACGAGCGAGCGTAGCGAGCGAGCCACGCGGCCCTATAGTGAGTGGGCCAAACATCATAGTATTACTTATTTCACCTTATACTGGGATATAAATCGTATGCCATGCAATATTTTGGGATAAGAATGTTATGCCAAACGATATATTTGCAAAAAAAAAAAATTGGGAAAGTAAAACTTGACAAGTAATTATTTGCTAAGCAACCACTTGCTAAACAAAAGGTTTGCAAACTGTAAATTTGCGATACGTAGTTTTGCTAATTGCACTTTTTGCCAAATGAAAATTTGGGAAACAAAGTTTGCGATGTGATACTTTGGGGAACGTTTTTTGCCAAACATTAGTAATCCGTGTCGAAAGTCATGAAATTATTAATTTTTACGTTATCGGTCACGTGGTTTTAAAAATAAAAAAAAATATGGGAAAAAACCTATTTACTGAAGGTACTCGCAAAATTTCAAGCGAATTGGTTGAGAAATGTGATCTCTAGGCGAGAACAGCCGGAAATCTGAATATCCAACAAACATCCGGACGAAGAAAATAAATTTTGACAAAGCTGAATCAAAGACGCTTTGCTCGCTTTGCTCGCTCGCTCAAAAAGTTCATATTGTCGTCACAAAAAATAACATATTTTGTGAGATAATCAAGATAAATGCTTGATAACAAGCCGAGCAGAAATGTACCACTTTAACACCCCCGAGCGAAAGCTGCCAAATTACGTGTCTGAAAGGCTAAGAATGAGACGCGGTCACGATGGTGGGTCGGCGCCATGGACGAATAGTCAAGGGGACTGCCTATTAGGGTGGCTCTCATTTGTATTATTTTTTATTGTTAAGGCTCATTATCCGTTCAAAACTGCTGATAGTTTTAGACATTTTGCTATGATCAAACATGTTATCAATGTTACTACTTAGAACAGGGCTATTGCGATTTATTGGTATATGTTCGAAACCTACAGTTTGAACTTTACATTGATAAATTTTGTTTCAAAAACTACTCGAAGTTGTCAAAATTCGGGCAGAACTGTTTTTTTTTCACTTATTTTCGAGTGCACGCAATGAAAGCGTGAAATGACTATATGTTACTATAGAACTCAGGGAAAAGTAATTATTCACTTCAAAAAGTTGGTTTAAATTGTCATAATATGAAAAAAGAAGTAAATTATTAAAGGAATAAGGCCTTTTAATAGCAAACATTCTCATTTAAAGAGGTGAAATAAATTGGGTGCAATCGAAAATGATCTTCTGTCTTCGGATCGATATTAAAATGCAATGAACTTTTTTTTAAATTTAGGTCGGGTATCTAATGTTAGTTTATTTTCTTGGTACATTTCGCAAAATGAAATCACACTAATATTAGAAAGGCGAAAGTTTGTGAGTGTGTTTGTGTGTATGTTTGTTACTTCTTCACGCTCAAACGGCAATTTTTATAAATTTTGGTATTAAGGTAGCTGACACCTTAGATTAACACATTGGCTACTTTTAATCCCGAAAAAATGAAGTTTTGCCGTGGGATGACCGGGTAACGCCGCGATAAAAACAAAAAATCCATCCTGTAAATTTCGTATAGCGCTTTATCGTCTATTGAACAATGTATCTATTAAGCTTCGAAGTTTGTAGATGGCGCTAGTGTATAAAATACTGATGGAATGGCTTTATTTAGGCATGAGCAGACGTTTAGGTTTTTCGTCCACGGCGATACTTATTTTTATTCCTGAAAGCTAGACCGCCTCCCCAGCGGCGCGCCCAGGCGAAAAGAATGTTGTCTTTGTGAATTTTCACGACTTCAGAAATGCCCAGCATCGCTATTGAACGAGTCTTTTTTCTCCGCTTAAAGAGATTGAAGTTATTTTTTAAATTAAATTACAAAGTGACTGTATAACTTTATTAATTTACTATCGCGGAGAATAAACAGGGTTGGTATGCTAATGAAGCTTTTATTAAAGTAGTTCCCAGATTAGTGATAATGATAAGCGAATAGTAAGCGGGTAGCGTATTATAAACAATGTACAATAAAAATAAGTAAAATGTTAATCAGTAGGTATGATTAAATGAGACTGAATATACAGTAGCGGCAAAAATCTACCATATACAATATAGAATCCAAGGATAGTATCTATCCAAATGAAAATGTACATAAATTTTAATTATTATAGATCGTGCAATGTAGACGACGTTGATTTAAATAACAATTTGGATATAAAATAGAAGTTTTATTTGTTAAAGTGAAATATCAGTTTAGTTTAGTTTTTTTCTAAAATCTTTTGCGATATCTGGGAAAAGTGTGTCATTTTTTATACAAAATACACAGATAAGATATGTAAGACTGCCGCTACCGTACATTGAAAAGTTAACGTAGGTAGCTAGATAAAAATCGGCTGGAAAATGCCTTAGCCTACTCATACTCATTTCATCATCCTCATCATCCTCCTAGCCTTTGTCCCATTTTTTAAGAATGAATTCTCAATCGGGGTCGGCTACCTAAATCCCAAGATGTGGCGTAGGCACTAGTTTTTACGAAAGCGACTGCCATCTGACCTTCCAACCCAGAGGGGAAACTAGGCCTTATTGGGCTTAGGTGGTTTCCTCACGATGTTTTCCTTCACCGAAAAGCGAGTGGTAAATATCAAATGACATTCCGTACATAAGTTCCGAAAAACTCATTACTCATACTCATTTATTGATAAAAATTTCAATATTTTGCAAGTCAAAACCTTATAGCTATTAAATGATTATTTACACTTTACCCTCAACAAATGTTACTCTCGAAGGATAAACGTTCGTAAAAATTTCTTTAGTATCTTCGGATGTTCGGATTTCTGGCAATTCTCGGTTACAGGCCACATTTCTCTATTGATTCTCTTGAGAATAATAGTGAGTAGGTTCGATAAGTATGTAATTATGTATATATATTATTATATGTTTTTCTTTTTTATTAAATTTTCCGTAAATATTTAAAATGATATGGGGGTTAAAACGTAAATAATAACAAATTTCAGTTCAAAACAAACTGGCAAGGTGCAGCTCATAGAGACACTAGTTATTTTATTATAACGTCAATCTTAATTCAATTCAGCTGTAAAATAAGTTATTATTCATTAAATATCCTATCTTATCTTAATAAAGAAGCGGGCACTAAATAATTTGTATTCAATATGATATTAAAAGGATAGCACTCACAATGGCTTGGCGTGAATAAGCCAAGTTGAAAGGGATTGTGTTCTATTGGCGATAAGAGGCTTTAAATAATAAGACAAGTATTGGCAGAGAATGAGGCTACAGAGGGCTCTCTCCTTTGATCTAAGCAAACTCCGGTTTAGATCTGTCATTAACACGCTTTGATTAGTTTCACTTGTGTGTCCGGCTGTTCAGATGTCGGTTTGTCTAGATCTCCAGCTGTTTTCACCTAGAGATCGCATTTATCAACTGATTCTTTTGAAATTTTGTGAGTAGGTTCGTTAATTTTTTTTGTCGATTCAGTTATTTTCAAAATAGCAGAGATACGGGAGTTGCACCTCTAGCACAACTGAGATACGCGACTTTCTCTCGCGCGAGATATTTACCCGTCCCTTTCTGTGCAGTAATGTGGGAGAGTGACGGGTAGCACTATCTCGCGCGACATGAGTCGCAAAGCATAGTTGTACTAGACGGGTTGTAAACGTAACAAAAAATAAAAATTTCAACAACTTCGGAACAAACTCGCCAGATCTCAGAGCTCACAAATCGAGTAACGATAAATCATGGAAGTAATTTACTCTATTTCTAAATATTGTGTCGCAATGAAACTTTGCATGTATATGTAGTTTATATGACAATACAATAATAATAATTTGTTATCTGGCTCATTTCATTGGCTCATTTTATTGAGATTAACGTTTGTGTAAGAAAGTACAGTTAGAAATAAGAGCTACAAAATGTTTTTTTTTTTTATCTTATTTAGTGGCAGTTTGTGTATAAACACGTTATTGTTTTCGTTATTTTCGTATTTACCAAGTCTTATTTGTACAGAAAATCGATACTACCATATACATGTATAGTCAGCATCAAAACTTGTTGTCAATTTTAGTATGCAATTGACATAATTATGCCCGTATTGGAATTGTCAGCTACTGAGCTGACTAATACTGAGCGTACCTAAATAAAATTCTGTTTCAAAAGTGTACTACGTTTCAGTGCTCAGACAAAAATAAGACCAAAAGTTTGTTACCATTCGTGACTTGCACGTGAACCTTTCAACGAGCCAGGGACCTAATTCGAGATTGACATTTGAGTGATCGCCAAACGTCAAATCTCTGTTAGATAACAGTTATATCGCCATTGAACTGTCATTTAAATGCGATGAGCTTAAAAGTGACATATCTCATCTCAATTTTGGAAATACGAAGGCGATAATGACTGTCAAAAATGTTATTCATGTATATAAATTTCTGTTTTGAACGAAACGTAACGGACAAATTTCACGTACTACGCGGTCAATTTTAAGTATGCGCCTGTTATTTATGCCGTCACATACAAAGGAAGCGAACATTTTGCGCGTCCGAATTGACGATGTTGCGATGTTCTAGGGATATCGCCACTTGTCAAGTAGGCACACGTCAAAAGTGACGGATGGCGATGAAAAGGAGAGATCTCCATTATATCTCTAAAATTGGTCGAATACCCCCCTGGACTTCAAAAGATAACTTCGAAATTCAAATGCACGTACTTGTATTGCTCAACTCCCTATTTTACACATTAAGTATTCCCCTTACATACTCGACAGTTATTTTATAGCTCTTGAAAGCGAAATTGATTACAATTTGACCTGATTATACCACTGTTAGAAAAAATCTGCCATATTTTGAAGGGTTTAGGTGTATTTTTTTTTTATTAATTATGTTTAAAAGAACCGGAAACGGACGCATGAGTGTGATGTGCCCGATATTTTCCAATAATCGCTATATTAGCTGCTTTAAGGGAATATACCACTGCTCCTTTTCCCATACTATCAGTTTACGTTAAGTTTACCTGGTAAATATAGCGGCAGATGGAAATGAAGTCCAAACTTAACGTAATCGGGTTATATAAATCGAGGTTTCATTCTCGTCTGATTCCTCGTCCAAAACTACATTGATAATATGTTAAGAAACATATTTGATCATAGAGAAAAATGTCTAAAACCTTCAGGAATTTTGAACGGATAAAGCCTTAAAGTGCAGCGTTGTTAAATGTCAACAAAAGTACTAAGTTTAATAAAAGCCCCGAGCTTAGTGCCCGTGTTCGCAAAGCCCATATCCTGAAACTTTATACTCATCGATAAAGCCTTCTAATTACCTAAGTGTAGCCGGCTTCAAGTTTCGTATTGTCGAATATGAAAACAAAAGCAAGTAATTCGAAGTTTCTGGAATAATCGAGGAATAAACCTGTCCGTTAAAATGTCGGATCTAAGATCAGTTTGCTTTTTGTTTGTTTGTTTTTAACCTTTAGAGCGCCAAAGACGGTAACTCACGTCGATGGAAAGTTGTGTCCCAGACGCCACGACGTCATTTGCCGCTATACAATGTCATACTGTCTGCTGTCAGCCTGGCGTGTGGGACACAATTTTTCGTCGACGACCTCAGCGGCCAAGAGGTTAATGGACTTCTTTTCTAGGGTCACGGTGTAACATCTACGACGAGCTACCTAAACTACCTCCTGGGACGCGCGCCAACTGAAATGTATCTACGCCTTAGACTAAAGGAACAGGTCCTTCGCCTTCTTCACCCTCGTCTCCAGACTCTACTCCTACAACGAAGCCCTAGAAAACCCTACTACAATCACCTAAGGATTTCTTAACAGCAGCTCCTAGTCTACCACAACCTACAACTACACAAAACTAGATATGAAAGGATCTTTATAACAATTGAGTTTGAACTTTTCTTAATAATTAATGGCCAAAAGATGTGCAGGACCCAACGTTGAAGTAGTAACTCAGTTTCTTTTAAGAGAAATTTAACCGTGATGTGTCGCTAAGTGCCTCCGTACCTATATTCTGTGCTATGCTACTACGTATTTCCAAATAAATGTGTATTCTCTTAATTATTTAATGCAAGCTTCTCCTATCCTACTGCTACCTTGGTTCTTTGTACTAATTAAATTTCTAACTTAGTTTAATGTTAACTATCCTCAAAATATAAACTTATTACTTCCTATGTAGTCTAGCCAACAAAAATATCTATAATTCCTATAGCAAATTCAATATGGAATATTATAGATACTCTTATAAAAGTTGCTTAATTCTATATGAAATATCAAATTCATTTAGACCATAGTCAGATATAGTTGAACTAGATTACCTTATGTAACAATAAAAATCAATATGTGATTCTATCCAAATTTTATTAGGATGCCGAAATTAAGGGTAATTTAGTTTTTAAAATTGCATGTTCTTACTCCAGAATGATTAGAAATCAAATGTCTATGTACAATATGAAACTACACTTCATTACCAATCTATAAATAGATGGAAGTTACAGAATCTATGAAATTTTATTATGAATTTAATTAATCTTAAGTTTTCATATTTGACAAAAATTAAGTAATTTTGTTATTATAATCTAATCTGGGAAGATAGTATACATCCCTTAAATAAATTATAGTAGGACAATCTGAGGTAGCTTAGACCTATACAATAAGTAGTAAGCTGCTATAATCACCACAATTAAAAACTAGTAAGGACTAGATTATAGTATAATGGAGAAGGTATCTTTATTGTGTATAAAAAAATTTTTTTTTTTTTTTTGTTAATAATCCCCTACCACCCTAAGTGCGCGGAGAGTATCACTGAACGCTTTACCTATCTATTCCTGAGAAGCAAATCGAATTAAAACGTTCAGCTAGAGGATGGGGAACTCCGCACCTATTCTAAACTGAACAAACCACTGTGGGACCTCTCTGCATCTATGCATGATGTCCTAGCCTAAGGCAAAGTGTCAGAAGATCCATCTTTTGGGGAAGCCTTTTGGCGCAGGTTTCTTTAAGTTAACTACACAGTGGCCTACGCTAAAACCTTTACCTACCTATTTAACTAGTTAAATATATGTAATGGTTGTAAAACCTATGATAATTCAGAAAAATGAAGTTTATTATTGTATTTATAAGAACTCTAGTACGCTACTCTTTCTTGGTAGGTATGAACCCTTCTAATGGGTTCTAGAACTTGGTTTTCGTTTGACCATACTCATAAATGTAGTATATCCTTGAAATCATGAAGACTATCGTGTCCGTTCGGAGTATCTTTCAACTCTCGACTGACTCATTCTGATAAGGTAATTATTTTACGCCCTGTGATATAAATTTATTCAATTCTGGGATCTGTAATGCAAATGCGGGAACGAATAACTTTTATTATTGTCATCCATAAGTCCCCGGCTTCTTTTAACAATTTACACTTCAGATACTCCACATCCAGTCTTAGAAATGCTTTGAATTTCCGTACTATACAACGATCCACAATTTCCTTATCAAAATTATAATAAAGTTTAAATTATTTCTGTTCATTGAAAAAGCGAATATCTACTGCCAACTGACTCAACTTTACTTCAGTGATGCCATTCTATCACTTAAGATATACCAAAGGTTCATTACTTTAAATCATAAACGATAAATTTTAACTAATTATTCCTATAATTAATGTTGGTAAGTTAAGAGTGTTAAATTTCTGGTTGGCCTAATTGACAGGTTCCCTATTCCCAATCTTTACGAACCGCTACAAGACTCTGTTCTTCCCCTACTAACTTCCGGGGTCATAACCACTTAAGAAATTAATAGTTCAACCTCTTAACCACTATACCTAACAAGGGTTAAAATAATTTGAATAGATGTTATGTTAGTTAATGATGAATGGCCGATTGCTCGGAAGATAAAGAAACCCGATCTAATATTCCTACTGGAGTGTACCTATCCCCATACCCCCGTTTGCCCTAGCTAATACAAAGAACACTAGAGACCTAGGTCTCATATTTATATTTAAACGTGTATGGGGCCTAGCTAAATTAAACTGTAAGTTCGGGTGATTAGCCCGAAAAGGTGGCTAGCATCGGTGTATTTGAGCCCCCCCATGCGGCTGATGAGACGCCGGAAGCATGGAGTAGCTCGCCCTAATACGTGTATACAAGCAGATATATAAATATATAAGTTTATGAGACCGAGCCTGGAGGTCCATTCGGCTTCAGCGACCGCGGATAGGCCCGCATGCCCATCACGTGTGGTCCTCGCTTTCACCAAACAAAACTATCCACACTCGTAGGCTATTCACTGCACTTATATATGGCTAGCGTCCGGGCCGCCTAACTAGGATAAAATTAGAAGAGTCCGAAAGATATTCGTTTAAGAGTCCGCAGCAAGCTCGATTCTTCATACAAACGTAGTTACGTCCTTATTTTAATATAACATGTCACATTATCATGAAATTCTCTAAATATAATGAGATAAGATATATCTAGGGCTAAAACTAGTTTATGACTCTTGAAATGTTAATAGAAAGAAAATAGAGCGAGTACAAGTTTTGCATTTTTAGACCCCAGAAAGTTGTTCAGTTTGGCGGCATACTACGACCAAAATATAGTTTAGATTGAAGTCAAAACCTATTTCCGGTGTCGATTAAACTATGCAGTTTGATAAGAAAAAAGATTTATCAAAATTGATCTCGTAGTTTTAAATTGAGAGCGTAACTACGAAAACCTTAAAATAAATTACAAAAAATTGTTGCGAAATTGCAGCGAATTACTCTAGCGCGGGGAACGGTCCGGGGGGGCGGCGGTAAGCACCGCCCCCCGCTAGCGCGCTCTCGCTTTACTGCTAGCGCCCTGTCTTCCTCTAGGTGAAACAACAACATTTTAAAGCGTAAGCGCGCGATCTCAACGCGGAGTTGAGCGGACCTTGCTGCGGACTCTTAACAGCCGCAAGGTTAAATATCTTTCACCTGGTAACTATGTACCAAAACACTATTTCTGGCATGTAATTAAGCTTAATAGCTTTCAACCAACAAATCCCACCAAAATCTAATAAATAATTATAATCCCGAAGGATAATTTTAACTTTCAACAGAATTTCCCCTTTGTATTATATTAGTACCTTTTAATTTGCCAGAGAACAGTGTTACCCAGACGAAGTTCCAAACAGAATGTCCCCCTCCTACTAAGCCCTTGCCTATTTATAACCAATATCTCCCGACATTTCAGATACGCTAGTCATGCTAGACCCTTCAGATAATCCAGATACACTAGACGTGCTAGATCTTTCAGATTATCCAGTCCTCCCGTACACCAACGATCTTTGCGTTTCTCGCGACACTCCCGACACGTCACGTGACCTAACCCCCACCCTCTAAGTGTTGTATATGGGATTTTGATTCTTATTCAGTCTAAATAAAGCTCAACTCCTCTGTTGTCAATGTTGTGAAAAGCAGCTTGCTATTTTTAAAATGGTAGAATGTTTAGTTATAGGAATGGTTTTACTTGCTTTCGTAAACATTCACACTGTTACTCTTAATTTGCATTTATATTGCCTATATCTACTGAATGATAATTTTAGTATTGGCTTGATGACGTATGATGCTAATATGTCTGAAATTCGATGATGATAATGATCACGATGATGATATATGATTATATGACGGCGGGCACATGACAAGATCATGTGAATCGCCACAACGGTTACATGCGGAGCCACTTAGACGTTTTCTGGTCGAGATTTTGCCATTATATCGTCTGTTGACAACCAAAACTCACTACTACACACGTAAGTAACAAATACCTACTTAAAACAAAGCTTGTGTCTCAATATCAATCTACAAACTAGATACGAGGTTTGCAGAGTAGTGACAGAAATTTTAGTGAATTTTGGGTGTCACTAGACGATATCTATTTTAGTTATGCTCTAGGTATTCGGAGTAATCCTAAGTTCCTTCTCATTTCTACTCGATTTTTTTTCAGGTGCAAAATTTGTAAAAGGCTGTTATCGTTAAATGCAAATGACAGTTGCGAGCCCTATACCTACGTATTTATAGAATCAAAAATATCTGATTTAAAACTTTATCTCATCAATGTCACTTAACTAAGCTCGAACTGTAAAAATCGATGTTCGTTATAATTGTGGATGAAAACAAAGCAAGTAATTCGAAGTTTCTGGAATACTAGGGGGATAAAGCTGTCCGTTAAAATATCTGAGATTAGTTTGTTTGAGTTTGCGCTTCTGATGGTTTTCACGAACGACTTCGTTTTATAAGGTCACAGTTACATGAGAAAGCACTTGGGGTGAATTCGACGTTTTAGTGACATCTGTCAGAGATATCGCCACTGTTTAGCGTACATACTTTAGCGATGGTCTCTGTTCGAATTTTTCAATTTTGACCAATGTTAAAGTCTTATTACTAAAGTGCAAATTACAGTTGAGAGCAGTATGTTCGAATTTAATAACCTACTTATATTCAACTTGCCAATGTCACTTAATATTGCTCAAATTACAAAAAATCTATTTATGACCAGCTTTCGTTTGTCAGTTTGCGATGCGGGACAAAATTAAACAATGTAATAATTACATGGATATATACGTATCGATATACGTATATTGGCATTTGGTTTGGTGTAAATACTATCGTTGAGTCAAATTCATCCCCTATAATCTATGTAAAGCAATTCAACACGGCATTCCACTCTTAATTTTTTTATCGTTTATTGACGTAGTCGTAGTACCATGACCTTCACAGTATCATATACCAAGTTTTATTTATTATCAAGTAACGTACTCGGTATGTACCTAGTACTATGACCCTCGGTATATAGTATGTACCTATGATTAAACAGCATTAATATGCGTCGGCAAAAAGAGGACATCACAAACCCTGACGCTATAGGTACACCCGTTTTGTTTTCATTATAAACGAGAGCCTTAGCAGCATAGGTTTTGTTGTACAGTTATCGTTAATCAGTTTGAAGTGACCAAGATTAGCGACCGGCCCTTGGGCGAGCACGAGATGGGCTTGCAACAAAAACATGCTTGGTAAGCATTATGACATTTATAAAAATCCTGGAGGATTGATGAACTCTGCATAAATAAGTGTTATTTGACCTTAACCATTATAATTTCTTTTCTCATTGCCATAAATATATATTCTGGCTAGAATATCCCCCAGCAATTTTAGTTTTTTATCTGTAAGTCGGTATAGGACAACACTGAAGATAGGGCAATAAATTTAGTCTTGATACCTGTTTATTATTTTTTAATCTTTAAACTTGTATTAGATACTAGCGAATTTAATATAAATAATAAACGTCTTGGTAAGTAATGCTTTGATCAGAATTGTACTTTTGTGAATACTTATTGTATTTCAGTGACCAAGATCAGCGTCCCGCCCTCGGGACAGCACGAGATGGGCTTGCAACAAAAACATGCTTAGTAATCTCGGGAATATGTTTCTTCATGCTCGTATGTGTATTATTCATGTACGGAATTCCCGCAGACGTCGAGCGATGAATAAACTTTTCCTCTATTACTCTCGCACGGCGAAACTTTTTCAAATATTAATTACCCTGCTTTATTTGTCATCCAGTAATGTACATTATATATGCAGGTTTAAATAGCAATTATATGCGTTGGCAAAAAGTGGACATCACATACCCTAAGGCTATACACCCGAATTGTTTTCATTACAAACGAGAATTTCATATTAGTTTGTAGTGACCAAGATTAGCGTCCCGCCCTCGGGACAGCACGAGATGGGCTTGCAACAAAAACATGCTTAGTAATCTCCGTAATATATGTTTCTTCATGCTCGTATGTGTATTATTCATGTACGGAATTCTCCCAAACATCGGGCAATGAATAAAGTTTTCCTCTATTTCTCTCGCGCGGGGAAAATTAATGAGACCATTGCGAGAGTTGGAATGTGATTAGGGAACCGTTGTTGGGTCAATCAGCACTCGCAACTTCATTTATTTACGAAATCAGTTTCACGACTCGTTTTTCATATTGTTATATTTCCTTTGGTATTTCTGAAAGTATTTAGCGTGAATACGAGAAATATTTCAGTTGATTTTTTTGTGGATAGTATATCTTTTTAATTTCAACTCATCATAAGGATAACACGGCACAGTATACGTAGGTATGCGTATAATGTTCTGAACTGACAGATGTCAAATGCACAAAGCTGTATGAAAATGGACTATAGCCATATGAATACCCTTGTATCAAAATATTATACCTGGGGCTCAATTATATTTAACGATTTGACACTGACATCTATAAAAAAAAATCCGGTTCCGGTTGCTGTACAGTAAACACCATCCTTAAGTCGTCCGCGGAAATAATTGTGAAACACTGGTTTATCAACACTATTGTGAAAAGTGACGCAATAACTAAGAACATTCAGTGACGCAAAACATTGTAGCTAAAAGTAACAGTGAAGATAATCTTTAAAAACAATAAAAATCTAAATTGTCATATCACATCCCCTTATTTGAGGTTATCTGAACAGTGAGTGAACGGCCGTGACACTGACATTGACAGTCACCAATCGTCTAGTACCCGAAATATTAATACGCGCTAGTGTTGCCAGCTCAAAGAATCAAAAACAAATTAGTAGTTTATTTATCTTTGTCGGTTTCACGTTACCATGGAGGGCCAATTTCAAATGCTGTTTGACAACATGAAAACAGAAATGGAAAAACAAACAAACGTAATATTTGAAAAAATTAATGAAAGACTCGAACCACTGTTAGAAGAAAATAAAATCATGAATAATAAAATAGAACACTTAGAGAAGAAAATAGAATATTTAGAGAAGGAAATGAAGAAAAATAATATTTTAGTTTTTGGTTTGGAAGAAAAAGAAGAATCTTTGGAGTTATTTCAAACAATTCAGGAAGCTTTAAGAAAACACTCGAAAATAACCTTGGAACTAAACGATATATCAAAGATTCACCGTATCGGTCACAATCAAGAAAACAAAGTACGACCTGTCCTCATTGCTTTCACAAACGTTTGGAAAAGAAGCGAAGTACTAAAAAATAAAAAGAGCCTAAAAGACATGTATGTCACCGAAGATTTTCCTAAGGAAGTAATTGAAAAACGAAAGGAATTAAAACCAAAACTCATAGAAGAACGTGCGAAAGGAAACACTGCATATTTTAAATACGATCAACTTATAGTTAAGGAAGGAAATCCAAATAAAGAAAAAAGGAAAAGAGACAATTCAACTTCGCCAGAACATCAATCTCAGGCCAAAAAATTAGTAAGTGATACCTCAGCAGCAACTAAAGAAAATTTAAAAAATGCATTCGATTTGATGAGACCCAGATCTAACTCATTCTGCAGCACGAAACCAAACCAAACTAAGTAGCAACTAAATACCAGCAACCAGAAATGGAACAACCCCAACCCGGCTGGTCCCCGTGGGGTTGTCAGACTAGCACCCCCTAGAAACATACCCAAAGATCAAGAAAGGAATAACGATAAAATACACATTGCAACGTTAAATGCTAGAACACTAATGACGGATACAAGATTGGAAGAATTGGAGGAAACCATACGATCAATAAAATGGGATATTATTGGACTTTGTGAAGTAAGAAGAAAAGGAGAAGAAATACGAGAGTATAACGATTACATTTTTTATTATTATGGAGAAAAACAGGGCATATATGGAATGGGATTCTTAATAAAAAAATACATGAAAGATAACATAATTAGTTTTGAAGGAATATCGGATAGAATCACCGTTCTCAACATACAATTGCATTCACTTAAACAGCCATCTTCGATTATTCAAGTTCACGCTCCCACAAAACAAGACAAAAGAATAACAAAAGATAAATTCTACAAAGATCTATCACAATTAATGAAAAAGACAAACAAAAATGTAATCATATTAGGAGACTTTAATGCTAAGGTAGGCGTGAAATCAAATTAAAATGAATTTGTTTTAGGAAAATACAGCAGTGGGGTAAGAAATGATAACGGACAAAGACTCGTAGATTTTTCTTTTGCAAATAATCTTAAAATAATGAATACCTTCTTCAAAAAAGCAAAGTCAAGGAAGTGGACATGGCTATCTCCAAACGGCAGGGAAAAAAATGAAATAGATTTTATCCTAACAAGGGATAGTCGCATTTTTAGCGACGTCGATATAGTAAATAAGTTAAATTTCAACACAGATCACAGAATGGTAAGAGGCGTCATAAATTACAAAAATAAAAAATCTAGAAAAAATATTACCTCCTCAACCAGGAATTTAACAATAACAGCACCTATTCCACAAGATACATTAAATGAACTTGATAAAGATTTGGAAAATATAATGAAATGTACGACACCCTAAGAAAAGTACAATTTTCTAGAGAAATCATTGAAAGGAGTAAGTCAAATGCGTAAAACAAATGAGAAGAAAAACAAGTTAGGTGAAGAAGCTATACAATTAATGAATAAGAGAAATAAAATGTTAGAAAAAAGGAAAGATAATAGACAAAGCATTGCAAAAATCAGTAAAGAAATCCAGGCGTCAATCCGAAAACATAGAAAGACAGAGAGAATGAAGGTATTGAAGGAACAAATATAGAAAACTGGAGGAGTTAAAAAAGGCCTAAAACAACTGAAAGACTACACACAATGGATTCCTAACATGAAAACCAAAAATAAGGGAAGAAATGAAGGAGTGACAACAGAACGGTCGTCAATAGCCAAAATTGCAACAGAATTCTATAAGACTCTATACACGGACGTGGAAAGAATAATAACCCCAGAAACAGATAAAGACACCCACGAAGAACAAGTACCATGCATATTAGAAACCGAAGTCATAAAAGCTATAAAACACAAAAAGACGGCAAAGCACGTGGAGACGATAAAATCTCAAACGAGATACTGAAAAACACATTAAGTGTGATATCCAAACCCGTGACGAATCTATTTAACGATATATTAGAAAATGAACAAATACCTACTCAATGGACTAAGTCCACTATTGTTCTGTTACATAAAAAAGGAGACAAAAACGAAATAAACAACTACAGACCCATAAGCCTAATGTCGAATATATACAAAGTGTTCTCAAAAATAATACTCGGACGAATAACGAAACACCTCGAAGAAAATCAACCGAGAGAACAAGCAGGGTTCCGCACAGATTATTCCTCCATCGATCACATCCATGTAGTAAAACAGATGATAGAAAAACTGAATGAATATAACCAACAATACTATATGGCGTTTGTAGACTATAACAAGGCCTTCGACTCCTTGAGACACAACTTTATATGGACGACGCTAAAGAACCAGGGTGTAGAAAGCAAATACATAAATATTGTCAAAGAAATTTACAGGAACTCCACTACAATGGTACAACTCGAAAGACAAGGAGAGGAATTTAGTATTCAAAGAGGCGTTAGACAGGGAGATCCACTTTCGCCGAAAATTTTCACAGCTGTTTTAGAGAATATTTTTCAAAATTTAGAATGGGAAGACTATGGAATCAATGTAAATGGAAAAAAACCTAAACCATTTGAGGTTCGCTGACGACATTGTAATATTTGCAGAAAGGCCAGACATACTACAAACAATGTTGCAATAACAAGACAGTGAAAGCAGAAAAGCAGGACTAACCATGAATCCAACTAAAACAAAAATATTGACAAATACAATAAGGGAAAAGGTAGAAATAGGACAAGAGACGATCGAATATGTTAATGAATACATATATCTGGGACAACTAATATCCATAAACGACCAATACACGAAAGAGATAGATAGAAGAATAAGCAATACTTGGAAACGATACTGGTCACTAAAAGAAATATTTAAAAACGAGACAATACCGATGCAAATAAAAAGCAAACTGTATAACTCGTGTATACTTACATGTCTCACTTATGGGTGTCAGACTTGGCCTTCTACAAGCAAAAACAACCATAAACTGATAACCTGCCAACGTAGTATGGAACGGAGCATGCTAAGTATAAGGCTAAGTGATAGGTGGAAGACATCAAAAATAAGGAAAAGGACAAAAGTTAGTGATGTTCTATTAAAAATAAGACGTCTCAAATGGAGTTGGAGCGGACACATTATGAGAACAAATAGAGATAAATGGACAAAGGACGTAATGGAATGGTATCCTAGGAATGGAAAAAGACGAAAAGGAAGGCAAATAAAGAGATGGGAAGATGACTTACCAAAAGGATGGAGAAGATCAGCTCGTGACAGGGAAGAGTGGAAGAGACTAGGGGAGGCCTATGTCCAAGGACAACCTGATCAATAAACTGGTTGCTGAATATACATACATATTTATAAGTGTTTACTGTATTTGGTCAGCGAATAAAGGCTTTTATTATTATTATTATTATTATTATTCTATAAAAAACCTAAAGGATATATTTATGTTACTTCGGCATAAATAAATGCTCTTCGACCTTAACCATTATAACATTTTCTTTCTCATTGCCATACATTATATACTCTATTTTGATACACGCAAAGTTCAAAATGGCAAATCATGACGTAGCCAAAGTTCAAATGATAAGAGCTACCAATGTCATCAGCTCGAACAAAAAACATCATATGGACCGATGTCAATCGATGTCCTGTCCGCCTGTTTAGATGTATATCGAAGCAATCTTGGTCACTACCAATTGATCAACAATATTAACAATATCTGTGTGTTCAACAAAAACCTATCCGTATAGGCTCTCGTTATGAAAACAAAAGCTAGCTTTGAGAGGGTCTCTTTTTGCCGATACGTATAATAATCCTTCGAAACGCAAATTAACTGTAGCGCTTCTGAATTCGGGTGACGTTGTCATTCCAGCGATGTCAGCCATTTGGGCCTGTCTGATATCTGTAAAATGGCCGGCAATCTCGAAAACTTAACTATTTCCTGAGGGAGAAATCGATTGACTAATGAATATTATGAAAATATTACATTATGTATTTATGGTTCAATTTTATACAAGTCTATAGATACCCAAGTTCAGATACGTCATTTTAGCATCGCGAAGCGGGTCTAAAGTGGTCGTTTTGGCTCCTAGGGTTTATAATAAAAAAAACTTGTTAGAGGCCAGCTACATACTAGATATGGATAATTAAGAACAAACCGACCTTATCAAATCAGCCCTTTAAATACAAACGGACAAATGCCAAAACATTGGGTGAAACTACATGTCTGCTTCCGATCTAACGTTCTAAGGCAGTTTTTTTAACATCACAAATGTATGACTGCTTGTCTATTTTTTTGGTAATGGCGACTTAACATTTTTATTCTCGCAGTCGATGTGAAACACGTGGCTAACGACCACACTTAAGATATACGAATATTTGTCCTCGCTCATAAGGGCTTATTTATGTCTCATTCCCCAAACAATCTACTATTTTATAATATCAGAGACTTTAGGCAGAGAGGGCAGGAGTAGTTTCAAATAGTTACATTTCTAAGATTATCAAAAGACACACTATATGCTCCATAGATGTCTTTATTACTACTAACTTTACACAAAATATTATACACATTCTGTTTTCATACTCATTAACATGGCCGCTCGATGTTTATTTCGAGAGAATTAATTGAGTCTATACTAGACATTAAACCAGTCATTGGCTCGCTATAAATCGTGCGACGTGAAATTATACGGCACTATAACTTGTGCCACGAAGCGTCGATGTGAGGTTAGGATTACATTAAAATGCTTTATTAAACCGAGATAAAATTGATTCTATAATGACGGCTAATTTAGATATTGTAAATTCTAAAATTAGTAATGAAAGTCAGTTTTTCTGATGCAGGTCATTATTTCGGGAAAAAGCTTAACTTAGCGATGCCTGTTGAATCGGCGCGCAACACCAGCTGTACAACACCTCTCATCACGCCGAAACGGCTGGCCGGATTTTAACCAATTTTGGTACAGGGATAGCTGAACATCTAAAGATAATATTAAAAATAAAATAAATAAATAAATATAAATATCAGACAACCTCACACAAATCGATCTAGTCCCAAATTAGGCTAGTGTTATGGGTACTAGACGACGATAAACGTACTTATATAGATAAATATATACTTAAATACATAGAACAACCGAATTTTCGAGTTCATCACACAAATATTTGCCCTGGCCGGGATTCGAACCCGGGACCGCTAGCGGGACTGAGCCCAGTAGGCAGGTGTCTACAAACCGAGCCAAACGCCTCGTCAAATATTGGGTAATTTTAGCCGACTACGGTAAAGAAAAAAAATACGCAGCCGAAGTGTGTAATATATTATAATCGTGAAAGTTTGTGAGGATGAACGTTCCACATTAACTCGAAAACTAAGTACGTTGTTTACGTAAAATATTTTCATAAAACATCAATTATATCTATAGCTTACCTATCAAAACAAATTCTACAATTTATTTACTGCCTACTGAGCCAACGGTCCCGGGTTCGAATCCCGGCAAGGGCAAATATTTGTGTGATGAACACGAATATTTGGGTCATGGATGTTCTATGTATTTAAGTTTATTTATCTATATAAGTATGTATATCGTCGCCTAGTACCCATAACACAAGCCTTTTTGAGCTTAATTAGGGACTAGGTTGATTTGTGTGAGGTTGTCTGATATTTATTTATTTATTATTTATAAGGTTATTCACTCATAACAGGGCTAAACAGGAGTTGAACATTTTTATGTACATATTTCATCCTTCTGCGCGATCTAAGGCCCAGGAAAAAACTAGTATTGATATATTTCCACGTCACATCCTCCATATCATGACATGACTAAATAACCCTATATTAGTGCAGTTTTCATTACCAAAACTCGACGTTGTTTATTTATGATAATTAATTGAGTCCGCACTAGACATTAAACCAGTCCGTCCTCGCTATAAATCAATCACAACGGGGTAATTTGTCATGGTTCATAGCCCGCAAAGACAACCATTATCACTTATCTGCGGTAAACTTTGAGGAATACATATAATATGGTTAGTTTCAAGGGAGATTGTTATGTAACTCAATAATTCTGGTCCTTAATTTGATGAGTCATTGCAATGTTAGAGTGGGCGGTGTTCACGACATATTATACGCGTACTATACCTACCTATACGGCAGTTGATGCTCAGAAGGTTTTGGGAGGATGGACCTTTTGAACCCCAACAACATTTTAAGGAGAGCCACTTGAATTTTAATGCAGGAAGGAGTTATGACGTCATCATTTTTATGTATGAGATTTTAATATTTTCTGTTCTCAATCCTATCATATGGGGTATGTAAGTAATGAAAGTGCTTCATGAACTGATTATTCCAAATATATACTATTATATTACTGCTACTTAGTTAAAAAAACTGAAACATATTATCGGTACCAAAACACAAGGTTTCCTATATTTAAGCGAACGGGGCCCATCGTATTGTATCATTCAAAGCCAAGTAGTGGATGTGTATCGATTTATAGCTACTCGAGCTACATTTAGTAACTTTGAAAAGTTGTCATTTCTATTTTAGCTATGGCAACTGGATTTTACGTCGACAAAAATACAGTAAGAACATTCATCTGAGTAAAAAAGCTTACGATATTATAGCAGTCGACAGATACTTATCCAGGCCAAGTAACGGACATGTATCGATTTTGCAATTCAAGGTACATTAAGCGACATTGTCATATTTTCATTTTCAAGGCCATAAATGACTAAATATAGCAAAATGGGAGGTATTGCTCGCGCCTGCCATTTCCACTTCAGCGATTAAACTTAACTTATCTTAATCAAAATTTGAGTACCCAGAACTTCGAAAGGTTGATTTCAACCTATGACAATTTGACACATTTTGTTTTATATGAAAAGTGATTTTTTATGCTACATTTATAGTGCCAAGTTGTCAGTGTAACTTAATACAATTCAAGCCTCAACACGTCTATTATAATCTCAGCAGTAGGTACACTACATGGCCCGCGGATGAGAGAGTCTCGTTCCGCTAATTTCCCCAACTTTGGAGCACTTCACCCTCATCGTCCAACTTCAAAATATAATTAAATGAACTCCTAATGCCTGTCACGCACTGAACTGAAGTTGAGCAAAAAGTCAAGTATCTAAATGGGACGTTAAACACACTTTAATCCAGTGTGACATTGTTAAGTAAGGGCAACATTATATGTATAGCGTTTTTATGATGTGTTCGATTTATTTATCTCAGCAGCTCAGCTCATTTATTGTTGAAATAGGTGATTATCGTAGATAACCTTTTACGAATCCGACAGTCAGATCTGGGGCTAAATCGAAACACTCGGAGATTTGCCCGGCTAAACACAATCACGTCATCTTGAAATGGAACGTAGTGACGCATATCATTGCGTCGTGACGTTATGACGTATAAAACCAACTCTATCTCCGTCTAAAAAAAATTACATATATAATAAAATCTCTCTCTCTCTCTCTCTCTCTTTCTCTCTCTCTCTCTCTCTCTCTCTCTCTCTCTCTCTCTCTCAGGACTATTTTTAATATCGTCCGATCAGCGAGTATAAGTCCCTACCTGCGTAATATATTATTCTCACGTTATCGTCACGATCCACGGCACGTCATTGTAACATATCACGGCACGTTGCTATCCCATAAATTTTTACGTTTCACGATGTACATTTCCACGTCACGATACCGCAACATTACACGTCATCGCAGCACTTCAACGTCAACGTTACGTGGAATTCTGTTCAGCAATAGCCAATAATTACTTAAAAGGATTGTAAAATTATTCTACTATAATTACAGGGAGCAATCACTATGGTCTCAAAGTCTCATTGGATCCCAGTCTCTTAATTACACTGGGTATTGATCAATTACCGCTTGCGTACTAGTGATAGTCTAATGGTGATGTTTGAGATACACTGAAGCAGTTTAATTAAAGTTTTGCGTCATGAAAACGTTGTAAGAAGGAGGTAGGAATCTAATATTATCCTTAGACCAGCAGAAAAAGGAAAGAAAGAATTATATCGTATTTAAAATGAAACATAGACATTATAATGCTATTGTATAGAAGAATAATGGTGGATAACTGTCATTGATTAATTAAAATTAATAAACGGTGGACGCGGCCATTGCTTCAGGATATAATTTACGTAGGAGGAATCTCCTGCTCAAGTACCGTTTTTTAAAGTAAATACATCTCACAACAGTTTTCTAAAGTCGGTACTGTGAGATTAGATTCGAATATTTATTATTATTTTTCCTGCAGGAAGTTCCCTACAGGTAAGTATATCTGCGGATTCGGAATTTTAGGTTTCGTTCATAAATTTATAATAAGGTGCGATTTGCGTACGTGTATCCAGGCGAGCGCGCGCCGGGCGAAAGTTTTCAACATATGTTTGTTATTATTTACTATTTAAATCATACACAACGGCTGTATCTAGTATGTATATATTTTAAAAGGAAATTTGAATAATTACTTACAGAGTTGATTTTGGAATCGCTTGGTTTAATCGCTCATTTCCATGGGATCCATAAATTAGCACTCAACTTATTTATGTCCGTGGTACACAGATTTGTTTAGCGAATGTTTCATTAAAGTTTCATGCCGGAGGGGGGTGGCTGGCGGGGGTGCCGGGTGCAGCGCCACCTGTCGCTGCGCGGGGGAGGCGGCGGCGCGGGGTGCTCGCTCGGTAACGGCTCGCTCGCGACTGACTGAGCCAGCCAGCGGCCCGGCCCGGGCACGTGGGCGCCGCCCAGGTGCACTCCCCCCCGCTCCAACGCACCCCCCATTCCCCTCTTGCACCCTGCAACCAGACTGCACGCGACATCACCTTATTAAAATGCAGCCCTTACCCCGGACAATTACCTCTCCGAGTAATATAAAAAGTTATATTGTTTGACGCGTCGCGTCGGCTTAAAATGTATGTCCTTTTAGTTCCGCCATTAATCAAGAACTCACGCGTGTCATGTGAGGGTTGTATGAGAGGTTATTGTGTGTCTTAATAGCTTGTTAGCTGCTTATTGATTGGCACAACTTTCGCACATTATTGTAACAACTCGAGACTTAATTCCATACTTCACGTGATTTATTTCTTTTTTGTAGCGGCCATGGTCTCGAAAGGACTGAAACTTATATTATGGTTAAAAGTTATTGTCATATATGTGTTAGCAATGCAAAGTTAGTCAATATTGTTCGCAAAAAAGTCCAGTTTTTTTACCAATAACGCCAGGGGGCGAATTAAAAAATATCATGGCGGTTATTTTGAATAAGTAATGCATAATTGCACATTGCTTAAATAGACACATAGAGGCTATCTCGAACATATATTATTATGAATATAGATTGAGCCGTTGTTAGTACAGATCTCGTATTTTATTCGTGGCAATTGCAATGGCTTTATTGTTTTGTTAGCACGACTAATTGACTTGAATCTGCGACTAGTACTAATTGGATTCCTTTCATGACACGAAAAACGGTGAATTCTTCGTAATTATTTTTGTGTGGCTTTATTCCATAAGCAATGGAAATTGGCTTTCTTCGCCGCTGCCTTTTGGGCAACAAATATTTGAGAAACCTCGACATGAAAGAAGAAGAAGAATGGAAATTGAGCTCATATTTCTTTCCGCCCACGCTTACTTTATGGAAATTAACTGTATCGCTACATTCAGACCATTAGCAAGATGTTTATTTTTTCCGAATAAATCAAAATTGCAGATCTGTACAGACTATACAGTGTTACCTGTAATAGGAGCAATAAATTGAAGCATACATTCTAATCTTCAAACTGAACAACTTTTGTTTAGCAACTTTAAAAAGTCAGTTTTCTGAATTTCATTATTTCAAACAAATTACCTAAAATAGTATTTTCAATGTACGTCGTCCAACATTGACATTCCCTGAGCTTTGACATAGCTTTCACTCTAACTCTACTAATATAACACATTGCTGTTTTGTGTAAACATTATTTTACAAATTATCATTTGATACACGTTATTTTCAGAAATTGTTTAATAAAAATGTTCAGCTCAATCTATGTTTTAATTTAATGCTCCTATTACAGGCAACACCCGGTAGAGATAGCAATTGCAATGTCTTTTTTTTGTTAACACGACGTGCTAATTGATTTGGAACTGCGACTAGCGTTAATTGGATTTCTTTCATAACACGGTATCGATCAACGCTGAATTATACGAAACTTCGTATTTTTTTTGTTATGGAACAGTATTGAATTCATAAATTAAAACTCGAATATATTCTTGTCATTGAGATAGAAAATGCCATGAACTGTTACATTTAAATAGAGCACATACCTGAAGTAAATATAATGTGTGTCATGAAATGAACAGAAAAAAAACGTAAAGTAGCTTGTGATATGAGACTCCAAAGGTACCCAATGTTTTTTATTATTGAATCCAAAAGCAGAAATTGTTTTCAGAATCCGCAAAGTTCAATAAAACAACAACTGTAAACAATCATCTACTGAAACACACGTTATCACGGCTAAAATGGAAAATTAGTTATATTTCTATATAGATAGGTATTTCCTGTACTCGACGATGACGTTGCTGTTTGGATGGCATTTGTATGGAGCGTTTTCAGCGCCCCGTAGGAATGGCGACCTGTATTGGAAATTTCTGACTCATAGATCAATCTAAGTGTAGTAAGTCCGATATAGACATTTGATCCCAATAAGAAATAGGATCGATTAACATCCTCAAAAAAATTGACATCTTGCTTTTGCGACTAGCGTTAATTGGATTTCTTACATAACGCAACATTAGTTAACGTTGAATTATCCGATTTGGGCGCTGCGTAATTAATTTTTTGTTTCTCTATTCCATTAGCGAGCAGAATTGTATTAATTTTACGTTCCAACCATACTAAGCTTTTTGGTATCATTACAGCTGACCATTAATAACTTGTCTTTTAATTCAAATAATAATATTGCTTTGTTTATCCGCAATATAATAAGTCCAAGTATAATAAGCCAGTTGATTTGAGCTAACCCGTTATACTTAAAGTATTTTTTAGGGTTCCGTAGCCAAATGGCAAAAAACGGAACCCTTATAGATTCGTCATGTCTGTCTGTCTGTCTGTCTGTCTGTCCGTCTGTCCGTCCGTATGTCACAGCCATTTTTTTCCAAAACTATAAGAGCTATACTGTTGAAACTTGGTAGGTAGATGTATTCTGTGAACCGCATTAAGATTTTGATGCAAAAATAAAAAAATAATAATAAATATTGGGGGCTCCCCATACTTAGAACGGAAACTCAAATTTTTTTTTTCTTCAAACACACGTGTGGGGGGGGTATCTATGGATAGGTCTTCAAAAATTTATATGGGGCGCTATACATGTTGCAAACTTAACTTAACCACCTAGGGATGGAAAGGGTTTGTACGGAACCTTCGGTGCGCGAGTCCGACTCGCACTTGCCCGGTTTTTCACACATTTAATGGTAAGATAAGAAAAATGTATACGCAAATAAATGTTTACAAATGAAGCGAAAATTGTAATTTTTTATGATTCGGACAGGATTCGAACCTGCGTTTCTAACGGCTTTCCGGGCCAACACTGGCGTCCTCCCAATTGGACCACCGAATCAGATGTCAGAGCCATTGAATTTTTCAACCAGTTGCTTCGACATGCCTTAGGGTGGCGTCGTAGCGCCATCTACCGTAAAGATTTAGACTTTATCGTCGGCACCATCGTCTCAAATTTGTTGAGAATCGATAGTAACGATGTGCTACACCCGAATTACTTATTTTTATTAAAGCAGTAACGTCTGCTAACGTAAACTAAATGTTTACAAATGAATCACTTTTCAATTTTCGCTTCATTTGTAAACATTTAGTTTACGTTAGCAGACGTTACTGCTTTAATAAAAATAAGTATACGCAAATAAATATAACAAACTACCACCAAAATAACAAAACGTCTGGAGTACGACAACCGAAAACTTGTCCTTTGCCTAGAATTTTGTAACATATTTCTTTTTTTCAGAAATTGAAAGTGTGTTGTGCGTTAATTTATTTTAGTTCCGTCTAATATTGAAGTAAACTTGTGCAGAAATAAATATAGTAGTAAGTAAATTGAAGTAATAGGTATTTATTCATTTACACAACTGATTTTAAAATGTTTTGAAAATATAAACCTAACTTTTTAAGAATATTTTAATAGATGACTGAATTGAAAAAATTCCGAGAAGATTACCTACGAAGTAGACAGCTGTAAATTTGACTAATTACTTATTAATTTCGCTTTCCTTAAATGCTACGCGCTCGTAGCATCTGCTACGCAGCTACGTCGTAGGCGTAGCACAGTGTAATAGAAACCGAATATTCTATGCTATGAAAAAAATACCACGAATTTCATATATATCACGAAATTAAAAATTAATCATAGTTATTGTTTCTTATTTTTGAAAAAAAAAACGATTATAATTATGATACTCATAGAACTAGTGGCGCTAAATTGGAAAATAGACATAATCATCTTAATTAACATTGAAGTTGACTATTCTGGACTATCAAGTGACATTTCATAAACTATTCATTATACTATTATACTAATAAAAAGTTGTAAAAGTTTTATTAAATACATGAAATAGCTTAGCTTAAAATCTGAATTGGATCGATTCAGGTTTTAAGCTATATGTTTATATATTTCAACGACGAATACATTGAAACAAAAAAGTAGGAACGAAAAATCCAACACCTACTAGTTTATTCAAAAGCTTAAAATTTAAATATTACATGCTTGGAGCGGGATTGAACCCACATCTCCGTCGACTTTCCTGCCTAATTTACTCTACGGGACACAAAGTTTAAGTGAAAATATTTGGGTTTCGCCAGCAGAATATTCTCTTTTAAATAAATTTCAGGCCCTCAAGTCGCTTTGTTTTTTGAACCACTGCACTCGTATAAAATTAATATGAAAAATAGTAAAAGCAGACAGACCGCGGTGTAATTTATTTACAGGAATCGCAACACCATCACATTAAGAATGTATATAAATACGCCTTTGAGGATCTCGTTTTCTGTTGTCTTTTTAGCTACAGATAAGCAATTACCTGGACAACTGCCGAAAACTCGGATGGAAATCCACGATGGCAAGGCCAGGTGCGAGTTTGACTCGCGCACCGAGGGTTCCGTACAAATACTTATCCCATCTTAACTGGCCGGGTTAAGTCAAGTTTGCACCTGGTAAGCATTACGCCGGATACAAATGAGGTGCAAGTTTAACGGAATCGGTCACGTTTGTTGTATGGGAGCCCCCGTAAATATTTATTTTATAAAAAAAATGAATTTGTTGTTATAGCGACAACAGAAATACATCATCTGTGAAAATTTTATTACAGCCTGGTGACAGACGTACAGACAGACAGACGGACGGACTGCGGAGTCTTAGTAATAGGATCCCGTTTTTTACCCTTTGGATCCGGAACCCTAAAAATTATAAAGTGCTCTTCAAAACGTGAATTAAATATTCTTCAGGTTTAAACAAATTGTGATTATTCCATCACTGTTTTTTTTTTTCAATGAAAAGCACCAAAACGTCGTCTCCTAAACTTCACCGCCCCACACCCCTTAACCTCTTCTGCATACGCCGCGGGTTAAGAGAGCACAAATAATATAATAATAATAATAATAATTCATTTATTTCAGGCATCAAAGGCCCATAGATAAATACCTTACAATCTAACATACATATTAAATATTAAAATACTAAACAACTAGGTCACACTTCTTTTTCGTTTGGTAGCCGACCGCGGAAACGCCGGAATAAAACACCTGCGACTATGGATTGAGATCAATATACCAGGATAATTCTAAAGTACAGTGTAGGACATCCGCCCGCAAGGATTAAAAACTACATACAAATAAAACTTAATTAAAAGGACTCCCTCAGTATTGAGGCCGTCTGAGGCATCGTCCCCAGCACGCTCGTCGCGTTCCCCCTTTGAATCGCGAGGTTCAGTTATATTTTACTGATTTCAACGATGTTGAAAAAAGTAAATGTGTCTTTAATATTATAATTTATTCAACCCTTAATGGATTAAAATCATTAAGTTAATTTTATTACCAAGACTTCAAGTACCTAATTAAAAAAATAACTTTACTCGGACACGACATCAGCGGTAATGTTGACGATTCATTTTTAAATCATTTGAGTCGTTTTTAGGCCAGATACTTGGGATATTTTCGGAAATAAATTTGTTGGAGTAAACTTAAGCTGTATTTAAATACTGCTGTACTTTCCACTTTTTTCCCCTTTCGAATTTACCGTCAGAAATATTGAAAAAGTTTTTTTAAGTCTATTTTCGTCGACGGCTTATAAAAACCACTTATTTCATCATACGCAAATCTTATTATAGCAGTCTCTAACATAAATATTATTATGGTCATTTACGCATTATTTCCCATCCGACGTTTCGCCACCGGCTTGGTGGCGAGTGAGTGAATCTCACCTCCGTGGTTGCCGTAATGTATATATATAAATAAATAAATATCAGACAATTCACACAAATCGATCTAGTCCCAAATTAAGCTCAAGAAGGCTTGTGTTATGGGTATTAGACGGCGACATACATACTTATATAGATAAATAAATACTTAAATACATATATAGAACATCCATGACCCAGGCACGAATATTCGTGTTCATCGCACAAATATTTGCCCTTGCCGGGATTCGAACCCGGGACCGTCGGCTCAGTATAGTAGGCAGCTGCTTTATCACTGCGCCAACCGCGTCGTCACACTAATGTGCTATCAATGTATGTTGATAGCAAATTGGCGTTCGGTGCACTCAAGTCTGGGCATAGTCAGCGCCAAGAGACGACGACGCAGTTGGCCTACTGAGCCGGCGGTTCTGGGTTCGAATCCCGGCAAGAGCTTACAGTGGTAGTAGTGGGACTAGATCAATTTGTGTGAGGTTGACCTATATAAAAAAAAAATGAGAGGGGCGGCACGTGTGTATCTGAGTATCCCATGCATATGTCTTTTTTATCTGTAAATCGGTATATAAACAACACGGATGATAGGCCGCCGTCTTAATACTTGGGTATTATTCTTAATTTTTATTCTTAATCTTTAAATTAGTATTAAATTCTGGCAATTTTAATACAAATAAATATAAATCTTGGTAAGTTATGCTTTGATCAGTATTGTACTTATAAAAAAATATTTACAAAAATGTATAAAAGATATTTTGGGGGACTTTTTCGTTGTATTTAGTTTTTATATGTTTGACAGTTCATTTGCTTGGAAAAGTTATTGTGGTGCGACTTTAGTGTGATTATGATTATAAACTGAAGGATGGGTTTAAGTTTGGTTGTTTATAATCTCACTAGATAAATTATAAACTGACGGTTTTCAAAATTTTACGGTGCAATCTCTAATGTCTATTCAACTTACGGTCATTGGCTCATTATTTTACTTTGACTTGGTGGCTAGCTAGTGAGCGAATAAAACCCATCTCCTTTGCTGCTTTGCTTGCCGTAATAATTATTAATAGCATCTCTCAGCGCACTCAAGTCTACGTAGGTATAGTCTACGCCCAGAGAAGGTCAGTATTAAGTTTCACGTGTACAGATAGATATCCGAGTGGCTATTTATATATCTATACAGCTTATGTTCACTGGCGCATTATTTTACTTTAAATTGGTGGCGAGGTAGCGAGCGAATAAAACCCATCTCCTTTGCTTGTCATAATTATTATTCATTATGCATTAGCTCTCGGCGCACTCAAGTCTGGATATAGTCAACGGCTCAGCGTCCAGAGAAGAGATATTAAGTTTCACGTGTAAAAATAAATATCCGAGTGTTTCTATATCTATACTAACTGTACACGTGGCTCCGCACGCGTGTAAATCGGTCTGTGTTAGTTTTGCTTTATCACAGTTTCTTGATACTAATTGATCTTAAAAGTTGTGCGAGCCGTTTTACCACCAGGCAGCAACGTAGGAGCTATGGTTGAATTAAATTTGTTGATATCCGTACCCCCTCTTCTAAACTAAGAATTAATTTGGCAAAATCCTTCCTCATATCTTCCTTAACATATTAATTTCAGCGCCATCTGTTAGTTTATCAGGGTACTCGATAGTCATAGCATATCTTTAAAACAAAAAATATATACAGTCAAACATAGAACTTCCTCCTTTTTTGGAAGTCGGTTAAAAAAAGTTTGCACCTCATTCCTAAGTAGCGCTATAAGATTCAGGTGCAAACTTAACTCAATTAAGTGTAGCGGCTACCCCCCTTTTATTGGTATTTTTTTTATAGCCTATAATAATTATGGCCGGGGATTTTCTCGACAGATTAATTAAATTTTCATCAAAATTCGTTCAGCCGTTTTCGCGTTATTCGCGGTCAAGTAAACAGACAAACAGATAAACAAACAAAATTCTAATAATTGTTGGAACGTGTTCTGTTACCAATTCTTTATTATACATGTGTGTAAGCAAACCTGATGGTGAGCGAATAAAACCCACCTCCGTGACTACTGTAACGTTTATGGATAGCACGGTTTACTAATGTTTCGCCGAAAATTATTTAGCAAATTCTTAACTCGCCGAACTACGTATCCCATATTTTTATTTGGTCAAATTTTCATTTCCCAACTCAACGTTTCGCACTGATATCTTTTCCCAATTAATGATTTGATAAACTATTGTTAGACCAATTATTATCTGGGATTTTTATAAGTTGTCAATTATGTTTTCGTCAAATGTATTGATTGGCATACCTTGATTTAGCAACATATTGAATGGCATTATGAAATCTAACCTAGTTTGTTAGAATGCAAGGTTCAAATTGCAGTATAATTTTATTGCACTAAGCGGGTAGGGTGATGCACCATGCACCTAAATTGAGAGGGTACTTTTGTTTACATACTTTGTGGCTTAAAATAGCATTTCATTCTTGAGTTATCATCGCTGATAGTTAATGTGCGTGTGTGCATAAAAAAAATAACCCTAACCTACCTATCTCTGGGAGCAGTTTCGTCCCGAAGACTGTAATCCCGAAGACTGTAATCCCGAAGACTGTAATCCCGACGGCTAGAATTCCTACAGTTCACATACATACGTATCACAAGTACAAGAAAAGGAGCGTTTTTAAGGGTTTATAAAAAAAAAACTAACCTAACCTAACCTAACCCGGCCGAGTCGGATCTGCTCACATACATACGTATCACAAGTACAACAAAAGGAGCGTTTTTTAGGGATATATAAAAAAAAATTGGGCAAGTGCGAGCCCGACTCGCGCATGAAGGGTTCCGTACCTATACATATATATAATCTTTAAGAAGTTTTTTGTATGGGAGCCCCCCTTAAATATTTATTTTATTTTATTTTTAGTATTTGTTGTTATAGCGGCAATAGAAATACATCATCTGTGAAAATTTCAACTGTCTAGCTATCACCGTTCTTGAGATACAGCCTGGTGACAGACGGATGGACGGACGGACGGACAGCGAAGTCTCAGTAATAGGGTCCCGTTTTTACCCTTTGGGTACGGAACCCTAAAAACTAACCTAACCTAACCCGGCCGAGTCGGATCTGCTCACATACATACGTATTAAAAAATATTTTTTTCGGTTTGTATTTGTCTTTTATTTTGCACTATCATCATACTGTAAGCAATGGTTGTAGTTAATTTGCCCAAATGGCTTTTGATGAATCGGAATCGGGAAATATAATATACATAACTGTTTATTTTCTTGGCTTTCTTATCAGCAGCAGTCTCCTCTTAAGAAATGCCGGTAGATTCCCAATCTGACTTGTAAAAATGCCCTTGTGGCCTACCTACTGCATAAATGATTTCAATTTCAATTAAGTTTCACGTTTACGAGCATATCTGCGTATCCAAGTGTCGGCACACGAGTATTATGTATCTTATGAAAATTTGCACATTATTTTACTTTGAGTCGGTGGTGAGGGAATGAAATCGAACTGCGTGGCTATTAGAATAGAATAGAATAGAATCATTTATTGCATATCACATTATAAAATATAGATGGAATTATAAGTAATAGTGAGACATGTGACACCCTGCAAGGGCACAGCAATATCAGTATAGCACATTAGCACTCGGAACTCAAGTCTGGGTATACCCAGATAGCTGACTATAGTCAGCGCCCAGAAAGGAGCGTTTTATCTAAGTGATCTATGCATTATGCATCCTAAGGTCATTTGCGCATTGTTTCACCGTAACTTGAACGCGAACGAATAAAACTCCCCTCCGTGGCTGCTGTAATGTATATTAATAGCACATTAGCCCTCGGAGCACTCAAGTCTGGATATAGTCAGCGCCCAGAAAGGACAGTCATTTAGTTTAATGTATGTATTTGTGTATCAAGTGACCTATGCATATGCATCCTATGGTCATTTGCGCATTGTTTCACTGTAACTTGATAATAAAACTCACCTCCGTGGCTTCTGTAATGTTTATTTAAGCACATTAGCGCTCGGAGCACTCAAGTCTGGATATAGTCAGCGCCCAGAGAGGATCGGCATTTAGTTTAACGTGTGTATCTTTGTGTCTAAGTGTCCTATGCATAACCATTCTATGGTCAATAGCGCATTGTTTCACTGTAACTTGGACGCGTGCGAATAAAACTCATCTCCGCGGCTAGCGGCTGCTGTAATGTTTATTGATAGCACATTAGCACTCAGAGCACTCAAGTCTGGATATAGTCAGCGCTCAGAAAGCACCGGCATTTAGTTTAACGTGTGTATCTGTGTATCAAGTGTCCTATGCATATGCATCCTTTGGTCATTTGCGAATTGTTTCACTGTAACATGAACGCGAGCGAATAAAACTCACCTCCGTGGCTACTGTAATGTTTATTGATAGCACATTAGCGCTCGGAGCACTCAAGTCTGGGTACAGTCTGCGCCGGGAGTGGCGTTGGTATAAGTTTCACGTTTACTTCCAACTAAGTTCAATCCTAACGGTGTTCAAGAAGTTACCTAACAATTTCTCATTCATTTTCTCTAATCATTTTCTTTTTAGATATGACTTGCACTGTACTAGGGCTGGTTAGCCCTCACGGGAAGTAACGGGACTATGAGATTTGACTCTAATTTCTTCTGTGGCGTAGAGATAGTCCCGTTATAGTCTAATCATTAGACCGAATCAGAAGTTATGAAATCTATAGGAGAACTTAAGTATTCGACACATGTCGAGGAATTTCCCAACTTAAGTGCCGTTGGATGGGTCACAACGAATGAAGGCTACATACTTGATGAACTATGTGTATAGAAATCAGTGTATGCCGTTGTCCAGCACGTCGCTTTTAGTAATAACGGAGATACGGAGGTTGAAACCATTAAAATATCATATTGCAGCCATATTGAAACAGAATCGCAAGGTCAACAGTTCGCAGTGCCACTAGTTTATTGGTAGCACATTAGTGTTGGCATAATCACCGCCGCTTGTTTACAAGCTCTGCGCTGACCAAGCTCTTGATATTAAACGTGGAACACGATATTAAATTTGGAAAGCAATTTCGCTTTGAAGCAACTGGTTACTGGTTTGCAGCAACTAAATGTAACTGCCTTCAGGCTTCAAAATTTAACTTAAGCATTTAATCGTTTTTTTTTTATATACTTGAAGAAACTTGCATGAACTTGTGCTTCCTGAATAGGCTAGTAGACCCAGTTTTGAAATATATTTCAAATGGTTAATAATGATCTTACTAGCTCTAAAAAAAAAATCTTGTATTTTTGTGAAAGCTAGAAAGCTAAATGCTATTATATTATAAGATTAATAAATAAATAATAATAAATAACGGGCAACATCACAAAAATCTATCAGTCCCACAGTAAGCTCTCGTCTTGTGTTATGGATACTAGACGACGATATACATACTTATTATACGAGTACCTATATATACAGAAAAATATACAGGATGTTTGTAATAACGATGTAGGAACTTTTGAAGGTCATACAGGGGACTATTTGGAAGAGTTTGAACGCTATATGTCTTATAGTAGAGTTGTTAGTCCGCTGTTTTCTAACATAATTGTGCGCATCGGGTTACAAGCATGAAATTTCTACCACAGATAGAGTGTTCCGCGGTGATTATTTTCAGATGTGGAGGGAAGTCAGATTCGTCCCCTGTGAGGCGGGAGAGCGGACTGAATAGGACCATGTATACCTCTTTTTAGGGTTTCGTAGTCAACTAGGAACCATTATAGTTTCGCCATGTCCGTCTGTCCGTCAGTCCGTCCGCGACTTAGCTCCGTGATCATCAGGAAGGTAAATTAAGAAAGAAAAATTGAATGCGATCTACTACAATCTAAGCAGGATTTGAACCTGCGACCTCTGCGTTTCCGTTAGAACTGCGTTAGCAGTTTTGTAAATATTCGCTCGGTAAATCCAAAAAAATTGTGTCCCCCTACCCTGTACTTCTCAACCAAAAATTTTGGGAAAATTAATGAAAATGAGGATATATTGAATAAAATCGGTCGAGCCGTTTTTGAGTTATCGCAAAATTTCATAATTTTCTTTAAAATGACGTAAATGCCGCTTCGAACGTTATACATATTAGTTAAGTGCCATACTGCACTAAAACATTTATCAACATGTATCAGATGAGATGTGATGTGCTAATATGTATATGTCGGCGGCCGATCGTAAAATCCGACAGATCACGAAATTCCTAGGCATATCGTGAAACGCCGCCATTTCATGATTTGGCTAAATGACATCCGCCATATCGTTTATAACGTTTAACGATTTGCCCAATGACGTTTAGGCAGATCATGAAATTCCTAGGCATATCATGAAAGGCCGCCATTTCATGATCTGGCTATGTAACACCCACCAGTGACGTTTGGGCAGATCATGAAATTCCTAGGCATACTCTGGGAGCAGTTTCAATACTCTGGAAGCAGTTTCAATACTCCGGGAGCAGCTTCGTTTTACAAGTCACAAAAAAAATAACCCTAACCTAATACCTATCTCTGGGAGCAGTTTCACTTTTACGCTCATAAAAAATGAAACTGCTCCCTGAAATAGGTAGGTTAAGGTTTTTTTTTTGTGCGCCGACTACATTTTACCCGGCGGTGGCGCGCCGGCTCATATTGAATCGGCGGCGGCGTGAAAAAATCTGTATATTTATTTATTTATTTACACACATAAACATGTTACATTTATATATTAGTGAATATATTTTTTGTTTTATTGCGTTCGACGTCTAGGGTTTCCAGTCTTGTGTCTTGCTTGATCTTTAATAAGATACATGTACAACTGGATCCAAGCTGGTGGTAATGACAAATCGTCTTCTCTATTGAAATTAGGATATTTTTAGCCAAATCATGAAATGACGGCGTTTCACGATATACCTAGGAATTTCGTGATCTGGCGGATTTTACGATCGGCAGCCGACAAAAATTAAATGAAATTTTCTATTTAATGATATTTTTTTTAATTGAAAATATTCAGGAAGTAACTAAATTATCGTTCTGAAAAAAAAAACATGTTGTGATTTTTAGCATCTGGGCAATATACCCAAATTTTTATATGTCAAATAATACATAAATAACAAAAAAAATTGCTGATATCTGTTTTACACGAAAACGATACCGCACAGTCCCTAATAGCCTTAACTGATCAGTAATAAAAAAAAGGAAAAGAGCAATACTTGGTCCCTAATTCACCCCGCTCTCCTGCCACGCAGGGGGCGAATCTGACTTCCCACCACATCTTAAAATAATCATCGCGTAACATTCTATCTGTGGTAGGGATTTCATGCTTGTAACCCGATGCGTACAATTTCGCGGCTTAGCAACTCTACTATTAGTTCAACCTGTGATAGTTTTTTTTTTAATCGAGTTTTTCTAAATTGTTCAGTTCATACAGTTTACATGAAAAGTTAAATTTAAAACAAACTATGCAAAAACAATATCATAGATTGCACTAAGACATATAGGGTTCAAACTCTTCCAAATAGTCCCCTGTATCACCTCTTAAAGTTCCTACATCGTTATTCCGAACATCCTGTATACTTAAATACATAAAAGATGCGATTACCGAGTAAGGGGTATTGTTCTTGTGTTATCATACATATTATTAGCAAATAACTCGAAGTAAAACAACAAAAATATTTACTTATCCTTTACTGGAAATACGAGTAACTGGCATGATAAGATGTGATTTTGTAGCGTATAAATTCAATTTTTCGTACCTATGCGTATATTCTCGCATTCTCTGCGGAAGCTTTTCGGCGAAAAGGGTTTCAGCCGAATAACAAACCCGACATTAATAAAATGATAAACAAATATCAGACAACCTCGCACAAATCGAACTAGTCCCAAATTAAGCTCAAGAAGGCTTGTGTTATGGGACAATGGGTACTAGATGACGATATACACATGTATATAGATAAATATATACTGAAATACATAGAACAACCATGGCCCAAGGACAAATATTCAAGTTCATCACACAAATATTTTCCCTAGCCGAGATTCAAAACCCGGGACCGCCGGCTTAGTAAGCTCAAGAAACTGCGCCAACCGCGTCGTCAAATGATGAAATGATGAAATTATTACTTATAAGACTGAATTTTAAAATACAGGAATAAATTTCACATTTCAAATAGCACTCGATTTCAACAACTCCCTGTTAGTTGACGTATGTGAGAGGCCTTTGCCCAGCAGTGAGACACAAACACAGGCAAATAACAAAATATAAAAATCACATGAAAGAAAATAACTTTCGACCTTTTCATGTTTTCTAGGAAAAAATATACAGAGAATGAGATATTGGATAATTTTCATACATTACAATAAGTGTACGATTTCTTTCGATTCAAAATAATTAGGTAGCGACTTATAACTAGGTAGTATCTGGCAATATTATGTATAACCTAACACGGCCGGACAGCGGATGCTAAGTATTATGTAGAATTACTGTTGGAACCCTTTCGGTACGGAACTCTAAAAACTAGACGTGAACGAACGATGGAAAAGCAATTATCTTTGAATTTGTATCATAGTTTCGATTATGGACTATGGTACAGAACAAGAGGGACAGAATGGTCGGGCGTTTTCAACCGAATTCCCAAGGCGTAAGTTCAATAATAATTAAATTAGTAATTAATTGGGACATACCTATTTCTTAAATCGTACCTCCTCCTGTTTTTCTTTGTTTCACGGAATGAAAATAGCGGAAAACATACAAGACACCTCGATGGTGAACTGAAAAAGAGAGACCAAAGTGAACGAAGCCACAAACAAGTATTTGCATCCAAAGATCTGCGATAAGGTTTTATAAACCTAATTATGTATTTTCTATACTTACCTACTTACATGTTAGTGAATGAAAGTTATCTTTAGTTTTATCTTTACCTGGAAGTACAGAGTGACAAATGAGAGGGTGTTGGAAATTGTACAGCTGCCCAAGCCTAACCGCGTTGCTTAAACAGGCTGTTTTGATGGCCTGTTTAGTGTTTACAGAATGCCACCTACCTCAACCACCTCGTGTTTTGCTGTAGCTGGTGCTAACAGGGAGAGATAGCATCCTCCTACGTTTAGACTGCATGAAACGGGACATAATGGGATTCAACATTAACCATTGAGTATAGAGGTTTCATTGAGAGAATCCGTGAATGGACGTATTAAGCTCAAACTTCACCATAAACAAAAAAAGAAGATTCTGTCTTATTATCCTTCCTGCGTGCACTTACGCCACTTACGTAATGACTAATGAGTAATGCATACTTAATTTTCATATCTAAATCAATAACTATCAGAATGTAAATGTCTTCAAATCTTGTGTCAATGGAATGTAACGTAGATAACAAAGTTTGTAACTTGTAATTCATTTAGATTCATAAGAGGATTGTAGTAAATTGGTTATAATTGAATTTAAATATGAAGCTTGTATTTAAATATCGGGTTAAAAGGTACACATAATTAAAAAGTTGTAGATTACATTCATAATCGAACATAACAATAGGTAAATAATAAAGATCAGTATACAGAAGTTTAGTTTAAATTTAAAACATCTTTATAACAGTTAGAAGGATTTTTGTGAACAGAGTGATTCTTAACTAAAAGTAACTTTTTAAACCTACATGTATCTGTTGTCCGTACGATGTGTATGACCTGCCTCGTAAGTAAGTTTCTACAATGTAGGCTTACACGAGGCAGTCTAAGTTTCTCGTTCATAATTCAGCCCATCTTCAGGTCGCTGATCTTACAGCTTAAGGATTTATGGCATCGATTAGTACTTCCGCAATCGGTCGTGCATTAGTTTAATATGCGATCTGCGCGGTACTCATTGGCATTGGACCAAAAGAAACATTTTGTAGGACCGTATTTAAACATTTCATCCGCGAATGTGTAAAAGAGGTTTTTGGCGCCGAAGTTCGGTCACAATTTGGAATATACCAATTTTTTACGACCTATGTTAATTCCGAAACCATTTTCGGGAATAGGGCTCTTATACCGCAATAAATAATTAGATTGTGACAAGTATGTGAAAAATTATTCATTATTTATTTTGACTTTCACTTGTCCTTGTCGTTTTACAGTAACAGTACAAGACAAATCAATCGTGACATCATTACAAAATGCTCACTATGGAGAAATAGTAGTTTATGCAACTATTACATAATGAGGGGTTTTAAACCCGCTCCAGACCTTCCGATCCGATCCGACCGATCGGGAGCAATCGGATAATGTGTAGTGCAGTTGTCCGATTTATCGGAAGAAATCGGATATTGTGTAGTGCAGTTGTTAGGAAATTTCTTCCGATAAGTCGGATCGGATCGGAAGGTCTGGAGCGGGTTTTAAACCTAATTATGTACAGTTGCATACACTACTTTATCTACACACATACTCATAATCATTATCATAGATTTTCTTTTATGAAAATATGAAACACTCAGTCCTGCCAGTCAGTCCGCGGAGCAGAGGAACACATGAGGTGACTCGCATAGATAAGAATGTAATAATCGGAAATAGATACGAAACTCTTGCTAGTTTCACGTCGCTACTAGTGCTGCCCCAAGCGGGCGTGCTCTCAACTAATGGATGTTGTATATATAACTACAACCCGTGTATATAGCTTGTATAGGTGCCTACACGCAGTTAAAAAATTTAAGGATGGAAACTGATTTATGTGGTATTTTGTGTAAATGCGTATCTATGCTTTTAACGCATTCGACACAGAAAACCACATAAATCAGTTATTTTTTATAGTGATAAGGAAAAAATAAAACAAAGCAAATGCTGGTTTTTGTATATTATTTGTCATAAGTAACATCACAAAGTTCATATATCCAATGCGTGGTAATTAATGGAGGAGCACTAGGAAGACTCAAGTCGACACAAATTAAACACAGATATAATGCGGTGAACTAAGGAACAAACGTACAGAACACAAAAGCGCGTGCACGGTAACCAGAAAACACCAAATGAGAACTTTACCAGAACTTCACAAACTTTGAAAATTTGCAAATACAAACAACGGAGTAAAACTAAAACGTCACCGACTTTGTATGGTATTGCCACCTTTTAAGAAAAAAGTTAAGTACCAAAGTTTAAAATACATTTTATTTCCTAGTTTATTTGCACTGTAATATTAGTAACTCTGATAGAAAATTATTATTAAAAATATATTCTCTATAATTTTTAAAAATATTATGTTTTCTTGAATTCTTTAAACATTTCTTAGATATTTTTTTTCTACCAAATACACACTACAAAATACACAGCAACACTGACGTAGAGTAGACTTGGAATAGAAACAGTAGATGGCGCTGTTTTCTATTACAGGCCATGTCCTAATAGATACATTAGATACCATACCATGGTGACTCGCGCGGCGGGGAGATCACCATAACGGTATCAATTTTGATTAAAATTGATACTGTAATAATGACCTCGCGGTGGCTACGGTACTATTATGAAATGACATCTCTGATTTTGGTTGCTGCCAAGTAATATAGATCCTTACCTATAATATATGAACTTGTTAAAGGAATTTTACAAGATGGCTGTAGATAAAATAATTATGCATATCTAATTATATAGCAAACGCATGAAATCAGTATCTGAAATTGGCCTATTTATTACGATTTTAACGAAAACATGGGGTCTATAATTTTTGGTATATCCCAATTGGTAGACGAGGTGTATAATGTAATTTGTCGGAGAGATCGCCAGTATATGTCTACCTAAGCGATGAGCTCTATTGGAATTAATTATTATAAATTTACGAAACGTTATGTTTCTTTTTTTTATGTGATGTGTGTGTTGATCTTTGTATCAATGGATTAATAATTATGTTTTACTTCTCATAAAAAGAGAATTACACTTCTATCTGCATTTCTTTAACATGCGGACTGCCCGGAGCCCCGCCAATATTCTACTTCCACTCAACTGCTATTGAGGCGTTTGTATTGGAGCAAAGGAGACTTTCGGGGCCGTATTTACACATTCGCGTCGCCTTTCCTCGTCACTTACCTAACCATTCAAGCGAATGTGGAAAGCGGTTTCTAGCGCGAAAACCGAAGCAAATAGTGGACCTTTCAAACTGAGAGAGTCACTTCGCTTTTCGCGCGACTCAGCTTCATCTGTCTTGCTCCCCCGTTATTGAAAGGAAAGTGACAGGTAGTATATGTCGCGCGACAAAGAGTCGCGTGTCACAGGTATGCTAGAGGTGCTGCAATACAACTTTTGCGGAACACGGATGTTTCCAATTGGTTTAATATGGTATAAAATTTATACATACATATTAAACACACTATATACATAAGAATCATACATAGCCTCCTGACTTCCAGCGTGCTACACATAGTACATAAACTTCAATGAATAGTTAACTGTCAACTATTTGTCATAAGGCTAAAATTAAATTGACAAATTATGAATGCTGGTCGTCAGGAGGTGTGCTTCGAAAAAATGTTCCATTTCTTCGTTTACTTGACAATGAAGAAAGAAAGAATTGCCATTTATTGCCATACCAAAATAAATTAATAGGTACGGGTAAATAAGTCAGAACTCATTAGGTACTATCAATTAAATTGTCCACCCAAATTATTCCGCTGTATTACAGTGGTAATAAAAGTGTGTTCATGTCGGTTTGGAGTTTTAACTTAAAAAGATTGTGATCAAAATCAAAATGAATGGGAAAATCGATCCCACACGTCCTAGTTTTAATGGATGATACTTTTGACCGGCAATGCAAAGGGACCGGCTGCGATTCCTTGTGTGGACCACGTGCTAGCGCAATTTAGGTTTACTATGCGTTCAAACTTTTTGGCTTTCCGGATCAACATGGGCGCTCTTTCCACAAAGCTACGGAGTCCTATGCAAGATACATTGTATGTTTGTATCTATACCGCAGTAAGAGAGAGCCCTGATTAAATATACGCGCCAATGCAATGGTGCCTATTCAAGGTTAAAACCGGTTACACTGCAACGACTGCTACGACTGCAAGGGGCAATGTAAATCAGCCATACCATTCAGCAAACATATGTAAGTACGTGCCGACCTACCGACCCGTTTGCGAAACCAAACTACACTCATATTTCATTCCCTTAAGTTTTATGTCTTATCAATACCCGACTCCCACCAACTTTTTCCAGTTTCACAAGAAATATCTCAAGAATCGTCCGGAATCTTTTATGAAATATGCAAAAGAAAGAGGGAAATCAGTTAATAAATTGATTCATGACGATGGAGCGAAGCTATTTCGCACTTTGCGTGATCAGAATGTAATTTTTATTCGGGGTTTACGATAAACAACCCTCGATAATTCTTTTCGCATCGCCAATACTTTATGGGAAAATTATGGAACGGAATGCAAGAGAGTATATGAGCTCGTTGCATGCTGATCAAGAGCAAATTTGATCCGATGAGTGCTGTGTTTTTTACAGCGGTTGGTTTGCGGAATAAATGTCAGCCTCAGCGGGATATTGTGGACAAAAAAACGATTTGACCGTGGCTATGGAGCGTTTTCGTTTATGCGACGAGAGGACGTCACGTCACGCGCCGCTCGAAGCTTCAGACGTGTCAGGCGAATGAAACGCAATCAAGGCTCCCAAGCGGGATGTCACCGAACACGCAAAAAATTTCAACATAATGGAACGGTTTTGTCCTTGTAATTTACGATGTACATGGTTTTTCTTGAATCGAAAAGGGAATAACTCATCAAAACTCTTAGTAGTGCTACTGTTTGTGTGGATATTTGACATATTCATGCGTTTAGTATTCGCTCCGCATTCGTGGATATTCAAATGTGTTCGATCACAAACACTGGCATTGTCGGGTCATTGTAGTTTCCTTAATACAAGTTTATGGATATATTTGGAGATTTTTGCTTTGAGGCGAAATATTTATTTGTGTTATGTTTCAAAACAGTAAGTAGTGTTTTGTTGTGAGTTTTTAGATAATTATATTGAAATGAAAAAAATATTGACCAGCGGGCCAATGATGGTTGCTTTTATCACGCGATAAGTGGCAAAGCATCTGTCACTCACACTCCCATCTTGCCAAAACGTGACTGATGCTTTGCCACTTATTTATCAGGATGCCCCCAGGATGTGTAATTATTAAAATTACAATCCGGACATTTTAGGGCCAGTGCGCGGCATTACTTTAAGCTTCATCAGTGCTGACCGTCAGGAAGATAATAATAATTGCAATCCCATTTAAGTAGAACAATAAATCCTATGAAATCGTTAGTGCATAATACTACCAGCACATAACCGACTACCGCCAAGTATGCAAGTGTGAAGAAACGCAAAACAAAAGGCGCGAGTGTTGAAGAAAAAAGGAAAATATGTTTTCGAGTGCCAAGTTAAAATACAACAACAAAATAAATAGCAGATAAAGAGACAAAGAAAAGGTCCCTCTTCAGCATGATGCTAGCTGGAAAGCCAAACATCTTCCGGTTAAACCATATTAATAAGCGAAACGTCCCTATCAGAATGCTATAAAAATATTACTAATCTAGAATCCATTTTACTGACCGTTCAAAATCCAAAAAGACGCGGTATAGTGGTACATACATGATGTATCAGGATCGAAATGGCATTATTTCCGTGCATGTTTGGAAAATCATTTTTATGATCTCGCTAGACTAGCAATTTCTACGGCGCAGTGGAGTGAAAAATAGAAAAATCCATATACAATCTTATACGTAGGTTTGTCACGTCTCTGAGCATTGTGAAAAATATCGAGCAAAGATTGCACGTTCTCGTATATCGCCCTTTCAGGCGTTTGGCACCACGTGAGGTAATAATAATAATATATTCGTGCACTAATATCGCAAAAATATTTAAGAGATTCACATTTTCTTTACCTGTTGAGCTTGGATGTATATTTTTCAACGAATACAAATCAATCTCTATCGATTGCTTTGTATGCGTTAGTGAGTTAACCTTAACTTGATGAACATAATAATGATCATCAATGTTAATCAAGTTCCCACCAACTTCTATAAAAATATCACTCCAGGAGATATTTTTATAGTATTCGCTTGAATAATGATGAGAAGGATAGATAATATTTCAGATTCATATTTTTTGCGAAAGAGACGGGTTAGGTATTTTAATTGGATTGAAACAGATAGAATCACTTCATAATTTCTTTCAGCCAAGCTATGAGTATACAAGGGGAATTGGTTCGTGTACCAATATGGTACTACTCGTATCCTACAGCAATAACGTAACTCTGCCATGCTACGTTAAAAGGACGTATCTTACTATGACATCTGTACAAAGATACGACCTTCTACCGTAACACGGCAGAACTTATCACTCGAGTTTAGGTGATAATGGGTTTGCCATAGAGCGGCGTGGCTCAGGGTAACCCAGGGTAGATTTCGCTTACTTTTTCTTCAGTAGTAATTGAGAAAGGTGTCGCACTGCAAGGCTCGCACTACGAAAAACATGTTGCTTAATCCGATTAAGTATACCTAACCTATTCAATTACTCATAGCCTATCTATGGTTATATGTACAGAAACTTAGACCCAATAATAAGACACATATTTCGGGATAAAAAGTAGCCAATATTTTAATCCAGGGAATCAGCTACCTCCATACCAAATTCTATGAAACTTGGTCCAGCCGTTGAAGCGTGAAGAAGTAACAAACAAACACACACACAAACTTTCGCCTTTATAATATTAGTGTAAAATACCTACAAGATTTTCGCGAACCTACAAATGTTTTAATAAATAAACTTTTTTTCCGTAGCGCCCAGGTGTGGTAATCTATAAACAACAAACAATCAAAAAACGCAAATATGGCCTTAGTTCAGTGCGTCACAATTCCGTGTACCAACAACAAATATTTCACCCAGTTTCAGCGCTTCAGTTATAATTTTGATCACACTGTTATCAAAGCGAGGAACGAGTTACTCATAATCCCCGTAACGAGTAGAGTTCACCTTTGCTTTCCGAATAAATAACAAACGTGTGACACGACTTAATTCCGCGGATAGATTAGCCCCGAAATATGTTAGCCGCCCGATTTACCCCGCCATCTGTCAGCATTATTATTAGCACCGCCGCAAAGGTTGTGCCACACTGGCAAGAAACCCAGGTCCTTTTGTGTTTATTTTTTGTTTTTAAGATTAGCGTCCGAAAGCAGAGATATGCCGTTGGTCAGCGTTATATTCGGCGCTGCCGGTTTTCCGAGAGATCCGAGACTAGACAGCCGTCCCGAAAAAAAAATACTTGGATCTTTTTCTTAATTCAAATACAATGATGTTATTATCCTACGTCTCTCTGGGAGCGCATACGGGGCAGCTCCAATGCTCTCCTGAAGGTGTTTGCGGATAGGATGCACAGTCCTTTACTCACTCATTGAATGTCCACCCAGCCAGCCATTATAACTCTAATTTAAGCTTTATAAAGGCTGTATAAATGCTTATGCAGCCTGTGTGCTACTGGGGCATGCATGTGAACTCCAATGAGCATTTCAATTTATACAAACTTAGTTATTAAATCTATGTTACTAACAGACGTGTTGTAGTATGGATCAATGTCCGAAATAAAGAATTTCATTTCATTTCATCTTTACTTTTTGATCTTGCTACGAGTAAGCTTTAAGTAAATATGAGATTAAGTAACAAAAAAAAACTAAAAATATATTCTTGGCTGTTGGTAATGGACTAATGGTCTAATGGGTATGGGGTAATGAGCGTGAATATAAGCTTAATGTCTTCTCGGGTTTGTCGAAACGCTATTTCACTTGTCACGTAAATCATCATCACCCGTCTCTCTCGCATTGAAAGGTATTCGAGTACTTACATAAGGTACACATGGTATTCGAGTGAGCGATATATCTTTGTTTCAGGTAAGACAAAAATGCTTTCGTGTTTCGGAATTCCAAATGTCCAAGGTTCCTTGCCCACAGATTGCATTGCTCGCCAAATTTTGTAAACAGATGATTATAGATTTTTGTCGATTATATATGTTTTTCAGTCGATTTAGTTTTTCGAAACTTTTCAAATTGGCGGAGATATTGATTGACAATCTAAAAAAACAGCCTACGCTTACTGTATAGCTCACAAAGCCACTAGTGTTAAAGGTACTGGGCGTGCGAGGGACCTTACACTCATCACAATACTCAAACGTACCCTTACCATGAGTTTACAGTGGCCGTACTGGCTTGCGACTGCGTAATTTTTTTGTTTGGAGAATTGCAGTTCTACAAAGTAACCGCTAGTAAGTAAGCGGTGCTGTACTATTCTCCATACAAATCGCTTACGCTGTCACTAGCGAGTACTCACGTTAACTCATGTTACGTGTACTGTTTCCAAGTTGCGCAATAGGCTAGTAGACCCGTTTTTGAAATATTTATATTTTAAATGGTTAATACTTAATGACATAACTAGCTCTAAAAAAAATGTCTTGTATTTTTGTGAAAGCTAGAAAGCTAAATTTTATTAATCGAAAACTAGAAATTTCATGAACCGTCAAAAACGCTGTCCGCCATTTTTGCCTTTTGCTAATCTGTGGCGTGGCGTAAAGTTACGCGTAAATGTTCGAAATTCGACCGTCGTATAGTGCCGTCCCGCTCTTTCCAATATACTTTGGCAGCAGATCGAGAGGAACGGCGCTATTCGATGTCGTCGGAGCATAGACCTTCAGTTTTATTTACGGGACCGATGACGTCACTATGATAAGCGAAAATGGCGGACAGCGTTTTAAGCATTTCAAAATACGGATTAAAAACCATATTTTCAAATTCAATTTTTTCAGCCATCTTCCACTTTTATGAATTGAAAAATATATATTTAGGTTTCCTATGCTAAATACCTACAATACGAAATAAACGTTAGTTTAATACTTTTTGACACGAGTCAACTAGCCTATTTTAGAATAGAATAGAATGATAATATGCTTTAACATACACAAAGTGGACAACAAATATAAGAAATTTTGGTATGTTTGTTTTCAGATATCAGAACATAGGCAGTGTACAGTTCACGGTACAGGTCCACCCCAATCCCGAGTTTGCGGTGACAGAGAATACAAGTATGGAGTAAAATGCCGATGCAAAATTCGGAGCATTTTCCGCTTTTAACAATTCAGTGTCATACGTGCGCAGTGAAATATGGACGTTTTGCTTCTATTATACTCGCATAACTATATGGGTCATTGTCAGTTCAAAAAACAAAATTTGTCCCTTCGGTGGTCAAAGGTTAAGAGCTTGTATGAATCTAGGTTATGTTGCTATTACATCGGATTATAGAAGAGGGAACGTACTTAATTCTCACAGGCATTTTATCAGAAAATTAGGCCGTGGAATCCTTAATTTCGCAAATGTCCACCGGAAAGACGCGCACCTAAATCTGACAATGACCCATATAGTAGTTATATATCGTGCGTGCCGCGGCCGCTGCAGGACACCATCGCAAGTGCAGACTTCTGGCCGAAGGGTGTTGTGTTTCGGCAGTTCCGGGGCAATCTGCCGAATCCTGCACCAGATCAGACGACGCAACGGAGCCACGCTGTTACGTCGCCTAAATCAAATTAGATTTAACTTTTTTTGTTTTGTAATGTAATTTTGTAGTTCACAGTGCCTTGGTTTATTTACTGTTATGCTGTGTAACTAATTTAAATAAATAAATAAATAAATAAAATAAATCGTTTAATCCTTTCGTAGTTTGACATTTGTATGACGGCGTTCAAATTTAAACTGTAATATTTTGAATATAGATTGATACAAAACCAATTACCTAGTTGTTTGAATGACAATCTAAAAATTGATAGAACATAAAATCCAACAATAATTCACGGAAAATATAAATAACCTATGCCTGTCGTATTCATTAGCTACACAATGGAAGCCGGCGGTCACTGGCTAAGGCAATGCAAGCTACAGACTGCAGAATATTAAATAAAACCGCATTCATAGCCTCCAGCGAAACATTCTCGCTGGTTGATAATTCCTTGGAAGCTAGCATTTAGGCTAGCGATTCAGGGAGGATATCACTAAACTAGACTTACAAATAATCAAGGGTGTTTTCAGTTAAAGCGTCAAAAGAGAAACAATCGCCAACAATTTTAGCTAAGAGATGTATGTGTTCTGTGTTTTTTTTTCTTTGTCTAGTGCGTATGAGTATATCTTTGTGTATGTTTTTATTTTTGTATTTTTAACTATCTGGCTGACAGTCTGTCGATCCGTCCGTCTGTCTGTCCGCCAAAGAAAGCGTTGATCTTGAGGTTTGAAACACTGTATTGAGTATTGAGTCACAGGGTCAAACTGACCCAATATCTTCGAATACTGTTGACATTCGAATAGGACTCCATTCATTAGCTACACAACGGAAGCCGTGGTCTAAAGGCAATGCAAGCTGCTCCGTTGCAGAATATTAAATAAAACCGCATTCATAGCCTCTAGCGAAACATTCCAGCCGGTTGGTAATTCCTTGAAAGCATTTAGCTAACATTCAGCGATTCTAGGACGAATAACTGAACTAAACGTACAAAAACATGAAGAAATTGGTCTAATTGAAATATTCCTAAATTGAAAGGCCAAATTTAAAAATTATAACAATTATTTGAACAGCAGGTGATCCAGCAGTTGTACAGCAGGCCAAATTTAAAATGATAACAATATTATGAACCAATGGTAAAATATTTCACTAACCCAAAGATTAGATTTTTTTTAGGGTTAACATTGTTTACCCGTAAAACACATTTTATCTAATAAATCCCTATAAAAACGGCAACATTACTACTCGTAAAAAGCCTAATTAATCCTTTGATGTCGTTTTAAATCTTTTTTTGATGGGTGTTTTGGTTGGGTAATTTTACCCCTAAGGCTAAAATAACCAGTGACGGTATTTAATACTAATAATGAATTATAATGATAATGAATTCATTTATTACACAAATACGTACAATTTTTATACTTCACATGATTATTGAGAAGTTCGAATACTAGCATAGCAGTCATGGCTGAGTAGGGAATATCTCTGATAGCAAAAAGGCCATAAAACGGTTAGGTCTCGGGGTAAACGTCGCTAGTATTTGAAATGTTATTCCACGGAGAGCTGGATATCTGGAATACAGCCCGATTGCGTCAAGTTTGCAACTTAATGCGACACCATCGTGATCAGGTGCAAACTGAACTTGACCGTGTAGTACCGGTGACCCGACCATTCGGTAACAGGATTACATGAGATAAGTGTTGCCAACACTAAAATTCACTTAGGGCTAATAAATAAAGCACGGAATTGGGCTAATTTGTGGTAATATTAAAGATTCAAACATTTGCCTTTTCAAAATAATCTAGGAATACGAAAAAAGTACATTAACTGTTCCACAAAATACTATTATGTGAATAGGTACCCTTAGATGCTTTTTATAAAGCAATAGAAAACTGCGAAATATAAAAATACAAATAGTTCAATGATTCTTACACCTGTGAAACTCTTAGTCACGTGACAGCGCGAAATGAACGTGAAACATATTAATCACCCGCATAACCTTTAGTGCCTCGAAGCGTCTTCATGGTTAATGCGGTCACTGAATATGTATTGCGAGGATGCTTAACATAATACTGGGAACTGATGTCGGCCATTTGCATACTTTATAATCAAATCATGAACAACTGAGCGCCGACATAATGCCAGCACTGGCAGGCGTTAACTATTTTCGGGAAATAAATACAGAATTGAGCTCGAAACTACTCTTGAAACTACCTTCCAAGTATTGGTAATAATAGTTTTGTTCCGTATACAGTTGGACAAAGTGCTGCGACTGCTACTACTGTGAAGGTTTTTATTCCATTGGTGACTTTAGTAAAAGCTTTACGATTTTGCAAAAAAAAACACATTTTAATGGTCGCTCGCCTGTCATTTGCACTTCGGCGATATGACTCGCAAAATAGAGTTTGTTCATATAATTAGGTTAAGGTACTGTGAGGTCGAGACTATCACGGGGGGACGGGGGGCAGATTGCCACTAAATAAATATTATGGCTCAGAGTGACCCAAACACGATCTTAGCCTCCGAAACGAGAACACGCCACTTGTCCGATCCTGCGCAGTTTCTCGCCAGTTTTTGACTGAAGAAGACTGCCACAGTCCAATAAATACCTAACTGTTAGTTTTACCCCATTGTACAATAAACTATGTTAGTCATATACTTAGAAGGGAAAATCGAAGGTAAAAGGGGTAGGGGGCGAAAAAGGCTAACATGGATGGACAACCTGAGGAGTTGGACGGGAGTTGACGCTGCCTCAATGGGTAGAAAAACCACGAATAGAGAAGAGTTCCGGACTGTGGTCGCCGACATCCGTCGAAGATATGGCACTTAAAGAAAAAGAAGTCTTATCCCTCACACCTTACCTTACTTCGTATACCTAGGTATAGTAAATCGCAAAAGTAGACGTAAACTGGCAGGAATTCTGACTGATCATTAGAAACGTTGTAGCCTACCCATGGATATGGCTAAAAATAGCAATGCGATGCGATATAAACCTTCACAGTAGCAATCAGGAACTTAAGTCAACTTTATACAGAACAAATTAAATATTACCGCTACGCGCGTTACTGATCTACATTTGGTTCCGACAAAGACTATATACCCCCTAGACATATGTTCTCATACAAAAAAACGTAACTCTGAAAAAGCTCAAAATTCGGTATAAAAACTAGATGGCGCTGCTTCGTAGCCTGGACGTGACAAAAATGTTATTTTTCACCAACATTTTTAAGTGATTTTTGATTTTTTGAAATCAAACGCATTACTGCTTTATTTTAATACGATAATATAACTTAAATACACAATTTTTAAGGATTATATTTTTTACTCTTCAATAACGTGGTTTGATCGTATTAAAATAGATGGCACTACCTCTGGATAGCTCAAGGTTGCTTGCGGGCTCGCCAATTTTTGCTACACAAAATAGCTAGATGGCGTTGGTGCACTGATGTAATGGACAAAATAAGTTACGCCCGAATTGTCATGCGACATTTCCCACTAACAAACAGTCAGTAACGTAATATTTGTTAGATAAGTTTTGTACAGTCAAGGAATTTCATTTCCTACCCATTTCGTTACAATGTCGTTAGACATTCGCAATGCATTAAGGTCGAAAATTATATTTCAATAATAGTATTGAAATGTCAATATTATTATTTGTCACTTCATTTTACAAAAACCTCCTCGCGAAAGGTTATCATTTGCTTTTAATTTCTAATTAGGAACATATGTCAGTGTCAATCGAAAAAATCGTAAAATAATTTTCAGCAACGTTATTAATATGAAAAATAAAATGCTTGCCGCTAACCGTGAACTATTAAAAGATAATGATAATGACTGAAAACAATGAAGAGCTCAAAGAGTGGAGTTACACCAGGAAGGAATACGGATTTATGAGATCACGCGTCGGCTCAATGCTAGCAGGGACACAGTTTGACGTTGGGTACGGCGATATAATGCTGAAGGAAACCTTATTGATCTACTGCAAAGCAAAGTAACCATTGCATCGTCCGTTTGCCATGGCCCAAGACCAACGCCGACGACAAAACGGCTTTACGCCAACGGGACGATTTGCGGAAATGTTTGACATTTACCCTAGAACAATTAGGAATTGCCTACATGCAGGCGGCCTGCGAAAATATATTCGTTCGTTTTGTTTTTGTTAAAAGTAATATAAAAAAAACGTATATAAAATTGTGGTTTTATTGAATTATCACTGTCGTTAGTTCTGTTAGTTTTTGTATAGATAAATTTCGGGTGCCTGTCGTATCGCATAACGTTTTTTGTCCTAAAAATGTTTGGCCGAGAAAGTTTGGCATACTGTTGAATGGCATACTACTCGTTTGTCCTAATAATTTTTGCGCATACTCTCTTAAAGTCCTAAATCAAGTTTGTCCTAATATTGATAACTAAAATCTAATTACCTAAAGCATAATATTCCTAACATGATTTGCCCTAAGAATTATTTTGCCTATTATCAAATTGGCTAAAATTACAGCACCTAAACTAAACTATGGTAGGCGTGAAGTCAGAATCGTTACGTATTCTACCTTCAGGCAGGTCAGATTTTGGTTAGGATAGGTACGACGACGAGCGAAGCGAGGAGGAGTGTTAGCTAGAACTGTGACCCTTTTAAAACTCTGGTTGCTAAAAATCATCAAGATGTATGCTTAATGACATGTAGTCAAAACACATAACAAACTATCCTAATATTGTAAGACCGAAAACTGTAGGTTAGGTTAGGTTTGTTTATGACCATGGATAGCGGAGCGCGCGAAGCGAGCGGAACGTCAGAATGCTTGCTTAAAAATCAACGAGATTTAGGTATAATGAAATGTAGTCAAAAGATTTTTAGCACATTAAATTAATAAATAAAATTAAATTCCTTGACCTACGTAGGAAATTTGTTAATCGTAAAATATATATGTAATAATATAAATAATGAGCCTTCGATATTGCAATTTATAATAGACATAATAAGACATTTATTTATAAGTAGTTAGGAATTTTAAAAAAAACCGGCCAAGTGCGAGTCGGACTCGCGCACCGAGGGTTCCGTACAAACACTTTCCATCCCTAAGTGGTTAAGTTAAGTTTGCACCTGGTATGTATAGCGCCCCATATAAATTAGGTGCAAAGCCTAATACCTAAGTATTAAAATTTTTTTTTATGGTTTTCGTAATTATTCCTTTATCTATGCTATAAGACGTTGCTTCGTACCAAATTTCAAGATTCTGAGTTCACGGGAAGCACCCTGTAGGTTTTGATTCCCTTGCAAGTGTCGAAAATATGCAAATTAGGTGCAAAGTTAGGTATAAAAAAAAAAATTTATGGTTTTCGTAATTATTCCTTTATCTATGCTATAAGACGTTGCTTCGTACCAAATTTCAAGATTCTGAGTTCACGGGAAGCACCCTGTAGGTTTTGATTCCCTTGCAAGTGTCGAAAATTTGCGGCATAAACGGCTGTATCTTTTGATTGCGTTGGCTTAGAAGTTTGATTTTTTCACAGCTTCAAGGGACAGTAGACCTGAGTAATTGATATAAATTTCAGCTTCATACGTCCACGCGTTCCTGAGAAAAAGGGTCTTGACAGACGGACGGACAGACGGACAACAAAGTGATCCTATAAGGGTTCCGTTTTTTCCTTTTGAGGTACGGAACCCTAAAAACGAAGCGAAGTATAGAAAACAAATACCTACTGAATAATGATCATAAGTACGAGTATACTTACTTACTTATTCCCCCGTTTTCCGATGCTGCAAATATGTCATGTCGAGTAAAAAAAGCAAAGGAGCTCAAGGAGTAAGGCCCTTTTTACTACCTCGCACTACGCTGCCAAAACTTTAACAAGCGATTTCTCGATGTATAGCAGGCAGGGGGCGAAATAGTAGAATAGAATGTGATACTTAGAAGATAAATCCTATGGATTTAACTAATGCGAAAAGTGCAAGTTGCATCCTTCACATTTATTTGTGAACTTTGTAAGGGTAAAGAGGGAAAAAATAAAACTCATTGATTTCATTTTACTTTATACTTAAAAATAATAATTAAAATCAATCTACAAAAACACAACTTCCATTATTCGGTATAATTGGAATACGTGGTATAAGTACACTTTGTTCCTTGGCTTCTCCCGTTAAAATGGTTAAAATCGTGCCCTTTACGATGTGCCTACTTCCCGAATTAGGTGCATAATTGACAGACAATTCGGGCATTGTCGTGTATCCGAGTCTAAGATCTGAGTAATACAAAAACTTTATGCTCTAATACTGTACTCGGCGGTAAATAATTATTTCCCATCGGTCTTTAGAAAGAGACAATTCAACAATTGGCTGTTTACGACGATTTCCTAACACTGGTGACCGTCCATCAATCATCGTTTAAAATTAAGAGGAACGAACGTATTTCACGTTTATAATATTATTAGGATTATTTATATAATGTTGATTATCCTATCTTTGCATACTCAGTTATTACTTTATTTTTATTCACTTACCAAGCGGGGGTACATAGTCAAAGCTCGTACTATTTTCAGATGATGTGCGTATCGAAACGTGATACCTACCTGAAGGGCTACTCCGATGTTCGAAATTTTACTGTCGTATAGTGCTATTCCATTCACTAAAATATTCTTTGACAGATGATCGAGAAGGATGGCGCAATTCGATAGTCAAATTTTGAACATCGGGGTAGCCCTTCTGGCATCACTGGTTTGACATGTCTTGCCAGATGGGTGTGTGATGTCGTCAAATCAAATGTCATTGTTTCAAATTTGTAAAATTGTATGTATTTTATTCTTGAAATTACGCGATTAATTGAATTTTGCGGTTACGTGTTTCCATATCAGAATTTATTGTTTTTTTACAAAGAATAGTTTGGTATGCGTTTCGTGAAGGTCTATCGTAGGCCCAGACAAAATTATTATTATATTGATTAGTTTACGTCAAAACGATGACATTTGTGTATGTTTAAATAAAACATACACAAATAGTGAAATGAGACGAAACGGAACGTAGTAAACAAACGTCGCACCTAACGTCATCTATTCACTTTTTACTGTATCACTTGGAAGTTTGAATGTCGTTGAACGCTTGACGACTGTGTTACTTCACGCTTGCGCGTACCGTACAGTAGAAATTGAAAAATGTCGACTTTTGAATGAATTGATACCCTTAGCGGCATCTAGCGATGTAGAACGATAGTAACAAACGGAGTACGGTGCGTAGTATGAAGAATATCGGTCTAGGGGGTATATAGTCTTTGGTTCCGAGCACAATTCTGTATTTATTTCCCGAAATAGTTAACGCGTTTGTATTGTACTGTAGTGTAGCGTTGATACGCTTTGGAATTAAGGTGCTTTTGATGATATATTTTTATTAATGTCTGCTAGTGTAAATCAAATATATATACACAGTGTATATTGAAGCTTATAATAGAAAAATGCATTCGAACCTATAAAAAATTGGGCAAGTGCGAGTCCGACTCGCGCATGAAGGGTTCAGTACCATAATCTATAACAAGTTTGTTGTATGGGAGCCCCCCTTAAATATTTATTTTATTTTATTTTTAGTATTTGTTGTTATAGCGGCAATAGAAATGCATCATCTGTGAAAATTTCAACTGTCTAGCTATTTTATTTATTTATTTAATTTTTATTGCACAAAAGAAAACTTATCGTACAAAGGGCGGACTTAATGCCATGAGGCATTCTCTACCAGTCAAACTTAGGGCAAAGCGGAAGAATTGTAGGCGGTGCAACTAACTTACACATAAGTAACAAAACATAATTATAATACTTATACATAATTATAATACTTAGGTATCACCGTTCTTCAGATACAGCCTGGTGACAGACGGACGGACGGACCCTTTGGGTACGGAACCCTAAAAATTAAGCAATCGTTTGACTTAATATATACTTCAGCTAGTAGCTCCATTCAAAAAATATGTGAGTATAATGGTGAATCTTAATTTCTTACATTTTCTACTATGTTTACATAGTATGTACTCGTACATACGCAGGTACATATTAGTGATAGAATATTACATATTGTCGCGGTCTAAACTACATTCTCCAGTTACGCAAAGCAAATGTGTAAAGAACATTCCTTTTAATTCGATTCGCTCGATAGCAATAAGCAGATAGGTAAATATCGTCGGTATGAATGTTCAACTTTCCCACGGGAAATTTTTCGGCGTTAACAATAAGCCCGTAATTTATATCACACGAAAGATTCGGGGCGTTCTCCGGGATTTTCAGTTTTGTTCGCTGCATTATAAGAATAAGAGCTATTTACTTCATTTTCGCGAGGAAGACCAAGTATTAACAGGGGGTTACCGCAATCGGCCGAAAAAAATCCTATAACCATTCGATTATTATTCGAGGTGTTGATTATTGTTTATTTTATTATTAGTGTTTATTTTATTCAAATAATAATATGAAACCTACAAAAAAAATGGAATTCATTCAACATAATATTTTGCAGTTTTGCAATATTTAGTTTAGTATGCCATAAAATGTCTATGAAGGAAACAAATGACGGCGTAAGTACATTTTACTACGGCAATAATTTAAAGATATAAAACACACTATAGTACCTACCTACTTATGTAAAAATTATGCGACTAGCAGTATCCGGAGAAATCAAAATTTTATTGACCGAGCGAGCGAAGCGTCTTCGAATCAGCTTGGCCAAAAAATCTTTCGTAAGTCCGGATGCTGGATTTCCCGTTGTCCAGATTTCCGGGAGGTCTCGCCTACAGGTCGCATTTCTCAACCGATTCTGATGATTTTTGTGACGCGGTAAAATGGCGGAAATATGGGGGTTGTAAATGAACAATAGTACATTACTGCAGACGCCGTTAAAGAAGGGCTTGCCAGGTGAGTAGGCATGTATAGTGCTTTTCTTAAACTTATACAATGGAATAAAAAAAATACACCACTGGAAAAAAGTAATAATTCAGCTGCTTAGCCTGTTCATAAACACAAACGCCATGTTTAAATAAAATACTTCCCGGCTGAGGGCTTCAATTTTGTAAGAATTTCCTTTACAGTTCTCTCGTGTTACTCCGCCCAAACGAGATACTTCGAAGCAATCGAAGCCTTGTATGACGATATTTCATTGCAGGTTTGAGAAAACATACACAATTAATGTATATTTATTTATTAATCATCATCCTCCTAGCCTTTGTCCCATTTATAGAGAATGAATTCTCAATCGGGGTCGGCTACCTAAATCCCAAGATGTGACGTAGGCACTAGTTTTTACGAAAGCGACTGCCATCTGACCTTCCAACCCAGAGGGGAAACTAGGCCTTATTGTATTGGGCTTAGGTGGTTTCCTCACGATGTTTTCCTTCACCGAAAAGCGAGTGGTAAATATCAAATGACATTCCGTACATAAGTTCCGAAAAACTCATTGGTACGGGCCGGGTCGGAACCCGCGACCTCCAGATTGAAAGTCGCATGCCCTAACCACTAGGCTACCACCGCTTCTATTCATATCCATATTTATTTATTAATGTAACCACATAAAATTTGGGTCCAGACCTACGGAGTTTTTAACGTTATCCCGGAATAAGACGTGCCTGAGAACTTTGTTTTGTATAGACGTAGTAATTAATACATTTATTATGCATGTTCATTATAAGATTAAGGAAAGACTTCGACCAAATTTTGTTTCTAAAGGAACCGCTCTTTTAAATATTCCATGAAAAAAACTTATCTAATCTGAAGCCACGTAAACCTTAAGATGGGCTACGTAATGGTCTTAGATTCGTATCGGCCTTAATGAGGCAATCGTTCGCTTTTACTCCTTACCCGCATTTTACTCGTAAAACGAGGTAAGATGTACTCGGGTAATTACGAATGTCGGCATATTCCGAAAATTATTACTATTTACTAAACAACAACATTATTTCCGCTAGCACCACTTGACTACGTCCTCTAATGTTCGTTTTAGCTAGCGCGAAAAATGTTTCCACGTTTAGTAAATATTAGTAATATTTGATATATCCCCATTATCCCGACATTCGAAATTATCCCAGTAACCGACCTACCTAACCTAACCTACTTTTCTGCGATAATTATAGACAACCAGACAAAAGTCCATAAGTCTATTTAAAATGAACGTGCCTTCAATGTGTTTACATACTTTTTAGCAAATTATTTAGATATATTTACTTACTAAACTTTATAGTTTATAATATTTACCTTCCGCCTTTTAATTGTTCCGGCGCGACTTCGTAACCAGTCTTAGTGATGCAAACATGTCGGTCGCGTAACGACGCCCAACCACCACAGTGTCGCATTTTACAGAAACAACCAATATAACAGTTCTCAGGCGGCTTTTGTGAAGATCAATAGAGAGACCCTTCTGAAGATTTTTATTCTGTTCCATGGGGTAAAACATGGGGATACTTAACTCCTGTTAACATAGGCGAACCGCGAGCAAATGTATTAGAACATAGCTGATACCGGCTTGATATTTTATGAAACTTGCTGCAACTAATAGAGATATTCTGAATGTATTTAAATGAGATAATTTTAAAGAATTCCCTACAAAAGGACAGATACACGAATAATTTAAGTGGGTAAGCGACGACGCAGTCACGCGAAACGCCAGTGACAATGAAAATGTCGGGATGTTAAATAGTTGCATTTTGTTGAAATTAATGTTGTGTATATATTAAAGACATTCGTTGTTTCGTGTAAAATGCTGTTTACGTGTCTTTTAAAGGAAAATTATTCTGAGAAGCAAACGAGAAAATAAACTTGTCGTGTATATTGCGGCACCTGACTTTCTCGTATTCTCATATCTATGGTCTTATTTTCACAATTTTTGGAAATTGATATAGGCTATTAGTACAAAATAAATCTGTAAATCATGGATGACTGTCAATCGACGTTTCAATGACATAATATATATATTTAAAACACAACCAAATATCACTACTTTAGCTACTTTTTGAATATTACTCATTTGGTGCAGCTCGTATGGTTCTAAATAGGTGCCTAATATGGTCCGTATAGTTTGTCGATTTTTTAGGGCTCCGTAGTCAACTAGGAACCCTTATAGTTTCGCCATGTCCGTCTGTCCGTCTGTCCGTCCGCGGCTTAGCTCCGTGATCATTAGTACTAGAAAGCTGAAATTTGGTATAAGTATGTGTATGTATAACGCCGACAGAACGGTAAAATAAAAATATTTTTTTTTTATGTTTTTCGGGTACCTCTCGAACACCTAAAGTGGGGGTGAATTTTTTTTTTCTTTTCAACACTGGTGTGTGGGGTGTCGTTGAATAGGTCTTAGAAAAATAATAGGGGTTATTTAACATTTATTTTTGATAAAGTCAGCAGTTTTGTAAATATTCGCTCCAAAAACAAAAAAAATAGTGGGGGGGGACACTATTTTTGTTGTCTAACTCTTCAACCACGGGTCAAAAAAATTCGGAAAAATTCATGTAAATGAGGCCTTATAAGTACTTTCAATGAAAACTATATTAAACAAATCGGTCTAGCCGTTTTTGAGTTATCGCCAAATTTCATATTTTTTCTTTAAAAGGACGTAAGTTGACTTCCAGAAGGTAATAAGTGATTAAAGTTTCTAGGGCGCTTACGACCTTTTTATAGAGCTTAAAATCTTTCTTAACTTAGACCTCGGGCTTAAAACAGCAGTTTATTGTGAAGGATGAAAAAACTACGGAACCCTACACTGAGCGTGGCCCAACATGCTCTTGGCCGGTTTTTTTTCTTTTTTCTCGTGGAGCCCCTCATTTTGTTCTAAGACACAAAAAAACGACCCCGTTTTTTCTATGATGTTTTAGAGGTCACTACAGGTCATTAAAATCTGATTACGATATCTGTAGCTTGAGAACGACCTATTTTACGTGATTTTACATTTGCTGATCACTGGATTCCACGAAGACGAAAGCTTAAAACCGTCCGCCCGGTTAAATTTCTTGTGCTTTCTTATTTCAACTGCTTCACGTACTTACAATCCTGACAAATGACGAGAAAATAATGAGAAATGACGTTCACGAAAAAAATATCTTGGGATTATGAAGATCTATTCAGTGGTTTGGTCCTGATCCTAGCAAATATTCGGCTATGACGGACTTATTCATCTGATACCTCTTAACAGCCGTGATATGTTCCTTGACATGTTGTTCGTGTTGTTCTAATGTACGATTCACATTGACCGGCCCGGTCGGCTGCCGCCGCGTCGCAACGGGCGCTCTGGCAGCCGGCAGCGGCCGACCGCGTCCACTGACCAGGTCGGTCGGGTTCGGCTGCCGCCACGTTCCAGCGGACGCTGGAGCACCCGGCGGCAGCCGACTACGTCCATCCGAGCGATTAAATCCTAGGGCGACGGACGAGCGAACGGATCCGTTGGCGCGCGGCGGTGACCGAACGGAGCCGCTTACGTGCGACGACAGCCGAGCACCTCCGTCCGCGTCCGCAAGCGCCCGATCGGCCGGCAGCGGCGCCAATAACATTCGAATATGGGACCTGACTGTTGTACAGAAGCTCTACATTCCTTTGGCAACTATTTAGATGCGCTTGAGCGCGCACCGACTCCGCCCGGTCAGTGGGAATCGTACATAATACTGTTCGTTTGTCTCTTGATCCCTTTATAATTAACACCGACTATACTAGACCAAGCAAATCCGAGCACGTATATTATTAGTAGGATCAGCTCGCACTCGGTAGTTACTGGTAATACCCGTAAGTCACGACATAATGAGACTCCGAGGCTCTTTATAGTTCTGTCTCATGGGCCGGGCCAGAACAGCGCGAACCTATGATGGTAGCATTTATAACATGACAATTAAAGCTGAAAGCATCCGTCATTTTCACACTAATATATGTAGTTATCAAGGGGGCCTATGATGGTTGCGTTTATCACGTGATAAATAAGTAACAAAGCATCTGTCACTCACACTCGCATTTTGTCAAAAAGCGACGGATCCTTTGTCACTATTTATCGCGTGATAAAAAAAACCATCACAGGCCCGCAGAAAGTGATAGTCACTTTGTCATTTATGTATTCTCAACCCGCAAGATAGTCACTGCTGGATACCTTACGCATATTCTCCGGTGCCTAAAACTACTAAGAGATAATTTCGAACCGGCACTGATGATAGGACAACACAGACGGGATATGTTGCTCTATAAATTGAAAATGTATTTACGTAGCTAGCTCTTAGACTATATAGTAATCACTGGTAATATCCACATTAGTCGCGGCACTAACTAGACCTAAGAACGAACGAGGGTAAGCGGTTACCCTTCGCGACTCGTTCTAGTGATAGTTTCATTATTTTAATAATTGCACCATGGTTGAGATTCCCAAAGTGAGTACAGGTTTTTTTTAAATGTATGAATGCAGTTTTTCTTGTTATTAATATCGATGTCATGGTTCCTAAGAACAGATCTTCGTAAGTCTTATAGTTTCAGACTTCCCATACAGACCGATCTAAATGGGCCAACCTGTATATTATTATTTGTGAGAAAATAAATGAAAACATTTATTATTTATTTTATTTATTTGTTATTATTAAACAAGACTAAAGTCAATTCAAAATATGATACATGATAATAGTTTTTTTTTTTTAGAAATTCACAATTCAATGAAATAATAGTATTTTATGCAACGCGAACATCGTAAGAAAGATGACATGATACGAGCGTTTTTTGACCTACTTATACAACGTTGCATACAATACTATTTCTACGACTCGACATTTTATAAATAAAATGCAAATAAACAACAAAGAAAATAATAACATGTTCCCGCTCGAAATAAACAAAAAAAAAATAGTCTCTGATAAACTTTTTTTTTTGACGTCCACCTCGCCCCCTGCCTGCTATACGGCCACATCTCAAAAAAAAAATTTTTTTGGATTATTGCAGATTCGCAGTCAGGATAGTTTAATTTATGACCTTATTTCGAGAGTCATAAGAAAAAGTGTCCCTAAAAGCCTTTTTTCCACAAGTGGCCTTATGGATCTGACCAAAAATTGTCAGTTGACTCCCTGCAAGACAGGTACTTGCCGGTTGTGGCTGTATAGCATACATTTATAATACTTTTTTTGAGTTGCGTCCTATAAGAATAACGTAAATTCTAGTGTTATTACGATGAATCCCTTTAATATAAGCGAAATAAACGTCATTTTGATTGTTTCACAACAGTGGGTACCGATAGTACTTATTATTTATTTTATTTATTCGTATGGCATATTATGTAGGTACAGTCATTCATATTATACAATTATAAGTTCTTCTATTGTACGGTGGGTGCTTGTACTTCAACCGATGAGGCGGCAGGTTTGCGAACTCTACATGGATGGGCAAATTGGGACGATTCACGAATTTTTGTGCTTCGTGGACCAGTGCCTGTTGTCTTCTTAGCTGGGCGGGAGCTGTATGACTCAACACAGGCAGCCAAACCAGAGGAGTACATTTGATGATTCCCAATATGCATCGCATGGTTTGGTCTAGCACGTCTAAACTGGCAAGCAGTTCTCTGCCATGGAGTAAACTAGGCTAAGACCGGTAGTGCGTAGCACATCAACTGGTGCTCCCCAAGTAGTTCCCCTTAATCTGTGGAGTATGTTATTCCGCGTCTGTAGCTTCTTCCCTAACTTACTAATGTGTGACGCATAGGTAAGATTGCGGTCTAGTGACACCCAAGTACTTCGGTGTAGGATTTAATTTAAGCGCCGTCTCTCTGAAGCAGATATTTGGCTCATAATTTTCTTCTTTCTTACAGAAATGGAATGTCGCAACTTCTGTTTTACTAGCATTGGGCTGCAGTATCCATTTTTTTAAAGTATAACTCAAAACATTCCAGATCGCAAGGAAGGGCTTTTTTCGAGGGTTTAAATTTGCCATCCTGGTTTGTGAAGGCAATGTCATCATCCATCAGCATACATAAATTTCCGATTCTCTGTTTTCGGAATCGGTCCTGACCCCACTCCTGTTCAACTTATACACACACGATATAATTATTAGGTTAAACAGGAGCGGGACCAGGACCAATCCCTGCGGTAGTCCATTGTCCAGCTTCCTGACTTTGCCTGAGGTGTTTCCTAGGTGGACGATAAATTTCCTATTGCTGAGCATAGAGTTGATTAGTCCCACCATCTGCACTACGGTCATGAGCTTATAGATAAGCCCCTGTCTCCATACGGTATCAAATGCAGCTGAAAGGTCGATAAAGACTACCACGGTTTTCTCTTACCTTTGAAACCCAGCCTGTCTTTATGTGTGTTGTGAGACTTGTGAGCGACATAACCTGATCCACGCAGTTCGGACCACTACGGAATCCAGCCTGCTCCACAAGAATTATTTTGTCAACTATAGGTTTGATTTGATTGTAGATTGGCCTGTCCAAAAGTTTGTAGACGCAACTAAGTACAGCAATGCATTGCTGTACTTAGTTGCGTCTACCCGAATTCCCCGAATTACCCGAATTCAGTGTATGCAGTTGAACTTAGGTGGAATTATATTATTCGAGACTATGTCTAAATAGAACTGTGAGAGCCATGTCCTACATGTTGGTACAAGGTGTTCTAAAAATTCGATGTAAATACCGACTCACATAAATTGGGACTTTGATTCGAACCAGTCTTCATCCAGTATTGCTAAACCTAAAAGTAGAAAACGAAAAGCTTATCCTGCACTGAAAAGGTAATACGTATTGTAGAGAAGTTGAACAATTCTGGGAAACAGTACACTTCAACGGGTACCTAGTCCACGCTAAAACCTAAAACTACGGGGCCTCTTTGTACATGGTACATGTTATACAACGCTGGCCCTGTAACATAAGCAAAGAATTGAAACATAGATTTTACTCGTTAAACTGAACAACATTTGTGCAGCAACTTTTACAAAAAGACAGTTTTAAATTTTTTATTATTTCAAACAAATTAAATAGTATTTTCAATGTATGTCGTCCAACGTTGACATTCCCTGAGAATTGACATAGCTGTCACTCTACTAATATCGGACATTTCGCAATACATTGCTTCTTTGTCTAAACTTTATTGTACAAAATGTCATTTAATACACGTTATTTTCAGAAGTTGCTTAACAAATGTTGTTTAGTTACAAGGGACGAATCTATGTTTTAATTTATTGCTCCTGTTACAGGGCCCACCCTTTATATGGTATAATACCATATGGTACATGTTAACACGATAATTAAAGATACAAGTGCCTTAGAGAAGGTACCAGATAATCATTAATTATATGCAAAATTATGATGATATCCTGTATCTAGAAAGTTGGTATTAAAGCTGCATGCACTCATTATCGCTTACAGTGATGTTGTTACTGTAACAAAAGTTGATTAATAAAGGTATTTTAATCTTTTTTATGTTTGCATAATAATTTTTATGTTACCATTTTCCAATAATACTTGTTCGGTTTTGGACGCATCTCAAAATTTCAACAAAATGTTTCTGCAATACGGCCACAACTCCAAGTACGAAAACTCTTGGAGTAAGCCCCGTTTTACTACCACGCACTACGCTGCCAAAACTTTAACAAGCGATTTCTCGAAAAAATTGTTTTTTGAGATGTGGCCGTATAGCAGGCAGGGCAGGGGGCGACCTGTCAAAAAAATATTAACTTATACATAAAGGTATACGTTCACTATACTAAACATCTGTCACAAAAATATAAACTTATACACAAAGGTATACGTTCACTATACTAAACATCCATGCACTGAAGATAACACTTTTTTTTAAGTTGGCAGCAATGCCTTAGTACAATAAGTTTTTTTTTAAATTGCAAATTGTGTGAATGCAGCTGTTTATCTTGTAATCTGTGGTACTAAGTGATGCTTTTTTTTGGCGACATTATAGCATCGTTTAGCAGTGTTTTTTTGGGCAGTAGAGTATAGACTTTTACAGACTTTCATAATTTATGTCTTTATATTAGAGTTAGTAACTATATAAATGACAGAAAAAAGTACTGGAGCAGAAAAATATATTTATACAATCTATAATTGACAACATTTCATATTTTTAAGACTATCATTTTATTACTTTTCTGAATTCTGCTTAAAAAGATGAAGTAATCTCTGTTTTTATTTATTTTCTGAGATGATTATTTATTTTATTATTAATTTATAAAAACATACTAATTTTAAAATGTGGCAACACCAAAACCAGAACTTAATGCAACGGTTACTTTAGTCGGTTTTCTATTTAAAAAAACTTAATAAAACTCGGTATGCATCTGTCATCTGTCAACATCAAATAAAAAATAAATATATTTTTTCGCTCTTTAGTTTAGACAACAACCCTATTCAGCCCGTATTGTCTTAGATTGCAGTTATTTGATGTATATTCTTAAAATTTAACTTTTTTTTAAGGTACACGACATAAAGCCCTGTCGATCTCTATATTAATTTCCACCTGTTATAAATATGAAATGTTGTCAATGAAATACCTATTACTATATTCTCGGATCCGAAATTACAGCACAGTAAATTCATATCGCGCCACTTACTTGAAAACCTTTTTTTACGTCTCAAAGTTTCTTTCTGAAGCGTAGTTTATTCACTGAACTAAAACTTTCTGAAGGAGTAAATCAAGCCTCAAGGTACACTCGTAATGTGTTTTTTACTTTTTATTTTTGTTATTCCACTAATATTATCAAAGACAAAGTTTGTGTGTGCGTTTCTCCGTAATCGGGTAAAGTGTCCTATATCGGCTATAGCTGTCAGTGGATATACCTACCCAGCTACCCGTACGTATATGAAAAATAGTTGTAATCGGCCCGGCCGTTTCGGCGTGATGAAGACACATACATACATAGTGTTACGCCGGTAGGTTAGGTCAAAAACTTTGAATGTCAATTTCAGTGCTTAAGAGGCGTTTTCAGCAGGCTGAATAGTCATTTCAGGCCGTTTCAGAAGTTGCTCTATCACATATCTAAAGATCGAAATTTCACCCAAGTTGCCGTTGTTTTCAGGCGCCTGAAACATGTTTTCAGTCCGTTTCAGGGCACCCTCTATCAGATGACGCCATAACCTGAAAACCCGTTTTCAGGCGTTTTCAGGACCCCTTATGGGCCTCTGAAGCACAAATCATTATATGGCGAAATATCCCGTAGGAGTGACAGAGATAGCACTAGTAGAATGAGATAGCTATACTCGGAACATTCGAGAAGTGTAGGACAGAGATAGGACTACTAGAAAGAGATAGCTATACTCGGAACATTCGAGAAGGGAGTGACAGAGAGTGCACCATTAGAGAGACATATATGGCCTCGAATGTTCTCGGCCCTCACACTGGACCTTACTAGAATATTCGCGATATGTGTGGACTATGCGTCCAGAGCGGTTCCGCGGGATATATAAGGCGCCGACGGCCGGCATGAGTTAGTTACATTTTAACTGCGATCGAGTGCTAGTACAAGGATAATCGGAGAGAAAGACTCTTGAGTGATTAGTGCGCTTAAGTACAGTTCGTGTGAATAGTGAGTGCATAATTAGTGAAATAGTGTGTGTGTTTTAATTAGTGGATTTTAAGTACAGTTCGTGTGAATTGTAAGTACGTAATTTGGGTAATAAAGTGAGTGTTTTCATTTGTGGATTAATTTGTGCTTTTCTATCAAATACGAACCCCACGCTCGTAACAATACAAACAAAATATTTGATTCAGTCAGTCACCTCAAAATTGTTTATCTTTTGTAATATATTATAATTATTTAAAAACGATTTGAGTGTTGCGTTTTTGCAGTATACATTTATGCGAATGCTATTTAACAGTAGGTATATTTGGCGAAAATAATAAAGGATAGGAACAGGAGAGTATCAGCAACGGCAAGTCAAACGAAATATTCTTCCAATTCCAATCCTCATGCACAAAATTCAATAGTACGCCCGTTCAAAATGGACTTTTCGCTGCAACTGCCTAGCTCGATACAAAACTAGCTCGGTAGTGTGTCAAGCAAAGTTCGAAAAAACTGGAATTGAAGACGCATCAGTTCTGTTTCACTAAACATTTCGAGATTATTTTCCGACGCTGCCGCCTTATTTAAGTTAGGTACAAATTCAAAATATCTCAAATCAGTGATAGAATTGAAGTATCTCAAAATATTTTTATTTAAGTTACTCAGGTGACAATCACGTACAATGTATTACTAGTTAATGCGATAAACGGTTAGGCCTGCAGGTAAAATCTATTGGCCGGTATATTAGCGAATACCATGAAAACCGGTTAGAAGCATTCCCCGGGAGGTTATCAGTTCAGCAGAAAGTATCAGTCAAACAAAATATCGTTCCAATCCTTATCCTTGGGCATAGTATGGGTGCCGAGCCCGTTCAAACTAGTATACGATTGAGCCCTAACTTGATTCCCGTCTTTCGAGACTTCCAAAACTATATTATCGCAACTAAAATAAGTAATGGCACAAAGTTACAATTTGAATATATCTTTGTACAAATAGTAATATTCTGCCAAAAATATAGAAGAACGCGCATCGCAAATAAATGCATTGGAGTTTATTTCGACTCACGAGAACTGCAATTCTATAAGTGTAAATGGTGAACGGCAGATATAAAAAAAAATAGTGATTTTACTCATGAGAACTTGGCAATTTTTTTACATTAACGTTTTTTGCGGGATTGAATATACAACACAAACTACAAACCAAACACAAAGGGATTACTTTACTTGAACAAATTCCGTTTGCATGCTTCATTTGATCTATCAAAGTTAATCTGAGGAAGGGAACTCGCAATAAAAAGTTTGCATCTTTTTTATAGGGATCCATTTACGAGCACCGGGTACTGTTTTAATGAAGGAAGCTTAAACTAAACTTTATTTGTTTCTCAAATTTTCACTACTAAGCTTTGGCTGATTTATGTTTATAGTTCATGTCATATACCAAAGCCCGACTCCACTTTAGACTACAAATTAAAAAATTTGGGCAAGTGCGAGTCCGACTCGCGCATGAAGGGTTCCGTACCTATATATATATATATATATATATATATATAGGTATAACAAGTTTGTTGTATGGGAGCCCCCCTTAAATATTTATTTTATTTTATTTTTAGTATTTGTTGTTATAGCGGCAATAGAAATACATCATCTGTGAAAATTGCAACTGTCTAGCTATCACCGTTCTTGAGATACAGCCTGGTGACAGACGGACGGACGGACGGACGGACGGACAGCGAAGTCTCAGTAATAGGGTCTCGTTTTTACCCTTTGGGTACGGAACCCTAGAAACAATAATTTTGATCTTTTTAGGGTTCCGTAGTCAACTTACCCTTACCCTTATAGTTTCGCCATGTCCGTCTGTCCGTCCGCGGCTTAGCTCCGTGATCATTAGTTTAGAAAGCTGAAATTTGGTATGAGAGATGTGTATGCATCACGCCGACAAAACGGTGAAATAAAAACTAAAAAAAAAATTTTTTTTCGGGTACCTCTCGCACACCTAAAGTGGGGGTGTTTTTTTTTTTTTCGTTTCAACACTAGTGTGTGGGGTGTCGTTGAATAGGTCTTTTTAAAATAATAGGGTCTTCAAACATTATTTTTTGATCAAGTATGCAGTTTTGTAAATATTCGCGCCGAAAATAAAAAAAGTGTCCCCCCCCTCTAACTTTTTAACCACGGGTCAAAAAATTATGGAAGAATTCATGAAAATGAGGCTTTATATGTACTTTCAACGAAAACTATATTGAATGAAATCGGTCGAGCCGTTTTTGAGTTATCGCAAAATTTCTTAATTTTCTTTAAAATGACGTAAGTGCCGCGCGGTGTCGTTATACTTCGAACGTTACACATATTAGTTAAGTGCCATACTGCATTAAAATATTCCGCTCAATCTGGCGCGTATAATCGATAAGTTCCAGAAGGTAATAAGTAATTACAGTTACTTTGGCGTTTACGACCTTTTTGTAGAGCTTGAAATCTTTCTCGTAATTTAAACCTCGAAGGCCGTCTATTGTGAAGGATGGGAAACTACGGAACCCTACTCTGAGCGTGGCCCGACATGCTCTTGGCCGGTTTTTTGTCTTTGGCTTTGATTTATGATCTCAGAATACTCCGATGTTGGAAATTCGACGTAGTAGTCGTATATAGTGCCATCCCTCTCGATCTCGTCAAAGTAGGTATATTTGGGTGAGAGGGACGGAAATTGACACGTATCGTGTAATGTTGTTATATCTTTATCGTTATATTTTGGTCCAACCGTGACGCGCGACTTTTTCTCGCGCGAGAAATATTACCTCTCTCTTTCTTCACAGTACGGTGAGCGAGTGACGGGCGATGCTATGTCGCGCGACAAGAGTCGCGAAGCCAAGTTGCGCTAGACGGGCTGTTCTGGCCTAGAGGTCTCATTTCTCAACCGATTCTTATGAAATTATTTATTAGAGTAGGTTCGTTAATTTATATAGTTCTTTTTTGTGATTCAGTCTAAGTCTACAGCTTACACTAGTTAATTTATGAATCAATGAAATCATATGAATGAAAATAAACTCATTCTATGAATGTCTCAAGCAAAAAATCATAGTGTTATTATCATCTCGCCAGTTTAATCTCGACGTTACCAAAAACGATACTACTTGTATGAGGAAATTTGGAATATTGGCCAACAGCCATATGTAAATGGCGAGTCTTATTGTGTTCCTCTATTGGGTTGGAGATACTTGTGCGCGCCGGTTTCGAATAATAAAGATTGCATTCACAATATTAGCCAAGCTTTTTATATAACTTAGCGTCATAATATTTTTTTATTTAATCTTTATTGGACAAAATAAGAACTTAACGTACTACCTATACAAAGCACGGGCATTTGTATTAAAAACCAGTTTTCTAAGGGGAGGGGTCACTCATAATTACAGAAAAGTCTATGCAGGATCGCCTTATGTTTTTTTTTTTTTTTTTAGCGCCTAGATGCGGCGCCATGCCTGCCCGGCGCCATCTGTTGCTCATAATTTCTTTGTCCTCTGACCACGCCGTCACGATCTACATAGAAAATTCATTGGAATGAATTTTATTATTTTATATAAAAACTTTTTTCTCCGATTCTTTATAAGAGGGCGAAATCGAAATCGCTACATTTACAAGATGGTAAGATTTCATTCCGCTTACTCGTTGGACCCGTGCCAATACAATAGATGGGCAGTGATTTTGCAAAATCCCAATGAAATAGATTTATTGGTACTTTTTATTGGACAGCAATAAAATAAGTTGAGGATGTTATGCCATGCACACACTCATTCGACCCTTTTTATAATGCCCTATAAAGCGAGATGAAAATGTTATGGGTACTTATACTACGTATGAAAATCAAGTATGGCGGAGGGGCAGTCCAGTCTAAGCTATTTGAATTGCTGTGCAAAATTTGGGATATTGAACAGCAACCTCAGGAATGGAATACAGGTGTCATCTGTCCGGTCCACAAGAAAGGCTGCAAAAAGGTGTGCTCAAATTACCGAGGGATTGCTCTGCTCCCAACGGCGTATAAGGCCTTGTCATATGTACTCCTTCATAGGCTGGAACCGTATGCGGAAAAAATCCTTAGTGATTATCAGTGTAGATTCCGCAAAAATCGCAGTACAATTGACCAGATCTTCCTTCTCAAGCAACTTATGGAGAAAAGATGGGAATAAGCTCAGAGCATCCACGTATTGCTTGTAGATTTCACAAAAGCATATGACAGCATTGACCGAGCTGCCCTGTATTCTATATTAAGAAATTTCAACATACCTAAAAAACTTGTCGATATGATCCGAGTAGCCACCGGCGAAAGCCGAATGCAGGTGAAGGTGGGTAATGAGTTTACGGAACCCTTCACGGTGAGTACCGGCCTGAAGCAAGGTGACGCCCTTTCACCTATGCTTTTTAATTTGGTTCTGGAACACGTCCTTAAAAATGTGGTTGCACTTGATTCTGGAGTGGACCTAAATGGAAGGCATAGACTGATAGGGTATGCAGACGACTTGGCTTTATTAGGGGAAAACCGTGAAGAGGTAGAAATATCGACAAGAGTTTTGGAGCAAGACGCAGCAAAAGTAGGTCTCAGGATCAATTACGCTAAGTCGGAGTACCTCCATATGAAGCGTTTCAGGAATAACCGTGCCAAAAGAGAGGACCTACTTGTAGGAGAATCCTCCTACAAGGGTGTGGCGAAATTTAAATATCTCGGGTGCACGGTTACCGACTCGCATACAAGAGAGGACGAGATCAACATCCGCATCCAAAACACCTTACGCTGCAGCGCGGCATTTCATAGGGTGTTGGTGTCCAAGCTCCTCAGCAGATCTACAAAGCTGCGAATATACAAAACCGTCATTAGACCCATATTAATGTATGGCTGTGAGGCTTGGACGCTGACCCTTAGGGAGGAGAAAAGTTTGCTAGTTGCAGAAATAAAGGTGTTCAGAAAGATTCTGGGACCTACACAAAGAGAAGATGGAAGCTGGAGGATCCGCAAAAACACGGAGATCGCCGAACTAGTGGCCGAACCTAACATCATTGGCGAAACCAAGGCACATCGTCTTCGCTGGATTGGCCACGTCGAGAGAATGGGAGATGATCGAAATGTCAAGAGAGCATACTTGGGCCGACCAATTGGACGACGTCCTGTTGGTCGCCCCAAGTATCGCTGGAAAGACATGGTGGAGGCGGATCTGCGTGAGTGGGAGTTAGCGATAGCTGGCACGAAGTGGCGCAGGATCGGGCAAGATGGCGTGCTCTTGTGTTGGAGGCCAAAGTAGTTATCTTGGGTTGCTGCGCCAAAGTAGTTAGTTAGTTAGTTAGTTATGAAAATCAATGAGTTACGTGTAGATAAGGGAAGACATTAAATGGACAGACAAAATATCGAACGAAAGAGTTATGTTGCTAATGAAGAAAGATATGGAAGTCATAGTAACTATTAAAAAGAGAAAAGCATCATATTTCGGACATATATACAGAAATGACAAAATATAACTTGTTGAAGCTAATAATTGAGGTAAAATAGAAGGGAAACGAGGCCGAGGCCGAAGAAGAACATCATGGACGAAGAATGTAAAGGAATGGTTGGGAGCGGAGTGCACGGAAGAACTAATTCGCATGAGTAAAGATAGATCGACATATGGACAAATGGTCGCCGACCTCCAGGATGGAGATGGCACGTGAAGAAGAAGAAGAAGAAGGGAAGATATTGAATTCAATTTTGTATAATATTTATTTATTCATAATTTTGGAACTATATGAATTTACTAAGGCTTGAACATAATTATATTTTATACAGATTTTCAATTTAAAGTTAGGAACAACTGATAGGTCGAGCCGAGCCAGTTTGCATAAGATGATCGTTTAAAAAACCGGCCAAGTGCGAGTCGGACTCGCGCACGAAGGGTTCCGTACCAACATTGAGCAGAAACACGTTCTTTTTATGGCCCCCTTTTATTGTTACTTATTTTTCTTTTTTATTATTTCTTGTTATAGCGGTAACAAAAATATACATTCTGTGAAAATTTCAACTATCTACTATTACGATTCATGAGAAAATGCCCGTCGAACAAAATATCATGGAAAAAAACACTATTTTTGTATGGGAGTCCCCCTAGTTATTATTATTTTATCATAGTATTTGTTGCTGTAGCGGCAGCAGATATATATCATCTGTGAAAATTTCAACTATCTAGCTCTATCAGTCTATCACGGTTCATGAGATACTGCCTGTTGACAGACGGACGGACGGACAGCGGAGGCTTAGTAATAGGGTCCCTTTTTTACCCTTTAGATACTGAACCCTAAAAATGCATTCAGTTCGGTCGTTGTCATTTATACTCACACAAACTAGTTGAATCAAACAATATCCGTTTCTATTTCGTGGTATCCCAGTTGTGTCCTATTTTCAGCGCTTAATTCCTAGGAGAGAGTGCATTATCTACCAAATAACGGCAAACCTTTGTCGGGGTTCTAATTGCTACCTGCATTTGACAAATCTCTCTTAGAGCGTATATTGGAATTAAGCTTTGATGTATACAATTACATTAGTAGTACTAATTTAGTAGGTACATAAGCGAGAATCACTCGGGTGAAATGTCCTCATTTATTGTGCTGAAAGTGCATTTAGCTGAAAGCGTTAGGTTAACGAGGATGTTGTTAATAGCCACGTAAATTGTTGTACAAGGCGGCCAATGGATCGGTACTGTTTGAATGGAACAGTCTGACACTATTAAAATACAAAGTAATAATGTACCCGAAGTACCTCTAGAAAACTACTAATTGAGAAATAAAACCGATAGGGAGAAGTGGAGAGCTGCTATCAGAAATATTAATCGGCGGAGTCACGATCCTCAGCAGTGAGGGCGACTTAGAAGAAGAAGAGAGAGAAATAAAAAAGTTTCTTCCAAAATAGATTTTTCTTAACATTTTTTTTTTATTTTACTTCTACGCGAATACGCGCTGATACACGCTAAAGCGATAGGGCAATGTGGTCTAAGGATTCAAGACACCGATTTTCTTTTCTCGTAAAACTTCCGATACAAATTCCGTGTAGGTACTACTTCTTAAAATTCAAATATTAATGTAATCAGTCATTTATATTTGGTTAAACATGGGATTACTATACAGGTGGTCTTAAAACTATTTACAGAACTACATGTTTTGTCACAGTGACATGCAACTAGGAAGGTCACTTAAATATTCCTGAATTGTGTAGTAAGCTTGAGACGCTAAAAACTAAAACAGTGCATTCTTAGTATAGGTATTATTTAGAGTATTCATTTTTAATAATCATAAAAACGGTTTAAACTCACTTAAAATTTGTCAGGAACGGTCCGACATGTTTCGAACTCATATGGAGTGGGCCGCGAGTCGCGTGGCAGCACGGATAGCCGCCCCTGGTGAAGAGCTCCAGGATATGAGTTCGAAACATGTCTGGCCGTTCCAGACAGTTTTTTCGTGAGTTTAAACCGTTTTTATAATAATTATTACAGATGTCTTACGATAGTTTTAATAATATTAATACTTAATGTATCAATTTATCTTTCACTTTCCAAGCAACCCTCAGTGTGTCTCAGTCTGCAACATATACCTTTATTTTATTACGCTAGTAAAAATGTGTGGTATGTACAATGAGCTGCAACGAATGAATGTGTACAATGAATGAATTCACATATGAATGAATTCGTTCATAAAATGGACCATGCATTTGTGCAGCCCATAGTATGTATGTAAACACTTTATTGTACACAAAAACCGGCTAAAAATACATTATTTACAAACATTACATGTAAAAAAGTGAAATTATCTTAGTGATCTCTCCCAGTTAACCTTTGAGCAATTGAGTAGGTATAACAATGGTTGAAGAACATTAAAGATTACTCGTACTAAACTCTGCTCGCCAACTTTAACTAGGTAGCAACTTAGTTACATGCAGAGTACCTATTTGTGTTGCAAGCCGACATTATATTTGTCATACAATGTTTCTGCATAGTATAAATATTAAATACCACTACCAGTGGCAGATGTCCGTAGTTCATATATAACATTGTTTTTTTTTTACCCAAGCCTTTTTCGATAAAGTAATAAGAAGATAATAAAATTCCTATCAAGATATCAGATAGCTAAATATCCAGGTTAAATGCATGGCTATTCGGAATAAAAAAAAAAAGACAAAAATAAACATTCTAAAATAACGTAGGATTAGGTACCTATTAGGCAGTACTTAAAATGTGTCGCTTATTGGTATTCGTGATAATAAATGAACTGAAATTAATAATTGGGATTACAACCTCAAAAATTAAGATTAATATCGTAATGAAGGTTAGTATCGTACCGCATTTTTATTAATGTCGTAATATATATTATAGGCCAATATAAGATAATATTTTTTTTTTTTTGAAAAACTGCCCTGTACAATTAACATCATCCCAGGGGTTGACATCGTAGACCACTACGTTTATTTAGGCGCACTGATTTGTCATGATGGCAGCTGCGTACCGGAGATAAAGAGGCGTATTGGTATGGCTAAGGACGCGATGACCCGACTGAATGTCATCTGGAAGAAGAGAGGTATAACCATCACCACCAAAACCCGGCTAGTACGCGCTCTAGTATTCCCCATATTTCTCTATGGCGTAGAAACATGGACGATTCGAGCTCGAGAAAGGCAAATGATCGATGCATTCGAGATGTGGTGCTGGAGGCGTATGCTGAGGATACCCTGGACCGCCATGCGCACCAAAGTGTCGATCCTTTCCCAGCTTCGTGTCCAAACCCACCTATCCACAATCTGCCAGCAGCGTATATTGACCTACTTCGGCCACATAATGAGGAGGGAAGATGAAAGCCTTGAAAAGCTGATCATTGTTGGGAACACGGAGGGCAAACGAGCCCGGGGACGGTCCCCAACCAGATGGACCGATCAAGTGAAAGGCCCTTCCTCAACCAAGTTTTGCTCGGTCGTCAGAGATGCGATGAACAGGCACCGGTGGAGGCAGATCATCAAAACAAGGTGTAGAGCATCCATATCCACCGATGACCACGATCCTCATTCATGAGGGAGCGACCACAGAGAGAGAGAAGATAATAATTATTTTCATCCGTTTGTCAATTAGATAGTGCAATTAAACGTTTAATTGCTTTTTTCCTCCTTGGTTAATATTTTGTGTTTGTAGATACTGCAAGCACAAGTGGAAGTCAAAAAAATAATTGTGAATAATTTTCACAGATGTCATATTGTCACAATCTAATGTTATTGGCCGCATAAAAAAAAAGCTAAAAATCATAAAAAGCCCTATTCTTAGAAATGGTTTCAGAATTAGCGTACTAAGGTCATAAAAATTGGTATATCCCAATTAGTGAATTGAAAGTAAGGTTACTATACCTATTTGAACCTTCACCACTTTATCCTTATTATTCTTGATGAAAAAGTAAGCAAAATTCACTTGAAATTTGACGCCAGAATACTGATGCATATAAGAAAGTCTATCGAACGACAATGAATGCAAGATTAACTTGCAATTCGCCCTCAGTGTCAACTTTAACCTGATAGACATTTTAATAATTTACTATTATTAGTAACAGTGTCAGTACCCTTACCAAGAGTTGACGTGACCGTACTTGCTAGCGATAGCGTAAACGATTTGTACGGAGAATAACACAGCGCCGCTAGCGGTTAGTTTGTAGAACTACTGTTCTCCATACCATGGACCTAGCATGTACTATAGTTGTCTTACATAATAGCTCCATGTTCCACATAAATTGTTTAAACGGAGTCGAGTCGCTAGCGAGTGCTGTCACTGTAAACTCATGGTAAGGGTACAGTTGCTAAGGTCTCGAGAGGGAAAGAGCGCCGAGTCGACCCACGCTGTATCCTACATCCTTCTTGTGATCAAAATTCACCCTTTCTAATTATTAATAAACATGCAAACTCGGGGATTGATAATTAAAGCTCGCTTTTGAGGCACAACCTTACAATTTTAAGGGAATTTTGAATATACATATGTATACGATACGAGTGTCTTGGTTTCGCCGCGCCCGGATCTTTCGCTCCCATTTATGGCCGCCGTTCACCTCTGCCGCTTGCCGCCGAAGTGGCATGTCCGTGAATAACGTGAAATAAACTGACTAAGGATGGATTTAACCAAACTTTTATTCCAAGAATAACGCTTATTCTTAGAATGTTTTTAGGGTTCCGTACCCAAAGGGTAAAAACGGGACCCTATTACTGAGACTTCGCTGTCCGTCCGTCCGTCCGTCTGTCACCAGGCTGTATCTCAAGAACGGTGATAGACAGTTGAAATTTTCACAGATGATGTATTTCTATTGCCGCTATAACATTAAAAAAACATTAAACATTAAAACATTTATTCATAAATCATTACAAATTTCACTTACTTTAACTTATTACAAAGTACGGAATTGTTCTGAATTTGTAAGATGACATTGTAAGCCATTTAATGGTTACCCAGGTCCCTACACTGGGCGGAGCCTGTCCCGTAGGAAACCATAACACAAACGAGTTATACAAAAAATTGGCGCGAGCTATTAACCAGGTTTACATTAATTTCTTACTTTAATTACTATTTGATACATTTATTATATGAATAAAGGAAAGTAAAGAGGATCGAATAAGAGAAATTAATACTTATGTACCTATACAAAATGTCCGCGTATGAGAAGTTACTATGTGTATATGTGTGTGTGTGTGTGTGTGTGTGTTTAGATTCCTTTTAGAAGGCCTTCAGTTTCAGCATATGTCAAAGTACTCAGCCAAAACTGGATCTTGACTTTGAGTTCTTTTATGGAAAGATTCTTGATTGGGACTCTGGAGCTGATTTTATTGTAAATAAAAGGGTGGAGAAATGGACTGAATCTTTTGGCAAACGATGTTTTCGTTTGCGGAACCGGGACTTTGAAAAAGCGCTTCTGCAGCATTGCGTCGTAATTGGGAGATTGAAGGACTTCCTTGTGGACCTTCATGGTTGCTCGGAGAATAAATAAACCTCGCACACTAAGCACTTTTGCATCCTTATACACCCATTCTGAAGCGTACCTAGATCCCTTTTTCAAAATAGTTTTTAGAACAGCTCTCTGTGATCTTTCCAGATCAATCAAAACGCTTTTTGCTGCACCTCCCCAGGTGGCCAAACAATAAGTTAGAACAGGTTGACAGATACTAATATAAACAGATCTTAGCAATTCCCTGCCTGCCGCAGCCCGTAAGTTTCTGAAGACATAAATCAGTTTGCGAACTCTTTTTACTGTTGCGGTCACGTGCTGCCTAAAATCAAGTTTCTCGTCTATAAAAACACCAAGATACTTAATAAAGGGAGCCCTGTTGATGTGATTACAAGTACAGTGTGTCGTTTGCTGATTGTCTATCATGCAGTTGTGAACTTTGATGCCAGGGAAATTAGTAGGTGCTGACACCTTTGTCTTGTAGAAACAGATATAATTTGTTTTGGTCAGGTAACACCTGACCACATAACAACAAATACTAAAAATAAAATAAAATAAATATTTAAGGGGGCTCCCATACAACAAACTTGTTATAGATTATGGTACGGAACCCTTCATGCGCGAGTCGGACTCGCACTTGTCCAATTTTTTTTAAGACATCCCAACTAGCACACAAGCGAATTATACAGCCATTGTGCAGCCTGGTAGTTGTATAGGAGTCGTTCAAGTGCTGTACAATATTCCTTAAGACGTATAGTAGCATTTTGGAAAACCCTTTAACAGTAGGTGGTACTGTAGCCGATTAAAAGCAATGGAATAGCTTACGGTGGTATAAGAGCATTCACTACCGCAGCAAGACAGCCATAAGAAGTATTATGGAGTTCATGTAAACCATTGTGCCACCATAAGATGTAAATTTTATTTTATTTTATTTTATTTATACATGGAGAACCAACAGCTTAACTTACGCTAATAGTGACATAACTAGTAATACAGAGCCAATTATAGGATCTCACATATAGCAACGTAATAATATTTAACATTAAGTTAAATAACACGCACAGTTTTACAAAGACACATGCAATAATAACAGCAAATTAATACTAAAAAAAATACAGACACTGAATTATGAAGTTGGAACGAAGTTGCACAATAAGTACCTAGGTACCTAATTAATTACAGTGTGTTATTTACAATCTGCAGAGTTCAAAGGAGTGCTTTAGTAGGCAAAAGAGTTTAAAAAGAGTTATGAGTCACTTTAATGGCGCTTAAGAGCGTACAGAGACATTTTACAAAACCAGAGGTTCTTAAACGGAGTTATGTTCGGCTGTTGTAACACTTATCTATAACAGAGTTAAGTAGCGCTAGAATAGCGTCTTAAGCGCTATTTGTGAGAATTATATGGCTACTGTACGGCTTGCAGTTGTATAAAGAACCATAGGAAGTATTTTATACAGGCGTGGGAGTTACAGAATAGTCTTATGGCACCTTAAGTGTTTTAATAAAATCCATTAGCGCTCTTGTAACTACGTATCTACAACGGAGGAACATAGCTTCATATTAGAGCTCGAAGCGCTATATTAGAGATTTATAGCACGGAATTGTGACGTAAAGCTGTAAAACGTTAGGTATATGTTGCTTTATGCAGCCCAAGGCGGAGGAATGAACCTTACTGGCGCTTTTATGTGGTTTACAGACGTATAGTAGAGCGATTATACTGCCAATAACTGATCTCTCAGTTGAGTCTTACAATTAGTCTCAGTTTTGTCTTAAAATTTAGTGAGTGAGCCAATTTGGCGTAGTGACACACTCGGTCAACAGGTAATTTTATCATTGAATTCATACTTCAATTGACTTTCAAACTTTTTCAATATTCAACGATGGATTGAACACCATTATACAACTTTAAGTTCTTAATATTAATCGCAAGAACCTGTTGTGCCACCTAAATAGTTGAATAGCTCACCTATAACACTACTGTTAAAACTATAAGTCTACAACAGCAAGCACTACAGCCATTGTACGACTCAAACATGCATAATAGATATAACTAACACTGAAAGCTGCATGATTGAGACGCCATTATTTTTTTTAGTAAATGTGTTTTTTTAAGGTTATGATGAAGTTTTGGACATCGTATATATGCGTAATTTGTAACTATTAATGTAATTAATGTCAGTAATTTTCACACATCAAACCGTACAAAACTGTTTGTAGCCTTTAAACTCTTCTTTTTGTTAAAACACAATTTTGTAAACAACGCAGAAATATATTGTATGCATTAAAAACTGAATATTACGAGGGCGCATGAAAATTTTGACTAGAATATACGTATACATTGACAGTAAACTGGCACTCGCACGGATATTTAACGGCACGACGAAGTAAAACAATGCTAAACTTTGTTATTGTATCATCCACAGATCCCATTCGTATCGTTCCTTTCACTTCAATTGTCACTGCACTTCACTTTATTTGATTTTATGAAAATATATTTTGTGTTGCCCACAGTAGACCTACTAAATTACTAACTTAGAACCCAGAGATTTAATATAGCGGTATTAGCGGTACAAATTTAGGTAAAGGTGGCGTTACGGCGCTACAAGCACTTTTTCGAAATCTCATAGCGCTGATGATCGCTTTTAAACCACTTCTGTAGAGCCATTATAACATACATATCCGACTACTGTAGAGCTATTGTAGAACTATAAGCTGTATAATTTGGGGCCTAATTGGCGCTACAAGAGATCTATATCTGGATATAGAACCACTATAGCGCTTATTTAGGAGCCTAAGGAGTTATTAAAATCCTTTATCCGGCTACTATACGGCTTCTTATAGCGCTTGTGTGCTAGTTGGGATGAGTTGAACTGCATCAGTGCTGGTTAGCCCTCACTACCAGTAGTCGGACTTCGTGTGGCAGTATACCCCGCTAATGGGATTATCTCTGCGTCAAAGGGGTAATTTGGGTTGGGGTGACGCGGGCGCACTAGGCGCATGGACTGCGTCGTGAATAGACTGAACCGAATCAGTCTGACTTAGGGCTGGAGGAAAGGGAAAGAGAATCGGGTTATGATAGACAAAAAACGCAACCAATTAGCTGTAGTTCCGCTGCATTACGCTGAGGCGCCGTTCGGAGACTGCGCGGCGACCATCGCTTAATGGATGGATCCGCGATCTCATCGTGCGGGTCAGATAGTACATGCTTCGGACGTCGGGTGAACCATTCTCAGAATGTAATGTTAAACAGCGTTCGGGAAGCTGCGGAATGTCTGTCTTCTCGTCCCAAATACCGCTGTGTCTTAAGACGAAAGTTTTTAACCAATGTGTGTTGCCAGTGATGATATACGGCACTAAAACGTGGTCGCTTACAATGGGCCTCATAAGAAGGCTCACAGTTACTCAAAGGGCAATGGAGCGAGCTATGCTCGGAATTTACTTGCGGGATCGAATTCGAAATGACGAGATACGGAAGAGAACCAAGGTTGTAGATAAGCTCAGACAGTCGCCAAACTTAAGTGGCAGTGGGCAGGGCATATTGCTCGTAGAATCGATGGCCGTTGGGGCAGAAAGGTTTTTGAGTGGCGACCGCGGACCGGAAGACGCAGCGTTGGAAGGCTTCCAACAAGGTGGACCGACGACCTGGTTAAGATCGCGGGTAGAAATTGTATGAGGGCGGCGCAAGATCGATTGTTGTGAAGAACTTTGGGGGAGGCCTTTGTCCAGCAGTGGACGTCTATCGGCTGATATGATGATGATGATGAATGTCAAACTATATGGGGTTCTGACATTACTTATTCGAGAGTAAGCGTTATTCTTGCAATAATAGGTTAGTTAAATGTAGCCTATTACTTTGGATGGATATGAGACTAGAGCATTTGGAGAGGATATTTGTCCAGCAGTGTGTTTCGACTATACATGATGAAGATGATCATAACTATTAAAATGTATAATTTACAATCAAAGATAAATCCTCAATTCTTCATAAAGTTATATGAATCTGTAACAATTCCTCTTAATTCTAAAGAAAACAGGTAGACATCTGCATTGCCCAAAGACATGGGCGACGGTAATCAATTTCCGTCAGGCGATCCGTTTGCTCGTTTGCCCCCGAAGACAAAAAAAAGAAGTACATAAGTTAAACTACAGTATGTTTAAGTTAGTTTTTAATATAGTTTTGCAAATTAGAAAAAAATACACTAATTCGCAAAACTATATTCAGTCCACCATGGCATTTCATTACGTCAATGTACTTATTCTTTGTATGTACTTTTGTTTTAAATATTATAACCAACTATCGCTACATGACCCGAATGGGTTACAGCAACATAGTTTTTGTCTGGAATTCAGTTTTTTTTATCTAAAACCTATCATGTACGGAAAACTCAAGAAAAAAAAAATAATACCATGATTGGTATATTTTGAACTCTTATACCTATTACATATTTATTCATATACATTACTTAAATACTTTGGACTCTTGCTAATATTGACGTGACAACGTCTTAAATTAGGTTGCGCTGGGAGTCACTCATGAAAAAGTGTAACGCCCGCTCACGTCTGTTAAGAGGGCCGGTTGTCCCGCTAAAACTCGAGAACGACTGAACCGATTTGGCTAATTTTAGTATTGAAATATTCGTGGAAGTCAAGGGAAGGTTTGAACGGTGAGAAAATATTGAATAAATGAGTGGAAAATAATAAAAAAAAAAATTTTATATTCCCATACAAATACAAACTGTTCGTACTTACCTGTCAAACATATGATGTTTGTTCCGTCGGTTCGGTATTTTTAGAATAACTAGAGCTTCCGGTCGGGATTAATCATACAAAATATCCCGGGATACCGGGATTACCCATACAAATATCCCAGGATACCGGGACTACCCATACAAATATCCCGGAATACCGGGATTACCAATACAAAATATCATGGGATTGTAAGCCCTAGTAGAGACACCATAAGATAGACTGGCAAAAGTTTATTGCAGTTGGTACAGGACCGGTCATAATGACGATGCTTGGGAGAGACCTATGTCAAAGTCAAATAATTTATTGGAGTTTACTCCTTAAGAATCGATTTTCATATATAAGCCCGGGGTATGAAAATTATGGGGTATAAAATCGAACGTATCTGCCGTGCTAATTTAAAAAGTCGTATCTCAGTATACGATCGGGGTAAAAATAAGACTTCTTAATTTAGCAGGTTATGCGTTACGTTAAGCGTTATAGACTAAGATCCCTATATAAAATGACCTTCACCGAGATGTTTATTTCATGAAATGTATTTTAAATGTACTTAGCAACGGGAAAACATGGCTCCCATTAGATAAAATTAATATTAATTGTTCTCTGCCATTTATTTATTTTAAATTACCACAAGAGGCTTAACAAATAACATAGACAAGAAACATATTCATAATTTCTCCGCGGAGACTGCGGCGGCGGCCGGCGGCCTACACGGCGGCGCGTGTAGTGCGCATCGGGCAGCTTGACTGACAGTTGTCAATCTACGACAGCTGAGAAATGTGTTTTTGTTTTCAAGTTTTTGCTAATATTTTGCGTGAATCTCTATCATGTTACGAGTGTGATTGCTATCAGTGCATGAGTACTATCTAGTTATATGTGCAATTATAAACCACCGCTTCCCCCAGGAACTTTATGGGGCAATTTGTATGCCGAAACTTGGAGCGGTTTTTTTAAATACTTTATTTGTTATCGTAGCCGTAAGCTTTTATCTATTGCGTTTTTTAATAGTTTACTTGATGAATCCTAATAGCACGGGCTCCTCTCAGAATGTCGCTTCCAGGTCTGTGTCGCTGTCGCTGGAGAATTCCGTACAGTGCCCACATTGCTCCCAGATTCGTTTCTTTAAAGGTCAGAAAGGACTTAATATACACATCAGTAGAACCCATGGCATTCGTGCTGGCGCAATTACGTCGCCACCAGGCAAACAATTCACAACCAAGTCAGATCAGGCCTTTTTCTGAAAAAATCAGTGAGCTTAAACATTCAATTCCAGTGGTCAAACGAATTCCTCGCAGCGCTCGAATTCAGGTTGCACAAAAAGTGTGCCTACCTTTTCGTTCTTGTTTGCAGCGCCCAACAGGGTACATAATGTGATACTTAAACTATTTACTTTCACCTGTATAATCATTATGTGCAATAAACGTATTGAGTATATATTTTATAAACGTTCTTAAGGCCACGCGCGCACCAAGATTTTAGTCGCACGATAATTTTGTCGCATAAATGCAAGATATGGGTTTATATGAGAGTGCGCGCACCACGATTTTCATAAACCCATAAGTACGCTTATTTCTGCGACAAAAAAGTGGTGCGCGCCTGGCCTGAAGAGTAAACTCCAGTCGTGTGTCGGAGCTGACACACACACTTTTTTTGCAAACATAGGTTTGTGGATGTTACATTGAACTTAAGTACTATATGTACACTAGAGGCCCGTTTCGGCGTCGAACCGCCGCTAGAATATGGAAATCCGGAAGTGTTACCGAAAATAACTACTTTATCGATAAGAAGTTTTTGGCGAACGAAGAATAAATACTGTAAAAAAACACGTTAAAACTATGGTTTTTTTTTTTTATATATATATATATTTAAAGGGCTTTGTCGCTAAGCGACCACATCGCAATTTCGCAAAATTATTTTTTAAAAACGGTAAAACATGCCAGGCTAGAGCTAGGCCTGATAGCCAACTGCCAGCTTCATCGTGCCAACTTTTTCAACTCTTGTAAAAATAGCTTGTGCATTAATGACATGTGATCTGCTGATCTGTTTCACAAATAAAATGCATATTATTCGATTTATGGAAAAATTTAATTCATAAAAATAATCCCATATCTTAAAAAAATAATTGACATATTTTCATAGGACCGAACATAAGATTGGTAGAATTTAATTTGTTGTTCTTTCTTCAGGGCATAAATTTATCGATTTGATCGATTTCTATCAATTTCCAGAAATAGCACATTAATCGAAACGACAGATTTGGGCACTCACTATTAAAAATAGTGATATAAAAAAATGTTACATAAACTCAATTGTATGAAATAGAGAGTATAAAACGTTTATAGATACACGAAAAACCACTATTATCAATGCTTGTTTTTTTTATGAAATTCAATATATCGTGCAAATTTTCTTAATATGGGTGCTGCCATGTCACCATCATCAATCAATTTATTCAATAACAATTACACATTGTGTTTGAAATTCTTACGCTAGGTATACTTAATCAAACCCTATTTACTAATCTAAATAAATAACTGACCAACAATAGGTACTCCACCATAAAAAAAAAAAAAAACAAAAAAAAATGTGTCAAATATGTGTAATAAATAAAATCCAATATATAAAACAGCTAAAAATGTTGAAAAAAGAATATTAAGACATATTTTTTTCAATAAATTTAGAGCTGAAGGCCTAATACCGGCCAATTCCAAATTCAAACTTTCGTCTTTCCTCTCATTGAAATAGTGTCTGACAGAAGAGTGAGGGAGATGCTATCTATACTCTAAAGTCTATGATATAAACCTTATTTTAGGGTTCCTTACTAAAGTCGGTAAAAACGGAAGCCTTATAAAATCAATTTGTTTTGTTGACAGCAGAATTTGTCAAATTTTATTTTGAATGAGTATAAGAATGATCAGCCAGACGTCATTAATTCAAATATGATTTATTATTGAGCGCGTCGATTTTTTGAAATTTGCATTATATGTAGGTTATTTCTACCACCAAGTTTCGCATGTTAGGGTAACATGTTAATTATTCCACATTGCCAACTGGTCCACAATGTCAGCTCGTCTATATTCCCATCTGGGTCCCAATGCCAACTTGTCCACACACCCAACACGTCCACATTGCCAACTCGTTCATACACCCAACTCATCTGCATTGCCAACTCGTCTATATTACCAATTCGTCTCCATTGGCTACTTATCCATATTCCCAATTTGTCCACAATGCCAACTCGACCATATTTCCAACTCGTCCATATTTCCAACTCATCCACATTCCCAACTCGTACACAATGCCAAATCATCCACATTGCCCACTCGTCCATAAACCCAACTCATCTACAATGCCAACTCGTCCATATTACCAACTCGTCTTTATTGCCAACTCATCCATATTCCCAACTCGTCCACAATGCCAACTCATCCATATTGCTAACTCGTCCACATTTCCTACTCGTCCATACACCCAACTCGTCTACAATACCAACTCGTCTTTATTGCCAATCTCGTCCATATTATCAACTCGTCCGTATTACCAACTCGTCTTCATTGCTAACTCATTTATATTCCCACTCATCCACAATGCCAACGCGTTCATAATACTTGCTCGTCCACAATGCCAACTCGTCCACATTTCCAACTCATCCATATTCTCACCTCGTCCACAATGCCAAGTCGTTTATATTACCAACTCGTCCATACACCCAACTCATCTACATTGCCAACTCGTCTTCATTTCCAACTCATCAACAATGCCAACTCGTCCATATTGCTAACTCGTCCACATTTCCAACTTGTCCATAGACCCAACTCGTCCACAATTCCAAGTCGTCCACATTTCCAACTCGTCCATATTCCCAACTCGACGATACACCCAACTCGTCTATACAAACTCGTCCTTATTATCAGCCCGTCTTTATTGCCAACTCGTCCATATTCCCAACTTGTTCATTTTGCCAACTCATCCACATTCCCAACTCGTCCACGTTGACAACTCGTCCGTATTACCAAGTCGTCTTCATTGCCCACTCGTCCGTGTTCCCAACTTGTTCATTTTGCCAACTCATCCACATTCCCAACTCGTCCATATTCCCAACTCGTCCACATTGAAAACTCGTCCATATTACCTACTTGTCCGTATTACCAACTCGTCCATAATGCGAACTCGTCCACATTGTCCCCTTGTACATGTTCCCAACTTGTCAATTTTACCAACTCATCCACATTGCCAACTCATCCGCATTTCCAACTCGTCCATATTCCCAACCCAACTCGAGGATACACCCAACTCGTCTACTATACCAACTTGTCCTTATTATCAGCTCGTATTTCTTGCCAAATCTTCCATATCACCAACTCGTCCGTATTACAAAGTCGTCTTCATTGCCAACTTGTCCGTATTACCAACTCGTCTTCATTGCCAACTCATCCATAATGCGAACTCGTCCAAATTGCCCACTTGTCCATGTTCCCAACTTGTCAATTTTACCAACTCATCCACATTGCCAACTCATCCACATTTCCAACTCGTCCATATTCCCAACCCAACTCGACGATACACCCAACTCGTCTACAAATACCAACTTGTCCTTATTATCAGCTCGTCTTTATTGCCAAATCTTCCATATTACCAACTCGTCCGTATTACAAAGTCGTCTTCATTGTCAACTTGTCCGTATTACCAACTCGTCTTCATTGCCACTCGTCCATAATGCGAACTCGTCCACATTGTCCCCTTGTACATGTTCCCAACTTGTCAATTTTACCAACTCATCCACATTGCCAACTCATCCACATTTACAACTCGTCCATATTCCCAACTCGACGATACACCCAACTCGTCTACACAATACCAACTTGTTCTTATTATCAGCTCGTCTTTATTGCCAAATCTCCCATATCACCAACTCGTCCGTATTACCAAGTCGTCTTCAGTGCTAACTCGTCAATATTCTCAACTCGACCACATTTCCCATCCCGTCGACATGCAAGCGGAAGGACTTAGTTTTTTCTTGTAAAATACCATTTAATTTACCATGACTCATGCCATTTTCCTTGGAATTATTTTTTTGATGGACTTATATAATCATATTTATAATAATCTATAATAAATTTACTTATTTGAATGACGTTTAAATTAGTTTTACTACATTTTTTCTGCTTTGATTTATTGTAAAACTCGCCTATAAAAATAATCTATTCTTGAATGACGGTCAGTTTTTCCAGTCTTTCGAGTACCAGTCCAACTCGCACTTAACCGGCTTTTTTCTCCACGATTTTAACAGGTATGCGAAAAAAGTTTCCATAGGAACATTTTAAAAAGAAAAACAACCTGGCAATTTAGAGCATTGACATAATAGCCCCCAATAAAAAAGACATTAAAAGTTGTCAGAATATGGTTACTGTCATTCATTGTCAACAAACTGTAAAATTATTTTTGCATATTCGTACATGTTTTAAGTGTTGCGGATATTATGTCGTCGACTCAAAAATAATATTTCATCATGCTGAACAACTTACTTAGGTTTGTGAGCAAATCATGCTTATTATTATTTGGTCATCTTATGTCAAAATAGGGATCACGTGGTTAGCGCACAGTAGTTTTTTCAAATCCATTTTTCAGTACCTTTTCAGGAAAAAATTAAAATTCCAAGAGTTTTATGCACCTCTCCAGCATGAGACGAATCTAATGACATATCATTTATCAAAATCGGACCATAACTGTAGATCTGATGGGATGTACAAAAATCGGCCTCGCGTAATATATATATAGATAGATTACATGTAGATTTAGCCACTAGATTGCTTTTGGTAACTACGGCTACCTGTCACAGCTCTTATTTTATTATATAAATAGAGTCCAACTCAAAATTCGAAGCAATTGAGTGGCTAGACTAAATAAGGGTTTGGAATCGACAACATACATGCATAATAGTCTGATTATCGCATATTTAGATTTAAAACATGTAAAATAATGACACTATAATGACATTAATGACACACGTGATGGGTGCGTTCAGAAAGTAACACTTAAAATGTTGTTAGGGAAATTGTGAATGGATATGATACAAATAAATATTCTACCGAGAAAAAGACGTTGTCACGTAAAATCTTCCTTCGCCCGTAAAACCGACTTTACAGGCAACCATTTTTTTTTACTTACAAGTACCAAACTCTGCAAAAGGATAAATCTTGACCACCGAAACCGAACACCAGCAACTATTAGAAGATTTTACGCTCAGAAATATTTTTAGTATTATTACACACTAACATGAAAACGCGAGCCAATTTCAGTAGCTGTTCCCATATGAAACTTAATGGTGCTCTGGATGAGATTGCACTCCAATGCAGTGTAAATATTTAACCGATGCACTTATAATTATCCTATTCGCTCATTCCACCAATACGTACAGTAGGACGCCCCACAACCCACAACATGCAATTTCATGATAGTTTAATTTACTACTAAAAAGAAAATTCAGAAGAATTCAACACTGGGTGTGGCCTGTAACAGGAACAATAAATTAAAACAGATTTTACTCTGTAAAACGAACACGAGTGATTGAAATATGGCGGCCAAACTTGTGTATTGCTGCGTCGGACTTCAAAGTTTTCAATTTCAGCGCACAGGCCGCCGCCAGACTAGCGATTTGGATGCACTTGAATATTGGGCCTTTAAAGCTACAATTCCGTGCATCGCGGTCGATGGCAGCCCCGCGCGAATTCAACATCACCACATTCACCATCTGCAGTGTTTTAAAATCATAACCATTGCTGTTCAGGGTTCCGTACCTCAAAAGGAAAAAACGGAACCCTCATAGGATCGCTTTGTTGTCCGTCCGTCCGTCCATTCATCCGTCTTTCTGCCAAGACCCTTTCTTGGTAACGCGTTAAGCTATCGAGTTGAATTTAAAACCATTTACTCAGGTCTACAGTCCCTTGAAGCTGTGAATATAACCAAGTTCAAAGTTAACGCAAAATAGATACGACCGTTACCTATGCCTCAAAAAACGTACATTTCGACACTCAATAAGGGAATCAAAATTTATAGGGTATTTTCCGTTGACCTAGAACTATGAAATTTGGCAAGTAATACCGTCTTACAAGTATAGAGAAAATTCTGACAACTAAATTAAAGCTTAAAAATATAATTTTTATTTAAAGATATAGTAAAAGATTATTTAAAATCTTCTCAAATCTTAAGATCACATTGCTATGTTAAAAATAAAGAGACGTTAGAAAGAAAATTGCACTATAAATCTTATAATAAGTTATTAAAAAAATGTATTGCACAATCACAAAGAAACGTCAACTCAAAACGAATTAGTTTATCTAAAAATAAATGCAAAGCTACTTGGGACGTAATTAAAAATAAATATGATATGACGAACACTTTGGACTCTGTAGAGTCTGTGCTAATAGATTCAAAAATAGAGTATAATCCCCAAGACATAGCTGAAGCATTTAATAATTTCTTCATCAACGTAGTGAACGAATCGAAAAATGGCAGGGGTGGACAATTAATCATGGAAGAGGGAAATGTTATCAATTCTCTATTTTTAAGCCCATGCACTGAAAAAGAAATAGATGCAGTAATAAAATCACTCCGTAATACTAATGCCGTTGGCGTTGATAACGTTTCGACTTATATTATCAAATGTGCTGGAAAAGAACTTTCTAAGATATTGACTCATCTCATAAATCAATCCTTTCTGCAAGGTATCTTTCCTGAGAGATTAAAGCAGTCGGTTGTGAAACCCTTGTTCAAAAAAAATTACCGACGTATTTTGAATAATTATCGACCTATAGTCCCCGTATTGTCAAAAATTTTCGAAAAAGTAATGAAAGATAGAATTGTTAACTTCACCGGGAAATACAATTTTATTTCGTCACTTCCTTCTTCAGATATAATTATAACCAGGTAGTCTTTTAAACCTACAAGGCATCTCGCACGATTTTAAAGAGTATCGATTAGAGAATCGATATTTTTTTTTTTTTTTTTACAACCCTATGGTCTAGTCGCAACCGCCATTGACTCGTCATTCTTTTTCGTGCGAGGCATCGTACGCACGTACTCCGCCGCTACTAAAAACATTTATTGGAAATTATGTCGAAGCGAAAATATAAAGAAAAGCTCGACTTTTATGAACACGAAATCAAAAAATTAAAAGCAGGGCGTAAAAGAATACGCATCATCAGTTCGTCAGACTCGGAAGAAAATTCGGGTAAGTTACTTATTTTACGAAGTGATCAAAATAAGTGCATCTATCAATTATTTCAAAAGTATTATAGCCTGGAGGTTGTCTGTGGGTCAACACGAAGGTATTTTTTCGCCTAGAGGATAACCGTGTGTTATCACGATGGTATGCTAAAGATTTTCAAATTTCGAAATCTTTCTTTGTTCAATCCATCTGGTGCCTTGAGGTTGACCGTGGGTCAACACTAGGCTATTTTAGTTTACTACAATATTTATTTCGTGAGAAAGTTGTATATCTACTTGCCCAGAGATTAACTTTAGGTTAATACAGGGCGGACAAAGGCGAAATCATACGACATTATTTCGATTTGTCATCCTACCCACCTATTTCAACTTTATTCGACGCTGTCGTATAATGGTCTCGTTTTCTTATTAATTTTAGATGACGAGCCTCAATTAACTGATCAATCGATGCCCACAATTCCACCGGAGGTTCTTCAGACTCCAGGCGACAAGGACGTTCCTTTGGTTGAAGCAACGGAGCCTGGTCCGCCGCCCGTTGTGGTTCCGGATCTGGACCCAGAAATATTATTAGCACTCGGAGAAATAACTGAAGAATCCTAGAAATATGGGGAAAAAATTCACGATAACTTGGCGCGTCTATGGATGCCCATTCTACGCAAAGGGATGAAAGCTGATGCAAAGGAAAAACTGGTCAAGCAGTTTTTAGTTCCCGAAAACTGTACACTTCTCCAAGCACCGAAGCTTAATGCTGAAATTGCTGCGGCCGTCTCAGACGCAACTAGACTTCGAGACAAACGCGTGGAGTCAGTTCAGCAACAGTTAGGCCTCGGAATCACGGCCTTAAACAGGGGGCTTTCACTCCTTCTCGACAATAACAGCGACAAGGTTCAAGCCATCAAATGTTTAAGCGACAGCTGTCGTATTCTTTGCGACGTCCACTTCACGGAAACCGAAGCAAGAAAGAAGTTTGTTACGCCGGGGTTAGACAAACCATTCCTGAATATTATTAACGACGTCGATAGAGATGAGACCCTGTTTGGAAATAAGCTTTCCGAAAAAATAAAAGCTTCGAAAGTTATTGAGAAACAGGGCTTTCAGATAAAAAAACCCGCAGTAACAAATAAAAATTCGACATCTACTGCTCCGTCGACGAGTAACCGCACTCGACCCCAGGGAAACTGGACAGGCCCTCCTCGCTACTCGTCGAGCAGAGGAGGGCGCGGCACCGGGTCGCGGAAGACATTCCCGGCGGGTCGCAAGTTACCCCAGACACCGGTAGCGAAGCCTCAACCTCCTACCAAAACTCGTGCGACAACGCAACAATAAAGGTACATGCAGGTAGAATTCAACATTTCTATAATTGTTGGTTGAAAGTTACCGATAATCCCGTTGTATTAAAGTGGATTTCTGCGGGATATTCTATAGTATAGAATATCCCACTATAGAATCTATACCATTTTGTTCAAGTATTGAACAATGTCGTATTTCACCTAATTTCTTAACGTGTAACGATGAAGCCGATATGATACTTGCCATAAATAACTTATTAGAATTAGGCGCCGTTTCCATTTGTAAACGATCTGATGGTGACTTTGTTTCACCTATTTTTCTGGCACCTAAGTCTAATGGAGGAAAACGCTTCATTTTGAATTTAAAATCCCTAAATAAGCATATTCCAAAGTTCCATTTCAAGATGGAGGACCATAGGACAGCAGCAAGGCTCATACCTAAAAATGGCTTCTTAGCTACTATAGACTTAAAGGAGGCCTATCTTTTGATACCAATTTGTCAAGCTGATAGAAAATATCTTCGCTTTATGTTCAACGATAAAATTTTCGAATTTAATGCCCTGCCCTATGGTTTATCCGTTGCGCCGCAAGTATTTACAAAAGTTATGAAGGAAGTCATAACTTTTTTAAGGAATCGCGGTCTTAGATCTGTGATATACTTAGACGACATTTTATGCATTCACGATACATACCAGGAGTGTAACTCTAAAATAAACGAGACCTTAGAATTGCTTCGTTGTTTAGGGTTTGTCATGAATATGGAAAAAAGCTGTTTGAAACCCTTGCAAATTTGTAAATTTTTAGGTTTTATGTTCCGCACAACTGATCTATCTATATATCTGCCACCAGATAAAAAAAAGTAAGATAGCACAATTAATAAACAAATTTTCTTTGTTACCTAATTGTACCATAAGAGAATTTTCCCAACTTATTGGAGTACTTGTCGCGGCCTGTCCAGCGATCCAATACGGATGGTTATACACAAAAACACTAGAACGCCAAAAATATTTGTCATTGGTCCATCATAACAACAATTTTGAAGCCAAGATAAAACTTTCTGAGCATATTTTACCGGACTTACAATGGTGGAAGCAAAATATTTACTCCTCATCCAATTCTATGAGACCGGACGAGGACTTTTGCTTAGAAATCTTTACAGACGCTTCCAGGACAGGCTGGGGCGCGTACTGCAATAATAAACGAGTAAATGGTAGTTGGAAAGATGAAGAATTGACTTACCATATAAACTACCTAGAACTCCTCGCCATTTTCATGGGATTAAAATGTTTCGCTCGGGATCTCAGTGATTGTGCTATATTACTGCGCGTGGACAATACAACGGCCCTAAGCTACATAAACCGCATGGGTGGCATTCAATTTTGTCACCTAAACAGCTTGGCGAGGTCTATTTGGCAGTGGTGCGAGCAGCGCGGTATTTGGCTTTTTGCATCGTACATCAACACGAAGGACAACATTGAGGCAGATCAGGAATCTCGTAAAATAAATGTTGATACCGAGTGGGAATTAGCAGATTGGGCTTTCCAATCTATAATTCACACTTTTGGCCAACCAGAAATTGACCTCTTCGCTTCTCGCACTAATGCCAAATGCGAAAACTATATTTCTTGGAAGCGGGACCCAGATGCAATTCAAGTAGATGCTTTTACAGCTAATTGGAAAGATTATTTTTTTTACGCATTTCCACCCTTCTCAGTGATCCTGAAATGTTTAAGAAAAATATTAAGTGACGAAGCGATGGGAATATTAGTATTCCCATATTGGACAGGGCAACCTTGGTTCCCACTTCTCAAAAGAATGCTTGTATCGGAGATTATATTCTTCACTCCTAAAAGAGACCTTCTCCAATCGCGTTACAGATCCCTACACCCGATGCACAAGAGGCTTATCCTGGGGGCCGCGAAGCTCTCCGGATCGCGTTTGCACGGCGCAATAACCCAGAGATAGCATTAGAGTTGATGTTAACGTCTATAGCTCAGAGTACATTAAAGCAGTACTCTAGTACCTATAGAGTTTGGTGGCAGTTTTGCTCTAATAATAACATTAACATTTATGACCCGGCAGTGTCAGACGTTTTATCTTTTTTGACAGAACAGTTTAACAAAGGAGTTTCCTATGGAACAATCAATAGTCATCGTTCAGCCTTATCCTTGCTCATAGGTGAACATTTAGGCTCAGACGAAAACATAAAACGTATACTTAAGGGTATATTTAAAGCAAAACCTCTTGTACCCAAATACAAAAATACATGGGATCCCCAGACTGTATTAGGATTTGTATCTAATTGGTTTCCTAACGTAAATTTAACTCTGGAAAAGCTTACTAAAAAGCTTTGTGTTTTATTAGCGCTTAGTACTGCGCACAGGGTACAAAGTTTTTCTCTTATAAAGTTTCCCAATATGCTTAAAGGTCCTAACGCTTGGCATATCTCTATTGTAGATATGATTAAAACTTCAGGTGCTGGAAGAGATCAACCAGTGTTAACGCTTCCCTATTTTGCAAATAACGTTAATATGTGTCCTGCTAAAACATTAGATGATTACCTTCTTATGACATCTAACTTAAGACCACCTGATGTAGATAATTTATTCATCACGCATAAAAAACCTTATAAGAGGGCAAGTTCACAGTCGATTAGTAGATGGATCAAGCAGACACTAGCGGAAAGCGGTATCGACGTGACAGTGTTTGGCTCTCACAGCACGCGACACGCTTCCACTTCGGCAGCGGCTTCCGCCGGTGTCAGCATTGATACGATCAGACAAACAGCTGGCTGGACCAGCACATCTGAATCGTTTGCTAGGTTCTATAATCGTCCTATTATCGATCATAAACTTTTTGCTAGATCTGTTTTCTCGTTATCCAACGAATAAAACGTTATTGTTGTTCTTGATTCTGTTACATAATCAAATTTAATTATAATAGTTATAAGTTATTGTTGTTTTTTGGTTTTGAAAATCAAATAAAACTTTTCTAACAGCATAAGAGTTTGCAGTACTTGCATAGTCTCTAAACATCTACCTGGTTATAATTATATCTGAAGAAGGAAGTGACGAAATAAAATAGATTATCAAACGAACTTCTTAAAGTGAAGTTCGATCACTATTTTGTGAGTCACTTCCTTCGAAGATATAAATCACCCTCCCTGCCCTTACCCCTGGAAAAGTTTAATTTTATTTCTTTCTCTAAAGAAATGACGAGTCAATGGCGGTTGCGACTAGACCATAGGGTTGTAAAAAAAAAAAAAAAAATATCGATTCTCTAATCGATACTCTTTAAAATCGTGCGAGATGCCTTGTAGGTTTAAAAGACTACCTGGTTATAATTATATCTTCGAAGGAAGTGACTCACAAAATAGTGATCGAACTTCACTTTCAGAAGTTCGTTTGATCATCTATATTATAGCGAAAGAGCAGAACGGATTTGTAAAGGATAGGTCGACAACACATGCTGCTTATTCTCTGATTCGTAGTGTTACTGAGAACATAGATAAGAAAATCCCTGTAATTGCTATTTTCTTTGATATGACAAAAGCATTCGATCTTGTAGAACATTCGTTACTTTTAAAGAACTGTGAACATTATGGCATCCGTGGTAGTGCATCGAAGTGGATTCAAAGTTATTTGGAAAACCGCACCCAGTGTGTTGAAATTGGTAAGCTTAATGAATATAACGAATTTACTCAATACATATCAAAGTTTCAAGTCAATTTATTTATTTATTTTATTTATTTATTTATTTAATGTCAAACACATGTAAGTTAACAGTTGCACACCAAAACACTTACATATTATTAATAAAGTAAAATTCCATATACAGCACAGCATAATGATAATGAACATAAACTATAAATATTACATTAAATATACAGTCAGTGTCAATACAAATTATGATTAAATTACCTTAAATAAAATATTATTACAATATTGCACCGTAATTGTCAAGACACAGCCTCACGCGCCTAAGAAAAACTCCAAGGCTGTCTTTAAAAATATCCGTATCAGGGTCTTGCGAGTACAAATTATTAATCAGCTGCAATGCCCTCTGAGTGGGAGCGTTGTCGCCGCGGCGGGTGCGCACCGCGCCCCGCGCGAACGGGAGCGGGCGCCGCCGCGGCAACACCGCACCGCCGCCGCCGCGCCCCGGCACGCTCCTCTGCGGCGCCCGGACGAACAGTCCCAGTCGCTCCAACACAGATGGATTGTCGATTTTATTATTAAGTAGCTGATAATAGTGCACCATAAGTAGCAGCTTCCTTCGCGACTCTAGCGTGTCCAATCCTACCATACCCGAAACGAATGCTGACGGATACAGATAAGGGTAATATCCGTACCGCCGCCCGTATATGAATCTGGCGAATTTGCGTTGTATTTTTTCTATTTTTAGACTATATTTCAGCTCGTGCGGATCCCAAACTATAGCGCCAAATTCGAGCCTGCTACGAACGTATGCGTTATATGTATAACAATAATGCGACTTTAACACTAGAGAATTGGTACGTCATCCTCATGATAAATCCAAGCATTTTGCTTGCCTTCTCGCATATGGTTGCTATGTGCTGCCGGAAGTTGAGTTCCCTATCCATCGTTAGCCCCAGGTCTCGGATCTCAGTGACGCGCTCCAACGGGGCGCCATGCAATGTGTACGATGCGCGTTTCGACTCACGGGCTCTGGTAAAAGTAACAATTTTACATTTGGTGTTGTTAAAATGTAATTTATTAACTTCACTCCAATCTGCTACTGCATCTATATCACGCTGAAGCGCCTCACAGTCACTGGTTTCGCCCACACCCAGAAAGAGCTTGAGATCATCCGCGAACATCAAACACTTCGCAACACGAAAGGTCGTCGGCAAATCGTTTATCATTATGATAAATAGTGTCGGTCCGAGGGTGCTCCCTTGGCTCACTCCGGAACGCGTGAAAAATGGCTCTGACTCGTATCCTGATACCTTGACAACTTGACTTCGATCCTTTAAATAGCTAGCGAAGAATCTAAGAAGTCGCGGTGAGAAACCTAGAGAAGCAATTTTTTTTAATAGAATGTCATTATCTACGAGGTTGAATGCCTTCTTAAAATCGAAATACGCCGCGTCAACCTGACGACCTGCATCCATCTCCATTGTGACATAATCCACGAATACAGTATGGTTAGTGGAAGTAGAGCGACCCCTGCGGAACCCGTGCTGCCCATCAGCAAGCTGGGTAAAGATCTGATGCCTGATTCGGTAGTCTATCATTGCCTCGAACAATTTGCCGAACACAGACAGGACCGCAATGGGTCTATGTGTTTCTACCTCCGAACCCGATCCACCCTTTGGTACGGGCGTAACCCTAGACTTTTTCCATCGAGAAGGATAGACAGCGCATTTCAAAGCCAGATTATAAATATGTAAAAGCGGACCTTCTAGAGCCGATATACAGTCCTTCACAAGGTATGGGGGGATGGCATCTACTCCAGGTGAAGAGCGTGACTTTAGCCGCCGAGCCGCCCTACGCAGGTCTGCCGCGTCCACACTGTCGATGGTGACGAGCGTCGCGTGGGCCGCTGCACTTAGCGCTCCGTGCGCTGCCTCTTTCACGTCAAGCCGCGGCTCCTCGTCCTGGAACACCGAGCTGAAGTATTTGGCAAAAGCGTTTGCGGCACCTTGCCCCGACACCTTTTCGCCCTTGTAAGTGAACTCATTGGTCTGTCGTCTATCCTTTCGCTTACTCTTTACGTAGTCCCAGAACCTTGCCGGGTCATCGGCAATGTCCTGCTCGAGTTTCCGGAGGTAGTGCCGGTAAGCATTATCAATAAGGGATTTCACGTGCCCTCTGTAATATCGAAACATCTCGCGGTTAAAATCCGAACCCGTTTCTTTTACTTTTTTGAAATGAAAGTACTTAGTCTTAATGTTTCGTATTATTTCCGGTGTGTACCAAGATGGATAAATATACCGCTTCTCAATTATTCCTGACTGTTTTTTCAGTGGTACACAGCCACTGAAACACTATTTCAACTTCGTGTGGAATGATTCAGTGGCCGCATCGACACACTGCGTACTCAGGATATCGCTCCAATCTACATTTGCTATACTAGAATATAGTGCACCAAAATCAGCTTTACGAAAATTCCACGCAGGTTTTTCGCGAGTACTTATCAGTATTGTTGGTGGAGTCTGGCGCTCACTCTCCCCGCGAAGCAGCACGAGCGTTACCTCAAGCGGCGGATGATACGCGTCTGGAGGCACCAGCGCGTCCACCTCCCCACAAACACTCACACTCTGGGGACCTAGCCCTCTATGCTCATTTAATATGTTGTTATGTTGATGCAAATTGCCAAATTCGAGAAAGCACCGAAACTGTGTCTTGACATTTACGCTACACGAGTTTAAGTTAAAGTCACCTACAATTAACATGTCAAAATCAGAATATTTACAAATCATATTTTCAAGACAATTTAGAACCTTTAAATATTGCTCATCTTTATAATTAGGAGGCAAATATACTACACAACAAATAAATTTTAAATTCTTCCATTCTACTATAGCTATTAACAATTCCATATCGTCTGTTAGTCCGTCTATATCGGTGACCAAGCGTACAGAGTAACAATCTTGCACAGCGAGCAGAACCCCTCCCCACCCGGCATCACCCTCGCGGTCGCGCCGCAGCACGATGTACCCGGTCGGAAACAGTTCCGCGTCGCTTACAGAGCTCGTCAAAAATGTCTCAGTTAAAGCAATTATCTGTGACGGGCAGGTAAGTACATAATTATAAAAAGTACATGTTTTAGAACGCAGGCCTCGAACATTCTGATAAAAAAGTGATACTCGTTTAAATTTTGCACGTTTATTCGGCTTGACTGTTGGCACGAAAGTTGCGAAAATTATTTCTCCACGGCTTCACACAGATGCCTCTGGCCCAGTGTTCTTCTGCCAGAACTCGTTCCACCAGCTTTGATGGTACGCCTAACTTGAAGGAGGCATAATTGCCGCGCGCCTTCAGTTCTTCGACTGTGCAGATGTCGCTTTCAAAGATGCCGGCCAAGTGTTCGTGTACCTGTTTCTGGGTTGTCCCTTGTCTCACATAGTATAGGTGTAAGTACGTCCAGCGTTCCGCAGCCTCAAGCGAACATGTTGTCCCTGGAACAGCTGTACCACGCAAGACATTAGTAAGGGATGCCCGTGAGCTTCTGTTCATGGCCTCAGTCCTGCCATCATGGGTCTCTGGGGCTTGATTATTTACACTGTCAGTCGTTTGGAGAACTTCATGAGCTACTTTGGCTGCCGGACTTATATTCTTGACTAATAAGGTCCCTGGCGTCTTTTCATGTGGCCCCTTGGAAGACACCGCTCTATCAGCTATTTTTTGGCCCTTGTTTGGTTTAGCTTTTTTCCCTTGGCTGGGCGGTGCAGATGCTGTCGGCGTCTCGCCAGTAGCAGGACCGATCGTGGAGGGCTTATTAGGCTGCGTTTTTGCTGGCAGTGGCAGTGGTTTTACAGGCCGGTCAAAGTGCTGTTCTTGGCGTTCAGTTGGCCGAGGCTCCTTATTTACGTTCGCTTGGGTTACTGATATTTTAACCTGCTGCTCCTGGTTAGTTATATGAGGGCGTGAAGGACAATTATTTAAATTTTCATTTACATTTATGTTAAGGCTAAGGTTTTTTTCAAGGCTGGCGACCCTGTCGCTGAGTCTCTGCATGCTTGTATTTGTAACGTTAAATAACGATTTCTGCTGATTTAAAATGTTGGTAAATTGTATTTCGATGAGTTTATTAATGCCAGTCATGATACTTTCGCTGTGGGCTTGCAACTCCTCACGTATTAAAGAACGTATATTTTGTAGTGTGAGACGGTCATGCTCATTTGCTTTACTTTGTGGAAGGCACTGTTGCTTACGTTGACCTCCCCGACCAATAGTGACATTCTCGAACAGATCGGGCGTTCCGTCTTTAATACTGTGGTCGTAATTTCGCCCTGATGTAGTACGCGCTGGTGTGTGTATCCGCCGAACGTATCCTGAGCAATATTAGCGCATAGCAGGTCATATGTGAGCATACATACTGTGCATTTCATAAACGAATCATTAATAACAGTTCGGCATCCCGCGCACTCAGTCGACATTTTGAATGTTTATATTTAAGGTTGAAGTTTCAACAAAACTATGAGTTGTACTGTAGATTACCGCGTAAAATGGAACGTACGCATCAACAAACGTCAGTTGGTCCAAAATGATAAGTTATCATGGCAACACTCTTTGGCTTGTTATGTTGGTAGACATTGAGTTATGTCAACTGTCTCAACTGTCAATTAATAGCGGCGTGTCCAATCAGCTGTTGGGACTTCCGGTTTGTGACTTAAGATGGCCGCATGCGTTTAAGTTGCGTTGTTCATTATTTATTTATTTTTGTTGTTCAATGTGTAGTATTGATAGCGTATTGTGCAGTGATCTAACGTATGAGTGAATAGCTAATGAAGAATTCAACTTGAAGCGTTCATAGCCCTTCCTGGGTCAAGGCCCGATAGTCCGCGTGATTTTTTGTAAATCGCTATCACTTTACAAAAAGCAAAACCTCACCGAACAACGGCATGCTCTACGAGCAAACTTGAAATTGGCGAAATCATCATTAACCTGATGGAAGCCATATTTTAAAATTAGATTAGAAATCAGCTGTTGAAGTTCTTCTGTGTTTTGGTTTAAATCCCGTTAGTTTTCAATATTCAAACAAAATTTAGTGCTTAACGGTAAAATATGTACATCTTACCGAAGTGCCAGTGTTATTTTCAGCTGTTACTTGCCGGTATTATGGAGGATAACTTAACACAGGTCTGTAGCTCGAACACCAATGCTATTTTTGTATGTTTCAAGTATTCTTGACTTAATAATTAATTAAAAATAACGCAGAGCTCCTTGCTAACTTGTTTACATGGCCAGGGTTGCCATATACTTTTGCAATGCACGAAGAGTACCTCAAGGAAGTGTTCTAGGGCCACTTCTTTTTGTACTTTATATTAACGTATGTTTGCGGATGACTTATCATTAGTTATTCCAGGCAATGATAAGTGCATGATGTTGTTGAACATATAGGTCAATGGGTCGATAGCAATAATTTAAAGTTGAATGTAGAAAAGACAAACTGGGTTCAATTTTCTAACTACAGATCCCAGCGTCATGCCCTAAATGTAAATTTTAAAGATGAAATTATAAATACCGTTGATGAAGTTAAGTTCCTGGGCATTACTCTTGACAAGTTCTGTAGCTGGAAGCCACAAATTGATAGTATATGCTCTAAACTAAATCGATTTGTTTTCGCTCTAAAGAGGTTAAGAAGCGTGGCAGGGGAGCCGAACCGCCTTGACAGCCTATCATGGTTATGTCGCTTCCCTTCTTCGCTATGGCATTGTAATTTGGGGTAACTCGTCAGATATTCAGCAGGCATTTTTGGTTCAAAAAAGATGTATCCGTGCGGTATGTGGTGTTGGTCCAATGGTCTCGTGTAGACCGTTATTTAAAAGGCTCAATATATTAACTTTAACAGGTATTTTTATATTTGAACATGCTAAATTTGTAAGAGGTAATCCAGAGATGTTTTCCAAACCAGTACAAAATCCAAGTTTACGTAGTAGAGATTTGTTTAAAGTTAAACGCACTGTAACAAAATCAGCATTGCACAGTAAAAATTGCTTTGTAATGTCAGAAAAAATTACAATAATCTTCCTTTAGAATTAAGAACATTGCCTTATAAATTATTTTTATATAAACTTCGATTATGGCTCATAGAAAAATGTTTTTATAATTTGAAAGAATATTTTGACACGTGATTCATAAATTTCACATTGACATATAAATTATATTCCTAACTATTTTAATTTAAAATCTGTTAATTGAATTTAATGATTATTATATTATCTTATCAATGAGTAATCTGTTAATGTAAGAATTTGAAATTTGCATGCCATTACTATGGTGAATTGTGTTGTTCTTTTGAAATATTTGTCATCCGCATGTACCATGATTCTAGCAAATAAAAGAACTTTGACTTTGACTAAAGATATTTAATTTAAACAGTTTTCCAACGGTAAAGTTAAGTGTGTCGCTCAATATAGTTTATTTTATGGTTAGAGCTTTCATAGTTCGTATTGAACCCTCGGTGCGCGAGTCCGACTCGCACTTGACCGGCTTTTTGTTTTCGTTATTAAAATGAATGTACGAAAATTAATGTATAAAGTTTGTTGTCAACATGTCGCCAAATTCGACCAGCGACGTATTTGGTGCATTATTGCGGTGAAGTTGTGTATTGTTTTGCCGTGTCGGATTGTGGTCGGACTATTCGGACTTCAAACTTTTCAATATCAGCGCACAGGCCTACGCCACACTCGCCTTTCAGATGCACTTGACTATTGTCACAGAATAAAGACACTACTATTGTGCCTTTTCCACAGAGTAAAAGAATCCAAAATTATTTCTTAATATTAATACAAACTACATATATTGTATTGTATTAAAATACCTACAAAACAGGTTTACTCACGTCGTATATCGAATATCCCCGTCGTAGTGCTAGGTTGGCCGCCGCCGCGACTGATCTGCTCTCCTGATGATGAATCGCGTATGAATTCAAAACATGTCGAACGATATTCGACTTCTACGACGTGAGTAAACCCGTTTTGTAGGTATTTTTATGTCTGACACTCACGGTAGTTGTATATCTAAAATATATTGTATTGGTTTGGTTATTTGTATTAAATTTGATGCTATGCTATTAGTCCAGATTCCTGATTGTTGTAGATAGTAACCTTAGTTGTGTCTAGACTTTTTAATAATTAAGTTTTTTATAGTTATGTCATATTTTAAATTTACTGTTACACTTTCGAATATACATTTTAACCGTCAACATCTTTTTCTAATTTCTATTTACCAAAATCTTTAAATATACTCTTCAAGGCTCTATACCCCGCGTATTTCAACACGTTATCAGCACAAAGACGCAGAAAAGTAAAAGGATTTGTGTAAAAATTGTGAAAAAGTTGTGGTTTTTTCATTGTGACTCTTAGAGTATGGAATAGTGAATAGAGAGCGTGTTACTTAGTAGAAACTTACGACAATATTGCTATCTCTGTAAAGCACGTCAAGTTCCCGCAAGAAAAAACGAGATGACAGTATATTTGTCAGTTACGTCTTTTAAAAAAATGTACAAGCCCATGTGTCAAATTTTTCGTTGTAGTGATGCCCGAATACATTACAATTATATAGTTGATAAAGTTATCAAGTTGATAACTTTATCAACTTATTAAAAAAATAAACATCTTTAACTTGGATTGTCAGATTGTCCCTGAATATTTTTTTTTTTTTTTATTATTTTTTATTTATTTAATGCTTAGTTCCAAAAAATAACGTCTTTAAATTTAAGGCTCTATTTTGAAAATTATATGAAAAAAAAAACATTGACGGATTTTTAAGTTACCACAAAATATTAATACATTATAAAAAAAAACTTAACCTAGGGTGCCGCCGGCAGCAGGGAGGGGCCCAGGCTACCGGTGGTTAGGGCTGCAGAGAGAGGAACCTCCTGACGATGCGCGCCGTGTCCAGGAGTACCGCCAACAGAGCATTATAAAAAAATAACAAGATTAAGTATTGCGATTAAATTGAGTCTCAATTTGAAAAGGATTCTAAGCCACTTGACTGCTGTTTTGGCTGAAGATTAAATAAAAAGCCAAGTCAAAGCACTGATTACTTAATAACAGATACGACGTTATCATACAATACAAATAATTCCTTCGGCATTCACCCATATTCTTAATGGACGAAAAGTACCTATTTATAATTATGCACTGCACGGCTGGCGAACTCTGTAGGTTTTTAGGCAAATGTTTTTTTTTTTGTCTGATCGTGTAAGTGTAAAAAGGAAAAGTAGATTAAAATTGACTTCTGGGCACCGATCGAGCTGAAATTTAGTATATTGGTTACGTCTCATGATGGAACTAGACTGTGGTTATTAGAAAATTATTATGCAAACTAACGGAATGAACCAAAAAACCATTGAAATTGTTATAAATTTATAATACATTTATTTGACAGTCTTCCCTTCTCTCACCTTGCTGATTAAACATACGATTGACAACATTTCATATTTCTAACAGATGAAAATTAATAAAGATATCTAGAGAGCTTTGCGTCGTGGACACACTAAAATATTTATTTGAATTTAATCTTCTGTATGTACGTAAACAAATATAACAAAATACATAAAATAACCGAAATCTACAACTATGCTCAGATAGAGTTGTCGTCTTCAGCCTATCCACGAAAAAAATAAGCTATCAACAATGTCCACCAAAACGTCATTGACTTTTTTAAATATTATACACCTGACCAAAGTAACCTTGATTTACAGAATCGCAAAGTATCGATAACTTTTTCTACGTCACTAGTAACCTCACGACAGAAATTAACATAATTGTTTTTTTCACTATTTCTATGTTTATTTTAATTGTAGCATAGTTAGATATCATTTGCGTGCAATAATAATCCTATTTCTAAGCTTATATTTTTAATATTAACATAATTTCTGATGCATTTGCTGAAAAAACAATACTGAATTACTTACTAATGAAAAATTATATTTTCACCCAAGTTTTCTTTTCTCCCAGACTGCGAATTGCATCCGCGCACAATGCACGACATTTTCTAAGTTTTGCACGCACTTTCACACTTTTTTTTCATTTAAAAACACAAATATTAATAATGTTTATTTTTCGTCAAAAACAGACGTTATAATGCGACTAAGTTGAAAAGGATGGTCAGGGTTGTCATCATCGCATGCTTACTCGTTTACTTAATATGGTAGCATAATAATTTGACATTTACAGCCGCATTTGACGGATACAGCCCATCTTGACGTTTATGCTCCTTACGCTGTGACGTCATCAACGCTCTATCTAGTGGTCTATTATATCTATATTGTGACTGAAAATAGTGATAGTAATCGAAATGTCACATGAAACTGGAGACTCTTCGAGTGTCAATAAGTCGAATTCCCCTACGAGTTCATCTTCAATTCCATTTTTTTGTATAAGAAATAAGGATGGATATCCTACCTGGAAATTCAAGATGAGGAATTATCTTTTACATGAAGACCTGTGGGTAACAATATGTGGTTATCCGGAAGATGACACGACCCCTGCTTCGACAAAGGTACGAAACGATGCAAAAGCGCTAGCAAAAATTTGCTTAACAGTTGACGGTGCAGCTATTACTCATGTCAGATGTGCGAAAACTGCTGCCGAAGCATGGAAAAATTTGCAAAAAGCTTTTGAGGATAAGGGAATAGGTAGAAGACTAGCTTTAGAACGAAAATTGTACAGATTATGCTTGTCGGACTTTGAAAATATCGAACTGTACATTAATGCAGTAATGTCAACCGCACAGGATCTTGCGGATATAGACAAGATTATAGAGGACTCATCGCTTGCAGCCATACTTTTAGGAGGACTCACCCCAAAATATGATCCTCTCATTATGGCACTAGAAAATTGTAATGTCGACGTGACCACTGACTTGGTGAAGACAAAACTGCTGAACGAAATGTCTAAGGACGCAGCTGTACCTGGAGATTCGGTTTTACTTACTAAGAAGATGCCTAAGTCAAAGAAGAAGGAAGTTATATGCTACGAATGTAAAGTGCCTGGCTATAAGAGACCAGACTGTCCGTTAAGGAAGAATAAAGAGAAGGTTAATGTAGTAAAAGTAAACGACGCCACATTTACCGCTCTTAACACTTCTGGAAGCTCAAACAAGGACCAATGGTACGTAGATTCAGGTTGTACAAAACATATGACGTCACGACGTGATTGGTTCCAAGATATTTCGGCTCTCAATAATGGTAGCGTTACAGTGGCTAATGGTGAACGAATTGGGTAAGTAATATAAGATATAAGAACTTATGCTGTAATATTTATATTATATACGCTCATATTGTATAAGCTTGTTTTGTATACCGTTCAAGGTGTATAACGAACGTTGGATATAACATCAAAATATCTATTTTTGTTAAGTATAACGTTATTTAAGTATAATATCATTGTATATAACGATCATAACGTATAACGTTCATAATATCTCAGATTTATAATGTATATTACTCAATACATCTAACACCAAAATGCATAATGCTCGTATAGAATAACCGCCTGCACATCAATTGTGTACATACTTATGCATTAGTTCGCTGTAAAATTTTAATATATGTACCTCCATGCAAGCAAGCATTTTAACGCTCCGCTCGCTTCGCTCGCTCCGCTATCCATGGTCATAAAACAAACCTAACCTAACCTACAGTTTTTGGTTTTTGACCCATATTCCATTTTGTCGCAGTTCTTCCAAACGGTATACTCGTATTCGCCAGAATTTCATCTGCCATTATAAATTGTGTACATACTTATGCAATAGTTCGCTGTTAAATTTTAATATACCTCCATGCAAGGAAGCATTTTGACGCTCGCTATCCATGGTCATAAAACAAACCTAACCTAACCTAGAGTTTTCGGTTTTTGACCCATATTCTATTTTATCACAGTTCTTCCAAACGGTATACTCTTACTTGCCAGAATTTCATCAGCCATTATCAATTGTGAACATACGTATATCGTATGCAATAGTTCGCTGTTAAATTTTAATGTAGGTACCTCCATGCAAGCAAGCATTTTGACGCTCCGCTATCCATGGTCATAAAACAAACCTAACCTAACCTACAGTTATCGGTTTTTGACCCATGTTCCATTTTAGGGGCATAGGGGTAGCAGTTGTAACCTATTTTGTATATCATACGCTATTATATTTTCTAATCATTATACTAAAAGAAAGTATATACTATGATCGATATAGGTTATGTATGTTATATCAACTGAATTTAGAGTATTTGAGTGTTATATAAAAAAATATTCTACAACATGAGTATTATGCTAATTGACCGTTATTCCTAATAAAAATATTGATTTTGATGTTATAGCAAAAGTTTATTATATCTTGTGAACGTTATTAATATGAAATTATATTTTATGTAGTTATATCTCATGGGACGCACCCGAACGAATTAAATGCTGCGGAGTTGGAGACATTTCACTAAACACACCCAAAAATGTTATCAACAAGATAAGTGATGTTGCTTTTGTACCAGATTTAAAAGCGAACTTGATTTCTGTAAAGAAAGCTGTTGATAAGGGTTTTATTTGTGTTTTTGATACTACTGGTTGTAACTTTTATAAATCGAATACTTTTCGTTTTACAGGTGATTCCGTTTTACATGCCTCGCCCTGTGGTGGATTGTACGTTTTAGACGGTACTGTTAATGTTCCCGAGAATGTGGCGAATAATAATTTGACACAAGATGTGCACTCTGGCTGTCAGGACAATAGTTATAAGCTCTGGCACAAGAGGTTAGGACATTTGTGTCGTATAGGCATGAATCAACTGAAGAATCACGAGGTAGGCGTAAAGTTTAGTAAAATAGACAAAAGTAGTTGCATTGCTTGCGTGGAAGGTAAACAAGCACGAAAACCTTTCAAGAAAGTAGCGCATAATAGAGCTACTTCCCCTCTTGAGCTGATCTACATGGATTTGCTAGGACCGGTCTCTACAACCTCCTTTCAAGGAAATAGGTATATGTTGACTATTGTAGACGATTTTACGAGAAAGGTGTTTGCTTATTTTGTCCCTTCCAAAACTGAAGTTAAAAATAAATTCTGTCTGTTTTCAAACATTTGTTGAAAATCAATTAGACAAGAAAATTAAAGCGGTTAGGACTGACGGCGGAATAGAGTTCGTGAATAAAGAGTTTGTTGATTATCTTGCTTCAAAAGGTATCGAACATCAAACGACGACGCCGTACAGCCCTCAACAAGTTGGAGTCGCAGAACGTACTCACCGTTCCATTACTGAGAAGGCGAGGACGTTGTTGGCTGAAAGCTCACTGCCAAAAGCTTTCTGGGAAGATGCTTTCCAAACTGCCGTATACCTAAAGAACAGGTCACCTCATCGAGCTTTATATGTGGACAAATTCCATATGACAGATGGTGTGGTCGTAGAAGTGATCTTGAACATCTGAGAGTGTTCGGATGTAGAGCACTTGTCCATGTGCCTTCGTGTCACCGGAAGAAATTTGATGTCAAGGCAAAGGAAGCGATTTTCGTCGGTTATTCTGAGAATCCAAATACATACATGTTTAGGGATCCAGCTAATCCTCGAAAAGTTATTACTTCCAGAGATGCAACCTTTTTTGAAAATAGTTTTACAACGTTGAAGCAGAGGCAGAATGAGCTTGTGGCACAGTCCGACTCCGTACTGATCTTTGAAGAAAATGAGCTCTGTACTGAGCACGAAGATCCTCAATTCTTCGACTGTATTGGGAATACCGAACTTGAGGCTGGACCATCTTCACGGGTAAATCCGGATAGCGCTATAGAATCAGCAGATATGGAAGATAGCGAGTGCGAGTCTCTCCATGAGTTACCTCATAGTGTCGATGTGGAGCCAGCAGATGTGGAAGAGGAACAATATATTCCTGAGCAGAGGTACCCCTCAAGAAGTAGGAAACCACCTGATTTCCTTTCATATAATGTGTCGATTGATGATTCTGACCCTATGACTTATTATGAAGCTACTCATGCCAATGATGCCGAAAAGTGGCACCATGCAATGGCTGACGAGTATAAGTCGTTAATAAAACTCCATACATGGAACCTGGTGGATAGACCGAACAAGAAGGTTATACCATGTAAATGGGTTTATAAGAAGAAACGGGACGCTCATGGAAACGTCATCAAATATAAGGCTAGACTGGTTGTCAAAGGTTTCAATCAAGTCCAAGGTGTGGACTATACAGAGACATTCGCTCCAGTTCTTCGTCATTCTTCCCTCCGCACGTTGTTTGCCTTAGCTGCAGAAAAGGGCTTAAAAATGAGGCACTTAGACGTGGATACGGCGTTCCTGAATGGGGACTTGGATGAAGAGGTTTTTATGGAGCAACCTGTTGGTTACAGAGAAAAGGGCAAGGAAAACAAGGTTTGTTTGCTGAAGAAATCTCTTTATGGCCTTAAACAGGCGCCCCGTGCTTGGTATAAAAAGTTGAACGAAACGCTTTTAGAAATTGGTTTTACAGGAACTCCTTCCGAGCCTTGCGTTTATACGAAACTTTTTAGAAATGAACTTATTATTTTGGGTATTTTTGTCGATGACATAATTGTCTTTTATAAATCAGATTTGACTTTTGACAATGTCAAGAAAGATTTGTCTACATATTTTTCTCTGAAAGATCTCGGACTATTAAAATGCTATTTAGGTTTAGAAGTGGAAAGCAATTCCGAGTATATAAAAATAAATCAGAAGAATTATATTCTATCTTTACTCGAAAAGTTTAATATGAAGGATTGCAAGACAGTGGACACTCCTTTAGTGAAAAAGACTATGGAACGTAGAACGGATGGTCAAGTTGGTGAGTCTTATCCTTATCAGAACTTAATAGGATGCCTCATGTATTTGACGGTAAACTCACGACCCGATATTGCATACGCAACAAGTTATTTAAGTCAGTTTAATACGTGTTTTACAAAGGAACACTGGAATGCTGCAAAGCGAGTCCTGCAGTACCTGAAAGGTACTTTAAACTATTCTTTGGTTTATAGGAGAACAGGAGAACCTTTACGAGGTTACTGTGATGCAGATTGGGCGAACTGTGTAATTGACAGAAGGTCATACACTGGTTACACTTTTAAGTTAAGTGGCGGTCCAGTATCCTGGGAGTCAAAGAAGCAACCGACAGTTGCGTTGTCGTCCGCGGAAGCCGAATACATGGCACTAGCGTCTGCTACAAAGGAAGCTTGTTACTTACGTCGCTTTATTTATGAAATAACGGGTAAGTTTTCTTCAATTAACTTAGCTTCTGATAGCCAGAGTGCCATGAATCTCGTTCGAAATCCTGTACACCACAACAGGACGAAACATATAGATACGAGATTTCATTTTATTAGGGAAAAAGTATCTAGTAATATTGTTAATTTAGAATATGTGCAAAGCAGTGATATGCCTGCAGATGTCTTAACAAAGCCAGTTGGCCCAATTGTACATAAGCGATGTATAGTTAAGTTAGGACTAGGAACTTAATTTTGTTTTAGTCTTTTTGGCACAACTTCGATTAAGGGCGGCTGTTGTAGATAGTAGTAACCTTAGTTGTGTCTAGACTTTTTAATAATCAAGTTTTTTATAGTTATGTCATATTTTAAATTTACTGTTACACTTTCGAATATACATTTTAACCGTCAACATCTTTTTCTAATTTCTATTTACCAAAATCTTTAAATATACTCTTCAAGGCTCTATACCCCGCGTATTTCAACACTGATAACAGGAACAACGTGTGTGCGGCGCTACGAGTGGCGATATAGGCACATTGACTTAACATACGAAGCGATCAAAGTCAAATTAAATGATTGGCTATCTAGAATAAAAAAAAATACTTGACTTGTTAGAACAAAAGTGGAAAACGGAGGAGAGCCAATATCAGAACGAAGAAAAACCTTCTGTAGTGTTATTATATTAGATAAATATTATGTTAAACATAACCGTTGCTTTTTGTTTTGCCGTAGTCGGGTAATTAAAGTAAACCAGAATATACTTAAATATTTTGTTGTCCGCGTGTCGCCAAACTCGCACGGCGTGTTAATTTTTTTGTGTTGTGTTTATTGGTGCAATATTGCGGCCAAACTTGTATATTTGTTGCGTCGCGGACTTCAAACTTTTTCAATTTAAGCACAGGCTGTCACCAGACCCGCCCTTTGGCTGCACTCTACTATTGTGCCTATTGTGGTGGAATAAAACACAGAAAGTTCACTCTTTACATTTTCATACTAGCCGGTTGAGAATTAATTATTTTGTTTAAAACTAATCGTGAGGCATAACACCGCTACTACTGGCTAAAATCACGTACCGATTTTGTTCGAAAAAAAGTGGGAGGTAGAGCAGGCACCTCAATCAATGCTCGATGACGCGTAGTGCGTAGGCTATTTAACGCGGCACGCGACGGGTACTGTTTCCGATTTGGTATATTTAGTTAATACAAACTTACATAAATACTAGGTAACGAAAATCAGAACTGCTGTTTCCAGAATGTATGCAACCACTGTCGGTAGACACCAAAGCCAAACTCGACCAGCGTGTTATTGATGCAATATTGCGGTCAAACTTGTGTATTGCGGCGCCAGACTTCAAACTTTTCAATTTCGGCGCACAGGCCGCCGCCAAACTCGCCTTTTGGCTGCTTGCTCTTGACAATTTGTGCCTTTCACGACTGCAGCGGGCTCGGTCTGGTGGTCGCTTAATTTTAAAGCGTCTGTCGTTTATTTTAACAACAAAAACAAGAGTTATCATATATGCAATTTAATTGATATTGTAGTTCATCGCTTTACCGTAGAAAATATTCCTACACGTACCAAGAATTATGACAAAATGGAACTCTTTGCCGGCTCATGTGCTTCCTCCTGCTTATACCCTTGACCCGTGGAACCCTTCAAGCGAAGCGTGAAGACCCCAGCCGCAGCTGGTATTGTCGGCTGACATGGCACCGTTGGTTTTTTTGTCAGATTACCATTGCGACTTGGGCTCCCTTTTTTGCTTACCCTTAGTCGAAGTGGAGCCACTATGTTGCGTTCTTATAAAAAAAGGTATAAATTAAAATTCATATAATTATTTGGATTTGGTCAGCAGGCACATTTGAATGGATGCTATTTAATTTAATTTTTGTTATTTATGGCTTCATTCGATACCGTCGATGATTCCGCCATGTCCAGATTAAAGACGACCGAATTCTAAATACTTAATAAACGGATGCAATTAGAGCCGCAAAAAATTGCATAGACAGATTTGTAATTTTACCCTTCTATGGATTTTGACAGTTATAAATGACATTTCAAATACACGCATACAAGTAACTCCTGCGTCGATTATGCGATGAGCAGGGTTTTTGGATATATCTCTTAAAGATACGCCAGCGATTCAGGGGAAAATTATAAAATTGCTACAACAAACTTTGTGCTTTTGATAAATATTGCAGCAATATCACTTATCAGAGTGGTCGTATGACAGTCATAGGGCTTGGCCACATCACCACGGCACGGCGCCGCCACCGTGAAACGGCGCGGCGTCGCGGATTATTACGGTCGTTTTATATGCGCTGACACCGTAAAAATCCAAATCAGTGTAATGTGGCCAGGCCCTATGACGGTCATGCGGAAACTTCATACGATTGTCAGTGTGCCTGCGTTCAACTTGTACGAAAAATGTAGCAACACCTTTCAATTCACAAAAAAGTTGGCCCAAAATATCCCACATATGTCATTAGAAACTTCGAATCTAGCCGCAGTTACCGACGATTTATTTGCTCAATAACGCATTTATGAAAACCAAATAAAGCCCATCACGCTTGACTGCGGCCCGGGAACTATGTAATATAATTAATTAATTATCTTCAAAAGTTCTTGTGCCCAAATTGATTTATATTACCCCTCATTAGGGAATATCACCGTCATCCTTTATAGATTAACGAGCCCATTACTTATCCCTACAGAACAGAGATGACGCAACGAGCGGCTTTTAAATGAGTTTCATACTTTCAGGCTTGTATAAATCCTTAATGTCTCGATTCATCCCGTGGTTGGTAATGGTCGCATATTTTTCATGTCGTAATGATTTATTCAACTTCTGGCCGTTTTGCGGCATTCACGACAGGTGACTAATAGTTCTTAATCGTCTAAAGTTGTAAGTAAAATATACTCGTAACTTTACGTAGAGATGAGAGCCATGAGACCGCCCGCTCTTTGCCGTTATTTTGAATAGATAAAGCTTCTTGGTAATATTGATTTTTTTGAAGTAATACTTATACATACCACAACCGGCCTGGAAACGAAAATGAATTCAAGTACTTAGAGGTTTCGCCAAATATTCCGTCTCAGGGGGGTAATTCGACCAATTTTAGAGATATGATGGAGGTCTCTCCATTACATTGCCATCCGTCACTTTTGACGTGTCTCTACTTGACAAGAGGCGATATCCCTAAAACATAGCAACTTCGCCAATCCAGGCGCGCTTAATTTGCGTCTCCGTTTGTATGTCACTGCATAGATAACAGGCGCATACTTATATTGGCCGGGTAGTGCGTGAAATTAATCAGTTACGTTCCGTTCAAAACAGAAATTCATATGCATGAACAGCATTTTTGACAATCATTATCGCCTTCGTATTTCTAACATTGAGAAGATGTGTCACTTGAAGCTCATCGCATTGTAATTACAGTTCAAAAGCAACATCACTGTTATCTAATAAAGATTTGACGTTTGGCGATCTCTCAAACGGCATAGTCGAATTATGTCCCAGTAGGCACATCGCCTTTAACTTTCATTAAAACGCGATGCTTCCGATTCGACCTGCATAATGTGACATTTCACGTTACTGCCCGATCAAATTAAGTTTGTGTCTGATATCTATGGTATCGCATATGAATGCGGCACAAACTTGACGCGACCGGATCTACTAGCTAAAGCCACTTCGGAGATCTCTCCAAGATATCAGAGAGGTACCTATATATGGAATTAGAGTCCTGGGACTACGGCTTCGACGTTTCGAATTACATCTGTCCGATGTAGCACTACTAGGCATAGATAATAGAAGCATAGCAAATTAGCAACAGTCTAAACATAGGTAGCACGGTCTGATAGTTGTGCGCCGATACATCGCTCAAATGGCAATACGTCAATATCACTCGAAATGAGCCCTAGAATATTCCACCAGCGGGTGTAATAGCGGGGAATCAATGGATGTGGTCTGTTGGATTGTACTTTGTGCCGAGTCATGGGGAGGCCTTATGTTCAGCAGTGGACGTATGGGGCTGATAGATAGGTAAGATGAGTGTAACGGCACATTTAAGGATTATAGTTATACCTATAGTTTTTACTCAATCGTGTTGAAATAGGGTTATGTATATTTTTTTCTTCTCCAGTAATATAAGGATGTCCGTAAACGAGTCAAAAGTTAAGTGGTTTTATTCCCAGCGAAGTCACATTTCATTCAAACCTGAGGAGTGCAGGTGCATGCCACTTGGACGAAATTAGGAGTAGTTTACGAACTTGTTTAATTTTGTTAATGAATGAAAAAAACTTCTGTTAATTTTTTTTACAATTTCTGCATTTGCTACATTTCAAAACGCATTCGGTCTCTTATACAGTAACTACAATGTGCCTCAGTTGTACAAAATTTTGACACTGACCTCTATCCGAGATCTCATTACAGTTTTTTTTAATTATTTATTAAATTAATTTACTATACTTATTTTGAGAGGTGTTTAATTCAGGTGAGTCATATCTTTTAAGTGTATTCTTGCCAATGTCAAATAAATGGTACGCGGATCGCAAAAAATATAAGTAAATGAATATTCCCCGTGTAATGCCTAGATATTGCTAAATTTAAGTAATCGCTATAAGCTGCGTCGAATCTATTAACATATTGACGCCTTTCTATTTCAAATAATAGGTAGGTATATAAATGAATACCTATAACACGTGACTCCGTTATACATAATTTCATTTCATTGTCGGTCGACCGCAGCACGCAGTAAAGCGAAATAAAAGAACCGTAATTGCTCGCTAAAATCCATTGGCCACATTCCAACACAGCGATGCAGTCTCCGCGCGATGGATTTGATTTAGCCACTAGACTTTCCGGAAATGATAGAGCTTACTGTGTCGGAGTTGGGATAAATGGGACGTGTGTCTATATGTAGGTATGCTGGAAATTGGGACTATTTCTTAAAGATGACGATTACATTTCTTTACATGTCATCAAAAGCTCTATAAATAGGAATTAAGTTTAATAGGTGGGGTTAATATACTTAAACATTATAAACAACCAACCACTTGAGTTACAAAATTATAGTTTAAGGTACTTGCGCCAAAGATGGCCCGGTTCCCCCGTTAAATGTATGGTATAGACATAAGTTACAGTCTGTTTGATATTATAACAAACATTTGTCACATCACAGGACCCATATAACGTAAATCTGCGCGACACATTGAATTTCATAAAAAAAAACAAGGAATGACATAGTGGTTTTTCAAGTTATTGTAAACATTTTTCACTTTCTATTTGATACTATTGAGTTCATGTTATATTTTTTCTTATCACGGTGTTGAAGTATTTAACGATAATAAATAATTACTCAAACAGTTTACGTGCTACGTCTTATTTTTTTTTTTAAAGTTGTGTTGTGACTAAATCTTGCGTTTCGATTCATGTGCTATTTCTTTAAATCGCTAGAAATCGATTAAATCGATAAGTTTATAACCTAAAGAAAGAACAATAAAACCAACTATTACTTTACATAGAAAGCTCTAGTGAGTCCGGCGGCTCGTAGCTCAAAAAAATATTGATTTACACAAAATAAACAAAAATAAATATATTCAGGTTTGAAAAAAAGTTCGTCGATAAAATCGATTTGATCAGCCAATCATAATCGTTAGGTTTGGCAAACAATATGTTTTTGCTACATCACTACAAACATCAACAGAGAACTGTGAAATGTTTGTTATAAGGGTGAGGCTCACAATAAATGTACCATAACACACTGGAACTTGTAACACACGATAACACACTGGAATTGTGTAACGCGCTGGAAGTATTGTTAACTTCATAACACACGCAACACACGTGAACAAACACTCGTGAATAAAATAACATAAAATTCATGTAGTATCTTTAGTTGCAAAGCATGTCAGTGATAAACTGCATCATTTAAGAATATTGAATTTATCTTTTAACTATCTTTGTACGAAACAACTGATATATCATTACTTAACTTGCAAAATTGCTTCAAAGTGTCTGAAATCTAATGGACGAAAAATAAAACACACTGATTAATGCCCCCTGCTTTTAAACCAAGGTATCTGACTAGACAATGATGTTTCATATTGAAAGTTTTAATTTTGCCATTGGGAAAAAGATTGTGTTTTGTGTTGCTATTGCTTCTACAAAAAAAAGCTACAACGTAACATGGTGTTCGTAACACACGTGAATCAGATAGAATACACTTTGTTCATCAATCGCTTTTTTACTTTTTTGGTCTAGTTTTATTACAGTTTATTATTAGGATAGTAGTTTTATTCAATTACATTTGGCATAACATTAAGAAATCACCATACATTACATACACGATGAAGTAATGAATAAAAAGAAAATCTACTAGGCATCGACACAATTTATTTTTGTATGAAACTACAAGTCCCATTACCTAAATTCCGCAGGATGATAAACACTCTAACTGCTATGTGACTAGACCTTAAAATTATTATTTTCGATATTAGACTATCACTAATGATTAGGTACTGCTCATTTACTTTATTCTCATAAAAGCAGGTTCCTAAGTAGGTACCTACTTCTTTTCGTATTATATGCCAAAATATCAATTTTACAATTGATGTGAAACTGAATTACTCCACTTTAGCGTAGAAATAACTGTATTACTTAAGTAGTAACTAGTGCATGCTGTGTTTGCCTATAATTGGTTGTGCATCAAACTTATCTCCTTATAAATTGTCATTATTGAATGTTGTTACAGTAGTAACAAGTGCATGCTGTGTTTGCCTATAATTGGTTGTGCATCAAACTTATCTCCTTATAAATTGTCATTATTGAATGTTGTGATGTACTAATAACTGTTGGTGAACCTTAAATAAAGAAAAAAAAAAAAAAAGTCACCAATTATTCTACCAGATTGTTTTTGCTTAAATTTAAAAGTATTCATAATGTTACTGGACTAATATAACAAGTGGATAATGCCGAACACGGAAAATAAATCAGATCATTTATTAAAGGACTACCAAAAAACAAAACTTCTCTTGAAATTTGGCGCGTGAAAAACAGAGACGAAGTACATCTTTTGTGAGCCTCAGCCATAATATCAAACACACTGTAAGTCTATGGTACTATCCGAACATCGGCGCGAAATTTGAATTCGTTCGAACGATTACATACAGGTCCTTCCAAAAAGTGTCAAAATTTAAAAGTGCTATGCTTTATCTATGTACCGTGCTAAGCTCAACACTTGTCATTGGCAGAATTGTGCTAGATGCACAGTAGCCATAAATAAAAGAGTGAAGTGAAGTGAAGGTCCTTCCTAGTTCAGGCACCAGTCTCCACCGCGCAAGTTTTTGTAACCAGATGTACAAATGTATGAATTGTATTGTATTGTACTGTACTTTTTTGTGGTGGAGTGAATAAATAAATTATTATTATTATTATAAATTATATTTCATCGCTTCATTCTTCGATATAATGGTTAAACAGGTAGTCCCTTAAACCTACAGGCAACTTAGCACGCTTTTTAGAGTATCTAATTTGATTCAGAAAGGCTTTAGTACATCCGGTGGCCGCTGCCGAGCGGTGGGGCGCTGGCGCCAACCTCATTCCTTATTCGTGCACGGCAACAAGCGCACGCGCTCTCATCATGCCTAAGCGTACCCTTGACGATAGAATTAGTGAATATCACGAAAAAATTAAACAATTGCAAGAAAAGAAAAGCAGAGAACCCGTTCGTAAAAGAGTACGAATATTGTATTCTTCGTCTGACGAGGACATAAATCAAGGTAAATAAGTATCTTACTTCGTTATTTTATAAGTAACAAAAAATAACAATTACGATTGTACATTTAGTTCTCTTTTAAAACGCCAAAACGTAAATTTTAAAGCACGTTTATAACTTTCACATCTATTAATATCAGGTTAATATTTACCTACCCTCTAATGAGTTATATTGATCAGATATTTCATAGTAAGGTGTTAGCTGCGAGTTAGATATGTCTTATATCGGGATTGACTGCGAGTCAATTGCGATGTGATTAACTGCGAGTTAATTACGTGGTTTTTACCAAATATCACATATTTTATAGTAAGGTGTTAGCTGCGAGCTAACGTCGTACTAACCTATATTATATCCGATATCGGGATTGACTGCGAGTCAATTGCGATGTGATTAACTGCGAGTTAATTACTTGGTTTTTACCAAATATTTCCTACCATTCGTGGGGTGTGGATTTTGTTCACTCTATCTTGTCTGCGAGACATGTATAGCCGAGTTTTTTCTCGTATACCCTCATATTACAAAAAATACAAAAAGAAATTGTCTTTTACTGTTTTTAGATTCGGAAAACGAAATCGTTAATTCCCCACAAGATGAGACATACTCAGAAATTGGACAGGAAGCTGGCGAGACTGAAATTGGCTCACAAGAAGACCCGATCGATACTTCGCAGGGCCCATCACGTAATAATACCTCCGAGGCAAATCAACACCTGGAACCGGTCATAACCGTTATAGAACCACAACCATCCACCTCCAAGGAGGCTGAATTAGCTAAAGTTCCCTTGGACCCGGAGCTACTTTTGGCTTTGGGCGAATCTACTGACGACACACCCGAATTCGGAAAAGCAATTCATGAAAATTTGGCCAACTTGTGGCTACCCTTATTAAAAAAAGGGTTGTCTAAATAAAGTCGAGAAAAACTTTTAAAAAATAACTTAATACCGGAGAACTGTAAGCTGTTACAGTCTCCAAAACTCAATCCAGAGATTTCAGCCGCAGTATCTGACGTAGTCCGAGGTCGAGATAAAAAACTGTTAAGTTTTCAGCAACAGTTAGGTGCAGGCATTACTGCCATAAACAAAGGAATGGAAATCTTACTCAACAGCGACAATAAAGCTCAGGCTCTGACACATTTTAGTGACAGCTGTCGAATCCTAACGGATCTACATTATTCTTCGACTAAAGACCGAATTAAACTAATCACCCCAAGTTTAGAGAAAAATATTCTCCATGTAATCCAAGATTCGAAAAGGGATGAAACTCTGTTCGGAAACACCTTGTCGGAGAAGATAAAGGCTGGTAAAGCCATTGCAAGACAAGGTCAACAAATAAAGAAGACCACGACCAACCAAACCTCGACCGCCACTTCACGCCAATCGACGACAAACCGCTATAATCAGCAGGGAAACTGGAGAGGTCCACCTCGCTATCAAACCAGCAGAGGTGGACGAGGCAGCCAGTCGAAACCAGCGCTAGCCAGACGTCCTTACAACCAGAGCACAACGTCGACAGCGAAGCCTGCCGCTCAAACCAAGTCACGTGCCCCAACACAGCAATAACTCAGGTACACTCAGGTAGAATACGTTTATTTTACGACTGCTGGTTAAAAATAACTCAAAATAATCTCGTACTAGCATGGATTCGAGAGGGTTATAAAATACCTTTCTCCAAAATCGCTAAAGCAGACACCCTCAGCAACAAGCCATTCATCCTATACACCTGATGAAAGTCGCGATATGTTAAATTCTATAAACAAATTATTAGAATTGCGAGCTATATCACATTGTAATACGGCACGTGATCAATATATTTCAAAAATATTTTTGGCACCAAAACCTAACGGCGATAAGCGTTTCATTTTGAACCTTAAGTCTCTCAATAAATCTATACCAAAACATCACTTTAAGATGGAAGATCACCGAACTGCATCCAAATTAATACCAAATAATAGTTTTTTAGCAACAATTGACCTTAAAGAAGCCTATCTTCTCATTCCACTACATATCTCCGACCGAAAATATTTACGGTTCCAATTTCAAGCTCACGGTTCTGAAGAAATTTTAACTTATGAGTTTAACGCCTTACCCTACGGATTATCGGTAGCTCCATGGGTCTTCACAAAAGTCATGAAAGAAGTTATAACATACTTAAGGTTACAGGGCTTGAAGTCTGTAATGTACTTGGATGACATCCTTTGTATTGGAAATGACTATAATGAATGTCGCAATAACGTAAAGGAAACTATCAGGTTACTCCAATGTTTAGGTTTTGTTATCAACTTTAATAAAAATTCCCTAGAACCCAAGCAAACCTGCAAGTTTTTGGGATTCATGTTCGATTCTCGAAACCTGTCCGTTGCATTGCCAGACGATAAACGTAATAAGATTGCGACATTAGTAAACAAGTTCATGAAGCTACCCCGTTGTACTATTCGGGAGTTCGCTCAGTTGATTGGTGTACTCATCGCAGCTTGCCCAGCTGTAAAGTACGGCTGGTTATACACGAAAATTTTAGAACGCCAAAAGTTCCTAGCTTTACAAAAACATAACCAAAATTTTGAAGCCAAAATATTATTACCTAATATAATTCAAAATGATTTAAACTGGTGGGTTCAACATATTGCCACAACGCAAAATTTTATGAGAACAGAACATTTTAAATATGAAATATTTACAGACGCGTCTAGATCAGGCTGGGGCGCTGTAAGCGGGGATAAAAAAGCTAACGGCACATGGAAAACCTCTGAGTTGAAACACCATATCAACTTTCTAGAATTACTCGCCGTATTTTTAGGCTTAAAAAGCTTTGTTTCTAATGTAACCGATTGTACAATATTATTAAGAATTGACAATACAACCGCCATTAGTTATGTCAATCGCATGGGCGGCATACAGTTCCCACACTTAAATGATTTATCTAGATCTATTTGGCAATGGTGCGAAGATCGTAACATTTGGCTATACGCATCTTACGTAAATACCAAAGAAAATCGCGCTGACGAAGAGTCTAGAAAAATTAACCCAGACACAGAGTGGGAGTTGTCAGACCAGGCTTTCGACACTATTGTCAAAAACTTGGGACAACCCGAAATTGATCTATTCGCTTCTCGTGCTAATGCCAAATGCAAAGCATTCGTCACCTGGAAACCAGAGCCAGACGCAATAGCTGTAGATGCTTTTACCCTCAACTGGAACTGTTTCTTTTACGCCTTTCCCCCGTTCTCACTAGTACTTAAATGTCTAAGGAAAATCGTTGACGATAATGCCAATGGAATTCTGGTTTTCCCATATTGGCCCTCCCAGCCATGGTTTCCCCTTCTAATGAATCTGTTAACGTCAGAAATTATAACATTTACTCCTAGTAAATACCTTCTAAAATCACATTTCAGGGATCACCACCCCCTTCACGCCAGCCTTACCCTGGGTGCCGCGAGGCTTTGCGGGCGGCATTCACCCGTCGTGGAACACCACTAGAGGCAGTGCCCTTAATGCTGGCTTCTCTATCACATAATACCATAAAACAGTATAATGTTTCTATAAAACTTTGGTGGGATCATTGCTACTCCAAAAATATAGACGCCTATTGCCTATCAAAACCTGCTGTACTATCTTTCCTAACGGAACAATTTAATAGGGGTTGTTCATATGGCTCCTTAAACAGCCATCGTTCGGCACTTTCTCTCCTGCTAGGCAGTGACGTAGGCGCGGACGACTGTATAAAACGACTTCTCAAGGGGGCTTTTAAATTAAGGCCCGCCACGCCTAAATATAAAAATACGTGGGACCCACAGATCGTCTTAAATCATATCTCTACTTGGTATCCTCACTCCAAATTGCCCCTTGAAAAAATTACAAAAAAAGTAGTCACACTTCTCGCGCTCTGTACGGCTCACAGAGTTCAAACTCTATCCTTGATTAAACTAGAAAATATTTCAGAAACGCCAAACGGCATACAAATCAGCATCGTGGACATAATTAAAACTTCGGCTGCTGGCCGGGAACAACCCATACTAAACTTGCCATTTTTTCGCGAAAAATTAAGTATCTGTCCGGCTACAGCCCTTAAAGATTATATTTTTATCACTAAAAATTTAAGGACCAGTAGCACGGGAACTCTTCTTCTGACATATAAGCGACCGCATAAAGCGGCTAGCAGTCAGACTTTAAGCAGATGGATTAAGCTGGTTTTGCTAGTTAGTGGGGTTGACGTGAACATATACAGTGCCCATAGTACACGTCATGCGGCTACCTCAACAGCCTGCGCTGCTGGAGTTAGCCTAGACACAATAAGAAAAGCAGCTGGTTGGACCAGCACCTCTAACACCTTTGCGAAGTTCTATAACCGGCCAATAATTAGCAATGATGATTTTGCTAGATCTATTTGTATACCAAACAATAATGATAATGATTAGCGATTTAATCTTAGTTCGATTATAAGATATGTAAATTCATGTTAATTAAGTTAAGTCTTAAACTAAGTAATTGCATAAAGAAGAACAAATAAAACAATATACAATCAATTATGTTTTATTTCACACAAAACTTTCAGCTCTTATCGTCTACCTGTTTAACCATTATATCGAAGAATGAAGCGATGAAATATAATAGATGATCAAACGAACTTACCTGAAGTGAAGTTCGATCACTATTATGTGAGTCGCTTCATTCGAAGATATAATTATAATCACCCACCCACCCCTAGGTAAAACCTATAACCCTTAATAAAAGAAAGTTTTGTGTCCATGACTCTAAAGGATGAGGTTGGCGCCAGCGCCCCACCGCTCGGCAGCGGCCACCGGATGTACTAAAGCCTTTCTGAATCAAATTAGATACTCTAAAAAGCGTGCTAAGTTGCCTGTAGGTTTAAGGGACTACCTGTTTAACCATTATATCTTCGAATGAAGCGACTCACATAATAGTGATCGAACTTCACTTCAGGTAAGTTCGTTTGATCATCTATTATAAAATATTGAAGTGGGCTATCTTAGGAACCGGGCCATCTTTGGCGCAAGTACCTTAATCCCTATGATTCAGAAATATCAAAATGTAGGTATATTTAGGTACGGATAATTTATTTCGAATTTCGTTATAGCAGTATGAAACATAGCGCGCGTGGCGATTGGCAGACCTAGAAACCTACCATACAACTGCAATATATCGGGCAAATAGTAAACGACCGTGAATAATGGATAGAATGAGGATTTACGCAGGTGCAAAGAAAAGACATTGTTCAGAGACGCCGCCCCAAGGGAGGATTTTATTTTATTCATGGATGTGAGTTTGGTATCCCACTGTAGACGTGAGGAGCTGGCTAAAGCTGGCTTTAGTAAATAGGTAATGAAACACGTAGGGACGGTAACGGCAGGCGGGACCCAATCAACTAGCTAGTAGCTACCTGTACTGTGCGGGCTATCGGATACTGTTGTGCGGCCGCGCATGAAAGTATGCAAATTGAGTGAGTTTTGCATGAAAGTATACAGATCCTGAATGTATGGTATTCCGGCATTATTGAGATCTGACGGAATTAGGATATAGATAACCGTTTTATCATGACGTACGTGAGTTCAAAAACCCTTTCTGGGAATAACGTTATTCTACTGTAATAATAATAAACAATTAAATTGTGTCAATAAGATTCATTTTTTTTTACTTATTCGTGCATCGTAGTCATGGCAAAGTCGATGGAGGAACTCAGTATGATGCTCGATGACCTCAATCGAGTTTCTCAACGGGTGGGCTTAAAAATGAACATGGACAAGACGAAACAAATGCCAAGGTTGTGCCCATCCCAGTCTCTGTTGAAAACTCGGTACTCGAAGTTGTTGACTCATACATCTACCTAGGACAAGTGGTCCAATTAGGTAGGTCCAACTTCGAGAAAGAGGTCAACCGCCGAATCCAACTCGGCTGGGCAGCGTTCGGGAAACTACGCAATGTCTTTTCGTACGACATACCTCAGTGCCTCAAGACGAAAGTCTTCAACCAATGTGTGTTACCAGTGATGACTTACAGCACCGAAACGTGGTCTTTCACTATCGGCCTCATCTCAAAGCTCAAAGTCGCTCAACGAGCAATGGAGCGGGCTATACTCGGGGTGTCTCTACGTGATCGAATCAGAAATGAGGAAATCCGTAGACGAACTAAAGTGACCGATATAGCTCACCGGATTAGCAAGTTGAAGTGGCAATGGGGAGGCCACATAGCACGCAGAGCAGATAGCCGATGGGGCCGAAAAGTGCTCGAGTGGAGACCTCGGACCAGCAAGCGCAGCGTAGGACGTCCACCTACAAGATGGACAGATGACCTTATAAACCGCCGGAAGGCGCTGGATGCAGGTCGCTTGCAACCGGTATATATGGAAGTCAAAAGTGGAGGCCTATGTTCAGCAGTGGACGTCCTATGGCTGAGATGATGATGATGATGATGATGATGATGATTCGTGCTCGCCGTTTGGCAGTAGATAGGTTACAACTTACAAGTTATCTATGTCGAGTAGTGACGTCACCGCAAAAAAACTTACTTGGGAGTTAAACAATATAGTCAGACCACGCTAACTCTCATCATTCATTGCAAAGTATTTTTAAATCCTATGCAAGACATGTCATTGAGTGTCAATTTATTTGCCAAATTTTTGACATAACATACGAAGAGTTAAAAGACAGTTTGACATCACGTCAAAATAAAAAGTGAAATTGTATTTTGGCATTCAAGCTCTGCTCTACCAGACCAGACTAACTTGGTATTATTGAGCTCTCGTCCGCTTTAGCTCTATCATAGTGCTTCTACTCATTCCTTTGAAGCACGCGCGTTTTAGCGCTCTATCTTGCTTATTGTTTTAGCTGGTATTTCAGCCACAAAGCTAACTTAACTTGCATGTAATAAGTTTGGAAACTTATTACATGCAAGTTGCAACTCAAAGCAGTTACAATTGTTATTTCTTCTGTAATTAACATTCAGTTACAAAACGACCAATGGACCCAAGCCGCCTTGCCCGTCAGGCATGGAGGTATAGGGATCCGGAAAATTTCTAGTGTTTCCTTACCCGCATTCCTTTCTTCCGTTAATGGTACTCAAAACTTTATACTACAAATACTAAAAGAAACTCCTACCCATTTGGAAATCCCTTTTTTTTCTGACGACGCCCTAAATTTACTTTTAGGCTCGCTGTATCGCTGCGCCTGGGAGCTGCATGTGTTGCCCCGCATCGGTGCCGATGCGGCAGTAATGTCTCTCCATCCGGTCTCCATGGCCTATCCTGCACGAAGACCGCTGGGCGCATCTCGCGGCATACTTGCCTCAACGAAATTTTGCGCCGAGTGCTCGCAAGTGCGGGAACTCCGGCCGTCTTAGAACCTTCATGCCTGGCGAGGGACGACGGAAAGAGGCCGGATGGCATGACCTTCGTCCCCTGGAAGTTGGGACGGCCGTTGGTCTGGGACGCCACGTGCGTGGATACATTAGCGCCGTCCCACCTTCCAGTGACCACTACCAAATCCGGGGCTGCTGCGGACGCGGTCGAACATCTCAAGCGGCTAAAATATGTAGCCATCGACAGGACAGTGGCTACATGTTTGAGCCGTTTGGGGTGGAAACACTTGGGCCATGGGGCTGGTCACACTTTGTGTAGTAGGATTTATAGTTTTGATAATAGAAAATATTTTTGTTTTTCTATGCACACGCAAGGTACCTAAGGAAATAAGTTAAATATAATATTGTTACGAGCGTGGGGTTCGTATTTGATAGAAAAGCACAAATTAATCCACAAATGAAAACACACACTTTATTACTAAAATTACGCACTTACAATTCAGACGAACTGTACTTAAAATCCACTAATTAACACAAACACAAATTACGCACTCACTATTCACACGAACTGTACTTAAAGCGCACTAATCACTTATGAGTCTTTCTCTCAGATTATCCTTTTACTCGCACTGTATCGCAGATCGCAGTTAAAATGTAACTAACTCATGCCGGCCGTCGGCGCCTTATATATCCCGCGGAACCGCTTTCTCGATGCGTTGTCCACACATATCGCGAATATTCTAGTAAGGTCCAGTGTGAGGGCCGAGAACATTCGAGGCTATATATGTCTCTCTCTAATGGTGCACTCTCTGTCACTCCTTTCTCGAATGTTCCGAGTATAGCTATCTCTTTATAGTAGTCCTATCTCTGTCACACACTTCTCGAATGTTCCGAGTATAGCTATCTCATTCTACTAGTGCTATCTCTGTCACTCCTACGGGATATTTCGCCATATAACGATTTGTGCTTCAGAGGCCCATAAGGGGTCCTGAAAACGCCTGAAAACGGGTTTTCAGGTTATGGCGTCATCTGATAGAGGGTGCCCTGAAACGGACTGAAAACATGTTTCAGGCGCCTGAAAACGACGGCAACTTGGGTGAAATTTCGATCTTTAGATATGTGATAGAGCAACTTCTGAAACGGCCTGAAATGACTTTTCAGCCTGCTGAAAACGCCTCTAAAGCACTGAAATTGACGTTCAAAGTTTTTGACCTAACCTACCGGCGTAACACTGCCCCCTCCTAAGACATGCTCGTCCCGAGCATCATTATTTCCGTGGTATCTGGCCAGCCGGTCAACATGAACAATCTTGCTCGGACTACGAGGATTCCGCTGGATTCGATACGTGACGTCATTTATTTTGGTGACTACCTTGTAAGGCCCTTCCCAATTCGGAGATAGTTTCGGGGACTTTCCTACTCGTCGCATAGGGTTATGTAGCCACACCAACGAACCTTCCTCAAAACCCACTTGATAAGACTTTCGGTCATATCGGGTTTTCATTTTTATGCTAGCGTGGAGCCCATGCTCACGTACCAGGCTGTGAACATCATCAATCCGATCCCTCAAATCACTTGCATATTCTGTGATGGTCGTTGGTGTATCTGGAGGACGTCCAGTCAATAGATCCGCAGGCAAACGGAGCTCTCTTCCAAAATTCGCGTATGATGGAGTAACCGCCGTACTCTCGTGAGTTGCAGACCTATAAGACAACAGGAAGAGGGGGATATGCCGATCCCAATCTTTTTGGTGACTCTCAACGACCTTGGCTAGATGTCTCTCCAGTGTCTGGTTAAATCTCTCGACCATTCCATCCGACTGTGGATGATACGCCGTAGTCCTTGTCTTGTGAATTCCCATTATGCGACAAGTCTCCTGAAAGACCGCAGATTCGAAGTTTCTTCCTTGATCACTGTGGATTTCGAGTGGCACTCCAAAGCGACAAAACACTTCGTTCACTAACTTTTCCGCTATGGTTACCGCTTCTTGATTTGGAATGGCAAATACTTCAGGCCACTTCGTGAAGTAATCCATCACGACAAGAATGTACTTGTTTCCGGAGTCAGATGCTGGGAATGGTCCTGCGACGTCTAATGCAACCCTTTCCCAAGGGGCTCCAACGTTGTACAACTTGAGTGCTCCTCGGCTACGGGTATGCGGCCCCTTGACTGATGCACAGTTAGTGCATCGTTTACACCAATTTTCAACATCTTCTCGGCAGTGAATTCAATAAAAGCGTTGCCGAATTTTCATTAGTGTCCTTTTTACTCCAAGGTGTCCACCGGAAGCTCCATCGTGAAAGCTTCTCAAAACATCTTTCACCCTTTTCTTCGGGACAAGGACTTGCAGGTGAGCATCCTTCCCATTTGTTGATTCCCATTTTCTACATAGAACGCCATTATGCATAACCAAGCTATCCCATTGTGCCCAGTAGCTTTTTGTTACCGCACTCATCGGAGCTACATCACACCATCTTGGTTTAGGCACATCTGCATTAATCCAATCAAAAATGGGTCTCACGTCAGGGTCTTCTTGTTGCGCTTGCTGCATGATTTCATCACTCCACTCGTCGCTAACCGTATTCCTTGTCTTCTTGTCTTGAGCAATGTTTACAGTCGTCCGCACAAGGTCTCCGTGATAGGCCGTCAGCATTTCCATGTGATTTCCCACTACGGTGTTCGATGATGAAATCATATTCCTGCAGTTGTTCAATCCATCTTGCCACTTGTCCTTCGGGGTTTTTAAATTCTAGCAACCACTTCAAAGCAGCATGGTCAGTTCTGATACGAAACTTTCTTCCCAACAGATATTTGCTGAAATGCTGTAACGTCTTGACAACTGCTAGCAATTCCCTCCGAGTGACACAGTAATTCCTCTCTGGTTTAGATAATGACTTGCTGAAGTACGCAATCACAACTTCATTATCTCCTTTCTTCTGTGACAAGACACCTCCAATTCCAGTGTTGCTAGCGTCTGTGTCCACAATAAAATCCACCTCCGGGTCTGGATACCCCAATATTGGCGTTTCACAAAGTCTTCCTTTAAGCTCGTTGAAACTTGACTCACATTGTTCGTTCCAGTCAAATGATCGTTTTTCTTCCGTTAGTTGATGCAAAGGCTTTGCTATATCAGAGAAGTTCTTCACAAAACGTCTGTAGTATGAGTAAAGCCCCAAAAAGGCACGTACTGCAGTCTTGTCTTTTGGCGTCGGCCAATCCTTCATGGCGCTAATCTTCTCGGGATCTGTCTGGATGCCGTCCTTTGAAATCACGTGTCCCAAGTAATTCACTTTACGTTTGAAAAACGAGCATTTCTTTGGGCTGAGTTTCAGATTTGCCCCTCGTAGTTTGGCTAGCACCTGCTCCAATTTATTCAAGTGGTCGTTGAAGTCTCTACCAACGATAATGATGTCATCCAAATAGACCAAGCAAGTTTCTCCTAGAAGTCCAGCTAATATTTGTTCCATTAATCTCTCAAATGTGGCTGGTGCATTACACAGTCCAAATGGCATAACATTGAACTGCCAGAGTCCCTTGCCAGTAGAGAAGGCCGTCTTCTCTTTATCCTTGTCCTTGATTTCGACTTGCCAATAGCCACTTTTCAGATCCAACGTTGAAAACCATTTCATTCCGTTCAACGTGTCTAAGGTGTCGTCGATTCGAGGAAGTGGGTAGCTGTCCTTCTTGGTCACATCATTAAGTCGACGGTAGTCAATGCAGAATCTCATGGTGCCGTCCTTCTTCTTAACCAAAACTACGGGAGAACACCACGGGCTTGTTGAAGGTTCAATAACCCCGCTTCTTCGCATTTCCTCGATCATGCCCTCAACCTCCTTCTCCCGAGCTACTGGAACTCTTCGAGGGCGCTGTCGGATAGGCATGGTTTCCCCAGTGTCGATCTCATGCTGGACCACTCCAGTTCTTCTGATATCATCGTCATGCGTAGAAAAGATATTGCGATAACGCAGCAGTAAGCTACGCGCCTTAAGGAATTCCTCCTTGGTAAGGCCCTTCATGGAGTCGTTCAGTAACTTTTCAACATCCACTGAAGGCTTAACATGCCCAGTTTTCACGCTTACCTCAGATTCCCGACAGCTTCGTAACCAGGAAATTTCTTCGCATGATCCGACAAGCGTTCCTTTATTGAGGACGCATTCTGTGTCGCTTGGATTAAGGATCCTTACAAATGCTGTAGATGCCGTGGTTACCATTGTACGGGCTGTTATCCATGGTTTGTCAGCATCCAACCTCTCCACCACCACACAGCGGTGAGATTGCGGCCCTGTGGAGTTCGGCAATTTCACTGGAACTAAAACCTGCGACCTTGGTTGAAGAATGGTTCTCCTGGTACAGTAGACATTTCCATTTACTCCACCTTGTATAGGAATCTCATCAACTCCAAACTTTAGAACTCCAACCTTCAAGTCGATTTTACAGTCATATCTCCTCATAAAATCCAATCCAATAATGCAGTCGTCCACGATGTTAGCGATCACTCTATGCCAGTATTCTTTTTCACCTATTTTCACAGCCAACTCCCGCTCTCCTTGGAAGGAAATGTACTGGCCGGTAGCAGTTTGCAGCTGGAGATGCCTAGGTCGGACTAGATGATCTCTGGTCAGGTGTTTTAGTAGCCGAGAGCTGATCACCGTCCGAGAAGCTCCGGTGTCTATGGTAAGGAGACATGGTATTCCACCAATTTCTCCTTTGACGACCAGACTATTCCCGTCGTTCGCCTGTGAGATCATAATTGGGACATTTCGACCACCAGCCAGCACTCGTCCCATAGTCCTGGCTTTTATTCGTTTCCCTGTTGGGGCTCTGACTCCACAGAGCCTATTGCCCTCGCCATTGGAGCGGGGTCTCTGTCCCTTCTATTCCTTTTCGGACAGCCTGACTGCAGGTGACCACGTTCTCCACATTGGTAACAACGTGGCCCGAATTCGCGGCGAGAATCTACCGGCTTCGTAGTCGACACTTCTCGCACCCTGAAAGGCCTGGATGAGTCCTGTCGTACAGCTTCCACCTCGAGAGCGTGGGCTACGGCATCTTTCAGGCTGCCGTGATGTCCCAATCGCACGGCTGCCCTCACTTCCAGATCCCGGATACCATCGATGAAGGCCTGCACCAGCATACTGTCCACAAAGGATGCTGACGTACGTTGATAGGCCTTCCTAACCAACTTCTCGATTTCCAAGGCCCACTGTTGTAAGGACTCGTTACGTCCTTGCGTCCTATCCTTTAACTGGGCTCGGTATACGTGCTCCAGGTGACTGTCGCCGTAACGTGCCTCCAAGGCTTCCAGAAGGCGGTCGTACGTCCGGTCGTTCCCCAGAGCTTCGAGTATGGTAAGGGCCTCGTCGCGCAGCGCCAAAGTCAGTGCTGTCCTGGCTTGCTCCTTACTCCAGCCATTAGCCTGGGAAACGGACTCAAACTGCAGCTTATAGGCGGTCCACGATGAAGTACCATCAAAGGGGGGCACTTTGAACCTGCCACCTCCAGCTGCCGATTCGACGGGTACACAGGTGCTCGTACCACTAGCCACTTTAACTTCTAATTTCTGGAGACGGTTCTCACAGGTCTCAATTTTTTTATCGACCTCATGGACTCGACTCTCCAGTTTTTCATCCATATCGGCCAGTTTTTCTTGGACCTCGAACAACTCTCTCTTCCATTCGGTCGTGGACTCGTGTACCTCACGAAGCATTCGTGCCTGTACCTCCTGGTGTTCCTTTTGCTCCCGAAGGATTCGGGACTGTTCCTCCTGTTTTCTGGCCTGTTCGTCCTGTTTTCTCGACTGTTCCTATAGGAGGACAAAGATGGCGTTGAGGTCCACTCCCTGTGCAGGTTGAGCAGGTGATTCCGAGGAACCAGGCGTAGAATCTCCAGGTCCAGAAGTTTGGCTTCGCGTCGTCACTCCTTTCGGCTCGGTTTCTCGTGGCATTAACGGCATTTTCTATCCGCACTTCTGACACCAAATGTTACGAGCGTGGGGTTCGTATTTGATAGAAAAGCACAAATTAATCCACAAATGAAAACACACACTTTATTACTAAAATTACGCACTTACAATTCAGACGAACTGTACTTAAAATCCACTAATTAACACAAACACAAATTACGCACTCACTATTCACACGAACTGTACTTAAAGCGCACTAATCACTTATGAGTCTTTCTCTCAGATTATCCTTTTACTCGCACTGTATCGCAGATCGCAGTTAAAATGTAACTAACTCACGCCGGCCGTCGGCGCCTTATACAGGGTGTCCCTAAAACCAACGCCGAAATGAAGAGGGGTGATAGAACAGCTCATAAGCAACCATATTAAGTTAATTTGACCTTAATAAAAAGTTCATGGTTTTCGAGATATTTGCATTTAAAAAAAACTCGTGACTTTTGATGCCCTGCGTCAGTATGTCGATTGCCACCACTGCAAATTTAGGTATTTTTTAAATCTGTTTTTTGCAGGATGTTACTAAAAACATATCCTATCGAATGTAATTTCAATTTATTACATATCATGATGCTTTGTCGGTAAAAATAATAAAAAAAAAACGAATTATAGCAATTTATTAAATTTAGCCAGCGGTTTTGATCGAGTTTCATTTAAAAAAAGTATTGTAAACTAACATGGCACACAACATAAAAAGATAGTAAATTTATTGTAGTTTTCAAAAACGTACAGCATTTTCTTATTTACGCAGCAGTTTACGAGATATTGATATTTTACACTAACAGGAGCTCATACTGCAGTTATTACATACTCGTAGCATGGAACCAGAGCCCCTACTAGGCTCAGAGTTTGAATTTCGAACAAAAAATAGATTCAAAGAATACACAATTTGAAATTGGAACACAATTTGAAATTCGAATTCAAGTCGGCTTTCTGATTAAAGAGTATTTTAGTAATTTTAGGACACTTCGTCAATTCGTTTGATGTTCTTTATTTAGTTTGGTTTCTTATTTTCTTAAATAGACTTGATTTACCAATAGAACTCGTGTTTGCCTTGAGATTTGGATTTTTGGTACAATTTAACTTTGCTTTGTGCATCTTGGACTCGAGTTCTGCCTATTGATTTTAACTTCGATTTACTTTGGCTCTGTTAAGATTAATTGTAGTGCGTTTGTTACAAATATGCCAGAGAATTATACTCCTCAAGAATATGCCAACATGCATTTTGTCTATGGGGAATGTCAGGGTAACTCTTGTGCTGCAGCTAGACTCTATCGGGAAAGATATCCAAATTTAAGGCATCCGGACCATCGAGTATTTCGAAATGTTCATCTCGCATACTCACAAGGCGTTTTGCCTGGCAATCGTGGTGGATTGGGAAGACCTAGAGGAGATTACGATGAAGATGTTTTACAAGAGATTCAAAACGACCCATCCACTTCGACACGGAACATTGAACGTAATTTAGGGATATCAAAATCTGTTGCCAATAGAATATTACGTCGATATGGATATCATCCATACCACATACAACGTGTTCAAGCGTTGCTGCCCCGTGATTACCCACTTCGTGTTCAGTTTTGCCAGACAATGCTGCAAAAACACAGAGAGGATCCCAATTTCATAAATATGGTTTTATGGTCTGATGAAAGCACTTTTAAGAGAGATGGATTTATGAACATGCACAATTTACACAGTTATGCATCAGAAAATCCTCATTTAATGAGGGAAGATCGGTCGCAGTACCAATTTAAAGTGAACCTCTGGACTGGAATATTAGATGGGAAAATAATTGGCCCATTTGAATTACCAGAAACGCTGAATGGTCCAAGTTATCTGCATTTCTTAGAGAATGAGTTGCCAAATCTTCTCGACGACGTACCTTTAGCTACGCGGAGGTCAATGTGGCTGCAGAATGATGGCTGTCCAGCACATTATGCACGCAAAGTGCGACTACATTTAAACCAAACTTATCCACAGAAATGGATCGGCCGTCTGGGTCCCATTTTGTGGCCTCCTCGATCTCCAGACCTAAATCCTCTGGATTTCTATTACTGGGGTTTTAAAGAAAAAGTTTACAATGAACCGATTAACAGTATAGCGGAGCTGAGACAACGCATTTACGCAGAGGCCCAAAACGACGTATCAAGAAGTGCACGTCACATCAGTCGAGCATTTTTAAGGAGATTCCGAGCTTGTATTCAAGTCAATGGCGGACAATTTGAACATTTAATTTAGTTACATAAAACAGGTATCGTATTTTTTTAATGTTTTTACTTTTTTTATTCACTTAACAGATAAAAATGGCAACCAGTATTATTTTTGCATTATCTTATAAACCGCTAAATAATTAAGTCACTTCAATACCATTTTAAAAACAACTCTAAATTTGCTATCTTTTTACGTTATTTGCCAGGTTCGCTATGAACATTTCATTTTTTTTATTCTAAAATTGAATTGTGTTCCTATTCTAAATAAAGTATTCTTTAAATCGATTTTTTGTTCAAAATTCAAACTCTGAGCCTAGTAGGGGCTCTGGTACCATACTATGGAATAACTGCAGTATGAGCTCCTTTTGGTGTAAAATATCAATATCTCGTAAACTGCTGCGTAAATTAGAAAATGCTGTACCTTTTTGAAAACTACAATAAATTTACTATCTTTTTATGTTGTGTGCCATGTTAGTTTACAATACTTTTTTTAAATGAAACTCGATCAAAACCGCTGGCTAAATTTAAGAAATTGCTATAATTCGTTTTTTTTTTTATTATTTTTACCGACAAAGCATCATGATATGTAATAAATTGAAATTACAATCGATAGGATATGTTTTTAGTAACATCCTGCAAAAAACAGATTTAAAAAATACCTAAATTTGCAGTGGTGGCAATCGACATACTGACGCAGGGCATCAAAAGTCACGAGTTTTTTTTAAATGCAAATATCTCGAAAACCATGAACTTTTTATTAAGGTCAAATTAACTTAATATGGTTGCTTATGAGCTGTTCTATCACCCCTCTTCATTTCGGCGTTGGTTTTAGGGACACCCTGTATATCCCGCGGAACCGCTTTCTCGATGCGTTGTCCACACATATCGCGAATATTCTAGTAAGGTCCAGTGTGAGGGCCGAGAACATTCGAGGCTATATATGTCTCTCTCTAATGGTGCACTCTCTGTCACTCCTTTCTCGAATGTTCCGAGTATAGCTATCTCTTTCTAGTAGTCCTATCTCTGTCACACACTTCTCGAATGTTCCGAGTATAGCTATCTCATTCTACTAGTGCTATCTCTGTCACTCCTACGGGATATTTCGCCATATAACGATTTGTGCTTCAGAGGCCCATAAGGGGTCCTGAAAACGCCTGAAAACGGGTTTTCAGGTTATGGCGTCATCTGATAGAGGGTGCCCTGAAACGGACTGAAAACATGTTTCAGGCGCCTGAAAACGACGGCAACTTGGGTGAAATTTCGATTTTTAGATATGTGATAGAGCAACTTCTGAAACGGCCTGAAATGACTTTTCAGCCTGCTGAAAACGCCTCTAAAGCACTGAAATTGACGTTCAAAGTTTTTGACCTAACCTACCGGCGTAACAATATGTTGACGTGCACTCATAGTCATTTCATTTCTACCACTATGTACAGTACAGTCAACGATAAACACATATGTTTACACATTTAAAATGTGTGACAGTCGCGGAAACCGAAGAAAATATTACATATGTTTACACTTTCTGATCATACACAAGGCGAAAAATTTAATGTAGTGTAAATAAGACCTAGCTAGCTGCTCGATTATATCATAATATTAATCCATCACCAAATAAATAACATAAGTTGTTGGGATCGTGGACTGTATGATTAAAATAATAACTCAATTGAAGATAATAATCCCGCCAGGCAAGCGGGAGACCGTGTGATGTGGTCGCTTCGGAGTGTGAGTGGTAAGTGAGCTGTAGCTGGGGGCGCGGGGGTATTTGTGCCCGCGCCACTAGCGCTCGGCGTGAGTGCGCATCAACGCGCTTAAAATTAAGCCACGCCTCCGAATTGCCTCTTGGGTTTGTTTATTAAATTAAGAAAACATACACATTTTATTTACAGGTACAACATACAGTAGAAATAGGTAAGTAAAAAACAGGAGGAATAAAATATTTATCTTAAATCTAACACAAACGACATAAATCAGGCAATAAGTAACACGTAAACAATAAATCAAATAATAGCAATTAAACGGTAGAAAACAACACTTACGTACTATATTATAATTAAGAGATCGACATACGTGATTCTATACAACATATAGGGTTATTTCCCACATAAGTACTATGCCAAATTTCAAATCAATCGGAATGTTCGAACTAGTACATAAAGTATCAAAATTATTTATAGAGGACCCTCCTAGTAAATTGTTTAAATCATAGACAATTGGTGATACCACAAGGAAATATCTGTCAACATTATTTGGCTAGCCAGACTTTAAGTGTGTTCTCACAACGGTTAAGGTTGTATGATGTAATGCGAAAGTAGCGTCACATCCGTTGTTTCTTAGATCTTCTAAATCAGTAGGAAATCACAAGGAAAACATCTCTAATAAGTACGTATGTTTATGTATCAAAACACTGGATATATTTTTTTAACCCCTTGTTAATGTCGAAAGCACTAGAAGAAGGAAAATTGATTAAAAGCGTTTTTATCAAAAAAAAACTTTTTTTTACTGGGTGGAATTCCAATACGTCACGGAACATATTTTGAAAAATGCTCAGCCACTTCAGATTCGGGCAAGTAATTGGGGACAAATGCAGTTTAAAGGTGAATGTGCGTTAATACGCTGCAGCCAGCGAACGAATATATATATTCGTTCGCTGGCTGTAGCGTATACAGTGCTGTATAGTATACAGTGCGCTATATACCATACAATTTCATGTAAATAATAGTCGGCAGCGCTGGATCGTCGGTCGCTGTGATGCGGCGTAGTGTGCGCTCACCTTAAGTGGATTCTGCCTTGCAAGCTCTTTGACAGCGCAGCTGGCGTCGTGTGCCGTGTGACATTGGTTTATATTTTTGAAGATTTGAAGCGTTCATGATTTCTGAACGTATTTATGGTATATTACTATACTAAATTAAAAAGTGCCTGTTAGCTCTTTCTATTATCTGGCTGTGCGTAGATACTAGCGCTATTTTGAGATGTATATGTGTAATGACATTTGATCGTATTATTTTCATATCTGCCCATGCCACCTTCGCTATACCAATGAAACGAAACAAAAATGACTTTTAAGGCGTATATTAAGTGAACACGAAATTAAAAGATATACTTACTCATTTTCTCAAAAATAAGCCATGGCGGCACGTGGTGAAAGAGGTGTTATAAGAGTGCTAGATAAGTTAGCAGCATCCGTGAATTCTGGTCAATACTATGAAGCTCATCAGATGTATAGGACGCTCTATTTCAGGTAGTGAACGTCGCTGTTATCGCATATTTTACAGCTTGTGACTGTTATTTTATGGCGATGTGTCGTGTTACAGATATCTTAGTCAGAAGAAATACGCGGATCTATTAAAATTGCTGCATGATGGTGCGACGCTACTATTACAACGTGACCAGCAAGGCAGCGGTGCCGACCTGGCTATATTGCTATTGGACGTCTTGAATAAGTCAGAAACGCAACCCTGTGAAGAATGGATCGAGAAAATAGCTAATATATTTGAAATCATGAGCCCTACCATCCCGGAGCGAGAAACATTCTTGACCAATGCAGTGAAGTGGTCAATGGACAGTAACAAAAAAGGTCACCCTTTATTACACAAGGTAATTATAATTTTGATTGCCATTCAATAATAATAAATATATTGCAGTATTATATTGCATTAATCTCATATCAAACTGTCATAATCTTATCCAATCCATTTGTGAATTTAATCACTTCAATTATTTGAAAAACTATTGTACTTTGTTGTATTTAATCTGATTTTACAATTTCAGAAAATTGCTGAAGTGTATTGGAGGGAGAAAAAATACACGGCTGCACATAGGCATTTCCTACACTCCAGCGACGGTTCCGCATATGCTAACATGCTGATAGAGCTACATACAACCAAAGGCCTTAAATCTGAGATAGACTTGTTTATAGCACAAGCAGTCTTGCAGTTCCTGTGCCTTAGGAACGTACAAATGGCGACTGAGACGTTCAATAAATACACTGGATCACATCCAACCATAAAAAATGACCGAGGCCCACCCTATTTATTTCCATTACTCAATTTTCTTTGGTTTCTACTACGTGCAATTGAACAGTAAGTAATCACAACAACACGTACACATATGTAGGTAGTTGTAAAATTTCAATTCTAGTTAAAATTGTTGATCATACCTTTATTTTATTTTTTTATATAATCCTACTTATTTCCTGGATCACTTTTCTAACTCAATTTATATTCTCTGATTTATAAACTTTCCTGATCCATGCAACTCTCCTGATTATACTGTGATATTATTACTTTTCCTTATATTAACAATAACAACTAATATAATTATTTTGCTTTACAGGAAACATGCAATCCAATTTAAAATACTAAGGAACTGGTATGCGATTAGTATAAAGCGTGATCCTAATTATTCCGTTTATTTGGACAATATCGGACGCATCTGGTTTGGAATAGAGATTCCCCATGACCCTAAAAACGCTAATTCAATGTTTGGCGGGCTCCTAAAATCAATTATTGGTGAAGCGGCTGATAGTTCTGATGAAGATGAGTACATAGGCCACAGTGCAGCAGCTCCGGACCTAGATTGAGATAATTTATGACAAGTTATGGGCTATACAATTATGTTTGTATTCAAAATAACATATCAGCTTAAGCTGTGTCTATGGAAAGTGAACATCCATTTGTCATCCGGCCATACACCTATGTATCGGGTTGTTACTTTTCGCTACGTCTTACTTTATTACCATACAAACATTGATGTAACATGTGTGCAAGTATATGAAGGGGCTTCTAAACAGGCCATGTTTTGCTGCAATTTGTGGCCGGCCATTATTTGCATCTTGCTCTAGCGTAGGGTGTAAGAGAGGGACGGCCATAGTTGCCGGCCACAAATTGCAGTAAAATATGGCCAGTTTAGAAGCCCCTTATGGCTACTATCCATTCAGGAGCAAAAGTGCAGTTGTGTGCAAAATAATAATAGAGCATGTCTAGGACTAGCGTTAGTCTTAGGAAACTACATATAAAATCATTTACGTATGTAAATGATTTTATATGTAGTTTCCTGTACTGTTATTATTTTGTAAACAATTTGTTCCTATGTAGAATAAAACTCAAAATTACCTATACAAATCTTAATAATTACCTTGATGAGTGTTCTGGGCATATAATTTTTGAATGGTTGCATAGTCACTTCTTTTGCTGATTGTACCTTGTTAAAAGTGTTACTTGACAAATCTGCAATTTAGCAGACATTGAAATGAACTGTTAATGAATTAACTTTTGTAACATTCTGATTAAACGTTTTACCGTATTTAAATACTACCAGTATAATATATAAGTATCTGATTTCTATTCACAAATATTTGGGTACTCTTAAGTTATTGTCATATTATTTTGAAGACTTGTAATTATTACTAGTAATAGGGTGGACAGAATAAAACATTATAATTGGAAAGATTTTTGTTTATTGCTCTTCCCTGCACATTATCACATGTAAAAAAATCATGTAATATCGCCATTAACAATATTAGGAACATCTGGCAGCAAAAAGCAGTTTAAAATATTAAATATCAATGCATTATTAATCATTTAGCATATAAGTACCCGCATTTATTAAGGGCATAATACCAACATGAAGCAACATTAACTTACAAGAAAATTTCAATACAATAAAACATGGTGTACACCATATAGGTACATAATATTTCTTGGATGCAACAAAAGTTACTAGTATGCCGACCATGGTCATTGTAAACGTTAAATTTCACTTTCTTAATTGGTCCTTATCAGACTGCGTTAGTAAAAATATCCCAATAGCCAGGAGTACATCATGTACTGAATTAGCTTGTAAATGAACAAAATTAAAATGCAGGCGCATATCTTCAATATTTTAGGATCTGCAGAACCAATGAAAATTTATTTTTTAAGGATCAGAATGACTACTACTTTCATTTAGTGCTATGTAGGTAGAGGTAGTAATAATAATAATAAATAATAAATAAATATTAAGGGACAATCATACACAAATCGACCTAGTCCCAAACTAAGCAAAGCTTGTACTATGGGTACTAGACGACGATATACATAATATATAAATACATATATAGATAACATCCATGACCCGAGAACAAATATTTTGCACAAATATTTGCCCCGGCCGGGATTCGAACCCGAGACCGCCGACTCAGTAGGCAGGTGTCTACCAACCGAGCCAAACGCGTCGTAGTAGCGTAGTAGTAATATATCATGTACAGAATTAGCTTATGTAATTAAACAGAATTAAAATGCAGGCGCATATCTTCGATATTTTAGGAGCTGCAGGGACCTATGAAAATTCAATTTTTAAGGATCAGAATGACAACTGTACTTTTTTAATTTAGTGCTACCTACATTATATACGTATCTTATTGGAATGTCTCATATGCGTCCCAGTCAGTTCATTTTATCGCCATTAGACAGATACAACTTTTATTAATAGTAGGGATGAAGTTATAAACCTTTCGGTTTTTATGACTAATTACATGACACATCGTTTGTACATCATGGTAGATAACTCACCACATATTGTGTTTGTTCTTCCCCGGTTCTTCCCCATAAATTCCCCCAGTATCTTTCAGGCATATAATGTGAGCTACTCGTAGATTGTAGGTAAATAATATTAGCCATAAGTACCAAATAAATGGTACTAAGAGCTAGAGAAGTGAAAATACTGCTATGTAAAGTTAATCGAGTTAAAGACTTAAGTCAATCGAGTAAACAATGGAAAAACAATAATTTATTATTCTGCATTTTCTGGGAAGAATACCCACTAATTCTTTGAAGGTTTTTGTTCTAAGGAAAACCCACATAATATTTCAGTAGATATGCATAATAATAAACATTTCTAATCTGTCTAACGAATGAGCAAGTGCTAATAATGCATGTTTACATTAAATTGCAAATTAAATAATTCGTAACATTTGTGAAGTAACAATTAGTTATATTAGGATACATAGCACATTGTATTATAGCATACCTATAGTAGAGTTGTTAGTCCGCTGTTTTCTAACATAATTGTGCGCATCGGGTTACAAGCATGAAATTTCTACCACAGATAGAGTGTTCCACGGTGATTATTTTCAGATGTGGAGGGAAGTCAGATTCGTCCCCTGTGAGGCGGGAGAGCGGAGTGAATACGGAATACTCTTTTCTTTCTTTATTGCTGGTCAGTTAAGTCTACTAGGACTTGTCTGGTATCGTTTCCGTGTAAAACGGATATCAGAAATTAATTTTTTATGTTATTTTTGTATAGTTCTATATAAAAATATGGGTGTATGGCCGAAAAGGTGAAAATCTAAACAAGATTTTTTATTCAGTGAGGTAAATTATTTAAATTTCGTTAATTGTTTCAAATTTTAATTATTATTTTACAAGGCTTTTTTAATCTAGTTTCTAAAAATATATGCATATTGGGCACTTCTAATACAAATAGTAGCTTAAAATATATATTTAAGTCGGCGTAACCAACGTAAATCTCCGAACGCATCCTATTTCGCTTCATTAAATACATTAAATAATGATTATTAACAAGCTTTTACATACAATATTTACCAAATACGTCCTAGAAAAACAAATCCCACCAAAACATTTCATGTAAAATTGGCGGCCAAGACTCACATGCTCATAACGCTTTCGCTGTAAAAAGTTATCAGATCCCAGGAAAAGCCAAGCCCCTAAGCCCTGACTTTACTAACCCTACACCTTGGTTTCAAAAGTATGGCTTGGCTGTTTCATAGGTTACCGTAAATATATAAACCGTAATGGGCCAAACGGTCCGTTGGACTTATTTACGGTACTATGAAACGGCCAAGCCATACTTTTGAAACCAAGGTGTAGGGTTAGTAAAGTCAGGGCTTAGGGGCTTGGCTTTTCCTGGGATCTGATAACTTTTTACAGCGAAAGCGTTATGAGCATGTGAGTCTTGGCCGCCAATTTTACATGAAATGTTTTGGTGGAATCTCATTTCTTTTTGTAAGGTGCCCTAGCTTTTTTATTTTTTTTGGGCTGTAGCGTTTCTTGAGCATCAGTCTTCACAGCTCTATTTTTGCCTATTCTTCTTGTTGGTATTATTTCCTCTTACGCATTCGTCTTACGCTTAAATCTGCTTCAACAATCAAAAATATAAAATTCCGCGTGTTAATTGCGCTGCATTTATTATTGCATTTTGGTAGGTCTATAAAGAAATATTTAAAATACGAAGTCAGTGTACTGTATCTACACTATAAATAGTAATAATTGTGTATTTAAGAAATACTTACTTTTAGCCCCATATATAATATACACTTTTATCCCCTATTATGGGAACCCCATACAAACTTACATCCACTTATTTAAAGGGTGGGGGGTGATTTTCTAAAAAATCCTAGAATATTATGTGTTTTATTTATAACAAGGAGTCCCTATATCAATTTTCAGACCTCTAGTATCAAAATTTGCAGAATTCTCATACAAACTTCCATCCCCTAGTTTAAGGGGTTGGGGAGTAAAAGTTCCAAGTTTTAGAATTATTTTGTTGTTTGTGTACTAATACTAGCTTACATACCAAATTTCAGCATTCTAGGTCATCGGGAAGTACCCCAGAGGTTTTGATACGTCAGTGTATAAGTGAGTGGCAAAATCGGCGTATTTTAGGTACCAAGAAAACCTAAAGTATAAAAGCTAGATCAATGAAATTTTGTACATTTCATATGTTCTCTAACTGAATCTTAACCTGTGAATTTGGGCGCTCTGGTGTTAACTGGGACGAAACTATGAGGATTTGAAAATGAGACGAAACGGTTCGAGAAAAGGTAGGTAGTGCCCCGCCTCTTTTTTGTTCGTCTTGGCGGGGGCACTACCGTGCCCCCAGATTTATGTAATTAAAAAAAAAAATTTTTTCGCATGTACTCGAGCACACGGGCTAATCTCAACATCAACAATTTATTTAAGTTACTGTTTGTATGAAGAGTGTCCAACATGTATATAGATTTAAAAACTAGATTAAATTTGCTGTTCTGCAATATTTTTGTTAGTTGTAAATATTAAGGAAATATAACTAATTTATCTCCCTGAATGAATAAACCCTGTTATGATTTTTACCATTTCGGAAATACACCCATATTTTTATATGGTACTATGAATAAATAACATAAAAAATAAATTTCTGATATCTGTTTTATACGAAAACGATACCACATAAGCCCTAGTAGCGTTAACTGATCAGTAATAATAAAAGAAAAAGAGGACTCCTTTGTCCTATTCACCCCGCTTTCCCGCCGCACAGGGGACGAATCTGACTTCCCTCCACATCTGAAAGTAATCACCGCAGAATACTCTATCTGGGGTATAAATTTCGTGGCTGTATCCCGATGTACACAATTTCGTGACTTAGCAAAATGTACTAGAGCACGCAGGCTAAGCTTAACATCAATATTTTTTTCACGGTACTTTTTGTATGAGATGTGCACAATATGTTTACATTTTAAAAAACAAGATTAAATTTGCTATTTAGTGATATTTTTTTAAATTGACAATATTCAGGATATATAACTAAAATATCGTTCTGAATAAAAAAAACTTGAGGTGATTTTTACCTTTTCGGCAATGTACCCAAATTTTTATACCAAACTACTCTTAAATAACATAAAAAATTAATTGCTGATATCTGTTTTACACGAAAACGATGCCACACAAGCCCTAATAGCCTTAACTGATCAGTAATAAAAAAAAGAAAAGGAGCAGTACTTGGTCCTCTTCACCCCGCTCTCCCGCCACGAAGGGGACGAATCTGACTTCCCTCCACATCTGAAAATAATCACCGCGGTACGCTCTAGGTGTGGTAGAAATTTCATGCTTGTAACCCGATGCGCACAATTTCGCGGCTTAGCAACTCTACTACTACCTCTTTATTTAATCATAATTCGTAATATTTTGTCAATGCTCATAAATCTTCAATAACAAGATTAGTTACGTCCCTAGAAGTATTTGCAAATGTTATTGTCTGCTGCTGTAGTCCTAATTTAATTCTCCTCTGTTCCAAATCCAAAGCTTGCTTTACTAAAAAGCGATTAAACTCATGAACATGTGGATGGTTTAAGAATTCTTCCACTTCCATCCACTGACATGCTTGAATTTCAATGTCGGATTTAGTAATATCTGTTGTCAGCGCTCGGAGCCTCACAACAACATAAATGTCAGAGTTACCGAACATTGACCTGTGTGAATGACGCAATGTTACCATTGACTCAAAGGTCGTCTCTATTCCGGTTTCTTCTCTAACCTCCCTTATTGCAGCATCTCGTATGTCTTCACCTGAAAATATAAATATTTGCTTTTCTAAATTATTTGTTGATGATGTATTTGGTCAATAACAAGTACTTTATTCTACACTTGGAGGTGCCCGCAACTTCGTACGCGTATTTTTTTCTTTAACATAGTCAATAAGTATCCGATAACCACCATCTTTGGATGCCCAGTTATCCCAGTACCAAAATTGGTTGAAATCCGTCGAGCCATTTCGGCAGGATGTGACGTCAAAGGAAATTATGAAAACAGAGGCGACGCGCGCCCATAGAACACTGATTTTGTATAGATATTATCAAAGACATATTTAACTACTTAGCAATTCTGTGAAGTGAATGATATGTGAAATAATGGTCTTCATAGTGATTTATTTATGTAATCTATATTGCACAAAAGAAAGAAATCTCAACCAGTCAACCATTGGGCTAAGCAGATAAACTGTGGGCGGTATCTCTTAAGTTCAAAATTGCATTGTTACCTAATCTATAGGACACATTGTTTTACTTCATCATCATCATCATCATCATTTCAGCCACAGGACGTCCACTGCTGAACATAGGCCTCCCCCGGTGACTTCCAGATCGGCCGGTTGGAAGCGACCTGCATCCAGCGGCTTCCTGCAACCTTTACCAGGTCGTCTGTCCACCTTGTGGGTGGACGTCCTACGCTGCGCTTGCCGGTGCGTGGCCTCCATTCGAGAACCTTACTGCCCCATCGGCCGTCAGTTCTACGTGCTATGTGCCCCGCCCACTGCCACTTCAGCTTGCAAATTCGTCGGGCTATATCAGCGACTTTTGTTCGTTCACGGATCTCCTCATTTCTGATTTGATCTCGCAAAGAAACACCGAGCATAGCGCTCTCCATAGCGCGCTGTGCAACTTTGAGCTTCCTTATAAGGCCCACAGTAAGAGGCCACGTTTCTGTTCCGTATGTCATCACTGGTAACACACATTGATTGAAGACTTTCGTCATTGAGGTATGTTGGACGAGAAGATATTTTGTAGTTTCCCGAACGCTGCCCAGCCGAGTTGGATTCGTCGATTGACCTCCCTCTCAAAATTGGACCTACCCAACTGGATCACTTGTCCCAGGTAAACATATTTGTCAACAATTTCGAGGGTAGAGCTCCCAACCGTTACTGGGTAGGGTGTAACATGGGCATTGGACATTACCTTTGTTTTGTCCATGTTCATCCGAAGACCTACCTGTTGGGAAACTCTATTCAGGCCATCGAGCATTGTGCCGAGGTCCTCCAGCGATTCTGCCATGACCACAATATCGTCGGCAAACCGAAGGTGAGTAATGTATTCGCCATTAATGTTGATGCCGAATCGTTCCCATTCCAGGAGTTTAAAAGCATCTTCCAATGCAGCGGTGAACAGTTTCGGAGAGATAACGTCTCCATGCCTTTCGCCTCGCTGCAGAGGAATAGCTTTCGTGCTCTGCTCCTGTACTCGAACCGACATGGTGGCATTTTTATATAAACACTTCAGCACCTCGATGTACCGATAGTCAATATGGCACCGCTGGAGAGACTGTAGCACTGCCCAAGTCTCGATCGAATCGAAGGCCTTCTCATAGTCCACAAACGCCAAGCATAGTGGCAATATACTCTTCGGTCTTCTGTATAACTTGACGCAGCGTATGGATGTGGTCTATGGTGCTAAAGCCTTTTCGGAATCCTGCTTGTTCGGGAGGCTGGAAGTCATCGAACCTACGCGCGAGACGATTCGTGATGACCCTCGAAAACAACTTGTAGACATGGCTCAGAAGCGAGATGGGTCTGTAATTCTTCAACAAGGTATTATCCCCTTTCTTGAAGAAGAGCACCACCACGCCTCTGTTCCATGCCTCTGGTTATTGTTTTACTTATATCTTTTCAATTAGAATAGAATCAAATAACTATAATTGCTATAAGATAAATAACAATATTTAACAAGGTAATCATTCTGAATTGTCAAGTTATTAGGTTTCTAGAATTAAAGTAACTATAGTAAGTTTACTATGTGTCCATTTTTTATTTCCAAGAAACTAAGATAGAAATAAACTTACGTCTTTCAACATATCCTCCAGGCAGCTTCCAGTGGGGATATTGAATAGATTTTTCTTTCACCACCAATATTTGATTCTTGTCATTAAACACAATACCTCCCACTCCGAGATTCGTGTGGCAAGCGGGTGGCAGATTATGATCACAATCAGTTGGTAACCACTTGTACATCATTACAAAATCATTCCTGGAATGATGAAAGTTGAAGCCTTCCTGAAAATATTAAGATAGTTTTAATTAATAAAGATGGCTGGACACACTGCTGCGTGTCTAGATATGGCCATACATGGAATAATATTATTTTAGAATTGAAATGACCTTAAAGTAGAAATGTAAGTTATATAACTTGTGATAGATCTGCCACAAGATGTCTCAGGTGTCACAAAAAGTATATTTTTAATATTTAAGAGTCCGCAGCAAGCTCGATTCTTCATACAAACGTAGTTACGTCCTTATTTTAATATAACATGTCACATTATCATGAAATTCTCTAAATATAATGAGATAAGATATATATAGGGCTAAAACTAGTTTATGACTCTTGAAATGTTAATAGAAAGAAAATAGAGCGAGTACAAGTTTTGCATTTTTAGACCCCAGAAAGTTGTTCAGTTTGGCGGCATACTACGACCAAAATATAGTTTAGATTGAAGTCAAAACCTATTTCCGGTGTCGATTAAACTATGCAGTTTGATAAGAAAAAAGATTTATCAAAATTGATCTCGTAGTTTTAAAGTGAGAGCGTAACTACGAAAACCTTAAAATAAATTACAAAAAATTGTTGCGAAACTGCAGCGAATTACTCTAGCGCGGGGAACGGTCTGGGGGGGCGGCGGTAAGCACCGCCCGCCGCTAGCGCGCTCTCGCTTTACTGCTTGCGCCCTGTCTTCCTCTAGGTGAAACAACAACATTTTAAAGCGTAAGCGCGCGATCTCAACGCGGAGTTGAGCGGACCTTGCTGCGGACTCTTAAGCTTTTTGTTATTGGGATGTTTCTAATCTGTGGTCAGATTCACTGCATTAATTGAATTAACAGGTGAATGAACTAATAGAATATTGAAATTGACAAGGCAGCACCCACCTTATTTATTTGGTGCCAACCTCTGTATGATTATCGAACTTATTTTTAAATATGTTAGTGCAGTTACTTTTATATACTTTTCTATTCCTAGTGTCCCATTGCTGGGTCTGTTTCTTATTCTTCCATGTTTGTGTTTGAGGTATTTTTTTAGCCTAATACAAAAATAAAAATGTGTCAACTTACATCAGCAAGTATTGGCACCCATGGTGCATCTTTTATATTTACTTTGAACCAGATGCATCTCTTTTGTTCTTCAGCCCATCGTTTGAGAGACTCTGAAAAAATATAATGAATACATTTTACAGTACTGCCTACTATCTCCTTTACTGCCTACTATCTCCTTTACTGCCTACTATCTCCTTTACTGCCTACTATCTCCTTTAACTTTATTACACACAAATTTATTATGCATAGGATAATGAATTCTATGTAATAAACTGAGACCTTTACGAATAGATGCTTGTCTTTGGCTATTTTTTTTCTAACTAGTGATAATGATAATCAGTAATAGTAATAAATTCAATATTTGCGAAAAACTCACGTGTCAAGTGATTCTGGAAATCACTGAGATCACAGGGTTCTTCCTGTGAATCTACTGTTACGCCGTTGTACCTATCTATTACACCTTCAAAAGTTTGTAAAGACATTGCTAATAATTCGTAGTGCAAGAACACGAAAAACTAAATTAGTTCAAATATTTCTCTTATTGTGCTGAAGCCTAATCTTTGAAGCAATTATGATTTCACAAGATGTTGTTTAGAATAGATAAGACTTCAGTAGCCTTGAGCTTTGACGACAAACTATGCGCATGTTAATGGCTTCAATGATAATATATTGTTATTTAAAAAGTTCGCAACTCACGAATCACACAACCCTTTTTTGACACTTTTGACAGTGACAGCTATCGCATCGCACTCGCAGTCGCAGCACAGATTGAATATAAATACTCAAGAAGTTTTTTTTTTTTTTTTTTTTTTTCTGGCTTTACAGTGATTAGCCAATGTCAAGTGTTGAAGTAGAAAGATAGGGAAACTTATCAAATTATAATAAACAAAGGAACGGAAATTTGGAAAAGAAAGGATTGGGATTCGGGATTACAGTCATACATGTTATATTTAATACAGATATATAATTTTATAAATTTTGATATCATTTTTTTCTAAATATAATGATATTATTTTATATACGTCATATGATTTTAAATACAATAAGCAGGTTATGGATGTTGGAAAAGGAATATTAATACTTTGGAGTTGTAGTAGGAAGTTAGACCGATCGTACAGCGAGCATGAGAAAACAACATGGTTTAGGTCTCCGTATTCGCCACAGGGGCATAGAGGGCTAGGGACGATATTCAGTTTGTGCAAATGAGCCGGGGTACTAACATGTCCCAGGCGCATTCTGCACAGTATAGAAGTAATTGCTTTTGGGAATGTTAATTTACTAAACCAAGGCTTGCTTGGGATCGACGCCTGTATAGATCGGTAATGTTTTCCTTTAGTTGTTGTGTAAGTCCATAGATCATTCCATTTTTCATACAATTCTAATTTTGCTAAGTTAACCAGATCATGACAATAATTTGTATATGGAAAGACATCTCCGCTATGTATGGCCTCATTTGCCAGTTGGTCAGCTTTTTCATTTCCTAAAATACCTTTATGTGATGGGACCCAAACCAATACCACGCCACTACTCTTTTGAGAACATTGTAATAAGAGTTCCTTAATCTGAAAAACAGTCGGAACCTGTTTGTGAGACTTAAACGAAAACCTAGCGATAGCTTCTAAGGAACTACGTGAGTCAGTAAAGATCATTACTTTTGGCAGCTTTAGGAGTAGGACATATTCCAAAGCCTTTAATAAACCAAAACATTCACCGGTAAAGACAGATGTTTCCGGTGGTAATTTATTTTTTTGTACAATTTGGAATTGCGAATGGTATACCCCTACGCCGACGCAACTTCTGTCTGCATGCTTTGAAGCATCCGTAAAAATACAGTGCCAATCTGACCATTCATCATCAATGAAATTACGGAATGCCACGTTTGCATTAGGGTCATCTTTCGATATTCCTATATCCAATTTTATGTCTGGTTTTAATACGAGGCTTCCGTAGTTGCATTGATAAAGGGGAAGAACAGGACTACGACTGGTAGGGGCTTCAAGGTTTAGATATCTTTTATAACTATTGACCAAACATGGTGGTTCCCTATGAGCCCAGTAACTGAAGTTGTCAATTTTATTTGAAAGGTCTTTAAGTTTGGGTAGCAATTGATGTGAATTTAATTGAAGCATACGGAAAAAGAATTTGTCACAAAGAAACTGTCTTCTTAACTTTAATGGGGGATCACAACATTCTAATTGCAAACAGTTTATTGGGCTAGTTTTCATCGCGCCAGTAATAAGCCTCAAGCCACTAGCCTGGATAGCGTCTAACTTTTTATACGCACTTACATTAGCCGGGTGCAATAAGAAAGTACCATAGTCTATTACGCTCCTTATCAATGCATTATAAAGGAGTCTCATTGTAAAGGGATGAGCGCCCCACCAGACACCCGAGAGACATCTCAATATATTTAGATTACGTTCGCACCTTAAACGTACATATTCAAGGTGGGGTACACCGGTAAGTTTAGAGTCTAATATAAGCCCTAAAAATTTTGTTTGATCTTTGATTGGGAGAGGTATGTTATTATATATAATATGAATAGGTGGCAATATTCTTCTTCTCGAAAATAGTACAACAGAGCTTTTTGATGGTGATAAATCTAGGCTATTGTTATCCAACCAAAACTTTAAATCCGTTAACGCAAGTGATAACAATCGACTAATATCATTAATTGATGGGCCAGAGACGTAGAGTAGTAGATCGTCCGCGTATTGAAGTATATTAGCATGTCTTTTCACAGAAACTTCCAAGTCGTATGTATATATATTATATAGTATCGGACTTAAGACTGAGCCTTGTGGTAACCCTTTCCATACGGTTCTAGTGATAACTTGGTTTTGATCCACGGAATACTTAATAAATCGTTGACTCAACATATTTACTATAAAATTAGTGAGACGGGTTGGAATATTTAATTTCAATAATTTATGTTTTAGGACTGATATGTTTACGTTATCGTAAGCAGCATTTATGTCTAAAAAGGCAGCTATCAACGAGTCATTATTGGAAAAACTTAAACGTATATCTGTGGTAAAAATACTCAAGCTGTCAAAAGTACATTTGCCTTTTCTAAATCCAAACTGACTATCTGATAATAACTTGTTAGACTCCAAAAACCATTCCAGTCGAATCTTAACAAGATGTTCTGCAGTTTTGGCTAAGACGGATGATAATGCTATAGGCCTATATGATGCTGGGTCGGAACTTGGTTTATTGGGCTTTTGTATAAGGATTAATGTTTGAGTTCTCCAGGATTGAGGGACGGTACCTGTAATCATAATGCTGTTAATCAGAGAAAGATAGTAGTTGAGGCTATTGTCATCTAGATTTGAAAGGAAAGAATAAGTGATCCCGTCTTCTCCGGGAGCAGAATCTTTAACAGACGAAAGAATACCTTTCAACTCGTCAAATGTAAAGGGGGCATTCAGGTTTATATTACTATTGTGACTATTGTGACTACTAATGGGTGGAGCACTGAACACTTGAGTTTCAATGCTTATTTGTTCAGAGACAAAAGGAGGAGCTAACCGATCCATAACTTTCTCTGCTAAGTCTGGGGAGATTTTGTCTTGAGTAGAATCTTTAAATGCTGATCTGAACCTTCTGATGTTTTGCCATACAATTGACGGTGGAACATTAGGATTTAGAGATTTACAAAATCTGTGCCAACCTTCTAGTTTTTTGTTCTTAAGGAGGTCCTTAGTGGAATTAGCAATTAATAAATAATGGTTAAAATTATCCTCGGTCATGTTGTTACAGTATTGTTTTTCAGCTTCCTTTCTATGTTTAACTGCAGCAGTGCATTCAGAATCCCACCATGGAGGGGATGGAATGTTATTGGGACCACAACTTTTTAAGGGAAAGGTTTCATTTGCAGCTTCAATCATTGCAGTAGCTAGCAGTTGAGAGCAATCCATTACATTAATTTTAGTTGTATCTGGTAAATTATTAACTTTTTTTTCAACTATTTGTTTGTATAGACTCCACTTATCTTCTGTGAGTTTGTGTTTTATGCGTGGTTGTCTTACACAGTCCTGGGGCTTTGGAAATGGGAAACTGATAAATAGAGGGAAATGGTCACTACCATGTGTGGAGTCTGCACGTGTCCAGGTAAGTGAAGGAGCAAGATCAGGGGTACAAATGGCAAGATCTATCGCACTAGGGGTGCGAGCAAGTCGTGTTGGTGATCCAGTATTTAAAATGCACAAATTATTGGAGTTAATTATCTTCAACAGTTGTTCCCCATGATAGTTTGTGTTCTCACAGCCCCACACTTGATGGTGAGAATTAAAATCACCTAAACATACAAATGGCTTTGGTAAAAACTTTAAAAGTTGATGAATTTCATTAAAAAGATCTTCATTGGGCTTTGGCAAATAGAGTGATATGTAACATATATTGTTTATATTAACAGCAACTACAGATAAGTTATTGCTGTGTGCAGGAAGAGTAATAGTCGAGTAAGTAAGTGAATTTTTTATGAGTATGGCTACTCCACCATACCCATCAACTCTGTCTTCTCTAAGACAGACATATCCGGGAATTTTAAATAACAATTCCTTTTTTAGCCATGTCTCTTGGAGACAGACAAGAAAAGGTTTATGTTTGTTAATAAGATGTATTAAAGCTGGTTTCCTAATGGTGGCACTAAGACAATTCCACTGAATTGCTCTGGCTTTGTGATCCATTGTTGTTTGAAATTTTAAGTAAAGCGTTAATAACTGCTGCAACGTTGGACGGTGAAATTGTATTTGATTGTGATAACAATTGAATAAGTAAACTAATGATATCTGTTATATTTAAGTCCTTATTATTATCATTATTAAAAATTGGTTTTTCTTTAGGTAATGTTGGTGTTCTAACAATATCTGCATGGGAAATGTAGTCATATCCCTTAGCTGATTTGGGAGGAGTCCTTGGTTTTAAAAAGATAGTCTTTTTGTGTGAACCCATATTTGGTGTTGATGATGGTATATTGTTTTGCGGTCCCATACTGTGAGCTGTGAAGGATGGTGACTGTGAAATCAATGCCTCAGCATATGATATTTTCGAGACAGGTGGGTGCAATTTAGTTGCCTCCATGTAAGATATGCAGCTTTTACTCATAGTTTCTTTGATGTCCTTTTGTCTACTGTATTCGAGGCATTTCTTACTGGTAGCCTGATGAGCTCCTTTACATAAACAACAAAAATAGCCTTCCTCCTCAACATCACACGAGTCACCAGAGTGGCCTTGGCCACACTTATAACATTTTGGTACCGATCTACACTGACTCTTTACATGCCCAAACCTGCAGCAGTTGTAACACTGGATGGTAGGATATATATACAGCTCCACTGGTAAAGCTGTATAGTACATATAAACACGGGATGGAAGAACTTGACCATCAAAAGTTATTATAACTGTACCTGTGTTTACATATTGGGTTGTCTCATTCATAAAAACTTTCCTTTTAAGGCGTCTTACTTTAAGAATAGGTCCGCAGCCGATGGGAACATTTATGCTATTTTGAACATCTTCCTCGGTCCACTCATTTGGGACTCCCTTGACTACTCCCATACGGGTAACATTAAATGTCGGGATGAAGGCTTTATATTTTTCTTTTTTTAAGTTATCATGGCCTAGAAACCAGTTGGCTTCATCATGTGACGAGAATGCTAGGCTGATCCGGTTTCTACCTACTCGCTTTAGACTACCATTTACAATTCCTTTTATGTTGTTAAATTTCAAAAAGCGACCAAAAGTAACAGGGTGTAGAGTAGTGTCGTTGCTGTCAGTTTCCTTTTGGACATGAACTACATAGGGCGCTAAGTCCGACTGTTGATAGCAGGAGCGACCAACAGGCACACGAGGCGCATCCATATTAGCGGTATTACTGTGTTGATGTTGACTACTATTAACAGGGGTCGCACCCAAGCCTGCCTGTGGTTGAGTAATGGGCTGTGCTTTCATAGTGGTATTTGTTTCGCATTTACAATCAGTCTGTCTGCCTTCCTGACCCTGTTTCCTCTTTCTTTTGTTGCAGTGAGAACAAACGCGGGGGAGCAATTTTCGTTTTAACTTCGGCTCTACTACATTATGAGTCGATGCATCTGTGTCCATAGATGACTCCAAAGCGGTAACTAATATATCTATTCCTGATGGGGGGGTTTCATTATTTTGTGGCCCTGGAGGAACTGTTCCCCCAGGGTCACGGGGGCGATCCCCCATAAAGATGATATAAGTTTAAATTTTAAGACACTTACCTATTATATACACTGTTAACTACAGATAATAAAGTAAATATGAAAAATATATACAAGAATACTTAAAAACCAATCCTTTCAATTAATTTTAAAAAGAATTCAGAAAACCGCGTCCGCCTCTTACGAAGTTTCCCGCCCTTTTTCTACTCAAGAAGTATTAACGTGTGTGCGTTCGGATACTGTAATGAACATTGTAAAGGAGCGTACGCACTAAGCGTAACTACGCGACGCGACCAAATATTCTCCGCTGCCGCTGCCTACACTGGGCGTAACTACATACGTACGTAATATTTTTGTATAGAATTACAGTTCAACATTCATACAGTACAGTTGCACTGCACTGCAGTACGTTGCATGTCATGAAGAAAATTTGGTCGCGTCGTCGCTCCATGCACTCGCGTAGTGGGCGCCCGCCTTTATGAAGTTCTGAAGTAGAAAAACTTCGGGTTTCTGAGCACACTCAGTCACTCAATGTCACTGTCAGTTTAGCCAATCCCCTCCGCTCCCTCCTTTCCTCTATCTATATAATTCCTCTAACCTCTTACTCTATGTTCAAAGCTTGCAGCTTCGCCAATCATCCCCTCAGGCCTCGCCTGGAGGCTCTATCGCAAGAGGTAGCTGAAAATGCATATTGGTCACATAGGGATCCACCAAGAATTTTGAATAGTCTTCAAAAAGTTAAAGATCTCCCCTCCCAAGTCTACACTTCTAATACAAATCCTCTATTTGAAGTAGAGTTTGAGACAATTTTATATAAACCACCAGTTTTATTGGATATTGGTATAGGCAAGGATGACCCGGCAGCGAATTCTAAATTTAATAAATTCCTAATTCAATGGCAAGACTACCTTCCAATTTATACTGATGCTTCTAAGCTGGAGACTGGTGGCTGTGTGGGAATAGCGGTGTGGATTCCAAAATTCTCCATCCTTTTGTCGCACAGGTGTCCTCCACAATCTTCTGTATTCACTGGAGAGTCTATCGCAATCCTTGAGGCAGCTTCTTATGTAGAAACCCACAACATATCCAAAGTCATTATTTTTTCGGACTCCAAGAGTTGTCTGCAAGCAATTTCAGGCAATCAATTTCAAATGAAAATCAAATCCCCTGTAATACTAAAAATTAAGCAAATTTTAAATAGATGTGCTAATAAGGGCCTTGAAATTTCCATCGCTTGGATTCCAGGTCACTGCGGGATTGAAGGTAACGAGCAAGCAGACATTTGGGCAAAAAATGCCACCACAGTCGGTTCGGCCCACAGCCACAATAGTATAATCTCATCAGACCTAATGATGCTTGCTCGCTCCAATTTGTCAGATACTTGGCAAGATCTATGGGATTCTTCTAGACTAGTGAAAGGTAGACACTACGGTAACATCCAACCTAGTATCCCCCGTAAGCCATGGTTCTTTAAGTTCCGCTCTGCTAATAAATGGGTCACGTCGACTATTTGCCGGCTTCGTCTAGGCCATGTTTGTTCTCCGGTATTTCTTGCTAAAATAAGGGTGAGGGATAACTCACTGTGCGAATGCGGTATTGATGAAGGAACTCTGGATCACATTTTTTTCAATTGCACTAGGTTCCCATATTCTCTGTACGATGTATTACCGCGAAATATCCCTCGTCCTATCAATTTTCCTTCTTTGTTAACTTTTATGGATGCTTCTCTCACTGCTAGTGCTATTCTTATCAAATATTTACTTGTCCATAACATCAGGATGTAGAAGTACAATTTTCTTTAATTTAATTAGATATTTACTTTGATGATCTTTCCTAATTTTCCTATGTTGGCATGCCTTACTTACTGTCACCATCTTCCCGCTCTTTTTCTTAATAACTGTACAAACGTCTTGTGTTGTCTGTGCCGTCCATAACATAAATAAAATGTTGTTTGTTTTAGGTTCCACACCTATCCTCCCACAAAAACACGAAATTATAAATACCGACCATTCTCCTATCGTGTGATATGCCTTCACGTCGACATTGGCGAAATACATCTTGCTAACCCAGCAAGAAGTGAAAGCCACAGAAGGAAAAAAAAAAAAAAAAAAAAAAAACCTCTTACTCTGTCTCGTAAAGATATTGCGTTTTAGCGCCTTATAATATTATAATGATAATTTAATATTAAGTATATACTTTTGGTATTTATATAAATAAAGTCTATACATATAATATAGCACTATGTACGGCCACGCTTTGCGACGCTGTGCAGTCTCGTTACAAATCAACTCTCTGAATATGTTTACCCACGGCAGGAACAATGGAAAATTCATCAAGTATGTTTAATATTTAATTTATAACATATTCTTATTTCGTATTTTGTTATCTTTAATTCATATGTTGCATGTTCCAGAAGTGTTTGCTGTCACTACTCAGTCGGATTTAAAGATATTTTTCAAGGAGAAATAGATAGGTTTAAAGGTATCACAGTAGATACTACTAAAGAAAAATGGGAAATATCTTCATTCGAAGCCAAACTTAACGGTTAGTTTTTGCAGTCAATTATATTTATACGTAAATTTTTCTATTTTCCAATGCAACCGAAAGCAGTACAGCCTGCATCAACCTGCTGACAATTTTACTACTGGTTTATGTGAAATTGTGTACTAAAATTGTCAGGTACTTTTGATGCCGACAGTACATACTATGTTTAGTATTATGTACTTACCATTAATAAATAAATATCGGACAACCCCACACAAATCAATCTAGTCCCAAATTAAGCTCAAGAAGGCTTGTGTTATGGGTACTAGACGACGATATACCTACTTATATAGATAAATATAACAAGATAAAAATAATAATATTACAAAACAATATTATTGACAGGACAAATCATCATTAATATAAACTCTGCATAGTGTCCATCAAACTTTACTATTTGTGCTGATGTCGAGGGAGCGGTCCCTCTTTCAGCACTCACTGCACTTGAATTTGTCACTATATTGCCCTTTTTTACACTCACTACACTTGTCTAGATAACACTTTCGCTACCAGGAACCCGCCTGGTAGGCACTCGTAATCTTTGCTCAGATGCCGGTCACGTATTTTTGCTTAAAGAGCTACCCACCTAGCGGGCTCTCGGTTTCTGGGGTAGGGTTACATTTTATATCTGGTTGCGAAAGTGTTAAATACATAGAACAACCATGCAACCCAAGCACAAATATTCGAGTTCATCACACAAATATTTGCCCTGGCCGGGATTCGAACCCGGGACCGCCGGCTCAGTAGGCAGGTGTCTACAAACGGAGCCAAATGCCTCGTCTAAAGCACCATTAAGCCATTAAACTGTAATATTTCAGAATCAATTGAAAGCTGGCGCACCAATGGAAGTAGATGTGCATGGTTCAAAGTCAACATTAAAGACTCTGCCTTAGTGCCTGTATTAGCTCAAGTAAGTTTAAACTATAACAAACACAATTTTAGTACTATAATGATATCTGAATGACACCTCAATATTCTTAGAAAGGTTTTAATTTTCATCATGCCAGAGGTGACTTTGTGATGATGTATAAGTGGCTACCCAAGGATTCACAACCCAACCTGCCACCGGCCTGCCATACGAACCTTGGCGTGGGTGCCTTGGTTCTTAATGGAAAGAACCAAATGTTGGCTATATCGGAACAACATTATGAGTATCCACATTGGAAGCTTCCCGGGGGATATGTTGAAAAAGGTAAGCTCATACTGTAAAAGAAAGTAATACTAACTGGCCTAATAGTACAGGGTTCTAGGTTAGAGTGTTATCACTGCAACCATTTGCCTGTATTATAACAAATTTACCTATTTGTGGTAAATGCTCACGGTGAGGCAGCACCCTTACATTGTCAGGGTAGTTAAGATTAAGCTTTTTTTCACAATGATAATGTTCTCATTACAATTAGTCAAGAATGAAACAGAACCCTCTAATATTGGGCAAGCAATTTTTTTTTTTTATTTTTTATTTTAGCCTTAAACATTCAGATTTTGTTATTATTTAGTTCGCTTGTAATATTTGTCTTTTACTCTTTTTCTGCAATTCTGGTTGCCCCTCGGCAAAGGCCTCCTCCAGCCTCTTCCATTCGTGCCTGTCGCGTGCGACTCTGTGCCATGTTTTTCCTGCCACCTGACATATATCATCCTCCCATCTCTTCTGTGGTCTCCCTCTCTTTCTCTGTCCTTCCCTTGGGTACCACTCTGTAACCAACTTGCACCATTTTTCCTTCCCTCTTATGACATGACCTGCCCAGCACCACTTTACTCTTCTGACTTTTTGTATGATGTCATAGACCTTTGATTTCGTCCTGATTGTGGTTGATCTTAGTTTATCCGCTTTCCTAACTCCCAACATACTCCTCTCCATAGCTCTTTGGCAGGTAACAAGTTGGTTCGTGCTACTTTGGGGTAAGGACCACGTTTGGCAACCATATGTGAGAACTGGTAGTATGCAGGTGTTGAAAACTTTGCTCTTTGTAGCTATATGAAGCGTTCCGTCCTTCATTACCTCCTTTAGACTCCAATATCTATGCCAGCCATTTGCAATTCTTCTGTCTATTTCCTTCTTTATATTACTACATGGTGCCATCAACTGACCTAGATATATATATTCCTGTGTATATTCGATTAGAGTTGGTCCTACTTTGATAATACATTCTTCTCCGTTGGTCATCAGTCTGGTTTTGTCTGGGTTCAGTGTCAAGCCTGCTTTAGCACTTTCTTTTGCTAGCTCTGCTAGCATCCCACTCAGTTCCTCTGGTGTATTCGCAAACAAAACAATGTCATCAGCAAATCTGAGGTGTGACAATCTGCTACCATTTATGTTGAGACCGAGCTTTTCCCACTCGAGGCTTCTGAAGACTGTTTCCAACACTGCTGAAAACAATTTTGGGGAAAGGGGGTCTCCTTGCCTGACACCTTTTTGTATATTAAAAGTTTTTCCCATCTTTTCCAGTTGAACACATGCAACGCTTTTTTCATACACATTTTTGATGATTCTGATGTACTTGTGTTCTATTCCTTGGTCTCTCAGGGTTTCCCATATTACTTCATGAATCAAGGAGTCGAATGCTTTGCTGAAGTCTATGAATGCTATGTAGTATGTCAGATTGTATTCGCTATATTTCTCCAAGATTTGACGTACTACATGTATATGGTCTATCACTGAGCTGTCTTTTCGAAAGCCTGCTTGCTCGTAGGGCTGTTGCTCGTCTAATTTCTTTTCGATCCTTTTTAAAAGTATTTTAGCAAAAATTTTGTAGATGTTAGACATCAGGCTTATCGGACGGTAGTTACCAACATTGTGTGGGTCTCCTTTCTTATACAATAAGATTATGTTAGATTTGGTCCACTGATGTGGTATGGCTTCACTTTCGATGATGTCATTGAATATTTCAGTGAGAACAGGGACAATGTCTGCCTTGGCTTGTCTTAGAATGTTGTTGTTGATGTTATCCGGACCTGGAGCTTTATCCTTTTTTTGTGTGTTAATAGCGTAGTTGACTTCTTCTTCAAGAACACGTGGAATCTCTGTGGTGTCTGTCAGTTCGATTTTAGTTTCTTTATTTTTATCTTTATATAACTCCCTGTAATATGTTGTGGCAGTATGTAGAATATCTTGTCTTCTGTTCTGTTCTTTGCCTTCGCTGTTTTTAACTTTTACCACCCATTCCTTTGTGTGAGATATTTCTTTGTAAGCTTTTTTGATACCTCCTGTTCTTAGTACGTGTCTTTCTATAGTTTCCATTCTATGTTGTTTTCTGTCTTTTCTCATACTTTCTTTTATTTTATTGTTAATTTCCGACAGCTGCTTCCTCTTGTCCTTTGATCCCTTAGCTGCAAATAGTAAGGCTCTTGATTCTAGCAGATGTTTAGTCCCTGCTGACAGCCAGCTTCTATCTTCCGTCTTGCTTTTTCTACAGTGGTTGGTACTTGATCTTATTGTATCCTCTAACCAGGTGTATTTTGCATCGACAGTTTTGTTCGTTGTAGAGTCCTTGAAGTTCTTTAGTTTTGTTTTTAAAAAGTTTGCAGCTTCAGTTACACTATGTTCGTTTAGTTTTATGTTTGATGGGTTTAGTCTAGGTCTCGGTTTATTTGGTTGGGTTGTTTGTAGCACTGCCCTAACCATTCTGTGATTAGTGTTGAAGTTGAATCTGTTTAGCACAGTAATATTTGAAAAATACCCAGATTTGTTTGACAATATGAAATCTATTTGGTTTTTAGTTACTCCGTCTGGAGATAACCAAGTCCACATGTTCTTATTATGTTTCTTGAATTTGGTGTTCAGAATGGTTAGGTTAATTCTGAGTGCAAAGTGTACAAATTTCTCTCCATTTTTGCTTCTCGGTTTGTTGCTATAGGTGAATTCGCCTATTATTGATTTTTCTTCGGGTTGTCGGGTACCAATTTGAGCGTTGAAGTCGCCTATTACAATAAAGTTCTTATGGGCATAGGCATCTATTGTATCGTTGAGATTCTTGTAGAATTCTACCATAATTTCTTCTTCGGCTTGCTCTGTGGGAGAGTACACTTGAATGATTGTCCACGGTTCATGGTGGCCTGGTATCTGTATGTTTAATAGCGCAATGCGTTCCGAAATTCCTACAAAGGACTTGATGTGATTTGCTAGGTGGTTTTTGATAATAAATCCAACACCGTGGCTACCTGGTGTTTCGCCTTTGTAGTAGAAGACGTAGTCTGGGTGTGCTACTATGTGCTCTCCTAATCTTCTTACTTCGCTTAGGCCTAAGATGTCCCATTTTATTTGTTTTAGGGCATATGTCAGTTCAGTAAGCTTTTCCTCAGACTTCAATGTTGTTACATTCAGAGTGGCTATGTTGATTTCTGTGTTTCTAAGTTTTAGTTTCATGTCAGGTGTTTTGTTTGTTTTACTTGTTGATTCTTGTATGCTTTTAATTTCCTGTTTTTTACTCTTTTTCCTATTTCTATCAGATTTTATGTTTTTGTAGTTGGCTGGAGGGTGTCTGTCTACTTCCCCGCGTTGACAGGACGTATTGGGGAAGGGTTTCCGGATCTTTGATTGCTATTCATCTATTTGGGCTTCGCTTTGGCTCGGGCAGGAGTTGGTTCTTGTTATTGTTATGTCGTAAGCATTACGCCTATGTTCCTTAGATTTGCTGACTGTTTGTTGTTTTCGGGGTGGATCTATCGGTGAGCTTGACTCTGGATCTCTTTTCCTCTTTTCTTGATTTTTATTTTCCTCATCAATCAGTTTATCGTATTTTATGAACGCTTTGTTTCCTTTTTTCCTCTCCTCTTTCATTTTTGGAATAAGCTGCTTCCTTCTCTCCTGTACTTCTTTGGGGTAATCTTCGCTCACAAACACATCAGCTGGTAAGTTTTTCTTGTTCTTAAAAATTAACTGCTTTTTCCAATTCGAACTGATTTGCACACACACTGGACGTATCTTTTCTGTGTTACTCTCCGCTTTTCCTATTCTAAAGGCTGTAACTATTTCTTGAAATTCAATGTTTACTCCCGCCTCTATTATTGTATCTTTTATGTTTTGCACTAAATCACATTCATCTCTCTCGTTTTCTTCTACGCCGAAAATCACAATATTTTTCCTGCGTTTCGCACGCTCGATAGAATTTAATTTCTCCTCTAAACTTTCTACTTGTGATTTCAACAAGGAATTTTCTTCGAAGAGTTGAGTCATTTTCTCATTTAAAGCCTCCATAACACTTTTTGTGACATTGTTGGTTATTGTTAGCGTTTGACGATCAAATCGTTCGTCAAGTTTCTTTAAAAGTACATTCATATCCATCTTTGTTTCCCGAATGTGACGTCTAATAAGGGTTTTCGAACGCGCCCCGCTTAGTGGAGATTCCTTGATCGGAAAGTGGCAACACTATGATCTGTCAGGCGCTGACGTTTGCTGTTTGCAATATGTCCGAGATGTTGGTACTTAACCTCTATGTTTACGCACTTTTAGGTTATATTGCACTTTGTTGTCAATTTTCGCACTTATTAGGAGCTGTCTTGGTGTTCTATATTCATAATTTCACTTCTTGCAACCTTCTCAATAATTTGTGCACGATCTCGATAAGGAACAGATGTTATTTTCGTCGTATGCAATTAATAATTACGGAGCACTTTGACCGACATTAACACAAGTACAATGGCGAACCGGAAGTCTCATATTCAAGGGCAAGCAATATATTATCTCAAATAACTCAAATAAGTATACATATACTTCCATAGACCATGTGCCATCTTTTGGGAACATTTATTTTAAATGTTCCTTATAAAATGATTTAATCACACAATCAAAAAGTAGTAAAAATTTCCCACATTATGTTTAATGTTACATAATTAGGAAAATTGGGCAAGTGCGAGTCCGACTCGCGCATGAAGGGTTCTGTACCATAATCTATAACAAGTTTTTTGTATGGGACCCCCCTTAAATATTTATTTTATTTTAGTATTTGTTATAGCGGCAATAGAAATACATCATCTGTGAAAATTTCACTGTCTAGCTATCACCGTTCTTGAGATACAGCCTGGTGACAGACGGACGGACGGACAGCGAAGTCTCAGTAATACGGTCCCGTTTTTACCCTTTGGGTACGGAACCCTAAAAAGAAACATATTTAAATACAGAATGTGTCACATTATTTTCAGGAGAAGACATAATAAGTGCAGCTGTAAGAGAAGTGAAAGAAGAAACAGGGGTAGACTCAGCCTTCCTCTCCTTAATCACATTCCGACACTCACACAACATGATGTTCGGAAACTCTGATATCTATGTCCTTCTCATGATGAAAGCTCTGTCGGACCAAATTACTATTTCTCAGAGAGAAGTGACAAAGTGCCAATGGATGGAAATAGAAGAATATACCAATCATGAACATGTACATGTGTTCAACAGAATGGTTGTAAATAGGGCTTTAGAATATAAGGATAGGAATCTGCAGTTAGATCTTGAGAAGAAAACGGTGAAATGGTCTACAATGGTTAGAGAAATGGAGTTTCTAGTGGTTAAGAAATTTGATTATAAGTAGTCATAGCTCACATGTTAAGTTTAAATGTACATAAAATTGACAATTCATAATGAGGGAATATACTAAGCCCAAAATATACAAATAGGTTTAAAATGGTTATTAGCTGTTTTAGTAGAAATCAAATTGTGTTCATTAATTATCATCGTTAATAAACGGATTTTATTGCCAGATCACAAAAGTTTCACTTTAATCCCGCATAATTTATAATACGTCTCTCTCGTCAGTAATACTCGAATAGGTGGCTTAATTAACATGTTTAGGGCTCTTTCTTTTTTCAAAAAAATCCTGATCCCTGTTTCTTCCAGAACTTGACGCTTTTGGATTCATCCTACTCAGAATTGATTACGCAGTTCTGTTGCATAAAAGGAATTAAATAAGTTTACGCTGGTTTACGGTAGTCTGGCGTAGACTGCGAGGTTTCCTGTGAAGCTTGCACTGTTTCGCAGTTTCTTGGTATACGGGTGGTGGGATATTTCATTTCATTTATTTATTCCTTAACAATTTACATCGTGTTGGAAATAATACTTAAGTAACTCACATAAATCAAAATAAAATAAATAGGCGAGACACTACCCTCGCTTTTCTTCATAGTGTCTATCACGACGATTGACACACTTCCTACTAAAGAATATGATTTCCTACTCCACCAGCTTCCCCCCCTTATACTTGTGATCCAATTTGAATAAATGTTCTTTTATTTCTTTCATAATTAAAGTAATGGAATATCCATCGACCCATTAACCTCTATTTACCTGCATAAACCGATCCATCCATCCTGAGCAATATCGGATCCATATCGTTGTTGAACAGGATCTTATCTCTTGATCTCTAATTTGGATTGACTAAACATAATCTATACAAACTGTTGTGTAGGGAAATGATAAGCCCACTACACGTAGATATAAAACCGTTGTAATCGATAATTATCATCTCAATTCTACGTAAGGGTGCTTCTCCACTGAAACGGAGCGGAGCGGAGCCGTGCGGAATCGACCAATCACAGAAGAGAAGTGGAACTGAGATACAGACTTCAACTCACACATGTCAGGAATTTTAGACATATGTCAGGAATGCGGCCGGAACAGGGAAATGTCAGGAATTTTCGGCAAATAAAGGAAACCATAGAATTTTATACACTGTAAACTATTATTTTTAATCACAATAACAAAAAGGGCAAAGCCACAAGTACTTTGGAGTTTCATGAATTGCAACTTATTAATAATCGCAAATCGCAATTATCTTTTTTTTACAATATAAACATAAATCAATCAACATTGACAAATTGAAGAAATAGGACTCGTGTCAGGAATTTTGGCCGAAAATCAGGAATTTTGTCAGGACTTTTGAAATTAGTATCTGGTAACCCTATGCTAGACGGGCTGGTGATTGGTCTATTCCGCAACATCTCCGCTCCGCGTCGTCTGTGGAGACTGGAGACGCACCCTTATAGAAGAACTTATTTTATTTATTTAAACTTTATTGCACAAAATACATAAGTAAAAGTACAAATGGCGGACTTAATGCCATGTGGCATTCTCTACCAGTCAACCACAAGGTCAAACAGAGACATTATTGGTGCGGGATGGGAAGGGTGTACAGCAATACGTGTATACCTACACACGATGCGAATGTCGAAACAAAAAACACTAGTTACGTTGATAAAAACATATTTATGGGAGTATATATATGAATATGGATAAGAACTTATTGTTAGCATTTACAACATTATAAAACTAGGAAATCACCGGCTGTCTAGTTAATTTCACAAGATGCATACAATCCATATCAATCTTTGTTAAAAGTTTGGAGCCAGAGTATCTGGATAACAAGAATACCTACCTACCACTTGAAAATCTGTTAATTTAGGTAGGTAAGTTTGTCTAAGACCCTTCAATGTCAATCGGGCGTAAGTGACAAACGACCTTATGCTTGTAATAGTGAGGTCGTTTCACAAAATTTGTTTTTGTCTAACAAAAGCTAACAAACACATACTATTTCGTGTATTTTGAAATGTGGTATTTATTCTGAGGAATTTAATATTATCGGATTAGTAGTGTCTTGGGGCGTTTAATCTAGAATTTACCTATTTATCTACTATAAGGACTTATGTTATTTAATCTTAAAATATAACTTAATACTAGGATCACATCTTATTGACAAAGTTTTTGTTATTTTCTTCGACGCAGTAGAGCGACCGAGGCAGGAACTTCTGTGTGACCCGCTTCCAGGATATCACCATCGATTTGTTGGCGGGTGGGCTCGTCTGGAACAAAGGATATCAGAATAGGTCATATTTTTCTTCTTGGATCTAACACAGATGGAATGCATTATTAGTTGTAGGCAACTGCACTGTGCCTATAACGAAACTGTGCTACAATTGGGACTGCGGCTCCACACTATTCGCGACGTTGGCCGAGGTTGGGTGAATATGATATTGTACATAGTGTGGGGGGCACTTCGCTGCGGAAGCCCATACTTCGGCCAACTTCGCCTCGCCCAACCTCGGCTAAGAGTGGAACCGCGATTTTTACGAATTCTATAATTCAGGAACCATTTCTAAGAATAGGGTTCATAATATTTTATCGCAATAAAAAATTAGATTGTGTCAATGTGCCACCTGTGAAAAGTTATTCATATTAAATTTTTCGACTTTCATTGCCTTCATTGGTGTTTATGTTTTGCAGTCATGTCGACTATAGTGACATCATCGCAAAATACTCGGGCGTACCTAAAACGCATCTAATCGAGAAACTGATAATAGTATCTTAAATTGGGTTATTTTATTATGATTGTAGTAAAATAATGGGTTTGTTTGGGATAATTTGTCTCTACTGCAGTGCAGCCAGTCGGAAGACAGTCCGTCTGTCGGCCCAGCCACAACTTCGGTGGCAAGCGGCAGCGGCGAGACAGCTCAGACAGCGTAAAACACTACAGAAGGTTCTGCACGTTGATCTTCGCAAGGAATGTATTTTATTAGTTGTTTGTGTAAAATGTGACTCGTGCGTGTGTGTAGTGCGGCCGCGTGCGCCACTCTAGGTACATATTAGCTCCCGCTCGAAGTGCGCAAACAAAAGCAAAAGGCAGGGCCAAGCACAAATGGTGCCAGTCAGAGCTTAGACTATGCACGACTATCGGGGCATAAGTAGTGAGCCCATCTTGGTTCAAGTAAATCAGGATAATCTTGAGGCTCACTCACTTCCGTAACAACTGACAGAGTGCTTGCAGTGGGCGGGGCGAGTCGCTAGGGTGCGTCTCCATTGAAGCGAGGCGGAAACGTGCGGAATAGATTCACCTGCTCCGCTTCACTTTTGTGATCGGTCGATTCCGCTCCGCTCCGTGTCAGTGGAGACGCACCCTCAGTCTCTGTCGCTCAGTATACACTCCGGAGTGCGAGTGCATCCAGGGCTGGCACTGTGGCTACACGTGCCGCGTGCGAATGGATACAGTCAAATTATAAGACAGTGAGGCATATCTAGAATAGTCACATTTTCCTTTCGTAAACAGCGTTTATGTGAGGATTTTTACAGTGAAGTGTAAGTTCTGTACCTACTTATTACTTATTCTCTGTGCCCCTGATTCTTAACACAGAAACATAACCGGCAGGACCTTGGGTTGTTCATACGTTACATAAGTATAGTTTTTTTTGCCACAAAAACTGTAATTAACCGCTCCGATTCATGTAAGCCATTAGGGACATATTTGCAAAACAATATTCACATGTATACCTAAGTAACATTAAGGCCAGGTTCACACGAATGGATGAAAACGCGCGTTTGACTTAATACATTTAGGTACTTTACCGTATTAGGGGTAATAAGTATCATGTCATGTAGGCAACGATCATTGGATGTCCAGCTATTCCTGTACCAAAATTGTTTAAAATCCGTCCAGCCGTTTTAGGGTGATTAGTGGACAGTCATTTTTATCAACAGATGTCGCTGTACGGCTAAGTTTTTCGTGATAAAGTCGTTCGTGAAAAAGTTTTTGTGAAAAAGTTTTTCGTGATTAAGTACTGACACGGTACGGCTGGCGCTGTGCGACCATACAAATCTGCATTACTAATTTTCCCTGAAATAGTGACCCCTCCATAAAAAACATATTTTCAATACAATTTTAGAATTCTATAGGTATAGTGTTATTGTATCTAATCGTCTCTTTCACAATCTGTTAAGATCGAGGTGTAGGTAATCGATACCTATGGGAGATCGGGTAGCGCTAACACTATCACTGCTATCAGTAATATCAGTATTTGCGACTTCGAGTGTTGTAGAAGGGCCGAAGGTTCGTGGCGACGTTCCTTAGGCACTGGTTTTTGCCCCCGCCATATTGCGGATTTTTGAGGTACTAATTTATTTTACTGGCAACGTTTAATATTTGGTAACTGACTGTAAAAGTCAGTAAATGTCACTGATGTAAACAAAAAGGAAACAGGACTAAATATTCCGCAAATTTCAAGTAGGTAAGTTAAATGTAAAGCTAAAACTATCCACAGTGATGAAAGTCAAGTTTTTTTCAATAGGATTCAGTATTTATTTCACATGAAAAACGAAGGATTGAGCAGCATTCCGGTAAACAATGTTTTGAATTTGGTTGATGACAAATCACTACTGACGCAAATATATATGGCGTAAATATGCATATTATTGCCATATTATGAAAGCTGTTTGTAGCGCCACGATCCTTGGGCAGGAAGGCTATAGGTACATAATCGTATACAGTGACAATGACACTACATTGTTAGATCCTGAAGGGCTACTCCGATGTTTGAAATACGACCGTCGTATAGTGCCGTCCCGCTCACTCAAATTTACTTTGACAGGAGATCGAGAGGGAGGGCACTATTCGAGGGTCGAATTTCGAACATCGGAGTAGCCCTTCTGCGCCGCCGTTACGTTCATGTGAACATATAGCCTTAGGTTTATTGCCAGTGCTTGTGGTCCTCGCATTAACTAAATAGAACAATGCTTCCTCTCAGATGATAGTTTAAAATTGGACGTGCATGGAAAAATTACCATGTGGCGATCGAAGAACAAATCTATATGTGGGACTGGGACTGATGGCTGGCTGGTGATGAATGACGGAGGTTTGTATTTGAACGAGAATAGTAAGAATGAAGGTGTCAGAGCGAGACGTATGTGAGTTTATACTCATTGCCGGAAGACGACTGTTGTTTTGTGTTTTTCTGTTAATTTCTTATACTTTTTACGTGTTCTATCTACAAAATATACTTATTTCACCTATAGCCGGTGTTTATCTAAGCCTCCCGGCTATATATATATGAGAGAATTTCTTACATAGGTATGTACTAACTCTTCAGCTCCATTATCAATTTGCTTTGGTCTTCGTTACACGATTATTCATACTAAGTACACCACACTTAAAATTAGCTCAAGTAACTTTGTCTGTTGTTGTCTGTTGTTTTTCATATATCTACCTATTTTCTAAAGTTTCATCTCATACTGCTGAGCTAATGATGGCAGGTATAACTCCTTAAACGGTTAGGAGTTAAGGCATGCATGCAAAAAATGCCTCCTCGATGATCCCGCTATATGTAGGTACGTAGGTACCTAATGTCATTGAAAAGCCAAAAATATCCCATTCATTTACATAATTATAACATTTTAATTACCGTTTGAAGTCAGTTCCAAACCTCACGTAATTTTCTTTATCGATCAAAAATACTAGTATTCTAATAGCCAAAATAGTAATAATTAAAGGTTTCATGCGTGGCATCTGTTTTCCTAGTAATAATTAAGTGGTTTGGCACCGACTTCAAAAGGTGATTCAAAGGTAATCTGTAGGTACCTACATGAACGGATTGTTTTTGACTTTTCAGTTTATTTTGCAGCCGGTTCTTTTTTTTATCAATACACTTTCTTGTCGGACTGTAGGTACGGTGTCAAAAACTACGTCAGGTTCAGTAGGTACAATTGAGTATTTAGAGAGACCCTACACTGCCTTTTGAGTATGTCGATGTCCGCCCAGCGCAACGCAATGGGTCAGTGCAAGGAATATAATACCAAAGACTATATACCCCCTAGACATATGTTCTCATACAAAAAAACGTAACTCTGAAAAAGCTCAAAATTCGGTATAAAAACTAGATGGCGCTGCTTCGTAGCCTGGAAGTGACAAAAATGTTATTTTTCACCAACATTTTTAAGTGATTTTTGATTTTTTGAAATCAAACGCATTACTGCTTTATTTTAATACGATAATATAACTTAAATACACAATTTTTAAGGATTATATTTTTTACTCTTCAATAACGTGGTTTGATCGTATTAAAATAGATGGCACTACCTCTGGATAGCTCAAGGTTGCTTGCGGGCTCGCCAATTTTTGCTACACAAAATAGCTAGATGGCGTTGGTGCACTGATGTAATGGACAAAATAAGTTACGCCCGAATTGTCATGCGACATTTCCCACTAACAAACAGTCAGTAACGTAATATTTGTTAGATAAGTTTTGTACAGTCAAGGAATTTCATTTCCTACCCATTTCGTTACAATGTCGTTAGACATTCGCAATGCATTAAGGTCGAAAATTATATTTCAATAATAGTATTGAAATGTCAATATTATTATTTGTCACTTCATTTTACAAAAACCTCCTCGCGAAAGGTTATCATTTGCTTTTAATTTCTAATTAGGAACATATGTCAGTGTCAATCGAAAAAATCGTAAAATAATTTTCAGCAACGTTATTAATATGAAAAATAAAATGCTTGCCGCTAACCGTGAACTATTAAAAGATAATGATAATGACTGAAAACAATGAAGAGCTCAAAGAGTGGAGTTACACCAGGAAGGAATACGGATTTATGAGATCACGCGTCGGCTCAATGCTAGCAGGGACACAGTTTGACGTTGGGTACGGCGATATAATGCTGAAGGAAACCTTATTGATCTACTGCAAAGCAAAGTAACCATTGCATCGTCCGTTTGCCATGGCCCAAGACCAACGCCGACGACAAAACGGCTTTAGGCCAACGGGACGATTTGCGGAAATGTTTGACATTTACCCTAGAACAATTAGGAATTGCCTACATGCAGGCGGCCTGCGAAAATATATTCGTTCGTTTTGTTTTTGTTAAAAGTAATATAAAAAAAACGTATATAAAATTGTGGTTTTATTGAATTATCACTGTCGTTAGTTCTGTTAGTTTTTGTATAGATAAATTTCGGGTGCCTGTCGTATCGCATAACGTTTTTTGTCCTAAAAATGTTTGGCCGAGAAAGTTTGGCATACTGTTGAATGGCATACTACTCGTTTGTCCTAATAATTTTTGCGCATACTCTCTTAAAGTCCTAAATCAAGTTTGTCCTAATATTGATAACTAAAATCTAATTACCTAAAGCATAATATTCCTAACATGATTTGCCCTAAGAATTATTTTGCCTATTATCAAATTGGCTAAAATTACAGCACCTAAACTAAACTATGGTAGGCGTGAAGTCAGAATCGTTACGTATTCTACCTTCAGGCAGGTCAGATTTTGGTTAGGATAGGTACGACGACGAGCGAAGCGAGGAGGAGTGTTAGCTAGAACTGTGACCCTTTTAAAACTCTGCTTGCTAAAAATCATCAAGATGTATGCTTAATGACATGTAGTCAAAACACATAACAAACTATCCTAATATTGTAAGACCGAAAACTGTAGGTTAGGTTAGGTTTGTTTTATGACCATGGATAGCGGAGCGCGCGAAGCGAGCGGAACGTCAGAATGCTTGCTTAAAAATCAACGAGATTTAGGTATAATGAAATGTAGTCAAAAGATTTTTAGCACATTAAATTAATAAATAAAATTAAATTCCTTGACCTACGTAGGAAATTTGTTAATCGTAAAATATATATGTAATAATATAAATAATGAGCCTTCGGTATTGCAATTTATAATAGACATAATAAGACATTTATTTATAAGTAGTTAGGAATTTAAAAAAAACGAAGCGAAGTATAGAAAACAAATACCTACTGAATAATGATCATAAGTACGAGTATACTTACTTACTTATTCCCCCGTTTTCCGATGCTGCAAATATGTCATGTCGAGTAAAAAAAGCAAAGGAGCTCAAGGAGTAAGGCCCTTTTTACTACCTCGCACTACGCTGCCAAAACTTTAACAAGCGATTTCTCGATGTATAGCAGGCAGGGGGCGAAATAGTAGAATAGAATGTGATACTTAGAAGATAAATCCTATGGATTTAACTAATGCGAAAAGTGCAAGTTGCATCCTTCACATTTATTTGTGAACTTTGTAAGGGTAAAGAGGGAAAAATAAAACTCATTTATTTCATTTTACTTTATACTTAAAAATAATAATTAAAATCAATCTACAAAAACACAACTTCCATTATTCGGTATAATTGGAATACGTGGTATAAGTACACTTTGTTCCTTGGCTTCTCCCGTTAAAATGGTTAAAATCGTGCCCTTTACGATGTGCCTACTTCCCGAATTAGGTGCATAATTGACAGACAATTCGGGCATTGTCGTGTATCCGAGTCTAAGATCTGAGTAATACAAAAACTTTATGCTCTAATACTGTACTCGGCGGTAAATAATTATTTCCCATCGGTCTTTAGAAAGAGACAATTCAACAATTGGCTGTTTACGACGATTTCCTAACACTGGTGACCGTCCATCAATCATCGTTTAAAATTAAGAGGAACGAACGTATTTCACGTTTATAATATTATTAGGATTATTTATATAATGTTGATTATCCTATCTTTGCATACTCAGTTATTACTTTATTTTTATTCACTTACCAAGCGGGGGTACATAGTCAAAGCTCGTACTATTTTCAGATGATGTGCGTATCGAAACGTGATACCTACCTGAAGGGCTACTCCGATGTTCGAAATTTTACTGTCGTATAGTGCTATTCCATTCACTAAAATATTCTTTGACAGATGATCGAGAAGGATGGCGCAATTCGACAGTCAAATTTTGAACATCGGGGTAGCCCTTCTGGCATCACTGGTTTGACATGTCTTGCCAGATGGGTGTGTGATGTCGTCAAATCAAATGTCATTGTTTCAAATTTGTAAAATTGTATGTATTTTATTCTTGAAATTACGCGATTAATTGAATTTTGCGGTTACGTGTTTCCATATCAGAATTTATTGTTTTTTTACAAAGAATAGTTTGGTATGCGTTTCGTGAAGGTCTATCGTAGGCCCAGACAAAATTATTATTATATTGATTAGTTTACGTCAAAACGATGACATTTGTGTATGTTTAAATAAAACATACACAAATAGTGAAATGAGACGAAACGGAACGTAGTAAACAAACGTCGCACCTAACGTCATCTATTCACTTTTTACTGTATCACTTGGAAGTTTGAATGTCGTTGAACGCTTGACGACTGTGTTACTTCACGCTTGCGCGTACCGTACAGTAGAAATTGAAAAATGTCGACTTTTGAATGAATTGATACCCTTAGCGGCATCTAGCGATGTAGAACGATAGTAACAAACGGAGTACGGTGCGTAGTATGAAGAATATCGGTCTAGGGGGTATATAGTCTTTGATAATACTCACAAGGAGGGTCAGTGTGTACGAAAGGGGACCCGATTTTAGGACAGAAAATTTACGACCAAAAATTTTTTTTTGTTGGTTTGGGCTTAAATTAGATTGAATCTTGTAGATTACGCTAAAATAAGCATATTTTATTCTTTAAACTTTTTCTCTCAGATCAATATTCACCAAGATATTGGGATTCAAATGCATAACATATTTTGATGTAGGTACCTAATAGTAGACTATTTACTAGGGTCCATGTAAGCAAGCATTTTGACGCTCTGCTCGCTTCGCTCGCTCCGTTATACATGGTCACAAAACAAACCTAACCTAACCTACAGTTTTCGGTTTTCAACCCATGTACCATATTTTCAGCAAGCATTTTTACCTTAAAAACCTCCTCAATATCTCGGTAATTATTAAGTTTAGAGAAAACTTGTCCATACAAAACATGCTTATTATAGAAATTGACTGGGGTGTTGTTTCTAGAGCTGACACTCTGGACGAACAGGTGTCGCTTTTAATTCCCTCCTAATGCAGCTCTATGATATTCATGCCCCAGTCCGTTCTGTGCGGATCAAACATCTTCCTGCTCCTTGGCTTACTCGAAAAATTAAGGATCTTGATAAAAAGAATTCTGCCAAGTCGATTCGACTTAGTCGAAGTATAAAACTGATTCCACAGAAGGTAATAAGGCTCGTTATCTTACCCTACGTAATCGCTGTAATAAGATTTGTCGAGATGCTCAGCGACGTCATATCCATCAGTCTGTGGAGAATGGTGACCCGGCTAAGGTTTGGAAATTTCTTAAGTCCCCCAGAGTTGGGAAATCAAATTCCTTTTATCAAGAAATTTGACGACGCGTTTGGCTCGGTTGGTAGACACCTGCCTACTGAGTCGACGGTCCCGGGTTCGAATCCCGGCCGGGGCAAATATTTGTTCTTGGGTCATGGATGTTATCTACATATGTATTTATATATTATGTATATCGTTGTCTAGTACCCATAGTACAAGCTTTGCTTAGTTTGGGACTAGGTCGATTTGTGTATGATTGTCCCTTAATATTTATTTATTAAAAAAAAAAACAGCAGGAACTCCATACTAGTGATATCGACTTCGATCAGCTCAATCAGCATTTTTCTACTTCTGCTACTTTCAGTGGCTCAACTAAAGTCAAAACCCTCGAGTATCTTTCAGCTCTCCCAACTCCTGACTCATCTTCATTTCTTCTTGCGCAATTTACCGACAGTTATGTTAAGAAGAACATAATGGCGATAAACTCAAATGCCGTTGGCGTTGATTGCATTAGCCGTAATATGATCCTCCCTCTCATTGACCTCCTTGTTCCTATTATTTCCAATATCCTTAATTTTTCTGTTTCCACCAATACTTTCCCCACGCTATGGAAGGATGCCAATATCATCCCAAGAAGCCAAACCTTCTACTTATTCTGAATACCGTCTTATTTCCATTCTCCCCTTTCTATCTAAAGTTCTTGAGCGTTTAGTACATAAGCAGCTGGCATCTTTTCTTAATCGAAACGAGCTACACAATGTTTTCCAGTCTGGTTTTCGTCCAGGTCATAGTACGGCTACTGCGCTGGTGAAAATTACTGATGATATCCGCGAAGGCATGGATAATCGGAAATTAACGGAATTGACGCTGCTGGATTTCAGCAACGCGTTTAATACCGTTGATTTTGATGTCTTATTAGGTATTTTACGTTCTCCTGCGGTAATTGATTGGTTTCGTAGTTATTTAGGTGGTCGTCGGCAGAGAATAAAGGTAGATGATTCCCGATCTTCTTGGAGCAGCATTCTAGCCGGTGTTCCGCAGGGTGGAGTGCTGTCTCCTTTGTTATTTTCAATATTCATTAATTCCATTACGCATAATCTCTCTTCACGATATCACCTTTATGCTGACGATCTTCAAATTTACTTGCAGGGTGGAGTTGGAGAACTCCCGTCTATTATTAGTTCAGTAAATGACGACTTAGAGCACATTTTAGACTGGAGCAACAGATTTGGTCTCAAAGTTAATCCTGTAAAGACTCAAGCGATTATAATTGGTAGTGCTAAACTAATATCTAGGGTTGATTTTACTAATTTGTTACCGATCTATTTCGATGGTGTTTTAATACCTTTTTCACACCAAGTTAAGAACCTTGGTATTATCATGGATCGGACCTTATCTTGGGTGCCTCAGATAAATCAAGTTAGCAGGAAGATGTTTGCAGCAGTGAGTTCTCTGGGAAGACTCCGTAATTTCCTTCCAATCGCCACCAAACTTGCGCTTACTCAAACTTTACTTCTTCCTATCATGGATTATGCTGATATCGCTTACCCTGATCTCACAGAGGAACAGCTAAATAAACTTGAGCGTATTCAGAATATTTGTATCAGGTTCATATTCGGATTACGCAAATATGATCATGTATCCAGTTTCCGTTCGCAGCTCAAGTGGCTTCCTATCCGTTTTCGTCGTAACTCTCACATCCTTTTTCATCTTTACAATATACTTTTCAACCCTGCAACTACCCGTTACCTCAAGGAGCGTTTCAGTTATCTTATCTTCGGTCTGTTAGATCCTCTCAAAATTGGCTTCTGGCTGTCCCCTCTTCCTCCTCTAAATTCTACAACAGCTCTTTTTCTTTCCAGGCTACCTTGTTGTGGAACTCTTTGTCTGTAGACTTAAAACGTAGCCAATCCGTTGCCAATTTTAAAACACTGCTTAAAGAACATTATTTGTCCCTTCTTAAATTTTTTGGTATCGGGACCGATATGAAGTGTGGTTCGTTACTAATATTATTTTATTTATTTATTTAAACTTTATTGCACAAAAGAAAAACTTAACGTACAAAATGCGAACTTAATGCCATGCGGCATTCTCTACCAGTCAACCTTAGGGCAAAGCAGAGAAATTGTAGGCGGTGCATCAAACAACATAATTACACATAATTAAAATACTCATAATACTCATACTACATAGCTACATACATATAGATAATAAACATACATATATATAAATAGATACATACATAAATATATACGACGATATTTTATATGTACATGCCTATGTTATGTATGTTTAAGTAGGTTTATTTGTGCATATATATTGATTTTTTTTGGTATTTTATGTACGTTTATTTATGTATTATTTAAGTAGTTTTTTTTCTACAGATTCCATGATTACTTTTGCATCGCCTAGGTACTCATTTCTGACGTTTTTATTTAATTTCGCTACCTTGTCTGGTAGAGATCGCTCTTTAGCGATAAGACCGCCTGCTGTTTGCCTCTATTGTTTGTTACGTGCAATCTGAATTTGTTTGTATTTTTTTCTTGTTGAGATGTGCAATAAAGAATATTCTATGCTATTCTATTGTTATTTTAGCGTCTTCTATACGCTAGCATCATAAAAAATAGGTGTCATAATGACACCACCCCCATCAAAACTTTCTGGGTCCCCTTTGCTACACCCTTTGCGCAGCGTCAACGCAACGTCGGCGTGAAGCCAGCGGCGTTTATTTAGCGTCAGCGTCTCACCAGCATCAGCAGCGCCATTACAACGTCGATATCTACGACTTTATTAATGTGCTCAAAAAACTTGTTCTATAAGTAGGTATAGTTAAAGGTATTAAACTCTTACTTTACTTGCCCGTAAAAGTTTAATGGTTGATTGTCGTTACACAAAAGAATCAATTACCTAAAGAAAACATTATGTTCAGACCTTGACAATGTACCTACTTATGTACAAGTTTTTTTAAAACAACCCAAATATTGTTTTTTATAATGGTCCAATGGAAAATGAATAATGTCATCGATGAGTAAATAACAGATGACTATCTTATCTACATGATTCGATTGTCATTTGCTTAATATTTATCACGATCCGTATTATTTTTTGCGTAGGTAGGTATTACTCGTTCTTACATATTGCGTAGAACTACCTACATCTATCTAAGACATTGTAAAAAATAAAGGACTTTTCTCTGTACCCTATATTACGGTATTTGATGATGATGACAGCTCAAATCAGCCACTCTTTATGTCAAAAACGATTTGTTTGATGTTTAAATCTCGCTCTCACTCGCTTGTGACGTCATAAAAATCTGTAGTCAAAACATCTTCTTTTTAATTTTTGTCCAATTAAAAATAGTGGTAGCAAACTATGCCTAAAAGTTAGTGGTAGCACAGAATAGATAATGGTGGTAGTTCATTGGGTTTGTTTAGTGGTTTCAATATTGCAGTTTATTTACCAAAGACCCGCAAGTGTATAATTCAAATAAAACGTCTTAAAATATTGTTATGACGATTAGTACGCAAATGTACCTAAGCTGTATTTAAATAAATGAATTGTTTACCTGTGCCTCCTGTTTGTCTCCATTCTTCATTGTGAAATAAAGTGAGAAGCTCATGAAACACAACTTCACCGAGATCGCAACGAACGCAACTATTATAAACGCATAACTCATTATGGCCGATTTTCTAATATCAATTCAACACGGGACGTGGCCTGCCTACCGCGAACAACACTCCACTGTCAATTGCAAAACATGGACCGAAAGTGGCGATGTTGATTTTTTATCGAAGCTGACTTCAATGCTGGCGGCGAGTGCTTATTAAGAACTTTTAGAAGTGACTTGTATTTTAATAGTAGGTAGGTGTCTACCGATACCTATTGTATTGACATGTTATCAACAGTCAACTGTGGACACTACTGAATGATAACACGTGTTCCTATATTTCATAAGACAGATAATTTTCAATATATCCTAATAATTTATCTCTCAGCGATTTTATCTACTTATATCTATTATGTAGAATTCATTAAAACGGGATCTATGTAAATTTTGATTAAAACACTGGAAAAGGATATTTAAGGGCAAGAGGGCGTTATTTATACGATTTATACGGCAACAATTTTGCAACCAATCGCAACCGCACTATAATGACATTATTTTAAATACCTATCTGCTCCTATGGTCCTCTTTTCCTGACCTGACTGTTTTTCGTTTAGTAAACATGTACACTTTATTTATAATATTACGTTCACGACTGTGAATGTTTTTCGGCATTTTCTTTGGATATTTTAAATATTTGGCTTTTAAAGGAACCACCACGAATGACATTCATATTGTTAACAAAACATCATTGTCAGTTTAAGAAATTACTCGTAGTTCCAGTGAAATTCCGCAATATAGCGCATCCTCATATATTTCTGGTCAGGCTTAATATTCCAAATTTCCCAAATCGCCCATTTTTTCTAATCGACATTTAAACTCGTCTAGGTAGTTCTTAGCTCGTCAATACTTCCAACTCGTCCACGGTTTACCTACTTATTTCGTATTTTTGTGATATTGTTTTTATTGTAGGTTTTTTTCTTTGTGTAAGTACACACACACTTATGAAAATGGAAATAAAGTAAAAAAATTGAACAGTTTAGTATATTAACAAAGTATCATCAACATTGAGCGAACTCGTCAAGTGACGTCACAGCGGGCGCATTATGTATTAAATTAAATATTTCAGAAACTATTAAGGTTATTAGGATGTTTAGTTTATTATTGTAATGCCGCGTAATCAAAATTGGGAAATATTATTGATGAATTAATCGACGCTCTAGTAAAAATAAATAAGTAATAATTAATAAATAAATACAGGATTGGTCACGTCACTATCCAGCTGTTTATATCAACGGAACTTATTTATTCACTTTTGATAGGTATTGATATTGACTGTACTATAAGCACTTTTAGTAAAAGTCTTTTACTGCTATATTATTACATACCGGACCGGATCTTATTAGGTATAGGTACATGGCGCTTTGCCATAAAATAATGAATCTTAATTAGTGCCTATTTCATTAATTATAACAAGCTGCACTTGACGAGCGATAGTAAAATTTTTGCCTGTTATCCGAAAGATAAGATGTGTGTCATCTTCATTTTACCATTCTGAAGTAAGTATCAAAGTCAAGTGATCTAAACACTTGAGATTTTGAGTAAGTATGTGATATAAATGTAGCTGCCGAATATATTAAAAAGATGTATCTAAAATTATAGGGATAAGTCCGCCTTTGTCCGCGGCTGAGAACCTAGTGAATATCTTGTCATCAACAATTCTGGACCACACAAGCCCGGTAAAAACTCCTAGAAGATCTCATATTCTGAAACCATGGATTACCCCCGGTCTTTTACGCTGCATTAGAAATCGAGATAGACTTCACACCAAATCTAATAAAGATAGTAATAATTTAATCCTAAAAAAAACTTATCAACGCTATAGAAACTATTGCAATAACCTTTTAAAGAGAGTTAAATTGGCTTATGATAAACAACTAATTGAGAATGCTAAAGGTAAACCAAAGGACACCTGGAACGCCATTAAGAAAGTTGCTAATATTCAACATAATAAAAAATCTTCCCGTGAACTCCTGTCTCTCTGTGCAGATGCTCGGTCGTCGGTTGACCGCGTAAATGTTTTCTTTGCTGGTATTGGCAACTCGCTCGCTCAGTGTATAACCAGCGCTAGTAACTACGTGAATATGTCTAAAACCTATGTAAATTATGGTCTCGACAACGCGAGGGACTCTATGGTAATTCTTCCAGTTGATGACGCAGAAGTGGAGCGAATTATTCTTGACCTTAAAAATCATTGCTCGGTTGGCCACGATAGTATACCAACCTCTGTATTAAAGGCTTCTCGGAATAAACTTGTTCCTGTCCTGACATATATCTTTAATCTGTGCATTTCTACCGGTAGCTTCCCTACTGTGTTCAAAAAAGCTCTTGTTCACCCGATTTTCAAAAGTGGCAGTAAAAACAATGTTAGCAATTTTCGCCCAATTTCAGTCCTCACTAGCATTTCTAAAATTTTTGAAAAACTTTTAAATAATCGTTTGATTAACTTCCTAAATAAAAATAACATCCTGGCCCCCAATCAATTTGGATTCAGAAGTGGTAAATCTACAGAGGACGCCGTAGTTATGCTGATAGACAATATTGTAAAAAACTTAGAAGACAAACAGAAAACTATTGGCGTCTTCTTAGACTTGTCTAAAGCGTTTGACACAGTATCTGTCCCTATTTTACTTTCGAAGATGTCTGCGATGGGTATCAGAGGTGTAGCCTTGGAAATTTTTAAAAATTACTTGACAGAACGCACTCAATGTGTTGTTATTGATCAAATAATAAGCACTGAAACACAACTTGATTACGGGGTCCCCCAGGGTAGTGTCCTAGGACCTACCCTTTTCTTAATCTACATAAATGATCTGTGCACACTTCGGCTTGACCACTGTCAAATTATCACTTACGCCGATGATACAGCTCTTATAATTAAGGGTGAAAGCTGGGACGCTGCCCTCAAAGCAACTGAAAACGCGCTTCGTCATATAGCTAAATGGTTAACAGCTAATTTACTGACCTTAAACGTAAATAAATCAAATTTTCTTACCTTTTCTCCTACAACTGCACTTCAGCCTGACCTGGGGTCATTCAAAATATATGTTCATACTTGCCCATCTGCTCCTCTAGCCCAGCCTCGACCTAATCAGTATCCTAATTTAAACATAGACAACCCCTGCACATGTCCTGCTCTTTCCCACGTTCAAAATATCAAATATCTAGGAGTAACTCTCGATTGCAATTTGCGATGGCACCTACACATTGAAAACCTAATCCTAAAAATGAGGAAACTTATATATGTCTTTAAAAATCTGAGAGCAGTGTTAAACATACATTCCCTAAAGACAGTGTATTTTGCACTTGCGCAGTCACTATTAACATACTGTATTAGTGCCTGGGGCGGGGCTTGCAAGACTTTGTTCCTAAGATTAGAAAGGGCACAACGAGCAGTCCTGAAGGTTATGACAAGTAAGCCCTTTTTATACCCCACCACTGACCTTTATCGTGACTGTAATGTTCTTACAGTCAGAGCTCTATTCATTAGACAGATTATTATAAGGAAACACAAAATGTTACCCTTCAATCAGGATCTAGTCAAAAACAAACGTCGCATTGACCTCATCTGTACAATTAACACTCACCGTATGGTTTTGTCTGGACGGCAATTCTTCTATCTGAGTCCGAAACTATATAACCGTATCAATAAAATAATTTTTATCTACAGTGCCTCATTAAAAGAATGCAAGTCAAAAATTACAAAATGGTTGGTCACATTAACATATAATGAGCTCGAGGATCTCCTCGAGTTTCGGTAACCCACTTTGTGTCACCCTCTCACACACACACACACACACACACACACACACACACACGCACGCATGCAAAAGCGCAAATGCGCGTGCCTTATTCATTGCTTTTTTCCAAATTTTTATTGTAAGTTTTCTACTAAAGCTTTTTATAGTTACTTCATTTATCTACCTCATAAGTTTCCATAAGTGCAAAACGGGTATCTACTAGATTTTACTAAATTGTGTTGCTTTCCAGGGTGAGGGCCTGGAGATCTGTATTACAGGTTTTCAATACCTAGTTCAGACTCCAGTCCCTCACAAAGGATACTTTGTACCACTTTCATGTTTACCAACTAGTTGTCAAACTGTTTTTGTATGTCCTTTGTGAGGTGAAAATAAATGATATTTTTATTTTATTTTTATTTATTTTTTATTTGTACATGTTTATTGTTTTGAAGTTTTGTGAATTGTTTTGTGTACAATAAAGTGTTTACATACATAGTTTGCATACTTATTTATTATGTCAACTTGTCAATGTAGGTTTAGGGTAATGCAGCTTAAGTATAGCAAAACCGTTACAGTACCTTTAGCATAACTTTGACATGAGATTCTTTCTCGCGCGAAATATTATACTATCCATCTCTTTTTGTGCAGTATTATAAGAGAGTGACGGGGGACACTATGTCGCGCGACAAGAGTCGTGAAGCAGTTATTTTAGATAGCCAGGTCAGGTCCGTTAAAAGGCTTCGCGTGTTCGTTATTATATCCAAAATAAAATAGGTAAAAAAAATGCGTCTATTAAAAAGGTATGCTCATTTCTATATGCGTAAAATTCAAAATGGCAGACGCACGATTATATCAAAATGTTGTTAAGTACCCATGGTATATTCATATACTATTAGACTATGTTAGTACATATAAGAGGTCAGAGGCCTTTAAAATTAAAAAAAGTAAATGCGACTAAAATAGCAAAAAAACATTCTATGCGCGCTATCAGGCACTGAAAAGCCGAGACGTTGCAAAACGCCCTCCAGGGCCCTGGTTCTTGTAATAGACTCCTAACTCTATGGCAGCGTTCGGTTGTTGTCGAGTTGTGTGAAGCCATCACTCGCGGCCCCGTAATGGCATTCTCTACAATTGTTCTCCAAACATTTAACGTCAGATCCTGCCATACAAACACGCAATAAAAGACTTCGCGCGTTTGTTATAATGTCCAAGATGAAATGACAAAAAATACGTCCAAAGACAAAACCAAATGCGGCCCGTTTATGCGAAACGAGTTGACTCAACGTTTATACAGCCGGCCATTTGAAATTGAAACTATTAACGAAATTCGAAACGGTACGCCGCAGACTGTATTATACCTGCTGTAGCATAAATTTAATAACGTTGTATTAATCGATTTCAATTCGACTTGGCTATATCAATGACAGGAATATAGCAATTTATATTTAAGCAATATCTCGGCTTTATCACGACATTTAATGGATGTAGGAGCACTTTGTTTTTCGTCCGTCTCTCTGTCAAGTCAAGACTTTATCTCGGGAACGTGTAGAGGTATCGAGTTGAAATTAAAACCATATTGATGATGTTTACATCATAACAATCTTATAAAACCTTAATATTGGTTTAAACAAACAAATATAGGTACGTACGAGGAAAAATCTTCATCAATTTTATATTCATCCCGTTTAGGAAATTAACGCCATAACGTTTGATAGCTCACTTCGCTAAAATATTACCTAAGTACTAAAGTACTTACATACACTTTGGCGAGATCTCGGAGTATGTTATTTAAAACATTGAATTTGTCTGTGATAATGGTAATTTTAGCGTTTATTCTCTAAAGTCTAAGTTTTAGTACCTAGTCTTTGTCGACAATAGTTATGTTATAGATAAACATGCTGGATAATGGTGCATTATGCCTTACCTTATTATACTTTATAATCCGTAGCTACGTACTAATGGGAGACAGAGACACGTGACCACATGGGCACGGTTGCGTGTCTAAGGCAGAATAAAATATTGTTGAAGTTTCTCTTTTGATCTTCTCAAAAGCCGCTTGAGAACTGTATTTTATTGGTTGTTTATGAGCTTGGTTGTTGAGCAAGATGCGAGCGCGGCGGCTACACGAGTGAGCGAGACACATGTCAGTCCCGCGGCATGGCGACACGGCCGATCGACCGGTGGGACTGGCTACGAACGAGCACTGTTTTCGCGCCTCCTTCCTAACATAGATGCCACGACTTTGCGCGACAGCGGTGTAGGTAGGTACGTGTGTCTTACTCTATGCCACGATTTTGCGCGACAAAGTGGGAGAGAGACGCGTACCGCGCACCGCTGCCGCTGTCGCGCAAACTTGTGGCATTTCCGTAAAAACTGGTAAGGTAGAGTAGAAGTGCGTAGGTTTCTTGCCCACGTATTGATTCAATTAGATGTACTTATCTTCTCTTGACATACCCGAACTGAACCACTGTAATTTATTCTTCCTGGATCTTATGAAAATCTATACCCAGTAAGTACCCTAAGTCGTACATTGATATAAGGATTCCTAGACATCTGATTAGAAGTTCCAGGGAAAAGGCGTTTGCCGAGCGACAATTACGCTGACAAAAAAAAAACTGTTTGGCCCATTGTAAATAGCGAGCTTGAATTACTGAGGTTCCTTCAAAGAAAGGTGCAGAAACCTACACTAGATAGTGAGTGAAGCGGAGCGGAGAAAATTAACCAGTGAGGCTGCGTCTTTGTAAAGCCTGAAAGAAGTGCATTTAAATCTGAGGAATGTAATTGGTTCATTTTACACAACTTACGCTTCAATGGACAGACATCCTAAGGGTGAGTCTCCGCTGGAGCCAAGCTGTGGCCGAGCGGAGCGGAGGAGAGTGCGGAATCGACCAATCACAGAAGTGAAGCGGAGCTGAGATACAGATTTCAACTCAGGTGATTGGTCTATTCAAGGGTTTATTTAAATGTGTGACGGTCGCGGAAACCGAAGAAATCGATATAGACTGGTAGTTCAAATAAAAAAAATCAGGTCTAACGGCATTTTGTGAGCCATTTTGGCAACATGACTTTTTCAGCCGAATTCAGCAGGCTTTTTTACATCGGAATAGTCATGTTGCCAAAATGGATCCCAAAATGCCGTTAGGACGGTAAAGGAAGCCGATATTTAGAATTTTCTACCGGTCTATGAAGTTCGGGAAGATATTGCTCACAAACCATAAGGCCTACTAAAAGATTTTATACACCATGTTATAGGAAATTTTATAGAGATCATTCTTGTCTTTGACTTTTTTTTTCTAGCTGTAATACTTCTTGTATAAAACTATAAAAACCGTGATTAGGAACATCTTATGAGGGGGCATCAAAACGGGGGAAATGGGGGGAGGGGGGCAAAATTCGGCTTGGCAACATTCAGAACCGAATTCAGCAGGCTTTTTTACATCAGAAAAGTCATGTAGCCAAAATGGATCCCAAAATGCCGTTAGGAAGGTAAAGAAGCCGATATTTTGGATTTTTCTACTAGTCTAATACCTTTACTAAACTACTAGTTTTAGACTGAATTTGTTTTCCTTTACAATCAGCGTCTACGCATGGATTTTTAAACCACACGGTTGAAACCTAATAATCCAACCTAGCTATTTGTCTATTAGCCATTGTTATGTATGTATGACTGTTGATTGATAAAAAAGTCTATTCAACATCAACACGAGAGCGAATGCAAGCGTTGAATATCCTTACCGGATATTAGTATGCGCCACACTACAATGCATAGTGAAGGTCTACGCCGGTCGCCGGCAGACTATTTGTTTTCTACAAGCAATCTTAGTGGCAAACATGCGCCGAGCGAACATTCTAGAGATAACAGAGAACTTGGATATTTAAAAAATGGTGATCATTGTTATCATAATATTATCAATAGCTTAGGTTCGTTTCGTTTGATATATTCAAATGCGCGAAGAGGAAACCGCCCAGAAATATCGCGGCTTCTACGATATGGCCAAAAAAAAACTTTTGACGGAATCAGTTAATCGAGAAATCCCATTTTTAGGGTTCCGTAGTCAACTAGGAACCCTTATAGTTTCGCCATGTCCGTCTGTCCGTCTGTCCGTCTGTCCGTCTGTCCGTCCGTCCGCGGCTTAGCTCCGTGATCATTAGTACTAGAAAGCTGAAATTTGGTATGAGTATGTGTATGTATCACGCCGACAAAACGGTAAAATAAAAACTAAAAAAAAAATTTTTTTTCGGGTACCTCTCGAACACCTAAAGTGGGGGTGATTTTTTTTTTTCGTTTCAACCCTAGTGTGTGGGGTGTCGTTGAATAGGTCTCTTGAAAATAATAGGGGTTTTTAAACATTACTTTTTGATAAAGTCAGTAGTTTTGTAAATATTCGCTCCGAAAATAAAAAAAATTGTGTCCCCCCCCCTCTAACTTTTGAACCACAAGTCAAAAAAATATGGAAAAATTCATGTTAATGCGGCCTTATAAGTACTTTCAATGAAAACTATATTGAACAAAATCGGTCAAGCCGTTTTTGAGTTATCGCCAAATTTCATATTTTTTCTTTAAAAGGTCGTAAGTTGACTTCCAGAAGGTAATAAGTGATTACAGTTTCTAGGGCGTTTATGACCTTTTTATAGAGCTTAAAATCTGTCTTAACTTAAACCTCGGGCTTAAAACAGCAGTTTATTGTGAAGGATGAGCAACTACGGAACCCTACACTGAGCGTGGCCCGACATGCTCTTGGCCGGTTTTTTATGCCGAAAATTCGATTAATCGTATCATCCTACGACTTATGGAATATATAAGTAGCCACAGTAAAACGAATGGATTCTCGGTTAAGTATTTATTTATTAGCAAATAAATGATCGAGAAAAAAAACATAGGTACGTAACTTAAAATAATGAGTTGTACGTACAACCATAATTCATTAAATATTTTTGATAAAAAATACAGGCGATTAGTGTTTTCTTACTAATGGATTAGCGTTTCTGTATCGGGTTTGGAGCTCGTGCAGGACCGTTGGCCGTGGGTCGTTATAGTACAAATTTTCTAAGCCGAGCCAATCCACTTACCTGCATTCACAATGGCATTTTGTCTAAGACAATCCTATCTGCTTTTGTTCTCGTAAGCGCCAACCAGTTACTTACAAAAAAAGGGTAGAACTACATTGCGTGGATATTGAATTTTCAACCTTGTTCCTCGTTCAATAGGTTTCAAATGGTTGATGATGAGAGTTCATAATCCTTTTTCTAGGAGAGAACGTTCTTGTTGAGACAGGCGGTTGTAAAATTCCAAAAAAGCTATGATCACCATTATTCCGTTAGTGTATTTTGTAGTCTAATGTCCAAGGAAATAGAGTCGTTGTGAGTATTATATTCCTTGGTGGGAAGGCGTAGGCGCCCAATAAGGTGGACCGACGACCTTAGATGAAGGCAACGCACGATCGATCGTTATATGGAGAACTTATAGAAGAAGAAGAAGAAGATACGTTTATTTTGCAAACCAATTACTTACATTTAAATTTTACATCTAAATAATTGAATTAAATTTTTATATTAAATTTAACTTAAAATCTATACTTTTATAGTAATTCTATGAGCTAAACGGTGTTCTGGTGGTTCTGGTTGCAAAAATGGAGTCCACTCAGCATATGTCATAGCACTCTTGAGCACCACGACGCTGATCTTCCGTGGATCCTGATCAGGATATGTGTAGAACAGCGTGCCGTGTAGTGTATCTGTGTTGGTTTGTGTAAAAAGATGGATATGCAAATAATGGGTTGTGATGTTTTAGAGTCACTAGTCGATATTTAACTACTGTATACTTGGTGTGCATAATCAAGTTCATGATATACTACCACTCTAGACAAGCCTAACTGAGACGCGCAATAATATGTCAAAGTTTATAGGGAGGCCTTTGGCCAGCAGTGGACGTCTATTGAATTAGTTCCTACATCATGGGCCTGCTACTCGAATATTAAGTATCGTGGAGACCTTATTGCTACGTTCCAACTTCATCATCAGATCAGTTCTTTTAGGTACATTGCATTGCCATCCATTTTGCGTATGTATTTAAATCGTCTTGTAAGATTTGACCTAAAGGAACAAAACAACATACAAACATTGCAAGTTAACTAAGGGTTATAGGTAATAAAATATCATGTTCAGCGTAATTACCTACATATAAAGTAGGCACCGGAGTCCATGACCATGGTTGCCGTGCCCGTGGTCGGACTAGCGTCAAAATTCCACAAAATTTACAAGATTTAACCCTTAATTAGGAAAAGAACACTAAAGTTCCATAATTCTAGTCTTATCCGGGTTCGATAGTTCAAACGATTACGGTCCAGAAAAAAATACAAAAAGAGGGTCATAGGTTTTGTCCAGTATTTGGACATTGCCATATTTAAGGGTTTCAACGAATTTAATTCAACGAAAATCTTCGTAGGAATGTCTAAACAACTCCAGTGTCGGTTTCGCTGCAGTTGGTATAAGGGTACTAACTAGACAGAAGGGGTTTTCGATTTGCACCATAAAAAGTTAGACAAACGAGTCCTCATAGAAATTATTTGAGTTATACGACGACACCGTGTGCATTATAGGGTCGAAGAACATGACTTTGCGTTTGCTACGGCCTTCCTGTTCAGTATTTCCATTGCTGCGGTCATCGGAGCTATTAACGTTATTTCCTGTGACGTTATCTATTCTGAGTTTTCCAAAATCTCCATCCTCGAAACCTCCATGATTGTGTTCCCGGAAGATTCCACTAGGCTCGCCATAAGTTCCACGACTATGCTCTCCAAAATTTCCTCTGCTAGATTCTCCTAAGTCTCCACTGCTATATTCTAAGAAGTTTACTCTGCTATTCTGTCCCGCGCTTCCATCGCTACGTTGTCCTAAACTCGAATCGCTTTCGAGGGAGTCGAATGACAGGGTTGTTGCTAGTGAGATGACCGAACCTCTCCGGTTTTCCTGCAGAAGGAAAAATAGGCGTTATTTCAGATATTCTATTTCTATTTGTAGTCCGTACATTAAGCATTTAAGACACCTACTGACGTAAGTAGGTAATGACGTGGAATTCGAATTCGACGTTATTTTAAAATGGAGATGTTTCGCTATAATGGTTAATGGACGTGAACGTGATACCTCTTGAAAAATCCATTTTGTGAAAAACGTTCAATTTTAAATCAGTATAACTACGCTCCTGAGTTTGCTATTTGATTGTTATCAGGCGTTTTAATAATCATTCAGAAAAGCTACTCGTATGTTTGTGTCATTGTCATTAAAACATGTTTAAAACGTTTCTCGTGTCGTATCGTTTCTTATATCTACTTAGTTTGAAATTTGAATAAATTGAATGACGGATTTTAGACATTTGAATTGGTGAATTTTAGAAACACCTGCACATTAAATAAATACTTATGTTCATAACTTGAAGGTGGATAAAATCAATAAAAGTACCGAAAATCGTAATTAAGTTTCTCTTGTTTGCCTTGGCCTATCTTTGTTTTTGTTGAATGTGTATTAGCACTATTAGCATGTTTCCGTAAAGGCCTGTGAATATAAAGAAAAACCAGTCACCAATGGATTCATTTGTTTTATGGAAATGGTTTTTTTAGGCATTTTTTGTTATGCTTTCATAACTTGTAACTAACTAAGCAAAATGAATTAAGTAAAGTTTAGTTATTAGTTTGCCGGATAATAAGATTATACGATACCCTGCAGATACGAAATGACGAATGACGAATGACGGATTATAAGCCACAACACCAAACATTGTAGGTATTTGTTGTATCCGTACATCCGTACAGGTTTCATCATTAAATGGTATAAATATAAGGACTAATTATAATGCGTATAATTAATAAACAATATTTTATTTTTTAAGGAAGGAACACCAAATGAGCAATTAGTAAGTAGCCTAACCTAACCTAACTCGTTTTTCGTGTATTTTTGTAAATAGCATTTGATGGATTTCGCTAATAATTTATTCTTAGTGAAAGTTTTAAAGGAAGTTGAAGTACCTACATACTTAATATTAACTAAAACTACTATAGTATTCATATTTTCTCATATAATTTGAGGACGCTGAATTTCGTTTAGACAGAATAGAATCAATAAAAAAATATTAAAATTAATATTAATGATCTAATCATCCAAAAATACAATACATTTTAACACTTTACAGTCTCGTTGCCACACCCCGGGGCTTACAGCGCACGGATAATTTACTACCAATTGTCGGCCCAGTGTTAAATAATTTGTACACCGAAAACCACGGGACATGCTCGTGACATAAGTTTTAATAATTTTTCCCACATAAACGTATTAAATCTTATGTATCACGGGTCTAAAGTTTATTATCTTTTACATCATGGCCGCGGATGCACAAAGAAAAAGCCATCTTCCAGGCAAGCCATCCCTCGAATTCGCTCCCTCTTGTTAATAGACAAGCCAAGATAGTTTTCAAATGTGATGTGTAAGTATCACGTACGCTTACCATACTCGCTAGCGACAGCGTAAAGGATTTGCATGGAGAATAGTACTGCGCCCTAGCGGTTACTTTGTAGAACTACAATACTCCATACCAATCGTTTACGCAGTCGCTAGCGAGTATAGTCACTGTGAACTCATGGTAAGGGTACAGAAACGAAAACTAGACTCGAACATTGTCTGTCTTCTAGACGCGTAGTTATTATTTATAACTAGCGACCCGCCCCGGCTTCGCACGGGTGCAATGCTGATAAATTATGCATGTATTATACATATAAACCTTTCCCTTGAATCACTCTATCTATTAAAAAAACCGCATCAAAATCCGTTTCGTAGTTTTAAAGATTTAAGCATACAAAGGGACATAGGGACAGAGAAAGCGACTTTGTTTTATACTACTCGTATGTAGTGATTATATTACTTATACAGTATGATAGAGTGTGTAAGTGTACTTTTATCTATCTTTCTATTTATCGTAATGATATTGCAAAATATTCTAGACGCTCTCTGGACACTTACCGCTATCGCCAGGTCTGCATCAACGTCACATCATACGTGACTATGTTTATTGTTTACCTTACCCCTGTGATTGAATGGTAGTTGAGCATTTTTCAAAAAGTTTGCACATAATTAAGACGTCAATTAATATTCTATAATATTTATAACTTTAATTTTTATCTATAACTTCGTTCCTCCCGAACTCTCAAACTCTCGATTCCTTCGCACCATTCTGGTTTCATGTCCAATTCTTTCGCCGTTCAGGCAAGTCGTCTTTGGAATACACTCCCCCTCTCTATTAGACAAGCCCCAAGCAAGGTAGTTTTCAAGCGGTTGCTACGTAAGCACCTGCTCGAACAAGAGCTCGAATAGTGTCCATCATCCTATGCAGTAGACATTTCATCGTATTTATTATTATATTATATATAATATACATCTTATAGTATGTAAATATTATGTATCATTGTAGTTATGGTAAAGTTATTATATATTATACATTTATTCACTTGTATCTTAGATGCTTTCCGAACGATTAATTTTCTACTCTGCACCCACTTGAAGCATCTCTGTTTGGCCCTATGATTGACTGGTAGAGAATGCCATTAGGCATTAAGTTCGCCATTTGTACTGACTTTTGTTTTGTGCAATAAAGTTTAAATAAATAATAAATAAATATTTTTCCTATTTTGTTACTAATTTTCTTAGTGATTTTCAATAGATTGATTTCGGATTATATATAATCTTAATTTTCGAACATAACATTGATATAATTACCTACTAAAATAGGAAAATTATATTGAACTGACCTGATTCTCATATTTCACGGTAAACAAAATAGACGCAACGAGAAACACAATTTTAATCACAAGAATAACTCCAACCACGGACACAAACACCGTCTGATACATGCTGAGCGCTCACAATGGAGCCTCATACTTAAATATAAAAACACATTAAAGATTAGTTGAGACTACTGTTGAAAGAAAATGCGGTTTGTTCACATAGGTGGGCGTCACTTGTTCTGATATCGGGGATTTTGTATTAGAGTTGCGCACGTTAATTGTTTTTTTATGACTGAGTACTGTTATTTCTTTTTCTTAGTTGTCTTGATCACCTGCTATATAGAGGTAGATATATTATTGTTCTCTGTATGATATTCCGCCATCCACACCCTGTGTCATCTTGTACCATACGCATTCTGGCAAATTAAAACATTATATTCCATTCTCTCGCGATTTACAGACATTCTGGTGCACTCATGCGAAAGTCGGCTCACACCTGATTTGATCTGGTCAGTGCATCGCATGGGTGATCTTCTACGTGATCTGGTTCCTTCTACTTTCTACCTTGATAATACGAGACTGCACTAAATAAAGCGGACAGACGCTACTTGTTGCGGAGTTTGAAATTCTGTCCATGATATTCCCAGCATTCTTCTCCAACACCACATTTCTAAAGCATCTATATTTTTCTTCTTAATTTCTCGAAGTATCCACATTTTTGCAGCGTACTGCCATTTACAGGGCTGTAGATTGGTCTTGAGAGATTTGGAGAGATTTGGAGCAACTTCATGAAAATCTCGGTGGCAAGAGAGCGAGCGAGACAAGTAATTTTAAACCCGAATGACATTTTATCAGCTTGAGGACTACCTAAACTTACGGACCCACAGATTACTAGGGTAAGGTAAGGGGAATCAGTATTGTCTCACATTCCTCATTCATGAGGCCAGATAAATAACGAGCCATTGTAAAATCCAGCTTTGTAATCACTTTGTGATGAGTACTTTCAGACAACATACTTTTTATTAATTGTTGATTTTTCAATAATTTACTTAAATATTTGTAAGTATTGAAAACTCTTATTGAGTAAAGACATACATAGCACCTTAGTAAGAAATTCCTTGAATGTTATTGAATTAAATAAAAATTATCTATCCTACCCTATCTATGCGCATGGAACCATTGTCATCAAATACCATTTCACGCTTGGAACTTCTTATCATTTGATACTATTATGATAACGGCCAACTATCACGGTCACATCGTGTATTTAAATTTTGATTAACAATTAAATTAACTAAGAGAACAACAATGATAGATTTTAAATGCATTGTCTAGGGTCCCCCCCACCCCTCGCAACTTGGTAAGGCTTCGATGGTAGTGTGACTTGCTTGGGTCATAGTCAGTTCAAAAAACAAAGTCGCTCTCCGGTGGTCAAAAGTTAAGAGCTTGTATGAATCCAGGTTATATTGCTAAGTATTACATCGGATTATAGAAGCGCGAACATTCTTTATTCTCATACGAGTTTTATCAGAAAATTAGGCCCTGGACTTAATTTCGCTTATGTTACAGAAAAGCTTCGAACCTAAATATGACCCGCTTGCATAGTAAGGAATGGAAAAGTAACAAGATATTTCTACTAGAGGCGCCGCCATCCTAATCAGACAAAAGGACATAGAACTCTCGCTCCACGATACGATGGCCGGTCTTGTGTTGTGTTACCGAGCCTCATCCGGTAGCTTCCCATCACCTCATAATATTGGGTCTACCATGTCGGGTACTCATGCTACGACTTAAAAGTCCACTTAATGGTTTCCACTCGAGAATATTTGTGCCTCAGCAGCCATTGGGTCTACTACTGAAGTGTTCCACCTTTACGACGAGTCACGACTTCGGTCTTGGATATGTTGCGAACTCTGTCTCTCATATGGCCGCCGCCGGCTGCCATGATCGGATCTCCCGCTCAACCGCTCGTCGTGCCGCTGCGCTGCACCTCTAGCACTAGCGACTCTTTCTCGCGCGAGATATATTACCTATCTCTTTCCGTGCAGTACTGTGAGACAGTGACGGGTGACGGTATCACGTGCGACAAGAGTCGCGAAACATAAGTTATGCTAAACGAGCTGGTCGCGCAAAGTTGTGGTGAGCGGGGCGACGAGCGGCATGACGAGGGAACAAATAGAACGGCAACCACGCGTGGAGGCTCGTGGCGTATTTCATATTTCAGTATGACAAGTATGATTTTGTTTTTACCGCTCACGCTCGCCGCTTACTGCTGCCGCTGGTCGCGCGTAGTTAAGCAGTAGGTACCTACCGCATGGGCTAAGGGCCAAATGATTTTCTAGCGTACATAACGTCTCAGTGAAAGTTATCTTTAGTTATATTGAATTATTTACATATCCCCAGCGATGCAACGTCGCGCGTTATCGCAACGTTGCCGGTCACGTCGTAGTTCCGTGAATGATTAATACGATGCACTACGAAAATTTTTGCGTAACGACGACGCAACGATTCACGTCACTGTGACGTCACGTGTCGTGCTCTATGTCGATACATTGTATCACGCACTCTTACAGTCAGCATTAAAAAATATGTCTATTAGGATGTAATTTGTAAAAAGTCGGTAGTATAATGGTTATCTACTTTTGATGCTGACCGTACCAATTTATTTGTAACCATTGTGTAAAATTGATAGCCTGCTATTGCTACAAAGGATTTTTAGCACGCCTACACTGTTAATGCTAGCAAACTGTCGAACGTGTAATAGTAATACTTCAGTGTTATACTGTGAAGTGAAGTTTTCATGTTGCTATTAACAAAACGTCAGGCGTTACAGGTAGGGTTGCCACCTTTTTATTTTACAGATCTCTGTCTGACAGTGAAAAGTTAAAATGAAAACGTTATAAATATAAATTACTTGGTATTATTAGTTTGTATGTATGGTAAAAGTATCGTACTTTACATAGTTATTAAAGTCCCGTAAAATACCTTGCCTGATAGAACTATGCTTGTAGAACAAAATAAACCAAATATATAATTGATTAAGTCTTCTTTTGTTATTGATATAATCGCACATGATTTTTACAAGTATGCATTACAACACGGCTGAAATTGCATATGCTTATTTTTTTTATCCAGCATTTGACGACACTGCTGTATGGTCCGGTTATTTTTTCTCCAGGAGGACTAACTATTTGGCTAAAATAAAAAAGTTTTCTTTGGCCATAAAGTAGTAACGAGTGACTATTTCACCATTTTAACCGTCTCTCTATCCGCAATATTGGCCCATTCATAAAAGCAATGAAAATTAATTGTTAAACGCCGTGACTGCTACAAGATAACCGTAAAAGATTGGCACAATTAATAAGGAGTTCGTCAAGGGACAGAGTATTAAGGACATTTCAAACGCTCAAATAATCACCCTACCCCGATCCGATTAGTCAGGAAGTAATCCGATATAACTCATGGAACCAACCAAAGTAACCCGGCGAAAGGGTTACGCATTTCAATTTTTCTTTGTGCTTTGGTCTTTGTATCAATGGTTCAACCGAAGTAAGCCGACCGAACGATATAGATGGCAAGTTGACAACCCTAGCTCCGTCGATGGTGGCGGCTCGGCGGCGCCGCCGTCTGATCAAGTGATAAATGAACGACAAACGACTTGAAGCGACACATTGACGCAAGCAAGTTTCCAGAGGCAACCCTGAAATGTGGGATTTATTGACATTAGACTGGAATTCTCAGGGACAGGTGAAGGGTGTTTTACGAAAGTTCGCCCTCGAGGCCAAATTAAGGGGAATCTCTGCTCCTTTTCCCAGACTATTAGTTTACGTTAAGTTTGCAACCTGGTGACTGAGGCGTTAGATACAAATGAGGTCCAAACTTAACTTAACCAGCTTATACAAATCGAGGTTCCAGTCTGTTTCCTGTTCCAAAACTAAACCAATCTTTACGAAATTTTAGGAACTAAATGGGATGAAGCACAGAATCGCAAATGATAATAGAAATTGTGTACTAGGCGACCGACGCCCTAATACATAAATTTCATAATACCCAGCGCAAAAATTGAAACGGTCCGGCATAGAATATTTCCTTCCTATTCAGTTCCTTAAACTTCGTAGATAATTGGTTAAGTTTCGGAAGAGGAAACAGAAAAGAACGAAACCTCAGTTTGTATTGAATCATTAGCAGTGGTATATAAATATCCTCTTAAATTGCAGCATGTATCTCTGGGGCCTCATCACCCCAAAACGGCTGCACGGATTTTAATACAACGATTACAAGCCTTTTAGCCAACTAAGGCGACACAAAAAACAGTGGTATAGAAACCTCCTAGTTAGCGTGAATGAACTTTGGTGTGATTCTATAAAATAAAGTTATAACGTCGAAGATAGTGCAATTCCGCGTAAATAACAGGTAGCTGTCGATAAAGTTCTCATTTCAATAAAATACTTAGAATCTGTTTGAATATTGATTCGTATCTACCCTTGTCACTAACGCGGTATTGCACCGACGATAAGTAATAATAATAACTTCTCGTGTCGAATGTAAGATACATTTTTAATCCGTGGATCATAGAACCAAGTCGTTAGCACGACATTCTCCTGCAGAACATTTAGAGTTATTTTATCTCAATCAAATGGCACAGACTGCCTTGGATTCAGTAGAACGTCGAGCCCTAAGACTCATTGGTGATTCTTTGCCGGCTGGGGCCATCTTCCAGAGCCTCGAACATCGCCGCAAAGTTGCCAGCTTGTCAGTGTTCTATCGGATATATTTTGGAGAGTGTGCGCAGGAATTGCACGATTTAATTCCACCATCCCCGTTTCAACATCGGGCAACCAGGCGAGGGGAGCGATTTCACCTTATGTTGTCAGTTTACCACTCATTCGCACGAAGCGATTTGCTTCATCATTTCTAATGCGAACCGCTAAGGAATGGAACTCGCTCCCATCGTGTGTATTTCCAAAAAAATATAATTTAGGTATCTTCAAGGTAAGAGTGAATAGGCTATTACTGAACCGGCGAGCTGCATCCTCGACCCCGTAGTCACTTTCCATCAGGTGATACTGAGGTCAATCGCCGGTCAGTCTGTTAATAAAAAAAAAACATTTTTGTGTTGAAAGGTCGAGTAAATACCATTGACAATTTCATAAGAATTTACAGAGCGTTAATCAAACTAATGGAACCTGGTGCGGCGCTTACATCTCTCTACGAGTATAAATAATAGTCGATAAGTTAATCTACCACGTGGGTCGCGCCGTGGGCGGCCGCCCTACAGACTGGGCGGGGGAGAAGCGAGGTACTTGTTGAGCGTCACGAGTTCACGACACTACAGTACCCCTACCATGAGTTTACAGTGACAGTACTCGCTAGCGAGTAGCGACTGTGTAAAGGACTTGTATGCAGAATTGTAGTTCTACTAAGTAACCGCTAGGGGCGCCGTACTAGTCTCTATACAAATCATTTATATATATAGTCCTTCTCATCGATTTCGATGACGGCAACCCTAAGGAAACAAAACATTATGGACTATTATGAGCTCTAAAGTGACTTACTAGACCAAACTTAGGTAGTTTTAAATACTCTCTTACACGCGTGACAGTAGAGTTGGCCAGTATAGTTGTACGTGTACATATTATGTGTAGAGGGCCTCGGTCTTTCTTTGCGAAGCTGGCGTTTTATGTCTAACATTGTGAGTCAGTGTTCCTCAAGCGATTTGGTGCGCTCGAAGATGGTGGATCGCAGAAATCATTTACGCTGTCGCTAGCGAACACGGGCACTGTAAATGTAAACTCATGGTAAGGCTAACGGTAGGTACAGGTCCAAGCGCAACAGATTGGCTGATAGAAGTGATAGAGCAACAAGTCCGACGGATACAGTGCCACAGAATAGATAATAGTGACAGTACGTGGGTTGGATTATTATTGGATACGCTTTTCCTAAAAATATATTCTTAGAAAATATCTCTCATTGTTGTATTAATCGTGAAATTGCCGCGCCGGAGTACGGAGTCCCTGATGAAGAGCTCCATACGAGAAACTTGTCGGGCCGTTCCTGGCCATTTCACGTGAGTGCAATCCACTTAATACATCTATCTGTTTAATTTTCTCTTATGAAGTGATAAAAATTAGGTACACGCCGAAACTAAAAATACCTTGGCAAATCATTTTTTTAGGGTGCCGTACCCAAAGGGTAAAAACGGGACCCTATTACTGAGACTTCGCTGTCCGTCCGTCCGTCCGTCTGTCACCAGGCTGTATCTCAACAACGGTGATAGCTAGACAGTTGAAATTTTCACAGATGATGTAATTTCTATTGCCGCTATAAAAACTAATACTAAAAATAAAATAAAATAAATATTTAAGGGGGCTCCCATACAACAAACTTGTTATAGATTATATATATATGTTTTTTATTTTATCATTATACATTTTATGTACGATACATTTAAAAACAATCGTTTGAAGTTACCATACTAACAATTAAAACAAATTTTAATTGTCATCATATTGATCGTTAGATTACCTTACATTATTAACCTACACGTAACACATTACCTATGTAAAATATATATATATATATATATATATATGTATAGGTACGGAACCCTTCATGCGCGAGTCGGGCTCGCACTTGCCCAATTTTTATAGGATTTGCTTCCTAAGCAAGACTGCTTGATAATTCATTTATTTATTTATTTAATCTTTATTGCACACAAGAAAACTTATCGTACAAAAGGCGGACTTAATACCACCCACAATTTATCTGCTTTGCCCAAAGGTTGACTGGTAGAGAATGCGTCATGGCATTAAGTCCGCCTTTTGTACGATAAGTTTTCTTTTGTGCAATAAAGATTTAATAAATAAATAATTATATTCTGTGGTAATACCTACTCGGTTTTAGTATGGATGATTTCCCCTCGAAAAAAGGATTAGGGATCTCGAAAATTCGATCCCTAATCCTGTCATGACGTAACGATGCCTTTGACTTAGACTTTGACATATATTAAATAAATATATATAATATTCAACATATTTTTTTTAATAAACTCCATGATGCCTTCGTCGCCCTTAATCAAATGCCTGTCAAGTGTAGCGCAAGCGCCGCACTCCGCTGCGCGAGGCATCCGCCGCCGCTAGAGGCTCGAGCCAGTCTCCACTCCACTCCACTACGAGGCGCGTGGCGGTCGCGAGCACGCCTCATCAACACTTTTACTCGATCCAAATCCACAAGTCCGCAAACCGTGCGCGAAACTCGAAACTGTCACTTTCGCTCCAGAAACCATGATTACTTTGTGCTAGTGAAGTGCCCTTAAGCTGAACGCTGCCCAAGGTGAGTTCGAGTTTTAGTTGGTAATCAGTGCAAAATTAAGTCTACGTGTCCGTTAGCACTAAGTGAAAGGCAACTCTTTGTTGCTGAATTACGTGACTAGCCCGCCAGCTAATTCGGATTGAATTTAGGGTACTCCGAGTTTCCAATTCAAAAGCCTAAATCTCAAATCCTTAGTAAATTACGATTAAACAAATATTAGGTACTTAATGATACTTAATTATATTTATATTTTCCAAATCAATACTTAGCAACAGTTAATTGTCGAAGTCATTTTGTTAGGTAATTATTGAGTAAACGTTTTTATCCACGTTAACATTAACACCGATTAATGATAAAATCGTGAACTATAATATCGCACTCGTGGATCGCATCTTTTAAGATATTTTAAACACGATAACATTGTGATTGTAATACCATTGTACCTAATTGATACAACTTCTAACTATACTAAATAAACCATTTTATATCAGCATAAAAGTAAAAATTGTGAATTTCGATTATCTCAGCTAATTTATTCAATTTATTGTTAAAGTTATAAAATGTCAGTTATAGAGCGCGTTGCGTCAAAATCATTAATTCATGAATAGTTTAAAATTCTTTGATACATAATGCAATGGCAGTATTGTTATCAACATTCTTAAAATCGGTCGCGTTGAAGTCAGTGTACAATATTCTAAGTGATCCAAATTTTTTTTTGGAAATAAGTAGCCTATGTGTTAGGTTAAGGTATACACTATCTTTATTCCTAACATGCAAATCCATCCGGCTGTTCCAGCGAGAAAAAGTAAAAAACATACAGACAAAAAACGTTCTCTTTGTGATATTAGTGGAATTATCACTGTACGATATACAATAAAAGACGGTGGCGATAAAGCGACTTCAAAGTAATAAATATTTATTTCACTACTGAAACCACGTGTCAACCAGTAACATAGGTGTTCTAGATTATTAGCTACTGCTGTTTTATTAATGTATACTCGTAAGTACCAATATAACATTACAGGCAATATACCTAGTTATAACTTTCTGATATTTCACAATCACTACATAGTATAAAACATAGTCGCTTCCTGCTGTCTGTATGTCTGTCTGTTCCTATGTATGCATACTTCTTTAAAACTACGCAACGGATTTTGAAGCATTTTTTTAATAGATAGAGTGATTCAAGAGGAAGGTATAGTAGAGTTAGTATCAGGTATCAGCATTGCACCCGTGCGAATCCGGGGCGGATCGCTAGTTTATATATATACACTACTTATATATATATGTATATTCACTTTTATATATATAAAAGTGACAACGCGCGACTTATGATGAACTTATGAACATGGTGCAATTTGGTCATCTTCAAAGAATGCAAATTGCAATTCTTAGTCTATCTGAGTAGTATAAGTTAGTCTACAGAACGTGACTATACTCTCCCCAAGCCGCACACAAGCTGCATAAGCGCTTATACAGCTCTTATAAATCTAACCTAAGCTGAATAAAGGATTTAAATTCTGCGCCTATCTGAGTAGTATAAGTAGTCTACAGAACGTGACTATTCTCTCCCCAAGCCGCACATAAGCTGCATAATCCCTTATACAACTAATTAAAGCTGAATAAAGGCTATATAAACGCTTATGCAACCTCTGTGCTACTTAGGTCCCGACTCGCTGTTCAAAATAAACTTTATATATATAGGATTTAAGGGGCTTCTAAACGGGCCATGTTTTTCTGCAATTTGTGGCCGGCCATTATTTTCATCTTGGTCTAGCGTAGGGTGTCAAAGAAGGATGGCCATAGTTGCCGGCCACAAAATGCAGTAAAATATGTCCGGGTTAAGAAGCCTTCTAAAGCCCGCTGCCAGGCTACTGAAAACTTGTGCTTGATACATCTGTGAATAGAGTTTGTTATTTTGCAACCCTAGAAAATTATTAAAGTAAATAAATTTATTAGATGTAGAATATAAGCTCTTTATAAAGAGTAGATATACTTAAGTACATAATTATATACTAATTATAATTTAATTAAAGCAGTAACATCAGTTAACTTAAACCTAATGTTTATATTGAAGCGAAAAATGGTTCTCGCATCAGATTCAGTGGTTCAATGGGACGCCCGTGTTGGCCCGGAAAGCCGGAGACGTTCTTATTTGTGTATATTATTTGTGAATTTGCATATTATTTCAATTCTCATCGCATATCTCCGCGCTTTGAGCGCGATTTTGAACCCACGTTTCCACAGGAGACTTGGGCCGGTTCCAATCGGGATTGATCCTAACCTTTGAGCGGGAAATTAATAAAATTATATTATATTGTTCAAATTTAATTTAATTTATCGTAATTGACAAATAAGTTAATGTAGAGTTTATAATAACTTGACTTTAAATCCGCTCTACCTACAATATATCTAACTCTACAGTGAAATTATCTCTGCTTCTCTTGCCTAAATAAAAAAGGCCACGCAAACAACTATACAGTCCGTGAGCTCTCAAATTGACATTCAGGTTTGGCTCAAAACTGAGAGGTTCGTATCTGGATTGCGAAAGAGAGAGCGAGACAGGTATAAAACGCGAATCTCATGCACTGTACCTACTTGGTATTTAGACCAGACTCGTTTTAGGTGCATTCATCTGGCAGCCGGAAACTTTAATGGAAAGGACATAATCGTACTGTAAGAGAAAGTATGATTTAAGAACCATTGATACAGAGATCAAAGCACAGAGAAAAATATAAACGTAACCTGGCTGTGATCTGGTGGAAGAAAAACAAAATAGTGGTGTATCCAAATTAGTAATAAAGATACATTATATGTGTTTCACAAATTCATGCTTTAAGGTAAGGTGGGGTAAGACTATCACCGGGAGATGACTGCCGGTAACTAACTACATATTTTGGCTCAGTGACCCAAACAGGGTAGGTAGCCTCCGAAACGAGACCGCGCCACTTGTCCCGATCCTGCGCAGTTACTCGCCAGTTTTCTATCGAAGAATTCTGCCACAGTCCAATTAATAACTAACAAGTTCTTTCGTTGATGGGATACATGAAATAAAAGGTAAAATAGTAGCTATATAAAATATATCGTCTAATCAAGAAAAACCCCGCTATAAATTTATTTTAATTCAGCGTACCTAATATAATCGTTTTATTTAATCATCGATATCGCAAAAGTAATAAAATTGCTATCAACCATTTACAATGTATTCTTCGGATGATGGACGACAAGCGAAACTAAACAATTAAATTAATGAAAACAATAGGCAAGCGGACAATTTTTATTCAGGATGAAAAAAATGGTCAAATTGAGAAACTCATTTTTTGAAGTCAGTTAAAAACTAGACCTTGACTCAAACAAATATGGGCAATTGGGCTCTAGTGTTCTCAATTTTATCATATAGGTATCTCGACTTCTCGACGTTATTTTGGACTCCCAAGAGCCTATTGTAAACTTTTCAGGATAAATAAACTTAAAAATCGTACACTTTATTTTCGGTTTAAATATTTTAGCACTATTTGTATGGTATGTTATCTATCTAAATAATAATAATAATAATAATAATAATAATATACTTTATTCAACCAACAACAGGTTTACAACTAAATTACTAATAGGTACACTTATTCTTAAATTGTTAGGTTACAATACCTTGAGTACAGTGGTGGCTTTTACTTCCCGTACTAGTTGAAAAACTGTATCACGGTGAAGTAAGATTCAACATCGTATCAAATTTAGTATAATTTAACCATCTTTTTATTTTTATTATTATTTTAACATTGTATCCGCGTAGGTATAACATAATATTTTGAGAGTATTAATCTAAGTATACAATGCAAGTAAATGAGGGTAACTTAAGGTAATTAACTTACAAAGACAGCGATTACGCTGCCTGCTATTCGGTTAAGAGTTAGAACGTAAACAAGTAGTATAAGCAAAAAATGCAGATGAATCTTCGTATTGCATTTGTGTAATACAAAGTTGTTATTTATGGTTCATTATGGTAATATTGGTACAGGTATATGTGTATATTTGCATGGATGTGTATGTGTGTGTGTGTGTGTGTGTGTGTGTGTGTGTGTGTGTGTGTGTGTGTGTGTGTGTGTGTGTGTGTGTGTGTGTTTATGTTTATTGTGTAATGCCATCATTTCATAAGGTTTTCCGTGTCATCGTAATCAAGCGAACTAAGAAATTTGTCCAAACACTTTTTGCATTGATAAGAACTTAGGTTACGGAGTTCAATATTTTTACTTAAACGATTGTACAGAAAAGGTCCAAGGTATTTTTGAAATTTACGAGACAGTGCTAGCTTGAATGTAGGAACTGAATAGACTAGATCTCGTCTACGTCGAGTTACACAGTGGTCTGGTTGCTTTCTATGTTGAGCCAAAATTAAATATTTAATAAATAGTTGTCTTACAGTGAGAACTGACGTGTTTTTATATAGGCTGTGTGTAGGGTACCTGAAGTTTTTAAAAGTCATAACCTTAAGTACCGCACGTTGTGCACGCTCTAGGGGTAGTAAAGTAGTCTTTGCGCAGCCTCCCCATGTTATAATGCAGTAAGTTGTTATTGATTGGCAGAGTGCATAATATAATGTGGTTAACAACTTATTATCACATATATGTCTTAGATGCCTAAATATATACATTAGCTTTCTTACTTTGCGAGTTAAACTGTCGATGTATCTTTTCCAGTTAAGGTTATTGTCCAGTTCAACACCTAAATAACGTATATGTTCTGTGCTTTCTATTGGAAGACACGTACAGTTATTCAGATTAGTGCATTTGTGTGCTATTATTGATACACTACCAGATAGCGGTTGAGTATTGCTACGTGTACTAAATGTGATATATTTAGTCTTTGAGGTGTTTAATGTGAGCAGATTAAAGTCTAGCCAGGTAGTCACTTCGTTAAATCCATGCTGAGCCATCTTCACCAACTGAGACCAAGTACTCTCCTGAAAAAGCAAGACTGTGTCGTCAGCGAAAGTAATGATTTGGGCATTTTGTAATTTAAGTTGACACAGGTCATTAATATAAATTAAGAAAAGGGTTGGGCCGAGAACACTACCCTGTGGTACTCCGAAATGTATGTATTCTTCATGGCTGAGATGGTTACCAATTCTTACTGATTGCTTCCTATTAGTTAGGTAGTCGGTTAGGAGTTTTAAAGGAGGACCGCGAATTCCAATATTATCTAGCTTCTTAATAAGCATGGGGATAGAGACTGTATCGAAAGCTTTTTGCAAGTCAAGAAAGATACCGAGAGCTTTTTTGTTGCTGTCCAGTTGGTCCACTATATAAGTGGTTACACTTTTAACAGCGTCTACGGTAGATTTCTGTTCCCTGAAGCCGTATTGATTGTTGGAAAGTATATTGTTTTTTTCTAGGTACAATTTAAGTCTAAAGTTTATTAGCTTTTCAATTATTTTTGACAAGGAGGAGAGAAGTGAGATTGGCCTATAATTCGTGATACAGTCTCTATCACCTGCCTTAAATACTGGAATCACAACAGATTTCTTAAATGCATCAGGAAACTTCCCTTCCAGAAAGCAGAGGTTGCAGATAGCAGCTATTGGTTTACTAAAGACATCAGCACCAAGTTTAAGAAAATTTGACGAGATTCCATCCCATCCTGTAGATGTAGTAGATTTAAGTTTGTATATGGTTTGTCTGACTTCTATATCATCAGTAGGTGTCATAAACATAGATTCCGATGGCGACATCGAAACACGTACACCATGGACTCTTTGTTGCTCAGTTAGTCCAGTTTTGCTTATAATTGTACTAGCTAGTTCTTTACCTACATTAGTAAAGTATTTATTCGCGTAATTTGCAGATTCTAGTGGAGTTGATTTTAATTTGAGTAGGTTTGAATCATCACAGTTCTTATTTAAGTTACAAATATCTTTAATAAGTTGCCATTGTTTTTTTATGTTTTTGCTGTTAGCTGTAATTTGAGATTTTTGGTAGTCCCAAATAATGCAATGTCCTTGTTTGTTTTGTTTAAATCGTTATTCGTAATGTCTTTGTTGCTTTAATCTTTTTTATTTATTAAAAATTGAAAAGTTGAATTAGTCCTTAATAATTGTTAATATAGGTAGATCCGATATGTTACGAAAACCATTGTCGATAAAGATAAAATGTGTAATACTCGTGCCTGCAAACATTTTGTACGGATTATAATTTAAAGAGAAATTGTCGTGGCGAAATCCATGACATTACGATTAGAATAAATGTACCTAAATCTAATAAGGGGTTAGTTAACCAATTTGAATCTTAGGCCACTATAGAAGTCTTGTGCTCTACGTACGTACCGTCTGCACTATATCCACAGATTGTATTTTTATGGTACAGTCGCCAACAGATATTATTATACTTATCGTAGCGGTTGAAGTGGCCAAATATTTCTCAGCCTCGTTCATTTTCAGTAAATTCATTACATGATTCGTTGTCGTTAATACTAGAACTTTTGCTTTACAATGTATAACGTGAACACATTATTATTATTACGTATCCTTTGGGCCTTTTGTATGCCGCATCTACCATAATTGATCTATTGTGGCAGCCCTATCTTAAAGGTCACTGCTGAGACCCGTTGAGTCTTGGAATGCCCATATTCTGGTGGGCAGTGAGTTGTTGATGTGAACACATACACTTATATGTGAATTTTAGTTGAGGACATATGGATTAGGGTTGTATATGTATAATATATGCATAATTTATCAGCATTGCACCCGTGCGAAGCCGGGGCGGGTCGCTAGTTATAGATAATCTTACATCCCAGTATTATCAATGCCCGAGCCATACAAGAAAACTTTGACAGTCTCAAATCCTAAATTCTGGCAGCTAAATTAGAAGACGTTCTTAAATAGTTAAAGAAAGTCTTGTTCCATTATTAAGGCATACATAAAAAAAAAACAGTAGCAAAAAGAAGCTCTGGAAAGCCACGAAATGGTAGTTAATAGCGAAAGTACCTTCACTTTCAGCCTTGTAGCCCGATACCACCCGATACTGCCATAACTGGCTCGGCTGGCCTATCGACGTTTGGTTCTCAGTGTTGCCAATTTAGCACTATCGGAGCCAAATTTAGACAATTTGGCTAATTTAGCTCCAAAGTTTTTTATACATATAACATTTTAAGACTGTTTTTTCTGATTGAACAAAATACTCCGAGAAAGAATTCTTTAAAAATAATTTTCTAATCTGAACCCTTTACTACAAAAATTATGAATATGGCAGGTTTTATTTATGACTTTACAACAAACCGTATCGAAGTTGAAAGTAAAGAAAATAAACTTATGATTAATGTGGTAAAGGAAGTAAAAAGATTAGAAAATAAACTTGTCATTCATGCTCAATTAAACCAATACTTAACAGTATTTGATGAGATGATAATAGCGAAAAATCACACTGAGTATTCATCATTTAGCGCAATCTGTACCTATATAGTTAGTTTTGCTCTAAAGCGTATAGCAGAGTCGGCAACACTTGATTCTCACACTCACGTTTTATTATCATTACGTCTTTCACGTCATCACCAAACGACATTTCTTACTTAGACGGTTACGTTAACTTTCACGGATAGTATTATTATTACTGTTAATTTCGGTTTATGCTCGCCTCAGATAATGTTCGTTACGTTTTCTAACTCAAACCCACCTACATTAACTTGAATTGCATTATTTTGACGGAATCATACTTTTTTGTTACGGCATCGGCGTCGATTATAATACCGTAAACAAATCGATTATGCAATATTACTCAAAATGTTGCTATACTCAATGTCTCGCTTTTATAATTTATCGGTTCACGACACGATAGTATAGGGATTTAGCGATTTATAGTGGTTCTATCAATTTATGGGTCGAAATTCGAAATATGTTGACACACTTCACTTCGCTTCATGACACACTTTTTCCCCGCCAAAACAAAAATAGAGGATTGTCTTATCCTTTACCATGAACGAAGTTCGAAAGCACCCATTCTATCATTAATTTAAGAATCGTTCTAACTGTCGCCACGCCGGTGCTGTAACTAATGAAACATGTATCGGTGTCCATCCAATCTATCCACAGTTATCTTCTTGATTTGCCTGTTACATCGCTTAGTTTGCCTTCAAAATTACGGTCTATATTGTCTTTACTATTATAAAATTCTAGATTTTGTATTGAAAGTCAGTTTACTACGGAGAGAAGCCGTGATTTCAGAAAAAATCTTAATGGCTCGATCCAGGATTTTAACCAATTTTGGCACAGGGATAGCTGGACATTCAAATGGTTATAAGATAGATACTTTTTACCCGTCTACGGTAAAGAAATAAATTACGCTGACACCTTCTAGTTATTCATAAAGTTGTCATCTTGTATAATGTGGCTTTGCCCAAACATTTTCGCTCTTCGATTTCCTATCATATTTACCAAATCGCGATGGTCACGCTTATCACGTGATAAATAAACAGTAAAGCATCTGTCACTTTCACACTCGCATACCTGTCAGTGAGTGACGTGATAAGACTTTATCATTTATTTAGGGTCCGCTGATTTGATTGATACTTCTTTTTTTTTCATCCAATTAAACCTCTTCTATCGGCACAGCATTTCGAAGGCTCCGTTTATTCCCAGTTACCAGGGCTGTATTTACCCCTAGGCCCACAAGGCCCGGGCCCAGGGGCCCAGTCCCAGACCAGACGCAGGACTTGCACCATAATAATGTTCTCCTTATAGGGGAGGGGCCCTGGCCCTCTAAGTTCGGCCCTGCCAGTTACCTTGTTTTATGTATAATTTATTATTTATTATTTATCACCTATGAGTTCTATAGGAGCACGACCTTGAACAAGGCAACAGCATAACAATGTCAATATTTATCCAGCTGATGCTTCGTATTGTCACAGAATAAATTGTAGAGACGATTCAAAACAGCTTGCGTTTACTTAAATTAAAACACAATTGATACACGTACTTGCATATCGACGCGTACATTGTTACGTTCATTCGTGCTACCTCGAGTAGGTACCTATAACCAAAGATGCTATAACGAACGTGCTTGATTTCTCTTAATCAATCATCAGAATCTACATAGTTTTTTGTTCTCTATCACTTGCCATAATATTCATTTGCCATAAATCAATTTTTCTCTGTAAGCTGAAACTTTCGGGATTGTCATAAAGCAAACCTATCCTAATCTTATGATTTCTCCATGAATAGTATTAGAGAAATTCCGATGAGTTTAATGATTTATGAAATTAAAAGTTGATGGTAAATGAAAATTACGGCAAGTGATACCTTTATGATTATGACAAATGAAATCCGGGGAAGTGAAGGTATCCGATAGTTTTTATTATAATCATGACCACAGTATTTTCTCTCTTTGAACTTTCGCAAAAGCCACACCCTTTATAGAAGTGAGCCCTATTGCTCCTACAATTTTAAGTACTTTTGCATAAGTGTAAAATTCCCATGAGTCTCAATATTAACATTTCGATTGTCGAGCGACATTCGACTTCTACGACGTGAGTAAACCCACGTGAAATCGTCAGGAATGATCCGACATGTTTCTAATTCGTATAGACATAAGTAATGGACGTGCTAATTACCTGCAGCAGTACCTACTAGTAGCATTCCCTGACGTAGAGCTCCAACTCCATGAGTTCGAAACATGTCGGGCCATTCCTGATAATTTCACGGGAGTGTACCTAAACCGCGATCTTCTTCTTTGTCTATCTTCTTGGATATCCCATTATTTTCTCATTTACTCAAAGGTTAACTGGAAGAGATCCCTTATAAGGATAAGTTCGCCTTTGTACATGTTTTGTTTTTATTTTTTGAAGTTTTGTACATACATACATACCGCTTAATACATTTATTAAATATGTCTCAGGAAGTTTTAATAAGATTAACTATTGTGAGTAAACCCGTTTCATACGTAACTAACGTTTATCGGTGTAGTCAACTGCAACCAATCATACTAAGAAGTAACTTAAGATAAATTAGCACCGCAATATAACATTCTGTTTACAATTACTTTTATAAATTTAATTTGTTTTATATGGGTTCACACCAAATTTTTATAATTACTTATATTAAAACCATTGATACCAAGATCAAAAGAAACTTTGAAATGCGTAAACTGGTGGAAGAAAGGTTGCTTGGGCGTTAGGGTGGCGGAAAGGTTAACGCGCTGGACCGGCAATCCAGAGGTACCGAGTTCGATTACCGATTAAAAAAAAATCTTTGAGATTTGATATTTGTATCAATAGTATCATCATCATCAGCCTATTCTTGTCCACTGCTGGACATAGGCCTCTCCAACTGCACGCCATTGTAAGCGATCCTCGGCTACTTTCATCCAGCTCTTGCCAGCCACCCTGCACAGATCATCGCTCCACCTATTCTGAGGGCGTCCCACACTACGCTTGCCGATCCGCGGTCTGCACTCAAGAACACGCCCCACCGGTTATCGGTTCTTCGGCTAAATATGGCCAGCCCACTGCCACTTCAAATTGCTAATACGGTGAGCTATGTTGGTAACTTTGGTTCTCTGACGGATCATTTCGTTCCGAATTCAATCCTTCAAAGAAACTCCGAGTATTGCCCTTTCCATAGCTCTCTGAGCGACTTTAAATTTGTGGACCAGCCCAACCGAAAACTTTCGTCTTCAGAAATTGTGGAATTGGCGATGTGAAGACCCGACGAAGTTTGCCATATGCCGGTATAATTACTTTATTCTCTTGGTAATAAAGTCACGTTGAATAATTGACGACGTGGTTGGCGCAGTGGTAGTGCAGCTGCCTGCTGAGCCCCTGAGCCTACAATCCTGGGTTCAATTACCGGCAAGGGCAAATATTTGCATGATGAACTCGAATATTTGCTACTGGGTCGTGGATGTTTATTTTGTCGTCTACGTGCCCATAACACAAGCCTATTAGAGCGTACTGTTGGACTGGATCGATTTGAGAGGGGTTGTCCGATTTTTTTATTGCATAGCAAGTTCTGTTGCTGGCTGTACCTACCTATATATTATATTTATTATATTATATTATATAATTGTAACTGAGCCACTCCTTGCAACTTTTTTTGTTTACAACAAACGCTCGGTGCATGAGGTAGACGGGTTCCAACTTTTTTAAAGTAAATTGTTTCACTTTAAATCAACAACAGCGATAAGCAAAATATCTATAAATAATTCCGACTTTGTAAAACAATGGTCAAAGATCATTGAGCGAACAGGTATCGGTCATCTTGTTATTTGATAAGAAACTAAAGATAATGCAGTCCATAATTCATTATAATAAAGTAGACGGGTCTGACGCCGTACATGTCAAGCGATAGTCGACATTAAAACACGAGTGACCCGTTATACTTATAATGTTATGCGTGCGTCTCATGGGAGTTTAATAAATCCATAATTTGATTGCTTATGCAATGTCCTAGTGGAGTTAGTGCAACAATGGAAGCGATTACCGTAAGTGGGCTAAGAATAAGCAAGCTGTAAGCAAGGTGAAAGTGTCTGGGCCAGTTCTTCGAAGGTCGTGCTGAGATACCGCTCTGACGAGTAGGGTTCCCAACTTGTTGTACGAGAAATAAAGTATGCGAGGTTAGGACTTTTGTAGGTATTTATCACGCGATAAAATGACAATCATTTTCCGATTGAACCGAATGTTATTGCACGATGTATAAACTGAGCTTGAATTTCAAACTTGTTGACATAGCACCATGATAAAATGACATTCAGCATCTCTATATGGCACAACTGTGACACGCGACTCTTTTTCTCAAGAAAGAAAAAAAAAGAAAAACAAATGCTTAATTTGAAATATTACTTATCTCGTTCTCTCAAGTATAGTGAGAGTATGACGGGTAAAGCCACTTCGCGCGTTGCATACTGCATAGCCACAGTATAGTGGCATAAGCTTTGCTTGCTAGAGGGTCAGTTTCAACTGTCGCCCTCGCTCTTATGCGATCGAGATTCGGACCTCTCTGATTTCACCCGAACCCGAAGGTCGATCCAAGAGCTCACGGAGTGTATATATTACTAGAAGGTCAACTTCTGCCGCTTAAGACTTTATATTTACTAAAGTATCAGCACCTCCCATTTATGTACGTAAATTGCTTGCTTAAAGTAATAGGATATCAGAAAGTGATACATGCTTTATAATTTACTAGTGCCACGTGTTACCCGCTTATCCCACGCGAACACTACATTTTTCGGGAGTAAAAGTTAGCCTATGTACCTATGTAAGGTGTCAGCTACCTTTATACCAAAATTTATCAAAATTGGTCCAACCGTTTGAGCGTCATGAAGTAACAAACAAACACATGTTTATGTGTTTGATTGTTACTTCTTCAAATCAAAAACTTTCGCCTTTATGATATTAGTGTGATTTGTTACATGCTAAAAGTGTCCAGCATATGCCCGCTCTTTTGACAGTATGTTTGGGAACCCTACTGGTGTCAAGTATCCACATCCGTGCTGGGTCCGCGCTCTCGGACCGCTTGCCTGCCTTGGTGACGTACATCACCGTCATCGGATACAGTTAAATGTCAAATAAATGCCAAACGCTCCTTGTGTGTCAACCGACTTCAAAAAATAGGAGGTTCTTAAGTCGGTTGTATTTTTCATGTTTGTTAACTCATGATCATGACTCAGTATTTTTTTTTGTTTGAGTGTCGGCAACCCCAACCCAGATTAGTCCAATAAAATTTCGTGATGATCTGATGTATAAATCTAGGAAGATTCGAAGGAAGTTCTTAAATATTATAGACACATCTAGGATGATTTCGATGTTTTGTATGGTAGGTAACTCGTTCTGTTGTATATCTCAAAAATACGATAAGTACCTCATTTCACTTTGTTGGAAGTTTTTTTTTTGCTTGGTTATAGCCGTGGGGGCATGGGTTCAAATCCTGCTCAAAGTATGTTTTTTTTTTCAAAAAATAAACCAAAATGTTTATTTTTTGATAAAAAAAGTGTTAATTAAAGGGCTGGGAACCTTATCAACGAGTGTCCGCACTCGGACCGCGCCTGCCTGCCTTGGTGACGTACACCGCCGTCAATGAATACCGTTAAATGTCAACCAAATGCCAAACGTATGATCCTTGTATGTTATTGAGGTAGCGAGATTAAAGCGATTATATACCTTGTTGGCTTTAATTGCTTGCTGTAAACTAATTCAATATTTGTCATCATCATCATATCAGCTGATAGACGTCCACTGCTGGACAAAGGCCTGCCCCAAAGTTCTCCACAACGATCGGTCTTGCGCCGCCCTAATCCAATTTCTGCCTGAGATCCTAACCAGGTCGTTGGTTCACCTTGTTGGGGCCCACGCTGCGTCTTCCAGTTCGCGGTCGCCACTTAAGAACCATTCTACCCTAAGGTTGTAGATATCGCTCAGATCAGATGATGTAGGGGCAGAAACGAGTCAATATTATAAATCACTAATTATAAATGTATGTATAGTATTCCAAACTCGGTATTGGTGTACCTAAATAAGTGAAATGTGCAACTCTTACTTCTAAAAATTGTTTTGTTATTACTTTGTTACTTATTACTTAACCCTTAAATGCATGAATTAAAAAAAACACAATATTATAAAATACTATTTTATTTCAAATAAATGTTTCTTGTTTTCAACCAGTAATTCATTTATGTTTATGTAAGCTGCGTCTCACACCATGCATTTAAGGGTTAAGGTATGTTATGTGAAGTCTTAGCATTGTAGGCGCTTGGTGAAAACTGTAAGCCTGCTATGTATTTTTTTATAACGAATAAATAAATAATAAATAAATAAATTGGAAGCCCTAATGCATAGCTAAAGGAAAAAGGCGAATGTCGTGTCAGGTTGCCAAGGAGAAGGCTCGGGGAAAAGATACTGCTCCGATACATGATACGGACGGATCAGTATCAAAATAGCTGACAATTTTAGATTGCTATTTGACATTAGCCAGTAGTAAATTTTACAGCTACTTTTACACAAGTACAAGTTTTATGGTACAGGACTATACAGTGGGCCTATGATAGTAGCTTATTATATCACGCGATAAATAAGTGACAAATCATCTGTCACGTTTCGACAAAATGCGATTGTGAGTGACGGATCCTTTATCATTTATTTATCACGTGATAAACACAACCACCATCGGCCCGAAGGTGTGTAATAAACACGTTATTATTTATATAAAAAAATACAGAAACTTATCTTGGTCTTATCTCTTCCAGTCAACCTTTGAGCGAATGAGACAAAAATAGCCACTCATGTATTAGATATTAAAGAAGATAAATAAATAAACTATAATTAGGCAATTGACAACATTTCATATTTTTAAGACTATAATTTTATTACTTTTCTGAATTCTGCTTAAAAAGATGAAGTAAGCTCTGTTTTTATTTATTTTCTGAGATGATTATTTATTTTATTATTAATTTATAAAAACATACTCATTTTAAAATGTGGCAACACCGAAACCAGAACTTAATGGAACGGTTACTTTAGTCGGTTATCTTATAAAAAAAAAACTTAATAAAATTCGGTATGCATCTGTCATCTGTCAACGTCAAATAAAAAAAAATATATATTTTTTCGCTCTTTGGTTTAGACAACAACCCTATTCAGCCAGTATTGTCTTAGATTGCAGTTATTTGATGTATTTTCTTATATTTCCTTTAATACAGCAAAATAAATTCAGAGATTTTTTTTTAAGGTACATGACATAAAGCCCTGTCGATCTCTATATTAATTTCCACCTGTTATAAATATGAAATGTTGTCAATTATAGAAAGCTAATTCAAATTATGAATAATTTAAAATGTATCTAAATATACTTGATATAAGGACTATTTATTTAATCTAGTTTTACAGATAAAAATAAATAACCGCCGAGTCGGTATGCAATTCATACCGTACCAAATTGTTTGGATATTTTGTACCCATTATCTTTAAGCGTAAGTTTGCTTGTATTAAATCAGGTGTTCGAATCGTGACGCAAGCATTTTATGTTTGATTTAAACAAGAATGGCTGTCGATGTCCCGTGTAAATAGTCCACGCGCAACAATAGTTATAATGAACATTCATTATTCTTAAAATGTTATAGTTTTTAAAACATTAATATTGTGGCTTCAAGGTCCGTACGAAATGGAACCGCTTTCATGTTTTCTATTGTCGTTGGAAATTAAATGTTTTTTACTTTTGATTAGGTATCTATAATTACGGTAATCTATTTTTATATAAATCATCTCCAATACATGTAGCTAGAACCGTTAACTTTTAACATGTCAGGTAGAGCCGCTAACTTCGCTATAGGTAGGTACTGACTTTTATTTTGATAAGAAAAGTATAAAAAAAATTGGTAATGGTGAAGCTACTTCTAGTAATAAAAATTGTAATTTTTTAACTGCGAGTGGGTTAGGTTAAGAAGATGAATTATAATTAAATCTGCTTTACACTAAAAACAATATTTGTTAACAGTAGCCCAAATGTTAGCTGCTAGTTAACAAATCGGAGGCCTGACAAACTGCATGAGGGCTACTAGTAACCAAAATAAAGTTATGTAAAAGTAGCATAATTTTGGTTACTATTTCTCGAGTAGTTAAACAAGTTGAGCTATTTTTTTTTCAGTGTATTGAACCTACTGATAAACGATAAGAAACGCTATAATAATCCGAGTAGCATCTTCGTAGCACCTTAGCGTGCCACGTAGCATACGTGTGACGCAATAACGATGAAAATGGGATTTTCCGCAGTTGGGGACAGAGCATAATCCTTTGAACGCCAAGAGCCACTAAAGTGGTCGTGTGCTGTCGTGCCTACCACGCCAACGACCACTAAAGGGGAGGAAAAGCGTTCTAAAGGTCTCCATCCAAACCTTAGACTTTATTAAAATATTATGTAACCCTTAGTTTAGATTTTATAAAAATATTATATTTGTATAAGTTGTATTTTGATTGCAGCAACTGCATATTAAATTAGACCCCTTATGATTTTTAGTGACCACGTAAATAAAAATAATAGGTAACTGGGACAAGAAAACAGCAGGCGGTCTCATCGCTGAGGCATATTTTGCGTCGAGGGTACAAGGGATGATGGGAAGGGGAGGGAAAGGAAGGAGGAGGGGAAATACAAGTTTCAAATGTCTACCAGAGAGAAGTGTATCACACTAATACATATTATAAAGGCGAAAGTTTGTGCGTGTGTTTATGTGTATGTTTGTTACTTCTTCACGCTCAAACGGCTGGACCAATTTTGATAAATTTTGGTATGAAGATAGCTGACACCTTTGTGGGGAAACTGTACGCAATCTAACATTGCATTTGTAGCACAGAAGAAATGTGTACGTGCTATTTGCGGTGTAGCTCCCTACAAATCCTGTAAGCCACTCTTTAAAAAACTTAATATATTACCTTTACCTTGCTTATATATTTTAGAAATGTGCATGTTTATAAAAAGGCATATGTATTTATTTAAAAAAGCAAGCACTTCCACTAGACGTCAACGGAATCCTAAAAATTAGTTCACAATTATGTTCCGAGGACAGCATTGTACTCAAATCACTGCTTCATTATGTGTATGAGACTGTATAACAGGTTGCCAAAGGCTACACAAGAGTTACCTATCAATAGATTTAAATCCAAGTTAATTAAGCTTTTGAATGAAAAGCTCTATTACAACATAAAGGATTTTCTCTCACGTGATGTGTATCAACGTGGTACCTAAAATATTTGCATGCTAGTATATATAAGTACAAATAGCAGAATAAGATACCAAATGTCATATACCACACTAAGACAACTATGTAATCACTTATTCTTTGCAAATAAATATCTTATCTTATCTTATCTTATCTTATCTTATCTTATCTTATCTTATCTGGGATTAACACATAGGCTTCTTTCTATCCCGAAAAATTTAGTATTCCCATGGGATGAGCGAGTAACACCGCGCGGCGCAGTTAGTAGTAAAGTAACATATCGTCATCTAGTACCCACAACACAAGCCTTTTTGAGCTTAATTTGGGACTAGATCGATTTGTGTGAGGTTGTCTGATATTTATTTATTTATTTATTTTTAGGTTCTGCCACTATTTCAATCAAAGCTGATCTTGGAAACGGCTGCGGTCATTTTCGCCAAACATAGCTAATAACCACCTCAATAGAAAAGGCTTTCGATAAAGAAAAAAAACACATTCAAATCGGACCATCCACATACACAAATAGTAATACAGACAGATACATAGATACACATGTTAAACTTATTATAATAGCCCTCTTTTTGGTCGGGGGTTAAAAATAGGAACCAGGATAGTCAAGGAAAGAAGAACAACCTCCGGGTATATCGCTAAACCATTTTTTAGATCGGGAGCTAAATCATCATCATCATCATCATTGACCTCTTGAATCTAAAAAAACCGGCCAAGAGCATGTTCCGTAGTTGCTCATCCTTTCACAATAAACTGCTGTTTTAAGCCCGAGGTTTAAGTTAAGAAAGATTTTAAGCTCTATAAAAAGGTCGTAAACGCCCTAGAAACTGTAATCACTTATTACCTTCTGGAAGTCATCTTACATCCTTTAAAAGAAAAAATATGAAATTTGGCGATAACTCAAAAACGGCTAGACCGATTCGATTTTGTTCAATATAGTTTTCATTGAAAGTAATTATAAGGCCTAATTTACATGAATTTTTCCGAGTTTTTTTGACCCGTGGTTGAAAAGTTAGGGGGGGACACTATTTTTTTTGTTTTCGGAGCGAATATTTACAAAACTGCTGACTTTATGAAAAAATAATGTTAGGAGACCCCTATTATTTTTACAAGACCTCAACGAGACCCCACACACTTGTGTTGAAAAGAAAAAAAAATCACCCCCACTTTAGGTGTTCGAGCGGTACCCGAAAAAAATATTTTTTTTTATTTTTATTTTACCTTTCTGTCGGCGTTATACATACACATACTCATACCAAATTTCAGTTTTCTAGTACTAATGATCACGGAGCTAAGCCGCGGACGGACGGACGGACGGACGGACAGACGGGCAGACGGACATGGCGAAACTAAAAAGATGATTTACTTAAGCAGCGTCACTCGATAGCCCGATTCGAGAGCGACAGCCTCGGCCGCATATTTGACATAAATAACATTGCGCTTGTCGATGAAGGACGAAGAGTTGCGCGCCGGTGCATGTAGAGTCACGCTTATGAGAAAGAGAAGCAAACCAGGTACAGACAGTGCTGTATTTCCCAACCCGGGAATAGGGGCCGAGCCAGTCCCAGAAACAGGAATTGCACCATAATAATGTTCTCCTTATCTAGGAAGTCCGGGTCTGGGCTCAGAGTCTAATCTCGCAGTTAAACATGCAAGTTTCAAATGTACGCATATCATTATGGATATATCGACACCTATGTATCCATAACGGTACAGTTTTCCCTCAGCGTATCATTAGAGGCACGGCGCGGGCAGCGCCACCGCGGCGCCGTCGATTCGCCTGGCGCCAGACACAGCCCTCTCCCCGCGAATCTGACGCCTGATGTACAGTATCTTTATAGCTATATTGAAATATATACGCAACCTGTTGCCCGGCTACAGCCCGGCGATTATTTTAATTATAGAAATATAAATTTCTGAGACGGCATTTTGTTGCTGACTGTACTGTTTTGCACAAATGTGAATTGTTCGAGACGAATTAACGGTATACTTGGGGTTGCCTGGCTATATTATCATTATGACTTCCAATGACCACTTCCTGTCATTGGCGTGAGTGAGATCACCTGTCTTGCTTGCATCGTATTGTAAGGAAAGTGACAGGACGCATTTGTCGCGCGACAAAAATTCACGTATGCAAGATACGCCAGCCCTGCATTTACAATCGTTTTAAAAAGGAGGAGCAAAAAGCGACGCGTATGTAGGTATTTTTATGTCGTTTTCTCAGAATTCTACACTTATTAGCCATATGAAATCATCAACATCATATTAACCGAAAGACGTTCACTGCTGGTGTAGCGATTCACATGTTCACGTCATGTGTTCGCCATCATATAAACATATATCACCATCGTAAGACTCACATCATCAAATTCTCATCACATTAGCAATAAGATCATATTACACCATATAATATTAACATCATCATTTTATAGAAGTATTAAAAATTAGCGAATACAAATGTAAGCATCCTGCCATTTTTTGAATAGTAAATTAATATTCACAAAATTTGCCAACAAAAGAATTGAGCTTTATTTAGACTGGATAAGGATCAAAACTCCATATACACAGCATTTAGTGGGAGGAGTCTTGGACGTATCGAGTGTCCCGAGTGGGACCAGGCAGGCGAGCCTGATGAGTGAGATGGAGCAGTTGAGTGGGGCGAGACAGATGACGCTGTCGAGTGAGATGGAGCAGTCGAATAGAACGGGTCAGTCGAGTAGGTCGACAGCGGCGAATGACTAGAGTTTTGGGTATAAATAGGCAAGGGCTTAGTAGGATGGTATTCATTCTTTCTTGCAACTTCGAACGGGTAACACTGATCTCTGGCATTAAGGTACTTACTAAATATAATTCTAAGGGGAATTTCTGTTGGAATTTAGATTATTTTTTGGGATTATAATTATTTATTAAAAATTATTGGGACTTTGTTGTTTGAGAGCTATTAAGCATAATTACATGCCAGAAATAGTGTTTTGGTACATGGTTGCCAGGTGAAAGATATTTAACCTTGCGGCTGTTAAACGAATATCTTTCAGACCCTTCTAGTTTTACCCGAGTTAGGCAGCTCGGGCACTAGCCATATATAAGTGCAGTGAATAGCCTACGAATGTGGATAGTTTTGTTTGGTGGAAGCAATGACCACACGTGATGGACATGCGGGCCTTTCCGCGCTTGCCGAAGCCAAATGGACCTCCATGTTCGGTCTCATATACTTATATATTTATATGTCTGCTTTATATACACATATTAGGGCGGGTTACTCTGCGTTTCCGGTGTCTTAGCCACGCAAGGGGGGACCCACTTACACTGATTCTAGTCCAACCTCGGGTTAATCTCCCGAATTTATAGTTTAGCTTACCTAGGTTCCATACACGTTTAAATGTAAATGTGAGGTTTAGGCCTCTAGTATTGGTGGTGCTAGCTAGGGCAAATGGGGGTATGGGGATAGGTACACTCCAGTAGGAATATTAGAACGGGGTTTTTTATCCTCCGAGCAATCGGCCATTCATCATTAACTAACATAACATTAATTCAAATTATTTTAATCTCGTCTGGTATAATAGATACAAACAGCTGATTTCTTGCATTGCGAGTATTATATTCTTTGATTACTATGTCTATGACTCGGGATGTCAGTAGTGAAAAACAAAATCTTGTAACAGTTTATAAAGAAAGGGAATAGAGAAACCTGTTATTTAAACCAATCAGATATTTAGAACCTTTAATATGACATCAATATATATAGAAATAATTAGTTAAAATTTACTGATTATGATTTAAAGTAATGTACATATGTTACAGCCTCAGTGATAGAATGGCAACACTAAAGTTAAGTCGAATCAGCTGACCGATGACGTTCGCCCTTTCAATGAGCAGAAATAATTTTAAACTTTGTTATAATTTTGATAAGGAAATTGTGGATCGTCGTATAGTATGGAAATGCAAAGCATTCCTAAGACTGGATGTGGAGTATCTGAAGTGTAAATTGCTAAGAAAAGCCGAGGACTCATGGATAGCAATAATGAAAGTTATTCGTTCTCGTATTTACATCGCAGATCTCAGAACTAAATCAATTTATATCACAAGGGTTGAAAGTAATTTCCCTTATCAAAATGAGTCAGTCGAGAGTTGAAAGATACTCCGAACGGACACAATAGTCTTCATGATTTCAAGGATGTACTACATTTATGAGTATGGTCAAACGAAAACCAAGTTCTAGAACTTATTAGAAGGGTTCTTACCTACTAAGGAAGAGTAGTGTACTAGAGATCTTATAAATACAATTATAACTACATTGTCATAGTCTTTGCAGCCATCACATATATTTAACTAGTTAAATAGGTAGGTAAAATCCTTAGAGTAGATCTTGTGTAGTTAACTTAAGAAGCTTGCGCCAAAAGGCTTCCCTAAAAGACGGATCCTTGACACTTTGCTTTAGGTAGGACGTCATGCATAGATGTGATGAGATCCCACAGTGGTTTGTTCAGCTTAGACTAGGAGCGGAGTTCCCCATCCTCTAGCTGAACGCTTTAATTCGATTTGCTTCTCAGGAATAGATAGGTAAAGCGTTCAGTGATACTCTCCGCACACTCAGGGTGGTAGGGGATTATTAACAAAAATTTATATATTTTTTTTATACACAATAAAGATACCTTCTCCATTATACTATAATCTAGTCCTTACTAGTTTTTAATTGTGAAGACTATAACGACTTCCTACTTATTGTATAGGTCTAGAATCCACTTCAGATTGGTCTACTATAGTTTATTTAAGGGAGGTAACCACCTTCTCAGATTAAGGAGTAATGACAAAATTTATTCAATATTGTCAAATATGAAAACTTAAGAACAATTAAATTCATAATAAAAATTCATAGATCCTGTAACTTTCATCTATTTATAGATTGAATCCTAATAAAATTTGGATAGAATCACATATTGATTTTTATTGTTACATAAGGTAATCCAGTTTAACTATATCTGAATATGGACTAAATGAATTTGATATTTCATATAGAATTAAATAACTTTTATAAGAGTATCCATAATATTCCATATTGAATCTTGCTATAGGAACTATAGATAGTTTTGTTAGCTAGACTACATAGGAAGTAACAGTTTATATTTTGAGGATAGATAGCATTAAGTTAAGTTGGAAATTTAATTTAGTACAAAGAACCAAGGTAGCAGTAGGATAGGAGAAGCTTGCATTAAATAAGTAAGAGAATACACATTTATTTGGTAATACATGGTAGCATAGCATAGTATATGGGTACGGAAGCACTTGGCGACACATCACGGTTAGATTTCTCTTAAAAGAGCTTGAGTTACTACAACAATGTTGGGTCCTGCACATCTAGACGTTCACAACGGTTACATCGATCACATTTTTTTGGCCATTAGTTATTAAGAAAAGTTCAGACTCAATTGTTATAAAGATCCTTTCATATTTAGATTTGTTTAGTTGTAGGATATAGAAGACTGGGAGCTGCTGTTAAGATATACTTAGGTAATTGTTGTAGGGTATCCTTAGGGCTTCGTTGTAGGAGTGGAGTTTAGTGGCGTGGGTGAAGCAGGCGTAGGACCAGGAGGTAGTTTAGGTAGCTCGTCGTCGTAAGCGTTACGATTAGTGGACCGGTTCCTTTAGTTAGAGCTTAGCATACATTACGATTGGTGGTCCCGTGACTCAGGATAACTCTCGAGTTAAAATAAGTACCTCCGCGTAAGCATTACAAGTTGGTGCTCGTTCCCAGGATGTGTTTATTTAGCAGATGGTCTTGATAACCATTACAATTTGTGCCGTTGACCATGGATAGGATCAGTCCGGGATTGTTGAGTCGTGCCGATGCAGTTTGTCGTGAGGTTTCATGTCTTGCTGTCTTCTTGCGTTTGTAGTTCGACAATTGTTTTTCATTTTGTTATTTCGCCATGGAATTTTAGTGGAGTTGTTAGTGGCGGTTTTTATTGAAGGGATCTTTGAACATTTGAGTTTGAATTATGCCCTTATGGGTACAATTGTTGACGTGAGAGTGGAAAGGAGAATTTAGCCGTGATGGGTTGTGTTGTGCACATCGTCAAGAAACACATTTTGTTGCATATTTATACACAAACTATAGTGAATAGAGTAGCTTCTTGATATAACACACGATATTTTTCTTATTTCACATAGTAATAGTACCTGAAACAAAAGACTTTTATTAGAACAACGTGATTATTTTATCAATCAATATTTTGCAAACAGTAATCAATTGACAGTTCATTCATTGAGTCATTTTATTATTTTATCTGTATCTATACTGGATTATTTGAGATATGATTAAATTCGTTGCGATTGGTTTTATGGTTCAAAAAGTTATTTTTAATATTGATTAATAATTAAATAGGTGGTTTATTTAAGTTTTAGATAATAATTTACGTTACATAGAATAATAATATCAAGTAATAATATACTTATTTTAGTTTCAATCAGATACGTAGGCAATTTTACTCAATATGTTCGTATTATTAATATAATATAAGATTTAGATATTTAGGGATACATTTAATATTATTTATGCATTATTTACATAATTGGGAAAAATAATAATAGGTAATTCATTTTTTAAATTAAAAGCATAAGCCAGGCTGAGTGAACAAAACGCCTGCGAGCAGGTTTGATTTGACAGTTGACAAGTGACAGGGTGTTATCTATTATCATTTATCAGTAATTAATATGATATCGAGATGGAATGATTATTTAAATAAATTTAATTTTAGTTTAGTTATAAAGTCGGAATATCGTAGGAAATTAGTTAAGTAAGGTAGAATAGAGATGTCATTGTTCTTGACTACAGAAAATATGAGGTTGTGAAGAATTTTTTTTTTTACATCAGTTATTAGTTCATGCTGTGTTGTAAATTTGTTATGAAATTAAGGATAGACTATGAGGATACTAAGGACTTATTATTTCGGGGGGCGTAGATTTATTTATAGGCTTTAGTTCAGTGTAGGAAATGTTTCAGAATAAGATCCGATAAACATGACCCTAGCTACAATATTCATCTTTTAGTTTAATATAAGTCTTATTAGAAACATTAAATATAGCAAATATAAGGAAAGTAGGAGTGTTAGTGATTTCATAAGTGGGGGGGCGGACTCCTAACACATAATGAAACAAATGAAATGAAAGTAATTTTATTACAATAATTTTGGTACATTTATGGCTTATAGATTACCAATAGAATGACTTACATATATGTTCACATGTAGTATAAGAGTATAACCAGATAATCAGAAAGAAAAGGAAAGCAGTTTAACTTTAAATTATTTGAGCGAAGTAAGTATGTCTGTATTGTTACCATCAGACTTATTAAGGTATTCAGTTCTGTTAAATATCCTTATGATTAGGTAGATATATCTTCAGTCAAGTTTTATTACACATTAGTCATGATACTCGGGTTACATTTTAGATGTATAGTAGATTTGGTCCAGAGCTTGCCGTTGAAATCCAAAAATCTGGAATGTAAAATGAATAATTATTGAAACAAGTTAGATTAAATGTTATTTGTTATTAAACAGACGTAGAAAGCGATACAGTACATTCACATACTTTAATTTGAGATATAAATATTTATGACAGTAGGAAAATAAATGTAGTTCATAAAGCTGCTCATCTTCATATGAAATGAAAATTGTAATCAGGCGATGGAAACAGACTTAAGAAAACAATAGGATGAAGACAAGAAGAGAATTAGCAGTAATAATAGGAAGGAATTAATAAAATTTCGACCCCGAAGAAGTACCTACTGTTTTTGATCAAAGTCATTTCCACGAACATTAGCGTGAAGATATTTTTAAACAACTATGTTCTTCAGAACTGAAACAATAAGATAAATAATATTACCTTGTAAAGAAGTCCCAATAAGCTACAGCAGTAGAAGTAGGGAGTTCAAGTCATTCTCCATTATTTCTGCCTCATTCAAGATTAGTTTGCACTGAAGAAGTTGTCAAGATTTACGAGCAGAGTCTGGAAATAGAAAACAGAAGATATTAGAATCAAGAAAAGAGCATAAATTGGCGTACAGAAGAAACAAGATTTACTTTATGAACAAACGCAGTTAAAACTTTTGTTAACTTACGTTTTGATAGTATGTTTCAGGTGGCGTGGAGTTCGACTACATTGCTTCTTGTCTAATTATCCGGGTTTCATTATATTTGCATACATTTTGAGATATAACTTATAACCGTTGCACGAAGGTTAACGTAACTGTTTTGATTCTGTAACGAAAACAAATTTTGATTGTAAACATACAACACGATTTTTCTTTCCTCTTTATTTTAGCCATATCATAGTAACAAGCGTAGAAAATAGTTACCTTATTATCGTAGACTCATTTTATCACAGTTTTCTTCATAACAATCCGTTTTATTGTACATTATTCTTCTATTCTTTAATTTCTATTTCGTAGAAAGATAGGTTATGGAAATTTTTTGACATGTGACATGGCATAAGATAGTGTTGCTAGGTTAAAGAAATATCACATAATAGTAAACCGTTACTAGGGTATGGATTCACTTACCTAGTTCCTAAGGTATACGTTAAGCATTTTTAGAAAATAGTGAAATATATTTTTTTAATTATATATTACCTAATTAGACAACGCACTAGTATTTCAGTAATTTATTAATTAGAATCTAATATTCAATAGGGATATCAGGATAAGATCGATTAAGGAATCGATTACAGACGAAAAATTTTAAAGGACAATAGTGATGTCACAATATACGTTGTACCGCAGTAAAAGTATTGCAACAGTATAAGTAACGAATGAGTTTGTAGGAAATTTTAACTAGAGGCCGCTATTAGTATATTTCATCGAACGATTTGCGTAATGGATCGTTTCCATTTCATACGTATGTTGAGTTTTCCTGATGACTTGAAATTCGAAAAATTTCAGGAGGGTAGTTAGGGGTGACTTGAATCAGGTGGATAAAATAATTACGAGTTTTATTAGAGTATAACAAAAATACGAAATGTGTGAAGTGGATGGACAATTTTATTATTTATATTAGAGAAAATCTTTATTTTGATTTTAAATGAAAGAAATAAAGGGGAACTTGGGGTATTTTAGAAAGGTAGTATGGATTTTGAATACACAATGGGTGGTGTTCTTCTGACTAAGTCGATGCGGAAAAACGAATGTAGGAGCCTGTAGTGCGATGTATGAGAGGGTGAATGAGTGGACTTTTTGAGTTGGATGTTGTCTGTATGTATTCAAGCTAAGTTCGAAAGTATTCGAATCCGAAAACGGGGGGGGTCTACTATCTTTAGAGGTACGAACGGGAGTATTTTCTAAAGGCATCAATTGGTTTGCACATACTTAGAAGTTAGGCTTAGTAAATCGAAGTTTCGATTTAAGACCGATGTGCGGTAGTTTGTGCGAGACAATACTCTACAGGGCCTACGGGCTAACCTTCTTCGAGCACGAGCAGGAACGTGCAGGTTTCACACACACCCATGTCAAAGATTAGATTGGCCAACTGTATATTTTTAAAGAAAAAGGAATTGTGGATAGTTTTGTCCGTAAAGGCAGGATAAAACTAAATTAGTATATTTGTATGAACCTCGGGTATAATAATATTATTTAGCATAACTTTGAAATGAAAAATTATTTCACAATTCGACAAGTAAGTCTATAGTCTTACAAGAAAAAAAAAAAAAAACACATTTGTATGATTACAGAGCTGAAATTGGCTTGTTTATTTTTGATGTGATACGCGCACCGAGAAAGGAGAGTCGCATGTGATTTTGGAGAAGAATTTGAAATCGGAATCAGTTATTGAATTGAAGTAAGGATGAATATTCAGTATCTATACCAAAGATCTTGCTATGTTGTCTGAGGAGAGTTTTGTCAATTCATCGAAGAATTCGTACAATGTGAATTCGCAAATGAGGCTGAGCAATGGGCAGGTCAAGTTTGAGGTGTTTAGGCAAAATCGAGCTAATAGGGCTTGTTTGACTCACAACCAAACACTTCTTACGATGTGGTCGAGATTTGGAGAAATATATTCACGATTCAATGATATTATTCTATGGTTTGAATTCTGATTTAATACACAAGTGACTTTCCAAGTATTGGTTTAAATACACACACACTTAAGGGTACGAATACTGACGGACTTAGAATATCCGAGATTATCACAAAATGTTATTTGTTTTAAGAATATTTTGTCTTATATATATATATTCTTTTATTGTTGTTACAATCTAATAAGGGAATGCGAAGTTCTACGTTATTTGACGATGTCAATCCACTTCAAACTTTCGCAGGGGGGCGGTTGTAGCGATTCACATGTTCACGTCATGTGTTCGCCATCATATAAACATATATCACCATCGTAAGACTCACATCATCAAATTCTCATCACATTAGCAATAAGATCATATTACACCATATAATATTAACATCATCATTTTATAGAAGTATTAAAAATTAGCGAATACAAATGTAAGCATCCTGCCATTTTTTGAATAGTAAATTAATATTCACAAAATTTGCCAACAAAAGAATTGAGCTTTATTTAGACTGGATAAGGATCAAAACTCCATATACACAGCATTTAGTGGGAGGAGTCTTGGACGTATCGAGTGTCCCGAGTGGGACCAGGCAGGCGAGCCTGATGAGTGAGATGGAGCAGTTGAGTGGGGCGAGACAGATGACGCTGTCGAGTGAGATGGAGCAGTCGAATAGAACGGGTCAGTCGAGTAGGTCGACAGCGGCGAATGACTAGAGTTTTGGGTATAAATAGGCAAGGGCTTAGTAGGATGGTATTCATTCTTTCTTGCAACTTCGAACGGGTAACACTGATCTCTGGCATTAAGGTACTTACTAAATATAATTCTAAGGGGAATTTCTGTTGGAATTTAGATTATTTTTTGGGATTATAATTATTTATTAAAAATTATTGGGACTTTGTTGTTTGAGAGCTATTAAGCATAATTACATGCCAGAAATAGTGTTTTGGTACATGGTTGCCAGGTGAAAGATATTTAACCTTGCGGCTGTTAAACGAATATCTTTCAGACCCTTCTAGTTTTACCCGAGTTAGGCAGCTCGGGCACTAGCCATATATAAGTGCAGTGAATAGCCTACGAATGTGGATAGTTTTGTTTGGTGGAAGCAATGACCACACGTGATGGACATGCGGGCCTTTCCGCGCTTGCCGAAGCCAAATGGACCTCCATGTTCGGTCTCATATACTTATATATTTATATGTCTGCTTTATATACACATATTAGGGCGGGTTACTCTGCGTTTCCGGTGTCTTAGCCACGCAAGGGGGGACCCACTTACACTGATTCTAGTCCAACCTCGGGTTAATCTCCCGAATTTATAGTTTAGCTTACCTAGGTTCCATACACGTTTAAATGTAAATGTGAGGTTTAGGCCTCTAGTATTGGTGGTGCTAGCTAGGGCAAATGGGGGTATGGGGATAGGTACACTCCAGTAGGAATATTAGAACGGGGTTTTTTATCCTCCGAGCAATCGGCCATTCATCATTAACTAACATAACATTAATTCAAATTATTTTAATCTCGTCTGGTATAATAGATACAAACAGCTGATTTCTTGCATTGCGAGTATTATATTCTTTGATTACTATGTCTATGACTCGGGATGTCAGTAGTGAAAAACAAAATCTTGTAACAGTTTATAAAGAAAGGGAATAGAGAAACCTGTTATTTAAACCAATCAGATATTTAGAACCTTTAATATGACATCAATATATATAGAAATAATTAGTTAAAATTTACTGATTATGATTTAAAGTAATGTACATATGTTACAGCCTCAGTGATAGAATGGCAACACTAAAGTTAAGTCGAATCAGCTGACCGATGACGTTCGCCCTTTCAATGAGCAGAAATAATTTTAAACTTTGTTATAATTTTGATAAGGAAATTGTGGATCGTCGTATAGTATGGAAATGCAAAGCATTCCTAAGACTGGATGTGGAGTATCTGAAGTGTAAATTGCTAAGAAAAGCCGAGGACTCATGGATAGCAATAATGAAAGTTATTCGTTCTCGTATTTACATCGCAGATCTCAGAACTAAATCAATTTATATCACAAGGGTTGAAAGTAATTTCCCTTATCAAAATGAGTCAGTCGAGAGTTGAAAGATACTCCGAACGGACACAATAGTCTTCATGATTTCAAGGATGTACTACATTTATGAGTATGGTCAAACGAAAACCAAGTTCTAGAACTTATTAGAAGGGTTCTTACCTACTAAGGAAGAGTAGTGTACTAGAGATCTTATAAATACAATTATAACTACATTGTCATAGTCTTTGCAGCCATCACATATATTTAACTAGTTAAATAGGTAGGTAAAATCCTTAGAGTAGATCTTGTGTAGTTAACTTAAGAAGCTTGCGCCAAAAGGCTTCCCTAAAAGACGGATCCTTGACACTTTGCTTTAGGTAGGACGTCATGCATAGATGTGATGAGATCCCACAGTGGTTTGTTCAGCTTAGACTAGGAGCGGAGTTCCCCATCCTCTAGCTGAACGCTTTAATTCGATTTGCTTCTCAGGAATAGATAGGTAAAGCGTTCAGTGATACTCTCCGCACACTCAGGGTGGTAGGGGATTATTAACAAAAATTTATATATTTTTTTTATACACAATAAAGATACCTTCTCCATTATACTATAATCTAGTCCTTACTAGTTTTTAATTGTGAAGACTATAACGACTTCCTACTTATTGTATAGGTCTAGAATCCACTTCAGATTGGTCTACTATAGTTTATTTAAGGGAGGTAACCACCTTCTCAGATTAAGGAGTAATGACAAAATTTATTCAATATTGTCAAATATGAAAACTTAAGAACAATTAAATTCATAATAAAAATTCATAGATCCTGTAACTTTCATCTATTTATAGATTGAATCCTAATAAAATTTGGATAGAATCACATATTGATTTTTATTGTTACATAAGGTAATCCAGTTTAACTATATCTGAATATGGACTAAATGAATTTGATATTTCATATAGAATTAAATAACTTTTATAAGAGTATCCATAATATTCCATATTGAATCTTGCTATAGGAACTATAGATAGTTTTGTTAGCTAGACTACATAGGAAGTAACAGTTTATATTTTGAGGATAGATAGCATTAAGTTAAGTTGGAAATTTAATTTAGTACAAAGAACCAAGGTAGCAGTAGGATAGGAGAAGCTTGCATTAAATAAGTAAGAGAATACACATTTATTTGGTAATACATGGTAGCATAGCATAGTATATGGGTACGGAAGCACTTGGCGACACATCACGGTTAGATTTCTCTTAAAAGAGCTTGAGTTACTACAACAATGTTGGGTCCTGCACATCTAGACGTTCACAACGGTTACATCGATCACATTTTTTTGGCCATTAGTTATTAAGAAAAGTTCAGACTCAATTGTTATAAAGATCCTTTCATATTTAGATTTGTTTAGTTGTAGGATATAGAAGACTGGGAGCTGCTGTTAAGATATACTTAGGTAATTGTTGTAGGGTATCCTTAGGGCTTCGTTGTAGGAGTGGAGTTTAGTGGCGTGGGTGAAGCAGGCGTAGGACCAGGAGGTAGTTTAGGTAGCTCGTCGTCGTAAGCGTTACGATTAGTGGACCGGTTCCTTTAGTTAGAGCTTAGCATACATTACGATTGGTGGTCCCGTGACTCAGGATAACTCTCGAGTTAAAATAAGTACCTCCGCGTAAGCATTACAAGTTGGTGCTCGTTCCCAGGATGTGTTTATTTAGCAGATGGTCTTGATATACATTACACTGGACAAAGGCCTCCCTTAAGAACCTCCATAACGACCTGCCGTGCTTTAACTCATCCAAAGTCCAAACGGCTGAACAAATTAAAATGTAATTACATTATTAACGGTATGTGCACAGCGATTTTTCATGCTACGGCTATCAAATTATTTATTTAAATGTTAGTTTGGTCTGGTATTGAAAGGTGGAATGGGAAATATCAATTAATGTGGAATTTATACGTGTATTGCAATTCTGTTTCTTAGGTAATTTCCAGAAGAAATAACGTTGAATGAGATTGGCAATTTAATTAATACGCAATTTAATAATGAGTTAATGACATACATAAAAAATCCACAAACGAACTGCGAACGTCCCCTCTTCAAATCGGTTGAAAACTAAATTGTCGTTTCTTTTTTCAGATCTCAATATGCCCCAGTGGGCTAGCGCGGAGGCCGGGGGCTCCGAGGCCGAATCTCCGGAACAAATGGCGCTATGTTATGACGAGGAGAGTTCAGAATATTATGAGAACAAACCCGACATGGCCGACATGAAGATAGAACAGGCTGGTGGTGAGTACGTATTCACTAGGCATTTTTTAGGCTAATTACAAATCAGCGGGACTGACAATGCTATAAAGGAATACACAATATTATAGATAATAACTAAAAATTGTATTTAAACTGCTCCATATACTTACCAAACTATTTATCACAAGTTAGAAAAAAAAAGCACGCGAATTGGGTGTCTTCCATGGTTTTCGGCGTCTACCAATATACGTATAGAGCGCCTCTAGCACAACTGTGACATGCGACTCATTCTCGTGTGAGAAATACAATCTCTTTCTTCGCAGTACTGTGAGAGAGTGACGGGCGATGCTATGTCGCGCGACAGGAGTCGCGAAGCCTTGTTGTGCTCGATGCTGGTCCGTGATTTTCGTCTTTGACGATGACGCTGTCGGTATTTAATTTTGTCACACACTAACAACACGTCGGTCGAGCTAGGAAAATCTGTAGGTATATTTATCGCGCTATGAACAAGTGAAAAATAAACCCACGTCGCATATTAAGAGAACCGAAAGCAGCGGGTGTTCTACAACCGTACAACATATCTAAGAACCTGATCTGAAAGTATAGTAATTTAATGCAAAAAGGCAAATTTTCCTGAAATTTTCCGGAATACTGATAACAGACATGCACATAAACAAACTAACCTCAAACGCATACTGCCTCAGTTCCGTTCCGTCAGCCGTGTCGTGGATAACAGAAATAAAATGATAACTCAACCGTCACCCGCAGTCCCGCAATCATCATACTTCTCAAATAGTGATTGATCCTTTGTCATTTATTTATCGCGTGATAAACCGAAACGTAACCATTAATATGTCCACATGTAATTTTAACGTAGTGGGAAGACAGGCTCACTATGCGCCGCGAACCGCGCTAATAGCTAACGTAACACCTAGGCGCGGCTCCGTCTTCCACCTTTATTCAGGTAAAATTGGCGCGCGCTAATGAGGCGCGCTAGGGAGTTGATGTAAAAAAAACATAATTCAGCCATTTCGAAAAATGTTCAAATCAGCTCACAGACTCATTAGTATTAGTATGGAAGTATTGCGGGATTAACCATACAAAAATTCCCGGGATTAGAAGCCCTATATCACAGTCATATTTTTGGTCGGCCTTTGCTTACAATATAATAACATCGCGTGTGTAGGATATGAGTTACGTCACGCTCAGTTCGCGCGCGTTTCATTTCAATCTACTTAATTCACAGTGTAACTAATAAATGTTGAAAATCAACATTTAAATGTTTCTATAGTGGCTGCACGGTGCAGATAAGGGTATTACGAAAACTCACCGCGGTGCGTACAAATCGATTAGTGTTAGTGCTATAGGGTTGCCAACCAAGTATGGTTGTCAATCCTATCATGTAGTGAAAAACTGTTTTTAACAGCAGTTAAAAACAGTATTATACTGTTTTTCACTACATGATATTGTTTACTGTTGAACAAAAAGAAAGTATAAAAAATATTGTTTTTAGCATCATAAAGCACAAGTATCCACAGACCTGTAGGGCTACTACGTAAATGGAATCGCGATCACTATCCCTATCATTTATCTTAATGTTGTTCGCTGGCAATGTAGGTATTATCTTTATAATATTAAAGTAAAAAATCTAGCTTGCCATTTGTCTGTTACGTTACATCCCGAGAGGGACGAGATTGTGTTGAGGTTTACGAAGTTTAAAAAAAAAATCGCTAAATTGATAAATTGTGTGAGAAGCCCTAAAAGTATGTACATATTTAAAACAAAAAAAAAATTACTGTTAATTTTTCTAAAATACTGTTTATTTTTCTTTTCGGACCTGTTGGCAACCCTACTTAGTGCACTCGCGGTGTTACGCAAATGGTTTATCAAGCGTGCAGTCGTGTCACGTAATGCAAAGTTTTGTAGTACATCTTGCTTGCTGCACGATTTGAGAAAGTGGCTAGGATGCCACGGCTGTCTGACGTTGATACCATGCTACATTGAACCATAAATTAGTAGTAGGCACCTACATGCATTTCTTGTTGGCCTACTAAGAATAAAACCGCTTGGAAGTTCGTTCTATATCGCACATTGGTTCACGAAGTTTGGTTAAATAGCTACATCGATTCTATATACGACGACTATATTACATGTGTCTGCGTTCACTTGATTAAAAAAAATCGAAGCTATACTTACAAAAATAGCGCAATCGCGATTTAGAAATTGCATAATCGTAATCACCTAATGACGCTACAAACTGTTGACGTCGTTCCTACCGAGTGAGGTCACTATGACGTAGTAAACGGATTAGTGACTCCATCCGATAGATAAGATATGCTATAGCCCTTTTAACGTAATAAATAATTGCGGACAGCACAACTTCAGCTTTAGCTTTTTAGGGTTCCGTAGTCAACTAGGAAACCTTTTATAGTTTCGCCATGTCCGTCTGTCCGTCCGCGGCTTAGCTCCGTGATCATTAGTACTAGAAAGCTGATATTTGGTATGGTATGAGTATGGGTATGTATCACGCCGACAAAACGGTAAAATAAAAACCAAAAAAAAATTTTTTTTCGGGTACTTCTCGAACACCTAAAGTTGGGGTGATTTTTTTTTTCGTTTCAACACTAGTGTGTGTGGTGTTGTTGAATAGGTCTTTTGAAAGTAATAGGGGCCAAACATTATTTTTTGATAAAGTCAGCAGTTTTGTAAATATTCGCTCCGAAAATAAAAAAAATATCCCCCTCCCCCCCCCTCTAACTTTTCAACCACGGGTCAAAAAATTATGGAAAAAATCATGAACATGAGGCCTTATAAGTACTTTCAATGAAAACTATATTGAACAAAATCGATTGAGCCGTTTTTGTGTTAACGCAAAATTTCATAATTTTCTAAAAATGACGTAAGTTGACTTCCAGAAGGTAATAGGTAATTACGTTTGGCGTTTACGACCTTTTTATAGAGCTTGAAATCTTTCTCGTAACTTAAGTCTATTGTGAAGGATAAGCAACTACGGAACCCTATACTGAGCGTGACCCGACATGCTCTTGGCCGGTTTTTTTTTAGTTTCGCGACACTTGTCGCGCAACATAGCCTCGTCACCGTCTCACAGTACTGAACAGAACGAGATAAGTCTACCTCGAGTCGAGCGAAACGAGATAGACTCGTACGACTTAGTTGTGCTAAAGGTTATTATTATTAGTGTGAGATAAAATAGTTCGTTTTACGAGAATCAAATGTGAAATCAAAACAGCCGATAAAATGATTATAGGTCAAATGCATTATCAAGTTGATTTGCAGTTGCTAATTAAGCCATTACATATTCGTATGCAACTGTTATGTTTACTATTTTTTGTGAGTTGCGTGCAGCCGAACAATTACTCGCTGATAAATGAGCAGGCATTGTACAGATACTTGAGAAATAGTAATATGAAAAATGTAAAGGATTATTGTGTTATGATTACTACTTAGCAATCTAATAGTTCTTTGTTTTATTAGACCGAGCAATTTATGTGTCTCCATTTCAGTTTTGATATTCGGGCATCTAGATTTCCTGATGTTCTCACAGGTTGCATTTCTCAACCAATTCTAGAAAAAAACTGTGAGTCGCTTCAATAATTATAAAAAAAATCGAAACACCATTACAAGATACGACATCGCATCTTGGTAAGACATATGACATCGTGTCACGAATAGACATATCGTGAGGTTGAAAATTGTATTTAATTCTGAAGATATAGTTGATTTTGTATTTTTATGCATTTCCACGACACGTCATCGCATCGTGGCGCGATGTCACGTCGTACCATGATGCGATGTCGAGTCTTGTAATTATATTTTGACCCTAAGAAGTGACACAGATCACTGTTACACAATAGCCCTATTTGTTATGAAAAAAAGCTGCACTCTGTGATGGAAGCAAGCCGTTTTGCACAGTGATAATATAGACCAAAATAAACGATTTCACTCGAGGCGAAATTAGTTTCACCCCTTAGGAACAGAGATGGCGCCACTTATTCAAAAAAAGTTTAAAAAATTCTAAATCCTGAACGGATACTCCGATTTTGACGTAAGAGGTGCCAATCGGCAGATAATTACCCAATTTAACATGAAAAAAATTAAAATCACGTAGAAAATAATTTTGGATACCTAAGAAATAATGTTTTCTGAAAAAAATATTTAAAATTTGTGATTTTTGGAATTTTACTCGTAAAAATGTATGTACATGTTACTTTTTTTATTTATTTATATTAATACACAACTAATTTTACATTTACGAAAAAAAACCGCATATCATTAGCTCGTATAATTCCAAAGTTATTGAAGAATACAGACATGGCACCGCTGGGTCAAAAAATCTTACAAAAAATCTATAACCTCAACGGATACTCCGAATTTAATAATTAAGGTGCTAATCGACAGATAATTACTTAAATTAGTTTCAAAAAATAAAATAAAAATTCAAATAGGCAAAAAATAATAATATTTCCAAAAAAAAACATACATTTTAAAAAAATATGGGTTACTAATGTGTTGCACAAAATTGATTGGCATTTTTTCGTTTCACATAGCAACCATTGGCACAATCATCATTTCGCACAATTGCTTTTTGCCTAAATTTCTTGGCATACTATCATTTCGCACACGTTTCTTTGGCAGAATAGTACATTGGCATAATGTTAATTAGAACAATACTCCTATGGTCGAATAATTGTGTCGCCGAAATTTATATGGCATAATATTTCGTTTGCATGATTATTTTAATAAACCGAAAAATGAAAAGTCCGACTCAATATTAATACGAAACATCAAAATACCTATTTAATCTAAGCAAAGTCAGACCTGCGCGGCTCGCGCGCTTCGCTCGCTCGTTAGGGTCGTAGTTCAACCTAACACTCCTCCTCGCTTCGCTCGTCGTCGTACCTAACCTAAGCCAAGTCGGATCTGCCTTAAGGTGAAATTGGTAATGTTAGGAATCGTAAGCCATGTCGGACCTGCGCGGCTCGCTCGCTCGTTAGGGACGCAGTTTCAACCTAACCTAACCTAGTTTTCTGGCAGCGATTCGGTTCTGTGGGTATGCTATGGTACAATTATGCCGCAATAAATTCGGCTAAACTTATATTGTGCTACATACAATTCTGCGACATAAAAGTTGGCGATATTAGTATTCTGCTAGTCAAATTTGTGCCAAATGAATATTATGCGACATAACAATTGTGGTAAGTATATAATTATGCGATAGTTTTCATTCGGCTAAAAATGATTGTGCGAAAACGATTATGCGAAGTGTTTTTCGGACGATAGAGATTGTGCAAGATAAGGGGTACCCGTATATTATAACACTATTAGGTAATTGATCGTTTAATAAAAAACCGCATATCGAGAACTTGTACAGTTCCAACGGTATTGAAGATTTTACTATAGGGTGCCGGTGCGATGTTGCCGCCACAAGTGCAACTTATGTACATGTATCTAGAAAAGTATTCTCCCGTTTCGAAGGTACTGATAACCCTGAAAATATAACCACAATTGAAAGTACAAATAATAATCATCCCAAGTAGCACACAACACACTTATATCCCTTGTACAGCTTAAATTAGAGTTTTAACGGGTGAATAGGCTCTTATACAACCAGTTTGCTAATATCACAAGTATATTCTGCCTATTTTCACTAAACTGTGCATTGTAACGTGCATGTTAGGCCGTTGCATCGGCTGCAACAACGCATTTTTCCACAGCTCGATTTGCACCCATACTAACTGTTCTATTGTGGATCGCACCTGCAACGCAACCTGCTCCCAACGCCATTCCATTCCCAAAATGAAAGGACTTGGGACAGGATATATCCAAATTAAGACGTTTATTTCACATTTGGCTCGCTTGAAACGCTACACGCAGAACATGTTGTTCAATGGCAGCTGAAGTAGTCGGCGAAAGGCTTGTCGCCAGCTCTGTGAAAGCATCGAAGCATTCAAATTGCAGTCGTCAGTGCAACGGTCTACTAGTAGCAGTTTACAAAACAGTTATTACTTTAAGTAATGAAATGATGACTGCACTTCAAGGCTTTCACAGAGTATGACAAGACGTCTAATTTTTAATACAATAAGAAAAGAGACCTGTTTTAAAACTTGCATGTTATACCCTGAAATAACTACTGCTTTTGCAAGTACATCGCTATCTATAGAAATTCTCTCTCGATGCGTAACGGCTCATGTGAAACGATTACTTAGGGCCATTTTTGTTTCTTTTTTTAGGGTGTGTTTACATAATTAATGTCATTCATTATTATAACAAAACGGGATTTAACCGAGTTCAAAAATGTTTATTTACCGCAATTAAGTCCCGTTTTATTCTTTTAATATAATGTGTGAAAATCGTGTAAGATTCAATCACTATATTAATGTCATTAATTGGTTCTCAATTAATCGTAACGTTGTTGGTCCCAGATTCACATGCAGGCTATACGATGCTCCAGCAGAGCATATCTTATTACTGTTAATGCGATTCGAAAAGATATGTTTAAACTAAAAAACGCTAAACTAAACAAGCTTGTGAGATACCTTCCATCTATTTCAGCTGCCATTGAATACCGTTTCATGCAAACCAAATGTGGGTTCACGTTTTAATTTGGAAATATCGAGTCCCAAGTCCTTCTTTTTGGGAATGAAACGGCATCAAAGGTAGGTAGGTGGGGTCCACAATAGTTGAAGGTTAGTTCAATTTGGAAACTCCTTGAACATTATGGATACAAATTGGGCTGTGGCATAATGCGTTGTTGTTTTTTTTATGATGCAACGGCCTAACTTGCACGTTACAATGCAAAGCCTGCAAAGACTAAAGTGAAAATAAAACGTAAAGTAAGTAAAATATTGATCCAGAAATGCTATTTAGCATCTAATATACTTGTGATATTAGCAAACAGGTTATATAGGAGCCTATTCACCCGTTAAAACTCTAATTTAAGCTGTACAAGGGATATAAGTGTGTTGTGTGCTACTTGGGATGATTATTATTTGTACTTTCAATTGTGGTTATATTTTCAGGGTAATCAGTACCTTCGAAACGGGAGAATACTTTTCTAGATACATGTACATAAGTTGCACTTGTGGCGGCAACATCGCACCGGCACCCTATAGTAAAATCTTCAATACCGTTGGAACTGTACAAGTTCTCGATATGCGGTTTTTTATTAAACGATCAATTACCTAATAGTGTTATAATATACATAAGTAAAATAAAGCCATATTCATATTTTTTTTTTATATGAAATTACATAAAAGCCCAAAAAAAAAATGTTATTTCAAAATGTATGTTTTTTTTGGAAATATTATTACTTTTAATTTGAATTTTTATTTTATTTTTTGAAACTAATTTAAGTAATTATCTGTCGATTAACACCTTAATTATCAAAATCGGAGTATCCGTTGAGGTTTTAGATTTTTTGTAAGATTTTTTGACCCAGCGGCGCCATGTCTGTATTCTTCAATAACTTTGGAATTATACGAGCTAATGATATGCGGTTTTTTTTCGTAAATGTAAAATTAGTTGTGTATTAATATAAATAAATAAAAAAAGTACCATGTACATACATTTTTACGAGTAAAATTCCAAAAATCACAAATTTTAAATATTTTTTTCAGAAAACATTATTTCTTAGGTATCCAAAATTATTTTCTACGTGATTTTAATTTTTTTTATGTTAAATTGGGTAATTATCTGCCGATTGGCACCTCTTACGTCAAAATCGGAGTATCCGTTCAGGATTTAGAATTTTTTAAACTTTTTTCGAATAAGTGGCGCCATCTCTGTTCCTAAGGGGTGAAACTAATTTCGCCTCGAGTGAAATCGTTTATTTTGGTATATATTATCACTGTGCAAAACGGCTTGCTTCCATCACAAAGTGCAGCTTCCAGGCCAAAACCGTCCATAACAAGTAAGACTACAAGGAGACACTATTTCTTGAAACTTTTTTTTGCTGCTATCAGTGAAATTCATTTACAAGTGTTACGACTGTACACTGGGTTCAAACTTTTAGGCCAGGCTTTACGCTTTCTACGATATTAAAACAGAAATGGTACGTACTTAATTACTAAATGTGTAGTTATGTATGATCTACTAATACATATTTCGAGGTAAATTGATTTTTATCGAATAATTTAAGCCACAGCACTATTAAAACCATTCGAGCCTAATACCTAATACGTACCTGTACCAGCATCACTTGGCCCTTGGGTGCTCGGTTTTACCATCCAGCTTTATTTGAGCAAAATCGCCGATGAGCGTTGCATTTTACACAAACTACCAATAACATACAGTTTTAGGCAGTTTTTGTCAAGTATCTTAGTATGTGATAATTTGATAAAATAAAAACTTGTTATTTAGCCATGACCCTAAATAACCTTCCTGTCAATTTAGCAAACATGCGGGTATATTAAAATGCAGTAGCGCAGAACCGAACGAACTAGTCACAGAATTATCTCTTGATAAAACGTGTTATTTCTGTGTAGTTCCTAGACTCAGTGTCCGTTTCTACTGCAATAAAACGGCACAAATGAGTGTACAGTGCGTGAGCTGATAGAATGTAATCCGCGTTTCATACCTGTCTCGCTCGTTCTTACGCGATCCAAATAAGAACCCCTCAGTTTCGACCCAAACCCAAATCCCAATCTGAGAACTCACGGACAGCACGTTTCCTGTTTTAAATAACGCTGTCACACTTAAGTTCGAGACAGGTATTTTGCGTTAAAAGCAAACTTACACTAAAGCCTCTATATCCATCCTCTATAAACATGGACAATGGACATGGCAAAATGAACAGGTTATTTTGACTACGAGGTATAAAATTTTTGGATTTAATTTTCCTAACTATAGTCGAACAATTTAAACCCTACTTTATATTATTTCAGAGTTCTACGACAGCGGCAGTGGTAGCGATGAAGTGGTGGTCCGGCGGGGCTGCCGGACGCGGCGAGCGGCGGCCGGATCATCGTCGTCCGGCACATCATCCGGGGCCGGATCCGGCCGGCGCCGGCGCTGTGGCATCTCCGCCCGGGAACGGAACCTGCGCAGGCTTGAGAGCAACGAACGGGAACGTATGCGAATGCATTCGCTCAACAGAGCTTTTGAGGTAAATGCATTTTCGAGGTTCACTCACTCAACATGGGCTCTACGCGCCGCAAATCGTGCTAACAGCCAACTTTTTTTTTAGACATGGCTTGAACTGTATCAGCGCTGTTTAGCCCTCACTACCAGTGAGTCGAACTTTGTGTGAGAGTATAATCCGTTAATGGGATTATGTCCGCGCCACAGGAGTAATTTTGGGGGAGGGTGACGCGGGCGCACTTAGCGCATGGACTGCGTGAATAGACTGAAACGAGTCAACCTGACTTAGGGCGGGAGGAGAGTGGAAAGAGAGAAGGGCTATGATGCAGAGAAAAACGCGAACTAAGGACCCCGCCAGCGGGTAACAGCCGACGCACAACCGCGCACCATAGTGCATGAATCTGCTATAGCCATCGGTATCAGCTTTATTGGTCCCATTCGCTTTTCGTACAATTCTTATTTCGAATATTCTTATTCCTTACTCGAAGTTGGTCGGACCAATGTTTTTTACTAGTGATCATACAGTTTCAAAACATTTTTATTTTTAATATTCCAGGACCTACGGCGAGTCATTCCACACGTCAAGAAGGACAACAGGAGCCTGTCTAAAATAGAAACATTAACTCTTGCCAAAAATTACGTGAAAGCGCTCACTAACGCCATTTGCTCTATGAGAGGCGAGGTGCCCCGTTACAAGTAAGTTATTAATACGCTTTATTTACGCGTTATTAACTGAAAATCTGCATTTCTTTGCCTACAGAACATTCCCAGTTAAGAATAACACTAACAAGAAGATGCTAATAAGTCCTATAACCACCATGAATATTCAATTAGTTCGACAATAAATTGAAGATTAATTATTTGTTCAGCTGATTTGGTGTGATACCCGATGGTGATGGATGGTGGTGTTGTATTCAATGCCTATGAGCAGGGATCGATACCGTTATCCGAATACTGGTTAATATTGTTCGATAACTGTTAAAAATTTCGTTTGTTGAAATAACGTTTCCTTAGAGTAACGTTTAAAAAAGTAACAAAATAATTTCGATTATCGTTATTTAAGAAAAACGAATGTATACCGTTACGTTGAACAGTATTAACCGGTATTACTCAGTTGACGCGCGTTTTCCTTTGTAGGCGCCGACGCATCGCTATCTTGTTTACGCATAAGGATATTTTGTATATTTGTCTCTGTTTGACTCGTGCCGGCCGGCTTTAAGGATTGTTTGTTTATTGTTATTGTGGTAGAGACTTTTGCATTACGATAATTCCGGCGCGATCACTTAAGGTGCTATTTCCCAGTAGACGCCGAACTAGCTCACTTTTTAATGAGTCGTAAACATATTAAACAGTGGTTAAAGATTATGAAAAAAATATATGTCATATTTAAGTATCTTGCAATTATAAAATCGCTTTCGACAACATGACTAGTAAAACTTCGAACGATCGAAAAAAAACAAAGTTACCTCTATTTGTAATTTTTTTTAACGTTGGTATGGACTTTTTTTACCCGTTTTTTTGTGTCAATCTATAATTATCTAGATAAATTCGGTGGTTTTGTCAGTGCCATACCACAGTTTAAGAAACAATACAGTCGGTCGACGAAGGCGTCTAGACAGGGCAATCGTGCGAGGTGACAGAGGCGGCGGCGGGAGGGGCGAACCCCATGTGTCATACGACGAAATTGTTAGTAATGAGGGTGTTGACTTTGAGGGCTGACGCGTCTTACAACTTGCAATACACAATTAAAATAGTGCATACGACATGTGCTGTGCGAAATTTTATAGCGCCTAAGTTTTAAATTTTCCCATGTCATGCTAACGTAAACAAAATGGCGGATGTAAAAGCGTTACGCCTGCCAGTAAAATTCAAATACCGCAAAAATATCGCTATAATATTATATAATTGTTTGTTTCAGTGTAAACAAAAAATATATGATCTGACATGTCACATGAATTTTTAAATTCAAAATGTCGGACATGTTTCATAGCTTATTTTAAGTAAAAATTACGAGTTACGTAGTTTAAGACTTTATTTAAAAAGCAAGAAATTGTTCCTTGCTTCCGTTTGTATATGAATCCTGTAGTCAGATTGTTTAATTATTATTAAGGGTCCTCGGGATGCCGATTACGAGAAAGACATCCATTTCGAAAACCAAGATGGCGGACATTATTTTTTCTTAAAAATCGATATGGGTGTCATTTCCAAGGGTCCTCGGGGTTCCGATTACGAAAATAACATCCATTTTGAAATCCAAGATGGTGGACATAAATTTTACTTAAAAATCGATATGGGTGTCATCTCCAAGGTTCCTCGGGGTTCCGATTACGAAAATGACATCCATTTTGAAATCCAAGATGGCGGACATTATTTTTTCTTAAAAATCGATATGGGTGTCATCTCCAAGGTTCCTCGGGGTTACGATTACGAAAATGACATCCATTTTGAAATCCAAGATAATGGACATAATTTTTTCTTAAAAACTGATATTGGTGCCATTTCTCAAAATTATATCTCCACCAGTTTTAAATCTAATTTTTTATTTTGAAATGTACACCCCCCGAAAAACCCAGAAAAAGACATCCATGACGATTTAAAAAAAAAATTACGTCCACTATCTTTACTTCCAAAATGGATGCCATCTCTGAAATTTACACCCCCTGAAACCTAGAAAACGACACTCATGTCAACTTTTTCAAAAAAGTGACGTCCGCCATCTTTATTTCCAAAATGGATTCCATATTTAAAATTAGTACACATACATATATGAACCCTAAAAACATTACCCTCCTTTTTTGGGCAGTTGCGTAAGTCTGTGACAACCCTTGGTAGGTACGGCGGCCTTGAGCGGTGTCGGCACTTACGCAAACATCAAAGGCGTCGGCCCACTGTTACTTTTTTTCTTATACCTTGTTTTCTTATACCATGCTACCAGTGAAGTAGTTTAATGGGTTAGAACCAAACTGCTACCAGTAATAGTCAGTAAAATGTTTCCTGCTTTATGTCAACTAAATACTATAAGATATAGATTTCTGCGGAATGCATAATCGGACATGCAAATATTATTCATAGCAATTTGATGCAACATCTGGGGGCACGGTAGTGCCCCCGCCAAGACGAGCAAAAAAGAAGCGGGGCACTACCTACCTTTTCTCGAACCGTTCCGTCTAATTTTCAAACCCTCATAGCTTTGGCCCAGTTAACACCAGAGCGCCCAAATTCACAGGTTAAGATGCTGTTAGGAAACATATAAAATGTACTGAATTTCATTGATCTAGCTTTTATACTTTAGGTTTTATTGGTACCTAAAATACGCCGATTTTGCCACTCACATATATACACTTATACACTGACGTATCAAAACCTCTCGGGTATTTCTCGATGACCTAGAAAGCTGAAATTTGGTAGGTAAGTTATTTTTAGTACACATACAATAGAATAATTCTGAAACTTGGAACTTTTACCCCCCAACCCCTTAAACTAGGGGATGAAAGTTTGTATGAGACTTTCGCAAATTTTGATACTAGAGGTCTGAAAATTTATACCTATTGGGACTTATTGTTAAAAATAAAATACACATTCTAGGATTTTTAGAAATTCACCCCTCACCCTTAAAATAAGGGGATGAAAGTTTGTATGGGCTTTCCATAATGGGGGATAAAAGTGTACATATATGGGGCTAAACGTAAGTATTTCTTAAATACACAATTATTATTACTACTTAGAAACGCTTCAGGGCAAAAAAAATAAAAAGCCTATAAATTAAAAATTACCTAAAAAAAGGAAATGAGAATCCCACCAAAAACATTTCGTGTAAAAGTGGCGGCCAAGACTCACATGCTCATAACGCTTTCGCTGTAAAAAAAGTTGTCAGATCCCTCGAAAAGCCAAGCCCATAAGCCCTGAGTTTACTAATCCTACATACAATGTGTACTAATTTTACATATGGAATCCATTTTGGAAATAAAGATGGCGGAAGTCACTTTTTTGAAAAATTTGACATGAGTGTCGTTTTATAGGTTTCTGGGGGTGTAAATTTCAAAGATGGCACTCATTTTGGAAGTAAAGATGGTGGTCGTAATTTTTTTTTTAAATCGTCATGGATGTCGTTTTCTGGGTTTTTCGGGGGGTGTACATTTCAAAATAAAAAAATAGATTTAAAACTGGCGGAGATATATTTTTGAGAAATGGCACCAATATCGGTTTTTAAGAAAAAATTATGTCCATTATCTTGGATTTCAAAATGGATGTCATTTTCGTAATCGGAACGCCGAGGAACCTTGGAGATGACGCCCATATCGATTTTTAAGAAAAAATAATGTCCGCCATCTTGGATTTCAAAATGGATGTCTTTCTCGTAATCGGCATCCCGAGGACCCTTAAAAATAATTAAACAATCTGACTACAGGATTCATATACAAACGGAAGCAAGGAACAATTTCTTGCTTTTTAAATAAAGTCTTAAACTACGTTACTCGATATTTTTACTTAAAAAAAGGTATGAAACATGTCCGACATTTTGAATTTAAAAATTCATGTTACATGTCAGATCATATATTTTTTGTTTACACAGAAACAAACAATTATATTATATAATAGCGATATTTTTGCGGTATTTAAATTTTTACTGGCAGGCGTAACGCTTTATATCCGCCATTTTGTTTACGTTAGCATGACATTTATAACTTAGGCGCTATAAAATTTCGCACAGCACATGTCGTATGCACTATTTTAATTGTGTATTGCAAGTTGTAAGACGCGTCAGCCCTCAAAGTCAGCACCCTCATTACTAACAATTTCGTCGTATGAAACATGGGGTGCGCCCCTCCCGCCGCCGCCTCTGTCACCCCGCACGATTGCCCTGTCTAGACGCCTTCGTCAACCGACTGTATTGTTTCTTAGACTGTGGTCCCGTAAAGAAAACTAAAAGTCTATTTCACGACTTCGAATAGTACCGTGCCTCTCGATCTCCTGTCAAATTATATTGGAGTGAGCGGAATGGCACTAAGCGACGGCCGAATTTCGAATATTTACGCGTAATTCTACGTCACGCGCCCGATTAGCAGAAGGTAAAAATGGCGGACAGCGTTTTTGAGTGTTCATGAAATTTGTAATTTTCAATTAATAAAATTTAGCTTTTTAGCTTTCACAAAAATACAAGACATTTTTTTTAGAGCTAGTAAGATCATTATTAACTATTTCAAATATATTTCAAAACTGGGTCTACTAGCCTATTGCGTTAGCGCACTCGGTGAGCGGGGCAGAGGCGCGCGGGCGGCGCTGCGCGTCTCGCCGCACATCTCACCTCCTCGATTCGGCCAGGGCCCTGTTTCATATACGTGACAATGACAGGCGACAGGTGACAGGTGACAATTCGACATTTTGACAATTTTTCGTTTCATAAACATTACCTATGACAAATAAGTCGTGGTGGAAAAATTACAATTATGTCAAATTGTCGCGACATTTTGACATATTTCTGTTTCATAAACATTTTCCCTTGACAGGCGACAGGTGACAATTTGTCGCGAAAAACTTGACATATTTGTTTTATGAAACACAAAATTGTAATTACAAGTTGACAAATTTGTAGAATTGTCGAAGATTTCTGACAGGCGACCTCACCCAATGTCAGCGGCTACTTCTCACTAACTAATTACTTATTACCAGTGAAATGGTGCTAACATCGACACATTAGTAGCAACAGCGATGAAGAATATTTACCTGTCTGAATATTAAAAACGAATTCAACTATTTAACAGGGCCAATATTTGCTAAATATACCCAATTCCCTTCAATTGCTCTGCGATTTCCATCCATTTTTTTTTCGTGCGTTAAATGTTCACTAAATTGGCCAAACAATACATATTTCTCGGTTGTCTTGTATAAGGCCCAAAATTATTATTTTCGTGTCCATCTTACTTGTTGCAAGTTACCGAACAAATCCTAGAATGCTAGTCAAAATTATAATCTAAGACAAACATTTTTAGGGTTACGTACCTCAAAAGGAAAAAACGGAACCCTTATAGGATCACTTTGTTGTCCGTCGGTCCGTCCGTCTGTCAAGACCCTTTTTCTCAGGAACGCGTGGACGTATGAAGCTGAAATTTATATCAATTACTCAAGTCTACTGTCCCTTGAAGCTGTGAAAAAATCAAACTTCTAAGCCAACGCAATCAAAAGATACAGCCGTTTATGCCGCAAATTTTCGACACTTGCAAGGGAATCAAAACCTACAGGGTGCTTCCCGTGAACTCAGAATCTTGAAATTTGGTACGAAGCAACGTCTTATAGCATAGATAAAGGAATAATTACGAAAACCATAAATTTTTTTTTTATACCTAACTTTGCACCTAATTTGCATATTTTCGACACTTGCAAGGGAATCAAAACCTACAGGGTGCTTCCCGTGAACTCAGAATCTTGAAATTTGGTACGAAGCAACGTCTTATAGCATAGATAAAGGAATAATTACGAAAACCATAAAAAAAAATTTTAATACCTAACTTTGCACCTAATTTATATGGGGCGCTATACATACCAGGTGCAAACTTAACTTAACCACTTAGGGATGGAAAGTGTTTGTACGGAACCCTCGGTGCGCGAGTCCGACTCGCACTTGGCCGGTTTTTTATTGCTGCTCTCATACTGCTATATTATTTTAACAAAAATGTATGCTGTGACATATTTGTCGCAATTTACGACAATCAATCAAAAATAATAATCAAAAATCGACATATTACTATGACAAAAAAGTCTTGACAATTTTCTTAAATACTGACATTTTAAAACTGACAATTCTAGACCTTTATGAAACGCGATTGACACTGACAATTTTGTCAACTATTTACCTGTCGCAATCGGACATATTTGTCACGTTTATGAAACAGAATTTGTAGCTACAATTCGACAATTTTGTCAAAAACTGACAAATTGTCGACTTGTCACGTATATGAAACAGGGCCCAGAATGTCGGAAAATATCGCCTTAAATTTTTTGAACAAAACAAGAACCGACTTAAAAAAAAACTGTACAGCCAAAATAAAACCCGTTCATGTGCGGATTACATTTGAATCACCTTTTGATGCCGGTGCCAAACCACTTAATTATAACTTTGAAAACAGATGCCGCCCATGAAGCCTTTAATGATTACTGCATATTTTATATTCACGAGTATTTTGTTTACATATTTGGTATTTACGAGTATTTCTGTTCGATACAGAGTTTACGTGAGGGTTGGCACCGACTTCAAAATGTAATTGTACATTAACGGCATATTCAAATGTAATCCGAAAAGGTGATTCAAATGTAATCTAATACACATGAATGCAGACAAACATATGGGTCGAACTGAGATCCTCTTTTTTAAGTCGAATTACGTTAATCTTCTCCTAAGTGTAACAAATTCTTTTCTGAAAACCGCATCAAAATCGGTTCAGTCAAACGCGAGATAATCGCGGACAAACATAAATACTTATATACATAGATAATACATTACTCCTTTTTTAACTTACAAGACAAAAACGCACACCAAACCACATGAACTGCGGAAAATCAAATCAAATCACTCTGCTGCGCTGCGACTACCGCGACGCGAGTCAAATGCGAGTGACATATAAACAAAATCGTACGTAAAATCAAAATCGCAACACAGAACAACTCATTCTATCTCTGTCAAACTCAAATTAAACGGTTAATTTTGTTAAACAGAAACGGAATTTGCTAAATAACGGTATTATGTGAATAACGTTATAATACCGGTAAACGAAACCACTACCAATATTCATTTTGGTTTAGCGTCACGTGACCAATAACGGTAATACAAAAATAACGGTATCCGATCCCTGCCTATGAGAAACAAAAGAAATCATCCATCGCACTGTTAAGATTTTCCTTCAATCACGACGTCTCCACTTAGAGTTAATTTGTGTTTTTTTACTTTAAAACAAACTATCGATAAATATATATAATATATTTTTTCCATTTACAGTTTCAACACTGAAGACGAAAACGTAGAGCCAGTATTCGTGTTGAGCCGTGAAGAGCAGAACAACAACGAGCCTTCTGACGAAGCCCAGGAAACGACGTCCAGCGTTAGTCCACTCTGACCCCGTGGCTGCCTTGTGCCACCGAACGTTGCCTCGCAAGTCTCCACTATGCTCTCGATTTAACTATAATCAAATAATATATACCTATATATTCATTACCAAAACATTTGCGGTGGGCTGGGAACATATAGCAGTCAAGTCTTTATATGCTATCTCCCTTTCTGGAGTGATTTACTGTCATAAAATTCTGTCATTTTCTGCCCAAACCGGGAAAATTTTAATGCTGGTAAAAGAAAGCAATTTCGCTTTGGAATAACAAGAGGTTTGGTGTAATAAACGCATATGGATAGCATGCCATTATAATGCGTGCTATATAGCATAGAACTAGTCTAGCTGAAAGCTCGTGTTTGACTCTCGTACCTCGCACTCTTACTTTTACTTGGCGCAGCCGAGGATCCGAACCTAACCTAATTCAAAACATCTATTTACACCCTTCGTATACTTAAGTACGGCTCTATGAGGCATTTAAAACGTATATAGTATTAGTTACCTTGCAAAACCGCTTACGAGTGCAAATTCGGCTCCGCATTTTTCGATTGTAGCTATAGCTAAAAGATTAACTGCAAATACTGCAATAGGCAAAACGTGAAATCCCAAGAGAGAGCGTTTAAAGTGTCTCGAGCAAGGCTGAACTTCAAGTGTTAAAATATTAACTTATGTATCTACCACCTTTAACCAATATTTTTTTTTATACAGATACAGTAGGTACAGTCAGTACAGCAAACAAATATCCTTCATATCTAAATATTGATGTGAAAACTGAAGTATCATTTCTTTTAATGAATTAAATTACTCCTTTTGTAATATGGTTCCAGTTTGTGTTACCCAACTACTGAACATTATTCCTTTAAATATATCAATTGAAGTACATTTAATTATATACTTACAATCCGATCAAACTATTCATGGGTCTGTTTTGTACAGATTTAACATTTCATTACAAAGGAATACAAATAAATATTCTCCTTGACGGTGCCAATAAGTATACATACATAGGTATTAAGTCTATAATAATAGTACATTATGATACAAGTGTACTAAGTTGGTCATTACCGCCTAATAGGCGGGTTTGCAGCCTGAACCGAAGGCGAGGGCGTAATAGAGCCGAGTGTGTAAATGATCACAGTGCACACGCGTTTTATACGACGTTTTTCAACACACTTGCGAGGAAAGAAACACCCGTTTCTCACTAAAATATTTAAATAAGAAACGACATGTGAAATTTTTAAATTATTTAAATTGTTCAAATGATACGCTTTGGTTTTTGATGGAATATGTACAGTGGGTATGTGTTATGGTATTATTAATAATTACATTATTCGAATCTTGAAAGACTGGGCATTTTTGCTGGTTTTCCAATTTTTTTTTTTATAAAGGGTATTGGCAGTTCAGCAAGCTTTGCCTGAAAGCGTCAATTCTACATCTAAATATTCTGCATGACTTGAACTCGGACATTTTTGTAAATATTATCAATCACAAATTAAGTACAGCTGTAAACTAGGAATAAACAAATTATACAAAAAATACAGTTTTTTATGCGCGCGCAGGTGCAACATGAAGGCAATGACATAAAACCGTCAAACAGCCAAATATTTAAAGTATAACAAAATATATGTTTATTTTATTAATTATAATGCAAATTAATAACAATTACACGTCTAAATTAAAAAGCTTGATTAAATGAATTGTTTAATTATTGCGTTTAAAGCATCACAAGTATTTTATTTACAAAACCTTTGTTTTTTTTTATATATATATTAAGTAAAGACTCTTCCTTGAAATTAAAAAGAACTGTAAAGTAAAGGCTAGTGCGATAAAGAAAAGTGAGAAGTACCTACACATGTTTTATAGGATAGGATAATTTGCGGCCACAAAAACGGTTTAATAAACCACTTTACGAGCAAGTGTGTTGAAAATAATATTTTTTATACATTTATCTCCCTTTTCTGTCAGTAGTTTGACATAATATATAATATTGTGTAACATTTATTTTGATAATAACTATGAGGCCGAGGCAAAATACGAAGACTTATTACTGACTGGATCCTATAGTTTAGTCAGTTCAAGGGTCCTAATTTTTGTCATTGTTTTATCTTGGCATCATAAACATGAAGTTAAATTCAGACAATTAGTTACTGTCAATTTCATTATTATATAATTATTTATGTATGTATTATTTGAAGACGAGTACTTATTGATTGGTTTAAGTAGTAAGACTTTAAATTTATTAAATTTATTTTGTGATGGTGACAACGTTAGTCTCATTTGTATGTTGAAAATATTAATTAAGCGCCTTATATTATAGTTTTGATGTAAATTTTGTGATCAATATTTTCGTAGTGTTGTTCAATCTCATTTTATAGTTACCATTTTGTAATAATTTTATTAAATTATTTTTTTAGGATAAGGGTTATTGCATTTTTAGTAATTTTAAATAATTTGTTGTATTTAGAGAAAAAATTGTTTATATCTATATACAGGTACTTACTTATAACTAGGTATGACAATCAGGTTTTTAAGTCTACTTGGTACTTTAGTAATAAAATTATATTATTATTATTCATCGTTGAATTCGATGGAAAATATATAGTTACCTAATATATAGGTATGTATTATAACTTGGAGCAAGTTCAACTACTTTTCAATTGAAATTTTAACTAAATAACTGCTTCTACCTAGGTTGTTTTTCGATGATCCTTTACTCTAAATATACCTATGAATATGATAATGTGTCTTCATGACCTCAATGTTTTGCAATCCGTCGAAATTGTTTTACAAAAGTAGTTGCTATGAATGTTTAAAAATGTTTTATATTCCCTTGAACACGATATACGAGTATTTATGTACATTTTGTCTATTATAATATTATATTATGTAATGTAATTACTAGGTATTTAAGAAGCTATTAAAAAAGAAACACTATAAAGAAAAATATACATATTTTAGAATTGCAAACGTGCACATATCTTGTTTCATTACTTATTTATCATCCCTATCTGATTTCGCCAACGGGTCTTCTACCAAAAAAAGGCGCTCAAGCGCGAGTCGAACTCGCGCACCGAGGGTTCTGTAAAAGCTATGAAAACACTGCGTTTTGCTCTAACAAAAAGATAAACTGTAATAGGTAGGTACTTAGTGACAAACTTAACTTTACCGTTGGAAAACTGTTTTACGTACTTTAAATAAATACTATATTATTACCTTGCAGTGGATCATATTAAATTTTACTTTCGTCCGAATCGTTCGAAAAATCCGTATTTTGCGGCATGAACGGCAGTATTTTTATTATTATTTTACATATGTTAACTTAGAAGTTTGTTTTTTTACAGCTTCTAGAGCCTGAGTACCTACATGGTTTAATGTTAACTCGATACCCTCACGCGTTACCGAGATAAAGGGTCTTGACAGACAGGCGGACGGACGGACGGACAACAAAGTGATCTTATAATGGCACGCGGTAATGCCAAACGGATCAAGTGTCGGTTTTCAACACAAATCAAAGGCTATTTGCCGCAAGTGCTTGCAACGCGTTCAGGTTTGTACGCTACTTGGATACTTATATACTCAATCTTCTATGTGCATATTCAATACATCTATTATTTGTCTATGTGCATTGGTGGCGAACAGACGTATGTTGTGCTTCTTGTGTGAACAATGAATGACAGGTCAAATGAAGATGTCATAAGCTCCCTGGAATATTACCAAGGAGAGCCAATGTATTTGGGACCCGAGCAGTATCTACTGATCACAAGGGGATACGAAAAAAGTACCCAATGCATGGATTCGCCTTAGTAACTCGTTAAAAAACCATTAAAGGAACTGAAAAACAAGAAAACAATTCTAAAGGTTACATTGGTTACCATCAGAAAACATTTAAAAAAGAAACAAGATTGTTAGATGTAGGTATATTCGTTTCGGCACAGGTATGTTTATTACATTTTACTAACTGCTAAAACGCTACGTTTTTAGGCTAAAATAACTTTAATGCCGTACCTAGGGTTGCCACCCGTACTCTATTATAAAGTATTTTACGTTATTTTAGATAATTGTACTCTATACTTTATGAGAAAAATAAAGTACTAGAAAATACTTTATTTCGCATTATTTGATTTCTTCGAGATTTTGAAAAGTTTAGTCGATTATTTTGTTAAACGAAATTTATCGATTGATGATTTGGTGCTGAATCGATGTTGCCACTCGCCAGCGCCACATCACTTAAGCACTCGTTTTTTACAATTTGTGCAATTGTTTAGTAAAGATGCTAATTTGATACAAACTGCAAAAAGCAATAAAAAATATGTTTTTAAACATAATAATGAAGAAAAATAATTGTACTTTATTTTGATACTATGGACTTTTTTTTTTACCTATAAAAACCAATGTACTTTACCTGCAAAACCGTACCTGAGAAGCATGACACTGTAACTCCATTTTTTACGATTTTGGGCTTTTGGCGGTATCTTACTTCATTTTCTGAGCTCTTTCGAGCCATAAAACTGTATTTGACAATTTCTCCATAGTAACCGATTTCCCTAAATGTATAGTGCTGTAAGATCACGACACACTACGAAGCATTTTAATCTAAGTGAAATACAGTCTTATGCTAGTACCGGACAAGAAATGTTCATTTCATCGTAAGTACTGGAGTTACAGTATTATCCTGAATTAAAACTATGATACAGTAAAATGCAATAAGACATTAAAAAAAATTATTGCATCTCCAGACTTACAGTTTTATGCCTCAAATCGATCTATTGCGGGCGCGGGAGGGGGTTGTCTAGTCAAGCCTGCGCGGGAGTTACCCGGCCCGCAGTACGGTACGAGTCTAAACGTGCACGCGGACGGACCTTTGCCGAATCGTATGGCTACTCTTTGCGTAAATACGAGTGAGTGTGTGTACAAACATAATGCGGAAGTCGATTCGAGGGAAATATTTAGTAGACTTAGCAACACACGATGCCGAATGTGAGTACTAAGTTCAGTTTATTTTCATTATATTTTTAATTACGTTCCGTTATTTTAAAGTATAGGTATATTTTTAGGGTTCCGTACCTCAATCGGAAAAACGGAACCCTTATAGGATCACTTTGTTGTCCGTCTGTCCGTCTGTCCGTCTGTCCGTCCATCCGTCTGTCCGTCTGTCAAGACCCTTTATCTCGAGAACGCGTGGAGCTATCGAGTTGAAATTAACACCATATACTCTATTTAGGTTAGTTCATCTTCACAGCTACATGAGATAAATGAATTAATACCGGATTCCGAGAGATTTAGACCAAATAGCCCGGCGTTATTAAGCAATAACGCTTTCGTTGACACTCCCACTGATCCTTACGCTACAGATAATAACGATTCCGATCCCGACTGGATTCCGCCTATATCAACACCTCAGAAATCATACCAACACGCTTTATTTTCGCGAGATACTCAACAACAACTCGTGAATGTTATTGCATATGCCCCTGACAGTTCAGCAAGCGTCATAGAAGAGTCGGATAATAGTATTTCTTCTAACAGACATGTTGTTGTTGTTCCTAACTCTTCGTCTTCCGATTCAGCAGACTGGATTCCACCTAGATCGACACCTAAGAAATCATACCAACACGCTTTATTTTCGCGAGATACTCAACAACAACTCGTGAATGTTATTGCATATGCCCCTGACAGTTCAGCAAGCGTCATAGAAGAGTCGGATAATAGTATTTCTTCTAACAGACATGTTGTTGTTCCTAACTCTTCGTCTTCCGATTCAGCAGACTGGATTCCACCTAGATCGACACCTAAGAAATCATACCAACACGCTTTATTTTCGCGAGATACTCAACAAAAACTCGTGAATGTTATTGAATATGCCTCTGACAGTTCGGCAAGCGTCATAGAAGAGTCGGATAATAGTATTTCTTCTAACAGACATGTTGTTGTTGTTCCTAACTCTTCGTCTTCCGATTCAGCAGACTGGATTCCACCTAGATCGACACCTAAGAAATCATACCAACACGCTTTATTTTCGCGAGATACTCAACAACAACTCGTGAATGTTATTGCATATGCCCCTGACAGTTCAGCAAGCGTCATAGAAGAGTCGGATAATAGTATTTCTTCTAACAGACATGTTGTTGTTCCTAACTCTTCGTCTTCCGATTCAGCAGACTGGATTCCACCTAGATCGACACCTAAGAAATCATACCAACACGCTTTATTTTCGCGAGATACTCAACAAAAACTCGTGAATGTTATTGAATATGCCTCTGACAGTTCGGCAAGCGTCATAGAAGAGTCGGATAATAGTATTTCTTCTAACAGACATGTTGTTGTTGTTCCTAACTCTTCGTCTTCCGATTCAGCAGACTGGATTCCACCTAGATCGACACCTAAGAAATCATACCAACACGCTTTATTTTCGCGAGATACTCAACAACAACTCGTGAATGTTATTGCATATGCCCCTGACAGTTCAGCAAGCGTCATAGAAGAGTCGGATAATAGTATTTCTTCTAACAGACATGTTGTTGTTGTTCCTAACTCTTCGTCTTCCGATTCAGCAGACTGGATTCCACCTAGATCGACACCTAAGAAATCATACCAACACGCTTTATTTTCGCGAGATACTCAACAACAACTCGTGAATGTTATTGCATATGCCCCTGACAGTTCAGCAAGCGTCATAGAAGAGTCGGATAATAGTATTTCTTCTAACAGACATGTTGTTGTTCCTAACTCTTCGTCTTCCGATTCAGCAGACGAATCTTTATCAGAAGAAGAAATAGATGTCCCCAAGAAGCGATCAAAAAAACGAGCTCGTGTCCCCGCAAGGTGGAAGAGGCAAATAGCTAAGGATAGAAGATTACAGGGTAAAAGTTATGTCAGTGCGGTCTCAAAACATAATAAAATTATTAAAAAGAAACGAATGAAGCCACCTTGTCCGGAAACCTATAAGTTAAAATGTATATACGAAGATATCCCGAGAAGTAAGAATGGCAATATTTCAAAATTTTTGGAAAACTATGCAAAATTGGGATCAACGAAGACAGTTTGTAGCTTCATCGATCGATGTTACACCAGTTGCCCGTCCCCGTGATCGCAAAAATGAAGAGGCTAGTCGTCGAAAATGTACACGAGTCTACCATTTGAACAATAATAATTCTGGAAGACTTCATGTTTGTCAAAAAATGTTTATAAATACACTATGCGTAACAGAACAATTTATATCTACCATACTTTTAAAGACTTCGAAATGCACAAATGTCGTGGAACCGGATCAAAGAGGCAAACATGAACCTGCGAATAAGACACCTGATTCTGTGATTGAAGGTATCAAAGCTCATATTTTATCGTTTCCACAATACACATCCCATTACTCAAGGGATAAAACTACTCGTCACTATTTATAGGACCTGAGTTAAAGGTTGCCAAGATGTATAATTACTACATTATACATTGCAAAGATGAAAATTTGTCTGAAAATTCAATAGGAAAAGAGTGGTTATATCGCAAAATTTTTAATGAAGAATTCAATTTGTCGTTTTATTCTCCAAGTAAAGATACCTGCGATAGGTGTGATAAATTCATTTTGGATTTGAAACAGGAAACCGCCCCAGCTGAACGCCAAAAAATAGAAGAGTCGCAAAATAAACACTTAGAAGATGCAAACAATAGGTACAGCTTAAAGAAGAAAGATAAAGAGAACAGCAAGTCCTCAGCTGCGACCAGTTTAACGCTTATGTTAGACATGCGAAAATGTTTACCAACACCTTTGTTGACAAATACCCAATCATTTTATTTGAGGAAATTATGGGTATTAAATGAAACACTGCATGATGACACGTCTAACAAATCTTACTGCATGATGTGGAACGAAGTCCTAAGTGGAAGAGGGGGTAATGAAGTAGGGTCTTGTCTGATTGAATGGGTGCTTAACTACTTAGTACCTACAGTAACAGAAATAACTATTTGGTCTGATAATTGTGCAGGTCAAAATAGGAATATAATTCTAGTGTATTGCTACTTATGGATTCTAGCTCATTCAAATTTAACGACTATAAATCACAAATTTTTACTCCGAGGACATACACACTCTGAAGTGATAATCGAAAGAAAAAAAAGGAACTGCCTCAATTCGAGATCATAAGCAATATATGCAAGAGATATAAACATGCCAGATAGGGAAGGTTCCGTAGATATTTTTTTTATAGAAAATCGGTGTGACCGCAATTCGAAATCACCTTTCTTAAGAAAAGTGTCCACATCCAAAAAGGCCATATTTGTATCATACGATCTACAAAAAAATACGAATTACGTGTTTGAAAATTAAAAGCACTATTTTTTTAGCAACTAAAATTAATAATAATGAATAATAAATTATGTCACCACAGAGGTAATTAATATGGCAGCGTCAAAGTCAAAATGTCTTATTACTATTATTCAAGTACATAATATCACAAGTACATGACTGCGTCCCACAAGGTTTAGGCCCCAGCAGTAGGGAACCCTAACTAGGTAGTGATGGCGTCGGCAAAGTGTTATTCTAAGTCATAAGGCAGCGTTTTTAAGCACAATAAGTTTTAACAAGTCATATTTACACAGAGACTAAAACCTAAACTATTTTAATTTATTAAAATATAATGAAATCAACAATATTTAAAGGGGGCTTTTAAAATATACTCAATAACCTTGCAAATTGATCGATAAAGTAATGTTCGCATTTCATTCACACTTGTAGATCAGTGTCGAGTCTGTTACTTAAAACGGTAAAGTAAATATATTAAAGTGTAATACTTACTGTTTTCAGATATTATTTGCACGATAATAATATCACTCACAAACGTTGCATGTTATTATAATTAAAACCGCTTCGCTGTTGCATTTAACAGACTTATTTGTCATACAAACGTCTGCGTTATGATAACTCTACAACCAATTGCTCTTAGGAAGCGAGAACTTACGATACTTTTCTGACGAAATAGTTCTTTAATATCTATTTTATGACAGCCGTGTGACTAAATGTGTTTGCTTATGACCATTGTGTGATCACTGTACGACTATTTTGTCTTAAAAACTGCGCCAAAATCGCATTTTATAAACGTTTATATACCTTAAATTGCATACCATTAATTTAAATAAAACAATTTAAACGGATTATATCGCGTATATTAATTATTTGAGCCTCCCTGACGTTTCAGTACCTTTACAGATACCGTTGTCAAAGGTTGACCTTTGACAACGGTATCTGTAAAGGTACTGAAACGTCAGGGAGGCTCAAATAATTAATATACGCGATATAATCCGTTTAAATTGTTTTATTTAAATGTGTGACAGTCGCGGAAACCGAAGAAAATATTATGCATACCATTAAGTTTTATCAAAAACGTTTGTAGAACACTTGTACAACATATTTTTGCTAGTTGGGCTGTCAAATCTCTTCAGTCAAAGGCGCAAAAATTGGCTCAATGAGCTTTAGATTTCTTATTTCAAAATGTGTTTGGTTCCAATTGCGGAAGGATGAACTGGGGGTGCTATTCTATAAAACATCCTTCGACGAATCAGAGTTCTCTAAAATTGATTTGAGGCGAAACACAAGGCAACCGCTTCAAATGCCCTATACACTTCCTCAAGTTAACTCACGTGAGCGTCCAATCAGTAATCCAAAATACAAAGACTTGATGACGCTGACCCAGTGGATGACTGGTTCAACAATTAAAAACTATTATGAAAATTTGCCGCACGGTATTGTTCCTGATATTGAAGAATCGGATGAAGACTAAGGTTTACCACACTGGTAGCACAAGTGCATGATAGCATACTTGCTTCAGTTAAGATCTTGTCTATTTGTGTTGACAATTTTGTTAATTTGTCGATTTATGAAAGTACTATAATTTTATTTTTATTAAAGTTTTTGTCTGATTTATGAAAGGGGCCTTTTGTATTTTTATCATAAAACAAAAATGGCGGATTTGCGCATGTACATTTGTACGTAAATCGGCTACTGGGCTGGGCAGTCAAGATTATGCTCTAAAAGTTTCCCGGCAGCTGTACTATGAGTGATATTAATATAAAGTGTGTATTTTGTGGTAAAACTAAAATGTGTGTAAAAAGATGTGTAAATATTTTAGAATATAGTCGGAGCGAACTGGTTCTCCGGAAATCCCGAACAACATACGATAATCTCGAACTTTCGATAGAATCTTCATTAAATGAAGTAAATCACGCACAGTGCTATAAATTATTTATAGCAATAAAAATACCGCGAGTCTTTCAGTATTTACAACAGCGGCAAAGTAGGTATAATGGAATATGACAGTGCATCGTAAGTTTCTGGGAATAGCTCCGAATCACATGCCCCTGCTTCTGGGGAGTGCTCCGAGTCACATTTTCCTGTTTCTGGAGAGTGCTCTGAGTCACAAGTTCTTGTTAATTTTTTCTATTGTCAGATTAGGCGAACCCTGCCAGATAATCGTCAGATTATGAGACAGCACGTCTAGGGCATAAAGATGAACCATATATATCTTAATCTGACGCGCTTGAGTATTTCAAAATGGCGAACGTTTTTTGCACATTCTAATAATAACTGCGAGTTTGCGTCACATCTAAATCGTCAGATTATTATATAAGAGCTTTCTTTTAGGTTCACTTAACATCCCCTTAGAAAATCTGACGCGCCCGATGAAAAATTTTTTTTTTCATTTTCAACCCTCAAGTATGATTAACCCCATCATGGAAACAATCAGTTTAACATGCGTACATCTTTAAAAATGTGTAGGACATGGATGCTATCAATATCTGACGCGCTCGAGTATGTCCATGCAACAGTTTTTTTTTACATTTTTGAAACTCTGTAGCCGCTCCCCCCACCGATGAAAAGGTATATCTTATATGACATTTTTTTCTTTCTATCATCTAAGCTTCGCAACGCAATAGGTCTCTACGACGCTCGAGTGAATCCCGATTTAGTATCGTGGCCTACCCTACTATTGGAGGAGGCCAGTACTCGAGGAGAGGTCCTTAGGTAATATTTAATATTTAAGTGTATTACTATTTAAGTTTATTATAAAATTTATAAATAATAATAAAAATCAAATGTTTACCGATCATAATAATATAATTCCAAATGCACAATTGTAATTATCTCGTTTTTAAATACCTAGTTTAAAATTTTTATTTAATTTATTTCTTTTTTTTAATATGCAAATGAAATTTTAATTATTTTAATGTTATGCATGTGAAATAACTTAATTGATTGATATTAAGGAATAAATGGCTTTTTTATTTTATTTTTATTTTATACCTAGTTTAAATTTTTATATATTTATGACTAAACAATTCACAAATTATGAATACCTATACCTATCTATTGATAGGTACCTATAGGTATTCATAATTTGATTTTAATTTAATGAGTTGAATTATAAAGAAAATAATATATATACTTTTTACTATTTGAATTGTAAATATGCATGAATCAGTTATAAAGGAATAAATGGCTTTATTATTATTATTATTATCTCCTTTATTCATCTTTTGTCTTAGGCTAGGTTTTTAACAATAAATTTATATAAAAAGTAAAATACAATAAAGTAATTACAAAATATAAATACATTATAAAAAACCTAACCTAGGGTGCCGCCGGCAGCGGGGCAGGGCCCAGGCTCCCGGTGGTTAGGGCTGCAGAGAGAGGAACCTCCTGACAATGCGCGCCGGGTCCAGGAGTACCGCCTTCTGTATTTGACCCTTGATTATTATTATACCTATCTATTATCTAGTCTAGTAAGAGAAACCAAACTAGTCCCAAATTAAAGCTCCCGAAGGCTTGTGTTATGGGTACTAGACGACGATATGCATACTTACTTATATAGATAAATACATACTTAAATACAAATATCATCCATATAGGCACAAATATTCGAGTTCATCACACTAATATTTGCCCTTGCCGGGATTCGAACCCAGGACCGATATTTAATTAAGTATTATTAATTTACTGTAAGTACATTTGTCTTTTTATAGAATAGAATAATATTGTTAACTAAGAGATAATTATTACATACTTATAAACGTATGTATAGGTATAATATAGGTACATATAAATAAATACATTATTAATTCACATCACTAGTCTACTACGTAACTAAATACTTACGAATCAATTGTTAAATAAAATAAGTATCTTTAATGATTACCAAAACTATTATAAAATACAAATCAAAGAAGGCAATTATTTTAAATACATCTTATGATTCAAAATTTAATTTAAATTAATCAAACACGTAAAACAACGAATGAGTAAAATAAAACTATTTGACTTTTAACGTTTCAACACAAGTCCATCAACTCGTATCGCATTTACAATATTTACATTACACGTAGATTCCATTTCAAATTCAAAATCTCGCGGCTTCTGAAGCATAGACTTATTTAGTTCATTTTCGCCATCTTACTATCGGCAATAGAAGCTGCTTATACAGCCGGAAACCATAGACTAATTTATTTCTATGTATTCATATATTATTTTACTGAGAAATTATTATATTTATTAAAATAATATTACATTTTACAGCATGTATTCTGTAAATATTAAAGCTAACACAACATTTTTTTTATACATTTTCACGAAAAATGTTGCCATTGCTGGCCATCTGAGAGAGAGAGCGTAGATAAAAATTAAATTCCTCATGTGCGTGTGTAGGTAGAATAGGTTCAATCTAAGTTTTATAAATAATTTGTATAATAAAGAAGGATTTAACTTCATTAATGCGTTATTCAATATATTTTGTGGCATCAAAGGATTGCGAAGGAATATAGTTTGCAACAAATTCCACCCAAGATTACTGAGTTCACCTGAATACAGATCTGCGTCTATCGCAATATGGCCGTCCTGTAATGATTCGGTGGTCAGTGATATTATTGTGATTTCATCTTCTACGAACAGTCAAAATGGAATTGCGAGTCGGTAACAAATACCGACTGGGTCGTAAGATCGGTTCAGGGTCTTTTGGAGATATATACCTTGGTAAGTATGAGCTCAGAATATTGTAAACAAAGAAAAACTGATGGTAGTGGTCCAGCTGCGATTTTTTTTGTTTCGAAATTACTAGTTGTTTAATTTTCTGTTAGAGACTCACTAATCTTGAGGTCATCATAATTGCTTGCTTGAGAATACATCTGCCATCAAACATCTGTATAACTGTGATCTATTTGGTAATGTAGGATCTTTTCTCAACTGCATCTCCTAATCCATTTTATTCAGCTACTTATTCACATTAACTTGGATATAAACTTGAACGTTTTGAATTTACGATGACTTGTAGTAGTATAAGGATACAATTTCTGTTTTCAGGCACCAATATTGTAACTAGAGAAGAGGTAGCAATCAAATTAGAATGCATCAAGACAAGGCATCCACAACTACACATAGAAAGCAAATTTTACAAACTAATGCAAGGAGGAAGTGAGTAGAACTAAATCTTTGTTGTGTGAATTACGCATTTTTATGTACCAAGTATAGATTTAATTTTTATGGTTTCTTTTAATGAGCAGTGAGCCATAAGTGATTAGAAATCCATATATTTTGTGACAAGCTCCACTTTTTCGTAACTATAGTCGGGCTTCTGTACTATTCAAGTCCTAACAAATGTAATATGCTGTGGCTCAAAATCTCTTTGATGGTAATAAAATGTGTTGTTGATTGTATTTTTGTATTCATAACCTGGATAGCTTTTCCTTAATTAGGCTAGGATCCTAAGCGGGAACCAAATAAATGTTTGAGTTTAACAAACAGGAAAATATCCAGTTTATAACATTTAGTTCGAATTGCAACCTAGAATTACTGTTATTATATTTCTCATTGTAATGCAGCCCATCTAGCACAACTATGCTTCACGACTCATGTCATGCCAGATAGCGCTACCAGTCACTCTCTTACATTACTGCACAGAAAGGAACGGGTATATATCTCGCTCAAGAAATAGTTGCATATGACAGTTATGCTAGAGGTGCAGGCAGTGTTGATTGATATTATTACCATTTTAACTTATTTTTTTTTCATCCATAGTTGGTATCCCTGCAATCAAATGGTGTGGATCAGAGGGAGACTACAATGTTATGGTAATGGAACTACTAGGCCCATCGTTAGAAGACTTGTTTAACTTCTGCTCTCGCCGCTTCTCCCTCAAGACTGTTCTACTCTTAGCCGATCAGCTGATTACCCGTATTGAAGATATACATTACAGGAATTTCATCCATAGGTTAGTATTGACGACAAGATGTAAGTTATCGCTATTATGGCAATACGTTTGTGCATATTGTAGGTCAGGCAGGGTCACTGATAACTTGATTTTCTTATACACTGTAATGTTATTAATCATACTTGTGGTATATTGCATGTCTCATAGATACTTTCCAGTAGATATGCGTTAGTTGTTTATCCATTTAGTATTTGCCAGTTTGTAGTAAAGTTAAATTTGAATATTAATTATTTTTGACACAGAGAAAACAACAAAACAGTTGCACGAAACATTACAAATGATTACTATTTTGAATCTAGTTTATATAAGTAAATAACAGTTTTATAGTCTTGACCACCACAGATTTCAAGGTGTATCATGTACTCAAGACTAAACTAGCTGAATGCTACAGACAAAGTTTGTGTTCCAAAACCATAGTTGGATAGCTAGAGTGTTTCCAAACACTTATTGACAATTGACCATAGTTATGCAGAAAGCGACCAGCGTAGATTTTTTGTCAAAGTGACTTAAGCCTTAATCAATGAATGAGTTTGGTCACTTTTTGCATTATGAAAAAAAATCTTTGGGCGCTTTCTGCATAACTATGGTCAATTATTTGTTCTTTTGTTGATATTATTGTCATCCTATAATAGAAACATTTATTCTATTTGTTCTTTTGTTGTTATTGTTGTCATATTATGATATTTATAACTAACAGGGTTTATGAGAATCCTGCAATCACCCTTCTGCAAATAATTTGTACATAGCTATATCTTTTAAGAATAGTTTCTTCACATATACATGAAGATTCATTTGAACTATCATTAGTCTAATATTTATTATTTTTACTTTTCAGAGATATCAAACCAGATAACTTTTTGATGGGATTAGGAAAAAAAGGGAATTTAGTGTATATAATAGATTTTGGCTTAGCAAAGAAGTACAAAGATCCACGCACTCTGCAGCATATTCCCTATAGAGAAAACAAGAACTTAACAGGTATGTACATTATGCATTAAGTTATTTGCATGGGAGCAAAATCCATAAGCCAACATGTATAAATGTATAGGATTACACTGCATGAATGCTGCATCTAAGTGTGTAGATGTTTAATTAAAATAAAAAAATACTTGGATTGCTTTACTTGTTATACTTAATTCTCAGTTTCTTATAGTTACTGTTTGTGACTGTGGTAGCCTAAATTGAGTTTAAAGCTTTAAGATTACATCTCTGAATGTACACTGAATTCACAATACCGTCTATGCCGGTTGAAATCTATTTATAGCTATTTTTGGAAACTTAAATAATCATTGGTGAATTAAAAACTTGCAACCATGTTTTCACCTAGTTTAGTGTATTTTATTTATTTTGTCTATTTTAGCTTTAATGTTGTATGAATAAAATTACACTTCAGAACTTTAGTGTGAATATAAAATTCAATTTATAATTAGCTGACAAAAATATCTTAAGTATTAAACATATTCAGAAACATCTTGTCTAAACTTGTGTAAACTGTTTTTCTTACAGCAAATTTAGTCCATGCCCAAATATATTATTTATGAATGCATTATTTACGTCTATTACAAAATTATAGATTTGTATTTATAATCTTTTTTCTATTGAGAAGGACATCATCTCAGGAAAAATCTTAGCATGGGCTCGCGGTGCCATTTCTGTCTGGCGCCACCTGTTGGTCATAATTTCTTGGTCCTCTCATCACACTGAAACGGCAGCACGAATTATTGTACCAATTTTGGTACAGGGATAGCTGCACATCTTAAGATGGTTATAGTTATAGGATACTTTTTGATTGACTATGGTAAACAAATAAATACTCCGACGAAGTTGTAGGCATCTCCTAGTACCTACCTATATATTTTTGCACTGTGTATGTGTTCTAGGTTACTAATTACTACAGGTGTTCATGAGTATCAATTTCAAGGTTAAACACGGACGTGCCTCATTCAGTATTTGATGTTTTTGAATTTAAACACCATTTGACTCATATTACCACATAAATAAGCAAAATTACTGTATGTGGTGATTATTTTTGACATCTGCGGGCTTATGCCGCGTTTATAGCGTAGGTAAAGCTTGAACACGCCAAAACGTGGGCACACATAAGTGCTTATATTTTTTTATTCGCACAGTATACAAACGATTTAGTACTAATTTCATTAATTTCATAGTATGATGAATAAAAAATATTATGATAGCTTCCCATTCCTTCATTTGTTTTCACGATGGCGAGCTCCGAACATGAGCAGCGTTAAACAATTTTGCTCAAACATACAGAAAATCCGCATTTAAGCTATAGATCTCTAGCAAAATCGTTCAAATATCCGCAATCCACCGTATGTTCCATCTTAAAAAAGTTTCGGGAGCGTTTAACGTCAGAACGGAAGCCGGGTAGTGGAGGAAAGCAAGGAGTAAAAGACAAAAAAAAGGAAGCCCGAGTAATGCAGCTTTTTTCAGCAAATCCGAAGTTATCATCACGTGGTGTCGCAAAAAAGGTACATATGTCGCAATCTTACATCCAGAAAGTTAAGTCAAGGGCCGAATTAAGATCGAACAAGGCCCAAGCTGCACCTAATTGCGATGCTAAGCAGAATTTATCCGCAAAACGAAGGGTATGAAAATTGTATGACGATTTTTTTACAAAATTTTAATGCGTTGTATTACATGACGAAACGTACATTAAACCAGACTTCAAACAGATACCTGGGCAAGAATTTTACACTTGTACGAATCGAAAAAACGCTCCAGAAGATTGCAAGAAGAAAATGCTGTCGAAATTTCCAAAAAGTTCATGTTATGGCCAGCTAGTTGTAGTTGTGGCAAATGAAGTCGTTCGTTCATCACAACAGGGACAGTAGGTGGCAAAATATACAAAAAAAAAAGTTTGCCAAAGCGTGTTTTACCTTTTTTAAGAAGTATATAACTCACAACAATTATTTTGCTGATCTTGCGAGCTGACACTATTCTAAAGAAGTGACGAAATGGTATGAACAGAATGCTGTTGCTGTGGTACCTATAGAGTCCAATTCTCCAAATTGTCCTGAACTCAGGCCTACCGAAGAATACTGGTCCATAATGAAAATGATTGAAAAAAAGAAAGGCGGAGGAGTTAAATCAGCTGCGGAGTTGCAAGAAAAAACGGACTTGGGCCAGCAAAAAGTACACCGATACTGCTGTGCAAACCCTTATGAGCCGCATTCGACGCAAAGTACCCATGATGGCGTATTCAAAGCATAATTAAACATATGTTTTTATTTTTTAAATGTACATTAACATTGTATATAAACATGATAAAAAAAATCTTGAATTATAGTTTATATTGTTTTTAATATATTAATATAAGTGCCCACGTTTTGGCGTGTTCAAGCTTTACATGATAAAGGACAAGTCACTTTTCGATATACACTTGAGTGTGAAACTAATGGCTCCTTTACAGTGGCGTATAAGTAAAAACTGCCAAAGCACCACTTGCATTTACAGTCGCCATCAGATATATCGCAGCATATAAGGCGTTCGTAAATATCTGAGCACAACTTATTGACTGGGCGTTACAGTACATGTTCAGATATTTATGAACGACTTATATGCTGCGATATATCTGATGGCGACTGTACGAGACTGTTCTTATAGGCGTTAGTTTTGTTTGTGTTACGTATTAAACATTAGTTATTAAACATTCGAACAGGTCACAAGTACAACAGGTGCTTTACTACTAGTTTTTTAGGGTTCCGTAGTTAACTAGGAACCCTTATAGTTTCGCCATGTCCGTCTGTCCGTCTGTCCGTCCGCGGCTTAGCTCCGTGATCATTAGTACTAGAAAGCTGAAATTTGGTATAAGTATGTGTATGTATAACGCCGACAGAACGGTAAAATAAAAATTCAAAATTTTTATGTTTTTCGGGTACCTCTGGAACACCTAAAGTGGGGGTGAATTTTTTTTTCTTTTCAACACTGGTGTGTGGGGTGTCGTTGAATAGGTCTTGTAAAAATAATGGGGGTCTTCTAACATTATTTTTTGATAACGTCAGCAGTTTTGTAAATATTCGCTCCAAAAACAAAAAAAATAGTGTCCCCCCCCCCCCCTCTAACTTTTCAACCACGGGTTAAAAAAAATCGGAAAAATTCGTGTAAATGAAGCCTTATAAGTACTTTCAATGAAAACTATATTGAACAAAATCGGTCGAGCTGTTTTTGAGTTATCGCCAAATTTCATATTTTTTATTTAAAAGGACGTAAGTTGACTTCCAGAAGGTAATAAGTGATTACAGTTTCTAGGGCGTTTACGACCTTTTTATAGAGCTTAAAATCTTTCTTAACTTAAACCTCGGGCTTAAAACAGCAGTTTATTGTGAAGGATGAGCAACTACGGAACCCTACACTGAGCGTGGCCCGACATGCTCTTGGCCGGTTTTATTTTTACCTATAGCTAGATGATCGGGGGACCCAGTGCAAAAAAAAACAATGGCTGCCTCCCTGGATGTCCGTTTCAGGTTTACCCCCTATGAGATTGACCAGAGCCTAGAGGCCCTAAAAGCTATAGACAGCTACGCGACTTCTCCTTTGTCCTTTTTCTATCGCGTATTATAGAGCTGCTGTTACTTCTTGAGATTATGTACAGTTGAATATCAAGTTTGGGTCGTTCTTCTTTTTTATCTACACTAAATCGAAGGTTTTCCGTTTTTTGGGCTTTTGAACTATCGATAATTGAGGTTTCAGAGTAGAATTAAAAAAAAAATGCATTTGTTTTATTATTAGGACTATTACCTAATTATAATTTATTTTACAGCCCATTCAGTTTTTTTATTGTGTTTTTTTTTTATAGCGTGACAGAGTGGTCCTTTTAAGGGGAGACCGCGTTTTAGCTTACCACTCTGTCACGCCATTTTACGAAATAATAAACAAACGTTTGAAAAAAAAATGCTGGTTAGAGAAACTGACAGATTACATAATATTGATAGATAGAAAAATATGGATGATTTTTCGAACATTTTAAAACCGAATATGATTACTCTGAGATGCCATAATAAGACGAAGGACGAACTTATGTAGGTAAAAAAGAAGAACGACCCGTTTATCAAGTTATCCTGTTCCCAGGTACCGCAAGGTATGCATCAATCAACACCCATCTGGGTATCGAGCAGTCGCGCCGCGACGACCTGGAGTCGTTGGGCTACGTGCTCATGTATTTTAACCGCGGCAGCCTGCCCTGGCAGGGACTGAAGGCGGCCACAAAGAGGCAGAAGTACGAGAGAATATCCGAGAAGAAATTGTCCACGCCTTTTGACGAATTATGTAAAGTAAGTGTAAGCATTATGTAAATTAGATCGTCGGCTTTAGACGGGCTGTTATCCGCGCTCTGGATCGTACCTGGTGCGAAATTGTATTCTATGCAACAGTTGTATTATAGGGGTCAAAAAATGAGAGCGCCGTGGGTTACGTAAGTAAGAGAAGATGCCACGAGCATTTTTTTACCCAAAGAGATTTTTAGATGTATACAATACTTTAACCTATTGACCGCTTGGCGGTCTAGCAATTTACCGTGCCACTGACGCCAGAGTAAAAAAAAAAGATGTGCCCCAAAATCAACAGGGATTGAAAAATACTTGTAGCGGTTAGAATGACAAAGTTTTTGATCATTGAAATTTGGACGGCTGTGGCCGACGTGGCGTCAGGGGCACGATTTTTTGTTGACGGCCACAGCCGACTGTGGCGGTCAAAAGGTTAAATATCTACGACTTATATTTAAAAAGTAAAAGTATATATTAAACGATAAAAATAAGTTGCAGTCTGTGACACACATCAGTTAAAAAGCTTTCAGTGATTTTTAGGGCAGTAGACTTTTACAAGACCTACGAAATGTATGTTTTTATTTTAGTTAGTAACTATATAAATAATAAAAAAAAACGTTATAATGGTAACGTTCGGGTGAGCTATGATTCGGGTGGAGCCTTTTAAAAGAAAATAACATGGCTGTGGATTAGATCATTGGTTGGTATGTGACAGAGTTGCTGCCGATTTCTTATCGTCCTCACCTGCATTGTAGATCTGAGCTAGTATTTTTTTTTCTTTTTTCATGTCAATATTTGACTATGTAAATTTGATATCATAAGCCAGTAGTACTGACTGTAGCTGAACGTACGTATCCTATGTAGGTAATGTATATTGCATGCGAATCTGTATTCGTGAATTATTTATTGTCTGAGACTTTTGTGTCGACTTCAAATCGGGGAATATCATTTCAGAAATATCGGTATAATTAGTAGAATTTTAGCTGCTTTTAAAATGTTCCAGTGAACAATATTGTGTTGAAGACAATATGAACATTCAAAAAGGTTTTTATTTAATTACCACCCACTTTTCCTTTCCCCCTTGAGTCCCTTAGGGACCTTGTGCGTAACTTCACATTCGAAACGTCGGGCTGATTAAATAAACATTTTGAACGTGTTCCGTTTTGTCAATAATCTACAGATTTTCTACTTTTCTAAAAATGATTCCTTGTTTTCCCTCAGAACCACCCGATAGAGTTCCAGCTATACCTGAAGTACTGCAGGCGGCTCCGCTTCGAGGAAAGGCCCGACTACAGTCACCTGCGACAGCTGTTCCGCACGCTGTTCCACCGGCAAGGGTTCACCTACGACTACGTGTTTGACTGGAACATGCTAAAGTTTGGTGAGTACAACAGCCAGTACATCTTGCAACTCAATTTTGAAGCAGATATCGTCAACCGATTGAGCTGAAATTTTGCATACTTACTTAACTTTGATGACAATACAATAATATGGTACCATGGGGCTGATCTGATGATGGAGCCGGAAGGTGGCCATAGGAACTCTATAATAGAAAAAGCAATCCTACCGAGCTTGGGCTCTTTAGAATTGTCTCAGTGAGCATTTGATGGATATCCAAAGAAAAGTACAGTCGGCTGTAAAAGCTTGCCACTAAAATGTCATTTTTGACAGAAACTTATTTTTCGGTGTGAAAATGCTTTCCGAGTACCCCGGCTTGGGGCGGCCGTTTGGGGTTATGTGGAACTGCCACCTCCCGATCTCTCCTAGCGAGAGGGAGGGGAGGAGACTACCCACTAAAAACACGTGGGCATCTCCTGCACCTGCTGTTAATGTCTTGGGATCGCGAGCATTTCAACACGAAGGCCTTCTTTTAACCAAAAGTTTATTTTTATGTATTTAATTTTCTTCATTACACAAATGAAATACAAAGGCGGACTTAATGCCATAGGGCAGTCTCTACCAGTCAACCATTGGTCAATTTGTGTGATGAACTCGAATATTTGTGCTTGGGTCATGGTTGTTCTATGTATTTAAGTATATATTTATCTATATACATAAGTACGTATATCGTCGTCTAGTATCCATAACACAAGCCTTCTTGAGCTTAATTTGGGACTAGGTAGATTTGTGTGAGGTTGTCCGATATTTATATGTATTATATTTATATTATTATTAATGTACTGTTTACAGGTGGACAACGCGGTAACTACCAGGCGGCGGCCAACGACCGCACGCTTCGTCGCCACGAACCAGCACCAGAACAGGAAACAAGTGAGTAATTTAAATAGAATCTTACAATTGACAACATTTCATATTTCTAACAGGTGGAAATTAACATAGATATCGTGAGAGCTTTGCGACGTGTACACCTTAAAAATATATTTGAAATAATTTTTCTGTACCGTTAAACTACCCAAATATAGTCCAGTCCATACAACTATGGTCCAATTTAATCCGAAAATTACTCGTTAATAAAATAATAAATAAATAAATAAATATAAATATTAAGGGACAATCATACACAAATCGACCTAGTCCCAAACTAAGCAAAGCTTGTACTATGGGTACTAGACGACGATATACATAATATATAAATACATATATAGATAACATCCATGACCCAAGAACAAATATTTTGCACAAATATTTGCCCCGGCCGGGATTCGAACCCGGGACCGCCGACTCAGTAGGCAGGTGTCTACCAACCGAGCCAAACGCGTCGTCAAAAATAATAATAAGTAATATATGACTATTATAACGAATAACCTCTAAAGTGAACAACATATTAAACAAACCTAAATAAAAACGTATAAAATCACTGATAGAATATGGATTTTGATAAAAATAAATGAGTTTTATTTTGGACCATAGTTGGATGATTGGACTATACTGTATTTGGGTACTTTTACGGTATGTAAAAAAAAACATAAAATAACCGAAAACTACGGCAGCTATGCCTGTATAAAGTTGTACCGACCCATCCGCGAAAAAAAAACAAGCTGTCAATAATGTCAAGCTCAACGTCATTCGTTTTTCTTTATTAGACATCAGACTAAAGTACCTTTTCCTTTGTGTCATAGTTTTGGAGTTACTACATTTTAGCATGAGTAAATATTAATAAATAAATATAAAATTAAAATAATTAGTAATCTTAGGAGAAACGTAAAAACAGTGATTCATTTTTCAAGAGAATACGTTCTTGTGAAGAGTCGGACAGTTGTAAAATTCCAAAAAGTTATGATCACCATTATTCTGTTAGTGCATTTTGTAGTCTAATGTCCAAGGAAATAGAGTCGATAATCTATATTAACCTTCCAAGGTGGTTACAATCTGCTTTTACTAAGAGCTCGTTATCTTAATTTGCGGTTTACCAGTTGTGGTTTGTTCAATGGTATTCAGTTCTTAAGTGGATTAGCTCAGCTTGCATTACTTCAACTATAAGTAACCAAATAAATAAGGTAGGTACAAAATATTTTCTTTTTTTCAGGAATGACGGGGGTTATTCCAACCTATAAACAAGAATTCAAGATATTTTTTTAGTTTCATCTAGTCTCCATTGTGTACAATGTGTTTACATTATGGCATGCTCTTTGTTTATATTCATGCTATTTGTTTATCAATTTATATTTCAATATTTATAATCAAGGTGGAATAATAATTCTGGTTGTCATGTGCATTTCTTCACCTACAGCCCAGGCCAAAATTATGCAAACAAAGTTGTTTCTTTTAATATGTATTTAAAGTTTCCAATAATTATTCATTGTGTAAATATAAGTAACCATTAGGCCATTCCCAATTAAATCAAACACTTTACGTGCAACATTTGTCAAATTTGATTGCACGAATTTGATTGACCCGGAAAATTTGTTTTTGCAACTTATTTTCGACTGCACGCAATGGAAGCATGAAATACCTATGTTACTACCTAGAACTCGGTAGTATTATTCACTTCAAAAAGTTGGTTAAAATTATCAATATAATTGTCATACAATTAAAAAAATAAATTTTAGAAGGACTCATATTCCTCTTAAATCCAATGCAAAGTAACTGTAAAAAGATACAAGAACACGTTAAAATATGACATGGAAAACCTTAGGGGTGTTTAAAATCGGCTTAAATGACTACCCTTGAAGGAAACGCTCCATTATGCTAAGCTTAAGAGCCCTTATTCCTTTTAAAATGCTGATTGTTTCAGACATATATATCTATGATCAAACATGTTTCTTAACATATTATTGATGTTACTACCTAGAACAGGGCTATTGGGATTTATTGGTATATATTGGAAGCCTACAGTTTGGATTTTTCATTGATAATTATTGTTTCAAAAACTACTCGAAATTGACAAAATTCACGCGGAAAGTTAGTTTTTTCAACTTATTTTCGACTGCACGCAATAAAAGCTTAAAATAGCTACGTTACTACCTGGAACTCGGGGAAAAGTATTATTCACTTTAAAAAGTTGGTTGAAATTGTCAATATATTTGTGATAATATGAAAAAAAAATGAATTTTAAAAGGAATAAGGCCTCTTAAACGTTGTGTTTGTGTTCCAGCGGCGGGCGCCGCCGGGCAGCCCAGCACGACGGTGGCGGCCATCTCGGAGTGGCGGTGAGGGGTGGCGGTCTGCGCGCGCCGCGCCCCGCGCCCGTCGCGCAAATCGCGCGCCCGGGAACAGAAACACCCCAGGATCGGCTAGCCTGCCCACAGACACACTCACCTAACCCTAAACGCCACGAGTACCGGACACGAGCGCCGGGGCGGGAGGACCCTCCTTCCTTTCCCTGTAGCTGGGTGCTTCTCCTAGCGTTTTAAACGCGCGGTTCGTCATTCCTTTTTCTAGATTGTTACCGGGACGGAAGAGCCAGTCGTTTTAATTACGATTTAACTAGGGAGTGCTTCGGGATGCATAAAAACCGAGTTCCAACAGTCATGTATTTTAACAATATTTGCAGAAATGGGAATGACGAAAAAGTACGCCTTATACAAACGCTGAATATTAACCCAGCTGACGGCGAGTCTCCGGCGGCTATTAAAACACATATTATATTGTCGCTTTATTTTCTTAGCCATGTATGTCACCATTGTAACCAAATAGTTTGATAAAAACTTACTTTTGTTTTAAGTAAAATGAAGTCGTTATCAGGCTATTTGGCGATATACGAGGTTTATAAAGTAATGGACGATATTAAAATTCACATAACCCATAGGACAAAGCATTTGGACTGCTACAATACACAAACTATCATGACAGAATAACATACAAAAAGTTAAAGAATTGCAAGTAACGTTTTGCCAACAATTAAAAATAAATGACGTTAAAATTCCGGTGGACGTTTTTATGGCGAACAAAATTTCTATCATTCGTCCACAATTAGACTAAGATTTTGTATGCGTTCCCAATCAGAAATACATGATTCGAAAGACAAACTTGAGAAAAGACAGACCTTATTCCCAACGATAATCTAGTATTTTTCAAAGTAAATAAGAAAAATACAGTTCACTATACATGCTATAGGAAATGTCCACGATACACATACAGTTTCTTTACAGTTCAACTCAGTTACGTTACGAAATATCAAAAGGCAGAATAGTATGAAATTTATAAAAAAATAACATGACGTCACCTTCCTGTATGATCAAATTTCGGTTTTTGCTTATTTTAAAATATTCAAAAAGCAAATATGATTGCTATAAATATAATACATGATAATTCCGTGGATATTTTTAAAGGTAGATACTGTCTAATGACATCTGGACCCTACCCTATAATAGTGAATAGGTATCAAGGTTGCAGTTTCAAACTATCATGCAAACTTCCGTTAAATATTTTTTCTCAAACATCCAAGGAAATGTCGTTCTTATGATCGTGGTATTAGAACGCGAAATACGTCTTTGTATAGCAATTGTTGAAGATTCGTTCTAATTTCAAATTAGAACGATATAACGGAATTTCATACAACATTATTGGCCGTAGCCAACAAAGAGATTGTCTTTTGTTTCAGTGGGGTTTATTTCTTTTATTGATAATCTATGGCATACTGCCAATAAAAAAAAACTTAGTTTGTGCATGTATATTTACGTTTTATTTCTTATATTTAACTAGTTTATTCAATTAGATTAAATCAGATATTCAATAAAATAAACAAGGAATCACGTTTATTGTTAAAAAATATAACAATATCTAATTAATAAGGTGTTGTCATTTTTTAATAAATAGAATCATCTTAACATTTGGTGGCAAAAACATTGACCCGAACAGCTTAAAAAAATAAATTTGTTTTTTTTTTATTAAATTTGAAATAAATTTGTTTTTATATGAATATATAAGTTGAACATTTGTATTATTTCCTTGGATTTATTTGAGAAAAGCACTATACAAGCCTCGGCGCGAACAGGGATTATCGGCCTCGTATCTCTAGATGGCCTCGTTATCACTCGGCCATCTATTACTACTCGGCCAATAATCCCCTATTTCGCGGCCTCTGCAGTAATGTACTATTAATGAACTCGGAAATATAAATATCGTGTGTGTTAATTATACCTTTCATAAATAAAACATTTCCATGTTCTTGACATTACCAATCCACTTGTGGCAATATTATTTTATCGAGTTTGTCTTTCGTGCTGCCGATTATTGTAAATTATTAAAGGTGGGGCCGGCCGCGCGTGTTTATGCTCAGTTGTATAGAATTTAGGACGATCGCATTTAGCGGGTCGACGGATGCGTCTTAATGTATGGTATGATTGCGATTTTATTTCGAAGCGATGAAGACTGGGTCGCCGTTCCGACTGCTTGCTCCGATAACAGGAACGAATCCTGAAAGTATTATTGTGCAATATAAGTTTATAATACGTCTGTTGAGAATCAAAACTCACTAAGTAACAAATACTTCCTTAAAACAAAGCTCGTATCTCGTTTAAATTCAATAATTGAGATACGAGGTTTCGAAGAGTAGTGGCCATTTTTGGTGAATTTTACTCTAAAAACAATAATATCTCAAAAGCCTCTAATGACGGTTTTCCGAAATCGAAGTACCAGCTGACGCTGCCCCCGAAAGGCCTAGATGGCAACTGTCAAAGCCTATTCTGAGCTTGGCAGATTTCGACAGTTTTTGTCAAGTAGACTTAATGCTACGGTGGGCCAGATTTTTCGATTGTAGAAACCTTGAAGGAGGTTCCACTTAAATCACTATCTTTCAAGTGCGCGTGAGACGAAGGCGAGGACGAATTTATGCAAAATGCTGTAACGCTTATAACCAAAACTTAGGCTCATTTTTTTAAATGGTCGATGTTATTCAAATTGTTATGCAAATAAATAACAACAATACTTGCCAGTATAAAATTTATATTCTTCACTAAATTCAGCCAGTATATTCTTCACTAAATATTTCATGGAACATGCATAATATTTTTTTCGATATCCGCGATTATCATTATAATTTCAATGGAATAAATTAAATCAAAAATAGTGCGTGTCGTCTGTGTTTAGGACTGAGATTCCCGCACTTTATATGAAAGTTTGTTTTCGCCCTAGCCTCACTAATCTCTTATACACAGGCCGTCGTAAAGGGAATATACAATATAATTTTAACTTAAACCCTTCAAGGTTATGTGGTTGACTCCCTTTTTGAGGGAATTCCAAGTTTAAATTGATTTGCCATGCAGGAGCTGTCTTCCATCTTTATTTATTCATATACTCTGCTTTTAATCTTCGCATGAACTTTTTGCTAACGTTTACTAGTGTAGGCTTTCCTATCTACCCAAAACAACAAGTCCTGTTTTATCCAAAGCAATTTTATTTCTAATTGCATTCTAGAACTTACCAATCGACGTGTCTGTGAATTCATACTTCTAATTCATATGCGTGTACACTTATAATTCATATGTGTATACACTTAGCTTCCCTTAAATTCATTCTTACTTATTTATTTTTTATACAATCTTACAACCTCGAAATACACAAGGCTACAGTCCGACCAAAAAGAGTAGAAATTTGGACTCGGAAGAAGTCAGACTGTAACTATCTATTTTCCCGTAAAAAATGACTTAAAACAACATTTTGGATATAATTTTGTAATTTTCTATATTTATTGACGTTAAAATATTAGTTGTTTTAACTAGTAGGTTTATTTGACAAAATTAAAACCATTGTGATAAGGCCTGATAAGTAAGAATGAATCGAGTCACTAAAATAATATCAGGATAAATTTCTTGAGTATTCAAGGTGAACTTGTGAACAACTAAAGAAAAACAAAATTAAATAACGATATTGTTTCTTAACTTGATCTCATCTCAATTACCAAAATTATATTTTTGTTCTTCAATTTAATCTCACTCACATTCGTTACCAAATCTATGTTTATTTTTGAAATCAAATAAAGAAACACTATGCCTCTAACAGTGCTACTTGTAGCTATTTGTTTCTTTTTATCTTAATTTAATTACCAGAATTTTAAACGATTTAATAACTATGAAAATAAGTTTATGTCGAAAACGCGAAACTCACTTTGAAACTGTTGTTGGTTCTCAAAGCAGTGCATCCTAGTTTGAGACTAGATTGGTGTAAGACGCGAGTCCATCACATACAGCGCTCAAGATACTGCTGGGTAAAAGCCTCAAGCTTGGTATATTTTATATTTCATTATTTTTTGCCAAATTTTGACGTAATTTATTGACATCTATGATTTAATAATTTTGTACATCGAGATGCCCTTTCTATTTCATGGCAATAAAAATACGTGAAGCTTAAAATGATGTCTACTTTCTAATTAACAAAATTAAAAGGCTAATTAACTGCACTTTGGCGGAATCGCGTTAAGATAAGTGTCGTAATGTGTTTGCTGTGCTTCTCGCGTCGAACCGTATGAGCGGTGAGTGGCTTCCATACTACGCAAGTAACGGTAACACTGAAAATTTTGCTCTTCTGGCGGTTTTAAGATATTTGAAATTCGAATGTGTATAAAAAAATACAAATTGTGTTTATGGATTGAAATAGGTTTGGGCGGGAAATCGAGTGTCATTTATTTTTTTATGTTATGGCCTATTGAAAGTTTTTGCAATGAAAGTTTTAACACGAAAAGTGTAAAGTTTTCAATGTGCTCTGGTTCCTGTGGAACTATGGGATTTTTAAACTTGTATGTTTGTCCTTTGATTTAATTGTGCAATAATTTTCTGATTTTCGTTAGATTCTCTACAGATTCTGCTCACCGCTAATATCTAGATCGAAATTTGTAAATATTATCATAGGAACCGCGTGTAAAAGAAAGTGTGTGTTCTCAGTATGTTCATGCGATCGGTGAAACATTAAAATCATACTGAAAAGACGAATGAACGAGAATGGACCACCCTTTTTTATGTGACTGAGAATTAGGTTCAATTTTGTGTAAATATTATAATTAGTCTTGTGTTGGGTTTAAAAACATTCATGATTCAAGATATTAAGCGTTTAGTTTTTTAAGTCATTACGTATAGTGGATATATGTCGGGCACTTCCGAGTCCTCCAGTTTTATTTTGGTTTGAATAGTAGTTGCACGTTTTGGCTGCGTGTATATTTTAGTCGACAGGGTATATTGGCATTTCAGGTTAAGGTACAGTCGGCGTCAGAAACACATTGACTACCGTCGTACCTATTGTCACTGCCAAATGTAATCAGTCGTGATTGTGTACGGTTGACGAAGTATCTTTGTCAGCCTCAGTTGAAACATTATTTAATATACCTATCGATTATTTTTGGTACCAACTCTCATTGATAGTTGCGACTGGTACCAAAATTAACATAATTCAATGTTTTCGTAGATAATTTGTAGTCGAGAAGTGCGTGAATAAGAATATCCCAATAAGTTTTATGATATTGTGTTACTAATTCTTATGTTAATATAGTTAGTTCATGGTATCTGTCCACACGATTGGCGGGACATATACTGCCAAATTCACTGAGTGAGTACCGAGGGGTGAACATTGAACAATAGTTAGCAATACTCTGGGTTTATACTCCGGAGTTTTAAATTCTAAGTTTGTAACGTGCCGTCTCGTTTACTCATTTGAGTAATCGTAACAGGAGAGCGAGAGGGCATGATTCGAACTTGAAATTCCTGACTTCGGATTTGCCCTCCTGATGCGCCGACGCAGCGTGCGAGTGACGTCGCTGAGCGCTGTCGGCCAATCACAAGCTCTAACAGACGAAACATTTGGACTTAATTTTGTATATAATAATATAAGATACTTAGATAAGCTGACACACTGTTTTTTACAATATCTTAGGTAATAGTGGTAAATACATAACTGTTGTAGCGATAATTAAAGCCTTCCAAATTATTTTGCTGTTATTGTACACATACCTTTGATTGCGTCTAATTCTGTGTAGAGCCTGTTATGTGCTGCATGTAAATATTATTGATTTATATTCGTTGTTTGTAATGTTCGCTCACGCTCGGGCTGGGGTAGTTCTTGTTTTATGGAACATGGTGTCATCGAACAACTAACACGTTTTCTTCCTTATTTTTTCTCCATTCTTTGCTCGTATTATTAGGACTACGGGGAAAGGATGTGACAAAATGGTTGGGAAATGTGTCGTTGTGTTCGGTGGCGTTATGTTCAAATGGGAACTACCCTGTGGCTTGCGGCCACGGCGTTCAGAGAAACTTAACTGTCGTTGAAATTTTATGACGAAATGATGTAATTATAATTCAGCTAAAGTGAACCTCGTCTTTCAATATTACAGGCGATAGCGGGAATAATGTAATATGCGGACTGGTTATGTGTATGTGTAAATACGTGTGTAACATTCACACATCGACCTCAAGTATGTTATATAAAGCCGACAACGCGACTTATCTAGTACTGAAGCATTTAGATAACAAAATATAAACAAAAACTTCTTAACAAATGATTTCAACTGAATATTCCTTCACTATCTCATTAAAACTAGTAACCACAATTATATTTCTTGAAGTATTCAGCGTGTTTCTTTGATTTATATATAAATATGTATGATGTGGTGTATTTTGTTCTTTATAAATACATAAATTATTATGCTAGCCTGTATAGCTTAGCATATGCATTACATATACCTATATAAATTGTTATGCTTGCATTGTTTCCAATGTCCAGTATGTATTTAATTCCTTTGGCACAATAAACAGTAAATAATAAAACATCTTTTATTGAAGAACATTTATTTAATTATTTTACCAACAAGAGGTTGACCATAGGATCATAGATTTTAGATGCATTTTTAGGATGGCGGTCTGTGTAAACCCACAGAAAAAAAAAACCCACAATCCGAAGTTCGAACTTCTAAATTTCTTGTATAGTACAAGTCACGGAAAGTTGAAAATAATATAATATACTTAGCTTTTTCATTCTTGTCACAATGACATTGCATATTAGGAGCATTTCCACTTACGCGGAGTTGAAAGGAGCGAAGAGTACCGAATCTGAACGCACAAAATGTCAGTGGTGGAACCACCCACTAAGAGTTAAAATGATCCGTATTTAGGATGTCTGCTGTACGTCCGAACTATCAATAATTTCGTCAATTAACTACGTAGCTAAGAACCCGCCGTCTACCGGTAGCTGAACGCCAGAGATCATGCTTGACCGGCTGCTGAGCAGAAACAGAACGGCGTTCACGACGTCCTCAACCTCACCAAACCTGTTAATAGAAACAAACCCATTTCAATGGGATCAAATCAACTCTTATTGTTGCCTCCCAATCGCATTATGGAGCACAACTGAATGAGTCTTAGTGTTTAGTTAAGAATAAAAATTCGTCCGCTCGCTCGGTCAAAACTTTTCTGTACCCTTACCATGAGTTGACGCGACCGTAATCGCAAGCGACAGCGTTAACAAGTTGTATGGAGAATAGACAGTGCCCCTAGTGGTTACTTGGTAGAACTATTACAATTCTCCGTACAAGTCGATTACGCCTATTCCGTGGATTACCACTGAACAGAAAATTCCGTGGATTACGCAGACTCTAGCGAGCACAGTCACTGCAAACTCATGGTAAGGGTACAAAACGCTAAGTAAAACGCACCGTGTTTTAATTTCCATGTAGGTAAGCTCCCTTAGATGGCGTCGAAAGGGGTAATACCTGCAGTAATTATTAATTTCCCCAACGGTTCCGCGCTTTGCGCTAAAATTCGCTTCATGACTGCCCGATTATCTCAGTCTCAGTGTCAAGATCGCATGTTTAGGATGGGACGACCACTTCGTATGTAAAAGTAGGTACTAATAATTACCTTCCAAGAGGTATCTTCGCCAGCATGGCGCCCGCCTTCACGGGGTCGGCCCATACGCGGCGCCCTAGCTCCGACATCACGGCGGTGGGGTTGACGGTGTTCACGCGGATCCCGTGTGCGCCCAGTTCCAATGCCAACACTCGAGTCATGGAATCTACGGCGCTTTTCGAAGCGCAATAGGCGACGTGGTTTGGCAATGCCGCCTGAAGAAATGGAATATGCAATTTTTTTTAACTGGTAGGTATACCTATAGTTACTGGTAAAGTAGGTCGAATGTAGGTACCTGTACCTAACTCAAACTCTCGATTCCTTCGCATCATGTCAAATTCTTTCACCGTTCAGGCAAATCGTTCTGGATTAACAAAATCATTTAAAGGATTTTCGGAAAAACGGAAGTTAACGAGTAAAGTTAGTCCTGATGTGGAAATGTTAAATAACTTCGTTAATTAACGGATGCACCTATATATCCTACTATGTAGCTTACTGGTAGGTACCTACCTAGACTCATCATCGTCAGATGTTTGGAATATAGGATTAAGGTAAGGAAAGACATGCAGATGGCTATTAGGGAAGTGGGGACTGTTTTATAGTATAGAGACGACGAGTAGGTATAGTTTTACCTAAAGAAAAGGATAAAATTATTATTATTACCATCGAAGCTTGTGAGGATATGTTGACTATGGATCCTTTTATTTTATTTTGTATCATTTTCTGCGCTACGATTTGACTAATATTGAGGATCGCTCGAACGTTGATTGACATAGACCTGAAATCAAATATTTTTTTTAAAAACAAGTACCTAAGTATACCTAAACATGAACATTGATCAACTGACAAATCTGCTTGGTTGCAGCCCAGTCGTACAAGTCAACGCAAAGCTGTTTCATGTGTCAGAAATGTTACGATGCTCAAACTTTAGTAAATGCAGCAGGCCTATGACACACCTCGGACAATGGTGATCAAATGTATGAAAGAAACGCGTTGCTTCGCACACAGTCTAAGCTCGTGTAGGTGAACGAGTACCATGCTTGTGTGAGTGAGATAAGACATGCTAGGGTTGCCGCCATTTTGAACGCACGAGTCGGGAACACAATGTGCAGAAATAGGAGATGACCTTGTAATAGCGACGTCGAATTAATTTTGTGTGCTTATAATAAAATTAAACTAATGTTAAACTACGATTTCTAATGCCGCCCGCGTTCAAATTCGATAACCTCAATGACTTAAAACTCATTGCGCGAATTAGGAAGAAATAAGAATCACATTACGCTGTAAGGTGGGTATCTAAGCTCGATTTATACAAATAGTTTCCTATATTGAATCAGTAAAACGAAGTAACTACATTTTTGTAAGGAAATGCAGGCCACCAAAATATTACGTACCTAAGTTGAAAACATGATTTTTTGTTCATATATATATTGTGTTATTTTCAGTGTGATCTGATAGGTTTAGGTCGAAAACGGATAGGGCAAAAAAAATACTAAACATAAGTACCTATTGTAAGTTGGTTTTCTACCAAAACATAAAACACTTTGAAAATAACTGGGTATGTACTTGCCCTGATTCATCCAATAGGAATCTGTAGAACTTTCTTTTATTTTTGTTGTTTATAGAGCTTAAACAACCGTACACAGCACAACACACGCCCATTACAAAAGTATTTTATTTAATATTTGAATATTAAACGTGGCCTCCGCTCTGCGCACCGCGTCGTCGCGTCCTTGCCAGCCGGTAACTGCGAGGTAACCGAGCGCGGGTGGGCGGCACTTTCGGTGGGAGGCAGGGAGTGTCCATACTGTACGTTAGTACTCTTTATTATACTGTGCCTATGACGATCGCGAAAAAAAAAAGTAAGTAAACATCTGTTACTCTCCCACTCACACACCAACTTCAGAAAATGACCGATGCATTATCTGTGTACCTATCAGATAAGAAGACGCAATGTGGGTAAGCTCCACACAATGATAGATTAATAACCTGGAAAAGATCAATAGTCATGGCGTTGTTCTTTGGGAGGCCTATGTCCTTGTGGATCTTTTGATTTTGAACATTACGATAACTCACTTGTCAAAGTTGTCCGGTGTGCACTCCAAAAACGGTTCTATGATGGCGACTCCCGCGTTGTTGACCAAGCCGTGGAACTCGCCGAGCGAGTCCACGACGCTCCTAGTTGCGCCCCAGTCGCACAAGTCGACGCAAGCTGTCTCAATGTCAGGATACTTAGATTTTAATTTCTGTAAGTCTTCTGGCTGATTTGATATTGTTACTACGTCGGCACCGAGTCTCCATAGTTCGATAACAATGCCTTTGCCAATTCCTGGAAATTTTATTTAGCAGAAGACTACATTTCCTTTCCCTTGGTTATTCGTCGCTCTTTCAAACGTAGGATACCTATGCCAGTACTGGGAATTTTTTGTATGACAGTCCCAGGAATTCAGAATATATTTAACGTCGAGAAGTCGTCTAAATAAAATCAATCGTCCGTGGATTACAATGTTAAATTAACCGACTTCATCGAGAATAAACCGTATTTCCGAGAACTGACTGAATTACAAAAAAAAACACTGTATCGCCAAAGGTGTGTACCTATAATAAGGAGTTCCTTCGATTAATCAATGGATTATAAAGGCCTCATTTTCATGAATTTTTCCATAATTTTTTGACCCGTGGTTGAAAGTTAGAGGGGGGGGGGGGGACGCTATATTTTTTTATTTTCGAAGCGAATATTTACAAAACTGCTGACTTTATCAAAAAAATATGTTTGGAGACCCCTATTATTTTTAAAAGACCTATTCAACGAAACCCTAAAAACCAGCCAAGAGCATGTCGGGCCATGCTCAGTGTAGGGTTCCGTAGTTGCCCATCCTTCACAATAGACAAAAATTACCTACCTACTAGAAACATTTAAATTACGAGAAAGATTTCAAGCTCTATAATAAGGTCGTAAACGCCAAAGTAACAGTAACTACCTATACTTATTACCCTCTGGAAGTTATCGATTATACGTACCAAATTGAGCGAAATGTTATAATGCAGTATGGCACTTAACCAATATGTATAACGTTTGAAGTGTAAGGACATCGCGCGGCACTTACGTCATTAAAGAAAATTATGATTTTTTGCGATAACTCGAAAACTGCTCGACCGATTTTGTTCAATATAGTTTTCATTGAAAGTAGTTATAAGGCTTCATCTTTATGAATTTTTCCATAAATTTTTGACCCGTGGTTGAAAAGTTAGAGGGGGGGGGACACTATTTTTTTTTATTTTCGGAGTGAATATTTACAAAACTGCTGACTTTATCAAGAAATAATGTTCAAAGACCCCTATTATTTTTAAAAGACATATTCAACGACACCCAACACACTGTTGAAAAAAGGTGCCATTTAGTGCCATTAATGGATACATATTTTTATTTATTTTTATATTTCCGTTTTATTGCCTCCGGATTACTCCAGAAAAAAGTTCCTAATGTATGGAGCACTAAAAAAAAGTGGCCTTGTATATTATTATTATTTTGTTGTATTTCGTTTGTGATGCTTTACTTATTATACCTACTTACTCAGAATAAAAATACATTAAAATATTGGGCCAAGTTTAAAAAAATAAAACCAAACTTCATAACGCTCTTTTAATATATGGGCATTTCTCTTACTAACTTAGAAATAGATCCGAAGGCAAAAGATCAACATCAATTACAATGCAATTTTGGTATTTAGTTTATATTATTATGAATTACATTTTTTTGCTATAGGTACCTAAAGAAATAAAAGTGTATTTTTTTTTCTCATACATCAGTGACCCACCTAATACACATACTCATCTAAATTTAAGCTTTCTAGTACTAATGATCACGGAGCTAAGCCGCGGACGGACAGACAGACAGACGGACATGGCGAAACTATAAGGGTTCCTAGTTGACTACGGAACCCTAAAAAGAAACCCCAGTCGGTTTATATGTAAACAATCGAGTTCTGAAAACAAAAAAAAAGTACAGCCAAATTGAAGTCGGTTGAAAAACGCCTTTAAGTAAACCCATTTGATATTAAATAATTGTAGGTATCACACATAAATATAACGTGCGTATATACCTTGAGAACCGCCAGTCACAAGTATCCTCTTTCCCTTTAAAGTGTCCATCACTCAACAATCAACGGACGACTAGTCAGCATCAGAAGATGTTGAACCTAAATCGTCGCCAGATATCTTATCTCGACCAAACATGCATAATATTGATAACCCTTAAACTTTGTTACCTACTAAATGAGACAACCGCGAACAACCAAACAAACAGATATTATTTACTACTCTATATTACTATACACCTACACATATCTAATCAAGTATACTATTATATAATTCTAAAATTGTATTGAAAATCAGTTTTCTCAAAAATTGCATGTAATGTTGCCTTACCATCGCTAGATAGACTACAGTAAGTGGAACATACCGAAGACTTTTTAGAAGTGTCCAGTAAACAGCGAGATTTTAAATTTGGAATCAATATTTGTCCAGTAAGTAAGTATGTAATTCCTATTACGTATCAAGATATTTGAATATCGAAACACGATTTACATCGTCACCGACCTATAAAAAAACTAAGGATGTGAAGGCGATGAGGTCATATATAAATGTAAAAAGGATGCATTCCACAAACTGTTTTAATTATAAGTACAGTGCGAGAGCAAATTGTAGTAATTAAAAAGTGGCGTTCCTTTTTCATAGATTAAATAGAAAGAGACGACATTGCAGTATACACTTGCAATTTACACTAAGAGCAAATGTAAAATAAAAAGAGGTTAGTACTATTGGCAGTATAAACGTAACTCAAGATGAATATTAAAAAAAAAAAAGTAGCGACAAGGTTTAGTGCGGAAGTTTGTATGCAGCGTTTAGTTCATAATTGTGCTGTGTAAAATGACAATGATATTTCGGAATTCCTTCCTTTTTTGTGTCGTTTAGAAAAAACCTCGGAGTTCAAATTGAAGGTAAGCTTTATGATATGAAAATTAATTAGAAATTACAACAATGTATAACAATAATTAAATTTTATCTTTAAGACTTAGATTTGTAAGACAGTGCAAATAATTAACGCAGTATTTATAAAAAAATAATAAGGCGGGATTTAAATTAAAAGACAAAAAATTCAAATTTGTTTGTGTGATCTATTACAATAATTCAGCAAAAATGAGTTCAGACGAGTCTGATTCCGAATAGACGGCACTCCTCCATACTTAAAAGCGGAGGCAGAGTTAGCTAAAATAATTTACTTCCGACTAAATCCAAGGAGATATAAAAAAATACAAGAGATTCATTAAATGGAAGGAAGAAAATCAAGTTAATAGTTGGTCAGATAATGTGTGATAAGGTCTGAATATTTCAACAATCTTTCTGAGACAATCGGATGGCTACAAAGGAAAGAAATCACAAATATTCAGCAGCAAAATATAGAAAAGTTCTTAAATCAAGCTCTAGATGATAAACATTTGGCGATGAAGGTAAATAAATGCTGCCACTATTTGATAACGATATAACTATATCTTTAATCCAAGTATAAATAAACTCATAATTATTTTTGTTATAGGTTGTTACCATGGGAGTTAATGGTGCCTGCGACGACGAATATCACAATGTGTAATAATAAAAATGGGATATAACAAAAATATTCATTGGAAAATGGCCGAATATGAATGTCACCTACAAAATATAATTTTAATCTAATTTTCTTGTTTAATTTTTGAGAAAAGCACTATACTTGCTTCGACCGTAAGAGCCATCCTGGCCTCGTATTATATCCGGACCTCGCCTACGGCTCGGTCCGTCTAATTCCTACTCGGCCAGTATGGCTTACTTACTGGTCTCTGCCGTAATGTACTATTACATGGAGGGTCATTATTGCAGGAAAAATAGTGCGATGAAACCGCGCGGCGCTATCTGTTGATAAGAAATTATTAAATCACAGATCTGTGTATCGAAGTTGTCCGCTCATCAGGACGAATCGGCTGAACGGATTGTAAACTTTGGCACAGCGATAGATGGACACCAAATATAATTGGTAGGATACTTTTTTCCCGATTACGGTAAGGAACTAGTTATACTATTATAAAGTTCTAGATTCGTAGTGAAAATCATTTTTCTATGGAGAGGTGTCATGATTTCAGGAAAAATCGTAGGTAAGCGTGATGTGGCGTGATACAGGATCGTTATTTGTTTGGAATGGGCGCGCGGCGTCGTTCCAACCTGGCGCCATCTGTTTTCATAATTTCCCTTGTCCTCGCTTCACGCCGAAGTGGCTGGATAATTTTTAACCAATTTTGGTACAGGGATAGCTGGACATCCCAAGATGGTTATAGGAGACTTTTTCTCCGTCTACGGTGTCTACAGTAAATAATAAAATACGCGGACGCAGTTCGTGGGCACCTTCTAGTAACAAATATGTAAAGCCTGACCAGAAATATATGAGGATGCGCCATATTGCGCAATTTTACTGGAACTAATTTCTTACACTGGTAATGATTTTATGATGGTTTTTCAACAATGTCAATGTCATTCGTGGTGGTTTAATTATATATTTTTTTAATTATCCAATTAAAATGCCGAAAACAATTCACAGTCGTGAACGTAAGATTATAAATAAAGTGTACATGTGTTTACTACACGAAAAAAAGTCATGAAAAAAGTGCACTATTAAATGATATTACGAGGTTAACATGGTGGAACTGACAGGTATTTAAAACTAATGTCATTATAGTGGGTTGCGATTGGTAGCAAAATTTTTGCCATATAAATCTTATAAATAGCGCCCTCTTGACAATCCTCATATATTTCTGGTCAGGCTTTATGATAGAGTATTGCAACAACTTTATAAGCACGGTGTGTACGAGTAAAACACATTTAAGTACCAAATACATCGCATTTATTAACAAAACTATAATTGAATAATATTGGTATAATACTTTGCCCAATCCCTAATTTAGTACACTGGTTTAGTACACATAACTCAAAATACCTACAAGGCAAACTATTTTTTGAATAGTTACTTTATGCTTAAACTTAATGGAGATAAGATAACAAGAATGTAAATTCAAACCGGTCATCATAAGGGTCATGAATAGTCAATACGTTATTATTATTACACAATTTTATTGCTGCTTATTTGGCTATTTTAAATGTAGTTATAAAGATAAAAAAAATACTTTAACAACCCAAAAAACAAGATCTTGATTATGCTTTCATGTCATATAAAATTATTTGAAGTCTGTAATAATCTTCTTAATAACTAGTCGCAATGAATATACCAACTTTATGAATAATTAATAGTATTCCAGTCAATAAGTTGATTCACCCAATGATAGCTTGTACAAATCGTACAGGGATCATATAGTTATGGAGACACTTGATAACATAAACCGTAAAACTACTCAACTATAGTCCAGAATAAAACTCATTTCAGTAATTTTATGTTATAATTTAATTTTCTTGCAACGAAATGTCGTCATAACGTGCGGAATATCAAGCTTCGAAGTACCTATCACGCTTCGGACGGGACAACTCAAGAGAACTGTAAAGGAATTTCATACAAAATTGAAGACAGGCCGGGAAGTATTATTTTTAAACATGGCGTCTGTGTTCATGAACAGGCTGACTTATATTGTTTGAGAGGTGTTTTTTTAATACAGTTGCTCAAAAAGTGGTACTTTTTGTGGCTGCGTAGCGTGTGAGAAGCTCAATTTCTCGAACTAGTGCTTTTTACTTTTTAGTTCCAAACTTAAGCCTCCGCTGTCCGTCTGTCACCAGGCAAAATAAAATGTACCTACCTTTGTAAAGTATGGGTTCGTTCAAAAATAATTTCGAAGCAAGCATATTTTATCGCAATGATATATTAATTTATTATTTTTTCGCAATTGCATTAAAAAACGTCGTTTAAAACACGTGTGAAATGTCTTTTTACTACTCGTACCGAGTCTTGCCACTCGCTTTCAGCTCGTGGCAAGATACCTCGATACTAGTGGTAAAAAGACATTCTTTTCACACTAGTTGTAAAATGTACTATTTTATTTTATTTCTGCCAATAAACCGCCTTGTGGTTTGGCTGCCTATAAACCGCCTTGTGGTTTGGCAGAGGATGAACATTAGCGATAAGGATTTGCATTGAATAAACGTTATTATTATTATTATTATTATCATCTATACCTACTCACCCGGCAAGCCCTTCTTTTCAGGCGTCTGCAGTAATGTACTTGTAAGTTGTTAAAACTTGGAGTTTATCCGTAATAATTGTCGTATATTAACGAATTATTTTTCGAGTTAATTTGGACTATAGTATTGTGGACTGGAGTATAGTTGGGTAGTTTTACGGAACTCGGTAAGAAAGAGCATAAGATCAATGATAGGCAGGCACTTTTAAGATTCACAAATCAAATATATATTTGTAAGTAAACTGTTTCGTTTAAGTTAGTTTCAATATGAAATCATGGTTTATCATTACAAAATATTACACAAAAATATACTTACATATGTATCTATAAAATACAAATAAGTTGTGTTTACAAATGTGGAGGAAATAATACATAATTTCTTAAGTCAACTGATATTTTATGATTTCTACTTGAGGTCATTTCATCACATTATTATATAATTAAGTGAGATGAATTTGTTACCGTATTTGATAATCATTAAATTAGTGATATAGTTGATCTATCAGTGGCGTGAAACCAATTTCTAGACATTTAGATTACTTTCCTCCAAAAACAATATGGGCAAGCCGGTGGGAATCGGATTCTATTTACGCCACGCCACTGCTACATACATACAATTTCTTTTAATTATTTAATATTTATCACAAGCCTTTTAGTAAACAATGCAATATGGCAACAATTATAAAACATTTGTTTAGTATTTCTTTGGTACCTAATTCAAGTTTATAACTGGCTGGAGATTGGTTGTATTTATTATTTGTTCAGCAAAGTTATGTGGCTAGGAAACCTCCATCGATGGGCAACTCAACACCGGTTATCATACTGGACCTGTCACTTAGAAGAAAAACAACCGCGTTCACAACTTCGGATACTTCTCCAAACCTGAAATCAAAACACCTATGGTCATCTTAATTTAATCTGAAATTATACCAACGTAGGCTAAATTTTACCACAAAGTAAAAAAAAACACTAGGTACAGAAGATTCTTTTGATCTTCGTACACGCTGTCTGGGAATTGTAATTTATTTGTTGTTTGTGAAAGATACGAAACAAACGGTTGTGCGGCGAAGCGACGCGTAAACATTGCTTTGACTGGATTTTGAAAATAACAAATTTGTATGTGTCACTTGTGTCAGCATTACTGTCTTTACTATAAGGACACACAGGGCCCGTGCCCAGTTTATAGGTAAGAGGCTCTTAGAACTCGGAGGCCCATGGGCACTGAACTATTAGGGGCTCTCAGGCAAGGCAATAAGTAGGGGCTCACATTGCTATAATCTATGAGGCTGTCTTAGCACCTGCAGAGTTCTTTTTACTAAATATTAAGCATGAGAAAATCAAAGTTAAATAGTACCTTCCCAATGGAATCTTAGCTTTCATTTCAGCTGCTTTCGCGGGATCAGACCAACCGACTTTAGCCATTTCAGTCATAATCACAGTTGGGTTAACAGCATTCACTCTAATACCCTTTGGGCCCAGTTCCAAGGCCATAGCTCTGGTCAGAGCGTCTAGGGCAGCTTTTGAGGCACTGTAGATAGCATGGTCTTTTAAGGCAGCCTGAAAAAAGAAATAAATAAGCATATTTATATGAGTTTATGTTTGGACTAAACCACTCCTTTCAGCGCTCATCCTTTGAGCAGCATTCATATTAGAGATGCGCAAAACATGTCACTCAAGATTGATTCATATCTTCAGCTCTTTAATGTATCACTCATTTTCTTCAGTGAATCTACAAACTCAATACTGCTCCATTGACATATCCCTGAATTATATTTATAAGATTTTTGTATCCTAAATATCTTTTACCGGTGGACTTGGAACTCGGTGAAACCATCGTAGTAAATGGCACCGGAATTGAATAATTATGTTGAAGAATATACATCTATACTTACTCACAACAAAAGAAATAAACAACATAAGCAAGCATGGAAAAGATACAGTCTCTGCAAGATGTGGTTAATAATTCTCAAGTACCACCCAAAGCAAAGAAAAAGGTATTTGACTAATGTATTATGCCCGTAATGACTTATGCCAATCAAAGCAAAATATAATATAGCAACAGCATGGAGCGAAGTATGTTTAATGTGAAACTGAAGGTCAAAAGAAGACTAAAAACATTGCAAAACCAAACAAAAATCATTCTATCTATTCTATTCTAAGAAAACTAAAATGGTGGTAGGCAGGTCATGATGAGAAGCAATAAAGACAAATTGGTGAAGGATGTTACTTAATGGTGTCCAAGACAAAATAAAAGAACGAAGGGGAGGAAACATAGGAAGACGAAATTAAGAAACTAGTTGGTGTTACCTGGACAAGAAAGACACAGGATAGAAGACTATGGAAAGCTAGGCCTTTGCGATATGGCAAGACAATCACTCAACAGGTTCATAAAAATACATGCAATATACATATAAAGTTTCAATAACAGCAATACATAATATACATATTATTATAAATTACATAAACCATGTTTTGTAAGATTGTTAAATAATGGCTTATAATAATACTCCAGATAGCAGAAAATTAAGTAATCTTGATTCAAAGAAATAATTCATACTTATTTTGGTAATTTGACAATAGATAAGACAAAACACATGTAATCTGGGTATTAATTCTATATCTTATCTTGTATCATGATAATTTTCATTTTGTTTAATAATTTCGAACATTATGGCAGAATATTACAACATAAACACTTTACACTGCAGAGAACCTTAAACAATTGAATGACAGTGTAAATTTCGCCTTAGATGCTTTAAATACGTGGTTCAGCTCAAACAACCTAAGACTGAACTGCACTAAAACAAATGCATTGCTATTCAAAACCACAGCAAGGAACAATGACTGTCTACAAATTTGATCAAATGATACAGCAATCGAACAAGTAGATTCAGTCAAATTTCTGGGTGTTTGGATTGACTCAAGTTTGAATTGGAAAAAAGAGTTGTTCTCAATAGTACATTCCATTAGTTCCGCTTGTTATGCACTCAGAAACCTCCGGGATGAAGTGAAGTTGTCCCAATTAAAGATGGTTTACTATGCTTTGGTCGAGTCCAAGTTACGATATAGCATCAAGTTCTGGGGAAACAGCTATCTGTACAACATCAATTCCGCCTTTGTTGCTCAGAAAAGGGCAATTAGAACCATTGTACGGATACCTCAGACAACGTCGTGTAAGGCCTATTTTTCTGAGTTAGAGATCCTTACGGTACCCAGCTTATATATTCACGTGGTTCTTTGCGATTGAGTAAAATATCTTAGCTGCATAGAAACGCCAGAAGAAAGACAAGTGCGCCTATCCACGAGGAGAAAAGACTTGCCTCAAACGATAGATGCCAGACTTAAGGTGGTTAAGCATTCTTCGGGTTATCAGTCCATTGCGCTCTTTAATAGGTTACCGATAGAATTAAAGACAGTGACAAGTGTCAACATATTTAAAAATAAACTGAGGTCTTTCTTGCTGATGAAGTGTTTTTATTCGGTTGATGAGTTTTATCAGCATAAAAATGACAATAACTGAAACATATGTATAGTAGTTCTGTTAATAATTATTTGATAAAGTGGACATCATCAATACCTGTTAGTTAATTATAATTAATTATTAATATTTGATTAATTATTTAAATATTGACATTTTAATTATTGCATATTTCATTATATTATCTAATTTTAGTGAGTTATTATTAATTATGGTTGTTTAATCTATTGTTATTGTGTTTTTTATTTTATTTTTATTAATGTGATTTCAAACGCAATGTAAATTGTTAATTGAATAAATACTTATGACTTATGACATCAAAATCAGACCCTTCTTTCTCAATATGCCCAGGGATTGTTATATGCCCCGAGATAGGATAACAGTGGCATGCCATGAACCTAAATATCAGCGCAAGCCGAAACAGACTAGCTTACTTTTTTCTAAAAAAGATAGACATGATTTTCTGAAATGGGCAAGCCAGCAACAAGTGGCTTGTATATTTATGCCATACTACTGATCAACAATTTTTTTTCATCATTCAATGGTGCCTCTATGGCCCTGTATAATATACACAAAAAAAATCTAAATAATAAAGTCTCAAATAGTAGTGATAATATAAGAGGCATCACGTGACATGTGCCGATGTCTTTTTACTGCCAGAAACATCTAAATAAAACATACCTTAGAGGCTTGGGAAGAAATGTTCACAATAGATCCATGGATGTTGTTTTCAATCATTCTCTTGGCAACAATTTGACTAATATTTAGTACAGCTTTCACATTCACATCAAATGTCCTGAAACAATGAAAAAGTTTCTGAAATGTGTAGGTCAGTCACAATTCCATTCTATCGCTACTAGAAACATAATACATGTTTATGGTTTGTGTATTATACATATACAGTAAATGGTATGTCTTGTTTATACACCTTGTTTGTTCATTATATATGTATGCGAAATACAGAGACTATTGTTTACTTAAACATACCTGTCAAAGTCCTTCGGGGAGCAGTCTAAGAATGGTTCGCATATTGCAACAGCAGCATTGTTAACCAGAGCATCAAAATGCCCCAGAGAATCTATGACCTCTCTCGTCTTATCCCAATCAGCGATATCTAATTCTACAATGTCGATCGACGGATATTCTCCTTGCAGCTTTTCCAAATGTGCTCTAGTCCGCGATACAGCTACTATATTAGCGCCCGCACGCCATAATTCGATTGCTATTCCTTTTCCGATACCTGTAACGATTTCAATTTAAGCCATGCAGTTTTGTTCAACACGTGCGGTACACGTATAATTAAATAAATACACGTATGACACTAACTAACCTTGTCCAGCGCCGGTTACTAAAATCCTTTTCCCTTTGAACGCTAACTCCATTATGTTATTTAAATATTATTTATACACTATTGACAACAACTAAAATTTAGAAAGCCTCAAGTAGGCGTATTTCTAGAATATTTCACTGAAATAGTGTTTTGATATTACGAAGGACGGCACGGCACAGACAGCAGCACCGTCAAAACTCAAAAGAAATTATTGAGAATGACATGAACATGACATATGACAATGACATAATGACATTAGCTAACCTTTATATACGGCGCAGTGCACACGGTACGTGGTGGTACAGTACCTTTATTTTATTTATTTATTTATTTATTTAAGAAGTTTAACAGCGTTTCACGAGCTTAATGATTATACATTATTTATATAGCCAGTAACAGAACTCCCTAGATTATACAAATAAGAGTCTTGAGTGAGGACACGAAACGAGCGTGCGTGCGTGCGTGCGTGCGTGCGTGCGTGCGTGCGTGCGTGCGTGCGTGCGTGTGTGTGTGTGTGTGACACAGTGTACGTGCGTGTGCGAGCGTGCCTGTGTATGTTGGGGTGTATGTATGCAATAATCAGGGAAGCCCTTTTATAATAGACGACTTGAATAGGATTCTTGTAGATGAGAATGGATCTGTATCGTGAGATGATTTTTTAAAATTAGGGCCGATAGAAGGATATTCTGAAGTTGGGGGAACAAAGACACTATGGAAAAAATTGTTAAAAGCAGATGTTATTTCCGTAGGGTTAGTGTGTTTTTTTCCGCAGTAAGAGACATATTTGGGACAGTTCGGAATATTACGCTTAGATTTTACGAAAGACCAAAACTGTTTAGAATCGCTTTTGATATCAGATTGAATATTTTGAATGTAATTGTTATAGCACTCCTCCTCTATTTTTTCCGGTCTCGCCCTCAGCAAAGAAAACTCAGCATAGTCCAATCGATCATTATATTTCTTCCAACGCGAGTGCGCTGCAGATTTTTCTTTTATAACTTCTATTAATGATCGAGTGTACCTACCAAGCCGGGTATGTGTACTGAGAACTTTCTGTTATTTCAGGCACGTGTTTATTAATACATGAAAAAATATGTTTATAGAAATTGTTTACGGCTCCATCGATGTCACAGTGTAGGTACTTCTGATAAATCGTTCTGCCAATCAATGCTATAACGCTATAACAACGTAGGTAATGACCTTTGTTATATAAAATGCGTGTAGTCGCACCGGCTCTTCGGGGCGCGTCTGTAAGGGTGCGTCCACACTTGTATCATTTCGCCGATCCGATCCCCGTCGCGTATCTTCACCGCGTATCATGAACGGTAAGTGTGGACGTCGCGCCGTCGCGATCATGCAACGCTCGCGCGAAATCCATGTTGATACGCGTATCTTCAGTACCCCACACACTCGCGATCACGAAAGCATTGCATGATCGCGACGGCGTGACGTCCACACTTTCGTTCATGATACGCGGTGAGGATACGGGGTGAGGATCGGCCGTGATCCATCTCGAGTGGGTTTTTGCCCGATCATCAAAGGCGCTATTTGAGTCATCGATCCACGCTGCGGTCATTGGTTCTTAATCCTTAATCTTTACGATAATTAAAAAATACCATACCACTGATGGACTGTCTACTTTGTTAGGCCTTTCCATGCGGCGTCTTCCGGCACGCGGTTTCCACTCGAAAACCTTTCTGCCGCATGCCATAAAACAAACACAGTCATACGAAGGCCATGTCTCCGTGAGCGGGTGCCTTAATCGAAGGCCTCCCCACGCGGCGTCTTCCAGCACGCGGTTTCCACTCGAGAATCTTTCTGCCGCATTATGTATTATAAAACGAGCACAGTCATGTCCTAAATCTCCATGAGCAGATGACAAAAATGAAGGCCTTCCTCGCTGCGACTTCCGGTACACGGCCTCCACTCAAGAATATTTCTGTCCCAAGGTTCAGTGAGCGATCTCAGCGGGCGACATTTTTAAATGGGACGCAACTCCACACAGAACAACGATCACAAACGAAATGAAATGTTCGGCGAAAACGAAACGCCAAAATGATCGGGGCGGTGATACGGTGCTACGATACGGATAGCGTCCAAACTACTGCACGCCGAAATGATCGGTGCGGCGATACGCAACGAGGATACGATACGGCAAGTGTGGACGCGTTTCTTCGCGCGACGGCGCAAATGATACGGAGTGCCCGCAGTGAGCGTCCAAACAGCACGATACGCGGTGGAGATACGCAACGGGGATCGGATCGGCGAAATGATACAAGTGTGGACGCACCCTTAAAGGCTGCGTCCACACTTGTATCATTTCGCCGATCCGATCCCCGTCGCGTATCTTCACCGCGTATCATGAACGGTAGTGTGGACGTCGCGCCGTCGCGATCATGCAACGCTCGCGCGAAATCCATGTTGAATACGCGTATCTTCAGTACCCCGCACACTCGCGATCAGGAAAGTGTTGCATGATCGCGACGGCGTGACGTCCACACTTCCGTTCATGATACGCGGTGAGGATACGGGGTGAGGATCGGCCGTGATCCATCTCGAGTGGGTTTTTGCGCGATCATCAAAGGCGCTATTTGAGTCATCGATCCACGCTGCGGTCATTGGTTTTTAATGCTTAATCTTTACGATAATTAAAAAATACCATACCACTGATGGACTGTACTTTGGTAGGCCTTTGGCTCGCGCTTTCATCTCATTGTGTTATGGCCAATAATGTTTTTTTTTCCTATGACCCAACCCACACACTTGCTATAACCAAGTGCTTGATAGACACAACTACCATTATGTAAAAAAAACGTTAAATATTTCCTTGACTTCTGGGGCGGCGAAACTAATAGGCCCGGGGCGCCAAATTTCAAAATACGCCCCTGTCCTGATTCTAATTACCTACTTAATGCCTAACATTGGCTTTAAAATTATAATTTCAAAAATGAAAATAATATACTTTTTTACTTACCGTCTTCCGAAGTCGTTGGACATCCAGGTACACAGCAAGATTTTTGTGACATGATTGAAATTTACTGTTCACAATTATGGGTCCAAACTGCTGCCGTGCTAAGCTAAAAGGCGACCTTTTCGTATGGAGCTCCATAGCAAAAGGTCGCCTTTTACCTTATCACGGCAGAAACTGGCCTATGCTCACAGAAACTTCACCAAAACTACAAGTTCTTGGTATTTCTTACGATACGACGAGGACTATTGTCAACTACGCGTATTTACGATAGATCTAAGTGTTGTAACACGGCACAGCACCTCGGAGGAACGAATGTTCAACTCAACGCGGACGCTCACTAGAAAAAAGCAAAACTAATACGAATTATACGAAGCAAATTGTAAATAACGCAAATGACACGGAAACCATTTGAAATTACCACACGTTAGCTTGACGTTTGCGGTGAGCGGTGTTGCCATTAACTTAGCTTGTAGTACAATATCTGCTAATTAGGTGGCGCTCAAAATTTAAGATTTTTATAGTTCCGTGTTGCCACAGCATGATCCAATTCAAAACACTGTTCATCGGAATGCTGTTCAATCCTTCGTTCTTCTAGCGAAATAATTACTGAATACTATTAAAAAAAACTTGCCTTTCATCACTGTGGACTGTTTTGGCTTTATTGTGCAAAAATTACTTGAAATTTGCGAAATATTTACTTAGTCCTGTTTTCTGTTTGTTTACATCAGCGACATTCATCGACTTTCAACTGCAGTTACCAAAAAATTGTCAATGCCAGTAAAATAAATTAGTAGGTACCTACCACAAAAAATCCGCAATATGGCGCGGGTTATAAAACTCTTTGTGGGGCTATATTTTTACCCGCAAAGGACGGGACGGAACAGAGGCACAGTGCAGTATGGAAACTAGGCCTTTTTAGGGTTCCGTAGTCAACTAGGAACCCTTATAGATTCGCCATGTCCGTCTGTCTGTCTCCGTCTCCGTGATCATTAGTACTAGAAAGCTGAAATTTGGTATGAATATATGTGTATGTATCACGCCGACAAAACGGTAGGTAAAATAAAAACTAAAAAAAAAAACTTTTTTCGGGTAAGTACCTCTCCAAGACCTAAAGTGGGGGAATGGGGGTGAATTTTTTTTTCGTGTCAACACTAGTGTGTGGGGTGTCGTTGAATAGGTCTTTCAAAAATAATAGGGGTCTTCAAATATAATTTTTTGATAAAGTCAGCAGTTTTGTAAATATTCGCTGCGAAAATAAAAATAAATGCCCCCCTCTAACTTTTCAACCGCGGGTCAAAAAATTATGGAAAAAATCATGAAAATGAGGCCTTATAGTACTTTCAATGAAAACTATATTAAACAAAATCGGTCGAGCCGTTTTTGAGTTATCGCAAAATTTCATAATTTTCTTTAAAATGACGTAAGTGCCGCGCGGTGTCCTTATACTTCGAACGTTACACATATTAGGTAAGTGCCATACTATACTGCATTAAAATATTCCGCTCAATGTGGCGCGTATAATCGATAACTTCCAGAAGGTAATAAGTAATTACTGTTACTTTGGCGTTTACGACCTTTTTATAGAGCTTGAAATCTTTTTCTTAATTTAAACCTCTCATCCTACACAATAGATGGGCTTAAAACAGCGGCTTGAAGCCCGTCTATTGTGAAGGATGGGCAACTACGGAACCCTACACTGAGCGTGGCCCGACATGCTCTTGGCCGGTTTTTTTAGATGAATACCTGCGAGGTTATCCTCTCAAATATTGTAAAATTGCTTTTTTTTTTGTTTAGTTTGTATATATCAGTATCACAGCTGCTTTTTTGAGATAAACATTAGAACATTAGGGTTGTCACTCATAGTTTTTATAAAAAAAATATAACATTAAAACGTTTATTTGGGTTATATTGATCAAATAATCGAAGGAACATTCGTTTACAACAAGTTTACAAAGAAAATTGTCTAGGTAATTTAAAAACATCAACATTTTAAGTAGCGTCTTTCTAAGTACCTATTTCTTAGTTTTCTTAGGGTTCTAAGTTCATCCTGCCAAAGGAGAACTCCTGATCTTCGAAAATCGTACATTTAAGCGAACACCGGGCATTAAAAGTATATAGGCGCTACTTACTGTCTACGTCAGTGAAATTTTTCGCGCACTGGAATAATTTTATTTGGCTATTTAATATAAGTATATCTTCGGCGTTTTGTTGCCCTCCATATAAATTCAATAATTTAATTGTAAATAAACTATTTAATTAGCAAGCTAGGAATCCTCCGTCGATGGGCAGCTCCACGCCGTTGATCATGCTGGCCTTGTCGCTCAGCAGGAAAATCACCGTGTTCACCACCTCCGACACCTCGCCGAACCTGCCAACACAATCTCGTTTCATAAACAAGTTCTAACGAAAAATGGATTTTGAAACAAGTCCAGCGTCAAGATGAATCGAACGAACCTAAACTCGATGGGATTGCTGCATTAACTATAGAGTGACTAGGCGCCACGCTCCACCTGACTCATTCCTGAAGTAGTAGAAAGTCCATGCTCCTTTCTAGTCCCATTGGTTGAGACTGTCCGGCATGCGGTATACGAATGCAATGGTACCAATACTACTTCTACTTAGTTGTTTTCGAAGCTATGAATAACGTCAAAGCATTGGTTTATTGAAATGATACAGGGCCGTATTAATCCTTACTAATATCTCAAATCGTTAATTGAGTCTCGGCGAGTCTCTGGCCCCTTTTTCACTTAGATAGGCATATAGGTAAGCTGATTGGCTTAGACCCAAGTTGCAATGGCATCGTTGGGAACCCAAACCGACCATTCGATCAAAAAGCATGCTGAATAAAAAAAAATCAACAATACCTTCCCAGTGGAATCTTTGAGAGCATGCCCTGCGCCTTCTGTGGGTCTGACCACCCCTCGCGGCCCATCTCGGTCATGATGACCGTGGGGTTGACAGCGTTGACTCTGATGTTGTGGGGGCCCAACTCCAAGGCCATGACTTTGGTCATCGCGTCGACAGCCCCCTTGGTGGCGGCGTACGTCACGTGCCCCCATAGAGCTGCCTGTTGATAAATTAGTAAAAGTAATGATGACTCGAGTAGTTAATACGATAAGTTATCGTCGCATTCAACGGATAATCCCACAAGATGGAGTGGTTATGCTGTTGATACTTAAATGTTTTTATCCCGTCATTCATGTCACAATACACAGACCCGAGTGGCGCAGTTTTGTTAGAGGTACCTACCTAAGATACTGTTTGGTACAATTAAATATATGGCCTACAGCCTACAGTATATGGTCTCTATGCTAACGCGAGTTCTAAAAGTTATTTCCATATCTCGACTGTTTTTGTACAAGCAAGAAAATTATAATCACTTCGTGTTTAATGGTTTGTTTTATCAAACAGTCGTTGTGGCGTATCATATAATTTAAATCTACGTGTGGTGTATTGAACATTGTAAAAATAGAATGTAAAAATAGAAAGATTATTATTCCACATGATTTATGACAAACTTACTTTGGATGCTTGTGAAGAAATGTTGACTATGGAGCCACCAGCTTTGGCGTCAATCATTTTCTTCGCAACCACTTGGCTGACATTTAAGAGGGATTTTACATTCACGTTCATTAAGCTGAAAAGATAAATAAAACATAATTATTGAGGAATCTGCCATGAAAAGATAATAGGTATTTGCGGCAACTGTACCTAAACATGGCGATAAAATACCATATAACAAGTATATCTAAGTATGGCTATCAATAAGGCGAGACATGTATAATTAAAAATAGTTCGCCTCGTGGAACCGGTCTGAGCATACTGTACCTTAATGTTGACAGAGTCTAAGTTAATCTATTTGCGCATATCACATTTAAGCGCCGAACAAGGACTAATATCTTGAGTTTTCTGACCTGTGTGATAGACAAGTGATAGGTAACCAGTGTGGAAGGATAGATAGCTGCATAAGGAAGTAAATGCTAAAAATTTATATATTACGCCGAATAAAAAATAGATACACAACAGGTAGACTTTGATAACGTATCTGGCGCTCCAGTTCCGTTACCAAAGTTGTGTATCTATTTTATGCCTAGGAGCGAGGTTATACTCCTACTCCTTCTGGTCTCGGTATTAGTCGGTCAAGTCTCGGTAGGATTTAGCGCGTGAACCAGAATGGTGGTGTTATTCGGTCAAGGGTTATCCCTCTCGTTTTTTCGGGTGCTAAAGACCGAACCAGTGAAACCGACCCACAGAGGCTAGTTGAAAAAAGAAATAGGTACGCACCGGTCGAAGTTTTCAGGAGTGGTGGTAAGGAAGTCTTCGGTGAGTCCAAGCGCTGCGTTATTCACGAGGCAGTCGAAGTGTCCTAGGGTTTCCAGCACTTTCCGGGACTTGTCCCAGTCGGCCAGGTCCAGGACTACGATCTGGATGGAGGGGTACTCCTTCTGGAGGGAGTCCAGGTAGGACTTGGTGCGAGAGACGGCCACGACTTCGGCGCCTGCGCGCCACAGCTCCGCGGCTAATGCTCGACCGATCCCTGTAAGTTTAATAGTAGTTTATGTGACTGTACATAATGAAGGGTATTAAACACGAGTGTGGGTTTATGAAACGCGCCGAAGGCAAGTTTCATAATAACATCACACGAGTGTTATAATACCTAATTATGTACAGTTACATACACTACTTTATCTAGCCACATATCATAGGCCTCCATGATGCATTCAGGAGTCGCACATTACGACAAATATTACCCGGTAATGGCGGTCATGGTATGGTATCTCTTAGGACATGGCCTGTAATTGAAAACAGCGCCATCTACTGTTTCTATTCCAAGTCTACTCGACGTCAGTGTTGGTGTGTATTTTTTTTCTAGTGTGTATTTGGTAGAAAAAAATAATCTAAGAAATGTTTATAAAATTCTGGAAAACATAATATTTTTTAAAAATTATAGAGAATATATTTTTAATAATAATATTCTAACAGAGTTACTAATATTACAGTGCAAATAAACTAGGAAATAAAATGTATTTTAAACTTTGGTAGGTACTTAACTTTTTTCTTAAAAGGTGGCAATACCATACAAAGTCGGTGACGTTTTAGTTTTACTCCGTCGTTTGTATTTGCATTTTTGCAAATTTTCAAAGTTTGTGAAGTTCTGGCAAAGTTCATTCTACACACTACAGTTCATTCTACTTCAGTCTCATTTGGTGTTTTCTGGTTACCGTGCACGCGCTTTTGTGTTTTGTACGTTTGTTCCTTAGTTCACCGCATTATATCTGTGTTTAATTTGTGTCGACTTGAGTCTTCCTAGTGCTCCTCCATTAATTACCACGCATTGGATATATGAACTTTGTGATGTTACTTATCACAAATAATATACAAAAACCAGCATTTGCTTTGTTTTATTTTTTCCTTATCACTATAAAAAATAACTGATTTAAGTGGTTTTATGTGTCAAATGCGTTAAAAGCATAGATACGCATTTACACAAAATACCACATAAATCAGTTTCCATCCTTAATTTTTTTAACTGCGTGTAGGCACCTATACAAGCTATATACACCGGTTGTAGTTATATATACAACATCCATTAGTTGAGAGCACGCCCGCTTGGGGCAGCACTAGTAGCGACGTGAAACTAGCAAGAGTTTCGTATCTATTTCCGATTATTACATTCTTATCTATGATGGCGGTAATAAAGTTTCCTGACAGCTGTCATAGTTTTTTTTTAATTCAGACAAGCTAGATTAGGTCCCAACTATCATATCGTTCGATATCTTACTTACGTGCGACATTTGTCAAATTTGATGCAAATTGACAATTCATTTCGAACTAAACGTCATCTCGACTGATATTAGAATAGAGGTCAAACCAAATTTCTTTGTTTTTCAAAGATGTTCGAAATTTGAATAAATAATATTATCGAAATCGATGTTATTATTTAGCAATAATAATATTTTCGCAGATAAGAAATTTGTTCTAATAAAACAATCTATTTTTATGGTGGTCATAATGTGCGGTTCTTGAACGCATCATGGAGGGTTTATGATATTTGGATAGATAAACATATTTTTAATTTGGGTAGGTATATTGTGTAAGAAAGATCCTCCCCTCTGCTGGGCAAAACTTGTCTCTTCTCCTTACCTCTGACCAAAACTTAGTAATTCGCTCTTTTTCAGATTGTCCTGCTATTTTCATTGTTATATTATTACTTACATTTATCTATCCAAATATCATAAACCCTCCATGATGCGTTCAAGAACCGCACGTAATGACCACCATAAATATAGATTGTTTTATTAGAACAAATTTCTTATCTATGAAAATGTTATTATTGCTAAATAATAACATCGATTTCGATAATATTATTTATTAAAATTTCGAACATCTTTGAAAAACAAAAGAATTTTGATTTGACCTCTATTCTAATATCAGTCGAGATGACGTTTAGTTCGTAATTAGGCATTAAAACACTCGTGTGATATGTTATTATAAAACTTGCCTTCGGCTCGTTTCATAAACCCACACTCGTGTTTAATGCCCTTCATTATGTACAGTCACATAAAGTACTATTTTATGTTATGTTTTCGGTAGTAAGATATTTATAATAATGATTACCTATATTTTACTGATTTCCATTTTCTATTTCATTATTTTCCCATAAGCGTCCAAGGAAATGTAAAGAAAGTGAAAAAAAAAATGGCAGTATTTCCAAACAATAGTACATTACATCAGAGGCCGGGAAAATGAGGATTTCCGGCCAAGTAGGTATATAATGATAGTGATACGAGGCCGGGAATCCGTTTTCACGATGAGGCATGTATAGTGCTTTTCTCAAACATACAATGAAATAAAAAAATATACTTCAAAGAACAACATTTTATTAATTGACAAATAGGACATTTTAGTCTAACAACCAACCTTTAAAAACAAAACCTGCTTTTTGTCAAACCAGCCAGCTGTGTGAATGACCTTGTTGTTGAAACAAAAAAAAAGTTACTTTGCAGGCCTAGGCCTGAAAAGCAGTATGAAATCCCTTTACAGTCCTCTCGAGTTGTTGCGCCCAAAAAGCGATACTTCCGAGCCTATTATAAGGAACGTAAAGACAATATTTCATTGCATGTTTGAGAAAAAATCATTTACGACATTGAGTGTGGGTACTTTTACCCGTCCCATTTTTACGTATTTATATTTTATGATATTTGTAGGATTATTATTATTCGAGTCAACCTTATGTTAATTATGTTATTAATCACATTTATAGATATTAACTAATATGGATTGAATTGACCTTGAAAATAAATATCACATCGAAACAAAACTTGTCTCTGATCGGCTCATGACAGTTATACTCTAAACACTAAACACAATCCTTGAAGTTCCAAAACACCATTTTCTCTACTGATAAATGGATTTTACATACCTTGGCCGGCCCCAGTGACAAGGACTCGCTTATTTTTGAATGAAATTTCCATTTTATTATTTATTAAAGCAGTAGTCCAGTCAACACAACCGCGTCTTGGGTACTGGTCTTGTGTGGCTGAGCGTCGGGTTAAAGCTTAATGATAAATAGCGGTGCGTGGCAGATAAACTGATTATATAACACGAACAAACAAACGCCATAAATTGATTAAGTAATAATATTATATAATATATTATTTGTGCTGCTTACGTGTATGTCACGCATAGTAGATAAAACAGACTTGCCGAGCTACGTAGAGCGAATATTAAGAAAAATGTGCGTCTTTAACGGCTTTACGTTCAACTATCGACGGCAAAAAGGGGAAACGCTGTAAAAGCCAATGAATTCCGTAGGCGTTTACAGCGTTTTCACTTTTTGCCGTCGATATATTCTCCAGACCGTATTCCGACCGTAAGTCCGTTGCTGGCGTTCGAGTGCTCTCATGTGGCTGACGTAGCCTATCTTTATTTTGCCACTTTTTGCACACTATAAATTGCAAATAAGCTTGTGTTCTATTTTTAAACGGTTTTGTTAAATAGTTTTTATTATTATTTAACGGTGTTATTATTAAATGTGACGCGGAGAGCAGGGGAGAGGTCTTATCGGGACCGTTATCGACCACATGTTCATCCATCATTTTATTTTAAGTTTACTCGAAATAAACACGAAATTACTTGTCTTGATATTTGTTTATTCAAATCCAATCACATTCATTTGAAAATAGCAGCTGATTGACAAGATATCAAGAGATGTAATGTCACTACCACTTAACCTCCACATTCACCAAGAGCGCGTGTGCACTCGAGCACCGTTCCAAGCAAAGTGACGTTTCGCTCGACTCCTACCATTTCCCTCGTCTCTCTAACAGCCGGATTTCCGCCAATCCTCTGCTGGTGTTGCCAGTCTTTAGAAAACTAGTGGCGCCATCGAATAATATTAAGTGGAGGGTAACTTTACATTTCTTTCAATCTGACAGCTATAATAATAATCGAGGGTAGCTAAACATTTTTATCAAAGTAAACAACTGAACAAATCTGACGTTTGTCGGTGGCGCGACGACAAATGGTTCTATTACCCGTACATTTATTATGTTTGTTGGTAGCTCTCTCTTTATATATATCTTTGCTTCAAATCTTGCGACACCTAGCTTTTCTACTACTTCCACTAAACCTATTCTAACGAAACCTTGCATACATATTAAGTTTTCCTGATGTTCTGGTGGATATGATATTTTTATGACGTTCTCATGATGGGGTCAGGACGTAGACGGTGGAGCTCTAACGGTCAACTGTGACGCTTTTGAGCTAGTTGGTTATAACCAGACCTTTACATTTTACTTGGTGCCGACGGTCTGATGAAGGAGTATGGAGGAACATAGTATAAATCTTCATCTAGCGAAACTCTCAAACTTTGTACTTAAATTTATACATTTGCTAAAACACTTGAAATGTTTGCCAATTATTTAGCTACCGATATTCTGAATAAAGTTTTACCTATTCCTATTCATATTTCAATCTTGATTTTTTTACAGAAGTTAGACGAGAAAACAACGCTAAAACGAAATTTCCCGACAACATACGAAGGGAAAAGATTACTGTCAATGCGATTCGCTTTTTATACCTGTCTCGCCCGTTCTTACGCGATCCAGATAAGTACCTCTCAGTTTTCACCCAAATGCGAATCGCAATCAGAGAGTTCACGGACTGTACCTATGTGAAGTTTCAGCCTGACACTAGATGTGTTCTCCGAACAGATTACATGTTTAATAGAATGATGTTAATTAAACTAGGTCGATGCAGAGTTAGCCACCGGCTAAGCTTGCACCATAGATTGGAGCGGTTTTTTTTTTTCGAAATTTTCTTTTCGTCACGACCTAGTGAAATTTAATTTTTGCATTTTAAAACAAAAAAATCTAAAATCGGTTGAGAACTCGCTGAGATCTGCGCATTGTTACAAAGTCCATTCGAGTCGATCCATGGGAGCTTTTTGTTTTTTTATCATAACTTTTTAATTAAGAACAATTTCAAAATTTTCTCTTCGTCACGACCTAGCGAAATTTAATTTGTGCATTTTAAAATAAAAATTTCCAAAATCGGTTGAGTACTCGCTGAGATCTGCGCATTGTTACAAAGTCCATTCGAGTCGATCCATGGGAGCTTTTTGTTTTTTTATCATAACTTTTTAATTAAGAACAATTTCAAAATTTTCTCTTCGTCACGACCTAGCGAAATTTAATTTCTGCATTTTAAAACAAAAATTTCCAAAATCGGTTGAGAACTCGCTGAGATCTGCGCATTGTTACAAAGTCCATTCGAGTCGATCCATGGGAGCTTCGCTCGCTTCGCTCGCTCCGCTCCAATTATTTACTAACTTTATCATACTGATAAACCATGGTAGGTATCACCGTTGCCGATAACATAATATGGTGTGACTTGAGTGATATTCCGTTCATTATAATTATCTAATGTTTCTCTCTTAGCTTGTTAGCAAATCAAAGCAACAGGGAACCTTTGTATTTTAAGAACCGATGGTAAAAAAAAACAAGATGTTAACAAACGCAAATACCTATGTAATATCTTGCTAAGTCACATTTTCAACCTTGTGACTTAAAACAGACGATTATAATTTGTTTACTGCTATATGACACCGCGTGGGGTCATATGTTCACAAGATAAGCTCTTTATGACCATTGGCATATCTCAGTTTTTTTTACTATACCTTATACAAAATACCTACACTATACTTTAGACAAAACTTTTTTTTTTTTTCAAGTTTAATTTTTGTGAGAATGTTTTATAGCCGACCGTAATATTAAACAGCATTGCAGTATTTAAATACTGTTCCTTTGAAAATGATAACCCTGTCGCTTTATCAGACCAGTTCCATGGTGCCATGTTAAGTATGTAGTATTTTCATCGAATAGCTACGTAGCTATGCCAAATTTTGGTTCAATCGGATACTAGGAAATGGTTGAAAAGTGCATTGCAAGTTATTTGAATAAAAGTGTGTAAAAAATAGAGGCAGAACGGGTACTGTATAATTAAGATAATTCGGGATTTGAAATAGTGTTACTTACTGTAGATTTTGCAAAAAAATAAATAGTTGAAGAGTTGGAAACAAAATTCATTAGTATAGCTGCCATCCTACTATTATTGCATTTTCTCTTTCAATAGGTACCTACCTTTCTATTTGAAATATTTTTGCACAATTTACCATTAAGTACTTACCTTTGGTATTTGGAAATAATAAAACCATATATAAATCGTTTAGCATTTATTACAACGTTTATTAAAATTGTACTTAATTTTGTTAAACACTTAATAATATCAAAATAAGTTAATACCATTTAACACTAATCTTTTATATATATATTTGCTGTAAAAATATAACGGATAGATTCAGGCCATATGATAATAAACTTTACAATCAGATTTTAAGGTAGATAGACTTCCGACAGTTAGCTGCAATGGTGCATTACATACCTATAATACTTATGTAGGTCCTAGGGGGTGAATTCGAAAATATCCCAGATCGCACGTGTTTATATAAATATGCGATCTCGGGCTTTACGAATTAACCACCCGTGGTTTATCTAAAGTTACATCTTGCTTTGGCCAGGAAAATACATTTTCCTCCCCGCATAGCGGGCAGAAAATCCAATTTAAGGCCTAGGGTGACGTAAAAAGATGTAAGCGATTAGTCCGTTCAGAAATAATTATATTCTTATACTCCCAACTCTATCCGCCTGCACCTCTAGCGCAACTGTCACACGCGACTATTTCTCGCTCGAGATAATTACCGGTCTCTTTCTGCGCAGTAATGTGAGAGAGTGACGGGTAGCGCTATGTCGCGCGACAAGATTCGCGAAGCACAGTCGTGCTAGACGGGCTGGACACAACATCGGCGGCAAGCGAGGGAGCGAGAATGCGTTCGGACCTTCCGCTCCCACCTATGCCTGCCGCTTGCCGCGGATGTCGTGGCTGGGCCGCATGTTGACGGGTAAAGGACCAACCATGACTTGCAACACCAGCGGCGAGCCGCGGAGCGAAAGGTCCAAGCGCGGCGGCCATACGAGTGAGCGAGACACCCCTATGTCTGCTACTTGACGCTGCCGCTTGTCGCCGAAGTCGTGGCATGTCCGCAATACAGTCTTCGCTAAGATATTTTTGAACGAAATCTTCGTGTATATCTATTCGCAGCTAATTGAACGAAATAAAACAAACGAATAAAAGGACCCAGCAGTGGTAACACCATCTTCGATGCATTTAAGGAATAAAATACACCACTCCTCCTTTATTCAATGTAACATCTGATACATAAATTATAGTTATTAGTTTCGTCCAATTGGAAGTTTCTACATTATATTATCCATCTTTGTTTAATTCGGCCCCTGATGGCTAGAGATTCTTTACTTCATTAGGCATGTTATTTTGGCATATGGCAAGGAGTTACAATATTTCAAACAATATTATTTTACTGGCCATTCGTAGTACAGTCGAGTTCATTTACATCTACACACTTACGAGAACAAAAATATCTGAACACGACCCTATTGTCAGGAGCATAAAATCGTGTTTAGATATTTTTGTTCTCGTAAGTGTGTCGATGTAAATGAACTCGACTAAAAGAAAAATATGGAGTTATTAGAGTAGTTTTACGGTGCACATTGTGACGATGCATGTTGCGGATAATATACCTATGTATCTGTGCCATTGCTTATTGACGAAACTTGTGGTGGATACATCTATTTGTGATTGGACGAAACCTGTGCTGTGGATGCTGTGACATGTATTTTGCTAAGTTTTTGTCTTTTAATAAATATGTATTAGTTATTAGAGTGACACTGGCAAAGAAAGATACGTGACTGGGAAAAACTGTATCAATAGATGGCGTTACTGTCGTCGGCTATTCTCAAAACAAGGAATATAGTTATGGAAAATTATTTAAGTGCCTACTAATGCAGCGACATCTATTGAATTTGTCCCAAGACATCTCCGTAATGTCCGGTATCATACAATATTCCGTCAATTTTTATTTTGAGTATTTTAACATTAAATTCAAGTTTTTCATAAAACATTTACATAAATATATAAAACTATAACGCTCTCAAAATGATATGATATAAGAGAGATTGAATAATTAATGGGGTTTACAGTCACTTCTGGATTAAAATTCCGTTGTTATTTTCCCATACACATTCTATATATATGTTTATGTACGGTCAGCTCCAAAACCTTTAGCGCATAGACATTAAATAGCTTAAAATACAACTATATACGAGCACATTTGTGTAGTAATAGAAATTGCATAATATAAGGCACAATAAAGGCACTTTATTGCGTGTTTTTACACGTCAATGGTGAACATCTCATGCGTGACAGCACAGATTATATACAAGTTACTAGGTAACAGTTCGAATAAAATGTCAAATGTTTAGCGCCCTACTCTTATATAATTATATGTATATTTTTTTACCCGGCTATGTAACGAAATGCAACATTTGAAAATTGCAAAATTGAATAAACTTCACAATATGTAGGTACCTTATAATGTTTATTAATAACAAGTAAATATTCATTTCATAATAAATATAGTATTAAATGCAACTTCCACGAATTCACGAGCTGCATCTAAAATAGATTACTCCCTCCTTATGTCAACAAGACAGTCATTTGGTCATTATGTGGTTTTGTGCACAACACTGTTTCAAAGAATGTCAGCGTGTTAGGCGCACTACAAGCTATTAGGTCACTTGAGGCAAGTGCGTCTTTTCAAGATATCATACAAACGTAATACTCACCGCTCTCTTATAGTATCAAAATTCAAGGAATGGGTGGTCTTAAAATGTTGCGCTTCTATGATACCATCGAAAGACTCATTTGCCTCTAAAGACGCAAATCTTTCTTATGCGGCAATACACTTTCCTAAATTAGTCATGACGAGAGGCACGCAGTAATATGTGAGACACGGATGGAAATAACTTCCTCTCACTCCTTTGTATTGCTGCATCCCTCTCGTCAGTGACTAATTTAGGAAAGTTTAATAGCTGCATTAAAGTGACCTTTCTTAAAAATGGTGAGATTATCGACTGGTTAGATTTTATCGTCGGTACGGGTTCTTGCTGTAACGTCCTCGCTCCTCCTCGTCGCGTGTGTCCAGGTAGTGGCTGAACACAACCACCCACAGGTACACGTACAGAACTAAAACAAAAAAAATACATTTTAACATAAAGTACAGGTGGTTATTTATACAGGGTGGAACGGAACCAGGGTCTTTCCTTTGTTTATTCACTTCATCTTTCAGACAACAAAGAATTTTACCAAAACAAATCGTACTTTTAGGCGTTACGATACCACAGAGATACCTATAGATAATATTTTTTCTGCCAAACTTTTTAAGGTGTAATGTTTGTATAAATAAACAAATTAAGTATTGGACAACCTCACACAAATCGATCTAGTCCCACAGTTAGCTCTAGTAAGCTACATATTAGAAAACATCCATGACCCAGGTACAAATATTCGAGTTCATCACACAAATCCTTCCCTTGCCGGGATTCGAACCCAGGAGCCGACGGGCTCAGTAAGCAGCTGCACTACCACTGCGCCAATATAAGTATGCTTGTTTAGGTCAAACCTTTTCTATAGTGCAATATTAGGCAATATTAGGTTACCTAGTAGACAAGATTATGGAGTCAGGAGGCGGTACTAATGGAATCTTCGGTGGACTGCACTTAACATAAGCATATCATGTTAGGTCCATCATGTAGTCCCATCATGTAGACCTATCGTGTTGGGACTTGGGCCTTACGTTATGTGCAGTGCACCGGAGATTCTTCCATTCTAATTCCATCATCCTGCACAATATTTCAGTATACTAAAGCTTAACATGATAGGACTGATCGGTCTATGTTATGTGCACTTTCTCAATGAGGAGTTGATTGTTGTGCAAAGATCGAGTCTCAAAGAATCAATTTTCAACCAACTTCAAAAAAGAGGAGCATCACATTGCACATTGAGGTGCAATGTGATGCTCCTCTTTTCATCCCAAAAAAAGAATACAACATGAGATACAAACAACAGCGGTCTTATACATATATTATCGCTAAATGATCGTAGGGCGAGGTTGCAATGGGGTTGTATTTCTTTTTGTTCCTCAGAACTCCATTATTTTACCTATTAAGTGATTAATAAAATATTTTTTTGTTTAGGAGTAGGCATCTCCAAAGTGGTCCCATACAATTTTTAAATATTACGGAAGATTAAGGAACTCCTATAGTATAACCACTGTCACATCTATACTGCGTTCTTTATTGTAGTAACTCATTAATGTTCTCGGAAATACGAGTTCTTTACGTTGAAGTCGGATATTTTTTATGTGAAAGTGATTATTGACGTGAAGAAAATATCTTTCGACGACGTGGTTGGCGCTGTTTGTAGTGCACCTGCCTACCGACCCGGCGGTCCTGGGTTCGAATCCCGGCCAGGGCAAATTTTTGTGTCATTAGTTCATTAACTTGAATATTTGTTCCTGGGTAGTGAATGTTATCTATATACAATAATTGACAGCATTTCATTTTTATAACAGGTGGAAATTAATATAGAGATCGACAGGGCTTTATGTCGTGTACCTTGAAAAAAAAATCTTTGAATTTATTCTTCTGTATTTAAAGAAATATAAGAAAATACATCAAATAACTGCAATCTAGGACAATACGCGCTGAATAGGGTTATTGTCTAAACCAAAGACAAAAAAAAAAATATTTTTTTTTATTTGACGTTGACAGATGACAGATGCATACCGAGTTTTATTAAGTTTTTTTTTAATAAGAAAACCGACTAAAGTAGCCGTTCCATTAAGTTCTGGTTTTGGTGTTACCACATTTTAAAATGAGTATGTTTTTATAAATTAATAATAAAATAAATAATCATCTCAGAAAATAAATAAAAACAGAGATTACTTCATCTTTTTAAGCAGAATTCAGAAAAGTAATAAAATGATATTCTTAAAAATATTAAATGTTGTCAATTAAGTATATCGTCATCGTCTAGTACCCATAGTACAAGCTTTGCTTACTTTGGGACTAGGTCGATTTGTGTAAGATTGTCCCTTAATAATTTATTTTTATTTATCTATCGTCGTGAGTTAGAAACTTACTTAAATAAATAAGGCCGCCCACTAATATGCAAGTGGCGAGGATGACGTGGTCCTGTCCATCCGTGTAGAGCACGATGGAGGTGTGCAGTATGCTGATGAGGAGGCCGATGGCCAGCACCAGCCCCAGCACCACGAAAGGCAGCATCAGCCAAGATCGCCGCTGGTAATGCATGAAACAGAAATTATTCATTTTTCCGCAACATAGTGTTTTTTGATTTGAACTCGACCTATTATACTGGCAGTAATTTTTTTGATCTAGATTATGTTTACTGGCTGTAATTTATTATTAAATCTACTAAGGTACATACACTATTGAACGAGTGATCGAGGCGTCTCTGTTTCACCTTCGCCAAAAAAAACAGGTAGGTATGTCCGGCTGTTACTGTTTCCGCTTACAGACCACATATCTCAACCGATTCTGATGAAATTTTGTGAGTAGTTTCGATAAGTAGTAGGTACAGCTTTTTTTGTGTCGATTTACTTTTTTGATTTTTTTCAAAATGACTGATGAGAGTTGGAAGCGTAAAAAAAATACAAATTTCGAACCAAACTCTTGAGGTCTTCAGCTCACAGAACCACTAGTTTTAATATATAAGAGTATTGTGCCATGTTTTGTCAATTATGAAAAAAAAGAAATACATTAAGTAAAGCTAAATTTATATTGTACAAGATATTCATGAGCACTTTTTAGCATATAATATTTCTACAGTGAATTTTAAAATAAACTAAAGTATGTGTTCATTATCCATATACGAAATGTCAATTTCATGAATTTCTTACTCACCGAATTCGACTTCTATGGACAGCGTGTTTTGAATAAAATTGTTAAAATTAATAGGTATAATGCTTTGTCTCGTAGCACACGTCTAAAATAAGTTTCCTAGATTATTTGTACAGTCGAGTAACATGATGTTATTTTTTTATTAGGTACGAAGAACGTTGTGTTTTATTCCCATGATATCGTCATTATGTTACTGATACGATACAAAACTGTTGAAAAAAGCCCTTTAAACTCAACATATTTACAAAGATCGGTGGTAACAACACAGAGCTAAAATTCATCAATCTCTTAACATCCGCCTTTGGCTCAATTGAGAGAGCACTCGCCCCGGCGTGGCAAGAGATATCGGTTCAAGTCTTACCAGCCCGTCCAGCGCAACTAGGCTTCGCGACTTCTGTCGCGCGACATAGCATCGCCCGTCACTCTCTCACTGTACTGCGAGGAAAGAGATAGGCAATAGTGTGTGTGCGCGTGAGAAAGAGTCGCGTGTCACAGTTGCACTAGAGTTGCAGGTGGCAAATATTTAATTGTGTTTGATCTTTGTACTGTAAATATGATGTTGATCTCGTTTCGAAATTGAGCAATGAATTTACCTTTTTAATGGCTATGATGAGCAGGCTGCATATCAGTATGGTGAAGCATAAACTGATGGTCATAATTATTTTTGAAACTGAAAAAGAAAACAGAAGAAAATTCACAAAATGCAGTGTAAGAAATATATATCTAAGGATTTTTCCTTCAGGAAAACGATCCTTAGTTTCTAGCAAAAAACTGTTTCTTATGGTGTTCGTAATCGTAAGTTTCCAATTTGTAGAAATTATTTACATGTGGAGAGTTTCATACTTACAATCGGTATGAGTTTACTAACTGCGATTTTATACTACCTATTACAAAAAATCCAATGTTTGTAACTAATTATAAATCTGGATCGTTGATTAAAAAAACAATTCCACAGTCATATCTACTTACTAAAAATGTTAACAGGAATAATTGATAAAATTATTTTATTCAGAAGGTGAAGTAATGTAGAGGGCCGATTAAAATTTTCAGAAGGTCAAATCATTCTTAAATCTGACTTTGTGTCAAAAGTTCCTCCGATGTGTGCTCATGGTTGCTGATGCCCTGGCGAACTCGCCCGTCTAACACTCTTTCACATTACTGCACAGCAAGAGACAGGTAATTATCTCGCGCGAGAAATAGTCCTTTAGGGCGACCTACATATGTTCAGATTTGTTGGCTGATAATGATAAAAAACCGTAACTTACTATTGTACTGTTTGTCCTGCTCTTGAAATATGTAGGAGTTGAAGGAGACCATGTGGCTCGGAGCCAGCCATATGAACGCGATGGTGGCGATGGACAGAAGGATCCCCAACACAGCTACCACGATGGACCCGTCTCTCGTGTTGGCGCAGCAGCAACAACTCGTTAACCGCTTCATTTTGTTTTTTTTCTTTTTTTTTAAATCGAAGACTTCTTTAAGACCGATGCTTGCAGTAAATGCTTAGTGCTGCATGACCCCTGGAAAAAAGGAAAGATTCTATTGTTAGACTATGAAGAAAAACAGTCTCATGTGTTTTTTTTTATTTGTTTAAGGACCTTTCTATACATCTCGTGAGATTTTAAGAGATTTATTTCCACTAATGTTAAGAGACGATACAGATAAAATGTATCGCAAAATTCACGAAACTTTAACAACTGCCTTTGGCACAACTGGTAGTTCATTCGCCCTGAGCTCCAAGTCTGGTAAGTTAGTACCTAACGTTTCCATTTTATTTTTGATCTTTGTATCATACCCATTTTGTAAAGCTTTTTTTTCAGTGTCTGTTTTGTCGATACTCAAATAGGTACATATACCTCCAGATATCAACTTAGGTACAGTATAAACAGTATTTTTACTTGTCTCCAAAGTAATACTAAAAGACTCCAAGGTCTCGAGAATCTCGAGATACAGGCCCAGCCTAGTTCGGGGACCGGGGTCTGCAAGATATTTCCTGTGTATTTTATTCATGTGTGCTTTGTGAAATAAATTTATTCTACTCTTATTCATATTCTAAGAAGCTTTAATTACAAGAAGCAAGTTCCGCTTGCGAGTCCTCAATGCGAGCGGCAGTTTTCTACGAGAAACTGTCTCTTCGCAGAAGTTGCGGTACCCTCTAATAAAGGCATGATAACATTACTAACCAGGTGTAATGAAATCCCAATAACACATCTACTACCCGGTACTCAGACAGCGGATCATATCTATGTATGGAACGATAATAAGATAATAATAATTATGATACGTGGGCGCTTCGATTGGATTGTTCGCTTCATGTTTCCGCAGTAAAGATCGTGTGGGCTCAAATTTTTTGATAGCATCTAAAACAGGTAACAGGTTTGTCCCGATGTGTGTTCATCGGATGTGTATTCGAGTTGTGATAAACGTATCCATGTCGCGACATGTGTGTCAATCAAGACCTTCATCGGTGCTTAGTGCTGATTGTTTTAGACATTTTTCTCTATGATCTTGATCAAACATGTTTCTTAACATATTATTGACGTTACTACCTAGAACAGGGCTATTGGGGTTTATTGGTATACATATATTTGCAACCTACAGTTTGAATTATTTTTCATTGATAATTTTTGTTTCATAAACTACTCGAAATTTAGGTACAAAATTCACGCCGAAAATTCAACTTATTTTCGACTGCACGCAATGAAAGTAGGAAATAGCTATGTTACTACCTAGAACTAGAGCACAGATTATATAATACTACTAGGGTAACAGTAGGTACTATTCACTTCAAAAAGTTGTTTGAAATTTAAAATTATCAATATATTTGTCAAATAAGAAAAAAAAAATAGGAGGAATAAGGCCTCTTAAATTTGTCAGGACAGGTCCTTAGAACCATCTATCATTTCAAAAAAAGGTATAGAGCGATAACGGTACATTTGCATTTGCAGATTCGATATGCAGATTATCTAATGATGTTTTTCTTCACAGTAAACATTGGTGAACGGTTGTTAGGTACCTACTATTTTAACAATAATACTCGCAATCTGACTTTTAACGTTAATTCGACACTCTTCTTTTAACTTACAATAAGTAAGAGTTGTATTTTTCGATTGTAAAGAAGTTAAACTCTACTTATTTATACGTGGCAGCTGCTAGCTAGAAGCATCTTCGACCTTTCCATCCTAGTACCTAGTCGAATGAATGACGGTAATCTTCGCCGTAATGTAGCATTTCCCAACGTTACAAAAAGCGGGCCGATGTAATTGGGCCATATTGGCTCATGCGATCTAATTCTGGAGAACGCCGATACTGGGGAACACCGATAAATTGCGCATTGAACCGTTGCGAAATAAGTAGAAGTAGGTTAAAAAGGTATTTTAAAATTATCACTAGGTACACTTAATTCAAAAAATAAATAAATAAAGCTCCCGATACCAGTTGCAGGTCATCATTAGGCTCTCATTTAATGAGTGGGATAAAAATGCTAAAACGTGAACATAACAACAAAATTTATAATTCTTAGCTTCAATATTGGCTGAGATCCTGTCACTTGTTCCAATCAAAACGGAATATCTTAGAAATAACTTGTCCCATTTCCACCAAACATAGCTAATTGTAAGAACATTGTCGACGAACATCGCACTCAAATTGGTCCATCCATTTGGGAGCTAAGATGCCACAGACTGACACAAAATACACATATACATATAGATACACAGATACACATTTTTTGTCGGGGGTTAAATACAATTTAAAACTCTTTACAATACGTATAATGCCCTTCAAACCGTGTAATATTGGTAAAGACGTAATCATAACTTTTGTATTTTCATCATACTTCTTTGGTCATTATTGGATCAGCGTTCATCTCTGGTTCCTTTACGTTATGCGTAGGTATGCGTAAATATAGCAATAACATTAATTTATGTGTCATTGCTATAAACAAATGCGTGTGCGCAGCTACATACTCGTACATTACATCACCCCTTTCCAAGCATAGCCAGTTGTCTCACCGTCGAGTAATTCAGTAAATATACAAGTATTTTTGTCTTTGTTAACTCGGTATCTAAATTATTTATTATCTGTTTTAGTTCTGTTATTTTTAAATTGTCTGTTATTTATGCGCATAATTTACATACTGTAAAGGAAACTGAAACGTTGCCATTGTCAGCCAAGACCTTAAAAGGTAGGTACAACAAAATATTGCCATGCCATCTTATGGTCAGGCAACCTCGGTTTTATATCTATTTCAACTTTCCCATCTTAGTTAATAGAGAAAGAATGCTAAAACGAACTACTCCGACAAAATACGATAGCGATACTTTACGTGTTTCAGTTTACTCGATTGTTAAAACACATTAAACCATGTGCACCTTTAACATTGACATACTCGTGCCAACAAACACGAACCAATTACCACCACGAGTAAATCAACGCTGTTCTACCCTTTATTGTTGGCATTGGCCTGACCCAGTTCCACGGCCCCATTAGCTCAGTGAACCCCGGTTTTATATCTAAGGACACACCTAGACATTTCCCGACCTAGCCAATTTGGTAAAGCCATTACTGGCTTTGCGAATTTCCCGGAACACCTTTATGCTATGAAACGGCCTTAACCTTAGAAGCTTTTAATGAATTGTAAATTGTAATGGGTTGGTTTTTGTGAGTCGACTAAAACAATAGTCAAGTATAATATGATTGATACTTTTTGTTGTTACCAACTTTTTATTTGGTTATATTTAACCCCAAAGCGAAGAGTTTGTAAGTTTGAAGAAACTGGTTTTCTTTGTGATTCTTAGCTTTGTTTGAAGAAGGCCGAGATAGTAATAAATCTGTAATTGAGATTTTAGTTTTTTGTGAAATTACTTTTCCAATTTTGAGCACCTATTTGTCAAGCTCCATGTCAGTGAAAACGCACCCTTATATTGTTTTAACCCACTACAATGTATTAAGTGTTACATGCATCATATTTTCAATTGAACGTGTCATAATCGTAAACATAATAAATCACAGGTCACCCTTCCATATGCAGCAAGTCGGATAAGTCGACGCACACATGGTAGAAAGGAACCACCGGCTGTGAAAGGAACAGTAGGTGAGACTAATACAATAGTTATTTGTTATACAAGGGGGGAAAGTTGTATTTTACCCGCGAGTGTTTATTTGAAACACGAGCTAGCGAAAGGATCCTATGATTGACCACGAGCGAAGCGAGTGGTTCAAAATAGAATCCTGAGCGTAGCGAGTGTTTCAATACACGAGACGTAAAATAACTTTTCGCCCGAGTATAACACAAAACTTTTCACCTCACTACAGCGAGGAAAAAAGAATAAGGGTTTGTACTATATCTTTGAAAAATAACTGCAATAATCAACCAATTTGCCATTTATTAAAACTAAGGTCTAATTAGCTTTCATGTAGGTATTTTAAACGGGATTTTTCAGAAAATAAGCTCATGTCAAATTTTACTTTAGCTGCGTTGAAACGTCAAAACTCTTTCTCCACATGTGGATAAAAAGCGATTTTCTCAATAGATATCAAACAAACAAACTGGGCTTTCCGAGCTAGTGAGAAAAATTAATTATCGTACATATCTGTCAACTAGATTCTTACCAATTTTCAACGGATTTTAATAAAATCGTATTTTTAGCAACATAGGTAATCCGTACACAGCTACGGATGACCAAACAAGAACATGCATCGAACAATTTGTTCGCACGTGCGTACACTGCGTACCACCAAAGAACATTAAACACAACAGGAGGGTTCGTACGATTTAATGTTCAACATGTTTTTGTTCGTTAATGCGTACACGGATCACCTTACAGAGTTGTTGTACGTATTTGATACTGCATATCTTGAAATTACAATTGAAGTCGATACTTCAATCAATACGCTGCTAAACTTGATAACATTTTTTAACTTAATTGAATTTGTATTGACTTTTATTTGTTTTCATCAAAGAGTGGCCTACTGCGGTTATATCATTTACACTATTTACAGTAAGTTGCATCACTCGTAATGGCCGAAGCAGATGTCACTGCGCACTGAGCTGTCTTTGTTTCGGTTCGTTATTTCATCACTGATACACTTTTGAAACACAAAAGTGCTAACTCAAATGTGAGCAGTCACCAGTTGGATCATTTATGTTAACAGACCTATTGCAGTATTACACTAAGTTCATCAAATGATCACTACCATAGTATAAAACAAAGTCGCTTCCTGTCTGTCTGTCCCTATGTATGCTTAGATCTATAAAACTAAGCAACGGATTTTGATGAGGTTACTTTTAATAGATAGAGTGGTTCAAGAGGAAGGTTTTTATAATAGAAACATAATTTATCAGGATTGCACCCGTGCGAAGCCGGGGCGGGTCGCTAGTACAAAATATTGCATTTTGACATTTTACTTTCCGAAGTTTTTAATATTTTTATAATATTTATTGGCATTTACGAGTATAATCATCAGCTGTACTATTATTGCGCTAGCCTTCTGCGTCGTTTAAGTTTAATTCTTAGTGTTCTTATAAAACAATATATACCTACTGTAATCTACTGTAAATAAAAAAATATTAATAACAATTTAAAACTTATGCATACGATAATGTATCTAGACGGCACTGATCAGTAAACATTCTGTTGGATACATTAAATATTTTATCTGTAAACATTAAACTCATATCTTTATTACCTTTGTTGAGAAGGCACTTAAACTTAACAAATATACAGAACAAGCATTGAGTTTTGCTTTATTTATTACTAACTGCGCCCCGCGGTTTATCAGATAAAAGTAGCCTATGTGTTAATCCAGAGTGCCTGGCACCTCCAAGGAGGTAGCTGGTACCTCCATACCGAATTTTATCCGAATTGGTCCTGACGTTTGATCGTGTAGAATAACAAGCATACAAACACACTCATAAACGCCTTTATAGTATTAGTGTGATAGAATGTCATTCATTAAAACGTTCTGTGCCAAGACACAAGAATATCCGTAGGTTTGGAAGTCAATGACATTGTTAAGCAACACACGCAATAATATCAAATAATATATAACTCCCCTGACCTTCGAGCGATGACAATATAATGATGATATAAATGTGGCTATATACCTGATAATTTTTACTTTTTGTAGCTATTTTCATCTGTTGCCTATGTTATACATATTTCTTAGCTTGACAATCCATATTATGTGCCTTATTCATGGAAGTGTATTCGTGTATATTGGAACGTGGCACGTAAATAGGTACAACTATGCAGAATTGCAGAAGCCGGCTTCCACAAATATTATCTTAAATAAGCTTGTTTACAGGTTTACTTTCCTAGAAAAGTAATGAAGTTAAATTATTTAAATTTTCCACTCAGTTGTAATTTACGGGTTTTGAGTTGAACTCTTTTAATGTAAAAAAATAAGAACGTTGGGGCCAGATTTGAGGGGTAAATTAGAAAAAAAATAGCAAAGTATATCGGGTGACATATCAAATGAAAGGGTACATTATGAACATCTCAAATATATATATTTCATAATTCTAAATTAAACGATTTTGAAGTTATTTACGAAAACGAGCAAAAATTGTCGATTTACCCACACATCCCTTATTTCCTAAAATAGTAAGTCTAAAAAAAATAAAAAAATACAGGATATAGTTCAATACTTGCAGATTACAGAAAAACATATAAGAAGTCTATGGTATTGAAAGTAGCACCGTTTAACTAGTACGAATATTTATATTTCGCATAATGGCTAAATGACTTAAATTTTAAAAATAGCATTGCAACAGTAAATGAAATGAGAAACAGAAATAAATTATACATTTTTAGAAAGAAAATTTTCTATTCTTTACTTTTGTCATACATATTTTGGCCGAGAAGTGTGAAGTTTTTGAGATAACTAACCTTTTAGCAGAAAAAAAGATCAATAATTAAAAACGTTAGTATTTGATAACAGATTTCGCTGATTGCATAAGTGCTATTGCTTTTGTATGTATGAAAGGTTTATAGTAAATTTATTCAGGATTATTTTGTTCCTATAGGTACACTTTGTATGTACCGTACACGGTTTTCTTTTAAAGTGGAAAATACCGTGCTCCGGGACACGTTCGTGTGCGCGGGGGGGTGACGCTCACCCCTGAGAGGGGGGGGGGGGGGGAGTAGATAAAATTAAACTTGGCTCTATAACCTACATATCCTGATAGATAAAAGTTGTCCTTTCATTTTGCCAAATTTTCAGCTAATATTATTGAATCCCAGCTATTTATGTCACCATGTCACGGTTATCATCAAAATAGCCCATTAAACAAACTTGTGACATTGACTTCAGAAAACGAAGATAAGAAGGATAGCGCTTTCTGAACCGCAGCGAGAGCACTGATACATGAATGGCGGCGTGCAGCGGTAGTAACCACATACTAATAGAGAATAACAACATTATCAGACGAATTACTCCAGAAAGCGATTGGTAAGATATCACGCGCGAGAAAGAGTCGCGTGGCGTGTCACGGTTGTATTAAAGGGGTCAAGCAAGAGGGAAAAAATCTAGTACCCATCCATACTATTTAATATTAGAAATGCCAAAGTGTGTCTTTCTATCTGTCTGTCTGCTGCCCCTTCACGCTTAAACCGCTGAACCGATGTTAATGATATGGAGATAGTTTGAGCCAAGGGGAAGGGCTAGGATAAATTCATCCCTTAAGAAGGTGAAAAAGGGGGTTGAAGTTTGTATGGGGGTTCAATAACCGCTGAACCGATTTAGATGAAATTTGATAAATATGGAGATAGTTGAGTACCTACTGGGGTAGGACATAGGATAGTGCTTATTACGGAAAATTCCCTTGAGGGGGTGGAAAAGCCCCCCCTTTTCCACCTCCTCAAGGTTACGAGTATTTACTGTAGAAGTGCGATAATCTGAGTTGGTTAAGTAAATATAAGATAAAAATGCCATTTAATTTTATTTGGGCATTTTAATCCCTTATGGCGATAAGTCGCGAGCAGGAGCTAGTGTAGACTATAAATCCCCCATTTTTGTTCTTTACAGACCGTGGCAGTAACCTCCGCAGTGCCAGTGACAACGCTGGCACGCACACGTAGTCTTGGCCGCTGTAGACGAAGGTCAACTACATATATTTCGGTCTAGTAAATGGGTTACCTAGTAATTTGCTATCGGTGGCATGGTCGGGCGCGGTTGTAAATATCCTAGTTTATTTTTGTTCTGTTGCTGTTGATATCATGAAGTTTCTCGACAGTCCTAATATTGTTGCCGGACTTTTTTTCGAAAATGCATATATTTTTACAGTGTAGTTTAGGTTGTAGTAAAAAAAGGCGTTATTGCGTTAAAATATATTTTCCCAAAGCGTCTGAGGGAGGCAACACCTGAGGGAGGCAGCGCCCGAGGGAGGACCCACGCGCGGGCAGTTTTCTCGCGCAAAGGCTTTCCATACAGCGTGGGAATGCTGCCTGCGTCATGGACACCCTACCTAGAGGTCTTAGTTTTATAAATATATTTCAATCTTAGTTTAATTTTTAGGTTCAATCCCATAAATTTGTTATTTTTTTATGTTTTATTTTTGACCCATAATAAATGTATTTAGTCTTTTGTCCAAATTGAACTTGACCCAAACTAATCTATGCCTGTCCACTGGAGCAAAGCGGAGCGAAGATGTGTAAAATAGAGCAACCACATTCCTCACTTTTAAATGCACTTATATTGGGCTTCACAAAGAGGCAGCCTGATTCATTTTCGCCGCCCTGCTTCTATGGACAGGCCTTAAATTCATCTATCAGATATAAGGAAATAAATAAAATAAATAAATATATGGCAAACTTCGTCGGGTCTTCACATCGCCAATTCCACAATGTCTGAAGACGAAAGTTTTCAACCAGTGCGTCCTACCCGTAATGACATACGGTGCCGAGACGTGGACACTCACGGTTGGGCTGGTCCACAAATTTAAAGTCGCTCAGAGAGCTATGGAAAGGGCAATGCTCGGAGTTTCTTTGAAGGATCGAATTCGGAACGAAGTGATCCGTCAGAGAACCAAAGTTACCGACATAGCTCACCGTATTAGCAATTTGAAGTGGCAGTGGGCTGGCCATATTAGCCGAAGAACCGATAACCGGTGGGGTAAACGTGTTCTCGAGTGGAGACCGCGGATCGGCAAGCGTAGTGTGGGACGCTTTCAGACTAGGTGGAGCGATGATCTGTGCAGAGTGGCTGGCAAAAGCTGGATGAGAGTAGCCGAGGATCGCTTACAATGGCGTGCAGTTGGAGAGGCCTATGTCCAGCAGTGGACAAGAATAGGCTGATGATGATGATGATGAAATAAATATTACGGGACAATCATACACAAATCGACCTAGTCCCAAACTAAGCAACGCTTGTAGGTACTATGGGTACTAGGCGACGATATACATAATATATAAATACATATTCATCACACTAATATTTGCCCCGGCCGGGATTCGAACCCGGGACCGCCGGCTCAGTAGGCAGGTGTCTACAAACTGCGCCAACCGCGTCGTCAAATAAGGATCCTACTTTGACTGATGTTGATACAGATGTTGCTACAGTAGATATTATAGAAAACTATTTGAGCGATGTATCTATCGCGGATTGTGGGAGATAGGTAAATACATAATATACATAGATTTTTGCTATTTGTTCTGAATTAAGTGAAATTTAACAGAGTAGGTATATCTCTAAAGCAGAGATATAGTGGCGAAACTTCGGACAGATCGAATATAGGTCAAGCTTGTTTCAATGTCCTAATAATAAGTATCAATATTTATTCCGCCCATTGATTATGAACTTCAATCAAAATTTATCTAATTCATTCGAACGCAATCAAACAATCGCGTTCAATCAGTTAATGCTGCAATTGACTAAATTGGTTGCGCAAGCACAGGGTAGGTACCGCAGTAGACCATCTGCATTCTGTATGCAATTGAGCGCATTCCGTTCTCACTGAGTGCCCACATCAAACGAACTACAACCCAATCAAAGAAGATTATTTTGAACAAATTTTACGCCCGCGCTAAATAAATCGCCAATAAAATTGCTCAACAGAAATGAAGAGGAGTTTAAAACTATATTTGATTTAGCGGCAAATGAGGTAAAATGAGATATCTTCATAGCTCTTTGAAAATAATGTTGTGAAATTATATTTTTTAGGGACAGAGCTTTGGAAATATTGAGCTCGGAAAGTATCGTTTCCGCTAGAATTGCTCATAACTCGGGATCAACTTCCTATTGTACGACCAGCATTAAAAGTAGCCGACAATTTTTTTACTGACATTATACCAAATTGTACTAGGTAGGTACGGTAACAGTTTCCCGAGAAAATAGATGATAGCCACCCGTTTTCGTGGGATATAAAACAGTGGTTCCACTACACTTACAGTGTATACGAAATTATTAATTATATAGAGTTGCAGATGTATATACAGTTAATCCAGATCCAGATCTGGATTAACTGCCCATGCCCACATAAACGGGCCTCCAGATTCGCTCCATTATTCTCAGTCTCCCCCACACACCTACTAGTCGTTAGATGATTCGATAACTTATTTATTTTCTTAATGAAATTCTTATTTTCGGTAATGACCATCATCATAACTTAATAGGAAAGGTTTCTTTAAAATAATAAAAAAAAAAAATGGGCAAGTGCGAGTCCGACTCGCGCATGAAGGGTTCCGTACCATAATCTATAACAAGTTTGTTGTATGGGAGCCCCCCTTAAATATTTATTTTATTTTATTTTTAGTATTTGTTGTTACAGCGGCAATAGAAATACATCATCTGTGAAAATTTCAACTGTCTAGCTATCACCGTTCTTGAGATACAGCCTGGTGACAGACGGACGGACGGACAGCGAAGTCTCAGTAATAGGGTCCCGTTTTTACCCTTTGGGTACGGAACCCTAAAAAGTAATAGTGGCCGAGGTCGACCCCTTCGTTGACTGGGCTAACTGCCCACATGAACGGGCCTCCAGATGCGATGCATTCGTTCACCGCGCCCACATCACCCCATTACTTCTCAGAGTTCTCAGTTCCCACAACCCGCCTGTAAGCCGTTAGATGTTTCGATAACTCGTTCTTTTCGGTTATTACCAGGGATTGTAAAATGCGAGCAAAATCGATTGAAATGAAATGACTTATGACAACCAGTAACGGCCCTAGCACTTCGACGATTTTCGCTCGTACCCTGGTTATTAACACCATCATAATCATAACTTAATAGGATATAAATACATACAGGAATAACTCATCTAAAACTAAAAACGTTTTCTATTGGATGATTCAAATATCCGTTTTCTATTGGATGATTGAAGTAGTAGTCGATGGAATCTACGTAGTTAGGTATATGTGAAGCCTAAGATGTCTAGCAGTGGACGTGAAAGCTTCTCTTGAAAGATCTTAGCAAAAGCCCCCGGAGCAGTGTATTTTGTTAGTTGTGTGTGTAAAGTGCAAGGCAAGTCGTCACTGAGCAGGATGAGACGATCGACCGATGCATGTTCACTTAATATATGTACCTACTACTTAATAATCTCGTGTGAACTAGATTTATTAAATTTTTATTATGTTATTTAGTACGAATAAGTATGTGTTGTGCTTATGCGACATCAGTTCATCAGTAGGCGAGGACGGACGCGGGAGTGAAGTCATTGCCATTAACTAATTACACGCGACCTTGCGCGATTGGCTCTGCGCTTATCTCTGCTCCAATTCCACATATTTATTTGACTGCAAGCTACTTTATGAGCTCATTTACAAATATAATAAATGGCTGACTTCTGTGATAGGTATTCTTTATCAGTCAGCGAACGTATTACTTAAAAAAAAATAGGCAACATTCCCGCTTGTTTGCGGGAATCGAGTTCTATGGACGTAAGATTTCATTCACTAAATGTGTGTTTCAGCTGTAGCAGCACTTTTTGGCTCGTATCTACAGCAATATGAGTATGACGCATAGTGACTCGTCAAAATTACCTATTATTTGTAGGTCAATAATTAAATAGAACTTCGCTCTTGGGGTTTCGTTTTCAATCTTATTAACATGCGATTATATTTTGATATCTGTGATCTAGGCTTCTTCCCTATGTACGTTTCTTCCTTGGTTATAGTCTCTATCTCTCTCTTCCTAACTATTATTTCCCACATGGCGGTGGGGTCAACCTTCCGTATCTTCCTCCACTTCACTTTATCCCTAATGTCGTCTTCGGAGACATTACATGTATTCCTTCATGTCTGCCAGCAACAGATTTATCCAGGGGATCTTAGGTCTCCCTCTAGGTCTGTTTCTGGAGACAAATAAATCGAGCGCTACTAACGTAATTTGGACCTTCATGTTTTTATATCAACGACGAACTAGATACGGTTAAACGCACATTTTCAGAACGATACTTCAGCATCTCTAGCACAACCTGTGGTTACAACCTTTAAGGAAATTACTTGTTTCTTTTCTTTTATTTCCACTTCCACACCACCCGAGACGGATGATGCTGAACTGCTCAATATGCGAAGTTGCAGCAAGTTCTGCTAAACCTGCTGATTATTTTCAACCAAAACGTTAAAAGACGGAGCAAATTCTTATAGTTAGTCTTCATTCTTAGGGAGTTTGTTTTTTTTTGTATTTTTTATGTATGTTCTTCGATTAGTCGACAACGGGTACGATTTGGTAAATCCTTTTTCGTTAAAAAAAAACACATGTAATTCCTAGTTGGACCCTATATAACGTTACTTCGTTTCGTCCGCCCGTTAGTTTTTGTTAAAAACTGATTATCAAATAGTGACAAATCACCCAATCAACTTGAATGCACAGATTCTTGCAGATCACAAGGTTATTTAAAAGAGGACACGTTAAATCGGTACAATGACGTCACCGCGTCGTTTCGGTACTGGTCCATACCATACACAATACGGTACAGTTAGCAAATTAGTAAACAATACACGCTGCCCCTAAGTCAAGCCAACAGATATAAAACGGGTTTACGTCAACTCTGTCCAAGCGTTGGTATTGTTTCACGGTCGACTTTAAGGTTACAAATGATTCATACTTGTATTTTAGTATTACTACATATTGGTTTCGTTTGCCTCTGGTTATATGAATTATGGTAATTAATTGCTTAAATATAAATATCTAGATCTTATTTGGCAGCCACTGATTGACGATTAAATAGGTATGTATTTGATTTAGGCCACATAATACAAAATATTGAACATAGGTACCTACTATACTGTACAGGCTGCACGAATGCATTGCCTCTTTATGAATGAATTCGCTTATTGTACATATTATGATACTATTATGATGTGAGTTTGCTATATCTTTACCACTATTAGATTAGATCGTAATTAAACAAAATTGGGAAAAAAGGTTGTAAATAATGATCATGCTAGTGCGATTCGCCGTACCTTACAATGGGTTTAGGGAGTATCAAGTACTATTATTTCTATTCTGTGATATCACTGATATTTTTATGGACTGCCCTCGAACTCTGAATCCGCTCGTATAAAATGTTGCTCGGCAGTGACTGAACATGTTTCCGCGTACCAAGAATGTGGCAAGCCGCAACCACAGTAGAACCCTGTCACAATGACAACCTACAGTCACTCAAGCTCCAGTGATAAGTCAGGTAAATGCGGTATGGTTCTACAGCAGAACACGATCTTCCTTACTGTGCGGAGGTTGTAGTGACTCATTAAGCTCAATGCAATGTCAATGGGAATATCAATTCCGCGAAGAACGACTTTTCGCACAACCATTTATGGACGTCGACTTCAATGTTACGCTGCGGAAAGCAATCAAGGTAAGCCAGTCGTTATGTCATCTTATTCTTTACTAAGCGTATTGTTTAATGACTTATGTTAAGAGAGTTATAAAAATGCAGCAGTAAAAATATCAATACAGAGTGTCTCTGCCCATGGGGTTTTAAATGCAAGGTTTAATTGTGCTCTCCAAACTAAGCATCTTTTGTTCTGCAACCTTTTAAAAAAATCTGCAGGCTAATAAATTATCTAAATTAGAATTATTTTTATGTCCCAAAACAAAAGCATTACAGTACATGTAAAGCTCCATAGCCAGAGGCCTCAGAGGCAGACTGTATATATGTGACGTTTATTTGAGTAGGTATATCTACGGAGAAAGGTCTAATTCAAAATTTTCAAGTATATTCGAGTGTAAAAGTAATAGATACACGTTGTATGGAATCTCTAGGTATATACATTCTATTTGACTAGAGATAAACATATTGAAAATTAAATAACAGTTACTCAATAGGTACTTACGGTCAGCGTCGCGCGCCTATATACAAATCCCGCATCGACCTGTTAAGATTTTTCCCGAAATAATGTTCCTATCCATAGAAAACGGATTTTCGATACAATTTTATGATAGTATAGGCAACGAGATCATAAGGTCAAACAGATCCAGATTGCGGCTAGACCGACTCATTAAACTGGTGATATCACCACGCTGCAACCCGACACCCACCTAGTGACTCACTGTTGTGGTGGACATACTCGTACTAGCAGCACAAGCTTAATCTGATATCCGTGGTTTGACTGTACTATGTCAAATCTAATATTATCACTAGGAACTAAGGTCACATAATTACACTCTATCTCAACCACCTTATAAGTAATTATTCGCAAATCAGTCGCAGACAAGTTTAGTCATACACACACAGCACCGTGGTGTGGTGGGCATAAGCTGTGGTATCAGTCATAAAATAAATCAATCAAATCATTCATTATGTCATTCATAAATCTGTAGGCGCATGAACGAACAAAAACATGGTGAATACGAATTTTGAGATTAGGTCATACTAAGTATTGGGCTATTTTGAGTTAAGTTTCGAATGCACCGGAATAGTAAATGGAAATCGTGCTTTAAAAGTGGGGTTGCTTTGCATTAAATCGGGTAGTTCTGATTTTTATATATGTTGCCTACAGTGAAATGGTACCTACTGATAAATCCAATTATTCGTCCTCGAAGACCCGCCGGATCATTGTGAAATTCTTGAAACACCATGAATTTTTCGGGGTTATTTCATTTTTTGTTAGTTATTTCCACCAAACGCTTTTGTTACAGTAAAAATCACTATGATTACTTTTAAGTACACTAAATTTGCAACAAAATAAAAGTTATTTCGTTACATTAGACCCAATAGTTTCTAAAATACAGTGGAAACTGGATAAGTGGAACCTGGGTTAGAGGAAAACCTCTTTAAGTGGACCCAAGTTCTCGGTTCCAGTCCCTTGGCAACGAATTACCTCTATAAGTGGAATTTCGGGAACTCTATAAGCGGAATCCATTTTTTCGAAAATTTCTTATTTTGGAAGTCGCTGTCTCCGAAACCTCTATGAGTGGAATAGCTCCGCGTTATAAAATTTGTATTTTTAATAAACCGTCACAAGGAGGGTAGTTTGTTTCGTTAACATTATGGTTCGTGTTTTAACTACGTATTTTGTATGAGAAAAAAATGTACCAGTTAATGGACCAATGATAAAAGAAAAAGCTGAAGAATTTGCAAAAAGGTTAATATACAATAATTTTTCTAAGAGTAATGGATGGTTAGAAGGATTAAACGTATAGATTTGGTTTTTAAAAAAATGTGTGAGTAGTGCAGTGGACACCAACACCTCCAATTCGGAGGAGGTGGGCCTCGGAGCAAAACGTCCTTATTGGCATTAAGTCCCCTAACCATAATGTCCGTTGAACCAAAATGACCACAGGGAAGAAAGGCCAAGCAGTAAATTGTCCGCAAATAAAAAGGCCGTTAAAGCAAATCGTCATTAATTAAAAATGTCATGAAAGCAAGACGCCCCTTACGCATTAGGACCTAGTTTTACAAGTTAGCGCAGAATAAAGATACTACAGAAGCCGCACACTTTTTGTCATTTACCGCTTTTGCAACGGTGTTAGCCTAATAGACTAATAGTATCTCATTGCTAATTTTGTATGACATACAACGTCGTTGCTTGTAGCGCGTTGTGAGAGTGTCCTACTCCTAGGGTTGCCTACAACAACCAGGACGTCCTAAATAAGACGAACCTGACCCGAACTTTATGATGACCCTGGAAGCCTGGAAGTATCTACTGAATGTAAATCTTGTTAAAGGTACAAAATGTGCAGCTTTCGCATTCCGATTCACTTTCATGAGGTTAGAGCCAGTATCATAAAATTAACCTGATGGGGAACCCTGGAAATGTCCACTGGATCTCAGGATTGATTGGAACGCTGACATGTGTGGTTTGAAAATCTAGGCTCTATATTTTCATTAAGGTGCATCGAAATGTGAAAACCACACACGTCTGCACTAAATCAATCTTGAGATCCAGTGGGCAGTTCGAGAGTTCATAATCAGGTAAATTTTTAACAGACTTCAAAAAAAAGGAGGGGTTTTTCAATTCGGTTGTATATATATATATATCTTTTTTTTTATGTTTGTTACCTCAGAACTCCGTCATTTATCAGTCGATTTGGAAAATTCTTTTTAGGTTCAAGAATAGACATCTCATGGTTGGTTCTGCGTTAAACCAATCCTGAGATCCTGAATGAATGAAAATGGAAAACCGTAGTTGTATACTCATTTGATTAAAAAACGGTTTATATTTCACGGAAAAATCGGTAGGTAAACGTACCTACGTACAAAACGATTCAATATAAACGAACACTTACTCTTCCTTTTTGAAGTTGGTTAATAATATCCATATCCATACTAATATTATAAATGCGAAAGTGTGTCTGTCTGTCTGTCTGTCTGTCTGTCTGTCTGTTACCTCTTCACGCTTAAACCGTTGAACCGATTTAGATGAAATTTGGTATATAGATAGTTTCAGTCCCGGGGAAGGACATAGGATACTTTTCATCCCGAATAAATTTAGTGTTCCCGTGGGATGAGCGGGTAACACCGCGGGGCACAGCTAGTAATATATAATCATAAAAAATGCGATGGGCGGGTCGGGTCACAATTGTGACCCGAAATTAGTTAGTTAGGTATATTTCATGACTCGCGGTGGGTAGTGAATCCCCCTTGACTTGGTAGTAGCGTAGAATAAAACCTATTCGGAAGCCGTACTTGAATATTAAAAACAACCTGTCTGCAATTGACAAATGACATTTTGATTGCATGAAACTAATAAAATAGCATGAGGAAAATTAAGTTGCTCTAATTAATCGCATTATTACATATACGTTCTCCGGCTTCAACTATAATGGATGAAAAACCTAGCACTAGTTCTGGGTGTTCAGACACGAAGCTTATTTTTATAGACAGTCAAAAGAACAAGCCTGCTGTGTTGGTTGGCGGTTACAGGTACAACATCATTGTTACTAACAAAGGTGGGTCTTCAAGGTGGCGATGTGCAAACCGAGATATTTGTAGTGCGACAATAACAATTAATAAGGACAAGACATCAATTTTGCGATCACCAGAACATACATGCAGGTCTAACCATATCAAAAATAGGGTTGATGTAGTTATGGATCGGTGCAAAAAAGAAGTATGTAAGAAATATAAACCGGTTCAGCAGATATTTGAAAAGGAATTTGCAGCAGAAGAAAATGAAGGTTATATACCAAATTTTCAGTCCAAAAAAGATATATTACGACGTGCTAGAAGAAATTTCCTGCAAACACAGCGAACGGAAGCTGCATCCCTGAAAGAAGTTAAAGTTCCAGAAATATTGGCAAATCATTTTTTGCTATGTGATGATGGCGCAGACGACAAAATATTAATATTTTCTACAAAGTTTATGAGATCTGCCGTAAAGAAACTTGAAGATAAACTATTCTTTATTGACGGCACGTTCACACGAACGCCGAAACCATTTTGCCAAATTGTGTCTATACATGTTGATTTGCATAGTACCAGCGATTCGGTAAATGTGGTGGGAGTGATTTATGCCCTACTACCTGATAAATTGCAATGTACCTACGAACGGTTTTTTGAACTCTTGAAACAACATTTGGGAATAACTATTAATAAGATAAAATGCGATTATGAAATTGCTATTATAAATGCTTTAAAAAAAGCATTTCCGCAAATAAATATATCAAGATGCTATTTTCACCTAAATAAAGCTGTTTGGAAAAAAGCTGAGGCTTTGAAGGCCGATGAAAACAAGGAGTCTAGAGACTTAATCGGAATTTGTGCAAATTTTCCTCTTTTACCTGCAGCGTACTACACTGAATGTTGGTTGTACATTAAACAGCACGCTACAGACTCTGACTGTATGGAAAAGTTTCTCAATTACTTTGAGAAACAATGGCTTAAACCAACTGTGGACATAAGCTGCTACAATGATGTGTTTCGCACAAACAATCCCATAGAAGGATGGAATAGACGATTTAACTCCAGAGTGAACAAAAAACCAACATTCATACTGTTTCTTGATGCATTAAGGAAAGAAGCGAAATGGCAGGAAATGAGATTTAAAAACAATATATTTCATGGTAGTAAAAGAAAAAAGGTGGACATCAGTTTTAACATTAAGTACTCAGAAGAGTTGAAAAAATTGGAAGAAAAGCGTATCATACCCTTTGAATTTTTAAGAAGGGTTACTACTATTAAGAGGATTTTAAATATTGATAATAACCACGTCTTTTAAATACCTAAGTAATTGGCAGACCCGTTAATTGTAGATAGTATATAATGAAACAAGTTTAGTAAAAACATAATTTATAGAGTTTTATTTTTAGGGTTCCGTAGCCAAAGGGTAAAAACGGGACCCTATTACTGAGACTTCGCTGTACGTCCGTCCGTCTGTCACCAGGCTGTATCTCAAGAACGGTGATAGCTAGACAGTTGAAATTTTCACAGATGATGTATTTCTATTGCCGCTATAACAAAAATACTAAAAATAAAATAAAATAAATATTTAAGAGGCCTTATTCCTTTTAAAATGCTGATTGCTTTGACATTTTTCTCTATGATCAAACATGTTTCTTAACATATTATTGATGTTACTACCTAGAACAGGGCTATTGGGATGTATTGGTATATATTTGAAACCTACAGTTTGAATTTTTCATTGATAATTTTTGTTTCAAAAACTACTCGAAATTGACAAAATTCACGCGGAAAATTAGTTTTTTCAACTTATCCCCTTATCTATCTATCTATATCAAATCTATATATATAAATGCAAGTATCCTGTCCTGACTGACTGACTGACTCACTGAATGACTCATCAACGCAGAGCCGGAACTACACATGCTACAGAGTTGAAAATTGCACACTAGGTGTCATTTATAAAGTGTACAAGAGATAAGAACCGATTTTGAAAAATTCAACCCCTAAGGGGGTTAAAAAGGGAATGAAAGGTTGTATGTAGGGCCTGCAAATATTCGACCATTATAGGTATTCGAATATTCGTTTTTTTTTCGCAGATATTCGAATTATTCGAATACTATTCGAATAGTTGAAATTATTTTTAAAAAGTATTAATAGTTGCTTTTTTTAAATCCTGTGGTAAAATTAAACGAACAGCAATTCGTGAATACCTAAACATACGGTGCCGACGACAATGCAAAGCTAATTCGACGATACCCTGTGTCCAAAAGTGAAATCTTCTGTATCTGTCCTTTGACCCAGACCCAGCCAGATGGCTCGAGAACCTTTTAAGTTGTTTTAGCGAAACCCTGTAAGGACCCTGTAGAACAACCCGTACTGCTCCTTGCTCTTCCATACGTTCCTGTGGTCATCGGTGCTATGCTCTGGTAAAAGTGAAGGCTTTGTCTACTGCCACGTATTTTCTACTACTCTCATCATCATAGGCCCTTCAGTCTATTACAGACGATTCGTGGTCTTCAGTCTGCGAAGCACCGTCTTTGGTGGCTGAAAAGACCGATACGCGATCGGCATATCCGACCGCAAACTTGACAAGAGGCACTGACCGTTGTTGATGTAGTATATGGTCGCCTCGATGTCGTTTCTGCCTCTTGTCAGTCAACTACTACTACACTGCGATTAATTCTATACTTGTTGTTTAGGAAATATTCTCTGAGCCTGTACATCTCGCGGTTGTGGAGATTCTTGGCATTTAAAGTCACGACTCACGGCCTCGACTCTTACGCAGAATGAACAGTCTCATAAATGATGGCTTTAACATACCATATACCATATGTAGTGAGTAACACCTTCCTGTCCAAAGCGCCTAGCTTAGTCAGTCCACAGTCCACCTCAGTAGGCCAAAAGAGTAAGTGATCAGAGGCATCTCCCAAACACACCTTGTAGCCACCCGACAAGAATTAAGTAATTTTGTCAAACGACAAAAGAAGCGCCTCTTTGAAGCCTGATTCATGTCCCCGCAATACCAAACATAGATTTAATTTCGAAAAGAGTTCTAAGGTGCTATCGCCACTAATACTTTCTGTGACTTTCTGTAGCTCCACCACGTTTAAGCCTTCTGGGGCACTCGGTTTAGGGTTGTCAATGTACAGAAAATGAGCAATGACCTTGCGCCTTCTTCGAAACCGGCATTCCAATCCTGAAACCTTCAGAAGAGTAGGAGCAGGCAGAACCACAGAGCCCTGAAATAAGTTTCTCAATCCCTATAAAATCCTGCGGACCTGGAGAAGAACTTATCATTCATAATATTTACATATACATACATAGTTCGAAAGTTATTTTTATGGATATATTCATTATTTACGTTAGTCTACAATTTTATACATAGGTATACATACCCTATTTTGCTAAAGTGAAAGGATTACATTTAATTTGTTACATTTTTCATTAATAAAAAAATATTCGAATATTCGAATACCGCACACATTATTAGTATTCGAATATCAAAACGAGTCGAATATTTGTACTATTCGAATATTCGAATTGCAGGCCCTAGTTGTATGGGGTACCAGTTTTTTTAAGTTAGGAACTTGAAACTTCGTAAAAAGTTATAAAAATAAAATGGAAGAAATCTAAATTCAGCGTTTTTAAAAATTCATCCCCTAAACTGGTAAAAAAGGGGTTGACAGTTTGTATGAAGATTTTTTTAGTGCGGGACTTGAAACTTTGTACCTATAAGGGCAAACTATTATAATACAAGAAAAATAATTTAAGCGTTTTCAAAAATTCAACCCTTAAAAGGGTTAACAGGGGTTGAAAGTTTGAATCCATTACAAATTCATTGAAACTTCTTGTAAAGGCATATAACAGTAACAAAATAACATTCATTGAACGTTATAAAAAATCAACCTCTAAGGGGTTAAAAGGGGGATGAAAGTTTGTCTTGGGGTTTAAATTTAATTGTAAGCTAGAAACTTTAAAAACTTCGAAAAAAATATTAAAATAAAATTAAATGTAACTGATTTCAGCGTTTTTGAAAATTCATCTCTGAACTCACAAAAGGGGTTGAAAGTTTGTATGGAGATCAAACTCTTTTTTGAGCGCCAGACTTGTAAATTTTTGCAAAAGGCATATGATTAGAATACAAGAAAAGAAATTTCAGTGATTTTGAAAATTCAGCCCAGAAGGTGGTGAGCAAAGGGTCGTTTAAGGGGTTCCTAGATTCTGTACCTGATTTCATAATGATTCCGCGGAATTAGAGCAATTTAGCCGAAAAAAAACTAAAAAGCGGCCAAGGGCGAGTGGGACTTGCGTACGTGTTCGGTACCATTACGTTAAAATGGCAATAAAATCACTTTTGTTGTATGGGAGCCGCACTTCAATATTTATTATGAAGTATTTAAAATTATTTATTGAATTACAGCAACCAACATAAAATCCACTTAAATACAACAACTTGCAAAAAAAGAAAAGTAATTTCAACATTGCTTCGATCTGAAAGTAAAATGTTCAAAATAAGATTCCACGCGGACGAAGTCGCGGGCAACACAGCTAGTTTCTCATACATGCTCAGACCATAACAATACCTACTCTCATGAAATATGTTTTTAATCAGGTACGAGTAGGTACCTTTTAAATTGCGGACGTTTTGCTCCCGTGACTATTTAAATTGCGGTCGTTTGATAGTAAGGACGTTTTGCTCTGTACAAAGAGTACCTTTAAAATTGCGGACGTTTTGCTCCCATGACTTACCACGTTACGGTCGTTTTTTCAACGAGGACATTTTGCTCCGAGGACCACCGCCTCCGAATTGAACACCTCTACATACATATTTAATAAAAGAGGATTATTTAAGTCTTGATCTTTTACTGACCATATATTTATACGTGACCTCTATTAGCGACATTACTAGCATCCACAGCCTCTGTTAGCGAGAGCCTCTGTTAGTGAGAAAACGTTTTATTTGAACCTGGTTAAGTGGAAAACTGGATAAGTGGAAAACCTGGATAAGCGGAACTAAACAGCCGGTCCCTTGCGATTCCACTTATCCAGTTTCCACTGTACAGCTATTCAAATGTTAAAAAATTTACCTAAAAATGTTTTTTCAAATTAGTGGTGTATTTTAAGGAAATCGGTTCCAGTCATGTCAATTTTAATGGGTATCCATCTGGCGCTTTAGAAAAAAACACCAAGAGCACGTCTTCGTAGAGTTGGAACAAAGTCCTCATCTGACGTTATCTTCTTCTTACCTATTCGACGGATTCCTTCATCTACCAAGCACAACCCGTAATGGCACTGTTCTTTCACGCTTGCAGTGGTAGTGATACAACTTCAGCACTTTTTGGCCAAGGAAAAATTAAGTTGCTGTCGACACTGAAAAATCAGCCGCGCCTCAAACAAAACGCTGCGGTTTTCCTAATTCCTCTCACTCACATCTGAGGAATGAGGTCTCGCACTCGAGGCCTCATTCCTCAGCTGATGACGAAGCCATCAGCTCCTCAACCCCTGCTTAAAATGATTTCCTGCAACTGCAAAAAAAGTTGGTAATAAATACAACTTGTAGTTGCAGAAAATCTGGCCTCAAATGCTCGGCTGTTTGCAACGATCAATCTTGCTAAAACAAGCCTGACTTGATATGTGACGAAATTGACGAACAATTCATCGACGACCCATCATTGGATGGCGGTTTCGAGCGGCCTGAGCCGGTCGATGAAGAAATGCTAACGGAGTAAGCCCTCCACAAAAGAAGTGCTGTAGATCTGGAAGATCAGCCTGGTCCATCAAAGATGTACAAAAAAGACTAATAATTGTTATTATTACTGTGTTTCTGTAAATTATAATGCTTATTTCATACGTTGCATTTAATTTTACAAACCCTTCTATTATTTTGTTTACTCACCTCAGCAACTTCACACAGCTGTATCTAAAGAACTATCCAGTCTTAATAGACCAAATTGGTCTCATTTAGTTGCGGATGGTGTGTACTTTAATAAAATATAGGGACTTATAACGTAAAATGGGTCTTTAGTTGACCTCGTTGCCGAAAACTTAAAAAAACGTCTAAAAATATATATTTTTCGAAGTTTGGCTAATTTTTGAACGCTTGCATCTTACAAACTATTTGATTTATCGCTCTCTCACTTGAACAAAATTGAAATTTGTTGAAAATTTAGTTTTCTTTAAAGTTTACTTAGTAATATTTGCGGTAAAATAGGTCCCTCATGGTAAAAATTGGTGGAAACTGAAAAAACACCGAAAAATTCATGGTTTTTCAAGAATTTCACAATGATCCGGAGGGTTCCCGAGGTCGAAAACTTGGATTTGCCATAACCACTTCATCATATAGAACATATAAAAAAATCAGAACTACCCGATTTCATGCAAGGCAAAATGTACCATTTCCATGGACTAGAAGGGAATATCGAACATGAAATCGAATGAACTAGAGCTTCCAATACCGGGGGTTCTGTATGGATAATCGCGGGATCCCGGGATTACCCATACATATCCAGGGATCGGAAACTCTAGTATGAACCGTCCTGCCTGTTACGTTTCACACGTGAACGTTTCGTTTGGTACGCACGTGCGAACTAAGTGTTCGATGCATGTTTTTTTCCGTTTGTCCGTACAGGGTTTAAGATCTACAATGCCACAGACTAGCACGCGAATAAGTACCTACTTCACTTTTAATCGGGATATAATATAATCAGTTCGTTAGTATAATCTTAGTAGGTACACTAAGTTAAGGCACGTTAGGAGTTGCCTATATTTTTTTGTACTGCGGGCTATGGTCCAAACATCCATCATTTTCTAACGTGTCGAGTTTAACACTTTATGATTTATCTAAACGCGAACATCGTGGGTCCGCTAGAAGTGTGATCAACGACTGACTCGGTCTATTAAGATGAATTCGGCGTGAGTAAAATGGTCCCGCAGGTCATTAAACTATCTAATCGTCTTTAGCTAATGTCAAATGGTCTAATTAATTCTGGAACTGGTTTTCGACTCGTTTTTGATGTGCAAGCAGCGGTAAAAACATCTCCGGAGCTTGTGTTATTAGTTGGATGTTAGGTCGAAATTTTACAAAACGATTTGCTATGTAGCTCAGCTATTTGGGCGATATATTATGTATTTGCATTTTTTTTATTACAGGTATATTATCATTTAAAGATATATCGCTAGAGTATTATAATTAGCGATAAGACCGACTGTTGTTTAACTCTGTTTGTTTTACTATACATATAGGTACCTACATAATATACACGTCTCATGTTTTGTATCCCTGTGAATTTTGAGTTTGACTGTGTATAAGTATTTAGGAGTTATATTTTAGATAATATGTCTTTAGAAATATCAAGACTTCCAAAATTTCAAGAGTGACAATAGGAATCAAAATCGTCCATTTATACATTTTTTTAGCCCACGGGGTTATTGAACGGCATTTTGCTATACTGACGCTACAGTGAGTAATTAAATATGTTAAATAACTACAATTTAATAAATATGATTAAGCTTGTGGTCTATTTCTAAATTTCATGTTTATACGGTGATTAATTGCTAGTTCTAAGAAATATTAAGACACGAAGGTCGGGTGTTATCATTGAACTTCTTAGAATTTAAACAAAATAATAAAGTTAAATATAAGCACGCAACACGCAACCATTAAGTAGGTAAAGTAGAATTTATTGTTTTACTATTTCTTTGTTCAAATGTTTTGCCAATGAAATCAGTTTATTAAAATAACTCAAGGTATCTAAGACGCTCTTTGTGCTTACTGAGTACTACATTGCTTCGTAATATCTACATATAATGTTATAGTAGTTTATTGACTGAGCGCCCCGTCTCTGTTTCAGTTTTGCCCAAAATTCTTTCGTATAGTTTGGATGTTGGTTGACACTTTCAAAACCGATATAATGACGGGTTCAAAACGTACCAGTTGGTACAAAAATATTTTACCACTCATCAATTTTGGTACAGGTCTAGCTGGACATCCGATGATCGTTATTAGATACTGTTTATCCGACGGCAGTAAAGAAAAAAGTTTACGCGGTTGAAGTTGCGGGCACATTTTATAGTAGGAGTAGTTCAATCAAATGTATCAATCAATTATATGTAAGTATATATAATTGATTGATACATTTGATTGAACTACTTAAACGTGAAGGTTTGGATTAGGCTCATTAAAAATTGCATTGTGCAAATGCTATAAATTACCTGTATTTCCCACTTTTTAACTACAGGTTGTTAATGAACGTTAATAAGAGTAACTTAGCAGGTCCAGAAAGGTGTGTTAATGCAGAGAAATCGTTTCGCCTTTGTTCCAAATACAATGTTAATTAAACAGTGGGCCAATGACTTTGGCAGTTACAATGTTTTGTTATAGCATTTTTCCCATTTAGGTGCCTACACTCGAGGTCGAATAATTCGGGTCACTAACCTTATGTTCCCCGATCTATCTACTCGGAGACGGCTGAACCGATTTGGAAAATATTTGTTCCTGAGCTTCACTTTATACACATTCTTATTTCGTACCGACGTACAAACAAATGGACCTACTGTTTTTTCTTGTAACTTATTCGGGGAATTATAAGAATTTGGAGACATCAAAAAGGCCGCGGCCTTCACTGGTAATATAAATAAAAAATAAATTAATGAGCATGTGTATGAATTACATTTTAATGTTAATACCGGCTCCACAGCTCTATAATGTCCTACCGTACTATGAGATATTCGATGCCTAAATTTATTATTAATAGGATAGGTTATACGAGTAGGTACTTTTAAAGAGCTTTTAGAGGATTTTTAAACATTTCCAAGCATGTATCGTCTGTTGTTGACAACCAAAACTCAATAATTTACAAATACCTACTTAAATCAAAGCTCGTATGTAGTGTCAATATAACTCACTAGATACGAGGTTTTGAAGAGCAGCGACAGACTGTAAGAAAGCTTTCCGGAATCTGGGTTTCGTAATGAGACAATCGCGAGCATTTACAAACATTAACGCGATTCGTGCACTGTACGAGGCGATAGTTAGGAGCCATTTAGAATGCAATGCAGTCATCTGGAGCCCGCATGAGACTAAATATAGGCTCATGTTGGAGCGTATTCAAAATAAATTTATCAGGTTTTTATATCTGAAACTGTATGGAGTTTACCCCTATTATCCCCTGATGTATCCTACTTTGTTCGTGTTAGGAACGGTAGGATACAACCAGTTAGAAGTCCGAAGGGAGTTGGCGCTCGCTTCGTATATATTTAAGTTGTTACGGGGCAAGTTATTTAACCCTGGAGTACTGGGGGAGGTGCGTCTGAACGTGCCGGACCGATACGTGTGGCGGCGCCGGCGGCCGAGCCTGCTGGCCGAGCCGCGCGCGCGCACGCAGCTGCTGTGCCAGGCCTCCGCCACCAGGGCAATACGCACGCTAAACCGAGTCGCAAATGTGATAGACATTTTCTCTTGCTGTCTGAACGAATTCACAAGGGTAACGCTGTATGTTTTGTGTTATGCTGGGTTATAATATTTTAAATTCAGTTGTTTTGTATACATTTTGGAATTAGTATATAATTTAATGAATTACATGTAAGTCCCTAGTTGTAAGAATCCCGCACTGTCGCATTAGGTAAACCTGTTATGATAGTTGTGTGATGTAATAAATAAATAAATAAAAATAAATTTTTGTGAATTTTGGTTGTCACCATTATAAGAGGAAGGGATCCGGTAAGTGAATATTTCTACACTGAAAAAAATACCCAGTGGAGCCTACTGAAATTACAGTAGGCGTAACCGTTATTACAGTTAGGTTTACTGAAATGTCAGTAGGCCTCACTGTTATTGCAGTAAGTCTTACTGTAATGTCAGTAGGCTCCACTGGATATTTTTTTCAGTGTAGGTCGGCTATGGGAAATCCGATAGATTTATAGGATAGGTTAGGTGCTTAATGAGCTTTTTGAGGATTTTTAAACATTTCCATCCAATTATCGTCTGTTCATAACCAAACCACCATAAGTAACAAATACCTACTTAAACCATTGTATAAGAGGAAGGGATCGGATGAGTGAATATTTCTAGCTCGTTATATAGAAAGCGTACATGAACCTTCTAAGCCCCGGTGTTTACAACGCCTTATGAAGAATCGCCGCGTAAGGAGAGTCGGGAACCGACGCGAGGCCACATATTCTCACAGACTTGAAGAATGTCAGGCGTGCCCACTACTGTGGTACAGTACAGTCAGATCAATATCTACATCACACCAATATTATAATAGCGAAAGTTTGTGAGTGTTTATGTACATGATTGTTACCACTTCACGCTCGGCTGGTCCAAATTTGATAAATCTTAGTATCAAGATAGCTGACAGTCTGTATTAACACATAGGCTACTTTTTATCCCGCAAAATGTAGTGTTCCCGTGAGATGAGCGCGTAACACCGCGCAGCGCAGCAAGTACCTATTATATAAAACGATGACGCGGTTGGTGCAGTTTGTAGTGCACCTGCCTACTGACCCGGCGGTCCTGGGTTCGAATCCCGGCCGGGGCAAACATTTGTGTGATGAACTCGAATATTTGTTCCTGGGTCATGGATTATATCATCGTCTAGTACCCATAGTACGAGCATTGCTTAGTTTGGGACTAGGTCGATTTGTGTAAGTACCCATAGTATAAGAGCATTGCTTAGTTTGGTTGGGACTAGGTTGGTTTGTGTAAGATTGTCCCCTTTATATTTAGTTATTATTATTTATTTATTTATATATATTCGACGGCACACAATTGTCAAGATATTGAAAGGTTTATTGAGGTTTTCGCCGATATCGATCAATTTGCTGATGACTGTACTAATACAGTAGCTTTTTTAATTTACTTCTGTTGTAGATAGTAACCTTAGTTGTGTCTAGACTTTTTAATAATTAAGTTTTTTATAGTTATGTCATATTTTAAATTTACTGTTACACTTTCGAATATACATTTTAACCGTCAACATCTTTTTCTAATTTCTATTTACCAAAATCCTTAAATAAATATACTCTTCAAGGCTCTATACCCCGCGTATTACAACACGTTATCAGCACGAAAACGCAGAAGAGTAAAAAGGTTTGTGTAAAAATTGTAAAAAGTTGTGGTTTTTTCATTGTGACTGAAAATAGTGATAGTAATCGAAATGTCACATGAAACTGGAGACTCCTCGAGTGTCAATAAGTCGAATTCCCCTATGAGTTCATCTTCAATTCCATCTTTTTGTATAAGAAATAAGGATGGATATCCTACCTGGAAATTCAAGATGAGGAATTATCTTTTACATGAAGACCTGTGGGCAACAATATGTGGTTATCCGGAAGATGACACAACCCCCGCTTCGACAAAGGTACGAAACGATGCAAAAGCGCTAGCAAAAATTTGCTTAACAGTTGACGGTGCAGCTATCACGCACGTCAGATGTGCCAAAACTGCAGCCGAAGCATGGAATTCTTTGCAGAAAGCTTTTGAGGATAAGGGAATAGGTAGAAGACTAGCTTTAGAACGAAAATTGTACAGATTAAGCTTGTCGGACTTTGAAAACATCGAACTGTACATTAATGCAGTTATGTCAACCGCACAGGATCTTGCGGATATAGACAAGGTTATAGAGGACACATCTCTTGCAGCCATACTTTTAGGAGGACTCACCCCAAAATATGATCCTCTCATTATGGCACTAGAAAATTGTAATGTCGACGTGACCACTGACTTGGTGAAGACAAAACTGCTGAACGAAATGTCTAAGGACGCAGCTGTACCCGGAGATTCGGTTCTACTTACTAAGAAGATGCCTAAGTCAAAGAAGAAGGAAGTTATATGCTACGAATGTAAAGTGCCTGGCCATAAGAGACCAGACTGTCCGTTAAGGAAGAATAAAGAGAAGGTTAATGTAGTAAAAGTAAACGACGCCACATTTACCGCTCTTAACACTTCTGGAAGCTCAAACAAGGACCAATGGTACGTAGATTCGGGTTGTACAAAACATATGACGTCACGACGTGATTGGTTCCAAGATATTACGGCTCTTGATAATGGTAGCGTTACTGTCGCTAACGGTGAACAAATTAAATGCTGCGGAATTGGAGACATTTCTCTAAACACACCCAAAAATGTTATCAACAAGATAAGTGATGTTGCTTTTGTTCCAGATTTAAAAGCGAACTTGATTTCTGTAAAGAAAGCTGTTGATAAGGGTTTTATTTGTGTTTTTTGATACTACTGGTTGTAACTTTTATAAATCTAATACTTTTCGTTTTACAGGTGATTCCGTTTTACATGCCTCGCCCTGTGGTGGATTGTACGTTTTAGACGGTACTGTTAATGTTCCCGAGAATGTGGCGAACAATAATTTGACACAAGATGTGCACTCTGGCTGTCAGGACAATAGTTATAAGCTCTGGCACAAGAGGTTAGGACATTTGTGTCGTATAGGCATGAATCAACTGAAGAATCACGAGGTAGGCGTAAAGTTTAGTAAAATAGACAAAAGTAGTTGCATTGCTTGCGTGGAAGGTAAACAAGCACGAAAACCTTTTAAGAAAGTAGCGCATAATAGAGCTACTTCCCCTCTTGAGCTGATCCACATGGATTTGCTAGGACCGGTCTCTACAACCTCCTTTCAAGGAAATAGGTATATGTTGACTATTGTAGACGATTTTACGAGAAAGGTGTTTGCTTATTTTGTCCCTTCCAAAACTGAAGTTAAAAATAAATTCTGTCTGTTTCAAACATTTGTTGAAAATCAATTAGACAAGAAAATTAAAGCGGTTAGGACTGACGGCGGAAAAGAGTTCGTGAATAAAGAGTTTGTTGATTATCTTGCTTCAAAAGGTATCGAACATCAAACGACGACGCCGTACAGCCCTCAACAAGTTGGAGTCGCAGAACGTACTCACCGTTCCATTACTGAGAAGGCGAGGACGTTGTTGGCTGAAAGCTCACTGCCAAAAGCTTTCTGGGAAGATGCTTTCCAAACTGCCGTATACCTAAAGAACAGGTCACCTCATCGAGCTTTAGGTGGACACATCCCATATGACAGATGGTGTGGTCGTAGAAGTGATCTTGAACATCTGAGAGTGTTCGGATGTAGAGCACTTGTCCATGTGCCTTCGTGTCACCGGAAGAAATTGGATGTCAAGGCAAAGGAAGCGATTTTCGTCGGTTATTCTGAGAATCCAAATACATACATGTTTAGGGATCCAGCTAATCCTCGAAAAGTTATTACTTCCAGAGATGCAACCTTTTTTGAAAATAGTTTTACAACGTTGAAGCAGAGGCAGAGTGAGCCTGTGGCACAGTCCGACTCCGTACTGATCTTTGAAGAAAACGAGCTCCGTACTGAGCACGAAGATCCTCAATTCTTCGACTGCATTGGGAATACCGAACCTGAGGCTGGACCATCTTCACGGGTAAATCCGGAGAGCGCTGTAGAATCAGCAGAAATGGAAGATAGCGAGTGCGAGTCTCTCCATGAGTTACCTCATAGTGTCGATTTGGAGCCAGCAGATGTGGAAGAGGAACAATATATTCCTGAGCAGAGGTACCCCTCAAGAAGTAGGAAACCACCTGATTTCCTTTCATATAATGTGTCGATTGATGATTCTGACCCTATGACTTATTATGAAGCTACTCATGCCAATGATGCCGAAAAGTGGCACCATGCAATGGCTGACGAGTATAAGTCGTTAATGAAACTCCATACATGGAACCTGGTGGATAGACCGAACAAGAAGGTTATACCATGTAAATGGGTTTATAAGAAGAAACGGGACGCTCATGGAAACGTCATCAAATATAAGGCTAGACTGGTTGTCAAAGGTTTCAATCAAGTCCAAGGTGTGGACTATACAGAGACATTCGCTCCAGTTCTTCGTAATTCTTCCCTCCGCACGTTGTTTGCCTTAGCTGCAGAAAAGGGCTTAAAAATGAGGCACTTAGACGTGGATACGGCGTTCCTGAATGGGGACTTGGATGAAGAGGTTTTTATGGAGCAACCTGTTGGTTACAGAGAAAAGGGCAAGGAAAACAAGGTTTGTTTGCTGAAGAAATCTCTTTATGGCCTTAAACAGGCGCCCCGTGCTTGGTATAAAAAGTTGAACGAAACGCTTTTAGAAATTGGTTTTACAGGAACTCCTTCCGAGCCTTGCGTTTATACGAAACTTTTTAGAAATGAACTTATTATTTTGGGTATTTTTGTCGATGACATAATTGTCTTTTATAAATCAGATTTGACTTTTGACAATGTCAAGAAAGATTTGTCTACATATTTTTCTCTGAAAGATCTCGGACTATTAAAATGCTATTTAGGTTTAGAAGTGGAAAGCAATTCCGAGTATATAAAAATAAATCAGAAGAATTATATTCTATCTTTACTCGAAAAGTTTAATATGAAGGATTGCAAGACAGTGGACACTCCTTTAGTGAAAAAGACTATGGAACGTAGAACGGATGGTCAAGTTGGTGAGTCTTATCCTTATCAGAACTTAATAGGATGCCTCATGTATTTGACGGTAAACTCACGACCCGATATTGCATACGCAACAAGTTATTTAAGTCAGTTTAATACGTGTTTTACAAAGGAACACTGGAATGCTGCAAAGCGAGTCCTGCAGTACCTGAAAGGTACTTTAAACTATTCTTTGGTTTATAGGAGAACAGGAGAACCTTTACGAGGTTACTGTGATGCAGATTGGGCGAACTGTGTAATTGACAGAAGGTCATACACTGGTTACACTTTCAAGTTAAGTGGCGGTCCAGTATCCTGGGAGTCAAAGAAGCAACCGACAGTTGCGTTGTCATCCGCGGAAGCCGAATACATGGCACTAGCGTCTGCTACAAAGGAAGCTTGTTACTTACGTCGCTTTATTTATGAAATAACGGGTAAGTTTTCTTCAATTAACTTAGCTTCTGATAGCCAGAGTGCCATGAATCTCGTTCGAAATCCTGTACACCACAACAGGACGAAACATATAGATACGAGATTTCATTTTATTAGGGAAAAAGTATCTAGTAATATTGTTAATTTAGAATATGTGCAAAGCAGTGATATGCCTGCAGATGTCTTAACAAAGCCACTTGGGCCAATTGTACATAAGCGATGTATAGTTAAGTTAGGACTAGGAACTTAATTTTGTTTTAGTCTTTTTGGCACAACTTCGATTAAGGGCGGCTGTTGTAGATAGTAACCTTAGTTGTGTCTAGACTTTTTAATAATTAAGTTTTTTATAGTTATGTCATATTTTAAATTTACTGTTACACTTTCGAATATACATTTTAACCGTCAACATCTTTTTCTAATTTCTATTTACCAAAATCCTTAAATAAATATACTCTTCAAGGCTCTATACCCCGCGTATTACAACAACTTCCACTGAGTATAAATTACACTTGCCTGAAGAAAACTATTAGAAGTTCTAAGTATTTTTATCGTATTTACAGACATTCTTGTTAAAAGAACCGTAATTTAATTGTCTCCTATATTTTATGGCCATTTAAGCGCCATGTTCACGTCTTGGATCTTAGCATTATTCCTCGCTTAGTGATGAGGCTGCAAAGAGGCATGGCATACACACTTATAGAAATAATAAAATATCGGTCTAATAATTCCGAAATATTTTTTTTTGGTGTGGGTAAAAAGTACGTTATAATCATCTTTAGGGCCAATTGTTCAATCACCAGATAAAACATATCTGTCAGATAAATGTTGGCTGTCACTTTTCTTTTATATGACGGGAGAAAAGGATAGCGATAAGTTTTATTTACATAAAAGAAACACAATGATAATGATGATGAATATGTGTGTAGATAAAGTAATGTGTGCAACTGTAAACTGGCAGATAAATTTATCTGGTGATTGAACAATCGGCCCTTAGACGTCCAGCTATTCCTAGGGAGTATTACTATACCAATATCGGTTAAAATAAATAAGTGACAAAGCATCCATCACGTTTTGACAAAATGCGAGTGTGAGAGACGGATGCTTTGTCACATATTATTTTAGAAAAATGTAATAATAGTTGATAATGATAATAGGTAATTCCTGATACAGATAGGTACCTAATCCCGTTAAATATCTAACCTAACCGCAGCTCAGTTTTTGTCGGTCTGTGATATTTTATCGCTGGCCAAGACCCGATCACGGATGTTAGCATTTCTTTCCTCGCTTTTGGTGTTTCCCTTTCGTTGTTGGTACAAGTGTTTCCGCTGCGATGTACTTATCTAAATATTTTATACTAAGACAACACGTTGGGATAAAGTAAGTTTATGTTCATTTTTAATTTCAAGTCACATTATTTTAACCGTTAATTTGAATTCGTTCTCCGAAAACTAAGGTAAGATCACGAAATGTTGTCCTTTTAAACAGATTTATATTTATTAAAATAATGTCTTATACTTTTAATTACAATAGGTAGTTACCTATCTATATGACCTAGCCACAATGTTAATCTCGTTTTAAGAAATATATAACGAAACTGACTGATAAATTCTAAGTTTTAAAGGGTTTTACTTCTATAATTTATAATCTAATTATACCTGTTAATTGGCAAGTAATTGTTGTAACGATAAAAACCCACGATACACCAACCAAAAAGGTAATTATTGATCTTCTAATGGTTGATAGAGCCAATTATCTTGAATTATTGCATAGATCACGGCGCACACACACACACACACACACACACATCCGCGCGCGGTGACGCAGTTGGCGCAGTTTGCAGTGCACCTGCCTACTGAGCCGGCGGTCCTGGGTTCGAATCCCGGCCGGGGCAAATATTTGTGTGACGAACTCGAATATTTTTGTTCCTGGGTCATGGATGTTATATGTATATCGTCGTCTAGAACCCATAGTATTTACACGCATTGCTTAGTTTGGCACTAGGTAAATTTTTGTAAGATTGTCCCTAAATATTTTATTTGTACCTTCGTCTGACCAAATCAAATCAAAACAGGTTCATTCGACACAGATACACACTTCAAACTAATAAGAATAACAACCCGTGTTGTTTTACTTAATAATTAATCGCAAAAACGTAAGAGATTAATTTGCCTAACAAATATTAGTTTTATTTATAATAAAATTTCACACACATACCTACTACCAGTGACAAACATAAATGCGTCGTACAGCCTCGCCTTTTGAAAAACTACTGCACTGTAGCTAAACTTATGTGAGAGTAAAAAGATGAAGTTTCGCTTATTATTTAATTTAGAACAGTAAGGACCAGGGGGGTAATTCTACCAATTTTAGAGAGATGATGGAGATCTCTCCATTTCATCGCCATCCGTCACTTTTGTGACGTGTCCCTCTTTGACAAGTGGCGATATACCTAGATTCTAGTACAGTGCAGTAGGCTGCAGAGAAACCTGGTAGGTAATTCGACCAATTTTAGAGAGATGATGGAGATCTCTCCATTTCATCACCATCCGTCGCTTTTGACGTGTCCCTAATTGACAAGTGGCGATATCCCTAGAACATCGCAACTTCGTCAATCCGGTCGCGCTTAATTTGCGTTTCCTTTGTATGTGACGGCACAAATAACAGGTGCATACTTTAACTTGACCGTGTAGTGCGTGTAATTAGTCAGTTACGTTTCGTTCAAAACAGAAATTCATATGCATGAATAGCATTTTTGACAGTCAATATCGCCTTCGTATTTCCAAAATTGATATGAGATATGTCTATGTCACTTCAAGCTCATCGCATTTGAATGACAGTTCAAAGGCGATATCACTGTTGTCTAATAGAGTTTTGACGTTTTGCGATCTCGCAAACGGCATTCTCGAATTAGGTCCAAGGTGCGTGAAATACTGTAAAAAAATCGGCTTCTATAGACGCCACGCCGCGCCGCCATACAAGTATAATTTCAAGCTATAAAGCAAACGGTGATAAATGCGATGTTTTTCCAAGGACTAAGAGTGAGTAAGAATTAAGATGAATGTTATGCCTCATGTTTATCGGTCGGATCGGGCATGTAAGGTCAGCATAACAAACAGTAGGTATAGGGTTACCGCATGCATGGTTCACACCGTTTGTAGTTTATTTACCTATTTTATTAAATCGGCCAAGTGCGAGTCGGACTCGTACACCGAGGGTTCCGTACAAACATTTATCCCATCTTAATTGGCCGGATTAATTTAAGTTTGCACGCGATATGGTATGTATGGCGCCGGATACCAATGAGGTGCAAAGTTAATGCAACCGATTACTTTTGTTGTATTTTATTCTGTTCTTTAGTATTTGTTATTATAGCGGCAGTAGAAATACATCATCTGATCATCTGTGAAAAATTCAACTGTGATAGCTAGATCACGGTTCATGAGATCAGCCTGGTGACAGTGGTGACAGACAGACAGACAGCGGTGTCTTAGTAATATGGTCCCATTTTTACCCTTTGGGCACGGAACCATAAAAGCTGAATTTTAGTATGCAATTTGACATAATATGCAATAGCACATAGTATGCAAAGAATTGACAGCTACTTTTGATACGATGCGATATGCGTTGGATCTCTTCTGTAGAATCTATTGTAAAAGTGCGAATATGAAATGTCTCTATATCAAAGACATCAATGTAGATATTGCTGATTGGGGACAGAAATAAGAAGAGCATAACTACTACGATGAATGTACGTCCTTCCAGCGAGACAGTAAGTCAATAAACATCAAAGGAAAATTATTCTCAGACAGTGTGAGTTTGTCAGTCATAACATTAATGTTTACAATGTAATGTGTTGCTTTGACTTCAAGATATGATATTCAACATTGTGTAGTAATTTTGGAACCAGATTGCACCTTAAAAGGCCAAGTTGAGTGTAAAGTTGTGTAGGCCGTTGTTTACCGGGTTGTTTGACCAACTTGGTTACGGCGACGTTGCCCACGGCCCACGCAACATAGGTAATTCGTGTTTTCTATCCAATACCGTTTAAAAATATTTCCCCTCGCATTTGTGTCAATGCTACGGTTATTAAGAAGGCGGATGTTGCAAAAATAGATTGGGTCTAATGACGGCGGCGCTCGGCGACTCAGGTTTGTGTTGTGTTTATAATGTAGGTACTGCGCGAAACTGCTGTAAGATAAAGCTTTTTCTCCCTAGAGCGGAAAAGGGAGGATTACCTTCCTAGTGATCGGATACGTGCCGTGATTTAGGTTCTATATGAAGCAACGCACTGAAAACGCCATAAAATTTAATATCATAAAAAGCTGCAGATGTCCATACATAAGCATACATTTCTTGATTACGGCCATAATAATGTTTCTTTATTACCCATTTCTCCGTAGATTATAAAAATATATTTTTGCTCTCGAATACATTTCACGCTTACCTGATGCTGCTATGAAGAATTATTAAAATATAAATAACCCACGACTCACGCCTTCCAAGGTAAGAACGTAACAAATGTATTCTCTAACTGAATCAAGGTCTCGCATGTTACGAGATGAATGTAAATAAGATTATGCTTATCTAAACTATGAATAATAATCACTTACCAATACTTCCGTGTTAAGGTTTAATCACTTTAGTAACAAAGCCACACAAATTTTATCACCGTTCGATTCAATTGTACGAATTAAAAGCGCGCGACACTTTATCGAGGAAAAAGCCGGGAAAAGATTCGATAGAGGTGCGTAGTGTTGTCCCGTCTGAGATCGCGTGTCGACTGTCGACTTTGCTGTGAGGCGAGATGCGAGATCGTCAACACGCCGCGTTCTCGCGGGCCTTCTGTGCACTGACGCATACAATGACGATGACGCTGACATAACCCTCATGCTATTCATTCTGTGAATATGTGAGTTACGTTACTATTATGAGTTCACTGTTGTAGTTCAAACAATTGCTCAGTGTGGGCACGTGGCATGGCCATAATCATAACATAACATTAATCTTAAGCAGCATTCGGTGAATACTGAAAAGAGTTGGAAAACTCTTTATTAATAATTACATTTTGTTAGTGTATTTTTAATCGAGTTGTTGATTTTAAGTTTAAATTGGGAAATGATATAAGTACCTACCATCATAATACGATGGGATAGTTTGTTTACACATTGGTACTATAATCCTTTAGTTGTTATTATTAATCAGGGAATGGCAGCTCGTGGATTTTGCCCAAGTCAGTTTATAATGATAGTAGTTTATACAAATTCACTAATCATCCATGATCGTATACCTACATTCGTATCAAAAATCGTCAACACGGGATTGTTTTCCAATGCTATGCTATAGTACACACCCGTAATAAAATAACTGATGATGTGATGAAGTGATGATAGTCATCGTCTTTAACTATAGGTACAGGTTTGATTTTTAACGGTTTATTTTCATATTGCTTTTTATATCATAACAAGTTGGTTTATGGCCCACGCCATATTGCGGATTTTTAGTCGTACATACTAATATATTTTACTGGCAACGACATTTCTTGGTAACTGACGTCGAAAGTCAGTGAATGTCACTGATGTAAACAAAGGGGAAACAGGATTAAATATTTCGCAAATTTTAAGTAATTTTCGCATTACAAACCCAAAACTATCCACAGTGATGAAATACAAGTTTTTTTCAATGTGATTCAGTATTTAATTCCGAAGAAGAACGTAGGTTATAGCAGCATTCCAGTAAACAATATTTTTATTTTTGTTGATGACGTAGGTATAGCTATTGACATTTTATAATGCAAATATATGTATGACGTATGCACAGTATAGTCGTATGAAAACTGTTTGTGGCCACATTCCCAGGGCTATAGCGCAGCTTGCTAGGCTATACCTTTAATACTTTGCCGATAAACAGTGATATAAACTCATTTGATTTGAAATTAAACGCATCGTAACATTACACTAATTTCGTTTCTGTAAGCATTAACTAACCTGTTTAGCAAGGAGGTTAAATAGTATTGTAGCTGTAAAAACTTTAAGTCATTGATTGCATTTTATTCACGTCACCTCACCTCATCAGTCAAAAGTCAAACCAACAATGTTGTGATTCACAACATTGTATAATTGTATAAAATAAACGAACTAAATTAAACATGAAGCTACTTCACACGCAATTCACACATTACCTGAACTGTTAAGTAATAGACAATAATTTAGTGTTGCAATTACGATGTTAAACGTTCTTTCATACGTGGGGATGAATTTGCAGTCGGAAGTGTGCCTGTGGACGCTTCTGGGTCTCTTTTGTACTATATTTGATGCAACTCTGTTCAAAGTCAACGCTAATTTAAAACAGGTAACCTATTTTAACTACGATACCTAAATTAGTTAAACATATTTGATATTAATCAGAATAACAAATAAGGACTGTATCGTTAATTATGGGTACACATGTAACTGGCTAGAAAAAAGGTTTAGTGATGAAAAGAGAATATATGTCATCTGTCAAATTTTAGTACTTTATTAAATAACAGGATTGTTGTGTAAAGTTGTATAATTAGCATATAGTTTTTAAAATGAAAGGCCTTTCAATCGAAAAGTGAAAATCTATTGTTTCCAAATGGTGCACTGAAAGTGGTATATCATACAGAAAGTTGGCTAAAGAGGAAGGTGTTAGCGTTCATGCTGTTCAAAACGCTATCCAAAGATTCGGCGACCACTACTCGTTAAGTGATCTTCCTGGTCGCGGCAGAAAACCAGGTCCTTCGATGCCTAATTTGGACCAAAAGATATGTAAGCTGTTTGCCGCAAAAAAAGGGCTTTCAGTTCGTGATTGTGCCAAAAAAGCGGGAACTAGTATTGGTATGGTACAACGAGCTAAGAAACGCAATAACTTAAAGAGCTATAAAAAGCAAAAACAGCCGAAACGGACAGCTTTACAGTCATCTACCGTAAAAACTAGGGCCCGCAAGTTATATGAAGAGATTTTGAGTAAAAAGAAGCAGTGCATTGTGATGGATGATGAAACCTACGTAAAGTTGGATTACAAAACTTTACCCGGAGCACAATATTATACAGTGGAGGAAGGAACAGTCGTTAGTAAGACCGAAAAAGCAATTTTTTGCGAAAAATTTGGTAAAAAGATCTTAGTTTGGCAAGCAATTTGTCAATGTGGAATGACCTCAACACCTTTTTTCACTGACAAAACATTAAATGCAAAGATCTATGAGAAGGAGTGTCTCCAGAAGAGATTGTTGCCACTCATAAGGAAGCATAAAGGTCAAACTTTGTTTTGGCCTGACTTGGCCAGCTGCCATTATGCTAAGCCAGTACTGAAGTGGTACGCCAAAGAAAACATTGACTTTGTGGGCAAAAAGCACAATCCACCAAACTGCCCAGAGATTCGCCCCATAGAAAAATTTTGGGCATTGATGAAGAGGGATCTGCGTAAAAAAGATCGTTCTGCCACTTCGTTAGAAAAATTCAAGCGAGACTGGAATCTGGTGGCCAAAAACCTCTGTGTTAGCGTTGTCCAAAAGCTTATGCGAAACATTAAAAGCAAAGTGCGAAAAATTGGAAAAGGTCAATAAGTAGATGTAGTTTTTTTTTTATTTCTTCGTTTTCAAATATATTTTACATTGTAAATATTAAACAAAATTTAATAAATGTTTTAAAATAAGTCAATTTTGTAACTTTTATTGTGTACCCGTAATTAACGATACGGTCCTTAATAAACATACACGTCTTAAAAGTGAAAGTAGCTCGAGATATATCAACACAACACGAAGAAACGAATATTCGCTTATGATTAAGGCCAACGGATTGGTCCAAAACCGCGACTCGATCCACTTTAATGACTTCTATTAGATGTAAAATTATCATCTAAATGGATAACAACATTATTCAGCTTTAATTATAACTCTACCCTACCTCTTACATAAGAGAGATTTTTCGTTTTCGTAAGTATTTCGATTTGTGTGAATACGTAGTGAGACCTCGGAGGAGCTCCGTTCGCCTTTTTAAAAAGTATTTATACAGAGTTCTCGTAAGGAATCCAAATGCTTTTAACAGCGGATTCCTGAGGTCGTATGGAGTAAAAAATGTTATATGAACCTATGTCGAAATATGATTTTTAACTTTTTTATATTTTCATACATAATAAATAAATTACCTTTACTTCACCAGTAAAACAATGCTTTAGAATGAGCTGGCAACGTTTGTTATTGTTATCTCTTTTCATTAAAAGGGGATTCAATGTCATAAAGAAGTTTTCTTGTTGGGCAATGTTTTTTTCAAAACAGGCTTTACTTAAATATGCGATCAAAACTCCTTACTCATGAATCTTATGATTTATCTAATGGCTGCTCTACACTCTCTTTTAATAACTTTGCTATTAAACTCCATGGATTATGATTATAATACAGACTGGCCACTAAGAAATACCCTTTACTCGTTTCTATTATAACTACTTTTGACAATGACTCCAGTCATATGACAAGTCATTGTTGTGATTGATTTTAACGGTGTTACGTATGTAATCTCATTATTACAAATAATAATTACATTAGCCATCGAATAAATTGCGGTGTCTAGCTCACGCAGTCAACCTTTATAACAACTGAAGAAAAATATGTTTTTGAGTACTCCACGGTGATATTTTATCACAAGGGTGGTGTAAAAACTGAAAAAGATTTTGCGGATTCTAGTTCAGCAGCCGTGGATTCCAATGAACTGCACGTAGCTGATACAGTGAGAAGCATACAGCAATTGTTGAGAATAATCATACTGCTTGTAGTGTAATAAATAAATAATTTGATTAATGATTGTGTTTGTTTATTTAGGGAATTAGTAACATGATGTTTATTGTAAACTTTAATCAAATAAATTAGGTAATAACTAAGTATTAAATAAATATTACATATGACCAGTAAAAAAACAATACGTTTATTATCACAAACCATTTAGTTTTCAAGGTTTTAACTAGATAACGCAGTTCTCACAACTTAAGCCATCGTTTTTCCACCATCAAAAGGAATATCAAAACCGGCTTCATACTGTGCAAATCTGTTGTACGAAGACTATCGTTCTAGGCGTATTTATGCTAAGATTCTACATAATTAATTTCTTAACTGAATTTTTGAAGGAAATTTGTAATGATTGACACATAAACAATGATCGTGACAGGAACGGTTTTCAATAGTCAACGTTTGTCAGTTAATGTGACGGTCTCGCAACATCGCAATGATAAAGATGATATACCTACACTGGAGATGTTTTAAAACAAAAAATGCTAATATCTCGAAAACTAAGCCGATTTCGGCTTACTTTATACGACATTTTATTTTCTACACATACTCAGGAATGCGCTGGTGAAATCATTTGGATTCCTCGCGAGCACCGTGTATTTACTGGAAACGTTAACGAAATATAGTCTTGTAGGTACAGTCAACTACTGTGGAAAGGGTATGTTAAGACATGTTCGCATTAGTCCTTTATTCGACTGTACTTAATTAGATTTTTTGATTCGCTTAAGCTCGCTTGTCTGAGTTGTAGTTTTCAGCGTCAGCTGGATTGTAAATAGGATACCAAAAGCGTGCAGTATTCAGAGAATTTAACCATTTTGATAACGGAACCTAAATACAATATTATATATTATTATGAGTGCTATAATACGCATGGAATTACACATGCAATACGATAAAGTCGATGGTTAGGTATTTAGCCTAATTTAATTTCCTGTTAAGAATTTTCGTTTGGCTAAATTGCTTAATCTGTTTATTTTTTGCGACATTGATTAAAGTCATGCAATATCGTATATTATTCCTTTGACCAATAATTAAAGACGATTGCCAAAACCTAATTTTTTCCTGAAAGTGTTCATAACTCCTGACCAGGTATGGCAGATGAGTATGCCGGTGGAAATATCTATGCCAGTGCAGCGCGTGCTCCGCACAATGATCTCCGGCGTCATGTTGGTCCAGTGCTTCACCGTCTACGTCTACATCGCGGCGTACATCGTCCTGCTGTATCCTGCTTTCCTGGTAAAGCCTGACCAGAAATATATGAGGATTGTCAAGAGGGCGCAATTTATAAGATTTACATGGCAACAATTTTGCAACCAATCGCAACCCACTATAATGACATTAGTTTTAAATACCTGTCAGTTCCACTATGTTAACCTTGTAATTATCATTTAATGGAATGCACTCTTTTCCTGACTGTTTTTCGTCTAGTAAACACTTGTACACTTTATTTATAATCTTACGTTCACAATTGTGAATGGTTTTCGGCATTTTCTTTGGATAATTTTAAATATTTGTCTTTTAATGAAATCACCACGAATGACATTGACATTGTTGACAAACCATCATAAAATCGTTGCCAGTGTAAGAAATTAGTTCCAGTGAAATTCCGCAATATGGCGCATCCTCATATATTTCTGGTCAGGCTTTACGTACCCTAATTCCTTTCCTTGCACATCATGATAATATCAGTAAGTATTCCAACAGGTTGCTCCGGGTGGCACCCGCATGACAAACACAAATATCATCAATATCATCATGCAAATCTTGCTTTAGTAACCAAGTATATTTAAGGCTACGAGTGCTCTCATCACTTCGTGGTTTTTAACTTTTATCATGCGATAAATAAGTGACTAAGCATCTGTCTCGTTTTGACGCTAGTGTGCACAGACCCATTTACAGATGCATTGTCACTTTTATTTATCATGTGATAAACGCAACCATCATAGGCCCCCATGATTACTTAGTTGTGATGATAAGATTGTACGCTTATGTTCTGTATTTAGGATGCCGCATGATGCAAAATACTTAGATACCTACATACGAGTACAATTTAATACAAGTACGATTTTATGCGCTTGACAATAGGGTCGTGTTCAGATATTTTTGTTCTCTCGTAAGTGTGTAGATGTAAATTAACTCGACTGTCCTTAATAATTGACACAACTTCATGATTTCATAAAGACCACAATATATCCATCCAACAACAACTTAACCATATTTCTGTAACGTATTCAGGAGGAGCGTCCAATTCTTGTCCTGCCGTGGCTCCTTCTGGCTGCGATTAGGAAGCTGCTTTGCGAGCTGCTGAGCCTAGCACTGGGGCTGGGCGCGTGCCTGTTAGTGGGTGCCGCTCGCCCCCCTTGCATCAAGTTCGTGGTCATCAAGATCGCCTCCATAATGCCGTCTGCGTACATGTGGATGCTCGTTCTGAGGTAATAAACTGGCACCCTGGTTACGAGAAATGGATGTATTTATGCAAAAAGGAACCAGTCCACATATCAAAACCGTGTACATTGTACCCTGTAACTACATAATCATTGAGTACAAACGTTGAATGTGGGTTGGTTCCCATTTGCATAAATATGTCCAATTTAGCTGTGACTGATACTGTTAGCGATGAGGATTGGAATGGGATCTTGTTTGCTCTTGTTAACATTAAGTATACGACAGCTAAAGACACTCAGAGAATACAAGAAATTGGCAGTGGAAATTACAAATATTATATAAGAATGATTGCAGCTTAACGTAACGCGGGTCAGATAGAAAATGATTCTAACATCTACCACAGGTATTTTTGAATATAAAACTTGTGAAAAATACCAGTACTGAAAAAATACTTCCTCCATATGATTCCCCAGTTAACCCAGCTTGCTAATCTAGCGAAATGTAGTAATGTAGGATATAATTATCATCTCCGCCACTGATCAGTACAAAAAGCTTTAATCTAATGAAATAATGTATTGTTTTAGTTACTATAATACGCTAAAAGTGGCATCAGTGTTTCAAAAGTTCTCAGCGGCGGTGCCTACGAACGATCTCGACTACGGCCTCGAACTCGCGATACGAAGGCGGCGCACCAAGTCGTTGCTGGGAGAAGCGCAGCTGCGGAGGCGGTTACTCTCAAACTGGTAAGTCGAATTTCTCTATAGAGTTTAAGGAGTAAGATTAGGATTCAGATTTGGGTGAAATCGGAGATAAGTATAAAAATTATATTCCGTTAGTTCACGTACTGTAGGGGCTTACCGACGCTGAGTTACATGCAGAATTCTTTATTTCAAGAAATCTATAATAAATGCAAAGAAATTTCGAAAAAAATACTCTTACTGGATTCGCGGTAAATCTCGTTCTGAACAAACACCTTTAATTCTTTTTGTGTTGTGATTATTGTATCGTATTATATATGCAGGTACACAGAAAGGCCACAATCTATAAGTACGCCGACGTTCAATCGTCCTGCAAGTACGAGTAATGCTGAAATGCCTCACACATCGACATCAGAAACAAATAAATCGTTAGTGGACAATACTGAGAAAAAACCAGATGCTATCAATACTTCTGAAGATTACAAGTATACAACAATATTAGGAACCTGTGAAGACATGTTTTGTAATGAAATAACTGTACCTCGCAATACTGATCGAATTTCAGAGCAAATCGTGTTAATGTTATTGCGAATTGGTACATATTTAGGGAAAGCAAAACATGATGATATAGAAATTTTTAAATCTCGTCAAACACTAGTCACACCTTCTATGCATTTGAATCTTGAACATTGTTCAGCCCAGGCGGAAGACAATCCGCCTTTTGTCGGCAGCAGCAAAGAAAGTACGGCCTCCTATCTTAGACTTTACCCACAAATCTTTATGAAAAGTGCTTCTGACAAAAATGTTGAAAGTATCAGAACGGCGCAGAGTTCAATTTTGTATAAATTCAATGAGGCTACAAGAACTGAATGGGAACCAGTTGAATCTAAATCTATGGACACCGGTAAAGCCAGTATTCTGGTCAAAGAAAAAGCGACAAATAGCAGACGAAAGAAGAGTGCAGAAAAATTAGATGGAGGGCAAAAAACCAACCATGGGCCAAGTTCGGCTGCGCAGCAACTACGATTAAAAGATGAACCTGATAGAAATATTAGCCAAAACGAAATCAAAATAAACTCACATGAGAGTCTTGTACCTAAGGGAATGTCTTTAGTAGGTTCGGATGATAGTTTGCGTTCACTGGTCGCCAAAATGCAGGTCCATTTGTCCGAAATAATAGCGCTTAGAGATATAATTTTAAATAATCAGGAGACAAGATCAACTAAGAACTCCTCACACAGAGGATCACGAGAAAATTTTGAAAATTAATAATAATGTAAACTATATTCGGAAAACAATAAAACTTTGATCTCGATAATAGGCTTTTACCATAAAGTACTTGTACCTATATATGTACTTGTACCTATACGTCTGGCTTCAATTTGCGGTTATATCAAATATACACGCCGTATTATTAGCAAACGCATCACGTAGGTATGTATATATTATTTTTTATTTTGTCTGAGAAATATAAATCTAGTTGCTCAAAGACACCTTGATATGTTCAATAATGAAAGAATAAAAATGATTTTTTATTTTGAATATTTTAATGCAATTTAATTTGGTACTTACGAACATAATGTTAATGTATGCAATATAAATATATGTTATGGGCAAAGTAGGGGCATTTTTATAATGCTCGGGCTACGGACTAAGCAATAAAAATTTCATAATATTTATAATTATAGTATAACATAAGTAGCTCGTCATTCATTATTCACAATGCCCGAGCTTTAGAAAAATGACCAATATATCACTTGTTCCATATCGAGATTCTGTTACAAATTGAGGCTTATGATATGAGGCTATGGCTCACATACTGTATTTTTCACAGCTTTTGCAGGATCTAAGTACAACACTCTGAAGTTATATTCGTTTGCATTTAACAAATTAAATTGATACATTGGTAGTCTGTTGGTTATAATCCAGGCCATTTGCGGTACTTCATGGTCTATTCGCAAATCGTTGGGGAATACTAATGTATTTTCGTTTTTAGCTACGATGCCAATGTTAGAGTTTTCATATGGCTTACGTGTATCCCAACACCCAATGCTGTCTTGAGAAACTAAGTTAAAGATCATTACACCATTGCGATCGACGACAGAAGCGGAAACTTGTCCTATAGGTCCTCTACTTTCGCCCAGCAGTTTAAATTCTTCCACCGAATCACTAACACGAGCCGGGTCACGTACCACTGATGTCATCACAACAAACTCTAAGGAACTAGACATGGCATGATAATACAGTGGTCTATCCTCTTGATGTAATTTTCCCAAAGACATACCAAAAAGACCATCTGTCCATTGATAATTTACTCCGTGTAGAGTGTAGTTCGACAACAATGGTTCAGGGTAGAAGGTGTAATGGTTGAATCTCCAGAATTTTTCATCGGAACTCCTAAATACGATGAGTCCAAAGCGTCTCACGTCACCAATGTAGACGTGTAGATCTCTACAGAGGGAGTCTCTGGAGTCGACCACTATGTTTGTGATCAGGGAGTCTTGGAGGACGTATTCTGCTGGAATTGGGTAGCGAGCCAGTACTGTGTCGGTTTCGAGGTCGATAGCAAACAAAGTAGGTGGGCAGATCTGACGAGGAGTCTCAAAGCCCTCGACTTGGCCGGCATCGAGTACCCACATGATGCCGCAGTGGTCGATGTTCATTCGGAATACGGACGTAAAACCGGTACAGTCATCTAAAACAAAGTAATACACTCAGTGATCATTGTTTCGTTAAATTATCCAATCAAATGTATCAAGTTGAAATGTTGACTACAAAAATAAACTTGATTAATTATTAACTGTATAAGCATGCAAAGATTTTAAACTATGTACGTACCTGCATTGTGCCAATCCCAGTTGGGGTAAGGACTCAAAGGCGGCGATTCAGAGGAAGCCACGATAGGCAACGACGATAGCGATGCCGGTATACCCTTCTTCCATTTCGGTGTGCTGATAAAAACCCGGTCCTTCCACCGCTCCACACCCAGAAGTATCACGTTCGTTTGGTTGAACTGCCTGGAAAATTAGTGCCAGTGATTTAAAAACTAGTTGAAGGCTTGCATAAGAGTAAATCGGCTTATCGTATTGCCTGACATGAAATATATGGAAATTGAATTCATTGCTGAGCAAGTATATCGACATCTAATAAACCGTTACGTAATATTTAATATTATGTAACTACTTCAAAATTTAATTAATTACCTACTCGCGCTGACGGACTGCCCAAGGATACAGTCTTGACTTACATTAACTCAACAGAGACTCGTCAGATCGCTGAACCAAGGGTTAGTTTCTGGAACTGATAGCCTGCCCCGCTGCCAACGGTGTTCTAGGGTATTATGTTTTTTTTTTGTAATGTGTACGTATGAATGTTGTTTTTTCATGTTTTTCTAAGCTACGTGAACCTTAGTAATAGTGATGGATCTTAGTTAAGATGGTAATTTTGGGTCGTATAAAAAAAAGATAAAGTTTCAACCTTATTTCTTCAGCTAAACAATGTAACCTGACCTAACGTTATACATATAAAAAAGAAGTGAACCAAAGGTTTAATGCTTCACTAAATAAAGTTTCTCACCCTGTTTCTATAGCTGCTTGTCTTGCCTGTAGATCGCCATATTCAAAATCGATTTGTTTCCAGCGGTACAAGGTGCCTGATGCTTTGTGCTGCGCAGTGAGGCCGCCGCAGTAGCATCTGCCGACGCAAGCCAGTAGGCTTATCAACAATAATACTGATGATTTCTGCATCTATAAAAAACATACAAAATCAAAAACAATAATAAAAATTGTGGACGGACTCACACAATACTTAAATTAGGTAACCCTAGACAGACTAGGCTATTTATAATTATGCCTACTGCAATAAGTATTTCAGTTTCATGAAGTATATATTTAGTCCTTCATACTAAAAAATACTAAAACATTACAAAGTGCAAGTTAAATAAGTTTTAGTTTGTGCAATTGGTTTAAAACGTTTTCCTTATAAGTAGGTCAAAATGTTTTTTTTTAATACCTACACGTTTTTTTCTTCTTACGAGAAGTGTTACACATAATCACATAAACACTTTTACCCATTTACTTTTAACCGCAATTATGGGTACCAAGATGATTATTGCAAGCGATACTACTTGTGGCCTGAGTGGCGTCTCGCCAGCTCGCCACTAATTTAGTGAAATTGCTTGGAATACTTGGCCAGAAGAGAGAAGAGACTGATTATATGTTAACTTGAGTTATGTAAATTGCAGCTGTACGTTTAGCGGAAATACTTTTTCAATACACTTGCGCGTATACTGTGACATAATGCGTCACTACAGTCCACCAAGACTGCTCAGATTGCACGAATGGCGAGAGAATCATAGAGTAGGTAGAGTACCTAACCCTCTCTGACTGGTGAAAATGAATGAATGACAGTAAATTGACAGTCCGGAATGATGAACTGAACTGACGCCAGTATGAACGTGTGTAAGAGCTCTGCCCCAATCGGATATAGGTGTGGAATAATATATTCCATGCAAACCTAACAGAGGAGCAAAGGAAGAACTATTAATATTAATCAGTGGCAAAGGACCCATTATATGTTTTGCCTACGGATAGAACGTCGATCGTAGTTAGGTGTAACGATATTAGAATTACTATTTAGTTCAGTTTTACGTAATTTTTATGTTTCCTTTAAAAATATAATATATGTATTATTCTTATCAAAACTTCTCAATAGCATTTCTAAGAAAAAACTAAATGCAAGAATCTAATAAAATAAATTATTATTGTAATTCCTTTGTTTAATCTATCTTTGATCTTAGGTTATGTTTATGGCAATATATGTAAAAAAAAGTAAAATGCATTAAAGAAATTACAAGATTTATTAAACACATTATAAAAAACCAAACATATCCTATGTTTGGTTTCCGGTGGCCTCCTTATTGTAATTATTATTTTTCGCGATACGATGTACAAGTAATTGAAATCTCTTAATCATACTTAATTCTACTTTTTGCACCTAGCGAATACGCCATTAATCAGTTTCTTTTGTTTTTTTTAAGCAGTAAATAAGTTCTTTTGTCCTTCGCCGAAAGGACACCCGGTTGGCGGCGGCACCTGCTACTTCGTAGCAGCTGACCATACATCAATTAAGCATTCACGACAATATTGCTCACTGATCCGAATTGTGACTTTGTGAGGCCATATCGACTTGTGGTAGTAACGCTTACATAAAAACAAAAATGAAACATTAACACATCACGCAATACCTATATAGATGGCCATATCGTACAATAAGAATATTAATTTAGGGGATCCTCTTCTATTATAAAAAACGAGATCCTCTTCTAAATATTATAGAAAACTTCACGGGATGCCTCATTTCATAGAAAAAAATCCTTGGAAGTCATAAATTGAGAAATCTTGAAAATGTCAACCTACAGATTTGGTTAGGATTGTGTTATACATATAAGATTCCAAAATAAATTATGGTTTCAGAAAAAAATGCTTTCAATTAATTGAATATTCGATGAAACGTTTTTGTTTATAAAACAAGAGTAAATCTTAATTTAAATATCAGGATAAAAGATATTTCATAGTTTTAAAACAAACACAATAATTCATCGACTAAAACCGTAATACTAACAGCAGTACCTACTCGTATTTAGGAATTTCACCTTGTCATAATTACCAGTTATTGTTAGAAGATTACGACTTAAATGCATTTTAATATTATGAATGTATATCTATTGCCAGAATTAAATGTCTCACTGGAGGAGTACTATTTTATACAACTGTCAGAAATTGAGATAGAATTGATGTTATAATATTTTTTAAATAGATATAATATTTTTATAATCCAACAGTACTAGGACTAGGATTAACATTACTTAAACACTTCATTATTGATTTAGATCAATATATAAAAATAACGAAGTATTTCACGTAAGTATATATGTCATCATCATAGTTATAGTTTGTGTATAAAAACTGTTTTGGAAGGAATCGATATTTTCCTTTGTAGGTACCAAAAATTACGGTCAATATTATATATTTTTTAGAACTTAGAATTTGACAATATTAATATCCGATTGTAAATTTTAGTGATCACAGACAATCACATGATCTCCATCGAATCTATTTCACTTATATGTATTTATTCATGATAACTATATACAATTTTTCCGCTTTGCCTTAAGGTTGACTGGTAGAGAATGCCTTATGGCATTAAGTCCGCCTTTTGTACGATAAGTTTTCTTTTGTGCAATAAAGATTAAATAAATATATTTAAAGCCATTTACCTTGTTATTTCCTCAAACTGCAGCCAGCACACGTCTATCCATTAAGTAGTTTTGTGGTTTAATGAACGATATATTCACGTCCACTAGAATGTATTAACTAGTAGATAAAATACACATAGATAGGTAACTTGTTTGTGGAGTGAGACGTTTTAGTTCTAAATAATGTTGTGAGATGTCTTATTGCAATATTTTGTATAGGTATTTTAACTGCTTACTGCTCAAATATTCTGTGTTTACATATATTTAAATTTTTTCGCTAACCGGTTCGCAAAGTGGTTCCAGTTAGGTCCCAGATTTAGGTTACAAATAAATAAATTTATGACCACAAAAGGCATTAAAACCAAACCTACACTTCATCGCCGGTCTCCATCATGACCGGATGGAGTACTGAGGATAAGAGCTGTAAACCTATCGCTAAAGGGCGGCTTCCGAGCGATTCTATTTTGTTTGCCCGAAAATAATATACGTAAAAATAAATCATAGCGTTTTTTTTTTTCAATAAAACTGTGCTTGTTTTTTTTATTGGTGTTTTAGAAACAATTTTCTCATAATAAAAGCTATACACTCTTTTTTAGAAAAGCTCAACTTCAATGTACAGGCATTTTTTTTACAATTTCATAGTCTTAAGGATACTTACTCAGTATGAGCTAACCATTCTCTCCATGCTAAATATCTGAAAGTTGCCCAAGCGCTCTGCTTAAATAACTAGTTTGTTGTTAGTTATTTAACAGAATGGATAGATAATATGTTGTCCTTGTTACGTGGAGACATCTACATCTGCATAGATTATGTATTTTTTACACACTTTCACACGTAACAGCTATTTTTTTTACAATTTGATGTACATTTTTTATGCGCTGTAATAATATCAATAAAATTAAAACTGATACTATGTAAGTATGGGCGTTAGATATACGGAAGGACCCAAGTTGCCCCGATTGACTGTACAGGGTTAAATTAAAAATTCACAAAAACCCCGAACTTATAACACAGAGCTGGTCATCACGAGACCGTTAACCGTATTCGAGTTGAACATGTTATGTTCGTTCGTGCGAACGGCTTTAGAATATTATTGCCACAATAGATATCATAATTATTATCGGTAATTTGGTGAAAAAAAAAAAACACTTTAAAAACTATTTAACCCCTCGTATGCTTCGATACGGATCCGTACGGGATATTTGAACCTAACGTTAAAATATCAGTTAATTTCAATTTGATTAGCAAATTTTTGATATCGCATAATTATAATTGAAGGGTTTATTATAATTTCTTAGATTTATGGTCATGATAGGGTATGTAGCCAAAATAAACTCTTATAAATTAAAATCCGTCACGTTGTTAAAGCGCCTGTTTAATAAGTGTTTATTCAAACAAGCAATTACCGATATAACGATGTTAAAGGTAATTTAGATAATCCTCACCAGAAACAGAACTTAAATTTTTATCATATAGAAAGGTGGCTTACTATTATTTCACAAAAAAATATTGTCAAAAAATCATTTGACAAATGGTCATTTGACAAATATAGGTACACTATTTAAAACTGCATTATATCCCAAACTCTACAATATACATATGCCAAATTATCATTTGTCAAATATACATTTCACAACTGCATCTATTCGCAAAAGTGGTATATGGTGCTAAAACCTTTTCGGAATCCAGGTTGCACCTCCTGGTTGGAAATCGTCTATTATACTCGCCTAACTAAGTAAATGTTTAATGGCGGAAAATTGAAATTGGTAGGATTCGGTTAAAGCAGGCTCGTGCGCTTGTTAATATCATACAAACCGAACCTAACCTACCTATTATTAACCTAACCTATGTCACCCTATGTACATATTTGCTGACATCCATTATTCTCATTACATTAAGAACTTTTTCTCTTGTAGGTACTTACATGAAAGGCAGAATAATATTATATAAGCAAATTTTGTGTTTATGTGTTTGTTTGTTACTTCTTTGCACTTAAACAGCTGGACCAATTTTGATAAATTTTGGTATGCAGATAGCTGACACTCTGGATTAACACATGGGCTACTTTTTATCCCGAAAAAATGTTTTGTTCCCGAGGAATGAGCGGGTAACACCACGCGGCGCAGCAAGTATTATATAAAACGACGACGCGGTTGGTGCAGTTTTTAGTTTGATTAAATATAATATATTAAATACAAGATGAGCTGCGTAGACGAACTAACATCACCGACATAGCAAACAGGGTTAGCAAACTGAAGTGGCAATGGGCAGGGCACATAGCTCGAAGAGCCGATGGCCGTTGGGGCAGAAAGGTTCTCGAGTGGAGACCACGTACCGGCAAGCGCAGCGTAGGACGGCCGGCAAGGTGGTCGGGACGACCTGGTCAGGGTTGCGGGGACTCGCTGGATGCGGGTCGCTTCTATCCGGCCCATGTGGAAGTAAATTAAGGAGGCATGTGTCCAGCAGTGGACGTCCTATGGCTGAAATGATGAAATACAATTTGTATTTCTACATACTGCATTAGTTGCAAGTTGCAAACGTTACTATGCCATGCGTTAATTTGCCAATTGAAGTGTTTGTGAAATGAATAATTTGTCAAATCATGATTATGTCAAGTAAATTATGTGTGTAATTAACAGTTTGTGAAAATAAAATGTTTGGATCGACTTATCAGTAAATAGTGGAGCTTGTCAAACGTTGTCTGTCAAATGACCTTAATTACACCAAGGGGGTTTCACTCCGCTGAAGTGTCAAAAATTATACCTACTAATTTCGGGTCACAATTGTGACCCGACCCGCCCCTCGTCCCGCCTTTATTCGGCTAGGGTCGGCACGTTCGAAGCGAAGACAACGCATCGATTACATTTTTATTATTACATATTATTGTGATTTTATATTATTTTTAACCGACTTTAAAAAGGAAGAGATTCAGTGTTCGCTACATTGAATCGTTTTGAACGTAAGTTCACCGATTATCTCCGTAAAGTGTAAATATATAATTATATTTTTTATTAGTAAGAGAATACGGTTACTGCTACGGTTTTCCCATTGACATTAAGTCATGATCTGATGATGGAACATTTACTTACTAGATCTCGGGACTAGTTCAATGTAGACAAGTGTGGTTTTTCTGCTCACTTTACTAAGCATTTACAGACAGTATGTGGCAGTATCATAAAATTGACCTGATGATGGACCCTGGAAATAGGGACTGGATCTCAAGATTGGTTCAACGCAGACATGTGCGGTTTTTACATTTCGATTCACCACAATGAACATTTGGATCCAGTACCATAAAATTTACCTGACGATGGATCATGAAAGTACCTACTGGATCTCAGGACTGGTTAGTAAAGAAACGAAACAGAGACTAAGCTTCATACAACCGCGCTGCGATAGGTACACTACTACAAACGCAATGCGCGTGTGGACGTGTCCACAAACTCCACATCACGTACACGAACAAACAGATTTAGACCGCATTGCTGCGTTTAGCGCACAGGGTGCGCGCCGTGTCTTGTTCGACTTCGCTTATGAATGTGAAAATTAGCGAACCAAATTAAATTCAAAATGGCGAATGGCTTTTTTTTCAAAATTTCCTATTGGTGCTAGGGGGCTGAAACTTGGTATCAAGGGGCATTTGGGGCTCACAAATATGAATCTGAAATCGATATGTCCAAAAATTCAGTCAAAGTCGGAAAATATCGAAACAACAAGATTTGTATGGAGATTTTTTTTTAAGGGTCCCGTATCTCGTAAACGGCTGGAAACGGGTAGGGGGTGCTCGAACGAATGTCATAGGGGACACCGGAGTACAGTCGCGGAAAGAATAATAATTAAAAATGGTATTCTTTTTTTTTTTTTTTTTTTCTAATTAGTCCTAGGGTGTTAAAACTCTGTATCGGGGAATTTTTGGGTCATCCGAGTCAGAATATGAAATTGGATTTTCAAAATTCGCTCAACTTCGGAAAATATCGAACAAACAAAATGTAATAATCCCAGAACATAAAGAGCCGCTAGAAACGGGCTTATTTCTATGTATACAAATATAAACCATTTATTGTCATCGATCGTCGTCGATTGAATCAATCATTGATGCATAAAAATTAAATGTTATGTAAACGGGTGTAAAACCAATAATAAAATAAATAAAATGTTTCATTCTACAAACTTCCAAAGGCTAAAATAAAAATTTAAACACATTCTCTACTTGCTCATCAAAGTGAATCAGAATACGAAAACTGCACGTGACTTGGTTTAACCAGGCCTGAGATCTAGTAAGCACTTCCAGGATACAAAATCCGGTCAATTTTATAATACTGGATCTTAATGCTAATCAAAATGGTTCGAAAAGCAAAAAATCGCACATGTTTACGTTAAACCAATCCATAGATCCAGTAGGCACTCTTAGAGCCCATAATTATAAAGATCGCGCTAGGTTCCTCTTATTTTGAACGTATTTTGTTAAAAGTAGCTTTTAAAATAATATAAACACAAAGAAGTAGTTTCCCTTTTGCTAATGTAGGCATTGTAGGCAACCCTAGGAGTATGACGCGCCCCAAAGAAGCTAGAACCAACAGCGTCGTACGTCATTAAAAATGGCCAATCGGATACGAGTAGGCTAATGCTTTTGCAAAAGCGGCAAATAACAAAAGAGTGAGGCTTCTGTAGTGTCTTTATTCTGTGATTACACTGTTAATGCGCCTAATTATTTAAAGGAGCAATTGTATAATTATGATTATAATTATTACAATACAGAAAAGTTTCAGGCGCTCTTACACTACATAACACAGATGAGATGATGATATTGATGTTTTTTTGCCTGTCCACGGAATCGGAGAAAATGATCTAATCCGCGTCTTTGTGAAGCCGGAAAGAAGTACATTTAATTATTTTAAATATTATTGTTCCATTTTACTCGTCTCTGCTCCTCTCCGCTTCTGTGGAATGACAGCGTTTTTCAAAAATAGTGTTTAAGGCGAGTACGTATGTGGAATGGTGATTTTTAAAGTCCTGAGGCTCGTAATCAGGCCAACGGAAAAGTTTGAAAAAATATATGTTATTTTTGACTATTTCTTTTAAATAATTATAGTTGGATTTTTTTTAAACCAATTATTTACTATGCCAAAAATAATGTTGAAATAGGGTCGTTTTCAATTTTTATTTCCCTAAGGCTTCTAAACTACAAGTGATATTTACACGGCTCTCTTGTAAAAACATTGGCGATTTTTCGATCTTCAATCGTATTGTTTAAAAGTTAGTAAAATGCCAATTCGGTCTAATAAAGAATAAAAAAAACTGAAATTTCGCGAGCGCGGCCCTTCGCAGGCTGCGAGCTCAGTGTAAATCTAGCTGTCGAAGGAGAAGGCGTGGAGAAGGCTGTGTCTCTTGCTCTCCCGATCCATCATGTTACGAAAAATGGTTAGATCCTACCAGATCCCACGGAGGTTTGATCTGTCCTCGTACTTTTTTTTTACATATTTCAGAAACACGTCGATACTCGATAGTAAATTTTACTTAAGATAAGAAAAAGATAAGATAAGATAAAAATCATTAATTCAAGTAGGGTTCATGGGAATCACTTTTACATCGTCAATTAATTACACACAATATAATCCAATCAGCACTTACATTTATGAAAACAAATTCAAATATTTTAGCTCAAACGCATCGTTAAAAGTAAGTGAAAAATTAAATCCATGAACTTTATAAAATACATCAGAACATTTTAAAATACATTAAGTTAACAGTTAAAAATAAAAACTTGTTTATAAAAAAAAATGTTAATGTCTACAAAAGTGAACATAAATGAATTGATTGATTGATTGATTGATTGATTGATATTAAAAATATAAATGTACGTTCCAAATTAAATATACAGTCTGTATCAGAACGAAAAGCGAAGCTGAAAGCTGGTTGATGGTTAAGTGGAGTATGTTGTAATAGCACACTCATAGTATTAAATTTCAGTAGTTTTTGTGAATTTGCTCAATCTCAACATGACTTTAGGTCCTCTTGTTTGCAGTCGGTTAAAGATTCTCATAACATCCTGTAGAAACTAAGACGTCAGTTTATTAACGTAAACAAAACAAACTAATCATCATATCAGATTACTGCAATTTCAACTATGACCGTACTACCACATATGCCTTGTAGGAAACACTAACCACTTACTGTAATCATCATTTAGAACATAAATTATTTAGGTATTACAGGGAATTCGCATAAAATTGTAGTTCACTTCAGTTCAATTTGACATTTTAGATTTGTCACCTTGTAATTATTATTTTGAAAGAGGTTAGGTTATATCACTTTTTTGGACTTTTTTCTTTAAATTTAAACTTCAGGTCGAGGTTTGACGTTCGTGTGTCAGATAAAATCTAGATAGAAATTTAACTGAAAAATACTGATAATGCCTTTAAACTTTTCTGTGGAGTAATTTGTGGATATGATCCTTGATTACGAAGAAAGTAGGAGTAACGGGAATGCCGCTCTTCGTCTGTGCGCGGAGAGGTTTCCCGCACGAAGGCAACCCAACAACGCCCGTGTGATCGTCAATGCGATTATCTGTTTACGAAATAACAACGCGCCGGTACCAATTAAACGAGGAGGGCATCAACGACTTCACGTAAGAGAGGAAGAGCAGGTATTGGATATTGGTTGTTAGTATTATCAGCTGGCATTTATGGCACTTATGTCATTTTATTAGTTGTGATTGATAAGATTGTAAATAATTAATTCAGGATGTTATGAAATAATGGTTTATTTTTCACTCCTGCAGTACTACTGCTGTAAAAAGATGCTAATTTTCCATAAGCCAGGCACCATAGTCATATTTATAGTCTAAACATTGATGGGTCTCTTTCTTTGCCTTTCGTTCTGTTACATACTAGATTAAAATTATACAAAAAAAAGAAAAAAAATCCATCACATAACATTAGCACTGTCCAAATCAGGCCAAGCTTTTTCATCGTTCAGATAATCCTAGACACTATAGTAAGCTTTCTTCAGCAAAACTGATTTCAAATATTTTTTTAAAGTAGGTAGGGGTAGTTCCATTGCTTCAACTTGGTAACTTATTGTAAAACAGTATACATTGACCCATAAATGACCTATATATTTTCCGCACACGAAATTTCGGGATAGCAATTTTATGTTTGTATCGAGAAGCATTTTTTTAAATGAATCTATATTTTTAACCGCGTAAATAATGTTTTCATATACGTATTGAGAAGGCACTGTCAAAATATAAAATTCTTTAAAACGATCTCTTAGCGAGTCACGTGACCGCATGTCATAAATAAAGCGAATTGCACTTTGTTGTAATACAAAAATGGTATGTATGTCTGCAGCCTTTCCCCATAGCAAAATTCCATAAGACATGACATTGTGAAATTTTTTTGACAGCGTAAGCAGCTGAACCCAATTTGTTGGCCAATGATAATATGTGGGGACTCCACTGAAGATTTTTATCTAGAATCAAGCCTAAAAATATAGTTTTATCAGTCAATTCTAAGAGCTCCCCATTTAAATACAAAAAAGGACTATCTAATTTTACGTTAGGTAATGTGAACCGTATACATTTTAGTTTTTTTAGAATTAAGTAATAAATTATTAATAGTGAACCAATTTAAGACTTTCGATAGTGTATTATTTATGCTATCGTAGTCCACTAATACTCGATTAATTTTAAAGTTCAGGGATGTGTCATCTGCAAAAAGAACGATCTTACTTCTTAAAGAACTTAATCTCGCCAGTCCCTAGATAATTATTTATGTAGTACAAATTCAAATTGAGTTTTGTAATTGACTTTCATCTAAACAAAAAACGAATTTCATAAGTATAAAAATTGCTTTAGCCGACGAGTCTATTTTGATTTTTCGTACACGTGTTACGGTTTCCCATGTCTAAGCGTTATAAAAACTAACTTCATAATCGCGCGGCAAATGAGTAAAAATGCTTGTAATTATTTTTACTCATAATATTTAAAGTAGGTTAGTATTTTGTTTTAAATTCTAGTAGGTAAGTATCTTCTAAAATTATTAAACTTTATTGCATAATCTATCTATCAATCAACCACAAGAATCAATTGCTAAACATAGGCCTCCCCCACGACTCGCCACAAAGAGCGATCCCGTGCAGGCCGCATCCATTGATTCCCCGCTACCCTCACCAAGTCATCATTATTGCATGATATACAAAAAAAATACAAATAGCGGACTTAATGCCTTGAGGCATTCTCTACCAGTCAACCACTGGATTTAACAGTTACGGTGCAAACAAAGTGATACAAAGTCAACTCGTTTAACTAAATAATATAATATAATGTATTCCATAAACTGACTAAAATACTTACATATACAATGTGTACTTATTCAAAGTAAAACATTACAAAATAAATTGATAATAAAAAGTAACAATAATAATATAAGATATTCTGAGAAGTATAAAGTGGATGTAGATTTAGATCACCTAAGTTAATAACATTACATTACATTACATTATGATAAACCACTAATGCCAGATACAAACAGATACCTTCAATGAAAAAACCAAATCTTAAATCGACGTGGGCAATGTTGGACAAAACCCCGGGTAACTTGGCCCGCCTCTAAAATCAGCCGAAATTTTTAATTAAAATGCATTTAAAAAATCTTTTTTGCCATGAGTACACGCCCGTGATCATACTTGTTACGATGGACTTAAAAAAACACTAGCATCAGTATAGATTCATCGTTTTTTCAAAAAAAGCGGGCAATGTTGGACCATTTGACGGTATAAAATTTAATATTTGTGTATGATTGTACCTAAATATTTAATATTTAAAATATCACAACATTATGAAATCAAATGGCTAAAATCTACAATTTGTCTGTTGTTTCTCTTGACTTTGAAATCGCATGAAATAATTAAAGTTATCACTATATTAAACAATATAAAAAAAAGTATCAATATTATACATTAACACTTTTTAAACAACGAAGTAACAGAGATGAGTCCGCGACGCCGGATCTCGGCCTACAGAGCAGTATGGCGGTTAATGTTACTATGGCTAATTGTAGCGGAGCAGCGTGGCTAGCGGGGGGTGGGCGCCCGGATCCTCAAGGTCATCGACGTTATCACTCGCCTTAATGACTTTTTTTCATGAAATTGAATTTTTATGGTCATCTTACTTACGTTTTCGAACCTCATACAAAGAAAAAAGTGTTCCAAAATGACAATTCCAGATCGTGAAGTTTTTACGGTTGTTTTTCATATTTATTCTTATGAACGTGAACGAGACTACGATTGGTAATATGTTTACTTACAAAATTTTGGGATACATTTTTTCTTGTATGAGGTTCAAAAATTCAAACGATTCTGAGTAAGATGAGCCTAAAATTTAAATTTTCTGAAAATAGATTCATGTACACTTGTTTCAAAAAACTCTCACGACCATTTATTTGTTGGTTTTTTTTTTGGGTTAGATCTATGTTTAGCAGCTAATGGACGACCATGGGTGAAATAATAATGATCATAATATGAAGAGTCGGATCTCGGATCATTTCATTTATAATTATATCTATTCAATTACATGGCGCTCCATTAAACATATAAAAATACAAGTACGGTAATATAGAAACAAACGGTAATAAAGAAAATCACTGTGTATATGAAACCATTATATTTCCACCGGGGACCTGTCGTATCGCATAACATATATCGTCCTAAAATGTTTGCCCGAGAATGTTTGGCATGATGTTGAATGGCATACTACTCATTTAACCTTTTGCGCATTAGGAACACATTATTTTACATTATAAATCCTAAAGCATGTTGTTTGTCCTAATATTGATAGCTCGAACATCGAATTACCTAACACGAAAAAATCCTAATATTAATTGACATACCAATTATTTTTCCTATCATTTAAATGGCTACAATTATAACGTTTTATTGGCCGGCGAAGCGCCAAAATTAACCTGCTACCAGTAGTAGGTTAGGTTAGGTTAAAACTGCGACCTCAACAGCGCGCGAGTCGAGTGAGCGAAGCGAGCTTGCGGCGGCAGTGGTCGCCGAAGCGCGAGGACCAACCTGATACCATCAAAGTAATGTTATTGGTTAGGTACTGTCATCAGGCAATCGATTAAAAACAAAAACTTCAAATTTTTAGTACAATAAATATTAGGAACATTATATTTATGCATATTAATCATTCAATAATTTAATCTTAGACACAATAAACATTAGGACAAAATCATATTTAGGACAAACAGTACGAGGAGCAAAAAATTCGGCACATAAAAAATATGCGCAACAAAGTCTATGCCATACCATACGTTATTCGGAGTAAAGTAGTTATGCACAAAACATTAGGACTAAAAATTTTATGCCACCCTCTATAGACCCAATTTCTACTATCACAAATAAAACTAAAACAGTACATTCTTTACAAAAACACCGGTACACAGTTTTATATGGAATCTATTGAAGCTAAATTACATTATAAATAAATAACATTTATTCAAGTTGACCGTTTATCGTGGATGAGCACTGATGCCGGTACGTCGGGGTCGCATACGGTCTGCCTCACCGCCTCTACCGTGTCAGCATACAAGATCCGATAATTGTAGTCGTAAGGATTCAAAGGACCCGCCTGGAACATAGGCAGTCTATTCGATATCACCCACACGCTTTGTTGCTCCTCTTGATCAACTTTTATATCATTAGGAAAAATAAGAGTATCCTTATTATGGGCTACCACTCCCATTGACACCTTGCTGTATGGCTTTTGTGTATCCCAACATCCGATGCTGTCTCGGGTCACCAAGCCATGAAACATGACACCACGCCTATCTATAGCAGACGCGGAAGACTGCCCAGATAAACCTCTGCTCTCGCCGGCTAGTTGAAACTCTGATGAACTGTCATTCACTCGCGAGCTTTGTCGCAGGACTTTTGTAGGCACATAAAACTCTCTATAACTCGACATAGAATGGAAGTATAACAGCCGGTTATTAGAGGAGTCCAGAGGTGTCAGTGCCAGTCCGAAAATACCATCTGCCCATTGAAAGTTAAGCCCGTGAAGTGTGTAGTTAGAAGCGAGTGGATCAGGATAAAACAGGGGATGGGAAAACCTCCAAAAAGCGCCGTCGCTTTGTCTGAACACTAGAAGACCAAATCGCCAAGTGTCTGCTATATACACGTGGAGATCCGAACAGTCTTCTGTGTTAGTATCCACAATGATGTTAGCAAAGAGTGAATCTTGAAGAACATATTTCTCTGGAATTGTGTATCGAGCGATGAGCTTGTCTGTTCTTAAGTCAAAAACTACTATGCTTGGTGGACACATCTGCTTTGGATCATCTTGGGAGTCAATTTGTCCGGAATCCATTACCCATAGTCGACCACAGGGATCAACATTGATTCGGAATACTGAAGTTAATCCACTGCAGTTTTTGGTGTTATCTGTAACAAAAGAAGTAAACATACTATGCTTATCAAGGATTCATCAATTCGACGCATGGATAATAAATAAGCAATTATGTAGTCTATTACCGCCCAGATTTGATAAAAAACGCAGTTAGGAATAATCTATATATTAAGAGTAATCTTAAAATAATGTATATGTTGCGTGTTTAGTTCCCGAAACAAAGAACTATGGAATGGAATGGAACTATCAGCCCGGGTAAGTTTTTATGGGTGGGCAGTATATGTACTGTTGTAGGTGTGTGGCAAAATTGTCACTGAGATCCGTACTCAACTAATATAATACAATCAACCTTAACTGGGCTAGTTTTATATTGTCATCAGGTGTCTTTCGTGCATGAAAAGGTACTAAATAAATTTGTCTCACAAAGTCAAAAAATATCACATTGTTGAGATAAAAGTACCTAGGGAGAAAAATTATACATTAAACTTTGTCTGCGAGTACACATTACCGGAAAAGGCTCGATGGAAAGACCAGTCAGGGTACGGTCTGAGGAGAGGAGACGTCACGCCTCCCGCGCGCGGCACTGTCGCTAGAGTGGCCGGCACTCCTCGCCGCCAGCTCGGCAGCGTCACCCACAATCTCGATCCGTAGACTTCCAGACCCAGGGGGAGGACGTTTGCCGCAATATATTTGCTGAAAAATTTAATTGGGAAATCAAAATATTGCTTTTATAATTCATCCCACGCCTAGTCATCTTAAATTTATTAACACGGGGAACAATCGCCATTTTTAATGGCATTGAGATCTTCCCACAATATGTCTACTTTACTGATGTGCTATGCTGGACAGATGTGCATGAAATTTGGAACAGGTTTAGTTTATACCCTAACTGAACACATCTTAGGTTACTTTTTATCCCGTAAAAAGGCATGGGTTCCTTAGGATAGTGTACCCCGATATCAACGCGAGAGAGGCCTCGGACAAAACAAGTTAATAGTCCTAAGAATAGGATTACATAGTGACAAAGTAGGTCGTTTCTGGTTGCGAAATTTTATTGCTAGAAGCCAAGGTACTGAAGATGGTACTAAAAACCATGCCAGTTTCCAAACAAGTGTATCTAAACTGTGCAAAATACTACGATAAGCCTAATTTTGGGCCATTTACAGATGAGGCTGTTCAGATATGAATACAAATTATACATAATTTATAGCTGTATGGTGGTAATGTACACGAGAAAACAACATTTTAATTGCAATGTTGTAATAGCCATAAAATAAACTATGCACCAAATATTACATTGGTTGTTAAACAACCGGAATTGATGCTGTAGGTATGTTGTATACAAAAAGATGAGCCCATTTCGAAATTGAGTTTCAAAGTACGTACTGGCGGCTGCGGACTTATGATGGTTACTTTTATCACGCGATAGTGACAAAGCATCCGTGACGTTTTAGCAAACTACGAGTGAAGTGACAGATGCTTTATCACTTATTTATCTCGTGATAAACGCAACCATCATAGGCTCCCAGAGGTAACATCTCAATCATCAATATCCAGTAATAGAGCACCGTGTTCACATAAGGTGTAATAATATACGGCGACTGATGATCCCAAGTTCTTCTTTGGCAGAGGCTTATATCATAATGTTAGCATTCAGAACAATTAATAATGTTAAAATCCCATACAAATAATTGACGACGTCATAAGTTCATAACTCTATCCTGCACTAATAATGCCATACGAAAACTTCCGATCATCAAATGTATACCCATATATTTAAGCAAACAACAGCCTATATAATTATTAGTGATGACTCGAGAAAATAAAGCCACAACACATCTAGATGAAACTATATAAAAATTGTTCTAGTGGGGACAGTCCTAGGGGGAGATAATTTTGGCTTCGATAAGGAACCATTAATACAAAGATCAAAGTTCAAAGAAAAGTTGAAATGAGTTAGTTACCTGGTGGAAGAGACTGGGAATCGAACCCTCTCTGCGCGTTAACCTTTCCGCCACCCTAACTCCCACAAGCGACCTTTCGAATTTTTCCTTATGCTTTGTGTGTTGATCTTTGCATTGTTTATTTGAAAGGCAATTTGAATAGCAATGAACTTTTTTACATTACTGGATCTTTATTAATGCGGTGAGAACAAAATATTCAAATATGTATTACCCGGTGTTAATGGCGTGCTGGCGATGCTGCGCCGAAGGGAACTCAAAGTCGACTCGCTGCCATTTGTACAGTGTGCTGAATGGGGGCGTGTCCACATCTGCAGGGATGGACTGCGAGCGCGCAAGCCCTAACATGGTGAGCCATAGAGCAAGCCCTGCCGCCTGTGTTGCTCCTGAAACACGCGATGTTTTTTTTTTATCTCGACGTGCAATTGAGAATCTTGACCTTCACGACCAGCCATTGCGAAATTGTATTACAGGAGGTAGTAAGTCGAGTGAGATCACAACGAGTTTGTAAATGCAAAATATCATAATTAAGTACATTATCAGCAAAAATCCCTTGATCATTTTTTTGTTCTGTTTGAAAAATTGGAAAAAAAAGTTTGAATTTTTTTAAAAGTTACGCTAAATTATTTAGTACGTTATTTAGTTAAGTTGTAGTTGTTTAAGCAATTGACAAGATTTAATATTTTTAAGACTACAATTTTATAACTTCTCTGTATTCCGCTTGGAAAAAGGGTGTAATCACTGTTTTCATATTTTTTAGGATTACTAATTATTATACTACTTATTTATTAAAATTTACTTTACTTACGCACAGAAAAATAAATTCAAATATTTATTTTTATGGTGTATACACCCTACAAAAGCCAAGCTCATTGTAACGACGCATAGGGCTCCCCCACATCTAGCGTCTCCCGAACGTCGACGCCTCACCAACGCCCGCGCGGCGTCGCCGCCGCGCTCCCGCAGCGCCGACGCGACGCTGCGGCGCCTCTCGAACGTCGACGTCGCAGTGCCGTCCACACGGCGTCGGCGCCGCGTTAGCGCCGCACCTCCTCGACGTCAGTGTCGACTGTCGAGCGTCGGAGCGTCTTGTCGGCGCCCACGCAGCGTCACTGCGACGGACAGAGCACGCAACAAAGTCCAGGGTTTCCAGACGTACGATAATTATCGTACATGTACGATAATTTGGCCTCCAGTACGATGTACAATACAATGAGTACTATCGTACGCAAAAGTACGATAATTTGCAGATTGTCGAAGGTTGAGTTAAATTGTTCGATTATCAAATAAAAGTCATGGATTCCGACGAAGAAACACTGCTGTTAACGTTACTGTTGAAACGAAAATTACGTAAAAAGAAGAGAAAATATTGTCGTCGATATTGGCAAGATCCTCTATGGAGTTCTGGAATTCATGAGTGACTATTTTGTGTTGTATAAACGAGTGAAAAAAAATGAAAAACACTTTTTTGAGTACCTTAAGATATTTAAGAATGCCAAGAAAAACATTTGAGGAACTTCTGCTTATAATCCAAAACGATTTAAGAGGCCTTATTCCTTTTAAAATTTTTTTTTTTTCATATTATGACGAATATATTGATAATTTCAACCAACTTTTTGAAGTGAATAATACTTTTTCCCGAGTTCTAGGTAGTAACGTAGCTATTTCATGCTTTCATTGCGTGCAGTCGAAAATAAGTTGAAAAAACGAATTTTCCACGTGAATTTTGTCAATTTCGAGTAGTTTTTCGAACAAAAATTATCAATGAAAAATTCAAACTCTAGGTTTCAAATATATACCAATAAATCCCAATAGCCCTGTTCTAGGAAGTAACATCAATAATATGTTGAGAAACATGTTTGAGCATAGAGAAAAATGTCTAAACAATCAGCATTTTAAAAGGAATAAGGCCTCTTAAGACATCGCGATACAAAATTCAGAAAGTCAATTTCACCTGAAGAGAGACTAGTATAGCATAAACAATATGACGCGAGCTGTGAGAACAACCTATAAATAGCTCACGAGGATTGTTAATTGTTTAGCATATTTTGTATAAATGATTCACAAATTACTTAATTGTAATTTTCTGTCATAAAACACTAACATTGGCATCCCTGCTAATGGCGACCAAACAGTGAAAAAATTTGACGATCTGATCAGGTTGGCAGTCATTTCTGACCAGTTGGACGTTTATTTCGATTCAAGGTCACTCCAGTGAGTGCGTTATCATATAATGTTATTAAAAAACCCTAGAATTTAACCCAACCTTCGACGACCTGCAAATTATCGTACTTTTGCGTACGATAGTACTTATTGTATCGTACATCGTACCGGAGGCCAAATTATCGTACATGTACGATCATTATCGTACGTCTGGCAACCCTGGACGCGGTGGGTTGCGTGCTTTGTCCATCGCAGTGACGCTGTGTGGGCGCCGACAAGACGCTCCGACGCTCGACAATCGACACTGACGTCGAGGAGGCGCGGCGCTAACGCGGCGCCGACGCCGCGTGGACGTCACTGCGACGTCGACGTTCGAGAGACGCCGCAGCGTCGCGTCGGCGCTGCGGGAGCGCGGCGTCGACGCCGCGCGGGCGTTGGTGAGGCGTCGACGTTCGGGAGACGCTAGATGTGGGGGAGCCCATAGCTCTCTCGATCTCTAAGTATATTAATTACCACCTATTATAAATATAAAATATTTTCAATTACCTATTAGGCTTGAGATTATTGAGCTTGTTACTCGTTGTCATAAAACGTGAGCACGGAACGAAACATTTCTACTAACTTTTTCCCGAATTTCTGCCCGGTCGAATTACTGCCCGTAAATGCCAATACAGGCTGGATTTTGTTTCATTGACCTCGTGTTTTTGCAGTAATTTTGACTGTCATAATTTACATTGATAAATAAATACCTTACCTGAAACCTGATTTGGATAAATGACTTAGTAATATCCTACATTGATTTTAAACCTAACACACTTAAGTATCTTTTAATAGCATCTTTAATTAAAAAAATATGATAATAATGCTGTTCGCTTCGGTTAATGCCGGACTTTTTGTTATAATTGTATTTAATACCGATTCCGTAACATGTTTACATGTGTTATTTCAAAATGTTTTTGTTATCAGGAGCTAATTTCGAAGTTGTTAACGACATCTGTCTGAGATCTAATATCTAATCATTCCATGTCTACTTTAGCGATGTGCACTACCTCATCGTCATAGAACTTCACATTTCCATCAGATAATAAATAAACAGCGTTTTTGTGGCATCGTTTAAAATGGCTATAAAGTCGATGCGGGTCGTTCGGAAGATTGACATTTCAATCAAGGATTTGTGCTCTACCTGTTCTTGAAGAAAACAGTGGTTACTTATTTTACCCTTTTGCAGTCGAAGTTGAATTATATTGTGACAAAATGTAGATTAGCTATATTTTGGGTCTCTACATATCTATTGAGTGGAAAGTGCACAGAAAACAGTTGATGTCTTGGCACTGAATCCAAAATGTATATAGATATTTAGGTACTAGTATTTGTAGTATTTGTTATATACCTACTTAGTGAGTTTGATTTCCCAACAGCCTACATTTATACAACAGATATTTAATTATAATAACTAGCGACCCGCCCCGGCTTCGTACGGGTGCAATGCTTATACATTATGCATGTATTATGCATATAAACCTTCCTCTTGAATCACTCTACCTATAAAAAAAACTCATCAAAATCCGTTGCGTAGTTTTAAAGATCTAAGCATACAGAGGGACAGACAGACAAATAGGAAGCGATTTTACTTTATACTATGTGGTGATAGTGATACTTCATCAGATGTGTTATGTAATTCCTCTTTTCATAGATCTGCGATATGCAACTGATGATGGCAATGTTACGACGATTATCCTGAAATGTTGAGATCTTTGCCTGCAATTCTGCTTTTTTGTATAAATACTTATAGGATTAATTGTTTTAAGAAAATTGAACTAAGCCTATTGGGAATTATCTCGTATCATGTAGAGTCAAGACTCTCGAGAGAAAATAAAATACTTAAGCACATTTTATACAGTTTCATCGACACAAAATACGATAATAATCCTTATATAGAAAGTAAATTTATTTTATTCCGACTGCCGGGTTTTCTGGTAACGTTGGGTTGGCGTAAGAGTAGTGCCGTCAACCCCTCAAGCAAAATAGGCGCATTGTAAGACGTCGAGTTGTGGAAACCCAGCCCCCGATAACCTATACTATAACATAATGCTTCCTGCAACAATCTTTAATGCTTATATAAGTGCATGTCAAATTTTAGACTGTAAGTGATGTATGTGATACACATTTGTTAACTTTCAATTCACTTACTGTACAACATAGCCGATGTTAAAATATGACGATAACTTGAGCTGAATTGCAGTTGAATCTTCTAATGCGAAATTATGACTGATTTTAGTGTGATAATTCAGAAGTCAGTCGACGATTGTTTTAAGTAATATGTTTACTGTTTTATGAAGGAGACAAAAGTGTTATTGCAAAAGTGTAACGTAACATAAAATAAAACATTGCTGAATTATAACTTCGTACATTATCAATGATCGTTACACGCGAAGCCATAATCAATCAATACACGCAATAACTATACCTCAGGCTCAATTCGATTGACATTGACGCTCGCTGTTTGAGCGATGCATCGGTTATATCACGGACGTAGACGTGTTTTACAGACAATTTTTTTGAAGAATAATTTTTCGTAGAAAATAATTCTCGTAATATCGTTTCACAGAAAAATAATTCTGGAGAATATCCACTTCATATAATTTTAGTTTATCGAGATTTCATTCTAAAGAATATTCGTTGATCGAATATTCATTTCATAGAAGAATAGGTATATCATTTATATTCTTAATTCCTATTTTCTTACCTATATCATTTATATTCTTAATTCCTATTTTCTTACCTAAAATAATACTTTTACCTATACAAACCTGGTTTGATTCTAGCGCTTTGCCGGCCGCTGCCGCGGCAGTGGACATAACCTAAACTACTTTAAGGGTAGCAGTCAGGTTCGGTAAAATAAAAATACTTTAAACGTTGTTCTGTAAAATTAATATTCAAATATCAATAAATGTTCTTTAATATAAAATTTCGATGAATTAAAAATCTATAAAATATATTCTCTGCATAATGATTATTCGATGAAACGAAATTATTTGAAATAAAAATAGGTACAAGAATTGAGTATTCTCATATTCTGCCAAATATTTTCTGTGAAACAAAATTTTATGAAAATTCTGTCGCTAAAACAAAGGGACTCTATTACGGACCTATGCACTATGGCAGTGATAAATGTTCAGAACGGAAGGAACACTACTGTGATTAAAAATATTTAGTACCGCCTCGAAACGAAACCGCAATTGACCGGTATAAAAAGTTTTAATTATGCGTACTAATCGCGAAAGTATTTAAAAGTGATATACAGAACAATGTCCTAAGCCATTCTTTGTTGTTATGCTATTTTCGTGCCTTTTCTCTAACCAAGTACGGTAAAATTCTACGATAATGGAGAAAGAAGAAATATGTTTTGAACAAGTAAGATGTATTAAGTAGTGAGTTGGTGATTTTTAATTAGGTACGTTACAATGTGTTTTTTTTTTATGTATGTTATAATATAATTAATCCATGTTGTGCTATTATTGTATTAAGTAGTTTCTTTACATACTTTATAATAATAAGTTTTATCCAATTATACAAAAGATAAGCAGTCCATGTCGGAAACATAGTACCTATTTTCAAACTGTGCTGTCGGAATACTCGGAATAGAACACACCTAACTAAATAGGTATTCATTAATGAAGTGGAGGCAAAAAGTTATTCTAGTTTTTATATAAGATTTTAAAATATTTGAACCTATATAAATATAAATGAGAAATAAGAATCAGTCTATACGAATAAAAAATTTGGTATCGCCACAATAAAAATAGGAAAATATTTGTTAAATGCTCTTTGAATAGTTGAGTTTCCCTGATGAATGGAGAGCGGAAAATACTACAATGTTGATGGTAGATTGGTCGACGCGACGTAATTACAATCAGTGATCAACACTTTCTAGAGATCCTTACCGCATAATAACACCTCCATGTAATTAGTAGATAATTATCTGTTCGAAGACTTATTGGTTCATGTCCAGTGGTTCATGCCTTCCAATACGCGTAAGTTGCAACAATGTGATGTGTGTAATTAATTGATCGAGTGAATCGAGCGAGCGAATCGTCCCCGTAATCTCCGTTTCAGTTTAACCAAAAAACCATTCGTGCTTCGCTTTCCCGGCCAATTAAAAACCGAGTTCAAACATCCGAAGATTTGCGCTGATTGATGCATTTAAATTGAATTCGAACCACGAACACAAAATCGCAATATGAAGAACTTATGAAGACCACATGGTATACCGTTAAACTACTCATTATAAAATTAGGAACTGTTTACTTAAACTCATTACAAAGTGAAAGGAGGAAAGGGACCTCTAAAGATATTCTAAGCTATTTTTTTAACCCCCGACGAAAAAAGAGGGGTGTTATAAGTTTAACATGTGTATCTGTGTATCTGTGTATCTGTGTGTCTGTCTGTGGCATCGTAGCGCCCAAGCGGATGGACCAATTTAAGTGCTGTTTTTTTTAATCGAAAGACTTTTCCGTCGAGATGGTTCTTAGCTATGTTTGGTGGAAATAGGACCAGTAGTTTCCAAGATATTCAGCTTTAATTGGAACAAGTGACGGGATCTCAGCCAATAATGAAGTCAATAATTCGAAATATTGGCTAAATGTTAAGTTTTATTAGCATTTTCTATATGACTCACTAATTGAGGGTCTCATGATGACCAGGTAGTTGTTAATGGATCTCAGCCAATATTGAAGCTAAGGATACCAAATTTTGGTTAAATGTTAAGTTGTATTAGCATTTTCTATATCACTCAATAAATAAAGGTCTCATGATGACCAGCTAGTTGTTAATGGATCTCAGCCAATATTGAAGCCAAGAATTCCAAATTTTGGATAAATGATAAGTTTTATTAGCATTTTCTATATCACTCAATAAATGAAGGTCTCATGATGACCAGCTAGTTGTTAATGGATTTCAGCTGATATTGAAGCCAAGGATTCCAAATTTTGGTTAAATGTTAAGTATTATTAGCATTTTCTATATGACTTACTAAATGAAGGTCTCATGATGAGGCCTGACAGAGAGTTGTGAAAGGATCTAAGCCAAGATTTTCTAATGTTGGATAAATGTTAAATTTTATTAGCGTAATCAATAGATTAATAAATTTTTGACAGTACAATAATTTGGTACCTTGGAGCTGAAGATGGCCATAGGAACTCCTAAACAGCACAAGATAAACCCACGGTGGTTGGGCTCATCTGATTATTCTTGATGAGCAATTAATATTTGGGAAGAAAGTAAAGTCAATAATAAAACCGAGTCCCAAAAAAAACTGTTTTGACAAAAAAAACTCATTATAATTTCTGTCACAGTACTGGGTCACTATTTTTAAGTTTCGGAATTCTGCTAAAGCTGAATTGTTATTAGGACTATTGAACAGGTTCCTTTGATTGAGGTCACAAATAGCAACACCCTGCAAGATTTTAACGCGACTAAATGACACGTAAGCTTTAGCAAAAGTACTCTTGCCTAAGTGAATAACAGCTTTTTAGGATTTTGTACTTTGTGTCAGTCTCTACACAGCTTAGCTCAGAGACAAAGTGGTTGAATACATTTTTAAAAACATTTGTATGTTTATCCCATTGTGTGGGGTATCGATGATTAGGTCTCTCAAAACTAAGTCGTTACCTAGCACCAACTGCAATTTTTATGGAGCTAAGTAAGCCACCCGTACCTACTATTTGGATCCTGTAGAATAGAAACCTGGTTCTGTTTTAGGCCATAAGTAGCAGGTTCTTGCGACTGACTGCATGAGCAGTGCATTTAAAGTATATATTTTGATTGTCTTGGCTAATAACTTCGCCATTTTGCCATTATAAGCATTAACTAGTCTTACTTTAACGTTTTTTTCCCAGAATGTTGCTTAAGGCTATTGAAATCAAAATATATCCTAACTTCAATCTTAGAGAAGACGGCATTCATTACCACTGGCTTGGGATCCTGCTGTACCTACATAATTATAGTCCAGCAATGTAAAATGTAAAATAAGTTACTGAATAAGCTCGACGAAAGATTGGAAACCCTGGACCTTAAACGGTGTAAAACAAAAATAGTGTCAAAAGAAGAAAATTCCGGGACGAAACTTCTGTTTGTTTAAAAAATATGAAATAAAAATAAAATTAAAAATTAAAAAAACCCCCGACATGACAACCAATAAAAAGAAAGAAATAAAATCTACGAAATGTGCCTATACAATGAACAGTAGAAAAAGAATCCAAGCTTCGTTGCGTCGGGGGACCGCTAAGTAAATGAAATGCAATGTACTGAAAATCGTAAAGTGGGAAGCCCAAATGCATACATGCAATTTTGCGTTGAAAAATATATTTCATTTCATTTAGGTTTAGCGGTCCCCCGAACGCAACGAAGCTTGGATTCTTTTTCTACTGTTCATTGTATAGGCACATTTCGTAGATTTTATTTCTTTCTTTTTATTGGTTGTCATGTCGGGGGTTTTTTAAATTTTTAATTTTATTTTTTAAACACTGTGTTCGTACCTTATACGCGCAACTAACTATGATGATGTTTGATGGACAGGATACGCTCGTGAGATATTCAAATAAGCAACCAAATCGGAGCACTCATTAAAAAAAAGGTTGTCATTTTTATATATTTTTTTACGAAATAAGGTTCCTTTTAGAGTTATATAGTTAAATTATCATTTTTAAATTTCGAATCACAGTACCTATTTATAAATATATTTAAACCAGATTTAAACTACATTGCAATTTATTTATTGGACACAGTCCGTGTCGGGTGTAATTCAAGAGGTAAACTTATCAGCTGCCCATTTTTAGGGTTCCGTAGTCAACTAGGAACCCTTATAGTTTCGCCATGTCCGTCTGTCCGTCTGTCCGTCTGTCCGTCTGTCCGTCCGTCCGCGGCTTAGCTCCGTGATCATTAGTACTAGAAAGCTGAAATTTGGTATGAGTATGTGTATGTATCACGCCGACAAAACGGTAAAATAAAAACTAAAAAAAAAATTTTTTTTCGGGTACCTCTCGAACACCTAAAGTGGGGGTGATTTTTTTTTTTCGTTTCAACCCTAGTGTGTGGGGTTTCGTTGAATAGGTCTCTTGAAAATAATAGGGGTTTTCAAACATTACTTTTTGATAAAGTCAGTAGTTTTGTAAATATTCGCTCCGAAAATAAAAAAAATTGTGTCCCCCCCCCTCTAACTTTTGAACCACAAGTCAAAAAAATATGGAAAAATTTATGTTAATGCGGCCTTATAAGTACTTTCAATGAAAACTATATTGAACAAAATCGGTCAAGCCGTTTTTGAGTTATCGCCAAATTTCATATTTTTTCTTTAAAAGGTCGTAAGTTGACTTCCAGAAGGTAATAAGTGATTACAGTTTCTAGGGCGTTTACGACCTTTTTATAGAGCTTAAAATCTGTCTTAACTTAAACCTCGGGCTTAAAACAGCAGTTTATTGTGAAGGATGAGCAACTACGGAACCCTACACTGAGCGTGGCCCGACATGCTCTTGGCCGGTTTTTGAAACATCAAAGTATGACAAGAACACGATCTAATATGGTGGTGGTATTAACTGCTCTGTATAATTCAAGGCTGAAAAGATGCATGCACTCTTTGGGTGCTATATTCCAACTAGATCAAAAAGACATTTGTTATTTTTATCCCATGATTACGTTCGATTTTACCCGAAACTCGACTTCCATTCTGAGTGTTCACGGACTGTAATATACAAGAGGTAAACTCACCAGCTTCCCACTTATGAAACATCAAAGTACGACAACAATGCGATCTAATTTTACTATTTATAAATTCCGTTTCTTTACATTACTAAACATCTAATGTTCGAAAGTGAACGAAACCTTCGCCATAAAACGCGACTCGAACTTGACCCGATTTGATTGTTTTGTAACTTTGTTTGTTTGGACAGCGATTTGATGGTACCGTGGTGGCAATGGCCCTTGCTAGTTGCCAGAGGAGATCGGTTGTCCACGCGTCATGACCGTTGCCACCAGCCGTCGCTAAAGTGTTAATCGGACCAGAATAGGCCTGTCTACAACGAGATAAGGACTTTCATATCGCAAATAAGTTGATCCGGGTACTAGCTTGCTTATTACAAAAAGGGTGTATAGACTATGCATTGTTAACTTGACATACGTCATTTTGGGTTGATACGCTGTGCTTTAACTATTCAGTTTCACGTAACGTAGATCGAATTGATTTAGAACGTGCTCTCTCCGGGATATAATAAAACATTATCGTTTCCGTATAATTTAATACTTCAGAGTTGTTGTTAATAAACACAAACGAGAATGTTGATATTCATCACATCTACCTTATTCTTTTGGTATTTTTTATGAAGGTTGAATACATAATAGTAGAGGATCCCTTTAAGAACGACCTTCACCGAGATGTTTATTTGATTAAATGTATATTATATTTAATTTAATATGTCAATAAATATATTGCATATGGGTTGCCTAACAAATTTTAGTCCAGGGTATGTTTAATTAATGTTTTTTTTTTTTTTTTAACTTAGATAAATTCTATACCAATCGAAAGTATGAAGCCCATAGAATATGCAAACGTTAGGTTGCCTATTCTTTTCCCGTCACAACTATCGGGTAGCCAGGTTTAAACTGGTAAATCTATACTAGCATTTTGCAACGGTCTGATTATTGAATTGAAATTAAATAACATTAAAGATTATTTTATTATGAACACGGTGGTATAGGGTTGCCTGCGAAAAATCTGTCCAGAATTCCGGTTGTCGAATTTTGAAAAGTAAAATATTGCAGCGAGTGAATGTGTGCGACTGAGAGGTCCCAACCAAAACCATCCCATACGATAGAAGAGGACACAGCATAGCAGCTGTTTGAAGTCCGCCCATTTAAAAAAAGAGAGTGCGCATGCTATTGTGCTTGAAAATGAAAAGGATAGCGATAGACTCGTATATGCTGTGCATTATTTTGCACCAGTATTATACCAGTCCGTCTAGCACAACTAAGCTTCGCGACTCTTATCTTGCGACATAGCATCGCCCGTCATCACTCTCTCACAGTAGGTACAGCGATTAAAGAGACAGGTAATATTTATCGCGCGAGAAAGACTCGCATGTCACAGTTAAGATGGGATAAATATTTATACGGAACCCTCGGTGCGCGAATCAGACCCGCACTTGGCCGGTTTTTGATAAGAAAATCTCATATACGCAATCTATCGTTTCTGAGGTGAATTTCTATTTCGTTTATCATTTATCGACGAGGAACATTAATAAGGTTCTCGAATTAATCTTTATTTAGTAGGTAGGTATATTGTTTAAAACAAAATAGGTGTCATACCTATTCTACGGAACCCCAAAGACGATCTTCGTGGGTTCAATGAGTAAAGCGAGAATTGTTAAGTGATATTGTTTTAACGAGCTAAATGGTTTTTCGATATCGAATAAGGCAGTAAGTTTATATTGGTCACTTTCACCTCACTCATGGTCTGAAATTGCACAACCCGCACGTTAGGTATCGTGTGTACCTACATTATTTAATTCAGGTTACCTTATCATTCAATCATTCGGTTTTTGTGCGAATGCAATGTAAGGTATTGAGTACTTTTCCATATTGAACTCAGATTTATTTAGAACTAGAGAACCGCCCCGGCTTCGCACGGGTGGAATGCTCATACTAAATGTACTACAGAAACCTCTAAAATTATCATTGTTTCTCTTCTATATAATGCATGTATTATACATAAAAACCTACCTCTTGAATCACTTTATCTATTAAAAAAATGCATCAAAATCCGTTGCGTAGTTTTAAAGATGTATGCATACACAGGGACAGACAGACAGCAGGAAGCGACTTTGTTTTTAGAATGAAAGTTATAATGTACCTGATGCTCTTATTTGGCTAACAAAACTGTCATAGGCTGCTTAGGACGGTTTCGTTTATAACATGATGAGCAGGGGATAGTTCAAACCAGTCACTATCAAATAGTACACTAAATATAATAAAAAATAAGCTCCTTGCGTGAGGCGTTATACGTCCAAATGTGCATAATCACTCGCACTTTTCAGAAAGAGGCAGAAGAGCTACTCCAATGTTCGAAATTTGGTCGTCGTATAGCGCCGTGCAGTGCTCCGCACTATACGACCGTATTTCAAACTTTCAAACGCAGGTGTAGACCTTCAGCTCTGTCATTTATCAATGAAGCGACATAAAACATCAAAGAGCTATTGGACTGTCCACGTTGTTAATTATTTACAATACTATTATTGTACACCTTAAATTCCTACATACTTATTATGGATATTAGGTGCAATCAAATAACAAACAGAGGGCAATAAATGGCGGCTTTAAACAGCTTGCAAACAACCATTGGGTAGGTATTGAGATTGTTCAGAAAGTCAATTGTTTGAATTGAGTAGTCGGTAGTCATCATTTCCCTGAAGGTTCAGGTTGGATTACTACTACGTATATTGTTTAAATTGAGCCTGCCTGACGTTTCTTTGAAAAGGCTCAAATAACTAATTTACACGATATAATCGGTTTAAATCGTTTTTTTTATATGTGACAATCGCGGAAACCGAAGAAAATATTAAATTATTTATATTTAGAATCCCAGGTCCCAGGTATTCTACAACTTAATCAAAAATATATATATATTGATAATTGCCAGCTGGACACTGAAACCGAAACTTTAACTTGACCTCTAGTAGAAATCGCCAAATTTGAAAACATCGTATTTACTTTCTACTGCTTACCATTTCTCACTTTGTCCCCGCCATCATCATAGTCACTGTACTCTGGCTCCTCATAAACTGGTTTACTTTGGTCACTATATTTCACATCCCACGGGCTAGTCCTATGTTTAAAACTATTAAATCGCTCGTTTACATCGTTGTATTGACTAGTGATGTCCGCGAATATCATGGACGGCGGTGACCATTGCAAGAACCACTGGTGAGACACTGCCATGGTCACGGACACATTATAATAATAGGAACGTCACTATAGGTACAACACTTCGGCTTACATGGCCAGTAAAAATAAACAAAAGACTATAGACTCGGCGCGTTCGCGCAGAATCATGCGCAAGAGTTGTCTGCAGGTGAAATGTGCGCGTACGCCGCTAAACCTCAGCCCCTCTAGAACATCCGTGAGCTTTCATAATGAATGATGAGCTTAGCTTTTTGACAGGCACTTAGTCAATTTAGATACAATAAATTAACGTTGGCTAAGGTTGCAGAATGAGGTAAGCCTGAATATTCAACTAATCGATTCGTGAAACATTTTTTGTGGAAGTGGTAATTACAGACCGAACTAGCGCATTCTTACCGTTATTAAATTCCTCCATCTAACATGAAGCCAGGGGAAAATTGGTAAACACATATTTAGAAATGCTACCGACAAGAGATTTTATATTCTTTGCATCTTTAACCCTGAGACGGATTTCAGGGTGTTTCCTTCAACTATATATCTAATTCAGTGCTTAATAAAAACAACTATCTAATTTATCTATTACTAGCGACCCGCCCCTTCGCACGGGTGCAATGCTGATATTAACTCTACTATACTATATTATTTATGCATGTTACATATAAACCTTCCTCTTGGATTACTCAATGTATTAAAAAAAACCGCATTAAAAACTCCGTTGCGTAGTTTGAAAGATCTAAGCATACATAGGGACAGACAGCAGAAAGCGACTTTGTTTTATAACTGTTACTTTACAGTTCAGAAGAGCTATCTCAGTTTTTCTATTGTACAATATATTACACAATTTTTCGTATTCAAATTAAATTTTAGATTATTTTAGTTGCGACTACAATTTGACATCTGAATCTACTGTTATTTACTGTGTTAGTGGCTGATTGTTTGCATCATAAACTTTAAATCCATATAACATAATCAGTATGACAAATAAATTTGAAGAAACTGCAGTATGTAACTAATGTAATTCTTTTTATACACAAGTGGTTGTTAATAAGCCATTCTTATTTATACTTATATAAATAAGAATGGGTTAACAACGTTATATATTATTAAATTTAAACGGTTTTAAGTCGTGAGAGACAATAATGCGAAGAAAATTTGGAAAATGCACGTTCCCTCCATCAAAGTTAATGGTACCGTACTTAACATTGTAGGACCATATTACGTCAACTTTCATGTCGCTGATTGGCCACATTCTTGCACGGCCCATAACAATATTTATTGTAGGTTGTAAAAACCGCAGTTGATGACTAACTTTCACTGAATTTATAGACCTCTGATAGTATGTGAGCTCAGTTGATGACACTTATGCCTTTAGGTCTATCTATATAGCAGCCACAGACGTCAACTGCTGAACATAGGCCTCCCCCATGACTCGCCACAAAGTACGATCCCGTGCAGACCGCATCCATTGATTCCCCGCTACCATCACGAAGTCATCCGTCCATCTAGTCGGGGGCCGACACACTGAATTTTCCTATACGTGACCCGTATAGGGATTAACTAAAAATATAATTAAATAAGTTTCTGTCAAAAAAAAATCCTTTTATAAGTTTTTATAGCCGACTGCACTTTTCTATGAACATCCATCAAATGCTCACTGAGACGATTCTCGTTAGTATTGCTGTATCTATAACAGAATTTCTAGGACCACCTTCCGGCGCCATCACCAGACCAGCCCCATGGTACCATATTATTGTATTGTCATCAAAGTTAAGTAGGTAAGCAAAATTTCAGCTCAATCGGTTGAAGATATATCTGCATCAAAAAGTTGCAAGATTTCACCCGAACAAACATAGTTGCATGCATACATTGCCAGTTAAATAAAAGCTTGTAAAAAGGACATGGATGTTGACAGATAATGCGTTCATGGAAGGGTGGGGTAACAAAATGTGGAAAGCGTAGACCTGGTCCATCCATCGACTATCTGGGAGATTGATCATGAGGTCATTAAATTTGCCCTCCATTTAACTAGCTTCTCTAGTTCCAGGTCTGTACGGTCTATGCGCCCAAAATAATAAAACTCTTCTTATATGTAGCCTATAAGGACTCCACCGATCCACGGTCGATGGTCAAGAAGAGGACGGCTTTTTGTAAGCAAACTCTCAGTTCAAATTGTACTTACTATATAATATACAACACATTTAGTTTTCACAAATCGTTAACGACCCAGTTTCCAATTTATAATACTGACGTATCGGCTCTGCCCAATCAGTGGTCTCCGTGTGGCCCACATACGTGTTAACGACGGTGATTACTCCGAACTACACCAGTTGGCTTCAGCAATAATCCACGATGCTCGTTAAATACTTTGCCATTTTCGTCATTTTTAAGCTAGCTTCGGCTATCTACCCGTATTTCGATACTCAGGACTTTATCTACAACGTGCCCAAAGTCTACAGGATCTCCATCACGGTAGATAAGCTGCTGGAGTATTATGAGAAGAAACCGTCGAAGGATCCGGAGTGGTATATCTCATTGGATATGGCTAGAGGTAAGGGAATATTCCCGTGTTCACTTAAATTTTAGGGTAGTTGTCAGAACGTTTCTGCAGATATCATCTTCCTGTCGCGTATATTGAAAAAAAAGAGCTAAAACCTAAATTGGCCGCAAAAGTTTGATAAAACTGTAATACTGAGCTTGCGTTAAAACACTTTGTTTTGTTTTCTATTATGATAAGATACGATAATTCACTTCTCCAATATATGCGACAGACAATATATTTTCTCGTGCTAAAAACACAATTATTGCTTTTTTTAGAGTTCCGTACCCAAAGGGTAAATACGGGACCCTATTACTAAGCCTCCGCTGTCCGTCCGGCTGTCCGTCTGTCACCAGGCTGTACCTCATGAACCGTGATAGCAAGACAGTTGAAATTTTCACTGATGATGTATTTCTGTTGCCGCTATTGCAATTAATTATTCATGATAAAATAATAATAACAATTAATGACTTCCATACAAAAATCGGGGTTTTTCCATGGTATTCCACGGTAGTTTTTCATAAACCGTAATAGGGAGAAATTTTCAGAAAATGTATATTTCTGTTACTGCTATAACAACAAATAATAAAAATAAGTAAAAATTACAGGGCTCCATACAAAGAACGTGTTTTTTGCTCGATATTGGTACGGAACCCTTCGTTCATGAGTCCGACTCACACTTTGCCGATTTTTTTCTATTGTGATGGTTCGTTTATTCAATATATGCGACAGACAATATATAGAAGTAATTCTTTTGGCTGAGCGAATCCACTTAGCTTTGTACCCGATGAACAATACCCATTATCTGTATTGTTAGTTGTGGCCGCAACTGCCACTTCAAAATGTAAGGCGTTATAAGTGCAAATTACTTTTACACTAAATTAGTCTTTAAGTCAAACGAAATAAGGTTTACTCTTAAACAAAGAGAACACAGATGTTGGTCACTTCATTGTCTTATAAGCATCGAAACGAGCTTCACTGCTCTTTCACTTACGAAGTGACCAACATCTGTGTTCTCTTTGTTTAAGAGTAAACCTTATTTCGTTTGACTTAAATACTAATTTAGTGTAAAAGTAATTTGCACTTATAACGCCTTACATTTTGAAGTGGCAGTTGTGGCCGCAGCTAACAATACAGATAATGGTATTGTTCATCGGGACAAAGCTAATGGGATTCGCTTACCAAATGTGATTCAAACTATACTCTCCCGTGTTATCGAGCGCAAAAACAGTATCTCAATGGCGTTTTCATTGAGTTGGCGCTTTTGATCTTACAACGGCAGTACGGCTCAACATAAATGTATAGAAAAATTGGAACCTGTAGCAACTTAAGTAAATCGGTTAGAAAAATAATTGTATTTTTCTATTAATTATATTTGCTGATATTGATTGATAGACACTAATCGAAATTGATGCAGGGTATTTATCATTATATACCATTTTTTAATTCCCATTTTAACTGGTATTTTCTCATTAAACATTTCGAAGGTAATTCAGATCTACTTTCATATTAATTCACGGATTTTCGGTAGCCTTGAGACTTTGATTATGTAATTCCAGACCCGCCCCAACCGGTTAGATACTTACTCGAAATTCGTACTTGTTTTTTCTTATTTTAACCAACTTTAAAAAGTAGTAGAACCTTCCGTCTAGTATATTTCTTATCTATATTGTCATTTTGATTTAGAAAGAGATGGCGGAATTTCTCCTGTATTAAAGGCACAGCATGCTTATAGAAATTCGGCGGGTTTTCCATATAAAGTCATGTCCCAAAATGCATGATATAATAAAAGAGATTTTTGAAGGTTTTATTGTACCTATTCTGGTGGGTGGCGCGCGGTGGGCGTGTTGTTATAGACATATGCAATTGCTTCAAGAATGTGTGACAATATGATTTGTTTGAGTTAAGCAAGTATTTCTTTATTATCATATTTCTTCATTTTTTTCTTACACAGGTCAACTGGAATACACGATCAACGAGCTGGATAAGTCTGTGCCGGCTAAGCTGAAGGAGAACTTGCAGAATCTGACGAGGAAGATGGACCGGATCCGCAACAACACCGACATCACGAAGCTGGTTTACCGGAGCAAGGATTATGAATATGGTATGATACCTAGTTCTATTGATTTTCAACCTACTTAAAAAAAGAGGAGGTCCTCAATTCGGTTCCATATTGGGTTGCATACATTTTAAAGCCATAATGTCGGTGTGCATAACCACTTTTGTCATTATAGTCCTTTGAGCATAAGGTGTGTTAACCATTAATTGATCCGTATAAGTTTTATGACCATAATATTTGTACGCATTAGTAAGGAATGTCTAATTTTAATATTGTTTTGGGGTATATCAACAGAAATTATAATGTTTTTATGCATATCGTCTTGGCGGTTACCTATCATAAACTCGAAAATTATAATTCCGAATATTAAAATCCCGAAAGCGTTTCGAATGTTTTTAGTTGCCCGAAATTTTGTTTGCCCGAAATTACATTTCCCATATTATTATTTTTAGTTCGTTGCAATTTTATTTCGCACATAATTCAAATCGACACTTAATAAAATTCCGAGGTATCATTTGACAACTACAGACTTTTTATGCCGAAAAGTATTAAGTCCGAAATATTATCATCCCGCTGTATCAAAAAAATCTAAATTGTACATTTGATAAGAAAGGATTGACACTAGTCTTAAGGTTGTCAAACACTCGGCAGGCTATTAGGGCATTATTCTCTTTAACAAATTGCCAACTGAGCTGAAGTCGATCACCAATAGCTTAATTTTTAAAAATAAATTGAGAGTTTTCTTGCAGGAAAAGTGCTGTTACTCAGTTGAGGAATATCGCGACCGAGCCTAAAATGTTTAAATTTATATTAATACCTAATTAATAAGCTTTACAAGATTATGATTATGATTGTGACTTTTGATAATTTGACATTGTGATTTCGATATTTATATTTCTTATTTTTTATTTTATTTTGATGATTTTTAAATATGATTTAGAATTATTGATATTATTTACTTATAATTTATACCTTATTTTTAAATTACTAGATTACGACGATATTTTTACTTCATGTTTTTGATTTATTTTTAATTTTTTTTTATTGTATTTTTGGAGATTTTGCTAAAGGTTTTTGACGTTATATTTTAATTTATATATACATTTATTGATATTTTTTTTATATAATAATTAGTGTTTGTCTTTTTTGAATATTTATGTTATTTTCCGTTACTTGATTTATGCTTTTGATTTGAATAATTTTGGTTTTTATTTTTGTATGTTGTTATATGAATTTCAAACACAAGTCATGTTGTTATTAAATAAAGAATAAATCATTTTAGGTTAGGGTCGCAGTTCAACCTAACACTCCTCTCCTCGCTTCGCTCGTCGTCGTACCTAACCTAAGCCAAGTCGGACCTGCCTTAGAACTAGATTAATGGGTTACGTACCGTTATCAAATATCTAATGTTTAAACTCGATTTAGACCTGCGCGGCTCGCTCACTTCGCTCGCTCGTTAGGGTCGCAGTTCAACCTAACACTCCTCCTCGCTTCGCTCGTCGTCGTACCTAACCTAAGCCAAGTCGGACCTGCCTTAGAACTAGATTAATGGGTTTTTAATCGTGACGGTAAAATGATATTAGGGAAAATGAGATTTCGATTTTACGTAGCATCGGAATTATGAAAAGGTGGTTAACAAAGCAGTTGTCAAATAATAAAGTTGGCAATCGTTCTTCTGGTTATCGAGTTTCGGGAAAACATTAATGTAGGAAAACAAACTGGCGATATTTTAAAAGTATGGTAAACAAAGTATATGGATTATAAGAATTCGGTTAACCGTTTTCGGACAAGTAAAAATCGAACAAGTGTGTTTCGGAACTTCGATTTGGCGCATAATACTGAGCGACATAAATATTTATATTCTCGTTGAAGTTGGTTATTTTTTGGAAAAAAGTTATTATGCCTTTATCATATAGTTCTTATAGGTACAGTCCGTGAGCTCTCAGATTGCGATCCGGGTTTGGGTGAAAACTGAAAGGTTCTTATTTGGATCGCGTAAGAGCGAGCGAGACAGATATGTATATATCGCATTCTAATCTTAGTTATTCACGGCCGCATCAAATTTCATTTTTATTCTCCTTTCATTAACAAATTCAAACCAGTAATACCGGCTATTGTGAAAGGTCGAAACTGCCGTAAATGAGTAATTAATAATTGAGACATACAATTAAAAAGTATCATTCTAGTGCTAACAACGTTATGCAAATAGATAAGAGACCTAGTTTTTTTAGTTCAGTATTTTAAGGGTATTATGAAACATTTACAACGTGATTTACAACTTGACGCACGTCCATTTGCCTAACAATCATACGTAACCTAACAACACGGAATTAATACTCTTAACGTGCGCTCACGGTGCAAGTTGCTTGTTTTTTGCTTATTTGTAAGCTACTATCGTATGCACAAAACGTGAGGAATAAGGATTCTTCTCTGATAGCTCCGCGTGGCAACACCGAAGAGCAGACGTAGACACTTTAAGGCGAGTTGGTACCTACGTAAAATGGTGACTTTTAAAGGCCTAAAGGCTCGCAATCTCGCTCGTAAAGGGAAATTCTGAAAAATAGAAACTTTTTTTTTTCAAGTACTACTTCCTTTAAAAAAAATGGTTTTCTTTTAAAGCAATAAATACTAATGTCAAAATAAAGTTGAAATACCCTAATGCTTCGAAACTACAAGTTGATATTTACACGGTTCAAAATATTTGTAATCATCTAATCAGTCACCATTATTAGCTCCGTTTTCTTAAGTCAGTTCTTATATTCTGCTTGAGGGGCCAATGTATCTTGACCTATGATTTCGAACGCTCACTAATACTTCACGTGTCTAATTATATCAGGAACGTTTGTCCTACTATGAATAAGCAATCGTGATTTTGCTGTAGGTAAGTAGATTTCAGATTAGGCACCGTCAATGCAGTTTTTATAATTTCACTGCTGAAGATAATCCACCTAAATATATCCACGGGTTTGCGCTGCCTGGACTGCACCATATGGAACGTTAACAGAAAATACTACTACCCATCTTTCCTTAGTCCTTACCGTCCATTTACTTTAAGTTTGCACCAGGTAACTATGGTGTCGCATATTTAAATGCAAGTGTCCTGACTGACTGACTGACTGAAGTTGAAATTTGGGTTGGACTGTGTAGCAAAGCGGGGCTGGGAATAAATTTTTTGATGGTGGTGGTGTTATTATAACACCTATTTTTTATTGGCTCAACAATGGCAAAGAAAAAAAATAAACGTAAGAATTTGTGGGCACCTTCTAGTTAGCTCATAAAAGCAGTTTTAATTTAATAAGAAAAATCGTTTTCAATTTAAACAAAAATCGATACAAGTAGCTGAAAGTCTTAGACACAATTGCTTTTATCATCACAATCATAATCATTAAGAATTTTTTTGGAAATCACTGTTGAATTTGAACAGGTTAGTTTATGAATGTTACTACATACGATTTTTTTCTTTGCTTGTGACGTATGGTTTTTTTTTTCAAATTTCAAGATAAGTACCCTGCAAGTATGCAGTGTAAACGAAAGTTTTCTTTTTTCACTGCTACAATTACACACCTGTATTTGCATTAATGTCAGCGTAAACTGCGCGGATTCCTATGAAAAAGAGGGACTTGGCAGACAGACAAACAGATGGACGAACAACGAATTGAACATATATTAAGGGTTCTGTTTTTCCTTTTTAAAACAGAATTAGGTAATTCATAGTATTACAAATTTTAAGATAACACAAAACTCTGTTTAATCAGCGTCCATATGATGGTTGCTCTTATCACACGATAAATAAGTGACAAAGTTTCCGTCACGTTTGGACAGATTGCGAGTGTGAGCTACAGATACTTTTTGTCACTTATGTATCACGTAATAAACGTAACCCTTATAGGCCCGGAGGTAAAAATAAATAAATAAATAAACATGTATTTATTCATTAAAACGATTACATCGACATAACAGTGTTTGATGCCCCTTGTCACCATGTATGAAGTGGAGTGAAATAATTTGAAACAAGACCAAATCTCGGCAATTTTTGAATTTAGAGAAAAAGTTTTTTTTACAAAACGTGCTTATTGTAGCGTATTCTCAAGGATAACATCATAAAAAATAGGTGTTATAATGACAACAACATCCATCGATTTTTTTCTATTTAAGTCCTAAAATCGTGCAAACTTTGAGGTCCAATGGTTTACCTTTGAACCCCAATATCTCGGTAAATATTGGTCAGAGTGAAAAAGTTTATATTATTAAATATGCTTATTTTAGCACGTTTTATTGGATACATTAATATTAATACTGTCATAAATTTCACACCAAAAAGACATTATAGACCTTGCTCGAACGAAACGAACTATTTTGACATCAATTCATATGTACCTAATGAAAGTATTGACAGGCAATCTCATTATTTATATTAAAATACCCACTGACCTATTTTTGAATTGGGCGTCGACATGCCGAGTTGCGAAAATCAAAATTTTTACATTCACTTGCGAATTTTGACTATCAATATAATATAAGATGGATCCATGCTGTTATGAAATCAATGTGCAATTGCACGCACGCAATCAAAGTAATCTAGCGTCTCATAAGTCTTGAAGTAAAGATACTTAATAAGCTTATTAAGACAAAGATTTCACGCTAAGGACCTAACCGAGCCGTATTTGGTATAATCGTGACTGTATGTCGCGTATAAATAAGGCATGGGAACCTACTATTGCAGCATAATAAAATGTGACGTAATACTTCCATACCAATTGCGAGACATCCGTAGGACCCGATTCCCGCCGATTTCCCTAGTTTAGATTATTTCAACTCTAGCCGTATTATTTTTAAAGAACTACCACATTTTATAAATTATATGTCAATACCCATGCAGCTCTTTAATATCACAATTAGTATTAAATAGCTGCATATTAAGTTTTCTTTTTTGTTGTCCGTACACCTTACTAAAGCATTTATCGATTGTGTGACAAAAGTAGCCATCATAGGCCAGATCGATTCACGGGTTTAAGCGCTATGATGCCACAATCAAACCCACAGACAAATGTTATAAGTTAAATGTGTGTATTTGTAACTTTGTATTAATTTTTTCTGTGGCATCGTATCACCTAAACGAATATTCTGATATTAATTAAGTTTCTTTTGGTTTGATTAGGGAGTGGTGTTATTTATGAATGAACAAAATTTGGTTCCAACACCGAAAAACCATTTATTTTCTTCTAAGACTTGCAAAATTTACAGTTCAATCAATTACTTATACCTACGTAACTATAGTTATAGTGTTAGTATGACGCCTATTTGAATTATTATAAACGAAACCTTCAAGTAATGAAAGTTGTAATGCTGTATACCAGACACTATTTCGCAAATTACATGCACACGAATACAAATAAGCATATCTGCATAAGGACATGCCAAGGCCATTTCTCCAGTCGAGCACTTCTTGATCAGTTTTTAGCCCATTACGTTTGTAAATATACACGGGGTCTATGACGGTTGCGTTTATCACGTGATAAATAAGTGACAAAGCATCTGTCACTCACACTCGCATTTTGTCAAAACGTGACGGATGCTTAGCACTTATTTATCGCGTGATAAAAAAACCCATCATACGCCAGCTGAGCTTGTTTATTTTGCAGGTCTAAATCTAAGGAACGTGTAAAAAGTTTAATGAGTAAATAGTAATATAATGAATATTCTGATTGTGTGGTTGCAATGTGGTTAGCAAATGAGTATTGAGTGTGCCATCTCGTGTTATGTAACTGAAGATATTTTTATTAAGTAAGGCACTCACTTGATAGTTGTTACTAAACTACAGAATACCAAACTACTTATATATTTTGTATCTAAAATATAAGTATTATTGTACATTTCCTTAATTGCACGCCACTACACATGACTTTCTATTCTGTTTAATTGATCATGTCTCATTAGAATAAAGATTAATAAAACAATAACTAGAGATGTAATACTCAAACTGCATCGTTCTCAATTTCCAATTTGCTTTTACTTTCTTCACATTTTATAGAACAAGGATTTGTACCGATTGGGTTTCAGTTCCAAAGAGCGTGAACTGGTACATGAGAAAATTTGGGGAAAATAGAATTGAATACTCTCTACAGATAACACGTTACACGTAATAGTTATTAAGTATGCGAAATAAAAGATTAACCTCTCCTGATTTAGTGGCCAAGGCGGTCTTCGAGAACCTGGACGTGCTGTCGAGTGTGATGGAGCCCATAACCCTGGGCACGATGGGCACGCAGAAGCCCTACCGCTTCGATTTCGAGCAGTACGTCCAGGAGGCCAGGACCAAAATGCCGAGCAGAAAAGCTGCAGGTACCTTTTACTAAGGGTTTTTCAGCGACCTACGCAGCGATGCTTTTTTGCTTACTCTTCCGGATTAAAAGAAGCATCACAATTCAGCTCATACAATCTGTTTATACGAACATGTAGAAATCATGTGCATTCGTTGCTCAGTTTGACGATATGGTTGGCGCTTTGGTAGTGCAGCTGGGCCGGCGGATCTGGGTTCGATTCTCGGCAACAAGTCACATTCTCACACTAGATGCATGGTTGGACCTGTGACATGGTTTAGGGACAGTAAACCTCCGCCAGGTTACGCATTTCAATTTTTCATTGTGCTTTGATCTTTGTATCAATGATTTGACAGTAGACCTGTTAAGCATGATGGTCGAAGTTCTAGAAGTCTTAAAAACATGTCCAAAAGTTGCATTCAAGTGAATGACTTAATTACAGATGCCTGCACAATGCAACTTCTCATATCAGCCATGGAGACACAGACGACTCAAACAGACGGGGCATGCGAACTGAGTCCTGAATGCAGCCAACAGCTCATCAAGGGCTCCGGCCTCGCTTTCCAGCAGACCAGCCGAGTCCGCGCAGCCACCCTGGCTCGGATCTTCGACTGCCTCGACGGAATTGACCTGAACGCACACATATACAAGCTTTGCATACAGATCTACAAGGAGACGAAGTCGCTGGAAGCTTGGGACTTTCCAGCTGGGACTAAGACTATTTTTATACAGCAAAGTAAGTTTGGTTACTAAATAAGATGCCATTATAATTGAAATGAAAATATGATATGACGATAGTCACACTATCAGATCAGTTCAACTGTATCGATCGCGGGATTACTGATCAGATTGAAGCACACTACGTACAATACCTAGCTTGGAACCAATAAACATAGCCCTATTGCAGTGAACTTCGAAGCAATAAACATAGTCTATCCTAATCTATTGCAGTGAAGACTGTAAGACCGTGGCGGAGCTTAGAGGCCGCAAACTTGAACACGAACATCAAATTTATGTTTGCTTTAGTAAATAACATATGTCGATTCCAGTTCTGTATTGCTCGCTTCACGGCTACGGCGAGTTCATCAAGCCGCGATGGATGAACAAGATCCTGTCGTGGCAGGAGCCTAAGGGCTGCTACTCCGACGACCGGCAGCCATTCATGAGGCTGACTGGCTTCGTGACTGCTACTGTTCCAGCAAAGAAGGAGCGAGCGGTATGAAGCTTGACTATTATCTAGATTAATATGTTTAGATTGTCTGATATTTATTTCTAATATGAGTAATTAATTATCGATTACTGGACAACCAATGCAACTGAACATTGACAATAAATACAATGGTTCTACACTCCCAATTCGTTTTGTGTTAGAGCTGTGACGTCAATCAATTACTCTATGTCACCCTAGGCCGTAAGTGGGATTTTCTGCCCACGCGGAGAGAAAATCTTACTTCATGGCCAAGGCAAGACGTTAAACTTTAGAGTCTAAAGTTTAGACCCACGGGCGGTAATTTGTAAAGCCCAAAATCGCATATTTATGGAACTCACCTTCTATTCGAGCCACATACACCTGCGATCTGTGATGTTTACGAATTCACCGCCCTAGCAAATGCAATGAAATATCGTCATAACGTGCATTAAAGCAGGCTTCGAAGTGTCACGTTTCGGGCGGAACAATTCGAGAGAACTGTTAAGGAATTTCATATAAAATTGAAGGTCTAGGCCGGGAAGTAATTTTTTTTTAAATATGGCGTCCGTCTTCATGAGCGGGCTAAACAGCTGAATTATGTGTTTTTGAGTGGTGTATTTTTTATTTCATTGCATATGTTTGAGAGAAGCTGCAGTAAGGGATCATTTCGCATATAGGTAGCACTCACGTACATTACTGCAGACGCCGGGAAATAAGGGCTTGCCCCCTTCCTATTTACATTTCCACATTACGAAGTTTCACTTCTTCCGCGCGGAGGGCCTCCACGCACTATTTTTTTTTTCATGTAGATGCGGACGCCGCAAGTAGGTATCGCCTGTCATGTTCATGAACAAGTGAAACTTCGTAATGTGGAAATGTAAATAGGAAGGGGTAGAAATTGTAATTTCAAAAGAGAAAACCTAAAAATCAATTGATATTCACAAGAGACGTATCTTGACATAACCTTAAATCCGTCGCATTGTCCGTGGGATTGTTGCGTTGAACGTTTAACGCAACAGGGCTTTCCTACCCCCTCCACGGTAGCGTTGAACGTTAAACTTTTAACGCAACCTTTTTGGAAGTCGCATTAGAAGTTTCACTTCAAAAATATTTTAAAGTAATAATTCCCAAATATCCTTCTATCTATTTCAAAGGAGGACTATCGCGTGAAGAAAGCAGCAGGGTCGGAAGGTGGCGCCTGCAACTCACTAACATCAGCGATGGCGCTGGGCTCCATGGTCATGTACATCAGAGCCCTGCTGGAGACGGACCAGGCCTTCCAATATGACGTACTGGATTAGGACAACTATAGCAGTCTCTTCAGTATAATACTCTCTTCCTCTTCTAATATTAACGTTATTCCGGCTCTTGCCATAGTCCGCTTTCTTACTTGATTTCCTCCATTGCTACTCTCTAATGTCAGTGATGCCTCTGAACTCCAATTTCATGTACTATGGCTGCACAAATGCACGGCCCATTTAGGGTCAGCTGACACCGAGACGTAACATTACAAAAAATATACTTTATAAAATTATACTTTATTTACTACATTAAAAGAGACACATTTCATCGTGAGAATTCGAAATACGTTGCGCCACGCAGCGCTGCGCCTCGAGATGCCTCGCGGCGTAGAGCGACGCATCGCGATGCAGCGGTGCATCGCCGGTACGCGCGGCGTTTAAGAGCGGCGCTGCGCCTCGCGAAGCCGCGCGACGCAGCACGACTCCGCGAGGCGCAGCCTGAGGCCGCCGTTCTCATGCGCTTGCAATAGGTAGACTGCGGGGCGGTTGGACGCGGCGGGGCGGGTGCACGGCACGCGGCGAGTAGACACGTTCCGCTGCATCGCGCGGCGTCTCGCTGCGCAGCGAGGCGTCGTGCTGCCAGTTTAAAGTGCAAATTTAAATTAGAGCCGAGTGGCTCCCTCTCCCCATTAAAAGCAAAAGTTTTGGGTTAAAAATGTGAATAAAATCATGATGGTAGATTATGTAATGTAATGTGTTTAAAAGACAAACTAGCACAGCTTAGGTAGCTCTGTTCGTTTGAGAGTAAATTGTCACTCAACTTACGAAATACCTAGAAAAAAAGGACATGATTGATTAATGATTATATTTTTAATTAAGAATATTATGAGAACTTTTATGAATAATACAATTTTATAAAATACATCGCCTATTTTTTTATTATTGCAATTTGAGCCGCTTTCTAAGATTCGTTGTCTATCTGTGGCCGCGAGGACCGTAAAGATGGCCGCGGTTTTTCCACCATCACTCTTTGAGCTCCTAGTTTCTAAGTCAGTTCGGTCTGTTAGCAATTGGGATCATCCATTTTTTTTCTATTTATGAATTTAGGAACCATAAATCTGTTTACAGATACCATCTCTTATACCACTAAATTGTGACTTTTACTTGTCCTTGCTGTTTTGCAGTAAAAATCAATAGTGACGTCACCACAAAATACAATCCACACAAGAGAAATAGTCTCTGAATTATTTTATGAGTTTAATAAAAAATGGGGTCTTTATTTTTAGGTATATCCCAAATGGTTTAACATTATAAAAAAAAGAAACATTAACATTGTCTAAAAAAATTAAGTGTTTAAATTTTTAAATAATGTTAAATTTTGTCAAGTTAACTAATTTCCATACTTTATTATCACAAAACTCAAAACTATTAGTTTTATTTGGATATACGGACTAGTTTAGAACATACATAAAACAATTGGGCAAGTGCGAGTCCGACTCGCGCATGAAGGGTTCCGTACCAACAAGTTTGTTGTATGGGAGCCCCCCTTAATTATTTATTTTATTTTAATTTTAGTATTTGTTGTTATAGCAGCAATAGAAATACATCATCTGTGAAAATTTCAACTGTCTAGCTATCACCGTTCTTGAGATACAGCCTGGTGACAGACGGACGGACGGACGGATGGACAGCGAAGTCTCAGTAATAGGGACCCGTTTATACCCTTTGGGTACGGAACCCTAAAAAAGGTGAAAGCAGTGTCGTCTAAGAATCAGCACGCAAATGACGTTACCTTGAAATTGACAGTCGTAACCTACAAAAAGAACAGTAGTACAATTTGCATCCTAAATCCGCCTTAGTAATGGTCCGACTGTCTGATTATCTGCGCTGTGACCAATTAGGTACTTGTCGCCTACGTTCGCGTTCTTTTAAAATGAGGAACTTTTCAAATGGATTTTGTAATAATAAATTAGGATATGTTCAAAAATGAAAAAATGTGGTAATACTACATTTTTATCCTTTATTTGATTACCTACATCGGAAAAAGGTCTGGTAAAAAAAATGAAATGTAAATTGTTACGGAACAGGCATGTTATGTTTACTATTTTTTTAATGATGTCATAGGTCCTTTTTTTGTGGGGGTTAAATAAATATCTACGAGTAGTAGAAACCAACGGCAATTAGAAGCCATAAACGCCACAAATTATAGTCACAGTTCAACATTACTACTGTGCACCGAAAATGCTCCGTAAATCGGTATGAACGGATGCAAACATCCGTTCTGATGTTGTTGCATTACCTACCTACATAGAAAAACAGATGTACCCACTTTAGGCGTGAATACTGCGTTTATAATTTACCTAATATGGTTGCCGTATTATTTAAGAATCAAACGAACTTACCTTGTGTTGAAGTGATGTTTGATTCCAATTATACGAAGGTGTCAGCCGAAGACGATTACATCAATTTACTTGCAGCAGTACGAGAGTACATGCCATCCTTGTCACACATTTAGAGTAATCCTAGAAACAAAAGGAACCCTATCTTCTGTCTCGCTCACTCACTCCTGCGCAGTCGGTCCGGCCTCGGGGTAACTTCATTGTTTAAGAGAGAGTAGATTTTGTGTTATAATTTTGAACATTTTTCCTACCATATTTAGGGCTTAGGGTGGGTTGGGATGATGTAATCGTCTTCGGCTGACACCTTCGTATAATTGGAATCAAACATCACTTCAACACAAGGTAAGTTCGTTTGATTCTTAATTATAACTTCAGGTGTCAGCCGAAGACGATTACATCAATTTACTTGCAGATGTTTAGAGTGGTTTAAGTTGATCCAATCAAAATAGATAGGTACCTAAGTACCAAAACGTTGAGAAATTGGAACAATAAAAACATAAAATGTTCAAATCCACAGTTTTACTTTATGCTCGATCCGAATTAATAAAGGAAAACAATCATCTAATAGCTAAACAGTAAACAAAAAGGTTATTGTACATTTATCGCTCACTTAACTTTACGTTAATACATATAAAAGTAAATAGCCTGTAAATTATTTAAGAATTGCGTTGACAAAATCATCCTGATTTGCTTGTACCACTTCTCTGTAGTAATATTTTAGAAATACATTGGAGGTGTTGCTCCAACCTGCTGCCTTGCGAACCACCTCCAGACTGACCCCTGACCTGTACGCAGCGGATGTCGATACCGATCTAGTGCTATGGGCACCAAATATTGAAATATCGATGCCACTTTCCCGTAAAACCTTCTTTACCCAACGCGCTAGAGTCTGCGTTCCAACTTCTTTGTGAGGTTTACAAAGTCCTAAAAACAGATATCCGTCTAGTGGATTTTGTCGTATGTGTTGGGTTTTTTCTATGTAGGTTTGGAGTGCTAAAGCCGGACAAATATTGGGGTTTTCACGGATGAAAGGCAGTCTGATAAGTGGTTGGCAAGCCCCAGGCCTAGACGTCTTAATTAAGTCGGTAATTCTTATAATAATCGCATCATCTTGTAGTGTCAGGTTTTTTAATTTAATTAAACTGATAGTCTGCATTCGTTGAGCAGATGCTATACATAAAAGAGTACAAACTTTATATGTCAAGTTAGGTAGGGAAATATCATCATACGGGTAGGGATACGCGTTAGAGAGATAATCTATCACGGTATTGGTGTCCCATGTTGAAGTGTATTTGGGTTGAGGTGGATTTAGCCTATATACACCTTTCATAAATCTATTAATACAATCATTTAATGTCACTTCTCTCCCTAAAATTACTGACAATGCTGATCTGTGTGTATTTAAGGAACTGAAACTTGAACCTTCATTGAATTTTTGTGTGAGAAAAGATATTACATGACTGATGTCAACTTTTAATAAGTTTAAATTGTTATTTGAACAAAAGGACGCCCAGGATGTAATTGTACTACTGTATTGTTTTAATGTTTGTGCTGAAAAAGAAGCCATAATTATATCTAAAGAATCCAGTGGTACACCACGCTGTATCAACGAGTTCCTGATAACTTCGCTGCCACCAGAATGAGGTCCGCGTGGAGTGGGTGGCAGGTTCTGAAAGGGGAACACAATAGTGTTTTATCAGGACCGAAGAAGTATTTCTTTGATATAATAAGTCTAGACCACAGCGGGTACCATGGCTGCGAAGGCCAGTCGGGTACAATTAAAATTCCTTCTGCTTGGTCAGTAATAATTTTTTCCAATACTCTAGGGATCAGACTAAAGGGAGGAAATGCATAGAAATTTAAGTTATGCCAATTGAATGCAAATGAGTCAACCACCTCCGAGAATGGATCTAATTTCCAGGAGGCGTACCTAATGCATTTGTTATTTTGGGCGCTAGCAAATAGATCAAACTCTGGTTCACCTAATAGACTGGTTATTTTCTCAAACACTGGTTGGCAGATTTCCCATTCTGTGTCGATATTGATTCGACGAGATTCTCTATCAGCTATTACATTTTCGCTAGATTTAATATAAGAGGCGAATATGTATATATTCCTGTCTTCACACCGGTGCCATATTTTTCGAGCTAAATCGTTCAAATGGGGGTGTTGTACGCCTCCCATCCTATTTATATAGCTAATAGCAGTGGTGTTGTCAATCCTTAACAATATATCACAGTCTCGTAAATTTTCAGTAAATATTTTTAATCCATAATACGCTGCTTTTAATTCGAGAGTATTTATGTGGATATGTATTTCTGACTCAGTCCAGTTACCATGTGCACTTTGATCCCCGCATGCGACCCCCCAGCCAGTATTAGAAGCATCGCTGAATATTTCTATGCAATAATTATTCTTTCTAATAGGACAAAAAGATTAACCAATTTTGTGAATCCACCATAAGAAATCGTTTTTTAGGAAAGCTTCTATATTCATTCGTCTATTATAATCATTACTGTAATTAAGTGCAAGGAACTTTTCACGTTCAAATAGTTTGGTGTACATCCACCCGTAACTCACAGCTGGACATGCGGAGGTTAATAAACCTATGAACTCAGCAAATTGTCTAATAGTGCAGGTTTTTTTTTTTTTTTTCCATCAATTCAATAGCTTTATTTCTAATACGGGATTTTTTATCTTTTGGCAAAGTAATAATCATATTTTTAGTGTCGAGATTGAAACCCAGGAACCTACAGGTCGTATGTGGTGTCATTACACTTTTATTTGTATTTATCAAGAACCCCAACGATTCCAACATTGTCTTAGTTACAGTAATGTTATTGAAACATTCATCATAAGTTTGACCAATGCATAAAAAATCATCGAGGTAAGCTACTGATATTAATCCTGATGAGCGTAAGTATTGCAAGACTGGCTTTAATAATTTAGTGAATACATACGGTGCTGTGCATAAACCAAACGCGAGAACGTTAAACTGATATATCTGGGATTTCCATTCAAACCGCAGGAACTTTTTATAATTCTCATCTACCGCGATTAAAAAATATGCATCTTGTAAATCAATGGAACCCATATAATAATTACTTTGTAATAGCTTCAGAGCAGTTCGATGGTCCTCCATCTTGAAGTGATCCACCTCTATATATTTATTAAGCATTTTTAAGTTTAGTATGAACCTATGTTTTCCGTTTGGTTTAGGCACAGTGAATATGGGAGAAATAAATTGACCTTCACAGGGCGTGCAAGGTGATATAAATTCAGACGTTAAAAGTTCGGTAATGCAATTATCAATGTTAACGGTTTGAGAATGAGAATTACAAGCATTATTTTTGGGCTGCGTTGTCTGTGTAGGCGGTATTTTGAATGGTATTTTGTATCCTTTGACCCAATCTAAGATAACATTATCATCGGTAAGTTCAGCCCATTTATCGTAAAAATATTTTAAGCGACCAGCGACGGGTACCTGTGGGCTCTCTAATATCTCCTCTGATGGCGCGAGTAGCCGGAAGCCCGTTGACGGCCCCGCGCGGACGGGTGAGTCTGGCGGCGGTCCCGCGGCGGCGGCGGCGGAGGTGGCGGCGGCCGGCGAGGTGCAGGGGCTGTCCGCGGCTCGGTCGCCGCTGCCCGCGGATTCCCCCTCAAGTTTAAAGCTCCCCTTTTTTGCTGGAATGCTGATGGTGCCCTGTATGGAGCACGAGGCGTGGGCTTCATCTCTGACCCGGTCTTCGTTATTGCTTTGGATGACTTCAAGTGGTCAGATAAGTTAGATCCAAAGAGATTTTCATCAATTTTTGTATCTTTAACGGTATCTCTGATGTTCCTGTTAATTGTATTTAATACCGCATATCTACGCGATAACGATTCCCTGTAATGGTTATCGCAGAAAAGCCTCCCTGCATCAATTAAGGCTTTAACTACGTCTGGAGGGACCATATCTTTGGTTTCAACAGCCCAATTTAAAGCTTGTCCTAGTGCTGCGAGACCGCTTCCAATTTGATTTTGTTTGCCCTGACTATATTGATCTTGTTTAATATTTAATTCGGAGAGTGCGGCTTTTATCTCCGGATTCAACTTGGGCGGTGATAAGTTGGAGCAGTTTTCGGGTGGCGGATATTGTTTTATTAGATCTAATTGAGATTCCTTTGTCAAACCATTGGTGAGGATATGCGCCCATCTAGGCGCAATGTCCTTATGCAAATTTGCACCATAATTCTTTTTAGTATAAGGGTCCTCTCCAAACAGATCTAGAATAGCAGGATCCAGATTCGCTGCACCGTCTGTCTTGTCATCTTGGGTCAAGGTAACAGGTGATGAAGTGCTCTGCACGGCGGTGTCGACCGGCAGCGACGCTGAGGGCGGCTGTATAATTTGAGGCAGTGGCGGCGGCGGCGGTGTGCTTGGCGCCGGAGGCGGTGTACCTGGCGCCGGCGGCGGTGTGCCTGGCGCCGGCGGGGTGAGCGGGGGTCTAACTGCGTCTAGCTGCGCAGGGCGCTCCTCATCGCCAATTTCGCCATCCAAGTCTATAACTTGATCATGCGTGTCTTCATCTAAAAAGTACCAATGATACCTAGTTTAGACTTAGGTACTATACTAACGATGAGATCAGTGTAAACAGGTATCGTAATTATAAATACATTTATTAGGTACAGTGTATTAGCTAATGATTCGATATCATTCATACAATAATTACGTTTATTTATTGTGGGTCCAAGGTAGTAAGTAACCCGTAATTGTAAGTGCATAAGTAGGTCAAAGATATACCTACATTATAATCATAGAAAGTGGGTTCAAGATAGGTACCCTTCAGGGGCCAAGATAGGTCCCCATGCACTGTTGGGTCCAAGGTAGGTACCCGTGCACATTTTTATTTTTCGAGGTTACGTGAAGGTACACTTAACCGTTTTAAAACATAGCACGATAATTTGTTTTTTAACGTGAAATAAATTTGACGATTACTATTATTAGACGTGGGTAGGTATGAAAAGAAAGTTTACGTACGTAACGTACCTACTAAACAACATACAAACGCTTGTTGAACACAATTAATGATGTTTTTAATTTTTTAACTTACTTACCTGGATAGAAATTGTAATAATCATCGCGGTACTCGTATTCATCAGATCTTGATGAATTTGAACTAACCGGTGATCGTTCTCGTCTACGTTTCAACTTGCGTTCTAACTTTTTCATTTTTCTTAGTATATCGTCGTAACCACTTTCTTTTGACCTAGATCTCTTTCTCTTTCCCATAATTATCGCGAATTTTGGTCCTGGACAGAAGTATAACGTGCGAACTGGATGACACAAAATCACGTAATGAAGTTACCCCGAGGCCGGACCGACTGCGCAGGAGTGAGTGAGCGAGACAGAAGATAGGGTTCCTTTTGTTTCTAGGATTACTCTAAATGTGTGACAAGGATGGCATGTACTCTCGTACTGCTGCAAGTAAATTGATGTAATCGTCTTCGGCTGACACCTGAAGTTATAATTCTAAAAAAGGATACTGTTTCGATAACTACCTTTAATTTTCTTTTGGGTGTTATTGAAACACGTAAACATTTCCAATTTTTTACCTTTGTATTATCGACATATTAATCATCCCATTGCTTTTTTTCTAGAGCCGTTAAATTCTTCGTTTAGCTCGTGACTGACTCGGACACAGAAAACAGACTATTGAGTTGACAAATAATGTTCTTGGGTAATCCCCTAAGTAAATACACATACCATTCAGATGAATTTAATAACTTCTCCAACGTCTACCCGAAACAAGCAAAACTGTAATACTTTTGTAGGTTTTTTTAGGTAATTACATTTTATATTGATCCAGTGTTTTGTGATGTTATACGGTTAATAAATAGGCATTGGTATTTTATCAATCTCAACATAACGGTTTTTTTAAAGACAACCTTTTAATGAAACTCTAAAAAGTACGTATCTTACGAAATGAAAACTTCCACGAACTAATTATAAAAACGGTATAAGCTCACGTAAAAATTGTCAGGAACGGCCCGACATGTTTCGAACTCATTTGGAGCTCTTCATCAGGGGTAGCTATCCGTGCTGCTACTGAAGAGCTCCAAATGAGTTCGAAACATGTCGGGCCGTTCCTGACAATTTTTACGTGAGTTTATACCGTTTTTATAATTAGTAAAGATGTCTCACGATAGTTTTAATAACATTCTTCCACGAACTGTTAGTCTGCAAAGTGGAAGGACACAATGCTATTGTTTATTTTAACATTATTTAAATTAAATTGCATAACGATAGTGAGTCTAAAATCCCTCCGTCCACTAAAATCCATTTGGTAGGATCCATTATGGATCCGAGTGAACCTTTTGTGCGTTCAGAGCTCTCAGAGTTTGGCTTGGTTTGTATAGACCTACTGAGCCGGCGGTCCCGGGTTCGAATCCCGGCCAGGCCAAATATTTTGTGTGATGAACTCGAATATTTGTGCTTGGATCATGGTTGTTCTATGTATTTAAGTATATATTTATCATGTAAGTAAATCTATCACATGTAAATCTTAACTATCATCATCATCATCATCTATATCAGCCTATATAATTTTTATGTCCCACCCACGGCCCGAAGCGGGTTGGGGACTTCACATAGACCGTTAAGTTTCTTCGCGAATGTATGCAGGTTTCCGCACGATATTTTCTTAACACCTCATTTTTCCAAGAAAAAACCAATACTAACATAGGTAATAATAAACATCGGCACACTTTGGTTTCACTATACTTAGATACTTTTGTATGGTGGCTCACTAATGATGTTAAAGCGACATGTTATGTTACTAAAGTGTGCAGATGTTTTTAAAGCTGACTCTACCACTATATCTACAGGGGACAAGAAAAATATTATACTTAGAGGGTCAATGACAAGTATGACTACCAATACAAGCGATTCTCACTGGTCACATTAGTATGCCATGCCAGTATGACCACCAAGAAACGGGGTTTAACCTACATAATAAGAGTAAAACACAAGATAAACACGAAATCAAAAAATATGGAAAAATAGTTAGGAACCGTTAGTTGATCTTCGTAGGTTAGGTACAGGTAGGTTTGAAGTCTATTATTGATAAACCTTATTCTTATATCATTTTCTGTTAAATGAAAACTCCATGCCTTTTTTCATTTTAATAATTCCGTAACTAAGTAAACTGATTACCTCACTTGCTGTCACCGTCTGTTGTCATCATGTTGTTATTTAATTACCAATGAATCAACTAAATAAATATCCGAGAGTATAAGAAAATAGTTGCAATTAAATTATTATAATAAAATACATAAATACATACAACAATAACAAAAATGCTACGATGTTTTGTTAGGAACATGTGCTCTGCGCCACAGTCTAAAAAACCGCCAATACCCGTGTTTGGTACGTATAGTTTTTTTTGTATGGTTTCGTTTCAGCTTACATTATTGCACATTTAAGTAGTAGAGATAATTCAGCAATATGATAGGCTACGCTAGCCGCATACGATCTTTCCAATGACAAAATTACGCGCGTATGGCTTCGCCCTAAAACCACCCATGAAATATATATATTTAGGCCAACAATTCGTAAAGGTCAAGAACTTTCATTGACATCCGCTAACTACAAAATAACACTTTATAAAACATTCAATACACTCGATGCCTGCCATGAAACCATCCAACTTGCGGGTATTATTTTTAAATGTAAGTTCATCGGTTGTTTTTGTACAATACGTCGTGTCGTGGCGGGTGGCGACGCTACCAAACGATGAGTGATTTACACTTTAGACTGACTATGAACGCGCACTGTTTCACTCAAACAAAAGCTGAAGTCGGAGTAGACCAAAGTGATATGCGCCGAGGTCAACTCCAGAAGTCAGACCTGCCACTGGCACAACTGTCACGTGCGACTATTTCTGTGGGGTAATGTGAGAGGGTGACGGGTAGCGCTATATCGCACGACAAGTCACGAAGCATAGTTACAACGTTTTGTATGGCAAATGTTTTTGCGAACGTTCATAACACATACAAATCGAAATGTTCTCGAGAACGACACATCTCTCAACTGCTAGCTGCACATATGCCCTAAAGATTTTCAGAATTATTATTATGATGTTTTTTAGGAATAGAAGGACGTTACATTACTGCGTTGTACAGCGCAGCCAGCACAAAGGGACAGTTGGAAGAAGTGGACAAACATTTAAAGATCCTTGAAAAGGAGCTCGTGAAACCGAAAATGATCGATTTCATCGAAACAAGCGTAGTATCGCGCGCCGACAAAGCCAATCTCCTGATGGAGGTGGCTAAACAAGTCGGTACGTTACATTGCTATATTTCTTCGACTAGGCGCTAGGCGTATTAAGCCCTTCGTACTATTTGACACAGTTCACCCACACACGCAGCTATAAACAACATTATGGCTACGAGTGTGGATTCTGTCAAATAGTACGCAAAATATATCGTTATATTATGTTATACATATTAATTATATTATTATTGCTCCGGGCTTTAGAACCTGCCATTAAAATCATGGTAGATTCGTCAGGCGTATTCATTTTAAATTTTATTTTATTTATATTAGGACAAACATATCAACATCATATACAAACATTCAACCAACATTTTAGCGTGGTACTTTTCCCTGAGTTCTAGAAAGTAACATAGCTATTTCGAGTATAGTCGAAAATAAGTTGAAAAAACCAGTTTTCTGCGTGAATTTTGTCAATTTCGAGTAGTTTTTGAAACGAAAATTATCAATGATAAATTCAAACTGAAGGTTTCAAATATATACCAAAAAAACCTCAATAGAACTATTCTAAGTAGTAACATCGATAATTAGGTATGTTAAGAAGCATATTTGATGATAATAGAAAAAAGTTTAGAGCAATCGGCATTTTTTAACGGACAAGGAGCCTTAAGACTTAGACGTTAAGAAATTGGGCTTATCTTCATTATTAGTAAAACGATAAACAGCAACTGCATTGAGGAATGAATTGTCGCTTTCGGTATTTCCGGAGAGAATACGACCGGGTGGGAGTACGCATTTTCTTGAAGGTTTGAAATCTTCAAGAAAATAGCGTACTCCCACCCGAAAGGCCGGCAACGCACTTGTGACTCCAGGTGTTGCAGGTATCTATGGCCGACGGTAATCGCTTTCCATCAGGCGATCCGTTTGTTCGTTTACCCCCTATGACACAAAAAAAAACCTCTATAATGACGTAAAAAAAACAATTAGATGCTTTCTATGGATCTTAAATATTATAGGTACTACTATCGACTATCGTATTGGTACTCATTGTAGGTACAATTTTTAAATTAAAATAAAACCTTTCCTTAGGTATGCCTGAAACGGCAGTCAACTTCCTTGGCTGTGTCGCGGAAAATGGGCGTCTCAAAAAACTCAAACGTATGATTGCCGTTTTCACGGCAGTGATGGTCGCCCACAACAACAGGGCTCTGTGCGAGGTGATCACAGCCACGCCCCTCGATGACGGCACCCGCAAGTCCCTTATGGATGCCCTACAGAAGTTTGTCAAGGGAGAGAAGAAGATAACCCTCACCGAGAAGGTGGATCCTTCAATAATAGGAGGGATGATTGTAGGCGTGGAGGATAAACACATCGACATGAGCATTTCAAGGAAAATTCAGATGTATACTGAAATATTGCAACAATCTGTTTAAACATTTTCACGCTGTTTTCAAGTTTAGGTAAGAAGAAATGGTTTTCTGTTCAATTTTGGCGTTGCATGTTTTTTTGTGGTATGAGTTAGTTAAAATTAAATATTGCGTTTAAATGATCAGTTTACTCTCTGTATTCTAATTCTTATTTAAATAATTGGAAGGGATATTTTACAAAGAAAAATCACGCGGACAGGGCGATTGTCCGTAGTGCTCGGTTGGCTGCCGCCGCGACTGATCGGATCTCCTTATGATGAATCGCGCACCGATTCGAAACATGTCGAGCGATATTCGACTTTTACTACGTGAGTAAACCCGTTTCGTATTTTAATAATGGGAAGAAATGTTAGCACCAGACTGAAATAATTGAATAAGTAACCGCATTTTTCTCAAATCGGCACATAAACAATCAAATTATTGGTATCATAGGTTATTTGTTCCATAATGTTTGAAACTTCGGAGACAGGATCAGTGCTTTGCCGGATTCCGGGTGACGGAGTCTGGACTGGAGCTCTTAGGGTGCACGAAGTGTTTGATTGTGCGTGAGGTACTCTGGTATATGCCTCTCTCTATTCTCTTTTTATTCTGGCACGCCACGTACACCGACAAACAAAAATAAGTAAACCTACAAAAATAAAGCCACGACGGCATAATTATGTATATATATATATATCTCTCTCTATAATGAAGGTGCTAAGCACGGAAGCATGCTTATTATACTCGTAGGTGAAGGACAACTATAGTCTCTTTATGTGTGGATAGACAATAAGAGACGATACCTACATCTTCTAGGATTTTGGGAGTAGGTAATAGTCAGTCTCAGGGCCAAAACATTTTTTGTAGCTACATATCTTCTAGTGTATCCACAAATAAAATTTAACTACTTATTCAGTAAGTATAATAATTTATTATAAATATTTATAAAACAAATTTAAAAATAATCGCCCCTGTATGGCCAGTTGTACCACATAAAAGTGCTGAGCAAATGTTCAGACATTGCGCTAATTTCTAGAGATGTGATGCAACGCCATATCTGAAAGTAATGTGCTTGTATCCCGTCGGCGTAATAAGATTCGCATGGTAGCCATGGTTCCGATCCTTTGGGGGAATCCTGCACGCAGAGTTTTCTAGGAGCCGACTGATGCTTTGGGCGTGAATTCTAAAGTTTACTCTATCTGATCTCAGAGTTCCCGTCATGACTCTTTGGAAACTTGAAGTCAGTATCCAGAGTTCTTGGTCGCCTTTCAGATTATTGACAACTTTCATGCCGCTGGCGAACTGTAACGTTTCTTCGTCTATCGCTATTTGGAAGAAGTTTCGGGGAGAGAACTCGGTCGCCGAGTTCCAGCACCATATGCTAGGAGGGTCCATGTAGCCGAAGAATAGGATACCATCGCGGTCCATGGCTTCAGCTGCTGACTGTGATGTCCGCTCTTCAGGGAAAACCTGCACAACCATTGACTCATTAACATTGCATTCACAAAATATTTCAAACGGGTTTTTTTTTCAAATTAAATAACGATTAGTAGTAGGCTTGGCCAATCACTCGTTAATCGTTATGCCACTATGAAACAATATTTAACATAGTAATTTTTGTTTTCAACCGTTGAAGATAAAATGGGTATATTTCTGTCGATAGGTATTTTGGGACCAGATATCTTAAATTGAGTCGGACTACTCAAGAAACTGACGTATCTGGATGTGTGCCTGTGCATGTGTGTATGTACACACTGAAAAAAAAAACTAAACTAGTTAAGCTAGTTTTTTTGGAACTTACGTTGATTGACCGTGGGTCAGCGTTGGAATCCTCTATGAAGGAGTCGTTGCGCAGAACCCCGGTGCGCACTACGTTCTCAGTGGTGGACGCGAGGGAGTGGAAGTAGAGGTAGCGGTCGCGTCCGCGCCGCCACGGCGACAGCGCCATGCCAAGAACACCGTCCATTAGGTCGAAGCTCTCACCTAGAAACCGTGTACGATAAATAGTTACAAACAGCCTTAAACAAAAACAATGATAACTAAGTATCATATTTTAACCCTTTAAACGCCAAGAGCCACTAAAGTGGTCGTGTGCTAACGTGCCTACCACGCCAACGACCACTAAAGGGGTAATGGCGGACGCTGTCAAAGCAATTTTCCTGCTGACAGACAAGGTATATTTTCGCTCTTTCTTCTTTCAACTATTGGCGTATAAGCACCATTTTGACATGGGAGGAAAAGCATTCTAAATGTTAATATGCCTCTTTCAAATAAAATGTAAACACTGCTGATGAAAATCATGCAAACTGTCTAAAAGTTATCAAACTTTGTGATGATAAACGCCAACTAAAAATACGTAATTTATTTGGGATCAGCCTCGTGCCATAATCTGTGAATACCCTACCCAATGGTACGGGCAATGTGATGTATGTCGTCAAATTGTCTCTTAAGGCCAACGGGTAAATTAGCCTGATCGGATAGGCCCCATACATGTTTGGATACGATATCCAAGATAATACTTACCATCGATAGTGAAAGTGCCTCTTGAAGGGAACGGGAACATCAGGCGGTGTGCGACGCGCCATGATCGATCATGTGCCACATCCACCACAAGAATACCGAAACCGGTTACGTCTGCGACGTACACGTATGTGTCTGAGCAGTCATCCGAAACACCAGACTTGCGAATGTCTACCACCTGAAAAGGAAGCAATTTCTTCTTAGTACGAACATCACTGTGATTGCTGAGTTTTCCCTTCTCAACTTCCACGATCGCAAATCACTTACTAACTTGATTTTCATAATGAGTTAATCAGAATTTACCAGTTTTCTAATAAGTCTAGTGTGATGATTCTCTCTCGTTATCGTGTTTAGTGGCGAGCACATACTTGCCATCCTTAGGGATTTTCCACGCTTGCTTATTCTGAATAGATAACTGGATATCAAGAATAACAACGCATACTTACAGGCGTAATAAACAGCGAAGACTGGACATAGTTCGACGCATTGACTTTGTGCCGGTAGACGAGGTTGTCAGTGTTCAAGTCGAAGGCCAACAGCTGCGGGGGGCACACCTGATTGTCCCCGATCTTGCCCGCGTCCATCACCCACAGGCGGTTGCACTCATCGATCTGAAACAATTCAATCATGATTTAAAAGTCTGGTTAACTTTGGTTTAGCTGATGTCAGAGATCAGCTGTTACACTGCTACCAACGGCAAACTCACACAAAGATGCTCGTAACGTTGGACACGCAGTTACTCATTTACACTTAGCCTTACGTTTCACCCCCACCTGGACCCCGCTTGAGAGACAATTTTAGATTAAAATTAAACTATTGTTATGGTAAATGCATAATAAACCGCGAAGATTCAGAATAGAACGCAGAAACTTCGGATTGATTTAATTGATTAAACACGATTAAGAAAGCGGACAATAAAAACGCTTAGAATCCGCTAATGAAAATGGTGATAGTTCAATATTACTAAACAACGTGATAATAGCGAACATCATTAGCCTGCATGTTATTAGTGTCTGCGAGCCTATAATGTCTAATGACTAGGTAAGGTCAGTCGGGCAAGCGCACCCGCTTCTTGCCCCTCTGGTGCACTTGCCTCGCATATCGAAAAGTGCAGTCGTCCTCTTAGTGCCTTAGTCCCTTAGTGTAATAGTTTGGGGGTTGTAAGATGGCATTAATAGTATAGTGTACTTATCGATATTTCGATATGCGCTTAGCCCGACTAACCATATATCATCCCGAATAGCACAACTATGCTTCTCGACTCTTGTCGCGCGACTTACCGTCACCCGTCACTCTCTTGCATTATTGTATAGAAAGAGATAGGTAATATACTTACCTCATGCGAGAAAGAGTCGAATCGAGTGTCACAGTTGTGCTAGAGGTGCAGGGATGATATCGTTACTGACCTGCCCTTCTCTTTAACAAATGTCGGAATTTGTAAATGAGAGAAACAATTACAATCCTGGTGTAGTTTTAATAATTGAGGCGGTCTTATCGTTATATCAGATACGTATATTTTGATTAAACCCACAAGATTCGATGTTTAGAAAGCTCCTCAACACTACTTTCCAATGCGTCACAATAAAGGGCATGACAAATCGCAAAAAAAACATTTGGGCCTTTGTACGAGTAATAGACCGAAACGCGACCGTTTATAGCTCGACCTAATCGAGTACCTTCCGAGTTCCGACATAGTTTGAAATATTTTTATGAATCTTATGGTCTACGTCACCGTCATAGAAGGTTGAAGTTAGTTGTTTCTCCTAGACCGCCTCTTTTTTTATACAGGCCTTTAAGCGTGCTGACCACTCGTCAATAGCGGCAAGCTCTTTTTTTATAGGGATTAGCTTCGATTCTCTCACTAGCTTACGTTTTAGGGACTGAAGTTTGGTTGTGACTTTCAGCAAGCTCTTAGCTCCAATTCTGTCCACAAAGCATTATCCAACGGGTTTAAGTCAGGGCTTGACGAAGGCCATTCTTCAGTACTAATAAAGCTGGGTAAATTATCTTTTAGCCACTTCTGTATAGATTTCGTTTCCCGCCATCTCGGTAAAGAATGGCAAATAAACGTTTTTTATTTCAAATACCGCAGTGCGTCCATATTTTAAATTAGAAACACTGGAACAAATTACGGGCATGTCCTTATTTCAAATTTTACTTTTTAAATTCGTCTCAGCTCATGAAAACACGAGGTATATTCGTCAGAAAGGAACTAAAATATTATTTTTTAGGTTTAAGACATTTATTTCTCATAAGAATTATACAATTCGCTTAAATGAGAACTTAAGTACTAATAAGGTTTTATGATGATAAAAACGTACAATGCAGACATATAAAAAAAAGAAGGGTAAGTAAATTTAAGCACAAACGAAAAACAAATATTAATGAGGGTGCGCTCACATCGTAGATGCCGCGTCGTAGTTGCAAGTATTTGTAAGCAAGGCAAACAGACCAAGGTGCAGGTTGGCGGCCGCGGATGGATGCGGCATTTGGGGTTATATAGGTAAAGTAGAAATTATTAATGTTTTAAAGTTGTAATAATTTTGTTTCAGTATTGTTACTATTGTTTTCTTTATTTATTGTATATAACTTAGAACTGCTATTTATTATTATTACTATATTATTATTTTATTTTTATGTTTATTGTTAGTGCACGACATAAAGATATAATTAGTTATTTTGGATATAAAACTTAAGAGTTTTTTTAAAACTAGCAGTAGACTTACATTCTTTTATGTCTTTAGGAAGTTTGTTATATAACTTGGCACCTTCAAAGCTGATACTTTTTTTTCCATAATTAGTCCTAGGATGACGTAAAATTAGGTTGTCGGCATTTCGTAATTTTATTTTTTGAACATTATGTTTTTTTGTAAAAGAAATATTTGTTTGTATGTCTTTGTTAATAATTTTCCGAATAAGAAGACAGGTGTAATATTTGTATGTTTGAGTCACGTTCATTATTTTTGTTTCTTTATAGATTTTCTGAGTCGGCGTTAGATAGTGATAATGAAATAAAGATTTTACTAACTTATTTTGTGCTGTTTGAATTTTCCCTAGATAAGTCTTTCCTGCCGTTCCCCATATTTCTATTAGGTAGTCGAGATGTGGCTTGACTAGTGAGTTGTAAATTAAGTGTCTAATGTCGCGTGGGAGACAGTGAGAAATGTTTCGTACTAGACCCGTGAGAGAACTTAATTTTGATATTATCTTGTCTAGATGTGGTTTCCACGTCAACCGTGAGTCTAGTATAAGTCCGAGATATTTTTCTGATGTTTTTTTACTTATAACTTGGTTATGGATTTTAAGAGGAGTAAACTCGTGAATTTTTTTATTTTTTGCAGAAAAAATTATATAACTTGTTTTAACAGCATTTATTGTAAGTAAGTTACACTGAAACCATACACTCAAGCGTTCTAAGTCACTTTGTACGTCATTTATAATATGTTGAATGGAATGACCATGGTAAAAAATGCTTGTGTCGTCCGCGTATAATGTTAGTTCCCCTTTGATTGGAATATCTTGTATATTATTGATGTAAATCAAAAATAAAAGCGGTCCCAGTATTGAACCCTGTGGTACACCACATGTCATGGATTTAGGATCACTTTTGAATTCGTTAAGTGTAACCTGACTACGATTTTTGAGGTATGACTTCAGTATATTGTGTGCTTTTCCGGTAATGCCAATGCTGGTTAGCTTTTTCAACAGTAATTCGTGGCTAACAGTGTCGAAAGCTTTTTTGAGATCTATAAAGACACCTAAAACAAGTTGTTTACTATCGATATTTTGTTTTATTGCTGTAACAAGGTCAGTTGTTGCAGAGAGTGTGTTACTTTTTTGCCGAAATCCATATTGTTTGTTTGATAATATATTATTAGAAGTAAGGTATTTATTTAGTTGAGTATAAATAACCTTTTCATAAATTTTGGAAAGAACTGGAAGAACCGAAATTGGCCGGTAGTTGCCGGGATCTAATTTGTTACCGGTTTTGTGAATTGGTGTAACTTTTGCGATCTTGAGGCTATCTGGGAATAACCCTTGATCTAGGCTTTTATTTATACATATGGCTAATTCTTCAGATATGAGTGATTTTATACACTTTATGGATTTAGTTGTTATTCCATCCAAGCCAGCACTGGTATTACTATTCAATCTGTTTATAATATTTAGTATTTCGTCTGCAGATACAGGTTCAAATGTACAGAGTTTGTCGGTATGATTCAGTTTTGGTAATATATAACTTTCATTAGTCTGATGAGATTTTGGAATATTATTTGCCAGTGTCGACCCTATTATGGAGAAATATTCGTTGAAATGTTGGCAGATTTGTTGCGTATCAGTAATTGTTCCAGAGTCAGTCTGCAGCTTAGCTGGTGGTAAGGCAAATTGTATTTTGTTGCATGACAGGTCGTTGATGAGTTTCCACATTTTCTTAGGTTTCTGTTCACAGGCTTTAAATGCTGTCTGGTAATAGGTGTGTTTTGCCTTTTGAATATCTTGTTTCACTATTTTTCTCGCTTTTTTAAGTTCTTGCTGAGCAGTTACATCTTCGCTGTTGGATCTTAGGTCTTGCCATAGCTTGTTTCTCCTGTTTATAGCACTGATAATATCTTTACTTATCCATTCTTGTTTAGGTGGATTTAGGATCTTAACCTTTGTGATTCTACTTTGTTTTAGGCACTGTGACAGTTTTTTTTCAAGATTTTCATACACATACTCTCTTGTTTTCATGTCAACCATTGAGAATAGTTTATCGTAGTCGATTGCATTGTATTCAATTTTCATTCGGGGTGGTGGTTGATATTTCTTTACTTCCATGTAGATTTGTTTGTGATCAGCCATTGCTGAATCAACGATAGCAATATGAAAGTCATTTTGATTAAGACTTGAAGACACATGATCTAGCAGAGTTTTAGTGGTCGCTGTTTCGCGAGTACAATATTCCTGGTTTACTTTGTTCAGCAATGTCAGACCATTGTTTTTTATTGTTTGTTTGTAGTCCTGAGTAGCAGGGTTAGGATTCAGCAAGTCATAGTTGAAGTCTCCGAATACTAAGATTCTTCTTCTTTTTTGTAGTTGGATCGCATATTCTGCCAGGAAATCATTTGAATTCGTTCGCTCGGGTTTGTAAATTATGCCTACGTCAAGAGAGAACTTGCTGACGTGTACCCAGAGAAAGTGGTTATCATTAGTACAGCAATCTTCAATGAGATGATGTTTAAGGTTATTATGTACGAATATTGATACTCCGTCTTCAATAAATATGTCTCGTCTATCTGAAACTCAAAATGATATTGCACAAGTTTCAATAGACCTCATGTAAAATTAAGGTCGCTTTTCACTTGTGACAGATTGACATATATAATCTTATAGTGCCGGTGGTACCGGATAAACCATAAACAGTCACGAGTCTTGCGCTGTTATTAGACCAGGTAAGGCGACCAACGATCGGATGTCGGTCTATAAACCTGGTATCAAGAACGAATGTGATTAGTTACACATCATCCATGTCCAGTTGTTCGCTATGCAATGTGGCAAGCGAACGCAATGTTGTCCAAACTAACCTTAATGGTTCAAATTACTCTGCCAAATAAGGAATCTCACGTGGTTCCGTTTACAAGTATTGACTTAGGTAAGTACAACAACAAGCTGTTATTAAGCATTATTAAGAGCACGCAAAGTACGCTTATTTAATATGTGTGTAAGTATGTCTAAGGTGTATTTATAGTGTAAATTATTAATTTTATCGATAGCTAATAATAATTTGATAATAAAGCTATTTGAGCCCTAAGCGGTGCCCTAGGGGTTAGTGTTTAACCGATTTAAAGAAGAGAGAGAAAAATAATTATATCTCATGATGTTTTGATACCTTAATATGATGACCTGAGGAAATAACGAAACTCCTCAATAGTCATCGGCAAACATTAAGGGAAGCTTTCCATATCATAGAGTCACGCATGCATGAATCAATTAGAGAAGTGGAGCCGATGAGGAAGTCCCAGATAAAATATGCACATGGGTATGTAACACAAAGTAATCTTGTCAGTTATTGATAACTCGTAATAAGATACATGAAAAATCGACGGAACTCCTCGATCTTATTAAAACTTTTGTGAGACATATTTAATTATTGTATTAAGCGGTACATACATTCATGTGTAATTATCAGGAACGGCCCGACATGTTTCGAACAATAGAACTGACTGATTTGTCATTCAGAACTGATGAATAGCTCCATGCGAGTTCAAAACGAATACAATAATTAAGTATGTATCGTAATTTGGGAGCTTTCCATAATTAAATCCTACTTGCATTTACTATTTCAACGTTTTGAAATTTGAAAATAGTATTCGGTTTAGTTGAAATCGTTTTCTCACGACAGATCTTAGCTATGTTTGATAAACATCTTTCCAGAAATAAAATAAAAAGTTAGAAAATGTAGAAGTAAAATCACTCGTCTCTAAAATATTCGATACCTTAAGGTATTATAAAAATAGTTGTACAAGTAGACCAACAACAAGCATGCGCGGCCCGAGTCAGCACGGTTAAATAATGTGGTTTGTCATTAAGTGTAAGCACCTATAAGAATATTACGGCCGCCATTCCATTCATACTAATTACTTGGAATTATAAGTACCTACGTAAAAACGATATATTATAATATTTACTAGGTATTTATAAGTCTATTTTTATAGTTACCTATTTGAAACATTAACTTTTGTTTCCATCTGTAACGTTTCACCAAATTTTTATTTGTCCGACATCCATTTTTTCCAAAACTGTTAATTTTTCAGAATAATTATAACACAAACCTAATCTAACCTAAGTAATGGGTTCTTTAAAAAGATGTTTATGAAATCCTGAAAATGAAAATATTACGGGTTTCAGGTAAAAAATACTTTCGGACAAATGAAAATTTGGTAAAATTGAAATGGTACTCAACAACAAAGTATATTTTTTAGGGTTCCGTAACCAAAGGGTGAAAACGGGACCCTATTACTAAGACTCCGCTGTCCGTCTGTCTGTCTGTCACTAGGCTGTATCTCATAAACCGTGATAGCTAGACTGTTGAAATTTATACAGATGATGTATTTCTGTTGCCGCTATAACAGTAAATACTTAAAATAGAATAAAATAAATATTTAAGTGGGCCTCCCATATAACAAACGTGATCTGTTGTGTTAACTTTGCACCTCATTTGTATGCGGCGCCATACAGGTGCAAACCTAACCCGGCCAGTTAAGATGGAAAGTGTTTGTATGGAACCCGCACGTGGCCGGTTTTTGTTGATGGTATGGAGGTACTCACAGCTGTTCTGAAGACTGAGGTCATCCCGTCGCAGTTCAGACCCTGGTTGTCATGCCACGTATAGTCGGGGTATGGGTAGATGCGAGCGTTCTCGTCGACTGTGCCCAGAGTCATCGGGCGGCCCTCGTCGAAACGTGGGATTGTCACAAAGATGTGCGATTGTACCTACCTGACCTGTTAAAATCGTAGTTCGATAACCGTACTCACAGCTGTTCTGAAGACTGAGGTCATCCCGTCGCAGTTAAGTCCCTGGTTGTCATGCCACGTATAGTCCGGGTATGGGTAGATGCGAGCTTTCTCGTCGACTGTGCTCAGAGTCATCGGGCGGCCCTCGTCGAAACGTGGGATTGTCACAAAGATGCGCGATTGTACCTACCTGACCTGTTAAAATCGTAGTTCGATAATCGTACTCACAGCTGTTCTGAAGACTGAGGTCATCCCGTCGCAGTTAAGTCCCTGGTTGTCATGCCACGTATAGTCGGGGTATGGGTAGATGCGAGCGTTCTCGTCGACTGTGCCCAGAGTCATCGGGCGGCCCTCGTCGAAACGTGGGATTGTCACAAAGATGCGCGACTGTAATTGACCTGATAACAAAACGTATCGTAGGTTATCCCACCAAAAACATTTCATGTAAAATTGGCGGCCAAGACTCACATGCTCATAACGCTTTAGCTGTAGAAAAGTTAATCAGATACCAGGAAAAGCCAAGCCCTTGGTTCAAAAAGTATGGGATCAACTGGCTTCAAGCCCCTAAGCTCTGAGTTTACTAACCCTACACCTTGGTTTCAAAAGTATGGCTTGGCTGTTTCATAGAGCACCGTAAATAAGTCCAACGAACCGTCTGGTCCATATATGGTATCAAGAAATTAAGTTTATGTATTCATGATAATATATACCTATTACATTTCATATTTTCCCTAACTACCTGTGAATTGGGGCGCTCTGGTGTTAACTGGGACGAAGCTACGAGGGTTTGAAAATGAGACGAAACGGTTCGAGAAAAGATAGGTAGTGCCCCGCTTCTTCTTTGTTCTTCTTTGCGGGGACACTACCGTGCCCCCAGATAGCAATTCTATAGTTTATTCATAAATTTCATAATTAATTTGTGATACGCTAGTACACGACCTTAGACCTGCATTATAAGACCTGCTCTGTTTCAACTTTATCAACTTTGCATCTCATTTGTATATTTGTAAGCTAATTATGACTAGCATGCTTGATACAAGTTTCGGATGACCTTGATTTTTTTTCGATAGTCCTTGTAAGGATCTTCAAGCTGCGGGTCATTCATATTTCCGATTTTTTTATTGACAACTTGACAGTTCATTATAATAGTGGCTGAAGCGATCTTTGCCTTCGAAACTTATTAAAAAAACCTAGTCGATGGTTGATGACACTGATCAAAGTCAAATTTCAACGGATTGACACTGACATGTGTCAGAATTGGGTCTACATTGACTCCTAGAACTATTTTTCGTAGAACGTTTCATTTCGCCGAAAAAATATTTCGTAGAAAGTTTTTTCTTTGCAATCGTAAACTATTTGAGCTTGTTATAAAACAAACCTAACCTAACCTTACCTAATCAATAGGATGATATTTGCAAGAATTACGAATTAAATGTATAACTACAGAGGAATAAAAATTCTGCGAAATGATTTTTTTTCGGTGAAATTAAACTTTCGACGTAATAAGTTTCTAAGAAACATAAGGGCTGGATTACAGAACACAAAGTTTTTCAGACTAAAATTGTATTTTTAATTAGCCAGATGTCGAAATTTATATTTTCGTTGTTTAGATTATTCAGAAATGATTTCTTAATAATAATTAATTACTGATATTAGATTAACTTTAATTGATAAAAAGTAAGGTGCTTTGGGGTAAATTCGACATATTTTTAGGCGAGTGTAGAGTATGTTAGGGTTTGGGCTCGTAAGTTAGAACCTAAGAAGTATTCCTTCCAAGTAACGAGATCTTTACGAAATTGGATATATTCATGAACGCTTTGTGAAAACAGCGTTTCAATACGTTGCTTGAATTTGGAAACAAATTAGGATAAAAAAAAATATATTTTGAATACTATTTCTTAAGGAGTGGGGTAATTTCGAAAGCAAGTGGGGTAATTTCGAAGCTGGTTTTTATGCAATATGAGTTTAAGAATCATATTTCTTTTTAGTTCTAATTTACCCCCGCAAAGATGCAAAAATCGCACTGCTTTTATTTAATCGACTGCAACACACGAGCCCTCACGACTAGCGATGCGGAGTGAACTGAAGCGGGGGAGGAGATAAACATGGCGTTTTGACAAGCGTTGCAAGCGTAGAATTTGTTCACAGTTTAGTAGAAATGTCTGATTTTCGACTTATCCCCATTTTCGACTTTACCCCAAAGCATTATGTTAAATACAAATTAAAGTTAATAAAATTGCGCTCGTAAAAATTGCGTCAGTTTAGGTACTCCAGCTAATTAAAAATCCGACTTTAGAACAGTTTTTGTCGAATGCAGGGCGCGTTCGCCCTTAGCCAATGAGGCGCCTTAAGCGTTATGCATTGTTTAGCCCTAAGTAGGCTTCATCGCACCATCTCTCCTATCTTCTGTTTTGCATCGTGACGCTTAGTGATGTGCCGTTTCCGAGAATTTCCGGAAACTTTCCTAATTTTGTATGAAAAATGTTCTCGAGAACGTTCTCTCTCTTTACAAATCGGAAAACGGTACAGTGACGCTTCTATACGTTTTGCATGATAATTAATTAAAGGGGCGCCGTTTCTGCTACTGGTTGCTAAATACTGGATGATCATTCCTTTATTTCCACTAGAGAAACGTAGTATAATATATTAGGTATGAAACTCCGCCAAGCGTAAATCTATGAATTATTTTATCGTTAATTTGTTTAGAAAAACAACAAAGTAATAAAGAAACTATGTTCATACTTGACCTTAAAGCGTTGTTTGTATACCTACGGAATTATAATAGATATAACTATATCTTCCATATAAAACAAATTAATTACTATGTAAAATATGTGTAGACAGGTAACATTATTAAATGTTCACACAACGGTGTGAAATGTACATAATTTATGTAGATATTTGTTGTAGAGTTATGTATATTATATAAGTCTATTGAATATCAATTTTAAAACGATGACCTCCTTAATGAGGACATCTGTATAATCTTAGGGAGACGTGCGCGTCAGACTTGCTTGAGAATTGTTCCATTCCTACAAAAAAAATATGGTAGGTATTTTTTTCAATATTTTTCCTTGTAGTGGCGGTGGGTGGGTATAGTAGAACCTCAAACCATTCGACCAATATATAAATTTTTGTATCATATGGGTCTCCATAGTATACACCTAGGTACTTAAATTATTAACTTTTGTTTTTCAGTATTTGTTGTAAATTCAGGGATGTTGAAATATATTTATATATGCTGACGATGTTGCCATTTGCACTGTAAGCCGTGATGAATTAGAGACGGCGCTTTTGTCGTGGAAGCACCAGTTGTAGGCCGGTGGCCTAGTGCTGAGTGTTGGAAAGATTCAATTTATGTCCCTAAATTAGTCCGTGGCGATAGTCCGATTACCATCGATGGTCAAAAATCACCATGTGCGATCGATATAGGTATCTGTACAGTATGATGCACAACTCAATGCAACATTCAACATCGAATAGCAACTGCGTGGCTGAAATGGCGAGAAGTAACTGTTGTTACATGTGACGAGAATACCGGTTAAAGTTAAAAGCCATATTTACAGGTGTTGGAAGGTCGTGATGCTGTCCATGTTTGTCTATGATATATTTTGAATTTGTTTAGGAATTATTCGAAATTGATGTATGTAGGTACAGTGTCATGTATTTTATTTTATTTTTTCTCATATAAAAATATGAACATAATGTTTAGTAATTTTACGTTTTAATTCATCCAAAGCCAATCCGCCCTATCAATAAGAGCATGATAAGACCGGTTCTTATGTATGGTAGCGAGACGTGTGCTACAACTCAAAGGCACGTGCATACGATCCAAGTTGCCGAAATTACACCGAAATGAAGATGCTGAGATGGATGTGCGGCGTTACCAGGCTAGATAAAACCCGCAACGAGTATGTGCGAGGAAACCTGGGCGTACGTGACATCTCCGATGGCTGCGAGAGAGTAGGCTGCGATTTCTCAGGCCGTACTACCGGTTGGCAAACGCAGCTTGTCGGGTGACCTAGGATGGAAACTGGAAGTCCAGCTCAGCCTACTGCCGGACCGTGCGCAGGCCAGGCATGGAGCCAAGACTAGAGATCAAAGGAGGCCAGCAACACGCCCAAGTAGTACAAGAGTAGCTAATCGGGTTGAAATACCTCGTCTATGCTGCACATCGACGTCAATAGGTACCGAGTTCCCAGGCACGTAGTACCGGTTGGCAAGAGCAGCTTGCCTAGCGACCTCGGATGGGAACTGGAAGTCCAGCTCAGCCCACTGCCGGACCGTGCGCAGGCCAGGCTTGGAGCCAAGACTAGAAGTAAAAGGAGGCCAGCAACACGCTAGGCAGTAGGAGAGGAAGAAGAACCGCTCGATGCCGTACGCCATCTCTAGTTTGAACACGTCCAGAAGGGCTGGATCTGTGGACAAATACAAAAGTTATCAATGAGAGAAATTTAAAGGGCATCCAGTAGGTCTCTGATCGACTGTATGAGACATTGAACTGATGATCCTAAAGTACTTCAATTCCTGCGGTGGACCATGGCTCACGCCAAGTTTTATTTTCCGCTATGCGGTGCCATACCCATCTACTGTCAACTTAGCGTCTGGGATACATAGCCTAAGAAGCAGCGGCCGTCATACTTTCGTTAAAGTATAAAAGCTCAAAGTGTGTCTATGACTAGTCCCAATAGATACTATACATTGAGAAACTCTGAACCTTTCTGTATGTAAAGTCCCAATAGGGACTTAAAGTTTATACTTTAACGAAAGTCTGACGACCGCTTGCTTCTTCTCTAATGGTTTTCCGCCGATTGGGCGGTCAAAAGATATATATCGCAATAAAGGAAACGTGGTATTAAATTTCCTCTATTATGGCGTCAGTCTCCCAGAAATCTGTGTCTGTGTGAATAATTGTTGAAAAATTTAGTTTTTTATTTATATATTGTGTGCGCCAATCCTTCAGGTCAATCGCAAAGGAAGTGAGTTTTTATCTTGCACCATTTGATGGACACCGGAACAAACGAAACTGGATAAAAAATTATAAGACTTATTAATTGTGTATTAATCACTTCATAACGCAAAAACCCTTTATAAAAATAGATTTTCATGAGAGACTAGCACCAATATTTGCACTTAGCAACATTATTTGCAATTCAAAAGATTAGCAAAACTTATTCAGTAATTATTATTATTTCGAATACATCAATAGGTAATTTCTAACTAGTAACATCAAACCATTTTTTAGGGTAAGGTCATTAAATGTACCATATAATTAGGTATTCGCAAATTATCACCTCGCCTTCGTAATCTAGGCAGTTGGTAGAAGGTGATACTATAATATTCGGGGGCGATAATACAATAAAAAGTCTTATAATATTTGTGAAATATAAATACACAAGATTTTGAACGAAGGGTCTTTTGTCTTATGAAGTATTGTATTCGCAATTTGGCATATAAGTACCAGTTATTTTGCATTTGCATCGATACGACTGCCTGTATCATCGTCATTTCAAAAAGGAAACCAGAAGAATGATGTACAAACCGCGGTTTTTTTGGCCTTTCCCTTAATCAAAAAACACATCTTTTGACGTAAATATCACAAAGTAAACTACTTACTCTACCTCTCGAATAGAAAATTTCTGTCGTTTTATAAAACTTTACATCACGCTAAGTTTGAAGCGATTAACGATTTAAACTACTTATAATGTTTTTTTATTTATCAGACAAAACATAACTCCATTTAAACTTAAAAGCGTGAGCAGACCATGTCAACAAAATTGCTATTGAATCTATTGATGAATCACTGTGTATTTCTACTTAAATTATAATTTGATACATGTTCGATACAAAATTTAATGGCTACTTCTATGCCTTTTACTAAACACTTATTGTATATATGCATGTATACCTATAATATAATAATATTATTTTGCATTCTTTACACACACGAAAATACAGGAAATAAAAATATTAGAAGAATACTCACAATGGTAAATGACTGGCGGCCTTATCGTCAAACCACGTTAATTACAATAGCAATGGCATACGGAACTAAGCTTCAAATACCAATGTAAGTTTCCATAAAATACTAATTACTAACATTGTATAATAATAGCCTTATTTGCATAGTTATAAAGTTTAAACTATTCGCTAACAATGAACAATAAAACACTAATTACCATATTGCCTGAGCAGTGGTCCGCAAAATCGGGCATGTTGATCCTCCAGCTCCATTATATCACCGTAGTACACACAAATAAATCTCTCAAACCACTATCACTAGATACTGTCCTTTAAAACTCTCCTTAAATAATACTCGTATATAGTTCAATTGACCAATTTGAATGGATTAGCTAAGTGTTCTCTTCGATTTTGCGTACGGCTATGGCAGTTGGCTGCCTGTCAGAAGTAACGGAAATCTCCCGTGCTACAGCTATATATCGATATGTCAAACACATACCTTGCATACGTCCGAGTGTAAATATTTAGGCCGCATAAGCATTACAAATTTAATTTATTAAAAAAAACATACAACAATCAAAAATCCGCTGGGAATTGGATCACATAAGCGACGAAGGTAAACAGTTCTTAGAATCTCAAGCCAGTAGTAATCGGGTGCAACATTCGTGAACACCATATATGTTTACCATGTTTTGAATTGAGACGACTTTACCATATAAAACAGTGATTCTCGTTTTTAATATCTTAGATTATATTTGAATTTGTAATTTTTCCGCGCGTTATGTGACTATGAGACTGCAACTAATTACAGGAAATTAATGTTACACTGCTTGAATTTAGCACTAACTTGTCATTAGCCTTGTTTTAAAAAATGTGGACAATATTGGTCTGTACGGATACCAGAGTAAGACTGAGAAGTCCTGTTTTGCACAAACATGTGAGTCTTACGTTGGCCCAATATTTACTAACGGTGCCTGGCATTAAGTAAGTGCTCTTTTGTATGCAAGATATATATGTTTTGGTTACGTGACTGTGAATTCCTTTTTTAGGGTCTCGTTAAAAAATTAAATGAAAACATTGCTGTTCCATCTGTTTGCATGTCACAGGAACTTAGACACTTCATCTTTATTATTTAACAGAATCATAATATGTTCATTATGTGTGATATCGATACCACATTTATTTTTTGTATATTGATAAACAGGATAATTAAGTATGGCACCAAATTTTATGCAATCCACTGAAGTCTAAAAACGAATCGAACTCCGGACCTCTACTTTACCGAAGCATTGCTCTAACCACTGAACTATAGGACCGCATGAGGATAACGTGAAACAATGGGTTCAATCCAACGAAGCGCCTTCTATATATATTTATTTTTAAAATGCTAAGCTCCCACTCAACTCCATCATTATTATTATAATTAAAACACATACAAGTAGTATAGTAGTAGTTAGTAATAAAATATTATAAATAAAAATGTACTTTAATGTATATGTTTGTCACAACACGCTTTCTCTCGACTACAGTCATGGCTGATGATAAGCGAGCTCACACAGAAGATACATTGCACGTTGGTACATGTCCCTATTAAAGTGTTTGCTTATCGCAAGGTAGCCTGATGATACTCGCAAGGTAATCGAATGAAAGTGAACTCTACTTAGAAAATAAAGTAACAAAATAAAATTAAGGGCTGTGGAAACAATACAAGACATATTTTTTACTTTCAGTTTTATTATGTCGAAGTAACTACCCTTAGAACTTATTATCTCTTAATATTTTTTGGGGGGATGGGGGGGATGCAGCAAGCCTTCTCGAAGAGCAGAGCGTATAGCCATAAAAACTGCTCGGGCCCTCCCTGTGAGTAACGGCCACCAGCCGTGAAACCAATTGCTGCACACCGAAGGAGATCAAAGTTTAAATGCGAAATAAAATGCGAACTATGCCACACGTGCTAACAAGACAAATGCCCCCGTCGGGGCCATGCATGACAATTATATCCATCAATATCTCTCTATTGTTTTTATTGTACGTCAATGATCTTCCAGATGTAACAGAATCGGATTGCATACTATTCGCAGATGATTTATCTGTTGTGATCCCTTGTAGAAACGTTATGACATATAATAATGATATTAATGACACAATTTCTAAAATAATCAATTGGTTACATAAAAACAGACTACATGTTAATTTAAATAAAACGACATTCATACAATTTATCAACAAAAATGGCAACAAATGCCCGTTAACTTTGACTTCTGAAGGTCAGTCTATAAAAGAATGTAAACAAACAACGTTTCTTGGGATTACAATAGACGACCAATGCTCTTGGGCTGAACATATTAATAAAATTTGCGGAAAAGTTAATGGATTTGCTTATGCCCTTTGGCGTCTCACAAAAGTAAGCACAAAAAGTGTTGCCATCAAGGCTTATCATGGTTATGTCTGCTCTTTATTTAGGTACGGAATTCTCCTGTGGGGCAACTCCTCCCATGCTCAGAGAGCATTAGTTGCACAAAAACAATGTATTAGGGCTATTTGCAATGTGCCTGTTGAGACATCCTGTAGACCATTGTTTAAAGAACTTGGATTACTCACTGTGCCCTGTCTGTACATTCATGAAATTTGTTTGTTTGTAAAGACACACCCACACTTGTTTAAAACTGCCAAGGACACATGCAACTTTAACACAAGGTTTCCTGACAAATTAGTTATGCCGACAAAAAAAACTCAGCTGTATAGTCATAATTCCTATTGTATGTCAATTAGTATATATAATAGACTACACAAAGATATCAAAGAACTGCCACTAAACAGGTTTAAAAATGCACTAAAAAAGTGGTTAATACAGGAGTGTTTTTATTCTGTTCAGGAGTACTTTAACTATTACAGTGAAAAATAATTCTACCTCTCTTTGTACAAGAAACATTTTCGTTATACAGGCTGCTTAGCATGTTGTATCCAAGAGCTACTGTTGTCCAGTTACTTGCCGTTGATTTGGGTATTTGTTATTGTTCTAACATTTAAAGTTGTAATCATGTTGATTTTTAATTTTGATGCATGCCAGATACTGGTAAACTGTGTGAAACCTCTGAATGTATATCATCTATTGTACCACATTTTATGCACAAATAAAGATATTCTATTCTATTCTATTCTATTCTATTCTATTCTATTCTATTCTATTCTATTCTATTCTATTCTATTCTATTCTATTCTATTCTATTCTATTCTATTCTATTCTATTCTATTCTATTCTATTCTATTCTATTCTATTCTATTCTATTCTATTCTATTCTATTCTATTCTATTCTATTCTATTCTATTCTATTCTATTCTATTCTATTCTATTCTATTCTATTCTATTCTATTCTATTCTATTCTATTCTATTCTATTCTATTCTATTCTATTCTATTCTATTCTAATATAGAGGGATTATCGGCAGGAAAAGATTTTTTCTCTCAAACATGTGCATGTTAAATAAATGCGACATCCTCTGCATGCAGGAAACTCATAGAGGACCTGACAACTGCCGCCCTGTCATCAAGGGGATGATACTCATCGCCGAAATACAACACCGCCAATACGGGAGTGCACTGTTTGCAAGACCAGAAATTAACATTAAATCCGTACACAAAACCAATACAAACAACATTGAGATAATCACTGCGGAACTTAACAACTGCACGGTCACATCTGTGTACAAGCCACCAAACGAAAAGTTTGAATTCCACAAGCCCCTAAATTTCGACCTACAACCCGTTAAACTTGTCCTAGGAGACTTCAATAGCCATAGTGAAACCTGGGGCTATAGGATAGGAGATGATAACGGCAGCAAGGTTGAGGAATGGGCAGATTTATACAAGATTTCACTAATCCACGACCCTAAACTACCTCCATCTTTCAACAGCGGGCGATGGAAGAGAGGATACAACCCCGATCTGATTTTCTCTAGCGACAGTGTTTCAAAACAATGCCTAAAATCAGTGTTCGGGGTCATACCAAGAACTCAACACCGGCCCATTGCTTGTAAAGTGTACGCAGCAATACGACCGCGCACGGTCCCATTCAGAAGGACACCTGTGGAACATTTGACGCCTGGCGCTGAACAGAAATGGATCACTTGGAAGTCTCTAAACAGATTGAGAACGGGTGTCGGACGGTCTAAAGACAATCTGGTGAGATGGGGAATTAGACCTGAACAGAGCGGCGCATCCTGCGGGTGTGGCGTACTACAAACAACCAAACATATGATGCAGTGCCCTCGGTGTCCAACCACGTGCACTCTCGAAGATCTCATAAAAGGCACTCCCCGAGGGATAGAAGTGACAACGCATTGGCAAAACACCATTTAGTCTAAGGAATATCCCTTCACACGAAGAAGAAGAAGAATATTTTTTCAAGAATTTATAATATCTAATGGTACTCTAGGTAATCTAGAAAAGCATGATTTATCTAAGACTACATCGTCACTAACATTCAATTCTCTCTTTTAAAACATATTTTAGTCAATCTGTTACTTTTCATCCCCAAAAATGCACCCATTACGATTTTCAGTATAACCTTTCTTTAACACACAGTAAAGTCACAACAAATATCACATCAGAGACAACACTACAATTAAGTAGTTGAACTGAAATTAAACCAAGTTGTGTGGCTGTAGAATTACATACAATACTACTTATATTGCTGTTAGAACACTGAGTACTCGTATTTCTTACTAATTGGGTCTGATAAGTCATTCCATTAATCAACAATTAATACAAATTTCAAAATAACTTATTTATTACGCTGCCAGTCCACATTTTTTTAATAAACTCAGTCATATTTCGCTAGTTATGAAATTATGTGCGCTGCGTTGACGCAACGTCGGTGCAGCTGTGCCGTGCGGCCACCAGCGGCGTCTGTTGAGCGTCAGCTTCAACAACAATCTTATGAGATCTAAGACTTGAACATTCCACAAAAAAGAACAAATAACAAAAAAGAGAGCTAGGCTAAACCAACCCGTGTCCCTTCCGATGCAAAGGTATCATTTATTTATTTATTTTTTTGTTTATAACTGCATAACTATATAACAAACTATAACTCTCACACACACACGCACTCACACATACACACACTCACGCGCGCACACACTCACCACATACATTAAAACTGGCGATGTGATGTGAAAATTTGTTAAAAAAAGCTACAATAAGTAGTATAAGTCTACATTGTTATTGTTTTTTTCAACATTCATATTTAATTGTATTTATTTCCTTAATTTGTTTCACCATCTTATCTGGAGCGACTGCACAATAAGCGGCGGAATAAACCCTGTACCCTATAAGACAGGTTTTCCTAGTTTAGGGCACAGGATCGCATTCTTAGGCCTATTGTTAGCAACCAACTAGACACGTAAAAGCGTGTTACTCTGTAAATTTAATTTAACTAGACTAATATTTTTGATACCCAATAAATCATTTTCATTTTCATTTATATAGTCACCAACTCTCATAAAAACATAATTTACAAAAACCTTGTAAAAGTCTATATTCTATTGCCTAAAACGCACTGCTAAACGATGTTATATAATGTCACTAAAAAGACGTTTTCCGGGAATCCCCGGACCACATCCATATAAAATATAGTATTTAAAGTCATTCACCCCAAATTGCACACCCAATCCGAACATTGCTGATGAGACACTGACTCTCGAAAAACACCGCAGGCGTCACGCCGAACGTTGCGTTGACGTTGTCTAAAAGTTGCGTTCGGCGCTGCACGTACGCTGGCAGGACGCCGCGCCGACGCTCAAAAGACGCTAAAACGTGGGGTCTCTCTGACAGGTTTCCATTTTTTGCTGATTGGATGACGATCTTGAATTGTACGTCTATCAAAGGGAAAGAAAATATGAAAATGTTAACCTACTTCGAATAGAGCACAACGTAAAGTAAGTATGTATATTATATATATATGTATATTGTTGATCTCTGGAGCACATAGCCGTGCGTTGAATTTAGCTCTAGACCAATAGAAACAAATGTTTCAAATATTTTTTTTTAATTTTTATAGTCGTATCAATTACAGGTCAAGTAGGTTCATAATATTAATATTCATAATATTCATTTTTATGGGTGGCTTATTTAACATTTATAATATTGTTTATATTTTGATTTATATATTGTTTTCAATGTGGACATTGGTCCACAAGCAATGTTTTGAGTTTCTTTTTAGGGTTCTGTAGTCAACTAGGAACCCTTATAGTTTCGCCATGTCCGTCTGTCTGTCTGTCTGTCCGTCCGCGGCTTAGCTCCATGATCAATTAGTACTAGAAATCTGAAATTTGGTATGAGTAATGTGGATGTATCACGCGGACAAAACGGTAAAAAGAAAACTTAAAAAAAAAAAACTTTTTTTCGGGTACCTCTCAAACACCTAAAGTGGGAGTGATTTTTTTTTCGTTGCAACTCTAGTGTGTGGGGTTTCGTAGAATAGGTCTCTAAAAAATAATAGGGGTCTTTAAACATATTTTTTGATAAAGTCAGCAGTTTTGTAAATATTCGCTCCGAAAATAAAAAAAATTGTGTCCCCCCTCTAACTTTTCAACTAAGGATAAAAAAAAATGGAAAAATTCATAAAAATGAGGCCTTATAAGAACCTTCAATGAAAACTATATTGAATAAAATCGGTCTAGCCGTTTTCGAGTTATCGCAAAATTTCATAATTTTCTTTAAAATGACGTAAGTGCCGCGCGGTGTCCTTATACTTCGAAAGTTATACATATTAGTTAAATGCCATACTGCATTAAAACGTTCCGCTCAATCTGGCGCGTATAATCGATAAGTTCCAAAAGGTAATAAGTAATTACAGTTACTTTGTCGTTTACGACCTTTTTTATAGAGCTTGAAATCTTTCTCGTAATTTAAACCTCGAAGGCCGTCTATTATGAAGGATTGGCAACTACGGAACCCTACACTGAGCGTGGCCTAAAATGCTCTTGGCCGGTTTTTTTTCTGTAGGGACAGTGGGACTGGACTGGTCACATCTGTCACATGCCGGACGACTTGTGGGCCAAAAAAAGCACAAAGTGGAAGCCCCACAACTCGAAACGGAGACGCGGCAGACCTCGTAGGTGTTAGCGGGATGATTTGGACTCATTTTTGAAGGGCTGGCCAGATGCAGCTCAAAACCGCTAGAGATGGAAAAAGAGGGGGAGGCCTCTGCCCAGCAGTGGGATATAATAGGCTCATGATGATGAGGGATACAGTTGTATGTGAAGTCTGACAACGCCGAGCTAGCACGTGCCGTTGCCAACCGACGTAGAACTTTAAAGTCAGTGAAAAATTTATCAACGTTGTAATATTTTTTCGTACATATTTCTCTCTATATCGATTGCTCTTTTTGTATTACTGTGATGTGGATCTTCACAAAAACCGGTCACGTTCCGACTCGCCGGACACCGCGACGCTATAGCTTGAATATAATTATTGTTTACAAACCACGTTGCCCAAATACGACAAACTTTATGAAATAATTTTGGGTTAAAACGTGGTAGGTAAATCGCCAATAACTGGCCACATCATACTAAAAATGAACTCTGCTCAGCTACAAACAGAATTCATTTTAGTATAAGGAATTAATTCTTGCTATATTTAAATATCTCACCTTAAACGTCATTATTTATCTCTGCCTTAATTTACACTACATTGAAAATCGCTCCCACTTGCCCGTACTATGTGACTGACTGGTTTGCTATCTATTCTACTCTGCTATATGTATTTATTATGACTAAGTATTGTAGGTATGTAGGTATATCAGATTATTGTTATTTATGTATGTTTATTGTTTTTTTTTTTTTTTGTAGATAATTTTTGTGGTTTAAAGTTGTTTTGCATCACCTACTCAATTCTAACTTTTGATGATCTACTCCGCTACCTAAAGGTTGTCTGGAAGAGATCGCTATTTAGCGATAAGACCGCCTGTTGTTAACCTCTGTTTATTTTTTTTTACTGTATATCTCTCATGTTTTGTATCCCTGTGTATTTGAGGTGTGCAATCAAGTGGATTTGTATTGTATTGTATTGTATTCATTACTGGCCACGTTATACTAACATTAATTCTGTTCGTAGCTGAGCAGAGTTCATTTAGTATGAGGTGGCCAGTTATTGAACGATGGCCAGTAATTGGCGATTTACCCTATTTAATTTAAGACAGTCACGGCTGACAATTGGGAGTAAAAATCAGAAGCGTCTCAGAGATTCCGTCTTAGCGGCGAGCGGGCGGCGGTACGTGTGTCACTCGTATGGCCGCCGCGCTCGGATCTCTCGCTCAACCGCTCGCCACACCGCTAGTCGCGCAAAGTCGTGGCATCTCTGTTTCAACTGCTATCTCATTCGTTACGAAATTTAGACGGATATCGTAATGAAACCTGACGAACCGATTGAGACGCGCGTCTGATTTTCATCCTTGTAGCTGTATTTAGTGTTAGTCCTAGAACACGCAACTTTAGCATTTAAATACATTTACTTCAACTCAATTTCAGGTAAGCTTAAAGGTAAGTGATTTACAATAATATTTCGAAAAGAACAGAAGAATAATTTGTGCATGCATATCATGTATATATTTTATGTACAAGTACTAGTCACTAGTAAGTCCTAGTTTCTATACTCGTAGTTACTGAGATAACGTGAAAATATGTAAGTACATCAAAACAAGCAGGACGTAACGGAATATAAATTTTCCTCATTTGACATTAAAATTCATAAAATGAAAACGCATTTTACATTTTGTGAGTTCAAATTATTCTCGATTTTGTAATCTAAATGTTATATCAAGTGCATTCAAAACGAGTCGCATGACAGATCAAACCAATTCTCTTCTTTTATGATTTAAGACGATTAATTAAGTACCGTGATCTGGAAAAAGACAACAACGGCTTAATTATTTATTTTAATGGACCAGCCTCTCTTATTTTAAGCACTAAGCAAATTTTAGCATTTCATTACAATACTACCTACTTTACAGAAAAAGTACGCTATTTATTAATTTGTAAGGAAAAAAAAGAACTATTCCCGTGTCCCGTATTATACTCGTAACGTATCAAACTCTCAAACACGTTCAAGAAGTGTTTGTGTTTAAAGTAAACTTACACTAGAATCCCTGATCTAATTAAAATAATAAGTACCTATTAAATAATTTAGGTACCCCTTTCCGGATGACCGGCCTGATTTCCCCGCCAAAATCACCTATCCTTGATGTTGCTTGTGGCCGACTAAGGGCCTGGCCACATGTCCACGACACGGCGTCGTAAACGTAAAACGACACGGTGTCGCGTCGGAGCGCGACACATTATCCACCGTGCGAATATCCGTTGCCGCGTCGTGAAAACACACGACACGGCGTCGTAAACGTAAAACGACGCTGTGTCGCGTCGGAGCGCGACACAATTATCCAACGTGCGAATATACGTTGCCGCGTCGTGAAAACACACGACGCGCAAAGTCGTGGCATCTCTGTTTCAACTGCTATCTCATTCGTTACGAAATTTAGACGGATATCGTAATGAAACCTGACGAACCGATTGAGACGCGCGTCTGATTTTCATCCTTGTAGCTGTATTTAGTGTTAGTCCTAGAACACGCAACTTTAGCATTTAAATACATTTACTTCAACTCAATTTCAGGTAAGCTTAAAGGTAAGTGATTTACAATAATATTTCGAAAAGAACAGAAGAATAATTTGTGCATGCATATCATGTATATATTTTATGTACAAGTACTAGTCACTAGTAAGTCCTAGTTTCTATACTCGTAGTTACTGAGATAACGTGAAAATATGTAAGTACATCAAAACAAGCAGGACGTAACGGAATATAAATTTTCCTCATTTGACATTAAAATTCATAAAATGAAAACGCATTTTACATTTTGTGAGTTCAAATTATTCTCGATTTTGTAATCTAAATGTTATATCAAGTGCATTCAAAACGAGTCGCATGACAGATCAAACCAATTCTCTTCTTTTATGATTTAAGACGATTAATTAAGTACCGTGATCTGGAAAAAGACAACAACGGCTTAATTATTTATTTTAATGGACCAGCCTCTCTTATTTTAAGCACTAAGCAAATTTTAGCATTTCATTACAATACTACCTACTTTACAGAAAAAGTACGCTATTTATTAATTTGTAAGGAAAAAAAAGAACTATTCCCGTGTCCCGTATTATACTCGTAACGTATCAAACTCTCAAACACGTTCAAGAAGTGTTTGTGTTTAAAGTAAACTTACACTAGAATCCCTGATCTAATTAAAATAATAAGTACCTATTAAATAATTTAGGTACCCCTTTCCGGATGACCGGCCTGATTTCCCCGCCAAAATCACCTATCCTTGATGTTGCTTGTGGCCGACTAAGGGCCTGGCCACATGTCCACGACACGGCGTCGTAAACGTAAAACGACACGGTGTCGCGTCGGAGCGCGACACATTATCCACCGTGCGAATATCCGTTGCCGCGTCGTGAAAACACACGACACGGCGTCGTAAACGTAAAACGACGCTGTGTCGCGTCGGAGCGCGACACAATTATCCAACGTGCGAATATACGTTGCCGCGTCGTGAAAACACACGACGCTGTGTCGCGTCGGAGCGCGACACAATTATCCACCGTGCGACACAGCGTCGTTTTACGTTTACGACGCCGTGTCGTGTGTTTTCACGACGCGGCAACGGATATTCGCACGGTGGATAATGTGTCGCGCTCCGACGCGACACCGTGTCGTTTTACGTTTACGACGCCGTGTCGTGGACATGTGGCCAGGCCCTAACTCAACGAATTCTTTTATTTTTTTAGCGTGGCGCTATATCTGCACGGAAGATCGATAGATTAAAACCACGCTAAATCTTCCAAGCAAATGAACTGTCAAACCATACAAAATGACTCACTTTCCCGGTTACGAAAAACGGGCTTGTGGCCACACCAGATAATTTCGTAATTAGTTGCATTCACCATTTGCACTCTTACTACCGAACCATCCGGAAAGGGATGGGTATTTCTACCATTTCGTGCAAATCACATGTTCGTAGAAAAAAAAACATGTATTAAGTGTCAAATTGACTTCAAATATTTTTTATGTATTGTGTCAGGTACATGGGTATACTTTGCATCTAAAATATATTATACTATTGCAAAATAAATAAATATAAAAAAAAATAACATGCGAAAAATTCATTACCATCACCGTTCAGAACACAAATGTATAGATTAGACAGCGAATAACTAATCTATTTTACATGTATCACATTAAATTTAATCTCTGATATGGTTGAACTATGTAATAAGGGATATAACTTTGAGAGTCTAACAGTCGTATAATTCTTATTTACGTTGATTGTATAGCAAAATATTTTTGTCCATCAAAAAACTTCATTACCATCAATTAAATTTGCAATGGCAACATCGGCCTGTAGACGTACAAAGTAGTATTTTATGCGTTGTCCCTTCCACTCGCGATCCCACCTCAGTCGACTCAGTGAATAGTGAAGAGAGTGGACGCGTGCCATAATTTTGTAAAAAAATAATTCGTGGCGAGATTTTGGAATTGGTACGATTTTTTTTCATTGCCATTCGTGCTGTTTTGATATTAATGCTTTAGAGATTTATTGTACTGTTGATACTTAAATAAGCAACATTAAGTTCGAAAACTTAGTGTATGAATATACCTACGATTGCAGTTGTTTGTAATGAGTAAATCTGCAAAAGGTAAAGAAAATTCATTACCATCCTCTTCATTACCATGATTTACCAGTCACTTTTAGGCGAATGGTAATGAATATAAAATACTGGTAATGAATTTAAGTATAAAAATTGTGAAAATCCTATCTTCTATCCGTTCCTCTTTTACGTGACAATACGTTTTCAGTGGGTATATGTATGCAGAACGTTATATATATTTTTTGCGATTTTTTTATTTATCTTCGTTATAGGGTTCATTGATATTATCCCTGCATCTGACAATGCTTTTGTAGAACTAAAAGACTTTATGCATCAACGTACCACCGAAAGATTTTTTAAAGAAGTGGAAAACGAGTCAACCTGTCCTTCCCCAATAATAGAAAACTTAACCACTTTAGAACAAACACAACAATTGCAACATAATATCAGAGCTGCTCATGTCAAGGCGAGTGGAGCTACTCAAATCAAAACTATCACTTTGCTTTCGAATATAAAACGACATTGGACTAACGAATCTTTTATTAAAACAGATTCCAGAAAAAGAACTGTTGTTGACTCTAAGAAAGAAAATAAAGTGATCAGAACCAAACGTCATATACGGAAAGTAAAATAAAGAAACTAAACTAACTACTTTGGCGCAGCAACCCAAAATGAGTTTTGGCCTCCAACACAAGAGCACGCCATCTTGCCCGATCCTGCACCACTTCGTGCCAGCTGTCGCTAACTCCTAGCTCACGCAGATCCGCCTCCACCATGTCTTTCCAGCGATACTTGGGGTGACCAATAGGACGTCGTCCAATTGGTCGGCCTAAGTATGCTCTCTTGACATTTCGATCGTCCCCCATTCTCTCGACGTGGCCAATCCAGCGAAGACGATGTGCCTTGGTTTCGCCAATGATCTTAAGTTCGGCTACTAGTTCGGCGATCTCCGTGTTTTTGCGGATCCTCCAGCTTCCATCTTCTCTTTGAGTAGGTCCCAGAATCTTTCTGAACACCTTTCTTTCTGCAACTAACAAACTTTTCTCCTCCCAGCGTCCAAGCCTCTCAGCCATACATTAATATAGGTCTGATGACGGTTTTGTATATCCGTATTTTTGTAGATCTGCTGAGGAGCTTGGACACCAACACCCTATGAAGTGCCGCGCTGCAGCGTAAGGTGTTCTGGATGCAGATGTTGATCTCGTCCTGTCTTGTATGCGAGTTAAGAAACCGACACAAGAGAAAATAAAGAAAAGTATTGCTAAAACTGGAAAGGGCTGTAAAATACTGAAGGCCACAATAAGTAATGGTTCTTCAGAGGAAAATGATAAAGGAACGAAAGTTGGAGCAAATTATAAACAAGAAAGTACTTCTAAACTTCTAAACACTTCTAAAAAAGTGAGCAAATTTTTCGAGAGTTCTTCATCTGACGATGAATTTAACATTTTTTAAGTTTTGAAATATAATCTTAAATCATTATAATTATGAAGAACTTCCTACAGCACGTTGTTTGAAGTCTAATTGAAATGTTCTATTGTGGTACAGAGTATCTATGTTGCGTTCTATTGTCAAGACTGTTAAATATTAACCAATTCGTTTGAGTCAAATTCACAACTAAAACTTTGTTATTGTAATATTAATTCGGGTTACACAATATAATAAGTAAAGTATTCTAAGAAGTGGATTTCAACTGATGATTAGACGTTAAATGGTTAATTATACACTCAATACTTTATTGCACATAATGGTTTTACAAAACAGGTGGTAAAGTTACAAATTTGAGATCACATCATGTATCCTGAAGTAGGGCGCAGCAATTTGTGAGATACTATTTATGGGTATACAATTTGACATAAAAATAAGAATAATAAAAAACTTATTCTAGGGACTTATATGGTTTGAAGTAGGTAAAATTGAAAGCAAAAAGTAACATTATTAGATTAAAAAACATGTGCACTGCTGCACTACTTTTTATGAGACTGTTTTTTTTTTCCTTTTTTGTGAATATGTTGTAATCACTCTTTCATAGAGTAATTACTAAGGATAGGAAGAAATAAAAAAATATCTAATATAGGCTTTTTGCTTAATCCTTCATTACCAACACCACATTTTCATTACCATACTACTTTATATCATTACCATATTCCGTAGTTCATTACCATTCCATTTGAAAAAACAAAATTACTTATATCTCGGTAAATTTTGGGTATAATTCTAAATAGATTATATTACAGTTATTCTTTTTCCTATTTCTTCCCATTGGCATAGAAAAAAATAAAAAATAAAAATTTCTCCTCATGTCTGCCGATTTACACGAAATGGTAGAAATACCCGGATACAATAAACAGCCTTAAGGAAAGATAACTGTTTTCCTGACAGAACAATGCCTAATGAAGACGTAACAACAAATAGCTTATACGCACGACACGTTTAAAACACTTTTATGACAAAATCACGACTGACTGTAAACTGCAAGCCACTAGCAATGAGAACAATGAGGCCAAGACTTAAACTGTCGTCCTTTGGCGATAGGAGCACTCAATGTGAGGAAAATCTTGTCACAGACATTGTGAAACCATCATCAGTTATCAAGACTTCCTGTGCCGCGGTGAAGTTAGTGAAGAAGCGTTTTTGCAAAAAGACTGGGATAGGAAATTAACTAAACATTGATGAAATTCAACAAGTTGAATACCTACGTGGGAAAATTCTAAATAATGTGAGGTATTTGGAGACTGCCGCAGTAACCTGCTGCTTAGGTTAAAGGTTAATAATAGACAAGATAATTTAATTAGTACAGCATGTTATACTCTCACGATTTGGACATATTTATAATTAAATTAAAAGCATCGCGGTAAGTCCATCATAATTTTTGGATAAGATACGAAAATAGTGAGGTCGTTAATTAATAGGTCTAGTAAGTATCGGTGCACTATAGGTAATATGAGTAGGTACAACATTCTACATAATATCGAATGACAACATGAAACGCAATAAACAAATAGAATTGAATTGAATTGAATTGAATATAAGAAAAAAAACCAAACTCCAAATGTAACAATAAACGACCCGTACCTATAATGCAATTGCTATCTGAATATTACATAACCTCGTTTAAAAAAAAATACGACTTCAACGAAACAAATTTTATTCTGAGAGCAGACGTACGTGTTTTTATACGCGTATTAAAACGACTTAATTTAATAATGGAACACAACAGGAGATGATTCAATTTATAATCATCTAAACATTTGCCATAACATTTCCAAATGCTAAAGGCTATTTCAAGAAGAACCTGATTTGAAGAGCGGCATCTGACACGTTTTTGTGACGCTGTAGCTATGCGTGACTCCAACGGCTTTTTTGTTTCAAATTTAATGGCAGATGGAATGGTAATGATTAGTGAACAATAACACAAATTAAGTCAATCACAATGATCGAGATGACGAGCCATTATGAATTTATGAGCCCTCGCTTCTATGGGCGTAGTTGGTTTACGTCAATATCAATCGTTGTTTTATCATTTTCTTCCAATTATTTCCGTATTTTATGTGTTTATACAAAAACAGTCATGATGTTTGGCAACCAAGTGATGTCTAAATATTATGAAGGGCATTATAATAGATTTCTTATCTATCAGATATATGTATAGTAGTGGCCAAATATTTTACTCTGCTCTGAACTACTCGCGAAGTTGATCGAAGAAGGCCGAGGCGAAGTTGGCCGAAGTATAGGTTTCGCCCAACATCGGTCAACTTCGCGACTAGTGTGGAGCCGGAATCAGAATAGCGTTAAATAAATGAAAAAATCTGACATCATTTATTGCCTTACTATATTTTTTAACATATCACGAATTAAAAATGTCTCCATGAGCAATAAAGGGTGACAAAAAATGTCTGAACAGTACTTATGATAGGTATATGATGGCCAAGACGGGCTCACGACACACACCTCGAGCCAAGGTAATAGCCAACCCGCCAACCCGCACCGCGGTGCTCGGATTCACCTTTTCTGCATTCGTAGCCTGTCGTAGCGGCGTCACTTTTTACACAAACAGAAAAAATATATAGTTTTCGGGCGTTATTTGCAAAGATCGAAAGCGAATAAGTTTATGTCAAAAATAGTTTTTTTTGTAAACATCCATCAATCGCTCACCGAGACGATTCTAAAGTCACTACATTTTGTGGGATTTCTTTATCTATTACAGAATTTCTATGGCCACCTTCCGGATCCGTAATCCAGCGCTATGGTACCATATATTATTGTATTGTCATCAAAGTTAAGTAGGTATGCAAAATTTCAGATCAATCGGTTGAAGATATCTGCTTCAAAATTTGGTTACAAGATTCCACCTGAACAAACATGGTCACATTGCAAGTTAAATATATGTAAGTTGTAACCAATCATAAGATTCCTTGGAAAAAAATAAGTCATCGTCGTTATCAACACCTTAAAAGCACACAACCATCCCAGGCATAAAATATTTGATCCTTTAGGGCTGGCTGGTACAAAATATTGACTTGGAAAAATAAACGCACGTGATCATTAATCAACAATTTCCGCTCCTCAAGGTTTTTTTGTCCAAGTAAGTATTCTAAGTAAACGATACATGTAACAGTTTCTGTCAGTTATTAAACAACATCTTTCTCTTTATCGGGAAAATATTAGTATAACCTTTCTCTCCAAATAAAATCCCGAATCCCTGTTTATTCTAGAACATGACGTTTTTGGGTTAATCCTACTTAGAATCGAATAGCGTTTTCAATGTGACAAATAAAAAAGTGTCCCAAAATTTGTATGGGGATTTCCGCTACGTAACGCTAGTGCAAATAAAAAAGTTCATATTCAAACGTGACGTAATGGAACTGACAAATTTAGGATACTTTTTTATCCTTCACATTGAAAATGCTATCAATTCTATGTAAGATGAACCCAAAAACGTTATTATCAAATTAATGAATAAATAATAAATAACAATAAATAGGGATTCTGTTTTTTTTGGAAAACGCCTTGCTACGTCACGGGGCAATCGTAGTTGCGGAGAGTTGTGCCGACTACCGCTACCAGTTAGCGGCAATATAACAGGCCACCTTACTACTGACATTGACCTTAACTCGAGTGTTCGGTAATGATCGTGACTATGCAAGTTTGATGACCCTGCCAGTGCACACAAGCGCAAGAGTCATTACAATCTGTGACGTCACACTAGCGCAAGAGAGAACAATTTGTGACGTCAATTGTTTGATAGACTGGTATATTATTTGACTGCGTAAAAAACAAGCATTGATTGTAATCGAAGTAATCATGGATCCAATCCAACGGTTAAAATGAATCAGCTTCCAGGAATCATTAGCATGAGTATCATGAGATCGTAATGATTAAATGTAAATATTTGAATATAATAATAATACGTTATTATTTTTGTACTTATAAATAGCTGGTAAGTATTTTATTTTTCCATTAGAAACACTGCACGCCGATCACGAGAACCACTCGGTACGCATTTTTTCTCTAATTCGCCGGCCATTTTAATAACTGCCATGTCTAGCTCGTAGAAGAATGTTTAAGCTACCCGCACACATACAATTTATTAACGTGAGGGTTGGGGGAACGGCATGACGATGCGTCGCCCGCGCTGCCTCGTCAGTGCGCTGCGCGGGCTACCTAACAAATCCATGTTAGAGTTTTTATTTTTTCATAAAACGAGTTCTTTTCAGCGACAGTTTTAAAATAAATTAAATATTATAAACACATTGTTTTATTTTTATCATTATAAAATACTAAAACACCTCTTAAATAAAAAATAAATTATTCCTGTATCTACGCTAATTATTATTTTATAAATCTTACAATATCACCGAAAACTTACGGCGTGCAAAGTGTTATGACTGGATATTTTTATTTTATTGTATTTGACGTCTCCGACCATCATGCGAGATATCTGTCTGTCCTCTATTTTTACCCTTTGCTTTATTTCCCTGGTTGCTATGAATTAATTAATTAAGGCATTTATTTAATTAACATACTATTGGGACATTTTATGGACTACTGGGATCGGGAACTTAGTGATATTTTTCGGAACCCTACGGAATATTTGAAAAATTTCCAACGGTAAGCAGTAAATGATAGTTCTCAAAGGCTCTAAAAAAGGCGCTGGAGTAGCTGGCGTAAGTGAAACTGTCTACAAACTTTAGGAACCTCAACTTATGGAGGATAGAAGTATATCAACTCTTGGTTGTATGTGACGATATTACTTGCCAAGTTTTATAGTTTTAGGTCATCGGGAGGTACCCTAAAATCATTTTGATTCCCTTGAGATGAGAGTGTCGAAATGTACGTTTTATGCGACATAAACGGCCGTATCTTTTTTTCACGTTAACGTAGAAGTTTGACTTATTCACAGCTTCAAAGGATCGTAAATTTGAGTAAATGGTGTTAATTTCAACTCGATACCTACACGCGTTGTTGAGATAAAGGGTCTTGACAGACAGACAGACGGACGGACTGACAACAAAGTGCAGATCCTATAAGGGTTCCTTTTTTTCCAATTGAGGTACGGAACCCTAAAAATGGGGAAATCGAATCATTGTGCTTCCATCATCACGTGCGTGCCTCGTATAAGGAGCCACCAATTTAACACCTTTCAGCAGACACTTTTAACTGAATGAAATGTGAATGAATGTTTTATTTGCAAGAACATAGTAGGTACATTAGATGATGTAGGAAATAAATAGTAAGTGCTTAATGTTCAACCGTAGAGCCATGCAAAAATAAAGTGTGTGCTGAATTATAGTTATAGTCCTTATAGTATGGATACTATTGAATTTACAGAAAGACTAGAATTTACAGAAAAAAATACTATTCTAATTACATAATATTTTATATTAATTGTCCTCAGACATATATTTTTTACTAAGAACACCCTTAAATATGATGACATGTAGATGCTGCTCCTCATATTCTACACTCCACACTTAAAATAATGTACTTGTATAGGTATTAGTAACCAATCAAACAACGTTGCGGTTTTCAACATGAACTGACAGTTAATCGTGACTAGCAATTATGCCCGAAAATAAATCGCCTTGTCCAAACAGTCTCGTCACTCACACCCGTGTCAAATTTGTACAAGTAAAGGATTTGACCACATGAAACTTGACGTGACGTATCGTATACCATTAATGGCTACTTAATAAAAGTACCCATCCGGATTTTCCTCCATGCGCTTCATTTCCTTGTGATTCCAAAGCGGTTGCGGGAGAAATATCTTTACCTGCTCGCATTACCTATCAGTGCGTGTTAATTAGAGCATGCTCCCGTTTCTGATTTTGTATGGCGAGAACCGGGAATTCCCGGTTCCGGTACTGGATATGTATAGAAAACGAATACCGGGAGCACACCCTTGTGTTAATAAAAAGTTTTATTTTTGTTTTCTGCTTATATTTTGGTGTTGTCATTTTACGCATACATTACGCATTACGCAGTAATATCGTACAGCGATAATACGCGGTGACCACCACTCATTGTCACCACTAGTCAAGAAGTTACCTCAGGTATAGAAAGAAATCTATATCCGGTATTTGAATATGCAATTACGCAAAGTAATGCGTGAATCTGTCAAATACATGAGATGCCTTGTACGTGTAAAAGTAATAATGGAAAAAAGTCAACAGTGTCATTAGACGTGTCCAAGCTGACAGTGCTCTGGACACCATACCGCTCGTGAGGAGCCAAGAGAATCCACGGGAAGCGTTTAAATCTTAATATTTTGGATAGTCTTAGATTTAATTTATTTTATTTGGATGAAAATATTATTGTTGATATGGAAAACCATATCAATCTACCCGATAACCCAATGATTACCCAATGAGTTCGTAAAAAGGTACTCATTGGGTAACGTATATACTTTCAATATTAGTTCACAGTTTTAGAATTATCGCCTGGTCACACTTAACCGTACCCTGTATGAATGAAGTATTAGCTTCGAAATTATAAATGTATGTAAATAAGTATGTACTCATTCCGAAAACTGTTTAAAAACCGTTTTGTAGTGCACTCGCCTCGGTATCCCAAGAGCTGTCCATTCAAGTTCGTTACAATGATAAATTTTCCCATCGTGATTTATATTTTATATCGTATCTGTAACATTAATGGAAACATCCACTTCAAATTATACTACAATCAAGTAAAACACCATTTTCCTTATAAGTAAAGAAAATTTAAAGTGCTTACTTCCTCAGCTGAAAAAGAAAACTATGCGTCACAGAGTTTGCCATCTAGAAAGTGTTTGCACAGCTTGACCCCGCAAATTGAAATTAAAGCCATAAAAAAGAAATGGTTTTGTGGCTAATTCATTATGCTTACCAGAGCATTTCGCGGCAAAAAGTCGATTTTCCAGCTCTGGTAGGGCTTTCTAAAAAGAGAACGAAGGTATAGAATCTGCGAGATCCGCGTTTGACTCAGTTGTTGCAAAAAAGACAAGGCCAATTATAATTAGACTTTCACCTATAATTAAACCTTTATAGATTTGTAATCAAATACGCTATGTTAACGCAGGAATATAGAAAAGTTCCTTGCCATACTCAAATGTTTAAAGCATTAAAATCTTTGTCACAAGATACAAAACTACTTAAGAACACATTTTACGCACAAATGTACAAGAAGTTTAAACCTTTTATCATCTATGCAGCGGTCGTAGTTCCCGTTTATTTTTATGACAGACCATAATCATAACTAAAACTACATAATGGGGGACAAGAAAAGAAAATATAAAAGGACAATTAAATTAAAACTAAAATGAGAATGAACATAAACTAGTTCTATATTTTGTAACGTTTATTTATTTATTTATTTAAACTTTATTGCACAAAAGAAAAACTTAACGTACAAAAGGCGGACTTAATGCCATGAGGCATTCTCTACCAGTCAACCTTAGGGCAAAGCAGAGAAATTGTAGGCGGTGCATCAGACAACATAATTACATATAATTAAAATACTCATATTAGGTACATACATACATATAATATACATATATATAAATAGATACATACATAAATATATACGACGACAACAACGTTAACTAGTTGACTATCAACGTTGTTGATAGTCAACTAGTTAACTAAATTTCCTGTAAGTAGGTACCTACTGAAAAAAATTGCAACAATTCTCAAAAATGACGGAAAATATTTACAGTGGGTTCTGACTTCTGAAAATATAAGAGTAGGCAGTTTTTCGGCCATTATTCTTCTTGTGTCGTTTTTCTCAATGCTGAGGATCGTGACCTCTGTTCATCACTCATCGGACGATCGCTCTCCACTTATCTCGACCTCCTGCAGACTGCATGGCGTCGGTAAACTTGGAGACCGTTGTGTCCCGAATCTGATCGGTCCAGCGCATGGGACTTCGTCTTGGTCTTCTTCCTTGAATCTTCCCTGTCACTAAGAGCTTTTCCAGGTTGTCACTTCTTGGTGGCTATATGACCGAAGAATTCAAGGATTCTACGGAGGCAGATGTTGGAAAGTCTCATGGTGATTCCCAATTCCTGAAGGATGGATGCATTGGTGCGATGGGCCGTCCATGGTATTCTCAGCATTCTCCTCCAGCACCACATCTCAAATGCATCAATGCGTGAGCGATCATCTTTTTTGAGGGTTCAGGTTTCGGCGCCATACAGGAAGATTGAGAACACCAATGTCCTTACTAGGCCGATTTTGGTCTTCAGCGAGATCGATCTGTCAGTCCATATCTTGCTGAGTTGGGTCATCGCGCTCTTAGCCATGCCGATACGTTTGCGTATGTCTTGTTCGTACGAGCCATTGTTGCATTTAATAAAATAGGAGACAGAATGCATCCCTGTCTTACTCCTTTGCCAAATTTAAACGGTTTGGAGAGCCACCCTAACAATTCCACGGTTGCAGATGTATAATGATCGGAGCAGCGCAATCAGATGTTTGGGTACACCAAGTTCGACAAGCACGCCCCACAGGCATTCCCAATTGACGCAGTCGAAGGCCTTACTATAATCGACGAAACATGGAACCAGCGGGGTGTTGAACTCGTAAGATTTCTCATTCAGGATTTGTTCTCTGGTACCCTTGCCCTTCACAAAGCCGGCTTGTTACTGAGGTATTTGCCAATCCAAGTAGTAGCGAATTCTATTATTAAGAATGTGCAGAAAAACTTTGCTACCATGAGATATTAAGGCAAGGGTACGGTAATTATCACATTTCCTTGTCCCTTTTTGTGAAGTGGGAGTATGATCGAGTCGGTCCAGTCTTTTGGCCACTCGCCCCGTGACCAGATGTAGTTGCAGATTTTATGTAACATGTAAGTGCCTTTAGCTTTCGTCCATAGGTAACCTATATTAAACTATTCGAACTACGTACGTACATGTTCCTACTCCTCATTATCTTTCGGTAGAAATAAAATTAAAGGTGTTAGGAATTTCAAAGTTTGTGAAAATGTTTGGAAAATTGGGTGTTTGTTCCTGGTTAACCGTTTTACAGATTTATAAAGATGAAATTTGGCATTCATAATTTCTGGTAACGCGGTTAAAGCCCCAGGTAAATGCTAGTATTGCCATGTGCAATGCAACGTTTGTTGTATTTGATGATGTCATATATATATATATATATATATAACTTCGAAATTTTGTTATTCTATAAAAGAAAAATCAATGAAAATACCAAGACTATAGTCTTGATTTTTTTCCATACAAAGCATCTTAGCAATTTTCCGCCAACTGGAAAATAACCAAGTTTTCAGTAGGCGGCGCTAATATCGTCAAGCATGGTGAACTATACGTGTAACACAAATAATTCTACATTCATGTATTCACCTATATAAATAAATTGATAAGACTTGATTGTTGGGACTTTGTGACCCGTATAGCTTTAGATACCGACTTGCCTACTTGTCATTTGTTCTATAGAAATGTGATGACGTGATAGAACGGTTTTTTTGTTGCAATAGTTCCATCGTAGAACTTAAATAACACAAAACGTGTGTTATTTTATTTGTTGCTCAATAGTTTTACAGACATATGCCAAGCAAGGCAAAATGTTAATGCGCCCCCTATACTGCCTATACTTAAATGGAGACTGCGGAATCTTATACTGAATCTGATATACTTTTGATCTTGACCTGATATTTCAAAGCTCTCGATTATTTCAAGGCTCTCAATTACTGCAAGGCTCTTGATTATTTCAAAGAGTGAAGATACAAAGTAGCCAAAATAAAGAGGTTTGTCTTGGTCCTATGATTTATAAAAAATCGTACAGAGGTTAATTTAATTTTTTCTCATTCCGGAGTTATGCCCTGCCGTACCAAAATGTAGCAAGCGATCATTACCCTGGGAAAGTAAGGGCATTGTAGTCTCATAAAATTTGGCCTTCATATTCAAATGAAATATAGTATTTCGAAGAAAACTAATAAACTTTTGACTCTGTTAAAACATTGTAAGTATGTTGGTATACCTAATTGCTGTACACGTTGTATGCCATGAACAATTGAACATCACGAATGGGATCACCGTTGCCTCATTTGTCCACATTCCCATTTTACCAACTGTCCAATTCATCCAGGTGTTTCTTGATTCCTAAATCGATTTTTTTTGTATCGTTTTCATTCCCAGTTCATACATATTTACACTCGTCCACATACTTGTTAATTGCTACGTTGTAAAACTTTTGTTTATAAGGTGGGAATTGTTTAGCAAATAGGTAGATGAATTGGTAGGTAGGGAAAAGCTATAAACAATTAACGAATCTGTGTCTGTATAGAATATCCTTCAAGGCGACGAGTTAGGATGTAAAAGACTTAGAAATGTGGACGAGATGGTTTACTCTTGTATCGTCGACAATCGATTCATCCATTGCTTCATTCATCGAAAGCATTTTTCTCTAAAACTGTGAAAGTATTTGGGAGTGTTATTTGAAACAAACTTAACCTACCCTAACTAACAGGTTGATGATTTCAAGAATTATGGAAAATGTATAATTTGAGGGGATTTTTTTTCGAGGAAATTAAATTCAATGATATAAAACAATGGTGAAACGATTTTCAGCGAAACAAGGCGATCCCGGATGAGATAGAATCTGGATCAAGTGTGAATGTTTCACCTAGACAGGCAGTTGAGAATTTGGGAATGGTACGAGGAAGCCAGTTGGTATAGAAAGAGCATGTTTAGATCATTACTGATGGAATTACTAAATATGTAGCAAACATGTAGGTATGTTTTATTTATAACATAATTATTGATGGGCATATTAGCGCAACTTTTGAGTCGATATTATCTAAAAGTATAACAATATGTACCACACTGTAAATAAATAATCATTTAGGTTAATTTAGGTTCATCATTATTCACGTGCATACTAATTATATTTACGACTTTGTTAATCGGGGTTATCAAATTGTCTTTAAATATGGATGATTAACACGTATTTAATTTCAGGTTTTTGCTATGACGTCAACACACTTTCGAGTTTATTCCGGTAATCATTAAGTATTTATATGTTTATTGGTTTATACATATAATTTTCTATGGATTTTTATACAACAATGTTTTTAGAAATTAGAGTCGTATAGTAAGTTATTATGTGTATATCAAGACGAAGTTTGCTTTTGCGAGTCACATCAGAGCCTTTCATAACCCGGACACGAATAATTGACGGAGTCGCTGTCGCCGGACACGGCGAGGAGGACTATATATGTGTATATATTATTAAGGATCTCATTTATTAAAACGACCTCTATAAAATACCTCACAGTAAATAAAACTATACGTCAGACTTAATTAACTTTTATCACTACTTACATACGACATATTTTGTAAATATATCAATATCATAACCATCATCGTCCAATTTTCCCTGTTAAATAACAATAACGTAAAGTTATCTAGCCGTTCGGTGTATTACATACAAACAGACACAGTATATACATACAACCCTCCAAAACAAACACAAAACCATTCATAGGCCTCCAAAAAGCCTATTTTCACTGGTTCTAGTAACACAAATATCATCAATATACTGGATCTGTAACAATTTTATAGTATATAGAATAATTTCTATTTATTCAAATAGAGGCGTTTGGCGTGCAAATCAAAAGGACCGTTCACAAAAATACTCAAGATTATTACCTGTTTTACTCACTAATTAATTCGATGTCCAATATGAATAACAAAATTAATAATTTATATATTCTGTATATCTTCGTCTAGCTTTGCTTAGTTTGGGACTAGGTCGATTTGTGTAAGATTTTCCCTAAATATTTATTATTATCATTTGTATCTCGTTATCGAGTCTCGGGCTCAGTCCCGGACTTTTGGAAGGCTTGCGTGGGGATATGGATCCAACACGTAGAGCCCCTTGGAGAAATTTGCTGCTTATTATCATTATTATTAAAATCACATATATAAACCCACATATAAAAACGTACCTTGAACGTCGTGAAATCCTCAACATCAAATCAAAATCTTCTTAAGCCGCTTGAAGACAACAAGTCCGTGGTAGTAGCTTTTTAGTCAAGTTTGAATAAATAACGTGTTTTTGCCCCAGCGGTAGTTCCGCGGGTGGCTGGTCGAAGGCTCGCGATCACACTGCTTGTGAAACAAGTCGGACCATCCTCTTATCATTCACACTTTATGAGGTGAAGCGACATTTGTTACCGATCGCGCAAACAATATTGATATCAATGTAATTCAATTTCAAGCTTTTACGAATTATAGTTATTATAAATTGGCGATGCCGTTATGACCTTTGTGGAAAAACCAGTTCAGAGAAAAAATAATTTGTTTGGTAGGTACCAAACAAATGAAACTACCGTGTGAAATGAATTGGTATTACTTACCTATAGATGTTTGTAAATCCTAATTTATCGAAAATTCATGAGAAGTTGTATATTAATATGTCTTAAAACCTGACTTGTGTCTATGCATATATGTGAAACATATACAAGATCCTCATCATTAAGAAAATACAATTTATTGATACCTACCAAGACCATAAGAATAGATCACCCATAATCAGCTATACCTGATTGGATCATGTAATAACAGGCACTGACATTAATAAAACGTGTGCATGGATAATCAGGTAATTTAGGTACTCAGTTATGTATTAGTATTTACGTACCTGGAAATTCATTCATCCTTTCCTCCTATTTGTTTTTAATCCACGGCGTATTCTACATATTATCTAAATTCACTTAAGACTCCTAATCCCTTCAAAAATGCTGATTGATTAAGACATTTTTCTTTATGACCTAACATGTTTCTTAATATTATCGATGTTACTATCTAGAACGGGGCTATTGCAATTTATTGTTATATATTTAAAACCTACAGTTTGAATTTTTCATTGATCAAAAACTACTCGAAATTGACAAAATTCACGCAGAATATTGGTTTTTCCAACTATTTTCGACTGCACGCAATGAAAGCATGAAATAGCTTTGTTACTACCTGGAACTCAGGGAAAAGTATTATTCACTTCAAAAAGTTAGTTGAAATTATCAATATATTTGTCATAATATAAAAAAAAAAAACAATTTTAAAAGGAGTAAGGCCTCTTAACGGTTAACGTGTTATTCAGTAACAAATATCCAAATATTCAAATATCTGAAAATTCGTACAACTTCACAGCTTCACATTTATAATATTAGTATTAAATAGGATTACTTATATTAGGATAATTGAACACCCGTAAAAAAACTTAATTTATGGTTTTAGGGTTTTAGTGCTGGGCTTAGAATTTATTTGAAGGTGCTGGGAAATTTTCAACTAGGTATTTGAATTCTGCTGCATGGATAAAGATTGCCATTGATATTTAGTTGAGCTCAAAAAGTCACCTTCTCATTCTATTTACTGTACATAATAAGTACTGTATATACATCATACTTACTGTAACCCTACCAATCAATTCATGTTCGTTAATTAATAACTGAATAAGTATGTTGTCCTATTCCTCATATCAACTGATGATTAATGATTAGACTAGCTAGCATGAGCTCTGCTCACAACAATCTTCTCAGATGGGAGCAATTTTTGCCATAACTACTTTATAACATGGCTTTGATAAACTATGAAAGAAGTAGTTAGAGTAAATACGATAGACACGAAGGGGCGGTTCTATAGGTAGGTGATCATAATCATAAACCATGATGAAAAGAAAGATTCGGGCTCACAGTCAGTTTGAGGCTTGCCTCAGGGCACCTATGTGTTTAGTACATAGTAGAATAGTGATGTGCCGTTTCCGAAAATTTCCAGAAAGTTTCCCATAAAAAATAAGGGAAATTTCTGGAAATTAACTAGAGATGTGTTTATGAGTTTTGCAGTCTAGGGGCATGGCCCCGGCTAGCCCTCGGGGCCACTCTTGCAAGGTGTATTATGCTAACATCGATACGAATAATGAAACAAATTAATTAAAACTACATTTGAACACATGTTTTGATCCTCATTATTGTAATATATCGTTCGAAAACTTCACTTCCGTTCCCCGCCACTTATCACCGTGATACGCACAATTTTTTTTTCAGTCCACCAATGGCTCTATACCATGGTTGTGTACAAACTGAGCAAACAGTTCCCTTGAACAATCGATCGGGTGCGTGGACAATGAACGGAAGCAGGCCTTATGAAATCACAATCCTATGGGTATCTATTGGAATCCACTGACAGGTGTTATTGGGGTACAATGACTTGGACAGGAAAGTCGACAGGTCACATTTTTACAAGACTACGCAAGATTGGCAAACGTGTTAATTGAGGAAATAAAAATGTGTCTTATAGTTGGATTTTTGGTAAAGTGAGTTTTACCTAAACCAGCAAACACTGAACAATTATTAAACCTGGATTAAATTCGTGAATCCTGAACTTAAATTTTATTACAGATTGACAATATTTTGATAAAACTTAGTATGCTCGCGGTGAGGGCATTCATAGGGCCTGTGACGTAACAAAAAACAATATTTTTATCACACCTCTATTATAAAGGTGAAAGTTTGTTTTATTTATTCACGCTCAAACGGCTGGACCAATTTTGATCAATTTTGGTATGAAGGTAGCTAATACCCCGGATTAACAGATATGCAATTTTTTATCCCGAAAAATGTAAAAAATATACATTACAAGTTAATGCTCGCGGTGAGTTAGTACCCTTACATCAGTAAACAATCTCAAGAAACACGTAGTAAATACATAAACAATAACATTATTTAAATGCTAATCACATTCTGTGTTATTAGATATAGACAGTGCAGAGAATAAGTAGTCTTGGTACAATTTTTGAAAGACCATTAAATTATATTTTATTTCGATATAGTCCTTGCTGCGAGGGTCTACGAACTGGTTATTCATTCTCAATAATATAGGCTGTTCGCGGTTCTTAATAATTTGCCTTGGAAACTGCTGTTGAAGTTTTGACACACGTCAGTGTCAAACAATTCAATTTCATACACTTATCAGTGCCAAACCGTTGAAATTTTGACTTTAACCAGTGTCAACCATCGACTAGTTTATTTTAATTAAGTTTAGAAAGGCAAAGATCACTTCAGCCACTATTTTGAGAACTGTCAAATTGACAATAAAAAAAACAGAAAGACCATGGTAATGATAATGAAAAATTAAAGACCTGCAGCAAGGACTATCGAAAAAAAATTTAATTTCATAGTCTTCTTCAAAAATTATACCAAGCCTCTATTACTCATGATTATACCACCACAGCAGGTCTTAAAAGTACAACGTGTACCGGCGCATCACAAATTAATTATGAATAAACAATAGAACTACTATAACCACGTATATTTAGACTCGTTTATTATAGTTTAAGATACGTGCCGTCCTCCACCTTCCCTCGTCATATTTTCTTAAGAAATAGCAGCATTTAATTAATCAAACCAACACGTTGTGGGACGAAACGCATAAGGTAAGGCGGGGTCAGACTAACATCGTTTATTGTCTAATAGGGTAAGGTAAGACTAACGGTTAGTTATTTGTTGGACTGTGGCAGTCTTCTTCAGTCGCAAACTGGCGAGAAACTGCGCAGGATCGGGACAAGTGGCGTGCTCTCGTTTCGGAGACTATAAATAAAATAAATAAATATCAGACAACCTTACACAAATCGATCTAGTCCCAAATTAAGCTCAAGAAGGCTTGTGCTATGGGTACTACACGACGATAAACATACTTATATAGATAAATATATAATTAAATACATAGAACAACCATGACCCAAGCACAAATATTCGAGTTCATCACACAAATATTAGCACTGGCCGGGATTCGAACCCGGGACCGCCGGCTCAGTAGGCAAGTGCTTACAAACTGCGCCAAACGTGTTGTCAAGTATGATCCTGTTTGGGTCACTGAGCCAAAATAGTTAGTTAGTTAGTGGCTGCCTTCTCCTGGTGTGATAGTCTTACCCTACCTTACCTTATAGAGAAAGGAAACAACTTGGAGCAACTAATGGTGACTGGATGGAAGGTCGATGGGAAGCGTCCAAGGGGCCGGTCACCGATGAGGTGGTCTGACCAAATCCGCTCATCATTAGACACCAAGCTACACAACGCACTCCATGAAGCCAAGGACAGATCTAGGTGGCGAAACACGGTCCGGAGCATAATGACCCAGCTACGGGGAAATCACGACCCTCAATAATGAGGAAATCGACGCGAGGAGGAGGACCTTACCTTATATTCACATAGTTGATTGAAAGTAGCGTCCATCATCGAGTCAAATTGTGGAAACGCCAAGACTTGCCGAGTTTTAAACTACCTATACTAGGTAGGTTTTTACCATGTAGAAAAAGTTAGCCATGGTATCCAACTAGATACATTTATTGTGTAGGCAGCTACGTCCTTTACTATATAAATATAATACATACTCACATTGAGCGTTTGGTACTAAAAAAAGAAATACTGAAACCAGAAATTATTGGGAAACACGTATGAAGAAGCTGGGTCTCCTTCGCAATCCATAATATCGTATGTCCTAAAGTCAAATGCCATACCACATTTACTCTAAACACTTTTGACATATCAATCATTTGTCATAATGATTATTTGCCATAATGATCTTACATCCTATAATGATCATAAACCATAATATTACATTACCTAATGCTCTAAATACCTAATATGTTTTGTACTAATCTATTAACACATAAAACTATAAATCACATGTCCTAAAGTCAAATGCCATGATGATTACTTGCCTTGCCATAATGTTCATAAGCTATAATAACATTACCTAATATCCTACTTTAAGGCAGGTCAGACTTGGGTTAGGTTAGGTACGACGACGAGCGGAGCGAAATTTGATATTCGGGGTAATGACATTCGTATTTTCAATAATCGGAAATTTATTCCTTAGGAATTATGATATTCGGAGTTTTAAAAATCGGAATTAGTAAATTCGGAATTAAATATTTCGGAGTATTTGGGTAAAGATTATTTTCTTTACCAATTTTTTACGTTAAAACTAAAATAGAAAACCGGATTTGGACAAATATCGAATTGGCTAAACCCCGAAAACTGTAGGTTGGGTTATTGGCTGAACCCCGAAAACAGTAGATTAGGTTAGGTTTGTATTGTGACCACGTATAGCGGAGCGAGCGAAGCGAGCGGAGCGTCAGACTTGCCGAACCCCGAAAACTATAGGTTAGGTTATTGGCTGAACCCCGAAAACTGTAGGTTAGGTTAGGTTTGTATTGTGACCACGTATAGCGGAGCGTCAGACTTGCTGAACCCCGAAAACTGTAGATTGGGTTATTGGCTGAACCCCGAAAACTGTAGGTTAGGTTAGGTTTGTATTGTGACCACGTACAGCGGAGCGTCAGACTTGCTGAACCCCGAAAACTATAGGTTAGGTTATTGGCTGAACCCCGAAAACTGTAGGTTAGGTTAGGTTTGTATTGTGACCACGTATAGCGGAGCGAGCGAAGCGTGCGGAGCGTCAAAAGACTTGTTGAACCCCGAAAACTGTAGGTTGGATTATTGTCTGAACCCTGAAAACTGTAGGTTAGGTTAGGTTTGTATTGTGACCACGTACAGCGGAGCGTCAGACTTGCTGAACCCCGAAAACTATTGGTTAGGTTATTGGCTGAACCCCGAAAACTGTAGGTTAGGTTAGGTTTGTATTGTGACCACGTATAGCGGAGCGAGCGAAGCGTCAGACTTGCTGAACCCCGAAAAGTAAAGTTTGAAAATCTGTGCGTACAAAACTATACAGCATTAAAAGTGTGTAGGCTCTATTAAGACATATGATGATTATGGCAACTAGTATTAGGATATATAACTGATAGGACACTTGATCATTAGTACTTAAGGTAATAGTGCAAATAATCATTAGGATATTCGATATTAGGATGATCAATATTATGGCATTTACATTAGGATAAACGTTATTATGGCAAAAGATCATTATGACCACAGTTATTATGGAATTTACAAATAGGACAAAGGAAATTATGGATTCCAATATAGACCCGAAGAAGCTTGATAGCAACATGGCCGATTGAACTGACTTTTTCTCGCTGAAAATCAGTAATAATCTAATAAAATTACGGAAGATTTCTAAAGAGAATTTTCGCAGAATGAGAATGACTGGGGTTCTGGTAATTTCCCTTAGAATAAATACGCCTAGAAATCTAGTTGGCGCTTGAAAGTGAAGCCAGGGGGGTAATTCGAATTTAGAGAGATGGTGGAGATCTCTCCATTTCATCGCCATCCAATCACTTTTGTCGTGTCCCTACTTGACAAGTGGCGATATCCCTAGAAAATCGCAACTTCGTCAATCCGGTTGCGGTTAATTTGCGTTTCCTTTGTATGTGACGGCATAAATAACATGCGCATACCTTAACTTGGGCGTGAAATTAGTCAGTTTCGTTTCGTTCAAAACAGAAATTCATATGCATAAATAGCATTTTTGACAATAATTATCGCCTTTGTATTTCCAAAATTGAGATGAGATATATCACTTGAAGCTCATCGCATTTTAATCACAGGTCAAAGGCGGTATCACTGTTATCTAATAGTTTTGACGTTTTGCTTTCTTTCAAACGGCATTCTGGAATTAGGTCCCAGTTTTGGTTAGCCACGGGCTAAGGTTCGTCCGCTGGCGTATCTGTCACAACGTCAATGTCACAATGTAAAACGCCTCTGTAGACACGCACACGTAAAACCAAAAGCCTTTGGTACCGTTTGGTAGCCAAGTTTTGTAACTGGCTACAGAATGGGAATCCGAAATTCCCTGTTTGTAGCCGGTTACGTAATGGTCCTGCGTAGTGCCGTTTGGTAGCCAAGTTTTGTAACTGGCTACAGAATGGGAATCCGAAATTCCCTGTTTGTAACCGGTTAAGTAATGGGCCTGCGTAGTGCCGTTTGGTAGCCAAGTTTTGTAACTGGCTACAGAATGGGAATTCGAAAATCCCTGTTTGTAGCCAGTTACGTAATGGGCCTGCGTAGTGCCGTTTGGTAGTCAAGTTTTGTAACTGGCTACAGAATGGGAATCTGTAATTCCCTGTTTGTAGCCGGTTACGTAATGGGCCTGCGTAGTGCCGTTTGGTAGCCAAGTTTTGTAACTGGCTACAGAATGTTACATTTGTGCAAACTACCTAGCCATTTAAAATAAAGGTGTTCATACATGCCAGATGGGCCCATGCAAAGATCGACACACAAAGCATAAGGAAAGGTTCGTCAGATCTTCCTGGGGCTACGGTGGCGAAATGGTTAACGCGCTGGACCGGCAATCCGGAGGTGCCGGGTTCGATTACCGGTCTCTTCCCCCAGGTAGCTCTTTTTCAATTTTTCTTTAAGCTTTGATCTTTGTATTTAAGGGTTAAATAAAAATTGTGGTGTACCCGCATTAAGAAAAATGAGACAGTACATGTTTCATAAATTTATAACAAGTTATGTTTTTTATATTTTACTTTTGATTTGATTTTGAAGCCAGTTACCTACAATACGGGTTTTTTTTTCCCGTATCGAAGCTGGTTACGAATCGGTAATAGAAAATACCCGTTTTGAAGCCAGTTACAATACGGGATTTTTTTTCCCGTTTTGAAGCTGGTTTGTAACCGCGGTTACGAATCGGTAATAGAAAATTCCCGTTTTGAAGCCAGTTACAATACGGGATTTTTTTTCCCGTTTTGAAGCTGGTTTGTAACCGCGGTTACGAATCGGTAATAGAAAATTCCCGTTTTGAAGCCAGTTACAATACGGGATTTTTTTTCCCGTTTTGAAGCTTGTTTGTAACCGCGGTTACGAATCGGTAATGGAAAAGTCCCTTTTTGAAGCCAGTTACCGAATGGGATTTTTTTCCCGTTTCGAAGCTGGTTACGAACTTTCAGTTACCAAACGGTACCAAAGGACCAAAAGTGGCTTCATCTTTCACATTATTTGTTGTACGAATATTCTCGTTCTAGGCGTATTTATTCTAAGTACCGCCCTTACGTACATTTATACCTGGTGTTGAGCGTGACAAGAGCAGAAATTTAAGAAAGAAATAAAAAAAATACAGGTGTTCATTATTTTTATCAAATGAAATAGTTTTTTCAATCAGATAGCGTCATATATCCAACATTGACATCACACTGATGGACACTGGCTGTCACGTTTCTAATCATCAGATATTTCGCAATACATTGCTTCTTTGAATAAACAATATTGTACAAAATAATACGAAGAATACGGGATGAGGAAGATACCTTGTACCACAATGATGCAATTTCCGTTGCCATCAAAGACTAGTTAGCCGTGAATGGCATGCCCTATTAGGTACATGCGTCATCTAACCGCTTACTATTAAGAATTTCCCAACGCCCTATTCCCTTTATTTTTAAACCTTGGCAGAAACCTTGTGTAGATAACCTAGATCAACAGGATAACACACAGCAACGCGAGTGAATTACCTAGTACCTAGTAGTATACCTAGGTACCTACCTACATTTGCAATTCAAATAAGTATGTATCCGTATCGTAACCATCAAACCAGAACTTTTGCGTTTTTAGTGACACGGATATTTTTTGATAAGTTTGGGTTTACCATGTATAGGTAAACATACGCACTTGTAAAAAATGAGCATATTTATTGACCGAGGGAGCAAAGCGACTCCGTTTTAGCTTGGCCTAAATTGATTTCATATGTTGGGATGTCCAAATTTCCGGATTTGCTCGCCTAGAAGTCGTATTTATCATCCGAAATTTCTCATGAAATTTTGCAAAGTGGGTTCGTTAAATATATATATTAGTTAATATTTTTTTTGTTTTTCAGTTTTTCGAAAATTTTCAAAGTGGCGTAGATATGGCGGTGGAAAACGTAAATAATTGCAAATTTCATCCATTTGGTAACAACTTACGACGTCTACAGCTCTCAGAGCCACTAGTTATATCAGTATGATACTGGTTTAGTTGATTCTTAGACGGTTTACTGCATGCTGGGAGCCGCACTAACCACCTACGCGGATCTACAAAACGCGACTTGACTCGTAACTAACGGACTGAGCGGAGCGACCCAAAGTGGATCCTGACCTCCGACACCAGATCACGCTACCGCTTTACGATCCTGACCCAGCTCTGAGATTATTTTGGACTTCATCACTCCAGTGATATCTAGGCCGTCCTACGGGTCGGCGACCACTCGGTAGTCACAGATAAGCAGTTTTCGGTGCGCGATCCTCAACCATTCTCTCAACGTGCCCGCTCGGGCGGAGTCTGGTCTGGACGCCTTGGTGTCCTACAATATTAAACTCCCGCACTTGATCTTCGATCTCTTTATTCTTCTTTACTCTCCAGCTTTCATCTTCTCTTCGAAATGCGACGATCTACGAAAATTTCATAGATCACACTATAATGCATGATAAAACCTCAAAATCATTAATATCATTAGGTTTTTCCAAGTTATTACGATTTTACAGTCCAACCAAAAAGAGTAGAAATTAAAAAGTGGCAATACTGTAGTGTCCTCCCTTTCTAATCAATATAAGAAAACGGGGACGACACTGCAGTATTGCCACTTTTTCATTTCTACTCTTTTTGAGCGTCCTACTGTACTAGTACTCGTATGTGCCCGCGACCAAGTCCGAGTAAAACTTCACAGTAGACAGATAAAAAGTATCATTTAACCAGCTATCCTCGTTCCACAATTGGTTCAAATCCATCAGCCCGTTTCAGCGTGATAAAAGGATAAAAAAATCTGACCCACAGATGGCGCCAGGCTGGCATGGCACCGCGCGCCAATACAAATCATAAGGTGATTCTGCATCGCGCAATTAAGATTTTTCCTGAAATCATGAATTTCCAAAGAAAACTGATTTTATATACGGATCTAGAATTGTATAATAGTATACATTTAGTCACCAATTTATGATTTTTTTAGCTGTGTTAAGTTAAAGTTGATGCATTTGGAAAGGCTTACGTACGATTAGTTGCAGTTTTCTAATCGATTTCCTTATCTTCACATGATTGCATGAATGGGTTTCCCCGAAGCACGAAGCAAGCGGTGCGCAGAAGGAATACGGGTGATCCGTTCATCACGACTTGGGGAGGACCCAAGATCACTTCTTTGGAAGCCATTCATAATACCTAAGTGCGTTTAGTGCACTGATTTTTAATTTTGCATGCATGATACGGGTATTTTTAGGGTTCTGTGATCAGTCGGCAAGTACGAAACCCGTCCGTCCGCCAAGACCCTTTATCCCCTTTTAGGAACGAGTAGAGCAAACTGAAATCAATATCAAGACCTAATTCCTTGGAGCCGTGAAAAAATCAAACTTCTAAATCAATGCAATCTATAGATAATGCTCTGTTTATGGCGCATTTTTGACGCTCGCAACTCGCAAGATATCAATGTATAGGGGACTAACCGTTGAGTTGACCTATAATCACGTTATTTGTCAATAGTCAATATGCAATGCCATGCAGCACAAGTTAGGGGAAGTCATCCGGAAACTGTAAATTTGTTGTCTCTACATAAAATAATTACTTTTTGCTAAATTTTATAAGTATAATATTTATTTGCAGTTGATAAACTAACCGCGAGGTATGTCGACCTATGGAAAAAGTTTTCAAAGGCAAACTTAAGTTTGTCCCAGTACAGTTTAACTTTTTGTCAGAGCAATAGACATGCTACGCGTCCATAGTTTGTACGGGACCCTCGGTGCGCGATTGATTCCGACTCGCACGACAAACATTGATATACCTAATCTATATAATGTCCGTAAAACCTTTATGTTCTCGATGTCAACAACAGTATATATCATAATATATTATTATCTACTCGTATTTGTTTTAAAATAAACTGGAGTTTTCTACCTTGTTATTGTTTCTCCTGTTGTAACATTTCCATTTGATTAGAACCGGCGTTGACGTTGTGTCTCACACAACGCCGACAGGTTTACCTTTACCTGCGTCAGGGGTTTAGGAGTGCCCTGCCCCTAATCATAAAGCAACTAAGATCGCTTCAGCATACTCATAAATACCTTCATAATTATCATAATCCCAAAAAGATTTCGTTCACTACAGAACACAGATCAAGGGCCTTCCCTCATCCAACGGCTGCCCCGCGCAGTGCATTCCTACACTCTGCGGGCAGCTCCCCATTTTCCTCATTTAGGGGCAATCCCCTTTCTCCCGGCTTCTGTCGTAATGCACTATATCAAAATACTACGGAGTAGTAGTGAAAAATCATTTAAAGCTATCTTTGTGTCAATACCCCCCCTCCATTCGCATCCGAAACTTGAGAATTCCTAGCCTTATTATACGTTCAATCTAAATATATAAAAGAAGAAACTGACTGACTGACTGACTGACATATCAACGCACAGCCCAAACCGCTGGTTCTAGAGAGTCCAAATTTATCACGTAGGTCCCTTATAAGGTCTAGGGGAGCACTAAGATTTTTTTTTTCAAAATTTACCCCCTAAGGGGGTGAAATGGGGGTTCAAAGTTTGTATGGGGAAACAAGACTATTTTATTCGAAACTTCACAGGAGTATCCCTAACAATAAATAAGTAAACACGTGTTTCAGGTTTTTGAAAATTCAACCCCTAAAAGGGGAAAATGTGGTGTCAAAGTCTGAAAATCAACATGGGTATGGTTTCTATGGTTTTTCGGGTCGCTGATTACGAATACAATAACAATTTTAATATCCAAAGTGGCGGACGCGACAAACCATATCTCCATTTGTGGTTGCAATGTCTAATTACGAAAATGGCATCAATTTTGAAATGTAATATTGTGGAAATGAACATTTTTGCAAGCATTTGTGCCTAATTGCAATTCAATCGGTCCAGTAGATTTGCAGCAAAGCGGTTGTAAAAGACGGACTCACAGACAGCTACAAGTGATGCTATAAGGGTTCTATTTTTGCTTTTGAGGTATGGAATGAGACCGATTATCCTAATAGATGTTTAAATTTGTATTTGGTGCCATCTCGATTGTCATCAAGGCCAGTGCGGGCGGCGCGGCGGGACTGGAGGAGTAGTCATCGGGAAACTTCCTGCAGCCGTAATAAATGCATTCAAGCTTTTCAACAATAAAACGGCATGAGGGATAAGCAGATTATATACCCTAACGTTAACAAATAGGCTACTTTTTATCCTGAAAAAAAACATCGTTCCCGTAGGATAATGTATATTACATAGGTTTGAACACGAGCGAAGCCGCGGGCAACTGCTAGTATATCATAAAAAACCGGCCAAGAGCATGTCGGGCCACGCTCAGTGTAAGGACACCGCGCGGCACTTGCGTCATTTTAAAGAAAATTATGAAGTTAGGGGTACGAGAGGAAAAATAGTTTTTTTCTTGTTTTTGTTTTACCGTTTTGTCGGTTCCTAGTTGACTACGGTACCCTATCAAAAACTCCACATTTTAGGCGGCCTGCCTGCTGCGGCTTCAAATATGTGATCATCACTCGAAAACCTTTCTGTGTCGGTGCCGTTGAACAGCTGAACACTTTACTTTGGTAATATTTCTCATCGAGAAATATATTCGTATGGACGAATGTTATCTGTTATTGGAGCAATCCATCATTTTGAATTATCTGGTAATAATGAAAGAGTTAATTATGAATCAGTATTTTATTATATACAAATAAGTAGATAAAGCTGTACATAATTTATAAATAAGTAGAATGTAGTAACGTGGTAACTCATTACCTACATCATGGTTTGACTGCTAGCGACCATGCAGAGAATATGGACCAAATATAGTGATAACGTCTGAGAAAGATACGTGCAGTTCGAAAAAGTATCAATAGATGGCGTTGTATTATAATGACCAATAAAAATAACGCTTTATCGATACAGTTTTTAGGGTTCCGTACCCAAAGGGTAAAAACGGGACCCTATTACTGAGACTTCACTGTCCGTCCGTCCGTCCATCTGTCACCAGGCTGTATCTCAAGAACGGTGATAGCTAGACAGTTGAAATTTTCACAGATGATGTATTTCTATTGCCGCTATAGCAACAAATACTAAAAATAAAATAAAATAAATATTTAAGGGGGGCTCCCATACAACAAACTAGTTATAGATTATGGTACGGAACCCTTCATGCGCGAGTCGGACTCGCACTAGCCCAATTTTATTAACATAATCAAGTATTTTTCTCAGTCGGTATAACTCTATTACTCCACATTCCCCGGAATGTGCTTGCAAACTTACATAATAGGGTATTTGACAATCGACATCATAGAAAATTACAAAACTTATAAGGAAGAAACGTGGTTGAAAAGGTTTTACCGTTTTCTTTGAGCAGATATGTAATAAAAATCGAAACTTGACCATTTAAATCTCACCGATATTACGCGATATGAATGGCACTAAATTCTTACACTTTGTTTGTGTTGCAATCACATAATATGTACAAAATAATTATTTAAAGCGTAAACCAAATACCCCATTATTACAACGGTTCGCTAATCAAATTTATATCACCTTTTAAGGTAGTTTTAATTTTGTTTTTATTCTAAGGTTACTACGTTATTAATTATTGACTAAAATGTGACAAAGAAATAGAAACAAAAAATAGTAGGTGAGATAGACTAGGTCTCAATGGTGGATTTGGTTCACACAATTTATTATATATTCACATCACATACATTCAGTTTTCCTTTACAGGTTACTAACAATAACCAAATGTTATGAGTAATGTAATGGTCCAATAAACTTAGCCCCGTTGTGTTAAAGTAAAAAAGAATTAGCAAAAAATAAATAGGTACCTAATAGTATGACAAAATGACACGGGGAAACTTAAAATAGAACTTATCGACTAATAAATATGTTGCGGGATGTCAAGGGAGGAAAGATGACGTTTAACTTCGATGTACATAAATTCATAAAATGAAATATGGTAACATTGAGATAATAATAAACACTGACTAAGGTTAGTTGAGACAAGCACGCTAGCTGGACAAACGCACCTACCATATCGAAATATCGAAAAGTACAGATATTATACCTAATATGTACTACTAACGCCATTTTACTTTTGCCTACTACTGACTATGGTTTATACGTGGTTGTAAGATGTCGTTCTTAGTAGTCTAACGTCTGTATTTATAATCCCCGACGAAAAAAGAAGGGTGTTATAAATCTAACATGCGTATCTGTGTGTCTGTAGCTCCCAAACGGCTGGATTGTTTAAAATCGAAAGACATGTCCGTCGAGATTGTTTCTATCTAAGTATGTTTGGTGGAAATAGGACCAGTGGTTTCCAAGATATTCAGCTTTAACTAGAACAAGTGACAAGATCTCAGCCAATATTGATGCTCGGAATTACAAATTTTGTTGCTATGTTCAGTTTTAGTAGCATTTTATATATCTCTCATTAAATGAGGGTCTCATGATGACCGCTACTTGTGTCGGGCATGTAAAGGGGGGGGGGCGTCCCCAGTATGGTCTAGGATTTTGGGTTACAGATAGAAATCCATGGCTTCATCTCTTAGGCCATGGCCAGACCCACCCTCAGCCCCTCCCCAGGCGCACCCTGAAAAATAATCTTAGATACGCCAATGGTGTCGGGGGTGTTTTTTATTTATTTATTCGGTGCGCTTGTCTCGCTCACGTACTTGTCCTAACTTACTTTATCATTCACACAAACTATTCAGAGTTTTATTTTAAGAGAGTTGTTCGTTTGTCGACATTGTTTGATTCGATAATTATTAAATCGTAAGTGTATTTATGTACACGTAGGTACTTATTTTACCTATAACTTAAACTTTCTTAGAGCTATGCCTTTTCTGACGTACACCACTCCATTAAAACGGATGGACAGCTTCTTATCATTTACTTATGGTAAGTAATGATAGGAGCAATTCGGCGTCCAAGAACCAATATCATACAAATTTAAGTTTACTCGACTACAGTGAAGCAAAAGTTCCTCACATTTCGGATTTATTTGTAGAATTTTGTGGGTTTATTTTCAAATCGATGTACGTTACAATTTACAATAGACATTTTCCATTTGAGATCTGATCTGTCATATTATTGCGACGCATTCGCTCCCTTTATAAAACGGAACCTTACAATTAATCTAAACATGCATCAATGTGCAGCGAGTTAGTCTTGGTGTAGATTTTGTAATCTTTTGTGTACTTCGCACATTGAATGTGTATGTGGCTGGGGTCGCTATCAGTGCAGGGTGGCGTTAAAGTTTCTCTGCAGGCGGGCGGAGCGGCGAAGCACGTGTGACTGCAAGGAGGGGTAGCCACCTTCTATCACTCGGACGATGCGTATGTGAATCTGAAAGAAAAATATGAATGAGGACCTCTTTCATTACAAGAGTAGATTTTTTAATAAGGGGCTAAAAAAGTATAATTTGAGTGTCGTAATGGCTTTTAGCTACGCGTTAAAAACCCTTCCTTTCACTTCAACTGCAAGTAAATAAAAAAGACAAAAATTAAACTAAATACCTATGTACCGGCGTATTTTTTTTTCTATTTTAAACATTACATTTTATTTATTTATTTGGCACAGCTAAAATAACGTACTCTTTTTTGCAGAAAAAGGGAAAAATAATTTAGTTGTGTCCACAGACCATCGTGGTTGTGTCGTTGAAATTGATAGCAGAACCTCGAAGCTGGATGATTTTTGGTTTACTAATGTTTCGCCGAAAATTATTAGCAAATTCTTAACTCGCCGAACTACGTATCCCATATTTTTATTTGGTCAATTTTTCATTTCCCAACTCAACGTTTCGCACTGATATCTTTTCCCAATTAATGATTTGACCAATAACTATTGTTAGACCAATTATTATCTGGGATTTTTATAAGATGTCAATTATGTTTTCGTCAAATGTATTGATTGGCATACCTTGATTTAGCAACACATTGAATGGCATTATGCAAATCGCAGTATAATTTTATTGCATTAAGCGGGTAGGGTGATGCACCATGCACCTAAATTTAGAGGGTACTTTTGTTTACATACTTTGTGGCTCAAAATAGCATTTCATTCTTGAGTTATCATCGCTGATAGTTAATGTGCGTGTGTGCATAAAAAAAAATAACCCTCACCTACCTATCTCTGGGAGCAGTTTCGTCCCGAAGACTGTAATCCCGAAGACTGTAATCCCGACGGCTAGAATTCCTACAGTTCACATACATACATATCACAAGTACAACAAAAGGAGCGTTTTTTAGGGATATAAAAAAAAACTAACCTAACCTAACCCGGCCGAGTCGGATCTGCTCACATACATACGTATCACAAGTACAACAAAAGGAGCGTTTTTAGGGATATAAAAAAAAAAAACTAACCTAACCTAACCCGGCCGAGTCGGATCTGCTCACATACATACGTATCACAAGTATAACAAATTGATTTTGATAAAAAAAGGCATGTATTTAACGCGGCGACAAATTAATCAGATTTAGGGATTTATAAAAAATTAAAGGGGATAGCAAAAATAATAAGTTGGCGACTAATTGCGGAGACTATTAAAGTAAAAAGTAGCAGCTAAGTAATCAATTTTCGGCTTTGTTTCAATATAAACTAGCATCGAGTTATTGTTTTGGCGACTGAATTAACTAATTAAGCGGAAACATGACAGCGGATAAAAAGTTGAAAATGGCCTACTCTAATTGTTCAATGGAGATTAAATATAAAATAAATCAAGGTCATAAAAAAAATACTTTGTGCGACAGTTAAAGAGCTTTAATCAAAGTTGAAAATAGCATGTATAAATAATAATTTTGGTCTATAGTTTTATTTAGTGGCTCTGATTTTGGTCAATTTTTCGTCAGGTGTGATGTCATATTGACACCTATTTTTTATGATTCTATCGTATAGAATACGTTAAAATAAACGTGTTTTGTATGGACAACTTTTTTCTAAACTTAATAATTACCGAGATATGGACTCCTAAAACCGACAATATTTTTTTGGATATTGTGTCAGACTCTGCCTTAGCTCCGGCGCTGCGGGAAGTGCAGCCCCTCCGCCCTTGCGTGGCAAAGCACGGTCGCCCGTACTCCGTTCCGCAGCTTCGGCTTGTTGGTCGCCTTCGGCGACCAGCCTCAGCCGCTCCGCTCCGCACGGCTCCCGAGCTTTGTCACGGCGGGCGAGGGCTACTCTCCCTCCGCGCCTCCGGCTTTTTATATACACTCTAGGGGTAGGGCAGACAAGACCACGTGGAATCGGGGTTGACAGCTTCGGTTCTGAGGCAAGTCTTATGATAATGCAATGCTTATTTTAGCGTAGCGTGTTTTAGCTAGATTCGGACTAAAATAAGCGTGTTTTGTATGGGCAAAACATTTTTACCTAAAAATCGCTTATCGCCGTTTTCATTAAATTATGGTTTCGAAAACTAAAAAAATAACTCCCCATTACGTTTATATAGTACCCATTTTAATATTTAAGCTGCCAGCAAATCAAAGCCCAAAATGCTTTTTTAGATGGAGACCTGTAGTTGCCACTAATATAAAGTTTGTTATCCTTCTGCTAATATTAGTCGCCAAGTCATTATTTATAGTACCTCACCTATGATTTCAGTAATCTTGTTTATTATTTCTGCTACCTTAAAGTAGCTGCCATTATTTGAATTTTAAAATATCCTTAGTTTAAAGCTCATTTAATATAAATGATTGCCAAAATATTTAATCGCTGACAAGTTATTATTTTAGTTGCAAATAGTTTGCTGCTCTTTAATTTTTCTGTCGCCGCGAAAATAATAAGCCATAAAAAAATATTTTTTTCGGTTTATATTTGTGTTTTATTTTGCATTATCATCATACCGTAAGCAATGGTTGTAGGTAATTTGCCCAAATGGCTTTTGATGAATCGTTATTTGACTAAGCAAATGATTTGCTACACAATTATTTACCACATAAAATTTGACGATATGTTATTTGCCTTAGCAAATCATTTCCTACACAATTATTTACCACATAAAATTTGACATAATAAAATTTTGGAATATAAAAATGTAGCGAAATAAAAAAATTACGAACTAAAATTATGCCAAGGATTGGTTTGCGTAATAAAACTTCGGCGAAAAGTTGGTTGCCAAATGAAATTTGACGAAACATAATTCGGCGAAAAGGCAGTACACCATGATTTTTGCATAGAGACAGAGTATGTATATTAGCTAGGGAATATTGGCCGGGTGCATGACGTTAGCGCCACCTAGCGTTCACAACTTTGGAGGGGGTCTGTCAAAAGTGTTAAATAATGGACGCAATAAAATTAAGGTAAAAAATTGAAAATATTGATTGTAGAGCACCTAACAAGTGCAAAATCTGTTTGTTTTTATGTGAAACACATTTGGTTCTTAGCTTTATTGAAGAAAGTAATTATTATATATGTGTTTAGTATTATTATGTCAATTTACTTCTTTGTTGTTTCCTTACAAATTAAAGGAAAAAAATAATGTTTTATTATGTTTGTTGTCAGATAATTGAAAAATTACTACTATTTTCAAAACTGGCTTCCAAAGCATCGGTCAGAACATAAGGTTTCAGCCTCAAACCGAGAGTAAAGGGAAGCTGTTAGTTTTGGCACATTAATAAACAAACAATAAGTAACATTTACAAATTAAAAGTAATTTTACATTTCATATTTTTGAGACATTGTAATAATTCTATCATAATATTATTATTGCACTAAATAGATAAAAATATGTTCAGTTTAATACACTTACTTTATTTTTCTAGCAACAGCGATCCAATTCATTTTCTGATATTGTTTCCAACTCGGTGTAGGAAAGCATAACATTTGCAATTGCTATTTCGTCCTGTATTATTGCAGTTTACCACACAACACCTATCGTGACCCATTTTACTTATTTCAGTTTATTATTTTATAGTAGAAAACGTAAGCATTATAACTGAAAAGTATGACGTTTGACAGAAACAGAGAGGCCAAAGTTACCACTTTTGGCCACATCATCATTTTCGCTTTCCCTACGCGACCGCTGCGCCCGGCCAATAGCAATATTTCAAATGAAATATTTTCTTTTAAATGTATACTCATAATTAATTTAGACATAAATATAATCACGCGGTTACGTAACTAAAAATTGATCCCTGTAATATTGAATGGTTATTTACATTGATAACTATTTCACTGATAATAGTTACATATTTGTTTTGAACATTATCACAGACATTATTTACTATATACCTTGGCCTATGAACTAGATACAAGTATGATACTAAATATTGTCTAACGCTACGATATGCATAATCACTAAGAAAACTTGTGTCATTGAATTTTTTGTTATGACACATATACCTACTTGTTATTATTTTTTACGAGTAAGTATGACTTTACCCACATTTGTGCTTTTTTTTGCGAACAGAATCGATGTTTTTAGGGTTGTCCCGAGCTGGAAATTCCCCGGCCGGGACTCTTTTCAAGATAGGGCGGTGCCTGGCTTGCTGCAAGCTCCGCGCCTCTAGCACAACTGTCATACGTATTTCTCGCGCGTGTCCCCGTCTTTTTCTGAATAGTAATGTAAGAGAGTGACGGATAGTGCTATGTGGCGCAACTAGAGTCGCGAAGCATAGTTGTGCTAGACGGGCTGGTTGACAAATGTCAGCCTGACTATATGCCCAGTCTGACGCTGACGAATATCTCAGCACTGAACTGCTGCAATATCTTCGGGAGCACTCTGGAATGTATTATACATAGAATACTCGACTTGTTATTTTAATAGTCTAGAATGTTCCTCACCTCGTGCTTGTTGACCTGTCTCCGGAAGTACTTGTGGAAGCGCGTGGACAGCGCCCAAACGGCGCCATTGTCGCGTTCGGCCCATCGCACCTCCGCGCAGAACTGCAGTTTCTCCGGGTCTTGCGCAAGCACTCTGAAATTTTTATTATTACTTAATAATTCAAGTCTGGCTGGATCTTTTTTCAAACAACACTAGAAACCCCTGTATCTTTCAAAACCACAGGCGTGACAGCGGCCTATCGGTGTAACTCGTGCGTTGATGACCTTGTAATGCCGAAACAAGGCATTCATGTGAATGCCTTTAACCATCTCGCGCGTCCCGCGCTCGCCCGCGCTTGCCCGTCGACACGCACACATAGCCGCGAGTTTTGTTACTGCACACAAGTGTCGCTGTCGTTTCTTTTTACGTTAGTATATATGTTCTTTGCCAGAACTGTAGGAGACAAAGAAAACGTGGTATTTTTTACAACGTTACACGTTGTCACATCACAGATGATGGCGACGCGGTACTACTCGTCATGAAAAGCTTAAAGGATGAGTTATCTTGTATTGTAACCGTTCATCTGGAGATATTACACACGCACACACACACACACACCTACACAAAACAGCAACACCTGCCATTCCAAATCCCTTTATTTATTTAATAGGTATACGACTTGTTCCTCAATAAGTGTATAAACATTTATATTTTTTTCTTTATTATAATCTAACTTCACTTTAGTTATTTATTTACTTAGTGAAGCACTCTGTCTGAATGCGTCTCCTACCGCAATGTTAGTTTTTATTTGCTTAGTGATAAATGCCCATGTTAAAAACATATTTTGACTGTTTTTAAAAAATACTGTAATTTGTGCTGTGGATTTTGTAGCAATAAAATAATAAAATATCTAAACACGGAACTAGAATCATCATTTAGTGATCTCCTTGCAGTCTTCAATCTATATTGGAGAGGAATATTAATACTAAATTAATAAAATTAACTATTTTACTATGAATAGGTACATCTATTTTTAAGAGATCTTGATACTTAGTCACAGTAAATATGTACCTACTACCCTAGTGCAATATTACATTTACTTTTGCAAAAGTTGATCGGGATTACACTGTTTATATAACTTTTTATAGTTACGTGCACTTGTAACTGTGCTAACCAACAGTATTAATAGCAGTAATAAAACTAACTACCTGTAAGCCATGAAGTATTATCAAAGAAGACTCTCAGAAGCGATCTAAACTATGCCGTCTTAACTACATATAACGAATGGACTTTGTTTGAATCACACAAAATATGAGGGGAGATAGGAAATATCTCCCTATTATTGTATCTCCTACTCAATAGTACCCAATGGTCTTTATATATTTTACTAAGAGTTATGGCGTAACCGCCATAGCCCATATGTAAGCAGCTTTCGGTAGAATCCTTCTTTAATTAAATAGATGCGCTTATAGACCAAGCCTTCATGTTGTCTGAGTCCAACGAACACGAGATAAACCGCGATATCTCTATTTACTGCAGAAAGATGCTGATCTTATTAAATAGTTAATTTAGAAACTGACCTATGCGAGTTACTGATAGGGTTCCAAGCAGCGATGGCGGTTTCCGCAATAGGGCTGAAGAGAATGGTGTCATCACGTGGGTCAACCGCTATACCGAGTCCTTGCGAGGACTTGCGCCCGACGAGGTTCACGGGCAGGTCGGTGCCCTCTGCAGGGGGTCCAGATGCCAACACCGCGGTGGACACGCTGAACAGTCTGGAAAGTGACAGTTTAAGCGTGAGAACTTATGAAAAAGCAACAAAAGCGTATTTAAAATTAACCGTTAAATAATGTTCCATATTTAGGCTTGATTTTACCACTTTTATTCCAAGAATAACGCTTACTCTCGGATAGTAATGTCAAAAACCAAATATTAGATTGACATTACTATGTAAGCGTTATTTTTGGGCTTCTTAGGGCTATTTTTCCATATTCTCGATTCTGTCTCAAGTTAGTTATATTTGCCAAGTCGGGGTCATGGAACCCGGTAGCGCCGACTCACACCAAACACTCTACTTTGTGATAGAATGGATTCCAGGCAGAGAACGGATTCAACTTAAGTTTATTATAACCTAAAGAATTACGTTAGAACACCACGTCATCCATAAAAACATGTAGTCCTCATTTTGATGTTATATTGGCCTGTGTCGAGGTTGGGCTACCTGGACATTTACGGCAAGCCAGTTGGTCAAAGGTTGGGTAGGTTCATTTAGGTATAATGGAGGCATAATGAGATAATAACCAAGTGTGGCCAAGGGCTGGCAACTGAACAGGCCATGGGCCGGGGAGTGCGCCAGGTGAACCTCTCTCCGTTGATGAAGAACTAACCCATGTTGGAGTACATGAAGACGCACACAAGCCATAAGTAACTGCTTAACATCAGGCGGGCCACATGCTTGTTTGCCACCGTCGTAGTTTAAAAAAAAAAGCCACTTCATTTCATTTCTTTGCATTGCTTATTTCGGAGTCAGGCCACATAGGAGACACATCAAGCTACACGTGTAATGAACACCCACCTGTCAGTGGCCAAGGGTTGGTAATAAAGCAGGCCCTGGGCCGGGGAGTGCGCGAGCCCCACGATGCCGTCCATCAGGGTGAAGCGTTCACCATTGATGTCGTACTCGCCCATGTCTGGGTCGGGGTACATGGAGGCGTGGGTCACGCGCCACGCGTTGTCGCGATGCCCGTCGTATACGATGATTCCTGGAAATATAAAAGATATTTGAAAATGTCTGTCATATTAGTTTATTGCGGGTTTATTTACACTTGTATCTTAAACCTCGACAAATGAAAAGGAGTTTTATATGCTTAAGTTATGTATCTGCTCGTTTGTGGTATTATAGCTCATAAATGGATGCGATTCAATTAGTGAACTGTAACTTAATCGAATGTGCTCTTAGTGCATCACAGAATCATTTCAGCTGTTTGAAGATATGCTTTGTTTTAAATATAGGTAGGGTTATTTTTTATCGTTACCGATAAAGCCCAGTAAGTAGTTATAAGATTGTAGTAATTTTCGCGTAGAACTTTTATGATGCATAGTAAAGAAAACACAAGTAGTATTAAGACACAATTCGGTACACAAATTGCATTTCGGTGCTTAATTGAGTGTTTTGAAAGGCACACAAGTAAAGCTCTAATATAACACAGGTTTCACAAAGGTCACAATGGGGTCTGATTGACATTAAATAAATGCCAAAGTACTAGGTTGACGAAGATACCTAGCCTAGTTAACCCGTGATATAGTAGCTTTTTGATGTCGTATATAAAGAGGCTTTGGTAGAGCAGTCTAAAGTACCTAGTAAATAAACTAGTTCCACGTCCGTTTGTCCTCGGATTTTCATTAATATATTTTTACTATACAGCGGACTAAATATTTTGCTATTTACTCGCCTTAACCGTACATCTAGACCTACTTATCATAGATCCATTCAACATGTTTTTTGGGGGTTTTTCTTATTTACTCGTAGCTTAGCTGGGTATTGTACCCATTGATGGGTTTTTACGAGTAAACTGTTATTGTATGCCGTTTGCAAATATGCTTTGACAGGCTTCGCATGAAACAAAATGACTAATGTTTTCATAAAGAGTGACACATATACGAGGTCGTTCAACCATTATAGTGGCTCAGTCTTAGGTGAATTAAGTTCAATGTTCAGGTGGGCCGTGCTCTTGTTTGCCACCGGCGTTGATTAAAATAATCACTTTTTCACAAAAAGCAACCAGCATCAACGAGAAGAAGTTGTGTTTCCCAGAAGAACTAAACGACGAGCTTCTATAAAATAAACACTTAAATCGTCAAAGATTGTATTGCTCTTAGTACCTATTAGAAGAGGTTCTTCGATTCCTCATGAATTTCGTCATCAGATTTTCACAATAATTGGACTAACTTCGAACAAAAAACAAAATCGAATTCGCTTCAAAAAGTACGGAATTCTGAGGTATAATAAAATTATACAACAGAATTGAGAATCTCTTCCTAAATATAGATCAAAACCTAAACATAAAGCCTAGTTAGCACATTAAAGGTGACGCATTAGAATCTAATTAATTAAATCCACACCGATAAATATAATTTACGCCACTACATTACGAAAATGTTTTACTTAACCATTGCAAAAATAATTCGCAAAGTTCTTACATAACGGTGTGAGCTACTTATTAAACTCAAACTAAGTAAATATATCATATCAAATAGAATATAATGTAAAATAGAATCAGGACCCCAGTGACCAGCAGCAGGGCTAGTATAGCTTACCGCGAATCGACTGAGCATCATCTGTCTTGCTCGCACGGTATAGGATGGAAAGTGACGGATAGTATTTACCGCGAGACAAAAAGTCGCGTGTCACAGTTATGCTAGAGTTGCGGGGCTCTTGCCGTGAATAGCTTGTCGCGCGACTCATCATCATCTGTCTTGCTCGCACGGTATAGGATGAAAAGTGACAGAAAGTATTTGCCGCGCGACAAAAAGTCTCGTGTCACAGTTATGCTAGAGTTGCAGGGTTTTTGCCGCGAACAGCTTGTCGCGCGACTCGTCATCATCTGTCTTGCTCGCACGGTATAGGATGGAAAGTGACAGATAGTATAGATAGTATTTGCTGTTGATATTGTTATGCTAGACGTTCTGATAATTGAGAAAAGAGAGAGAAACGCTGCTGATTCATTTGGGATGATATAAAGAACATAATTATTACTTTTAATTGCATTTCAATGTTGAGGTCGAAGATCACAGCACAGCAATTTTATTAAAAATACGCAGTAGGTAGGTATATAGGGTAGTTAGTGAAGTTTTGACGAGGGGTTATAATAAGTCACCTGACACGAATACAATATTATCTGAGTAGGTACCATGATGAGGCATTATTCCTTTTAAAACCGTTTTTTTTCATATTATGGTAAATATATAATAAATAATAATTTCAACCAACTTTTTGAAGTGAATAATACTTTTCCCCGAATTCTAGGTAGTAACATTTTAGATATGTCATGCTTTCATTGCGTGCAGTCGAAAATAAGTTGAAAAAACTAATAGTCCGTGTGAATTTTGTCGATTTCGAGTATTTACCTAGTTTTTGAAACAAAATTTATCAATGAAAAATTTAAATTGTAGGTTTTAAATATATACCAATAAATCCCAATAACCCTGTTCTAGGTAGTAACATCAATAATATGCTAAGAAACATGTTTGATCATAGAGAAAAAAATGTAAAACAATATCAGCATTTTAAAAGGAATAAGGCCACTTAACGCCTCAAGGAATAATAAATAGGGGAGTAGACTAATGTTGAATTATAGAACATTTGCTAGTATATGAATAATATTAGCTCGATATGTCATGAAACAAAGAAAAAAAAAACAAAAAAACAATATTTTTTTAATATACAGGGTGAAATAATAGTGACCGTTCAACTTTGGACAGTAGATTCCTTGGCACAAAATAAAAAATACGTGTTTTTTTCTTTCAGCATCTTTTAGTACTAAAATATTGAGATAAAACAGCTGAAAGATATCCAATAAGATCATGCGTTCGTGGATACCGCGTTAGCGCGCTGCGCGCAAGGCGGCAATAACGCTTTTTGTATTGTATTGGTCCAGGTAAGATAGGCGAGCGCGTCCCGCCCCCCGCACCGCTAACCCCGAGCGCCACTCAGTCAACGATTATCCACGTTACTAATTATTTATTTCATTCGGACAGCACATTTTATTATGAAAATTTTACCTATGTTTTTTTTTTTCAGAAATGGCATCCTTTATCGATACCTAATGCCTGGGGAAAATTTGAATGGTCAATAATATGTCACCCTGTATACTTCAAAGGTATGTACGCAATTTTTATGTTTTTTTATCCAATAGAATTTTTTTAATTGTTTTCAGTATCCTCATAATTTAACAAAACAATAACAGTATGACAACCATGGGCATGCACTTCTCACGGTGAAAATGGCAAATTAATTATTGTCTCCATACAAATTGGTACCAACCCACAAATTTAATGATGTAGGTGGCCATTTGTATGGAGCGTGTTTAGTGCTCATTTCTTACTTTTAGAGTAATCTAAGTGTAGTTAGTCCCATATAAACTTTGATCCCAATAAAAAATAGAATCAATTAACATCCTCAAAAAATGTCTACACGCCAATTTTAGATAAGGGTCATTCTGTAAAGATGGAAACACACACCTACAAGTCAAGTATATTATATCAAGTACTTAGATTGTAATTATTTTACTACATTTATCTTCTAATAAGATCGCCACGCGCTACTGTAACAAAAACCCGATATTTCCTATTTTGCGCGAACAATTTCTTAACACCGATAAGTTTTTCAATTGGTGTTGATCGCAATCAAAACTGTTTGATCGCCGCCCGTGGCCTCACACCTCGTGTTATTAACTTTTTCTGCTCCCGATCATCACAGTACTGATATCGTCAGTATAGTAAGCTTGAATATTTAGATTTTTACAAGAATTTACCCTTCACTTCGCTTACTTAAGGTACAGTCGCCATCAGATATATCGCAGCATATAAGGCGTTCATAAATATCTGAACACGACTCTTATTGACTAGGCGTTACAGTACATGTTCAGGTATAATATTTATGAACGCCTTATATGCTGCGATATACCTGATGGCGACTGTACGGCTACCTTACGTATCTTACAATACATAATGTGATCTACTTATCTTAGTAGTTACATCCAAATCCGTTTGAAATCAGTTGTATGTAAATCATATACAAAGAAAAAAAAACATTTTTATTCAATATTTTATTTAATATTTTATTAGAAAATTATTTGATTATTGAATTAGAGAATAAAATAAATTTTGAATGAATTAAATTGAGGGTCGATTGCAAAAAATTGTACATAGTTAAGGGCTATAATTGAAACAAAATTAATTGATTCCTTTGTGTGACGAAAGTTACCCATACATTGTGTATCACTAACTTTCGTCACACAAAGGGAGCGATCATATTTTATGTTAACGAAGCTTTTAACTATGTACAATGTTTTTGCAATTGACCCTTGAAATTATGTTTGTTTATCAGAAAAGGGTTAAAAATTATAAATTTTTTAAACGTTTCGGAACAGTATTTATATCTACTAATTTCGTTATTGAATTTCACTTTTTACGATTCATATTGTAATAAAACTTGCCTAAGACTGAAAATAAATACGAACATAATATTAAAGTAACACAAAGTTATAATATTTAAAAAGTTTAATGTACACAGGAAAAAACCAATGACCGGGATAAAGTGAATTGAATTCGAAGTCAAGGAACTGCGTTTTATTGTTTTACTGTGACACAATGCCGTGACTATCGCAAATATAACCGCCCTATTAGACGTATTCGATCAAGTTAAACGATTATTTGAGACAATAAAATCGAATAGGTGCCACGTTGACACGTGCTACCTTGATTGTCATTCAGGATTATCGATGACACAAAAAAGAAGTATGGAAGTAAGTATTGCTCGCTGTTTTTATTTTGGATGTTAAATTATTCACCGGTTTTATCAAATAATCTAAGCTACTTACCATATTCCATTATAGCCTGGAATTCGGGTAATCAATCGGAAAAAGGTGTGTGAAATGATATGTAATGAAAATAAAACTGACCAACTGTGTGAGTCGGACTCTCGCACGAAGGTTAGTATCTATTACTAGAGCGAGTTAATATATACGGCATAGATATTATGCGAAAATTTCCAGTCTTGACCTATTTACTGTTGGAAAGATACATCTATGTGTGTGTGGGTGTATAAAATCCCATCAGCACCCTTTGGGTACGGAACCCTACAGACGAAAGTAATCCTAATCCACATTGGTAGAACGCATCAATCAACAATCACAACTGCATGACATTCGTTGCCCAACCCGTACTATTTAAAAAAATGCTAAATGAAATTATGAATCACCCCTTGTTATCGTGGATTAGGCACATAATTATAATCAACTGCTTCAAAACATGCTTTCGTTTATTGGTTTAGGGTATCGTACCTCAAAAGAAAAAAAAACAGTCTTCCAAACGGTAAAGTTTTCTCTCAGTACAGTTTATCTTTTCGTTAGAGCAATACGCAGTGCTTTCATATTTCGGACTCGCACTTGACCGGCTTTATTTTGAATTCACCGCCCCCCTATGTATTCTTCGTGATATAGTTTTCTTAATGACTAAACAATCGTTACGACATCACTTAGTGACACGGTTACCGCATTTAACTTTTACTGTGAGAACCTTATTAACATGCGTTACATCACAGAAAACCGTGACAAACTAATCATATCAAGACTTAAAAATAGGACACCCACGCGTTGAATGATAACTTAATGATCCACAATATAATATGAATGGCGTGCTATTGAAAATTAAATCAATCATTTATGCATAATTACTACGATTACTGTCATGATCATGATATCCTAAAAGGAAAACATAACATGCTTATTTACAATTATAACTTTAATCATTTGATTTTAAATGATAATGAGCTATTGTTGGGTATTTTTTTCCATATTTAGAAACTCGCCAGCGATTGGCCTTAGTATTCACTATGGCTAAGGGGTCGAAGATGAAACTTGATGGTTAATAAAGTTACAGCACATTTACGCTTGCCCCAAAAAGTATGTAGCTAACCAAATTAAATATAATATGATCTAGCGAGTCACAGCGTCATTTATTTATGTTATTGCTGCTGAAATCGAATAACGGCAGTACTCAACATAACCATTTATTTAGGGGAAAACGGCAACGAGATCGCAAAATCTCACTACCTTGTTCCCTTAAGTAGGTACTTGAGTAATCTTGTATAGACGAAAGCGATGAGCTATTGCTGAGTTACGAGGAGGAGACTAGGCGGGGTTGGTGAGCACGGAGCTTGTGCGCATCAGGAGAGGACAAACTGACATACCTGGCGCGACGGTGTCGCTGATGTAGGCGAAGATGTTGTCACAGTTGGCGGCGAGGCGGGCGCTGGAGCGGGTCTCGTCCAGCACCAGGTTGGTGAGCAGGGAGCTTGGGCGCAGCAGCTCACGGGGGAAGTATACGCTTCGAACCTGTAACCGTCAAATTAAAACTTAATGACTTTGCTTCGATCATAGTTACTTAACAAAAAGTTATAGGTTAGGACGTAAACTGAAATTACGTCAGGGTTTCGTGATGTGAAAGTTAATGTAGATATTATTAAACTGGTCGACATATAAAGTAAAATAAGTCAGGCGTCGCAAGTTCTTCTGGCGATGTTGGAATGAATTAACAATGGAACCCATAATGTCTTCAAATAGACTAGGTACTAAAAATCATAAGTCGTTAAAATAGGATGCTGATACTTTGCCCCCGCTATATCTATTACCCTTTACATAATCTACAACTAACATAACAAAATAAACTATAAACGCATGAGCTGTAAACATAAACCACAACTATTTTTCAATAAACTGCACCTGCTTCGCAACACCACAGCCAGCCCACCAATCATCGGCCCGCCACAGGGCTCAATCAAACGAGGTACAATCAAATCACGGGTATCGGTCAATAACAGGCACAATGGGGCGCCTTGCCTGAACCTAATTATAGTATCGGTCATTGCAACAATGCGAGCTATATTATACTAAGCTAAGATCCCATTGGATTTTGCACATCAGGTTACGGATAGAATGTTACAATGGCGCTGTGATGCCAGTCACAATGTAACCGCAGCGCCGCATTAAGGATTATTTATTTTTATGAATAAATTTTCATTTACTCCAATATTTTTTAAATATATGCTACATGTAATGTTAATGTCTCATTATTTTTAATGTGGGTGCACTGCACATCACAATGTTTTATTTTTATTTTTTTTTTTTAAATTAAACCATTGATACAAAGATCAAAGCACAGAGAAAAGTTAAGATGCGTAACCTTTCGGAAGAGACCGGGAGAGGTTAACACGCAGGTCCAATATTTTTTATTATATAGATAAGTGCAGAAATTCACAATGGGATCTTAACCTACGCGCCACACCCAGCAGATAATAAGAAACCGACCTCGACGACCGTGAGCTGACAGTAGGACGAGTGACCAGCACTTTCAGACATTTACATCCGTATTGTAATTAAACATACTAGTTTTCGCGGAGGAATTAGTTTCGAGCTGATTTGGCAAACTTAATTTATTAGCGGCACCACACTACTCGCGAGTTGGCCGAGATTGGGCGAACATAGTGTGGAGGGGCACTTCGCTGCGAAAGCCCATACTTCGGGCAACGTCGTCTCGGCCAACTTCAGTTAACTTTGCGATTAGTGTAGAGGTAGGGAAAACCGAAACTAAACGTGAAAATAAGAAACCAATACCTAATATTTAGTGGGGTAAAACGAGAATGTCTACTACCGCTAACTAGAAATAATTATATCTCACTACGCTATACTAAATCACGGCTACATCTCTTAAGCAGTGAAGATATTTTTTCTGTACAAGATACCTATGTGACGAAAACGCCGAAGATGGTGGTTCATGCATTGGTACGGTCAGTATCCAAGTATAGCTGTCAATTTTACTACCGACATGTGTCAAATTGCATACTTAAATTGTCATTTGCTTTTGATGCTGACTGCACCTATTCACTCTCGCGTTGCAGGGATATATCTAGTATCTGGGGGCACGGCAGTGCCCCCGCCAAGACGTATATTATATTCTTCGAAGAATAGGTTCATAGTAAACTATCGCAATGTCTATTATGATATAAAAAAGATTTTATAATCAATTTTAATTTAATATTTAGACATGAACTTCACAACATTGTAATAGTTACAGATGTATGGCACGCCCAGCTCATTAGTTATCCGACATACATTACATAGGTATTCGTAATGAGCGCCGGCGGCACGCGTGACGTTGCAATCACCTCCAAATATGCGACAAATAAATCACTTCGTGTCTGTACTAGATCTGATTTCACAGTGCGAATTTATCACGCTGTATTAAGAGACTAGAACCTCTATTTTGACGTTTAACACTGACATCTATACTAGATCTCGCCGGTATATTTCTACATTAGTGATATGCTATGCGCTATTCGAACCTTGTAGTAATTGTATTATATTTCTCATTGAGTTCAATACCGCAGACCAAAAAAAAAAAACAAAATGATTACCTGAACCGTTTCTTCTAATCTAATAAATAGCTTAGATGAATTTTTGGTACTAAGATCGCCTACAGTTCGTTTGACAAGGCATAAGAGTATCAGCAAATAAGTACCAACTGATATGCCTATCCCACTTCTGATGTTGGGACATCAGACTATACTACCATTTCTAAAGTTTTATAGAAAATGCACATTTACCAATAAAACACAATTATCATCATGAAATGATTGTGAAACAAATCAATTAGTCCATGAAACAATCCTCTCTATTAGTTGACCTTAGTTCTTGATATCCTTCCATTGTTCTCAAGTGAAGCCACGCGATTTTTATTGTAAGGTCGCGATACTTATGTCTCCACAAGACACACAATTATAAGTTTTATATTAAACCATAAATTACCTAAAGTGGTGACGAGCCACATTCAACAAACTCTACTAACTTTTAATAACATAATATTATAATGATATGTATATATAGCGCTCTTTGTTTTAATAACTTTACAAAAACTGTAATTTCCTTCTAAACGTCTGACTTTAAATGGGCTAATTATCGTCGTTTCCTTCTTATTAACATTGCGTCTAGCTCACAATTGTAATATCATAATGACTTAAGTATTAATACTAAACAGTTAATATCGAGTCATTAAAACCTACACCGTATAAACATTCATAATTGGCTTCAGGATCTAAAATTAGCATGCAAAATTTCAAGTACACTAATAAAGTTGTTTGAATAATCTAAATTAATATTAATGAACTATATCATACATTAGAATCTGTCTGACATGTCAAGGTACATAACTCAAGTTTGCAAAGTCAAATTGTTTTGTACTCAGACCTACGTGACCACAGACAACCGCCAAGATATGTGTCAGTGCATCTGGAAAGGTACCTAGTCACGACATCTAGTTACCGAGTTACATGAGTTTTTGTGGAAGCTGGTGAAAAAGTGCCAAAATGGGTTTGTGTTATAATTGGGTTATTTACATCCTAAGGAACACGTGTGTACAAGAATATCAGTAAAATTATCTTTTTTTAGTATATTTCTCCGACTATAAAGTTTAGTAGTCAGGGTACCTTGTCACGCCATGTCTTAAAAGCCTTTAAATTTTGAATAATTTTGTCAATATTTCCATCGCGGGTAGTCAACTACCTCTTTCTAAGATAAGGTATAGGATCGGTCTATAGCAAAATAATTTTTTGAACAAAAAAAAATACTTCATGTTTTTATAAGAAAACATTCAACTTGCATGACTCTTGTATAAAATAACTATTTATTTTAATTTAAAGACTGATAAAATCATAAATTAGGTGCAGTTATGTACACAATTGAGTTATTTTTTCTAGTTACTCCATTTATGTAAGATAATGACTTAGCGTGACAAGGTACCCAGTTTAGTAAAATGCTAAACTTGATGTCTTACACGACTAAAACAGAAGTTTTTATAAATAAGAATACATTAATTTCCGCTATAATTATCCTAAATAACATTTTGTTACAGACATTTCTTGCATTATAGGTACTAAAATAGTGATCTTCGAGTTTAACTTACTAAAGTTTAGTAAATGTCGTGACAAGGTACCCTAGTTACGTTTCCATACAAAAGTTTCGACCGAGCCACTAAACTTTATTGTTAAAAAAAACTGCTTTAACACCATTTCTATTATACCATTGTGGTACACCACGCTAAATACCATTTGATCTTGTGATATAGCATGAATAACAAATTATTATGTTGGTTTTTAATATTATAAGTGATCTTTTTTGTAACTGTTAAAAATGCGGTAATTATTAAATTTCTTTATGATTATGGAGTTTTCTTTCATTCAATTGTCCCAAAATGCCATAGAATATGTAACTATGATGAGAAACTAACAGTTTTAATCTCTTTATTTTATGAATTGGGTATAATTAACACTTTCGTGTTTCTTCCACCCTGGCATGTTCAACCTAAGAAATCAAAATAATTTACATGTATTTTTAGACAATTCACCTTTATTATAATTCTTTACCATTCAAAGATTATGATTATACCCTTCACTATGTAACTTCGAAGTAGAAGTGTGTTTTTTGCCACTATAAACTTTAAATGCAATTTTCTCAACTTGTGCATTTCGGAAGTCGAAAATTCAAAAATTTATATAAAAGTAGTAGTTCCACCTACAGTCATTATTCTTTTTTGTATTGATAGCAAATTTAATCTACTTTTTGGAACTATGCATAACTCAATACCTGAAACAAGGTACCTTTCCAGATGCACTGACACATATTATCATATGTATCGTCCCTCATAACAGTTTCAGTCACGATTTCCTTCTCCTGTATTTAAAGTAATTCCAACAATTAATGATTAATGTTAATAGATAAGGTAACAGGATTCTAGTCAAACTGTGCCTTTCACTTCACTAGCCTTAGGTGCAAATCCATAGCAAGCCCTTCTAGTGTTTGTTCCGGATTTTCTATTGAATTTAAAACAGTTTATAGTCATTTAAGTCAGATAACCTATGTAAGAGTTGAAGTAAATACGTACGTTTTTGTTCCTTTACTTTGTGTTTAGTAGAAATACTAGGCATTATTATCCATGACCAAAGACATTGCATTGTTTATAGAGCACTTGTATCTCATAACACTCCTTTAGAGATAAAATTAATGATAAAACGTTTATGCAATTATTCGAATCACGGCCGAAATTATATTCACCGCAAGAAGGAATTGCTCAGTCACGAACAACCCATTCTACGTTTTTCTGGCGTTAGTGATATGGCCATGTCTCGGTAGCTAATTCTAACAAGTATGGAAACAAACCTCATTTATAGACCATTATGCCGGAAACAAATTGAATTACTTGAACTTAGTATTATTTTCTATACAACAGATACATTAAACAATACTAAAACTTAATGACCATTAAATTAGAGTTATGAATACTGTGCGTCGTGCGTAACAGTGTGAACAAAATAAAACTAGTGCACCGACCTTGACAGTACTAAATCGTATTTGATCTTGAACGAGATAGAAGAAAGAGGTGTTGCATGTAGGCCTAGTCAGCTCTGATAACATCGCGTCGTGACAGTAAATTATAGTTTATCTATTTGCTATTTGGTTTAGCGAAAGTTAGTTACATTTGCACCAGTGCAAACTACAGTAATACGCAGCTTTCTAAAAACGCCCTTCAAAATAACTGGTTCATTGTTATCACATGCGTTACGCAACTCACCAAGCGGTCGGTGGCCATATCGAAGACGAGTATCTTGGGGGGGCAAACCCTGCGGAAGTCGTCGAGGCTGGTGACGACACCGGCATCGAGGACCCAGAGACGGTTGCAGCGGTCAGCCCTGATGCGGTAGACGGAGACCAGGCCGGTGCAGTTGATGTCTCCGCGGCCGGCGGTGTGCCACGACCAGTCGGGGTAGGCCTGTGGAAAGAACCGTGATTATTCGGGGCGACAAAATCAAAGGTAATATAGAGTAGTTCAGTTACGTTTATATGTATTGTAGCGATGAAGAATGTTACGATACACTGACGTAGCAATAGGAGAACAAATTTGACTCAAGCACAACTCAAGAGTATAATATGAGTGCTTAATGATATGCATAGATTATAAAATCTCAATTCTGGTAAAAATGTTATATAACATTTGCCTTCTTGCAGCTCTGCACAGCGCCATTTGTTGGTAAAAAATATTTGTCCTCTCATCACGCCGAAGTAGGTGAAGATGAACGGATTTTAACCAATTCTAGTGCAGCGAGCCTATGATGGTTGCTTTTATCACGTGATAAATAAGTGATAAAGCATTCCTCACGTTTTGACACAATGCGAGTGTGAGTGACAGATGCTGATGGATAGCTGAACATGAAAAAATTGTTATAGGATATTTGTTACCCGACTAGTAGAGAAAAAAATACACGGACGACGTTGCGTCACTACATATTTACATACTATAAAACGAAGTCGCTTTCTGCTGTCTGTCTGTATGTATACTTAGATCTTTAAAACTAAGCAACGGAATTTGTTGCGGATGATTTAAAAAAAATAGATAGAGTGATTCAAGAGGAAGGTTCATAATGTAATACATGAATAATTTATCAGCATTGCACCCGTGCGAATCTGGGGCGGGTCGCTAGTTATTAATATGATACAAAGTCGCAAAGCCATTATTCGTTGTTGAAATATCCGAAGCACTATTTTATAACTTTTATAAGTCTGTAAAACAAGATTACTAAGCTATCCGCTTCACAGTAACGATTATACCACAGATTATACGAACGGAACTTCTAAATATGTAAACATGATTTACTTGCTTCAGTGCCTGTTTAATTAGTGGAATGTATCGATCAATGCCTGAATAGCAAACAGTAGTTAAAATTAGAACACATGAATCGTTTCCGTACTGTCTGTCTTTTCTTTTAATAAGCTATTATACCTGAAATAAAAGGGGTAATTATAATTTACAGGCACATTCATTCAGTATGTAGATGAGCTATTGCAGAGGACGTGTATTATAATTAAAATATCTTTTTATGAGTTGTGAAACACTACAATTAAGTGAGTGTAATTGAATAGGTATATTATCACAGGTACTTACGTATGAAAAACAACTCTAGGTACCTACAGGTTTCTTTGGTACAGCATGTAAACAATTCAGTACCTAATTAATTAATTTCTTTCTAATTGTTGCGAAATCTAAATTTGTAAATGTACCATCGACCCAACATCTTTGTACGGATGTATGGCACCTACAAATTAGCCTAGATATACAATGAACATCCTTCCGATGCCGTGTGCCTATGATGGATGCAGCCTGATAATTGATGGCCTGGTTACCGAACTATATTTAATTTTTGATGGTACTATAATTCCCCTCTCCTCTACTGTAAAAAATCTGGGCATCACCATGGACCAAACACTCTCATGGTCAGCGCACATAGCTGAGGTCAGCAGGAAACTATTTGCATCACTTCATTCTTTGAGGCGTATGCAGAATTTTCTTCCCATTCATACAAAAATGGCTCTCGCTAGTTCTCTTTTACTTCCTCTACTTGATTATGGTGACATTGTATTCCTGGACCTTAAGGAAGACTTGCTTGACAAGCTTGAGCGCCTGCAGAACGTTTGCATTAGGTACATTTTCGGTCTTAAAAAATATGATCATATCTCGCAACACCGTACGCAACTCGGTTGGCTTCCGATACGCCGTCGTAGGGATGTGCATGTCTTGTCACTGCTCTACAATGTTTTGTTCAATCCTTCCTCACCTCGTTATCTCCCCAAAAGATTCTCCTATATGGCGGCTGGCAGTGGTCACCGCTTGCGTTCGAGCGCCAATCTCGCTCTCGCCTTCCCGTCCAATAAGTCACGCTCTTATAGTAAATCTTTTACAGTTCACTCTGTAAAATTGTGGAACTCATTACCGGTGCCCATAAGGCATTCGCAATCCGTGGCATCATTTAAGGAAAAGTTAAAAGGGTTATGGCTTCTAGACCCCTAATTTCGTCGAGTGCTGTATTTGTTGTTAAAATTGAATACTTATTATTATTATTATTATATATATATATTAGTTTGTTTTATATTATAATATTTATATTCATACCTAATGTGTAAGTTTATGTAGGTACATTTAAGATTTTGTCTTTTTTTTTTTTTTTGCGTAAGCATTTAGTGTTTCTGTGCATTTTTTTTTTATAGTTTTGCCTATCTTCTTGGATCTTCTCTGTTCTCTCTCATTTTCTCAAAGGTTAACTGGAAGAAATCCCTTACAGGGATAAGTTCGCCTTTGTACATATCATTAGTTTAATGTCCTTGCTATGTATATGTATATTTTAATGTACAATAAAGAGTTTACATACATACATACATATATTTGTTTGTATTTTAAAGAAGCCTTGTTAATTATAAAACTTTACTATAAACATTACTATGACTATTTCTTTCTTAAATAATCAGGAGTATAAATACTAAATTTTTTGTTGGGATTGTATCACATCATAATAGTGTAGGTACATATAGAAAATAAACTGATATTGACACTGAAAAGACATTGAATTTCTTTGACATCATATACTTTTAGTGACGCCTGGGATACTTCGAACATTGTCATCATAATATCATCATGACTGGTAGTAGGGCCTCGTGCAGGGTCCGTCCGGATTGTTACTACCGTCTTGCCTACTAACCCACCGCCAAACAGCAATGTTCGCATTGTTGTGTTCCGGTGTGGGGGTAAGATAGCTTGTGAAATTACTAGCACAGAGGCATTCTATCTTCGTCCTCCGGGTAGGCAAACACTTGTGACTCCTCTGGTGTTGCAGGTGTTTATGGGCGACGGTAATCGCTTTCCATCAGGCGATACGTTTGCTCGTTTTCCCCCTATGACATAAAAAAAATGACTGTACCGGTGAGCCGAATCTATTCTTTACGATAAAAAAAATAATATAAATAATTATAAAATTAATAAATATCAGACAACCTCAAACAAATCGATCTAGTCCAAAATTAAGCTCAAGAAGGCTTGTGTTATGGGTACTAGACGACGATATACATGCTTATATATTTAAATATATACTAAAATACATAGAACAACCATGACCCAAGCCAAGCACAAATATTCGAGTTCATCACACAAATATTTGTCCTGGTCGGGATTCAAACCCGGGACCGCCGGCTCAGTACGCAGGTGCTCTACAAACTGCGCCAACCTCGTCGTTGAAAATAGGATCATACAGCAACTTCTTCAATATTCGTCTCCGTTCATCATGCGATAAACAAAATGTTAATTATTTATCAAATGTTTATATTTACGCTTAAAAAATGCCTTTAATTATTGTTTGCATATGTTAATAACTAATTCTGATAATTATTTTTCTCATGTAAGTGAATTTTGTTATTCTTATGAGAAATAAAATTCTTGAACCTGAAAATAGAATGGCATTTTTTGCTGCCAACATTACGACAGTACGCAAATTAGTCGCTACATTGCACCCGTTTAACAATGCACTGCGTAATATTCCGACAAGCACGGGTGAAAATCCTATAATGCGTAACGTATCGGCGCATATGGGAGGAGGGGAGGGGATAATCCGTCCTCTTTAGCCTTTAATAGCGGGCGCAATTAGTAATGAAGAAACTATTTAAGACATAAATAATAGCTTTAAGGTTGCATTACATCCAGTTCACGTCAAGTTGATCGAAAATATTTATTTATTTAAACTTTATTGCACCAAATACATAAGTAAAAGTACAAATGGCGGACTTAATGCCATGAGGTATTCTCTACCAGCCAACCACAAGGTCAAACAGAGACATTATTAAAATATGGCATTGAAATGGTTACCAATTTCGCCATTTTATACCAACTCAAGGGCAGTGAGTAGGTCTAGCTGTGGGTGCTCACACATAATTACTTTCTTCGAAATATTTTACTTTGGGTACATAATATATGCATGTAAGTATATCATATAAAGTATTCGTGTACGTTTATGGCAATTATATATACATTCCTATATATATCTTATATTATTGATTTGTGTTTTAATTATTTTGTTTCTCTGTAACTCTGATCCTGCACCGACTACATATTTCTGTTTAACCCAGTGGTTGACTGGTAGAGAATGCCTAAAGGCATTAAGTCCGCCATTTGTACTTTTTTTTTGTATTGTGCAATAAAGTTTAAATAAATAAATAAATAAATAATTATCATGGGCAACTTTCGTGTCAAAGGTGGGTAGGGGTCATGAGATGAGGACGACTATGGGACGATGACAATGTCAAGGTCATTGTCATTGTCAATGGTCAATTGACCATGAGAGAACGACAAAGATGAAGAATTACGATGATAAATATCTTTAAACTTAAACTTTACTCTGCAGTGTGCAGCATACTCATGACGTGTACCTAAACAACATAATATTTATGGGCAGAGATTGAAGTTAAGGTTTTATTACCTACCTTTGTTACTTTAATTATGTGATAATTTCCAACGATTGTTAGGGTATAATCATTAGTCACACTATCGATCGAGTTCAATCTAGTTTCAGTCCATTCCAAAAAGGAGGTTAACAAATTGGTCTATTTTCGGTGTCAAATTTGACCTAAGCTTTAAATTACGTCTATTTGCGTGGTACTAATTATAGACTAATTAGCTCATCGTGTGTTACTAGAGCATGACATTTGGTTGCTGGTCAGTGATAAATGTACCAACCAACACTATCAAGCCTACACAATGTAACTAGATGCGTTTATGACACCCATATTACCGAATCCTGCGGGCCTATGATAATTGCTTTTATTACGCGATAAATAAGTGACAAAGATTCCGTCGCGTTTTGACAAAATACGAGTGTGAGTGACAGCTACTTTGTCATTTATTTATCCCATGATAAACGCAACCATCGTAGGCCCCAAGTTAATCGATGACGTCTCTAATACTGATGTATTGATGAGCTATTTAATTATTTATGTTTCCAAAGTACTGAGTTAGCTGCTTCATTTCGGCATTCACCAACAATTTATTTGTCTAACCAAGCAAACTTTTTAGACATTTTGACATTAAACAAACCTATTTAACCCACTGTTTTCTACACAAGAAATAAATCCAAATCCAAACAGTTATCCAAATATATTCCAGAGTTTAGAGAAAAACGTGAAGGAACTGAAAAAAGTTGTCAAATAAAACAGTTTGAGAAAAATCATTACATGTAAGGTATAACAACAACAACAACAACAACAAATCCACTTTATTGCACACCTCAAATACACAGGGATACAAAACATGAGAGAAATACAGTAAAAAAATAAACAGAGGTTAACAACAGGCGGTCTTATCGCTAAATAGCGATATCTTCCAGACAACCTTTAGGTAGCGGAGTAGATCAACAAGAGATAGAATAAAAACCTACCTTTTAAAAGAAATGATGTTCACAATGACGAAGATACTAACGGACATATATGTCAAACCAGGTGCAAACTCAACTTAAGTTTCCACTTGGTATGGCCCGGCCCGGCCAGTTAAGATGGGAAGTGAAGTGTTAGTACCTACGGAACCCTCGGTGTGCAAGTCCGACTTGCACTTGGCCGGTTTTTTAAATCTGTTACCAAAGCAAGAACAAAGGGATATTTGATGAATGCTGTCCTTCAAAGCTTAACAACGTGATCACATTAGAAAATGCTGTCCGTAGCGCCTTTTTCGAACACTGCATACAAAGCAGCAGAAAAGCAGGCGAAACAAAGAGTTAATAATGTTGTCTTAGCTTTAAACGTTATTTATGCGATTTACCTTCACAAGTAATACAATCTGTGTGGTACTGAGTATAAAAAACTTACAAACAATATGCAGCGTAAGTAAAAACATATATGTACTCGTAGGTACGGTCAACATCAAAAGTAGTAGACAATTTTCCTACTGTCTAGCATAACTATGACACGCGACTTTTTGTCTCGGAACAAAACTCCCTGTCACTTTCCTTTCAATACCGTGCGAGCAAGACAGCTGATGCTGAGTCGCGCGACATATAAAGTCGCGGCAAGATATGCTTGCCCTGCAAATTTGACACTTTTATCATTTAGTCAAGGTTCATCCTTTCAACATTTAACGCGTTATTGAGCAACAAACAGCCAAATATTTTCAGATACTTGTAATATGTAGGTATAATCATTAATCATAAATGAACTATGTTCCATACATTGAAACAATTAAAATCAAGAACATAATATATATACCAGGTGGGTCCTGTAACAGGAGCAATCCATAAATTAAAACATAGATTCTACCCCTCAAACTGAACAACATTTATTAAACAACTTTTAAAAATAACTCATTTTTATAATGTAAGCTTGTAAAATAAAGTTTATTCAAAGAAGCAATGTATTGCGAAACATTTGATATTAAAAGTGACAGCTATGTCAATGTTAAGGCGATGTCAGTGTTGGATGGCGTACATTGAAAATGCTATTTACTTTGTTTGAAATAGTGAACATAATGAAAACAGTATTTTTTTTTAAGTTTCTGAACAGATGTTGTTCAGTTTGACGAGTAAAATCTATGTTTAATTTGTTTGCTCCTGTTATAGGACCCACCTGGTATATATTAGTTAAATCAGTTAAATACTTGTAAATTATTCTATGATTTTACCACATTGTATAATTGCAGGATCATTTTACGTAAGTCACACTCGTAATTCAAGGAACATGATAAATTGTTTCACCTACGAAAGCGGTAGGTAATCAGATATGAATATTAAATTAGAGTAATTATATTTCCATTACCTGCACACGCTCGTGTCAGCGTAACAATAGGTCACGATCAGCCGCGTTACCGACTTCTGTTATGAGTTATGATCGGATAATATAATCAGGGATTCAATTCGACTTTACCACATTTTACTAATTATAACTATCAGGCACCTATTACTTTGCCGCTGTGTGGTACAGCGGTAATTAAACTATTTGTAACTTTGCAACTCTTTGTAACTAGACAATGTCAAACGCTGCAATAAGTGACATCGTCTATAAAATTTTCTACGGATACCGCGACTGTCTCACATATCGATTATTTTAATCATTTGAGCCTAACTGACGTTGCGGCAATTCTAAAGTCAAATAATTGATATACGTGACATAATCCGTTTAAATTGTGTTATTTAAATGTGTGACAGTCGCGGAAACCGAATAAATTCAAACTTTGACTTCGCAGTTTGAATAGCACATATCAAGATGTCGCATATAACCGATACATTGCTGACGACGCGTTTGGCTCGGTTTGTAGACACCTGCCTACTGAGCCGGCGGTCCCGGGTTCGAATCCCGGCCAGGGCAAATATTTGTGTGATGAACTCGAATATATTGTGCTTGGGTCATGGTTGTTCTATGTATTTAAGTATGTATTTATCTATATAAGTACGTATTTCGTCGTCTTGTACCCATAACACAAGCCTTCGTGAGCTTAATTTGGGACTAGATCGATTTGTGTGAGGTTGTCCGATATTTATTTATTTATTTATTTATTTATTATTTATTGCTTATATGGTTATAGGTCAATATCTATGCCATAGCCTATTCCATAGACTCTATGGCCTCAGGAGCTAACTACGACATTTTTTTGACATGTGTCTGAGATAAACTCTTCTGGGCAATGTCTACTTTAGCGATGTGGCCTATTTACCTTTGTTCTTAATGGCAAAGTATCAATATCACTTGAATACAGTTTACATAGTAAAAATCTATATATATCACGGTCATTTGCTCGCGATACGTCGCTCGCTCAAATGCCTTAGGCATTGCCTGTAAATAAATGACAAACGAATTAGGCTTTAACAAATGTTAAGCGCCAATAAAAATAACAAGTAATGAGCCGTGCAAAAATTATCAAAGAATGCGAGCATTTAATATGTCAAAACAAGAGAGCGGAATCGGTACTCGAACATTATTCAATTGAGAATGCCACGGCCTGACCTGTGCGACCGTTCTACCAAGGTCGTATTACCATTCTGTCGGATCCTTTACACAGCTATGGCTTCCTATGGCTACCTACTTAAATATACGGTTAGTGGAATATAAGTTGCGTAACGGTGAAATCGGGGGCTACTGTTAGAGCTTTCACAAGAAACTCAGGTATTACATGAGAAGATTGTTGATGTTACAATTTAAGTATGTATGTATATATATGTTTACTTTATTAATCCAAATTGGAGAGTAACCGAAGGCGAACAACTTTGGAGAGGACATCTTTTCGATGCGTGAGGTACCTAAATTGGATACCAAGACAATTTCAATGTCCTTAACATTTACTACATCGATGTTTATTATGTCACATTAAGTTAAATACTTAAATTTCGGTATAAAACGGGCGTTACTTATAATATCGAAGAGTTGAGAGTTCTGTCATTTTAAAGTTGTAGACATGACATCACGTTTTACAAATCATCGCCAATGTGTATACGTAATATTAAACAGAATTCGATGTTATTAGTTCTGGTAAATTTTTTGTCAGACATACGTTGCATGTGACAGCTCATATCAGCTCATTTCGAACTTGTATGGAGTTCTTCTTTTGGGAACCTGCTGTGGTCACATCCGCAGACTACCTGAGAATCCGTACGAGTTCAGAACATGTCAAGCCGTTCCTGACACATAACCGTAAGCAAACCTGTCACATACAGTAAATGTCGTAGTCTGTATTATAATTTAAAGTCACGGCCTTTAAACACCTTTTGAATTAAATACCGACAATTTTAAATCGTGTTTAATGCTAAATAACTGCAAGAGGAAATGACTAAATAGGTGCCTGCACTTCCAATAGTCAATTATTTACACTAACTTTGTCTAAATAAGGCAATGGAATTCTAAAATGTACTCCTTAGTACAGCTAATTTGAGCCAGTTGCCAGTTTCACGAATGAACTGTGTCTCGGCAAGGTCTTGAGAGAGTTACATAAGATTCTTGGAGCGTTCCATGTTTAGATGATCACTATGATAAGCTGAAAGTCGATAACATAAACCAAGAAAAAAATACCGGATGCAATTGTTAGGTCCACCGCGATAACCATTTTATAGGCATAAAGTTTATTATCTTTAACGTACATGGCAGTAGGTATAAAATGTACCTACCTTTATATGACTTTTTTTTTTTTTTTTTTTTTTTTTTTATTTATTTGGGACAACAAACAGTAACACACATAGATTAAAAACACAATACTTAAAAGAATTTGAAACATGTGAGACCAATCACGTTATCCACGAATTACAATAATATAACTAGAGCGCAAGCAACAATAGGTACACAGAAATTGTATAACAGTCTGGGAATAACAATTACCTACTTACAATATCAGAACTTAAAGACAGAGCAAACTAGGCGTAAAAATAGAATGATTCATTCCAGTACCGCGGCAAGCTCAAACATAACCTCGCTGCAACTTCATTAGAACGTTATTTTTGTAAACAGTGTCTGACATCATGAAGATGTCAATTTCATTAAAGTGTGTGTTATATGACTTGGCTAGCCTATGTAAAGGATCTCGTTGGCCTGCGCGGGTGCGGCAGCGCGCGGTCGCGAACAGCTGGTGCTGGCGCACCGCGCGCTGCAGCTGCATGACTTAAGTAAGATACCAAGCAAAGTAATTATAAATGTAGAATCTGGGGGCCTATGATGCTTGCTTTTATCACGCGATAAATATGTGACAAAGCATCCGTCACGTTTTGACAAGAAGCGAGTGTGAGTGACAGATGCTTTGTCACCAATTTATCACGTGATAAACGCTACTATCATAGGCCCCCTGCTTTTACCGTAGACAGCGACTATCTAAATTGGAAAGAGTCGACTAAAAATCCAAAGTAAAAATGTACATCTATTGTACATTCTCACTTATCCGGCATTTCAATAGTCCGTTACTTCGAGCAACACTTGTCGGAAGCCGGTACTGCTCGAAGGTCCGATGCGTTTTATAATCCGGCACTAGCTGCCCGCACCTTCCTCATATTTGTCTATTCATGTTCCATTTTATTCAGATTATTTCTATAAAATCCAGTAATCTTAACATTCCAGTAATCCTAGTTTCTAATAGTGCCGCATTAGAGAAACTCTACTGGATATTGTTTATGAGCAGTTTCAGTGTAAACCAGTTGAATACAAATGGGCTTCAAGTGTGCGTCAGACCCGTAGGTACATTGAGCAATGCAGAGCTATTCTAAATTGCCTGTTACTGTTATCTGTACCTATATAACTAGTTCATTGTGCACGCCGGTGATTTTATGTTGAGACAAATTGATATAGCTTAATGTTAGACATTATAAGTGGGTTAGTTTAAGTGTTCAGTGCATAGGCATAGGCCTAGTATCTGTAAAACAGTTACCATTCAATAGTATTTTAGAATTTATTTGAATCTTAAAATTAGGGAGAACAGAAATTTCATGCATGTAATCAAATCTAAGAGGCTCAAAGAAATATTGCTTGAAGTATTAACATATTACATTTTATAAAATATTTTCCAATTTTTTATATATGTAAGCAATAACGGTCATAATTTTTAAACATCAGTGGCGTGCACGTGGTATAATCGTCCTATATTGGGCTCAAATGGCCCAAGCAAACAAACAACGGACTTTTTAAACTGATGTAAGAAATAAGGAATACCTATATGGGTGAATTTTCAGGCGTTTTTACCGCTGTTTTCTCGTGTCATTGTTCTTGCATGATTATTAACGATCGTGGGTACGAATCCCGGCAACGGCAATTATTTGTGTGATAAAATCGAATATTCGTTCCTGTGTCACGAAGGGCTTATGTATGTATATCGTTGTCTAAATACGATAAAACATGTAATAAGTAATTATGAAGTATAAATTACATATTCATATTCATGTAATAATGGCCTGTCAAGCGTTTTTTTCGATATTTGAATCGAAATCGCTCTCATTAAACACACGAAGCCTCTTTAAGCTTAAATGCCTACCTAATCGCGCACGTGCTATTATATAGCGATGTAATTTATTATACTAAGTTATGTTTTTCTGCTGGTTTCACTTTACAGGCTCTGTAGATCTTTTTTTCTAGCTAATAGAAGTGTATCCCAAAATATACGAGTAGCTCGCTTGTTTAGTAGATATAATTTATTTAAATACAAAAACCTATGAATGAATCTACATAATATAACATATTAATAAATAACCACATCAAAGATGAGAGATTCGGGATCAATTAGGACAGACAGATGCAGTCGAGAGCAATGATATTTTATAAGTAGATTGGTTAGGCGCTCCAAAAATGAACAGTTAATATGAGTCAAATCGAGCTTATGCTATGGGAACGCTTTGGTTGATCTCCGGAAAGTGACAGATGCATATGTCTCAAGTTGTCAGTAACGGTGCGATTTTGGCCCCAAAATGTCGTCTTGCGTAATGCGTAAAAATTAAAACGAAAAACGGAAAACTAATGAAAACGGAATCTCATATCACAAGTAAGTAAGCTGATATTATGATTTGATTTTCTTAGTTAATAATTAATAACATTTATTATTTTTCAAATAGAATGCCATTTTGACAGCATCATGACGCCGCCTTAGTCAAACCACGCTAAGCCAATGAACTGTCAAACCATATAACGTGAGTCAGGTCAGTTTGTATGACTTGACAGTTCATTTGCTTGGAATAGTTAGCGTAGTTTGACTCTAGAAAGAGATAAGCTTATGTCATTGACCGTGATCTGGGAAGTAAATATTGCAGCTGTCATGTTGGCGTATAAAACTACGCAACGGATTTTGATGCGGCTTTTTTAATAGATAGAGTAATTCAAGAGGAAGGTTTATAATATGTATAAATACATGCACAATTTATCAGCATTGCACCCGTGCGAAGCCGGGGTGGGTCGCTATAGTCTTCTTATAAAACACCATTGGTGGAGATCTTGCGTTTATAGAGTATGATTTTTATTAGATTTGATAGTTTCGGAGACATAATATTTTCTTTGCCGTGGCGTGGTATCCGTAGATTCCCACCAGCTTGCTAATGTTAGAGCGAGCACCCTTCACTCTTTGCACTTAAAGAAAAGGCAAGCCAACTATGCTCTGGTTTGTCTCGGGACTTCCTTGACGCCACGCTACGGATACATTGTCTAATCATATTTTCTTTGGCGTGGCGTCCGTAGATTCCCACCAGCTTGCCAATTTTTTAACGCGTTTGAGCACCTTTCACTCTGTGCACTTAAAGAAACGACAAGCCAATTATGCTCCGGTTTTTCTAGGGATTTATTTGGCCCTCGCTACTGATACCTAGATACATTTTCTAATCGATAAAACCGTTATAATAGTGGAACATGCGGGGCTAAGAAACTTTCAAATGTTCTATATTCAAATGTATGCTTAACATTTGAATATACCTAGCAGCTAACTTTTATTTTTAGCTATTGCGAATTCTTTTATTCATAGTTGTGGTTCTTCACGAAGTATGCTTGCATCCTATAAATAAAAGATGATCTAATTGTTACCGAAAATCAATTTCTTAAATAGGAATTGTACGGGATAACAGTATACCATGCTAACTAAGTTATTACACAATTATGTTTAAATGTAAAAATGAATGCATTACCTATATTTCATACAACTTTGAAAATAGACTCTCGCTACTTGTATGTGATTTATACCAATCATACCCTATAAGTATACGTTCGAACATTTTATCAGACAATTTACGAGTTCTTCAAGGATTATAATTAATCCAACGATAAAACTTGAAAATACAAGCACCATTATCATTAAACGGCTCATGAATATGGAAAAAAGTGAAATACAAGCGCGAGCGTAAAGAGCAAGTTAACTAAATTTCACGCTGTTTTCGAGTTTTTAATACTTTTACAAGAGAAAGAGTGACGTGGGTTTTATCATTTATCCACTGTGCGATAAACGCGATCATCATTATAAGCTCGTTATGCTTCTTTCTAATATGAAGAATATTAAGATGTTGTGTTGTCCTTATATCTTGCGTATAATTCGAAAACCACGTAGTTAGGTGAGATGGGACATGTCCACAGAGATACGCCAATAACTGCACCGGTTACCAGTACAATACCTACTTCTTTTGCGCATGAGATGTCCACAAAAGCAAAGGATTTAATAATCGGTCTTTATTTAACCCTGCTTCATTTTCAAATACCTATCAACCGGTAGATATTGCGTAGGGTACTATACTTATTTATGATCTGACCGCAATTAAGTACAACCATAAAATAAGCCAAATAAATGGTTTTATCGAGGACGAAATTAGATGACGAATAAATTTACTGAGTTAGCTTGCCGTATATAAGTAGGTATCCATTGATTTGACAAAGGCAATTTATAGGAGTATTTGTGGTTTTATAAAGTCACCGGTAAGTATCGTATGTACTCGAATATTATGGAATAAGTACTTATCTAAGACGCACGTTTAAAAGGGATTATCGAATTCCATACAGATTTAAGGCCATACAGCGTGAGTCACCTATTAAGTTTAGGTGTCATTATGTCAAGAATTAGGTATGACATGAAACATTTATTATCATTACGATATTTTAATGATCTCTGACTGGGTACAGGTCCCGATGTGAGGTTGCTGCTATTTTAACTGAAGATGAAAGCCGGTCAAATTACCACAGTTTGGTAATCCCTGCCCTAGTGAAAAAGACAAACTCGTTGTGCGTGCAGTTCATAAAAGAGCCTGAGTCAGCCACATGAGAAGGCATAATGCCAACAACGACACTATGACCGAAAACGGTCTGGAAATATAACAAAACGTAGATAAGTCATACGCTTAGAATAAGTACACCTAGAACGAGGGTCTTCATACAAAAGATTTGCGAAAGATAAAGTCGCTTTTGGTTTTATCTACGGACCAATCATAGACAAGTTTTGCTTGTGAAATGACGTTGTGACAGATGCGCACACGACGAAACTTAGCCCGTGGCTAACCAAAACTGGCTTCACTTTCAAGCGCTAACCAGGTTTCTAGACGTATTTATTCTGAGGTCATACTTATTTTTATTTACCTGAAGAACCGGGCTGACGCCTGGAGGCAGACTCCTCGGCACCCACGCAAGGGTAGCAGGCACACCAGCACGCAGCCGAGGTATTCCCAAATAGATCCTGTCCCACCCGATCTCCAGGCCAGTCGGCACCGTGTTCTCAGGCTGGAACTTCTCCAGAAGCACCGGGTCCGGGGGAAAGTCGAACTGCATTACGTTCCACTGGTTCACCACCTAAAACAATGTATGTGTTGATTCTATATACATTTTAGAAAGAAAGGAAGAAAAAATATTTCGCTGCAATTAGTACATATTGTAACATTAAATTACAAGTATTGTGCGAAAAAGGAGTTCATTAGTACATATTGTAACATTAAATTACAAGTATTGTGCGAAAAAAGAGTTCATTCAGCACAGTGCCAAACCACGGGGGGTGATTTGACGGCTGGTATTATGTGGATCCACAAACCTCTTAGGTACTCTTATAAACTCGTAATCTTCAAATAGGATTACTTCGTGTCTGATTAACACACACACTTTTTTTTTTGTATTTGACGACGCGTTTGGCTCGGTTTGTAGACACCTGCCTACTGAGCCGGCGGTCCCGGGTTCGAATCCAGGCTGGGGCAAATATTTGTGTGATGAAATCGAATATTTGTGCTTGGGTCATGGTTGTTCTATGTATTTAAGTATATATTTATCTATATAAGTACGTATATCGTCGTCTAGTAGGTACCCATAACACAAGCCTTTCTTGAGCTTAATTTGGGACTAGATCGATTTGTGTGAGGTTGTCCGATATTTATTCATTTATTTATTTATTATTACCAGTCGGGAAGTTATCAACATTATTTTATTTAGATTTAGTTGTGTGTATTTCAGTGTGTATTGAATTTCTGTTTCTCGTATGACAAAGTGTGCGTCCACACTCGTTAGGACTTAAAGGCTGCCTGTCAGTTAAAGCAGATCGGAGAAAATGATCCAACCAGACTGCGCCTTTGTGAAGCCTAAAAGAATTTAAATCTGAGGAATGTGATTGGCCCATTTTACACATCTCCGCTCTACTCCAGTACAATTTTTTACAAATAATCACTTAACAAGCAACGATTCACAAACTATTCATTTCACAAACCTGTCATTCCTTAAAATGCTCATTTTGCAAATAGTTACTCGACAAATACAATACATTTAGTAACTTTGACGCTTTATAAACATAATATTGAAAGACAAAGTTTCATTTAAAAAATGTTCACTTCACGAATAAATCGTTTTAAAAATCAGTTATTTTGCAAAACGTTAATTGATAAACCATTGTTTCATAAAAATATTAAAATTAACTCTATGTAACGAAACACAGGACTTAAAGACGGGCCGTTTCTGGGATTTAAAACATTTTTACACTTTTATTTTGCTGTTTTTGGGCTTAAATTAGATTGAATCTTAATTTAAACTTTTTCTCTCAGAACGATATTTGCCGAGCGTATATTTTTTTCAATGTTTGCTATTTTTAGGCTAAAATTAGATTGAGATGATTGATGTTCCATTTTGACGCTCCGCTATACTTGGTCATAAACAAACCTAACCTAAACTACAGTTTTCGGTTTTTGAGCCATGTTACCTAAAAAACCTCAATATCTCGGTAAATATTAATCTGACCCAGAAAGTTTAAATAACAAAATGAGGTGTTATATTGACATACAATGTGTTTGTTTCCGAATTTTTTTTAAGTCTCGGAGCCCTTTAAAATGAGTAACATTTGAACCTCAATATCTAGGTAAATATTAATCTGACAAAGAAAGTTTAAATAACAAAACATGAGTTCACACCATGATGATTTATTAAACGGAATGTTTACCAAACAACGCATTTTATTAACGTTGTTTTATCATTCGTTATTTTGTTAATTGACTAGAATAATACATTAATAATTTGCTAAATAATGTTTTGTGATATGTTTTCTGTAATAAATAATTTGTATCATGATCTATTTGTAAAACAATATTTTATGCAACGTCTAATTTGGGAATCCTTAATTTGTCTAACGTTGTTTGTAAAGTGAATATTTATGAAACGTTGTTTAGCAAGTGATTGGCTACCCGACAGGCAGCCTAAGGCTGCGTTTCCACCGGAGATATGCGAGGATGCGTTGCGAGAGATGTGCTTCTTGTTAACTAATGGAATAACTTCATTCTCTCATCCTCGCTCAGCGCAGCTGATTCTACTGGTTAACAAAAACACATTCCTCGCTACGCATCCTTGCACATCTCTGGTGAAAACGCAGCCTAATGCTGGTATCTTTGTTATGGTTGTCTCCAGGGGAGACGGGGGAATCCGGGGTAGCACTGACTGAAGTTAGCGACGTCCATTGTAAATATTATAGATAAAGTATGGTATATACATCCTAGGTGTGTAGTTTATTATTATTACGATTATTACCTCCAGGGTAGCGCTGACCGAAGCCAACCACGTGCATAGCAATAACACGTGGATTCCCATTCTGAAAACAAAAAACATTATATAATTATTGCGGCATTGACCCGACTCACGACCGACTTTTACTAGTAGTTCAAGGACACCGAGCGACCACAACTGACGCTGATGCCAGTGCACTTGAATAAGATTCTATTGGGATGATGATGGGTTCATCCCAATAGAATCAGTTAGGAATAGGGTATTCTGAATCGATGGGTGGACCAAAAAATGGTTTCACTGTTTTTTGTACAACATTGAACAGAATAGGTTACTTGCGGTTTAAATTACCATTTTTATATTACCGTAGTTTGTAAAAATGGGTTAATGATATTTGACGACTGACGACAGGCACTATTAAACACTTTCGCTGCCTAGAGCTCTGCTGCTAGGAGGGTGAATAGCGCACTAATTGATAGTGAATAATGAATAATAGATAATGAGGATTTACTTATTTTACTGATTTAATTCTAATAATAACACATGATATCTGATAAACTATTGTCTCATCCATTTTTTTATGTGGGTACACCACAATATATATATTTTTATACTGAACCATTATACCAAGATAGAACAAAGAAAAGTATAAATGGGTAACCTGGCGGAAGGGACCAACACAGCAGGTTGTGGTCAACACGTTGAACCGGTAATCCTGAGGTACCGGGTTCGATTCCCAGTCTCTTCCACCAGGTGACGCGTTTCATTTTTCTTTGTGCTTTGATCTATGCATCAATGGTTCAATATGTTATCTGACTTTATGTTCAGAATATGATATAATAATATAATATAATTGGTGGATAACCCGTAAATGTAGCTAATACCAACCCAGAGTTGGAAATAAATCACACTTTTCATAATAATAATAAAGGTTGGCATGGATCTAAATATTCGATGTCAAATTGACCTCCAAAGAGAAGAATTAAATTAGGTATTTACATGATATACCTATTATTTGTTACCTACTTTATAATTAAAGTACTTAAAAGTATTATATCGATAGGTCTAAATTGAAACTACATACATAGTTTTGAATCTCTATCGATCAATCATATTACGTGTTCCAAAATAAAATCGCGTATCTGCAATTACATAAGGTAGGTTGACCAGTTGTTCATTATATCAGACTTGATGCTTGGAAACAACTAAACTGTTCAACAAACGTAAATTAGAAACCGGAAGTGCGATAATTTGTTCTCATTTTTGTTTGTCAAAGACAAGTCTCAGACATCGACACCTGTTTCTGTTACTCGTATTACGTGATCCTATGTGAATGAATAAAATAATTGAAAGGGTAAATGTTGCTGTCTTTTGTTTAATTTAGATTTTATAATCTTACATCCTAGAAAATAAAACAAATGAGAAAGTTTGTGAAATATTTGAATGTTTTTATGTGTGATTGTTTGATAGTTTAGAAATTTACACATGTGTTAAGTGCATTTTATTAGGCATTTTAAAAAAACGTAGACGCAGAGGGTGCTCTAGTAGCGTAGAATTATGGAATCAAAGATTGGGTGGGATTGACCAAACGATGTGATAGCTCAGTTGGGAAAGCACTATGTCGGCAACATAGGGTCACAGGTTCGAGTCTTGCTTACATTGCAGTTGATCACATTACATTTTTCTTTCATATGTTATTAAGCTTTGTTATCTTTAAAGCAAAATACAAGGGCATTAATAATCAGAACGTTTCCTTTACCAGGATGAACTTACCTACTCTGATCTCCTACTTGCAAGAGCCCAAACTTGGTATATTTCGATAATATATTTCAGTTTATTCCAAATAAGTAGCAGTAATGTTAGAATGCAGTATATATTTGCAATCAGCTCATAAAGATACGCCACATTATAGGATTCAGATCACATAATGTCAACATCCCATACAAGAAATAGATGGCTCAAGATGGCTCTCCTACTTAAAATGTTTTTAGGGTTAAGATGATTCATCCTGCCAAAGAAAACCTGATCATCAAATGCTGAATAGTAAGCGAGCACCGCCTACTAAAAGACTTCAGCGGGCCTGCGATGAAGTGACAAACCATCTGTCGTCTCACACTCGCATTTTTTAAAAACGTAACGGATGCTTGTCACTTATTTATCATGTGATAAAAGCAACCATTATAGGCCCGCTGTAGTGTTTTATTGTGCCGTACGGGTTGTGATAGATGGCAGTCGCACGCGCATCGGTTACAGGGCCGGTGTCTCAACCGTCGTCAACCTGGTTGGCGCTGACAGGAAAATTGGCCATTCTTCTCTGAATTAACATTCTACAATAATCTCGGCTTATAAAATGGTCCTATGAATGAACAAGAATATGTCGTGTTTAATATTGCGTTAGAACTTTATTATGCTCGTTGTCATAATAAATAATGTGCGGTTACCGATCCTAAAACGGGTTGTTTGTGGTTTGTTAATTCTAATCTGAATTTTGATACTTATTCGAGAAAGTAGGAAGAGATCAACACAATTTTAGTAAATTTATGTTTTGTAGGGACAAATAATAACGCAGCATTTCATAATATTGTATGTAATTTTATTACGCTCCCACTCTTTCTCCAGGAACCTCAGAACTCCGCGATTTAGAAAATTTACGTAATTATTTAATTATTGTAAACACGTTTTATGTATTGTCGTGCTCCTAGAAGGTGTAATAAAAATAAAAATTGGTATATTAAAACATTTGAACGTCGAATCTCTACGTTCAAATGTTTTAATATATACCAATTTTTACGGACAAAACCGTAGGTATAAATAACAAACCGGAATAATGCTTTAGGTAGGTACCTAAAATATTTGTGAAAGGCCAGACCAGGAAATCGCGATAGACAAAAACGACATGGATCTTATTTGCATACTAGACAGTAAATGATAATTAGTAAATAAGGTGTGGTCATAACAAGTAATGCATCGATAAATGACACAAAAGCATAAGTAAAACTTATATAAACGATATATGAGAGTAATCCCCGGCCCAGGATTATTTTCGTTTCATTCCTTGTAATGCAATGCCCTGATGAAACAATTAAAAAATTTACAAAAAGCCGGTTTTCTCAAAAACATTTTCATTGATGTAGCACGTTTCGACTTATCACGGCAGCATAGCTAAGCTAATATGTTTTAACTGTATTATTATATGCTAACTTATATATTATGTTACATGACATAATATCTATCTATAGGTACTATAGAAAAACTCTCAAATAATTGTATTGTAAATGAGTTTTCTATTTCTATTATTTCAGGAAAACTTAACAGTGGATGCAGCAGCAAGGCGCCAGTCATACAGTACAGAGCCTATATCTCTGCTGGTAAAAAAAAATTGTCATCTCATCACGCCTAAACGGCTGGATGGAATTTAACCAGTGGTATAGACTAGACTTCTAAGATGGTTATTGGACGGTAAAGAAAAAAAAAACCGGCCAAGAGCATGTCGGGCCACGCTCAGTGTAGGGTTCCGTAGTTGCTCATCCTTCACAATAGACTTAAGTTACGAGAAAGATTTCAATCTCTATAAAAAGGTCGTAAACGCCAAAGTAACTGTAATTACTTATTACCTTCTGGAAGTCAACTTACGTCCTTTTAAGAAAATTATGAAATTTTGCGATAACTCAAAAACGGCTCGACCGATTTTGTTCAATATAGTTTTCGTTGAAAGTACTTTTAAGGCCTCATGTTCATGAATTTTTCCATAATTTTTTGACCCGTGGTTGAAAAGTTAGAGGGGGGGACGCTATTTTTTTTATTTTCGGAGCGAATATTTACAAAACTGCTGACTTTATCAAAAAATAATGTTTAAAGACCCCTATTATTTTCAAAAGTCCTATTCAACGACACCGCACACACTCGTGTAGAAACGAAAAAAAAAAATCACCCCCACTTCGAGCCACCACCACACCACCCCGGTGTTCGAGAGGTACACGAAAAAAAATATGTTTTTTAGTTTTTATTGTACCATTTTGTCGGCGTGATACATACCCATACTCATACCAAATTTCAGCTCTCTAGTACTAATGATCACGGAGCTAAGCCGCGGACGGACAGACGGACAGACAGACATGGCGAAACTATAAGGGTTCCTAGTTGACTACGGAACCCTAAAAAGGACGCGGGCAAAGTTGTGACATCTTCTAGTTTTAGAACATGCCTACTTATGTTACAAATCGTTATACCTACGAGTATAAGAGTAAATAGTAAATACCTGCAATAATATAATTTGTTTTCTGGGCAGCAAAACCAGTCATTGTTACTCTTTACTCAAATATTAGCTGCTGCCGAAAACGCAATAAGTGCAATAAAGGTGACATTATTCGCGCTTATTGTAAGTGTTAAAACGCATACTTTTCCTACCAACTGCGAATTACAGAATGCCAATAATAATGTCCGAAGGCCGACCGCTTACAGATCGAGAGAAGTTCGATTAAAACTACACGTAGGCAAACGCACCGAGTATTTACCTAACAAAGAAACGTTGCGTATTGATATTATTGCCATTTTATTGTATTATACTTAAAAAAAAATTACACGTGCTGCTCTTAAGATTTTTTGCATCCATTTGTGTCCTAAGCTTAGCACAGAATGTGCGTCTCATTGAGTGACAGCAGTGACAGAGGAATTATCAATTTTTTTCTTCGTTTTATCTTTAATATTCGGTACCTACTCCGTAGGTAGGTTTCACTAGGCAGGGTTTTTTTTCCGATTGAGACACGGAACTCTGAAATTATATATACGACAGGTAATAAAATATATCTGGTAATTTCCACGACCCATATTTTCATACGATTTAAAAAAGAGGTTCTCAATTCGGTTAATTTTTTTTCTATAAAAAGATACAATTGTAGATATTTTAAAAGGATATAGTTTAACACAGCATACCAAACTATGCAATAATATCTACAAAATCTTCGCATCATATAGGAGCACATGTATGTGTTATTGTTATTATTGTACTATTTTATTATTTACAACGTACACGCGAACAGGCTCTTCTCACAAGATCGCGTTAGCTACATTCTGGGTCACCTGACTGCACGATTATATAATGTCTCACAATATCGATTAAATGGTTACGTGTTACATCACATTAAGCGACCATCAAATAGTTTTAGAAGAAATCTTGGCCCTTTATATTTACTTGAATTTTATTCATCAATAAATAGCTGTTTTATCTACAAACAAACATAATTATGTACCTAGTAAAATCTGGATGACAGTCTCTCCAAAAGCTACCAATTAATTTTTTAAATGTAAATAGTAGATTGTTAGACAAAGTTTGTTATAGGCACCAATTCCACTCGAGATAAGTATTTTGACACTTGAGCGTACTGAGCAATTCCATTTTTTGGGTTTTGATGAAAAAACGGTCGTTGTTTTTATTTACTTACAAAAACGATTTGTTATTTCTTTGAGTTTATTTTATCATCTCCACAATAAAAATATCCGAAGTTATTTTTTTTCGTGACTGTACGAGTTAATTTCATTGCCCTGTAGCGCATTTAATTGGCTATGAAAGATTGAGTACCTATTGTTTTTTCAAACTATTTTTCAACCTTATGGTCGAAACGAGTCACTTTTTTCCCGCTATTGCGATAAAAATTACCCAATAATATGAGAAATTAAAAATAAATATTAACTGACTGACATGTACATACTCAAAACAGCCATTAATATGTTTTATAGGTTTAAATTACATATAAAAAAAAGCATAAATTGACATGTTCGGTGTAGATACCCTATCACAGCAACAGCAGTCGGCCTCCACAAACTAAAATTACTCAAGCATTCGATACGGCATTTCCGCGTAGGTATTGCCTTTCGCTGCATGCATTCCAAAAATTCGCAAATATATACGATAAAGTATGCTAGCCCTGTATGAGGCAGTTCGAAGTTTTCTAATGATATACGCCGGAGATCTTACCGCTATGTTTACTTTAGTAATCATATGGCTAAGTGTAAATGACAGCAATGGCAAGCAATTTTTTTTATTAAGTGACAAACTTACAAACTATACGTAAGCAATGCTAGTAAAAACCTACTCTGAGTACTAGAAGACGATATCATATCTAATATTCTATTATAAAATTCTAAGATTGAATCGAAAATTGGTTTTCTATGGAGATTATTGCAAGCAAAAACTTAACAGTAAGATGCAACAGCATGGCGCCACGCGCCAACTGTTGGTAAAATTTTATTTGTTGTCTCATCACGCCGAAACGGCTGGACAGAATTTAACAAATTTTGGTATAGGGATAGCTGGATATCCATAAATGGTTATAAGATACTTTTTACCCGACTGTAGTAAAGATAAAAAATACGCGGGCGAAGTTGCGGGTACCTTCTAGTACATCAGATAACATCCCTGACTCGGTAACAAATACTTAGTCGAGTGCATCATACAAACATTTACCCTTGCTGGGATTCGATCCCAGGACCACCTGAGTACGCAACGCCAACTGCGTCTTCGTCGTCGCAATGCAAATTATTTTTTATTGTATAGAACCATATGAGCACTTTTAGCAACAATAATAACAGAGATTGGTAAAAGTTCATTTATAATGGTATGCCATGGGATATTGCTAAATTGGAGATACCGCAAAGCTTTGTTGAACTCAGGCCCTGAAAGAAAAACCAATTTTCTCTCCGGTATGTTGTTTTATGAGTCACCAATTGCTTTTGCTTATTTTCCGGGTGAACAGTTGCCCTTTCGCAACTTGCTCATTAGCCGTGGGTAAGTCGATGGATATCAGATAAAATGTCACTTAGAATCCCAGCATACCACGTACTAGAACTGGGGCAGACCTTTCATAATTTAATTGTGTATTTACATAATCTGGCGGGATCACACGCAACGCAAGGTCGTAATCGTAACGAGAGAAACTGTTCGGCAGAGGACCTTTATGCAACATGCGTGTACGGACATTGAGGGTAAAAAAAAGCCGCTTAAGTGCGAGTAAAACCGTTTGTTTAACACGTTTTGCCAAATTTAATTTAATTACGACTCCTAAAGTACTAATACGTAGTAGCTCTGTACTACAACTTAGTGGAGTGCCGTAAGACTTATGCCTCGGAATCCAGGAACAGTCAATGAATCTTCATTAAACTTAACGTAACTGAGTAACATCGAGACACGGCTTGCGTCGTCCGTCCAAACACCCTTTAATTGCAGTTACTGCTGATGGCTGACGTCACTTGCCCACTTCGTATTATATTGATATGCAATAACGAAATACGAGTTTGATACAGGTTTGTTATATAATATTGACTATTACCGCTGCTTCCTTAAAGAAACTTCCTACAGACTTTGGATCTATTATAGAAAATACCAGTTATTCTAATAGTGCGCTTCCGATTTACAAAATGTTTCCAATTTTTGTTGTAAAGACAACTTTATTTATTTATCGTATGTCATTATTACATCGGGAGGATTCTCGACTCGATTGCCACTTCTATACTTTTTATAATATTTCAGATTTTTATTCAAATTTCAGTTTTATATGAAAAGGGATCCTGATTTCAGAAAAATTAGAAGCACGTTGCAGGATCGTCTTTTGTTTTGTATGGGCACGCGACGCGACGGCGCCGCCTGTGGGTTATAATTTCTTCTTCCTCTCATTACGTCAAAAAGGCTGGACAAATTTTTACCAATTTTGGTACGGGTATAGTTGGACATCACCAAAGGTAAAGGAACGAGAAAAACGAAAGGCACCTCCTAGTATTACATAAAAAACAAGTTTTTGACAGCGGTTTTGTCCACTTGGAAGCATCAACTCGAAAGACTTTATTTTTATCAAATGTGTGTGGCTAGTTGCAAAATTGCTAACCATGTCTTCATTTGTACAGGGACGAGTACAAGCAAACTAGGGCTGACTTTATCTAATTGGGTAAGATTACACGCGAAAACTGTAACAAGCTCGGGCAAGGTTAAACTAATCTTAACTTAAATTGCCCACGACAATATAATACAATAGCATAATATATTACTATCTAGCGGCCAAGTGTGAGTTGGTCTCAAGGATTCCGTACCACCGTATGCGAAAACTTGTTTTATTAAAGTTCGTCTCAAACTCCATAATTATTATTTTGTATTAAGGCAATTATACGGATGGATGAAACTCGTTGCATTTTTATTATTTTTCATTGTTATCGGGTTTATTATGATAACATTATTTTAACAATTTTAATGGTCCAAAGTTTGAGTCACACAGACTGATATCGGAGACTTAGTACATATAGTATAGGATTCCTTATATTCATTGGACACGGAATCCTAAAAAAGTCGGGTAAGTTATGTTTGACACTAATTATAATATAATACACAAATAAGTTGTATGGAGTGACAAATGACAAGCTAACACCTTTGACACTATCCATCATAATTTGTGCCATATACTTTATGTACACACACTTCATTACAAGTGACAGGCCACATTTGTTTACAAAGTGTTAATTGTCCGTAATACATAAAGTTTTTTTTTATTCACGAGTGAGTCATACATATTGTGCTAAATTGTACAATCATTTCTATAATAGTTAAGTATTTATGCTGCCCTTTGACTGGACCGGTTTTCATTTCCTTTTCCTCCAAATTGGAGTACACACAATCACAGTTATTAATTTATTTAATTCTAAAGTCACTATTAAACGACTAAAATTATAAATAAAATTACAAACTTGTAGATTTAACAATTTCAATTTACGATTCCATCCATTTTCGATTCACGTCGTCCTATAGATACGAAAAGGTGAAGCCTGTATAAGTATTATGTGCCAATGTGTACGTGAAATTAACATACAAGACCTACATACCATCATACAGTGGAGCTGTAGTTTTATTATTAAACAACACTACTGTTTTCAGGACTTTGAACGAATATTTACAACCGATACTAGACCAAAATAAGAGTATCAGTATAGTATCCGAAACTGAAGGAAGGGTGGATGAGCGACGGTGGACCATGGGCAAATTTGTATGGAGGCTGGGCCAAGAACCAACGTAGATGAGAGTTAAGTTATTAGATAGGTATTAATATCCGCTTTTTTTTTTGTACACCAAGCTGGATTCCAGGGCAGATCTGAGATATTTGTGTTTGTAGTTAAGATGTAAATCGGAACAAAAAATTTAGGTATACTTAATAACCAGATCCACATAAATAGTAGAGCCAGTGTATTAATACAACACTAAAATTATTTAAACTGACGTATTTCGTAATTTTACGCTAGTAGTAATACCTTTTTATTATAGGGAATAATCCTCATATTATGTGTGTAGGAGTGTATTTACTATTTATAATAATTTTTTAGTTTTACACAAAGTGCAATCCTTCTACTGCCGTTTAAGGCGACTCCTAATCCCAACGTCCTTGAGGATCTGGGCGGAGCCTAACGTTATTCCCCCCGCCGACCGTGCGCCCCCGGAACATTACTTCGTTCATAATCTCGTTGAGTGGCGTCCAAGCAGCTTCATACACTCGCATAGTCCGAGCGTGAGTTGAAGATCAACAAACCTAAGGTATAAGGTTTGTTGATCTTCAACAATTTAAAGGCATTGAAAAATCTCGAAGTAAAATAAATCATTTACACAATGATATAATTATTTCGGATTACTAAATATCTATTTACCCACTACAGTAGAATATTAAAAATAAAATGCGTTAAAGCTATTTTCCAAAAAAACAAGTGAAATTAGCCATGAGGAAGTCTCGAATCGAAAAATACTTTTTAGTTTCTTTTTTATGTGTAGGTACCTACCAAAAATAGTTAAAATGCCGACAAGATTCTTGATTATACGTGTAAAATCATGCAGAAATAAAAAAATACCGTTTTTTAATAAATAAATCATATCGTGACCCAGCGGATGAACCGATATTTTAACATAGTAGTGGAGGCACAGCTTTATCCCCCGGGTAATGTTGCTCTAATGAAAAGATAAACTATAAATAATAGAGCGACAAACTCAACTTTACCGTTGGAAAACGGATTTACGTCCTTTACTTATAAACAGTGATAGTTTTGTTTTTTTTTCTATGTTCAAGGTCAATGGATAAATAATACTATCGAAATAAGAAATTTGTGCTAAAAAACAGTCTATTTTTATGGTGGTCATAATGTGCCGTTCTTGAACGCATCATGGAGGGCTTATGATATTTGGATAGATAAAAGATTTAATAAAATAACAAGCTTTCGATAACTGAATGTTAAGCATATAAGCCTGTGCCGTCCCTTTGTCGGGTAAAGGCCTCTATCTTTTTTCCACTCGTCCTTATTTAGATGTCCAACCTTTTTGTAATACATCCAGGTAGTCCCACCATCTCCATCGTGATCTACCGTGACGCCGAATTTTATTGGGTGGGTGTAGATTTCTTGATCTGCAGATCGGTTGACTTGCGGCAAACCTGTCAGCTCTACTTTAGTTTAGCGGTTGTCTGGGTTACGTAAGCTATTTGGGTTTTGGCGTTCCTTCCGCGATCGATTAATTTGATCCAAGATCGTTTCATTGCCCTCTGGCAAACTTAGAGAGAAAAATTCTGAGCATTAGTCAAAAATCAAGTCCTGGCATTACGATGAGTCTAAATAAAGTTATATATTTTTTCATTAATTCAACTGTAATCCGATCATTAATATATGGCTTTTAAACGATATGTAATAAAAATCAGGTTTTTATTATATAAACGGTAAACAATTGGAACAGAACTTATGGCCAGGCTAGGTATGTCTAGCTAGGCCCGGCGGATATGTCAATAAATACTAACGCTCATTTAGATTTAAATATGAAGTGGGGAATTTATTGATGCAAATATGTATTCTGACTATATGTACATAAATAAGCCCTCATGCCAAAATTGTCACTTGCCTTCTTGAACTAGAAAATTATTGTAATTTTTGATAATGTATTTTTATATCATATGCCATACTTACAATAAATATTCGTATTCGTAAATTAGCGTTTTACCGAATATTACAATGGTATTCAAACGAACAATACTTGTTCTGCATTATGATATTCATATCTCTTAGGGTTGAATTCATAAAGATCATTAGACGTTATCATACTTAAATATCTGTATTATCAGATTTTTTTTTTACCAACCGAAATACCTAAGGTACTCTAATATTACACAGAGAAGGGCCCTTAAACCCACACCAAAAGTGTTATTTTCTGGGAATCCTGTCTGGTGTGGGCCCATGACTGAGAATATCTAAGTATTCAAATGTGTTCGGGAATGCTAGGCAATGACATTTTTTTTATAAGTACTTAAAATTAATAGATACCTAAATACGAAAAAAACAGTTGAATTTAATTCTATATGAAAATGAGTGCTTTTTGTTATGTCGCATAGCGTAGTCGTGTGAAAAAACCAAACGAACTACACTCTCTTAAAATACACTTCAAACGCACGAAGACAGATCGAACCTCCGCGGGATCCGGTACTATAACAATTTTCCGTAACTAGATGGATCGCGAGAGCAAGTGACACAGCCTTCCCCTTCGACGGTTAGATTTACACTGAGCTCGCAGCCCGGGTACGGCCGCGCTCGCGGAAATTCAGTTTTTTTGATGCTTTATTAGACCGAATGTCCATTTTACTAACTTTTAAACAATACGATTAAAGATCAATGAATTGTCAATGTTCTTGCGAAAGAGCCGTGTAAATATCCCTTGTAGTTTAGAAGCCTTAGGGAATTGAAAATTGAAAACGACCCTATTTCAACATTATTTTTTCCATAGTAATTATTGCTTTAAAAAAAATCCAACTATATTTTTTTAGATGAAATAGTCAAAAATAACATATATTTTTTTCAGATTTTTCCGTTGGCTAGATTACGAGCCTTAGGACTTTAAAAATCACCATTCCACGTACGGAGTCGCCTTAAATTAACGATGCACTATAATTCTGGCGCCACTATCTACGCGTTGGTCATTGTCCACGTCCAGAATGAGTTAGTTAGTTGCATTTCCCGCCGCATGTGCCTTATTTCAAACAGGAATATTTCAGCTCAGCAATGAAATTCAGCTTGGTGCCAATTATAAAAATTGAAGTATATTTAAATATCTATCTATAATGACTTAACTCTCATCTCTGTTGGTTCTTGGTCTTAATTGGCGCATGGTCCTTTAAAATTCTACATCTGTCAAATTGAATAGTTTGTAGATTACACAAAAACGTACTACAAGCAAAAATGGAATAGATTTGTTAACATAGTAGGTGTGGCGCATGGCAACGGCCTGATTTGGTACACGATATAAATAGGAAGGCACTGCATTGCGCAACTATCTGACATAGTGAGGACTTTAATGGTCACGTTTTTAGAAAAGATTTGTGGATTTTTCCCGACTATCAGGCGGCATTAGGGCGTAAGGTAATTTTTAACAAATGTTCTCAAAGACAACAAAATCTCATAACAAGCGTTATAATATACTCGGGGAATTAGGTTTATTATTAAGGTTTATCATTATCACTTTTAGAGTTTATGTCATGCTGACGAACCTTTAATTCCACGACCGTGCAGTGTGTTGGATTTTAAGACCAGAGGATTAGATGGAACTTATGAAGTTTGTCATACGTATGAAATTCTCGTTGTTATCTGACAATTTACACTACTGCATATTTCTCAGGGGCCTGCTATCAAAAACTCTCGAACCACAGTGGAGCGCAGTCAAGTTCTAAAATGTATCAGCAAAAATGTGGTCATAAACATCTGAACACGCCTCTATAACTACCACATCACATAACAACTTCCGGGGACTGTCGACGAGACTGAGAATATAGTTTTAATTTGAACTTTAAACCTCCACGCGTTCCCAAGATAAAGGGTCTTGACAGACAGACGGACAAACTGACGAACGGACGTTTATTCCTTTTCAAGCAAGGAAACCTAAAAAACGGAAATACTAAAAATACCTAATCGAAAGATCCGTAATTCCGTATCAACACTATCAACAAACATTTTGGCTCTGAACAAACTTTTTCCACATGTAATTTGATTTAATAATTTTCCCTTTATATTCCATCCTATTAGTCAAAAACTGATATAGAATACTGCGTATAAAGTCCGCCAGCGATAAATTAATTCACGGCATAAATCATAATCTTAATTTCCAATCCTTTACATAGACAGGTAAACAAGCAGACAGGTAAATAAGCCGCTGCGAAAACAGATTCTCCTTTTTTCGTGGCATCTATAATGGTAACAGCAGCGGAAACAACATAATCCATCATTCTGCAATCCTTAAAGTAATATACAGCTAAACTGTTTTGCGTGCAATTAAAACAAAGACGTAGCGAATTAAACAGTATTTAGGCAAGGAATTAGCTTATTTCCATGCCAGGGCATCATAATCGTAATCTGCAATCCTTTAATAGATACATACTGAAACCATTTTTATCTGCGATTAAAAATAAAATTGTAGTAACAACAGCGAGAATTATTCAATGGCTCAATACTACAACCTAATAAAATTGGTTTACCCTTGTTTTAAAGACTAACATACAACATAAAATATTTCGGAATGTTATAAAACAAACCAAAAAACTTGAAAATATCAAGCTAAAGATTGGGTTAATCTTTAACTTGACATTTTCAAGCTATGACTTTCGAGGAAAGATTTGTCAATGGAATGAAAATTATATTAAATGAAGAGGATTCCGATCAAATCACGTGTCTAATCTGCTCATCGATGAATCCACTTTTGTCAAAAAACAATGTATAAAACACGTTCTCTTAAACGTTAATCTGCTGTTTATAACAAAAATTTAGCGTTTATAAGAAAAGTGTTCTACGCACAACTTTTTTCTTGTATGAAGTTAAAAAACCGGCCAAGTGCGAGTCGGACTCGCGCACCGAGGGTTCCGTACAAACACTTTCCATCCCTAAGTGGTTAAGTTAAGTTTGCACCTGGTATGTATAGCGCCCCATATAAATTAGGTGCAAAGTTAGGTATTAAAAAAAAATATATGGTTTTCGTAATTATTCCTTTATCTATGCTATAAGACGTTGCTTCGTACCAAATTTCAAGATTCTGAGTTCACGGGAAGCACCCTGTAGGTTTTGATTCCCTTGCAAGTGTCGAAAATATGCAAATTAGGTGCAAAGTTAGGTATTAAAAAAAAAATTATGGTTTTCGTAATTATTCCTTTATCTATGCTATAAGACGTTGCTTCGTACCAAATTTCAAGATTCTGAGTTCACGGGAAGCACCCTGTAGGTTTTGATTCCCTTGCAAGTGTCGAAAATTTGCGGCATAAACGGCTGTATCTTTTGATTGCGTTGGCTTAGAAGTTTGATTTTTTCACAGCTTCAAGGGACAGTAGACCTGAGTAATTGATATAAATTTCAGCTTCATACGTCCACGCGTTCCTGAGAAAAAGGGTCTTGACAGACGGACGGACAGACGGACAACAAAGTGATCCTATAAGGGTTCCGTTTTTTCCTTTTGAGGTACGGAACCCTAAAAAAAACCTTTTTTTAAACGCTCAATTAAAAGCACCGTATCGGTGAAATATAGTGATGTGCCGTTGTCGAGAACGTTTCCCGGTTTGTATGGGAAATGTTCTCAAGAACATTCTTTCCCCATAACTTTGCTCGATAACGGCACATCTCTAGAAATGTGAAATAGCAGTTATCTGCTTTTTTCCATGCCTTCAAAAATGGTATTTTGCTTGTCAATGAAACCGAAAGTTACCGGCAATTAGACACACATGCAAGATGCGATTAGTCGCAGCGTTGCAAGATGTTACTGCAACGCTGGATCATAGTCACATGCGTTGTACTGTTATGGTTGTATTCACTGAAATAAAAAAATAGCTTGACTAGTTTACTACTTGAGAAATAACTAACTTAATGTGCTTAGTAGTACCTAAAATTAAGCCAATTGTACACAATTTACTTTGGTTAGATGAAATGGTTCAGATATACAAAGCTCTTGGTTGAATATTTTCATAAGAAATATTTGCATACAGGTCCGCAAACGTTGCAAAATAATATCAACCAAAGATATAGGATCTTGTCGCCTCATTCGATCTCATGATAAAAACTGCATCAAATGTACATCGACGCTGCTTCAGCCAAAAATGGGTGATCTTCCCTCAACTCGGCTGATGCCTAATAAAGTGTTCGAGCATATAGGTGTAGATCTATCTGGACTAGCTCAATGTTTGTGAGTCCTCCGATTTATTAACTAGCAGCTAACATATTGCCTACTGTTGACAAATCTTTTGTTTTTCAGTGTTGATGCCATAGGCGGCTCCAGTAGTACGTCTACGTTCGAATCCCGGCAACGCCCTATTTGTGTAATAAGCTTGAATCTTTGAATCGTTCTTGGGCCATAAACCGACTTCCCAAAAGGAGAAGGTTCTATTTTTCACTGTATGTATTTTTTTATTTTGGCACTGACTTCAAATGGTGATGCAAACGTACCTAATCTGTACATGGTCGGGTTATTTTTGGCTTTCTGTTTATTTTAAAGTTGGTTGGCTATTAAGTTTACCATTCTTTGTATGTTTTTGTATATACTGTTATCATGTAGATAACTATAGAATTCTTGTCTTCACAATTATCCGTAATATTGATTTATTGTAAAGAGCCATCGTCCTCATTTCTCATGCAGATGTAAAATAGTAGTATAACTATATATGTATAGTTATTTCACTTATATTTAGGTACAGCGTTTCATTAATAACAATTCGTGAAAGGGCATTCATCTCTGATAACCTGACCTTTAGGATAATTTAAAAAGTTGTTTTGTCCAGATTTTTATTGCATCAAAACAAAACTACGACCGACCGAAAGAGAAGGTAATCAACTTCTTATCAAATAAATATTGAACTTTATGCAAGTTTATTTAAGTGTCGTGTAACATTACCTAACGTAGTAGGTAGGTATACCAATATGTCTACCACCGATCATAGTAGTACTAATATAATTATGTGGTCCTGTCCTGTCTATGCGACATCAAATAAGGTTTCACAGGAGACCATTGGTGGCGGTGGCCAGCGGCATAAGTTAGTTGGTCCAGTTTATTTAGGAGGAAGGTTTATTTGATTGAATGGATTTTCGTTCTTTTTTTTTACAAAATGTTTGGAATTATTTGCCGGAATCATAATGCCTATTCGTCATGTAAAAGACTTCAACGCAGTAATAAGAAAAATGCAAAAATACCACTTGAATGAAAAAACTTAGTACCCACTTACAGCAAAGCAGCGTAATTGTTGGTAAACACCTGTCATTACGCGCGGCATGTGGCTCGAATAATGACAGTAACGTAACAGGTACTTTAGATAACATCTTAAGTTAAAATTTAAACGATGCACATGATTATATTGTCATCTGATCAGGGAAAACCGTACTTGACATTTTAAGAAGATTTTAACTAAGTATAACAACTACCAAACGGCCGTTTTTTATACAGGCATCGTTGCTCACTTGTGTCACCTTGTGTTCATTATTATGGTTACCTATAATTTTTGTTTCCACTCTGTAACGTTTCGCCAACTCTTAATTTGTCCGAAAGGCACTTTTTTCAAAACTGTTAATTTTTCAGAATAATTATAAAACAAACCTAATTAACCTAACATAATGGGTTCTTTAAAACGATGTTTATAAAATCCTGAAAATATTGAGGGCAACGGCAACTCTGCCATGCTACAGTAAAGGACGTATCTTACTATGACATCCGTATAAAGATACGACCTTTTACCCAAACACGGCAGAACTTTTATCTTCGCAAAACTATCACTCCTACAGCCGAAAATTTCTCATATATTTTTACACCACTTTTGGCTAGATGTATGAGCTCTGTCTGTGCCAATTTTCAAAATAGTCCTATTCTTGTGTCTGTGAAAGTGTAGAAGTTTCGAATATGAGAGATTCATGTACACAGTCTATCCGAGTAACTGTGTGTGATTCAAAGCGGACTTTAATTACAGGGCTCTATATTATCTTCTCATTCTCACACTCTCCATGACACCTTGTACAAACATTTACAAACCTACCTCACAATTATCCCTCGGTTTCAATAGCCCTATGCAATAGACAATATCTTAGAATGCGATGTAGTAAGAAGTGGGTAAGTTTTGGAAACAAACCTGAGAACAATAAGGCGATTCTATGCATGGGAAAATTGTTGACATACCTGTTTAAGTAATAACTTAGGTCTATCTTGTTAGCCCTGTGTAGGTACAGTCAGCTGTGACAATAACTACACATCGAAGTAGCGAAGCTGGAATCATATTTCTAATAAAATAAATATTAAGGGACAATCTTACACAAATCCACCTAGTCCCAAACTAAGCAAAGCTTGTACTATGGGTACTAGACGACGATATACATAATATATAAATACATATATAGATAACATCCATGACCCAAGAACAAATATTACCCGGGACCGCCGACTCAGTAGGTAATGACAATTGCCTACTTTAGCGGTTTACACTCACGTGAAATAGTCGAGTTCGAAACATGTCGGGCCGTTCCTGTCAATTTTACATGAGTGTTTAAATTAAATATGGTTTACGAAAGGTTTAAAACCGGTCTATTTGCAATCTTAATCTTGACGCCTAGAGACCATCTTACATTTACTTACATCTCTGAAAGGTTACGTTTATTTTAATTTATAGACTGGAAGACAATATACATCTCCCTGTAAAATATGCCCAGTGATCTGTCTGTTGCTTTAATATTACTACTATGATATTATTAAATAATAATAATAAATATCGGACAAACTCACACAAATCGATCTAGTCCCAAATTAAGCTCAAGAAGGCTTATGTTATGGGTACTATAGACGACGATATACGTACTTTATATAGATAAATATATACTTAAATACATAGAACAACCATGACCCAAGCACAAATATTCGAGTTCATCACACAAATATTTGCCCTGGCAATATTATTATTATTTTAAATTGTATTTTGTTTACATATATGTAACTCAGAGTCTGACATGTAAAAAGCTCTTGTAGCCTACTTGCAGAATAAAGTTTTGAATTTTGAATTTAGAAAACTACCTACTGTGAGTCTCAGACATATAAAAATACCTAGGATAGGATACCGTAGATATTTTAATATTCATTTTGAATGCTTCTGAAAAAGGAAACAAAGTGCAGCTAACTAAGTACTTACCTAATCAGATGTAAGAATGCCGTCACACTCAACGCTTTGAATGTAACATTGTCCGTTGTGTTGATTGATCAACTCAGTAACTTAATTAAAGGTGTGTCGATTACCGATGTTGGAACCCTAATTTTGTGTCACGAAAGCGCATAATTATGTAAGGACATGTCGCGACATGAGTTTGGTTACATGTTGTGGCACCGTACCTTTCAGATGTTGATATAATTTACCATTCATCCCTTTGCATTTGCCTTATTGGAATTTTCCCGATATGCCAATAACAGAAACACACGGAGAAACAATGCGAAAACAGTGATTAAGACTAAACCAAGCAGTCTACGAACACCCTGCATCCTACTGAGTATGGGAGTCTCCGTAGTAGGAGCCTCCAGCTGGATACAGATACAGAATATTTGCATTTCTGGTATAACACCGAATAGTGAACAGATATTCACTACATCTCTAGTGTAAAATCGAATATTACTTATAGCTAAGCGCCGGCGCCCTATTAACTGATAATTTAAACTTTTCCACCGACTTCTAAAAGGGAGGTTGAGAACGGATTCGATTGTATATGTTAATTTTTTTATGTATGGTATGCGATCATTCCGCAAATTATGAGACGATATTGATGATTTTTTTTTTGTTTAGTGGATCACACTTCAGAAGTGGTCCCATATAAATTTAATTGAAACAGAAACAATCTACAAAAAACCCATATCGCTCTTTTTTAATTTGTGTTGAATTTCAGTCAATTCATAAACTGTAAACTTGTGTCTACTTACCTACCTATTTTAACTAACATTGGTAACATAAAAGTATTTCCAACACGACAAATTTTAATTTTATATTTCGTTGTAAGAATAAGGCCACGGTAACGAATAGTTTGTTGGGATAGGTCAGAAATGTTTAAGATAATTACGTAGTTATTTATGATATGACATATGACGTTTCATCGCGTTGCTAAGCTGTTAATTATGCCGTTATGTTACACTGAATATCTACATAACATGTAAATCTTGTAACAGATTTGTGTATACATGTATGTTAATATATGCATCGTATTTATAATAGGAGAGAATTGAACCGGAAACGGAATTGCAATATGCGTTTAAAAATGCCTAGCTTTTGATAATTTCGTATTGAGGAAGCCTCTGAATCTCGGCTTTGCCTCACTTTTTAACCCCCGACGAAAAAAGAGGGGTGTTATAAGTTTAACATGTGGATCTGTGTATCTGTCTGTGGCATCGTAGCGCCCAAGCGGATGGACCAATTTAAGTGCGGTTTTTTTTAATCGAAAGACTTTTCCGTCGAGATGGTTCTTAGCTATGTTTGGTGGAAATAGGACCAGTAGTTTCCAAGATATTCAGCTTTAATTGGAACAAGTGACGAGATCTCGGCCAATGATGAAGTCAATAATTCGAAATATTGGCTAAATGTTAAGTTTTATTAGCATTTTCTATATGACTCACTAATTGAGGGTCTCATGATGACCAGGTAGTTGTTAATGGATCTCAGCCAATATTGAAAGAAAGAAAGAAAGAAAATACATTTATTCAACGAAAAACAAAGTTACATGAAAAAAAGGAACATAAACAATCATCGTTGAATAGGACCCCACTCAGCATGATGCCACGGCGAGCCGGGGCGCTGGTTTTCAGTGGGGACCTGCTTATAACTACTTAGATGCTAAAAATACACAAAATAAAATAATAATAATAAATAATTATGTAAATATAAATAAATATATAAATAGGAACACAACACAACGAAGTAGATAAAGAAAAAAAAAAAAAAAAAAAAAAAAAAAAAAAAAAAAAAAAAAAAAAAAGGAGAAAATAATCAGATAGGTAGTAACAAAGTGACAAAAACAAAAAATGTATACACAACAAAACCAAACCGACAACGAGAAATCTGATGTCCATCCAGGCTCCCAAACCCCCCCTCCAACACCAGTATTCTGTAGTACCTACTATGATTTTGTGAAGAAGCTTCGACATTTCGATTTAAAGGATCCGATTGTTTTTGACGCTCGAATTGGTGGAGGAAGGTTGTTCCAGCACTTCGTGGCAGCGTAGCGAAAGCTGCCACGAAATGCTGCTGACTGGTGCTGGGGATAAACAAGTTGCAGGAACCTGCACGGTCTCACCTGCGAAGACCTGGAGTTATGGGCCCAGATTAACTTTTCATACAGGTATGCGGGCTGCTGCCGATTAACAACACCAAACATCAAGGTGGCCAAATGCAATTTTTGACGAGTGACCATGTTTAAGATTTTATTCTGTTTCAAGAAAGGCGTCACATGGGCCCGTGGTGGGATGGGGAAACAGAAGCGCGCGCAGGCATTTTGTACTCGCTGGATCACCCTCTGTGTTCTGGCCAAGAGGCGCGGCCCGTACACTATATCACAGTAGTTAAGTTTGGAAAGAATTAATATGTCGCATAATCTTATTCTAAGCTCAACATTGATAAAATCACGGATTCTATAGAGCACTTTAAGCCTATAAAAACAGTTACGAACTAAATTAAGCACATGGTTCTCAAAGCGCAGTTCTCCGTCCATTAGCAAGCCTAAGTTTCGTGCTTCGTTCACCCGCTCTAAGGCATTGTTGTTCAGACGCACTTCGATATTACAATTTGATAGCCTTTCTATTTGAGTCTTTGTACCTAATATTAAATATTTTGATTTAAGGGGATTCAGAGCAAGAGAGTTTTCTAGTGACCACCTAGCAATACGTTCTAGATCATCGTTTAATTTGTCCACATTAGATTTCACTTCGTTTATACTACATGATATGTACAGTTGTAAGTCATCTGCGTAAATATGATAGCAACAGTGTTTAATGGCACGTGTGATATCGCTACTATATAATATAAACAGGATAGGACCCAGGATTGAGCCCTGTGGTACTCCTCTTTCCATCGGGCGTCTTTCCGATACCACGCTTATACCATTCGGACCCTGGAGTTCTACAAATTGGCTGCGATTACCGAGATACCTTGCAAACCATTTTACTGTGCCAACCTCAAACCCGAAGTAAGCCAGCTTTGACAATAAGAGGTCAATATTAATTGTGTCAAATGCCCTTGAAAAATCTAATAATGTAAGGATAGTGCCTTGTCCCCTATCCTGAGCCGTTAAAATATTATCTGTCACGTCAAGTAAAGCAGTTGTGGTACTCCGATTCTTACGGAAACCAGATTGTTCCATCGGAAGTATATTATTTTGTTCCAAGTATCCAGCCAACTGCTGACAAACAACCTTCTCTAGGACTTTGGAGAGACAGGGCAATATTGAAGCCAAGGATTCCAAATTTAGGTTAAATGTTAAGTATTATTAGCATTTTCTATATCACTTACTAAATGAAGGTCTCATGATGACCAGGTAGTTGTTAATAGATCTCAGCCAATATTGAAGCCAAGGATTCCAAATTTTGGTTAAATGTTGAGTATTATTAGCATTTTCTATATCACTCACTAAATGAAGGTCTCATGATGATCAGCTGGTTGTTAATGGATTTCAGCCAATATTGAAGCCAAGGATTCCAAATTTTGGTTAAATGTTAAGTATTATTAGCATTTTCTATATCACTCAATAAATGAAGGTCTCATGATGACCAGCTAGTTGTGAAAGGATCTAAGCCAAGAATTTCTAATGTTGGTTAAATGTTAAGTTCTATTAGCGTAATCAACAGATTAATAAATTTTTGACAGTACAATGATTTGGTACCTTGGAGCTGAAGATGGCCGTAGGAACTCCTAAACAGCACAAGATAAACCCATGGTGTTTGGGCTCGTCTGATTGTTCTTGATGAGCAATTAACAATTGTGTAAGAAAGTACAGTCAATAATAAAACCAAGTCTCAAAAAAACTTTTTTGACAAATAACTCATTATAATTTCTGTCACAGTACTGGGTCACTGTTTTTAAGTTTCGGAATTCTGCTAAAGCTGAATTGTTATTAGGACTATTGAACGGGTTCCTTTGATTGAGGTCACAAATAGCAACACCTTGCAAGATTTTAACGCGACTAAATGACACGTAAGCTTTAGGAAAAGTACTATTGCCTAAGCGAATAACAGCTTTTTTAGGATTTTGTAGTTTGTGTCAGTCTGTCCACAGCTTAGCTCAGAGACATAGTGGTTGAATACATTTTTAAAATCAATTTTTTGTGTACCTTCCCTACACGTAATAAAAGTGGGGATGTTTATCCCATGGTGTTGGGTATCGATGATTAGGTCTCTTAAAACTAAGTCAAGTTACCTAGCACCAACTGCAATTTTTATGGAGCTAAGTAAGCCACCCGTACCGTATTTGGATCCTGTAGAATAGAAACCTGGTTATGTTTTAGGCCATAAGTAGCAGGTTCTTGCGACACATGCAGTGCATTTAAAGTATATATTTTGATTGTCTTGGCTAATAACTTCGCCATTTTGCCATTATAAGCATTTACTAGTCTGACTTTAACGACTTTTTCCCAGAATGTTGCTTAACGCTATTGAAATCAAAATATATCCTAACTTCAATCTTAGAGAAGACGGCATTCATTTTAACACTGGCTTAGGATCCTGTTGTACCTACATATAGTCAAGGATCAAGCTCGACGAAAGATTGGAAACCCTGGACCTTAAACGGTGTAAAACAAAAATAGTGTCAAAAGAAGAAAATTCCGGAACGAAACATTAAAAAATATGAAATAAAAATAAAATTAAAAATTTATTGTAATGTCGGGGGTTTTTTAAATTTTTAATTTTATTTTTTTTCTCTAAGTACTATTAAATTAACAGTCACCCTAATAATAATTGAATCTTGTTTTCATCATTGTCCTTTGCTGGTTTCTAGGCATTTGAGGATTCTTCTATGGCACAATTTTGAACACCGTCTTAGGTTTTTCACGTTCAGTCATAATAAATAAATGAAAAAATAAATATTGAGCAATCTTACTCAAATCGACCTAGTCCCAAACTAAACAAAGCTTGTACTATGGGTACTAGACGACGATATACATGATATATTTATAAATACATATATAGATAACATCCATGATCTAGGAACAAATATTCGAGTTCATCACACAAATATTTTCCCTGGCCGAGATTCGAACCCAGGACCGCCGGCTCAGTAGCCAGCTGCACTACAAACCGAGCCAACCGAGTCCTCCCTCTACTTATAATATTATCTGACAGTTAGGCTGCCTGTCTGTCTGCCTGTCCATAGAAGCAAAACGGATAGAATTAACCAATCAATTTGCGTCTTTATTAAGCCCAAAAGACGTGCATTTAAATGTAAGGAATGTGAATGGTCAATTTTACACATGTCCGTTCCGCTCCGCTTCAGTGGATGGTAGTCTTAAGCTAGCATTAACTGACAGTGCCTCAGTGCGTTTGTGCCTCGCCAAAGCATTACCCTTACTTCTTGCACTGTACAGTTATTTATTTATTAGGAGGTGTCCGCAACTTCGTTCGCGTATTTTTTTCTTTACCGTAGACGGATAAATATTATCCTATAACCATCTTAGGATGTCCGGCTATCCCTGTACCAAAATTGGTTAAAATTTGTCCAGCCGTTTTGGCGTGATGCGAGGACAAAGGAAATTATTAAAACAGATGGCGTTAGTGTGGTACGGCGCCGCGCGCCCATACAAAACAAATGACGATCCTGCATCACGCTATTTTTCCAGAAATCATGACCCCTCTCCATAGAAAAATTATTTTCAATATAAATTTAGAATTTTATAATAGTACTAGCTGTAAACCCGGCTTCGCTCGGGTAAAATGTAAGCAATCGCAATATACACTTCACAATTATGATATTTTAATCTATTATATATTTGACAAAAGATTCCCAAAAAAATTGTGAAGAGTTTTAATATTGTCAGCTGAGTCCCACGGTGTTACCAGCGGTTTATCAGATATACTAAAACCTAATTATGCATTGTTCAGATACTCATATACAGGTGTAAGCGTTACATGACCCGGCGATTATTCGGTAATTATAAGAGATAACTATTGGCCCAGTTAATATGGAATAAGTGTTTGTACGGAACCCTGGGTGCGCGAGTCCGACTCGCTCTTGACCGGTTTTTTTTAATATCTCATGTAATAACGAAATAATTATCCTGGTCACAAGTACTTAACTGTTATACCCTGTATACCTTCAGGATAGCGGGATAGTATTAAAATAAGGCATGTATTTAAATCGATATCTGTATATTCCCTTTTTTCGATCAAAATATTTGAAAGTTTCACCAAAAATACTGACTTGCGCACTAATTATGCACACTAAATAATGCGAATTAAATATACTATTGAAAGGTAAAACTGTTTTACTGGATATAAAAAAAAAAAACTAACCCAACCTAACCCAGCCGAGTCGGATCTGCTCTGAAAGGTGATTGATTCACCTCAACCTATTCTATAGTATATTTAAGTATATTTAATTCGCATTATTTAGTGTGCATAATTAGTGTGCAAGTCAGCATTATTGGTGAAACTTTCAAATATATCCGATGTACGAACCATATTTTTGGTGTGAATTCGGTTAAAAAGGTCATCTCGTTTTGTATGATGTTTATGTTTAAGTTTTTTTTGTAGGACATGTTCAGTTAATCTATTGTCTTTTTTGCACAGCATTAGTTTTTCTGGTATGCATTCAGTTAATTAGTGGAGTTACTTAGTTAGTTTAATAATATCCCTTAAAATAATATACGTGCTTACTGTTCAAGATGGTTTCGAGGTTGATCAGCAGAATTTTAACACACAACAACCTATATTTAGATTTTGACTGTGCGTGTTCTGAGTTGCAAAATGCATGACAATGCCGAGAAAAAAATGCATCATTATTGCAATGAATAAAAAGATTAGGCTTCAAAAATAAACTGAAAAGCTTTGTTCAATAAAGAAAAGAAAGATGATTCAAATAATGTAGGTGTAAGTAAATAATATTTTTTTGCTTTTTAATGATTGAAATTAAATGCATAGATAACTAATATAGCGGGAGATCGTGGAGGTCGGGGTGGTCTTATTTGTATGTATGCCGTTAGATTTATCCCTTTTAATTCCTAACCGTTAAGGATTTACCTTCCATCATCAGCTCCAGCATCATAAGACGTTAATTAAACTTAAGAAAATATATGAAAAACATTCATAGTGCCTGTAACATTTGAAGGTAACTTGGTGGCAATGGGACCACCTACAGGGGTACACTAAAAAGAACAGTCTTAAGCTAACTGTATAATATTTAATAAATTACCTACTAACTCCTACAACCATTAAGGAGTTGTATCAACTTATCATAATGAAATGATGAATATCAGACCCAAATATCTGAATAAATTTTATAAAATACATGAAAAACACTGTTAGTGCTTAATATAATATTAGAGGATTGCCCTTGATTTCACTGGGATCCCATCATCAGATTCCGTCTTGGTAGTAATGGATCCACATCAGGACATAGTCTATCGAATCACAATTGAAGGAGAAATTAGTGAACATACATGAAAAAAAAAACAAAAACAGACATACTTACATTAGTACAGTGAAACATAGAACCTACTTCTTTTTTTAAGTCGGTAATAAAAGTGGGCTACCAAATTATTACAAATCCACTTTCCTATAAATAAGTAACAAATTTGCAACTCCTTCCTCATCCCACGGGAGCACTACTATCATTTAATGGAATGCACTCTTTTCCTAACTGTTTTTCTCGTAGTAAACACGTGTACACTCTATTTATAATTTTACGTTCACGAATGTGAATGGTTTCGGCATTTACTCTGGATATTTTTCTTTTAAAGATTATTTTAAAGAAACGGCCACGAATGGCATTGACATTGTTGACAAACCAGCATAAAATCAAAATCATTGCCAGTGTAAGAAATTAGTTCCAGTGAAATTCCGCAATATGGCGCATCCTCAAATACTTCTGGTCAGGCATTACTGTTAAACAATTCTACTTTGTCTATGCTCTAAGAAACACGTGTGAAATTGTTTAATATTTTCTGAACGCAACAAACGCGTTTCTGAAGGCATGTCAAAGAAAGCAATATGGCTGAAGGTTTAAATGTCATTATTTAATATTTTTAATCACGAAATACTCGACAATACGAATTTTGCGGATATATGTTGTCGATTCGAAACTCTTATTTTTTTACGCTTATTAATTCGAGATAGGTTTCGATCGGGTCTACCGTACCCCGTGACGAAATTATTAATATAGATAGGTAAATAGATTTATTCAAATAATCAAATTAGTTACACAGCATTACAGTAATTATACCAAGGCACTGGTGAACTACAAAATTACATTAAAAAAAAAAAAACATAAATCTAGTTTGATTTAGGCGACGTAACAGCAGCGTGACTCCGTTGCGTCGTACATAAAGGGACAGACATAATTTGCCGTTCGATAAAGAGTCCTATGCCTCAATTGTGCTAGAACTATACACAGTACATCTTGTCATATACTGATTTACTTAGTTTTCGGTTTATCCTGTTTAATGCTTTCCTTTACAAAGTAATGCCTTAATAAAAAGTACGGTGGGCTCATTTGTTTCTGTCATAGCACTAGTTAATGTTCATGTTATGAAACAGATTTTCTTCATTTAACCGCGTATTATATGACTTTGTACTACTTTTTAGCAACCTTTCGTACAATGAAACATAGTGTTTTAGTAGATATCTACAACTTCCTCTGAGATGTATTGTTGCCACATGTTAGTAAACTTGTGGCGAGCTAAACCATCAGACAATGAAACATTGTTTACGCGGTGCTACGTCTTCTCCAATTAACAACAATCTCATGTTTACTAACAAATACTGAACGGAACTACCAACGATTTCATGTTTTGTCAAATCTATCAGCTAGGTACAGTCAGTATAAAAAAAACTCAACTTTTTTCATGTAATTTGACATCAGCCAGGTGAGCCAGGAATAAAGTAAACTAATAGAGACCCGTTGCGGCATCGAACCGCCGCTAGAATATGGAAATCCGGTAGTGTTACAGAAAATAACTACTTTATCGATAAGAAGTTTTTGGAAAACGAAAAATAAGTACTGTAAAAAGAACACGTTAAAATGATGTTTTAAAAACGTTAAAACATGCCAGGCCAGAGCCAGGCCTGATAGCCAACTGCCAGCTTCATCGTGACAACTTTTTCAACTCTTTTGTAAAAAATAACTTGTGCAAGAATAACATGTGATTCTTCATTAGATTCTGTGATCTGCTGATCTGTTTCACAAATAAAATGCATATTAGGTATCCGATTTATGGAAATATATAATTCATGACAATAGTCCCATATCTTAAAAAAAAATTGACATATTTTCATAGGACCGAACATAAGATTGGTAGAATTTTAATTTGTTGTTCTTTCTTCAGGACATAAATTTATCGATTTGATCCATTTCTATCAATTTGCAGAAAAAGCACATGAATCGAAACGACAGATTTGGTCACTCACTACGCAGGTTTTAAAAAGGCAATCATGGAGTGCGTAACTCTGGTTTATGTATTCATTTATAATCGTAAATACTTCAAAATATTTATAATAAAAAATGTTACATAAACTCAATTGTATGAAATGGAGAGTAAAAAACTTTTATAGATACACGAAAAACCACTATTATCAATGCTTGTTTTTTTTATGAAATTCAATAGATCGTGCAAATTTTCTTAATTATGGGTGCTGCCAAGTCATCATCATCAATCATTTATTTGTGTTTGAAATTCTTACGCTAGTTATACTTAACCAAACCCTACTTACTAATCTAAATAAATTACTGACCAACAATGCTCCACCATAAAAAAAAGAATATGTCAAATATGTACATGTAATAAAAAAAAACAATATACAAAACCAATATAAAACAGCTAAATATGTTATATATATATTTTTAATTTTATGTTAAAAAGAATATATTTTTTTCAATAAATTTAGAGCTGAAGGCCTAATACCCGGATTCCAAATTCAAACTTTCGTGTCTTTCCTCTCATTGAAATAGTGTCTGACAGAAGAGTGAGGGAGATGCTATCTATACTGTCAAGTCTATAATATAAACCTAATTTTAGGGTTCCTTACCATAGTCGGTAAAAACTGAAGCCTTATAAAATCAATTTGTTTTGTTGACAGCAGAATTTGACAAATTTTATTTTGAATGAGAATAAGAATGATCAGCCAGACGTCATTAATTCAAATATGATATATTCTTGAGCACGTCGATTTTTTGAAATTTGCGTCATATGTAGGTTATTTCTGCCTTCAAGTTTCGCATGTTAGGGTAACATGTTAATTATTCCACATTGCCAACTCGTCCACAATGTCAGCTCGTCTATATTCCCATCTGGGTCACAATGCCAACTTTTCCACACACCCAACACGTCCACATTGCCAATTCATTCATACAACCAACTCATCTGCATTACCAATTCGTCTATATTACTAATTCGTCTCCATTGGCTACTCGTCCATATTCCCAATTCGTCCACAATGCCAACTCGACCATATTGCTAACTCGTCCATATTCCCAACTCGCCCACAGTTCCAACGCGTCCATATTTGCTTACTCGACCACAATGCCAACTCGTCCACAAATACAACTCGTCCACATTTCCAACTCGTCCATATTCCCAACTTGTCCACATTCCCAACTTGTACACAATGCCAAATCGTCCACATTGCCCACTCGTCCATAGACCACTCATCTACATTGCCAACTCGTTCATATTACCAACTCGTCTTTATTGCCAACTCATCCATATTCCCAACTCGTCCACAATGCCAACTCATCCATATTGCTAACTCGTCCACATTTCCAACTCGTCCATACACCCAACTCGTCTACAATACCAACTCGTCCTTATTATTAACTCGTCTTTATTGCCAATCTCGTCCATATTATCAACTCGTCCGTATTACCAACTCGTCTTCATTGCCAACTCATTTATATTCCCAACTCATCCACAATGCCAACGCGTCCATATTACTTGCTCGTACACAATGCCAACTCGTCCACAAATACAACTCGTCCACATTTCCATTACCAAGTCGTCCATACATCAAACTCATCTACATTGCCAACTCGTCTTCCTTTCCAACTCATCAACAATGCCAACTCGTCCATATTGGTAACTCGTCCACAAATACAACTCGTCCACATTTCCAACTTGCCCATATGCCCAACTCGTCCACAATTCCAAGTCGTCCACATTGCCAACTCATCCACATTTCTAACTCGTCCATATTCCCAACTCGACGATACACCCAACTCATCTACAATACAAACTCGTCCTTATTATCAGCTCGTTTCATTGCCTTCTCGTCCGTGTTCCAACTTGTTCATTTTGCCAACTCATCCACATTCCCAACTCGTCCATATTGCCAACTCGCCCACATTGACAACTCGTCCATATTACCAACTTGTCCGTATTACCAACTCGTCTTCATTGCCAACTCGTCCATAATACGAACTCGTCCACATTACTTCTTGTCCATGTTCCCAACTTGTCAATTTTACCGACTCATTCACATTGCCAACTCATCCACATTTCCAACTCGTCCATATTCCCAACTCGATGATACACCCAACTCGTCTACAATACCAACTTGTCCTTGTTATCAAGCTCGTGTTTGTTGCCAAATCTTCCATATCACCAACTCGTCCGTATTACCAAGTCATCTTCATTGCCAACTTGTCCGTATTACCAACTCATCTTCACTGCCAACTCTTCCATAATGCAAACTCGGCCATATTGCCCACGTTCCCAACTTGTCAATTTTACCAACTCATCCACATTGCCAACTCAACATTTCCAACTCGTCCATATTCCCAACTCGACGATACACCCAATTCGTCTACAATACCAACTCGTCCTTATTATTAACTCGCCTTTATTGCCAATCTCGTCCATATTATCAACTCGTCCGTATTACCAACTCGTCTTCTTTGAAATGTTTATGTGTAAATACGCCATACGACTAAATAAATAAATTGCCAACTCGTTTATATTCCCAACTCATCCACAATGCCAACGCGTCCATATTACTTGCTCGTCCACAATGCCAACCCGTCCACAAATACAACTCGTCCACATTTCCTACTCGTCCATATTCCCACCTCGTGCACAAAGCCAAGTCGTCCACATTACCAACTCGTCCATACACCAAACTCATCTACATTGCCAACTCGTCTTCCTTTCCAACTCATCAACAATGCCAACTCGTCCATATAGCTAACTCATCCACAAATACAACTCGTCCACATTTCGAACTTGTCCATATGCCCAACTCATCCACAATTCCAAGTCGTCCACATTGCCAACTCGTCCACATTTCTAACTCGTGCATATTCCCAACTCGACGATATACCCAACTCGTCTACAATACAAACTCGTCCTTATTATCAGCTCGTCTTTATTGCCAACTCGTCCGTATTCCTAACTCTTCCATATTCCCAACTCGTCCACATTGACAACTCGTCCTCGTCTACAATACCAACTTATCCTTATTATCAGCTCGTCTTTATTGCCAAATCTTCCATATCACCAACTCGTCCGTATTCTCAACTCGTCCACATTGCCCACTCGTCCGTGTTCCCAACACGTCTACATTGACAATTCGTCCAATTAACAACTCGCCCATATTAACAACTCGTCCATATTTCCAACTCGTCTATATTACCAACTGGTCAATTTTACCAACTCATCCACATTCCCAACTCGTCCATATTCCCAACTCGTCCACATTTCCAACTCGTCCATTTTACCAACTCATCCATATTACCAATGTAGATACATTCCCAACTTAGCTAACTACATTGTCAAGTCGTCCATATTCTCAACTCGACCACATTTCCCATCCCGTCGACATGCAAGCGGAAGGACTAAGTTTTTTCTTGTAAAATACCATTTAATTTACCATGACTCATGCCATTTTCCTTGAAATTATTTTTTTGATGGACTTATATAATCATATTTATAAGAATCTATCATAAATGTACTTATTTGAATGACGTTTAAATTAGTTTTACTATTTTTTTTCTGCTTTGATTTATTGTAAAACTCGCCCATAAAAATAATATATTCTTGAATGGCGGTCAGTTTTTCTAGTCTTTCGAGCACCAGTCCAACTCGCACTTAACCGGCTTTTTCTCCACATTATTAACAGGTATGCGAAAAAAGTTTTCATATCAACATTTTAAAAAGAAAAACGACCTGGCAATTTAGAGCATTGACATAATAGCCCCCAATAAAAAAGACATTAAAAGTTGTCAGAATATGGTTACTGTCATTCATTGTCAACAAACTGTAAAATTATTTTTGCATATTCGTACAAGTTTTAAGTGTTGCGGATATTATGTTGCCGACTCAAAAATAATACCTGTAACCTGTAGTAAGTTGTTCAGCAACTTACTACAGGTTTGTGAGCAAATCATGCTTATTATTATTTGGTCATCTTATGTCAACATAGGGATCACAGGTCACGTGGTCAAAGTCACGTGGTTAGCGCACAGTAGTTTTTTCAAATTCCAAGAGTTTTATGCACCTCTCCAGCATGAGACGAATCTAATGACATATCATTTATCAAAATCGGACCATAACTGTAGATCTGATGCGATGTACAAAAATTGGCCTCGCGTAATATATATATATAGATAGATAGATTAATATAAGTATCTTACGAAGTTTATTGCAATATTGATTTGGACAGCTTTGTGACGAACATCTGTGGCGGAATGTTGTGATTGGTCGAGACCTGAGTTGTTAATGTCAATGGTTTGTAGTTTTTTCTGTTGGGTTAACTTGTCTGCTACTTTTTATGCTAACCGTACCAGCAGCGTAACATCAATAGAACTCGATTCCCACCATCATGCCTATCACAAGGCTTTAAAGCATGTTTGAATTTATAGCCCTATTGCTAGGTATACACATCTCTCACAGTCACATAGACGTATACATATATCCTTATAGTAAAGATATTATCACATAATAAGTAAGCACGATCAGCTCACTTATTAATTATCTGATAACCTGATATAACCAAAAATATTTATGTTTGATTATCGAGGTGATTTCAACATTTTATTTTGGAAAACACTTAGTTCCGAAAGTATAACCTGAAAGCTTGCACTTCTAGCCATATATATAAATAGTTGAATTTAGAATCGTTTGGTATAAAAAATAATAATTTTGAATTTGTTTATAAACAGTTTTTTTTTGTTATCTTCTTTAGCTCTGGGGGTGTAGTGTGGTAGCTTTAATGACGCGATAAATAAGTAACAAAGCATCCGTCACGTGACAAAATGCGAGTGTGAGTGACAGATGATTTTTCACTTATTTATCACGTGATAAACGCAACAATCATACGCCCCTGGAACACCGTCATTGTTTTGTTCGAGATTAAAGCATCTCTAGGTTGGCCCCATGAACTCTCTCAAATATTACTTCTATTTGTCGATTTCGGTGTTTTACATAGTAACTCGTTCAGTTGCTCTGGGAAACAAAATTTCATCTCGTTTCGTGGGTTATTTTTTCGTGGAAAAGTGATTATATCGTTAACTGAAGAAAATAATAATAAAATATTCTAAGTTAGAGTTTTAGAAGTTCATTCGGATCAAATGGAGATGTTCCTTGTATTCGTAGCTTCAATCACGTATTATTAGAGATTTTGCATATTGTGTAGTGCAAATAGAGTCTAGAGTCGGCGCTACTCTAATTAGGTCCCTAGGTCATTTTCCGACTATTTCAACCATTTCGATGGCTACACTACAGATTCCATCATATATTTGAAGGGCATTTTTGGATATTGTCTGACGTGAAAACGAACCCTTCTTGCTCTTATCAAATTGGTAATATTCAGTAAGTTGACTAAATGCAGACTCCAAAATGAAGGCGACTAAATCGCTATGAAACTTAACAAAATGGTTTGGTGCTTTATGTGTCTTTCAAAGTTTGTTTACCTTGTTTGAATAATTAGTTCACGTGTTTTTTGTGGAATCTAGTTCAGAGTTACTGCCAATGGTATTAACACTTAGTAACTTTGGCGACAAATAGTAGTAAAGTAGCTACTTTTTATGGGCATTTAATTTGTTCAATCATATTTTATTGGAAGCGATTTGGGTGAAGGTTTTTATTGTTTTCGCAATATATCTTTAAAGCAAAGCACGTTTTAATTTAAACCAACTGGTTTCTGATAGCGGCGATAAGATAATACCTACTTGTAAATCAATTATAAATTAGCTCATTATAAAAATAAAACTATAAAATCAGAAAAAAAATACAGAAACTAAACTTTGATTACGTTAAACTACCATTATGTCTCACGTGAAATTCACCTCGTTTTTTTATCATAAAAAAATTGCGTTCAGGAAAAAAAATCCTATAGTGCCTAGCATTTGAAATTAAAAGCACTAAAACGCCTAAACCCAAGTTACTGAAGATTTAGACAAACTAACCTGATATCGATGATCACGCGCCGATAACAATCCGATACCAAACACAGCGCGGGCGTACCACGGCGCATGCGCGATCTACTGGAAGAACAAACACTCGAGCGATACAGAATACCCGCCCCCCCTTAAAAGTAAAAGTGGTCGATCCCGGAGGCGTGCCACAACCGTGACTCGGTATTACACTAAACGGCGCCTTATTATCAAGGTGCGTGGCCCCAATACTTAGATACCTCACGAGTTTTTAGTCCGGAACCTTTCTGTCTCAAGGTCGCCTTTTGATTTTGACAATTCCAGTGCGAATGTCAAATTTCGTTGTATACTTGTACTATGTTGCTATGCAATATCAAATTGTGTATACCTAGTTATTATTACCATTATGCATACTTATCGCAAATTCGTGATGGGGTCACATTAATCATAGGTATGACTTTTTCTTAATTACCGCGACCAAGAATCTTATATACTAACTGGATGTTGCGTGCCGAACTATGAGTTGAAGCCAGGTTCATTCACCTTTGCTCATATGTTTTATCTCTTTTCCACACTGTGATGTGTTACCATGTTATTTATAAAAAAAAACTTATTTTTTATAGAAATAAGAATTATCGGGCATTACCTAATTAATTTACTTTAAGCTAATTCCAGCAAAAATTTATATTTTTCATATAAAACTTTCTGCGATCAAATTTACTTAGTTTTCTATGTATTATACAAAAAAAAATAACTGAATCAAAATTCTCATTTTACGGGTATGCACCTCCTACGTACTATGACAACACTAATAATAAAGAAATATCGCCGATATGTCAGAATTGTCAAAAGTCATTCACCAATTCAATAATTTTTTTCGTGAAATAAACGTATTTCGTCGATTTACTTGCGTAATGCGCTAGTAAAGCATAGTAAAGCATTGTAAAAGTAATTGGAGGCAGAAATCCGACACAAAATTTTATAGGTGAGTACTTATTTTACGAAAATGTTCAAAAATCTTACTAGCAATCAGTCTTCCTCTATTTTGCTTGTAAGCTTTGTTAATTTTTATTCAAGAACCCCACGAATAGGTTTATAATGATAAGTTAGAAGTATATTTTGTTTATTTGAAGTTCAACATTGTCTTAAATGAGAAACTAAAGATTGTGTGGTTTTACAACTCGGGTGACCAATTCGTTTTCATGCATGGTATTTACTCGTATAAAATGGACCTAAATCTATCAACTTAGTACGTTTTCTATTCTCATAATTCATATCACAGAATAACATGTTTATTGTTTGTGTCTTTACAATTTACTTGAATAATATTAAATATTGCAGTTTTCCAAAAGATGAACGAAGGAGGCGGTTTTGGCTGTCGATTGTACCGATAAAGGGTTTCAGAGCGTTCGACAATTTGATGACCCTGCTGTCGAAATTGTTCTCACATGTGGAAAATAAAGAAACTGTTATAACGTCCTAGTATTTCATTATTTTTTATCCATTGACAAATACTCCCCTTATGTTTTTGTTAGTAACTATTTGTGGCGTGCTCAGGTAAAAGGAAACCTTTTGCCGGATATCATTAAGTGCAGAGTGGCATAGAAATGCAACCAAAAATGGACTGACAAATTGGTATCTTTTACTACAGAACGTCACATTGATACCTACACCAATGGTAAGTATATTGCTAACCTAATCCACTAATGGCTACCTCACTGTGAACTTAGCCATAGTCACACTCGTATTCACAAACACATATGAACAAAAAACGTGTATACTAAAATTGCTACTATATTTAAGGATTGGCCTCATAGGTGCTCACAATACTCTGGCGTTGCGTAAAGGCGGCTAATACACGGTGAAAAAGGGACGTTGACGTATGCGTCGCGTTTTTCTCCATACATTTAGCCGTCCGTTTAAGTATCAGTAAGTAGTCTCCAGTTACACGGACACTTGAAATCAGCATTGCCTAGAATGCTAATGTTTTATCGCCGACGTAAGGCTTCCATTCCTTTCTGGTAAATTAGCCAGTGCGAGCGGGACGGCAACGCACGAAACAACAATAAAATTTAGCTATGCATATACTTTCCTATCCTACTAGGATGGGTGTTCACTTTCATGATAAAACAGTTGATCGGATTTGAATTTAATAAATTACAAAATCATCAATCATCAATCTGTTGTATATGTCAAATTCCGCGGGATATTCCTAATGTATGCTTAATCATGGACACCTTAAAGAAAGAGATGCAAGATCGGCGTGACGTAATTCAAGGTCATTTTTTCTGGCTTCAAACGAATGTTCGGCATGCAATATCCAGTTAGTATATAAGATTCTTGACCGCGACTATAAAGCTGCCGTGCTAAGCTGAAAGGAGACCTTTTTGTATGGACCTCCATACAAAACACTACCAAAAGGTTACCTTAGCACGGCAGAAAGCCTTTATTTTTCTTTGAACGAATTAAACACTTGGACTAAACATCATTACAAAGTACCTAGAGTTTAACAGATAAAAAGTTAAAATTAAAATACATACGAAACGGGTTTACTCACGTCGTAGAAGTCGAATGTCACTCGACATGGTTCAAAACGATTCGTAATTCATCACCAGGAGAGCCAAAAGTGAAATGTTTAAAATGCTTTCATATTATTTCCTTTCCTATAATGAACAATTTTTAGAAACCTAAGTAAGTTCAGTTTTACGATGAAAGCGATCTTATGAGCCAGGAGCTCCCAAGCGGGAGGGCTCGGCCCCGAAAAAAAAGGTTGGAAAGGCCTGCAATAGGCTAAGTTCGAAATCACATCAGCACGATTACAAGAATAGAATAGAATAGAATAGAATAGAAATGTTTTATTTGCTAGAATACTACAACACATGTGGTACAAGATCTAATGGTACATAGGTTAGTAAAGTATTATGTCGTTGAACGACATGCAAAATTGTGTTTATACAACATAAGTAGGTACAGTCATGGGAACAGCATGCAAAAAGATTATTATATTATTATTTATACACTAAAAGTTAATAATTTTAGGGCTAATATAATCATTAAATTAATTATTATTATTCGTATGGCATGTTATTTCAGATAACAAAAGAAACAATTCATTTAACTATAAGTAATTACAAATCCAATTTCAGTGACGTCAGCCATTTTCTAGCCTCGTCGCTCAGGACGATCAGGTCCTCCATGGATCCAGTGTATCTTGTTAGAGGGCACTCTGTGATGATGTGTTTTACTGATTGCACCTCAGCACCACAGGTACATCGAGGGGAATCTACCCATCCGCAGCGATGTTTATATTGACCACATCGACCGTGGCCTGTGCGCAGGCGATTTAGGTTGCACCAATCACGTCTCGGCAGCTCAGCTCCCTCGACTTTTTGTCCCGGTGTAATTTGGTTCCCGAATTTGTCACCCATTATCGAGTGCCAGGTTTGTAACCATTCCCGCCTGCCATCAAAGCTTTCCCGCAGTAGCGTCGCAGCTATCTTGTATGCCGGAGACCTGGATTTCAAACGGGGTTTGGTGGGCGCCATAAACTCTGCGGTCAGCGGAAGAGTGGGGGTACCCCTAATCTTCGAAACTTCACGTAATAACGCTTCTTTCCTTCTTAAGTCTGGAGGCAGGATTCGGCAAAGCACGGGTAGCCAATGGCACGGAGTTGACCCCAGTGTTCCGGAAATGCAACGCATGGCCTTGTTCAACTCGACGTCTACCTTATTTGTATGTGAGCTACCCAGCCATACGGGAGCGCAGTATTCTGCCGCGGAGTAGACCAGAGACAGCGACGCCGAGCGAAGCACCTCACTATTTGCACCCCAGCTGGTACCTGCGAGCTTCTGGACGATGTTGTTCCGTGTCTGAAGTTTACGCGATGTTTTGGTTAGGTGTTTTTTAAAAGTCAACGACCGGTCGAGAGTTACACCAAGATACTTTGCGTTGAAGTTATGCCTCAAGATGGACCCGTTTAAAGGGACTCGCAGTTCGCGCTTGGCGAGTTGGTTGTGGAGATGGAAGCAGCAGACTTCAGTTTTACTGGTGCTGGGGATCAGGCGCCAAGTTTTAAAGTATCTCGCAAGTGTCTCCATGTCGGCTGACAGGGTGCGCTCGAGGACGCCGAAATCTCTGCTCTGGGTCACAAGGCAAATGTCGTCGGCATATATGAATTTTCTCGAGTGAGTAGCAGGAAGGTCATGTATGTATAGGTTGAACAAGGTGGGGGCGAGAACAGAGCCCTGTGGGAGGCCATTGTTCAGCTGCCTTGTGTTACTGACCTTGGATCCAAGATGCACGGAAAATCTGCGCTGTGAGAGCATATTAGATATCAGCTGCACCACTTCCAAATTTGGAACCACCGAGAGCAGTTTGTAAAGTAGGCCCTCTCTCCATACAGTGTCATAGGCGGCAGTGAGATCTACGAAGGCAGCACCCGACTTAAGTTTGTTTTGGAATCCGGTCTCCAGATGTGTGGTAAGCGATAGGACCTGATCAGTACAGCTTCGCCCGCATCTAAAGCCCGCCTGTTCCACCGGTATAACTTTATCGATGAACGGTAGAATGCGATTCAGCAGCACTTTTTCCAGAAGCTTGTAGCAACTACTCAATAAGGAAATCGGGCGGTAGCTAGAATGGTCTAGCTCTTTCTTGCCGGGTTTCAGTAGAGCGATGAATTAAATTAATTAATAAATAAAGTCAATCATTCAGTCTATATTCTAAAAATTCTTTTAAGCTATAGAAACAATGTTCTGCGAGCCATCTGTTAATTTCTCTTAAATATTTATTATACTCCATTTGCCTGATATATTCTGGGATATTGTTGTATATGATTATGCACATGTTATAAGCATTTTTACTATAAATAGCAGAACGACACGGAGGTTGATACAGTAAACTCTTGTACTGCTATCTCTGTTTGCCTACAAAAACATCCGACCTATTTTTAAAGAAATCTGGGTGTACCTTGACAAATAAGCATACTTTCTTAATGTAACTACATGCAAGGTAGTGGCAGAATCTTCAGTTGTTTAAAGATTGGCCTGCAGCTATCAGTGTGCGAGATATTAGAAGTACTATCTCGATTATTCTTTCCGATACTGGATGTGACCAATTATGTATATTTAGTGTGGTTAATACATCCGAGCTTACCCGCCCATATTTTTACCGGCAGTTTAAGTAGCTATTATCTAAACATGATCAAATAATTAAACCGCGTGATCGTTATGGCAGACATATCCTCTCTTATTACCAGGTATCGTAAAATGCGAGAAAATCAATTGAAATTACGTATTCTTCAATTAATTTTGCTCGCATTTTACTAACCCTGCTTATTACCTAGTAAAACCACAGAATAAAGACGCTATTTGCGCCTCGGAAGTTACTACAACAATTTAGATGTATATTTTTTTTTTGTGCTTATAGACGAACAGCCACTGGTCGTGGACTTCTGTGTTGTGGGTATCTCAACAGAGCCTCGGCCACAGTACATATACAAGCTTTAGCTTTAGCTGCCTCGGCACAACGTGGGTGATGATACCGCACAGCGCTCGGAACAGCTGATGAGTATTGGCTATTTTATTATTATTAATATGGTGATGTCGATACACAAAGCCAGTGCTGTGTCGACTTATTCAGAAAAAAATGCATAGACGGGTCATTGTCAGATTTAGGTGCGCGTCTTTCCGGTGGACATTTGCGAAATTAAGGATTCCATTTCTGATTAAATGAGAATAAAGAACGTTCCCTTTTCTATAATCCGATGTTATAGCAACATAACCTAGATTCATATCGAAGGGACAAATTTTGTTTTTTGAACTGACAATGACCCAGACAAGAACGCGACGAGATTAAAAAAAAATAAAAGAAAGTTGCTACTTCTGAAATCAGTAATTAGTTAGCATGATGACTAAATTGAAGATACACACTACTGGTTAATTTAACTAGTCTGATTGTCACTGTACTCCTATCTAAATATGCATATCATATTATAGGGTAAACAAAATTTTGCCTTTCTAATTTATCTCAATAATTTTTATTTACGAAATAAATATTAAAAAGCATATTAGACACCGAGCAACGTCTGTTTGCGCGTATTACATATAATACTGCCCCTATGGTCCCCCTGGTCTCGTCTGGTGCCCCTCTGGTAACACTTAACCAATAACTTAAGATTGTAAAATACAATTCTACATTGATGAAAATATATATAATTAACCAGTCCCTAAACAGAAAGTATATGTACAACAAAAAAAATGTTCTGGTAACCAACCTTGATGCCTATGCCTGATTATATTTTGTGATAACGCCAACCTACTAAACGGATTTACAAATTTTCATTTCAGGCATTTCTGAATAGCCAAAGATGGAAGAATACATTTTAACCAAATACGGTAGAGAAAAAACGAGTTATGGCTTTTTCCCACAGACGACGTTACTACGGATATGTTAATCATTGTACGCAGTGCGGCGTGTCCATACAAAACAAATCAAACTGTCTCTAACTGCCTACAGTCCGTCAGCTCTTACATTGTGATTCGGGTTTGTGTCACAACTAAGAGGTTCTTATTATAGATCGCGTAAGAGCGAGCGAGACAGGTATAAGACGCGAATCACATTCTGACAGCTCACACACTGTAAGTTATCCCACGAGTACGAACACCTACAAGCACAATAAACACAGGTTGATTTTTGCAATCTAGTTCACAGTAACACGATAAATAACCCGGTGCCAGTCGATCAAATGCCATTCTAGAGATGAGAAAAGCATTACACTTCAATCACAGTGACTTTCGATCTAGTTACAAAAATCACAGTGACTTTGTCAAGTACGTATACAAGCAAACATTACAATATCGTTACTTATTGTAATGCAATCAGATCCGTTGTCAGATCCAATGCACGATGTTGTTACCGTTTGTAACAATTTTCCTATTATTAGTATAAAAATGAGTTTTGTTCGGAGTAGTTTGACACTTCAACTTAAATAGAACACCGGGCTATCGCAAATTGCTGCAACTTCGCATTTTATATGACTTTAAAAGTATTGCCATGGTATTGAAAATAAATATTTTTTTGTCACGTGGCAGAGTCGCAGATATCACTTAGAGAGGAGCCTATGTGATCATGAATAGGTGTTCCTTCGTGAGAAGTCACAGCGATACTTCCATCGGCCGATCACTGTGATTATTCCATCGTGTCATTTATCACCGCCTCTATTCCATTCCCAGGCCATACAATGATCGGTTTTTGTCCTCGTTATTATGATGGTGGGACTGAGAGACAGGAAACATGAGCCCTACCCCGATGTCGGAAGAGCTCGGCTCCTATCGAAACAATTAGACCGAAACGGTGCTCTGATCCTTTATTTCATATGAAACTCAGCGATACGTAAATGGATATAATGTTTCATTAATTTCGTCAGCATCGAGTTCCCCCGCGTAACTACTTAGTAAATATATGTTTTGTTTTATTCTTTGTGTTCCGAGTATATTGTGTATTTCTTCATATTTTCTATAAAAAAAGACGATAGTCTGCCGTCCGATTTTGGTATGATAGAAGGAAATGTATTATGGAGTATAATAAATCAACTTACAGAATCTAAACTTACGGAAAAAAAACAATTAAATAGGCACGAGGTAAAATAAAACACCAACACATACGCTAGAGTAAATTCAACAAGGCTATTCTTGTTCAATTACTTTTGTCATTATGATTCATGACTAATTTGTTCGTGAAATACAATCGATTCTATTTTTTATTGGTATCAAATGTCTATACGCGACTAACTATACCTACTTAGACTGCTCTAAAAGTCAGAAATGACCCTCAAAGTTCATCATTCCTATAGAGCGCTAAAAACGCTCCATACCTACATATAACCACCTATGTGACGTCATTTGCCATTTTCACCGTTAACAATTGCGTATGTGGATTCTAAAAACAGTTTCAAAATTTGATTTGGATTTTTAAAAAAAATTGCATACCTTTGAGTTAACATACCTATTTTTTTTTCTGTGTTTCATGACATATTGAGCTAATTTTATTCATATACCGTAAGGTCGGGTTACTTTAGCCCTGGGGTGTAACATTGTCCACCCATTTAAATCCATTTCAATAAATTATATTTTTTTTAAAACAGCACGTGAGCGATCACTCAAAAGTGGATTCAACATAAGATGTAAGTTTTTCAGAATTTACTTATTGAATAAAGTTGGTTTTAATAGTTACCCTGGGGGCTAAAGTAACACAACCTTACGGTAACTACAGTATATTGTATTATTCAACATCGGTCTACACCCCTATTCAAACTAAATTCTGCAAGTTGGCTTTCAGGGAACTTTCCTAAGGGTTACCATTTACTTTAACTCCAACATTGCAAGTGTCATCGAAACACATTGTGTGAAAATGCTGCGCAATATTTTCCAAGTAGCTTAGTAATTTAATTAGGTTTGCGCTTACTGTAAATTTTTAGAATTAAACATCGTACGACACCGTAAATTGGTTGATATACTAATATTATCTTTACCTCGGAAGCTAACGCAACGATGTATAAATTCCTTATTAGTTTGACAATTTCAATTTGGAATATTGTAGCACATCATCAAAATGTTGCATGGTACGGCGGACCAATGCAACTAGAGTGTGAACACGCGTTGAATTTTTTGACAGCTAGTGGACAATATGTAAAAGAAAATGTCATTGCAACAAAGGCTGTATCATTTAATGATGACGTTTACATAATGACACCCAGGTAAGTGGTCTAGTTTAAACCTACATGAGTCAATAAATCAGAACGGTTTCATATCAATCGATTATGAAAACAAATGGTCCGAATCATTATCTCGCTATGGTTGTCAATAAAAAACTTACTAAATTATGATTACGATATGGTCCGAGATTACGATTTATTCAAATGAGTATTAGTGAAACAAAACAGCTCTATTCTTAGTAGTTGAATGAAATCAATGATTTTTCAGTTCAGACCTTTTTGATCAGAGATTATTATCCCAGAATTAAATATTTCACAAAAAATCATAAATATAAAAATGTTTACCCATTCTATTGGAGAGATGTTTTTTTATGATTTGTAGTGAACTTAGAATCTCTGTGAGGCGTAAAAAAAACATAAAGAACCTCATAAATTAGTAGTATACTAAATATTGCCTATGACTTGTCAAATTATGACTGAGTACCATATCTTACATAGTCACTGTATTTGGTTGTCAACATTTCCTACTTCCAAAACTACACAATATCACACGCGATATTATACGCGATATTATACGCGATATTATACGCGATATTATACGCGATATTATACGCGATATTATACGCGATATTATACGCGATATTATACGCGATATTATACGCGATATTATACGCGATATTATACGCGATATTATACGCGATTCCCGAGCTCTTCCACGGCTACGCATTTAAATTTTTCTTTGAGCTTTGATCTTTGTATCAATGGTTTAATATAAAATTGTAATAAATTTGACATTACATGTTTCTTAACTCTACAAAATATGTTTTTCTTTATAGCAACTATCAAAAAGACTTTCTTTCTCAGGCTGTTTATCCTTAAATGCGTACAACCGAATCAAATTGGTTCATAGCTCACTCACCCGATATGCTCTTGGCCGGTTTAAAAAAAACATATTGCGGAAATTGAAACTTCTAATATAGTTGCTTAATTCAAGTGCAATTCATTCCAAATGCATTAGAGTTTAGGTGTCAAAATAAACAGGTTCTTAGACATAGCCTAGATTGACAGATCGTTAATTATCTAGACTAGCCTACATAATGCAATCAATTTCATTATACAGTGGTTTATAAAAATACTAGATGAGTTAGTGTCATAATTCATGTACCTACCGAATTATGACACTAACTCATACACCTATTCTTATCACTTTGTTGTCCGTCAGTCTGTATATCCGTCCGTCAAGACCTTTTTATCAGGAACGCGTGGAAGTATCCAGCTGAACTTACGGGGGTGCCACGACATTGCACGAACAGCGGCGCGGCGAGTGGTAGAGCGGGAGATCCGAGCGCAGCGGCCATACGAGTGAGCGAGACACACGTTCCGCACACCGCTGCCGCTGTCGTGAAAAGTCAAAGTTAATATCAAATACTCACTGACTCAGGTCTCCTACCCTTGGAAACGCATATTTTGACGTCTTTCATAATGGAATCAATACCTATACGGCACTTCCCGTTACCCCAGAATCATGGAATTTGGCAAGAAGCAATGCCATATAGCAATGGAAATCATCTGAAAGCCTTAAATGTTTAGTTACATTACAAAATTAACTTTTTGTCAATACAATCTCATTTGTAGTCAGTAAACTAACCGTGAGTCCGCGTCCTATGTCGAAAACTGTTTTCCCCATATACCCATACCCATAGGAAAAACAGTTTTCCAACGGCAGTTACAATTTTTCTGCTTTTCCCTAAGGTTGGCTGGTAGAGAATGCCTCGTGGCATTAAGTCCGCTTTTTGTACGATAAGTTTTCTTTCGTGCAATAAAGATAAATAAATAAATAAAGTTAAAGTACAGTTTAAAGTTCCGTTACAGCAATATTCATTGCATCCATAGTCTGTACGGAATCCTCGGTGAACTCGTGATTGACCGGCTTTTCTGTTTCTACGACAACGCAGCGTTTGTGTTTTGGCCCCTTAATACACTACCTTACGCCGCCATAGCCGTGAAGGCACGTCGCGTCGCGCTGATAGATCTTCGGCCGCCTACGGGTTAGAAAAATAAACAGAATTTACTTAGTTTCTATGTAGCTAATGGATTAATTTGGGTAACTAAATATTGACAGGAACGACAGATGATCTACGGAAGTTTGGGCCTTCATGTAAAACTTTTCATTTTCTTTTCTGTCATACGCATTCATACATACACAAGATAAAAATTACATCCTGGATGTATACAGGGTGATTCAGGAGTCATGAGCAGGAGTTATAGAGGTGATCAGGAGAGCCACGCTGAGCAACTTTCACCATGGAATCAGTCACGAAATCATATGATTTTTTATAGTTAATTGCTAATTGATCGCTAACTGTCCGAAATGTATGGAACGGCTGTCTTTTGTTTTGCAATTTTGCTGTTAACCCCATAGTGAAAAATTTTCAGTGTAATCCACTCCATCACCCCTATAACTCCTGCTCACGACTCCTGAATCAACCTATATAGGTACCTAAACGTTTAAATAATCTTTAAGAGGCCTTATGCCTTTAAAAATGCTGATCGTTTTAGACATTTTTCTCTATTATCAAACATGTTTCTTAACATACTACCAGAGCTATTGGGATTTATTGGTATATATTTGAAGCCTTGAATTCATCGTTGATAATTTATGTTTCAAAAACTACTCGAAATTGACAAAATGCACGAGGAAAATTATTATTTTCAACTTATTTTTGAATGCACGCAATAAAAGCATGAAATAGCTATGTTACTACCTGGAACTCGGGGATAAGTATTATTTAATTCAAAAAGTTGGTTAAAAATTATTTAAGTTAGGTATAAGGCCTCTTAAAATAATCAAGTATTCAAAATTACACTTCATTTATTACGCAAGTGTATGACATAGATTTTTGATTCTAGATACGCGACCAATACAATAAAATGGTGTCTATTTTTAGATTCATTAGAGAGCAGTCTAGGCTATAGACAAGCGACACACCCACTTTATATATTGAAAGGTGATACAAAATAACAATAACAGCTAATTATTAAGCAACCATTGAAATGAAACTTCAGTTAACTAATAATTAAGTTCAGATTTTTGACTTTTCATTCAGCAGTTAATCTAATTGCGTATCTTGATAAAAACGGATCAAGCCGATAACAGCCGTTACCTTTTTTATTTGTTTGTACAGAATACCTACTCGTATTTAAATCCAATATTTGACGTACGTTTAAACTAATTTCATTATTTTATTATCACAGAACCCAAAACTATATATTTGTTTGGTTATACATAAAAAGGTGAAACAGCGTCGTCTAAGAATCAGCACACAAATGACATAAAGTCACCTTGACGAAAAATGACAGTCGCAAACTAGAAAAAGAACAGTGGTACAATTTCCATACTAAATCCATCATAATAATAGCGATAGTCCGACTGTAAGATTTTTTGCGCTGTGACCAATTACTTGTCGCCTACGCTCTTTTAGAATGAGGAAATTTTCAAAAGGATTTTTTCAAATTGATATTGAATCATAAAATGGGATATTTTCGAAAATGTAAGAATGTGGTAATATTTAATCCTTTATTTGATTATTTAAAAAAAGGCCTGGTTGAAACAATGAAATGCTGTAAAGTACCTATCACTTTTTCACAAAACATAAACCGTCTTCAACGAGAAAATATCCTGCGCCCTAGAAGGACAGAATGAATAATAATCATCAATTCATCACCAAAGTAACTAGTTATAGATGGCTATATTTGAGAAGGTTCTCTGCCTTTTCGCCGAATTATGTTTCGTCAAATGTTTGATTTTGTCAAATGTTTCACTTCGCCGAAAGCATTTTTCACTGAAACTGTAAACTATTTAGGATTGTTATTAATTAACCTGATCTAAAGGATGATATTTACAACAATCCTAAATAGTTTACAGTTTTAGTGAAAAATGCTTTCGGCGAAGTGAAACATTTGATGAAATCAAACATTTGACGAAACATAATTCGGCAACAAGGCAGTACACCATTTGGGGAAACTCGATTCCTCATGGATTTATATCCATCCGTTCATCACGAAAATTGTATGCCACCAATCTGGACATGTCTCCACTCGCACATAATTTTTTTTTTTTAAATCGGTTTATAAATGACGGAATCTAAGGCTGAACAAACATTAAAAAATTGATACAACCGAATTGAGAACCTCCTCTTTAAACGAAGTCGGTTAATATGACTTATTTGTTCGATAGAATGAAGCATGGGGTGCTAACAACGGTCTGGCTATTGTCGCGAGGACGCCAAGGTCCCACATTGGAGCCCTACCCAGCCCTCTCGTCGCACGCCCTAGGGGACTGCAAGAACATTCAAAATGCCGTCGACGTCTACCTAGACTATATTGTAAGTACTTATGTGTTACGATACGAGCGAATTCTTCGATAGGATGAAGCATATACAAATACAAATAGTTTATTAGGATACAGTGACATTTTTACAGATGAATTACCATATAGTTAGAAAATAGCTCACACACTCAATGAACTCTGTTTAGTAAGGTTTACACCTCAGCAGAAGTAGCCGTATCCCCTACACTAGGCTCAGCCTGTCTCGTAGGTTGACACAATTTTACGTTTGACAATTTCAGTTTATCTGGCGCTAAAGAATTACACAGTTTTGACAAGAAGTTATTAAGTATTTACTTTATGTGAAGCAATTATTAATTAATTGAATGTAACCATTGAATGTAAGAATTGAATGCAAGCTATCGTGCTGGTATTAACGTTATGGCTGTAGCAAAGTCGCCAAGTTCCCGCATTGGAGCCCTACCCAGCCCTCTCGTCACACGCCCTAAGGGAACACAAGAACATTTAAAATACCTTCAACGTCTACCTCGACTATAATTATTGTATACTGTGAGATCCTAGACTATAGACATGAACGACTTCCAGCCCCCCTATATGACTTATGGAGGAAGACTTTGTGCGATGGTGTGGTTGCACATGATGAAGCATGGTTTGCTTCTATTTCCCACAAGCGCAACCTGAGACACCAGCGTGCAGCTCTTCCCTCTTCATTGATAGGCGCAACATTTATTTTTCAATTATGCGGCCGCGGCGGTCGCTCTCGTATCGGGCTATCCAGCCATCTTCGTAAGCTCCGTACTTTATTGACCCTGCTTACCTAACTTATCTGTTATAGATGTCAAAGACCAATAATAATGATGATGATAATGACTTAGGACTTAAATAACCTCTCGATTTAGCTGTAAGTACGCAGTTGTCAGCTTTTGAAACACTAGAGACTCACGACTCACTCACTGAGAAACATTTGAGCCTTTAACTGTTCTTTTCTCTTCAGGGCAATCTCTGGATCCTAGACAGCGGCATAGTGGACACATTGGAAGCGCCACGATGCACGTGCAAACCCAAGGTGGTGGTGATCAGTACCCTGCTCCGTACGGTGACCAAACTCCTGGAATTGACTCTCGCGGAACCTTCCTCGCTCCTGCAGAACCTTGCTGTAGAATTTGGACTGGGAGGGAAACCTTTTATGTAAGTAGAAAGTAACTTGAATAACTTCATTAAGAAAAGCCAGAACACGCCGCATTTGTGCGTGACAAGGACGTAGGTACCTATATTTACTCTTAAATTGATTCTCATTAGACATGTCAAACCGTTATACGCTTCGTAGTTGTGCACGCAGAATCAAGCGGTGTGACAACTCTTATAAATCGTTATTTATAACTACGACGCATTCGGTGTGGTCGGACATTTACTTGCATAAATTCACCTCGTTACTTTTCCCCTGTAAACTTACATAGGTAGTCAATTGTCTTACCTAAATGAAAAGAAAGGGAAAATATCGGCGCACTATAATAGCTACTCTTACCATGAGTACCTATACCGGGACCGCACTCGATAACGTCTGCGTAAACGATTTGTATTAGAATTGTAATCTTATAAAGCAACCGTTAGGGGCGCTATACTATTCTCCATACAAATTGTTTACGCGGTCGCTAGCGACTACGGTCAAGTTAACTTATGGTAAGGGTAGTGGATTTCTCTAGCACACCGCTTACCTACTTAGCTATGTAATTTTAAGTTTTAAGCAGGAAAATGGTCTTGTACTGCTGAGCCTTAACAATCTTAATATTTATTGTATATGGTATAAAGGTCTGGAAGAGATCGCTCTTTAGCGATAAGACCGCCTGTTGTGTACCGTTTTTAATTTATTTATATTTCATTTCTTGTGTAAATGTTTTTTGATGTGCAATAAAGCGTACTTGTATTAGGTATATTTAATTGTATTGTATATTTTAACACTAGTTAAGTTCATTAAATCTACATATTTATTTTAAGCGGTTCTATATATCTGCAAAGGAAACATTACCAAAGAAATTACCGACGAAGATAACCATTAATTACGTAATCAACACTTCTGCACACCATGCAGGATACTCGCACATACTTCGTACTAAATCAGCCAATTACACAACTTCCTTCCTCGAAACTGCCAGTTTTGCACTGCACTGCCAGTTTTTTGAGTACCTAACTATATTATAACCTGTATTGCTTTTTTATTTATTTATAGCCTTTCTAATTTTTCCACGTACCTAACTAAGTATGCCACCCCCGTTGAGATCACTTTACATATATGCTAAATTCAGAAAACTAAAATCATAAGGATTTCTGTTATAACTGATCTTGCGTTAATCTGTATTCTGTATCAATCGTCACGGTATTCGACTATAGTAAAAATAAATTGTATCATTGAAACCACTAAACACACACTCAAAAATACCCGGAACCAAATAAACTATCACTTATTGGACATTATACAATTTATAATTGGACAAACACGAAAAAGAAGACGTGTCTATTTGTCTACTGAGTACTGATATCTTCATATTTTGAAACACCATACCTACTAACAAAACGTTTCTGACGTTTCATAAACGGCAACTAAGTATTTATACTAAGCACGGTCCTTAAACAGCACGCTGCACGCTGCAATCCCTTATAGCACTGATTATACTAATAAACGGCGAAAGGATATTGTTTGCTCTAAAACTATTCGAAGAAGTCACTTCTGTTTTAGATTTTTTGTTTCGCTGGGTCCTGTTCTGTACAGTAGGCTTAATACGAAGCTGGATATAGGTACATATATCCGCTCCGCTACGCGAAATATAAGAAAACACTCCAAGAAGCGCTACAAAATATAATAATAATAATAATAATAGTCATACGAAGATACAGAGAAGTTACTGATTGTTCTAAGTTGATTTTCATGTATTCATTCTAATTTAATATTTTTGCATCCGATCTATAATTTATCAAACTATTTAATAAGAACTAAATTATTGTTTCATGTGTTTATGATTATTTATTTAAGAAATTGTTAATAAGTTAGTCCTCTTTATGCCTGAAACACAGGGAATCCTAGTTCAGGCGCATGTAATTTTTTTGCCAAGTAGAATGTCTTAGGCTATAGTTATTATTACTGTAAAATAAGTTATTATTCAATAAATATCTTATCTTATCTATCTTATAAAGAGTAGGTAGCTCAATTTAGCTGTCATCAGATACAGTAGAACAACTCATACGCTGAGTCTTCTGGTTTGTGCTCTCCACTCGAGAACCTCTCTATGCAGCAACTTTATACTACGAGCGTTGTAGGTAATCCCACCCATTGCCAGAGGAGATTGCCAATTCTTGTAAAAAATATGATTCCGTAAGATGAAGCTAACTATTTGGAACCCAAGTTTTTAATTCCCTAAAAGAAAACTCCCCCCTCCATGATGTTTTAATTTGCAGTGGGAGTACTTTCTTATTCCCACCGCAATGTTTTGAACAAACAGTACCAAATAACCGTCACAGTTCCAAATCCCCACCTTGCGGTACTTAGACGTAAACTTAACTAATTATAGATTCTTGCCTCAGATATGGTCAGACTTTGAAAGCTGTTTCTTCCTGAATGGACACAGAACAAGATTACAAGCAGCAAATGTATGAAAGCAAAAAACAAGGACATGTCTTGAATTTAAATGCATTTCTAGTTGCAAGTATTGACACAAGGTTAGGTACCTACTATCAATCGCAGATCAATATTACAGCATAGCAGTTAAATATACCTAGACACGATCAATTGAGCGGCATTGCAATTTACATACGGGGTAAACTTGTTAAGCTCGTAACAAATTAGTGTTAACCATTACAAAACGTTTCAATTTGTGTATCAATTAAACTAATAAATCTACTAATACTTGGATAAATTGAAGGCTAGACCGAGTAAACCACCTTGGGGGTTGGGTTGTAAGTAGGTATCTACTCGTACTTGAATATCGGGAATCGCTTTATGTCACGCGACTTCGCGCTTGTATTTGTGATTGTGACATTACCGTCATCCGTTTGCCTCGAACTTGTAAGTAGAAAGAAATCGGAAATATTTGTCAGAACAAACATATTCCAGCACCCGACGGCTTGGCTTGACCATGAAACTGACTTACCACACAAATATAACGCGCGCGCCCCCCCGTTTTTGTATGTATGTAAACACTTTATTGCACATAAAACAATATTGACAAAAACTCAAAAACAATACATGTGTACAAGGGCAAACTTAACCCTGAAGGTATTTCTTCCAGTTAACCTTTGAGCAAATGAGACAGAAAACTACGTACGTTTTTAATCAAACGTTCACAAATTTTGGCCGCCCATAAGCTATTATCAAATTAGCTAGGTATGTAACATTTTTAACCGTCTTTTGGTAGCGCCTTTGATATAATAGATCGATTTCTTATCAACCGGTGTCCTATGTCATGTACTTATATATTTATACATAGACCACTTTACTCAAAATGTACCGCTCCGTACAAAACGTTATTACAATGTTAAGATACACCCGCTATTCCGACTGTCGGGATGATGGATGCATCGCAGTTTACCATAAAGCTCTTGATTATTTAGAAATGTTATTCTTATTACTCAACTAGCTTTTGCCCGCGACTACGTCCGCGTGGAACTTGAAAGTATGGAAGCAACCTCGTACAACACGATAGATATCCACCTAATCACCTTAATTAATAAAAGAGCGCCTAAGCAAATGTAAGAGCAATTGTGCTTTTGGTTTAATCATTACATTTTCTACAGGGTCATCAATGTCATCATGAAATTACTTACTCACTTTTCAATCTTTTTAGGGATAATTTCCAGGATGAAAACTATCCTATGTCCTTCCTCGGATCTTAAACTATCTCCATGCCAAATTTCATCAAAATCGATTCAGCGGTTTAAGCGTGAAGAGGTAACAGACAGACAGACAGACACACTTTCGCATTTATAATATTAGTATGGATGGATATGGATACACCCGCATTCTGACTCTCTCTACAAAATTAGGGGGAATCTTTAGAAATTTTGAAGAGAGCAGGGACTTCAAATTTCTACATCAGTTTAGAATAGCGTAAAATGCATTTAGTTCGTATGTAATTGAATCATAGGTATTTATTTGACAAAGTTGAACAGAAACTCTCGCATAGCGCAATCTATTTATTTACAGATACGTCTCAGATGCAACACGAGGGGCGATCCTCGTCCGTGACGCATCATCCAACGACGAGTGGTCGGTGCTAGTGTGCCCCCCGGCTGCGGGGCTCCAAGTGACCCTCGTGAAGCGAAGTCCTACGCATACCATGCTTGTGGCAGCGAGACCACACCATCCAGGCCTCATGGAGATAGACAGTGCAGCGTTACGGAGAAAGAATTCAGCTCTACCCCTTCGAAGTATGTACCAACGTAAAACCATTGGCTTATTTTTCGATACGCTACGTATACTGATCAGTGCTGCACTTCTAGCACAGCTATACTACGCGACTTAGCGGCGCCCGTCACTTTCTCACAGTACTGCTTAGAAAGGGATAGGTAATGGATCTCGCTCGAGAAAGACTTGAGTGTCAGTTGTGCTAGAGGTGCTGGCCTCGTCAGTTCAGTCAGCGTCATTAGTTAGTAGCAGTCAGTGGCTAATAAATACTGACTACACACTGCTTATGGAGTTTGCACTTTGAAAGCTACTCATGTACGAGTATCTGTATGTCTATGCTGTAGCATTGTAGCTTCGAAATGGCCGACTACTTTTTCACATTTTTCCACCGTATGATTGACCGACAAATATTCTGCCAACCGCAAACGACCATACCTTTTAAACACTACCACCCTGCGCGTTTCTTGATTCTTTTATGAAGAAAGCGTTCGCGCCTATACCTAATGAGCATATATACTCGTAGTAACGAAGCGTCTTCTCTTTATAGTCTAAGATCCCGATATAGAACGACCTTCACCGAGATGTTTATTTGATGAAATGTATTCTATATTTAATTTAATATGTCAATAAATATATTGCATATGGGTTGCCTAACAAATTTTAGTCCAGGGTATGTTTAATTAATAATTAAAAAAAAAGTTAAACATTTGATTATTAGATAAATTCTATACCAATCGAAAGTATGAAGCCCATAGAATATGCAAACGTTAGGTTGCCTATTCTTTTCCCGTCACAACTATCGGGTAGCCAGGTTTAAACAGGTAAATCTATACTAGCATTTTGCAACGGTCTCATTATTGAATTGAAACTAATTAACATTAAAGATTATTTTATTATGAACACGGTGGTATAGGGTTGCCTGCGAAAAATCTGTCCAGGATTCCGGTTGTCGAATTTTGAAAAGTAAAATATTGCTGCGAGTGAATGTGTGCGACTGAGAGGTCCCAACCAAAACCATCCCATACGATAGAAGAGGACACAGCATAGCAGCTGTTTGAAATCCGCCCATTTTTTTTTTTTATTATTATTCCAGAATTCGAGATTCCATACTAATAATAATTACAATTATATAAAGTTAAAATTAAAACACAAAAACAAAAACACAAAATACAATTTACAAATACACATAGACATATTACACATACACATAATTAGCCACAGGTTACCCCGGCCCGTGACCACAGGCTTATGGTAGCCTCTCCAGCGCTCGTGGAGCGGACTGGCATCCCACTCTCTCGCCGCCGCGAGTAGGGTGTTGGAGGAGGCGTAGATGGCCTTTCTGGCGTTCGCACTCCTCGTGCGTAGCATTAAAATAGAGAAATAGTTATTTAACTTTTTTTTTAATCAATTAATTAATAAAATAATGAAATAATGAACTTTATTCTGCAAGTAGGCCACAAGGGCACTTTTACATGTCTGAGTCTATCGACATTTCACAAGAGGAGACCACTGTTGAGAAGAAACTCGCAGCAATATTTTACTTTTCATAATTCGACAACCGGAATTCTGGACTGATTTTTCGCAGGCAACCCTATACCACCGTGTTCATAATAAAATAATCTTTAATGTTAATTAGTTTCAATTCAATAATTAGACCGTTGCAAAATGCTAGTATAGATTTACCTGTTTAAACCTGGCTACCCGATAGTTGTGACGGGAAAAGAATAGGCAACCTAACGTTTGCATATTCTATGGGCTTCATACTTTCGATTGGTATAGAATTTATCTAATAATCAAATGTTTATTTTTTTTTTTTTATTATTAATTAAACATACCCTGGACTAAAATTTGTTAGGCAACCCATATGCAATATATTTATTGACATATTAAATTAAATATAAAATACATTTCATCAAATAAACATCTCGGTGAAGGTCGTTCTATATATCGGGATCCTCTACTATTAGCAAACTGTTAAACGTCTGGTCTATAGCAGCAGGGTTCGGTCTATATCGGCGGCTAATACATATTCCAATCGATCTTGAAAAGGTAAAAAAAAAGTACGTATCTATAAAGACTTCAGCTGTGATAATTTGTGTGGTCAGCTTACCCCTTACCTCTTGTGATTGTAAATCTGTTGTTGCGACTGTAAAAAACAGCTCAAATCTATAACTGAATTCGTTACACAATCGTTTTTCCAGTATTCGGCGAGCACACCAAACCAGTATTTCTTCTCGGTTCCGACGCACACCACATTTACCTGCGGCACGCCGACGGCACCGACGTGCTCTCGTGGGACGTCCGCGAAGGCTACAACATGTCCCAGCTTCTAAGCATCCACTCGCCAGGCCCCAGGCTCATACCAACGTCAGTCTCTGCAGATCCTTTGAAACATGCTCTCCTGGTACTCGATTCAAACTATGCTGATGTTATTAGTACTAATTCCCCGGCATACCAAAGAATTTCGTTTATAGGACAGCTATGATTGTAAATGATACCTAATAAATTGAATGCAAGTCATTAAAAAATACGAAACTAGTTTAATTTCGTTAGGTGACAAATTGCAGGCGCTCTCTTGGCACATTCACGAAGGTTACAACATGTGCTGTCCCGGCTCATCAGCATCCACTCACCAGGCCACAGGCTTATATGCTGTTGTGCAAAACCTTACACTAAGTGCAATACATTTCTCATTGAAGCAGATAACATCGTCACTCGGCTATCTATTTGGGAGTAAAGACCAACTGCACCCTGAGGATCGAACAGTCGTATTCTCATCAGTGTTGAACATCGCTTCATTTGTGGTTTCGCCTCCTATCAAGCTGTCGACCTTCCTGCGGGAGGAAATCTGGTTGAAAGGTATGTTCCGGCGATTTCGCAGACGGTTACCTACCTGACGCCTACCTTACCTACATCGCACGTCGCTGAACCTAACGTGTGTTTATGTTTATTTTATAATATTTATTTGATATGTATGCTAGTTTTAAGGTATTTATCAATGGGCCACAGTTGCCTGAAAATAAAAGATATTGATTGATTACTGTACTTTAGTTGCCTTGCACACTTGCGATTTTCGAGCGAATTTTGTATGAAGGTGATCACACAGCGAATTCGCCGCGACGCTTATTTGTATATACAACACGCTCGCAACTCACAAGTGTGATAAGGTGCTTAGTTCTTGCATGGTAGTATGAACGATTGACTGTCCTTTATTAATAATTAATAAAAGGGTCATCAACTCGATACTCTGAGGTTTCTGCTAACTACCAGAAACAGCTGGTTATTCAGTTGTAAAATTAAGTAGTGGCGGTGGAAATCACCAGAAGATTTCAAGGATTAACCCATTCATTGCCGAAGACGCGAATTCGCGTCATCGCTGAATAGAAATTTGAAGCGTCGGCAATGAATGTGTTAATGGTGGAAATAACGAAACAACATATCGTGTAGGTACATAACACTTATATTTTAAATAACGTTGTGAAAGTAAAATAAACATTTTTAAATTAAAACAAATAACACAATACAAATTCGAATAGTAAACGACCAACTGCATGAGAAAAAATGTAGTCACCGTTATCTTAAAAATCAGTCGCTTTGAATATGTCGCAACATTCAGAGAAGATTATTACGTAGATCCAATTAAGTATAGCCTAATTTATGCAGCTGCTTTTACGAGTGGAGCTTTCTAAATGTTAGGTTAGGTAATTATGACACTGGCCGTTTATCATCGAAATATATTCTAATATAAAATTATAATATTTAATAATGAATGAGAGCCAGCCTTAACAAGCAAGTCACTTTCCAGAGTATTGGGTCGAATATATTAGGGTTATTTTTAAATTAAGCACAATTCATCCCTGACAATATGGATCACAGGTACCGTTTAGGCCATATATTCTGCTACATTTACGCTTACAACAATTGTCTTTTAAATAAATCAATTTCAACAAAACATAAACAAACCGTCACATCCGGGTGCCGCTTACATAATCTAACCTATGTGCAAATATGAAAATATTATTTTCAGTATTTACATTTTCTGGAAATCAATAAGTAATTTGTGATCCGTAGAAACAAAGTATAAAAGCCGATATATACAATATTTCGTAAATAAATAGTTATTCGTAAAATCACATGATACCTTGCAAGACGTTTCTGGTGGAGTTGACCGCTGCCCAAATAATATTAGCGATATCGAACCGTGCCCAACCACTATTGACAACATTTCAATTTTTGAAATAGTGTTAATTTTAAACTAATTTTATCACCACGGAACCCATTATTTTTATTTTATTACACCTATTAGTTTTTAAAATATTCAGTCAAATGTGAATGGACCGTCGCCCCAAAATCGTTACCAAAGATGACGTCAGATTGTGGAAAAGTTGACAGTCATAACGCACCAGGAGAACAGCTGTACAATTTCCATTGTAAATCCGCCGTAGTTCTACTGTATGATTTTCTTCGCTGTGCCTTATTTCTTGTAGCTTGCGCTCTTTTAGAATGGGGAACTTTTGAAATAAATATTCCCTTAAATTAACAGAAAAAAGAAAGGTCGATGGTTCAAACTTTACTAAGGTTGAATAAAGTAAAAAAAAAATGGTCAAAGAATATGTGCTGTATGATGCACCTTACCAAGTTAAGGGTTTCATAATTAGAACATTTTCGAAAAGGTAAATTTTGTGATATTGAATTTTATTTTTCTTCATTTAATTTTATTGGAAAAAGTCTGGTTAGAAAAAATGAAATATTGTCAATTCCAATGGAATATCACTCGTATACGAGTAACGCGGGTCGACCATTTCGACCGTATACAAATATAACTACAACATACCTATTGTAAATTAGCAATTGCGTTTTATAATTGTAAAATCACAACATCCCAAGGGCCAAGGCACTAGTGTGGTATTTGTTATGAAAATTTGATAACGCCCGCTAGCTATTGTTACACACCTTTATACTGTTCACAGTCTACGACACAATACACCACAACAATGCTTTACTTTACGCAATGAACTAAACTGGTCCAATGTAGCGCTTCCTAACCAATCTTTGGCATATATGTATTTAATAAACAAAAGCATTTCCAAATTGTAAATAATGATACTTTGAAAATTAATTATCAAGTCTTTTCGCCATAAAGAATCGACGACATCAAAACCTGATGTTGTACATCCATATCAACTTCTTTTTGTTGGTCGTTACCATGGTGACGGCCCTGGGTCACTTTAAAACTTTCGAGAGTTATACTTACCACAAACATTGTAATTAATTACTAGTCATATCATTAGCCGACTTTTATATAAATTACCAATATTCCGCTCACTGTTGTCCCCCGGGTCACGGGAAAGAATAACAGCAAAGAAACATTGATCCACCCATATGCTTGAGATGTGACTTATGTCACGCTCTAAACGCGTAAACGCACATATACATATAATTATATGTATGTTTCAGGTTTAGGCGTGGTCGATCCTTGAATTAGTAATTATTCTTTGCTTTGTCTGTTACGCTCACTGAAAATTCTATAACACGTCATAAATAAACTGTCAACTACAGTAAACAATCAGATCTATGGTTATATAGGAAATAAATAGTGGGTAGGACCGCGCGTGACGCCTCAGAGGTACCTGTTGCTCTCATGTGGATATTCGAGTTTTCCAAACGGAAGACTTTTCACCTGCAACAATCCAAAAAATAATGTTAATGTACGTGCACAATCAATTATTAGAGTCCATTAATATAGCGTTGGTAAATTGGTCATGGTTTATAAAAAAAAACCGTTTAAAAATATATATCATTATATTATATTTAGGAGGTGCCCGTATAACCATCTTTGGATGTCCAGCCATCCCTGTACCAATATTTGTTAAAATTTGTCCAGCCATTTAGGCGTGATGAGGACAAAGTAAATTATGAAAATAGATGGCGCCAGGCTGGCATAGCGCCGCGCGCCCATACAAAACAAATGACGATCCTACATCACGCTATTAAGATTTTTCCTGGAATCATGACCCCGCTCCATAGAAAACTGATTTTCAATACAAATTTAGAATTTTATAATTAGTATAGAATAGACTTTAAGAATAAGAAGGATTTGAAGCTATATACATACATTCATACACAATATACTCTACGCAGCATAATCTCCAATGTCGGCTGTACAGTGCACACCTGAACGAGCGACTCTATTTTTTGTTTTCTAAAGTAAATAAGGGGCCGCCTTCATGTGTCGCTCCGGTCTCGTTGAGTGTACACTCTCGACAACAAATAAGAAGAACACCAACCTGTCCTGTGAGATTCTCCCGCGATGTGTTTGGTGTGTCTCGGCACGATGTACTTGGAGTCCTGGAACATGGAGAGCACCAGGTCGTCGGTGGTGGGGCGGTACTCGACGCCGTTGACGCTGGCCACGAGCGGCGAGCTGTCGTAGTTGCGGTTGGCGTCGCGCGCCCCGCCCCGCGGCGGGTAGTCCACCGAGCGCGGCCGGCGCCCGTCCACGGGCGTCATCTTCGGATTCACATGTACATCTTTATGTATGTAAGGTTCGATGGAGACGCTCGATTCGTTGTCGCACTCGCTCGTGCTCCCGTTCGGTTTGTTGCCGTTGACTTCTACCAGCAACGGTCGTCGGAGAGTCGGAGATTGGATGATCGTGGTGCTCCGGACGAGGGGAATCGTCGGTTCGGAGGTGGTCGCGTCGGCCATGCTGTCGTCGGGCAGGCTCGCGACGCTCCTCGATAGACTCGGGCTGTGGGTCGGGGGAGTGATCTCGGATTCCGATTCCGGCTCGTCGCTCGGGGCCTCGATTTTCGCATCCACAGCCTCGTCCTTAACTTCCGTGATCTCGTTCAGCGTTTCACTCGGCCGTTTGACGTACTTCGGCATCCGGAGCGCCCAGTGGCCCGTCTCATCCGTCGAATGGGCGAGGTCGGGTTTCTTGCGTCTGTAGAAGAGCATGTACGCGGTGTTGTTGACGAGCTCGGCGCGGGCGTCCTCGTCGTCGACGGGCGTGACGCGGTAGTCGTCGAACTTGTACCAGCGGTCGTCGTAGGGGTTCTTGCAGGCGGCGGTGTAGTGCCCCGTCTCCAGGTCGTCGCCGTGGTGGTAGCACACGGCGTACAGGTCGTAGGTGTTGTCGCGCGGCGGCGCGGGCCGGGCGGCGCGGCGGCGCGGCGAGCGCGAGTGTCCGGCGCCGGGTCCGGTGCCGTGTCCGGCGCCGGGTCCGGTGCCGTGTCCGGTGCCGGGTCCGGTGCCGTGTCCGGCGCCGGGCGCGCCCGCCTCGCCCGCCGCGCCGCGCGAGGCCAGGTGCGGCGTCATGTCCAGCGAGCTCAGGGGGAACTCCACCATTGTCGTTAATTTCGTACTCGTTCGGCATTTGGCTTGCCTGCGGAAAATATACCACGTTAGATACTGTACTTTTATCTCACGAGCGCGGGTGAGCCATGTTTGTGTGAGTAGATGTAGAGGCACATTGGCTCTGTGTGGGTGAGCTCGGGAGCGTTCAGTGCCGGCTCACCCACACAAAGCAAATGTGCATGTACATTACTCACACAAACATGGCTCACCCGCGCTCGTGAGATAAAAGTACTGTACTTGTATCAGAATTTAACTAAAATTAAAATCAAATCATGTACTTTATGTAATCTTTTTTTTTTATAATAGTCACATCACGTTAAAAGTTTTACTTGCGACTATTTTATGAAAATACGATATACTTACTGTCGAAACCTCTTCAGGTGGATGACTAAGATGTCCGGTAGAGACCATAGACCGAGCGTTTTCACGACCGGCATATATCTCTGGCACTGCGGGCATCTGCAAAAGAGTAGGAGGGTTTTAAAATTTTAACCTATCGGCATTAAAAGCATTTGAAAAAGAACAGTATAATGTTCTATTTATTACAGTATTATTTACAGCACAAGCCCAACGGCAAATGCCAGTAAGCGTCAGGCCAAAATCCGACCTTCGCGTAACACCCACGTTGTGTAAAGGTCTGCAGGCTGAGCCCTGATAGACACATACAACCCCCATCCCTCCACAAGTAACGAGCTCACCTCCAGGCATCCTCCTGCGCGAGTTGTTCGGCGCGCGTGTAGTGTGTGAGGCAGGCGTGCAGCGTCAGCGGCGCCGAGTCGCGCGCAGACACGTGCACCTCGCACGCCTCTGCCGGGTCGCGGATTGTACTGTCCATACAAATACATACAGCCTCCATCCCTCCACAAGTAACGAGCTCACCTCCAGGCATCCTCCTGCGCGAGTTGTTCGGCGCGCGTGTAGTGTGTGAGGCAGGCGTGCAGCGTCAGCGGCGCCGAGTCGCGCGCAGACACGTGCACCTCGCACGCCTCTGCCGGGTCGCGGATTGTACTGTCCATACAAATACATACAGCCTCCATCCCTCCACAAGTAACGAGCTCACCTCCAGGCATCCTCCTGCGCGAGTTGTTCGGCGCGCGTGTAGTGTGTGAGGCAGGCGTGCAGCGTCAGCGGCGCCGAGTCGCGCGCAGACACGTGCACCTCGCACGCCTCTGCCGGGTCGCGGATTGTACTGTCCATACAAATACATACAGCCTCCATCCCTCCACAAGTAACGAGCTCACCTCCAGGCATCCTCCTGCGCGAGTTGTTCGGCGCGCGTGTAGTGTGTGAGGCAGGCGTGCAGCGTCAGCGGCGCCGAGTCGCGCGCAGACACGTGCACCTCGCACGCCTCTGCCGGGTCGCGGATTATACTGTCCATACAAATACATACAGCCTCCATCCCTCCACAAGTAACGAGCTCACCTCCAGGCATCCTCCTGCGCGAGTTGTTCGGCGCGCGTGTAGTGTGTGAGGCAGGCGTGCAGCGTCAGCGGCGCCGAGTCGCGCGCAGACACGTGCACCTCGCACGCCTCTGCCGGGTCGCGGATTATACTGTCCATACAAATATCATATTAGATTGAAACCAAACGAATATCATTATTTTTGGTGATTTGCACAATAAGAGATACTTCTTTTGCTATATTAAACAATATAGTCTCGAATTTATACCGAAGCCGAACTCACTCGATCCTATGCGGTCGAGATTTTAATGTCTCTGATTTAATCCGAACCCGAAGGATTTTTGAGCTGACAGACTCTACACAGCACTCAATTTCAGGCCAATCTATTTAAAGCAATCAGTGGGGTCCGTTAAATCACACACAGCTTTATGAACTTATAGCCTGTATGCTTAGGGATACACTAGTTTTTGATTCATTTAGATCAAACGAGTAGTTTTTATAGTTGAATGTCATTTCTCTGTACGAAAGAGACGACGACTTTACAAAGTCGACGCCAGCCGATTCTCCTGTCTTTGGGGCTGAGCCGTACGGATTGTATTTGTACCTGTCTCTGTGCGCCGGGTCCCACAGCAACTCCAGTCGCAGATGTGGGTGTTTGTCGTGCGCGCAGAGCGCTTGTTCCACGTCCAGGGAAAACAACGGGTGAGGGAGCTGAAACATACAAAACATATGTAAAAATCTAGGCAAGTGTAATTTTCAGTGCAATTTTTTGAGGAAACTTGATTTCTCTTCATCTGATTCATTAAGATTTATTCCCTCGAGCACTCTCTCTGCCACCACCGTGCTCATCTACAGCTACATGTACAAGTAGTATAAGTGTGACAGTGACCTCCGGCTGCAGATAGGCGGGATCCTTGGGCCGGTGCGCCTCGGCGACGCGCGCGCGGAAGATGTCCGCGCCCTGCGCCCCCTCCAGCACTCTCTCTGCCACCACCGTGCTCATCTCCAGTAGCTACATGTACAAGTAGTATAAGTGTGACAGTGACCTCCGGCTGCAGATAGGCGGGATCCTTGGGCCGGTGCGCCTCGGCGACGCGCGCGCGGAAGATGTCCGCGCCCTGCGCCCCCTCCAGCACTCTCTCTGCCACCACCGTGCTCATCTATAGCTACATGTACAAGTAGTATAAGTGTGACAGTGACCTCCGGCTGCAGATAGACGGGATCCTTGGGCCGGTGCGCCTCGGCGACGCGCGCGCGGAAGATGTCCGCGCCCTGCGCCCCCTCCAGCACTCTCTCTGCCACCACCGCGCTCATCTATAGCTACATGTACAAGTAGTATAAGTGTGACAGTGACCTCCGGCTGCAGATAGGCGGGATCCTTGGGCCGGTGCGCCTCGGCGACGCGCGCGCGGAAGATGTCCGCGCCCTGCGCCCCCTCCAGCACTCTCTCTGCCACCACCGTGCTCATCTCCAGTAGCTACATGTACAAGTAGTATAAGTGTGACAGTGACCTCCGGCTGCAGATAGGCGGGATCCTTGGGCCGGTGCGCCTCGGCGACGCGCGCGCGGAAGATGTCCGCGCCCTGCGCCCCCTCCAGCACTCTCTCTGCCACCACCGTGCTCATCTCCAGTAGCTACATGTACAAGTAGTATAAGTGTGACAGTGACCTCCGGCTGCAGATAGGCGGGATCCTTGGGCCGGTGCGCCTCGGCGACGCGCGCGCGGAAGATGTCCGCGCCCTGCGCCCCCTCCAGCACTCTCTCTGCCACCACCGCGCTCATCTCCAGTAGCTACATGTACAAGTAGTATAAGTGTGACAGTGACCTCCGGCTGCAGATAGGCGGGATCCTTGGGCCGGTGCGCCTCGGCGACGCGCGCGCGGAAGATGTCCGCGCCCTGCGCTTCCTCCAGCACTCTCTCTGCCACCACCGTGCTCATCTCCTACAGCTACATGTACAAGTAGTATAAGTGTGACAGTGACCTCCGGCTGCAGATAGGCGGGATCCTTGGGCCGGTGCGCCTCGGCGACGCGCGCGCGGAAGATGTCCGCGCCCTGCGCCCCCTCCAGCACTCTCTCTGCCACCACCGCGCTCATCTATAGCTACATGTACAAGTAGTATAAGTGTGACAGTGACCTCCGGCTGCAGATAGGCGGGATCCTTGGGCCGGTGCGCCTCGGCGACGCGCGCGCGGAAGATGTCCGCGCCCTGCGCCCCCTCCAGCACTCTCTCTGCCACCACCGTGCTCATCTCCAGTAGCTACATGTACAAGTAGTATAAGTGTGACAGTGACCTCCGGCTGCAGATAGGCGGGATCCTTGGGCCGGTGCGCCTCGGCGACGCGCGCGCGGAAGATGTCCGCGCCCTGCGCCCCCTCCAGCACTCTCTCTGCCACCACCGTGCTCATCTCCAGTAGCTACATGTACAAGTAGTATAAGTGTGACAGTGACCTCCGGCTGCAGATAGGCGGGATCCTTGGGCCGGTGCGCCTCGGCGACGCGCGCGCGGAAGATGTCCGCGCCCTGCGCCCCCTCCAGCACTCTCTCTGCCACCACCGTGCTCATCTCCAGTAGCTACATGTACAAGTAGTATAAGTGTGACAGTGACCTCCGGCTGCAGATAGGCGGGATCCTTGGGCCGGTGCGCCTCGGCGACGCGCGCGCGGAAGATGTCCGCGCCCTGCGCCCCCTCCAGCACTCTCTCTGCCACCACCGTGCTCATCTCCAGTAGCTACATGTACAAGTAGTATAAGTGTGACAGTGACCTCCGGCTGCAGATAGGCGGGATCCTTGGGCCGGTGCGCCTCGGCGACGCGCGCGCGGAAGATGTCCGCGCCCTGCGCCCCCTCCAGCACTCTCTCTGCCACCACCGTGCTCATCTCCTACAGCTACATGTACAAGTAGTATAAGTGTGACAGTGACCTCCGGCTGCAGATAGGCGGGATCCTTGGGCCGGTGCGCCTCGGCGACGCGCGCGCGGAAGATGTCCGCGCCCTGCGCCCCCTCCAGCACTCTCTCTGCCACCACCGTGCTCATCTATAGCTACATGTACAAGTAGTATAAGTGTGACAGTGACCTCCGGCTGCAGATAGGCGGGATCCTTGGGCCGGTGCGCCTCGGCGACGCGCGCGCGGAAGATGTCCGCGCCCTGCGCCCCCTCCAGCACTCTCTCTGCCACCACCGTGCTCATCTCCAGTAGCTACATGTACAAGTAGTATAAGTGTGACAGTGACCTCCGGCTGCAGATAGGCGGGATCCTTGGGCCGGTGCGCCTCGGCGACGCGCGCGCGGAAGATGTCCGCGCCCTGCGCCCCCTCCAGCACTCTCTCTGCCACCACCGTGCTCATCTCCAGTAGCTACATGTACAAGTAGTATAAGTGTGACAGTGACCTCCGGCTGCAGATAGGCGGGATCCTTGGGCCGGTGCGCCTCGGCGACGCGCGCGCGGAAGATGTCCGCGCCCTGCGCCCCCTCCAGCACTCTCTCTGCCACCACCGTGCTCATCTATAGCTACATGTACAAGTAGTATAAGTGTGACAGTGACCTCCGGCTGCAGATAGGCGGGATCCTTGGGCCGGTGCGCCTCGGCGACGCGCGCGCGGAAGATGTCCGCGCCCTGCGCCCCCTCCAGCACTCTCTCTGCCACCACCGTGCTCATCTCCAGAAGCTACATGTACAAGTAGTATAAGTGTGACAGTGACCTCCGGCTGCAGATAGGCGGGATCCTTGGGCCGGTGCGCCTCGGCGACGCGCGCGCGGAAGATGTCCGCGCCCTGCGCCCCCTCCAGCACTCTCTCTGCCACCACCGTGCTCATCTATAGCTACATGTACAAGTAGTATAAGTGTGACAGTGACCTCCGGCTGCAGATAGGCGGGATCCTTGGGCCGGTGCGCCTCGGCGACGCGCGCGCGGAAGATGTCCGCGCCCTGCGCCCCCTCCAGCACTCTCTCTGCCACCACCGTGCTCATCTCCAGTAGCTACATGTACAAGTAGTATAAGTGTGACAGTGACCTCCGGCTGCAGATAGGCGGGATCCTTGGGCCGGTGCGCCTCGGCGACGCGCGCGCGGAAGATGTCCGCGCCCTGCGCCCCCTCCAGCACTCTCTCTGCCACCACCGTGCTCATCTCCAGAAGCTACATGTACAAGTAGTATAAGTGTGACAGTGACCTCCGGCTGCAGATAGGCGGGATCCTTGGGCCGGTGCGCCTCGGCGACGCGCGCGCGGAAGATGTCCGCGCCCTGCGCCCCCTCCAGCACTCTCTCTGCCACCACCGTGCTCATCTATAGCTACATGTACAAGTAGTATAAGTGTGACAGTGACCTCCGGCTGCAGATAGGCGGGATCCTTGGGCCGGTGCGCCTCGGCGACGCGCGCGCGGAAGATGTCCGCGCCCTGCGCCCCCTCCAGCACTCTCTCTGCCACCACCGTGCTCATCTCCAGAAGCTACATGTACAAGTAGTATAAGTGTGACAGTGACCTCCGGCTGCAGATAGGCGGGATCCTTGGGCCGGTGCGCCTCGGCGACGCGCGCGCGGAAGATGTCCGCGCCCTGCGCCCCCTCCAGCACTCTCTCTGCCACCACCGTGCTCATCTATAGCTACATGTACAAGTAGTATAAGTGTGACAGTGACCTCCGGCTGCAGATAGGCGGGATCCTTGGGCCGGTGCGCCTCGGCGACGCGCGCGCGGAAGATGTCCGCGCCCTGCGCCCCCTCCAGCACTCTCTCTGCCACCACCGCGCTCATCTATAGCTACATGTACAAGTAGTATAAGTGTGACAGTGACCTCCGGCTGCAGATAGGCGGGATCCTTGGGCCGGTGCGCCTCGGCGACGCGCGCGCGGAAGATGTCCGCGCCCTGCGCCCCCTCCAGCACTCTCTCTGCCACCACCGTGCTCATCTATAGCTACATGTACAAGTAGTATAAGTGTGACAGTGACCTCCGGCTGCAGATAGGCGGGATCCTTGGGCCGGTGCGCCTCGGCGACGCGCGCGCGGAAGATGTCCGCGCCCTGCGCCCCCTCCAGCACTCTCTCTGCCACCACCGTGCTCATCTCCTACAGCTACATGTACAAGTAGTATAAGTGTGACAGTGACCTCCGGCTGCAGATAGGCGGGATCCTTGGGCCGGTGCGCCTCGGCGACGCGCGCGCGGAAGATGTCCGCGCCCTGCGCCCCCTCCAGCACTCTCTCTGCCACCACCGTGCTCATCTATAGCTACATGTACAAGTAGTATAAGTGTGACAGTGACCTCCGGCTGCAGATAGGCGGGATCCTTGGGCCGGTGCGCCTCGGCGACGCGCGCGCGGAAGATGTCCGCGCCCTGCGCCCCCTCCAGCACTCTCTCTGCCACCACCGTGCTCATCTATAGCTACATGTACAAGTAGTATAAGTGTGACAGTGACCTCCGGCTGCAGATAGGCGGGATCCTTGGGCCGGTGCGCCTCGGCGACGCGCGCGCGGAAGATGTCCGCGCCCTGCGCCCCCTCCAGCACTCTCTCTGCCACCACCGTGCTCATCTATAGCTACATGTACAAGTAGTATAAGTGTGACAGTGACCTCCGGCTGCAGATAGGCGGGATCCTTGGGCCGGTGCGCCTCGGCGACGCGCGCGCGGAAGATGTCCGCGCCCTGCGCCCCCTCCAGCACTCTCTCTGCCACCACCGTGCTCATCTCCTACAGCTACATGTACAAGTAGTATAAGTGTGACAGTGACCTCCGGCTGCAGATAGGCGGGATCCTTGGGCCGGTGCGCCTCGGCGACGCGCGCGCGGAAGATGTCCGCGCCCTGCGCCCCCTCCAGCACTCTCTCTGCCACCACCGTGCTCATCTATAGCTACATGTACAAGTAGTATAAGTGTGACAGTGACCTCCGGCTGCAGATAGGCGGGATCCTTGGGCCGGTGCGCCTCGGCGACGCGCGCGCGGAAGATGTCCGCGCCCTGCGCCCCCTCCAGCACTCTCTCTGCCACCACCGTGCTCATCTATAGCTACATGTACAAGTAGTATAAGTGTGACAGTGACCTCCGGCTGCAGATAGGCGGGATCCTTGGGCCGGTGCGCCTCGGCGACGCGCGCGCGGAAGATGTCCGCGCCCTGCGCCCCCTCCAGCACTCTCTCTGCCACCACCGTGCTCATCTCCAGTAGCTACATGTACAAGTAGTATAAGTGTGACAGTGACCTCCGGCTGCAGATAGGCGGGATCCTTGGGCCGGTGCGCCTCGGCGACGCGCGCGCGGAAGATGTCCGCGCCCTGCGCCCCCTCCAGCACTCTCTCTGCCACCACCGCGCTCATCTCCAGTAGCTACATGTACAAGTAGTATAAGTGTGACAGTGACCTCCGGCTGCAGATAGGCGGGATCCTTGGGCCGGTGCGCCTCGGCGACGCGCGCGCGGAAGATGTCCGCGCCCTGCGCCCCCTCCAGCACTCTCTCTGCCACCACCGTGCTCATCTCCAGTAGCTACATGTACAAGTAGTATAAGTGTGACAGTGACCTCCGGCTGCAGATAGGCGGGATCCTTGGGCCGGTGCGCCTCGGCGACGCGCGCGCGGAAGATGTCCGCGCCCTGCGCCCCCTCCAGCACTCTCTCTGCCACCACCGTGCTCATCTCCAGTAGCTACATGTACAAGTAGTATAAGTGTGACAGTGACCTCCGGCTGCAGATAGGCGGGATCCTTGGGCCGGTGCGCCTCGGCGACGCGCGCGCGGAAGATGTCCGCGCCCTGCGCCCCCTCCAGCACTCTCTCTGCCACCACCGTGCTCATCTCCTACAGCTACATGTACAAGTAGTATAAGTGTGACAGTGACCTCCGGCTGCAGATAGGCGGGATCCTTGGGCCGGTGCGCCTCGGCGACGCGCGCGCGGAAGATGTCCGCGCCCTGCGCCCCCTCCAGCACTCTCTCTGCCACCACCGTGCTCATCTATAGCTACATGTACAAGTAGTATAAGTGTGACAGTGACCTCCGGCTGCAGATAGGCGGGATCCTTGGGCCGGTGCGCCTCGGCGACGCGCGCGCGGAAGATGTCCGCGCCCTGCGCCCCCTCCAGCACTCTCTCTGCCACCACCGTGCTCATCTATAGCTACATGTACAAGTAGTATAAGTGTGACAGTGACCTCCGGCTGCAGATAGGCGGGATCCTTGGGCCGGTGCGCCTCGGCGACGCGCGCGCGGAAGATGTCCGCGCCCTGCGCCCCCTCCAGCACTCTCTCTGCCACCACCGTGCTCATCTATAGCTACATGTACAAGTAGTATAAGTGTGACAGTGACCTCCGGCTGCAGATAGGCGGGATCCTTGGGCCGGTGCGCCTCGGCGACGCGCGCGCGGAAGATGTCCGCGCCCTGCGCCCCCTCCAGCACTCTCTCTGCCACCACCGTGCTCATCTCCAGTAGCTACATGTACAAGTAGTATAAGTGTGACAGTGACCTCCGGCTGCAGATAGGCGGGATCCTTGGGCCGGTGCGCCTCGGCGACGCGCGCGCGGAAGATGTCCGCGCCCTGCGCCCCCTCCAGCACTCTCTCTGCCACCACCGTGCTCATCTCCAGTAGCTACATGTACAAGTAGTATAAGTGTGACAGTGACCTCCGGCTGCAGATAGGCGGGATCCTTGGGCCGGTGCGCCTCGGCGACGCGCGCGCGGAAGATGTCCGCGCCCTGCGCCCCCTCCAGCACTCTCTCTGCCACCACCGTGCTCATCTCCAGTAGCTACATGTACAAGTAGTATAAGTGTGACAGTGACCTCCGGCTGCAGATAGGCGGGATCCTTGGGCCGGTGCGCCTCGGCGACGCGCGCGCGGAAGATGTCCGCGCCCTGCGCCCCCTCCAGCACTCTCTCTGCCACCACCGTGCTCATCTCCAGTAGCTACATGTACAAGTAGTATAAGTGTGACAGTGACCTCCGGCTGCAGATAGGCGGGATCCTTGGGCCGGTGCGCCTCGGCGACGCGCGCGCGGAAGATGTCCGCGCCCTGCGCCCCCTCCAGCACTCTCTCTGCCACCACCGTGCTCATCTCCAGTAGCTACATGTACAAGTAGTATAAGTGTGACAGTGACCTCCGGCTGCAGATAGGCGGGATCCTTGGGCCGGTGCGCCTCGGCGACGCGCGCGCGGAAGATGTCCGCGCCCTGCGCCCCCTCCAGCACTCTCTCTGCCACCACCGTGCTCATCTATAGCTACATGTACAAGTAGTATAAGTGTGACAGTGACCTCCGGCTGCAGATAGGCGGGATCCTTGGGCCGGTGCGCCTCGGCGACGCGCGCGCGGAAGATGTCCGCGCCCTGCGCCCCCTCCAGCACTCTCTCTGCCACCACCGTGCTCATCTATAGCTACATGTACAAGTAGTATAAGTGTGACAGTGACCTCCGGCTGCAGATAGGCGGGATCCTTGGGCCGGTGCGCCTCGGCGACGCGCGCGCGGAAGATGTCCGCGCCCTGCGCCCCCTCCAGCACTCTCTCTGCCACCACCGTGCTCATCTATAGCTACATGTACAAGTAGTATAAGTGTGACAGTGACCTCCGGCTGCAGATAGGCGGGATCCTTGGGCCGGTGCGCCTCGGCGACGCGCGCGCGGAAGATGTCCGCGCCCTGCGCCCCCTCCAGCACTCTCTCTGCCACCACCGTGCTCATCTCCAGTAGCTACATGTACAAGTAGTATAAGTGTGACAGTGACCTCCGGCTGCAGATAGGCGGGATCCTTGGGCCGGTGCGCCTCGGCGACGCGCGCGCGGAAGATGTCCGCGCCCTGCGCCCCCTCCAGCACTCTCTCTGCCACCACCGTGCTCATCTATAGCTACATGTACAAGTAGTATAAGTGTGACAGTGACCTCCGGCTGCAGATAGGCGGGATCCTTGGGCCGGTGCGCCTCGGCGACGCGCGCGCGGAAGATGTCCGCGCCCTGCGCCCCCTCCAGCACTCTCTCTGCCACCACCGTGCTCATCTCCAGTAGCTACATGTACAAGTAGTATAAGTGTGACAGTGACCTCCGGCTGCAGATAGGCGGGATCCTTGGGCCGGTGCGCCTCGGCGACGCGCGCGCGGAAGATGTCCGCGCCCTGCGCCCCCTCCAGCACTCTCTCTGCCACCACCGTGCTCATCTCCAGTAGCTACATGTACAAGTAGTATAAGTGTGACAGTGACCTCCGGCTGCAGATAGGCGGGATCCTTGGGCCGGTGCGCCTCGGCGACGCGCGCGCGGAAGATGTCCGCGCCCTGCGCCCCCTCCAGCACTCTCTCTGCCACCACCGTGCTCATCTCCAGTAGCTACATGTACAAGTAGTATAAGTGTGACAGTGACCTCCGGCTGCAGATAGGCGGGATCCTTGGGCCGGTGCGCCTCGGCGACGCGCGCGCGGAAGATGTCCGCGCCCTGCGCCCCCTCCAGCACTCTCTCTGCCACCACCGTGCTCATCTCCAGTAGCTACATGTACAAGTAGTATAAGTGTGACAGTGACCTCCGGCTGCAGATAGGCGGGATCCTTGGGCCGGTGCGCCTCGGCGACGCGCGCGCGGAAGATGTCCGCGCCCTGCGCCCCCTCCAGCACTCTCTCTGCCACCACCGTGCTCATCTATAGCTACATGTACAAGTAGTATAAGTGTGACAGTGACCTCCGGCTGCAGATAGGCGGGATCCTTGGGCCGGTGCGCCTCGGCGACGCGCGCGCGGAAGATGTCCGCGCCCTGCGCCCCCTCCAGCACTCTCTCTGCCACCACCGTGCTCATCTATAGCTACATGTACAAGTAGTATAAGTGTGACAGTGACCTCCGGCTGCAGATAGGCGGGATCCTTGGGCCGGTGCGCCTCGGCGACGCGCGCGCGGAAGATGTCCGCGCCCTGCGCCCCCTCCAGCACTCTCTCTGCCACCACCGTGCTCATCTATAGCTACATGTACAAGTAGTATAAGTGTGACAGTGACCTCCGGCTGCAGATAGGCGGGATCCTTGGGCCGGTGCGCCTCGGCGACGCGCGCGCGGAAGATGTCCGCGCCCTGCGCCCCCTCCAGCACTCTCTCTGCCACCACCGTGCTCATCTCCAGTAGCTACATGTACAAGTAGTATAAGTGTGACAGTGACCTCCGGCTGCAGATAGGCGGGATCCTTGGGCCGGTGCGCCTCGGCGACGCGCGCGCGGAAGATGTCCGCGCCCTGCGCCCCCTCCAGCACTCTCTCTGCCACCACCGTGCTCATCTATAGCTACATGTACAAGTAGTATAAGTGTGACAGTGACCTCCGGCTGCAGATAGGCGGGATCCTTGGGCCGGTGCGCCTCGGCGACGCGCGCGCGGAAGATGTCCGCGCCCTGCGCCCCCTCCAGCACTCTCTCTGCCACCACCGTGCTCATCTATAGCTACATGTACAAGTAGTATAAGTGTGACAGTGACCTCCGGCTGCAGATAGGCGGGATCCTTGGGCCGGTGCGCCTCGGCGACGCGCGCGCGGAAGATGTCCGCGCCCTGCGCCCCCTCCAGCACTCTCTCTGCCACCACCGTGCTCATCTCCTTCAGTAGCAGCTTCTGTAGGTCTTCGTACGATGTCTCCCTCGGCACTTGCATTGCGTACGGCGATCCTAGAACGATTAAATAATATTCTATCTTATAAAGCAATTTTACAATCTGCAAAGAAAGTTTTTTCTTTAAATCTCTACTAGGTTTCATGGAGAATGTAGTTAGGTATGCCACTCGAATTCCACCCTACCTAAACAAATGGCGGTAATTAATTTAGACTTCTCGAGTAAATTGCGAAAATTTTAAGGCTGGCGCCTAATTGTTATAGACAACTGCTTTCCAACAAATTCTTCCTAAAACGATTTTTTTACCGCTAATTTGTTTAGGTCATCTCACGCAGAATGTTTGTAGTCACAATACGATGGTAAAAATAAATTATTACTTTTGGCTTTAAAGGTTCAGAATTGTTTACGCCTCTTCCGTATACAAAGCGACTTACCGAATCTTTCCCCATCAAGTAAGTTGACCCAGAGAATGAGCAGGTAGGGCGTCGTAGGCGTCTGCAGCAGGGGCGGAGCCTCCATGCAGTACAGCGCCCCCGAGTCGAGCCCCGCAGGCTCCCAAGCAGCACGCGCGTTACACCAGCCTGAACAATAAACAAAATATGTTCAGAACATGTATTCGCTGGGTGCGCGATGACAGCGTCAACTAGCGGTTACAATTACGGCGGGCTTTTTAATGTCAAATGGCTGACTGTCTTTACGAAGAGTAAGTAAACAAACAAATAATTTCAATGAAATATCGTAATTTTCTTTAATTTTATTCGATTATGTTAATCTATAGTGTCGATAAAACGTTGACCTTCTTTATTTCCCGTCTAAAATGGCAAAATCAATAACTTTCAGATGTAATTCACACGGACCTTTTCATGGCTATCTTCATGAGAAGTAAGTTACAAAATAAACAAATTACACCGAATAACGCATTTCATGCATAATGCAACCGATCATTTATGACTGTATTTTCGTAATAATACAGATTATTTGGTTTTTTCAGTTAAGCATGGCCAAATTCATTATTATAACTGGATTCTGCTCAATCAAACACAACATCGCTTTCAAATCCCAAACTACAATAAAATAGGAAACAATTCGTTTTTGCTCAACATGTCCAAAATGTAATAGAAAATAAACGCATAAACATGCTACTCCCTACAACATACAAGATATAATATTAAAAATGTTGTTCTATAGGTTATACTAACTTTTTCCTCTTGATAGCGATTATCCATTTAATTCGTTGTTCTCGTTTCCAACTTGCTAGTGGAAATTTATTCATTTATGATTACTGTTTTTGCCATTGTTTTTGCAATTAACTACGCTGCAGGTTTCGTGCCGCATATTTATTTATTTTTAGATGCCTTAATTTCGCTAGTAAAATGTGACAGTTGGCCTGACGAAAGTTCCTTTTTTGGCCACGGCGCGCGCTGCGATCGATTCGTGGTTCCCCCACCACCTACTTCGCACCCAGCGAATAGTCACTTTTCCGGAAAACACTTTCCAGCCAAGTCAACATGACTGACCACGGCCTTTTGTTCGTTCGGCGCATTATTACCTATCTCTCACTCTCTCTCTCTCTCTCTCACTCGCTCTCTCTCTCTCTCTCTCTCTCTCTCTCTCTCTCACTCGCTCTCTCTCTCACTCGCTCTCTCACTCGCTCTCTCTCTCACTCGCTCTCTCTCTCACTCGCTCTCTCTCACTCACTCTTCCTCTGTGCTTTAAAAGGAAAGAGATAAGGAATATTGATTGTGAGAATAATGTGGTAAGTATTAAAGCACATACAGACGGCGCGACTAGCGTATTGCTAGGTTACGATTCTAGGTTATTTGATGCGACTGATGAAGCGATTTAATGGGATGAGTGTCCAGATCCCACTAAGATGGCTGTAGATTGACACATTACAACTTCATTTTAATGAGATATCCCAATTTCTTGACACATTTTAAATTAATAGTATACCATACCTGTCTCATTGATTTCCGCCAGGATGATGTGATCACGATCTATACCAGTGTCCGTGTGCAAGCTAGTGCGCAAGTCTTCCATTGTCGAGTTCGATTGCAGCTCAATACCGATGCGGACTTGCCGGGGTTGCTGATTCACATATACAACCTGGAAACAAATTAAAAAAAAATTGAAATCTATTTAAGACAAAAATGGTCCATGATAATAAACTTTCAACTGGGTTAGTCAACTAATCAAATAAAATGTTTTAAGAACTTCTTAGTTCGCTCACAATATTGACAATTTCCGGCATACAAAAACTAACTTTGACTGCAGCAAACAGGTTTGCGTAATTCCAGAGAATTAAGATAACAGATGCCATTTTTATTTGGTCAACAATGGAATGTAAAGATCCTCGACATGTTAATATTGTGACTAAGGAAGGTAATTAAAAACCCACATGGCTAAACCAAAGATAATGAAAACAATAATATTTACGTAGTCGGCAACAGATAGGTATCATTCGAGACAGAAAAATAACAATCCATTAACCAGTATAATTTCAAACAACTAGTGGACTGGGGCGATTAGGGCCACCCCTTCGACGACTGTTAATGATTTTTCGACTACATGACATGACAAACAAAATTGTCAAACAACATTTATGTACTCACATTAACAGGTAAGGGAGATATTTGCGCGGCCGCCGGCCTGGGCGGAAGCTGCACGCTCACACAGTGGAAGGGGTCAAACGTACACGATGTCCTTTCACATTTCGCACATGTTAAAGCAGACCTGAAAACATTTGACATAACTAAATCAAAAACCTTAGACATACATTTAAGAAAAAGGTATTCAATATGGGTGCAGCCTAAAAACCGGTCAAGTGCGAGTCGGAATGCTGGACCGGGTCTGACTTAAGTTTTCTTTAAATAAAGGCAATAAGTATAAAAATGCTTAAGTCCTGTGTGGAAAGTCGGCGAGTTCGGTGCAAATAGTGCAACCTAGATATCCTACGAGGGTGCTATAGTACATTACTGAGGCCGGGAAAATGTATGTATGTATAATATTGTATTTCATAGCAAAGTTGAGAAAAAGTGGTTAATTTAATTTTTATAGCGCATCCAGTGCGCGCGTCCTGGTCGATGATAAAGGTCGCAGTGTCGTACTAGTCGCGTTTTAGCACCGGTTGCGAACATCCGCTTAGGATATTATATGAATGCACTGAACCGCATAAATACTCATTTTAAATTCGGGAAATAGCATCGAGTATTACGTTACGTTATGGGGCTGTTTAATAACTGTGACGAGAAATCATAAAATCGCTACGAACGAAATTTAGATAATATCTAAGCAGAAATCATAAAATCGCTACGAACGAAATTTAGATAATATCTAAGCATATTATGTTTAACAACAAAAATAGCAATGGATATGAAGATTGTAATAAAAAATGCGATTACCAACAGTATCAAACAACAGGACCTTCTTTGCTTATTTGCAATGTCATAACTTCATAAAGCTCCTATTTAAAGATCTTATACATTGGATTTTAAGTAATTTGTAACAGAATTTACGGAACACAGTTGTTGGTAATTTTATCAAATTATTCATTGTCCTATCATTACGCCGTAACTCGAAATAGGCACTAACTTGACATCTAAAGATATCTTGTTCCCCACACCAGTAAATAAAAAGTTTTACGCAGATAAATTTGCGGGTCCCTTCTAGTAGCATACTAAAGCTATAAAAAGAATTGATCAGATTTCATATTTGTAGGACTACAATTTTTACTTTTCTGTATTCCGCTTAGAAGGAGGACGTAATCACTGCTTTTATATTTTTCCTAAAATTACTAATTATTTTATTATTACTTTATTAAAATCTACTCATTCTAAAATGTAGTAACTCCAATGTGTCTAATTAAAAAAATTAATAATGTTGAGCTTGACATTACTGACAGCTTATTTTTTTTTTTCAGATAGCTCTGCAGGCATAGTTGTCGCAAATTTCGGTTATTTTATGTATTTTCTATGTTTCTTTACATACAGAAAAGAAATTCAAATATTTTTTACACCCACACGACGCGAAGCTCTCTGGATCTCTATTTAAATTTCCACCCATTAGAAATATGAAATGTTGTCAAATTTCGCCAAACACTATTACCAAAAAAATTATCTGCCATGAGTCAGCTGAGAGATTGCAAACGACCTTGGTCTTTATCTCACCAACGCTATTTATAGTTAACTAGTTTGATGTGGTTCGCGGTCGCCGATTTTATAATGACTTAAATAGCGTGTTGCGTGTTGTAACTTTGATAAAACACGAGCGTAATAGGTTCTTTGCGGGTTTACATTAAAGTATACTTCCCATAATGTTACAAAGGCGGAATGCTTTTTTTATTGATACAAAACCACAGCACGAATTGTATTTGTTAGTTTGTACTTTTATAACATCATAATAAAGCAATGGATCTCTCGCCGTAAAATTGTGAAAATTCGTTTATAGACGAACGCGCGGCATTATAAGCTGTTGATAAATTGTAAAACGTACCATACAGCTTACAATTTAACATAAGTATTAATTTTCAATAGTTTATAATCTTTAGAGTTTATAATCTATCGGCGTCCTACCGTAAAATGACCGTTTTGATTGGCTTTCGCGTTTTCAAAACTAACGGCGTTCACAACTTTACGGTGACGGCAGATCCATATGCATAGAGATAAAATATGGGCCAGACATAAATAGTATACCTACAATATTAGTGTATAAAGTATGCTCAAATAATGTGCAAATGTTTACCACCTGGAAGAAACCAAAAGGTGAACCGAGAAAAAAGTGGATGGATTGTGCGGAATGAGGGTAGAATATGCTGATATGATAGTAAATATAATGATAAATGCTGGAACGTCTTGTGTCATCTCATCTCTGCACTGGTTGAATTAATGGTCCGGCCACGACTTCAGTGTTAGCGGCAAGCGGCGCGGCGTGGGAACAAATAGAGCGGCAACCGCGCGCGGCGGCTCGTGCCGTACTTCATATATCGCTATGATTTTGTTTTTACCGCTCGCCGCTCACCGCTGATGCTGATCGAGTGTAATCGTGGCCGGGGCGTATAAGCTGAATCTAATAAGTAACAAAAACCAATTACCGATATTGCGCTTGAAACACTGCCTGGACAAATGAACTATTTCTTCTAGCATGATTAGCTAAGGTTTCTGCAGCCACTACCTCATCAGGTTTTCCACATGTGTTCTGGAATATACAATAAACATATTTAATATTAACTTTCCTTTATCACAACACAGGGTTTTTGGATGAGAATGGTTAGTGACATCAGTATATTTATGGTCCAGTCTAGTTTGTTTAAGATACAATAATATACAGGCTATACAATATTTATTACTTTACAGTGCAATCCTCAATTTTTACAGAAACAGATCAGGACTTTAATTCAAAACCAATAATGTGCATCTGCTGTAATCTGCCATTATAGTATTTTGCACAACAGACAAGCACAGTTGAATAACAAAGATAACATTATGTGACTTGATATAAATCATTATCAATAAAATAATGAAAAACGTAAATAGTAAACTATTAATATGGGCTTGTTTGCAAGGGCAAATATTTGTGTGATGAACTCCAATGTTTGTTCCTGGGACATGGATGTTTCTATTGTCGTCTAATACCCATATTACAAGTTCTAGTAGGCTTACTAAGGCTTAATTAAGGTCAGGTTTGGGCTAGGTTTATATCCGTAAGGTTGACTGATATGTATTTATTGAATAATTATGATTTTTGCTAATTAAGACTAAGAAGTGCAGAGTAGTGCTAATCATACAGTGATTACAGGTTTGCTTTTGAGACCGGTTTTTATTTCAACTATAGAAATTCCTCCCTTCATAACATCATTACAAAAGTAATATCATTTATACCTTTATAGTCTTGTATTTCTTCTTAGTGGCAGTATTTAAGTCTTCATGAACCTTATCTAGCAGCCAAAATAGAAATTCTTGTGCATCATGTTGACTGTTCCCTCTGTACTGCATACCATGTCTTTCCACTGCCCCCTGGAAATACATTTGAGAAGATATAATATTGGAAATGGTAATATTTCCAAATGGTATATATTTATTTTTACAATGGAAAATAAATAAAAACTATATAATACGTACTAAAACTTAAAATGAAAAAGAATCCCCCAGTACTGAAGCCGTCTGAGGCATCGTCCCCAGCACGCTCGCCGCGTTTTTCCTTTGAATGGCGAGGCTCAGTCTTTGAGCGAAAAAGGAGCCCGCTCTGATATTACCCGATATTCCGATTAATTTTTGTGAAATTAATAATTAATATTCACATAAAACTTACTTGCCAGATCATTAACTGACGTAGTGTGAGAAGTTAGAAATATATTATGAAACATAATTACTTGTTATTGGCAATAAATGTTTAGGGCCTTATCACACTTTCGATTTGCAAGCAAGTTTTCTATACAAATAAGCATAGCGGTGAACTCGCTGCGTGATCGCCTTCATACAAAATTCGCTCAAAAATCGCAAGTATGATAAGGCCCTTACTGGTTGTGGCTGTATTGTAAATTGATTACAATATAAAATATGTCAAATAAAAAAGTACAGTCTGTGAGCTTCCAGATTGGGATTCCGGTTTGAATGGATGAGAGGTTCTTATCTGGATCCCGTAAGAATGAGCGAGACAGTTATAAAAACGCGTATCACATTCTGTTAGCTCATGCACTGTAGGCATTTTTTTTCTGTTGCAGGGATATGATGCTAATCCATGTACAAATAAATGAGATAAGCCGAAACAGTTATTTCCTATAGGCAGGAAGGCTATAACCTCCAATAGATATTATTCTAGGTTAAAGTCTTTCCGCTTTTTGCATCCATAGTTAAGACCTTGATCAAAAATTCATCAGTTTATGTTACTGTTTTGGATAAGCAAATTAACATGAACAAAGTCTAGGGGACTTTGGAATTTAAGTAAGTCAAAATGAAGTCCGATAACAAATTTTATACATAATTCAACACACTCAAGCACACTCATACTAATCATTTAAAAAATACTCAGATTTCAGTGGCACTCTTTGCCACTGAAATCTGCCACTTTAATTACTATTATTGTTATTTGTAATTGCGATATTCTCAGGCATTGTGATCTATTAATATAGGTATATTTAAAGCCTAGACTGGCAAGAAAAAGAGAGGATTGGAAAGTGTTGGAGGAGGCCTTTGCCAAAGGGCACACTCCCAGAAATGGGCACATTGGAAATTAAAATATATGTATAAATGAACTATAATATGTATGTGAGAAAAGGTTATAAATAAAATAAAAAAAAGCCTAGATACCTATATTAATAGATGACAATGCCTGAGGATATCACTGAAGGTCAATACATGTGTAATATAGGAATCCTCAGGGAGTAGAGTGAGTCACTCATAAACAGATATTCATTAGTTAAATGGATGTTCAAAAAATGATGCAATATTACCTTGAATGCAGTACTCAGGTCCGGAGTGTATCTACACGCCCAGAGAGCTTTTAATAGAGTTGCCAGTTGTTCCGTTACTTCTCCCCTTGTGCCATATTTTTTTGAATTAATTTTATTTCTTTTCTGTAAGTCTACCTAGAAACAATGAAGAAAAAACTAAGTTAAATATCTCAAATTATTTTCCAATAAATACTCGATATTCATCATCAAGCAAGGCCATAACATTTTTATACATATTGGCCATGGATAAGTAGAAATTACAATAACAAATAGAGGTAAACAACAGACAGTCTTATTGTTAAACAGCAATATCTTAGGGTAGTTCTTAATCAACAAAATCAATTATTTGTATTTATTGGGTTGTACAAAACAAACTTTTAGAAAAATAAATAAATAGTAAAATGAAATGTAATTATCTAATAGTAAGCTACAGAACTTCCAATAAGAACTCATGAGCAAAGGTTTATGTTCAATAATTACAGTTTTTTAACTAACCTTGTAATGATCTAACACAAAATATTCAGCAATAACATCAGTATGTGAAAGGCACTGCAAGACAGCATTCATATAACATGTATTGCCATGGTTTTTGATGCCTGTAGCAGCAGGGGTAGAGCCTGGAGGCCAGGGAGGGTCGCCACTGCACGGAACTCGCTCGCCGTTCAACACTGCTGGTGCTGATTTAACCTGTTATCAATCATATTCAAAAAGCCCAATTAACATTCATAAAATAATGCAAAACCTGAAAAATGTATAATCTCAGTTAATATTACCCACCCCAGAGACATTTACTGTACTCATGTGTTGCGCTATTTTGTTCAGAAACCGTTTCCATGATGGCCTTCGGAACAACTTCCTTTCGATCATACCATCGTCCTTCGGGGATTCCGCGACTGTGGAGCTAGCGCTGGTTGGTTTGTTGTCAATATCGTTACTCTTATTTTTACTGGAACTCTGTTTGGTCGTACCAAACGGATTGCGGGGCAATGTAAAGGTCCTTTTTAGTCGGGATCCGTCCACCTGTTTTGGTGTCATGTTATTATCCGCCACTTCGTTGATCAATTCACTCTCCGAACATGATTTTAAAACAGACGACAAATTGTTAGTAGACATAATCACTAAACTATGGTATATTACACTTGAAAAGGGCTATATTAAAAAGAAATCCGATTATAAAACATTGCATTGCAATAGATATGTCACTGACATAAGCGCCATTTTGATACGATCGAATGATTCGAATCGAATGTAAAGGAATGAATGATGAATGTTTGAATGAACTGAGTCATAGAGAAGAAGTGTGTGTATCGTGTTTTTTTTTCTACGATACAATTTGGTTGTCCAATCTGGTCCAACCAAACCACTCCGTACTCGAAGAACATGATATGCCATGCTGCCTCCTGTCGTGTGTAACAGAAATATAAAAACAAGTGCATTGAACTTTACAAAATTTCAAATCCTACATACAAATGATAACAAACCTAATGTAAGATATGAATAGAGGCAATAAAGAAGCTATTTCTATTTATTTTTTCGTTAGCATACCACCTAAACACAAGCATGTGACAGTGTCACTGTCACTGTCACTGTCAAAAAGGTCAGTAGTTATGTCTGGTGCCATGGGAGTGGTGGTGAAACATGTATAAGAAAGGAAATTGAATTGAACTGCGGAAAAACTGGTAGCTGCTTAGCTTAGTGCACGCAACGCAGGTAGTGTGAATGTGCTGCACTAGCAACGTTATGATGATTATGCGTATGCATTAAAAGTTTTAAAATATACTATTAGGATGCAAATGGCTTTTCTTACAGGAATAGCGGTGTAGAGGAATCTCAATATGATCGCTATTTAATTTAAAAAGTAAGTAAAAATAGCACGTTATTTTGTTTTATTATTTATTGCCGCTTAATACTTAAGCTTACTTTATATTATATACAACTGCATTCCATTACACTCATTTAATTTAAATTAAAAAAAATATTTAATGTTATTCAGTTATTATTTTCTTATAAGAAAATACTACTTAGCCAGTCATCGTGTATTAGTTCAAGGCTATACCTACACCAATTAAGTCGATTTTCCTTTAAGTTTCGCCCTTCATAATTAAAGTGGCATGGTTTAGAGTTAGTTATTAAATTATGGAAAACTAAATTGAATGTGTTACAAGAATATTAAATATTCTTAATGTGCACTTCTTAATAGATATATATCCAACCTACCATAAACCATAACATAAACATATAACTTAATAAAAATTGTGAACAATAATATGTGGACATATTATAAGTATGTATATGTAATGTATTTTTTATTTGTTTAAGGTATAGAAGAGGAAGGCAATGGGGTCATTCCAAAAATTAAAACTTCTGATATGGAAGAATTTTCTTCTTCAGAAAAGACATAAGTATCAAACCATATTTGAAATAGCTTCACCTGTAATATTTTCACTTTTTTTAATTTTGATAAGATGTCTTGTGGATCCAGAATCAAAACCGGATATTTCATATCCACCTTTCCAACCAATGTATTACAATGCCACTGGCCGAGAGATGTAAGTATGCTGAATGGCAATTATAAAACATTAATTGTATTTTGTATATTTGCTCAGAACCAGGACATTTAGCAGGACAATATATTAGTATTGGCTTGTATTCCTTCAAATCCGGAATTACATGCCCTATATATTAGGCTATTAAAAAACATTTGTTTACAAACTTAAAGTATAGTTATATGTGACAGTGTCAACCAAAAGGGTCCGATCAGTCGTCACTTGTTTATAGAGTCGAAAGTTTACACTTAAATAACAATAACCTCCCTATAAAATCTTTATGGTAAGCAAGAAAGTGGGCCTCTTTGATTGATACTTACTTATAGTATAAGATAGATACCGTCGATGACCGTAACTTCGCCTAGGCTTCCTATCTTCGCCTACCAAATATCTCTAGAGTTTTCAGAAGTATCTAAGTGTTTCTAAGAGATATCTAAAGGTCGTATGAGGAGCTATGCGCATCTCTTAGAAACACTTAGATACTTCTGAAAACTCTAGAGATATTTGGTAGGCGAAGATAGGAAGCCTAGGCGAAGTTACGGTCATCGACGGTACCTATATTTACAACAGATTTGTTAAGTATAACATTAGTAATTTACTATTAATAAATTCTTATTACTCATAGCAACATCAAATACAGTCATGTAAACACATTCGAAGGCATATTCATTTCTATATTCTTTGGCCTCTATACATTACTGCATATCACAAAAGATACCTACTATGAAAGTACATATATAATGATTTCAATTGTAATTTGTCAACTTTTACACTGAACATGCTAAAACTGACTTTTCCATCAAAAACTATTTGAAATATACTAAAAATATTGGGATATGACTACTAATTTGATTTATTTATTTCAGCGGTAACATTACCACAGTAAAACAACAAGGTACATTGGCATTTTCACCCGAAGGCCCACTACCAAGGAAAGCTTTAACGGATGCTCTAGAAATTGTAGCAAAAGATAATCTTAGTGGTCTTCTTGCTCTTCTATTTGACCCCAGAATGTTGCCAACTCCTAAAGGTTTCAAAGATGCCAAAGCTATGGAACTATCTCTTACTCAGCCTAATGCTATGCAAGCGATTCTTGTTGGAATCCAATTTGATGACAGCATGGCCAGTAAGTGCTATTTCAAGTATATTATCATATTTTATTTCAATTGATTGGGTAATTTTCATTTTTTGTTTGAATTGGCTGCTTAATTTTGATTGATAAATGAAATTTGTCGTATTTTGAAATCATTCCTAAACATTATGTTAAGAAAATATAAGTCCATTTAAAATTTTCGCACTTAAATAGTTGAAACCAAGAAATAAGGCGAAAATCCTTAAAAACTCTGGTATAGTAGGTGCCTACTATTTAACTTGTTGAAAACCGTTTCGAGATAGGGGAGGGGGCTATTGGTATTTGCCCAAGTGCCTAGGGGCTGGCCCTCTAAGTCCAGGCCTGATAATGATCCATCTGTGAAAATAATTCAATGCATCAATAAATAAATAAACGGATCTGTCTGTTAGTATTTACGATGCACTGTTTGAACCGGCAATAACAAGATCCAACTACCATTAATTGAGTTGCATCTACTTCGATTTCTCTTTATATTGTACAGCCGCTAGTGGCTCTCTCTCGCTCTTTGTATTGTTTTCGTCACTTTCCGCCATTTGTCCTAAAGTGAGCTTTTCTGCACGAGTATGGCATTGTGGGGTAATGTTTACAAGATGAACTCTTTATGAGCATTTGGACACCTTCGAATTATTTTACTATAACATTAGTACTTTTTGAAGACCGCAACAAGTGGAAAGCGATCGTCTACAAAATAATTGGTGGAGGTCACGACCCTCAGAAATGAGGAACACGACACAAGGAGAGGGGAAGCACTTTTTGTAAGGAATGAGTAGGTACCTAGGTGGGCGCATCTCCGAGCTTTTTATCCACGCGGTTTTAACTTGGCGAAATCGTTGCGCGCTGGCTTCGCTCCAATCAGTTTCTACATAGATCCTTCTTTTTACAGACGCCACCAAGTGGCCCGATAACGTGGTGATTACGATTCGATTCCCCGCCACTATGAGGACGCCGATGGTAGACAATCCGATACGACTCAGTTGGAGGACGAATCTCTTATTCCCCTTGGTGTCGAGACCTGGGCCGAGGGACCCTGAAGATAAATACGGCGGGAAAACACCAGGTAAATATGTTAACTCATGTACTTTATGTGCCATGCATGGTGTTCTATTCTACAGCAGTGTGCAGTGCAAACTTTTTGTGCACAAGGTACACCTCGGACATCGGTAAAGTTTGGAGGTACACCGTAAATGATTAATGTGATTTCCAGCGGTATTGGTTTTTTTCTTCCGTCCGTTTTTTACATTATGAGATAACCTTACTTTTCTGAATAATATCGGCTAAAGGCCACCGTACACCAGTGTGGCGCGGCACAAACTTTGCGGAAGACTGCTCTATTGTGTTCCCAGTATCAGGATCAGGTAAGCATCGAATGTAAAGGTATCTGAAACGCGTACCCGTTTTAATAAACCCCTATTAACCAAGCGAAAAGGTATGTGTTGTCCTTAACTGTGTACTGTATAGCATTTTGCAACGATTTACACACCGCCTTGCTAACTAAGACCCGGTTATAATAAAGTCTCTTTCGCAAATTTCGTCCGTTAAATCTTGTCATATCTTTCTCTGTGGGATGCTTGATGATTCAGCGCCCTCCATGATAACATGATTAACATTATTTTATTGTTCCGTTACATCTGATTTATAGTCGGTGCAACTCGACGATTTTTGTGATCTATTATCACATTTACTAAAACAGCTTGGCAATAGACCCATTATTCATTCACCTATCTATATGGCGTTAACAAGGTGAATAGCATGCTATTTATGTTGTTCGGGTAATTAAATTATCTACTTAGGGGTAATTAAGTGAGACTCTCTTACAGGCGCGTCAACTATCGTGTTTCAATGATTAAAACCCTAGAAAGTACTTATTACTGAGGCATTACATGTGTCTATGCATATCCGTGTCTACTGTTAACCTGCACAGTCATGCTTAACAGTAGGGACACACAAACATGCTGAATGTTTACCTTTATATGTAGATTCGTAATAGTGCAAAAGCTTTACGTATTAGCGTTATACTATAGAAAATAGATCGTATGTTCAATTTCCTTCAGTGGTGTATTTTCTGTTAATAGTTAAATAACATTACTGTTAAAGATATAGATTTGCGAAACAAGAAATCTAATAAATTGTGAGCTCTGATGACCAGCGTGTAGTCTGGAAATTTCGGTAGTTACCCATATTTAGAGATAGTGAACAGTGATATAGCCGTTAGCTTCTAATATTCACTTCGCCGTATTTGCCAGACATATTCACAAAAAATAATTGACCTTAACTAGGAGAAATTGTATTTCCGACAACAACTAAACGAGTTACTATAATAGTAAAACTAATGGTCTTAACCTACCTACGAGTAGGTATAATATTTAAAGAATTATCCTCTAATGCCTTGATCACACGTACCGAGTAAACGGGCGAGACAGTGCTCTGTCTCGCCCGTTTGTCTTGTGTGTGACAGGGACGAGAGCACTGTTTCGCCCACTGTGTGGGTACGTGTGATCAAGGCATAACTCCTAACCATTAAGGAATTGTACCTTCCATCATCAGCTCAGCATAATGAGATGATGACTACCAGACGCAAATACCTGAATGACTTACATACTTAATACATGATAAACATTGTTATAGTCTGGCTAATGAAATAATACTCAAAGTTTTGGCGGGAAATTTAAAAAATCTGTGGCTGGTAACACTGTGTAGTAGGAGTTATAGTTTTGATACTAGAAAATATTTTTGATTTTCTTTGCACACGTACCCAAGGAAATAAAGTTAAATATATGTTGACGTGCACTAATAGTCAGCTATAACTTATACCACTATGTACAGTACAGTCAACGACAAACACATATGGTTACGCTTTCTAACCATATACAAGGCGAAAAATTAAATTTAGTGTAAATAAGACCTAGCTCCATAATACCATAATTCATATTATTAATCCATTACCAAAAAAAATACATAAGTACCTACCTACTATGCCAAATTTCAACTTAATCGGAATGTTAGACCTAGTACATAAAGTATCAAAATTATTTATAGAGGACCCACGTACTAAATTGTTTAAATCATAGACAATTGGTGATGCCACAAGGAAATATCTGTCAACATTATTTGGCTAGCCAGACTTTCTAGTGCTAATAATATTTGAGGGTTGCCCTCGATTTTCCTGGGTTCCCATCATTAGGTCCCGTCATGGTTACATTGGGAACACCTCAGGAGTATACTCTTTCAATAAAACGATAATTTCGAGTATCGGTCCACAATTTACTATTATTTCAAGATTTTGAGGTCGGTTGAAAATAGATGCCACTACAAATGTTCGGGTAGGTCCACGGCCGGACGGTCCTACGTATCGGAGGATTTTGAACATCACTGCGAAATGGTGACGCACTTTGTGATGTTCGCATACTGACGTATAGGGGACCTAAGACATTTAGCTTTAAGTGTAAGATTATATTTAACCATATACCTGAAAGACCGCCGTAAAAATATGTGTGACTGGATATTTGGGGGAACAGGTGTTCTTGGAAATGGATGCCACGTTCCGAAACCCTAAAAATAGCTATCTGTTTAATTGCATTAGACGTTTAAGTATATTAAGTCTCTGAAGGTTAGTTAAATACATACAAGGATTAAGAGGAAATACCACTGCTTCGTTCTCGTCTGTTTCCTCCTCCAAAACGTAACCATTTACCATTATCAAATCTGTGTACCTACCGTCAGTTTTTGACCTAAATTCCGCCGCAAACAGGCGCCCAGTACAGATTTTTTTAAATAATTTTCTAAAAAAAGAAACTGTCCGGCACAGAACATTTCTTCCCCATTCAGTTCATAAAATTTCGTACAGATTGGTTTAGTTTTGGAGAAGGTAACTGATGTGAACGAAACCTTAATTTGTATTACCCGGTTTCGTTAAGTTAACACCTCATTTGTATACGACTCCATAGTTATCGGGTGCAAACTTAATCTGATAGTATGTAAATGTGCTTTAATGCTCCTAATGTTAGTTATACGAGCAGCTCGAAGGACATTTTTCTTTTGTTTTTACCTGAGTTGATCTCATTTCAGTTGACTCCACTCTTAAGCTAAATATCTTCTTTAACAGGTTATTCGCCAGAGATGTTCCTAGCAGTCCAACACGCAATATCCCAAGCCGTCATAGCACAAAAATTAGGCAAGCCTCTTGAGACCAAAGTGTTGCTGCAGAGATTTCCTCAACTGGCCTACAGAGATGATAAATTATTGGTCGCATTGGATAAGTTCATCTCTATGATAATAATGCTGTGCTTTGCGTACACGTTTGTAAATACTGTTAGGGTTGTCACTGCTGAAAAGGAGCTGCAATTAAAGGTAAGATTTATATATTTATTTACCTACCACTTCATACTCTGGGATAAGTTCGCTTTTGTACATATTCTTTTTATGTCTGTCTTATATTGTTTTTTTTTAAATATACAATAAAAATATTTACATTTGTACATGCATACGTACTTATTTGTGTTTCATAGCCAAAAATATATGGAATTACTGGTGAATCACAATTAAGGATAAAAGTAAGGTATTAACAATACAATGATATTCAATCAATGCATTTAGCACGAAAAGTGAAATCTGTCAGTGCGCTTCAGTGCGTTTCAATAAACCTACAAAATAAACCTTATTTAATATGGGTTCTTATTTTTGGGACAGCTAATATGAACTGACAGATTTTACTTGGCGTATAAAATAATAAATTGTAAGCTAAAATAATACCTTAGCAGCAACAATAATTGGCATTGTCGCCCAGAGAAAAGATGTCAGCCCAAGTTATTAATTTAGCCACCAAGTTATTATTTTTGAAGGTTAGGTTAGGTTGGACTTCTATATCTTCTATAATTAAGTAAATGACATTGGATATTAGATGAGAGAACACGTGATCCCACGCACAGTAAATCATATTATTCTAAAGAGAATAGCGATAAGACAAGGATTAAGTTGTCATGCTCTCGCTCTTTGTTTCTGCGATAATTACAAATTATAACATTCAGTTTTGCAAAGGTATTCATATTATAAATTTCCTTTCACGTCGTATAGTCTTTTAGATATATTTTTTTTAAACCTCGGGGTGTCATTTGGTCACATTCCGAAGACAACTTTACTTTAGTCGATATGAAAATAATAAGGCATATAAACAATATAGCTGATTATGTCACGACTACTATTTAATTTTCCTTAATATTTCCATGGAAGAAAATTCTTCCATGAATATTTCCTTGTAGATCAAGATAATGTTGACCATTGGAATGCCACTAAATGTCACAGGTTTAAAAAAAACGATCTAAAAAAGTATACGACGTAAAAAAAATAACTAATCGTAGATTCTATCGGGATAAAATATAATCTGTATATATATCTGAAAAAATTAATGTTCCCAATTAAAACTCTTAGGGCCTTATCACACTGCGAGCGTATTTTCTATACAAATAAGCGACGCGGCGAACACGCTGCGCGATCGCCTTCATACAAAATACGCTCGCAAATCGCAAGTGTGATAAGGCTCTTACATATAACATTGCATTTATTATGTAGTTTAGATTCTCTGAAGTGTTCAGTTCTTAAACCATGAATACAAAGTCTAGTTCTTTTTAAACTAGCCCGGATACATGTCGCACCCGTGGTACCTTCAGCATCAAAAGTAGCTGCCAACTTTAGTATGCAATTAATGAAGAGCGGTGCCTCTTGGCACAAGTATGAAATACTTAAAAAAGGGTACCAACACTGTTTGTCAGCCGAATTTCTGTGTTACTGAATAAATACATTTTTATTTTTTTTATTTTTTTATTAATTAATATGACCGTATAGTAAATTAAATATATCAGTTACTGTTGATGCTGCAAAATGTAAATTTTTTGGAGAGCTGTTCGAGAGGTATTCGGCCAGAATGTCGGGCACCTGACATCATTCTTACGAGTACATACCTACTTATAAAGAAGTTTGACAATACATTTTTGGAATAAAAATATTTGTGTATTCTTGGACTTTCTGTATGTTTTTAAGGTAGCTGCCTAGCCGTCACGAGCCCCACAAGTAGACGAAACGCCTCTTCAATGATAATTTGATTAAAAAAGTTTTTCAAATGTTTTTCAAATTTTTGAAGCGGCATTAAAAACACTTACGACGTATACTACGTATAGTCACATGCGTCCTTTTTAATTGGGGCTCCACACTACTCGCGATTTTGACCGAAGTTGGCCGAAGTATGGGTTTTGCGCAGCGAAGTGCCAAGGCACACTATCATATTCGCCCAGCTTCGGTCAACTTCGCGATTAGTGTGGAGCCGGATGCAATTTATGTGATCAGAGAGGGGCGGGATTGCCCTCATGGCACCCTCTGCTTGTGCCCTCGCCTTTTTACAACTTAAGCGGACGTCGCATGAGGGAAACGATCCAACGCACAAAAAACTATCGCCAAAATATGAACATTTGACTGAACTAAGTTGTAATTTAAAAATAAAGTTTTTTTTTATGTATTGGATTCTTTCCCGTGAAAGGATAGATATATTTGTAAAAACCTAAGTTTGACAGGTGCAAATAATGACGTCAGTCCAATCACCCAACTATGGTTCAAAACAATACTCATTAATTTCTATCAAGATCCATATTCTATTAGAGATTCAATGCGTTTTTATTTTAAATTGTTTAATTAAGCTATATCTGAGGTTACATTTAAATGTAATAATTATGATATAATACATATAATATTTAGCGAGTAATTTTTGAGTTAATTTGGACCATAGTATACTGGACTATAACTGGGTAGTTTTACAGTAGGTATAACAAATTAAAATATATTTTTAATGTCATTTAACAGGAAACAATGACAATAATGGGCTTGCCGTCTTGGCTGCATTGGCTGGCATGGTTCATCAAGCAGTTTTCATTCCTTTTCATTTCTGTCATTCTCATGGTGATTTTACTGAAGGTAATTTTTATAAGTACTTACGGGTTATAGACAGATTTAGGAACAACCGTATCCCTTTTTTGTTATTATTATTAAACCGCTAATTGTTTTCCGTTTATATTTGACTGTTATTTTAATTTATGTATTTGTGTATAGTTGTCTTGTAGTTTACTTTACAGTGAGTTCGCATCAAAGAATCTGATCACTTATTAAGAAAAAATATCCTAACTCATGCCAAATATAGCAAAATACGATAAGTGCCAATATAATATTTGAAGAGTTCCCTTATTTTATCCCACATTCCACCATCAGATCCTAACCTCATGATGATGGGACGTAATAGAAGGTATACCCTTTCAAAACAAAAATAATTCACTAAATCGAGTCCAGTCGTTTTACGTTAATATACGTAAAAAAACATACCGATTCCCTCTCTTTCCGATATTTAATGGCTGTTAGGGCCTGGTCACATCACCACGGTACAACACCGGCCACCGTGTGACGGCGCGGTGCCGCCACCGTGAGACGGCACGGCATATACCGCTCAGTAGTTTTGTTTTTTTGTTGCTTAGTTCGACTCGCACCGTAGTCAAACTGTTGCCTATGTGCCCCCTAAAGAAATAAGCATCGTCATGATGTTTTCGGGAAAAGTAAACATAGTTTTCTTTAATCTGTCTAAGACCCTTATACATGATTTACATTTAGTTTGGGATTGTGATTTGGATCGTAATTGTTTGTTTTGTTTCTAGATACCATTTAACTCCACTGCCAGCGGCGCCCAATTCTCAGTGCTCACATTCACACCCTGTTCGGTGCTTTTCTTTTTCATGGTGCTATTCGTTATGGCTTCTTTAGCGTTTTCATTTATGGTCAGCGTGTTCTTCACTAGAGGTAAAACGCACTTTCGTTTATTATAGTACGATAGATACTTGCAAATGTAGCTATACAAGGGTAACAGGGTGGTATAGTCTGTACACCTTTTTTATAAGCTTTACCCCCTAACAAAACACAATCATTTTGTATTAAATTAAATATTATTGATGAAAGAAAGTTCAACCCTTGGCAAAGGCTTTCGAGTTGATAATCGACCTACATGACACCTTATTTATGAGCATGCTTCTCTTGTATGACGGACGATAATTAGGTACAAGTCCACACAAAACACTACTGTTTTCTTTAATGAGATCGTACACAACGCCAACCAAAAAACGAAGTATAATTTGAGTCGCGTCATTTCGGTCGCGCCATACTTCGTCGTCGGTCGTGTGACGCGATCACGTGACATGAAGTATGGCGCGATTAGAAGTATTATTTACTGACCGTAAAGTAGTCGGTAATCTGGCATATTGCTCTTAGCAGGTTGTATTACCTAAGACGATAAAGTTCTCTTACTTATGGTCAAGTAACAATTATAATAGTAGGTAATAATAACAATTAGTCAATACTAATTACCTACTATTACTAACAAAAGAATACTATTACTTACATTGTTAATGGCTTTAAAAAAGTGTACGTACTATGCAGATACTTCAACATGTCTTGTTATGCGGAGCTCTGTGTGCGTAAAGCAGAGATGTTGTTTTTTTTTTTGTTTCTCCATACAGTTGCGTGTATGTGATAAGAACGAATAGCAGCTCTCTGTTACACTACTTACCCGCACACGTAGCTCCGCGTAGATGCATTGAAGTATTTATAGGAATATTTGATTATGCCAGTGTTGATTACAGATTACACAAGCAATTGACACCATTTAATTTTTTATTTAGGGTTTTATGCACAAATCACGAGGTTTTTTTAGGCTACATTTTGACGGTGTCGAACCTCGCGTAATTTGTAATATGGGGAAAAGCTGACAGCCTAGGGCAGGGATCGTAACCGGTTTTCATTAAGATTTAAATATCTTCCTATTTTTTTTAAACAAATGCTCTTAAGCATAATTTTGATTTTTAACTAGATACCTAGAATATTGAACTACCTACAAGATTGTAACTAGCCCACTAAAATATAATATAATGAAATAATAAGCGAAACACCGAAAATAAATACCGTTATTTTATATGGAGCCAAATACCGGTATCCGATCCCTGTACTTCCGCATGTAAAAGTGTACATGCGGCTTACGCTGGAACACAGGATAATTTTCACTAATTTATTTACGACCATCAGAAAAGCTATGAGCTAAATACAAAGGCACTCCAGCAGCATTTTAGGGTTTTTACATTTTTTCGTTGTTTTATTAATAATTTCAATAGTCAAATAATGAATGGTTAAAGAATAACATCAATTTCATTTAAATTTATTTTTAAAATAGCAACCTAATTTTGATCTGGGGGATATGTTGGTTGCTTTTATCATGCGATAAATAAGTGACAAAGCATCCGTCACGTTTTGACAAAATGCGAGTGTGACAGATGCCATCATAGACCCCATGTACTTATTCTTCCCTGTCAGATCACGCATGCATTATACGCATTGAAATTGAAATTCTTTTATACAATCAAATGATTCATTAAATAATCGATGAACCTTGTACTTTACGTAATTGTTCATTAGTAACTACTCGAACTACTCAACTACTCGAGATATATACTACACATCGATATCCTTAATCCGCGAAAAACATGTTTTCGTGAAATGGCCAATAAACTATCAACCAATAATTCATAATGAAATTCCGCAAAGCAACGCCAGAATCTAACTATAAATTACTTAGAGTGAGTCATCATGTCATGAGTCATCGTGTTTTGTTGCAGCGAACACTGCAGCGTCATTCATGGGACTGGCGTGGTTCACGACGTATTCAGTGTTTATGCTCACTCAAGTCATTTATGAGGACGTCTTATGGACCACGAAGATAATCCTGAGTTTGATATCGAATACTGCTATGGGGTTCGCCTTCCAGATGCTGGTTGTTTGCGAAGGGACTTCGAGAGGTAATCTATATTTTTTTTAATCAAAAATTTGTCTTAGGCACTACAACGACTATACTAACCCTCAACCAAAGTGACGACTGCAGCCATAAAACTCGGGGTAGGGGCAATAAAACCCGGCGACCGTAGTGATGTTACCGTGTCGATTAATAATATTTTAAGCGTCGGACGTATACTACCTTTATGGTTACTACTAATGTCTATTACTTCGTACCTTCTTCTACATTAGCAGATAAGTGTGGTGGGCTTCAATTTAATACCACCCTGATTTTTGCCTAGCTGCAATGGACTGAATGGAGAAATAAAGTAAGGTCACCTTCACCTGAGGCAATTTCGACTATGGGACAAATACGTATTTTGATGATATAATAGAAGCGAAACATTTTAAGACCACCAATACCCTTATTGCCTGAAGCGGTGGTAGTAATAAAGTATTCATGTAAATTTAGAGAAAGTTATATATTATGTTTATACACATACTAGTTATTTGTACTTATTTTATTATTTATTTGATTTGTGTTTAATATTACTTTCACTAAATCCTATAATCCTGCTCCCACATATTTCTGTTTGACCCAGTAGTTGACTGGTAGAGAATGCCTTAAGGCATTTGTACTTATTTTTTGTATTTTGCAATAAAGTTTAAATAAGCAATGAAGTGTTTCGTTTCCACAATGTCATCAAAAGACACATTTGTCCCATTAGCCTCAGGTGACCTTAGCTCAATTTGGCATGTGAGTGCGAGGCCGATGAATACTTTATCATTAATTTATCGCGTGGCAGTTGGTGATTTTTTGAGCGTTTTAATGTCTTATAACTCTGTCTCCAATATGACGTATGAATTGAGGCGCCATTTTCGGTTGTCTTGTAGCTTTTTTTACAATTATTATCAAAACTATGTTGATTGCTTTTATGAATTGGCCAATATTGCGTTACATAGAGCAATAACTTAAGATAAAACGCTCAAATAAGACAGTGTTGAGCTGTTTAGCCTGTTCATGAACACAGACGCCATGTGTACATTAAAATTTAAAAAAATACTTCCCGGCCTAGGCCTTCAATTTTGTATGAAATTCCTTTACAGTTCTCTCGAGTTGTTCCGCCCGAAACGTGATACTTTGAAGCCTGTTATAGCGTTCGTTATGACGACATTTATAGCAAGTTTGAGAAAAATGATTTTATATACATTCCGTGAATCTAATTGGCAACATTAAGTAAAACCGCCTATATTTAAGCTTTGCGTCATCATACTTAGACAACAAACGTTAGTCGGCTCGTCTTCGGGTTGACGTTTGGTTCTAACTGCGTGAATGACCTTACTTGAGGTTTTTGTTGTATCGTGGTTGCTATGCAACTAAGTTGATTGATTTGTTAATATTAGGATTAAGTATTTGTTTTGATTACAATTGAATTATAGATTAAGATTACCGCCGTGTATTGTACATTCGTTATATTCTAAACAATTATTCGTTATAATTATAACTATGAATCCTCTGTATTATTTAAAATAGTGATTAGTAACAGTAGTAATAATTTTTTTATTTATTTTTTTATATCAGACAACCTCACACAAATCAACCTAGTCCCAAATTAAGCTCAAGAAGGCTTGTGTTATGGGTACCAGGCGACGATATACATACTTATATAGATAAATAAATACTTAAATACATAGAACATCCATGACCCAGGCAGAAATATTCGTGTTCATCACACAAATATTTGCCCTTGCCGGGATTCGAACCCGGGACCGTCGGCTCAGTAGGCAGTTGCTTAACCACTGCGCCAACCGCGTCGTCTTTTAAATTTTAAGCAAAGACTATATACCCCCTAGACATATGTTCTCATACAAAAAAACGTAACTCTGAAAAAGCTCAAAATTCGGTATAAAAACTAGATGGCGCTGCTTCGTAGCCTGGAAGTGACAAAAATGTTATTTTTCACCAACATTTTTAAGTGATTTTTGATTTTTTGAAATCAAACGCATTACTGCTTTATTTTAATACGATAATATAACTTAAATACACAATTTTTAAGGATTATATTTTTTACTCTTCAATAACGTGGTTTGATCGTATTAAAATAGATGGCACTACCTCTGGATAGCTCAAGGTTGCTTGCGGGCTCGCCAATTTTTGCTACACAAAATAGCTAGATGGCGTTGGTGCACTGATGTAATGGACAAAATAAGTTACGCCCGAATTGTCATGCGACATTTCCCACTAACAAACAGTCAGTAACGTAATATTTGTTAGATAAGTTTTGTACAGTCAAGGAATTTCATTTCCTACCCATTTCGTTACAATGTCGTTAGACATTCGCAATGCATTAAGGTCGAAAATTATATTTCAATAATAGTATTGAAATGTCAATATTATTATTTGTCACTTCATTTTACAAAAACCTCCTCGCGAAAGGTTATCATTTGCTTTTAATTTCTAATTAGGAACATATGTCAGTGTCAATCGAAAAAATCGTAAAATAATTTTCAGCAACGTTATTAATATGAAAAATAAAATGCTTGCCGCTAACCGTGAACTATTAAAAGATAATGATAATGACTGAAAACAATGAAGAGCTCAAAGAGTGGAGTTACACCAGGAAGGAATACGGATTTATGAGATCACGCGTCGGCTCAATGCTAGCAGGGACACAGTTTGACGTTGGGTACGGCGATATAATGCTGAAGGAAACCTTATTGATCTACTGCAAAGCAAAGTAACCATTGCATCGTCCGTTTGCCATGGCCCAAGACCAACGCCGACGACAAAACGGCTTTACGCCAACGGGACGATTTGCGGAAATGTTTGACATTTACCCTAGAACAATTAGGAATTGCCTACATGCAGGCGGCCTGCGAAAATATACGCGTTCGTTTTGTTTTTGTTAAAAGTATTATAAAAAAAACGTATATAAAATTGTGGTTTTATTGAATTATCACTGTCGTTAGTTCTGTTAGTTTTTGTATAGATAAATTTCGGGTGCCTGTCGTATCGCATAACGTTTTTTGTCCTAAAAATGTTTGGCCGAGAAAGTTTGGCATACTGTTGAATGGCATACTACTCGTTTGTCCTAATAATTTTTGCGCATACTCTCTTAAAGTCCTAAATCAAGTTTGTCCTAATATTGATAACTAAAATCTAATTACCTAAAGCATAATATTCCTAACATGATTTGCCCTAAGAATTATTTTGCCTATTATCAAATTGGCTAAAATTACAGCACCTAAACTAAACTATGGTAGGCGTGAAGTCAGAATCGTTACGTATTCTACCTTCAGGCAGGTCAGATTTTGGTTAGGATAGGTACGACGACGAGCGAAGCGAGGAGGAGTGTTAGCTAGAACTGTGACCCTTTTAAAACTCTGCTTGCTAAAAATCATCAAGATGTATGCTTAATGACATGTAGTCAAAACACATAAATAAATAAATAAATAAATATCAGACAACCTCACACAAATCGATCTAGTCCCAAATTAAGCTCAAGAAGGCTTGTGTTATAGGTACTAGACGACGATATACATACTTATATAGATAAATATATACTTAAATACATAGGAACAACCATGACCCAAGCACAAATATTCGAGTTCATCACACAAATATTTGCCCTGGCCGGGATTCGAACCCGGGACCGCCGCTCAGTAGGCAGGGGCTTGCAAACTGAGCCAACCGCGTCGACATAACAAACTATCCTAATATTGTAAGACCGAAAACTGTAGGTTAGGTTAGGTTTGTTTTATGACCATGGATAGCGGAGCGCGCGAAGCGAGCGGAACGTCAGAATGCTTGCTTAAAAATCAACGAGATTTAGGTATAATGAAATGTAGTCAAAAGATTTTTAGCACATTAAATTAATAAATAAAATTAAATTCCTTGACCTACGTAGGAAATTTGTTAATCGTAAAATATATATGTAATAATATAAATAATGAGCCTTCGATATTGCAATTTATAATAGACATAATAAGACATTTATTTATAAGTAGTTAGGAATTTAAAAAAAACGAAGCGAAGTATAGAAAACAAATACCTACTGAATAATGATCATAAGTACGAGTATACTTACTTACTTATTCCCCCGTTTTCCGATGCTGCAAATATGTCATGTCGAGTAAAAAAAGCAAAGGAGCTCAACGAGTAAGGCCCTTTTTACTACCTCGCACTACGCTGCCAAAACTTTAACAAGCGATTTCTCGATGTATAGCAGGCAGGGGGCGAAATCGTAGAATAGAATGTGATACTTAGAAGATAAATCCTATGGATTTAACTAATGCGAAAAGTGCAAGTTGCATCCTTCACATTTATTTGTGAACTTTGTAAGGGTAAAGAGGGAAAAAATAAAACTCATTGATTTCATTTTACTTTATACTTAAAAATAATAATTAAAATCAATCTACAAAAACACAACTTCCATTATTCGGTATAATTGGAATACGTGGTATAAGTACACTTTGTTCCTTGGCTTCTCCCGTTAAAATGGTTAAAATCGTGCCCTTTACGATGTGCCTACTTCCCGAATTAGGTGCATAATTGACAGACAATTCGGGCATTGTCGTGTATCCGAGTCTAAGATCTGAGTAATACAAAAACTTTATGCTCTAATACTGTACTCGGCGGTAAATAATTATTTCCCATCGGTATTTAGAAAGAGACAATTCAACAATTGGCTGTTTACGACGATTTCCTAACACTGGTGACCGTCCATCAATCATCGTTTAAAATTAAGAGGAACGAACGTATTTCACGTTTATAATATTATTAGGATTATTTATATAATGTTGATTATCCTATCTTTGCATACTCAGTTATTACTTTATTTTTATTCACTTACCAAGCGGGGGTACATAGTCAAAGCTCGTACTATTTTCAGATGATGTGCGTATCGAAACGTGATACCTACCTGAAGGGCTACTCCGATGTTCGAAATTTTACTGTCGTATAGTGCTATTCACGATATATATATGACGACGCGTTTGGCTCGGTTGGTAGACACCTGCCTACTGAGTCGGCGGTCCCGGGTTCGAATCCCGGCCGGGGCAAATATTTGTGCAAAATATTTGTTCTTGGGTCATGGATGTTATCTATATATGTATTTATATATTATGTATATCGTCGTCTAGTACCCATAGTACAAGCTTTGCTTAGTTTGGGACTAGGTCGATTTGTGTATGATTGTCCCTTAATATTTATTTAATAATATTTATTTATTTATTTATTCCATTCACTAAAATATTCTTTGACAGATGATCGAGAAGGATGGCGCAATTCGACAGTCAAATTTTGAACATCGGGGTAGCCCTTCTGGCATCACTGGTTTGACATGTCTTGCCAGATGGGTGTGTGATGTCGTCAAATCAAATGTCATTGTTTCAAATTTGTAAAATTGTATGTATTTTATTCTTGAAATTACGCGATTAATTGAATTTTGCGGTTACGTGTTTCCATATCAGAATTTATTGTTTTTTTACAAAGAATAGTTTGGTATGCGTTTCGTGAAGGTCTATCGTAGGCCCAGACAAAATTATTATTATATTGATTAGTTTACGTCAAAACGATGACATTTGTGTATGTTTAAATAAAACATACACAAATAGTGAAATGAGACGAAACGGAACGTAGTAAACAAACGTCGCACCTAACGTCATCTATTCACTTTTTACTGTATCACTTGGAAGTTTGAATGTCGTTGAACGCTTGACGACTGTGTTACTTCACGCTTGCGCGTACCGTACAGTAGAAATTGAAAAATGTCGACTTTTGAATGAATTGATACCCTTAGCGGCATCTAGCGATGTAGAACGATAGTAACAAACGGAGTACGGTGCGTAGTATGAAGAATATCGGTCTAGGGGGTATATAGTCTTTGATTTTAAGTAAGCATTTTAGAACGCAGCGCAGTTAATAAGGCCTAATATTAATACTGAAACATGCTACACCTCGCCCCTGTTGCGTCCTATAACCTACTACATTAAACATTAAAAAGAAGAACTTCGTCAAACAAGCTTTAGGTCTTGTACACACGCTATGTCCTTGTGGTTTAAAAATAAACAACAGTCAATTTGAACATTTAATTTTACATCCTCATAGTCTCCGTTTTTATCGTAACACCATACGAATTCTACGAAATAAACTAATTTTATATGATAGTGTTTATAGACATGAATGCGACTAAATGAGAGCCGGATTTGCGTACAAAGGGTTCCATTATTCCCTTTGAAACCCTAAACACAGACTGTATATTTTATCTCTTGTAATTTTTCATGTTTTTTTTTTCTTTAATGTCTAATCTAGCAGAGATGGGCATTAATCGATTAATTTTTAATCGATTAAAAAAATTTATAGTCAAAATTAATCGTGATTAATTTAATCGACAGAGGCTTCGATTAACGATTAACTAATTGTCATTTTAATCGATTAAATTTCACGATAAATTCTCGATTAAAAATTGGAACACGCTCATTTGTGCATTTTACAAAAATAGGTACAATATTCCTTGTCATGAGTAAACTAGAAAAAACATTCTAATGTGCTGTGTGAAATAAACTTGTTACAGTAATACAAAGTGGTTTTTATAGTGCAGTACTCTAAGATCTCCTAGGTAGACTTAGACCATAGACAACGCCCACTAGACGGAGCATGTAAGGCGACCCGCGCGCACCAACGATATGGTACCGCAGAACATTGTTTATGAGGTCTCTCTACACCACTTAACACTACAATTTACCATGTTATTTATTTAATTTCTTTTTTCGTTGACGTACGCATGGATCATAAACAAGGACGCAACTAAACGGAGGCCGCCGTGTTGATACTTTAATGTTCTGCCGTACCATATCGTTGGTGCGCGCGGGTCGCTTTACATGCTCCGTCTAGACTTAGACTTACAAAAAATATCTTATTTCTTCCTAATTTTAATCGAAAGAAAATTAATCTAATTAATTTATCGATTAAAAATTAATCGCTGTATATTAATCTACGATTAACTTAATCGGGATTAAATTAATCGGAACTCGTACGATTAGATTAACTACTCGTCATTTTTAATCGTTTTTCGCGTAGGTTAATCTTAATCGTTAATCGGTTAGCTTTTGCCCATCTCTGTAATCTAGCTACTCAAGTCTCATCAAGTAATGTACAGATGTCGGTCGTGTCTAGCCACTTTTCCTAGGATAACGGTGCTGACATGGGCGAGCGGCAGCCATTGGAGAGAGCGAGACACCGCGTTCGTACATACCGCTCCCACCTATGGCCGCCGCTCGCCGCGGACTGCACCGCTATCATAGGAAACCTGAGCCTGCACCTAGCATCATCAATGGAGACGATTTTTCTTCTTTACTGTATTAGGTGTCATATATTGAATACATTTTCCAAAAGTATTGTGATTATCGTATTTACAATGAATCGATATTTTTTTAATTTAATGGTTCAGGCGGGGTTTGAACCTGCATCTCCAACCGCTTTCCGGGCCAACACGGGCGTCCTACTCCTATACCAATTGGACCACTGAACCTATTGCGAGAGCTATTGAATTTTTGAACCAGTTGCAGTGCATGCCTTTAGGTTGGCATAGCTCCATCTACCAATTATGTTGAGAATCAATAGTAACGATGTGCTACACCCAAACTAATTATTTTGATTAAAGTAGTAACTGACGTTACTGCTTTAACAAAAATAATCATCGATATTGAAAACTGTTTTTGTTTTCAGGTTTACAATGGAGCGATTTCTTCACTCGAATATCTTATCATGACGATTTCAAACCCGGGCACGTGGCCATCATGCTAGTACTAGACACGGTATTGTACATACTGATCGCGATGTATGTGGAGAAAATAAGGCCGGGACGCTATGGGGTACCTTTGCCCTGGTACTTTCCTTTTACGAAAAGTTTTTGGGTGCCGAACAAAATTCAAATTGCTGGTAAGTCTTCTGCTAAACTGCGCGGTAGTGTATTGCTTTGGCTTTCCGTTCGTTCATACTATGTAGGACGCCGACAACATAAGAATTCTTGTTTGGACTTGTATCTCACGAAACGACATACTTTTGTATCAAAATATATAAACGGGTTTACTCACGTCGCAGAAGGCAGACTCGAATAACGCTCGACATGTTTCGAATCGGTACTCGTCTGAGACTCACGAAGTCACGATAGTTTTCTGTGTAAGACATACTTTTGTCTTTGCGATTAACACCTATCATAAGTAATAACTTTGAACGTTTCTGATATAAAATACTTGTAGAAGTAGTAAATATTTCTAGTAATATTGAAAATATGAGTTACTTAGGTTATATTTGTTATCTACATTTTGTTTTTAGATGTTGGCAATCACTCAGACGCAGAATACAAAAATGCGTTATTGAAAGTTGTCCACGATGAGGAGCCGCAAGGAGTCCCAATGGTCAATATTCAAGTAGGTATAAAAACTATTTGTCGATATTTTATCTGAAACTAAACCATTATTTATTTATTTATTTAGAATTCATCATTTTTTGTAACATTACAGAGCCATTGCGCTACATCGATTCTTAATCTAGAGTAATACAAATCTGCAGAAAATTAATAATACAAAATAAATAAAATCCTTTCTAACTTATCTCAATCACTCTCTTCCATTCGATCATCATTATGTGTTTGATCGGCTGAAATGGGTTCCGCGCACTGCCGGGCCCAGCCAGTCTAGGGGCATCAGTTCCAGAAGTAGGACTGGCATCATAATTTATTTATCACTTAAAATACTACTACCAACTATTCAATTAGATGAAAAGCGTTTTGGGGCCCCAAATGCTAGCGCCCTGGCCCTCCTAAGTCGCGGCCGGGTTCCGCTTTGTATTTTGGTTTCACCCTTACCTCCGTGACTAGAGATGAGCCGTTCTCAAGAACTTTTCTGCTGCAATCTCCAGTCCTCCATCACCCTTCCCATACAAAATGTGGAAACTTACCAGAAATTCTCAGTACATCACCTAGCTACTACTGTTTTCCCCCCTAACTTGGCAATGTTCGCCAGGATGAACAAACTCTGTGACCATCTTTTTCAATTTTTTTTTCGAACGAGAACTATTTGCTCTATTCAACCTTAACGAGACTTGAACTATCGACCTTCGTTTTTTTCATAGCCTTTATTTATATGTAGAGAATGCGGGGATGAAATAGTATATCTTTGCCCCAAGCAATTGACGAATTTGTTTACCTTTTCACAATTTATTGCTTTTTTTCAGAATCTTACAAAAACGTTCGGAAAACGTAAAAAAGCCGTAGATAATTTAAACCTAAGAATATATGAAAATGAAATCACAGTATTATTAGGACATAATGGAGCCGGGAAAACTACAGCAATATCAATGCTAACGGGTGAGCTCTAGAGCCTTATCAACTTATTTTCTTTCTTAAATTGCTGTATTTATTAAGCGCAAACAACGGATTTACTTTACCTTGTTCGAAGCGCCCTCAGGCAAACGTCTGACGACAAAAACTGTTTGGACTTTTATATATAATATAAAATTTAAATTATTATTATTTAAATTAGTATATAAGACTATTTAAATTATTTGAGCCCCCCTGACGTAGTGGTAGCTTTCCAGTTACCTTTGTGAAAGGTTGACTGAGCAAAACACAATTTTTTTCTGTCCAAGTTACATTTGTGTGTGTTTGTTTATAAAATGGGTAGTTTGCACAAATTAATACATTATTTCCCTGTAGGTACCGTTAATGAGCATCATGTGCATGTATGTATGTGTGTAAACTCTTTATTGCACATAATAACATCCTTTTAAAGGTTTTTGATATGTAATTCCATGTGCAAGATTAAATTTTAATGATTTCTTTGCAGGTACCGTGCCACCCACGTCTGGTACGGCAATTATAAGCGGCTACAATATCGTGACTGAAACCGAGCAGGCGCGCAAGTCGCTCGGCATCTGTCCGCAACACAATGTCCTGTTCCCCGACCTCACCGTCAAAGAACATCTCATATTTTACTCTAGGTCAGTTTCTCACACGTTTACCTGAAACACTAATTTTTGTTTCCTATCTGTAAAGTTTCGGCAAATTTGGATTTGTCCGAAAGCCCAAAAATGACCATTTTTCGTAATAATTATAAAAGAAACCTATCGTAACCTTAAAACAATGTTTATAAAATCCTGAATATATTACGGGTTTCCGAAAAATAAATTATACAGGATGAAACATGCACTTTTTCTACTGCCAGTCGGTTGATCCCACTGTTATCAAGAATAGTTCTATTAGCTCCCCATACTCACCCATTTATGTTTCACCGCGTTCACTCTGGCTGCCACGAGTCGTTTCATCCACATGGCGCTGCTTACGTTTTTCCGCTAACTATTTACGCCCACTATCTGAATGCGCATTTAAACAACGAGCCTTATGATCTTTTATTAAAATATGCAGTTAATAGAATAAATATGTCTAAAGAAGATACATTGTGTTAGGAAAAAGTATCAACAGGCATCACTATCGATCGTTAGCCACTTTTCAGTTTTCGTCTTCGTCAATACATCCGTTGAAAACGATCTATGATAGTAAGGCTACTTATTGATACAATTTTTCCCGTACATATATTTTCTTAATAGTCATTTTTAAAAAATAAAATAAAAATAAATAAATAAATATTAAGGGACAATCATACACAAATCGACCTAGTCCCAAACTAAGCAAAGCTTGTACTATGGGTACTAAGACAACGATATACATAATATATAAATACATATATGTATAGATTACATCCATGACCCAAGAACAAATATTTGCACAAATATTTGCCCCGGCCGGGATTCGAACCCGGGACCGCCGAATCAGTAGGCAGGTGTCTACAAACCGAGCCAAACGCGTCGTCAATGTATCGTCATTATTAATTAATATGTCCTCTACCCTACTTATAATGGGTGTACACATAATACAGTACGATTAAAATCAGTTAACACTTCGGCTTTTCTCGGGTATCATCGCCTAAATCCGGAGACGGAAATGACACGAAATACATTACCGCGATTTCTTTTAGGTAGCATTCAATTTGAAGTATCATAAACGCAATGAATAGCACCTGCCAAAATGACATTACTAACCGGTAGACCTAAGAAATTTATTATGCAGAAGCGACATGAATTTTAACATTCTTGTAGGTATACAATATATAAAACACATATATATAAGTCAATATTTTACTGTTTGATGTAAGTAGTACCTACGATATTACGTCGGATTAATAATTAATAATAATCACCAAATAAAAAAATTAAAAAACCGATTTCAACCGATTTTTGTTGATATTTCATAAACTGCTTGACCGATTTTGTCAAAATTTACATGGGACCATCTCGGAAGTATACCCTATCAAATACGAAAAGAATTTTGTAAATCGGTCATATCTGTAAATTGATAACTCTATGTGAGAGATGAGGGATTCACGACAATTACCGAGGTTGGCCGAAGTGTTAACTGATTTTAATCTTACTGTACCTTTTATAATATTTGTCTCTAGGTTAAAAGGAGTCTCATCTAAGCAGTTAGATTGTGAAGTTAATCATTTTGTTAAGCTTTTGGAGTTAGAAGACAAAGTAAGTAAAGTTTCTTTCTCTTCTAATTAATCATAAAATTATACCGGTTGTTTAAAACTATTTGTTTTCAACAGAAAGATGTATTATCAAGTAATCTGTCAGGCGGGCAGAAACGTCGACTCTCAGTTGGCGCGGCAATGTGTGGAAAGTCGCGAGTCGTACTACTGGACGAGCCAACTTCGGGCCTGGATCCGGCCGCGAGACGGAGCCTGTGGGATTTATTGCTCAAAGAAAAGAAAGGTTAGTTAATTGTGTAAAACAGGAAGATGTATTGTCAAGTAATCTATCAGACGAGCAGAAGCGTCGTCTCATTTGGGGCGACTATGTGTGGAAAATTGCGAGTTGTTCTACTAGACGAGCCAACTTGAGGCCTGGATCCGGCCGCGAGACGGAGCCTGTGGGATCAGTGGGATCTTGCCTGTATCTCAAAGAAAATAAAGGTAGTGTAGTGCACAGTGTGTTCGACCTTTTTTACAGTCCCACCCTTATGATGTCGCTATAGGTACTACTAACTCGCACAAAGCGGTTTGCCTCGATACTCCTTATTATGGCTGCTAAAGAGAACTACTCGTACAAACCTAAACTGTTACCGCAAAGTTTTTTCTTTAACAATGTAATCTAGATCTTTTCAAAAACAGAGTGAATTGGCACTATCGATATCGATGTAAGGTTGCTCCACTGTCGGTTTTATCGTCACAACTAGGTGAGATTGCCTCAACAAGACAAGAATTTTGGACAATATTAATGAATATTGGAACATAACTTGATATAATTTTCTTCAAGGTCGAACCATGATTCTCACGACCCACTTCATGGACGAGGCGGATGTCCTAGGCGACAGAATAGCCATCATGGCTGGTGGTAAACTGCAATGCAGAGGCACGCCATACTTCCTGAAGAAACACTACGGGATTGGTTATAAGCTCACTATTGTGAAGTCTGATGACTGCAACGTTGATGACGTTACGAATTTCTTCAATCAATATATACCAGATATAAAGGAAAACTCTAATATTGGTAAGTCTTTTTTTCATCATTACTTCATTAGCCTACTGGTGGCTCGCAGGTCTAGGTACTAGTTTAATAAAAGAGCCATTTATTCTTCTATTTATAACACTAAATTACACTTAATTAATTTGACGTTAGTTAATTAGTTAGTTGCGCTGGGAATTTTCCGCAAGTCGACATCCAAACGTGTCTATTTTGCGTGAAAAGGGGGTAGCGCTACTCCAACCACCCCAATTCCTCGACAAACCTTATCAAAGCTTTAATGTTGCTTGTGGCGTCGTGTACGGTACTTGGGGATCCTAGGTACTTCGTCCTGTTTGCAATCTAGTAGAATATGTTTGGTGATTTCTTCTGCTTCCATGCATGCCCTGCATAGAGGGCTATCTGTTATCCCTAAATTGAAAAGGTGTTTGTTCAGAGTATTATATCCCGTTATTATTCCTACTATTTTGCGTAGTTGGTTCCTGTGGATTCTCAGCAAGATTGTGGTGAGTTTGTGGTTCCTATTCGGAAGAATTTCTTTTGTCTGTCTACACGTTCCTATGTCTTCCCAGTATTTTTGGTGTTGGTATATTGTATATTGGTTCATTGCCTTGTATATGTATTAATTTGACGTTAAATGTATACGTAGTAGTCGCCTTCTTTCTAGCCGTAGACCTCCCATAGCTCCCTGTCCCTACACCATCCAGGACCAGAGTCCATTCCGTTATAAGGTTTATCCATCTGTTTTGATTAGGGCTCGGGGTCCTGTCCGTGTTTCGTGTACTCGTAGCCATATCGGAGATCCGACTGTTCGGCACGTGTAATTAGGCTCCGTGTAGTTAAGATACATGCGTAGCTCCGATTTACACGGAGATACGTTTCTTAAGTTTCTTAATTAGCTACACGTGGATCCGATCCGTCCGTGACGTTTAGTAAAGATTCTATGTGTGACTTGGTCCAAAATCATAATGGCTGGTTTATTTATATAGAAAACAGCACAATGCCAATTATTAGTTAAATACAAAAATATTACTCAAGTTTGATTCAAATATAAATAAACTACAAACATAAGGGTCAGTTCGACAAGCTGTCATTCAATACCCGAGTGGAGCCGAGATCCGCCGATCCGTAGCCGAACGCAGACACGGCTACGTATCTTTGGCGAGACCGTGTAATACGGAATCTTAGGATAGCCGGTGCTAAGAACACGGAGCTACGGTTCTGCGTATAACACGGATATCTGAAGCCCTAGTTTTAATTCATTTTGCATACCTGTGTGATCTGCCCAATTCTATTTCAGTATCGTCACTCTTTCGATATTATCGGTCACTTTAATCATTTTTCTTATTGAATGACTCTATCACATATTTTAAACACAGCAGTTTAATTGAATACCCGCTGGCAGTCGCTTGCGTAAAAACTAGTGCCTATGCCACATCTTGGGATTTAGGTAGCCGACCCTGATTGAGAATTCATTCTCAAAAAATGGGACAAATGCTAGGAGGATGATGAGTTTAATTTAATACCCGCTCGTTAAACATGGAAAGAAGAGTTTTTCTTCTGTAGCACAACAACTTTGAACTTAATTTCTGATTTCTCTCCCGTTGCTTCCAGTTATCTTAGTTTTATCTTAGTATTTCCTAGTCACAATGTATTTACGTTGTAAACTAAGTATATTCATCATTTTGATCTTTGAAATTGTCATTGAAGAAAGTGGATGGAGCAGAAATTTCCCATTTAAGCTTTCTTTATTCTTTCAGGTTCCGAGTTAACATACATCCTACCAAATGAGAACGTCAGCAAATTCCCTGAAATGCTCAAACAGTTTGAAGAAAGGAGAGAATCGTTGCGTATAGCCAGTTATGGGCTGTCAGTCACAAGCCTCGAAGAAGTGTTTATGAAGTAAGTTTCTGTCGTCGGACAATTTTCTGTCGGTCACATTTTGCGTTTACATCGTGACGGATTCCCGTCAGCAATTTATATTTATAGGTACTTAAGAGTCAATATATACCTATAGATGTATATATTTGTCATTTTGTGTTGTAGTGTCGGTTTTTTTAATTATATTTAGGTATTTATCAAAATACAAAGACCGATAGATAAAAATTATCTTCATTTACTTGACTAGAATGGCGTCTTGTACTTTCGCCCGTCTAGATTCTTCTTTTCATTCTTGACTGTTGACGTACATTCAAATACTAACAGAATATATTTTTTTATAATAATATGAGGGCTGGTAATACTAATTATCATATCATTTTTAGAGCGGGAGCGGAGCAAATAGAAGAAATGTCGGCTAATCATAAAAAGGATAAAAAAACAAAAAAACATAACGACCACGCTATAGTTCCATTGGACCATCAACACCATAATAGTAAGTCCTTAAAATTGTATAACAGGCTTGATTTTAGTTTCGCTTTTAATGTTATAAATGTGTTTATGATGAAATTGTGTCAAATATTTGTTTTCTACGTGTCTATGTCCGAACTACTGAGTCTGGACGCCTTGGCATTTCCATTCCTATGGGAAATTCCATGTAACTCTAATGAAAGTGACCAATGTGACCATTTCATCGCGTGTTCTATTATTTGTGTGTTGGCGTTGTGTTTATTTCTAACCCCAGATAAATATTGATATTTGATACGGAAATAGTATTTATAATACCAAATGCCAAATGGCGAACTTAACCCTTCGTATGCCGCCTCCCCGTATCCGTTACCTATATCTGTATAGGACGGTTTCGGGACACGGCATACGAAGGGTTAATGCCCAATAGCATTCGGTACCAATCAACCATAAGGCCAAACAGATAAGCTCCAAGTGTGTGTTTTGTGCAATAAAGTTTAAATAAATAAATAAATACTTAAATTTGCATCAAAAATAATAGAAAATGCAATGCAAGTGGTCACTTTCATTTTAGACTTACGTGGAATCGTGAGTATCCCCCTTAATTTTGATTATATATGTATCATTATATATGTATCATTGTATTTATGGCAGTTAAGTTATATAATATACATGTATTCACTTGTATCTTGAATGCTCTCCGAACGATTAATTTTCTACTCTGCACCCACTTGAAGCATCTCTGTTTGGCCCTATGGTTGACTGGTAGAGAATGCCATTAGGCATTAAGTTCGCCATTTGTACTGACTTTTGTTTTGTGCAATAAAGTTTAAATAAATAAATAAAATAAATAAACGTAAAAACCATAAACGTAACATAAACACCATAAACGGAATCGTCATCTAGACCCGCCGGTCTTCAATCTCTAAGTTCTACATCGTCATCTCTATTCTAAGCTTGAATTAGAAACCTTTTTCTAGAACCTGTCTCGTTATTATAAGTGACTGCAATATCATTAAATGTATTCTCTTTACAGGCATAGATATGGATCCAATACAGAAAGAGAGAGGCTTAAAATTACTAAAGAACCATATTAAAGCGATGTTCCTTAAGTTAGCCTACAATTCAACTAGAAACAAACTATCAATGTGCATACAATTTGTATCGCCTGTGATCAATATATGTTTATCAGTGATTATAGCAAGATCGTGGAATTTTATAAGTTCATTGCCGCCATTGACTTTAAGTCTAGAAAGTGGTTTCAAGAAAACACAGACCCTAATGTCCTATAGCCCTAATGTAACGGATGATAGTATAGAACACAAATTCTTCATCGCTTATAAAGATTACTTTAAACAATCTAAGTATCCCGGAATGGCTTACTCTGATCTCGGGACGATGGATATTGGAAAATTCTATCTCAAACTGGTACGTGCTTTAATTTACTTGAGTACTACTAAATCAAACTCTTATGCCACTGATTTCACCTTTCATGTCAAAAATATTTACTTTCAAATTTCCATCCCGTTTCTTCCCTAAGATTACGCGTACTTGAATCAGTGTCCAGTGGTAAAAGTATTCCAATTTGTAAACTAAGAAGATCTTGGCAATAAAACGTCATGATTTTCGGAAATGTGTTTGGCATAGTGCCAAATTACAAGCGCAACTAATACGCAACTAGATACACTAAATGTATTAATAGAACACAAAAACGTTCTTAGACTAATGATTACTTTGTCACATGTCTGTAATTAAATTATTACGACGAGAAGTAGTGCCGGAAATTTTATTCCGTTGAAGATGCTATTACAGTGACATTTAACTATAGAACACATTATTTGAAAGGTTTTTACACCTTAGCGACCTCTATGTGAATACGTTAATATTCACATCTTGCCGCACCACTTTACAGCGGTGAACGAGCAAGCGAGAGTGGGCGCTGTTAGTTTTATAAATTTATGAAATATGTAATGTCTAATTTTTTTTAATATGGGTACACCACAATTTTTATTTAAACCATTAATACAAAGATCAAAGCTTAAAGAAAAATCCTCTGGATTACCGGTCCAGCGCGTTAACCACTTCGCTAATCCAGAGGTGCCGGGTTCGATTCCCGGTCTCTTCCACCAGGTAGCTCCATTTTAAATTTTCTTTAAGCTTTGATCTTCATAAATTTATGTAGAACACTGTGTTGTGGTTTAGTTTAGTGTTAGTACCTATTCAAACGTTCTACAGTGGCCTCTAGAATTCATATCGATTAACGTTATAGGATCCCAAGGATACTTACTACGTAGACTTAAAACGTATGTACCTTTTGAGAGCCCAGCTCTCTCGCTTAAAATTGTGCCCCAAACGCCTAGTTTGAATTCACTCCAATTAATGACATCTTGGCACAGAATGCTTAATAGTTCTACATAATCGTGGGGTGACCATTTTTCGTCATCTTGATTTGCCGTCTTTGGCACTCAATGGATTAAAACGTCTCCAGGCTAGATTATATTCATACTAATATGAAACTTAGCATTTATCGGTCGTTAGTTTACTGTAGTACATTTTTTCAGAGCAGAGAGAACCCCATAAATGTTCACTACGAGAATGTTATTGGAGCCTCCTTCGCGCCGAACACCATTACATGCTGGTTTAGCAACTACGGGTACCATGACTCTGCCATCTCCCTCGCACACGTTGACGATGCGATGATGCGTGCTGTTCTGCCCGGGAGCAGCTTAAGAATCGTCAACCATCCGCTGCCCTATAGTATAGAGAATCTGGTAAGCAATTCATCATATCAGTTGGAAGTCGTCCACTACTGGACAAGGATCGCTAGTCCCCTTCTTCAAATACTCGATAACTTCAACCATCCGCTGCTCTAGAGTATAGAGAATCTGGTCAGTAGACTGATCCACGACATATTTTGAACTCCCATGGAAGTCCTTAGGGTCAGTTATGCTAGCAGCTTTACGGCGGACGGCGATTGCACAGTTGGTTGGCTTTATCATACCCAAATAGCTGGACGTATTTAAATCCATAAGGTACTTACTCAACTACAGTAAAATAATAAATAGGATTATTACTTTTTCCTCCTCCACGGAAATCTATTAGGGCACCTTTTATAAGTGTCCAGTCATAATCATAACATAAAATAAGTCTCATATGAGTTTCTCGTTTTGATTACAGTTAAGAGTGATGGCGACTGGCGGTACGATGGGTTTTCAATTCGCATTCAACATGGGATTTTGTATGGCGTTCGTTTCATCCTTCCTGGTGCTTTTTGTGATTAAGGTAATTCAGTGTTATTTTTCTATGATATTTATATTTAACTGATGACTCGCCCCAGATTCGCCCCGGATTCGCCCCGATATAACGACAGTAGGCGACGGCCGGATAGCATGAAGCTAGTCCCCTTGTCTGCTTGAATTTATTTTAATTATTATGAAAAATATCCAATTATATTAGAAGCAAATGTTTACGTTTAGAATGAATGAGTGCTATTGAGCTATTAGTTGGTTAATTACTTAGCGTAAAGCCTCAAACTTCTTCATACTCTTAAAAACCTTTCCTTCAAAATACTAGGAGCGAATAAGCGGCGCAAAGCTTCTACAGCGTGTAGCTGGGGTGCGGCCCGCTGTGATGTGGGTGTCAGCGTTAATATGGGACTGGACTTGGCTGATGCTCGTGCACATCACCATCATCATCACCCTCGCGTGCTTCCAGGAGGTCACGTTGTCCACACCCGATGAACTGGGTGAGTGTTCAATGAGCTTTATATTGAAGTACTAGGAATGCATAAACTGTGTGAGACAAGCGAGTGGCAAGATTACGAGCTTCTATGTTGTGGATATCAGCGTTAATATGGGACTGAACTTGGTTGATGCTCGTGCACACACCATCATCACCCTTGCGTGTTTCCAAGAGGTCCCGTTATCCACACCCAATGAACTGGGTGAGTGTTCAATGATCTTCATATGGAAGTACCAGGATTGCTTGAACTGTGTGAGACAAGCGAGTTGCAGGATTGCTAGCCTCTGTGTTGTGAGCGTCAGCGTTAATATGGGACTGGGCTGATGCTCTCGAAGTAACAGAAACGCATAAGGGGCTGTTCAGATTATACGTTATATTTTTATACGATTATTAGAAATTATAAAAACATTGCTTTTTTACTCTGAAGCACTTTTTAAAGAAGCGAGAGATGGTGTCATCTTTGGAAAGACCCACCCCATTATCCAATGTCCAGACCCCTAAATTTGACGTTACATAATTTCTTAACAGGCCCTAAGCGGCACAAAACTTTAGTGCGTAACAAGAGTGGTCACACCCTATTGGTTGGTACTTATCCTCGAAATAGCTCTCACCTTTCTCAAACGAAATTTGTTCCAATCGCACATCAAAGTGGATGTCGTATTCCAAAGTAATTCGATCGCTTGCAATCGATCAACAATATATTTACCCCACCACTTAAATCCGCTCTTTTGTAACTTTCCAGGAAGAGTGCTGTTGGTCCTCATGGTATTTTCTTTAGGAATAATACCCATCCATTACGCCGCATCTTTCATGTTCGAGGCTTCAGCCACAGGGTTCTCAAAGATGTGCTTCGTAAACATATTCACTGGTAAGTATTTTGATTAACCTATTGACAGTAAGAGCTCTGCCTCACTGGGGCCCGATGGCAACATCGCTGGCTAGGCCAATGATTATGAAGCCAAACGTCGCCAAGTGAGTTAACCTTCATGCATTTTAATATGATTTGTGTTGCAAAAATCGGTGACATCACTATGGCGTCCCGGTGAGGCACCGGACATAATATTTCATCACACACATAATTGAAACATACCTTAGAATGTGCGTAGACGTAATGTCTCTAGTAGCGTGCGTTAAATTGTGGAATCAAAGATTTGGTGTGATTGACGTAACGATGTGATAGTTCCGTTGAGAGAGCACTATGTCGGAAACGTAGGGTCGCAGGTTTGAGTCCTGCTTACATTGCCGTGGATCACATAAGCTATCTATTTCATTATAACTTTTTGTGTCAATATTTAAATATAATTGGATTTCAGGATGTATGCCGTTCCTTATAACGGAGGTGCTGAGGCTACCCGAAGTGGGGAGTCCTTTCTATGCGAATCTGTTTGATTGGATATTCTCCGTATTGCCGCTCTACTGCTTAAGTAGGAGTTTGAGGTGAGTTTCAAAGATATCAGCGAGTTAAGCATAATATAGATAACGCTATTTAGTTATAGTTTATTTTTGTCATTCTTAGGACTGACTAATCAATTAACCATATCCCATAAATGGATAGTACACCTCACTAGGTGTACTATGAGGTCGTCCGTACAGGGGCTTAGCGGTACTGTGAAGAAACTCCAAGCCTAAGGTGTCGATTATAGAATGCGGTGGTAATAGGATATTTTCATCGAATCTATCTAGCAGTGCCTTCTTTGAAAAACAATTTTCGACGCGTCCTGGTATGATCTGACAGACACTGGTAGACGTTGTGGTGTGAGGTATTTTCTGGTACGCTTCTCATGGTAATAAGAAAAAAAAAATATCAGACAACCTTAATTGAGGCTTGCCTTGTTCTCAGGGACATGAGCGTGTCTGGGTTCGCTCTGCACGCGTGCGACGGTCTGTGCCAGCAGTTCGTGAACATCGACAACTGCACTAGGAATACCCTCTGCAACAAGCTGAACATCAGCGTGTGCTGCAGTAAGTTGTCATTTTTACTTATTCCCTCATAAATATACGATTGTCTTTCTATATCAAAGTTTTCTAGTACCCTAACCTTGCTGGGTCCAAACGAGACTTTGATATTTGATAACAATGTATAGATATATATACAACAGCCAGCCAGTATAAATAGAAATCAATTGAACCTCAAAGAAGCTCAAATTGATACCAACGCACAATATCGTGATCTGTGGAGGATGCGAACGAGGAGGGAGTAAATGCGATTACGGGTTTTAAAGAAGATGATTAGATAAAACATCCTTTTGTAAAGTTAGTGAAGCTCTCCTGCTTCAGTCCTTGCTGATTGAGTAATGTGTTTCAACCTGTATACTGCCATTATGAATTATAGAAATTACGACTACGCTTTTGTTAAAAATCCACAAATTTTAAATGAATCAGATTGGCATTTAAATATCAGAAGTATGTTCAATCCTACACCAATTTTTGTACAAAAAGCCGACACAAATAGAAAGTTCCCGTTCCAAAGAACAAATGTTACTTGATTTCAGTCGACGACTATCCGTTTCTACTCTGGGAAGAACCTGGTGTTGGCCGATACCTGGCCACGATGACCATTGTGGGGTTACTCGTGTTCATATTGATGCTGCTGAAGGAATATGAAGTTACAAATAAGGTCAGTACAACTGATATTTTGGTCAGTTTTCTTAGCTCTGGAATAATAATCTTATATGTCAGGGTTTTCCCTTGATTTCGCGAAACGGCATTTGCTTATACTTTGAGAACTATGCACTTTGGATTAAAAGAAAAGTATAAGATTCGCATATCATATCTATATCGATGCAAAGATCGACACACGAAGCATAAGGAAAAATTGGAAAGGTTATCTGGCGTTAGGTTGGTGAAAAGGTTAACACGTTGAACCGGTAATCCAGAGGTACCGGGTTCGATTCCTTGCCTCTTCCGCCAGGCATTTTTTTCTTTGTGCTTTGATCTTTCTCTCAATGGTTTAATATATAACTTTAGAGATATCTACTCTAGTCACAAATTGTTGTAGATATTCTACTCGTCGAGTCGACCGCCGCCGCCGCCCGAACTGTCAGAGGATGATGACGTTAGACGCGAGCGGGAATACGTCAACATGCACCCGGCAGAGCGGGACAGCCTCCTGTGCAGAGACCTTACTAAATATTACAAAAAGTTCCTTGCCGTCAATAGGCTTTCATTTGGTGAGTTATCTTATTATTATTAGAAGGTGCAATCGCGTCCGCGCGAAACTTTTATCTTTACCGTATTTGGGTGAAAAACATCCTCCTCCAACCATTTGTGGATGTCGAGCTATCCCTGTACCAAAATTGGTTAAAATCCGTCCAGCCGTTGCCGTTTGAATGGCTTTTGATTGAATAACGTTAAACATTTAAATAAAACAATTCAAAGGGGTTATATTGCGTATATTATTTCTTTGAGCCTCCCTGACGTTTCGGTACATTTCCAATTACCGGTGTCAAAGGTTGACTGAGAAAAACACAAACTACCCATTTAATAAATATGAATTAAAAATAAAGGTGGGCACTTGCCAGATATGGGCCTAATGTGTATAGACAGTTACACATGTGCCAGAAGAACTTGAAGTATTATCAAACTTAATTGAATGGTTTGGTTTGTCCATGGCATTCTCGAAGACTGCGACCTGTTGCAACGACGGTGTATAGTGAACGGCTGGTAGAACTGGAAATCTACCGAAATGTCAGGGAGGCTCAAATAATTAATATCCGTTTAAATTGGTTTAGGTATTTAAATCTGTGATAGTCGAGAAGGTAAGAAAGCGTTAAACATTGATCCTATTTTAGCTGTACACAAAGCGGAATGCTTCGGGCTGCTTGGTATAAACGGCGCCGGCAAGACCACCACGTTTCGGATGCTCACCGGCGACGAGCACATTTCCAGTGGGGACGCCTTTGTGCTCGGTCTATCTATCAAGACGCACCTGCAACAAGTTTACAGGCAAATAGGTAAACTTGAAACAATTGATATTTACAAACAATTTCAAGAGGACCTGCCCATGCCTAAAATGTGCTTATACTAAAGTAAAAGGCACTATAAGGCACATAGCACTAACACTTTAAGGAACATTGCACTACACTATAAGGCACATTGTAGTACACTATAAGGCACACTGCACTACACTATAAAGCACATTGCACTACACTATAAGGCACATTGCTCTACACTATGGTAGGCGGCGCCCCGTAACGTAATTTTATCGGTGCTATCTATTTCGTATAATTGATTATGTCCGAGACTTATTTGGCCGAGCATCTTTCGCGTAATTTGTTCCCGCCGAATAATTATGTGTACGAATCTTCATATATAGGTAGGTATAATCTTGCCTTAGCGAAATTTAGTTTGCTGTAAATTCGACCAGTTAAATAACCGTTGCCAGAAAGGTTTAATCGGAACCGCAATCCCGAACAGAAGACAACTGATGCCAGAAAAAAGGTCTTCGGCATTTAAAAGTTGTACGTAAAGATCATTCGTAATGATTATACGATAGAGAGTTATGCCAAAAAAAAATCGTAAACAAAAGAAACCAACGCCTAAAACATTAGCGGCATATAATATGGTTTACCATGAAGCTTTAAATAGATGGCACTAATATGTGAAGCAGAGATCTAAGCGCCTGTACAGTCCTACCAAAAAGAGTAGAAATTAAAAAGTGGCAATACTGTAGTGTCGTCCCCTTTTTCTTATATTGATTAGAACGGGACGACACTACAGTATTGCCACTTTTAAATTTCTACTCTTTTTGGTCGGACTGTATTTTGGTGCTTAATAAAAACAAGTTATTTTTTTCTGTCAGAAAATCAGCCTATTCTACGAATATAGTTTTGTAACGCACGTTTCCATGCAGGATACTGCCCGCAGTTCGACGCGTTGCTCGACAACTTGACAGCCCGTGAAAACCTGCGGATATTCTGTCTGCTGCGCGGCATCCCCACCGACCTGGGCTCAGCGCGCGCGTGGCAGCTCGCCAACGCACTAGGTTTCGCCAGGCATTACGATAAACAGGTATAGTGGAAATAATTACCTGTTTATAGGGTTCTGTACCCAAAGGGTACTGGTGCGATGGGGAATGTCTTTTTTGTTTGATGCTACGAAACCCTTTGTGCGCGAGGCCGAATGCGTCTCGTGTGAAGCCGAGTTTCATGTAGGTACATTTAGCCACTTAAAACTTGGAAATCTACGAATAAACCCTAAATCACGAGGAAAATATCGTTGACAACCAAAACTGACTAAGTGACAAATACCTACTTAAAACAAAGCTCCTATCTCAATTTCAATGTACTTACTAGATACGAGGTTTAGAAGGGCAGTGGGAGAATTTTTTTGTGAGTTTTGGTTGTCACCAGGCGATATGCAACATTTTTTTAAAGTTATAAATTGTTCTGTTGTCTGGTAGGTACACCAATGTAGTGGTGGCACGAAGAGGAAGATCAGCACAGCTGTCGCGCTCATGGGAGATTCGCAGCTAGTCTTCTTGGATGAGCCCACGACTGGTAAGTTATATTAGGTTAGGTTTGTTTTATAACAATTCGAAATAGTTTACAGTTTCAGTGAAAAATGCTGTTGGCGAAATGAAACTTTTGCGAAATGAAACGTTTGCGAAACATAATTCGGCGAAAAGGAAGTACACCCGGCAACTAGCAACGCGAGCGAATCAAGTCCCCCGCGCCCCTTCCACTTGCCGAGCTGCCGTTGCCGAGATAGTTCGAGTGTCCAGCGTTAGGTGCCGTCCGGCGTTAGGGGACTTCCCCCTAATATTACGTACGCAAAAAGACAGCCACTTCTACGATGACGATACCAATGGATAGATAATTAAAGACCTGTAGTAATTGTACTTAAAAAGTTCTCAAAAATGTCTCTATTTATTCTTTTCAATTTCTCCAAATTTTACACCACCAAGAATAATTCAGTCAATCTTATGATGGGGATATCGCGTTCTACGTAGTTTCAGTGGTCGAATTAAGATAGAATACGCCCTATGAGGATTACTTAATTACATATACATATATGTCACAGAACCAAGTGCAGTATATTGCAACAAAAAATGTAGAACATAATGTCGTTTTCCTAGGCATGGATCCCGCGTCAAAACGTCTCGTCTGGTCGTCCATAAGCGAGGCCGTAGCAGCGGGGCGTAGCGTGGTGCTGACGTCACACAGCATGGAAGAATGTGAGGCGCTCTGTTCGCGCCTCACCGTCATGGTGGCTGGCAAACTCCACTGTATGGGCTCGCTCCAGCACCTCAAGAGCAAGTTCTCACAAGGTATGATGTGTACTGTGGTGCTGACATCACACAGTTTGGAAGAATGCGAGGCGCTCTGTTCGCGCCTCACCGTCTTGGTGGCTGGCAAACTCCACTGTATGGGCTCGCTCCAGCACCTCAAGAGCAAGTTCTCACAAGGTATGATGTGTACTGTGGTGCTGACATCACACAGTTTGGAAGAATGCGAGGCGCTCTGTTCGCGCCTCACCGTCTTGGTGGCTGGCAAACTCCACTGTATGGGCTCGCTCCAGCACCTCAAGAGCAAGTTCTCACAAGGTATGATGTGTACTGTGGTGCTGACATCACACAGTTTGGAAGAATGCGAGGCGCTCTGTTCGCGCCTCACCGTCTTGGTGGCTGGCAAACTCCACTGTATGGGCTCGCTCCAGCACCTCAAGAGCAAGTTCTCACAAGGTATGATGTGTACTGTGGTGCTGACATCACACAGTTTGGAAGAATGCGAGGCGCTCTGTTCGCGCCTCACCGTCTTGGTGGCTGGCAAACTCCACCGTATGGGCTCGCTCCAGCACCTCAAGAGCAAGTTCTCACAAGGTATGATGTGTACTGTGGTGCTGACATCACACAGTTTGGAAGAATGCGAGGCGCTCTGTTCGCGCCTCACCGTCATGGTGGCTGGCAAACTCCACTGTATGGGCTCGCTCCAGCACCTCAAGAGCAAGTTCTCACAAGGTATGATTTGTACTGTGGTGCTGACATCACACAGTTTGAAAGAATGCGAGGCGCTCTGTTCGCGCCTCACCGTCATGGTGGCTGGCAAACTCCACTGTATGGGCTCGCTCCAGCACCTCAAGAGCAAGTTCTCACAAGGTATGATGTGTACTGTGGTGCTGACATCACACAGTTTGGAAGAATGCGAGGCGCTCTGTTCGCGCCTCACCGTCTTGGTGGCTGGCAAACTCCACTGTATGGGCTCGCTCCAGCACCTCAAGAGCAAGTTCTCACAAGGTATGATGTGTACTGTGGTGCTGACATCACACAGTTTGGAAGAATGTGAGGCGCTCTGTTCGCGCCTCACCGTCATGGTGGCTGGCAAACTCCACTGTATGGGCTCGCTCCAGCACCTCAAGAGCAAGTTCTCACAAGGTATGATGTGTACTGTGGTGCTGACATCACACAGTTTTGAAGAATGCGAGGCGCTCTGTTCGCGCCTCACCGTCTTGGTGGCTGGCAAACTCCACTGTATGGGCTCGCTCCAGCACCTCAAGAGCAAGTTCTCACAAGGTATGATGTGTACTGTGGTGCTGACATCACACAGTTTGGAAGAATGCGAGGCGCTCTGTTCGCGCCTCACCGTCATGGTGGCTGGCAAACTCCACTGTATGGGCTCGCTCCAGCACCTCAAGAGCAAGTTCTCACAAGGTATGATTTGTACTGTGGTGCTGACATCACACAGTTTGGAAGAATGCGAGGCGCTCTGTTCGCGCCTCACCGTCATGGTGGCTGGCAAACTCCACCGTATGGGCTCGCTCCAGCACCTCAAGAGCAAGTTCTCACAAGGTATGATTTGTACTGTGGTGCTGACATCACACAGTTTGGAAGAATGCGAGGCGCTCTGTTCGCGCCTCACCGTCATGGTGGCTGGCAAACTCCACTGTATGGGCTCGCTCCAGCACCTCAAGAGCAAGTTCTCACAAGGTATGATTTGTACTGTGGTGCTGACATCACACAGTTTGGAAGAATGCGTGGCGCTCTGTTCGCGCCTCACCGTCATGGTGGCTGGCAAACTCCACTGTATGGGCTCGCTCCAGCACCTCAAGAGCAAGTTCTCACAAGGTATGATGTGTACTGTGGTGCTGACATCACACAGTTTGGAAGAATGCGAGGCGCTCTGTTCGCGCTTCACCGTCACGGTGGCCGGCAATCTCCACTGTATGGGCTCGCTCCAGCCCCTCAAAAGCAAGTTCTCACAAGGTATGATCTTGACGTGTAACGAGGCTGTCAAGCCACAAGACGCCTGATGATTGTGAAAATTTACATAACATAACTAACTGTAAAAACTCCGTACTACATATTTTGGTACTGAATTAACAAAACACGCTAACAATATAGTCAACATTAAAAATTACCTAACCACCGAAAAATAATCGAAGGCCTAGTCTGCCGAGATAGTTCTTACCTGTGTTTGGTGGAAATAAAAGCAGTAGTCTCCAAGGTTTTTAGCTTTTATTGAAACAAGTGACTAGATCTACGCCAATTTTCTAGCTAAGAATTCCAAATTTTTATATTTATATTCAGTTTAAGTAGCACTTTTTGTATCCTTCATTAAATTAAATGAAAGTCTCATGATTCCCAGCTCATTGTGTCTTGGGTGTTTTAAATTTTTAATGGTTACGAACGCTAGTGGATAGAATGGAGTTTTACATAGATTAGACGTTTTAAGGGGACTTTTCCGAGCTAGTGAGTTGAAAGTAATGTTTTTTTACAGGGTACACGCTCGCGGTAAAGTGTCAAGCAGGACCACAGAGGGACTCTGATGTGGCCAACATTAATAGCTCAATATTAGAACGTTTCCATGATGTCAAACTTATGTAAGTACTAGAAGTAGACTATGCCCGCAAGTCCGTCCGCGTAAAAAGTAGTACATTACTTTGACTACAGAGGCCGCGGACTAAGGTATTGCTGGTCGGGTTCGAGATAGACTTAAACGATTCCTGCAGTTTCTGTTCTTCTGGCGGAGAATTGTATTGTGTTTTACTCAAATAATGCGAGGAAATAATACATTTTATACAATTAGTAGATAATTAATAAAATAATAGTTAAGTTTTTTCCCCCATCTTTTTTACTTATTAAACATACGGACAACAAGCACATTCGAGCTCCACGTTTAGCCACAATAAAAATTACCCACAGATTTTGTTTTTCTTTTTAATTTCGCAAATATGCGTTCAGAATGTATAAGGTTGGCTGTATGTAATTTTCCCTTGATCAGTTGAGTGTTAGTAAGCAAATTTAAAAAAGTTAAAGCGGCTGTCTGTATGTGGATTTTTACTTCACAGAGAGTCGTACCTCGGCATCAGTACTTACTACATAAAGGATGTGGGCCTCCCCTGGTGGCAGGTGTTCCACGTGATGGAGGGGATGCGCGCGCAGCACGCCATCGAAGACTATTCCGTCACGCAGACCTCGCTGGAACAGGTGTTCCTCAGGTTCACCAGGGTACACGCGGCAGATGACAAGTAATAGCACATTACATACCTAGGGCGGTGAAGTCGTGAATATCCAAGATGTCATTTTGTGCGTAGCGGGCAGAAAATCCCATTTTCGGCCTTGGGTGTCGTAAATTGTACTTAAAGAGCAACCGCGTTGAACTCTTGATTCGGAGATTTATTACATTTAATAAGACTCAGAACTTATTGATAATAATAATAATAATAAAGGCCCATTTAGACAGGATGTAAAGTGAACTTGTAAGTGAACTTCATTAAATAGCGGGGTTAGATTGAACAATTTGGATATACCAAAAAAATTACGACTCACTTTTGTATTAAAAATCAAGGATAATTTAAGATGCCTACCTACTAATTGCATCCGTTTCCTGATTAGATGTGTTTTTTGTTCTGAAGCAAAGATTTTGCGATGATGTCACTAATCGACATGTCTTGTACTGAAAAACGGCAAAGATGCCGAATTGTTTATTACGGTTTAAAAACCCTATTGCCAAAATTGGTTTAAATTTTTCTTAAAATGGTCTTAAAAAAAAGTATACCCCAATTAAAGCCGCCGTACGTCGGTCGCAATGTAATTAAAGTCAAATTGTGTTCGCATACAGTATGGCCAAAAAGAGTAGAAATTAAAAAGTGGCAATACTGTAGTGTCGTCCCCGTTTTCTTAGATTGATTAGAAAGGGACGACACTACAGTATTGCCACTTTTTAATTTCTAATCTTTTTGGTCAGACTGTACGAGTTCACAACCCGTCTAAATGGGCGTTCATTCAATAGCGTCATTTATTCAGACGGAAGTTGGGAAGATCGTCATTAGTATCAAATTATCGTAGTTACCTGACGATTATTACCATTATTTATGAAATAAGGCCAGTCGGGGAAAGTGCAAACCTACCAACCAACCACGCAAATATAATGTTTTTATACATATAATCTATTTATCGATTCTATTTTCTTATTTTGAAAAAACTCATTTTTATTTTCATAAAAATTTGTTATTTTTATGAAAAAAAAAAACATTTTTAAACAACATACGACGCAGACGGCACTCTAGTAGCGTAGAATTATGGAATCAAAGATTTGGTGTGATTGACGTAACGATAGCTCAGTTGGGAGAGCACTACGCCCGAAACGTAGGGTCGTAGGTTCGAGTCCTGCTTACATTGTAGTAAGTCACATTTTTCTTTCATAATTTACCTTTGTGTCAATATTCACGCAACTATAGTTAGTTGGCAAAATAAGATGGCGTTAGTAATATAAATATGACATCTGTACTTTTAGATATTAATTATTTAATATTAATTTGATTTATCTGCTTATCCCAATGGTTAACTGGTAGAATTCTCTACCAGCCATCTTATCCATTCATCTTAATGCCATAGGGCATTCGCTCTATGGCATTAAGTCCGCCTTTTGTACAAGTTCTTTCCTTTGTGCAATAAAAAATAATTAAATAAATATTTCGATATGGTTGTCGCGCTTTTCCCGACTGATCTTAGGTCAGGCCTTTATTTTATTATATCAGTTGATGTAATTAAAAGTACAATGTCTAATTGTTATTAGGTGCTATAATTATGACAATCATGGTTTACATATTCGGTTTACATATTATTGTATTCAAAGTACAATTTTAATTACCTAATTTAATCGGTAAGCTACTTATAACCTGACTTAGAAATCATGGGAGGCCAAAATAAAAATGCGCCCGGGCAATTAATTTTAAATAAATTTAGTGTGACGTGTAAATACATAAAGGTATGTTCACAAATCGAAGTACAAATGTAATTTGCTATAATTGTGTGTATGTGTATTTATGACGTGTCTTATCCACTTCTCTGGATTGACAAGTGTTGAGCCACCCTCATGGCAGAATTATTGGCAATAAAACGGTGCAATTTCGAGACATACCACCGCCACCAACTTGCTTCTTCAAACCTACATACTAAATACGAACTAAACTTCGATACCTTAGTTCACACTCGTACTAATTACAATAATTTTGCCACTGAAATTTAAACCACATAGTTGTGAACTAAAGTCCTAATTGCAACGACTTTTTCCAAAAAGTTAGTACGGCTATGCTCTAAGGTATCAACTTACTCCAGTCGGCAAATGGTGATCCCTGGTACACTTCATTTGACATTTCAAAAATTATTAAGACGAAATACCACGACTTATCTTTCCTTACCGTCCGTTTGGGTTAATTTTGCACCTAGTAACTCGCGTACAAATAAGGTCCAAATTAACGTAACCAGGTTATACTAATCGAGGTTTGTTCTCGTCTATTTCCTCCTCCAAAACTAAACCAGTATTTACGAAACTTTAGGAACAGAATGGGAAAAAAACTGTGTCCGACCGTTTTGATTTTTGAGAAAATTATTATAGAATTTGTGCACTAGGCGTCCGTTTGCGGCGGAAATTTGGCCAAAAACAGACGCCTACTACACAAATTGTATAATAATAAGCGCAGAAATTAAAATGGTCCGACGTAGAATATTTCCTTCCCATTCAGTTGCCAACATTTCCTTAAGATTAATAAGTTTTGGAGGAGGACACTGTCCAGAATGAAAATTCGATTTGTATGGAGAATTGTGCAGTTATATTTCCTCTTAAAGGTAAAGTACCTAAATTAAAAATGAAATTACTAACTTGACTGCCTCGTCCAGCCTGTGGCCAACTTGTAATTAAATAGTATAAGAGAACTAGGGCCGTATGTACATGGATGTTCAGTATTGTAATTGTATACGTGTATAAATGTTTAGAAAAACGTATCGTTATCGTTGCTGTCTTTTATACTAGCATATTTAACTGCTCTCAATAGATACTTAAAATAATGCCCGATTTTATAATTTCCAGTGATCTTACTTTTAACTTAATCCTCATTACAGTTAGTTTAATTACATGTGATTTTAATGTGATGTGAAATAGATTCTATTTTATTTATTATGAAATATTTACGTGATATAATTACGCCGTATATATTAAGTTATAGTTTTGTCACAAGACCCTTTGCCGCGTTACCAAATTCGTAATACATTTGAAGAAAACCCTTTGCCAGTCTGATGTGCTTACACACCATCTGATTGATCGTGCCGATCTAATCGTCTCGTCTAGAAGCCACTTAATCTATGACAACGCAACCAAATGGTTTTGGTAATCGTTTTAGTCGTAGTATGAAGTCAGTCGTATTCGTATTCCCATCAAAAATTATGGGTTACGAAAATATTGTGTTGGCTTATCTAAGAATACCTTTGTGGGACATGTCGCCACTAGCATACTGTTGCAACACTTGCAACAGTAGAATTTCTTAGATTAGGATATTTCGTCTGATGAGCAAAACTCATTAAAAAACCAAACGGTTCACTCCGAAATTCGAAATTAGTGTCGCACTGTCCCATTCATTGGAATACTGTTGACGTCAGGGGCGATTTTCTAATGGCTGCCGTGCCATTGGAAAGAGCAAGACACCGCGCTTGGTCCTCCCGCTCCCACCTATGACCGCTCGCCGCTGACGGCACCCCTATCCTAAACCAAAACCAGAGTTTAAATGAGAGTACTACACACTTATAATTTCAAACTCCAGAGTAACACCTCTTTAAAACCTCGTACTTTGCCATTAAGGCTGCCTCTTCACGGGCGCGAAACTAAAATGGACCAATCGCATTCCTCTGATTTAAAACTTTGTTTGGGCCTCATATAGACGTAGCCTGATTGGCAAATAAGTGGCTCCGCACACTACGGTTTCTTGTGGCTGCCACAGTACACTTTGTCTCTTTTCCACGCTCGAAGTGAGAAATAGAGAGATTTACTGTCGCGGCCACAAGAAGCCGTAGTGTGCGCTGGCTCTAATGTCTGCTCCGCTTCAGTTATCAGACAACCTAACTCACTCGGGTAATCAGATACTCCATTCTAAGTAGGTGTTTGATTTTTAATGAGTTTTCGTCTCATCAAACAATATCTATGCCCAAATATAGGTCTGAACGTGAAGATCTACCTTTATTATTAATGTGATATTTATTATTATACTTAAAAACGCATCATGCGTAAATACTTCTGCTTGTACTTATGTATATATAATGTAGTTATTACTTATTCTTTAGTGATATTTGTTTTATACTAATTAATATAACGTAATGTCGACGTACTCGTACTTCTTAAGTTATAGTTTTATATGGTTTATTGTTATTTCTTGAATTATCTTGCCCGCAATATATCCGTGTAAAGCAAGACTAAGTTGATGTCTCCTGATAAAAGCTCAAAGCAATTTGAACTAAGAACGGATTGGAATCTGCAAAATTACTAGGGAATGCAATAACCGGAAAAATATCGTAACCGGGTTTCCTATCGGTTATGATCGTAAAATAACCGATAACCGGTTATAACCGGTTATTTTAAAAAAATATTAAAATAACGAATAATGACGTAAATATTGGAAAAAAGCGGTATAAATAAAACACGTACATCTCATTAATATTTTAAATATCTTTAACAAAGGATAATAAGCTTCTATCATTACCTAAATCAAGAGTCAAAATAAAATCACCTCAGACCTCAGACATCTAACACAAAAATCTTAAGTATATTTATATTCATTACAAGCAACGATAAAATATCTCAAATTCTCAATCACAAAAAAATGTTCAAGGCTTGTTTTGTTATTATTTATGCTAAGAGAACAAAAAGGACGACACTTTTAACGTAATTTTTGCGTGTGTTGATGACTATTAGTCACTAGCTACGTAAGTTCATACAATGTAATTATTTTTACTTGACGAGGCACTATACCATACCATTCATACCGTACTCGTATTATTTAATTAAACATCCAGTTAACGTAATTCAGCATGTAATACAGTATTTAGAGGTAAATATACGCTGAACGATAAATAAAGAGATCGTGTTTTTGAAAATTTTAAGTAAGCGTATGCTAATTTAGCATTAGAAGAAATAACCGAAAAATAACCGTAACCGGTTCTGTTACTCCCAAAACCCGGTTACACAATTAGACCAACATAACCGGTTAAAACCGGATTTTACGGTTTCGGTTATAACCGGGTTGCATTCCCTAAAAATTACCAACTTAATCGCGCATTGCATGGATATGATTAAGTATATTTTATTAATAAACACACCAAAGGTATATACTTACTACCTAACTATATTTACAGTTCCTCTATTTCGGCACACAAAATCAATTCTTTATTTATAGGTAGGTATACTTAAAGTCCAATTTGATCTGTGAGAAATGTGATTTAGGAAGTATTATTTACTGCCATAATAAGTTAGCTATACTTAATTTGAAATTGTATCAACTTTTTAGCAACTTGCCATTTTTATTTTCCATCCTATTTATAATAATATTTATTCTCATAGATATTACGGGTAATATGCCTATATTTTATCGTTGTAATATAGAAAGTAATAATTTTAAAGTAACTTTTATTACAGATATATTTTGGAAACAAAGAAGTCCAAATCGATAGTTTATCTTGATTTGGAAATAAAATCCTTACCTAAAATTTAACATTATTTAATCTGTGATCATGCACAGATTCTAATATCCTTAATATATCCTTATATACCTATTTTTTATTACGTAATGTCAATTGTTTACTATTGTACCATGAATGAATGGAAAGATGACTATAAAACGCCGACCGCCACTTCTAGACGCAGTGTGTCCGCCAAGCTCGCGAAGCAAATTGGTGACACATCACAATTTACGCCATCCGTCTCTATAGCTAACTACTATATTACACAATAGACTATTTTATGCTTAACTGGATAGCAATTTTTTTGTAAAATAATAGTAGAGGTCTACCCTTTCTTCCTTTCAACCGACTTCCGAAACGAGGAGGTTCTCAAAATTAGTTGTATTTTTTATGTGTGTTAGCTGAGAACGCCGTCATTTATCATTTATCAACTGATTTGCATTTTTTTTTCGATAGCATCTCCAAATCTTGATGAATCGAAGGAATTCCTAATTTTTCAACTCAAACATTAAAAGGCACATAAATGGCGATTTTGGTGTTTTTCAAAGTGATTCGTACAGTTGTCCCCGAAAATACGATTTCCTCTCATTGAAGACGAGTTTTTTTTTGTTATATCTTTCAGATTGCACTTGGAGCCCATGAGCTTTAATCCATGAAACTAAAGGACCAAAGAAGTAGGTACATAGTACACAGGTAAATTGGAAATCGTTTCAAAGTAGTTTAAATGGTCGCTCTTTAAATCATGATTCCATTCGTCCGTGACTACAATGTTCCTGTTTGTATGAAACATTTTCTCACCTAGTTAGACAATAAGTTAACCGTTAAACATATTTTTTTTTTATTTTTCTACTGTATGTTAACGTAGAAACCACATGTAAAATAACACATTACCCAAGTATTGTATCCTCTCAGCCGTGAAAAGCCCCCTCGAGGACGCGTAGTAAAGCCCGTTTTTGCATTTTTTTGATACTTGTTTTTTCGCATTACGACGCAAATGAGGCTTGAACTCGCGACTTTCTCGCAATCTCACATACGAAGGACTATGTAATATTGTTTTATGAAATATTGAAATTTAATTATTGTATCTAAGAAGTTAAACTGCTCAAAATAAAATAAGGTCCACTTGAATTTAACACTATAGGCAAAAATTTGTAAGTTTTTATACACAATCTTGTAGATAACACTGAAAAGGATTCCCTTTTTTCCTTTATTAATGTTGTGTTTAAGGAATTTAAAATCGGCATCCTTAAATAATTAAATACATTAACTTTGTTAACTCGCCCCAAGGTCGCAATCGCAACTGTAGCCAGTAGATCGGCTCTGGCATTCAAAGGCCAGTTGGCGTTACATTTGCATTGGCTGGTTTACACTGGCTAAGGGCCTGGCCACATGTCCACGACACGGCGTCGTAAACGTAAAACGACACGGTGTCGCGTCGGAGCGCGACACATTATCCACCGTGCGAATATCCGTTGCCGCGTCGTGAAAACACACGACACGGCGTCGTAAACGTAAAACGACGCTGTGTCGCGTCGGAGCGCGACACAATTATCCACCGTGCGAATATACGTTGCCGCGTCGTGAAAACACACGACGCTGTGTCGCGTCGGAGCGCGACACAATTATCCACCGTGCGAATATACGTTGCCGCGTCGTGAAAACACATGCTGCACCGGGCACCGCAGGTCGCAGGTAAATACATTTTGCCTTTTTAAACGAGGCGATATTTTCCATAATAGTTCTTCAAAACTTGACACAGACATTCTAAAATAATCATAAAACTTGTGATCACTTATTTTTAAAGCCTCGTACTTCCTTTTGAAATGACTGCCATCATGGTTCATAATAGAAAGATATGGATTTATCCAACATTTTCGTTTCTTCTGCTTTTTCTTCATGCTTCTTCTTAAAAGCAACAAGAGCAGAATACGTGTGATAGGATCCATGTCGAATTGAAAACTGATCGCAAAATATTTTGAACATGTACGAGAAGCTGCGGCGTCGTAATCGAACGTGGCACCGCACCGTGCATCTACTCAACACAGCAAAGTTAATCTGCCCGGCGCGCGGCGCGACCTGCGGTGCCCGGTGCAGCATGTGTTTTCACGACGCGGCAACGTATATTCGCACGGTGGATAATTGTGTCGCGCTCCGACGCGACACAGCATCGTGTGTTTTCACGACGCGGCAACGTATATTCGCACGGTGGATACTTGTGTCGCGCTCCGACGCGACACAGCGTCGTTTTACGTTTACGACGCCGTGTCGTGTGTTTTCACGACGCGGCAACGGATATTCGCACGGTGGATAATGTGTCGCGCTCCGACGCGACACCGTGTCGTTTTACATTTACGACGCCGTGTCGTGGACATGTGGCCAGGCCCTAAGGCGATATGATTGATGATTCAATGAACTCTCACTACAAGTATGCTTAGACACCTATTTTGATAGACGTGCTCCCAGGAACCGTGCAAAATCAAATAATTGGGTCCTTAGTAAAAAAAGTAAATTATCATTAGATCGTCAGTTAGATTGTCAAAAATGTTACACACGTATTTTTTCTTTTTCCAATAAAAAAAACTACAAAGATAGTGCTCATCAAAGTACGGGAGTGGGGTGTCGTGACGTCACGCGGAACTTTAACGGATTATATATTCGTATTTTTTTGTTTACTTGACAAATTAAAAAATAGGGGTCGATCTAACTGACGAACATTTTTTTTAGGTAATGAACATATTGTATTGTACCTATTGTTCTAGGTCTCTCGTTCCCACTATGGTTGCCTCTCGCTGCTGTCGCTCATCATTGACTGTTGTGTTTGGGCCGTAGAAAAACATGCCCACACAACTCCAATTTTTATTTCAATGATACTTTGTTATTTGGTGAGCAATTTTCTAACCTCAAAGCTAAATTATCTTAAAATTATTAGTTCGATATCAAAATCTGTCTTGAATAAGCAATCGAGTTCATAAGGGGAAAGTCCGCGTGAGTTACCAATTTGAAGGTGTGTATATGATTAGGTGATTTCCATCCAACAGGACAGCTGAAGATAGGTCACCCATTTACTAATCTTTAACCGACGTGAAAAAAACGGAGCAGGTTCTCATTCCCTCGGGGTATTTTTTTATTCCCCGTCTACTCGAAAACGGCTAAACAGATTTAGAAAATTGATATTTTTTTTCAAAAGGACATTTTTCTAGTTGGTTCTGTTCTCATAAATCACTTGTTTCGTTGACGTTGGTTATTATTTTATTTTTATTATTGCTGCAAAATGCGTGTATGTGTTAAAGTTAAAAAGTATCTTTTCTGTGAACTTGCGAGTCCATGTATTAAGTTCAATATTTTACATAGAAAACTATCGTGAGTCTCAGACATATTAAAATACATAAACGGGTTTACTCACGTCGTAGAAGTCGAATATCCCTCGACATGTTTCGAATCGGTACGCGATTCATCGTCAGGAGAGCCGATCAGTGTTCGGTTGGCCGCCGCTGCGACTGATTCTCGTTTATTTATTCTAAAAAGTTCAATATTGTTAATAATAAAATGAATGTATTCATTACCTGGTCATAGTCATATGATCGCTCGATGTTGTTGTGGCTTTAAGGTGTTCTATAGTATTCTCGGTGGTAGCTTTATGTACACAGTTGTGACTGTATTTTGTATTATCTTTGTGCGTAGTGTTTATAGATTTAATAAATAAAATTAATATATTTTAATGATAACAGTTTTATTAATTATTTGGCATAACTTGGTAACTGATAAGATAACCACGGACTGTTTAGCCCATGAACACGTTAACTGTTTGAAAAATAATACACCTATCACCTATTTTAATTGTTCAAATAAAGAAAACTAGGGGAGAGACAGATCGACTTTCTTATTGAATCGATATCGTAACGTTTCTGTCGCTTGTCTGAAGCAAAATTGCTTCGACCCATTTTCGCTCTAAATCTTTTAAAAAGGTGCATTAACGCGTAGTACTTATAAACATTTTGCTGGATAAATATTTACTTCGATTTTTGTTCACAACATAGGATGTCCAAACGAAAACACAGAGGGTGCTCCAGTAGCGTAAAAAATTAAGGGATGAAAGATTTGGTGTGATTGACGTAGCGATCTAATAGCTCAGTTGGAAGAGCAATGCGCCGGAAACGCAGAGGTCGCGGGTTCAAATCCCGCTTACATTGTAGTTAGATCGCATTCAATTTTTCTTTCTTAATTTACCTTTGTTTCATTATTTATAAAAATAGAAATGTGGTATTAACCACATAAAAAATATGAATCAATAAAAAGATTCTATACAAATATTTTGTTGTAATAAGGTTTATATTCGTTTACAAATGTAAGATAGCAGTGTCTTCGATAGTCCCAACATTATAAAATAGTTAGATTCTTAATTGTACTAATTACCTACATCATTATTTTACGCAAACATAACATAGCCGATGCCAATAAGTATTAAGTATTTAATATTTAGGTAGTCTAAATTGAATTCAAGAAAGTAAGAAAAAAGGAATTTGCTGAAAATTATAGACAATAGAGATGGAAAATGTTAATAGGTCATCTTTTACGACATGATGCTTTGTAAGGACGGGAAGCGAGGAAAAGGCAGAGCAAAAATAAGTTAAATTAACAAATAAAAGAGAAAGTAGATGTTATGTCGTATAGGGAAGTTAAGGAAGTGGATACGCGCGTGACGTGACAAGCCTCCTGCCTGCTTAAAGTGCCAACCGTTTTATTCCCACGTGAGTCCTACGGTCGCCGCTCAACGCTGTCGCTTGCCACCGATATTGTGGCCGGAACGTATTACGGGTATTAAAAAAAAACACAAGTTGTTCTTTAAATATGTACATATATATTTATAGTAATTTAGTCTTAATCGGAAAAAAGCTTTATATATAGTTCCCAAATATAATTAACTGTTAACTCCTCAAAGCTTCTTTACCACAGAACGCAGAACTATGTTGGCTCATGGATAGATAGGCACATACTTCGATAATTTTCCTGATTGCAGTTATTAATAGGATGTGCTATTAATAACTGCAATCAGGAAAATATAACAACAAGATTTACATTATGTCGGTAGGTATCATTATTCATACAATTAGGTCATTATTCATATTTTTTAGGATGGGTGACATCAATAACGGAAAAAAGATTATGAGTGACTCCAGCGGAATGCACCGGAAGATTGCGGAATGTCAATAATATTTTCTACTTCAGTATAAACGATGGACTTCGATCGAGTATGAGACTACGCTGCGACATATTCTCATAGATGACTTGTTTAAGGCTCCTTATCCGTTCAAAAATTCAGATTGATTAACATATTTACTTGATTACTTATTATGAATGTTAGTAGTTAGAACATGGCTATTGAGATTTTTTTGGTATATATTTGAAACCTACAGTTCGAATTTTTCAGTGATAATTTTTGTTTCTACTCCAAATTGACAAAATCCACGCAGAAAACTGGCCTTTTCACCTTATTTTCGACTGCACGCAATGAAATCATGAAATAGCTATGTTACTTTTTAACACTCCGGGAAAAGTAATATTCATTATGAAAATTTGGTTGAAATAAGTTGAAAAAACTAATTTTCCGCGTGAACTTTGACAAATTTCGAGTAGTATTTGAAACAAAAATTATCAATGAAAAAAATCAAACTATTAGGTTTCAAATATATATCAAATATCAATGAAATCCCATTTCTTCTAGTTCTTAGTTCTAGGTGCCTAGTAACATCAATAAAATGTTAAGAAACATATGTTTGATCATAGAGAAAAATGTCTAAAACAATCAGCATTTTAAAAGGAATAAGGCCTCTTAACTAGGATATAACAAATAAGGACATGCGAATACTTAGATCATTTTGATCAGGTTAGATTCTCGTTTTTATATTATTAAATCTAAAATCGACGCCATCCTTAGAACAGATTTCCCTATCTCTCATAGTTTTTGACTTCTCGATACTGCAGACCCATTTGGATTGATCATCCTGTGGTCCCGCGAATGTCAGAGAAGAATGGCGCCGTGCGGTTAGGCTTGCGACACAGGGAATGTCAGCCATGACCACTCTACCAAGAGAGTAACGACAAAGAAGAAAAGATAATTAGTGAAAGCATGGTCAGTTTAATTCCGCTCTGCTCAGCCGGTTCAGTGGAAGCGCACCCTTACTTACCGCAGTTGGTCACTCAGTTATAGTTACGCTTTGGTTACATACTGTTAGTTTACAATTGTAGTTTTATAAATAAATAAATAGTTCTCATCATACTTAATTTGAACGTTTATGGAAGTTCAAATATTGTTCACCATTCGTCGTCTGCGCCAATATTCAGCCCACAACGTCCTATACTCCTTTAAAGATAGAAAAGCTATGTGGCCCACAGTGATAGTCAGTAGACACACAATGAGCGCAATATTATACGTCACCAAATCTGAGTGTATCACTTCCGTTATCAGTATCGGGAATAAACTCGATAGACCCGAAAGTATACTAACAGCAGAGACCATTAAAATTGTTTTACATATCTCTTTGCGTGTCTTATTTTCAGTTAACATTATTTTAATCACATAGTAAACAACAACTAAATATAAAATAAAAGTGAACACTAATAACATAATGTTGATTCCATAGTTAAAATTCACAAGTATTTCTGTTTTGAAGTAATGATCAATAGCATACACCGGTAGCACCTCAATAAAGGGCGCTACCCAAGAAAATAGACTAGTTTTTAAATACTTCCTGCTAACTTCAGTGTTGTTCACTTTCACAATGTCCATGTAGAACATGACAGTCGTGACGAGCAGCCAATGACTCATCACGATCCGGGGTATCAGCAGTAGCAGCACCACCCCGATAACGGGGTAATTGTGGTGAGCGCACAAATTGAAACCTATCATATTGACAGTACAAGCAACTGCCACATTCATGAACACATAATTTCGAAATTTCCTCCATTGTGGTATTAAAATCCAGGATACTGTTCCGAATGTGGCGCTGATGAGGAACAGTAATAAATTGACGATGTATAGAACTATGGCGATTGTGTAGACCGCTTGATGTATCGGAGTTTTGACTGGCAGAGAGGTGTTGTCGCCATTTAACAATGTCCCGAACCTTGGTGTCACTGAAGCCATATTTCACATGTAATACTACAAAGTCTTCAACATTTTTCCTGGTTATATCACGATGGCGAATCAGGATAGAAATGTCTGTGTAAGTATAGCTTTCCTGGAACCGCTTACCGCCAGACGCCGTATAGAAAGGCCCCAAAATCGCGGGAAGCTGTTGGTCGAGCGAGGGTAGTACACGACCTGGGTGTTGTGGAGGCCTTTGACTGGGGATTTCTTTCGGCTGATATGATGATTACTTTCACTTGCGTCAGTAAATACTGATACCGTACCGTAGTACCTAATTCAAAGCCATTTGTTTAATGATTTATTCGTTGTCTCCTGGAATGGAACACTTGCACTTGGTTGAGAATTCTCGAATATAATGGCATTTTTTACACGAGGATTGAGGAAACCTGTGGTTACGTATACCTATGTATAGTTTTAAAATAAAAGGAAACTGCAATCCTATATACAAAATCACTTTATCTAGTATTTGAATTTCAAACCATTCATTTATTATATCCGTATTATAATAATTAATTAATTATACATTTTTGTTCGAAGTTGACGTGAGGTTTGGTATCGACTTCAAAAGGTGATTTAAATTTAGCTGAATTATCCCCTAACTCTTAAGTCTCTTAACTGTTAATAAGTTGTATCAGTTTCAGCATAATGAGATGATGACTATCAGGTGCTAATATCTGAATAACTTTGTAAGTTAAATAAATTGAAATCATTGTAGTGTTTGTAACATCATATCATCATCATATCCTTAACTCATCATCACCGTCATCATCTAATAGTTATATGACATACCGATACCATCATATCATCATCACCGTCATCATCTAATAATTATATGACATACCAATACCATCATATCATCATCACAGTCATCATCTAATAATTATATTATGCCATACCAATACCTACCTAATAGAAGTAATAAAGTGAATGTTACAAAAGCAACCATTATTAGGTAATATTTCAGTAACAAAGCGTCCAGCAATAGACATATTATGTTGACTAATTTTTAGGGTTCCGTAGTTAACTAGGAACCCTTATAGTTTCGCCATGTCCGTCTGTCCGTCCGTCCGTCCGTCCGCGGCTTAGCTCCGTGATCATTAGTACTAGAAAGCTGAAATTTGGTATCGAGTATGTGTATGTTTAACGCCGACAGAACGGTAAAATAAAATTAAAAAAGAAATTTTTTTTTCGGGTACCTCTCGAACACCTAAAGTGGGGGTGAATTTTTTTTTTCTTTTCAACACTGGTGTGTGGGGTATCGTTGAATAGGTCTTGTAAAAATAATAGGGGTCTTCTAACATTATTTTTGATAAAGTCAGCAGTTTTGGAAATATTAGCTCCAAAAACAAAAAAAAATGTGTCCCCCCTCTAACTTTTCAACCACGGGTCAAAAAAAATCGGAAAAATTCATGTTAATGAAGCCTTATAAGTACTTTCAATGAAAACTATATTGAACAAAATCGGTTGAGCCGTTTTTGAGTTATCGCCAAATTTCATATTTTTTCTTTAAAAGGTCTAAGTTGACTTCCGGAAGGTAATAAGTGATTACAGTTTCTAGGGCGTTTACGACCTTTTTATAGAGCTTAAAAGCATTCTTAACGTAAACCTCGGGCTTAAAAAAGCAGTTTATTGAGAAGGATGAGCAACTACGGAACCCTACACTGAGCGTGGCCCGACATGCTCTTGGCCGGTTTTTTTTGAGGATGTTAATCGATTCTATTTTTTATTGTGATCAAATGTCTATAAGGGACTGACTACACTTAAACTGATCTAGAAGTCAGAAATGACCGTCAAAGTTCAACATTCTTACGTAGCGCTAAAAACGCTCCATACAAAAGGCGTCCAGGCTAGTGACGTCACAGGCCGGTATAGGTACCAATAATTGTATGGAGAAATTAAGAAATTTGCCATTTTCGCCGTGAAAAAGTTTGTTTAAGTTCATGGTTGTCATACAATTATTGTTTTGTAAAATTATGAGAATTCTGAAAACATTTAAAAAAAATCTTTTGGATTAAAAAAAATATCTAAAAATTTGCGTACCTTTGAAGTCACATATTTCCAAAAAATATACATTTTTCTGGATTTTTTTCTTTGTTTCGTGATATATTTAGCTAATTTTATTCATATAACTACAGTACGCTGTAGAATTCAACATCAGTAAACATGTCTATTTTAAAACAGTAAATTTATTATTTACAAGGGTTAAATTTGAGGGTTGCCCTCGATTTCCCTGGGATCCCATCACCAGATCCCGCTGAGGCTGTATAAGTATTACTATTTATTTAGTTATGGAATACGAGATTTTTTGTTCGATAAAAAAGTTTACGTAAGGTTTGGCACTGACTACGACTTGAGAGGTGATTGAAATCTAATTCGTACGGGAAGGGTGTTCCAAAAGCCTATATTAGCGACCACTGCTGGGCAAAGGCCTCTCCCCTCGACTTCCACATTACCTAATAGGGGCTATTTAGGCCAACCGTGTATTAGGAACGCGTCTAGATCATTCCGCCATTTCCGCCTCGGCCTGCCGCTGCCACGCCGTCACCCATAATTTATTTTAATTATGTTTATAAACATGTTTTAAAAATAAAATTTACGAGATTGAAAGATGGAAAAAAATAAATTTATTTAAACATAAATACTTAAAATGTTATATTCTAAATGTTTACAATGAAGCGAAAAATTTAAAAATTTAATGGTTCGGACAGGATTCGAACCTGCGTTTCCAACGGCTTTCCGGGCCAACACGGGCGTCCTACCAACTGGACCACGAACCAGATGTTAGAGCCATTGAATCTTTCAACCAATTGCTTCAACATGCCTTAGGGTGGCATCGTAGCGTCATCTACCGTAAAGATGTAGACTTTATCGTCGGCACCATCGTCTCAAACTTGTTGAGAATCGATAGTAACAATGTGCTACACCCGATTTTTTTATTTTTATTTTATTAATGTTTCATTTTATATTATATAAAATAACTATAACTAAATACATATAAATTAAAATTAATAACTACTATCAGACGTAAATATCTGAATAACTTTATTTTTAAAATATGAATACATTGTTAGTGCTTATAACTTTTGGGGGTTGCCCTCGATTTCCTTGGGATCTCATTATCAGATCCCGACTTGGTTACAATGAGAACACCGCAATCAAGAGTATGCTCTTAAAAATATATATTTTTTAGAGAATGTGTACACAATTGGCGGCGAATTTGGTGGACATACATTAAAAAAATCATGCAGTCGTTAACCGAACCTCCTCCTAAGAGATCTGGCAAATTAATGAGCGCTTGCGAACCAACTGGAAATTAGATAAGCCTAAAAAAAAATACTAGGAAGATATCATAGGTAGCTACATAATAATAAATAGTTAATATACAAGCCTACATAATCTTACAAACAACATAAAGCTCATCGACGTAGAATGTCATGAATTGCTATAACAAATTTCCTTCATAGAGAGATATGTTTGTGACAAACGTGCGGATTTCTTCATTCCTAGGTAAAATTTCGCAAAAATTCAACAAATGGCTGCATTGATACGAACTCTAATATAAGTTTACAGCATGTATTGAAATCATATTTGCAGAAATATTAAACTAAACTCTTTTCCTACTGAAATGATTGGTTATTTATCGTAAGTCCGAATTTTTGTTTCCCATCTGTCACGTTGGGCACGTATTTTAATATCGAAAGCCAATATTATCTAGTTAAAATCGACGGCCAAAATATCGAAAATTAAAATATATTCAAATACGTGCCCATAACGTTTCGCCATAATTTCATTTGTCCGAAAGCCATTTTATTTCAAGACTGTTCGTATTTCAGAATAATTATAATTATAATTATAAAAGCTAACCTAACCTAATGGGTTCTTTAAAACGATGTTTATAAAACCCTGAAAATATTATGGCTTTCAGGAAAAAAATACTATCGGAACGTTTCAGATGGAAAACAATGTTTCGGAGTTGTAATGATGACATTTAACAACTTCCAAGATACAATTAAGTACAGTAAACGGCGATAAAGAATGCACATCGATTTTTGGAAAGAGGCAATCGGCTAATTTCGACTTCGTATAGCGATATCTGTGTCGCACACACCATGACGTTTGTTTTGTCAGTCGTGGTTCAAATGCGAGAGAGTGCAGTCGCATATCCAGGTCAATATAAACATAGAGTTGCTAAAACTTGTACAAAATTAAATTTGTACTATGGCATCTATAGGAAAAAAAGGTAAGCCGTTACTTTACCAGTCACGCGAAATTATCTACAATGTTTATAATTTTTTTTTGTAACTGAAGCCGACCAATTTAAAAAAAACATGAGTAATTATTTTAAGAAGGTTCTCAGGTTATTTTAGGAAAGTTGCAGATGCCACTGGAATTTCAAGAAAAACTTTGAACAATTTATTAAACGAAGTTGGCACTGGCACTGATACACATTCTAGTGGAACAAAGTTCAGCTCTCCGAAAAATGGGAGACCAAAAAAGCAATTTCGTTTAGATATGGACGATTTTGATTATGATGTTGTTCGAAGAATGGTGTACGATTTTCATCTGCGTTACAAAGAACTGCCGACGGTAAAATCATTAAAAGACAAATTATCTGAGGCTATTAATTAAAATGGGTCTGAAAAGACGTTAAGAAAAAATCTTCATGAGATGGGATTTGAGTTCACTAAAATGAAAGATGGCATGGCTCTTATCGAAGGCCAAGACTCACTTTGGGTCACTGAGCGATCGGAGTGAATAAGTAAGTAAAATGAAAGACAACAGAAAAGTTCTGATGGAAAAGCAAGATGTAGCTCTCAGACGAATTGAATATCTGGACAAAATACGCGAATTTCACGAGACAGGAAAAAACATTATCTATATGGACGAGTCCTACATACATAAAACACACACTAAAGGAAAAACTTGGAGTGATGATAAGCAAATAGGAGTAAAAATGCCGATTTCAAAAGGTCAACGTTTGATAATTGTTCACGCAGGAAACGAAAAAGGCTTTGTACCAGGAGCCTTTTTAACGTATAAATCCACGTATACTAAAGGTGATTATCACAACGAAATGAATAACGACAACTACGAGAAATGGCTGGTTAATCAATTAATTCCAAATATACCCAGTGATTCTGTTCTGGTTATCGACAACGCACCCTATATGCAATAAACCGCAATAAATATGTTGAAACACCCCCCAACTCAAACACCAATAAACCGGAAATGATCAACTGGTTACAAAGACATCAATTCCAGTTGATCATAAATTGACAAAACCCCAGATATATGGTATTATATGTCAGCACAAGGAGAGATTTACAGAGTTTTCCGTGGACAAGATACTAGCCGAACATGGGCACACTGTGTTGCGATTGCCACCATACCATCCGGATTTTAATCCAATTGAAAATACATATATGGTCTCAACTGTAAGGCTATGTAGCTGCGAGAAACGTGGATATGAATTTAACTTCAATAAAGAAATTATTAACTGAAAAAGTAAACATGATCGGGGCTGATGAGTGGAAAAAGGTTTGCGATCATGCGGTCAAATGCAAGAATGAATATCGAGGAATTCAACACGCTATGGGCGACAAAATAGATTAGATAGACTAGTAATAAATACAGCTGATAGTGACAGTGACATATGCTACTTAAGTGAATGCAATTTTTATCTATGGCATGTATAATCTGTGTCTCTTCCCTCTTCTAAGATGTCAGCCATAGCAACATCATGTAGCTCTAGATAGCTTTAGTAATTTTATACTTTTAACCCTTTGACAAAATGTAAGTGCCTCGTTATTCTGAGTAATAAATGATTTACTTCAATGCTGCATAAAGGTGCGTTATGATTTCCAATCTACTAGCCTCGCCCTCCGCCTCCAGCAGTCTCGTGTCGTGCGGTACAAGTGCACACTGAAATCCACGTCCTCCACAACAGGTTATGGGCCCAGCGAATCGAAAAACATCCGGCGCTTGTAAGATCGGCGCGACCAGATTTTATGCGCACAGCATTCTGCTAACATGTCATCGGCCGACAATTCTAATATTGAGGTTAGACCGGAATTGGAACGTTCTACAATGACTACGAATTCCTCGGTGGTGTTGTTAGGCGGAGCAGGCGCAGTGGAGAAGCTCGAGGGGGCTGGTAATTATCATAATTGGAAATTCGCATTGAAGATGACACTTAAGTTGGAAGGTCTTTGGGATCTCATCGAAAGAGACGAGTTGACTGAACTCACGGGCTCGAATGTCGTGCGCGATCAACGCGCGCTGGCTCGCCTGTGTCTAAGTTTGAAGCCGGGGCTATACCAATATGTTCGGAAGGCTGTAACAGCTAGACAAGCGTGGAGGAAGCTGTCTGATGTGTTCGAGGACCGTGGTCTATACCGACGCGTTCTTCTTTTAAGACAACTCCATCGTATAGAATTCAACGACTTCAACTCAATGTCTGCTTATATAGAGAAAGTAATGTCACTTGTACATCAACTATCGGATATCGGAAAAACTGTGGAAGATGAAGAAATAGCTGAAATTTTGTTGAGTGGTTTACCTCAGGAGTACGACCCTCTGGTATCAAATTTGGAAATTCTTTGTCTTTCGTCGAAGCTTTCCAGTGAACTAGTCAGAACCAGACTACTCCAGGAGGCACAACGGAAAGATGACTCGATTGGTAACTCATCAACTTCAACGACAGCCTTTGTCAGTAAGAAACAAGTACTGTGCCGTTATTGTGGTAAACCTGGACACTTTAAATCCAAATGTTTCAAGCCGAAGCGCGATCAGTTGAAGAAGAAGGAGAGTAAGGAGCCGCCCGTTACTGCTTACCTGGCTCATGGTGTCACTGAAGTATATCTGGATAGTGGATCTTCAAATCATCTAGCGAACAACAAGAATTTGCTGTCAAAAGTAAATGACACTAGTGTGCAAGTGATAACTGCAGCCAATAATCAGCATATGACCAGTACATGTTCAGGGGAAATGCAGATTATTTTAAATGAACAGGTTAGAACACTTAAAAATGTTATGTTTGTCCCCAATTTATCAGTCAATCTCTTATCAGTCTCTAAATTGTGTCAAAGTGGTTTTGTTGTTGAATTTAATGAGAATGGTTGTTTTTTATATGATGATAGGAGTTGTAAAAGTTCTGGCAATTATTTTGCAAAAGCTTAATTGCTCTAATGGCATTTATAAATTAGATGGTCATGTATGTCAAAGTAACTCGCTCAATAAGATGCACTCTTTGATCCTGCAAGAGAGGCAGGATTCACCGAGCGCAGCAGTCGCTGCCTCTGCCATGTCCAATTTGGATTTGTGGCATGGACGGCTTGGTCACTTAAGCATCGCATGTATGACTAGGTTAAGAAAGCATGTTTGTGGTGTCGTGTTTCAGGGTGAAGCTCATGACAAGTGTGAGGCTTGTCTTAAGGGGAAGGCATCGGCCGTGCCTGTCCCTGATGCGAGCTTAAGCAGGACAACACAGCCGCTTCAGCTCATACATAGTAACGTGTGTGGACCGCTGCCGGAGGCTAGCTGGGGTGGAGCGAGATACTTAGTCTCGTTTACGGACGACTTTACAAGAAAAAGTTTTGGATATCTAATGAAGAATGAATCTCAGGTAATGAGCTATTTTATTCTATTTAAAGCCTTAGTAGAGAAACAACTTAATTTGCCTATTAAATGCTTACGTACGGATAATGGTATGGAATATTGTAACTTAAAGTTTACTAGATATTTGCAAAAAGAAGGCATTATCCATCAGACCACTGTTCCTTATTCTCCATTTCAAAACGGGGTTTCTGAGAGATTTAACAGAACAATTTTTGAAAAAGTGCGTTGCATGCTACAGCATTTGTCCTTGGATAAGCGCTTTTGGGGTGAGGCCGCTATGACGGCTATATATTTGAAGAATAGGTCACCCACAGCGGCTTTATCTAGACTTATTCCTGAAGAGGTTTGGTCAGGGTCAAAGGTTGACCTCCGCCATCTCAGGATTTTTGGCTGCGCTGCTTATTCGCTTGTTCCCAAAAATGAACGGGATAAGCTAGACGCTAAGGGGAAGGAATTTATATTTGTGGGGTATTCTGAGACTTCAAAAGGGTATCGTCTTGCTGATCCCTCGTGCCCTACAAAGGTCATTGTTTCACGTAATGTAGCATTTATTGAAAACAAGTTTCGGCATTCCTATCAGAAACCATCTCAGGCTGACATCGAGGCAGTAAATGTTTTTAATTTTGACTGTGATATACAACAGAACTGTGATTAAAACATTAATGAATTGAATTTTAATAATGATGAATTAAATGTCAGTAATAATAATGATGAATCTAATAATGAAAATAATTATTTTAATAGTGATAATATCTCAATTTCAGATGGAGTGTACTGTACGGGGAGCGAGGATGAGTCCGACTTAGACTCTGCTCGTTTGTCTGCACGCGAGACAGGTGACGAGCCTGTACCTACGCCGTGTGGAACTGCAGCTGGAGACGGTGCTGCGATTGGTCTTGCAGAGACTACAGCTCGGGATGAGACTGGTGCTGCAGAGACTGTCGCTTCGCACACTGGCCGGCCTATCGCTCTACACGTAATGTACCACCTCAGAGATTTTCACAGTATCGTATGTCTGACATAAGTTTTTTAGTTTATGAGAACGCTCTCATCTCTGAACCACTCACTTACGATGAGGCGATGAATTCTTCAAACAGCAAAGAATGGCAGGAAGCCATAAAGTGTGAGTACGACGCCCTTGTAGCTAACAAAGTGTGGAAATTGGTAGACAGGCCATTAGATAGAAATATAATTAAGTGTAAATGGGTTTACAAAGTAAAGTACGATGCATCTGGTAAATTTGATCGCTTTAAAGCTCGTTTAGTTGACAGAGGTTTTACACAGTGTCATGGCATAGACTACTTTCTTACATTCTCACCAGTAGTACGTCACTCAACTATGCGATGTCTGTCTGCTAATCAATTTGATTTAAGTATAGATCATTTAGATGTTGCTACAGCTTTTTTGAATGGCGATCTAAATGAGACAATATTTGTGGAACAACCAATAGGTTTTTGTGATAAGTATCCTAACAAAGTATGTTTGCTAAAGAAAAGTATTTATGGCCTTAAACAAGCAAGCAGGATGTGGAATTGTAAGATACATAGTCTATTATGTAAACACAATTTTATACAATCTAAATGTGAACCATGTGTGTATTTCAAGTGCAATGGTAATGATATAGTTATAATTGCACTGTATGTAGACGACTTTTATGTATTTTACAGTACCAACAGCTCTATTAAGCATGTGCTAGTATCTGTCCTTGAAAAGGAATTTAATGTAAAGAACTTAGGTATGTTGAAGAGCTGTCTAGGTATTAATGTCACTAGGGATAGAGTTAAAGGCATTTTAAAACTCGACCAAAGTGAATATATACGTAAATTGCTTGTTCGTTTCAATATGCAAAATTGTAAGGCCGTATCTACACCAATGGAAGTCAACTGTAAACTTCTGAAAGCTGAAAATGCTGATAGTTTACAGGATGATATTTACAACTATCGTCAGCTGCTTGGATGCCTGATGTATCAGTCTGTGTGTACGCGGCCAGATATATCATATGCATGCAGTCAGCTTAGCCAGTTCAATAACTGCTTCGATAGGACTCATTGGTTGGCAGTTAAGCGGATTCTGCGTTATCTGGCAGGAACAATTCAGTACTCTTTATGTTTCCATAAAAGTAAGAATTGGTTTTTAAATGCCTTTACTGATGCGGACTGGGCCAATGATGTAACCGATAGGAAAAGTTTAGTGGTTTTGTCATCAAACTAGGTAATGATACGGTAAATTGGGAATCCCGTAAGCAAAGATGTGTAGCTTTATCATCAACAGAGGCAGAATATCTAGCCATAAGTGATGTTTGTAAAGATGTTACATTTATTCAAAATTTACTTTCAGAAATATTACCTAGACAGAGTAAGGAAATTGAATATACTGTATTTAATGATAACCAGTCAGCACAAAGATTACTGCATGTTAATGAATACTGTCATAAGCGTACAAAGCATATAGACTTAAGGTTTCATTATGTTAAGGATCTTATCAGTAAGAATATTGTTATTGTAAAGTACCTACATACCTACTGACAAAATGCTAGCAGATGTATTATCAAAACCAGGTAAAGTGAAGCACGAGCGTTTTGTCACAGCTATGAATTTAGTTCCATTTGTGTGAATGCAATGTAGTCACATAATTATGTAATAATATAGAGTTTGTATTTTATGTCTGTGATTATTTAATTTAATTGTTTTACATTTGTTTGCATGTACATTGTGCACAATAAGGGGAAGTGTTGGATCGTGTATTGTTCACAATCTATGATCGTCTGTAGCCTACTTAAGTGAATGCAATTTTTATCTATGGCATGTATAATCTGTGTCTCTTCCCTCTTCTAAGATGTCAGCCATACTAATAGGTAAGTAATTTTATACTTTTAACCCTTTGACAAAATGTAAGTGCCACGTTATTCTGAGTAATAAATGATTTACTTCAATGCTGCATAAAGGTGCGTTATGATTTCCAATCTACCAGCCTCGCCCTCCGCCTCCAGCAGTCTCGTGTCGTGCGGTACAAGTGCACACTGAAATCCACGTCCTCCACAACAATTTTTCCCCCCACAAGAACATAGCAATAATTAAATATAATTACATCGAGTTTTACAGCTCTATATATTCCACGTGAAATTAAAACAAAACAACAATAAAGTATTTAGTTCTAAATTCAAATTCTGATGAACTCCAATCCAATAATTGATGTACATGGAAATTAGCATTCGTTTGTATTCGGAAATGCGATGATTGCCGATGTGCATTCTTTATCGCCGTTTACTGTATCTTAAAATTGTGTTTTTCTACTCCTGTACTTTTTTCTGTCATTTATATACTTATAGTAAAAATTATCTAAGCTAAGCTAATCCACTTACCAGCATTCACAATGGTATTGTGTCTAATACAATCCTATCTGCTTTTGTTCTCGCAAGCGCCAACCAGTAACTTACAAAAAAAGGTTAGAACTACATTGCGTGGATATTGAATTTTCAACCTTATTCCTTGTTGAATAGGTTTAAAATGTTTGTTGACGAGAGTTCATAGTCCTTTTTCAAGAGAATACGTTCTTGTGAAGAGTCGGATGGTTGTAAAATTCCAAAAAAGTTATGATCACCATTATTCTGTTAGTGCATTTTGTAGTTAATGTCCAAGGAAAAAGAGTCGATAATCTATATTAACCTTCCAGGTGGTTACAATCTGCTTTTACTACGAGCTCGTTATCTTAATTTGTGGTTTACCAGTTGTGGTTTGTTCTATGGTATTCAGTTCTTAAGTGGATTAGCTTAGCTTAGATAATTTTTACTATACCAACGCTATTATTAGGTATAAAGCTCGTAAAAATCTATATTCTTTTGCCCAAAAAAACACTGCTAAACGATGTTATAATGTCGCCAAAAAGCATTGTGCCACAGATAGCAAAACTTCAGGTAAGTCTATTTTTAGTTATATTCAAGATGCTCTTTCAATGAAATACTTTATACCAACTTAACAGGTAGACTAGATTTTTTTTATTTTCATGGTTTATTTTCATTTTATAAAAAAATACCGAGTCTATAGTGCTTTGCGGCACGCACACCGCGGTGCACCGTAGCCAGCCGTGCTGCACACATCTACGTATGTTTTGTATGGAGCTCCATAGCAAAAAGTCGCCTTTTATTTACCGTAGCACGGCCTGGGTGCCCGACGTTTGAAACTACTAATGTAACGTTTGACATAACCCGTTTTTTTCTGTGGGTTTATTTCCTTTCAAATCTATCAACTTGTAAATGATTACGTATTATACCAAACATTTATATTACATTAGGTCAACTATTACGAGTACATTAGATGAAATAAGTTTCAAAAATTTCATTTTAGTGACAAGCTTTTATATCTGACTGTACTTTTCTTTGGATATCCATCAAATGCTCACTGATACGATTCTAAAGAGCCCAAATTCGGTAGGATTGCTTTTTCTATTGTAGATTTCCTATGGCCACCTTCCGGCTCCATCATCAGATCAGCCCCATGGTACCATATTATTGTATTGTCATCAAAGTTCAGTAAGTATGCAAAACTTCAGCTCAATCGGTTGACGATATCTGCTTCAAAATTGAGTTGCAAGATTCCACCCGAACAAACATACTTACATACATACATACCTACATACAATGCAAGTTAAATAAAAGCTTGTAAAAATTTGTTCGAATTGAGAACCTCCTCCTTTTTTGGAAGTCGGTTAAAAATAGCCCTACGTACCTAAGGTAAGCTGGGGTAAGACTAACATAGTTAATTTATTGTCTAAAGGGATAAGACTATCAGGTAGTTATTTATGTACTGTGGCAATCTTCCCCCGGGTGATAATCTTACCCCACCTTACCTTGAGGCTTGGCCTTAAACCTAGTCTTATAAGAAGCTATCAGTAAAATACTACGAAAGTTCCCTCTGATACTTGGTGAACTGTAAGAAGATCTGTTCGAGCGTAGTTTGGGAGATGGTGTAGTCCTCCACGTCGTGGTCTTGACGGCATCGCTCCATTATGCCGAACATTCTGGACCAGGCCACGTCTCGGTTCGGCAGATAGTACGTGAGAAGCCCCTGGTATTCTTCCCTGTGAAAAGATCATGAACATTAAGAAAAACCTTAAAGAATCAGCAGCTTTTTTATTCGTCTGCAGGCAGCACCACTAGTATAACTATGACACGCAACTTATTAGGTATCGCGCGTCAAATGCTACCTGTCACTGTCCATTCCATACCGTGCGAGCCAGATAGGTGATGCTGAGTCACACTACAAGCTAAGTCGTGGTAAGATATGCCAGCCCTGCAGTTTTAGCTGTTTCACGATAAATATACGAAAATAATAAACCTAAACTACAATTTCCATACTTAATCCGACTGCGCCACACTGCGTTGTGACCAATAATTTTTCGCCTAATACGCTCTGTTCAAGCCCCTGATTGGAAATGACAAACCAAGGAAATGGAATTTATTGCTATTCAATACAAGCAGGCGTCCAAACCATTCATATTAAATAGTCACCAGTCTACCCACCCCACTCGACGATAATCAACTTTCTGTACAAGACGCTCGTCGTCATTAAATACTTATAAATATAAAATTTTGGGTTTTAATTAATATATTAAGGCCCCGTTATGTACGTTGAGACATAAATTGGTGGTCCATGTAAGGGGAACTACGAACAATCAAGAAATATGAAGAAAAATTAAAAAGTCAAGATTCGAAGAGTAACCTTATCGGGATCTTCCAGAAGTGCAGTGCAGTGATACAGCTAAAGATCACCTCGCAAGAAGAAGCCATCACCAAAGATAAGTGCCCTTCCTTGACCTTCCTTTTGTCCATAAAAAAGAAAACACTCAGAAAAAATCCTTAGAGTTAATTTCGAACTATTAAAATATACTTCCATTTACGCAAATAACAGTAAAAATTCTTTAGTTCGTTTAAATTACTAAAATGTATTTGCATTTACGTAAATAACAGTGTAAACAACAAACAAATAACATTAAATTCCAAACTGTAAGTTAAGTTACATTGCATTCCTTTGTTCTATTCACGTAGGTACTTTTATAACTAGTTAATCTTAACTGTGTATCTTTAAATATCTAAAATATATGGTGGCCCGTGTTAGTAATGTTAGTATACATATTTACGAAATAATACAACAGTAATTTACTTAGTTAAATAATAAAATAGTGTGAAAAACGTAATTTTATAAAGTAAAGGTTAATTTTACTAGTACGAAGTGGTTCTTGCCATCCCACGCCCTTTTATTTCGCTTTCATAAGGTTTATTTCGTAGTATTTACATTATTCGCCGACTATTCCAGGATCGTCGCAGCGCAGCCCGGCTAGTACATACCTAAGTTGTTTACAACTTAGCTGAGCGCGCGCAGCCGGCTTCCCATCGGCAGGTACCAGCGAAGTGAGGAACGTGAGATAAGCATTTTTTTACACTTGTATAAAATTTTATTTTTATATAACGCTAACGATTTGCAATATAATTAATTATTACGATGCCGGATTCTATTGAGAAACAAAGTACTTTTTCTGGCATTAGTCGTCTAAAAGAGTTAACTGTCTCGCGAAGTTCTATTAAAGGACAAATTACTAAATTTAAAGCATATTTAAATGTGCTGAACGATAAAACGGATATGTCAAATATTGAATTAGCCGAGCTTAGTCTAAAAATTAGTAAACTAGAAGGGTTATCAATTAAGTTTGATAATTTGCAAAATGAGATTGAGGTTCTGAATTCTGACAGTTTGTCTATTGAGCTTGATGAACGGGAGCGGATTGAGCAGAATATTATTACTAATATTGCAATAGCTAAGGGATTATTAGAAAAACACAGTATGAGTGAAATCGAAAGGCGCAACTCTGCCGCTGGCGAAGCTCATTGCGCTCTCGACCATCAGGATCTAGGTTTTAAGTTGCCACAAATACAAATTTCGAAATTTGATGGTGCCTATTTTCGTTGGCTGGAGTTCCGCGATACGTTCGAAAATCTCATTCATAAAAATGATCGTATTAAAGATATACATAAGTTTCACTACTTGATTTCCTACTTAGAGGGCGATGCGGCAAGAATTATCTCTAATCTCGAGGTTTCTTCTGCTAATTACGCAGAGGCCTGGAAGCTACTAGGTGAGCGCTATGACAATAAAAGATTACTGATAAATCATCATTTGAGTTCATTGTTTAACATACAAGCGCACACCCGTGAGTCTGAAAGGGCTTTGCGTTTTTTAGTCGATCACGTGACAAAAAATTTAAGAGCATTGGCCAGTTTAGGCCAACCGACCGACAAGTGGGATATGTTGATAATATTTATGTTGTCGTCTAAATTAGAAAGCCGCACCCTTTTAAAGTGGGAAGAGTACCGTAATACGCTCGATGACGTTCCGACTTTAGATCAATTTCACAGGTTTTTAATTGATCGCGCTGACGTACTTGAGGCCTTGAATCGTAATAAGTATGAATCTGGTACTTCAAAGTTTTCACCATCTACATCACGGCCAAGTCCGCCAGCGCCTAATCATTATAACAATACATACCATCCCAATAAACAAGAAAAACACACTCATGTAAAATCATTTGCAAGCGTTAATCAGAAATCAAAACAATTTGTTAACAGCAACAACAACCAGTATAAACCTGGAACTTCTGTGTGTATTATATGTAGCAACAATCATAAAATTTACGATTGCCCTATTTTTACAGCCAAGAGCATGCAAGATAAGTTAGCCGATGTTGCGAATTATAAATTATGTGCGAACTGCCTTAGACAAGGCCACCCCGTTAGTGAATGCCGTGGGGGCCCTTGCCGCGATTGTAAGCAGAGGCACAACAGTTTGCTGCATGAGCCTAGTCCAAGTATTATAAATAATGCTGCTACGGTTAGTCATGCGTCGTCTACAGCACTTTGTTCTTTTATTGACAACAAACAAGTACTTCTATCAACGGCGTTAATTGAAGTCTGTAATCCTAAAACTAATCAAAAGGAAAAGGTTCGCGCGCTCCTGGATTGCGGTAGTGAATCCTCTTTCATTACTAAATCGCTAAAAGAAAGATTATCATTAGATTCAAAACCCATAGACTGTCTAAAAGTCATAGGGATCGGAAATAATTGCACGAACAACATCGTCGAAAGGTGTACTGCTCAAATAAACTCATTAAATGACACGTTTAAAGTTGCTTTATCGTGCTTTGTTCTAAAGGAGCTAACAAGCAACATACCAAAATATCCGGTAGATATCCAAAATCTACATATACCAAATCATATCCAGTTAGCGGATCCCGATTTCAACCAACCAGCCGCCATCGAAGTCTTGATTGGGGCGGACATATTCTGGGACATACTGGGTTGTGAACAATACTCTCTGGGTCCTCAAAATCCTAAATTGCGTAATTCAAAATTTGGTTGGTTAATATCGGGACCGGTACTTACAACTAAACAAAATAAAAATAATCAAAATGAAATCAATTGTAATCATGCGCTGATATCCAAATCACAGGAGAATATTGAAGAAATGTTAACAAAATTCTGGGAAATTGAACAAGTCCCCAATAAATCAATATTAAATCAAAGTGAAACGGAATGTGAAAAACACTTCCTAGCCCACACTGTTCGTCTTGACACAGGCAGATTTTACGTTAAGTTACCTTTGTCCGAATCACCTGAATGTCTCGGGGATTCATATTATCTAGCTAAAAAACGATTTCTTAATTTGGAACGAAAATTCAAGCGAAATCCGACCTTGAAATCCGAATACACTAAATTTATTCATGAGTACGCTGCGTTGGGTCACCTGTCCGAGTCTGCTTTGCTGAAGCCAAATCCAAATTACTTTTTATGTCATCATGCTGTGTTTAAGGACAACAGCGAATCAACTTCACTGAGAGTTGTCTTTGACGGCTCTGCTGCTACTTCCTCTGAGAAGTCTCTAAATGATATACTTATGGTGGGTCCAAATGTTCAGGACTCTCTTTTCTCCATTCTAGTAAGAGCGCGGCAATACAAGTACATTTTGTGTGGTGATATTGAAAAAATGTACCGTCAGGTTCAAGTTTATGATGAAGACCGCAATTTGCAATTGGTGATATGGAGAGAAGATGAGTCTGAACCTCTTAAAACGCTGCGGTTAAATACTCTCACTTACGGTACAGGAAGTGCGAGTTATTTAAGCACGCGATGTTTGTATCAACTCGGAGAGGAACAGCATGATCAGCTCATCAAAACGGTAATTCAGAAAGATTTTTATGTGGATGATTTGATCACCGGATCAAATGATCAAAATGAATTAAGATATATACAACAATCAGTTTCGGAGGCGTTGAAGGCTGGATGTTTTAATTTAAGAAAATATAAGAGCAACTTGCCTTCATTATTTCAAGACTCTAATATAGATATACTCGAACATTTAACAATAAGTGAATCAGCAAGCACTCTCGGACTAGGATGGTGTCCAGTTAGTGACACACTTAATTTTCCAGTAAAGGATCCTCCTCCAAGTGACAAAATAACAAAACGCTATATAATGTCAAACGCATTTAAGATTTTTGACCCTCTTGGAATTTTGTGCCCTTCCACCATTAAGCCAAAAATGCTTTTACAAAAACTGTGGCAGCTAAAAATGGACTGGGACCAACAAGTGCCTGATTCCATAATTAAAGATTGGGAGAAGTTTACGCAAAACTTACCATTCATTCAAGATCTTCGATTAACGAGGCAAGTTCTGTGTGACTCACCAAAAATCGTTGAAATGCACGTGTTCAGTGACGCCTCTCAACTGGCCCTAGGTACCTGTATTTATATGCGGTCTATAGCTCAAAATAATGACGTCACTGTAAGGCTTTTATGCGGTAAATCAAAGGTAGCAGCTTTGAAGCCCACCACGATGCCACGTCAGGAGTTGTGTGCCGCTCTGCTCGCTGCTAAGCTCAGCAGAGCTGTTCTTGATGCACTAAGGTCGAAACCGGATCGTGTGATTCATTGGTGTGACTCGAGTATTGTGTTAGGGTGGTTGCACAATAAAACTGCCAAGCTAAAATCATTTGTAGCCAATCGCATTAACGAGATCTTAGAAAAGACTGAAGGATCAGTATGGAGGTATGTACCTACTGCCTCAAATCCAGCAGATTTGATATCCAGAGGAGTGGATGCTAGCCAGCTGTCGAAGCTGGATTTGTGGTGGTCTGGGCCTTCATTTTTACTTGAAGCGGAATCTAAATGGCCAGTTCTAAATTATTCTAAAGTTGTTGAGTTGCCTGAAATAAAGTCTAATCTTGTTAGTATATCCGATCCATTCGTAAATTTTGAAAATTACTCTACACTAAATAAAGTACAACGATCGTTTGCATACGTTAAAAGAATGATATATAATTTAAAAAATCCTCATAATAAACGGACAGGAATTTTAACTGTGGACGAACTGACTGAATCGTTTAATTTTTTGTGTTTAGTTGCGCAAAGGCAGTCATTTGAAAGTGAATATGACATGCTTAGTAAAAATAAATCATTAGGTTCTAAATCAAAAATACTAAAACTTTCGCCATTTTTAGATCAATGTGAATTGATCAGAGTCGGAGGTCGAATCGAGGCGTCGGAGTATCCTTACGAAAAGAAGCATCCAATCTTGCTCCACGCGAATCATCGCTTAACTAAACTCATTTTTGTTTATGAACATTTAAAAAATATGCATGCTCCTCCTCAATTATTGTTATCAATAGTTAAGGAGACGGTGTGGCCGATTAATGGAAGACGTCTTGCTCAGCGTACAGTGAATAATTGCATGCGGTGCAGACGTGCTCGAGGTGATACTTTGACACCTAAAATGGGTAATCTTCCAGCTCAAAGGATAAATCCAGACTTCCCATTTGTGTCGGTTGGTCTAGACTTTGCAGGACCTTTCCACATCTTAAACCGTAAAGGCCGTGGTGCTAAGTTAATTAAATGTTATTTATGCTTGTTCGTTTGTTTACGTTACAAATGCTTGCATTTAGAGGCGGTCAGTGACTTGACAAAAAATGCTTTCATAATGACTCTCAGAAGGTTTATCGCGCGCAGAGGCAAGCCTTCCGAAATTTTCTGTGATAATGGCCGCAACTTTGTTTCTGCAGCCAAGGAAATAGGCAACTTCATAAAAAATAATCAGGAACCTTTGTCTGACTTTGCAAATCAGGAATATATAAAATTTAAATTCACACCAACTTACGCACCTCACTTCGGCGGTATTTGGGAAGCCGGTGTAAAATCGGCTAAGCACCATATTAAAAGAGTAATTGGCAATAGTCATCTAACATTTGAGGAGATTTCTACGCTATTTGCGCAAGTGGAAGCTATTCTCAATAGTCGCCCCTTGTGCCCTATGTCAACATCCCCTGACGATCTCCTTTCCCTCTCTCCAGGGCACTTCATAATCGGAAGACCGCTTATTGCACTGCCTTCACCTTCTCTGGAGAACCATAAAGAAATATCTCTGCAACGATACGCCCGAATAGAGAAGATTCGCCAGCACTTTTGGCAAAGGTGGCAGAGAGAATACATCTCGGAATTGCAAGAGAGAACGAAGTGGAGAACCAATACTGCCAAGCTGAACATAGGAGATCTGGTTCTGCTGCATGAAGATTACGTACCTCCACTGTGTTGGAGGCTTGGAAGAGTTACGCGCTTGTTCCCGGGACCAGATGGCGTTACCAGGGTGGCAGATGTGACTACAACGAAAGGCTGCGTTCGTCGACCGCTCGTGCGTCTCTGCCCTTTACCATCAGCTGAAGACCTAATGTGTTGAAAGCTCGTATCTTTCAACGAGGCGGGAAGATGTTCAAGCCCCTGATTGGAAATGACAAACCAAGGAAATGGAATTTATTGCTATTCAATACAAGCAGGCGTCCAAACCATTCATATTAAATAGTCACCAGTCTACCCACCCCACTCGACGATAATCAACTTTCTGTACAAGACGCTCGTCGTCATTAAATACTTATAAATATAAAATTTTGGGTTTTAATTAATATATTAAGGCCCCGTTATGTACGTTGAGACACGCTCTTTTAGAATGAGTAAGAAATGGATTTTAATCATAAATTGGGATATTGTCGAAAATGTAGAAATGTGGATACAACACTGAAGTTAGCAGGAAGAAATTGCTTTTAATATGCTTACTTCTTTCATCGCTTGGAAAACGAAAAAAACTCCCTCCTTTTTCTCTTTATCATCAGTAGGTGCCTACCGGAGCTAGTATTTATTCGAATTGAATACTCACATCAACTTGGGTGTAGTGAAGTTGGTCTCCACGTATCGTTTCACTGCCGCGATGCCGCGCGCGCCCGCTATCGAGTCTGCGTTCTCTTCGTGGTCTATTTTAATTTTGATCGTCAAAGTGAATCCTGTAACGGGTAAAATTACACATTTTATTCTGTTCTCAACATTACCTACTCTTTTTGGGCGGCATCATTAAAATAAGCCCTTATTCACACAGCTTTAGCCGCATGGCAATCATCTTATACGTATCCTCATTAACCAAAAAGTTGCATGGATATAAATAAATCATACATGCATATATGTATACATTGCGATTTTATATCTCAAAACACCGCGCAATATACTTACACAATGTTCGCTCCGTTTTAGCGTGAAAGAAGGAAATAATGATTAACAAGGTTTAATAATAGATGTAGACAAAGCATTAGAGGCAAAAATAGTTCAAATCAGAGTATCAAGTACCTTCAGAATATTTGTTCTTCAAGTGCTGAGGCGTGCCAAGGCATTGGAAGTTTCCGTTGACCATGATGGTGAGCCGTGAGCAAAGAGCTTCGCATTCTTCCATACTGTGTGACGTCAGCACCACACCGCGCCCCGCCCGCCGCGCCGCGCGGATAGCGCGCCACACCTGCACATGACACCATCATTCATTTGTCTTACAGGTCCACAAAAGTTCTAAAGTCTATGACAGACTTACATAGCTACAAAGCTTAGTTTTGACACAATTGATGCACCATCGTTGTCTACATGTTTTGTTGGATTATGAATGCAATATGTTTTCTTTATAAAGTTTTATTGGTAGTTTTGTGATTGTTTATGGTGCTCTACTTTGTCTATGCACGTCATTCGTCTTTTGTTCGTTCTTCTCATGTTCTCGTAAAATATAACATCAAAATATTTCAGTCTCAAGTTTATCTTTTATTTACTAACCAAAATCCTTTATGGTAGCAGAGCGTGGTTAACATCAAATATTTCAGTTCCAAGTTTATGTTTTATTCGCTATAAGTAACCAATATCCTTTATGTTTGCTAACTGTGACCAAATGCGGTGCGCTTCTTTCACTTCTTTTTTTTTATACTACGACGACGGTGTCGATAAACCAGCGTGCCTGATGTTAAGCAGTTACCGCCGCCAATGGACGCTTGTGATGCCAGGAACACCACCCTTTTAGAACCTATTTACTTCCCTTTTGAAGAACCGCATGCTGTAGCTCCCGGGGGAAACCTCGGCAGGGAGCTCATTACAAGTGCGGAGCGTTTACGGTAGGAAATTTATCAACCACATGTCATCATTTTAAACCGTAAACGTCCATTGCTGAAATTAGGCATCCCCAAAGACCTCCACAATAACACGCACCTGTCGTTTCGCCGCGGGGTCTACACCGGTGGTGGGCTCGTCCACGAAGACGAGTCGCGTGAAGCCCAGCAGGGCCACCGCCGTGCTTAGCTTGCGCTTGTTGCCGCCCGAGTACTGCTCTACCTGCAATTTACACAAGAGCGTTACGTAAAATAAGTACGGGACAAAGTACCACTTCAATATGTCAGAAAGTAGCCAGAAAACTGACCCGTCTGACGCACAGACCAATACGAAAAAACAGTTACGTAAATGGTATGTTGTCGAATGGACAGTTTAGATCAATACATAATATTACTATAGTCTTGTATTGTAAGTGAAAGTAGGTACTAGGTACTCTACAGCTTTCAAGTGGTGATCGCCGCAAAATTTTACAAAAGTATCGTTCGAAATATGAAGAAGATAGATAGATAGATCCTCAGCAGCCCGCCTGCCCGATTCGGATGTTCTTCGGGAAAAAATAAACTAACCTGAACGGTCCACCCTATCAATAAAAGTATGAAAGATAACGTACCCGCTTATCCAGATGCTTAGTGAAGCCAAGCGAGTGCGCTAGTAAGTCGGCGCGCATGGCTGCCTGCTGCTGGGGTAAACCGCGCAGCATCGAGAACAATCGCAGAGTTTCTCGTCCCGTCAGCTCACCAAAAACTGCGTCGAACTGCGGACAGTAACCTGCACCAAAAAACATTTATATTATTACGTGACGCAGATATATTTTTATTAATGAAGTTTCTGGCCCACCAACTAGTTAGATTTCCGGGTCTTATTCATCGAGGTAGTTACCTCCAGTCAGTGCCGTATCAGCCAGTCTAGGGGCCCAATCCAGAACCAGGACTTTCACCATAATAATGTTCTCCTCATAGGGGAGAAAGTCCGGGCTTGCCTCCAGTAATATTGACTCACGGTCGACGGTCCGACTCATTTTCTATACTGCCCTCACGTTTAGTTGTGGCCACTCATAGAACAAATCCAGCCCATATCAGTTCTCCGATCATGTCCAATATCCAATGTGACTAAACTTACCTATATTCTCGTGCACCGAGGTAATGTCAGTCTTGACTGAGTATCCGCTAACGAAGGCATCTCCGCTAGAGATTGTCTCATCGCCCATCAGCATCTTGAATGTTGTCGTTTTGCCGGCACCGTTGACTCCTAGCAGCCCAAACACCTCGCCATCAGCCACCGCTGCAGATTACGAATGTATTGCTTAAAATAGTTGAATCCGGTGTAAGGAAGGAATTTCTCAGGCCTCATCGAAGGCCACTACATCCCGTCGTGTCTGGAGCAGTTGATAAATATATAATATATAATATAAATATAAATAATATAAATATCGGACAACCTCACACAAATCGATCTAGTCCCAAATTAAGCTCAAGAAGGCTTGTGTTATGGGTACTAGACGACGATATACATACTTATATAGATGAATATATACTTAAATACATATAGAACAACCATGACCCAAGCACAAATATTCGAGTTCATCACACAAATATTTGATGACATTTGGAACTGAATGAATCGCTTATGCTTGAATTGAACAGATCCTTTGCATGGTTCATAAATTGTGTCTATATACTGCATATAGGCATAAATACAACTTAAGAATTCTCAAAATCTCTCGACGCCCTCACCCTGAGCCCGGTATATGTTGGTATACGCGGTCGAATTAATTTAATCTTTCATTGAGCTCATCGGTATACACCACAATGAGAATCTCACTTCCAAGTGAGATACTTACTGAATGAAATCTGATTGACTGCCAAGTGCTTCTTATATGAGTAGCACTTACTTCCACAGCCCATTTGCTACTGACTCTACAGACTGTGACAGACTGTACTTCGCTAGGTTAGACCACTCATTCCTGCTATGCGGAGACATTTCCATTGATGGGTTTCTACTCCCACACAAAATCCGACTCACTGATTCTGAGATCTAATAATATCTAATACAGTTTAACTCATGCCAAAAACACATAGTCAAGTAATACTTACTGAATGAAACCTGGTTGACTGCCAAGTGCTTCTTATAGTATTTGGTCAGTCCATTCGCTACAAGACTGTAGTCCGCTAGGTTGGACCTTCCAACTCGCTCCACATGTCGCTTCTCCGCCACGACGTCGGAATCCATCATGCTTTCGTTCAGAGGCGGTGGAGTCTTTGTCCAGTTGAATATCTGAGTAGAAGAATTTGATTGAAATTAAATATTTACAGACAGATTACCCAGTTGCAGGGTCTTGGCCCTGGGGTAAGTAATCCACATCGAGTCAATGGCAAAGGGAGAGGGCGGGGGGATTCTCCTCTAACCAACGAAGAGGGCTTCGTGAAGTTGTTATCATTTCACATGGAACACAAATAGCCCAATATGTATCAGAAGATGTAGATAGATTTTTAGTGCTTGGTGCGAAATTGACGAACGCTTCACAAAGCCGAGGCTGGTCGATTATCTTTTTCTTAAATAATGGATTATGGATATGGTCACGCATTAATTACCGCCGAAGTACTAGTTAAAAGAATATATTTTTAGAAATAATCCCTAGTAGCACACAGGCTTTATAAGCGCTTATGCAGCGCTTGTACAGTTAATTGTTGTATAAGGGCTTTGTAAGCGGTTATCACATTAGGATGTAGACCGGGGAGTTAAAGTAAACGGCGTCATTATTTTTAACGCCTTTTTTGAAACCGTAATGCAGAAATTATGCGAACATTTAGGACTACCGCACTCACCTTCTGATAGACGTTGTATTCAATAAACATGAGCAGTCCCCACAGCACAACACACATGGCAATCATGCATGTGAGATAGCGCATGATGCCAGGCTCTTCCCAGTCAAAGAAGGGGTCGGGACGCACTGAAAACATTTCATCAATAAGAGCATGAACCAAACTACAATATATCTCATTCCAATTCTCAATTGCTGATTCAATATTAATTACCTATGTAATGGGTCCTATGGGTTCTATTAAAATACAAAATTCGTTAAACTGAACTGAAATTTGATGCATAAATCATGATTGCTTAGAGCTGGAACAGTACCGATTTCAATAAAGTAACTTCGACCAGTTCGAGGAAACCTCAAGAAAGAGGCCCATACATCGATAAACGCTGAGTAAAAAGTCCAACTTACCGCAACAAGCATCGAAGTTGTTATCGCACATGGTCTGCATGGTGCACTCGCTGAGGTTGGGCAGCACGGCAACCAGACTGTCGCAGGCATGCATGCATGACCACTCGGTCAAGCCTGCTTGGTTTAAGAACCTGGAATAACACAAATTTCAGGCACAGTGCCGTAGCTAGGTGATCAAAGAATTCTATGCTAATGAAATTTCATAAATGCGGCCTATATCCTTTTTACCTTTCAGTACAGTACGAGAAATACGGGTGATACAATGAAGCAAGCGCAAGAGATCTCGCGCCTAGTAAAGTGTAGTTTAGTTTAAAGTTTAGTTTATTAACATAGCCCGGACCAAGTATTGCTGGATCGATGTCGTCGAGTCAGATCTGCGCTAACTCCAGGCCGGTAACTGGCGGAAAACGGTGCTAGATCGGCACAATTAGTGACGCAAACTCGTGTGGTGTCGGAGGTCAAGACTCGCTTTGGGTCGTTGATCCATTAAGTAGAAATATAGTAGTAGCATAGGTAGCCAGAAACAAATCGATGCAAAATGTGTCGCAATAGTCGTTAAAAGTTTTAAAACTAACCAAAGAGACTATATCTAATGATACTGATGACTATGGTTTGTGTGTCTGTAATAATACTCACGTGATGGATCTAACGAGACTGTATAGCGGGAAAAACTGCAGTATATAATCCAGGATATGGGCCACTTCCTCTGTATCCAATTCTGGAGACATGAGTGACTCTACTATCTGCGGACCCATTTGACCTGGAACAAGTATGCCATCCAACCGTGTTATAAATATGGAAATACATATGTTATTTGGTTTATTACTTGTCTTTTCACGTAAGTACAAAGCAACAGATCGATGTGATTGTGTGCGTAGAGATGGAACATAGTCTAAAAGGCTTTATTCCTGGAGTGGAGATGATATAATAAATGATGGCAGATCCTGAAAAGAATCAATAATTTTGCACATTTTAATACCATGGTCAGGGAAAAATCTAGTGGTCAATATCGTATCGCTCACCAAGTAGAACGTTGACGAAGAACATGGCGACGAAGCCCATTGCGGGTCCCTTGAAGACGAGTGACATCAGGTAGTGGAGAGGTAGCATGGCGGCTCCGTATACCATTAAAGCTAAGTACATTCGAGCTGTAAAACGAGAAAAAAATGTAGTAACACAAACGATCATTTAACGTTAGGTACTGTATTTGTGTAAGCTAGAATATTGCAGATAAATTTTTAAATAAGCTGTCGAGTTTCTTGTCTGCAGTGCGTTGTTGAGAGAGTCCAAACAAGACCATCTTTTAGATAAAAATCGTCACTCTCACACTTACATACGTGGCGGTAAGTGACAGAGGCTTTGTCGTTTTCGTACCTATCGATTGATACTTGAACCGTCTAAACTAAACTTGACCGTCACAACCCTGTTGATATCGATAGTGATATTGTGACACACGAGGCTTGAACCAGATGAACTTACCTAATTCTTGAGCACTGCTGAGACCAATGACTTGGAAAGCCGCGCAAGAGATGACGATGGTGACGCAGATGATGAGGAACCACGCCCAGTCGAACACCGCGGCGCTGCCCCACATTATAAGCGGCTGGATTCCAGACGCTTTTTGAAGAAGTTTAGCTCGAAGTATTCGTTCCTATGTAGTAAACAAAACGTTATTATATTCTCTTACTAAAAGGAGCCCGATAACTCCGTCCGCGTCGAAGTAAAAGTCATAAACCTCTGTTTTTGCTTCACCGTAGTCAGGTAAAATGTATCCTACAACCAACTGTTGATGAGCAGTTGATTGTTGAAATTGGTCCAGCCGTTTAGGCGTGATGAAAGGACAAAGATTTCATTTCTTACAATTTCTCGGACGTGAAATCGGCGCGCGTCCATCGGGAGTTGGAGGAGAGGAGGTTGGTCTTTAGGCTCCCAAATATATGTATGTATATATACCCCGAGCATTCAGGATCTACATATAGGTATGAATGATCGATCTTGTTAAAATACTGCTCACCTTGATGTAAAACATGACGAAAACTGCGCTGACGATACCCAAGCTACTCCCTATTCCCGCTGAGAGTTGCATCGAAAGAAGAGCCACGTATGACATCATGTTACTCTGAAAATTAAAAGGTGCGTATAAGGTTTGCGTGAGTAGATAACACAGATAGATGAATAAAATATTATTGCGTTTTACAAAAGACACTAGTCCAAGATTCTTAAAGAATTCCGATATTACTTAGGTACTTACCTACTTATATCAGGAAAGTATAGTACGGCTCCTCCCAGGTGAATTTTTCGCTTCGAGCCCTAATCTTTCAAACAATGGCCATTGTCTCTACTATCGCAAAGCCGCTAGCTACCGTTTTCCACGTGCCACTATAACACTCATATTAAAAACAAACGGTATCGTCATAGTATTAAGGTTCAAATTTAATGTCACTGATATTCCAGATATTGCGTTTTGTTAGTGTAGGACAATAGACCACCCCGACGAAATACAGCATTCATATTATTTTGATTTAAACCTTAATACCTACTATGACGATACCGTTTGTTTTTAATATGAATGTTATAGTGGCACGTGGCAAACGGTAGCTAGCGGCTTTGCGATAATAGAGACAATGGCTATTGTTTGAAAGATTCACGGAAGCGAAAAATTCACCTGGGAATAGCCGTACTATATTTGTGGCGTTATCTGGGGAAAGGGACCTTATTGTCGGTTCTAGTTTCTGAGATAATCGCGTTTAAAGTAAAATGTCGAAAAAAATCAATTTTTCATTTTTTACTCTATATCAATAAGCAGGGTCTAAAATTTAATCTGACAAAGACACAAACCGATTTTTTAAGACTTAGAACAGCCCTTAAAGTTTACTGAAAAAGGGACCTTATTGTCTGTGCCCCTCTTGTATGCTTTTTGTGCGCTCGGTATCGGTTTATGAGACGTGTCGGTACCTACTTGTCGGCGCGTATCAAAGGATAATTATTGATCATTAGGAGTATCCTTGCTCATCCCTTATCTGTACTATGTACACTTAGGCTACTTCTGTCACGGTCCGGTCTTTCTGGTGATGCGTGGTTGCGACGGCGGTTTCTTAGTTGGTTGGGCCTTCGTGGTGTTCCATGACTCCTCGAGGCCCGGGTGGAGCTTTAGCTCCTCTTCTTATTTCCCGCTGTTGGTGGTAGTGGTGGTGTCGCTGTATCTGCAGCGATCGACTTCAGTTTTGTGTGTGTGTCTGTGTCTTGTTTGCTAGGTGTTTGCTGGCAGCAGCTCCCTGATTTAATATAATATGGTCATTCCGCACGAAGCGTGGGGAATCTGTAATGTGTCTCAGTGCCAGGTTTTCTTGGGATCTCATTTTGTTTCGGTTTGTGGTAGCCACTAGGGCGTACCACGCCAGCGCCGCGTATGTGAGCCTGGACCTCACATACGTTTTGCAGATCCCCAGCTTCGTGCGGATCGGCAGGTTGCTCCTTAGGACTGGTCTCAGCGTAGTTCACGCTGGTCTGGTTCTTGAAACCACTTCCGCCACGTGCTGCTTCATGGTGAGGCTCCAGTCTATGGTGACACCCAGGTACCTCACCGTGTGCTTCCATTCCACGTCTTGACCAAACATGCGGAGTGGAGGTGGAGTCTGTTTTCTTCCGGTCATGAAGGCCTGAGTCTTGGTGACGTTGACAGTAAGCCTCCAGTCCTCAAGCCATCTTGGTAGGGCGTTGTCACGTATACAAGTAACCCTAGCCTGGTGTACCTATCACGAGAACAAATAAAACAAGGTATAACTTTAAATTACTATATTTTAAAACTAATCAGGGGGGGTTCGAATCCCTAGGTGGGGCAAAACGAAGAGGTCGGTCTGTTTGAGAGTTGGCGAGTCCCTCCTAATACCCGTACGCCCCTTGGCGGTGTGCAGCTCGACGTCAGGTGGCCGAAGGTGGAAGGGGGCCGCAAGGTGCAATAATTTTGGTTCCCTATTATCCGCTTGATAACTATATTTAACCTCACTGTATTGTTTTTTTATTATAGAAACAAACTAAAGAGATTTAATTTCTAAAAAGATGATAAGTAAAACTATTGGTTCTACGCCAGTTGATTTTGCCTGTACCTGTGCTTTTATGTAAGAGCCTTTGCTTATATTTAAATTCTAAATTGTAACCTACACTAGAAAAAACATACAAAATTGTGTAAATTATACTTGGTGAGATTTATACTTATGTAAAATTAAATATATTGAATTTATAAAATTGTAACTTATGAGAAAAGGCCTTTACTATATATACTAAATTATTATCAATCAATCAATCATTTTAATATTAAATCACGATTTCATTAAAACTGTGCTTGCTTTGAGAATATGATGCTTCCGCGAGTCTATACAACTGCTTGCCTTCGGCTTTGCCTAACTGGGTCTGCATCTTCCTGACGGCATGGGTGGGGCTGACGAATGCGGTGATAAAGGCCGCATCATCCGCGAACAGCCCCAGCTTGACGTCGCCTCCTACCACTGGGATGTCATCGGTGAAGGTTGCGTAGCATGCTGGTGAAAGGCAGCTTCCCTGAGGGACTCCTACTGCTAGGATTGGGCGCTCCGAGGACAGTGCCTGTTCCACTGCCAATTGGAACTTGCATCCGCTCAGGAAGGACTTTATCACCGTTATGATGCTGCGTGGGGCCGTGGTGTTCAACAGTTTGTACAGCAGCCCCTCGTGCCATACCCAGTCGAACGCTTTTTCCATGTCGAGCATGACGGCCACAACATGCTCCTTCTTGCTCCTTTTTGTTGCTTGCATTGGCCATAAAGTCAAGCACGCGAGTGAGCTGTAGCGTTGCCTGAATCCGAACTGTTCTGAACGGGGCTCGACGTGGGGGAGAAGTTTCCCCAACGGGAGCCTCTCGAACACCTTGTACTGAGCAGAGTTATTGGCCTATAGCTCCGGTCTTCGGCGGTCTTTGCCAGGTTTGGGCAGCATAACTACCCTCCCAGTCTTCCAAGTTTGGGGAAAGTGACCCGAGCGCATGATCCCGTTGAACAGGCGCGTCCCTGCCACAATGGTGTGCTGTGGCAAGTGACGCAGTGCCGCGTTGGGGATCGAATCGGCGCCCGGGGCTTTCTTGGGGTCGCAACGTTGGAGGGCTCGCTGCATCTGGCTGGGGGAGAAGAAGACCGCGTCTTCCTCTGCTCTTGCTGGTGCCTCCGAAGTATCTCTCCAGGTGTTCTGTGATGCTCTGCTGGTGTTCTGCATTGTGCATCGGGTTAGGCCTAAATTGTCCCTCCAGGTACTCGGCGAAGATCTCTGCACGATCCTCAGTCTTGTAGCGTGGAGTGTTGTCTACAGGGTCGTAGAGTGGTCTTATTGCCTCAGGTTTTGTCGCTAGCTGTCTGCAGAGACGGTGAATGGAGGGGACATCACCCTCTTCAGACGCCAGGTGGCTCTCCCAACTCACGGCCCTGTGCTCTGTGAGCGCCTTCTTGGTTTTTATGATCATGGCGTTGAGCTCTGCCTTGATCATCGGGCATCTGTAGCCTGCCATCTCCTGCGCAGGCAGCGCTGCTCCTCGATCGTGCTCCTAATCCTCGCCGGGAGGGGCGTGTGCCTCTCTGTGGCGGGGATGGTGTGGGAGGCTGTTGATAGCGCCGCCTGTAGTCCAGCTGTGACCAGGTCTGCCGCTTTTTCCACTTCGTCAGCTGTGGAGGCCGGAGTAGTGTGGCACGTGGTGGTCTCTTCTAGTTGTTGTGTGAATGTCTCCCAGCTGACTCGGTGTTTGGGTCTCCTAATTTCCATTAATGGGTCCATTTCGATACACATGAGGATTGGCCGGTGATCGGATAGTAGGTCCGGCAATGCCTCATTTATTTATTTATTTACAATTACATATCCGTAACTAACAGCTAATTGCCAAAGCGTTACAGATCTTAACCTATCTACAACATACCAGATATAAAAATCTTAACTAAGTATAAACAATTAACAGAATTTGTACAAAAACAACATAATATTACACTCAACATCGAAGGAAATAAAATTATATATATACATATGCCTATATTAACTACTCTACACAAACACATTTTAGGACCGCTCAAGAAATTTTTTGCACTCTGCTATTATGTATGCATAATTGGTAGCGAACACATCGCAGTGTGGCGCTACTTTGAGAACGGAGTTGAGGATGGAGAGCGCGCTCGGGATCGGCGCGTGCCGCAGGAGCGCGGTGCGCGCGCCAGGCACCGCTAACAAGGGAGCATGGCGTAGTCGTGACCGTGCCTCAGGCGCATATAGTCGCACCACTTCCTCCACTAGTCCAGTACACTCTATTTTGCCGCGAATTATGCCCAGAGCAAACTTAGCTAGTGCCAGGTATCGCCGCACTTCTAGCGAATTATACCCCAGTACTCCTAATAGGAATAGTGTGGGGTAGAGATACGGATAATAAGCATATAGCTTCTTGTATAAACTCCTTAAGAATTGCTTTTGGACCTTCTCCAGCATTAGGGTATATTTAGCCTCGTGAGGGTTCCAAACCGAAGCATTTGATTCTAGCACACTCCTCACAAGTGCCGCATAGAGAGCTCGAAGAGCGTTTGGTGTTAAAAGTTGTGCATTTCGCAGTACAAAGCCTAGTTTCTGCGCTGCGCGTTTCGCAACTCTATTCGCATGCTCCCGAAATGAGAGCTGTGGATCGAAAAAAATGCCAAGGTCACGAACGAAGGATACTCTCGCTATTGAATTACCATCTAGAGTATATTGATGATGGTACGGAAGAGATGATCGAGTGAAGCTCATTGTTTCGCATTGTTTAATATTAAAATATAATTTATTTAAAAGACTCCATCTATGTAAGGCGTCAACGTCGTCTTGTAGAGCTTTACAATCCTCCGATGTGCCTACTACTTTAATTAACTTAACATCGTCTGCAAACATCATTACTTTCGAGTTTTGGACTTGATTCGGCAGGTCATTAATTAAAATATTAAACAGCAATGGCCCCAAGTTCGAACCCTGACTTATACCTGAGAGTGTTTTATAGGACTGAGTGATACGGTCCATATTTGACAAACTGTCTTCTGTCGGCAAGATAGCTCGAGAAGACCTTAAGCAACCCAGGGACGAAACCCATACTGCTCAGCTTTCCTAGCAGAACGTCGTTATCTACCCTGTCAAAGGCCTTTTGGAAATCTAAATAAATTACGTCCACCTGTTTCCTGCTATCTAATTCCTTTGTTATTAAGGTAACAAGTGTGACAAGGTTGGTGTTAACCGAACGTTTAGGTAAGAACGCGTGTTGTGCAGCTGTTATATGGGGCATGCACTGAGGCAAGATACGAGCGTGCAACGACATTTCGAACACCTTGGCTAAACAACACAGTATTGCTACCGGTCTATAGTTCTCTACTTTAAGTTTCAAACCAACCTTAGGAATCGGTATAACCCGAGATTGTTTCCATCTAGTTGGATATACGCCAGTTGTTAGTATGACATTAAATATGTGCATAATAGGTTTAATTAAGTCATCTATACATCCCTTAATAATGTACGGCGGCACAGCGTCGGGACCCGCAGACGTATTTGCTCTCAGTTTTTTAACGGATAGTCTTATTTCATTGGAGCTAAAAGCTTGCACTTCTACGTGTCTCGAGTCGGCCCTATTTGACATGTCTGCCTGAGTTGGATCGAGAACCGGCGCCTGAGACAAAAAGACCGATTGAAAATGGTCTGCAAATGCGGTAGCCATATCTACTCCCTCACATTCTTTATCGCCATAGTAGATTTTGGTTTCTGTCCCTCCTCGACATCTTAAACTATTAATGTATTCCCAGAATTTGGCAGGATCTCTACATAATCGATGAGACACATTATTTGCGTAGCGGTCATGAGCCGTTTTAATATCTTTTTTTAACTGTTTTCGCAAGTCCTTAAAATGTTCCCGTAATTCATTATTCCTACTAGTTTTCCACATACGATGTAATTCAGATCATGTGTAAATCTGGCGTCAATTTGGCTGGCGACGCAGCAAAATACAAATTGAAAGTATTTTTCAAGTCTTATTCTTAACTATGTCACTAAACATTTTACGTCCGACACTAAGGTCCCTTTTCAAATACGTTAATCATTTAGTGTTTGCCGAACCAAAATTATAGGTTTTTGGTAAGAGTTTAATACTAAAGTGCTCTAAAAATTAAGACTATCAAAATTAAACATAAATTTATAGTCGATATCAGATGATATCACTAAATATTGTACCACCGACGATAAGGTCCCTTTTAGAAAATATAAAGTGGTTTTACCAACTTTTTAATAAACTTTATCTTGAATTTTGAGACTTAAAAAACTACTTTTTTAATATTTGTTCTGTTAATTTGATCTCATTTGGCTATGTTTTAGCGTAGTAGATATATATGTTTGTTGATTTTGACTATTTAATTAGATTTATAAACACAAAGCTATTTTCGTTAAAATAAATATTTTTTTATAATAAACAACGTTGATTCAAATCGAAATAGTTCTTATTGAGTGTATAATTAATATTTATTCCTTCTGTAATATCTAATGGAAATACACTATAAATAGCAATTTAAGTAAAAAATCCATCGATATTATTTTTTTTACTTCATGCACTTTGGCAAGGTAAACTATACGAAAACAGATATGCAATTACAAAATTGTACATGAAACCTGAAAGCCCATACAATCTACTCCTCAAATAGCATGTTATCTATGTAAAATCCTCAAATAGCATGATATGCGTCATACTCGTGAACGGGTGCCGTTTGTGGGGTCCGGTCTGTTCATGCTAGCAAGGGCCAAATTAAATATGTAGCAACCGCATACTAGTGTTAAATTAAGTAAACGTGAGAAACTTCATCCTGTACTCGATTGAAGTTATTCTATGTTGATTTTTACCTTTTGAACTCTTAGAGACTATACATCTCTAAGAAACAGCTTAGTGTAGTATGACACTCAGAGACTTTATACATCTCTGAGGAAATTTAATAATTTTAAAATATTTTATTGCATGTTATGACGCCTAGAGACCATATACATCTCTAAGAAATTTAGGTTTAATAATTATTTTCTATTGTAAATTATTCACGTTGACGCCTAGAGACCTTATACATCTCTGTGGAATTAAATTAATTAAGTAATTATATTTTATTGCATGTTGTGACACCCAGAGACTTTATACATCTCTGGGTATATTTAATATTATGAATTTATCGTTAAAATTTTATTTTCATGTTCCTACTTAACATTGATTTGGAGTATCTATACATCTCCTTTACGTGTGTTTACGTGTACCAGTGTAATTAGTTATAACACAAATGTAATCATTGTAATTGTTTTAAGTATTATTTACGAAAAAATGACTTACTGTTGAGTTTCTTTCGGCTTTCTTCTAAACAGCGGTCTCCTCTTGCGAAATGCCGGTAGATTCACAATCTGACTTGTAAAAGTGCCCTGTGGCCTACTTACTGAATAAATTATTTCATTTCATTATTTCATAACTTCCAACAATAACATATTTTAATTGGGTGTAGAAGTTTGAATTAAAAATTCTCATAATCACCTTTTCTGACTTTTGAGATTAAATCATTTTTTTAAAAATAACTATTAAACCTACATGCATGTTTATTACATGGTTCGATAGCTCAATGTATGTAGATTATGGGGATATACATAACTCAATACCGACAGTAAGGTCCCTTTCCCCAGATAACGCCACATTTACGGTCTAAAGAAAACCAAAACCAAATAGCATAATGTAATACAAAAGTGACAAGGTAAAGCTTAACACAATGCTGTCACTAATTTCATTATTATTATTATTAACGTGTCCACTGCCAGCAACGCATAGGTACATATATGCGTTCACCGTCCTACAAGTTTGTTTCTAGGCCACGCCCCCTAGCAGTGATTGCGTTTGTCATTTAACATTTAAACTAAAGGTTCCTGTGTGAAATAAATGATGAGAGGTGAAAGGGATATGAAGACTTACCTGATTTGCGTAATTCACTTCAAGCGGATAGTTGAACACACTGAGAGTCGCATTCGAATTCCATGTCTTGAGTAGAGCCTGGTGGATCGCACTCAGCGACGTGGCCACGTCGTGGTAACCGTAATTGCTGAACCAGGCCGTTGCAGATGCTTCGCTGAATGTAGCCCCGGTCAGCAGCCGAGTGCGCAGGTGGGCCAGTTGTGCAGGGTCGGCAGTCTACAAATTGGGAAAACTTTGATTTCAGTAAGCATAAAAGGTTATTCTTTGACGACGCGGTTGGCGCAGTTTGTATGCCTACTGAGTCGACACGGTCCTGGATTTGAACCTCGGAAAGGATAAATATTTAAATAATTATGTGATGAACTTGAATATTTGTTCTTGGGTCATGGATATTATTATCTATGTATGTTTTTATATATTATGTATATTGTCGTCTAGTACCCATATATCGCCCCCTGCCTGCTATACGGCCACATCTCAAAAAACCATTTCTTCGAGAAATCACTTCTTAAAGTTTTGGCAGCGTAGTGCGTGGTAGTAAAACGGGGCTTACTCCAAGAGTTTTCGGTCAATTCATTTTAAATTTAGCTTTTTTTATTCTACATGATATAACGCTTCTCATGAATACGTCTTTTTTTATAAAACGTGTATATTTTCTAAGATACGAGGCCTTTAAGATAGGTACTTGGAGTTGTGGCCGTATTGCAGAAACATTTTGTTGAAATTTTGAGATGCGTCCAAAACCGAACAAGTATTATTTGAAAATGGTAACATAAATAATATCATGCAAACATTAAAATGATTAAAATACCTTTATTAATCAACTTTTGTTACAGTAACAACATCACTGTAAGCGATAATCAGTGCATGCAGCTTTAATACCAACTTTCTAGATGCAGATATCGTCATCATTTTGCATAATAATTAATGATTATCTGGTACCTTCTCTTAAAGGCACTTGTATCTTTAATTATCGTGTTAACATGTACCATATGGTATAATATCATATATAACATGTACCATGTACAAGGAGGCCCCGTAGTTTTAGGTTTTAGCGTGGACTAGGTAGGTTCCCGTTGCGTTTCTTTACAATATTACCTTTTCATAGTGCAGGATAAGCTTTTCGTTTTCTACTTTTAGGTTTAGCAATACTGAATGAAGACTGGTTCGAATCAAAGTCCCAATTTATGTAAGTAGGTATTTACAACGAATTTTAGAACACCTTGCACCAACATGTAGGACATGGCTCTCACAGTTCTATTTAGACATAGTCTCGAATAATATAATTCCACCTAAGTTCAACTGCATACACTGAATTCGGGTAATTCGGGGTCAAACTTTTGGACAGGCCAATCTACAATCAAATCAAACCTATAGTTGACAAAATAATTCCTGTGGAGCAGGCTGGATTCCGTAGTGGTCCGAACTGCGTGGATCAGGTTATGTCACTCACAACACACATAAAGACAGGCTGGTTTTCAAAGGTAAGAGAAAACCGTGGCAGTCTTTATCGACCTTTCAGCTGCATTCGATACCGTATGGAGACAGGGGCTTATCTATAAGCTCATGACAGTGGTGCAGATGGTGGGACTAATCAACTCTATGGAGTCTCTCTTTTTGGAGTAGTAGGGCCTCGTGCAGGGTCCGTCCGGATTGTTACTACCGTCTTGCCTAACTAACCCACCGCCAAACAGCAATGTTCGCATTGTTGTGTTCCGGTGTGGGGGTAAGATAGCCGGTGAAATTACTAGCATAGAGGCATTCTATCTTCGTCCTCCGGGTAGGCAAACACTTGTGACTCCTCTGGTGTTGCAGGTGTTTATGGGCGACGGTAGTCGCTTTCCATCAGGCGATACGTTTGCTCGTTTGCCACCTATGACATAAAAAAAAAAAAAAAAAAATGCTCAGCAATAGGAAATTTATCGTCCACCTAGGAACCACCTCAGGCAAAGTCAGGAAGCTGAACAATGGACTACCGCAGGGATTGGTCCTGGTCCCGCTCCTGTTTAACCTAATAATTATATCGTGTGTGTATAGGTTGAACAGGAGTGGGGTCAGGACCGATTCCAAAAACAGAGAATCGGAAATTTATGTATGCTGATGGATGACATCGCCTTCACAAACCAGGATGGCAAATTTAAACCCTCGAAGAAAGCCCTTCCTTGCGATCTGGAATGTTTTGAGTAATACTTAAAAAAAATGGATACTGCAGCCCAATGCTAGTAAAACAGAAGTTGCGACATTCCATTTCTGTAAGAAAGAAGCAAATTTTGAGCCAAATATCTGCTTCAGAGAGACGGCGCTTAAATTAAATCCTACACTGAAGTACTTGGGTGTCACTCTAGACCGCAATCTTACCTATGCGCCACACATTAGTAAGTTAGGGAAGAAGCTACAGACGCGGAATAACATACTCCACAGATTAAGGGGAACTACTTGGGGAGCACCAGCTGACGTGCTACGCACTACCGGTCTTAGCCTAGTTTACTCTATGGCAGAGAACTGCTAGCCAGTTTGGCTCAACAGCGCACATGTGCATCGGATAGACGTGCTAGACCAAACCATGCGATGCATATTGGGAACCATCAAATGTACTCCTCTGGTTTGGCTGCCTGTGTTGAGTCATACAGCTCCCGCCCAGCTAAGAAGACAACAGGCACTGGTCCACGAAGCACAAAAATTCGTGAATCGTCTCAATTTGCCCATCCATGTAGAGTTCGCAAACCTGCCGCCTCATCGGTTGAAGTCGAGGCACCCACCGTACAATAGAAGAACTTATAATTGTATAATATGAATGACTGTACCTACATGGACCATGACATGTACCTACTGTAGATCAAATGGAATCGTGTAGACCCCATTTCATAAAATACAAAATATTGACTGTCACGTCCATGTACATTTTGGAGTCGAGTAAATTTGTTAGAAAACATATAGATTTATATTCACAGATAACGCAAAACAAAAGAAATGACCGAAATTTAAATAAACTAAGATTACCTTTTTCAAAATTAAAGTTCGTTACATCTAGCCCGCACTATATGACAATAAAAATTTATAACCACTTACCTAATTTTATAAAAAATGAGACCGAACTAAAATCGTTCTGTACAAAATTAAAAGCTTATTTAGTCGATAAATGCTACTATACTTTAGACGATTTCTTTAATGATAAAGTGTAGAATCTGAAGTCTTAAAATTTTAAAATTTTGTATGTATAACTTACTTAAAAATAATAGCTATTAAGCTGTAGATGCCCTCTCATATTGCTGCGCCCTATTCAGGGTATCACATGTAAAACTGCCCTATATTGTACCTACCTTTATAGCTATGTGATATGCAATAAACGATATTATTATTATTATTATTATTATTATTACATAATATGCCATACGAATAAATAAAATAAATAATAAGTACCTGCTATCGGTACCCACTGTTGTGAAACAATAAAAATGACGTTTATTTCGCTTATATTAAAGGGATTCATCGTAATAACACTACAATTTACGTTATTCTTATAGGACGCAACTCAAAAAAAATATTATAAATGTATGCTATACAGCCACAACTGGCAAGTGGCTGTCTTGCAGGGATTCAACTGACAATTTTTGGTCAGATCCATAAGGCCACTTGTGGAAGAAAGGCTTTTAAGGACACTTTTTCTTATGGCTCTCGAAATAAGGTCATAAATTTAACTATCCTGACTACGAATCTGAAATAATCCAAAAAAAAATTTTTTTTGATATGTGGCCGTATAGCAGGCAGGGGGCGATATGCACCGGTAACAAAATACACAGAAAAACGCTGTAGGACGAAACGCTTAAAAGTCTTGTGCTTTCTGCTAATGACCGAGTGACGAAAGCGAGAGAAGCGTCTCAATTTTAGCCAGGCCAAAAAATCTTTTTCACCTCACCAGCTCAAACATGGCGATTTTGCTGTCAGATAACAGTGAACAAAATGCGATTTTGTTTCGAGCGTGAGTAGAAAGTAGCTTTTTAATTTTTTCAATATCTGACCACGAATTGTCATTTTTCAGCCAAAGGTTAATTATAAAATTCTAATCATTTGAATCTCGATGCACTCTGTTTCTTTCATATGTATATAAAAGAGAGGGATAGAAACTTATCAATTTGAAATTCAATTTTCGAATCCTACCTCGATTGAGAACAGTTCGGATACGCGTTATACCAAAAAATTCATTAACAACACCGGAAAAAGTTTTAATTGCAACATTTCTTTTTTTTCTTTATTATATTTTTATTTAACGACCGAATATTAAAATTATTGTGCCTTTTATATAAAACAATAGATCATTGCTCAAATAAAATAAGATTTTTCAACTTATTACTTACTGTAAATATAATAATAATTTATAATTTCACCATTTATCATAGATGCATATTCGAAACGTACATTAAAAAATATCGAGTTCATATTGTAATTGTTATTTTCTTTTGCATTTATTTTGTTTGGTGTTTTACGAGTAAAAAAAATTATCAATTTATAAACAAAATCTCGTAATATAATATGTATTTATAAATATACACGTCATGTATCTGCTAAATCTTCCAATTTGAACAAATACTTAATGTCAATAACCGCGTTGGTTGGTTGATTATTATTTCTATTAAATTATATTGTTATTCCTTTTTAAGCAGCACTTATCTATTTTCTGATTAATAATATTATTGAAATCAGCATTTATTATTTATCGTATGGCCTTACAAAACACTGGATCAGTAAAAAAACAATCAAATTATATATATAAAGAGAGGAAACCTATAATTAGAATTTTGCCCGTTTCAGGTGGACAGCTGCGGCGTTGGAGATGATCTCGAAGTCGCCTGAATGGCCTGTGTATTTAGTTAGGGGGCACTCCCAGACCAAATGGTCGATGGTCTGTTTAGGGTGTCCGCAGTCACAAGCTGGGGTCGGGCTCCAACCCCATTTGTGCCAGTGGTAGGCGCAATTTCCCACTCCCGTCCTCAGTCGGTTTAGGGCGGTCCAGAGCCGGCGGGGTTCCTTGAATCCAGCAGGAGGCTCTTGAGGAGTGAAAGAGAAGGGGTTCGAGGAATCTTTATGAGATTCCCATTCTTCAACCCAAGCCTCGTCTAAGCTCCAGGAGTCCTGTATTTCAGGCATCAGCAGTACTGGAGGATTCCTAGACCTTAACCTTTTCGGCCCGAAGTCTGCGAGGTCTTCATGTATGGGTAGGGTGTGGCTGCAGTGAGTTTTTGAGGCTTCTCGGTGAAGACATCTTTCTCTTCTCAGGTGTGCTGGAGCTATGTTGCTGAGGACCGGGAGCCAGTGGGAGGGGGTGGGTTTGAGACAGCCGGATATGAGTCGGAGAGTGTGGTTAAGTTGTCTGTCAACGGATGGGACGTGGGCACTTTTCATCCACACAGGAGCGCAATACTCAGCCGTTGAAAACACTAGTGCCAAAGCTGTAGTTCGAAGGCAAGAGGCGGTAGCTCCCCAGCTAGTACCTGTGAGCTTCTGAACAAGGTTGTTCCTGGTCTTTAGCTTGGCTGCTACCTTCTTTAGGTGGTATTTGAAGGTTAGGCTCCTGTCTAGCGTGACTCCCAGGTACGTAGGGCTGGTGTTGTGCGTTAAGAGAGAGCCCCTAAACAAGACAGCTAGTGACTTTTCCGCAAGCTTGTTATTGAGGTGGAAACAACACACTTCGGTCTTTGTGGGGTTTGGGCACAAGCGCCATCGAGAAAAGTAGTCATCCAGGATGGACAGGTCTTTTTCTAGGATTGGTTCCGTGGCTTCCATGCATTGGTGCTGGGTGATGAGGGCCAGGTCGTCGGCGTATCCAAACTTGCGCGAAGTTGTGGCCGGGAGGTCATGAATATAAAGGTTAAAAAGTAAGGGTGCCAGGACTGAGCCCTGGGGAAGACCGTTGTTCAGAACCCTGACGCTGCTGGATTCATCTCCGAGGAAATCAGCAACAAAGACTATAAACATACGTTGGAAGAAAAAACACAAAATGTCGAATATGTTCTTGCTGATGGGGTGAAAAGTTGTGTGTGCTACACGAGAGCAAAGTTTTTTGCATCTCGTGCTGTTGAGTCCCTCGCTACACTCAGGATTCTAACATAGAATCACTCGCTACGCTCGTGATTCAAACGTAGAATCCTTCGCTTGCTCGGGACTCAAAATCAGCACTCATAACAAAAAACAACTTTGCTCTCTTGTTGCACAAATAACTATTGTATGCCTAGATTTTCGGTTCCGGCTGTTTCCGCCTACAGCTCGTATTTCTCAACCGATTCTCATGAAATTAGGTAGGTTTGATTATTAAATAATATTTTTTGTTGATTCTGTTTTTCGAAATTTTTGATAATGAAATAGATAGTGGGGGTTGAGTGAAAGCGTAAAAAGTGAGGTCAACTGTTCACAGGGCAGACCACACTCACACGCAGATGATCGTAAAGATAATTTCTAGACTTAAGCAGACCAGGATTAGAGAACAGGCCTCCATTTTGACCATACTCCCATTATGAATACCCAGTATGATGATTGGCCGACAGAAGAAATAAAATAAAAATGCAAGTCACGCCTTCTCAATGCCTTACCCTATGCAGATAATAGTCATCTAGGGGTTGGTTCTCCACGATGGTTATCTTCATGGTATCGATGTGGGCTGAGGTGAACATATACTCGTAGGCGGCCTTAGCGAGCGCACCGAGCGAACTCAGTGAAGTACCGTTATAAGCGAGAACAGTTTCCGTTTCTACGAAGCTGAAAATATGAAAAGGAGGGTAAATTTTATGATTAAAAGTATGTGAACATGTTTCATAGATAATTCCTGCTGGAAAGTGATGATATTTTGATATATCTCTTATGTCTCTCTTAGTTAGTGCTTTTACCGTGCTATTTTCATCGGTATCGTACCGTCTAAATGATAGGGATGGGTAAATGAAAGCCCCAAGACTGGGTTAAACATGATCAAAATTGTGCTGACTTCCATTGTGGCAATCATGGGTGGACATGGCATTTTGCTAAATTACCAAATGATTAGGGGCTTAGTCTTTCACATGGGAGGTGAGACCTTTTTCTCCAACAAGGAGGGGTGAAACTGATTTATTTATGCTTCACGATTTATTTTTCTAATCCACAGAAATTAGTCTCTCTTTAGCTCTCGCAGTCACGTCCTAGTGCTTGTCGCTTTAGTCAATACATACCCTTGTGCAAGCGAGAGTTCCCTCGGTATAATGGTAGGTCTGGTCGACATAACCCACTGTAGGATTCCGAGGGTGATGTTAATCATCAACAATGGCACCATAACTTGCATCAACAGTAATATCCAGGATCTTGTCCAAACGAGCCATAATTTTAACCAAACAGCTAGCACGTGCTGTGTCCAGAGACGTACGCCTGATAACGTATTGAATTTTTTGTCCACTGTAAAATGAAAATCATTGTTGTTTAAAATAGTCTGACCAGTTGCGGTTGGACCCTGGGCTAATAATATACCTATACTCCTATACTCTAGCGCTGTCAACAGTTGTTCTTCTCTGCCTTATTAACGGTACTAAGGGAGTGGCGGTGGGTGGTAGACATGTAAAGATACTCTAGACTCTGGAGAGCGTTGATTTCTTTAAGATGGGGCTGTCTCCAGCTCAACGTTCGTCGCGATGACAGATCTTCCGACAAACTTAGGACAAAAGGCTTCGGAGTATAAACCCTAGTTTCCTTACATTGATCCACAGATGAATATTCGTGGCTTGCCGTTATATTATCGTCACTCATGGACATATTAGTGTCCAAATCTTCAGATTCTGAATTGATAAGATCCACGTCCGAACCGACCCTGTAACAATAATTTCTGAATGAAATTGACATTCTATTTAGGGTGCATTTTCACTTACACAGACCTGGGTGGAGCGGTTGCAGTGAAATACAGAGTAATGTCGAATATGATTATAATATCATATTTAACACTATTATATTACACTCAGTAACTTTTTTTAAAACAAGATCATGGGATTACATGTATGTTTATATTCAAATTACCGCCGTGCCGATATCTGTTCCGTTTAACTCTGTACCCTTAGTTATCATGAGTTAACATGACCGTATTTGCTAGCGACAACGTAAATGATTTGTATGGAGATGGAGAATAACCGATTTGTATGGAGAATAGTACGGCGCCCCTAGCGGTTACTTTGTCGAACTACAATTCTCCATACAAATCCTTCAAGCAGTCGTTAGCGAGTACTGTCACTGTAAACTCATTGTGAAGGTACTGCGTCAGTGTCAACGCAGCCTTACGTTACGTGTAACATTATCGGTGTCAATTTGTACTGAAATAAGTTTAGTATTTATCTACTACTTGTGAGTGTAATGACCCAATGCGATTTATAGGGTCTAACTGATAAGATAAGATAAACATGACAAACGTATATCCTTGATTAGTTCATTAATAGTACCTTACTGCGAAGAATTAAGTATAAAACAATGTTATTATCGGACAATCGGACAACCTCACACTCAAGTCAATCTAGTCCCAAATTAAGCTCAAGAAGGCTTGTGTTATGGGTACCAGACGACGATATACGTACTTATATAGATAAATATATACTTAAATACATAGAACAACCATGACCCAAGCACAAATATTCGAGTTCATCAAATCATCACACAAATATTTGCCCTGGCCGGGATTCGAACCCGGGACCGCCGGCTCAGTAGGCAGGTGTCTACAAACCTTATTATATTTTATGACGAAGATAGTGAATCATATTTATCTATAATTTTATCAATACAAACGTGAAAACAAATAAAACGGAGTCGATATGAAGTAGCTTAATTAGTTTAGTGTAGATTAGTGTCCTTATATTAGTACTTACACCTACTTACTAAAGTTATTCATATTGATATCTAGATTATTTGAAGTGTACTTACGACATAAAAACATCTTCAAGTGTAGTAGCCGTCAGGCCGTAGTTTTTGAATTTGACATTATCTATGTTTGATTCCAGGTCATTCAGCATTGCTTCAAATAAATGCGACTGTTCGTTAGTTAAACCGTACGTTACTTCAGTGCCTAAAATAGATTTATAATATAAGTTACAAGAATCTTCAGATTTGACCGTAATAAAGTAAGTAAAGTGAAAATAACTTTATTGGCACACACAAAAGAATTACATACAAAATAACAATAACATGAAGTAAATGCATGCACATAGCGGAATAGTAATGGCATAACTTATTCAGGGGTTCCCAAACTAGGCGCAGCCTGTATCTTGGGCAACCAATTTGTACTTATATATATATCGTCGGCCGTAGGTTCAATTGGGGTAAGGGACAAAATACGCAAAATGAGTTGAATATACAGTTTTGTTCAGAATTTTCCGCTCTATCGAATGGTGTATATAAAAAAAAACTAGCTAAAAAAAAATGTTCCTTACACTACTGATTTTTATGGGTTCAAAATCAAATCTGACCCACAAAAACCATGTATCCATTTTTTTATTTTAATAAAACAACATCAAATAGGGTAACTACTGCCACCAATCCACTTTGAATAAGGTAAAGGTCTTTCCAATTAAGGAATTACCTTTACATGACTTATTTTTGAAGACAATCTTATGAAACTGGCTTTTACACTAATGCCTTTTTTTGGCTCATGAATAAATAACACCCATACCTTAAAATGATTGCACGAGCTTTGAAAAAAATGCTCCTTACCCCAATTTGCCATCTTATATTTTTAACAGTGTGAACCTTACACCAATTTGGTTAAGACGATATTTAGGTTTGATCCTATTTATATTTAGATTCCGTATCCGTTACGCTAATTTTCTCGTGAGAATTGAATACTTATCCCTGTTACCTTTATATACAAACACAACTAACTTCATGTTATTTTAAATAATCTATTGACAATAAAGAAAGTGTTATGTTGCAATAAAAACACCTTCATCAGTTTTATAAGCTTTGTTTATACGGGTATCTGTGTAAACTGGATGTTAATTTTTGGCTTTACTAAATCATTGAAACTACTAGCGTAGTTTGACTTATTTACATGCAAACTTTCACGATAAATGAAGGTATTCAAATTAATTTGGTAAGAAAATTTTAAGTTTAGTAATTAATCCACCGAGAAATGTAAGTGTCTATTTATGTTATTAGGTATAATTCGTCAGTTCGGCGTCTCTGAACAATAGTTAGTACTGAACTCTTTGTCAACAGCTCGTGATTGTTATTCTACCCGTGAAATGTTTTGTTAAGCGGATAGTTTAAAAAAGTGGGCTAAGATTGTCGAAAAAAACAATAACCAATGGAATACTGGAGGAGGTATTAACACGTTCTTTATTAAAAGTTTTTAATTAACTTTACACATTGTATGTTTAAAAATATCTCAAGGAAGATTAGATTGACTTTCCGAGCACTAGCTGAGTTGAAATTAGGGTATATGAGGCCGGATAGTCGACATGGGTAAAACTTTATAGATAACGATTAGGTAATCATACTGAGTTTGGGCTTCTTAAAATCGTCTTGGTACTTGATGAATTGCAAAGGAAAAATTTCACTGTCAATTAAAAGGCATTCCTAAGTATGACATGTACACTTTAATACTCATTATCTGAAATTCCGCTACCGATAAGTGTTGAGAAATCAAAGAATCTAACTAGAGCTCTTGCTATTCATTGACTGACATTGATGTTGATATTGATTATATTTCATAGCTATAAATAAGAACTTTTCATTTCATTGATGTTTTTCAAGTACATAACTCTTATGGTCATTTTATTATACAGCCTCATTTGACTCCTTAGGTAACAAGTTTCAAGTTTGACAAGTAGTATAATTTATAAAATACCATGATAAATAATAGAATAAGTCGTTTCGTTTCGTTTATGCATATCGTTGACACAGGTACAAGTCGTATTCTTTCGTTTATGCGTTGTCGTTCATAAGGATAACATTGGTGCAAATAAATGAGTTATGTTTTTAAATGCTCGCGAACAAAAGCTATAACTACAAAAAAACATATTTATAGGGTCAACGCATTAGTTATTTATTTATAAAATGAAAGATTAACACTAAAGCTTGTATAAAAATTCTTAAAAAGTTCAAGTTCTAAAATATCTACTATTGAAAAATAGTTTTTTGTTTCTTCTGAAAAGTGCCGTTTTTAAGTTATTCCTTATTAACTGGAGGTGCTGAATCGTGAGCAACTTGTATGTTATCTAACATGACTCCTAAAAAAGTACAAATGTGAAATGATTATTTCTGTATTTTATTTAATTCGGTAACTTTTATCGTTCAACACAAGCCCTAAACTTTTAATAATTTTGCTGTATAAATTACATTGGTTGTTTATTTCAGTATTCGATCATAGAGGCTGAGAAATAACTAATGTGATTATAATAAAAAAAAACATAAATTAAAATGTGGGTTATTCCACAAAAAATTCTCACACGGATTCAATACATTTATATACCTCTTACATTAATGTTTTAAAGGTTTCCGGTGTTAAGATACGCCTTACGTCAAAGGTATGTACTCATTTATTTTTACAACGAACCCTTTACGCTATTTTTTCTTTAACACATAATCTCAACTAGTCCCTTACGCAATTTCTTCATCAATATAGTGGATACAATGAATAGGTAAATTTAAGGTAAGGGACGAGGCTACAGTCTGTAACGGACATCAGCAGCGAAATAAGTTGGTGTAAGGGACATATCATTTTCTATAATATCTAAATGATTAAAACGAGCACTACGAGTACATAGATAGACAGAACACTAAAATACAAGATTATGTATGAAATCAGGCACAAAAAAGGTTCACTACAAAAAAAGTTATGAACGATTTAGTTAAAAAAAAAACTTTGTCGGCCTCTCCTGAAAAATCGTATTTTGTCCCTTACCCCAATTGAACCTACGGTCGACGATATTATTTGGATCATTGCAGAAGTTAAATTTTAAAAGTAAAGTTACATTACAAAATAGTTAATTATATTTCGTAGTATAAGCAAGCTTTAATAAAACTATGCAATAAAACAATGTGTCACTAAATCATGCGAATTTTCAAGATGCTCTCAGTCTTACTATAATTCAAGGTCAGAAGCCAGTCACCGATAAGTCGTCTGGCATCAGAAACAGATAGATTTTTGATGTCGCAGTATTTTGCAATTGAGTAATTAAACAGATGCTCTAACAGTCTCCAAATCTCCTTGCAAATACGGATTTGACTGATGGTGGATTAAGTTTATAGATAAGTTTTGTTAACAATTCTCTGTGAAGCTTCGTACCGATCAGCCGCTTATGGGTCGCGACGCAAGTGCGGAGAATAAAAAGTTGTCGAATGTTCAGGACGTGCGCTTTTTTGTACAGCTGGGTAGTCGGGTAGCGAAACGGTTTCTTTAGCATTACTTTCAGTACAGATCTTTGTGCGCGTTCTACGACTAACATGATAGATTTCGCTGCACTGCCCCAAACACTGACGCAATAGCTGGCCACGGACTCAACAATAGCTTTATAGACCATTGTCAGCACCTTGCGGTCCGCCGAGTTTCTAAGGGTCATAAAAATATGACTGCAATGGTTTTCCTTAGCCTTTTAGACAGACACTGAATATGGTGTTTAAAATTTAAATGTTCATCCATCACGATTCCGAGATTCTTAATAATGTTAGAGCGTGCAATGGGATCACAACTACAAGGTCCTGAAAGACACATGTCACTGGAATGGATTTTAATTGTTAGGGTGTCGGGTGGTTTCGAGGCAGCGGTTTTATGAAAGCAAAGGTATTTAGTTTTATTTTGGTTTAGCCTCAGTAGGTTTCTTTTTAGCCACTTATTAATTGAAAGCATCCCCAACTCTGCTGCCTGGAAAGTATCCTCCCATGACTCTCCGTGAAATAGAACAATGGTATCGTCAGCATAGCATATCACCTGGGCATTCTGTAATACACCTACCTTTATGTTATAAGTAGGATATGCTTCAGATACCGCTTGGTCATAATAAAATCATACAAATACTAAAAAGACATGTACAGATTCATACAGCTAATTATACCTAGTCAAATTGAAACGACACATGATGTTGAGAACCTACAGTCTAACAAAAAAGAGTTGAAATTAAAAAGTGGCAATACTGTAGTGTCGTCCCCGTTTTCATAGATTGATTAGAAAGGGACGACACAAGAGTAGGTATTGCCAGTTTTTAATTTTGAACTCTTTTTTATCAGACTGTACGTGATGTTCAGACAAGTGACAAGATACAGTACCCCCACCATGAGTTAAAGTGATGGCGCAAACGATTCGTATGGAGAATAGTACAGCGCCCCTAGGGGTCACTTTGTAGAACTATAATTCTCCATACAAACCGTTTACGCAGTCGCTAGCGAGTACCGTCACTGTAAACTCATGGTAAGGGTACTGCATGCACCTCTAGCACAACTGCGATACGCAACTTTCTCGCGCGAAATATTTGTCTATCTCATTCTTCTTCTTCGCAGTACTGCGAGAGTGTGATAGGTGACGCTATGTCACGCAACAAGAGTCCCGAAGCATAGTTGTGCTAGACGGGCTGGTAAGCATAAGTCATATTCGATTGTTCTTATTATTACCAGACGTAGGAAAATTCGCGACAAAACAAAATATCCTGAAGGGAATTGGCTTACCTCGATCTTCTTTGATCCTTATGCCCGGTATGTACCGCGCAATAACCTCAGTACAGGCTTCAGCCTGGAAGTCTTCTGTCTTGACAACGACTAGCGTGTAGCCGACGCCGTAGTGACGTTTCAGGAAGTAGGGAGAACCTACACATTGGAGCCGACCACTGGACATAATGGCGACTCTGTCCCCGAGAATGTCCGCCTCATCCATGAAATGCGTCGTGAGGATCATTGAGCGACCTGCGAAGTTACGTTTTTATTGAATAGTTGCTGCACTAAACAGTACGGTGATTATTCAAGCGTTTTAACCGCCTTATTACTGTGACCACTATTGAGGAACCCCGTATGATCAAAGGCGCCATTCTAACTATGTTGTCTTGTAGAATTCAGATTTTTAAAATTCTTAGCAAAATGATGTTGATTGTTTTTATAAATTGGCCAATATTACGATTACGGTAATGAGGCGGTTAAAACGATCCGAATAGTGACCGGGAAAATCAAGCCTTAATTTTTGATTTCAATCTTAACGGCAAGTTTTATCCAAAATATTCAAGTATTACTTTGAACTCCAAGAGCAGTTAGGCTTTGATCAATCATATCAAGCGGAGTCAATAGTTCTATTTAAAAATAGTAGATTCATATAGACTTCGAACAATGAGGGTACATATCTGATTTTATGCATCCTCCAAGAGCTGGATACGGCTATCGATAAATATAGTCAAGTCGAAGGAAAGGCATTACCTAATAAATATCAGGCCCTATAATATTATAGGGCCTGATATTTAGTAGAATGAGTTCGTAATGTATTGTACAATCCGGTAGGCGAACACCGTAAGCTGACCTGCTTTTTCCTTTTGCAGCAGGTCCCAGAGAGCACGTCTGGAGGCGGGGTCCATGCCGGAGGTAGGTTCATCTAATAAGACAACTCGCGGCGAGCCACTAAGAGCGATGCCCACTGACAGTCTTCGTTTCTGCCCACCAGATAGTCCAGCCGACTGGTAGTCTCGCTAAAAGATAATAATGACCTTTCTTTGTAGTTGTCAAATTAACGTCCAGCACGTCTGGCACAACTACGCTTCACAACAATATAGTAACATAGCATCGCCCGTCACTCTCTCACAGTACTGCGAAGAAAGAGATAGGTAATATTTGTCGCGTGAGAAAGAGTTGCGTGCTTACAGGTGCACGTTAGCGCAGAGATTAAGAATGATAACGCCAGCACGTGAATATTGGTTGCCAAATATAATAATTAGGTATACACAGCAACGATGATAAGCAGTATTTGAGAATCCGGATAACCCTTGTCCATAAGAACCATGTACAATTGTATAAGTAATAAACACTTTAGGTACTGAGTGTATGTTTTGTTGGTCCTGTTGGAATCATTGTGGAACACATGAAATAAAATGCGCTTGTCTCTTCCGGGAGCCGAACCAGTTAAAAATTAAAAAAAAACTATCGCTATTTTACTCTACCGAGAGGGTTATTGTTAGGGATCGGAAATTCAGGTGGATATTTACCTAAAGTTGACAAAATCCTAATTGCTATGTCACTCATACCTCAAACAAAGCCGCCTATACCTACAACTGAATAACAAAGCCGCCGCCAAAGTTTAGGTATAAAAGCATCCGATTATTCGATGCCTAAGTTGTTGTTCAGCACAAAAAGTCTGTTAGACGTCATTAAGATATTTTTGTCACACTCCCTGCGCATTTTGACAGTTCATGAAAATAAGCAAATTCATTCCACGCACGTGTGCCAAACGTGTCATTCGCGCAGAGCGCACGTCCTTAAGCTTATTAGAATAGTGGCACTGATTAGATATTGTGGTTAATTATCTCATTTTAATTAATATTTTATTCCCTTAAAAAATTAATCAAACAAGCGTTGTAGATACTTATCTGACTTTATATGTTTGTGAGCGTAGTGGACCAATAATCTGGTCAGCATTCGTGAGGGCGGCGAATGACCGATCGTTGGGGATAGCCTTAAGAGACCTTTGTCCGGCGGTGGACGTCTTTTGGCTGATATGATCCCAAGTCACATAAGCTGCATAAACAACCCTTATAACGCTAATTTCAGCTGGATAAAGGCTGTATCAGCGCTTATGAGCCTGTGTGCTGCTTAGGATGATGTTAATTATCAACGTTACCTTCTCTTCCAGCTCCAACTTGGCTATTAACGTGTCGATATCCTCCTGCAGTTGTTGGCCGGTCAATCCTTTCAACCGTCCGAAGAACTCGAGGTGTTCCCTGACGGTCAACTCATTAAAGAGGACGTTGTGCTGCGGACAGAAACCCAAGTTCGTCCGCGCTGCCGCCGTCTGTTGTGAAATGTCGTAGCCGGCTAGCCATACTGATCCACTGGTTACATTTACGTTACCTAAAATATAGTGTTAGGTTAGGTTAGGCTAGCCATACTGATCCGCTGGTTACATTTACGTTACCTAAATCATAGCGGTATATTAGCTAACTATCTTATCTACGGTACCTATAGATCTTTCCAGAAAACCGCTAATGCTTATTATATAAAGTTGCGTTTCACTGACGCGACATCACAGTAGTTTTGCCAAATAAAGCTAAGACTAAAAGAATAGACCCACGCTCAAACTAAAGAATCAGCTTTTTGCTCTATCAGCCGAGTCCGGAAAACTCCCATTGCAAATAGCCGGCCTATTATGATGGTTGTGTTTATCACGTGAAAATAAGTGACAAAATATACAGATATTTTGTCACTTATTTTCCGTACCGTTCCGTTACCGTTTCGGAAATATGCCATTGTGAGTGACAGCACTCACAATGGCATATTTCCGAAACGTGACGGATGCTTCGTCACTTATTTATCGCGTGATAAAAGCAACCATCATAAGCTCGCGTAAGCGTTTAGGTAATTTGTTGACTTTGTTGTGACTTCTTCCGGTGTTGAATTATGACTTTCAATGTTTATTTGCATTCGTGTCACGCATACAAATGTGAAGGATAATATAATTATTATATCCTATTTTATAAACCGGGTGAACTTATAAATATTATTGTGAATACAAACCAGTCAGCATAGAGATGGTAGTGGATTTTCCAGCGCCGTTGTGTCCAAGTAAAACGGTGATTTGAGAATCGTAGATGTCCAAACACAAGTTGTTGACGGCCACGTTATTCCCGTAAGTTTTCGTTAAATTCTAAGGAAAAAAAGGTATTTTGTTTATCGTGCAGTGTAAAGTTATTAAAAATAGGAGATTTATTTGTCCTTCATAACAAGAATTAAAAATAACACCAATGTTTACTTTTAGGTCTTACTAAGTTGTTAAAGGACCACGCGACAAACTGAACCAAGAACCACCATATACAAGAGTTAGTTATTAGATGGCTATTTTTATCTGCTTATTTTTATTATCTAGTATAGTAAAAAACACGAAATCAAATTTCATTGTAGATCTGAGACATGCGTTTTTGTAATTAAGATGAAGGAAACATTGGAATTAAAAATGCCTAGGTACCTACTAATAAACTATATTAACGTAGCTTGTTGTACTATGGTTATAATAAAACAAACATACCGTCATTTTAACTCCAACTGTGTGATCACCGGAATCCTTCTCCATGATAATATCTTCAGTACCATTGGTATCAGTTATAAGGTCAGCTGAAAAGGAAAACTTACACATGATTGTGAATTTCATCATAATTATATTTCTTAGTTTAATCTATATATATAAAAGAAGAAGTCCTTAATGACTCATCAACGCACAGCCAAAACTACTAATGTAAGAGAGTTGATTTTTGCACAGTAGGTTACTTTTATAACGTGGGCTAGAGATAAGAAGCGATTTTGAAAAATTCAATCCCTAAGGGTGTTAAAAAGGGGTGCAAAGTTTGTATGGGATACAAGTTTTTTTTAAAGCTAGGAACTTGAAACTTTGTGAGAAGAAATAAAAATAAAATAAAAGAAAACTAATATCAGCGTTTTTGAAAATTCCCCCTAAGGTGGTAAAAAAGGGGTTGAAAGTTTGTATGGAGATCAAGTATTTTTTTGAGCGCGGGACTTGAATCTTTGCGTAAAAGCATACTATTAGAATACAAGAAAAGTCATTTCAGCGTTTTCAAAAATTCGACCCCTAAAAGGGTAAAAAAGGGGTTTAAAGTTTGTATGGAGATCAAGTATTTTTTTGAGTGCGGGACTTGAATCTTTGTGTAAAGGCATACTATTAGAATACAAGAAAAGTTATTTCAGCGTTTTCAAAAATTCGTCCGCTAAAAGGGTTAAAAAGGGGTTGAAAGTGTGAATCCATTACAAATTCCCTGAAACTTCTTATTAAGGCATATACAATAATAACAAAATAACATTAATTTAACGTCATCAAAGATTCAACCTCTAAGGGGGTTAAAAGGGGGATGAAAGTTCGTCTTGGGGTTCAAATTTAATTTTAAGCTAGAAACTTTAAACTTCGTAAAAAGTTATGCAAATAAAATGGAACAAAAGTGATTTCAGCGTTTTTGAAAATTCATCCTCTTAGGTGGTAAAAAGGGGGTTGAAAGTTTGTATGGAGATCAAACCTTTTCTTGAGCGTGGGACTTTAAACTTTGTATAAAGGCATATAATTAAAATACAAGGAAAGTAATTTCAGCGTTTTCAATAATTCGTCCCCTAAAATGGTTAAAAAGGGTTGAAAGTTTGATTCCATTACAAATTCTTTGACTAAGGCATATATAATAATAATAAAATAACATTAATTTAACGTCATTATAAATTCAACCTCTAAGAGGGTTAAAAGGGGATGAAAGTTTGTTTGTTTGGGGTTCAATTTTAATTTTAAGCTTGAAAACTTAAGGAACTTGAAACTTTGTAAATAGATATTAAAATAAAATAAAAGAAAACTGATTTAAGTGTTTTTGAAAATTCATCCCTGAAACTGGTAAATAAGGGGTTGAAACTTTGAATGGAGATCAAACCTTTTTCTGAGCGCGGGACTTTAAACTTTGTATTAGTGCATATAATTAGAATACAAGAAAAGAAATTTCAGCGTTTTTGAAAATTCAGCCTAGAAGGTGGTGAAAAAGGGGTTGAAAATTTGATTGAAGATCAAATATTTATTTTGAGTGCGGGACTTGAAACCTGAGTTCATAATGATTCCGCGTAATTAGAGCAATTTAGCCGAAAAAAAACTAAAAAGAGGCCAAGAGCGCGTCGAACTCGCGTACGAAGTTCGGTACCATTACCAGTCAGTCAAGGAAGGGCCTCGGCTACATTGGTCCCAAGGTTTATAATAGGATCCCCCCGGCTATTAAACAAGCTCCTAGTTACAGGTCGTTTGTACAAAAACTGAAGGAGAAACTCATTGTTGACGCACTGTATTCCATTGACGAATTTTTTGAGGGGTAAATTCCGTCACTGGTGACAGTGACATGCGTTTAAATGTAATTATAAACTAATGTAAAATATAAATATAATGATAATGATTGAATATTTTTAATGTTAATTACGTGTACCTGTAAAATGTAAAATTTAATATAATGACGTATAAAATGTATTTTTATGAATAAATAATTGAATTGAATTGAATTGAATTGAATATAAAATGGCAAAAAAAAACACGTTTATTGTATGGGAGCAGCACTTCAATGTTTATTATTATATATTTTTTGTTGAATTACAGTAACCAACATCAAAATCATCAACTTGCAAAAAAAGAAAAGTAATTTGAACATTGTTTAGATCTGAAAATAATATAATAAAGATGTAAACTGTTCAAGATAAGATTCCACGCGGACGAAGTCGCGGGCATCAGCTAGTATCTCATATTCATATTTATACATATTTAAAAACGGTAGTATTGTGATTCAAATTTTGAGATTCATCATGTTGTAGGACGTGATGGTCTGCTATTTGGGCCACGTCGTGAGGACGACGATCCTAGTCAACGACCGCGGCGTAGACCCGAACATCGCTGATATGCTGGGAAACACCGCTGTCATGTAGGTATGCTGCTGTGAGTATTCTTCATCATTTCACGACGCGGCCGCGGCTGGCGCAGTGGTTAAGCAACTGCCTACTGAACCGGCGGTCCTGGGTTCGAATCCCGGCAAGGGCAAATATTTGTATGATGAGCTCGAATATTTATGCCTGGGTCATGGATGTTATTTGTATTTAAGTATGTATTTAACTATATAAGTATGTTTATCGTCGTCTAGTGTCCATAACACAAGCCTACTACTAGAGCTTACTGTGGGACTAGATTGATTTGTGTGAGGTGTCCGATATTTATTATTATTTATTTATTATTTGTCATTTCAACATCCACACGTAGGTTTCCACCAAAGATTTCCAACGAGCGAATTTGACTATGTTGACCTGCCTTAAGCAGCTTCTATAGGTTTGCTGTATATATTCAAGAACCTTTGTTGTCTACATTCAACCACCTTCCAACCAAGGCTGTCGGTTCTTTGACAACGAAAACCGCATGTTGTAACTGACCGTGCTAGCGAACCGTCTTTGCTTCAGCTTTGTAAGACTATCACGGAGAAAAGACTGCCACAGTCCAATAACTAACAATAAGTCTTACCCAAGGGCCATATACATGGTATATATGGACCGTGTATATGGTCCTTGGTCTTACCCCATCAGACAATAAACTATGTTAGTGTTAGCCCACCACCTTACCTTATGTCAGGATGTTTAAATGTTCGAATTTCCGGCCGGTCTCGTCTAGTAAATTTAGTGAGTAGGTTTTATAAGTATATAGTTCTTTTTTGTCGATTCAGTTTTTCGATTTTTTACAAAATAGCGGAGTTATGGGTGTTGCTAAATTACTCACTAAATTCAGCCATTTCGAAATAAACTCGCGAGGTCATACAGATCACAGAGTTAATCGTTTACAACTCCAGAAGTTCATCAAATTCGGAATGAAAAATATCAGTACTTAGTACCATTCTTTCCCTACCTTATCCAAAGTGTATAGGTACATGGTGGGTACAGCTGCAGCATGTCAGCATTACATTGCTCTTTATTGAACATTCATAGATAAGAAACTTCAAAATCTAATCACTGAAATAATTATCCGCCTAAAGTCGGAGTCATTCCCATATACCTACATACCTACATAAAGGTGCAGGCGATTTCGTCCAAGGAGGACAAAGGCAGCCCTTTTTAGCACAAAGGGCAAAAAACGAGACCCTATTACTAAGACTCTGCTGTCCGTCTGTCATCAGGCTGTATCTCATGAACCGTGATAGCTAGAGAGTTGAAATTTTCACAAATGATGTAATTCTGTTGCCCTATAACAACAAATACTAAAAACAAAAAATATTTAAGTGGGGCTCCCATACAAGAAACGTGATCGGTTGCGTTAACTTTGCACCTCACATGTATGGCATACAAACCGGGTGCAAACTTAACTTTACCGGGCCAGTTAGGATGGGAAGTGTTTGTACGGAACCCTCGGTGCGCGAGTCCGACTCGCACTTGCCGGTTATTTTCTTTTCTTTAATTGGATCAAAAGTATCCTAACCCAACACAGATCTGACGAAATTTCTAGGATTAAGTTTAGATCATAAGTTGAATTGGAAAGATCATATTGACATTGTATGTAATAAACTTAACAAATTTTCATATGCACTATATAATCTAAATAAAATAGTTAATCAATCAGCAGTACTAACCGCTTACCATTCGTATGTCACATCAACTTTAAGATATGGTGTCATGTTCTGGGGGAATTCCACTGACCGAGAGTTAGCTTTCAAGGCTCAAAAAAAATGTTTACGATCAGTATGTAGGATACCGCAAACCGAATCATGTAAACCGCATTTCATTAGGCTAAACATACTTACATTACCGTGCCTATATATTTATGAAACCGCATTGTATGTGAAAAACAACATGAATACCAACCAATTCCTTAACGTTAGCAGTGCTCGCCGATGTAATAAGATCCAAATTCAGCCTACTAAAACCGCTCTTCTCTCCAAAAGTGTCTTTGGAATGGCACCTAGAATCTACAATAAATTGCCAAAATATGTGTCTAGCTTAGACGATACTGTAGATTTTAAAAAAAGCTTATTCGCGCTTTTAGTAAATAGAGCATATTATTCAGTAGGAGAATACTTATCCGATTTTGAATTGTAATTTTATTTATATAGATAACGACTTTAAGTAATATACTGCATGCTCCATCTTGACTTGAAATATTTGTATGCCTAACGGCTAGACATGGTGATACTGTTTTTATTAAATGTAAGACCTGTTATATTTATGTACCTATGTTTACAAATAAATGTCTGATTCTGATTCTGATTCCAATCCTTGCACATACTATTTCGGAGGAAAATCATCACTAACGAAAACTAATGATAAACATTACATTATGACTATCGATTATGGGCAGTCATTGCCCTGTATTTCGTATAAACATAATATACGAAAATCCCATGTGCAATATTTAGAGAATCCGGAACAACATAATCCTACGATAGTACTTAAGTGTGACCGAGTTATAAGTACGTATGCGAAATGCGAATGATAATGAAACAAAGACTTTTATCAGCCGGGATAAGAACGGATATTATAATTTTCATTAAGGCAATTTTTCCTTGTCATTATTTTGTTGTTTTAACACGTGACGAATTGGCTACTTAGGCAGTAGATAAACGAAAATATATTACACGCTTATTTTTAGATTTACTAAACTAATTTATAAAAATTGGGTAAGTGCGAGCCCGACTCGCGCATGAAGGGTTCCGTACCATAATCTATAACAAGTTTGTTGTATGGGAGCCCCCCTTAAATATTTATTTTATTTTTAGTATTTGTTGTTATAGCGGCAATAGAAATACCATCATCTGTGAAAATTTCAACTGTCTAGCTATCGACGTTCTTGAGATACAGTCTGGTGACAGACGGACGGACAGCGAAGTCTCAGTAATAGGGTACCGTTTTTACCCCAAAAACATCAAAGAAAAATCAAATGGGAAACGTACTTCGTAGAATCAGACCAAACTGACCCACTTTGTATGGTTTGACAGTTCATTTGCTGGGACGAGTTAGCGTGGTTTGACTATATCCGCCTATCTGGTTACAACTTATATCCAAGTAAGAATGAATTAATTTATGAATGAATGAATTCATTCACAAATATGCCATGAAATACTGCAGCTCACTGTACAGTCCTTCGGCCATGGACCAGGTTAGGGTGGGCGGATGATGGATACCTAATTCCCAAACAAATGTGGTCAGTCGAAGTATCTGAATTCCGTCCCGGCCCTACGCGTCACTTTTTAACAAGTATATGCTGTGACGGATGCAACTCGAACAATGTCATCAATTTATCGCGTAAGTAACGCGACCATCGTTGGCCCGCTGGAGTTAATGATGATAATGATTATTTATGAGCGCTGTACTCTACCATGTACCTAGCTGAGCGTAATCGATGCCATCAGCTCTGCTGGATGACTAGATCAGTCTTACACGCTCCTCAGCGACGAGAGAAGGATTAAAAGAAAAGAGTACCGATGCGTATTAAATAAATAAATATCGCACAAATCGATCCAGTCCCAAATTAAGCTCATGAAGGCTTGTGTTATGGGTACTAGACGACGATATACATACTTATATATATATAGATATATACTAAAATATATAGAACAACCATGACCCAAGCACAAATATTCGAGTTCATCACACAAATATTTGCCCTGGCCGGGATTCGAACCCGGGACCGACGGCCGGCTCAGTAGGCAGGTGCTTTACAAAATGCGCCAAACGCGTCATCAAAATTATAATTAGAGCATTATTGAAATTAAAGCACTATACTTCCAGGTAATGGCATGGCATCTGGGCAAGTTTGTGAAGTTACGGTTGCGACAATACATATTTTAAGTAAAAATAACTATTCTAAGCTCACCTGCCGTAACTTTCCTGTTCGGCAGCCAGAAGCTCTTCTGGAACAGGAAGTACCAGGGCTTGGCAGTTCCGTACGGACCCGGCAGCACCTGCTCCAGGTACAGCGCGATGAGCATGTACAGCACACAGTCCACCGCCAGCATCACCACCACGGTGCCGAACACGAAGCGGTTCGAGTCCAGGTCGGTGACTTCCCAGAACTGGCCCCATTGCAAACCTGGGGAAGATTTGTCGTAATTGGTTTCATGTTTTTCCCGTATTGTCCTATGTAGGACATTAGCAGTGATCGGCACGGCCAGTAAATGAGTGTTGAGTTTATTTTGGCTGCCTTCTCAACTATGGTTTCTTTCGTTAATGCCAGTAGAACCCACACTCGTAAAAGTGCCCTGGGAGCCTATGACGGTTGCGTTTGAAACATGAGTGACAAAGCATCTATCACTCAGACTCGCACTTTGTCAAAACGTGACGCATGCTTCGTCACGTATTTATCACCTGATAAAAACAACCATCACAGGGCCCCTACCCATTTAACATTGGCGTGGCGTCCAAAGAATCCAATTCCCACGGGCTTGCCCATTCTAGAGAATGTTGCCTATTGTTTTTGGAGAAAAGTAAGCTGAATCGGTACCGTATTGCCCTGAGCATTTGTTTCACACCACGCCACTGCAACTTACTGAAGAAAGTACTTAGTACTTGTATCATTCTATAGCAGTTAAAAAATATTTTTGTAAACCTAGTAAGACTTTGTGTGTCGCGGCTAGTCACTAGTCAGTTCAGTCATCGTTAGGCATCATCAATGCTCTAATCGATATTTGTCTACTCTTTATCTTATCTGGCTGGCAAAATCGGTTTCATGAAAGCTTTCACGTGTGTTACAAATTTGTTTTCAGTAGGTACCTACACGCGAGAATAGGAGGTGACTGAGGCGCGTTAAGCGAATAAGTATTAAGAATGAAGGAACAATGTACTAGTACTTAAGAGGCCTTATTCCTTTTAAAATTTATTTTTTTCATTTTATGACGAATATATTGATAATTTCAACCAACTTTTTAAAGTAAATAATACTTTTTCCCAAGTTCTAGGTTTTAACGTAGCTATTTCATGCTTTCATTGCGTGCAGTCGAAAATAAGTTGAAAAAACGAATTTTCCACGTGAATTTTGTCAATTTCGAGTAGTTTTAAAAAAATATATATCAATGAAAAATTCAAACTATATGTTTCAAATATATACCAATAAATCCCAATAGCCCTGTTCTAGGTACAATAATATGTTAAGAAACATGTTTGATCATAGAGAAAAATGTCTAAACAATCAGCATTTTAAAAGGAATAAGGCCTCTTAACCCTTTGACTAAACCTTTGCGTTTGTCACAGGGCTCTAACTATTAAAACCTTAGACCAACTAATAACCTATGGACATGACAAAAGCCGATAATAATACCAGGAGGGAACGGGACAACTATTAACAGAAACCATTAAGTGACAGAGATATAGACAAGGTGTTAATATGTCTTTGTCAGATGTCATTTTCACATTTTTGTGCTGAGCGCTGGGCGGATGAATGTCAAATTGACAGACCTCCGCTCGCCATCGACCCCTCCAAATTCAATAGTCTTTACTTCTTGTCAGTGTCAGTAGTCTTTACTGCTTTTTAATTTAGCTGCTTTATATGATTGTAAGGGATACCAGTACAAAATATGGTAAATTACCCTTAACTCATGGAGTTTTGGCAATAATATATTTTTTGTTTTAGAGTTCCAAAACAAGATTCTGTACGTCAAATTATGGATACGTGCAACAGGACGGGTGGGCAGAAACACTTACGGGCCAAGAGTGAAGTAAAATTGATAATAAATATTTTTTTTTTATTTGGATTTGTTTAGCGATTTTGTTTTATTTATACTTATTGGTAATATTACAATTTTGTATTTTTTTTTTTCATATCAAAAGAGCTGAATTGTAGTTATGTAAAGTAGAGACGAAAGTGTGTAGGTACATGTTTGTTACCATAAATAAGTAAATAGACTTTTTCATTACATTTTGTTACTTCTTTTTCGTAAAGTTTATTGTAGTTATTTTAATATTTGTCCCATTAAAGTTTTATTGTATTATTATTTATTTATTTATTTAAATAAATAAATAAATAAAACGAATGCCACACCGTCAACAACTAGCACTGGAAAAACAGGAGAATTATTTGGAACCTGGTAACCCTGTGTTAGTGCTCCTGTCCCTTTCGGGCGTACGCGTATGCCGAATCCACTATAGTTACTTGATTCATGATTAAAACGTATTAGGTAGCCACCTGAAGTTTTCACAGGATATGTATTTATAGTAGAGTTGCTAAGCCGCGAAATTGTGCGCATTGGGTTACAAGCATGAAATTTCTACCACACATAGAGCGTTCCGCGGTAATTATTTTCAGATGTGGAGGGAAGTCCGATTCGTCCCCTGCGTGGCGGGAGAGCGGGGTGAAGAGGACCAAGTACTGCTCCTTTTCTTTTTTTGATTACTGATCAGTTAAGGCCATTAGGGCTTGTGTGGCATCGTTTTCGTGTATAACAGATATCAGCAATTTATTTTTTATGTTATTTAAGAATAGTTTTATATAAAAATTTCGGTATATTGCCGAAAAGGTAAAAATCACTACAAGTTTTTTTATTCAGTGATGTAAATTAGTTAAATTTCGTTAATATTTTCAAATTATTATTATTATTTTAAAAAGCTCAGTTAATCTAGTTTCTATAAATATATAGGTAGATAAATAAGGCTTTTTTAAGTGTAGACATTCAGGCTTAAAGGAAGAAGCGCAGTAACTTAAACCATTACAGTAATGACGTTAATGAGCGACACTGTATGGCCATGAAAAAAAGCCCGGCCAAGAGCATGTCGGGCCACGCTCAGTGTAGGGTTCCGTAGTTGCCCATCCTTCACAATAGACGGGCTTAAAACAGCGGTTTTAGGTAAGTGAGGTTTAAATTACGAGAAATATTTCAAGCTCCATAAAAAGGTCGTAAACGCCAAAGTAACTGTAATTACTTAGGAAGTTATCGATTATACGCGCCAGATTGAGCGGAATGTTTTAATGCAGTATGGCACTTAACTACTATGTGTATTGTGTAACGTTCGAAGTATTAGGGACACCGCGCGGCACTTACGTCATTTTAAAGAAAATTATGAAATTTTTCGATAACTCAAAAACGGCCACATTTTCATGTATTTTCCCATAATTTTTGACCCCTGGACCGAGTAACTGACTCCTTAGAATGTACCTGACTAGTTTAAGGGACACAGTTCTAATAAGAAAGCATATCAAACGTACATAAATTGTGATAAACCGTTATACTTTCTTAAAGTTTCTATATTTTATTCTTACACTTTTCCTCATTTATATAATACACTTTTAATATGTTTTCTTCGAGAACTACGTATAATTAAGTTCATATTACTGTTATAGTACCTACCTATTAGGGTGTTTCATATTTCAAAAAGTTTGATTTTCATTTGACTTTGCTCAAATCCTTGATCGCACTTACCTCAAAGGCCTCGGTGCCAAATTTCAGCTTAATTGAACATTATTTAGAGGTTGCACAACATTGTGGAATTTAAGAAATACGTAAATTCTTGAGCAATATTCAAATAAGGATTTCAGCATTTTTGGGTTAGTAAATTAAAAAAAACTTATCTGGCATAAAAAAGCGATAACGTACAACAAATTTAACGTTCAGTAAAGCTTCTTTTAATAAATTTCTATAAACAATGGCTCTTTCAAAGAAAAGTATAGTTTAAGTATACACTCCTTATGACAAAAAAATTAATGAAAATAATATCATACAATTATATGTCAAGATCTGCTAAGAACTTAAAGAAGAAAGGATGTGCAATATTTCTATATAGAAAGATAAACACAAAAGTACATTTTTCAGTTTAATTTTTGAGTGCAAGTACGATACGCGGATTGCTCATAAATTCATAATATAGAGCCATTATCACTTTGGGACATGAAGAATATGTTATTTTTGTATAGTATGCTGTACTGAAATGCATTACATATTGATAAACAATAGCAACTTATACAAATACATATATTTTCAGGCCCCTTAACTTTTTTATTTTTTGTCTATAGATTCAGAGCTCCAAAACTCTACGATTTTGTGTTTTTGTATGTTATTTATTCTATATTTTTGTAAAACATGTTGTGAATTATCTCCCATCATATTAAAAATAATAGACTTCTTCTATATTCTAAGTGATATCGAAAACGCTGATGTATCTGCTCTAGAAAGCGTTTGCTGTATTTTTTCCCTTTTTTCTATAAATGGTAAAATTACACGTTTCTCTTGAAGGCTCTGACTTTATAGAAATTGAACAATAGTTTAATTACTTACATTTAAACTTCTCTACGGGTAATACTCTTTACTTCCAAACAGAGATATTTATGATTGACATCTTATAAAATATAAAATCAGTACTTCAGAACTATTACGAATTTTAACATTTGTTGCAAAAGTGGTCAGTTTGCGCAACCTCTAAACGTCCTCAAATTTTCTTGAAATTTGGAACAAACATTTAATTTATTATAGAGACTCGATCCCCAAGCAAAGTCATAAAAAAATACACAGTTTATTTTTTTCCATACAAAGATGAAACACCCTAGTACCTATGCTTTATGAAAAAATGACTGACTGTTGAGTTTCTTTCGGCGTTTCTTCTCAACAGTGGTCTCTTCTTGTGAAATGCCGGTAGACTCAGACATGTAAAAGTGCCCTTGTGGCCTACTTGCAGAATAAAGTTCATTATTTCATTATTTCTTTCTGTGCAGTACTGTGAGAGAGTGACAAGGCAACGCTTATGCCGCGCGACAGGAGTCGCTTCCCAGATTCTTATCTTCATCGGAATACTTAGGACCAGGATATGTGTTGACATGTTCGTCAATAACATCACTCTATAACAATTTTCCGTAACTAGATGGATCGCGAGAGCAAGTGACACAGCCTTCCCCTTCGACGGTTAGATTTACACTGAGCTCGCAGCCCGGGCACGGCCGCGCTCGCGGAAATTCAGTTTTTTTGATGCTTTATTAGACCGAATTTCCATTTTACTATCTTTTAAACAATACGATTAAAGATCAATGAATTGTCAATGTTCTTGCGAAAGAGCCATGTAAATATCACTTGTAGTTTAGAAGCCTTAGGGAATTGAAAATTGAAAACGACCCTATTTCAACATTATGTTTTCCATAGTAATTATAGCTTTAAAAAAAAAAACAACTATAATTTTTTAGAAGAAATAGTCAAAAATAACATATATTTTTTTCAGATTTTTCCGTTGGCTAGATTACGAGCCTTAGGACTTTAAAAATCACCATTCCACGTACGGAGTCGCCTTAAAAATAAACACATTCATCTATTCGCACTTTAGACAACAACGAATATACAACAACGCTTCTTGGATGGATCTTGGGACGCTATTTTTTGGATTTCCGGAGCGAATAAGTACAAAACTGCTGACTTTATCAAAAAATAATGTTTGGAGAACTCTTTTATTTTCAAGACCTATTCAACGACATCCCACACTAGTGGTGGAACGAAAAAAAAACACCCCACTTTAGGTATACGAGAGGTACCCTAAAAAAAGGTTTATTTTACCGTTTTGTCGGCGTGATACATACATATACTCATTAAACTCATACCAAATTTCAGCTTTCTAGTACAGACGGACAGACGGACAAACGGACATGGCGAAACTATAAGGGTTCCTAGTTATAGGTAACTACGGAACCCTAAAAAGGGGATGGAAACTTGGGAACACACACTTAATTATTTGTAATTAAATCTGTGTTCACACTACGCTTACAGCCCGAAAGAACTAAAAGTAGGTACTAATTTTACCCGCATCAAAACCCTAATAAATGCTGCCGTGCTATCTACAAGTATTTCAACTTACCCCCGGCACTCTCTTGGGCAAGTATAAGCTGGAATCCAAAGGACATGGCGGTGTTGATGCTAAGGCAGAAGATAGCCTGGACAGTCGAGGACACCTGTACGTCCAGCATCAGCATGAACGCCGGCAGGTAGGTCAGGTACCAGATGATTCCGCTGAACAAGGCTGCCGTACTGGCTAAAGGGACACATATTCACCTGTGATTATAATAATAGAGTAGACATTTTCAAAATTTTAGTATCACTTAAGTATTGAAACACTTTGAAACCTAATCGATCCTAATAGTTGTAAGTAAATCATTGAAATATGAGTTTTCTACTGTTTATTTTAATTATGTATAAAAGCTCAGTTTTTGAACATAGTTATTAGCCTCGCGAAGCGGGCCTAAACTGATCGTTTTAGGTTTATATGAAAACCATAAAATAATAACTTAATGACCATGAAATTGCAAAAAAATGTTTATGTCCAGCTACATATACGCGATGCAGGTAACTAAAAACGAAGCTGGAGTGAAAAGTAGTGTTTACACATGGATAAAAGCCTGATCCAAACATATTGATCCTCACTCCGTGTTATAATAGCATATCCCTTGTCAAAAAAATCGACTACCTATAATCAAACGTACCCTTTGAGAAGAATCCGCTTATCATGAAACAGAAGAAGATCGAACACGACAGGTACAGCAATAGGAAGAAGAGGAGTACAGTCCACGGCGTATTGGTGAATACGGCGTAGTCGCTGAAACCTTCGTCGTTTGAAAACCAGTTTACCTGAAAAGTTATTCATTATTTTTTTAAGTACCTACCCTCATTTTAGGGAGACGGGCGAATATTATTTCATCTAAAGATTTTTCTCCGAAAGCGTTATTTCTGGAAATGTTGATTTGTTGTAAAACAAAACTAACCTAACCTTCTACGACATTTTTTATATAATATAATCTATAATATATGTGCTTCCAAGGGAGAAATCTGTTGATGAAATGAGAATTTTATCAAATTATTGTTGTCATGCTATAAAAACATTGTCGGAAAAACGGAAGACCCCATAGTTGATCAATGACGGAGGTAGTTTAGATAAGTGTGTTGTGTACGCAAGCGGCAATTCAAAAGCGGCGTAAAAATCATGATAAATTTGATTGTGGGTACTGTCTTATTTTATAGGCAACATTTTTTTTTTACAGCAACATTACAGTTTTCCATTGCGATAGAGTAGCAACACATAGCAATTTTATAAGATTATTAATTACAATAATTATATTTTCAAGCAAAAACATAATACAAATGAAGTTATCTTTGTGAATATATAGGTACTTATTGCGTAATCGGATTAATTCCATAAATAATTGATAGTGAATAAGATAACTAACCATAACAAATCGATGTCATCATTGCGATCATTTTTAATTTGTGTAGATTAAACTAATCTTCTAGTTTACACACCGCAATCGAGTTTACATAATTTTAAACTAGGAATTTTCATGATTACCAAAAATGTGTTATGAAATAAATAAATACCTAAATGGTAATCTTATGTAAACATGTGTGGAAAATATCTTCATTTTACAGTCTGACCAAAAAGAGTAGAAATTAAAAAGTGGAAATACTGTAGTGCCGTCCCCGTTTTATTAAATTGATAAGAAAGGGACGACACTACAGTAATGCCACTTTTTAATTTCTACTCTTTTTGGAATTAAAGGCTTGGCCCCACGTTGGGCACCATTTTAAAGCATCAGTTATAGACAGTTTTTCTCGTATATATATTAATACGTCATACAAGCTCTGTTGCATAGCCATACATTTTCAGACTAGCTGGCTTTATACGACATGGCTGGGTACGAGAACCTTTAACTAATATGACGGATACTCACCTTAACAAGAACCACAATCAGAACCGCGATAATCAGGAGGTAAATAAATTGCTTGCAGAACCACGCTGTCCAGTGCAGCCACGTGGGTAACCCCATTATTTTCATAGCTTCCTAAAATAGAAAAAGCCCTCTAACTATTTTTGTATTCGAAAAGTAAGTATTACCAGAACGAATACAACATAATAGCCAAATTCCATAGTGATCGGTAGTCTAAATTTCAGTCAGTTACGTTAGCAATACGTAAGTAACAGGGCCACGTCACTGTTATCCTTTTAAAAGTGGAACACAACTCACAGCGATTGAAATATAACTTTGTCCCCTCTCTAGCCAAAATGATTAAATCATACAGACATCAAGAAACCTATATGTAAAACTGAGACATTACCTTTAGTTGCATTTCCTTTTCAACAGTGACGGCCCTCACGATATTCACAGCCGTGTAACTGAAGCTGAGCATGATGAACATGGGCAGCATGAACTGTAGGGCGTCCACGGCCAAGTCAGAGACGTAGGAGGGGTGGGCGAACCTTTGTATATGCACATTGAAATCGTTCAAGTCACGCTCCGTGACTTCCGCGATCAGTTCCATCGATATCAAGTGCTGGAGCGCAATGAACATTTCGTTCACGTATCCTAATAGAACATACATTTGATCAATTGCAATTTTAAGGGCATGGGCATAATAATTGCATACGTTTATATAAAGTTATTACTGAACAGTCTGGGTGCACGTGGCACTCTCGAAGACCTCATAAAGGGCACTTGCCCGAGGGATAACAGTGGCAACTCATTAGCAAGCTAACATTTAATCTATGAAGCTGTATTTCATCACACAAAGAAGATGAAGAAGAAGATTTGTCATTATAACAGTTTGAGACATATTAGGGGCGTCTCGGATCGCCATTGTTTCGATTACGAGATATCCCAGAAAATAATTATCTCAGAATCGCATACCCATGTCGGATTAACTTAAACCTTCGTTAATAAAAAAATAATACACGGACGCGTACAGCAATACCTACACGTCGTTATTGGCTTTAAAAAAAAATTATGAAAAGGTCACTCTATTATTTTCTCCTTACACTTGCATAAAGGATGATTTGATGATGATGAAAAAATAAACATCATCCATAGTAGGATTATAAATAGAGAATGCGATCGGTCAATAAGAAACCATGTTTAAAACGAAACCGTGTTTTTTATATAGTATAATTATAGTTAGCTGCTATTTTATTTCTCATGCTTAGGAAAGCACATACAGAGCCAATTAAACAATGATTACCAGGAGCATTGCCACCTTCCCAAGAGAATGGGTTCCTGGGTCCTGGTCCTTGGAAGAGCGGGAACGTCAAATCTGTATGCCACGACTGTGATCCTTGGTTGTAAAATGAGTACAGCCTCGGTCTTTCGGGAAATCTTAAAGAATACCTTAAGTTACCCGTAAGTTGTGTAGCACCTGCAAGAGGAAGATTGAAATCCATCAGTTTGGATGATTTTACAAGCTTTTATTTACTTTCACCTGTCCCGTTGTAATGGAATTTTACAAGTTAAATTTGACCCACTTTCCGGTTCCGATTGAGCTGAAATTTTGCACTTATATGCAAATCGCGTGACAATGCAATATTATGATGACGAGGAGCTGATTTTATGATGGAGCTGGAAGGTGGCCATAGGAACTCCGTAATAAATAAAGCAATCGAGTTTGGGTTCTTTAGAATCGTCTCTGTGAGCAATTTTATGGATGTTCAATGAAAAGTACAGTCGGCTATAAAAGCTTGTCACAAAAATTAAATTTTAGACAGAAACTTATTAATGATAATTACACATGAAATTGACAGTATAACAAAACCTACTTTTACTTATTTTTTTGGAAATACCTTGAATCATTCACATACCATAAAGCTCATCTTCGAATTCTACAGCAACTATAACTTTTCTGGTTTCTTCATCTGAGGAGTAAACACCTTTCAAACTCTCACTGCTATTATACGCATGTACTCTAAGCCCAACGAATCTCTCTATGATTTCAATAATAACTGGCTCGTCAATAGTTAAGTCCCAATCTGGTGGTATTTGGTCCGCAATCTCAGGATAATTTTCTAAGATTAAGTCTATAAATCCTCTTATGTTTTTAGTAAGCAATTTTGTAGTCGCCTTTTTTAAAACGTTTTCAAGAGCAGGACTTTCTGGTGAGTAGGCTATTGACATCTCAGTCAAATTCATGCCTCCCCTGCAACAAAACAATTTTCAAATATTAGGTAAATAATATACAGTTTGTCGACTAATAAAAAAAAAAAAAATTCAAAAAAATCGTTATCAGATCATCATTTCAGCATATAATAGCCTTTAATCTTAATATTACTTGGCATAGTTTATTTTATGCCTGATTTCACAATAAAATGTTGCTAAATGCGTCATGATCATGAATCATAACTAGGATAGATAAGTATATTCGTAAAACCATTGAAATATAGGCTGAACATATAGTAGATTCTTAGGGAACAAATGCAATCATGTTACCTCGTGAAAACGTGAAAATCTTGCGTATCGTAAATAAATTACGGCACGATGACATAACGTGAAACGTTACGACTACTTACGTGCTATGACCAGTTACGATTACGGATTACAGAATAGTGCCAAAAGTTACTTACAAAACATTAACAGAATATTGTAAACTATGTGCAGGTATTGGCGGGTAGCTCAACGCGTCTTGTGTGGAAGGTTCGATCTGTGAGCGCAATATGAGTACCAGCGCCATGGTGGCGACGGGCAGCAACAATTCCACGATGGTCTGGACGCGGTGTCGCCATTGCTGAAGGAAGTTCTTCCACATCAGCAGGCGGAATTTCGTGCCGGGGCCGGCCGTGCGTCGGTCCGCGCCTCTCATCGTGCCCTAAACAAATATAAATAAATAATAGGTAAAGAACGTGTGGAAAAAATACAGGCCTTTATTAAACTCAAATAAGCTTATTTAATTTTGAATGAGCTAACTTAAGGATTAAAGGCAGGATTAGACCGTAGGGGAGACCGGGTATGGAAGTCACACGGGTTGGTTGTCACAGCGGCCATAACTGACAACTAAAGGCACGAATCAGTTTACCGACCGGTGTCCAAGGATCGCGAGAGCTAAACCCCCCTCTGTACTTTACCTCAGTCGGCTCCGGTATGTTGTGACGGAGCCACATTCGTTTACTTTTTTCCGCCAGTAAAAGTATTTTTTTGTGCATCTGTGTTAAATCTCGTTGGTACACTTTTATTTTGCATATTAATATGCGTCTTCGTGTATTGTTCAAGTTGAACTTGTGTATAATCATATTGTTATAAGGTTTTTAGTGGAAACATTTATTTGAATTTATATTGTAAGATTATTTTCTAAAACGTGTTTTGGGGCAGGTTGTCTCAGGTCGACGGGGGCTGGTAGTCACGTGTGACTACCTTATTAGCTGAAAGCGAATTTAGTTTTTGGGTGTTTTTATTAATTATGAATACGTATTTCGTTACTTTCCTGGTCACAGTGACTTATATACATCATTTAAGTTTATATAAGTTACTAGCTGAAAAAAAAATTCTTTTTGAGATTTTTTTATTAATTACGAATATTTCGTTATTTTCCGTTACAGTAACTTACATAAAACATTTTTATCTTCAACAAGAAAAAAGTTCGTTAGATATAAATGTGTGTATTATTGTATATCCCTCTTATTTTACTATGTGATTACGTACCCCAGCACCTGTGACAACCATCCCTGACACGGGGTTAAAAGTCACATTTCTCTTTTTTCATAAAAATAAAAATATTTCCTCCGTACATAATGTTAGTGAAAAAGTATTGATATATTTTTAAACTCAAATAAATACACTATCCATTAAATTATCTTTTATCATGCCCAACTAAAAACAATAGTAGGTAACTAGGTACTTAAAATGCAAAAGAAATAAAATGTGACTTCCATACCCGGTCTCCCCTATATATACTAGAAGCCAAAGCCCGTATATATTATACTAGTTGCAACTTATATACATACAGGGTGATCAATCCAGATGTGTCAGAAGGGAGAAGTCACATAGATGGCGTCGATTTTAGATTGAATAAAAAGTAATATTTTTTTTTATAAATCTCATACACAATTTCATACATAGCCCGGTCAAAACCGCTGTAAATGTTACAATATGACATGCGATTACTTGCAGAATTTACCAGGTTCAATTCCTGGTTATGTATGAGATTTATAAAAAAATATTGAATGCTGGTTCTATTTAATCTAAAATTGACACCATGGTTCTTAAAACAGATTTCCCTATCTCTTCTAGTTTTCGTTCCCTACAATGGGTCACCATTTGGATTGATATATAAATGGACTCAAGGAGCAGCCACAGGAACACCCACCAACCACGGGAATATTACCTTAGTAGTAAAACTTAACTTTTTCATGATATGTCTGCATTTAAATATTTTCATATCAAAACAAATACAGAGCGAGTAAAACGTTAGGGCGCTCTCTTACTGTTTTTATTAATACATTTTCATATGATTTTGGGTTGTTTTTATTTTTGTTACGACTGTATTTTTCTTTGAACATCCGGCAACCACCGAGACCATTCTAAAGAGCCCAAACATGGTAGGAAATGTAGGAATTGCATCGTCTTATTACAGCGTTCCTATGACCTTTGGGCTCCATCATCTCATCAGACCAGCTTCATGATAATATCATAAGTATATAATTATCATTGAAGTTACGTTGGTACGCCAAATTTCAGCTCAATCGGTTACCGGGTAGTAGTTTTGCAAGATTTGATAACAGACACCGGGAAAAGTGAAAGTAAGTAAAATAAGTAGCTTTTCAATAACTTTTGGAAATATCAGTTTTTAATAATATTAACTTTATGAAACAAAGTACACGGATACGAGAGCAATCCAAAAAAAATACAGCGTAGCAAAATAAAATCTAATCTAACACAATACAAATAAACCAACGTGCATTTTATTTAGAGAAGACAATTGTGACATTATTAATCAAACTTGAAGTATTGTAAAAGTATGTTACAATACAATAAAGACACTTAGTTCACCAAACAGTTCACTACATTCATCCCTCCCCATCTTTGGTCATATCTCATCTTTAAGTTTTCGAGGTGGTCTGGTTACTCGTTTAGTACTACAGTGCTGCGGCTCAGCCCGTCTAGCACATCTTATGCTTCGCGACTCTCGTTGCGCGACATAGACCTTCCCGTCACTCTCTCACATTACTGCGCAGAGAGAGACGGGTAATTATCTCGCGCGAGAAATAGTCGCGTATCACGTACATAGAAGCAGGAGGCGGTTTCGGGTTGACCTTTGGCTGCGAATGCTGCGATGCTTCTTCTTCTAGAACCAGTCGTGAACCCGTCCGAATATCCTTTAGAGTTGACACCCCCTCATGACGTCCTGGTATATGTGCAGAAGGCGCACTATGTGTGCAGAAGGCGTATCAGGCGTTCCTGAAGACCCGACACTTGGGGAAGCGCTAGGTGTGCGAACGAACTCAGTAGTAGTGGGACTCCTTGAAGGTGACTGTTGTCATATCCCGATGGGTGAATCTTAGGAACTAGCAGGTGATGGCCGTGGACGGATGTGGTATCCGTTTCGCTAAATGGTGTCAAAATTTTGTATGAATAGCGGTTTCTTCGCTCGGCTATGACTCCAGGCTGATAGGTTTTGTCAAGTCGGGTCCTATGCTAACCGTATGGCTAAGTACATACTCTGCTTTATTCGCCAAAGGAAGAAAATCTCACTTTCTTGCCAAGGCAAGACGTACATTTTAGACAAACCACGGGCAGCAATTACTAAACGACCCCAAACCGCAAGGCCCAGACCGCATATTTATTAAACACCTGCATACTATATCTGGTTTTCACTTATTCACTGCCCTAGTAGGTATATGTAATAATACGCTGTGTCATACGCTGTGTAGGTACGTATTACCATTACGCTGACTTAAATCGAAATGGGCTGTATAATGTTCTTCTTGACATCCTAACAATAGGTATAGGGAAGCGCGATTGAACCAAACATATTACCATTATATTTATTATTATTCCTTATTCGATTTTTCGTTAAAATATTTTTATTCGGCTATGGTGTCTTTACTGTTTTTACTTGCCAAAAAATTTAATTCGAAATGCGTTACTTACGTTCTTTGATTTTTGACCAACTAGCATACCAACAAACTAGGCAATGGTCATATGAGAATCATGAAAACTAACTGGATTCATCGGCCATCTTTGTTCATGTTCATTTCATCGCATGTTTTATTTTTTATTTTTTTATAAGTTTTATATACCTAACACGGAAGTCATGCATTGGTTATAAACCAAAAAAACTGATAAGTACTGGCACAAGCTTCGAGCCGCCATAAACGGATTAACAAAAATAATATGAGAATCATGAATCGTCAGAGCAAATTTAATTTTCTGCAATCATGATGGTTCCAATAAAGAGTATCTAATTTTATGAGTAAACTGATAAAAGGTAGATATTAGTCACTATTTTTCAGTAAGTATATCTAGTTTTTATCACTTTATCTATTGATGTTATGTGTGAGATGGGTATGCGCACGCACAGCGGAAACAAATCGTCGAAGACGGCCGACCGTAGAGAGGTCGGATAGTGATACGAAGCCGGCAGGCGGCAAGCCCTTTTCACAGCAAAGGCAATATATAGTGCGTTTCTCAAACGTAATATGCAATGAAATAAAAATACGCCACTCATAAAAATACAATTCAGCTGTTAAGTTGCTTTCTTGAACACAGACGCCATGTTAAAAAAGGCATGTATTTAACGCGGCGACAAATTAATCTGATTTAGGGATTTATAAAAAATTAAAGGGGGTAGGAATAATAATAAGTTGGCGACTAATTGCGGAGACTAGTATAAAGTAAAAAGTAGCAGCTAAGTAATCAATTTTCGGCTTTGTTTCAATATAAACTAGCATCGAGTTATTGTTTTGGCGACTGAATTAACTAATTAAGCGGAAACATGACAGCGGATAAAAAGTTCGCTCCGCACGGCTCCCGAGCTTTGTCACGGCGGGCGAGGGCTGCTCTCCCTCCGCGCCTCCGGCTTTTTATATACTGTGAAGGTTGGACTTCACTCTCAGTGGTGTTGGCCACTGATTTAAGAAAATAAACGTTTTGAATATTGGAACGGACGTCCGTCAATTGTAAAAATGTACATGGGATTCTTACTTTGGCCTCTGGGCAATAAATATTAAATCGTAACTCTGCTCTTTTAATCAGATCCATCTGAGTGCATTTCCCCACAATACACTCTAGGGGTAGGGCAGACAAGACCACGTGGAATCGGGGTTGACAGCTTCGGTTCTGAGGCAAGTCTTATGATAATGCAATGCTTATTTTATCGCCGTTTTCATTAAAGTATGGTTACGAAAACTAAAAAAATAACTCCCCATTACTTTTATATAGTACACATTTTAATATTTAAGCTGCCAGCAAATCAAAGCTCAAAATGCTTTTTTAGATGGAAACCTGTAGTTGCCACTAATATAAAGTTTGTTATCCTTCTGCTAATATTAGTCGCCAAGTCATTATTTATAGTACCTCGCCTATGATTTCAGTAATCTTGTTTATTATTTCTGCTACCTTAAAGTAGCTGCCATTATTTGAATTTTAAAATATCCTTAGTTTAAAGCTCATTTAATATATAAATGATTGCCAAAATATTTAATCGCTGACAAGTTATTATTTTAGTTGCAAATAGTTTGCTGCTCTTTAATTTTTCTGTCGCCGCGAAAATAATAAGCCTTAAAAAAATACTTTCCGACCCAGGCCTTAAATTTTTTATGAAATTCCTTTACAGTTCTCTCAAGTTGGTCCGCTCGAAACGTGACACTTCGAAGCCTGTTATATAATAACATGCTATGAAATACCGTCATAACGCACGTTACGACGACATTTTAATATTAAATCATTTAAATATTATTATGTTCTTGTTCTGGACTATCTATAAGAAAGATCCCACACAAGCGTCTTCCGAGACGTCAGCAGCGCCCGCTCAGTGTCGTCTCAAATCGCTGGCAAGACGCCGCGTCGAAACTGCGGGTGCGGTGCGTTTTGCGACGCTCGGAAGGCGGTTGTGTGGGGTCTCTTATAGTCAAGAACAAGCCATAAAAAAACAGTCTATTTAAATTCACAATATATAATATAAATGACACGTTAAACCATTAGTGCACTATTATGTTACGTTATCTAGAATTTACAAAACAATACGTGCCAACATAATTAAATTACGTAATTATCTCCGTCTAAACATATTTTGAAGATGAGATGAAGATAAGTATCTACGTAGTATTTGTATGACATCGCTCACATGTAATGCACTGCTATCATAATTCACAAAATGTCTGTAACTGGGTTGTATGCACTAGGATATAGGCTTCTATTATAAAATTTTACCATTGTATTTTTTTGCAAAATGTTGTAAGTACAAATTGTCTTATTAATTTCTTATTCTGCTTAAGCACTTTACATTCTTGCTGCTCTAATAACATCACGGCCAAAACTGGCATGGTTTTTGAACCGCGGTTAAAACGCGGATTTTCTGACTGTTTCTGACACCCTTGAAATCCACTAATCAGTGATAAAAATACGTACACGTAAATCTGAAGATATCATAATCAACGATAATAACACAACATGTTCACAAAGGCATGAAGAAAACTTGTAGGATTTTGCCGTACCTAATAAAATTGCGAAAGGGTTCTATGGCGGCTCAGAAAATATTTTCCCTCACAATAACTTCGCTTCTACGACGGTTAGCTTTTTTACCGCCGAAGTCATGATAAAATTATGAGGGTGCTCTAAACGCCATTGGAATAAGAATAACCGCATAATATGATAATCGCACGGGTGCATGCTGATAAATTATGCATGTATTATACATATAAACCTTTCTCTTCAATTACTCTATCTATAAAAAAAACCGCATCAAAATCCGTTGCGTAGTTTTAAAGATCTAAGCATACATAGGGACAGACAGACAGACATCAGGAAGTGACTTTGTTTTTTATTATGTAGTGATCTATTTTTCGGTGTACCCTTGTTTTGTCGACAACCTTTTCATCGAATATTATTTCATCGACAACGATTCAACCAAACTTTAGTACTAGTCATATTGTTTGGCGTTATTTTATTTCAACTACTATTTATTTAAATTTATAGATAGAAATACTTTTCAACGAATATTACTTAATCGCTGATTTGTTTCAAATTATCTTAATTGGCACAAATACAAAACATTGCAATTCATTTCTTCGACGTATTAATGTAATAGGTACTTACAATTTTATATGTCCATGTTTTTTTATATGCACATTTATACATTTTTCAAATTATGTAGTTAATGTGTAATTGTGTAAAACTAAGAATCATTTGTGTAAATCGTTTTAGAATTGCGACTCCCCAAAAAAAAGGAACTGTTGCCAGAATTGGGTTAGGTTAAATCTGCGTCCCCCAAGAAAACGAACTGTTGCCAGAAGTGGGTAAGGTTAGGTTAGAACTGCGATCCACAAGAAAACGAACTGTTGCCAGAAGTGGGTTAGGTTAAGTTAGAACGGCGACCCCCAAGAAAACGAACTGTTGCCAGAAGTGGGTTAGGTTAGGTTAGAACTGCGACCCCCAAGAAATTTCACTTTAGACGACCAACCATTCGTCCACATAAACAATTTCATATCTAAAACTACCCACATAGTGAGCCAACTGACATGATTGCGTTTAGTTTTGATAACGAAATATTACCAATTAAAATAATTTTATGCGGAATAAATACTACATGTAAAAAAATATATTAAAAAAACCCGAAATGAAAAGCCATGACATGAATTTTATTGAAATAAGTCACCTAGCAATTAAAAGACCTCGGTTCAGATTACCTAGTATCGAGTCCTCGACGCAATGACTTGTCGATGAAGTGAAAATACCTACTTGAAACGTTGGCTTTGAAATAATATTCGATTAAATGTCTGTCGGCAATTCAACGGTAAACCCTATTTTTTTCTCAAACATGCAATGAAATGTCATAATATGTACGTATGCTTGGACGTTTTGGGCGGAACAACTCGAGAGAACTGTAAAGGAATTTCATACAAAATTTAAGGCCTAGGCCGGGAAGTATTTTTTTTTAACATGGCGTCTGTGTTCATGGAAAGTATGTATGTATATACCTATGTAAACACTTTATTGTACATAAAAACAAGAAAAACTCATTACAAAAGAATAAGCATGTATAAAGGCGAACTTAACCCTTTAAGGGATCTCTAAAGAAACTTTTATTGCATATGTTTGAGAAAAGCACTATATATGCCTTTTAGCCGCGAAAAGGGCTTGCCGGCTTCATATTACCTACTATCCAGCCTCCCTACGGTCGGTCGTATAGACGACCGGGCTTACGAAGTGAGTAGGTAATTAGGTATAGCCTAATTACCTACTCACTTCGTAAGCCCTTGTTTCCTGGCGTCTGCAGTAATGTACTATTGAGCGTGTGTTCAGTGTAATTTTAGTGCCTATACCGAAGTGTGTTGCAAGTCCCTAGTCGGTTTTGGTCACATTCGTAGAACCGCTGCTGAGGGCACGGGAAGTGTACGGGATATGTTCGTTTGTTTTACAGTCACAAAAAAGAGTAGGTACATATTTATACTACTAGTAATTAACGTTAATATCAGGTTAGGTACTCACCTACCGATGATACTTATTGTCTTTAACTTTCACTCATCCACCAAACTTTACTCTAAAACTACAAACACAAATTCAGCGTGAATTGCAAATTTACTCTAAAATTGCAGTAGGTAAGTTTAAGTACCTTTATAAATAGGTGTTACTTGTGCCACAGGCATGCACCGAATACGGAACTGTACTGAACAATGTCTAGCTTTACGACTATTCATTGCATCGTTGATAAATTCTCGCCGTGATAAGCCACTGATTAGGGACGAGGGCATTATTTGAATATTCTATATTGTTATCATTCCGGATTAACTGTCATCGATTATTTTTAACCTGCGGTAAGTAGGTACAGCATTTCCATCCCGTACGTTCCGCATATGGAATGAGCCCCTGCAGAGGTTTTCCCGGGGGGCTACAGTATGGGATTCTTTAAGAGGGGAGTAAATATGGTTAATTAAAAGTCGTCTCGGCAACGCGCGTTAGATGCTCCTGGCGTTCGCAACTTGCAAGCGTCCACTGCTTGCCATCAGGCGCGCCCCATGCTTGCTTGTCACCGTCGTAGTATAAAATAGCGGCATACGACATCGTGATGACGTCAGAAATATGTTTTTTCGTCAACGTGATTTGATTTGCCATCTTTACGGCTCGGCTGTTTCATCTATCGATAAGCTATATCTAGTATGATAGCGGACATGCGGATATGCTTTAAAATGATAGCGGACAGACTCGACTGTCCCTATATAAATCACTGTTGCATGCTTCATGTAAAACTAACACTTAGAATAAGACAAAATTGTACTACTAACAAAATGAGTCAAAGTTACTTAAAATAAAAATGATGATTATTATTATTATTCCCTTTATTCGTTTTTATACTTTATTATTATCTCCTTTATTTATTTTAATTCTTAGGCTAGGTTTTTTCAATATTATTATTATACCTACCGCATGTGGTGATTCCCCGCGACTAGTGAAACTTTGATTTTGGGCCTTATGAGATGCGTAATGGAGATCTCTCACATCCCGCATGCACGCCCTATCGACCAATTTAACTGACCTTTAAGCGCTCAAAATCTCTTAAGATAGGTAGTCTAGTGCAGTGTTTTTCAAACTGTGGGTCGCGACCCCCAGGGGGATCGCGGCATATATCCAAGGGGGTCGCGAGGATCAGCATCGAGAAAGTCTCGTGACTACAAGGAATGCAGATTTTTTCAAGCATGTGCATTTGCAAGTTTAATCGTACAAACTAGGTTTTAGGGGGTCGCGAAAGAATTTTATTGGTCATTTTGGGCCGTGACACCAAAAGGTTTGAAAAACACTGGTCTAGTGTATCAAATGTGTTGACTTCGAACCCTAACCGCATCATCATTGTAGGTATCTATGTATAAGTTTTTCTTTGCAGAAATACAAACAGACGCTTAGGGAGAGCTCAGGGGCGGATCCAATTGGTAGTGAGTGATGAATAGGGTAGCCAACCGTCGCGCTATACGCGGGACATCCTGTTTCTGGAGCCCTAGTGTATGCGTCCCGCAAAGGGTCTACGCGGGACGTCAATTGTCTGTCTGGTTTCAGGCTAGACTAAATCATGTTTTTTTACTAATACTTCACAGGTGGTATAACAACGTCTGTATTAAGCACTGAAACAAACGTTCAGTTGTAATTTTAAAAATTAGTTCGCTATCTCGCTTGCTTGGCACTAGGTACCCTGCGCCATGCGCCCTCTTCTTCAGCTCGTCTTTCTTTTTAGGGTTCCGTACCCAAAGGGTAAAAACGGGACCCTATTACTGAGACTTCGCTGTCCGTCCGTCCGTCCGTCCGTCCGTCCGTCTGTCCGTCTGTCACCAGGCTGTATGGGTGTGTGTGTGCTGTACGGAACCCTAAAAATTATGTTTGAAGACCCCTATTATTTTTAAAAGACCTATTGAACGACACCCCACACACTAGTGTTAGAATAAAGAAAATAGAATCACCCCTACTTTAGGTGTAGGTACGGGAGGAGGTACCCGAAAAAAAAGTTATTTTTAGGGTTCCGTACCCAAAGGGTAAAAACGGGACCCTATTACTGAGACTTCGCTGTCCGTCCTTCCGTCCGTCCGTCCGTCCGTCTGTCACCAGGCTATATCTCAAGAACGGTGATAGCTAGACAGTTGAAATTTTCACAGATGATGTATTTCTATTGCCGCTATAACAACAAATACTAAAAATAAAATAAAATAAATATCTAAGGGGGCTCCCATACAACAAACTTGTTATAGATTATGGTACGGAACCCTTCATGCGCGAGTCGGACTCGCACTTGCCCAATTTTTTAATAAGTTAACGGCCAATATACCTTACCCAGTTAGGCCGTGTGAAGGAATCCCCCATTCTATAGCCAAGTCTTGCAATTTGATCAGAAATGTACCGCAAATCTGTGCACTAACGTTGACAACCCCGTTATGAAACCTGCCGTCTGGATATAGGGTGACCACAGAATGTTTTCGACAGGGTAATGCCGCCCCTATATCTCGATAACTGTCGTCTAAATTAAATACGATGCGCCCGTACGGATCCATCCTTAGGCGTCCAGTGATGAGCTAGGGGCCCCCTGTATACCAAGTGCGAAAAGCTATCTCGACCTCTCTACGTTTAAGCGAGGTAAATCATCATTAGCAATGCCAGTCAAATACCTACTCTTGAGACAATTGTTAACTTATTTTACTGTTAATATGACTCTCCCGACAATAATGCCAGAAAAAGTGATACGCGCCTGACATAATAATTCAATAAACTTTGAAGAAATTGCCTCGAATATTTTTAGAGGCGCCCTTGTGAAAATTATATTCGCAGTTCACACATACATTCGCGATACGCCTTAGGTATACTCTACTCTGCATGTTGCTTTGCAAATTAGAAGAATTAGATCCATGATCCAATATTACCTCATTCAGAAGTAACTCTAAGCCACCTAACCACTACCAACGGTCTCAGCAGTTTTGGCATCCTTAACCATTGAAGAGGAAGACAGCTTTGAGCATAACGGCGATTGTTCACATCAGTTGAGGATTAATAAGCTACATCCTCAGCTACGTAGGATTCTTACCACGTAAATACCTAGATACCATCACTCGGTGCCTATAGGGCTCGCGGTCGTGTCCGTGTTTCGTGTACCCGTAGCCGGATCTCCGTGTCCGTGTTGCCTACACGGCAACGGTTTTAAGGTACGTTCGGCACGTGTAATTAGGTTACGTGTAATTAGGATACGTGTATCCGTGTAACACGGGTACACGTATCTTAATTAGGTACACCGATCCGCCCCGACGTTTAGGTAGTAAAGATTCGTTGCGATGTCTCTAAGAGCTGCGAATGGAAATATTGGATATGTATAGTGAGTGAGACTCGTGCTTTTTATTTTGTCTTGTGAGTCGTAAATACTAACAAAATGTAGCAATTAAATTGTGATCCTTATTGAAATGAACAGTTTTAAATTTTTATTTTATTTTTATACCAAACATTATGTTACAATAAGTAATATTATAATTTAATATTTAAGCGGGGCGGCTAAAATGACAGAAAAACACTGTGTGGAGTCTAAAAGGTTTAATTGAAATAATTTGCTCATTTTTAAAACATCAATAAAACCAACAACAATCAACGTTCTTAGGGTAAACTATTAAGTAAGTACTAATTTCATAGTTACTTATCGTTCAGACGTTTCAAAGCGTATTCTACTAAATAGACTTTATGAAAACTAGCGTATTTAATAAAATATCTACAAGATAATTGGTACTGCAACTTATTTAAACAACGCATTAATCATTATTTATTATACTGTAAAAATGTAGGTACCTACTGTTTACTCGTTCGATGTCGGGGTCGCGACAGCAGATTTCAAGTGAACTACTTTCAAATGCTTTCCTATAGATCCTGTAGTACCTACCACCACGACACGAAAACTCATTGTTAACCCGATCATTGCACAAGGTACAAAAAGCTGTATCACCGACTCTGGTGGCATATGTCCACACCCAATTTCTCTTCATTATTAACCATTTTAAAACATACAACTAACCACACAGCAACAAATAGGTAACAAAGTAATAAGTATTAGATAATATCTTTAAATTAACAGCTACAGTAAGATTTGCAGTGTTGACCGACTGAGATCGTACCTATTAGTGACTAATGAGTAGGTAAAAGTTTAAAATTCTAAACCGCCCCCTCTAAATTATCTGAAAAAATATTTGTATTTGTATTAAAACAAAACAGCCCGACCACTTCTTTCAACTTTACGAACAAAAGCTATACGACGTAAAGCCCAAAGCTACTTATGAAATTATCAGTAAAATTACCACGGTTATATTAGAACGTCGCCGCCAATCCATTATTATCTTTATCTGCACGTGCACATAAATTAATCTCTGGTCAAGGTTTCACAACTCGCCGTACGGTGCCTTCTGAACCGCGGTCAATTTTATTGATCCATTACTATAATCTAATCATATGCCTTTGTCGACGAACGACACTTAAACGCTGTATTTATAACTTTGGCGATAAATGGGATCACCGATTTGCCGATAGGTAACTTCCAGTTGCGTGGAGTTAAACTTCTGTAAGTAACTTAGTCCAAAGGGGAGGCCTATGTTCAGCAGTGGTCGTCCTATGGCTGAGATGATGATGATAATGATGAAGTAACTTAGTCTCTTCGCGGCGGGAATCGGCTTTTATGGTCTCCTCGCCCCTGGTAACTTCCCTGGCAACACAAAGGTTGGAGCCGGAGGCTGGAACGTGACGCCATCAGTGCCACCACGCCAGAGCTTGGTCTTCGGGGTTTCGTTCGCCTTACTGAGGCTAGCAAGGTTCTGGGTGGGCGCTAAACAGTGCAGCGTCTGGTAACGTCGTACACTGTTGCGGTATTACCACAGAATAGATAATAGTACAAGTACAGAAGGCACACTACTTTGATCTTTACAAAAGCCGCTTTTTTTAGCCGAAAAAATATGATTTATGGCCCTTCTCAAGTCGTCGTCCCCAGCGCAAGCCAAACGGAACGTTAAAGCTGCGTGCCAACGGTGAAAATGAATTGGCTCGCTTGCCGCGTCGCCGAGAGCGAGGGCTGTCAACGACTAAAAATAAAAATGTATTTCCCATTTATTTCTTGCATTCAATATACCTAGAGAGCAATATATTTATAATCTTCATACATTATATTTTTTTTTCATATCATATGTTATAATTTATATTATAATATAGAGGAGATGTACAAGATTATGTCTATAAAAACATTAAAATAGGAACTATAAGTAAATAACATTAAAAAAGATCGGGACCCCGTGGTAGGGTACCCAAAACGCAGGCAGCATTCCCGCGGTGGATAGCAATGGCTAACCTTTGCGCGAGAAAGCTGCCCGCGCGTGGATCGCCTGTCGCGTCCCGCAAGCGCTTGCTGACACATTTGACCAGGCGGCGTGCCCCCTGGCGCCATTATATTTATTATTTCATTATTTAACTATAAAATAATCAATCTCAGAATTTGGACGAAAAAACCACCAGGCCGCAAAACAGTTTTTAAACATTTTAATACGTATAATATAATAAAATAATGCAACGAATGCGTTACCTTAACATGCAATTAAATTCTTGAGCTTCATTTTGTTTTTGCTTAGTTGTCCGATATTTATTTATATATATTCATCACTACACACCTAGTATAAAACAAAGTCGTTTCCTGATGTCTGTCTGTCTTTCCCTATGTATGCTTAGATCTTTAAAAATACGCACGGACGCACCGTGCGAAGCCGGGGCGGGTCGCTAGTAACAAATAAAACATGTACGAAGGCGAACTTATCCCTATTAGAGATCTCCTCCAATACATTTCTTTTAACTCATTATTTATACATTTATATACTTACCTATCAAACTATTACTCAATCGTTTATTCATTACTAGTAATTTTACAAACTTGATATTAAATATTATTATAAAAACCTCTATGATTGTTGATTTAGTAGTAGACATACTTATTTTACTAGAATTTAAATTGACAAATAGGTATCAGCAAATAATCTACAATTGACAATTAAAATTGTTCTGAAGTAACCAGTGTTAAATATGGAAGTAGATACACCTGCAATATGTTTTTTATTATTATTCAGTTACTACTTATTATATTATGTTCATTTTCTTACCTTTCAGCATCCTTCGGACGTGTTGGGAGAACTAAAAACGCGTGATTCCAATTTCGATCATTGTTCCTACAACCCGCTGCGATACAATATCTTTTCGCTGTCTTTTTACTCATTTAAACAAACACTTTATCTAAATATATAAAAGAAGAAACTGACTGACTGACTGACTGACATATCAACGCACGGCCCAAACTGCTGGTTCTAGAGAGTTCAAATTTGGCACGTAGGTTCCTTATAAAGTGAAGAGGTGCACTAAGAAAGGATTTTGCAAAACTCACCCCCTAAAGGGGTGAAATGGGGGTCCAAAGTTTGTATGGGGAAACAAGATTAGTTAAACTATTTTATTTGAAACTTCACAGGAGTATTTCTAACGATAAATGAGTAAACAAGTGTTTCAGGTTTTTTGAAAATTCAACCCCTAGAAGGGAGAAATGTGGTGACAAAGTCTGAAAATCAACATGGGTATTGTTTTTATGGTTTATCGGGTTGCTGATTACGAAAACCGCAACGATTTTAAAATCCAACTTGGCGGACGTGAATTATCCTCTCCCCTGTCGGGCTGAAATGGGGTTGAAATGTCTAAATACTAAACCGCTGGTTCTAGAGAGTCCAAATTTGACACGTAGGTTCCTTATAAGGTGTAGGGGTGCACTAAGAGAGAATTTTTCAAAATTCACCCCTTAAAGGGGAGAAATGTGGCTACAAAGTTTGTATGGGGAAACAAGATTAGTTAGACTATTTTATTCGAAACTTCACAGGAGTATTTCTTACAATAAATGAGAAAACACGTGTTTCGGTTTTTTGAGAATTCAACTCCTAAAAGGGAGAAAGAAGGATCTGCGTGAGCTCGGAGCCACAAACTGGCGAGAGATTGCGAAGGATCGGGTAAAGTGGCGAGCTCTTGTGTCGGAGGCCAAGACTCATTTTGGGTCGCTGAGCCAGCGCAGTTAGTTAGTTAAAATGGAGAAATATGGTGGCAAAGTCTGAAAATCAACATGGGTATTGTTATTATGATTTATCGGGTCGCTGATTACGAAGACCTAAGGGGGTGAAATGGGGATTCAAAGTTTGTATGGGGAACAAGATTAGATAACTTGGTAGGTACCCTGTATCCCGGAAGGAAGAGGGAAGAGGGAAGAGGGAAGTGGGAAGAGGGAAGAGGGAAGAGGGAAGAGGGAAGAGGGAAGAGGGAAGAGGGAAGAGGGAAGAGGGAAGAGGGAAGAGGGAAGAGGGAAGAGGGAAGAGGGAAGAGGGAAGAGGGAAGAGGGAAGAGGGAAGAGGGAAGAGGGAAGAGGGAAGAGGGAAGAGGGAAGAGGGAAGAGGGAAGAGGGAAGAGGGAAGAGGGAAGAGGGAAGAGGGAAGAGGGAAGAGGGAAGAGGGAAGAGGGAAGAGGGAAGAGGGAAGAGGGAAGAGGGAAGAGGGAAGAGGGAAGAGGGAAGAGGGAAGAGGGAAGAGGGAAGAGGGAAGAGGGAAGAGGGAAGAGGGAAGAGGGAAGAGGGAAGAGGGAAGAGGGAAGAGGGAAGAGGGAAGAGGGAAGAGGGAAGAGGGAAGAGGGAAGAGGGAAGAGGGAAGAGGGAAGAGGGAAGAGGGAAGAGGGAAGAGGGAAGAGGGAAGAGGGAAGAGGGAAGAGGGAAGAGGGAAGAGGGAAGAGGGAAGAGGGAAGAGGGAAGAGGGAAGAGGGAAGAGGGAAGAGGGAAGAGGGAAGAGGGAAGAGGGAAGAGGGAAGAGGGAAGAGGGAAGAGGGAAGAGGGAAGAGGGAAGAGGGAAGAGGGAAGAGGGAAGAGGGAAGAGGGAAGAGGGAAGAGGGAAGAGGGAAGAGGGAAGAGGGAAGAGGGAAGAGGGAAGAGGGAAGAGGGAAGAGGGAAGAGGGAAGAGGGAAGAGGGAAGAGGGAAGAGGGAAGAGGGAAGAGGGAAGAGGGAAGAGGGAAGAGGGAAGAGGGAAGAGGGAAGAGGGAAGAGGGAAGAGGGAAGAGGGAAGAGGGAAGAGGGAAGAGGGAAGAGGGAAGAGGGAAGAGGGAAGAGGGAAGAGGGAAGAGGGAAGAGGGAAGAGGGAAGAGGGAAGAGGGAAGAGGGAAGAGGGAAGAGGGAAGAGGGAAGAGGGAAGAGGGAAGAGGGAAGAGGGAAGAGGGAAGAGGGAAGAGGGAAGAGGGAAGAGGGAAGAGGGAAGAGGGAAGAGGGAAGAGGGAAGAGGGAAGAGGGAAGAGGGAAGAGGGAAGAGGGAAGAGGGAAGAGGTTGGTCGCTGATTACTAAAAAAAGGAATGATTTTAAAATTCAACGTGACGGACGTGTAATACCATCTCTCATGTTAGGGCGCGATGGGGTAGAAATGTCTAAATAATGTCTAAAAATATGGATGTCGTTTTTAAACGCACAAACCCGCTGATTCTAAAGAGTCTAAATTTGGAACGTAGGTTCCTTATAAGGTCTAGGGGCGCACTAATAAACGATTTTTCTAAAGGGAGTGAAATAGAGAGATCCAAAGTTTGTATGGGGAAACAAGATTAGACTATTTATATATTCGAAACTTCACAGGAGTATTTCTAACAATAAATGAGTAAACCGATAAGTACTCTTTATTGCACAGTTGCACACCTCATAAAATATACAGGAGAAAAACAATGCAAGACATTACTTTTAGAGGTAAACAACAGGCGGTCTTATCGCTAAAGAGCGATCTCTTCCAGACAATCTTTGGGTAGTGGACAACTTGAAAAAATAAGATTTTGTTATGAGGCGGTGCAAAAATCGGATAATAATAATATAACATAAAAAACAAATAAATACATAAATATAATAAATAATAAATACATAAATATAATAAAAAATAAATACATAAATATAATAAAAAATAAAAACATAAATACATACATACATTCGGCCAACAGATAATAGGACCATTTGAATAAAATACGAATTATGAAAGGGATAGATAGTGTTCTTTCTGTTGAGCTTTGAAAGAAACAAGAGATTTAGCGCGCCTTAAGCTAACAGGCAAGGAGTACCATAAACAGACAGCTTTAAAAGTAAACGAATTATTATAAAATTTTGAGACGGAAGAAGGTACGGCAAGGAGCAAATTTTGGGCAGATCGAGCAGAAGTGAGATAAGTGAAACGCTCTTTGAGATAGCGGGGAGTTGCAGGATGAAAAACTATACTATAAAGAAGAGCAAGAATACGAGAGTTACGACCTAAACTTAAACCTAATAGATGTTTAAATTTGTATTTGGTGCCATCTCGATTGTCGTCAAGGCCCGTGCGGGCGGCGCGGCGGGACTGGAGGAGTAGTCATCGGGAAACTTCCTGCAGCCGTAATAAATGCGTTCAAGCTTTTCAACAATAAAATGACTAGACGGATATGCATGAGGGATAAGCAGAAGTGAGATAAGTGAAACGCTCTTTGAGATAGCGGGGAGTTGCAGGATGAAAAAGTATACTATAAAGAAGAGCAAGAATACGAGAGTTACGACCTAAACTTAAACCTAATAGATGTTTAAATTTGTATTTGGTGCCATCTCGATTGTCGTCAAGGCCCGTGCGGGCGGCGCGGCGGGACTGGAGGAATAGTCATCGGGAAACTTCCTGCAGCCGTAATAAATGCGTTCAAGCTTTTCAACAATAAAATTACTAGACGGATATGCATGAGGGATAAGCAGATAATACCCTAACTTTAACAAATAGCCTAATTTTTTACCTGAAAAAAGAGCATCGTTCCCGTAGGATAATGTATATTGTATAGGAACGCGGGCGAAGCCGCGGGTTAATGCTAGTATTATAATATAACACTGGTATCAACAGATGAATGCGGAACGTTCACTTGCGACGTAAATCGTGAGCGAGACGCGCGCGAAAATCGTGTAGGTACGTGCGTTCCGAGACAGAGCGTGTCAGCCACTGAATAGTCCGCATGCATGCGGCCACCGGCATGTACTTGTAGCGGGAAACGTTAATCGCGGAGTGCGCCCCGCCTGGTATTACGTATTAGATACGCAGTGGTACCATTTTTAGGGTTCCGTACCTAAAGGGTAAAAAAGGGGACCCTATTACTGAGACTTCGCTGTCCATCCGTCCGTCTGTCACCAGGCTGTATCTCAAGAACGGTGATAGCTAGACAGTTGAAATTTTCACAGATGATGCATTTCTATTGCCGCTATAACAACAAATACTAAAAATAAAATAAAATAAATATTTAAGGGGGGCTCCCATACAACAAACTTGTTATAGATTATGGTACGGAACCCTTCATGCGCGAGTCGGACTCGCACTTGCCCAATTTTTTTAATGTCTTGTGGTTCTTTTAATAATGAAATAATGGACTTTATTGTGCATTATTAGTTCAACTTGTTGTTTGTTATTTAGGCGTTAAAATAAAACCTTTTTTCTTTCTTCATTTATTTTATTTATCTACATATAAATATAAAGTTAATAACACTAACCACATCACAAAGATTCTTTTTGGAGTTTCTTTCCTTTACAAAGATAAAGAAAGGAATACCAACATGAAAATTTTGTGACGAGTCACAGGGTATAATCTCCAATTCATTGCCACCTGTAGTGGGCATAGGCTCGGTTGGCTTCGCACTGCCTGTGCAGATCCTGTTTCCTCTTCACAACTTTGCCAGTGTTGTTGGCGGCATCCAGCAACTCCCAAGCGAATGCCTGAGGAAAGTGGACAGTCCTCTCTTTATCATTGGTAGCCTCAAGTAGCCATTTGATTGCCAAGAACAGCGACCGTTTCTCTGTGATGGGACCAGGAACCTGAAATTTATAAATATCAAAATTAGAGCAAGAAAGAGTTAAAAATTGGACTATCGGTACACAAAACTGATACTGAAAAGACTTAAATAGTACAATTTCAAATTTCATTATCACAGTTTTGTTTGGTGTTGCTTAACTCTTAAATGCATGATGATGTACATATATTTACATGTTACTGAAATTACTCAAGTCATTATGAATACAGCAGGGCCTCTGTAATCCGAACACCCAAAATGTATACCCTGTTCAGATGTACGGAGCGTTCAGATTACAGTGTGTAGACATTTTCAAAGAAAATCGAAGCCATGATGAAAAAATCCTCTAATTCGAGACGCCACACTTAACAAAATGGCGAATCGACGCGTAGCAGACGATGAAACAATACGTTTAGCAACTAAAACGTTCTTCGTGGCACTGCTGAGCGAAACGGCGGTTGCGTGGGTGGAGAAGGGGTCGTTCGGATTATAGAGGTGTTCGTATTAGCGTGGGTACGGATTATCGAGGCCCTGCTGTATTGTCAATAAAGACTTTGTCAAGATTGTTCCGAAATCTCAAACTGACGTGGATTTCATTGATAATTACATCATTTCATAAATAAAATTAGTCTAATTGTATGCATTTAAGGATTAATTCAGTCTTACATAACACTCACTTTAAACTTTTCGTAACATATTTAGACTGATATGATTGATTGATTCACATAAGCTATGGCTGACTATTAATTTTACGTGAATATTAGCTGCCAAATGGCACAGCCTCCTCACCTGATAAGTAATGCCGCCTCTCTTGATTGGTGAGAGCAGTAACAAAGGTTTTGCATTGTCTATAGCTTTGTATAAAACAGCCTTTGGGTCCAACTCAATTTTTGCTTTTGCTTCGGGGGTGGTAGCTAAATGATATCTCTCAATTTGCATTCTTTTGATGTTTTCAAATGCTTTTTCAACTAGACTGCGCGCCAGCTTCTTCTTACCCATTTCCATTACATGATTAATGACTTTGCTGAGGAAAAATATTAACAAGAAATTCACTTAATTGGCTTAAAAAAGAGCAGCTGATAGTAAAGTTGGTAACTGGATATTATTATTATTAGAGATAAAGATTTTAAATTTTTTCCACAAAATATCGTGGGATTTAAGTAAAAATGTATAAAAAACCCTTTTAGTAAATAGTTGTGCAAAATAAGCATATGAAATTGAAATCTTTTCTTTAGTATAGAATAAGAATCAAATTGCTGTTTATGGCTCCATACAAAAAGGTACATACAGGAAGGTATTTCTAGAAGTTTGATTGAAAATGAAAAATAGAAAAACTTACTTAACTAGTGGATCATGGTAAACAGAAGAGGTTTCATGTGATGCAGGCGGCTTCACAGGGATAGCAGTTATTTTGGCAAATTCTCCACTTTCTATCAATTTCGCCTGGTCTTCTTTCCTAAATATAGGATTCTGAAAGTAGTCTGGAAAACTTGTTGGTCGGGAATAACTTCTGTTTTGAAGTGCTGTGCATCCTCTATAACAAAAACAAAAAGTTCCACTTTTCTTCCACAGCACAGCAACATCTCAATTTCTCCTGCCATCCTGATACCCACTATTTAATGCCAGTATTTCTGAAATATTTGTCTGAAACATTTTATTCGACACTCACCGTAAGGAACAAGAAGAAAGTGATACAAACTTATTTATTAAAAATAACTTATTGGTTAGGTTATTCATCGCTAAATCGCTATTACAAAGCGAGAGGTGGTTTTCGTTTAAAATATTTTAATATAATATTTCTGCCTTTACATAAACTGATAAAATCTCTAACTAAATGGTACAGAATTATACTTTTAAATAAAATATTATCAACATAACCTCTTATTGTATTGGCCTGGAATTGACATTTGTTATAGACAATAATTGTGTTTTTTTTTTTTATTCTTAGTGATGTTACAATATTACATTGGTTTCCGGTTTAAAGAGAATAAAGGGACTCTCTGACAAAGGCCAAGTGAACGGCCAAGTAAATTTGACAGTTTAACTAGGCTGTTTACTTACAATCTTAGCCTATACAAAGTGGACGTTTGATTAAAAAAACAATATTATGAAAACAAAATGTGATCGCGTACATGTCAAAGCTGTAAATTTCACATTTTGTGTAATTATTTTGGTTTTATTTAGATAATGAACTGTTACACTGTATAAATTTCATATGTGCTCTTTAAAATGTCATCTATCATAAAGTTTAATCTCAAGGAGTTAAGGAAATTAGCTAATGATAAGAACTCTTGTGTGGTTGAAAAAAAAGTGACTCAAAACCTAGCGTTACAGCCTTGGTGTCTTGGAAATCTTCAAGAATCAGTTAAAAACTTATTGGACTATAAAATTGGAAAATTTGACAAAGAGTACGTGATCTCGTGAATCGGGGTTTTGTTTATATGAAGAGTTGCTATGAATGCCAATCCAAATTTTAAAGATCAACATTGTTTCAGGTTAAACGGAATTCTTCTTAGTTATAAAAACTTACGCGTTCTTACCAACGTAGGTTCTATCCGTAATGACGGCGCAGACATTCAGTTTCAAGTGCAAGCAGACTACTTCATATTCCAACCATATGTGGGTGCCACCCTAAGAGGTCTTGTTAATAAGAAAACCAATACACATTTAGGGCTCCTTGTACACCGGTAAGTGTGAGAAAAACCATTAGCCAGTCAAGTTAAACTAATCAAGATTAGAGTAGGTAAAAACAACAAGAATAATACTTTTGAATCTCAGTATCATTTTACTATTCTGAATCGAGAGTTCCGTGACTACATTGCCAGCAGTAATATTTGAAAAAAGGGGCTCCAAAATATTTAACAGCCACACCCAAATCATTTACCACAATTCCATACCTGAGAAGCATAACACTGAAGTTCATGTGTGGCACTTGGTGTTTTGCTTCTGAGGTACGAAAGGACTAGCGGTGTTATGCTTCTCAGGTATGGAATGTATGAGTTGATTTGCAAGTACCAGACATTATGTAAATGTATGTGAAACATTGGAAAAAGAACTAATTGATACAATCTGTATAAAATCATGTTTTTAAAATTTGCTATGGAAATCGACTGTGTCAGCTTTTCTTCAGAACAGTAGAATTATTGCAGTAATAGTATTAACCAATTAATACCTTTTCAGTGTCTTCAATGTAGTAATTCCTCGGCCCACTGAAGAACCTGGTAATGATTGGATTGGATCAGGTGTCCAGGAAGGACAAGTTGTGCTGTTCCGTGTTGTGGTGTTAGATCTTTATGGAGCATTACCCTACATTAGAGGCGAATTAGATGAAAGGTAAGCATACCAGTTTCTAAGAAACATCCTAGTTAATTAATGCATTTGAAAGAGAGATTGATTTTATAAAATAAATATTGCCCGGTGACAACCAAAACTAACAATAATTACTATCACTACTCTCCAATACCTCGTATCAAGTTTGTAGATTGATACTGAGATAAGAGGTTTATTTTAAGTTTGTTATGTAGTGAGGTTTGGTTGTCAACAGACGATAGGTGTATGGACTTCATTCACTATGTGACAAAAAGTGTTATGGTTTTTATTTTATTTCATCAACACTCGCAACCAGACCAAAAAGTAAGACATATCCCAGAAACCGGCCGAGCCGACTTTTATAGCATCAACCCGGCCATACCAGGCTGGCCGGCATCTGAACAAAGTTTACGAGCGCCTGGCCTCCGGGATGTTGGTTTCGAAAGTGTTAATATATTTGGTATGCTAAAATGTGATTTACAATTTTAATTATCAGTTTTCCACATCAATAATTGTTTTTTTTTTCCACACTAACAATAAATGTTTTTTCACCAGATTTATTAAGCTGGGTGCAGATGACGATGATGAGTTGTTGGAGCTGAAGCAAGTAGAACCTGTGACAGTGGATTATGTGAACTTTGACAAAATCAAACCTTTCCATCAGAAACAAAGCGGAGATGGAAAAGCGCCATCATCAACAATGAGCCCTGAACGTACCAAGTTCGAATCTGTTAGCAAAAGTCGGCATAAAAATATAGCTCAAGTATCTAAAGACAAAAATGGTGTCAACTGTACACCTAGGAAAAGCACAAAGAAGCTGAGCAAAATCTTGGATGCTGATACAGCTGAGACTGCTTCTAGGCAATCAAAGAAACACAAATGAGAATAATTAAATGGATCGTGGAGCTTGCATAATTTACAGTATATTAAATTGAATAAATTAATATGTTTTATTGCTTTTTTTACTTTACTTTTGTTTATAAGCGCAAATACTTATAATAGCCATGCTCTTAAATTTGCAGTTTGGAGGTAGTCCAAATGCTGTCAGTCTGTTGAGCCCTTAGAGATGAATATTTTAAATTTACGAGGATTATCACAAATAAAATATAAGCACAATCCGGGAATAGCTCGTGGTGTTTGCTAAAAAGTTTATTTTTTATTTATTGATTAATGAACCTTTATTCTTTATACAAAAGTACATACCGGTTCTATAAGAACAGGACAAGTACATCGTCAATTCGTCAGCAAAACATGTTTTGTACTTTACTTTATAATGATGCCTAATCGTAATCAACCATATATTATGCTTATTGCTTGTATGTACGTTCGTAGCAAGATTCCGACTCGACACCGGACCACCGACCAAACTATGAGGCATGATGCTCGTCCTGATATACTACAGCCCAACAGTTGGGTTGGTGTATGGATAACATTTTTGTTTGATATATAGAGTAAAAATGTAGGATGGGGCGACAATTTGTTGTTAACAATTCAATGAAGCATAAATAATTAAGTAGGTTGATGACGTAATTAAAAAAATACTACTAGCTAGTGTACCAAAATGTACGGGGCGAGTAGAACGCGGATTTATCGAGCTGTACATTCTCCGGTTGGGCAATTACGGGCTGTAAATTATTGACATCTGGTAACACAGTTACAGAGCTGTCAAACGAACGACGGCAAAAGTACGTTTATCCGTGTCACTTGGCTGTTGTCGATAAATACGATGCATAAATTGAGCAAGACAGATTTATATTGTTCATTATGAAAACTTGACCAGTTTCAATATTCATATCTGCAAATGGAGCATTGGGGATTCGTTACTTACACCAAAGAATAGAAAAACAGTATCAGGTTCATCCATTAAAATGTCGAAGAATGGTGAAGTGTCATCAAACCAAGGTAAAAAATAAAAGTCTCCGGCAAATCCCATATGGTTTAGGCCAATTGTTTATAAACGAAATTGTTATGACGTTATCGATCTGCGTTAGAATTCAAGTTTTAATATTACAGGGCCCAGCAGACCTAATATGCCGAAACCCGAGTTGAATTTGTTCAATACTGAGAAGCGCAAAATGCTAGATTTCCAAATCGGCGGGCCCTCTGAAGACGGCGCGGCGTTCGTGCCGTTCGCAGCCAACACCGCCGCGGTGCCCAAACCTCGCATGCCGTCGCGCACCATTCGCGATGTGCTGCCCGAAAATACGAGGTACCTGCTTCTCTTGTTTTGCAATCAGGTGTTCCTACATACTCATTTGGTATAGTTTGCTAAATGTGTGCATTTATATTATTTAATTACCTTTTAAAAAATATATTTACTTAACTGTAAGAGCTGCTGCAGTGTTTATAGGTAGTTCATTGACAACAATGTCAATGAACTACCTATAAACTCTGCAGCTCTGCAGTTTGAGCCATGTTTACTTCCATAACCACTCAATTGCTTCGAATTTTGAGTAGGACTCTATTTATATAATAAAATAAGAGCGGTGACAGGTAGCCGTGTTTACCAAAAGCAATCTAGTGGCTAAAGAAACAAAAATAAAAACCAACCCAAGCAACCTACCAACTATACCAACTCATACAAGGCAGCTGATTGTTTATGGATGTTTTAATAGGCTGCAATCAATCAATCTATTAAGTTACATAGAACCATAATTATATTTGTTTCTTGTACCTACAAAAACCACTTGGAGATACACTGCAGGATGACAGCTATATTTCTACTTGTAATCTTTTTAAAAATTTCAATGCATGTAAGTAGGTTATTCTGCATAACACATGGAATACCTTAAAATTTTCATACATATCAAAATATGGACAAAGATGTACCTAATTAAACTGATAAATGCAAAACAACTTCGAAAATACTCCACAATACAATACAAAAATTATTAAATAACCAAATTTGACAAATATGTGGCTGAGGCTCACAAAAAATGTACTTCGTCTCTGTTTTTCACACGCCAAATTTCAAGAGAAGTTTTGTTTTTTGGTAGTCCTTTAATAAATAATCTGATTTATTTTCCGTGTTGGGCATTATCTACTTGTTATATTAGTCCATTAACATTATGAATACTTTTAAATTTAAGCAAAAACAATCTGGTACTAAAAATTGGTGACTTGTGGTTTCATACAAAAATAAATTGTGTCCATGCCTACTAAATTTTCTTTTTATTCATTAATTCATTGTGTATGTAATGTATGGTGATTTCTTAATGTTATGCAAAATGTAATTGAATAAAACTACTATCCTAATAATAAACTGTAATAAAACTAGAACAAAAAAATAAAAAACCGGCCAAGTGCGAGTCGGACTCGCGCACCGAGGGTTCCGTACAAACACTTTCCATTCCTAAGTGGTTAAGTTAAGTTTGCACCTGGTATATATAGCGCCCCATACAAATTAGGTGCAAAGTTAGGTATTAAAATATAAAAAAAAACTACTTACTAGATCTTGTTCAAAACAATTTTCGTTGGTAGTTTTTATAGTAATGTACATCATATGTTTTTTTTAGATTTTTCATTTTCTTATTTTAGAAGTTAGAGGGGGGGGGACCAACTTTTTTCCACTTTGGAAGCGTCGCACTATGGGCGGCCTTCATACAAACGTGTGGACACGCGTTATGACTCTTAGCATTTTTGCTATAATTTCGAAACCAAGCGCTATTGAAATTTGATATTTTTACTAATTGTTCAAAATACTATTTTCTTCATGATTGATTGCTTATAAAATTATTAGAAATTAATTTTCTTTGTAAAAAAATAATTTATAATTATTTTTCGTTCAATCATTGAAATCGAAAGTTGGTGATACTATATTGCGATATTTGATGAAAAATAAATTTAGTGTTGTGAAAAAAGTCTGCATAAAAGTCAAATTATAATCACATTTAATATAACGCCTATTTAACATGACCTTTTCAATTTGCACATTGCTATTTTGTTGTGCAGGCGTACCATTGAGGTCGATGGTTGATTTGATTATGCTTTAACATTAATTAAGGAAAATTAATAAAATTAAATTGTAGTAGCTTCTTAATATTTAATTGGTATATAAAACCTTTTCTTTTCTCTATCACTAACTAAAATTTTATTAGCTTTTCGCATTACATTAGTCGACAACACTGGATTTGATAACAACATCATTGTGTTTATCAAATTAGTATTAGACGCAACTCGACTGCATTTGCGTGTATGATGCAGTCTTACGCAAGGAAATATTTTATGGCTCGGTTCTTGTGCATCTTCGGACAGGTGACCAATAGGTAAAATACAGTTATGTCTGCTCCATGTACTAGATTTTTATGCACCGTAATGGGCATTTAATACCATTCCTATAATGTTATATAAAACCGGGTATATTTTCTGAACGCTTCGACATTAATTTTTAAACCGGAAGATAAAACCTGCAATATAATGTAAAATATTTTTTGTTTCTTCATCGATATTAGTTATTTCCGAGCTTGTCTTATAACTGGCGAAAAACCTTCTTGCTAGAATAATATTACCGTCATGGCTATACCTGCACCTTACTTAACCACACTAACAATAAGCCTAGTTTGAACTCAGTTTCAATATCTAATTTCCTTGGCTCTTTTATATTTTTATATTATTTTTGTGCAGTCCAAGACTTAAACGGTAATCTGTATGCAATGTGCAACATACATTCAAAACATCTAATCCTTCCTGTTCCTGTTGAAATCCGTTTGGGCCAATAATATATATTTTGCATCGTTCCATGACATGTAACGAGACGGAGACGACGACGTTTTTAGATTACCTACCCAAGAGTAAGTGGCATAATATTACGTTGTACAAAATTAGATAATTGCACAAATTTACTATACACAATAAACAAAATAACATGAGACAATACGCACGTGATGTGATTTGTTGCTTAGAGGTTTTCAGAAGGCGCAAAAGTTAATAGCAAATAACCTTATTTATTTCAAAAGAGCCGAAATATGCCAAGTATTTTTTTTGCTAAACATGTTCCTTAATCTATGATCTTAATAATAGTTCGGGAATTGACTTGGATATAGCCGGATATCTAACTTAAAACTCAAAGTTTAGTCATTTCAACTTATACCTATAAAAAAAATCGAGAAAAGACTTGCAAAGTAACTAAACAAATTCTGAATAATGAAAACGAATACTACATTATAACTTCTTTTAAAAAAATGTTGAGAAATTTCTTGGTACTCGGTCACAGACCCGTAATAATCACTATTACGGAAGCACGATTTTTACCAAATTGAGGATCATGCAACTTTAAGGGTCTCCTACATCGTAGTAAATAGAATAATTGCAATAATACTGTCGGATTCTATTGGACCAACTATTGTACTACAATATTATTTAACTTTAAAGCAAAAATAATAACTTAAGTTTTGACTCAGATGTCCACACGTTTGTATGAAGGCCGCCCATAGTGCGTCGGTCACGCAAACTATTCGGTTTAGAAAAAAAATATTTTAGAAACCTCGATATCATTTTTGAAGACCTATCTATAGATACCCCACACGTATGTGTTTGATGAAAAAAAAAAAATTCAGTTTCAGTTCTAAGTATGGGGAGCCCCCAATATTTTCTTTTTTTTTTGCCTCAAAATCTTAATGCGGTTCACAGAATACATCTACCTACCAAGTTTCAACAGTATAGCTCTTATAGTTTCGGAAAAAAATGGCTGTGACATACGGACGGACAGACAGACATGACGAATCTATAAGGGTTCCGTTTTTTGCCATTTGGCTACGGAACCCTAAAAAGCGATTAATAAACAAAATGTATTCTATCTGATTCACGTGTGTTACGAACACCATGTTACGTTGTAGCTTTTTTTGTAGAAGCAATAGCAACACAAAATATATCTTTTTCCCAATGGCTAAATTATAACTTTCAATATGAAACATCAGTACCTTGGTTTAAAAGCAGTGGGCATTAATCGGTGTGTATTATTTTTCGTCAGTTAGATTTCAAACACTGAAGCAATTCTGCAAGTTAAGTTATGGTATATCAGTTGTTTCGTATAAAGATACATAAAATATTCTTAAATGATACTACATAAATTTTATGTTATTTTATTCACGAGTGTTTGTTCACGTGTGTTGCGTGTGTTATGAAGTTAACGATACTTCCAGCGCGCTACACAATTCCAGTGTCCTATCGTGTGTTACAAGTCCCTGTGTGCTATGGTACATTTTTTGTGAGCCTTACCCATGTATAATCTCTCTAAAATGTAACTACATGTGCAAGTAAAATTTCACCAACATATTTGATGTAATAATCAAAGAATTTTAACATAATGCTCTCTAAAGCAGATTTGAGATTGCTGCAAATTCTGTTAGAATGATATCAAATTCATTTAGTAAGAAATTTACAACATCTGCCAATCTACACACCATAGGTATGTGCATATTATGTATATATCTAAACAGTTTATTGTACACAAAAACAGGTTATTACTACATTCAGAACAAAGGCAAACTTATCTGATCTTTTCCAGTTAACCTTTTAGCAATTAGTCATAATTATTTTATATATATATTTTTTGTAATTCTTATGAGATTAAAGATTCTTTAAACCAAATTATGGCATAGTTTGACATTATGTGGTTTTGAATTTGTTTAAATTAGAATGATTGGTTTAATTTATGTTTTTCGTATCTTTCTGTTTCAATCTATAATGGGCTGGGCAACTGAATGGCCAATTTTATTAATGAATTCATTCATAAATTGGTCATGCAATTCTGCAGCTCATAGTACAGTCCATGAACGCTTAGAATAGCCTTCGGTTTGGGTCCATATCAGATCACGTGTAAAGCTCAGCAGCTTAATTTAAAATGTTTGCAGGTCATGGATATTAGTCTCTTCTGTCAAATATAAATTCCAATGATGTATTATCAACAGGGACAGGAGCAGGATTTATCCATCAATGCAGTCATCAGGCAAGCTGCAGCTGTCAGCCACGGAAATCTATGACTTTACGGCTGATGATTTGCTTGATCTTGGAGAGATCGGGCGGGGTGCCTTCGGAGCAGTAAATAAAATGGTCCATAGAAAGTAAGAACTGGCAATAACAATATTATGTTTTAATAGTATGCAAGATACATTGATACAAAGATTAAAGCACAGAGCAAAATTTTACCATTGATGTTCCATAATAATTGTGGTGTTTCCACATTAAAGATTAGTAAAACATTACATGTCACATATTTGCATGCAAGATATACTTTATATTATTTCTGTAGTAAGGGGGTTGTCTATTGTGAAGGTTGTGTGTATCTTTAAAGTCTAACAAAAACCAAATGCCGTTTTAGAAAAGAAAAAACTATTTTTTGCACTTTTTTGAAACTGTTAAAAAAAACATCAAAGAAATCTTAGTAGTTATATATGTACTTAAAATGATGTGTAAATTAAAGCAGAATCATTTAGGTAACTACTTTTAGAGATCTTGTGGCAGTGGTTGGGAAAAAACGTGTTTTTAGAAAAATATGTTTGAACCTATTTATATACTTAATTTTATAATAAAATATTGGTCTCACCTTCAATCTGCTATGTCTGGGCCACAGAAGTACACCTTCCTCTATTTCAAATAAGTCATGCGAGCCCGTTTTCCCTTCTCTGTTTGAATAATCGATTTTTTTACTCGCATGTGACATAATCCTCTTACATTTCACAACTTCTACCATCATATACTTCCATGAACATCAAAATCATTCTACATTTAAAGGGAAAACAACGGAATATTTTTGCCATTACTCCATGGAGCTTGACATGTAAATAAAATATATATGTACTTTCCTGCACAGCACGGCTAGCATATCTTAACGCGACTTCGTTAGTCGCGCGACAGCGTCACCTGCCTTGCTCGCACGGTATTAAAAGAAAGGTGACAGGTAGTATTCGTCGCGCGACAGACAGTCGCGTCTCAAATTTATGCTATACGTGCAGATTATTTTTTCAACTTGTACTTGATGATAAACCGATTTTTCTAATGGCAGAACTAAACACGTGATGGCTGTGAAACGCATCCGGTCCACAGTGGACGAGAAGGAGCAGAAACAACTGCTCATGGACCTGGAGGTGGTCATGAAGAGCAATGACTGTGTATATATTGTGCAGTTCTACGGGGCACTCTTTAAAGAGGTTTGTCATTTCGTATTCACCATTGCCTATGTTAAAAAAAAACCGGAGGTGGGAAGACGATGTAAAGAAAATTGCAGGAACAACATGGATGAGAACAGCAAGAGACAGATTAGCTTGGAAAAATCTAAGGGACGCCTATGCTGAAAACTATCAGCATATATCAGTTAATGACTGTTCACAAAGCCTTATAATAAAGAAAATAAAAAAATGAGAAACAAAAAACTACCTATGTGCAACAGGTAATTTAACCAGCCATGTTCCTTACGTTGATGACCTGAGAATATAGACAAACTGGAAATGTGGAATAAGTTTTTGTTTGGGAATATTGACAATATAGGATACTGTATGAAGTGGCAATGTGGACAAGCAAATTGATATGGGCAAAATGGGAATATGGAAGAAATTGACTTAAACTTATTTTTAAGTTAAATAGCATGAAGTAATCATGATATTCTGATAAATTTGGCATTTATAGTTTTTTTATATACAAACTGACCACCGATTTTGACCTCAATAACACCCGATGATAAGTGACTACAGGGTCGAAGACGTAGCTTGATGGTTCAGCAACAGCCTATTAGCTCTTGCATAGTTACATTCAAATGTGTACAAACGTTCGCCTCGGCAGGGTTCCACGCGGCCCTTTCGCTATGCCACCCGCATTGAATGAGTACCACTACCATAATTAGGAATACACATTCCTAAGAACCATATAGCGTTTCACCGCCATAGGAGTACAAATTCCGTAGAAACATGGTGTGGCACCACTAGAGTACAAATTCCATAGACACATATAGCGTGTCACCCGCATGGAGTAAGAATACTTTAAACACATAAGCTGTGTCACCAGACACAAACGTGTCAAGAGTGTAACAAAGTTTTAGGAAGGGTGCTTATCTTTTATAGTGTAAAATTTTATGCGTGTACCGCAATTTTAATGTGTTTTTTTAATATTTTCAGGGTGACTGTTGGATTTGCATGGAGTTGATGGACACCTCCTTAGATAAATATTATAAGTTCATATGCGAACGGATGCAGACTCGAATACCTGAAACCATTATAGCTAAAATAACGCTAGCTACTGTGAAAGCTTTAAATTATTTAAAAGAGAAGCTAAAAATTATTCATAGGTAAGCTAAATCATACATATTGTAACTACTTATTTATTCCAGTGTTTATTAGTTATGTTGAATATAGATAAGGAGAACTGTTGGCCTATTTTGGGTTTCATTTATAACTATAAATTACATTTTTAAACCAATTTTGGCCAACATTTTGTGAGTATTTCTGTTATCTTTTTTCTTAATTCTTGTTTTGCTATGATTGGTCCGACCTAGGATTCAACACAACTTAAACAAATTAATTAATACCTCTATTCATAAATTACGTCATGAATTCGTTTTAAACTATTGTTTTTAGAACTTACTGTTACCAATTTTCTGGAGAAGTTTATTCTTTAGTTTAGTCGTATTTGTAAAACATGTAATGTTTCATAATTGTTTAATGTGGAAACACTATTTTTTTTGTATTGAACTATTGATACAGATATCAGAACATAAAGAAAAAATTAAATGCGTAACCTGGCGGGAGTCGAACCCGGCAACTCTGGATCACCGGTCCAACGTGTCAACCACTCCACCACCCGAACTTGAATTATGTTATTTTCCTCCACTTGTAATCTTACTTACCTTATCGTGTTGCGCCCGGATTTGACTCCACTAATTTTTAATTATTTTAATTGTTCAACAGGGATGTGAAACCGTCTAACATCCTGTTGGACAGAAGGGGCGATATTAAGTTATGTGACTTCGGCATTTCGGGTAAGCTGGTGGACTCGATAGCGCGGACCCGTGACGCCGGATGCAGGCCTTATATGGCGGTAAGTATAGTTCACTACTTTTTAGTAACTATGGCGATTGAGCCTGGCCATTTACAATATAGTCAGGATGTCGTTAAATAAAAGCCTCTCCGTTAGTTACTCTTCATTTTTTGACACTGCGCTCTATTTTTAAAAACGAATTAAGCTGAACTATATGAGGATGCGCCATATTGCGGAATTTCACTGGAACTAATTTCTTTCACTGGCAATGATTTTATGAAGATTTGTCAACAATGTCAATGTCATTCGTGGTGCTTCCTTTAAAACACAAATATTTAAATTTATCTAAAGAAAATGCCGAAAATCATTCACAGTTGTGAACGTAATATTATAAATGTACACGTATTTACTACACGAAAAACAGTCAGGAAAAGAGTGCATTCCACTAAATGATATTACGAGGTTAACATAGTGGAACTGACAGGTATTTAAACTAATGTCATTATAGTGCGGTTGCGATTGGTTGCAAAGTTGTTGCCACATAAATCTTATAAATAGCGCCCTCTTGACAATCCTCATATATTTCTGGTCAGGCTTTACGTTCTTATATTCGTTTGCGGGAAAGAAACAAGTTAAACAAAACACACTATTGTACAGCGCCTACAGCGGTATCTTGATGATTTCAATTTCTCTTTGATTTTCTCTTAGAAGGACACGTAAACGATTATGTTTTCTTACTAACCCCTAACTTGAGGATTTAATAGTTCCCTCCAGAAACGATTAAATCCTCAAGTTAGGGGTTAGTACATTTATTCCGCACTTCTACAATATTATAAAAATGAAATCTTTGACCCTTTTATCACGTCCAATAATAATTAGCGGGCACAATACAATACAAATCCACTTTATTGCACACCTGAAACACACAGATATATGAAACGTGAGAGATATACCTACAGCAAAAAATAAACAGAGGTTAACAACAGGCGGTCTTATCGCTAAATAGCGATCTCTTCCAGACCTTTAGGTAGCAGGGTAGATTAACAAAAGTTTGAGCTTTTGCACCTTCTAGTTAACCCCTTACCGCATACGATGCCATATTCGTTGTATTGCAACCGACACCATCAAAGGGCTCAGTCTGAAAACCAGCGCTGGACATACTCACGCCTCATACTTTTCTAAGAAATCGTTTTTTATATTTACTGTTAGTTAGGTATACCATTGTCTTTTTTCCGTTTTTGTAAGTATAAATTATGTGCACGTAATTATTAGTATAAGTTGTGGCAATAAAGAAATTTCTGATTCTGATTAATATATGACAGATAATAATTTCGACCTTTTTGACACGGGTTAAAGTTCAACTTCGAAAAAATATTTTTGAAGTGTTTTTATACATGCGGTAACGGGTTAATAATAATTTTAATGTGATCTGTAAAGCCTGACCAGAAATATATGAGGATTGTCAAGAGGGCGTTATTTATAAGATTTATATGGCAACAATTTTTCAACCAATCGCAATCCGCACTCTAATGACATTAGTTTAAATATCTGTCAGTTCCTATGATCATAAAATCATTGCCAGTGTAAGAAATTAGTTCTAGCGAAATTCCGCAATATGGCGCATCCTCATATATTTCTGGTCAGGCTTTAAGAGCCCTTATTCCTTTTAAAATGCTGATTGTTTCAGACATTTTTCTCTATGATCAAACATGTTTCTTAACATATTATTGATGTTACTACCTAGAACAGGGCTATTGGGATTTATGGGTATATATTCGAAGTCTACAGTTTGGATTTTTCATTGATAATTATTGTTTCAAAAACTACTCGAAATTGACAAAATTCACGCGGAAAGTTAGTTTTTTCAACTTATTTTCGACTGCACGCAATAAAAGCATAAAATAGCTACGTTACTACCTAGAACTCGGGGAAAAGTATTATTCACTTAAAAAAGTTGGTTGAAATTGTCAATATATTTGTGATAATATGAAAAAAATGAATTTTAAAAGGAATAAGGCCTCTTAACTTGGCGTCCCCACGACAGCCGGAGCGCATCGACCCGGGGCGCGCGCGCGGCTACGACGTGCGCTCGGACGTGTGGTCGCTCGGCATCACGCTGATGGAGGTCGCCACCGGCGCCTTCCCCTACCCGCGCTGGGGCTCCGTGTTCGAGCAGCTCCAGCAGGTGGTGCAGGGCGACCCGCCGCGCCTCACCAACGCCAACAATGCCTTCTCCAACAACTTTGTCAACTTCGTCAATACTTGGTAACGTATCCCAGGTTATATACTACTAGTGTGAGGAAATGACGCTCATAGAGGCCCCTACTCGCGGCGCTCCACAGGCATCTGCAACAGGTGGTGCAGGGCGACCCGCCGCGCCTCACCAACGCCAACAACGCCTTCTCCAACAACTTCGTCAATACTTGGTAACGTATCCCGACTCATATACTACTAGTGTGAGGAAATGACGCTCATAGAGGCCCCTACTCGCGGCGCTCCACAGGCATCTGCAACAGGTGGTGCAGGGCGACCCGCCGCGCCTCACCAACGCCAACAATGCCTTCTCCAACAACTTTGTCAACTTCGTCAATACTTGGTAACGTATCCCGACTCATATACTACTAGTGTGAGGAAATGACGCTCATAGAGGCCCCTACTCGCGGCGCTCCACAGGCATCTCCAACAGGTGGTGCAGGGCGACCCGCCGCGCCTCACCAACGCCAACAACGCCTTCTCCAACAACTTCGTCAATACTTGGTAACGTATCCCTAGTTATATCCTCTTAGTGTGACGAATTGACGCTCATAGAGGCCCCTACTCGCGGGGCTCCGCGAGCAACTGCAGTAGGTCGTGCAGGGCGGCCGGTTCCTTACCAACGCCAACAACTTCGTCCAGTTCGTTAATACTTGGTGACTTTCATGTTTCTATACCCATGTCATATAACAGTCTGAACTGGGTACTTGTGAAAAATTATTACTTGGTTTTAAGTTAAAACCAAGTAATTTTTGTTGTTAAAACCAAGGATTATTTTTGAGAACTAGCACAAATGCCTTTAGCTTCATATGAATTAAGATTGACTACTGTTACATCAAGTTAAAACTTTTAACTTGATGTAAGGATTATTTTTGAGAACTAGCACAAATGCCTTTAGCTTCATATGAATTAAGATTGACTACTGTTACATCAAGTTAAAAGTTTTAACTTGATGTAACAGTCTCAAAAATAATCCTCTACAATAGTTTGAACAGATGCGTCTACAGTGTATTACTTGTAATGTTTCGTATTGGTCTAATTACGCGAATTGTATAAATGTTTGTACTGGAGCAAATATGTCATATTCATATTTAATTCACAGCCTCATAAAAGAAGAAAACCAGCGTCCAAAATACAACCGGCTACTGGAGCACCCCTTCATCAAAGGCATCGACCAGAGCCGAGCCGACGTCGCCGCGCACGTGTGTGAGGTTCTGGACGCTATGGAGCGGAACGGAGTCAGCCCGTTCACCACCGACCAGCCGGCGCAGGCCTGGCTAGACTAACCGGCCCGCCGGCCTAGCCGGCACAAGGCTTGGCTCCAAGTGACCCACCCGCAATGTCTATCACTTGCAAACTTACTTCTTCACGTCTGACAGTAGCCGCACATGTTTGTATGCAGAGGCTAGAGTTGTGTCGTAAGAATTCTCCATTTTATATGAAAATCTCGCGCCATACATAATGGGTAATGGGCTGATTTTTATTTTGTTCTCAGTTTTTTTTATATCTTCTGTTTCTAATGAAAATTGTCTTCATCCTTCTTTGTGTGAAAAAATATTTTTCTGGTATCTGGAAACTTTGTATGAAAACTTAAATTCCGTATGTTTTTTATTACACTGAATGTTTTCTTATTTTTTTTTTGGGACAATGGTAAATTATGTTTTCACTACACAGATGGATGAATACCTACTGTTATACTTACCAATTTTCACTAAAATTGGAAGATATATAAAAATCTGACGACAAAATAAAAATCAGCCCATTTGCATTACCCATTTTGTATGGAGCGAGAATATGTCCATACAAAATGGAGAATTATCAGGAACGGCACAACTCTAGCAGAGGCTGAGTGGATCACATTTTATCACAGATATTTAAAGTGTCATTGCCACGCCATTGTTGAGTTGCTCTTGATATCAGAGTCGCATTTCATTAATCTTTCCATCGGAAAGATGTATAGTAATAATTATGTTAGAGCAAGTAGTAAAAATTCTTAACTTAAATATGTAATCTTTACCATGAAGTTCACTGTAATGAGAAGTGTTTTATATGACATTTAGTATGGTTGTAACCAATCTCTAATTGCACCGGGTTCTCCACTTCATTCAAACTTTTCTTCTAATTGCATGTAAATATTTATTATCTATTCTATGCTATCTTGTGTATGTACTACAATTATATAGTGAATCATTTTATAATATATACAATTTATCAGTTGTTAACAGTGATACATAACCATACCCCAAGGTTTACGGTGCACAAATGATTTGACGCCTACTGTTGGCCAGCCATCACCACCGGAAACAGCACCGGAAACCCCAGGGCATGTACATCAGAGCTATACCCCTTGTTTTGGGCTGATTGGGAACCTGGTTTAAACTTACTATGAATGTAAAAAGTTGTATCTGTGTGTGTGAATTGCTTGTAATTAGTTTTCTTTGGCTAATTGAAATACTGGTTTAAGACTTAGGGCATACAGTATGTAGGTAATTTTATAAATTTGTATATACAGACCGATAATAATAATGAAAGTGAGTGAAGGCATATAATTCATTTTAATTTATGGCAGCAAAACACTTCAATTATTAACTGCAATAATAGGTCACTAATATACTTAAACAATATTTCAAATATATTTGTTTTGGGTCTCATGACTTGTATTATGTATGCTATAGATTGAATTGAATAGATAATTAATGAAATAAATTAGTATTTTACAAATTTATCTTTTAATTCTACTAAAATTAGTTTTATAAAATACAATCACTCTATAACCTGTCCCATTTTTGTGGAATTCAAAACTTTTCCAAACTTAGCAAATAGTTTGTATTTTGTTCCATCGGTAAGCTGTGGTGTAAGATATATGGCATCCATTGTCTTTGGTTTCATGTCAAGTAGTGGAACCCATTCACCTGCAGGTATTATTTTGTCTTTTCTTCGGCCCCAGAAGTCCACAGAGGATATCTTGATCAATTTATTGTCCTCGCTGATGTACAGAAGTCCGATTGTGTTATTGAACGGTAAACTTGCCAGTGACAATAGGATTCCACCTGTGATACCTTCAACAAATAATATTTTATTCTCTTATAAATGATAAAATTTCCTATACATAAAACTGAAATATCCATACCTGAAAAGCATAACACTGCAAGTTGTTTTATAACCAAGAAGCAAAATAATGTAAGTGCTAGAGTTATATGCTTCCAGTTTTATGCTTCTCAGCAGGGCTAGGATATCATATCTTGCCATGACTGCTTGTCATAAAACTCAATGTCACCTGTCTTTCTCGCTCGGTATTGAAAGGAAAGTGACAGGTAATATTTGTCGCGCGACGGACTCATGCATGCGGAGTTATGCTAGACATACAGATAAGGATATACCAATGGCAAAAAGCGGAAATACTGTAACTTCAAACTTTACCCCTCGTCGGTTACAGTTTTTATAACACTGATGCTTGACATGTTTTAGTAATGAATAACATAAACATGACCGTTAATATAAATAACATGCTTTCTTAAATACTTTACCTATGTATGAGGCTGCGAGAAATGAAAATTCAGGAAAAACATTTAATCCCTCTAGTATGCCACAGCCGGGTATTGCCAACGAAGTGCCAAGTATATGATACATTTTCATTCTATTCAATGTTGCTATATGCCGAACGAACGGAAATGTAAATACAGTTTCAAACTTCTCTGAATGTTGATTATGTTCGCTAACGTTTGTAGAAGAATTTCTGGCCATTGTATTTCGAACAGGATTCCAAATCGCTGTCCATTTGATATTGTTTGACACAATGCTCTTTACAAGAAAATTATTTAGCCGCATTTTTAATTCCTATCACTTAATTCAATGTTTATGTAAGATTCCTAACCTAAAAAATATAAACATTAATTAATCAATGTCAGCTGTCAATGTCTCCTGTCAATCTAAAAGAAGACACTGAAACTAAGTTCTCAAATTCAAATACCGACGAATTATTTTGATTAGCATAGTACTATGCTTATATAATGCAAACATTTATAATATGCGAATTAAAAAGTAGACTATAGTATAAGCAAGATATTAATCTTAAATTGTGTTTATTTTTGGTTTTGCTACAATTTACCGGGGCTAATATTGTGTCGTTTCTAAACGTACTTGAAAAGATATTTAAGACTATAATAAACACGCTCGAATAAGTTGATTTGTTTATAATTATTGAGTGACTTTTAAATAGGACAATTCGGTTGGCCAACCAAAGGTTCTACTCGCGATGCGCATAGAGCAGTCATGTTGATTTCTGGTCTCGCTGTATAGATCCTAATCTTCCATAACAAAACATATTATATTTGTTGCCGAGCACAGATCACCTCCACTAGATAGCTAATGTTGATAGTTTCGTTCGCGATACAGTTCACCGCGCGGCGGGTCGAGAGGTGGGGAGCGGATAGGCGGTACCTGCGTCTTGAGTGGCTGATTCCTAAAGCGCGCGTAATCATAGTGATGGGACACGTTCGGTAGAAGCGTCTAAACCAGTACAGAATATTATTGCTGGTACACAGTTGTAATAAATTGTGCAAATAAATGAAATATTAATTATAATTAAAAGTAAAGTAAACGAACAAAGTTATAACAGGCTACGCATATGTAACCAAAGCTAAGTAATTCTGAGTAAGATAATTAAAATTGCATTAATAAATTCAATATGATATAAAGCTGATATACTTCTAGAAAATACGGGGCTATTTTTCATAAATATATTTTTTGAGAGTTACTTAATAAAATAAAAAAGGTTTTTGTTTCACAATTGTGTACTTAACGTACAAAACATTATCATTACAGACTTGAATAATTGAAATGATGTAAAACTAATATTTCGGTTTCCGCGACTCTCACACATTCAAATAATTTAATTTAAATGGATAGACGGACGGACGGAACTGAACGAAACTTGTTACTTTATAAACACGTAACTTTGACGGAGAAAAACTAAATTTTGTCAGTCAACCTTTTTATTTGAAAGACCTAAAATTAATTTAATCCAATGTTATCAGGTATGACATCTATCTACGTGTCTTACTTGTCATATTTAAAAAAGAAAATATTAAAATGTTCTTATTCTGTTGCGATGTGATCATTGTTGCTGTCCGTGGAGGCCAAAGTAAATGTTTGATAAATTCATCGTATAAGTACCACAACATCTGTGGCTCAGTGGTAGGACCTAAGGCATACAAAACTGATGATGGTCTTTGGTTCAAATTCCGCATTTTTTATAAAAAATTTAGGAAACCTAAAGGATGAGTATTAAAACGCGCGGTGGCGTGGAAGGTTAAAAGAAAAAGTTTTTGAATGGTTTTTAAAAGCAAAATCCAACTCCGAAATCCGTTGCACGTACTCCAAGTCCATCATCAGGTCCATCTTATGACACCGGTTCTAACTGCTCGCTAAGAGGAATAAAAAAAAACCAAACAGCATAACTCTATGTCAAACCAACCCCGAGATCCGTCGCACTTCTTCCAAGTCCAGCATCAGGTCCATCTTATGCCACTGGCTCTAACTGCTCCCTAAGAGGAATCGAAAAATCCCAACAACAAAACTCGATGTCAAATCAACTCCGAGATCCGTCGCACTTCCTCCGAGTCCTTCATCAGGTCCATATTGTGACACCGGTTCTAACTGCTCGCTAAGAGGAATCAAAAAACCCAAACAGCATAACTCTATGTAAAACCAACCCCGAGATCCGTCGCACTTCCTCCAAGTCCATTATCAGGTCCATCTTGCTTCTCATCTTGCTGCTAACGAAAACAAAACGAAAAAAGAACGAAATACGTGCGTTTACCGATTTAAAAATTTCACATTTTAATAAACAAATCAAATCATAATATTCAAACTCAAACTAAAAACATCTGAAAATTAATAAAACAACCAAATTACTAATCTAAATTACTATTTAATATAACAATAAAAATAAATATTAATACGTTATTAATAAAATTCGGTAAAGCTAAAAGTCGATTTGGTACTGTCTGCAGGACATCACTAATGATCACGCGCTTTCGTAAGAATCGGTAAAAAAGGGATAGCTTAATTGCTTTCGTCATTTGATCAAAAGAGACAGACATATTGACGTGACGTTCGCTAGTTCCAAGTGACCAGTGTAAAGAGAACGTGGTTAGACTGGTTAGGAACAAAATCTTCGTTTAATACAATGAAATAGACTCATCTATGGAATGTTATATAATCTTTTTAATAACTTGAAGTCCTAGAGGTCTTTCCACACCACTTAACACTACAAATTTACCATGTTTTAGCATGTTATTTATTTAATTTCTTTTTTCGTTGACGTAGGTACGCACGGGTCGTAACATGGACGCAACTAAGGCTCCGTCCGTTCTCGAGTGGAAACCGCGTGCTGGAAGACGCCTCCCACGCGGCGATTAAGGCACCCGCTCACGGAGACATGGCCTTCGTATTGACTGTGTTTGTTTTATGGCATGAGGCAGAAAGGTTCTCGAGTGGAAACCGCGTGCCGGAAGACGCCGCATGAAAAGGCCTAACAAAGTAGACAGTCCATCAGTGGTATGGTATTTTTTAATTATCGTAAAAATTAAGGATTAAAAACCAATGACCGCAGCGTGGATCGATGACTCAAATAGCGCCTTTGATGATCGGGCAAAAACCCACTCGAGATGGATCACGGCCGATCCTCACCCCGTATCGGGGATCGGATCGGCGAAATGATACAAGTGTGGACGGAGCTTACATGCTCCGTCTAGTGGGGGGGGGGGGGGGGGGTTGTCTGTGTTGCCGAGTCATACATACGCGTCATTGCGATTCGTTATTTTTATCTGTATATTATTGTAGTTGTAATATAATAGCCGTTCTACACCTTCCGATCCGATTCTAATTATCGGATGAAATCGGATAATGTGTAGTGTATAGTTGCCGGCAAACTTTTAGAAAAAAATGCCGGATCTGAATCGCCTCGTCCAAAATACGCTTAACATTTAACATCTTATCCCTTCCAGTGGCAGAAACCGGGAGCCGGACCCCACGTCAAGTGGCAGGCATCCGGGAGCCGGACCTGACAAAACAAGCCGTTGAGTGGCAAGGTTTCTGATTGCATGACAGGAGAAGTGGCACAGCCATCTTGGCAAAATATACCGTTTAGTGGCGGGCCTCCCACGGGTGGTCATCGCGAATTTCCGCATGTTACAAAAATTATCTTTTCTCAAAAAAAATGTACAGATGTTGTATATAAACTATATATCGTTGGATTCATCATAAAATGCCATGTTTATTGTATAGAAATTAATGCCATTCCATTTATAAGAATTTTGCTAGTCTTGATCAATCGTCGAATGACTAAATTTTAACCACTTTATGTATAAAAATAACTATAATTAGGAAAAAAAACAGTGATCCGCAGAAAAAACTAATTTAATGGCAAATCTATATATTTATTTACACCTATAACCCTTTTTATTACACCTCACTATACAATATTTTCTAACCACAAGGTTTTTAAAATGCTCACGGCTCGGCGGTCGACGCGTAATGGTCGGGGGGTCGGGAAGATGACGCAATTTCTAACGAACTTTGCTTTGCGCGTCAATTCGACCGTTAGTGAATGCCGTCCTTGCTTATTGACGTATGCATCTTACAAGTGTGAGCAAGCAAAATATAGTTTTGACGGTTTTATTTCGGGTGCGAAATAAGACATCGCACAGGGTCCGGGAGCCGGATCCTGCCACCCAACGGCTAGTTTTGTCCGATCCGGCTCCCGGATCTCTGCCACTTGACGTTGGGTCCGGCTCCCGGTTCCTGCCACTTAACGGTAAATTTTGTAAAACAGACGCGCCACTTCTCCTGCCATGCAACTGGTGGCGCTGCCACCTGAAGGGTTAACATTATAATTTTATATTTCTGTGGAACGTCAATTTGACATTTGATAGTATAATTTATATAATATTGACATTGACATGCAAATGCATCATTCTCATGCTCATGCCATGCCGTGCATGGTATGGTATCTCTTAGGACATGGCCTGTAATTGAAAACAACGCCATCTACTGTTTCTATTCCAAGTCTACTCGACGTCAGTGTTGCTGTGTATTTTGTAGTGTGTATTTGGTAGAAAAAATTAATCTAAGAAATGTTTAAAAAATTCTGGAAAACATAATATTTTTTAAAAATTATAGAGAATATATTTTTAATAATAATATTCTAACAGAGTTACTAATATTACAGTGCAAATAAACTAGGAAATAAAATGTATTTTAAACTTTGGTAGGTACTTAACTTTTTTCTTAAAAGGTGGCAATACCATACAAAGTCGGTGACGTTTTAGTTTTACTCCGTCGTTTGTATTTGCATTTTTGCAAATTTTCAAAGTTTGTGAAGTTCTGGCAAAGTTCTCATTTGGTGTTTTCTGGTTACCGTGCACGCGCTTTTGTGTTTTGTACGTTTGTTCCTTAGTTCACCGCATTATATCTGTGTTTAATTTGTGTCGACTTGAGTCTTCCTAGTGCTCCTCCATTAATTACCTCGCATTGGATATATGAACTTTGTGATGTTACTTATGACAAATAATATACAAAAACCAGCATTTGCTTTGTTTTATTTTTTCCTTATCACTATAAAAAATAACTGATTTATGTGGTTTTCTGTGTCAAATGCGTTAAAAGCATAGATACGCATTTACACAAAATACCACATAAATCAGTTTCCATCCTTAAATTTTTTAACTGCGTGTAGGCACCTATACAAGCTATATACACCGGTTGTAGTTATATATACAACATCCATTAGTTGAGAGCACGCCCGCTTGGGGCAGCACTAGTAGCGACGTGAAACTAGCAAGAGTTTCGTATCTATTTCCGATTATTACATTCTTATCTATGCCGTGCATGTGCTTACATTTCTCACGCATGGTTTTAAGTGTTGATATGGGAAAGATTTAATTAAAAAATATTTTTATTGACAAGTGAACAAAACTACATTGCTAGTGATGGCGTATTTACTAAAAGAAGTGTAAGTAGTGATTACTATCAACGTATCATAACTTGTTTTAAGTCAACAACCTATGCGGCTCACTATAGTGAGTTTTAAATGTTCGCTGTTTGCCCTTATTTATTACACAAATTAAATGTAGATATCATGGTAAATCATAGTATACATTTTTAATTATAGCCTTTATTGCCGAAACTAAAATGCATATCTACTTAAAACTTAAAACTAACACATCGGATCAGTATTCGGCGTGTCTTCCGACACATAGGCCTCTCCCAGCTGCTTCCATTCATCCCTATCAATGGCCTTCCTGGTCCAGGTGGCACCCCCCACCTGCTTGATGTCGTCCATCCACCTTTTAACTGGTCTACCTCTTTTTCAACAACCTTACAAGATACAAGATACATGCATAGTATACATACGTAGTATAATATAATAGAATGGATAGATCATATACATAAAGAACTTTATTTAATTAACAAAACTTTTAATCAATTACAGGTATGAAAAAAATGCTGAATATACTGCCTTCTATACTGGTGGAGACATTTCCTGGACCATTGATGGCTCGCATCTACTTTGTTTATGTAATGATGCCATACAAGTGATTGATGTCAATACATGTTCTCTAACTTTGGTTATCGGCGACTCAAATGAAGAAACAGAAGGTGACCCGATATATACTTTTAAATTATCACATAACAATGAAGTCGTAGTTACTGCACACAAAAGTGGCTTGATGAAACTATGGGACAGGCATACAGGAAAGCAGTTGAAGATGTGGAGGTCTGGTCACAAAGGGCCAGTTGCTCGACTCACCTTTGATTCTTCAGACTCCAGTATAGCATCAGGTGGCTCCGACGGCAACATCAGAGTATGGGACCTCGGCCACAACACATGTACAAGCAGCTTGAGAGGTGCCACTGGCGTCTTCAGTGTTCTAGAATACCACCCTGACACATCCAAACAACTTATTTTTGGTGCAGCAGATGACACTAAAATCAGATCTTGGAACTCAAAAACTGGCAAAGAGCATGTTGTCTACTCCGGCCACTTCAGTAAGATTACTTCATTACAGTTCACTCCAGACGGTGAACACATGATCAGCGCTGGAAGAGACAGAGTTTTAATACTCTGGAATCTAGATGAGAGTAAGGCATTGAGGACTGTCCCTGTTTATGAAAGTATAGAAGCCATGCTATTACTGCCTCCAACATTCAAGGTGCCAAATTTTAAGAAAAAGTTAGAAACTAAAGGAATTTTCATTGCTTGTGCTGGTGAAAAAGGTGTTGTTAAAGTATGGAATGTGCAAACAAGTCATGTCATGTATGAGCAGAACAACAGCCTAGTGTCTCCTGCTCAAGAAGAAGGTGGTTTGGCTGTCACTCATTTGTTATTTAATGAGGCTAGAAACCTTTTGTCTGTGGTTACAGTGGACCACAATATCATTATCCATGAGCTAGAAACCTTCAATTGTATGAAGCAGTTGGTTGGATTTACTGATGAAATTTTGGATCTAATATTAATCGGCCAACATGAGGCGCACCTAGTTGTGGCTACCAACAGCCCTGATCTGAAGTACTATGACTTGGACTCTATGAATTGTCAAATTGTAAAGGGACACACGGACATAGTGTTAGCTTTGGCTAAATTTCCAACAAAACCTGAAATGTTTGTCTCTTCAGGAAAAGATAATGCTGTAAGAATTTGGCTCCAAAATAGCAGCAAGGAAGTTATATGCGTGGTAGTCGGAGTGAGGCACACAGCATCTGTGGGCTCTGTGTTCACTTCTCAAATATCAAATGAGTTTTTCACCTCAGTTGGCCAAGATAATTGTCTAAAAGTTTGGACTGTTCCAAAGGATATTGAGGTTGCAGACCATAAACTAAAATCAAGTTACACTGAACTGGCCCATCAAATGGATATCAATTGTGTTTCTGTATCGCCAAATGATAAAATGATTGCTACAGGATCACAGGACAAAACTGCTAAACTATGGTCAAATGATTTGAGTTTATTAGGTGTACTAAAGGGTCACAGGAGAGGGGTGTGGTGTGTTAAATTCTCTCCCGTTGATCAAGTGGTGATCACATCATCAGCTGACGCAACAGTGAAACTGTGGTCCATAGCAGATTTGAGCTGCTTAAAAACATTTGAAGGTCATGAAAGCTCTGTCCTTAAAGTGGAATTTTTATCTAAAGGACAACAGATAATATCTAGTGGAGCGGATGGTTTGTTGAAATTATGGAATATCAAATCGTCAGAATGTAAGATGTCTTCTGATATCCATGACGGTAAAATATGGGCCATGGCTGTCAGCAAGGATGAGTCCATAATAGTGACAGGTGGTTCAGATTCGAAATTAATTAAATTCCTTGATGTTACAATAGAAAGACGAGAAAAGATGGCTAAAGAGCGAGAAGAAATGATTTTACAAGAGCAAGAATTGGCTAATCTGCTCCATGACAAAAAGCTGATCAAAGCCTTGAAATTGGCGTTACGAATGGAAAGGCCGCGCCATGTTTTAAAAATAGTAAATGAGGTTTTGAAGACAGGGAATGACAAGCTATATGAGACTCTTCAGGAGATCAACCCTACCCAGAAGGAAACTTTGCTGAGGTTTGCATCTAAATGGAATACAAATAACAAGAACTGCCACGCGGCTCAGCTAGTCTTTAACATTTTAGCTCCAGAAATTTTATCAGGGAATTTGAAATTACCTTCTTTAGCGAGTTTTATTGAAGGAGCACTTCCGTATAGTGAAAGACATTTTGATCGGTTAACAAAATTAATGCAAGACCTCAATTTTATCACATACACTGTCAATTGTATGCAACCACATGCTATTAAAGATGATTAAATGTTATTTAACACACAATTTAGCAGTTTAACATTGCTATAATATACCTATAGTAAGCCCATTTCGCGATAGTACAGAGTTCTATAAACCGTAACAGACGATGAAACGGTCCGGCGGCGGACCGATAGGGACGCAGATATCTGTTAGAAAGAGATAGTAATATATATATATATATATATATCTCATTCTAACAGCAGCGTCCCTATCGGTCCCCCGGACCGTTCGATCTTCTGTTACGGCTATTAAATTTATGAGCAAATATTGAATAAAAAATATGTGAACACGCCTCAGATATTTTTGGTCAAATTTATGCTCATAAAGTCGTAAATATAAGTACCCTACTGTAGTAGCGAAACTCACAAACACAAGATGAATATACTTACAAATATTCGATTAGGCAACTACTATCTACGGGTACCATGGGAACCTGGTATGGATGAAGAAAATTCATGCGACCAGTGTTCCTGCCTACTGATTACTATTGGTAATAATTCATACATACCTAACTACATACACGCATTAACTAACGCAAAGTAACAAATTTTCAAGAAGCTAATAATAACATAATTAATAGTCCTATTTGTTATGAAAAAAAAACCGGCAAAGAGCATGTCGGGCCACGCTCAGTGTAGGGTTCCGTAGTTGCCCATCCTTCACAATAGTCGGGCTTAAGGAAGGATGAGAGGTTTAAATTACGAGAAAGATTTCAAGCTCTATAAAATACCCAAAAAAGATAACTCATCGACTCCCGTGCGGCCGCAGGCCTCCACAGCTGGCGCCGCGGATTCACACTCCTTAAAAGCAAATGTCACCCTGCGTCCGCAAAACCGTGAGTTAGAAAAACGATCGCAATCTCGATCGCCGATCCCGGAGAGTGACGCGTTAGCCGCGCTGACGAGGGAGATTAAGCTGCTACGCGACGATATGATCGAGATAAAGAGCCATCTAAGAAATCTATCCTCTTCTGTGGACAACTGTGCTGCGCGACTGAATGAATATGATGCTAAACTAGCCTGTTCGGATGCCAAAATACGCATCCTAGAGGAGAAGGATCTGGAAAACGCGCTTCTTCATCAGAAGGTCAGTGAGCTGGAAGAGAGGCTTAGTTCATTGGAGCAAAACACGGTACGTAATGAAATTGAAATACAGGGTATCAATGAACACACGAACGAAAATCTTTTTCACATCATTAAAGTAGCTGCAACAAAGATTGGGATGGAGCTGGCTGAAACAGACATAGACGATGTATCACGCGTTGGCCCACGCCGTGGTACAGGTACCCAGAGCTCGGAGTCTGCCCTTCCACGGCCGGTCGTTCTTCGCTTCGTGCGGCACATGAAGCGCCAAGAATTTCTTAAAGCAGCCAAAGCCCGACGCAATATTACGACTAACGACATTGAGGTAGAAGGACAAAGGAATAAGCTATACTTTAATGAGAGACTTACTAAAAAGAACAGGCGCTTATTTCGTCAAGCTAGGATCCAAAAATCTTCGCAAGGCTACAAGTACTGCTGAACCTCTAACGGACGAATCTTCATACGTAAGAGAGAAGGCGGCCCCGCAATCGCAATACTTGATGCTTCAGACCTGGATAGAATCCGAGAAACGGACCCTGTTTCTTCTCCCGAGACCCCTGCTCCCGCGACCTCTGCTCCCGCAGCATCTGTCGATCCGGTCATTCCTGATGGTTGCCCTGCTTCGGACTCCTCAGCCAGCGATACGTTTCATGTCGAAGATTGACTGTGATTATTGTCGTTATCCTTGTTTCTTATTATTTAAATTACAAAGGCACTTTTTATTGTTATTTTAGTAACTAGCGTCAAGGACTTAGTCATCATTATCGCATACAGAACACACACACAACTTAATCTCCTTCTTGCAATAACCCACACTTGCACACTTTTTTCACACACATCAATTATAGGAATTGCACCTCATTCATTGCTGGGCCCCTTCAACAGAGCACTGACGTCATGGCTTATTTTAGAAATAACACATTTATCTTACTTTTCTTTCACTAATGGCATTACCTACATGACATAGGAATTGATATAGACCAATCTGTTGCCATAAACTGTCACAGAGGCTCGATTCTCTAGAGCAATCTAAGCCGTTTTTTGGTAACGTGGAATCTTTTAAATTTATGACACTAAATATCAGAAGCCTACAACAAAATTTTAATGCATTCGAAGTTGCCTTAAAAAGAATGGACACTTTAGTTGATGCCATCATACTCACCGAATGCTGGTTGAATGAACACTCCGTAATCAACCGGCTCCCGGGATATAATGTTTTTCATACAACAAAATATATTAATAAAAGCGGAGGTGTAGTCATATATATCAGGGATTCACTGAATGTATCTGTTGTGGAACCATGCTTCAACGACGCAAACTGTATCTCTGTTATTATATCAAAAGAAATCAGAATTTTTGGAATTTACCGTTCCCCATCGTTCCACAATACGGAACCATTTCGTAGATCTCTTGATCTAGTACTTGGTGAATCAAAGGGGTTCCAAAACGTAATAGTTATCGGTGATATAAACATTAACATAGGTAATGGATTCCACAAATATTCAATCGAATGACTATCTGCACCTGTTAGCTATGCATGAATTCCTACCGGCTGTTACAATCCCAACAAGAGAAGCTTCATGTTTAGATCATATTTTCATTAAATCTAAATCTCGCGCATCTGGTGCTGTATGTACGTGCCCTATTACTGATCATGACATAGCCATGGGTGCAATTTCGGCATCCAAACCAATAGCTAATGGGAAGCCACGTTGGACTTCTAAAACTGATTTTGGCGCGACAGCATTGGAGCTCCGAACTACTGACTGGTCTCTGGTAACAGGCTCTGCAAACGTTAATGAAGCGGTTACACAATTCGATGAATTGTTATCCACTGCATTAAACAATAGCACCCATCGAACAAAAGTTAGCCGCTCAAAGGTAACCCTGAAACCCTGGATCACACCTGGTCTAATCAGGTGTATGAGACACAGGGATAAACTACACAGCAGAGCAAGAGCTGCCCAAAAAGACCACATCCTGCACACTATTTATAAGCGATATAGAAATTTCCTCGACAACCTATTGTACAACCTAAAAAATGACTACCTAAGCAAACAGTTAACAGAGGCGAGGGATAATCCAAAGAAACTATGGAAATCTGTTAAAGATATCTGTCACTATCAAGGTAATTCTAATTCGGCAAACGAACTAACAACTTTATCTAATTCACCGGTACATTCCTTAAATATTTGTAACCAGCATTTTGCCACAGTGGGACGAAATTTAGCTTCCGATATCCTATCAAAAATTTCTGAATCGCAATCTACCTTAGCTTTAAAAATCAAATCATGCAATTCACCAGCGGATTCCTTTTTCTTTCGACCAACTAACGTCACTGAAGTTGACAAAATAATTTCTAAATTAAAAGTTGATAGCGCGCCAGGTCCGGATTCAGTCAAACCACTATTCATTAAAGAAATTAAAGATATTATTCTCGAGCCGCTAACCCACATCTGTAACTTGAGTTTGGTTTCGGGTTGCTTCCCGGATCGATGGAAGCTAGCTAGAATTACTCCCATTTACAAAAACGGATCTAAAAATGATCCCGGCAATTATCGTCCAATATCTCTGCTCAATGTATTTTCTAAAATTCTAGAAAAAATTGTCAATACTCGTCTAACGACTTTTCTTGATAAGAATAAAGTAATTTCGGACAATCAGTATGGTTTCAGGAGAGGAAAGTCGACGGAAGACGCAGCGACTCATCTTTCAAACAAAGTATCTAGCTTTCTTGATATTGGTGATAAATGTGTTGGGGTATTTTTGGACCTTTGTAAGGCATTTGATACGGTGTCAATTGATATCTTACTAAGTAAACTAAATGTCTTGGGCATAAGAGGGGTAGCCTTCGAGTGGTTCCGTAGTTATCTGACTGGCAGGCGGCAAACTCTTAAAGTTGGGGAGTTCTGTAGTGATGAACTACCCACGTGTTTTGGAGTCCCACAGGGCAGCATCCTCGGCCCAACGCTCTTCCTTATATACGTAAATGATATCTTGAAACTTGGGCTGGAGGGTGCAGAAGTAATCTGTTACGCGGATGATACTGCGGTACTATTTCACGGAAATACGTGGGAAAATGTCTTTGACTTCGCGGAGCGTGGATTGGGTGACATTAGTACTTGGCTGGACAACAATTTACTTACCCTCAACGTGATGAAATCCAACTTTTTAATTTTTTCTAAAACGCAAGCTTCTTCTACTCATCTGCGAAATAACTTAATAATCCACTCAAGTAAATGTCGTGCCAATAGCTCTACAAATTGCTCATGTGTTTCGATTGTCAGATCTGAAAATGTAAAATATCTGGGTCTGATAATTGATGATAAGTTATCATTTAAGCAACACATCTCTGCACTAGCTAACAGAGTTAGGAAGTGCATTTACATTATGAAGCAACTTCGCCACTGCGCCACGGAACAAGTGCTTCGGATTGTGTACTTTGCACTGTGCCAGTCAATCTTGCAGTACGGTATAACGGTTTGGGGTAGCGCCCCAAAAAGTACTCTGCTACTGTTGGAAAGGGCACAGCGAGCGGTCATAAAAGTAATGCTTCGGAAACCTATTCTGTTCCCAACAGACCATCTATACCGTGAGTCCAACCTGTTGAGCGTGAGGCGGCTATTTGTTTTAAAAGCTGCTGCTCGTGCGCATTTGGTTGTCCTTAAATTACCTATCTTCTCGCAACTCCTGGCCAAACGTTTGTTTAGAGTTCCCCTACCTGGTTACAGAACAGGCTTTGCTAAGCGCTCACCAGACTATATGCATCTGCGTATATATAATAACCTCTGCAAAGTGCATGACATTCAACAGTGCACACTTGGCAAAATGAAAGTGATTATTAAGAAGTGGCTACTGTCACTATCATATGACGACACCGAGGCTTTACTACTTGCAAGTTCATTCTAGCTATGCACACACACACACACACACACACACACACACACAAACACACACACGCACACGCACACATACACACTCACTCACACACACCACCTGACGCTAGCGTTCGTCGTGCCTGTCTATTTGGTTAAATATAACTAGTTTAAATTAGTTGTAATTAAAATCTATATTGTCTGTTTATAAACTTATACCTAACTGTTTTACATATTGCACTCCAGGACCCCAAGATACAGGCTCAGCCTAGTTTGGGATCCGCTAGATATATCATACTTTATGTACTTGTGAATTGGTAAACAAATAAATTATTTTGTATTTTTTGTATTTTGTCTATAAAAAGGTCGTTAACGCCAAAGTAACTGTAATTACTTATTACCTTCTGGAAGTTATCGATAATACTTGCCAGATTGAGTGGAATATTTTAATGCAGTATGGCACTTAACTAATATGTGTAACGTTCGAAGTATAAGGACACCGAGCGGCACTTACGTCATTTTAAAGAAAATTATGAAATTTTGCGATAACACAAAAACGGCTCCACCGATTTTGTTCAATATAGTTTTCATTGAAAGTAATTATAAGGCCTCATTTTCATGTTTTATCCATAATTTTTTGACCCGGTGGTTGAAAAGTTAGAGGGAGGGGACACTATTTTTATTATTTTCGGAGCGAATATTTACAAACCTGCTGACTATCAAAAATAATGTTTGGAGACCCCTATTATTTTTGAAAGACCCACACACAACGACAACCCACACACTAGTGTTGAAACGAAAAAAAAAATCACCCTCACTTTAGGTGTTCGAGAGGTAGGTACCCGAAAAAGAATTTATTTTTTAGTTTTTATTTTACCGTTTTGTCGGCGTGATACATACACATACTCATACCAAATTTCAGCTTTCTAGTACTAATGATCACGGAGCTAAGCCGCGGACGGACAGACGGACATGGCGAAACTATAAGGGTTCCTAGTTGACTACGGAACCCTAAAAAGCTGCACTTTGTGATGGAAGCAAGCCGTTTTTCACAGAACGTAGTGATTATATTCTCTTTGTTGCACAGTGATAATATAGACCAATATAAACGTTTTCACTCGAGGAGAAATTAGTTTTACCCCGAACAGAGATGACGCCACTTATTCAAAAAAAGTATAAAAAAATCTAAATCCTGAACGAATACTCCGATTTTGACCAAAGAGGTGCCAATCGGCAGATAATTACCCAATTTAACATTTAAAAAAATTAAAACAGGTAGAAAATAATTTAAGATACCTAAAAAATAATAATTTGTGAAAAAAGTATATGAAATTTGTGATTTTTTGGAATTTTACTCGTAAAAATGTATGTACATGGTACTTATTTATTTATAGTAATATACAACTAATTTTATATTATTTTGATTATAAAATTAGGGTGCTAATCGACAGATAATTACTTAAATTAGTTTTGAAAAATAAAACAAAAATTCAAATAGGCAAAAAGTAATAATAAATACAAAAAAAAACATACATTAAAAAAAAAAAACATTTCTTTGGGGCTTTTATGTAATTTCATATCTAAAAAAATATGAATATGGCTTTATTTTACTTATGTATATTATAACACTATAAATTGATCGTTTAATAAAAAACCGCATATCAAGAACTTGTACAGTTCCAAAGTTATTGAAGATTTTACTATAGTAAAATCTTATGAGCAAAAATATGAAGAAAGTGCCGGTTGTTTTAATATGGAGATGGAGGCGCGCGCGGAGGTGTGGGGGGGGGGGGATTGTGCATTTTGCATTTTTGCATTTTAAACACTGACTAACCATCCTAGACAACATATCAAAAATTCAAAACTACCGGACCGTTTGTAAGGTCACCCATAGTACTTTAGTCTCTATTCACCGAACTATTAGTGGTATAATACCTATACACCTATGGGTATATATCACGCCGACAAAACGGTAAAATAAAAACTAAAAAAAAAAAATTTTTTTTCGGGTAGTACCTAACCCCTCGAGCACATAAATTGGGGATGTTTTTTTTTCCGTTTCAACACTAGTGTGTGGGTTGTCGTTTAATAGGTCTTTTAAAAACAATAGGGGTCTCCAAGCATTATTTTTTGATAAAGTCAGCAATTTCGTAAATATTTGCTCCGAAAATTAAAAAAATAGCGTCTCCCCCCCCCCCCCCCCCCTAACTTTTCAACCACGGGTTAAAAAATTATGGACAATTTCATGAACATGAGGCCTTGTAATTTCAATGAAAACTATATTGTTAAAAGGATACGTCCTTTTAAGAAAATTATGAAATTTTGCGTTGTTGACTCTATTGTGAAGTCTATTGTGAAGGATGAGCAACTACGGAACCCTAGGTACACTGAGCGTGGCCGGACATGCTCTTGGCCAGTTTTTTTGTATTTATTATTACCTTTTGGCTATTTTAATTTTTATTATATTTTTAAAACTAATTTAAGTAATTATCTGTCGTTTGGCACCTTAATTATCAAAATCGGAATATCCGTTGAGGTTTAAGATTTTTTGTAAGATTTTTTGACCCAGCGGCTCCATGTCTGTTTTCTTCAATAACTTTGGTACTATACGAGCTAATGATATGCGTTTTTTTTTTGTAAATGTAAAATTAGTTGTATATTCATATAAATAAATAAAAAAGTACCATGTACATACATTTTTACGAGTAAAATTCCAAAAAATCACAAAATTTTGTTTTCAGAAATTATAATTTTTTGGGTATCCAAAATAATTTTTTACCTGTTTTCAATTTTTTATGTTAATATGGGTAATTATCTGCCGTTTAGCACCTCTTCCGTCGAAATCGAAGTATCCGTTCAGGATTTAATTTTTTTAAACTTTTTTTGAATATGTTGCGCCATATCTGTTCCTAAGGGCCTTATCACACTTGCGATTAGCGAGCGTATTTTCTATACAAATAAGCGACGCGGCGAACACGCTGCGCGATCGCCTTCATACAAAATACGCTCGCTAATCGCAAGTGTGATAAGGCCCTAAGGGGTGAAACTAATTTCTCCTGGAGTGAAATCGTTTATTTTGTTCTTTATTATCACTGTGCAAAACGGCTTGCTTCCATTACAAAGTGCAGCTTCCGGGCCAAAACCGTCCATAACAAGTAAGACTATAAATAACTAGAATGACACATAACACGTCACATTAACTGAATTATCTAAAACCGGCAGCTTTTATCTACAGTTACAAGCATTGATAAAGTAATATAAATGTTACATATTACTGGGTAAATGGAGTGCACTCGTCGTATCTCTAATCATGAAAGATACCGCATTTTCAGCTCTACACGAAGAAGTAAAACCGGTTGCTGAAAGTGTGAAACATTGTAATACCTAAGCGTCTCTGAAGGTTTTTTTTTTATGTCAGATACATATTATTTTTTGTTATAGTTAAACGATCTTTTATAAGATGCGTCATATAAGTACTTTAATCGTACGTATTTCCATTATGAACGATAAAAAAAAATAGGTTACATGAACTTTTTATTTTTTAGAAATTGATGAGGAAATAAAAGTGACCCAAAGCATAGAGTAATTTGATCTATGCCCAAAGTTACCATTCCAAATCGTCACGTTTCTAAATGCGCAAATTTTTTTAATTTGTATAAATTTGATAAACAACGATATGATAATGTCAAGTATAGAAGTTTTATGGGTACTTACTACTTCTTCATCATCATCAGTTTACAGGTTTACAGCGTCCGTGCTCAAGGGGTAGACTGAGAATAGTTTTAATTTTTCCACCAACGTAACCTGATATCCTTACTTATAATATTCGCTGCATAATCCGTATTCAATTGTTTAATCATAATTTAGTGATTTTAATTACGTTAATTACGATAATCGTGAAAAACCGAAGAGCATACATTTTGTAATGTTTAAGTAAATACGTGGCTCGTCCATCCGCAAACAAAATATAAATCTGGCACTGCGCCACTGCCTGTCAAAAAAATACAGTTTAGTACTTTATCACCACAACCAGAGGGCGTGTTAAGTCACGAGACAATGACGTTTTTGGAGCTGTCTTTCGGGGACTGGATTTTAATTGATAACATTTAATTTTCTAACTTCTTACTTAGGCTCTTTATCTGTATTATCAAATAATGGATAAAAAATTGAAATTACTTACCACATTTATACATTTTCGAAAGTATCCCAATTTGGTATCGAAAAGTTCCTCAAATCAAGTCTTACAGCATTGGCGTATCTAAGATAATTTTTCAGGGGGGGCCTGGGGTGGGCCTGGGGAGGGGCCTGGCCATATCCTAAGAGATGAAGCCATGAATTTCTATCGGTAACCCAAAATCCTGGGGTGGGCACTAGACCATACTGGGGTGGGCACGGCCCACCCGGCCACCCCCCTAGATACGCCTATGTCTTACAGTCGGGCTAACACTAAGGCGGATTAAGTATGGATATGGAAATTGTACCATTGTTATTTTTGTGTGTTACGAATGTCAATTTTTCCACAAGGTGACGTCATGTAGAGGGCCTATTATTAGATGACGCTGCTTTCACATTTATTTACTATTTTAAAAACTAGTCTGTGTTAAGCATATACAAATAATAGTTTTGGGTTCTGTGATACTTAATAAATTAATGAAACTTTTTTGAAGTCGGTTGTTACACTTCATCATCACAATGATATCAGCCAAAAAGCGTCCACTTCTGAAACAAAGGTCTCCCCAAGAATCTCCACTCTGACTGGTCGTACGCCGCCTCCAAAGGCTTTACCGCTCATATCGTCGCGCTATTTTGTTGAGGACCTTCCCACACTACCGAAGATGCCACGAATTTGCGCGACAGCGGCAGCGGCAGCGGTGTACGTACGTGTGTCTTGCTCACTCGTTATGCTGCCGCGCTCGGATCTCTCGCTTAACGCTTCCCGCGCCGCTGGTCGCGCAAGGTCGTGGCATCTCTCTACACCTCCGTTACGCGGTCGCCACCAGTTATATGACTAGGGCTGCCATCCGTCCGGGTTTCCCCGGATTTGTCCTATTTTGCAGGCCGTCTGGGGGCTTTCCGGAGGGATTTTAAAAACGTAGGTAACTAAAAAAGTACACTTTTTATGTGAATGAAAAATATAGCGATTGTGTATGAAAAATAAAGCGACTGCGAATGAAAAATTAAGCGATTATTTGAATAATATTATTTTCGGACACGTCCGGGGAAAATGCGATTCACGCCAAATGTTAGGGTTTTTTAAGGCGAAACCTTCAGTCAACTAGGAACGTACACCTAAAGTGGAGGTGATTTTTTTTTCGTTGAATAGGTCTTTTAAAAATAATAGGAGTCTCGAAACATTATTTTTTGATAAAGTTAATATAGGGCGCCCCTTCTAACTTTTCAACCACGGCTCAAAAAAATATGGAAAAATGCGTGAAAACGAAGCCTTATCTCAATGAAGACCATATTGAATAAAATCGGTCGAGCCGTTTTTGAGTTATCGGAAAATTTCATAATTCTCTTTAAAATGACTTAAGTTCCGCGCGGTGTCCTTATACTTCGAACTTTACACATATTAGTTAAGTGCCATACTGCATTAAAAATTCCGCTCAATCTGGCGCGTATAAATTGATAACTTCCAGAAGGTAATAATATGTATTAACAGTTACTTTGGCGTTTACCACCTTTTTATAGAGCTTGAAATCTTTCTCGTAATTTAAACCTTGGGCTTAAAACCGCTGTTTTAAGCCCGTCTATTGTGAAGGATGGGCAACTACGGAACCCTACACTGAGCGTGGCCCGACATGCTCTTGGCCGGTTTTTATGTAATTGAAAAATAAAGCGTTTTTTTTTATAATATTATTTGTGGACACGTCCGGGGAAAAATACGATTCACGCCAAATGTCAGGGTTTTTTTAAGTCTTTGTCCAGGTTCAGCGAATTTAGAGAGGCACCCCTTATACGACTAATGTATTCCGCCCACCGTCACAATCCTACTGGCAACTCTGAATGATTCCGAAGACCTTGGTTCTCCTGCGGATCTATTCATTTCTGCACCTTTAGCATAACTGTCATACGCGACTATTTCTCACGCGGGATAATTACTCGTCTGTTTCTGTGCAGTAATGTGAGAGAGTGGCGGGTAGCGCTATCTCGCGCGACAAGAGTCGCGAGGCATAGTTGTGCTAGACGGGCTGTTTTGATCACCCAAGCGCAACTTGCAATTGCCCTTTCCGTAACGTACCTACGTTATCTTCTGTGTTAAGGGTGCGTCTCCACTGAAGTTGAGACGTACGGATTCAACCAATTGGGTGGATCAACTTTTTCTTGTTGTTATTCTGTCCCGTCACCCAGGAGACAATGGTGATTAAACTTCTGAGAAAAGTGTTGATAATTTATAATATTGGTATTTTCTAGAGATATTCTAAATAAGAATAGGCTTATAACTGCTGCAATTACAATATTTTTGTTGAATATTGCCGCCGCAAATCGTAGTTTTAAAGAGTAACCCAGGGGACATCACCAAGGCAACAAGCAACAGAAAAAAGTTGATTGACCTAATTACAAAAGTGAAGCGAAGCTGATTTGCAGATTTCAACTTAGGCGATCCTGGACGTCTCCGTTCCGCTCCGTTTCAGTGGAGACGCACCCTAAGCTGCCCGGGAAACCCTAAGCTCTACCGCTATAAATATATATATATATATATAAAAAAATATAGAGTTAAATCAAAATATAGAGTAGAGATAGCTGATGGGCGGTCAGGCTCATACCATTTATTTACCCGTTTCTACCCGATTTGGTGGGTTGTATCACCTAGAGTTAGGGGAAGGAATGATAAAAAATGCTGTTAACTATTATCACTATCATCATGTTTTTACGAAGCTTTACTTAGTATGCATGCCCGTCTATTTGCCTATAATCAAATCTTTATAACTCTTATAAGTAAGTTAAATTTGGCCCACTTTCCGGTGTTTGATTGAAATGAAATTTTGCGCACTTATGTTAGTTTGGTGACGGCGCAATTGTTAAGCTACTATCGAGCTGGTCTGATACTGGAGACGGAAGGTGGCCAAAGGAACACGTCAATTGTTTAATATAATCGCATTTTTGGGCTTGTCGTCTTGACAATTACTCTGATCTGAACAAATTAATTAAGCAGCCATAGTTCCCTTTTTGAACCAGTCTAATCCGACCGAATTATACGCAAACTAACTAGTTATCAGTACACACGTGATACATCGCGCAAGCTTGAGAAATGTCCGGCCGCGGTAAAAGCTCGTACGTCAGTGCGTACGCGCAGGCTGCGCGCGCGGAGGTTCTATCAATGATCCAACAGTAGTAGCTAGGCAATCCCGCGCATCGGTTGTCGCGCAGGCGCGGCGCGATCATGTCCAACATGAGTGCAAGAACTGTTTTAATTACGTTATTTACGATTATCTGTTACGCTGTAGCCCAGAATTTGGCGGTGTAAGTTGATTTTTAATTTTAAAATTTAGACCTAGTAAAAGTTATAAATAAAATTAAGGCGTTTAGGTAAGTATAAATATTGAATTAATGCACTCTGTATTATTATGTTAGTGATAATTTTAATTCACTGAAATAATGTAAAACCGGCTTTGTTTTCAAATTAAGTATCAGTTACCATTGGCGTATATAGGGGGGTGGCCTGGTGGGCCGTGCCCACCCCAGTATGGTCTAGTGCCCACCCCAGGATTTTGGGTTACCGACAGAAATTCATGGTTTCATCTCACAGGCCATGGCCAGGCCCACCCCCAGGCCCCCCCCAGGCCCCTCCTGAAAAATAATATTAGATACGTCAATGTCAGTTACTTTATTAGGTTGATCACGTCTAGATATTTACAGCCTGAACTTACCCTAGGTTAGTAAATGTCACAATAATGTTGTCTATTCACTTTTTACATTAATTAAACTACTTGGAGGAATTGGACTCCAACCACCCACTCAAATCTCAGAAACGCAATTAAATTATAAAACCAACCTTACTCTAGTAGATGAATCAATTGAATACCTGTGTGTGATGAAAACAAAGAAACATTAGCATACCTAGGTATAGGTACTGCCCCAATAAAGATAGGAAATCCAAACAAGGCTTTTAGTCTGCTTCGACTTTACGTTGTGTACGTTGCTTTAGCGGTAGTTTCGCAATTTTTGTAATCAGTTTTGAAGCGTTTTGTTAAATGAGGATTTTGGGGTCTGTCATCCAAATTAGGATAAACTTAAAAAAAACCCCGATATCTGAATATCACATCTATCAGACGACTGCTTTTATTTCCAGCAAACATAGCTAAGAACCACCTCGCCAGACAAGACTTTTCGATTCAAAGAACCGCACAAAATCGGATCATCAATTTGGGCAGTACGATGCCATAAATAACCGTGTTAACCTTATAATAAGCCCTCTTTTCGCCGGGGGTTAAAAAAACCACTGAAAGGATAGGAAAATATACTTGTTCCTGTTTATAAATTGGTACTCGGCTATTATAAATTTAAAATTCAAACTTTGTCTACAGACGTCAACGTTCGATGTTACAAATTTCGGAATGCCACCGGGAGAAGTAAAATCAATCGAATGCGTATAATGAGAACAGGATATCAGATCAGAGTGCAATAAAAGCAATAAACTATAGGTACACGTCCTCGGGACATGACACGAAATTTAATTATACAGAAACAAAACAATGGGCAGTAGACGCGACCGTACATGAACTCCGCACGCGTTTCATATTTCTCAGTTCCGATCACCAATTAAATGGTTTAATTTGAACTAAATGTGTTGAGGATGTTTTGATTGATAACCTGACTGATTTAGCGTACTGTATACAAATAGTTAACACAATAGAGCGTTAGAAAATATCTGCTCTAGAAAGTTAAGGGTGCGAAGTTGTGATCATATACATACCTACTTTTTATGCCTTTCGAGATCTTGCTTATAATATGGCTTAAGTATTAAAGCCATATTTTTTCTTAAAAGTGCGTGACTCTACTTTATCATTGTAAAACATAATCGAAATTTCATTCTATTATAGACAATTGAGTCTAAAGGAGGCTTGACTTTCTGATGATACACAGACACGCATCATTTTAAAGCAACTTACCTTACCAATTTTCAAACTGATTTTAGGTAGTATGTGCAATAACTGTTTTTAAACCTGTCTCATAGTCATACCTGAGAGAGCTCAATTGTGAATAATGAATAGACTCTTAAGAAGGGCTGAATTCAGTTTACAAGTTATTTTTCTTAGAATAGCCGAGGAAAACAGTATTGATTGGTTTTGGCGCCTTTAAATATCACCATTTAATTGTTGTAACTTGTAAGGAGTGATCTTAGAGAATCGTAAACGAAAATCTAATGAAAATAACATATGAGTAGTCAAAGTCATACCTATATGTTAATTTCTATTAGATTTTACCTATACTAGCAGGAAATTACGACTTTTAACTGTTTAACAACCAGCAAGCCCAGGAGGTAAATCTCATTGTAGAAACATACATAAGACATTGTAGAAACATCTTAATTTCAAGAACATAATTTCAATACTGTTAAGAGCATGACTAATATCCTTATTTATCAAAATTAATCACTGTCTCAGGAGACTACGTGCCGGTAGATAACATTTAGCCTTTGTTATGTAGAACAGCCAGTAAACGTTCCAGTACCTACCTATCTATAATAAAATCAAAGGTATGTATGGTTATCTTAGACATAGGCTCTAATAAATGTGTTTTTCTATAAATTATTTCAATATACGATATTTTTTTCCATATAAAATAATTCAGCACCCAATGTAACTCGTTTTTATTCTCACTTAGTCATCTTGTCAATAAGTCAATGTGTCAAATAATGTACGCAATACATTGAAGATCGATTTTTTTTCAAAAAATAATTACGCTCTGGTAGTTAACACTAAATTAATAATTTGTTCAAATATCGGTTCATAGCACTAAAATCTACGCCTGGTTACATTTTGTGGCTATATGAACAATACACGCTGTATAAATAAATTTTCAATCCAATTGACCCGCCTCCACTCCCTTGCTTTTTGTAAAATTTATTTAATGTACAGACGTTTACAGTTTTCTAATAAATTAACTTATAAGTGCCTAGTAGGAGTCAAGATGTAGCTGTGATTATAGTTCTGCACTAGTGTGACCTAACACTTGACCGTCGGGCGGTTCTGTCCATTTATCGTCTCGTTATCCTCGCCATTCCTTTAAAGTCTACCGTACTATTATATCATTTTTGTAGACAACAGACTGGCAAAACTCTCGTAGGATCTGGTCAAGGAACTGTATGCAATATCATTATAGAAGAAAGAAATAAGTTTATTTAGCATAATAATATAGACTTAAACATGACTACCTACTTACGAGTATGTATCTATATTTAGATAAAATTAATGCTAAAAAGGTCTTCGCTGAGCTTGTCCTTTTGCCATTGTTCAATTATTTGATCTTTTTACTTGGTGTTTCTTTTTGAATTTTTTTGATGTATATAAGGCGTTCGTAAATATATGAACATTTACTGTAACGCCCAGTCAATAAGAGTCGTGTTCACATATTTATGAACGCCTTATATGCTGCGATATATCTGATGGCGACTGTACATAAAACTGTGTTCTGTTTTTTTTTGGATTTTTTTTAGGTATTTATTTGTTTCTTTTTTTTTTCTTTTAGTACCTAGTCCTAATGATAATTCAGCTTTAGCAGTATTGCAAAGACTTAGAAACTGCAGTGTCTAAGTACTGAGACAGAAATCATTATACGATTTTTTTTGTCAAAAATGTTTTACTGGTAGGTACTCGGTTTTTTACCAACTGTACTTTCTTACACAAACGTTAATTGCTCATCAAGACCAATCAGACGAGTCCAATCACCATGGGTTTATCGTGTGCTTTTTACGAGTTCTAACGGTCACCTTCAGCCCAGCAGTCAGCTTCAGCAGGTTACAAACTTGCTTATCATGCTGCAAAAGCTGGTTATCATGAGACCCTCAGTTAGTGAGTGATATGGAAAATGCTAATAAAACTTAACATTTAACCAACATTTGGAATTTTTGGCTTCAATATTGGCTGAGATCCATTCACAACTAACTGACCATCATGAGACCATTTCGTGTATAATATAGAAAATGCTAATAAAACTTAACATTTAACCAACATTTGGAATTCTTGGCTTCAATATTGGCTGAGATCCATTAACATTTAGCTGGTCATTATGAGACCATAATTTAGTGAGTGATATAGAAAATGCTAATACAATTAAACATTTAACCAAAATTTGGAATTCTTGACTTCAATATTGGCTGAGATCCATTCACAACTAGCTGGTCATCATGAGACCTTCATTTAGTAAGTGATATAGAAAATGCGAAATAAACTTAACTTTCAACCAACATTTGGAAGTCGCGGCTTCAATATTGGCTGAGATCCATTAACAACTAGCTGGTCATCATGAGACCTTCATTTAGTGAGTGATATAGACAATGCTAATAAAACTTAACATTTAACCAAAATTTGGAATTCTTGGTTTCAATATCGGCTGAGATCTTGTCACTTGTTCCAATTAAAGCTGCATATCTCGGAAACTACTGGTCCCATTTATTAGGTTACTCGGCCCTATAGTTAGCTGTTGAGTTTCAGCAGGTTTCAGCCACTTTTTTAGCTACTTATTACCTACAATAAGTTATCATTTATCAACTTGTATAAATGGTTATGGGAAATAAAAAGGCTTTAGTATTATATTATTATATCTTAGGCTAGTTTTTTACAATATATGTATATAAAAAGTAAAATACAATAAAGAAATTACAAAATATATAAACACATTTTAATAAACCTAACCTAGGGTGCCGCCGGCAGCGGGGCAGGGCCCAGGCTACCGGTGGTTAGGGCTGCAGAGAGAGGAACCTCCTGACGATGCGCGCCGTGTCCAGGGGTACGGCCTTCTGTATTTGGCCCTTGATCCAGCCATCTAGCGAGAGTCTCTTAAGATGTTTGTCGAGACTCTTCGCTATAAGACCGTTCGCCGAAACGACTATCGGTACAATTATCGTCGAGTGAACATCCCACATGGTGGTCACCTCGTGAGCCAAGTCAAGGTACTTGCTGAGTTTGTCTTTCTCAGCCTTCACGAGGTTCTCGTCATGGGGGATGTTGATGTCGATGAGCACTGCCTGGCGCTTGGATCGATCTACCAAAACGATATCACGCTTATTGGCTACAATAGTCCTGTCCGTTATAATATATCGATCCCAATAGAGCGTGGCACAACCATTCTCAAGAACTGGCATCGGTGCGTACCTACTTATAGTAGGGCACCTCAAACCCCACAAGACCGTATCGAAGAGCAAGTTGCTGGTGAATGATCCTGGCTACTTGGTTATGTCTGTGCAAGTACTCGCCGTTAGCAAGATGAGAACAACCGGAGATAATATGCCTGAGTACACACCGCACCGGGACGGCGGCATGTCCGACAAATGTCGACCGTACCGTCTTCAGGATATATCTCCGGTAATTGTTCGTCATCGTTACTTATTATTATTATTATTATTAATTACCTACTACTCTAACATTCATCCTATTTTACTTTTTTTACCCGTGACACGCACAGGGATATTAGGTACAAGTCTGCTCAACAAAAACTCAAACCTATGGATTAGTTTGAATGCAGTCTTCTTTAGATAAGTAGTTTCTTGCGGTAGTTTGGTGACGATTATGTCAACACTAGCGCGCCTCGCGGTGCTACCCGCTCATCCCACGGGAACACAATTTATTTTGGGATAAAAAGTTGCCTATGTGTTAAGAAAAATAAGATCGGGAAGAAGTAACAACCATACACATAAACACACTCACTAACTTTTGCCTTTATAATATTAGTGTGAATTATATATATATATAGATTAGGGTTATCATAATTTGTAATATATTATGTAACGGAGCATTCGGTCTTGCGTACGAGAATTATAATTACAAATAAATAAAATATCGGACAACCCCACACTTAGAATAATTATAGGTACATACGAGATATATAACTAATTAATTACCGTATCCTCCTCTTTTAAGTACATATTAAAAACAAACAGTTAGGTGTTTCCTGTAATAGGAGCAATAAATTAAAACATAGATTTTACTCGTTAAACTGAACAACATTTGTTCAGCAACTAAAAAAAAAGACAGTTTTCAAAATTTTATTATTTCAAACAAATTAAATAGTATTTTCAATGTATGTCGTCCAACGTTGACATTTCCTGAGCATTGACATAGCGATCACTACTAATATCGGACATTTCGCAATAAATTGCTTCTTTGTCTAAACATTATTCTACAAAATATCATTTAATACACGTTATTTTCAGAAGTTGCTTAACAAAGGTTGTCCAGTTTCAAGCGAAGAATCCATGTTTTAATTTATCGCTCCTATTACAGGAAACACCCGGATATAATATGTATATATATATATATATATATATATATATATATATATACATGTTCTAATTTTAATTGTTTGTATGTATTAACTTTAGTATTGTGTTTTAATATTTTTTTAACAGTTACATAAAATAAATGAACATCTAAATAATTGTACTCAGAAACAGCCTTCGGTTTTTGCGCTGCACTCGCCGGCTGACGCTGCTACAAGAAAAACGCTCGTGACATGCCGAGCCTTTAGATCTTATTCCATTGTTGTTTTGTAGTCACGAGAAATTATATAATCCACATGCAATATTATGTATATCGTTTAATTGAAATAAAATAGTTAGGTCCGAAATAAAATGTTTAAACCAGTATAAAACAAAGTCGCTTCCTTTTTGTCTGTCCCTAGATGTTTAAAAGTACGCAACGGATTTTGACGCGTATATTTCAATAGATAGAGTGATTCAAAAGGAAGGTTTACAATATTATGTATAATACAATGCATAATTTATCAGCATTGCACTCGTGCGAAGCCGGGGCGGGGCGCTAGTTAGGAATATGAAGTTTGCTTGAGGTCTTCATATTAAGTATATTTTTTCTCAGTGTAGTGTACGTTTTGAGAAGTCAGAATTCATGGTTGGTTTATTTTTGAGTAAGTATTTTTTATTTTTATCATAAGACTTTGTCACCGTCCGAAACGTATAAATAAAATGAACACTTAGAAAAATTAAGAGGAAACGCTGTACTGCTAATTTTTACATACAAATCGAGGTTTCCGTACTTTTCGTTCTCATCCGTTACCTCCTCCGAAACTTAATTAATTTTTACGAAATTTTAGCAACTGAATAGGAAGGTATGCGACGACTCATTTGTATGCGAGCCGTAGTTTTCAAATAATAATTCAATAAAATTAGCTGAAAATTTGTCAAAAATAAAGGACAAGTTTTATCTATCAGGATATGTAGGTTATAAAGACAAGTTTAATTTTATCTACTCTCCCCCCCTCTCAGGGGTGAGCGTCAACCCCCCCCCCCCCCCCCCCCCCCCCCCGCGCCCTCGAATGTGTCCCGGAGCGCGGTATTTTCCACTTTGAAAGAAAACCGTGTACGATACATACAAAGTGTATAGGAACGAAATAATCCTGAATAAATTTACTATAAACCTGTTATACATACGTACAAACGTGATATCACTTATAGAATCAGCGCAATCTGTTATCAAATACTAACGTTTTTAATTATTGATCTTTTTTTTCTGCTAAAAGGTTAGTTATCTCAAAAACTTCTCACTTCTCGGCCAAAATATGTATGACAAAAGTAAAGAATAGAATATTTTTTTTCTAAAAATGTATAATTTATTTCTGTTACTCTTTCATTTACCGTTGCAATGCTATTATTAAAATTTAAGTCATTTGGCCATTATGAGAAATATAAATATTCGTACTAGTTAAACGGTGTTACTTTCTATACCATAGACTTCTTATATGTTTTTTTTTAATCTATAAGTATTGAACTATATTCGGTATTCTTTTTCCTTTTTTAGAAGCACTATTTTAGGAAATAAGGGGTGTGTGGGGAAATCGTCAAGTTTTGCTCATTTTCGTAAATAACTTCAAAACCGTTTAATTTAGAATTATGAAATATATATATTTGAGATGTTCATAAAGTACCCTTTCATTTGATATGTCACACGATATACTTTGCCATTTTTTTTTCTAATTTACCCCCCAAATCTGGCCCCCATGTTTCAAATTACTTGATTTACTTTACGTTACGTTACACGTCCATGTTTGGGTCATTAATTTACATACGTGTACCAAATTTCAACTCAATCGGTTCAGTAGTTCCGGAGAAAATTGGCTATGACAGACGGACGGACTGACACAGACACACGAGTGATCCTACTATAATCATAGCGAACCGCGGCTCTATAACCTACATCCTGATAGATAAAAGTTGTCCTTTATATTTGCCAAATTTTCCATACATTTCAATCTAATTTTCTTGTACTATAAATGCAAACTTTAATCTGACAGTATGGGAAAAAATTGGGCAAGTGCGAGTCCGACTCGCGCATGAAGGGTTCCGTACCATAATCTATAACAAGTTTGTTGTATGGGAGCCCACCTTAAATATTTATTTTATTTAATTTTTAGTATTTGTTGTTATAGCGGCAATAGAAATACATCATCTGTGAAAATTTCAACTGTCTAGATACCTATCACCGTTTTTAAATACAGCCTGGTGACAGACGGACGGACGGACGGACGGACGGACGGACGGACGGACGGACGGACGGACAGCGAAGTCTCAGTAATAGTGTCCCGTTTTTACCCTTTGGGTACGGAACCCTAAAAAGCAGTGATATCGTCTTAATGTTCACAATTGTCCCGTCCAGAACACGGAAAACTAAGACTTAAATTATTAAGAATATAGTAACTAAAACAAAACCACAAAACTAAACGTTTTTAGTAATTGCATTGTAATTATGAGTCATTATAGGTGTTGGTAAGTCTTTCGAGAGTTGGTAACGCACCGTTCCTGGAAATACCTGGGAAAATGGTAAATATTGGGATGTTCCGTACGTGTGAGGAGTACCTACTTATTTCTTGACTACCGTCCCCAAATATAATTAGCATTTTGTAAAAACTGCTACTAAGTATAGCCTAGCAAGCGTCGGTCCGGCCCAGGGATAGTGGCGCTACAAACAGCTTTCATATGGCAATAATATACATATGTACATCATAATTATTTGCATTATTAAACGTCATTGATTGTGTCATTATCAAATTTTAAAACGTTGTTTACCCTTGTTGTTTACCGGAATGCTGCTCAATCCTGTTGAGGTTGTATATGCGTGTTCAGCCACCATAGATATATATTCCTTGACACTAGCCTTCTGTCTTCGATTTACTACGGAATTAACATGTCGTAGGTTGAGCAAAGACTACAATGTAACATGAGGTTGAGCTACAAGAAATATAAAATAATAATGTAACTCGTGTTCGGCTATTCATTTCACTACATCAACAGGTTATGGGATTAAAATGCAGTGAAGTGAAAGTAAAATAATAATAATATGTAGCCAAAAAAGATTCATAAAAATAAATGAGAAAAGTGAACATATAAAACAAAGGAAAAATGGCGTCAAGTTCAAATCATTTTCCTCAATTGAAATCTGAAAACTTTAATAACTGGATATTTCGTGTGGAATGCATCCTTGAAGAAAAAGGACTATAAAAAATAATCAAAGACGACGATGAACGAAGTAAAGAAACATTTAAAAATGATAACGCGAAAACTAAGAACATCATCGTGCAGTGCTTACCAGATAAATATCTTAACACGGTCAAAAACTGCGAACTAGCTAAAGAGATGATAAAAGTACTGAAGGAACTGTTCCAAAGGAAGAGTATAATTTCAATCATTCAACTGAGACGTAAGTTGATTAATTTAAAGCAATCACCTGACGAGAAATTAAAAGATTATTTCGAGAAATTTGATAACATTGTACGAGAACTGGACTGTTCCGAAGACAAACTGACTGACCGCGACAAAATTGCTTATTTACTAACGGGACTACAATCGAAATACGATACCGTTATCACCGCTATAGAATGTAACACGGATTTAATGTCAAGTACTATCAAACTAGACTTTGTGAGAGCGAGACTTTTGGATGAAGAACTGAAAATAACAGATAAACAAAGAAGTATAGACGAAACCCAAGAAACTGCCTTCGTAACATGCTTCAAGTGCAATAAGCCAGGACACCTTTCAAAAAATTGCAGAACCAACTTATGGCGTGGCCGAGGAAGATCTCGCGGAGCTACAGGGCACAGAACACCACGACAGCAGTACTCAGGCCATTATGGACACATCGCTGTAAATTCAAATGAAAGAGAGATAGATTTTGGCTTTATAACAACCGATAATTTACAGGAAAATTCGAACGTCAGTAGCAGTGAACATAATATTTCATGGGTTATCGATTCCGGATGTACCGAACATCTCATTAGTGAGAAGTACGAAAAATACATGACGAAAATTGTCCGATTAGAAAATCCGATAAAAATTTATATAGCGAATGGAGACTTTATTACTACGGAGAAAAAAGGTTACATCGTAATGACATGTGGCAAAATTAAAATAAATTTAGAAGCATTAATAATCAAAAATCTGTCATTCAACCTTATGTCAGTCAAGAAAATGGTTCAAAACAATTAGAATGTAATATTTAGTAAAGATTACGTAAAAATATGTAAACAAAATTCATATCATCATGTGTATGGTTCATGTGTAGGCAAAATATTTATTTTGAATGCGGAAATATGTTTTAACGTGTCTTATAGTGCGAATTCCAGCTCAAACTCCGAGGACATATGGCATAAACGGTTAGGCCATCTCAATCGCCGAAGTTTGCGGTACATGCACCTACCGGCTAGTGAAAAACCATGCAGTTCGTGCATGATGGGTAAATCGACCCGACTACCATTTCTACCCGTCCAGAGACCACGTTCAAGATACATAGGTGAGTTAATATATTCTGACATAGCGGGACCCGTACGTACACTTGGAATAAACGGTGAATTATATTATCAGGTCGTTATATATGATTATTCCCATTTTTGTCACACTTATCTTCTCAAACATAAAAGTGAAGCGACAGGCAATCTAATTAACTATATAAGAAGATTCGAAATCGAATATGCAATAAAAATAAATAGGGTACGTTGCGATAATGGCGGAGAACTGAAAAATTTAACTTTTGAATCCTTTTGCAGAGAACGAGGAATAAGTATTGAATATTCACAGCCGTATTCACCACAACAAAACGGAGTATCAGAACGCATGAATAGAACTTTATATGATCGAATACGAACACTGTTATTAGAAACAAATCTTCCAAAATACCTGTGGGGCGAAGCTATAGCATGTGCGACGTATCAACTTAATAGATGTCCATCTGCAGCTATACACTTCAAAACGCCTGAGAGCATAATGCGAGGAAGAAACGATTTATCAAAACTCCGAGTATTTGGAAGCAAAGCATGGGTAGTAACCATATCTAGAGGAGATAAACTGGCTCCCAGATCCAAAGAGATGCGAATGGTTGGATATTCATCAAACGGATATCGCCTTTGGGATCCTGAAATGAATAAAATCGTAACATCACGAGACGTACGATTTGACGAAAGTGACATTATTTACAAAGAAAATATTAGAAATATGAGAGAGGTAGAGCAAACAGATAGCTACAATTATGAAGAAGAAGAGGAATCAACAGACGAAAAGCAAGGAGAAAATTTAGAACAATTAAAAAGAGATAAAAATGTTATTGAACAAGGGGAAAATAGTCATACAATTGACGCACAAGTACAAGAACGAGAAGAAGAGGAAGTTGTCGAACAACGAGTTACTAGAGAAGAAAGACCAAAAAGAACGATAAAAATGCCAGAACGATATACAGATTATATTATGGATGAAGATTTTCATGATGAAAATGTAGCCTACTGCTTATTGAGCGACTCCGATCCTAAAACGTATAAAGAAGCTATAAGTCAAGGATCAGATTGGAAGGAAGCAATTAATGACGAAATAGAGTCACTAGAAGAATTAAATACGTGGAAAGAAGCGGAATTACCTTCGAAACAAAAAGCAATCGACACAAAATGGATATTTAAAACCAAACAAGACGGTAGAAAGAAAGCCAGATTAGTAGCGAAAGGTTTTCAAACAAATAACGAATACAACGTATATTCGCCAGTTGCAAGAATATCGACGATTAGAACGATGTTTAGTCAAGCAGTACAAGAAAATTATCCTATAAAACAATTAGACGTACAAACAGCATTTTTAAATGGGTATCTCAATACTGAAGTATATATAAAACCACCAGAAGGGGTGAAGGTAGCAGAAGGCAAAGTTTTGAAACTACAGAGATCACTATATGGACTGAGAGAAGCTCCGAAGTGTTGGAATGAACGATTTCATAATTACATCATAACACAAGGTTTTGAACAATCAAAACATGACTTTTGTCTGTATTCGAAAGCACACGTATGGTTGCTCATTTGGGTGGATGATATAATAGTAACAGGCAAACAAACTGAAATATCTAAAACAATATCAAAGTTGAAAGATGAATTTAAAGTGAGAGATTTAGGTGATATCACATAATATTTGGGAATGGAAATAAGAAGAGAAGATGAAATACTAAAGATTAGTCAAACAAAAATGATACAGAAAATATTAGAGAAATTTGGTATGGATGACTGCAAAGGAGCTCAAACCCCCATGGAACAAGGAACATCAATGACAGAAGAAGAAATTATAGAGGATGTGCCTTATCGTGAGTTAATTGGATGCCTCATATATATCGCAACAATTTCACGTCCAGATATAACATTTACGGTGTCTTACTTGAGCAGATATTTAGACAAACCAACAAAGGCAACGTGGATATCAGCTAAACGAGTACTAAGATATCTAAAATTTACATCCAACAAGTGTTTAACATACACTAAATCTATGAATAAACAATTACAGTGCTACACCGACGCAGATTGGGCGAGTGACAAGGAGGTCCGGAAAAGCGTGAGTGGTTGTTGTATTTTTCATAATGGTAATTTAGTATCGTGGTTCACGAAGAAGCAGCAGACCGTTGCTTTATCTTCAGCAGAGGCGGAGTATGTGGCAGCAGCCATGGCTACCTCAGAACTTGTCTACTTAAAAGGTATACTTTGTAATTTTGGATGTAGTGACATAAAAACGCATTTACTGGTGGATAATCAAAGTACTATTAAGATGATTGAGTGCAACGAAAATAGTAAAAGAACCAAACACATTGATATCAAATATCATTTTATTGAAGACAACTTTACAAAGAATGTATTCTCAATCTCGTATGTGTCTACCAACGAGAACGTTGCAGATATTTTTACGAAATCTTTAGGTGTAATTAAACATAACTTTTTCCTTAACAAACTAAAGATTTTACAATAAACATAGTTATTTTATATAACATATATTAGAAAGTTAATTTAAGAATTTAGGTACGACTACTATAGAGTGAGAGAGAATGCTCTATTATGTGATTTATGTGTTATAATTGAATGAGATAGTTAATGATTTGTTTATTTGCTATCTATATATATATTACGCGAGGCCGATTTTTGTACATCCCATCAGATCTACAGTTATGGTCCGATTTTGATAAATGATATGTCATTAGATTCGTCTCATGCTGGAGAGGTGCATAAAACTCTTGGAATTTTAATTTTTTTCTGAAAAGGTACTGAAAAATGGATTTGATAAAACTACTGTGCGCTAACCACGTGATCCCTATTTTGACATAAGATGACCAAATAATAATAAGCATGATTTGCTCACAAACCTGAGTAAGTTGTTCAGCATGATGAAATATTATTTTTGAGTCGACAACATAATATCCGCAACACTTAAAACATGTACGAATATGCAAAAATAATTTTACAGTTTGTTGACAATGAATGACAGTAACCATATTCTGACAACTTTTAATGTCTTTTTTATTGGGGGCTATTATGTCAATGCTCTAAATTGCCAGGTTGTTTTTCTTTTTATAATGTTCATATGGAAACTTTTTTCGCATACCTGTTAAAAATGTGGAGAAAAAAGCCGGTTAAGTGCGAGTTGGACTGGTACTCGAAAGACTAGAAAAACTGACCGTCATTCAAGAATAGATTATTTTTATAGGCGAGTTTTACAATAAATCAAAGCAGAAAAAATGTAGTAAAACTAATTTAAACGTCATTCAAATAAGTAAATTTATTATAGATTATTATAAATATGATTATATAAGTCCATCAAAAAAATAATTCCAAGGAAAATGGCATGAGTCATGGTAAATTAAATGGTATTTTACAAGAAAAAACTAAGTCCTTCCGCTTGCATGTCGACGGGATGGGAAATGTGGTCGAGTTGAGAATATGGACGAGTTGGCACTGAAGACGACTTGGTAATACGGACGAGTTGGTGATATGGGAGATTTGGCAATAAAGACGAGCTGATAATAAGAACAAGTTGGTATTGTGTAGACGAGTTGGGTGTATCGTCGAGTTGGGAATATGGACGAGTTGGAAATGTGGATGAGTTGGCAATGTGGATGAGTTGGTAAAATTGACAAGTTGGGAACATGGACAAGTGGGAAATTTGGACGAGTTCGCATTATGGACGAGTTGGCAATGAAGACGAGTTGGTAATACGGACAAGTTGACAATGAAGACGACTTTGTAATACGGACGAGTTGGTGATATGGAAGATTTGGCAATAAAGACGAGCTGATAATAAGGACAAGTTGGTATTTGTAGACGAGTTGGGTGTATCGTCGAGTTGGGTTGGGAATATGGACGAGTTGGAAATGTGGATGAGTTGGCAATGTGGATGAGTTGGTAAAATGGACAAGTTGGGAACATGGACAAGTGGGCAATTTGGACGAGTTCGCATTATGGATGAGTTGGCAATGAAGACGAGTTGGTAATACGGACAAGTTGGCAATGAAGATGACTTTGTAATACGGACGAGTTGGTGATATGGAAGATTAGGCAAGAAATACGAGCTGATAATAAGGACAAGTTGGTATTGTAGACGAGTTGGGTGTAACGTCGAGTTGGGTTGGGAATATGGACGAGTTGGAAATGTGGATGAGTTGGCAATGTGGATGAGTTGGTAAAATTGACAAGTTGGGAACATGTACAAGGGGACAATGTGGACGAGTTCGCATTATGGACGAGTTGGTAATACGGACAAGTAGGTAATATGGACGAGTTGGGAATATGGACGAGTTGGGAATGTGGATGAGTTGGCAAAATGAACAAGTTGGGAACACGGACGAGTGGGCAATGAAGACGACTTGGTAATACGGACGAGTTGTCAACGTGGACGAGTTGGGAATGTGGATGAGTTGGCAAAATGAACAAGTTGGGAATATGGACGAGTTGGCAATAAAGACGGGCTGATAATAAGGACGAGTTTGTATAGACGAGTTGGGTGTATCGTCGAGTTGGGAATATGGACGAGTTGGAAATGTGGACGACTTGGAATTGTGGACGAGTTGGGTCTATGGACAAGTTGGAAATGTGGACGAGTTAGCAATATGGACGAGTTGGCATTGTTGATGAGTTGGAAATGAAGACGAGTTGGCAATGTAGATGAGTTGGGTGTATGGACGAGTTGGTAATATAAACGACTTGGCATTGTGGACGAGGTGAGAATATGGACGAGTTGGAAATGTGGACGAGTTGGCATTGTGGACGAGCAAGTAATATGAACGCGTTGGCATTGTGGATGAGTGGGAATATAAATGAGTTAGCAATGAAGACGAGTTGGTAATACGGACGAGTTGATAATATGGACGAGATTGGCAATAAAGACGAGTTGGTATTGTAGACGAGTTGGGTGTATGGACGAGTAGGAAATGTGGACGAGTTAGCAATATGGATGAGTTGGCATTGTGGACGAGTTGGGAATATGGATGAGTTGGCAATAAAGACGAGTTGGTAATATGGACGAGTTGGCATTGTAGATGAGTTGGGTTTATGGACGAGTGGGCAATGTGGATGATTTGGCATTGTGTACGAGTTGGGAATGTGGATGAGTTGGAAATATGGTCGAGTTGGCATTGTAGATGAGTTGGGTTTATGGACGAGTGGGCAATGTGGATGATTTGGCATTGTGTACGAGTTGGGAATGTGGATGAGTTGGAAATATGGTCGAGTTGGCATTGTAGACAAATTGGGAATATGGACGAGTTGCCAATGGAGACGAATTGGTAATATAGACGAGTTGGCAATGCAGATGAGTTGGGTGTATGAACGAGTTGGCAATGTGGACGTGTTGGGTGTGTGGACAAGTTGGCATTTGGCAATGTGGAATAATTAACATGTTACCCTAACATGCGAAACTTGATGGTAGAAATAACCTACATATGATGCAAATTTCAAAAAATCGACGCGCTCAAGAATAAATCATATTTGAATTAATGACGTCTGGCTGATCATTCTTATACTCATTCAAAATAAAATTTGACAAATTCTGCTGTCAACAAAACAAATTGATTTTATAATGTTTCCGTTTTTACCGACTTTAGTAAGGAACCCTAAAATTAGGTTTATATCATAGACTTGAGAGTATAGATAGCATCTCCCTCACTCTTCTGTCAGACACTATTTCAATGAGAGGAAAGACGAAAGTTTGAATTTGGAATTCGCGGGTATTAGGCCTTCAGCTCTAAATTTATTGAAAAAAATATGTCTTAATATTCTTTTTTCAACATTTTTAGCTGTTTTATATATTGGTTTTTATTTATTACACATATTTGACACATTTTTTTCGTTTTTTTTTTATTTTTATGGTGGAGTACCTATTGTTGGACAGTTAGTTATTTAGATTAGTAAATAGGGTTTGATTAAGTATACCTAGCGTAAGAATTTCAAACACAATGTGTAATTGTTATTGAATAAATTGATTGATGATGATGACATGGCAGCACCCATATTAAGAAAATTTGCACGATCTATTGAATTCCATAAAAAAAATCAAGCGTTGATAATAGTGGTTTTCCGTGTATCTATAAACGTTTTATACTCTCTATTTCATACAATTGAGTTTATGTAAAAAAAAATATTATCACTATTTTTAATAGTGAGTGCCCAAATCTGTCGTTTCGATTCATGTGCTATTTCTGGAAATTGATAGAAATCGATCAAATCGATAAATGTATGCCCTGAAGAAAGAACAACAAATTAAATTCTACCAATCTTATGTTCGGTCATATGAAAATATGTCAATTATTTTTTTAAGATATGGGATTATTTTTATGAATTAAATTTTTCCATAAATCGAATAATATGCATTTTATTTGTGAAACAGATCAGCAGATCACATGTCATTAATGCACAAGTTATTTTTACAAGAGTTGAAAAAGTTGGCACGATGAAGCTGGCAGTTGGCTATCAGGCCTAGCTCTAGCCTGGCATGTTTTACCGTTTTTAAAAAATAATTTTGCGAAATTGCGATGTGGTCGCTTAGCGACAAAGCCCTTTAAATATATATAAAAAAAAAACATAGTTTTAACGTGTTTTTTTACAGTATTTATTCTGCGTTCGCCAAAAACTTCTTATCGATAAAGTAGTTATTTTCGGTAACACTTCCGGATTTCCATATTCTAGCGGCGGTTCGACGCCGCAACGGGCCTCTAGTATGTTATAATGTGTTAATGTATGTTTTAATAATCCAAGATTAATCAAGATAATTTAATCTTGAGGGGGAGTGTTGAGGTTGTATATGCGTGTTCAGCCACCATAGATATATATTCCTTGACACTAGCCTTCTGTCTTCGATTTACTACGGAATTAACATGTCGTAGGTTGAGCTACAAGAAATATAAAATAATAATGTAACTCGTGTTCGGCTATTCATTTCACTACATCAACAAATCCTTCGTTCTTCTTGCGAAATAAATCCTATTGAAAAAACCTTGACTTTCATCACTGTGGATAGTTTTGGCTTTATTATGAATAAATTACCTACTTACTTGAAATTTGCGAAATATTTAGTCCTGTTTCCTTTTTGTTTACATCACTGACATTCACCGACTTTCAACGTCAGTTAACAAAAATTTGTCGTTGCCAGTAAATTAATTTGGCAATATGGCTTGGGTTGTAAAACCCCTTGCAGGACTATACAGCGGGCGGACACCATTTGACGATTTACACTTAGGCATCCAAAAACCAGGTTGTGCAATGCAATACTTATGCCATCCCCGAATTCATTATCATTGATAACGAACGTCAACGGACGTCATTTTATTATCCACTGTTTAAAAATAACACAATTCAAATCGTATATCTACGCGCAGAGAAATGTATCACGAACTCACGTATATGTACAATTTGAGGCATTTTATCCGAGGATTAATTCACTCGTATTCGAGTCAAGTAGATTAGCTTTTGTCAGCTCAGCTAATCTTTTAATAACGTCTTTCAGAGACATGTTGTCTCTGATATGCATGATGATGCGAATATTTTGTGGATCGCAAAGGACTTTAGTATTAATTAAGTAATCGGATTTCCGATGTATTAAAATTTCCGATGTATTAAAATCTTAAAATACACTTTTAATATGTTTTCTTCGAGAACTACTTAAGCATGGTATAATTACTTAAGTAATAGTGAAGTAGGTACTTATCCTTTCTGAAAAAAATGACTAACTGTTGAGTTTCTTTCGGCATTTCTTCTCAACAGTGGTCTCATCTTGTGAAATACCGGTAGACTCAGATATGTAAAAGTGCCCTTGCGGCCTACTTGTAGAATAAAGTTCATTATTTCATTTCATAGCTAGAGAATTGTATTTATATATATATATATACGTATTTATAGACATAAGGTTTCGTTAATTTATATAAATTACCGTGTTCATTAGTTATGTACCAATTTGACCTCTTCTCTTAAAACGTTGGTCGAGACTCTTCGCTACAAGACTCTTCGTTCGTTGAAACTAGGTGATAACGATGAATCAATTTACAATACTTTGTGAGCCAAGTCCAACATTCTAAGTTTAATCTTTTCGGTCTTCATAGTTTTATTATTAACATTGAAAAAATTTGACCAACTACGATATTTATTTAATCTAATTACTATCCAGAATTATGTTGTTTTCACACATTATCATAACAAAACAAGACTTAATCGTGTACCTAAATACATGTTAATAAAATTGATTTAATCACTGAGATCCGAAAGAAAGAAAGAAAGAAAGAAAGAAAGTTTTTATTCACAAAAACATATGGTACATAAGATGTTACACATTTCTATTTTTACCCAAGATATGTCCGACCGTTAGGCATGTGAACATTTTGGTCAGCAAGCCATTGCTACACACATGTTTCAGTAATATCATGAACTTCATATTTTATAAAAAAACACATTTTATACTAATTTTATGGATTGTCTATAACAATTGATTTGATTATTATATACCTACCCTAATTATTATAATTACAATTATTGTCACATATACCTTAGTTCTAAGATTTGTGATTAAGAAATTCGACGATACTATAAAACATTTATGATGCAACATTATTTTAAATTTATGTTTGAATTCTGGAGTTGGTAGCATCTTTAGCTCAAGTGGGATTTTATGAAATATTTGCATACACATAAAATATGCGCTTTTCTTCCTCGATTTAAGCCTGTGTGGTGGTATGACTATTTTATACTGTCTAAGGGGCCTATTTGATGCATTGGTCAAAGGTGGAAAAATATCAGGGTTTTGTTTAACAAATACTGCTGTTTCGTAAATATATCGGCCAGGTAATGTTAATAGATGCAGTTCAGTAAATGCTGGTTGACATGATTCTCGACGTCCACTTCCACAGATTGCCCTAATGCATTTCTTCTGAGCTATAAATACTCTATCGGCGTCAACTGAGCTCCCCCAGAGGAGGATGCCATACCTCAGAATAGACTCTACATAGCCATGATAGGCCAAAAGTGCTGTCTTTTGCGATATTGTTTCTTTGAGTCGCCGCAGTTCAAAAACGAATTGGTTTACTTTCTTACACAGGTTTTCAATATGCGCTCTCCAGTTACAGTGTTCGTCTAAGGTTACACCTAGGAATGTAGAGTGATTTACCTGATCTATATCAACATTGTCATGTGTGACTTTAATTTGATGTGATTTGGCCTGGTATGATCTGAACTGCATGAACTTAGTTTTAGCTAGATTAATTTGTAGGTTATTATCGTTAAGCCATGGGATTACATCGTTTAGAGCATTATTTACATCAGATTCATTTGTGCTGATATGTGTACCTTTAACTATAACCGTAGTATCATCAGCGAATAGGATACAATCCTGCTTCGTTGATTCCGGCAGGTCATTGATGTATAAAAGAAATAATAGAGGCCCCAGGATACTGCCTTGCGGTACACCGTAACCATTTGTTCTATATTGTGACTGGTATGATTTGGATTCGTTTCTTTCTACTTTATCAATTTGGGTACTTTGTTTTCTATTTAATAAATAAATTTTGATCCAAGAATGTGCTGGTCCTCGAATTCCGTATTTGTCTAATTTTTCTAAAAGCCGGTTGTGACAAACAGTATCAAAAGCTTTAGACATATCCAAGAGTATTACTCCTATTGGGATGCCTTGGTCAATACATTCAGTGATAAAGTCATTTAATTTAAAACAAGCTAATGTCGTAGATTTCCTTTTCCGAAAGCCATTTTGTTCAGATTTTAAAATACCATACTTCTCTATAAAGTTTTCCAATCTATTGTTCATTGCTCGTTCATAAACTTTAGATATTATAGGAACTAATGTGATGGGCCTATAGTTGCCTAGTTCCGACTTGTTGCCTTTCTTATGTATTGGTTTGATTATAGATTTTTTCAATATCGTAGGGAATGTGCCTTGTTTAAAAGATAGATTAATTAAGTACGATAAGTGAATAGCTATAATTTGTGATATTTCTTTGATAATTTTGGTTGGTATTTTATCATATCCGGTAGAAGACGTGTGAACGTGTGTTTTAGTGAACGGATTATTTTGTCAATCTCGTACGGATCAGGATCAGTCGGTGATAAGAAGATGCTATGTTGTGGCGTGTACAGTGCGCTTAAATTTAAATTAATGGACTGCGTATTGTTTTTTGTTCCGTTATTTATATTGATAAAGTAATCGTTATATTCTTCAGCTATGTCTCGGGGATTGAGAATCTTGTTTTATTTTTGCTGTCCTCTAATATTTGATATTCCTTTACTGAATTGTTACTGACCTTCCTGTGCTACTTCTTGCCAGTCATCGGCTTGAAGTTGACACAGATCCGCCTCCACACTGTCACCCCAGCGATATCTGGGTCGGCCCACTGGACGACGACCAGTCGGTCGTCCCAAATATGCCCTCTTGACCGCCCGATCCTGATCCATCCTCAGAAGAAGAAGAAAGAAGTGGCACAGGATCGGGACCGGTGGCGTTCTCTTGTTTCGGAGGCCAAGATCCTCTTTGGGTCACTGCGCCACAATAGTTAGTTTTTAGTTAATGACCTTCCACGCGGCTTTACATTTGTTTGGTTCATTTGTGATGAAATTAGCGTTGCAAGTTTTTTGAGAGTGTGTTATGCATTTTCTCAGTATTCGCGAATATTTATGTAAATGAATTGTAATTTTAATTTTATTGGCAGCCCTGTTTTTTGCATTTCTTTGATATTTAAAATAAAGTTTTCTTTTATTAGCATAATAACGTCTTATGGATTTAGTGAGCCACCTCAGAGTTTTGTTATTACTAGTTATTTTGATTTTAATTACAGGAAAACACAAATTATGAAATAATACCAGTAAGTCGTGAAATTTAGTGAAGGCTTTATCTGAACACTTTTCATCATATATTTTTGAAAACGAGAGCTGCTTGATAAAGTTTGCGAACTTTTCAATATTTTCAGCGCAGTAGTCCCTTCTCTTAATGTATGTACATTCCCGTAAGTAGTTATTTTAATCGGCTCTGAACGTCATGGCTTGGGCAGTGTGGTCCGAGAGACCTAATGGGATGATTCTCCCTTTCGCATTTTTTATGTTGCTAATGATATGTTCAATGAAATTTTTTTTTCCGGGTTGGTTTTTTTATATGTCTCAGCATGTAATAGTTGTACAGTATGCTAAGATAAGTCCGAGTTATCTTATTGTTATTTAATGTGCTTATATTAAGATCGCCACATATAATTATTTTTTTGTTACTTTTAGATCTTAGAGAGTGAAGTAGTTTGTTTAGTTGTTCAAAAAATATTTTAATATTTGAGTCGGGTGTTCTGTATAAACAGATTAAGTTACAATTAATTATATCAACACCACAACATTCAAACTCCTTTTCTATTGCCAATGTTTCTATGTTGGGAAGGTTAATGACATCCAAATGTCTAGTTACCATAATGGCAACGCCGCCCTGCCTCTTAGGTCTAGAGAAATAGGATACAAGTTCATAGTCTTTAAAATGTAAATTGTTTTCTGTGTCCGAACATAGAGGAACGTTTCTGAAAAACAAAGCATGCTGGACCCGAATTAATGCCCAAATCATCGTTACAAAGTTCCGCATCATTGTGATAAGCTACATTTTACTAATATCTGCATCCGGGGAATAAAAAACGGCTAGAATCAGTTCGGAAATTAAATAGAAACGCGACTGTCTGTGAAGACACATACCGTGACGATAATCTTTCCAAAAAAACGTTTCTTTAATACCTATTGTATTAGCTAACCTTCTCGGTTGTACTGCAAAGAAATTAACGGCAAATTTCTTTGCCGTACAACCGAGAAGGTTAGCTAAGGCTAGCTCAGTTGGCTTAGTTAAAAAAGCTTTGTCTTGATTAGTATGCACCGCACCGATTAGTGACGTGGTGTGAAACCAAATCTCTGGGCAAGCCGGGACTGATTTAGCTAATCGGCGCCTAATTTTTGAACCAAGTATGCAATATTTCAATGAGTGAATTTGAGGATACCATAAGGACCTTATTGATCGGTAAAAGCAGAGCGGATTTTATATAAAAAAATGAAATTATGGCCATCTCTGTCACTCACCAAAAGAACCGGGCATTCGGGGTTCGGCTTTCATAATTCATTTTCCAATACACATAATATATAAAAAGTCTAAGTCCTTATTAATCACCGATGAACTAAACTGCACACTAACTGCGCACCTCCTAACAAATCTTACAATACCACCCTGCAATCTGCATATAGCAAGCAATACGGATTAAAGACCCAAATCTTTACCCTTTAACTCACTCAGTTAAAAATTGACATCGAATAACGTACCTTTTTGGTCCTTTCCCGTTACATATTTGAAAATAGTCATATTCGAATTTGGGCCCTAGGTCACTGCGAAGTGCCACCTATTTAAACAATTACCTCGATGTTACTAGCTGCCTAACTTCAGAAGCGTCAACTTATGTGGCGCAAATCGTATATGCAGTTAGGTATTACACATTTTGAGCTATTAACCGAACTGATAAAAAAATTACGCTTGTGACACGATCTGCTAATTCGCCGTGACCGCATATTAGTCGTCGTCAAGCTCTGGGCTTGAATGCTTCATGATAACTGCTGTATACTCTGGGCATAGTAATCCAATGGCAGCAGCGGACGAAATAAATGATAACACAACTCATTGCGAAAGATTACCTTACCTATACGTACACATCTAAAGAGTAACAATAAACCATGGTATATGAAAATAAAGTATGACACTCTGGCTAGTGAGACTTTTTACGTCACTGCTTTAAGGTAACAAAGTAATTATAAGGAAAAAATTGCCGCCAGTCGTACAAAAAATAATAATTCAGCATTTATGCATTACGATATCATGTTCTTTGACAAAGTTTTATTTTGTCGTAATATTTAATTGATTTAAAACACTCAAGATTTTATGGGAATCGTACAGGTCATAAGGGAATCGGGGAGTACCTAGATATTACGTATGATAGAGTCAAACCACATTAACTCTTCCAAGCAAATGAACTGTGAACAAAGTATATATGATATATGACTTGAAATTTAATTTGCTTGGAAGATTTAGCGTGGTTTGACTACACCACTGGTAATACAGACACGGATTGACAAACAGAACCAACTAACCAATCATAGAGTGGTGACGCTAAAAGTCTCGCCTATCATCTTGAGTCATCATCATCATCATCATTATCAGCCAAAAGACGTCCACTGCTGGACATAGGCCTCCCCCAGAGAACGCCACCATGACCGGTCCTGCGCCTCCCGCATCCAGCGGACTCCAGCGACCTTCACCAGGTCATCAGTCCACCTTGTGGGGGTACCCACGCTGCGTCGTCCGGTGCGTGGTCGCCACACAAGAACTCGGTGGCCCCAGCGGCCGTCGGTTTTACGAGCGATGTGCCCTGCCCATTGCCACTTAAGTTTTGCTATCCTTCGGGCTATGTCGGTTACCCTGGTTCTTCTACGGATCTCTTCATTCCTGATTCGATCTCGCAAAGAAACTCCGAGCATAGCCCTCTCCATTGCTCTCTGAGTGACTTTGAGCCTTCTTATAAGGCTCATCGTGAGCGACCACATCTTGAGTGGCATACCTTAATATCTTATATATTATCATGCAATAAATAAAGTTTATGCACGGGTATACTCGTATAAGGTTCCGTACGTAATTTAACAGGGAACCCGTATATATAGTAGGATATGTACGGATTTAGAAGGAATATTATCACGGTTAGGTTACCTCTAGGTCTGTTAGTTTGAGAGTTGCAGTCCTACATACCGAATATATACTAAGTACTGGCTCTGTAGGTAAGCTGTAGACCACGAGATCATTTTTTAAATGGTTGAAATATGACTTCTTTTTCGTTTTCAACCCCCATATTTTTGACCGAGAGAGCAAAGCGTCTCCGTTCCAGCTTAGCCAAAAAATATTTCGTATGTACGGCTGTTCACACCTACAGGCCAAAATCAAATCAAAATCAAACAAAGGCCGCATTTACAACCAATCCTCGTGAAATTTTGTGAGCAGGGCCGTGATTCTACTCTGCACTTAAAAGATGAAAGTGAAGTTATTTTAATGTGATTCGTTAGTATCGGCAGGTTCAATAATTAGATAATTTTTTTGTCGTGTCAGTTTATAGAATTTTTTCAAAATGGCGGAATAATGGGGGTTGAAAACGTTGAAAATGACAAATTTCAGCTCTATCGAAGTAAACTCGCGAGGTCTACAGCTCATAGAGCCATTAGTTATCAATTAAGTGTATAATATGCATTATATGCTCGTAAATAAATTATAACTTTAAGTTAATCATAAAATACACGCCCATAAAAGCCTGTATTTACGCTTATTGTTTAGGTTAGCCTCGAAGTTGCCTACCCATTTAATGCAATGCCGATACCTTTTATAATGACAGTAATTATGGACTATTATCACCTAGCCTTAACCAAATCGCGCAGGTGGTGAGGGCTCCAACACGGTCACGTAGGGCGCAGGCGCATGTGACTTGCAAATGTTGTATCATGTATGAGAATAACTAGTATACTTAGCGACCCATGTAAAATTCCCATTGTTTTCCACCTTCTAATAATTGACGCTTGTTTACTCTAATATTTAGAATCAGGGTTGAGGTCATCAAGTATTTGGGGTAGTGTTGAGTACTCGAATATTTACCCTACTTAGGTATCAAAAATAAAATTATTACACCTACTAAGCTTTACCCGCGGCTTTCGGCTTCACCAACCCCCGCATCCACGTCACTACCAAAAGCTCTATCGGTTACGTATCTGAACCACTAATTTTGGTTCTCATCTGTAACGTTCCGCCGAATTTTCATTTGTCCGAAAGCCTTTTTTTCCAATACTGTCAATTTCAGAATAACTATACAACAAACCTAACCTAACCTAATAGGTTCTTTAAAACAATGTTTTATAAAATCCTTAAAAATATATTATTTAATATTATAAAAATATTAATAGTTTCAAAAGGTTAGAAGTTCCAGATGGGAAATAATGTTTTGGAGTTGAAACAGGATACCTCCTGGGCCTGAGGTCCGTTTGTGGATCCATTTCCGGAAATTATAGATTCATAAAATTGATATTTATTTCAACGAAACATTATTTCAGAAATCGATTCGAGAACGGGCCATCACTGGCCACTACTAATAAAATGAATGGAATTTTAATAGACGAAATTGACGTATGCAATGTTTGAGGTCGGCGCTCAAGTAATTAAAGTAGACATTATTTTTATACACCAAAACAGATAAACGGGGGTAACTGATTTATCTGACGAAACGAGCGAATATCACTTGCGACATTCTGCGCCGCGCCCGCGGGCACCGAAGTCACATGACTTCACAGACCAAGGCGAAGGCTACGAGCATCGCCTATTATTGCTACCTAATCTAATTACTCTTATAATCCTCGTATCTCTTGATGCTGTGACGTGAATTTGAAGCTGCAATAAGGTTTTTTTACGAGGTTGTTGAAGAAACTAGACGAAATTGTGAAGGATAAATTATTACTGATACTTACGTTTTCGTTGCGAAATGTTTACTATTTGTTGATGTGACTGACCCAGTAGTTCGCCAATTGATAATTATTTGTTATAGTTTTATTAGTTTATATTAATTGGTATGTCTTGATTGGTTTTACACAAATAATCTCTTCAGTGGTCAAAATCTGGTGTGACTATTAGGTCGGTCACCTGACGCGACGGCTCAATATGGTATTTTTATTTTTATATGTACCATCAATGTTCGTAACTGTGCCTGTGCTGTGCATCTTTTCTTCATTTACCATATATTTCTACGAAAGCCTATGCATAACACTAAACTTAATTAATTTAGTTAAACTAAGTTGCGATTGCTTTGAATGGTACAATAAAGTCTGTGTCTGATGAGTCTTATTTAACAGTTAGAACGTTTTCTATAATGCAATTAAAGCATAGTTATTATTATAATCTGTAATAGTAGGTATAACTAGTAAGAAATAACAAGCAATGAAAATTTGTTATTTTATAATCAAAATAAAAGAGACTGAAATTATTTTTAATTTAGTGCTTGGTTAAAAAATACTTTGTTGTTAATTATGGGATCCGATCCCTGTTCTTCTAGGTCAGGGCCGGCCTTAGCCATAGAGGCGCCCTGGGCGAGTGATTCATTATTTGGCGATGTGGCGTCCTAGGCGCCCTAGTCCTGGTTAAAGAAAGGCCTTTCAAAGCCGGGCGGCCACCCCGGTCGACCCTCCCCTAAAGCCGCCAGTGTCCTAGGTAGTACTTTATATTTAGAGTACTTTTCATACAAAAATACTTATCGTAGGATGCCTGCAAAAACCATAAACTGGGTATGAATATTCAACGTCTAATTTCAATGAGAGTGGCGGAGTGATTATTAGATATTGTGGGGATAACTATGAAGTAGCTGCACCATTAGGCCGGTCGATCGGCGAACAATGTCAGCTGTGGCCATTCTGATGCAGATCCTTATGACGCAGTGACAGGGTCACAGAAGAAAACACCGCAATATACGGTTATTATATTGATCTTCGCAAGATACCTGAGAAATTAGGCTAGACTGAATAGTATTTAAATAAAACATGCGCATAAGCATTTCAAACACATATGACGCAGAGGGCGCTCCAGTAGCGTAAGAATTATGGAATGAAGCATTTGGTGTGATTGACGTAGCTCACTTGGGAGAGCAATACGCCGGAAGCGTAGAGGTCGCAGGTTCAAATCCTGCTTAGTTTGTAGTATCGCATTCAATTTTCAAGTGGGGTCTGTCTTATACGGGCGTGTAGAGCAAAGTTATTTACAACAGGATTACATTACGTATTTAACTTATTACCTACCTCAATTCTGATAATATTAACCTAACTTTAAAAACTGAAGGCGATGTTTAATGTCTTTGGGAAAATTCAAAAAGACCTGTGATTTTTCATATTGCCAATAGTCTACATAATATCTGTGCAGTCTTTGGCTTTGTTACATTGTATTATTCTTAAGTAGTTAATTATTACCTAACACTGGATTTAATTAAACTTTTGTTCCAAGAATAAAGCTTATTCAGGTAGTAAAAAAAGCTTCGGATAGTAATGTCATATTATTTAGATCTTAATTTGCTATACGAGAGTAAGCTCTCTGAGAGTACTCGGAATAAAAATTTAGTCGAATGCGGCCTAAGAATGATTATAACTTTAATAATTTTACCTATGAGTATAAGTTTGGAAATATTTTCCAAAATTATGGAATTTCCTTCATCTTCACGTATCCTTATGGAATAATTGCACCACTCGGTTGCTCGATCGACGATTGTTTGGATCAGCAAGCCGCGACCATTCTGATGCAGATTCATGCGCGTGCGCTGCCAGCGTGTGCGACCTTTCCACGGGCGTGCACCGCAAACTGATTTATGTAGTTTGCCGTCGTCCGTCCACCTCAGAATCGTCAAATTATTGTTAACGGTAAAATGGCCGATTTATTCCTATACGATTTTCATACATTATTATAACAAAACGAGACACAGTTGCGTTCATAAAGGTGTTTATTTAATCTACTCAACGTTTCGGACGTGATGGACACCTAGTACACAAATTGTATAACAATAAGCGCAGAAATCAAAACGGCTCGACACAGAACATTATGCGTCCCATTCAGTTGCCAAAATTTCGTTACATTTGATAAAGTTTTGGAGGAGGAAAAAGTCAAGAACAATACCTCGATTTGTATGGAAAATTTTGCAATGATATATCCTCTTAAGATGTCATTTCCAAATCGATTTCCTTTGCGTACGTCCGACCTTGCAAAGGAGGTAAATATGCAAAAACGTGAACATTGGAGTGATGGGTAATTTTTGTTTAAATTTTCCACATCGATTGTTTACTTCTGATTCAACCTGTTTCAAAGAAAGAGGATGTTATTTTAATAATTATTAAGGTTCCATATTTGTCAGATAGCATAGGGAAAAAGTTTTAACTAACAACAACATCATTAAAATAAATAAAACCGGCGAAGAGTATGTCGGCCCACGCTCAGTGTAGGGTTCCGTGATTGCCCATTCTTTACAATAGACGAAAATTACGACAAAGATTTCAAGCTCTATAAAAAGGTCGTAAACGCCAAAGTAACAGTAATTACTTATTACTTTCTGGAAGTTATCGATTATACGCGCCAGATTGAGCGAAATGTTTTAATATAGTATGGCACTTAATCAATATGTGTAACGTTCGAAGTGTAGGGACACCGAGCGGCACTTACGTCATTTTAAAGAAAATGATGAATTTTAGTGATAACTCAAAAACGGCTCGACCGATTTTATTCAATACTTATAGTTTTCATTGGAAGTACTTATAAGGCCTCATTTTCATGAATTTTTCCATAATTTTTTGACCCGTGGTTGAAAAGTTAGAGGGAAGGGAACAACATTTTTTTTATTTTCGAAGCGAATATTTACAAAACTGCTGACTTTATCAAAAAATAATGTTCGGAGACCCCTATTATTTTTAAAAGACCTATTCAACGACACTCCACACACTAGTGTTGGAACAAAAAAAAATTACCCCCACAATAGGTGTACGGGAGGTAGCAGAAAAAAAATTTTTTTTTAGTTTTAATTTCACCGTTTTGTCGGCGTAATACATACACATACTCATACCAAATTTCACCTTTCTAGTACTAATGATCACGGAGCTAAGCCGCGGACGGACAGACAGACGGACAGACGGACATAGCGAAACTATAAGGGTTCCTAGTTGACTACGGAACCCTAAAAAAGGTCTTAGTTCTAAATGTAAGTATTTTATAAACGCCCCACTGAGCCACTGTAAACGCAATGAAGTTTTAGGGTCGACTCATAGATTCAGTTGTGGATACAACAAAACAACAGGAACATTTACTTACGAACAAAAAAGTACATGATTTTGAAAATATTGACAACCATTTTCTAAATTGTTTGTAAAATCAGAAACAACGAAATCCTACTTACGTATAAAGGTTTATTTTAAAATAAACACATACATGACAATATATTTACAATAATAAAAACTATAGATAAATATAAAAGAAAGGATAATTGTATGTACAATGGCTTAAAGCTAATTAGAAAATAAAATAAAAAATATACATTTTCTATAAAAAGAATACCCCGTCCAGCAAGTCTGCCTGCGGCATGGTTCCCATTACGCTGGCGGCGTTACCTCTTTGGATCGCAAGAGCGATCCTCTGTGAGAGGTATGCGCCAGCTCTGGGGTCTCCTGAGACGCGAATCAACCGAGGCGAGAGGGCCCTCATAAATGCCTTCATATCGGCCGACCAGGGTCCTAATGTCTCTACCGCAAGCGCCGCAAATTCATAATCTTTAGACAAAGATGAGTATTTGCGGCGCTTGAGGATTTGAGCCTGGTCGGCAGCTGCGCCGGCTTGTGAACGAGTCGCCTGGATGTGGGACGCGGCGAACGTGTCGACACATGTTGCGTCCCACACCAGGACTCGCCCCAGCCTCCACGGTACCAAAGTGGCGCCATCCGGACGCTTGCCATCGTCCCTTGCCATACCCACGGGTTCCAAAATTGCAGGAACAGAGGCGGTAGCAAGCGAACGGCGGACCAAATCGTTTATGGCGCCGTGGCGGTATAGGCGGCCGGCGCTTCTGGGACATGAGAGGCCGTGTCGGCCCAGCTGATCCACGCCCTTGCCGCAGGAGCACGTGTGTGGGATGCATATTCTCGACCCAAGCCTCAGGCAAACTGCTATTCGCAGGCAGCCTGGGTCAAGAACTGTTCCCACGTTGTGGGAGGGCAGAGCGCGGAGCCAGTGACCTGATTCAGGCGCAGACACCGCCAAGATACGGGCGCGATCTGAGTCGTCAGAACTATTTTCGATGAGATTTGTGTGGGATGCCTTGAGGCGAGGAGCGTCCCAGGCCCTCTGACAAGTTATGGAGGATGGAATCTCGGCTCCCGGACAAGTGTCACACCAAGCATTTCTTGCCTCCGCCAGGCTCGCTAGCTCTGTGTCGGATATCTGTTCAAGATTTAAAATAATACCGACAAGAGACATTGAGCTGTAGGCGGAGGACAAGAACGCCGGAAGTGCCACACCACTCGACGAGCGAACGCCCAGGCCTCCAAATCTTATTGGGAGAACCGCTTGAGTCCAGGTCCTGTCATCGAAATTAACATTTAAAAATTTTGAAATTGTCGAACGAAGTGAATCATCTATGGCTGATAAAATAGAAGGACATTTCCATACCGGGCAACTGCGGATTAAGTACATAAATTTTGGTGTAAATAAACAGAATCGGATGATAAAAAGTGCCATGTGTGGGTTAATTTCAAATAAAAGGTCTGATGTGCTGTTGAAGAGGTTTAGTTTGCAATTTATGATAGGTTTTACTGCTTCATCAAAAATAGGAGAGCCTAAAAGTGTGAGGGATGAATTTGATAGGACCGAAATGTTTGGTAGGACTGCGTTAAAATTTGTAATAATTTCAATTCTTTTTTCCAATGACAGATGATGAGGAAGGTAAATTTCACATTTTGTTGAATTTAGGCAAAGACCAATGTGTGAAAATTTTTCCACTATTAATTGTAAGTCCTGTAAAATGGTGGTGGCATCTCCACCTAGGGAACCGTCGTCCAGGTACCACATATTAAATTTGGAATTTAGATTTGAGATCACCGGATGAATAGCCAAACTAAATAAAGCAGGTCCAAGCGGGTCTCCCTGTTGGCATCCCACACTTGAGGGGATAGTGTTGTCTCCAAAAAGTAATTTAGTGGGTGCCCCGTAACATTGCCAGAGATACTTATAAAGCTCTGGCAATTCTTTTCTAGCTTCTACTAAAAGGGCACCGCGATCGACCGAATTAAATGCATTTTTGACATCAATTTTTAAAAATACCTCGTAGTCCGGACGACTCAAAAAGGAACGTGCAGCGTGTACCGCTGCCTCGCAGCCGCCTTTTACTCCGACACCCAGTTGTCGCGGCTTGAATACTTTAGTCAGCCTCTGGTGAAACTTTCGGCAACACAGCTTAGATGTTAAGCGCCTGAGAGTACTGCCGACGGCAATCGGGCGAATACCGCCGTCCTTTTTGGCGAGAGCTACTAGATTTGCACCATAAAGGACGGGGACTATCTCCGAGTTGACGCGGCCGGACAGCATGAGGTTCACCAGGGCTGTTATCTCCTTTAGGAGAGCCGTTCCAGCATCCCCAGAAGTCACAGCTATCAGGTCCTTTAAGTGCTGGGGTGACAACGCGTCTAGACCACCGGCCGACCCATTCGGGAACGAGAAAATGGCCTGTTGTACTGCCTCCTCGGTTATCGTGATGGTGTCATCATCTGGAGAAGGGGGATCTGGCAGCTGTACAGAAGCGGGGGGAGTTGGGTGCTTGTCCCTAAGAGCGGCAAAGGTTTCGGCGGAGTTCGTCGCCAATCCGTCGCTGGAGAAAAGTAGCCGGGCAGCTCCACTCACATTTCCTTCCGATATTTTACTTTCTATAGATTTAATTTTATAATATTGTTGAGAGTTAGGACGATTTCTATTAACGTTTTGGGGGTTTATATGTGGTTCGGTAAAGCCTATGGTGTTATTCTTTATTTGAGTAGTGAGAGAGTTCTTATTGGCTCTGTCTGCATGGAGGACTGTGTAGGGAAATGTGAGTAGACGCTCCCATGCTTGGGGTGAATTCTCAGCGACGACTTTGGAGACGACAGTGGTGAGGCAGCGAGCCACTGAAATCCGCGCGCCGCGGGGTATTCTTTTTATGACCGGCAGGTTAGTCTTCCATAGTCCCAACTTCTCAGCGAACTCGGTGGAGCTATGAACTAGTACCCCTGTAGAGTCTGCGTGAGATGACGATGGCGCAGGCTGTGAGGCGCTGAGCAGCGGGGGATCGAAAACCATCCGGGTGCCATGACGGCGGGTGGTATGGATAGCGAGCCCCCGCTGCCCCTTATATTGTTTGTTGTCTCTACATAAGGGGCAAGTCAACAGGTCCACCGATGTTGGCAGGGGCTGTGTTGACATTAAACACTAAAGACTTAAAATATACTATACAGAATAATAATAATAATAATAAAAACATAACACACACCACACTGATAAGTTCGCTGATTTCCACGTAATAATAACATTAAAAAACAACAATGTTTTCAGAATTTCTGTTGACTTTTACATTGTGACAGCCTGTCACAACGTAGCGGGGCTGGCGGTCCGGGCGCATGCGGAGCTCCTTCTTGTGGTTTACACGCTCCGATTGTACCTCCTGTGCTATGCGTATACTAAAATTTTCCGAGGCCTTAATTTTTATAATGCCGGGTCTAGACGGCCGGACAAACAGTTGGACGTTTAGCTTTTCGGTTTGCACTTTGTGTGGGCCGCACACATCAATTTAAGAAACTTGTTCGTTTTAAGGGTTTCATTTGTGAACATTAAATTGTTATAAATTTTTATAAGCAGAAAGCCGTTTGACACGTCCAGTCAGTCGCCATCTTTTTTTGAAATCCTACTTATATCTGCGCCTTTGTAGAATCTAGTTTAGAATCCATTAATACATATAATAAGTATAAGGCCGTGTTCAGACCGGGCTGACTGTCGGCCGCCCATTACCGCCCAAAGTGAGCGAACGTTACGCAGTTTCCATACATATTCACACATTCGGCGGCCGACAGTCAGCCCGGTCTGAACACGGCCTAATGCCGATGCCAGTGCTCGAGAATGGTCGTGCCACGCTCTTTCGGGATCGATCTATCATCAGGGACTAGTAGTCTCGACCACAGAACAGAAATTCCGTGGTCTCGACTAACACCTTAAGAGACTCTCGCTAGATGGCTGGATGAAGGGTCAGATTCAGAAGGCGGTACTCCTGGACACGGCCTCCTTTCCTCTCTCGGCATCCTAGATTAGGTGTTTTATAATGTAGGTATATTTATTTTTTGTAATATCTTATTCGTATTTTCTTTATTTGCGTATGTAAGTATATTCTAAAAAACTTAACCTAAGAAATCGAATGATTAAACGACATGATAATAAAATTAATAATACTCTTTATTCGCACCAAGAAAAACAATACAGCAGGTAACAACAGTCCTATGGCTGAGATGATGATGATGATGAGGTAACAACAGGCGAACTTATCGCGAAAAAGCGACCTCTTCCAAACAAATAGGTTATATGTAAATTGGTTGACACAGTTTCTTTTTCGCTGCAATACCGCGATAAACGTGGAAACTGCATTAGAGCAATGTTTAGTTAATGATAATTACTGTACGTACACAAATGATATCCTGAAACTTGTTTATATAGCGGCTGTTAATTTGTTTGTCCGAGTCCAGTCGTGCGTGACCGCCGTTCGTTATGGATCATCCATATTATCGCTTATTAGTGATAAGCAAATACTAACTTAAATTATAATCTATTTAGGTAGTTGTGTATACGTGTGAATGTTAAGGAAACTAGTGAACCAACTTTTAAGAATTGTATTTTTAAACGGTTTTATTTAGCTTGCCCTGTTTGTTTGTTTATTTATTTATTTGGGTCAAATCTAGTAATTGAAATTTGACCCCCTTCCTGTTGACGTATTGATCTCAAATTTAGTACACATCTTCGGTATCATTGTAAATCCAAGATGGCCGCCGCTATAAAATGGCGGATTACATATTTTATCATTACTTCCTCAATATGGGTATCAAATGAAAGGGCTGGATTAGTAGAATAGAGTTCTTTATGAAAATAAAATGAAAATCCAATATGGCCGCCAATAAAATGGCAGGTTAATTTTTCTTTTCATAACCTCTTCAATATGGGTATCAAATAAAAGGACTTGGTTAGTAGAATGTACAATATACTTTCTTTATGAAAATAAAACGAAAATCCAATATGGCCGCCAACATTAATTTTTCACCGTTAATTATTCTTTACATAACCCCTACATATATGGGTAGGTATCAAATAGAAGGTCTAGTAGAATAGATTAGACTATATAAAAAAAAAATTTAACAAAAAAAAGAACCGACTTCAGTAAAACTAAAAAGCCGAAAATAACCCGTTCAAGTACAGATTACATTTGACTCACCCTTTGAAGTCGGTGCCAAACCTCACGTAAACTTTAATATATAAATATACCTAATAACTGAGTGGTTTGGGATCGATTTTTAGTGATTCATATAAAATACTTATGGCGGGGTGATCAGGGAGGTCTTGAAGGCATGCATCTCGTTTGAAATATCTCCTAACTCCTAACTGTTAAGGAGTTGTACCTTCCATCATCAGTTCAGCATGAGAAGATGATGACTACCATATGCAAATACTTAAATAGTTTTAGAAAAAACATTAAAAATATTATGAGTGCCTATAAAATTTCAGGAATTCCTTCGATTCCTCATGGATCTCGTCATCCGATCTTCACCAAAATTTTATGGGACCAACCTTGAGATGTCTATTCATGAACCTAAAAAGAATTTTCCAAATCGACTCATAAATGACGGAGTTATGAGGTAACAAACATTAAAAAAAAAAAAAAAAAAAAAAAAAAAAAAACAACCGAACTGAGAACCCCCTCCTTTTTTTGAAGTCGGTTAAAAATAAGTAAAAATCCAATATGACTACCAACAAGATGGCGGGTGTTTTTTTTTCATTACTCCTTCAATATGGGTATCAAATTAAAGCTTTGACTTGACTAGTAGAATAGATTACGGTATGAAAAATAACTTTTTGACCGGTTCACCGTTTAAATGTCCATTACTCGTGGAACAACCGACACACTCCGACAGTAACCGACATAGCCCGAAGGATAGCAAAACTTAAGTGGCAATGGCCAGGGCACATTGCTCGTAAAACCGACGGCCGCTGGGGCCATCGAGTTCTTGAGTGGCGACCACGCACCGGACGACGCAGCGTGGGTAGGCCTCCCACAGGGTGGACTGATGACCTGGTGAAGGTCGCTGGAGTCCGCTGGATGCGGGAGGCGCAGGACCAGCCATGGTCAGCCAACGATTTTATTTTTTGTCTGATCAATGCCCTAGATGGATGAGGAGAATGGTGTGATGTCTGGTATCTAGGACCTACCGAATTATTTATTACCTTTTAGTAAATTTTCAATAAAACCGTTTAACTTAAAAAGTTTTTTCTCAATTTTTATTTCGTATAATGATGACGACATGTTTAATTAAGCTGTATAAGGCTGCCGCTTCTGTGCAGAGCGGAGAAATGAACCAATCAGGTTGCGCCTTTTGAAGCCTAAAAGAAGTGCATTTAAGTGTGAGCACTGCGATTGGTCCATTTTATACATCTCCGGCCCGCTCCGCTTCTGATGGGGACAGGACAGGAGTACCTGGACCGCCAGCTTCGCAGGCCGATAGGCTGGCCGGCGAAGCTGGCACTTCAGGAACTCCTGGGGTCTATATCGGCTAAGTCATGCCAAAGACAGTTATTCCACCGATATTGCCGTCTGGCCGCCATTTCCAAACTCCAACTGAAAGGGAACTAAAAGAGGAAGAAGCCAGTCGCTTCTTTAGCCGGATTAATTGAACTTCCTACAATCCATCATCTCATTTTGATGGGCCCATTAAAAAAAGCCGAATTCCTAAGCTTTGAAAGGCAATGGGTCTCTAAAGGTAATAATAACAAACACACAATCACGATGACGAAAAACTTTACTCATATCCCACTGGTATACTACATACAATACGTTTCCAATCCCCATATCACCAACGTTCTGAAAAATTAAGAAAATCTGAATCGACAAAAATGTTTTGAACCTACTCACAAAAGTACACGAAAAGCGTTTGTGACCTCTAGGGGAGATCAGCCGGAAATCCGGACAAACGGACATCCGACCATCCAAACATCCGGATATACCTATGGAAGAGTTTTAGGCCAAGCTTAAACGGAGACGCTTCGCTCGCTTCGCTGACTCAATGATGCCATTTGCTGCTATAGAATGCAGTTTGTTGGTTAGCATACTTTGGCCTATAGATGTCTGGGGCCGTTTATTGCTAACGCAATGGGCACTCAATCTTTGTATGTGACTACAGTGCGTAAGCTGTCACAATGCGATTCGCGTTTTATACTTGTCTCATTTGGTCTCAAGCGACCCGGATACCGATCTTCCAATCTTCAGCCAAACATGCACTTCACCGAATGCTTCAGTTCTAGGATTTTCATTTCATAGACAATTTTTCCTCGGAAATCATATTTTTTTTTAGAAATCTTGAAAATATCAACCTATAAGGTTAGGTTAGGTCTGTGTTATAACATTACAAAATATTTTATGGTTTCTGAAAAAAAAAACGCTTAAGATAAAATGAAAATTGTATGAAATGAAAATTAGATGAAACGTTTCTCTATAAAATAAGGGTGCACCCGAAATTTCTAAATTGCCGGACGAAATACGTTCAGCACTATGTTCAATGTGTTATAGACACTGCGATCCGATATGTAATAGTGTCAAGGCGCCTTTAGGAAGCGACGGAGGCTGCGGGAAGGCAATTAATCGTGCCGACAGACCAGTCCTCTAATATTTATGGTAATCATGGTTTATAGGAGAGATAACGAAAATTATCTCAGACAAACAAAGAGGGTACCTACACCAATTAACCCTAAAACGTAACCATAGCGTGCGCATCCTTAGCATTGCGAGGCGGTGATCAATCTTTCTTGCATGGAAGAACTTTCTTGCCTATGCCTATTTGTTATTATAGATAACAAAATTTTAAACAGGTAACATTAATTCTCGACGGTCGGAGAATCTCCTGACAGAGTATATTTGAGTGTGCGGGAAGGCACTATGCGACGGTTGAATTCACACATCGGATTAGCCCTTTTGTTTATTTACTCGGTGTTCTACGTCACGCCACAGATAATCTAAAGGCAGAAATGGCGGTCGGCGTTTTTCTCTGTTCATGAAATTTTATTTTCAATGATATAAAATGTAGCTTTGCAGCTCTCACAAAAATATAATACATTTTTTTGAGCTAGCGGAGCTAGTAAGATTTCAAAAACCGGCCAAGAGCATGTCGGGCCACGCTCAGTGTAGGGTTCCGTAGTTGCTCATCCTTCACAATCACAATAGACTTAAGTTACGAGAAAGATTTCAAGCTCTATAAAAAGGTCGTAAACGCCAAAGTAACTGTAGTTACTTATTACCTTCTGGAAGTCAACTTACGTCCTTTTAAGAAAATTATGAAATTTTGCGATAACTCAAAAACGGCTCGACCGATTTTGTTAAATATAGTTTTAATTATAAGGCCTCACCTTCATGAATTTCTTCATAGTTTTTTGACCCGTGGTTCAAAAGTTAGAGGGGAGGACGCATTTTTTTTATTTTCGGAGCGAATATTTACAAAACTGCTGACTTTATCAAGAAATAATGTTTGGAGACCCCTATTATTTTTAAAAGACCTTTTCAAGGACACCCCACACACTAGTGTTGAAACGAAAAAAAAAATACCCCCACTTTAGGTGTTGGAGAGATACCCTAAAATTTTTTTTCGTTTTTATTTTACCGTTTTGTCGGCGTGATACATAACATACTCATACCAAATTTCAGCTTTCTAGTACTAATGATCACGGAGCTAAGCCGTGGACGGACAGACGGACATGGCGAAACTATAGGGATCCTAGTTGACTACGGAACCCTAAACATGGGTCAACTAGCCACTGTGGATAAGATCTTTGCAAGAGACCCCGAACCGTCTCATAACCTGTTCCTAGAAGAGCTAGATAAAATTGGTAACAGAGAAAGAGACAGAGAGATCGGACAGGTCCAGTGTTATGCTATTATAGAAATAATATGTAGATATAATGTTTACATATCTACCTACATAATGAATATTGTACAAAAAAGCAATTAACGAAACTTAAAAACGATACATATGTAAAAAGGCGAACTTATATCTATAAGGGATGTCTTCCAATTAATCTTTAATGATTTGTTATCTGTTTTTGATATTTCTTCACAATCGATGTAAGATTAAAAGCTGTTATGACTACTTACCTACTCATTTATTTAAACATTATTGCACAAAACAAAAGTCAGTACAAATGGCGGACTTCGTGCCAAATGGCATTCTCCACCAGCCAATCATAGGTTCAAACAGAGATACTAGAAGTTGGACTTATATGACACCTAAATTATAACATTTAACTTCGTGTCATAATGGCTTGTTTTAGGAGCTTGTATTTTATCGTTTTATGTTAGAGGTCTTTCCACGGCAACTTATAATGTTCGTTAAATGCCAAATATTTGTGTAAGTTTACATGCGCGTGACAAATTATGTTTTCTAATTGTTTACACAATAAGTCATTCCTTTGGAAATTAGTGCTAATAACATGGTCATTTTTACCCGTGCTTGTTAACGTCATATAATTTGTCGTTTACGACTTGTTATTATTACCATTTAGACGGCCATTATCATAACTGTAACAGTTTTATTTTGCATCCTAATCAGTAGCCAAGACCTCGTTTTTGGCCATGGACATTGGCTGTATTCAGTGTGAAAACAGTACCTAACTTTACCTTAATCTGCAAATGACCAAAACGAAAACATATATTCGCCATGTTTAGTCATATATATAGGTATATTAGGTATACTACCTTTTCGCAGAATAATTTTTGATCGAATGTTTATTTTTATGTGGAAATACCACATTTTTATTTTTATAAATAATGATCTATGATGAAATAGCAGGATCCTGCTTAGATTGTAGTGGATCGCATTCAATTTTTCTTTCTTAATTTACCTTTGTGTCATTATTTATAAACAAACTTAAATAAAAATGTATAAAATCACTAGTAGAATATGGATTTTGATAAAAATAAACGAGTTTTGTTTTGGACCATACTTGGATAATTGGGCTATAGTTGGGTAGTTTTACGGTTCATAAAATGTAATTGTGAAAAGTATAATTTTGCCAAATTTTCACTTCGCAGAATTTTCATTCCTCTATGTTAACATTTTTCATTATTCTTGCAAATATCATCCTATTTATTAGGTTACGTTGGTTTTATAACAATCCCAAATAGTTGAGGTTTTAGAGAAAAATACTTTCTACGAAATAACACTTCTGCGAAATAAAACATTCAGCGAAAAATAGTTCTGCAATGATTTGATGAACCGTAAAACTACCCAACTATAGCCCAATCATCCAAGTATCGTCCAAAACAAAACTCGTTTATTTTTATCAAAATCCATATTCTACCAGTGATTTTATACGTTTTTATTTAAGTTTGTTTATAAATAATGACACAAAGGTAAATTAAGAAAGAAAAATTGAATGCGATCCATTACAATCTAAGCAGGATCCTGCTATTTCATCATAGATCATTATTCATAAAATAAAAATGTGGTATTTCCACATAAAAATAAAGAATCGATAAAAAAGATTCTATATAAATATTAAGTTTGTTCAATTATGTTGTTCACTTATTTAGAGTTTATTCGTTATAATTGTCATATATTAACGAGTAATTTTCGGATTAAATTGGACCATAGTTGTGTGGACTGGACTATATTTGGGTAGTCTAACGGAACGGTTTTATGTGCAGAATATGTTCTTAATGTAGCCACCGAAATGCTTTGTATTGTTACCTAAAATTGTTTATTCTATGTTATAATATCAATCTCACACAAATCCACCAAGTCTCAAATTAAGCTCTAGTAGGCTTCAAATATTCGAGTTACAAAAATTGTTTCCGTTGGCGGGATTCGAACCCAGGACCGCCGGCTCAATATAGGCAGCTGCACGATACTTCTGCGCCTCAGACCATAGAAATGGTCTGAGCTCTGCGCCAGTGCGTCGTTCGTTGTCATTTGAAGCTTTCGTAAGAAATCCAAAGCCTATGCTTGTTTCAATTTCAATATGGCCAGACCTACATAACTTAACCTTACTTACACTGCTTTACAAATCGCAGTCCAAACAAGTATTTCTAATAAATTATGCGATTAATCCTCCACCCAGATATGATAAACCTTTGTGTGCTATTTGCCAAGCCTCCGACGTTGTTTTCAGGCAAACAACTGGTCTTACTGAAATTAAACTTTAAAGCGTGAGTCTTTATCTTGCCGCAACTTCGCTTGCCGCACGATCCGACTTCACCTGTCTTGCTCGCACGGTATTAAAAGGAAAGTGACGGGTAGTATTTGTCGCGAGACGCTAATGCTAGACGTGCAAGAAGAACTATGATATGCGGCATATTATGCCACGACAAGCGAAGTTGCGGCTAGTTAAGTGCCTAAATCCAATGCGGCTTTTTTTTATAAATATCGGACAACCTCACACAAATCGATCTAGTCCCAAATTGAGCTCAAGAAGGCTTGTGTTATGGGTACTAGACGACGATATACGTACTTATATAGATAAATATGTACTTAAATACATAGAACAACCATGACCCAAGCACAAATATTGGAGTTCATCACACAAATATTTGCTCCGGCCGGGATTCGAACCCGGGACCGCCGGCTCAGTAGGCAGGTGTCTACAAACCGAGCCAAACGCGTCGTCAATATAGTCGAATGCTACACCAGTACGTCTAGCATAACTGTGACACGCGACTCTTAATCTTGGGACAGTACTGCCTGTCACTTTCCTTTCAATACCGTGTAAGCAAGACAGGTGACGGTGAGTCGCGCGACAAGTCAAGTCGCCGGAAGATATACTACCCGACGCCTTCGACGGCAATATCTCATCGCTTTCGTCTACACAACAATAAATAAATAAATATCGGAAAACCTCCCAATAATATATATCCCATATATTAGACCCAAGGGATGTCCTGCAGACAGGACAAATAAATCACACCCCGGAAAACCACAAACAATAGCAGCAATTAAAATCAACAGATCACACAATTCGATTTATTTAGTCCAGAATTAAGCTCAAGAAGGTTTGTGTTATGGATACTAGACGACGATATACCTACATACTTAAATAGATAAATATATACTTAAATACATAGAACAACCATGACCCAAGCACAAATATTCGAGTTCATCACACAAATATTTGCCCTGGCCGGGATTCGAACCCGGGACCGCCGGCTCAGTAGGCAGGTGTCTACAAACTGGGTCGTCTAGCTATCCCAGCACTTCCAGCAAAACTGTGGCACGCGAAACAAATACTACCTGCTACTTTCCTTTGAATACCGTGCAAGCAAGACAGGTGATGGTGACTTACGCGACAAGTCACCGCAAAGCCCTACGTGTAGGTACTACTCGACGGCAATAGCTTCTCACTTTCGTCTATACACAACAATACTTAAGTACTTAAGGGAACAAGGTAGTGTGATTTTGAGATCTTGTTGCCTTTTTCCCACCTCGCTGCTTTTTTTTCGCGCGATTGAGTCGCCCGTTTTTTTAAGCCTGACTTGAACTGAATCAGGGCTGGTTAGCCGTCACTACCAGTAGTCCGACTGTGTGAGAGTTTAATCCGCTAATGGGATTATCTCCGCGCCACAGGAGTGATTTGGAGATGTTGACGCGGGCGCACTGGGCGCATGGACTGCGTCGTGAGAGGTACAGAAATCAATCTACATACAAGCGCGCTCGAGCAAACGCACACATAGACATTGCTCACGGACCTGTATCTCGGACCAGTTCAGACCAGTGCGAGCGCAAGTGCCATCCGCTTGACGTGTCCGTGAGCAATGTCTATGTATGCGTTTGCTCGAGCGCGCTTGTATGTAGATTGATTTCTGTACCCTGTTTGGTGGTAGAGAGTAGACTGAACCGAATCAGTCTGTTTTAGAGACTCTAAATTAGAGTCGCCCGATAAAATGGTAGGAGGTACAGATAAGAGGGTTTCGTTCATACCATACAAAAATTTGTATTGATGTAGTGGATTACATTTTACCCGATATTTAGGTATCAGTTGTCGGTGCAACAATTACCCACCTTTATATTTGTTATCGTATTGTTGTTGTATGCCTAGTACCTATGTAAAATCGCGCACGGGCGTAATTGTATGTAATTAAGGCGTGATAATGTAACTTGTTTCGTATCAATAAGCGAAATGTAAATTTATTTTGTGAATAGCTAATTCATCGACCCGAAAATTGTTGCTGGTTAATGAAATTACTTTTGGGAACTAATGTTATATGCACAAATCACATTAAAACAATGTGATTTAAAATATTACCTACACTTTTACGAGTGTGATAAGCGCTCTAGATTACTTCCTACACCTATTCTGCTATTAATTAATTATCTGTGCATATTGTATGTATATCGGCCTCATCTCAAAGCTCAAAGTCGCTCTACGAGCAATGGAGAGGGCTAATGCTCGGGGTGTCTCTATGTGATCGAATCAGAAATGAGGAAATCCGTAGACGAACTAAAGTGACCGATATAGCTCACCGGATAAGCAAGTTGAAGTGGCAATGGGCAGGCCACATAGCACGCAGAGCAAATGGCCGATGGGGCCAAAAAGTGCTCGAGTGGAGACCTCGGACCAGCAAGCGCAGCGTAGGACGTCCACCTACAAGATGGACAGATGAACTTATAAAGGTCGCCGGAAGGCGCTGGATGCAGGTCGCTTCCAACCGGTATACATGGAAGTCCAAAGGGGAGGCCTATGTTCAGCAGTGGACGTCCTATGGCTGAGATGATGATGATGATGATGATTGTATGTTCTGTGGTTATAGCCTGTGTATTCACATTTATATACGGTAGTGCATCCGAATGGACTCCCTTAACCTGGTATCCAGAAGTTAAAGCCGAACTAGTTGCGGTTTAGCTATGGGATATAATAGTGGCGCTACAAATACCATACTTACCTACAGCAAAATTATATACAGTGTTAAAAAAAATATGGGCCCTGGAGAGTAACTGCCTTAAATGTTTAAGCTAATTTTGCTTCAAGGAAAAATGTTTTTTTTTTTTTTTAAGAATCAAAAGTTACTGTACCTAGTAAAAAGCTAACAAAAAAGGCTTTCTAAAATTAGATAATCATTTTCTTTAATGTTTACGTTTCCTTCATGTTAGATTGGATGATAAAATAAAATTAACATTAGATTCCACGATCTTGTTTATTAGGGTTTCGTACTAAAAGGATAACAAACGGAACCCTATTACTAAGATTCCGCTGTCCGTCTGTTACCAGGCTGTATCTCATGAACCGGATTCCACGATCTTGTTTATTAGAGTTTCGTACCCAAAGGATAACAAACGGAACCCTATTACTAAGATTCCGCTGTCCGTCTGTTACCAGGCTGTATCTCATGAACCGTGATAGTTAGACAGTTGAAATTTTCACAGATTATGTATTTATGTTGCCGCTATAACAACAAATTCCAAAAACCGGAATAAAATAAATATTTAAGGGGGCTCCCATATAACAAACGTCATCGGTTGCGTTAGTTTTTTGCACCTCATTTGTATCCAGCGCCGTAGGTATGGTAGGTATACCAGGTGCAAATTAACTTAACCCGGCCAGTTAAAATGGAATAAGTATTTGTACGGAACCCTCGGTGTGCGAATCAGACTCGTACTTGGCCGGCGGGTGAGACAAGAGAAATAAAGAAAATCGTTGAATGTAGATCTGTTTCTTTGAAAATATAAAAGAGCTTAAGGATTTCAGGCAGTTTCCCTCCAGGGCTCATATTTTTTTCCGCACCGTATGCATTTTAAAATGTCAGTACCAGCTGTATGTCAACAAGCACTTTCAAAACAATGTTAATCAAAATGAATCCCTCGGTCTTCTGAAATAAATATTTAGTCGTATTGAAAATAACATTTATATAATTTTGGTTTTACCATGAGAAGATAATTTAAAATTATTGGAATATTTTACTGTGTTTTCTCTTTGTTTACATTATGACATTCGGTTTGATATCGCGGTTGTAGATTGTAGTGCATCTAGCTGTCTACTGAGCCGGCGGTCCCGGGTTTGAATCCCGACCAGGGCAAATATTTGTGTGATGATGAACTCTGATATTTGTGCTTGGGTAATGGTTCTTCTATGTATTTAAGTATATAATTAGCATTATTATCGGCGTCTAGTACCCATAACTCAAGCCTTCTTGAGCTTAATTTGGGACTAGATCGATTTGTGTGAGGTTGTCTGATTTATTTTTTTATTTATTTATTCAATGACTTTCAACGTCAAATTAATAATTTGACGAGACAATTTTTTTACTAGCAAAGTGTATAATTTGAAATTAACCTAATTGGTTGCAAAGGAAAGTATCAGGCTATAATAATGGTATGTAGTACTAGTACATAAAGTATTCCATATATTAGCTATTTTACTGTTATGTTAGTAGCATAGATAAATTATGAGTCAGTACTCTAACACGACGATATTAACTATTAACTATTTGATAGAAGCAGTCCGATGATCAGATAAAGTAATGCGTCAGTTTACCTGTACAGGTGGCGATGATTTGTAATAATACCCAACTAGCAAAAAAGTCTTAGATTGCGCACTTTATAAGAGTGGTGGGCTTATATCGCTCTTCTAATTGTTTTGCTGATGCTGCTGCTCTTATATTAGCTTTAGATAAGATGGTACGGGCTCAAGAACTCTCAGTCTTATTACCTAGTGTCATATATGTATATAAGCGCATTTTATAATACTATTATAAGCCTCTTACTCCTACAACAACATTTACGAAGACTCATTGTACTTGAGAATATATGTTCTTATAGCCACACTTTCTAAGTTGATTTGATTTTATAATGGTCTTGATAAATGTTCTTATAAGAATGTCAGACTAATATCAGCATAACATAAAAGCACTATAAGTGCATACTTTTTGGTCTTCATAAATCTATTACAAGATCAATATAAGATGGTTTGATCTTAAATCGATTTTCGGAACACAATTGTAAGAATAACGTTTAGTTAGCCATATTGTTTTGTGAAAAAGAGAGTGCTGTGATTTTAAATTTTGTGTAATAGGCATGGATTACAGAGATTGGAAAAAGCATTCCAAAAATTAATGTTAAAAAATTTAGTTTTCATGTAGGTTATTAAGCAAGAAACCCTAAATTAATTCAATATGGCCGTACCACTTGTATTCAGAATGCTAATATTAGCGTAAATGATCTAACAGTAGTCTAATAGTGCGCTGGAAAAATGCAACTATCAAAATGGCACCGTTATCACCACAAATAAAGAAATAAAAAAATATAAGAGGATATTTAAATTGAATATTTGAGTAGGCGCATGAAATTTGAAGTGTAAAACAGGGTCCACTTTACAGTAAATAATATTTTCCAACGTAAAAACTTACCGCCCAACGCAACATAAACACACACCAAGATTTTCACAAACACGTTATTTTATTACGTTACCATCACTATTTAGGAAATTCATAAACAGTTGTGACAATAATATTATTTTTTTATTGTCACGCTGCAGTTTCACTCAAGACATACAAGTAATCAAAATAAGCTTGTTTAGGCTCACAAGATTCTAACGTTGGACCAATATGCGTCTATGTGGGCTTACAAAACACTTACGTGAGAGCGATATTAGCCTAAGGCAACTTAAATTAGTTTTGGCAAGATTACTGTAAATGCAATCAGTATTCAATTAGACTGATATTAGGACGATTTAAAGTAAATACACTTATAATTTGCGCCCAAATCCAGGCTTATACGATGATATAGGATCAATATAAGAGCGAAAATTTGTAGTCTTTAGACTGTTGTTTGTGCGATTTTGCTGGTTGGGTATGTACTAACTACCTATAACACGGTTTTCGCTTAGTAGTGACTAGCGACCCGCCCCGGCTTCGTACGGGTGCAATGCTGTTAAATTATGCATTTATTATACATATAAACCTTCCTCTTGAATCACTCTATCTATTTAAAAAACCGCATCAAAATCCGTTACATAGTTTTGAAGATCTAAGCATACATAGGGACAGACAGACAGGAAGCGACTTTGTTTCATACTTATGTAGTGATGTAGTGATTCTACTGATTCGACTTTTTTGAAAAATTGCAAAATAAACCTAACCCAATCTACAAGGATGTATCAAAACATTTAGAAATATATTTCCCGTTTCAGCTGAAGATTTCTACGAAATTAGCATTATGGGAAGCATTACGTTCGGTAAAACAGTTTTTGCCAGATAAGGGTAAGGGTAACTCCTATTACCCAAATAGGATAGAGACAGTAAGTATGCATAATGATGCAACGCTTAATACACAATACCTATTTGATTTGTCTCATATGATAATGTTAATCACGTATCTCAGGAGTGTCTAATCAGCTTCTGCTATAATTATATTACCCTGCGAGGTTGTTATTCAGAACGACTTATGTGAATTAAATTGTGAAGTGTTGGGTGCAATGAAAAGTAAACTTTTCGATATATTAAAATCAACCAGTCAAACAGTCTCATCAATACCATTGAGACTTAGAGGTGCACTTCGTCCGCGTAGTCGGGGAAAACTATCCCATAACTACCTTCTCCATGTCCAGATGATGATGAACAGCTAGCAGAGATGTCCAGCTATTCCTGTACCAAACTTGGTTAAAATCCGTTTCGGTGTGGTGAGAGGAGAAAGAAAGTTATACCAACAGATGACACCGCACGCCTAAACGAATCCTGCGTGGCGCTGTCCAGATTTTTCTTGAAATTATTACACGTCTCCATAGAAAACATTAGTTTAGATAGGTTAAATAAGACATAATTGTTCGCTATATATATGACTTCTAAATATTGACGCAAAGGTAGATTATGAAAGAAAAAAGTAATGTGATCTACTACAATCTAAGCAGGACTCGCAACCTGCGTCCCCACGTTTCCGGCGTAAGTTCTCGCACAACTAAGATCGTTACGTCAATCACACCAAATCTTTCATTCCATAATTCTATGCTACTGGAGTAAAGTAAAATAAATGGATAAAAAAAAAAGATTCTATAAAAAGAAACATACCTATATATGATTTGCTTATAAAGTCATAAAAGCACGCGAATTTCCTTAACTTTCAAATAACATTTTAGAACTGTAACGGACATATTAAGACATAGTTCGATTTAAGAGAGGATGACCCAGCAGTATTTTCCTCACAACCAATTCCGTAAAAAAAGAAAACAACACATAATAATCATAGTTATTGGTATCAGTCATTTAATCATTCATAAACAATGTACATTATTTTTGAAAAAAAAAAAGATAATTAACAAGATAAGAAAAATACTAATAATCTACTTACGCATCTATCATATATTCGATTGTTATTTAAGTTATTTTTCAAGTTATTACGGATATCACATTAATTTCATTCGAAAAGAAAATAGAGAGAAAAGGGAGTATATTAGGTTGTATTGTACACGGTCGGTGTAAGTACATTCTTTACCTAATGTGTACGTAGCCGGCGGCTTAACGCTTAATCTTAAAGCAAATCTTAGCAAATTGGTTCATAATGTTATCAGCCTCGCCAAATATTGGCGGTGTTGTCGTCAGCGGCTCCTACCCGACCTTGTTGCAGTCCATACTTAGCCAGATACTGGATACAGATACCTTTAGATACCTTTCTGCAAAGACGCCACGTTTGCTTTACTCAGAAAAACAGAGATTAAAGGTATGGTCCGAAATGATGAGATACGCAAGCGAACTAAGCCAAGACAACCGCCAAACTTAAGTGGCAGTGGGCACATTGCTCGCAGAACTGATAGCCGTTGGGGCAGAAAGATTCTTGATTGGCAACCGCGGACCGCGATAAAAAACGAAAAACTCCACAGTTGAGTTTTGCATTGGAGGACAGGCTATATCTGGTTATTTTTCGACCGTCTACATCTTAAAGAGTAGTGGTTACCCAACTGGTACTATCTCTGCAACGGTGTACGTTCGTGATTATTGTAATCAACCGTACATAAATGTAAATATCTAGGTACATATGACTAACTGGATGAATGTTAAGATTTCTGCGTAAATCTCAGCGACTACCAACATAAGAGATAAACTAATATTGCATTGTACAATATGTAAATAATTAAGGCATTGTAATAAAGTACTTATATGAAGTAGCTACGTGGTATTATGCATTAACGTATGAGTAATTTTATTGTTAATTCATAAGCCTATTTACAGTTATGTAAATCATGGACCTTTCTGACTGTACCAATCATGCGGTGCTGTTTTTATGAGTCATGCTTAGGTGTATAAATCACGCGTTTTGTATATGGTAGGAGGAAAGTGCTAAAGGGTAGGTAACTAACTCATTACATACTGTTATGTAATTTATGTGGCAGGTTATTGCGAAATAATATTTCCTTAAGCTTCAGACACTTATTCTATTAAAATACATACCTACCTCCGGAATGGGTTTACTCACGTCGTAGAAGCCGAATATCACTAGCTGTTCTATGGTCGAATATTATATTGACTATGTAGACTATTTACACTTTTATTTACAATTCGCGGACTGCTTTATTAAATAGAAATATCTCTTTTGACATGTGAGCGGGATTTACACTATGCGTTTCTAGAATGAGAAAATATTGGAGAGCTACGGGCTATGGAATGCAAACCGGTTATTTTCTCATAGCTAAAACCGGCTATATTTTCAGTAAAATAACCGAGTTTGAATTACCTACTACGGGCAATACGGGCATGTGATAATCTCTTGGTTCACGAGATATATAAAGGATATAAAATATCCGTCAATATCGCACTCCTTTACTTATCAGAAAGTGACTGGTGCTCCTTCGTTTATCTATCACGACCATACAATACAATAAAGCTTTATTTCACGCCGAATACAGTTTAGAGATAAAAAAACATAAACAAAAAAAAAATACGGTTGTCCATAATAGCCCTGCTTGTTACCCACTTGACGGTGAAAGATCTGTTTAAGTTTATCTTTATAAACTTATTTAAGCTAATGATCCAGAACAAAGCGTATATTTTTACTATTTCTTACAAATTTCGTAATTGAAAATCCACGTATAACAAAAATCAGTCTTATACAGTCGCGACACGTAATGGACGCCATGTATAAGAGTTTTTAATGTTGCAGACCCACGGTACCAGCACCGGTGGAGTGCCCGTCGCTGGAGAACGGCGACAGCTACACACAGTCCGAGTTCCTGTCGAGATTAGCCAACGAATGCCGCTACGACCGCCTGCTGCTGCCCACCTACCAAACCGGCGACGTGGTGTACGTGCACGCCAGCGCCTACGTCTACTTCATCCAGCCCGCGGAGGCGCACGATCTGGTACGTCACAGTTCCACAAGGAGTTCCTCTCTACTAGCTCACGAGTGCTAGGACCACCTGATGCTGCCCACCTTACAACACCTTGTCCTCCTATTATTGGCCACTAATTCCTGGCGTACAACGTAAGCTACACACACTCAGAGTTCCTGTCGAGATTAGCCAACGAATGCCGCTACGACCGCCTGCTGCTGCCCACCTAGCCACCTACTAGACCGGCGACGAGGTGTACGTGCACGCCAGCGCCTACGTTTACTTCATCCAGCCCGCGGAGACGCGCGATCTGGTACGTCACAGTTACACAAGGAGTTCCTCTCCCCACGATTGCTAGGACCACCTGATGCTGCCCACCTTACAATACCTTGGCCACCTGTTATTTTCCACTAATTGCTGGCGTACAACGTAAGCTATAGACAGTTCGAATTACTGTCCTGGCTGTCGTGCAAAAATAACAGAATAAGGAGTTTCTTTTGCTACCAGCAAAAGAAAGCAGCAGGTCCTTTCTAAAATTTCTGATTAGAATAGTCACGTCAGCTACTGTCTTGAGCCAAAAATAAATTTACCAAGGCTGACTGTTATTTACGCATTAGCTATCTTAACACTTAGCAAATATCGTATAACTATTTAATTTGCTGAAATATTACAACGCATGACGCAATATCTACTTCCAGAACTTCAAATTGCATTTCCTCCTGCAACTAAGATGGACAGATGCCCGGCTGGCCTACACTCTTTACTCCCCGGAGCGTTCCAGAATCATCGGCGAAAACGACCTACGCCAGCGAATATGGGTCCCTCACTTATACATGTCCAACGAGCAGTCCTCGAGCCTCATGGGCACTGACAGCAAAGACGTCCTGATCTCCATAGCTCCTGATGGAGAAGTTCTGTTCAGTAGACGCATGCAAGCAGTGCTGTACTGTTGGATGAACCTACAGAAATTCCCGTTTGATGAACAAACTTGCTCCATGAATCTCGAAAGCTGTGAGTACTCTACCTACTATTTTTGTAACGTAGACCTAGTAGAATTTATTAAATATCTATACTCGTGTCACATATACACACACCTATCCTATTAAGCCCGACCTACCATAGTAAATTACAACTTAAACCTACGATAGTAGAGTTGTTAGTCCGCTGTTTTCTAACATAATTGTGCGCATCGGGTTACAAGCATGAAATTTCTACCTCAGATAGAGTGTTCCACGGTGATTATTTTCAGATGTGGAGGGAAGTCAGATTCGTCCCCTGTCAGGCGGGAGAGCGGAGTGAATACGGCCAAGTATCCCTCTTTTCTTTCTTTATTGCTGGTCAGTTAAGTCTACCAGGACGTGTTTGGTATCGTTTCCGTGTAAAACAAATATCAGAAATTACATTTTTATGTTATTTTTGTATAGTTCTATATAAAAATATGGGTGTAATGGCCGAAAAGGTAAAAATCACAACAAGTTTTTTTATTCAGAGAGGTAAATTAGTTCAATTTCGGGAACATTTTCAAATTATTATTATTATTTTAAAAAGCTCATTTAATCTAGTTTCTAAAAATATATGCATGTTGGGCATTTCTCATTTCTCATACAAACAGTAGCTTAAAATATATCTTTACGTCGGCGTAACCAACGTAAATCTCCGAACGCATCCTATTTCGCTTCATTAAATATATTAAATAATGATTGTTAACATGCTTTCGCATATAATATTTACTATATACGTCCTAGAAAAACAAATTAATGTAATTAAAACAAAATATTTTTTTGCTAATGTATCATGAGCACACGGGCTAATCTCAACATCAACAATTTATTTAAGTTACTGTTTGTATGAAGAGTGCCCAATATTTATATATTTTTAGAAACTAGATTAAATTTGATAATTTGCTATATTTTTGTTAGTTGTAAATATTCAGGAAATATAACTAATTTATCTCCCTGAATAAAAAAAACTTGTTGTGATTTTTACAATTTCGGAAATACAACCATATTTTTATATGGTACTATGAATAAATCACATGAAAAATGAATTCCTGATATCTGTTTTACACGAAAACGACACGACACAAGTCCTGCTAGCGTTACCTGATCAGTAATATAAAAAGAAAAAGACGACTCCTTTGTCCTGTTCACCCCACTTTCCCACCGCACAGGGGACGAATCTGACTTCCCTCCACATCTGAAAATTATCACCGCAGAATACTCTATCTGTGGTAGAAATTTCGTGCTTGAATCCCGATGTACACAATTTCGCGACTTAGCAAAATGTACTAGAACACGCAGGCTAAGCTTAACATCAACATTTTTTTCAAGGTACTTTTTGTATAAGATGTGCCCAATATGTATACATTTTTGAAAACAAGATTAAATTTGCTGTTTAGTTATATTTTTTTAAATTGTAAATATTCAGGATAGATAACTAATTTATCGTTCTGAATAAAAAAAACTTGTTGTGATTTTTACCTTTTCGGCAATAAACCCAAATTTTTATATGAAACTATTCTTAAATAACATGAAAAATTAATAGCTGATATCTATTTTACACGAAAACGATGTCGCGCAAGCCCTAATAGCCTTAACTGATCAGTAATAAAAAAAAGAAAAAGAACAGTACTTGGTCCTCTTCACCCCGCTTTCCCGTCGCACAGGGGACGAATCTGACTTCCCTCCACATCTGAAAATAAGCACCGTGGAACGCTCTATGTCTGGTAGAAATTTCATGCTTGTAACCAGATGCGCACAATTTCGCGGCTTAGCAACTCTACTACGAAGATGTTTCAATGAGAATGACTCTTAGCACCGCAAGTAGTATTTTTTTCCTTTACCGTAATAGTTTAGGTATGAGACTGTTGCTTTAATCGATAGATACCTACATACGAGATACAGCAACGTACCTAACTGACTAGACCGGATAGCACTTGTAAAATAACATATTACATAACGTATTCATTGATAGTACGGACGGTGGAAGGTAGAGCATGGGTCAGTTAATTTCTTTCTCATATTTATTTTACCTGATTACAGCAAATGTTCCTGGGAATTATCATAGCATAGCCATGCCACTAGAAGTGACGTGTTGATAAAAATAAGGTATCAAAGGTATCAAGCGTGTTTACTCAACCCGATTCCCCGTACTTAAGGAAAAAAAAAACAACCGACACATCATCTTTTCTTCTGATTGTTTAATCCTTGGAGATATTTATTTGTTTGTTTAATTTCAGGGAAATACAACGCATCAAGTTTGCGCATCATGTGGGAAAGAGACAACCCAGTCCATCTCTCTACTGAGCTGCATCTTACGGAATATTCCTTGATAGATTACTGGACTAATGAATCGGTCGTAAGAGGCGACATTGTCAATATGCGGCTGGGGGGAGGTAGATGTAATGATCACACTTTATACATTTATAATGTTGTGACGTTTAATAAACAGTAAAAATGGTAGATCTTCAAACTACTTCCATCACAACTTGACTATATTCAGTATTTAATTAAGATGTAGATTTCTTTTTTATTATTTCAAGTAAGCTTGCTACGGTTATATAAAAGGAACTTCATTGAAATGATAATCGACACCCTTATCTGACTTACATTTTTATTTGACTTTAATCTCATATTTTCTTTGCAGCCGGCAACTACAGTGCTCTAAAATTCACGTTTAAACTGGGTCGAGAAGTGGGCTACTACCTTATGGACTACTTCATTCCGTCCATGATGATCGTGGCGATGTCTTGGGTCACCTTCTGGCTGCAGGCTGACGCAGCTGCTCCTAGGATTACATTAGGTAACGCTACATTTCTTCTAAGTCAAACTGGGCCGAGAAGTGGGCTATTTAATGGACTACTTCATTCATCTTGTGAGAAGCCTATTGTGCTTTGATTCATACTATCAATTCAAGAAATTTTTGATCCCTCCGGTCATCGGCTCCTTACACTATTTGCCCGTCTCATTGGTATTTATCTCGCTTATTCCGAGAGCAATCCAGTATTACAGAATTAAGTCGCGTTGTTACAATGTAGACCAATATGGTGAGTATCGCAAGAAAACGTTGGTTCTACCCGCAACCCGTACCTCGGGTTCTACCCGTAAGATTTGTTATCTTAAATTTTATTGGGGGAGGCTTTTTTCCAGTAGTGGAACTCATTTGGCTGAGTTATTGGATTTTATGAAAATCAAGTTAGCATGTTGTCTACCAGAAGAATAGATGATGTAAGGAGGTTTGCAGGGAGCCGATAGATAACAAATATAAGGACTCTATGTCCCATGTCCAAAAATGGTCCACAAACTGCAATAGACTGATGATAATGACTCAAAAGATTGTGTTAGAGTCGTGAGACTAGATTACGCTTAAGGAATCTATGAGGATAGTTATTTCCTTAGAAATATTAAACCTTTCCTAAGAAACCTATACTCATTCTCCTTCACTGATAGTGTTAACAACTCCATCTCCGACATGTTTTAAATAAGTTTGTAAAGACTAAGCGGTGAAGTTTGTCCACCCGGAGACTAATGACTTATCCTGTATGTCTTCCCAACTCTGTGATGTTTTTCCTTTTCCTTCGATTCGCTCTTATCAAAGCGGTTGTAATCTTCATGAGGGTTGGGGGCTGTTGTGGCCCGCCTAGCGATGTCTCGCCATCTCGTCCGGTTCACAGCACAAGATGATATTGTTTTATTGTAGTTTTATGACAAATTTCTTTTATAATTTCCAGGTACCAGTACGATGTTATCGTTCATCACGCTGGCGTCATCGCAGGCCAAGACGCTTCCCAAAGTGTCCTACATCAAAGCCAGTGAAATCTGGTTCCTGGGTTGCATCGGGTTCATCTTCGCAGCCCTGGTCGAATTTGCGTTTGTCAATACTATTTGGCGCAGAAAGTGAGTATTTTAGTCATCTTTAAATACTTATTTACAGAACTGAGCAGAAAAAAAGTAAGGTATGGATTCTACCGACCGTAGAACTTTATCACAGTGACTTGATTTATAACTTACCGCTATTGTGTCTTGATTTTGTCAATAGTAACAAAACCGACTAAGAAAACTAAAGTAATGAAGTAGGTAAGTAGAGAAATTGATTCGCGCATTATCATTCGTGCATGAAGAAGCTTTAAAGTCAGTCATCCGAATACGTTGCGTCTAATGCTGTCATATAACTAGAAACCATTTTAAAATATTTAGAGACTAGCTGAGCAGTGATCAAAAGATGTTTGTGATTTATTTACACGTCAATTTCTCTTACTAGGAATGTGTTTGTTTATCTTTACGGTGACTGTTCTTGTAGTTATAACGCAGCAACGTGCTTAGCAACAAATGGGGTTCATTTTCTGCATAGATATATATCTATCAAATAATTACATAAGCTTCACTTAACCTTGCAAAAATTACCCTTCATACGTGGAAATACCAAATAAAACGTACCTTTTACAGGAAAGTGGTCACCATGAAGAAAGTGAACAGTAAATACATTCTGAAGAGCACACTGACGCCTCGACTGGCGCGCAAGGAGCTGCAGAAAGAATTGCAGGGGTCTTCACCGCAGCTCACGAAGTCGCGCTCCTGCTCATCCCTGCAGCGGGAGACGAGCGCAGACCCCGCTGGACCTGGCTATAACAACTACCTCACAGTGCATGTAAGTAATATTTACTGGAATATTTTCACATTCGGTATTTTTCCACAATCAAACATTTATTTGAAAACCGGGCTTTTTTTTCTGATGATATCAAATAAAAGGATAAAAAATTAAATATTTTTTACAATTTAGAAAATATCCTAATTTATGATTGAAACATTCATGTAAATGTTTCCCATTCTAAAAGAGCGTAAGGCGATCAGTAATTGGTCACAGCGCAGAAAATCATACAGTTGGACCTATCACTAACGCGAATTTAGTATGGAAATTGTACCACTTGTTTTGTTGTGAGTATAACATTTTCCTCGAGGTGACTTCATGTAGAAGGCCGTTTCTTAGATGACGCTGCTTTCACATTTGTTTTTATATTTTAAAAACTAGTCGGTATATTCAAATAAAAATAATACTTTATGGAAATTATTTTAAACTGAACATTATTTGAAAATTTGAAATGTTGTCAATTTGCAATTTTGTCTATCCAATTTTATCTGATAAACCAATTCCAAGAGCAGATCAAGGCAGGTGGAGTCATGGGGGAGATGGCCACCTACAACAGGGATGTGTCTGTGTCGAAATAAATTTGATAATTTTTCGGCTATTTGATCGCCTCATTCGAACGTTAGATCGCCTGTGTGTCCCCTAAATCGAGGGATGATTCTGGCCTTCGTATTTCGTTACTTTTCCTAATCTATTATATCATTATAATATACAAACAAAACCAAAGTAATTGGAGTCAGTACAACAACGAGGCTTCTTGCTAGCGGTACGGAATTGATCAAGTCTAAACTCATTTTTTGTACGTCTTCACGCGTCATTGGTGTTAAGATTAAACAAGGTGAAGTAAATTTCATTCAGTCTCGTAGTTTACCTTTGACAAATACTACTAAATAGCCACTGACACTGGAAAATTTGCGCTCGTGTTTTTTCCTTGACACGATAAATAATCATTGACAATTTCACATCTTACTAGATTAGGTTACTTACGTTGCCATTTGCTTCTTTTAAATAACGCTTGAGAAGCGTTAATTCTTTTGAATGGTAAAGAAATTACCAATCAAAAGAAGTTTGATTGGTAAAGAAATTGTTTCAATCTCAGTAATTACTTGGCTAATTACTTGACTTTAAGAACGGTTTTGGTTCAAGGTTAGTAAAATGTTGCGTTTTTTGACCAAGCGGGAAACCTTTTTGTATGAGAAAACATTGTAATAGATCTTACTAGACAGTTATAAGTACCTAAATTGTTTGTTTGGTCAGCAAATGTCGTATCAATCATATAAGATAAATTAAAAATTACGATGCGGCTGTACAATATATTACGTTAGTTTATTCAGTGCAGCAGATGGTACCTACATGATTTTCTGATTCTTATTCGATTACTTCGGCCTAGGGAGTGCAGTTTCGGTTTGGTTTGGTTTTGGTTGGTTTGGTTTTGGTTGGTTTCTAGTGCAGCTAGGGAGTGCAGTCCCGAAGTTTCGGGACTGCTACGCTAAATTAATTTACCAATTCCATTATCTTCGTCGGGCCTATGATGTTTGGGGTTATGCCGCGATTGATAAAGCATTTGCCACTCTCATAGAGTAGGTATACCGTTATACCATTTATAGTATTCGTGTTCGCGCCATGAACTTACCAAACGTGTAGACTGATATATCTCTGTAGTATAATCAGGGTTCCTCTTCCAAAATTCTAGCTTTCTACTTAATACTTAAATATCCATCCTAACGTTTCCAGAGTTTCCCCTCGGCAATGAACCTACCGACAATCACGACGCAGAGCTACGACGAGCTGGTAGCCGGCAGGGGCGCGCCCCCCAGCGACGGCTCGGACGAGCCCCCCAAGCACCACACCTGGACCACCATGACCCCCCAGGAGATCGCCACGTGGATCGACAAACGCTCTCGCTTCATGTTCCCCTTGTTATTTTTGTTCTTCAATATCGTCTACTGGACCTTTGTATACTGCCTTTAAATTGGAGTAGTCAGACTTAGGCGTTCACTTGATTGTGCTTTATAAATCACCAGTCTCTCTCGCTCAGGTGCTTGATTATTAGAAAGAGACGGGTATCTCATCTGTGAAACTAGACCACTATATCCCCGTAAGAGATCGCCTGTGGATAGATAGGCAATCGCTCTCCCTTCATATTCCCATTATTGTAGTCTTGTTCTTCAATATCGTTTATTGGATTTTTGTATACTATCTTTAAATGAAGGCGTTCAGGGGCATTCCATCAGAAACTCGGGCACGTGACGCCATTTTTATATAATTCTAAGAAAGAAGGAAAGTTTTTTGTAATGTCAAAATTGATAACTTGGCTTTTTATTAGTAGTCAATTCTCAGACTTTCTACATATATGTTTTAAGGTAGGTAGCTGTTTATAGCCGTCACGTGCCCGGCAAAATAGACGTTCTGGTGGAACCGTTCCCTTCACGTCACATGGTCTTGGATCATTCTTGGACTAGTCTTGTAGAAAGAGACAGGTATTTGATCTTTGACAGCACATCTAATGGCTTTATGATGGTCGTGTATTAGGTACGCGACACTTACATGATAAAGGGAGCATCACTTTCTGACACGGGATTTTATTTTGGGAGGATTTGACGCTACTGTGTAGTACTAAATGTAGTTAGTAGGATTTAAATGTATTTTGTTTAATGGGGCTAAGTGTGAGATGTATGCTTTATCATGTGTCTGTCGCTTGGTAACAAATGACCATCATATTGAACCATGACTGGATTTGACGCTAAAGAAACATAGTGAATGTTTCATTACTTTCCGTCCAAAACGCGATTGATAAATGAATTAATCCAATTGCATAATGCGCATTGTTACTATTATTAGCTTTTATAAGGTTACAAAATATTGCAACTGAGGTCAGTCGGGCCAAGTGCGCCGACGGGGTAAGTGCCCGTACCGTATCGAAAAGTACAGAATAATCGTCTGCTGACAACCAAAACTCACTAAGTAACTAATACCTACTACTTAAAACAAAGATCGTATATCGATATCAATCTTCTTAGAAGAGGTTTCGAAGAGCAGTGACAGAAATTTTAGTGAGTTTTAGTGTCACCAGGCAAAATGTTATTTGATTTAACAACATTTTTCTTTTGCCATTCTAATTATAGTTGCGTGGTTGTAAGATGGCGTTAGTTAGTAAGCTCTATTTTATGATTGCTTCGATATGGTATGTGCTTGTCCCGCTTCGCATTTGTCCCGACTAACCTTACAGCCTTGTGCATTTACATTAAACCTCGGGTCACAAATATATGAATTTCTTACACGTTATTGTAAATGCCTTCGACTGTATTTAGGTTATTGAACTAACAATATCTAAATATTATTATGAGAGCGGCCATATTATATACCCAAAGATGTTCCTCATGTTTCTCAAATTTCGGAACCTTGCCCAGTAGAGTAGGTATATTTATCTAGTAGACACCGGAAATAATAAATATATTTTAATTATTAAATACGGTAATACGGAGGAACTTGTAACACGGGAAGTAATATTAGACAAGAAAAATAGTAGGTAAGTATCCAATTTTCAAATTCCCGCTGACGACTTGACCTTTGACTTAAGGTCAGTCGGGCAAATGCACCACATGAGGTAAGAGCGCCTACCAAAAAAAAACGAAAAGTACAGATGTTATAACACTATTATATTATTATACGTTGTACAACTAACTTAGTTGAGAGGTTGTAAGATTGCATCAGTACCTAGTATAAAATGTGTATTAGTCGATATTTTAATTTGTGGCGCGCTTGCCCCTATATAACGGAGATGTCCCGAAGTCGGTCTTAGCGGTGATCGGCCCGCGCGCGCTACGTGTGTCTCGCTCATTCGTATGGCCGAAGCCGGCCGGCTCGGATCTCTCACTCAACCGCTCGCCGCGCCGCTGATCGCCTGGCATCTTCGTTAATCTTTGTATCTTAAAAACTTCTTGCTTTCAACTATTTACATTAGTTTTTACTAAAAACAATCGTCTAAAGTTACCCCGTGTATCGCAAGATTATCTATTTGACAGTACCTTCCTATTATTAGATTTTATGTTAGACTTGACCATAAAATGTGTCAATAAAATCTCATTTCTATTCAATTTGTACCATATATTATTTAAACTTAGTTTTTATTACTACAAGGTTAAGCACAGTTTCATTGGTTGATAGGGCCCGCATGCGGGGTGCGGGAGAATTCCATAAGGCATGCCATAGGGCCCGAATTCGAGTCTCACTGGTCGTTAGCCCGCCTGCGGAGAAACACCGCGTACGGGTTAACTACCGACTTATCTACCAATGAAACTGCCATTACGATTATCGTAATACGTATCCTACGGTGTAAGTCCGATTTATGAAATGTCGATTGAGATTATTGCTTAGCACCCAGTCAATGTAGCATAGGTAATATTGTGATCTTTAGATAGTCATTTATAGCAAAAGTATTTTGTCATTTGTAATAAAATTGATTTAAGTTATTTTAATACAAGCATATTTAAAACCAACAGGACTATTTTACTGGACACCCACGATACCAAAATAAGTATACTAAGAATTTCTCCCATACTCGTAGTAGGAATGTCACAGAAATAACTTAACAATACTTGATGGCTCTTTCATTGGTCGATAGGGCCCGCATGCGGGATGAGGTAGATTTCCATAACGCATACCATTATGAGTTTCACTAGTCGTTATACCGTCTGCGGGGAGTCCTGCATGCCGTATATCGACCGAGTTATCGACCAATGAAACTGAGCCATGAGTTTTGCTGTCTAAACTACTTTAAATCAGTACTTATTGTAATTGAGCTATCCTAATGGTGGACGTTACCAGTCGACTTAGCACATGCCGGGGCCCGGGGCCCTTGGGGGCTCAATTATTAAGGGCCCTCGGGCACTCAATAAGTAGGTGCCCACGCCATATTACCCTAGACAAAGTATTTTTTTCTGTCCAACGGAGTAAAAAACAGTATCTATGGTTTTTGGGGCCCTTGTGAGATTGTGGGCCTTGATGGGCACGGGCCCCGTGTTTTATGTGCTTACTATGTTATAATGGTGCTTACTATGTTATAATTATTAATCGATGTACTTATAAATTACAATATAGCAAGAAGTAAAAGTCACTGTGATTTCCTGTTAAACCACATTTATTAAATAAAGACGACAAAACACTCAACAAATAAGTATCTAAGTATAGGAACGATGATACAACTTAATTCCTATGGCTTATTTCGTAAGCAAGAAAGGAAGGTATTCTGTATATTTTAGATATACGTCAGTACTTAAACAAATGTTTTTCAAGAACGCCTGTGAGTCAGAGAAACATTAGTCTGCAAACAGGACTTAAATGTTTACATCGAAATTAATCCAGATTAAGAGGGAAACTGTTTAATTAGGTAAGTGATATTTGTTAATACTGACGCAACTTCAAACATTTGCCAACCAGCAGCGTGTAAAGTATACAAAGTAGAACGTTGATCAAATATTCTTTATCGCATTTAAAAAGAACACCAGAACCGGAGTTAAGTTTACATTTTGCGCCAGGTTTCGTCTTTGACGTTGGATACCTACTAGATAGTAGCTTCTAGGATTTGCAATCTGCGGGCCAATGACGGTTGATTTTATCACGCAATAAATAAGTGACAAGGCATCCGTCACATTTTGACAAACTGCGAGTGTGAGTGACAGAGCTTGACTTATTTATCGCGTGATAAACGCAACCATCATAGGATTCTTCCATATAGGCATGATGACAAATATGTATTATTTGTTATTGGGATCGAAATGATCGAATGTAGACCAACTACACTTAGACTGCTCTAAAAGTCAGCGCCGAAAGCGCTTCATACAAATGGCTAAATAGTCGGGATGTGACGTCAATTCTATGATGGGTACTTAATAGCAATATTTGTATGGTGAAAACATGGTGAAAATAAACAATTTGTCTTATTGGCCGTGATAAAGTGCGTTTTACAATTATTGTTTTGAAGAATTAAGAGGATTCTTAAAACAATTTCAGATTTGCATTTTGATTAAAAAATAATCTTCTTTGCGGTACCTCTGAAGTTTCATGTTTCAAAGTCCCTAAAGGGGAAAAATAAAGTTTTAATTGACTTTTTCTTTAATTTCATCACTAATATATTATACTACTACTACTAGACTACTAAAATTCATTGTCAATCATCATCCCTATTGATCCGGATTGCAAACCCAAGCAGTACCGCAATTTGTTTTATGTCGCTCTAGGCAGTAAGTGAGATTTTCTGCCCGCTACGCCACTACGGGAGAAAATGTCACTTCCTGGCCAAGGCAACACTTTAGATTTAGACAAACCACGGGCGGTAATTCGCAAAGCCCCAGATCGTATATGGCACAAACACCTGCAATCTGGGACATTCACGAATTCACCGCCCTAGGTATGAAATGTACTTATTAGATCACAGAATAGATGATAGTCAAAAGAAAAGGAGTAGGGGACGCGGTATTGAGCCGACGTTGAGCCTAACTTCAGAGAGGCAAACCTCCGTGGCGCAAATTGTACTGTTTATATACTTAATCTGTTGATTCTTAGACAAAATATTCTACCATTCAATATACTCATCGATAAATTAAAAAACGGGATTAGGGGTGTAATGGATACAATCTCCCCATTACCCACTATCAAACATCACAATCATTGCACAATGTTTGATACTTATAGTCCGTAAGCCCGCTCCAAGATTGCCTACGTAATATGACATCACGTTAAAATGCATGGCACACGGTCGAAAAAGTTGTGCTGAGCGAGAATCAAACGATTATCGCACAGAAAATTGGCCGGAAGTTTGAGAAAATCCTTCACTTCCGGTCAAAATTTTAGGGGTGTACTTACGTCATATGACATCATTACGTGACAGATGGCATCATGTAGCCCTTTAATCGTAGAGAGTGTAAACATAAGTCTGCCAGTTCTAAAACGGCCGGAAGTGCTTGGCAGACGGGGTCAAAGATGGTCATCGGATACGTTTTCCGACGCTTTGTGGTATCTTGACGAAATTGATTATAAATGTTTTGTAATAGTGTCTCTAAAAATAAATAAGTCTGCCAAGAAATATCTGGCCGGAAGTCCTTTAAAAGTGATTTTTTAGGGTTCCGTAGTCAAACTAGGAACCCTTATAGATTTGCCATGTCCGTCGGTTCGTCTCTCCGTCCGCGGCTTAGCTCCGTGACCATTAGTACTAGAAAGCTAAAATTTGGTATGTGTATGTGTGTGTATGTATCACGACAACAAAAAGGTAAAATAAAAGCTAAAAAAAAATGTTTTTCTACCTCTCCTCTCGTATGTATCTCGTAAACCTAAGCTAAAGTGGGGGTGAATTTATTTTTCTTTCCAACACTAGTGGGTGGGGTGGCGTTGAATAGGTATTTTAAAGGTAATAGAGATCTCCAAATATTATTTTTTGATAAAGTCAGCAGTTTTGTAAATATTCGCATCGAAAATCCAATAAATAGTAGTAGTAATTTCAATGAAAACTATATTTAATAAAATCGGTTGTCATTTTTAAGTTATCGCAAAATTTCATAAGTTTCTTTAAAATGGCGTAAGTACCATACTGCATTAAAACATTCCGCTCAATCTGGCGCGTATAATCGATAACTTCCAGAAGGTATTAAGTAATTACAGTTACTATAGCGTTTACGACCTTTTTATAGAACTTGAAATCTTTCTCGTAATTTAAACCTCGGGATTAGGAGCTCGGGATTTAAGCCCGTCTATTGTGAAGGATGGGCAAGTACGGACGCTACACTGAGCGTGGCCTGACAACCTATTCAACGCCACGCCACCCCACACACTAGTGTTGAAAGACCAAGCAGAAAAAAAAATAGTTTTTATTTTACTGTTTTGTCGGCGTGATACATACACATACTCATACCAAATTTTAGCTTTCTAGTACTTATTTATTAGTTATTTATCGTATGGCACTTATATTAGTCACTGGATAAAAAACTTAAACTAGAGATTGAGGTTAGCCTTCTTCAGATACCCAATGGCCCCTTCGCTGAGGATTGCGAGGTCTTCAGCCTGTCCGTTGAATTTGGTGATCAGGCATTCCAGCACCATGTGTTCCACCGTCTGCTCGGGGGCGCCGCATGCACACTGAGTGGAGTCACACCAGCCCCATTTGTTACCAGTGATGGGCACAGTTACCAACGCCTGTTCTAATGCGGTTTAGTAATTAATTAATTAATTTAGTTTTGCGGCTCTTTCGCGGTTGGTCAAAACCAGGCGGGCGCGTCCTTGGGTTGTGTGAGAAAAATTGATCACTTATGGGTTGTTCGTCATCCCACTCGGTCGACCATGAGTCCAGTATGTTCCACTTGCTGTTAAAATTTAACATACTAAGAGCTGGTGGGTTACGGGACTTCAGTCGTTTTTCTCAGAAATTGGTGAGATCTTCATGTATAGGCAACGTGGGCTGGCACTTGGTTTTGGTTGCTTCTCGGAGTAGGCAATTTTTCCGCCGCAGGTGAGGTGGCTCTATGGCGCTGAGAGCTGGGAGCCAGAATACTGGAGTGGGCTTGAGGCAGCCAGTGATCACCCACATGGTTTCGTTCAGCTGCACATCCACGGAAGAAGCATGTGCGCTGTTCATCCAGACTGGAGCACAGTACTCGGCCGTGGAATATACTAGGGCCAATGCCGTTGTACGTAGGCAGGACGCAGTGGCTCGCCAAGTGGTTCCGGTGAGTTTTTAGACTATATTGTTTCTGGTCCTTATTTCAATTTTTAGCTTCTCGGTGTGTACTCTATATGTTAGGCTTCTGTCCAGAGTACTAATGTGAGTGAGTACTAATGGGTACCATGAATACTAATGGTCACGGAGCTAAGCCGCGGACGGAGAGACGAACCGACGGACATGGCAAATCTATAAGGGTTCCTAGTTTGACTACGGAACCCTAAAAAATCACTTTAGAAGAACTTCCGGCCAGATATTTCTTGGCAGACTTATTTATTTTTAGAGACACTATTACTTTAAAACATTTATAATCAATTTCGTCAAGATACCACAAAACGTAGGAAAACGTATCCGATGACCATCTTTGACCCCGTCTGCCAAGCCCTTCCGGCCATTTTAGAACTGGCAGACTTATGTTTACACTCTCTACGATTAAAGGGCTACATGATGCCATCTGTCACGTAATGATGTCATATGACGTAAGTACACCCCTAAAATTTTGACCGGAAGTGAAGTATTTTCTCAAACTTCCGGCCAATTTTCTGTGCGATAATCGTTTGATTCTCGCTCAGCACAACTTTTTCGACCGTGTGCCATGCATTTTATCGAGATGTCATATTACGTAGGCAATCTTGGAGCGGGCTTACGGACTATTATGTGAATTTAAATATATACAATCATTCGAACTTCAAGAAACAAAACAGTATCAGTCAAAAACTGGCTACCATTGTTACACTCGCAAGACTTCATTAAGATTGAGATCGAGACCGATTTTTCAACATAGAATTATGCCCATTAATCTCGAAGGTGAGATTATTGACGAGACCAATTTATGGATCTCGAATTGTGTCCATTATTCTCGAAAGTGAGACCAATTCTCTATCGACTTGCCTTATCTCGAAGATGAGATTTGTCTGGCCTTTGTCCGCAGTAGGTTCTGCTTAGGAGTAGTATGGGAACCGAAGGGATTTAGTAGAAGAGTCAGGGGGCAGCACCGTCGCCGGCGCGAGGAGCCACCATCACTAAGCTGTCGTCGCTGGAGTAGCGCTTCATAGTTGCAGCACTCGCTTGGCTGTGGATAAAATAGACCATAACGACTATGACTTGAAGTAAAGATATTTACACACCTCTAAACATATTTTTAAATTTGAAAATATGTACTAAAGATTTAGGTCAACAAATGACAAACATGTATACCGTTGCAGATCTAAATTAATGTGGTTGCTGTAAGGGTTAACGCGACTAATTTAAATAAATCAATTGAAACCCAAGCGGTCAAGAAATTCACCGACTTCACCGTGCCCCTGACGCCACAGCTACCCACAGCAAAGAAGGAATAAACAAGTGCCCCAAAATCAACGGGGATTGAAAAATACTTATAGCATTTGCATTTAATTTCATTTTTCGATCATTACAATTTTGACGGTGTTTGCCGACGTTGGCGTCAATTTCAAAAGATTAAAGAATATTGAAACAGCGCAAGAGGTTAGGCAAAAGAGGTTTCGTATTATCCCACAGCGCATTTTCAGCTTATTACAGGTTTGTAAAGGCTGTATAAGCGCTTATACAATATACACCCTGTGTGCTACTTCGGATGACAATTATGGTACTACAAATTCTTAGATTCAGTAATTTCAGATCTGCTCAAATTAGTAACTAATACGTATTCTTCAATCTATAGATATAAATAATTAGGTGGATTGTACCTGTATCTCGTCCTAGGGCGCGGGGTGGGCACGAGCCGCGGCAGGCGGTGGTCGAGCGCGAGAGTCGTGGAGCCCGAGCTTGAGCCGCTGGAGCTCTCCGACCACGCGAGCTCTGACATGCTGTATCAAAAATACAATTGTATTAAGGGGCTTCTAAACGGGCCATGTTTTGCTGCAATTTGTGGCCGGCCATTATTTGCATCTTGCTCTAGCGTACGGTGTCAGAGAGGGACGGCCATAGTTGCCGGCCACAAATTGCAGTAAAATATGGCCCGTTTAGAAGCCCCATAGCTACAATCGCTCGGTGTCAAAAGAGAGATAGATACAGGTTATGACGAAAAGCGTTTGGTGTCTCAATGGTAACAAATGAGTAATTTCACCTGAGGCAAATGCGACTAGGCTACTTATAGAGGCAACTGCGTCGTATGATGGTATCATTAGAAGCCCAGCGTTTTAACACGTTCACTGTCCCAGTTTGACATGTGAACTTATGTCTCTGAAATAGAGGCTTGCCGTGACCCCGCATATGAGACACGGATATTGAACGTGTTAAAGAACTCCCAGACCTTTACTGCCTATAGTTTGGTACTATTATTTTATGTATAAAAAAAGAGAGCGGTGGTAAGTGAGGTATAGGTAGTTATAAAGTGTTACGATTCTATGATATCATCTGACGCAATGGCCTTTGACTTATAAAGTGTACTGCGGCGGCTATCTATCTTTCGTTAGTATATAGCTTACTTTTGGCGGAAATTACGCCTTAACGCTCGAACTAGAAGTAGAGGTTAACTACGTTCAATCATTTTGATCAGTTAAACGTAACAGGCGTTGATGCAGGACTTGGAGGTAGGTACACTTTTGATTTCGTTTTGTTGTTGTCATGCTGTAGGTAACAAGTATTGCACGTCTTGGAAGTACACAACCTAGCTATGATCCCACTATATCTCTAGTACTAGGTACATTATTGTACACATATTTAATTTATTACCTAGTGGAAATGGGCGGCAATCGGTGTTGTGCATATATGTCGTTGCTCTCAGTGTATGTGGAAGCGTGGATCTCCTGTTGGTACAGCTCGTACAGTTGCCCCAACTCCGGGGGCACTGCTATCCCCATTTCTGTAAACACAGGATGAATGGATTTATGATACATGTAATGTCTCATTATTTTTAATGTGGCAACACCAAAACTTTCTTTTTTATATGGTAACATTGGCGTTATTTGGCGTTAGAGTGGTGGAAAGGTTAACACTTTGGACCGGTAATTCAGAGGTACCGGGTTCGATCCCCATCTCTTCCGCCAGGTTACGCATTTCAATTTTTCTTTGTGCTTTGATCTTTGTATCAATGGTAGGTACAGGATAAATGGCTTCATGTTAAAGTACTATTCATTTAATAGATTATTGAACATTAATATCGCAGATTCAAACATGAATTTTCTGTAGAGTCAGCATCAACAATCAATAAGTACTATTTATTTAATTATTGAATACTGATGTACTAAAATAAACTTAAGCTTTATACTGCCTCAGTGCTTAGACTCCACTTCAAAAACGCGGACCCACCAGCAGGCCCATGATAAATCCCTTCACAGCTTGTCAGAATATGACACATGTTTATCATTTATGACAAATCCAATCATCATACAGGAGTCAGTTTATTCGATTCGTGGATCTTTCCGCTATAACAACTACGCGGTGCCAGGATTTTTTTCTTAGGGGTCTCTGACTGAGGCCTTAGTTCACAAAATCATGGACTACTTCTTGGTAATGTGAGCATTTCAAAGTACCTTCGAGCGCGCGCCGCTGCCTCGTGATGATCTCGTCGGAGAGCCGTCGCTGCGCGTCGCGCCTCTGCAGCGCCAGGTCTCGCCGCCGAAGCTCGTGCGCTCGCGCCGCGCGCTCGCCTTGAAGTGCGAGCTTATCCGCCTCCAGTTCGTGCACGCGGCAGACCAGGGCGAGAACCTCGCGCTCAGGCCCACTGCTAATTCGGGCGGGGAGCTCCTATTGAATGATGAGATTATTGAAGATTACAGAGGGTCCTATTTTTTGTTATAAAGTCAGAAATTAAAATTACAGTTGAATGCACAAAATACTTATTGTAATATATGAGGAATGGACACGCACACCCCTGCACCGAATCGAGTTACCTCATCCCGCAAGGGCACTGAGTTGTAAGTTGTAATCGTGTTGGCTGCGTAGAAATGTTTGAAAGGGTTGTGTGCATAGGTGGGCGTTGACTCGTGAAATAGTGATGGTGGTGACTGGTGGTCATGATGGTTCACCAACACCATGAATATGCATCATCATCATCACCAACACTATCACCACCAGTCACCACCATATTTATCATCATCATCATCATCACCACCATGACCACCACTACCGTTGTGTGATAATTTACTATCATATTATGTCATATTTATGTAAATGAAAATGAAATGAAAATGAAAAATTTATTGATAACATTCGTTACAGGTCATATTCTTATTACATTTGTTTAATATGTAAGTATAATTTAAATAATTATAGTTTATCAGTTATATTTATCATTTTAATAATTATAATTAATGTTTATGTATATATTCAACCTTTATTGCACATAAACAGGTACAAAATGGTGGACCATGCCATGAGGCATTCTCTACTAGTTAACCATAAGGCAAAACATTATAATCATAATTTTATTATCGTGTCTGATTGTCACCTAGAATTTATAAAATGTTATTATTCATATTGGTTCATAAGGAAAAATATTCATCTAAGTCATAAAACTGAGACGTTAGTAACCATTTTTTTAACCTTATTTTAAAATTGTGAGAGGAAGGTGCATCTCTAATGCTTTTCGGTAGATGGTTATATATCCGTGGACCGAGTATGTAGGCAGATCGCCCGCTTTTTTTTAGTTTGTGAGGTACGGGTGCGAGGCAGCCTGCGTCTTTGTTGCTACGGAGATGGTGATTAGCGTTTGCTTGTTTCGTAGTAAACTTATCAAGGTTATTATAAGTAAATATTGCTATTTGTTGGATAAGTACACAAGGAAGCGTGAGTACACTGTACTCTGTAAAGTACTGACGAGCAGACACGTCGTCAGGAACGCCGGCTATTGCTCGCACGGCACGTTTTTGTAACGTGAATACCCGACGCCATTCGGCGGCTCCGGCCCAAAGCTCCGTTCCATACGATATGAGCGCGTGCACGGTCGCAAAATAGCAGCTCCTGACGACGTCCCTGGTCGCGGTACTAGCGAGACGCTTTAATGCGTAGCATGCGCTGCCGAGCCTCGCACATAGGTGGTCGATGTGCACATCCCACTTTAGACTACTGTCGATAAAGAAGCCCAGCAGTTTCATGTCTCCTACTTGACGGACAGTGTCATCCCCGGCATACGCCGTCATGGACTGAGATGCATGACCGTTTAAATTAAATCTCATGACGAAAGTTTTATCTTTATTGAGGGCCAAGCCATTTGTTTCAAACCAATAACACAACTGTTTAAGGGTGTTATTGACGTTCGTTTCCAACTGCGCTAGGGACGTGCCGGTGACAACAGCCGTCACGTCGTCCGCGTACATGAAAATGCTGCACTCTTTTATGACTTGTGGGAGATCGTTAAGTAGGATGCTGAAGAGGGTGTTAGAAAGGCAGGATCCCTGCGGTACCCCTAGCTGGTTCGTCATTTCAACAGACTTGACACGACCGTTATCACCAACGACCACTTGACATCTATCGGACATGAATGACAATAGCAGTGCCAGTGCCGGACCCCGAATACCGTAGTGGCTAAGTTTTTGTGCGATGAGTCCATGGTTTGCGGTGTCAAAAGCACGTGAGAGGTCGCAACACACTACCGCGACCTGCAGTCCGGCCTCTCGCGCGCTCAATGTCCGCCATACCACTTCGCGTACTAGATCTGTAGTCGAGCGGTTCTGCCGATATGCGTATTGTTTGTCGGATATTGTTTGCTGTGGGAACCAGAAGGATAGTAATCTGGTGTTGATTCCAACTTCTAGGATTTTACTGATTGCTGGTACTAATGATATAGGGCGATAAGACTTTAGGGCCGTCTTGGCACCTTTGCCTTTGTACAACGGGGCAATTTTAACTTTTTTTAGGCTGTCGGGCACAGTTCCTTGTCGTATACAGTAGTTATATAACTCAGATAGTACAAAAGACAGCGCAGGGCCCACGTATCGAAGGATACTGGCTGAGATGTCGTAGATGTCAGTGCTGTTTTTCGGTGCGATGTGGATTTTTAGTATTGATTCTACTTCATGGGATGTAAATAATCTAAATCTCAAAGAACAGTCGCACTCAGGGATATTAGTAGCTATAGCGGACAATGAGCGCTGGACGTTCGGCGCCGGCGCACCGCATGCAGTGGCTGCACTTATAAATTCAGCGTTAATTGCGTCAACTGCATGTTTTTTAGAGATGAAAGCTAAGCCACGACTGTCCTTAATGACATCTGTGTAGTCCGCGCGTTCGTGACATTTGCGTCCCAATTCTTTATTGATAACTCCCCACATTTTCTTGCACTTGTTCGGGGCGTTATTTATTAGGGCGCTGTAATAATCAGTACGCTTGCGTTTCAACATTGATATATATTTAGAATTGATGCTATTATACATGTCTGAAATATGGTTATTAGAGGGGAATTTTTCTTTTAGTACTGAGATGTCGTGAAGGAGTAGTTTTGTGTTCCATACTTCTTCGTCGATCCAGGGATATTTAGTTACATTTGCATTGGGTAATTTAATCGGAAAACACGTATCAAATTTATTAATTAATATATTTAAAAGCGATACAGCTAGGGATACGCAGTCGTTGCGACTATTTACAACAACCTCAGGCCAGTCAATAGATTCTAACGCAGTATAGAAACTATATTTGTTATGTGTATTAAAAATGCGTTTAGGTATTGATGCGCATTCTACGGGCGACTTGTTTACGATTGTTATCTTTTGTGCCGTATGATCGCTGAGTCGGGTGATAACGGGGGTGCCGCACACACGGTCGGTACAAATATTCGAATATGCATGGTCTAGTAAGGTCGAGCTATTATTGCAGGTACGTGTAGGGAAGTTTATATGTTGATTAAAATTATGACATGATAGAATATCTAACACTTGTTTTTTGCAAGGTGTGTTTGAGAGAAAGTCTATATTAATGTCACCTACTATGATAGCAATAAGATTCTCTGAGTTTATTTTTGATAGAAGCGTTTTTAATAAGATCAGAAAATCCTGATCGCTTGTACAGTTAGAATGGTAGATTCCGACAATTAAAATATCGTAGTCCAAAAGGTGGGTCGCACACACATCGAAGACCTGTTGAACGGACATACTAGTAATGTCTGGTCTATTAAGAACCCTAATACCAGATCGCACAAAGATGCAGCTCCCTCCGTGTAAAATTGATGGCCTACAATAATATGATATCAGGTCATAGTTATGTAATGTTACAGAGATAATCTCGTCATCCCGCAGCCAGTGTTCTGTTAGTACAAGCACGTCACATTTTAAATCGTTACACAACAGCACTTCAAGTGATTTAGTCTTATTATTAAGGCACCGAATGTTTTGATGGCACACCGTGAGGAGGTCGGTCGACGTCCGCGGAGGCCGTGTGTCCGGCGGCGGCGCGCTCCCACGAGCCGGCTCCGCTGTGCACAAAGCATCCTTTTTCTCTTGTTGCAGCTGAAGATCCCTTATTTTACTTATTTTGGCCTGGGGCACAGTTGTCAGAGGGAGGCTCTGCCTCCCTGGGACGGAGAAAGGGCCTCCATTCAGATATACTGGTGTTTACAGGCCATACAGATGTTGAGAGAAACTTATCGTATACGGCAGCTGGGATGCCAATCTTGAATGAGTTGTAAGTATCCCGTTTAGATTGGATTTTTTCAGCTGTGTACTGAACGCCGTTATGAATGCTTTTCAAGTGGTTAATGACACTATCCGGTGTTGTGTCCGTCTTAAAATAACATCCGTGCAAATATTTATGCATCTCCACCCCCTTTAGAGAAATGTCAGTGGCAGTCCCCTTTATAACTGTTGAAATTTTAAGATTTTTTCGCCGCTGATAGCGGCTTTGAACGGGTTGGAAGCCATCGTCGCATGTTTGGGGTTCGTGGTCAGTAATTCGATAATCATGACCTGCTGTCCTGCTAGTGTCATTCGACAATGTGTTATTTATTGAAATATCTTTCGGGTTCAAGGTACTAGAAGAACAGTTGTCAGTTTTTAACATATTCGTTGTTATTTTGGCGGCGGCCATAGTTTGTTGCGGTTCATGTATTGCTGGCTGGTCCGTTCGTTTAGTACGCTTTTGTTGATTAGCCTGCGTAGCTATCTTCTCTTTCGTTCGTGTAGCCGCGGGTCGCTGTATGCGGCTAGGTGCCTGCGCGGGAGCAGGACGGCAAGTCGGTGTCGACGAGTTACTTGTCGATATCGGAGTCGGTGGCGCATGCGCAGCTCTCTGTTCACAATTATTGACCACTTTACTGGAATCCACGATATTTTTCGCCAAGATAACGGTTTTTAAATCGCATAATTCACTGCTTAAACTGTCTATTTTATTAAACAATACACTAAGTTTTTGTTCAAATGGTTTTAGGGCACTTATTAATAGTGATTTGAGTTGTTCAACGTCGTTTCGCGACATTGTTTTAATTTTAACTCGTTAGCGTGAGCGAACGTGATGTTGGGTCTACCGCCCGCAACCCGCGACTGACTATGTGCAAGTAAAGTACCAACTAGTTGTTGACTCACACTGACGCTGACATTCAAGATTCAGTTTTTAGTAGATAGAGTCCGCTCTGTGGCCAACGCCTGTTTATTCGAAAGGCGAGTGTGCTTGTACCTGTTCGAGCTGAGCCCCGCGCAGGCGCACTTGCTCCAACTGCCGCTCGACGCGCGCGCGCTCGTTCCTCGCCGTCTCCTGTTCCCTCTCCACAGCAGCAAGCTCCGCCCACGCCTGCTCGACGGCCACTTCGGCCTCGGCGCGCTCGTTGCCTGTTGTGCTGCTAGTGCTCGATCCCGTCCCACCTCTGAAAATAGATATACTATTATAAAATTGTATTGAAAAACAGTTTTCCATGGAGAGGGGTGTTTCAGGAAAAATCTTAACTGTGCGCTGCAAGATTTGGATAGGCGCACGGTGCCAGGCGTACAGCAACTACCTATTGGTCAAAAACGTTTAGTGTAGCCTCTCATTACGCCAAAACGGATGAACGGAATTTAATTAATTTTAAGAAAGAGACAACTGGACATTTAAAAATAACCTATAAGATACTTTTTACCCGACTATGGTAAAGAATAATGTTTTATGAGAACGAATTTTCGGGTACCTCAAATGTGATTGACAGTGGAGCAAAAAGAACGCTTTCGTTTCGATCACAAAAAAATTTAGGGGACAATCTATACGCACAACTTGAGCGATTTGCACAACTTTAAGCACTTCAAATCGATCTGAACGGAACTATAGGCGCCAGCGTTTAAAATTACAGGTTTTCTTGAGGACTTCACCTGTAGCTCTGATGCGTGCTAAGCCTGGAGCTGGGCATGTTGATGGGCTTGTACAGTCGGTTGAATCTCGCCTCCCAGTGTGATATAGCAGCATGCTGTCTTTCTGCATCCAGTGCCAGCCCCAATAAGTGGCTGTCCAGCTCCATGAGGCGTCTTCTCAGCCGCATTTGTTGCTTGAAAGTGGACACGATGGCTTCGCGAAGGGATTTGAGGTGTGCGGCGCTTTCTTCTGTTTCTTCCTGTGTTACTTCTGCAGCAATCTGTTGTTGCTCTTCTTTTGTTCTGCTGCGAGCAGGAACAAAATAAAACATGTTAATTCGTCAACACAAGTCAATATAAAAATCCTGTGAACTGGCTACCTATGGCGGGTATGATTATACCCACTGCCAAAATCTGCCCTATGCTTAGACTTATTTTTGTTGCTCAAATACGCTGCATAATCCACTGAGAGATCGGGAAAAATCGCTCTAATTGGATAACAAATTACCATTTTGGAGGCGCTGGAGGCGCCTTTATACTTACAACATTTTTCAGAAGAAATACCTATAAACGAAACGCAATTGACTGCGTTTGTAAAATTAGTTTGAATTTCCTTAGGTTCAAAGCATTCAATTCAATTCAATTAAAATTTCTCGTTTCATATACCTACGTTGCATGTCATGGTGAAGACCTGTGTCTTGTTTGGCAGTGCAACAGGAGTTGCAATCTATTCGTTCTTACTTGACAGAATTTGTAAACAAAATTCTAACCTCAAAATTACCATTTCATAGTAGAGTTAAACTAGCTGTTTTTTTGCAAAGTCAATCTTATCATCTTTAAAATTGGAAGCGTGACTGTACAATTAGTGACTTCACTTCTGGTTAATTAATTTTGACTAAAAACTAATTTTGAGGTTAGAATCTTGCTCGATGCTATTTACCTCGACCGGTCATCTTTCATCTTCAGCTTCAGCCTGGCGATCTCATCGCGCAGATCGTTGATAACTGACCGGTATTGGGACAGGTGCATCGGCGTCGCCACTAGCTCTCTTTCCACCTGGAACAGATTCGATCCAAATATATTCTGTAATAGCTAGAAATAAAATGTCGACGTTTTTCAATTTGCTGACCGGTCAGGTCAAACGAAAACATCACATGTCTACGTTGAACGTAACCTGAGATCCATTACAGGCTTCCAGGGTCCATCATTAGGTTTATTTCATGCCACCAGCTCTAATTGCTCATCAAAGTTAGTTGAAATTCGAAAACCGCACATGTCTACGTTGAACGTAAATCTTAGATCCGATCCATTACGGGGCTCCAGGGGGGTCTATCGTCAAGTTTATTTTATGATACCGGCTCTAATTGTTCGTCAAGATGAATTGAAATGCGAAGACCATACATGTCTACGTTGAACGTATCCTGAGATCCATTACGGGCTTCTAAGGTCCATCATCAGGTTTATTTAATGATACCGGCTCTAACTGCTCATCAAAATGAGTTGAAATGCGAAAACCGCACATGTCTACGTTGAACGTATCTTGAGATCCGATCCATTACAGGCTTCCAGGGTCCATCATCAGGTAAATTTTATGATACTCACTCTAAGTGGTGATTCAGGATGAGTCAAAAAGCGGAAACGGTTTACTTGTATTCAATTAATTAGCTAAAAACGAAATATCAAAGGAATGGGTCCACCGAGCTCGTATATTCCCGGGAACAATGGGAATTTACTTGGAATATTCCCAAATGGGAATTTACAGGTAACGGGAATTTCTCAACTACACAACGTTGCAACACGTTCGCGTGTTATGATGAGCAACTACGAAAAGACTACGTTTTCTTGAACGACCATTTTTTGATATTTCTGTTAACCTAAGCTCCCAAAGTAAGTAGTTGATCGTGGAGTAAAAATGAATATAACTTTTGCGTAGGAAATTTTATGCAAAAACTTTTGTCCGAAGTAATCATAACGCTATTTCTACAAATATTTGAGATATGAGCCAAAATCAGAAAAAGGTACCTTCAACCCCCCTACACCCTTAGCACAGCCCCCACTCTCGAGGACTTTTAGTATGTTCATCTAGACACCAGAAGGTATGACTGTACCAATTTTCAAAATTACACGAATTATTTCCCCTGATTGCCCATATTCGGCTTAATTTGCTCAACTATTAGTCATTCTATTGTGCCAGCACTGACAGGTAAAGTAATAAAGTAAAGTAAAGTAGTAGACTAGTAAGTAAAGTATTTGGAGGGTCAACAAACCTTCAGCTCTTAACATCGGAAAATCGTGCTAGTTACGGACATGCCTCGACTTTAGGCGGCAAGCGGCAGGCGGTTGAGCGAGAGATCCGAGAGCGGCGGCCAAAAGAGTGAGCGAGACACACGTACCGCGCACCGCTGCCGCTAGCCACTAACACCGAAGTCGTGGTCGGGCTGGTATTATTAGAGGATGGGCGCTTTCGTTCGACGTCGAGCGGGAAATATACACTCAAAACATACCTAACAGTTATTTTATGAATTTATGAGTGTATAAGTATATTTCTAATATTTCCCGCAACGTAACATTAACCTAAGTGCAGTTTAGTCTTAAAATCATTAACATTTAATTTAGGATTTATTTACATTCTACTTGTAATGTAACACAAAAAATTTACGACATGGCCATCATCACTAGTTGTTTAGTCTAGTTAGGATACAGATCTCAGTTTTTTTTTCTGTTTACGTCAAAGCAGAAAGTGCCCTTACCATGAGCTAACGTGACCGTACTCGCTGGCGACAGCGTAAACGATTTGTATAGATAAATAGTACAGCGGTTACTTAAACCTGAAGTACATTTCTTCATACAATTCGTTTACACACTCGCCCAGCACCTTGCGTAACAGTAGTGTGAGTTTCGAGTGGCGGTAGTAAAGTAGATCAATAAATGAGTCACATACTCTGTTGGTGATGGAGCTCGCGCGCTCCGCGTAGTGTAGTGTGGAGCGCGTGGTCTCTCTGTGCGCTCCCCCCGGGGCCACGTGGGCTATCATGGCGGTGCGGCAGCGCCCGTCCAGAACCTCGCGCAGAAGCCGAGTGAGTATCGAGTCGCGGTAGAGAAGTACATAGATCAATAAATGAGTCACATACTCTGTTGGTGATGGAGCTCGCGCGCTCCGCGTAGTGTAGTGTGGAGCGCGTGGTCTCTCTGTGCGCTCCCCCCGGGGCCACGTGGGCTATCATGGCGGTGCGGCAGCGCCCGTCCAGAACCTCGCGCTGAAGCCGAGTGAGTATCGAGTCGCGGTAGAGAAGTAGATCAATAAATCAGTCACATACTCTGTTGGTGATGGAGCTCGCGCGCTCCGCGTAGTGTAGTGTGGAGCGCGTGGTCTCTCTGTGCGCTCCCCCCGGGGCCACGTGGGCTATCATGGCGGTGCGGCAGCGCCCGTCCAGAACCTCGCGCAGAAGCCGAGTGAGTATCGAGTCGCGGTAGAGAAGTACATAGATCAATAAATGAGTCACATACTCTGTTGGTGATGGAGCTCGCGCGCTCCGCGTAGTGTAGTGTGGAGCGCGTGGTCTCTCTGTGCGCTCCCCCCGGGGCCACGTGGGCTATCATGGCGGTGCGGCAGCGCCCGTCCAGAACCTCGCGCTGAAGCCGAGTGAGTATCGAGTCGCGGTAGAGAAGTAGATCAATAAATCAGTCACATACTCTGTTGGTGATGGAGCTCGCGCGCTCCGCGTAGTGTAGTGTGGAGCGCGTGGTCTCTCTGTGCGCTCCCCCCGGGGCCACGTGGGCTATCATGGCGGTGCGGCAGCGCCCGCCCAGAACCTCGCGCAGCAGCCGAGTGAGTTTCGAGTGGCGGTAGTAAGGTAGATCAATAAATGAGTCACATACTCTGTTGGTGATGGAGCTCGCGCGCTCCGCGTAGTGTAGTGTGGAGCGCGTGGTCTCTCTGTGCGCTCCCCCCGGGGCCACGTGGGCTATCATGGCGGTGCGGCAGCGCCCGTCCAGAACCTCGCGCTGAAGCCGAGTGAGTATCGAGTCGCGGTAGAGAAGTACATAGATCAATAAATGAGTCACATACTCTGTTGGTGATGGAGCTCGCGCGCTCCGCGTAGTGTAGTGTGGAGCGCGTGGTCTCTCTGTGCGCTCCCCCCGGGGCCACGTGGGCTATCATGGCGGTGCGGCAGCGCCCGCCCAGAACCTCGCGCAGCAGCCGAGTAAGTTTCGAGTCGCGGTAGTTCACGTATCTATGGGAAAATGTAAGCGTTTAAATTGCAACAATAGCTACCTAGTTACTTTTATTTCAGTTTGGGAAAAATACATTCATATGTACGGATGTGCAGTTTTGGTTATCGTGTTTGTGAGCAAGTTCAATAACTATATAGACCTTTTCTAACCATTCAGTTTTTTTTTTAATAGCGGCGATATGAGTTGAACGCGAAAAATATTATATTTCAGCCACTTTGAAAAATACTCGCGAGGTCTGCGGTTAGGTAATAGATTATTTTGAGCCACTATAGATTATTTTCAAGGTGAGGTTAATGGTTTATATCGTTCTAATTAATTGAATTAACTAGTACTGGTCGATCATGATACCTACACGTAAACTCGTGTAATGTTCTAAATTTTTGTTAGAATCGCGGGAAACCGTTCAAGAAATGGAGGACTCAATCGAACTGCAGTAAGTATATTCACAAAATGTTTTCTTCACAATTGACCTTTGTATCTTTGTATTTTTTTATACACTATGAATTACCTGGCGCCCCCAGACAGCGCCATGATGCAGTTGGCGAGCGCCAGCAGCGAGCGGTTGATGTGCGCGCCCTCCAGCCGGCGCGCGCGCAGCCCAGCTCGCTCGGAACCTGCCAGATCGATGAGGAATAGGCGCCCGCGCTGAACGCCGCCCGATACTGCGCAGCTTACTGTCACACTGTAATAAGCATTTATTTATTTACTTATTTTTCATTGAGAGAGAATGAGAAAGGCATAACGCAACCCTCGTTCAATTAACAACCATCAATCCTCATATATTTTACTAGCGACCCGCCCCGGCTTTGCACAGTTGTAATGCTAAATTATGCGTGTATTATACATATAAACCTTCCTCTTGAATCATCTTTCACACCTCTCTATCTATTAAAAAAACCGCATCAAAATCCATTGCATAGTTTTAAAGATCTAAGCATATAAAGGGACAAACAGACAGACAGCAGGAAGCGACTTTGTTTTATACTATGTAGTGAAGAAGATACCTATACACAAACACAAATGTCACGCTTTGAGATAAATAGCAATATTCACTTACAAAAAAAACTGCAGTCGCAACCTTGCAATGGTTCCGTCCACAGCTGATTCTGATCTTTGTCATTCGATGTCTTCTTTCGCCTTTCGCAAATTTCATATCCGTCACTTTATGTGCATGGAAAAATAAATGCAGGTGTCCACTTGAGCAGCGCGTGTGCGATGGAAGAGTGCTAGTTCGCATGCGTAGACATGGGTAGGAAGTGAGACTATTCTCAGAAGTAGGTACGAGCACGACGCGATCCCTTTGCGCTAGCATCTCTGATAAATGGCCAGTACCTACTGGTGGCGCGAACTTCAGTGAGTTCCGCCCACAGATACTGGCGCGCTGCTGTCGCCGGTCACGATCACGGTTGTTCGCGTTGTAAGAGACATCATTTCTACTATAGGTAGATATACTCGTAGATACGCACCTGAGCAACGCGTGTCCCCTGGAAGAGTGTTCATTCGCATGCGTGGCCTCAGCAGTGCGGGCACGGTCTCCTCTCGCCAGCAGCTCCGATACGTGGCCAGCGCTGGTAGCGCGGACTTCACTGAGGCCCGCTACCACGGGCGCGCCGCTGCCACCCTCGTCGCGTAGCTCCAACGAGCCTGCTCCAGGATTCAACAGGTCGCGGATATTCTCGTTGTAGATCTCTATGTACGACATCTTCACCTGCCAAAGACAAACTCTTAATAATTTTAGTCGTACCATAGATGGAAAATAGCTGTGTATTCCTTGTAAAAGTAAGTCGAATCCTTTTTCCTAAGGATGTAAATGTACGAGTACAAAATTTTAATAGGTACTACAGAAGTAACTTTTGAAATGAGAGCCATATTAGATTATACTATCCTGTCAATGAGCGTTGACAACGCCTCATACTCATACTTATACGGATGTGATGTGGTATTCAATTAATCCTTAGGCGTTGGAACTACTTGGAACCTAAATAGCCTGTCGAGGTTTCCGCAGGAGTAGAACGAGGCAACTTTTGTGCAAGTGACTGGTCGTACGTTTTATTCTTAACACAAAAAAGTCTGAGGAAAAAGCACTCTAAAATTCAAACACGATATTAACTGTAGGTGCTTATGTTTAGGTCATGATGACCGTTTTTATAGCGAATAGATATTCAATTTAACATTCAAACACTGTAAATCAACAATAAATTCATACCAAAGGGTGTTATAAGAATTATGCGATCGACGACACAAACGCGATTCTACCTATGCGTGATTCTACACAATATGGGTTCAACACAACTGCAGTTTACTACATTCGTGATTCCACACAGCCGCTATTTTAACGCAATCGGGATTCAACCTATTCGTGGTTCTGCTCAATATGGGTTCAACGCAATCGCAGTTTACTACATTCGTAATTCCGCTCTTTTTTTCAAAGTCTCAGTAATAGGGTCCCGTTTTTACCCTCTTCCCTCTTCCCTCTTCCCTCTTCCCTCTTCCCTCTTCCCTCTTCCCTCTTCCCTCTTCCCTCTTCCCTCTTCCCTCTTCCCTCTTCCCTCTTCCCTCTTCCCTCTTCCCTCTTCCCTCTTCCCTCTTCCCTCTTCCCTCTTCCCTCTTCCCTCTTCCCTCTTCCCTCTTCCCTCTTCCCTCTTCCCTCTTCCCTCTTCCCTCTTCCCTCTTCCCTCTTCCCTCTTCCCTCTTCCCTCTTCCCTCTTCCCTCTTCCCTCTTCCCTCTTCCCTCTTCCCTCTTCCCTCTTCCCTCTTCCCTCTTCCCTCTTCCCTCTTCCCTCTTCCCTCTTCCCTCTTCCCTCTTCCCTCTTCCCTCTTCCCTCTTCCCTCTTCCCTCTTCCCTCTTCCCTCTTCCCTCTTCCCTCTTCCCTCTTCCCTCTTCCCTCTTCCCTCTTCCCTCTTCCCTCTTCCCTCTTCCCTCTTCCCTCTTCCCTCTTCCCTCTTCCCTCTTCCCTCTTCCCTCTTCCCTCTTCCCTCTTCCCTCTTCCCTCTTCCCTCTTCCCTCTTCCCTCTTCCCTCTTCCCTCTTCCCTCTTCCCTCTTCCCTCTTCCCTCTTCCCTCTTCCCTCTTCCCTCTTCCCTCTTCCCTCTTCCCTCTTCCCTCTTCCCTCTTCCCTCTTCCCTCTTCCCTCTTCCCTCTTCCCTCTCCCCTCTTCCCTCTTCCCTCTTCCCTCTTCCCTCTTCCCTCTTCCCTCTTCCCTCTTCCCTCTTCCCTCTTCCCTCTTCCCTCTTCCCTCTTCCCTCTTCCCTCTTCCCTCTTCCCTCTTCCCTCTTCCCTCTTCCCTCTTCCCTCTTCCCTCTTCCCTCTTCCCTCTTCCCTCTTCCCTCTTCCCTCTTCCCTCTTCCCTCTTCCCTCTTCCCTCTTCCCTCTTCCCTCTTCCCTCTTCCCTCTTCCCTCTTCCCTCTTCCCTCTTCCCTCTTCCCTCTTCCCTCTTCCCTCTTCCCTCTTCCCTCTTCCCTCTTCCCTCTTCCCTCTTCCCTCTTCCCTCTTCCCTCTTCCCTCTTCCCTCTTCCCTCTTCCCTCTTCCCTCTTCCCTCTTCCCTCTTCCCTCTTCCCTCTTCCCTCTTCCCTCTTCCCTCTTCCCTCTTCCCTCTTCCCTCTTCCCTCTTCCCTCTTCCCTCTTCCCTCTTCCCTCTTCCCTCTTCCCTCTTCCCTCTTCCCTCTTCCCTCTTCCCTCTTCCCTCTTCCCTCTTCCCTCTTCCCTCTTCCCTCTTCCCTCTTCCCTCTTCCCTCTTCCCTCTTCCCTCTTCCCTCTTCCCTCTTCCCTCTTCCCTCTTCCCTCTTCCCTCTTCCCTCTTCCCTCTTCCCTCTTCCCTCTTCCCTCTTCCCTCTTCCCTCTTCCCTCTTCCCTCTTCCCTCTTCCCTCTTCCCTCTTCCCTCTTCCCTCTTCCCTCTTCCCTCTTCCCTCTTCCCTCTTCCCTCTTCCCTCTTCCCTCTTCCCTCTTCCCTCTTCCCTCTTCCCTCTTCCCTCTTCCCTCTTCCCTCTTCCCTCTTCCCTCTTCCCTCTTCCCTCTTCCCTCTTCCCTCTTCCCTCTTCCCTCTTCCCTCTTCCCTCTTCCCTCTTCCCTCTTCCCTCTTCCCTCTTCCCTCTTCCCTCTTCCCTCTTCCGCCCTCTTCCCTCTTGTTACAGTAATGCTCGATGAATGAAAATAAGAATTGCACAAATTTTAACTATAGAAATATATTTTGTCTCTCTCTCTCATCAGACGTGAGCGGGCGTTACACTTTTTCATGAGTGACTCCGAGCCGCAACCTAATTTAAGACGTTGTCACGTCAAAAAAAGAGCGGAATTACGAATGTAGTAAACTGCGATTGCGTTGAACCCATATTGAGCAGAACCACGAATAGGTTGAATCCCGATTGCGTTAAAATAGCGGCTGTGTGGAATCACGAATGTAGTAAACTGCAGTTGTGTTGAACCCATATTGTGTAGAATCACGCATAGGTAGAATCGCGTTTGTGTCGTCGATCGCATAATCCGATTATACGAATAACGTACAGCTACACCCATTTTACGAAACCCCTAACGAATTTGGTCACCAGTTAAGGAAATAACACTCTTAAGCCTGCAAGATTAATTTGAAAACGATATATGTCATTAGTAGTTTCCCATCATTATTCGTTATCCGTCACACTATGTACACTGTGTATGACAATGTATGTATTACTACAGTCCCCCATATTGATTGTGCTTTCGGGCTAAAGCAAACATTCATTTCGAACACGTTACGTTACAGAATCTATGAATATTCAATGATTCAGGGTTCAGGCAGCAGCGAAAAACGACCCATTATTTTATGGGAATGACGCATTCGCCCTCTTTCGCGAAATCGAAAGCACCGTTTGTTCTTTTTATTTGACTATCCATACAATAAGTGTAAATAGTGCTAAAGACTGAGTCAATATTTTGCGTGTCAATTGTCATAGGTCATGTGGATATCAAAGCGTGTAATTTTAAATTGTAGGTACTCGTATGTAAACGTCATGTCATGACGTCATAGCTTTTATTTTCGATGTCCTTCTTTCATTATTTCAATCCATAATGGTCAACTGCTGAAGCTGAACATATGTATTCCAATGATTTGCACAACGAACGTTTACAACCAAGTCATCCGTCCATATTGTAGGAGGCGGGTTTACGCTGCGTCTTCCAGTTTGTGTTCTCCCTTCCAGAACATTGAAGTCTCTTTGACCTTTGGTTCTTTATATAGCCATTTCGACTTGTTTAGGCTTTTAGAGCTACGTTGGTAGCCCAGAATATTTCTAACATACGGATTTCTTGACATCAAACACAGATTTTGCGTATTGAAAAATAATTGTAAACTGGTATTTTAGTTGCTGCGAATACTTAAGATAACAACTTGCTACAACTATCGTGTTAAACGCCTGTTAGTGTAAAAATAATAGTTTAGCAGGGCAAGGATTTAGACGCCAAAACGAGGGCGATGGTGCAGCGAAGTGATTTGTTATCAGCTGGGCGGCGAGGTCACTTATCGCTCACTACAGCCTACCCACGTAAACAAAGTACCCTTAACACTATCTCGCTATCTCTAGTGCTGTATCGGCTGTAATTAAAAAGGTATCTGCGTCAAAGAGAACTGAAAGTGGGATGATAACCGGCTAATAGTGGAACAATGTGTTTAGCGAGCGCTTATAGTGTAGTATTTCATACGGTTACCTACATATCTTAAGTCCGAATTTTGTTTGTCCGAAAGCATTCCAAAACCGTTCATATTTCGAAATTATAAAACGAACGTAACCTAGTAGGTTCTTTAAAACGATAAAACCCTGAAAATATTATGGCTTTCAGGAAAAAATATTTTCGGACAAATGAAAATTTGGCGAAACGTTACAGATGCGAAACAAATTTCAGAGTTCTGATAGGATAATAAAAAATTTAGAATATTTTAGTAATATAGACTGTATAAATGATCTATGTAACACCAATAAATACACTATGTAGGTGGGCATTGTTCACTTTATTTTTCTCCCCTTTTGGAGAAAATTGAGGTTATTCCGACTCAAAATATTACTTGGCACTAATTGCTTCTAGTAGAAGAAGAATCTTGCTTTATTGTTTATTGTTGTTTATTAATTAAAGTATACAACTTAAATATATACAGTTCCCTGCAAAACTGTTTGTACAGTTTGTCTGCAGGTGTGAGTCTCTATATAATAATTTCAACAAAGTTTACTTATTGCTAAACACTTCAGTGACACTTTGAATACACAACTTTATCACTCAAGTGTCTGTAACAGATGCTTTTTTAAGCATTTTTTAAATTTGGACTTATTTGGCTCATGTCGGATATTCTCGGGCAAACTATTGAGTATGTAGGGAATTCTTTTGCTCAATGTTCTATCGCCATAGTAGTTCCTGAACCTTGGTACCTCAAATTTGCCCGCTGATACCGACCTTGTTCCATGCTTATGTTCTATTAGTATTGGGTTATGTTCTCGATTGCCATGGTTGTTTACTGCTAAAAGATATTTATGTTTTAAACTAACGGGGAGTATATTACAAATTTTAAATAGCTTGAAATAATTACCATTACATTTATTTTTAGTTTTTTTGTCCACTATTAATTTTAGAAATCTTATTTGTAGTGCTTCTAATTTGTCTATTAAAGATTTAAATGTGAGTCCGTAGCAATCCAGACCATATCCCAATATAGAATCTACTATTGCAAAGTATAGACATTTTAAAATATTATTTGGCACTTTAAAGCTTAGGTGGTAAAATTTTCCTAGAAGTATTCTTAGTTTGCCACAGATATAATTAATGTGATGGTGCCATGAAAATGTAGTATCTACTTTTACTCCAAGATATGTTACACAGTCAACTTTTTCAATGGGTTTGCATTGACAGTTTTGTAAACTATTGTGAAAGCAACTAAAGCTGTGGGTGTACATGGGCAATGGTTCTTCTGTTCTATGGAAGTGAGGTGATTGTATAATTAAAAGTTTAGTTTTTTCGGTATTTAAAATAATTCCATTATCGTGAGACCATTTTACTACTGCATTTATATCTTGCTGAACTAAATAACATGTCTCGGTAATGTTGGTGCCGGAACGTAGGGTGCAAAGATCATCGGCAAACATGTGTGCTGAACAGTTACGTATTACTCCACATAGACTGTTAACATGCATAAGATAGCATACAGGTCCACACACAGAGCCTTGAGGGACTCCGCAGCGTACCTGAGTCTCTTCACTTAGGCTGTCACTAATCTTAACACGATAGGAACGTGATGTGAGATAGTCGCGGAACCAACAGTTCAGCGGCTGCCCCACACCACATTTGTCCATTCCATCTAAAAGGGTATTAGTTTCTAAAGTGTCGAATGCTTTTTTTAAATCGTAAAATGTGGCAACTACAAATTTTTTATCGTTTAAGTGACTATTTATCTCATCAGTAAATTTTGACAATAGAGTGGAGGTACTTTTATTTTTTTGGAAACCATGTTGAGAATCATTTAATACATTATGTTTTTGTAAAAAAGAACTAATTTGTTTTATTATGCATTTTTCAATTATTTTGTCTAGACTAGAAAGGATGGATATTGGCCTGTAGTTAGAGAATAATTTACGGTCACCTTTTTTATGGATTGGACGAACGAGTGATTCCTTTAACTTATCCGGATATTTATGTTGAGCTACTGACAAATTAATTAGTCTGGCTATGACTGGACTAACCTTATCTATGACTAGCTTCAGATCGGACATACGTACAAGGTCGCTTCCCGGTGCTTTATTTTTATCCATTTGGCGAATGATTTTTTTAACGTCTAAGCTATGCACGGGTTGCCACCTTATATATACGTTCATCTTACTTACATAACTATTACGGTCCAGCCATGTGTCATTGCAAATGTGTTTTATCTGTTCTATTTCTCTATTGAAGTTAAATACAAACTTATCACAGATATTTTTAATACTCCCGTGTTTTTCCATATTACTAAGGACAGAACTATCTAAAGATTGCTTATTATTACCTAATAAGCTATTTATCTTATCCCAAATTTTCTTAATATTATTATTGCAGTTTAATATACTTTGTTTATCATACTTGTTCTTACATTTTAATGTGGCTTTATTACATTTATTTCTATATTTAGTATAATTTAGTCTTTCGAAACATATTTTTTGGATCATTGCACCATATTATAAATAGCCTATCCTTTTCTGAGATATTTTTTTTTAAATTATTGCTAATCCAACTTTTATTATTCCTATTACTAATAGATACATTTCTAATTTGTTGCACTTTATAACATTTGTTATAAATATTTTTAAACAAAAGAGTGAACTCTTCATACAATTTAATAGGGCATTGTATTTTAATTAAATCCTCGAAATTAGTTTGTAATAGTTTTTCCCGCACCAATGCATTATCTAACACGCGCCTAGTAACAGGCAGCGCCGCCGGCGCGCGCGCCGCGGGTCCTCCTCCTTGCTTCCTTTTTAAGCACACTCAATACAACAACGAATGTATGGAGAGCCAACGATATTAAAAGTAATAACCATTATTGATAACTAACCTTAACTAATGTCCCTCTATTAAGTCCATGTTCTGATGCAGTCTTTAAATTGCCCCATAATTCTGAAGTTAAAGTACCCAACTATGAATAACCTTGTATAAAGTCCAGCTTTACAACTCTTAAGTAGAAATGAACTTAGAATAATGAAATGAACCATTCAGTACATTATGCTACCACATGTCATGTGTTATTGCTCAAATATTCACATGTTTACAAAGTTAACTACAACTTGTCTGACCTTGTTTTCACGTATTTTGTTTTAATATTTAAGTAATGGCATAGGCAATAAAGTCCTACTTCCTGTTTTACAGATGTGAATAGCCTTTTTGACCTTCTTTAGGTTAACAAAGTGGGTTGATACATCAATAATTAAATTACGGAAACGGAGAAAGAAATAGGTAATTGATAAGTAAACCATACGAATAGGAACAAAACCAATAGTCGTCTTAATTACCTAATATTATATAGATACTCAATGAAAAGTAGACCACGCAATATCACAACGGAATCAGCGTTCTTATAGTATGAATTCGACTTCAAAAAAAAATAGGGTCTCATGTAGGGTCCATGAAGACTCGACGGACCTCCTCAATTTATTGTCCTCCTAGAGGAAGATATAGATTTGGAGGTTTTTTCGTATAAAGTCATGCATTTGGTCAATAGTGAACATTGCCAGAACTTTCCACACTAGAGAGAAAAAACTTTTTGACAAAAAAAGAACCGACTTCAGTAAAACTAAAAAAGCCAAAAATAACCCGTTAAAGTACAGATTACATTTGACTCACCCTTCGAAGTCGATCCCAAACCACTCAGTTCTTATATTTATATATTATAGTTTAAAAAAATATATATATATTTCGTATTGAGAACCTCCTCCTTTTTTGAAGTCGGTTAAAAAAGAAGGGTGTCGAATATCGTCAAGCATCGTCAGTATAAGTAGTATTGTCCAGCACTAAAAGAAGATTAAAACACAGAGATAAAAATAACATTACAAAATGAATCAGCATGCGGTTTAATCGCGAAAATCCGATCATATTATGGTAACTTATCATAGGAAATTATTTATTTTTACGCCGTTATTTTTTCAAAATAATACATAACATATTACTTATGTCTTATGTATTTAAATGCCTCTGTTATCTCTAGAGCACTGTATAAAATCTGTGATGATTGTTACATTGTTGAGAAATCTTAATTTAAAATCAATCATGATTAAACATGAAAGGTACCTATACTGAAACTAATGGCATTTGTGAGACCTGAAAGCTGTTTCAGATTGTTTAACAATACGTACATTATTTACGATTTTAACTAGGTAAAGTACCTAAGTATTTAATAATTTCTTCGACTGTCACACATTTAAATAAAACAATTTAAACGGACTTTATTTCAATATTTTATATAAATATTTATAAAATGTGTAGTTTGCACAAATGTAACTTTCACAGAGAAAAATTGTGTTTTTCTCAATCAACGTTTGACAACGGTATCTGGAAAGTTGCCAAAACGCCAGTGAGGCTCAAATAATAAATACAATAAGTATTGCTTTTAGTAGACTATAATTGACCAAAGTGAGTATTATGTCTTCGCGCTGAGCTAGCGTGCAAGAGCGAGGTAAAGGTTAATAAAAGCCCGTCCTCTTACCGATAACGCTGAATATTTAATACCTCACGATTCTTCAACGTGACGTCAGCAAATTAAACGCCTATCAAATTTACTTCACGCCACAATCGTGACTGGTATATTTCCAGAAAACCTGGGCAATGGCAACAAGAGCTCAATCCGTACTCCAATTCCGGTGCCGTCCGATTTTGTTTGGGCAAAATCTTTTTAATGTAAGTAGGTGGTCATCTTCTCGTCGAAAATTCCCCAGTCCCGAAAGTCTTCAAACAGTGCGTGTTGCCAGTGATGACTTACGGAACTGAGACTTGGTCGTTCACAATGGGACTCATAGGGCAGCTAAGAGTCACGCAACGTGCAATGGAAAGGGATCGGAGTTTCTTAGCGCCATAGAATCAGAAATGAGGATATCCGCAGAAGAACCGTAACCGCCTAGCTAGCCCGAAGAATGGACGGCCGTTGGGGTAGCAAAGTCCTAGAGTGGCGACCACGTATAGGAAAGCGCAGCGTGGGTCGGCGCCCGACTAGATGGACGGATGACCTCGTGAGGGTAGCGGGGAATCAATGGATGCGGTCTGCACGGGATCGCACTTTGTGGCGAGTCATGGGGAGGCCTATGTTCAGCAGTGGGCGTCTGGGACTGGTCGATAGTAGGTATAGATTGTATAAAATGATCTACACTGTGTAGTAGGCGTGTTTACAAATTGTTGTTAATTTTCTTGTTTTTAGGGTCTCGATCCTACTTTGTTGTTGTCCGTCCGTCCGTTCGTACGTTTGTCTGTGTGTCAAGACCCTTTATCTCAGAAACGCGTGGAGGTATCAAGCGCAATCCGTCACTCTCCAATTGCACCGCCTTCCGATTTTGTTTGGGCGAAATCGGCGCGCGTTATTAGCACTGCAGTCGCGTCGCGACGCGCCAAGAAATGGATCTTCGTCTTCCCGTGTAGGTAGCTACTTCGGCCGATTTTAATTTTATTTTCAATCTTTGTTTCTCTGTGTAAGAAAACAATAATTTCTTATCAAAAGCTTACCAAATCTTTAACCCATTTGAATTTATACATATTTCATACAGCGGGGATAACAACTTGCAAGGGCAATTCTGGACACATTTATGGTAAGGCGAAATGGAGAAAAACTTTACGTATTTATGCAAAAGGGAACCAGTCCATATATGAAAACTGTTCACATTGAACCCTGTACCTATAGCATAAAGTATAAACGTTTAATGTGGGTTGCCTTCCCTTTTGCATAAATACGTCCAAATATTAGTTTCGCCATGTCCGTCTGTCCGTTCGTATACATTGTAACGGACTGTAGTCCGGCCACAGGCATATTTTTCTCATGTATTTCAGCTTAAATCCGTCAGAGTAGCATTCTAGACGTTACAAATATTTCGACAGGACCCTTAAAATAACCCTACTATTAAGCCGTGTCTATCATGCACTTGACCGCTTCTGTTATAATAACCCGACATTAATATTTACAAGTTATCACTAATCCCCAGAAAGGTTTTCCTATGTCAATCACTCGTGGTTCGTGGCGTGCCCTTCGCCGATGACCTTGGGGTGGTGGCATGCCACCACTAATGGCGTGGCAGTGGCACCACCCACACGCCGAAACCACAGACACCCTCTGATAATGGAGGTACAATAGATCTACACATACCACTCGCAATTGTGAGTCGAGGGCACTTAATTTAGGTAAATTATACCGGAAGTTTCAGTTTAATAGTAATTAATTAATGAGTTTAAAATGTTCTTATGTAAGTAGTCGAGTTCAAACCTGGTCAGGGTCAAAAAAAATTACACTGATTCTATCTTTGTATTTGCAATAAATTTAGGTGAACTTGACAGAATTTAAAATAACAACAGCGATGGTTGAAAAGTATGTTAGTAGTTGGTTAGTAGTAAGTATATTTTTAATTCTACCACGGCGAAGTCGGTGAAGCAATTGGGTGTGTAATGAATAACTCATTTTATGTAAAGAACATTTAATATAATTTCAAAATATATATTTTTATTTATTTTAATAATGTTTTGGTATAGGTAAGGCTTATTTATTATAATAATCACATAATTATTATAATGCTCATTATATATACAAGTGATATGTGTGACTATTAGTAATTTACTTTCCTCGTGGTCACACTGCTGTTTGGTTGACTTACCTGTTTGGTATTATTTAGTTACCAAAACATGAGACTCGTGGTCACACTACTAGTGCGGGAAATTTCATACCCTGTAATGTGGAGATGGTCAAGCATATTTTATAACTTAGCCTTAGGTATAATTGATTCCTATTCTTTTAGCCATATTAATGATTCGGAAAAACTCTCTTCTGGCGATTCGCTCACTCGGTTCGCTCGCTTGTTAGGGTCGCAGTTCTACCTAACACTCCTCCTCGCTTCGCTCGTCGTCGTACCTAACCTAAGCCAATTCGGCCCTGCCTTAAGGTAGATTAGGTAATGATTCTGACTTCAGGAAAGAGGCAACTTAGGATATCACCTATTTTATCTAGTGAAAGGGAGAGCAGCCCTTCCGCCCTTACCTATTATTATGCTAACTGTACATTAGATAAAATTAACCTTATATTACATCATATGTTCATTATAAGAAATATGCATTATTATACTAAATGTATGTTATATTAAGTGTTATTCGATCAAATTATCTTTATTTAAAATGATAATTATAACATATATGTAAATATATTAATGTGTTATTATATTCATTGGGAATTATATCAAATGAGCGTTATACCGACTAAAATTATTACAAATAAATTTTATACGCATCGTTACGCACTCGATTTACGCAATTACGTAGCTGCAGCAATATTTTCACTCCCAGATGGGATTGTAATTAACTCTAAGTAGATATAATTAGCTGTAATACATTATTCACGAAAGTAAAGCCCCGTCGCTATTAGAAGACAATTCCGCTAGCAATGGGTCGCTATTGATAGACTTTTACACTTGTCGTCTTTGAAAATTTTAATACTGGTAGGTGTTAGAATTGAATTCTATGCCGCCAAGAACTGTAGGTAATGTCTTTAATACCTCTTTTTAATGTCGCGGTTGGCGCAGTTTGAAGTGCAGCCCGTCTAGCACAACTATGCTTCGTGACTCTTGTCGCGCGACATAGCGCTACCCGTCACTCTCTCACAATACTGCACAGAAAGAGACGGGTAATTATCTCGCGCGAGAAATAGTCGCGTATGACAGTTATGCTAGAGGTGCAGGTTAGGCAGGCCTACTGAGCCGTCAGTCCTGGGTTCGAATCCCGGCCGGGGCAAACATTTGTGTGATAAACTCGAATATTTGTTCCTGGGGCATGGATGTTAGCTATATGACATGTATTTATATAATATGTATATCTAAATCATTACCATAGTACAAACTTTGCTTAGTTTGGGACGAGGTCGATTTGTGTAAGAATGTCCCTTAATATTTAGTTATTTACCTCTCGCGGTGTCCAAAGTGTTGTCCAATGTTAGTGCACTCCTCGTATTGTAGAGTCTAACTTACTTTGACTAAGCTATTATGGTTTATTAACTACTTGTCGTTTGAATCGTAAACCCCCCCATCATTACTTTCCAGTTCCTATATTATATTGGACGGTAAATGGTTATAGTTACCTTAGTTACTTTTACTGACGACCAGCAAGGGATATTATACAGTGTGGAACAGATCGAGGGACTTTTAAGCAAACAGGGAGTTGTTCAGACTGAGTAGGTACTTTATTTTTCACCAATGAACTATGTCAATATTTCTATCCATTTTTGAGATAGGTACAGTTTGTTAAACATTAGTGTAAAAATCTGCACATACCAACCCTAGCATTTTTTTAACATCGCTAACTTAAACACAGTAGGGGTCAATTTAAAATGTAAATAAAACCTTTGAATTAGTAGGGTTGTCAACTTGTCACTGATATTAAAATATTTTATATTGATCACTTTATTTTACTTTTAAATCCAGCTTTACAATTATAATAGGTCGATTGCAGATCACTCAGATGACACTATCCTGTCAGCCCAGTCTTTAGAAATGTTCCACCCTGTATAGTAAGTACACATATAGTTCGAATCACATTTGGTCAGCGAATCCCATTAGCTTTGTACCCGATGAACAATACCATTATCTGTATTGTTAGCTGCGGCCACAACTGCCACTTCAAAATGTAAGGCGTTATAAGTGCAAATTACTTTTACACTAAATTAGTCTTTAAGTCAAACGAAATAAGGTTTACTCTTAAACAAAGAGAACACACATGTTGGACACTTCGTAAGTGAAAGAGCAGTGAAGCTCGTTTCGATGCTTATAATGACAATGAAGTGACCAACATCTCTGTTCTCTTGGTTTAAGAGTAAACCTTATTTCGTTTGACTTCAAGACTAACTTAGTGTAAAAGTAATTTGCACTTATAACGCCTTACATTTTGAAGTGGCAGTTGTGGCCGCAGCTAACAATACAGATAATGGTATTGTTCATCGGGTACAAAGCTAAGTGGATTCGCTCAACCAAAATAATTATTTCTATACCTAGGGCGGTGAATTCGTGAACGTCCCAGATCACAAGTGTTTGTCTAAAGTTTCACGTCTTGGCCGGGAAACGAGATTTTCTCCTCGCGTATACCGGGCCAAAAAATCGCACTCACGGCCTAGGATGACGTAATAGTACATTACGTAACAAGGGTGGTAAACGAGGTATTACAAACGAGTGTCTATTAGAAGCTTTAATGACACGAGTTTGGAACTCCTTTAACACCAGCCAGAGTCACGTACGACGTTTTTCATCACACTTTGGAGGAAATAAAACAAAAGTACTAGTAGTCAATACCAATATTACTTACCGCCCTAGGGCGTAATATACGACTTACCGCCCTAGGGCGCGATATACTATTTTCCACCCGGTTTTCTAGCATGTAAACCCTTTAAGTGTGATACCGCCCTAGGGCGTAATTCACGACTCACCCCCTTTTTTTAGCGTATAAACAAGGGTTTACACGCTAGAAAAGCGGGCGTTTTTTAGCGTGTAAACCCTTGTTTATACGCTAAAAAAAGGGTGATGAAAAAACATAAACTACTTGAACTAACTAGTATAATTTGAAGGAAGTCGTTCAAGTGGCCGTGCATTAACTTACGAGTGAAAGTTAAATAAAGGCAAGAAAATATAGGTTTTTCTATAAATAAATTCGCAAGCCATACCTCGTTTGGCCTGCATTTTTCATTACCTCAATATTAGGTAGCTCGTATACTAGAAATTGTATATTAGCATAGCTTCCGGCCGGTCAAGGTCCGTCGTAACATTAACATAAGCCACGCTTACTTTCATAATAATTTATTATATTTTTCACAGTGTTTATTGCCAGTCAAAATTTACGGCTGTGACTCTGATTGTAGTTAACCATTCACCTATATTGTTTATGAAAATATTTCAGATTCTTCATTAGATAATGCGGATTATTTACTTTAAGAATTCTAGTGAATGTTATAAATAGAATTCTACCTAGTCTACCTACTTTATATTAACAGAACTTGTATTACTTCAGTTTTAAAGATATTATCTAACTGTGTACCAGACGCTCAAATAATTCCATTCAGCGTGTATTGAATACCGCGTGTGATTAAAGATCAAACAAAGTATGTTGAAATTTAAAACAAAAAATTGATGAAATATCCGTATCAAGACCTGTATTTAAATTCACATTATCATATCATTAGACATAACCTCGACTAGACTATCGTACATAATCTTGGGTCGATCTAAAAATGGTTGTTCGTCAGCCCGATTGGATTCTTCTATAAATCGCCTTAATAATTCGAACTCGTAGCGAAGCTCCCCTCGATGTCTTGTAATGCCCGGAATATTGAAGCGAAGTGGAGGAGCGGGTGCGTACACGTGCGGATATCGAGCGTGCCAATGTAGGTACCAATATACATACTTCAATTCAGACGGTCGATTCCACACGTATCTGCAGCTCCCCTCCGCTTGGCGGAGTTCGGGGCCTTAGTCATCACATCACTGGCAACTCACACTACAACCAGCCTTTCCTCTTAAGACAATGTGAGATATTGGATGAGTTGGGGCTCACTAAGGAGATCGTTATACTTATACGATTCAACGAAGCGTGGCATAAAATAAACTACGACAAACTTAATTAGTTGTTTTTAAAATGCCCATAAATTATACTAATTGCGAGGCGTTTTTACTTTCAGAACTTTAAAATTCTTAGGGTGTGGTTCCGTTGACACTGCGCTCAGTGAAGCGGAATAGAAAAATGCAGTGAAAAGGGATCATGTTTTCCTAAAGCGAAACAGACGATCGGAGCCCATTATTTGAAAGTCCTCTGATGCCGAAAAAAAAAATTGCACTGGATGGGTCAATTCTTTGTCCATGCATTCAGCTCCCCGTTAGTGAATTCTTCTCTCACTGATGATGATCGCGACCACATCCATGTGTTTCCACTCTGTGCCGTTATATGCTGCGTGGCCCGCCCGGTGCATGCTGCCGCCCACTGCCTTCTTCACTGTGCCAGACCATCTAGTAGGTACCCTTCCTTGCGCACGTATGCCATCAATTTACCCTACAGTAATCTGTTTCTCCCAGACTTCGAGGAGCGCATAATAAGTCCGAAGAAGTTCAGGGCTCCTTTCCGGCATATCGCGGAGAGTCGCGTCGAGATGTTGAGTTCTTTTCATTTCCACTCGTTAGTTCGCATCGCAGTCCAAAGTAAATGTAGCAACCTGCGCCAACACCACATCTGTACCCTTACCATGCGATAACGTGACCGTACTCGCTAGCGACAGTGTAAAGGATCTGTATGGAGAAAAGTACAGCGCCAATAGCGGTCTTTGAACCACAATTCTCCATACAAATCATTTACGCAGTCGCTAACAGTGTTCGTTCCCGCTAGGGGACTCATGGGTAAGGAAGGGTACAGAACTCGGGGAGTAACGGGCCTTATTCACGTCAGTGAATACGCACCCTTATTCCAAGCATTGTTCATAGAATAGACGTTTTCAGTAAGAAAGCAATTTACTTCACTGCGAGGCCAACACATCGCTTTTCACTTGTCAGTGAACGACCTCGACAAAGTATCCCGTTGAACTAATGAAAGGCGCCAGAAGACCTTTTTGTATTCATCTACTATCCATTTAAAGAACACATTGTTGGATTAGGGCAGCATAATAGGGCTTCCGCGGCTGAAATTTCCGTTTCATGCGAAGGTCATTCCACTATGTAAGTATCTTGGTGTCATATACGAGTATCGCTTTTTTCATTATATCTACGTTCTACTATCTTTCAAGTAAATACAAATTCGCTGAATGGAACCCGCAGTTAGTTAATCAAACAAGTTTGAAATCCTTAATTTATTGCGTTGGAGTAAATCAAAACAAAGTACATCCTCTTTGACTACGAGTACCTACCCTATGTTATCACGATTGCATGTGAAGCAAGAATTTTGTATAAAAGTACCCGATAAGTATTTATGATAGCTGCTTTTTAGGGTCCCGTAGTGAACTAGAAACCCTTATAGTTTCGCCATCGTCTGTCCGTCTGTCCATCCGCGGCTTAGCTCCGTGATCATAAGTGCTAGAAAACTGTGGTATGAGTATGTGTATGTTTTACGCCAACAAAACGGTATAATAAAAACTATTTTTTTTGCGTACCTCCCAAAACCTGGAACAATGGAAGAAGAGTGGGGAGGCCTTTGCCCAGCAGTGGGACATCATGGGCTCACAATAATAAATAAATAATAATAACCTCCCGTAGCTACTCCTAAAGAGGCCAGGGGGGGTGAATTTTTCTTTCGTTCCTTCACTAGTGTGTGGGATGTCGTTGAATAGGTCTTTTGAAAATAATAGGGGTCTTCAAGCATAATTTTTTAATAAAGTCAGCAGTTTTGTAAATATTCGCTCGGGAAATCGAAAAAATTGTATCCCCCCTCTAACTTCTCAACCACGGGTCAAAAAATTATGGAAAAATTTATGAAAATGAGGCCTTATAAGTACTTTCAATGAAAACTATATTGAATAAAATCGGTCGAGGCGTTTTTGAGTTATCGCAAAATTTCATAATTTTCTTCAAAATTACGTAAGTGCCGCGCGGTGTCTTATACTTCGAACGTTACACATATTAGTTAAGTGCCGTACTGCATTAAAACATTTCGCTCAATCTGGCGCGTATAATCGACAACTTCCATAAGGTAATAAGTAATTACAGTTACTTTGGCGTTTACGACCTCTTTATAGAGCTTGAAATCTTTGTCGTGCTTAGATCGACATCTAACGGGTCGCGATGTATTATTACTAAGGGAGAAGTGCACGATGTCCGTCCGTGAACGTCGACGGACGCGACCCGTGTCACGCGTGTACCGTGAGGCGACTCGTAACCATCGAGGCGCGCGCCCGTACCCACGCCGCGGAATGACGATTAATCTCCCCGTTATTATAGACAAACAAATGTACAGTTTATAGAAAAACTATAACATTTAATAACTAAATCATACAAAATAAAGTTTTTATTTAAAGTACGTTAGTTTTTCAACGGTACCTATAAGAAATATAGTTTTTATTTCAAGTAGGTAGTTTTTCAACGGTAAAGTTAAATTGGTCGCTCACTGAAAAAGGGAATAGCTCAACTAGTTTTACTTGGTACTTACTTTAGAAATAGCCAAATTGTGCTTAGTAGTAAACCAAAATTATGCTAATTTTACACTTAACCTTTTTTGGTCACTAGTAGGCAAGCGGTTTGTCAGTCGTCCGATGTTTTAACTAGCAGCTAACATTTGGGCTAGGTACTGTTAACAAATCGTTTTTTTTTAGTGCTTGCAGTTTATCTTTTCGTTAGAGTAATATGCAGTACCTTCATAGTTCGTACGGAACTCTCGGGGCGCGACCCAGCTTGCACTTGACCAGCTTTTTTGGACCTTTTACTAGTTCTTTTTTCAGTGAATTTACGATGTTTCTGTGATGTGGTTTGGATACAACACGCGAACGACTTAAACATTTATAGTCGCGGTCTCGAAATATCCATCACGACTTGTGACTGCAGCGATATGCATTCGCTGCATTGTAAAACAGTACATCATATTCCAGTGCACTAAATCGTCATACATTATGCACGCCACCGCAACTCGCTATTATTAGGGACATCGTCACGCGGCATCACCTTGCGTTTTTATTAGGTTAAAATGGGACATAACATTCATAATTCATATACACTTAAGTCATTTTAACATGGATCGGTCCAGTATTTTAGTACTTGGTTTTAGTAATTATGGCTGTCTAAATGAGTAGTGTAAATTGTCGGTCGCGTAATGTATTGTCACATGCGAGTAGATGTATTCCAAAGATTGAAACGATTGGTGGAGACATGTGAAAAGCGTAACAGTTCTTAGGTATTTGTTTAAGTTACTTTGACGACGCGGTTGGCGCAGTGGTTAAGCAACTGCCTACTGAGCCGACGGTCCCGGGTTCGAATCCCGGCAAGGGCAAATATTTGTGTGATGAACACGAATATTTGTGCCTGGGTCATGGATGTTCTATGTATTTAAGTATTTATTTATCTATATAAGTAATGTATATCGTCGCCTAGTACCCATAACACAAGCCTTCTTGAGCTTAATTTGGGACTAGGTTGATTTGTGTGAGGTTGTCTGATATTTATTTATTTATTATTTTATTATTACCATCATTTTGACATCTTATTCAATATAATTAACTACTTAATCTCAATTATTAATATAAATTAAATTATTTGTAACACTTGACTTGTTGGTACTGGACATATATATGTAGGTATACCAAATGTAAAATAAGAATACTGAATTAAATTTATTCTATATGTAATAATAATAATGGCTATGATTGTGTTATAGCTTAGATTAATTGACAATGTATGATTATTACAAATAAAAATCTATCTATCTATCTATCTATTACTCTCACACAATTTGCTTCTAACTGAATAAAATGAATAATTTTACTCCCACCATGCTAAATTAAAACAAAAAGGTGTGGCTAATAAATTGCTTGGAAACTGTAAACGGGGTGGTTAAATTAATAGTAGAACCGTACGCTCAAAGAGACCAGCGACGAAGGAATTATGAGGAGCGAGCGAGTGTGTTTTTGTTAACCAATAGAATCATTTGCGCTGAGCGAAGACTATAAGTAAGTAAATGAAGTTATTCTATTGTTTAACAAAAAAACCCTCGCTACGCATCCTCGCACATCTCTGGTGGAAACGCAGCCTAAACGGTACGCGTTATTTTCTTTCTTAGCAAACGATATTCATGTTTAGGTCATACTAAAAGTAGAACCGTACGCAAAATAGACCAGCGACGCTCTATAAAGTGCCGTAAACCAACGACGCACGCAACGACTAGTATACCTCTTCCTGACGTACCTGTGGACCTACAAACTTCGTAAGGGCTGGGCCGGTCCATGATGCTCGTGAAGAGGAGCGAGAGCGTCCATGACATTAGGCCCTGTCATGGTGTGAGTCTTGCCCGCGCCAGTCGCTCCGTACACAAACACGGTGCTGGTAAAGCAATGCCGAAGTTCTACCAACCCAAGCCAGATCGTATATCTTGAGGACTGGGTCCATACCGCTAGCTTATGGAGCTCTTACTAACCTCGTAAGCGCTGGGCCGGTCGCTCTCCGCAATGCTTGTGAAGAGGTGCGAGAGAGCCCGTGACATCAGCCCGGTCATGGTGTGAGTCTTGCCTGCGCCAGTCGCGCCGTACGCGAACACGGCACCAGCATAGCCCTGCAGAGTGCCGCCGACCAGCGACGCGCACACCGACTCGTATACTTCCTCCTGCAAAATATTCTATGTTAGAAGATAATGGTTGATCGGCGGGAAACGGTGTAAAGGGCGGTGTAAGCGGCGTAAACTCGTGTTGCAGGTCAAGACTCGATTTAAGTCGTTGAGCCATTGAGTAGTAGTAGTACAAGTAGCTCGTCATCATCATCATATCAACCGATAGACGTCCACTGCTCGAAAGACCTCCCCTAAAGTTATCCACAAGGATCGGTTGTGCGTCACCCTCATTCAAATGCTTCCCGCGATTCTAATTAGGTCGGTACGCGGTCACCACTCAAGAACTATTCCGCCCCAATTATTATCACCCTTTCTCACCATAATTGGACTCAACTTTAGAATATTACGTGACCCCAAAGTATACTATGACTATAACACATACAGCGACATGGTCCTTCAAACCGGATTGAACCACCTCTATTTTATGTAGGCCAGAGGCGTCGTAAGAGTCACAGGTATTTTGATTGTGTTATGAATATCGTTGAGATAGAAACTTACTTGTGTACTATCTTCGTTGAACACGCGGTCATAGACGTAGTGTTTGTCGTTCACTCGGCGTTGGCGCAGCACGTCGCGTCTGCTATCCGACTCCTCTTCCAACACCAACATCTACACATGATTTTATCAGAGTTCATTATTTGAAACGCTAAAATTAGTGTAGTAGTAGTGTGTTTACGAATTTGTGGAAAGTTTCCAAAAATTTGGTAGTGCTAGTAAATTACTGCAATGGAATCTTTCAAGTTTCATCCGCGAAAAATTCCCTTTAGACGGTCTTTCCACGTGAAAATATTGAAAATTTCGAAAACTTTTCGTTAGTGAATCAATAGTAGGTAGGGTAATTTCCCGAGTCGAAATTAATTATTCAAATATAAAATAAGTATAATTATAGGCTGGGTACAATTCTTCGAAGACCATTTAATTATTTTTATTTTCGATAGTCCTTGATGTAAGGATCTGCAAGCTGTAGGCATAATTCGAAGAATAAGAATTGTACCAAGCGAAAATATAGGTACACGATCAAGTTAGGTATCGTTATTTTTTCCCAATTTTATATATTAAAAGTTAGCAAAAACCGAATATAAGGAAGCCGTTTGACGTCATAATCAGAACCTGATGGTTGTCTGATAGGTATAATAAAAAAAAATACAGATGGATATAATGCTTTTTCTATCGTATTTTGTGGGAAAAGTTCGTTTTAGCATGTTTTCTCTATTAACTTCGGTAAAAAAGTTGAGATGCTAATATTAAAACGAACTTAACAGACAAAATACGATGGAAAACTATTGCAGCCATAGCCATCCCCAAAATGACGGCCCAAAGACCAGGCGCACCGTTGCGCGCTTGCGACCCCGATTTCACATTCATGTGCCCCACAGTCGCACCTACAGTTCCGCTGGGACTTGAGAATTTCGAGATCGGAAAACTATTATTCTCTAACATCGTAACTACGAGTATCATACTCATACTCAGTAACTTAGAATAGGTACAGAGCGTTTAGACATTTCATAAAGAGTTGATAATGCATTTTATTGACTGTCTGTACCTATAGAATAGGTATATTGATTATAACCGTGCTCTTGATATTGACCGTCTACGCATCATTTAGGTAAAATCGAATCATGCACTATTTAGTACCTACCTACTACGGTATAATAAAACCAAATCAAATATTGTTTTAATGTTCCGTGGCCGTGGCACTCAGTCATTACCCAGGCTTTGTAAACTGGAAACCATGTAAAACAGTGAACACGTTACGAGCTGCATTCAGAAATAATTGAATGCTATTACACTCTAATTGAAAATTTGCCGTAGGTTGTCGGTCTACATGATGGAGTTTTGTACAGGCCTGAAATTCGGTCCGACCGTACATAGCGGTTTGCAGGTACCTAATAAATAAATTTAAATATCAGACAACCTCACACAAATCACCCTAGTCGCAAATTAAGCTCAAGAAGATAAATAAATACTTAAATACATAGAACACAAATATTCGTGTTCATCACACAAATATTTGCCCTTGCCGGGATTCGAACCCAGGATCAGGACCGCCGGCTCAGTATAGGCGGCTGCTTATTTATACCACTGAGCCAACCGCGTCGTCAATTAAATGGTACCTAATGGGCCTAAATTAAACGTTTCAATTCGTAAATGTATTATAATTCACATCTGTGCGAGATATCTCTATGTTTACTTCAGCGATGTGCTCTATTTGCCTTTAGATGACAACTTGTCAATGTCAGTTAATGTAGCTCGAATAGTAAAAACCTTTTTAAACAAAATGGATTTTTAATGTTTGCAGGCTCAGTCATTACATTAACGAGGCTCCGTAAACGACAAAGCGTGTTGAAAAGTGAACACTTATTCATTAAGGCCTTTAATTCAAACAAAACTTGATTGATTTACTTTTTCATAAGAAACCTTTAACCACAACCAGTATTTATGCATGATTCGAAATTTAATAATTTAGCTATAAGGCACATCCAAAAAAAATACCGCCAATTGATATCTCTCTTACCCCCAGTATCTAACTTTAAGTATCTTCGTATATAAGTAATTCCACTTTGAACTTGACATTGTGTTTCATATTTTTTCCGAATAACGTAGTGTTTCATTCCATTTCCAAATTATTTGTTTCAAACAGTGGTGTTTGTTGTAAATATTCTCCCTCAAAGTGCCCCAATGACATATGAGTATAACACCTACATCTTCAAATCCAAAACCAAGAAGTAGAAACTGTTTCATATTTGGCTATTTCGTATTCAAACTATGCATGAACTGCATCGCTATGAGTTCTTTGTATGCTAATATGCGCGGAAATAGGCCACTTTCATGCCGTCGCAGGTAAAACAAAACAAGAGCCCGGCACTTTCCCAGCAATATACGTAAGGAACATACTACACTACAGTCACAGTATTCATTATTAGACCTGTTGTAGTATGTATTTAAATTTAAAACATACGAATGGACTTAATAAAATTATTAAATTTTGTTTGAATCTATTTTCAGGAGCACAATCGTACTCGTAATCTTAAGTGATACCTTAGTTTTTGATTTATCTATCAGTATCACTCTTCAATCGGGGCAAGTGCACCCAGCGTAACGATAGTTCGATAGAAAAAATAAGATGGCGTTCGTATCGTATACCTACCTAGTAGTCATTCTGTTGGTGTTGTGTAGGTACGATCAAAAGTTCAAAACAGTTCTATAATTATAATTACCAGGGGTCAGACTAATCATCGCAAAACAAGAGTTAAGAAAAAAATTAACGGAAATACTCACTAACTTTTGGCCAATTTTGGGTTTCATTTATAAATATTACATATGAAATATATTTTAAAACCAATTTTGGCCAAAAGTTAGTGAGTATTTCCGTTAATTTTTTTCTTAACTCTTGTTTTGCGATGATTAGTCCGACCCCTGATAATTACATGTGGTTTTGTACCTCATTATCGTCCGCCATAAAAGAGAAACGTGTTTTATAGATATGGCGTAATTTTGGTGTATTATCAACTCTAAGGCCTTTGCGAAGAGTTAAAGTTGCTTTAATAGTCTTCAGAGCAGAGAATCTAGTTATTTAGTAGTTAGTTAACGCAATTACTATTTTAAAGCAATTTTAACTCTTGCCAAAGGCTTTAAAGTTGATAATCCACGAAAATGACACCTTATCTATGAAACACGGTTCTCTTTTATGTTATGACGGACGATAATGAGGTACAAAACCACACTAGTGCTGAGGCGAAGCTCTCTATAACGATCAATGTCATCAGTGGCGGCCTTAGGGATCCATAACTCGATCCAGACGGCGTCTCGGGGCGGTGGCTCCTAAAGGGCGTTTCTTTAACCAGGTCTAGGGCGCCTAGGACGCTACAGCGCCACATAATTAATGTCTTGCCCAGGACGCCTTTGTATGTACGGGTAAGGCTGTACGGGTAAGACTGGTCCTGAGTGTCATGTTAGGTTAACGGTTAAACTACTTTACCTCCTTGAATTCCTAGATTATTGATACTAGGTAGGGTAGGTAGGTGATCCGTAATACATCTTAGTGACTTGAAATACCTGCGTAGATACACTTTACCTACTTAATAAATAAATAAATAGTTGTACAACCTTCAAAAATGTTTACATTCTTCGATGGCAGTTTGTCTAAGCGTGCATTCATAGGTACTTACTTTTCGCCAGCTGAAATATGCATCGAGCAAATGGTATAATAGTTTTGACTTTGAACTTCCCTTACGTAAGTTTGAACGATCGGTCAATCGGATAATGATCATGGTACCATTAAATTGAGAATGACATCATAATCATCATATAGTAGATAGCGATGGTCTCTTTCGTCAATGTTGAATGGTGATAGTGATTATTGATAAGCATGGGGGCTTCGGATGGAAGCCATTGCCTGAGGTAAGAGGTGGCTCGTCACCAAACACCGACATATAATGTGAGACTAGAGCCACATCCATTTTTTTCTTATATCTTCTAATCTTGAAAAAAAATCAGATACATTTTATGTACCTAAATGCAAAAGGTATGCACTGTATAAATCTGTGTATAGGTACTATTAAATTTGTCGTTCTGTAGTTGTCCCCAAAAACTTGCCCAAAACTCAAATGGCCTCTTTAGTTTCGGGCAATATTTTGGGGACAACTACAGAACGACAAATTGTAAACAGTTAATTATTGAATATTAAAGGTGTTTTCTTAGTGCCGTTTGCATTTGCTAAACATTTACCTGGATCTGTAATGATATTCCAAAATTATTTTGACTTGGTTGATTTGTACAAAACTGTAGGTACTTAACTAGGTATAAAAATAAGTCAAAAAATCTATGCTATGATGGTCAAGTTTAAAACGCAATAGGTATCGTTAAAATAGAAAATTACTACAGGTAGGTACTTAATATTGACCCAGATAAAGCATCAGTCAGTGAGGGCCATTAGTGCAACGTGTCGCGTACTTGTAGGAATGTTATCATTTACTTTGTCGTGTGATGAACGCTAAACACCACAGACCTCTAGGAATAGTACATTACTGCAGACGCCGGGAAAGAAGGGCTCTCCGGATATGTAGGTATAGTGATACGAAGCCGGCAAGCCCTTTTCACGGCTAAGGCAGGTGTAGTGCTTTTCTCAAACATACACGGGTCAATCAACTATTTTCTGTTGCTTGTTACCATGGTGATATCCCCTGGGTTACTCTTTAAAACACAATTAAATAAAAAATACACCACCAAAAAAATCATCAGCTGGTTAATAGCCTGTTCATGAACTTAGAAGCAATGTTTAAAACTTCCCGGCCTAGGCCTTCAATTTGGTATGAAATTCCTTTACAGTTTTCTCAAGTTGTTCCGCCCGAAGCATGATACTTCAAAGCCTGTTATAACACACGTTATTAAGTACATGTCATGTTTGAGAAAAATATTTTTAAATTTCTCATCTAGTTCCACCGTCAAGTGGGTTAAGATAACTAGATCGGTTGCGGTCACTACATTAAGGTTACCTTATCGCTGACGACGTGCACGATGCGGGGACCTTCATCGGGGCGCAGCGGTCGCACGCGCACCGACACCTGTAAGGTCAAGGCTGGTTAGTGATATTGCGGTTCCACACTACTCGCGAAGTGTAGAGCTAGGGATACAGTTTAATTCTGCAATATTGTCTACTACATAGAGCAGTGTTCCGCAAACTTTTCTTTTCATCAAGGTACGCCTAGGTAATCGGTATACCATAAATGATAGCCAGGTAAAATATTTAGTTAACTATATCCCAGAACCCAACAGAGCTCGCTAGGTGAGTTCTTTAATAGCTAGTCCTCCTGGCCCGCCTGCCAGGCAGGGGCATATTTGATACGTTGGCCGCCCTAGGCCTAAGAATGATTGCCGCCCCCGTATGTGCTGTAAATCTTGAAAAATTTAATAAACTAAAGAAATTAAATTATAATGGAAAATAACGATAGTCAGTAAATGATTTAATTATCTCAATCAGTATTTCAGATACTGTTTCTTACCATTTCTATTTGTGAGTAACGATGAATCGATTCACAAATTGTCTTTTGCTTGGCTTTCTGAGCAGCGAATTTGTTTATCAAATCATCACAATCTAAAGACCGTAGCAAGTATAGCAACTGTGATTCGATGCAGAGGATAGCCAGAGCGTTCAACCTGTCCTCGTTCATTTTCGACCGAGGTATGTAATTTTTCACCCGCCGCAAACACGAGAAACTGCGTTCACTGGAACAACAGTTCGTAATCGGGATACAAACACACATGCGTAGAGCTATTAGAGTTATTATTGTATATTGTGGTTGTTGATATACGAGCTGTAATCAGCATTCAGTGCGAAACTAATAACATAAATAGGTATATGATTTGCTAAGATAGTTGTTAATTTCTTGATCTGCTCACATTTTGGTGGTCTAATAAGTTTAAAGACGACTGTTGAGCGACAAAAGTGAAGCCGAGTACAGGTAAATAGAGCCGAAAAACGGTTGAGAAAAAAGTTGATATGGTTTAAAAAAATTACAAACTGAAGGCATTCTTTTCGGAAGCCTGCGCCCCGTTGGGCGGCGGGCGTTGGGAGTATGACGGATCCTGGGAACGATTATTAGTGGCAGCGAAAATGACCTTGGAACAAACTAGTATACCTAAGCAAAGATTCAGTTGGATGACCAACAATAATCGTAATCGCCATACATGTAAATTTTGGGATTGATTTTTCGGGATGCTATATGGACACATTTTTGAGCTCTTACACGTAGGAGAGTGGGCAACTATTTAAAAACGACCAAATTTTGCCTAATTCGTCCTAGGCCCGGGCCTACCTACTCGGCTTATAGGGAAATCCGCCCCTGCTGCCAGGTTGGGCCGGCATTTCAATAAAAGTTACGAGTGACTAAAAGTTACTAGGTGGGTTGTTGGGCATAAATAAGTGCTAAACTAAAATATTAAGCTTAAGCTAAAAATGATAAAAAATAATAATAATGATATAAAACACAATAGAATATTGATCTATTCCGCACTACGCACTTTATGATTGGTCTAGTACGCACCCTTAGCGTACGTACGTTTTGTCTGTCAGGTATTTAACGACCGAACTACTAACGCACTTTAACGAAAGTAAGGATCAAATTATGCCATGTGAAACTTCGCTTAACAACTATGTATAGGTAGGTATTTCGATTAATTTATCTTGAAAAGGGACAAACTGAAATTTCGGGGTGTCCTAAAGTAAAATATTTACTTACCTACGCCAATAATACTCTAAGTAAGAAAGAAAACATTCAAAGTCACGAGCACTTTATGAAAATTATTCGGAAATATTTTTAAGTATTTGCATAAAATCTTTTTTTTTCTTTGTTCGCATAGTAACTACTTAGTTAAATATTTAAATGACCTTGCGTTAACCACTAATGTGATAGGTTCATACTAACTCAGTCGAGCCTCTATTATCACGCAGATATCACCTTTCGTTCGTTCTTATCTAACTAATATGAAAATTCCCGATATAGGTTATTTAAAACAATCAATAGGTTTAACGTTATAAGTGTTATAACTACAATTATATTGATACCCGTAAATGTAAAAAAAAAATATTAAAAAAAAACTATACATTTTTCCCAGAGATCACGACATGCAAATAGGGAATGAAAAACTGGTAATTGTCTGCATTCCCTCTTTGCATTGTTTGTTGTTGTGTATCTAATAATAAATAAATAAATATCGGACAATCTCACACAAATCGACTAGTGTTATGGGTACTACTACTAGACACTAGACGACTATACACGTATGTAGGTATGTAGATAAATATATACTTAAATACATAGAACATCCATGACGTAGGAACAAAATATTCGATTTCATCACGTATTTAAATAACTTTGTGTGCAAAAGCCCTATAAACAATAAATTTATGGAATCAGGGGCTACTTTGCGGAAATCCAATATTATTGTTTTAATTTTTAGCTCTACACAAATGTATTCCTTTTTAAGGTTTCGTAGTCAACTAGGAACCCTTATAGTTTCGCCTGTCTGTCCGTCCGCAGCTTAGCTCCGTGATCATTAGTACTAGAAAGCAGAAATTTGGTATGAGTATGTGTATGTATCACGTCGACAAAACGGTAAAATAAAAACAAAAAAATAACTTTTTTTCGGATAGGTACCTCCTCCCGTACCTACACCTAAAGTGGGGGTGATTATTTTTTCGTTATTCCACTAGTGTGTGGGGTGTCGTTCAATAGGTCTTTTAAAAATAATAGGGGTCTTCAAACATCATTTTTAGGGTTCCTTATAGCTTCGCCATGTCCGTCTGTCCGTCCGCGGCTTAGCTCCGGTGATCATTAGTACCTACTAGAAAGCTGAAATTTGGTATGAGTATGTGTCTGTATCATGCCGATAAAACGGTAAAATAAAAACTAAAGGAAAATGATTTTTTCCGGTACCTCTCGAACACCTAAAGTAGGGGTGAATTTTTTTTTTCGTTTTAACACTAGTGTGTGGGGTGTCGTCGAATCGGGGGGCACGGCAGTGCCCCCGCCAAGTCGAGCGCGAAGCAAACACTGCCGTACCATCCTTTACTGGAACCATTTCGCCACATTTTCAGGCCCCTATTTGAGCACCTCTGGATAGGACCAGAACGCAGAAATTTTCGTCATCCAGTAAGCTATAATTACATACTTAAAATCCAAAATTTCAAGTCTGTAGGTCATTTAGTTCCGAAGTTAAGCGAAAGCAAAGTTTCGCATTTACGACACTCACTCACTCACTCACTCATGATCATCAGTAAAGAACTAGTACTTCCCATAAATTCAGAGAGCTGAAATTTGGTACAGAGTTAGGATTTAATGGCCACATAAAGCGAAAACTATAAAAATTGGCCAAGTGCGAGTCCGACTCGCGCATGAAGGGTTCCGTACCATAAAACAAGTTTGTTGTATGGGAGCCCTTAAATATTTATTTTATTTTATTTGTAGTATTTGTTGTTATATAGAAATAGATCATCGGCTATAGAAATAGATCATCTGTGAAAATTTCAACTGTCTAGCTATCACCGTTCTTGATATAACAGCCTGGTGACAGACGGACGAACGGACGGACGGATGGACGGACAGCGAAGTCTCAGTAATACGAGGGCTGTTCCGAAATTTTTTAGTTAAACAAAAACTATAAGGAATATAATAAAACTTTATTTACAACTTTTCAAAGTATTCCCCTGCTGCCTTTATGCACTTATGCATACGACTGAACCAACTTTCAAAACAGGAGAAAAACTGTTCTTGCGGAAGGTCAAAAAAAAGTCGCCTGAATTCGTCCACTGCTTCATCCGCCGTCGAAAATCGTCGCCCACGTAATGATTTTTTTAACGTGGGGAACAGAAAAAAATCGCACGGAGCCAGGTCAGGGCTGTATGCAGGGTGTGGTAGCAATTGCACTCCTGATTTGCTAATATATTCCGTGGTTCTGGCAGCCGTGTGGGCCGGAGCATTATCTTGATGAAAAATGATGCCCCGAGCTCCAGTACTTGGACGACTGACGTTCAGCTCCTGGAAGGCCTGTGGTAAGCAAACTTCAGTGTACCATTGGCTGGTAACTGTTTTCCGATCTTCAAGTGGAATTACGGCTACAGGTCCACTACGTCGAAAAAAAACAGCAACCATTTTTTTGTTGACGCTTCGACCGCGAACTACTTTAGTAGGTAAATCATCTTCTTCAAAGACCCATTGTGTTGATTGCTGTTTTGTAAATGGGTCGTAGCTATATATCCAAGATTCGTCGGATGTCACAATGTAGCTCACTTGTTGTGAATTACCATTATCAATTTTTTTTAGCATAAATTTGCACCAATCGACACGTATGTCTTTTTGCTCCTGTGTGAGAAAATGTGGTATCCATCGAGACGAAACCTTCCGAACTTGAAGGTGGTCATGCAAAATGGTAGAAACTGCCCGGGATCCAATATTCAGTTCGTCCTGAATCTCTCGGTGGGTAATGTTTCGAGATTCCTTGATTAGCCATTCCACCTTGATAACATTTTCTAGAGTGACTGCCGTTGGCGGTCGCCCCGGTCTAGGCTCATCTTTGATGTCGCTCCGCCCACGCTTAAATTCACGGAACCAGTAACTGACAGTGGCAACAGATGGGGATAAGGCCCCAAAAACACTAGTTAAATTTTCATGAGAATCCTTGTAAGTTAACCCTCGTTTATAATCATAATATATCATAGCACGAAATGCTTCCCGCGTTAGCTCCATTTTTGCGAACAAAAAGTGACAGACATGTTTTTTTTCTGATTTCATAAAAAAATAACTGAATGTCACTGGCCAGTGACTCTTACGCGAAAGAGTTCGTAATGAAATTTGCCTTTAGGCTACAGTAAAATTAAACGAATACAATTAGTACGCCGTTGACTAACTATTTTCGGAACAGCCCTCGTAGGGTCTCGTTTTTACCATTTGGGTACGGAACCCTAAAAACTAGGATAATCGAAGATCTGGAGTACTCTGATTAGAAAACACAAGAGCCCAACCAAACTATTAGAGATCGACATACCGCCTTTACAAAAAATATTCAACTTGTTGTGTTCGGTTGGCCGCCGTCGTGACTGATCGTCTCTCCTGATGATGGATCGCGTACCGATTCGAAACATGTCGAGTGTTATTCGATTTCTACGACGTGAGTAAACCCGTTTAAGTATTTTAATATTCAACTTAGTGGGCCGCTTCATTAGATGTCAAAAATCCAAGGTCTGAAGTATTTTGACGACGCGTTTGGCTCGGTTTGTAAACACCTGCCTACTGAGCCGGCGGTCCCGGGTTCGAGTCCCGGCCAGGGCAAATATTTGTGTGATGAACTCGAATATTTGTACTTGGGTCATGGTTGTTCTATGTATTTAAGTATATATTTATCTATATAAGTATGTATATCGTCGTCTAGTACCCATAACACAAGCCTTCTAGAGCTTAATTTGGGACTAGATCGATTTGTGTGAGGTTGTCCGATATTTATTTATTTATTATTTATTTGATGAAGAACCCTCAGCTAGTCTCAGCTGTATTAGAGATATGGTAATGCCCCCTTCTACTATTGGTACATAAAAAAATCGACTGTCATTGCAAAAATCCAGCGTAGTGGGACACAACTTCTAATTTAATCTAGCCTATAGCGTCCCACAGATGGGCGGGTTACGTATTACAATCCCGAAAGTTCATAATACCTACAGTTGAAATACCGATGGTCAAAATACCGAAAATCAAAATACCGAAAGTTCAAAAAGCCGATATTCCGAAGCTCAAATTGCCTATTTTCAGAAAATCGAAAGTTCAAAATCTCGAAATTTCATAGTCCCGAAATTTTTAAAATCTCGAAATTTTATAATCCCGAAAGTCAATGAGCACTTTAAAAGTGTCAGGACACTAAACTAATCTGACTTTTCCGTGGAACCGATCTGCTCCGGTGCTGCGGGATGTTCAGCCCCTCCGCCCTAGCGTAAGAAAGTGCGGTACCTACGCTCGCCTCCACAGCTTCGGCTTTTTGGTCACCTTCGGCGACCAGCCTCAGCCGCTGCGCCTCGCTTGATGCCCGCACTTTCTTACGGCGGCCGGGGGCTGCCCTCCCTCCGCGCCTCCGGGCTTTTATATACACTCTAGGGGTAGGGCAGACAAGACCACGTGGAATCGGGGTTGACAGCTTCGGTTCTGTGGCAAGTCGATTAAGAAAAGTAAAGTCCGGGAAAGTGGGAAATTAAGAATGACACTAAAAATGAATGATAATAAACGATATTATGATAAAACATTATGTCATGGACCAACCGAACCGAACTTGTCTGGAACCGAAGCTGTCAACGCTCGCCTCCGCAGCTTCGGCTTTTTAGTCACCTTCGGCGACCAGCCTCAGCCGCTGCGACTCGCTTGATGCCCGCACTTTCTTACGCTAGGGCCACAGTATAATAAAGAGTACTAACGTACTAGGGCGGAGGGGCTGCACATCCCGCAGCGCCGGAGCAGATCGGTTCCACAGAAGAGTTCACTTATAAATAGTAAGTATAGTAGTAGGCAAGTAGGTTACGTAATTTAGGTTAATATTCTTTGTATAAAATAAACATTAGAATCAGTAAGACTACAGAAATACGAGATAATTCTCGAGAGTTTAAATAATATTCCGGATTACAACCTTCAGGCAGGATCATAGTCTTCGGGATTACAGTCTTCGGGATTACAGTCTTCGGGATTACATTCTTCGGGATTACAGTTTTCGGGATTATAATATTCGGTATTTCATCCTTTCCATCAAACGTTCTTTCGGGATATTAAACTTTCGGTCAAATAAACATTCGACATTTTAATTTTCGGCCTTCCGTCCATAGGTCTTATGATATTCGGTATTTTGAACTTCGGCATTGTAATACGTACCCGCTGGGCGAATGCCTCCCCTTCTGCTTTTAATACGCATATAAATAAAATTAAAGGAAAACTCTGGACAAGACTAGACTGGCTTTTATACTTATACTCACAAGTTTACAAGAAGAAATAGTCGAACGATTAACTTTATTCTACTCGAACATTACACAAATTAAATAAACAAATTACACCAAAATATTAATTTCGCTCAAAATTTGGTCTAAATATAATGCATTGGACTAAGAGTGGCGGTGAGACCGCACACGTCGCTATATGGCGCTGACTGTATTTTAAAACGCGCCGTCGTTTGTTTTTCCGATAATCTTATATGGCGAAGTGGCAACCGGCCGCGTTACAGTCGTTTACGACATACTTCTACTGCGCTTGGAAACGTTTGCTAGGGATTAGGAGGGATTATTTGCATTTCGTTGATTTCGCTTATTATTTCGTGAGGTTTGCTAAAGTGAATTAGCAGGTTGTTATAAAACAATATGCCCACGTTTCTACAAAAAGAAGTGAAATCCCACCAAAAACATTCTGTAAAAATCTAGCAAAGTCTCGATGGAGCCGCTTGTTTATCTCTAAAAAGTAATGAAATCTAGACAAAGTCGTACCAAGTCTAAGGTTCCTTACTGAGATTTCTTTATTATTATAGTTAATGTTGTGTGACTTGGCCGTTGAAGGGTACACAAGGGTACAAAACCAGGTGCTCCATGACACCATTGCACCAATCTGTCGCCAGAACCGCTACAAGTCAATTTTGTTTACACGTAATGTTATATCTTTTGTAACTACCTATGTTTGTTAAGCGAGATAATAGCCCATACTGGTGTACCCTTCAACGGCCTAGTCACACAACATTAACTATAATAATAAAGAAATCTCAGTAAGGAACCTTAGACTTGGTACGACTTTGTCTAGATTTCATTACTTTTTAGAGATAAACAAGCGGCTCCATCGAGACTTTGCTAGTTTTTTACAGAATGTTTTTGGTGGGATAGGTATTATAAAAATAATAGGGGTTTTTAAGCATAATTTTTTGATAAAGTCAGCAGTTTTGTAAATATTCCACCCCAAAATAAAAAAAATAGCATCCCCCCCCCCCTCTAACTTTTCAACCACGGGTCAAAAAATTATGGAAAAATTCATGGAAATGAGGCCTTATAAGTACTTTCAATGAAAACTATTATTGAACAAAATCGCTCGAGCCGTTTTTGAGTTATCGCAAAATTTCATAATTTTCTTCAAAAGGACGTAAGTTGACTTCCAGAAGGTAATAAGTAATTACAGTTACTTTGGCTTTACGAACTTTTTATAGAGCTTGAAATCTTTCTATAGTGAAGGATGAGCAACTACGGAGAGCCCTACACTGAGCGTGTCCCGACATGCTCTTGGCCGGTTTTTTGATATAGTCAGCAGTTATGTAAATATTCGCTACAGAAATCCAAAAACTAGCGTCGTCCCCCCTTTAACTTTTCAACCACGGGTCAAAAAAATTATGGAAAATTTCATAAAAATGAGGCCTTATTAGGTATAAGCACTTTCAATGCTTACCTATCTGAAACACTAAAAACGTTAATCCGGATTTCGTTTCGACAAAAACTATTCGACAAATATCATTTTAACTTTTTTTCATTCGTCCGAAAATTCAATTCGATATTTTGCGATTGGGCATTAATTGTTTAGGTTTTTTATTCACTCGACAGTCGACATCAGTTTTCCGATGTAACGTTTCGGTTTATTAATTACTAGCTGTGCCCCGCGGTGCTACCCCGCTTATCCCACGGGAACACTATATTTATTCGGGATGAAAAGTATCCTATGTTCTTCCCCGGGACTGAAACTATCTATATACCAAATTTCATCTAAATCGGTTCAGCGGTTTAAGCGTGAAGAGGTAACAGACAGACAGACAGACACACTTTCGCATTTATAATATTAGTATGGATTCGACTATTTTTGTATGACTTTGGTTTCATTCGTCCGATGTAACGATTCGGTTTATTAACTACTCGACATGTTCTCAAGTGGACTGGTGATTCTGTTGTGGTCACAGTTCTAACCTAAACTAACCCAGCCAGGTCAGTTTTGGAGCTTGGCTGGCTGCTGCTGCGGCACGCTCGCTTCGCTCGCTCGGCTCGCGCGCTTTTGTGATCACAGTTCTAACCTAACCTAACCCAGCCAGGTCGGTTTTGGAGCTTTGCCGGCTGCTGCCGCGGCACGCTAGGTTCAGTCGCTCGGCTGGCGCGCTGTTGTGGTCGCAGTTCGTATGTAGGTAATACCAAAAATATCTCGTAAATGAAAAAATTGATATTAAACGAAAGACATCTGAGGGCAAGTAAATGGGGCGGGAAAAGTTAAAAGGTAAACTGAAAATTTGTTGATATTGTATGTAGTGCCAAAAGTATCATTGGGTAAATGAAAAATGGGCTACGAAAAAATACGTAACAACTCATAGGGCAAGTGAATGTGACGTGACGGGAAAAGTTTTTCGGACAAAAAATACTTCTACTAAATGTGAAATGGTGAAAAGAAAAATTTACGAATCCTATCATCGGACAAACGATAATAATTCGAATAGTTTTCGGACAAATGAAATTCGGTCAATGGTTTTTAGTGTTTGAGATAGGTTACCTCTTGGCCGCTATTTTTTGCATTTGGGCCACACATTGTTGTGAGTTCTCCGATGCCCGGGATATGTTCAGTGCCGTATTTACCCCTAGGCGCACAAGGCCCGGGCCTAGGGGCCCAGCCAGTCTAGGGGCCCCATCCAGGAGCAGAACTTACACTATAATAATGTTCTAATATATCCTTACAGGGCCTTAGGAGCCCCAAATGCCAAATGCCTAGGGGCCCTGGCCCTCTAAGTCCGGCCCTGGATATGTTAAAGACCTCAGAACCTATATGATAAAATATAATTATCTTGATAAGTATTGGTCAGTTCAGTTTTACTTCGAGTGGGATTTCAATGTACGACGTTCATTTGGTGCTAGTTAGAGTCTATCGACGTATCTATTGAAGAAATCCGTGGGTAGAATACCGTGTATCTAAGCCTGGAGAGCCAAGGAGATGTGGGTTCGAATCCCCCACGGATCTTACAACTTTTCACCTTTTAGTATAAACAATTGGAATATCCGAATAGGTGGGTACTTGTCGACTCGTCAGTCTTATCTACCACGGTTAAAACTCTACCTACTCACCATCAACTTCTCCTCAGAAACGGAGGGCACCCCGCCATGATGCTTATCCGGAGTCGTCAGGTTGCTCTGCGTCATGTCATCACCTGTTAGCAGCTGATCAAACTTAAAACCACCACACTACACTTTCAACTAACAGTTCACACCCGAAAACGAAACGTCCTATTGAAAAATAATTTATTAAGCCATCATCAATCATGTTTCAAAACTAACGAATTACGTGGAATGCCATGTATAATGAAGTGAGAAATGCTTCAAACGAAACGATCGACAAGGTAATTGCAGTACGCCGCGGGCGGGTTCCTCACGTGGACTGAGTGGTGTTCAAAATAAAACCTTCGTTTGGGCTGGTCGCTGGGCAACAGTTAACACCACAAACAAAAATTTCATGCGCACCATGGCCCGACTTAATTGCTTCGTGTCCCGAGGATAATGTCATTCAGCTTCAGTAATCTATAACTTAAGTAGATAAGAGTCCCGCCAATGGTTTTTATGGTTTCCATAGAAACCGACTCCCACTGGCTTGCTTACTTCAAGACTTGATTATCTTTGTACCTATTGCTCTTGAAGAACTAACATAAGTCAAATCTGCCTCGGCTCCTCCAAGTCTAGTAAGTATACTTGACTGGCGATGCAGTAAGCACGACTTTGCCTGAGGCCGATGATTCATCAACTGGCTATCTGTAAGGATGTCTATGTGACCAGCGCCACGCATAGATTGTATAACAAATGGCAATACTTTTCTTAATACAACCACCGTTAACCAAGCCTGCAGTCGCCATAATGATATCAGCGATGAGTGCATCACATGCAAACGATGATGATTATTAAAATCCGGTTAAGCGCTGAAATTGCCAAGTCAAATTATGGTCATTGGCGCAGTGGTAGTGTAGCTGGTTATTGGACCGACGGTTCTGGGTTCGAAACCCGGCAAGGGCAAATACTTGTGTAGGTAGTTATTCAAGTGATGTATCCATACGAATATTATAAATGCGAAAGTGTGTCTGTCTGTCTGTCTGTTACCTCTTCACGCTTAAATCGCTGAATCGATTTTGATGAAATTTGGCATGGAGATAGTTTAAGATCCGAGGAGACATAGGATAGTTTTCATCCTGGAAATTATCCCTAAAAAGATTGAAAAGTGAGTAAGTAAATTCATGATGACATTTATTTATTTATTTATTTATTTATTGATGACCCTGTAGAAAATATAATGATTAGAACAAAAGCACAATAGGCTATTTGACTGATGTTGAATTCTACAGCGTACTGTAGTTATATGAATAAAATTAGCTAAATATATCACGAAACAAAGAAAAAAAAACCAGAAACATATATCTTTTTTGGAAATATGTGACTTCAAAGGTACGCAAATTTTATGATTTTTTTTTTAATCCAAAATTAATTTTGAAAATGTTTTCAGAATCCTCATAATTTTACGAAACAATAATTGTATGACAACTATGAACTTAAACGCACTTTTTCACGGTGAAAATGCCAAATTTCTTAATTTTTCCATACAATTATTGGTACATATACCGGCCTGTGACGTCACTAGCCTGACGCGTTTTGTATGGAGCGTTTTTAGCGCTACGTAGAAATGTTGAACTTTGACGGTCATTTCTGACTTTTAGAGCAGTTTAAGTGTAGTCAGTCCCATATAGACATTTGATCACAATAAAAAATAGAATCGATTGACATCCTCAAAAAAAATTAGTCAACATGTCTATTGCTCTTACATTTGCTTAGGCGCCCCCTTTTATTAATTAAGGTGATTAGGTGGATATCTATCGTGTTGTACGAGGTTGCTTCCATACTTCCAAGTTCCACGCGGACGTAGTCGCGGGCAAAAGCTAGTTTATCTATATAAGTATGAATATCGTATTAATCGGTTTGCACTCACGTGAAATCGTCAGGAACGGCCCGACAAGTTTCGAACTCGTATGGAGGTCTTCCTCAGGGACTGGTACCCGTACCTACAGTTGCGCGAATAGTAGTATGAATATCGTCGTCTCTGGATCGATTTGTGTGATGTTTATTTCTTGTTTTTTTGTCCTTGGCGCATGTGGCGTAAATAGATTATCCAAGGGGGCCTAAGGGAAAAGAGAGGATTGAGGGCCCATATCAGTGAGAGGCTTACCCAGGGCCCCTATGAGTTGTAGTCAGAGGCCCCTTGGAGCATAGGGCCCCAACAAGCCCTCGAGTAGTTACTCGGCGCAAGCAAACCGGTGGGAATTACTTTATACAGATGTCTCCACAAGCAATTGGTGAAAAAAAATAATGTCTAAGTGCAAGATTTGTTATTACGATTTAAACTTAAAACATAGAGTCACCATCACCACGAGAACTTATTAATATAATCATTTATTCGTTCTAAGCATGTAACTACAGTATAATGGATATAATAAATTATAATTTTGTTGTTTTGTTTTGTTTGTAGGTAAATAGTTCTCGATTATTTGTTTACTTAACGTAATAGATAAAAATTAAAAGTTAATATTATTATGACCAAGTAACTAGTATCTATTTGTATATAGTACAGACTTACTTGTTTAATAAAGTAAATTAAATATTTTATTTTAGCAAATAAGTAATATTACAAATTTAGCTGATCAATAAAAAACAAGTCCTTGTAATAGCTTATCCATATTCTTAAGTAGGTGCTTTTGGGTATCCCAAAAAAAATTATTCATATCCCTACATATGTTTACAGTTGTACCTACTGTAGTGCAGCTTTGTGTCTTGTTTGAATTGCTAAATATTAACTTCTGTTGCATTATTATATCACAGAAAAGTAAAAAAAGGCAGGTTATTAACAACACAATTGTCAATGTACAAAGATTTATTTATAACATTCAGTAACCATTTTGTAAATATAATTTTGGAATGATGATAAATTTAATCACTATTTTCAGACAGTGCCTGGAGCAAACAGTTTAACTCCTCTATCAAATAATTTGAATAAATATCTGGATGGCTTCATGTCAATAGTGTACATGTGTTCATCTTCAAATTTATGCCCAGGATACTTTATGGTCAAGTGGCCAGAGACATCAGCACTCAAGCCCGATGAAAGGTTTCTTACTTCTAAAATGGTGTGAGCTGTATGGCAAAGCAAATTTGCCATAGTATGTGTCACATCATCATCCTGGGCAACATTACAGTGAAATAAAACAAATGAACCTGTGTTAGCCTTATTCAATTTGATTAGTCCATTGCAAAACTTATTCACTTCTCTTAAATTGTACTGCATATCAAACAAATGAGACACGCCATCAAAGATTATGTGAACTTTACTATTATTTTCCTTCAATAATTTTATAGTTTCATTTAAAGTAGAAACTATATTCTCTAGTGATGCTTCTCCATTATTTATCAATAGACTCACCAGTTCTTCATCAAGTTTTAAGAAATGTATAAGGCCAGTGTCTATGTGTCTCTGCAAATTATAATTCATTTTGAGACCTACATTTTGATAATGAAGAAGAGAATTATGAGTTGCTATAAAGAGAACAGCCTGTTTACTTTTAATACAGTGACCAAGTATACAGCTAGTGATAAATGAACTGTCACACCCATTGATCTCTTTAGCAACAATAGCTCTGCTTGTTGTTTCTTTATCCAGGTGAAGACTCGATATTATATCTGATGCCATTTTATCTGAAACAATGAGAAACAATAGGTATCAAGAAAATGATTTACTTACTTCTAAAACATTTATAATATAAATAACATGAGGATATGATTACTATCAACGATAAGCGTCGCGCCCCGGTAGTTATTTCATTCGCAACGTAACTCGCGACCTTGCGGTACCGTGTGTCTAAATTTGCGCAATTTCATGGTGCGATTTTTTTATACCTAGTACCGTCGTGAAAATTTAAGGCGATTTGAAAAGAAGACTACATCTGGAATTAATAGTATAGTTAAAGTTAATAGGCAATCAATGTACGCTAAACACGTTATTTTATTTAACTAAGATTGATATGTATTAATTAACAATTTGATCTTCTTTTGAAAGTTTCGCCAAAAATATAATTAAGTAAGTGATAAAAAATTGTGTCGTTTACATGAATTGTAATTTAATCACTCGATTATTTACTTTTCATTCATTATAGCAAGTGGATTGTGGTGTATTAATGGGTATCTGGATTTATTAAACAAGTAAACGCAAATAGTAAGTACATACTTTGTCTTAGTTTCCTGTAAAATTCTTATAAAAGCACAATTTTATGGAAGTAGCAACGTAATTAAATAATATGTACTATAAAATATTTGCTCTTAAAACAGAAGATTAATCAGATTATTAATTGAAATATAATATTACGTACCATTCCACAATTTTCTCATTCACATTTTTTATTTTTACCAGATACAAATTGAGGTTACATACGTTCGAAAACTAAATTCATATACGTAATTTTAGTTACGTTACCTTATTTTATCAATTATAATTTCGTTTCGATATAAATCTTGACGTTAATAAATCATCATAATGAACATTTTGTTATTTCAAATTACTTAAAAAAAAAACTTTTCAAAAGCATAAATATACCTGTAGTTGGTCCATGTTTAAATTTTATTTTTTCGATACCAAAGATATCTGAACATTAAAACAGCTGACAGCCAATCGCTGCGCCCTGCTGCGGTGTCAATTTCAGATGTCAATGTCACTGCACGTCACCTGATCATTCACTCACTGATCATCCGACTGATCAGCAGCTAGGCTAGGATCAAGTAGGTCACTTGGTCCTAGATCAGATCAGGATCAGTGATCATCCTGATCATAGCACTATGCGTTCGCTAGCACGGTGGTAACACTTCGTAGTTTTCGTTATAAATCGCAGAAATTCTACAGAATTTCCGCGATGAGATTTCCTGTTAGAATGTGGAAGTAAATTGTGAACGTTGTATTTCCTTTATAATAGGTACCTATTGAAAAACACAAGTGAAAATGGGGATATGTTAACTTAGGCTCACTGAAACATCACCATACAAATTATTAACATTCACGTACGTTTGCTTACCTACTTATTTATTTTCTAGAAATTTTATTAAATTTAATATCGTCGGGGATAGTGCAATAGCGCGTAAGTAGCAAGTGTAGATGCGAATCAATATTCAAACAAATGCTAAGTATTTTATTGAAATGAGAACTTTATCGACAGCTGTTATTTACGCGGTATTGCACTATCCACGACGATAATTATGTCCAGTGTTCTGTTTGAGAATAAAGTCGTGATACTAAGCTAAAAAAAATTCGGCATGGCCAAAGAGATTTACCCTGAGAATGTAGGTATTAATGTAGCAGTTCACCAAGGTCTTCTGGCTACATAACAATATAAAAAATATATATATATTTGTTGCAATAAAATTGTTTTAGTAAAACATCTTGTTACACAAATAAATTAACATGTTAATCTAATGCGTAAACCACCATTAATATTGTAACATCAAATAATTGTTTCAAATGGTTTGAATCCCGGCAAGGGCAAATATTTGTGTGATGAACACAAATATTTGTGCCTGGGTCATGGATGTTCTATGTATTTAAGTATTTATTTATCTATATAAGTGTACATACTTATTATCGTCGCCTAGTACCCATAACACAAGCCTTCTTGAGCTTAATTTGGGACTAGGTTGATTTGTGTGAGGTTGTCTGATATTTATTTATTTATTTAAATGGTGTGTATACTTAATTAATGTCATTTAGAGTGTAATCACATATGTAACAAAACAACTTATGTTTTGCCTTGTAACATTTTTTTAATGTATATAAGTATTGTTTCAGGAAAATGTCAAAAGATCAAGCAAAACTTTCACGATGGTACTTTGGAGGTTTGGCCTCAGCTGGTGCGGCCAGCATCACGCACCCGCTGGACCTGCTGAAAGTACAAATGCAGACACAGAAAGGGAAATCGGACTCATTACTTAAAATCACAGCAAATGTTTTAAGGAAGCAAGGTAAAATGGTTTTTTGAATTTGTTTATTACAGTTGTGGTTTCAGTATAATTCATATATTATATTATTATACATATCTTTCCTATTTCCTTGCACAAAGTACAGAATTAATTTGGAACACTGAGTTGTCTAAATGGACATGTAAGTTTCACAAGTTGATTACCAATATTTTCCTGGTGCATTATCCTAATGGCAAACATAGTTTCCTTATCCCTTTAAAGCCAAAGATTTTAGCCATTTCATTTTACAACCCATTTTCTAGCAGTGTGGTATGAAATAGGTCGCAAATTTCGTTTTATCATTGTTTAACCCATCATATGCGATGTCAAAAATTTGCCAATCTAGCTTTTTTTTTATCTAGGTATTAATATTTTGATGTACATTACTTTAATTTAACCTTGTTAAGTCTGTATAGTGCATCCAGATAGCCATACTGTACCACAATATATTAGTGTGTGAATGAAACAAATCTAAAATTCTCTAAATACCTTCACAGCCCTTCAATATATTATTTAAGGATTTAGCCATAGAAAATAAGATATACCTAAGGGATAAATCAGTTGAATCCCATTCTAAATATATTTTGTTCTTATCGCGCATTCGCTTTACAGTAATTTAATTAATACTAACCTTCTGAACACTGTTAATGAACATATCATATTACAATAATAATAAAATTCCCTGACCAAATACAGTAACAATTTAGCTTATAAACTACGTATATTCTGCAACTAGTTTATTGATCAGGTTGTCCTGTTCATAGTCCACTGTGACAGGGTCATGAAGAGACATATCATATTAATTATGAAAAAATAAACAAATCTTATAGAGCAACAACACGCAATCTTAGTGCAACATGATTTGTTATGTATGTATATGGAAAAATACGTAGCTTATGAATATGGTTGTGCCACAGACAACCCCCACTAGACGGAGCATGTAAGGCGACCCGCGCGCACCAACGATATGGTACGGCAGAACATTAAAGTATCAACACGGCGGCCACCGTTTAGTTGCGTCCTTGTTTATGATCCATGTGTACATCAACGAAAAAAGAAATTAAATAAATAACATGATAAATTGTAGTGTTAAGTGGTGTAGAGAGACCTCATAAACATGAACGCAACTAAACGTTGGCCGCCGTGTTGATACTTTAATGTTCTGCCGTACCATATCGTTGGTGCGCGCGGGTCGCCTACGGGTCGCCTTACATGCTCCGTCTAGTGGGGGTGGTCTGTGGGTTGTGCTCTGTTGATAGCCATAGCAACACAGTCTTAACTTAACCCAATTACTTATTTCCTAATTTTTAGGGTTCCGTACCTAAAGGGTGAAAACGGGACCCTATTACTGAGACTTCGATGTCCGTCCGTCCGTCCGTCTGTCACCAGGCTGTATCTCAAGAACGGTGATAGCTAGACAGTTGAAATTTTCACAGATGATGTATTTCTATTGCGGCTATAACAACAAATACTAAAAATAAAATAAAATAAATATTGTAATGTATTGTTGCAGGAATCACGGGTCTGTACTCCGGCATATCAGCCTCCATCACACGACAGCTAAGCTACTCTTCGGCCCGGTTTGGAATTTACGAAGTCTCAAAACAGTACTTTGCTCCTAAAGATGTAAGTGATCATTGCCCACTTATATATAAGTAAACGTGCTGGAAGGTTCTTGTTCTTGAAACTTCGAACGCTATTTTTTTCTATTTCCCATAGGCAGGTAAAAAATATGCTGTCACCATGTTTGCACAGTTCAGCCATCCGTTCAGCGTTTTCAGCGTGAGGAGAGTATAAAGAAAGTTTTCCAACAGACGGATTGCACTGCAATCTTGCATCGCGCTGATTTTGACCTGAAACCTGACCTTTCTTCATAGAAAATAGAATTTCTATAGGTATGAATTGGTTCTGTATCTTATTGTAATGTTTTACATTTTTAGGGTTCCGTACCCAAAGGGTAAAAAACGGGACCCTATTACTAAGAATTCGATGTCCGTATGTCTGTCTGTCTGTCCGTCTGTCACCAGTCTGTATCTCATGAACCGTGATAGCTGGACAATTGAAATTTTCACAGATGATGTATTTGTTGTTGCCACTATCATCATCATCATCATCATCATCTCAGCCATAGGACGTCCACTGCTGAACATAGGCCTCCCCTTTGGACTTCCATATATACCGGTTGGAAGCGACCTGCATCCAGCGCCTTCCGGCGACCTTTATAAGGTCATCTGTCCATCTTGTAGGTGGACGTCCTACGCTGCGCTTGCTGGTCCGAGGCCACCGCAACGCCACTATACTCAAAACAAAATAAAATAAAATATTTAAGTGGGGCTCCCATACAACAAACGGTATTGGTTGCGTTAACTTTGCACCTCATGTGTATATATGCGGTTCCATAAATACCAGGTGCAAACTTAACCCGTCCAGTTAACATAGGAAGTGTTTGTACGGAACCCTCGGTGCGGGAGTCTGACTCGCACTTGGGTTTTTTTTTCATTATTTATCACTTCTATTACTTACGGTTGCGAAGCTTGGACTCTGACCTTGAAGGAAGAAAGTAAGCTGTTAGTGGCGGAAAGGACGATCTTGCGGAAGATTCTGAGCCCGACCCGAAGACAAGATGGAAGCAGGAGACTGAAGAAGAATAGAGAGATCGAAGATCTAGTGCGGGAGCCTAATATTATAGGAGAGACTAAGGCGTCCAGACTCCGCTGGCTCGGGCACGTTGAGAGAATGGGAGAAGATCGCGCCGCAAAAACCGCTTATTTGGGACGACCAAGTGGTCGCAGACCGGCCCGTCGGATCGGATCGTAGGACGGCCTAGATATCGCTGGAGTGATGAAGTCCAAAAAGATCTCAGGGACCTAGGCATCCTTAACTGGCGAGAGCTGGCTCAGGATCGTGGAGCGTGGCGTGATCTGGTGTCGGAGGCCAAGATCCACTTTGGGTCGTTGCGCTCAGTTAGATAGTTATCACTTCTATAGTATGATAATCACGAGAACCAAAGATAATATACCTTTCTTAATCTTCTAATTATAAGGCCTTATTCCTTTTAAAATTTATTTTTTACATATTATGACGAATATATTGATAATTTCAACCAACTTTTTGAAGTGAATAATACTTTTTCCCGAGTTCTAGGTAGTAACGTAGCTATTTCATGCGTTAATTGCGTGCAGTCGAAAATAAGTTGAAAAAACGAATTTTCCACGTGAATTTTGTCAATTTCGAGTAGTTTTACGAACAAAAATTATCAATGAAAAATTCAAACTGTAAGTTTCAAATATATACCAATAAATCCCAATAGCCCTGTTCTCGGTAGTAACATCAATAATTAGGTATGTTAAGAAACATGTTTGATCATAGAGAAAAATGTTTAAACAATCAGCATTTTAAAAGGAATAAGGCCTCTTAAGGCCATAGAAAATACTTAATACCGTATTTATTTCAGGGCAGCGCGTTACCATTCTACATGTCGGCGTTCCTAGCCGGCCTCGGGGGGCTGGCGGGAGGCCTAGTAGGGAACCCGGCCGATCTCGTGAACGTACGGATGCAAAACGACGTCAAACTGCCCAAGGAACAAAGAAGAAAGTGAGTGATGCGAAATGTACAGACAGCCAAAAAACTGGTCTATGTAATACGCGCTAAAGTCAGAACACTCTCTCTTCCAAGCAAATGAACTTTCAAACCATACACCGACTCGCTTGTATGGGTCCGTCCGGATTGTTACTACCGTCTTGCCTACTAACCCACCGCCAAACAGCAATGTTCGCATTGTTGTGTTCCGGTGTGGGGGTAAGATAGCCGGTGAAATTACTAGCATAGAGGCATTCTATCTTCGTCCTCCGGGTAGGCAAGCACTTGTGACTCCTCTGGTGTTGCAGGTGTTTATGGGCGACGGTTATCGCTTTCCATCAGGCGATACGTTTGCTCGTTTGCCCCCTATGACATTAAAAAAAAAAAAAAAAAAAATGGAAGAGAGCGTGGTCTGACTCTATTCTCGTGATTCCACCATAGAAAGGATTCTATGCTGGCATGTATATATCGACGGCAAAAAGCGTAAACGCTGCAAACGCCAATTAATTCCCTTGGCGTTTACTGGGTTTACGCTTTTTGCCGTCGATATATTGCGCCATATATTTTTTTAAAGATCTGATGACGAGATCCACGGGAAGTCGAAGGAACTTTCAAATATTATAGACACATCTATGGGGATATCGGTGCTTTTTAGGGTTCCGTACCCAAAGGGAAAAACGGGACCCTATTACTGAGACTTCGCTGTCCGTCCGTCCGTCCGTCCGTCCGTCTGTCACCAGGCTGTATCTCAAGAACGGTGATAGCTAGACAGTTGAAATTTTCACAGATGATGTATTTCTATTGCCGCTATAACAACAAATACTAAAAATAAAATAAAATAAATATTTAAGGGGGGCTCCCATACAACAAAGAGATTGGTTGCGTTAACTTTGCACCTCATTTGTATGGAGCGCTATACATACCAAGTGCAAACTTAACTTAACCACTTAAGGATGGAAAGTTCTTGTACGGAACCCTCGGTGCGCGAGTCCGACTCGCACTTGACCGGTTTTTACAGTTACTCGTTCGGTTCTCGGAAATATATTTCTTTCGTTTAAAGTTAGAAGGAATAAGTTATTATACAAATGAAAGCGAATATAGACGTCATGTCGTATAGGGAAGTCAAGAAAGTGGCTATGGATAGAGTAAGATGGAGAAAACTACATACTTCTTACTAGTTTAACTCTTAAATTTTGTGATGAATTTTGTGAAAAATCATTAGTATATGCTAATAAATAAAAATGGTATGTATTTAACCGGGCACCCTATGCGCGCACATAGAATGCCAATAACATACAAAAATAATGACTTGGCATCTACTCCTTGTTATTATTTTAACTGCTCAGTTATTTTATATGCCTAGTTATTATCTCAGCTGGCCGGAAAATAATAACCGAAAATATTTGTTTTATTACAGTTACAAGAACGTGTTCCACGGTATGTACTCTGTGGCGTCCAAGGAAGGCGTGCTGCAGCTGTGGGCCGGAGCTACCATGAACTGCAGTCGGGCGATGCTGATGACCATCGGCCAGTTGTCCTTCTATGATCAGATCAAGGCGCTGTTGCTGTCCTCACCGTATTTTGGGGACAATGTTGTTACCCATGTGACCTCCAGTCTTTGCGCTGTGAGTACTTGCCAATAGATTATATCTGCTGTAGTTACAGCAAGATGAAAAAAGTTAAATCAACTAGCCGGAGGGTAGCGTTAGGTATTAGGCGCTAGGTAAGAACATCAATAATATGTTAAGAAACATGGTTGATCATAGAGTAAAATGTCTAAAACAATCAGCATTTTAAAAGGAATAAGGCCTCTTAGATACCTTTTAAAAATAAAATAGGATGTAGGTATGAGCGCAAATCAATTTTTCTTTGCGTGTTGATGTTTGTATTTATATAGCGACCTGAAAGTTTCATAATAAGATCACATGAGTGTTTTAAGGACTAGTTATGTACTGTTGCATAATTACACTGCTTTATCTAAACCAGTGGTTCTCGAAATGTGCCATGTAGAGCCTGGGGGTTCAATAAGTAGAGCAGAAGAAGAGACCAAAATAATATCACCCTGACATCATCAGCCTGTATCAGTCCACTGCTGGACATAGGCCTCTCCTATGGCATGCCAATGAGCGTGACAGCTCCTGTTATATTATAATAGTAAATAGTATAAAAAGAGAATAAATGCTCTATATATTACGAACAATAAAATTGAGAACCGCTGCTCTATAGGAAAGTATAGAACTGCACCAGTTAGGTAAATGTTTTTGTTTAGGAATTTTTTTATATAATATAACTACAGCCAAATTTGTACTCTCGTAAAAGTCATAAATTATGACATATTTCCTCAATCTTATTATTCACTCGCTATTAATCTCGAATGTATCGTAACATTCCTAGACCGTCAAGATAACAAACACAATGATAACATAATCACGACACTATAAATAAATCATGTTACATAATTTATCTTTACATTACAGGGTGGCATCGCGACGACGTTAACTCAGCCCGTCGACGTGTTAAAGACCCGAGCTATGAATGCCAAGCATGGGGAATTTAAAGGTCTTTTCAACCTAATAGCTAGCACTGCCAAGGAAGGGCCAATTGCGTTCTATAAAGGGTACATTCCAGCATTCGCACGACTAGCTCCACACACCATCCTGACATTCGTATTCCTGGAACAGCTTAGAATAAACTTCGGATACACAAAAAATAACGTATGAGTAGAGAAAGTTAGTAGTTAATTAGTGGTGATGTGTCAGTGGAACCCGTCTTGCCTAAACTAAGTACTCCTAATGTTAAAAAAATCTGTTAACAAAAATTAGGCCAAATATATTGCATCTTATCCGAGGACAAGAGCGTGTCACTGATAAGTAGACATTGTGTAGTCTGTCGTTAAAGATACTTCGGTTTTATGAAGATTCAGTTGGGCGTCGGTTAAATTAAATTATCATAAAAAACTGGCCAAGTGCCAGTCGGACTCGTGCACGAAGGGTTCCGTACCATCAAAGCTTATCTTAATTTTTTAATGCATTTTTTTGTTGTTAAGTATTTGGTATTATAGTCGCCATGATAGTTCATACTCAATGCAAATGACAAATCTCTACCTGTTACCGTTGCACCGTTAGAGAAAACGTATAAAAAGCCCTTCAATTATTAACCCTTCAATTATTAACTTTTTTATTATATGAGTATTTGTTGTTACAGTGGTCATACTAATACACATGCGAAAATTTCAAATCTCTACCTTTTATGGTTGGAAATATGTGACAGACAGACAGACATACATCAGAGGCTTAGTAATAGGGCAAGCACCATTTGGGTACGGAACCTTAATTATAGTGAAAGCAAGACACTAATGTAGTCTTGACATAGTGTAGAGCGGTGATGCTGGTAAAATTGCTGTTTTTTCGCAAAACCGAAGGACCTAGATAGTACAGACCGTAGCTAGTTCCTAGAATATTTATAAATCGTTTAGTCACATTTTAGAAGCATTTAGTCATGTGAATATTCCAAGATAAATATAGTCATGGAAACGAGTGGATGATATTTCATACTAGAAAACAGAACTATTATTTTCTGGGCGAATGGAATACATTGTATACAATAATTTTGATAGTATATTTAATAGTCAAACTATACTTAGCAGACAGTGTTTGGGTAAGGATAATTAATTTTTAAGATTAACTTTTTTGTATACTTATCCCCAAACCTTACAACTTTAGTCTTCCGGTTTTTTCCAAATATTTGCTCAGATTCAAATCAACTGATATTATTTATGACAATCTATACCTATAACATAATATAATAAAATAGCGCTTTAAAACTGTCGTAAGTGGAGACTCGTATAATTATTATTCTGGCGAGTATTTATTTGCCCACATAATTTACGGAGTTAATAAGAAATTCGAACCATACGTGCCGTTGGAAAGAGTATCAATAGGCATCAGTGGCGTGGAGTCCATACAACTCGATACCCACCGGCTTGCTCACTTCAGGATGATTGAGGATCATTCCTTACTGCTACTAAAAAAAATGTGAGCAAAATCTACAAGCCACGCCACTATTTTACAAGATTTTATTTAACTTGCAATGTGAATAACTTATTTTTACAAGATGTTACTTGTATGTACAATGAGCTGCAGAATGGCATGACCCATTTATGAATGAGTCTATTCATAAATGGGCCATGCATTTGTGCAGCCCATAGTACATGTTTGTTCGGGTGGAATCTTGCAACTCAATTTTGAAGCAGATAACTTCAAACGATTGAGCTAAAAATTTGCATACCTACTCAACTTTGATGACAATGCAATAATATGGTACCTACCATGGAGCTGGTCTGATGATGGAGCTGGGAGGTGGTCCTAGGATTTAATAAATTAAAGCAATCCTACTGATTTTGTGCTGTTTAGAATCGTATTCGTAAGCAATTGGTGGATGTTTGAAAAAAAGTACAGTCGGTATAAAAACTTGTCACAATAATGAATTTTTTGACAGAAACTTATTCTTAGACAGTTTCACTGTTATATTAATTCACTCCATACTCTGTGGTAACTATCTGTCTTTAATCCAATTTAAGTGCTGTCTAGATATGTACATTATATTTTCTGATCCCTTTTTGACTTCCCCAAAAAATAATTTATTTTGGTAGGTATTCACAAAGAGTATGGTATTCGTTGTACTTATACTAATTTCTGCCTACTATCGTATCATAAAATCGGCTAATACGTTGCCTATTCTTGTGTTATATAGCAAACATGAAGCTTGCCATTCAGGAATCGCACCCTGCTGAATGTTAAGAAATTACTCATATGGATTGTTTGACAAATTATGAATCTAAGATTACCTATTTAAAAATATTGCTATAGTAATTTTCAGGTTATAACACTATTTTACCCTTCCTGAAAGAAATCCTGAAATTACACCTAAGATATAAAGTAACGTCAAACGTCACAACGTTTTTCAATATTGGTACTAGAGTTGCAACTTTTGAGATCTATAGGCGGCTATTACACTGGCACCGCATCCCGCTGCGGAGTGCGGACCGCAATACATGTAGAAAATCGTCCGCACGGAGGTGCGGAGTCAGTGTGTTCTACGACGCGGTTTTTGTAAACAAATGAAGATTTTAATATTTCCTTCGGTTTCCGCCACTGTCACACATTTAAACGAATTATATCGCGTATATTAAAATTATAAATTATAAAAGTACTAGCTGCGTCCCGCGGTGTTACCCGTTCATCCGACGGGAATACTAAATTTTTTCGGGATAAAAAGTAGCCTACGTGTTAATCCAAGGTGTCAGCGACCATCATACCAAATTTTATCAAAATTCGACAAGCCGTTTGAGCGTGAAGATGTAACAAATAAACACACAAACACACTCAAACTTTCGCCTTTATAATATTAGTGTGATATTAAAGCTACCGAATCGTCAGGGAGGCGCAAATAATTAATATATGCGATATAATACGTTTAAATTGTTTTATTTAAATAAATTAAGATTCTACAGTACAAATAAATTAAAAAACCGCAGTTCGCACTTCGCAGCGGGAGGTCACACAAATATAATACGTCTAATGAATGTACAAAGATGATAAACGATTGCAAAAGCATTAATTTAGTAAGGTAACCTAATTTGTACATGGCCCCAATAATAGTTTTTTTTACAATTCTGTATAGAAACTTTTCATAGCATTTTGTGTAGATAATAATAACAGCCGCGCTTCTACAATTCCATTAATATATTGAGTAGTAAGAAAAATAAATATATTTTTCTAACATTCCCATAAAATACTAGGCAGATTTAATTTCATATATTTATATATGTCTCAAAGTTATAATTATAAATTGCATGAACATTCTTTGTATTCTACATGTAGGTATACAAGAGTTATTGCTGAACTTTATTTTTATCTTGCGATGTTATTTTCAAAAATAATATCCTTATAAACAGGATTTGCTAACAGGATTCCCTAAGTATTCTCCATATAATTATGTATCTACTCATAAATCTACTATATCTATTATGTATCTTAGAAGTACAACTTATCAAATTCCATAATAATAATGGCTGTCATTTATTTGTAAATTCGAGATTGTTACCAGGTCACGAATAATTATGTTTATTATAGTGAGGGTGAACGTATAATATACCAAGTCATACAGGTATTATGTAGGCGAACGTTATACTTTGGTGGAAAATAATAACTAAAATGCTAAAGTTTGAATTCACTCATCATTCCTACGGATTATTACGTAAAATATTTTTCGTTTTTACTATATTTTTGACAGATTGTTCATATTTTATTTGTTATCAACTAATCATGTTACTCTGGAGCTGTTTTATGAAAACGCCCATAGAATGTAAGGATATTTTGATTCCATCGTATGTTATGGTTGTTACCGAAAGGTTTAGCTAATAATTGTTGAAATATATATGTAAAGATTAAACATGTATTTAATTCCTTCAATAAACCGAGACCAAGGTGGGCCGACAATAGCTGAATAATCGCTTTTAATAATAACATCAACGAGAAGAAATTACATTACCCAAAACAATTGAACAAGTTAGGTACTATAAAATACACCGAAATCGTAATAGATGTGCCTAAAATATTTAGCGGAGTTCCCCGGATTCCTCATTCAATGTGGCGAGCTGATTCGCTTTGCGCCTCTTGAACACGCTCCAGTTCCGAATGTTATGGGTTTGCGATGGTAAGTGATGAATATTGTGACAAGATGGATTTATTTTATTTATATATTAGTTATTAATTATTATACAAGGTATAAAAACATATGTAAGGGTGACGGGCGATGGAATGAAACTATAAGAACGCTTTATACTTATATTGTAAAATAAAATATTAATTAATATTTATATAAATATTGTAAATTGTTGTTTACTGCAAATTAATTGGGTTAAATGATTTTAAGTGACACGGATAACAATTATGATCGCAAATAAATTACGAATGATTTTACACTGATTTGTGCGCTAACCTGTTTAGCTATACGGGAAAGAAAATATTAATCTGTTAATTAATTAATGTTTGTTTAATTAAGTGGGAGGGGAAAAAAAACGCCTAAAGTAACGGAACATAGGAGTTTATAACTCCGTAACCTGGTGGTCTTCTGGTGGCCGGAAGCACGGTGGCCTGCTGGTGCAGGCAACGGCCTCTCGTCTGCGCCATCCTCTTCCTCTACCCGTACCTTCGGGCGCCGTCCCTTCTCGCGCTATCCGGTGCGCCCTTGCCAGAGGCGTCTCTGGATAGACATCGCACAGTGGTGGCATGCGTTGGTGCGGCAGTCGTCGGGGGGTTGGCGCGACTCGAACTGTCGGCGTCGCCGTTACCGTTGTCGGCGCCGGTGCCGGTGCCGCCGCTGCTGCCGGTGTTGGTGGTGGAGGCGTTACGATGCGCGTCTCTTGAGCTGTGACCTCGCTTTGTTGCTCCTCGCGCCGTATCGTCGACTCCCTCGACATTGACGTCACGTCGGGGTCACCAGTTGTAGGGTTTACGGGCGATGTAATGAAACTATAAGAACGCTTTATACTTATATTGTTTCCTAAGTTACAATTACAATGGTCCGGATTGAAGTGACGTCGAAAGCTTGGGAACCGACCAACCTTTCCCCTGCGTCCCTCGTCTAGCCCGCTCGGGCTATGTGCTGCGTTGACTCATATTCAAGTGCACTCGCACTATGAAATGAGCTGACGCGGCATTGTCCCTATACTTACTTATAAGAAAGCTCCATCAAAACTGTATTCACAGTTTGACTGTAGGTATCTATATTTTCTGCTTATTGTAGATACTTTATACGATTAGGTTTACATGAGGTGACACTGCGTGAACATATATATCACTCTAGTTTTTCCAACAGGTATTGTTTTAATAGTATTTTATGCAACCGTTGTACAAGAGGAGGCAAAAAACGCGAGTGACATGGGTTACGATGTGAGCGTAGCATTCTTTTTCTACGACTCGACATTTCATAAATAAAATGCAAATAAACAACAAAGAAAATAATTACATGTTCCCGCTCGGAATCAACAAAATTAAAAAAAAATAATAGTCTCTGATAAACTTTTTTTTTATTGACGTCCATCTGTAAAAAAAATATGAACTTATACATAAGGGTATATGTCCCCACTATACTTAACATCTGCCAAAAAATACGAACTTATACATAAAGGTATACGTTCACTATACTAAACATCCATGCACTGAAGATAAAACTTTTTTTTTTTAAGTTGGCAGCAATGCCTTAGTACAATAAGTTTTTTTTAAATTGCAAATTGTGTGAATGCAGCTGTTTATCTCGTAATCTGTGGTACTAAGTTAAGTGATACTTTTCTGGCGACATTATAACATCGTTTAGCAGTATTTTTTTGGGCAATAGAGTATAGACTTTTACAGACTTTCATAATTTATGTCTTTATATTAGAGTAAGTAACTATATAAATGACAGAAAAAGTACTGGAGTAGAAAAAGTCTTTTTAAACTTCCGCTTGTTCGGCCCATGGCGGATGTCTTCTGGCAAGCTGTTGAGAAAGTACGGAAGTCTTTTGTTTAAAGTCCTGTCACCAAGTTGACACGTGGTAGTGGTACCACTTACTTGCCCGAGGACACCGACCTTGTTCCATGGTTATGGTCTAAATATTAAACCATTGATACAAAGATCAAAGCTTAAAAAAAATTGAGATGAGTTACCTGGTGCAAGAGACCGGGAATCGAACCCGGTACCTCTGGATTGCCGGTCCAGCGCGTTAGTTACTATTTCCACCAAACGTCCCGCAACGGATCGGAACAAGATCAACGACGCCGAGTGCCTGCAACAACGAGAAGAGCAAGAACGACAAAAGCAACCAGTACTCAGACAAAAATAACCTGAAACAAAAGTCAGAAAAGAACCTGAAACTACAACCAGAAACCAACTCAACACCTACCAAAGAAAACCAAACATCCCGCCGTGGACGTACTATCCGCCTGCCGGTACGTTTCCACTAGGAGGGGAAGCCTGCCGACAAAAGAGCTCGCGCCATTTTGTTCGCCGGCGTTCATCGTGTTCACTCGTCCCAGCGTGTCTCCTGTGCTTCAGCCCATCGAAGACTCGAAGCTTGAAGTTCTGAAGATTCACGAAGATCGAAGAGAGAAGACGATGCTGACTGAAGATAAATTACTATACAACTGTCCTTTTCTGAGCAAACGCTCAGGCGTCAATCTCGCTGTTTCTATGGAGACGACGTCAATCCCCTTCCTCTACACCTACAATGGTCTTTAAGTGTTTGTCTTTGATTTAAATTTGTAAATGGATATTTATTTTGATAGTGTATGTCATCATATTTTAATAAATTAACAACGTCTTATTTTTCAAGTTCTCCACTACCCAAAGGTTGTCTGGAAGAGATCGCTCTTTAGCGATAAGACCGCCTGTTGTTTACCTCTAATTGTAATGTCTTGCATTGTATTTCTCCTGTATATTTTATGAGGTGTGCAATAAAGAGTACTTGTATCTTGTAACGTCTTGGTTGTCTGTTAAGCTGTGTAATTAATTTGAATAAATAAATAACTATATGGCGGAGGGTCACATCTCTGCAGATGACTGTTTTCCAAAGTACCATGTATATGAATTAGGGGCAATAAAGAGTAAAACTGCCGTTTAAGAGACATCACAGTATATTTTAAATGAGATTCAAATCCTAGACATATGTTTCGACAATAACTCATTTAACAGCAACATAGAATCTGTAGGTAAGGAACAGTAATAACTGATAAACAGTCAGATGTCGGTTATAGTAGATTTATTTTCTTAAGAGCTAAATCCATTGATGAATCACGAGGTTTTATACTAAACAAAAAACCTTCTGTTCACTGAGATGTTAAAAACTGTTGAACGTTCTTACTAGAGATGGGCAGGCTATGGATTTTGACAACTAGCCAAATATTCGGATTTCTAATTGCCGATTAGTCGGCCGGCTATAAATGTTACCGAATAGTCGGCGTTGCTGACTAGTCCGGTCGATCTCTCGTCTAACTTATCTATCGTCTTAGTAGATAGAAAATGAAATTTACCTCACTAAAACGTGCCTATGAATCCCGGGGCAGAACGGGAAACATTCGTTTTCTTTTGTGTTTCGTTAAAGCATTTTGGCTCTAAAGTAAATAAAAGCACCATAATACTTATATTTCTTAACGAAGTATTTTGAGCCAAAGTAGGTATTGTCATTACTAGTATTAAGTTTATATTAAGCAATATTAAGTTTGGTAAACCAGACTACATACCAAAATGTTAACCTTTTGCTACACCCTCACAGGGTCCCTGTACCTGTACCTAGTTATAAGTACTTGGATGCAATAAATATTATTATTATTATTATTATTCCATACAAAAATGTTTTTGCAGTTCAATTTCGTAAGACCTATGTAAAAATTAAGTACAATCATTTTTATAGTCATATAATAATATAGTTATCTATCAAATTTCTTGTGCATTTCATATATTTTATATTGAGTGCTATTTTATATACTTACTACAATATACCAAGGCTGTGTAAGGTAGGCTCACGAAAACATTGGTTAAATAATATTAATACCTTTTAGTACAACTAGAGCTACCTAACCTAGCTTCACTACATAAACATCACTGAAAAGTAAATAGAACTTGAATAGGTATTCAATATTTTCGTGGGACGTACAATACCTTCTCAATTACGACATATAGGTACAGTCGAGTTCATTTACATCTACACACTTACGTGAACAAAAACCTCCTGACAATAGGGTCGTGTTCAGATATTTTTGTTCTCGTAAGTTTGTAGATGTAAATGAACTCGACTGTACGTACTTGTACTTACACAATGCGCGAGCAATGCATTAGCATTGGCAACTAAGTACCTATAAGTAAGTATAAACAAAAAACTCTTATAAGAAACTTGACCAAATTGTAAAATAATTTCAATAAATTACTTGAAATTAACGCAAAATAGGTACAATATGTTCATGTCTAACGAACAACATAAATCGTTTCTCAAAAATATGTATACATCATAAAAAATACCGTAGCATTTTCGAGTTTAAGACTCCGTAGTTTAAAAAATCAGATGCCGTTACTTCTAGCTTTTCTATTAAACAATATTTGAGTGGGCGGCTTGATACGAACTTCAGAATAATCCCATACGTTGCGATTTGAAGGTCTCATCCCATAATAGCCCTTAGACGAGGTCACAAAAAAGCAACAGAAACGTATTCTTGTAAACTGTTTGGCCAGTTTCAAAGTCTACCTACTACATAAAATTAACCCAGGCTTAGGGGTTTATTCGTGAATTATATTTTTGAATAGGTATGTTACAAAAGAGGCCTTACCTATTAGTCAGATTTCGACCTTTTGTATAGCGTGTCATCTCAACATGAGATAGAAAACCTACACCCATAGCTTGTAAATAAAAGGGCAAAATATACCTAAAATAAAAATTAAATACCCTCGACGGAAATATCATTAACTCTTTGCCACAATATAGCTAAGAGTCATCTCGCACAAAGAACCTATTCGAACCACATTCGATTAGATTAGATTCGTATTCGCAGTAGCCCTAAGGGTATCTACCCACTACACCGAAGCATACCATGACCGTACTGTGAACGAATCAGGCACGGAATGTAACACAACACGGACTATCAAGCCCACTAGAACGTGTCAACCCACACCGGTAAAATATTCAGTGCTGGTTGGTGAAGAAACGTGCTAGTGAGATAGTCTTATACTTTTCAATACAAATAACACGTTCCTACTACGCTTATGATATGATACAGTGTAGTGTAGTGACCTTGAGACGTCAAATAGCCGCCCAGAAGTCGATTCGTTTTACACTATCTCTTATTGTCTGGGGGCTCTAGCTAAGACGAGTTAGTCGCTCAAAGCTCTACCGGGACAATGAGAGCGGTGTATCCTTCCAATAGCTCTAACTACTGTATCGTGAGGCTAGCTTGCACTAGGCTAGGCGCTAGGCCATCATTACTGATGTAGTTTCCTCGTCTTTCGTGATCCTTGTGAATATTTCTGGGTTATACATTAATTACGCAAGGAAAATTAAGGCCATTTTTGACGGCAGAGGAAGAGGCAGCCTCACACTGTTAGAAATGAGGCGGTAGGGCATGTAAATATTTGGATTACGTAATTAATGAAGCCCCTTTTGTGAAGTCTCTCAACTTTTTGAAAACCTGCAATTAGCACACCTGTAAACGCCGATTCGCCTTCATGAGAAGCTACTAATGTTTGGTACGGCCTAGTCGTTCCTCGGCGCCCGTAGCATGAGGCATTGGCCCGCAGGCTCTATCAGGATTGTCGCTGAACGCTGCATCCACGGTTCGCCGTCTACTTGCATTGCGCAGGAACCGTTTAGCTCTATCTGGAATTATGAAGTAGGTACAGTAAGCTGCAGATACACTAGTAACATCTAATATAGCGGGGGGCAGATTTCTCTGCAGCTTGCCTATAAGAATCGGGTAAACTTTAGCCTCTTGGCTTACAGTCATGATCATGCCATTGTTAGCTCCATATTACGGGTTTCTAATTATTTATATTTTCAGGGTAATTAAAAAGTGAACCCTGTAATATTGAGGTAAAGAACTAAACACATCTCCTCCTGTCTCAATTTCTCCCCTTGCATGTAATATATACACTGTGACGGGAAGCTCCCGCATGACACAGAATAAGACTACTCATTCAAATCTATACAACCAGCAATAAACACATTAAAACCTAATAATAATATACACTAGACACTACAGAATTTATATGAAAAGTAATAGCAATATTGAACACCGTGAAATTAACATTTGTGCAATATAATTATATAATCTAAATAAAAAAAATTAAAACACCACCGCCACATATCACACAGCTGGTCATCACGAGACCATCATTCAATGAGTGATATAGAAAATGCTCACTAAAACTTGACATAACTACAACATTTGAAATTCTTGAAATTCTTCAGTAATGGCTGAGATCTTGACACTGGTTCCAGTTAAATCTCTTTGAATATACTCGTCGTATTTCCATCAAACATAACTATGTTCTTAGCTAAGAACCATCTCGAAGGACGTCTTTCGATTAAAAAAAGCCGCACTCAAATTGGTCCATCTGACTGCTAAGATGCCACAGACAAACACTAAGATACACATGTTAAACTTATAACACCCCTCTTTTTTTTTCGGGGGTTAAAAATAAGTGATCGTCAGCCTACCTTTATCCGTGAAGCCTGTGCGAAGCGATATGGCTCAGCCAACCCGCACTGCAACCTCGCTATGTGAAATGACGATGATATGCCGACAACCTGTCAAAAATTGAAGCATATTTAAAAATGTATGGCAAACTATGATTTCATCGTTCTGTACGGTCAAATTGTCTCATATTTTGGTTATTGATAACTAAAATATTCTACAAAAAAAATACACTACAGAAAACTATTCTACGATTGATCCGTGTATATTTTCGAAACTTATATTTAGAGGTCAGTGTCGACTAAATTGTAGGCTTCAGGAAACTAGCCTTGAAAAACGAAGGCCCCTTAATAAAGTCAAGATCGGCTATTTTATGCAAGGTCTTACAAGGTTATTAGTATTACCTCTACTACGTCTTGTCATGTTAATGAATGAATGAATTAATTATTTATTTAAATACAAGTCGATCGTTATACTGATTTAAACTTACAAGATTTTTGATTTTTCGATCATGATGTCACATTCATCGTCTCGAAGAGACATTTTGAAAGCGATTAAGTCCCAAAGGAGATTGACAAGGTTTGGCCCAAATGCTGCCCAGAGATGTAAATACGTGTAACGAGTTCCCTGCGTTACTTTCTATTAGAAAAAATATATATTTTCAAAATTCGTCCTAGGGAAAAAAAAATAAACATGATTTTTTGTTTTTAAGGTTCACTGAGCACTTATTTAAGGTTTCTTAGCGAGCAAACGCATTTGGTTTTACTTTGCCCCTTTTTTTTATTACACGACTGCCCAAAACAAGAGTGTAATGTTTTCAGGGTTCATGTATGTATGTCCGATTATTTATTCCACTATAACTTCTAAACGACTGAGCCGATTTAGATGTGGGTGGTGTAGTAAGAAGCCTTTCACCATCCCGGGTGACATTAGAATACTCGTACATATTTTTAGCAGTTTTTAAAACTGAACCGAAACAGAGTCGGTTTTCAGCCCCCGGAACAGGCGGGGTTTTGAACAGGATACAGCACCTTAGACCACATTCATGCAGTGAGGCAGATTATACAGAAGACGGAAGAGTATAATCGGCCCCTGTGCTTAGCGTTCGTCGACTACGAGAAGCTTTTGATTCCATCGAGACCTGGTCGGTTTTGTTGAAAAGTAATTACAATGCCGCAAGCATGGCCGTCCAAATACAGAGCCGGCAGTCTGAACCTATCCCCTTGCATCGTGGTGTGAGAAAAGGGGATGCTATATCCCCCAAATTATTCATAAATGCACTGGAGGATATGTTTAAGACGTTGGACTGGAAAGGACATAACATAAACGTTGACTACCTTTCACACTTGCGATTTGCAGGCGACATTGTCATCGTAGCGGACACGCTGCAAGGTTTGCAATGTATTCTGAACAGCCTAACTGAATCTTCAAAACGCATTGGCCTCCGGATGACCTTGGACAAAACCAAGGTACGTTCAATGAACATGTTGATCCGGAACCAATGGCGGTACAGGGCAGCTTTTTCGGGTTGTTTAAGAGTATGTTTACCTTGGGCAAATATTGCGGTTGGGTAAAACATCTTCAAGAAATAGGCTAATAGAAGAACACAGCTGGGCTGGGCAGCATATGGTAAACTTCGTCGGGTCTTCACATCGCCAATTCCACAATGTCAAGACGAAAGTTCTCAATCAGTGCGTCCTACCCGTAATGACATACGGTGCCGAGACGTGGGCACTGATGGTTGGGCTGGTCCACAAATTAAGAGTCGCTCAGAGAGCTATGGAAAGGGCGATGCTCGGAGTTTCTCTGAAGGATCGGATTCGGAACGAAGTGATCCTTCAGAGAATCAAAGTTACCGACATAGCTCACCGTATTCGCAATTTGAAGTGGCAGTGGAGTGGCCATATTATTCGAAGAACCGATAACCGGTGGGGTAAACGTATTCTTGAGTGGAGACCGCGGATCGGCAAGCGTAGTGTGGGACGCCCTCAGACTAGGTGGAGCGATGATCTTTGCAGGGTGGCTGGCAAGAGCTGGATGAGAGTAGCCGAGGATCGTTCACAATGGCATGCAGTTGGAGAGGCCTATGCCCAGCAGTGGACAAGAATAAGCTGATGATGATGATGATGAATCGAGATCGTGGTTTAGAGTGCATACGAAACTATTGCTGTTTATGTTTCACGGGCCGGAGAACTGGCTGTTGTGCGCACGTTATGTGCCTGGTTTGGTTCTTAGGGTGGGCTAGGCATCAACAAGTTGTTAGGCTCAATTCCTGGATACAATTATTATCGATGACTATGACGACAATTATAACTGCACTGTCAATACTATTAACGAAAGAAATTAAAGAATTTCCATGCTATGGTAAAAGGACGTACCTTACTGTGACATCCGTATAAAGATACGACCTTTTTACCGTAACATGGCAGATTTAGTTCCCAACAAAATGTTTTTTTTTTTCATGACTCCTGGGTCTTAAAGCGCTTTAGTATACAGTCTAGTGTTAGCCTAAGGAACATAATGTACTATGTGTTTAGTCTGGGCAGCACTTGTGCCAACTCCCATACAAAAGTGGTCAATCTCCTTTTGTTATAATAAAGTTCATAGCTTTTCGTAAATTTGACAAAAACAGAATAAAAGTAGATGACTGTAGCTGCAGGGCGACTTCGCTTATCGCGTGACTCCGCATCATCTGTCACGCTCGCACGGTATTGAAAGGAAAGTGTCAGGTACTGTATGTCGCGCGACAAAGAGTCGCGTGTCACAGTTATGCTAGAGGTGCGGATTAGCCTCGAGAGACTTACCTCAAGTTTTCCATCGTTCACACTTTGTTCTTCCACATCTCCATCATTTCCCATACCTGAAAACAAAGTCTCATTTCAATTGAGATTGCTTTTAATAAAATAAAAATAAAAAACAATGAATGTCTCTGATCTCTTTCACCAGGTAGCTCCTTTTTCAATTTTTCTTTAAGCTTTGATCTTTGTATTAATGGTTTAATGTCACTGATGTAAACAAAGAGGAAACAGGACTTAAACATTCCGCAAATTTCAAGTAATTTTTTAACAATAAAACCAAAACTATCCTATTATATATATAGTGATGAGTCTATCCGGAATGCTGCTCAATGAACGAATGATTGAGCAGCATTCCGGTAAACAATGTTTTGAATTTGGTGGATGACAAATCGCTACTGACGTTTTATAATGCAAATACAGTGGAAACTGGATAAGTGGAATCGCAAGGGACCGGCTGTTTAGTTCCGCTTATCCAGGTTTTCCATTTATCCAGTTTTGCACTTAACCAGGTTCAAATAAAACGTTTTCTCACTTACAGAGGCTCTCGCTAACAGAGGTTGTGGATGCTAGTAATGTCGCTTATAGAGGTCACGTATAAATAATATATGGTCAATAAAAGATCAATACTTAAATAATCCTCTTTTATTAAAGAGGTGTTGGTGTCCACTGCACTACTCTCTCTGCACATTTTTTTAAAAACCAAATATTTACGTTTTTTTAATCCTTCTTCTAACCATCCATTACTCTTAGAAAAATTATGAATATTAGCCTTTTTGCAAATTCTTCAGCTTTTTCTTTTATCATTGGTCCATTAACTGGGTACATTTTTTTCTCATACAAAATACGTAGTTAAAACACGAATCATAATGATAGCGAAACAAACTAATACCCTCCTTGTGACGGTTTATTAAAAATACTAATTTTATAACGCGGAGCTATTCCACTCATAGAGGTTTCGAAGACGGCTTCTTCCAGTTACAGAGGTAAAAATAAGAAATTTTCGAAAAAATGGATTCCGCTTATAGAGTTCCCAAAATTCCACTTATAGAGGTATTTCGTTGCCAAGGGACTGGAACCGAGAACTTGGGTCCACTTAAAGAGGTTTTCCACTAACCCAGGTTCCACTTATCCAGTTACCACTGTATATGACGTATGCACATTATTGCCATATGAAAGCTGTTTGTAGCGCCTCTATCTCTGGGCAAGACTGCTGCTTGCTAGGCTATAGTTTATACTGGTTTATTTTAGTACGGTAAGTTCTCTGTAGAGTTTAACCACTCGCTGAAGAGTTAAACCCGCTCTGCGATTGGCCTGAGTCGATCACCAGTTGTAGTAGCACAAGAGGAGAGGAGAGGAGACTACTCACTCCACAGATGCACGCCGGCGCCCCACGAGGGGATGTTGAGAGCCACGAGCGCCTGTAGCGGGGGTAGCGACACGGGCTCCGACGCCCCGTCCAGTCGCACGCGAAGCCTCCGCTCCAGCCCCTGGCAGCCCCCGTCGTCGAGCGCTCGCCCGGCGCCCATCAGGACGTATGCCATCTGTGGAATATCAATATCATTAACCTTTGAAATGAAATGAAATAATTTATTCAGTAAGAAGGCCACAAGGGCACTTTTACAAGTCAGATTGTGAATCTACCGGCATTTTCCCAAGAGGAGACCGCTGTTGAGAAGAAAGCCGAAATAAACTCAACGGTAAGTATTTTTTTCGTAAATCATACTTAAAGCAATAATTTATATTTATGGCATAACTAAATACATTGGTATACGTAAAGGAGATGTATAGATTCTCCAAATCAATGTTAAGGAAATAACTACATATACAAAATTTATTCAATTCAAACTAATGATTTCTCCACAGATGTATAAAGTCTCTAGGCGTCTTGACATGCAATAAGATACAGTTAGTGAAGTTAATTACACAGAGATATATAAAGTCTCTAGGCTTCGACGTGAATAGGGAACAATACAAAATAATTATTGAATCAAAATTTCATAGAGATGTATATGGTCTCTAGGCGTCACAACTTTTCAACGCCACTGTGGCCGACGGGTATAAGTCGTGCGATTGCCGCCACGTCAGTCACATCAGTCGATAAACTTCGCATCAATATTATGTTTCAAAAAACCGGCCAAGTGCGAGTCTGACTCGCGCACCGAGGGTTCTGTACAAATACTTATCTCACCTTAACTGGCCGGGTTAAGTTTGCAGCTGGCATGCATGGTGCCGTATAGGTACAAATGAGGTGCAAATTTAACGCAACCGATCACGTTCGTGGTACGGGAGCTCTTTAAATATTTATTTTATTCTGTTTTTTAGTATTTGTTGTTATAGCGGCATCAAAAATAGATCATGTGTGAAAATTTCAACTGTCTAGTTATCACGGTTCATGAGATACACCCTGGTGACAGATAGACAGAGAGACAGCCGGACGGACAGCGGAGTCTCAGTAATAGGGTCCCATTTTTTACCCACAAGACAAGTGCTCGGATATAATTTCCGGGCGCCAGGCAAGAAATTAGGTAATGCTTTGTATAGTAACGTCTAATTTCTTGCCTGGCGTCTATGGCACGGTTTCCTGTCAGGGGACTGTGCGTTAAAAAGGTTAAGGTTAGGTCTCGGCGAGTTGCTTTGCGCTCCAGGCGCTAAAAGAGCTACCATTACATAATAGGTCAAATCATGAAATTGCAGATTAGTACGGAATATTTAACGAATGGCTTATCAAAATTCAATAAATTGTATTATATGCACACTGGGATGAAAAAAAACGGTTACCAACTTCTTTCCTTCGACTTTTTCTGCTACCCAAAGGTTGTTTGGAAGAGATCGCTCGTCAGCGATAAGACCGCCTGTTGCCTTATTTATTTTACTTTTTTTTGTTGTACTATTTTCCACGTGGTGCAAAATAAAGAGTAAGTACCTATTATTATTTTTCTTAAATGGATTTAACGGTGGGGAAAAAATAGCTTACTCTTATTTACTATCAATAATTATTTAATAATTGTACGGTCTTCCTCAATAGGTAAAAATCAAATACGTTATGAGCACTAAACATCGAAAGTACCAAATGAGGTAGGTACATTTTTAATCTCTAGTGAAGTCGTAAAATATATATTTTTAAAACAGAAAATTTAGTTTAATCAATAATCAAAAGTATAATCAGTTCAAATCAATACGTCATTGTCAGCATATTTTTTTTAATTCAAATAAAATAAAATAACCCATTCCTTTTCAACGTCAATGTACCTAAATGTGACGTCACTGCAATAGGATTGTAGAGTGTATTTTTGACTGTGCAAATAAGCGGCCTCTTGGTCTAGGGGTATGATTCCTGCTTTGGGTGCAGGAGGTCCCGGGTTCAAATCCCGGAGGGGCCCTCTTTTTGCATTTTGAGTTAAAAAAATGTTCTTATCGATCGGTATTCATAACTGAAACCGAAGTATGATCAAATCAATTTATTAATTCGTTGCGGTTAAAGAATGCAATGCGGTATTTGAATATAGTGAAAATTCATGTCATTGAAACCACTAAACATACATTAAAAAAATACAAATAACCAAATAAACTACCACTAACTTTTATAATTTACTATTATTAATTGGACAAAAGCTAAAAAGACGTCTTTTGACTGCTGATTTTGATGACGTCACAAGCCAGTAAATATCGTCATACAAATTGATACTAACAAATCGTTTTTAAAATTTTGACATTTTATAAAGAGTATGTGATTTTTGCTGTCATCAAATACGGTATTGGTTATTTTTACTAAGAATACAATTCCACTTTAACCGAAAGCTATGGTCATGAAAACGGTTAACCGATTGCATTTCCCGGTTATGGTGTAAACACGATATGCGCAGTAGCACTGGACATACTACGATTCCCGTTTAGTAGGTTTGTTCTTTAGTTAGTCTCGATGTCTAAAAATGTTATTTTGGGCCAGTAGCTAACCTCGGAAACGCAAACTTTGTGGTGCTAAGTTAATATTAAGCCGTGTACGCACAAACGAACAAAATATGGTAAACACGAAGATCGAACACATTGTTCCCTCGTACGTATACCACTAACGAACATCAAACTTTAAATTACAGACAAGCGAGTAAGGTTGGCCCCTCCGTATAACATTGGCCCACATCAACACACTACCAGTTTTAATTGAACATGATCTACGGAGAGTGCTAAAAGAATGTTAACCTCCCGAGGTTAACATTATACATTTTATTAGACCCGTCTAATAAATACTTTTCAAGTGATTATATAATTGTAACAAGTATTATTATAGTGCTTGATCTTCAGAGGAGTTTGCAATTAATTGTAGAAGAAAAAGAGTTTAAGAATTTGCTGCGGAACGGGGAATGGGAGGTTGAAGATTATGCACGAAGAGTACGAATTAGCACGCCGGTGTGTTTGCTTGGAAAGGAATTCAGACCGCGAGTGCCAGGGTGGGCTCGCCCTGCGGACCCTTTAGCTCGCGCGCTTTGGGATCCTTGTCTGTGACGCTCCGCACCTTCAGTGCTATACACGGAGTTCGGCCTGCGGCCTCGCGAGGTTGACGCTCGACGTTGGCCCGGTCCTCCGTTCAGCTAGACTAGACTTACTTAGACTTATAGTAAGGTTTTAGTGGGCTCGCGTGCTACAGCATCCAGCATGGCCAGTCAACACTCACGTAGTTGAGCGTGCGGCTCGCGTATCGGTACAGGAACTGCGCGCGTTGGAAGACGAGCGCGACCTGCGCGTCGACGCCGATGCTCGCGTAGTTGTACGCGAACATGTCATACACAGCCAGTCTACCTACCTAGCATCTATACTCGCATGTCCCGCGTCTACACATGTACAGGCTAGTCAACACTCACGTAGTTGAGGGTGCGGCTCGCGTATCGGTACAGGAACTGCGAGCGAGCGCGGTGGAAGTCAAGCGCGACTTGCGCGTCGACGCCGATGCTCGCGTAGTTGTACGCGAACATGACGCGCTCGCGGCCTCGACCTCGGAGGCGTCCGCGCGCTGGCTTTATCGTAATTTTCCACCTGCGCCATCAAAAAGAATATATTTATGTTAATAAATAAGACGTTAGTCGAAACTTCACGAAAAGGTGTCAATAAAATCATAGAGGTTGCCATAGGTACTCTGGGTTTCGAAGTACGGTCATCATAACTAAATTATTAATGCACAAATCGCGCCACGTAAAGTTGTCTACTAATTTATTTCCAGGTGGCAAAAGTATTCGACGGGTGCAGTGGGAGGGTGTTGTGACTTTATTTACATAATGCAAATTGTACGAGATAATCAATTGATGACATATGGTCAAAATGTGGACTCAAGAGGACTGTCAATTAGTATACTAAGTACATATAGTTCAGTTTCATCAAAACTAAAACCTGGCCTGGTGTAAACAAATAGCCTTTAGTAAGGTATAGAATGGAATTGTATAGGTTAGGTAGTAGTAGTAGAGGTAGGTAGAGACCTACTGGCCAAAGTGGCACAACCTAAACCAGCCCATCTAGCACAACTATGCTTCTCGACTCTTGTCGCGCGACATAGCGTCACCCGTCACTCTCTCACTGTATTGCATAGAAAGAGATAATATATCTCGCGCGAGAAAGAGTCGCGTATCACAGTTGTGCTAGAGGTGCAGTGCAGACTGTTAATTTCGTCAGAAAACGGCTTCCTTTCGCGAATTCCTCTGGCATGTTTGGATTCATTTTTTGTTTAATCTAGATATTAATAAGACTTGCCTGTCTAGAAGCTGTTCCTCAGCGTGCAATACAGAGTTGATGATGGACTGTGCGTCCAAATGGGAGCTGCAGCCGGGGCCCCAGCCGAGCACGCGCGACAGGTCGTTGCCGGTGCCCATCGGTAGTATGGCCACTGCTGCCTAAAAGACGAATAATTACCTACACATTTACATGATACGTTGACTTAGGGTTAATCTGAGATCGATGCCGTACTTTTTGAAATCGATTTATGTTTATTTAAAAAAGAAAATGCTTTATGCATAAAAATTGCAGGTAGGCACTTTTGTGCATCATGATGGTGCACCTTCAAATTAAGAACAGATTAAGAAAATTTTGTTTAATATTTCGAGAGTAGGATCCACAATATTTGCCTTGGGTAGTCGCCATCCATATAAAGCCTGACCAGAAATATATGAGGATTGTCAAAAGGGTGCTATTTATAAGATTTTTATGGCAACAATTTTGCAACCAATCGCAACCGCACTATAATGAAATTAGTTTCAAAAATACTTGTTATGTCCCTATGGTAACCTCGTAATTTTCCCGACTGTTTTTCGTGTATCTACACGTGTATCTACACTTTATTAATATTACGTTCACGACTGTGAATGGTTTTCGGCATTTTCTTTGAATATTTTTAATTATTTGTCTTTTAAACAAACCACCACGAATGACATTGACATTGTTGACAAACCATCATAAAATCATTGCCAGTGTAAGAAATTAGTTCCAGTCAAATTCCGCAATATAGCGCATCCTCATACATTTCTGGTAAGGCTTTAAATGACATTGAGGATAGAATGACCTCCCGAAAAAGAGGCCGCCTATCCTCCAAAAACTTTAATCGCATGAAATTGCACAGAAACCTGCAACACGGTCAATTTAGTAGTGGTTGGAGAACCTTTGAATCTTTTGAATCTTTGAATCTCAATATATGTATAAATAAAGTGACATCTTATTCGTTGCGGAACTATGTAAAAAAAGGGTTAGGTATTCCGATTTTAATTATACATCTATCCCGGTTTTACTATGTTTTAGAAGTGTGCGAGGTAAAAATTTATCAATAGGATCGGCGCAGCTCCATATTGATGTATTTTTCCTCGAGCGCCGCTTAGGTACGCGTACATTGGTAGATAGGTATCGTAACTGTAATAGAAAAGCAAACTTACACCTCCCGGCGGCATAATTTTCAGAAGTCGTTACGTTCATCGGTGCTGTCTCGCACAAGTCTCCATCAGTAAGTGTGCAAGCTCTCTACATCCTTACGTGGACTACTACTTATTTGTATGTGTGGTACGTTCTGTAAAGTATTCAGAACCCAAGCGATGAGTACTCGAGTCCGTTATGATGGCATCCATCATACCACGTTTTCAGGTGATGCTTGCTTAGGTGTCCGTCTGTAAGTGTGCAAGGTCTTTACATCCGTGTACTGCTGCTTACTTGTACGTGTGGTGCATCCTGTAGAGTATTCAGAACCCAAGCAACGGTCCCGTCGCCACCAGCAACGAGCACTCGGGTCCGTGGTGGCATCCATCGCACGACGTTTTCTGGGGCTGTCTCGCTTAAGTCCACAACCTATATAATTCAAATAATTATCAATCTATCTTATCACCTAGCTGTGCCCGCGGTTTCGCCTGTAGTATTCGTACACCAGTTCGTATACGAAACTTAAGTAGTTTTGAGCAGGGTGTTAATTAAAGAATATAAATAGTTATTCTCTTTCTAAGATTAGAAGACATAATCTTTCAACATGCTTATTTTATAGAAATGGGTCTACTAGTTTCGGGGTCAAATGATAACAAAATTTCGCGTTTATATTATTAACATAAGATAAGGACCTTGACTGGACGTTACTAACATAACTAATCTGCTAGTTCAATGATATTAGAGTACACATAGTAGCAGATATTAGTCCATCTTATTTTAGCATTGATTGTGTCTCTTTATGTAGCTGGGAAGGGCCAAAAAGTTTGCCACCTTAATTCACTCAATTAAAATTTGTATGAAAGTTTTCATTGCGCGACGACAATTGACCATTGAAAAAGGTAGGTGCAGCTGTATTTTATATTACTAGTTACTTAAACTAAAGTTCCTTAGTAAATATGTTATCATTATCATAACATATGTACCTATTTATATTATTATAATAGAGTCTATAATATAAATAGGTACTCTTTACGTTCTCTGCGCTCTCAATTGAAGGAGTTAAACAAATTTATTTTGTGTGTTTTATAAGTGATACTTCTTAAAGATTGTGATGAATTCGAGTCTAGTCCGGCTAAATTCCTATAATCGACCTATGTGCGTCTTGCCTTGCCCGCTACGCGCGGAGACAATATCACTTACGGCCTAGGATGACGTAAATTATCGTTACCTGTATATGATTCAGCAATCCTCTGAAAAGTGATAACACTTCGTCACTTCTGTTACTTCCGGATTTGCGATTTGCTGTAATTAAAATTGCAGTAAACACAATTGCAAACATTCCATCCATAAAATAGCCATCATGTAATAAAACTATATTAAATAGAAGAGGAAATATGCAGGGCACTTGATACTAGATGATAATTTCTGTATAACTTTGAACAGTCAAAGTTAACAGAAGAGGCCGACGAAGATCAAAACATTTTGATTAAGTTTCGGAAGAGTGTTTGTTAATTTTGAATGAAATGACTACGATAAGACTGAGTTTTCATTAATGCAGAGCTGGAAAGAGTTGAGCATGCTTAACATCTTCATATGGTAACTGTGTGTTGAGTAATCAGACAAATGAGTCTGCTTTTCAGAAGCAAATGTATGATTGTATTTTAGGTTATTTAGAGACTAAGGTTTTATACATACCTTTTTCTTCTATGTAATTAAATAATATTGTTTCTTGAATAAATTATTGACTTGTCACTTACTAACTTAAGTTGTACAAAACCATCGATATAAAGATCAAAGCTTAAAGAAAAATTGAAATGAGTTACCTGGTGGCTGGTCTAGAACGTTAACCTTTCCGCCACCCTAACTCCCAAGCAACCTCTCGAATTTATCCTTACGCTATATTGTGTGTCAATCTTTGCATTGTTTTTTTTAAAGATATGGTACCTTCAATGGTGTTAGATTCCCAGTCTCTTCCACCAGGTAACTCAATTTCTCTTTAAGCTTTGATTTTTGTATCAATGGTTTAATATAAAAATTGTGGTGTGTACCTACCCACATGAAAAAATTAGACATGAGGTACATGTTTCATAAATTTATTAAGTTGTACTAACCAAAAACAAACAGTGGTTCCCAATCTGCACATTCTGGAGGCTTAAGGGTAACTACAATTCTATTTTCAAGTTGAACACACGCTGGTGGGATTATTATTTTACGGTACTTTTGGAAATCACATTGCTGTGAACAAAATAACTAATAATAATTATCATTGTAGTGTTTTGCTTTGAATGAGTATGCATTTTATAGGTATACAACTGAGTTTGCAACAACTAATTTTATTAAGATTCATAGTTTGATTTCTAGAGAATGCATTTAGTTTGTCAGTTGCATCTTCTTGTAAATAAATATAGAAATAGAACAATTTTTCAATCTATTTCTATTGGATATTTAGTAAAAATAACTGTACACTATACAATCATATATAATGTTGCCTTTATCTGTCTCTATGATTGTAACTCATAAAAATTATTTAAAAGCATATGCTTGAAGGATTCTAAACTAAAAAGATTTATACTGTTAATTTTAACATATAATATGCATCACTTGTACTGTATACTATATACTGTACCTCTGAATCATTGAAAGCACTATCATTGCAGAGCTTGGTTCGTTGACACCAGCAGCAGTAATATTTAACAAGAGTATCATCAATGCCGTCTGAATTTTCTCCCCGGCTATTGCCAACTGGAAATTTAAGTATAATTAAAATTTCAAATTGCCCAAAGGCACACAGATTCGGTTACTTAATATAAAAAATATTATTATGTATTTTAATTTTGTATATCTGAAATAAGGCTTAAAATATAAAAAAAAAAAACAATTTAATGTACTCAGCTCAATTTATTTCTTAAGAGCATAACCAGGGGTACGGGTAGGGGTGCCCGAGTGGTTCAACAATAGGCAGACAGTAGGAATCAAACTATTTGTGCACCGAAAACCCTGGGGTATCCTTTATGAATCATGGTGATATGGGTCAATGAACTTTTTTCTGTTGCTTGCTGCCATGGTGATGTCCCCTGGGTTACTCTTTAAAACTACGAATTTTGGTGGCAAAATTCAACTACAATATTGTAATTGCAGCAGTTATAAAACCATTCTTATTTAGAATATCTCTTGAAAATATCAATATTATAAATTAACAAACACTTTTCTAAGAAGTTTAATCACCATTGTCTCCTGGCTGACAGAATAACAACAAGAAAAAGTTGATCCACCCATATATCACATTATCAGTCTAGTAATAGGCACATTATTCAAGGAAAAATAGACTTACAGAAAAAGGATTTATTAACTTACCATGAACCCAATGATGGTAAAACGGTTTATCAGCCGGCCAAGTGAACGGTTTGCAACGGAACTTTTTATCAACCATGCTTCGACATCTTTTGCATGCGCTCACGGCGCAATACTCACAGAACAGCCCAACCAAGGGCAGCATCAACTTACCACACACTGTGCACTGTACAAAAAATATAACAAATTTAAATAATGTACATCTAATAATGAAAATTAACGTAAATAAATTATGTAAAACAATCGAAACAGTACTCACATAAATATTATATGGAATGGACTTGTTACATTGTATACTCCTCCAGGTATGACCTCGAGACCTATATTTGGTTTGTAAATAATTAAAATCACCAAAAAGTGCGTGAAGTATTCGGTAAACTAAATAACTCAGGAATAAACCACCAATCAAAAAGTAATAATTAAATATTACATCGTTTAATTTGTCAAATGTATCCATGTCAACGTTTTATTGTTATAAGAACGTCCATCAATTTAAATATTTAATTTTGTTAGATAGAGAAAGCCCGAAAATCAATCAATCACAAGTAACGAACGACATCGAACCGAACTACCTAACTACATAATTTCTCCTATCTACATCATCGTGTGTCAATTCAAGTTATGCAAGTTTGAACCTTAACATTATAAACTGTAAAGATAATTTATTTTGACAAATCTGTTAACAATAGAGTCGAAGTGAACGTAATAGTCATTACCAAACGTAGCAGCGTCTGTCAAATTAGAAACAAAACATAAATAAAAAAGTTGAACTGTAAAGCTGTTCGAGATAATTATTACAACGCCCTTTGTTGCGTTACTGCAACGTTAAATTTCATTTATTTGAAGAATAAGTACATGGCTGCGCAACGTCGAGTCGACTGTCGAGTAGCGTCGTGCCACTGCAGCGTAGCGTAGTGCGCGCTCACCTTAAAATACAAAAAAATTGGGCAAGTGCGAGTCCGATTCGCGCATGAAGGGTTCCGTACCATAATCTATAACAAGTTTGTTGTATGGGAGCCCCCCTTAAATATTTGTTTTATTTTATTTTTAGTATTTGTTGTTATAGCGGCAATAGAAATACATCATCTGTGAAAATTTCAACTGTCTAGCTATCACCGTTCTTGAGATACAGCCTGGTGACAGACGGACGGACGGACGGATGGATGTACGGACGGACGGACGGCGAAGTCTCAGTAATAGGGCCCCGTTTTTACCCTTTGGGTACGGAACCCTAAAAAAGGAAAAGGGTGCGAGTGGGGGGGAAGTACTTTTCTTTTTCAGGCTTCAGCAGTAACAAATCGAGGGAAAAGTAAACAAATTAAAATTATGCGACTGGAGTTTCCGGACTCGTGTCTATCACGTCGCATATAAAACGAGGCGCAAAAGTTTGTTCATTATTGTATCATGTAAAACAATCACTGAAATACACTACACTTTACGGCATTAATAAATGAATGTAATAGTACGAGAGCCCACGACCAAAATTTTTGTCTCATAGCAATACGGCCAAAACCGCATCAAATCGATAGGTACGATTATCCTGAACTCGAAAATACCAATATCAGACATTTTCCGCGTAGCGTTTGATCTGACCGAATTTTCAAAATTGTCAAAGAATTTTACCGAACTGCATCATAGCAATATGTCTGATTTGCAGACTGTAGTTGAATGATAGTTCTGAGATACCGGAAACATATTTTTCAGACGTTAGTGGTGTAGCGCAAACCCGTAAAATCACTTAAAAAAATTAAAAATGACACAAAAAAAATGTCTCATAGCAATACGTCTGAAAATCTTTTTTATTAGTAAATTTTGGTTATTTGATGCGAACAAAACAATTTTCAGACGGAAATGTGAACGCATTAAATTTTGAGACCGTTTTGAAAATGTTAACAAATTTTACCGATCGGTATCATAGCAATATGGCTGAAAATTGTTGGACATGATAAAATAAGTTGTCCACATGTGCAAAAAATTTATATCAGACAAATTAAGTGTAGCACCTTCTCTATCAGACAACTTTTCGATACTCAGATATCATCTAAAAATCGTATTGAGGCATCTTGAATTTTCTGTTACAAACCAATGAATACGTTGCGACCCTGAATTTATTAGATGATAATTAACAAAGAATTTACCCGAAACCGTAACATTGAAGTTGAAGGACTGAAATAAATCGCACAAAAGGAAACTGGGATGAAGTTGAAAAAAAAAACGGTTTATTCAAAGTTACAAAATATTCTCGTATTCAATCGCTGTCGGATTCGGAATCGTCGTCTTCGAAATCACTCTCGACGTCGCTCGGGAGATCTTCAACGTCCTCTTTCTTCACAGAAGCGTCGGCCAGGCGACTCGGAAACGTTATTTTCGTTTTTGGGAGTATATGCTACACTTAAAGTGTCTGAAAACAGGTTTTTGGTAATCATGGCAGCAATACGAAAAGTTGAATTTTTTTTTTATCCGTATTGCTATGATACCGGTCGGCTAAATTTGTTGACATTTTCAAAAATGCGCTCAGGCTATATGCTACGCGCAAAATGTCTGAAAACAAACTTTTTCGTAATACAATTATAAAATCTATGTACATTTTCACTATCAGACGTATTGCTATAATACCGACTGTCTTTTTTTTTGACACAGCAGAAATGGCCTTCCACGCAGTTGCTACACTTTCGACCGTTACTACACACCTAGTCGGGTTCAGAATCATACAATCTAACGATTTTATAGGGTTTTTGCCGTATTGCTATGAGACATGGTTTTGGTCGTGGGCTCTCGTACTATAAGAAAGACACTCATTAAGTAATTTGTTTTCTGTGGTTACGATTGATTCTTATCTAATTTTCAGCGTCGCTTCTGTCAGTTCATGAGTTAATTCCTTCAGATTTTCATTTCTAATGGCGGGAAATTTAGAATAATAGATCTTTTTAGATAGTATTTCGATAATAACTGAATACGACGAGCGAATTAAAAGTGAATAAAATGTAAGCAAATATGAAGTAAATATATGTAAATTCACTGAATGACAAGTATCTTGTAATAGTTGTAATAAAGGTGAGGTTATGTTTTGTTTATAGTTTTTAACGTTTTCATCATTGCTTTTCAATGGCCATCAAATATTTGCCATCATTTTTAGATCACAGAATGATAACTCGACTCAGTGTGGAATGAATGTTTTTATCCGTCTAAAGCCCGTACTAAAGGCAAAAATAAATATTCCTTTCATTTTAGGGCTCTAAAAAGTTGAAGTGTTATTTAAGTTTTTTTAAAAATTCCGTCCATTCTCTATTCGTAATAACAACACATTCACGGCCAAACGCCGTCGACCGTACACTATACGCCAGGCCACCATACAACCATTTTTTTGCTAAAACAAGTGACTCAACGTATGGTTCATGATCATGACCCCGGTGCGAACGCTAAATAGACCGCCGCTTCTGAAGCCAGGGCCCTGTTTCATATACCTACGTGACAATGACAGGCAACAGGTGACAGGTGACAATTCGACATTTTGTCAATTTTTCGTTTCATAAACATTACTATGACAAATAAGTCGTGGTGGACAAAACACAATTAGTTTCATAAACATTTTCCCTTGACAGGCGACAGGTGACAATTTGTCGCGAAAAACTTGACATATTTATTTTATGAAACACAAAATTGTAATTACAACTTGACAAATTTGTAGACTTGTCGAAGATTTCTGACAGGCGACCTCACCCAATGTCAGCGGCTACTTCTCACTAACTAATTACTTATTACCAGTGAAATGGTGCTAACATCGACACATAAGTAGCAACAGCGATGAAGAATATTTAGTTCAACCAATACGTCGGCGTCGTCGAGCATTTAGGACAAGGGCAAACTTTACTTTTGACGTGGTTGACTACCGTCGAATACTTAATAACTAAAATAGGACAAGAATTACAACACTCAACATTCTCAACAACGAGAAATTTCGCACTTACTCCCTCAGTAAATTTTATACGTATTACAAACGAATTCGATGATTTAACAGGCCCAATATTTGGTAAATATACCCAATCCCTTCAATTGCTCTGCGATTTCCATCAATTTTTTTTCGTGTGTTAAATGTTCACTAAATTAGCCAAACAATATTTCTCGGTTGTCTTGTATAAGGCCCGAAATTATTATTTTCGTGTCCATACTTGTTGCAAGTTACCGAACAAATCCTAGAATGCTAGTCAAAATTATCTGATGGATGCTAATCTAAGACAAACATTTTTATTGCTCTCTCATACTGCTATATCATTTTAACAAAAATGTATGCTGTGACATATTTGTCGCAATTTATGACACCATGTCGATTGCCATGACATAAAAGTTGACAATTTTCTTAAATACTGACATTTTAAAACTGACAATTGTAGAACTTTATGAAACGCGATTGACACTGACAATTTTGTAAACTATTTACCTGTCGCAATCGGACATATTTGTCACGTTTATGAAACAGAATTTGTAGCTACAATTCGACAATTTTGTCTAAAACTGACAATAGCTATTATACTAATACTATTAAGTCATAGTAAGATTCCTTTTTTTTTTTTTGGATTTGTCATGACTCACATGCGATTCACTGGCCCTGCGCGACTGTTTGAGCATGACCCATACGCTGAGTCACTGGCCCTGAATGGGCAAAGTGCCTTGCCATAGAGCATATTGAATGTGCTATCAACAGAGAACGCAAACATACAGAAATTATGATTAACAACAAATATCCCTTAATATTTTACTTGCATTCTGTTCAGTAGTACAATGATGCACCGTAGCCATTTATTAGTGTGCCTCAGAAAAATAAGGTTATGTCATAAAGTGTAATAACGGACAGAAGAATAATACCTACACAGCTTCAATTATCTAATTTTTCTTTTATAGTCGGTCTACCAAAATTTATCAATTTACTAGGAAAAAAAAGAGTTCTGCAAACTTGAAAATAAAAAGTTTGCTGAACTCTATTCTATAAGTACTTTCTGTGTCATGGATTTTTATTTCTACCTTGGTGTGGTATTCCTACTCCCGGTTCAGGTGTTCAAATTGTCAGTTTGTCAGTTTGGTTACATAATTATAAAACAAATGGTATATTTCAAAATTTGTTTTCTTATTCCATAAGAGATGTCAAGGCTTTTTTTAACTTTGGTGAGCACATATCCAGTGGAGATTTTTTTTCTTTATTTTGAATATCCAAACTAGCTCCACTCTTGACCAACATAATTGCAACTGCTTCACGGTCTTCTTCACATGCCAAGTGTCTGCAATATAATGACAATAGTTAAGGAAACCACAAAATAAAATAAATAATATATTTTTTTGCTATGGCATTGGTTCAAAGTAGTTCTAAAGACTATCAATAAGCAAGTCAAATATTCAACTACTTACAAAGGAGTGCAACCTGTAGAATCGCCTAGCTCTAATTTTATATCTGGGCAACTCAATAACAGTTCTACTATGTTATCCCTACCCAGTGATGCTGCTCTGTGTAGGGGAGTAGCATGCAAAACATCTGCCTCATTCACATTGGCTCCTGCATTTATCAGCAACTTTACTATCTGGAAAAATAATTATTCATCCATTAAACAAGTCATAACCATACCCTGGGGTTGTCAGTGCACAAATGATTTGATGTCTACTGTCGACCTAGTGTTATAAAATTATTTTATGCACCGAAAACTCACATAATCTGTGTTCTGAATACTATACATGAACACTATGTAAACATACATCTTTATGGCCCTTGGAGCAGGCGTAATGCAATGACGTCTGTCCACGGGTAGTCTTATGGTTGACATTTGCTTTTTTGCCAATCAGCAGTCTCACAACCTCAAACTTTCCGGCAGATGCTGCCAGTATCAAAGGCGTAGAATTAGTGTCATCAATTGGATCTACTGGGCTGCCCGAGTCAATCAGGAAATCAACCAAATTCTCATTTCCACCCAATGCTGCCCAGTGAATAAGCAGACGGTCATTCTGAAATAAATATAGTGTGAATGCAATAAAGTAATGGATATCTATTTAACAACAGAAGCAATGTATTTATGCAATACAATACAAATCCACTTTATTGCACACCTCAAATACACAGGGATACAAAACATGAGAGGTATACAGTAAAAAAATAAACAGAGGTTAACAACAGGTTATTTATATGTTAAAACTAAAGAAGAATTAAGTATAGTTGCCGGCAATTTTTTTGAACAAAAATGGCGTATCTGCGTATGTACATTTGTAAGTACGTAAATCGGCTACTGCGCAGTCAAGGTTATGCTCAAGTTTGCCGGCAGCTGTAAGTAGTTACCGAATCCGCTGTTTTCACAAGGGTAGCATCTTGGTCGATTTTTACTTTAACTTGATTAAAATCTCCTTTAAAAGCAGTCTCATAAACTGATCCAATCGACATTGTGTTAATATTGTTTAAAACAAACAATAATCAAGGGATAGTGTAATTGGTATGGCGGGCAGGCTCCGGAACGAAGTTAATTATTTATTCTTAAAACTTAACGTATCGCTTATATAGGTTGTGAATATAACAGATAGTATTTCCCTAAATCACGGTTTGCCGCAGCCAACAGTAATACTTTGAATGAGTTCATGAGTTGACATTAAATTATAAATAAATAATTCGCTAAATCGACTTGTCATTGTCAAATGTGACAAACTAAAACCCGTTCCATAGGTATTCGATTCTGTGAACCAATTTTTTGTGCATCTGACTCGGATCTGATCAGATTGCCCAACGCATCTGACGTGTGATGTATGTGCAATGCTCGACGAAGGCAGTCGCGCCAATATTGTGTGGATAATATAGTCTGCATGTGCGACGCCCGATATTATGTTATTTGTTAAATAACTTCAGATTTTATCGTCCGCACGGAAAAGAAAAATAATCCTCGTTTTTCTATTATTTAACTTTGATAACGAGAAATTCATAATTTTAAAACTTTTTAGATATCGAAACATTACCACATTTTCTTGTATACAGGAAGTTGGAACTTTTACCTTTATTAGAGCTATGAAACCTGTGTGAAACCTGACTGCGTGAATTTCACATTCCCTGTATTGTGTTTTTCAAGAGTGCGTGTTTCTGGATTACAAGAAATATGACGATACCGGCATTAGAGGTTCACAAGAACCGACGACTGCAGTATTTGGCGACTTTCGCGGGTAAGTTTTGCTAATTAATTCTGTCTGTAAAAGTGCAGTTGCTTGCAGTTGTAGAGGACATAACTGCGTCGAAGCTGCAAACCAGCGGTGGAAGGCAAATTATAATACCAGCACTGAAAATACTCTCATGACTTTAAGTCTTTCCCCGTTTTTCATCTTCCTCTCCACTCACCTTATGGGTTTTTCTGCCTGCATAATTCACGCCATGTGCGCCCGTCTGGCAACTATACATGTTCTAATTCTAATTCTAATTTTAAAATATGGCTTCCATCAGGTTAATGATGATTTCGCCAATTTCAAGTTTGCTCGTAGAGCATGCCGTTGTTCGGTGAGGTTTTGCTTTTTGTAAAGTGATAGCGATTTACAAAAAACCACGCGGACTATCGGGCCTTGACCCAGGAAGGGCTATGAACGCTTCAAGTTGAATTCTTCATTAGCTATACACTCATACGTTAGATCACTGCACAATACGCTATCAATACTACACATTGAACAACTAAAATGAATAAATAATGAACAACGCAACTTAAACGCATGCGGCCATCTTAAGTCACAAACCGGAAGTCCCAACTATACATGTTATATGATACTTTTTATCTGACTACGATAAATTAAAAAATACCTACAGAAATATGTTATAATTTTTCTTAAGCCTTATTTTTCGAAGTAGGTAGATTTTTTTTAGAGGCTATTTAAGGACGTGCTTTGTTTCAGTGTCCGTGGCGTCGTTCACAGTCGGCATTTCGTCCGCTTGGCCCACAATTGCCTTACAGAAACTAAAGGAGACTAATATTCTTATCAATGCTGTAAGTTTAAAACGAAAGAAAGTCATGTAAGCTCGACTTATGAACTAGCGGATTGTTACTAGTATGTGCTAGTATTGGTATTGTGTCGAAATAAAACACCAAAGTTTCCGTTTCCTTCACTTGAAACTGTGTAAATTAAATATGAAATACAAATACCTATATTGATTTTGACCTAATTATTACTATCGAATCGAAATAAAACTTTAGGTATAGGTATACTTATACGTATATAATATGTGGATGACAGTAAAATAATGTGGCATTTTTGAGCTGCTCTGATGATGGAGACGAAAGGCCATAGGAACTCGTAAACTTCGCGACATAAACCCATGATGTTTGGACTCATTTGATTTGTCTTGACGAGCGACTTAACGGTTGTAACAAGAAATTAACAGTGAACATAAATGTGTCTAAATTATTTGTTGATAAAATCTTAATTTCGTGTTTTAGACAGAAATAGCTACGATGCTGGGGATGACGCCAGTAGGTCATGCAACAGGCAGCCTGGCCTTTTGGTTCGTGGTCAACCGCATCGGTCGCCGCGCCACCGTTTTGATTAGCGCCTTCCCTTTCGCAATCGGAACGGTGAGTTCTCTTGACAAGCGGTCGTGTTCATCACCACATAAGGAGTCTGACGATGCATCGCGATGTTTCATCCCCTACTTCGATTAGTGCTAGATCTCAGTACCGGTTTAGCCATCCAGGCTGGGCGAGTCATGACAGAGCGGTCAACGGAGCGGTTTCCTTAGGATTGGTGGCAGCCAATGGATGGAGCGGAACACCGCGCTCGGACCTTCCTTTCCCTAAGGCTGCCGCTCACTGCTAACCACCGACGGCACCACTATTCTAAGTAAACAGAACGCTTTACGCTCTGAGACCTTGAACGCCCGCCCAGCATTCCTTGCTGGAGTTGAACAGCGTCTATTTTTGTACGTGGAATTATCACAAGTAACCTACGGATACGTGTGATATCGCCACAAGACTAAACTAAATAGCCTGGCGTTAAGGTTCGTGACACACCCGTAGGCTGTCCGCTACCGTAGGTATAGTATAGATGATTAGTGCTTATACCGCCGCTGTTAGAACGGTGAGCACCTAATTCCGAATATAACAGAGACGAGTAAGCGAACCTGGAAAAATTGCGATAGTCTTGGACGCTTCTCTCATTGAGCCTGTTAAAATTAGCTGAGTAACATCATCAGATAAACTAAAAAAAAAAACGAAATTTTTGACATATGTATTTCTTGGTTTTGTAATTTATTTTCCTTTCAGGTAGTAGTAGTCGTCGCGCAGGTGGCCTGGCAGCTTTACGTAACCAAGTTTTTATGGGGATTTGGAATAGGCATGCTAGGATTAGTAAGTATTTAATATCGAATGAAGTGAAAATATCCTAAATAATCAAAAATCTGTCCAACTGTTTCGCCTCGCGAGAGGTAATTAATAATACATTTTCGGAGCTGACTTCGGCCAACCTTCGCTAATCGGAGAGGCACATTAAGAAGAAGAAAAAGAATCATTGTTCATCTTAGAGTTTCCCCATGATAAAATTAGTAGGTAATGTAGAAATGTGGACGTAATGTGTCCTCTCGTTTGTCCAATGACAATGAGTGTCTAATTGGATAGCGGTTTCTAATGGGGAATGGGTAAAACATAAAAAAATGTTTATAGGTAGGAATAATCCCCCTCATCCCCAGAAAGTTACAGATTTTTCTGTAGTAAAAAAAAATATGAAAATGTAACGACAACCTAACCGAGGCAATATCTTTTCTGACTTGGCAGTAACGCTTGTATTCGTAGATAACTTGTGTGAACAAATTAAGATATAAATATGACTTAGAACGCGTTTTCCGGATAAAATACGAAGGCAAAACATTATGCACTATATTTGTAAGTAGTTTGTTTGTGTGTAGTTTTCACCCATACCCGTATCCTAATCTGAAAGCTCACTGACTGTACCGACGTGTGATGGTGATGGTAACCGAAGTTGCTTTAATTTTCAGTTCGTAGAAATGTATATAGGAGAAATATCGGACCCGGAAGTGCGAGGGACTCTAATACAGTGCACCGCAGTCATGCTGCAACTGGGTAGCCTCCTCGTGCTGAGCACAGGCATGTTTCTCACATATGAGTGCCTCAACTACATGCTACTAGTGATGCCTGTGTTGTACTTCTTCGCCTGTTTGAGGATACCGGAGACACCTTACTATCTACTGAAGAGGGGCCAAGTCGGTGAGGCCAGAAAGGTGCTGAAGAGTCTTCAACGGAATAAGGATGAGACAGTAAGTTAAACCAGACTGTCGGCAGTCAATTCTTGGACTACGTAGTTGAACCTACTGACTGTAGTCGGCTGGTATTGGTCTGTTGTAAATTGTGAGCGATCTATTGCCATAGATTGTTAACTGATTGAAAAATCGACGACGACGCCCAAAAACAGGAAGCCGTTGATGATGCGATTCTTTTGAATAGCATTTCACTATAACCATGCCCTTTAGGTACTGTAGCAACAGGCGTAATGAGCCTTTAATATCTAACAGTGCGTTCATTACTATTGTGCCTTAACCCTTTGATCAGCACAGTCGTCATATCACGACCTCCAAATTTCAGATCAAAAACTACAAGTGTTTTTCAATCCCTGTTGATTTTGGAACACTAAATTGTTTGCTGTGGCGTCAGTTCACCGCTTGGCGTTTGGCTTAAAAGGTTAACCTTTGGTATTTTCAGGAGTTGGAGGAGAATCTTGCCAACTTGTACAAGGGAGTGCGAAACGAGATGCGCCCTACCGATATGTATAGGATGCTACGACAGTGCAAGAAAGCGCTCATCATCGGTGTAGGTACGTAAACCTTTTGCTGTCTTACACGTGAACTAGTCTTTAGTGTCGCGGTGTCATATTTATTTTCGTAAATAAAAAAATTGACATTGGCCATGGCAACGGATAACACGCATTTTTTACCCGGATTGCGTCTATCAGAAAAGTCTATATTTTCAACAACATTTTTCTAATTAATCTGATTCCTACGCATAGACAAGACGCTGTGGACGTTTTGTTGGCCGGAGACCGCTGTGCGGGCCTGAATTTCTGCACCGAAGCGCTGGGGTGTTATTGACAGATAAATGACGGATAAAACCTGATAAAACCTAAAGCCAAAACATAATAATAAAATAATCAACAATCCGTGCCTGATTACCATCTAAAGTGTGTTTAAAACTTAAAGAATATGCAAGCGAAAACAAGAAAACATTGAGTTGCACCGAAACAACGTACCTTGTTTCGACAAGTCTTTGGTGAATTTTTGTCTTGCTATATTTACTACTTGTAAGTACTTTCCTGCGTGTTTTAACCTTCTGTGCAGTCAAGTGAATCCGTAATCCAGGACAATATCGTGTTATGTTTATCCTTTTTTTTATTTTATTTTTATAGTAGCTTACCTTAACCTTGTAAATATAATGTTATCATATAAATTTCATAAGTGAATGCCCTCCAGGTCATGTCGCAGACTGCTTCTACATCTACCATTTCCTCAGCCAACCCGCTCTCCAGCAACAACGTCCCTGGAGATTTTAAACAATGTCCCCTTTGCCCTCAGCCCCGTTTTTTTAGGGGGAATAAAGGCCTTAATATACATAACGCACGCGCACACAACATTAAAGCATCTCAATCACAGCATCATCTAAATTACCATACTAGATCATCTCTACAAAACATTTCTAACGGTTCCTTTTTCGATAACTTCCCCGCTTGGCTTGGTTCGCAAAAACAAGCAACACCGGTAGTAAAAAGGATCCCCAGGGGGGCTCGCATAGCTGTGGCTAATGCTCTGAACCAAGCCATAGCTAGGGTTGTTATAGAAAACTCTTACGAAAGCTGGACACAACTCCTTTCTTTCTCTTTTAGAGTCCTCCACACAAATAGCGATAATTCGGTTTCCCTGACTCAAAAAATCAAGCACAACTGTCAAACCCCATCAAACCCGGTCTCCATTCAGCCACAACTCCATGCTCAACCAAAAACTTCAAGTGAGTCCAAACTTTTGAAAAAAGTGGAACACAAAATCATAGACGGAGATATTAAGGGAGCTGCCCAACTACTTTTCTCCAGTGACGTTGTTGCGCCTGACAACCCTGATACCGTAACTGCCCTGCAATCCAAACATCCACTTCCAGCTGCAACACTTCGCCTTCCCGATCCGCCTGACCCTGCTGCGCCTCACCTAATTGCAACGAAAAAGGACGTGCTTGCAGCAGTGATGTCGTTCAAGAATACCCATTCTTCTGCATCCGCCGGTGGTCTGGATGGTCTCTCTCCACAGCACCTAAAAGACCTACTGGGAAATAGCAGTGGTGACGCTGGCGGACTCCTTCTGGACAGCATCACGGAGCTCATTAACCTGATGCTTTCTGGTAAAGTCTGCAGTGATATACTAAGTGTCCTATATGGAGCTAATCTCTGCGCTCTAAAAAAGAAGGACGGAGGAATACGACCGATCGCTGTAGGCTTTACTTTCAGGCGAATTTGTTCCAAAATATGTTGCAGGTATATTTTTGAACCCTTGACCAAGAAACTTCAACCCATTCAGCTTGGTTTTGGCAGTAAAGGCGGTTGCGAAGCTGCTGTTCACGCAGCGCGCGCCTTTGTCAATGACGATAGTGGCGAAGTGCTGCTGAAAGTGGATGTTAAAAATGCGTTTAACTCTGTCGATAGAGGCGCTCTACTCAAGCAAGTCAATGACGCAACTCCGTCGATATATAAATATTTATGGCAATGCTATCATGAATCCTCGCAATTACTTTTCAAAAATCACCCACTTTTATCAGCTGTTGGTTGCCAGCAAGGGGACCCTCTTGGTCCCGCCATCTTTAGTCTCGCTATTCATCCCGTAATTTCATCTCTAAAATCACAGTTTAACTCGTGGTACCTTGATGACGGCACTCTAGGAGGCGACTGGAAAACTGTTTTGGCTGATCTCAAAATCTTAAATGACTCATTCTCATCAATTGGTCTTGAATTAAATTTTTCCAAATGTGAGCTCTTCATTTCAAATAACATTGCCGCTTCAGATTCAGATACAAACAATATCATTCACCGATTCAACTCATTAGCCCCTAACATCAAAATCATCGACAAAACCACTCTCAGACTTTTAGGCGCCCCTATTTTTCCAGAATCTATACCTCCGCTCATTAAAGAACATCAAACTACCCATAAAGATTATTCGGACCGCCTTCTAAAAATAAATCCCCACATGGCTCTGGCAGTTATAAAATTGTGTCTATTCGTACCTAAATTTACGTATATTCTAAGGTGTAGCCCTATTTGGAAATACCCACATCTTATCGAGCCCCTAGATTCTGTCCTCAAGACCACGCTCACATCCATTTTAAACATCAACCTCGACAGCCGCGCTTGGAACCAAGCCTCCCTTCCAATACGCTATGGTGGTTTGGGCATCAGGCAAGTTGTCAGTGTCGCTCTTCCGGCCTTCTTATCTTCGTTTCACAGCACTCAAGACTTAGCAAATAAAATTTTCAGTCCATCTTCTAACAACGACTGCATTGTCTGTGTGAACGAGGCCAGGGAAGAGTGGACGCGGGCTTGCCTGAATGCGCCATTCCCAGTTTCCACCAAATCGCAGAGGTTGTGGGACGAGCCGCTCTGTCAACTAGTTCTAAAAGATCTGACAGATACGGCACAAAATTCGACAGAGCGTGCTCGCCTACTTGCCGTGGCGGAACCGGAATCGGGGTTTTGGCTCCATGCGCTACCATCACCTAACATTGGTACGCTGCTGGATAAAACAGCTCTCACCCTGGCAACAAGTCTGCGACTCGGCACTAAAACCACCGAGCCTCACCGCTGCCGGTGCGGCTCAACCGTGGACGAGTTAGGCCACCATGGCTTATGCTGCCAAAAGAGCGCCGGTCGTATATCCCGGCACGCTTCCCTGAACGACGTCATACGGAGGGCCCTTGTCTCCGTCAATGTGCCGGCCATTTTAGAGCCGAACGGTATCGCACGCGACGATGGCAAGCGACCTGATGGTATGACGCTCGTTCCGTGGAGGTTGGGCCGGACGCTCATTTGGGACGCTACTTGCGTCGATACACTGGCCGCGTCCCACCTTCAAGCCACGTCCTCCAAAGCCGGAGCGGCAGCCGCAACGGCTGAAAACCTCAAGCGGCGCAAGTATGCAGCCCTAGGCGAGGGCTACATATTTGCGCCTTTTGGAGTTGAAACATTCGGCCCGTGGGGACCAGGTGCTTAAGATTCTCTTTAAAGAGATATCGGAACGCCTGGTCGAAGCTTCAGGTGACCAGAGGGCTGGCAGCTACTTTGGACAGCGACTGAGCCTCGCCATCCAAAGAGGCAACGCTGCCAGCCTTCTAGGTACAATATCCACTGAAGGCGACCTGGCGGGTATTTACAACCTTTAGAGTCTATTTTAATTATATTTATATTTTAGTTGTTTATTAGGTATTTAGTTTAAGTAATAAGTAAGTTTTTTTTTTCTTTAATAAGTACTTGTGTTGTTTTGTGTTTTGAAATAATAAAGGATAATAAAATTTTCGTAAATTACAATCAAATTAGGACCATTTTTCCGTCAGGAGTTGTATAATAGTTTAGTCAGGATTTCAGAATGGGCAAACCGGTAAGAATAGCGTTCTTGGAACGCAACGCCACTGCGCCGTTGTTTGCTATTTCTGTTTTTGGAATAGGAATCAAATTAACATCAACTAACTTACCATATGTTTGTTACAAGACTCTTGACTTAAAAAGTAGTTACTCAACACTTGAAATGTTGAATGAATAACTATGGCGTATACCGGCCAAGAAGTTATAAATACATATAGGTACCCGTGCTCTCATCTTTACCATAAAGTTAAAAATGAAAGGGAATCGGATCATACAAAAGCTTTTTTCAGTTTTTTACATACAGTTGTACTCTCACTTAGTGAACATCTTCTCTTGGTGTGGGAATAAGCTAAAGGTTTTCAGGCCATGGGCTCAACGCCAAATTTTAAATTTGACATCCGCCGTCGAACTTTTGCGACGGTGGGTAATCCTACTGACATTTTGTTTTTATTCCAGTTCTGAAAATGGTGCACATATTGACTGGTACCGTAGCGGCGCAGCAGTACTTGATCGCGATTCTGGAAGAGAGCAAAATTAATATGCAATATTCAACTGCTTGTATAGTGTTTGGCGTTATCAAATTTATTGTTTGTAAGTATCTTTATTTACTTCATTGTAAGGATTAAGAAAATATAGATGGATGGCAATATTGACAATATCATCGCCAAGATTGTATGAAGTATGGTTCTATTACATACAATTTAGGGTGATTTGCCGAATTTGCCTATCTCAATAGTGTATATTCATTTTAAAAACCGTCTTAATTAGTATGGTGCTAATAAACCAAAATAAATACTTACAAATATTTTTTATTGAATCGATAAGTGCCATGAAGATGGCACACACTTTTGATTCGATTTTATTATAGTTTTTCTTTTGCACTAAGTAATATGTTGTTTTATTACAGGTATAATGTGTTCTATACTGGTAGACCGAGTTGGCCGTCGCCCATTGCTGATTTACTCTTTTCTTCTGACCAGCCTGTCTCTCTCCGCAATCAGCACTTACTTCTACCTAAAAGACTTCAGCAGAGTTCCCCAAGCATCTCTCGACCCCTATGCCTTTGTACCTTTCGCTGGGATCATCAGTACAACCGTTTTCTCAACTTTAGGCTATAGTTCCGTTATTTACATTTTACTAGGGGAGATTTTCCCTCTTAATGTTAAAGCTGCTGTTTTATCGATCCTCCATATTGTAGGTGGAGTATGTGGGTTCTTTGTGAGTAAAATGTTTCAGTGGGTACAGAACCGAACTGGGTTTTCTGGTGTGTTCTTGTTCTTCGCTCTAGTAGCGTTAGTTGGTGCGGTTTTCACGCTATTTTGTGTTCCTGAACCCAAAAGAAAGGATTTGAGAACAATACAGAAACTTTTACAGGGTGATTTGTATAATGATCGGGGTGACAATTTTTATGAAGTTAAAGATACTGAAAATAATGAATGTAATGAGTTGAAAGAATTAAATCAAGGGAAAGATGAAAAAGTTAAGGGTTAAGGTGATTTAGTAATAAGATTGCACAGTTATGTCGAATCATATTAAAGTTAATGAGATCTGATATGTTCTAGTAGATTTTGGTCTCATAAAGGACTTAATGATGTTTAGTAATATTCATAGTTTAACTCTTCGATTAAGCATTCTGCTGTGATGAATAACATAGATATGGAGTAACTCGTGCCTAATAGTGACGATTACTCTATCGTTAAGAGCAGCTCTTAATTTGGAATTAAATACATTTTTAGTACCTAATACGTATATCTACAGCACGAAATAACAAGTAGGTAAGTACCTATTTATTTACAAGAATCTCAGTGCAGAACTGAGGGCGTCGGGCAATCGGGCTTGTTACATGTCTACAAACATAGAAAAACTTTTATTTACAGGTTTAACAACTAAGTTTAAAATTTGCGGACTGCTTTGTGTCCTTCAAAATGTTATTCGCCCTATTTAAGTGCAAATGCGGTCTTCAGTCTTTCTAGTATGCAGCTCATTAAATTTGCGATAATTATCTTGTTTCTAAAATATTGTAAATTACCTAATAGTGGGTAAGTACTTATTATGTAAGTATCTCTAACTTGCACCTTTATTACCGGGGTGACATATCGTAGTTGCTATACTCATACGCAAAAAAATCAAATAAAAAATTGTAGGTACCTAATTAAAAGCATGCTGAGAGCAGTAGATTATAAGATTAGTAAAGTATAGTAGGAATCCTTTTTTGAGGTCGAATTCACTTCCCTTTGTTCTAACATTGTGTGCATTACGAGCTGCAGCCACAAACTGGACTGATACCTTTAATTTCAATGTAGCAGTTTGTGGCCGCAGTTGATAATGCAGGCAATACCCATTGGGACTTACCGTTTGTTAAGCAAAGCGCAAAGCGAATTCGGCCTCGGCAAAAGATTCCTACTATGCGTAGGTAGGTAATGATACCATCATCATCATCATCATTTCAGCCTATTGCAGTCCATTGCTGGACGTAAGCCTCCCCCAGGGTTCGCCAGATGGCCCGATCTCCCGTTTTCGCCATCCAGTCACCACCAGCCACTTTTTTCAGGTCGTCGGTCCATCTGGCCGGAGGGCGTCCTACACTACGCTTGCCGAGTCGTGGTCTCCACTCGAGAACCCGTCTTCTCCACCGATCATCGGTTCTGCGACAGATGTGATCAGCCCACTGCCACTTCAGTCTGCTACACTTCTGAACTACGTCAGTGACTTTGGTTTTAGGACGCCCTCCGGCCAGATGGGCCGACGACCTGAAAAAAGTGGCTGGTGGTGACTGGATGGCGAAAACGGGAGATCGGGCCATGTGGCGAACCCTGGGGGAGGCTTACGTCCAACAGTGGACTGCAATAGGCTGAAATGATGATGATGATGATGGTATCATTACCTACCTACGCATAGTAGGAATCTTTTGCCGAGGCCGAATTCGCTTTGCGCTTTGCTTAACAAACGATAAGTCCCAATGGCAAACGAGTCCCAAGCTGATTTGGAGATAGGATCGGGTGATTTACCTTGGGGTTCTTACAGCATCTTTTATGTGCTTTATCTTAAGTATATAATAAGGATCTTATGTGGTAGGTTTTATGTACCTAACTTATAATTATGAGATCATGTGATGTTTTAATCAGTCTTATTTTAACTTAACCTAATACATAGATGACGTCACGGCGTTACATGTGTTCGCTGTCGGCGTGGTCGCTGGCGTTCCCAACATATACTAACAATGTTTATATCTATAGTTCTATTCTATTTCACGTCAAGCTTTATTTCGGAGATCTTTATTAAGTATTTAGGTAAATAAATTAAGAGAATAAATCAATGAATGAAATTCAAATGTTATGAGGACTTATTCGATATCTCATTGTTGGTTCGTGCCATGCAAAACGCTTTATTATTATTATACCTGGTGTGGCATGTAGCAGGAGCAATAAATTAAAATATAAATTGTACTATTTCAGGCCACATCCGGTATGACATTTACAAATATAACTAACTACAAGCAGGATTCTTTATACGTATTAGTTTTACGTTTACTGACTTGTTTTTGATATTATTTGTATTTAGTAAGTACTCGTGTAGACTTGAGTAGGTACTTATGTTTTATATTTTTGTATTGTACGTATGGTAACATAGATACATTTTTATATTAATGAAATCAGCATTGTTTTTTTTACTGGGACATTCTTTTGTTTTTCCCCTTGAAATAATCCGTAGTGAGGAACCACATATTACGTGTACATAGGTAAAGCCTAAGTGTAAGTTTCCTAAGGAACAAATGGCTCTGTCCATTTCCTGTATAAAAAATAACATGGTCACAATCACACGCGTTCGAGATGTTACTTATTAGTTAGGGCTTTATGGGCCAGTTTTTATTTTGTTGTCGATTTATTTTTTTCTCAGATTTCAATAAAATTCGGTGAGTTGGTAAAGTTGCTTCTTCTGACCATGGTAAGCCCGATTTCACAATGTGTCCTACAATTTTTTTTCCATTGAGTTTCACAAAATGTAGGTATTACAGAAATTGGCCCACGGAAGTTACGTTCAGCTGTTTCGGCTGTAAAAGATTGCAGAAAGCAGTTGTTTACGAAAAAAGACCGCCAGTTGAAAAATATTCCACCAACTAGGTAGGTAATGGTGCATTTCACCAGCATTTCCTGCGGGCAGTTTTTCAAGCAGTTCATGTATGGGGTCAAATGTCACCGATCCAAAATATTCCTAGTTCATCTGATTAGGGATGGACAATCAATAAATAAATAAATAAATTAGGACTAACGATATTGCGTTAATCTTTAGATGCCTACGGTATTCAAAAAGGTACCAATTTTATTTCTGAAATGACTTAGGTAATAGGTACTTTAATAAAGAATCAAATCCACGACAACCATTCGAAAAATTTGACTTTACCTACGTCCACTAGAGAAACGTCAACGGTCCTCTACACGAATGTACCAGAAGGGCAGCAGTACGAGAAGAATGGCGTCGCATTGTAAAGCAGGCCACAAAATCAACGACGTGACGGCCACGACCACTCTGGCAAGAGTGTACCGCCAAAGAAGAAGAGGACACTAGAGCCTCTGAACATTTGCGCACAGCGCAGTAGAAAAAAGACGCAGTAAGTAGGTATAACAACAAATACTAAAAACAAAATAAAATAAGTTATTTATTTATCTATAAAGTGGGGCTCCCATACAACAAACGTGACCGGTTGCGTTAACTTTGCACCACATTTGTATGCGGCGCCATACATACCAGGTGCAAACTTAACTTGACCCTTCTACGGAACCCTCGGTGCGCGAGTCCCACTTGCACTTGGCCGGTTTTTACTTTTGCACCTAATCATGACCTATCATGACTGTATCAGTCAAGAGGTTAATGTACGTAACGTACTAAAACGGAGTGATTACATACTCTTTGGTACGTACCCTATCTCATTCTCATCTCATAAAATTTAAGTATACTATAAGTTTAGGGACTTTACCCGATAAGAAAGTACTTAAGTTACGTGCTTATAAATGAATCAATGGTAGCATTGTTCCATTGCACTTCCTCTGTTGATTGATGTAGGCATTCTTTGAACCCCAATGCAAAACAATCACAATGTCGAATTCATAATTAGGTAAGTACCCGGAAATCATTAACCCTTCAAATGCGATGTCAAAAATGTTGTAAGTAATCAAATTGAAACTAACTGACATTTTACCGTTATTTATTTTCAAATGCTCCGGACGGATCCGTGCTTAGCGGGACTTTTAAAGTAAAGTGGTTTTGCAAGGAAATATTAACAAGGATATTAAGACTTAAACTTGCATGACTTTCTCTTGTTCGTGCACATTATTATGACTTAATCGTATCAAAAAAGTGTTTATTTATATCGACGTTTCGCCAACGCCATCTGCTATTTAGATGGAATTTCTTTGTGCGCTCGCTCATCAAGTCATCACATCACATCATTCCATAACATCGGGGTAGATTTTAAGTAGGTAATTTTAGTGTAGGGATAGCCAAATATAGTTACCTACCTACCTATAGGATATAATTTACGCGACCGCGACTACGGTACAAAAAAGTAGGTAGGTTACTCGGACGACGTTACGGGCCTACTAATAATTTGATACTTAACAATGTTGCCAAATAAGATATGTCTTTGTATTATTATATTTAAATAATGATTAGGTACTGAGAATTGACAAAAGGACAGCGTTCAATAAAGTATCGACCAAACAAAGACGTGGTGGCATCTTTATGAATATTATAATTATGATCAATGAATGTATTGTTTTAAAATGTCTACAGTACATGAGCACAGTATAGTAGTCCCCTTCAAGATAATTGGGGAATCCCATTATATTAAACGCATTTCATAACATTGTGCTTCTCAGTGACAAAGTTCTTAAGTAAAGAGGAAAAGAAAATCATTATGCATGTTTTCGTATCTAATGAAGTAATGACGATATAACACTATAATATTGTATGACTATAACAGCATAATATATAATAATATCTGTCAGCAATCCTCCAAGCATAGGAATAAATTAGTAACTGTAGAACCCGGTCAATAAGAAGTCAATCCTGATAAGTACTATTCCTATTAAATGTCAGCTGTCTCTCTTCGACCTCTTATCGACCGAGGGCCTATTCAACACCACATAACAAAAATATTGTGTATGATGTCCGAATGGTCATAAAGTGCCCCATATCTTGTAAATATGCATGACCTCACAAAGCTATTATGTCTTACTTGTGGAGAAAAACTCACTAGAGCTTTAAAAAACCGGCCAAGTGCGAGTCGTTCGCGCACGAAGGGTTTCATCAAATAAAATAACTGGCCGGGTTAAGTTAAGTTTGCACCTGGTATGTATGGGTCCATATACCTACAAATCACGAGATTAGGATATGATTGTGGGGTCTTGGAGAAATCGACAAAAATCTTAATTAATTTTATAGGCATGCTTACCCTGATTTAGGTATGTTTATATCGTTTCATTGACTTCACCTATTTTCTGTTAATAACATTAATTCAAAATAATAAAAAAAAAAACCCCTACCCAACATTAGGCTAAGAACTATCTCGATAGACAAGGCCTTTGATAAAAAACCGGCCAAGAGCATGTCGGGCCACGCTCAGTGCAGGGTTCCGTAGTTGCTCATCCTTCACAATAGACTTAAGTTACGAGAAAGATTTCAAGCTCTATAAAAAGGTCGTAAACTCCAAAGTAACTGTAATTACTTATTACCTTCTGGAAGTTAACTTACGTCCTTTTAAGAAAATTATAAAATTTTGCGATAACTAAAAAACGGCTCAACCGATTTTGTTCAATATAGTTTTCATTGAAAGTACTTATAAGGCCTCATTTTCATGAATTTTTCCATATTTTTTTGACCCGTGGTTAAAAAGTTAGAGGGGGGGGGGGGGGGGGGGGGGACGCTGTTTTTTTTATATTCGAAGTGAATATTTACAAAATTGCTGACTTTATCAAATAATAATGTTTGGAGACCCCTATTATTTTTAAAAGACTTATTCAACGACCCCCCATCCCAAGTAGCATTTTAGTGTCAGTAAAGTCAATATACCAGCCAAATTAGAACTTATGGTGTTTTAAGAGACTTATAGGAGTGTCAGAGAAAACTCAAGCTGTATAAAATCATTATAAGGGAATCTGCGTACGCATGGGGTGTTATATCAGAATATAAAAAAAACTACTATAAAACTTGAAGTGTTGTGTGACACTTCGAGCTAATTCTATCGTTAAAGCTGTATACAGGCTGTATTGTAGTATCAATTGGCACTTGTTGCTGTTATCTGTAAACTCCGTTATAAAACTTTAAATGTTGTGTGAGGCTACAAGCTTATTCTATCATTAAAGCTGTATAGAGGCTGTAGTGTAGGATCACCTGGCACTTGTTGCTGTATAAAAGTATTTGTCAACTCCGATTTGAAAGTAATTCTTATGGCGTAATTTGACACTATTATAAGTAAAATAGTGTTATATCTTCTGTCTGTAAGGTTATTATAAAACTAAAAGAATAAATGACAGCTGTAGTACAGTTTTTGTCTGTATTTCTGACCAAGTCGCTTAAAGCTATTTTTTGGCATAATTTGGCACTCTTATAAGTATAGTAGTATTATGATTTCTGACAATGAGTGTATTATAAAACTAAATGAATAAATGGCAGTCATATTACAGCTTTAGTCTGTATTACTGACAGTTGCTCTAATCTATTTCAGACAGTGTATATATGTGGAACAAAAGATACAAACCCACACCATTAAGCCCTAAGGCTTTTTTATTTATAATACGGATCTCTAACGGGAATTATAACTTATTACTTAGGAAAGCCGAAATACAGTCAACCGTATAAAAATATTCTATTACAAAGCTGTTTTAAATCCAAAAGCTGTAGAAGTGACTCCATTAATTACCTACATAGTACAGCTACTCAGATTATAATGCTCTCCAACTATCCTATAGGCTGTTAAAAACTGTCGCCATTTTACTATGAATAAAAACATAATTAAAAATGTAATTAACTAGCGACCCGCCCCGGCTTCGTACGGGTGCAATGCTCATAAATTATGCATGTATTATACATATAAACCTTTCTCTTGAATCACTCTATCTATTTAAAAAAACCGCATCAAAATCCGTTGCGTAGTTTTAAAGATTTAAGCATACAAAGGGACATAGGGACAGAGAAAGCGACTTTGTTTTATACTATGTAGTGATAGTACAAATACAAATACAAATAGTTTATTAGGATACAGCGACATTTTTACAGATGAATTACCATATAGTTAGGAAATAAGAACTCAATGAACACTGTTTGGTAATATTTACACCTCAGCAGAAGTAGCCGTGTCCCCTACACTAGGCTCAGACTGTCTCGTAGGTTGACACAATTTTACGTTTGACAATTTCAGTTTATCTGGCGCTAAAGAATTACACAGTTTTGACAAGAAGTTATTAAATAGTTACTTTATGTGTAGCAATTATTAATTAATTGAATGTAACTAAGCTAGTATTAACTTAATCTAAAACATGCCAATTACCAAATAATGAAGTAATAAAACATAAAGACTAAAGAACCCGGGGTGTTCCAAACAGAAAGGTACGCTCAAGTACAAGTGATGTGTGTGTAGGTACGTGAGGGGGGTGGGTGTTATATGGGTGGGGATGTTATAATTTTTTCCGTCTCACGGTAATTCAAGGTTCTTAACCAATTTTGAGTTTTAATTTTGACCTCTCTTATGGAACAAGTTTTAATGTCACATACACCGTTTACTCTCTTATATCTGGATAAGTATTTGTAGGTACCGAGTCTCTTTAGTCTTTGCGAATCTAGAAACGACTTTTGGTAGGGGAGTAATAAATGTACGCTTTTGCAATCGCTCATTATAGTCGGGTAAGTTTAACACGATCCTGTGAGCGACAACAGTACACCGTAGGATGTAAAGCTGACGTACACTTAGCACTCCACTCTCCCTATATAATTCGAAGGTTGGATACATTCTAGGTCTGCAGTGCATGACTTTTAACAGCGAACGTTGGGCTCTCTCGAGGAGCAACATAAAGGTGCCGGCCACCCCACCCCAAATTGGAATACAGTACGTTATTATGGACTAGGCAAGGGCGATGTATGTATATCTCAGCAGTTTTTTATCCATAATACCGCGCAGGTTTTTGAATATATATATTAACTTTCTAACACGGTTGGCCGTAACTAAAATGTGCTCTCTGAAGGAGAGTTTTTCATCTAGTACTACCCCTAAGTAACAGATAGAGGGCACTCTTTGGATTACATTGCAGTCACAAACAGTATCATTCAGACTTGATAAGCAAGTATGAATTTTTAAATCGAATGTAGTAGTAGGAGCCGACACTACAGTTATGTGGAAACATAAAAACTTGGTCTTTTCTATATTTAGAGTCAGAAGGTTGTTTTGTAACCATTTAGCTATACGCGACATGCCACTTTCCATGGTAGAGTACAGCAGGTCCCACGACGAGTCGTGAAAAATAACCGCGGTATCATCAGAATAGCATACAATTTCGGCTTTTAAAATATCTAACGTAGCAACGTCATTAATATAAATGAGAAACAAGGTCGGACCCAAAATACTTCCCTGTGGGACCCCGAAAGTGGTTTTTCTTAAGTCGCTTACCCTACCATCGATTTTGACACATTGCAGTCTGTTTGACATATAACTTTGAAACCATTTCAATGGAATTCCCCGAATGCCCAGGGTCTCCAGCTTTCTACTCAGTATAGGAAAAGAAACCGTATCAAAAGCCCGGGCGAGATCAAGAAACACTCCAGCGCACGCTTCATTTTGGTCCAGATGCTTAGAAATAAGATTTGTTATCAGTGTAACTGCGTCTTCAGTGGATTTACCTTGTCTAAAGCCGAGTTGCCTACACGATAATATATCATAGTTATTTAGAAAATTAATGAGGCGTTTATTGACAAGTTTTTCTAATATCTTTGATAGGGACACTAATAAAGAAATTGGTCGGTAATTATTACAACTACTTTTATCTCCTTTTTTGTGGATAGGGGTTACTGCCGCCACTTTCCAGGCTTCCGGGAAAATACCTTCAGCTAAACTCATGTTGCATATAAACGTGAGCGGCACAAGGATGTACGATTTAATATTTTTCAGAAGCGTGTTAGTTAATCCGTCTAGTCCAGGTTCACTGTCCGGGTTTAGGTTGGCAATAATCCTCCCGATTTCTATCTCATCCGTAGGTTGCATAAAGAACGAGTTAGGTTGTGGATCTTTTAATTTAGTATCTTTAGCAAGATCATTTTGTGTTTTACTGATTTGAGTGAGGATTTTTTTAGCAAGCGTTGGACCGACATCAGTGAAATATTCGTTGCATCTGTTTAAAGACTCGAGTTTCGAGACTTCAGTTTTGTCTGACTTTAGTAATTGCGTTGAGTTTAGCTTGGGTTTACTAGTGTGAGAGATTTTTTTGATGCATTTCCAGAGTTTCTTAGGGCAGTTTTTGTTACATTCAATGTCCTTTGTTTCGTGTTCATTTTTCAGTTTTCGAAGCAGGTTGTAGTAGAAATTACGGTAGCGGGTGTAGATCGTTCTGGCAGTGACATCTTCTGGATTTTGTCGAGATCGAGCATGGAGAGCATCTTTGTGTCTGGAGCATCTCAATAAGCCCGGAGTCATCCATGGTTGAAAAGTGAATTTAGTCCGACTCATAAGGGTTTCTTCTGTGTGACTGCTGACAATTTGGCTGAGAGTTGAGCTAAAGGCTGCCACAGCCTCATTCAGGGACGTTTTATAGGTAACGTTTGACCAATCCAATTCTTGTAGGTCAGCTGCAATAGCCTCATGATCCAATTTCGTGCTAACCCGATTTCTATTTTTTTATTGAAAAGGTTTCATTTTTATTCCTGCGATAACGGCGTCATGGTCCGTCACGTCAGTTTTGCATATTTCGGATTCAGTATAAAACGAGGCTGTGATATTTATATGGTCCAGGCATGAGTCACCCCGCGTTGGCATAGTGACTGTTGGACTTAAACCCAGTTCAGCAATGAGACAAAGGTACCTATTACTGATATCTAGTTTGTTGTCGGGGCAAATGTTTATATTAATGTCACCTGCGATTACCTTGCACGGAGTCTTTTTACTATTTCTAATATTGTGATCAAGGGAGTTAATAAAAGGCGCAATGTCAGCAAAGGAATAGAAGAATAGTGAAGATACACTTGCAAATATTTAACAAAAACTAAAGTCATATTATGATAACCAGGTAAAATAAATTGACTTTAGCCTTAGAATCGACATTAAAAGAAAAAAAACCTTAACCTTAAAAACAAACACTAAACTTATGTACTATATTTTAGATATCTTTGTTATGTATCTCTTGATTATTGAAGAGATCGCTCTTTAGCGATAAGACCGCCTGTTGTTACCCTATTTAACTTTGCTTTATTTCTTTGTATTAATCTTTTTCATGTGGTGCACAATAAAGGATATTATTATTATTATTATTATTATTAAGCAGGCGCGTGAATATTTTGCCAGAAAAGATACACATGTCCACAATAACTAATAATCGGCACTTGCCAATAGTAATATAAATGCTCTCAAGATCCTGTGTCTTAAGTGCACTTTATTACTTATTCACTTATATTTCTCATTTGTCGCCATTACAAATATAACAAATAATGAACAGAGGATATTTTAGACTTAAATATTTTTTATTCCATTGTAATTCTTCTTAAAAACCTATTAAAAACGTATATTCTTAAATCATACTTATAAAAGATAATCTGTCGTGCTAAGGTTTCCTTTTACACCGAATTACAGCTATTATACAGCTTATCTATTGCTTTTACTGCTACTGTACAGCTCTAATAACGCGAAAAGCTGTATAATTGGGGCCCTTTTTAACTTATAAGGGCTGTATAAGCGCTTATATAGCGGTAGTACAGCCTAAATGTACAGCTTATAGTAGTCAAATAAACTGATATACAGCTTGCAATGCTACTTGCACACTAGTGTTAAAACGAAAAAGAAAAAATCACCCCTACTCTACTGTAGGTGTTCGAGAGCGACCCGTTTTTTTTTTATTTTTTAGTTTTTATTTTACCGTTTTGTCGGCGTGATACATACACATACTCACACCAAATTTCAGCTTTCTAGTACTTAATGATCACGGAGCTAAGCCGCGGGCGGACGGACAAACGGACATGGCGAAACTATAAGGGTTCCTAGTTGACTACGGAACCCTAAAAAAACGCATTCAAATCGGAGCTACAATGCCACAGACAGATACACAGGTATACACGTTAAGCTTATATTATAACACCCCTCTTTTTTGTCGAGGTATAAAAAGTGATTATTACCTATAAGTTTTTCTTGAAAAACATAATTTGGTGAACTGATGATGATCCTTGAAAGCCAACCGGTACTTCTTACTATATAATCAGTTTTACTCGGGATACGATACGATTACTTTATTGGATCAATTTTCAAACGAGCATTTACACTTTGCTGGGGCTATACCACTATAAACAAGAGTCGATTTTTATATTCACAATGTGTAGGTATATATAAAGGGATATTATTAAATGCACATCTGTATAATTTTTCAGCACACTAGGTAACTCCACTAATTAACTGAATGCATACCAGAAAAAACGAATGCTGTGCAAAAAAAAAAAAACAATTGATTAACTGAACATGTCCTACAAAAAAAACTTAAACATTATACAAAACGAGATGACCTTTTTAACCGAATTCACACCAAAAATATGGTTCGTACATCGAATATATTTGAAAGTTTCACCAAAAATACTGACTTGCACACTAATTATCCTCGCACTGCACACTAAGATCCGACTTGGCCGGGTTAGGTTAGGTTAGTTTTTTAGGGTTCCGTAGCCAAATGGCAAAAAACGGAACCCATATAGATTCGTCATGTCTGTCTGTCCGTCTGTCTGTCCGTCCGTATGTCACAGCCATTTTTTTCCGAAACTATAAGAGCTATACTGTTGAAACTTGGTAGGTAGATGTATTCTGTGAACCGCATTAAGATTTTGATGCAAAAATAAAATAATAATAATAAATATTGGGGGCTCCCCATACTTAGAACTGAAACTCAAAAATTTTCTTTTCATCAAACACATACGTGTGGGGTATCTATGCATAGGTCTTCAAAAATGATATCGAGGTTTCTAAAATATATTTTTTCTAAATCGAATAGTTTGCGTGACAGACGCTTCCAGTGGAAAAAAGTTGGTCCCCCTGTACCAAACCCAGCACCTCGTCAACATTCTCATCCTGAAGCTGCTTCATAAAAAAATCGTCATTGGAATACTCAAAGCTTGAGACAGACTCCATTTTGTATTAAACTCTAAAGGTTATGGTCAAAAATCCACTTCTTGTTCAAAGTAAGGTTATGTTTTGTAATAAATATCTCATTTTTCATTTAGCTGCAACTCTTGGATCTTCCGAATTTAAACACACGTTATATAGGAAGCCTTCTTGTCTTTATTGGCCGACAGCACAGGATTTGTGATTCTTATGAATGGATCTTGGAAAATTTCCTTTGTCGGCGACCCATTGTATTCATATAAATGCTGTATACGCATCCATTGTTTATTAACTGAAATGTGAACAAAGTATGGATTAGAGCTTGTCTATTAAGGCATCATTAATTGTATCACGGAACCATATAAATATGTAACAAGATAACATTTGGTTATTGCTTGTTAAAGCAGAAAAGTAAGAGTTGTAACCAATGTTATTGTTGTTAGGTTATGCAATGCAATTGCCGAGGGATGTTTGGATTGTGCCATAGAAGGGGGGATTAGTATTTACTTACCGAGCAAATATTCTATTTGCAATTATTCCAAACAAGTTCAGATATATTGGAATCCTAACACAGGAGATTCCTTTGCTTTGTTTACATTCGTACCTTTTTAATATTCTATAATCTTTGAGTCAATTTGGGGTAGCCAGGGATTAGCAGTACATTGAGCAAAGTGATTGTCGTACTGACGGAATTAAGTGAAAATTAATTTTAGTAAACAATTTTAATAGAGACTACAATTAATGCTAGTATTTATTTAATAAATGTGATTGTTAAAATAAGAAATGTTCTTTAAAAGTATGGAGAATTGACTGCAAATATTGAGGGGAAACATTGAGCAATAACCATAGGCAAAGCACACCAAATATGGTCTATGGAATATAGAATGTCGATGTTATAAAAGGTATCTCAAACATTTTATTTCAATGGAAAATAGTAAAGATTAGATTTATAATGATATATTAATCATAAAATATACTCTGATTTAAGCGTCATTTATGGGTATAAGATTTGTAATTTAAAGTTCTAGTCAATCAAATTGGAATATACAAAGTCAGCGGTTTTAAAATTGGCTCGGTGACGTTTTGCTGACGTGGAACCAATTTCCCGCGAAAATCGGGAAAATAACTTTATTAAAAAGTTAGAAAATTGGTATAAAAGCCCATACATTGGGATGAGGGAGGCATTCAGTCATCAGCAGTGAACAGTACAGGAACTCTCTCCAGGACTTCGGGTAAGAACTCTCCCAATACTGCCTGATCCTAACAAGGTGCCAACGAAAGTAGTATTGGGTTTTATTTACTTGGAATAACGCCGGGAATTCCGGACGGTGATAACAAGGCGTTATTCCTCATGTATTTACTTAGAACTTTTCCGATAATACTGGGCAACCTAACATGGTGACAACAAAGGTATTATCGGGGTTGTTTATTTACTTAGAATCTTTAGGAGGAGAGATCTTAAACCAAACGAAGAGAATGACTGATCTCTTCTTCTAAAAGGCAACTTTAAACTTTGTCGGTTGGTAGATAATGTTTACCAGACTGGACTTAGAATCTTTGTAGTTAAACAAACATATTTCTTGCAAAAGGAAAAATGTTTAGTTTGGACATAGTTTCCGTATTAATAAAAGCCGGGGGATTTAAAATTCCTATTGCCTTGTCGTGCTTTGCGAACTGTTTGCTAATGCATTAATTTCTTTTGTATTGTATTGTGCCTTTATAAGTGTTCATTCTGTTTTATGTGTTCATATCAGACTGCGTTTAATTCTGAGTTCGTCACAAAGATTAAGTTAAAAACAGACTGCTAATTGATAATATTTGTTTCGAAATTTATTGTTGAAAATTCTATGTTTAGTTACGAGGACGGAATTGGATACGGACTGATATCTCTCATGTGCTTAATTCGGTTGATATATTACTAACGTATCGTAACTTAGTCATATATCGGAGCAAAGTTATGTACATAGATTGTTTAAATGTAGACTACTAATAGTTATGCCATCAAGTTTGAGAATTGGGATTTTGTTGGGTACATAACTTTTATCCAAAGTGATCGAAGTAACCTTTTAGGACTATTTCAACCCTACCCAAGGGATAACTTTGATTATTTGGAATTCAATTTTCACCTGACCTTAGCAGTAGGACTACTGCAATAATGACACTCCAATAGCCCCGCGCGCTAACTGAGTAGATTTATAATTGCTGATAGGTCAGAAACTCCATGCTTTATTAATAGTAAAACAGCCAGAGATAGATTTCAGCTCGGGATTAATGCAATCAGGTTTCATAGTGCAATTCCACAACTACTTCGTCAAAAGGCGCTATTAACACAACCCCTGAATGCATTTAATTCCAAGTATCTACAACTGGATTAGAGCTAAATATCTTAGGTCAGATGGACCATGTGGAGTTTCTGCTAATTATTAAACTAGTGGAACCTGGCGGGATCTTGGGGATTTGCAGCGACAAAATACTATTAAAATCAATTCATTAGGGAGACTCTACGCTACCTGTTTAATACATAAATAACCAAAAGAAGGCATCTGTTTGTGTAGATGTGGTCAGAATCCGCAGCGCAAATTACAACTACTCTACTTCGTCGACAACGCTGTTAACACAACCTCTGATCACATTTAACTTCAGGTCACTTCAACTGGTTTTGAATTAAATCAGTCTTATGGACTTAGTGGAGTCTCTCGGAGTCTGGCAGGATCTTAGGGAATTGCTGAGAAATAAAACTATTAAAATTAACTCTTTAGGGGACTCTATGCTTTAATACATAAACATCCATATGAAAGTTTAGACTGTGGTCATTGGATTTGGGCTAGGCGTACACAACAAGCGTCTTAACACAGTAATTGATCTGTCTAAGCAGTTCGATTTTAGGAGCTTAATTCCAAATACCACAGGACTTCAATTGGACCATAACTTAACTGTCTAGAGTCTATTGCTGCTATATGGAGTCTCTTAAAAGTGAACTTTCCTCCTCTGCCTATATTAAGGCATTGGCGTGTCATTATGTATAGGGCTAGGAAGAAGTATTTTTATGATATTAATGAAAGACTACATGACAAAATACACTGAGAGGTTACTATAGTACTCTTCGTGAAATGCATTTCATGGTTGGAGATAAGTTAAGCTAATCGTATAGGTATAGGCAGAGCCTATGATAGCTATTCATATTTGTAATAATTCACTTGCTTAATTGTTCAAAATATAATTTGTATTAAGGCAGTCTGATGGGTTTCTTGACGGTTCTTCCCATTACAGTAAACCTTATAGTGAACCGTTGGTAAAGTTAAATAAAATAAACTAATAAAAGCCCTGCTGGCACAAAATAATTAAATTACAAATCAGGCCTGACTGGCAAAAATAAAACACATTAAATCTTAATACAATCATACAAAGATTCAATATACATACTTTTTAATCTATAATTTGTTTCATTGTAATCCTATTCCTCTATTTTTAGAAACCCTACATCTTAAGCTAGCTAGGTGTTCCTAGTCCCACTATCAGCCACTCAACTGCTTCGAGACCCTGTCTATGTAGTAGAATAAGTGCGGAGGTTGGAGGTTTTAATAACTAATTACAGTCGACTGGCTGGTAGTTATTGGGTGGATAACACTCATCTTGGGCTAATTATTTAGTTCACAAACTCTAATTTTCCTATTTCTTTTATCCAATATATGTCAATGGACTTGAGCTATCTCTTAGTCAACTTAAAGAATCAGGGTAACTATGCATTAACGTATACAAGGGTCCTAACCGCTAGAAGATCACGCCTTGGCCATTAAAGAAAGAGAAACCATATTATTATTATTTAAAAAGAATAAAAATTCTTTATAGAGTGTAGGGGTCTTGTACAGTTTAAAAGTACCGTGACCAGAATAAGTTAGGGGTATTTATCAGGGGCAGGGGGAAATAATATGGTTTCTAAGTGACCTTTTTTAGGTCACAGTTTGCTGTTCGTGAAAATGGAGGTTTTCTGAGAGAATAGCTTAAGTCCAATCAAGTAAAATTGTGTTTTATCTCCACTAATGCATGCATTATTTAGTCTAGTCTTAAAAACTAATTTTGTTGACTAGTGACTGGTTCTTCATAGCTTCGCAGGAATTGTTTAATTTTCAAACTTCCAGTGTAGTCCCGCTTGGCTCTGGATTTATCTTCCGCTGAAAAATTAAAAATCAAGGTCTAAATTTTGTGTTAATATACGCTTTGAAGTACTGGTTCACTATGATAGATATCTTTTATAATTATGAAAACTATTTTCCAACAGTGCTTTCAGATCGGGCTTTTGAACGCCAGGTAGTGGGGTTGTTCACTGTGACACATATATCACAGGGAAAGTTAACGGGGAACTTTTAAAGTTCATGGTGGTTTTAGCTGTAATGTATCAACATTGACACCTTTCATCGGCTTGGCGGTCAAAGGGTTGATCACATGGGGGGCAGATCATGTATATAATTCCATATGTGGGCAAAAGATTAAGATATGGGGGGCAGTCTTATATAATTTAGATTCAAAATAGTTCATTAAATTTATTTCTAGGGATTAAAATTTAGCCAATAGTAATTGTAGGAAAAAACAATTGATAAACAAAACAAATTCATCAGATCAGTTGTTACATATATCTTCAATGTATTAATACAAAGGTATTGGTGAAAATAGGTTAAATATTTACCTGTTGGAAATCTCCTATTCAATTTCTAAAGTTCTTATCTTCCATCTCGGTTCTCGCTGTAAACAGAAGGGAGAATATTAAATTTTGTTAGCAATTATCATTTGTCATGAAGTTAGGGGCAGACAGGAACTCTTTAATTATATATCAATATGTGTACATAAGCTTAACTATATATCAACATTGTTATTAGTAGTTCTAATTAAAATTTGACTTACCATGAATAGTTCTTGAGAGAAAAATCTTGACATGTATTGAATATGTAATTGTTGTTTGTTATATTTTCTCTCACCATTCGAATCTGAAAAATAAAAGGCAAATGTGAATAAATAATCACTTTACCTATATGGGTTATGTCCAAAGCCAAGACAAATTAGTTGTTAACAAGTATATTGTTTACACTATTTTTGTTCATTTTCTTTCTATACATCAAGTATCAACAGACACTTTACAGTTAAATTATCACTTTTCAATATTTCATTTAACATTTTAGAACTAGTAGACGGTGACAATAAAATTCTAATTTGCCAGAAGTTCACCTTCAATGTTATATAATGTATTGATATTACTTCTGGGGCAATAAATGTACAATGTGAGTATTATAAATTCACAGTAAAACTAAATCTAAAAATAAAACCAAATGGGTACTCCTTGTATTCCAACGTAAAAACAACATGCCTTTATTATCTGTTAGTGATTTATTCATACATAGTTGTAATCTGTTTACTTATAGGTTGTCAAGCTTATTTATTTAGTTACATTAGTAACAATTAGGTTTTATATACTCACGAATAGCGACTATAATTGTTTTTATAGTGAAATATTCATAAAGCAAAATGTAATATTTCTTTTGCATAAATAAATGGTTTTAACCAGAATGTTAGTCTGTAACAAAATAAAAGGAGAAAAGTGCTTACCTTGTACATTGTGGGCTCCGGGTTTAGTCAATATAGATATGAGAAATTGTCATCAAGTCACAACAATTTGTAGGTTAGTTTGATGTCATAAACTTTGTTCTATCATCCATACACTTTACGATAGGAATAATAATTGAAACTCTTATTTTATTCATATTATTTAACGGTTAACTATTCACTTATAGTCTTAACTTCAAATCACGTTATAAACACAACTCCACATGGTTATTTGTTATGTATAATGTTTTCACAACACGATAGTACCGGCCGGCACAAACAAACATTCATGTAAATGAATAAAATGTCAACGGTAGATTAATAGGATCAATTAAATGTAGACATTTAAATTTCAAAGTATAGTAAAGTATTAAAAGAGAAAACATATCACCATTATTGAATTTATCATGATTCTCAGGGTCAAAATAGTGTTGTACTGGTCGATACTATTTTGTAAGAAATATCGATATACGGCGGAATTTGTGAACAGATTATAGATTTTGTCATTGGGGTTTAGGTTGTTCATCGATATTTAACTTCAATTATCAGATCAGATTTGCTAGAATTTACCAATTAACAATGTCATGCGGTGTTTCAAAATTTTGCACATACTTTAGTATGGAGCAATTATTTATTTCATTAACGCGAGTGTTAGTGTCTAAAACGTGTCGAGTGTATGTGTTTATGATGTGAAATTAGTGGCAGCCGCAGGGTTCATTTACATCCAATCTCAAGAGAATTGACCACAACTACAATGTGTCTATAAATGAGTGCGTGTGTGTTAAACTGTGTAATACGTGCTTTGACAAGCAATTAAAATATTTTTACACGGAAATAAATATTAATTATCAAGATCTTCAGATTCATCATCAGTTATTGGACTAAAGAACATTCGGGTGATCTTCAACATGATGGACCGTCAAATTAAAGACAAGCTACGGCATAAACAACGCATACGACAGAAGCAGTAGAAAAGCTACCCAGGACCAATGCCAAGAGTGCATGACCAAGAAGAATAAACGCCATGTGATGTTGGGTTCAAAAACTATCGATATAATACCTATTCACACTTGCACAGCCCTAACATACCTTATCAATAGTTATCAAATATTCCTGCAGGTGGCGCCACTTATGAGGGCGATTTTCTTGATAAGATTTTGATTAAATCTAAATAGAATTATATACACATTTATAAAAAAAAAATGATGGGTTGATGAGATTAATATTCGGGGGGCAGAGGGTTTAGCAACTTAGAGAGGCTAACCTTGGTATACCACTGGAATGTACAACTTCGTCTGTATCAAATTTATAATTACTAAGGATTGGGCGAACGAAGGATTGATGTCAACAGATGACGCTGAGCACCAGACTCCGCGTGCCTATACAGGGCCAACAATGTGCAGTTAAGATTCAGACTGAAATGAAGAACCACCTGCCTTTGTGGGAGGCAGATTTTGGGTACAGTATATAATAATATGTATGTCGGGAGGTTATTTCATATTATACTATTAACACTGTTATCTTTATGTATACACATAGCTCTTAATAAAAATAAACACCATTTACAAATCCTTTAATTAACCTTTTACATTTTTCATAAGGCAGCGGCCAAGGCCTACAAACAACCAGGTATTGGGGGGCGCACCCATCATGGCGACAATATTGTGAGAAACGCAGATAACTTTTACTACAATAAAGGTAAGAGTTTGATGTTCATTTATTCAACTCATGGAGTTATTGGAGCCGAAGCAGCTCTTCATGTGAGACTGCACCGAGCGAGCACTGCATGTACATGGATTGTCAGGGGAGCCACAGCACTGGATAACTTATTTTATGAAAATTGTAAGTACAATTTGTATCTTTGGATCCTCTAGATTTTCATAGGCTTCTGCAGCGGTCACTGATCATTTTATTTTGAGACATCATGGCTATATACTGGAAAAGAAAAAAAGTATATAAGTATTGTTGAAATTTAAATACTTCATGGATAGAATATTTGACTCCGACATTTGTATAGTTATATAAACAAAATCATAGCTTAGAACAAGGTTATAGGAAGGAAGTTTCTTTGGATTACATTTAAATTTTTTGGTTGTGTGTCCATGTAATTATTACATTACATTTAAATTCGAAATTTTGCCTTCATCATGATTTCGATTATTGTTATTTGTCTTTTCTATACAGTTAGAACTAGGGCGATTTTGAAAAAAAAAGGGGGTCAGTTCGGTTACATAACATTAGCATTATACAGGTTGTAAATAAGATAAAATAGAAAATACTTACCAGTGTGATTCTTGCGTGGTTTAAGCAGTGGCATGTTTTTCGGCAAGTTGCTTGATTCATGGAGTGCTGAGTCGCACATCCAATTACTATGTGCAGGACTGCCAGTTGTTCTTTTAGTTTAATCTGTTGTTCATGGTGACATTATGTCGATTCTTAGTCATTTATAATAAATGTAATGAAACAATTTTAACGACACTTTCTGTGTAATATTTAATTTTGTTTGTTTGATTGACACTTGACAGTCAAAGCAGAGCAGTGACCATACGCGAAAATATGGGTTCACTGTCATTACTAGCTGACTAGATTGGATAGAATTTGACATATTGGATGGTTCGAACAATCTTATCAAATCAAGTTTGCAATTAGGTCGTCATTGAAATTATCTTAGAGGAACGATTGAATCATGAATCAATTAACATTCAGGATTTATATAGTCTCTTGGTTCAGATTTTTGAACACACATTTGATGTTGTGTAATTGCTAAATGTAGCAAAGAAATATTATTTGTCAATTCTACCGATTATTGATCAACTATCGATATTTTATTTTTTTAATTTGAATATATTTTGCTTAAATCAATATTTTACGGACGATACCAACAATTTGACCGGATCAGACTTGAAATTGATTGAACTCTGAATCTGGTATAACTATTCAGACTTACATTAAGGGTCATGTACGATTATTATATAATTATAATTGTGATAAATAACATTATGATTCAGCCTTGGTCAAATTTATCTTTTATAGAAATCTGAACCCATTTGATTTGAAAGTTACGATTAAGGGGTGCGATTAATAGTTAATATAGTAAAATTGTAGTTTTGTTACGAACAGGGTTTTGGGTCCCTTTATTAGTGGTTCTTTTGTAAATTCTACTCTAATTGAATTTATTTTTGTTATAGGCAACATTTTAGTAAGTTCTGCATAGTTAATACTCAGCATCTATTCTAGATGGCGCTAGTGTTTGCTTTCATTGTTTATAATCATTTATTAGAATGCTTTAAAAATATAAGACAACGCGCTTTATAACGCTTGCATATACCTTGAGTAATATTGCTTGTAAAACTTAACAAAGTTAGATATCAGAAAATTATATTGATTTTGTAGTTAATACGCTCAGTCCTAGATGGCACTAGTATCGATCTTTACACGCTTATATCAAGTTCTGATAAGAGAAAAAAAAATAATAGCAATGTGTTTCACGATGTGTATAATGGCCTAGTTATTGTTAAAGTTAAAAACAACCATATCTTAGTTGTATATAAAGTATTTACCCAGCTACCCCATGGATGACTCTGTACGCTGCTCATGTATTTTTACATCACGTCGTTAATTTTTTTTTTTCTTGGTGTGATGAGGTCCATCGATGTATATGTTCTCGATTTTGATCAACTAGGGAATTTTTGTGCATTGCTCTTGCCTCCACGTGTACGGAGAGAGACTGACTTCGGAACCTACAAATCAGTAGTAGGGATTACCCGGCTCTGGTGCATTTCTGAGGCACACTTCCTTTGGTTTCTCTGAAGTGAACTTAGCACACTAACGCTTCTGTTAATGAATATTAATTCTATAGTTAGCTAGCTCCTTCTATAGTCTGACACTTTCTCAATATACTAATCATCGGGGATCCCTCTTCGCGCCAACCAACTCGAATCCATATCACTCATGGTAACCTTTTTGCTTGTATTGTTGAATATTCATATTGGGTTTAGGAGTCTATTCATTTGATGCATAACAGTTAAATAATTAGCAATTGTAGTTCTCGTAAAAAGTTTTGGGTAGGTCTTAATACTACATACTTTTAGGTAAACCTGGGCAAGTGAACGAGACAGGAGAGCATGGGAGGGAGAACAAGTGCACTAAGAGAGAATGTGAAAATTGAGAAAAAAAAAAAAGGGGAATGAACTGAATGAAGATGGTGCTATTCGAGAGGAGTTTTACTGTAGCGTGAGGGGATCTAGGTATCTCAATCTAGAGTTTGCGTTTGTAATTTTGCATAGACCTATGCAAAATTTCAATACGCAGGGGGCAGAGCTGTACCAAACCCAGCACCTCGTCAACATTCTCATCCTGAAGCTGCTTCATAAAAAAATCGTCATTGGAATACTCAAAGCTTGAGACAGACTCCATTTTGTATTAAACTCTAAAGGTTATGGTCAAAAATCCACTTCTTGTTCAAAGTAAGGTTATGTTTTGTAATAAATATCTCATTTTTCATTTAGCTGCAACTCTTGGATCTTCCGAATTTAAACACACGTTATATAGGAAGCCTTCTTGTCTTTATTGGCCGACAGCACAGGATTTGTGATTCTTATGAATGGATCTTGGAAAATTTCCTTTGTCGGCGACCCATTGTATTCATATAAATGCTGTATACGCATCCATTGTTTATTAACTGAAATGTGAACAAAGTATGGATTAGAGCTTGTCTATTAAGGCATCATTAATTGTATCACGGAACCATATAAATATGTAACAAGATAACATTTGGTTATTGCTTGTTAAAGCAGAAAAGTAAGAGTTGTAACCAATGTTATTGTTGTTAGGTTATGCAATGCAATTGCCGAGGGATGTTTGGATTGTGCCATAGAAGGGGGGATTAGTATTTACTTACCGAGCAAATATTCTATTTGCAATTATTCCAAACAAGTTCAGATATATTGGAATCCTAACACAGGAGATTCCTTTGCTTTGTTTACATTCGTACCTTTTTAATATTCTATAATCTTTGAGTCAATTTGGGGTAGCCAGGGATTAGCAGTACATTGAGCAAAGTGATTGTCGTACTGACGGAATTAAGTGAAAATTAATTTTAGTAAACAATTTTAATAGAGACTACAATTAATGCTAGTATTTATTTAATAAATGTGATTGTTAAAATAAGAAATGTTCTTTAAAAGTATGGAGAATTGACTGCAAATATTGAGGGGAAACATTGAGCAATAACCATAGGCAAAGCACACCAAATATGGTCTATGGAATATAGAATGTCGATGTTATAAAAGGTATCTCAAACATTTTATTTCAATGGAAAATAGTAAAGATTAGATTTATAATGATATATTAATCATAAAATATACTCTGATTTAAGCGTCATTTATGGGTATAAGATTTGTAATTTAAAGTTCTAGTCAATCAAATTGGAATATACAAAGTCAGCGGTTTTAAAATTGGCTCGGTGACGTTTTGCTGACGTGGAACCAATTTCCCGCGAAAATCGGGAAAATAACTTTATTAAAAAGTTAGAAAATTGGTATAAAAGCCCATACATTGGGATGAGGGAGGCATTCAGTCATCAGCAGTGAACAGTACAGGAACTCTCTCCAGGACTTCGGGTAAGAACTCTCCCAATACTGCCTGATCCTAACAAGGTGCCAACGAAAGTAGTATTGGGTTTTATTTACTTGGAATAACGCCGGGAATTCCGGACGGTGATAACAAGGCGTTATTCCTCATGTATTTACTTAGAACTTTTCCGATAATACTGGGCAACCTAACATGGTGACAACAAAGGTATTATCGGGGTTGTTTATTTACTTAGAATCTTTAGGAGGAGAGATCTTAAACCAAACGAAGAGAATGACTGATCTCTTCTTCTAAAAGGCAACTTTAAACTTTGTCGGTTGGTAGATAATGTTTACCAGACTGGACTTAGAATCTTTGTAGTTAAACAAACATATTTCTTGCAAAAGGAAAAATGTTTAGTTTGGACATAGTTTCCGTATTAATAAAAGCCGGGGGATTTAAAATTCCTATTGCCTTGTCGTGCTTTGCGAACTGTTTGCTAATGCATTAATTTCTTTTGTATTGTATTGTGCCTTTATAAGTGTTCATTCTGTTTTATGTGTTCATATCAGACTGCGTTTAATTCTGAGTTCGTCACAAAGATTAAGTTAAAAACAGACTGCTAATTGATAATATTTGTTTCGAAATTTATTGTTGAAAATTCTATGTTTAGTTACGAGGACGGAATTGGATACGGACTGATATCTCTCATGTGCTTAATTCGGTTGATATATTACTAACGTATCGTAACTTAGTCATATATCGGAGCAAAGTTATGTACATAGATTGTTTAAATGTAGACTACTAATAGTTATGCCATCAAGTTTGAGAATTGGGATTTTGTTGGGTACATAACTTTTATCCAAAGTGATCGAAGTAACCTTTTAGGACTATTTCAACCCTACCCAAGGGATAACTTTGATTATTTGGAATTCAATTTTCACCTGACCTTAGCAGTAGGACTACTGCAATAATGACACTCCAATAGCCCCGCGCGCTAACTGAGTAGATTTATAATTGCTGATAGGTCAGAAACTCCATGCTTTATTAATAGTAAAACAGCCAGAGATAGATTTCAGCTCGGGATTAATGCAATCAGGTTTCATAGTGCAATTCCACAACTACTTCGTCAAAAGGCGCTATTAACACAACCCCTGAATGCATTTAATTCCAAGTATCTACAACTGGATTAGAGCTAAATATCTTAGGTCAGATGGACCATGTGGAGTTTCTGCTAATTATTAAACTAGTGGAACCTGGCGGGATCTTGGGGATTTGCAGCGACAAAATACTATTAAAATCAATTCATTAGGGAGACTCTACGCTACCTGTTTAATACATAAATAACCAAAAGAAGGCATCTGTTTGTGTAGATGTGGTCAGAATCCGCAGCGCAAATTACAACTACTCTACTTCGTCGACAACGCTGTTAACACAACCTCTGATCACATTTAACTTCAGGTCACTTCAACTGGTTTTGAATTAAATCAGTCTTATGGACTTAGTGGAGTCTCTCGGAGTCTGGCAGGATCTTAGGGAATTGCTGAGAAATAAAACTATTAAAATTAACTCTTTAGGGGACTCTATGCTTTAATACATAAACATCCATATGAAAGTTTAGACTGTGGTCATTGGATTTGGGCTAGGCGTACACAACAAGCGTCTTAACACAGTAATTGATCTGTCTAAGCAGTTCGATTTTAGGAGCTTAATTCCAAATACCACAGGACTTCAATTGGACCATAACTTAACTGTCTAGAGTCTATTGCTGCTATATGGAGTCTCTTAAAAGTGAACTTTCCTCCTCTGCCTATATTAAGGCATTGGCGTGTCATTATGTATAGGGCTAGGAAGAAGTATTTTTATGATATTAATGAAAGACTACATGACAAAATACACTGAGAGGTTACTATAGTACTCTTCGTGAAATGCATTTCATGGTTGGAGATAAGTTAAGCTAATCGTATAGGTATAGGCAGAGCCTATGATAGCTATTCATATTTGTAATAATTCACTTGCTTAATTGTTCAAAATATAATTTGTATTAAGGCAGTCTGATGGGTTTCTTGACGGTTCTTCCCATTACAGTAAACCTTATAGTGAACCGTTGGTAAAGTTAAATAAAATAAACTAATAAAAGCCCTGCTGGCACAAAATAATTAAATTACAAATCAGGCCTGACTGGCAAAAATAAAACACATTAAATCTTAATACAATCATACAAAGATTCAATATACATACTTTTTAATCTATAATTTGTTTCATTGTAATCCTATTCCTCTATTTTTAGAAACCCTACATCTTAAGCTAGCTAGGTGTTCCTAGTCCCACTATCAGCCACTCAACTGCTTCGAGACCCTGTCTATGTAGTAGAATAAGTGCGGAGGTTGGAGGTTTTAATAACTAATTACAGTCGACTGGCTGGTAGTTATTGGGTGGATAACACTCATCTTGGGCTAATTATTTAGTTCACAAACTCTAATTTTCCTATTTCTTTTATCCAATATATGTCAATGGACTTGAGCTATCTCTTAGTCAACTTAAAGAATCAGGGTAACTATGCATTAACGTATACAAGGGTCCTAACCGCTAGAAGATCACGCCTTGGCCATTAAAGAAAGAGAAACCATATTATTATTATTTAAAAAGAATAAAAATTCTTTATAGAGTGTAGGGGTCTTGTACACCCCCCTCTAACTTCTAAAATAAGAAAATGAAAAATCTAAAAAAAACATATGATGTACATTACTATAAAAACTACCAACGAAAATTGTTTTGAACGAGATCTAGTAAGTCGTTTTTTTTTAATACCTAACTTTGCACCTAATTTATATGGGGCGCTATACATACCAGGTGCAAACTTAACTTAACCACTTAGGGATGGAAAGTGTTTGTACGGAACCCTCGGTGCGCGAGTCCGACTCGCACTTGGCCGGTTTTTTTTTATATCCAGTAAAACAGTTTTGCAAATACCTTTAAATAGTATATTTAATTCGCATTATTTAGTGTGCATAATTAGTGTGCAAGTCAGTATTTTTGGTGAAACGTGGGTGAAACTTTCAAATATTTTGATCAAAAAAGGGAGAATACTTATACAGAATCGATTTAAATACATGCCTATTATAAACAACCAAGGCCATGTGTTAAAGTGCTGTACCTAAATAATAGATTCCGAATTTGCTATAGACATTGTACCTATTTTTTTAATTCACAATATGGTATACTGTTGTTTTTTTTTGCAGACAATTAAATAAAGTGAGTATGTTTACTATTAGTCACAGAGTTCGTTGACACTAAATGGGTGAAGACCAAACAGTTTACCAACTTAACTCACTCAATTAATATTTGTATTTTGATACAAATATTAATTGAGTGAGTTGGTGGTGGTCTCCGTTGTGCGACGACAGATAACCTTCCAATAACGTACCTTAAGGTTCTATTTAAAGGTTCCTTATTGTATCGTTAATTTTTGTCGTACAACGGAACTTAGGTATTCCAATCGCTTTTGTTTCCTCGTTTTGTATGGCTAACTGTGCCTTAATTTCATCCAACTTTTTGGTCCTAACCCTAATCAGTTTTTGTCAAAAAAGTTTATTAAGAGACTTTTGATGCTGACTGTACAAACGTTAATTGCTCATCAAGACGGATTCAATGAGCCCAAATACGATGGGTTTATCTTGTGCTGTTTAGGAGTTCCTACGGCCACCTTTCCGTCTATGATGGTTGCTTTTATCAGGCGGCTTTTATATCGGCTTTGTCACTTATTTATCACGTGATAAACACAACCGTCATAAGCCCTCGGTCAGCTCCATGATACGAAATTATTGTATTGTCACGTAAACTGCATTCTACATGCAAAATTTCATTTCGATACGACATTTAGATGTACGTAGGTTAAAATCAAATTTCAAGATTTGATTAGGTCAGGTACATTGTTTGTTACGATCTAGTTAACAAACTTAGTTACTAGTGAAGCTGATACAATAACCTTTGTTAAAACTCTGTAATTTTTCCAGTGAATAAAGTAGCTAATGTTCTTTCTACCAATAGAATATTCTAGCAATTTTAAAATTTTCACACATAGTCCATTGAATAAATTATAAACAGCTTGCTCTTGATCTTAAACATACATGATCCTTTTGTCAACATTACAAAAACGCGTGGAACTAATCCCCTTGTTAGCCGTTAAAATATCATAATTGCGCCATTTGAAATGTTCGCTTATTTTACTGTAGGTACCTACCTGTATAATTATTTTATACGAGTGGCTCTGGGTATCCAATTTCGACTCCGAAACATGGTATTCGAAAGTAGTTTTTCCTGAAACCCGTTATATTATCAGGATTTTATAAACATGGTTTTAAAGAACCCTTTAGGTTAGGTTAGGTTTGTATTATGATCATTCTAAAAAAGTAACAGTTTCGGAAAACAATGGCTTCCGGACAAATGAAAATTTGGCGAAACGTTATACAGATGGGAAACAAAAAGTCGTGTTTCAGATGGGTAGCCCTCTGTAAGCTGTAGATCTCTTGTTTCCAAAAGGTTGAAATTTTCTCTCTTCGCTCGCTCGGGCAATTACTACAGCCCTGCCCGTCTAGCTCAACTAAGCTTCGCAACTCTTGTCGCGCAACATAGCGCTTCCCATCACTCTCTCGCATTACTGCACAGAAAAAGACGGGTAATTATCTCGCGCGAGAAATAGTCGCATTTGACAGTTATGCGGGAGATGCTGGAGGTAAAGGAACTGGAGCGATAAGTGGACATACTAAACTAGCACTTATTCATTCAAGATGTACTGAGAATCCCTTGCAGAGCCTGCATGAAGGCAGACAGCCGCCCACGTACCATGAGTTTACAGTGACGGTAAGTACTCGCTAGCGACTAAGTATTCTCTTTACAAATAATTTACGCTGTCGCTAGCGAGCACGGTCACGTTAACTCATGGTAATAGACTGGCCATGCAAATATCGGGGACAAGGATCTAAAGGAAGGACTGGATCTCCGAGGCCACTCCTTGAAGTCGTCGGCAACATTAAGGCTGCTAGGTTTTCGGGGAAAGTTAGGTTAGCAAGATTAGTGCCATCAGCCCATCACGCAAAATACGTCGTGTTGCCGAAAACCAGTCCGTGCTAGCTATACTTACTTTGCAGAGGCCGAGAAAATAGATTTACTCGGCCCAGACCTAGGTACATAACCTAGGAACCTAGGTAGGAATCTCTCGTCTCGTCCCACCTGGTACATAAGATCTCGATGATTAATTATAAAGAACACAATCTCTACATTTCAATGCTCATTAGGTAGGTATTACTCGTACCTAAGTAATTGTCCATGTGTAGGCGTAGAAGTAAAGTTGGGTATTCCTTCTTGGTGTCCTAAGCTCTGATTGGGTAACTAATGAAAACAAACAGGTAACACGCGATATTAACAAGCGAATGGTGTGATTCATGGACCAGTTATAAAAGTTAAGAAACCTAAATGGTTAAAGCCTTCATGGAAGTATATGAAACGTATAACTGTTCGTTTGCATATCGATGATGAAGTCTCGTTTTCTTAATGGTCTCTCCACACTCACGAAGGTCGCGGGAAAACTGAAGGCGTTTACGAAGTTGCAAACCATCTGCTATCTCTATTACTGAAATCCAATTTGTTTATTCTTCAAGGGACGGAAAACTGCACAACCGAACTTACCGATAATTTGCGGCATGATAAGCAAGGCTCTACAGTTGCAGTACTACATAATTCATGGTAATTTCACATTAAAGTTGGCAACGTTTAAGGACATGGACGTTGAACGGACGTATCCGCGCTGGAACCGGGACTTGGCCACAGGGGATGACTTCCAAAGTCTACATTTTCTAAGGCGCAAGTCACACGGAAAGGTTCAAGGACGAGAACGCGCCGCAGACCGCTGGGGCGCCCGTCCCATTAATGATTTTTCATACTGGATATAATATATCGTAGAATAAGTTCGCTCCTTCTTATCTGTCTGGGTTGCATGGCGATTAAAGGGTTGCCGGTTGCCGCGCTTACGATGCGTCTTTCGCCCTAAGTCAGTCTGAGTAATAAGTGCCTAAACCCAAGTGTAGAGCGGGCATACAAAAGGGGACGAGATGAAAACGCAACGCGAAGCCGCAGAAAACATGCAAATCGGGTCTACTCATGAATAGCGGGTGTTCCGCGGTTTCGCGGATGATACGCGCGCGGGTGTGTAGAGGCCATAACCTTACTTGCCCTAACCTAACCTCTCTCATACCTACCGGCTAGCACTCGGTAGTTCGGTACTCGGTACTCGCTTCACTCAGTAACGATCGAACGTTAGAGTCGAGTTGACGCTCGCACGTACTTCATTTGTTTTGGTGTGATTCACCGGCACAACACGATTATTCGCGGATTTTTAAAACAAATGAGAACACGTTATCAACAAAAAGCGTATATAATTTTAATGAGTGCATGGGCGCTTAGATTGTGCTTCCGCGAGTCCACTGATTGGAGTGTATAGTGTTAATGTGCTTGTTTATATGCGGAATGGTTGACCAATCATTGACGATTTGAAAACACTGAATACAATTTAAGAGTATTGTAAGTATGCAAATTCATAAACGTGTCATGATAAACGTTTTTGTTATACAAGTAACACATTTGGTAACCGTTCTAATTTTGCCTCAACTGAAGAATAAATTTTTGTAGTTTCTAAGGAAATTACTTCTTCTGATTCATCTATGTCAAACTTTGAACGTCATTGTAGTTTTTAACCGTAAAAAATACTATATATCAAAAACATAAAAACAATAAATATAGATGTGTACAAAGGCGATCTTATCTCTGTAAGGGATTTCTTCCTCCTTTTTTCTAAGAATGCTGGAACAGATAGAGTAATTCATAATTTGGTCTCTGTGTTTTTTGTTAACTTACGTGTTAATGTAATTCATAATTTCGCTATTGTTGCTGCGTGCTCAATTAAGATTTCACAACAATGGCATTGGACAATTAATATAATATGGAAACTGTTGAGCACAAAGTCCATATCTCGTTTTAGTTTTTGCCCTCAAAGTGAAAAACCGTCGAAACGCTTTGCGTCTACTTTTCTTAACAGGACAACAAAAGAGTGGAACTCTCTTCCTGTGCACCACTTCCCTGAAAAATATAATTTGGATGTTTGAAGTCAAGAGTGAATAGGGATCTTCTAGGCAAGCATGTTCCATCTGAGGTCTTTTTTTCACATAGCATCAGGTGCAATCAAGGCTAAATGCATGGCTATCTTGAATATAAAAAGCCATTTTTTTCCACAGTCGAGTATAAAGTATCCTATCTTTAGGGGGGACGCTCGCCCCGGGGAGGGGGGAAGAGTAAATAAAATTAAACTTTGCTCTATAATCTACATAAAATAAAAGATGTCCTTTAACTTTGCCAAATTGTCCATACATTTGAATCAAATTTTCTTTAACTAACTACTTTAATAATACGGTCTGCGTCTTGTTGCTGGTGCGACACACAGTTCATCACGCGCTCCACTCAGTGATCCGTTTCGTTAATTTCATTTTCTTTAACTCTAAAAGGAACGTAATCGCATAGATACGATGGGTATGAATAGACTACCTACTGAGAAGGTGTTAAAAAATATTAGATAATTAAATACGATTTGTAAGTATTGCTTTTCCACCTACGCTTTTGCAATAATACAGATAACTGACTTCATCTATTAACACGCTTTTATTAGCTTCACTTATAACAATAAGTATAATCAATTTGAACCTAATGTACTAACTTAATTTTCGTTTTATCGAAATGAAATTTGCAGCATATGTATTTTACGTGACAATGCAAAAAATCCGATGATGGGGATGGAAGGTGGGCTCATACACTCATCTTTGGACTCATTTAATTGGCCTTGATAGCAGTTAACGTTTGTGTAAGAAAGTACAGTCAGCAATGAAAGCGTAACACGTTTTTTTTTGCCTATAACTTATTATAAGGATCATTGTTAAAGGATATAGGTAGGTAGGTACCGATAAGAAATTATAATTACAATGGAAGCGATTTCTGTATATAAGTATGCGTGGAATATGAGATCACCATCCGTTATTATAACAAAACGGGATTCAATCGCGTTCAAATAGTGTTTTCTCAAACATGCAATTAAATATTGACATAACGTGCGTCAAAAAAGGCTTCGAAGCGTCACGTTTCGGGCGGAACAATTCGAGAGAACTGTAAAAAAAAACCCGGACATTTGGCGTAAATCGCATTTTTCCCTTGACGTGTCCGAAAATACTATATTATTAAAAATAACAATCGTGTTACGCTGAATAAAGCTAGTGCCTTGATTGCGCTTTGTATTATGTATACGGTTTTTACCTACTTTGTAATAATGCCGGTTAATAATTAATTCAATAAGGCCTCCAAATCTCCAAACTAGGACAAATCCGGGGAAACCCGGACGGGTGGCAGCCCTAGACTCATTATAATGGGGACATTGACTGATGTAATGATGTTGAATTTTTATATAAGGTGGAAGTACTAGTACTCGACATTGCAAGGGATATTTATTTTATGTTTCGTAATAGTACGTTAATTTACACGTCTATCGCAAATTTATTCATCCCTTATGAGAGATATGACTTTTACCTTTATTAAATTGTATTTATATCATATAATGATCATATAAAAAATTCTCGTAATGTAATGAAATGTAAGTCAATAGGCTTGTCCCACTACATTGTCACGTGCTTTTGCAGGCAGTCAGGTTGTATTATTTTGCGTGTGAAATTCGATAGCTTCAAACATTTCTCATGTATTCATTCTATTTGCTATGAAAGTAACGGTAATCTTATCTTATTTATCGCAGTTGAAAGTATGGTGACGCGTATTAGTACCGCGTCGAGTACTAGTACTTCCACCTTATATAGATACTGTACATCACCCATTTAAGCGTACAACTAGCTAGTAAAATATTTTATTTTTACCGTTTTCTTTTTCAGGAATGCGATTAGAACTAAGAACGCACCGCTTGTTTCTAAGTAGGCCGCAAACACAAACATGACTATAGCGGCTCACAGGACCCGACAAGTGCAGTACTTGGCAACCTTATCGCGTAAGTACCCAAAACAACTGTTCGACCCTATCGTGGACATTCGATGTTTTTAACCACTAATCAACATGAATAAAAGTTGTACCTACTTCTTCTTTCTAGTTGTCTCACTCTTGTCAGAGTGGTCGTGGTCTCGATGATGATGTGTTTGTACACGGGTGATCTTCGTCCGCGGTCCTCTCGGGTCGGGTGGCGGCCTTCGCAATTTGTCTCCACTTTACTCTATTAGCAGCATTTCGAGAGCACTCTGAAATGCTGGTGTCTGTCACTGTCTTTATCAAATCCGTCCATCGGGTTGGGGACCGCCCTCTAGACCTTTTGCCCTCAATCTGTCCTTGTTTTACTAAATGCTCCATGGATTGCTGGTTTCGAGAGATATGTCCAAAGAATCTTAGAATTCGCAATTGTACAGTCGACGAAAGCCTCTCATTGATTCTTAACTCCCTTAAGATGGATACGTTTGTGCGAAAAGCGGTCCAAGGAATTTTCAGCATACGCCTCCAGCACCACATTTCTAGTGCATCAATTTTACGACGGTCTGTTAACCTACTTACGAGTAGTTAAGTTATAATTTCTTTGCCCTCTCATCACGCCGATACGGTTAGGAAAATTTTAACCAACATCTGCAGGGATAGCTGGTCATCCAAAGATAGTTTGGTATCTTCTTCTTTGGCGGTAAACTCTTGCCAGAGTGGTCGTGGCCGTCACGTCGTTGATTTTGTGGCCTGCTTTACAATGCGACGCCATTCTTCTCGTACTGCTGCCCTCCTGGTACATTCGTGTAGAGGACCGTTGACGGCGGTTTTTACTCGATCCGTCCACCTCATCGGTGATCTTCCGCGTGGTCTGGTTCCCTCGACTTTGCACTTTTTAGGGTTCCGTACCTCAACCGGAAAAAACGGAACCCTTATTTATAGGATCACTTTTTAGAGTTCCGTACCTCAATCGAAAAAAAACAGAACCCTTATAGGATCACTTTGTTGCCCGTTCTTCTGTCTGTCTGTCAAGACCCTCTTTATCTCGTGAAAGCGTATCGAGTTGACATTTAAACCATATACTTAAGTCTACGGTCCATTGAAGCTGTGAAAAAATAAACTTTACGTTAGCGTGAAAAAAAGATACGGCCGTTTGTGTCGCAAAAAACGTACATTTCAACACTCACACGGGAATCAAAGTGATATGCTACCTACTTTCAGTACTTTCCGATGACTTAGAACTATGAAATTTGGCAAGTAATATTGTCATATACTACAAATACTTATAAAAATCACAAAACTATACATTTGTAATACTTTCAGTACTTTCCGATGACTTAGAACTATGAAATTTGGCAAGTAATATTGTCATATACTACAAATACTTATAAAAATCACAAAACTATACATTTGTAATACTTTCAGTACTTTCCGATGACTTAGAACTATGAAATTTGGCAAGTAATATTGTCATATACTACAAATACTTATAAAAATCACAAAACTATACATTTGTAATAAAATCATAAAAAATGGAGAGCTTGGCTGCGTTAAGTTTGCACCTCGTTTGTATGCGGCGCCATACATTTCAGGTGCAAACTTAACTCAACCAGGTCAATTAAGATGGGATAAGTGAAAGTTTGTACAGAATCCTCGGTGCGCGAGTCAGACTCGCACTTGGCCGGTTTTTTTTCACCCGAATACGGTAAAAATAACGCGTGCGTATTGCAAGACAAGAAGGTGCCCCCTAGTCTTTTATAGGTACGTCGATAACCGCCTGTTGTTGCTCTTCACGGTATGTTAATGTACTGCACAAAGTGTGTACTATAAACGCATGTGTTTTTGTTTCAGTGTCACTTGCGTCCTTGACGCTAGGCGTTTCGTCTGCTTGGCCGACACCCGTGTTACCGAAACTGAAGGATACTAACATCGAAATAAATAGTGTAAGTTTATAGTATAGTATGATACATTCTGCCTGTAAAAAGAAATTGCGGTATCTCAACAAAACATTCATAAAAAAGGTAAGTAATAGTTTTGAAACGAATTTGGAGGACAATTGCCTGTAAGTACCTATTAGGCGCTAGGGCGCTAGTCACATTTAGTCAATTTATACTCGAAATTTTTTTTTTTGTGTACGTCTTGACGGATTGTTTTATTTTTTCGCCAAAGGGCACGCTGCTGTCAAAACTCAAATAAAAAAACGTGTCAAAATTTGACCCGTTGTCAGCATTGTCAATTTTTTTTGTGAAGGCACAGCAACAGAACCTTTCAGACAGAACAAAGAAAAACTGTCATTACGAAAATTTACGAGTGTGGAATATCGTCAGCGATTTTCGCATCGTTTTCTTTTGAAATCATCGATAAGTAGACCTTTTTTTTCAATCCTAATAGCTACATTTCCAGCTATACCTGAACTAACAATAGACGCAAAAGGTTATTCATTCATCATATACATTTTACTGTTACAGGCAGAAATCGGCTGGATGCTGGCGATGTCAGCGCCGGGTCATATAACAGGCAGTTTGGCGTCAAGGTTCGTTGCCGACCGGCTCGGCCGACGCGCCACCGTGCTGCTTAGTGCTCTTCCAATGGCTGTTGGGACGGTGAGTTCTCCTTCAGCACCACAATGTTGCTTACCTGCTTGGCTGTTCATTAATAAGACGCGACACCTCGCGATCTGTTCTGCTTGTACAATCATGTCAGGGTAAACGGTATCACAATCGCAAGGTTTCATAACACGCAGTTTGGCGTCCGGGTTGTTTTAGCCCACCGGCTCGGCCGCACTACAGTATTGCTCACTGCCGTTTGAATGGCTATTGTGACTGTGAGCTCTTCTTCAGCATCACCACAGAATAAAACGCTACAGATAATTGTCACTTTTGATCTTTGTAAAAGTTGCATGAGTACTGTAACCGAACTGTAACCGGCGGAGGCTGTACTACATAAAGCGCAAGGTGGAACTGATGGTGCCCTGACAGACGTTTATGTGTATCCTGTAGGTGTGGCTCACTACATGTAGAGAACCCGCTCTTATTATTTCTAGATATGACTCAATGATTTGTAAAACCTGGTCGTTTAGTTAGTAGGACAAATCGTATTAAGTGTCTGTTACAATTCTACCTAGGTACCATTATTTCATTAGAGTTTTTACATTACTCCTGACTAAATTGCAACTTGTGAAATACAATCGACAGGGTAACTTTGTCCCTTCCGTTGTAAGTGTGGGCCAATGTTATACGGAAGGGTCAAATTTACCGTATGTGTTCTCTTAGTCTTATAATTCGTTCATTCTCTTTTCAGATAATAGTCGCGTTCGCACAGAAGGCTTGGTTACTCTACGTTACCCGGTTTCTATGGGGAGCAGGCACGGGAATGGTTGGATTAGTAAGTATTTAAAATTGTTATACCGAAGTAGCAAAATTAGCATAGGATAACTCTAATAACTTTAATGGGCGGCTTATACGTCCTTAAAACTGTTTGGAGCGGCCTGTCATGTTTTGAACTTATATGTATCTCTAGGTGCGTGTGTTAGGGTGCGCCTACAATGAAGCGGAGCGGAACGGACACGTACGGAAACGACCAGATACAGATTTCAACTCAGGTGATTGGTCTATTCGCTCCGCCTTACTGAAACGAAGACGCACCCTTAGGCTGCCTGTACAAGTGTACACTGGAGCGGAGCAGAGCGGATTTGTGTAAAATTAACCAATACCATCAATCCTCAGATTTAAATGCACTTCTTTTGGGCTTCACAAGAACTCAGCCTTGTTGGTACATTTTTTCCGCTCAGTGGACAGGCAGCCTAAGCCGCTTAGCAATAAATTGTGCCATTAAATACTGCAACTTTGCCCATGAGGCAAAATAAACCATAAACAAATGTGATTGGGTCTAGTTTTGGTGTAATAATACCCATATGAAAACTAACTCAGATGGTTTAAATCAATAACAAAATGTGACTTTAATTACTACGTTTGAGCAAATAAATGACTGATTTTGATTCTTATTATATTCTGCCCCACAGCATTTTGACAGTATATGTTTGAGCATTTTGGTGCGATGAACAGAACATCCCAAAAATTCTGAATTGTCATTGTCCGAAAGTATCATCGTTCCGAATGTTAAAGATCCCAGCGTAGTTTACTACGGGTGCGTAACGATGGCTATAACAACTTTTGATATAATTTCAGTCGGTATAACGCTCATTTCATATAATTATTGAATGATATAACAACACTTAATATATCAACATTTGATATAATTATTGTTTCATATATGTTACGATAGTATCTATGGTTGTCTTATATGACATATAGAAATTAACAAGATGTCTATATTCTGGCTCGTCTTACAATAAACGTCTTTAATATCTTTCTTTATTTTCTCTCATCATCTCAAGACCTTAATATGGTGTCAGGTGTATATCGACTGTCGGAAAATTCATCATCACGTTGGTGAATTTCAAATTGTTACTGTTTTAACGAAAAATGTCGGATCCAGCAACTTCTAATGATTCCGCTCCTGTCAAAGAGCCTACAATGTCACCATCGGGAATAAAATCAAAGCAAATGGGAAATGTAAGTAGTCTTGAACCATTAAATACAAACGGAAATAACATGCTACAAATTTGGAAAAACTTCAAAACTAAATTCCTGATATATTTACGAGCCTATAATTTGGTAGAAGAGAGCGAACAACGAAAAGTCGCCATATTTTTACATCATGTCGGCAACGAAGCTTTAAACGTATTTTACAGCTTTGACGTAGATATGGATAAGATCACGTTGAGCGAGCTGATGGCACTATTTGAAAATTATTATAGGCCAAAAATAAATATCACGATGGAACGTCATAAATTGTTCAACCGTCGCCAATATCCTGATGAAGATATAGATTCCTATGCGACTGATCTGAAAAATATAGGGCTCTCGTGTAACTTTGACAAGCTACGCGATGAACTTGTCAGAGATATTTTTAGCTGGAACTTAAATCAATCAAACCAGTATATCAAAGAAAAGATACTTCAAGAAGCTCCTAAATCTCTAGATGAAGCAATCAACTTAGCGAAGTCGGTAGAACTGTCCAGGATCCAAGCAAAGGAACTGTCAACCAACGACACTGCGAATATTTTTTCAGCGGAAAGACGCATCAGCAGGAGTCAATATAAGTCACATAGAGCCACGTCACCACCGAAGTCCAGGAATGCTTCTCCGTACACTGTCTCGTCTCGTTCGGGTACACCGTCTCGTCTCAACAGCCCGTCGTCGTACAGAAGCTCCTCCGACAAGTCACGTTCCGGTACGCCGTCACGGAGATACAGCTCGCCAGGACCATCTTCGTCTTCACAGCGATCATGCGGAAACTGTGGTCAAGTACACCGCTATCGCTGCCCTGCGGGTAATGTCAAATGTCGAATCTGTCAAAGGCAAGGTCATTACAGTAAGTACTGTCGTAGACAAAACATATCAGCGATATTTGCTGAAGATAGTCCCGACAAGGGCAATTTTTTTGTTCTTCGGATCTATTGAATGTAATAGTATTATCGAAAATAAGCCGTGGACTATAAACCTTTGTATACACGACATCCCATTGACCTTCTTGATCGACTCAGGAGCTGATACAAATGTCATGTCTTATTGTGATTTTGAAAAGTTAAGACTGCCGGCGCATATAATAAAGAAAAGTAGTTTCAAATTGTCAACTTTAACCGGTCATGTCATTCCTACAGTGGGTCAATGCGAATTGGAATGTGTATACAATGGTTCAAGTCATAGAATACCATTTTATATTGCGAATATACAATTTCAAAATATAGTAGGTAGAAGTACGTCCGAAAAATTACACTTGATAAAACGAGTACATAAGGTAAATTTTGATGATAGCCAAAACCAAATGCCAACGAATTTATTTGATCAGTATAAACATGTTTTTGAAGGTATAGGTTGTATAAAAAATTTTGAATGCCATTTGGTGTTAAAACCTGATGTCGAACCTTGATGCATGCCGGAAAATACCTTTTAAAATACAACAGAAATTTCAAGAACAACTGTCAAAATTAGAGTCACAAGGCATCATTACCAGAGTTGACGAACCAACTGCATGGGTTAATTCTATTGTTGTAGTCTCAAAACCCGATGGAAGCTTAAGAATATGCTTAGACCCAAGAAAATTAAATAAGGCTATTTTAAGGTCACATTTCGCGTTCCCTAACATCGATGAGATTAAGTCAGATTTGTCTGGTTCACATTTCTTTACCAAATTAGATGCCAGATCTGGTTTTTGGATGTTGAAACTGGATGAACAGTCGTCTAAACTATGTACATTCATTACGCCTCAGGGAAGGTACCGGTTTCTCCGTCTACCATTCGGAATCAACGCTGCACCAGAAATTTTTCATGGTGAAATGGTCAGGAGGTTCGGAGATATCAAGGGCCTAAAGATAATGATGGATGATTTTTTGATTTATGGAAGAACGAGGTCTGAACATGATTTAAGACTAAAACAGGTTCTAGAACGTGCGGATCAAATAGGTCTTAAATTTAATAAGGAAAAGTCGGTTCTGTGTGTGTCTGAAGTCAAATATTTAGGGTTCATTTTTAACCAAGATGGAGTATCGGTCGATCCATCTAAAGTCGAAGCTATCTGCAAGATGTCAAGCCCTACCAATGTCACTGAACTGCAGCGCTTTCTAGGGATGATTAATTTCTTAGGCGCCTTTATTGAGAATATGTCGATGAAAACAACACATATTAGAAAGTTGTTGAATAAAAACACGGCATGGTATTGGTCTGACACACACGAGAAAGAGTTCGTTGAGTTAAAAAAATGTATAAGCTCAGCACCCGTTTTGACTTATTTTGACGAAAATAAGCAATTAATAATGTCAGTCGATAGTTCTAAGGATGCAATGGGAGCAGTCATAATGCATGATAGAAATCCCATAGCGTATGCGTCCGCGTCTCTCACTAGTGCTCAACAAAATTATTCACAAATTGAGAAAGAGCTACTTTCAATTTTGTTTGGGTGTACTAAGTTTCACCAGTATGTGTATGGCAATAAAGTGTTAGTCGAGACAGATCATAAACCAATTGTGAATATATTTAACAAGTCGTTATATGATATACCACCGCGCTTGCAAAGAATTATGCTAAGGTTACAGCCATACGATCTTACTGTCACATATAAGCCAGGTAGATATCTATATGTCGCAGATACGTTGTCCCGTGCTGCTTTGCCTGAAAATTCATTGACTGACTTGGATAAGGACATAGATCTTCATGTCAATCTGCTTGTTGCTAATTTATCCCTTAGTACAAAAAACCAGAAAGAGATAGAAGATGCTACTTCTTCATGTCAGGTCATGAACAAGTTAAAGTCATATTGTGTGAATGGATGGCCTCACAATAATAAAAATATAGAGGCAGAAGTCAAACCTTATTTTCCTGTCAAAGATGATATTCATTGTACCAATGGAATATTGTTCATGTCGAATAGGGTCATTGTACCTCAGGTACTGCGCAGAAAGTACTTGTCGTTACTTCATGTTGGTCATCAAGGTACAAATTCATGTCAAAGATTAGCTAGAAGTTCAATTTACTGGCCAAATATAAATAACGATATTCAGAATTACGTAGGTAAATGCGAAATTTGTCTTGCGTATAGGAGGAATAACTCAAATGAAAGTCTGTTGCCTCACGAGTTCAAATTCTTGCCGTGGAATAAAGTAGCTATTGATTTCTTTGAGTTTCATAAAACTACATATTTGATTGTGGTTGACTATTTCTCAAAGTATGTAGAAATAGCAAAATGCTCAAGAAATACTAGTGAAGTTGTAATTACACATTTAAAATCAATTTTCGCTCGACACGGTATTCCTGCCACATTAATGTCTGATAATGGCCCTCCTATGAATTCTAAAGCTTTTCAAGATTTCATGGCAGTGTGGAATATAGAGCATATAACGTCTAGTCCGTATCTAAGTAGGTCAAATGGTCTAGTTGAACGTGAAGTTGGCATAATAAAAAACATGCTAAAGAAATGTAAGGCAGATAATTCTGACCCATATTTGGCACTGTTACAATACAGAAACACTGCTAAAGACAGTCAATTCTCTCCAGCTGAATTATTGATGTCCAGATCACTACGTACTAAGCTACCATCTATGGAGAAAGACCTTAAACCAAAAATATGTGACTATAATGCTTTAAAGAAGTATGATGATTTTAGAGTTGAGAAGATGACTATTTTTATTTTTGATGATTATTTTAATAGAAATGTTAAGGACATGAAGCAATTAGACACAGGTACTCCAGTAATGTTTAAGAAACATCCCGATTCAACCTGGATTCCGGGTGTAGTGGATAAAGTGTGTCCGGAACCTAGGTCTTACATAGTTAAGAATTCAGATGGGGCTTATAGACGAAACAGACAGCATATTTTAAAACGGCCTATTTTCATAGACTATAGAGTTTATAGCCCGTCTAATCCTTGTAGTTCTAATAAAAGTACTGATAATGATGTTGTGAATGTTGAACACCGTTCTCAAGAAAATGTGGTGTTTGACCCTCACAAGATATATACGCGTTCAGGTCGTGAGGTTAAGAAACCTAAACGTTGTGATTGCTGCTAGTAGTTTTGAATTTTTATAATTTTAATATTGTTTACAGTCATCCCTTATTATTTTATGTTCGTTTGAAATGTAATTTAAGTTTGTTTATATCCATTACTGACGGATGTCATTTATACCTTTGTCAAATATGACAGTGTTTCGTTTTACGTAGATATCGTAAAGTTTACTGTATAGGTTGTAACATAATTTTTAATTAGTGTTTATAATATTGATTTGTATGTAGGTACAGTCGGCGTAGTATTTTCTTTCCTTTGGAGGGAGATGTTACGATAGTATCTATGGTTGTCTTATATGACATATAGAAATTAACAAGATGTCTATATTCTGGCTCGTCTTACAATAAACGTCTTTAATATCTTTCTTTATTTTCTCTCATCATCTCAAGACCTTAATAATATACTGATCATTTAATCGAATAACATTTAATATAACATTCTTTAAGTACCTATAATGCATATTTCTTCTAATGAATTTATGGTATAACGTTTATTTTATCTAACGTTGAAATGGCATAACGTATAGGGTATAGAGAAATAGGGGGGCGGAGGCGGAGCCCCCCGCATTTAAAAAAAACAAACCAAAAGTTCAATTAGAAACGTATGTTAGGTTAGGTTAGGATAGAAAAAAAAGGAAAAAAAGGAAAAAAAAAGGAAAAAGAGGAAAAAAAAAAGAAAAAAAAGGTTTGAACTGCATCCCCCAGAAAAAATGGACTGCTACCAGAAAAATAGGTTAGGTAAATTATACCATATTATTAATTCGAAATTATACCATATGAAATTATACCAAATGTTGTTATACCAAATGAACATTATACCATAATTACCATATGATGGTTATAGGAAATAAGTGTTACCTATACCAAATACTCAATACTCAATCATTTATTGCATTCCACAATGATAGTTTACAAGATACTAGGTAAACTTAAGTTTCATAACAGTTACATAATAGTGAACTTAATTGTGGACCCTGTTGGGCACAGCAAATTCCGTGAAGAGAAGACGACTTATATAATTAAGTAAACACTTTATGTAAAATTAAATTTTTTGGAACTTGCATATACACAATGCAATGCAAATTTTTTGGAATTGTACCTACTTAATATTTAATATACTTTATTTAATTTATTTTCTCTTTATATTATATTATAACTTATTTAAATGATAAGTATACGAAATAAAAATAGATATTTTAAAATTATACCACACGTTTATTATATCAAATGAGTCATTATACCATATGAAATTATATCAAATGTTGTTATATCCAACATACTTATACCATTTATTTTTATATCGATCATTACACACCCGTTTACTACAACTGAATTTTGACAATACAATTAAATAAATAATTCCAAATGCATTTTTTCTCTAATCGATCTCATTGCTGTGTCATCAGAGCAGGTGGTTTTCGGTATAAAATTCAATTAACGCTGTCTGAAAAAAGGTCCAAGGAATATACCTACTAAGGAATTTAACGTAACTTGCTCTATGTTTAATATTTCATGGTAACAAAAGTTCCCTTACTTTTCAGTTGGTGCCAATTTACTTGGGAGAGATATCTGACTCTGAAGTCCGAGCAACCCTGTCACTATGTACCAGAGTCACGTTCAACCTGGGGAATCTTCTCGTGATGAGCATAGGTCTTTTTGTCACATATGAATGCCTCAATTATATGATGCTCGTGCTGCCTGCGATGTATTTCTTCGCCTGCTTATGGATACCGGAGTCGCCGTATTATCTGCTGAAGAGGGGGCGAGTCGGTGAGGCGAAGAAGGTGCTGATGAGTCTTCGGCAGAATAAGGATGAGAAAGTGAGTTTCATAGTTTCGTACCAAATTGAAAAAGGAAGAGGACTTTTTTTTTTGTTCTTACCTCAGTACTCCGTCTGTTGTAGATGGAGAGGGATCCGCCTTTGGACTTTGTTCAAGTAAACTTCGATTACACGGTGAACTTATAGGTTTATTCACTGAGATGGGTCATTGTCAGATTTAGTCATCTTTTCGGTGAACACGTACAAAGTTAAGGACTTCAGGCCTAGTTTTCCGATCAAAATTATATTAGCATAAACGACGTTTTCCCTTTCTATGGGCTTCCGTGTTAAAAACATAACTTCTATGCACAAACGCTGTTAACTATTGGCCACCGAAGAGACATTTTTTGTTTTTTGAACTGACAATGACCCAGATATTATAATTTTAGCAATTTAGGACATGATGCTGCGTAAGAGCAGTAAAGGCGACGACCCGGAACCACAGATTTAATCTGGTGTTGCCATGTTGGCATAGACTAATACAATTTAACTAATAGACACGTTTGAGAGATTCACAACACCGTCGTTTATGAACCGATTTGGAAAATTATATTTTTTTTGAGAGAAAGCACTGTAAGCATCTCAAGGTTGATGAGGAATCGAAGAAACTCCTCAAATATTTTAGGCACATACATGCATTATGACGATTTCAGTATTTTTATAGGTAGTAACTTGTTCAGCTTTTCTCGGAAATAAGATTATTTTACGTTGAGGTCGGTTATTTTTTGTGAAAAGTTAATCATGACATTTAGTTTATTTCAAACTCAAAATATACCCAAGGCAGTTACTATTTTTTTTCGAACATTAATCCACCTATACATAATGTACCTATAGCCTAACAAGTTGCGGTTTTGCCCTGAAATAGTGGCGCTACAAACAGCTTTCATACATATGTACGTCATACATATATGCATTATAGATGTCGCATTTCCTAACCGATTCTTATGAAATTTAGAATTATACATAGATTTAGCTGTCGATTTAATTTTTTGTGATTTTTCAAAATAGCGCAGATTCAGGGGTTGAAATCGTAAAAAATAACAAATTTCCGTATCTATTGTATGCAATAGTTGTATACAACTTCTGCTGCACCTACTCTGTATTAAGTTAAAATTTTCATCAGTTTCACTACCCAAAGGTTGTCTGGAAGAGATCGCTTTTTAGCGATAAGACCGCCTGTTGTCTACCGTTATTTATAAATTGTATTTGTCTTGTTTCCTTTCGTAAATTTTTATTGGTGTGCAATAAAGTATTGTATTATTATTATTATTCCCTTTATTCGTTTTTATACTTAGGAGGCCTTATTCCTTTTAAAATGCTGATTGTTTAGACATTTTTCTCTATGATCAAACATGTTTCTTAACATATTATTGATGTTACTACCTAGAACAGGGCTATTGGGATTTATTGGTATATATTTGAAACCTACAGTCTGAAACTTTCATTGATAATTTTTGTTCGAAAAACTACTCGAAATTGTCAAAATTCACGTGGAAAATTCGTTTTTTCAACTTATTTTCGACTGCACGCAATGAAAGCATGAAATAGCTACGTTACTACCTAGAACTCGGGAAAAAGTATTATTCACTTCAAAAGTTGGTTACAATTAACAATATATTCGTCATTTAAATATGAAAAAAATAAATTTTAAAAGGAATAAGGCCTCTTAGGCTAGTTATTTTTTAACTCCTATTATATTATTATTATTATGTTATAATGTAGCCGAAAAAGCATTCAGTGCTTTAATGGACAGCAGACTATAGACTTTTTTAAGGCTCACGAAATGTATATCTTTATATAAGAGTTAGTAACTGTATAACTTAAGAAAAGAACTGGAGTGGATAAAATATTTTTATTAACCAGATAACTAATAAAAACATTTAACCTACTTCTAACGCTTACCTCTGGTTTCCAGGAGTTGGAAGACGATCTCATGCAGATGCAGAGCGATGTTCGCAACGAGACGCGCCGCTCCGGTGGGATCAAGGAGTTACTGTCTGGAAAACAGTACAGAAAAGCCATCGTCATCGGCGTAGGTACATAAAACCATAACACCACACAACACATCACATTCGCACTCCTTGGTACATTTCCTTTTACCACGGAATAAAGACACTACAGAAGCCACACTCTTTTGTTATTTGCCGCTTTTGCAAAAGAATAAGCCTACTAGTATCTGATTGGTAATTTTGAATGACGTGCAACGTCGTTGGTTGTAGTACGATGTGGGTGTGTCATACTCTTAGGGTTGCCTACGCAAACAAAACGGAAACTAAATCTGGGTAATTGTACTTGCTTTACACGCTCGTCCTAAATAAGATAACCTAGTCCAATCTTTATCATGATGGACCCTGGAAGTTCCTACTGCATCTCAGGATTCGTTCACTTTGATGAGTAGTTAGAGTCAGTATCATAAAATTTACCAGATGGTGGAGCCTGGAAATGTCCACTGGATCTCAGGGTTGGTTCAACGCAGACGTGCGGTTTCGCATTTCGATTCACTTCAATGAAATGAATTACGTTATAATATAAGGTACTATAATATATGTCCGATCTAACGTTTCTGAATCCTCAACTTAAAAACGCCGTAATTTTGATTTCAGGTTTGAAAATGACACAAATAATGACTGGTATCGTGGTGGTACAGCAGTATTTGAGCATAATTTTACAGGAGAGCAAGATTACTTTGCAACTGTCAACTACTTTCATAGTGTTTGGTGTCGTCAGATTTGTTGTTGGTAAGATTCTTCAGTTTTTTATTAATCAATAAAAATATTCATCAATTTATCATTTACAACCCTTAATCAGCCTCTGATTAACATGCGTTTGATCCAAAAAAATCCATGACGAGCGGTCGCATGACCTCTGCATCCATTTAAATGGAATTGAAAAAAAAAAACATAAAAAAAACCAAGGCAGGGCTACATAACTCTCTGATCAAGTGATCATATAGAGTAAAGTATCGATTACTGTTTTTGGGTTGTTAAGATGTACCTAGGTAAAAAAAATGTGTATTAGGTAAAAAAAAAAACATAGACCGGCAGATAGATAGAAGGACAAAAAACTAGTCAGTGTTTCGTTTTTCCTATTAAATAGTATAGTCCCATATTAAAGGGCGTACCCCGTCTCAATGACTTTGGGAAATCGAACTTTTTTCGTTCCCACTAGCTTGTATAATTTTACAGTTTTTAAGGTGTCAAGTATGTGGGGTATCTGGGTGGCGCCGCTCCTACTACGTCGAAGTGATAAGCGATATCGCAACTCTAGAGGCCCAGATCCCGGTACTAAATTAACGGAGATGCCACAAACTCGGTCACGCTACGTGTGTCTCGCTCGGTATCCTGCCTTTTCGCCGAAATAATTTTCCCAAATGATTCATTTCTCAACTCTCGAGTTTGTCTGAAAGCAAAAAATTTTTGCTCTTATAAAATAGGTACAGTAGGTTAGGTTAGGTTTGTTTTATGAAAGTTCCGAAAAAAATATGGTTTCAGAGAAAATCGTGAGTTGGGAAATGAAACAATTTGGCAAATAAAACATTTGGGAAAAAATATTCTGCCAAAAGGCAGAGAACCGTCTCGCTCACTCGTATGGACGCGGCCGGCTGCCGCGCTCTCTCGCTCACTCGTTTGCCATGCCGCTGGTCGCGCAAAGTCGTGTCATCTCCGTAAAAATTATGCGCAAATTCGAGTAAACACCTTTTGCTCAAAAAATATAAGACCTATTGAAAAATCAGCAGTCATGATTAAAGGTCATTACTTACTCAATTATTGGTATGTTTCATGTCTAAGCATCGCGTAGCAAGGGAGACTTTACCGACATAACCTAGCTCACAGCATAGGTACGCTGAGCCTGAGCCTTTTGCCACTTGCCGAGAGAGATGGTAAGTACAAACGAGGACACAATCAACTGTACTACCATAGATATTAACACGTTGAAATAAGGTTTATATTCGTTTACAAATGTAGGTACAGTTATCAGTGTCTTCGACAATGTAGTACTTATATTATAATTCTGTCATGTATTTTTCGTTTTGTCAGGTGTTTAGCGGGCCTATGATGGTTGCTTATATCTCGCGATAAATAAGTGACAAAGCATCAGTCACGTTTTGACAAAATGCGAGTGTGAACTCGCAAAAAACTACATAATATATCACGCATCGATGTAGAATACCCGTAGAATACCCGGGTATTCTACATCGATGATATCACGTGATAAACGCAACCATCATAGGCCCCCAGATTTCTCCTATTGTATGAGGCATTTAGAAATTCTATTACACATAAATAAAAAGTACCAAGCTAAAATGCGTTTAATATTTACGGGCACGAAGAAGAACTTGAAAACACTTTGATAATAATGAAATTTGCCGAGTAGCCCCCTAATAATGTGTGTTGTCTTGCAGGTATAATGAGTTCCATACTGGCGGACCGAGTCGGCCGCCGCCCGCTGCTGATCTACTCCTTTCTACTCACCGGCCTGTCTCTCACCGCAGTCAGCGTTTATTTCTTCCTAAAAGAAATCCTTGAAGTTTCCCAAGAATCACTTCAACACTTTGCATTTGTACCTTTCGCTGGTATCATCAGTACAACTGTTCTCTCAACTTTAGGTTATAATTCCATCATTTTCGTGATACCAGGGGAGATTTTCCCTCTTAACGTTAAAGCTGTTGCTTTATCAGCCTTTAATATATTTGGAGGAGTGTGTGCGTTCACTGTGGCTAAAGGATTTCAGGTTTTAAGGTATCTAACTGGGTTCTGTGGTGTGTTCTGGGTGTTCGCTGGAGTATCGTTTGCTGGGGCGATATTCACTATGCTATATGTCCCCGAAACCAAAGGAAAGACTTTGAAAGAGATACAAATACTTCTGCAGGGTGATTTGTATTATGAACAGGGTGAAAAGAATGAAAATGAAAGTAATGGATGTGATAATGAGTTGCAAGAACTGAATTCCAAGGATAAAAATATTGATTGTAAGGTTTAGGAAGACTTAGGTGATTTTTAAAGACGCACGTTGCTATAAGGTTTGTATAGTGTATCATTATATTCCACGATTAATCAGATCTGATCTGTGATAGTAGGTTTGATCTCAATACGACTTCAACATTTAGTTATAGACATATTTTACATACTTAGACAAATCACTCTTCAGTGATGACGAATAACTCATAGATTATAGTATAATAAGCAATTCTGTAAATTATTCAGGAGGTCTATTTTTTTTCTATTTTACTAGAACTACCAAGACATCACATCTATTAGTTATGGTCGTTTTCTTACATGAAATCACAATTATTGTTTACTAGCTTTTGCCCGCGACTACGTCCGCGTGGAACTTGGAAGTATAGAAGCAACCTCGTACAACACGATAGATATCCACCTAATCACCTTATTTAATAAAAGGGATTATTAAAAGCGCCTAAATGTAAGAGCAATTGTGCTTTTGGTCTAATCATTACTTTTCCTACAGGGTCATCAATGTCATCATGAATTACTTACTCACTTTTCAATCTTTTTAGGGATAATTTCCAGGATGAAAACTATCCTATGTCCTTCCTCGGATCTTAAACTATCTCCATGCCAAATTTCATCAAAATCGATTTAGCGGTTTAAGCGTGAAGAGGTAACAGACAGACAGACACACTTTCGCATTTATAATATTAGTATGGATTATAAATTAGGTACTTTGTACAATTATGGCACAGAAAAAAAAGGTTAGAATAAGGTTGCGGGTTGTACTTTTCGATATCTCGATATGGTTTGTAGTAGTAGGGCCTCGTGCAGGGTCCGTCCGGATTGTTACTACCGTCTTGCCTACTAACCCACCGCCAAACAGCAATGTTCGCATTGTTGTGTTCCGGTGTGGGGGTAAGATAGCCGGTGAAATTACTAGCATAGAGGCATTCTATCTTCGTCCTCCGGGTAGGCAAGCACTTGTGACTCCTCTGGTGTTGCAGGTGTCTATGGGCGACGGTAATCGATTTCCATCAGGCGATACGTTTGCTCGTTTGCCCCCTATGACATAAAAAAAAAAAAAAAAATGGTAGCATGCCTCGCTGGCGCACTTGGCCTGACTGCATTACATATTATTAAGTTAACAAGTCGGGAATCTATACGTATTGCCTAACAAGTTGGTTTTTAGCCCATGCCATGTTGCAGATTTTTAGTGGTTCCTACTAAGAAATCAGTGAATGTCACTGATGTAAACAAAGACGAAACAGGACTAAATAATTCGCAAATTTCACGCAATCTTCTCATAATAAAGACAAAATTATCCACAGTGATGAAGGTAAAGTATTTTTTTCAATACAATTGACTATTTATTTTAGAAGAAGAACGAAAGATTACGCAGCATTCCGGTGAACAATGTTTTGAATTTGGTTATCGCTACTGACATTTCATAATGCGTATACCCGTATACGGATACGCATATATAACTATTTTTATGATTACGTTTGCACATTATTGCCAGTTGAAAGCTGTTTGTAGCGTCACTATCCCAGGGCAAAACCGCAACTTGTTACCATATCCAATAGTGTCTTATTTCCGTCGAATTGTTATACCATATCCAAATATTGTATTGTTGTATATCTAAGCATAAATACAAAATCAGTATATTTCGCAAATTATTTTTTTATTTCATATATTTTTGTTATTAAACTGTGTAAGTATATACCTTGAATGTTATTTATTAGGATATAGGTAAGAAAGCCCACTTTTACCCATCAAAAACACTTTCATGTAAAATAAAATAATGCCAAGTCGATACCACATGACTCGCGCTGTCAAAAAGTTCACGAGCCCAATGATGGTTATCATTATCACGCGATAAATTAGTGACAAAGCATCCGTCACCCACACTCGCATTTTGCCAAAACCTGACGGATGCTTTGTCCCTTATTATTAGTTCTTAATCGCTTGATGAATGCAACCATCATAAACCCGCAGATATCATGTAGAGCCAAGCTTCTGACTCTACATTCTACAAGGTCTAACCTCACAAACTCTACACCTTTATCAAAATGTGTGGCTAAATGTAAGAGTCGCGCTTACAATATCTGCACCTCTAGCATAACTGTTACAAGCGACTATATCTCGCGTGATAAATTCCTGTCTCTTTCTGTGCAGTAATGTGAGAGAGTGACGGGTAGAGCTATGTCACGTGACAAGAGTCACGAAGAACAGTTAACAGTGTTAGACGAGCTGATGATGTGCACTTTCTTTTAACCGACGTCAAAAATCGGAGCAGGCTCTCAGTTCGTCGGGGAGTTCTTTTTTCATGTTCCCCGTTTACTCGAAAACTTTTTTTTAAGTGTATACTTTTTTGTTGGTTCTATTGTCATATAACATAAATGCGTTTAGTTGACGTCGGTTATTTTTTGTTGAAAAGTGATTATAGGAATACAATGTCTTGGATTATTTTGTATAATTGTGTAAATTGTGTAAGGTGTTATTAGTTTAATAATTTTAATTAAATTGATCGCGTAATGTAAACAGTTACCTTCCATTTCATTAAAAACTTAATTATTACCTGTATTACATTTACAGTTTATAAATAAACAATTAAGAACTTTTATAATTAACCATTTATATGCCATATTTTTGATATTAAATATTTTGTAGTTTAGTTTTGTACAGAGTTGATACCTAATTAAATACTATGTCAATATTACCATTAGTTTTATTTTAGTTGATATACTTACTCCCGTTTATGTTTTTCTGAAGCACGAAGCGTCAACACTAAGTTAAAATTAAAAGAATCTTTATAGAAACTACACTGCACTTGACTACGTTAAGAAAAACGAACACTTTAAAGTGTAATATTTCGTAAACAGATTACTAAATCGAAGGAAAATTCATATTTCCATCCTATTTCCACTCTAGGGGTTTAACCCTTTGAGCGCCAAGCGGCAAAGTAATTCGCCGTGCCACTGACGCCAAATAAAAAAAAAATTGTGCTCCAAAATCAACAGAGATTGAAAAACACAGATAGTGGTTGGAATTAGCATGTTTTTGACCATTGAAATTTTTGACGTCAATAGGCGTCGTTGGCGTCAGTGACACGAATTCCCGATGACGTGATTTGCCGTCTTTGGCGGTCAAAGGGTTAAAAACCCCATCCAATGCAGCGATACCGTACCCAATATGGTTAGACGACAACAAAGGGTTTCCCCGAGCGTGAACCGCTGTCTGGTTTACATTGTCAAGAGGGATGCCCTCAGGCCAATTCTGCACCCTTCGTCCATTTGCCCGTTCGTCTGCTCGGTCCCCGTTCGTGCATTTCCCAGTTTTTCATTTTCCCCGTTCGTCTATTTCTCAGTTTGTCATTTTCTAGAAAGTTAACATTAAGTTGTGTTTAGCTATGGCGCGTAAGTAGGTACATGTTACATAATACTACCTACTGAAAAAAATGACGTATATAAAAGTCAAACCTACGTACATACTCTCATATTATACAAATTTACTCTATGGTACCATACACTCAACTTATCATTCCGGAAGACTCGACGTACAATCATAGATATACACCACAGAATACCGTCATTAAGGGTTCAAAACACAAATATCTACATATGGTAACAGCTCCGCATTTCACACCTATACGCCGTTCGAGAATAGATTACGTACAATTTTTGGAAGACATTAAATCTTGAACTTATGGGTAGTAAGTTACAGTTGTAAGTATATAATTTATGTAACGAAAAAAAAGTAAAAAATAACAGAAATCAACTCAACCTAAATAAATGTAACTAACTAAAACGAAGTCCCCCAGATCCTGGCCCTGAAAAAAAGAAATATATATTTTATATTATTTTTCGTTAGTCCTTGCTGCGGCTCTTTAATTTTTTTTTTACCATAGTTTTTCCAAAAAATTTTAATTGTCAATTTGACATTGTGCTATATTCTTGGCTAAGTTGGTCTTAGATTGGTCAAAAGTTAAATGATTTGACATTGACAAATCGTTAGCTCAATATTACGGAGTTCTTTGTTTGACTTCTGACGAGTTCAAATTATTGTCACAATGACATTTTAGTATCTAATTTTAATTACCCTAAAAATGTAACATAGAACCCTGTAATATTAAATGTTCTTCCAAAAATTATACCAACCCTTTTATCTATATGAGCGCCCTTATTAGATGTGAACATTTAATATTGAGTAGGTAAGTAATAAAACGTATTTTGTATGACGCGTTACGCTTCCTCGCTTTTCAAACCGCTTACGCTTGTAAGGAATAAGGTACACACCACGGGAGGTCTGCGCGGTAACGCCTACACAGGTATACTTAAATCTTTTGATAAGGGCTTGTTTATACTTCCAATGTGGCAACCATTTTTGTTTAGCTGTCTATAAGCATAACATAGCTTAAAATATCTAAGTGAACTGTGCATTTACGAGGCTACATGCATCATCATAAGCCGAAAGATGTTACTGTTGAACAAAAGGTTCACAGTCCGAGCCACAGGTCCGAGCCCTTTGTTGTTTGCCCATGGAACTGACTAACACTTAGGGGCCTTGCACATCGCATTTTGTTTAACGCACTGTAGATGCGCGTTTTAGCAACACGCGTTTTTCATTACACGAAAAAGTGCGTTTGTCGCGATAGTCACGCGCGTGTCGACGGCTAGTGTTGTCTGACCTGCCAGAGTTTGCCAGAATTGTAATTAGTGCTGCCTTGATGTACGCCATCGTGCTACTATTGGAGAGCCGCTGCTCAAAATAGCATTTAGTCAGCGCGTCTGTATCGAAACAAACGCGCGTTGCAAGCGCGTTAGCATCGCGTCTGAATCGCTACTAACACGCGTTTAACATCGCGTCTGCATCGATGTAGGTGTGCAAATTTCTAGAAGGTGCGTCTAACTTGCGTGCTAACGCGTGTGTATTGATACAAACGCACGTCAGCGGCGCGTTAAAAAAACGCGGTTTGCATAGGTCCTTAAGGAATTTTACATTTTTGATGAACAATAAGCTGATTGTATTCCACAAAATAGTTGACTGAGCGAACCAAGCGAGCGAAGCGTGTCCGTTTCACCTTGGGCCAAAATTATTTCGTAAGTCCGTGTTTTTTGATGTCCAGATGCTTTCCGGCTTTCTTTTCTCGTCTTCTCGCCTAGAGGTCGCATTTCTCAACCGGTTGTTATGAAATTTTGTGAGTAGGTTTAATAAGTAATAGTTATTTTGTCCATTCAGTTTTTCTAAAGCCACAAATTACAAACTACGGTATTTGCTGACAGCTCAAATCAGCTACTCTTTATGAAATGTCAAATACGATCTATTAAAGTATGAAGCTTCTATGATGATACAAGCATGTGACGTCATAAAAAGCAGTAGTCAAAACACGTCTTCTTTTTAACCCCCGACGAAAAAAGAGGGGTGTTATAAGTTTAACATGTGTATCTGTGTATCTGTGTATCTGTGTGTCTGTCTGTGGCATCGTAGCGCCCAAGCGGATGGACCAATTTAAGTGCGGTTTTTTTTAATCGAAAGACTTTTCCGTCGAGATGGTTCTTAGCTATGTTTGGTGGAAATAGGACCAGTAGTTTCCAAGATATTCAGCTTTAATTGGAACAAGTGACGAGATCTCAGCCAATAATAAAGTCAATAATTCGAAATATTGGCTAAATGTTAAGTTTTATTAGCATTTTCTATATGACTCACTAATTGAGGGTCTCATGATGACCAGGTAGTTGCTAATGGATCTCAGCCAATATTGAAGGTAAGGATTCCAAATTTTGGTTAAATGTTAAGTTGTATTAGCATTTTCTATATCACTCGATAAATGAAGGTCTCATGATGACCAGCTATTTGTTAATGGATCTCAGCCAATATGGAAGCCAAGAATTCAAAATTTTGGATAAATGATAAGTTTTATTAGGATTTTCTATATCACTCAATAAATGAAGGTCTCATGATGACCAGCTAGTTGTTAATGGATCTCAGCCAATATTGAAGCCATGAATTCAAAATTTTGGATAAATGATAAGTTTTATTAGCATTTTCTATATCACTCAATAAATGAAGGTCTCATGATGACCAGCTAGTTGTTAATGGATCTCAGCCCATATTGAAACTAAGGATTCCAAATTTTAGTTAAATGTTAAGTATTATTAGCATTTTCTATATCACTCAATAAATGAAGGTCTCATGATGACCAGCTAGTTGTTAATGGATCTCAGCCCATATTGAAACTAAGGATTCCAAATTTTAGTTAAATGTTAAGTATTATTAGCATTTTCTATATCACTCAATAAATGAAGGTCTCATGATGACCAGCTAGTTGTTAATGGATCTCAGCCAATATTGAAGCCATGAATTCAAAATTTTGGATAAATGATAAGTTTTATTAGCATCTTCTATATCACTCAATAAATGAAGGTTTCATGATGACCAGCTAGTTGTTAATGGATCTCAGCCCATATTGAAACTAAGGATTCCAAATTTTAGTTAAATGTTAAGTATTATTAGCATTTTCTATATCACTCAATAAATTAAGGTCTCATGATGACCAGCTAGTTGTGATAGGATCTAAGCCAAGAATGTCTAATGTTGGTTAAATGTAAAGTTTTATTAGCGTAATCAACAGATTAATACATTTTTGACAGTACAATAATTTGGTACCTTGGAGCTGAAGATGGCCGTAGGAACTCCTAAACAAAACAAGATAAATCCATGGTTTTTGGGCTCGTCTGATTGTTCCTGATGAGCAATTAACATTTGTGTAAGAAAGTACAGTCAATAATAAAACCGAGTCTCATAAAAACTTTTTTGACCAAAAAAACTCATTATAATTCTTCTCTATAATATTCTTTTCAAACCTGCAACTCCCCGCTACCTTAAAGATCGTTTTAGTTACCTCAAATCTGCAAGGTCCGCTCAAAATTGTATACTCACTGTTCCGGCATCGAAGTCAAAATTTTATTCTAATTCTTTTACTGTGCAAGCTATTTTACTGTGGAACTCGCTTCCGCTGGATCTAAGGCAAGCTAAAACTTTGGCAATTTTTAAACATAAACTAAAAGATCACTATTTGTCTCTACCGTAGCCTAATCCTTTTATAATTCTATGCTGTCGTTTTTCATTATAAGTCTAATGTTAGCTGTGATATTCTTTTCATTCTTCCCTTTTGTATGTATGTACGTTTATGTATGTTTATATATATAGATACTTATTTGTGTAAGTGTATGACCTATCTGTCTAATATTTTGCATGTATAATTTACTTGAAGTTCTTATCTCACCACCTACTATTTTCTGTTTAATTTTGTTTTCTCCGCTACCCAAAGGTTGTCTGGAAGAGATCGCTCTTTAGCGATAAGACCGCCTATTGTCTACCATTGTTTAATTTAAGATTTCTCATGTAATATTTTTCTTGTTGGTGTGCAATAAAGTGTTGTTGTATTGTATTGTTGTATAATTTCTGTCACAGTTTCGGAATTCTGCTAAAGCTGAATTGTTATTAGGACTATTGAACAGGTTCTTTTGATTGAGGTCACAAATAGCAACACCCTGCAAGATTTTAACGCGGCTAAATGACACGTAAGCTTTAGCAAAAGTACTCTTGCCTAAGTGAATAACAGCTTTTTAGGATTTTGTACTTTGTGTCAGTCTCTCCACAGCTTAGCTCAGGGACATAGTGGTTGAATACATTTTTAAAAACATTTTTTGTGTACCTTTCCTACACGTAACAAAAGTAAGGATGTTTATCCCATGGTGTGGGGTATCGATGATTAGGTCTCTCAAAACTAAGTCATGTTACCTAGCACCAACTGCAATTTTTATGGAGCTAAGTAAGCCACCCGTAACTACTATTTGGATCCTGTAGAATAGAAACCTGGTTCTGTTTTAGGCCATAAGTAGCAGGTCCTTGCGACTCATGCAGTGCATTTAAAGTATATAATTTGATTGTCTTGGCTAATAACTTCGCCATTTCGCCATTATAAGCATTAACTAGTCTGACTTTAACGATTTTTTTCCAGAATGTTGCTTAAGGCTATTGAAATCAAAATATATCCTAACTTCAATCTTAGAGAAGACGGCATTCATTACCACTGGCTTGGATCCTGTTGTTATCTACATATAGTCAAGGATCAAGCTCGACGAAAGATTGGAAACCCTGGACCTTAAACGGTGTAAAACAAAAATAGTGTCAAAAGAAGAAAATTCCGGGACGAAACTTCTGTTTGTTTAAAAAATATGAAATAAAAATAAAATTAAAAATTTAAAAAACCCCCGACATGACCACCAATAAAAAGAAAGAAATAAAATCTACGAAATGTGCCTATACAATGAACAGTAGAAAAAGAATCCAAGCTTTGTTGCGTCGGGGGACCGCTAAGTAAATGAAATGCAATGTACTGAAAATCGTAAAGTGGGAAGCCCAAATGCATACATGCAATTTTGCGTTGAAAAATATATTTCATTTCATTTAGGTACTTAGCGGTCCCCCGATCGCAACGAAGCTTGGATTCTTTTTCTACTGTTCATTGTATAGGCACATTTCGTAGATTTTATTTCTTTCTTTTTATTGGTGGTCATGTCGGGGGTTTTTTAAATTTTTTAGTTATTGTACAATTACAAATAGTATAATGTCCAAAAGTTAGTGATAGTTTATTTGGTACCGCGTATTTTTTAATCGGTGTTTAGTGGTTTCAATGCCCAAATTTATATTCACTTTAGTCAAATACCGTACTTTGCAATTACAATACAATCTCGCGAGGTAACAGCTCACATATATCTACTACTATATTATACCTACTTATTTAAGTGTACGATTAATAACGGCTTTCTCCAGTACCAGAGAAACTGGTCTATTAATTTTGCGGAAACCGCGTCTCCTCCTTTATAAAACTACTTCCTAACAGGAAACAGGGTCCAAATTCACGTTAAATGACTACCCGGGCAAAGAGTCGTTCAGAAATGTAATATCTAGCGACCTCTCAGCTTATGAACAAGGCTAATATAAATTACAAGCTCCTTGTAAAGGTGTAATATCAAAGTGACGGCTCAGTGAACCTCTATACAGCGTTATTGGCTGAATGACGCGAATATACAGTGTGATGAAAATTAAACAAGTTTTGAGACAAAATGGCGTTGTGTGTTTCTTGATAGTTTTTGCTCATAAATTACTATCCTGGTAATAGAATATTGTAGAAGAAATTTCTGAAATATAATTTAACGACCTCTTAATATAACGGTGTGTTTTTGTAAGTTTTCTTAATTTGATGATAGATTTTTGACCGAGCCAACGAAGCGTCTGTATCAGCTTCACCCAAATTTCATTCGTATAACCGGACCGGATGAACCATTGATACAAAGATCAAAGCTCAAAGAAAAATTGAAATGCGTAACCTGGTAGAAGAGGCCGGGAATCGAATCCGGTACCTCTGCATTGTTTTTTGTATCAATGGTTTAAGAGCATTTATCAAAAAGTTTGTACACAATTAAGACAGAAAATTAAAGTCAAATATAATTTTCCTATTTTGTTACCATTTTTTATTGTGATTTCCAATACATTGATATCAGATTATGTATAATTAAAAAAGTATATTAAGCATAACAGAACCTTAATTACCGAACATAACCATAACATTGATATAAAATTACTAAAATAATTGGTAAGAAAATAGGAAAATTATATTGGACTTTAATTTTCTGTCTTAATTGTGTAGAAACTTTTTGAGAAATGCTCTTAATATAAAAATTGTGGTGTGTATAGTTGAAGTAATGCAAGCTGAGCTAATCCACTTACCTGCATTCACAATAGCATTGTGTCTAATACAATCCTATCTGCTTTTGTTCTCTTAAGGGCCAACCTGGCGCCACCCAGTTACTTACAAAAAAAGGTTAGAACTACATTGCGTGGATATTGAATTTTCAACCTCATTCCTTGTTGAATAGGTTTAAAATGGTTGATGATGAGAGTTCATAGTCCTTTTTCAAGAGAATACGTTCTTGTGAAGAGTCGGACGGTTGTAAAATTTTCAAAAGTTATGATCACCATTATTCTGTTAGTGCATTTTTTAGTCTAATGTCCAAGGAAATAGAGTCGATAATCTATATTAACCTTCCAAGGTGGTTACAATCTGCTTTTACTACGAGCTCGTTATCTTAATTTGCGGTTTACCAGTTGTGGTTTGTTCAATGGTATTCAGTTCTTAAGTGGATTAGCTCAGCTTGCATTACTTCAACTATACCCACATAACAAAATGAGACATTACATCACTACATAGTATAAAACAAAGTCGCTGCCTGCTGTCTGCCCCTATGTATGTATGTATGTATGTATGTATGTATGTATGTATGTATGTATGTATGTATGTATGTATGTATGTATGTATGTATGGATGTAAACACTTTATTGTAGACAACAACTGGTTATAAAATACATTGATAACAAATGAAACGTGAACAAAGGCGAACTTATCCATATTAGGGATCTGTTCCAGTTAACGTGTGAGCAATTGAAGGAATGGGTATTTGAGGAAAATAGGCAAAAAGCTTAGATCCATATGTATGCTTAGATCTTTAAAACTGCGCAACGGACTTTGATGCGATGTTTTAATAGATAGTGATTCAAGCGGAAGATTTATATAGGTATGTGTGCCCCGCGGTGTTACCCGCTCATCCCACAGGAACACTAAATTTATTCGGGATGAAAAGTATCCTATGTCCTTCCCCGGGACTGAAACTATCTATACTTATACCAAATTTCATCTAAATCTAAAAGTCATGTTCAGCCATTAAATTATTACCTCACAGAGCCAATAATATATTTAATATAACTTATACTTGAATGTACGAATGAGCTTATTTCATACAAACAAAAATTAAATGAAATAATCCACTTTTCTTCGGATTTTGAACAAAAGTCACGGACAACAATAATGGTCGTGCTTTGTTTAAACTTCGGTGTTAAAACTAAGAATTTCTTCGCTGCTGTGGAAATCCGGAAAATTTAAACAATGCGAGGTAGTAAAGAGCATGTATAGGTACCTAAAGTGTTTTCTCATGCCGCGATAAACTTTTCACCGACATTCAGTTCCATGAGGAAAACTTGATTTTTGAATTTCGCCAGGTTTTCGTAACTAGCTAAATAAAGTTGGTAAGTACACGGAACCACGGAAGACTGGGTGCAGTAACGTACTGGCCAATGCAGAGGACAAACTTATGTGTAGCAAAGTTATTAGATATACTTGTAGCTCAGTTTATGAACCTTTGGAGCCTTGCTTCCACTTTCTTGTGATTTCATGCGGTCACATAGTTAATAAAGTAGGTATTATACGCAAATAAATACCAATATTTAAATATTTTATAAATACTTACATTGTAATGATGAATATAAGAATATAGTACAAACTCTCTTATTATTTAATATATTTTTTCATAAACAATTTTGATATAATATAAAAATTATTAAGAAAAAGTAGTAGTAGATAATGTAATAAAAAATACGAGCAAAATATTTCGTTATGTATTGATTTGACATTTATTAAATTAGAAAAAAACAACAAATAAAAAACAAATGCCCATTTCATATTTTTTTGTACATTTTGAGAACTAATTTCCATTTTCACATATAACCTTCAGAAAGGAACATAATGGAATAAATTGAGAAACTGTTTAGGAATTAATTAGGAAGAAAATAATAAGGTTCTAGCTTAAAAAAAATACAATATTTATATCAATGACCTACCTCGGCACGTCAAACATCCTATGGTGTTATTTGCTGACGACAGCACTGTTATTATTAAATGTGATGACATTGATAGTTATGAAATGGAAATTAATAATACCTACTGTTAAGGACATAATTGAATGGCTGAATATGAATAATTTATTAATTAATCTCGATAAAACTAAAATAATGCACTTTTACCAACGTAAATTACCTGTTCAAATTTTTTGTAATTACGAAGGGACGTTAATTGAGTCAGTTTCTGTTACCAAGTTTTTAGGAGTACACGTAGATAACCATCTGTCATGGAACTCACATACTGAAGAAGTGTGCCAAAAACTGAATCAGTATGCCTATGCCCTTTACAAACTTGCAAAGCAAGCGAGTCCTGATGCTGTATTAACTGCATACCATGGATTTGTAGCGTCGACTTTACGATACGGAATCATTTTTTGGGGCAATTCTTCAAATAGGGAAGCGGTGTTTAAGGCTCAAAAAAGGTGCATCAGAGCAATGCGTGGCCTTCAGCAAACCGACAGTTGTGTAACCCATTTTATTGATTTGAACATTTTAACAATGCCTTCTCTTTACATTTTAGAGGTGATCATGTTTGTTAAAAATAATCCAGCACTATTTAAAAGAAGTAGTTTCACCAGCAAACGTTTGGAGCAAAGATGTAAAGAGGATTTATGTACAGCTGCTACAAAAACAGCTTTAATGCGCAAAAGCGTATATTCTCAAGCTATAAGAATATATAATAAATTACCATTAGAATTGAAATTATTACCAGTCCCACTTCTGAGACGTAAATTATTAATTAGGTATACTCACGAAGAAATGTTATTATTCTATTTTAGATTATTTAAATGATGTTGACATTGTATCTGACTAATCTTGATTTTATTTTTATTCCTATTGTTGCCTTCATTATTATTATTATTATATTGTTAATTTAATTATCATACATCATCTTGACATTGAGTACTTATATGAGAATTTAGTTTGTATTTGTAATGCTATGTAACAGCGTAATAGGCATAATAGGAATAAGTTTTGTGCATGTGCATTGTTTTTGTACGCCAATAGGCAAAACATAGTGATACATTATGATATTTAATTACACCACTGTATTTATGCAGCCTTTACCTATGTTTCACAAATAAAAACACTTTGACTTTGACTTTGACTTAAATTCCAAAATTTAAAAAGTGGAACATCATTTCGTTTATTGTATATTTTAAAGATTATAAATTAAATCTTAAACAAAAGCGTATCAAGTTGCCCTTTTCACATAATGAGTCTGAATACAGAAATAATATCCTCAGGGTTTAATTTGCAGAATGTAAATATTCATTCAAATGTCAACATCCCGTCAGTCCATTGAATATAACGGTACATTATAGTACACATTGCGTTCAAGCACCAACGTTATTAATTCGTCTATAATTAACATTTTCTACGAAGAAATATTTGACACTGTCTGATGATGTTTGTAGTGATGTAGCTAAGACATATTGTATTTTTTGACATCAATGCCTTTCGTTCCGAATACAATATTATGTTTGCCAATTTTATGGTAAACATACATTATTAGTGATGTATAAGTTGTAGTAGTTTATAGTAATTTCTTACAGTTTTTGTTCGCTAATTTCGCTCGACATGTTTCAAATTGGTTCGCGATTCCTCCTCAGGAGCGGCAGAAAATCAGGCGTAGACGCAAATAGACCGGTGTTTTCGAAGCTTTTTAATTTGTTTTTTAAAATAGGAGTCGCGAAAATAAAAAAAATATAATAAACCAACAACATATAAGTACGGTCGATATTCATTCAAATGAGATGAGGACCTCCACCAATTTTGACCTCGGTTGAAAAAAATCGCATGTCTATCTACAGCTCAGAGCCGCTAATAATATTCATTAGGAATATTCTCCCCCGAATATTATGTCTAGCTTGTGCTTTATAATGTATATGTAAATTTAATGTAAACTCATACGTCTATATGCATTTCGGCAATACACTTCATGCGATGCACGGAGTTTTGATAAAATGTGTGTGCTCATCTTATACTTATCTTACAAACAAATTACATAGTAGAGATACTATGGCTAAGTAACTGGGATCACTCAAAAGCTTTCTCACCTTTTCTTACGGTTCTTTTTTTCGCTCGCTTTGCTCGACATGTTTCAAAAATCTGGCGGAGATGCGAATAGACCAGTGGTTCCGAACCTTTTTAATTTTCTTTTTCAAATAGGAGTCGCATACATAATTAAATATAATCAACAACATATAAGTACAGTCGAATATTTATTGAAATGAGATGAGGACCTTCACCAATTTTGGCCTCGGTTGAAAAAAATCTACCTGCAGCTCAGAGCCGCTATAAGATTCAATAGGAATATTTCCCCCCGAATATTTAGCTTGTGCTTTACAATGTGTAAATTTAATGTAAACTCACACGTATTATGCAAAAGGCCCGAGGTCATTTCGGCAATACACTCCATGCGATGTACGGAGTTTTGGTAAACTGTGTGTGTTGTTGCATTTTACATCAGGCGGCCAATTGGAGCTTTGCTTATTATACCTACATTTGGTAGGCGTCTTGTCACGCCGACACGTAATGCTGAGTAACTGGGATCGCCAAAAGGTTTCCCGTATTTTGGTGAATTGTTTTTCGTCGAATATTTTATTTCGCCGAAGTGTTGTTCTTGGAAAGCATTTTACTCAGAAATCGTAGACTATCTGGGATAGTTATAAAACAAACCTAACTTTTAGGTTAAGTTAGGTTTGATTGCCTGATCAATAGTGTGATATTTTCAAGAATTACACCCGCCATTATTAGTTACCCGCTCACCCACGGGAACACTGTTTTCGGGATGAAAAGTAGCCTGTATGTATGTATGTATGTATGTATGTAATCACTTTATTGTACACAAAAACAATTCACAAAACTTAAAAAAAAATAAAAAAACATGTACAAAGGCGAACTTATCCCTATAAGGGATCTCTTCCAGTTAACCTTTGAGCAAATGAGAAAATAATGGGATATCCAAGAAGATAGACAAACGAACAAGTTAGTATGCACAGATACACTAAGGACTAATGTCTTAATATAATAAAATATGTGTAATTCCAATATAATACATAGGTATAGGTATAATTACATACTCGTATATATCATAATATAAATAAATATCATATGTATGTTAATTTTATGTCATTTATCTCAGCTAACTTTGTACCAAAATCTATCAAAATTGGTTCCGCCGTTTGAGCGCGAAGAAGTAACAAACATACACATAAATACACTCACAAACATTCGCCTTTGTATAATTATTGTGATGTTTGATTTCAGAGGAAAATAAAATCAGCAAAGTGAAAATTCGACGAAACTAAACATTCGATGAAAAATTATTCGGCGAAAATTTACAACATCGAATAAAAGGCTACAAGAACGTTACAATAAACTTTCTTGCGGGCGTGACCTGTATCAGGAGCAATAAATTAAAACATAGATTATACTCATCAAACGAAGCCACATTCGATCAGCAACTTCAAGAAAAGGATACAGTTTCAGACGTTTCATATTACAAACAAATTACATGGGTAGTATTTTCAACGTACGTCATACTCGACTGTTTATTTCTTTCTCTCCTCTTAAGAGGCCTTATTAATTAAAAACAAATCATTTTTCATGTTATGAAAAATATATCGATAATTTCAACCAACTTTTTGAACTGAATAATTCTTTTCCTCGAGTTCTAGTTAGTAACATAGCTATTTCATGATTTCATTGCGTGCAGTCGAAAATAATTCCAGAAAACGATTTTTCCACGTGAATTTTGACAATTTCGAGTAGTTTTTGAAACAAAAATTATGAATGAAATTTCAAGCTGTAAGTTTCAAATATATACCAATAAATCCCAATAGCCCTGTTCTAGGTAGTAACATCAACAATATGTTAAGAAACATGTTTAATCATAGAGAAAAACGTCTAAAACAATCAGCATTTTAAAAGGGATAAGGTCTCTTAACATGTTCGTTTTCTTCCGTCGGTGTACACTGCACCCTTAAACCTATTGTCCAAACAAGCAACTCCCAGGTCCAAAGAGTACATATAAATAAAAGATTGGATTACCGTGCGCCTTTCCGAAACACCTCGTATTAGGGAATGCTCTATAAAATCGACGTTTTGTCGTAAAGAAAAGTTTACGGCCACTTGGGGTGTTAAAAATAAGGATTACGCCAGTTGAATCTGATTCTACGAGCGAAGTTATGTTTAACTGAATATTTTTTTTCATTTTGTTTTTCTGTATACTGGGTGATCAATCCAAAAGGGTCAGTAACGAGAAGTCACACAATTTTCAGAGATAGGGAAATTGTGAAATAAACCTCAAAAAAAAAATCATGGCGTCCATTTTAGATTTAATAAAAATCATTTTTTTTAATAATATATAAAGAAATATAAGGGTTTCTGACAAAGAAAAAGGTCACGGAATCCTAAAAAAGAAAAAGGATGGGACAAAGTTGCGGGCAAATACTAGTGTCTAATTACGAAAGGAAGCAACTATTTGCTCCAGAGTTCTTTCTTTCCAGTAATGAGTTGTTCCTTTCATCGCTATAAATATCGGTGCCCGATCTTTTATTACGGGGAAAGTTCTTGTGATCCATAATTATTGCTACTGATCAATATTATCAAAAGAAAACTTCTCAAAGCAAACACCCACGCAGTCAGCTCAGCTTAATAAAGATCATAAAAGTTAGTAAGTGACACAAAAGTTATACAGCGTCTATATTTGATACAACCGCAAATTGAAGCCAGATGGAGATTTCAGTGCTATAATCTGATAATTATAAAAACTATTAATTTAGTGTTAACCGCCATATTTTTGAATTTTTTTTGAGCAGCAATGTATGGCGTAGTTATTACTAAGTGACAGTTGTGAAATCTATGTTAAGTGTCAACAAACAACAACAAAGAAATACATTGCGTGCTGAATTATTTTATATGAAAAAAAAAAAAACCGTTTTTTTAAATAATTTACTGATCAATATACTAATAAGTGCCTGTACTAAGACCCCGTAAAGTTTGCGGTTATATCAAATATACACGCTGTATTATGCTGTTTTGGGGGTCCATAATGTATTAGATAATTTCAGAAAAACTAATATGTACTTGATGTACAATATATTGACATAAAGTTATTTAATGTATTGTTATGTTCGATATAAAGGTTTTTAGTTATAATTTGTTTTAAGTACTCTAATTATCATCTGCTCTGGGGGAGGCAAGGTACTTAGGTACTTTACGATCCTAACCTGGAAAACAAGTGGCGATTTGAAAGGTTTATAGCTCTGTGTAGCACCTAACTCATTAATCTCATTATATCTCTTGTTACATTATACAATTTGGAAATTATCTAAAACATAAAGGTGTAAGTCGACTAATATTTTTTTCTTATTTTCAACTGATTCAGCCAGGGGCCCAATTCGAGAATGCCGTTTGAGATATCGCCAAACGTCAAATCTCCATTAGATAACAGTTATATCGCCATTGAACTGTCATTTAAACGCGATGAGCTTAAAAGTGACATATCTCATCTCAATTTTGGAAATACGAAGGCGATAATGATTGTCAAAAATGTTATTCATGTATATAAATTTCTGTTTTGAACGAAACGTAACGGACTAATTTCACGTACTACGCGGTCAATTTAAAGTATGCGCCTGTTACTTATGCCGTCACTTACAAAGAAAGCGCAAATTTTGCGCGTCTGAATTGACGAAGTTGCGATGTTCTAGGGATATCGCCACTTGTCAAGTAGGCACAAGTCAAAAGTGACGGATGGCGATGAAAAGGAGAGATCTCCATTATATCTCTAAAATTGGGCGCCATTTCGAGTGTATGTACTTTGAGATATCACCAAATAAGCGATGTCTTATGTAAAACAACTTTAAATGTAATTAAAACACGATGATTGTGATTAGCGCTGCGTAAAGTGGACTCGTAAATCATCGCCATCCAGCCATCAGGTCGTTGGGGCAGAAAGGTTGAGTGGCGACCGTGGACCGGAAGACGTAGCGTAGGAAGGCCTTTAATAAGGTGGACCGAAGACCTGGTTAGGATCGCGGGCAAAAATTGTTTGAGGGCGGCGCAAGATCGATCGTTGTGGAGAACTTTGGATCCTCTCTCCAGTAGTGATCAAAGTGGCATTTCCCATTACTACCCAGTCAAGTTAAGTTTGCACGTGATATCTATGCGTCGCATATAAATGAGGCCTAAACTTAACGCGGCCGGGTTGGCTAAGCGGCGACATAAGTATGTAGTTAAATAACTCATTGTGGATTTCAGTCATACAGGTCGTCAGTTTTCATAACGCTGTTATTTCAAAAAGTCCTCTCGGTCATACGTTCTCGTATGATTTCAAATTACTTTTTTATACCCAGCCGCATTTATTACGCCCCCACTAAAACTAAATTGACAATTACATAAAACGAAACGACTCAGGTTCATATCGGGTTTATACCGGCTTTGGGTTGGCCTGTGTCCCAGAAATTCGGTACATGTCCCAGTTTAGAATTAATAACTAAAACTAACTATTTTCTTCGGTTTCCGCGACTGTCACACATTTAAATAAAACAATTTAAACGGATTATATCGCGTATATTAATTATTTGAGCCTCCCTGACGTTTCAGTACCTTTACAGACACCACGCGAATATACGCGATATAATCCGTTCAAATTGTTTTATTTAAATGTAAAACTAACTAACTATTTTGGCTCAGTGACCCAAACAGGAGCTTAGCCTCCGAAACGAGAGTACGCCACTTGTCCCGATCCTGCGCAGTTTTTTTCCAGTTTTCGGCTTGAAGCTTACGCAGATCCACCTCCACCACCTCACCCCAGCGGTACCCGGGACGACCAACCGGTCGTCGACCGGTTGGTTGCCCCAAGTATGCTCTTTTTGCCACACGATCCTCTTCCATTCTTTGTAGGTGACCGGGCCAACGAAGTCTATGGGACTTTGTTTCTCCGATAATATTCGGCTCGGCCACCAGCTCCTCAATCTCGGCGTTAGTTCGGATGCGCCACGTACCATCATTCCTCTTAGTAGGCCCCAGGATCTTCCGAAGTACTTTGCGATCTGACTTTCCTCTTTAAGGGTTAGTGTCCAAGCTTCACAGCCATACTTGAGGATGGGTGTTATGACAGTCTTATAAATGCGTATTTTTGTATTCTTGCTAAGAAGCATTAATAGTTATTTATAGTTATTCATTCCTTTTAGAATTAATAGGTTCTAAATATTGTTTTAATCAATATTTGACACTTATTTGCACAACATGTTCTCTCCTTTGTATCTTAGCCTAAGCCGACTGGTAACAGAATTTAATTGATGGTTTGTGTAAAATTGTACCAAACCGGCACGTGCGCATGCTACGAATTACTCTGAAAGCGTTCCGATTTTGTCGAATCAAAAGCGGAAGACCGAGCTACTGAACCTAGGATGCGCTGGTGGGTTATGGTGTAAGAAAATAAGGTATGGCATTTCGGAATAACAGGTGAGACTTTGGACATCATCACGCTTGAATGGTAATAATAATAAATATAATAAATATCAGACAACCTCACACAAATTAAGCTCAAGAAGGCTTGTGTTATGGGTACCAGGCGACCGTATACATACTTATATAGATAAATAAATACTTAAATACATAGAACATCCATGACCCAGGCACAAATGTTCGTGTTCATCACACAAATATTTGCCCTTGCCGGGATTCGAACCCGAGACCGTCGGCTCAGTAGGCAGTTGCTTAACCACTGCGCCAACCGCGTCGTCAAAGGTTCGTTGGTTCTGCCCATCCGTTCCTGTGTTGCTAGTGGTGTATCATAATACTCCCCGATTCCTTTTATTATCTACTGTAACAGAACGCAACGTTCACCTGTCTACTATGCTCTGTGGCGCCTCCCCCGCCACCCGCTTGCCTAGCTGTCAGAGCACAGGGCACACGGTATCTTTATTCTTGATATCTTGATTGTCATATTATAAAACTAAGTGGTATAAGAAATACATTAATTCTTTAAACTAACATCACATCTTTCATTAATAATAATACATGGCGCAGTCGTCGTGAAAGAACTGTCATAGATACAAGCGGATTAAAAATAACAAGGTACGAGTATCACTAATGGCCGCCGGCCCGCTGAACAATAGGAGAAATTGTTGAAGAATGCTGGAGGAAGCTAACGAAAATAACACAGAGGTAGAAAAGATGTGTGCAATAGAGTATAAAATGCCCCAAGAGCTCAATCTTGAAGATGTTGGCAATTGCTGGCCACAGTGGCAACGTTTTAAACAAAGTTTCAAAATCTTTTTACTGGCGGCCGGTTTTGACCGGTTAGTAGAAACAAGAAAGGCTGCAATATTATTGAATTGCATCGGCCAGCAGGCTCAAGAATACTTCAACGTGTTAAAACAAGACGAAGAGAAAAACAAATTGGACGATATTATTAAATTTTTCGACGAACATTTCAAACCCAAACAGAATGAAGTAATCAACAGTTATCACTTCAACAAGCGCAGTCAAGAACTTGGGGAATCCTTCGATGCGTTCTATTCAGACCTGAGAAAAATAGCGGAAAATTGTAATTATACGGAGAAGGACAGAATGCTCAGAGACCGCATAGTAATTGGTGTTCGAGAGCAGCGAGTGCAACAGAAACTTTTAGAAATTAAAGATCTCACCCTGGAAAAAGCTGTAGAAATATGCCGCTCTGCTGAACTTTCTAAAGAACATATGAAGACTCTGAATAAAATGGAAGTACATGCAGTACACACACGAGGCGCATCACATCAACCTGGCTCTTCGGGTCCACTGCAGCGGCATCATGACTCCTCAGATTTTAAAGATAAGTACAATAGCAATGCTAGGTTCGTACATAGAAATAACATTGAAAGCAGATATAGCAAGAATTATTATTTGTGGAGAAAATGTAAGAGTTTAAGTTGTATACTTTAGGTAAAATAAGGTATAACCTAAGTATCACTATATAGATAAGTAAAAGTTTAATTTGTATTGTTTGTTAAGTTTATAAATAATGTATAACTTCAGTACTACTGTAGGAAAAGTTGTATGATTTTGCTTAAAAGGGGAAGATGTAACAGAACGCAACGTTCACCTGTCTACCCGCTTGCCTAGCTGTCAGAGCACAGGACACACGGTATCTTTATTCTTGATATCTTGATTGTCATATTATAAAACTAAGTGGTATAAGAAATACATTAATTCTTTAAACTAACATCACATCTTTCATTAATAATAATACACTGTATGAATCTCATACAATCGTTTTCAAATAAAATTTACTCAATGAACATGACAATTGTAATGCATTAAACGCATGATTATTATTTTATGTACGACGTGGCGTTAAACTTTTTTTTTCTTATAATTCTTTTTTTACCGTAAAGCGCTAACTAATCAGTGACGTAGTAAAGTCTCACTAGCCAGAGTTTCATACCTTCTTTTCTTATACCTACCATGACAGTACCGATATACAGTCTGACCAAAAAGAGTAGAAATTAAAAAGTGGCAATACTGTAGTGTCGTCTCTGTTTTCTTAGATTGATTAGGAAGGGACGGCACTACAGTATTCCCACTTTTTAATTTCTACTCTTTTTGGTCAGACTGTAGTTTGTAAGCCCATCCCTACGCTGTATAAAGTTTGGGCGTTCCATACATTGTCCGCGCCGGAAAGGATCGCTCTAATTTGTTTAATTAAGTGCTTAACTACAGTAATCTTGTTGTATGAGAACTCTTCTTGCCGGCTGCCGGAATTTTTGGGTTACTTTTCATGAATGCATCAACATCGTAATGTCAAAAAATAATTGTGACATTATTTATTTATGGGAACAATTTAAACGCTCACCAAAATGGCTTTTATACCCCAAAACTAAATTCCAAATAAAATGAATTGCCTCCATATAAATTAAACCCACTCTATACAGTGCTCCCCAAATTAAATCATTTTGTATTCCAAAATCGATATACATTACACCAGAATAATTTTACGTTGAGTCCGTATATCTTTTTGCTTTCCAAAATGGATTTTTTGCTCACCAAATATTGTTTTCATAAAAAATCAAAATTATTACCAAAAATTGCAGTCTATTTTGCTTTAGTGTAATCAAATTATATAACCTTTAGTCAAAATATATTACTGTCTGTCTAAAATTACAATTGCTTCCCTTTATTTCTTAACCCCGCAATCCGCCCCCCGCCCCGCGTTTCATTTTTTGAAAAAAATTAGTGTTTCAGCTAGGTAACCATCTAATCCTGATCACCTTTCAGAGCAGATCGACTCTGCCAAATTTCATTATTCTAGGTCTACAGAAAGTAGTATATATAATATATTATGTTTTGATCCCATGTTTTCTTGACTGACAGACGCAGTGACATACAAGGTGAGAAGGTTAAAAAAGTCAAAGGTAAAAAGCAGCTGTTGACGTCCGCTCTTTATAAAATTAGTGACAACGTTGAAATCATCAATTGGAATCAAAAACATCAATTGGATTGGGGAGGGAGGGAGAGAGTGTCAACTCATTAATTTCGACTTGTTATTGGCTTATCGGGTGACCCGGTGCTTGGAAGTAATTAAACAGCTGTTTGCAACGATAACTCTTGATTAATATCAAGTTGTCGTCAATTTACGGGAGCATAAAAATCACTGGGATAAATAAATTCCGTGTAAAGTAAGCATTAAGTGTAGCTGACTATTTTACTACTAGCTTGTGTAAAATTAAATACTAAAATTACCAGTTAATTCTGATGCTGTTTACTCAGTATTTAGTTTGAGTTAACGCTATGTTTTTTTCTGTGGAAACCTAATTTTCTTGCTGGACCCTTATAATATAAGCATGTTTTAATATGATTCTTCTAGGACTAGTATACTACGTATAATAATCCTATGTTGTCAAGATAGGTACATATTGGGTTAGGGCTATATTACTGTAGTAAGTTAATCCCTTAGAAAAATCCTCTTGATTATTGGCCCAATACTGACATTCGATTGGTCGTTATTGAACCCATTTAATGCAAGTGTGAATTCCTTTTCGCCGAATAACAGTTATACCCCGGTCGACAAATGTGATAAGTTTCATATTAATATCTTGAATGAAATGTGTTGTACGGAGTGATGCCTGTAACCGGAGCAATAAATAAAAAAACAAATTTTACTCTTCAAACCGAACAACATTTCTTTGGCGGATTTTAATAATAACTTGTATTTTACAATAATTTGAAAATAAGGTCCTTTATTCTAAGGAGCAATGTATTGCGATATATTTGATAATTAGAAGTGACAGTACATTGAAAATACTATTTATAATATAAGCATGTTTTAATATGATTCTTCTAGGACTAGTATACTACGTATAATAATCCTATGTTGTCAAGATAGGTACATATTGGGTTAGGGCTATATTACTGTAGTAAGTTAATCCCTTAGAAAAATCCTCTTGATTATTGGCCCAATACTGACATTCGATTGGTCGTTATTGAACCCATTTAATGCAAGTGTGAATTCCGTTTCGCCGAATAACAGTTATACCCCGGTCGACAAATGTGATAAGTTTCATATTAATATCTTGAATGAAATGTGTTGTACGGAGTGATGCCTGTAACCGGAGCAATAAATAAAAAAACAAATTTTACTCTTCAAACCGAACAACATTTCTTTGGCGGATTTTAATAATAACTTGTATTTTACAATAATTTGAAAATAAGGTCCTTTATTCTAAGGAGCAATGTATTGCGATATATTTGATAATTAGAAGTGACAGTACATTGAAAATACTATTTAATTTGTTAGAAATAATGAGCATACGAAACATTATTTTTTAAAGTTGGTGAAACAGATGTTGTTTAGTTTGGAGAGTAAAATCTATGTTTTAATTTATTGCTCCTGCTATAGACGACACCCAGTATATTCTAGCAGGCTTATACAAATGTTGATATGACATCGCCTCCATTACAAGATTTTTTAAATGTCAAATGAAGTGGCATTGGCCCAGGGATTAATTTGCAGACCGGGGTATTATAATTAGTAGTTTGTGAATTTCAGCATTATTCGAATCCCATTGCGTCAAAAGTTAATAGGTATTGGAGTCAATAAACTTCATTTGAATAGTTATGTTTTAATAACATGTTGTTCGGATTGGAGCGTACTGCCCATGTGTTTGATATAACTGTGACGTCACAGAGCTTTTTAAACTAATTTACATATAGTTTAATTTTGAAGTGAAACTTCTAATGCGACTTCCAACAAGGTTGCGTTAAACGTTTAACGCTACCGTGGAGGGGGTAGGAAAGCACTGTTGCGTTAAACATTCAACGCTCCTGGGGAGGGGGAATATAAAGAGACAGAGCGAGAGTGAAGAAGTTTGTCTTAAAGAAACAATATGAGTTCACTAAAAATCAATTTCTACCCCTTCCTATCATTCCTCCCTTTCATTTCCACATTACGAAGTTTCACTTCTTCCGCGCGGAGGGACTCCACGCATAATTTTTTTTATTTTAGTTTTATAAGTTTATTATCATTTAAAAAAGACCACATTTTGTGAATTGCTTTTATTCGAAATATATTCTGGATTTAATTCAATGTTTTAATGACAATTTGTACATTTGATTGTCGAAGATCGCAGGTATCCCAAACTGAAGGTGAGGGCCATAAATATGCAATCTGTGGCTTTACTAATTACCGCCCGTGGTTTATCTAAACTTTTATCAAATGTGTCCAAGTCATACGGATACGCAGTAAAAATAATTTACTCCACATTGAAAAGCTATTCAGTTATATATTTTCGTCTACGGATAGTTGTAAATGGAACTCCCGAACTACTTAGGATTTAACTTCTCAAAAGACTACGCGGACTGGGAATAAAATCCATTTAAATAAATGCTAGTAGATACAAAGTTGGTGCATTCGTTTTAACTGACGGCGGGAGAAGTCTTAGATTAAGTTTTTACTTTTTCCTTCGTGACAAACGTCTTGCGAATTCGAATATTTTATTCTTGTCGCTAAACCGTATTTGTTTTAATACATAAATTGAGTTTATCTAGGGCTTGCGGTCGTGTCCGTGTTTCGTGTACCCGTAGCCGGATCTACGTGTTCGTATTACACGGCAACGGTTTTCTGCTGCGTTCGGTACGTGTAATTAGGCTACGTGTAATTAAGATACGTGTATCCGTGTAACAGGGTACACGTATCTTAATTACACGTGGATTCGATCCGCCCCGATGTTTAGTAAAGATTCGTTGCGATGTCTAAGAGCTACGAATGGAAATGTATAGTGAGTGAGACTCGTGCTTCTTAATCTGTCTTGTGAGTCGTAAATAGTTAAATACCTAATAACAAAATGTAGCAATTAAATAATTAAGCTGTGATCCTTATTGAAATGAACAGTTTTAAATTTTAATTTTATTTTTATACCAAACATTATGTTACAATAGGTAATATTAGCTATAATTTATATTTAGACGGGGTGGTAACCGATGAAAATATTAAGTACTAATTTCATAGTTAATAATCGTTCAGACGTTTCAAAGCGTATTCTACTAATTAGACTCTATCAAAACTAGCGTATTTAATCAAATATGTACAAGATAATTGGCACTGCAGTTTATTTAAACAACGCATTATTTATTATAATGTGAAAATGTACTTACTCGTTCGATGTCGGGTTCGGGCCAGGATATTTGAAGTAAACTACTTTCAAATGATTTCCTATAGATCCTGTACTACCACCACGACACGAAAACTCATTGTTCACCCGATCATTGCACAAGGTACAAAAACCTGTATCACCGACTCTGGTGGCATATGTCCACACCCAACTTCTCTTCATTACTAACAATTTTAAAACATACAACTAACCACACATTAACAGCAACAAAATAATAAAGTAAAAAGTATTAGATAATATCTTTAAATTAACAGCTACAGTAAGATTTGCAATGTTGACCGACTGAGATCGTATTAGTGACTAATGAGTATGAGTTTAAAATTGTAAACCGCCCCCTCTAAAGTATCTGAAAAATGACTTGTATTAAAACAAAACAGCCCGACCACTTCATTCAACTTTACGAACAAAAGGTATACGACGTAAAGCCCAAAGTATTTATGAAATTATCAGTAAAATTACCACGGCGTTCTAATATAAATTAGAACGTCGCCGCCAATCCATTATTATCTTTATCTGCACGTGCAACTACTTCTTACCCACAAAAGGGTCGCCATGGTAAGGTAGGTAATAAAATAATAATGAATGACTTAATTGTCTTTTTCGCTTAACATAACTTGAAAAACAATTTTTTGAATTATATTTTTATCAATATGTAAGTATAATAAAATTGCATCAAAAGAATTAAAACCAAAACACCCGGTGGCGTCGGTCTATCGGTCGGTAGTTTTTACTCTCATAATAGATTATATTTAAGTATTTATATTTTTATCCGTGCACGGCCGGGTCGCTAATTTTGTCTAAAACCACAATCGCTGGTTATATATGTATAAAAAAGAATAATGCCATTTATTAGTTAAATAGAACCATTATTACTCAAAACAATGCAAAAATATGTAAATAACTCAAGTTTGTCCATCCAAATAACAATAAATAAACCCTGTTCGTCCCATACTCAATAATAGTCCTTATTTGTTTTAACTCTAACCGGCCGGAGCGGATCGCTCCGACGAGTATTCAATACCCGAACGGAACCGAAGCTCCGTGTATACGGACTCGAACGCAGACACGGCTTTAATACTATACGTATATACGTATACTTAATTATACGTATCTCGGCGTGTCCGTGTTATTCGTGATCTTAGTACCGCCGGTGTTAAGGATACGGGGCTACGTTGCGGCGTGTAACACGGATATCAGGAGCCCTAGTTTATACGCATAATTAACTTGGCTAATTTCTCGGTGCATGCATAATATCCTTGTAATGCAATGTTAACACATTATTATGCACGAATGCGGTTTTATTAGGATACCCTCTCAGGAGTTCTTATTCCATTAAAAACATTTAGAATTTCTTTGTTGTTTATTTGAGTTTTATTTAAAAATATCGGGGCGTAAAAAAATATTGTATGCCACGTTTTATAAGTCAAAAAATGCTCGTGGCATCTTCTCTTATTTACAACTGATGGCTTCACTATTTTATACAACTGTTGCATAAAATACTACTATAATTAGCATTATCAGAAGGCAGAAGTTGCTACGCAAAGCAAGTCCTCAGAATGATCAGCCGTGCGCTTTTCTAGAAATTTCCTGCTTTGCACGACTGCACTGTGGTATGAATTGTCGTTAGTGGTACCTATATCCGGACCGATACGACTTTCAAACCAAGAAAAGAGCGTAATCCCACCTGAAATGCCGAAAATGTACTTGTGGCTTCTCTGGTGTTGCAGGTGTCTATGTTTGTTCGTTTGCTCGTTTGCCCCCTAAGACATATAGAAAAATGGCGCCTTGCTTTCAACTCGCGCGCAAATCGCCAGTGTGCTAAGTAAGCTAAGGCTCTTTAGTTAACGATCTCACTGATGATATTGGTGCTTGATTTAAACACGTTGGCAGGCCGAGTAAGATCCCTAACATCCTGATTGCCATATTTATAAAGACATCCAATCCTCTTCCAAAATAAAATACAATTTATTCGTGTCGTGTTCAAATTTATGAGGCTCCCGCACCGCAAAATCATCAACGCAAAATGCGCCAGTACATCAACCTGACACGAAGTAAATGAGCGTCGCCCAAGCCTTCTGAATGGTTCCTTTTATAGCGCTAACTCCATGTGATGACAATGGCTAAACACCCCATTGTCCGGCACGTTAAGGCTTCCGCATAATAATACCGACGACATTTTTATCTGAAGAAATTTTCACGTTTATAGCGTTTTTAACATTTCGAGTGATGTATCTTTGAATAAAGTGCGACGTGTTAGGGTGGGGTTTGTTGGTGCGACTGTCGCACATGCAGCTTATTACTTATTACTAGTTGACCCGACTGATATCGTTTTGTAAAAGTCTCATTCTCTCTTGTTAGTGTAGTGTAAAGCTGACTGCGGAAGTATACTGTTCCGGGTTCGCAGCGGTGTGGCACTGGTATCAAATGAGAGGCCCGTCTTTGTATTTTAATTAATTTTAATTGTTCAAAATAGAAGCACATTGAGTACATGTTTTAATCTTTGACAAGTGACATATTGAGCGGAAGAGGTTTTTTATGTGGGCACTTAGTGTTGCCAACATATACCTATCTGCCACTTTCCATCTCTATTATGTTTGATTCTGATTAAATCTGTGTTTATCAATCTCTGTCTAACGGTTTTTTTCTGTCTCAATTTATGTATTTCGCCCTCTATCTAACTGACTTTTTCTGTCTCTATTGATCACTCCATCTGCATCTTTCTGTCTCTAATAGACATCAGACTCTATGTACCTAATTTTATGTCTCCTTGTCATCTCTATCTATCTATGTGTCCCTATACATATCACTTTCTATCACTGTCTGTCCCACTTAGGACCGAAAATTCATTTTCATACATCAAAATTTATGGAATTCCTTTAGACCATTCTATAAAAAAATGCTTAAATCTACTCTGTCAAATATCTGTCTTATTAATTATTATACCGCTCAATCGTGCATCAATCGCACTAAAGAACCGCCACCCTAAACCTGAGGATAGAGTGCAGGTGCCCCGCTTAGCGGCAATCCAATTTCACTTAAACTTTGCGGATAAAACTCAAGAGGAGTTCGCTTATTATATTAAATTGTAAATATTCTTAACAACTGAACTGGGCGGTTTAAAAATGGGGGCGGCTCTAGTTTTCAATTTCAAATAGTTTGCAGTTGCATTCGAAGTTTCTGAGTAATCGTATATCGTATCGCTCTAGTGCACGTTGGAGATTGGCCAAAATTGTGTGTGACATTGACGTCTTGCCATTTTTGCGTTTGCAGAGAGGGCTCTCCTACGGAAAATGATATGATTATTCACGTTTTGCCATCAAAGCTTACAAACGATTAATTTATTAATCATACTATCTAAACTGGTTACGTTAATATATATTATGTTTTATTGACTAAGCGAGCTAAGCGTGTATACGTTTCAGCTTCAGCAAAATTGCTTTCGTATTTGTGGTGTACCCACATTAAAAAAAAACCGGCCAAGAGCATGTCGGGCCACGCTCAGTGTAGGGTTCCGTAGTTGCTCATCCTTCACGATAGACGGCCAAAGACGGAAAGATGGAAAAAGGTCGTAAACGCCAAAGTAACTGTAATTACTTATTACCTTCTGGAAGTCAACTTACGTCCTTTTGAAGAAAATTATGAAATTTTGCGATAACTCAAAAACGGATGGAGAGATTTTGTTCGATATAGTTTTCGTTGAAAGTACTTATAAGTCCTCATTTTCATGAATTTTTCCATATTTTTCTGACCCGTGGTTGAAAAGTGAGGGGGGGGGGGGTGGGTTACACTATTTTTTTTTGTTTTCGGAGCGAATATTTACAAAACGACTGACTTTATCAAAAAGTAATGTTTAGAGACCCCTATTATTTTTAACAGACCTATTTCACGACACCCGAGGGTAAGATCGAAAAAAGAAATTCACCCCCACTTTAGGTGTACGAGAGGTACCCGAAAAAAAAAGAGGAGTTGGCTTATTATATTAACTTGTAAATATTCTTAACAACTAAACTGGGCGTTTTGAAAATGGCTAGATAGTTTGCAGTTGCATTCGAAGTTTCTGAGTAACCGTATATATCGTATCGCTCTAGTGCACGTTGGAGATTGGCCAAAATTGTGTGTGACATTGACGTCTTGCCATTTTTGCGTTTGCAGAGAGGGCTCTCCTACGGAAAATGTTATGATTATTCACGTTTTGCCATCAAAGCTTACAAACGATTAATTTATTAATCATACTATCTAAACTGGTTACGTTAATATATATTATGTTTTATTGACTAAGCGAGCTAAGCGTGTACGTTTCAGCTTCAGCAAAATTGCTTTCTTTCTTCTTTCCGCTTGTTCTCGCTTACAGGTCGCATTTGCCACCCGATTCACGTGAAATTCTGTGAGCAAGTTGGGTATTTATTGTTAATTCAGTTTTGCGATTTTTTTAAGCTCCGTTACTTAGAAAAAAATCGCAAGCTATGAGTGTAGAAAACTTAAAAATAAAAACAGTCATTCAAATTTAATAATTTCGCAAGCATTTTATAATAGTTTCACAATTCACATGCAGGACTGTTGTAGGTACGTTCATAAATGAAGCTTAACACAGCATCCTTTGTGACGTATGAACTCGATAGTACTTACATGATTGTACGTGCCAGACCATGAACACTGAATTAAAGCTTGCTTCCTTTAAAGCGTACGCGTGATTGATTATCAAAGACACTTACGTCGTTATTGGTATTAGAAATAGACACAGCAACACAACAGCTCGCAACCTAATCGCCTAATGAGTTGTCTTCGTGCCCTGTTCAGGATCAAAGGAATATGCTAATCCCGTCCTCAAATCTTTGTCTGCCGTTTGATTATAGACGAGATGCGAAAAATTCTTTGTTTTCGGGACAACAAAGGGAATCGTTGAATCCGATTGAATATATTATGGCATAATTAAAATATTGGAAGTCGCTTTGGGCTCAAGGAATTATGTTGGATATTAACAGTACCTATATGTTTTTATGTGGACTATTATTCGTAACATGAATTTGTTCAAAAATAAGTACGTACGTACAGTCTACGTATTGTAAGTTTGTTAAGTCGTGTTATATCGTCTTGTACGTCGATTTTTTTAACATTGAAAATGTTTGTTTTTCTGATCGAGTATAGTGCCCTCATTTGTGAAATTGTGTTATTTTCCTGTAGTTTCGCTGATATGAGACGAACGGCTTCAGTGCAATTTAGATTCCCGAAAACGGTCGGTAGCTTTTTTTCTCGGTAATTTTTTCGGTGATATGGATCGAGAATTATCCAATTACTTTTTTTAAGCTCAATATTCAACAAACGGAATAAAAAATCTCAGCATTGAATAAAGCTACAGTTCAAAAATCATGATAAAGAAAAATTAACGACTATCGAAATAAAATATGTGGCCTTCCAAAAATTGTACAAGCCTTTATTTAAACTTTAATGCACAGTACAAAATAGTAGGCACAAATGGCGGACGTAATGGCATAATTATAAGGCATTATCTACCAGTTAACCATGTGTAAGTGTATTTATTGTAATCCGAATGAGACAAGGGGCGGGCCGAGGCAAAGGGAATATATAATTATTATAATATAATTATGTATAATTAGTTTGAGTGATCTGCAGAGCGTTATAATCTCTGGTATTCTGGTAATTAATTACAAAATTACTACATGATATTGTAGGTACCGCCGGTATGCAAATTGAATTAATTTACACGGTTAGAAACTAACTAGCAATTACATTTCCATTGTAAACACCTAATTGTAGATTACTGTCAGAATTCCGTTTAAAGCATTGATACAAAGATCAATGCACAAAGAAAAATTGAATTGCGTAACCTGGCGGAACACGTTGGACCGGTAATACAGAGGTACCGGGTTCGATTCCCGATCTCTTCCACCAGGTTACGCATTTAATTTTTTCTTTGTGCTATGATCTTTGTATCAATGGTTTAATATAAAAATTGTGGTGTACCCACATTAAAAAAAAATGAGACATTACATGTTTCATAAAAATAGAATCTAGTTTGTCAAAAATAATTCAGTAAATATATTACATCGAAACAAAAGCTCCGCGAAGAAAGAATGGGCAGCCAATGCCACTTGCATACAGAGTTGCCACTTTTAAAAATAAACTTGAAACACGAATTTCCAATGTCCAATGCAAGCGCATGCGATGCAAGGCATCGGATGAGAAGCGGCTAAAAACTGTTTTTATTTTTATTTTTTTATATTGTTGAATAACGAAATTACCAAAGAAATGCTGTATACCTGAGGATATTGTCTAAAGATTGCGCTAACGTAACACGATTGGGTGTACTTTCCTCGATCATATAGCTTCAACACGCTCAATTGGCGATACGTGTAACTCTAGTGAGTACCAATTGAGCGTATTCTGAATACTATTCAGAAGTTCCGTCAATTCCTGATGAATACCATCATGACATCGAGGTGAAAACTACAACCCCAAATCAGAAAGCAGCTTACGAACATAGCAAGTTCGCCACCTCGTTTTCACAATAAACTACATACTCGTAGAAATTATGTCTAAAATAAACCAGTAAAACAAAATTAAATTGCGTTAAGCGTTGCGTTGTGTAAGGTTATCTGGCGTTAGGGTGGTGGAGAGGTTGACACGTTGGACTAGTAATCCAGAGGTACCGGGCTCGATTCCCGCTTCCGCCAGTTACGCATTTCAAGTTTTCTTTGTGATTTGTTCTTTGTATCAATGGTTCAATATAAGTTGCGTCTCAATCAAAATCAGTTTAAAAAATAACTAGTATAACCACAAAACAGATATGTACAGAAATCAATCTACATATTACGAGTACAAGCGCGCTCGAGCAAACGCACACATAGACATTGCTCACGGACACGATATCTCGGACCAGTTCAGACCAGCCCGTCTAGCACAACTATGCTTCGCGACTCTTGTCGCGCGACATAGCGCTATCCGTCATCCTCTCACATTATTGTACAGAAAGAGACAGGCAATTATCTCGCGCGAGAAATAGTCGCTTCTGAAAGTTGTGCGAGCGCAAGTGCCATCCGCTTGACGTGTTCGTGAGCAATGTCTATGTGTGCGTTTGCTCGAGCGCGATTGTATGTAGATTGATTTCCGTACCTATCTGTTTTGTGGTATACCTAACCTACTTCAATCTTTCTGGCGTCATATACTTCACTGCCCGAGTTAACCGTCAGATAGATAGTTTCACGTAGTTGAAATAAAAGTTGTCTAGCCGAAAGGCCTGAGCGATTATCTGGAAACGTTTGCTATGATCTGCTCAATCCGAGCGCACGAGTCCCCGAAGAGCGCTAAACCCCCACCTGCGGCCCACTCTCATTTATTTTATACGTTCCCTTAATAAAATACACGCAAAGATCAACTGAACGTTCGCAATCCCCGATGTAAGCTGAACAAAGGCTCTGAAAAATGCTACGCAATTTTGATCTGGAATTAGTTTTTGCAATCGCCAGATGAAAGGAAGATTTCTTTTCTTCATTTGAAGTATTTGAAGGTTTGCGTAGATAGGGTGAGGAAGGATGCTTTGTGACAGAATGAGGAAGTTTTGAATAAAGTTGATTTTGTCCTAGTCGGTGGAATTTTCATTATGTATTGAATTTAGATGCCTTCGAAATGTGGTGTTGCCGTAGGATGGAGAAGATTAGGTGGACAGAAAAAGTCACAAATGAAAATGTACCTACTTAAAAGAGTGACATGAAAAAAATATTTTCTTGAACACTATAGAGAAAAAATCTATTCATATAATTATTTAACTATCGAACGTGCTCACAAATTTCACGAGAATCGATTGAGAAATACGACCTGTAGGCGAGAACAGCCGGAAATCTTCTGGACATCTGGGCATACGAAAGAATGTCAGACCCAAGCTGTAACGGAGGCACTTCGCTCGCTTGGTCATCAATACGCGTCCCGTAATAGTGTAAATTTCGCCGTTACGCAATAAACATTTTTACAGCCCGTTATTATTTATGTGGCAACGTTCTGTAAAACAGTAAAACTATATTTTACGGCCCGATCCGACGCTTACGCCTCTCCTCACCTATAAAGCGGAGCAATTCCGCCACCGCTGCACTGCCGTAAAATATTATAACTTACGCTTGGACTACATCAATATCGGCGGATTGCCACTCTAGGATACGACAGATAATCTTCGTTCAATAGCCCAATGTGAGTACTTTGGGCTATTGATCAAGGATCATCTGGTCTGTCTGATGATTATTTACAGCATACGACAGATAATTGTACAAAGCTGATTCTTGCCAATTTTCTTACATAACCGGCCAAGTGCGAGTCTGAAGGCCCACCGAGTGTTTCGTACAAATACTTATCCCATCATAACTGACCGGGTTAAGTTAAGTTTGCACCTGGTATGTATGGCGCCGGATACAAATGAGGTGCAAAGTTAAAGCGATCAATCACGTTTGTTGTATGGGACCCCCTTAAATATTTATTTTATACTATTTTTTAGTATTTGTTGTTATTGCGGCAACAAAAATACATCATCTGTGAAAATTTCAACTGATACAGCCTGGCGACAGACGGACAGACAGAGACGGACAGACAGCGGAGTCTTAGTACCGAATAGGGTCCTGTTTTTTATCCTTTGGGTACGGAACCTTAAAATTTAGTCTATTAAATAGACCAATGTACACACATTAGTCTATTGATGGAAGATTATCTATCGTATTCTATAAATATCATAGTTATAGAAAGCTGACTCGTCATTATGCTTGCGTCTATATATAAAAGCGTAATACATGATTCTAAGGGATCCGGCGACCGCATCATGTGGCCACAATACAACAAGGACGTCGTCACTTTAAATGCGCTACATATATATATACATATATACACGTAATGTATAGCGTATATATTACAACAGCTCTGTGCTAGAAAGCTGAAATTTGGTATCAGTATATGTGTATGTATCACGCCGACAAAACAGTACAATAAAACCTAAAAGATATTTTTTTTGTTTTCCTTTCGTACACCTAAATTGGGGGTGATTTTTTTTTCGTTCCAACACTAATGTGTGGGGTGTCGTTGACTAGGTCTTTTAAAAATAGTAGGGATCTTCAAACATTACATTTTTTGATAAAATCAGCAGTTTAGTAAATATTAGCTCTTGAAATAAAAAAAATAGCGTCCCGCCCTCAAACTTTTCGACCACGGGTGAAAAACTTATGGGAAAATTCATGAAAATGAGGCCTTATAACAAAAGTACTTTCAATGAAAACTATATTGAATAAAATCGGTCGAGCCATTTTTGAGTTATCGCAACATTTCACAATTTTCTTTAAAAGGACGCGTTTACGACCTTTTTATAGAGCTTGAAATCTTTGTCGTAATCTAAACCTCGGCTTTTTTAAGCCCGTCTATTGTGAAGGATGAGCAACTACGGAACCCTACACTGAGCGTGGCCCGACATGCTCCTGGCCGGTTTTAACAGTTTAAGGGGTGTTGTTTTACCGTTTAGTATGTCTCGTTTTATCTTGTGCTTTTGTTTTGAGCACAATTGAATATCAGCGTAATCATAACATTAAAGGTTAAGTATTCCATTTCTATAGTTATAAAATTCTAAAATTGTATTGAAATCAGTTTTATATGAAGAGGAGTCATCATTTCAGGAAAAATGGTAACAGCGCGATGCAGGATTTGTGTGCGAGGGTAGCGCCAGCCCTACAGCGCAATTTGTCGGTAATAAAATCTAATCCGCTCGCTTCTGCAGAAACGTAGGTGGAAAAGCAATAAAAATCTAATATTTTTGCCATCGTTTTGAGCTAGTAAGAAATGAAATGTTTCAGCCAAGATTACAATTCATTATTCGCAGAACCAGTACTAGTTTTGGCGGTAAATAGAAGTCATCTGAAATTCCGTAGGTTCACCAATAATTTTCGTGGGTCTGGGCACAAGGCCTAAAATCCGCAGATCTACGGATTTTTCCGTAGTTCTAACGCTTTAGATGGATAGCTTGGATGTCTATCCAAATATGGTCACATTAGGATACTTTTTATCTAACTACGGTTAAAAAAAGGGTTCACGTGGACAAAGATGCCTTCTAGTTACAGTTGTTTTTTTTAAACACATATTTGACACTTGTCTGTTGATGTTTGTAGTGATTTACATATTTTATGCCAAATCTAACGATTATGAATGATTCATCGAATCGATTTTACCGACGATTTTTTTTTCGAACCTGTTATATTTTTATTTATTTTGGGTAAATCAATATTTTATGAGCTACGAGCCGTCGGACTGACCTGGACTCACTGGAGTTTTTTATTGTTCTTTCTTCAGGTTATAAATTTGTCGATTTAATCGATTTCTACTAATTTACAGAAATAGCACATGAATCGAAACGCAAGATTTGATCACAACACATTATTAAAAAAAAAGCACGTAGGTACGTAACTGTTCATGTAATGATTTATTATCTTTGAATACTTCAACACCGTGTTAAAAAAAATAACATGAACTCAATTGTATCAAATATAAAGTAAAAAACGTTTAAAGATACTTGAAAAACCGCTATGTCACTGCTTGTTTTTTTTTATGGTCGTGCAGATTTACGTTGTATGGGTGATATCATGTGTCAAATATGTGTTTTAAAAAATCCAACTATAGTAATAAAAAAAAAAAAAAATGTCCATCACCATTTTTGTTTAAGATTTTCGGAACTTTTCATGTAGGTACATTTACAAACGCATTATTCTTGTCTCACACAAGCCTATGAATATAAATTAGATTTAAAAAAGTTTTCGTATTATGTCAATCCCGGTCGTACGTTCGTTACTCGCTTTAACTTTTATAATGTATATCTTACAAGTGAATTTTTTAGTTTAAATGTTGTTCCAAAGTGTGCTTTAGAACTCATTTTTACTGTAAAATAATGAGCGTTTTCAAAAACATTTATAGAAAATTATAAACATTTATTATGGGTCAAAACAAAAAACATAATAAAAATTAAACTACGATTAAAATATATATTTATAAAACTAAGACCTCGGTAGGGTGTCCAATTTTCCATGACGCAAGCAGCATTCCCAGGCTGTATAACTATGGAAAGCCTTTGCGCGAAAAAACTGCCCTCGCGGTGTGGGTCCTCTGTTGCCTCCCTGAGGCGCTTACTGAGCTCCCTGTGGATGCCAAAACATGTATAGTTTCCCATTTGATAGTTTATAGATATAGGATATTAAATACTGTGAATTTTCAGAAAAACATACAGGTTGGAAACTAAGGCTGATGATTTATCGAGTTAAGTAAATTTTATAGTTAACCCGTTTTCATTTTTCTTTACATTTGGTTTACACTTGTCAAAAAGTGAACTTTATAATTTATCACATGATAAACGTAACCATCGAATGTTGTGTACCTATGATGGTTGCTTTTATCACGCGATAAATAAGTGACAAAGCATCCGTCACGTTTTGACAAAATGCGAGTGTGAGTGACAGATGCTTTGTCAATTATTTATCACGTGACAATCGCAACCATCATAGGCCCCTGGTTTAATTGAATAGCCACACAAGCTGATCACATACCTGCGTTAACTCGGGGCACAGATTACCAAGGTGATGTAGCAAAATATTTTTATCGACAAAAAGTACCTATTATTTGTTCCGTTTTTACTCATTGCAATTGACAGAATGCCATTTCTACTCGAAATGATAAGTTTTTATTTCGTGAAAATTGTCGTTTATTAGATTTGTTGAAATATTTTCACCGGTCTATTTGGTCGACCGAAGTCAGGCTGGTAAAATAAATGGCCGTCGATGTTTCCGCGCGAACATTACTCACTGTCAGAATTTTATTCGGTTTCGGCCTGTGAGTAACTATAAATTGCATCGTTTATTAATATTGTATTAATAAACGATGCAATTTTCTTTGCACAAAACAAATAATCAACATAGGTATGCTCGATGTCAATACGTAAAATATATTCAACATCGTCTGTTAACAACCAAAACTCACTAAGTAACAAATACCCACTTAAAACAAAGCTCGTATCTCAGTAGCAATTTACAAACTAGATACGAGGTTTTGAAGAGTAGTGACAGAAATTTCAGTGACTTTTTTTGTTGTCACCAAGCGACACGTTCCTTGTTTTGTTGAAATTTCATTATTCTTGAACAATAACCCCGTTTCACACTATCGCGAAGTTGGCCGAAGTATGAGTTTCCGCAGCGACGTGCTACCATATTCGCCCTACCTGGGTCAACGTTGCGAGTAGTGTGAAGCCGGGGTGAAAAGTTAACTTTGTAGTTTCTTTAATGGGGATAGCTTTTATTAAGAATAAAAACTACAGAATGATTTCTTTTGCACTCGCAAAAACGGACTGGGACCTTTATTTTATTGCGCTTGGTGTGGCGATGCGATCATCTGGCGCGCGTGATTGGGTGCGACCGCGCGCCGAACTACCTGAACAAAAGTGAAAAGTGGACCCATGCATCGCACACCAGTTTTTAAGGCGCCTCACTACGCGTAGTCAGACCACAAAATTTAAAATTAGGCTGAGTATTTCAAAAAATAAATAAATGGAAGCGAAGCGAGAAATTAAGTTTAGAGACTGTTATCATATTTTTATACGATGTTTTTGTTCTATGCAGCTATTTTTTTTTTATTTTATCGTATTTTGATTGAAAAACGACGCAATCCCCAGACATTGACAGGCTGAAACCGAATAAAATGCGGACAGAAATGACTAATGTTCGCGCGGAATCATCGGACGGCAATTTATTTACCAACGCCTGCCACCAAATATGCCGCAGAAAATACTTTCCCAATCAAATCGAATACTGGTAAATTTTCACTAAATAAAAATTATTTTCTCAAACACGCAATGAAATGTCGTCATAACATGCGATGTAACAGGCTTATAATAATAATAACAATAATAATTAAGGCGTAGGGATGTGACGACCCCATCGCCCGCTGGTATTACCAGCGCAATCAGTCACGCAGGGCAGCTTATGGCGAGCTGTTGGGGGGTAGCGACCCCACGTACCTGATTGCTCCTGGGGGATCCTGTCGGGGGGTGATGGGTCAGGACCTCCGCCTCTGTCTTGCCTTAACCGGCCGGCCAGAGTGGAGTCGCGAGAGTTGCGGCTCGGGGGTGGATGTGGAAACGTAAGGGGTTAGTTGGCTTCGGTTCAAAGCCCAGTATTACACCTCTCCGCCCTTAGCCTTCCGCACCGGTGTTGCCCTTAGGCCACTCTATGTGTCGCTATTTTATGGGGGCCCATCTAGCGGGAGGCGAGTCATCGTCTACCAGTTTTTTTGCTATGAGACACTTTTCTTGGTAGACGTCCGGCTGTCTCAAACAATAGCCCAGTAGTTAGTCCATCGCATTTCATGTAATAGCCTAGTACCATGTTTAGACTCCATAGAACCACAATAGTTCTTACATCTAGCGGATGCTGCCTCTGTGTGCGTCCCATGACACAGGCAGGGGGAGCATCCGCATGGTGTACCCCTTACATTTCATTAAATTGTCGAAAGAGCCTCTGCTCGCTGGCTTCGGCTCCGTGCACGCCTCCCAAAGGTCCGGGACACTATTGTCCCGTGAGCGGGTGCGACATACAGGAATAATAATAATATATTTATTGCAACCAAGTACTTAATAACTAGGTACAAGGACCCTGTCAGCCGGCAAGCCCTTCTTTCCCGGCGTCTGCAGTAATGTAGTAATTTTATTCTGTGTGTAGGCTACGAGGCCATTCTTCCATGTCTGAATCTATCGGCAACAAAATTATGTGGGTAGCTCTTCGAGCGTTTAGCTATTTAGTAGTTTCCTGCCGCATTTTCTGGAAAAATGAGCGGCAATGAGCGAATACATTCGATAAAACGATGTAGTGTGCTTGCGATACAATCTCAATTTATTGAAATACTTATTATATACCGGCACATTTTTATAATAATATTATATATATATGATATAATTTATCAGACAGAAAACTGAGAGATTAGTAATCAAAAAGATGTGGTTTGGACAATGACTTGGTACACTAAACAATGCAGTTGTTTAACCACAGTCAGTACAACAGCGCACATATAAAATGCATTTAATCGTATCAAAATAGAATAGACAGTAAGGAAATCGTAAAAATAAACATGACGAATCATTTTTTTTTTAGGCTGCTGATAAGTGTGTTAAGTTCATGGTCATCATACAATTATTGTTCCGCTAAATTATAGGGATTCTGAATAGAATGTAAAATTTTCTTTTGGATGAAAAACACAATATACAATAATTTACGTACCTTTGAAGTCACATGAAACCAAACCAAACCAAAACCAAACCAAAGTCACTGACGTAGTTCAGAAGTGTAGCAGACTGAAGTGGCAGTGGGCTGGTCATATCTGTCGCAGAACCGATGATCGGTGGAGTAGACGGGTTCTCGAGTGGAGACTACGACTCGGCAAGCGTAGTGTAGGACGCCCTCCGGCCAGATGGACCGACGACTTGAAAAAAGTGGCTGGTGGTGACTGGATGGCGAAAACGGGAGATCGGGCCATGTGGCGAACCCTGGGGGAGGCTTACGTCCAGCAGTGGACTGCAATAGGCTGAAATGATGAAGTCACATATTTAAAAAAATATTGAATTCTGTGGATGTTTTTTCTTTGTTTCATGATAATTATATTGAGCTAATTTTATTCATATAAACTACAGTTGCTATAAAATGTAACATCAGTCGTCATCATCCCTATTCTACGAGACTTACTTCGTGAATAGAACTTCAGCTTTCCAAGGTGTCCCAAATCAGGGATTAGTGAAGTGTAAAAAGGACGGATGCCGTTAGCTCCAGCAAAGAAGGATCCGGTGAATTGTGCACGGACTGGACTTAGGCATTCCTGTACCCTTACCGTGAGTTTACAGGGACAGTGTACTCGCTAGCGACTCCGTAAATTTGTATGGAGAATTGTAGTTCTACAAAGTAAACGCCAGGGGCGCTGTGTTATTCTCCTTACAAATCGTTTACGCTGTCGCTAGTGAGTACGGTCACGTTAACTCATGGTAAGGGTTCAGTTTACAAAGTCGGACCCGCGAATAGGGACGGGCATGTGGGTAAATAAGAAAATAAATCGCAAATTCTTGTAAGTTTATTTTTGAAATAATGTTTTTCTTAATTAAGCCTTCATTGACTGAGCGAGCGAAGCGTCTCCGTTTTAGTTTTGTCACGAATTATTTCGTATGTCTGAAGCTCGGATGTCCAGTTGTCCGGCTGTTCTTGCCTAAATGTCGTATTTGTGATTTTGAGTCATGAAATTTCTGCGTAGAACTATAATAGATTTTTGATTGTTGATTCGGTTGTCGAAATTTTTCAAAATGGCGGAGATATGCGGTTTAAAATATAAAAATTGGGCAAGTGCGAGTCCGACTCGCGCATGAAGGGTTCCGTACCATAATCTATAACAAGTTTGTTGCATGGGAGCCCCCCTTAAATATTTATTTTATTTTATTTTTAGTACTTGTTGTTATAGCGGCAATAGAAATATATCATCTGTGAAAATTTCAACTGTCTGGCTATCACCGTTCTTGAGATACAGTCTGGTGACAGACTGACGGACGGACAGCGAAGTCGTAGTAATAGGGTCCCGTTTTTACCCTTTAGGTACGCAACCCTAAAAAATAAAAAAAAAAATCAGTCATTTCGAAACAAAATCGCGAGGTCTAATCACAGAGCCACTAGTTTTATCATCGTCATCATATCAGCCTTTAGACGTCCACTGCTGGACAAAGGCCTCCCCCAAAGTTTTCCACAACGATCGATCTTGCGGCGCCCTCTTCCAATTTCTGCCTCCGATCCTAACAAGGTCGGCGGTCCATCTTGATGGGGCCACTCCACGCTGCGTCTTCCGGTCCGCGGTCGCCACTGAAGAACCTTTCTCCCCCAACGACCATCGATTCTACGAGCAATGTGCCCCGCCCACTGCCACTTGAGTTTGCAGACTGTCTGAGCAATATCTATAACCTTGGTTCTCTTGTGTATCTCATCATTTCGGATTCAATCCCGCAAGGAAAATTTTATGAAGGATCATATTTGCTTTAAGAGGCCTTATTCCTTTTAAAATGCTGATGGTTTTAGACATTTTTTTCTATGATCAAACATGTTTCTTATTTTACTACCTAGAACAGAAGGCTATTGGGGTTTATTGGTTTATATTGAAACCTACAGCTTAAAATTTTCATTGATAATTTTTGTTTCAAACAAAACTACTCGAAATTGACAAAATTCATGCGGAAAATTAGTATTTTCAACTTATTTTCGACTGCACGCAATGAAAGCATGAAATAGGTAGCTATGTTACTATCTGAAACTCGGGGAAAAGTATTATTTACTTCAAAAAGTTGGTTGAAATTATCAATATATTTGTCATAATATGAAAAAAAAATTTTTTTAAAGGAATAAGGCCTAATTTAATTTTTTATTCGTCAATGGCTTCCAACTATTGCCCTTTGTGTTGTTTTCGAGATTTGAGTGTAGTAGTGATTCTGTGAAAGCGTTCGTGAGCCGGTCCGTGTCAGTGCCCAGAAACAATTCTTATACTCGCTATTACCACCTGCACCTCTAGCATAATTGTCATACGCGACTATTTCTCGCGCGAGATAATTCCCCGTCTCATTCTGCGCAGTAATGTGAGAGAGTGACGGGTAGCGCTAACTCACGCGACAAGACTCGCGAAGCATAGTTCTGATAGACGGGCTGGCACTACCTAGATGTTCCTTTGTTTGTTCCTTGCACTACATAGATGCTCCTTCGTTTGTTCCAGTTTGCACAAACACCGTTCTGAATTTAAATTGCATGTTTTAATTTCTCTGTGGACTGCGTTTGTGGTTTCTGCAATATTGAAAGAGGAAATAAAAAAGTTATTATATTTAATTAATTATTATAAAGACCTGCTAATGGCAAAAACTAAGCAAGCTTATACGATTTCCTTTATTGCACATTTTAGTCTGGTCTCGTAACTAGTTGGATTATGTCTCAAACGCCTGGAGAATACATTATTTAAGAAAAGCTTTTTTACAGACGCATCTAAAACGATATCTAGAGCTGTTTGAACAAAACCGCAGTTAGAGAGTACCCATTCGGCGACGATAAACAAAATAATTGCATTTTTACTGCTTCTTAAGACGTGAGCAATTTAAAAGAGCCTGAAAGAAATTCAATCCAGTTTTAATTATTTCAGACAAGTTGGTTGTAAAATTTGTATTGGCAATTTAGATCTAACCGGTTCAAACATGTTTTTATTTCGGTTATATTATTGCAGCAACCATAAAATTCGCTAGTGAAATAATAGTCTGCACGTTTATTTATTCAAAGGCATTACGGGTAAAAAATGGTCGTGAGATAAAAACAAATTAAACTGCTTTTACTAGGGTTCTTGTTCGTGGCCTCCAATAGGAAAAAAGTTATGTTAAGAGTCGGTAAATTTATTCTAGTATCTATTATTCTCTATTCGACTCGTTCCTAGGAATAAAACTTACCTCTTTTACACACAATAAAAAGGCAAAAGTGTGCAGTGAATGGGCCGTTTCCTTATTTACGTTGCCGACAATTTATTGAATACGATGTTATGTATAATGTCTGGTATATAATTATCCCAGACTAGGGTTTCGTCAACTTCATTCGAAGAGGAGAAAAGGTTTCTTTTTTTGAGAGAGAGAAATAGATCGTAGTCAAAAATATACATAGGTATGTGCCAGCAAGACATTCACTTTTTATATTACCAACTAGGTGGACTGATTCAGGTAGCCTTGCCATGTCTAAAGCCTGGCTACCAGGACAAGAAACGTGAAACCCACGGATTTTGGAGCTCAGAATCCGGACGGGCGGACATGTCCATATTTTTTTTTATACTTACCGAGTAAATTAAAAATCAACCTTTATTTAAGGTAGAAAGGAAGGAAAGTCTTTCATCATCTTAAAATATTGTTCGGCTGTGGACGGATTGGTAGAATCAGTCGCCGTCCACAAACGTGGTCCGTTATAACGAGCGACCTAATTTAGGTCTCTCGACGTTCTGTGCGTGAAAATGTTAAGCCTGGACTACAAATAAAATCCAGCCCGGACGCTCCCCGGACGCCCTCTAAACTAGGACAAATCCGGGGAAATCCGGGCGGATGGCAACCCTAGATTCAGGTAAAGGAAAAAAAATACAATCCAAAGGAAGCAAGTCGGCCTTTCCAAAAAGTCCACCCATTCGTTGTAAAGATTCGAGGGAATAAAGAACATCTCACAGACAAGCCACCTCGTCAAAAACATTACCCGCTATTTGCTGTCGGTTAAAAATAAGATTTCCGATAATCACGATCTTCATTTATATGTACCTATACCTAGCAGAAACCAACTCTGCACCAAACCAACAAGAAGAAGACAGAGAAACCAAAAGCATAATTGCTCCGGCGAAACTACATAGAACAGACCCCTTTGCGTACATGCGTTCAAGATCAAACTCTGTTACAGAAATAGCCACACCAAAACCATAGGAATTAGCCGACATCGGTAACGGAAGAAATAAAACAACAACAATTACTAAGCAACACATACAAAATAAAAATTGCCCCAACCCGGTTGGTCACCGTGGGGTTATAGACCAAAACCCCCTAAACCTAATGCCGAATATGCCGAATCTGCCAAATCACCCAAACCAAGAAGAGACGTTTCCTGACGATAATACTAACTACTATACTAAAAAAAATACGAAAAATAGCTTTTACATATCAACCCTCAATGCTAGGACCTTGAGAACTGATCAGTCACTACAAGAATTGGAAGAGGCTCTGAAATATATTAACTGGGATATAATTGGAATAAGTGAAGTAAGGAGAATGGGTGAAAAAATTGAAGAATACCAAAACTTCATCTTTTACCATATTGGGAACACACCCGGCCTTCATGGAGTTGGATTTCTTGTGAAAAAGTGCTATAGCAAGTACATTCAGGAATTTATTGGAATTTCAGAAAGAATTGCTCAACTAAACATTAATCTACCTGAATATGGAGATATATCAATAATTCAAGTATATGCACCAACAGAAGTAGCACCAGAAGAAAATAAGGACACATTCTATGGAGACCTAGAAAAAACTTTAGAAAAAGCACAAAACACAATATTTCTCATGGGAGATTTCAACGGCCAAATTGGCAAAAGACAGCCAGGTGAAAATGTGATTTTGGGTCTATTTAGTACCGGCAAAAGAAATAATAATGGACAAAGACTAATAAACCTTGCACAAGCACATAACCTGAAAATTCTCAACAGTTTCTTTCGGAAAAAAAGTAGTAGGAAGTGGACCTGGATTTCACCTGATGGGCAAGTGAAAAATGAGATAGACTTTATACTCTCCAACAAACCCAAATTCTTTAAGGATGTAAGCGTGATCAATAAATTTAATTTCAATACAAACCATCGAATGCTCAGAGGAACTTTTTATCCGAATAAACCTAAAACAACACGGAAACATATTAAACAAGTAATACCTACACATGTTCCCCTGCCTATCCCGGACAACTTGCTTACATCACTGAAAAATAAAACAACTGGAATTGTGAATACCGTGAATATACAGGAGAAATACAACTTATTGGAAGACGAACTTCAAAAAGTGTCTGGAAATCTATGTTGCAAAAAGAATCATAAGGACAGAATTGGGGAGAAGGCAAGATCTCTTATCGAAAGTAGGAAAAAACTCTTTGAAAATAGAAAAGAAAACAGAAAACAAATTACCCAGCTAAGTAAACAAATTAATCAAGAAATCAAAATACACAGAAAAGAATCTAGGAGCAGAACCATCCAATTCCACATAGAAAGATCAGGAGGAATTAAGAAAGCTTTGAAGGAACTAAAAGAGAGCACCTGTTGGATTCCAAGTATTAAAAACCCAACACTAGACAAAAAAGAGACAAAACGACCTCAAATCACAAACATAGCCACGAAGTTTTATAGCAACCTGTATGATGACACATGTTATATGGAAACAGAACTCCCGTTGGAAGATGAGGACGAAATTGTTCCCTTAATACTAAAATCTGAAGTAAGAAATGCAATATTGTCCCAGAAGAATTACAAAGCCCCTGGGGAGGATAAAATAGTGAACGAAGTCCTTAAGGGGTGTCTAGACTACATCATAAACCCTATTACAAATTTATTTAATGACATACTTGCAAGTGAAGTCATACCAGAACAATGGAAATCATCAACTATTACTTTAATACACAAGAAAGGAGATGTTGCAGATATAAACAACTATAGACCAATCAGTTTGTTGTCAAACTTATATAAAGTATTTTCAAAAATTATACTGAGTCGGATATGTTTGGTGCTAGATGAAAACCAGCCTAAAGAGCAGGCAGGATTCCGAAGCGACTTTTCAACAGTGGACCATATCCATGTCATAAAGCAAATTATAGAAAAGAGTAATGAATATGGAAAAACATACTATCTAGCTTTTATTGATTACAACAAAGCTTTTGACTCTCTTAGACACACATATATCTGGGATGCTCTCCGGTCACAAGGAGTACTTCCTAAATACATCAGGCTGATAAAAAACATATACAAAGACTCCACGGCAAAGATACAAACCGAGAGAGTAGGTGAAGCATTTAAAATAAAGAAAGGTGTACGTCAAGGAGACCCCTTATCACCAAAGCTGTTCTCGTCGGTGCTGGAGCAGATATTCAGGAAAATGGACTGGGATACATTTGGATTAAATATAAATGGAGAAAAGTTAAACCACTTAAGATTTGCAGATGACCTGATTGTTCTGAGCGACAATCAGAAGGACTTACAGACCATGTTGTTACAACTAGAAAGAGAAAGCAATATTGTAGGATTAACTATGAACACCGACAAAACAAAATTAATGACAAACCATGAAAAAATACCTGTCTCACTGAACAACCACAACATAGAATATGTCAACCAATACACTTATTTAGGACAAATTATCTCACCAGAGGACCTTATGACAAAGGAAATAAACACCAGAATCAGTACTGCTTGGAGAAGGTATTGGTCGCTGAAAGAAGTAATGAAAAATCCGCAGATACCAATGAAAGACAAAGCAAAAGTATTCAACTCATGTATATTACCATGTCTAACATACGGATCACAAACTTGGGCTCTCACCGAAAAACACAAAAGAGCACTGGAAGTCTGTCAAAATAAAATGGAAAGAAGCATTTTAAACATCAGATTAAGGGACAAAGTCAGGCTATCGAGTATAAGAAATAAGACCAAAGTAGCAGATGTAACATATACTGTAAAGAAGCTCAAATGGAACTGGGTTGGTCACGTTATAAGAAATCAGAAAAACAAATGGTCCAAGGATGTTATAATGTGGTACCCAAGAGATAGGAAAAGAAAGAGAGGGAGGCAGAGAAAGAGATGGGAAGATGAGATCATGAAAATTGCTGGCAAAACATGGAGGCGGAAGGCCACAAACAGAAAGCTATGGCAAGCACTAGGGGAGGCCTATGCCAAAGGGCAAGCTGATACTGAAGATACTGATGTCGCTGAATGAATCAAATTGTAATAAATATATTTAAATTGTAATTAATTCTATTTAAAATGATAGATAATTAAAAAAACTGTACACTCATAACATATAACGAATGAACAGGTAGCATGCCAAATGATTAATGTTAATAAGTTAAATTGCACTTAAACTGCATGTACATAATGATAATGTATCAGAAATAAAGGCTATTTGAATTTGAATTTGAATACCTAGCAGAAAGACTATCTACAGAAAATAGGTACAAAGTGGCCATTCAACAACATTTTAATTCAACATTTTTGATCCAAATGTCGACCCTACTAGATCCTATCCTATGCCAGACAGATGATTGATGGCGTATTTTGACTATCGATGCTGACCAATGCCGCAAAACTTCTACTGCTCCAAAATAAATAGAATTTAAAGTTATAATGGTATCTAGCAACCGGTTATGGCTTATTACTTTACTGTCTTCAACCAGTGCGTATTACCGGTGATGACCTACGGAGCCGAGACGTGGTCTCTAACTATGGGCCTCTTAAGGAAGCTTAGAGTCACTCAGCGAGCTATGGAAAGGGCTATGCTCGGGATCTCTCTACGTGATCGAATCAGAAATGATGAGCTTCGTAGACGAACTAACGTCACCGACATAGCAAACAGGTATAGCAAACTGAAGTGGCAATGGGCAGGGCACATAGCTCGAAGAACCGATGGCCGTTGGGGTAGAAAGGTTCTCAAGTGGAGACCACGTACCGGCAAGCGTAGCGTAGGCCGGCCACCCGCAAGGTGGTCGGACGACCTGGTCAGGGTTGCGGGGACTCGCTGGATGCGGGTCGCTTCAATCCGGCCCATGTGGAAGTCAATTGAGGAGGCCTGTGTCCAGCAGTGGACGTCCTATGGCTGAAATGATGACTTTACTGTTAGTTTCACATTTGAAATTCCGACCGAGCAAACTATGTAACTAGGCTAGAAACATTTTTTTTTCATATCCGTTTCAGTCCCTGCTTTTCTTATAATAGGATTAGTAAAAATCGAGTCGTTTATATATTAAAATTAAAGGCAACTAATAACTCTGTGCCCCTGCCACTAGATGGCGCTATATACCTGATCGGAGCCAATTTAACTAACTTCCCAAAAAGACTATCGTTGTATAACAGACACAAGTACGCATCACGTACGCATTATCATTCACATCGTTCCCCGTACTTATTTCTATTCACCGTATTCCAACCAAATTACTGGGACGATCCGCCCGTTCGCGATTCCCTGTTTTTTTGCCTATCCAAAAAGTTTTCAGTCATTAGTGAGCCTGAATAGATGCCCCGAAGTTCCGTAAACCAAGGGAACGCATTGTCATCGTTAGGGGCCCACAATGGTCTCGATCTCGATGTATTAGAAAAAAACTGGCCAAGTGCGAGTCGGACTCGTGCACCGAGGGTTCCGGGCAAACATTTTGCGTCTTAAGTTGCCGGGTTTAAGTTTGCATCTGGCGCCGGATACAAATGAGCTGCAAAGTTAATGCAACCGATCACGTTTGTATGGGTCTGAATATGGTATGGGAGTCCCACTTAAATATTTATTTTATTCTGTTTTTAGTATTTTGTTGTTATAGCGGCCACAAAAATATATCGACGCTGGAACGACTAATTGACTAACGTGCATTTATGAAACTTTACAGTAGAACAAAAACAAAATATTTTTTTCGGAAAAAAATTCATAACTTTTTTTCTTTTTGTTATACGATAAAATGATGTATTGACGAGTAGAAGATAATCGCGATTAAAATTTAACTATGATTGCTATTTTTCGAAATAACGTGTATCTTAGAAATAAATTGCACGTTAGCCAATCGGCCTCTAATTGCGAAGCGGGAAAAAGGCTTAACTGCCATTTTTAGCATTGCTTTCAGTACGGGTAGTTAACTAAAGTGAGTGTTAACTTCAAAAATTAAACCATAAAAATGCATAACTAGGCTAGTATTACAAAACTGTAACCGAAAAAAGGCATAACTGAACATTTGCTCCATTAAGCAAGTCATGTATAATTCTTAAGAAACACTTGCACTAAAGTAAATCCTTTCTTTAGTTTTTGTGCCATAATGCAAACTAAAATTAATTGTTAAATTTCCGCTATGAAGTCTTGAATTGAGTTTAATTTCTGCAAATCTTCCATTTATGATATAAATTCGCTTAATAATAGAACATGGCTTCAATATAGGATTACGTGCACAAGCCTTCTTTTCACCTCCCATCAAAGTACTAAGCATGATCTTGATAATTTTATTTCGGTTAGTACAAAAGACAGGCATTTTTTTGCTATGTCTAGACATAGCCAATAAATTATCTTGACACTAAAAAATAATAATAGGCGATCTGAAATTCACTGGTAGCCGACGATACGAGTCACTCTCCGTTGAATGCTGTCTAGAGGGAGAAGCTGGTACTTGGTCGCCCTAGCCAACAAATAAGAACATTATTCCTAGTCTGCAGGATTTGATAAGGATTGAGAGAGGTATTTTCCAAGTTGACAAATTAAGTCCTCAGTGTTTCTGTCTACCCTGATTCAGCTCATCACTCTGCTCAAGGATTCAGGACTAGGTTAACCCCCTCTAAGCCGGGAATTCCCGGCTTTTAAGAGGGGTCGAGGTCATTTTTCAAATGGATGACCTCAAGCTGTAACTATGCACCAAAACACCACAATATGGTGGAACTACTGGAAGTAACTGAAACCTTCAGTCGCGCCCTCAAACGGAACGGAACGGCGCCGTCGGAACGGAACGGAACAGACCTATCTCCGAAGCTGGAACCTACAAGTACCTTGGTATGACACAGTCATTGGGTATTGCGGGCGGAAACATTAGGCAGGCGTTAAAAGACCGTTTTTTTGGTCGCTTGACAAAAGTATTTAACAGTATTTTGTCCGGTGGCGATCAGGCGTGCACTTGTGATACCCCTCCTCACTTACTCCTTTGGCGTACTAAGGTGGACTCAGACCGAACGAGACGCTCTGAATCCGAGGATCCGTCAGATGCTCACTACACATCGCATGAGGCAGCCCCCCTCACCAGTTGACGAGACTGTACATACTACGTAAGTGTGGAGGCCGTGGTTTTTTAAACGCCAAGGATAACTGCCAGGTGTACAGTCTTAGGAAGTATTTCCTAAACAACGAGTGTGCAATTTATCGCGATGTAGTAGCAGTTGACAAACGCCTCACCGCTCTCTCCTTGACAAACAAAAACTGGCGCAGACCAAAGGTGCTTCACATGTATGTATGGAAGAGCAGAGAGCTACACGGATGGTTCTACAAGGCCCGGGGCCCAATATAGATCCGCTCGCGTCAATGAACTGGCTACGCTTTGGTTCGGCTGATTTCTACGGGGAAACCGATGGTTTTGTCTGTTGATGATGAACAACTATCGGAGATATATCCTGAAGGACGGTACGGTCGACATTCGTCGGGCATCCCGCCGTCACATCTTGCTAACGGCGAGTGCTTGCACAGACAAAACCAAGTAGCCAGGATCATTCACCAGCAATTTGCTCTTCGAATCGGTCTTGTAGAGTCTGAGGTGCCATACTACAAATATTCACCGATGCCAGTTCTCGAGACTGGTCGTGCCACGCTCTAGTGGGATCGATCTATCACCACAGACAGGACTATATTTTAGCCAACAAGCCTGATATCGTGTTGGTAGATCGATCCAAGCACCAGACAGTACTCGTTGACATCACCATCCCGCATGACGAGAACCACTTGGGCTTTGCCCCGCTGCCAGCGGCACCCTAGGTTAATATAAAGTATATTTGTCATTTATTTTGTATATTTTACTTTGGTATAAATATATAAAAAGTAAAATAATTTTGTATATTTAATATACCTACCATTTGTACAATTGTTGTATGAATAACCTGTCCAAAGAAACGTGAAATGAGTGGAATATCGGACGCGTTAATAAAACTCAATACGCCTACTCACATGTGCTTGTGCAAAGTTCGTTTGTTAAAAATAATATTCACAAAAAGGCGGCTTGCCAATTATTTACCTATTTTGTGTATAAATATCACTTAATAATATAATAAACGTTTATTTAAACTTAAGTGTGTCTTCGTTAATTCACGCAGTCAAAACAGTTTAATGTAATTAACACTATTTAAAACTAACCCGATATTCACGAAAAGTAAAATGGACTCTCGATCAGCAAAATTTGGCAGGAAAGTCGACACATCCTTCCTCGAGTAGCTTTGACCGACGACTAACGAGTCAGATCTCTCCTAAGTCCTTGAAAATTTTTACGCTTACCCGCAGTATTTTGCTTTTATGGAGCCCAGAAAACACTAAACAACGTGCAAACTCTTTTTTTTTTAATTGATAGTCCGGATAAAATGACTATTGAAGCAAATGTTGAAAAAAACAATAAGAATGAAACGGTTAAATTTCGGATGTAACATTATAATTTTCTAGACTATTAGCGTAAATACCATAAACTTGTGCTTCACCAGTTGGGATAAACAGCTAACGTGCAATACTCATGTATCACGATTTTAGAAAAAGGTAACCTCCACTAAAAGCATTTTTTTGACCCCAGCAAAATGGTTACTTAGCCAACGGGAATGAAATTTCCGAAAACAAAAACCGCTAAAAGCAAAAAAATATTTTACGTTTTAACTAACGGGCATTTTTTTTAAATCTCGACAAAATGCTGGCTGTTTAGGCAAAAGTTTTTTAGTAAATCTACTTTTTCTTAATTGCTAACAAGCCAAAAAAGTCCTCCGATCGAGCTCAAACCCGGCTCATTAGACGCAGAAAAATTCGCTGATTTCAACGGTGTATATAACTCAATTTGCCCAAAAATGGCTCGTTAGTCAATTAGTCATTCCAGCGTCGATATCTTTGAAAATTTAAAACCCTATCGCGGTTCATGTAAATTGGCTTTACAAATAAATTGATTTTGATTTTGGTTCATGAGTTACAGCCTGGTGACAGGCGGACACACAGGCAGTCAGACAGACAGACAGACGGACGGACAGCAGAGTCTTAGTAATAGGGTCCCGTTTTTTACAGTTTTTTACAGTACGGAACTTAATAAGAAGCTACTAGAAGATGCCCGCAACTTCTTCCGTGTGAAAGTTTTTGCTTTAAGGCTACATTTTACGAAACTTTTATTCTAAGAATAACACTCACTCTCAGATAGTAATGTCAATCTCAAACTAGTATGGGATTTTTTGGTTAAATCCAGCCTAAATCGGGTTAAAAGTATCCCATCTTCTCTTATATCATATAACCAACTCATATTTCGATATCCAGGCTATATACCCCCCCTTAAATTAAAAACTAAACTGTTGTCGCGCCATCTCCTACTAGGCCTAATAAATGGGTACGTATTTGAATAACGTTAAAAAGTCGACGGTCAAAATATCGAAAGTTAAAATATCGAACGATCTAAATAGTAGAGTTGTTAGTCCGCTGTTTTCTAACATAATTGTGCGCATCGGGTTACAAGCATGAAATTTCTACCACAGATAGAGTGTTCCACGGTGATTATTTTCAGATGTGGAGGGAAGTCAGATTCGTCCCTTGTCAGGCGGGAGAGCGGAGTGAATACGGCCAAGTATCCCTCTTTTCTTTCTTTATTGCTGGTCAGTTAAGTCTACCAGGACGTGTTTGGTATCGTTTCTGTGTAAAAAAAATATCAGAAATTAATTTTTTATGTTATTTTTGTATAGTTCCATATAAAAATATGGATGTAATGGCCGAAAAGGTAAAAATCACAACAAGTTTTTTTATTCAATGAGGTAAATTAGTTCAATTTCGTGAACATTTTCAAATTATTATTATTATTTCAAAAAGTTCATTTAATCTGGTTTCTAAAAATATATGCATGTTGGGCACTTCTCATACAAACAGTAGCTTAAAATATATCTTTACGTCGGCGTAACCAACGTTAAATCTCCGAACGCATCCTATTTCGCTTCATTAAATACATTAAATAATGATTTTTAACATGATTTTACATATAATATTTACTATATACGTCCTAAAAAAACAAATTAATGTAATTAAAACAAAAAATGTTTTTGCTAATGTATCACGAGCACACGGGCTAATTTCAACATCAACAATTTATTTAAGGTACGTAAAAACAAAAAATTATTTACAAGAAAACATTAAAAAAAACAAATAAGCTTATACTAAAAGGTGGCTAAAACTATTATAAAGAATTATAAAAACATGGTCCTTTAGGCAGCGTGCCCATCACACAGGCAGCATTCCCGCGTTGTATTGCGATGGCAATTCTTTGCGCGGGAAAGCTGCCTGCGCGAGGGTCACCCGTTGCCTCCCTTAAGCGTTTGCTTAGCGCCTTGTGGAGCCCACGCGCAGCCCTACCCCACGGACCTAGTGTCTCGACGCCAAAAGGGATAAACTCGTACTGGGCGCCGAGACACTTATATTTATTGAATTTAAAACTCTCCCGAGCGTCAGCCGCCGCCCCGGCCGCTTTAGAAGTTGCTGCGAGGTAGGACGCCGCCAGCGTATCAGCGCAAGTGGCGTCCCACACCAACGCGCGGCCCATTCTCCAGGGGATCAACGACATCCCGTCGGGGTGCTTGCCATCGTCCCGCACGATCTGGGGCTCCAGTGCTGCGGGCACGTTGGCGCTGACGAGCGCTCTTCTGAGGATGTCGTTGATCGCAGCATGTCGGGAGAGACGGCCGGCGCCCGAGGAGCAGGAGAGTCCGTGGTGGCCAAGACGATCTACTGGGGCCCCACAAGAGGCGCAGCTGTGTTCTACACACACATCAGCCCCAACCCGGAGACCGACAGCTATGCGAAGCGTGCAGGGGTCAATGAATGTGCCAGTGGTAGGTGAAGGGTAGGCATGGAGCCATTGTCCGGCCTCGGGTCTTGACACTGCGAGTAGTCGTGCCCGGTCCTTACCTGAAGATGTGGCAATTAATGAATTTGTAGTGATGACGGAGGCTATGGTGTCCCAGGCCCTTTGACTCTTCGGTTTAGAAGGTAAATTTGGGTTCGGTCCAGCTTCCCAGGCATTCAAGGCTTCATCCAAGCATACAATCTCGCAGTTTGTAGCCGTTGTGGCTTTTAGGATTTTACCTGCGAGATCAGCAGTGCTGTGGACTGAAGCCAAGAAAGCCGGCAAAGCAACACTTGAAATTTTGCGGGTTCCCAAACCACCGTGCCTTATCGGTAAAGCAGCTTGGGTCCAGGCCTGCTCGCTGAAACGAATGTTTAGAACAGATTCAATTTGGGATTTCAAAACAATGTCGATGGGTTGGATCAAATGTGGGAATTTCCAAATGGGGCAGCAGCGGAGCAGGTAAGTGAATTTAGGGATGAGTAAACAAAATTTTTGAATAAAAAGAGCTGAATGACTACTGATCTTGAGGAGTCGGTCTGAATAAAAATTAAATTTAGAAATCGATTTTCTCAAGAGGGGAATGATGGCATCATCAAAAATGGGTGATCCGAGAAGATGCAGACTGTCTTTGGAGATGATTTTAATATTTGGGGCGATGTCGTGGAATTTTTCGTGGATTTGAGAAGCCAAAGAAGGATTAATGTTTGGAGAAATGTACAATTCACATTTTCCAAAGTTTAGTTCCAGACCGATGTCACTAAACTTATTTTTAACTTTTAATAAGTCTGCCAAGACAGTCTGTGAGTCTCCTCCAAGTGTGCCATCGTCAAGGTACCATACGTTTAATTTTGAATTTAGGCTGTTTATTATCGGATTAATGGCTAAACTAAAAATGGCTGGACCGAGGGGATCACCCTGCTGACAACCCGTGGCCGAAAAGATCTCATTATTTTTGTGAGTTAAAATGGAAGGACAGTGGTAACACTGGAGAAGAAAGTTATAAATTTCCGGGACATGTATTTTAATTTCGTTTAGCAGGGTGTCCCTGTTGACCGAATTGAAGGCGTTCTTCACGTCTAATTTTATGAGAACTTCGCACAAATCGCTTTCGCCGAAGGTGCGCACTGCATGTACTGCTGCTTCACAACCTCCACGTGTACCGAAACCGACTTGCACTGGTTCAAAGAGTTTTTGCATTTCTTTAAGGTACTGTTTGTATGAAGAGTTCCCAATATTTATATATTTTTAGAAACTAGATTAAATTTGATATTTTGCAATATTTTTGTTAGTTGTAAATATTCAGGAAATATAACTAATTTATCTCCCTGAATAAAAAAAAAATGTTGTGATTTTTACCTTTTCGGCAATAAACCCAAATTTTTAAATGAAACTATTCTTAAATAACATGAAAATTTAATAGCTGATATCTATTTTACACGAACACGATGTCGCCCAAGCCCTAATAGTCTTAACTGATCTGTAATAAAAAAAAGAAAAAGAACAGTACTTGGTCCTCTTCACCCCGCTCTCCCACCACACAGGGGACGAATCTGACTTCCCTCCACATCTGAAAATAATCACCGCGGAACGCTCTATGTGTGGTAGAAATTTCATGCTTGTAACCCGATGCGCACAATTTCGCGGCTTAGCAACTCTACTAAAATATCTACTATCATTATATCGACGTTTGGAATACCTAAAAGTCAAATACCGAATTGCTAAAATATCGAAAGTTCAAAATATCTACAATCAAATTATCGATATATGTTAATATCGAAACCCAAAATATCAACCATCAAAAAGTCAACGTTTAAAATACCGAAAATTGAAATAGCGAACGATCTTAATATCTACTGTCATTATATCGACGGCTGAGATTCCGAAAGCCCAAATGCCGAACGGTAATTAAATTGCACATGGACAAAATAGGAGGGTAGATGCGAAATAATAATGAGCTGTGTGTGAAAGTCCGAATCTAGGGCTCTCGCTGGTTAGGACGTGTGCCGACACAGAGCACCCTAGAGTGTTTTTGTAAAGCCGGAGGCGCGGAGGGAGTGCAGCCCTCGCCCGCGGAAGGACTGCTCTCCCCGCAGCGCCGGAGCTAAGGCAGAGTCAGTTTTGCTTTAAATCAAACATTGCACTGGGTCAACCTAGTCTTTAGGTCAACCTCGAGTCTAAATCGAGCAAAACTGACTCTGCCTTAGCTCCGGCGCTGCGGGGAGAGCAGCCCTTCCGCCCTTGCGTGGTAAACGGCGGGCGAGGGCTGCACTCCCTCCGCGCCTCCGGCTTTACAAAAACACTCTAGGGTGCTCTGTGTCGGCACGCGTCCTAACCAGCGAGAGCCCTAGACTTGGATTTTCTCAGCCATTAGGCTGCCATAATATGTAAGGCGATAGCTCTACTATTTTTAGGAACAAATATTATTTAAAAAAGCATCGAAATACTTTCGATATTTTATCATTCTACGTAATAATATTTCGATATTTCACTTGTAGATATTCAGATTTTCGACATTTTAGTGTTCGACTATTGTACCTTTCGGTAATATAGATATTCGATATTTAGAATTTCGACCTTAGAATCGTTCGAAGTCTCAATTTTCGATATTTTATATGTCGATATTCAGATTTTAGAAATTTAAACATTCGATAATTGTACCATTCGATAGTGTATACTTTCGATATTTTGAATTTCGACGTTATGATCCTTCGATATTCTAATTTTCGATATTTTAACCGTCGATATTTTGTATGTCGATATTTCAATTTTCGATATTCAAATACGTACCCCTAATAAATACGGACAACAATGTAGAAGCCGCAAATTGTCTGTATTTAAGGAGGTATTTCAAAAATAAGATTAACAGGTTTCAAACCCTGGTCGCCGCAGTTCGTGTGGATACAAGATTATATTGGCTTAGAATGACGGGTGTGTTTCTAATCTGCCCTAATCTTTCGTACTTATGTCGGGATCTAAATGAGACACATAAAAGGTCCTGGACAGCTGTGTACAACAACCTATTCGTTTATGAGTCGGATAAATATGAAATTCATCCTAGAAACCTTTGTACGGGCGTTAAAGATCGGCTTTAATCGGATGAAATCTGTGCACTTATTTTTTGATCATACAGGTGGTCAAAACATAAGTGCGGAACGAAGCTAACCTCTAATTCAACCATAACAAGAACACTCTTAATAGACTAATTGGCCCATTTTTTAAATACCTATATTTGAAATGGTTAATGATCTTACTAGCTCTAAATATATATACATATATATTGTATTTTTGTAAGAGCTAGAAGGCTAAATTTTAATAATTGAAAAAAAATTAACAAAAAAAAGAACCGACTTCAGTAAAACTAAAAAACCAAAAATAACCCGTTCAAGTACAGATTACATTTGACTCACCCTTCGAAGTCGATCCCAAACCACTCAGTTCTTATATTTATAGTTATATTATAGTTTACGCGAGGTTTGGCACCGACTTCGAAGGGTGAGTCAAATGTGATCTGTACTTGAACGGGTTATTTTTGGTTTTTTAGTTTTACTGAAGTCGGTTCTTTTTTTTGTTAATTTTTTTTTTTTTTTTTTGCTTTTTAGTGATTCATATCAAAGTTCTAGTGGCCATCTGTGGTGTTCATCATCAGTTTCCTGACACCAAATCCTATTTACTGAATGTAAATTCTGACTTTATCAATAAATTACCGAAAGCGCCGTACATGTCCCTATAACATTTGAAGAGTTCCCTCAATTTCTCCAAGATTCCATTATCAGATCCCGACTTAGTGCCAACGGGACCAACTCGGAGTTATACCCTTTCCAATTAAAAAATAAAATAAAAAATCGGTTCACGGTTCTCGGAGATATCGAGTAACATACATACAAAAAAAAAATAGTTCGAATTATTATGTGAGCGGCGACATGTACCTTTGGCAGGTGATTTTGCAGACGGAGCTGCTGTCCGCATTTTCCCTACAGTTAGACAGCTAGACGCATACAATAACAAAATGACCACTGAAAACGCGCTCACCGCGTCTACACATTTAACGCTGTAGATGAATCTCGCGAGACGGCAACGTATGGTAGGAAGCCACCAGACAACGTTATCCCTAAGGACGTCAATAACTGTGGTGGCTTCTTACCAACCATAAAATTAGGCGTCGAATCACGAGTGATGCTGAGGCGAAACATTTCCGTTTCCGATAGGATATTATATCTTTAGTGTAGGTACATAATATTTCACGTATAAAACATTATTTAAAAAAATAAAAATGTGGTATTACCACATAAAAAATATAGAATCGATAAAAAGATTCTATACAAATATTTAAAACATTATTGTTAAATATTGAAACATTATATAAATATAACATAGGTGACATAGGTATTATTATTTTAATTTTAAGGAGATGCCTTCTATAATTAAACCTGAAGCATAAATAATGATTGTAAATAAATATAAAACATAATTAGGTACGTGTTAAATTGTAATACTTTCGTCTAAGCACCAGAACTGTTATGTAGATATTGTACTGTTATTGTGTAATAAATATCGATTAAGAAGTCGATTAATAATAAATATCGATTAAGAAGTCGATTAATAAAAAAATAAGTCTTATGTACTCAGAATGCTTGTCAGGACAATTCCAGTAACACCAAACACGACTCGGTTACGTTGTTTGGTTACCGTGTTCTGTAGGGTCCTTTCCGGTTCCAGCATCAGACCAGTTTTATGGTACCGTATTCAATAGCACCATGTACATTTGTTTCCTCCTAGTAATTTAACTATCCGAATCGGCACATCTAATCGCTACCTTCGAAACACTGGCCGTTTAGAAGTAAAGTTCTAGTGGCCATCTGTGGTGTTCATCATCAGCTTCCTTACACCAAATCCTATTTACTGAATGTAAATTCTTGACTTTATCAATAAATTACCGAAAGCGCCGTACATGTCCCTATAACATGTGAAGAATTCCCTCGTTTTCTCCAAGATTCCATCATCAGATCCCGACTTAGTGCCAATGGGACCAACTCTGAGTTATACCCTTTCGATAAGAAAAAAAAAATTGAAAATCGGTTCACGGTTCTCGGAGATATCGAGTAACATACATACAAAAAAAAAAAAAAATTAGTTCGAATTGAGAACCTCCTTTTTTTGAAGTCGGTTAAAAATAGAAATTTCACGAACAGACGAAAACGCCGTCCGCCATTTTTGCGTCTGCCATCTGTGGCGTGACGTAGAATATTATACCGAGTAAATAAGAACAAAGACTACTACGATGTTCGAAATTCGATTGTCGTATAGTGCCGCCCCGTTCACTCAAATATACTTTGACAGAGGATCAAGAGGGACGGCACTATTCGGAGTCGTCGGAGTAGCCCTTCAGTTTTTTATACGGGATCGGTGACGTCACTATCATGAGTGAAAATCGCCAATTTTTTTTAACCATCTACTCATTTTATCATCTGAAAAATATATAATGGTTTCCTTTGCTAAATACTATACGAAATAAACATTAGTTCAATACAATTTGCATATTATGGCAAATAAATGATTCTGAAAACAAAAATAAATACTGAAAACAAATAGAAGCCTGTTTTTCTCCCCGTGTATACTGAACACAAAGTACCTATATAGGTGACATTGAATTTAGTTTAATAGAGTTTCCAAGTTAATTCAAGTTACAAAGGCCTACAGACCGAGTTCTCTTGTTAATTTGCAATGACTAGAAGCCCGAGTAAAGCTGTGTTGAATACGGTAGGTACCTATTCTGTAAATTGGGACAAGATGGTCTCACTACCACCACCACCTTTGTTCGGGCAAAGTCAGAGCGTTTGTAACTACGTATAGCTAACTAGGGGCGTCTGAAAAGTTCTAAGCCTAAGATAGAAAAAAACAATTTACACAAATGAACTCGTGTTTATTTTTCAATATTAATAGTCTCCTCCTAAATCAATGCATTTTTTACATTTTTTATACAGTGCTTTTAGGCCATTAAAAAAATAATCTTCATTTTGCCCTTCAAAATGCTCCTGTACAGCCGCCTTCATCTCTTCGTCACTTCTAAATCGCTTTCCCCTCAACTCTTTCTTCAAATTATTGAATAGAAAATAATCGCTTGGGGCTAGATCTGGGCTGTAGGGTGGGTGGTCAATTTCGTCAAAACCAACTTCCTTCAGAGCACGCCTCGCAACATTAGCGGTGTGAACGGGTGCGTTGTCTTGCAAAAACAAAATGCCTTTCCTTAGTTTACCCCGCCTTTTCTCAACTATGGCTTGTCGCACCTGTCTTATTAGATTTGCATAATAAGTTCCGTTTATCGTAGAGCCTTTTTCTAAATAATCGATTAAAAGAATGCCATCACAATCCCAAAATACCGTAGCCATTAACTTAGAGGCCGACTTTTGCACTTTAAATTTCTTCGGCGGCCTTTCACCCTTTTCAATCCACTGCATCGACTCAGACTTACACTCCGGATCATACTGTCTGATCCATGTTTCATCAACAGTTACTATTCGGGAACAAACTTCATCTAAATCATCTTCGCACAATTCTAAAAACGCCCGAGAAGTTTCCACACGACGTACTTTATCGAAGGCCGTTAGCATTTTCGGTACCCAACGAGCACTGACTTTACTCATGTACAAATGTTCATGTAAAATTTCTCCGACTCTTTCTTTACTAATACCTAAGACCTCAGCTATTTGCCAAACCTTAATTCTTCTAACTTCTAATACCAGCTTTTTGACTTTTGCTACGTTTTCTTCGGTCACTACCGATATTGGCCGCCCTGAGCGGGGGTCGTCTTCGATCGATTCCCGTCGGAGTTTAAATAAGCGACTCCACTTTTTGACTGTGGCATAAGAAGGCCCAGAATCACCGTAAATAATAGCCATTTCCTCAAAAATACACTGCGGTGATTTGTCACTTTTTGTAAGGAATTTAATTACAGCACGGTGCTCAATTTTCGTAATATTCGTTGGTAATTCACACATGATGTACTTTTCCGTTAAATATCTCGAAACAGAATAATAAAAACGTGACATGTTATTTTTTAATAATTTGTTTTTAAATGGCCTTTCTAGTGGCCAGTATCATAAACGCATATATAACCTCGAAATACCTTAGGCTTAGAACTTTTCAGACGCCCCTCGTAGTTCTAGAAACGCGCGTCTGTCACGTCCACGCCCCTCGAACAATTTGTCGCATTTTAAACAAACAACCTATAAAGTTCAGCTTTCAGGCGGAATTTCCGAAGATCAAAACGGAAAACATTCTGGTATGTTTTATTTAGTGACTGGGGAACTACTGATGAACTTAGAAAAACATAGTTGTGTACGTATGACTAGATTATAAGATTTAGATTTATTTATTTCATAATATAAAATGTCAGTATAAATTACATTAAGTCAATTTACAAGTACTTATATTATGATGAAGCCAAGTAAAGCCATGTAGAAAAGGCTCTCTATAATCTGTAAAACGGCGTTACTACCCGTCTATTCTAAGCAGGGCAATTCTTATTATTGGACACTCCAGTTACTTCTATGATAGTATAATTATAGGCCATGACTAAAGTCCTTATTCGAGCGTCTTCGACGCTTCGATAGTTTGACTATTTTATGAAAAGAGAATGAAAATATTATACCTACTTTGATGTGTTTTCGTTCAGCGGTGGGGGACGTGTCTTTCTAGTTTAGAGGATACATGCCTGCGCTTAGTTAACTTTATAGACGGTTTTTGTTCGGCTTTTGGAAATCGGTATAATAGCCCAAACCTAGATCTCATGTAGGTCTTGGACATGCTTTACTGTGTTAGCATTCCTGCTGATACCACTATGATGGTTATGAAGGTCACATAGAGCAAGTTGGGTCACCTATGGCCAGCCGCGTCAAATAGTCAATTGGTGCACACTGGTGCGTGTGCGTACTACGACCAAATCGACCAATCTTTGTCCCTGATATAGCCTGATAATGTCAGTGTCAATCGAACTAAGCTCCAACTAACCTATTTAAGGATGGTTCAAACTAAATCGCTTCTTGTATTCTGTTAGCAAACCTAAAACTTGCGGATATAAAAACAAATAAAACAGTCGTAGTACAAGTTATTTATTGCTTGCAAGTTTTTCCAGGGCCCTATACGATCCGATAACGCAAAAGGGCTTATTCTATTAAGGAAATTACGTCGCTTAGGGCTTTTTTAGGCTAAATACGGTATATGTTGAGTAATGGTGCCGTTATTGCAAGTTTTAGCCTTGTTTTCGGTTTGTGAGGTGGATATTGATAAGTAGTTTAGCGGGAATGTTCCGTGAGTTAAGTGCTTGTGGGGTCTTATACTGTTTTACGATTGTTACTATATTTTCTGAGACACGCTTGAAAATAGAGTCATTCGTCTCGTGATAATAGACCGATCCCATCCCAAGTAGCAAAAAAATCTGCAGAAGCCCTTATACAGCCTTTATTCAACTTAAATTAGCAGTATAAGGGCTATATTATAAGCGCTTCTGCAGCTTGTTTGCTACTTTTGGGATAAGAACCGCGTTCAGAAACTTCGTAGCTTTTGAGGTTCATTATGGTTACTGATATTATTACTCGTCGCTTTGTGTCAATTTTAGCAATTGAATAATGGCATTGTTACGGCTTTATATCAAAGCCAATTACCTGCATCATTGAGTGACATTACGAAGTACATTTTAGAGAAGATTATGGTAAAATTAATCATATTGCTCGTATGCCATTTGTAATTTGGCGTTAATACTGGCCATTTTGAATTTCATGCCGACGAAAATTTCGTAACGGTTACAGTCGAAAGCGCGTATCGCTAAAATAGGAATATAGTGATGAGATCTCGGATAGATGTTAGTGTCAAACGTTGAATTGGGTTGGGATTGAATCAGGGCTTTTAATTACTAGAATATCTTTTTGCTGCAGTTAATTTTGCGATTTAAGTCTAGATTCTAAACTTCTAGATTCTAGAAATATGTCCAGTTAACTGACTGGTTGAGACTTGAAATCGGGTCGGGTCAAACAGCAGTACAACTTCTACCGAGATGACAAATTGGGTTAGCTCGGACTGCTCGGAGCGCTTCCTTATCCGGTCTGTCCAACTTTAACTAGCGTTTTATCATTTCTAGTGAAACCAGTTCATAAGTTAAGTGGGATTTTTTAAATTAGACTAGTAAATGTCTGCAGCTTCCTCCGCCGAATCCTCCTTTTTAGGGTTCCGTACCCAAAGGGTAAAAAACGGGACAATATTACTAAGACTCCGCTGTCCGTCCGTATGTCTGTCCGTCTGTCCAGGCTGTATCTCACGAACCGTGATAGTTAGATAGTTGACATTTTCACAGATAATTAAAAAACAGAGAAAAATAAATATTTAGGGGGCTCCCATACAACAAACGTGATCGGTTGCGTTAACTCGGCGCCATACATACCAGGTGCAAACTTAACTTAACCCGGCCAGTTAAGATAGGATAAGTATCTATACGGAACCCTCGGTGCGCGAGTCAGACTCGTACTTGGCTGGTTTTTCTTTACCGTAAGTAATCGGAAAGAAATATTGCATTGAAGCAGTTTTTCATATCAAGACATCTTGCTCCTTAGATAATAACAACTAATTTGCTTACCATGATAAAAAAAAACTGTGACCTCTTAAACCGAACCCATAGAATTGGACAAGAAGTAGGTACCTAGTAGTTAGTGGTAGTAGAAGTTATCGTACCCTTTTAGAATACTGTTCAAACTCAAATATAAATACCTTCTGATCCATCTAATAAATAGTTAATTTGACATAAGAAAAAAAAAACAATATTGTGTCTAGGGTCTAGGGAAGGAAAGTGTGTGAGATCTTCAGAAAACCCGCCTGGGAACAGTTTTTTATTGGTTAGTTATGTAAAATGCGACGCAACGGTCGTGGGGCAAGAACTTTGCTAATAAAGCGAAATAAAATTAAATTTACAAGCGTAAATGGAACAGAAGAAACACTAATCGGGATTCATGGATATCACGGGGAGAGACCTTTGGACGTCCGTGGCTGATGGATAAATAGCAATAATTTACCGAGCGAGCGAAGCGTCTGCGTTTCAGCTTCGCTCAAAATTCTTTCGTATGTCGGAATTCCGGATTTTTCGGCTGTTCTCGCCTACAAGCCGCATTTCTCATACGCTTCTCGTGTAATTTTGTGATCAAGTAACAACTATTACGTATATAGAATTTTTTATCGGTTCAGTTAGGAGAAGAAAAATTAAAGAATACCATCTCAAATCCTAACTGAACCCACAAAATATTTCAGCCATTTTGAAGTACTATTTATTAGGGGATCCAAAACCAGGTTCTATCATAGTAAAACAGGAAAGGATCCCCTAGTATTTCTGCTTTAATACTAGGTATTTAATATAATGTAAGCCTTTGTTGTCAAACTGATTCCTGTTTAACCGTGTTTAACGGTTCTTGTAACATGTTTACCGGGAATAACAGTGTCAACATCAGCGGATTTCCGTATCCCATTTACCCCAGCCCATATCCCTTATTCATATATTCCTCTTCCCTTATTAATCTCTTCCCTATTAATAAAAATAGGCCCTTTGAGGTATCATTTTCATTGGAAGGAATTATGCAAGGAGGCTTATAGATATTACCTTCATTGTATATTTATAGCGTACTAAAAGGTGCCACTCCCTTCGCGGATAAGTCGTTCTATAAATCTACACTCATTTTTTAATAGATATTGAAACACGAGTGTAGGTAGGTACACATTATGTAGCAGTTGCATTATGTAAGTACGATGTCATTAGCTTTTTGATTATCAAAATCATCACGAACGCTTAAGTGCTGATGTTATTATAATAAGAATAGATTGACAGTAAAGAAGACCACAGAAGACCACTCTTTTGATCAACGAAAAAGTTTTCCAAGAACTGTATTTAATTGGTTATTTGTGTGAAATGCGACGTGATTGGTCCTAGCGCATGGCGACACGAACTAGCAATGCGCGTATGCTGCTATTATTAGCTGCAAAAGCACGGTCTGACATCGTCAGTTCACATAGACATGACATGCAAGTGGCTGTCGTCCGCGTTTCGCTATCCATGCTATTTCACATAGTTTATCCGAAGAGAACTTTAAAAAAGCCTATTATGGTTATTTCCATTCAGTTCTTATTTACGGAGTTGACCTTTGGGGTACCACCGCAGACTGTGTATAAATATTTAAACTAAACAAACGCGCAGTTCGCATTATAGGAAAAAACCTCGGGACCATCCTGAAAAAGAACTATGCGTGAAACTTAAACTCCCTACATTACCAAGTGTATTGAAGCATGCAGGTAAGTAACGTATATGCTACGACTTTGCGCTACAATGCGATCTCTTCCAGATAATCTTTGGGTACAGGAAAAAATAAACAAAAACATCATAATCCATTATATCATTTTACTTGTTGATGTGCAGAAGTATTTTCACATAGAAAACCGCCGTGAGATCAGACATTTAAATACATACAAAACGTAGTTGACGTCGTCGAATATATCCGAGTAGGCGAGCAATATTCGATATTCGTATGTATTTCAGTAAATAATTGTTGTCATCCATGAAACAATAAAAAATAATTAAGTCATCCATTTCAGAAACACGTTGTCACTAATGCGCACTCATTTTTTACAAATCAAATTAAACATTTCATAGTAGCCGCCGTTTATACAATCATGTTTAATTAATAATTGTATCAATACAAAATATGTACTTCCAGCGCACTGTATTAATTACTTCATTATTCACTTGATAATTACTTCGAAACCATCCCCCGATCACGTCCCTTAAAATATGATATCAATTTTGAACACTCGAGCCAGATCAAACCTTCTAGAATCAGTCGCTTACGCCATTATTACGATTATTACTATAGTAATAGTATACTGTGTGGCTTAAGCAACAGTAATTATAAACTCTCTCTTAGCTGAGATCGAGTAATAACATCCTGGAGTACGGCTGTCCAAACAGATTATTAAATCTTTGTAATGAAATAGTTTTGAGTTAATTATCACTGCAATATAGTATTGTCACATTATATTGCAGTTAGGACTCCTTATCCGGTCAAAAATGCTGATTGCTTTAGACATTTCTCTCTATGAACAAACACGTTTTTTAACATATTATTAATGTTACTACAATTACAACAGTTACTATTGCGATTTATTGATGTATAATATTTGAAACCTACAGTTTGAATTTTTCATTGATAATTTTTGTTTCAAAAATGTTGGGAATTGTCAAAAATCACGCAGAAAACTGTTTTCTTTTCCAACTTATTTTCGACTGCGCGCAATGAAAGCGTGAAATATCCATTATCCACTTTGAAAAGTTTACTGAAATTATCAATATATTCGTCATAATATGAAAAAAAAATACATTTAAAAATGTATAAGGCCTCTTAAAGCAAGATATGCAACGACGGTTTTCATAAATACCTAACCTTAATTAAAAATTTAACCACCTCCAACAAAAGTCTCATAAAACCCTCTTCTTATGTGTGATATAGAAAATGCTACTAAAACTGAACATATCCACATTACAGTATTTAATGACAGCTTAAATCAGCTAGGTACTCTTTATGAAATATCAAAAACGACCGGTTAGTATGAAGTTTCTAGGACGATACTGGCTTGTGACGTCATAAAAATCAGTATTCAAAACACGTCTCTTTTTTAGTTTTTGTCCAATTAAAAATAGTCCAAAAGTAAGTGGTAGTTTATTTGGTTCCGTGTATTTTTGAAGTGTGTTTATTGTTTTCAATGATATAATTTGTTTTCACTAAAGTCAAATACCGTAGTCACTAGTTCCAATGAAATTTGAATATCTTGGAGACTCCGTACTTTTATATATCGAGCATAGCTAAGAATCATCTCGACGACTACTACTAGGATACTACTATTTGTCGAGGATTAAAAAGTATTTTATGCAATCGTTGCACAATGAAGCTTCTTAAAGTCGAGTACCGCGTGTAGGTCACGAGGCTTGCCGAGTGGCCTAGGTAAGGTACGAAATTTTAACTTTTGTATAATATACTTTTTATACGAGCAAAACACAGAAAATAATTTCTACTTTAATCGTCATTCCCCGTTATGAATTTTTATTTTTGATGATGTTTTTCATTCAACTAAAACTAACCTATTAAAAAAAAACATGATGGCGATGGTCATGGCGGGTGCCTCCTGATAGGTTAAATTTTTTGATAAGTAATTTCAACCAATCAGTGAACAGTAGCGTGCTTTTTTTTAAATCAAATATGCTGATGTTCTCTTTTTGAAATTATTAGAATTGAGTAGAGAGATGTCTTATGATTATGAATATTAAAGTTCTGTAGCGGGTACCATAGAATATAAAATTTTGGTTCAAGATTAAAAAGTGCGTTATTGTGATTTTGTCTGTGAAATTATAATTGACAGATTAAAGTACGCGAATATAAAAAATACATTGAAATTCATGGCACGCTGTGGTTATAGTGATCTTGTACGATGGAAGTTTCCAGCAGATGAAATTTCCGACAAGAATATGAAAGCTAAAGTGACAGACGCTTTATCACTCATCTATCGCATAATAAGTATGCCAATAATATTATAAAATCAAAAGTTCATAATGGGTCTACTGTGTATGTATGTTACTCACGGATCTGTTCTGTGATGTTACTTCACACCTAAACGGCTGGACGCTTTTTCATGAATTTTGGAACGGATATAGTTTATTCCGTCATTTAACACAAAGGCTAATTTTTATTCCAAAAATCATTATTCTCGTAGGGTAATAAAATATGTTTTAATGCGAACGAAGCCGCGGGCAAAAGCCAGAAGCCAAATACGGCTGCAAACTTTTATTTGACTTTCAACTTTTGTAGGTATCTTATGTGTATATTCGGATTAAAACTTGCGACTGAAGTAACTTGTTAACCTCAATTGATTGAACTGAAATTAAGCGTAACTTTGACGACAATACGGTTATGGTTTATATTATTGATATGTCACCATGGAGCTGGTCTGATGATGGAGTATTGTTTTCAGATTTTTATAAGTATTTGTAGTATGTGACGATATGACTTGCCAAATTTCATAGTTCTAAGTCATCATCAAGTACGTACCCTATCTTTTTTCGATACCTCCACGCGTTCTCGAGATAAAGGGTCTCGACAGACAGACGGACGGACAAAAAGTGATCCTATAAGGGTTCCGTTTTTTCCGATTGAGGTACGGAACCCTAAAACTAGCTAATCCAGCCAAGTCTGCAAGAGGAAGAGCTGAAGGACATTAACCTTAAAGATGTCCTTTCCTTCTGTAGGAGAATAAGAAGATTAGAGGAAGAAGGCTGTATAGGAGCGCTGCGGGAACAGTAACCGTTGGCTCCAGTTGGGAATTGGGCTGAATGAACTCAGTCAGGCGATCAACAGCCCGCCTGTCTCCGGCCGGGCATCCCTACACCAAAATCATCATCAATCATCAAGTTTTTTATCAGAAACTTATTTTCATCATGTATGTTATTTTTTATGTATGTGGAATACTGATGGACCGATTTACCAACCGGTTCAAGTCGATCTAATTTGTTCCTTTCAAAGTTTTTGGGGACAAGAAACCCTCAGTGTTGTTGGCGCGGGTTTTGTCCTACTTTGAGTTACAAAGTTTGGTGCCATTTAATTGAGTTTAATATATTATGTAAATTAAAGGAAATTCTTGTTGCGTTGTATTGATGACTGCTCTAAACTGAGTAAAATGTCTTATTTTCTTATATTATGATAATGATCCTTACGGGAAAACTTCGACCCAGTGGGATCTTTAAAATAATAAATCAATATTAAGGGACAATCTTACACAAATCGACCTAGTCCCAACTAAGCAAAGCTTGTACAATGGGTCCTCGACGACGATATAAATACATATAGGTAACATCCATGACCCACGAACAAATATTCGAGTTCTTTACTCAAATATTTGCCCTGGCCGGGTTTCGAACCCAAGTGCACTACATACTGCGCCACCCGCTTTTGTGTAATTAACCCAGTGTTGCATTTACTCGACGGCTTGTTCCACCACCTCTAATAGCATATCGGATGGACATCAGAGGGTCGTTCGTTATATCTGCTTCCAGAGTAACTTTTGTAACAGTAACACATTGTAATTTTTGTTAGAGATACGGTTAAATTCGACATAAATTCTCACTTGCGTCATTTTTACTTTAGCTATATCATCTTATCAAAACACTGGAATAGTATGTTTATCAATCAATCAATCAATCAATCAATATAATTTATTTTCAGGCAACTGTGGCCTATAATATACAGTCTGTATCAGAACGAAAAGCAAAGCTGAAAGCTGGTTGATGGTTAAGTGGAGTATGTTGTAATAGCATACTCATAGTATTGAATTTCGGTAGTTTTTGTGAATTTGCTCAATCTCAACATGACTTTAGGTCCTCTTATTTGCAGTCGGTTAAAAATTCTCATAACATCCTGTAGAAACTAAGACGTCAGTTTATTAACGTAAACAAACTAATCATCATATCAGATTACTGCAATTTCAACTATGACCGCACTACCACATATGCCTTGTACGAAACACTAACCACTTACTGTAATCATCATTTAGAACATACATTATTTAGGTATTACAGGGAATTCGCATAACATTGTAGTTCACTTCAGTTCACTTTGACATTTTAGATTTGTCACCTTGTAATTATTATTTTGAAAGAGGTTAGGTTAAACTTAATAACTTTTTTGGACTTTTTTCTTTAAATTTAAACTTTAAGTCGAGGTTTGACGTTCGTATGTTACATTGTAGTCTTTGTTCGTGTGTCAGATAAAATTTAGATAGAAATTTAACTGAAAAATACTGATAATGCCTTTAAACTTTTCTGTGGAGGAATTTGTGGATATGATCCTTGATTACGAAGAAAGTAGGAGTAACGGGAATGCCGCTCTTCGTCTGTGCGCGGAGAGGTTTCCCGCACGAAGGCAACCCAACAACGCCCGTGTGATCGTCAATGCGATTATGTTGTTTACGAAATAACAACGCGCCGGTACCAATTAATCGAGGAGGGCGTCAACGACTTCACGTGAGAGAGGAAGAGCAGGTATTGGTTATTGGTTGTTGGTATTATCAGCTGGCATTTATGGCACTTATGTCATTTTATTAGTTGTGATTGATAAGATTGTAAATAATTAATACAGGATGTTATAAAATAATGGTTTATTTTTCACTCCTGCAGTACTACTGCCGTAAAAAGATGCAAATTTTCCATAAGCCAGGCACCATAGTCATATTTATGGTCTAAACATTGATGGGTCTCTTTCTTTGCCTTTCGTTCTGTTACATACTGTATATTATATATTATAAGAGAAACACAAACTATGACGTGACCGTGAGGTCAATCTGCCTCCTTTTATTTGGTTTTTGGTAAAATAAATTGGCCAAAATTATTGTAAGTAATATTAATTATAAAACTAAATACGAACCACGTCGTCGCTCGACATGGTTACATCATGACCGATATTCGACATCCACGACGTGAGTGAACCAGTTTCGCTTATATTTTAATGGGTCAATCAACTTTTTCTCTTGCTCGTTGCCATGGTGATTGCTGGGCCACTCTTTAAAACTACGATTAAAATTAAGATTTCCGGTTATATTTACCAAAAACTGTAATTTCAACATGTTTAAGCCCATTCTTATGTAGACTGTCACCTGACAATAGCAGTAGTATAAGTAATTAACACTTCTAAGAAGAAGTGTTAACTAAATTACTTATACTGACAATAGCAGTAGTATAAGTAATTTAATTAACTCTTCTTCTTAGAACTGTTAATTACTTATACTACTGCTATTGTCAGGTGACAGTTTAATCACTATTGCCCCCTGGGGCACGGGGCAGAATAACAAAGTTGATCCACCCTAATATTTTTGAGACTCACTAGAGTATTCTACGCAAAATGTAATATGATTGTTTATTCTGTGTCAACTTTTGAATATTATATTTAGTGATTAGTGTAGAATAATTTTGTATTGTCAGACAACTAGCCTACTTATGTTGACTTGAATAAGTCAGGGTAAAACTCTTCATAAAACAGCCCAACTAGTTGCTTGGCTGTAGTCCTGTGGCGGCTGTATGAGGCTCATTTTTCACGGAGGCAATTTGTCGACGCCGCACTAAATTGTCATCGTGTTTCGGGAGCACAACATTTGCCGCGCGTAAAGCACAGCTGCGGTACAAGAAATTAAATGAAGAAAAATTCATATCGGACAGTCACACACAAAACGATCTAGTAACAAAGTAAGCTAGTAGGCTTGTGTAATGGGCACTAGACGACGATGCATGCTTATCTCTATACATAAACTAGCGACCCGCCCCGGCTTCGCACGGGTGCAATGTTGATAAATTATGCATGTATTGTACATATAAACCTTTCTCTTAAATCACTCTATCTATTAAAGAAAAACGCATTCAATTCCGTTACGTAGTTCCAAAGATCTAAGCATGCATAGGGACAGACAGACAGACAGACAGATAGACAGGAAGCGACTTATGCTATGTAGTGATACATACTGAAACTATAATTATCTGACAACCTCACCTCTACAACTCCGCCATTTTGAAAAAAAAAACCAGAAAATCTATATAATTGCCGAACCAGCACCATTGAGGTATTATTTATAATAGAGCCACAGATCCGAACAAAAATTACAAAAAAAGTGGCATCGTTGTCATGTTCAAGTAGATGCCAATAACGCTTATTTATAATTTATAACAACATAATTACTTCGTACCAAAGAACTCATTGCTCAAACGTTTAAGTGTCAAATTGACTTACGTAATTATTACCACAAATATTTTTCGTGTAAATTAACTTTTTTAGCGTATTCTGACTCATGTCTCTTGTCAAACTTGGAACATGGCACGAATGGAGCAGATTTTAATATTCTTACATACTAAAAATATTTTCATTATTATTTTATTTAGGTATTAAAATATATTTGTTGTTTGAGCTAAATAAACTCGTAAATTGTTAATAACAAATTAAGTTACGTTTTTATTTAACAACTGCATAAAAGGGTCCCGACACTGTATAGAAGGGATCAGTAATAATGACATTATTTCCTTACTCATCTTGTTCTAGTATGTGAAATGAGAGTAAGGCAAGTGCAAAATATGAACATTTTTAACCCTTTAAAGTTTGATGGCGTGGCGTGAAAGTCGGTGGCGTGGTATGCACGGCAGCACACGTTGCCTTTAAGTGTTCTTGGCGTTCAAAGGTTTAAAACTGACAGTGTCTAGACTCTGAGACAAAATAAAACAATGACAACAGAGCAATTTTTTTATTAATTTATTAATGTAACCATTTTACGCTTCTTTTGATTAAACATAAAAAAACCGAATGATTATGCCGAACACACGAGAGACGAATTATTTGGCTGAAATTATTCTTGACGTCTGGCTCTTGCTGAACGTGACCTCAATTTTTCACGTTGTTTAGGATCGCGTGGGAATCTTTAATAAAAATAAATAGGATAATTATTTATTGCACTCCTTTATTTATTAATAAAATATAAAACTATAGCGACTCCTTAGATTTTTGTTCTGTGATGAGGTGCATTTTGTAGGGACAAAGTTAATAATTCTAATCTAAAATATGCTATGATTTTACATAGGATTCGTTAATTAATCAATAGAACCTACGTAAACAAGAATATTCCGACCTTTTTCTTTATTTTATAGCTGTTATTTCTGCAATTTTTCACTGAACATTTAGTCATTTTTGAGACCCGTCACGTGTCATGGTCTAAACGAGACTGTTCGCCCAACTAATGCGATTTGTGATTTTGCATTACTTGGGAGGGTGCCATTTTTTCCGTCTGATTGTGTGTCCATGTAATTATTACGTCAATGACCTGCACACAAAATTTCTCGAGGATTGGCTGAGACATCCGGCCTGTAGGCGAGAACATCCGGAAATCTACACAACTGTGCAAACGGACGCATACGGATTTGCGAAAGATGAAGCCGTTTTTGGTTTTAGGTGTGCATGTCTATGAAACGAGATAATCATAGAGACGTTTTTGTTGTGACATTGACGTTGCGACAGATGCACATGTATGCGGACGCAACATAGCCCGTGGCTAACCAAAACTGGCTTCACTTTCAAGCGCTAACTTTGTTTTTAGACGTATTGTATTTATTTTTATTCTAAGGCGCACTGACTGTACAACTCGTACGTAGAATACGTGTTGCACAGTGCACAAGCATCCAGTGTGGCGTGACTTTCAAGTTATTTTCTCAAACATGCAATGAAATTTCGTCATAACGTGCGCTATAACAGGCTTTGTAGTATCTCGTTTCGGGCAGAAAAACTCGAGAGAACTGTAAAAGAATGTCATACAAAATTGACGGCCTAGGCCGGAAAGTATTTTTTTTAAACATGGCGTCTGTGTTCATGTACAGCTTAAAGAGCAAAATGATATATTTTTTTAGTGGTGTGTTTTTTTCTTTCATTGCATATGTTTGAGAAAAGCACTATACGTGCCTTAGCCGTGAAAAGGGCTTGCTGGCATCGTATCACTATCCGGCTTCCCTACGGTATATACCAACTCACCTGGGAAGCCTTTCTTTCCCGGCTTCTGCAGTAATGCACTATTTGGCCAGTAGTGCATCTGCTTCATAAGAGCTGCGGCACCCGTGAATAACTAGCATTGTCCCGCGGCCTCGCTCGGTACGCCGCTGGCGCCCGCGCTGGTACTAATGAAATTCTCGACTTGGACGCGTTTGGCAAGTTAGTCTCGAGACTGATTTGTGGCGTGTGTAACGGGCGATTCTCTGTGAACACGTTTTTAGGCCAATTTTTATTTTGTTGACGATATTTTTTTCGTTTCATGCTCCTTGTTTTGTTCTGAGTTTTAGTACAAAATACGAAGCTTAGTTACAAAATTTCCATACATTTTGTGCAATTCAATGGAAAAAATTGTAGGACAGCGTAAAATTAGGCTTACCATGGTCAGAATAAGCTACTTTACCAACTCACCAAATTTGATAGAAATCTAAGAAAAAAGAAGAAATCGACATCATAATAAAAATTGGCCATTTTGGCTGTCCTGTGATTGGTCAACTCACACTCTTCGCTCCGCTTATAATTATAACACCATTTCAGTAGACGCAATCGTGGAGTGCGCCGCAACTCGATTCGTGCAGTCAATTTTAGAGAAAAGTATCATCCTAATTACCATGTTAATACTTATAATATATTTTTATAATATTATCATCTCTTGTCAGTTGTACGCTTGTCATTTTTTTTAAAACCCATTAGTGGAATACTACGGCTGGGCAAAGGCCTCTCGATTAGATCTCGACAACTCCCTGTTAGCCGTTGCTTTTGGCCAGTTGACTAGGAATACATCTAGATCGTCCCTACATCTCCGTCTCGATCTGCCTTGACGTCGCCGCCCACCTTGCGGCACCCACTTGGTGACTATGTAAGCCCACCTGTCCGGGTGTCATGTACATTGACAAATCACTTTCTATGGAAATTCTCTACCATTGCTGGTTCATGAATATTTGTTGTTAGTCCAGATTTCCAGAATAAAACCGTAACTAAACCCCAAATGGACTGGGGAATAAAGCCCACGAAAGGTAGACAAGCGGAGCAAACGAATTGACAAATTAAGTCTAATCACAAAACTAGTGAACGGGAGCGGTGTGCGCGGGTTGATTATTCCGTTACATAAATTATGTCACGGTAGGGTACTCTCGGGCATAAAATTACAAAATACACGTTTTTAAAGGCAAGCCACATCGACGTATAATATATTCAGCAATTAACACACAGTCACGTAGGCTGTGTGTCATCTCTTATAAGCATTTATACTATACAACGCATACGCCGACGTATTCGTGATAAAGAGATGCTCTCTGCAGTTTGCTCTGATCGCCTGTCGCTGGGTGATCGCACGCATAACTGTGCCACGCGACTCTTTCTCCCGCAAGATATATTGCCTATCTCTTTCTGTACCGTACTGTGAGAGAGTGACGGGTGACGCTAAGTTGCATCTGTCACCCTCTCACTTTACTGCAGAGAAAGAGACAGGCAATTATCTCGCGCGAGAAATAGTCGCTTGACAGTTGCGGTAGAGGTGCAGGTCCCCTCACCCAATGGCCCGATCGGTAGCTTGCACAATACGATCACTTGCATCAGTAAACTTTCATACTAGTATTAATCCATGGAAAGAAGCGGTAATCCGTCGCAGTCGCCACGTCTGCAAGTATACGTAGCCGTTCCTGTGAACGTTGCGCATGCTATACCCGCAAGTTACGCAAGCAGTGTGTTACATCTTATGAAGTTTCATACTTTACAATGCGTAGGTACGCCGAGTAGTGACAAAATGACGTTTGTGGTCGTTTGACTTTTGTACAATCCCAACATGCGTTTTAGCAGAAAATGTATGAACTCGATCCAATCACTAATCAAAAGGTAGTACCTACGAAACTCTTTTATTCAGTTTCTTGAATGAGCCGGTCTGACCTGAATATGAGATCTTCTACATTTTATATTTCTACCTCACATCTACTACAGTATTTTCAATAAGATGGACAGGCCATACGCGGTACGATGCCACCCTAAGGTATGTAGAAGCAACTGGTTGAAAAACTCAATGGCTCTCGCATCAGGTTCAGTGGTCCAATAGGTAGGATGCTCGAGTTGGCCCGGAATGCCGTTGGAGACGCAGGCTCGAACCCTGCCTGAACCATTACATTCAACTTTTCGCTTCATTGTGAACATAATATCGATAGGCCAGCAGTGAATTCTAGCTGCAGGAGGGAGAAAACCTGAGTAATATCAAAACTGTTATACGTAACATACAAATTAATCACGCGTACTTAGTAACAGTCACAGAGTTTTTATAATTATTCAATGAGCTGTTTTAGTACCATGTAATTTTAACAAGTGAACCGTAAGACAATTTACGCCATAAAAGTACAGTGCGCAATATCAGTGTGCTTAGACGTATAGGTATTAATACAGTCTCGATTATTTTAAACAATTAACGAGTTCTGTCTTATAACGAGTTCTGTCTTATAAATACTTATAAATTTGTAAAAACGTAATGTCTCATTACTTTAATGTGGATACACCACATTTTTTTGCGCTTTGATCTTTGTATCAATGGAATTTTTCGTTTTATGAGAACAGTAGCTATAAAAAACAAGATTTAGATAAATAATATCGTTCAATTTGATATAAATATTGCTAATTTTGATTTCATTCTTATTAATTGTTACAAAGCTGGGGACTGGATTCAGCGAGGCTGTTTATAGGATTTTAGAGGCTGACCACTGGGAAAACGTACCATTTTTGTATATTTTATTGCATTGCATTGTATATTTTATTAAAACAATGATTGTTTTTGATATATATTGCTTAAAAACTACAGTTAACTATTAATCCAATCATGTGTCACATATCCCAGGAAATTGATAAAAAGAATCAGGTAGATGTAATCTACTTGGATTTCCAAAAGGCCTTTGACAGGGTGGACAACGATGTGCTACTAGATAAGCTGGCTCTCATAGGATTTACGCCGCGATTACTAATGGTCTTCTCAAGCTATCTCTCAGACAGGCAACAGTTTGTAAAATATGGGCTCTACGAATCTCAGCCCTATTTCACAAGATCTGGAATAAGTCAAGGATCTAACTTGGGGCCCTTATTATTTAACATCATGATTAATGATTTACCCGCGGTGGTGAAACACTCATCAATTTTATTATTCGCCGATGATGTAAAGCTGGTTAGGGTTATTACAGGCGAGGAGGATGGTAGGTCATTGCAAGATGACATTGACGCGGTAATGGAATGGAGCATGGCGAACAGACTGTACTTCAATCCAGATAAATGCGAAATGATGAGCTTCACACGTTCAAGAGCCTTAACTGACTGCCAGTACACTCTCCTGGGAAAATCTATCTCACGAGCGAAGCTAGTCCGCGACTTGGGTGTACTGTTCGACAGTCAGTTAACTTTTAGATATCAGGTCATTCGGGTTGCGAATATGGCTTCCCAAAAGTTAGGTTTCGTGTTACGTAACTCACAATTGCTGACCACTGGGGCTCTCCATACTCTGTATGCCGCCTTGGTAAGAAGCGTGCTAGAATCGAATGCGGTCGTTTGGAGTCCACATAAGCAAAAATATGTTCTCATGTTAGAAAAAATTCAGAAGAGGTTCCTACGAAACATTTATAATAAACAGTTCGTGTACTATCCTTACTTGTACCCAACTTTGTTTGCGTAAGCGAGCAGTCGCTTTAGTGAAGTTCGTATTGAACATAATTCAAAATAAAGTAGACAGTACGCAATTGGTAAGTGTGGTTGTGCGATTGTCCGTGCCTGACGCTCGGGCTAGAATCCGTCAGCCGCGCTTGCTGGCCGAGCAGGCCGCGCGCACCGCCCACCGCCGCCACTCGCCGCTGCCGCGCGCAGTTCACATCATTAACTCCGTGCTCCGGCTGGCGCCACAATGCGATGTGTTCACCACGCCCGTACAAAAGGTGATGGATGAATGCAAGAGAATGAATGAGGAGGGAAGACTTCATTGACTAAATAAAATGTAAAATGTATTAAGTTTGTAATGCAATGGCACCTAGCTGTAAGTTACAAATGTATTTTTAATAATAAATAAATAAATAAATGTAGTACGTTTCATTATACGACGAATACTGTATAATTGCCAACTGTTCAAACTTCAAAAAGTCGATTGGGGGCTTACCACTTGTGCCTTTACCCTATTTTAATTGACAAAACTTGATCGTTTAATTTTGAACTAACGTATTTTAAACATAACTGTACTTACGCATGGTTCGTCATTTTACCAAATACGGCGCCCGTATGCCAGAGGTTCCGTACATTTTCACATCGCCTGCCTTCATTAATCTTGCCATGCATGACAAGTGACGGGAGCGGTGGCACGAAACGGTATTCTTTCAGTCTTCCTCAAGGTTTCAATAAATGAGTAAAAGAGACAGTCGTTTGAGATCATTATTTAATAAGAATACTATTGATGCCAGTCTTGAAATTTTCCTCTAAGTGGGTTCTAACACGAACCCGTTGCGGGTCACTAGTAAAACAAATAAATAGGCAAACATTTTTGTCCAGTAGCATATCAATATCATCCAACGGTAATTCTGGGACGTTCTCAGGCATTTTTTTAGCATCAATATAGATACAGGAACACACCACGAGCTAATACGATTTGACATTAACATAGCCATATTAAGTACGTAGGTACATACAACAATGCATCAACGCTTAGGTCCCCGTGACTCTAACACTCACAACGGAGGGTATCATCATTTATGTGTCTATACATATAGGTGTATGTGTCTATGTGCACTTCAGCTCGTTTGTAGTGCGCGTGCCGCGGCCGCTCCAGGAGATTTGATTTCTGGCCGAAAGGTGTCGAGTTTCGTCGGTTCCGGGGCAACCTACCAAATCCAACACCCGAGATGTCGGAACATCGGGGCCACGCCGTTTCGCCGTCAAATAAACATTGTTCGGTTCATGACGCATTGGTGTAAACTGTAATGTTATGTAACCTGTTTTTCAATAAATAAATAAATCAATCATATTCCATTACCCGGCTGCAAATAAATAACCGTAGAACATGGTCTAAATACCAGTACCCTTGCCATGAGTTTACAGTGACAGCACTCGCTAGCGACAGCGTAAACGATTTGTATGGAGAATTATAGTTCTACATAGTAACAGCTAGGGGCGCCGTACTATTTTCCATACAAATAGTTAACGCTGCCGCTAGCGAGTTTAATCAAGTTAACTCATGATAAAGATACATGCTTTATGATCATTCTCTGTACGACGCGTGAAATACGGCAGCACATGAGTACAAGTTTTAGTGCAACACCGGGTACATTAATTAGCAACAGTTGCTAAGATAAGCTAAGTTCTACTATTTTGTCTTTATTTATGAACTAACTAACTATTTGGGATTAAGGATCTTCAGCATGCCACTTGTCCCGATCCTGCGCAGTTTCTCACCAGTTTTCATAAGTCATTAGTCACAAGAAAAAATAAAAAGAATATATTATTTAACACCATTATTTAAAATACTCCCGTAGTATACCAGGCCTATGAACTGCAATTTTATACAAGAAATATATGTATAATTGTATACTCTAGGGGTCAAAACTGGGCCGAAATGGTTCGTGTACCTAATATTACTCACGGCCGGTGTGTCGCCGTTTTGCTTCGCGAACTTGGCGGACACACTGCTTTGTGTCCAGATCCGGAACTTGAGATCAAATTATGTCAAACTGGCACAAGTGAAACACGACGTTAATTTGACAAGTCTTTGAAACTTGAGAAAAATTTACATCCTTTGATCTTAGACCTTCGGATAGACTATACCACAGGCTATACCTAAAATAGACATTTTCTAAAGTGATCTCACAGTCAAACCACCAACTCGTTTTGTGGGACATTGTTTTAGCAGTAATAAATGAATAATAATAATCAGTTTAAGGGTCAAAACACATTGCTCGTTTGCATCGTGAAAGAATGTGACTAATATTATTATCGTCGCTCTAATGTAAAAATCGACATTAGGTAAAGTAAAAAAAACGGCAAGACACCGCGGCGGTGTGCGCCGTTGTGATGACGAGCAACGTTGTGTTCACGTAAAGTTGTTTTGAATTTCTTTTATGTTGTTAGTCGAAAACGTGTCACACGTCATGCGTTGCGTAATTCATTTGATTTTGGAGCATTTCTTTATTTTGTCGTCAAGGGCATGTTGAATTACTTTACCGTTTGTCGTTAAAAAGATCAAATAAGTTCCATAAACTAATCCTCAGGACACCAACAGGCTCTATTTAGCCACGCGTAGAATAACGTCTGAACATAAATTTCCGACGGAAGCAAATGATCTGGCTTGTTTGACGTCACGCCTAATTGGTGGCAGGATTTAGGGCCGTTAATATTGAATGGTGGCAGCCCTGCCTCAATAGGTATTCGGAGGTAATCGATGTCACGTGCCCAGCGTATGGCGAGTAGGGGTGGCGCGTTTGCGGTTGTACGGGTTTTGTACTGATTTTAGGCATGCGTTATACCTAATGAATGTGCTAACTCAATTATCATTTCAGTTTTGGATATTACTTGCGGGGATCGAATGTCTCTTCCCCTTGCTTTGTCTTTTTATGTCTGTTCAAAGGCAAAAAGGTATTTATTTTGTTTTGTACAAAATCATTATAAAAAAAAAATGCTTTACTTTATGCGTGATTTAGGCATAAATGGGCATAAAGGTATCGTTGTTATTGTGACATAATGTGGTACAATTAAAACAAAATAAATTAAAATAGAATTGAGACTTCATTGTAAAATTATTACACTCGAATACTTACCACTTTTGATATTGATTCATTATTATTTTACCTGTGTCTCTCTCATTGCCTTTTTAGCTCCTTTTTCTTTTGCATGTTCACGAGTATTATTGTCAAGTTTTCCTCTTTCACATTGTACGCGTTGCTTTATTTATCTAGCATTTGCATTTGTATTTGTTACTCAAAGGTTAACTGAAAAAATAAAGGTATAAGATCGTCTTTGTAAATGTTTATTATTATGAAATATGTTTCGTGTTTCGTGTGCAATAATGTGTTTACATAAAAATATAAAATAGACATGAAACATACGGGACAACCCTACACTGGATCGATTTCACAAGCACGTCGTAACAGCAGCTGTCATGGATCGGTCCACTATGTGCTGTACCTATCTGTTGTGTGCCTGAACCCTGGGACGAGGCTGAAAATCCTACAACGGATTGATTTCATAAGCACGTCATAAAGGTGGCTGTCATGGACCGGTTCACTATGACAGCTATTAGGGTGCGTCTCCACTGATGCGGAGCGGAGACGTGCGGAATCGACCAATCACAAAAGGAAAGCGGGCCTGAGATAAAGATTTCAACTGAGGTGATCGATGGCGCTCCGCTCCGCGTCAATAATAGCTGTCTTCTAAGACAATGTCTTGAGAACCCAGGCCTTGGGACGAGGCTATGCAATATTCACAGTATTGTACTTTGACGATAATTATGATAATATACCTCACCGGCGTGCATCTCTTCCCTCTTCATCGGTGCAACATTTATTTGCCAATTATTCGCCCGTGGCTGTCGCTCTCGTATCGGGCTATCCAGCCATCTTCGTATATAAGTGCTGTACTTTATTAGACGTAGATTGACTCATCTGTTATAGAAAAAAATCAAAGTCAGCATTTTTCTAGACATTCTGGTAATTATTTTTTTCCGACCGACCTCGTCCTGTCAAAATCTAAGCAGAAGTTTGAATGGGCGGGTGGGTAAAAAAGTGGGGTTTTACTTTCTCCAGGTATTTTTTCTCTTTATTTTCCTCGAACTTCAAAGAATATAAAAAAACACACTCAATATAATATGTGACGACGAAACAGATTTTCCGAAACAGTTTTGGGGGAATAAAATAGAAGTCAATACAGTTGATCGTTTTATGTTTCTTAAAGAAAATATTCCAATGAGTTCCACTTCCCCCATGTGTCCCTTACCCCAACAGATTTTTTTGTATTTCCATAGAAATAAACCTTTCTGTTCATGACTTAAGTTCCTCCCTGATCGAAGATCGTTTTACTGCCTCGCGTTGACATCGTAAACCTGATCCTGATATAGCGAACGTCAGTAACATATTGATGTGAAATTGATACGACACCGGCGTAGGTAATTTACTGTATCAATATCATGAACAATGAATTTTGCGTAAGTACAGAATGCTGACTCATGACTGATATGGGCTAGGTATTTTGGAAAAGCGCTAAGTTAGAAAGGTATAAAGAAGAAAATGAAATGTGAGACCATCGTTCGTAAAGCATTAACACAAAGATCACAGTAAAAAAAATGCGCTAGCGGAAAAGAAGGGACCCGGTACCTCTAGATTACCGGTCCGATCTGTACCCTTATGATGAGTTTACAGTTACCTTTGTCGCTAGCGAATGCGTAAGCGATTTCTATGGAGAATTAATTGTAACTTCTACAAAATATCCGCTAGGGGCACTGTACTTTTCTCCATACAAATCGGTTATTCTCCATCTCCATACAAATCCTGTACGCTGTCGGTAGCGAGTCATGGTCACGTTATCCTCATGGTACGGGTACTGACCACCACACCGACGCCCCAACGCCAATTGACCTTTCCAATTTTTCTTTATGCTTTGTTTGTTGATATTTTTATTATATGGAAGGCCTTACACCATGCTTTGTTTTTTGTATCAATGGGTTCATCAAATTGTGATATTTCCATATTAACAAAATACATGTTTTACAAATACATCGTTGATTCGTCATAGGACAATATAAAGTCGCTGTTTCTTTTTTCTCGCTTTCTTTGAATAATTTCGCCTATCATGTACCTAGACATTGTAGGCCTCTTGTTGTGTAATTTTAACTTTGTAATACCTACTTGCTAAACCATTAAGTTACTGAAAACTTCGATAACTACGTATAAAATAAAGTAGATAACTTAGTATGTGTAAATCAGCCCTTACTTTGGAGGGTGCTGTTAATTCCTCCACGCTCGAGTAGGTAGGTGTTACATTTGGTTTACAATGAAACGTTGTCAATTTAATAATAACCCCAAAACTAAATAACCCGTTTATAATTAAACTAGCGGCCGCCCGCGACTTCGTCCGCGTAGATTTTTGATGATGACAAAGATATTAACAGGTAAGTTAATTTTATTCTTAGTTAAAATGGTCTAGACATATTACATTTCAAACAGTGGCAGACACTGATATGCAATTGTTAAAGAATTTCAGAAGATTTTCCAATTAGATTACGGGAATTGTTTGCAGGATGCTTAATACTTATGACGACAGTTACCTGATGCTTTTAATCTTTGGCAAAAATGACTCTGCAAGATATAGAGCGACGCATGGATGTTCTTAGATTAATATGAGTGAGATTATAAAAAAAGCTAAATACTGTAAGGCTGTTAAAACAATCTTCAACTCAGCACTGCAGGAAATCGAGAGATGGAGACAGTTTAATTAAGGGTATCTCTTTCAATAATAATAAATAATAATGAAGTTGGTTGCAAACAAATAATAAACATTGAAGTGCGGCTGCCATACAAAAAAAGTGATTTTATTGCCATTTTTTACGTAATGGTACGAAGCCGTACGCGAGGATCACTCGCCCTTGGCCGCTTTTAAGTTATTTTTTCGGCTAAATTGATCTAATTACGCGGAACCATTTTGAAATCAGTACAGCTAGTGCCATCTAGGAACCCCTTAAACAACCCCTTTTTCACCACCTTCAGGGCTGAATTTTCAAAAACGCTGAATATGCTGCTAATTTTCTATACTGTACCTTTAAACAAAAAATCAAGTCCCGCGCTCAAAAAAAAATACTTTATCTCCATACAAACTTTTAGCCCCTTTTTTACCACCTAAGGGGGTGAATTTTCGAAAATGCTGAAATTAGTTTTCTTTCATTTTAATTTAATACCTTTTTACAAAGTTTCAAGTTCCTAGCATAAAAAAAAACTTGTACCCCATACAACTTTTCATCCCCTTTTTAACCCTCTTAGGGGAGGTATTTCCAAAAATCCCTTCTTATCCCTAGCCAACGTTATAAAAGTAACCTACTGTGCAAAAATCAACTCTCTAACATTAGTAGTTTCGGCTGTGCGTTGATGAGTCAGTCGGGACTTCTTCTTTTATATATATAGATTAGCGGATTTCCCCATACAAACTTTGCACCTCGTTTTAACCCCCTTAGAGGTGAAATTTTCCAAAACGCTGAAATTACTTTTTTTGTATTTGATTACGTAAGCTTTCTACAAAGTTTCAAGTCTCTAGTTCAATAAAAAAAGTTTCCCCCATACAAACTTTGCACCCCTATTTAACCCCCTTAGAGATTGAATTTTTCAAAATCGCTTCTTATCTCTAGCCCACGTTATAAAAGTAACCTACTGTGCAAAAATCAACTCTCTAACATTAGTAGTTTCGGCTGTGCGTTGATGAGTCAGTCAGGACTTCTTCTTTTATATATATAGATTAAACCAGAAAGCTCTGTTAACGAAATATATTTAATTAAAGTAAGTATAGCGGAAACTGTGTTGGTTCGTAGCGTCATCGCCAGAGGCATTAATTTTCAAATTTACATTACTATATTCATATTTTCATTCATAATATACACCGTTGCACTGATAGAGTGTACCCTTTTTGCTCCCTCGTAAACATATTTACACGGTTTTTTTCCTTGTTTTATCGACGCAACGTATCGAATGAAAACATCGGCGCATATCTATATTCTATTAATTCAACATTGAGTTACTTCAATCAAGTACAGGATGAAGTTTCTCATATTTACTTCACATTTAACACTAGTAAGCGGTTACTACATATTATGTAATTGGCCTTTGCTAGCATGATCACACCGGACTCCACAAACGGTGCGAAACGTTTACGAGCATGACGCGTATCTCAGCCATCGCCTCCCTCAACCATGTTTTAGGGAAGGTTGCGACCCGATCAACGACGCCACCGTAAGCAAAGACCTTTAAACGAGCATGAAATGCTCAAGCTGCCGGGCATACTATAGATGTTTATAGGATCCTTTTTACTCGACTATGGAGAAGAAAAAAACTCATAATCCACATTTTTCTGTGAGGATGAAGTTCGTAAAACGTATTGTAGCAAAATTTATTCCACTCTCTCTAATTTAGGTACTTTTCATGTACTAAAATATACATATTTGAAATTTATGTACACAAGTCATATCTCTGATAGATTGTTTAAAAAATTGCGAATTGAGCCATAGCATACCGCAATTTGATCACATTACTGACGTATTTTATCTTATTACATTTCAATTACAATGTTCGTGAAAGTTTTCGATCTATGTATAAATAGACTACAAACCGAGGCGTCCTAACTTACTTAACCGCAACTTCGCCAAGAGCGCCGAAATTTTGTGCGTCTGGTAAAACAAAGACGTAAAAGACCGTATTACTTACTATAAGACTACTTTTTAGTTTCTAAAGGGAAGAATTCGGGCTAAGTGAGAGAAACAGCGACGGTATACGAATAAATTCAACGCTCGGTCATTACTGTAATGGGCGACGGATAGGAGCCGTTGCATTTTTTATTTACCTATCCGTACCTGCTTTTCGGCGATTCCATTTTGGCCGCCGATGATTGATAGTGGCTGCCGGTCATATTTTCGTATTTATAAGCCATGTTTTTACTGCAGCGTTAATCTTTTGCTTATCTTGAAGGTATTAGTGGTGCAAATGGATCATTCCATTAATTATACTATCACAATCTGGCATAGAATAGTACATTACTGCAGAGAGGCAGGGAAAAGTCAGTTCGTGAATGAGTATGATTTTTTAAATACGAATCTGCAAACTGACATTCCCGCCGAGGCCTGTGTAGTGCTTTTCTCCAAATATGCTTGGAAATAATCACCAATCTACATTTTGAATTTAATATATCGGTGCTGTGAAGTTAATTTGGGAGTTTTTTTTTTAGGAATAGGAATATAAATTCAGGTCGAATCATCATAATGTTTAATTTGAAACAAAATATATTAATGAGAATTAAAAATATTTGAAAATACAATAATAAAAATATGGACGTAATTATTAATTTTGGTTAAATCAAGGCACGATTTTTTTTTGATACCATACCATATTTTATCATTCGGAGAAGATCGTAAGTTCCAAATAACTTTTATATTGATTTAGACACATATCATTTCTGTTTTATTTTTTATTTGTTTACGTTTGGTAAACTTATTAATTTTCAATTCACTCATTAAATACCATCATATTATTAAAATTAAAACTTTCGTGAGAAATCTTTAATAAAAACTAAGAATCATGAAAATAAATTATACGCATATAGAATTATTAATTAAATTGTTTGTCCGTTTTTCGAAATTTGTCAGTAGCAGAGCCGAGATATGTTCAGTGCGAGAACTAAACGCAGAGAACAATTAAAAAGTTTATCATATTTCTTATTTTTTAAATTTAGTTTTGATACTTGGCTATTGGACAATAATTGGCTGTGTGGTGAATTATCCAAGTCTTTGAAAAAATTATAAGTAAAATTCTCTTCATCACTTACAATAATGCAGTAACCGGCCAAATTAAGAGTACCTGCCCTCATTTGTATGAGGCGTTAACCTTAAGAAACGTATATTCTAATTAAACCTAACAACCTATTGGGACCTAAACTATATCATATATCCCCTTGGCCATTGGGTAGGGTGCCCGTAAGGCTTGCCGCGTTATCAATGCGTTGCCGGAGGACCGGATAAGCAAATATCTCAGTTTTTTTAAAAACTTGGTTGCTTCCGGTCCCCACGACAAACGCTGCAAATATCTACAGTGATTGGAATAAGTATAGCTACATAATTATATCTCGTATTGTTTTTTTAGCCAACGTAGCCCGGAGATCACATAGCTGTTGATACAGTAAAGTCCTGGAGACTACTCCAGGACCATTTAGATCACGCTTAGGAAAGCGCAGTGATTTGGAGAGTCTGTGGATGCAGTTCAACCAGAAAACCGTCTGCGGTTGATAGATCGATTTAATACACGTAGACTGAAAAAGAGGTTCTTGTTCCATCGTACAGTAAAATTTGGTGTGGATTTAAGTTCCGTATCCATGCGAAACCACTGTCCTCTAATGTATTTTTATTTATAATGTAATAGTTGAATGAGACAGCTCATAGTTTATGAAAAATTACATCAGGGACATCAGGCTTTCAGATAATTGACGCACATACGGAGAAGCAAAAAAAACATTAAGTACTTGAGAACCTACTTTTATTGAAGTCGGTTAAATAAACGCTGCTTGTGAAGTCACTGTACCCATATCTGCCCTATCTCTCCAGCTCATCAAAACACTTTGTCGATGCCTTTGAGCAGCTAACATGATAAAAGCCTTATCTTGTTTGTGTGACAAGTTACGGAGATATTATATGGGAAATAGAAACCCAATTGAATGTCTTTGTAGTGAAAGTAGATTAGGCGGATGTTTCAAATGTTGTATAACAAGATCTTTATTATTAATCCCATAAGTATTTCTTGAGGTATTCGAGATGTGGTGCTGGCAAAGAATGGAGGGAATAAGCTGGACAGAAAACTCACCATTGAGGAAGTATTGGAAAGGGTTGAGGAAGAGAGACACTACATACCATAGAAACTCGAAGACGAAAACTGATAGGCCATTTAATACGACACGACGATCTAATAAAGAAGATACTAGAGGGAAAAATTGAGCGAAGGAGAGGAAAAGGAAGGCCGAGGATTAGTTATTTGGACCAGATAAAGAAAAAGGTAGACGTCGCATCGTATCGTGAAATTAAAGAATTGGCGTTAAGTAGAACGGTCTGGAGAGAACTGCACCGACAAGAGTAAATCTCTTAAATACCTAATAATGATGATAAGTATTTCTCACGTCATCATACCAGCTAAAAGATGTCCACTGCTGGGGAAGCCCCCCCCTCCCAAGGATCTCCACTATCTCCAGATTAACTGGTTGTGAGCCGCCTCATCCAACAGCCTCCTGCGATCCCGACCGATCGTTGGTCCACTCTGTTGGCCACGCTGCGTCTTCTGGTGCACGGTTGCTACTCGAGAACTTTTTTGTGCTGACACCCATCGGTGCTACAATGACTAGTAAGCTACTATAGTAGTAAGGTAACAACTAAAGAAAAAAACATAGGTCGACCTGAAAACCTCCTTGCTTTGAAGTTGGTTGACCTCTGCTTGTGACATTGAGACGAATTTACACAAATCCGTCCCATCTCTCCCCAGCTCATCAAAACATTATTATCGATGTCTTTGAACAGCTAACAGGATAAAAGCCATTTACCTTGTTTGTGCGACAAGTTGCCGCGATATTATATGGGAAGAAAGAGACGCACGAGCACACCCCAATTGAAAGCCTTTGTAATTGCGTATAGATTAGGCGGATGGTTAACAAGCTGGAGAAATAAAAAGATGGAACTAATTTCTTACTAGTTTTTCCCCGCAACGCCTTAATATATTTGAGTCATAAACATTCAGTAAGAATACACTATACTTAAACTGCACTGTGTTTGCTTACATTGTAAATTCCATCCCCCTTTTCCCTCCTCAAGGGATGGTTTTCGTAAGAATAACTATTATATGTCCTTCCCTGCGACTTAAACTAGCTTCAAACCAAGTTTCATCCAAATCGGTTTTGTGGTTTAAGCGTCAAGAGTTAATAGACAGACAGAGTTACTCTCGCATTAGCAAACATTTGTCGGTATTTACGTACACACAGTTCGAGGTAATTGGGAAGTCATTTTAATCACCTTCTCACCATGGATACATAATATTAGTTCAGTATTTATCCGAGGTCACATAAATATAGACAGACACACCATAGTCAAACATAACTGAAAACACACAATCAAGGGCGATTCGAGCTCATGAGGTGAAACTAAGTAGTTTCAGCACAAGTGTGCTCCATACAGGCATACGGTGTAAGGTATGTGTTACAAACATTTTAGGTGCGTCTTTGTATTCAATTGCGGCACTCCGGCGGTAAAGAATGGCGTCGGAACAAATAAAAGAACCGTGTAATGTGATTTAGTACATCCCCTATCAGGATCTAAAGAATTGGAGCAAGGCATGAGCAATGAGCGGGCCAAGTCTTTGCTGTCTCTAGGAATCATTATCGTATAGATGACTTATACAGTCAGACAATGGCCTTCATACGCCATCTTGACCCAATGGTTCACCCTAAATATCGGGATCAACCCACGGGCCATCGCCCAGTACGCAGTTGGCACTTTATAAAAATCTGTCCGAATGTTTCTATTGGCGGATATTTGGTGCGGTTGCGGTGCCCCCTTAATCAATGCAGATTTTCAGATCATTTCCACAGGTAAAGCAAGACAATGATTTAGATTTAAATTTAGTTTTATTTATTTCATAATAACAAATGACATTATAAATTATCCCAAGTTAATTTACAAGAATCTTGATATTACGATCGTCTATAGGAACATAAAATTTAATAATAATAATTCAATTAATCAAATACACCATCATAACATCACTACAACAATAATTAATAATAGGCCCTCTCGGCCAAAGCCACTAAGACTCAAATTCATATTAAGTTATCGTTCTAATCTACATTGGGACCATTATTTTATTAGAATAAATATTTAAATATAGTGACGAATTTACCGCGCCACTCGCTGTAGGTACGGGTAGCAGTCCCTGATGAAGAGCTTTCGTACGAGGTCGAAACATGTCGGGCCGTTTCTGACAATTTCATGTGTAAACAGCTTAGTAAAATATTACATTGGGACCACTGATAGAGAAACCTTCAGCCTTTATAAATAACAAAACTCTGGCAGTCACTGGCTCTTGTTCTTATAGAAATTGACTGAAATGGCGTAGACTTTGATGCCTTAATCCTACTCAAACTACTGTTACAGTCAAAGGGCAAACTGAAATTGATTATGTTTTGTTCAAGTAAAATCTTGTCAAAGTTTTACTCTATCATAATTCAGGAAATTTACTGAAATTGCATAGCCTTTAGACTTGTTTTAGGTAGGTACTGGCACAGATTAAGACACTAATACTGGTAATTCGGTTTTGTATGCTATTTAGCGCGAGAGCGCAACTCACGTGCCCATCTCAAAAGTAGTTACTTCAGTCGAATTAGAAGAAAGCCGGCATAGAGTCAAACCATGCTAACTCTTCTAAGCAAATGAACTGTCAAACCATACAAACTGTCTCACTTTGTCTGGTTTAACTGCCTGGAAGTGTTGGCGTGGTTTGACTATATAGTGGTAAGTATAATCTCCCGCTTTCCACTTTCAGTTTGAACCCCCGCCCGCGCCATTGCGTACATCGCAAGGGTCAAACGCCGAACCGCGTGATAAATAATATCGCTTGTATCTCTTTACCGGCGGAATAAGGAAACACATACATATTACCACACTTTATCTTTTTAAAGGTCGTTTTATGATTCCATTTTTGATAATTTACATGAATGCTGTCGGTATTCGTTTGATGTATATGACTACTTGTTTTGGGTAGGTGTTAGGATTACCTACTAGTCGCATTTGAATCGAAATACACATAGGCACCCCCTGGATTGCGGAAGATCTAAACTTTTAGGCCAGGCATGCCTAAAGATGCGGCCATTTAACTGGCTAACGACCCTTCCATCTTAAGTAATTAATTGAATCAGGCATTACTTTGCGGAAATCCATATAAATTAAAATAATAATATTACTTTCCAAATCCGCGATATAATATCGTGCCAGTTAATTTGTGCTAACCCGTTATACTTATTTGCGTATTTTTTCATGCATTGAATGGTAAGATAAGAAAAATAAATAAGCAAGTAAATATAACTAACCACCACCAAAATAACAAAACGTACTCGACACGTGTTTCGCCCCTCTACGAGGCATCATCAGGAGATGTTGACGATCTGTAATACGACAACCGAATTTAATGCATGTATGCATGAAAAAATACGCAAATTAGTAAAACGGGTTAGCACAAATTAACTGGCACGATATTAAATCCCCGATTAGCAAAGCAATATTATTATTTTATTTCATTCAATCTTAGTCGGTGTTCGGTGAGCCGGTATTTCTACCATTTCGTGTAAATCGGCAGACATGAGGAGAAATTTTTATTTTTAATTTTTTTCTATGCCAATGGGAAGAAATAGGAAAAAGAATAACTGTAATATAATCTATTTAGAATTATACCCAAAATTTACCGAGATATAAGTAATTTTGTTTATTCAAATGGAATGGTAATGAACTACGGAATATGGTAATGATATAAAGTGGTATGGTAATGAAAATGTGGTGTTGGTAATGAAGGATTAAGCAAAAAGCCTATATTAGATATTTTTTTATCTCTTCCTATCCTTAGTAATTACTCTATGAAAGAGTGATTACAACATATTCACAAAAAAGGAAAAAAAGAACAGTCTCATAAAAAGTAGTGCAGCAGTGCACATGTTTTTGATCTATCATACTTTACTAAAAAAAAATATAACTCTTCACGTAATATAAAAATCTTTTAAATTCTGATTGTTATTGTATATTATACACATTAACATTCCAGAACAAAGTATTAGTTAAGTATATGTTTTATACTCAAAACTAATTCGTAAACATTTAGTAGTTTTATGAATAGAAATCCACATCTAATTCTACAAACGCCTAAATAACCTAACAGTACATAATTTCGAAATGAGTTAAATTTACAACGTACTGTGTAGTGCAATTTAACCTAATAATTTTACTTTTTGCTTTCAATTTTACCTACTTCAAACCATATAGTCCCTAAGTTTTTTATTATTCTTATTTTTATGTCAAATTGTATACCCATAAATAGTATCTCACAAATTGCTGCGCCCTACTTCAGGATACATGATGTGATCTCAAATTTGTAACTTTACCACCTGTTTTGTAAAACCATTATGTGCAATAAAGTATTGAGTGTATAATTAACCATTTAACGTCTAATCATCAGTTGAAATCCACTTCTTAGAATACTTTACTTATTATATTGTGTAACCCGAAATAATATTACAATAACAAAGTTTTAGTTGTGAATTTGACTCAAACGAATTGGTTAATATTTAACAGTCTTGACAATAGAACGCAACATAGATACTCTGTACCACAATAGAACATTTCAATTAGACTTCAAACAACGTGCTGTAGGAAGTTCTTCATAATTATAATGATTTAAGATTATATTTCAAAACTTAAAAAATGTTAAAGTCATCGTCAGATGAAGAACTGTCGAAAAATTTGCTCACTTTTTTAGAAGTGTTTAGAAGTTTAGAAGTACTTTCTTGTTTATAATTTGCTCCCACTTTCGTTCCTTTATCATTTTCCTCTGAAGAACCATTACTAATTGTGGCCTTCAGTATTTTACAGCCCTTTCCAGTTTTAGCAATACTTTTCTTTATTTTCTCTTGTGTCGGTTTCTTAACTCGCATACAAGACAGGACGAGATCAACATCTGCATCCAGAACACCTTACGCTGCAGCGCGGCACTTCATAGAGTGTTGGTGTCCAAGCTCCTCAGCAGATCTACAAAAATACGGATATACAAAACCGTCATCAGACCTATATTAATGTATGGCTGTGAGGCTTGGACGCTGACCCTTAGGGAGGAGAAAAGTTTGTTAGTTGCAGAAAGAAAGGTGTTCAGAAAGATTCTGGGACCTACTCAAAGAGAAGAAGACGGAGATCGCCGAACTAGTAGCCGAACTTAAGATCATTGGCGAAACCAAGGCACATCGTCTTCGCTGGATTGGCCACGTCGAGAGAATGGGGGACGATCGAAATGTCAAGAGAGCATAATTAGGCCGACCAATTGGACGACGTCCTATTGGTCACCCCAAGTATCGCTGGAAAGACATGGTGGAGGCGGATCTGCGTGAGCTAGGAGTTAGCGACAGCTACCACGAAGTGGTGCAGGATCGGGCAAGATGGCGTGCTCTTGTGTTGGAGGCCAAAACTCATTTTGGGTTGCTGCGCCAAAGTAGTTAGTTTAGTTTCTTTATTTTACTTTCCGTATATGACGTTTGGTTCTGATCACTTTTATTTTCTTTCTTAGAGTCAACAACAGTTCTTTTTCGGGTGACTGGAATCTGTTTTAATAAAAGATTCGTTAGTCCAATGTCGTTTTATATTCGAAAGCAAAGTGATAGTTTTGCTTTGAGTAGCTCCACTCGCCTTGACATGAGCAGCTCTGATATTATGTTGCAACTGTTGTGTTTGTTCTAAAGTGGTTAAGTTTTCTATTATTGGGGAAGGACAGGTTGACTTCGTTTTCCACTTCTTTAAAAAGTCTTTCGGTGGTACGTTGATGCATAAAGTCTTTTAGTTCTACAAAATCATTGTCAGATGCAGGGATAATATCAATGAACCCTATAACGAAGATAAATAAAAAAATCGCAAAAAATATATATAACGTTCTGCATACATATACCCACTGAAAACGTATTGTCACGTAAAAGAGGAACGGATAGAAGATAGGATTTTCACAATTTTAATACTTAAATTCATTACCAGTATTTTATATTCATTACCATTCGCCTAAAAGTGACTGGTCAATCATGGTAATGAAGAGGATGGTAATGAATTTTCTTTACCTTTTGCAGATTTACTCATTATAAACAACTGCAATCGTAGGTATATTCATACACTAAGTTTTCGAACTTAATGTTGCTTATTTAAGTATCAACAGTACAATAAAACTCTAAAGCATTAATATCAAAACAGCACGAATGGCAATGAAAAAAAATCGTACCAATTCCAAAATCTCGCCACGAATTATTTTTTTACAAAATTATGGCACGCGTCCACTCTCTTCACTATTCACTGAGTCGACTGAGGTGGGATCGCGAGTGGAAGGGACAACGCATAAAATACTACTTTGTACGTCTACAGGCCGATGTTGCCATTGCAAATTTAATTGATGGTAATGAAGTTTTTTGATGGACAAAAATATTTTGCTATACAATCAACGTAAATAAGAATTATACGACTGTTAGACTCTCAAAGTTATATCCCTTATTACATAGTTCAACCATATCAGAGATTAAATTTAATGTGATACATGTAAAATAGATTAGTTATTCGCTGTCTAATCTATACATTTGTGTTCTGAACGGTGATGGTAATGAATTTTTCGCATGTTATTTTTTTTTATATTTATTTATTTTGCAATAGTATAATATATTTTAGATGCAAAGTATACCCATGTACCTGACACAATACATAAAAAATATTTGAAGTCAATTTGACACTTAATACATGTTTTTTTTTCTACGAACATGTGATTTGCACGAAATGGTAGAAATACCAAGCTGCGAACGACACGATGTTGGAACAAGTCATGTGGGTCATGGATGTTCTATGTATTTAAGTATATTGCCGGTCCCTAGTAAAAAAGTCGGATCTACAAAATTGCCATTTTCGTTTTATTGCGTTAATGCTTATTAAATACATTAATCTTTAATCGTACATTTACAGATTTTTCAAAATTTCATTATTTTCACGAATAATCAATGTCAAAAATGTCGTATCTTATACAGTGTCCATTTAATATTGTCAGATGCGGTACTTCCGACTATGTTAACCGGGTTAGCTGAAAAGTTTTGTGTAGTATGTGGCACTTCCGACATTACTATTCGGAATTTTAAGGGTACCTTATGTCGTATGTACTTACGACATTTTATTACGGAATATAAATTGTATCTTATGTCGTATGTGACACATCCGATGTTTTTTCACGCAAAATAAATTGCAGTGTATGTCGTAACTATCACAATATATTTGGATGCTTTAAATTTTGTCTTATTGTTTGAATATTGCAATCAACAGTTTGAATGAAATTGGGTATTTAGTAAACTTATTGATGGTTTCGAACGATAAATAATAATTGGGAGATGTTTATGGTGAATGTGGCAACTTCAACCAAGCTCCTGATAAAAAAAAAAATCCGTCTGACTTCTGGTTCTTCTGAAGGAAAATAACCAGAATAAGAACATAATGAGATAACGATTACTCGTGGCAATTCCGAGAACATTTCAGAATGTGTGTAATTAAATATACAGTTAAATAATAAGTAACGGCTCATGACTTCTTCTTTAGTCGACCACATATTCCTGAGAATCGTGATCACTAGATTTCATATCCTTTGTCACTTTTCTCTATTGGTCTTAATTGATGGTCGCCCTCACCGCTTAATAGTTCTCTTACTTTTGGTCAGTTTATCTAAGTCAGTAGGAATCTAAGCTCTTTACCCCACGGTGAGAGTGGAACTAATCTTTCGAAAGAACCAGAAATATCCTTAATGGTGCCTTCGAACTCATAAATTAAAAGAGGCGATAAGTATGTTTCTGCATTCCCCTGACGATGCCACTCATTACCAAAGGTTCAACAATAGATCTCAGTCTTGAATTCGTGATTTGCACCAGTCCAATTGCAACGTGTTTCTAGGTGAGGTTGAGGTGTCTTACAAACAGTTCCAAAGGTCAGGTTAACCCGACACTAATTTGAATAAATCCTAGATAGCAACCTATACGAGGTTGGTATGGCTATCAAATAACTTAAAAATGCAGCGGATGATGCTCAAGCGATGTCTAAGATTCTGAAAGCAGCATGGTAAAATTGTAAAGAAAACCCTATAGAATTTATTAAATCATGTTATAATCGAGGGCAAAACGATAGGAGCATGGCCGAAAAGTGTGGCATGTATACTGCTCATCTTCAGGGAGGTTTATATGACCCTTCTTATAAATTACAGACCCATCTCGCTTATGAATCATGACTATAACCTGTGTAGTCGACACTCTTATCACGGACCGTCTCGCACGCAGGTTTGACGACTTTCAGCCCCCCAACGCTGGTTACCGCTAACCCTAGAACCCTAGGTACCGTAAACCACGTCCATATGTATATGTATCCATTTCTTTGTACTATGAGAAGGCTCTCGATTCGACTACGACTTAGTTAGACGGAACTGCGGTCTCTCAAGTAGTACTAATATCTCCAAAAAATTCACAGCTGCATAGAAAGATTAATTCAAATTTTTGGTTTTGGACGGACTAGTATATCAATATCAAAAGCAAAGACGTCAGCCACCTTCTCTCTTCTGATGATATCGTCGTAGTAAATGACTAGTCATTGCTGAGGCTCTCAAAGATCTTGGAAAAATGCTCAAAGACTTCAGTCGTCTCCCAATAAGTGTATCTTAAAATGAACATTAAAAGACAAAAATTATGTTAATATTTTTTTTTGATATCAAACTAACATAATTAAAAAACAACATTTATAAATTTTATTATACTGGGTAAAACTGCGGATTTTTATACCACTAAAATGTCGTATCTCACCACAAAACACTGTGTACAATCCAAATATAATTGTAGTAAGTGACACTTGCGACATAAATAATAATGCAATATCCGATTATAAAAGTCGTTAGTGCCACATCCGACTAATTACTGCGAACCATGTCATGCAAAAAAGTCGCATGTGGCAGTTACGACAGGATATCGGATGACAATTTCCAGGTAAAAAGGTAGCATGTCTTATTTCTGGCATTTCTAATAAATAATTCATAGTTTTGTTTACACATACTCTAAAAGTACTTAATAATAATAACTTTGGCCAAATTTCGTAACAATAGGACTTAAATTGACAATTTTATACACAAAAACGTCTTTAAAAAACTTTAACTGGCTCTCCTGGAAAGTAGTCATTTTGCAGATCCGACTTTTTTACTAGGGACCGGCGATATATTTTTGAATTTGTTTTAGTTTATTTTAATTTTAGCTTTTTTGTACATAGTTGTAGGTAATGTTTAAGTTTTTTATTTATTGTTTCTTTGTTTTTCCTTTTTTCTTGAAATAAATACTATTATAGTCCTTTCTATGGTATATATTTATCTTCTCGCTTGCAAGACCTCGACGCAAAACGCCTTAACACAAAGACTCGTCCAAAGCCTTCCTATACATATACCTACAACAACAAGGGTGAGTTGCATTGCGCGCCGTGCAACAGAACCTTTAAAACCAAATTTGGTTTTGCAAGCCATATTCGGGCACATGATCGCCGCTCGTGAAGGTCATGGAGCCAGGTTCGCCATTGACGGACACGTCAAGGAGGACTATATATATATATATATATATATTTATCTATATAAGTATGTATGAATAGTAATTCATTCAAAAAGTCATATAAGTACATGCAATGTAGTCTTAATTAATAACATCACACCTAACAATAACAGACGTATTAAATAAGAAACACTATTACCCGTGTAATGTGTATATTTGCTTTCAAGCATTTTGTCTAACATAATAACGAGATTGCTTATTTAGAATGTACACAACATGAATTTCAAAGAAAATCTTTTCTATAGAAGTCGAGTTGATAATCATATTAGACTCCCACGAGTAACTTTTTCTTATCTCGAAATTGTTAATATTATAAGGCAGGTTTATATTTACAAGATAAAAAAATTAATAGATAAAAACAATAGAGATGAAAACCCGTGCCGAATTTCATTTCATAAAAATAGAATATAGGAGGCGAAACATCCGATATTTGTTTGTGTACGTTCCCACTATTTTTCATTTTCCATTACGTTGCTTAGAAACTTAAAAAAAATTGCGAATGGAATCAAATTGTTTTTCTCTTACTAGAATATATAGAGCTTGGGATTCAGCATTAGAATAACCTAAATCCTGTCGAAATTTAGAAAGTTACACAAATCAGGATTTTTGCAAAAATGCTCTCATCTATAAACAAAGGACAGTTGATCTAGTAACTTCCTAAATATTTTTTGACGCAGAGGGCGCTCCAGTAGCGTAAGAATTATGAAATGAAAGATTTGGTGTGATTGACGTAGCGATCTAACAGCTCAGTTGGGAGAGCAATACGCCGGAAACGTAGAGGTCACCGGTACAAATCCTGCTTAGATTGTAGTAGATCGCATTCAATATTTCTTTCTTAATTTACCTTTGTGTCATTATTTATTCCTACTTCCTAAATAATAATAAAAAAGAAATATTTTATGATTGCCAAAATATTGGCCGCGGACGTAAGCGTCATTATGTAATACAGCAGTCACAGAAACACTAACAGATTATAGTGGGAATAAAGTTTATCGACACTAACTGTTCCATTTCGAAGATTGACCATCGCGGGTTTGTGGCCCATCACTTATTTATGCGAATGAAAAATTTGTCGTCACTCGGTCCCTCGTGAGAACCTAATGCTGCCGGGAAAATTGCGGTTCAATTATTCATCGGCCATCTTAACTCTGGCTGATGAACGAACGCAGTGACCGGCTGGAACGAACGTATTGTCACGTTGAATTATGAATTAATAGCCTAGCAAGCGTCGGTATCCATGGATAGTGGCGCTACAAACAGCTTTCATAATTATGGCAATAATGTGTATACGTTATATATTATTGCTTTATTAAACGTCAATAGCTTTGTTTACCGGAATGCTGCTCAATCATTCGTTCTTTTTGCGAAACAAATACTGAATCCTATTGAAAGAAATCTTAACTTTCATCACTGTGGATAGTTTTGGCTTTATTATACAAAAAAATACTTGAAATTTGTTTCCTTTGATATCCACCGACTTTCACCGTCAGTTATCAAAAATTTGCCGTTGCCAGTAAAATAAATTAGTACCGACCACTAAAAATTCGCAATATGGCGTAGGTTGTATAAAATCCTTTGTGCCTATAATTTATAACTTTTTGAATACACTGTCAGGTTTGAAGATTTTTCTCTAAAGAACAGACAAAATAGAAGAAAGTAATGACTTAAAATATGACTTTTAATTTGATTGTGCTCAGTGTGAGTCGGTGCTCTGAGATCGTTAGGAGCATCGTTAAAACTTTTACAGTGACTTTTTACAGACACCTACTTAGGTCTTGGAGGGATTATTTCCAGTACCTATTATATTTTATCGTTAAAAAGTTTACACATAGTTATAAACGATGGCCCTTTAGTACTTGGACTATTGCTATGAAATAGAAAGTTACGAAGCGTTGTTTGATTTATTTTATAATTTATGAGAATTGGCTTTTCACAAATTAATTCAAAGCCTAGAACATGATAAAGTGAAGTATTTTCCATATTAGTAATTGTGATTTCCATTGAATACTCTATTACCTATTTACTTATTTCAGGTCTGCAGTTTATTTTACTTGAAATTAGAGATTGAGCTTATCCTAAAATTTCAGTTTGAAAACTTCAGAATCTATAAGTACCCATAATAATGCCAGGATATTTCAAAATAAAGAATATCTCAATGCCTCGTTGATTTATAGCCCTTTTTTATATTAGGTATGGCTTCTAGCTAATAAATCTTTTTTCTACCCTCATATTGTTAAGTTACTATAAAATGGTTATAGTGAACTTGTCAAGTTCAGTAAAGAGCGACATGACATTACTTGGCAGTGACGGCGATGGGGGCATGGATTACCAAAATTAGAGATGTTATAACATTACAATATCTCGTGTGGGTTCGTGTTAACATCATCCTAAGTTAATATGTGGGTGCTGGCAGGGTCGTCTCATTCATTCTTCCGCTCCGCGTTAGTTACTGGCTACTTCACAACTACATAAAAGAAAATCTTTGATGTGATAATATGTAGATAAAGTATTATATAAGCAAATTTGAAGTTACTCTGTATACTTATTTGAATTACAATACTCTAAAATAAAACTCTCCTTTTAGTTCACACATCTACAATGCATCAACATGTTTCATTTTTATACCTTTTATTTTCAATTTACTATTAACACAGATAAAGTCCTAACGATTTCAGATTATATTCCCATCGTATTTTCGTAGCAATCAAAATTGCATTTTCCGACCAAAAAAACGAGGCCGAATCTGCCTCGTAATTGCCGTGACCTCCTTTATTTTCTGTCATTTCCACGGGTCATTTACATACACCATCATGCAAACGATTATTGTTATGTTTATTGTATACGAGTTATTTTCGTTCACAGGCTCCCGTTGCAAGATTGTAGCATCTAATTAGATTAATCTATATTAAGCTTAAGTGATGCGTTTGAAAAATGGTATACCTACCTTTTTAAATAATTTACTGTATTTTTGATTGAATTAGCAAATGGTAAATGAGTGATGTCATTAATTTCATTGTGTGGTTTATTTTGATCAACTCCACTACCCAAAGGTTGTCTGGTAGAGATCGCTCTTCAGCGATAAGACCGCCTGTTGTTTACCATCATTATAATTATTTGCAAACCTTTTTTTGGTGTGCAATAAATTCACATTTTGTAACAACATTTTGTATTGTATTTCGAGTTGCTTTGAATGACACTGACATGCACACGCTAAACCGACTTGTTTTATTTATTTTATTAATAATTACATATAAATTAACAGTAAACATGTCGTGACGGTCGTCAAAGGAAACCTTACACAAATAGATCTAGTCCTACAGTAAGCTCTAGTAGACTTGTGTTATGATAGGCATTTAACGACGATAAAAATAGGTAGAGAATACATACTTAAATACATAGAAAACATCAATAGCCCAGGAACAAATATTCGAGTTCATCACACAAATACTTGTGTTGAGTTCGAACGTCCTGCGGCCCTAATGTTGGTTGTGTTTATCACGTGATAAATGCAAATACTTTATACGAGAAGACGGCCGCAACTTTTTTTATTCCGTGGACGGGTCAAAAGTATCCTATAACCATCGTTGGGTGTCCAGCTATCACTGTTCCGAAATTGGTAAAAAAATGTCCAGCCGTTTCGGCGTGACGCGAGGACAAAGGACATTATGCCCGACATATAGCGCCAGACTGGCATGACGCCACGCGCCAATACAAAACAAAAGATGATACTGCATCACACAAGATTTTTCCTGAAATCATGACCCCTCTCCATAAAAAACTGACTTTCAATACAAATATAGAATTTTATAATAGTGTAGATGTGTCTAAGTGTATAGCGGCAGTAGTAGCACTGCGCTCGCTCCAGACACTTTATTTAGTCAATAGCTATGAACCATTGATACAAAGATCAAAGCTTAAAGAAAAATTTAAATGAGTTACCTGGTGGAAGAGATCGGGAATTGAACCCGGTACTTCTGGATTGCCGGTCCAGCGCGTTAACCTTTCCGCCATTCTAACTCCCAAGCAACCTATCGAATTTTTCCTTTTTCCTTATGCTTTCTGTGTCGATCTTTGCATTGTTTCTTTAAAAGCTTTACAGCTCTAAATTTTTCTTTACGCTTTGATCTTTGTATTAATGGTTTAATATAAAAATTGTAGCGTGTACCTACATTAAAAAAAGAGACATTACACATGTTTCATAAATTTATAATAGCTATGAAATTCTCGAAGCATCATCGACTTTACGAAGACCCAGATCCCATGAGATAAAATATTGAATTAATGACGGATTAGGCAATATTTGTAACGAGTACCTCTTAGAATATTTGAAAGGAAAGTTTTGGTGTAAGGTGCTTAACGTTTAAATCCGTTTAGAATAAGCCATTCACACCCGACGGCTGTGATTAGAACAATAACCATCAACATTCAGGATTTCGACAAAATCTGCGGATTACGATCAATTATCATGCTGGTTTTAAGGTAGATCTGAAATTTCCTGGAATTATTAGTTCTGTATAGACTACAGTGAGAAATATTACGTTTTTTTTAAAGAATTTCCTCCTTTTTTAATTTTAAAAGTTAAAGTAAAAAAAAAAGCATTTTTATTTTACTTTAGTAAGTAATATTTTTTGATTGTTTCAACAATAAATTAGCAAAAGAGAATGTATCTGATAAGATTACGAAGCAGGTATCTAACTAGATTCGACGATAAAGATTTATTTAAATATACACGATCTTTTTTAATCGGTGATAAAAAAAATCTAATTCTGATATGGTGATCACAATGTTTCAAAACACAATTCTGTTTTCGAAATGTTTATGAACACTAAAATTTTTTGATTTGATAATATATAGACAATTGCTGGTAGAGTAGAGTCCTGGTGTGGACCAAGTAGGTATGAATGAGCGCAAATAAATTTTTCTTTGCGCTTTGATCTTTGTATCCATGTAGCAATTTAAAAGACTCTGCATTCGCCCATTTTGCAACATGTAATGTAAATACTGTTCACCACTCATGTAAAAAAATGGCGGCGCTACTTTTTGCCGCGTTTGCCGCTTCTACCCGAAGGGATATTTTAGATTAATTAATTTTATTATGTAGAATTGTATATTGTGTTGTCTGTATGCAACTATCGCCACGCGAGTACAATTTGACCAAGTTTTTCACATCATCGTAACTTAAACGATGAAACGTGACTGTTATCTTAGCCAGACAAGTTTGCAGCTCCCTAAAAAATCCAGAAATCGAGAACCACGAATATTAAATAGAATTTATGGGGTGTAATATCAAAAAACCTCAGTAGGAAAAGGTGTTAGCGAGTGGCAACGTCAATTTCGAGACCGTTATCGCGTCATTGACAATAAAATTGGTTTCATAATGTGGGCCCATAATTTCTGGACATTTACGACCAGTGTAATGGGAGGAATTATTTCTGGGAAATGATGTAGACGTTGTCAAAAGATTGTTGATGGAAGATAGGAGGGCAAAACGTTTAATTTCAGGAGACAAGGCTTAAGGTTTATAAACTGGGACCTGGTTCGATTGACGGTGACATATAGCCATTTGCGCATATTGGACATATGTCGTGAGTCGTGACCGTGGCCTGATATTTTATTTATACCGAATTCCCATTTGACCGGTATTCTATGCAGTTGATGAGTATTGTCGTCTAAAAACGTATAATATACAGCGTGTATATTTGATATAACCGCATATTGTAGCCAGACGGAGATTTTAGTGCTATAATATCTGATATATATAACAATTATTAATTTAGCGTTTACTGCCATAGCGTAATTAATTTTTTTTGAGCAACAATGTATGGCGTAGTTATTACTAGTGACAGTTTGTGCCACCGCGATGTTAAGTGTCAACAAACAAGTACATTGCGTGCTGGATTATTTTAAAAGGAAAAAAAAGTTCGATTTTTTTAATAATTTACGGATCAATATTAAAAAGTGCCTATACTAAGACCCCGTGAAGTTTGCGGTTATATCAAATATCCACGCTGTAGAGAACATAGTTAGAGTAGCCATAACGGTAGTGTTACCTCAGATATATTGTAGGTGACAACCGCGTCCGTCGGCAACTCCGAAACTCAGGGATGAGTAAGGAGCGAACGGACTGTAATGTAATAAGCTAGGGTGATACGGACGAGTAACGAAAAACAAAGAACTAGAAATCGAACGATGTAAATTTACACACAAATTAACAATCAAAACAAAACAACAACGGATCGGAGTAACACTTAATAAATTAACACTTAACTAATTATATAGGTAGTCTCTGTCTATATTAACACTAAATCACGAACCGATGGTACTACGCACACTAACAGACTAAAATCGCGGACTGCCAACAAATTACTACCTGTGTACTGCCTCGATACAAAAATGGCCGTCTCTTTTATACATTTTTGTTATAACTCAGAGGGACGCCCGCCCTGTTCTAAAAAATCAAATTACTTGAGTTGTACATGTCTTATCGTAAATAGTAGATTGTTAACCAATAGTTCGAGGGTGAAATGGATAATTTCACCCGAGTTAAGCACTCTACTTTTCATTTCGACTGCGAGGATAATAAAATACTACACGCACATGTCATGAAGTGAGTTATATTAATGTCCATGTCATTTTAAACCAATATTATTATAATATTTAATCTCGTGTTCCCACTTTTTCTATTGAAAACTTTCATTATTATTATTTTTAATAGATAGAAATGTCCGATTAAGCATCTAATGGCGTTGATAATAAATATTGAAATATTAGAAATTTGGAACAACATATACAATTATTCTGTTTCAATTGAATGTTGTTCTTTGTAGGAAAAGTAAATTTAGTTAGTATCTTTATAGGTATTATTTCAAACTACAATTTTGTTATCATGTGTATAAAATAAACGAATGAGAGAAACTATTAGTGAGTAGAGAAAGCAACACAGACTTTTCTTATTTTAGTCTCTATTTTGCCAATGTCTTCAAAAAGTTAATGCAACATGATACGCTGCATTAGAGCTCGCCTGTAACGCTCACAAAGTCAGTATTAATCGGTATAAATGCTATTATTAAAGTAGTTGTTTGAGTCTAGTCTAGACTGAAATAACATGGCGTCTTTGTGCTTTCCAATTATCACAACAGTCTCTCATTAATATATAATCCAGTTTTCTTTATGAATTAAAAAAGTAAAGTAACTTCGTTTAGCCAATGTTTCGTCTAACAACCGCCTTGATTACATTCGTCAGAAATAAAATACATATTTATATTTCTGTCGAAAATTAAATTAAGCGCATTTGAAGATTTCAGAAAATGAAGCTTATATATTCGTCTTCCTCATAAAAAAGAAATGAAATGATTTCTGCACATGGGCGTTCCTTGCATGGCTGGATTGAGCGCGAAGGGTAGGGTTTTATCTACAAATCTTCTTACCGCATTGCGTACAGCAATATTTATAAGCCCAGATGTAGCCAACGTTATTTCTACCTGATTTCGTTCCATAATACCTACTGTTTAAGTTTGCTAAAATCAAAGTGAACTTAAGACTCAGTTCTTAAGCAAACTGAATACGTAATATTTATTAAGATTTTGATAATCAATCATTTGAACTTTTTTTTATTTCGCATGAGGGTAAAGTCAACGGGAAGAAAACCTCCCAAGACGGTTTCACGGTGGACATATATATATATATATATATGTCCACAGTTTAAGTAATAAGAAGGCATTGAGTCAAGTCCTAGAGTATGGTTAATGTGGTAAGTAATTTAAAGAAATATAAATACAGTTCGCGCTAATAAAAATGTATAAAAATGTGATAGTTCAATAATTGGAAAACTACTACTTTCAGAAAAGTTGCGTGAGTTCGAGTACCGCTTATATAGCCGTCGATCGTATACAATCTCGCCCTCATAATTAACCTTTGTAGTACTATTCAAATGCAATAAATATATGAACTGTTTCACGCCTAAATTGCAGCGGGTTGCGTTTTTTTGTTACCTATTGATATTTTATCCGTTTTTATAAATGCAAGCAAATATTAGGTAGTCTAGGCATAAGTACACTAGATTTGCTATTTGACAAAAAAATTACCTAATAGGAGAAGCAGATTTGACACCTACAACATTGAGAAACAAAACAACAATCAATACGTTTGTTGCCACGTTGCATTACACGCATCGCATACCATTCTGAGTTATCTTGCATAAGATAGGGTTACTTGCAGTTGTATCTTGGTCTATTACAGTCTCCTACGGTTCATGATATACATACAGTAAATATATCGGGATGAAATGTCCAGTGGTATACACCTTTCGCAATGTCCTATTATGGAATTATTGAATGTAAGTAGAAGTATGGTGGAAGTATGTATACGAATCTATGTATGATTAGATCATCATCTAGTACCCATAATTTTTGCTTAGTTTTTAGGTCCTAGTCAATCTGTGTAATAATGTCGCAGCTGTCCTCTGAGCTAAATATTTTACATAAAATATTGGCCATAAAATCAAATTATTGCGGAGGTATTGTATTGGATTACAAAATGCACATTATTCAACCAATCTATTTATCTACGCACTTCTTACTTAAATACCTACTTGGCACTCTGTCAGGTTTTTTTTCAAGTTCTCCACTACCCAAAGGTTGTCTGGAAGAGATCGCTCTTTACCGATAAGACCGCCTGTTGTTTACCGCTAATTGTAATTTCTTCCATTGTATTTCTCCTGTAATATTTTATGAGGTGTGCAATAAAGAGTACTTGTATTGTATTGTTTGTGTTTATCAGCTCTTGCAGTACCTACATACATCTTCAATAGTGAATATTAATTCAATTTTAAGAGGCTAGTTGATTCAAACTTTGCCTGAAGACTCCCAGTAGCCATCTTAACATTTTAAAATACTTAGTTACTCGAAGCCGAGCTACAACTCAAAGAAAAGCGACTAAATTGAAACGGCTTCGGATAGGAAAACGTTAAAAAGTACAAGACAGCGTTTGATTCTCTCTCGTTTGCAAATACTTTTAAACAAGAGATATTTCTTAGTTATTCTTAGCTTTCGACGGATGATTTTATCGAAAATAAAACGGATAGACTAGAACCAATATTAAAGCGAAGTTGCCTCTAAGACTTATTGTAAATCAAATGTTTATATCGAAGCCAACATAAAAAAAAACTCAGGTGAGATTTGAATCCACGTTTCCAACGGCTTTGAGGGCCTACACCGGCGACGCTTGGTCCGCTAAGTAATTAAATAGGGGGGTTAATTCGACCAATTTTAGAGAGATGATGGAGATCTCTCCATTACATCGCCATCCGTCACTTTTGACGTGTCTCTACTTGAAAAGAGGCGATATCCCCAGAACATCGCAACTTCGCCAATCTAGTCGCGCTTAATTTGCGTCTCCTTTGCATGTCACGGCATAGATAACAGGCGCATACTTATCTTGGCCGGGTAGTGCGTGAAATTAGTCAGTTACGTTTCGTTCAAAACAGAAATTCATATGCATGAACAGCATTTTTGACAATCATTATCGCCTTCGTATTTCCAAAATTAAGATGAGATATGTCACTTGAAGCTCATCGCATTTTACTGACAGTTCAAAGGCATCATCACTGTTATCTAATAAAGATTTGACGTTTGGCAATCTCTCAAACGGCATTGTCGAATTAGGTCCAAGGTAAGAATCTTTACGGTACATGGCGTTCCGATGCCACCCTATGTATGGTCCTTGCCCTAAGGCATATAAGAATGAAGCCACTGGTTGAAAAATTCAATGTCCCATGCATGGACTCGGTAGCTTAGCGGACAAAAGCGCCTTCGAAAGTTGGTTCGGATCCTGCCGGAGTCATAAAACTTTTCAATTTTCGCTTCGATATTTTATTTTTTATTTTTGTACTTTTTGACATAGTGCTATAAAACTGAAATTAGTAAATAGTAGGTATGTTTAATGGACAAATTATTTAATTTATTATTTAAGAATAATATCATAATTAATTATATAGTAACGTGCGTGCATTTGTTAATATTTGCATGCCTGCATGCAGGCTGGATACATGGAACATGTATTGCTTAGATTATAAGACCTCATTTGTAACTACCTGTATTCTAGCAAATTAACGATTTGATTTGATTTGATTTCAATATTTAACATTTGGTTTTAGCTATTCTATTATTTACACCTTACTCTAGCGTCGGGTGTCTGAGAAGGACGGTCATAGTTGCCGGCCACAAATTGCAGTAAAATATGGCCCGTTTAGAAGCCATCAAGTGACCTATAGGTAGTATATTGCATTTCTTTATTTAATCATGGCATGACAATATTTTATTTATGAAGTATTAATTTTAAATCGCTTTTACTCTGGTTATTTTGTTACTACTTTATGTATTTTACTTTTATTTTACATATTGAACCCATCATTTATGATTGGAAATAAATATAAGTGAATAGTTATGTACCTAGTAGGGAAGGGAATTAAAATAGTTTATGAAATCATAGAATAGAATAGAATAGAATATACTCTATATTGCACACCTCAAGAAGAAAGAAATACAAATACAGAATCATAATCATGATTACAAATACATGTCAAAAGGCTTCGGATTCCAGTAAACTGGTATTTCTACATTATTGATCAATGTAGATTTCTTTTATTTTTTATTTTACTTATTTTATTTATACATGGAGAACCAACAGCTTAACTTACGCTAATAGTGACATAACTAGTAATACAGAGCCAATTATAGGATCTCACATATAGCAACGTAATAATATTTAACATTAAGTTAAATAACACGCACAGTTTTACAAAGACACATGCAATAATAACAGCAAATTAATACTAAAAAAATACAGACACTGAATTATGAAGTTGGAACGAAGTTGCACAATAAGTACCTAGGTACCTAATTAATTACAGTGTGTTATTTACAATCTGCAGAGTTCATGCACAATAGCTAACAATTCATAAACTTTTATTCTTCATTTTTAACTGCATTTACCTATGAACTTTGCACAATGTTTTCTTCCGTGTATTACTTCAATCCGAAAACCTTAAAACACTACTTAATAAAATAGAAAACACAAAAGCGTGGCTGTTATCACTGGACATCATGAACAATGAAGAAGCGAAACAAATAGAGACGGCAATATTTCAATAGCGACTTTAAATGGGTAACTCTGCCATGCTACGGTAAAAAGACGTATCTTACTATGACATCCGTATAGAGATACGAGCTTTTACTGTAACACGGCAGAACTATTATACCTACCCCATTTTATGAACTTGGAGTGGGGTATGACATCTCGTACCTTTTCTTTCGCCGTTGCGGGGATTATTTGGAGTATATTTCCATAAAATGTTTCTAGGGGGTTTAATATAATACTTCATTAGATGGACCATAGATGTACCTATGGTTCATAATACTACAGTTACTTTTCACTAATATGCATGTTAAAAGGTGATGAGTGTTTTGTCATTAATTTATCGCATTGCAAACGTGATCAGAAAAACAAATGAAAAATGATCTGTCACTATCAGACTCGCTTACTTAATCGTAAAAAACCGGGCGAGAGCACGCTCAGTGTAGGGTTCCGTAGTTGCCCATCCTTTACAATAGACGGGCTTAAAACAGCGGTTTTAAGCTCGAGGTTTAAATTACGAAAAAGATTTCAAGCTCTATAAAAAGGTCGTAAACGCCGAAGTAACTGTAATTACTTATTACCTTCTGGAAGTTATCGATTATACGCGCCAGATTGAGCGAAATGTTTTAATACAGTATGGCACTTAACTAATATGTGTAACGTTCGAAGTATAAGGACACCGCGCGGCACTTACGTCATTTTAAAGAAAATTATGAATGTTTGCGATAACTCAAAAACGGCTCTAACGTATGCGGAATGAAATTTGGACAAAGTTCAATACGCTATTTAATTAAATTAGTTTAACCAAATATGTATTTATTTGTACTCATATTAACACAAAATAAATAAAATTTTATGTGAAAAGAAATTCGGTCCCATCCGGGCTACTTTTCGACAGTTTTCTGGCACTTTCTTCATGGCCGCCGTATACGAGGATGTTGGCATTTAATTCAACTCCGATTTAATTTATCTTTTTTAACTTTCTACAATTTTGGGTCGAAAATTATTTGCATACACACGTCTTTTCAGATTAGCCCAAAAATCTGAAATTGGCCGTAGTTGGGGAACGTTAGGCGGGTTTGATTCTTTCGGTACGTACGGGATTTCTGGCTCATCCATTTCCTTCGTAGTTTTTTTTAATAATGACTAGATGCTAGATCTGGCCAAAACACTACATTAGCTCCTCTATCATTTGACCGTATAAAATGACGCACAACTGGCAAACATCGCTCGATGTAGTTGTCAGCAGTAACCGCCAAACCAGACTTAAAAAACACCGGCTTTGACATAGCACGAGGGCTTATTGCTACCCATAGTAGAACTTTTTTTGGAAACTTGTTGTGTTCTACATATTTCACAGATTCTTCGGTCCGGTCATTAGCCTTTTCAAAATAAAAGTTACCCTGCCATTCATTCCCATCTAGGGTGAAATAGGATTCATCATCCATAACGCACTCTATGTCGTTTTTTGCATAGAATATATTTTTAACCAAAGTTTTAAGTTTTTTTTTTGTAGATAGTTTTTGCTTTTCGGAGACGGACGGTTTGACTTTTCTTGATCGTTTAACAATACCCATGTTATTGAGATGCTTTTTCACGGTTTTCCCGTCACAGCTGAATTTATTTCCAAGTTCTCTGTATGATTTTGCCACACGATCGGCCGTCATTTTCTTTAATTGACTCCTCTGTGAAGAACTACTTAAACTGCTAACCTTCCCCGAGACAGATTTTCTAGTAGTTGTTTTTCGTAAGGAATAAGATGACGAAATATTATAAATAGTACTTCTGCTCTCCCCCATTTGTGTGAAATGTTTTACGACCCTCGACTTAGGCCAGTCCGGGTGAATGTCGCAAAATTAACACACATTATCTAGACGTCTTTCTTTTCGATTTGCCATAATAAATTCAATAAAAAACACACAACCATGAAAATTATGCAAATTACTGAAAAATGTACTCGGAAACAAATGACATTCACAAAATTTCAAATTTCGAACGTTTAATGTTTTAGTTACGCCTAAAGAGTTTGTCCAGATTTCATTCCGCATACGTTACTCAAAACTATAAGGGTTCCAGTTGACTACGGAAACCTAAAAACGTGACACATACTTTGTCATTTCGACTGGTATGTGGTCAAAACTAAAGTCGAGAAAATGAGTTTTTGAAATTGACACTAAAATAAATGTAGTAAGCATAGTTATTTTAAAGTACAATTATTTAGACCACGCACTATACGCATATATACATATATATATGTACTTATGTATGATGAGATCATCATCTAGTGCCCATAATCTTTGCTTAGTTTTTACGTCCTAGTTTATTTGTGTAACAATTTGGTAACAATCACAGGGCGGACACTGCCTACTAAAAACTGAACTTGAATGTCAGTGTCAATGTGTGTGTGTAAGACGTACAGGGCTGCCTCAGACGCATTGCAACAACTAGTTGGTGTCTTCGTTGCACATAAATAATTATGACATAAGGAGATGGAAAATTATCACAACCACACAACAACGGTAGTGGTGGTGATGATGATGGTAGTGATGTTGGTGGTGGTGATGGTGGTGGTGGTGGTGGTGATGGTGATGGTGGTGATGGTGGTGGTAGTGAAGGTGGTGGTGGTGGTAGTGATGGTGGTGGTAGTGATGAAGATGGTAGTGATGAAGATGGTGGTGGTGATGAAGGTGGTGGTGGTGATGGTGGTGGTGTGATGGTGGTGATGGTGGTGGTGATGAGGGTGGTGATGGTGGTGGTGATGAGGGTGGTGATGGTGGTGGTGATGAGGGTGGTGATGGGGGTGGTGGTCATACCATCATCATCATCGTCAACACTACCACCACCAGTCACCACCATATTCATCACCATCATCATCATTATCACCACCAGTCGCCACCATCATTATCATTACCATCACCAACACCATCACTATTTCACGAGAATATGCCCACCTATAACCATATACACAGTAGGTACACAAACAACCCTTTCGAAATTTTCTACGTAGCCAACTCCGTGCCCTTGCGGGGTGAGGTAGCTCAATTCGGTGCGGGGGTGTGCGTGTCCATTCTGTATGTAATACTATTGAGCATTCTGTGGAAATGTCCCAGTTGTCTTCTGAGCTAGAGTCAAATCACGCTAGGTCTTCCAAGCAAATGAACTGTCAAACCATACAAACAGACTCACTTTGTATGGTTTGACAGTTCATTTGCGTGGAAGAGTTCGGTTTGACTTTAACTATACAAGTTCTCTAACATGTATTTTAGTAACCTTTCAATATTCCCTATATTTTATTGTAGGTTGAAGACACGAGAAACCACTAGTTATCACTGAGGATACAAATTTGGGTCACATCGCCCGCATTTTGATTCAAAAGGGATAACTTCTTTGGGAGATTGCAAGTTTAATTGTACACTCAAATTTTAAAATAAAACGGGTAAATTTGTATTTAATTTATTATCTTATTTATTCCACAGATATTGTGCATATAATGTTATCCATCGTATTTTGTCAGGCAAGCTCGTTTTATATTTCCATCTCATTTTTTTCACCGAAGTTGATAGAGAAGGCATGCTCAAACTTTTCCGACTAAGAACGATGGAAAAACATTATGCACTATTGTGTTTACCCCATAGTGTCCCGAACTATATCAAGTGATGTTCTTAGTGATATGTCAATCCCATCAAAAATATAAATGTTAAATGAGAGCCAAGTTCAATATCGCGTGCAACGTTGTCGACTTCGCCGACAAAAGAATTGAGATCTATATGGGCGCCAAGTTCTTTGCCCTAAGATTTTTAGATACAAGGACATGCGACATACCCATTGTATTTATTTTACTTGGGGTGTAATTCAATATCAAGACTTGACTTGACTGGTGTGTCAGAAAATATGAATGCGAATAAAGTATCAGACATTTTTGTATAGGCATACCGGTGGCCTTCCTTTTCGCTATACAGCCGGGCTGTTGAAATCAGTAGCCTGAAGGAGCTTAAAGTTTGAAATAAAAAAAAGCTTGTACAAGAGTAGCCCGTGTTATTCCCGATGGAACTATTAATTTGAATACCTATGCCGTCAAATGTTAGTAAATAAATATAAAAGGGCAAATTTACATAAATCATTACAACCTCAAACTAATAATGCTTGTAGTAATACTAGACGACGGTATTCATAAGAAGCCATATACTTAAAGCCTGACCAGAAATATATAAGGATGCTCTATATTGCGGAATTTCACTGGAACTAATTTCTTACACTGGTAATGATTTTATGGTAGTTTGCCAACAATGTCAATGTCATTCGTGGTGGTTTGTTTAAAAGATAAAAATTTAAAAATATCCAAAGAGAATGCCGAATACCATTCACAGTCGTGAACGTAATATAAATAAAGTGTACCTGCACTTGTTTACTACTCGAAAAACAGTCAGGAAAAGAATGCATTCCATTAAATTATATTACGAGGTTCCCATAGGAACTGACAGGTATTTAAGCTAATGTCATTTATAGTGCGGTTGCGATTGGTTGCAAAATTGTTGCCATATAAATCTTATAAATAGCCCCTTGTAGCGATTCACATGTTCTCGTCATGTGCTCGCCATCGTAAGACTCACATCATCATTGTCATCATCAGTTTCCCAACACATTGGCATCATATTCATTCATTTATAATATTCTCAATATTACACGTCAATACATAAAAATCATTTATAACTTAATACGTATACAAATTTAATTAACATTAACTCGTATATAGCAAATCCGTATATAAGTATTATTATTTTAAAAAACATAATTTTATTCACGAAACGATTTAACATTCAAAAATTCATATTTCGCCATCTAATACTAAAATCATCACTTGATAATTATAATACAATACAAATGCCTAAAAGAATTAGCAGTATGAATGTTTACGAAAGCAAGTAAAAATATTCCAAAAGCTAAGCATCCTACCTTTTTAGAATAGCAAATTACTATTCACAACAATTACCAACGGAAGAATTGAGCTTTATTTATACTGTGTAAGGATCAAAATTGTGAGAATGTCCATTTTGTCCATTTTGTCCATTTTGTCCATTTTGTCCATTTTGTCCATTTTGTCCATTTTGTCCACTGTCCACCGTTAAGTATAAATACGGAGGGGAATTGAAGGATGGGATTCATTCTTGCTTGCGACTTCGACTGGGTAACACTGTTGTTTGGCAATAAGGTATTAAATTTAATTCTAAGGGGAATTTCTGTTGGGATTGCATTATTTTTCTGATCTATAATTATTTATTGAAATGTTGTGGGATTTTGTTGGTTTTTGAAAGCTATTAAGCTTAATTACATGCCAGAAATAGTGTTTTGGTACATGGTTGCCAGGTGAAAGATATTTAACCTTGCGGCTGTTAAACGAATATCTTTTAGTAGAGGATCCCTTTAAGAACGAGCTTCACCGAGATGTTTATTTGATTAAATGTATTTTATATTTAATTTAATATGTCAATAAATATATTGCATATGGGTTGCCTAACAAATTTTAGTCCAGGGTATGTTTAATTAATGATTAAAAAATTTTTTTTTTTAAACATTTGATTATTAGATAAATTCTATACCAATCGAAAGTATGAAGCCCATAGAATATGCAAACGTTAGGATGCCTATTCTTTTCCCGTCACAACTATCGGGTAGCCAGGTTTAAACTAGTAAATCTATACTAGCATTTTGCAACGGTCTGATTATTGAATTGAAATTAAATAACATTAAAGATTATTTTATTATGAACACGGTGGTATAGGGTTGCCTGCGAAAAATCTGTCCAGAATTCCGGTTGTCGAATTTTGAAAAGTAAAATATTGCAGCGAGTGAATGTGTGCGACTGAGAGGTCCCAACCAAAACCATACTCCAAAATAATGTACAGCATATACGAGTCTATCGCTATCCTTTTCATTTTCAAGCACAAATAGCATGCGCACTCTCTTTTTTTAAATGGGCGGACTTCAAACAGCTGCCATGCTGTGTCCTCTTCTATCGTATGGGATGGTTTTGGTTGGGACCTCTCAGTCGCACACATTCACTCGCTGCATTATTTTACTTTTCAAAATTCGACAACCGGAATTCTGGACAGATTTTTCGCAGGCAACCCTATACCACCGTGTTCATAATAAAATAATCTTTAATGTTATTTAATTTCAATTCAATAATCAGACCGTTGCAAAATGCTAGTATAGATTTACCAGTTTAAACCTGGCTACCCGATAGTTGTGACGGGAAAAGAATAGGCAACCTAACGTTTGCATATTCTATGGGCTTCATACTTTCGATTAGTATAGAATTTAACTAATAATCAAATGTTTAAAAAAAAATTTTTTTTAATCATTAATTATACATACCCTGGACTAAAATTTGTTAGGCAACCCATATGCAATATATTTATTGACATATTAAATTAAATATAAAATACATTTCATCAAATAAACATCTCGGTGAAGGTCGTTCTTAAAGGGATCTTAGACTATTTCAGACTCTTCTAGTTTTACCCGAGTTAGGCAGCTCGGGCACTTGCCATATATAAGTGCAGTGAATAGCCTACGAATGTGGATAGTTTTGTTTGGTGGAAGCAAAGACCACACGTGATGGACATGCGGGCCTTTCCGCGCTTGCCGAAGCCAAATGGACCTCCATGCTCGGTCTCATATACTTATATATTTATATGTCTGCTTTATATACACATATTAGGGCGGGTTACTCTGCGTTTCCGGTGTGTTAGCCACGCAAGGGGGGACCCACTTACACTGATTCTAGTCCAACCTCGGGTTAATCTCCCGAATTTATAGTTTAGCTTACCTAGGTTCCATACACGTTTAAATGTAAATGTGAGGTTTAGGCCTCTAGTATTGGTGGTGCTAGCTAGGGCAAATGGGGGTATGGGGATAGGTACACTCCACTAGGAATATTAGAACGGGGTTTTTTTTTTTTTTATCCTCCGAGCAATCGGCCATTCATCATTAACTAACATAACATTTATTCAAATTATTTTAATCTCGTCTGGTATAATAGATACAAACAGCTGATTTCTGACTCGGGATGTCAGTAGTGAAAAACAAAATATTGTAACAGTTTATAAAGAAAGGGAATAGATAAACCTGTTATTTAAACCAATCAGATATTTAGAACCTTTAATATGACATCAATATATGTAGAAATAATTAGTTAGAATTTACTGATTATGATTTAAAGTAATGTACATATGTTACAGCCTCAGTGATAGAATGGCAACACTAAAGTTAAGTCGAATCAGCTGACCGATGACATTCGCCCTTTCAATGAGCAGAAATGGTTTTAAACTTTGTTATAATTTTGATAAGGAAATTGTGGATCGTCGTATAGTATGGAAATGCAAAGCATTCCTAAGACTGGATGTGGAGTATCTGAAGTGTAAATTGCTAAGAAAAGCCGAGGACTCATGGATAGCAATAATGAAAGTTATTCGTTCTCGTATTTACATCACAGATCTCAGAACTAAATCAATTTATATCACAAGGGTTGAAAGTAATTTCCCTTATCAGAATGAGTCAGTCGAGAGTTGAAAGATACTCCGAACGGACACAATAGTCTTCATAATTTCAAGGATGTATGACATTTACGAGTATGATCAAACGAAAAACCAATTTCTACAACTCATTTGCTTATAATGAATGGAATGGGAATTCATTTAGTCCACGAGTGAAGGGAAATCGTGTTGTTTAATAACAAATATACATAGTAAAGTTTCATAGTCTCAGAATAGATTTGAGAGAGATCTTTTTCTCTAAAAGAGCCTGAAGGCCATTAAAAGATTATAATTAGCAATCATACGGCATCCAGGGACATGGGTTTTGGTGATATTTAAAATAACACACCGAACAAATACAAAAGATGAATTGTTTTAATTTTCAAAGAACGGTATTGCCCCAATTTATATGTGAAGTAACCATGTCCTTATCCGATTGCTCACGTCTGGTAGCCGACATTATTTATACAAAACTAAATATTTTTGGGAGAATGAGATGATATCATTACTAGAATAACACAGCCAAATGATAATATTTTGTATGCGGTCGAAGGATTTCAATAATACTCAGAATTCTATTCACCAACCAATTACTTCTTGTTTAGACCTAGTCTACTTTAGAATATCATACTGGAACTTACTAAAAGTATGAAATCCATACCATTATTCCATATTAATTTATCATACTAAAATTATTTAATTTGGTCGAACATGAAAACTTAATATTCATTAAATTTGTAATAGAATCTTATAGTTTCAGTAACTTCAATATATATATAGATAAGTTATGTAGTGTAGTTTCATAAAGTACAAAATTACTTGTCTACTAAACATTCCTGGAACAGACATGTAATTCCAAGAAAACAGTCTAAATTATATTTCATCTCAGAAATCTAATAATATTTGGTTTTGACTCATATATTTACCTTTATTGTTACATAGAGTAATCTAATATATCTATAACTTATTTGTGGACTGAATGAGTTTTATATTTCATATAGAAATGATATAACTAATATTTAATAAAAGTAGAATATCCCATACTGAATCATGTTATAAGAGCTGTAGATATTTTTGAAGGCTGGACTACACAGGAAACATTATATTTATATTTCGAGGATAGATAGCATTAAGTTAAGTTGAAAATATATTTAGTATAAAGAACCAAGTTAGCAGAAGGATAGAAGCTAGGGTTAAAAAGGAAACAGATTACAATTTTATTAGGTTCAATTAACAAAAATACTTAGTAGCACAGTATATAGGTATGGCGGCACTCAGCAGCACATCACGGTTAGATTTCTCTTAAAAGAGCTTGAGTTACTACAACAATGTTGGGTCCTGCACATGTAGACGTTCACAACGGTTACATCGATCACATTTTTTTGGCCATTAGTTATTAAGAAAAGTTCAGACTCAATTGTTATAAAGATCCTTTCATATTTAGATTTGTTTAGTTGTAGGATATAGAAGACTGGGAGCTGCTGTTAAGATATTCTTAGGTAATTGTTGTAGGGCTTCCTTAGGGCTTCGTTGTAGGAGTAGAGTTTAGTGGCGAGGGTGAAGCAGGCGAAGGACAAGGACCCGTTCCTTTAGTTTAGGGCTTAGCATACATTACGATTGGTGGTCCCGTGACTCAGGATAACTCTAGAGTTGAAGTTCTTAGCTCGCAAGCATTCAGTACAATTGGCGCGCGTTCCCAGGATGTATTTATTTAGCAGATAGTCTTCGTAAACATTACAATTTGTGCCGTTGACCATGGATAGGATCAGTCCGGGATTGTTGAGGTCGCGCCGATGCAGTTTGTCGTGAGGTTTCATGTCTTGCTGTCTTCTTGCGTTTTGTAGATCGACAATTGTTATTCGTTGTGTCATTTCGTTTTGGAATTTTAGTGGAGTTGTTAGTGGCGGTTTTATTGAAGGGATCTTTGAACACTTGAGCTTTGAACTATGATGCCCTTACGGGTACAATTGTTGACGTGAGAGTGGAAAGGAAAATTTAGCCGTGATGGGCGTTGTGCACGTCGTCAAGAGACACTTTTTGTTGCATTTATACACAAATTATAGTGAATAGAGTAGCTTCTTGTTATGAACACACGATATTTTCCTTATTTCACATAGTAATAGTACCTGAAACAAAAGATTTATATTAAAATAAAGCGATTTTGCGTATCAATCGATATTTTGCAAACAGTAATTAGTTGACAGTTCACGTTCATTTAGGCATTTTTTATTTTTATCTGTTGTTCAATAGTGGATTGTTTGAGATACGATTAAATTCGTGACGTTTGTGTTAACGCTTTACAAAAGGTTATTTTTAATATTGATTAATAATTAAATAGGTGGTTTATTTAAGTTTTAGATAATAATTTACGTTACATAAAATAATAATATCAAGTAATAATATACTTACTTTAGTTTCAATCAGATAAGTAGACAACTTTACTCACTGTGTTCATATTATTAATATAACATAAAATTCAGATATTTAGGGATATATTTAATATTATTTATGCATAATTTACATAATTAGGAAAAATAATAATAGGTAATTCATTTTTTAAGTAAAAACATAATCAAGGCTGAGTGAACAAAACGCCTTCTGAGTAGGTTGATTTGACAAGTTGACAAGTGACAGGGTGTTATCTGTTATCAGTAATTAATATGATATCGAGATGGGATGATTATTTAAATAAATTTAATTTTAGTTTAGTTATAAAGTCGGAATGTTGTAGGAAATTGAATAAGTAAGGTAGAATAGAGATATCATTGTTCTTGACTACAGAATAAATGAGTTTGTGGCGATTTTATCTACTTTAGTTCAAGTTGTGTTGAAAATTAGTTGTGAAACTAAAAATAAGTTATGAGGATTACTAAGGATTTATTATTTAGGGGGGGCTAGGGTTTATTTATAGGCTTTAGTTCAATGTAGGAAATGTTTCAGAATAAGATCTGATAAACATGACCCTAGCTACAATGTTAACCTTTGTATAAGTAAGGCTTCTAGCTACAATATTCATCTTTTAGTTTAATATAAGTCTTATTAGGAACATTATATACAGCAAAGATAGGAAAATAGGAGTACCAGTGATTTCATGTCTGGGGGGGCGCTCTCTTTTGAGTTTTCTTTTGACAGATAATGAAACAAATGAAATGGAAGTAATTTTATTACAATAATTTTGGTACATTTATGGCTTATAGTTTATCATTAGAATGACTTACATATATGTTCACATGTAGTATAAGAGTATAATCATAGATCCAGACAAGAAAACCATTTGACATATATTTAATTTATTTTTGAAGCGAAGTAAGTATGTCGGTATTGTTGCCATCAGATTTTATTACGGTATTCAGTTCTGTCAAATATCCTTATAAATAAGTAGAAATATCTTCAGTCAGATTCTTATTTCATATTGGTTCATGATACTCAGGTTACATTTTAGGTCTATAGTAAATTTTGTCCGAAGCTTGTCGTTGAAGTCCAAAAATCTGGAAAGTAAAATGAATAATTATTGAAACAAGTTAGGTTAACGTTACTAACTACAAAACAAAGGTAGAAAACCTACTTTGCCTTTATTGATTGGAGTAAAATATAGTAGTCTCATACAACAATAAATAAAACAAAAAAAAAAAGTGATGCGTTAACATTGTTAGGAGATTTTATTATCCATTTGTTTCAACATTAAGGGTGTAATCTAAGCAGTTATAATAGCAGATTAAAACTTACCTAGTTTAATTTAAACTACATAGTCTTCATGTTTCTTAGATATGTTAGCTCATTATACTCTTGAGCAATTTTATTAACCCTGGAAAAAAATAATAATAATAACACTTATTGTTAGATAGGTACACAAAATAATAAATAAACAGGGAAGTAAAATACCAATGAAATGTTTTTTTTTTTTCAAAATAAAAGGTTGTAGGCAACGCGGGTATGTTTATACCTCAAAATAAAATTGATTTTAAATTAATTCTGATTGACATTTTCAGGAGTAAATAAAATAGTAATAATAAGCTATTGGACGATTTTAAGCAGCCTATTAGTAAAATGGAACGACCCTCTAGGAAAAGATTGGTTCCTTCAAGGCTCCGAGAAGATTCAACACGGGGTAACAGAACTAATAATGAATCATTAAGGATTGAGTCGACCAACAGGACAACTAAAGAATCTTCAGAAGAGGCTCCTAGAAGGAAAGTAGTCAGAGGACAGAGGGTAGGGAGAGGTTTACTACAACCCACTGAAACTAGGAAAGACAAAAGAGGCTTCTTTTACAATTTATTAAGGAGAACTGAAAACAAAATGACCAAAGAACTAGGGGATTTACGTAAAGAGTTACAAGTAGTATTATCCCCAGCACAAAGTGACCTGGAGCATTCTGAATCAACCACAGATCATAACCAAAGTTCTGGAAATATAATAGAAGATAATGAAATATCTGCGGAGCAGCAAAAAACCATAATTTATAATATCAAAAATGTAAACGTGGACAAGCCCAAATTCGGGAAAACGCCGAGTCATCCCGTCACATTTATAGAGGATCTAAACGTATATCTAAAGAAAACAACTAAAACGGGCCAAGAAATAGACACCATCCAAGAATGTTTGGAAGGAGAAGTAAGGGACTGGGCCCGTATATACAGAGATCGCTGGGCTACCCTGGAAGACTTCAAAAGGGATTTCCTTTCGGCATACTGGGGAAGTTTCGAACAAAACGAATTGAGGAGAAATATAACCCATGGGACGTGGGACTGGAAGGAGTCGCCGTCTATGCTCGCTTACTTCCTACGCATCGTTGGCAGGGCTAAGATGCTGAATCACCCTATTCCCGAGGACCAATTAGTATCCGATATTATACGACATTACCCGCGATATATTCAGCAGTCCTTCGCAACGGCAAAAATAACTAGCATTCTGGAGACAGCTGAGTTCCTGCGTTCAATGGACGACATCAACAAGCAAAGAACCAAGAACGAAAGCAGGGACAATAGGGAAACAGCTGATAAACGGAAGAGGAGTCTTCAACAAACATATCAGCAGAATTGGAAGAGGCCAGCTGTTGAGACATCTGGCAGCGGTAGGAACGGGCCTGCAGTTCAAGCCGTTGAGCTAGAAGACGTAGAACATTCGGGAAACTAAATCAGGCTATCGAAATTGTTCCCGGATCAGCCTTGGACATTGGGGTCAAAATATATAAAATGATGCAAATAATGCATTGGGAGCCTGGTCAATTATTGGGGATTAATGGGAAGGGATTACGCGCACCTCTAAAAGTTAAGTTAGGTAAATATGCGAATAATGTAGGGTTAGGGTATGAAGACTGCTATAACGAAAGTGTTGATTTAAACGATATACACTCGGGTGCAAAGAAATCGGACCACCCAGCATTTTTAGCAGTTTTCCATTTTCTATTAAAACTGTAAGCTCGACCGTAACAATTTAAATACCACGTGATAGATAATTTTCTGCCCTATCAAATGACACCAATATTCAAGGGCGGGAATGGATATTGTGCAAAATGTGGGCGTGGAAATCACCCCCCTCCAACTGCCTCGTTAACGCATGCACTAATTGGCCACGTACCATTAGGCATAAAACCAGTAATTATCATTGTTTATGCATCATTTGTAATTGATACGTCTTCCTGAACACTGCTCTCATCGACTCGACCCTGAAAAACTGAAGAAACATGGATACTACCCCAAATGAAGCCGCCCAAGCAGTTGCCCTGTTGCAGAGTGGGCTTAGTCAACGTGAAGTGGCTCGACAACTGAACCTATCGAAGTCATCAGTTCAACGTGTGTACCAGAGGTTCCGCAAAGATCAGACGTTCTCCAGAAGACCCGGAACAGGCAGAACTCGCAGTACTTCAGAGAGAGATGACCGTTTTATCGCTGTTTCCTCGCTACGAAATCGTAGATTGAATGCTGTTCAGCTTCAGCAGAAGCTCCGAGAGACCCGGAATGTGTCTATCAGCCGATGGACTGTCAGAAGAAGACTGAAGGAGAAGGAATTGACAGCTCACAGGGCTGCCAATGGCCCAAAACTTACCCCAGGACACCGCGGTGCACGACGTGTCTTCGCTCGCGAACATGAAGATTGGACCCTTCAGCAATGGAGGTCCGTACTTTTCTCCGACGAGTGCAGGATAACTTTGTTCGGTAATGATGGACGAGCACGAGTTTACCGGAGGCCTGGGGAGCGGTTTTCTCAATGGTGCATCGAGGAACGTGTTGCCTATGGTGGCGGGTCAATCATGATCTGGGCTGGCATTTCTCTGGAAGCGAAGACGGACATTGTGTTCATCACAGGGCCAGGTACAAGGCGAAATGCGGGCGGTTTGACTGCTCCTCGATACGTAGAGGAAATCCTGGCTGATCATGTGGTTCCATTTAAGGGTTTTATCGGCGATGACTTCATCCTCATGCAAGATAACGCACGGCCGCATACAGCCCAGACCACTACGGACTACCTGGAGGAGGTGAGCATCAGCGTTATGGAGTGGCCAGCACGAAGTTCTGACCTGAACCCGATCGAGCACATTTGGGACGAGCTGAAAAGAAGAATCTGAGCCAGAGATCCCGCCCCTGAAACTTTATTGGAGCTTAGGTATGCGATCGAAGAAGAATGGGCGGGCATCCCTCAAGATACCGTAAGAAAATTAATAAGGTCGATGAAAAACCGTATGACTGCCTGTCGTAGGGCTAGAGGAGGCAATACACGATATTAAATTGCTGAAATTTGTTTTAATTTTGCCTCCATTTCCTTAGAACCACAGTTTTCCCCTTAGGCAAAAGTTTTACTCCAGTACGCATTTTTAGGGCGGTAACGTTCTAAGCCCTGAAAATCTGAACGTATTGGCCGCACACCTTCGGAAATCAGATGAATTTATAGAGGAAAAGCTTACCATTCATATGGTATATAATATGTTATGGTCACCCTTACAGTTTTTACAGAAATTGGAAAATTGATAAAAATGCTGGGGTGGTCCGATTTCTTTGCACCCGAGTGTAGTCTCCGTGTTAAAGCTTAAAGGGGAACAGGTTCATTTAGATGATTTAGACACAGCAATTATGACAGTATTCGAAGAAGAGGTTGAAAAGGAGAAAGTTGAGAGATTTAAATCAGAAATAGTAATAAGAATGAATGATTATGATGTGATTGCATTAATTGACTCTGGATCCGACTTAACTTGCATAAGTGAAGAATTTTGGAATGAAATGAAGATTAAATATCCAAGTACACCAGTAATGCCGGTAAAGCCATTTCAAGTAAAAACAGCGGCGGGACATAAAAGCAAGGAAATAAAGATCATGGTGTTGTTACCAATAAGAATTGATCAAATCACAATAGACGTGGCTTTCGTGGTTATGCCTGATTTAAGTGTACCCTTAATACTAGGATTTGATTGGCTAAAACAAAACGAAGTCGTATTGGATCTTAATAAAGGTAGCAGAGAAATAAGATTTCAGTATAAAGGAAAAACGGCAAGAACTAAGTTCTTTACCTATAATGACGAAGTAATTTGGCATGAACAAAGTCATGTAGAGACTTTACAAGAGGATCACCAAGAAAATACCATACCTTACAAAGTAGGAATTCCTCTACAAGAGACAGAACGACATACATTGCAACAACTTATAGAAAAATATAGTGAACTATTTACTTCAAAATTAGGTAGAGCAAATTGCTATGAACATACAATCAAAATGTCAGAACATACACCAATAGTAAAGCGGACTTATCCTATACCATACGTATATCGGGAAAGAATTACTGAAAAACTAAAGGAATTGGAAGATTTGAAAATAATAAGTCGTTCTCAAACTGAATATTGTAGCCCACTAACATTTACTTTAAAACGCGACAATACAATACGAGTTTTACTGGACGCGAGGGAGATAAATAAATATATGATCGCAGAAACTGAAAAACCATCGTTGCAACTAGACGTATTAAATTCATTCCATGGAGCTAACTATATTAAGTATCATCGATCTAAATAATGCTTATTTCCAAATTCCTTTAACAGAAGAAAGTAAAAAATATACAGGGTTCACTTTTAACGGAAAATCATATGTTTATAATGTTTTGCCCCAAGGCTTAAAAACATCTGTGGGTTCTTTCAGCAGAGCGATGGACATCATATTGGGACATGAAGTTAGAGAATTTTGTGTGAATTACTTAGACGATCTAGCCATTATTACAAAAGGAACGCTTAAGGATCATATAAACCATATAGATATAATTTTAGGAAAATTGCGCACAGCCGGAATGACATGTAATCTACTAAAATGTGAATTCCTTTGCAAAGAGATCCAAATGCTTGGATTTATTATTTCCACGGAAGGTTTGAGAAGTGACCCGGAAAAATTAAAATCTATCCAAGACTTCCCAGTACCTAAAAAGGTTAAACAAGTAAGAGCTTTCTTGGGTTTGTGCAATTTCTACAGAAGATTCATTCCCGAATATAGCATGTATATAGACCCATTGTGTAGTTTATTAAGGAAAGGGGTGAGATGGCATTGGGGAATAAAGGAGCAAACAGCGTTTGATAAAATAAAAGCACAATTTGTTAATGTCATTGAACTCCAGCACCCTGATGTCACCAGACCGTATTATTTGCAAACAGATAGCTCAGGTGTTGGATTGGCCGGAGTCTTATATCAACTAGATGATGACCAGAACATGAAAGTCCTAGGATTTCATAGTAAAATGCTGAAGGGGCCTCAATTAAACTGGAAAGTCACTGAGTTAGAATTCTATGCGGTAATTTGCTGTCTGCAAAAATTCGAAACTTATTTAAGGGGAGCCAAGGTGATAATACAATCCGATAATAAAGCCTTGACATTTGTTAAAAACTGGAAACTATACAATGCTCGAGTAACGCGCTGGATAAATTATCTCGAACAATTTCAATACGACATACAACACATAAAAGGTAAAGAAAATATCGGAGCCGACATTTTATCACGTTATCCACCTCAGAGCGAGTTGTTGCAAGAAGATAAAGTCAAATTACCGGAGATACTTTATACTGAAACAAGTAAAAATAAAAGGTTAATTGACAAGTTAAAAGAAATAATTAAGTACCAGAATGAAGATCCTGTTATTGAGAATCTAAAAAAAGAAATGGGTAAAAATAAGGGTGATGATAAACAAAGTCGGATCACACAACGATGTGCCATTGAAAATGACATTTTGTACTTCACAACAAATGGGCCAGAGAACAAAGTCATTTTTCTACCCCAATCTCTAGTGGGAGATGTTATTAAACAGGTACACTTAGAAATGGGCCATCAAGGAGTTTATAAGGTAAAGAAATACATAAAAGATAGATTCTATTGGAAAGGGATGTCAAGAGACATAAAACAATTGATTAAGGTGTGTCATATATGTCAAATGGCCAAAAATGATAATTTTAAGAATGTGGGATCGTGCCAATCGATAGTCACCAAAAATATAGGAGATTTAATCATGGCGGACTTATACGGGCCATTACCTGCCGGGAAATTTGGATTAAGTTATATACTGGTGATACAAGATTCTTTCAGTAAATTCGTCAAGTTATATGCATTGAGAAAAGCTACTGCATCTGCTGTGGTAGGGAAAATGAAGCATTTCTTTAAAATTATACACCCGAAGGCTTGTATGACTGATAACGGTAGTCAATTTATATCAGGATTATGGAAAAAATATATGAGAGAAATGGGGGTCAAAACCATCTACACCACAGTGCGCAACCCCCGACCGAATACTGTAGAACGAGTAAATCGAGAATTAGGACGACTATTTAGAACATATTGTGAAAAGAATCATAGAAGTTGGGTTGATGTATTGCCAAAAATAGAAAACTTATATAATAACACATTTCATACGAGCACCAGATATACGCCATGTGAAGTTATGTATGGACGTCCCACTGAGTTGTCTTTTGATAAGGAAATAAAACGCAACATCGAAATAAATATTGAAAAGGTACGAGAGAACACTAGAAAGAATCTTGCAAAATCAGCAGAAGAACGTCAAGCAAAATTTAATCAAAATTTTAAGTTAACAAAGTTTGAGATAGGGGATTGGGTAAAAATAAAGAAAGTTAATAAATCAGTCGCGGAATTAAAAATAACTAAGAAATTTGAATCGATTTACGAAGGACCATACATAATAGCCGCGATTCCTTATCCTAATGTCTATATACTTATAAACCCAACGACGAAAGAGGTTCGTGGCAAGTTTAACACTATTCATTTATCTAGATATTATCATGCGCCCCAGTGTCCCCGGTGAACAAGGCTGATTCGGGATTATTGTAAATAAATTGAATTTACATTTTGCTTCCATTTATGTTTAATTGATAGAATAAGTCATATTAGTTGTAAGTTAATTTTAAATGTTGGTTATTGCTAATAAATATTGCTTAATAAATATAATAGCTTAGTTATTATTGTAAATAAATTGATTTTAAATTTTGCCGCCATTTATATTTGATTGATAAGAGTACGTTAGTTTAGTTATTGTTTATTGTAGTTTTAATCTCATTATTTGATGTTAATATGATTCTTGCCATTTATGTTTAAATAATAGAATAAGTTGGATTAATTTAATAAATATAATAGCTATACCTATGATTGCATTTGTTTTAATAAAGACTAATTTATGTGAAAAAAAAAATATAAAAGGTTTGGAGGGCTTAAACGGAGGTAAGGGAAAATGCCTATGTTAAATCAGCTAACCTGGGAGTCATATTAAAGTTAAACGTTTAAAATTATTAAATAATTCCCTCAATATAAATAGGGAGAGACTAAAATTAGTGAATTTAATATAGTTTTAATTTTTGAAAAATATGACATCAAAGGGTAGTTGATCATACATGGAGGGGCGTGTGGCGGCATTTTCGCAACCCTCCAAACTTTTTTTTTTATATGTATGTGTGAGTATGTATACTTACATCATTCAATCGATTTTGGAAGTAAGTAATCATATCAGTCCATTTCCAGTGGGAGTAAGAAAGTATTAATCAAGAGATAGATTTTGATTTGGAAAAAGGAAAGGGAGTATTGATAATTTAACCCTTAAAAGAATAAAAAAAAAAAAACAATATTATAAAATACTATTTTATTTTAAATAAATGTAACTTGTTTTTAACCAGTACTCCATTTTTGTAAGCTGCATCTTACACCATGCATTTAAGGGTTAAATTTAAAACAATATCATCGAAGGATTTCAGTAGAGACCAAGGTGATATGGTAATAATGTGATGTATTAAAGAAAATATAATGAAATACAAGAATGTTCTTATTAGGAGAAATCTTCCAAGTCATCAACAGGGGCTTCAGGTTGGAACTGTTAAGATAGAACAAAGTTTACTGTATTACAAATCGGTGATTTAAACAAATAAAGAGAAAAGGGTAAGGATTTATAATAATTATTAATAAATGATTAGTAATATTCAATATTGAAAGTATATTGAGAATAAGTTTCGGTCAAAGATGACATTTTGATTGCAAGCTTTTGTAGCTGACTGTGCCTTTCTTTGGATATCCATCAAATGCTCACTGAGACGATTTTAAAGAGCCCAAACTCGGTAGGATTGCTTTTTCTATTATAGAGTTCCTATGGCCACCTTCCAGTTCCATCATCAGATCAGCCCCATGGTACCATATTATTGTATTGTCATCGAATTTAAGTAAATATGCAAAATTTCAGTTCAATCGGTTGACAATATCTGCTTCAAGATTGAGTTGCAAAATTTCACTCGAACAAACATATTTTAAGCATGCAATGCAATTTAAATAAAAGGTTGTAAAATGGTTAACTTACAGGGGGATGGTCAGTGTCAACTATGTTTGGATTGAACTGAAAAAACATTATAAGGGATTAAAATTGTTGAACTTATAAGAAAATAAAATTCAGTTCATAAAGGAATCTTACTGGTTCAACTTGCAACAATTCTGAAGGGGAGTTGACAAACGGTGAGAACATTGGGACGGATAGTAAGGGCGATATATTGCTATGGTTTAGTGTCATTTCACGTGGAAGTGCAGCAGGCCCCGGGGTTGATGTTAATGGTCTGGTTGCTTTTTGCTGAAATAATAATAATAATAATAGTAATAAAAATAAAAGTAGGTTAGGAGGATAGGTATTTTTCAATCACGGGAAAAGGAAAAGAAGAAATAAACACAATGAAGACACCAATAGGGATCTATTTAAAGAATAAGTTGTACAACTATAGTGCCCAATATGTACGACGGGAATTATGGATCTTTAAACGATTCTTATTTGATACCAAGTACTTTAAAATGATATTATACCTAAACAAAAAGGGGAAAATATACTTACTTTGATATTGTGGCGATATAGTTTCTTATTAAAGCTGTTTAGTTTTCGTTCGATATCCTTCGGAGTCAATAAGGCTTTCGACTCCAAGTTGCACAACCTTAATAGTTCTGATTTTGCAAATTTTCGAGCGACCTTGTCTTTATGATTAAAATCATCCTTATCCCAAAGGATGGGAAAATCTAAAAGAATCTTTTCAAACGGATTCATATTCATAGTGTACGAAATCGCGCGGTAAAATGTAAGCATCTGACAAATATTAAGACAGTATTGCTAGACTAAAGAAATATCACATAAATAGTAAACCGTTACTAGGGTATGGATTCACTTACCTAGTTCCTAAGGTATACGTTAAGCATTTTTAGAAAATAGTGAAATATATTTTTTTAATTATATATTACCTAATTAGACAACGCACTAGTATTTCAGTAATTTATTAATTAGAATCTAATATTCAATAGGGATATCAGGATAAGATCGATTAAGGAATCGATTACAGACGAAAAATTTTAAAGGACAATAGTGATGTCACCATATACGTTGTACCGCAGTAAAAGTATTGCAACAGTATAAGTAACGAATGAGTTTGTAGGAAATTTTAACTAGAGGCCGCTATTAGTATATTTCATCGAACGATTTGCGTAATGGATCGTTTCCATTTCATACGTATGTTGAGTTTTCCTGATGACTTGAAATTCGAAAAATTTCAGGAGGGTAGTTAGGGGTGACTTGAATCAGGTGGATAAAATAATTACGAGTTTTATTAGAGTATAACAAAAATACGAAATGTGTGAAGTGGATGGACAATTTTATTATTTATATTAGAGAAAATCTTTATTTTGATTTTGATGTAAGAAGTAAAGGGGAACTTGGGATATTATAGGAAGGTAAAGTAGTATGGATTTTGAATACACAATGGGTGGTGTTCTTCTGACTAAGTCGATGCGGAAAAATGAATGTAGGAGCCTGTAGCGCGATGTATGAGAGGGAGAATGAGTGGACTTTTTGAGCTGGATGTTGTCTGTATGTATTCAAGCTACGTTCGAAAGTATTCGGATCCGAAAAAGGGGGGTTTTCTATCTTTAGAGGTACGAACGGGAGTACTTTCTAAAGACATCAATTGGTTTGCACATACTTAGAAGTTAGGCTTAGTAAATCGAAGTTTCGATTTAAGACCGATGTGCGGTAGTTTGTGCGAAACAATACTCTACAGTGCCTGCGGGCTAACCTTCTACGAGCACGAGCAGAAATGTGCAGGTTTCACACACACCCATGTCAACGATTAGATTGGCCAACTGTATATTTTAAAGAAGAAGAATTGTGTTCTGGTTTGTCCGTAAAGGCAGGATAAAACTAAATTGGTATATTTGTATGAACCTCTGGTATAATAGTATTATTTAGCATAATTTTGAAATGAAACATTTTTTTTTCACAATTCGACTAGTAAGTCTATAGTCTTACAAGAACGAAAAAAAAAAACACATTTGTATGATTATAGAGCTGAAATTGGCTTGTTTATTCTTGATGTGATACACACACCGAGAAAGGAGAGTAGCATGTGATTTTGGAGAAGAATTTGAAATCGGAATCAGTTATTGAATTGAAGTAAGGATGAATATTCAGTATCTATACCAAAGATCTTGCTATGTTGTCTGAGGAGATTTTTGTCGATTCATCGAAGAATTCGTACAATGTGAATTCGCAAATGAGGCTGAGCAATGGGCAGGTCAAGTTTGAGGTGTTTAGGCAAAACCGAGCTAATAGGGCTTGTTTGACTCACAACCAAACACTTCTTACGATGTGGTCGAGATTTGGAGAAATATATTCACGATTCAATGATATTATTCTATGGTTTGAATTCTGATTTAATACACAAGTGACTTTCCAAGTATTGGTTTAAATACACACACATTTAAGGGTTCGAATACTGACGGATTTAGAATATCCAACGCTATCACAAAATGTTATTTGCTTAACGAATAATTTGTCTTATATATAAATTTTTTAGTTTGTTTTGCATTTTAGTAGGGGAATGCGAAGTTCTACGTTATTTGACAATGTCAATCCACTTCAAACTTTCGCAGGGGGGCGGTTGTAGCGATTCACATGTTCTCGTCATGTGCTCGCCATCGTAAGACTCACATCATCATTGTCATCATCAGTTTCCCAACACATTGGCATCATATTCATTCATTTATAATATTCTCAATATTACACGTCAATACATAAAAATCATTTATAACTTAATACGTATACAAATTTAATTAACATTAACTCGTATATAGCAAATCCGTATATAAGTATTATTATTTTAAAAAACATAATTTTATTCACGAAACGATTTAACATTCAAAAATTCATATTTCGCCATCTAATACTAAAATCATCACTTGATAATTATAATACAATACAAATGCCTAAAAGAATTAGCAGTATGAATGTTTACGAAAGCAAGTAAAAATATTCCAAAAGCTAAGCATCCTACCTTTTTAGAATAGCAAATTACTATTCACAACAATTACCAACGGAAGAATTGAGCTTTATTTATACTGTGTAAGGATCAAAATTGTGAGAATGTCCATTTTGTCCATTTTGTCCATTTTGTCCATTTTGTCCATTTTGTCCATTTTGTCCATTTTGTCCATTTTGTCCATTTTGTCCATTTTGTCCATTTTGTCCATTTTGTCCACTTTGTCCACCGTTAAGTATAAATACGGAGGGGAATTGAAGGATGGGATTCATTCTTGCTTGCGACTTCGACTGGGTAACACTGTTGTTTGGCAATAAGGTATTAAATTTAATTCTAAGGGGAATTTCTGTTGGGATTGCATTATTTTTCTGATCTATAATTATTTATTGAAATGTTGTGGGATTTTGTTGGTTTTTGAAAGCTATTAAGCTTAATTACATGCCAGAAATAGTGTTTTGGTACATGGTTGCCAGGTGAAAGATATTTAACCTTGCGGCTGTTAAACGAATATCTTTCAGACTCTTCTAGTTTTACCCGAGTTAGGCAGCTCGGGCACTTGCCATATATAAGTGCAGTGAATAGCCTACGAATGTGGATAGTTTTGTTTGGTGGAAGCAAAGACCACACGTGATGGACATGCGGGCCTTTCCGCGCTTGCCGAAGCCAAATGGACCTCCATGCTCGGTCTCATATACTTATATATTTATATGTCTGCTTTATATACACATATTAGGGCGGGTTACTCTGCGTTTCCGGTGTGTTAGCCACGCAAGGGGGGACCCACTTACACTGATTCTAGTCCAACCTCGGGTTAATCTCCCGAATTTATAGTTTAGCTTACCTAGGTTCCATACACGTTTAAATGTAAATGTGAGGTTTAGGCCTCTAGTATTGGTGGTGCTAGCTAGGGCAAATGGGGGTATGGGGATAGGTACACTCCACTAGGAATATTAGAACGGGGTTTTTTTTTTTTTATCCTCCGAGCAATCGGCCATTCATCATTAACTAACATAACATTTATTCAAATTATTTTAATCTCGTCTGGTATAATAGATACAAACAGCTGATTTCTGACTCGGGATGTCAGTAGTGAAAAACAAAATATTGTAACAGTTTATAAAGAAAGGGAATAGAGAAACCTGTTATTTAAACCAATCAGATATTTAGAACCTTTAATATGACATCAATATATGTAGAAATAATTAGTTAGAATTTACTGATTATGATTTAAAGTAATGTACATATGTTACAGCCTCAGTGATAGAATGGCAACACTAAAGTTAAGTCGAATCAGCTGACCGATGACATTCGCCCTTTCAATGAGCAGAAATGGTTTTAAACTTTGTTATAATTTTGATAAGGAAATTGTGGATCGTCGTATAGTATGGAAATGCAAAGCATTCCTAAGACTGGATGTGGAGTATCTGAAGTGTAAATTGCTAAGAAAAGCCGAGGACTCATGGATAGCAATAATGAAAGTTATTCGTTCTCGTATTTACATCACAGATCTCAGAACTAAATCAATTTATATCACAAGGGTTGAAAGTAATTTCCCTTATCAGAATGAGTCAGTCGAGAGTTGAAAGATACTCCGAACGGACACAATAGTCTTCATAATTTCAAGGATGTATGACATTTACGAGTATGATCAAACGAAAAACCAATTTCTACAACTCATTTGCTTATAATGAATGGAATGGGAATTCATTTAGTCCACGAGTGAAGGGAAATCGTGTTGTTTAATAACAAATATACATAGTAAAGTTTCATAGTCTCAGAATAGATTTGAGAGAGATCTTTTTCTCTAAAAGAGCCTGAAGGCCATTAAAAGATTATAATTAGCAATCATACGGCATCCAGGGACATGGGTTTTGGTGATATTTAAAATAACACACCGAACAAATACAAAAGATGAATTGTTTTAATTTTCAAAGAACGGTATTGCCCCAATTTATATGTGAAGTAACCATGTCCTTATCCGATTGCTCACGTCTGGTAGCCGACATTATTTATACAAAACTAAATATTTTTGGGAGAATGAGATGATATCATTACTAGAATAACACAGCCAAATGATAATATTTTGTATGCGGTCGAAGGATTTCAATAATACTCAGAATTCTATTCACCAACCAATTACTTCTTGTTTAGACCTAGTCTACTTTAGAATATCATACTGGAACTTACTAAAAGTATGAAATCCATACCATTATTCCATATTAATTTATCATACTAAAATTATTTAATTTGGTCGAACATGAAAACTTAATATTCATTAAATTTGTAATAGAATCTTATAGTTTCAGTAACTTCAATATATATATAGATAAGTTATGTAGTGTAGTTTCATAAAGTACAAAATTACTTGTCTACTAAACATTCCTGGAACAGACATGTAATTCCAAGAAAACAGTCTAAATTATATTTCATCTCAGAAATCTAATAATATTTGGTTTTGACTCATATATTTACCTTTATTGTTACATAGAGTAATCTAATATATCTATAACTTATTTGTGGACTGAATGAGTTTTATATTTCATATAGAAATGATATAACTAATATTTAATAAAAGTAGAATATCCCATACTGAATCATGTTATAAGAGCTGTAGATATTTTTGAAGGCTGGACTACACAGGAAACATTATATTTATATTTCGAGGATAGATAGCATTAAGTTAAGTTGAAAATATATTTAGTATAAAGAACCAAGTTAGCAGAAGGATAGAAGCTAGGGTTAAAAAGGAAACAGATTACAATTTTATTAGGTTCAATTAACAAAAATACTTAGTAGCACAGTATATAGGTATGGCGGCACTCAGCAGCACATCACGGTTAGATTTCTCTTAAAAGAGCTTGAGTTACTACAACAATGTTGGGTCCTGCACATCTAGACGTTCACAACGGTTACATCGATCACATTTTTTTGGCCATTAGTTATTAAGAAAAGTTCAGACTCAATTGTTATAAAGATCCTTTCATATTTAGATTTGTTTAGTTGTAGGATATAGAAGACTGGGAGCTGCTGTTAAGATATTCTTAGGTAATTGTTGTAGGGCTTCCTTAGGGCTTCGTTGTAGGAGTAGAGTTTAGTGGCGAGGGTGAAGCAGGCGAAGGACAAGGACCCGTTCCTTTAGTTTAGGGCTTAGCATACATTACGATTGGTGGTCCCGTGACTCAGGATAACTCTAGAGTTGAAGTTCTTAGCTCGCAAGCATTCAGTACAATTGGCGCGCGTTCCCAGGATGTATTTATTTAGCAGATAGTCTTCGTAAACATTACACCCTCTTGACAATACAATGCAAAGAAAATATCCATGACCCAGGAACAAATAAATATTCAAGTTCATCACACAAATATGTATTTGTCCTTGCTAGGATTCGAACTCAGGACCACCCGGTTCGGTAGGTAGCTGCACTACTATTGCGTCAACCGCGTCTGGAATAGTCCATCGTTGTACCTTGCTATAATAGTAGACATAATTAACGAAATGTCGAAGAGATTTCTCTAAAAACCTCCAATTTAGATCTAGGCATATATAAGTAAGGACAGAATTTCGTCAATAAATGTCAAGGAGATTATATTGAGCTTCTGTAATAGGTTCTCATTCTCACTAATTATAATTAACTATATATAAAATGAAATAACTTTCAATTAGAGAAGGACTTAGCTGACGTATATTGTCAAAGTTAATTAATATTGAAATATTTGACTAGCAAAGACGATTGGTAATAGGCTTTTAGCCTGAAAACTTAAATCAACAGATTTTAAATGAATGTTGCTATGACTTAGATGTTTATTAGGTATTGTAAGTGAAACTGGGGCCCGAATTTGACGGATATGATACACAATTACTTAATATGATTATCATTATTATGATACTCGTATTTATTCACAAAAATACAAAGCCACAAAAATCCGGCTCGTTCGGGCACTTGTATTCCCCTATACGCTGCAGAACCGTGGACCCTGCGGGAAGTTGAGAAGAAAAAGATAGACGCCCTAGAGATGTGGTGCTGGAGGAGAATGCTCGGAGTATCCCATGATACTCCGAGCATTCTCCTACGGAATTCAGTCCATACTGAATCGATACTCGTACTTCGAGAACTCGGCATCGAGCAGCGTTTATCATCTTTCGTACAGTCCCGTATTCTAAGCCTCTTTGGTCACGTATGCCGCCGAGGGAAAAGTGGCTATTGAGCGGCCACGAGGCAGATCGCCTATGAGATGGACAGATCAAATAAAAGCTGCAATAAATGGCTCATCGTCACTACACGAATGTACGAGGCAGGCGGCTATCAGAGAAGAATGGCGGCGTGTTGTGAAGCTTGCCACCAACATCTGAAATGATGACCACGACCACTCTGCCAAGAGTGAAAACGACAATGAAGAAGAAGAATTTATTCACCACGATACATGATACATAAGATCTTACAGTAATAACATGGTTCCTTAATATATTCTACAGCTATATAGCATTTGTTTAAAGACTATGTTATAATTATAAATTATTATCATTAAAATAAGTAATAATAAAAATCATTAACTACAATTTAAATTATTTACAGCATAATCTTCATATCAACACGCATGTATCAAATCCGTAACATCAGCTCCCCCCTCAGCAACGGCAAGTGAACGGCGCGCTTGTACAGTCTGACCAAAAAGAGTAGAAATTAAAAAGTGGCAATACCGTAGTGTCGTCCCTTTATAATCAATCTAAGAAAACAGGGACGGCACTACAGTACCTATCTACTTTTTTTGGTCAGACTTTGGTGTAACTAGCCGCCGGCGGGGGGACCGCGCGTAGATGCCACTCTCATGACATCAACTGAAAAAAGTTGGCGTTTCGTGGCAATTCTTTTTTTTATATAAGTTATATATCGATTCTGATTTAATGTGGAAATATCAATTTTTATTTTTTATAAACATTGACACAAATGTATTTTTTCCTTTCATAATTAACTTTTTATCAATTTATATGTGTATGGAGCTCTTATGTCTTGATGCGGTGCCGATACGTCTTTATTCTGTGCCGATATGAAGTCGAGCGGTTAGGTCTGCGATAGCCTTTACTGTGTGTCTCGTTGGTATACTGTTTGTAATACCTGTGTCGCGCTAGTTTTCTTTAAAACAAGGTTAAGCAATTACGCAACATATAATTTAAATGCATAATTTGCCAAATAATGCCGAGGTTTTTTTAATAGATTAGGTTAGGTTCTTTTATACTCACAGTTATAAAGGTTAATTAATAAAGCAACGTACTTATGTATGTTCGAGTGTTTTCTATATGGCACACTATTCTAAAATGCTTTGTTTCCAAAAAGCGAGCTGTACAAAATGGTGGGACTTTTTCTGCGGTTTAATTATGTTAATGGCAGCATTATTCGCGTAGGTTCAGGTGCTAGCGTTCTTATCTAGGGAAGATAAAAAATGACAAAAATGATACAGTGAATGAATTTTGTCTCTGACAAAACTCCAACACTCGACTAGTTCGGAATTATCTGTACTTAATCTGATATCTATATAAAATATATTATATATCACAAAAAAATATAAAATTTGGTTATTTATGTACCTATGTATAACATTGTCTTCTTATTAATACTCTTGTCAATAAAAAGATAATGCTGTTTTTGTTATCTCTTGATAAGGGTTACTATCTGAAACACTATTTTTTTCCACCTGTAACGTTTCGCTAAATTTTCATTTGTCCGAAAGTCATTTAATTCTAAAACTGTTAATATTTCAGAATAATGATTAAACAAACCTTACCGAACCTAACCTAACTTAATGGTATCTTTAAAACGATTTTTATAAAACCCCGAAAATATTATGAGTTTCAGGAAAAATTGCTTTCGGACAAATGAAAATTTGGCGAAACGTTACAAGGTGGGAAATCATTTTCGGAATTGTGATACTAACTCTTGATAAGTTGATAACTAAAACAAAAGTTGCTAGCTAGTCGTAAGGCACTACTGTAGGACTGAAAACAATTTATATATTTGTACCTAGAACGTGCCAGCAACGTTGACAATTTCCTTGGATGCTATTAATTTTGAAATCCAAATGTTTGAATTACGATATGTACGTCGTTTGCCACTATTGTATATGAATCCGCTTTTCTTCAAAGTAGGTAACATACAAACTATGAACTAGAATCTCCAGTTAGTACCGGTTGGGAAAAACTTTTAAATAATAGTTCCATTATGTAAAACTGTAATGGAAGTATTATTACAAAAGTTTTTATAGCTTTTCCATTTTTTACATCACAGTTTCGTCTTTAACTTTACTTAAAAACTCACAAATAGACTTTACAGTGTAGTATTCGTATTTCGTAAATGTAAAAAACTTACAATTCGTGATAATTATTAAAACAAGAAAAGAAAAAAAAACCGGTCAAGGGTAAGTTGGACACGCGCTCTGAGGGTTCCGCATAAACTATGAAAGCACGGAATATTGATCTTACGAAAAGATAAACCTTTGCCATTGCAAAACTGTTGTCCTCATACATCGAGATAGGACGCGGTTAGTTTACCAAATGCAAATAAGTTGAACGAGAGGGGGAGTTTAATGACATCTCGATATGACCAATGGAACAAAATGAGGAGACCTATAATATAATATAGAGTTATTGAAAATTATTCTTCGCAATATTCTCAAGGATACGTCAGCAACACATTTGACCGGTCTTAGGTTTCCCTCTGGATATTTTTCCGGAGACGGCAATTTGAGCACTTGGTTGCCAACGTAATAGCAGTAAATACAATAATAAAATATATATTTTGAAGAGATTCTGCTACATAATTCGTCTCAGTAATTAATTAAATGTAAACCTAAAAAACTTGACAGCTGTAGCAAAATTAAAAAGCCTTTTACAGTCTGGAGGACCTACACCTTATAATGGCTAACCGCAAATTCTATTTACTTCCCGCATATCCGTACAGACCCATCTTACTTACTATCAATGTAACAAACTCTTACTTAATTTCTAAATGAGATAAAGTGTAGATTTCAAATGAATACGTCAGTGTGTTACGACCTTTTAACTATTAGCTCAGAGCCGTGTTGAATGAATCGCTAGACAGACCAACGACATTTTCAACGATAGTCTCTTGATATTAAAAATGACGTATGTGCCGTGAGTGATCCGACATGTTATGTCGTTTTAGAGTAAAAAGGCAGTATTTTATATCACTTTTTAATACTCCCTTCGGCTTTGGAAAGTTTTGAGGATTATTAAATTCAGAAATGTTGGAAAGTGTCCTGCCTCGACGGAATCAGTTTTAGGAAATTTTCTGGGCATCCCAATTGCTATAATTTTGATATCTTTAGAAATGGAGATTAAAACTTGTTCGATCTTGAATCCTTTCTCAAGGTTACCAGTAATGATCGCTCTTTAGCGATAAATATCTACAGGTAACTAACCTTGCAATAAAAATCTTATTCAAGTTTGCGAATATTATGAGTGGCCGCCATATTACTCCAATAAAACTTAGGTATAAGACTAGTTGATTTGAAATAAAGAATTGAAGAGATGGTCTACTCATACTCCAGATAAAGTCCATAATGTTTTTCCATCCTATTTTGTCAGGCAAGCTTATTTTTATATTAAGCCATTGATACAAAGATCAAAGCTTCTTTATGAGAAATAAATTCTTTAAACATAAAACTCAAAGAAAAAATGAAATGCATAACGTGCTGGAACAGATCGGGAATCGAACCCGGTAAGTATTAACCTATGGATTGCCGGTCCAGCGCGGTAACTTTTCCGCCACCCTTACGCCCAAGCAACCTTTCGATTTTTTTATTATGCTTTGTGGCTACACCTTAGCGACCTCTATGTGAATACGTTAATACCTATTCACATCTTACAGCACTATTTTACACTTTAACTTTTTTTTTATATTTCCATCTCAACTTTTTCACCGAAGCTGACAGAGAAAGTATGCTAAAACTAACTTTTCTGATGTAACATTAAATCTGTGCCGCGATCTCCGTACTGCAGCCTCAACAAACAAAGTGAAATAAAATCCTGTAAAATTTACGAGTGTTATTTTATTATGTCCCGTGTCCAGAATGACCAAAATATTGCTGTGCCTACGACATTCGTTTGTTTTTCCGGACGCCCGTCGCGCGTGCTTTGAAACCACATCAGATTCGATATCGTGGTTGTATAGAAACAGATTTGTGGACTGTTTTTTACGCGTTTCGGAATTACAATTTCAGGTTGAAAGGTTTGTGTGTTTATGTGTATGTTTATTACTTTTTCACACCTTAACGGCTGGATCAATTATGATAAAATGGACGGGGCTGATACCCTGGATTAACTTAAATGGTATATACTTTTTATTCCGAAAAAATATCGTGTTCCCGCGGAATATGCGGGTAACACCGCGGGGTGCGGCTAGTAGCAAGGTCTATAGTATTCTAATTAAGATTCTAAAATTATATTGGAAAACAGTTTTCTATGGGGAAAGGTTTTTGATTATGATTATGTGACAAATATTAACTTTATTTTTAGTTTTTTATGGGTATCGATTACAACGGCAGCTATCGGTCGGAATTTCTTACGGATTTATTTAGTTTTTCATATAGGAATGATTGGACATCCAATAATAGTTCCCGTTGCCAATGTTTTTTTTTTATTATACCTTGTCTAACATATTTTTAGATGTACGTAATAAGAAAAAAAATATCTTCATCCTCCGACCTAAATCAACACAACAGAGTGAAATAAAAACGTGTAAAATTCACGTGGTTATTATGTCACGTGTCCAGAATGACCAAAATATGCCAACTGGCAAGCAAGATGGATTGCAATTATTTTTGGCACACGGACAGGAAGGTATATATTGCCTGTGAATGGCTATTAAGGTCGCTAAGGTGTAAAAACCTTTCAAATAAATAATGCAAAGATCGACACACGAAGCATAAGGAAAAAATCGAAAGGTTGGTTGGAGTTCGGGTAGCGAAGTGGTTAACGCACTGAACCGGTCTCGTTCCCAAGCTAACTCATTTAATTTTTTCTTTGAGCTTTGATATCTTTGTACCAATAGTTTAATGGCTATTAAGTTATTGTCAATCGAATTTGGCCTTTGACCACCATGTGACAGTGTGACGGAGGCATATATAATTATCTGTTACACCTCTGTTATACGCTGCATGTAGGTATTAATTTATTCTTATTTTAATGTTCATTATTTCACAGAAGCATCGGAGGGTAGGTATAAGCCATGATCGTAAACGCATAACATCGAGTCATCCTGCTCACACTCACAGTTTGGATGGTTCGAGTGAATGTGACGGCACGATTTGAACTTCGTTTTCATTTTTCAGTATTCAAACGCTGGTGTAGGTAGATAAAGTTAACGGTCGCTCGACGAAGGCTTAATGCCCGTTTATCGCGCTATTATGACGTGATGTTCTGCGCACTTCAAAAATATTCCACTTTTATTGTGCAGCGGCGAGTGTCGGTGACAGTGGGTTAGGGTGCGTCTCCACTGCAGCGGAGCGGAATCGAAAAATCACAAAAGTGAGATACTGATTTCAACTTAGGTGATTGGTCGATTCCACAGGTCTCCGCTCCGCTCCAATTCAATGGAGACATACCCTTAGACTGCCTGTTTACTGGAGCGGAGCTGTATAAAATTAAACAATCACATGCCTCAGATTTTACAGCACTTTGTTTGGGCTTCACAAAGGCGCCTGATTGGTTATTTTTTCCGCTCCGCTTGAATGTACAAGCAGTCTTAGGCGGTCTTTACACTGGCCACGCGCTAAGACGCATAGCGCCGTACGGCAGATTTAAGAAGACGTATCAATCACTGCTCCGTTGCCCATACTTTCAGTTTACATTAAGTTTAGAGCAGGTAACTATGGCGTGCTGTTTTTGGCCAAAGTTCCTCCACAAACGGACGCCGGGTACACAAATCCTATAATAATTTATGCAAAAATTTACCACACAGAACATTTCCTTTCCATTCAGTTTCTAAAGTTTCGTAAAGATTGGTAAAATTTTGTAGGAGGAAACAGACGAGAACTAAACCTCGATTTGTATGGAAAAATAAGCAGTGGTATTCCCTCTTAATATTTTAAGACACTATTTCCATCTGTCCTGTGGTTAAAGTTACTCTGCGTGAGAGAGTCAGAAGTTAGTATAGCAAAAGAACCAAACTAACCCACATAACTCACAGGGTTGCACGGTTTAAATAGCAATGGGCGGGCCATGTAGCCCGGAGAGCGGATGGCTGCTGTGGCAGCAAAGTCCTAGAGTAGCGACCACGTATAGGCAATCGCAGCGTGGGAAGGCCCCCAACTAGGTGGACAGAAGACCTCGTGAGAAGCGCGGGAGTCGATGGATGTGGTCCGCACATCGCAATTTGCGGTGAGCTTTAGGGTAAGCCTATGTCCAGCAGTGGACGTCTGTGAAAATAAAAACAATAATGACAATATACTGCATCGCTCGACCACGCAGAGTATCCTTTACGGCCTGGCCATGGCTTCGGTCTTAGCAGCGAGCGGCGCGGCTCGCGGAGCGTCGGATGGCACGCGGGGCGGCAAACATGCCACGTACACCGCGCGAACCACCGCCCGCGCCCTCTGAAGTAAAGTAAAGTAAAGTTTATTAGCAAGCACATGAAGTTACAAAGATTATGCAAATCTGATACATCGAAAAGAGATTAGGTACGTACGACTAAAAAAGCGCTTATACATTATGCTTATAAATATTAAAAAATAAACCTAATTTCAACTATTTATTACTAAGTATATATGAGTGCGCAGGTGGGTTTATGCAAGCAAGATCAAGTATAATGTGTGAATGTGCTTGAGTGAGAGAGTGAGGGTGTGTGACTGTGTGTGTATGAGTATGTGTCCAGTTATCTAATAGCTTTCAATAAATCCTCGATGTCCTCGTAAGATAGCTTACTATCAATTATGGTCGAAGCGGCACACAAAAGGCCCAATTGATATGTAATAATAAGGTAGCTTACTGAGCCAAGCTTTCATTTTTTACTTTAATTCTTTGACTGTGCGTTCTTTTATTGTGATTTTATTGTAAAACTTACCTTATTGTACAAAAATGGCTGAAGGAAAGAAATGTTTTTTTTCGCAAAACCGATTTTGGTTGGGAGCACTTTTGTCAAAAAATGCGCTTTTGCCAAAGAGAAGCGAAATTAGTCAGAAGTCGTGGCATCAGTACTAGTCACCGATACATTTCTTCCCGCCGCGCCCCACGCCGCTTGGCAAAACCGCTAATAAAGCGGCACCGCGCGCGAGCGCGACGGTTCGTGGCATACTTCATACATCAGTATGAATTTGTTTTGCCGCACCACGCTCACCGCTGCCGCTGCAAATCTGGGTCGATACAGCGATCACGCGCTCCGCGTTGTAGCGACCAACCAGTGTGTAAACCGCCTTAGGGATAGTCTAGGGATGACTGTTCAAAGTCTCCAGTGTCACCTTAAACATAAAATGTCTCAAATTAACGTTTCTGACATATTATGACAAGCGTAAACGCGATCGATACGTTTTGGAGCGTCAGCAAATTAAAGATAAGGCTCCGAGTTCAAAACTCTGCGCAAAGTTTAATCAGTTTTTAAAACAGGTGGTTAATAATTTCATAGGTGTTCAACTTATTTCAAATATGCAAATCTAAAAGAAATCCCATCGGTCGGCACAGCTATTATTAAATACCTATATATATGTCGCAGTCAAAAGCGTGAACTGGTCACAAGGACTTTTAACCGACAAAAACAGGCAAAACTGCTTTTGACTGAGCGTGTTGGTCAAAAGTAGTTTTGCCTGAAAATCATTGGTTAATAGTACTTTTGACTGTTACTATCAGTCAAAAGTACTTTTGACCGCAGGCACATTCGTCCCTTTATCTCGATATTATTTTAATCCGACTCGGCCGGGTTAGGTTAGGTTAGTTTTTTTTAATATCCCTAACCAAAAGTGTGAACTGGTCAAAAGGACTTTTAACCGACAAAAACAGGCTTTTTTCCTTTTGACCAGTTCACACTTTTGACTGCAACATATATACTTAATATAATAATTTTGAACTTTGCTTAAACATGATTAAATTCAGTAAGTAAATATTGTTCAAACAGTCTACAGAAGAGTCCTTGCTTAGTTTTTAATATATACATATTTCAGGCAAGCGATGGAAATTAAGGATTTTTTATATTACGCATTATTATACCTATATTCAAAAATTTACATCTAGAAAAATCTGATTAATTATGTGCGCTATGAACGCGCCTAATGTGTCCAATCGAAAGTGGAAGACTGAGTCGCACCCAGGTTTTCACAGATTAATTTAAAATTTTAAAAGTTTATCAATCAAATACAATAATTTCGCATATAAGTGTTATTATTTTGAACACGAGGTTTTCATGCTTTCACAGCTGCGCTGCTTATATCATTCCAATATCTTTCTACCTACCTCAATAAAACTCGTCAAAGTTATTAAAGTTAGTGGTTTTGAAAGCCCTGGGGCCCACGTTTGAGTCCCGGCGTCACCACGTTATGAAATGTATAGGTAGGTTTCCGCACATGGTTTTTAGCTTAATGAAACTGCGATAAATATTTGCACTTCGCTTACTTGCGGCCGATTCAGGCGCCATTAAAGACTAAAGTAGTCGTTTCAGCTTTTATTTTCTAAGGTTGAGGCCGCAATGGATGTGGTTTGATTAGGATAAAGCAGAAATGTGTTATTAAGGTAATCTATTTTAAGGTAAGTTCCTGCACACAATAAAACAGTACAGAATGTTATCTTTTTCATCTTCTCAAAAACCGCCTGTGAAGTGTATTTTATTGGTTGTTTCTGTAAAATGCGACGCAATTGGTCGTAGGGTGTGTTGACGTAGCCGATGGACGCAGCAATACTACTGTCTACAAATGCGCGCGTATCTCACTCAAAAGTGGAAGGCGGAGACGAGTAGTTCTGTGCGCGATGGCACGTCAGCTATTAGCGCGGCGCACTGCGCTCAATGAGCCCTTGATTGCGGTATGTTTTGATGGCCTTTTTAGTGCTTTTTAATATTTTTCATTATTAATACACTCCGGTAGGTGAATGAGTAACCAGGGACACTTCATTTGACGTTCCGAAAATTCACCTTCTAATGGCGTCGATGTCACATCAACCATTTTGTAAGCCTGATAAAAATATACTTATAACACTTATTTTTATTTTTTTCATATTTTAAAATCAATCGCATTTTGTGAAGTAAGTGTATAGATAGGTAATAATCTTAGTAAAACTTTTGTGAGACATATTTATTTATTGTATTAAGCGGCTTACACTCACGTAAAATTGACAGGAACGGCCCGACATGTTTCGAACACGTATGGATGGAGCTCTTCATCAGAGACCGCTACCCGTACACCGGCGCGGCAACTTTGTCACTAATGTTCACTGCTCCTTATACGAGTTCGAAACATGTTGGGCCTTTCCTGACAATATCACGTGAGTGTTAACCGCATAATACAACAATATAGATAGGTATTTATATTTTTCATCGCATCGGTACGCTCGACGGTCACTATGCGTCAATAATCGCGCTGATAGCGACCGTGCTCTAGCACGCACCAAGGTGCCCGAATCCTCCACCTCTTCCGCTTTATTGGGCAAACTGGCGCGCATTCGTAGCGATGCGCACGCGTTGCCAAGTCCCACGACCAATTGCGTCGTTTTACCAATAAAGTGAAATTTCCGTATTTTTTAAGTCCCAAAGAGAGGACTTTTCTGTGTATTATTATTCTGTGACCTAGTCACAGAATATAGTCAGACCGATGAATATAGTCAGGCTAGGTAATCTCCGAAATCTCACATCTCACACGCTGCAAGCATATATTGAATTGAATCCGTCTTGCTTAGTCGACTGACAGCATTTCTGACAGACGGCGGTGAAATTAGGTTCTAGTTTCAGACCTGACCTGGAAATGTCTACCTCCTTTCTATGACGACGATAGAAAATAGACACTTTTGGTAAAACTGTATACAGTTGAGTACATTAACTCCTAAATAAGACTAGTTACTTACTGTCTTACTTTGGAGTTATTACACAATTTAAATTGTTAGGTATATTATTTGAAATTCTTTGACATTGTTTTTTCTTAATTATCTATTGTATTATGACTTGCTGAATTTGTTAATTTTGTTTGTTATGTTGACGATCACCGTATAGATTCGTGTTAATTGACTATGTGCAATTTATAATGTATCCCTATACGTGTGAAATAAATATACTCTAACCTAATCTAATCTGTTGATTTTGAAATCACACTAATATTACGAAGGCGAAAGTTTCTGAGTGTGTTTGAATGATGGTTTCTTCTTAATGCTCAAATGGCTGGACTAATTTTGGTAAAATTTGGTGCGGAGGTAGCTAACACCCTGGATTAACAAAGAGGCTACTTCTTATCATGAAAATATTTAGCGATCGAGATGAGTGGGTATGTGGTTAACACCGCGGGTCGCAGCTAGTACTATACAGAATGATCAATCCAAATGGGTCAGTATCGAGAAGTCAGAAACTATGAGATAGAGAAATCTGTTCTTATGAACCATGGCGTCGATTTTAGATTTAATAATAATGGCACTTTTTTACTTTATTATATTAAAACGAGAATCCAACCAGATCAAAATTCTGTAAGTATTCGCATGTCCTGTTTGTTATTCTAGTTAATCCTGTGAGTAGGTACCGTGTTATTTATGAGATTGTAAAAATAATTAATTACTTGCATAATGCAGTTTTTAATAAATATATAATTGACGCCATGGTTCCTAAGACCTGGCGCAGTTTGTAGAACACCTGCCTACTGAGGCGGCGGTCCCGGGTTCGAATCCCGGCCAGGGAAAATATTTGTGTGATGAATTCGAATATTTGTGCTTGGGTCATGGTTGTTCTATGTATTTAAGTATATATTTATCTATAAGAGTATGAACTTACCTATATCGTCGTCTAGTATCCATAACACGAGCCTTCTTGAGCTTAGGGGATTCGATCGATTTGTGTGAGTTCGTCCGATATTTATATTTGTTTTATTTATTTTCTGACTTCTCCCTACTGACCTATTTGGATTGATCATCATGTATAAGGGCTTTTGAGGCGACAGCCAAAGGTAAATTTTCCAACGACTATGTAAAAAATTAAGAGTAGTACGGTGAAAACCAAATAAATTTCCTTTCTCTCTATCTAAAGTACCTGACTTTAATATTCTGAAATACTATAATGAATAAAGGTTTCCGGTTACTCGCATGCGAATACACGAATTAATTCATACATTTTAAAACGTAAATGGCGTGTAAATCCTTTTCTGATACAAAATGTTATTCGTAAGTAAATAAATGTATTATTTATCCCTTAATCTGGCGTGTATGGCAGGGTGAACCAATTCATTGACCATCTTTTCCCTTTTTTTTTCGAATCGGTATATTTTGCTCTATTTTACCATAACGAGGCCGAGGCTTGGCTTGAACTAGCGACCTTGTCTCCCGGAGCAGGAATTTGCCACACGAAGGGTTATGCATAGTATTTATTTCCATCGTCTGTTCGTATTACACTAATAATAATTTAAATTCAGTGCTTCGTATACAGACTAATGAACATTGTTTTATTTTTTTATTTTGAAGCTTTTGTTACGAGTCTGTTCCATTTGGTTTTAATAGCGTTAAAACGTTAATGTAAGGTGTAATATTATTTGTATAGTGTATGTTTCCTTTCATATACCTACTTACAAATAAGTGTAAGATAGATTTTTTTTTTTTTTTTTCACTGATCGCTAGTCTCGTAAAAAGCCAATTTTGCAAGAAATATCACTTATGGTTTTTCTCCTTCAAGCGGCAGTAAACTACTATTAAACTATAATAAAATTCTAATTTTGTATTGAAAATCAGATTTCTATTATTACAAGAAACACAATCAATCAATGGGGTAATATTTTATGGCTTGTATTTAAACGCCTACCAAATATGATTAAACGCCTACCAAATATGTTGATAAATTACTACCAATAAATTCTTAAGAGGCCTTATTCCTTTTAAAAATTATTTTTTTCATATTATGACGAATATATTGATAATTTCAACCAACTTTTTGAAGTGAATAATACTTTTTCCCGAGTTCTAGGTAGTAACGTAGCTATTTCATGCTTTCATTGCGTGCAGTCGAAAATAAGTTGAAAAAACGAATTTTCCACGTGAATTTTGTCAATTTCGAGTAGTTTTTCGAACAAAAATTATCAATGAAAAATTCAAACTGTAGGCTTCAAATATATGCCAATAAATCCCAATAGCCCTGTTCTAGGTAGTAACATCAATAATATGTTAAGAAACATGTTTGATCATAGAGAAAAATGTCTAAACAATCAGCATTTTAAAAGGAATAAGGCCTCTTAATGCTCACCAAAACAGATGAATGCTCACCAAATAGTACACACACATCCCAAACTATTCTATAAATAAAGCAAATAATTCTTCTTCTTACATCCTATAAAAATATATGAACACCATTAAAGTTAATTTCAGACCAAATAATCTTAAATATTTAATTACTGTTAAATGGATGTCACCAATATTTTATATTAAATATAACTTCCATTTTAGTCATTTTTGCTGAGGCAAAAAACTAAATGCTCACCAAAATGGCTTTTTTTCACCAAAATTTCAAATTGGTGCTAGGCGGCTAAAACTCGGTATCGGGGGGCTCTCGGGGCTCAAAAATATGAATCTGAAATCTTGTTCGAAAATTCGGTCAAATTCGGAAAATATAAAAAATAACGATTCAAAATTTCAAATTGGTGCTAGGCGGCTAAAACTCGGTATCGGGGGGCTCTCGGGGCTCAAAAATATGAATCTGAAATTCGGTCAAATTCGGAAAATATCGAAAAAAAAAACGATTTGTATGGAGAAAATTTCAAATTGATATAGCATAGCTAATAATGACTACCGCACATTATGGAGCGTTTTTTAGGGATACCTATAAAAAAAAAAACTAATCTAACCTAACCCGGCCGAGTCGGATCTGCTCTGAAAGGTGATCAGGATTAGATGGTTACCTAGCTGAAACACTAATTTATGAAAACAATATCTGGTGAGCAAAAAATCCATTTTGGTGAGCAAAACATCCATTTTGGGAAGCAAAAAGATATTTTTTGGTAATAATTTTGATGTTTTATGAAAACAATATTTGGTGAGCAAAAAATCCATTTTGGGAAGCAAAAAGATATTCTGACTCAACATAAAATTATTCTGGTGTAATGTATATCGATTTTGGAATACAAAATGATTTAATTTGGGGAGCACTATTTAGAGAGAGTTTAATTTAAATGGAAGCAATTCATTTTATTTGGAACTTAGTTTTGGGGTATAAAAGCCATTTTGGTGAGCGTTTAAATTGTTCCCATATTTTATTCAGAGACAAGAAAAAGGCAAAGCAAAGTAACATAGAAAACTTAAACTATTATTATAAAAAAAAACCCAATGAGTATCAATCAATAAAACTTTGTTTGTAACTTTATCTTGGTACTAGAAATGAGAATCTGGCGAGTCCTACAAAATTAAGGGATCTTACCATCAGCCTCTACAGTAACGCACTATTATAATTTCTGACAAGAAACTAGCCTGTGCAAGCACTAATTCCCGGTAACGCGCCATATTTACAATGGCTGGTGGTTCGGGTGACTTATAACCTTAATTATACGGCTCCCGAGCGCGTGTTTCCGCGGCATGTAACCGCTGCTCTTACGTGGTAATATAGGAATACTTTTGATATAATATACTCATTAAGAGGCAGATAGGATACGTACATCATGCAAGGCAACAAGAAAGAGTTTGTTACTTGTGTGAAAGTAGCGATTTTTGAAGTATTCATCGGTTTAAGTTTTTTTTGCTGCATTAACTGACATTTAGAGGTAAATAATTAAATAAAACTCATCACTAAAGTAGATACATAATATAGATTTTATTGAAAAAAAAACGCCTCAAAAGAACCTATTTACTTATAAGAAATTATCCTATTTCTCATAGTTCAAGCTCTAATTCCCGTTAACGCACCATGCCATGGCTGGTGGTTCCGGTGACTTATAACCTTAATTATTACATAAACCTCCTGGGTTTCCAAAAGTGGCAATATAACATTTAAAAATTTGTAAAAAAAAACTGTTGATTTAAATAAAAAAAAAAAATAAAAAAAAATTATACGCCTCCCGAGCGCGTATATTTCCGCGACTTGTAACTGCTGCTCTTACGTGGTAATATAAAAATACTTCTAATATAATATACTCATTAAACTACAGATAGGATCATCGAAGGCAACAATAAAGAGTTACTTACTTGCGATAAAATGACGGTATTTTAAATATTCATCGAATTAAGCTACTGATATTTGGATAAAACATATCACTAAAGTAGATATCGAATCATACTTATATTATAAAGGCGAAAGTTTGTGAGTGTGTTTCAGTCTTTATGAGTTTTTTTGTTACTTCTTCACGCTCAAACGGCTGGACCAATTTTGATAAATTTTGGTATGAAGGTAGGTGATACCCTGAATTAAGATACAGGCTACTTTTTATCCCGAAAAATGTAGTGTTCCCGTGGGATGAGCGGGTAACACCGCATGGCGCAGCTAGTATAAAATATTATTCAAAAAACTCACCTTAAAAGAACCTATCCATACTTAATATTATAAATGCGAAAGTGTGTCTGTCTGTCTGTCTGTCTGTCTGTCTGTCTGTTACCTCTTCACGCTTAAACCGCTGAACCGATTTAGATGAAATTTGGTATGGAGATAGTTTGAGACCCGGGAAAGGACATAGGATACTTTTCATCCCGAATAAATTTAGTGTTCCCGTGGGATGAGCGGGTAACACCGCGGGGCACAGCTATTATATATATATATATTATTATATTATAAATGCGAAAGTGTGTCTGTCTGTCTGTCTGTCTGTCTGTCTGTCTGTGTGTTACCTCTTCACGCTTAAACCGCTGAACCGATTTAGATGAAATTTGGTATATAGATAGTTTCAGTCCCGGGGAAGGACATAGGATACTTTTCATCCCGAATAAATGTAGTGTTCCCGTGGGATGAGCGGGTAACACCGCGGGGCACAGCTAGTTTATTTATATGAAGTTATCCTATTTCTCACAGTTCAAGCTCTAATTTCCGTTAAGGCACCATGCCATGGCTGGTGGTTCCGGTGACTTATAACCTTAATTATACGCCTCCCGTCCCGAGCGATGTTTCCGCGGCTTGTAACTGCTGCTCTTTACGTGGTAATATAGAAATACTTTTGATATAAAATATACTCATTAAAGAACAGGTCGACAAGTACACCGTTTATGGCAACCACAATGAATGACTAGTGATAAAATGAGCATGTTTTAAATAACTATAAATATGAAACATGATGAGATTGTTTGCATAATTCGTTAAGTTCTGCTGCAAGATGCAAAATACATCACGCTCAGATTCTATATTAGCTGAAATTGTGTCAACCAAAATCGAAATTTTAATTGAATATCAATTTATTATTGATGTTAGTTATGTTATGCATCTTTTGTTTGAAGCTAAAACAAAATACCGCATTGCCTAATTAAAATATTTAAAATAGGTCCCCGAATAAATCAATTTCCCATAATTTGACGGAGTTTTATGGCGAAAATCAGAAGTTACTAACCCTTTGTCCTCCCAGTTCGTGTTTCACACGTTTTGCATTTTTGCTTTGTCGTGTCGAGTAGCAATTTAGCGCTGTTATGTGAACGCTTTTGTGCTGCGAAATTTTAAAATCAGTGGCCAATATGTGGAATTCAGTGGCATAAAATCAAATATTGGTTAAGTGCGAGTTGGAGCCGCGCATGAAGGGTCTACACCGTACACTAAAGTAAGGGAAGGTGGGGCTATATGGGAACCAAGGGGCTATTTGGTAAAATGCAAATGAAAGGTTCTAAGCCCTAATATGGTATATATTTTCATAGCAATAGTTGGTTCTTATCCTAATATTCCAATAAAAAACTCAGCTTTAAAGCTTTTATTTCCTGGTTCCAAATATACCTACTCTATAGCTAATACGTTGCGGTTTTGCCCTGGGATAAGGGCGTTACAAACAGCTTAGATATGGCAATGATGTGCGACGGCATACATATGCATTAAAATGTCATTATAGGTAGTCAACCAAATTCAAAACATTATTTGTGTGTAAATAAATACTGATTAGTACCTATTATAAAAAAAAAAATAACTTTCATCAGTTTGGATAGGTTTGGCTTTATTATGCGAAAATTATTTTAATTTGCGGAATCTTTTGTCAGAATTGTTTGTGTTTTCTTTTTGTTTACGTGACTTTTAAAGTCAGCAACCAAAAAAATTTCGTTGCCAATGAAATAAATTAGTACGACTAAAAAACCGCAATGAAGGCGAAAACCCAACCTTGTTGGGCTATACTTACGTACCTACACGAATAAATACGTCTCTTGTATGGCCTCCATCGCTTTGGTGATCGACTTTGTTTTATTTTAATTAGGTATATGTTACGATATAAATTATTGCAATACACTTTGTAAAGATTCAAGTCTCAAATGTACGGTGGTAAAGAACTCTACGTTCTATTCGCCAATATTTTACCCTGGTCTATTACGTGCAAAACTAAGCTTACTGAAAGCTTTTTGTTTGGACGTTTTATCTTATGTATATATGTCTCTGTACAACATATTTACATTTAACAGTAGGTAGACATTGTTATTGCCGTTATTAGCTTATAATATTGTCACGTGTTAACCAAAAGTTTGCAACAACGTCAACAAGTTGGGCCCCACGTTGGGCGCCATTTGCTACTAAATACCTCGTGTGTTCAAGTTTTGAGACGAGAAAAAACTCATATTATAAATAACAAAAACAGGTTTTTTAATAAAACAAATATAGAGCGGGTTATCAGTATGCATTGAATAAATAAAAAAATAATAAAATTTACCGCCTAAATTACCGCTTCTTTCTTTTTTTATAGAGGCCTTTAAGCGTGCTGACCACTCGTCAATAGCGGCACGCACTTTTCCTATAGGGATTAGCTTCGATTTAAAAAAGTAAGAGAAATGCAGTTGTAGAGAAAAGATATATTGAAAGTAATGTCAGGGGTCAATAGAATAATAACTATAGCAACGTATACACAGATATAAAACACAACCGCCATATAGTAGCTAGAAGCGTACGTAACTGGAAGTGTTCCTTAACAAGATTCTCTCACTAGCTTGCGTTTTAGGGACTGAAAGTTAGGATTTGACTTTCGGCAAGCTCTTAGCTGCAATTCTGTCCACAAAGCATTATCAAACGGGTTTAACTCAGGGCTTGACGAAGGCCATTCTTCAGTACTAATAAAGCTTGGTTAATTCTCTTTTAGCGCTGTGTAGCTCGTCGCTTCCCGCCACCTCGATAAAGAATGACAAATAATAGAATATTTTTCTATCTAATACCAATGTTCCAAATTTAAAATTCGAAACACTCGAAGCAAGCTGCGGGCATGTTCTTATTTCAAATTCAACTTTTTAAATTCGTCTCAAAACTTATGAACATACGAGGTATAAAAAATCATTACTTAAACAACATTTAAATGTGTTGTACTTTAACTCTAGTCTATTATGTGCAAATATATTTTTGCAAAAAAATAAGTTTACAGAATCGAGTTTAATGTTGGGACTTTTTATATTATTGTATTTTGTCTCTGTAGAACGTGTTTATATTCAGCAGAATACTTAGCTATCACCATTATTGGCGTGTATATTGTCACGTGTCAACCAAAAGTTACTTGCAACGTCAACAAGTTGGGCCCCACGTTGGGTGCCATTTGTTACCATACATTTAAGTATTTGTACTTTAAACAAAATTTAACTGTAAAATAATACAACATTTGTGTTAAAATGCACGCACGGAAACAATTTATGTAAGTAACTCGTAACAGTCGTAACTGGAATTCAAAGGAAATGTGCATTTCTGCAGATTTGCTTCAACGAAGTGGTAAGTAGTCATAGCGATCTTTATTTCTTCTCCATTACGGAACCACCACTACACTAGGCGAATCCACTTTTCACCGACATAAAATTTTATTCGCCAACCTAAAGCAAATCGATCTAGTCTTAAACTAAGGAAAGGTACTAGATGACGATATACATAATGTAAATGCATAGAAAACATCCAGGACCAATACTTTCGTAGAGCTGAACTATCTAGATTGTGAAAAGTGAAAGGAGATACTTTGATTTCGTAAGGTGGAAAAATTATCCCTGTTTATCTATATAAACTATGGATACGAGGTTGAGGAGAAAAAAACTTAATATGGCTGTAACAATGTCAATTCCATATTCTTTGTCACAAAATACAACACTACAGAAGGATCTGTCCTTTGCTCTTTGAGCTGAAAGCCACTTGAGAACGAAATGTTATTGGTTGTTTGTGTAAAATGTCAGGCAATTAGTCATTGGGCATGACAATGCGAGCAACCGTCAAATCGTTACTTGCGCGCCTCTAGGAGTGACTATTAACAAACGTCCGCCGAATTTACCTAAACAAAGTCGGAATCGGAAGGCACCACAGTGCGATGCCAAAGCACAGCTCGCAGTAAGTAAGGCGCCTGTTTTGTTTTTGTATCGCTCCAAACACTACAATTAACGAGCGAACGCATGTTCAATTATCTTGCAGCCTAGGACATTAATGTTCACATTTCCACCCGTGAGCGCAAACAAAACCATTACCGAGGCGGAATAAATCCAAACTAAACTATTGCTTAATTCCCAGAGCGGGCTCGGTTTCAACGAAAAGGTTAAAGGATTAACATGCCACAATGGTCGAGGTTTACATCCCTTGTTTCATATACTTAACTAGCTCCTAGCTGCTGTTTTTCTCGCCTTGAAATATACAGTAACTTTTTCAACAAATTTAAAAGAGAGAGGATTCTCAAGTCGATTATTTCACGATTTAGTTTATTTTTTCTGAATACCTACAACTTAGAACCCGTGAATGGTCCAGATTTTGGAATTTAGCTAGTGCTGGTAGGTATCTTTTAAGCACCGACGATATTCCTAAATTTTTCTATGAAGACAAGACAGTATAGAAATCATTTTATAAAGAAACTCATGCGTTTGTTCTAAAAATAGGATGTATATTCAAAAATTTATGAAACATGTAATGTATTTTTTTTATATGTGAGTACACACCACTTTTTTATATTACACCATTGATACAAAGATCAAAGATCAAAGACATAGTGATGATTCTTCCACCAGGTTACGCATTTCAGACATGTTTAGGATGTATTTTCGTCAAATTGGCTGTTTTCATTAGATATTTCAAATTAATGGTGACTTTTACCGATTGAACCACATAATCTAAATAATTTATGACGTAACATAATACTCCAACTAATGTAAAAGTCATTGGAACAAATGTGCTGTGTCAGATGTCGACTGAAGCTGTTTTTGGCATTTGATTCACCGCAATTACATAGTTCGGCAAACTGACACACAGTCCGGCGATATCAATAATATGGACACGAATTATTGACCAAGCTAGCAAAGCGTCTCCTTTGCAGCTTTGTATAAGTGCTTTCGTATATCCAGTTGTCCGGATAATTGGCTGTACCCCTCTAGAGGTCCTAACATTCAACCAATTTTGTGAGCATCTTCGATAATTAGATAAATTCATTTCGTTGATTCAGTTCATTCTAGATTTTTCTAAATATTAATTGAAATAAACTTGTGCAACATGTAATGTAATTTTTTTTATGTGGGAATACACCAAAATTTTTATATTAAACAATTGATACAAAGATCAAAGCTTAAAGAATAATTGAAATGAAAGGTTAACGAGCTGGACCGGCAATCCAGAGGTACCGGCTTCGATTCCCGGTCTCTTCCACCAGGTAACTCATTTAATTTTTTCTTTAGGCTTTGATCTTTCTATCAATGGTTTAAGGATTGAAAACTTAAAAAAAGTTATATTGCAGTAATTTCAAAAAATGTTCAAAACGCCTCCAGCTTCCAGAACCCCTAGTTTAATTTCATTCAATTGAATGAAACATATGTACTTACCTGCATACATAGAAACTGCAAGTTCCGAAATGCAGCCAGCATTTCCTCGCAGTATCGCTAATATCGAAATGCTAATGCGTTGTGCCAGTGCTTCGGTCACCGGTGGTTTCGATATACCTACTTTATTTCCGAACGACGTGTCCACTTATTCCTGTTATCTATGCTAAAATTAGACAAATTAAATAGAGCAGACAAATTGCGCGCTCAAATTGGTTTAAGTATACCAGTAAGCATACTCGTAAATCAAACAATTTGGCACACCGCTCAAAGTTTGCGCCAATCCCGGCTTCAACTTTTAAGAGAAAATTATAACTCATTTTTAGCCGTACATTTTGAGGTTTACAGTCGGGCTACATAAAGGACAAGCAGCCTGTCTAGCACATAGTTCGTGACTCAAATGTCGCGCGACGAAGCATCACCCGTCACTCTCTGACAGTGCTGTACAGAAAGAGATAGGTAAGTATATCTCGCACGAGAAAGAGTCGCGTGTCACAGTGTTAGAGGTGCAGTACATACAAGTAGAGGGCGCTGAAGCTGCATGTCCATAAAGAAACAGAGATCGTAAAATCGACCAATCACATTCCTCGATTTAAATGCACTTCTTTTGGGCTTCTTATAGACGCAGCCTGATTGGTTAATTTTAACCGCTCCGCTTAGGGTTGCCAGACGAATCGAATTACTCTATTATCGGGAGAAACCATTTTTTTCGGGATTTTGTATCTTTGGTCGGGAGAAACAAAAATTGAATCACATTAACCCTTTTACCTACATAAATAAATACCTACTCACAAAAATCACATGAAATGGTATTCTCATTTTTATAATTTTATCTCTAATTTACAAAACCGTAATAAGATAATTTATTTATAGTACTTATGGAAAAATAGCAGTGGTATTTCCTTTTAAAATTATAGTTTCATAAAATATTGTTGATTTTCGGGAGATTTTTTACTGTCGGAAGTCGGGAGGACATACAAAAATAGTATAATATAATCAATTATGTATAATGTGAATTTAATAATAATAATAATAATCGTCTACCAGTCCCATTTTTGCTTTGAGACACTTTTGCTGGTAGACGCCCGATAGTCTCAACCCATAGCCCAATTAGCCAGTCCTCCATTTCATCCCTATAGCCCAATTTGTATTTAGATTCCATGTCTCCATCAATAGTTCTTGCACCTAGCGGGCGCTGTCTCTGTGTGCGTCCCATGACACGGATAGGGACAGCATTCACTCGATGTACACCTTGCATTTCATTAAATTGTCGAAAGGGGCTCTACCAGCGAACGAATAAAACATAGAACACGAGCTTCATACAAAGTTACAATCAAAAACCGGCCCAACAGTTGAAATGCGCATGCTCACCGGTGTACCAATCACAGCCACTCAAATGTTTTCAATTACGCATAACAAATAAATGTGATTCGTCAATTTCCGAATGGCCAGCTGTGATTCGACAAAACGCATGACATTTGTCTATGGTAATATGGCGATGACAATGAAAACTCATAATTGGTGAATCGTTAATGCAATGAAGAGCCATTTTTGTTTCCTTCATTATACATCTTGAATGTTAAGGTTATTGCTTACATACGAATTTCAAAAAAAATTACATCTTTTGAGGAATCCTTGTTTGTTCCTTGTTGTTACTAATACTTTGAATGATTATTATTAATGCGTGCTGTAACTGCTGTATATATTATTATTTCTCCTTCTTTGTAATAACTAATATTTTACATGTAAAGTCGATACAATCTTTGTAGTGAAAAAATATCAAACATAATAAGAAACTTATCCGTTTTCCTACCGGACTGACGGAAAACGCATAGCCTTTTAGGGATGGTCTTATACAAGCACAAAAGCCCGGCTTGCCCTAGTAATATAACAAACGATAAAAATGATTTACTTGAACAATATAAAATTGCGCGCCGTGACGTGTTTCATAATTTTAAATTTTGTCTACGCCGCGTGGTTCAAAATTTGTCCGCGCACCGACCGCGCCGCGCTCGTTGATGGCTCGTCGCCGTTCTATGTCACCGCTAGTCATCTCCCTCGCACGCGTTGGCTTGCAATCGGGCTTCATACTAACACATGGAAATAACCTATGTATCAACATAACTATACGTTGCTTCAAGTGAAGTGAAGCTAGATACGGATCGGCCACTTGCAAATTTCGCGTAAACTGGAGTGTTTTAACTTCAAGTTGTTTAGAAATATTTAGTTAGTGTAGTGTTTGTTTGAGCGTAGTAATAAGTAGAAGTAGGTAATATTAAGAGTGTTCGTGTTTTGATTTTGTTTGTTGTTGTGATTACTGTGGCTTTAAACAATGTAAGGAGTTGTTCCATGCGATTGTGATGAGTTAAAGTGTGCAGGTCTTTTAATAGGCGAAGGAAAGGTAGGCACTCTAACTTTCGCTCAGAAAAAACAGCTCATATTTTCCCCAAAACCCACGCCCAACCTGTGTATTATTGAAATTGTAGTTTGAACAGTAATGCGGCAATAAAATAAGATTTACCCACTAAAAATTACCAAAACAAATCCCTAGGCACGCCACTGATTGCATTACTTTTTTCAAACATCGTATATAAATTAGTCATATGGCATAACACCATCCCTATACAAAATCTGTTCCGTAAAATAAATTAAATTAATATGTGTACGGCTTTATTTACGTATGAAAACTGATACCATCTTTTTTTTTGTGTTTTCCTGAGTGATTAATACACCATTTCACTGATTATTATGGCATATTTTGTTACTTTGAGACTTCATATATTTCACGTAATGCAACTGTTCGGCTGCATCGCCATTTGCAAACTAGACAGCCGTTTGACACAAAATTTACGCCCCGCCTTATCTGACTCAAAATCCGTGGGGCCATTTTCCGACGTTAGTTAGGCTTCTATGTTTTATTCGTTCGCTGGGCTCTACGCGTTGGATTCGGCTCGGTGCACGCCTCCCAAAGGTCCGGGACACTATTGTCCCGTGAGCGGGTGCGACATACAGGAATAATAATAATGTATATAATGTATATTGTATAATGTATACTTGTTAATTTCATATAATAATAATTTATATATTGTATATTGTAGGTATTTGATGACATGACTTGTAAAATGTATAGTTTATTAATAAAGATCTGAATCTGAATCTAAATCTGTTTTGAAAATAAAGCCCTAATAAAAAGTCCATTAGTATAATTTGTGGTCGCGTAATTTCAGCAAAATGTGTCACTATCCAAAATGCATCTGATGCGTTATGCAAATGCATTCAATATAACATTAGTTAATGAATTCTATCCACGAACCGTGTCATGGTATGTCGTTGTTGAATAGTGAATTGTCAATTTTTTACTTAATTTTTCACAGCTTTGTCACCTTTAATCTCCCTTTTGCTTAAAAAAAGCGGAATGCGTTAAATTTATATCATCCAGTTCGGTGGAAACGTTTTGTTATTTAAATTTCAATAGTAAAAATTCAAATGGCCGGCGTTCGTTCGTAAAATCGGCCGCTTTGCTCTCCAAAAACTTATCAGACTGTTGCTGATTTTTATTATGAACTATATTTTTCAGACAGTACGATAGGAATTTGTTTTAATAATATATGCGGATACGATAATGCTAAAAACAGTTGAATTGTTAAAGCTTTCGCACTACCGCTTAGCGACAGGATTTTGGTATTTTTGAATGCATTATATATACGTATGTTTTTTGTTTATGGTATTCCATTTCAAAATTTTAAATTTTTATCTGATTTTGACAATCGTTTGGGATTTCATAAAATGTAACATATTTTATCACCCATTATACCACGAATCGAAAAAATACCGTTGGACAAGAGCATACACTGAGTTTCTTCAAGATGGCCGTTCCTAGGGCCTTTACACGCAAGTTCTTTTTTTAAATAAGTTGGCGGAAGCCTATTTGTATTATGCGCAGTCTCGGTGCATTCAAAAAATCAACCGGCTTTTTTGAATGCACTCCATACGAGTCGAAGTCGCCCCCGAAGGTCCAGTATAAATTACAAAATTAAATTAAATTTGTGCTGAAAAACAAACTTAACTTTGCCGTTGGACAACTCTTGCCTCCATACATCGAACATATGTCAGGGTTGGGTTTTCGACTGCAAATCTAACTACACGTTATCAAACGTTTTTAGGGTTCCGTAGTTAACTAGGAACCCTTATAGTTTCGCCATGTCCGTCTGTCCGTCCGTCCGTCCGCGGCTTAGCTCCGTGATCATTAGTACTAGAACGCTAAAATTTGATATGAGTATGTGTATGTATAACGCCGACAGAACGGTAAAATAAAATTCAAAAAAATTTTTTTTTCGGGTACCTCTAGAACACCTAAAGTGGAGGTGATTTTTTTTTTTCAACACTGGTATGTGGGGTGTCGTTGAATAGGTCTTGTAAAAATAATAGGGGTCCTTTAACATTATTTTTTGATAAAGTCAGCAGTTTTGTCAGCAGTTTCTGTCTTCCCGTTCTAACCTACGGAGCACAAGTTTGGTCATTGACTGAAGCTCAAAAGACCAGGCTCAAAGTTTGCCAGAGAGCGATGGAACGCAGCATATTAGGTGTTCGTAGACAAGACCGTATAAGAAACACCGAACTGCGTTCCAAAACACGCGTTGTAGACGTAGGTGCCAAGACCGCAAAGCTGAAGTGGGACTGGGCTGGACATGTCTGCCGCATGCATCCGGAACGATGGGCTAAAATAATCACCGACTGGATACCGCAAGGTTACCGGAGCAGAGGCAGACCGAAAAGAAGATGGCGGGATGACCTGGATGCATTTAGTAACGAGTGGAGGGAGCATGCAGCCAATAGAGACGAGTGGCGCAAGAAAGGGGAGGCCTTTTCCCAGCAGTGGGACACAAGTATAGGCTAGTAAAAAAAAAAAGCAGTTTTGTAAATATTCGCTCCGAAAACAAAAAAAATAGTGTCCCCCCCTCTAACTTTTCAACCGCGGAACAAAACAATTCGGAAAAATTCATGTATACAAAGCCTTATAAGTACTTACAACGAAAACTATATTGAACAAAATCGGTCCATCCGTTTTTGAGTTATCGCATTTAAAAGGACGTAAGTTGACTTCCAGAAGGTAATAAGTGATTACAGTTTTAGGGCGTTTACGACCTTTTTATAGAGCTTAAAATCTTTCTTAACTTAAACCTCGGGCTTAAAACAGCAGTTTATTGTGAAGGATGAGCAACTACGGAACCCTACACTGAGCGTGGCCCGACATGCTCTTGGCCGGTTTTTATTTACTCGTGCTATACTTTTGATGTTACTTTTTGCCAAATTTCACAATTCTAGGTCAAATGCAGCATAAGCGCACGTGTCCCGCTTTTGATTGCGTTGACCTAGAAGTTTGATTTGTTCAGGGCGCTGAAAGCAGAAATTTCATCTTGATACTTCCAAGCGTTCCTGTGAAAAGAGAGTTTGAGAGACAGACTGACAGACGGACAATAAAGTGATCCTATAAGGGTTCAGTTTTTGCCGACTGATGTACGGAACCCTAAAAACGATAAACGCCGCGTGTCAAACCTCTTTACATTGTCCATATTCAGCGGTTTCCCTCCAAAATTGAATCAGAAATGGACGGAATCCGCAAGCGAACCGAAGTAACCGACAAAGCCCGAAGAATATGCCGGATTAAAAATCCAAATCGGCGATTCGAAGAATTAGAAGTTTACGAAATAAGCAGCATATCTATTTAAACTTAGTTTGGTAGTTCACAATTTAAGTAAGTATTATTTCTAGGTACCTACACCTACTTGCCTTTTAGATTAAGAGATCAAAAATATCTTCTGTCATGACTCCTATTTCGCATTTTATTGGATTTGTGTTTTATTATTTGGGTTCGTGGCAAATATATGTCGCAAATAAAATTCATTGCGTGTTTGTGTTTACATGGATCATAGGGTAGAAAAATGCGGAGTAGAATCGAAAAGATAACGATTTGCAAAACTTCACTGGCATCCCAATTGTTTTATTGCATAATACGCGGAGAAGTATCCCCAACGAGTTCAGCAATATAAAAGAGCATGCAAGCATTCAAGTAAAACGGTGTTTGTAATTCGTGCTTAAATTATACAAACGGTTTAAGCTCACGTAGATATTGACAGGTACAGTCCGACATGTTATCGGATTCGTATGGTGCATTTCATCAGGAACAGCCTCAGAACGTAAGGGGACAGCTATCAGTGCTGTTGCGCGACAAACGGTCCTGAGCACCCTGATGAAGAGCTCCAAACGAGTTTAAAACATGTCGGCTGGTACTGACACAATATTTACGTGAGTTTAAACCGTTCACCGTTCATGATACCTAAATATGTCACACGATAGTTTTGATAAGATTATCGTGATTAGATCATTTAAGAATTATATGTGTTAATAATCTTAACTTAGCTTCAGTCTGTCAGCTTCAATCTCACTTCATCTTCACTCTCATCATCTCCTCGCCTTTCTTTATCCCATGGCTACCACATGTAGACTTTTCCACGGCATCAAATCGGTATAAAATGTCATTGACATCTCAAATTTTATTATCTATGAAAGTTGTAATAACAACTTCTTTAGAAAAGTGATTGTACTTTTGAGGCTGTACAACCTTAAGGGTGACTTTTACAGGTCATTGCTCGGCTTACCGTTTGAGTACGCAAAGTATTAAGCTCAAAGATTGTTCGAATAATTAACTGTCTTTGACAATGTCAAATATTTATTAAGGAAGTTCGGTGGACTCACAATTACATCGACATGAGTTTAGAAAATTATAAAATTAGGCGTTGAAAAATAAAACTTCTATATAGGTATGTAAGACTTGATTGACTTAGGTATTGTACCATAGTTAAATTCAGTCAATAATTCAAATCAACTATTAAATAAAGTGCCTACAGTTTCTCAAAACATAGGTTAGTTTTGCACTGCATTTATTGTAATTTAACTACTTTATGTTTTTCTGATCTTTTCATATACGTATTACGTATGCTACATAATATTGCTTCTTTCCGAACATTATTCTAAGTCAACGGGAAGTACTCTACAGGTTTGTCATTCTTACAATAACACAATAAATTTTTCAAGTTCTCCATTACCTACAGAATATTATTTATGGATTAAAACACTAAACTAAGATTAAAAGATTTTTATAAAACTAACCCCTCATTCCCGCGCTGTATGGCTATGGAAAAGATTGTCGGGAAGAGATCGCTCTTTAGCGATAGGAACGGCTGTTGTGTTAGAAACACCGTTGGATATGACTGATCAATAAATACAAGATACATTGGACGAATGGTTTTTGATAGCTGACTACGGAGTTCGTAGCATCACCGATAGATGGAGCCACTGGACGGAAAAAGTGACAATGATGGCGGCCGGTGGCGGCATTCTGGTTTATGGAGGGCGCGCGCGAGCGAGTGTTGTTGAATATAAATGTGTAGATGAGAATAATAAAGTTAATACTTTGTCTAAGAGTGTTCTGATCTCACATATCAGAAGTGTGGCTGAGAACAACGCGATACTCGTCTAAGTACAGCATATTGGAGAGGTGGCGATGTCTGAACCTGGAACACCTCCTTTACCGGCCGAGTCGGACGAAGGGAATCCTCGCCGGAAAATTAAGGAAGGAAGAGGGCATCCAAGTTCGAGTCATGTACGCACAAAAACTAGCTCTACCCGTAAGCGAAATAAAAGTAGTAGTACATCGTACTCTAGCACCACCTCTTCTCCGGTTAGGAGTAGCCGTTCAAAAAGACGCACAAAACGGAAGAAGAGAAGTCAGCGTGTTAGTAGTCCGTCAAATACGAGTTCTGACCAGGCTGAATCGTCTGTTTTAAAGCAGTTAGTGGCAGCACTGGAGGGTAAAAATCGTACGGCTCACGGTCACGGGTCACAAAATATTATACCTGAGTTCGATCCTCAGGCCAAAACTCAGACAATGAATGACTGGCTATTGAAAATTAACGAGTCAGCTCTCATATATGGATGGTCTAAAAAACAAACCATTTACTATTCTCTGCCTCGACTTGTTGGCTTGGCGAAACGATGGTATGATGGGCTCACTAGTGTAAATTATTCATGGCGTCAATGGCAAGATAAGCTTTTGAAAGCTTTTCCTTGTGAAGACAATTATGGGGATCTTCTAACTGAAATGCTAGCTCGCAAAAGTAGGAAAACCGAAACCCTGGAAGAGTATTATTACGATAAAATTCGACTCATTAACCGGTGTGGAATACGTGGGTTAAAAGCGGTTGATTGTCTCACTCACGGTATATTTGAACACAATATCCGTATGAACGCTCAGGGATCTTGTTTCAAGGAACCTGAAGATGTTCTTACATATTTTAGGAAAATTTCCACTAAAAGGGAGGAAATCGCTAAGAACACTGGAAGTTATCGTCCAGTCGTTGATCCACAAGAACAGCAACGAGTACAAGATCCAGATAATATAAAGAAAACAACAATAAGCTGTTTTAACTGTGGAGAAAAGGGCCATTTTTGGCAGGCTTGTCCAAAGGACTTAGTTAGGTGTGGCAATTGTAAGCGAGTAGGCCATAATGCTAGTTCCTGCGACAAAACTCCTTATAACGCAGATAAGACACACGCAGCAACTGCTACCAAAAGCGTTAATTAAATAGAATCAGCATTGGGTACTTGCGACAAGTATTTCAAGGATGTCGCAATTAACGAGCAAAGTACGAGTATGAGAGCTTTCGTAGATCTTGGTAGCGAATGCACTTTACTCAGCGATAATATCTCCATCGACTCAACGCTCGTTACCCAAGATCAGAGCGAATTACCGCTATTGAAAGGATTTGCGAACTGTTCTGTTAAACCCAGCGCACAAGTCAAAATTTCCATCCAGGTCGATTTCCTGAATGAGGAAATATATGCATACATATTACCGCATACCATGTTATTTTACGGCGTAAATAAACTCATTGGTCAAAATCTCACGGAGATGCCGAACGTACGAGTCTACAGAACTAATACGGAACTGATTATATTCAAAGCAATAGACAGGCTGGCACAAGTAACTCTCGAAGAATCCGTTAAGGTTACTGGTGCAACTTTTATACCGGTTACGACCTCTGAGTGTCTTGAACCAGCGAGTTTGTACATCTCATCGGAGGCGTGCCTAAAGCCCGAATCAGAGTATATCATTTTACCCGGCATTTATAAATTCGTTGATCGAATATTGTGACGTTAGGTCTGACAACGTCCTCAATTAGTTTGTAAAAAGGGCAGCTAGTGGCTAGAGGGATTGTGTTACCAGATTTTGTGGTTGACGTGCTTAAACAAAAAGAAAACCAACTGCAAGTACAAAATGACGCTAAAACTGTGTGTCGGTTCAAGAGAAACAGGTCGGTGTTCAAGAGACTCGCGATATCAAGTTTGATCATCTAAACACGGATAATGAGCTACAGGACCATGTGAAAAAAGAACTTTGCGATCTCTTAAATGACAACAGAGATGTAATGGCGTTTTGTACTGCTGAGTTGGGCAAAACTAATTTGACTGAGATGTGTATCAAATTAAATGATGACACCCCAGTCATTTATAGACCGTATCGTCTTTCGGTATCCGAAAGAGAAAAGGTGAAGTCTATTATTGAAGGTCTTTGTGCTAACGGCATAATACGGGAGTCTGAGTCAGAATACGCAAGTCCAGTTATAGTTGTGCCAAAAAAGAATGGGGACTTGTGCCTTTGCGTGGACTATAGGGCACTTAATAAGAAGACCATAAAAGACAAATATCCAATGCCATAATTATAATAATAAAAGGACTCACGTATCAATTGTAACTAATGATCAAAAGCCAAATCCAACATGTGTACGTAATTATTCTTTTAATCAATGTGATCTATAATAAATAATCACGGTTTGGAAATAAGCCATATTGATGTTCTACTAAAACTAATCTTGAATAATTATTGTACCTGAATTAAAATTAAGGTTAGCTATGAAAAATTGTTAAAACAAATCAACATTATCATTTAGAGATGTAGTTCGTGAGGATTATGTTTAATTAATTAAAATTGGTACAGTGTAACGCAGGGTTTTTACTTAATATTCACCTTACAAACTAGATCGACTAAACGTCAGTACAAATAATTACATTTAGGTTATACCTATTTATGTATCGAAACCACTAAGAAAATTAAATCTTATATATATATATATATATATACTAAATACTAACTATATCGTCGACCGTAGGTTCAATTGGGGTAAGGGACAAAATACGATTTTTCAGGAGAGGCTGACAAAGTTTTTTTTTTAACTAAATCGTTCATAACTTTTTTTGTAGTGAACCTTTTTTGGGCCTGATTTCATACATAATCTTGTATTTTAGTGTTCTGTCTATCTATTTAGTACTCGTTTTAATAATGTATATATTATAGAAATCGACATGTCCCTTACACCAACTTATTTCGCTGCTGATGTCCCATACAGACAAAGCATTCTGTAGTCTCGTCCCTTACCTTGAATTTACCTATTCATTGTATCCACTATATTGATGAAGAAATGGCGTAAGGGACTAGTTTAGATTATGTATGAAAGAAAAAATAACGTAAAGGGTTCGTTGTAAAAATAAATAAGCACATACATTTGACGTAAGGCGTATCTTAACACCAGAAACCTTTAAATAATTAATGTAAGAGGTATATAAATGTATTGAAACCGTGTGAGTATTTTTTGTGTGTCCGTTACATGCAATATTTTTATCGTTACACGTAACGTTTCTATCGAGTGGAATAACCCACATTTTAATTTATGATTATTTTTTTTATTATAATCACATTAATTATTTCTCAGCCTCTATGATCGAATACTGAAATAAACACTCAATGTAATTTATACAGTAAAATGATTAAAAGTTTAGGGCTTGTGTTGAACGATAAAAGTTACAAAATTAAATGCAGTTCAGAAATAATAATTTTACATTTGTACTTTTTTAGGAGTCCTGTTAGATAACATAGTAGTTGCTCACAATTCAGTGCCTCCAGTTAATAAGGGATAACTCAAAAACGGCACTTTTCAGAAGAGACAAAAAACTATTTTTCAATAGTAGATATTTAGAAGTTGAACTTTTTAAGAATTTTTATACAAGCTATAGTGTTAGGCTTTCATTTAATAAATAAAGAACTAATGCGTTGACCCTATAAATATGTTTTTCGTAGTTATAGCTTTTGTTCGCGAGTATTTAAAGACATACTAATAAATTTTATCCTTATGAACGTGCATAAACGAAAGAATACGACTTGTACCTGTGTGAACGACATGCATAAACGAAACGAAATGACTTATTCTATTATTTATTATGGTATTTTATAAATTATACTACTTGTCAAACTTGAAACTTTTTACCTAAGGAATCAAATAAAGCTGTATAATAAAATGACCGATGAAGCGGCTAGAGAAAATCTGGATGAACAGAGGTATCAGCAGGAAAACGAAAACAACGCTGATGAGAACCCTGATCTTCTCTATATTTTTATACGCTTCAGAAACCTGGACCCTTAAGGCACGCATGCGGAACAGGATTCGAAATGTGGTGCTGGCGAAAAATGCAAGGAATCTCATGGATGACACGACGCACAAATGCGTCGATCCTGGCCGAACTGAAGATCAAGAGCCGCTTATCCACCATTTGCCTCCAGCGGATCCTGCAGTATTTCGGTCACGTGGCTAGACGCGAGCCAGATAGTTTGGAAAAGCTTATTGTAGTTGGCCACGTGGAAGGAAAAAGGGCACGTCGGAGATCACCGACCCAATGGACCGATGCCGTGAAAGAAGCCTGTCAGGAAAATCTACAGGCGTCAATCCGGAAGGCGGAAAACCGTGTGGAGTGGAGAGCTTTGGTGCAACACATAACGGCCTCAAATGGTCACGACCCTCAGTCATGAGTAAGCGAGGAAGAATAAGAATAAAATGACCATAAGAATAATGTACTTGAAAAACATCAATGAAATGAAAAGTTCTTGTTTATAGCTATGAAATATAATCAATATCAACATCAATGTCAGTCAATGAATAGCAAGAGCTCTAGTTAGATCCTTTGATTTCTCAACACTACTTATCGGTAGCGGAATTTCAGATACTGACTATTAAAGTGTGTCGTATCGTGTTCGTACTTAGGAATGCCTTTTAATTGACAGTGAACATTTTCCTTTGCAATTCATCAAGTATCGAGACGATTTTAAGAAGCCCAAACTCAGTAGGATTACCTTATCGTTATCTATAAAGTTTTACCCATGTCGACTATCCGGCCTCATATACCTAATTTCAACTCGGCTAGTCATCGGAAAGTCAATCTAATCTTCCTTGAGATATTTTTAAACATACAAAGTGTAAAGTTAATTAAAAACTTTCAATAAAGAACGTGTTAATACCTCCTCCAGTATTCCATTGATTATTGCTTTTTTCGACAATCTTAGCCCACTTTTTTGAAGTATCCGCCTAACAAAACACTTCACGGGTAGATTAACAATCACGAACTGTCGGCAAAGAGTTCAGTACTTAGTTCAGAGACGTCAAACTGACGAATTATACCTATAACGTAAATAGACGCTTATATTTCTCGGTGGACTGATTATAAAATTTGAAATTTTCTTACCAAATTTATTTGAATACCTTCATTTATCGTGAAAGTTTGCATGTAAATGAGTCAAACTACGCTAGTAATTTCAATGATTTACAATGATACCCGTATAAACAAAGGTTATAAAACTGATGAAGGTGTTTTTATTGCAACATAACACTATCTTATGATTAAAATAATATGAAGTTAGATGTGTTTGTATATAAAGGTAACAGGGGTAACGTGATAAGTAATTCATTGATTCTCACGAGAAAATTAGCGTAACGGACACGGAATCTAAATATAAATCGGATCAAACCTAAATATCGTCTTAACCAAATTGGTGTAAGGTTCACACTGGTAAAAATATAAGATGGCAAATTGGGGTAAGGAGCATTTTTTTTCAAAGCTCGTGCAATAATTTTAAGGTATGGGTGTTATTTATTCATGAACCAAAAAAAAGCATTAGTGTAAAAGCCAGGTTCATAAGATTGTCTTCAAAAATAAGTCATGTAAAGGTAATTCCTTAATTGGAAAGACATTTACCTTATTCAAAGTGGATTGGTGGCAGTAGTTACCCTATTTGATATTGCTTTATTAAAATAAAAATCAGATACATGGTTTTTGCGGGTCAGATTTCATTTTGACCCCACAAAAATCAGTAGTGTAAGGAACACTTTTTCAAGCTAGATTTTTTTTACATACACCATTCGATAGAGCGGAAAATTCTGAACAAAACTGTATATTCAACTCATTTTGCGTATTTTGTCCCTTACCCCAATTGAACCTACGGCCGACGATATGACATATATGACACAATGTTTTTATAACATATAACATTGGTAATGACAATGATACTGCTTGTAGTTTATTTTTATGTTAAAGGTAGACTACGGGGCGAGCGTGCTGCCGATGGCTACATAGAGAAAAACAGAATGTCGGGGCGAGCGTGCCGCCGACAACTGTGCTGATGTTATTGTCGGAGTGAGCGTGCTGCCGACAACGGTTCCGATGTTAATGAGGATACTGGAGTGAGCGTGCTGCCAATGTGTAGTATGTTAGGGCGAGCTCGCTGCTAATGACTACAAGAAACATAGGAAGATGTTGGAGTGAGCGTACTGCCAGCACCTCCGGCCGATAAGCTTCTGAATGAAAGCCACTGCAAATAGAGAAATATAGACCACGAATGGCAATAAAGAAAATAAACTATTAATGAAATAACTATGCCGAAGAATGATGATAAGAATGAGGTCATTCTGTAAGTGAAGGATGGCCGAAGATATGCTTACTATTGATACATGACAATTCGATTTCTTTACCTACACGGTTAGAAACAGATACCTATCCATACCCTTAAGTCTGAGGTCAGACTTATTGCAGGATGGCCGAATGTTAGAAACACCGTTGGATATGACTGATCAATAAATACAAGATACATTGGACAAATGGTTTTTGATAGCTGACTACGGAGTTCGTAGCATCACCGATAGATGGAGCCACCGGACGGAAAAAGTGACAATGATGGCGGCCGGTGGCGGCATTCTGGTTTATGAAGGCGCGCGCGAGCGAGCGTTGTTGAATATAAATGTGTAGATGAGAATAATAAAGTTAATACTTTGTCTAAGAGTGTTCTGATCTCACAGTTGCTTACCTCTAATTGGAATATCTTGCATTGTATTTCTCCTGTATGTTTCGTGGGGTGTGCAACTGTACTTGAATTGTATTGTATTGTAAATGTTGGGGACATTGATGACCACTCCGTGACCCGCTTTTTATTTTTAATAACGTCACAAACTTATTGTAAATGACAGTTTTATAATGCTCTTCATCAATAAGTAATACTATAAAATAGCCTTAGCAGACCGAAATATCCCATAATACTAATGGCGCTGAAATAAAAAGCAAAATGGCCCACGCAAGCGCCACTAAAATCACTCCCAAACACTCAACGTGTAAATTTCACCTTAACAACCCCGTATGTACTCTTTATCTGCGTCTTTTCCTCTTGGGGCGTGCATATTGTTCCTGTTTTTGAATTGTAAAGTGGTTTTCCCTCTGTGTACAGAGAGGCACATAAATCGTTCGGCTGCGCGCGTAAGAGGCGTATACATCACATGCTGTCAGGTGGAGTCTTGCGCGTATTGTTTTAGTTGGCAAACGACTCGTGTAACGATAAGAGCAAATGACTGCATCTAGTTTTGCAATTAAATGTAAAAATCGCATAAATATAATAACTCAGTCGAAAATACAGTTCTATTTAACTGAATAGATTTTAAGACCGAATTGTGTAACTATTGTATGTAATATTTGTATACAAGCAAAACTCAGAAAATATTTTTTTAGTTTAATGGTCATTCCCCACCCTGTGTGAATTTTTATTTTAAATTTACTTAACCTTTTTCATTCAATTCAAACTGACCTAATAAAAAAATATGATCGTTGGGGTAATGGCAGTTGCCTCGTGATTGGTTAATTTTTTGACAGGTAATTTCAAGCCATCAGTGAACAGTAGCGTGTTGTTTTTAAATCAAATATCCTGATGTTCTCTTTTTGAAATTCATTACAGTTGAGTATAGCGTTTTCATATGAATTATTATAGTTCAGTAGCGGGGTACCATAGAGTATAGAATTTTCGTACAGGTTTAAAAAGTGTGTTGTTGTGATTTTGTCTCTGTGAATTTTAATCGACAGATTACACGTACCCGCCGGTATAAAAAATATTTTTAGCCTCCAACACAAGAGCACGCCATCTTGCCCGATTGTGCGCCACATCCTTCCAGAAATACTTAGAGTGACCAATGACGCTACACCTTCCCACTGGTCGACCCAAGTATGATCTAAAAATTATAGACAGTAAGATTTCACCATCATTTCCATTTTCACCTCTTGAACTCAACTTGGCATTGATTTAGTTCCGTAATAGAACATCTATTATTGTGAAATCGCATTTCGAATTTCTGCAATGAATTCGCTCGCACAAAGACAGTAAGCATGATAAATGCCATTTACATCACAATTTCTGTGAGTCAACGCTGTGGCTGCAACTTGCGGAACAATGCGAGTCACTTGAAGAGGTTTAATTAAATAACTTTGGCGTGTGCATCGACATACTAACGTTGTATGAAAATATGATAGGCATTCTTCAATCTCCGGAGTTGAGAAAGGATCTGTACTACTGAAAAGGCTTTGAGCCAGGTACTCATAGAACGTTACTAGCCGGGACTTGGAGCATTGAGTTATGCTTTTGTTATGGTTAACGACTTGCAAGTTTGAGAATGCTGGTTTTACGGAAAAAGGGTCATGATTTCAGGAAAAATCTTAATAGCGTTATGCAGGATTGTCATTTGTTTTATATGGGCGCGCGGCGCTGTGCTAACCTGGCATCATCTGTTTTCATAATTTCCTTCGTCCTCGTATCACGCCGAAACGGCTGGACTAATTTTAGCTAATTTTGATACAGGGAGAGCTAGACATCCAAAGATGGTTATAGGATATTTTTTAACCGTGTACGGTAAAGAAAAAAATACGCAGATGAAGTTGCGAGCACCTCCTAGTAGCCAATAAGATTTCACCATCATTTCCATTTTCACCTCTTGAACTCAACTTGGCATTGATTTAGTTCGGTAATAACTAAACTTTTAAACTATTATTGTGAAATTGCATTTCGAATTTCTGCAATGAATTCGCTCGCACTAAGACAGTAAGCATGATAAATGCCATTTACAGCACAATTTCTGTGAGGCAACGCTTTGGCCGCAACTTGCGGACAATGCGAGTCACTTGAAGAAGTTTAATTAAATAACTTTAGCGTGTGCATCGATATACTAACGTTGTATGAAAATATGATAGGCATTCTTCAATCTCCGTAGGATTTGTAATACCTACTGAAAAGGCTTTGAGCCAGGTAGTCATAGAATGTTACTAGCCGGGACTTGAAGCATTGAGTTATGCTTTTGTTATGGTTAACGGCTTACAAGTTTGAGAATGCTGGTTTTACGGAATTCATGTTTTTACGCCACCCTAAGGTCGTAAATTGGATATTCTGGCCAAGGCAAGACGTTAAACTCTAGACAAACGTCCTAGATCGCATAATTATGGCCACAAATAAATAAATAAATATCGGACAACCTTACACAGATCGATCTAGTCCCAAATTAAGCTCAAGAAGGCTTGTGTTATGGGTACTAGACGACGATATACGTACTTATATAGATAAATATATACTTTAATACATAGAACAACCATGACCCAAGCACAAATATTCGAGTTCATCACACAAATATTTGCCCTGGCCGGGATTCGAACCCAGGACCGCCGGCTCAGTAGGCAGGTGTCTACAAACCGAGCCAAACGCGTCGTCAAACAACTTGCGATCTGGGCCATTCGCGAATTTACCACCCTAGGTATGTAATGTATTTACTATTACACTACAGTTATGTATTGTCAAACAAACTCTATGAAAAGCCTATAAAAACGCTTGTATCTTCATAAGTGGCTTCGTAACATAACGTGATGTTTATTTTTCCACATTCAAAATTTCAATGAAATTTCTATAATAATTTTATTGAAAATCAGTATTTTATGGAGAGCAGTCATTATTTCATAGAAAATCTTAACACGATTTGTTTGGGTGTGAGTCGAAACATACCTACGCCTGTACGAGTCGGTGCCATTCGCAATAACATTAAGAACAACTAACCGGCTAACGTAACGGTTCTGTTTCAGAAACACAAAGCTATGAGAAAGCTGTGTCGTAAGGAATATAAGGGATGGAACGTATAGCCACGTTTTTTGAAGTAAGCCGTTTATTTAGTGGTGACTACGTATAGGAAGATTTATATAAGTTGGAAGGCGAATTTGTTGGAACAAACTCCATCTTAAACTGGTCAAAGTCGAAGAAAAATTTGGTTGGCCATTGTATTAGGTCACATAGCGCTGTTAATGTCACTTCTGTGGCGCGGAGATATACCCAATAGCGGGTTATACACAAAGTCCGACTCACTAGTAGCGAGTGCTAAACAGCCCTGATACAGTTCAACTCATGTTCATAAAAATCCTACGTCTTTTATTTAACCAGCCACCCTGAAAGCGACACCACACAAAACTTAGACTATTTTCCATCATGTCAAAGGAAATAGTAACTCTACCTCTCTGTTTCCGATATCTAAAATTGTTTACCCTGTTTATCGCCTTTTCTAGGTGAAAATGTAAGTTTTTTTTTTTTAAATGTGAGTACTTTTCTGTGAGTACTTAAGCAGATAAAAAATCCTCTGATAATCGTGTAATGATGTGACACAAACATAGATTCTTATAATTTGTAATTGAATAATTTGTTGTTGAAAAGAACGCGTAGTTTACTACGAGAATAGTAACATAACACATTACAGAGGCTTTAGTAATGAGGCCGTTACATACAGATTGACTTATATTATATATAAATACAAAGGATAAATGAGAAGCCAAAATTTCACGCAATCCACTAAAGTGCTAAGAATCGAACCCACGACCTCTGCTTGGCCGGAGCAAGTGCTCTCACCACTGAGTTATAAACCCTTATATGGATAGCGTGTAATAATGTCTTCTCATTCCGCTTTTTAAGGCGCCCTCTGTATTTTTCTGTTTAAATGCTAAGCGCATTAGCCGATCTCCTGAACGCACGCATTCACATACGTACTCGGTCCCCCGTTTTCCTTATATTTCTCGCAATGCATGATCATTCATGTTTCGAGCCCGAGCCCTGCATCTCTACCGTAACTGACACGCGACTCTTTATCGCGCGACATATACTAGCTGTCACTTTCCTTTCAATACCGTGCGAGCATGACAGATGATGCTGAGTCACGCGAAAAGCGAACTCGCTCTGCACCTCTAGCATAACTGTCATACGCGACTATTTCTCGCGCGAGATAATTCCCCGTCTCTTTCTGTGCAGTAATGTGAGAGAGTGACGGGTAGCGCTATCTCACTCGACAAGAATCGCGAAGCATAGTTGTGCTAGACGGGCTGATGCAAGAGTTACAATAGTTGCGTATGCAAGGAAACTTTTAAAATAAAATGTACGTACAGTTCGTGAGGCTTTCGCTAAAATATGTTTCTACAAAACCAGAGGTAACCTTTCTGTGTTTGAATGGAAACCTCTGCTCTTTAGCACTCTATAGAGCTGTAGTCCCAACTACCCTTAGTTATTTTCGTCTGCTTCAAACGAAATCTTGAATGACAAACAAAGTTAAACGTACCTACTGACGACAATACACTGAAAGTGATTGCTGTTTTTGGAGCCTAATTCAAATAATAATCGGATTTCCTCTCCGGGTTATTGAATTGTCCAAATTAACGGCGAACCCTTCGGGGTAAACAAAGTTTCATTCATCATTTCAATTTGGAATCGCTTTGTGTCTATTGTTTTCAGTTCCTTTAGGAAGGTTGATGACGCGAAAGTAAATTGTCAATCCACTTAAAAAGAGGTTAAAATTCAATTTATTGTTTTTTTTTGTAATTCCTTGTTTCATACGAATGGTACCTACAATATTGTTATAGATAAGTATCAAAAGATTATTAATAGATTGTAACAAGGATGATTTAATGTTAGAGTTAGGTGCTAAAGAGTTTAAAGCTTTCAAATCACCACAAGTATGATTAAGTTCATTAGGTACCTTGCCTTCATCGACTTGCTCCTTGCTCCGATTATTTTACATCATAAGTCATAACAGTAGATCAGAGTAGCGCAAAATAGATATGAAATACCGTTATATCAAGTGTTTATTTTATCAATATCAATATAATATCATATCATATTTACCAATTTATTGTATAACAAGTGTAATTTTAGTCTGAAACTATATAGAAATTTACGTACCCAAGCACTTATACTTGTATCACTTAAATGGAAAATAAAAATTATTCTAAATGTCGAAGGATTTATTTTTCTTAAGGATCGTACTGTAAGTACCATAAATGTAAGTATATAAACACTTTATTGTATACACACACAGCTTATAAATACAATTATAACAAATATTACATGAACCATTGATACAAAGATCAAAGCACAAAGAAAATAAATGTAAATGCGTAACCGGGCGGATGAGACCGGGAATCGAACCCGGTACCTCTGGATTACCGGTCCAACGTGTTACAACGCATTTTAATCCAGACGTACCGGATTCGAATCCCGTGGTGTCCCGTGTACCCATATTAAGTATGTGCCTGCATCACATGTAGGGGGGATATATCGGATAATATCATGAACAATCGAATTTCGCCTAAACGTGATTTTTACTGGGAACAACAAAATAACGTTGTCATAACACTACAGGACCAATGGCAGAGTTGATCTTCTCTCGTAGCACTGCCGCACTGAATTAAAATTCACACGGATTGTCATCAGAGTTAGCTCGCAACCGACAGGGAGTGTTTTGACAGTAAAAAGACGTATTTGCCACAGATATTGTTAGAAAACTATGCTCTTATGTTGCAGGACTACGGAATAAAAGTCGACTGTCAAGCTTTTTTAATCGGCATTTGAGATCGACTGGTGGCGTTCGTAACACCTGCATAGAGGATTTGGTGCAGTATTCTAGACTTATTCTCGTGTCCATAAACTGGGGTATTTTAGATTAATATTTATATAATAGCCAATTGAGTGATGTATCGGTAAATTATTAATGCCGTTAATGTGATCGATATAGTGATAACAAAATCGATTAAGTAATGCTCATGTGATGCATGATATTTGTCGGTAATTCTCGACATTCAAATGACTTAATGTGAGATAAATAGGTAGCACAATCTAATCAAAACGCAAGTCCGACCCCACTTGGAGTATTGCAGTCACCTCTGGGCAGGACCCCCCGAATACCAGCTTCGCCCTTTGAACTCGGTTCAAAGACGCGCTGTCGGCATAGTTGACATCCCAAACTCACAGACGGAATCGAGCCTCTATGTCTGAGGCTTTCCTCCTTGTGTTTGTTCTACCGTCTGTATGTGTTATGAGGAATTGTTTGACGTGATGTCCACGGCTATTTTCTACTGTCACACTGCTCGCCATCGATATTCATCCTCAAAGACTGGAGCCTAAATGGTCGAGAACTGTGCGGTTCCGGAGGAATTTCCCACCACGAACGCTCCGCATGTGGAATGAGCTCCTTGCGGAGGTTTTCCCCGGGGGCTACAGTAGGTAGGTAGTACAGTAGGTCTTCAAGAGGGGAGTAAGTAGGTTCTTAAAGGGTCGGCAACGCGCGCGTGACGCTCCTGGCGTCGCAAGCGTCCATAGGCGGTTGGTAACTGCTTAACATCAGGCGGGAAACACCTTCAACAAGGTGGACTGATGACCTGATTAGGATCGCGGAATTAATCGGATGAGGGCGGCTCACGACCGATCATTGTGGAGAACTTTGGGGAAGGACTTTGTCCAGCAATGAACCTCTATCGGCTAATATGATGACGATGATGATGATCTTTTAACTGTCAGGAAAAGGGTTTTATCTTCTTTTTAATTAACAATGGTTTCGTCGCCAGCGGACAAACGGACAGCTGTGCTTTATCGAAAGCATTATTAACAAATCGAAAGCGAAACAGCTTCAAACAAAACACGTATCGATTCGTTGACAGCATGTTTCAGCGTAACGCTATCAAAGTACGGAGGTAGAGTAGACTTAGCCAGGTGTGGTCTTTTCTGTTGATATTAGAATCGTGTGTAGATCATTCACTTTGTTTGGGTAGCAACTCGTCCTGCTGACTGTGCCGTTGCTCTAATAGCCGTAGTTGGGGTAACGTGTTTGCTTAACAAACTGTACAGTGCGACTGTTTCTGTCGCTTGCATAGATGATACAGTTGAAATCAGGACACGATGAAATTGAGGTGACAAGCTCAAAATTTTGCAAATGGATTTCTAAAGGTTTCTTAACGTAAATTAAAACTCAGTTTTTCGAGCATTTCATTTTCCAAACTGAAATATTTATCAATATATTGTCATGAAGGCATACGTTTTAACCCCCGACGAAAAAAGAGGGGTGTTATAGGTATATAAAATGTGTATTTGGGTGTTTGCTCCCAAACGGATGGACCAATTTGAGTTTGGTTTTTAATCGAAAGACGTGTCCGTCGGGATGGTTCTTAGCTATGTTTGGTGGAAATAAGGCCAGTAGTTTCGTGAATTGATGTGTTAATACAAGTCAGCGTAAATATTATACGACCATAATCTATATTAAATGTCATTTATTAAGCTGACATACTCACCGCGAGACTCGTTAAATAGCGTTAAATGCTCCGCTTTTCGCGTCTGATAGGGCAAAATCGACGAGCGTTCATAGTGTAAATAATCTCACAAATAATACCGAAGAGTCTTCACTTTCAACATAATATTCATTTACCAACTACATTAACTTCCCAAAATAGATAATGAAATAAATATGGCAACACATCGAATTAAAATCTCTGCACCCAATATGTTCGGTTTTTTATTGGTGGTCAATTCTACATTAGTTTATACAGTATGCTGTAGAATTTAACATCAGTCGTCATCTCTATTCTGAGAAGGCTTTTGCGAAGATCAAGACAGAACCTTCTGTTGAATTTATTGTGGCATAAATAGCTGCAGCTTGGCTAACGTGTTTGCTTAATAAACTGCGCAGTGTGACCAGTTCCGTCGCTTTGCGAGAAGCAGATGCAGAGAAAATTAGGACACGAACACACTACACTGAATTGAGGCGACCAACGCAAAACTTTCAAAACATTTGCAAACGGACTGCTGTTCACGAAATTTGTCTCCGCGCTGCATACCACCCTGACAAACTCGTCGCTTTTAATATAAATTAATAAATAATAATAATAATAGGGCCAGATTCAGACGATACTCCTAGACACGGCGCGCATCGTCAGGAGGTTCCTCTCTTTACAGCCCTAACCACCGGTAACCTGGGCCCTGCCCCGCTGCCGGCTGCACCCTAGGTTAGGTTTTTTATAATGTGTTTATATTTATTTTTATAGAATCTTTTTATTGTTTTTTTTTATGTGGAAATACCACTTTATTTTTCTTTTTTTATAAATAATAATAATAAATATCGGACAACCTTACACAAATCGATCTAGTCCCAAATTAAGCTCAAGAAGGCTTGTGTTATGGGTACTAGACGACGATATACGTACTTATATAGATAAATATATACTTAAATTCATAGAACAACCATGACCCAAGCACAAATATTCGAGTTTATCACACAAATATTTTCCCTGGCCGGGATTCGAACCCGAGACCGCCGGCTCAGTAGGCCCCTGCCGTGTATACAAACCGAGCCAAACGCGACGTCAATGACGCAAAGGTAAATTAAGAAAGAGAAATTTAATGGTATCTACTACAATCTAAGCAGGATAGGTGTTTATATATGTAATGTAGGCCTATGGCCTATGTCCAGCAGTGGACGTCCTTTGGTTGATGATTTGTCATGTATTTTATATATTTTCCTTTTTATATAAATGTATTGTAAAGATAAATACAGGGATATTAATATAGTATTTTATGCAACCGTTGTATAAGAGGGGGCAAAAAACGCGAGTGGCATGGGTTACGATGTGAGCGCAGCGAACATCGTAAGAAAGATGCCACGAGCGTTTTTTGACCTACTTATACAACGTTGCATACAATACTTTTTCTACGACTCGACATTTCATAAATAAAATGCAAATAAACAACAAAGAAAATAATTACATGGTCCCGCTCGGAATCAACAAAATTAAAAAGAAAAATTGTCTCTGATAAACTTTTTTTTTATTGACATCCATCTGTCAAAAAAATATTAACTTATACATAAAGGTATACGATCACCATACTAAACATCTGTCAAAAAAATTAAACTTATACATAAAGGTATACGTTCTCTATACTAAACATCCCTGCACTGAAGATAAAACTTTTTTTTTAAGTTGGCAGCAATGCCTTAGTAGAAAAGGTTTTTTTTTTAATTTGCATATTGTGTGAATGCATCTGTTCATCATGAAATCTGAGGTACTAAGTGATGGTTTTTTGGCGACATTATAACATCGGTTAGCAGTGTGTTTTTGAGCAGTAGAGTATAGACTTTTACAGACTTTCATAATTTATGTCTTTATATTAGAGTTAGTAACTATATAAATGACAGAAAAAAGTACTGGAGTAGAAAAAATATTAAGGGACACTTACTCCAATCGACCTAGTCCCAAACTAAGCAATGTACTATGGGTACATTTTATTCTCGTGTTGTCAAACAAATAAAGAGGATTTTACTTCCCTGAACAAACTAAATGGTGAAAACGGTCACCTTAAAGCTGTATATCAATTTGTGACTGTCCAACCACCCGTAAAGCTAGTAACAAGATTTGTATGGGACAATACTAACCAATATTTTCAGTGTAACAGATGGCTTCACGGACTGCATAGATCGGTGACCGTTTCCGTCGCTTTCATAGCCACTAGATTGGTTTAGAATTGTGTAGTGCCATAAAAGTTAGCTATATTATTTTGTACAATGATATACAGCTTGTATATTTGATATAACCGCATACCTACTATACGGGGTCTTAGTATAGGCATTTATTAATCTACGTCTGGCTTCAATTTGCAGATAATATATCAAAAATCAAATATACACGCTGTATGTATATTGCATATTTCACAAAATTCATAGGAATTTTTTTTTTTTTAAAAAAGGGGCTCTGTGAGCTGTAGACCTCACGAGTTACTTACTTCCTAAATGACTAAAATATATTTTTTTGCGTTTTCAAATCCCATATCTCCGCCTCTTTCTCGCGCGAGATACACTACCTATCTCTTTCTGTACAGTACTGTGAGAGAGTGACGTGGGTGGGTGGGTGATGCTATGCTAGGCTGGTCTCATAACTCGTTATATTGGTCTAACTAAGTATTTAATGGCAGTGTTAAAAGTCCAATTGGCAAAAAATTTACCAAGCGACATATTATCTGTCGAAAACTTATTTGTTTTGAGGTAATGGAACTTAACAATCGATTACCTACTAGTGGTATTGTCTTGCTAAAGCAAATATTATGTATGTTCAACTGTCCCTTTGAGCTAGTAACAATTCAATTAAGTAAACTGCCGCACACTCCAGTAGATATTATCTCAACGCACACGCTATTCAGTGGTCTAACGATTTAAGCTAGATTATGAGTTAGTAAACTTGGCAGTAAATAGATCATAAATTTATAAAACATGTAAAACATATAAAAATTTAAATACGTTATCTGTATCAATAGTTTAATATAAAAATTGTTGTATAATGTTTCATAAATCATTGATAGAAAGATCAGTGCACAAAGAAAAATTGAAATGCTAAGGTTAAGCCATATAAGGAAAAAATCCAAAGGTTATCTTGCGTGGAGAAGGTACACACTGGACCGGTAATCCAGAGGTACCGGGTTCGCTTCCCGGTCTCTTCTGCCAGGTTACGCATTTAAAATTTTCTTTGTGCTTTGATTTTTGTATCAATGGATTACTAAATAGATCGTCAGACGAGAATGCACAAAAAATGATTCATCAACAGGTGACTGATAGCCTATAGATACTCGTAAATACTTAAGGACCTTAAAGCTAAAGTCGCTTCCTGATGTCTGTCTGTCTGTCCCTATGTATGCTTAGATCTTTAAAAGTGTGCAACAGATTTTAATGCAAACCATGAATACAAAGATCAAAGCTTAAAGAAAAAATTAAAAAGGAGCTACCTGGTGGAAGGGACCGGGTATCGAACCCGATACCTCTGGATTACCGGTCCAGCGCGTTAGCCACTTCGCTACCCTCGCTCCACGTAGACCTGACGATTTTTTCCTTATGCTTTGTGTGTCGATCTTTGCATTGTTTATTTGAAAGGTTTATACACCTTAGCGCCACCAGGAAGCTCCTTTTTAAATTTGTCTTTAAGCTTTGATCTTTGTATTCATGGTTTAAATAAAAATTGTGGTGTACCCACATTAAAAAATGAGACATTACATGTATGTGTGTAAACACTTTATTGTACATAAAAACAAGAAAAACACATTACAAAAAAAAAATAAGCATGTACAAAGGCGAACTTATCCCTTTAAGGGACCTCTTCCAGTTAAACTTTGAGCAAATGAGTGCTAAACAAATGTAAATGGTAGACAAACCAAGTAACATGTACAATACAAAGGAGTACCTAACTATAACTAACTAACATGTTTCATAAATTTATAGATTTTAATGCAGTTTTTTTAATAGATTGATTGAAGAGGACGGTTTATTATATATAATAAGTACATGCATAATTTATCAGCATTGCACCCGAGCGAAGCCAGGGCGGGTCGCTAGTAATATATAAAAGAGGTATAAGTTTTATACACACCTAATTTATTTTCTCCGTTGTATTTATTATCAGTAATATTTAAATATCAGCTTAAGGAAATACATTAAATAGAGCTGCCTCCAAGTCCATATTCCTATCAAGAATCGAAAGTGATTATGGTGGTTTTAACAGAATGTGATAATGGGCACACAAATGGCCCCATTTCGGTGGCCCGGAACATTTCCTATTCATAAATTCATGGCCAACATTGGGTGTAATGGTGTAAGAATAGAGTGGTGTAGAAGCGAAGCTGCGAAAGAGATTAGGTGTGTACTCGTAAAGATAAGTAATTTCATAATGAACATGCTTTAGATGTGCATACGCCATTTTAAACAAAAATTGGCGTAGACATTTGTACAATAACATTAATAATTGCTAATACTAACTACGACTGGAAGTTCTATTTCATTATTGTTACGAACAGCATATTAAGACCTTTTTGATGTTATGTATTTTTTTACTTTTAGTTGTCTATTATAAGAAAGAAGCTAATGTCATTATCGATTTTCACGTAATTCAGATGCAATTCGATGACTCTGACTCAATACTCGATGATGATCCGTTCCTCGTGAGGATCGATCAAGCTGATTCGAGCTGCAGGAACGTAGTCGACCTCAAAGGTAACATAAGTATTATGACGACGCGTTTGGCTCGGTTTCTAGACACCTGCCTACTGAGTCGGCGGTCCCGGGTTCGAATCCCGGCCGGGGCAAATATTTGTGTGATGAATTCGAATATTTGTGCTACCTATATTGTTCTTGGGTCATGGATGTTATCTATATATGTATTTAAGTATCGATACCTCCTACGTATACTGATACAACTGACATTTTTACGATTTTCGTTTATATTTAGGATCAAAATACTTATATCTACATGCTATACAATTTTCATGACAAAATTACTGCTAGTTATAAAGTGACGTATACTAATACAACTAACACCGTTTTTTAATTTAGAACATCGTTTACTGAGCTAATTCACTTGTACCACTGTACGCAGTACACCTATCAAGTACAAGTGGCAGTTATCTCAGTATGCTTGCTCGTCATCGTTGCGGACGTAAGATGTCCCACTATGCGCGACGGACAGTCGATGTGGCCTACGTCTTTTCTACCTACTACGTATCAAATAAGCTTACTTTTGGTTATGATACAGTTTTCTCCAATCAGTACCGATGGTTGTTTAGAGTACAATAATAGCCATATGTTGCCACTACCTACAGTAAACCAGAGTCACCACTAGGGCTGCCATCCGACCGGGTTACCCCGGATTTGTCCTAGTTTGAAGCCGTTCGGGGGCCGTCCGGGGTTTTTTAATGTCAATAAAAAATAGTTTTTTTTTTTTTATTAATGGGGGAAATGCAAGTTACTCCAAATGTCCGGGTTTTTAAGTCTTTGTCCGTATTCGGCGAATTTAGAGATGGCAGCTGCTTAGTTGGCACGACAGGCAATTGTAAAATAAAATAGCACAAAATATGTCGGTAGCTTACGTGTAATTTAAAAAAATATTTGGATCAACGAACAAAGAAAGTAAAAATCTAATCATGAGTTTAAATAAAAAAATAAATACGTGAAAAACAAGCCAAGAAAACAAATAATAAACATATAAGACAAAAAATGCGTTAAATTTTAGTGTCTGAACGGATTTTTTTTTAGATAATAAATAAATTTTAAGGGACCATCTTACACAAATCGACCCAGTGTCCCAAGCAAAGTAAAGCTTGTACTATGGGTACAAGACGACGATAATATATTTTTCTACTCCAGTACTTTTTTCTGTCATTTATATAGTTACTAACTCTAATATAAAGACATAAATTATGAAAGTCTGTAAAAGTCTATACTCTACTGCCCAAAAACACACTGCTAACCGATGTTATAATGTCGCCAAAAAAGCATCACTTAGTACCACAGATTACAAGATGAACAGCTGCATTCACACAATTTGCAAATTAAAAAAAAAACTTATTGTACTAAGGCATTGCTGCCAACTTAAAAAAAAAGTTTTATCTTCAGTGCATGGATGTTTAGTACAGTGAACGTATACCTTTAGGTATAAGTTTATTTTTTTTGACAGATGTTTAGTATGGTGATCGTATACCTTTATGTATAAGTTAATATTTTTTTGACAGATGGATGTCAATAAAAAAAAAGTTTATCAGAGACAATTTTTCTTTTTAATTTTGTTGATTCCGAGCGGGAACATGTAATTATTTTCTTTGTTGTTTATTTGCATTTTATTTATGAAATGTCGAGTCGTAGAAAAAGTATTGTATGCAACGTTGTATAAGTAGGTCAAAAAACGCTTGTGGCATCTCTCTTACGATGTTCGCTACGCTCACATCGTAACCCATGCCACTCGCGTTTTTTGCCCCCTCTTATACAACGGTTGCATAAAATACTATTATACATATTTTATAAAGTACATGTAGAGATAACATCCATTACCAGGAATAAATATTCAAGTTCATTACACACATTTTGCTGGCGGCTTGTTGAATTTGATTGAAATGTATAATTTGTACAAGGAGTCGTTTAATTCTACCAAATACGAAGCGCAAGCTTAGTCTGTTCGACAATACCGTGATATTTTCAGTCAAAATATTAAGTTGACGCATGTCACATTTACGAGAATTTGAAAACACCTACTGAAAAACAAACATCCAAACACATTGGCACATGGAAGAAAGAGACTTGAAATAAATAGGAAAAAAAAAAACTCAAACTTCACAAAAAAATGCGACTGCTGTATTCGACCTTCAAAAACCTTGTCATCTCCTCACGGTAATATAAGCATGTTTTATTATTGCTTATTGTCCTTTATATATGTCCCTTAATATATTTTTTTTTTTTTTTTTTATAATTTATTATTTTCGCAACGGCTATCACTTTATTTTACAACAAGGTAACACAATTGTATCAGCGTCATTTTGTAACGCTGTATTTTAAGTACACTGCTGGCTGGCTGCAAGCCGGCTGGAGGCCGAAGGGCTTACTGCCAATTCACAAAAAGAAGAAAAAATTAACCTTAGTGCCGTTTTGGCCCTTGAAAATAAGAAAATTGATAACAAATTACGTTTTTATGATTGCTCATAGGAAACTAAAAAAAAAACCATAATCGCAACCTCTCTCGGTACAAAATTTGGTGTTCAATACAATTTTAGAATGTTATAATTAGTACTGATGTCAGAGGACTGTCGCTTCTACGCACCTTCATTCTTATGGTAATGGACAATTTTTCTCCGATAGTCTCTGCCTGGTCTTTAGCGGCCCGAATTGAAATGCAAATGGTTGCGTTCCTTTTGCACTCCAGACAGGGGTATTAACATTGTTCTTTACGCCCTTAATAGGTTTTGAAGAATACGTTATTGGAGGGTTTCAGTTTTGATTCTAAATGAGATTAAAATGTAAAAATATATATATTAAAACTTTCGTGAGACATATTTAATTATTGTATTAAGCGGTTTACACTCACGTGAAATTGTCAGGAACGGCCCGACATGTTTCGAACTCGTATGGAGCTCTTCATCAGGGACGGCTGCCCGTACACCGCCGCGACAACCTCGTCACTGCTGATACTTTGATCGACGTTCCGCTCTAAGCGCGCGCGCCGGTGGCGCGGGGGCGGGGGGTGCTTGCAAGCCCGCGACTTGTCCGTCCAGCACTCCAACGTCACTTTTGAAACATGTCGGGCCGTTCCTGACAATTTCACGTGAGTGTAAACCGCTTAATACAATAATTAAATATATGTCGGGTCTTCCTCTGGAGATTCATGACCATCGGGTCCAGGCATAGCGCAGGCAACGAAATAACACTCAAGTTTTAACGTCTGATAATATATTCACACACTTGAATCAAAATCACACCAAAATACTTAAGGATTACACTGATGTAAACAGATTAAGTTTAAAATGGAAACGTGATGCATTCGCCGCAGAACTAGATACGTGCTCTTTGTTCAAGCGCTCGATCAAGAATGACGCTATGACGATTTAACTTTATCCTCCTTCCACTTTCCGTTACCATGTGACCAACTGGTCACGTGATCAACCGGTCACGTGATCAACTGGTCACGTGATCAACAACTTCTAGTTCTGCGTCGACCACATCCAAGCTTACCGCTTGACGTTTCCGTCAATCGACAATAGATGGCGTTATACGTTAAAATCAAACAGAAATCGAATCATAGCAAATCATCAAAAATAGGAGTACAGCTATAATTAGGACAAATTCTCAAATCTACCGCGTGTTGCGCTACCATTTGCACTCTGCGACACGGCCATCTTGACATCTCACACGTCCTCGTGTGACGTACGCGTACCTGTAAAGAAAAATAAACTTGCAACAGTAAATGTTTACAATCTCGGCCATACTGACCCTATAAAGTAGGTATGATTAAGTGATGATGTTAAGTTGACCGTGTTCCAAATGTACATCTTTATAATTAACCTTTATACAATCACAAATCTGAGACACTTAAATTAAAAGCGAAATGTGCTCTAACAAACGCAAAATACTCAAATTCCGTCATAACAGAAAAACAGGACAACCTTTAGGTAAGTTCCGTGATCGCCACTTTCGAACTAACGGACCTTGCCCAAAGGCGACCGACATTCATCATAATAATTCTGGACAATCCTTAAGGGCGACCGATGGTCGCCTCAAATGGACGGCCTCTTGGCCAACCCCCAAGGACGACCGACATTTGCCTCCATCTGGCCATTACTGGACAACCCCTGGAGGCGACCGATGGTCTCACTTAAGAGACCCCATGGACAACCTCAAAGGGCGACCGACAGTTTCACACACAGAAGAGACTCCATGGACAACCCCTAGAGGCGACCGATAGTCTCACTTAAGAGACTCCATGGACAACCTCAAAGGGCGACCGACAGTCACTGCTACACTCACGCGTCCGATATGATAAGTCATGTCATATTAGTTAAAAGTTGTCGGTAAAGTCAGTTTAAGACAAAGGGTTTTCTTGTGTCGTGTTGTCAAAATTGTCAATGTTATCGAGGTCTTGAAGACTGCTATCGGGCATTTTTCGTAGTCTGTCATGTGCGTACTTGTAAGTCCTATTGGAGTTAAGGGCTTTGAGGATATAACGATCGCCTTCTACAACTTCGATGATTTTAAAGGGTCCCTTGTATTTCGGGTCGAGCTTTGTTTGGTTCCGCTCTTCGTTTTTGAGTAAGACAAAGTCTCCTACCACAAACGGAATTATTTTTGCCTTTGGGTTATCAAATCGGGTCTTATCATATGTAGCTACCTTCCCTATATTTTCCATCGCTTGGGTCCTAATCTGATCTATGTCAACTTCAAGCTGCGCATCGCCCGCGTACATAAGAGACAAAGGTCTTGCAACCTTACCTATCAGCAGTTCTAATGGACTACATTTCGTGACACGGTTGTGGGTGCAATTTATGGCGAGTTGTATATCTGGTAAAGCATCCTGCCAGGAGCGATTAGTTGCCTCGGCTGCTGTTAGCATATTTTTGAGAGTGCTCATCACGCGTTCTACTTGGCCATTTGCTCTGGCACTGCCCGTGGCAATCAGATGTAATTTGATGTTGTTTTTGTCGCAATACTCTTTGAATTCTTTACTTGCGAAACATCGTCCCTGATCCGCTATGACCCGAGATGGTGCCCCAAATAAGGCCACACTAGCATTAAGTGCTTTTATACTGCTAGTCGTGTCTATGTGCAGCGTGTGGTGGAGCAACACATACTTAGTAAAGGCGTCTATTAACACAAATACGTACTCTTTCTTGTCGTTCTTGCCGCTTAATTTCCCGGTAGCGTCGATATGTACAGTGTGCCAAGGGATCCCAATTTTTGGGACTGGATGCATTGCCGCCTGTACTTTGCCCGAGTGAGACTTTGAGACCTTGCATGTTACGCAATTTTCTACGAACCTTTTTACGTACTTGCACATGTTTTCGAACCAGTACAGTTCGAAGACTTTTTCCAGCGTTTTTTGCCAACCCAAATGCATTAGACTTTCGTGTACATTGTTGATGACAGACCAGCGAAGCGAGCGTGGTATAATTGGCAATGAACGTGTCCTACCTTGTCGTTGTATTTTACGATGGAGAATACGGGATCTTATCTCGTACGTATTTGCCACATCGTCAGGAAGGTTGTTTTCTTGCAGCGCGGTTATCAACTTACTTAGCTCGGCATCCTGTTGTTGTTCAGCTAGGAGCCAGTTGTCCGATAATTCCGTAAAGTCGATCCGTTTTGGTTCTACTCTGTCTACGTTGTCAGCTTCAGCAGGTTCATCAGGCAAGGGATTTCTAGAGAAAAAGTCTGCGTGAGACATTCGCTTACCATCAACATGGGTGATATCAAAATCGAAGCTTTGGAGAAACGCCCACCACCTGTGGACTCGCGGAGTCAGGTCGAGCTTTTTCCGAGTAGCTCGAAGAGAGCTACAGTCCGTGACAACCAAGAATTTGCGACCATGCAAATAGTGCCTGAAGTGCTTTACGGCGTTGACAACTGCAAGTGTCTCCAACTCATACGAGTGGTATTTTGACTCCGCAGTTGTCGTGCGTTTGCTGAAATAGGCAATTGCGTGCAACTTACCAGCCTTTTTCTGCATTAGAACTGCGCCATACCCAATGGCGCTCGCATCTGTATGCAGCTCTACTTCCAAGTCAGGGTCGAAAATCATAAGAGCTTGCTCGTGCGTAAGGCTTGTTATGATTCTCTGCCTTATGGCTTCATGTTCCGCCAGCCACCTTAACTTACCATTACCAGCCGTAAGCGCATACAAAGGCGCCATAATTTGCGAGAACTGTGGTACAAATTGTCGGAAGTAGGAAGCGAGGCCGATAAATTGCCGAAGTTGTCTTACCGTTTCCGGAGGCGGCAAAGCGGTCAATGCCTCGATTTTGCGCGGATTTGGACGAACTTCACCCTGGCTAACCTCGAACCCCAAGTACTCTACCTTTTGTTTCAGGAATGCACATTTCTTGATGTTTAGAGAAAATCCTTTTTCAGTTAATACTTTTAGAACTACCTTAAGTCGTTCAAGAGCCTGATCTACACTATCTGCGACAATTAAGACGTCGTCCATGTAGACGACAACAAAAGTGTTAACTAAGTCACCTAATGCTTTTATAATGGCACGCTGAAATACCGAAGGTGCATTCCTTAGGCCAAAAGGCATAGCGAGGTATTCAAATTGTGATTCAGGCGTGACAAAGGCTGTACGCTCAATTGAGTCGAGATGGATGGGGATCTGGTGAAATCCTGAAGCCATATCTAAGATGGTGAAAAAGTGCCCGCCATGTAATTTCGCTATCTGATCAGATATCAGGGGTAATGGGAATCTATCCGGTATTGTATTGTCATTCAATTCGCGGTAGTCCACACACATTCTGTCAGAGCCATCCTTTTTCTTAACGAGAAGTATGGGACTGGCAAATGGTGAGGAGCTAGGCCTGATGATGCCAGCTTTGAGTAACTCGTCTGTTTTACTACGAACGATCTGCCTCTCTTCGGGACTCAATCGGTAGGGGCGACGGTTGACGGTTTTGTGAGGGTCTTTAAGACGAATCTGCATAGGTTCAGTATCGGCTCGAATAGTTGGTACACCTGTAGTAAACGAGGTCTCATAGCATCGTAAAGTCTCAATCAATAATTCTCTCTGGTCGGAGGGGACGTCGGTATTTATCGTATCAAAGTCAATGGTGCTTGGCGTTGGAAGAGAACAAGACTCTATCACTTTCAATTTGACAAACTGCAATCTATCAGAAGTCATGTGGATCGTTAGACCCTGGGCTAAAACTTCGCGACCAATCATAATATCATGACGTAGATACGAATCTGGCAACACATGGAAAAGGATTTCCAAGAATATGTCATTGATCTCTACTACAGTCAATATTTGCGTGGTGGAGTTCACAGAGGTCTGTCCAATGCCCGTCATAGTCATAACATCGGAAAATCGTTTTCCACTAAGTCTACAGGCAACAGATTCTTTAACTAGCGAGCATTCCGCTCCCGAATCATAATAGAATGTTAATTGCTCACCGGCATGTCGTAGAAGTCCCGCGGGGTTGCTCACGGTGCACAGGTCCACTCGTTTTTTCTTCGAGGCGTTGTCTTCACCGCTGGTTCCCTCTGGGCTGCTCTTCTTCGGACAGTCACTTGCATAATGGCCTTGTCCACGACAGGCGAAACAGGTGACAGGTTTTCCCGCAGTCCCATCCTTGGTCTTGACGTCGGTCTTGTTTCGGCTATCGTTCTTGAATCGGCTGTCGTTCAGGATCATTTCTCTTCTCGAAAAACATTGTGTAGACTTGTGGCCTAATTTGCCGCAGTAGTAACACTTGATGCCGCTGTTAAAATTCCCCGTACGAGGCTTCTTACTATCGGGTTCATCATTATCGGTGTTTGACGGCAGCTTCCTCTTCATAAACGATACCGCCTTGAGCTCCTGTTGCAACTGGCTTCGTGTATTGATTTCTGATGTGAATGACAACCGTTGAACACGTGGCTCAAAACGGGAGATGTGTGATAAAACCGTGGCAATGGCAATTTGCTCAGTGGTCAACCCATTCCACCTTGACATAATTGAAGACATCACACTAGACGCGTAAGAAGCAAGGCATTCTTTGTCGTCGGGTTTTTTAGTATCGAGGTTAATTAAAAATGACGCGACTGTTTCGGAAGAGTCGTACCTTGTAATAAATAGTTGCTTGAAATCGCTCCATTTCATTCCAGGGTAAGCTACCGTAGAAAGCCAGGTAGATGCCTGTTTCTTGAGAGCGCGGCTCAAAGCCATCATCAAGGGTGTTCCGTGGCAATCTGGGTCGTCGATACACATATCCGCAGTTGATACCCAGGCCCGGGCATCGACATCTTGTTTTTCCGGGTCGAAATCAGGTAATCGAATCTCTTTAGACGTTGAAGGTTGTGGTTTGTTAAGAGATTGTAGCAAAGCCATGAAGTTTCTATTTTGTTGTTCCATCATAAGGCGAAATTTTTCATCACTTTTTATTCTTACCGGTAATCGTGGGGAGTGGCATTCATCCCGGACTTCTGATGTCGGGTCTTCCTCTGGAGATTCATGACCATCGGGTCCAGGCATAGCGCAGGCAACGAAATAACACTCAAGTTTTAACGTCTGATAATATATTCACACACTTGAATCAAAATCACACCAAAATACTTAAGGATTACACTGATGTAAACAGATTAAGTTTAAAATGGAAACGTGATGCATTCGCCGCAGAACTAGATACGTGCTCTTTGTTCAAGCGCTCGATCAAGAATGACGCTATGACGATTTAACTTTATCCTCCTTCCACTTTCCGTTACCATGTGACCAACTGGTCACGTGATCAACCGGTCACGTGATCAACTGGTCACGTGATCAACAACTTCTAGTTCTGCGTCGACCACATCCAAGCTTACCGCTTGACGTTTCCGTCAATCGACAATAGATGGCGTTATACGTTAAAATCAAACAGAAATCGAATCATAGCAAATCATCAAAAATAGGAGTACAGCTATAATTAGGACAAATTCTCAAATCTACCGCGTGTTGCGCTACCATTTGCACTCTGCGACATATATATATTCTTGAAATATATGTGTACCATCTAAAAAAATATTGTATATAGAATATTAAAAAATACAGACGGCTTTATTTAAAATGTGTTATTGTTAAAACGAACATTATGTAGGTATTTTAATACATAGCTATAGGTTCATAAGTCCGTTTTAATAAAAAAAAAACTCAAACATGCAATGAAATGTTGTCATAACGTGCGTTATTAACAGGCTTTGAAGTATCATGTGTCGGGCGGAACAACTCGAGAGAACTGTAATAAAGGAATTTCATACCAAATTACCCGGCCTAGGCCGGGTGTAATTTTTTTAAACATGGCGTCTGTGTTCATGAACAGTCTAAACAACTGAATTATATTTTTTTAGTGTTGCATATTTTTATTTCGTTGCAGAATTTTGAGAAAAGCACTATACATGCCTAGCAGTGAAAAGGACTTTTTTTATTTATTTATTTATTTAATAATTACATGCAAATTTACAGTTCACATGACCAAAACATTTGCACGGTAAACACATGGAACACAGAAACACAATTAAGTAAACATAAAAGCAAAAAACAGTAAGACTAACACATAGAACAACAAACATTAAAAATAAAAGACAGCAATAATAAAAACAAGAAAAACAAGCTTAATTCTGTACAAAAAGAAAAAACAACTATTTACAACTACTTCTAATAAATAAAGGTAAACGTATATGAACTTGTGTAGAGCTTAAGTAGGCAAAGAATTTTCTGCAAAATACACCAACACTGTCAGCAAACATGTCAACGTCAGCTTCGAGTGCAACGCGGTTTGACTTGCCGGCTTCGTATCACTATCCTGCCTCCTTGCCAACTTGGCATGCCCTTCTTCCCCGGCGTCTGAAATCGCGGAACTCTAAGAAAATTATTATTTTATTTTCATATTGCGATTGAAAGGAACCTGTGTAACATAATAAAGCGTATAGGGCGAAGTGGATGAAGATCGAGCAAGATTTCATTATCCAAGGAAAAGAGCTACGGAAAAGCCGCTTGAAACAGATTTTGGAACAGTTTTCTATTCATTTATAATAGGCAATTTGTTCAGTAATTGTCATTGAGATTGAAGTATAGGCTGAGATTTAGGCATATTTTAATCTCGTGATTTACTTGGGTACCTACATATCATGTAGGTACAGTCAGCGTCAGATAGTTAGTAGCAGTCAAAGTGACCAAATATATCGAAACAGATCTTTATTTGTATAGACGTAAGGTTGTGTTAAATGATATATTTGGCCATTTTGACTGCTACGAACTATCTGACGCTGACTGTACTTAATTAGGATATTATACCATTGTTTACGACTTGTGTAAATTCAGAAATCTTTTCTGGAAATAGGGTTCCCGCACCGCAATAAAGAACCAGATTTTTTAGGGTTCCGTACCCAAAGGGTAGAAAACGGGACCCTATTACTAAGACTCCGCTGTCTATCTGTCCGTCTGCCACCAGTGATCTAATGAACAGTGATAGTTAGACAGTTGAAATTTTCACAGATGATGTTTTTCTGTTGCCGCTACAAAAACAAATACCTACTACAAAACTAAATATTTAAGGGGGGCTCCCATACAACAAACGTGATCGGTTGCGTTAACTTTGCGCCTTGCATTTATATCTGGCACCATATATACCACGTGCAAACTTAACCTAATTAGGTCGTTAATTTTTTTATACATCCCACTGACACGATATTGGATGGAGTGTTTTATTAATTGAAGGTGTGCTGGACCTCTTTTTCGGAGAACGGAGAATGGACAGCCGTTGGGGCAGCAAAGTCCTGGAGTGGCGATCACGTATAGGAAAGCGCAGTGTGGGTCGGCCCCCGACTAGATGGACGGACGACCTAGTGAGTATAGCGGCGGATCGCACATTGTGGCGAGTCATGGGGGAGGCCTATGTTCAGCAGTGAGATAGATAGATTAAAATGCCAGTCTACATGATCTCAAAACGTTACATTCACATATTTTACTTTGAAAACATCCGTGAGTCACAGACATATTACAAATACAAATACATTTATTGAAAAAACATAATGCGCAGAGAGGTAACGGTTAAATTCTATTACGTAAAAAAACAAATATATTCACAATTTGCAGGACCTGAACTAGGCTTCCCCCTGTTTCAGGCAATAGGAAAGCCTTTCTTCTTCTTCTTTGTTTCGCTCTTGTCTGAGCGGTCGTGGTCATCATGAGGGAGGCTTGGGCGCTGTCGCCCGCCTAACGATGTCCCGCCATCTCGTCCGGTTCGCAGCACTTCTGGTACATCCATGCAATGGTTTGCCCAGAGCAGATTTTATCTGGTCAGTCCATCGAATTAGTGATCTACCATGTGGTCTCGTGCTCTCCACTCTCCCCTGAACAACTAGGCGCTCAATGGAATCACTATTCCGCCTCGACACGTGTCCGAAGAACTTGAGTATGCGTGATTGTACGAGAGCAGATAGACGCCGCTTGATGCCAAGTTCCTGAAATATGGACACATTTGTACGATATTCGGTCCAAGATAATCCCCAGCATTCGCCTCCAGCACCACAACTCCAGGAAAGCCTTTACATTATTTAATTTAAATATTCATCTATATTATAAAATTTACACTAAAGTACTAAATTAAACAAACATTTATTTAACGACAGCCAGTAAGTTCTCTGTATCTTCGTACGTCATATTACCCACGAAACGAGTTTACTCACGTCGTAGAAGTCGAATATCGCTCGACATGATTCGCATCGGTACGCGATTCATCATCAGGAGCTACGATCTGCCGCGGTGGTGGCCAGTCGAAAACGTATTCGAAACATATCGAGCGACATACCACTTCTTCGTAGTTATTTTAATATTCACATAATTGTCAAACAACACAATACGTTTATTCGCTTTGAATTTGCAAACAAAAGTTGTCAATGAACCATAAATTATGGTACGGGTATTAGGGGCCTTAATTTGCCAAGGATTTGTGATAGCACCAATTTAGCAATATCTCAGCTATCTATTGACGTTTGCTATCCGAGCCCCATTAAATAACATTGACAAGGTGGCAATCGAAAGCGGATATGACTCTATTGCTTATATCAAATTTAGGCACATTGTTTTGTTCAGCAATACCTATGGCTCACCATTTTGAATTGAACGCTAACGGAAATAGCCGGTCAAGTGCGAGATGGACTCGCGCATCTAGGATTACGTACGAACCATGAAAGCATAATTGAGAAAAAGGTCTTGTTAGAGAGAGACAGACTGACGGAAAACAAAGTGATCCTACAAGGGTTTCGTTTTAGCCGATTGAAGTACGAAACCCTAATAAACAAACAGATTGTGAGATGTTACCGAGATAATAAAGAGCATCCTCTTATTCCTTTTAAAATGCTGATTGTTTTAAACTTTTTTCTACTTGGTCAAACATGTTTCTTAACATATTATTGATGTTACTACCTAGAACAGGGCTATTGGGATTTATTGGTATATATTTGAAGACAGTTTGAATTCTTCATTGATAATTTTAGTTTCAAAAACTACTTGAAGTTGACAAATTCACGCGAAAAATTTTTTTTCAACTTATTTTCGACTGCACGCAATGAAAGCATGAAATAGCTATGTTACTACCTAGGACTCGGGGAAAAGTATTATTCACTTCAAAAAGTTGGTAGAAATTATCAATATATTCGTCATAATATTAAAAAAAATTTTTTTAAAGGAATAATGCCTCTTAAATATACAAAATTATAATAGGGGCGACATCTTGGATTGGTATCATAGCATACTTCGAATTTGGCTATAGGGTTATTTGTCACGACGCGGCAAACCCTCGACGGAATTAGATACAATCTAATCTGATTGAATTGGTACAGATTAGCATATTTGGAAATGATTTCATTTTGTCCCTTGACTTTACAAGGGTTAATATTTGAGTTTGGAACGTGCCAACCCTTTCGATGTTTTAAAAGGTAAGATATAACATTAACATTTATTCATGGAAAAAATGTTTTTCAGCATTAAAAACAGTTTATTTTTCATTAAAAAAATTAACGTTGTTAAATCAGAAATGACATGACACCCAAACGGTTTTCAGAACTTTGCGTAGCATATTAATCAAAACATTTACCTAATTTTATGAAACATGTAATGTCTCATTTTTTATGTGGGTACACACCACATTTTTTTATATACATAGGTACTAAACCATTGATCCAGAGATAATTTAAAGAAACGTTAAATAAAAATAGTGGATTGGTTTATTTGTAACATAGATTATAGTTCAATAATAACCGTAAAAATAAAAACAATTTTAACATATCAAAAGTACATTAAATGTATCTTTTGCCATGTTTGTTTTGCAGTTATGTTTGCGATACAGAAATTGCGTTGACGACAACGATTCACGTATTAAATAAAATAAAATTGTGTGCTGGACCTTTGTAATGGTTAATGACCTAAACGCTAAGAGCTTTGTACGGTGCTGTCTTATAGTTTTTTATCACAAAAATGTCCGCAACTTTTTTCCAGGAATGAGGAGGGTTATTTATTTCTTTATACCTACATCGAGAACCAACAGCTTAACTTATGCTAATAGTGACATAACTAGTAATACAGAGTGTAATATCCTCGGGTTCTGTACAGTATTCACCAGAACTGGCTCAGCAACGCACCATCAACACTTGCACCCCGAGCGGTGATCCAACGGCTACTGCCGCCCCCCACCCTCCGGGCCTTGACGTCTGCGCTTGAGACAGTTATATAGACACCAATACACTACATCCCTTCCCTGTTTTATTTAATTTATTATTGGATTTGATTTCTATAAATCGATAATCAAAATTGACTACTTACAATCATATCTTACTTATAATAACTGAAACTACGGAAATTAAAGTACTTCTTCGAATTTGGATTTCTAATATGTATCACTGGCTTCATCCGATCCGGAATCAACCTCATCCGTTTCCTTTTCCCCTTCTTTTCCTGCAACAGTCCATTTCCCTTCTATCTTTTTAAGGTGAACTACATTTCTCCTGTATATTTTGCCGTTGTCCTGATTTATTACTTCCACATCTCCGCCCACTGCTCTCTTTACGGTATGTGGGGTTACATCATAATGTAGATCCAGTTTAGATTCTCGATTCATGTTTTTGACATAAACTTTATTTATTTATTATTTATTTAAACTTTATTGCACAAAAGAAAACTTAACGTACAAAAGGCGGACTTAATGCCATGAGGCATTCTCTACCAGTCAACCTTAGGGCAAAGCAGAGAAATTGTAGGCGGTGCATCAGACAACATAATTACATATAATTAAAATACTCATATTAGGTACATACGTACATATAATATACATATATATAAATAGATACATACACTCACCGGGCTCTAAGGCGTTAGGCTTGGCTTTCCTCTTTCTGTCAGAATACTCTTTTCCTCTTGCTTTATTTTCTTGATCAGCATCCCTGCCTTCCATGTCTTCTTCTTTAGTTCGATTAATATCGCTGACCATAGGTATTTTATCCCGGAATTCCCTTCTAAAGAACAGCTCTGACGGAGTAGCCCCTGTTGTTGAGTGTGGTGTACTGTTGTACATTATCAAATATTGTAGTAAACTTGCTTTCCAATCTTGTTTTTCAACCTGGCTAATTTTAATACGTTTAAGTATGTCCCGGTTTTGGCGCTCTACTTCACCGTTTTGTTGGGGCCAGTACGGGATAGTGTTAAAAAGGGTAATGTTTCTTTCGGTGCAATAATCATTAAACTCCTGACTACAGAACTGCTTTCCGTTATCCGCTGTTATACTAGTAGGATACCCAAAACGGCTAAATGTCTCCTCTAAGTGTAACGTTATCTCCCCAGTGGTAATTTTGTGGCATATTTTAATATCTTTGTACCGGCTGTAATAGTCGACTATTACTAGTACCTAACCATTCATTGCTTGGCAGCGGGCCTAGAAGGTCAATAGCTACGTCTACCCAGGGCTCTTCGGGCAGGGTTCTGCGTTTCATAGGATTTGGTGCACTAGGCCCAGATGCTACGGTACATCCCTTGCATGCCTTTACCATTTGTTCAGCATTCTTGTCACATCCGGGCCACCAGACTTTAGTCCGCAATCTACCTTTCATAGCGACTATTCCTGGGTGTCCCTCGTGGGCTGCGTCTAAAACTCTCTGACGAAGTTGTTCGGGTATGACTATTTTATTCCCTCTTAGAAGCATGTCCTCATAAAAACAAAGTTCAGATTGAAAGACTTTATACGCTCTTACGTTTCCATTCCAATTATTATTATATAAACCTTCTTTGACCTGTAAGATCTCGGGGTCACTTGCTGAACATTCCAGGATTTCTTTCAGAGAGACAGCTATAGGTCGCGTGTATGCTACAATCTGATGAACGTGGTCAGTTTGTATACGTGGTGAAACTCAAGCGTGACAGCGGATCTGCGATATTTTCTTTCCCTGGCTTATAAACAACTGTGTATGTATAAGACTGCAATCTCAGAACCCACCTTTCTATCCTGGCGCATGGTTTTGATTTAGGTCCAAATATAACCTCTAGGGGTTTGTGGTCTGTTACTAGTTCAAAATTTTTGCCAAACAAAAATGTGTGGAAATGCTCCACAGACCAGACGAGAGCCAAACCCTCTTTTTCTGTTTGGCAATATCGGCGTTCACATTCCGTTAGGGTTCTGTGGCCGTATGCGATTACTCTAGGTCCCTGTTCGTTCACTTGGATCAATACTGCCCCTAGCCCTACTAACTGGGCTAGCGTCTGCCCAGACAACAGTCCGGTCCTTCACATCATAGTACCCTAAGGTAGGTACGTTGGTGAGAGCCGATTTCAGAGCTTCGAACGAGCGCTGTTGTTCCGGTCCCCAATCATTTTGTATTTCACGCTCAGCACTCATTTTGTTGCGTAATATTTTTTTTATGGGCTCTGTCATTGTCGCATAGTTTGGTATCCATTTACTGACAAAATTCACCAAACCTAGGAAACTCTGTAACTCACCGACAGTCACGGGAGCTCTAAAACTTTGTATCGTCGCAATATATCTCTGAAGTGGTTTGACACCCTCCTCTGCCAGTTCGTGCCCCAGGAACTTGACCTTTGTCATTTTAAATTGGCATTTATCTTCCCTGAGCACAACATTATTTTCCTTCAGAACTGCTACGACTTTCTCAAGACGACTATCATGTTCTTCCAGATCCCTTCCAAAGACTAGGATGTCGTTTATGTAATTAACTACTCCTTCGCATCCTAGCAGCATTCGCTCTAAAGTTTTTTGGAAGATTTCCGGAGCCACGATATGCCAAACATTAACCGTTTGTATCTGTATAATCCCTTGTTGGTAATGAAGGTCGTGATGTGTCTAGATTCTGATTCAATTTCAATTTGGTGAAATGCGTCTTTTATGTCTAATTTTGTGTAATATTTTGCGCCCTTGATTTTAGGGAGTAATTGGTCCATCGTCGGTAAAGGATGGTTTTCTCGGATTATGGCCTCATTAGCCCGGCGCATGTCGACACAAAGACGCACTTCTCCGTTGTCTTTCAATATGGGTACTATAGGTGACATCCATCTGGATGAACCTTGTACTTCTTCTTTAATGTCTTTTCGGATCAACTCATTTATTTTCTCTTCAACTCTTTCCTCCAAGGGCAAGGGAATCCTCCTAGGTAAAGAAACAAATTATATTACTTTAATCAATTTTATATATATATTTTTTTTTTGCAAAGTAGATAACCGATGATTAGCATTTATCACACTTATTTTATTGCCAAATAACATACAATTAACTAGTAAATGAACTATTAGGTTTTTAATAATTTTATATATACCTATGTTATATCGTAATCAAATATGTCAAGCTGATTTTGTATTCAGTACCTGTGAGGTTGTGAAACTGCCGGTATCGCGTGGTCGATAGGCAGTTCAATCTTGACGTTTTTGAACTTCGGAAATATTTCTGATTCTACGTTGTTGATTTCTAAATCCAATCCAATCTTCAGTAATCCCATAGATGTAGCTGACACTCTTCCAAGAAGGTTCCTCGTGCCGTTTTCCATTACATAAAATGTACATTGCTGTGATTTGTTGCCTATTTTCATTTCAGCCTCAAAGGAACCCTTGACTTCTAATGGCGTGTCGCCTCCATAAGCCATGAATGTAACGTCCGGTTTTGCTATTTGATTTCGTGCTGCAACGTCCTTACTTTTTAAAAACTCCCAGGTCTCTGTTGTGATTAGGTTCTGCTTACAACCGGAATCGATCAAGACTTTGGTGCTTACTCCTCCAATGGTACATTCGAATTCCACATCGTCATCGATGTGGAATATGTACTGCGTTGACTGTATTTTCGTTTGGTTTTTGTCGTTTAATGTTACGATCAGTATTATTTGTGTCCACATTCTTTCTTTTCAATGGCAGGATGGTCCTGCAGAACTGTCCAAAGTGACCTTTTAAATCACACTTTAGACATGTTTTGTCACGAGCCGGGCACTTGAGATCATTTGCTGTGTGTCTTGGATTACCGCATCTGGTACAAGAAGATTTGTCTCGTATCTGTCGATTTGATTTGTCAAATCTTCGGTTAAATCTTGTGTCTACCTTGTTTACATAGAAACTTGATTTATCAGGTGTCGAGAAGTCTTCCAACTGTTTATTTATGGCTTCCAGAGTTTTCGCTTCGAGAATAACTCTATCTACTGTAATATCATCTCCAACTTGCAGTATTTTCTTCCGTAGTTCCGATGAAAGGCATTTCTCGGTAATTTGGTCGATAATACTTTCGTCATTGTCCTTAAATTTACATTTGTCAGCCTGTTGTCTGAGGCGTATCAAAAATTTGTCGAATCTTTCGTTAGGTTCTTGTTCAATAAGAGGAAATACATGTCTTTCGAATAGTTTGTTTTTCTTCGGAGCGAAGTATGCGTCTAATTTAGAAAGCGCCACAGCAAAAACATCGACGTCAGGCGTTGGCGCGATGTCCGCTCCCGGAATGTTGTAAAATATCTCTTGTAGTTCAATACCGCCGAAATGCAGCAGACTCGCTTTCTTTTTGTCGTTAGAGGTTATTCCGGCCGCATCTACATATATGTTCAGGGCTCTCTTCCAGCGTTCCCACCGGATGCCCACCGAAGTGGGGTACCCCTCACAATCAAACTTCTCCAATGTGAGCGTTGATGACATAGTTTGGGCGACCTGTAATCAAGCCGTTTAATAATCAGATTCTAGTAAAAGACGTCTGTGCATGTCAATTTAATGACCAGATAAATGTATCTGCTCTATGTATAACCCAGTAACAGCGTTTTCTCTCTCTCTTTTTTTTTTTTTCATAATCCGGTAGCATCCGAATCAGGTACATTTGTCCGTTTCTATTTTCGGTATGACATGACAATTAAATGTCCAGATTGGTTAGGTTTAGGTTTAAATATCATTTATTCTCATTAAGAATTTACAATTCACTTATTATGAGAACTTAAAATTAAACATAAATGTTTGCAATGAGCGAGAACATAATGAGGGTAAATCTATATAAAACTGCGACAACATTCTACCGATACAAATTGCCCATACGCCGGGTCCGTACGCCGAGTTGTAAACAAGATAACGAAAAATCACTGAGTTACGCAGACTGGAAGTGGCATAGCGTAGTTGCATTACTTTGTTATATATTATCTGAGCATATTGTATTTGTTTATTTATGTGTGTTAATTAATATGTACTTTTTCTTTGTTCGAATTTAATCATATTTATATTATATTATATTTTATGAGCAATATCTTTGTTAATCTGCTGATTCCCACTTAGGTATGTATCTATTTTGTCAATTTAATGACCAGATAAATTTATCTGCTTTAGTTGGTTTTGTTATGTCACTACCGGGTATCAATTCATACATGACAATTTAATGTCCAGATTGGTTAATCTGCTGATTCCCACTTAGGTATGTATCTATTTGTGTCAATTTAATGACCAGATAAATTTATCTGCTTTAGTTAGTTTGGTGAACATGTTTTGTTATTTCACTACCGGGTATCAATTCATGACAATTTAATGTCCAGATTTGGTAATCTGTTGTTTCAATAAATTAAATAATCAGATAAATTTATCTGCTATAACTGATTCAATGATCAGGTTGATTCTGTTAGCTATTATTACACACTCATGACAATTAAATGTCCAGATTCAGTAATCTGCTGTTTATAATACAAAGCACCGAGCGTGGCAGTATGAAAACACCTTATACGGAGTAAACGGCGTGATCGATTGTTATGCTCAATACCTACTCAATGATTTAGTAAAACTCGGGTCGGGTCGGGAGAAATGCGTAATCCGTGAAACGCACTTGACAACGTCGAATTCTTTAACGACTAACTTGTTTATTGCTAATAAAAGTATAACATCTTATGTTTATCTAACACTCGACGTTTTACCTCATCGAGTAACCTTAACGTGTAGGTACTTTATCAATCTGCCGTATTAATTAATTGCAGGTAAGTAGGTACATATCGACGCTTAAGAATCAATATTGTCTAAGCAACAAAAATACAATTTTACAGGAAGCGTAAAAAACGATTTAAAAATTGGAATTTCAAATTATTGCTTTTTTTTTAAAACGATTAAAATAATAAAAATGTACTAAAACTATTGTTATACGAGGCACCTCTGTAACATTGCCCTGAACAAAGATATTGTTAGTTAAGTGGTATTGCTTCAAAGTAAACTTATATTTTTTTATAATTTGTAAGATGAGTGGTTAGAGTAAAAAAAATCAAAAACATGTTTTTATTAACGCTACACAATATTAATATAAGAAAACCTTGATAAAAATACTTTTATACCAAATTGAAAGGATCACTGCTTAGTAATATAACCGTATAAAAAGTTTGTGTAAGTTTGGTGGTATTGGTTTAATTATAGTACCGTGAAACATGCCAACTTTGCCCGCTTTTTTCGTAAAAACCCGAATATCTCTCTTTTTTTCTATGACGAGATAAAGTTTTTTTTTGTCTAACGCATCCATCGTATTCATATGCATGCGTTTGTTACGAGAAACAATTTTTTAATCTACATTTAACCAACTTTTTTATCAATTTTCACCTCGGGTAAAGTTATCTAAACTTTTGCCAACATTGCCCAAATCGATTATTTCCGTAACTATAGCCCCTACAACGTTAAGATAAGGATCAGTATAAAATCTGGGGTAATAATGGCGTTCCACGTAAATATCTTGGTCTTAACTATACAAACACGTGTGCAATATGGGTGGGCAATGTTACATAGGTATTTTGTTTTACTCCATACAAGCCGAATCAAGCAGTTTGAAATTGTCAGGGTTGTCACTTTTGGTTGAGTAAACCATCTATACCATTATCCACCACCAATACCATTATCAAAGTGAAAAATGTATGCTTAATATTGGGTACTAATAGTTAGGCGGTTATTTTTTTACTCCACGTTTGAATAATCTAAATAAAAATTGTCATAATTGAATATTAGTAGATATTATATGAGAGTTCTGGCACATGCGGCGGCGGCGCAACCGGATATTAGCTAGCTCGATGTCGTAGTAGTTCCAAAAAATCCGCAGTAGCGCCACTGTCGCACATTAGTTTCAAAGATGGCTCGATGTCGTCGTAGTTCTAAAAAAAATCCGTAATGGTGCTACTGTTATCCGCAGTGGCGTCACTGTCGCAAATTTAGTTTCAAAGCTGTCTCGATGTCGTCATAGTTCTAAAAAAAATCTGCAATGGCGCTACTGTCACACATTAGTTTCAAAGCTAGCTCGATATCGTCGATATCGTAAAAGTCCTCAATGATATTTATAGATGGCGCCACTAGATGAATTGCTCAGTAGTTCTCGAAAATATGCTAGAGCTCGATATCGATATCATAAAAGTCCTCAATGATATTATAGATGGTGCCGCTAGGTGAATTGCTCAGTAGTTCTCGAAAATATGTTAGATGTCGTCATACTATAGATTCAGTATTCACACCCATACCAACATCTGGATCACATATGAATGAAACTGGAATATTAAATTTAGACACAGCAAGCGGAGAAGGAACTCATTGGTCTGCATATCTCAAAAAGGGTGATTATTAACTTAAGAAGAGTGGGGAGACCTTTGTCTCAGCAGTTGAACATCATGGGCTCACAATAATAATAAACCCCCACAACACATATACAAACCACATTACGAACATCCTACATAACACAGACAGATATACACCAGACACGTACATAAAATATATAAAATCGATACCATAAGCACACCACATCTACTCGTATACACAAGGATCAGATTACTTGGTTAAACTCGTATCTGGCTCTATAAAAAACCTAACATAAAGTTGTGATGGGAACAAACCCACATACATAATAATAATAATAATAATTTAAACTTTATTATATAAAACTAGAAGTCAGTACAAATAGCAGACTTAATACTTAATGATATTCTCCATCAGTCAACTATAGAACTAAAACAGAGATATGCTAGATAGCAGACTTAATACTAAAGGGTATTATCTACCAACCAATCATAGAGCTAAACAGAGATACACTTGAAGTGGGATGCAAATCAGAAATCTGATGGTACAGAGAGCATCTAGGATGCAACTAAATATAAAATATATATTATTGAGTATATCAAAAATACAAACTTACATTTATGCACATAAAAATGTAAATCACATTTTCTTATATAAAAAAATAAGCACTAATAGTTGTAGTTTCGGAACATTCCTCTGATGTTTCCCCACCCACCGCTTAGAGTAATTAATCACCCGATCCTGGGTACTTAGCTCTCTTATACCTCTATAAGGATGCTCATAATATCCGCTGCCAAAATCATTTTCTAAACATCTCCACTTTCTAATGAGGTTCACACCATAGGTAACATCAAACCCGATACCTCTATTCCAAAACACCCCTTTCATGCATAGAACACTATCGAAACTTGTTATGATATATTGCAGCATATAACACATTGCAATATCACTGTTTTCACATACATTTCTAATAGTATTCAAAACTCGATCCTCTGCAAAATTCTTTTTAGTTATCGTATCACATAATAATATAAAATCGATTTTCAAACTTTTATTTTTCCACACTTCAAAGTTTTCTCCTATATTATTTAAAGAGAGTCTATCATATTCAATTTTAATAAAACCATTTTGATGTAACATCCGTTTTAAGTTGATGCTTGAGGGTACGAGACAATCCACATCATCGTATGCGTTAGTGTAGCCCAATGCATATGCAGGAAAACCTCCGGATATTGCTAGGAATGGCTGCTGCCAATCTTCTAAGACATCGAAAATCTTATTTATCATTCGGTAAATAGCAGGTGCCTCCAAATGTAATACTGAGAGGATCTTCTTCCCAGCGTTTGAAGGCTCACAATCGTTATCACTCACCTCCAGTAGAGATAGGAGGAAACCGCTAATAATATTATGTTTCACTCTCTGAATATCATCCCACTTCCAACGAGTAAGACTATGATTTTTCAAAAGTAGCCGTGAAGCAATAGAAATACTAGGACACTGCATTATCAAGCAGCTGGTAATATGAATACAAGTCTGTACTGGATGAATGTCGAATAGTAAATAATATATAATATATTGCTTTCATTTTGCTTGATTTATATTAGTCATATAGACAGAGTCATTCTGCGGTTTATACGTGATAAGGAACTATATTATTATGCATAATTTATATAAGAAAAGCGGTGACAAACCTTTTTTAAATTATAACTAAGTTATTAAATGAATTATATACAGTACTAGCATTAACCCGCGGCTTCGCTCGCGTGCCTATACAATATACATCATCCTACGGGAACAATGCTTTTTTTCAGAATTAAAAGTAGGCTATAATCTGCAATATGCATTTCCCTGATGCATATCCGTCCAGCCGTTTTAGCGTGAAGAAGTAACAAAACATACACAGACTTTCGCTTTTCTAACATTACTGGGAAATACTTTTTATTTTATCATAACTCCACTTTATCAAATCAAACCGAAAACTCAAGCACTCAAATCAAACGATCTCAGCTTTTACTGTACCAAATAAAGTTCACTTCAAAATCCATAACTCGAAGTGAAGCTAAGACACCGGGATATGTGTGCATTTTATTTGTATAAAGCTTTTATAATGTCCCGAGCCTCCGCTTATTGACTTGTGATATTCGAGATTGATTTAATGATTCTAAGCCATGTTCTAAGTTACGTCATATTCTATTGTAAGATATTGAGGTTCTCTTCGTTGATGAATGAAAAATGTATTATTCTGAGCCAGATAAACGTAATTCAGAATTCTGAAATGACTTAACATAATTATTGAAAAGCTTGAATGTATTTATTACGGATGCAGGGAGTTTCCCGATCATTACTCCTCCCGTCCCAACGCGCCGCCCGCCTATAGGTACCGATTGACGACGATCGAGATGCCACCAAATACAATTTTTTTAATCAATTAGGATAACGCGGGTCTCTATCCATACCTCAAAAGCAAAAACAGAACCCCCTTATAGGATCACGTGTAGCTGTCTGTCAGTCCGTCTGTTACAACCGATTTTCTGCAAAACTACTGCAATTTGGCACAAATGCTTTCAAGAATTTTCATGACCACAAATAAAATTTCAAAATTGGTGGCATTTTCGTAACTAACGTCCCAACAAACCATAAAAATTACACCCATACTCATATTTAGACATTTCAACCCCATTTCACCCCAACAGGGAAGATGTTAATTCACTTCCGCCACGTTGGATTTAAAAATCGTTGCGGTTTTCGTAATTAGCGACCCGATAAACCATAAAAGCATTACCAATGGATTTTCAGACTTTGTCACCACATTTCTCCCTTTTAGGGGTTGAATTAAAAAAAAACCTGAAACACGTGTTTACTCATTTATTGTTAGAAATACTCCTGTGAAGTTTCGAATAAAATAGCCTAACTAATCTTGTTTCCCTATACAAACTCTGGGACCCCATTTCACCCCTTTAGGGGGTGAGTTTTGAAAAATCCTTTCTTAGTGCACCCCTAAACCTTATAAGGAAACTACGTGCCAAATTTTAACTCTCTAGAACCAGCGGTTTAGTATTTAGAAATTTCAATCCCATTTCACCCCAACAGGGGAGATGGTAAGTCAAATCCGCCACGTCGGATTTTAAAATCGTTGTGGTTTTCGTAATCAGCAACCCGATAAACCATAAAACCAATACCCATGCTGATTTTCAGACTTTCTCACCACATTTTTCCCTTATAGGGGTTGAATTTTCAAAAAAAATTAACCCTTCGTATGCCGCCTCCCCGTATTTTACCTATATCTGTATAGGACGGATACGGGACACGGCATACGAAGGGTTAAACACGTGTTTACTCATATATCGTTAGAAATACTCCTGTAAAGTTTCGAATAAAATAGTCTAACTAATCTTGTTTCCCCATACAAACTTTGGACCCCCATTTCACCCCTTTAGGGGGTAAATTTTGAAAAATCCTTTCTTAGTGCACCCCTACACCTTATGAGGAACCTACGTGCCAAATTTGAACTCTCTATAACCAGCGGTTTAGTATTTAGACATTTCAACCCCATTTCACCCCAACAGGGGAGATGGTTACTCACGTTCGCCACGTTGGATTTTAAAATCGTTGCGGTTTTCGTAATCAGTGACCCGATAAACCATAAAAACAATACCCATGCTGATTTTCAGACTTTGTCACCACATTTCTCCCTTTTAGGGGTTGAATTTTCAAAAAAACTGAAACACGTGTTTGCTCATTTATTGTTAGGAATACTCCTGTGAAGTTTCGAATAAAATAGTCTAACTAATCTTGTTTCCCCATACAAACTTTGGAACCCCATTTCACCCCTTTAGGGGGAGAGTTTTGAAAAATCCTTTCTTAGCGGATGCCTACGTCATAACATCTACCTGCATGCCAAATTTCAGCCCGATACGTCCAATGGTTTGGGCTGTGCGTTGATAGATCACTATGTCAGTCAGTCAGTCACCTTTGAGTTTTATATATATAGATATTTTATATAGGCTATAGTTACTTTTTTTTGTTTATAGCCTACGAAGGAGATGTTTTATATTTTCTAGCATCTTATTTTTCACATGATATAATGAATAGGGTAATGTTCTTCCTCCCAGGGCTCAAAATATCTCCATACTGAATTTCATATAAAACAGTTCATGAGTTACGACCCGATGATAAAACAAAAACTACAGCTGAATAAAAAATATTTATACAATATCAGTTATTTCAAAATCTAGCAGAAAACTACTAAATTAATAGAAAATGTCATTGTTTTCTATTTACTCTTTCCGTTTAATTGCCTACGAATTATTATAATCACATTTTGAATCTTGTGTTTTAGTATAGTTTAATAATATTAATTAATGTTATAGGTTAGTGTGCCCCTGAGTCAATTTGAATGCTGATGCATACCTATCATCGGTTCATAAACAGGTTATTGTGTCTGTGTATTTTATACTATTTACTTGGTTTTGTTTATGTACTGTTGGTGTGTCTTATAAATAAACTAGCATTGACCCGCGGCTTCGCTCGCGTGCCTATACAATATACATCATCCTACGGGAACAATGCTTTTTTTCAGAATTAAAAGTAGGCTATAATCTGCAATATGCATTTCCCTGATGCATATCCGTCCAGCCGTTTTAGCGTGAAGAAGTAACAAAACATACACAGACTTTCGCTTTTCTAACATTACTGGGAAATACTTTTTATTTTATCATAACTCCACTTTATCAAATCAAACCGAAAACTCAAGCACTCAAATCAAACGATCTCAGCTTTTACTGTACCAAATAAAGTTCACTTCAAAATCCATAACTCGAAGTGAAGCTAAGACACCGGGATATGTGTGCATTTTATTTGTATAAAGCTTTTATAATGTCCCGAGCCTCCGCTTATTGACTTGTGATATTCGAGATTGATTTAATGATTCTAAGCCATGTTCTAAGTTACGTCATATTCTATTGTAAGATATTGAGGTTCTCTTCGTTGATGAATGAAAAATGTATTATTCTGAGCCAGATAAACGTAATTCAGAATTCTGAAATGACTTAACATAATTATTGAAAAGCTTGAATGTATTTATTACGGATGCAGGGAGTTTCCCGATCATTACTCCTCCCGTCCCAACGCGCCGCCCGCCTATAGGTACCGATTGACGACGATCGAGATGCCACCAAATACAATTTTTTTAATCAATTAGGATAACGCGGGTCTCTATCCATACCTCAAAAGCAAAAACAGAACCCCCTTATAGGATCACGTGTAGCTGTCTGTCAGTCCGTCTGTTACAACCGATTTTCTGCAAAACTACTGCAATTTGGCACAAATGCTTTCAAGAATTTTCATGACCACAAATAAAATTTCAAAATTGGTGGCATTTTCGTAACTAACGTCCCAACAAACCATAAAAATTACACCCATACTCATATTTAGACATTTCAACCCCATTTCACCCCAACAGGGAAGATGTTAATTCACTTCCGCCACGTTGGATTTAAAAATCGTTGCGGTTTTCGTAATTAGCGACCCGATAAACCATAAAAGCATTACCAATGGATTTTCAGACTTTGTCACCACATTTCTCCCTTTTAGGGGTTGAATTAAAAAAAAACCTGAAACACGTGTTTACTCATTTATTGTTAGAAATACTCCTGTGAAGTTTCGAATAAAATAGCCTAACTAATCTTGTTTCCCTATACAAACTCTGGGACCCCATTTCACCCCTTTAGGGGGTGAGTTTTGAAAAATCCTTTCTTAGTGCACCCCTAAACCTTATAAGGAAACTACGTGCCAAATTTTAACTCTCTAGAACCAGCGGTTTAGTATTTAGAAATTTCAATCCCATTTCACCCCAACAGGGGAGATGGTAAGTCAAATCCGCCACGTCGGATTTTAAAATCGTTGTGGTTTTCGTAATCAGCAACCCGATAAACCATAAAACCAATACCCATGCTGATTTTCAGACTTTCTCACCACATTTTTCCCTTATAGGGGTTGAATTTTCAAAAAAAATTAACCCTTCGTATGCCGCCTCCCCGTATTTTACCTATATCTGTATAGGACGGATACGGGACACGGCATACGAAGGGTTAAACACGTGTTTACTCATATATCGTTAGAAATACTCCTGTAAAGTTTCGAATAAAATAGTCTAACTAATCTTGTTTCCCCATACAAACTTTGGACCCCCATTTCACCCCTTTAGGGGGTAAATTTTGAAAAATCCTTTCTTAGTGCACCCCTACACCTTATGAGGAACCTACGTGCCAAATTTGAACTCTCTATAACCAGCGGTTTAGTATTTAGACATTTCAACCCCATTTCACCCCAACAGGGGAGATGGTTACTCACGTTCGCCACGTTGGATTTTAAAATCGTTGCGGTTTTCGTAATCAGTGACCCGATAAACCATAAAAACAATACCCATGCTGATTTTCAGACTTTGTCACCACATGTCTCCCTTTTAGGGGTTGAATTTTCAAAAAAACTGAAACACGTGTTTGCTCATTTATTGTTAGGAATACTTCTGTGAAGTTTCGAATAAAATAGCCTAACTAATCTTGTTTCCCCATACAAACTTTGGAACCCCATTTCACCCATTTAGGGGGTGAGTTTTGAAAAATCCTTTCTTAGCGGATGCCTACGTCATAACATCTACCTGCATGCCAAATTTCAGCCCGATACGTCCAATGGTTTGGGCTGTGCGTTGATAGATCACTATGTCAGTCAGTCAGTCACCTTTGAGTTTTATATATATAGATAATAAATAAATAAATACTTTCATATTCATAGTATTAATATGGTTTAATATAAAAATTTATTTTATAAAAAGTTATATATTCAAAAGAGACTGGATGTGGTTTTCTGATATCAGAGTTTGAACCATAATGTAGACTATTCGTATCAAATAAGTAATAGTTAGAGTGGGGGTAATGAGTATATATACCTCATCTCACCACTTTTATTGTATTCCTTAAAGGTTTTTTGCTGCTGCGATAACTCTCTCTCTCCACCCAAGTAAAATGTTCTCCTGCGAATTCTGTGTTCATAAATTCTCGAGGAAATCTGACTTAAAACGACACGCTAGTTATTGTAAGATGCGAAGAGAGGAAGAGCGAACTGATAAGGTTAAGTGTTCTCGCTGTGAAAAGACGTTTTTACGTGAGGATGTTATGAGGAGACATCTTAAGACATGTCGAGATACCTGTGAAACGCAACAATGTGATACCTCACCCCCCATGAAGAAACTTAAACAACGATGTGAGACATGTAACATAGACGTTGCTAACCTTCATAGCCATCTTCGAAGCACTGCACATAAGAATAAGATATGTGTTGAAGTAGATGACCTCATATATTTATTAAGTTGTGCATACAAAGGACGTATCGCTAGTTATAGAGTCTTCAGTCATAAATCTCATCTTACCCCCCAGGATTTTATGAAGAGCGAATCATACGATTAATCACTAATAAACAGCAATGTGAGTATGATGGTTCAGTGAAAGTGAACCTTGAGTTATTCGCTGAATATATAAAATGGATGAAGGATGATGATGATGATGAGGAAAAAAAAGAAGCTATAGATATTAAATCTTTTAATACAAAAAACAGAGTAGTGCTGCTAGATGGCGGTGATATGAAGACGATATATAAGCTATTTACGGATGAGATAAGCTCTAAAACGGATGAGTTCCAAGAACGTGACAGCGGATGGGCGATAAGTAGAGTTCTCTATTTGGAAGTTAACATCAATAAATTTAGCCCGCTCAAAGGATCATCATATATACCACTCCCAAAGTGGGTGCAGGACAAGCATGCCTGTGTGAATATGAAGAACACTGATGACGCATGTTTTGCTTGGGCGATTACAAGTGCCCTCTACCCCGCAGATAAACATATCGAACTCCCATCATCATATCCCCATTATAAGAAGATACTTAACCTCGAAGGAATATCTTTCCCAATGTCTCTGAGCGGAATTAAGCGTTTCGAAGAGCAAAACGATATAAGTATTAACGTGTTTGAAATCAGTGGGAAAATAATCGCAGGCCCCTTATATCACACTCAGCGGAAGCGTGATAAGCATGTAAATCTTCTTATGATCGAGGATGGTGATCATATGCATTACTGTTGGATAAAACATTTAAGTAGATTAATAAGTAGTCAGCACTCTAACCATAATGGTAAAATATGGTTATGTGATGGGTGTCTGATAACATTTTCAAAAGAAATTTATTATCGAGAGCATATAAAACGTGATTGTTCACATGTTAAAACGATTATACCGGATGAAGGAGAAAACATTCTAAGATTTAAAAATTATCGAAATCAATTACAAGCGCCGATAGTCGTTTACGCTGACCTTGAAGCATTATTGAGACCTATATCTAACTGTTCACCATGTAATTCTTCCTCATATACTCTCAATTATGAGTTACATGAACCGAATAGTTTCGGTTATTTAATCAAGTGCTCATATGATGATTCGCTATCGAAATATATAACATATCGCGGTGAGGGCTGTATGAAAGAGTTCATTCACTCTTTAGAGATAGAGCTAGCACCTTATGTCGATAAAATCAGCAAGGTAGAACCAATGCATCCTCTCACACAAAAACAGCATAAAGATTTTAATTCAGCGATTAATTGTCATATTTGTGGAGGCGTGTTGGATGGTGATAGGGTACATGATCATTGCCACCTCACGGGGAAGTTTAGAGGAGCCGCTCATTCTAAATGTAACTTGGATTATAGACTCACAAACAAAATTCCTATAGTAATGCATAATTTTAGCGGTTATGACTCTCATTTTATAATTAGATCGCTGAAAAAGTATGAAAATGTGAATATTATACCTAAAAATAAGGAAAACTTTATATCGCTTATTATAAAGAGCTCTGCCTTAAAGCTAAATCTTAGGTTTATAGATTCCTTTAGATTCATGGCATCGTCACTAGATAAACTAGTGCAAAATCTATCGAAAAATCAGCTCAGTAACATAACATCGCATTTTCCCTCTGATAAAGTAGACTTATTAACTCGTAAGGGAGTTTTCCCCTATGAGTATGTGAGCGATTGGAGCATACTCGATGAAACATGTTTACCTCATAAAGAAGCATTTTATAATAAGCTAACCGATTCTCACATCTCTGATATAGATTATCAACATGCACAAAAGGTGTGGGAAACGTTTAATATTAAGACTCTAGGTGAATATTGTGATCTTTACCTAAAGACAGATGTATTAGCTGATGTATTTGAAAACTTTCGTAAAATCTGTATGGATGTATACAAGCTAGACCCCGCTCATTATTATACTGTACCTGGATTAAGTTGGCATGCAATGCTAAGGTATACTAACATCGAGTTAGAACTCCTCACTGATATATCAATGATAAAGTTTATCTCGTATGGAATACGCGGTGGACTGAGTCAGTGTTGTGGGAAACATGCACTAGCAAACAATAGATATATAGAGAGTTATGATGCTAATATACCATCTAATTATATAGTTTATTTAGATGCTAATAATTTATATGGATGGGCGATGTCACAATATCTACCCGTGGGGGGTTTCCGCTGGTTATCTCAAGAGGAAATAGTTAATTTCAATATAAGTAGCTCGCACGCGGATGGTGATAGGGGTTATTTCTTAGAAGTGGACTTAGAGTATCCAGCTATCCTACATGATACACATAATGATCTCCCGTTTTGTCCTGTGAATAAGATTCCTTCAATTGGTAGCAGTAAGACTACCAAATTATTAGCTACATTAGAGGAGAAAAACAATTATATTATACACTATCTAAGCTTAAAACAAGCTATAAAACATGGATTAGTAGTAAAAAGGATCCATCGTGTCCTATCCTTCAACCAACGTCCTTGGCTTAAATCATATATCGATCTAAACACGCAAATGCGTATGAAAGCAAAAAACGCTTTTGAAAAAGATTTCTTTAAGCTGATGAATAATGCAGTGTTATGTAAGACAGTGTTATGGAAAATGTTGATAAAAGGGTTGATGTACGTTTCGTTGGCGCATGGGAGAGTCGAGGTAAACGATTTGGAGCACGTGCTTTAATCAGTCGATTAAATTTTCATAGTTCCACTATAATTAACGATGATATTTCAATAATACAGATGATGCGAAATAGGGTAAAGTATGATAAGCCCATATATATAGGATTCACAGTGCTAGAGATAAGTAAAATTCTTATGTATGAATTTCATTATGATTATATGATACCTAAATATGCTAATAATATTCAATTGTTATATATGGATACAGACTCTTTTATATATAATATTAAGACTCATGATTTTTATGAGGATATTAAACCTGATATTATTAACCGGTTTGATACCTCAGATTTTAATATGAATAATATTTATGCTCTACCTCAAGTCAATAAGAAAGTGATAGGGAAAATGAAGGATGAGGCTAATGGTGAAATAATTAAGGAATTCATAGGTGTCCGATCGAAATGTTATTATGTAGAAAAAGCAGGTGGGGATGTTATAAAAAAAATTAAGGGTATAAAGAAAAATGTTATAGCAAAAACTGTTTCCGGTGAAGATTATTACAACTGTATAATGAATGCTCCACCACAGTATAGAAAAATAAATATGATACGCAGTAAATCACATCAGTTATATACTCAAACCATTAATAAAATAGCTCTAGATAATTATGATGATAAACGATTTCCTATCCCCAACAGTAAACATCAAACCTTAGCATTAGGTCATAATCGAATAGATCGATATTATGATCTATTCATTGATTTACCCAACTGATTCCCATCCTCTACTGTTTTTTCTCTGTGTTGAAGTATGTAATTAGTAGCTAGAATAATATATGTATGTTATTTAAATAAAATATTTCAATTTATACTGATGTTTTATTATATTCTCCTTCATCATTATCATCATCATCATCATCATCATCATCATCATGATTATAGTCTTTACAATTTTTTTAGCTATTTCCCATAGTTTTAAAAATAAATTAGCAGCCGACTTATAGAGATAGCTAACAGTAATTTAGGAAGCGGATGGGGTCTTGATAAACGCTTATTAACAGCACTAGTGTTGTACTCTCAATATAAGTATTTTATGTATCAATATTACATTTAACTATTTAAAAAATAAAACAAAAATCGAATATTATTGTTGGGTGATGCAATAAATAGTCGGTAACAGGAAAAATATATAATTGATATGTACTGTGCTGGATTCGAGGTGTGTGATTCATACAATTAGTAGATGTTCAAAACAGGAAGATGTAGCTTGCCAATAACGGTTGGCTGATGTAATAAGCGGTGGTAGCTTAGTGGTTAGCGCATACGACTTTCAATCCGGAGATCGCGGGTTCGAACCCGGCCCCGTACCAATGAGTTTTTCAGAACTCATGTATGGAATGTCATTCGTTATTTACCACTCGCTTTTCGGTGAAGGAAAACATCATGAGGAAACCACCTAAGTCCAATAAGGTCTAGTTTCCCCCTCTGAGTTGAAAGGTCAGATGGTAGTCGCTTTCATAAAAACTAGTGTCTACGTCACATCTTAGGATAAGTGTAGGTATATATATTATATATTTGTTACATAAATAGCCGTTAGTTAATTGATTATTAAATGAAGCGTTTAGAAATTTGGCAATGTTTCTTGGATCAGAAAGTTTTGGTATATGTTTTAATGAGATTATGATGCCAGGTATTTTGTAATGGGATGTAAATGTCAGGTGTTTTGTGGGGGGTGTACTGAGCGGATAGAGTATAAATGAGTGTAAGGTTGAGCGATGTTGTGAGTTCTAACTAGAAAGCGAGCGGATTTTAGTGAAATGTTTTTATCAAACTTGTTACGGTTTGTCAATATTGTTGACTATTGAGTCATTCGATGGGAGTGAAAAAAAGAATGTGACATTATCGCCTGAGATACGTGATTATTATCATCCTCAATGTACTTCAGCAAGCGAGTGGTTTTTGACAAAAGCGTTGGTGTTGGATAAAACGGATGGTGTTATGCGAGGAGAGTGGCTTATAAAATTGTTTATGACACCAAAAGGTGTGATGGAACCAGATAGAAATGTTTGGGTGAAGCAGAGTGAGATAACGCGAGTGCCGATGTGTTCACCGGAGGAAGATATAAGTGTTGTACGTATAGAAATTACGCATGAAAAGTCTCAGCTGCGCGGTAGACGGGAGGTTACTGTGAAGCAGTCATGGTCAAGCGATAGTTATGTTCAAGTTGTACGGGATGATGTGGGGGTTGAGTTTTCACTTCGAGTGAACAAGAAACCCCCCACTACTCCACCTCCATCACACGTTATCATTGTGGATGATAATACTGTTGAAAGTGATGATATTGCAGTTGAAGGTGATAAAAATAAAGATAGTGGTGCTAACTTAAGTAAGGACTGCTTTACTTATAAAAAAACATTAGATAATGTAATTCAATGGGCAGAGTCTGAACAGGATAAATTGTTAAAGTTAGAGGATACAATATGTGAAAATATTCCATTCGTTACGAGACAAAGCTATATTCACGGTAAACAGGAACAGGAACAGGATGCTATTCGAATATAAATTATAATTGGTAGATTGATATTAATTTTAATTAGTGGATTAATATTAATTATTGTTTTGTTTTAAAATATGTGAAGTAAACTTCTGTCCTGCGACTTTGTCCGCATGCTGTTTTAGATGTTTAAAACGGGTGTGTAATGTTTTGTTTAACAACAATTTACGAATTTTCATTTTATATAAAACGAATTGTATAATTTCAACCTGTATAAGTGATCATATAGAATAAAAACAAAATGCATACAAATGAATTGCATAATTTCGAAAAGTATAATAGTTTAATTACATAATAGACTAATAGCATAATAGTCACTTTGTATACTATACCATTGTTATATCATACTTTTTTCATAATAACTTAAAGCATAAATGTTACCTAAATAAATACATCCTAAAAATATAATATTTTTTCTTATTCATTCTTCCCCATTACCGAATCAAATTAGGGTTAGTTACCTTTTAAAGGTCATAAAAAACCCTAACCTACCTATCTCTGAGAACAGTTTCGTTTTAAGGGTTATAAAAAAATAACCGCACCCGTCTAAAACATGTCTAACTTCACATCAATCCTATGAGTAGATACTCACCCTTTTTAATAAGAAAGTTTTGAAGAGTATTATTTTCCATATTATTAATTAATAAATGTGTTTTATTGATGATTGTTTTTATTAGGAAATATTTTTTTTGCGAATCATCTTTCTCTAGGAAAATCATGAATATAAATTCATGATAAAATTGATTCAATTGGTTACACAAGAAATGACAACAGACAAAATAATATTAATGGTTTTTATGTGTTGTTATGGATTGGGTTTCCGGGAAGTTTTTACATAGTCAGTGCTCCTATGGGAATGATAACCGGGTATTGTAGTGTGCGTATGCATACTTGTTTTTGTGTGTATTTGAAGCTGATGCTATTTAAGGACCACGGAGGGGCTCGTGACTTATAGTTCTCTAACTTACTCAGAAACATGCAGTACTACAGAGCTGATGTTGAAGAGGTTCAAGTGGTGGGGTGCGGAAGGGTTTTACGCCATTTATTAGACAGAAAGCTCAAGGAGTGCGAAGAGCTGATGAGAAGAATAGAGGCTAGTGAGCGAGCCCCACCCAATCCTAACATTTCCCCAGAGGTGAATGAGTGGTGGGATGATGATGAGGTAGCGCCAACCTCTTCACCTCCACCACCACAAACCAACCTCCATCACCATCATCAGTGGGGGAATGGGGCCTCCACAGGAGTTGGAAGAGGTAGTGGTAGAAGGGTGCGGTGGTACACCTCTTCAAGCGGACCGTCACTCGTCGTACCACCACCAACCGGGGGGTGGCACCATCTATCATCAGCGGGTGGGGACCTGTGGGGGTGACCACCCCCCAACCCCCCAATGGAGCGGCGCGTAATGTAATGATGGTTACTGATAACCAACTGCTGGGTAAAGACCGCTCGTAATACCCCACCGCCGCCGTCACCACCACTACCACACCACCATCACCATGACAAAAATGTAAGTTTTTCAAAAAGTTAATGTTAAGAATCATAGTGGTAAATTAGCAGTTTTATCAGATATCAGTTTAGTGAATCTTCTGAGTCGGTTCAGGAGAGCTCAGCGATGAGATTGTAGAAATATTAAATGATGGTAAACATTTTCTTACAATATGTTTTTTACAATATTTTATGCTAACAATGATAATTTATACGAATATTATGTGCTAATGTATATTTGGGACCGCATATCTACATTCATTGAGGGTTCAATGGGTGATATTAATATCAATAATAGCTGTTTTTTTAAATAATTTTGGAAACCGCTCCTTTGGAGCGCTATAAAATTTCTTTGTTTAATATAGATATAGCAAATAAATTTGTATCACTATTGTTAATAGCGGCTGGGGGACTATTTAGTCATTGAATTTCAATAACTATTTCACTGTATAACTGCTAGCGATTTCGTATTTTAAATAATTGTTAAATATAACGATCTACCATCTGCTATCTGATATCTGCAATCTGCTATCCGCTATCAGATAGCAGATCTAATATCAGTTACCTGTTACCTGATTGTTATATTCATATCCTAGCACTATATTATTTTAATATTACTCTAAACATTATTCGAGACATGTCCATCACTACATTATCACTCTACTTCCTATCTCCTACACTTCATTCACCGTTAACTATAATTATAATTTTCTTTACAGTTACAATACCGTACGAGAAAACGGATGAGATCTTGAAATAATGATGATGCGAGGACTACTACCACTAATATCAGTGGAATAAAGAAGAGGTGATATTATTTAATACTAGCTATGTCTCCGCGATGTTACTCGCTCATCACGCAGAGACACTAAATTTATTCATAGTGAAAAGTATCCTATGTCCTTTCCCTAGGTCTCAAACTATCTCCATACCAAATTTCAACTAAATCGGTTCTACGGTTTCAGAGTGAAGAGGTAACAGACAGATAGATAGATAGATAGACAGATTCACTTTCACATTTAAATATAACGATCTACCATCTGCTATCTACTATCTAATATCTACTATCTGCTATCCACTATCTGATAACTGATAGATTTGGAATATTCATCTGATTTATGCTACTCGTATAATGACTACCCCTTTTATGCGGTTGAGGACTATGTCATCACTGAATTTTAATTATGTATAACTGCTTAGCAATTTTGTACTTTAAATAATTGTTAAATATAACGATCTACCATCTGCTATCTGCTATCTGATATCTGCTATCAGCTATCTGATAACTGATCTAATATCAGTTACCTGTTACCTGATTGTTATATTCATACCCTAGCACTATATTATTTTAATATTACTCTAAAAAGCGGATAGGAACTATTTAGTCATTGAATTTCAATAACTATTTCACTGTATAACTGCTTAGCGATTTTATATTTTAAATAATTGTTTAATATAACGATCTACCATCTGCTATCCACTATCCGTCATCTGCTATCTGCTATCCGCTTAGCGGATAGCAGATAGCGGATAGCAGATAGCAGATATCAGATAGCAGATCTAATATCAGTTACCTGTTACCTGATTGTTATATTCATACCTTAGCACTATATTATTTTAATATTACTCTAAAAAGCGGATAGGAACTATTTAGTCATTGAATTTCAATAACTAATTCACTGTATAACTGCTTAGCGATTTTGTATTTTAAATAATTGTTAAATATAACGATCTACTATCTGCTATCCACTATCTATCATCTGCTATCTGCTATCCGCTATCTGATAACTGATAGATTTAGAATATCCATCTGATTTACACTACTTGTATAATGACTACCCCTTTTGTGTGGATATAGATATTTTCGATATATCGTATATTATTTGGAGATGGTTGTGATAAAACTCCGCTGACTCAGGGTACCGGTTAAAAAACTTTCATATTTTCCGGATATATGTACTTCTACTACTTCAGATTATCTACATGATGTTAAACTATCTTCCTATTTTGAAAGCTTCTTCGCAGTACTATAATATTGTAGAAAGCGTGCATTAAATCTGCGTATAAGATTTGCTATGATTATGGGGTTGAATGAGGATATGATTGTTGTGTATAGATACATAACCATCAAATATGTACCCCTACAGTTTATTTGGATTGCTACTCTATTAGCAATCAATATTGTAGACTTGTTAGCCATGCTGCAACCGCATACAACTTGTGTATAGACATGGATATTTTCAGTATATTTTTATATATTCAGAGACTGTATTCCATTCAATCATAGAATTCGATGTGGTAACTCTCTCCATGTGTCCAATTCCGTCACGACATCCTGGTTCTGCGTAAAGCGGCGGTTGAACTGTAGCAGCTTTTGAATGCGCTGGTCGGGTCCGATGTTGGTGTGCACGTTCCGACTAAAAAAATCTTTCATTTTTCCAGATACGTGTACTTCTGATAGTTCGGATTAACTAGAATGAGGAAAGTAGAAAAGGGGGGAATATAGACATTTCATAATTATATATAGAGTTATCACATCTTATTTTAGTTGATAATTTAATATCTCTACACAAACTTTATAATAAATTTATATACGTGTAAATTATATGCATAAATATAAGTTTATATTCTGATATAAGCAGTAATATATATTCTATATTTAGTTGCGTCCTATGTGCTCTCAGTATCATAAGATTTATGATTTGTACCCACTTCTAGCATATCTCTGTTTTGGTTCTATAGTTGACTGGTAGAGAATATCATTAAGTATTAAGTCCACTATTTGTACTGACTTTTAGTTTTTGTAAAATATTGTTTAAATAAATAATATTGCAAGTGTTTATATTTAGTTGTACCCTAGATGCTCTCTGTACCATCAGATTTCTGATTTGCATCCACTTCTTATGTATCTCTGTTTGGTTCTATGATTGATTGGTAGAGAATACCTTTTAGTATTAAGTCTGCTTTTTATACCGACTTTTGTTTTGTATAATAAAGTTTAAATTATTATTATTATTATCATGAGCCCATGATGTTCTCACTGCTGGGGTAAAGGTCTCCCCACTCTTCTTAAGTTAATAATCGTCCTTTTTGAGATATGCAGTTCAATGAGTTCCTTATCCGCTTGCTGTGTCTAAATTTAATATTCCAGTTTCATTCATATGTGGTCCAGATGTTGGTAGGGTGTTTCTCATGAATATAATATACCTCTAAAGTGCGATATGTTTTTTTCTTTTCAAACATTTCATTATGTCCTCATCTGTCAGCAGACGTTTTTTAGTAAACCTAGTTTAAACCAATATCACGCGTAGTGACGTCACCTATAATATCATGAGCTAGTTTATGAATACTGAATCTATAGTATGGCGACATCTAACATATTTTCGAGAACTACTGAGCAATTCACCTAGCGGCACCATCTATAATATCATTGAGGACTTTTATGATATCGATATCGAGCTCTAGCATATTTTCGAGAACTACTGAGCAATTCATCTAGTGACGCCATCTATAAATATCATTGAGGACTTTTACGATACGATATCGACGATATCGAGCTAGCTTTGAAACTAATGTGTGACAGTAGCGCCATTGCAGATTTTTTTTAGAACTACGACGACATCGAGCCAGCTTTGAAACTAAATGTGCGACAGTGACGCCACTGCGGATAACAGTAGCACCATTACGGATTTTTTTTAGAACTACGACGACATCGAGCCATCTTTGAAACTAATGTGCGACAGTGGCGCTACTGCGGATTTTTTTGGAACTACTACGACATCGAGCTAGCTAATATCCGGTTGCGCCGCCGCCGCATGTGCCAGAACTCTCATATAATATCTACTAATATTCTATGTTTTTTTTTGTTTAATGGACATGACATGACATGACATGCAGCTATGCTAAAAGTACAACGGCCTAATAGAAATACAATTTACCTTACCTTAAATACATAACCCTCCTTTATGTACGCAGTCAGGTAAAATTACGACAAGGTGACAACCCTAACCCTTTTTTTAGTCTGGGCAATGTTAGCATTCATAGGTTAGCATGTTACTAGATAACATTGCCCACCATCATAACTCTGGTTTTAATATGTATTTTTAGTACAAACTACAGTAAAAATGATCTACAGTTCTTATTTTATAACAAGCAATAAGATACATTCACCTGAGGCTTCCCCATTCTGTAAAAACTACACCAGAACTTCACCTAGAATTGGCCCGCCAAATCACGCACCTTATTCAACTAGTCCCAACACGTTACGGAATGAAGTTGCGCGCAAATGTGATTCCCAGTGATACCACAGATATAATCTATTTTCCACTAAAAATAGTAGTGTCGCCATAATCATCTTGAAATTGTCTACAGTAACGTTTCTTTTTGTAAGTAGCGTTTTGGGCAAAGTTCCCTGTGGAGGCAAAGTTGGCGTATTTCACGGTACTGTTTTTATTTAGTTGGTAAGATAGTGGCTGTAACGAAATAATAAATTCTTAGCTTAAGTTAACTTAAAAAAAAAGTATTTATACAAATAGCAAGTCTTTGCAAAATATTTTGAAATACCGTTAATGGTACAATAGGTGTAGCATTGCCCTAAACAAAGTTTTTGTAAGTTAGACAGTATTGGCTTCAATATTTGTACTTGTATGTATTTTAATTTTAATGTAAAGATAACCTGGATTAAATCAAACAATTGAATGAAATATAAATATAGACCTCAGGCCTTGGTACAAACAGTTCAACATTTCTACTGCAACAAAATTACCAAAAATATAACTAAATTAAGCCGTTTGATTACAAATTGTATGTAATATTGACAGAATTTCACTAAGTGTTTATCACGGTTCTTCTGGAAAGATTGTCTATCTCAATTTTCAAATATACCTAACGGCTACTTTTTTGTAGAAATACACGAAATTAAGAAATATAATCATGCGTTAATTATAAAATACACCAAAACATACCTTATACGGCTTAAGTAGTCACAAAAAATCATGAATTTATCACATTTTACTATTTTTTCACTAGAAAATTAACGTTACGCACTTGCAAAAACTTGAAATACTAATAACACTGGCGTCACACCTCGGACAATGGCGATCAAATGTATGAAAGAAACGCGTTGCTACGCACACAGTCTAAGCTCGTGTAGGTGAACACGTACCATGCTTGCTTGTGTGAGTGAGATAAGACATGCTAGGGTTGCCGCCATTTTGAACGCACGAGTCGGGAACACAATGTGCAGCAATATGATTATATGAGATGACCTTGTAATAGCGGCGTCGAATTAATTTTGTGTGCTTATAATTAAACTAATGTTAAACGACGATTTCTAATTCCGCCCGCGTTCACATTCGATAACCTCAACGACTAAAAACTCATTGCGCGAATTAGGAAGAAATAAGAATCATACATATTACGCTGTAAGGTGGGTATCGAAGCTCGATTTATACAAATAGTATCCTATTTTGAATCAGTATTAAACGAAGTAACTAAATTTTTGTAAGGAAATTCAGGCCGCCAAAATATTACGTAAGTTGAAAACATGATTTTTTGTTCATATAAGTATTTAGTATATATTGTGTTGTTTTCAGTGTGATCTGATAGGTTTAGGTCGAAAACGGATAGGGCAAAAAAAATACTGAACATAAGTACCTATTGTCAGTTGGTTTTCTACTAAAACATAAAACACTTTGAAAATAACTGGGTATGTACCTACTTGTCTTGATTTATCCAATGGGAATCTGTAGAACTTTCTTTTATTTTTGTTGTTTATAGAGCTTAAACAACCGTACACAGCACAACACACGCCCATTACAAAAGTATTTGTTTAATATTTGAATATTATACGTGGCCTCCGCTCTGCGCACCGCGTCGTCGCTCGTCGCGTCCTTGCCAACCGGTAACTGCGAGGTAACCGAGCGCGGGTGGGCGGCACTTTCGGCGGGAGGCAGGGAGTGTCCATACTGTACGTTAGTACTCTTTATTATACTGTGCTGGCGTCGTCACGGGATAGCTGAGCTGCGCTCTATTGGTCTCTTTCACACGCGCACCGTACCTGCTGACCACAGCGCCAATGTTTCGGCATTTTCGGCACCGCTCGCGGTGGCAGTCGCGCACGCCGCACTTCAATCGCTGGGCAAGCAACAGCGGAGTATAGACGTTCGTCAGAGCACATAGATGGTATTGGCAGAAAAGTAAACGCGTTTAATAGTTAGATGATATTTCCATAGCGGATTGCTCATCCATTTCATAAAATAAAATTTAGACGATTTTGGCATGCTATTCGTTTTTTTTTTCTGAACCTAACTGTATTAAAAAGTGAAAATCTGTTATCGATTATTAAACATAGATTCATGTCATAAGTCTTAAATGCACTTAGCTTAAAATCGCTTTGAAATACGTATCTCAGTGTTTACTATTCCTTCCCTCCTTTGTTTGAATGATTTCAAAGTTTGCATTTTATTTAAGTACTTACTATTTTTCTCGTCGCCACATGTAATATCCTCAGGTTCTGTACAGTATTCACCAGAACTGGCTCAGCAACGCACCATCAACACTTGCACCCCGAGCGGTGATCCAACGGCTACTGCCGCCCCCCAACCTCCGGGCCTTGACGTCAGCGCTTGAGACAGTTATATAGACACCAATACACTACACAGAGCAAACAATAGGATATCACATATAGCGACATAGTAATATTTAACATTGAATTAAATATTTGTATAGAATATTTTTATCGATTCATATTTTTTATGTGGTAATACCACATTTGCTGTAAAGCAATGGGGATTGGGGATCGTGCGTGTAAAACGCGCATCCTAGGGTATGGCTAATGCGCAATAAGCATTTCAAAAACATATATGACGCAGAGGGCGCTCCAGTAGCGTAAAGGATTAAGGGATGAAAGATTTGGTGTGACTGACGTAGCGGTCGAATAGCTCAGTTGGGAGAGCAATGCGCCGGAAACGCAGAGGTCGCGGGTTCAAACCCCGCTTCGATTGTAGTAGATCGCATTCAATTTTTCTTTCTTAATTTACCTTTGTGTCATTATTTATAAAAATAAAAATGTGGTATTACCACATAAAAAATATGAATCGATAAAAAGATTCTATACAAATATTTAGAACAGTGCCATCTCTCTCGCAGTCTTCACACTTGCTGTAAAGCAATGGGGATTGGGGATCGTGCGTGTAAAACGCACATCCTAGGGTATGGCTAATGCGCAATAAGCATTTCAAAAACATATATGACGCAGAGGGCGCTCCAGTAGCGTAAAGGATTAAGGGATGAAAGATTTGGTGTGACTGACGTAGCGGTCGAATAGCTCAGTTGGGAGAGCAATGCGCCGGAAACGCAGAGGTCGCGGGTTCAAACCCCGCTTCGATTGTAGTAGATCGCATTCAATTTTTCTTTCTTAATTTACCTTTGTGTCATTATTTATAAAAATAAAAATGTGGTATTACCACATAAAAAATATGAATCGATAAAAAGATTCTATACAAATATTTAGAACAGTGCCATCTCTCTCGCAGTCTTCACACTTGCTGTAAAGCAATGGGGATTGGGGATCGTGCGTGTAAAACGCACATCCTAGGGTATGGCTAATGCGCAATAAGCATTTCAAAAACATATATGACGCAGAGGGCGCTCCAGTAGCGTAAAGGATTAAGGGATGAAAGATTTGGTGTGACTGACGTAGCGGTCGAATAGCTCAGTTGGGAGAGCAATGCGCCGGAAACGCAGAGGTCGCGGGTTCAAACCCCGCTTCGATTGTAGTAGATCGCATTCAATTTTTCTTTCTTAATTTACCTTTGTGTCATTATTTATAAAAATAAAAATGTGGTATTACCACATAAAAAATATGAATCGATAAAAAGATTCTATACAAATATTTAGAACAGTGCCATCTCTCTCGCAGTCTTCACACTTGCTGTAAAGCAATGGGGATTGGGGATCGTGCGTGTAAAACGCACATCCTAGGGTATGGCTAATGCGCAATAAGCATTTCAAAAACATATATGACGCAGAGGGCGCTCCAGTAGCGTAAAGGATTAAGGGATGAAAGATTTGGTGTGACTGACGTAGCGGTCGAATAGCTCAGTTGGGAGAGCAATGCGCCGGAAACGCAGAGGTCGCGGGTTCAAACCCCGCTTCGATTGTAGTAGGATCGCATTCAATTTTTCTTTCTTAATTTTCCTTTGTGTCATTATTTATTGAATTAAATAACACGCACAGATTTAGGTACATGGGCACATACAATGTGAACAGCAAATACAGAAACTGAATTATTAAGTTGGAACAAAGTTTGAGTATCTAATTAATTACAATATGTTTTTTCTCTAACGTGCAAATAATTTATGCATAAAAGCTAAAAAAATCCTAAGTAAGCATCACTAAGCAACCCTAATCCAACGATAAACATTATTCACGCTCGGGTATACAAAAGTACCTACTACCTACAATGTCAATCTTTTGCCTATATTTGCACCTCTAGCACAACTGTCAGAAGCGACTATTTCTCGCGCGAGATAATTGTCTGTCTCTTTTTGTACTGTAATGTGAGAGGGTGACGGATATCGCTATGTCGCGCGACAAGAGTCGCGAAGCATAGTTGTGCTAGACGGGCTGGATGAAACACATTTAACTGAAAAGGAGGGAAATGTCTTTTATTCCTTTCCTATAAATAAAAAAAACATTTTGTTATTTTAACTCTGCCGCGGACAGTACGTCGAGCGACGTAAATTAGGACCCTGACTAGGACATTGATTTTTATCTTCGCAAAACTGCCTTTCTGTCTACAGCCATTTCTCATAGTTTTCATTCTGGTTTTCATACATATATAAAGGCAAATGCCTAGCGCCGTTTTTGGCTACAACTTTTTTGTATGAGTTTTATCGTAACATGCAACTATCAAAACGGTCTGTGAGTTCTTGAGCCTTGAACGTGTTCAAATTTATATCCATTCCCAAATGTAACTAGAAAATCGCTTAGCAGTACCTACCCTTACCAGTGACTGTAATTGCTAGCGATATTGCGTAAACGATTTGTATGGAGAGTTGTAGTTCTACAAAGTAACCGATAGGGGCGCTCTACTATTCTACATACATATTGTTTACAGCCCGACACAAAAGAGTAGAAAATAAATGAGGGCGCCACTTCCTTCGCAACTGTCACATTTTTGACGTAAAGTGCTTGAATATGGTAACAATTTTGTATGAAAATTTTTAGTTCCTTTTTCATCCGTTTTCTACTCTTTTGTGTCGGGCTGTACGCTGTCGCTTGCGAGCTCGGTCACGTCAACTCATGGTAAGGGTATAGATAGTGTTTTTTGTTAATAACAAAATTATTTGTGTTACAAATGGGCTGCACAGACGCAATAAAGCAATTATTGGATACTCTCCAGCTAACGGTGACTCTTGAAATAATAATGGCAATAAATTAGGCGTACTATTGCCACTCGAGAGCGTGGCAGCGTTCCAGAGGATTTACATGCTATGCAGGGAACCTATCATGGTTGCGTTTATCACGTGATAAAAAAGTGACAAAGCATCTGTCACTCATAATCGCATTTTGTCAAAACGTGACGGATGCTTTGTCACTTATTTATCGCGTGATAAAAGCAACCAACATAGGCTCCCAGGTTTCATCAAGGGTTATAAAAAGATATGTTAACCCAAATGTTAATATGAATATTAAAAAGTTTCGATAAGTAAATAGGTACGTAAGTATCTTTATTTTGTAATACGGAGACGCCTCGAATTATTTATTTAGTAGAATGCGAATGTTTATACAAGCACAAATTATCTACATTTATTTCATGCTTAAATTTTCAACATATAATAATAGTCCATAGGACCTTATTTTTAAATAAACGAGATTCATTATAACACCCAGAATTTCATTTTCCTTTTAGCTTACTTTCAGAAGATTACTTTGCGTACCTTATGAGGAAAAAATAACGTAATCGCTTGTTAGTCTTGTATGATACAAGCTTTTAAATAATAATCAGGTTTACCCGGAAAACTCATTTTTCTTTGAAATTATACTTATGATAACTAAGAAATATGTAGATAATGTAACTAAGAAATATTTCATATTTTCTTCGGTTTCCGCGACTGTCAAACATTTTAAATGGATTATTATATTATTTTTATTAAAGCAGTCATCAAACGTCTGCTAACGTTAACCAAATGTTTACAATGAAGCGAAAAATTGAAAAATTTAAGGGTTCAGACAGGATTCGAACCTGCGTTTCCAACGGCTTTCCAGGCCAACACGGGCGTCCTACCAACTGGACCACCGAACCAGATGTCAGATCCATTGAATCTTTCAACCAGTTGCTTTGACATGCCTTAGGGTGGCATCGTAGTGCCATCTACCGTAAAGATTTAGACTTTATAGTCAGCACCATCGTCTCAAATTTGTTGAGAATCGATAGTAACGATGTGCTACACCAAAATGAACACTCATTTCGCTTCATTGTAAACATTTGGATTATATATTATCGCGTATATTAATTATTTGAGCCTCCCTCGCGTTAAAAAAAATGTGTTATTCTCAGTCAACCTTTGACAACAGTAACTGGAAAGCTACCGAAACGTCAGGGAGGCTCAAATAATTAATATCCGCGATATAATTAGTTTAAATTGTTTTATTTAAATAAAAAATATTTACATAGGTAAATGTATAGTATTTTTTCGCCAATCCAGAAAAAAAATCTATGAAAATTGTTATATTGAGTAGACGGGACTTTATGTACAGTCAAGGAAATTGTGGTACGTGTACCTCTTTCGCTCTTGCCAGAATAACAATAAGGAGTTAAAAAGGTACAGGTTTCAGTTTCCTGTACTGTACCTACACTCAAATAATAATTCGCTAATAGTGTATTGTGTTGTAGCCTTTGAATGTTCAAGTAGATTAAGTTTCGCATGTACTAAGTACCTTATAAATTAACGTCGCAACATTCACTTGTATGTATAAAAATGCTAGGTAGTCAAATACTGTCACAGGCCATATATTCAAAAGTTACATAGATATGAGCTGTAATTTTTTTCCTACAAAACCATGTCTAGTTTTCAAGTTCTTCACGCCATACACGGATTTGTCTCAATGAAAAATAAAACATTATTCGGTAAAGCTGGCATAGCATTTATTGGCAAACTAGAAATAATTATGTTGGAGATATTCCCAAAAAATTCTGTCAAACGTCGAGTTGAGGCCCCAATGGTAAATGGATAGGATGATAAATATTTTCAAACTTAACTGCATTAGGTGTCCATACCGACAATAAATGCCATACTTACCTAACCCCTTCAGGGATATCAACTATTGAACGATTTCGATACCTATTGTGTTTAAATATTTACGTAAAGCCCAATTGACCGTTTTGTTCCAACGTGGCATTGTGCGCCGCAATAGGGTCAGACTACGGTAATCCGCTCGAATGCTTGAGTCGGAATCACAGACCCTTCGGAATTTAATTGCTTTTGACGCGACCAAATATAAATGTGGGACGATTCTGATATACTTAACGTTAATGAAGTTGGTATGTATTACCTAGCAGAACTATATATGTGCTACATGGTAACAATTCGATACTTACTGTTCATTATAGCCTACACACGGGCGCGCTCCATGGTGCCTGGCCACTCCTCGCCTTCCGCGGCTTCCGCCCTTGTTGGTGCACGGTACTCGTTATAATAAATAAATAAATATTAAGGGACAATCATACACAAATCGACCTAGTCCCAAACTAAGCAAAGCTTGTACTATGGGTACTAGACGACGATATACATAATATATAAATACATATATAGATAACATCCATGACCCAAGAACAAATATTTTGCACAAATATTTGCCCCGGCCGGGATTCGAACCCGGGACCGCCGTCTCAGTAGGCAGGTGTCTACTAACCGAGCAAAACGCGTCGTCAATAAAATAAGCTGTGATTAAAACTATTAAAAGCGAGTCGCCATAATAGTGATCAAACTAGACTGGATCTTAGCACTACTTTACATTCATACCAGGTGGGTCCTGTAACAGGAGCAAAAAATTAAAAACATAGATTCCACCCCTCAAACTGAACAACATTTATTAATTAACTTTTGAAAATAACTCATTTATAATGTAAACCTGTACAAAAAAGTTTGTTCAAAGAAGCAATGTATTGCGAAACATTTGATATTTAGTAAAGTGACAGCTACATATGTCAATGTAGGACGGCGTACATTGAAAATGCTATTTACTTTGTTTGAAATATGAAAACAGAACATATGAAAACAGTATTTTTTTAAAGTTTCTGAACAGATGTTGTTCAGTTTGACGAGTAAAATCTATGTTTAAATTTTTTGCTCCTTTTACAGGACTTACCTGGTATATAAAGTTAACCTTCACAATAATTTTTTACAATATTGCTGAGATAACAACGAGGAAAAATAACACTGAATATGCAAACGCCAGTTTTAAAATAAAATAAATGTATCTACTTAAAAAAGGCTTTAAGCTTAGTCAATCATTCATCCAATCATCAATCGGCATTCTATCTTCGTCCTCCGGGTAGGCAAACACTTGTGACTCCTCTGGTATTGCAGGTGTTTATGGGCGACGGTAATCGCTTTCCATCAGGCGATACGTTTGCTCGTTTGCCTCCTATGACATAAAAAAAAAAAAAAAAGTCAAAGACTAACTTTGTTAAATACAGGACCAATAATGAGCTCGTTTAGCCCTACTCAGTGTACGGTATTAATTCGATCGCTCCTAATAGCGATCATGCCAATTACAAAAGAAAAGGCTGTTGATTATTAGGCTTGCTTAATATTTATGACTACACTTAAAAACGTACATACGTAGAAACATGCAACAAAAAAAAATCACATCTTACATCTATGGACATACATTTTTATTCATACACAGAACAAGCATTGCTTGTTTGGCACTAGGTCGATTTGTATAAGATTGTCCCTTAATATTTATTTACAAAATTGTTTTTTTTTTTCGATCTAGCCGTATTCTACACATTTTTTTTTAAATTAAATACTAGGGTGCTCCCTTAACGCTAGCATTCGCGAGTAATATAACATAAAAATGTTATGAAAATCCCATTCGGTGATGGAGCATCCTAACAGATACTAAATTTCGTGACATTAAGATATAGTTCGAATCACATCTGGTAAGCGAATCCCATTAGCTTTGTACCCGATGAACAATACCCATTATCTGTATTGTTAGCTGCGGCCACAACTGCCACTTCAAAATGTAAGGCGTTATAAGTGCAAATTACTTTTACACTAAATTAGTCTTAAAGTCAAACGAAATAAGGTTTACTCTTAAACAAAGAGAACACAGATGTTGGTCAGTTCGTAAGTGACAGAGCAGTGAAGCTCGTTTCGATGCTTATAAGACAATGAAGTGACCAAAATCTGTGTTCTCTTTGTTTCAGAGTAAACCTTATTTCGTTTGACTTTAAGTCTAATTTAGTGTAAAAGTAATTTGCACTTATAACGCCTTACATTTTGAAGTGGCAGTTGTGGCCACAGCTAACAATACAGATAATGGGTATTGTTCATCGGGTACAAAGCTAAGTGGATTCGCTCAGCCAAAAGAATTACTTTTTTTTATACTATATAATGTTGATTACGTAGTATGGCAACTACAACAGCTTTAAAATAAAAAAAATCCCTAAACATTATTATGAATGCAAAAAATAAGTTGACCAATATTATTATATCAAAAATGTGCGACCAATCTATTAAAAGTAGGTATCAAATAAATGATGTTACGTAAGCGACATTCTGATGGAATCTCCCTTACTAACGTTGGTATTCATTCGACCGCTCCTAATAGCGGTCATTATGCTGCCAATTCTAAAAGGCGGGGCCGTTGATTAACCAGGAGCTTGTTAAGATATATTTATCGCTGCCCTGAAAGAATTATGTGCTTCAAATTGACCCAGATTGTTGAACGGGTTCTATTAGGTTTTTGTTATTGGTTTGGTACACGCACTTAAATGTTTTTTTTTTTTATGTTATAGGGACAAATGAACAAACGAACCGCCTGATGTATAGCGATTACCATCACGCATAGATGTGCTATTTTCAACGCGTTTTCATTATGCACTGATTTTATTTGATAGTGAAAGACATTGATAGATTTGTGTGCTTTATAACGGCGTTATTTGTCAGTGACTTTTCTAGATAGTTTGTACTTTGACGACGCGGTTGGTTCAGTTTGTGAGCACCTGATTCTCTTTTTTTTTCTTCTTTTTAGAGCATTTAAATAAAAGGTTTTTTGCTTTTAATTTTTTTTTATTGGCATAATGGCGACCCACTCGAAACTTTTTTGACCGAGACATCGGACTGCCGTCTAAAACCACCCACAACGAATGGCGGCTTTGCCTTGAATTGGAGATACATAGATGCAACCGTATCTTAGCCTATGATAAGGAACACAATTTGAATTTTCACAGAATTTATCACATGGGGAACGGGTGTCAGACGTCCATATCGTTTCACTGCGATATTCTATTCTAGAACTCCTTTGATGACAGCGGGCGTTGCAAAATCTCCTGCTAAAATGTTAGTATTGCAGGCTTGCTCGTTGTTAGGACTTGCTCCAAGCTTACTGGACGTGACGTACAAAAGCCCCCAGTAATTAGTAGGCTAGTGTATAAGTAACAGGTAAGCTGCAAACAACGAAAAAATTTTGTACATAGATGTTCGTACAGAGTACAGACGCCAAAAAATATTATGTTTTTTCAGGATTTATAATTTTCTTTGTACTTTTTTATTTTCAGTACCTAAGTATTTATTGTTATAGTGGCCATAGTTAATACATATTATATTAAAATTTCAAGTCGCCACTGTTGGCAATATTTACCAGCATTTATGATTGCTTAAATTATTACACGCTTACACGGCTTAAAATATATAATACATTTTAATAATAGTAGGTATACGAGCTTGCGTTTCAAAAGATATGCAGAAGTAAGAAAAAACAGTGATACAGAATTATAAACCCATTTTTTTGGTATCGTAGAAATACGGCCCTACGATATAGCTACGATATTTTATAGTGAAAATAAAAGTTGGTGTGTTTTTATTTTACAAATAAACATAGTCTGCATTCAAACTACACGCAAAAGGAATGCAAACTATACAAACTGACCTAAAAGTTAGAAAACTATTTCAATTGTTAACCGTGATATATGCACGTTTCTCAAGCAAAATTTTCTACCGCTAGGATGAAATTCCATGTGGAAAATTTGATTTGGCTGAGAATTGTCCAAACTATGTGCACCTTAGGGACGTATACATATATTATAGCAGGGTGTATTGCAGTTACAAACGTGAAACTCGATTTAGGTATTCGACACGCATCTTTTGTTTAATTTTGCTATTCTGATATTGTGCGTAAAAAAGTCAGTTTTTCAATGCATAGGCGTCGTAGAAGGCCAGAGGTAAAGTATTGGCTAGCATAGTGTAGTATTTCGTAGTCACACTACGAATAAGTTTCTCGTGGACTACAGAAATCAAAAACAAAGATTTCTAAGTTCAGTCACAGAATAGTGCCTTTTAATTCGGTTAAATACGTTCTTATCTAACTTAATTGTACAAACAAAATATTCCAACTTTTCATTCAACTGCTTAAGAATCGTGATAAATAAAAAATATTCCTTCTTTATAGAAGTCCTATAGCGATTTACGACTTTTTGACTTGGTCGCAGTATATATCCTTGCTAAACAACTCTGAAAAGAAAAACGACGGTTATCAGTACACGTCCTGGTGACATACGACTGTTTGACTTCGACGTTCACATATACCTCTCTTAAAAGGGCTCGTGAACGTTATAAAGGGTCCCGTTGTTTATGTTAACAAGACGCCAGAGGAGAATGGGGACATGTGGAATGCAGCTGAAATGACGAGCTTAATGGCTCATAAACGTAGTGGCCCAAGTTTCCCCTTCAGTTTACGATCCTCCTTAAATGAATGGATTCAAAATTCAGACTGTCGTGTGATTTGAAATCCTTCGAGAAACCATTAAATTGATTAAAGATTCTTTTGTCACACTAAAATTATAAGGCAACAATTTGTGTGTGTGTATTTTTGTTACTGCTTCACGCTCCAACGGCTCGACCAATTTTGATAGAACTTGGTACGATGATTTAATAAGCCCTTGATGATATATGAAAATAATTATCCTGAAAAATGTAGACGTGTCCCCGTGAAATGAGTGGGTAACGCCACGGGGCACTGCTTGTAGGTAAAGTTAATTTAAAACCGGCCCTTACTTCACTATCGTGTGTTATTGTGAACACTGAACAATCACTGAACAAATGAATATTCAGTATGGAGATAAACAAAGTTCGCAGAGATCGTAATGAACACTAAACTAAGACCTAATTCGAGAATGCCGTTTGAGAGATCGCAAAACGTAAAAACTCTATTAGATAAAAAAGATATCGCCTCTGAACTGTCATTAAAATGCGATGAGCTACAAGTGACATTATCTCATCTCAATTTTGGAAATACGAAGGCGATATTGATTTTCAAAATTGATATTCATGCATATGAATTTCTGCTTTGTTCGAAATGTAACTGACTAATTTCACGCACTACACTGTCAAGTTAAAGTATGCGCCTGTTATTTATGCCGTCACATACAAAGGAAACGCAAATTAAGCGCGACCGGATTGACGAAGTTGCGATGTTCTAGGAATATCGTCACTTGTCAAGTAGGGACACGTCAAAAGTGACGGATGGCGATGAAATGGTGAGATCTCCATCATCTTTTTAAAATTGGTCGAATTACCCCCCTGTATTTTACTATAATCTCGATGGGTGAAATGGAGGCTACGTGTCAAGATAGACTTCTAATGTAGGTACATCAATCGTGCCAAAGTTTTAAGGGACATATTATAATTTAAGTGATTGTAGCCGACATTCAGCATTTATACCTTCTTGATGGTGCAATAAAGCTTAAACAACTTGGTACAGCCAGTGTAGCCTTGACAATTAAAATATTTGTCGGATTCCGGGAACGTCTGCATTGCGGGTGGGGCTGATGACTGCTCCGGCATTTCTTAAGGATACTTCCGACTTGGAAGTTAGGAAATTAAAATTGTTAGTTAGGTATAGCGACTTGGAGCTATTTTGTGTAACTAATTTAGTTTGAGGGGCTCGTGTAAGCTGAAATGATACTTATGGCTGTTATATAGAAACGTTCCTACCTTTATTATCAGACCAGCTTTTGCTCGCGGCTTCGCTCGCGTTAAAATGGCTTACACTATCCTACGGGAACTATGATATTATCGTGACAGAAGGGATAAATTGAGTAAAAGTAGCCTATATGTTAAGTTTAGGGTATAAACCATCTCTGTTCCAAATTTAATGCAAATGTGTTCAGCCGTTTAAGCGTGAAGAGGGAACAAACATACACACACAATCTTGCGCCTTTATTATAATTGTGGGATCTGATCATTTAACTGTTGCAATATAAGAAAGTTAACTCGTAAACTTAAAACACGGCTAAAGATTTAAAATTTCCATATATATATTTTTCTATACTTTACGCGAACATAAGCCAAGTAACATAAGATCAATGTGTTTCAATGCTGAGTCCATTTGTTTAACCAACAGAAATATTTTTATTATTAATATATCTACTTACCCAATGAAATATATTATTTGTCTCCATACATTAAATTAAACTTTCATCTGCACACACTTTCACGCCGTGTACGTATAAACAGATACACACACACGCATACATCCCGCTTGTTTGTATAAACCGGAGTCATTGGGACTTTTACGATCCATACACACATAGGATTGCCAAATGGGCTCATGAAAAAGAGATTCAGACTTGATACGATACGTATAAGGAATATGTAAATGTTTTTTTTCTTCAATATTTGCTGAAAATTAGCTAAGAGAAACGCCTTTCAGTGATTAAGCCATAGTTGCGGCTACTTGTTAAAAAAATACTCGGGATTTGTTGAGTAATTTTCCTTTCAAAAGTGTCCTTAATTACTTCTATTCATAAATAAGTTTTTAAGAAAAATGCGCTTTCAAAGGATTCAAAAGCAATCTAAAACGAGTGATATATTTTAAATATTTAGAATTATATTCACTGGTATTGCTCACAATGGAATTGCAAATCTTAGTCCGATTTTTTATTTCATAAATACATAAATGCGAAGCTGGTCACAAATTGTCTTCGAATACCTATTTTGTTGCAATATACTTTACCCATTGTTATTTATTACCTAACCATTTGCAATTGAATTATTTATGTTTTCTGTAAATCAGACCATAGTGGTATCGTTATAAGAAGTAATGAATGAGTATGACCGAGCGAGCGAAGTGTTCCCGTTTCAGCTTGGGCCAAAATGATTTCTTATGTCCGGATGTTTGCATGTGCAGATGCAGATAATTTCCGGTGGTTCTCCTTCAGAGGTCACATTTCACAACCGCTTCTTATACAGTTTTGTGAGCAGGTTCGATAAGTATTTAGTTTTTTTTTTTTTAGATACAATTTTTTTATTTATTGCGGCTATATAGGGGTTGAAAACGTAAAAAAATACTTATTTCTGCAATTTTGAAACAAAGTGTCTACAGCTCAAATAACTAGGTAGGTACTAATAAATAAAACCGGCCAATAGCATGTCGGGCCACGCTGTGTAGGGTTCCGTAGTTGCTCATCCTTCACAAGAGACGGGCTTAACAGCGGTTTTAAGCCCGAGGTTTAAGTTACGAGAAAGATTTCAAGTTCTATAAAAAGGTCGTAAACGCCAAAGTAACTGTAATTACCTTATTACCTTCTGGAAGTCAACTTACGTCCTTTTAAAGAAAATTATGAAATTTTGCGATAGCTCAAAACCGGATAGACCGATTTTGATCAATATAGTTTTCATTGAAAGTACTTATACAGCCTCATTTTCATGAATTTTTCCGTATTTTTTGACCCGTGGTTGAAAAGTTAGAGGGGGGGACACTATTTTTTTTATTTTCGGAGCGAATATTTAGAAAACTACTGACTTTATCAAAAAGTAATGTTTAAAGACACCTATTATTTTTAACATACCTATTCAACGTCATCCCACAGACTAGGGTTGAAACGAAAAAAAAAAATCACCCCCACTAGAGGTACCCGAAAAAAAATTTTTTTTTTAGTTTTAATTTTACCTTTTTGTCGGCGTGATACATGGACATTTTCAGCTTTCTAGTACTAATGATCACGGAGCTAAGCCGCGGCCGGACGGACAGACGGACAGACGGACATGGCGAAACTATAAGGGTTCCTAGTTGACTACGGAACCCTAAAAAGGATTACTTAAGCTTTCAGGGACTTGCTTACACAAGAGAACACAGGCAAAAGATATTGACACAATCCTGGGCACAAAAGACAATAAACAAGTCGTTAGCCAGTGCAGTATAGAACCTTTTTATTAGAAATATTCTGATGTCGTCCCAACATTTAAATTAACGACAGAAACTTCCGACCCGCGCGAACTTTAGCAATATGGCCGACAATATGGTGGAACAATTTTAATAATTCGAGTGACGCAGCGGACGGTGAGCGATTTTTAGGGGTCTGTAGTGAAACTAGGGATCCTCACAGTTCAACATCTCTATCCAGCCCTCGGCAGCTGAGTCTTGAGCAAACATAGTTTGATTGCCAGGAAGTTGCGTGGTCACTCCGCTTGTAGCAAGTTTTCGCTAAATACGCAATTTGACATGATGAAAATCCACAATTGATGCCAATCACGATATGCACGCAATGATACGAAAACGTAGACAAAGTGATAGTAAAATAAAATCTTGAAAAGGTTTATATATATTAAGTATAAGTCTATCATGAAATGGTAATGTATAAAAAAAAGCTTTTTAAAAAGAAAGGCTAATATTATTTCACAATCTCAAGTAATATTATTTCAAAACCCTAATCTCCTCCTGAGATTAAGAATATCTTAAACCTGAAAATATCTTTAATTATGTCTTATAATATAATAGTACAAAGCGAAAATACTTACAAGGGAAAATTACCGATAGGTCGACTTCTTCTCTCGACTCATAAGTGATTTAACTTACACCTATAACACGTGGAAAGATTGGAAAAGGCTCCAAGTATTTCAGGTGCCTTTCCACCGGAGATGTACTATGCAGCTATGCAGCGAGGATGCGAAAGCTACCCATTTTCACCAGTGTTATGCTATGTGGACCAATGAATATGATTGGTGGATATCAAAGATATCCATAGCAACGTAGCGTAGCACATGTTTGGTGGAAAGGCACTTAGTTTTTCTTTTTCGCAAATTCTTTTGTAGAATCGGCTACGAAATCCTAAATTACGAATAGCCCGATATGCCTTGACCGGTTTTTTCATAGATGGTTTTATGCGTCAACTTGTCGAATTGCTCCGATTGTTTCCATACTCGTATAAATACTTTTTGTAACATTGCGAATCGAACGGTGGTTCATTTTTAAGCATGCGTGGGTGACTGAGTGTTTAAAATATATTGAGGTTTTCATTGAATATTTTATAGGCTGGTTTAATTTAGAGAGAACGTTTATTTAATCTAATAAAATCTTACAATATTTTAGAAAATTATTCACAAAACCGTAAAACTGAGTGTGTCAGAATTAAATAATACAGAAGGTTCTCCCGTTTGATATTCCAAAAAGCCGCTGAAGAACTTATTTTACTGGATGTTAGTGTAAAATGCGATGCGATTGGTGGTAGGGCGTGGCGACGCAATTAACTGACGCGTGCATACTTTTAGCAGTGGTAACGAATGCTTGCCGTTCTGCCCGAACAAAGGTCAGCAGGATATGATAGTAAGAGATTAGGTCTTGCAACGTTCAGTGGGATCATCTTAGAGCAGGATCTAGTTGAAAGTCCCAATATTTTTGTTGACAACGCAATAATAGAGTACCAGAAAAAATATGTTTTTATATTTAGCCAGCTACTTTATTTATCAAGATTTTCTCGTATCAAAATTAACATAATTTCAGTGTTTGCTACTTCAGTAACTGTATTATACAGCCTACATAAAACTATTTATAGAGCCCGAGATAGCGCAACGAAAAACAGCGTGTATAGATCATAAAACATGTATGAGTCGGATCAATCATAGCGGCTTCTTATTATTTTATCTACTGTCGGCGACGTTTTGTCTCGGCGGTTTTGATATCGCCCAAGGAGCATACAGGCTGCTTACGCACTTATACAACCTTTTATACAGCTTAAACTAGAGTTAAAATAACTGTATAACCGCTGGTTTGCTACCTGGGCGTTATGCTCGTACGTATATTTGAGGAGTGTGTTTTCAAAAGGTCTTATTTTTGTATGTTTCATAGATAAACAAGCCCTTTTGAAAATACACTGCTTATTTTATCAGTATTATTATCAGAGCTGACTTAGCTAGTCAATTAAATGGACCAAGGAATGGCTACACGAGGATTTGCCAAACTGATGCTCTAGCTATCTAGTATAAGGGTCGATTGCAAAAAAAATGTACATAGTTAAAGGCTTAGTTAACATTAAATACGATCGCTTCCTTTGTGTGACGAAAGTTAGTCATACAAAATATATGGGTAACTTTCGTCACACAAAGGAATCAATTAACATTGTTTTAATTAAAGCCCTTAACTATGTACATTTTTTTTGCAATTGACCCATAATGTAAGTTTGACTTCGTTCAGTTTGTTATGAACAGAATAGTCTTTATTAAATTAACACCTTATCGAAGATTTATAATAATTCACTGACTCTAATAATGGTAAGCCACTCCGGATAGTTGAAAAATTTAAATACCTAGGGCACTTGGTAACAGCTGATCTAAAAGATGATGCCGAGTGCCGACATCGAACGTGAGCGTAGAGCGTTGTCTGTTCGAGCTAATATGATAGCCCGCAGGTTTGCTGGCTGCTCTAGGGAAGTAAAGGTCACCCTTTTCAAAGCTTATTGTACAAGCTTCTATACAAGGAGCCTGTGGGTGAGTTATACGCAGAAACAGTACAGCGCTCTGCGCGTACAATATAATAACGCGTTTAGGATGCTGATGGGGTTGCCTCGTTTCTGCAGTGCATCAGAGATGTTCATGGATACTCGAGTAGATTGCTTTTATACCACCATGCGTAAACGATGTGCATCTCTGGTGCGCAGAGTGCGGGGTAGTGCCAACGGCATCAAGAACATGGTCGCAAATAGGCTAGACTGCCCGTACCTGAACTATTGTTGTCAGCTTCACGTACGAGGTGTAAGGCCCTAAATTAAATAAAATGTTATGTCTTATTTGTTTATTTACTAACATTAGTATTAATATGATATAATTATATAATGTAATTCTACTAATGATTTATTATTATTATTATAATCCACTTGGTAAAGTAGAAATAAACGGACAGGTTCAATGCAGTAGTGCACGCGATGGTGACCGAAAGTAAAGTGTGTGATCACTGTAATCATTTTCTTCGAGTGATCGGCCAAGACTCTGTCGGTTTAAGAGGGCGCTACTGTCGCCTTCCAATTGCGCGCTGGTTTGGTTAAGTTTCCATACTGATAACCGTCTTCGACATTATAGTTCTAGAAATTCTGAATAATTCACCTCTTTTTTTGCACGTCGCTAGTATCTGCATGAAACTTCGATATCGTCACCAAAAAAGAGTTTGATCCCATCCAATATCAGATTTTTACAAACTTAAGTTGCACAATTTTCATGCTAAATATCGCTTTCGGAAATAATTAGCAACTATTCAGTAATTTGGATTCAATAGAGGCTGAGCGGAATAAACTTCTTCTCATTTCAGAAAGTCGTAACGTGTGCGAAATCCAGTAGAACCCTTGTATTACGTAGGTAATGTAATATCGAAACTCGACCCAGCTATAACATCACGCGTGGATAATTACTCGACAATATCTTACATTACAGTAATTAGTATTGGCGGCGAGACGGCAATAAAGGAACAATCTGTGTACTCCCCTGGCGTTTGCTACGTGACCTACTCTGGTCGATATATCGTGTAATTATATTGTTATATTACTATAACAAGTTCAGATACGGTAGGTGAGAGGGTGGGTCTTTTTTTTTCTAACGGGCTCCATTGAAAAGAGGTGCCATTTGGTGCCATTATTTGATACATTGTTTTATTTTAGTTGTATTGCCTCCGGATTACTTCGGATTACTCCGGGAAAAAGTTCCTAATGTATGGAGCACTAAAAATAGTGACTTTGTATATTGATTTTTTGTTATGTTTAATTTTGTGATGTCCTACTGATTATACTCAGAATAAATACACAAATTTGAAATAATAAGACCAGACTACATAACGCTCATTTAATAGATATGGGCATTTCTATACTAACTTAAAAATAGATCTGGAGGCAAAAGATAACCTACAATTACAATGCAATTTTGGTATTTAGTTTATACTATTATGAGTTACATTTTTAGGGTTCCGTAGCCAAATGGCAAAAAACGGAACCCTTATAGATTCGTCATGTCTGTCTGTCCGTCTGTCCGTCTGTCCGTCTGTCCGTCTGTCCGTCTGTCCGTCTGTCTGTCCGTCCGTATGTCACAGCCATTTTTTTCCGAAACTATAAGACGTATACTATTGAAACTTGGTAAGTAGAGTATTCTGTGAACCGCATTAAGATTTTGATGCATAAATAAAAAAATAATAATAAATACTGGGGGCTCCCCATACTTAGAACTGAAACTCAAAAATTTTTTTTCATCAAACACATACGTGTGGGGTATCTATGTATAGGTCTTCAAAAATGATATCGAGGTTTTTAAAATATGTTTTTTCTAAACCGAATAGTTTGCGTGACAGACGCTTCCAAAGTGGAAAAAAGTTGGTGTCTAACTTCTAAAATAAGAAAATGAAAAATCTAAAAAAAACATATGATGTACATTACTATAAAAACTACCAACGAAAATTGTTTTGAACGAGATCTAGTAAGTAGTTTTTTTTAATACCTAACTTTGCACCTAATTTATATGGGGCGCTATACATACCAGGTGCAAACTTAACTTAACCACTTAGGGATGGAAAGTGTTTGTACGGAACCCTCGGTGCGCGAGTCCGACTCGCACTTGGCCGGTTTTTTATTTGCTATACGTATAGAAAACAGTATTGAATTTTTTCCCATACAAAAGTGACCCACCCTAATAGGTAAAGACTTGTGCTATGCTGTGGCGGCGGCGGAACACAGAAGAGCAAAAATAAATATTGTTTTTTCATAACTTTACGAGATATTATGATGACGTTATGGCGACTTCGTGCCGCCGCCGCTGCCGCTTAATTCATTGCTCGGTAGTATAATGAGTACTTCGTATCTACGGTGATGAATATGTGTGTAGATAAATTACCTAGTGCATAATCATAATAAGGCCCTAAAACACTCGTCTGATTCTAACACCACACTCTAGTTTTAAGACCACTCATTATGTAACTTATGTAAATCTACATGCATTCAAGCTCAACAGTGACATTCACCAGTATAATACAAGAAGGAAGAATAAGCTTCTTATGCCTGCTTATCGTCGCCGTAAAGTTAGCTCTTCGTTCGTGGGGAACTGTGTACGTTTCTATAACAAAATACCTACCGAAGTAGTGAGTTTACCTTCCAGCAAATTCAAGTCATACGTAAAACGTCATCTAATAAATAAGGCGTATTATACTGTGAATGACTTTTTAGATGATAGGGATGTCTTTAAGCCAGTGGTTTAGTCATGTGAATGTAAAGTAAGCATTATTTTAGTCGGTAATATTCATTTGTTTTGTAATGTAACATGAGAGCACATTATGTTGTTTCTCACCGGGCAAATAGCATTAGTGATGAATGCCCGGCAGTGTGAGCATGTCATGCTCGCTTAATAGTACATTACATCAGAGGCCGGGAAAATGAGGATTTCCGGCCAAGTAGGTATATAGGATAGTGATACGAGGCCGGGAATCCGTTTTCACGACGAGGCATGTATAGTGCTTTTCTCAAACATACAATGAAATAAAAAAATATACTTCAAAGAATAACACTTAATATTGTTTGTCCGATATTTTCCGAATTTGACCGAATTTTAAAAATCCGATTTCAGATTCTGACTCAAGAGCCCCAAAAACCCCCGGATACCGAATTTCAGCCTCCTAGGACCAATTTAAAATTTTCTCCATACAAATCATTTTTTTTTCGATATTTTCCGAATTTGACCGAATTTTCGGACAAGATTTCAGATTCATATTTTTGAGCCCCGAGAGCCCCCCGATACCGAATTTGACCGAATTTAAAAATCCGATTTCAGATTCTGACTCAGGAGCCCCAAAAACCCCCGCATACCGAATTTCAGCCTCCTAGGACCAATTTGAAATTTTCTCCATACAAATCGTTTTTTTTCAACATTTTCCGAATTTGACCGAATTTTCAGACAAGATTTCAGATTCATATTTTTGAGCCCCGAGAGCCCCCCGATACCGAATTTGACCGAATTAAAAAAATCCGATTTCAGATTCTGACTCAGGAGCCCCAAAAACCAACCTTTAAAAACAAAACCTGCTTTTTGTCATACCAGCCAGCTGTGTGAATGACCTATTGTTGTTGAAACCAAAAAAAAGTTACTTTGCAGGCCTAGGCCTGAAAAGCAGTATGAAATCCCTTTACAGTCCTCTCGAGTTGTTGCGCCCAAAAACCGATACTTCCGAGCCTATTATAAGGAACGCAAAGACAATATTTCATTGCATGTTTGAGAAAAGGTCTTTGCTTACGGTGGCGTCGTTGGTCGGGTCGCAACCTTCCCTATAGTGACCGACCACAGAAATATATCAAGATAGAAGGAAAGAGTTCAGCGATTTGTAGGGAGACCGAGCGTGTAACATTTTGCGTAGGTACTTTGACGTCACGAGCGTAATTTAGTGATGGGAAACATAAGCCGCGCGAAAACGATTCAGAAACATCGATTCACAGATCGATTCGAACACGGCACCGATTCTATGAATCGCCACCCACACCGCACAGCGCCGCGGCCCAGCCGCCGTCACAAACAAAAACAGTCACAATAATATTTGCTTTGCACTATGTACTTACATTATATAGCTGCATAATAAATAAGAACGTAATTATCATTTCCTCTGTTCTCAAAATCGATTTTAATCGAATAAGAAAATCGCAGTGTACAGCAGCACATGGCAGCACTATTCTTACTTTTGACAGAAAAAATGAGAAATCGACCTTGAACGTGACTCGATAGTTTGAATAGCTTATTTTTACATAACTGGCTTTGAATGCACGCCAAGGTTGGCTCGTCAAATTAAAGCCGCTATGGAAAGCTAGCGTTGGATACAACCGCCCGCCTCTGTTTTGATGAAAATAATAAAATAAATAGTTTTGTAATTAATAACAGATATTTAAGGACAAATTGTACATACCAATGAAAGGAAATATCTCGATTAACAGCTCCAATTTTATTGGAAGTGTTTGAACAATTAATTATTGCGCAACAAGCCATTTTGTTTTTAAGACCTGACGTCGCACACAGACCGCGGTCGGGTGCTGACTAATGTTCGCGGCGAGCAAAGTTGACACCGTGTCAACATTTCGCCACGCGAGGTATGTCCACTCTTTCCTTCTATCTTGATATATTTCTGTGTGACCGACCGAAGTTTCGGTTTCGGTTTCGGCCAGTTTCGGCCAGTGTCGGCCTAAAAATCATGTTTCGGCCAAAGGTTCGGTTTCGTCCAAAAAACAGCCGAACCTTTCGGGCGCGCCGAAACTTCCAACATCGTACTTTCTGGTCGCGTTCGGTTAACGTCGGGTGCGCTCGCCAGTTGGCACGGTTGGCAATATGGCGTCGCTCGTCTGACTCCGCCGGCCGGCCGCTGAATCACTTTGCTCACTGAGGTGACGTTTGTGTTTGTCCCCCGAATAATGTTAAGTAATTGACCGAGCGAGCAAAGCATTTCCGTTATGCCCGGACGTTTGGATGTCCATGCGCTTACCGGCTGTTCTTGCCTTAATGTCGAATTTCTCAATCGATTCTCATGAAATTTTGTGAGTATGTTCGATAAGTATACCGGGCGTCCCAAGACTATGGGACACCAAGGGAAGTACCTTACATATCGTAGATAGAATATTTTGCTGAAAGAAGACTTTATGTTATTTTTAAAAGTTAGTAATTCTGCATTTAAAGATTTTCTAAGAATTACTTGCTTAGTAGTTCGTCGTCGGCAAAAAATAGGTTTCTTGAAATTTGTCTCAATCATTTTACGTTGTTCCTTTCTTTTAAGATACTATGTTACTTAGGAAGAATTATTTAAGTCGGTTCGATTCCCAGACGTAGCAAGTAATTCTTAGAAAATCTTTAAATATAGAATTGCTAACTTTTAGAAATAACAAAGTCTTCTTACAGCAAAATATCCTATCTACGATATTTAAGGTACTTTCCCTTGATGTCCCATAGTCTTGGGACGCCCTGTATAGTATTTTTTTGTCGATTCAGTTTTTCAAAATTTTCAAAATAGCGGAGATAGGAGGGGTAAAATCATCACTACTTAATTTTATTTTGGTTATGAATTTGTCATCTCATATTGTAATTCTTAACGCTTTTCTTAAATTTACAAACAAATTGACGGCGATATTGGTTTTTAAGATAAAAGTGAGGTTTACTTATTTCATGAAATTACTTTAGAATTCGTCATTGTTGCGTGTATGTAATAAAATTAGTACGTTTGAGTTAGCGTTACGAAACCACCTGATTGCAATTATAATAATTTAAACTCAATTAATTATTTTGTTGCTATGTTTTTAAACTTGTTTTATTTCATATCATCTACAATTAAAAGATCGCTGCCTCAGTACAGTATTACAGCTGTTAATGCTACATTAATTTTTTTTGGGTTATTTAATTTGAACCAAGACCAAGTGTCAATGTTAAAATATCAATTGAACAAAAGTGAAACGTGAGTTTGTTGTGTAATTGCTGAAATATGTACTTTTTTACCTTTTGCACCCCCACTTCACTCTATATACATCTTCACTTTCTTAAAATTTCTCTAATTGACAAAAAGAATCTAAGTATATTCTTATAAAACCTACTCACAAAACTTCATGAGAATCGCTTAAGAAATACGACCTCCAGGCGAGAACACCCCAAAAAGCATTCAATCGTCCGCACATACGATATGAAAGAATTTTGGGCCAAGCTGAAACTGAAACGCTTTGCTCCATCGTCAATTATACCAGCGACATGTTTCATTGTATTCGTATTAGATCTAGAAAGAACGACCCGCTGACATTTTATACAACGTTTTAATCCAGTTTATAAAAGGTTCGGTTTCGGTTTCGGTTTCGGCCGAAACTGTAATCAGAACCGAACCTTCGGTTTAGGTTTCGGCAGAAAAACGTGTTTCGGTCGGTCACTACTTCCCTATAATGCGAGCGATCAGGCGATGGCTGAGATATGCGTCATGCTCGTGAACGGGTGCCGTTTGTGGGGTCTGGTCTGTTCATACTAGCAAGGGCCAAATTAGTTGTGTAGTAACTGCTTTCCATTGTTTAATGAACTGACGTGAGAGACTTCACCTGTACTCGATTGAAGTTATTTTCTACTTAGAGACTTAGAGACTGTATACATCTCTAATAAACTTAGTGTACTGTACAATGACGGTCAGAGACCTTATACATCTCTGAGGAATTTAACTATTATCATGTATTTATTATTTATATTTTTTATTTTGTAAACTGTGACGCCTAGAGACTATATACATCCCTAAGAAATTTAGTTTAATTATTTATTTATTATTTTTTCTTTTGTATAGTTTCTTATTCAGTCCTTAACTTTTCTAAGGATTTAAATAAATTTATTGTGTTTTGCATGTTGTGACGCCTAGAGACCATGTACATCTCTAAGAAATTAAGTACTTAATTATTTTGTTGCATCAGTTATTGATTTTGACCCCTTGAGACCTTATACATCTCAACGGAATTGAATTATTTCATTAATTAATTATACCAATCTATATTGCGTGTCGTGACGCCTAGAGACCTACATCTCTGAAAAAAATCACTTTATTTTATATAATTTTTAGTGTAAACATTGATTTGGAGAATCTTGTACATCTCCTCTAACATATATGTTTCAATTACCTAGTTATTATATGATTGTATTAGTTTTTAAGTATAATTTACGAAAAAATGACTTACTGTTGAGTTTCTTTCGGCTTTCTTCTCAACAGCGGTCTCCTCTTGCGAAATGCCGGTAGACTCACAATCTGACTTGTAAAAGTGCCCTTGTGGCCTACTTACTGAATAAATTATTTCATTATTTCATAACAGTTGCATAAACTACTAATACCGCGTCTTGGCTGCAAAGAATAAGCCTTCGCTTTCTAGCATATGGGTCCAAAAAGTGAGATAATACCACCATCGGATTGATCCCTGTCACTTGTTTCCACCATCGCAATACGCGCCATATTTCCATCCTCTTCACTTAGATGGTTGACAGTCGTCAACTATGTGTTTCCCCAGAAACTTCCTGCCTTGTGTGAATAAACAGTTGCTCGCGATATTTCCGGACCGATACTTCAAAAAAAGAGCCTACTGCCGACTTAATGGTCGACAACGTACTAGTGATTCCTTCGGTGTTGCAGGTGTCCAAAGGCGACGGTAAAGGAAAGGATATTCATTGTAGTCGTAGTGACGTAACTGATTTACATACTACAGAAAATTCCCTCTTTTAAAATAGAATAGAATACTTTATTTTCAACCAACATGGATCATTGTGTTAGTAACAATAAAATTTAAAAAACTAGTGTAATTATCATCTTTTGCATTTTGTATGATCTTTGCAAACGCCCTTTGAGACCAGTATTTTATTAGCTGTTTTCGTGAATTGTGATGCAATTGACCGTGGAGCGTGACAAGCTGTCTGAATAACGCGTGTGAAGGTTTACGAACGCGTGCAGATTGCCTAAACAATCGCGGAAAACGGAGCTGTGCTATATTAACCCGGTTCACGGCAGCGAAGAGATCCTTAGTTAAGGCCCTGCAGTCACTGTTTTACTTTTAATTTGAGCATTTTTTTTAGTCACCTAGGTTTAATAATCCCGCATCAATTATGAATTTTTAGTCTTAGTGGTTGATTGGCATTAAGTGTGCCATTTGTACTTTTTGTGTCACGTTCAATGAAGTTTAAATAAATAAGTAATATACAATGGTATTAAGTAAACATTTATCCGATACAGATTTAATTACTTTAGCCATCTAATTTCGATATTAGATTGCATTTCCACTGTTATGACACTGGTTGGTGTTCGTTTGAATCATCCATTTGAAATAATTACGTTTGTTTCCTGCAATTTCGGATAAATCTGCAGTTCTAAAGTTCAATTTGATTTCCAATACGGTTTCAATGCTATAATTGAAGCCAATTTCAGTTTTAATATGGCTATAATACCTGCGGTATCTATAATTGAAGTTTCCTAATGGGTATTTAAGTTTATCATCGAAACACCCCACAAATGGGTGAGAACTGCGCAATCTTAATGTATCGTAATGAATTAATTATGGAAAAGTCAAAAATATCAAGAGGTAAAAAAAAACTTAAAAATCATTACATTTATTTTTGTCTGGGTCATGATTTGAAGTCTTGAGTTCTGTGATAATTGAAACAGAATACCTACTGCGTTTCCGGCGCATTGCTCTCCCAACTGAGCTATCCGACCGCTACGTCAATCACACCAAATCTTTCATCCCTTAATTCTTTCTTAATTTACCTTTGTGTCATTATTTATAAAAATAAAATGTGGTATTACCACATAAAAAAATAAGAATCGATAAAAAAGATTCTATACAAATATTTAGAATACCTACTGTTTATAAAAATTCAAATGTTGTCAATTATACTCCATCCATGTTATAAAAGAAAAATTTATATATGGTATTTTTGTATATTTTTTAACAAAATCTTTATTCTTGCGCCTGTGTACCTACAGTATACAGGTTTTGTGAAATAAAAAAGGAATACCGTTAATAACCACGCATACGAAATTGTAAAGTAATAACCATGACATTTATATTCCAACGGCTTTAACTGTATTTTCTGGAGCCCTGTTAATCCTATTACTACGAACTAAATATATATATTCCCTATATTGATGAAGCCGTGGACGTGTGATACAAAGACTGCTATTTCCTGAACTATTCCGAAAACCGTCAAAGATTTTATCAGACCACTGAACCTGTTGCAAGAGCCATTAAATTTGTCAACCAGTTGCTTCTTGCATTCGTTAGGGTGGCATCGTAGCGACATCTAGCGTAAAGATTCAGACTTCATGAAATGAAATGAAATGAAATGAAATGAATTTTTACGTGAGTTTATACCGTTTTTATAATTAGTAAAGATGTCTCACGATAGTTTTAATAACATTAAATGAAATGAATATTTATTGTGTGACAGATTTAGGTTAACATTTTTACATTTTGCGGTTACTGGTGCAAGCGTTGGATCAGCCAAATCTTACCTTTTCAGGTGTACACACATTACATAATTAGAATTTAAATATATAACTAATACGTCAAACAGATATAAGATAAAAAAAAAGAAAAACAAATACACTAAGTGTTCAATCGTATAGTAATTAGTATGTAAGCAAAGTGCCGTATGCAACTGTTCGTAAGATTAGTCTTCCTATTATCCGCTAGATGGCGCTGTACCGACGGCTGCAAATCGTACATCGCGCTGTTAAGATTTTTCTTGGAATAATGGCATCGGCCCAGTTTATGTTTCTTTTTTGTACATATTGTGGATACTTACTTGTGCTTAGATTAATATATATTGTATTGTCAAGCAAAGTGGTTTATTTTTGGGACCCCTTGGAACATGGTCCTTCGAGCTGGAAGCGTGCTCGTTGTGGATTGATCCTGCAGGAGTCTTAGCCATCGGCACAGTAGCGGGTTGCTACTGAAGGTGGACGGAGCATCGTCGTCATCGGAGCATCGTGTGACGTCATCGCATCGTGACGTCAGCAGAGCAGCGTGTGTCGTCATCAATACAGTGTGTGCGTGTGAGTGTGTGAAGACAAACTGTGAGTACTTTGATTCTATGTTAACTAGTGGACTTAGAATATTTGAGAAATAAAAATTTAGCATTCTTGGACTTAGAAAAGTTGCCCAATTTTGGTCAGAGTTAAAAGTATTGAAACACTTAGAAAAGTTTTAAGAAATTTGGACTTAGCAAACTTCTGAAGAAATCTGGACTTAGAATAATTCGCATCAAGTTTGGACTTAGAATAATTCGCAGCAAGTTTGGACTTAGAAAAATTCATATCAAGTTTGGACTTAGAAAAAATCACTGTTCAAAATGGCAAATAACATGAAGGTACAAACTGATTTGATGCAGAGAGCCATGGATAATTTTAAAAAGTCCCCTAAAGAGCGGTTACGATCCAAGAATTATTTAAGTACTAGATGTTGGAAGATTTATGGGCACAGTTCAATTTAACACATACTCAAATCGTGTTAGACACAGAACCCACCGATTTAGAAGCTAGTGCATACATTCAGAACGACGTGTATAACATGACGGAGGATTTGTACATTGATTACAATTTTGAATTGAAATCGGCAATTAGCGTACTAGAGAGCAAATCAAACCCTGGGAACGGGACTAAAAGCGAGAATGAAAGTAGCAAATCAAACATTAGATTACCGAAAATCACCATCCCTGTTTTTTCCGGGAAATACTCAGTGGACAACGTTCCGGGATCTGTTTAGGTCTCTTATTCATAATAACACGTCGTTGGATAATGTTCAGAGATTACACTACCTGAAAGGTCATTTAGCTGGCGAAGCGGAACAACTTGTAAGACATGTCAGTGTTACAAACGAGAACTACAAAACATGTTGGGAACAACTTGAAAAAAGATACATCAACAAGAAATATCTGGCGAATCACATATTGAAGCGATTAATGAGCCAACGCAACTTAGTATCGGAATCTGCGAATGCTATAAAAGAGTTATTGGATACCACGAACGAATGTTTGCATGCTTTGGAAAATATTGGCGTTGACGTATCTAGTTGGGACATTATAATTATTTACATAATTTGTTTAAAATTAGATCCTGAAACCAGAAAGCACTGGGAATTAAAATCTAGTGAATTGTCGGAAGATTTGCCCACTCTTGATCAGTTTTATGGATTTTTGGAGACACGGTTTAGAGCGTTGGAGTTTGTCGAACCTAGAATATTAAAAAATACTACAAGTAACTTTGTCAATAAAGGTTGCAATAATTATCTCAATAAAGGGTCAAACGCTCAAGCTACTCGTAATCCAAAGGTTCATCACGTAACTACTCGGTCATGTGCTTACTGTTCTGAAGATCATAAAATTGGTAACTGTAAGGGTTTTGCAAAAATTGATACTGACGCACGTCGTGATTTCGTTCAATCCAATCATTTATGTTTTAATTGTTTAGGTGTCAATCACTCTGTATTTGCTTTCCGTCAATCCACTCGATGCCGCATATGTAACAAGAAACATCACTCTACTACATCCCAAGAATACCACTTCAACGGCTGATTCTGTAGTATCGAATCAATCAGCCGAGCGAAGCGTGGCTGTGCACACTGCTTCGACAAGTTCATCATCGCACGATGACCCCACTTGTACAGAAATTAAAAGTCACTTTTCGACCAGCCGTAATCAAGTATTGTTAGCAACGGCTTTAGTCAAGGCTCAATCGAGAAGTGGCTCTGGAATAACTCTCAGGTGTTTATTAGACCAGGGATCACAGGCTTCTTTGATCACAGAGTATGCAGTCCAGTTATTAGGACTAAGGAAAATTCAGCACAAAAGCACAATTTCAGGTCTAGGAAGTGACGAAGGCGCCTCTTTGGTGTCCAAGTCGATGGTTAAGGGAACAATTCAATCACTTCTGGATTCGAAATTTAATTACGATGTAAATGCTGTCGTGTTGAACAAACTGACATCGGTCCTGCCAGAAAAAAGGGTCGTTGTCGAGTTATGGTCTGAGTTAAACAATGTAGAGCTGGCCGACCCATCATTTGATAAACCAAACAAAATTGATATGCTCCTTGAAGCTGACATTTATGGCCAAATTCTAGAGGAAGGTATTATCAAATCATCAGGAGCGCCAGTAGCCCAAAAGACAACTTTGGGTTGGATCTTGTCGGGACCAATTCGCACACCTGATTCAACAAAATACGATAACATCAGTGTTAATCACATCCAAGTCAATGAAAACGAGCTGCTCAAAAAATTCTGGGAACTCGAGACTGATATTTCGACCAAATCTCCAAGCGATAGTTACACAGATGAAGAAAAGAAATGTGAGGAAATCTTTAAAACTACCACCAAAAGAGATGACACCGGTCGATACACTGTTAAACTTCCGTTTCGAGATGCAAATCCTAGTTGCAAATATGGTAATTCGGAAAGTATAGCTACAAGACGCTTTATGCAATTGGAAAGAAGATTTGCGAGGGATCCTCAAATGCAAGCACGATACGCTGAAGTTATACAAGAATACCTCGATCTAGGTCACATGGAGAAGGTACCTGAAAATTAAAAAAATAAAGTTGATGTAGTTTACTTACCTCACCATGCCGTAATTCGGGAGGATAAAACAACGTCGAAGTTGAGAGTCGTCTTTGACGCATCATGTCCAGGAGATAACGGCGTATCGCTAAATCAGGATTTATTAGTCGGACCGGCTTTGCAATCTGATCTTCGTCACATCATTCTTAGGTGGCGCATGTATCCAATCTGTTTGGTAGCAGATATTGTAAAAATGTATAGGCAAGTGAAGGTCGATGAATATGATGCTGAGTTTCAGCGTATCCTGTGGCGTAATAAGTCTGAAGATGATATTGGTCATTACAGATTACTCCGGGTAACATTCGGCACAGCGTCTGCACCGTATTTAGCCGTTCGCTCATTACAACAAATCGCGTATGACGAAGGTACTGACTTACCTTTAGCAGCCGAGCGAGTACTGAACCGTTTTTATATGGATGACTTGTTGACTGGATGTGAAATTGTAAAAGAAGGAAAGAAAATATACGAAGAATTAATTGAATTGTTAGCTAAAGCAGGATTTCAGTTGCAAAAATGGTCAACTAATAATGAAGAGTTAATGCAAGAATTCAGAAATGAAAAATCGGAAGACAGAAAATTTAGCGCTTAAAATTGACACCGTAATGAAAATTCTGGGTCTCACCTGGAATCGGAGTACCGATGAGTTTGAATACACAGTGCAGCTCCCTCCACCCAAAAGGCCTTTAACCAAACGAAATGTTATTTCGGATATCGCACGCTTGTTTGACCCACTGGGATGGCTTGCCCCTGTAATCATATCAGCCAAAATTTTTATTCAAAAATTATGGCTTTCGGGAATTCAGTGGGATGATGAGGTCCCTGCTCAGTTACTGAAGGAATGGCTAACTTATAGAGAACATCTAGGTCAACTTACCAAATTTAAACTGCCCCGTTGGATTCGGTCGAGCGCTGGCGACGAAACACTAGAACTGCAAGGCTTTTGTGACGCATCTTCAGAAGCATATGCTGCTGTTGTGTATTCTCGTGTTATCGATAAAGATGGTAAAGTCCATGTATCCTTAATCACAGCCAAAACGAAGGTGGCCCCGATTAAACAAATTTCCATCCCAAGGTTGGAACTCTGTGGCGCAGTCTTGTTAACAAGGTTATTGATGGAAGTTGCGGATGTGTTGAGCATCGATAAGATGAATATTCACGCCTGGACGGACTCATCGATAGTCTTGTCTTGGCTGAACAGTCGCCCGAACAGATGGAAGACCTTCGTGGCGAACCGCGTATCTGAAATCATAACTTCGGTTGAACCTCAGCAGTGGGCTCACGTCGTGTCCAAAGACAATCCTGCTGACAGCGCGTCAAGAGGTACTTACCAAGCTATAGATGATCGGCTCTGGAAGGAAGGACCGGCTTGGCTGAAACAAAAGAGTATAACCTATAAGAAAATAATAGTCAGACACAAAATTAGAAGAAAAGGTAAATAAGTTATGTCTAATGAATACCTGTAGAATTAACAATGACACATCACCCAACGCTGAAATCATGTCAAGGTTTTCAAGCCTAAGAAGATTAATACGTGTAGTAGCTTTCTGCAGAAGATTTGCTAAACTATGTCAAGGTCATTCTTTCAACAAATGGTTATCGAGTCAAGAATTACGAGATAGCTTAACAGTATGCATAAAAATAGTTCAACATGAACAGTTTATGGAAGAAATCCTAAACCTGAAACGAAAGAAAATCGTTAATAAAAAAAGTAAACTTACGTCTATAAATCCAATCCTTGATGAAAAAGGAATATTAAGAGTAGGTGGAAGGCTCCAACATGCTCAAATCAGTGAGGACATGAATGCATCCAATTACTCTGCCTCATAAGTCTCACTTCACTGATTTAGTAATAGATGACGCACATCAAAGGACCCTACATGGCGCTCCACAGCTAATGCTAAATTATTTAAGATCCAAGTATTGGATAGTTGGCGCGAAAAACCTGGTCAGTCAATTTGTACGCAGATGTGTCTAAAGGCATTAAGTCCGCCATTTGTACTTACTTTTTTTTTGTATTGTGCAATAAAGTTTAAATAAATAAATAAATAAATAAATGTGTAACTTGTATACGATATGCTGCAGCAACTCAGCATCAGTTAAATGGTCAGTTGCCCTCAGTACGAGGAGCCATCACCAGAGCGTTCCGCCACAGCGGCGTAGACTATGCAGGGCCAATAAACATAAGAACGTCAAAGGGCAGAGGCCATCATGCATACAAAGGATATATATGTCTTTTCATATGTATGACTACCCGAGCAATACATCTGGAGCCAGTAAGCGACTTATCCTCACAAGGATTTATAGCAGCGTTCAAAAGATTCGTGGCACGTCGCGGCCATTGCTCTGACTTATGGAGTGATAATGGTACGAATTTTGTTGGTGCAGCTCGAGAACTTAAACAGTTGTTTGCCGATGAAAGGTCCTCCATGCTGCCTGAGATAATGAACGAGCTAGCTACCAATGGAACCAATTGGCATTTCATACCACCTCATTCACCAAATTTTGGTGGCCTCTGGGAGGCTGGTATAAAATCCACTAAGTATCATCTCAAAAGGGTCGTGGGAAACTCAACTCTAACTTTCGAGGAAATGGCAACAGTGTTGTCACAAGTTGAAGCCTGTCTTAACTCAAGACCAATGTCGACCGTAAATGAGAACTGCAACGATCCAATGCCTTTAACTCCTGGACATTTCCTAGTAGGAGAACCCTTAGTGTTGGTACCAGACTACATTTTTGAAACTGCGAATATAAGCAGCCTCAGAAGATGGCAGCTCACTCAAAGAATGGTCCAAGACTTCTGGCGTCGCTGGTCTCGTGAATACCTGACCCAGTTTTATCATCGGTACAAGTGGGGCCATCAGACACCTGAGCCTGCTATTGGAGATGTAGTTTTGGTTAAAGAGGATGATCTTCCTCCGGCTAAGTGGTTGTACGGTAGAATTACTCATAAACACCCCGGATTGGACGGTATCACACGTGTTGTTAGCCTAAAATGTAAGGGCGGTATCATTAAGAGATCAGTCGGCAAGCTATGTGTACTGCCAGTTGAAACTTGAACCATGATTGTATCTTATAATTCTATTTGTTATGTGTTTTATTCATTTTTACTTTATGTCTGTGTATACATTCATTCGTAAAGAAACCCACGATCAATTTAAAAAGCTTAAAATATTGAACCATGTTAAAGTTCTATAAGATGTATTGCTAATACTCAATATGCCGATTTTAATATGAAATATTTTTTTTTTGCTAATGTAAACACTTCCATTACCATAGCCCGTTTTGTCATGGTGGGCGGCTATAAGGACAATCCCTCAGTTTGTCCTTGGTGGGCGGAATGTTCAATCGTATAGTAATTAGTATGTAAGCAAAGTGCCGTATGCAACTGTTCGTAAGATTAGTCTTCCTATTATCCGCTAGATGGCGCTGTACCGACGGCTGCAAATCGTACATCGCGCTGTTAAGATGTTTCTTGGAATAATGGCATCGGCCCAGTTTATGTTTCTTTTTTGTACATATTGTGGATACTTACTTGTGCTTAGATTAATATATACTGTATTGTCAAGCAAAGTGGTTTATTCTTGGACCCCTTGGAACACTAAGAGATATCGGGACAATATTATTTGAATTTATACTTAATTAACATGTCAAAGTGCAACAAATATTATTACCATTATAAAAAATAGATATTTATATACACTTAGTCCGAAAAATATTCATTTAGCGAGTAATAACATTTTCCCACTAGCCATTGTCTTACAGATTCTTTAAACTGATTAAGACAAATATTCTTGAACATATCGGGTAATTTGTTATAAATTTCTATGCACATCATAATATATGAATTTTTGGCTATGATTTGGAATTTTGCAGGTGGTTTATATAGTTTATGCGTATATTGAGATTTTCACGAGAAACTGTGTCCTGCTTTAGTTTGAACATATCTTTATGCTTTTGCACAAACACACAAGTTTCATATATATATAGACATGTCAAGTTTAAGATGTTACATTTTTTTAAATATGGGCAGCATGAGTCAGTTCGTCGTAGTCTAAAGATTGCCCTTATACAGCATTTCTGAAATAAAAATTGCTTCTCTTTGTCTGTAGAATTGCCCCAGATTACAATGCCGTAACGAAGAGAAGATGCAATATATCCTTTGTATGCATTTAAACCTGCTTCTGTGGATATTACTCGGCTAACTTTTCTCAGTGCAAATATAAATTTATTAATTTTAGCACAAAGAGCATTCCAGGTGCAACACATATCAATATTAATTTATGCCCAAAAAACATGTCATGATCGGCACCATCGTCTCACGATAGTAACGATATGCTACACCCACACTAATTATTTTTATTCAAGCAGTAACGTCTGCTAGCGTAAACCAAATGTTTATAATTCGCGAAGAAAACAAGAAGCGAAAAATTAAAAATTTATGGTAAGTTTAATAAAAAGGCAGGGTTCGGACCTGCATCTCCCGCGCCCGCGTTGGCCCGGAAAGCCGTTGAAGACGCAGGTTTGAACCCTGTCTGAACCAATAAATATTTATTTTTTTCGCTTCATTGTAAAGATTTGGTTAACGCTAGCAGACGTTACTCTATAAGTAGGATTGTTTTGTAGATAGTTTTCCGATTTTTTTCAAAATGGCGGAAATGGGGTTTGAAAACGTACAAAATGACAAGTTTCAGCCATTTCAAAACAAATTTGTGACGTGTAAACAACTCACAGAGCACTAATGGCTCTATATAAAAAAATTGGGCAAGTGCGAGCCCGACTCGCGCATGAAGGGTTCCGTACCTATACATATATATAATCTATAACAAGTTTGTTGTATGGGAGCCCCCCCTAATATTTATTTTATTTTATTTTTAGTATTTGTTGTTATAGCGGCAATAGAAATACATCATCTGTGAAAATTTCAACTGTCTAGCTATCACCGTTGTTGAGATACAGCCTGGTGACAGACGGACGGACGGACGGACGGACAGTGAAGTCTCAGTAATAGGGTCCCGTTTTTACCCTTTGGGTACGGAACCCTAAAAATGGTCAGGGTAGTGATTGAGTATGTTTGTATTTTAAACGCCATCTAGTGCAAATACGCTCTAAGTAAGCGTTAGACAGTGTATGGTGCACCATTAGCAGTCATTATATCGTTAGCCTATGGTAAACCTTATCCTGATTATTCAGCGTTGTGTACCGCGTATAAATTAGGCATCACAGCAGTTGTGTAAATGTTGATAATCTTCACAAAACAATAGGAGGGTTCTTGGGACGCTAAAATTGGCTCATTAAATTTAACATATACTTGATGTGAGTATAATCTCAACAGCACATAGTATAGTGGCAGACAAAAATTGTGACAAGTTCAAGATATCTTAGGTCGACAACCTTTTCACAACACAATTTTTTTTATTGATTGGATCTTAAATAAAACGACATTGATAGGTACGTAAGTAAGTAAATAATTTATTGTAGGTACAGAAAAACAGTTAAAAATACATCAATTATAAATAACATAGGTAAAAGGCGAAACTTATCCCTACAAGGGATCTCTTCCAGTTTCCAGTTAAGTATATGTCGTGGGGTGTGCCGACGCGACCTACTCGTGTGCACTTCTATGGGAGACTAAAAGGCAGAGCAAAGCACCAAGGTGCCTGTCGGTGCATAGGATATTATCGAGGCACGCGGGGCGTAGTGCGCCCGTCTTGTTAATTTTAAAATTTTCACGAACACGAGCACCTCTAGCACAACTGTCATAACAGGCGACTCTTTATCGCGAAATATTCTGTATCTCTCTCTTCCCTGTACCGTGAGAGTGTGATAGGCGGATGCTGTCGCGCGACAAGAGTCGCGAACCGTAGTTGTGCTAGACTTGCAGTATGTACGTCGAAAGAAGTACATTAGAAAAATAAGGCGCCACATCTCTGTGAACTACGTAGTCCACAGACGTCTGTGAACGACTTTTATCTTTATAAATCGCCAGTCCAATCTACAGCCGCATAACTCGTATTTCTCATAGTTATAAAGGTAAATGTCTCGAGGTCTTTTGTATGAGTTTTGTCTGTGCCATGCATGCAATTTTCAAAATCATCATGTGACCGTGAATATTTTTAAATGTTTGTAAATTATTATAATGAATTGGGCCTCAAAATTTCCTACAAGTTCAGTGTTCCATTCTTACCCAAGCGATACGGAACCCCAAATTTCTTATTCAAACTCACCGTAATATCCGGCTGATGTTAATCGAGAGGTGTCGAAAGATATTGGGTCTTTGATATTCAAGACGGACAATGAAATCTGTTTGGTGAAAAAACCGACGTTGAATTTCTTTTTATAGATTTAGGTATCAACTATCCGACAAAGCTTTTGGTTCGGAATTTGATCAGAATGGATTAGTGTCACGTTTATGATTAAAAATCGTGTTTCTTTTTCTTGTCTGCGTTAATAGATATATTAGAATGTTGTGCCTATTGTCCCTTCGGGCGCGTACGTAACCGGAGTTTCGTAACCAGTTGCGATAGAAAACTTTTACGGTCTTGTTCGAAAACGGTTGCGAACGAACACTTTTTGTTTTGGTACGAAACCTTTCGACCCGAAGGAATAAAGTAAACCCATTCGAATTATATTCTGACCGAATTATTATTAGGTACTGTATACCAGTTTTTTCGATGAGTAGCGTCCTCGCGGTGAATTCGCTGCGTGTTCGTAACGGAATCGCTGCGCGCTGTAGGCGTATTCGCTGCCCACTTGCCTCGTTTCCATTCGCCCGCGAATCGTCGGTGTGCCAAGGCATGAATCGCGAACACGACTATACGAAGTTAAGTTTTTTTAATTATTATCCGACTACGGCAAAGCCAAAATGAAAGGTTATGTTTTATTTTAGAAAAGGTACCAGCCCGGTTACTATACGCTGTTTTCATGTTATTTACATAATAATATGTGGCTCTCACTTTGTTGTTGCTGCTCACAGATTTTTCTTGTTGTTATTCTGTCCGGTGGTCCAAGGGACAATAGTCATTAAACTTCTTAGAAGTGTTGATTTAAATTACCTACTGGTATTGTCAGGAGATAGTCTACATTAAGAATGTTTAGATATGCAGATGCTATATGGCTGTTCTTGCCAAAAGGTCGCATTTCTCAACCGATTCTCATAAATTTTTGTGAGTAGGTTGATTTAGTTTTAGGTGGACAGATAACCTCTTTAGGGTCGCAGGTAGTCGATGGATGATGCACAGGACGTTGATCGCATTTCGTGGAGAGCTATGGGGGAGGCCGTGCCTGATAGATAGTTTTTGGAAATTTTTCAAATTTATGAAACGAAAAAATATAAAAAAAAACAGTAATTTTAAAACAAATTCGCGGGGTGTACAACACATAAAGTGACCGGTTATTAATTATTTGATCAGCTCTTTTTCCGATGGTTTGCCCAGAGACTTAATAGTTACCAGAAAGCTGTGATTTGGGATAGGTACTAAGTATTTTTATGACAATATTAATGACGCTGATATTTATACATTTAATGAATGTTTATATCCATGTCAGTGACCCGGGTAATATAAATAAGCATAGTCCCTCGGCAGGTACAAAGAGATGATTAAATCTATTCTACGGATAGATCGCCTTCATTTCAATCCCATTGAACGTGAACAAAACCTAAGACCCAACGCTCAGACGGCTCAAGAGGCATTCTCTTCTAATTAAATTACGCCTTTTTAAACAAACCGAATGTAATTTTATTTATCTACACCCATCTTGTTAAATTCCTATAACAATTTCAGATGTTATAGGTCAGGACCTATATTACTTGGCAGCGACCAAAATCAGAGATGTAATTTCATAACAGTATACCGCGGCGGGGGCGAGGCGAGGTGACCATTACAGTATCAATTTTGATCAAAATTGATATGTAATGGTGACCTCGCCCCCGCCGCGCGAGTCACCTCATGTGTTTGTTTCTCTGCTCCGCGGACTGACTGGCAGGACTAAGTGTTTCATATTTTTCTAAAAGGAAATCTATGATAATGATTACGAATATGTGTGTAGATAAAGTTGTATGCAACTGTACATAATTAGGTCTTAAAACACTCGTGTGATCCTATTATGAAACTGGCCTACGTCTCGTTTCATAAAACCACACTCGTGTTTCAAGACCTCTCATAAACATAAACAGCAGTTGCATAAACTACTATAAAGCTGTCGTGAGACATTACACTATAATATTATGAAGGCGAAAGTTTGTGAGTGTGTAAGGTGGAAGTAGGTACTAGTACTCGACGCGGTACTAATACGCGTCACCATACTTTCAACTGCGATAAATAAGATAAGATTACCGTTACTTTCATAGCAAATAGAATGAATACATGAGAAATGTTTGTAGCTATCGAATTTCACACGCAAAATAATAAAATATACAATCTGACTGCCTGCAAAAGCACGTGACATGTACTGGGACAATCCTATTGACTTACATTTCATTACATTACGAGATTTTTTATATGATCATTATATGATATAAATACCATTTAATAAAGGTAAAAGTCATACCTCTCATAAGGGATGAATAAATTTGCGATAGACGTGTAAATTAACGTACCTACTATTACGAAACATAAAATAAATATCCCTTGCAATGTCGAGTACTAGTACTTCCACCTTATATGTTTGTTTGTTACGTCTTCACGCTCAAACGGGTGGACCAATTTTCATAAATTTTTGTATAAAGGTAGCTGACACTGGATTAACATATAGGCTACTTATTGTCCCGAAAAAAATCGTACCGTACCGCACGGCGTAGCTAGTCTTTAATAATTATAATAAAACAAGTGCGAGTCCGACTCACACATGAAGGGTTCCGTACCATAAAACAAGTTTGTTGTATAGGAGCCCCCCTTAAATATTTATTTTATTTTATTAGTATTTGTTGTTATAGCGGCTATAGAAATACATCATCTGTGAAAATCACCGTTCTTGAGATACAGCCTGGTGACAGACGGACGGACGGACGGACGGACAGCGAAGTCTCAGTAATAGGGTCCCGTTTTTACCCTTTGGGTACAGAACCCTATAAATGGTTTAAGCTCACGTAAAAATTCACTATTATAGTTCGAAACATGTCATGCCGTTCTTGACAATTTTTACGTGAGTTTAAACCGTTTCAATAAACGGAATATAATAATTTATTTGGTTAGCAATAAATAATCAATTATAGTGTTTTACATCTGGAAATGAGCATTGGCAAAATGCGATAGCGTATTGTATACTATTTCTAACGAGTTTCATACGGAAAGCTTATAATAATATTCCTTAACGTGTAATGAAATAAGAGTTAATTTACTTTTACAGTATACTAGGAGCCATGACAAAATCATAAATATTCGTACAATATCATATTCAATCATAAAATTAAAATTCATCGCTCAAACTCAAACTGGATTATTTGTGCTTGGGTCCTAGTTGTTCTATCTATTGAAGTATATATTTATCTATACACGATGATTTTTAATCGGTGATCAGGAGTAGAAAAATATTAATATTTAGCTAAAATTAAACTTAATACGCGAGGTCCCGCGCAATTACCTCACTGTTAAATTAATTAAAAGTTAAAACATAATTAAAAATAATAACCACTAGATACATGGTCATCCTACATAAATGATTGAAGTACGATACCTACGTCAAATGTCATCGCTTTGGCGGGAAATCTACGACTTTGTTTATGTAATGACAATGACAAGTTATTACTCATAAATTGTCATTCCCATTGAATTATTAAAGAGGTTGTAAGCACACCGATACAGATTAGTTCGGTGACAAGGAATTTAAGACAAAATTGGTTTTAAAATAAAAATTATTAGAAAAATTTAAGCTTGTTTTCATGTTATTTCGACTTCAACGTGATCAATTACTGAGTTTGAAAGGTTGGTACCTGATCACCGATTAAAAACCATCGTGTATAAGTACGTAATTATATTTTCGTCTAGTACCCATAACAACAAGCCTTCTTGAGCTTAATTAGGGACTAGATCGATTTGTGTGAGGTTGTCCGATATTTATTTATATCATTACGTTCTACAGCGGCCTAAATCTATTTATTTGTCTTTGTTATCTATTGTATATCTCTTTTCTTGTCGCCTATTATGGTGACGGTCGTCGTGCAATGAATAAAATAATTCCCTGTCGTATTTTTCTCATTATTAATGGCGTTCGTAGTCATTCCTCGCGACGCACACACATCGATAAACCGTGCCTCGAACCGCGACCAAGTGCATCACATTTTACAGAAACAACCAATAAAATACATTTGTCAGGCCGCTTTTACGAAGTTCAAAAGAACCTTATCTAATATCTTTGACGCAACTATCGATGGTATGCCCGTTTGTGTGCTACAAACAATAATTACACCAACATTCGGATTTTCACACTTTCGTGCATCTACATCAGCACCCCCACCATGAGTTAACGTGACCGTACTCGCTAGCGACAGCGTAAACAATTTGTATGTACAGCGCTTTTAGCGGCCGCTTTGTAGAATTAAAATTCTTCATACAAACCGTTTACGTAGTCGCTAGCGTGTACGGTCACTGTAAAATCATGGTAGGGGTACAGATACTAATTATCACTTCACTATCACCAATTAATTGTTAATTATTTGATAAAGTGGACATCATCAGTACCTAATAATTAATTAATTATTAATATTTTTTAAATTATTTTAATGTTGACATTTTAATTATTGTATATTTCATTGTATTATCTAATTTTATTTGATTTTATTGAGCATAGTTGTTTAATTTATTGTTATTGTAAATTTTTTTCATTAATGTGATTTCAAACGCAATGTAAATTGTTAAATGAATAAATACATTATGACTTATGACTTATGACTCACTACATAGTATAAAACATAGTCGCTTCCTGCTATCTGTCTATCTGTCCCTATGTATGCGTAGATCTTTAAAGAAGAAGAAGAAGGGTGATAGAAGGGCCATAAATCATATTTTTTTGGCTAAAAATAGCGGCTTTAGTAAAGATCAAAGTAGTGTGCCTTCTGTACTTGTACTATTATCTATTCTGTGGTAGTACCTACTTAAGTATATAGCGAAACAAAAATAAAAAAAAAACACCTTGAACTTCGGTAAACCAACTAAAGTCGCAGTTCGAACCCACTCTACACATCACACTCACATATACCTACTCTATCTAGAATATATATCACGTACACTCTATGTAGTAATACTTCATTTAAAACAGTGTAATTTAGCTTGAAAGGTAACTTTTAAATATATTCCGGCTGTATTTGAAACTGAAAATTCATCAGCTCGAACGTACTCGGTTACAAGCTTGAGCACACAACTTTGCTCACACGCTTAAACTACTGGTTTGCTTTAACTACCTACTGGTTTTCATAGCGTTAGTCGAAAACCTCGAAAACTACGAGTAAAGCATTTTATTTAAATGCGCTTGATGTAAATTACGATAGTTTAGGATGTGGTTCTTCACGCGTATAGATGAATTAGCGAGAGCTTGGAATTGCATTTGTAGTGGTTGTACGGTTCGCATTAAAAGGAGAATAGCTTAAGTATTTCTCTTAATTTAATGAAATTACATACCCTTCTCTTCTTAACAAGTAAAATAATACTCAGTCCTTTTTTGCTTTCATTCGTTATTATTTAATTTTTCATTGGTTCCAGTTCAAAGTATTTATAACAGTTCAAAATAATTTTCTTACTTTTACTCTCAATCGGACCAAAATTATTTTCTGCCATAGATTTAAAAAACTGTGTACTGTAACTTGCAGTCGTACGACGGGCAAAGAGAGAATTATTTAGAAAATTGTGAGAATATAGTGAAATCGGCCGTTAAAATATACGCACAACGTAAATAATATTGAAAATTTGACACTGACATTATTTTGGAATTTTCTTCTTAAAATATAATATGCAATTCCACGCTCTCGGTATGTAAAAATCTTAAACCTGCTAGATTTTCCGCCGTTTTTGTCACATAGCTAGTGGCAGAAAGAGAGCTTAAATAACATTTGTAAAGTAAATGGAATAACTGGATCAATTTTTGTTCAGTTTCTTCGTCAAATGATCAATGCGATATAATCGGCCTCATGGACCCCTTATTATACTCATGGTTGCAGCCATGTCACAGACAACGATCTGTGAGCCATGCATAAATAAAATCAACCTACAGATTAGGTTAGGTTATGTTTGTGTTATCATATTCCAAAATATTTTATGGTTTCAGAAAAAAAAAAATGCTGTCGATGAAATGATATTTCTATGAAATTAAAATTCGATGAATCGTCTAGAAAATAAGGGTAAACCTTAATAATATGTAGCGTCCGTTTTGTTTTATCTTGGTGGCTCATGTTTATAATAAATAATTTCACTTTCTTAGAACGAAATGAACGTAGCAGAAAAATCGCTGCTCATAACTTTTTGACAAATACACTACTTTATCTGAGCACGTTGTTCTAGACTGCAATTTTTACAGTTAGTGAGACTTCAATTTATTGCATTCATATGCAAAATACAAGTATCGTGGTGTGTTTTCAGATGAATTGAACTAAGTAATAATTTTAACGTAACGTGTTGGATGAAATTTTTGGAATGATAATGATAATGATATTATGTTTTTTTTAACATAATGTTTATGTTTGTCAAAACCATAACAAAAAAATAGGGTTCTTAACATTCACCTGATATATGTGTATAATCTATCCGGAATTCTTAGATCAAATTATGCCAAACTAATACAAGTGAAAAATTACCTTAAACTTACACATATTATACGGACGTTTGTACCTTGTGCCAAAGTGAATTCATTTGATCTTAGAGAACGGACAGACTATACATATTTCAAAAACTCTTTTATACATAAATTATAATGCGGTCAGACCAAAATGCTTGATCCAATTTTATCCAATTTTCGTACAGGGGTAGTTAGTTAAGATGGTTATAGGATATATTATAGTCTTTTCGATAAATACTGGGAGTGTGTAGGAACCTTCCTGTATGTTATAAAATGCTGGAGGCGTAGATAGCCATTTTTTTCAATTAATTGAAAATTTTATTTATTTTAATCTTTATTGCACAAAAGAGGCGCGTGCATATGTAACGACTTACAACACATAATTACTTTTAATACTAATACAAAACATATATAATTTAAATACATATAAATGAATACAGTAATGAAACATACTTAACAGATAGACTACCTACGAGACTTTATTTCTTCCTATCTTAGTAACATATCTTCTCCATTTTGTTATCATCTAAGGCCTCGATTATGGAAATGTAAATCACCGCGGTCAATGTATCTACACGTTGTCCCTCTTCAGTTTGTCGGCTCAGTGGTCTGAAAATCTTACGTTGGGCTTGCGGCCTTACGAAATCTTATAAGCATAAGGAGCTTGCAAGTGACCATCTATTTAAGATTTTCGGGTCAGTGAACTTAGCTCAAAAGGAGCGGTCAGTTGGACAGAAAATCATCGATGGGGATGGATCATCCAGGTTCTTTATAGTGCCAAATGTAGTATACCGGGAGATCAATCGAAATGGGTCAGTAGGGAAAAGTCAAAAACTATAAGAGACAAGGAAATCTGTTTACACTAATTGATGCGTGAACCACTATTATATCTGAAAATCAAATGGTACAACGTTCACAATATCGAACAAAAAATCTTATAATTTCAACACATAGAATCGAATCAATTGATAGAAAATTTCAATACATATTAAATGAACTAAGCATTGAAATTTATGTATAGAAGAGTTTTTTAATTTTTTATTCATTTCGTAGAAAATCAGTTCATTTATTTTAATTTCTTATAATAAACCAATCAATGGTCTTTTTCAATTTTTCTATAATCATGATCTTTGTATTCATAGTTAAAATAAAAATGTGGTGTACCCACATTAAACAAAAAAAAAACATTACATGTTTCATAAATTTATAAAAAAAAAACTAACAGCGCCCTCTCTCGCTTGCTCGTTCACCGCTGTAAAGTGGTGCGGTAAGATGTGAATATTAACGTATTCACATAGAGGTCGCTAAGGTGTAAAAAACCTTTCAAATAAACAATGCAAAGATCGACACACAAAGCATAAGGAAAAATTCGTCATGTCTACGTGGAGCGAGGGTAGCGAAGTGGCTAACGCGCTGGACCGGTAATCCAGAGGTACCGGGTTCGATTCCCGCCATTCCCGGTCCCTTTCACCAGGTAGCTCCTTTTTAAATTTTTCTTTAAGCTTTGATCTTTGTATTCATAGTTACGAGTTATATAACTCTTTACGTATTGCTTGTATCGTATACGGAGCACATAATATGATAAATTATAAACAATAAACAAATATCATCTAAAATACACTTAACATAAAGTTACGAGAATAATAAGTATTAATAATCGCAACTGCTTGCTCCGCCGACTCCGCCGTAGCTCCGGCGCTGCGGGGTGCTACGCGCCTCTGGCTTTACAAAAACACTCTAGGGTGATCTGTGTCGGCATGCGTCATAACGAGCGAGAGCCCTAGATTCAGGCTTTCGCGGCCTAAATTCTGTTATATTGTGCTTAAAATTACATGTAAAGTATATTCCATTCATTCTAGTTCATTCTATCAAATTTATTTATCAAAACGAACGACTTTCTATCAATAAAATGATGCCTCTCCGAAATAACGATTATTATGAAAGAATCATTCTAAGAAACGTTGTTCATACGGTAGAATTTTCAAATTGTAGGTATCAATTTGAAAATTCTACCGTATGTTCGGTCATATCATATGAATATGTCAAATGTTTTTATAAGAAATGAGGCGCACCCTTATATCTGATCACAATATAATCACACGATTATGTATGACCTTTTAGGAACTTCTTGTTGATAGTGATTGAAAGGCAGTTGAGGTGGTTATGGTAATAATTTTATTTACATATCTGCTTCTTATATAGTAAAACTAGGTTACATTTTTATAATTTGTGTTGTGAACCTAGTGTTCTCGACTACCGCGATACTAAACACATAAAATTAGAAATAGATAAAATCAGATTTAATCACAACAAGGGAAACACATTTTTACATGTAGGTAGTTGGGAACGCCGAGTTTCTCAACTACCCCAGTCATGCATATAAGGCGCGCTGCAGTCCGCGCTCGTTCTTTCTCATTTTATAAGCCACATAGTAAAGTATTTAGGATTCCCGGCTACCTCATGGTTCGAAACGATAGGCTCGATCGACCCAAGGGTGGGACTGTCATCTTCTACAAAGCTAGACTGCACTGCGTGGGGTTGGACCCCCACGCAAAATCTCAAAAACATCGAGGTCTCGGTGTGCAAGGTCTCGGTGGAGGGTCACAGTCCCATCCACGTGGTCTCAGCTTACCTAGCTCCTGGACTTGAATTGCTGCACGAGGACATGCTTACTCTAGCCACTATTGGCCCAGCGGTCATAGTGGCGGGAGACCTAAACTCCAAGCACACTTCGTGGAGCTGTGTGGCCGGAAATCCTAACGGTAATAGACTTTTTCATCTACTCATGAACGGACTAACTGACGAACAGAAAAACAAGCACAACTTTGACTTAATAACGCCATTAGAGCCCACTCACTTCCCCCACAATGAAGAATTTAGACCCGATATTCTGGACATAGGCCTCCTATGCAAAGTCGCCTTACGGCTGCGCGCAGTGGAGGTCATTCATGAGCTTGACTCAGATCACCGCCCAGTAGTTTTTCGATTGGGCCCCGACCCTTCCTCCAATGTAGAGAACCCAATGCGAAAGATAACGGATTGGGACAAAGTCAAGGAAGGACTCGAGGACTGCGCACCACTGACGGAGTCCATTCCCCAGGACTTATCCTGCAGCACAAATATCGACGTGGCGATCTCCCGTTTGACCAGTTTCCTCCATGAGTCGGTCCAAAAAGCCTCCAAAGAGGTCCCGGAGGACTACGCAAAGCGTAGGCCCCTCACACCGGAGTTAAGGGGACTGCTCAAACGGAAAAATGACGCCCTTAAATCAGTTGCCAGATTTCCGTCGCCTGAGAACCGCCGCCGCTTGTGGGCCTTACAACGTGAGACCCGTGAGCGGCTCCGCGAGTTTCGGGCGACGGAATTCAACGATTTCTTGGCTGAAATCCAACCTGGGCACCAAGCCTATTGGGCTTTGGCAAGATCCTTAAAATCAGATCTGACCCTCACCACCCCGCCACTTAAAAGGCCAGGAAACCAACTAGCGTTTGAAGACCAGGAAAAAGCGGAGTGCCTGGCGGAAAGCTTAGAGGCTCAATGCTCTCCGAATGTGGTGAAATGTGACCCAGCCCACATCGATCTTGTGGACAATTATGTTCAGGCCCGCATTGCTGCTCCCAGGGATGCCGAGGAGGAAGTAAGAGAAGTCTCATACGAGTACATCATTCATTTGACACGCCGCCTCCACCGCAGGAAGGCCCCCGGTGGGGACGGCGTCTCCAACAAACTAATTAAGATGTGTCCAGAGGAGGTAATGCTCCTCATCACAAAAATTTTTAATGCTGCTCTGAGACTCTCCTACTTCCCCCAAGCCTGGAAACAAGCGGTGGTCATCGGCATCCCTAAGCCGGGGAAACCCAGGAACGAACCAGCCAGCTATCGGCCTATCAGCCTCATTAGCTCGTTAGGAAAACTGTATGAGAGGGTCCTCCTCTCACGTCTCCGTGAGTTCGTCAGTGAGAATGAAGTTCTCATTGACGAACAATTCGGCTTCAGAGCGCGACACTCCTGTGTACACCAAGTTATGCGCATCACGGAGGACGTGTTGGGAGGCTTCTCTCGATGGACCGGCATCACAACTGGAGCCATCTTCTTAGACGTAGCAAAGGCTTTTGACCGGGTCTGGCACAACGGCCTCATATACAAGTTATATGAGGCCGGTGTGCCGGACTGGTTAACTAGGACTATTTTTAACTTCCTAACTGATAGAACATTCCGTTACAGGGTGGGCGACACGTTGTCAAACCCGCACCCAATCACAGCAGGAGTGCCCCAAGGATCGACCCTGTCTCCCACCCTGTATATCTTATATACCAATGACATACCACGTAACTTCCCGACAGTGAAATTGGCTCTGTTTGCGGACGATACGGCACTCTATACGACTACAAACAAACTAGCAGTTTTACGTCGCGACCTCCAGGGTGCGATCACTGATCTCGATCAATGGTTCAAACTCTGGAGGATCGAAACCAATGCCGACAAGTCGAAAGCCATCCTCTTTACCCGCACAAAAAATAATGTAGAGAGCAAAATAGAGCCGATTTCACTGGCGGGAATAAGCATCCCCTGGACACGCCAAGTTAAATATCTTGGAGTAATTTTAGATAGTAAACTCACATTCCGCCCCCATGTAAAGGCTGTCCGAGGGAAAGCCCTGTTTGTTCAGAATAGACTGGGCCCTATGCTGAACAAACGGAGCAAGCTATCCTTCAAAAATAAGTTAAGACTGTACACAACTTGCATAAGGCCAGTCATGACATACGCTTGTCCCGTATTCGCGCACATCCAGACCTCCATTTTATACACTTTGCAGATTGTGCAAAATAAGACACTCCGTAGATTACTAAATGCACCCTACTATCAATCCAACCTCAGTACTCATTATGATGCAAAAATCCCCACACTTTTGAAGTTCATCAATGCAAATGCCAGACGCTTCATCGGAAACCTCCCACATCATGAAAATCCGCTCATACAAAATATAACTAACTATACAGTAAGGACTGCTCCCGATGAGGCGGGCACTGGCATTGTTGCCACTTCAAAAACCGTTTTTAAAAACCTCTCTGTCCCCGACGACCCGGATGTAACTAAGAAAGGCCCGGGCCCTTTAGTAAAGACCAAAAATAAACCCACTCTCTCCAGACACCACAGGATTCAATTTACGAGACGCCCTAAGCACATACTGACCGACCCGGACGACGCGATCACCGTAACCATTGACAAATGGAACGCGGTGATCCCGCCGCCCTTTGACGAATCTACTCTGGACTCAGACCCGACACTTGTGAAGGTCGTTTTGCGGCCTCCAAGCTAACGACACTAATGACTCACCTACGATTACACCATACATGACGAGGTATTATTATTATTATTCTATCTCGTCAACGCTACAATACACTCCACACCAACACTATACACTCGTTTTTCTGTTAGTTTCACACACACATATTTGCAAATATATCCGCGGGTTCGTGGGTCTTCTACCCCCCCTGCACGTTAGGACAAATGCAGTTGGAGACAAAACTGTCTACTGCCCACTCAAGGGAGGAAAAAAAAAAAAAAAAAAAAGCTCGTTCTTTCTGCTGCCGGCCGCCGTCGAGTGAACATCGCCTCGTGCTCCGTGCTTCGTGCCACATACTTCGCACCTGCAACGCTGACTCCTCACCGAGGCAGAACACAACGTCAATCCTGTCTGTTTCTACTTGATTCAGACGTCAATCACGCTACAGTCTGTTTCTATCTGATTCGGACGTCAATCACCTACGACCTATTTCACCTCTGCGTACGAAATTGCTGGAATTACGAGTAGAAGACACCCTTGATTAATTCATACTCGTTAAATTCACCGTCTTATGTGAGTTCGAGATTCACATTAGTTGCCTATCTCCAGTGTATCGGTTCAATGAACCGAGAGCCTTACATCTCATCTGCAGTCTAGACTTCAGACGTATCCGACTACTCAATAATATTTTTGTGAAGAATGGGCATTAGTGAGTAATATAAATAACCCTCTTTTTTCGTCGGGGTTTAATAAAACCTTAAACTTGTCTATGGAGAGGTGTTTTGCTTTTAGAGCAAAATCTTTATAGTGCCATACAGGATGGCTTATGTTTTGTATGGGTATTGATAACAGTACCCTCTACTGGTCGTAATATCTTTATGCGTTTATTACGCCAAAACTGATGATCTTCACAGTGAAACTAAGGTTTCTAACCAGTTTCAAATAAGGATGAGGTTCGCAATTTGACTGCATGTTTTGTGTAGTAAAATAACATACTTTGTATGTTTGATACTGACAAAATTACGCGTCAAACGGGTTATACTGAAACTATTACAATGACACCCGTAAAAATTACAAGTATACGTATAATATGAATTATATTTTAACGTTGATATCGGCTTCATAGCTCTCTATAGTACTACCGTGCTATCGAAGTCCAATGCCCAATAATATAAAATATATGCCCTTTTGTAAAATTGACATATAATGTATTTGTGCATTATGAATAAATGAGTATGAGTATGAGTATACCTAACCGCTCACCATAAGGCGGGTCGCTTGTTTGCCAACTCCATGATATAAAAAAAAAGCGGAGGACGCATCAGCGCCGTGTTACTAGTTTCCGTGATGGCCTGATGGCCCTTATATCGCCTGTCAGCAGGTCAGTCAGAATAGCGGGTGTACCTTAACATTGTAATAACTTTTTGTACGGAGAGGTACAATTTTTTTTAAAGTAGGTACAAAATTTAATTAAATATATTGGTATAAGTAATTGTTTTACAAATCCGTGATGGTACACCCGCCATTCTGACTCTCACTGTTATTGGAATCGTCGAAAACGGTACATGACTATAGTGAAAATTTATTATTTCATTGAAACCACTAAACATTCAGTCAGACTACCACTAACTTTTGGACATTTTACTATTTTTAATATAGCATAATATATAAATGGACAATTAAATTCAAATTAAAACTAAAGAACTAACATCTAAAATAAAGTAAATTAAATTAAGCTAAAATAAATCTAAAAAACTGTGCCCCCGCGGCATAGTCCCGAAGACGCTGGCAGCATTTCCTCGCTGAATCGCAATGCTGATGCGTTGTGCGAGGAAGCTGCCAGCTCTTCGGTCACCAGTGGACTCAATGAGCCTTTTACTAATCTCATTTAGTAGTTTGTGGGCACTGGGACCCCACGGACCTAAGGTCTCGACCCCAAAAGGAACAAAATTATATTCGGGACCGAGACCCCTATATTTATTAATTTTTAATTTTTCGGCCGCCTCTGCTGCCGCCCCCGCCCTGCCCGATGTTCCGTGGAGGTGGGACGGGGCCAGTGTGTCTACGCAGGTGGCGTCCCACACCAGCACCCGGCCCAATTTCCACGGAATCAACGACATTCCATCGGGTCTCTTGCCATCGTCACGTGCGATGCCCGGTGGTTCCAAAATGGCCGGCACGTTGACGGTGGCAAGCGAACGGCGGATTGTGTCATTGAGGGCGGCGTGTCTGGAGAAGCGGCCGGCGCTTTTCTGACAAGAAAGTCCGTGGTGTCCCAGTGAATCAACTTCACTGCCGCAGGGGCACTTGTGTGGGGCACAAATCTGAACTCCAAGACGCAGGCAGGTTGCTATTCGGAAAGTGTCGGGTTCCAAAAAAGTTCCCGTATTGGAGGATGGATATGCCTGGAGCCAATGGCCTGATTCTAAGGCACCTGCCGCTAAAAGTCTGGCTCGTTCTGGACCGCTGCTGTGGTTTAAAAGGGAATCATAAGTTAATTTAGACATGACGTCATCCCAGGCCCTTTGTGATTTTAAATTTTGGGGTATATCCTTACCCGGGCAAGCAATTGACCATGCTCTCTTGGCCTCCGTTAAGCCCGCAGTCTCATAGTTTAAAGGACTGGCCTTTAGAATTTTACCTATGAGGTCTGCAGAGCTGTGGACGGAAGACAAGAAAGCTGGTGCGGATATGGATGAAATTTTGCGCGTCCCGATACCACCAAAGCGAATGGGAAGCGACGCTTGAGTCCAGGACTTTTCGCTGAGCTGAATGTTCAGAATGGATTCTAGGTTTGCTTTGATTAAAACGTCCATTTGTAATAATTCATTTTGGAATTTAGAGAAAGGGCAGCAGCGAAGCACGTAGGTGAATTTTGGGACGAAAAGACAGAATTTTAAAATAGAAAATGCGTAATGAGGGCTAATTCAAGGAGACGACTTTCGTAGTTTTTGAATTTAGAAATGGACTTAAGAATATGGTTCGAGAAAGACTCTTCAAAAATAGGGGACCCTAGGAGGCAAAGTGAGTTTCTGTCAACAATTTTAATATTGGGTGTAAGGGCGTCAAATTTTTGTTTTATGTCTTGAACATTTAGTGCAAGGTTTTGGATAAAAAGTTCGCACTTGCTGAAATTGAGCTCTAAGCCCATGGACATAAATTTAGCTTTGATTGTTTCGAGATCAATCAGCACGGTGTCTAAGTCACCACCTAGGGTTCCGTCGTCAAGATACCAAACATTGAATTTGGATTTTAAATTTTGAATAACCGGATTAATAGCTAAGCTGAAAATTGCTGGCCCGAGCGGATCGCCTTGCTGACAACCTACTTCAGAGGATATAACGTTTTTGCGGTACATTAAATTTGAGGGCTCTGCATAACAGTGCAGGAGGTAATTGTAGAGTTCTGGAACATTGTTTTTAATTTCAGTCAGCAAGACGTCTCTGTTTACCGAATTGAAGGCGTTTTTCACATCAATTTTGACCAAAATATCGCAAGGTTCGTTGGAAAGGAATGTACGCAAGGCATGGACGGCTGCCTCAGAACCTCCTTTGGTCCCAAAACCGAGTTGAATTGGTTCGAAAAGAGTTTGTAATTTTGAAGCTATGTATCTTACTGCAATTTTGGAGGCGAGACGTCTGAGAGTGGAACCAACGGCGATTGGCCTCACCCCTCCGTCCTTTTTGGTGAGAGCGATGAGGTTTGCGCCGTATAAAATTGGAACTATTGTTGGGTTGACGTTACCCAAGTACATATTATTGATTAATTTAGTAAGTGACTCAACTAGGCGCTCGCCCGCATCACCCACGGAGTGAGACGTCAAATCTTTCAAATGTTGGGGTGAAAGGCCATCCAGGCCTGCGGAGTTGCCGATTTTGAAAGATGAAATTCCTTCGATGACGTCTCTATTTTTTATTTGGAGGCAGGCCTGGTTTGCCGCTGGTGGGTCGAAAAAATATGGTAATGGAGGACCTGGGGGATGTTTAGACTGTAGGGCCGAAAGGGTGTCAGGGGTATCGGGAGCTAGCACGTCATTAGAAAAAAGGAGACTAGCGGCACCTTTCAGATCACCATCACTCACTTTAGATTCTACGGTTTTGCGACGATTGAACGATGTAGGGAAATCTTTTGATTAATTGGTAAAAAAATAAGAAGACGTGTTTTGATAACTCATTTTTATGATGTCACAAGCCAATATCTTCATAGAAATGTCATACTCTAACAAATCATTTCTGACATTTCATAAAGAGTAGCTGTCATAAATACCGTATTTAACCCCAGTACTCCCCAGTGCTGACAACACAAATGACAGGTTACACCCTTGAACAGAGGACGCCGGGGCGCATTGTTTTCCTGATGGCCCTATATCGTCCGACAGACTCAATAGGTTCATTATTGACGCCTCCTTTGATGCAGCATGTGTTTTCAGCTAAATACGAGTATCTATGCAATCTACATGCAGAAAATAAGAAACTATAAGGATAGAAGCAACTACACTGGAAATTGCTCAAATCATTTAACTACTTCAGAAATAGCCAAATTGTACTTAGTAGTGTTACGAGCGTGGGGTTCGTATATGATAGAAAAGCACAAATTAATCCACTAAATAAAACACTCACTTTATTACCAAAATTACGCACTTACAATTCACACGAACTGTACTTAAAATCCACTAATTAACACAAACACACTATTACACAAATTACGCACTCACTTTTCACGCGAACTGTACTTAAAGCGCACTAATCACTTATGAGTCTCTTTCCGAATATCCTTTTACTCGCACTGTATCGCAGTTAAAATATAACTAACTCACGCCGGCCGTCGGCGCCTTATATATCCCGCGGAACCGTTCTGGACGCATTGTCCACACATATCGCGAATATTCTAGTAAGGTCCAGAGTGAGGGCCGAGAACATTCGAGGCCATATATGTCTCTCTCTAATGGTACACTCTCTGTCACTCCCTTCTCGAATGTTCCGAGTATAGCTATCTCTTTCTAGTAGTCCTATCTCTGTCACACACTTCTCGAATGTTCCGAGTATAGCTATCTCGTTCTACTAGTGCTATCTCTGTCACTCCTATGGGATATTTCGCCATATAACGATTTGTGCTTCAGAGGCCCATAAGGGGTCCTGAAAACGCCTGAAAACGGGTTTTCAGGTTATGGCGTCATCTGATAGAGGGTGCCCTGAAACTGACTGAAAACATGTTTCAGGCGCCTGAAAACGACGGCAACTTGGGTGAAATTTCGATCTTTAGATATGTGATAGAGCAACTTCTGAAACGGCCTGAAATGACTTTTCAGCCTGCTGAAAACGCCTCTAAAGCACTGAAATTGACGTTCAAAGTTTTTGACCTAACCTACCGGCGTAACAGTAGTAACCAAAGTTATGCTAATTTTACAAACTGATTTTGGTTACTAGTAGTCCTCAGTCTGCCAGTCCTTATTTTTATGTAACTAGCTTTTGGGCTACTGTTAACAAATGTTTTTTATTCAGTGCAAATGTCTCAATGCCACTGAAGGTAACTCGAAAAACAAAAATCGATATCGTGTCACGGTCACGGCTATGGTTGTTAAAGAAAGTAAAAACAATATAATTAAACCAGTGTGATAACCCATACGTAAAAAGCTTTGTAAATCTATTAAATAATCGAAAAAATATATCCGTATTCAATTGGACATATCATAAAACAATATTATTAGGATAGGTAGATTATGATATAGGTAACCATTGCATCCTGTATGTAGAGGGAGCGAAAAGTCAGTTCATGGTTGAGTATGATTTTGAAGGACGAAGCGTAGCCTTCAATTAATACTAATCCACGAACTATTTCTACTACAAACAAACATTTCCAAGCAAGTGGAGAAAAACAAATTATAGTAAGATTTTCAATACAAATGAAACGACAGATCCCCAACGCTCAATAATTAACTCATCCTTAGTGACAATCACTTTTAAACCCAAAACAGCCGTTTCTCAATTGCAAATGGCCGTCGATTAATTTAACGATATCTCGTGGCGACGGTCGGAGATCAATTAACGACACGAGTTAGCGATAACGACCGCTTGCGAAATGAGGGCGCCACTAGCACTACAACAAAAGGTCGTATAGTACTGCCGTGCTACGTTAAAAGGCTGTATCTTAATATGGATTTTATTGTAAGATACGACCTTTGAGCTATGTCGATTGCACCCTCTTAGGCGAGGAGCGTGCTCGGAAACTAGATTTAAGGAGTCTATACTCGTATAGTCCAATGGACATTTGAATTTCATGATACTTGAACGTGATATTTTAACGGTTATTTATAACTAAGTTTTCCCTGTGATTTTCCCCACGTAGCCTACAATTTATTTTTAGTTACAGCCAAGGGTTTAAAATAAAATGATAGTTATCTATGACTTTTATAAAGAACTGTCTTAAGCGGCTTTTGAGCGAACCTTATTAGCATTTTATGCTGTGGTTTTCGTGCTAAAGAACAACGTTAGAATCAAAGGGTGGACAGCGGATGCAATATTTAAAAATTTCGAGTAACATTTATGAATGCAGTTTTTGTTATAAATATATCAAGTAAGTACAAAATACCTCTATAATGGAGAAGTATCACTTTACAAATACGCACCTCTTACATCTGTAGATGTAGAGAGGTAATTTTCTCAATATAAAAGGATAGTGAATCATAAAAGGAATGGACTGAAAATATCAGTGCCTCCAGTGAAGAACGGAATAAGACGAGTTATTCCCTTTGGATTTTATTGCACCATTGGAATCAGCTCGTCAAACTACATAACATATCAAAAGGACGTATCTCTAGCTGTCTCCTAACCTAGTTTTTTCGATGAGCTAAAGGGTATAAGTCGAGGTTCAAAAAGGTATAAGTTACTCTTATTTTGCAGTGCAGACGTTAACAAGGGAATAAATGATGTCGAGCCAAAATTACGCATGAATCCAAGGAAATATTTACACTTATATTTTTGAATTTGGACATAAACACATCTATGCCATGATTCTAACATGAGCATAAAGGAATAACTCGTTTAGTGCCACCGAACCAAGTAGCGCCATTTTGACATAAACACATTTATGTAATTTTTCTAACATGCTCATAAAGGAATAACTCGTTTAGTGCCACCGGACCAAGTAACGCCATAGGACAGTTTCGCTACCAATACCGTCTTGCTATTGGTCTATTAGCGTACCGCAGTTATTTCATTAATTAACCTTTGAAGTTTTCATAAAACCCCCTCTCGATTTTAATTTTTTTTAAGTTATAAAAGCCTTAAACTCAATGGATGAAAGAAAGTGGCAACAGTTTTACCAGTGAGAAGAAATTGTAGTGGAAAAAAGTTTTCCACTACAATTTCCACATAGCATATGTATATTTTTTACTATAGCTTTCACTTCTAGCTGTTTTAACATAGCACCTTTATGCATGTCACAGTCGCAAATGTGTATTATTTTAATTTTTCGGGAAGAAAGAAAGTGTTATGTTGAAATTGAATCACATTATCATTTTTATAACGTTTATTTATGCGGGTACTTGCGTTAACTGGGTGTTAGTTTTTGATGAAAATGTGACTAATTCATTGAAACTGGGCTAAGTTTTACTTATTTACATGCAAACTTTAACCATGAATGAAGTTATTCAAATTAATTATCTTTAAAATATATATTGCGTTGTATTTCTCCTGTATGTTTTAGTTATGAGGTGCCCAATAAAGAGAACGTACTCATGTATGGTATTGTATTGTACCTATATAATTATACATTCAACATATTATTACTGACATTGTCATGTATATTTCAATATCCTATCGAATCAGTTACAGTTTCTACTTAATTTTAGTTTTCTGACATGACTCTTTCATCCACTATTGCATTATGAATAAATATTTAACAAACTTTTAAATCTCACTGCATTATCTGAGTAACGTGAATAGGACAGGATGATACTTATGTTGTATTTTTAAACTCAAAAATATACAAATGGTAAGAAAGTTGAAAATTTTGTAAATTAATCCATCGAGAAAAGTATGGTGTCTATTTACTTTATTATAATTAATTCATCAGTTTGGACTTTGTCAACGACTCGTGATTTTCATTCTATTCGTGAAGTGTTTTATTAAGAGGATAGTTTATAAAAGTGGGCTAAGCTTGACGAAAAAAACAATAACAAACGGAATAATAATGGAGGAGGTATTAACACGTTCTTTATTAAAAGTTTTTATTAATATTTACATATTGTATGTTAAAAAATATTTCAAGGAAGATTTAATTCACTTTCCGAGGACTTGAGCTGAAATTAGGTTTACATATACTTACATAACATACATAGTTTCAACTCAAGTCCTCGGAAATTTTAATACAATAAGCATGGACCTGATCTGATGATGGGGCCAGAGATGGTGGGCATAGGCAAAACTCTATAATAAAATAACGCAATCCTACTGAGTTTGGGCTTCTTAAATTCGTCTCGGTACTAGATGAATTGCAAAGAAAAATGTACGCTTTTAATTAAAAGGCATGGAAGATATGAAAATCTTCTTAGTATAACTTTAACAGACATTATCCGAAATTCCGTTACTGATATGTGTTGAGAAATCGGAGGATCTAAATAGAGCTGTTGCCATTCATTGACAGTGTTTGCAATGATATTTATGTTGATATTGATATATTTGATAATAGTAATAAACGAGAATTATTTATTTCATCAATGTTTTCTTAAAATGATCATTCTATTACACAGCCACATTTGACTCCTTAGATAGCCAATTTCAAACTTGATAAGTCGTGTAATATCTATAGTACCATATTAAAAATTGGTATAAGTCGTTTCGTTTCGTTTATGCACGTCTTTCACATAGGTATAAGTCGTACTTTTTTCGTTTATGCACGTCGTTCACAATGGTATAAGTCGTGTTCATCTTTTATGCACGTCGTTCATAAGGGCATAAGTCGTTTAATTGCTAAACAATCGCTAAAATTGGTCCATATAAATTGAGTTATGTCCTTAAATATTCGTGAACAAAAGGCATAACTACAAAAATACCTGAAAAAAACATATTTACAGGGCCAAATTATTAGTTCTTTATTCATAAAACGAATGCCTAACACCACAGCTTGTATAAAAATGCTTAAAAAGTGAAAGTTCTAAATATCTTCTATTAAAAAATCGTTTTTTGTCTCTCCTGAAAAGTGCCGTTTTTGAGTTATTCCCTTATTCACTGGAGGCACTGATATGTAATATAGAAAAAATTATGATCATGTACAGCAATAAAATTGTATAACTATTTTGCATTCATGTTGTCTTCTTTAAACCAATTGTAGTCATATCCATATTACGTATATCGCTTGACATGATTTTGACGTAATATTATTGCATCCACTGTCCGCCCTTTGGTTAGAATACAACGTTAAGAAAAGTACTTAGTTGTAACCTTTTACGTCGTTATCTGTTGGTTATCAGTTTATCTTTCTTTTTGACTTTGTAAGTTCACGTATTACATAAATACTATGTGTGTTTTCTTCTAACCTGGAATAACAGATTTCAGAATAATAAAAAGGATAGTTCCCGATGCTCTAAATATGTTTTTTCAACTTACGTATTGCCTTACATAAGTTGAAAAAGTCCCTCTTGCTGTCACTGTCACGGGCGTAAGCTACTTACCGAGCGATGAGCGTTACAAAAAGTCGACTTATTCTATACGGCAATCCAAACGTGAAGTTTTTGACGTCTTGCCTTAAATATTTCGTAAGTGTTTGCCAAGACTTTTTCGACGAAAAGAACACGGCTTTTATTTGTGAGTCTTAGTTTAAAAATGCAAATGTAAGTCTGAAGTAAAGTAAGACGCAATATGGATTATTTTCACACGGATACTTAGCAATACATATATACATGTACTCTTTATAGAACACTAAGAGGTGCTCACAACTACGTTCGCGTAAACATTTTTTCTCTATCGAAGTTAGGTAAAAAGTATCCTATAACCATATTTGGGTATCCAGCTATTTCTGTACTGTACCAAAATTGGTAAAAATCTGTCCAGTCATTTAGGCGTAATGCGCGGACAAATATTTTTTTACCAACAGATGGATGTATGGGAGCGCGGCCCAAGCTATACAGCTTGGGCCGCGCTCCCATACAAATCCTGTCCGTCTAGCACAACTGCAAGTCGCCCGACAAATACTACCTGTCCCTTTCTTTTCAATAATGTGCGAGAAAAACTTACAGGTGCTACTGAGTCGTGCGACAAGCGAAGTCGCGGAGAGATATGGAACGCGTTATTAAGATTTTTTTGTAATAAGGAGCTCACTCCGTAGAAAAATAAATTTCGATACAATTTTATAATTATAGAACATTTTACATCAGAATCAGCGTTTGGGTTACGTTGAAGGATACAATTCATGAATTGCTAGGCGCTTAGGATTATGTGACAGTCACGAAATTAGGAGTAAGTGGCTTATGGACTTAATGAATTTTAGACGTTTTAGCGAACTTTTTGTATAAGCTTGTTGAACAAGTAGATCCTCCGATATACATAATATGCTCTCATAATTATAGGTACTTAATCATTATATTCATAATTATTCACGGAATATATGATAAACTTCTTCATCCTGTTCTATAATCATAAATAGTTTCCTTAACGCTAATTACGAATGCGTGTTTATAACTGCACTGCCCAATATTAAAGTAAAAACAAAAATATATTAAATTTGTAATTATCTTTTGCCGTCAGAAACTTAACAATGTTAAATGAATTCGGAAAGGCAATGAAAATGTTGCGCAATATTTTAACGATATTAATATCATGCTTCAATGCATTTTGTTTACCACGCCGGGCAAACTCGCTCAAACTTGAAAGAGACCGTAATATGTATACATTTCAACATTCAATAATTGTGTACTGTGCAAACAAAACGCTTGTGGCATTCATTTTGTTATTTATTAATATTATAGTATGTTTATAACGCCAATGTTATTTAATATTTGCAGCATTACATATCCAAATAAGTTTAATTTTCACTTGGCACAGTATTAAATTGCCGCGAAATGTAAATTCATATTAATTGCGTATTCACCAGTATTATCCCACACGTTTAGAGAGTGCCTGTAGTTTTAAAGACTTCGTTTACATTTAATATAGGTAATTATATTATGCTTAGTTCTGCACAATTTGATTCGAAGAATGCTTGAAAATTATCTTTATTTAGATTTAAATTACTTAACAGTTATTGACTATTATAGATTCGAATACTTGCCTTTTAATGTAAAAGTTTCATCTGTCACAAAACCTTATTTGTAAATTGGTATACAATCTGCTGGGGGGGGGGTATTCGACCAACTTTAGAGATAATAATGGAGATCTCTTCGTGAGAACGCCATCCGTCACTTTTGACGTCTCCCAACTTGACAAGTGGCGATATCTCTAGAACAGTGTTCTTCAAACTTTTTGGTGTCATGGCCCTTAATGACCATCAAAATTCCTTCGCAACCCCCTAAAACCCAGTTTGTACGATTAAACTTAGAACCCAACTCTTTTTGAACGCGCCCGTCTATCATTCAATCCAATCTACCTGATGTATTTATCACAAATTCAGAAGGTAGTTTAGTGTTTTGCAAAACATAAAAACCGTAAAAATATAAAGAATTTGCATTCCTTGTAGTCACGAGACTTCCTCGATGCTGATCCTCGCGACCCCCATGGATATATGCCGCGACCCCCCTGTGGGTCGCGACCCACTGTTTGAAAAACACTGCTCTAGAACATCGCGACTTCGCCAATCCGGTCGAATTAAATTTGCGTCTCCTTTGTATGTGACGGCGTAGATAACAGGCGCGTACTTAACTTGTCCGGGTAGTACGTGAAATTAGACAGTTACGTTCCGTTCTAAGCAGAAATTCATATGCATATAAAGTATTTATTAAGCTAGATGCCAATTACCCCCGTGTACAATGACCCTGTTTGATCTTATGTCCCTACCTTAACTAGTAACATTATGCCGAGATAAAAAAAAGAAAAAATCAAATGTCATTCTTATTGAATGTTTGACTAATGTCTCGTCTGATTGTTGATTATTGTCAAAATGAATAATATTATAAAATATAATGAAAAATAAGTTAAATACACGAAAATATAAGTTAATGAATTACTGCAAAATAGGTAAATAAATATTAAGAGGAAATCTTACATAAATCGACCTAGTCCCAAACTAAGCAATTCTTAGGGTACTCCTAGACGACGACATACATAATATATGAAAATATATAATATATAACGTCCATGACCCAGGAACAAATATTACAGTTAATCACACAAATATGTGCCCTTGCTGGGATTCGAACCCAGGACCACCGGCTCAGTATGCAACTGCACTACAAACTGAGCCAACCACATCGTCTATAAACAACAAACAAGATGTGTTTTATTTAGAAGGAATATATCAAAAAGAACGGATAAGTTTTCGAGATTCGGACAAAATATTCTGTTTAAATTATTCTTCCTGTTTCATCTTTGCATTCTATTTTGTAACAATGACACGTTTAGGCTGACGATTATACCTAAGTGCAGCATTGTATAGCCTGTAATCTTAGTCTGGAGTCTTAGTATTTTAATAAATTGTTTAATTGCACTGGAAGCTTTGAGCTTCATCATCGCGTTTTAATGACAGTTCAAAGGCGAGATCACGGAGAGATGACTGTTATCTAACGGTGATCTGACGTTTGGCGATCGACACTCGAATTGGGCCCCTGTTTTGGCTTTTGAATAACGTATGACCTTACTTAATTTAAACTCACTGAACAAGACCAGCGTTCAATAAAACATTCGATTTAATCGACTCCGTTTTAACTGGCTAAAAGTTAGGTAAACAAATTAGAACTGAGACAGAAAGTCATTAAAAGTAGGAAGCAAAACGGCGCTCCAAATGAGCAAAAGCGAAATAAGGGCTTTAATGATGTGCATGCGAAATTATGGACTGCACGAAGATATCGAGCGGTTTGATAATCATTCCTGGTTCATTTATAATAAAATATGAGTTTTAGCTTTGGCCCTATGCCAAGACTTAATTCGTGACATTTTGTTTAAGTTTCTATTGACGATCATAAATATCAATTCATGTAAATTAACTTAGGGTAATTTATAATGTAATTTGTAATTATGAAATAAATATATCTAATCTAATCTAATGTTTTGTATGTTAAGTTGCGGCGTCGTGACGTGGTACTAGAATGTACAGTTGCTATGCGGGTTTGCTTAGTTAAATATATATATAGAAGAGAAAAATCCAAAATTCAGATCGAACCCGCGCTTCCGACTGATTGGATTTTTCAACCAGTTACTTAATTTTTTATTTGACTTAGGTTATAAGAAATTAAGCTACTTTTGGTTTACACTAGCAGACGTTACTGCTTTAATAAAAATAGCTCATGATTATTTTTATCTCTAATTTAACGTTAAAAGCATTCAATGAAAATTGAAAGAATACTTGAAACGTAACGATATCTGTTCACCGCAACTCATTACATGTTGGTTAAAGACAAATACTTTCGCATTATGTTCAGTGGACAATGAAATAGTTCTAGACGGAGTCTTTTATTAACCGGACTAAGGCTGCCTACTGACTATCAGTTTTATGCCCAATGATATATCAGAAATTTTACTTAAGCAATAATTCGGCGACGACGCGTTTGGCTCAGTTTGTAGAACACCTGCCTACTGAGCTGGCGGTCCCGGGTTCGAATCCCGGCCGGCGTAAATATTTGTGTGATGAACTCGAAAATTTGTGCTTGGGTCATGGTTGTTCTATGTATTGAAGTATATATTTATCTATATAAGTATGTATATCCACGTCTAGTACCCATAACACAAGCCTTCTTAAGCTTAATTTGGGACTAGATCGATTTGTGTGAGGTTGTCTTATATTTATTACTATCTACTTTATTTATCTTTCATCTTAGGCTAGGTTTTTCACAACAAAATTTGTATAAAAAGTGAAATATTTATTATTATTATTTATAATTAAAACGTTTGTTTTGTATAAGATTTGCTTTCATACAAGACGAGCTCACTTTGACTGCGCACCGCCAGGACGGGCACACATTTAGTTGCTTGGCCTTCTACCGTTGTTCGGGAAAATATACCGCGTGTTTGTAGACAGCCGTAGACACGTTTAATAAGAACAGAGCTCGGTTGACTTTTGCAAAGATCAAAAGAGAAATTCAGTGTAGTTTTTTTTCTTTGTCGGAAGTTTGTACATAATTGAGACGTCAATTAACGTTCAATTATATTTTTCCTATTTGTTACCTATCAATTTTCTTTGTGATTTTCATTACATTGATATCAGATTATCATATATATATTAGAACATTAACTATCGATAATTATAGCCATGACATAAAATTACTAAAATACCAATACCTACCAATTATTTTAGTAATTTTATATCAATGTTATGGCTATGTTCGATTATTAAGGTTCTATTATGCTTATACTTTTTTTTATTATACATAATCTGATACCAATGTTGTCACAAAGAAAATTGGTAACAAAATAGGAAAATTATATTGGACTTGAATTTTCTGTCTTAATTGTGTACAAACTTTTTGAGAAATGCTAATTTGGTATATCCCAATAGGGATGACGTTTGATTTTATTGTTTTCAGAATTTTGTACTTTATCAAAACAATAATTCATGATTGCGGCCAAACGCACTTTTCACGGTGAAAATGGCGAATTGCTTATTGTCCCCATACAAATATTGGTACCCATAACATACAATGACGTCACAATTAAGTGGCCATTTTTTATGGAACGTTTTTAGCAATCCGTAGGAATGTTGAACTTTGACGGTCACATCTGACTTTTAGAGCAGTCTAAGTGTAGTTAGTCCCATATAGACATTTGATCCCAATAAAAAATAGAATCGATTGACATCCTCAAAAAAAAAATGTGGTGCCTATTGTACGGTGTGTAGGTGTTTCGTACCGTCTGACGGTGGTCTGACGTTAACCGGGCACTCTGATAATCAACAGACCCCTTAAGAGAAAACAAGGTCAAGAGAACGAGATTACCAGATGTTGTTGATGAATTGCCTAATCTAATTTATTATTTACGCACCGGTCGGGGTACAGGGCAATCTGTCCACACTCGGTGAAGTATTTCCAAATAACCTTGCCTTAATGCTAAGGCATTTCTAACATCAAAATATTTGCTTTCTTTTTTACTTCAATCTATTTTCTCGCAAGTAATTAATATGGAAAATAATATATATAAAATTAATTATGAAGATTTGTTTAATTAGTCTGTAACTTAGCGATTATTGCAAACTAAATATTACACATTAAAATGGCAGCCACAGCCTCAAGGGTGGCTTCAATACGTCCAAATCTTACGACAGGTCGCATTTCTCAACTGATTCTAATGAAATGTCGTGTAGAGTAGGTTCGATAAGTATACTGGGTGTTGCCTGTAATAAGAACAATAAATTAAAACATAGAATCTGCTAAAAAAAGTCAGTTTTCAGAATTTCATTATTTCAAATGAATTAAGTATTACGAACAAAAGTCGCTGATATAGCCCGACGGGCTGCAAGCTGAAGCGGCAGTGGGCGGGGCACATAGCACGTAGAACTGACGGCTGACGGGGCAGTAAGTTTCTCGAATGGAGGCCACGCACCGGCAAGCGCAGCGTAGGACGTCCACCCACAAGGTGGACAGACGACCTGGTAAAGGTTGCAGGAAGCCGCTGGAAGCAGGTCGCTTCCAACCGGCCGATCTGGAAGTCACTGGGGGAGGCCTAAGTTCAGCAGTGGACGTCCTGTGGCTGAAATGATGATGATGATGATGATGATGATGAAGTATTAATCAAGTATTTTCAATGTTACATTCTCTGAGCATTGACATAGCTGTAACTACTAATATTGCACATTTCACAATACATTGCTTCTTTGTCTAAACATTATTCTACAAAATATCATTTAATACACGTTATTTTCAGAAGTTGCTTAAAAATTTTTGTTCACTTTCAAGGGAAGAATCTGTGTTTGAATTTATTGCTCCTATTATAGGCAACACCCGGTAGGTAGGTATAGAATTTTTAGCCTATTCTGAGTTTCGTTTTTTTTTTATGGCCGAGATATGGGGGTAAGAAAGTGAAATCATTAAAATTTTCAGCCTTTTCTAAACAAACTCGTAATTAAACTCTCAGAATCACATAAAAAATCCCAAAAAAAAACAAATTAGTACAGAAACCCACAATATTATTACGGAAACACCGACTCTCGAAGGGCGCATCAATAAGCCCAAATCTTACGACACCCAAGACGCAAACAAAAAATAAATCCACAGATATAATGTTTATTGTGTCCATTTATTAGCAGTAAAAACGGTTAATTTGTTTGCGGTACAGTAAAACGTTTTACGAGCCCCGACGTGATTACAGTATGGGTAACGGTGCCTTGGGGGGCAGGAAGCTTTGTTTTCCGCACTTGTATTGAAATGTATTGTTAGGAGAGTGCGTATGATGGTGAGTTAGATATCTAATACAATATTATAAATGAAGGGTTAGGAAAATAGTACATTATATACCTAGGGCGGTGAATTCGTGAATATCCACCTGCGGTTCGGGCCACAAATATACGATCTGGGGATTTACGAATTACCGCCCTTGGTTTGTCAAGAAAAACTTACTAACACTCCGTTGACCTAGAACTATAAAAACCAAGGAATACCGTCTTATAATACAAGTACAAGTATGGAGATAACTTGTATCTTGGATGCTCTTTGAATCCTCCTAGCCTTTGTCCCATTTTTGAGAATGAATTCTCAATCGGGGTCGGCTACCTAAATCCCAAGATGTGGCGTAGGCACTAGTTTTTACGCAAGCGACTGCCATCTGACCTTATAACCCAGACGGGAAACTAGGCCTTATTGAGCCTACATCTTGGAAACTACTGGTCCCATTTCCACCAAACAATAGAACGTTTCATAGATAAAAATCGGTTAAAGTTTTACTGCACACTTTTACAATTTTACGGGAGCCAACGACGTAATTACAGTACGGGTAATATAATGGTACTTCGGGGACCGGGAAACGTTTTCGTTGTTTGCCGCTCTTGTATTGGAATATACAATTGAGAGATGTGTATGTTCATGTGGGCTAGCTTGTTGTTGAGATTATTTGCAATATTATTAAGTAAGAAAACGTTAAAGATACAGTTTGTTACCCGGAAGCCTAAAAAGTAGACACGGAAAGGAAGCGTGGGTTGTAATTGGTCGTTACCTTATCATAATATAAAGCGGAAAAAAAAACGTTAATGCTATGCGATCGGGACATTTTACTTAGTGATATTTTTGGATTTATTTTTACTTAAGTCATCCAGCCATAAAGTTATTTATCACCTTCAATTGTCTGTACTGTCAAATTATGCAAATGTTACCCTAGCTAGTCTTCCCTTTAAATGATTCAAGTATAATGTTCTGCATTTCCGTAGGTTTGTAATTACGATGATGATGAAACGTTAATTTCATTGATAAAAAGCGGTTAAAGTTTTACTGCACACTTTTACAATTTTACGGGAGCGAACGACGTAATTACAGTACGGATAATGATACTTCGGGGACCAGGAAACGTTTTCGTTGTTTTCCGCTCTTGTATTGGAACATACTGTTAGGAGGAGATGTGTATGTTTTTGCAGCCTATTTAGTTATTGTTGAGAGGGTATTTATTATTGACAAAGCGAGCGACGCGTCTCGTCTGTGCAGATTTTTGGCTGCTCTCACGTAGTTTATTTTCTCAACCGATTCTCATGAAATTGTGTGAGTAGGTTTGTTATTGATAGGTAGTTTGTTTTAGATAGACTTCTTTTATGGATTCAGTTTATCGTATTTTTTTTTTAAATAACTGAGATATATGGGATAAAAAAGAAAATACCTTTTCGAAATAAACTCGCTAGGTCTACACTACACCTCACAGAGCCCCTAGCTAATAGTTATTTGCAACATTATTAAGTGAAAAAAAAAACGTTAAAGATACAAGGCATTAGTTACCTAGAAGCCCAATTAAAGTTAAAAAAGTGGTCATGGGATGGTAGCGCTGGTATCTGTTATTGGGTTAGTAAATTAATTAACAAAAAGGCAGAAAAAAAACATAAAATATGCTATGACGACGCTCCAATTGTAGTGATTTATATTTTACTTCCGTTAAAATTTAACCATTTATTAAAATAAAACAAAAACATCAATCGCGTTGTCGCAGGTATCGTAAATTAATCGTTTCATGACGTAGATTTCTACAATAAAACATCGCAACGTTCAACGTCACGACGACTAATAGCAATACATTTGTGTGAATTTCTGACTGACAGTATTTTCATTTCAAAATTCCCCAAAATGATCTTACCTATAATATTATTACAGAAAACTCTTAGAATTACGCATAGAACGGAAGTTTTCATACAACAGAGTTGCGAAAGATGGAGTCGCTTTTGGTTTTATGTGTGCGCGCTCAACGAACCAATCATAGAGACGTTTTGCTTGTGACATTGACGTTGTGACAGAAGCGCGCGCACACGGACAAAACTTAGCCCGTGGCCTACCAAAACTGGCTTCATTTTCAAGCATATACTATGTTTCTAGGTTTATTCTAAGAGAAAACTGCAATTCAGCCTAGGTTTTAATGTTAACTACGACGTGAACTACACATCCCCTTTAATTCATTTAGACATAATGTGTACAAATTGCCTGGCCAGCATAGTTATCTTAATGCCTCCCGAAATTGACCATTCATTAGCTAAGCCAACAGCCGTTGCTCAGATAATTCCTATTCTGTTTAGGTATCTAGTTTTTGTTTAGGATTCAATTTTCAGTTGTTGATCCATTTGGTTGCATTGCACCAAATGGTGGTTGTATTTCCAGGTCTGTGGTACGCTTTAGTTGTCTATGCAACTGTTACGTAATGAGAGGAAGTACATAACACGATAAGGCCTATGTTCAGCATTGGGTCCATACGCTGTACCACAAGGTTCGATAATGGGAAACAACCTATTTATTTTGATGATGAACGACTTCACTTCAGCTACGGATGAGGCGGAGTTTGTGTTGTTTGCGGATGATGGATGCGTCATTGTTGCTGCCGAGAACTTTAAGGAATTAAAAGCAAAAACCCAAAAAGTTATGAACCAAATATCAGCGTGGTTTTCTGCAAACGGCGTGGTGTTAAATGTCGAGAAGACAAATATTATACATTTTAGCCTACGGGGTATCATAAACCTGAAACTCGACATTGAGTGCAACGGCCAGCCTGTTCCTCAAGTTGAGCAGGTCAAGTATTTAGGTTTAACAATAGATGCCGGTTTAAAGTGGTCACCCCATATCGACACCCTTTGCCATCGATATCTTCAGCCTGCTTCGCTCTAAGCAGACTGCGACCGAGCCTCGACCTCCCCGGTATAAAAAAAGCCTATGTACTATGGCTATTTCAACTCCATACTGTCTTACGGAGTTGATCTTTGGGCCTCGGCCGCCATCCCGCCAAGGATCTTTTTAAGAAGTATAAAATACTAACCTACCTAGCCTATACATTTTAGAAATAGCCAAGTATGTTAGGAGGAACATTGACATATTCCACACAAACGCGGACGTGCCTGCATGGTTTCAACACCCGACGGCGACATGAGTTGTGTCTACCATGCACGCGCCTCGCAAAGTCAAGGAAGGGCCTCGGCTACATTGGTCCCAAGGTTTATAATAGGATCCCCCCGGCTATTAAACAAGCTCCTAGTTACAGGTCGTTTGTACAAAAACTGAAGGAGAAACTCATTGTTGACGCACTGTATTCCAATGACGAATTTTTTAAGGGGTAAATTCCGTCACTGGTGACATTGACATGCGTTTAAATTAATAAACTAATGTAACATATAAATATAATGATAATGATTGAATATTTTTAATGTTAATTATGTGTACCTGTAAAATGTAAAATTCAATATAATGACGTATAAAATGTATTTTTATGAATAAATAATTGAATTGAATTGAATTGAAGTGGACGTCCTGGGGCTGAAATGATGAAAAAATTATGACGTAACACGAGCGTTTTAAGACGTACTCGTAATAACGTACAGTTGCATACATTACACTTTATCTACACATCAATTATCTTATTGGTAGTTCCAAAAATTTGCACGGCTAGAAGATGTTGATACCCGAATTTCGACTCGTTCTAAGATCATAGCTAGCAGAAAATTTGAAAAATAACGAATGCAAAGTTGTTTTTTATATACTAGCTACCGCCCCAGCTTCGCACGGATGCAATGCTGATTAAATTATGCATGTAATATACATAAAAACCTTCCTCTTGAATAACTTTATCTATTTAAAAAAAACGCATCATAATCCGTTGCGTAGTTTTAAAGATCTAAGCATACATAGGGACAGACAGACAGCAGGAAGCGACTTTGTTTTATTCTATGTAGTGATAACATTCATTTACCATCATTACCTGACGTTTCGACACGGTTTCACATGCCGTGGTCTCAGACGTACCTACTGATTAAACAGCGAGTTGTTACCTTACTGGAGATGAAACGCCAGGCAATGAAGCTAAATCAAAATTATCGCGATAGGATAGACCCGGTTGAATAAGTTTCAGTAACGTTTAATTATGTATACAAACCACCAGAGTATAAAGTATTATAATCTTGGTTCTGTTGCGATATTGTGCAAAATTCGGGTACCTACTTAAGATTAATTTAACACTCTGGGCGGTTATTCGAGTGGCAATCGCCAAACGTCAGACTGGCATTAGATATCAGTCATCTCATGGTCATCCATCTCTAAGGTTTTCGCATTTGAACTGTCATTAAAACACAATTTCGAACACGGGATCCTTTCCGCCCCTAAACATAATCTAGTTAAAACTCATTTACCAAAGCTTTATCAGTGATGAGTAGTGAGTGCATATTAGCCGAGCGGGGGAAAACCAGATTACCTCAACTCGGAGTCAACAGGGAGAATATTTTCCTCGGCACTGTTTAAGTGACGATTTGTTACAACTAAGCGAGCCAGATTATCAGATCTTACTGTTCGTTTCGTGGGAAATGAACAAAAACAATTCTAAAACTAAGTTGTGACTGAATTAATTTTTCCGTAGCTAACCCATTTAGTTATCAAAGGGTTTTTATTAAATGAAAAAAAAAAACAGTTTTCTGCGAAGAAGAAATCTTTCTCCGAAGCTAAATCAAACGGGATTTTTTTTCCTCAGATCTTGGAAAACAGAGAGAGTTGAAATGGGCTCCGATTAATTTATCAAGCAAGCGAAGCGACAGAGCTTCAGCTGGGCTAAAAATTCTTTCGTATGCCCCAATTCCCCTTTAGGCGAGGCAGGTCGTTTTCGTGGAATGTCAATGTAGTGAAACGTCATGTTAGTTTTAATTACGTCTATTTCGTAGGACGTCTTCTTCTGGGATAGTCATCTTCTAAGTGGGTCTATTTCGCAGGACGTCATTTTATAGGTTAAACATCTTCTAAGTAGGTCTACGTAGCAGGACGACATTGTCTGGATTAGTCGTCTTCTAAGTAGGTCTATTTCGCAGGATGTAATTTTCTACTTTAGTCATCTTTTAAGAGGGTCTATTTCGCAGGATGTCATTTTCTAGTATAGTCATCTTCTACGTGGGTCAATTTCGCAGGACGTCATTTTCTGGGTTAGTCATCGACTAAATAAATCAATTTCAACGAAATTCTTTAGGCTTGTAACTAATCTTATGATATCTTTTTGTAGTAAGTATAACGCTGAAGTTGTTAAACGTAGATGACCTACTAAGAAATTGACTAGCTAAGAACATGGACATCCTTCGAAATTGACAGTAAGCGAAGATGACCTGCTGAGAAGGTGACCAGCTAAGAATATGATGTCCCTCGAAATTGACACGAAACGAAGATGACCTGTTGAGAACACGACGTTCCTCGAAATTGACACGAAACGAAGTTGACCTACTAAGAAACTGACAAGCTGAGAACACGTCCTTCGAAATTGTCAGGAAGCGAAGATGATCTGCCGAGAAGGTGACGAACCGAGAACATGACCTTGCTCGAAATTGACTCAAAACGAGGATGACCTGCCTCGCCTAAAGGCCAATTCCGGATGTCTAGTTGTCCAGGTCGCATTTCTTCTTGTGAAATGTTGTGAGCACGTTTGATGAATTTACCTATATGGATTTTTTAATCGAGTAAGATCTTCGACATTAATCTAAATGGAGGAGATATGAGGGTTGCACACTTAAAAATATATATATTTCAGCCACTTCCAACAACATACTTGCAAGGTCTCTTAGCCACGCCACCATAGACTGATAATAGGAATATTGACTCCTAAAGCAAAAATTAATCCTCAAAAATTACTACTTACCTTCTTTGTTACGCGTCGGTGTAACAGTCGTCCGACAATCACGAGTAATGCGCCCCTCACGTCCACAGAAAAAAACACCGTAAGTGAATTTTCACAAATTCAGCTAAGTCAATATTATGCAAACCGACCGAAAAGTTGCGTACAGAGATAAACCTACGCTGAGAGAATCATTTCCAGGAACTGGCTTGTTTTCTATGCAAAAAGGGAAAGTTTTTTGAAGTTCTTAGCTTGTTTTCATGATAAAAATAAGGCTTCGTCTTTAGTAAGATAGCACATCTTACTCGGTCCGCGGTATAGCTAAGATCAGTATGTCTAGCATAACTGTGACACGCGGCTCTTTGACGCGCGACAAATGCTACCTGTCATTTTCCTTTCAATACCGTGCGAGCAAGACAAGTGACGCTGAATTGCGCGACAAGTGAAGTCGCGAAAAGATATGCTAGCCGTGCAGGTGGGTTAAGTGCGCTAGCGGGATAAGTGCACCAACTAGGTTATAGATTATAGGTTATCGCGGGCTGAGTTTCCCTAACTCGAAGTCTTACCATACGACTATTTTGCGTGAGGGGTTGATGGCACTACTTTTGCCAACCCAACTCAACCAAAAAACCTAGCAGCCCGTTTATGTTGCCGACGGCTTCTGGGAGTGACCTCGGCGACCCAAGGTGTGGTAGCCGGTAATTGGCCAGTCCAGGACATTCGAGAATGACGTGGACGGCTGTCTCCTCTGCCTCCATGCAGGCTTTGTAAAGAGGGCTGTCAATGACACCTAGAGTAAATAACTGTTTGTTTAGTAAGGCATATTATAAGCCGGAGGCTGGGGCCTCCTACTAATGCCATCTTACTTTTGCAAACTTACTATAGTTGCGTGGTTAAGTTGGCTTCAGTAGTATAACGTCTGTACCATATGATAGGTGCACTTGTCCCGCCGGCGCACTTTGTCCCGGCTGGCCTTACCCCACAAATCTGTATTACAAAAGCAACCAAAAGTTAGCAAAATGCTTGCTAACTTTTGGCTGCATTATTAAGCGTCGCATTTAATTAAAGCGCGACGCATGTAGATGCGTCGCTAACGTTGAATCCTTCAAATACGAGTTAAATTATAATAAGACGCCTTAAAAAAAATAATGTATTTTTATGCATTTTTTGAGAAATATATTGATAATTTCAACCATTTCTTTAAAGTGAATATTTTTCCCCGAATTCTAGATAGAAACATAGCTATTTCATGCTTTCATTGCGTGCAGTCGCAAATGAGTAAAACAAAAAAAAACGGTTTTCTGCGTGAATTCTGTCAATTCCGAGTAGTTTTTGAAACAAATCTTATCAATGAAAATTTCAAACTGTACATTTAAATATATATTATGTTCCAATAAATTGCAATAGCCCTGTTCTAACTAGTTACATAATAATTATCTTAAGAAAAATTATTAATCATAGAGAAAAATGTCTAAAAACTACAAGCATTTTTGAACGGATAACGGGGGCCTTAACAATATGTAAACAATATGCATAACTAAAATAATAGGGACTCGATGGTAAACACTAGGCTAACAGTAGCAGGGAATATTATTACATCAAGCGTAAATTTATTACAACACACACAAGCATATTCCGTATGGAGTTGATTTGTTTTGCTTGTTTATCCCTCGATCATGCAAAAGTTTGGGCGCCTATTATCGTCGAAACTTTTGCAAATCGATACCTAAAGACATTGGCTGAAATACCGATAACTATTTATTACTGCTATCGCATAACTGGGGATTATAGCCAAGTCAAATATTAGTTCGAGCGCTGTACCCTTACCATGAGTAAACGTGACTGTACTCGCTAGCGACAGCGTAAATGATTTGTAGGGAGAATAGTACGGCGCCCCTAGCGGTTACTTTGTAGAACTACAATTCTCCATACAAATACTTTACGCAGTCGCTAGCGAGTACTGGCACTGTAAACTCGTGGTAGGGGTACTGATATTGTTTTCTGTTAAGTTGTGAGAGCCGTCTCTAGTGTAAGTTTGCTTTTGATTATAAAAACGTTTCGAATACGTTTGTGATTTATACGGGGAACTCAAATGCGATCGAAACGTTTCATTGCGTGTAAAGCATGCATACACTTGAGGTTCAGGGAGATTTAATGTTGTTCATTACTTCTGTGACTTTTCGAACTATGCAAACATCTATTAATATTACTATTATAAAATTCTAAAGTTGTATCGAAATAGTACATTACGGCAGAGACCAGTAAGTAAGCCATACTGGCCGAGTAGGAATTAGACGGACCGAGCCGTAGGCGAGGTCCGGATATAATACGAGGCCAGGATGGCTCTTACGGTCGAAGCAAGTATAGTGCTTTTCTCAAAAATTAAACAAGAAAATTAGATTAAAATTATATTTTGTAGGTGACATTCATATTCGACCATTTTCCAATGAATATTTTTGTTATATCCCATTTTTTATTATTACACATTGTGATATTCGTCGTCGCAGGCACCATTAACTCCCATGATAACAACCTATAACAAAAATAATTATGAGTTTATACTTGGATAAAAGATATAGTTATATCGTTATCAAATAGTGGCAGAATTTATTTACCTTCATCGCCAAAATGGTTATCATCTAGAGCTTGATTTAAGAACTTTTCTATATTTTGCTGCTGAATATTTGTGATTTCTTTCCTTTGTAGCCATCCGATTGTCTCAGAAAGATTGTTGAAATATTCTGACCTTATCACACATTATCTGACCAATTATTAACTTGATTTTCTTCCTTCCATTTAATGAATCTCTTGTATTTTTTTATATCTCCTTGGATTTAGTCGGTAGTAAATTATTTTAGCTAACTCTGCCTCCGCTTTTAAGTATGGAGGAGTGCCGCCTATTCGGAATCAGGCTCGTTTTAACTCATTTTTGCTGAAATATTGTAATAGATCACACAAACAAATTTGAATTCTTTGTCTTTTAATTTAAATCCCGCCTTCATTTCTTTTTTTATAAATACTGCGTTTAATTATTTGCACTGTCTTACAAATGTAAGTCTTAAAGACAAAATTTAATTATTGTTATACATTGTTGTATTTTCTAACTAATTTTCATATCATAAAGCTTACCTTCAATTTTAACTCCGAGGTTTTTTCTAAACGACACAAAAAAGGAAGAAATTCCGAAATATCATTGTCATTATGCACAATTATGAACTAAACGCTGCATACAAACTTCCGCACTAAACCTTGTCACTGCTTTTTTTTTTATATGCATCTTGAGTACGTTTATACTGCCAATAGTGCTAACCTCTTTTTATTTTACATTTGCTCTTAGTGTAAATTGCAAGTGTATACTGCAATGTCGTCTCTTTCTATTTAATCTATGAAAAAGGGACGCCACTTTTTAATTTCTACAATTTGCTGTCGCACTGTACCTATAATTAAAACAATTTGTGGAATGCATCCTTTTTACATTTATATACGACCTCATCGCCTTCACATCCTTAGTTTTTTTATAGGTCGGTGACGATGTAAATCGTGTTTCGATATTCAAATATCTTGATATGTAATAGGAATTACATACTTACTTACTGGACAAATATTGATTCCAAATTTAAAATCTCGCTGTTTACTGGACACTTCTAAAAAGTCTTCGGTATGTTCCACTTACTGTAGTCTATCTAGCGATGGTAAGGCAACATTACATGCAATTTTTGAGAAAATATTTTTTCCATGGAGATCATGATTCATGATTTCAGGAATTTTTTTAATAGCGTGATGCAGTATCGTCATTTGTTTTGTATGGGCACACGGCGCCATGCCAGTCTGGCGCCATCTGTTTTCATAACTTCCTTTGTCCTCGCATAACGCTGAAACGGCTGAACAAATTTTAACCAATTTCGGAACAGGGATAGCTGAACATCCAACGTTTTACACAGGTTTATATTAGTAGTAATATGACGCGCCATTTTGTATTTTACACTTAATACCTAATATTGCTTTTATTCACATTGATAAAATATACATAAAATAGCAAAATCTAAGACAAAATGTAATTACAAACATCTTTAACCCCTTAACAGACAAAGAAACCTATACAGTTGATCCCATTCGCCCTAAGCCCCCTATTAAGATAGCCGGCGGCTATCCTAAAAGCAATACGAGCCCGTAATAATGTGGACGTAAGTGATTGTAGAGGGGTGTGTGTGAAACCAACGGAATGTCTGTTGTGGAGGAGACTAGCTCTTAGCTTGCCTTTAATTCGAAGAAACAATGACATTATGTTCGTGATATTATATCTACCTCAGCAGGCTGCTTTAAGGCGAGGTATTGCAGCACGAAGTGAGATGTGGGGGGTGGGTGTCCGCTTGGTTGTTTGTCTGAAATGCGACGCAAATGGTCAAGGGGCGTAGAAAAGTGACCAACTGATTACGAACGCGCGCCTATTTTTCCCGTACAAATACCACCAACACCCAAGTATACGCTGCTGCTTAGGCAGCTAGCGCGGTTTGCAACATGTAGGGACTTTTCCTGATAAAATTAAAGGATTAAAAGGATTATGAACTATGTGTTGATGCATATAAAAATCTACTAAGTCGATAAAAATGTATACACCGATATGTATAGTTTCTTCCTTGTTTCTAGTCATTAAATTCTGTAACAGTTCTCACGCGATGATCGTTTCATCGTTATCACGGGGAGCAGTCGGAAGCTATATAAGGGCACCAGGGGAACATAGAATAGATTGCGGCCGCTTAATGGAGGCAGGATATGACGGTTTGTGCTCGGTGTGTCTGGGTTTAATACAGCCACACTCACATAAAATACTACAGATGATTCTTTCATTTGATCTTGGCATGAGTCACCTTAAAACTGTAATTTATTGGTTGTTGGTGTAACGTGACGTGATTGGTCGTAATGTGTGACATGCATGCTATCGTAAATGAGCCTTCTGTAGTTGTTCCTTTATGTTTGTGTGTCATCAAAATCAACTTAGTCCATATATATATAAATTGTTCCTAGTCTATTCTGTAACAGTTCCCACGCGATTATCGTTTCATTGTTATCACCGGGAGGAGTCGAAAGCGATATAAGGGCACCAGGGGAACAGAATAGATTGTGGCCGCTTAATGGAGGCAGGATAATTATGACGGTTTGTGCCCGGTGTGTCTTTGGTTTAATACAGCCACACACACATAAAATACTATAGATGATTCTTTCTTTTGATCTGGGCATAAGCCACCATAAAACTGTATTATATTGCTTGTTTGTGTAACACCGCTTGTGACGCGACTGGTCGTAATGTGTGCTGTGAATGTAGTCGTAAAGGATCCTTCTGTAGTAGTTCCTGTATGTTTGCGTGTCATCAAAATCATCCAAGTCCATATAAATTGTTCCTAGTCTATTCTGTAACAGTTCCCACACGATTATCGTTTCAACGTTATCGCCGGGAGCAGTCGAAAGCGATATAAGGGCACCAGGGGAAACATAGAATAGATTGCGGCCGCTTAATAAGTATGACGGTTTGTGCTCGGTGTGTCATGGTTTAAGACAGCCACACACACACATAAAATACTACAGGTTATTATTTCTTTTGATCTTGGCATAGGTCACATGAAAACTGTATTATATTGGTTGTTGGTGTAACATGTGATATGACTGGTCGTAGTGCGTGCCGTGCGTACGATCGTAAAGGAGCCTTCTGTAGTAATTAGTTCCTTTATGTATGTGTGTCATCAAAATCAACTAAGTCCATATAGATTATTCCTAGTCTATTCTGTATGAGTTCCCACGCGACTATCGTTTACCTAATCGTCATCGCGTGGAGCAGTCGGAAGCGATATAAAGACACCAGGGGAACATAGAATAGGTTAATCATCATCATCATCATTCAGCCGATAGACAACCACTGCTCGACACGGCCTCCCCCAAAATTCTTCACAACGATCGGTCTTTCACCGCCCTCATTCAATTTCTGCCCGCGATCCTAACCAGGTCGTCGGTCAACATTGTTGGGGGCCTTCCCACGCTACGTCTGCCGGTCCACGGTCGGCACTGAAGAATCTTTCTGCTCCAACGGCCAATCGAATAGATTGCGGCCCTCTAATGGAGGCAGGATATGACAGTTTGTGCTCGGTGTGTAGGTTTAATTCTACACGTGGCTATAGGAAGAGGAAATATCATTTGAAATTTACAAATATTCAATATAAACTATATTTGTTTTTACTTTGACTATTGAGAAGGTGTTGGAGTTGTTCAAATTAAAAGTTATGCAATAAGTAGATCAGTAAATAAATAAATAAATTAAGGGACAATTTTATTTTACACAAATCGACCTAGTTCTAAACTAATAAATGACCTAAATCCACTTAGAACTACTTGTTTTAGTAGATCACATTACGTATCTCGTTTGAAAAGTCAAGAATAATGGACTAACTTAAATATTGGGACCTACTAAGCCGTAACCATTAATTTGTAGACGTGACCTTAAGCAATATGATTTATCTAGTGATAGTTTAATGATAAAATCGTCGTACAATAATGATTGTTACATAAACAGTGGTTAGTTATAATACCTACGAAACGGATTTACTCACGTCGTAGAAGTCGAATATCGTTCGACATGTTTCGAATCGGTTCACGATTCATCATCAGGAGAGCCGGCCATCCGAGCACTGAAGTAGTAAGCTCGAGAATCTATCATTATTACAGGCTACATTGTACAAAGTGGCAATGAGATTGAAACAATTGTCATTTCGAATACTTCTTGATGTACCTATACGTACGAGTATATGTAGCACAGATTTCATATCCATTCCCAATCTCACTATACGATCGCAGAGGACGCCGTGGTACACAACTTAGGACGCGTGACGTCACAACCATTGTCTAAATTAGTTCTATGGTATGTTGTCTATTTCATTACTAATTTTACGCCACTGTAACCAGCAGACAATCAAGACGCTTCCAACGACACCTCCGCAAGTACCACACAGGCAAGGCAGCATAAGCACTTATAAAGCCATTATAACTCTAATTTTAGCTATATACAGCTTAAATTAGAGTTATAATGGTTGTAACGCTCTTATAAAGATTGTTTGCTACCTGAGTCATTTGACAAATTAAGATAAGTACATAGTATAAGGTATGAGGGAACAAATACATACCCATAATGGTCAAAATCCTCACTTTTGTTGCGCCGTTGTCATATAAAAATAGTTAAAAAATATGAGCAGCAATTCCACACATGATAGGAATTCAAAACAACAAATGTCAAAATCCCATACAAAAAATGTATGACGTCATCACTTCCTCCTGCGTTAAGAATCAAGATGGCTCTCCTTCTTAAGATGAGGTTGAGAAGGTTCATCCTGCCAAAGGAAAACACATAATCATCAAATGCCGTATATTTAGGTAAGTGAACGCCTAACACTAGGTAATAAGTTTTAATTCGACGGCGCAAAAGAAAAACACAAAAGCGGAATTCTTAGAATTTTACAGCAGAGCGTTTTAACATTTCATAAGAAAAATCGCTAACTTTTTCCAGTAAATTTATAAAGACTGTTTCTATAAAATTGCTCTTTAGAATGAAATATTATTCAAATTGCAAATTTATTCCACAGTAAATTTAACTTCATAAATATTTTTCGAGTAAATATTATAACTACTTAATACTTCCAAGAAGAAATATCAATACTGTATCATAATATTGGTAAAGGAATTCACAGGAGAGCATAAACATGGGACTTTTGAAATTGGATTAATTCCTAGAACATAATAATATTTTACTATTCATTCATTCTTATGTATCAGCCTCGAACGGCTGTATTATGCGGTTCTTTAAGAGGGGAGTGTTCTTAAAGGGTCGGCAACGCGCGCGGGACGCTCCTGGCGTTGAAAGCGTCCACAGGCGGCGGTAACTACTAACATCAGGCGGGCCGCATGCTTGTTTGTTACCGTCGTAGTATAAAAAAGAGCTACAATAATGCGAAGATTCCCGATGACCCTATGCTGCACACATGACTCTTGGACGTAGTCGCCACTCAAAGATTTTTCTCACCGCACGCGTGCTAGCGGTAGGTCGTGACCTTTATCACCCGTGGGTGCGCGAGCGCAAAAATAATTGCACATAATGGTTAAATGCGCGAAGTGTAGCAAAGTAGTTAACAAAAAGACTCCTGGAGTACAGTGCCATAAGTGTAGCAAGTGGTATCATGGTTCCTGTGAGTCGCTGTCCACAGAACAACTCTGCGCTTTGTCTGCAACGGACTCGGTCGACTGGACATGTCGCAAGTGTGCGCTAACAAGCGGAAATAAAAGAAAACGCATATCAGTCATAATACCAGACCATGAAGACGAAGAATCTGATGCTGATACCATGGCACAGCGACAAAAAAGTGAAGTCATGTCATCCGAAATACGTCAGCTACGCGAGACCGTTGGAGAAATCATTCGCGACGAATTGCAAAATACCCTCAAATTTTACTCCGACAAAATCGACGAATACGAAAGTAAAATGAAGGAACAGGAAATGCGATTTAAATTATTAGAGAATCAATGTAAGGATGTGGCTAATAAGTGTAAAAATATAATGTTAAAAAATGAAGTGCTGGAGCAAAAGTTAAGCAAAATTGAGCAGGAGCAGTCATGTAACGACATCGAAATCTGTGGGTTCGCCGAACAGGAGAATGAAGACCTAAATAAAGTGACATCGTCACTTTGCAAGATACTAAAACGAGAACCAGGGGATATCATCCGAGTAGTCAGGAAAAAAAAGCCTGCCCGGTCCGGCACAGCGCAAGCCGAACGCGCCAAGGTCGACGCTCCCATCACTATGACACTGCGCGAGGGGAAGCGCGACAACTGGATTGAAGCAGCAAATTCCGTTGAAATAAAAGCTGAGGATCTCGGAGGAGAAGGCAGTGGGAAGGTTTACCTACGCGAGGCGCTCTCACCCATGATGAAGTACCTTCTATGGAAAGCAAAAAGATGCCTCAAAGATACATCTCTCTGCGAATATGTCTGGTATAAATATGGTAATATTATGGTGCGAAGAAAGGATGGTGAAAAAAAGATATATTATATTCGGGCAGAAAACGACATTGAACGAATTGGTAAGGAGCTGCAAAAAACCTAGGTATGTTCCTACTCCATTACTCTTCTGTAATACCTACAAAACATGTAATAATTTAGTTTGTCAACTAGATCACTTTATTCAATGGATATTAACGACCTAAACATTATTGAGACAACACACGATACATGGGACGACTTCATGTCAGAATTACCAGATGAACAAAATAAACTTACTTTATTACATGTTAACATTCGATCGTTGATCAAAAACCACTCCCAGTTGGAGTACATTGTCGCGAGCAGCCCGTCAATTATTCATCTCATAATAGTCACTGAGGCCAATATTACCGAACTATTATCCTGCCTGTTTGGAATAAAGGATTATGTTATGCACACGGAGTTACGAAGCCTGAGAAAAGGTGGTGGAATTATTATCTACGTTCATAAGAGTGTCTCATTTACGAGGATTCCTGTAAAAACAGCGAGTTGTGAGTGTTTATTCGGGGAAGTGATTAATTCAAGTGGTAAAAAAAGTTACGTGTGCTCAATCTATAGACCGCCTAGTTTAAATAAAATTGACTTTATACGTGAGTTAACGCGTCTCTTATCGGGATATCCTACTAACACAAACTGTATTTTGGCTGGTGATATCAATATAGACATATTATGTACGAATAATACTGTAAGATATTATCTAAACAATTTGAATGAACTAGGATTCGTTTGCTGTATCTCACAGTATACAAGAATCGAATCAAATTTGAAGGGCACATCTCGATCATGTATTGATCACTTATTCGTTCGGGACGCTTGTAAACAAGACTCATTCGGGCATATTATGCGCTCAGCGGTCGTGTGCGTTGCACCGGCCGACCATTACATAACAGGCCTAGCGCTTATCAGTCCGGGCCTAATGACGACCCATAACCAAGTAAACAAGCTGAACAATGACCAAGTAAAACAAGAATTAGTTAAAATTGATTGGAGTCCGGCGTTTTGCTACAGCGACCCGAATGAATTAACTGATTTCATTAGTGACAAATTTCAGTCAACATACAAGAAATGTACTTTCAAGTCTAAAACTTATCTAAATAAAAAACATGAATGTAACTGGATAACAGATAAATTAATTGATATGTGTAATACAAAAAAGGAATTGTTAAAAATATTTTTAAAAGACACAAGTAATAAACATAACGAGTTAATATACAAAAAATATAGGAATAAGACAAACAGGATGATTTGCAATGCGAGAAATAATTACACGAAAAGAGAAATATGTATTAATTTTAGAAATCCTAAAAAAATGTGGGAAATAGTGAATAGATTAACGGGTAGGATCATTAAAGCTGTCGACGACGTTCTAATCAGGTCGTTTAAATTAGAACCAAAACAGATAGCTGACAAGTTTGCGCTTGACTTTGAGAATAATGTTAAAAATATTAGGAGCACCTGTAATATGCCATTGCTTGATGAAAAAGTGTATATAAATATCCCTAGCTTGTCATTACGTCTGAACAAAATTAATGAAGAAGTATTACGAAAAATTATATTGCAGATAGACGACAAAAAGAGCCCAGGATACGATAAGATTAGGGCCAAAGATATTAAATATATTGTAGAACAAATAACCCCTGTCTTAAAGCATCTCATCAACTTGTGTTTATCTAGATCCATGTATCCAGACAAACTGAAGCTAGGACTTGTAAGACCCATACATAAAAAAGGCAGTTACTCAGATGCGAATAACTATAGACCTATAACTATATTGTCTTGTATTGATAAGATCATAGAAAAATATCTTGGAAAATCAATTAACACGTTTTTATCAAGTAATGGCATTATCCATGAAAAACAGTTCGGATTCCAAAAATGCAAGAGCACGTCTCAACTGTTGTCATCATTCACAGATGAAATCAACGACCACTTAGATAATAGATATCATGTACTTGCTGTAATGATAGACTTCAGCAAGGCATTTGATACACTGGATCACAAAATTCTTTACGAAAAACTACAGCAGAATGGTATACAGGGACCTGTACTGGAACTCCTAAAAAGCTACCATACAAACAGATATAACGCTGTTAGTATATCTGGTGAGCACAGTGAACTCGTTCCCACCCTGTACGGTACGGCTCAAGGTTCAATTTTGGGACCGACTGAGTACCTTCTATATGTCAACGATATGTGTAAAATATTCCAGCATGCCTCTGTATACCAGTTTGCTGACGATACATGTCTAATCACAGCTCATAAGGATATTGTAACAGCACAAGCTAGGATGCAGAAGGACTTCGATATGCTGTGCAAATGGGCGCACGACCTTGGACTAGCGATTAATTACACCAAAACAAAGCTAATGCATATACACTCACCTTATAAAAAAACGGATATCGTGCCCGAGATCGTGGCCCACGAGCACAGTTGCTTGCATTCACCTAGCGCGAGTTGCGACTGTGATCATTTGGATATTGTCAAAGAACATACATACCTTGGATTAATAATAGACCACAAATTTAACTGGGGTCCGCATGTTGATTATGTATGTGCCAAACTCAGATCTATACTATCAAAATTGACTGTACTTAAGTACAAAGTTCCTTACAGTACCCTAAGGCTACTATATATGTCAATGGCCGACTCTGTCATAAGCTACGGCTTAACGAGTTACGGACGAACCTTCAAAACATATCTAAACAACATATATAATCTACAGATACGTTTGTTAAAAACTATTGTTCCCACAAAGATCAAATATCAATTTAGAAATAACTATGAAGATCTATTTGATTATTGTAGAGTTATGACCGTATTTGAAAAGGCCGACCTAGCAATTGTAAATCAATATAGCAAAAACATCACAAACCTAAAGAAAAGAACAAGACCTAATAACTTACGAAATTTGTCAAACATGCCAACTTTTGATATACCAAAAAGGACTAACGAATACGGTCAGAGAACTTGGATGTGTATTCTCCCGCGTATATTAAATAGGTTTTCAACCGAGTTATTAACTGATATTGAAAATAAAACTAGTAACCAAACAAAGCGCATTGTTAAGAGATATATATTAAAAAACAGGACAGTGTTACCCTCCCACAATGTTGAAACTGTGTCATATTAATTAATTAATATATATATAAAAACAGGACAGTGTTACCCTACCACAATGTTGAAACTGTGTCATATTAATCAAGTGCAATTTATAAGCTCCTTAACTCCAAAAATCTTTAATATTTAAGATTAGAAGTTAAGTTTTTTTTATGTATTTTTGAAACTTCTGTGAAATAAACAGCTAAAATTTTAAAATTTTAATTTTTTTTTTTTTACTACCCGAACTTTGCAACTTTAACAAGCTATATACATATATCAGTTGTTTTGTTGTGCTGCGGATAGCCTAATTTCTAATTTTATCACGCAGAGAAACTCAGATTATTTTGAACAATTGATACAATTATTCATTCGTTATTACACTATATTCTTCATACCTACATTATTCTAAATTCAAAAAAATATTCCAAATCCAAACCCTTACTAACATTTTGCCAGTTATTAAAGCTGACAATAATTTTATTCATGGCCCGTTCAAAGTCTGTGTTTTTTCTGCGCTGACGTTCCTTGATTTATAACGGTATTCTTTTCAAAACACCAAGTCTTAAAACTCTCGTAGCCAGAATAATCACTCTTAAACGTTAGGAAGCAAGGGTGCAAATTGGGTGTAATATTTCTTAACCCGCTGCCAACTTGCGGGCTTAAAACATTTCCTCAGTAACCTTTATTTTCATCGCGGCAAAGAAGAATTTTCGTTGCGTCGTCCTCTAGACATTTTTCTGAGCGTGCGTGATATATGCATTTCTGCAAGTAAAAGAACATGTACCATTAGTTAAACACATATGTGGATGTCGGTTACTATTTTTACTTTTAATACAAAGTAAAGGCTATAGACGAGTGTTTACGTTTTGAATTCCAGGTATGAGAGCCTTATCTATATCCCGAATCAGAAGTTTTTAATGACTCTTCTCCAAGTCAATGTCACTTAATACGAGTCTAGTAGCAAAATTGGAATTTTATTTAACGATAAGACTTCCCGTTGTCTACCTCTGTTGTTGTTTTAAGTTTTTCAGGTAATGGCCTATTTATGAATTAATTCATTCATAAAATGGGCCATGCATTTGTGTAGTCCATTCATAGTACGTGATAATTATTATTATAGTAGATACATCTCTCAAATAGTTAGCAATTTATAAAAGTCAATCGAATAAGGCCCCACTCCAGTTCCTTTACCTATAAAGCCTAAGTGCAAAAGTTCCTGTAAGTAATTAAAAATGCAATAAATTTCAGGCTAAACGACAATCTACTCACTTTTAAATCGAATTCAAGTCGACTTTTATGGTACCGAGTGCAATTCAAGTTGAAGTTTAAATGGCCCTTTTCGCTGTGTTCAACTTTTGACCGCGGGAAATTTTTCATGGGACGATCACAAATTGTATTTCAACTTTTTGATTCATTTTAAGCTACGAAGTAAAAACTTAACCTGCCCATTGCTGGGATGTTTGTACATGGCTCCGCCTTCCACTTTTCTTAAGGCAATTTGGGGCATGCTGAAGGCTCGCGGCGCGTAGTTATAGCTTAAAATCACTCGTGATCTTACTACGAAACTCGCCTCCTGCTCGATACATAAAACCCTACTTCGTGTTTCGGTATTTTCAGCTATTCAGCTATCGTTGAAAATGTTGTTTATTGCTGCTACACGAGGTTACAATTAGACTTAAAAGAGACTTCTGTACTTTTTTTTCGGTGCTAATACCTCAATAGTGTGATGGGTTCAGACTTCAGAGCACCAAGCATTTACCTAGTTCAGTGTGCATTCCTAGCTTTCATTCATCATCACCCCACGAATATCCATCATCAGGAGTCCATCGCTGCCACCACAACGGCGCGATTCGAATATTATATGTAATTGTAAAATATATTTAGATGATGATGATAATTATGATTGAAGTAATTAGTGTTTAAATTTAAAATAATTTAGATAAGTTTTTAAATTGTAAACATAAACTATAACTTACATGTTTGGTTTATTTGTTAGTGCTAGTTGGTTTATAAATAAATAACACTCCTTTTTACGCAAACTACCAATGAATTGCAGCGTTGAGGTGGTTTTTTGATAGATTAAAGGAGATAATTTGGAATGGCTAAGTTAAGACTAGCAAGCGCTTTAAAATCACCGGCATTAGGATACTATATCATGAATGTAGCTCGTAGCTCTGAGCCCTAATTCGAGAAGGTATTGCGATATGCTTCAATTTAGAAAAACTTTGGTCTTAAAATTGTCATAACATTGGACCTAGATAGTACTAGGTAGGTATAGGACCTGGATATTAGTTCACTCGTCTGGCCCGGAAAGCCGTGGAGATGTGGGTTCAAACCCGCTCAAATCATTTAAAAAATAAATCGCTTCAACATAAATAAACAATAAGACTAGTTCTATGTCAATTCTTCTATATCAAAATTGGACAATACGTAGGTAGATATTGCTCGCTTCTGTTACTTGCTCTTTAGCGATGCATATGGCAAACTCGTTAGTCGAGATCGTCTTCATATAATAGAAAGAAGTCCGAAAAGAGCGTTTTGCATTTTAACACATTTTTTTTGTTCATTTTACGCATGTGAGGCTTAAGCGTTAATTTTTTTAGTTAGCCAGTTTGAGTGTCCCACCACTGCTGGGCAGGCTTCTTGGTTAGATCTCCACAACTCCCTATTGACCGCTTGCTTCCGGCCAGTTGACTAGGAATGCATCTAAATCGTCCCGCCATCTTCGTCTCGGTCTGCCTTGACGGCGTCGCCCATCTTGCATCACTCACTTGGTGTCTATATAAGCCTAGCTGTCCGAATGCATGCGGCTAACGTGGCCCGCCCAGTTCCACTGGAGTTTGGCGGTTTTTATTTTATAATCTCACATACGAAAGGTTAATGCAAAATGAGTCGATGAATGTCCGCTATATAGCCTTAATTGATAGTCAAGATATCGTTGAATTGGAGATATCGCCATGCCTCATCAAATCTGATTTCTGTTCATAACTCAAGCCAACCAAAATGAGAGCTGAGGGCCATATGCATAATGGGCAAGGACTTGGCACGGTGGCAGATTTAATACGTTACTGTTATTTCTCTTCGCTATTGGCACTCATATAGATTATTCTGCGTGTATGTAAAAGTCTTATATTTAATCCATTGTGTTCGAGAGCTTGTTAATGATAATTGTGATACAGAATATGTAGTTACGCGGATAGGGCAAATGTCAAAATGTGTGTCTGCCGGAAGGATTCAAAGTGCAATTTGAATTCGCAAAATCGGTCAATAACTTTTTGAGATTTTGTGACTCGTATTCAAGAAATGGAAAAAAAACTCGGGATTAAATTAAGCTACAGTTTGGGCTATCTTAGGAGATGGGTGGGCAATAAATGTAGGCGGTAGCAGGTCCCTTACGCGTGAGGTCAGAAAACAAATTTTTTGCGTGTAGTGTGAGATCTGTAGATTTTTGATTTCATTACATAATTGAGCTTTTTGTATCGCAGTCTGTCGCAGCTGACGGGAATCTCAACACGAAGGAATTAAAACTCACGTTGTGGCGAGATTCAAATCAACTTCACGACTCTCAGGATGACACTGGTCCCTTACATATTCTACGATGTCTTCAGGTCGGCCTATCTAGTGATGGAGGGCTTACCCTCGATGCGTCTTCCGGTGCGTGGTCGCCATTCAATGATCTTTCTCTCTCAACAGCCATCGTTTCTACTTGCAGTGTACCCCACCCAGGGCTTATTGTGCGTCTTGTATATGTAGTTGTTTTCAAATCCGTGCTTACGTAAGCCACCGCTTATCGGTGGAGCGCGTAATGGCATAATTTACGCTTCCCATCTTCTGCTTACGAAACTTCAGTCTATCGCAGTAGATATAGAAACGGAACGAAAACAGGCAAGTCTTGTGATCAATGAATAAATTGTAAATTCTAACGAAATAAATTTACTGTCAAACCAGGGAGAATATATGTAATAACAAGTGTAATTGCATACTTTATAATTGCGTTGTACAAACAAACTGACGATTTTTTAGTTTTGTTTAATTTAAAATAATCTTCTAATAAAGAAAAAAATAAAAATAAAAAATCACTGAAAGCATTAAAAGCATACATTTTTTGTAAATTTTCGCATAATGACGATACAAAAATCTTTAAACCACGAAACAGCTGATACGGTATCGCGTTGAATTAATGCCGCCAAAAGCCAAATGGATGCAAAAAGCATGTTCGTTTGTTCAGCAATGGCCGTGATTGCTTTTATATATATATAATTAAATAATTTTATACAACTACTGATATAATGAAAAAAAAAACGATTATAATATTGTTTTTAGAAGCCTAATAGGATATTTTTATAGTGAGTACTTTTTAATATGGTAATGAAAAAAAATAGGATTATTTGAAGTTGTAAGTAACTACGTGATATACCCCTCGCCTTTCTTTCGTACTGTTATAAATTGTACTGCGGATCTATTGAAACTGTTGGAGTGCCAAGGAAGTTGTTGAGGGAAGGGAATGGTCTATAGGTTTTATTTACGCATCGGCAACTTGCAAAGGCTTTATTACTTTTATAGGGAAAATGAATGGGTTTGGCCGTTAGTACTCTTTGGGCAATTCAATTCGTAGAGATTTGGGCGGGAAGGGTACAAATTATGCAGTATCGATGTTCCTTTAGAAAAAAGTATGCAAATCTCCTAGATAGATTTCGATATAATATTATTCTTTAAGGCAGAGCTGACGTTGCATTGATTTCATTAAATATATTGTAAAATATGAAACATACCATAATTAAAAGAAATAAAGTCAAATGGTGGAATTGTAAAAAATAGAATATTTTTAATTATTCTCTCTGTACTGAGCACTGTCACGATATGATGCGAAACTGAAAGTATTTTTTTCTTTTATATTCTACTAAAGCCGTTTTAGTTTTGGGCAAGTTTTGGGATAACTGCAGAACGACAAATTGCATACAGTGATTTAATGAAAATTAAAAGTGTTTTTGTTTTTCTAGCGCCTAGCTTTTTGCATTCACTGAAAATGGATCTTCTGATTTAGAAGATAAAAGAATAAATCGGAAGTGGCGCTAGATTCGCATCGCATGTCGCCTTAAGGATTAACAGTCTTAAAACTAACGACAGAACAAAATAAATAATAATAAATAATAAAATAGTAAAAAATATAAAGGGAAAATCTTACATAAGTCTACCTAGTCCACAACTAAGCAAAGTTTGTACTATGGGTACTAGACGACGATATATACAGACTACTTATGTGTGATTCAGGTGGAGCTGCACTACGAATCGAGGCTACTCAAACTGCGCCAGATTCAAGCCGACCACGTAAGCAACTTCGATAAACACCGTAGCAAGGTTATTTTCTTTTATTTTATTTTTATATAACAACCATAACATCCAATATAAAAAGACTTGATACATGTTATTAAACTTAACGTTCTCATCGATAATATTTGACGACCCAAATTGAGAACTATCGTTTCCTTCGATGACAAATAAAGGGTATTGCGATTCGCGCACTCAGCCGTTTCCTTTTTGTTACAAAGCGCTGGGCCGAACGGAACGGTAAGCAAAGTTGGTTTTAGCTGACGCAACTATTCCTACATTAATATGAATAACAAATGACCTGACGATATTTTTGCGTTTACGATTCAGGGATCTCATTCTTCGTTAGCTAAGGATGTTAGGCGATTGTTACGGAGAACTAATGCGTGATTAGTTCTCAGAAAATAGTAATCCCACCAAAAACATTCTGTAAAAAACAGCCAAGTCTCGATGGAGCTGCTTGTTTATCTCTAAAAAGTAATGAAATCTAGACAAAGTCGTACTAAGTCTAAGGTTCCTTACTGCGATTTCTTTATTATTATAGTTAATGTTGTGTGACTTGGCCGTTGAAGGGTACACAAGCGTACAAAACCAGGTGCTCCATGACACCATTGCGCCAATCAAATTACCAATACCAGTATGGGCTATTGATCTTCAGATTGATCTTCTTCTCTGCTCCATGACACCATTGCATCCATCTGTCGCCAGAACCGCTACAAGTCAATTTTGTTTACACGTAATGTTATGTTGTAATTGTAAATACCTATGTTTGTTAAGCGAGATAATAGCCCATACTGGTATTGGTAATTTGATTGGTTCCCTCTTCCCTCTTCCCTCTTCCCTCTTCCCTCTTCCCTCTTCCCTCTTCCCTCTTCCCTCTTCCCTCTTCCCTCTTCCCTCTTCCCTCTTCCCTCTTCCCTCTTCCCTCTTCCCTCTTCCCTCTTCCCTCTTCCCTCTTCCCTCTTCCCTCTTCCCTCTTCCCTCTTCCCTCTTCCCTCTTCCCTCTTCCCTCTTCCCTCTTCCCTCTTCCCTCTTCCCTCTTCCCTCTTCCCTCTTCCCTCTTCCCTCTTCCCTCTTCCCTCTTCCCTCTTCCCTCTTCCCTCTTCCCTCTTCCCTCTTCCCTCTTCCCTCTTCCCTCTTCCCTCTTCCCTCTTCCCTCTTCCCTCTTCCCTCTTCCCTCTTCCCTCTTCCCTCTTCCCTCTTCCCTCTTCCCTCTTCCCTCTTCCCTCTTCCCTCTTCCCTCTTCCCTCTTCCCTCTTCCCTCTTCCCTCTTCCCTCTTCCCTCTTCCCTCTTCCCTCTTCCCTCTTCCCTCTTCCCTCTTCCCTCTTCCCTCTTCCCTCTTCCCTCTTCCCTCTTCCCTCTTCCCTCTTCCCTCTTCCCTCTTCCCTCTTCCCTCTTCCCTCTTCCCTCTTCCCTCTTCCCTCTTCCCTCTTCCCTCTTCCCTCTTCCCTCTTCCCTCTTCCCTCTTCCCTCTTCCCTCTTCCCTCTTCCCTCTTCCCTCTTCCCTCTTCCCTCTTCCCTCTTCCCTCTTCCCTCTTCCCTCTTCCCTCTTCCCTCTTCCCTCTTCCCTCTTCCCTCTTCCCTCTTCCCTCTTCCCTCTTCCCTCTTCCCTCTTCCCTCTTCCCTCTTCCCTCTTCCCTCTTCCCTCTTCCCTCTTCCCTCTTCCCTCTTCCCTCTTCCCTCTTCCCTCTTCCCTCTTCCCTCTTCCCTCTTCCCTCTTCCCTCTTCCCTCTTCCCTCTTCCCTCTTCCCTCTTCCCTCTTCCCTCTTCCCTCTTCCCTCTTCCCTCTTCCCTCTTCCCTCTTCCCTCTTCCCTCTTCCCTCTTCCCTCTTCCCTCTTCCCTCTTCCCTCTTCCCTCTTCCCTCTTCCCTCTTCCCTCTTCCCTCTTCCCTCTTCCCTCTTCCCTCTTCCCTCTTCCCTCTTCCCTCTTCCCTCTTCCCTCTTCCCTCTTCCCTCTTCCCTCTTCCCTCTTCCCTCTTCCCTCTTCCCTCACCCCTCACCCCTCACCCCTCACCCCTCATCCCTCATCCGTTATCCGTCATCCCTCATCCCTCTTCCATCTTGTTATAGGGTAAAGGCACCAGTGGTCAGCCCCCAATCGACTTTTTGAAGTTTGAACAGTTGGCAATTGTACAGTATTTGTCGGATAATGAAACGTACCACATGATTGGATGAATAGTCTATTGTAGTTTTTGAGCAATATATATCAAAAACAATCATTCTTTTAATAAAATATAAATTTAAGTTTAAACAATAAATGGCACGTTTTCCCAGTGGTCAGCCTCTAAAATCCTATTAACAGCCTCGCTGAATCCAGTCCCCAGCCCTTGTAATAATTAATAAGAATGAGATCAAAACTAGCAATACAATTTATTTATATTTATGTGTATATTTATATTACATTATATATATATATGTATGTATATATGTATGTATGTATTAATAGTTTATATGTGTAATTATTAGTAGTCTTATTATTTTTAATACCTTTTTGTACACGGTGTTAGTTTGTCTATCTTCTTCTCGTACTCACTCAACTGCTCAAAGGTTAACTGGAAGAGATCCCTTATAGGGATAAGTTCGCCTTTGTACCTATATGTTAATTGTAATAGATGTATTTTTTAACTGTTTTTGTGTACAATAAAGCGTTTACTTACTTACTTACTTACTAGCAATTTTTATATCAAAATCAACGATATTATTTTTGTAAATCTTGTTGTTTATAGCTACTATTCTCATAAAACAAAGAACTCCGTTGATACAAGGATCAAAGCGCAAAAAATGTGGTGTATCCACATTAAAATAATGAGACATTACGTTTTCACAAATTTATAAGAGAGAACTCGTTAATTGATTAAAATAATCGAGACTGTATTAATATATATCTTATCTGAAAAATTCGGCAATACAGACTAAAAATTTATTTTAATAGAAGAAACGGACGAAAATTATTCAGTTACGTGCCTGTATAGAAGTAAATTATTCCAGTTTAAAGTCCAATATACATTTAATTCACTTTTTATTACTGTATAGTTTCTAGATTCCTATACAAATATTTACCTACCGCTTTAAAAATATCACTTAAATTGGTACCAACAAGATAGTGGCTGAATACTGGAGCCGCAATAGCAATAATTGCGAGTACCCAATGTTCAGCCGCGTAAAAAATCATTTGAAATGCGGCTGACCACTGGGTTTTCTCACGATTACGACAAGACATGCCTTACAAATTTTTTAAATTTGAATTTAACGGTTCTAACGGTCTTTTTTACTCACAATTTAAAAAATAATAAAAATACCCAGTAAACAGCCGGGGAGGCTGACGATTGGATAATTTGCAAAAAAGTGGTACCCAGTGGACAGCCCCCTCAATTTATGCATAAATCAGCGATATTTTCATTAAAATGAAATATAATTTAGTACATGAAGTAATCGTAAAGCTAATTTGTTTAAGTAACAATCACTCTTTTGAATAAAACATGTCTTTTCTTACCTTTTACGGGAACACCACGTGTAACACAAAATATGGCGGACATGACACTACTGCTCTTGTCGGTGGAAAGCACCTGTCTGAACGAGTTTATTTCTCCTCTCTGATCCCCTGCTGCTCTTGTCGCGTGATATATTAACCAATGAGGAATCAGAGCATCATTTTAAGTATACGTGATTCGTTTATTTCAACCATAGCGATATTTATGAGAGCATCATTTTAAGTATACGTGATTCGTTTATTTCAACCATAGCGATATTTATGACCAATAAACGACCCAAGAGGCTGTCCACTGGTTCCTGGCTGACCACTGGTGCCGTTACCCTACAGTAATACATGAAGGTTTTTATTCAGATTCAGGGATTTAGACTTTAGTAGAAGGGGACATTACCATATCCCTAATACAGCTGAGACCAGCTTAGGGTTCTTCATCAGATACTGCAGACCTTCGACTTTTGACATCAAATGAAGCGGCCCACCAAGTTGAATATTTTTTTGTAAAGGCGGTCTATGTCGATCTCTAATAGTTTGGTTGGGCTCTTGTGTTTTCTAATCAGGGTCACCAGGTACTCCAGATCTTCGATTATCCTAGTTTTTATAGTTTTCGCTTTATGTGGCCATTAAACCCTAACTCTGTACCAAATTTCAGCTCTCTGAATTTATGGGAAGTACTACTTCTTTACTGATGATCATGAGTGAGTGAATGAATGAGTGTCGTAAATGGGAAACTTTGCTTTCGCTTAACTTCGGAACTAAATGACCTACAGACTTGAAATTTTGGATTTTAAGTATGTGATTATAGCTTACTGGATGACGAAAATTTCTGCGTTCTGGTCTTATCCAGAGGTGCTCAAATAGGGACCTGAAAATGCGGCGAAATGGTTCCAGTAAAGGATGGTACGGCAGTGTTTGCTTCGCGCTCGACTTGGCGGGGGCACTGCCGTGCCCCCCGATCAATGCTCGCACTGTTACAAATTTCTGTGCTGTTCTAAATTATAGAGAATGCCGTTTGGCATTAGGTATACCCTACTGAACTTTACGTCTGTTTTATTCAATAATAGCTTTACTGATGAAATTATTAGTTATGTTTTTTTAAACTGCTTCATATCCAACTGTTTCAATTCGTTAAGTTTCTCTCAAAATTTGTTAACTTTAAAAAATGTGTAGGTCTTTCAACTCTAAATTAATCGCTTTACAAAAATTAAAAGGATATTTGGAAAGTATTGGTTTCAAAGAAAAACGTTAACTTATTGAGAAATTAAACAGTAGCGAAATGATCACCTTAAAAAAACGGTTGTGTAGTTCTCGCGCTATTGTGGAACACTCTCTAAACTGCTAAACATATAACACTTCCTTTTTGGCTTTGCCGTAGTGTGGTCAAAATAGTTATATCAAAACAAAGTCCGGTATAATAGGGCTAGAATATATCAATAAAATAAATATTTCTCGAGGCACAAGTAAGATAAGGCACAAGTTAGCTATAAGCGAACAGACATCAAACATAGACATGTACAAGTAAACTTCAGCCGAGGTATCTAGTTTCCCGGTCGCCTCAGAAGCGGGATAATGATTCCAGATAGGTCAGAGATCGTTAGGGTAATCTTCAATCTGTAGATGAGGGTCATGGATTTATGCCTTTAGATGTAAATATCTACAGGAATTAGTAATACTGCTGTAATGAAATTAGCGCATAATTAATTAAAAATTTATGACAATATATACGAAGATTTTTTAAATTTGTTTCTATATAAAAGCTCTTTTTTGGGTTCGCTCTGGTAGGATTGCTCTGCTGTCACAGAGTTTCTAGGGCCACATTCTGGCTCCATCATCAGATGGTACCATTTTATTGTATATCATCAAAGGTATGCAAATTTCAGCTCAATCGGTTGAAGACTCTGAGATGCTTCAAAATTGAGTCGCAAGATTCCACCCAAACAAACATACATACATAATTACATACATACATTGCAAGTTAAATAAAAGCTTGTAAAAAGTGTATAAAACGTCTCCATAGTCAATAACATACATGACATGACAGTCAGCTGTGTCGTCACGCCCAGGCCTAATTGTGTCACATCTAATAATACAAACAATACATAGATAAAAATCCAAATAGCAATGCTAAACAAATTTATAATACGGTAAGTACCGTCATTGGAAGAACCGTCAAAATGTATAGGTATGTGAGTAATAGGTAAGTATGTGGATCTCAGCAACTGCCGTCCAAATTGCTTCATTCACAAAGAAGCTATATGGAGCAAGTAAAGTAGCATTTTCAATTCAAATTCTCGCAGACACCGCCATGTTCTCGGTTTACGACTGCCGAATTGGAGACAGCTTTTGTTAGCCATTTCAAGTATTTTAAGAATGTAAAGTGCCTTGGAAAGGATGTGTTTCCGTACCACTTTTTAAAATTTGAGGAAAGTTGTTTTAAGGTATAGGGGAGCGTGGGGTAATCAGAGCGGTTGGGTAATGGGAGCGGTGGCAAAATGAATTATTTTCCCTATACCGCACTACCGCAGTAGTGCAAAAGACACTTAACAAAACAAAGCGGCATATATGGAAAATAATCAAATCTTCCCATATCCTGGGCTTGCTACCCATAAGGGTATATCGACACCGGAAAGCAAACGCGTAGTATCCCACAAAACTAAAATGTTTACCATAGATGTAAAAATGAATTGTTGTTTCCGAAAAAGACAAAAAAAGCTTTATGTGGGTTGGTACAAGTTTGATTTCCGGAATCCATATTATGTTAATCAGGAAAATTGCTTTACTTGCACTTATAGCAGTAATTAAGGAACTCCGTCGATTCGTGGACTATTTCGATTCTGACTAGGATGAGACTATTTGGGGAGTTAAGTTTTTCAAATAGGTTGATAAAATATTTTAGTATAAAATTCTCGGTTTTTCATTCAAATCCGTCTAGCCGTTCCGATATGAAGTAAGAAACATGCACACACACAAACTATTGCTTTTAGCTTTTTATTAGAATGACAAAGGTGAGGTTTATCAGGGTTTCATAGAGGTATCTGAATAACTTTAGTACCTATATCAGTATCAGTTTAAGAAACGTGGTTTTATTGCACCCTTAGTACTTAACTTGCCATTTATCCGCGTCCGTCGAAGAGGGATTAATATCACATTAATTCCAAGAAAACGCTTTCGAATAAAACCAGAACAAGTCCATTAAGTGATCAGTGTAATTTTACGTTTTAATTTGAGTGTATTTAGTTCGAATGAGCGGAGAAAGCTTAAACATCCAGTATTTGTCATTAGTTCGGTGAATAGAGACTAAAGTTCTATGGGTGACCTTACAAACGGTTTAGTCAGTGTTTAAAATGCAAAATGCACATATTTTTGCTCATATCTTCCTTTAGGAGCATTTTAGCTAGAAGAAAGCTTCGACAATGTTATAAAGAGTTAAATTTACTATTTTCTCCATTTTATTATTTTTCTAGGAAAGATAGTTACGCAGATATGCACATTTAAAAAAACGTAAAAAAATCGCAATTTCCAACTCAAAAACAAACTTCTGGATTATATCTTCGTTTAGGAGCATATTAGCTAGAACAGAGCTTGGGCAATGTTGTAGAGAATTAAATTTACTTTAATTGACATTTCAGATTTTGTTTCTAGGACAGATTCGTAATCGTTCCGCCATTGTTGAGGATCGCGGCTCTTTTTCAATCGATCAGTGGTCTAGTGGGTTACTCCGACCTTATTATCAGGCCGTCCTGCTCAAATTTCGTTTGACACGAGATTGAGAGGGAGGGCACGAACTTCAAATTTCGGAATTGGAACTAGCCCTTCTGCCTCCAACTGATCCATCCGTCTGCCGTCGTCTGGTGGAGGGCGGCACATTGGATATCTCCAGTTAGATCAGATCAGACTATCACCATGGGTTTTGGCCTCTAGGTGTTTTGCCTTCGACCTTTTCCTGGAATCGACTAAGTTAGGTATTTTTATTCTAATTTTATAATGGGTCAACACCGTACGTATTGGTTTCGCTTCTCCTCGGTGGAAAATGCACCCTTGGATTTATTATTTGTGACCGTCCATGACTAAAGGGTCCTTATGGCAGGTATTGAGTTAAGCACAGGTTCTAAATCTATGTTAAATAAGCTATTTAACACAGAAAGAATCATGTCCCTAAGTCTCATACTTTTTTTTTAAAAAAACATCATACTTACACTTGCTAAAATTTCACTTTTGAGAAAACGTCAAAAGAAGTTTGATACTAACTTTAAGTATGTTCCCATTGGAAGTTACATAGATTATGATTGATTTTGTATCTCAAGGGGTTTATCTATTGAACTCAGTCATGGTTTCATCAATGTGACTTCCAGATCCTGAGAAAACAGCCTTTGATAACAGCAACACGCTATAAGAATGAAATTAATAAAAACATGTTTTTCAGCTTTGTCTTTAATTATGTTGTAATCTGAACTATTGTATATAGTAGGACATATTTAAACTTACATTTTAGGATATAGATAAAATCACATAGTTAACGAAATATCTTTATTTTAATGAAAACGTGATAATTATTATACTTTTCATCTTCCCCTATAACGATAACAAATTTAGTACAGTGAGTTCTAAAATATATTTATCCAGTCCACTGGAGTATCACAAAATTATCATTATTGTTCTACAAGTTTAATTTTTTTATTTATATACGATTAAAGTTACGTAAATTTGACTCCTATACATTTGGGAAAAGGGTCCTTATGACCAATCACAGACAAAACATATTAATAATTCCAATATGGCACAATAATAACATTATTTATTTCCTAATCTTGTATTAACACAGAATACCGAAGAAAAAAGGTTATTATAAATTTACTCAAAATTTTTATCTGTAAGGAGTTATTCTCATTTAACGTCAACGAATAATTTACACAGTCGGTGACTACTAAGGAACTATTCATAAATCACGTAATAAAGATAATTTCACGCGATTTCTGATCTGACGCGATAAGGGCGAGGGGGGGGGGGGCACATTCCAATTATAATCATTTGCTAGTAAGTAATGCCCCGCAGGTCATTAATAATGTATACACTTTTTGGCCTTGTCGAATGCGTTTGCTTACAAATTGTAGGCGACCGCATTCGACTGGGTGAAAAAGTGTACACATATTAATGACCTTGACTATACATATTATTTTTGCATTAAATTTTAAATTAACTAACAACAATCAGATATAACATGTCGTTCGACGCGCGCCGAGAGATGTTTTGACGTCAGACGAAAAATGTAGTACCTACCTACATTTTACGTACATTTTACGTAAAATCTAAAATGACCATAGGTACTTAGTAAAGAAATAGTTGTAAGCAAGTTTATCTATTGACCTTTGTCATTCTTGTATGCAATTTCCCACAAAGACCCTTTTCTACTAAACTTAAAACTCCGTTTTAATAAAGAAAGAATTAACGTACACAACTGAAACCAAGGTACAAATACAGCTCTATCTTTGTATTTTACTATAATGCATAAAACAAAAAAATGATAATTTTGAAGGATTTTACAAAACAGCAAATATCTCCGTAACTAGAAACTGCCATAAGGACCCTTTTCTCATGGACGGCCACATTTGTACTCGTCTCCGACTACGTCCGCATGCAAATGTGTTGTCACTATGGTCTCGATCGGGCTTAAATAGACAACTGTTTAACCGCGATTTCTTAAAATAATAATATAATGTATGATGAAATTGTCCAGGTGTCTGTTTTGATTTAGTAAATAGATTATACTATATAAAAAGAGAGAATATAAGCGCTTCCAAATACATTTAATAAACTTCCTATATTATAAGCCATTAAAATTTCTTCCTTGAATACAACATTCTGATTAAAACATGACATCATAACTTGGACAAAGTTTCTATTCAACAAAAGTTAAAACGACCATAAGCAAAAGTTAATAACGACATGACAAACTTAAAAGGGACAATAGACTTAGTCTGAGTCGATATATTATTTCGCCCTTATCACTTTACGATTGTCTACGCAAGTACGCGCCCACAATATTACTTACTAATAAAAAAATCTTAAGCGCCATCCAAATAATAATGACTTACTCCCTTCCAGTCTAATAGAATACAACTAAGGACGAACTCCCAAATTACACGACTTCAAACCTTTCTCGTATAAAGGGCGTATCGTATGTGAAAAACAGTGTCACTTACGTTGTCTTGTTCAAAATGTACCGAGGGTCTTCATCTGTTTAGTAAGAGATTAATCATAACTCGGAATTCAGACAATGCAGGAACACGACAGTGATTTTGAACCAAATGTGTATTGTTAAGACAGGCTAGAGGATATATTATATTATGATTTTTGTAGATTTTTTTCAAAATGGCGAAAAATATGGAGGTAAGTCAAAAAATCTACCCTCTCGAAGCAGACTTGCAAGGTCTACAGCTCACAAATACACTAGGTAGTCAAAGTCTGTAAAATACAATACTATACACCAATACTTTATTGCACACCAACAAGAAAAAATATTACATGAGAAATCTTAAATTAAACAATGGTAGACAATAGGCGATCTTATTGCTTAAGAGTTATCTCTTCCAGACAACCTTTGGGTAGCGGAGAAAACTAAATTAAACAGAAAATAGTAGGTGGTGAGATAAGTGTAGGTATCTGTACATAGGGGATATTGGTGAAATTACCTATGTCATTAGGAGGTCAAGTTGTTGTTTCTTATTTCATTTTGTTTGTCTGTATATTATATTATAGCGGATTTCTCGTGCCAAAATGGCTCCTCGGATTTCATCTGTTTTTCGTACATGCGTGTAGCTCAGCTAAGGTACCTGGGGTTTCCGTAGATGGTTATAAGTAGGTAAGATACTTTTACCCGACTACGGATAAGCAAAAAAGAGGTGTACGTTTACCTCTTCCGTATACAAAATATACTAAAAAGAAAATATTCAATTCATGATCTTTATAAAAACCTATCTCCATGTATGACATCCTAATTTCAATGGTTAGGTGCCTACTTTTTAAGAATCAAGATTAAAGATGCCAACTAAGCATTGAACTGTACCTATCCATCGCCGGGACATTTACCCTTCTTCATTTACTTGCTGGCATGGTTTTAGAAATAATTTATGCTCACTACCGGGTAACAAAGGTTTCGCATTCATTACTTCAGTTTCAAAATAGGATTATCCAGCTTTTGTAAATTTCGTAGTGCCTGCACACGATATGATCAACAAGTTCCTTTGTACGGAACTAGTGTAATAATTTTAATTCTGGCATTGTGCTCGTACATAACGTGTCTTGACGTGGCTTTGTTTTATTATTGTGCTAGAATAGGGCTGGTACAATTTCTGGAAGACCACTAACAAAATCGGTAGTACTTGCTGTGAGGATAAACAAAACGTTGAAATTTTGATATTGACAAGTGTCAACCAACTAGTCTTTGTTTTAATTTGGGTTGTAAGGCAAAGATCCCTTCATCCATGAATATTGCGAACTGTCAAATTCTCTGTATATAAATAAAACTTTTTATAAAAACCATTGTAAAGCAAAATTAAAGAGCTGCAGTGTGTAGACCCTTACACAGCAAGGACTAACGAAAAACAAATCGTCTTCCAAAAAATTTATCGTAAACCCTAGTTGGGTATAGGGATTGTGTCAGTGTATCGTGTGAGATTTGTACTACTTCAAATTTGTATTTATTATGTGTATAACCATGAGAGGAAGCCCGTGTATAGCTATGATGTGTACATAGGTATATAGATTAGGTAATGATGATGAGGATGATGAGGATGATGATGATGATGATGATGATCATGACAATTGTAATGATGAAGAGCGAAACAATATTATCTTAATCCTCCTTTTTTCTTACAATTGAAAGTCTAACTAATACAATTCGGAGAAATATAAAGAAAGAAACCCCGTATTTTTGTCACGAAAAGCTTAATGGCAGCTCTATTTAACGTTATCTGGGATTAATCAAAAATCCCATCTGTTCGAAGGCCACATCTATTACGAAACTGGATTGACGTTCGTGATAGCGTTTTCAGGTGGGCAAATACCATCTCTATGTTAACGAAGAGCCCGATTCATTGAGTGGGAGTGGCCGTTGTACTCAGATTGTGAACAGTATGACTACTCGTACAGTAATACATTTTTATCTTGGGGTTTATTTCATAATTATGAGTTCCTGATGACGTTTCTAAAGATTCTTAGGTATTTACCTGTTTCATTTATATTTCATTTATTCAATGTTTCTAGTTAAATAAACCACACATAATTTAGTAGGTGGTTTGTCATAGTAATTTAGTAATCAATTATACCACAACAATAAAATATCCCACGTGAAATATATGATGTGGATTTCAGTAGCGATTGCGTAGCGTGAAAAAAAATATCTGGGAAAGGTGCGATCTATTTATCGTATTCACATACTTTTGTTCAAAAATAATAAATACTTTTAACCTAATAGGCATGATGGTAGGAATAGGATTCTACCTAATCAGACTTTAAATAATGTGACTTTACGTCCCCTCCATCCCTCGTCTTCTTTCCATTCAAGTGGCTATTTCGTAAAGTCGAGGTCACATTGAAACTGTTGCTGCACTAGATACCTTCTCGATACGCTTAATATGGCAAAAGATACTTGGCTCCATATAAAAGCCATGAGATATTTCCCGTTTTGGAAGGAGTATCAGCTTTATGAACATAAAACTGAATAGGTATACCCATAGTGTCATTATCATCAAGAGGGTCCTATTTGACTTACATTAATGTTAACGTCGTGTTCATGAATGCACATATTTACACAAAATTTTTAAGTAGGTATGTAGTGCTGTTTTTAATGGATGCCCTGTGACTGCAAACGTGGGATTAGACCTTTAATTTATTACATCAGGACGTTGCGAGAGGTCCCATTGTGTTAAATAATAACACTGACATGGAATCCACACGACCCAGTTGATTGTGTGGATTGCTGGGGAGACGAGATCAGTTTTGATAAGAATAGCCACAGTTTTCAACAAATTCTATGTCACTATTGTCTACATTTTGAATTTAATTACTCTGTTTCTCTCTTAGTGTGTAATGGTTATTTATGCAAGAATAGGTCAGGGGATTCGTTGGATGCTATATGCCTAGAATTATACCCCTAAATTTTTATAGCTATGTCACCCGAATTTTGAGTAGGAGTATCTTACCTTCTTTTGCTACGCATGTATGGATTTTGATTCAAACTCCATTTATGGATCAAAAGATGTTACGGGCATGTCGTGGAGAATAATTTCGGAAATATCTGAAACTTTTAAGATTAGTTCAAATTGGGAAATTTCCTATGCGAACTTTTGAGAAATTTCAAAGAAATTTCTAAGTAGACAATTTCGTAATTTTAGAAAATTTCCGTCGGCGCATCATTGTTTGGGACTCACTATGCCAAAATGGATATATTTTATCAAATTTTCACATAGGTACGGATATCAAATGGTATAAGAATGTACTTTCTAGTATGCTTTGTACATGTACAATAGCGAATTAATCATAATATACCACATAGGTAGGTTAGGTAGTGCCATTTATCAACTAGTGGATCTTTGAGCCAGTGTGTGTGTTTGTTCAAAATTGCTGAAATTTGATATTTTTACGTTTTCAATCAACAAAAACGCCTTCACATGTCACAAAAAAACATGCAGTTAAGTAGCTAATTTGCAATTAGGTGCAGCCCAGCTGTATAAACCTATATGATTAGATAGACGATGAATAATACGGCATTAGGCAAATTAGACGTTAGACGCGCGGATTTGCGTGATATTGGCAGATTGCATATGACATGGTGTTAACTTTGATTTGATATTTCATGCATTGAAAGTTAATTTTTGTGCAATACTAAAATGTATTTTTATTTATAATGCATTTCTAAAACAGGATTAAGTGCGCGAAATAAAAGAAAATCAACTATACAGAAAAAGGTGTTGTGAAAAATTAATCATTTGTGTCACAAGATTTTATAGCCGACTGTAGTTTTCTTTCATCATCCATAAATTGCTCACAGAGACGATTCTAAAGACCCCAAACTCGGTAGGATTGCTTTATCTTTTACACAGTTTCTAGGACCACCTTCTGGCTCCATCATCAAACCAGCCCCATACCATGGTACAATATTATTGTATTGTCATCAAAGTTAAGTAGTTATGCTAAATTTCAGCTCAATCGGTTGAAGATCTGCTTCAGAATTGAGTTGCAAAATTCCAGCCGAACATAGTTACATATATTACATAGTACCTAAGTCAAACAAAAGCGTGTGAAAATAAAAAAGAATCTTAACTCTAAGCCTAATTAAGCCCCGTTCATTTTGACGTATCATTAAAATGAGCAAAGTAAGCGGGGTAGTGGAACTAGACTCGATCCTACATCAAAGGTGAATTAAGTCAGATTTATATGTCCCTCATACATTACGAACCTTTACCTTAATTTATTCTGCTCACCTTTTTGAGTAGCTCTCGTAATAATATTTTCATTAGGAAAAGGGATTCTTAAATATGAGAAAAAATATTTAAAGGGATCAAGAAATTAGTCAAGGCAGGCATTTTACGTAACATCGGGTATTTAATGTAGGATTGTATGGCCTAACAAGTGTGGGTCCCGCCAGGGATAGTGGCGCTAGAAACTGCTTTTATATGGCAATATTGCGCAACCGATATTTGTGTCAGTAGCGGTTTGTCATCAACCAAATTTAAAATATTTTTTTATCCGGAATGCTGCTCAATGTCTCGTTCTTCTTGCGAAATAAATACTGAATCCTATTGAAAAAACTTGAGTTTCATAATAGTGGATAGTTTTGGCTTTATTATGCCCAAATTGCTTGAAATTTACGGAATATTTAGTCTTGTTTCCTCTTTGTTTATATCAGTGACATTCAGACTTTCATCGTCAGTTATCAAAAATTTGTCGTTGCCAGTAAAATAAATTAGTACCACTAAAAATCCGCGGCGTGGGTTGAAAAACACCATTGTGGGGTATAATATGTTTGTCTTCATCAGGCGACTTAAAAGGTTTTTAAATTAAAAATCACCCAAATTCGTGTAACGATTCTATTGAGGGGTTTCTGTAACTGAGCAAAACTCCAAACAGTAAAAAAAACATACTGACTAATCTTTCGAGTCGGTTTCATAGAACGTAATATAACAAAATCTAATGAAGCTAGCTCGTTGAAATTTAATTTAAAAGGCAATTTAATTTGTGTAAACGAGGGGCAAAAAATAATAAATTATTGATTTATTGTAAGTACTTAAATAAAAGGTAATATTAAGATTGCGTCGATTTCGTCATGAAACTAAATTATAAAATCCACTCAAAAAAATCTACCTTTGAAAAGGTTCAGGTAACCATTTGATATGCTTTCCAAGAGAAACAGCAAAAAGATAAAAAAATCTAAATCACGATAGTTAAGTTGTGCCTATACTTTTTGAAGACTTTCCTCGAGTTCTCCAGGATCACATCATCATATCTAATGTACTGTACTATTAACAATATGCGTAGAAAATATACAAAATTATAACTATGTACTTGTTACACTGTGATCCGACTGCGTTGGAACAGTTTCGAGGTAAAGATTTATGTCGGCAGTGCGTATTATCCGAATGTTTCAAACAACAGTATCCAGGAATATTACGTGACAAACAAATTTAATTAAAAGTTTGCTATCCAGCTCTTTCTCGCAACCCGCTTTAAAGTTTAGATACGGCGTTAATTGCTTCGGTTACTGTACACTTCAATTTTGACAGAGCGTACACTGAAGAAATGTTCGCATAAATATAACTAAAAATGGTCTGAGCATTGCAAAAAAATATGTAAAATAATTTAAACAACGATAGCGTAATTTATGATTTAATATTGGCCTATATAACGATCAAGGGATACAATAAACTTACGATTGACGATGAATATTATATGGCATAAGTGGCATAATATCATATTATAATAGAATGTTAAAATAAAATTTATTAAAAAAACCGTACAAAATGTGAACATCAAATTACAAAATAAGTCAATTTTAAAATAAAACAAAACATACAAATCATCTTAAAACTATCATTAACCTAAATACATAACTACATGTTAACTAACCTAAATCTAAAAAAGGCCCTCGTGGCATGGTACCTAAGATGCTGGCTGCGTTACCCCGCTGAACTGCGAGACTAATACGTTGAGCGAGGTAACTGCCAGCTTTCCGGTCCCCCGTAACTTCTCTGAGTCTTTTAGATAAATCCCCAAAAAGACTCAGAGCGCCAGGGCCCCATGGACCTAAGGTCTCGACCCCAAACGGAACAAAAGTGTATTCGGCGCCAAGACCACTGTACTTCACCACCTTAGCCTTTTCAGCCGCCTCCGCTGCTGCTGCCGGCCTTACAGCAGTACCCTGGAGATGCGATGGGGCTAGCGTGTCTACACAGGTTGCATCCCACACCAGCACCCGCCCCATACTCCAAGGTACCAAAGACATCCCATCAGGTCTCTTACCGTCACTTCTCGAAATGCCGGTCGGCTCTAATAGAGCAGGGACATTGACCGAAGCAAGAGACCGACGGATGACGTCGTTAAGAGCAGCGTGCCTAGAGAAACGACCCGCACTTCTTTGGCAGGATAGACCGTGATGCCCTAACAGATCTACGTCAGCTCCGCAGGGACAACGATGAGGGGCACAAACCGGGATACCCAAACGAAGGCAAACCGAGAGCCGAAGGGTATTGGGCTCTAAATAGGTTCCAATTTTGGGAGAAGGATGTGCGTGGAGCCAATACCCAGACTCCTTAGTACCCACTGCCAAAAGCCTGGCTCTTTCCGCGGCGTCACCTTCGCCAAGAAGGGAAGCAAAAGCCAACTTGCACACCGGGTCGTCCCAATTCCTTTGCGACTGCGGATACTCAGGAATTTCCTGACCGGAGCACACACTCAACCAAGCATTTCTGGCATCCTCCATGCCCGAGATCTCATAGTTTGAACGAAGAATTTTCCCTATGAGACCCAACGAACTATGCAAGGATGACAAAAAAGCTGGCAAAGCTACACCAGACATCCTACGTACGCCTAAACCACCGTGCCGGATGGGAAGAGACCCTTGAGCCCAAGACCGCTCGCTCAACTTAACATTTAGGACAGCTTCTAAATTATTTTTAATTAAATTATCCACCTGTGATAAAAGTTCCTGATTTTTCCAAAGATGAGAACAGCGAAGCACGTAAGTCAACTTAGGAACGAAGAGACAAAATCTAATAATAGCTAAAGCATAATGGGAACCAATTTCGAGTAACCGATGTGAATGTTCTTGGAATTTAGAAATAGAATTTTGAACATACTCAGGATAACTTTCCTCGAAAATTGGGGAACCCAAAAGGCAAAGTGTGCTTTTGTCAAGTACTTTAATATTGGGCGCCAGCTGACGAAATCTTTGTATCAGACTATCATTAGAATTCGGAATGTACAGTTCACATTTCTCGAAATTCAACTCGAGGCCTATGGATCTAAATTTGTCAATTATTGAAGAAAAATCGGCAAACACTGAGTCCACCTCCCCACCCAAAGTCCCGTCATCCAAGTACCACGCGTTGAATTTCGAAGATTTTAATTATGGGGTTTATCCCCAAACTGAAAATTGCTGGACCCAGGGGATCTCCCTGTTGGCAACCAACTTCGGACGATAATTCATTAGAACCATAAATGAGTTTCGTAGGATCGGCATAACATTGAAGTAGGTAATTATATAATTCTGGAATGTGAGATTTAGCCTCTGAGAGCAAGGTATCCCTGTTTAAAGAATTGAAGGCATTCCTCACATCGATCTTCAGCAAAACCTCACATTGACCGAACTCCAAGTATGTCCGTAGCGCGTGCACAGCGGCCTCGCAACAGAATGCATATTTAGTAGGTAGGTAGGCATAGAATGTTCATTTGATTTAATACATTTAAAGGATCACAAATCACAATACAAAAAGTAAAACTGCCATAGAGTCTTGGTTATGCACGACAATGAGTGAAACGATAAATCTTACGAATATATACAGGGAGTAATCGTTAAGTGTAGCCAGACGATATTTCCGTAGATATTATGAGATATTAAACTTCAAATTGATATCGATAAAAAAAATGGAACATTATACGAAATTAACAAGTGAAATGATATGAAACGCTGCTATTTTTTTTTTTTTTATTTAGCCTAGGGGTTTTAGCGATCACGCTATGGCAAACCTTTAATAAAAGTTAACATAATAAATACAGACTTACGTTGTTGTATTCATCAATTACACACCCGATTTACCATTCCAAAATTAAATGCAGAGGTGGTGGGTAATTTCTTTAGCAGCAAAAAAATAAACACATAAGATTTTAATTCCCCAGAAATCCTCTAGAATACAAATTCGCTCATAGGATTAAACCCCTATTAAGGTCAATGGGTAAAAATAAACTTGCACCAGTTTCCCAGTCACGATCGGAAACTTCGGATACAAGCAAAGTTAAATCTCGAAACCGAACTTAAGCTGGCAGTTAGTGAGTTCTGTACTTACATATACCTACATAATGTTTAACCCAGTATGTTGTATTTATTGAGTCCAGTTGCAATTAAGAAAATACGTTTCCGAGGGATGTGCACGTTTTATTTTATCTACACCCATCATTTTTATAATATCTAAGTTAAGAAACTGTCGATCGTAACTCATGATTATATTCATAACTCAACCATATTCGATGCAGTTATGAAAGTTACTCAACTGTTTGCTCCTCCTTGCCACGCAGCGGCCGCTTCATCCCTCCGCGGGTTTAGTTAGGTACCGACACGGATAGTTTTCGGCTCATTTATTAAAATCATACTCTTGTTTTAATGTCTCCCATTATGCCACAGTTGCATTTAAGTGTGTTGTTAGTATTCGTTACGAGGACTCAGAATGTATGGATTCTAATTTTAGTCGAATAGTCGATACCCTCAATATGACATGCTCTCCGTTGGTATACATATTTTTTTTTTTAGATCAGAGGCAGGATATCAGCATACAAATGAACATTATTCTATACAACTATCAGACTGTTTTAAAAATGATGTTACTATTTCCATGTACACTTTAAAGGGTGAAATATCAAAAATAATTATTTTTTCCATCGTCAGGACAAAAGTATCATTAATAACCATCTTTGCAATTGAAAAGTATCAAAAATATATTAGACAATATACCAGGTATTTCCTGTAATAGGAGCAATAAATTAAAATATAGATTCTACTCTTCAAATTGAACAACATTTGTTCAGCAACTTTAAAAAAAAAAAATTAACAAAAAAAAGAACCGACTTCAGTAAAACTAAAAAGCCAACAATAACCCGTTCAAGTACAGATTACATTTGACTCACCCTTCGAGTCGATCCCAAACCACTCAGTTCTTATATTTATTATATTATAGTTTACGCGAGGTTTGGCACCGATTTCGAAGGGTGAGTCAAATGTAATCTGTACTTGAACGGGTTATTGTTGGCTTTTTAGTTTTACTGAAGTCGGTTCTTTTTTTTTGTTAAAAATTTTTTTTTTGCTTTTTAGTCCACCAAATCCTATTTACTGAATGTAAATTCTTGACTTTATCAATAAATTACCGAAAGCGCCGTACATGTCCCTATAACATTTGAAGAGTTCCCTCGATTTCTCCAAGATTCCATCATCAGATCCCGACTTAGTGCCAACGGGACCAACTCGGAGTTATACCCTTTCGATAAAAAAAAAAAAATTGAAAATCGGTTCACGATTCTCGGAGATATCGAGTAACATACATAGAAAAAAAAAAAATTAGTTCGAATTGATAACCTCCTCCTTTTTTGAAGTCGGTTAAAAAAAGTCAGTTTTCAGAATCTTATTATTTCAAACAAATTAAATTGTATTTTCAATGTACTGATGGAAGGTTTCGGGATCATCAGATAAAAAGCATGTGCTCTGTTTAAGTAGTTTATTGAACCTAATTATGGGCCGACATAAGAAACATAAAAACAAACTGTCATAGAAAACCTTATTCTATATACAAATGAGTTTGTATAGGTTTACATAAAACCCTATGTTCCAACACTGGCCCTTAAACCAATCTATTCGACGACACGCACTCACGAACGACATAAACCGCCTTGCCAACGATGCCGATGCGTGAACAAAGCGGTATACATAAGCTAACCTACCTACATACGTAAATAAAAATGGATGATATATCTTCCTCTATTATCGAACTAAATTGCAAGACTTGGAATGAATTCATTGAGAGCATCTCATGTGTACAAAACTCAATTATCACGCTTCACGTTAACATCAGATCCATAATTAAAAACTTCTCGCAATTGGAGCTCATCGTCACAAGCAGCAAACGAACTGTACACGTAATAGTAGTCACCGAGGCTAACATTGCGCACGACTGTGTAGGACTGTTCGAGCTAGACGATTATGAACTTTTTACAGAATTACGAACTGATAGGAAAGGTATCATGATGTATGTGCATAAAAGTGTTAGTTTCGACAGGTGTCCGTTATCAACTTACAACTTTGAATGTATTTTGGGTGAAATAACGACTAAATTTAACCTAAAAATTAATATCTGTGCAATATATAGACCGCCAAACCTAAACAAAACATTGTTTGTATCTGAACTATCAAAAATTATAACGCCCTCAAATACTAGATCTAATTACGTCATCATTGGAGATATCAATATTGATCTTAAAAAACCAAATCCAACATTAAATCATTACCTAAACAAACTAAGTGAAAAAGGGTTAGAACCTGGCATCAGTCAATACACGCGCATTGAGTCCAGAGGAAACAGTATAACTAAGTCGTGCATTGATCATGTGTTTATTCGCTGTGCTCCGACGACGAACGGCTATGGGAGCGATCGACAGGTAAAAACCGTGGTGGTAAACAATGCTCTTGCCGACCACTACATAACTGGATTCGCAATCGTAGATAGTTCGCCCGCCGCGGCGCAGACTAATTACGATCTTAAGATAGACAACAAACGGGTGTTTTCAGAACTGCGCGCCGTTGACTGGAGCCAGGGTCTAAACTACGAAAACCCAAATGACATACTTGAGTTTATCACTAATAAATTCTCATCAATATATAGTGCATGCAAATTTAAAACCAAAACAAATCCCAGCAAAAGAAAGTGTGTAAATTGGGTAAATAGTAATGTAATAAAAATGTGTCATAAACGAGACGAACTGTTCAAAATATGGCATAAGGATCAAAATAACGCGCAAAATAGACTTATTTACAATAAATATAGAAACAAAACTAATAAATATATAAATAATTTAAAAAATAACGCTATAAAAAAAGATATTAACGACAACTTTAAAAATCAGAAAAAGGTTTGGGAAATCGTAAACAGGTTATGCGGAAAAATATCAAAATCAATAGATGACATAATAATTAAAAGTTTTAAAAATATTAATATCGACCTACTAGTAAATAAATTTGCCCTTGATTTTAAAGATAACGTAAATTCCCTACGTGACTCCTGTGATGAGTTAATCTTATCACAAGATTCGTACGTACGGAACCCTACAGTATCATTATATATTAATAAAGCAACGGAAGACAAAGTGTTCTCAATAATCAAGCACTTAAACATAAAGAAAAGTCCCGGCATTGATGGAATCCGTGTCGCCGATATCCAATCCGTAACACAAAGAAATAACTCCCGTGATGACGCATTTAATAAATTCATGTATCAAAACCTCATTATTCCCCGATAAGTTAAAAGTTGGCACCATCAGACCCATATATAAAAAAGGTAAACACTCCGATACAAATAACTACCGGCCCATCACGATATTGTCGTGCATAGATAAAATAATAGAAAAATTTTTTGGACATCATATACATAATTTTTTTTGGCTAAAAATAACATAATTAATGACAAACAGTATGGTTTCCAGAGGGGTAAAAATACTTCTCAATTACTTTGTAAGTTCACAAATGAAGTTAATGCATACCTAAATGACAAAAAACATGTACTTGTTATATTTATTGACTTCAGCAAGGCATTCGATACCCTCCAATATAATGTGCTGTATTCTAAGCTTCTGCGAGGTGGTATACAGGGTCCACTGTTAGAATTCATAAAAAACTATCACACGAACCGATCCACAACGGTAAAAATCAATAATACATATAGCGACATGATACCTACTGACCGAGGAACGGCACAGGGGTCAATCTTCGGACCGACTGAATATCTTTTATACGTAAATGACATGTGCAATATATTCTCCAGTGGTTCCGTATACCAGTTCGCAGACGATACCTGTCTTTTGGCTGCCGATGCTGACATTACTGTTGCCGAAAAATAATACAAACTAACTTCAACTTGCTGTGTGCGTGGGCCCACGATGTGGGCTTGGTAATTAATTACGATAAAACGAAATGTATGCACATTCACTCATCTCATAAAAAGTGTAATACTAAACCCAACATTGAGGCTCACAGCCACCAGTGCCTACACCACAACACACGAAGTATGTGTGAGTGTGGGCATCTGCAACAGGTAGACAATCACACGTACCTCGGCCTAATCATAGACAATAAATTTAACTGGGCACCCCATATAAACTACGTATGCAATAAACTACGATCTGTGTTGTCTAAATTATCCATACTAAAACATAAATTACCTTTCAGTACTCGTAGAATGATATACATGTCATTAGCCGAATCAATTATATCCTATAGCCTAAGCAGCTACGGCCGTACTTATAAAACATACTTAGATAACATATATAAGCTACAACTGTCTATTATAAAAACAATTGTACCTTACTCCATAAGACGTAAACATAAATATGACGAAAACGAGTTATTTAAATACTGTCAAATTATTAATGTTTACGATAAATTTAAAATGATGCTACTTTGTGACGAAATCTTAAATTTACCTAATCTAAAAAACAGATGTACTTCATTAAGACTAAGGAGTGAACTGCGCTCAACGAAATATGTACTACCACCGTATAACAATTCTTATGGTAAACGACAGTGGGAATATCTTTTGCCTTATATACTAAATGATTGGCCAAAAGAAGTGTGTCAAGATTTATTTAACAATATGGATGAATGTAAAGAAACATTAAAACATATGCTCATGCCATCTTGTAAGGAGCGCCCGGGTTGCTTGTCACCAGGACGTCGTGGGGCGGGGGAGGGGGCGGTAACATGACGTCTCCGGCCCCACCACCGCCTTGCCGCACCGTTGCTGGTGGCGGCCAGCCCGGACGTACTCCATTGAATATTCCGTTTCTCCTCCTCATTTTTAAATAAGTATAATCAAACCTAGGCTTGACTTGACCAAAATGGAACAAGACCTAATACCAGATATAAAATTTTACATTAATCCTAAGAGTATATCTTGGTCCATTTTGTTCAAATCAACCTTATTTATAAGGCGATAAAGTCGGGTGTACGGTTTGCATGATAATGATAAATAGTTTAAGTATAAAATATTGAGATAGGCTGTAAGCGAGAGATAACGCGGCGGCAGATAAACCGTGCGCGGTTTTCGCCCACCGTATATTATGTAATAGATATTAAGTTCCTTGTTTTAAATAAATAAATAAAAAAAAAAAAAAAAACTAAATGCGAACTCTTCCCCTGTGGCCCCGTTGCTAAAGCATCCAACCCTAAGTTTTCATCTATTCTCCCAAATTTAAAGATCATAAATAGACCATCATTCACACTTTTAGGCGCCCCTATCTTCTCCGACGGAGTTAGCCCCGTAATTCAAAACAAGACATCAAAGCTGGCTGCATCCCTTCCACACCTCCAGCAACTTTCAGCTCACGTTTCTCTAGTGTTGTTAAGAAATTGCTTTGCCATGCCCCGCCTAACATATACCCTTAGAACATCTCCCACCTGGAAGTCGTACCCTGATATCATAATGTTTGACCGTACACTTCAAGGGGCTCTAGAGGGCATTTTAAATATAAATTGCAACACGACACAATGGACACAAGCGTCGCTTCCCATTCGGCACGGTGGTTTGGGTATCCGTCCCGCTGAAGACATCGGACTGATCGGTTTTATCGCCTCTGTACATGCCACTCAACAACTTGTCACTCAGATCCTACCTTTTAATGGTGACAATGCTGCAATCGAATTCAAAGACGAGGCGCTTGAACTGTGGCCAGTCCGACTCCCCAGCGCTGACATACCTGAAAATACTAAATGCCAACGCCAGTGGGACGAGATCTTATGCAAAACAAGAAGAAATGAATTGCTGAATGTCGCAATGGGCAGCGATGTGGCCCGCCTGAAAGCCGCCATGACATCCGAGTCTGGAGCATGGCTACACGCACTACCCTCACCCCACCTGGGAACCCTCCTTGATAACGACTCCCTAAGGATAGGCGCAGCCCTCAGACTCGGATGCCAAGTGTGCGAACCACACCGCTGTGTTTGCGGAGCGACAGTTGAGGCCAATGGCCATCACGGCCTAAGTTGCCAACGCGCTGCTGGGCGTTTCTCAAGGCATCACGCCTTGAATGATATCATCCGTCGAGCTATGGTCGCAGCAAACTCCCATGCACCCTAGAATCCCAGGGCTTAAGTCGTACCGATGGCAAAAAACCGGACGGGCTAACACTGGTCCCATGGGTGAGAGGTCGCAGCCTTATATGGGACGCAACCTGCGTCAGCACCTTTGCTCCCTCTCATCTCGCTGATACGACACGTGCCGCCGGTGGGGCTGCCGAAACCGCCGCTAAAATAAAGCACGTGAAGTACAGTAACCTGGAACCAGTGTATGAGTTCGTCCCGGTTGCCGTAGAGACTGATGGGCCATGGTGCGCTGAGGCTAAGGAGTTTGTCGCGGCTTTGGCGCGAAGGCTGAAAGACCGAGGCGTGGACCCCCGTTCCGGCGAGTACTTGTCTCAAAGGATATCCCTGGCTATAGTGCGCGGCAACTCCGCTAGTATTCTAGGGACTTTTGAGACAGGCACCTTCCGGAACTGTTCATAGATCCCTTCTAGCTTAATAACTAGTTTTACTTATTATTAATTTTAGTTTTACAGTAAATTAGTTTTGGAATGTAATTTATAGATATAAACTCATATTTCATTAACCAACACAAAAAGTTAATAAAAACAACGACACATCTGCTGTCCTTACAATTAAAAACAACACAGTATCAAAAGTACGGAAATAGTATAAATTCATAAATATAAATCCGTATCATATAAAATAGTAAACACTAAAAACATATATGAAACGGATCTAAAATAATTTATACTAGTCCCTTAGCAAATTATTTAGATACCATCTCACTTATTATTATCTAAAATATAAATGAGACAGAAACTTATCGTATTTTTCTTTCGGTAAAGGTTTCGTTAACACGTCGGCCACCATTTGATCAGTCGGAAGATACTTTAAAGTAACAGTACCTTGTTCAACAACTTCCTAATGAAATGGTGTCGGACGTCTATGTGTTTCATTCTGGCGTGGTAGGTACATAGAATTGGTACATTACTTTAATGCCGATTGGTTGTCATAATGCAAAGCTATGTTGTACTGTACCCCGTAAATTTCGAACAAAAACTTGCGCAGAAACAGTTCCTCTTTGCAAGCATCTGACAAAGACATATACTCCGCCTCCGTACTGGAAAGAGCTACTGTCTTCTGCTTCCTACTCTGCCATGAGATAGTAGACTTACCGATTTTAAAAACGAAACCAGTGTACGATCGACGATCGACCTTCACTCGCCGCATAGTCAGCATCAGCATACGCAACGATGTCTAGTCCCGACTTTTGAAAAGTTAAACAAAAATCAATCGTACCTTTTAAGTAGCGAAGAACTCTTTTTGCCGCTTTCCAATGGGATTCATCAAACACCTCGTTGAACTGGCTCAGTAGACTGACAGCATGGGCGATGTCCGGACGCGAACAAATCGCGATATACATAAGACAGCCTATCAGGCCTCTGTAGTCGTGAGTACAATCCTTCGAAGTGGATTTCACGAGCTTCAGTCCTGTTTCCATAGGTGTCCGGGCAGGCTTGCAATCTGACATGTGAAAACGTTCTAGTACCGTCTTAATGTAACTTGACTGGTCTAAAGTTATCTCGTTACTCTTTCTGCACAGCCTCATGCCCAATATGTGGTGCGCTGGCCCTAAATCTTTTATTTCGAAGGCCTTTTTCAATTCTTCTTTGATACCTGCCGTACCTCGGCAATCTGGTGAAGAAAATAACATTATGTCATCGACATAGAGCGCAATTATAATCATAGATTTCCCGCTCGTCTTGACATAAACACAGGGTTCCGAAGATAAGCGTTTGAATTTCATTTTGTTTATGAAAACGCCATTTATCTTTTCATACCAAGACTTCGAAGCTTGCTTCAGTCCGTATATGGCTTTATTCAACTTATATACTTTATCCTCCTGACCTTTTACTTTGTAACCTTCTGGTTGCTCCATGTAAAGTTTCTTTGAGTTCACCATTCAAAAACGCCGTTTTGACATCCAGATGTTCAATATTCATATTATATTCTGCAGCTAAAGCCAATAGCGTGCGTATAGTAGAATATCTCACCACGGGTGAGAACGTATTCAGGTAATCTATACCATACTTCTGTGTGTAACCCTTTGCAACAAGGCGCGCTTTGTACCTTAAAACTTCTCCATCGAGACCAAGTTTCTTTTTAAAAATCCACTTGCATTTCACAGGCCGTTGCTTCGTATTGCGGTCAGTCAGAGTCCAACAATTATTATCAATGAAGGATTTATACTCTTCCGCCATCGCGGCTTTCCATTTATCCGCTTCCGGGCCATTTAATGCCTCGCGAACAGTCTGAGGGTCCCCCGCGTCGCAGAACAGCGCACGCGCTACACTAGCAGACTCAAATGAGTTATCACAGTCTTCTAGCGTCGAGTTTCCGGGGACGTACGTCTCATCCGCAGGGTCATCTGGGGTCGCACTACTGCTCTCAGAATCATCTATCGTAATTATACTGTTTTCTTGACAGCTTTCACTAGATGCTTCTGTAGCCTCTGGAGATGAATTGGGTTGCACTTGAGTGTCATTAGTCACCGTCACATTGTTATTAATTAGTTCAAACAGATTGTAACGTGAACTGTCATTTTCACTCGATGATATGTCATTCCAAAACATATGTTCAAGAAAAGTGACATTTCTTGGTATTATGATATTTTTCGGACTCACCGGGTCTACTAATCTATAACCCTTTGTTTCGTCACAATATCCAACAAAAATGTATTTCTTACTCTTGGGATCCAGCTTGTCCCGTTTATGCTGAAGGGCGTAGGCTTGACAACCAAAAATGCGCAGGTTGCTAAGATTCTCCTTTTTACCTGTCCATTTTTCTTCTGGAGTACACCGTACAGTACACCCCATCACAGCTTTAGTTGGAGAGCGATTCTTTAGGTAAACAGCCGTATTGACACTGACAGCTTCTGCCCAAAACTCCTTTGTCAGACCTGCGTCCTGAAGCATGCACCTGGCCTTTTCCATGATACTCTTGTTCGCACGTTCCGCGACTCCATTCTGTTGCGGTGATCTCCGTTATTTTATTTATGTGTGCCTCCATATAATCATATTCGCTCAATTTCGTTGCGAATAACGTATGAAGCAAACCGAGTCGTCGACAAAGACCTCTATCCTCGTATGCCTTCTGTAGACTCGCCCATGCCTCTCGCGCCGCGCCGTCTTTGCATTTCTAATGATTGGAAACACCGTTGGCTGCACCGACAAGTAAATTTTCGCGAGCGCCTTTTCTTGCTTTTTGATATCCTCGCACTTATTTTCAGTTTCACCGACGCAATCCCACAGATTGTCGTGAATGAGCACCATTTTCATCAGGTATTTCCATGAATTGTAATTTTGAATTCCGGATAGTTTTTCCATCGAAATATTTTGACTGGCAGATGCCATCCTTTGTTTCTTGCGAGAAAATGTTACGAAAAAATATAATGCGAATATCAAAAACACGTCACTTCATGAACTAAAAACACATCTAAAGATCCGATACCGCACGCTCTGCTACCATGATGGAAGGTTTCGGGATCATCAGATAAAAAAAATGGGCTCTGTTTAAGTAGTTTATTGAGACTAAATATGGGCCGACGTAAGAAACATAAAAACAAACTGTCATAGAAAACCTTATTCTATATACAAATGAGTTTGTATAGGTTTACATAAAACCCTATGTTCCAACATGTACGTCGTCCAACATTGACATTCCCTGAGCATTGACATAATAGCTGTCACTCTACTAATATCGGACATTTCGCAATACATTGCTTCTTTGTCTAAACATTATTCTACAAAATATCATTTAATACACGTTATTTTCAGAAGTTGCTTAACAAATGTTGTCCAGATCCAAGCGAAGAATCTATTTTTTAATGTATTGCTCCTATTACAGGAAACACTCGGTATAGGACATATTATAGTATAGCTGTATATAATGTATAATCGTACACAGGGCTGCTATCCCATTAAGAATACTAACACCATTGAATTAATCCCCCTTTGACATGAACAGCGCTCATAAATTCCATTAGCTGAATCCTGTTCTATGGAGAAGGATAAATTGAGTCAGATAAATCACATTCCAGCTGACTACGGGTCGATAAGGATAAGACCCTAATTAGCGAATTACGATGGGATGATAGTCCAGTAAAAATAGCGTTTTTACCTATGATAATTTTAAGACTCCCTATCCGTTCAAAAATGCTGATTGTTTTAGATATTTTTCTCGATGATCAAACACGTTTCTTAACATATTATCAATGTGCTACTTATAACAGGGCATGGCAGGGCAACATTGCGACTTTTTGATAAGTTTTGTTTCAAAAACTTCTCAAAATTGACAAAATTCACGTAAAAAACTGTTTTTTTTTTTTTACTTATTTCCGTCTGCACGCAATGAAAGCCTGAAATAGCTATGTTACTACATAAAACTCAAGGAAAAGTTATGATCACCATTATTCTGTTTGTGTATTTTGTAGTCTAATGTCCAAGGAAATAGAGTCGATAATCTATATTAACCTTCCAAGGTGGTTACAATCTGCTTTTACTACGAGCTCGCTATCTTAATTTGTGGTTAACCACTCAATGGTATTCAGTTCTTAAGTGGATGAGCTTAGCTAAGAAAATTTGTACTATATGAACAAACCTAACCTACCCCAATCAATATGCAAGAATTATGAATATTTTTTCACTAAAGAGGAATTAAAGATCTGTGAAGTGATAATTCGGAGAAATGAGACATTCGAGGAAAAATAATTCCGCCAACACCTAATTTTAGAGATCTGGTGTTTAATTGAGTGCATTCATAATAAATGCCAATTGAGAGCTAGGCTGAAAATAGGTATACAACACGCTCGCGCATCTACATAATTATATAGATAGACTCACTGATCCCACAATCAAAAAACCGTGAAAGCAGTTTTGGGGGACGATGTACCTGACATTTGAATACATAACAAATAAATGCACATACAAATAAATAATATATGCGATAGTTGCATAATTATCAAGTTAGTAAGTACATTTCGCGTACTGTATGTTTGTCGTGATTATACATTTTAGTGACATAAATTTATTTATTTAGTGTAGTTCGACGAAAGCGGACAAAACGAAAAAACATAAAAAACTTAAATTTAATTACAACTATGATCAACAAAGTTAAAATTAAAATAAACTAAAACAAATTTGGAAAGGTGTGTGTTTGTGATATACAGCCCATGATACTGTTTCTGTTTTCGGTTATTCGGTTTTCGGTTATTTTATCTTGGTTGATTTAATGATGTCTTCAGTTTCACAGTACGACAGTGTCATATAACCATTGTTTTACTTCCTTATTTGTTTTTCCGAATCATTTCATGTAGATTTTACATATGTACGTACATTTTGATTGTTTGCACATTTTGCGTAATGTACGTTTTGCGTGTTGATATTTTCAGCCGAAACCATTTAGTTATAATAGAAATTAAATTAAAATATTTATTTTTATGAAGTTGATATAATTGAACTCACAGAACAGCGATGATTAGTTCAATATTTCTGTTTAACAGTATCTACATGATATCATCGTACCATTGATACAAAGATCAGAGCACAAAGATTAATTTAAATGTGTAACCTGGCGGAAGAGACCGGGAACCAAACCCGGTACCTCTGAATTACCGGTCCAACGTGTAAACCTTTCCACCACCCCAACATCAAATTAGCTTTCAGATTTTTTCTTATGATTTGTGTGTGTATGTGTGTGTGGTGAACCCACATTAAAAGAGACATTAAATGTTTCATATATTTAGTATCTATCATCTTAAACATATTTTATGCCTTTATTTTCTGTCGCCTGTCCCGATATTTGCTTGTAATCAAATCTTGGAGGTTAAATTTGACCCACTTCCCGGCTTCCGATTCAGCTAGCTGAAATTTTGCATACGTATGTAAATAGGATGATGGATGATGGAGCAGCCGGAAGGCGGTAATGGGAACTTTGTAACATAACGACGCAACCCCATTGACTTTAATTCAACTTGATGAGTTGTATTTTTAATTTTGTTAAATGTATTTTACAGGTAATAACATAATATAATAATACATGAAAAAGTATGTATAAAACCTTACCTTCTCTTAATAACCAGTAACACAATAAATAAATAAAAAAGGGTCATATAAAGAATACCCCTTCTAAAAGGTCTGCCTTTATGAGTAAACAATTTTCAATTTTGCAAAAAAGTCTAGTTGGAAATAAAAACGTGTCACACATAAAACGTTTGTTTAATAATGTTTTTGAGTGAATTAAAGTAAACGAAAAACTTCACAGTTCATCGTTATACAGGGTGTAACAGACAGCGTACCGAAAACGAAAACCGTAGTTTTAGACCATAATCACGAACTGAAAACGAGTGTTCATTTTCTCGGAAAACTCAAGGATAATATTTTCCAAAATAAATTATAAAACTCGACGCGCAATGTATTGCGTCCAATTCTTTCAGGTGCAGACGCGCGGGGAGGGGAGCACGCGGCGAATATCGACCGGTTCAGGCGCTCCCCACTCCACTCACGCGTCAGCGCAAAACATACAGTTACGCCAATGCGCATCGAATGACATGAATGAATGCAACCACAAAAACAACGCAACCACAGATCACAGCTAGTGTACTACCTAACAACTGACCAATAACAACTGACCGATAAATTAAAACAGTCTAACAAGATTATTTTCATTCAAGCAAGTAAAGCAAATAAAATGTGCGGGTAGGTAAACATTAATCATGCGTCCGACCACAGCGGCCTGCGCAAGCGCACTGGCCTGGCAGATCAATGACCGGCCAGTACTGTTATCTGTCCCACTCCACGCGCTCTGTGTTGTACCGTAAAGCTTACATAATACTGTTTCTGATACATTGTGTGTTTTGCGGAAAATGCTATTTTCATGCGATTTTTCATGAAACATTGTTACCGGTTAAGAGTTCGATTAACGGAAAAATAAAGAAAAAATTAAAACTCGCGAGGAAAATTTGTGAATTTTCTCAAATAAATTTCCACGATTTTCCAGCCCAGAATAATGGTCTGAAGCCATGGTTTCAGTTTACGGTACACCGTCGGTTACACCCTGTAGGTAGGTAATTGATCACTCTTTCTTATATTATAGAGACGCACGTTTTGTAAGTGTGTTTGTATGTTTCTTACTTCTACACGCTCAAATAGCTGAACCAATTTTAATAAAATTTGGTATGGAGGTAGCTGACACAATGGATTATCACATAGGCTACTTTTTATTCCAAAAAATAAGTGTTCCCATGGGATGCGCGGGTAAAACCGCGAGGCGCAGCTTGTCGATTTCGACCATTGTATGGTGACACTGGGTTCTAAATTCATTACAAAGGTATAAAAAAATACCTGAGGAATTTTATAATAGCACAAATCCTTTTTTTTTAAAGAAACTGGCTTTAATGGGTAGGTTTGTCTTTGTAGATTAATACGTGCATAGATAATTTAAAATGTATTTTATCTTGTGTAAAATAGCGTGTTTATAAATACGAATACATATTTAAAATTACAACAATAGATAATTAGTCTACGTTTTTCGAATTCGTGCTCCCAAAGGCAGACATACCTAGTAATTAAGTTAGGAGGTCCCCTTTTAATCAAGTAAAATACGATCGCAACACGAACTCACTTCCATATTTTGTACTGCAAATTTGAGTAAGCATCTCATTACTATCCCTTTTAAATTTTATGAATAGTAGAAGAAATTATTCGCATTTGAAACGGTTGTGCATTTTACATGTATCCAACCGCAGAAAACCCGTTGGGAAATTCGCCTCATAATGACTAGACGTGCACTTTAAAACGTAATATTTGAGGATATGACGCGGTATAATCTTTTATAAGCTGTGACTGTGATAGTAAGTATTCTATAACAGTAGCAGTAACATTCAACCAAACTTGAATAAGTTGAATAAGACTTAGAGATTAACACGTTCCCTGTGTATGCATCATATCTGTAGCATTTTAGGGTATATATGATACGTGCATGCATCACTGATGATGCACGACCCCTTGTAAACTTAAGGCATTGCCAAAATTGACACGTGTGAGCTACGTCTTTTTCATTTGCGTGTACATACCGGCTACGAAAAAATTTACAAAAAACACGTGCGTCCGGATGACATTTATATAATGTTGCCAGATTATGGCTGTTACGAATAAAACACAGAAATATATCTTATTTCAAAAGGTTTTTATTCGAAATAATAAAACAATACGAATTACTTGCACTTACTGCACATCGTGATAAAAACAAAAGAATAATCAAATAAAATTTGCAAAACAAAACGTAAAAAAAACTGGTGGAGTTTTTTAATGGCAAGCTAGCATTGTGGCAAGACACAATGTTTTTTTGCACATCAAGCATTCAGTGTCTGTTTGCTTCGCCTTTTGCAAGCTTCTGTAGGTGTGCTACCCTGTTCAGTCAATAATTTACAGCATACAATGCAACGTTTTCGAAAACAGTTAATCTTACGGCCTAGAATTTTGATCAGGTCATAGCGGCGGGGTAAGGTTGTCTGTATTAGGTAGGTACTGAAATAGTCTGAAAATTGCCACTAAACGAAGTTCTGATAAATTTCGAGCGTTTATGGGTGAATCAACTTTTAAAGTACTCTTTTCGTGTCCCCGGCCAATAAAAAACGATATATCAAAACTCAAATATAATTTCACTTCCCTCTTTAGGTTAATGCAATATTAGATTAAAAACCAATATATAAACACATTCAATATTCAATTATAGTCACAAAATGTGGTTTTATTTACAGTAACTTAGCAGACAAAAGTTCGTACCAGTACAAAATGTTTATGTCCCAGACTATAGGCATCATCATATTACAAGCAATTATAAAGTTTAAGTATATGGGGACGTATTCATGTTTTATCATAAATAGAAACAAGAAGATATCCTTATAATGATGCAACTTAAATATAGTCAATATGTTATAGAATTATTTTTCTATAATTTTACAAATTCTTGTCCCAACAGTTCGTTAAAACGGAATGTCTGCTAAGTTACTGTGCAAAGTCGTTGTCACTATTAGACAGATGGCGTTGATCGTGGCTCACGAGACGGGCATTAGGTATCTAAGTTTACAAGGCCGGGGTCCTTCAAGGTTACATGCGGGGCGGGGAATCGCCAGTTGACGACAAGTGTTCGAAGGAGATGCGTGGGTTTTTTGTTCGTCTGCTGCGTTACGTCGAAAAGTCGGGTAAGATTTTGGAATTCTTAACGAAAATTACTTAAAATACGTGTGAATGTTGTCTGGTTTTAATGTAATTTGCGTAAAAATGTAGTGGAAGTAGTAGATTTTATTAAAATTTGTATTTTGTGCTAAATAGTCTCCTGCGTTACCGATAACGCAACAGACAATGTCTCTTGCGTTAAAGGTAACGCTAGAGACAATAAGGTTATTTCATTTGACTTTAGATTAAAATGCATTTTGTACGGTGATTATTAGTCATGCTAGTTAAAATCGTATCAGGGGTTTCTTATAATATTTTAATTCATAGTTATTGTATAATTTTAATGTCCAAACATGATTGTATTATGCAGTATACGTCTTTTGCAGTGGTCAACGTTACGAAATACAAAGATGCCTCTCAGCTCAGCAGAGAAGCAAAAGCGTTATCGAGAACGACTAAAAAACAAACCAGAATGTTACGAAGAATCTAAAAGAAAACAGAGGGAACGTTATCATAAAAATAAAAGATTAGTGAAAGATTTAACACCGAAAGAAAAGTTTAATGCAAATGTGATTTGGAAGTTACGTAAAAGAGAACTACGGAAGAAAAAACAAAATGTAGATAGATTGTTGCAACACACACCACCAAGCTCTCCTGTGTCAGAACCTGGATTTTATCCTCTAAATATTCAAGATGAGGCTCCACCATTGACACCACCACCTATGTCACCTCGACCTACTACTCCCCCTTCACCAGCTCTTGAACGAGAATCTTCGCCCTTACATGAGAGTCTATCGGCTGTATCGTCCGTGCCATTAGTGACAGAGTTTTCAGAAGTTCAGCGGCTCAATCAACCAAATGATGATAAATCAGCTAAACAACGAGGGCGTAAAAAAGTAAAAAGGGATAGATCAAAAGTCTATAGAGAAAATGTGAAGTTAAGAAAGGAAACTGAACAACTGAAGAGAAAATGTGAAAAGTATAAGAAAAGGTACCATAGAGAAATAGAAAAGAAAACAAGGAAAGATGATGATTTAAGGTATACCGTATTGAGCAAGGCTATAAAAAAGACATTCAAAAATACTAAGTCTAAAAAGGAAAGATCAACGATAAAGAAGATTTTTATGACTGCTGAAATACAAAAATCCCGTTTAAAGAAAAGATTACTAACAGAAAACTTAGTTGCAGACAAAATAATACAAAATCAGTATCACTTCGACAGAGCGACACTGTTAAAAAAGAAGATAAAGGATTTTTTCTCCAGAGATGACATAACGCGAGCAACTGCTGGCAAAAAGGAAGTTCTAATCAGACAAGGTATAACAATGCAGAAAAGATACCTATTGGACACGATGAAAAGTTTGTACAAGACTTTCAAAAAGGAAAATCCAGGGCTTAAATGCTCCTACTTCTATTTCACCCGAAATAAGCCTTTCTTTGTTGTGGTTCCGTCTGTCGATGCTAGAGAAACGTGCTTGTGCAAACTACATGCAAACTTTGCATACAAGGCAACTGCTTTGAAGAAAAAAGGGATAATTGGAACCGACGACCCAAATTTGTTGATACAAGCAAGAGTATGTGATTCAAATTTAAAAAACTGCATGGAAGGTATCTGCGATAACTGCAAGGATAAAGAAATTCAATACAATGAAAATAAAATATATGGAACGATAAAATGGATGGAGTGGATCCGGAAAGAAGAAGTGTACAAGAAAGATGGTAAAACGACTAAAGCTATCAAGAACGTTCGGGAAGAAAAAAGCGAAGATATCAAATCTTTTATCATTCGATTTGAAAAAGACCTGGCAACGTTTCAGAAGCATATATATAACATAAAATATCAATTTCGTAATTTCCGGCAGTGCTTAGAACATTTGCAAGCAACCGAATGCATCATTCTGGTCGACTTCAGTGAAAACTACAACTGCAAGTATCATAAGGAAATTCAGCATCACCATTTCGGAGGATCCCGAAATCAAATTTCTTTGCACACCGTAATTGTGTATGTATATGATTACGAAACTGGCAAAGGACACAAAATTCACTCCTTCTGCTCTGTATCGGCTTCTTGTATACATCAGCCAGCAGCAATTTGGGCCCATTTAGATCCGATTTTAAAATGGATACGGTCACAGTTCGTGTGCATCAATACTGTTCACTTCTTTTCAGACGGACCAAGCACACAATACAGACAAAAACAAAACTTTTTTTTGATGTGCACGAAGTTGTTCGACTATGAATTTGAAAATATGACGTGGTCTTTCTTTGAAGCCGGCCACGGCAAAGGGCCAGCAGATGGAGTCGGAGGTTTTTTAAAAAGAACTGCAGACAAAATGGTTGCAAAAGGTGAAGATATTGCTGATGTTTTTCAATTTTATGAAAAAATGAGTGCCGTCAGTAAAATAAAACTGTTTTTGATTGATGAGAACGAGATAACGGACCAACAGAAAGCCCTCCCAAGTAACATTCCTAGACTCCTAGGAACGCTGAAAGTCCATCAGGTGTTTACTGATAGTCGTGGGACATTGAATTATAGAGAGCTTAGCTGCTTTTGCGACGAAGAGGCTTCCGGAAAAAGGGGTTTTTGCGTGTGTCTGGGGCCAAAAACATACGACGTAAGGTCTGTTATTAGTGACATAGATCCTAAGAGCCCAGCAATTCCAGAAGTGACAACTGAAGTATTGATACCTAAAGCTCAGGAGGTTGATGATTCTTCTGACGATGACAGACCGCTGCTAGAATTGCGAGACATTACTAATAGAAGAACAAATAACGTATACGAAGAAGTTTATGGAAACTCTTCAGGTGATGAACAACCCTGTTCAAGCTATAACAAGGAAAATGCTAAAATAGGCAGAGGCGATTTTCTGTTGGTAAATGTTGACGTGGACATCGGTAAAACAAAAGTTAATACTTATAAATACGCCTGTAAAGCAATATCGGACATTGAAGAAGATGATGAAGTCAAAGTGATGTTCCTTAGAGTCGTCGATAAAAAAGCTTTACAATTTCGGTTAGATGAAAAAGATGTATCTTATATAGAATACAAAGATATAATTGAACGACTTCCATATCCCAATATAGTTAAAAAAGGCTCTCGAACATATTATTACTTCGAAAATTCGGTAAATGTTTTCGAAAAGTAGTCCAAACCAAAGTTGTGCTGGTTAGTCATGATAATTTCTGCATTTATGCTATCCAGGGTTGTAAGAGATTCGTGGAATAGATCTCATTATTACTTTATAAACAACGATCTCATGTGTTCTGATTGATATAGTTATAATTCTACCACTTGTTGATTATTACGTAGATATTTACAGTGTGATTGAACTGAGAACACGATTCGGATTGTAGGTATATATATCTTGATCGCACTTGTGCGATTTCGATAAAAGCAAGCAAGAGGGGTATAATAGCCAAATCGTCTTCATAAGTTCAATCGCACTTAATGTTATTTCTTTTTGATAAATATTAATCTAAACCAACGAAGTCAAACAGGTTTGGATATATGATTATGATTGTTTTTAGAGTACATAATTGGTTGTTTTGTTAATTTTAAGCTGAAACTAATATTTTTTCTTTTTCTGGACTACGTTCACTAGATAATTTCTTTAAAATTGAATGTTGTTCATCTCATACTTTCTCTAACGTTACCAGTCTTATGTCTCTGGCGTTACCAAGTGTCCCCATTTTATTTTCTATGGTTTAGAAGATTGAAGCCATCCATATTATTATTTTTTTGTTCTATTTGTTGAGGTAAGTTTGTGTTTAATGGGACTAATTATTTACCTAGTGGTTTGTTCACCTAATGTGATAAATAAAGACTTATTTAGAAAATATGATTGTTAAAAAGACTGAAGTAACGTAGTGGACCTATTCATGCTTATAACTGTGTAATAAATACCACCAGAGTGAACCTTGTAACACTAGACCAATGCCCAAAATTGTTACAAATAATTAAACCAATTTGATATTGCCATGGACTTGTTTCATTTATGTAAATATGCATTCTAAGCACCGTAACGCTAGGGACAGTTTTTTCTCAGCTAACTTAAAATTTGATAATACGGCAATTAATAGTCATCGTACATCGCGGCTACTCCTAAAATGTGAAAATGTAATACAATATCCTGTCCACAACGTCTTAATTATAAGCAAATACAACATAAAAATAAACAAAAATTTTTTTATCTAAGGCTGTGAAAGGAGTACCTTAAAAGTTGATTCACCCTTATATGGCATTGACGAACATAAACCACAGATATACGATCAAGAGAAACGTCAAACTGCCTTAAAAACGTGCATGTGATGCACTGCGCAGTGAGCTAGTACGTGCATGCATCACAATGTGAACACCAGTTTGATAGCTCATACGTCCTTGCATCACATGTGGGGCACTCAGAAAAATGGGAAAATAGGAAAAAATCTCCATGAATATGTTTTTAAGCATAAATGTAATTTTATTTATTTATTTATTTCCACATAAAACACGGCATAACAGTTAATATGAACTAATAATATGAACTATATAAAAGTCATTTACAAAAAAATTAAATTGCACGCGAGGAGATGATTTCTGGTTCCTAGTTACACAGGGAACGTGTTAAGAGATAAAAAATGCCATATAAACTTGATATTCATTCCAAGAATTGACGACGTGGTTGGCTCAGCTTGTAAGCACTTGCCTACTGAGCCGGCGGTTCCGGGTTCGAATCCTGGCCAGGGCAAATATTTGTGTGATGAACTCGAATATTTGTGCTTGGGCCATGGTTGTCCTTATGTATTATCTATATAAGTATGTATATCGTCGTCTAGTATCCATAACACAAGCCTTCTTGAGCTTAATTAGGGACTAGATCGTTTTGTTGAGGTTGTCTGATATTTATTTATATTTAAGAATGGGATATTATTAATGGCACAGCAAACAAATAATCGCCTATTAATTTATTTTCATCAATTATATACTTTTTACATCAAATTAATTTTTGCACAGCAAATAAAATAAATGCCTAGCAAATATTGTACTGCAGATAATTAGAAAATACACATCAGCACGACATTACTTTTCATCTTTTTAAAGACCCCAGTAGGTTAGGTTAGGTTTGTTTCATAATTGAGATGTTAATTGATTTGTATATATACAACTATTTCAAACACAATTTATATTGTTTATTGAATAAATGACTATTGACTAATTATTCTGAAAAATAAAGTTTTTGAAAAATATAGCTTTCGGACAAATGGAAATTTGGCGAAACGTTACAGATGGGAAACAAAAATTAGTGTTTCAGATAGGTAACCATCTAATCCTGATCGCCTTTCAGAGCAGATTCGACTCGGGCGGGTTAGGTTAGGTTAGTTTTTTTTATATCCCTAAAAAACGGTCCATAATGTGCGGTAGTCATTATTAGCTATGCATTACTTAAATATGCTTTGCTTTTAAATAAATAGATGCACGCCACAAAAATAAATTATAGTATATTTAGTAACATTTTGAGTGCAATATTTGCTGTGTAATCAGTAATTTTGATATAAATTTTGATTATTTTTGCATAGAGAAAGGCTTTTTTTTGATGTGCGTTTAAATACTACCCTTTAATAATAATCTTATGTTGGTCAAATCAAGCTTAAGTAGCGCTTGTGAGTTGTTCGGGAATGCATTATTCAAAATAGGTGGCTGTGATATGACTATGATATGATATGCTTCGACACTAATTTAATGTTCCCCAATCTCCCTAAGTTCAATAGGTCTCAACCAGTTATTAAGCATTGTTGGCTGTGTTACAAATAATGAGACTGGTTTTAAAGTAAAAACACAGTTTTATCATTAATTGACGCCGTCATTATGAAGTACGACTTTTTAATGCGGTATCAGAAAAACCGTCGAAATGTTTTTCCATACCCAGTTCTCAGCTACCATTGCATTGTCATGTCTCTAAACTTTATCAAGTATTGTTACAAAGTTATCGCGCAACATTGGTTTGCCGGACACTGTCTGTGATTCCCCAGGAGGCTCTCACTGGACTGTATAACGCTACTTCTTAAACCTCTGGAGATCATAGGCAGTGGACTGCACATTTGTTTTGCATTGTGATGCAAATAGGGTGCAGTCGGTGAGATTTTAAAGGGACATCGTGTTCGGATGAAATCGGAAAAACCCGAATGGACACACCTGAACGAAGAACTTATATGTGTTCTACTGTTTGGGATGTGCTCCAATGGATCTTTCTCTTAAATAATTGTACCTACTCTCTTTCATCATTATGACCAAGCTAACATTCTGATAACCCAGAACTGTTCCGGCTATCTTGAACGGAAGGAATTCCAGGCACTGTCATTGGTTTCCATTATCTGATATATGTATAGACACGGTGGAACAAGCCTTTGAGTAGATGCAAGGAGGGCACATAAAATATCCCACTGAGTCGAAGTGTATCCGAAAGGACCATAGGATATGGTAAGGTAAGATACCACCGTATTTCCATTATGGCTGCGTATCAAACGCATGGTCTTAGATTCAAGTCTAAATGGAGAATCTCCGGAAGTTTTAACGATGTGGTTTTAGCGTCATTGTACCTGCACGTTTATTACCAAAACGAAAGAGCAAGTCGGAACAACTGGGATCAAGCTGGGATCTAACTCGAAAGTCTCTTTCAATTTCATAACAAGTCAACTTTAACCATTATCTATTATGCATATTTTTACCAAGCAAATGCCTCATACACATGCACAAACCCTCCACGTGTGGAATTGGCTAATTGCTGAGGCTAAATCATCACTTTTTCATAAAAAAATAACCGACTTCAATGAGACGAAATTGAATTTCGCAAGAATTATCCCCTAACTCCTAAGCATCAAAGAGTTGATCAGCATAATAAAATGATGACTATCAGACGCAAATACCTGAATAACTTTATAAAATACATGAAACACATTGTTTCTCATTATCTCTCTCTTCGATTTCCCTGGGATCCTATCATCAGAGCCCGACATGATGACAATGGGACCGCCTCAGGAGTATACTGTTTTAAATAAATAATTTTGAGAATAAAAAAATAATAACATACAGTTGAATTGAGAACCTCCTACTTTGAAGTCGGTTCAAAAATAGGGTATTTAAAGGCTTACAATATGCACGTATTCCTTCGGGCGTTGCAAACGTTCATAGGTTGCGGTAATTTCGTAACTTTGTATGAAATTTCATCACTATCACTAATTTCCCGAGCAATATAGACCTCCTTTCTGTGGCGCATTACATCATTTCGAATCTTACCCATCGCTTTCTATATCTCGCTGAGCGATTTTCAGTTTCTGAAACAGTTTCGCTGTCTGTCTTCATTCAAATTTGTATAACTTGTAAAATTTTGGCACGGATAATTACTAAGCCATTTGTATTTCGATACAATATTCACTCCCGTCCTGTGCCAATTTTAAAATAACCACTCATCCTTACTCTGATCTGGTGATTTTGAATAGACCACGCTGTTTGAATAGACCACTTCACATCTTTAGAGAAGTGGACATTTCCAGGAAAAATCCATTCGAGCCCTGTTTTCTCTCTCTGCAAAAATCAATCCCATTTTGCTTCATTAACGTAGTAACAAGGTTTTGGGAAAAAATAAATACTTACATAATTTTTTATACCATCTTTGCGTATTTACAGTAACTAGGTAATCATGTGATCAAATGGTTAACTAATTTACAGGAACAAAATATCAAGTTCATCACACAAATATTTGCCCTTGCCGGGATTCGAGCCCAAGACCGGCGCAGTAGGCAAATGTGTTCTTAAGCAACACATTGGTCACCATAGTGAGTAGAATTGCTAAGCTTGTCCTTCTGCCATTTCATTGTTTAGTTATTTGATCATTTTATTTTATGTTTCTTTTTTGTATTCTCTTTCACTTTTCTTTTTCTTCTTCTGTATGTATACTTATATTGTTAATATTCTGTTCTAATGTTGTGTCAATGAATCTGATTCGAATTTTAATTTGAATTTGAACTTTCATCTTCGTTATGCAAATAAAACTGTTTTGTTATTTTTGGCAATAAATGTATTTTCTCTTTTAGAATTTGCCTGCATTTTCTTGTTTGAACGCTGAGAGAAAAAGTAATTATAGTCACCGAATGCTAACAATTCTCGCGACATTTTCACCAAATAGTCATGTGAAGGAAATTCCTAGTATATGCAAACTGTTACGAATGAAGTTCTGCTCCCTCGGGTTGTCGGAACTATACATATACATATATACCTACCTGAAATTCAGTTTAGACTCATGCATATTTATTACTATCAGTCGAGTAAGTGGCCAGCTCGAAAGGAAAATCTGGCTTTAAGCATGGTTTAATAATTCAAGAACACTACCCGTATAAAGTCTTGTTCTACCAACTTGTTGTAGACCTCGCCTGCCACGAACGAACAAAAAGATGGTACAAACATCGAAGACTTTGTTCTTACATGCGAACTCACGAACATCGAACACTGTGTTCCTCAATATTTAAATGTTCGTGGCGATCCAATTTGGTTGGATTGTGCGGAAGGTGTAAGGTGTTCGTAACGTCCGTCCACACGTTCTAACCAAATGTTTTGTCACAGTCTAGTTTTGTGTTCGATGTTCGCGTTTGCCATGTTTTGTTCGGTCGTATATTCCCGGTTGCAGCGTTTCTGTCCCATACTTTTTGCATGATATTAATACCTTTTATAAGCCATTAGTGCCATCTAGGTATTGCTATAACAAATAATGTTTATTAATTTAAACTAACGAAATATGTAAAAACATAAAATTTAAGTCCTTTAACGTTCAAAATAAATAAATTATAGTTTTCAAAATGATATCAGAGCTAATTTGATTGTACCTACGAGTACTTTACAGAAATACGAATAACTGCAATACCCGAGAAGTGATACCTTTACACGTTCACTGCTACGAGTACATAAGGAAATGATGGAATAAATGGACCAACTTTTATTTTTATTTCAATATTCTCATTTGTTTTATTTAATATTGTTTTAGGTTTACTCCCATATATTTTTACACTAATATTTTTAAAGTACGACGTATAAAGTGCAAGGTCTGTACTTTGTATATGTATAAGCACCCTCTTATACCCTATACACAAGTATACTCGTAAACTGTCTAAATAGTCAAAGCACAAAATAATGGAAAATATATAATGATACCAAGGATACATTTCTATTAATGCTTTAAGGACAACTCGGATTTTTACTTCCATTCCTCCGTGTAACTTAATGCTAAGAATGTGCCAACTGCCGAGACTGTTCGGAAACTTCCCGATTTGCACATGACTTCGATAGCTCGGTCGAGGGCTTTAAAAAGTAGTCTTTTAAGCTTAAACTAGATGTCACTGCGTCTTGGCAGCGTTTCAAGAGTCATTCAAGAGTGCTATTTGTAGAATTGGTATATTTACTGTATGTAACATCTTAGACTTATTTGAAATTATAGCAAGTTGATTGAGTAGCGCAAAGAGTCCTTGAATGGATATGGATATAATTAACGTGTTAAAAGTATTTTTTTAACCATTGATACAAAGATCAAAGCTCGAAGAAAAATTGATACGGATGAGATCGGGAATCGAACCTTTTACCTCTGGATTACCGGTCCTGTGTGTTAACCTCTCCACCACCCTAACGCCAGACAACCTTTCATAAAGACATAAAGAATTTCGAATTTGCCCTTATGCTTTGTGTGTCGACCTTTGCATAGTTTTTTTGAAAGGCTTTACACCTTAGCGACTTCAATGTGAACACGTTAATATTCACATCTTACCGCACTACTTTACAGCAGTGAACGAGCAAACGAGAGAGCACTGTTATTTATAAATTTGTGAAACATGTAATGTCTCATTATTTTTAATGTGGATACAACACATTTTTTTTATTGAACCACTGATACAAACATCACAGAACAAAGAGAAATTTAAATAAGTAAATCTGGCGAAAGACCCGGTATCGAACCCGGTACCTCTGCGTTACTAATCTAGCGTGTTAACTTCTCCACCACTCTAACGCCAGATAACCTTTCGCGCACACACAAAGCATAAGGAAAATTTTAAATTGTATTAAACTAAAACTAAACTAATTGTATTCAACTAAAATGACGTAAAATACTTACAAATAATTACTCATGTCGTCGTTACAATGCTAAACTAACAAAACTGCAAAAAGCTAATTTTACAGGGGAGCGATTTTAAGTTTGTAAAAAATTTATATTTTTTTTTTCTCGGTTGTTTTTGTAGTTATAATAGAACTGATTTCACACAATGTTTTTAAAATGCATGTTTTATATTATCATTGTGTCAGATATCTATTAATTCATTTGGTTTAGAAATTAAGGCACATTCGCAATTTTGCACCTCCATAGAAAAGAACAAAAAGGTAAGATTATTCACCATAGTAAATTTACGAAAGTGCCACTTTCGCAAGTTCAAAATGATTTTTTTATTGTTAAGCCAAAGTAAAGTTACGAAAATGCCACTTTCGTAGTTTTCGTATGGTGAATGTAATTGCTATTCCTTTCATTTGCTATCATAATAGGGTTGCGAATCTGTACTTATTTTTGTTTCCAATAACATAATACTATTGTATATTGTCTATAATGAATGGCATTCGCCCTAGAAATTATGTTTGAATTTGCAAATGTGACGGCTTAGAGCAAAAGATACCATTTCGTCACTTCTCTTCTCTTTACTACATGTAAACAAATTTCGCGCTCATGGTAAGCGACATTAGTGGACTCTTTTTAATCAAAACGTCACAAAGTTATACTAATGTTTATTATACCTGTCAGTGAATAATTGCAGTTAAACTGTATTCGACTGACAAGTGTAAAATATACCTATATATTTTTTATTTAATTTATCTTTTGTTTAGTTAAGTTAATAATAAAATAAGCGTTATCTTGAAATGCCAATTGATAGCGAAATCAAGTAATGAAACAAAAATATTAGTTTATTTATTTGGCAGCTTTACAATAATATCGTCGGTATTGGGTTCGTCTTTGCTCCAGCAATTATAGTTTTTTATCGGTATACTACAACACTGATGATAAGGCACTCTTGGGCGTCTTGACACTTGTGTATCATTCCTAATCTGTAAACTACTATAAGATTCTAGCAAATTTTATATAAATAAAAAAATATCTTGGTAAATTATGTTAAATTGTTTCAGTTTTCTAAATACAACACTGATCACAATGTTGTATTTAGAAAAATATTTACAAAAAAAATATAAAAGATAAGAGATAGAGAGAGAACTTATTGCGTTGTATTAAGTGAATACTGTAAATCAAAACAGTAACTTCAGCATTTTTGACATTCTTACACTAAGGGCTATAAGGGGATTAAAACAAGATAAAAGTTGTATAAGTAAATTTGAAATAAAAATATGGTAGTACTAATACTAATACTCTTTGGTTAATATTGCCATACTTAGTTTTTACGTGTTTGACAGTTCTGTTCATTTACTTGGAAGAGTTATTGTGTTTCAGCAAAGTTTAGATATGTCGCTAATCCCAAATACCATAACTATAATATATATCCCCATATTTATCAAATTAATCTGTATTTATTATCAAAAATCTTATGTCAAATGCGGGTACAATACAAAAACTTGCTATATTACCCACCTTGTAGATACGATATCTACAGGAAAAATGCGTGCAACATATGTATCGTCTACTATGAATACTTACTTTTTTGCTCAGCCACGGTGATCACTTTATTTCACAATGTGTTTTTATTTTATTTCAAAAGGAACTAACTTTACAAAGCAAACTTTGTGAAACTGGCCCTCTTGTGTCCTAGACTATAAAACAGGATTTTGAAGACGCATTCTCCTTGTAACTTCTATTACAACGTGATACGAACTATTTTATATTAGCAACAACACCTATTGTTCTCTTAAAGTGTCTGGAAAACTCCCATCTTTATGTAGTTATTATCTGTTCTGGCCAGATACGGAGAGGAGTTGCGAAGTTTTAGTAAAACTGTATTCCTTTAGCTATTTTGTACGTTGTGTAACAAATTTGTCTGACATTGAGTTGATGATTACAAATAAAAAGGGAAGCCAATACAATACAAGTACTCTTTTTTGCATGCCTCATAAAACATGCAGGAGAAACACAACGCAAGAAATTAAAATTAGAGGTAAACAACAGGCGCTATTATCGCTAAAGAGCGATCGCTTCTAGACAACCTTTGGGTAGTGGAGAACTTAAAAAAATATATTTTGTTAGTAGGCGGTGCAAAAATCAGAAAAAGGAATAATATATACAGGAAAAACAAATAAATACATAAAATATAATAAGCAATAAATACACACGTAAAACTACAATATAATAAATACACAACACATACATTTATACGTGGTAGACTTTAATAATATAAGGTAATACGGAAAAACCCATTACAAATAAATAAATAAATATAAATAAATATTAAGGGATAATCTTACACAAATCGACCTAGTCCCAAACTAAGCAAAGCTTGTACTATGGGTACTAGACGACGATATACATAATATATAAATACATATATAGATAACATCCATGACCCAAGAACAAATATTTGCACAAATATTTGCCCCGGCCGGGATTCGAACCCGGGACCGCCGACTCAGTAGGCAGGTGTCTACAAACCGAGCCAAACGCGTCGTCAAAAGAATGAAAAGCAACTGAAAGATTACTGTTTTTACTTTGCTGATTGCAAATTAAAATATATTGGATATTTTCAGTCTTATGCCTCGACGAAATCTTGAGAAAAAGGAAACAGACAGATGGGCAAGGGTTTTACTTATATTATAAGGTTTGTGTTTTTGACTTTAAGCTGGAAAGATGATAATTTAGAACGATGCAGGATAAGACGCAGATAAATACAGGATAAAACGCATTCAGAAAGATTTGGTAATGAAATTAAATAGTGAACTTTATTCCATAAGTAAGCCACCAATTTTACAATTATGAGTACTGGGATTTCCTAAGAGGAGCCCAGCGTTGAGAAGAAAGTTGAAATAAATTCAAAAGTAAGTTTTTTTTCAGTAGGTAGGTCAGGTAATATGAACTACTTAATCTAAAATGTATCTTAAAAGTTAGTTACCTAATACACGAATTACGGATTACCTATGTTATTTCGTTTCTATTTGTTTTCATACAATGAGGTTTCGTGGCGGAACTGCTGCAAACGAAGCGAGCCGGATCACGTCAAGGGTAAATATTTGTATTGCCAGTTTGAACCGCCATTACAGTTACGAGCCCGAATAATCAAAATAAAGCATATTTACAAACATAATACATACATTTACAATCAGTGTAAAACAAATTTGCTAATTCGCAATCGATAGAACTAGGTCATCAAAAGCATAGATGCCCTAAGGGCTAGCGAATGTTGCCTCAGATAGCAAAGCATAAATGAAGATAATTGATCGCCCGGAGTTTCACCGTGTCCGGGTACAGCGTCCCCTGAAAGGAACTCATGAATATAGATGGCGCCACTGACGGGGTATTTCCTGTGTTCGGAGGCGAAGCGGTGACGTGTGGATCTGTAAATGGTTACAGACATAGGGTCCGTACCTATTATTGGATTCCGATATTTTTATAGCAGAATTGCAGGGGTGTTTTGAAATTAGATGGAACATTTTCACATCATTATTTGGGTGGGTGGGTGTATCTTCATTCTACTTATTACCTACCTAAATATTAGGAGGTGAAAATATCTCGAATAAGCAGGCTTTGTACGTTTTTTTCTTTATGTGGTTTGCTGTTGCAATTAAGTTGTAAAATGCAATGTTTTGATTTAAAATTTACAATGACAACTACGTCAGCAAAATTTAATTAATAATATTTTACCAGCACATTTGTGAATTTACTAAGCAAGATATTCTTTTAGATTTTAAGTGTAGCTTAGGATTCATTCATAATTTATCATGACAGAGAATAAAACACAACTATGCACCTTTCATATATTCTGTAGATCCATAATTTAATTATTTAAGGACTCCCATCTTAATATTAAACATAGTGTTCTTCCAGTCTTTACAGTTATGTTCTATTAAGTATTAACAATAACTTATAACAACACATTGTTGTTCAAATTACGCTTTAGCAAAATATGCTTAACGTTTTCTTTGCTTTTGGTAGGTTTTATCATTCGATGCTGTTTAAATTTTTATTATATTCATATTCTTTTATATCTAAGTGCTCCTCTTTAATAAAATCACTTGCTCGTTCGCCTATCATAATGGTTGGTCCATTTGTGTTACCACTCGTCAATGACGGCATGATGCTGGCATCTATTACTCGAAGTTTACGTACACCGTGGACCTTAAGACGACTGTCAACTACTGCAGTTTTAGGAAAAGGGCCCATCTTAGCTGTACCCACAGGGTGATAAATTGTCAATACCATGTTGTAAGCTATACATTTCCAGTAAGCATCACTGTCAAGTTCTAGAACATCGCAATCCGGCCAGTTTATTCGACCCAAATAGCCGTCAATTGATTTAAAGAATGAACTTTTAACTATTTTTGTTAACATGCGTATACCATCAGCAGTATTTTGTAAGTCTCTGTCGTCATCAAAATAGTTTGCGTATATAAGAGGAGCATCTTTAGGGTTTTTTGTATTTAAAGTTATATTACCCTTTGAATAGGGGTGTAAATTATGAAACAAATATAAATAAAGAGCGTGATCCTTGCTTTTTTCAACAATTGAATCTGCTACAGAAGGCTTGTATAGAGCCCGGAAATACGGATCAACTTTAGAGGATTTTTTAGGAAATGTGCCAACAAGATTTTGGAATTGTGGAAACGATCCATATTTTGAATTGGAGTAGAGTGAGAATATGTTTGCTATAGTATTTGCAGCAAAGTACCCAGTGCTATTTGTAAGGTACACTGCAAACTGCTCTTCGTCTTCTGCAGGGTCTTCTTCACCCGGTTGGCTACCGTAAATTGTAACGGGTATATAAATATGATCCTGGAGATTTTGTCCCACTAAGGGAGAATTTACCAGGCAACTTATACCTTTAGATTCTATATGAGTTTTCGGGCCAATACCTGACAACATGAGTAATTGAGGAGTATTGATCGCTCCTGCACTTAATATGACTTCACGTTTAGCGTAGAAATGCATTACACTGTCATTAATTTCTACTCTGACTCCTTTTGTTTCTAAAGTTATTTCGTCTATTAATATTTTGGTAACTAAAGAATGTTTGATAATTTTTAAATTACTTCTGTTTTGTATTGGAATTAAATATGCTTTAGCAGTACTCTCTCTTCTTCCATTAGCTGCTGTTGCACCATACCGTCCTGCTCCTTGTACGTTAGCTTCATTAATATCAGCTACCTTTTTAAATCCTATTTCATTCCATGCACTTAGTAGTCCTTGCGTTAGTGTTTCAGATGTGCTATTGAAATAATTGAGAGATAATGGACCATTGTGTCCATAAGCAAGGCTAACAGCGGGATTTCTCAAGGCTTTCATATTCTGAAAGCTCTCAGCTTTCTTGTAGTATTCACGTACAATTTTCGGGTGCCATTCCTTATTTCCTTCGTTATACCATCTTTGGAAATCAGCATCATTGCCTTTACTATAGATCATTACGTTCATGCTGCTGCAGCCTCCAAGCATTTTCGCTCGTGGCCATGGCACTGTTCCATTAACATTGGCTTGACTAGTCTTTCCAGTATTAACTGTCGTGTAATTCCAATCATATTTGGAGCCTAGAAGCTGGGAGTATAATGCCGGCACCTGAAATATATATGTTTTTTTGCATTATGACATAGTTATAATATGATCATGATTGATAAGCTATATTACTGTTTTGCTCTGTGGTTTCCCGATAGAAAATATGTGCATCAGAACAAATTTTAGAGAACAAAAAGATATAAAGCACGCAGCGTCAAAATAATCTTGTTTCACCAAAAAATTAATCAGATGGATTACTTAAAACAACAGTATAATAATCCCGTGTCATCGGGTACAAACAGATTAAAAACCTTATTTCAAATTAAAATAAAGTACGCCTACTAATCTTTGATATTGGGCAGTCCTGCTATGTAAGAATTGACTGTCATGATACGATGATTTTTATACTATACAAAAACGAAGTATTCAGAAGGGTATTTGCATTTAAAGATGTCACCCATTATAAAATTAAGGTACTAATTCATACGGGTGATCTATTTTTTATAAATATTATTTAATTTGAAACACACCTAATTTCATCTAACTTACAATACTCTCCATCGGAGGATCTCCCCCAGCCTCGACGAGCAATATTTTCCATTGCTTGACTTCGCTGAGTCGGTTCGCGACCACGCTGCCTGCCGACCCTGCACCGATAATGATGAAGTCAAATTGCTCGGAATCTGGAAAAATCCAGTTTTAAATATGTGAGAAAATGTGTGAATGTAATGTGACAGACATGATTATAGCATTTAAGCACTAAGCATTTTACCATACATTTAGAGCATGGAGTAATAAGGTCGGTGTAGCAGAAGAACGACCCTATTTATTTATTGCTTAGTACTCTGTTGGTCAAGAGGTTGATAAGTAACAAAACAAACAGATTACACGCACAATCTTAAACACTTTTGGCTCTACTGTAGAAACGGAAAACAGCTTGGTACGTATTTATAAAAAGGTTTTTAGCGTTAGTAAATTACACTTAAAGTTACACAGATCTCACTTTTCATTTTAGTAATAATACTAATAATTTAATGTAGTCAGTCAGTATTAAGTGTTACATATAAAAATGCCATTTTCAAAGTTTAATATAGAGGGCCATTCATCCTGAGACGTCTGAAACTGGAGATTGAGTAATTTGTTCTACGGAACCATGACGGTTTAAGAGCTAAGACGACGCTTCATTGCAGTAGTTGATAGGGCAGTTTGCAAGAAATAAATGGTGTTAAAGAATGTAGATATCTATGGAGACAATGTGTCTTATAAGTTTCTTCAAGTTTGAATATTTTACATCAAAACTCAACTACGGTCGCTTTGCTGTTTAGGGTTCCGTACCCAAAGGGTAAAAACGGGACCCCATTACTGAGACTTCGCTGTCCGTCCGTCCTTCCGTCTGTCACCAGGCTGTATCTCAAGAACGGTGATAGCTAGAGAGTTGAAATTTTCACAGATGATGTATTACTATTGCTGCTATAAGAACAAATACTAAAAATAAAATAAAATAAATATTTCAGGGGGGCTCCCATTCAACAAACTTGTAAAAGATTATGGTACGGAACCCTTCGTGCGCGAGTCTGACTCGCACTTGCCCAATTTTTAATGATGAAAATAGTAATCCATTTACCTAACTCTACCTATAGCTCGCCACAAGGTGCGATTCTGAGCAGACTGGCAAGTAATCGGATGCATAATATGTGTAATTTGTTTCGTCATAAATACAAAATAAAATTCTAGAAGTTTTTACAATTTTTTCTACTCCAGTACTTTTTTCTGTCATTTATATAGTTACTAACTCTAATATAAAGACATAAATTATGAAAGTCTGTAAAAGTCTATACTCTACTGCTCAAAAACACACTGCTAACCGATGTTATAATGTCGCCAAAAAACCATCACTTAGTACCTCAGATTACATGATGAACAGCTGCATTCAAACAATTTGCAAATTAAAAAAAAAAACTTTTGTACTAAGGCATTGGTGCCAACTTAAAAAAAAAGTTTTATCTTCAGTGCATGGATGTTTAGTATAGTGAACGATACCTTTATGTATAAGTTAAATTTTTTTGACAGATGTTTAGTATGGTGATCGTATACCTTTATGTATAAGTTAATATTATTTTGACAGATGGATGTCAATAAAAAAAAAGTTTATCAGAGACAATTTTTCTTTTTAATTTTGTTGATTCCGAGCGGGAACATGTAATTATTTTCTTTGTTGTTTATTTGCATTTTATTTATGAAATGTCGAGTCGTAGAAAAAGTATTGTATGCAACGTTGTATAAGTAGGTCAAAAAACGCTCGTGGCATCTTTCTTACGATGTTCGCTGCGCTCACATCGTAACCCATGCCACTCGCGTTTTTTGCCCCCTCTTATACAACGGTTGCATAAAATACTATTATTGCTAATAACGACACGTGCCTATTTGAAAAACAAACAACGTCAACGAAAGATAAACAATCATAATGAATATCATTGTGTATCAAGTGGAATCAAGTCTTAGAATATCAAATTAGCTGTAACAAGATTAGTACATTAAACGAGCATTTCTCAAAAAGTTTGTACAAAATTTAAAGTTAAATAAAGATAATTATCCTATTTTGTTACTGGTATATACGGAGGTACGTAGCAATGAAACAAGTGCGTTAGACGGGATTTCGTTTATTTCTGGCGCGGGGATCAGGTTACAGTGGACAGTTCGGTGACGTCATGCGTCCGCGTACATATCAGTTACCAATTATTTTAGTAATTTTATATTAAAGTTATGGCTGTGTTTGATAATATTCTGTTATGCTTACACATTTTTAATTACATATAATCTGAAGTCAATGTATTGGAAATCCTAATGAAAATTGGTAACAAAATAGGAGTAATATATTGAACTTTAATTGACGTCTTAATTTTGCACGAACTTCTTTAGAAATGCTCACACACAGTTTTAATGTATGTTTAGTAACGTAATTTATGTTTGGTTCTTAAATTATTTGTTTTTAATTAATAAAAAAAACCTTACGCCAAAATCACACAATCCAATGCATAATAAGTACCTACCATATACATCTGCATGTCGAGGCCAGTCCTCGGTAATTTGACACTGAACAGAAGTAACTAGGAATACTAACGCAACAGTGATGATCCTCACAGCTATAGTCATTCTGGACTGCATGTTAATGCTGAAACAAAGAGAACTACAGTTAAATAGGCTTGGCACAATTTTTGGAAGACAATTTTTTTTTTTTGGTTTCTTAAGTATCCACTAGCAGGTTATTCATTTTTCTTTATCATGGTTTTTCCAAAATGTTTTTTTTATGACTATTTGACAGTTCTCGATAATAGTAGCTGAAGAGATCTTTGCCTTCGAAACTTACTATATAACTATACATTTATGAAACATGTAATGTCTCATGTTTTTTAATATGGGTACACACCACAATTTTTATATTAAACCACTGATACAAAATGAGTTACCTGGTAGAAGAGACCGAGAATCGAACCCGGTACAGTCGAGTTCATTTACATCTACACACTTAGAACAAAAATATCTGAACACGATTTTATGCTCATGACTATATCTTGTAAGTGTGTATGTAGATGAGAATGAACTCGACTGTACCTCTTGTTTGCCGGTCCAGCGCGTGAACCTTTCCTCCACCGTAACTCCGAAGCAACTATTCGAATTTTTCCTTATGCTTTGTGTGTCGATCTTTGCATTGTTTATTTGAAAGGCTTTACACCTTTGCAACCTCTATGTAAGAACATTAATATTCACATCTTACCGCACTACTTTACAGCAGTGAACGAGCAAGCGAGAGAGGGCGCAATTATTTTATAAATTTAGGAAACATGTAATATCTATTTTTTTTTATGTGGGTGCACATCACATTTTCTATATTAAACCATTGCTACAAAGATCAAACCAGGATCATTTTAAATTTTTCTTCGAGCTTTGATCTTTGTATCAATTACTATAATATAACTGCTAAATTTTATTTTTTTTGTAACACACACAGTAGGCTACAAAAACGCATTTAAAAAAATGTCCAGTATGTGGAAGGGTGATCTTTGCTTTTTTTATGGTAATAAATCAATGGCGATGTGATCAGAAAGAAACTAATTTGTTTTGATACCTAGGTTATTTTAAATTTAACTATCCATATTCATTTTTGGTACAAATTGAAAAATTTAGAAAATCTGTTTAAAAACACTATCACAGATTGGACTAAGACGTTATAGGGTTCAAACTCTTCCAAATAGTCTCCTGTATCTCCTCCTAAAGTTGATACAGGAGTGATCGTTATTCCAAACACCCTGTATACTTAAATACATAGAAACATCCTTGATCCGGGAACAAATATTCGAGCTCATTACACTAATATTTGCCCTTGCCGGAAATAAATCAATTACAAATTAAAGCAGTAACGTCTGCAAACCTAATCTAAATGGTTCCATTGGAGCGTTTTTTTTTTTTAATACGTATCATGTCGGCCCGGAAAGCCATTCGAGGCGCGGATTCGAATCTCGTTCGAGTAAATAAATTATTCAGTTCAGTATAAAATCCAATGAATTCACAGATTACTGATGAATGGGCTGATTATGTTTTATTTCGCCACTGTAACATTCACTACACCTTTATCACAACTGCGGCACGCAACTCTTTCTCGCGCGAGAAATATTACCTGTCTCTTTCTTCGCTGTACTGAGAGAAAGTGAAGAACGATGCTATGTCGCTCGAGAATAGTCGCGAAACGTTGCACTGGAATGGGTCTCTAAAACTGTGAACTTTTCAGCACTTACTTTTAAGACAAACCTAACTTAACCAACTAACATATGACAGTTAAATTACCGTTTTTTTTTTTTAAACAATATAATTTGGCGACTCTTAATTTCGCTAAATTATATTCCTTTGAAAATGCTGATTGTTTTAGAAATGTTCCTCTATGATCAAACATATTTCTTAACATATTATAGATGTTACTACCTAGAACAGAGCTATTGGGATTTATTGGTATATATTTGAAACCTACATTTTGAATTTTTCATTGATAATTTTTGTTTCCAAAATTTACAAAATTCTCGCGGAAAATTACTTTTTTCAGCCTATTTTCGACTGCACGCAATGAAAGCATGAAAAAGCTTTGTTGCTACCTAGAACTTGGGGAAAAGTATTATTCACTTCATTAAGTTGGTTGAAATTATCAAAATAGTTGTCATAAAAAAAAAAAGGAATAAGGCCTCTGGAAGCATACATAATTATAACCAAAATTCCTGTGATGTAGTTAACTTACCGAAAACCTCGGACAATAATTAGAATTATAAAATAAATCACACACATTAAAAATACAGAAACTCAAGAAAACAAAAGGTACTAATATATATTTAAATACAACATAACAAAAACTATAACTCCTAATAGGTCATGCCAATAGTAACGACACATTAGACTGAGAAGATATAGACAAAAAAACGTCGAGGTCTACCAATTCGAGGTCTCTAATACCACCAGTTAAGTTTAAGGTTATACGAGATTTTAACATACTGCTGATACAAGTTGAATTAATTATATTTTTATGCAATGACGTAGCTGGCTGGCTCGGCTGGGCCAAGCTCATAAGAGGTTTGTAAGAAACCTCATACTGGCATCGGATACTAATCTTTTTTTTTGCACTTGCACTCCAGTTACGCAACTGTTTTATGCTGACTATTTGCGGTTGCGGTTATTGCGGTTGGCTCGATTTGTAGAGACCTGCCTACTGAGCCGGCGGTCCCGGGTTCGAATCCCGGCCGGGGCAAATATTTGTGTGATGAACTCGAATATTTGTGCTTGGTTCATGGTTGTCCTATGTATTTAAGTATATATCTATCTATATAAGTACGTATAGCGTCGTCTAGTACCCATAACACAAGCCTTCTTGAGCTTAATTTGGGACTAGATCGATTTGTGTGAGGTTGTCTGATTTTTATTTATTTATTTTATTTATTTTTAAGTAGCTCTATTGTAACCCACGTTTGTACACCTTAGAAAAGTCTGTAGGTATAATAACATTCATTTACCGAGTGATCGCTCACTCGGTAAATGAATGTTATTATACCTCAATGTTATTATATTATAGCTCAAATGTTTGGATGTTCGGATTTCCGGCTATTCTCGCCTACGGGCCACATTTCTCAACCGATTCTCATGCAATTTTGTGAGTCAGTTCGACAAGTATATAGAATTTTGAAATTTTTCGATTCATATTTTAGAAAAGTTTCGGTATGGCGGAGATACGGGGGTTGAAAACGTAAAAAATACATATTTCAGCCAAACAAACTTGCGAAATCTACAGTTCACAGAACCACTCGATCTCATTCACAAAAAAACATTGATTGTACTCATACATGCTTCTGATTGGATCATTCCAAGGTACCCTTTTCTTTATGAGACATAACTTGAACTGTATCAGGGCTGTTTAGCCTCACTACCAGTACTCGGACTTTGGGAGTATAACCCGCTAATGGGATTATCTCCGCGCCACAAGAGTAACCAAGATACCCGCGACTGATCGGCTCTGCTGATGATGAATCGCGTACCGATTCGAAACATGTCGAGCGATATTCGACGTCTAACGACGTGAGCAAACCCGTTTTGCATTTAAACCGGATGAAAGAAATAATATAAAAACATCTTATAATATTTATTTTATCTTCCGCTACCTTCGTTATCACTGTTGACCTTGTGCACCGCTTGCTGTCTTAATTATATATACGGCGATTAATACGCACGATGGCAATGACCTCGATCACATAACAAACAGGTTTTGGGTAAGGACGAGTTAGACTTGCACTTAACTTGCATTAACATATCGCATAAAAAGCTGATACATAACCAACATACAAATAATTATTCAAAACTGTGCTACAATTATTTTGTCTAAATTGGGTTCGGTTCAGGAGGTCAAAGTTGTATTGTCGCGTGCTTGCCGTCTTTATAGGCATGTAGATTTTTTTTTTTAGGTTCTATTTTTTATTGGGATCAAAAAAAAACTATATGGGACTGACTACACTTAGACAGCTTTAAAAGTCAGAAATTACCGTCAAAGTTCAACATCCCTACGGAGCGCTAAAAGCTCCATACAAATGGCCACCTATGACGTCATTTGTGAGTCTTTAGTACCAATATTTGGCTGGATATAAGTGCGTTTAAGTTTATGGTTGTCATACAATTATTGTTTTGTTGATTATGAGGATTCTGAAAAGAATTTCAAAATTTCTTTATAGAAAAAAAACCTTAAATTTGCATGCATGTTTTTAGTAGCCATTTGAAGAGTGTGCCACCGGGGGCAAAGATCTCCTCCATTCAAGTCTATGAGTATTAAGGGCATATTCCCGCCACTCTTCGCAAAATACGCCATCTATTTTTCAGTCTGTCTCGGCGGCCATCTTTGTGGGATTCCTCCGGTAGTTATCTTAGCCGAGCGCGTCAGATGCCGCAGATGTGTTCTGCAGATATACTCTGCCCCCTCCGTTAATTATGTTATAATTCTAAAACATAAAATACACTAAATGTGACGTGCACTAAATTAAAGAAGATTGTCCAAAGTCCCAATGGTTTTAATTTTGAGTCTGGTGAATCACACCCGCTACCGCGATGTTTGAATCAAGTTTTTTTTTATTTTTTATGTCATAGGAGTCAAACGAGCATGAGGGTCGCCTGATGGAAAGCGATTACCGTCGCCTATAGACACTGCAACATCAGAGGAGTCACAAGTGCGTTGCGGGCCTTTCAGGAGGGAGTAGGTACGCTCTCTTTTTGAAGGTTTGAAAGTCGTATCAGTCCGGAAATACTGCAAGTGACAATCCATTCCACAATGCAGTCATGCGAGGCAGAAAATTTCTAGAAAAACGCACTAACTGCCAAGTATGGGAGCCCTATACGAGTAACAAAACCTCTAAAATGTTTTTGATCTAATATGACGGGTAATGCGAAACTACTTCTTGCGATTTTTCTTATATTGATCAATTGCCGGAGTCTCGGAACTAGGCAAACAGCTTTTATAATTATGAAATCTCTGTATACAATTTGTGTTCTGTAGCCGCACAAAACTTGTTAACGCAACTGTAAAAATAGTACATTTTACAACTAGTGTGAAAAGAATGTCTTTTTAACACTAGTACCGAGGTATCTCAAGACTCGGTCTCGAGGCAAGACTCGGTACGAGTAGTAAAAAGACATTTCACACGTGTTGTAAACGACACTTTCGAAACGCAGTAATTTTATATTAGATTTTTTACTTGGAAATTATGAAATTAAAAACGCTTACGAATACTAGGAGTATTTATTTAAAGTATTCATTAATATATAAATGACGAAAAAATATTAAGAATTTGCATTTTATAGCCTACTCTGTCTTAGGTATCTATGTTTGAAATATTTACTTTCCTAAAAATCGTTCTTGGATTTGGCTGAATGATACAAGCATATACCTAGAAAAAAAAAGTTTAAAAGCAAATCAGCCCGCCCTTTTGAAATAACTTCTAACATTATTTAAACACATTAACGCATATAAATATATAATTTGGTACGAGAAGTTATAAAAAAAATATTGAAAATGAGTGATTCAAACATTGATATGACACCACCAGACATTCGTGCTAGAGCAGCAATTGCCAATGACTGTGTTATTCCAGAAAAATCTAAAAACCAATATAATGCCGTCTATGTAAAATTTATCGAGTGGAAAACCTTACATAACGCAAAGTCTTTTTCAGAGACTGTTTTGATGGCCTATTTTCAAGAGCTGTCTGAAACCTATCGGCCATCAACATTATGGTCAAAATATTCTATGTTGAAAGCTGTTATAAAGTTAAAACTGTTATAGATATAAAAACTTACACCAGATTGACTGCTTTCTCAAAAAGGCAAAGTGCAGGATTTCAGAGTAAAAAATCGAAGGTACTAACAGCTGAACAAATTGAGACGTTTATTAATGAAGCCCCAGATCAGCAACATCTAGCTACAAAGGTATAAACTTAAATATAAATCTAATAAAATATGTACACAATTTAAGTAAATTAACTCTAAAAATAAAGTAGGAAGTTAAAAAAAATAGAATGAAATAAACAATTGTCTTACAATATATAATAAATATGTAACTTTGTTCATAGGTTGCTCTTATATTTGGAGTCTGTGGCGCATGCAGACGCGAAGAGCTCACAAATGTATCAGTAAAAGATATAGAAACACATGGGGACATACTTCTTGTCAAAATACCAAATACAAAAAATAAAATTCCCAGGTCCTTCACTATTGACGGCCCATTTGCAGAAATAGTCAAGAAATATCAGAGTCCGCGGTCTTCTAAGGGCAAAAGTGACCGATTCTTTCAGAATTTTCAAAGAGGAAGGTGCACTGCCCAGGTAATAGGCTTAAACAAGTTTGGGAATATGCCGAGAGATATCGCTCAGTACTTAAAGCCTGATGCAAATCTTTACACCGGACATGCATTTAGGAGAACCTCTGCTACGTTACTTGCCGACTCAGGAGCTGACATAACAACTTTGAAGAGGCATGGAGGTTGGCGGTCAAGTAATGTAGCAGAAGGATACATAGAAAACTCCATTGATAACAAATTAAAAATTGGAAAACAAATTGCAAAATCAATTAATATAAAGTCGCAAGAGTCCACAGAATTTTCGTCATCCACATTCCAATCTGGTCTTAATGTACCTGTTAATACTGAACCTCAACCAGGACCGTCACATGCTAACAACACTTTGGTTACACCCAGCCCTGTTAACCAACCAGGACCGTCACGTGCCAACAACACTTGGATTACACATAGCCCCTCTAACTTTGACCCACAGGAATTATCACAACAGCAGGAACCTGAAAATACACCATGCCTGACTAGTCAGACACTTAATTTACATGGAAGAACTCACAACATAACTATGAACTGCACTTATTGTACCATTAACTATAATTATTACTGAAAATAAAATATTTCTGATATCAACCTTGTTTTAATACAAATATATATATTTTTTATTCTCATTTAATCACAAAAGCAAGTAATTCTTCTTAGACCTCATTTGATATAGTTGTCTTTTCGTAATGTTAAACATAATCATCATTTCTTCTAAACATGGTCATCAACGTGGCACTTGAGCAGCAGTTGTAGGTACATAGTAATTGACTGGTTGACTTCCTAGGAGCCGCTTTGAGTGAATATTATCCTTCCGCCAATTTGTTAGGGACCTGCAAAATGTTAATAATTTAGTAACATTTATAGATTTCACCAGCTTCTTGTTCAAAAAAATAACCTTAAACATAACTAATAATGTGATTTAATGTTTCTTTTACCTCTAATTATCCTTGATAGTCTTCAAATATTCAAATAATTCATGATATTTTAGTTGTAAACGTGTCCTTGGTCACATGTCGCAGATCACAAATTTGGCACTAAAACTCTTGTTGCATGATCTGTTTCTGTTTGTTGATACTGTAATGTCTTGTACTTCTGTTTTGATAGTGTTAAAGGTTCTAATTAATGTCGTTTCAGTATTATAATTATCTGCATTGGGCTGTGGCAAGCTAAATAATAATATTATCCTTATAAATACTGTCAGTGTCAACTGCCAAGTGTCAATTTAGTTTCTCAACTCGAGGCCGATGGCGCTGATTCCAATAGTATGTTGTCACTGTCAGTGTCATTTGTAAAGTATGGGTTCGTTCAAAAATAACTTCGAAGCAAGCATATTTTATCGCAATGATATATTAATTTATTATTTTTTCGCAATTGCATTAAAAAACGTCGTTTACAACACGTGTGAAATGTCTTTTTACCACTAGTACCGAGGTATCTTGCCACGAGCTGAAAGCGAGTGGCAAGACTCGGTACTTTTCACACAAGAACTTTTCGTTTTTTTTACAAGACTTTTCACACTAGTTGTAAAATGTACTATTTTATAAATTTTTCGGCTGTCGCAATATAAGCCTTAAAACTCCCAAACGGCCACGCAACAAAAAAACAGCGTCCAAAATTAACCTTTTATTTTAAATGAACACATTTAATAACCCAAATAAACATAATTAAGTATCGTTAAATTAGCCATAATCTTTACAGCGATAAAATTTACTACAAATGTGTTATTCAGCTTCATATTATACGATCATTCAGTCCGAAAATTAGCGTTTTAACCATTTTTGTACCGGCCGAATTTTAATAATGAAGGTTTTTAGCAAACATTGTAACAAATAAAGCAATTTTGTCGGCCTACGTTTACTTAAGCGCTTCGCGATGTACTGAACCTTTTTTTATCAGCAATGTAGGTACACAATTTTTATTAATAAAAAGAGCTTGTTAGTATCTGCGAAGTAATTTTGCCGACATATTTTTAATTTTAGCGTTGAATTGTATTTATAGGCTTACACTGTTTTATACCTAACTAGAAGGCCCATATTAAACTTTTTTTCTGTACCGTAGAAAGGTAATAAGTATCCTATAATCATCTTCGGATTACTATACCTGTATAAAGATTAGTTAAGTAAGGGCCGCGGGTTTCCTTACGGATGACGTCAGCAAGCGAGACATTGCCATGAAAGACAGAGACAAAGACACTTTCTAACGTCATTCCGTACGTAAACCGAACGAAAATTCCGAACGTCTGTGGCGGCCCAAGAAGTTATAATCTGTCCAGCCGTTTTGGCGTAATGAGTTGACAAAGAAATATTTACAATGGCGCTGTGTGGAAAATAGAGCTTCAATCCCGGCATTTTTTGTATGGAAAATACCGGGAATTGGATAATAATAATCCATACATAAAAGTGCCCTTGTGGCCTTCTTGCAGAATAAAGTTCATTATTTCATTGCTTCATTATTTCATGACTTCATTATTTAATTTTTTCATTATGTCATTATTCATTATTTCATAATTCAATTATTTCATTATTCCATTTTTTCTTTATTTCATTTCATTATCAAAATCCCGGGATTTTAAGTGGTAAAACCGGTAAGATCAAAAGAAAAATATTATTGTACAAATTATTCTTCTTAATCACAATCACTGCTTTTATTCACTATTTCCAAAAAGTCATCTTGAAAATACATATAACTGCATACTCAAATACTACAATAAGTGTGTAGACTATTGCTAAATTTTTACACAATTTTTTTTAGATTTCTTTAAAGTCAAAGAGCATTTTTTGTATGAATAGCCATATATTTAAACCATTGATTTGTATCAATATCAAGATTAAAATCAAATATATGGTTAAATTTATGAAGCATGTAATGTCTGATTCTTTTTAATGTTGGTACACACCACAATTTTTTATATTAAACCATTGATACAAAGATCAAAGCTCAAAGAAAAATTAAAATGTGTCACCTGGTGGAAAAAACCGGGAATCGAACCCGGTACAGTGGCCTCTGGATTGGAACGCGCTGGACCGGGTTCGATTCCATCAGGCATTTACGCATTTCAATAGAATTAGACATTACATGCTTCATAAAATTAACCATTATATATACCTATTTGATTTCAATATTTCACTGTATGACAACCATGTATTTCAACGCAGTTTTTCACGATCATAATGGTAATTTAGTTATTTTCCCTTAACTAACCTTTAGGGGTGATGACGTCATGGCACTCGCCATTGTATGGAGCGTTTTCAGGGCTCCGTAAGAATGTCGAACTTTAACAGTATTTTTTGATAAATAATGACACAAAGGTAAATTAAGAAAGAAAAATTGAATGCGATCTACTACAATCGAAGCGGGGTATGAACCCGCGACCTCTGCGTTTCCAGCGCATTGCTCTCCCAACTGAGCTATCCGACCGCTACGTCAATCACACCAAATCTTTCATCCCTTAATTCTATACGCCACTGGAGCGCCCTCTGCGTCATATATGTTTTTGGATTACCAGTCCAGCGTGTTACCCTCTCCACCACCCTAACGCCAGATAACCTTTTGCGCACACACGAAGCGTATTAATATTCAACTAAAATTACACGTTTATTATATGAACTATAAAAACTTACTTTTATGCTCACCTACGGTGATCACTTTATTTTGCAATGTGTTATTATTTTATTTCAAAAGGAAACTTTACGAAGCAAAGTTTGTGAAACTGGCCCTCTTGTGTCCTAGACTATAAAACAGGATTTTAAAGAAGCATTCTCTTTGTAACTTCTATTACAACGTGAAACGACCTGTTATATATTAGCAACAACACTTATTGTTCTCTTAAAGTGTCTGGAAAACTCCCATATTTATGTAGTTATTATCTGTTCTGGCCAGATACGGAGAGTACTTGCGAAGTTTTAGTAAAACTTTATTCCTTTAGCTATTTTGTACGTTGTGTAACAAATGTTGTCTGTCATTGATTTAATGATTATAAATAAAAAAGAAAGACAATACAATACAAAAGTAATTATTTTTTCATTAATTTTATTATACGTAACTATTACATATGAAATTATGAACTATTCAATCTAAAATTTATCTTAAAAGTTACTTACGTAGTTTGTCCAAGAATAGGTAGTGGCGAATTGAAAAGTATCATATAAAATGTTATGGAGTTAAATTCATTATTATTTATTATTTTACTTTTTTAAGGCTGTCCCACTGCTGGGCAAAGGCCTCCCTCTCTTTCTTCCAGTCGTCTCTGTTCAAGGTAGTAACAGACCAATCTTTTCGGAATGTGTCTAGGTCATCCCGCCATGTCTGTCGTTTAATAATCGCTAAACGCTGTTATTTATCCCAGAAAATCAAGAATAGTTCTGATATTATCAAAACCACCTGAAAAGTAATTAATGTGGAAACTGGTAAATCAAGGCATGCTATTAGTGATCCTAAATTGAATATTGATGGCACAATTATAGATTCTAGTTTAGATGTAGCAACAGAATTTGTTTTTTTTTTGTCACCGATATATCAGTGTCCACTACAAAGTGTTTAAACTGATCACCTTCATCAGCCGTTACTTTGTTAAAAGATGATGTCCCAGAATGTATAGTAGTAGAGACCTGCATTTTGAACATAGCAGTACCTCAGATGTAGTAAAGGCGTTTAAATATATTAATGTCAAAAAAACTAGTGACCTCTGAGGGGTCTCCGTCCATGCTGTCAATCCCTCATAGATATCATAGCGCCTGACTTAGTCAATAACAGTGTAGATTGCGGCGAGTTTCCTGATCTGATGAAACATATTAAAATAACTCCTTTATTTAAATCAGGTAGTACTTCTGACCCCAATAACTTTAGACCAATATCTGTACTACCGACATTTAGTAAAATTTTTAAAAACTTAATTTTGTCTCAATTATTAAGACACTTTAATTCGAACAATTTAATGCATGACAAGCAATTTGGTTTTACACGGGGTCGCTCGACATTCGACGCTGGAGTCGAGCTGGTAAAATGTATTTTCGATGCCTGGGAGGAATCACGAGATGCTTTAGGTATCTTCTGTGATTTATCTAAGGCCTTCGACTGCGTTAATCATGAGACACTGATCAGGAAACTACACCACTATGGAGTTAGAGGATCGGCACTGAATTTGTTAGAGTCTTATTTAAATGGTAGAATACAGAGGGTTGACGTGAATGGAAAGCGATTATCAGGGTCATTAGTCTTTATGGGTGTGTCGCAAGGATCATTATTGGGACCTTTCCTGTTCCTTATCCACATAAATGACTTGCCACCATATACTTTTGTTTGCGGATGATACTTCACTTATTTTCTAAGTCGTACGAAACCAACAATCTTATAATTACGTAAATAAAGCTATATGTACAGTAGTAAATTGGTTTAATGTAAATAATTTATTGTTAAATGAGAAAAAGTCTAAATGTATTAAGTTTGTCACGAATAACGTTAAACACGAACAAGCAAGTGTTATTGTTAAAGATGAGGAACTGGAACTAGTTGATAGTACAGTTTTTCTGGGTACATTCGATTCTAAGCTGCAATGGGGTCCTCATACTGCTAATCTCTCGAATAGACTGAGTTCTATAGCCTTTGCAGTTAGTAAGATCCGTCAATGAACAGACGTGAAATCAGCTCGATTAGTATATTTTAGTTATTTCCATAATATTATGTCGTATTGTATATTACTTTGGGGCAGTGCTACTGATATTAATATAATTTTTGTTCTGCAGAAACGGGCTATTCGTGCGATATATAAAATGCACCATAGAGACTCGCTTAGAGATAAGTTTAAGGACATTCATATAATGCAGTGCATTGTCAATACATTTATGAGAATGTTCTTATGAACATTGCCAATTTAAAAAAGAACTGTGATATACATAATATTAATACTAAAAATAAGCATAAGCTCGCAGTGCCTGCCACTAGGCTCCATAAAATAAGAAAATAATTCATGGGTAGCTGTGTAAGATTTTATAATAAACTTCCTAGCAGCGTAACTGACTTTTCTGTTGGTAAATTCAAAAACTATGTAAAACGTAAACTTATTTCTAAAGCTAGCACACAAGACTACATGAATCATAACGTGTCGTGAGACTAATCAAAATGAAAGCAATCTTGTGTTTCATTATTTAAACGAGTACCTATCAAGGTACTGATATTTTAATTTTTTTTTTTTTTATTATATACTTTTTGACATTTAGAGTTTTATTCTAGGAACATTCTAGCCTCCGTTTTATATTTGTATAAGTTTTTATTTGTTGACGATCCTTTTTGGGACTTTTCTTTTATTTCTATAATGTTGTTTTTATGTTTTTATATTTATTTTTAGTAATAATTCTATCAATAAATTCCTCTGCTCTCTGTAACTGACGATTGGAAAGTGCTTATAGCTAGGCCTACTTAGATAAAGAATATTTTGACTTTGACTTTAATTCACAAATAACGAAAATAATGGCAATGGAAATGAAAAGAAAATATGACGATACAACATAAATTATGTAATACATAAGTGTTGATAATGCTTTATTTAGTCATATAAGATACTATTGAATACGAATAAGGATTACCTACCTATGTTATTTGGTTTCTATTTGTTTTCATACAATGAGGTTTCGTGGCGGAACTGCTGCATACGAAGCGAGCCGGATCCCGTCAAGGGTAAATATTTGAATTTCTAGTTATGAGCCGCCATTACAGTTATGAACGCGAATACTCGAAAACGTATTAATGGGAATCAAAATAAAGCACATTTACAAACAAAATGCAATAGGTACATACTTACATTAACAATCACTTCAAAACAAATTTGCTAATTCGCAATCGATATAACTAGGTCATCAAAAGCATAGATGCCCTAAGGACTAGCAAGTAAACCTACATACAACACTGCAAAGATGCAATGTCCGAGTTAGGACAGTACGTTGTCAGGAATAAAGTTGTAATTGTCCTGCTGCAAGAACCGTATGCATGGAGAAACCAAGTGGCAGGCCTGGGGCACCTGGGGGGTGCTCTCCACTACGAAATGGTGAGCTACCACCAAGAGCATGCATACATTTAAGTAATAAAGAACATGGGTTGTCTTATGACCTTACGTTACAGAGATCTAGTAGTGGTGGAAACATTCCTCGTCGCTGAAGAAGGGAAGAAAAGAAGAGTGGCACTAGCATCCTGTTACCTACCGGGCGAGTGCAAGGCACCTACAGAGGAGCTAGAAGACGCCGTACAAGGATATCAAAATAAGAGAGTACCCCTAATCATTTGTTGCGATGCTAATGCGCACAACGAAGTGTGGGGAAGCACCAACACCAATGGTAGGGGAGAGTCATTATTAGAATTTATAGAAAGTAAATACCTGGACATACTGGACGAGGGGAACACCGCCACGTTCGTAACAAGGGTAAGAAGAGAGGTATTAGATATAACGCTGACAACTGGCGACATAACCAAAAGGATGAAAGAATGGAGAGTAGACAGGGAAGACAGTATGTCGAACCGTATGAGAATACTCTACAATATAGATTACTTGGTGGAAAAGCTAAGGATAAGGAACCCACGACAAACAGACTGGGCTAAATACGAAGAGGAACTGAAGGCCAATGCGCCGAGACCAGAGAGATGTACGGATATCGGAAAACTGGAAGAAGCTGCATTCGGGCTTGAGAGAAGCATCATGAAGACCTTTCATACAGCATGCCTGGAGAGAACACTTCAAACCGGTAGAGGACAACCATGGAACAAGGAACTTCATAAGCAAATAAAGAAAACACGCAGGGCGATGAGACAAGCCATGAAAAGGAACGACACTCAGAGCTGGGACGTGTTCAGTGAAACCCGTAATGCCTATAGCAGGCTGAGGTAAAAATGCAGTCGTGATGGCTGGAGACAATACACAGATGAGATAAACAACTACTCGGAGGGGGCAAGGGTGGTGAAACTACTAGCAGGAGATCAGGCATGCCGTCTGGGAAGTCTGAAGGTGGGCGATAGTCTGATGACGGACCCAGGAGAGGTTTTGGGAGCTATGCTAAAGACACACTCCGCAGACTGCGAAGAAGACAGGGAAGAGTAAGAGACGTTAGGAAGCAATGAAGCGGACTGGAGGACGGCCGAGGAGGTGGTGGCGAAGGAGAGACTGATCTGGGCAGTCAAATCTTTTGCTACATTCAAGGCTGCAGGGATGGACGGTATAATTCCAGGACTACTCCAAAAAGGTTAGAAACTAATAAAAGAGCAACTGGCGGAAATATTTGAAGGCAGCATTGCACTAGGGTATATCCCAAAAGCGTGGAGAGAAGTACGGGCAGTCTTCCTACCAAAACCAGGAAAAAATACTTACCAGGACGTGAAGTCATTTAAAAGTATAAGCCTATCATCCTTCGTACTGAAAACACTGGAGAAAGTGATAGACGCATTCGTAGGAACACAAATAGGGAAGAGTGGAAGGCCGCTACATGGAAATCAACTTGCCTTCATGGCGGGAAAATCCACGGAAACGGCTCTTAAGTAATACAATCTTACAGTAAGGATCGAGAGATCACTAGAAGCAAAGCACTATGCACTGGGACGTTTCTTCGATGTGGAAGGGGCCTTTGATAAGGCGACCTTTGAAGCGGTAGAAGAAAGTTTAAAGAGAGACGGCATAGATCCTACCATAGGGATCTGGATAAGCAAGATGCTGAGGGGAAGAGCTGTAAAAGTGGAACTTGGAGGAGAATTGAAACGAATAAGACCAAAAAGGGGATTCCCACAAGGAGGATGCTTATCACCACTTATGTGGTGCTTACTTCTAGACTCCTTAATTATAGAGACCAACAAAGAAGGTTAATACGTGCAAGCCTACTCTGACGACGAGGTTATACCTGTGCGAGGAGTGGCCCTAAATGTTGTCAGAGACATAATGAGGAAAGAAGTTATGGAAATATTAGCATGGTGTAGGGATAGAGGTCACTCGGAAGAAGCCACCTGATGAAGTTGACTACACGCACGGGGACAGTGGTCATCTCAAGGCCGGACATTCTCTCGCAAGTTTAGGATTTCTACAGCCAGCTCTACGTCTCACACGCACCCCGATCTGACCCACAGGATGATGATCCCAGAGCTACCCTCATACGCCAGTTTACAGAAGACCTGCCTGAGATCAGCCTAGATGAGGTCGTATTGGCCCTAAAACAGCTTAAAAATGGAAAAGCTCCTGGAGAGGATGGTATCACGACAGAGCTCCTGAAGGCAGGGGGTACACCCATACTAAGGGAGCTCCAGGAGCTGTTTCATACTGTCCTCTTCAATGAGAGAACTCCACAAGCGTGGAACAGAAGCGTGGTTGTTCCATTTATCAAGAAAGGCGATACCACCCTGTTGAAAAACTATCGCCCCATATCGCTTCTGAGCCACGTATATAAGCTGTTTTCAAGGGTTATTACGAACCGCCTTTCCCGAAGACTCGACGAGTTTCACCCCCGGAACAGGCCGGCTTTCGAAGTGGGTACGGCACCATAGACCACATTCACACAGTGCGGCAGATTATACAGAAGACTGAAGAGTATAATCGGCCTCTGTGTCTGGTTTTTGTGGACTATGAGAAGGCCTTTGACTCAATCGAAACTTGGTCTGTTCTGGAGTCCTTGCAACGATGTCAAGCCGACTGGCGATACATCGAGGTGATGAGATGTTTATATTCAGCCGCCACGATGACTGTGCAAGTACAAAACCAGCAGACAGAACCAGGAGTGCGACAAGGTGACGTTAAATCACCGAAACTGTGGTTAACATAAATGGTCAACACATCTCTCATCTACAATTCGCAGATGATATCGTCATCATGGCCGAGACGTTGCAGGACCTAAAACACATGCTAGACAGCCTGGCAGATTCGTCTCAGCGTATCGGTCTTCGGATGAATTTGGATAAAACCAAAGTTATGTTCAATGAGCATGTCGATCCGCGACCGGTCACCGTAAATGGAGTCTCCATCGAAGTTGTCTCCGAATACGTATATCTAGGGCAAATGCTCCAACTAGGTAGAAGCAACTTCGACAAGGAGGCTAAGAAGCGAATACAACAGGGCTGGGCAGCGTTCGGAAAACTGCGCCGAGTCTTCACGTCGCCCATACCTCAAAGTCTAAAAACGAAAGTTTTTAATCAGTGCGTCCTACCTGTTATGACCTACGGAGCCGAGACGTGGCCACTCACCATACGACTAGTCCACCAATTCAAAGTCGCTCAGCGAGCCATGGAAAGAGCTATGCGAAGTAATTCGACAGAGACCCAAAGTTATTGACATAGCACAGCGGATAAGCAAGCTGAAGTGGCAGTGGGCTGGTCATATCTGTCGTAGAGCCGATGACCACTGGGGCAAACGAGTCCTGGAGTGGAGGCCACGAATCGGTAAACGTAGTGTAGGGCGCCCTGTAACAAGGTGGAGCGACGACATTTGTAGGACAGCGGGTAGCAACTGGAGGACGAGAGCTGAAAATCGAGCTCAGTGGCGTGCCATGGGAGAGGCCTATGTCCAGCAGTGGACTCAAACAGGCTGATGATGATGATGATGAGGGATAGAGGACTGGATCTGAATCCCGATAAAACTGAACTAATATTATTCACCAATAAAAGAAAAAAAGATAAAATGAAGCCTATCAGCATACAAGGTAAAGAACTAGAAGTATTTAAAGAGCTGAAATATCTGGGAATAACATTAGACAAATCACTCAGATATAAGACACACATAAGGGAACAATCGGCCAAAGCCATGAGAACGCTTTATCAGTGTAAAAGGGCGGTCGGAAGAAAGTGGGGCCTGAAACCATCGATGATACACTAGATATATAAGGCGGTGATATTACCAAGAGTACTATACGGAGCCATAGTGTAGTGGCATAAGAATGCGCATTGAAAGCTTTGGGCAACGTTAAAGGTTTGCGGTTTCAGTGCGTTTGTGCTTAAATTATTGTTAAATGGCTTACTTACTTCCACAAATTCCAATGCTCTGAATCGTTTTATACAGAAACCTTTAAACTGTTGGAATGTAGGTAATTCGTCCGTGTCGAGGTTTGATGAAGCTGTAAACTCCCACTGTTTACTTGTCTCTGGATCAAGTTTGAGAGTGAGCAAGTGTATAATAATCGCATCCCAAGTACAGACGTCGATGCCGAGGTTGTTCAAAGCGTTCAAACAGTCGGTGCTGGTGTCTACTATTTCTTTAAGAAAACTTGCTGACTCACCGCCACTGCTCCTTTGTGATAATAATCGTTTTAATATATTGTGACACATAAATCTCTTATTATTGTATCTTTCCTTTAATAAATCCCAACATATTTTATAGTTGGCATCAGAAATTGGCGTCTGACGGAGTAATTGTTCCGCCTCGCCGGTCAGGTATGCTTTTAAATAATGCATTTTCTGCACGTTGTCTAAAGTATCATTGTTGTGAATTAAGGATTCAAAAAGATATCGAAATGTCACCCATTCAGTGTACTTGCCCGAAAAAGTTGATATAATAATTTTTGGAAGCTTAATGACAGACTGTTGGTAACTCTTTTCTTCAACGCCTGTGACTGCTGTCCTTTGTTCTTGGGGTTTGGGAATAAGCGCTATTACTGCAGTCATTAATGCGATTTTATATTCTAGGTATAAATTATCTGTTAACTCATACACCCCTTTAGTCACATAGGAACTATAGAGTCAAGTCTTCAGAAGTAGAGTAAAATTCCATTTACTGCTTGTGACATGTCGAGAAATTCTGCCATTTGATTGTTCTTCCAACCTTTGAAACCTTGCCTCCAGATAAGGTTCTGTTATGTGATCCTTAGGTAACTGAATGTAATTATTATATGAGTTGTTAATTTGGTTCAATCCTTATATTTGTATTTTAATCAATGCTTCCATTGAAACAGCCATTATGATAAAGTATAACGCTATTACTACATTTAAGTTTTAGCCAATTAAAAAATATTATCCCTTTTTATACCAAAAAGCATCTGGCGGTTAAATTAATTGACATATTTAACACTTAATTAACTTTTATAAATATGACACGTAAATTTTCTAAGTCCATACTATACATTCTGAAAAAATTGCAAGTCCATAGAATAAAATTTGAAATTTTTACAAGTCCAAATGTAATTCGAATTTTTTAAGTGTTTGAATTTTTGGGACTTAGAAATTTTGGGCATAGGTTTCCCGTATTACCTAACAAATTGTGCAGAGATTATACTGAGTCTAAATTAGTTCGTTAATCTATGTATTAATTTAAAGTCCTAAAATAATGTTTTAGCATCGAGTTAATTCCTTTTTCTTCTAAGGGTCAAATTCACGTTCTTCAATAAGGTTCACTTTCTAATAATTACTTCAAAGTAACTCACGGTTTCTCCAAGGCAAGTTTGACACTTGACGCCTCGTTCCGTATCCTCTCGGAGCGTCCCGGTTCCAGGGAGCCTTGTGCTGGCTACTTCTTCCTGCTGCCACTCCTCGGCCAGCAATCCACTGCTGCTGGTCTTCGCACTCCGTCCGTAAAAACGTCGCCAGTGGTGAACACCTTGCTAGTATCCGGTTCGAAGGACCATGAATGAAATCAAAGACGTTGATACTTTCGGAGTACGTGTATTGGTTAAGTTACAGGTCTCTCTTGGTTGGTTTTGGTTCAATATAAAATACATCAGGTCGGGGTTATCAAATTAGGAAAAATCCTAACAGCGTGATGCAGCAGATCCCTTACACGGGTCAGCGACATCTGTTGGGACAATAATATACTAAAACTTGAATATAACTAAACATGAAATCTACAATCTGTCAAACATAAAATTAGGACTGCTAGCGTCATCTACTATCAATTTTATTTATGTAACAATAATTACGACAAAACGAAGACAGGTCGAGACATCTATCGAGGTAAATTATACTTACATGTACGGTTATACATATGGTTTAACGTTTTCCTTGCTCTTGTAGGTTTTTATCATTCGATGTTCTTGAAATTTTATTATATTCATATTCTTTTAAATGTAAGTGCTCCTCTTTAATAAAATCACTTGCTCGTTCGCCTATCATAATGGTTGGTCCATTTATGTTACCACTCGTCAAGGACGGCATGATACTGGCATCTATAACTCGAAGTTTACGTACACCGTGGACTTTAAGACGACTGTCAACTACTGCAGTTTTAGGAGAAGGACCCATCTTCGCTGTACCCACAGGGTGATAAATAGTCAATACCATGTTGTATGCTATACATTTCCAGTAAGCATCACTGTCAAGTTCTAGACTATCGCAAATCGTCCAGTTTATTCGACCCAAATAGCCGTCAATTGATTTAAAGAATGAACTTTTAACTATTTTTGTTAACATGCGTATACCATCAGCAGTATTTTGTAAGTCTCTGTCGTCATCAAAATAGTTTGCGTATATTAGAGGAGCATCTCTAAGATTTTTTGTATTTAAAGTTATATTACCCTTTGAATAGGGGTGTAAATTATGAAAAAAATATAAATAAAGAGCGTGATCCTTACTCTTTTCAACAATTGAATCTACTACTGAAGGCTTGTAGAGCGCCCGGAAATATGGACCAACTTTAGAGGAATTTTTAGGAAATATTTGAACATGATTTTGGAATTGTGGAAATGAAGCATATTTCGAATTAGAGTACAGTGAAATCATGTTCTCTACAGTATTTGTAGCAAAATAACCAGTGCTATTTGTAAGGTACACTGAAAACTGCACTTCGTCTTCTGCAGGGTCTTCTTCACCCGGATGAGTACCGTAAATTGTAACAGGTATATAAATATGATCCTGGAGATTTTGTCCCACTGCGGGAGAATTTACCAGGCAACTTATACCTTTAGATTCTATATGAGTTTTTGGGCCAATACCTGACAACATGAGTAATTGAGGAGTATTGATCGCTCCTGCACTTAATATAACTTCACGCTTAGCGTAGAAATGCATTACACTGTCATTGATTTCTACTCTGACTCCTTGTGTTTCTAAAGTTATTTCGTCTATTAATATTTTGGTCACTAAGGAATTTTTGATTATTTTTAAATTACTTCTGTATTGTATTGGAATTAAATATGCTTTAGCAGTACTCTCTCTTCTTCCATTAGCTGCTGTAACACCGTATAGGCCTGCTCCTTGTATGTTAGGTACATTTATATCAGCTACTTTATTAAATCCTATTTCATTCCATGCACTTAATAGTCCTTGCGTTAGTGTTTCAGATGTGCTATTGAAATAATTGAGAGCTAATGAACCATTGTGTCCATAAGCAAGGCTAACAGCGGGATTTCTCAAGGCTTTCATATTCTGAAAGCTCTCAGCTTTCTTGTAGTATTCACGTACAATTTTCGGGTGCCATTCCTTATTTCCTTCGTTATACCATCTTTGAAAATCAGCGTCATTGCCTTTAATATAGATCATCCCGTTCATGCTGCTGCAGCCGCCAAGCATTTTTGCTCGTGACCATGCCACTGTTCCATTAACATTAGCTTGACTAGTCTTTCCAGTATCAACTATCGTGTAATTCCAATCATATTTGGAACCTAGAAGCTGGGAGTATAATCCCGGCACCTGAAATCGAAGTATAGTATACTATATTAATACGAGTACATTGTATTATTTGATGATTTCCCTTCTTAGATGAAAATGCTATATTACTGTTTTGCTCCTCGATTTCCCGATGTACAATCCTAGTAAGTGCATCGGAACAAATTTTATAGAACAAAAAAATATATAGCACCCAGCAAAAAGTCTAATGTTTGGACAAAAATGTACATTAATAGGTGGATAACTTAATTGATTCGTAATTATTATAAGTACGAACATTCAAATATTACAACATTATAATAGTCCGTGTTTTTCAGACATCGGGTGAAAAATTACGGGATGGGTACAAACAGATTAAAAACCTTATTTCCAACAAAAATAAAATCCGCTTAAATTTTGAAATTCGGCAGTCCTGCTATTGTACAAATTGACTGTGATGAAATGATTAATTTTATACTTTACAAATACGAAATATCCAGAAGGGTATTTTGTATTTAAAGGTGTCACCTATGATAAAGTTAAGGCGCAAACATAAAGTGAAATGGGTGATCTATTTCTTTTATATATTATTTACTTTAAAAACAATACATCCAGCCAACTTACGATACTCTCCATCGGAGGATCTCCCCCAGCCTCGACGAGCAATATTTTCCATTGCTTGACTTCGCTGAGTCGGTTGGCGACCACGCTGCCTGCCGACCCCGCACCGATTATGATGAAGTCGAATTGCTCGGAATCTGGAAAAATCCTTGATCTTTGTATTCATGGTTTAAATTAATAAAAATTGTGGTGTACCCACATTAAAAAATTGAGACATTACATGTTTCATAAATTTATTTACCTATTGTTAGTCAAACGGTTGAGTTGAGATAAGTAATGGTTGATAAGTTACAAAATGTTATTTTTCTCGAACATGCAATGAAATTTCGTTATAATGTGCCTCATAACAGGCTTCGAAGTATCACGTTTCGGGCGGAATAACTCGAGAGAACTGTAAAGGAATTTCATACAAAATACTTCCCGGCCTAGACTTTCAAAGCCCTTCTTTCCTGGCGTCCGCAGTAATGTACTAATCTTATTAGATTACACGCACAATCTTAAGCACTTTTTTGCCCTACTGTTGAAACGGAAAACATTTTGGTAGCTATTTACAAGCAGGTTTTTAGCATCTGTTACTTACACTTAAAGTTGTACAAATCTCACTTTTTATTTAATAAAAATACTTAATGTAGTCAGTCAATATTAAAAATGCCGTTTTCAGTTTAATATAGAGGTCCATTCATCCTGAGACGTCTGAAACTGGAGATTGAGTAACTTGTTCCACGGAATCATGACATTTTAAGAGCTAAGACACTTCATTGCAGTAGTTGATAGTGCAGTTTGCAAGAAATAAATGGTGTTAAAGAATGTAGATATCTATAGAGACAAAGTGACTTATAACTTTCTTCAAGTTTGAATTTTTACATCAAAACCCAACTATGGTCGCTTTGCTTTTTAACTATGATAATAGTAATCCATTTACCTAGCTCGCCACAAGGTGCGATTCTGCGCAGACTGATGCATCCGATTACTGGGATGCATATGTAAAATATGTAGGGATCGGAAATTCAGGTGGATATTTACCTAAAGTTGACAAAATCATATTGCTATCTCACTCAAACCTCAAACAAAGCCGCGTAGACCTCCAAGTTTTATAGTTATTATAATTTTATAGCTAACTAGCGACCCGCCTCGGCTTTGCACGGGTGCAATGCTGATAAATTGCATGTATTACACATATTAACCTTTCTCTTGAATCACTCTATATATTAAGAAAACACATCAAAATCGTCGTTGCGTAGTTATAAAGATCTAAGCATACTTAGGGACAGACAGACGAAGCGAGTTTGTTTTAATACTATGTAGTAACGACACGTGCCAATTTGAAAAACTGAGATCATAAAGCAAATTAGTCAACAATAGTCTCAAGTGGAATCGAGCCTTGGAATATTAAATTAACTGTAACAAGATTAGCATTAAAAGAGCAATTTTCAAAAAGCTTGTACAAAATTAAGACTTAAATTAAAGTTCAATATAATTTTACTATTTCGTTGTATTTTTGTAACTTTATAGGTATAAATGTTATGGCTGTGTTTGATAATTAAGGTTCTGTTATGATTATTCTTTTTTCTACATAGTATATTTTAATCGGAAATCACAATAATACCTCAATGGAAATCACAAAGAAATTTGGTAACAAAATAGGAAAAATAATTTTGTACGTCTTACTTTATGTTTAGTAACGTTATTTATTTTACATAGAAAACTATCGTGAGTCTCAGACATATTAAAATACTTAAACCCGCAGTGTTCGGTTGGCCGCCGCCGCGACTGATCGTCTCTCCTGATGATGAATCGCGTACCGATTCGAAACATGTCGAGCGTTATTCGACTTCTACGTCGTGAGTAAACCCGTTTAAGTATTTTAAAACGTTATTTATGTTTAGTTTTTATGTGCCGAAATAGTTTTAAATAGATAAAATAAAATGTTACCCCAAAATCACACAATCCAATGCATAATAACCTACCATATACATCTGCTTGTCGAGGCCAGTCCTCGGTGATTTGACACTTGACAGAAGTAACTAGCAATGCTAACGCAACAGTAATGACCCTCACAGCTATCATTCTGGACTGCATGTTAATGCTGTAACAAAGATAATTTCAGTTAAATTTAAATTTCCTTCATACGGTGCTTCTTCACCACAAACATTGGCGTATAAGTTCAGATAGGTATACTAGTTCAGTTTGGTCACAAGCGCAGGGCGCGCACCGCGTCGTGTTCGATTTCAATGTAAGTATTTGTTGTGCACGTGAAAATATGGTGGTTTGTACTGTGTTTGTACCTCGAAGAACACAAATGTGAGAAAATTAAATTGTATGTTAATCGATCTGAGCAGCCTATAAAATATATCTAAAGATTCTATTTATACCTATTACAAGGATTTCAATGAAGGTAGTGTACAATCCGGTTTTTTAATAATACCACCTGATAATTTTATAGTATTTTAATCTCGAAACACACACTGTTAATATTGGTAATAATATATTTAAACGAATGAGTGAATGTAAATTTGATATACCATGTGAATGCTTTCCATTGGATTATTAAAAAAAACTGTTCATTAGATTAAGGATTTATCATTCAATTAAAAGATATAATAAATTATTAAAAAAAAGCTATAAAAACAAAATCTTTAGCGTAAGTAATTTGTAATCAATAAATAAATAAAAAAACTGATCGATATCATTTTATTTATTTTTGTCCACTAGTGCCAACCCTACCATATTAGGTATAAATTTTGCGCGCTCTTTAGAAGCTTAGTCTCTGTTCCGTTTCTTTACTCATGTGGTATTAGCTTGTAAACCTGCTGTTGGTGAGCCTTTCGGAAACAAACTTCGTTACTTGGAGTGAGCCAACATTCAAAATCGAATTCAGCAGAATTTTTTACTTCGGAAAAGTGATGTTGTCAAAATGGCTCACAAAATGCCGTTAGACTTGATAATTTTAATATGAGCTACCAGGCCTAGTTCCAATTCCAACACCAACAGCGTTTAGATTTTTATCTTTTTGTCTGTTTTTAAACTGTTTATCTGTTCGTCTGTTTATTTCACAGCGCATCACCTTGAAACGGCTGATCAGATTTTGATGAAAACTTAATTAGGTAATCTATCGAGAAAATCCCCGGCCATATTAAAGTCTATAAACAAATAACAATAAAAGGGGGGGGGGGTAGCCACTACACTCGATTGAGTTAAGTTTGTACATGAATCTTATGGCGCTACTTAGGAATGAAGTGCAAACCTTTTTCAAACATGTGCTACGACTATCGAGTACTCTGATAAACTAACAGATGGCGCTGGAATTAATAATGTTGTGACATGAGTAAGCCACTGAGGAAGGATTTTTGGTTAAAAGATCTTTATTTCCTCAAAAGAATAACAATAATTCACTTACTTGAGAAAAATCAATTACATGTATAAATTATAATAATCTAAGTTGAACGTAATCATTATTACAATCGCAAAATTATAAAAGTTACAATTTTCCGGTAGAATTATAAAAGCTTACAAAACAAGTTAACTAAACTACGATCGCTGTCTGCTTAGGATTTTGCCAAATTAATTCTTAAAGTTTAGAAGAGGGGGTACTACGAATTGTACGTTTTTTGGGACATAAACGGCCGTATCGTAAATTTTTTCACAGCTTCAAGGGACCGTAGACTTAATTATATGGTCTGGACATTGGGTACTTTCTTCCCCACTAGCGGACACAAACGAAACCAATTAAAGTTTTTAGATAATGTTACGGGCTTTACCACTGTGTATTTTTTATTCCCATAACTAATGGGAAAGCTGAGAAAATGAGATTTTTATAGCGCAGCAATAAGGTTTTCATTGTTTACAAACATCGAAAGCTTGCTGCTGCTGTAGCTACTGAAGTCGCTTTCTGGCGGTTTTTGGAGGACTTTTTGCTGGAGGTCGACGTCGATGCTTCCGCGGTGTCTTCCAGGGCATGGTCGGAATCTAACGCGACAACCACTTCTACAGAACGCAACTGTAAGGTTTTCTACATAAGGGCCATGCGCGCGCTTGCGCTTTTCCTTCAGAGGCATTGCGACCTGAAATTCTGTTTCCATCTTGTCCGCGTCGCGCCTCTTGGGCTGCGTTACGCGGTCTAAGGGGATTTGCTCGAGGGGGATAACTAGGGGCTCTTTGAGGCTTTGGACCTCTGCTAACGTCCCGGAGGCGGGGTTAACACTGAGGGTCGGGCTCCGGATTACCTTTCCTGCACCTTTGGGGGTGCGGGAATGGGATTTCCGAATGTCAGAATCCGTCTTGGCCTTAGAGGCCGACTGGGGCGGGCGCGGCCACCTTTACTGGGGGCTTCGCGTCTTAAACGGCGCCGGGGCTGCCTTAGAGGCAGGGAGCGCTGCGGGGGCTTGGAGGCCTTAGGAGTCTTGGCCTTTTTAGGAGCCTTCTGCTCTGCCGCCGGGGGAGAGGGAGAATTAGGGGCTTCGATTACCTCAGTTGCAACCGGAGCCGGAGGGGCCGTGGGAGACGATGAGTTCTGTGACTTTTCCGGCACACTCATTGACCCGAACTCATCAGCCACCGAGAAGTCAGAGAAGCTCTTGCTTAGCCCTTTTTCATGCTTGCAAAAGCGTAAAACTAAGCCAGCAACAGATTCGATAGCTTCCTTGTGGTCCTCGGAACAGGCCGCTTCGCGGAGAAGAGTTACGGGATCCATGGGGAAAACGATGGAAACAGAATACTAACAGTCAAAGTCGTAGCCTGGATTGACGTCTTGCGCGGTCCTCGCCGTGTCTTTGTCACACTGCACTACGCAACCTACTCACGAAGGGCATAAAAGAGGACAGGACGTACACCTCAGGAGAGATGCTCGGGAACACTTTTCAACGAGTTCACCTCACGCGGCCCGCCTCAGTGTGCAATAATAAAATACTCGAGACCGATTTCTGCGCTGCGGGCCGGCCCGTAGCAGCCCGCCCAAAATGTGCGCGTACTCTAACTTGACAAGACTATAAACCACAACCTCTATGAGTCTGGCACTTCAACTGCTATCTATACCAAGCTAGTCATCAAATAACACAAAATATATTCATATACAGTACTAAACATTTACATACAGTACAGTATTCAAATAATACGATCACCGTACCTGAATTATTAGAGTTATTATATTTCGGTATTCCCATACGCCACAATAATGCCCCTTTACTTAGTAAAACTAGAAGTTAGAAGCTTTCAATTGAGGTATGTTTCAGCTTTGTCCGCCGTGGGGAATTTTTCCATAGTAAAGTACCCAATATCCTTTCAACTCGATACCTCAACGCGTTCTCAAGATAAAGGGTCTTGACAGATAGACAGACGGATGGAGAACAAAGTGATTCTATAAAGGTTCTGTTTTTTCCGATTGAGGTACGGAACCCTAAAAATCCCATAATTGAAAGCCCTATTTGCCTCACTGTCATCTGACTCATTTGACGATGCAGCATGCGGACGCATTTGACTTATTTACGAAAAACCTGTACTATCTGTTCCTTTAAGGATACTTTATGCAGTCCGATCTAATCGACGTTTTACTAATCCTAACACATTTTTGATAACAACTGTTTGATGGATTACATGTTACTTAACCAAAAAACATAACACTTACCAAATAATTATTAAAGTTCTGAATACAACTGAAGAATGTAATCACGTCATGTCTTTACAAAAACGTATGTAAAATGAGTATGATATTGCGTGAATTATAGAACCAGGAGAATTAGCTATTAAGTACCTACTTAAAAATATAAGTATAATTATCTAACAAATTTCAATGATGCCAAGATAAGCATCTTTATCACACGCATTGTGTATTTTGTTTATCTATGTAATCCCACTAATTAATTATATAAAAGCGAAATTTGTGTATGTGTGTTTGTTTTCACCCCGAAATCTGTCCGGATCGGGATTCAATTTGTTATAGAGATAGTTTGTATCATAGCTTAACGCATGGGCATTTTTTTTTTCTAGGGAAAAAAATGCATGGTTCCTGTAGGAATGAATAAGTTTTAACGCGAGTGAAGCCGCAGGCAATACCTAGTTGAATATAAATGTAGATAATATAATTCCATTTCATATCAGTCGACTTATAGAAATTAGTTACCTACTTATCTCCGGTCGTTGATTGGATGGAAATAATGCTCATGCTTTACCTGCGGTAAAACATGACCTATCGGCTAATATAAAATTGCTATAATGCGGTTTCTTTGTTATTCGTATTTTGTTGATCCAGATAAGCGAAATAAATAATTTGAAGTTCTAAAAATGGTCGATCACCGCCGAGCCACGACATTGCGCGATCAGCGACAGCGGCAGCGATGTGGCAAGCGGCAAAAATAAAATCATACCTATGTATAAAGCATGCCTCGAACTGCCGCGAAAGGTGCCGTTCCAGCGGTTTTGCCGAGTGAATCGGGGTACAGCGAGAACAATTGTATCGGTGACTAGGAAAGACGCTACAACTTCAGATCAACTCGTGCCGCGGTGCTCGCCGCTAAGCCGAGAATCGTGGCCGGACCGTAATAACGAGTAACCTAAATTTCCACCACCAAATCCATCCCAACTAATTAATTTACCAGTAAATTAGTAGCTATGAATAAATATTAACAAGCTCTGGCTCATCGCGCGTCTTTTTGGCAGAGTAACGTCTCATACTGCTATAGTGCGAAGTAAAAAAAAAATGCAGCGGGTGGGGCTCGCATATCTGACAGCTATTCGGGTCAACACGTGCGCCTTACTTTTTAGGGCCATAGGTATAGCTTAAGCTTACTGCCAATAGGCTTATTTTTGTGGGACCAGCGGCAGCGTCAAGCGTCAGTATTCAGTCATTTATTTGCTTAAACATGGTATAACTATACAGATCGTCCTAAATCTATTTACAGAACTACATGTTTTGTCATAGAGACATGCAAATCTTAGGTACTATGTGTGTGCAGCATATGCATAAATTAGTTATGTACTAGGAGTGTCAATAGGCTAGTTGACTCATGTCAAATTGTAATAAGTAAACGAATGTTTATTCCGTATAGTATTTAGCAAAGGAAACCTAAATATAAATTTTTCAAATCATAAAAGTGAAAGATGGCTGAAAAAATAGAATTTGAAAATATGGTTTTTAATCTGTATGTTGAAATGCTTAAAACGCTGTCCGCCATTTTCGCTTATGATAGTGACGTCATCGGTCATGTAAACAAAACTGAAAGTCTACTTTGAAGACTTCGAATAGTGCCGTCCCTCTCGATCTACTGCCAAAGTATATTGGAGTGAGCGGAATGGCACTATACGACGGTCGAATTTCGAATATTTACAGGTAATTCTAAGTTACGCCAGATTAGCAAAAGTCGAAAATGGCGGACGGCGTTTTTGACTGTTGATGAAATTTTAATTTTCAATTGATAAAATTTAGCTTTCTAGCTTCCACAAAAATAGAAGACATTTTTTTAGAGCTAGTAAAATCATTATTAACCATTTGAAATATATTTCAAAACTGGGTCTACTAGCCTATTAAATATTCCTGAATTGTGTAGTAAGCTTTAGACGCTAAAAACTTAAACAATACATTCTTAAATTCAGTCATGGTTATTGTATTAAGCTGTTTACACTCACGTGAAATTGTCAGGAACGGCCCGACATGTTTCGAACTCGTATGGAGCCCTTCATCAGGGACGGCTGCCCGTACACCGCCGCGGCAAACTCGTCACTGCTGATACTTTGACCGACGTTCCGCTCTGAGCGCGCGCGCCGATGGCGCGGGGGCGGGGGGTGCTTGCAAGCCCGCAACTTGTAAGTCCAGGACTCCAACGTCACTTTTGTCATCAATAGACATTACGCACACTTGACTAATGGTGTCCACGGGATTGTCCAAACGCACAATATGTTTCGCCGCCGGAAGCACAGGCTTCCATGCTGGAGGTAAAGCCCAACCGCCGTCTCTCTTAAAATTCGGGCGCCGTCCGATCTCGATAGCTTCGTGTACCTTACGTTGTATACAACGTTTCTCACTTTCAAATATCTCTTGCTTTATCGAAACGGACGAAATGAGACGCACCGGCTTCGACGACATGTTCAGCGACCGCGGAATTATTCGTGTCCAGCTTCCGTACACTGCGTATGTGCTCAGACAACCTTGCAGACACATTACGTCCCGTCTCCCCTATGTACGCCTTGCCACACTCACAGGGTATCAGTCATGGTTTCTAATTTTAAAATTGAAATCGGAAATTAATTGAATATTTTTGGAGCAATTCCAAAAATACTTTTGGACAAATAAGCTGTTTTGAATTTCTTATGATTAATTTTATGTTGCTGACGTGTGCTATTAACCCATATATGCCCAGAACTATTTTTGGTCTCCGATTTCTTTCATTTTTGGGTATGTGGGACCCTAAGGGGTTCTTATAAATTCTGTATTTAATGATTTGAGATTAGAGGGGGGGGGGAGGGTGTTTTTTTAATGGGTCGAAAACTACCCCTAGGGCAAATCTGTTCCTTAGGGTCGTTTTCGACCCATCGTGTGCCGTGTAAGTCAATGTTGGATAAAATTGACATAACACTGTTTATATTGTTTATTTCGAGACAAAATTGAAGAATGAAACCTGAAGAAGCCTTTTACGTGAAAATTAACACCTAATAAATAAATAAATAAATAATTTATTGCACCCCGTTAAAGGTTATTTTTACACAAAGCACGCCGTAATAGTCGTGAAAGAATTCTTTCAATCATATGTTCAGAATTATGTTGCCGCATCGAATAAGAGACGCTGGTTTGGATTTTTCTACTGAGCCCGGGTTCATTTCTTGCGTTCTTATTCTGCAGGAAAACACGAGCAATGCTTCGGAGTAACTTCAGTATGCCTATGTCACTGCTAAACTCGCGAGTTAGGAGTGCAGTACCCATTTACTTGTGTATGAACTGTGACGTCAATGACCCAAAAAAGAACGGTATTATATCATTTATTGCCTATCATTTCGATTCTACATATAATGCCGACGTTACAGAGTTCAGTCGATCCACTACCCCAGAATCCATATTGGGAAGTGATATTCCGCTGTGGTACAACAATCGTCAATTTTAGCGCAGCTGAAAATCTTATCTCCGTTTGCGTAGGTTGTACACAGTGTTCAGGCGATAAAAGAGTCACAATGATATTACTATGCCACCTAACAATGCATATCCCTTTGTCCCATCCAATTGGTAGATACCCTCTCCTTATTTTTTAATTGTTTGAAGTCCTCCAGTTGGCAGTTTTCAATTAGAGTGGTGCACACTGTACCATCAGATACCATCGCCAGGATGATCAATATAAATATCAGTACCTTATCTTATCATCAAAGTTTTAATTTTCCTACAAATCTATTATATAATTCGTTGTAAGTAGTCATCTGATCCTAAGTATAAAAAAATAGTAACTAAATACACTTCTGCCCACAGGGTCGTTAATGACCCACCCAAGTTTAGACAACCACTACTTTCCCAAAAACTATTACTTTCAACTACTTTTTGTATCATAAGATAAATAAACTATCTAACTTTATAATAACAATAACATAACAGGTATATTTACGAAGAATAAAATATTACTAACAATTCACTTAGGAAAGATGCACTTTTTTGCCGTCTCAAATCAAATCATAACTTGCAGTGACACTAGAGGTCATAAAATTGCCGGCTAACCTACATTTACCATTAATTTTGAAAGAAAACACTATCAAAATCTCATAGATGGCCCTAGACGACGTAAATGAGCGCTTACGCTTACAAGCTCGCACGTTATTTGATACCTAATTTTCGGGACAAAAACGACCCACTGGGCATATATGGGTTAAAAGACGCAAATTGCAATGCTTTATGTTAGATTTCACATACTTACATTGATATTTCATACACGTAAAGGCTGGGTAATGTCAAAATTTGCAGGAGTCTGTGGGTTTAATGCCACATACTGACCTTAAAAGGACTTCTTTGAGCTCCTGAATATCATTTCACGGTCTTTAGCATTGCCCCAAAATATTACACCATATCTTATGGTAGCCGTAACATATGCGTGATATGCCGTCAGTACTGCCGATTGATTTAGTCTTTTCCTTAAATTATACAATGCATAACTAAATTGGTTAAGTTTTCATCGTCCAGCAGCAAAAACAAATCTTGGTAATGTTAATGTATACAGCATGCCACGTACGGCACGCGATTCGCCGCTCTGTTCCCGCTGCGCCCCGGGCCGCTAGCCGAGCCGAAATTCGCTCGAAAAAACCGGCTAGAACGGCACCGCGCGCGGCACATCGTGGCATACTTCATACATCATACATAAGTAAGATTTTGTTTTTGCAAGCCTCGCCGCTCGCCGCTAACACCGAAGTCTTGGTCCGTTAAAACTGTTGTCAACGCCGAAGTGTGATCTGCTTGCATGGTGATGGTTGTGTGTAGTATAAGCAATTTGAATTAATATGAAGTGAACAATCTTTATGAGGAAATTTGATTGTTGCTAAGTACCTTATGTTTAATGCGTGATAATACAATGTTTGAGATAGTAAAAATCCGCTTGTAAGTAAAGATACACGTGCCGTTCATGTATGTATGGGTAGATTTAGATAACTAAAAAACATATTCAATCTCGTTGTTTCGTACTGGCGTATGTCGAATAGCATACTATAATTGCCAGCTACTTTTTGATGCTGAACTGTACATACTTTTACCTACCTGTTTTGTAGTCGGTTACTTACAATTAGTGATAAATTTATAAACAAATTTAAATGTATGAAACATGTAATGTCTCATTAGTTTTTAATGTGGGTACAGCCCACAATTTTTATATTAAACCATTGATACAAAAAAGAAGATCAAAGCACAAAGAAAAATTCAAATGGGTAACCACGTGTTTAACACGCTGGACCGGTAATCCAAAGGTACCGGGTTCGACTCCCGGTCTCTTCCATCAGGTTACGCATTTAAATTTTTCCTTGTGCTTCGTTCTTTATATTAATGTTTTAATAATATAAACAATTGTTATGAGTGGACTAGCATGCTTTTGAGTAGAAGAAAAAACATGGCGTCAAATCGTGTCGGTTACCCACAATATAGACATTAAATAGACAAAAAAATCCGAAGACTAAAGCACTTCTGTGAAAGAAACAAATACTTACAAAGCGACGCTTTTAAAATCAACTTACTTGCATCGTATTATCTTAAACGCGAAAAAATGCATTCTGTTAAGTCACGTTCCTAAGTTTAGTTTAAAATCGCGAACTAACTTCTCCAGTTAAGAATCCGTTTTCTCTTAAAGATAATAGAAACTTAAATCACTACTGCAATCCTCAGGACTCTGGAAATGTAGGAGACTGTACAATGGGAATGCAGCTTTGTTTAAAGTAAACAATGCTTCTTTTGGGTGCAGTCGGTAAAGAGAGAGAGATAAGTTCGGCAGATTGCTCTTTGTGTGCTGTGTTTAGGTTGTAGCGAAAATAGAAGGAAAATATATATTTCTTTACACCCATATCGCCACGATGAGGTTAGTTAATTAGGAACTAACAGGAAGGAACTAAGCTAAAGTTAACTAAGACTATTATCAAGTTCTAGATATGTATTCAAAATCAGTTTTTTGGGGAAACATCGGGAAGAATCTTAATAGCGTGATGCAGGATCCCCTTTTATTTTGTATGCCAGTCTGGTGCCATCTTTTGGTCATAATTTATTCGTCCTCTCATTACGTCGAAACGGCTGGACAAATTTTAACCAATTTTGGTACAGGGATAGACGGACATCCAACGATGGTTATAGGATAAATATTTTTTTTACCATTTTACGGTGAAGAAAAAAAATTACGCGGTCGAAGTTGCACCTATTTGTTATTGTTAAGTAATAATTTTAGTTAAGCTGTCATATACGTCCCCTTTTTCTTAATTTGATTAGAAAGGGACTACTTACAGTATTGCCACTTTTTAATTTCTACTCTTTTTGGTCAGACTGTAGTAAAAAAATCTAAGATGTCCGAATGGTCACAATGAGCTTATCTTGTAAACCATGACACCACAATGCCATAGTCTTACTCGTGTAGATAAGCTTACTTTCGGACATGTACATACTTCTACCGTAATGTTTACCATAATAAATCATAATTCTGATAACATTCACTTTTAAGGTTCGCTCGGCAAAAAGCGTTATGGAAATGCCACGAGTTTGCGCGACAGCGTCAGCGGTATAGTTACTATGGGCTGCACAAATGCATGGCCCATTATTATTGTTCACTCCTAAAATGGGCCATGCAATTATGCACCTCATTGTACCTAACGTGTGTCTCGCTCACTCTTTATGCCGCCGCGGTCGGATCTCTTGCTCAACCGCTTGCCGCGCTGCTGGTCGTGCAAAAACGTGGCATCTCCGTAAAAGCAGGCACCGCACGCGGCAATTCGTGGCGTGCTTTATAAATTTTGGTATGCTTTTAGTTTTTGCCACTCGCCGCTCACCGCTGCCGCTGCCGCTGGTTGCGCATACTCGTGGCTGGGCGTGTTGCAGCACTAAAGGCTCACTAACTCGGCGCGGTGCCGTTTTTGTAGAATTTAATATCATCGGCCGCTGACGTGGTGCCGTATCACGCAAGTCACAATTTACGGTCCTCGACGTGTCCGTGAACGTGTTAATAAAACGATTAGTACAAAAAGTAAATAATACATTATTGAGCGTGTGTACTCATTTTCCTTATTTTCCTTCCCCGAAAAACCTCGTATTATTCAAAGCAAACAGTAATTCGGATGTATAATAAAGACAACACACATATTATTTTAATATAAACGTAACCTTCGCGAGTTATTTTTACAATAAACGAATTAAAAAGTTTTCCTTTGTCACAGGAAACATTAAATATAGTACGCCTGGGACCACGGCACGTGAAACCGTGTTGAAACGTCAGGCAATGAAGGTAAATCAAAATATCGCGATAGACCCGGTTCAATAAGTTTTAATTAAGGCACATTATGTTTCAATTTCCTTGACTGTACTGAGCATGTATTCGACTCTGGTTTTGAACTTCACTTTTATCCTTTAAGTGCAGACTGGAATCGCGTCCCTGTGCGAGTAGTCAGCCCACGCTAACGCTTCCAAGCAGATGAACTGTCAAACCATAACAAACTGACTCACTTTGTATGGTTTGACAGTTCATTTGCTTGGACGAGTTAGTGTGGTCTGACTATTTTTTTTTTATAAATAATAGACAACCTTACGCAAATCGATCTAGTCCCAAATAAAGCTCAAGAAGGCTTGTGTTATTTGTTGTGTTATTGTGTGACTCTATGAGGTTATTTTTGAATTGAGAATTGAGAGAAGTAAAATATTCTCTTGTAATAATATTATGCGAGCTTAAGAAGTTATTTAATCGATATTGTTCAAGACGCAAGAGTGTAAAAAGTAGCTTAGAATATTATGTAGCATAAAGTTGAATCTGCTCCGCTATCTTCTCGATTGCTTCTCGAATGGAATGTCAACGTAATCTTTAAGATGGCGTTATTCTCAAGCAACCCACTCGACTCGCCTTGGAATACCCGAGTAACCCTGGACACAAGATGATATTTATTTTTTACTTGAGTATTTACTTGAACGTAAGACGGTAGGTAGCACGTTCAAGGGGTTCACTAAAGCCCGTGCAAAGTACGGAGCCCGTCGCTGGCAAGATTTTACTTATAATAGCTGAATTGAATAGGTATATAGGAGTATCTGCTTAGTTATTCATACTAGCAAACTCTGTGTACTGTGGACAAAGGTTGTGTAGGTACGTAAGGCACTACTATTTTTGTTTTGATAAAGTACTAGAATACGTTCGTACGCGTAATTTTTTTTCTTATCGTATTTGGGTAAAATGTATCCTATCACTATCCCTGAAAATCCATCAAGCCCAAGCCGTTTCAGCGTGATGAGTGGACAAATATTTTTTTACCAACGGCTGGCACCACGCGCTCATACAAATCCAACATCGCGTTGTGAAAATGTTTACTGGAATAGAGACCCCATAGGAAACTGGTTTTCAAAAAGTGAGAGCTTTGTCACTTGCAAGTTACGATTGTTATGACTTCATCATCAATCTATTACCTTCTACTACTGGATATAGGTCTCTCCAAGGGTGCTCCACTAATCAAGCTCCTCAGCCACTCTTTAAGAGGCTGCCGCCAGCCATCCTGATAATCTCACCGTTGGGTTACGATTATAAAATAACTAAATATATATTTGCTTAATTATTCATACTGCCGAAATCTGTATGCTGTGTCTCAAAGGTTGAAATTCAAACGTCGTTGGGAGCTTAGTAACTCAGTTTGTACTGCCTTCGTTACAATAAAGGGAAACACGATTTTGAACTTTACTGGTGTTGCCATGTTGCGTAGGGAGCGAGAGAGGGGATCGATTGAGGAATTTATTACCATATATATGTAGAATAATCAACTTTTGAGAAGTTTGTTCACCTTAAGGGCAAGCGTGTTGATGTTTACGTTTTTGGTTTATATTTTAACCACGTACAATTATTAGTCGCTTACACATACGTGTGGAATGTTTACATTACAGCGAAATAAAGAAAATAAAAGGTTGGGCGGTTTTCCTAGCCAATACGGGCCTTACTCTTTCCTATTAGACCACCAAACCGATGCCCGAGCCAATAATTTTTAACCAGTTGGGTAATTTCTTATACACCCTATGATGGCATCGTAGCTCCATCTACCGTAAAGGTTCCGACTTTATGATTGACGTGAGGAATATATATTTTTGTGTCTGTCGTTAATTTCTTTGTATATCGTTCGTTATCGTACCGTATCGTTAATAATTTATTTTTGACTAGTATTTAAAAATGCCGTATTATTTAAAGCACTTATTGCTTATACATTTAGCATGACTGTGAGAAAAAACTATCGAGTTTTACTTAAACATTTAACGATTCTCTCAGCGAGCTATCAACGATTAACCGTTTTAGCCTTCTACAAAACTTCTGTAAAAGCATTCTAAATTTGACAGTTTGATTTAAACCTTATCAAATTATCCGAAAAATAACTATTTATTATGTAGCACACGAGGTTAAAAGAAAGTCAAGACCTATCGCAAAGTGAGAAGAAAAAGCAATCTTTTGAGCCCTCTCAATTGTATGAAGAGTCGAATTACATTTAAACTTCCGTCCACCTTTGACTTTCAAAGGCGAGTCTAATAGGAAAGGAGTTCATTTTTTACTCCTATTTGAGGTCAAGAAGTTCTAACATAGTTGAGTTCAAGAAAGGTGCAGGGATACCGGCGAAGTTGAGTCTTTTGTAGAAAACTTTATATTTTATGTGAACGACTAAGTTGTGATAACCCTGATTCATACCTTTGTTCTTGTTGTTCTGGAACAATAATAGGGTTGTTAACAGCTGTTCTCGATCCATAATAAGAACAAGCTGAGTCTTGAAAGTATTTGCTTATGTTTGCTTGTTAAGAAATATTTTCAAAGAAATGAGGAAGTTTAACAATGTAGGTATTATTCAACGTGGAACAATAACTTTTGGAAACCAATGTTCAGTTAATGATCAAAAGTCATTTAACAGGTCTTACTAGACTTTTAAAAGTTCTCATCGAATGTTTTTGTCTCAAAGTTGTATAATTTTACAGGTTTCATTTTTGCTTTAACTATATTATTCACGTGGTTATTTTAGCCACTGGCAGAACACGCTGGTGATGGTATGATAAGTTGGTGAAATGCTCGGAACTGCACAAAATCAGGAAGATAAGACGTAAGGAATGGGGAAACGCTTGCATACCTATAGCCGTGGGACATAACAGGGGTGTAGACTGATGTTGAATTTTGTACAACATACTGTAGTCATATGAATAAAATTAGCTCAATATATGACATGAAACAAAAAAAAAACAAAAGAATATATTTCTTTATATATGAAACATCAAAGGTACGCAAATTTTATGTTTTTTTTTTTACCAAAAGAAAATGGAAATTGTTTTCGGAATCCTCAAAAAACACACTCCTACACAGTGAAAATGGCTAATTACTTATTGTCTTCATACAAATATTAGTACCCAACCCACGAATGATGTCACATGTTGGTCTCGTTTTTAGACTCTGACTTTTAGAGCAGTCTCAGTGTAGATCCAGTCAATAAAAAAATGAATCGATTGATTCCACAAAAAATTGTCTACTCGCCTATAAATTGTGTTCCCAATAATGATAACGTTATAATCAGAGAGCTATGGAACGTAGTGTCATCGGAGCGAAAGGAATTAACCCGATCCCCAACACAACACTGCGCCTAAAACCTCCCATTGTCATTATTGATGGCCGCTAGGCTTAGGCACGCTTAGGCAACTCTAATAAGCATAGCATGCTAGCATGGATTTGAGTAGAAATATTACCAACTTTCAGACCTTTTGACAAGTTTGATGACTCAAGTTTGGTTCTGAGTTTCACGCCTTGTTATTTTTATTTAAAACTAAATCTGGCTAGCCCTACTCCTATGAGAGCCTATAAAATCTAAGTATATGACAGTTGCTATCATCGAGTTCCATTTACTTGTCGAGGATTTCCAAAGTATTTAATAAGTAAATTAAAGTAAAATACGACCGTACGGCTTAATTAAGCCGGTCGTACAATAATGATATGAAGCTTCATATATAGAAGGAGTGTTTTTTTCAATCGAGACTGCTGGAGATTCATTCTGTCCGCTGCGATGCGTAAATTGTCTTTTTTTCATTTCTGAAGACGTAGAGAAGGACTTCGCGAACTGTTCCCATTAATGTAGTAACATAGTAACATAATAACACTAATGGGAAAATTGTATGAATGTAGTAATGTAGTAACGTTTTCGAGGCAGATATAGAAAAAAATATTTATCAGTCCGCGTTAAATAATAATGTTAAAACTGTCTACTTAAGTTTAAAATTTCTTAAACCTTGTCAAAATCGCAACAAGCCTCCAAAGACTTATTATTTTGCACACGTCCCACGCAATCCGGCAGGAAATACAAAACAACCAACGGATTTCAACTTTCTAAACTACTTTATTCATCGTATTGAATAATAAATCTATATTATCACAGAAATCCATTCAAGCCCATGCGAATGATACAATGTTTATTGTAACAGGCAAAAAAATGACAATAAATCTTTGGATATCAGTATAGTGTGCCTTAATCTCACTAACCGCGTCGGTTAAATACTGCCAGTCAGGATAACAAGCGTATATTTACAACATTATTTTATCTATACTATTATGTACGATTCCCACTGACCGGGCGGAGTCGGCGCGCGCTTCAGCGCATCTACATAGTGTAACGGAACTATGCTCCAGTGAGTTTTAGCCAATGATTTTATGACGTGAAGCGCCATCTTGTGTTTTATTGGGAGTCTATTGTAAAGGGTCGGCGTCTACGCTGCCTTACCTTACAACGCCATCTCGTAATTCATTGATGAATTAAGTATTGATAGGGTTGCTGGAGCGTGGATTAAGTTTAAATCTTTCACACTAGAGGGCGTTGTGATAGACAAGCATAAAACAAGGATGTGTTTATTAAATATTTTAATATAATTTAAAGGCCGCATGCTGTATTGGTCTCAATGCTTTTAATTGTGCTGGAAAGCTCAGTTGTTGCTAATTATATGATATGCGTTGGTGTTTCTAGGAGATTTGTTGATGTGGTCTTGTCGAGTGTAATAGAAATGTCAGTGACGTTTTGGGAGAAATTGCGTTTAAGTCACGTTCTTATTATCTTACAAGGATTGGGAACTTTTAAAACGTACCGAATTTTAAAGACAGCTATGTTGGGATTAATAATTAATCTATAATAATAAAGATAAATTTTAATTTGGTTTAATTTGCCGTCAATATCATTGGCTACAGTAGCGACCAACGGCGAGTAGCGGAACTAAAGTATATCTACCTATAAGCCTATAGATATCTTTATTTATGTGAGTTGTATATAATACCAACCAATGAGGAACTGGGAATTCATGGAAACATAAAAGACATGTACACAACTCTAGTTCCGCTATCCGACGCAGTGGCGCTTAAGGGAGGATTTTGATTGGATTTTATCGAGAATGTTCGAGATGGGCGGCTCTGGAAAAAAAAAAACGAGGGATGTGGAGGACGTGCGGAAGGCCTGGGGGTCTTCGGTCTGGATCGAGAGGTGTAAGAGAAAACTTTGACGGATAAGTATCGAAAATCAGCTGTTCTGGGTTTCGGAAGATGTTGATGGTCATGTGGTATGTGGTGTGGAGTGTTATTATGTCGGATTGTTTGCTTGCAATAATCCTCATTGCGAGAGAGGTAAGCGCTGTTGTTTATTTCCACATTTAGGAATTTTAGAGAAATGTCTTTTCCGGCCAGGCCTCCTTTAACACTAGATGCATTTCCATGATTCATTTTACGGTTCAATAAAGCCCTCAAGACGAGAGTGTTAAGATACAGGCCCTATGCACTTTTGATGCTAAGTGGCTGAGAGTTATCCGCACTGTGTTTCAGCTGGTAGTTTAGACAAGTACCAAACATGTATATCTTATGTAATTGTGGATAGATAAATTATCCCCAGAAATAGTTGTGTTATTAATTACATTTCCTTCACACTATACTGACTACACGTTTAACACACCTATTTTAATATTGGTATTGGTACACAGATTTGTCTCTGTTTAAAAATAAATACTGAGGCAGGTCTGTCTTGAAGGTATAAGGTATGTGGTAGACTCTCTCCTTCAAAACAATGTCAATGAACAGAATGTTTAGCTTGGAGAAATATACTACTTTGGTAGTCGTTTGGTTGTCTGTTCCAGATTGACATGAGAGGCTCAGCTGATATGGCGACTGGTTTGCAAAGACCCTTGCGTCATACATAGTACCAGGTTCGAAGCGTATTGCTGGTCAAAGGAGTCCTCTATAGAGCAATTCCGGAGATTGGCTATAAGCTTTTATCTTAGGAAGGCTCGGGTTCTGCACTGTTGGGTCTAATTCCATCTACTAAAGACTTGGAGGTTTCTCTGACGAGGGAGATGGTTGGCGACTATCGACTTTGTAGAGTCCCTTTGTCAATCGACTATAAGTCTTAATTTGGGGCGACGACTAAACCCATATTTGATCCAAGTTGAATATGATTTCTAATAATTAGAAGAGTGGTGATGGAAAGAGTTCTGGTATGGGTAAAGGTTTTACAAGGTAAAATATCCTTCCTTTCCCTCTGACTGTCCTGGCACAATTTTCATATTTTTATCATAAAGAAACGGCTGGTTTCATTGTTATATCAAATTATTATCATCACCCAACCATGTTGTGTTAATCCATTGCTATGGTCTGGTATTACTTAAGTGTCAATTCTCAGTTGTGATTCTCTTGTGGGATGGATGATCTGTCTATATACCTAATAATAGCTGAAACAGACACTACCAGTATTTTCATACTGAACTTACAAGCGACCATTATAGCAGAATATATTGATTTGGTTTATTAGCCATTTATATTGACATAACTTGGTGGCGAGATATTAACATGAGGAAATGGCTGAGTCCATCTCCTGGTTTACTTATCCAACTCAGCTGTCAGGTTGTGTACCTTACTGCTTTGGTCTTGTGCACCTTTTAGTGTCATGTATCAGTTGCATGTCTCCTGGGACAGATTATCTATCTATATGTTTAAAACTGAAAGAGACACTAGCAATATTTTATATTGCATCAACATATGACCATTTAGCAGAATATATTTATTTTGGTTTATTAACCATTTATATTGACATAGCTTGGTGGTGAGAAATCTCTATCAATAAGTTATAATGGAATTAGCTGTTTATTATAGCGTTCCAAATATGTGTCTTCCCTTTATCCTGTCAAGGACGGATTTATTTGTTGGACGAATCCGACTTACAGACAGCGGGGTGGGGCTGTCCTTTCCTGAACAAACAACCCCTTTAGTTATATATATATATGTATTCTATTGGACACTAAACAGTCATACACTATTCACATTCCTGTCCAAGATGTATATTTAGATTCATTAACCTTCATTATTGCTTCTGCGAATAATTATTAAATAATATTGACTTGTCCTAAATAAACTGCTAATGTCGTCTAATTTGTATCCTTACCGCAGAGAATCTGGTTATTATAACACACAACTGGATCCTTTAACCCACTAGACATGATCACAATCTATCATTAATTAAGGCCAAAACATAATCAAATGACTATATCAATTACTGAATTCCGGTATGGAATCCGGTAAGGTGACTGATCCTTGCTCCATTCGCTTCTTCCAGTTGAAGTTTTTACAATAGTTGCCAAAGGAATGTAGAGCTTCTGTACAACAGTCAGATCCCATATTCGAATGTTATTGGCGCCGCTGCCAGCCGATCAGTGCTCGGCTGTCGTCGCGCGTAAGCGGCTCCGTTCGGTCACCGCCGCGCGCCATCGGCTCCGTTCAGTTACCGCCGCGTGCCATCGGCTCCGTTCAGTCACCGCCGCGCGCCATCGGCTCCGTTCAGTTACCGCCGCGTGCCATCGGCTCCGTTCAGTCACCGCCGCGTGCCATCGGCTCCGTTCAGTCACCGCCGCGCGCCATCGGCTCCGTTCAGTTACCGCCGCGTGCCATCGGCTCCGTTCAGTCACCGCCGCGCGCCATCGGCTCCGTTCAGTTACCGCCGCGCGCCATCGGCTCCGTTCGCTCGTCCGTCTCCCTAGAATTTAATCGCTCGGACGGACGCAGTCGGCTGCCGCCGGGCGCTCTAGCGTCCGCTGGAACGTGGTGGCAGCTGAACCCGCCCGACCTGGTCAGTGGACGCAGTCAGCCGCTGCCGGCTGCCAGAGCGCCCGTTGCGACGTGGCGGTAGCCGACCCGGCCCGGCCCGGTCAATGTGAATCTTACATTACATTATACAATTCTAGATTTGTATTGAAAAAAAAAACCTATGGAGAGGGGTCATGATTTCAGGAAAAATCTTAATAGCGTGATGGAGGATCGTCATTTGTTTTGTATGGGGGCGCGGCGTCATGCAAGTCTGGCGCCATCTGTTGGGCATAACTTATTTTGTCCTCTCATCACGCCGAAACGGCTGGAAATAAATACATAGACGGAGTTGCGGACACCGTCGAGTTTTATATACTACTAGGAGACACCCACAACTTTGTCCGCGTATTATTTTCTTTACCGTAGAGGAATGAAAAGTATCCTAAGATTCCTAAGTATAGTACAAATTTTCTAAGCTAAGCTTATCCACTTAAGAACTGAATACCATTTAGTGGTAAACCACAAATAAAGATAGCGAGCTCGTAGTAAAAGCAGATTGTAACCACCTTGGAAGGTTAATATAGATTATCGACTCTATTTCCTTGGACATGAAACCACAAAATACACTAACAGAATAATGGTAATCATAACTTTTATGGAACTTTACAACCGTCCGACTCTCCACAAGAACGTATTGTCTTGAACAAGGACTATGAACTCTCATCATCAACCATTTTAAACCTATTCAACAAGGAATAAGGTTGAAAATTCAATATCCACGCAATGTAGTTCTAACCTTTTTTGTAAGTAACTGGTTGGCGCTTACGAGAACAAAAGCAGATAGGATTGTATTAGACACAATGCCATTGTGAATGCAGGTAAGTGGATGAGCTTAGTTTAAAAAAAATTGTACTATACGAGTATAACCATCTTTGGATGTCCAGCTCAATACCAAAATTTACATGATTTCAGGAAAAATCTTAATAGCGTCATGGAGAATCGTCATTACTTTTGTATGGGGGCGAAGCGCCGTGCCATCTTGCCCCTCTGTCTAGCCGCGATTTCGCTTGTCGCGCGACTCAGCAGTCAACATCACCTGTTTTGCTCACATAGTATTGAAAGGAAAGTGACAGGTAGTGTTTGTCGCGGGACAAATTATCGAGAAAATTTACATTGTTTCAAAATTCATCTCTGTTTCAAAACCCCTCGGTCTCCCCTAATAATAATAGGTCTGTGACAGAATGAGATTCCTGTTTTAGCAAGACACTTCGTGTAAAGATGATTACACGCGAATGTTATTCTGTTGTCTCGTTTTCATGACTGAAAAAAATAATGGTGGATTGAATTTTTACTGTTGATCGTACGTGTAAACCAACCGCTAGTTTCTTTTCTGTTTGCCCTATAGTTGACTGGTAGATTATGCTTTGTTACATTTAGTCTGCGATTCGTACTTGTGCAATAAGAAGTGGACACAGAACCGGCGCACTGCGCCACCCGCAGTCAAACGGACCCCAGCGATCTTCATCAGGTCATCAGCTCACCTTATGGAGGCTCTTCCGCGTAGCATCTTACGGTCCGTGATGGCATTTGAAGAACCCGTCGGTCCTGACATACAATCAGGACAAAACATAAGTTGCAATATATGTAGCAATTGAAAAATAACAAATACTTATTGATGCTGACTGTCCTTGAAAGCCGTATTTCCCGCACAAGAGCGTAAAAACTTTCCGGCGGATACGCATGGCGCGGCGACGTTTACAAATCACCCCATTTTTCACACGCATCTGATTAAAGTTTTGGGCAAGATCTGTGAATGGGGTGTGTTTTCCTTACATGTCCAAGGGAATCGTTGGTCCACAGAATTAAAATACTACAGACGGTTCTCTCTTTTGATCTACGCAAAAAGCAAATTAAAAACTGAGAACTTGGACTCTAAGTCTAGGTACATATATCTCTCTCATATATCTATCTAGTATATCGCCACGTCGCCAATCCAGTCGCATTAAGTTTGCGCATTATTTATATGCGACACCATAGATATCAAGTGCAAACTTTACTTGACCAGGTAGTAACGTGAAATGGCACTTTAAGCAACTCTAATCGCAAACATCGAGTTTTAATAACGGTTAAAAGCGATGTAAATGATATATACTTGAGACATAGATTATTTGGAGATATCTCAAAGTACACTGGAATTAGCGCCCAGTTTTATTGGTAATTTGTGTAAAATGCTTTGCGATTGGTTGTGGGGTGTAGCGACGCGACCGAATGCCCGCCGAATTAGGACCACATACTTCTCCATGAAATTTATTTTTAATCATTATTTGTATTGTTACTTATTTACCTACCTATAGAAACTTAAAAAATATTTTGTTTTATTTTATTGCGAATTGTGATGCATTATTACATTACGTTGCATTTCCAAGAAATTTAGATCTCATAATTATTTTGTATTTTATCACTAGTATTCACTTTGACGCCTAGGGACCTTTTACATTTCTGAGAAAATTTAAGATTAAAATTGTGTATTGCGTTTAATTACCTACTAGTTAATTATACCATAATACCTAGTAATAGTTTTAAGTATAATTCACAAAAAAATACGTACTGGTACTGTTGAGTTCCTTTAGGCTTTCTTCTCAATAGCGGTCTCCTCGTAAAATGCTGGTAGATTCAGTTTCCGACTTGTGCCCTTGTGGCCTATTTACAGTTTAAACATATTGATTTTGATCGATTTGATTACGCATGACCTCGATTCAGCAATTTGCTTCAGATTTTATGAGAAGCTTTCTTCCATTTCGGATTAAATTATTTTTAGCCAGCAAAAGGGTTTCCCGGATGAAACCGCAAGCTAAACCAGATTGTTTATGAAGGTACCGAGGAATATAATACAGAAATATGAGATAACGCATTCGTGAAAACGTTGAAGTTCAACATTAATAAACAGAAGAACCGTAAGATCAGTATTTTATTGGGAAGGACGAAGGGCAAACAGTTTACTGGAGTATTTTGTTACGGGAAGGGTTTGAGAACGGTTGGTTTGGTGCGTGACAAAAGGGACAAACAATGCAGCATTGTACTAGTTTGACGCGCTTGTGCTTTCGCGGAAAACGGGTTTTGCTCGTATATTGGAAAATTGGTCGAACCATGAGATAATACACTGAAAAAAATATCCAGTGGAGCCTGCTGACATTAGGGGGAGATGGGGTACCTTGATACGATTTTTTTGCATAGACGATAAAAACGGCAGGGAAAGAGTAATTTCAACAAACAATATTTTGATAACTCGAGTGTTTAACTAAGTTTAAACGTAAGTGTACATTTATCCGTAAAACAACATATTGATTTTTTATGTATTTTTTTCTGAAAAATGGGATTTGTATCAAACTACCCCGTATACGGGGCGGTTTGATACACACCTGGGGTACTTTGATACTCCCACATATATTCCTATGTAATATATATAATCTTATTTAAATATGAAAGAAAATGCATTATATTGATTTATATTATCATTTATTTATGGCATAATCAGTCTCATGAATGTTTATGGCAAATCAACTAGGTTTTATCAGTAACTTTAATTTGTACTTATATTTATCTTTGATATATATAGGTAAATAGTCAATATATATATCCTACACCTCTTTTCCTTATAAACTTAAGATCACATGCTAACAATCAGTTGTTTTGAAACACTAACAGTAACATATAAACATTATTTATGTATTGACATACATTGATACAGTATCAATCTACCCCACAGACGTTTGTATCTATGTGCCCCGAGGTATTTTTTTAAATACAAATTAAGATAGAAAAAAATCTAGAAGTATCTAGGATAAAATGGCTATTGTATAGAATAATTCAACGTATTTAATTACTGCATGTCGTAGATTCCTCTGCGATAACGTTATAATACTGCCTAATAAGTCACTTCCTAAAATGATCGATTTTTTACTCGCGGTCTTAAAAAACGTGTCCGTACTTGTCAAATGCGTTTGAGCGACTGAGCCGCGGTGAAACTCCGGCGCCTCATTCGCCTTGTAAGTGACGTCTATGTGTGCGTGAATGAATTGTACACAACCATTCGTTTAGGTTTTATGACTACCGTATCTATGTGCCCCGCGTATCAATGTACCCCCACTCCCCCTACAGTAAGCGTAACCGTTATTGCAGTTAGGTTTACTGAAATGTCAGTAGGCCTAACTGTTATTGCAGTAAGTCTTACTGTAATGTCAGTAGGCTCCACTGGCTATTTTTTTCAGTGTAACACTAGATTAAGGTTGTATTTTTTGATCATATGGAATGGATGTAATAATAAAAACAAACATAATTATTTTCTCAAACATGCTATGAAATGTTCAACAAAACGGCGGAACAACTGGAGAGAACTGTAAAGGACGTTCATACAAAATTATAGGCAGGCGGGAAGTATTTTTTTTAAACATGGCACCTGTGTTCATGGACAGGCTAAAGAGCTGAATTACATTTTTATGAGTGGTATTTTTTTTTTCATTGCATAATATTTTTGAGAAAAGCACTATATATGCCTTAGCCGTGAAAAGGGCTTGCCGGCTGAAGCCGTGATATGAATATCACGTCTGTCACTTTCCGTCTATAGTCTATAGGTACCTACTCACCTAGCAAGCCCTTCTTTCCCGGCGTCTGCAGTAATGTGCTATTCCTCTAGCTTAAAAAAAAATAGAAGATGAAAATATTTTTTCCCGCCTTACACGGGCTTCGGAAGGGCATCTTAGGATAATCTAACCCAGGTTCTCATTTTTTCGACCAGGAGTGCTACCGTGCGTATATATTAAGGAAAATTATATGAAGACTTCTGGCCGAAGGGTGTTGTGTTTCGGCAGTTCCGGGGCAATCTGCCGAATCCTGCGCCAGATCAGACGACGCAACGGAGCCACGCTGTTACGTCGCCTGCATCAAACTAGATCTAAGTTTTTATTTTATTTTATGTTTAATTTTGTAGTTCACAGTGCCTTAGTTTAATCACTGTAATGCTGTGTAACTAATTTGAATAAAAATAAATAATAAATAAATAATAAATAATAAATGAACATCCTTGGAACGATTTCGCTGGCCTCTCTCCCCGCACTGAAAAAAAAATTGCTCAACTAGTTAACTACTTGAGAAATAGCCAAATTGTGCGTAGTAGTGACCAAAATTATGCCAACTAACAGCTAACTTTGGGCTACTGTCAACCAATACCTTCTAAACCATGTTCTATAAGACACGTTCTCAGAATTCACATTATTATTCTATTTAAATCAACACACTACGCTCAATAAACCGCGCAACTTATGCCATTGCCTGATCTTAAATACACTTGATAAAACAGATACTCATCTTTCTCCAACTGTATTGGACAGCCATAACTTTCACAAAAGATTTAGAGCTAAGGAATGCATCCAGAGATAACAATAATATTGGCAAATAATGAACTTTGTATATTCCAAAGCCACATACCACATCTATTTTCCAAGAGAATAAAATGAGCAAGCAAACGTCCCGACCATGTCCTTCCAAAAAGACCGAAAGCTGTGTCTATTTTCGTCTGCACAGCTGCTCGCGTTGGTCACAAAGCATGTTAGACCGATCGACGAAGGAGGTAAACTTTGACTAATACCCCGATATTATTTTGTGTTTTATGAAATTATGTGGTCGCAGCGCAGTCCTTTCCGGAGATTCCTTGATAACTTATTAATATTTTACACATCAGCTCGCAAGTGTAACTTCACTTAGCACTATACCACACTAATATTATATGACTTAATTGAAAAAAAAACATATTATTCACATTAGATCTACCTTATGTCGATTATATTTCGCTTTCTAGTTCGCATAAAATCATTGTATAACCGAGCATACTAATGAGAGGATAAAGTGCTGAGATATTATAGTAAGCCAGCCCTAGGATTTTTCATCCTACAAATAAAAGGTGATTTGACGCCGCGGTTGGCGCATTTTGTAGTGCACCTGTCTACTGAGCCGGCAACCCTGGGTATAAATGCCAGCCAGAGCAAATATTTATGTCATAAACTCGAATATTTGTTCATGGACGTTATCTAGATAAAGTATTAATATATATTACTAGCAACCCGCTCCGGCACTGAAAAATAAACCCCACTTCCGCTCGCACGGGTGCAATGCATTATGCAGGTATTATACATATAAAACTTCCTCTTGAATCACTCTATTTATAAAAAAAAACCGCATCAAAATCCGTTGCGTAATTTAAAAAAACATCTAAGCATACATAGGGACAGACAGTCAGACAGCAGGTAGCGACTTTGTTTTATTCTGTGTAGGGATGCATATCGTCGTCTAGTACCCATAGTACAAGCTTTGCTTAATTTGGGACTTGGTCGATTTGTGTAAAATTGTCCCTTACTTACTAATAATATTTATAGGTCTTCCTTGACTGGGGTACATTATCCATTAACCGATGGTGCTCCTACGACCGTGCGTCGAAGTACGAGTATAGTGACCGCAACTAAGTTTTACCATTTTCGGTGAAGTGTGTGGTTTACTCTCAACTTGTTGGCTAAAACTAGTATTTCAGCTATATTTCCTTTCAGGGACAATGTAATATTTATGTTTCATGAATTTTATAAAGGAGCCTGCAACGAAACGCATAATTTTGTTTATACCGTAGCTTGATAAAAAGTATCCTATAGCCATTTTTTGAACGTCCAGCTATCCCTGTGCCGAAATTGGTAAAAAATTGACCAGCTGTTTCGTCAAACCCAACCCACTCGCTCCTGTGGCCACGCATCCCGTTATCGGGTTTATACTCCCACATAGTCCGACTCACCGATAGTGAGATCTAAAAAAAACTATAGGCAAGTTATGTATTAAAAATACCGGCAGAGTGCGAATACCATCAAATAAAATAACTGGCCGGGTTAAGTTAAGTTTGCACCTGATATGTATGGCGCCGGATACTAATGAGGTGCAATGTTAACGCGAACGCCACTTAAATAATTATATTATTCTGTTTTTAGTATTTGTTGTTATATAACAGAAATACATCATCTGTGAAAATTTAAACTGTCTAGTGAAATTTTCACTAGGCTGTAGGTATCTCATGAACATAACATAATAGCACAGTTCATGACAGCCTGGTGACAATATCCAGCAAAAAATGGCAAAAAAAATACGTTTTTTGTATGAGGCCCCAGTGAAATATTTATTTTATTCTGTTTTTAGGAATTTGTTGTTAAACGGCAACAGAAATACATCATCTGTAAATTTCAACTGTAGCTTGAAGAACCGTGATCGGTTCTTAAGATACAGCCTGGTGACAGACAGACATACAGTGGAGTCTTAGCAATGGGGCCCGTCTTTACCTTTTAGGTACGGAATCCTAAAAAATTGGGCAAGTGCGAGCCCGACTCGCGCATGAAGAGTTCCGTACCTATATAATCTATAACAAGTTTGTTGTATGGGAGCCCCCCTTAAATATTTATTTTATTTTATTTTTAGTATTTGTTGTTATAGCGGCAATAGAAATACATCATATGTGAAAATTTCAACTGTCTAGCTATCAACGTTGTTGAGATACAGCCTGGTGACAGACGGACGGACGGACGGACGGACGGACGGACGGACAGCGAAGTCTCAGTAATAGGGTCCCGTTTTTACCCTTTGGGTACGGAACCCTAAAAAGACCTAGGGATAATGTGCGGAGAACCTATAGTCAAGCAGCATGTTGCAATGCCGTAAAACACTGCCGAGTAAAAATCATAAAACAAAATAAGAAAATATAAAACTTTAAAATTGATGTTGTGTTTACGCGGAATATCGTGTGCAGGTTATTCTAAGAATGAAAAATAATATATTGGGATATGGAATTATTTCTTTATTGATTTTAACGGTAATGTGCCTAATATCGAGGAATGCGTGGTCAAACCAGATAAGTCAGAATTGGTATTTGAATTAACAACTCTATACACTAACATATCTTATTATAATTAGTTCTTATTTCAAAAAATATTTTATTTCGACTTATCGTGTCTGACCACGCAACCCTCACAGATAGTATAACTAGTATAAAAAGTTGTTTGAGCTATAAATAATCCAACCATATAGGCTGTTCATGAAAAAAATCTACTTTAGTATAGCCATTTATTTGTAAATACATGCACCAAGAACTAACTGAACCAACCAATCTATAATACTTTGCTTTACACTCCTTAGCGTTTTTCTTTACTTATTTAATTGTATTTATATTGTTTATCACAGTAATATTACAAAGGCGACAGTTTGTATATTTGTCTGTTTATGTGTATGTTTGTGTTTATGTTATGTACCCATGGATTAAAACATAGGCTAATTTTTATCCCGAAAAAAAATAATGTTCCATGTTCCATGTTGAGCAGGTAATACCGCTAGCACAGCTAGTTAAATAAAAAAATACGTCGTCTAAATGAAAGAGATCTCGACTTCAGCAAAAATATTTTTCAGGGTTTTTTCCGGAGCTCGCTATGCCAGGCAAGTAGCAGTTATACGTCATTTTTTGAACACGTGAAAATCATTCCTATAAGGTTAGTAAAATCGTAACACTACCCATCTATAATCATTCATTTCTATAAATATCTGGATATCAGTGATTTTATGCGTTTTTATTTAAATAAAAATATAATTGAGTTGAGTAGTGTTTATCCGTAATAAATAATAATAATAATTGTCATAATAATAACGAGTAATTCTCTAAATGTTTTTATACAATCTTTTTATCGATTCTATTTTTTATTTGGAAATACCACATTTCGTAGGTCGTAGGTTCGAGACCTGCTTACATTGTAGTAGAACACATTAGACATTACATTTTTCTTTCATAATTTATACCTTTGTGCCAATATTTGGACTACCTAATAGTTATATGGATATTCATACACTAAACTGTTTATTATGATAGAACGCATCCTTCACATTGGCCAAAATGAATATTCAATTAACCGCTGGAAAGCTCGTTATAATCATAGCCCGCCCCGGGGGTTTCGGTGCAATTTGATGTCGGCCTAGTGTTAAATCATTTGTGCACCGAAAACCACGGGTTACTTATAATGCCCTACTGAGCGGCGATCTCGGGTTCGAATCCCGGCCAGGGCAAATATTTGTGTGCTGAACTCGAATATTTGTACTTGGGTCATGGTTGTTCTATGTATGTAGGAATGAGTATTGATGACGGAGTGACAGCTGATTGAATGTAAGAGTGAATATGACGTGTGGGACGAATGAATGAAGGACTAGGAGATGGACGAATGTCAGATTGAAGACTGGACGTTGCTTTGTGTCTCGCTTACTAAATTCTATTTAATTTTCTTATTTTTGTAAATAATATTGGTTTATGGGTAAATAAAGTGCTACATATTGGGATTCGGCGGTTTTATTCAAGAAAACATCTACATGTATTTAAGTATATATATTTATCTATATAAGTATGTATATCGTCGTCTAATGCCCATAACACAAGCCTTCTTGAGCTTAATTTGGGACTAGATCGATTTGTGTGAGGTTGTCCGATATTTATATATTTATTTTATTTAATGCAAAATAAACACTTAGAATAGTGGAATCGGTGTTAAAATCACGATTTTTAAACTCGATATAATAATTGTTCATTTTGCAGCGCATCATCACATGCCATAGCAGAGGAACTGCGCACTGAGATCATGAAAATGACAAAAGGAGACCGCGCAGTGAAGAGATATTTCAGGAATTACGATAGCCCATTCGTTGAACCCGAGAGACGTGCACAAAAACAATCGTTTTCCAACTCAATTTAAGAGGCCTTGTTCCTTTTAAAATGTATTTTTTTCATATTATGACAAATATATTGATTCTAACCAACTTTACGAAGTAAGTAATACTTTTCCCCGAGTAGTAACATAGCAATTTCATGCTTTCATTGCGTGCAGTCGAAAATAAGTTGAGAAAACTAATTTTCCGCGTGAATTTTGTCAATTTCGAGTAGTTTTTGAAACAAAAATTATCAATGGAAAATTCAAACTGTAGGTTTTAAATATATACCAGTTCTAGGTAGTAACATCAATAATATGGTAAAAAACATGTTTTGACCACAGAGAAATGTCTAAGACAATCAGCATTTTAAAAGGTATAAGGCCTTTTAAAGAAGGCTAAGGAGTTTGTTGCAACTTTAGCGCGAAGGCTGAGAGACCGAGGCGTGGACTCCCATTCCCTTACCATGAGTTAACGTGACTGTACTCGCTAGCGACAGCGTAATCAATTTGAATGGAGAATAGTACGGCGCCCCTAGCGATTGCTTTGTTGAACTACAATTCTCCATACAAATCGTTTACGCTGTCGCTAGCGACTACGGTCACTGTAAACTAAGGTAAGGTTCCGGCAAGTATTTGGCTCAAAGGATCTCCCAGGCGATACAGCGACGCAACTCCGCTAGTATTCTAGGGACCTTTGAGCGAAGTACCTTCCGGAACGGTTCATAGAACCCTTTTAGTTTTATAGTTCGATTTACTTATTATTAATTATAGATGCATAGTTTGTATTTACCTTTAAATAAATTACTGAGTAATAAATGAAATAATAATTTAAAGAAATACGTTTTATTCAACGAGACTTTGATCATTGTAATTATTGATTACATTTTTTAGCCACACGCTTTAATACAAATCAAACGATATTGTCGTCAAATGATACACAATGAAAGTACGAGTATGTAACACACCTGTAATAATAAAGTTTCGAAAGACACACGTTGATAAAAATTTACACTATATGATACAACACTATAGCTTTTCAATCAAAAGACTGTTAATAGAAACACCACATTAATAATAATTATTAATTATAGTCAATAATATTGCAAAGTATTTAGCTTATAAGGGATGTAACGGAGATTAAAATAGAAGCGTTGATGTGTTTATTTGATCCACGTTGTTTGAACAAAATGTTCTAACTCAATTTACAAAACGTAAGTGTGGTATTTTATGTAGATATTGTTGTAATTATTAAATCCCACCAACAACATAAATGTAAAAAAGGAGCCAAGTTCAATACAAAAATTATGCTTGGGTGTGGGCTTCGCCGTAAAAAGAATGGGGATCTAAATGAGTGCCAAGTTCTATGAAAAATCCAAATATGTATGTATTTATAGGAACTAAATAACATTATGAACAAGTATTAAACTCTATTTCTTTGCTTTATTGGATACCTATAACAACTGCTGTTATTTAAAAATGTGAGATCTTTAAGTAGGTTAGATTTGATTTGGCCATAGTTATTAAACAAATAATAGGGAACCAAAATTATTGCATCATCATCCGAAACCACATGAGTGTTCTAGAATGTTTCAACAGACAAAGGAATGTCAAATTAAGATGGCCGCTTAGCGGTATTTACACAGCTTCTACTATAGTAGAATTGTTAGTCCTCTGTATTCTAACATAATTGTGCGCATCAGGTTACAAGCATGAAATTTCTACCACAGATAGAGTGCCCCCCAGTGATTATTTTCAGATGTGGAGGGAAGCCAGATTCGTCCCCTGTGAGGCGGGAGAGCGGAGTGAAAACGATCAAGTATACCTCTTTTATTTCTTTATTGCTGGTCAGTTAAGTCTACTAGGACTTGTCTGGTGTCGTTTCCGTGTAAAACAGATCAGAAATTCATTTTATATGTTATTTTTGTATAGTTCTATAAAAAGATATATGTGTATGGTCGAAAAGGTAAAAATCACAATAAGTTTTTTTATTCAGTGAAGTAAATTAGTTAAATTTCGTTAAAAATTTCAAATTATTATTATTATTTTAAAAATCTTATTTTAACCTAGTTTTAAAAAATATATGCATGTTGGGCACTTCTCATACAAACAGTAGCTTAAAATGTATGTTTATGTTACGTGGCGTAACCAGCGTAAATCTCCGAACGCATCCTATTTCGCTTCATTAAATATATTAAATAATGATTAATAACATATTTTTACATATAATATTTACCATACATGTCCTAGAAAAACAAATTGATGTAACTAAAACAATTTATTTAAGTTACTGTTTGTATGAAGAATGTCCAACATGTATATATTTTTAAAAACTAAATTAAATTTTCTATTTTTCAATATTTTACTTAGTTGTAAATATTCAGGAAATATAACTAATTTATCTCCCTGAATAAAAAAATCTTGTGATTTTTACCATTTCTAAAATACATTCATATTTTTATATGGTATCAGATGTGACCAATATGTATACATTTTTAAAAACAATATTAAATTTACTATTTATTGTTATTTTTTTACATTGTAAATATTCCGGTTATATAACTAATTTATCGTTCTGAATAAAAAAAACTTGTTGTGATTTTTACCTTTTCGGCAATATACCCAAATTTTTATATTAAACTAAATTAAATTTGCTATTTTGCAATATTTTACTAAGTTGTAAATATTCAGGAAATATAACTAATTTATCTCCCTGAATAAAAAAATCTTGTTGTGATTTTTACCATTTCGAAAATACATTCTTATTTTTATATGGTACTATGAATAAATAACATAAAAAATGCATAGCTAATATCTGTTATACACGAAAACGATGCCTCACAAGCCCTAATAGCCTTAACTGATCAGTAATAAAAAAAAGAAAAATAGCAGTATTTGGTCCTATTCACCCCGCTCTCCCACCACGCAGGGGATGAATCTGACTTCTCTCCACATCTGAAAATAATCACCGCGGAACGCTCTATGTGTGGTAGAAATTTCATGCTTGTAACCCGATGCGCACAATTTCGCGGCTCAGCAACTCTACTACTAAATGTGATCGAACATAGGCTTAAATACACTAATCTACGTACTAATTAAAGGATTGGTGTAACACTTACCCGATTCGGGAACAAACAAGACACTGAAATTACATTAAGTTAAAGGTTTTTTTATTAAGGTTAAGCACGTCCGCTCGGCAAGGAACTCGTAGCAATATAATTTGACCCATAGTGATGCGGGTTGTACGCTTAAAGGCAGCCGCATAGAGTAAATTATATATACTGACAGAGTCATCAGCTTCATTTGCGTACTAGCGCCATCTATTGACTACGTCTCGAGTTATCTGTGTCATATACATATGTATATTTAATAGCTATAAGATTTTTGACGTGTAAAATATTGAAATTTTTATCAATAAATGAGTATGAGTATGAGTATGAGTATACCTAGCAATCGCTAAGCACATTGCACTGTACTGTAGGTACTTTCAATACATATTATTCATCTGTGCCTCACACTTAACAAAATAAGTCAAGTGGGCTTTAAGACTAGTTATGTTTGTAGGAAGGTATAAGAAAGACACATTTATAATTAATTATTTTTAATTTTGGGGAACATAATTAGAACAAACGCTTACCACAGGTAGGCACACACAACATTTTTTACTGCTACTATGACTTTAAAACGAAGCAATCGTGATCCATTACACAAAGCCGGGATCGAAATCCTTTCTGGAACTTCTGTCGTCGGAATCCAAGATAGCGTGAAGGTCAACAGCGTAGAGCAGATTCGCTAATATCCATAAAGCACAGCAGAATAAAATTTCTTATACCCGTTTGCATATCCACCAGAAAACAAACTGCCAAACAGCACTACGCTACGCGTTCCTCTACACCGAATTGCATTAAGTAGTCTTTAAGTCTCAAGTTTATGCACACGATACTTTGACTTTCTGCTATTGTTTTTTACATTTAAAAAAATACGCATTTATTATTTTCCAACTTTTTTGTGGATTTTATTTTTGTGATATAATCATCATATAACTGCTTAAAATATAATAGGTGAAATCTAACAAATAAATGAGTGGAATGAAACGGGAATCTAATCTTAAGCCCTAATGTTGCCTGTAATGATAAATTAAAATAATGCTTTATAATCTTTCACAATTACTTATAATTATGTTTTTATTATATGTTTATTTATGGATAAAATAATAACATAAAAACAGATTTCATTTTAATAATACTAATTCAAATATTAAATTTAGCTCCATCTATCGAGCAGTTCTCGTACTAAACGTACGCAAGTTTTAATTTATTAAATCTGTAAAGTACTGAGTGAATAACCCCTGGGCAGCCGGCGGACTGAAGCGGCGTGTCTCGATCGGAGACACAGCTGGCAGAGGTACTTATGCGCCGGCGACCAGTTTCGGTGACCCGTCCTATCAGCTGTGGGAGATTAATATGGCCGCTCCCCCTCATCTGTGGCAGCCTGTGGGGTCTGCTCCACAGACAGGGTTCCCAGGTCCAGGATGCATGTGGAAAATTACGATTTATTCAGTTTTTTACAATGATCCATGTCTATATTTTGTAATTTTTATGCCCTTTATTTAATTATCTAGCTACTACTTATAATTACGACGTACGACTGTACGACTGGTTTAAATTGATGGGTACAGTACTTTTATCTCACGAGCGCGGGTGAGCCATGTTTGTGTGAGTAATGTACATGCACATTGGCTCTGTGTGGGTGAGCCGGAACTGTTCGCTCCCGAGCTCACCCACACAGAGCCAATGTTGTGCATGTACAACCGAACCGACGGAACAAACATCATATGTTTGACAGGTAAGTACGAAAAGTAAGGTAAGTAAGGTTTGTATTTGTATGGGAATATAAAATTATCCTTTTTATTATTTTCCACTCATTTATTCAATATTTTCTCACCGTTTAAACCTTCCCTTGACTTCCACGAATATTTCAATACTAAAATTAGCCAAATCGGTTCAGCCGTTCTCGAGTTTTAGCGGGACAACCGGCCCTCGTAACAGGCGTGAGCGGGCGTTACACTTTTTCATGAGTGACTCCGAGCGCAACCTAATTTAAATACTTTGGAAATACTCGACAAGTAAATGGAACTCGATATTAACTGTCATATACTTAGATTTTCTAGGCTCTCATACGAGTATGGCTAGCCAGATTTAGTTTTAAATAAAAATAACGAGTCGTGAAACTGAGAACCAAACTTGAGTCATCAAACTTGTCAAAAGGTCTGAAAGTTGGTAAGATTCCTACTCAAAACCATGCTAGCATGCTATGCTTATTAGAGTTGCCTAAGCGTGCCTAAGCCTAGCGGCCATCAATAATGACAATGGGAGGTTTTAGGCGCAGCGTTATGTTGGGGATCGGGTTAATTCCTTTCACTCCGATGACACTACGTTCCATAGCTCTCTGATAATAACGTTATCATTACGTCTATACGTGTCCGTGTGTAGCGATTCACATGATCTCGTCATGTGTTCGCCTTCATATAATCATATATCACCATCGTAAGACTCACATCATCATTATCATCGTCAAATTCCTGACACATTAACATCATATTTCGCCAAGCTAATAGGTATATGCAATACAAATGCTTAATAGGAGTAACAGTATAAATGGTTACGGAGGCAAGTAAAAAGACATTCCAATAACTAAACAGCCTACCGTTTTAAAATAGCAAACTGCTATTCACAAGATTTGCCAGCGGAAAAATTGAGCTTTATTTATACTGCATAAGGATTAAAATTGTGTGTGTCCAGAGTGTCCAGAATATTCACCAATCGTATCTGGCGTGTCTAGCATATCTAGAGTATCCAGGGTGTCTAAATTATCTAACATATCTAGAGTATCCAGGGTGTCTAACTTGTCGGGAGATATTGCTTATAAATAGGCAAGGGCTTAGTAGGAGGGGATTCTTTTTGTTTGGAACTTCGACTGAGTAACATTGTTTTCTGGCAGTTAAGGTTAATTAATTCTAAGGGGAATTTCTGTTGGGGTTCTGTTTGTTCCTGAACTATATTTGCCTATTGAGATTTAGTGGAGTTTTGTTGTTTTAAAGGCTATTAAGCTTAGTTACTTGCCAGAAATAGTGTTTTGGTACATGGTTGCCAGGTGAAAGATATTTAACCTTGCGGCTGTTAAACGAATATCTTTCGGACTTTTCTAGTTTTATCCGAGTTAGGCGGCTCGGACACTAGCCATATATAAGTGCAGTGATCAGCCTCCAAGCGTGGAATGTTCTGTCTGGGGAATGCAAGGACCACACGTGATGGACATGCGGGGTAATCCGCACTTGCTGTAACCAGATGGTCTTCCAGGCTTGGTCTCATATACTTATATAATTATATATCTGCTTTATATACACATATTAGGGCGAGCTGCTCCATGTTTCCGGCGTTTCATCAGCCACATGGGGGGGGTTCACATACACCGATGCTAGTCACAACCTCGGGCTAGCGGCAAATTGCGACGACGCGTTTGGCTCGGTTGGTAGACACCTGCCTACTGAGTCGGCGGTCCCGGGTTCGAATCCCGGCTGGGGCAAATATTTGTGCAAAATATTTGTTCTTGTGTCATGGATGTTATCTATATATGTATTTATATATTATGTATATCGTCGTCTAGTACCCATAGTACAAGCTTTGCTTAGTTTGGGACTAGGTCGATTTGTGTATGATTGTCCCTTAATATTTATTTATTATATTTATAATCACCCGAACTTACAGTTTAGTTTAGCTAGGCCCCCATACACGTTTAAATATAAATATGAGACCTAGGTCTCTAGTGTTCTTTGTAGTACAAAGAACACTAGAGACGTAGGTCTCATATTTATAAGGTACACTTCAGTAGGAATATTAGAACGGGGACCTTTATCTACCGAGCAATCGGTCAATCATCATTAACTAACATAACATCTATCCAAATTATTTTAATCTTGTCAGGAATAGTGGATGCAGAGGCTGACCTATTACTTTCTAAGTGTTTATGACCCGGGAAGTTAGTAAAGGAAGAACAAAATCTTGTAACAGTTTGTAAAGAATGGGAAAAGGGGAACCTGTTATTTGGGTCAACCAGACATTTAGCACCTTTAACTTGGCAACAATAATTATAGGAATAATTAGTTAATACTTACCGATTATGATTTAAAGTAATGTACATATGTTATAGTTTAAGTGTTAGATTGGCATCACTGAAGCAAAGTTGAATCAGTTAGCAGCTGACACTCGCTCTTTCAGTGAACAGAAATAATGTTTAACTTTGTTATAATTTTGACAAGGAAATTGTGGATCGTTGTATAGTATGGAAAACAAAGCATTCCTAAGGCTGGGTTTGGAGTATCTGAAGTGTAAATTGCTAAAAGAAGCCGGGGACTTATGGATGACAATAATGAAAGTTATTCGTTCCCGTATTTACATCACAGACCTCAGAACTGAATTAATTTATATCACAGAGGCGTAGAAGCATTTCCTTATCAAAATGAGTCAATCGAGAGTTGAAAGATACTTCGAATGGACACAAAAGTCTTCATGATTTCAAGGATGTACTATATTTATGAGTATGGTCAAACGAAAACCAAGTTCTAGAACTTATTAGAAGCCTTGTTACCTACTAAGGAAGAGTAGTGTACTAGAGATCTTATAAATACAATTATAACTACATTGTCATAGTTTTTGCAGCCATCCCATATATTTAACTAGTTAAATAGGTAGGTAAAATTTTTAGAGTAGGCCATTGTGTAGTTAACTTAAAGAAGCCTGCGCAAAAAGGCTTCCGCAAAAGATGGATCTTCTGACATTTTGCCTCAGGCTAGGAAATCATGCAAAGTTGCAGAGAGATCCCTAAGTGGTTTGATCAGTCATTAGAATAGGGTGAAGGTCCGTCCATCCCTGCACTGTATGTCTTAATTCATTTTGCCAAATAGAATAGATAGCTAAGGCATACAGTATTATTCCTTCACACACTTAGGAGGGTTGGCGATTTTCTAACAAAAAAAAATTATATTTTTTTATTATATACACCATAAGATACCTTCTTCATTATTACTATGATCTAGTCTTTACTAGTTCTTAATTGTGATGACTATAACAGCTTACTACTTATTGTTTAGGTCTAGAATCCACTTCAGATTGTCCTACTATAGTTTATTTAAGGGATGTATACCATCTTCCCAGATTAAAGTATAATACAAAATTTATTTAGACTTGTCAAATATGAAAACTTAAGATTAATTAAATTCATAATAAAATTTCATAGATCCGGTAACTTCCATCTATTTATAGATTGGTAATGAAGTGTAGTTTCATATTGTACATAACCACTTAACTTCTAATCATTCTGGAGTAAGAACATGCAATTTTAAGAACTAAATTATCTTTCATTCCAGAATTCTAATAATATTTGTATAGAATCACATATTGATTTTTATTGTTACATAAGGTAATCTAGTTCAACTATAATATTTGACTATGGACTAAATGAATTATATATTTCATATAGAATTAAATAACTTCTATAAGAGTATCTATAATATTCCATATTGAATTTGCTATAGAAACTATAAATATTTTTGGTGGCTAGCCTACATAGGAAGTAACAAGTTATGTTTTTAGGATATATAACATTAAATTAAGTTGGAAATTTAATTAGTATGAGGAACCAAGGTAGCAGTATGATAGGGGAAGCAAGCATTAAATAATAATGGAGTACACAATTATTTAGTTTATTTAACAACATACATAGTAGTATTGCTCTATTTAGGTACGGGGCATTTAAAGACACATCACGGTTGAATATTTCTTAAAAGAGTCTGAGTTACTACTTCAACGTTGGGTCCTGCACAATCTAGACGTTCACAAAGGTTATACCGATCACATTTTTGGCCTTTACTTATTAAGAAATGTTCAGCTCAATTGTATTAAAGATCCTTTCATATTTAGGTTTGGTTAGTTGTAGGTTCTGGAAAGCTAGATAGTTGTTGAAGGGTTTCCTAGGGTTTCGTTGTAGGAGTAGAGTCTGGAGACGAGGGTGAAGCAGAGGAAGGACCAGGAGATTTAGTTTAGTAGCTTCGTAGATACATTCCAGTTGGTGCGTTGTCATAGGATGTATTTAGTAGATAGTCCTTATAAGCATTGCACGTGTACGTGTGTACGTGTCGCGCCTGTATCACACTGCCACCGCTGAAGAAGTGACGCAGTATGTTCGCCAGGAAACCGGCTACTCGGTGAGGGTGTTCCAGTTGCATTTGCGCCACCACGTGCGCTTCAGCTCGTTTGTAGTGCGCGTGCCGCGGCCGCTCCAGGACACCATCGCGTGTGCTGATTTCTGGCCGAAAGGTGTCATGTTTCGTCGGTTCCGGGGCAACCTACCAAATCCAACACCCCAGATGTAACGGGGCCACGCCGTTTCGCCGTCAAAATAAACATTGTTCGGTTCATGACGCATTGGTGTAAACTGTAATGTTATGTAACCTGTTTTTCAATAAATAAATAAATTATTGGGAACATAGGCGAGAAGAAATTTTTTTGTAGAATCAATCGATTAATTTTTTTATTGACTGGATCTACACTTAGACTGCTCTAAAAGTCATAAATGACCGTCAAAGTTCAACATTCCTACGGAGCGCTAAAAACGAGACCAACATGTGACGTCATTCGTGGGTTGGGTAGTAATATTTGTATGAAGACCACACCGTGAAAAAGTGTGTTCTTTGAGGAATCTGAAAAAAAAAACCATTTTCTTTTGGATAAAAAAAACATAAAATTTGCGTACTTACCTTACCTTACCTATCCTTAAAGTCTCATATTTCAAGAAATATGTATTTTGTTTATTTTTTGTTTCTATATTGAGCTAATTTTATGCATGTTACTACTGTATATTGTATAATTCAACATCAGTCTACACCCCTATTATGTCCCACTGCTATAGGTAGGTATGCAAGCGTTTCCCCATTTATTACGATCTTCCTGATTTTGTGCAGTTCCGAACATTTCACCAACTTATCATACCATCACCAGCGTGTTCTGCCAGTTGCTAAAATAACCACGTGAATAATATAGTTAAAGCAAAAAAGAAACCTGTAAAATTAAACAACTTTGAGACAAAAACATTAGATGAGAACTTTTAAAAGTCTAGTAAGACTTTAGATCATTAACTGAACATTGGTTTCCAAAATTTATTGTTGCACGTTGAATAATACATTGTTAAACTTCCTCATTTCTCTGAAAATATTTCTTAACAAGCAAACATAAGCAAATACTTTCAAGACTCAACTTGTTCTTATTATGGATCGAGAACAGCTGTTAACAACCCTATTATTGTTCCAGAACAACAAGAACAAAGGTATGAATCAGGGTTATCACAACTTAGTCGTTCACATAAAATGGGTATAAAGTTTCCTACAAAAGACTCAACTTCGCCGGTATCCCTGCACCTTTCTTGAACTCAACTATGTTAGAACTTATTGACCTCAAATAGGAGAAAAAAATGAACTCCTTTGAAAGTGCAAAGGTGGACGGAAGTTTTAATGTAATTCGACTCTTCATACTATTGAGAGGGCTCAAAAGATTGCTTTTTCTTCTCACTTTGCGATAGGTCTTGACTTTCTTTTAACCTCGTGTGCTACACAATAAATAGTTATTTTTCGGATAATTTGATAAACTGTCAAATTTTGAATGCTTTTACAGAAGTTTTGTAGAAGGCTAAAACGGTTAATCGTTGATAGCTCGCTGAAAGAATCGTTAAATGTTTAAGTAAAACTCGATTGTTTTTTCTCAGTCATGCTAAATGTATAAGCAATAAGTGCTTTAAATAATACGGCATTGTTAAATACTAGTCAAAAATAAATGATTAACGATACGGTACGATAACGAACGATATACAAAGAAATTAACGACCGACACAAACATATACATTCCTCACGTCAATCATAAAGTCGGAACCTTTACGGTAGATGGAGCTACGATGCCATCCTAAGGTATATAAGAAATTACCCAACTGGTTAAAAATTATTGGCTCGGGCATCGGTTTGGTGGTCTAATAGGAAAGAGTAAGGCCCGTATTGGCTAGGAAAACCGCCCAACCTTTTATTTTCTTTATTTCGCTGTAATGTAAACATTCCACACGTATTTTAAGCGACTAATAATTGTACGTGGTTAAAATATAATCCTCTTAAAACGTAAACATCAACACGCTTGCCCTTAAGGTGAACAAACTTCTCAAAAGTTGATTATTCTACATATATGGTAATAAATTCCTCAATCGATCCCCTCAGAGGGACTATAAGGTGGAAGTACTAGTACTCGACGCGGTACTAATACGCGTCACCATTCTTTCAACTGCGATAAATAAGATAAGATTACCGTTACTTTCATAGCAAATAGAATGAATACGAGTACATGAGAAATGTTTGTAGCTATCGAATTTCACACGCAAAATAATAAAATATACAACCTCTGCCGTGTCATGACAAAACACTGTAACTTGAAAAAAGTATTTTTTCAGAAATCGCAAAAAACATTTTTTTTTTGTTATTTGGCCATAAAACTGTGAATTTTCGTCCGATTCTGATGAAATTTGGACAAAATATTGGTGATGTTATTCTTATGGTATACAAATCATAAAAGAACAAAAATTTAACTAATTTAATTTTTTTTAAACACTAAAACTTGTTTTGTCTGGACATACGTTGCTTCGTACTTATATACTCGTAAATTATCGTGACAAAACACTGCAACTATCATGTTACAGTGTTTTGTCACAACAAAGTACCGTTTTTGTATGGAGTTTACGGTCAAACACTGTAACTTTCCTTTTGTCGTATACTCCTAATTATAAAACGACGAATTTTGACGACGCGTTTGGCTCGGTTTGTAGACACCTGCCTACTGAGCGGCGGTCCCGGGTTCGAATCCCGGCCGGGGCAAATATTTGTGTGATGAACTCGAATATTTGTGCTTGGGTCATGGTTGTTCTATGTATTTAAGTATATATTTATCTATATAAGTACGTATATCGTCGTCTAGTACCCATAACACAAGCCTTCTTGAGCTTAATTTGGGACTAGATCGATTTGTGTGAGGTTGTCCGATATTTATTATTATTATTATTATTTTTATAAAAACTGTACTTTTTAGTTCTTTAGTTAATTACTTAATACCATCGATTTTTCTTAGACCAGATTTGACCAAAAATAATAATGTTTATGCCAAGATACGATACTGTTTGAAAGAGAACAAATGAATATAATTATGATAATAGTTAAATGAAACTAAAAGAGGATAATTCATTATCATAAAAGTTTTACAAATCTCAGTAATTAAAAGTCAACATCTCGTTCCGTAGCCAAATCAGCAACATCAGATATGACTAATTCTTCAAAAAAATGTCTTCCCGTTTCTGGCATAAACTGACATAATTTCAGAAGTTCTGTCTTCTTTTCTTTGCTTATACCTCTCGGGTTTTCTTGTTTTTTAATTATACCTAACAAACTTTTTTTAGCATTCATTAGCTTTTGTAATGAACTTTCCAGTTTTTTTTCAAAAAAGATTATTTCCTTTTAACTCGTATCATCATAGAATTTTTTACAAATAAGGACAGAGGACCTCTTCTTAGTTGTACGATTTTAAATCTGTGTATATTAAAACCATTAGGATATTTAACTATACTGTCATCCTGGAATAAATATACGTTTTTGTGTGTCAGAAGTAGCGTGTCATTTTTTTCCTCGACTATTTTATTTTTTGTTCAAAATCATGAAAATCGTATATTTCGAACGTTCTGTTTAGGTTACTAGTTATGCTAGCATGCACTTGTGCGGCAGCCATATATGTATGACCAGGTTCTAGATATTCAATATGAATATTTTCAATTGAATTTGACGGATCGTTGACGAGTCGCACCAAAGACGAAAAAAAAACGAGATTTATTTTTTTACTGATAACTGTTACCTACGACAAAATACTGTATCTTAAGATAACGGTTGACAATAAACGTAAGTGCTGTTTTGACAAAACACTGTATCTAAACATAAAGTGATTAGTCATAACATGACCCTATGTTTTACAAGTTACAGTGTAAAACGCCTTAAGGGTTTTCATTGATTTTGGTACAAAATGAGTGGTCTGTTAACAGGGGTATATAGATAGGGACCCGAAAAGCTTAATTATTGATGTTACCACAAAACACTGTATCTTGAGATACAGTGTTTTGTCATGACACGGCAGCTCTCTCGCTCCCTACGCAACATGGCAACACCAGTAAAGTTCAAAATCGTGTTTCCCTTTATTGTAACGAAGGCAGTACAAACTACGTTACTAAGCTCCCAACGACGTTTGAATTTCAACCTTTGAGACACAGCATACAGATTTCGGCAGTATGAATAATTAAGCAAATATATATTTAGTTATTTTATAATTCGTAACCCAACGGTGAGATTATCAGGATGGCTGGCGGCAGCCTCTTAAAGAGTGGCTGAGGATCTTGATTAGTGGAGCACCCTTTGAGAGACCTATGTCCAGTAGTAGAAGGTAATAGATTGATGATGAAGTCATAACAATCGTAACTTGCAAGTGACACAGCTCTCACTTTTTGAAAACCAGTTTCCTATGGGGTCTCTATTGCAGTAAACATTTTCACAACGCGATCTTGGATTTGTATGAGCGCGTGGTGCCAGCCGTTGGTAAAAAAATATTTGTCTACTCATCACGCTGAAACGGCTTGGGCTTGATGGATTTTCAGGGATAGTGATAGGATACATTTTACCCAAATACGGTAAATAAAAAAAAGATTACGCGTACGAACGTATTCCAGGTACTTTATCAAAACAAAAATAGTAGTGCCTTACGTACCTACACAACCTTTGTCCACAGTACACAGAGTTTGCTAGTATGAATAACTAAGCAGATACTCCTATATACCTATTCAATTCAGCTATTATAAGTAAAATCTTGCCAGCGACGGGCTCCGTACTTTGCACGGGCTTTAGTGAACCCCTTGAACGTCCTACCTACCGTCTTACGTTCAAGTAAATACTCAAGTAAAAAATAAATTGACATTCCATTCGAGAAGCAATCGAGAAGGTAGCGGAGCAGATTCAACTTTATGCTACATAATATTCTAAGCTACTTTTTACACTCTTGCGTCTTGAAAAATATCGATTAAATAACTTCTTAAGCTCGCATAATATTATTACAAGAGAATATTTTACTTCGGAAATAACGGAAGTATACCTATTCTCAATTCAAAAATAACCTCATAGAGTCACACAATAACACAACAAATAACACAAGCCTTCTTGAGCTTAATTTGGGACTAGATCGATTTGCGTGAGGTTGTCTGATATTTATAAAAATAAAAAAATAGTCAGACCACAATAACTCTTCCAAGCAAATGAACTGTCAAACCATACAAAGTGAGTCAGTTTGTTATGGTTTGACAGTTCATCTGCTTGGAAGAGTTAGTGTGGGCTGACTACTCGCACCAGGGACGCGATTCCAGAGTCGAATACATGCCCAGTACAGTCAAGGAAATTGAAACATAATGTGCCTTTTTCGCTCTGGCCACAATGAAAACAAGGATCAAAGAGTTACGCGTTTCAGTTTACTGCGCTTGAGCTGACAGAATGTGATCCGAGTTGCATACCTGTCTCGCTCGCTCTTATGCCATCGAGATGAGAACCCCTCCGAATTTATCCAAACCCGAATCTAAGAGCCCACAGACACGGACTATACATGCTATATTATTATATTATTTTCATTATCATATAAATGTAGGAAACTCATTTTAGCTTATTGTAAACAAAGAGGTGAATGGGCGTTATATTTATGTTTTACCAGATGGTTCTTTCTGAAATGTTGTCAACCGTAATCAGGTAAAACGTATCCCACCAAAAACATTTCATGTAAAAATTTTAACAAAAAAAAGGACCGACTTCAGTAAAACTAAAAAGCCGAAAATAACCCGTTCAAGTACAGATTACATTTGACTCACCCTTTGAAATCGATCCCAAACCACTCAGTTATTATATTTATATATTAAAGTTTACGTTAGGTTTGGCACCGACTTCAAAGGGTGAGTCAAATGTAATCTGTACTTGAACGGGGTCCATATTGGCTCACATAAAATCGATCCTCCGAATTTTTCTTCTACTACCGATTTGTAGTCAGAATCATCACTCTTCCGAATTTTTTACTTCATACTTTTGTCCGTCATAAATTTGTACTACTACTAACCGAGTTCATAACAGACAGTTTTCAGAACATTGTAATTCATAATGTCGTCACTAAGATTATGTGTGTAGTCATAATTCTGATTTTCATATTTATTTTATTCAGAACTATAAATTACAATAAACTTGTCAATCATAACATTTAAACATCGATACAGTTTTTCTTCATAACGTTTTTATTCATAATGCTTGTTTTCATATTTCTTTCAATAATAACCATAAAAATTCATAAACATTGTAAATCATAACATTAAACAGAACTCTGGAGTCTACTCATATTAAAATTGTTGATGTCGAAACATTTTGATTACATTTGTATTGTTGCTATAATTCATCATTGAGGGTATCTATCGTTTTGCACTGACGCTACGTCTTAACTCGGCCGGCTGCAAGAGTAGGGGTTTTGTAAAGCCACGTTTTGTACAGCCATATTTTCCGAGTCCATTATGACTTAAAAAGCATGCAAGCATTTTGACGCTTCGCTCGCTTCGCTCGCTCCGCTATACGTGGTTACAATACAAACCTAACCTAACCTACAGTTTTCGGTTTTGGACACATGGTCCACTTTGGCGCAGTTCTTCCTAACGGTATGTATTAGTATCTGATTACTTACTAAATACTGTTTCTTTTTTAATCAATCCTGGCTATGCATTTGCTTATTGAATTTTGATGTAATAGTAGATTATTTACGATTAAATATACAAGCAAGCATGCAAGCATTTTGACGCTCCGCTATACGTGGTCACAATACAAACCTAACCTAACCTACATTTTTCGGTTTCGGACACATGTTCCATTTTGGCGCAGTTCTTCCTAACGGCATTAGCATACTCTTACTTACTAAATACTGTTTCTTTTTTAATCCATCCTGGCTATGCATTTGCTTATTGAATTTTGATGTTATAGTAGATTATTTACGAGTAAACATACAAGCAAGCATGCAAACATTTTGACGCTCCGCTATAAGTGGTCACAATACAGACCTAACCTAACCTACAGTTTTCGGTTTTGGACCCAGGTGGCGCAGTTCTTCATTACGGACTCTTGGCAAAATTTACACCATTGCATAATTTTCTATAGTACACACGGACTCGGAAAACGTGGCTGGACAAAACGGGTTCCAGGTTGCAATAACGTTATTTAGTGAGATGTTAGAATTGAACTGAGTGTTAATACGTTATCTTATCAATATGGAGGGAAAATATGTTGATACTTTTAAAACAAGTCGTGCGGATTTGTAAATTAAATGTGGAGGGTTTCATATACGACGTAGGTAATTTTATCCGCATTGACAGTGTCAAATAAGTCACATTATTTGTAAAAAAAATAATAATGATGTCGGAGTTTATAAGTCAACACAAGTCAGTGTACAAACTATATGATAGTGAAGTTTATGAGTACAAATAAGTCTACTTATAAAATATATGATAGTGAAGTTTATGAGTAGAAACCAGTCTGCTTAAAAAATTATGACAGTGAAAAATAGAATCAAAAACAGTTATGATGAATATATGAAAACAAAAAGTAGTATTAGAGATATTTATGATAAATTACAATATGATTTAAAATGGTTCGGAGTTATGATCGGTAGTAAGAGTGACTAAGTATGAGTAGTGACTATTATGATGAAAATTTTTATGAGAAACATTTTCGGAGTTCCAATAATCGGGGTTGAAAAATTATGTGAACTTTGGCGCACCCACTTGAACGGGTTATTTTCGGCTTTTTAGTTTTACTGAAGTCGGTTATTTTTTTTGTTAAATTTTTTTTTTTTTTCGCTTTTTAGTGATTCATATAAAATACTTATGGCGGGGTGATCAGGGAGGTCTTGAAGGCATGCATCTCGTTTGAAATATCTCCTAACTCCTAACTGTTAAGGAGTTGTACCTTCCATCATCAGTTCAGCATGAGAAGATGATGACTACCATATGCAAATACTTAAATAGTTTTAGAAAATACATGAAAAATATTTTGAGTGCCTATAAAATTTCAGGAATTCCTTCGATTCCTCATGGATCTCGTCATCCGATCTTCACCAAAATTTTATGGGACCAACCTTGAGATGTCTATTCATGAACCTAAAAAGAATTTTCCAAATCGACTCATAAATGACGGAGTAATGAGGTAACAAACAAAAAAAAAAAAAAAAAAACATACAACCGAACTGAGAACCCCCTCCTTTTTTTGAAGTCGGTTAAAAATTGGCGGCCAAGACTCACATACTCGCTTTCGCTGTAAAAAAGTTATCAGATCCTAGGAAAAGCCAAAGCCCCTAAGCCCTGACTTTACTAACCCCACGCCCTTGGTTTAAAAAGTATGGCATCAACTGGCTTCAAGCCCCTAAGCCCGGAGTTTACTAACCCTACACCTTGGTTTCAAAAGTATGGCTTGGCCGTTTCATAGAGTACCGTAGATAAGTCCAACGGACCGTCTGGCCCTGAATTTGGTCTGACCTGTGTATTTGGGCGCTCTGGTGTTAACTGGGACGAAGCTATGAGGGTTTGAAAATGAGACGAAACGGTTCGAGAAAAGTTAGGGTAGTGCCCCGCTTCTTTTTTGTTCGTCTACTACCGTGCCCTCAGATTTGATAAGCATTTTTGAATGTCCAACTAGGTATCTGGTTGACCTTCCTTCCATCCGTTAATCTGTATTAACTTGATTTGTGACCGGAAATATATTTTAACTGGTAGATGGCGAAACTTATTTGTTTCGTACCGTGAAAATTTCCCGATGACCTGACGTCTTCGTAGACATTTAATTTTCAATATAATCCTTTTAAAAATACAAGATGTTTTTCTTCGATGGTCTGAAAAAGTTATCAAGTGTATAAGTACCTATCTCAGTGACGTTTTTTATGTACCGTGAGTAATATTTCTATGCCATTTTCTTCTATTTCTTGCTACAACAGCTACTATATTTAATGTTTCTCCTGTGACAAAGGAAAACTTTTGAATTCGTTTATTGTAAAAATAACTCGCGAAGGTTACGTTTATATGAAAATAATATGTGTGTTGTCTTTATTATACATCCGAATTACTGTTTGCTTTGAATAATACGAGGTTTTTCGGGGAAGGAAAATGAGTACACACTCTCAATAATGTATTATTTACTTTATGGACTAATCATCTTATTAAAACGTTCACGGACACGTAGAGGACCGTAAATTGTGACTGGCGTGATACGGCACCACGTCAGCGGCCGATGATATTAATTTCTACAAAAACGGCACCACGTCGAGTCAGTGACCCTTTAGTGCTGTAACACGCCCAGCCACGAGTATGCGCAACCAGCGGCAGCGGCAGCGGTGAGCGGCGAGTGGCAAAAACTAAAATCATACCAAAATTTATAAAGCACGCCACGAACTGCCGCGTGCGGTGCCTGCTTTTACGGAGATGCCACGTTTTTGCACGACCAGCAGCGCGGCAAGCGGTTGAGCGAGAGATCCGAGCGGGCGGCATAAAGAGTGAGCGAGACACACGTTAGGTACAATGAGGTGCATAATTGCATGGCCCATTTTAGGAGTGAATTCATTCATACATGGGCCATGCATTTGTGCAGCCCATAGTAAATATACCGCTGACGCTGTCGCGCAAACTCGTGGCATTTCCATAACGCTTTTTGCCGAGCGAACCTTAAAAGTGAATGTTATCAGAATTATGATTTATTATGGTAAACATTACGGTAGAAGTATGTACATGTCCGAAAGTAAGCTTATCTACACGAGTAAGACTATGGCATTGTGGTGTCATGGTTTACAAGATAAGCTCATTGTAACCATTCGGACATCTTAGATTTTTTTACTACAGTCTGACCAAAAAGAGTAGAAATTAAAAAGTGGCAATACTGTAGTGTCGTTCCTTTCTAATCAAATTAAGAAAAAGGTGACGTATATGACAGCTTAACTAAAATTATTACTTAACAATAACAAATAGGTGCAACTTCGACCGCGTAATTTTTTTTCTTCACCGTAAAATGGAAAAAAATAATATTTATCCTATAACCATCGTTGGATGAACTATGGATGTCCGTCTATCCCTGTACCAAAATTGGTTAAAATTTGTCCAGCCGTTTCGGCGTAATGAGAGGACGAATAAATTATGACCAAAAGATGGCACCAGACTGGCATACAAAATAAAAGGGGATCCTGCATCACGCTATTAAGATTCTTCCCGATGTTTCCCCAGAAAACTGATTTTCAATACATATCTAGAACTTGATAATAGTCTTAGTTAACTTTAGCTTAGTTCCTTCCTGTTAGTTCCTAATTAACTAACTTCATCGTGGCGATATGGGTGTAAAGAAATATATATTTTCCTTCTATTTTCGCTACAACCTAAACACAGCACACAAAGAGCAATCTGCCGAACTTATCTCTCTCTCTTTACCGACTGCACCCAAAAGAAGCATTGTTTACTTTAAACAAAGCTGCATTCGCATTGTACAGTCTCCTACATTTCCAGAGTCCTGAGGATTGCAGTAGTGATTTAAGTTTCTATTATCTTTAAGAGAAAACGGATTCTTAACTGGAGAAGTTAGTTCGCGATTTTAAACTAAACTTAGGAACGTGACTTAACAGAATGCATTTTTTCGCGTTTAAGATAATACGATGCAAGTAAGTTGATTTTAAAAGCGTCGCTTTGTAAGTATTTGTTTCTTTCACAGAAGTGCTTTAGTCTTCGGATTTTTTTGTCTATTTAATGTCTATATTGTGGGTAACCGACACGATTTGACGCCATGTTTTTTCTTCTACTCAAAAGCATGCTAGTCCACTCATAACAATTGTTTATATTATTAAAACATTAATATAAAGAACGAAGCACAAGGAAAAATTTAAATGCGTAACCTGATGGAAGAGACCGGGAGTCGAACCCGGAACCTTTGGATTACCGGTCCAGCGTGTTAAACACGTGGTTACCCATTTGAATTTTTCTTTGTGCTTTGATCTTCTTTTTTGTATCAATGGTTTAATATAAAAATTGTGGGCTGTACCCACATTAAAAACTAATGAGACATTACATGTTTCATACATTTAAATTTGTTTATAAATTTATCACTAATTGTAAGTAACCGACTACAAAACAGGTAGGTAAAAGTATGTACAGTTCAGCATCAAAAAGTAGCTGGCAATTATAGTATGCTATTCGACATACGCCAGTACGAAACAACGAGATTGAATATGTTTTTTAGTTATCTAGACACGCGGCAGCGTGTCCAGCCAAGTTCACCGCAGGAACTGGCGAGCAGCAGCCGTGTGTTATATTACACGAACCGTTTGGAGCCACTTTTGACCCCCCAATAACTCCAAATCTATTTAACATAAAAAAATGAAATTTGGCTTATGTATTAAGATCCTTTAGAACAAGTAGAACCCCAAATTTCAATAATATAGGTTAAATAGTTATTGAGATATTAAAATCCAAAAAACGGTATTTTTATCACTGACTGACTGACTGACTGACTGACTGACTGACTAGTAATCAAAAACCTAACCCACTTCCAGGTGACTTAGAAAGGTGAAATTTGGCATCCAGCTTAGTAATTGTGTGTGTATACATATAAAAATCGAAAACAGTGATTTTTTTATGTTTTTTTATTATTATCTCCTTTATTCATCTTTTGTCTTAGGCTAGGTTTTTAACAATAAATTTATATAAAAAGTAAAATACAATAAAGTAATTACAAAATATAGATACATTATAGAAAACCTAACCTAGGGTGCCGCCGGCAGCGGGGCAGGGCCCAGCCTCCCGGTGGTTAGGGCTGCAGAGAGAGGAACCTCCTGACAATGCGCGCCGTGTCCAGGAGTACCGCCTTCTGTATTTGACCCTTGATCCAGCCATCTAGCGAGAGTCTCTTAAGATGTTTGTCGAGACTCTTCGCTATAAGACCGTTCGCCGAAACGACTATCGGGACAATGATCGTCGAGTCAACATCCCACATGGCGGTTACCTCGTGAGCCAAGTCAAGGTACTTGCTGAGTTTGTCCTTCTCGGCCTTCACGAGGTTCTCGTCATACGGGATGGTGATGTCGATGAGCACTGCCTGGCGCTTGGATCGATCTACCAACACGATATCAGGCTTATTGGCTACAATAGTCCTGTCCGTGATGATAGGTCGATCCCAATAGAGCGTGGCACGACCATTCTCAAGAACTGGCAACGGTGCGTACTTATAGTACGGCACCTCAGACCCCACAAGACCGTATCGAAGAGCAAGTTGCTGGTGAATAATCCTGGCTACTTGGTTATGTCTGTGCAAGTACTCGCCGTTAGCAAGATGAGAACAACCGGAGATTATATGTCTGAGTGACTCACCGGGACGGCGGCATGCCCGACAAATGTCGACCGTACCGTCCTTCAGGATATATCTCCGATAATTGTTCGTCATCATTACTTCGTCCGCAATTGCACAGACAAAACCTTTGGTTTCCCCGAAGAGATCCCCGAAGCGTAGCCAGTTCACCGACGCGAGCAGATCTACATCGGGCCCCGTAAGGGCCTTGTAGAACCGCCCGTGTAGCTCCTTGCTCTTCCATACAGCCCTGCGGTCATCGGTGCTAAGCACCTTTGGTCTGCGCCAGTTCTCGTTTGCTAAGGAGAGAGAGGTGAGGCCTTTGTCAACTGCTACTACATCGCGATGAATCCCACACTCGTTGCTTAGGAAATACTCCCTAAGACTGCACACCTCGCGGCTATGGAGGTCCTTGGCGTTTAAAAAGCCACGGCCCCCACACTTACGCGGGATGTACATTCTCATAACTGACGAGCGTGGGTGCCTCATGCGATGTGTAGTGAGCAGCTGACGGACCCTCGTATCCAGGGCGTCCAGCTCAGTCTGAGCCCACCTTAGTATGCCAAAGGAGTAAGTGAGCAGAGGCATCACCCAAGCGTTGAAGGCGCGCGCCTTATTGCCACCGGACAAAAGACTGTTAAGTACTTTTGTCAAACGACAAAAGAAACGCTCCTTCAACGCCTGTCTAATGTCTCCGTCCGCAATACCCAATGACTGTGACATACCAAGGTACTTGTAGGTTTCAACTTCGGAGATAGACCTGAGGGACATTGTCTCAGAAAGTTGTAAGTTCGCGGAATTTACGACTTTCCCCCGCTGTACATGCATGGCCGCACACTTGTCTACACCAAACTCCATTTTGATGGCGCTACTGAAGGTTTCAGTTACTTCCAGTAATTCCACCAGATCCTGGTGTTTTGGTGCATACAGCTTAAGATCATCCATGTACAGCAGATGAGAAATGACCTCACCTCCTCTTCGAAGCCGGCAACCTAGTCCTGAATCCTTCAGCAGATTTCTGAGCGGATTCAGGGCTAGGCAGAACCACAGAGGACTCAAACTGTCACCCTGGAAAATACCTCTCTCAATCCTTATCAAGTCCCGCGGGCCAGGGGGGCCATCCCCGCCACCTGGTTGACGAAGGACTGTGGTCCACTGCCTCATACACGCGCCTAAGAGGGATCTGAGAGCTGTATCGATTTTATACAGCTCTAAGATCCTCTCCAGCCATGAATGAGGCACCGAATCATAGGCCTTCTTATAGTCAATCCAAGCGGTTGAGAGGGACCCCTTTATCCGCCGGACTTGTTAGCAAATGGTCGTGTCAATGAGGAGGAGCTCTTTAGTACCACGGGACCCAACCCTACACCCATTCTGAGAAAAGGCCAAAACGTTGTTCGCAACAATGTGCGTGTTAATTTTTGTTCTCAGAATGGACGTAAGGAGCTTGTATAAAGTGGGCAAGCACGTGATGGGTCTATAGTTTTTTGCTTTCGTGGTACTACCGGACTTATGGAGCAGGAAGGTAACACCAGTAGTCATGAAAGATGGCAGGGAACCAAGCTCGAGGGCGTCTTGAAATTGTGTTGCCAGGCGTTCATGTGAGGATCGAAACCACTTGATCCAAAAGTTGTGCAATCCGTCCGGCCCAGGACTTTTCCAGTTCTGGGTCGTACGGACAGCACAACCCACATCATCGGGGCTGATGGTCACAGCCCCCATGGCTTCGATCGGCTCACAGTCACGTCTGACAACATTCATCCATTCACCCTCGGTGTGCTCGACTGGAACCGACCAGATACTACGCCAGAAATTAATCATGGCAGTAGGATCCGGCAGTTGCCCGTCGGTCACACATTGATCGGCTCCCTCCCACTTTCGGTATACCTTCCTTTGGTCACTTTGGAAGAGGCGATTTTGCTGGAACTGATCCACACGCTCTCTGTAGCGACGAATACGGCTTGCCCATGCATAAACTTTCTGCTTTAGGTAGTCGATGCGCTCTGTGACACATGTCATGTAATCGCAGGGCCTGGTGCCAGTCCCCGCGAAGGCTTGTGTCACGTAGCGCATCACACGGGGGCGATTGTTGCCCCCCCTAAAACAGATTAGCTTGGCAATGAGAGTCCTAAAGGAGCTGATACGCCGCTTGATCCGTACTTGCCAGGCAGGAACACCCCCGGCGGTCCGCGGTGCTTGGTCAGTGTCCGGGAATCTGACACGAGCAACGCGGCACGCCGCGATGGACCCGCAGTACATGATCGAGTGGGTATCAGCTAAGTCTTCGCTAGCCCGAAGGTACGGGTCTAGCAAAGCGTCCAGGGCTCCCATTAACGATAGTTACGCTTATGCATCGGTAAGCGTTGTAATCGCGGCCTAGAGTCATGTGCGGATCGATAGCGCCTAATCGCCTCCTCCAAAGCCCTCCTCAGTTGCTCATTGGCGTGGGTACCTACGCTACTCGCACATTCTTCCTGGTCGGTATCGCGATCCGTCCGCGGCACCTCCGGCACCAGGTTGGGCGCTGGCGCCGGATCCGGTGACGTAGCAGGCGGATCCCGAGCCGGCGTGGAAGACATGCGAGCGGCCAGTACCTCCAGGCGCAGTCGATCAAGTGTCGCGTCGTCCAGCAGCTTGCGCCGCTGGATGAAGCGCACCTGATCGGATAGCCGTTGCGCAGATACGGTGATGGTCGAATCAAAAGTCAAAAACAGTGGCAGCATCCTGTCCCGGTACGCGGACAGGTTGGTTCCTCCCTCTGTAGCCCCATAGTAGGCGCGCATGACGTTCTCATTCATGGCTTGAGACCATCTCATGCGACGCACTACACCACCGGTAGCGGGAGCCGTGGTCGGAGCAGGTTGCTCCGTAGGCCCCAAGCGTGCCGGCAGCGGTGGCCGCCCTCGTCGCGCAGGTGGTCGTGGCGGCGGCGGCCCGCGCTCGTTGTCGCTCGACTCGCTAGTGTCGGCGGCAGTAGCAAAGTCGCCATCCGACGAAGACGACGAGGAGCTGGACGAGGCGGGCGGGGGTGGTGGGCGTGCGTTTCTGTTTGCTGTGCTTGTTTGACTTCGCGTATTGTACCTTTTCATTATATTGATATTGAATTACTCCCCAAGTAAAATAAATGCATTGAGTATGACATGCGTCCTTGTATCTAAAAATTTTAGGGCAAAGAACTTGGCGCCCTTGCAGATCTCAATTCTTTTGTCGGCGAAGTGCACGCGATATTGAACTTGGCTCTCATTTTACATTTATGTTTTTGATGGGATCTAAATCTACCCATACACACATGAACGGCACGTGTATCTTTACCTACAAGCGGATCTTATTATCTCAAACATTGTATTATCACGCATTAAACTTAAGGTACTTAGCAACAATCAAATTTCCTCATGAAGATTGTTCACTTCATATTAATTCAAATTGCTTATACTACACACAACCATCACCATGCAAGCAGATCACACTTCGGCGTTGACAACAGTAGGTATTAACGGACCAAGACTTCGGTGTTAGCGGCGAGCGGCGAGGCTTGCAAAAACAAAATCTTACTTATGTATGAAGTATGCCACGATGTGCCGCGCGCGGTGCCGTTCTAGCGGATTTTTTCGAGCGAATTGCGGCTCGGCTAGCGGCCCGGGGCGCAGCGGGAACAGAGCGGCGAATCGCGTGCCGTACGTGGCATGCTGTATACATTAACATTACCAAGATTTGTTTTTTCTACCTGACGATGAAAACTTAACCAATTTAGTTATGCATTGTATAATTTAAGGAAAAGACTAAATCAATCGGCAGTACTGACGGCATATCACGCATATGTTACGGCTACCATAAGATATGGTGTAATATTTTGGGACAATGCTAAAGACCGTGAAATAATATTCAGGAGCTCAAAGAAGTCCTTTTAAGGTCAGTATGTGGCATTAAACCCACAGACTCCTGCAAATTTTGACATTACCCAGCCTTTACGTGTATGAAATATCAATGTATGTGAAATCTAACATAAAGCAATTTGCGTCTTTTAATAGCACACGTCAGCAACATAAAATTAATCATAAGCAATTCAAAACAGCTTATTTGCCAAAAGTATTTTTGGAATTGCTCCAAAAATATTCAATAATTTGCCGATTTCAATTTTAATATTAGAAACCATGACTGAATTTAAGAATGCATTGTTTAAGTTTTTAGCGTCTAAAGCTTACTACACAATTCAGGAATATTTAATAGGCTAGTAGACCCAGTTTTGAAATATATTTCAAATGGTTAATAATGAACTTACTAGCTCTAAAAATTTCAAATGGTTAAAAATGATGTTACTAGCTCTAAAAAAAATGTCTTGTATTTTTGTGGAAGCTAGAAAGCTAAATTTTATCAATTGAAAATTAAAAATTTCATCAACAGTCAAAAACGCCGTCCGCCATTTTCGCCTTTTGCTAATCTGTGGCGTAACGTAGAATTACCTGTAAATATTCGAAATTCGACCGTCGTATAGTGCCATTCCGCTCACTCCAATATACTTTATTTATTTATTTATTTAAACTTTATTGCACAAAAGAAAAACTTAACGTACAAAAGGCGAACTTAATGCCATGCGGCATTCTCTACCAGTCAAACTTAGGGCAAAGCAGAGAAATTGTAGGCGGTGCATCAAACAACATAATTACACATAATTAAAATACTCATACTATTATAGCTACATACATATAAATAATAAACATACATATATATAAATAGATACATACATAAATATGTACGACGATGAAACAAACCAAGCAGATATACTATGAGACTTCAGTTCTGCCATCAAAGAAACTTCGCACGGCCCTTTTAAATGCCAACTTACTCGGAGCCTGTTTGATTGTGAGAGGAAGACCGTTCCAGAGGCGAGCCACTTGCAAGGAGAAAGAATTAGACATGAAACCAGTACGGTGAAGAGGAATAGAAAGGGCAAGATTGCCGGAAGAGCGAAAATTACGGTTACGAGTGGATTCAACATAGCAGAAAAAGGTTTTCAGGTATTCAGGAGCTTGTGGATCATTGAGTATTGAGAAGAGAGTGCAGAGCATACGAATATTGCGTCGTTGACGGATGGGAAACCAGCCAAGCTGAGAACGGTAAGAAGAAACGTGATCATATTTACGGAGACAGAAAATAAAGCGAATACAATTATTAAGAAGTCGATCCAACTTATCAAGAAGATCCTCATTTAAGTCCGGATAACAAACATCACCATAATCAATTATGGGTAGTAATAGTGTATTTACAAGCAATACCTTAGTTTTGATAGGCAAGAAATTTTTCAGTTTGTTGAGAGCATGAAGCGAGTCAATGACTTTCCGGCTAATTTCACCTACCTGCACCCTCCAGCTCAGTGTGCTATCTAAGTGAACACCTAAATCCTTAACACTAGAACTAAAAGGAATAGCGTTCCGTTGAAATTTACAGGAGTAACAGAATCCCGGTCAAGTTTAGCAAGCTGACGAGAGCTGCCAATGATAATAGCCTGACACTTTGAGGGGTTTACAAACAGACCAAATTTCTCAGACCATTGTTGGATGTGTAAGAGATCCAGATTTAATTTGTTAATTGTATCAGTAATATCAGCCACTTTACATTGGTCGTAAAGTTGCAAATCGTCAGCATACAAATGGTAAGAACAGCGAAGACCAGGGGTGATAAAGTTTACAAAAAGAGAAAATAATAAAGGAGAGAGAATTCCTCCTTGAGGTACACCAGTGGCAAGGTCGCACCAATCAGACAAGGCCCGATCTACACGGACTACTTTGACAGTAGATCGAGAGGGACGGCACTATTCGAAGTCGTCAAAGTAGACTTTCAGTATTGTTTACATGACCGATGACGTCACTATCATAAGCGAAAATGGAGGACAGCGTTTTAAGCATTTCAAAATACAGATTAAAAACCATATTTTCAAATTAAATTTTTTCAGCCATCTTTCACTTTGATGAATTGAAAAATATAGGTATATTTAGGTTTCCTTTGCTAAATACTATACGGAATAAACATTCGTTTATTACAATTTGACATGAGTCAACTAGCCTATTGACACTCCTAGTACATAACTAATTTATGCATATGCTGCACACACATAGTACCTGAGATTTGCATGTCTCTATGACAAAACCTGTAGTTCTGTAAATAGATTTAGGACGATCTGTATAGTTATACCATGTTTAAGCAAATAAATGACTGATTACTGACGCTTGACGCTGCCGCTGGTCCCACAAAAATAAGCCTATTGGCAGTAAGCTTAAGCTATACCTATGGCCCTAAAAAGTAAGGCGCACGTGTTGACCCGAATAGCTGTCAGATATGCGAGCCCCACCCGCTGCATTTTTTTTTTACTTCGCACTATAGCAGTATGAGACGTTACTCTGCCAAAAAGACGCGCGATGAGCCAGAGCTTGTTAATATTTATTCATAGCTACTAATTTACTGGTAAATTAATTAGTTGGGATGGATTTGGTGGTGGAAATTTAGGTTACTCGTTATTACGGTCCGGCCACGATTCTCGGCTTAGCGGCGAGCACCGCGGCACGAGTTGATCTGAAGTTGTAGCGTCTTTCCTAGTCACCGATACAATTGTTCTCGCTGTACCCCGATTCACTCGGCAAAACCGCTGGAACGGCACCTTTCGCGGCAGTTCGCGGCATGCTCTATACATAGTTATGATTTTATTTTTGCCGCTTGCCACATCGCTGCCGCTGTCGCTGATTGCGCAATGTCGTGGCTCGGCGGTTATCGACGATTTTTTTAAGCTTCAAATTATTTATTTCGCTTATCTGGATCAACAAAATACGAATAACAAAGGAACCGCATTTTAGCAATTTATAGCCGATAGATCATGTAGGTATAACCGCAGGTAACTGACATGACTTTGACAAACTATGGGTACCTAATTATTTCCATCCAATCAACGACCGGAGATAAGTACCTTACTAATTTCTATAAATCGACTGATATGAAATGGAATTATACTATCTACATTTATTCCATGTCTTTGTCTAATTTTTGGCATTCCTGTACAGTGTTTCGTTTGTTACTGATCTTTTATATGAATTTAGTTATTTGCTTAAATATCCACATTCATTGTAATCTTAGTTACTATTTTTCACTTTTATTACTTGTAAAATGTAATCTGTTAAATATTAATGAGCTGTACACATTTCGGCATTGCATTCGATTCTTTTCTTTTCTCTTTTTCCGCTAACGGTCTGCAGTGACATTGACAGCACTGTCGCTTGTCAATGTCATTGTCTTGGCATTGACAAGCGCTTACGCTGCGTTCAGTCTAAGAGTGCAGCCGTGTGTGTGCGGTTCACTCTGGCGTCACCGATAGGTTTCACCGGAAGACCAGCGCTGGTTCCCGGGCCAGCATTTATGCTGAGGTGTGACCTTTTCGTGGCATACACAACAACGATATTATTTTATTTTATTTTTCTAATATTTGTTGTCCACTTTGTGTATGTTAACGAATAAATTTTTATTCTATTCTATTCTTTATTCTATTTATATTCAACTAGGTTTTGCCTGCGGCTTCACTCGCGTTAAAACTTATTCATTCCTACAGGAACCATGCAATTTTTTCCCGAGAAAAAAAAAGCCCATGCGTTAAGCTATGATACAAACTATCTCTATACCAAATTGAATCCCAATCCGGACAGATTTCGGGGTGAAAACATACACACATACACACATACACAAATTTCGCTATTATATAATTAATTAGTGGGATTACATAGATAAACAAAATACACAATGCGTGTGATAAAGATGCTTATCTTGGCATCATATAAATTTGTTAGATAATTATACTTATATTTTTAAGTAGGTACTTAATAGCTAATTCTCCTTGTTCTATAATTCACGCAATATCATACTCATTTTACAAACGTTTTTAGTAAAGACATGACGTGATTACATTCTTCAGTTGTATTCAGAATTTCAATAATTATTTGGTAAGTGTTATGTTTTTTGGTTAAGTAACATGCAATCCTTCAATCAGTTGTTATCAAAAATGTGTTAGGATTAGTAAAACGTCGATTAGATCGGACTGCATAAAGTATCCTTAAAGGAACAGATAGTACAGGTTTTTCGTAAATAAGTCAAATGCGTCCGCATGCTGCATCGTCAAATGAGTCAGATGACAGTGAGGCAAATAGGGCTTTCAATTATGGGATTTTTAGGGTTCCGTACCTCAATCGGAAAAACAGAACCCTTCTAGAATCACTTTGTTCTCCATCCGTCTGTCTATCTGTCAAGACCCTTTATCTTGAGAACGCGTTGAGGTATCGAGTTGAAATTTAGACCATATAATTAAGTCTACGGTCCCTTGAAGCTGTGACTAAATTAACGATACGGCCGTTTATGTCCCAAAAAACGTACATTTCGTAGTACCCCCTCTTCTAAAATTCAAAGCACTTCAATGTAGTATCTCTTTCATCCCGCAGACAATGCAACGACTTAATTATTCTTTATAAAGTCATTCACGCGCATATTGATTGTCCTTCTCTCCTTTCGCTTCTGAATTTCATTACTCGATATAAGGCACGCAAGCCGTCTCACAAATTATTCCAGCTCCAAATTTACAAAAATAACACCTCTTTTTACAATCCCATTATACGAATGTGTCGACTATATAATGAAACTATAGTTAAACACCCCTCTTTGGATATATTTAATCATAAGCTAATTACATTTAAAAATATTGTTAAGAAACTATTTGTGTAACTCAAAATAGGATTTTAAGCCTAACACAACCATAGAAAAGTATAATAATAATAATAAGTATTTATTGAATAATAAGTATAGATTAATAATGCCATAATATTAATTCCATACCCTGTTACTTACAAATACAACATATATACTCTCTGTCTAGCGATTAATTAGTAATATATGTTATTAAACTTTCTGTGCACACACTGTTTAGAATTATAGTCCAGACCTAGACGATAAGCAACAATTTGTATGTAATTGACTGTAATTTGTTGTGTGAGCCTAATAAATAAATAAATAAATAAACCTTAAGAATTAATTTGGCACAATCCTAAGCAGACAGCGATCGTAGTTTAGTTAACTTGTTTTGTAAGCTTTTATAATTCTACCGGCAAATTGTAACTTTTATAATTTTGCGATTGTAATAATGATTACTTACGTTCAACTTAGATTATTATAATTTATACATGTAGGTAATTGATTTTTCTCAAGTAAGTGAATTATTGTTATTCTTTTGAGGAAATAAAGATCTTTTAACCAAAAATCCTTCCTCAGCGGCTTACTCATGTCACAACATTATTAATTCCAGCGCCATCTGTTAGTTTATCAGAGTACTCGATAGTCGTAGCACATGTTTGAAAAAGGTTTGCACTTCATTCCTAAGTAGCGCCATAAGATTCATGTACAAACTTAACTCAATCGAGTGTAGTGGCTACCCCCCCTTTTATTGTTATTTGTTTATAGACTTTAATATGGCCGGGGATTTTCTCGATAGATTACCTAATTAAGTTTTCATCAAAATCTGATCAGCCGTTTTCAGGTGATGCGCTGTGAAATAAACAGACGAACAGATAAACAGTTAAACAGACAAAAAGATAAAAATCTAAACGCTGTTGGTGTTGGAATTGGAACTAGGCCTGGTAGCTCATATTAAAATTATCAAGTCTAACGGCATTTTGTGAGCCATTTTGACAACATCACTTTTCCGAAGTAAAAAAGTCTGCTGAATTCGATTTTGAATGTTGGCTCACTCCAAGTAACGAAGTTTGTTTCCGAAAGGCTCACCAACAGCAGGTTTACAAGCTAATACCTACCACATGAGTAAAGAAACGGAACAGAGACTAAGCTTCTAAAGAGCGCACAAAATTTATACCTGAGCATTTCTCAAAAAGTTTGTACATTTCTCGGATAGTCGTAACAAAGAAAAAATATCACATTTTAATGATTTTGTTGTTGCTTATTATTTAACTGTTATTTAAGGATTCAGTTTATTAATTTTTGACAGAGATTAGATGTGTAATTTTAACTGTAAAGTTTATTTAATTGAGCCGAGGCAATCAAAATTTCCGGTTTTGTTACCCTAATTCAAACGGGAAATAAAATAAACACATACGAATTACATTGAATTTATTTATTGGTTAACATAGTATTAACCAATACGCGTATATTTTTTCATAAAAATTGCTTACTATATTCCGATAAGTTAAAGATATAATGGTAACTACTCTTGTACGTTACCATTTAGTCAAAACTCAGGTTTGAAATTACAATATCACGCGTATTAAATTGAGTTATTTAAAATATCTTTGAAGAATAATTTATAAGACCATCTAAATTATATTTTAAACATGTATTAAATGTATGTTATTAAACAAATAATTAAAAAAAAACAACAAAAACCTCTAATATTTTCAAGGGACAGTAACAATAATAGGAACCTTGGTAACAAAATCGGAACTATTAAGCATAGTGTACAATTAGTACACTTACAATATTAATTAGATGCTTAACAACTCACTTTAATAGTAATTACATTTCTTACTATATAATGATTAGTTATGTATCACAAAAAATAATCATACAGATTAATAAGTGCTTAAATAATGTGCCATTCAAGCAGAATTGACATGAGATCTTCTGTTATTATTCAAGAGTATTGTTTATAGGAACATTACAATAAATCACAAAATGCAGTTTTGACTACATGTAGACGTGATCAGATCACAATAAAGAATCCAAATAATAATAAAATTAAACATCAAAAAGTACAGTAAAATCAGAGTATTACAGTACCTACAGGGCAATCTTTTTAAGTTAGTATAGAAATGCCCATATTAAATGAGCGTTATGAAGTCTGGTTTTATTATTTTAAATTTGGCCCAATATTTTAATGTATTTTTATTCTGAGTATAATAAGCAGGGCATCACAAAACGAAATACAACAAAAAAAAATATACAAGTCCACTTTTTTTGTGCTCCATACATTAGGAACTTTTTTCTGGAGTAATCTGGAGGCAATAAAACGGAAATATAAAAATAAATAACAATATTGTATCCATTAATGACACTAAATGGCACCTTTTTTCAACTGTGCCCGTTAGAAATTAAAAAGAAAAAAAAATTACCCACCCTAATAAATATGCAATCTGGGGCTTTACAAATTACCGCCCGTGGTTTGTCTAAAGTTTTACGTCTTGCCTTGGCCGGGATGTGGGATTTTCGTCCCGCGAAGCGGGCGTAAGTCCCGCTTTACGGTCAAGGGTGACGTAAGTGGTTTTATTTAACAATTAATATTTACAATAAAATTACCAATGATAATAAACATATCGTTTGTACAGTATAAAAATAAAAAAATAAAACGTGAAAAAAGCCTCATTTTTTTCTTCAGCTAGAAAAGAATCAATAATATTATTTTACTCAAAATCAGAAACTTTTGCTTTATAATATATGTTTTTATTAAAATTGAAAATAAATTTATTATTTTTTTTAAAGAGAAATATATATATTGTATTACGTCATTCTCTATAGTCTATACTACTCCTTAGACTTTCTTTTTTGTTACCTTCACTTCCTAGTCATACGAAACGATTCAAAAGTAACAAAAAAGAAAGTAACGAAGTGATGCTTGGACGTTTTAAAAAATATTTTAACCGAATTTAATGAATAACTCGAATATTGTATGTACTGTATCTTAGTCGTCATAATATGATTAAGTGATGAGTTGAAACAAAACTGAAGAAAAAGTGAAACTTACCAAGTTATCCCGTAACAAACAAGGAGTTCAAATTTTCAGTTGCCACCAACGGCGAGCGTGTTCCTACCGTTGCGTTTGATAGACTGTCAATATGCCAAGATGGCCACTCTTAAAAATATCCCTAGTGTTACCACTTTCCTATAAAACTACAATTGAATTAACAAAACCCCAGAATTCTATGAAAATAGCGTAACAAACACCGGAAACAAAATTGGAACTTTTTCTAGGACAAATTATTATCTTTTATTATAAATATATACGTTAAATAACGACAACAATACTTATTTTTTATGAATTCTGAGATATCTCTTTTGTAATGAAACACAACACTCAACCCGAAACACTAAGTTTTGTTACAGAAAATCGATAATTTAACTACAATTTTGTTAAGGGGACATTTGCATTGCCATACAAATGAGACCTACCCAATATTTTAAAATATTTTTATAAAATTATATTATGCATTATGATTTCAGACAATAATATTATCTTAGAGATACTAAACTTATTTTTAAGTTTTCAAGGTCAGATTATATTAGATATCGTCTCTTAATTTATTACAAGCTTCGAACCGGCCCGGACAAAGACGTAAAGTAAATGTACAAACTTTTTGAGAAATGCTCACCTAATATGGTAGGGTTGGCACTAGTGGACAAAAATAAAATAAAATGATATCGATCAGTTTTTTATTTATTTATTGATTACAAATTACTTACGCTTTGTTTTTATAACTTTTGTTTTTTAATAATTTATTATATCTTTTAATTGAATGATAAATCCTTAATCTAATGAACAGTTTTTTTAAATAATCCAATGGAAAGCATTCACATGGCATATCAAATTTACATTCACTCATTCGTTTAAATATATTATTACCAATATTAACAGTGTGTGTTTCGAGATTAAAATACTATAAAATTATCAGGTGGTATTATTAAAAAACCGGACTGTACACTACCTTCATTGAAATCCTTGTAATAGGTATAAATAGAATCTTTAGCCATATTTTATAGGCTGCTCAGATCGATTAACATACAATTTAATTTTCTCACATTTGTGTTCTTCGAGGTACAAACACAGTACAAACCACCATATTTTCACGTGCACAACAAATACCTACATTGAAATCGAACACGACGCGGTGCGCGCCCTGCGCTTGTGACCAAACTGAACTAGTATACCTATCTGAACATATACGCCAATGTTTGTGGTGAAGAAGCACCGTATGAAGGAAATTTAAATTTAACTGAAATTCTCTTTGTTACAGCATTAACATGCAGTCCAGAATGATAGCTGTGAGGGTCATTACTGTTGCGTTAGCATTGCTAGTTACTTCTGTCAAGTGTCAAATCACCGAGGACTGGCCTCGACAAGCAGATGTATATGGTAGGTTATTATGCATTGGATTGTGTGATTTTGGGGTAACATTTTATTTTATTTATTTAAAACTATTTAGGTACATAAAAACTAAACATAAATAACGTTTTAAAATACTTAAACGGGTTTACTCACGACGTAGAAGTCGAATAACGCTCGACATGTTTCGAATCGGTACGCGATTCATTATCAGGAGAGACGATCAGTCGCGGCGGCGGCCAACCGAACACTGCGGGTTTAAGTATTTTAATATGTCTGAGACTCACGATAGTTTTCTATGTAAAATAAATAACGTTACTAAACATAAAGTAAGACGTACAAAATTATTTTTCCTATTTTGTTACCAAATTTCTTTGTGATTTCCATTGAGGTATTATATTGTGATTTCCGATTATTATACTATGTAGAAAAAAGAATAATCATAACAGAACCTTAATTATCAAACACAGCCATAACATTTATACCTATAAAGTTACAAAAATACAACGAAATAGTAAAATAATCTTGTTACAGTTAATTTAATATTCCAAGGCTCGATTCCACTTGAGACTATTGTTGACTAATTTGCTTTATGATCTCAGTTTTTCAAATTGGCACGTGTCGTTACTACATAGTATTAAAACAAACTCGCTTCGTCACCTTGTGGCGAGCTAGGTAAATGGATTACTATTATAGTTAAAAAGCAAAGCGACCATAGTTGGGTTTTGATGTAAAAATTCAAACTTGAAGAAAGTTATAAGTCACTTTGTCTCCATAGATATCTACATTCTTTAACACCATTTTATTTCTTGCAAACTGCACTATCAACTATTGCAATGAAGCGTCTTAGCTCTTAAAATGTCATGATTCCGTGGAACAAGTTACTCAATCTCCAGTTTCAGACGTCTCAGGATGAATGGACCTCTATATTAAACTGAAAACGGCATTTTTAATATATATATATGTTAGACTTAATACTGACTGACTACATTAAGTATTTTTATTAAATAAAAAGTGAGATTTGTACAACTTTAAGTGTAAGTAACAGATGCTAAAAACCTGCTTGTAAATGGCTACCAAACTGTTTTCCGTTTCAACAGTAGGGAAAAAAGTGCTTAAGATTGTGCGTGTAATCTAATAAGAATAATAGTACATTACTGCGGACGCCAGGAAAGAAGGGCTTTGAAAACCTAGGCCGGGAAGTATTTTGTATGAAATTCCTTTACAGTTCTCTCGAGTTATTCCGCCCGAAACTTGATACTTCGAAGCCTGTTATAAGGCACATTATAACGAAATTTCATTGCATTTTCGAGAAAAATAACATTTTGTAACTTATCAACCATCTCAACACAACCGTTTGACTAACAATAGGTAAATAAATTTATGAAACATGTAATGTCTCAATTTTTTAAAGTGGGTAGGGGAAAACCGGGAGACTTGACCAGGTAGGAGACTTAAACCATCTCAAATATTTCATTCAAATTTCGTGCCATCGGCGCCGTCGATAGCTCGAAAGACACTTGCATAAAGGCGGTGGCTGCAAGTGCGCCGTATTGGCCGCCATTAGTACGGTTCGGCTTTGAGCGAGAAAAACGTGTTCTTGCATTTCAAAAGTGAATAAAATTTTTTTTTTGCTTTCTAATGCAATTTCAACAGTTTTGGAGGTAAGATCTGTTTTGTTATCACATCGTATTCTTTGTTTAATGTAGTATTTTTGAGTTAATGTGTGTGGAATCGTCCGTTGCAATTGTTTAGAGGAAACATCACTTTTGTAAGGCAAGGGGGGTAGCGGGAGACTTGACCACTCTGTCGGTGGGAGACATGATCAGTGGTTCAAATGTCCCACTCTGCTCTTTAGTTGATTATTATTTTATTATTATATTTTTAAATGTTGATCATTTGTAAAAGAATCTCATTTATATTTTCGGGTTTTAGATTCCTGATGATTATTGTTTGAAACTGCATAGTTTTCGCTTATAAGTGAGATTATAGTTCACAGTTTTTGTAATATGGAGAAAAATGACTAAAATGGCTTCATGTTGTTAAATATCATTACTTCTAAGAAAAAATCATAATAATAATTATGGTTTTATATGTTGTTAATTAATGTGTATAATCGTACGTGATTCCTGAGGTGCCTTATTTTCTGTTAGAAGCGAGATCATAATTTATTTTCTTTAACATTTACAAAAACGGCCTCATGTCGTTAACTATTGATTATTTGTAAGAAACACTCACGTATAATTTTGGATTTAAAACTTATTTATTAATGTGCATAATCACATGTGATAACTGATGTGCCATTAGTGTTTCTAATTGATCAGTTTTCTGTTACAAACAAGATTTTCATTTCCTATGATTTACAAGTCAAAAACTAGATTAATAATGTTAAATTAAATGTAGATTGTTTCTGTAAGAAAGTCTCGTCTTTAATTATGGCTGTGTTTTTCATTAAATATTAATAACAAAATAATAGTTATTGAATTTTATTTCTCCTAGATAAATGTATGGTCAATTCTCCCTCAAGCCCTGGTCAACTCACCCGTAGGGGTGGGAGATTTGATCCATTTTTCCGTTAAAATTTTAAGCAACTTTCATTAAATTGGGGTTCACCTCTCCCGGACTTCCCCTACACCACAATTTTTATTTAAACCATGAATACAAAGATCAAGGATTTTTCCAGATTCCGAGCAATTCGACTTCATCATAATCGGTGCGGGGTCGGCAGGCAGCGTGGTCGCCAACCGACTCAGCGAAGTCAAGCAATGGAAAATATTGCTCGTCGAGGCTGGGGGAGATCCTCCGATGGAGAGTATTGTAAGTTGGCTGGATATAATTGTTTTTAAAGTAAATAATATATAAAAGAAATAGATCACCCATTTCACTTTATGTTTGCGCCTTAACTTTATCATAGGTGACACCTTTAAATACAAAATACCCTTCTGGATATTTCGTATTTGTAAAGTATAAAATTAATCATTTCATCACAGTCAATTTGTACAATAGCAGGACTGCCGAATTTCAAAACTTAAGCGGATTTTATTTTTGTTGGAAATAAGGTTTTTAATCTGTTTGTACCCATCCCGTAATTTTTCACCCGATGTCTGAAAAACACGGACTATTATAATGTTGTAATATTTGAATGTTCGTACTTATAATAATTACGAATCAATTAAGTTATCCACCTATTAATGTAAATTTTTGCCCAAACATTAGACTTTTTGCTGCTGGGTGCTATATATTTTTTTGTTCTATAAAATTTGTTCCGATGCACTTACTAGGATTGTACATCGGGAAATCGAGGAGCAAAACAGTAATATAGCATTTTCATCTAAGAAGAGAAATCATCAAATAATACAATGTATTAATATAGTATACTATACTTCGATTTCAGGTGCCGGCATTATACTCCCAGCTTCTAGGTTCCAAATATGATTGGAATTACACGATAGTTAATACTGGAATGACTAGTCAAGCTAATGTTAATGGAACAGTGGCATGGTCACGAGCAAAAATGCTTGGCGGCTGCAGCAGCATGAACGGGATGATCTATGTTAAAGGAAATGACGCTGATTTTCAAAGATGGTATAACGAAGGAAATAAGGAATGGCACCCGAAAATTGTACGTGAATACTACAAGAAAGCTGAGAGTTTTCAGAATATGAAAGCCTTGAGAAATCCCGCTGTTAGCCTTGCTTATGGACACAATGGTTCATTAGCTCTCAATTATTTCAATAGCACATCTGAAACACTAACGCAAGGACTATTAAGTGCATGGAATGAAATAGGATTTAATAAAGTAGCTGATATTAATGAACCTAACATACAAGGAGCAGGCCTATACGGTGTTACAGCAGCTAATGGAAGAAGAGAGAGTACTGCTAAAGCATATTTAATTCCAATACAATACAGAAGTAATTTAAAAATAATCAAAAATTCCTTAGTGACCAGAATATTAATAGACGAAATAACTTTAGAAACAAAAGGAGTCAGAGTAGAAATTAATGACAGTGTAATGCATTTCTACGCTAAGCGTGAAGTTATATTAAGTGCAGGAGCGATCAATACTCCTCAATTACTCATGTTGTCAGGTATTGGCCCGAAAACTCATATAGAATCTAAAGGTATAAGTTGCCTGGTAAATTCTCCCGCAGTGGGACAAAATCTCCAGGATCATATTTATATACCTGTTACAATTTACGGTACTCATCCGGGTGAAGAAGACCCTGCAGAAGACGAAGAGCAGTTTGCAGTGTACCTTACAAATAGCACTGGTTATTTTGCCACAAATACTAAAGAGAACATAATCTCACTCTACTCAAATTCGAAATATGCTTCATTTCCACAATTCCAAAATCATGTTCAAATATTTCCTAAAAATTCCTCTAAAGTTGGTCCACATTTCCAGGCGTTCTACAAGCCTTCTGTAGTAGATTCAATTGTTGAAAAGAGCAAGGATCACGCTCTTTATTTATATTTGTTTCATAATTTACACCCCTATTCAAAGGGTAATATAACTTTAAATTCAAAAAACCCTAAAGATGCTCCTCTTATATACGCAAACTATTTTGATGACGACAGAGACTTACAAAATACTGCTGATGGTATACGCATGTTAACTAAAATAGTTAAAAGTTCATTCTTCAAATCAATTGACGCCTATTTGGGTCGAATAAACTGGCCGGATTGCGATGTTCTAGAACTTGACAGTGATGCTTACTGGAAATGTATAGCTTACAACATGGTATTGACAATTTATCACCCTGTGGGTACAGCCAAGATGGGCCCTTCTCCTAAAACTGCAGTAGTTGACAGTCGTCTTAAAGTCCACGGTGTACGTAAACTTCGAGTAATAGATGCCAGTATCATGCCGTCCTTGACGAGTGGTAACACAAATGGACCAACCATTATGATAGGCGAACGAGCAAGTGATTTTATTAAAGAGGAGCACTTAAATTTAAAAGAATATGAAAATATTAAAATTTAAAGAGCATCGAATGATAGAAGCCTACCAAGAGCAAGGAAAACGTTAAACCATATTTTTCTAAAGCGTAAGTTAAACAATAAAGCGTGTGTATAAGTTATTGTTAATAGAACATAACTGCAGACTGGAAGAACACTGTATTTTATAAGATGGGAGTCCTAAAATAATTGTGGATTTACAAAATGTATCAAAGGTGCATAATTTTGTTATCCTCGGAAATAATAAATTTTTAATGAATGTTCATCTATACTTAAGATCTATACCTAAGAATATCTTGCTTGGAAAATTCACAAATTTAATGTGCCAGCAAAATATTATTGTTTAAATTCTACTGACGTATTATAATTGTAAATTTAAAATCAAAACATTATATAGAATTGTCGCATCGTCGTTACGATAGGACGTGTTTGCAAATATTGTAATAAATAAATAAAAACGTGCGCAATAATATTGACCTCAATCATACTATAAACTGTGTCGCGCGTGGATTTGCTGACTAGTGTTTTAAATATGACATTTCGTTCTCTGTGAAGTACCTACTGTAAAATGAGTGATAGCAGCCCCTTTAGTCGGAGTGCCAAAATACAGCGCAGCCCTCCATCAACACCTCAACCACCGCCCTCAAGGGATGATCCAGCCGATCAGTCAGCCGCCACGCAAAATGAGTGTTCAACGTCTGACATCCACTTTTGGATGTCCTCAATTGAAAAATACCTCAATGAGATATGTAGTATCTCATCTGAAGGTAAATTGAATACGGGTCAGAAACTAAACTAAAGTCAAGAATGGTGGCGTTATAATCAGCACAGACTCTAAGGATGACATTGAAAAAGTCAAGCAAACTTTTCAAAAGACTACCTCAGAACTCACCATTGACGAGCCTCATAAACGCAAGCCCAGGATTGTTATTGTTGGCGTGCCTTCGACCATGCCAGAACAAGCAGTCTATAAATGCATTTTCGAGCAAAACCTAGCCGACAAACTTCAGGACTTAACAAGGGAAAAATTCTTGTCCTCTATTAAGCTCAGCCATAAATCGGGAAAAAAAGATGCCGAGACTTGTAATTACGTCCTAGAAGTGCCCGCCGTTATACGAAAGTCCTTAATAAGCCAAAATCGTGTAAACGTAAATTGGTCCTCATGCCCAGTGAGAGATTTCACGATCGTCACCAGGTGTTTCAAATGCCAACAATATGGTCACGCCGCTAGATCATGCAAGCAGGCAGAGTACACGTGCGGTTATTGCGGTGATGTAGGTCACTCTATCAAAGAGTGCGGAAATAAGGCAGAGTCCCCGAAATGTGCAACATGCAGACTTTTCAAAAAGCCGAATAACCACCAAACAGGTGACGCAGAATAAGTATAAGATAAGAGATGTTTAAAAAATGCTTTTGTTTATTCATGCAAAATGGATAGCCCACAAAGGTTGAAAAATCACAGCACCCAGCAGCTTTTATCCAAAAAAAATACCGTTTCTCAGGATATTAATAAGACAAACTTAAAAATAAAATAATTACATGCTCTTATTAAACAAAAATACACCTAAAAACTTGATCTGAAAGCAAGGCAATTCAAGACTAAATCACACTTTAAGGTTTGATTAATATGGACGTACTTAGACCGTAAGAGCAATAAAGGGATATTTCCAAATGTGTGGAGAGTGGTCAAAATGTTTCCTAATTTTAAGTTGCGAAAAGTTGTCCGTACGGGTAGTCTGTCACAACACAAGAACCTATAAAAAAGGATGCATAAAATGTGACCACTAAGGTATAATATGAAATTACCCATAGATTTATGATAAAATTAATTGCAATCTATTATAACGTGCCCATTCAAAACGTAACAACATAAATTATGACATTTAATAAAACATTTAATTTTTAGACTTTGACTTTGACTTTGAATACATTTTTTATCATATGACGACTCCATGGATTGGACAACCACGGCGAGCAGCCAAAAGTCCTAAGCCTAGTGATGACGTCGGAAGTGTCGCTAGGTAGTCATTCCAGAGTAGCAATATCTTGTTTTCTTATACCATATGAGCATTCATTGTTTTGGATTGATGCCTCAATATAATCGAGTTTGAATTGATCCATAATGATAACGAGACAAGACAGCTCCATAATAAGCAATGCTTTTAAAGTGAACAAGATTTCCTTCCTCGTTGGAACAATATTTCCGAGCCGGAAATTTGAAGGTGCGCTCTGAACAGAATAACAGACTTAGATTTTCTCAAAGGTCAAAAGCGAACGAAAGACTTTGACAAAATACACGAAGTCACAGTGGAAAATTGGAGCAAAAGCTTTTTAATTTTATAGCAAAGCCAGCTAAATAAACTAAAAAAATATATCATCTTTTAAATTGATCGTTATAATTTTATTCTATGGATTTGGAGTATCTATACATCTCCTTTACATGTACCCATGTACGAGTAATTAGTTATAACACAAATGTAAAATATTTTTTTTTAAGTATTATTTCCGTAATAACTTACTGTTACTTACTGTTGAGTTTCTTTCGGCTTTCTTCTCAACAGCGATCTCCTCTTGCGAAATGCCGGTAGATTCACAATCTGAACACAATCTGAAAAAAACACCTCCGACACAAGTAGCTAGTCATCATGAGACCCTCATTCATTGAGTGATATAGAAAATGCTACTAAAACTAAACATAAATACAAAGTTTGGAGTTTTTAGTTTCAATATTGGCTGAGATCTTGTCTGTCACTCAAGTAAAGGTGCGACCACACTACTTCTCAAAAGACGTGAACGCAGTCAAGTGAATGAACTCGACACTAACGAGCCTTGTCAAGATTCGGTGTGGTCCATCCTTAACCCAATGAACATTAGATTTTTTTTCATTCATTCGGTCTTAGTTTAAATAAGGTGTTTGCGTCAAGGACAACAAATATTGAAATTGATTTTATTTATGATAGTTTTATGGTCAGAAAATCGCATGTATACATTTCTCCTTAAAACAGAACACAAAACAGCGCCGAATGACTGATATATTTTGTAATAGTAATAGTAATAGTAATAGTACATACAAATCTTCTTTCAAGCGTTACCTTGGCTATTTAATGCCAACGTTTGTTTTCGATATTACTATGACTCATTTAAAAACCTCTCGGCTCGGCTGTCGTTCACGCACATAGACTAAATAATGTTTAATTTTCATTATTTAGCGATATTATTGACAGCAGAACATATTCAAATATTTTAATGAGAGTGTGGTCATAGCCTACTTATTCAAAAATATATTTGCATGTAACTTGTGTCAAAGTACGCAGTTCCTTCAACGCCTTTGCCAAAAAAAAAAAAACGTTTATTTCAGACCTGAACGATCCATAGTAAGTTAGTCACACAACAAGACTTAATAAATATTATGTTAGTACATGATTAACTGAAATAAATAAAACAAGAAAATACCTATACATAACTATCTATAACTATTACAGAGAGAAGCAGCTAGTCACAGGAGCAACGAGCACTTTTGCTCTATCTATTTGGCCCTGCCAATAACTACCTCTACCCAGTATTTGGTTATTGGACAATTGAGACGCCCATCTAACGCCCTAAGAAGGCTGTTACTGCTACCGCGTACTCTTCTCAGCAAAGAGGCTATTCTCTTCCGCTTAATGGCAAAAAAGTCGTCTATGTGCGCTTCGGCAAACATGCTGGACGCACTGCAGTGCTTAGGCAGCAAAGAATATAATACTCACAAGGAGAAGAACGGTAACTACGTACAAAAAAGTTGCCTATCTTTTTTTTTTAATACTACTAGCGCCACCGTAGTAGAGCCTATGAACTAAAGTGACAGCGGGATTTTTTGGCGGGGTTTTCAAATATGCAATATTGAAAGTTTGTTTTTTATTAACTTTTTTATTTTAGTGCATGTATATTCAGGTTAAATCTTGCAAATCATTTGTCAACCACTTCTCAATATATGAGATTGAGCTGAAATTTAATAGTTTTATAAAAAAACACAACACAATGAATTACTTTTAAATGGTAGCCTTTATTCATTTAATATCCTAAGCAAGAACTTTTACAAAATGTCTTTAAAAAGTTTACTACATAGGTGCACTATTAATGCATTGTTTTTAATAATATATTCTGTTGTTCCTGGAACAGAATACTTGCTTAGGCGGTTTTTGCAACTGTCAGTTTAATGGGAATCTTGGAAATGTCGTCCACATAAAACCTTATTCCTTTTGTACAGTGAATTCAAGGATTCTAGTGAAGACCAGTCGTGCTTTGGTCAACAATATGTGGCCCAAAATGTAGCCCTGAAATAGGAAATTACATTTTAACAAGTTAAATATTATTTAAAATAAACAAAAACTGTAACTTAAAAACATACAATAACCGTATTTCTAGGCAAGGTAACCTACTAAATGTACCTAAAACACGGCTAAAACAAACAACTGGTAGTCCTACTTCATGTGTATTAAAACATACAGTAATGTTCCGAGACATATAAAAGACCTGAAATAAAATATTCTTACCGTAAAATATTGGTTATTCCAGCTTTGGGGAAACGGTGAAATTGAACTGAATCGTCTTTAGTAGAAGTTGCGCCGCGTTAAGCACATTCAAGGAATTTAACAAATCACATTTTCTATTTAAGCATTTGAAGACATGATGATATTTTCGAAATAAATCGCGAAACAATTTGATTTTGGCCGTTCGTTGACGTAAATTAAAATAACAGGCTGACATCCATAAGTTTTTTATTTAGGGACCTTATGGCTTAAACCCGTAACAGACGATTGAACAATCCGGCGGACCATAGAGATGCTGCTATCTGTGAGACGTATATTACTATCTCATTCCGACAGATAGCAGCGTCCCTGTCGGTCCGCTGGATTGTTCGATCGTCTGTTACGGGTTTTATTGCCATCTGACCGGCCAGCCTAACATTGCCAGGATAAGAAATAAATATTTTTTTCATCGAGCAATAAAAATATTGTTAGCCGTATATAAAATCTTGAAGCCAATTCTTTGTATGAAAGTGAAAAGACCTTGTTAGGCAGCCTCAACAACATCCTTAAGGCGTTATTATACTGAACTAGGGAGTGTCAATTTTACTAGCTTGTTACACCGTGCAAATCTGCGGGCAAGCATATTAGCACGTACTGACATCGCTCTCCTCTCTCTCTCGAGATCGTGGTTATCGCTTAAGTCTTCCGTGAGCCCCAGGTACTTAAACTTATCCACTCGCTTCAAAGGTACGCCGCACAGCACGATCCTAGGCTCCGTTGTTGGGTTATATTTGCGTGCTTTGAATATGACAACCTCACTTTTAGCAGCGTTGTACCTAAGACCATGCCGTTCGGCATACCTCTCACATACAGCGATAAGTTGCCGCACCGAGTCGACTGAGGGGCCCAGCAGCGCCATATCGTCCGCATAGCTGATTTTGTTAAAGCATGTCCCAGTGATATGGCAACCAATGCGCGTATCACTGAGCTCCCCAATCAATTCGTCGACATATAAGTTAAACAATATAGGCGATGTCAGACCACCCTGCCTTACACCACACTGGAGCGTATACTCATCCGACTCCTCTCCCGCCCATATCACTCGGTTGACCTGGTTGTTGTACCAGTATTTTAGTAAGGCAACACATGCCCTCGGCAATCCGGTTTTGTCTAATTTATCCCACAGTACGTCGTACTCAACCAGGTCAAATGCCTTAGATAAATCCAGAAAGCACGCATAAATAGGCGTCTTTCTGTCTTTATAGTACCTGACAGCTTGTTTAAGGCACGAAATTGCACTCTCCGTTGATAGTCCCGGCCCAAAGCCGAACTGACCGTCATGCAACTTTATATGTTTACAAAGTTGTGCATTAAGCAAGCCATCCAGCACCTTAGCGAGTATTGTAGCGAGTGAGATGGGCCTATAATTACTAGGGTCAGATAGATCTCCAGTCTTATTTTTCACAAGAGGCACTACCACTGTTCTCGTGAGTGACTGTGGAATATAAGCGTGTCTAAGGCACAGAGTATAGAATAGAACATTGCAAGTACACGAGGCAAGTGCACCACTCCAGCAGACTTAAGGTGCTCAATGCTGAGGCCGTCATGCCCTGGCAATTTGCCCCTCTGCATATTTTTATGACTGTATCCACCTCCTTAGCTGTGAACACCACCGTACTCACGGTCATCGCGGCCTCAGCATTGCGTACCTCCTCTGTTGATGACTTTAGAAGTGGAATAACATTAGACACATTTTTGAAATTGTTGGCTATAGCTTTCCGATCACTGACACCTCCCACGCTCACAGGGACGCCAGGCTGCACATTAAATTTTTTTTTGTTTTTCCAGAAGGCTTTAAAGTCCTTAGCTGCCCGGTTTGTAGCAAGAATGTCACTTTTTATTTATTCCTGTCGGTCTTGGCACCATTTCAGCTGGGACTTAAAAAGCCTTCTGCTTTCACGCATATCATTATAAATCGGGCCTTGACTAGGTCTTTTCGCCGATACCCACACAAGAAATTTAACTCTAGCGTCCCTGTGCGCGTCCGCCACGTACTTATTCCAACCCACAATTTGTCCACTTCGTTTCCGTCCTGCCCTACTAGACTTTCTGGCCGCCTCTGTCAGCGTAGTAACTATGCGGTCATACATATTATTTAGTACCGTCGCATGACTAGGATCATCACATGTTTGATCCGCACAGGACGTTAATTCGGCCGGAAAGTCCAGCAGTTTCAGCGCCTTGTCACATAACGAGCTGTAAAGCTCCACTTGTGCCCCCTGCCTCCATTATACATAAGGCAAAACTAACAGTACCTAACAAAAACCAAGAAATAATATTTAGATGTATAGTTTTTTTACTGTGCCTATACATAAGTGATACAAATTCTACTGCAAGAAATAACCGAGCGTTACCAATTACTTTGTATTCAAATCTTCATAAGTAAAGTTGTTTGTTATATGAGAAAATTCCTATGGTCAAACAATATTAAATGTCTCCAGGTCCCTGCGACATAATAAAAACATAAAGATTATCAAATATCACAAGAATTTAATGACCTAATAAATCACAGAAACACATCCCCCATACCAGCCAATCAAAATGATTGATCTCGTATCATCGAATATACAACAGATTGACTCGTATATTACGGTATATCCTTTTATCTTAATTAACGCAGGCCTGTAATACATCAAAGAATCCTGAGACCCGGATGTATCGAGTGAAAAAAATCGTTTCGATATCAAAGCGACCTTCCGAATGAACGATTAGATGGAGCGAGCGAAGCTATTTGTCAGCGATTGCTTGAAAAGCGAAGTTTAGGGGCCCGTTAGCAATATGTGGCGGGGTATTGCTTAGGTGCTACAGTCGACATCTGTACCTACGCCTGTCGTATTTGTCATCGATTGCTTAAAAAGCGATTTATAGGGTTCCGTTGGCAATATGTAGCAGGGTATTATTACTAAGTTTCTGTAGATATCGGCCCGTCTGTCTTTCAACATCAAAGCGACCTTCGGAATGACCATTACGGACGGAGACGGAGCGAGACGAAGATCATCGATTGATTGCTTGAAAAGCTATGTTTAGGGAGTTGACGCTAGATTTGTCTTTCATTGAGTTCTGTGTCAAACATAATATAAAAAAAAAACATGATTAGACAGAGCTAGTGGATCTATTTGTCATACATTGCTTGTAAAGCGTTATTTAGAGGTCCGTTGGCAAAGAAATTAATTACTGTCGCTCCACCTATTACCGAGTACAGGACATCACAATCAGTCGGATCGCTGAAAGTCGAGTAGTGACACTATTCTAGAACTAGAACGGGATAGATGTCAGTATCGACCGTCGAATCACACTAAATTTCACACTGATAAAACCAAGATATTGCTAAATTAAAGATATTGAAAACTCAGTCAAGTCAGAATCCTGGAAAAGGGAATGTATTTATCACGACAATTTTATTATTGGATTCGGAGTTACGGAACCCTTCGTACGTAAGCAGATTCACAATTGCCCAGTTTTTGCAATAGTCGGACCAGCTGAAAGCTATCATTTGAACCCTCCTTTGGTTTGATGCAACAATTTTCACGGATATTTTTTGGAAATATCTGTTTTGCATGGGTTTTTGAAACCGTTTTTACAGTTACAGTTGTTTTAAAGATTATTGTAACTGCCAAGGACACGAAAGGCATGTAATCTAATGTCATATTTGTCATTGTCTAACTCTGACAGACACTCTCATACGCTCGCCAAATTAACACTTTGGCAATCAAGGATTTCGTAGCACTATGCGCGTAGCCGATAACATAGGGAAATGCGTATGTAGCGAAAACTCGCTACAAGCACAGTGCCCACGGAGCGGGTTCCCGGTGTTGAAAGTGTTAAGCACTAAATTCGACGTTTCAGCCTATTGTTATTTAATTTTCATGAAAAATCAGCACAACTTCGACATTGTCGCGTGACAATAATTGCCTGTTTCTTTGTAAAACCATGGCGTAGGCAAGAAGTTTAATGATGAGTCGCGTGACAAAGTATAGCAGCCCTGCAATCTGTTAAAAAATTTGGGTTCGTTCTCAGGTAAGTGTCCACTAACCCACGTCGCACGGTCTGGACTGGACGCATGCAGAATACAATAGACGTGCGTACACTGTGCAATAATCCGCATTAGACAGACTGCCGGCAATGCCGACGCATTCTCTTGTAGATGCACGAACGAACATTCCGATGACGTCATACGGATTGCTGAACTGTGGACGCCGTCACCTGAAATACACAGTTAGTGTTCTGCCGTGTCATGACAAAACACTGTATCTCAAGATACAGTGTTTTGTGGTAACATCAATAATTAAGCTTTTCGGGTCCCTATCTATATACCCCTGTTAACAGACCACTAATTTTGTACCTAAATCAATGAAAACCCTTAAGGCGTTTTACACAGCTGTAACTTGTAAAACATAGGGTCTTGTTATGACTAATCACTTAATGTTTAGATACAGTGTTTTGTCAAAACAGCACTTACGTTTATTGTCAACCGTTATCTTAAGATACAGTATTTTGTCGTAACAGGAGTGCGTTACAGTTATCAGTAAAAAAATAAATCTCTAGTTTTTTTTCGTCTTCGGTGAGAGTCGTCAACGATCCGTCAAATTCAATTGAAAATATTCATATTGAATATCTAGAATCTGGTCATACATATATGGCTGCCGAACAAGTGCATGCTAGCATAACTAGTAACCTAAACAGAACGTTCGAAATATACGATTTTCATGATTTTGAACAAAAAATAAAATAGTCGAGGAAAAAAAATGACACGCTACTTCTGACACACAAAAACGTATATTTATTCCAGGATGACAGTAAAGTTAAATATCCTGATGGTTTTGATATACACAGATTTAAAATCATACAACTAAGAAGAGGTTCTCTGTCCTTATTTGTAAAAAAAAAACTGTGATGATACGAGTTAAAAGGAAATAATCTTTTTTGAAAAAAAACTGGAAAGTTCATTACAAAAGCTAATGAATGCTAAAAAAAGTTTGTTAGGTATGATTAAAAAACAAGAAAACCCGAGAGGAATAAGCAAAGAAAAGAAGACAGAACTTCTGAAATTATGTCAGTTTATGCCAGAAACGGGAAGACATTTTTTTGAAGAATTAGTCATATCTGATGTTGCTGATTTGGCTACGGAACGAGATGTTGACTTTTAATTACTGAGATTTGTAAAACTTTTATGATAATGAATTATCCTCTTTTAGTTTCATTTAACTATTATCATAATTATATTTATTTGTTCTCATTCAAACAGTATCGTATCTTGGCATAAACATTATTATTTTTGGTCAAATCTAGTCTAAGAAAAATCGATGGTATTAAGTAATTAACTAAAGAGGCTTATTTTACGTGACTGCGTCATGGGAAATGATATATTTGAATCTCCTTTAGAAGTATTTCTATCGAAAGGTCAAAAGCCAATGAAAATAGAATGTAAATACGCGTGATATATTTTGTGAGTGTGAAATATCTATATTGACTGCTAGAATTATTTCGTCGAATGTTTCAGTTTGAGATTGTCATAAAACAAATGTAACCAAACCTAACCTAATAAATAGGATGATATTTACAAGAATTATGAAAAGTTTATGACTATAGAGGAATAAAAATTAAGCGAAATGATAAATATTCGACGACATAGGTTTCTTGGAAACAAAAATCTTTATGGAAATCTTTGGGGAGCCATATGTCAGATCGTGGATGTGGTCAAGAATACTTAAGATATAAGATAATCAATAGCAATAAAATAATTTACCTCAATGGCAATAAGTTTTGTGTTGTAATAAGGGTGTTCAACGTCAATTACCAAAAATTTGTCGTTGCCAGTAAAATAAATTAGTACCTACCTGTAAAAATCTATTTTAATTTATTCTAGTCTATATCTATTTTAATAAAAATCATAAAAGAACAAAAATTTAACTAATTTTATTTATTTATACACTAAAACTTGTTTTGTCTGGACATACGTTGCTTCGTACTTATGTAAATTATCGTGACAAAACACTGCAACTATCATGTTACAGTGTTTTGTCACAACAAAGTACCGTTTTTGTATGGAGTTTACGGTCAAACACTGTAACTTTCCTTTTGTCGTATACTCCTAATTATAAAAAACTGTATGAATTATCCTCTTTTAGTTTCATTTAACTATTATCATAATTATATTTATTTGTTCTCATTCAAACAGTATCGTATCTTTGCATAAACATTATTATTTTTGGTCAAATCTAGTCTAAGAAAAATCGATGGTATTAAGTAATTAACTAAAGAACTAAGAAGTACAGTTTTTATAATTAGGAGTATACGACAAAAGGAAAGTTACAGTGTTTGACCGTAAACTCCATACAAAAACGGTACTTTGTTGTGACAAAACACTGTAACATGATAGTTGCAGTATTTTGTCACGATAATTTATATAAGTACGAAGCAACGTATGTCCAGACAAAACAAGTTTTAGTGTTTAAATAAATAAAATTAGTTAAATTTTTGTTCTTTTATGATTTGTATACCATAAGAATAACATCACCAACATTTTGTCCAAATTTCATCAGAATCGGACGAAAACTCACAGGTTCTCACGAAAAAACAAATGTTTTTTGCGATTTCTGAAAAAATACTTTTTTCAAGTTACAGTGTTTTGTCATGACACGGCAGTGTTGTGCTTCTCTTTAGTTATTTGAAATAGTTCACGTCACTAATCACTGAATATGTCTCTTGGACACCATTAGTGAGTAAGATACATCTCAGACAGATTGTATAGGTACCTATTTGTAAAATAGTCTACATTGGCTCGCATGTGTGTCATGTTTGTCACATGGCATACGTGACCATACTAAATTATGCTTTTTGTGTGCGAAAATAAATGGGAAGTCGTAAATAGGGGACGGTGTTCACGATACGGCGTTTAATGATTGGGAGTTCTCCTTTGGTAGAATCAAGTTACTAAACACAACTGTATCATAAGGATAGTAATTTTGTTTGGATAGTCATTTTGTTTCTTGTGCAGAGAGGGAGTTATGGCGTCATCAATTCTTTATAAGGGTTATAAGATGTTTGACATCTTGTGTTCTGAATCCTATCTTGTGCGTTGATTCCAAATATATATGCGATAAGACATTACAGCTACTTAATAAAAAAAATGTGGATACATTTATTTATGCAGGTAGGCGTGATAGACTATTAAACACATTTTTATGAAAAAAGCCATCTATACCAATAAAGCATACTTTTCAAATTTCATACTAAAAATATAAGGTATATGACTTCTGTCCGTTTTTTTTTAAATGGTCTTAGGGTTCATTTTACTAAAGGAGGACTTCGATCATCAAATACCGTTTATTTAAGCGAATACCAGCCACTTTTACTATTCTAGATTTTTATTGAGAATCAGCTTTCTATGGAGAGGGGTCATGATTTCAGGCAAAATCTTAATAGCACGATGCAGGATCGCTTTTTGTTTTGTATGGGCGCGCGGCGCCATGCTAGTCTAGCGCCATCTGTTGGTCAGAATTTCTTTGTCCTCGCATCACGCCGTTACGGCTGAACAGATTTAAACCAATTTTGGTACAGGGATAGCTGGACATCCAAAGATGGTTAAAAGATACTCCTTACCCAACAACGGTCAAAAAAGTTTTACGCGGACGAGGTCGCGTGAATCTACTACGACGTGGTTGGCGCAGTTTGTAGTGCCCTGCCTACTGAGCCGGCAGTCCTGGCTTCGAATCCCGGCCGGGGCAAATATTTGTATGATGAACTCGAATATTTGTTCCTGGGTCATGGATGTTATCTATATATTATGTATATCGTCGTCTAGTACCCATAGTACAAGCGGTTCTTAGTTTGGGTCTAGGTCGATTTGTGTAAGATTGACCCTTAATATATTTTTTTAAATGTTTAATTACTAGGTTGGTATGCGGGTAGCAGGGTTTTCACAGATATTGTTATAGAACAGGATACTTTTTACCTCACTGCGAAGAAGCAAACACGAAGGTTATGACTTATTATTATACTATTATAATGCTTAACAGATAATGTGACTTAAAGCATATATGCATTATTTTATATTCAGAACTTACAAATAACACATTAAGGTACCCAAACGTTTCAAAAGGAAGCGTAGTTTTATCAATTTGTCCATGTGTAGAAACGTATCACGTCTTGGGGCGCCATTTGTAGGGAAATGTGCGCTCATTTATTTCAACTCTGGTAGGCTTAGAGTCTTCCATGTGTTATTTTTATCTTATCCCTTGTTTTATTGTTGACTTGGTTTTAAAATCAACGTGATGCCCATTTTCCGTATTTCAATCGCCAGAAACGGACTCTTTATTCAATTTGTTGTCTGTCTGTCTGTTCTTCTGTCAACTCCCTTTTCTCAGGAACTCGTGGAGCTATGAAGCCGAAATTAATAAAGATTACTCAGGTTTGTGTTTGTTACTCCTCGAATCCGTGAATAAATCTTCAATCAAACTTCTGTCGATTCAAATATATGAGTAAACGTTATGCGTTGCTTCATTTGTTGATGATGGCCAGGAAATCAAAACCTATAGGGTACTTTCCATGGACCTAAAATCGAGAAAATTGGCTTGCCAAAATAGTGATGTCGCTTTTTGAAGTTATCTTATGGCGATCTGAATCTGATGTTTGGTGATTGACACTCGAATAACCACCCTGGCTTATGTCAAACGTATGGTACGTGTTTAGAACCGAAAAATCGACCGATTTTGTTTTAGTTAAAAAGTGATTTCAACAATAATGGAAAACAATAAAACTGCGATTTGCGTAAGGTAGGATACTCGTATATTTTTGCGCTGTCAAGCCAATCAAACAAATAAACATAGCCTAAGCTTAGGATTTTGTTACTCGGGGATCGGACTATACCAGATCCTAACTTGAGCCATATTACGGATTCTGGGTTTTGTAACCCTACCCAAAAGTTTTACTGTCTAAAAAAACACTTTGTTTACTTTGTTCACTGTGTTAGCATTTTTACCTTTCATAATTTAAAAGCCTTTGATGGCGATTGTGTGAATTAGTAATGTTTACTGAGAGCTAAATTTAAAAAGTTTTCTAACTTTCTACTGTCTACTTTTTGCATTTTATATTTTTTCCCCTATCGCCTGGCAAGATGGTAGTCAACAGTTTCCAGTTTGAATCCATCTAATAACTCCGTAGGTTCACCTGTGTAGTGATAATTTTGTAAAAATATATCAGCAACATGCATTGCTTTAACTGCGGTAGCGTTAGGTATATTTGTTTTGAGTTTTTTTCATTTTGTCAATATTATGATAGTTTTATGCACCAAATGATTGAAAAATAAAATTACCTACGCAATTTCTATTTTTCATTAAAATATCGCGAAGAAAAAAGTAGGTACAATACAACCAAATGCATAGATTTTCGAAAATTTTGAAAATAACTTTCAAATGTCATTATTTATGACACATTCAAAGTTTTTAGAATTGTCAAAAGTTGACTTCCTCTTTCATTATAATTTCCTACAGCGAAGTTTCCACCATACGATTAAATAAATACCTACTATAATTTGTCGGGACTATACAAAATAAACAGGGCATTGAAACTTTCGTCCTCCTCGGCTCCTCGGGTATTGTTTCAAGATAAAACAATCCCTCAAAGTGAATGCGAAAGTGTGTTTGTTATTTTAAAAACATATTTGTTGGTTTAACTTGCTCTGAACGGAACAACAGATTGTATTCCTTTTCGTTTATATAGAAATATAATCGAGCTTATCGCGTACCTACTGATGATGACGATGATGTCTTCTTCATCGGGTAACTACGGACTTAATGCCATGAGTCCACCACAGCTAACCACAAGGCCAAACAGAGAGGTTATTGGCGCCAGTTTTATATACAACAAATCGTGATCGTGTATATATTACGCATACATTCACTGTGTGTACACAATAAAAATAAAGAAACAACAATACATTATAAGATAAAAAAATATACAAATGATACAAGAATTTTTTGAATGCTTTCCACTAAGTCGGATAGCAGTTCTTACCATAGTCCATTTATGCTTTTTAGTTATTCACTTAAATACAGTTATCTCATCTATCTTTCGATCAGACATTAAGCATCCCTTTACAAACACAAACCCATTAAAACCACCGGCAAATCTACATTATTTCACTCCGATCCGCATTTCATTTGTAAAAGGCCATTGTGGCCGATTTTCCTTTATTTAACTCCAGCAAAACGTCCGAACACAATTGTTTAATTGAGAGAAACCAGTCTCGAATTATCTTAGGTCACTCGTTCGCCAGCTGTTATTTTTTTATTCATTTCGGGCCTTTAATTACTTCCGACGTCGCTGACACCGGATCCATCTCGACTTTGAATAAACAATGCGGCACAGTTGTGGCACGTACTGGCAAAGTGTTCACAGAACTACACAGGGTTTTCAAATGGTTTTAATACGTAGACTATTCGTACGTTTATTTGACCATGATGCTTTCTGATATTACGAGAGAAGGAATCCCTCTGGTGAAATATATCCATAATAAAATATATATATCCTTTCTTGCGATGTTTGGGACATTTAGATATGACATTTGAAAGGAGATATAAAATGGTATAATTAGAAGAGCGTAAGGCGCGCCCGAAACCATCTTATGCTTACACTAAATTGGGGATCCTGAACAGGGTGCGACGGTTCTTCACGCCGGACCAGCTTTGCCTTCTTTATAAGACTCAAGTTCGGTCGTGCGTTGAGTACTGCTCGCATCTTTGGGATGGCTCCGCCCAATATCTACTCGATGCGCTTGACAGATTGCAGCGTCGGGCGGTCCGCATCATAGGTGACGAGAAAAGTACCAGATTCCTCGAACCCCTTCAATTACGTAGGGACATTGGGTCACTGAACGTTTTCTATCGCCTTTACCATGGCTAGTGTTCTGAAGAGTTATTTTCTCTTATCCCACCCTCCCCTTTCCGTCATAGAACCACACGTGCCAGCTTGCGATGTCATCGACTCACCGTGGAGAATATTCCCACACGTACCAAGAAGTTTGGCAATTCCTTCATCTGCCGAACTATTAAAGTATGGAACTCCTTGCCGGCTCATGTGTTTCCTCCTTCTTATAACTTGGGACCCTTCAAACGAAGCGTGAAGAAGCATCTCTCGGGTCAGCATGGCAGTGTCAACTGACTTGGCACCGTTGGTTTCTCGTCAGTTGCCATTGCGACTTGGGCTCCCCTTTTTGCTTACCATCAGGCGAAGTGGAACCACTATGTTGTGCTGTTATAAAAAAAAACACTTACGATGTCCGTGGTGAGCTCCACTGTCCGCGCTGTGACCGGATTTTCACCAACAAACTGGGTTTTGCGAGTCATATCCGCGCCCATCGTCGTAGGAGTCCCACGAGCCCTACTACTTGAAGTCGCTGTCATGGGACCTGATGAAGAAGACATTGTGGGAACACAGTAGCGTCGCAATTCCCACTAGGTAGGCAAATTCCTGTAACGCCGCGCGGGGCGCGGGCGAAGCCTACCGAGGCGACTAGTCAGTCGCTCCATATACGTTGTATCAAACACTTTACTTTCTCAATAAATAATTAATTAAAAGATAACCTTGTTTCCTTGGAAATCACGTCTAGCAATACCCGCACATTGGTGACCCCGACGTGATTTTCAAGTGATTCAAGGATCTTAAAGTAATTAGTGAATTAAATTTAAAAATATAGAAAATGGCACAAAATCAAGGCCAAGGACAACCGCCGGTACAACAGCTACATATTGGACAGCATCAGCCTCTTGCCCCGCAGCCACCAGCACCACAACCGCTAGCCCCGCAGCCTCCAGCGACACAGGTACCACAGAACCAGGCCGCGGGAGCCGAGTCCAGTATCATGGGAGTTTCTCTGATGGCGAGATTGCCGGAATTTTGGGTAGACCAACCGCGGGTATGGTTTATCCGGGTCGAGGCCGTATTAGCTCAACAAAAGCTGGGAGACGACTCACGCTTCGATCTCGTCGTTGCCAAGCTGCCGAAGGAGGTCATCATGCAGCTCACAGATTTTCTTTCAAGGCCGCCGCCGGCAGGCAAGTTCGCCGCGCTCAAGGCCAAGCTACTGTCGATGTTCGAGGATACACGGATCAGACAGATAGAAAAGCTAATGGGCGAGATGGAATTAGGGGACATGAAACCGAGCCAGCTATTGACGAAAATGAGGGACCTTGCTCGCGAAAATTTCCCCGACGAGACTCTACGAATTTTGTGGCAAGGTAGACTACCGACCACGGTACGAGGAGTCTTGGCCGTCACCGAAACCAGCGACCTAGACAAGTTAGCAATAATCGCGGACAACGTCGCGGAGGCTACGAGACAGAGTTACGTTTCGGAGGTCACACATCCGACGTGCTCGCAACGTTCGTACGACGCAGTAACGCCAGCCACTTCGAAGGACGTAGCGCAAATAATGGTGGAAATCGCCAAAATTGGCGCGAGGATAACGGCCATGGAAACATCGCGATCCAGGCCGCGGAGTCGTGGGCAGCAAGGTCGCCGCAACCACACGTCGTCGTCGAGAAGCAGGAGCGCATCGCAAGGTCGTTCGCGTCGTACCAAGGACAGTCCGGGCTGGCTTTGTCATTATCACTTTCGTTACGGCTCGAAAGCCAATAAATGCAGCCAACCGTGCGCGTGGCAAGCATCGGGTTCGGAAAACTAAGTGCGATGGTACAAGCTACGACGGAGGTTTGTACTACATCGCCTAGCCGTCGTTTATGTGTTACGGACAAGGAAAGCGGACTAAAATTTCTCGTAGATACCGGTGCGGATATAAGTATAGTGCCAGTGAAAAATAGGCATTATACTCGCGAGTGTGTGAAATACAAACTTTATGCCGCGAACGGGAGTGAAATTAAAACGTACGGGACAAAGACCTTAGTTTTAAATTTTAATCTCCGTAGGCCGTTTAGATGGGAGTTTGTAGTGGCAGATGTAAAACAGCCTATTTTGGGAGCCGATTTCCTGGCCCAACATAGACTGTTAGTGGATCTGAATGCACGAAAATTGGTAGATCAGACCACAGAGTTCAAGGTCGCTGCAGAAATTGTGAGTATAAACCAACCTTCTATTTACACTGTCAATGACACACATCCATTTCGTGAACTGTTGTCCAAGTTCCCTGAAATTACTAAACCAGCTTCGTTTAGGGAAACTCCGCCGCACAATGTGTTACATTATATTGAAACGACGGGTCCGCCGGTGTTCGCGCGTGCATGGCCACTTCCCCCAGATAGGTATTTTAAAGTTAAAAAGGAGTTCGAATTAATGCAACAGTTAGGTATTTGTCGACCTTCAAAGAGTGCGTGGGCTAGTCCGTTACATGTAGTAACTAAAAAGAATGGGGACTTACGACCTTGTGGAGACTATCGGATGCTCAATGCAATAACAAAGCCCGATAGGTATCCAATTCCACGGTTGCAGGATTTTACTTTTATACTGGCAGGGAAACAGATTTTTACGAAATTAGATATTAACCGCGCGTACCACTGCATTAGTGTAGCACCAGCGGACATAGAGAAAACCGCGATAATAACACCGTTCGGTTTGTGGGAGTTCCCCAGGATGATTTTTGGTCTTCGAAACGGTGCCCAAAGTTTTCAACGCTTCATGAGCAACACAGTGCTCCAAGGGTTAGATTTCTTGTTCAGTTATTTAGATGACGTCATCATAGCTAGCGAAAATTTAGAGCAGCATGAACGACATTTGGTACAGGTATTTCAGAGATTTACGCAGTACGGTATAACGATTAATCTAAGCAAGTGTTGTTTCGGGCAGACCTCAATCGAATTTTTAGGGCATCATGTGTCGACGGCAGGTATACAGCCGCTCGAGGACAAGGTAAATGCCATAGTAAATTATCCAAAACCGGAGACAGTTGAGGGATTACGCAGGTTCCTGGGAATGCTAAATTTTTATAGGAGGCACATACCGGATGCAGCGAGCCGACAGGCAGAGCTAGAGAAGTATTTGGTCAACTCGAAAAAGAAGGACAAATCCAAGGTCATATGGACGACGAAGGCTGAAGAAGCATTCGCACAGTGTAAAGCAGGTCTTCAACAGGCCGCCACACTTGCGCATCCGCAGCCAGATGCCCACCTAGCCTTGATGTCTGACGCTAGCGAGACAGCAGTGGGATCTGTGCTGCAGCAGAAGGTAAATGACTCTTGGGAACCCTTAGGTTTTTATTCAAAAAAACTCTCGGCAGCCCAGGTAAAGTATTCAACGTACGATCGTGAACTGCTCTCACTGTATTTAGCGATCAGGCATTTTCGAAAATCATTTGAAGGACGTCAGTTGACCTTGTATACCGATCATAAGAGCCTGTGTACAGTTTTCAATAAGGTAGGGGATGACAACAAAGAGAGTCCTAGGAGGTCGAGGCAATTACTGTTCATAAGTGAGTTTACCACAGATATTCGACATATTAGTGGAAAAGATAATATAGTCGCGGATACGCTCTCACGGGTTGAAACGATTGATTGCCCTACGTTATTAGATTACGCGGAATTAGCCGGCGCACAAGGTAAAGATGAGTATGTATTACAGTCGCAAAGTAAACAGAACGATAAGTCGACTAAAGTCCAACTCAAGCTCGTAACATTACCTTCGTGCGACAAGGCGATACTCTGCGAAACGTCTACTAGGCAAGTTCGACCTTATTTACCACGCGAATTTCGGCGAAAGGTATACGAAAATCTGCATTCGATAAGTCATCCGGGTATTCGAGTAACTAGGAAGTTAGTTAGTAAAAGTTATTTTTGGCCTAGCATGAACAAGGACGTAGGCGATTGGGCTCGATCGTGTGTACATTGTCAAAGGGCTAAGATCAATCGTCATACCGTATCTGAGTTAGGAACCTTTCCAGATGCAGATAGGTTCAGTCACATCCACGTTGACCTTGTGGGACCGTTAGTGACGTCTCAGCAAGGATTTAGGTATTTGGTAACGATTATAGATAGGGGTACTAGATGGCCCGAGGCTTTCCCGATTCAGGAAATAACCGCCGAAATAGTAGCTAAGACTATTTACGAGGGTTGGATAGTTCGCTATGGTTGTCCGGTAAGGCTAACTAGCGATCAAGGTAGACAGTTCGAGAGTCGGTTATTTTCTGAGTTGATGAAATTGTTGGGGGTGAATAAAATTAGAACAACCCCATATCATCCAGAATCGAACGGGATCATAGAACGTTTTCATCGTGGGCTCAAGGCCGCACTTATGGCTAGACTGTGTACAAGCAGCTCCTGGGTAGACGAGTTACCCACGGTAATGCTAGGATTACGCGCCGCAGGTAGAAGCGATAGTGGCATAAGCGCAGCGGAAATGACGTTCGGGCAGACGCTACGCCTGCCAGGAGCGTTTTATGATAGTTCGCATGTCCGAGATGCCAGTGATCCGTATAGTTTGGTAGAAAAGATTAGGGAAAATATCGCTCAGCTTAAACCCGTGTCAAGAAGAGATAATAGGAATCGATCAATTTTTGTACACGAAGAGTTGTTAACCTGTAGTCACGTTTTTGTCAGGGACGATACAGTGCGCAGACCTTTAAAGCCGCCATACGATGGACCCTACAGAGTAATCGAGAGAGGACCGAAGGTATTTTTGCTACAGTTACCAAGTAGGCAAGCTCGCGTCTCTATCGATAGGTTAAAACCGGCATTTTTGGTGAATATACCGGACGAAAGTATAGATAATCGTATATCTTCCAGCCGTGACGTACAAAATAGGTCCACGTCTCGAGACGTTAATGAGCGGGAATCGCCATTAGCAGCACCGACACCTGCACCTATTATTCGGACTACACGCAGTGGAAGGATTGTGCAGAGGCCGGTCAGATTTCATTTAGATGAGTAGACAGTTAGAAATTACGATACACACTACAATATATGTAGCGACAGTACTTCAACTGCCAGCGTGGAAGTTAACGCCCGCTGATATCATTTTACGTAAGTGAAGGTTGGTTATACACAGGTAAATTGTGTGTGCTGTGTATTTTGTTAATGTTATAAATAGATTAGTTAGTTGTGTGATTTTTACTAGCATGATAAGTTCTAATTGTCAAATGTGTTCACCTTTATGAGTCATATTACTGCAGTTGTATCATACGGTGCGGCCGAACCGAGATGCAACGTCAGTAATCATGACAAAGACAAAGTGATGTAATTAAATAGGTTAAATAATGTCTAGCGCTATACTAGTTGGTAAGATAGACCTACTTTTAAGTTTAATGCTGATGTACACGTTACATCTGTTAAAATGGTTTTAGTTATGATAAGCTATTTTGTGCACGTATTTTAGTGTATATAATGAGCAGGTTTCTACTCAGCGTAACCAGTTTCATGAAGTCACGTAAACGCGTTTTGTTTTCTTAATTGTGTACCTAAGTTTTCGTCGATACCATGGGCCACGGATATAGTACGGAGGACGAGTCGCAGAACAACAATGTCGCGATTGCCCAGGTCCACACGGTATCCAGCCAAGTAGATGCGAAGTTAAACTATGTCGTGATAGGACTCATAGTTGCCGGCGTGATTCTACTTGTTGTTCTAATGTACGCCTTACGCGCACGTTGTAAGAGTCACGTGCGAAACTGGATACGCAAGAACGTCGAAACGCTGCCTCAGACTGTACCGCGCGGCGGCATGGTGCAACCGCAGCAAACGGGACAGTCCGTGTATTAGTGTATGTAGTTTAAGAGTGCATATTACACCTAAGTTATAAAAATTTGTATGTGTAAAAAAAATTTTTTTTTTGGAAGAGGGGGAATTCTGTGGGAACACAGTAGCGTCGCAATTCCCACTAGGTAGGCAAATTCCTGTAACGCCACGCGGGGCGCGGGCGAAGCCTACCGAGGCGACTAGTCAGTCGCTCCATATACGTTGTATCAAACACTTTACTTTCTCAATAAATAATTAATTAAAAGATAACCTTGTTTCCTTGGAAATCACGTCTAGCAATACCCGCACAACATCATCAAAAGTAAATAAATATGATTTTTTGTTTCTTCTTTTGGAAATTTGCTGATAAACTGGGTATAAAACTTGTTTATTGGTCATGAACATAATCGTTTTTATACAGTCCTCGTCTTGCTCGGACTGCAATAAACCCTCGTGTGAACTGAAGAAGCACATTTCTATAATAATGATTGTACTAATATTTACGTCACCCTAGGCCGTAAGTGGGATTTTCTGCCCGCTTTACGGGAAGAAAATCTCACTTCCTGGCCGAGGCAAGACATAAAACTTTGGAAGACCACGGGTTGATCAACATCTGCGATCAGGGACATTCATAAATTCACCGCCCTAAGTATGTAATGTACTGGGTAATTCACCGAGCGTTCTAACTCCGCGGTTCTAGCGTCAGTCTTTTTTCACTATTATTACTGCAAAGGAAGAGCCGGTCGTTTTAATTATGATCAAACTAGGATCACACTCGGCAGTGGCTTCGGGATACCTTAAAAATCCACTTCCAACAATCATATATTTTAACAATATTTGAAGAAACGAAAATGACGAAAGAAAAACGCCTTACAACGCTGAATATTAACCCTACTATTACCGCTTAGAGAGCCTGCTGTAGTTTCTTTATCTTCATTCACAGCTCAGTTGGGGTGAATTGATGTCTGTGCGACAGAGTTAGCAGTGAGGAACTATTTCTGATCGCATTAGTATTTGAGGCCACTTCCCATTGAGGTTAACGGGCGGTAAAATGCACAAATTCTCTCGATTGTTGGAATAGCTTCAATGCGTTTAAGCTAAAAGCTGAACTTAGTCATGCAAATTCGGAGTTATTCGAAACTGGAATTCTTCTATGTTATCGATTAACGTTTTTAACTTTATTTTGAATTTTTATTTCGTAAAAAAGCTGTCGTTTTTCACGAGTTTTTACAAAGTTTAAAAGTTTGGATATTCTCGCCTACAGGCCTCATTTGTCAACCAATTTCATTAAATTTTAGAGTAGGTTTGATAAGTATTTTTTGACGATTTGTAAACAATTTTTAATTTTTTGCAAATGGCGGAGGTATGGTGTTGGAAACGTAAAAAATTACTCAGCCATTTTGAAACAAATTTGTGATGTGTACAGCTCACAAAGCCTGAAAAGTAGTATGAAAAGGTACTTCTATGATATTCGGTCGGTTGGTAACCTTAAAGAATACATTTTTAGTACATACATCGCTAAAGGTGTATATCGGATATGTCATTAAAAATTTCGCATTTACATCATTATCTACACTCAGCGTGTGCCGATTGTTGCGTTTCGTAGCAAAATATCAAGAAAGTGCTATTTGGCGTTTCGCGAAATGTATTTTTTTTTACACGCAAAGCACCATATCTCAGAATACCAAAAAGGCTTAGTACATTACGCATATTGCCAAATTTGCAAAGTGCTATAAATCTTTCTTTTTTCACAATTTCATCTATTTATTATCATCATAATTAGAAACATTATTTACGTTTAACTTCTTTTCAAAGAGAAACGACGCACCGTAAAATAACAATAAAATTTAAGACAACGTTTTCACAGGAAGTTTCCTTTGGAACATTTTGTTTCTGAAATTGATCTGTGAGGCGTACGACTAAGGAATATATTTGATTATTTTTGTTCTTGTTTAAAAGGAAGCTGTTATTTAGACGGTAAAATGAGTTAGTGTGGCCTCAAACTGGTATAAAATCTAAATTTTGATAGCGCCTTAAACTTGCTCTTACTCTTTTCTTCTTTCTATTTATGCTTGGTTTATTTTTAAGTCTAGTTTTTAATTTTAGTTTATTTACTTTAACGTTTTATTTTCCTGTCACACATCCTTTCGGATTTTAACTAAGTTTGTACAATAAATAATAAAATATATATTTTCATCCTCATACTTTATTGGAAACCTAATTTCATCCGAAAATGAACAAAAACCAACGTTATGCCCACTGTGCTACCTACTTAAATTTGGCGATTGTCTGAGCTGTATTTTATTATCATCATATTTTATCTCTTAGTATTAATGTAAGTGACGATCATAGTATAAGTGCAAGAAAATTTACTTAGCGTAATTTATATTGACATTTTATATTATGAAATAAATAAATCTAAAACTAAATCTATATCTACAACCTTGGTTGACTTGCGTATCTCCTCAGATCAATACTACCACAAAAAAAACATCACATTTTATCAATTATGATGGACGGTATTTTATCGGTTGTTTGTCTAAAATGTGACGCAATAGGTCATAGGTACCTACCACGTTAAAAAAGGCAAAGGCGGAGCTGAGCGCCATGGTGCCCTTTGGTACGTGGACTATTAGCGTGGTTCACGTCATGTCATAAAACTCAAAAAGCCCCCACGGATACTACTAAAAGACAAAATAAAATAAAAAACTATGTCAAAAATGTCTATTTACTGTCAAATATTGACCTATCTTGTTATGATCTACCCATTTCATTATACTTCATATAAAAAAGCGAATAAATTCCTTCTTTCCAACCTACTGAATAGTCGTTTTCACAAAAATCTCTTTCGCAACTAAAATAGCTATCAAAAGCTTAAATTACTTAGGTATTTCCTAGCTACAAGCCCACCTTAGATTTTAATAAAATGATTTCAACTATTCTTCTTCTTTACCGCCGGAATACGGAAAAGGAATGAAATGCTACTACATTTGTTAAGAATTAGACAGACACGAAGTACAGGTGTACTGAGTATCTCAGATCTTTTGGAGTGCAGCCAACTCGCAGCTTTGTATGGTGATAGGTACAAAGTCTGATTTACGTGGTAGTTATTTACAACTGTTTTAGGTAACTGTTCTATTACTTGGTAAGTGATGATATCTAGGTTTCATTGCAGGATTTACGAGGCAGAATTTTAGAGATAACTCTGTTTGTCATTTTCAACGACCAATGTAGCCCCTTGCTCGTAAATCCTGCCATGAAACCTAGTCATCATTATTCATTATAACCTTAATATTCGCTTAACCTATTGAGCGCCACAGTCGGCTGTGGCCGTCAACAAAAAATCGTGCCCCTGACGCCACGTCGGCCACAACCGTCCAAATTTCAATGATCAAAAACTTTGTAATTCTAACCGCTACAAGTATTTTTCAATCCCTGTTGATTTTGGGGCACATCTTTTTTTTTTACTCTGGCGTCAGTGGCACGGTAAATTGCTAGACCGCTTGGCGGTCAATAGGTTAAGCCTACTAAACGAAAAAAAGTGTGCAAAACAACAGAGAGTCCATGGTATAAGAAAACAGGGTATGGCAGGGCACAAATAAATAAATAAATATAAAGGGACAATCTTACACAAATCGACCTAGTCCCAAACTTAAGCAAAGCTTGTACTATGGGTACTAGACGACGATTTATACATATTAATATATGAATACATATATATGAATAACATCCATGAACCAAGCACAAATATTCAAGTTCATCACACAAATATTTGCCCTGGCCGGGATTCGAACCCAGGACCGGCTCAGTAGGCAAGTGCTTACAAACTGAGCCAACCGCGTCGTCAAAGATAGGTACAGTACTTTTATCTCACGAGCGCGGGTGAGCCATGTTTGTGTGAGTAATGTACATGCACATTGGCTCTGTGTGGGTGAGCCGGAACTGTTCGCTCCCGAGCTCACCCACACAGAGCCAATGTGCATGTACATCTACTCACACAAACATGGCTCACCCGCGCTCGTGAGATAAAAGTACTGTATGAAAGATAGGTGGACTTTCGACGTCATCACGCTATGATTGGTTGGTTGGTTCTGTCAATTCGTTTCTGTGTTGCCAGTGGTATATCATAATACTTCCCGATTCCCTTGTTATAATGAATCTCATAAAATAGTGAGTGTTTTAAATCAATTATTACGACAAAATAAAATTTCGTCAAAGAACATGAAAACTACAATGCATAAATGCATTTTTTTTTGTACGAATGGCGGCAAACATTGTTTTCCGTATAATTATTTAGTTACAATAAAGTGGCAACTAATAAGTGATTTAGAAAGTCACAAGCCGGAGTGGCATACAATTGTAGGAATAGCATTTTTGACAATTGTTATCGCCTTCGTATTTCCAAAACTGAGATGAGATATGTCACATGTGTCATTAAAACGCGATGAGCTTCATCATCGCGTTTTAATGACAGTTCAAAGGCGAGATCACGGAGAGATGACTGTTACCTAACGGTGATCTGACATTTGGCGATCGACACTCGAATTAGGTCCCTTGTTTTCTTTTACTATGCAGTAAATCTGGGGGGGTATTCGACCAATTTTAGAGATATAATGGAGATCTCTCCTTTTCATCGCCATCTGTCACTTTTGACGTGTGCCTACTTGACAAGTGGCGATATCGCTAGAACATCGCAACTTCGTCAATTCGGACGCGCAAAATTTTCGTTTCCTTTGTATGTGACGGCATAAATAACAGGCGCATACTTTAAATTGACCGCGTAGTACGTGAAATTAGTCCGTAACGTTTCGTTCAAAACAGAAATTTATATACATGAATAGCATTTTTGACAATTGTTATCGCCTTCGTATTTCCAAAACTGAGATGAGATATGTCACATGTGTCATTAAAACGCGATGAGCTTCATCATCGCGTTTTAATGACAGTTCAAAGGTGAGATCACGGAGAGATGACTGTTATCTAACGGTGATCTGACGTTTGGCGATCGATACTCGGATTAGGTCCCTTGTTTTCTTTTACTATGCAGTGAATCTGACTCAACTATATGGCTTGTAATGTTGGAAAACAGAGAAAAAGACACATTGAGCAAAACGTACATCACTAGCTATATCCTCGACCCCGTAGTTACTTACCATCAGGTGATACTAAGGTCAATCGCCGGTCAGTTTGTGAACAAAAAAAATATAAAAAATTAAGATGCTCGGATCGGAGAGATGTATAAAATGTAACTCGAGTACACACTGCATTTTGATATTTTAGTGGGCTCAATTCAAAATTAAAAAAAAATTAATTAAAAAAAATGAGTTATATTTATAACTTAATTTTATTTAATAACATTTGAAAAAAAGCGCGAAATTTGAAAGATAATTATTTCAAAAGAAAAGGTGATGATCATGTGGGACAAACTGCGTTAAAAACCGTAGGGTATAGGGAGCAATAGAAAGCTCAATAAATTGAAATACAACCCAATTTCTAAACCGACAACTCAAAATCTCTAAATTTTGCGCAAAAAAGTGACGACGCTAGGGAATAAACCCAGAGAATTTGTCGAGTATTGCACAATAGTAACCATTATTTGCATGTCTCATACGGCCATGATACAGCATATAAATTCTTACACGATCTTCTCAGTCGTATGTTCTTGCTAAAAGCAGGGCATCGAAAAGGCGTCCATATAAATCGAAGCGCCTGGCACTGCCCAACCCAATCGGTGTACCGAGTGCGTATCGGGAAGATTGAACGGCTTTTTATTAGTTTTACACTTGAGACGTGGCTACAAAAACAACACAAACAAATACAAAAGAACACAGATGTTTTGGTACAATACTTGCAAAAGGTATTTCGGACTTCCCGCACAATTAAGAACGAGGGAATTAAGGTCATGAATTTAACTGTTCTAATTGTAACTTTTGGCAAACCTTTTCTTCTTTCGGTGTATTATGTATGTGTTTTCAGTTTCCTTTAGTTATCATTTCCCAAAGGTTATCTGGAAGAAATCGATTTTTAGCGATAATACCGCCTGTTGTCAACCAATACAATTAGGTATGTGTCAAAATGTTTTCAATATGGGTAATTTATTACTATCTTTGAATTGCCCCGATACAAAGTCTCATCCACTAGACCAAAAGTACAAAAAAAAAACTTTTTCTTTGCGTATTGATCCTTGTGCCTCTATATCACGATTTCGAACGTATTTCAGCGTCGTATGTCAGGCAACTGAATAACCTAGAGTTTGAAGCAACTGTCGCAATTGTAATTTCATAACTACGTGCTCGCAACCCACGCTACACCAACTAAGTCAGACCTGACGCTAAGTCAGATTTACCTCGGAAACTGCGCGAAGATTCCGTCAGCATCTAGACTCTGTTCAAACTCACTAAGCCGACGTATCTTAACTGATGCGTTTTTGTACAGTCAGGTCACGTACGGCGTCTACATGCGTCGTTATGTAGAACAGGATAACAAGCTAACACCTCGCGCCTCGAAATAATAAACTTGAACCCAACAACGAGTTTCATAAAGATAATGTGTACAAGTGTTACATAAATAGATGTCGTATTTTAGTCCGGTCAAAATTGCGTTTTAAGTTTTGATAATGTTCAAGCCTTAAATTTTTTTGAGTGCATTATGTTATAATAATTTAGAGCTAGATTGAAAAAGTTAGAACTTCTACCTTTGTTTTTTTACTTTCTTCCCCTACAGCTAGGTGAGATTTTATTCACCCGTTTCCAGTATAAATCCATCTCATATATCCGTAGGTCCACCTGTGCCGTGTTTCATATATGTAGAAAAGCATTATTTTTTATCTGCAAACAACAAATTTTATTTAAATAACTATAAATCATATTAGGTAGTTTTAGGTACCTCCTTACCATATCATACTTAACAGCGATTACTTTTTTTTTGTTAAAAAATTTGAAAATTTTATACTTTATTGAATACCTACATAAGCCTAAATTTTCTAACATTTTGGTAACACACTTTAACTGTCATTTATCGACACGTAATAAATCAAAGACTTTTGAATTGCCAAGGAATGACGGAACTATTTTATAGGTGAGCGCATCTTTTCAGCTGACTCCAGAAAATATCAAATGTTCAATTCGGTTGTATTTTTTCATGTTCCTTACTTCAGAACTCCGGCGTTTACAGACTAATTTTGTTGTTCGAAAGAAAGTATCTCTAAGTTCATCCCATAAAATTATGGTGAAACTAGTAACGAGATCAATGAGGAATCAATGGAATACCTACCTCAAATATTAGTTCCAATTATTGTTTTACGTCGCTTCATTCAAATCTCTTTAACAACTACTAAACAGTCCGCCACACATACTCCTTACAATTTATTTCGGGATGATACACCCACTGATAACGTGATCAATGAGGAATCAAATACCTCAAATGTTATTTTCATTTATTTTTTTACGTCGGTTCAATAAAATCTCTTTAACAACTACTACATAGGTATCCCGCTTAAGAGGCCTTATTCCTTTTTAAATCTATTTTTTTTACATTTTGTCGAATATATATTTTTGATATTTTCAACCATTTTTTGAAGTGAATAATTATTTTCCCCGAGTTCTATGTAGTAACATAACTATTTCATGCTTTCATTGCGTGCAGTCGAAAATAAGTGGAAAAAACTAATTTTCCGCGTGAATTTTGTCAAATTCGAGTAGTTTTTGAAACAAAAATCATCAATAAAAAATTCAAACTGTAGGTTTCAAATATATACCAATAAATCATAATAGCCCTGTTCTAGGTAGTAACGTCAATAATATGTTAAGAAATATGTTTGATCATAGAGTAAAATGTTTAAAAGTATCAGCATTTTAAAAGGAATAAGGCTTCTTAACATACTCCTTAGAATGTCTTTCTCGATAATACACCCCCACAACGCGTGTAAGTCGCCCTCGCCGATATAATGATCAGGTCACCTCGATTCACCCCGGCACCTAATAACAAAAAGTTTATGACGCGTGAACCATTGACGGGAACAAAGATACATCGACGCTGGCGTGACGCCAAATTTAAATGATAACTCAAAAGGAAACACTGGAAATTATTTGCAAATGTACGAGTGCCGTCCTTGAGTTTTTGCCTGTTTGCCAAAACAGCCTGAGGTCGCATCTCGTAAATCTTCCCTAACATAAATGAAGCAAGATTAAGGTATAATTACGGTATTAGGCGTCGTTATTACCGTATAATTAACTTTCAACGTGGAATTATTTTGTTTTGATTTATGTTAAGTAATTAAAGTTATCTTGCCTTGAACCTGGAAGTTTCAAGTTTCTGGGAGTTGTGATGTTACTGATAAGGAGTTAAGTGGGTAAATGGCCCAGGGCTCGACATTGCTGTAATATTTGGCACTTTCAACCTTAAATTATATCAATCGAAGATACATTTTAGACTAAGGTAGACTGCTCCATATTAATTCAATACACAATAAAATTGGCTGGTGGGCAAGTTTTGTTGATACAACAAAAAACCTTGGCTGGGTTGAAACTTCCTTAGTCTGAAGTAGTCTGCGAGTGCGTACTATATTTTAAAACTAAAACCATAACTCCCTCGGGAGTTATAACAATTCATAACTCCCGCGGGAACTATATACGCCTTTTTCCTTCAGTACACCTGCATGTAATACCATCTCTTACGAGCAAATGTGATGAAAATATTATTTCGGTATACGTAAGTCGTAAATAAATGTAAATGTTCTCCTTCGGTTTTTCGGTTTTTAATTATATACTTTAAACTGATCGGTGATTTTCACGGGAACTTTAAAAAATAGTTATGTATTTTTTCGCATTATCAACAGCATTATCTGTTTACAAAAAAAGTTACTATGACTACGCTACACAAGGAAATTCGCATTTGTAAATTAAATAGCCCTTAAACGTTTAGAATTAATTATACAGGCAGATAAGAAGAGATAGCGACGAGGGGAGATAATAATTAAATGAAAACTACACATTCATCGAAACTAAACTGACTTATATAACGGAGTCGAAGAAAAGTAGTGGAAGAAAGATCTGGGTCACTTATTTAATTTACGCCCCTTGAATAGTAACAGCGTTTATCCACTTGAGACTGTCTGTTGGATTCATTTGCTTTACTTTCAACCGGGTTGTCATATTCGATGTTAGTTTTGTGATAAAAAGGAAATAAAAAAGTTTAGAACGAATTATTGTAGAGCAGGTCTATAAGTACCTAGTAGGCGCCAGCTACTTCAACCGTGCAGTTCAGCGAGCTATTAGGCAACTATAATTTGTAATTTGTCTGTTTAAAATTTTATCTGCACCCATCTTGTTTAATTACTATAACAAGTTCAGATACTATAGGTAAGGACCCACATTACTTGGCTGCGTCCAAAATCAGAGATGCCATTTCATATTAGTAACATAGCCCCCACGTGCTCAACGTAACAATATCAAATTTGATACTGTTACGGTGACTTCGCCCCCCGCGGCGCGAGGTCCCTTCATGTATTATTCCGCTGCTTCGCGCGGACTGACTGGCAGGACTGAGTGTTTCAAATTTTCATAAAAGAAAATCTTGGATAATGACGATGAATATGCGTGTAGATAAAGTAGTGTAAACTGTACATAATTAGGTTTTAAAACAGCCGCGTGATCCTATTATGAAACGAGCCGAAGGCGAGTTTCATAAAGCCATACTCGTTCTTTATGACATCTTATTATGCAGCATAAACTGCTATTGAAATTGTAGTAATACACCGAAAATACCGAAAAACAACGTACTACATTGTTTTAGAATACGTGAACAATGTCAACCATTTTAGAGCAGAGGTTATTAATTGGTCACTGGTATAGTGACTATTCCTGTTTAGCTTGCTTCCCATTGTAATAAAATCAAGCCCTGATTTTTTACATCGTTAATGTATTCTAAAACAAAAACAAAACATATCTACTAAAATATTCAGCCAATGTTTTCCCGGAGCTTTCATTTTTCGCCGATCATACAGCCTCATTTTCGCTTCGAAAAATACTGTTAGCTTTCGTTTTTACGGTTTTGTTTTTAATAAGTAAAATGGCTGTCTCTGCCATGAATTTACCCTGTGTCTAAAGACCTTAGATTATTCAATGTTCTTCAAAGAAAACGATTAATCTGTAATATATTCATCCTTGTGCCAAATGTGCCATGGCTTTGACATGAAAGCTTTTGCGCCTCAGGCGAGGTCTCTGTTCTATACATTTCGTATGGCGCTTAGACCTTTCTTAGCACACCAGTGCCATCTAGAGAAAGCTATTAAACAGATCCATAGAGGTAATATTATTAAAAAAAAAACTATTGTGAGACATCTTTAATGATAATAAAAACAGTTTAAACACACGTAAAAAAAAACAGTAATCGCCCGGCATGTTTCATTATGGTATATACTCGCTAGTACATACCTTAACGAACGTATTTAAAATGAAAGCGGGAGAATAAGTCCTGAATATGTACGAGTTAACAATATAGGCCTTCCATTAATTTTGCATAAAAAACGTCATACGTGTTCGGGACTCAAGCCAACGAATTAAACTAATTTATTTTATTGCGCTGCATGCTGAACGCTTCAACTGTATTGGGTTAAAATTCGTTGAAACTTTTTAGTGCAACGTTTAAAGAATAAAGGTAACGGACATTATTTTACCAGAGTGAGAAGTAATGTTTTTATCTGTATCTATGTATGGATGTCTGTCAAGTTAAATCTGAGTTTCTTTTTCTTGTAGTTAAGTCTGGGTTTCTTTACTGCTCATAAGAATGTAAAGGCCATATTATTTTTGGTGCCGATATTAAACCCCTTAAATGTAACATAACCTTAAGAAATAGTACTGCAGAGGCAAGGAGAAGTCAGTTCGTGGATGAGTATGATTTTGAAGGACGAGGCGTAACCGAGTACTTGTTAAGTGTGTAAAATTAAAGTGACTATTATTTTCTTTTCAACCGACGTAAAAAAACGGAGTAGCTTTTCAGGTCATCGAGGAATATTTTTTTATCTACTTACGGTCCCCGATTTCTTACTAACGGCTGGACCAATTTGGAAAATTCTTTATTTGTTTCCAAGTGCACATTTTTTAGTTGATCCCATTGTCATATAATATAACTTCGTTTTATTATCTTGTTTCCCACTATAGTTTTCCAAGAATAAATATTAATTAATACCTAGCAACAAATTTGAATGTGTCTGTGTCATGGACTCGACCTTGTGTTTAACGTGAATACGTGTACGTAAGAGGTAATGTTGTCAAAGGTCGCAGTTAGTAGTCATGATACCCTACTTTTTTTCTAGCCTTTTTTTTCAATCTGCTATAGTTTAATAGGGCAATTCTTGCTGTTAACAAAAGATTTCTGTAAACAGGGGCTCAATTCAACCATTTTTTGAGATATCCCCATTATCTCGCCATATTTTGTACGTTCCCAGCACCGCATTCCTCTGTCATACCTACTTATAGTGTTTGAAGGGTTTTACCGGATTGCTCTTGAAGAGTTCCAACCGTATCTATAAGAAAATAAACAAATTTCCGCTTAAATTAATATTTTTTCTGTAGCAAGCTTTACTTGACTAACAAAACAGTTCATTGGCTGAAACGACATTTGGCTTGAATCTGTGTTCGATGCGATGTTTTGTGTTCTGTGTAATAGATTGTAACAGTACATTTTGGCCCATCATAACAGATTGTTGGCCCACATCCAAAAGGTTTTCAACGCTGGTTCAAGGCTTCATCAATAATTTTGAATTGATTTAATATAACTTTACAGTTAACCTGACCTTGGTTTGGATGATCATTTCAAGAATTGTAAAAATAATTATTTTTCTTTTTTTTTTTAATACTGTTTAAACTCACGTAAAAATTGTCTGGAACGGTCCGACATGTTTCGAACTCATATGGAGCTCTTCATCCGGAACAGTTGTCCTTATCCGTGCTGCGACGCCATTCACGGCCGACTGCACTGGTTTTCGCTCTCCTCACCGCCCACAGCACGGCGGGAGGAGGTGGCACAATGTTTACGTGAATTTAAACCGTTTTTTATAATGATTAAAGATGTCTCACGGTAGTTTTAATAATAACTTATAACTTCAGGGAAAACTAATATAAAAATATTGGGCAAGTGCGAGTCCGACTCGCGCATGAAGGGTGCCGTACCTATATACATAATTATATATATATATATATAGGTATAACAAGTTTGTTGTATGGGAGCCCCTGTCTAGCTATCACCGTTCTTGAGATACAGCCTGGTGAGAGACGGACGGACGGACGGACAGCGAAGTCTCAGTAATGGGGTCCCATTTTTACCCTTTGGGTACGGAACCCTAAAAAAACGATGAAATTAAACAATTGAGGACACGTTTGTCGGTGAAACAAATAAAAATAAAAATAAAATATGTCCAAGCCTCGGTTAGCATCAAAAGTAGCTGACAATTTTACTACTGACTTAATGTTAAATTGTATATTTACATTGTCAGCTTCTTTGATGGAGACTGTACAACAAAAATTTAGATTATTTTACGGTTATCCCCTTACTTAAATATGGATTTTTTTTTGTCTGTCTCATAGTGATCGTAGGCCAGGTTTTTCAAAAACAAAAGTGAAGACAAAAGTAATTTGACGCCAATCCAGCGATGTCTGAGGTATATCATCCCCTTTAAATACATCTCCTAATGTGTAAATTATGTCATGCATTGTAAACTCGCACATTTTTCTATTAAATAATAAATAAGTCCACACATCGGCCACTCGTGGCACTTAGGTAGCACTTGACAGTTTCTAACAGACTAGTGATGTGACAATGTTCTTCCTATACCAGTCGAGAAAAAAAAATCACTAAAAAAAGGAATTTTAATCATTTAATATATGACATTCGTGATAAACAATTAACACTTGTTCTAAATTTTCACAAGTTAGCCTACGTCTTTTACTTGACAAAATCCACTTTGTGTACGAAAACGATCTTTCAACCTCCACTGACGTAATGGGTAAAAAAGCATTTGATTGTAAGTTGTAGCGTATTTTTATTGATCATCTCTTTGATTTCAACTTCTTTATTTTGTAATAAGTTATTAGTATTTTTTGTTGTAAGATATCCTGGATTTTTTGATAACACTATTTTCAGCTTTTGATAAACAAGTTTACCTTTGTGGTGTTGTCTCAGTAATGAAAGTGACTTTTCAATTTTAAATACGATCTAGGTAATATTAGTTTATTATTTTATCTTATCTGAAAAGTCACTTAGAAAACGTGTCTCATCACTAATCTTTTAAGTGCTACCTATATGCCACGAGTTACCGATGTGTGTAAATAATATATAAAACCAAGTGCTTGCGCTAGATAGATTTATTTATAGCAACCATGGTATTACATGTGTTACAATTATATATAGGTATAAGGAACATCATGGGGGGTAACTCGACCACTTTTAGAGAGATAATGGAGATAATAATAATGGAGAATGATAATGGAGATCTCTCCATTTCATCGCCATCCGGCACTTTTGACGTGTCCTTACTTGACAAGTGGCGATATCCCTAGAAAACATCGCAACTTCGTCAATCCGGTCGCGCTTAATTTGCGTTTCCTTTGTATGTGACGGCATAAATAACAGGCGCATACTTTAACTTGACCGTGTAGTGCGTGAAATTAGTCAGTTACGTTTCGTTCAAAACAGAAATTCATATGCATGAATAGCATTTTGACAATCATTATCGCCTTCGTATTTCCAAAGTTGCGGTTACGGTTAAAGAATCTTTATTCTCAAAAGAATTACAAATTCACTTATATGAGAACATTATAAATTAAAATTAAAAATTTAGTTAAACGTACAGTGCAATATCATAAACGGTAATCACTTTATAACAATTTTGCAGGTAAGTTGACAATCGGCATGCAAGATGGTTAAGTTGCTGTGCGGCGGCGTGTCGCCAAGCGCATCGCGATAAGGAGTTAGGGAACATTGATGTGCGCAAAAATGGAGTAGGCATCGACATTACGTTGAGCGTAGTTGCATACAATTCTAATGTACCTAAAATTTTTGTATATTCATGCGTTGATTTTATTTTTATTGTTTCTTGTTTACATGTTTATTTACTTTTTGTTTTATTATTATTATTATTATTATTATTTTATAGATGTGACAAAGTATACATATGTTTGATTGTGTTACATGTAATTACATACAGTATTAATTGATATTAATTTATTGTAATTTATAATTCATGTTAGTTTGCAAATAAATATGTTTCCCTATTCTCACCATGCAATATAATTTTAACAAGAACAACATTAAGTACAAAATAAAAGTCTAGGAGCCAGTAACTGTGATATTTATAAAATTATGTGACAATTAAAAAGATGTGTATTTTAATCTCTGGTGCTAATTGGGCCTAATATTTATTAAAAAAGTTTTAAATTATTGATTATGTGGTATTTAAGGTATTTTTTGTATCTGTTTATAGATTTTATTTCTTTAATGTCCCTCGGTAATTTGTTATATAGTTGAGCACCTTCAAAAACCAAGCTTTTTTTTCCGTAGTTTGTTCTAGGATGATGTAATACCAGACTATCTGCATTTCGGAGTCTTATCCTTTGGAATTGATGTTTTTTAGCGAATGTAATTTGAGTGTGTATTCTTTTTTCAAGAATTTTTCGTATGAGTATACAAGTGTAATAGATATATGTTTGTGTTACATTCATTATTTTAGTTTCGGAGTAGATTTTTTTGGTAGATGTGCGATAGTTGTAGTGGAATAAGGTTTTAATTAAAAACCTTATTTCCAAAGTTGCGATGAGATGTCACTTGAAGATCATCGCATTTTGATGACAGTTCAAAGGTGATATCTCCGTTATCTAATAGAGTTTTGACGTTTTGCGATCTCTCAAAAGGCATTCTCGAATTAGGTCCATGGAACCTGTTAGGGTAAAGCTTATTTAACTTAATCTAAGCAAACAACACATGCAAAGTTAGACATTCGACAATGCGGATATACGTACCTACAACGTTATTTTAAATATTTCATGTAACTATAAACATACCCATATCACAATTGTATTAAAATGGTTATTTACATTTCTAAAATTCAAATTTTACATTTATCTTAATATTAATTATTTCCATGTCAAAGATGCATATTAAAAAATTTATCGTTAAAACAGTCCCCTATCGAATACCTAATAACATTTCCTAATTATTATTGATTTTAATTTATTTACGAGCTGGGCTTCGTTATCAGTCTGTAAGATGTTTGCTGGAATTTTATTGTAAACTTGTACCTACATATCGACAATAAGGGCTATTTTTAAATATTACAAGTTTGGACTTTGGCATTATGAGCAGACTTTTGGATCTTGTATTATACATTTACTGATGTTCTTCCTTTGTGGGAATAAATGGATGTGTTTCCGTACAAATATAATAGCTTCAAGAATGTTTATGCAGGGTATTTGAGTATCTTATGTTTTACGAAGTGCGGTTTACAGCTTTCACGTCAACGAATATTGACAAAAATTCGGCATTTTTTTTTTAATTACATATAACAGATGGTGCACTTCCGTGCAAGCGCCCCATAAGACCAGGCCATAGCGAAGCCATGAATAGGCATAGGCATAATATGCTGACAGTGTTGTTTCGAAATTTGTATTGGACGCTGAGGGAATTAGGTAAATTGCGATAGTTTCGTTTTGATCTTCTGGATGTGCATTTTCCAATTAATGTTAGTGTCTATGGTAATACCTAGGAGGTTGACTGGCTGACTTCCTCTATTTTGTGGTTTTTTATATGTAAGTTTTATGTGTAAGGATTTTTGTTTTGATATGGTTTGATTTGCACGAGATTTTTCGTAGATTTATCTCTAAGTTGTGGTCCTGTATCCAATTTTAACTTGTGAATATTGGGATAGTCTAGTGTTGCACTCGTCACTATATTTCCAGCTGAGTAATAGTAATATCGAGATGTCGTCTGCAAACATTATACATGTCGTATCCAGTATACTTGGTAGGTCATTAATGTAGGCAAGAAATAAGACACAGCCGGGTACGCTCCCTTGTGGGATTGATGACGTAACATGACGCGATTTCGATAGCACTGTTTTAACTTCGCCCGTGTGTTCGTTATTGAGTCTATTTGTACGCATTGTGACCGATTCTGTAAATAGGACTTTCTCTAATACCTATTCCATATAGTTTTGAAAGTAGGATTTTATGTGAAACTTTGTCGTATGCCTTCGTCATGTCAAGGAGCAGGCCAACTGCGTAGTTTTGATTATTTAAGTGGTGTGAGGCTTCCTGAATATATTTAACTGCTAGTATTGTCGAATGCTGTTTCCTGGAACCGTGCTGGTTTTTATCAAAAAGCTTATATTTTTCGAAAAATGTATACATCCGGGTTGGTATTATTCTCTATTTGAATTTCATAAAGTGAAATTTTCGCGTTACCTACTATGTACCCATAATTAAATGAGGCATAAACTTTTCTCCACCGAGTTGATGAAATAATATACTCTTAGCTTCCCGTTTGGGCATCTTCAATAGGTACTTATATTCTTTGGCTTGGGCAGTCTAGGGCATCAGTCTTCCTGAATATCTGGTTCATAATAACACAAGTAATATGGAAACTTTGTCTGTTGTTACTTGGGTTTAAGTATTTGATTTTCAATTACGGGAACAATGCCAACATTCTTTGTTTTCGCTTACACTAATGTCGTATAAAATAAATTGCTTCGTCGCCCCCATTCTTACTTGGTATAGCCTATACCGAAATAAATCGCTAAATTTCAATGAAATCGTTCCTCTAAATTAGAATTGATGTTATAGATAAAATGTTGTTTACAGCTCGTTTTCAGATTAATGTAGCGGGTGTCACGTTACGGAAATAATTGGGAAGATATCGCTTTCGTGACCGAATTACAGAAAATTAGGACTATTGCGATAGTAATCAATTGCGTGGTTTATTTTTTTTATCTAGTATATTTTATAAAGTACACCGGGCTAATTATTTCTATAGGCTAAGGTTATGATCTTGGCTGTGGATACCCCATAAAAAAAAATGATACTGCCATTGTTCGTAATTTCGCCTGTGTATCTTTTCTTCACCTACGATATATTTCTTCGAATGCGTAGACATACCTAACATCGAACTAAAGTAATTTAGTTTTATGAATATAAAGTAAAACTGACAACTATTTAAGATCTGCACTATCCCACTAATATTATAAAAGACAAAGTTTGTGAGGGTGTGTTTATTATGTTTGTTACTTTTTCAAGCCGAAACGGAAACTTGACAGATTTGCATGAAATTTGGAACAGAGATAGTTTATACACTGACTTAAATAGGTTACTTTTTATTCTGAAAAAACATAGTTTCGGTAGGTGGCAATGTTTTTACGCGAGCGAAGCCGCAAAGTTATGTACCCAAACCATAAACTTTTGTCCACAAGAACGCCTATTTGACGACGGAATTAAAATTCTCTACGACCCTTAAATTTTACTCTAGGTATCAAAAACTTTCTGAACTTAAATGAAAGACGTTAAACCTACAGTGTTAAACCAGCTGACTTGAGCAATGCGGTCGCAAAGTTTACGACTGTAGATCAGTGACTTATCGGATACCATGAAACGGATAGGTGGCAGAATACACGGGCGTTTTCACGAATCGTTCTGCATTTTCTTGTTTTTTTATTTCGCACCAACGTGTTTTTCGCGAACTCAACATAAAAGCCCGTCTTTCCACCATATGTTTGCTTAGAGTAATCGAGTTTTTCGGCCATATTGCTAGGAAGGAAGGACACAATTTAGAACAGCTGATGGTCACTGGCAAGGTCGATTGGAAGAGCCCTAGGGGCCGATCACCGCTGAGATGATCTGACCAAAAATACACTCATCGTTGGATATAAATCTGCACAACGCTCTTCATGAAGCCAAGAACAGATCTAAGTGGCAAAGCATTGTCAGACGTATGATGACTCAGCAACGGGGAATTGCGACCCTCAGTAATGAGGAAATCGACGCGAGGAGGACGGGAGGAGAACATGTAGGTAAATTCAGAACGATTTATGAAATGTCCATTTAGCTACATTAAACCATTTGAAACTTACAACAAACAACGATAACATTTACGAGATTTCTGCTGCTACTGATCTAAACTTGGGAACCAATTTGAGACCCTTAGTCCATTTCAATGCATACTTAACTGGCGAGCATGACCCAGGGTATGACATACCCTGACATTATTAAAATGAGTTGTCATTTTTTAAATATTTGCCTGGCTACTTTATAATCCAAGAAAATTAGATTGCAATATATGGAAAATTTGGCAAAATTAAAGGACAACTTTTATCTATCAGGATATGTAGGTTATAGAGCCAAGTTTAATTTGATCTACTCTCCCCCCCTCTCAGGGGTGAGTGTCACCCCCCCGCGACCTCGAATGTGTCCCGGAGCGCGGTATTTTCCACTTTAAAAGAAAACCGTGTACGATACATACAAAGTGTATAGGAACGAAATAATCCTGAATAACTATAAACCTTTTATACATACAAAAGCGATAGCACTTATACAATCAGCGCAATCTGTTACCAAATACTAACGTTTTTAATTATTGATCTTTTTTTTCTGCTAAAAGGTTAGTTATCTCACAGAATAGATAATAGTACAAGTACAGAAGGCACACTAATTTGATCTTTACAAAAGCCGCTTTTTTTAGCCGAAAAAATATGATTTATGGCCCTTCTAAAGTCGTCGTCCCCAGCGCAAGGCTAAACGGAACGTTAAAGCTGCGTGCCAACGGTGAAAATGAATTGACTCGCTTGCGGCGTCGCCGAGAGCGAGGGCTGTCAACGACTAAAAATAAAAATGTATTTCCCATTTATTTCTTGCATACAATATAGAGAGCAATATATTAATATTCTTCATACATTATATTTATTATTTCATTATTTAACTATAAAATAATCAATCTCAGAATTTGGACGAATCGAATCCACCACCAGGCCGCAAAACATTTTAGCTTTATTTTTAAACATTTTAATACGTATAATATAATAAAATAATGCAAGGAATGCGTTACCTTAACATGCAATTAAATTCTTTAGCTTCATTTTGTTTTTGCTTAGTAGTCCGATATTTATTTATTTATTCGTATATATTCATCACTACACACCTAGTATAAAACAAAGTCGTTTCCTGCTGTCTGTCTGTCTGTCTGCCCCTATGTATGCTTAGATCTTTAAAAATACGCACAGACGCACCGTGCGAAGCCGGAGCGGGTCGATAGTAACAAATAAAACATGTACAAAGGCGAACTTATCCCTATTAGGGATCTCTTCCAATACATTTCTTTTAACACATTATATATATATTTTATATACTTACCTATCAAACTATCACTCAATCGTTTATTCATTACTAGTAATTTTACAAACTTTATATCAAATATTATTATAAAAACTTATATGATTGTTGATTTAGTAGTAGACAAATACTTATTTTACTAGAATTTAAATTGACAAATATCAGCAAATAATCAATTCAAAATTACAGTGTTAAATATGGAAGTATACACCTGCAATATGTCTTTTATTATTATTCATTAACTAATTATCATATATTATGTTCATTTTCTTACCTTTCGGCATCCTTCGGACATGTTGGGAGAGCGAAAAACATATACAACCCGCTGCGATACAATATCTTTTTACTCATTTAAACACTATAATATAACACTGGTATCAACAGATTAATGCGGAACGTTCACTTGCGACGTAAACCGTGAGCGAGACGCGCGCGAAAATCGTGTAGGTACGTGCGTTCCGAGACAGAGCGTGTCAGCCACTGAATAGTCCGCATGCATGCGGCGACCGACATGTACTTGTAGCGGGAAACGTTAATCGCGGAGTGCGCCCCGCCTGGTTATCTCAAAAATTGCACACTTTTCGGCCAAAATATGTAAGTATGACAAAAGTAAAGAATGGAAAATGTTCTTTGAAAAATTAATTATTTAATGAATTTAAATCAAACAGAAGTTTTGATCATGAAATTATCTTTATTTATTTGTGTTTACCTTTATACTGTGTAATTATACCTGATGCAAATTAGTGTCAATTACATGACAAAATTAAATAATTTGATGAAAATAATTGTTTAATTATTGCGTTTAATGCATCACAATTACTTTATTCACTAAAATTTTGCTTATTATATAAAAGTAAAATCTCTTTGTTGAAATTTAAAAAAAACCTGTAACTTAAAGACACTAGTGCGTAATAGAAAAGTCTAAAGCACGCGTGTTTTATAGGATACTTTACGGCCATAAAAACAGTTTAATATGGACCACTTTACGAGCAAGTGTGTTGAAAAAGTATATTACGGTACATTACATTTCGGGCATGTCATACCCTGCCCCATGCTTGATGTAACTGTTTTCCACGTCATGCTTGCCGGGCTAACCTGTTTTGTACAATAAAGTATAGGTATACATGCATATAAACAAGTAATTTACCTACTCTGAGGTCATGTGCCTAAGTCGTAACTTCCCGATTATACCTCAAAATTATTTTAGCGGTTATAGGGCTGCAAACGTTTGTACCTATGTACGTATGTAAACACTTTATTGTACACAATAACGGGTTATACTCGTAAATAAGTTCATAACAAATTAAACATGTACAAAAGTGAGCTTATCTCTATTAGGCATCTCTTCCAGTGTTTGCTTATTTTCGTTACATTTTAGAGACGAATGCTCGCGGGGAGGCAGCACCCTAAACGTTGCTGTTATAATTATATTGCTTATTGACCCACACTGAGTACTACTTTTATCAAAAATACTTATACCATTCTAGAGAAAAGCAAAGTAAAATGAACGCTTTCCCAGTGAGTTTATGTTATTTTCATCAACATAATTTATTTATGATTGTAAAGGTATATTTTGTTCAAATTTGGGTAAAAATGTATAGCATACTCTAGTTGGGTTGCATGTAAGGTTTCTAATTCCGGGAAGCGTTGCATGGGAAATCCTGGGTTCCCAGAATTGTCCGATACAATAATTACCCATAAATTTATGAAACATGTAAAACATGTCTATATTTTTTAATGAGGGTGTGGTTAACAAGGTATAAGGTGGTCTAAGGAAAAAATCGAAAGGTTGCTTAGGCGTTTGGGCGACGGAAAGATTAACGCGCTGGACCGACAATCCAGAGGTACCAGGTTCGTTCCCGGTCTCTTCCACCGTAACCTGGCGGAAGAAAAGAAAAGAAGAACTATTAAATTGTTTCTTTGAGCTTTGATCTTTGTATCAATGGTTTAATAATTACTCATACAAAGGATCCCAGGATTAGGATTAGGAGCCTTAGTTGCATGACAAATCACCAAACACATTTAGATTAGGCGGATTAGGTAAATTGTATAAAAAACAGACTTTTTATAGCAAAAAAAAGCAAGCAATCAGAAAAATTTATAGTCGCGCAGACCATTCTAAAATAGCTTTGCCTAGTTTGACGCCGTAGGAAAAATCCTAGGTATTGTACAATGCCGGCACTGAGCCAAATGGCTACCAGCTCAGGTGTCTCTTTATAATGGACGTTCCTCTTAATGGTTTCTACTCGACAACGCTCTGGAGAAAGAGTTCTAAATTAAAAATTTTGACTTGACACCTGAGGTGGCCAGATTAAACCACCGCGGCCGTAAAATTGCTTTTACACCTTTAGTTGTGTGGTTTTGTGAGTTGGAGAACAAAGGACTTTAATAAAATAGAATTCAAAAGGATTTTTTCGATGTAAAGAACATAAATGTCTATAGTATTGTATACCTAAAATTTTTGGTTTTGGTGGTTGAAAAAGATAAACTTTGATTGCATGAACAAATAGTTTTCATTTTCATATTTTCGTATAAGTATGTGGCCTTCCTGGAAAATAATTTAATAACAAGCAGTATTAGGTACCTATAGTATAATACGAACGTTGCAATCGCCCGCGCTCATACGAAGAAAAAGGTGACCCTGCATCGTGCTATTAAGATTTATCCTGCAATCATGACTCCTCTCCGTAGACAAATAATTTTCAGTATAAATCTAAAATTTTACAATAGTAGAAGTAGAGGTAGAAGTTTATTTGGAGTTGTGTTTATATGTATGATACATAATATTATCAAAAAACGTAACCGTATTTTATGATTCAACTGTCTCGACTGAACTTAACTTACGCGTACTTAAAATCTTATTGAGCAAGGAGCATTTCCCAAAAATTTCATACATCAGATAACTCGGAACACGTTCGCAATTATATAAACAGATGTTAGGCGGGGTTGTTTGAAACAAGGCCCAAAAGATATAACCCGTACATAGAAATTATAAACATTATTAAGGACTGTGTAGTAAACATTCAAATTATGTTTCGGTCTCGGCGTTTATTGCCAAATCTTGCCGCAAAAGGTCGGGTAGAATCATGCCTTTCATGAATATTTTCGCTATTGGCTCTCTGTGCACGTTTCTTTATAAATGGTTTGCCTGGAATTTGAAAATAGAATTTCACCTGTAAGCATTTAAATTAAGAACGTTGTGTGGAGTTTTTGTGACTTCATTTATGAATGGACGCTTAGTGGTAATGAGAGTAAGGATTATATTTTCATCACGAAAACATTTCGCCACGTACAATATAATTTTCAACACGTAATTTTGAAATCTGACAAAAAAAACTTAAATGAAAACATACCAGGGTGATAATTCGGGTGTACTTTGAGATATCACCAAATAAGCGTTGTCTATTGTGGTATCCGGTATATAACCTTTAACTGTCATTAAAATGCGATGTTTATAATTCGAGCTGCATGAAGTGACATATCACGTTACTAACTACAAAACTACATAAAAAAAAAAACTTAAAACTAGTTAGTTTTACTGCGGCGCCGTTGCGTCTTCTGATGGCGTGGGATGCGGACACATCAGGTCCGCGACGTTAAACAAAATCTCTTGGGTCTCTGGGACTGATTTACATTTTTCCAAAAACAATAGACTATATTTTCCTAAATGGGCAAGCCGGTGGGAATTGGGTTCTAGAGACACCACAGCCACCTTCCACCACCATCAGACCAGTTTGATGGTACCATATTATTCAATAGTTACAGATTGGACCTAAGCCAACAAACAGACATAAATTCTGACATCGTAAATTTGATAGCAATTTCATTGTCGGCATGGTCTATGCTTATAGCGTACCTACCTAATGGTAGGTACTATTACGGGGTGAGTCAGGGAACAGTTTTTAAAAAAAAGAAATATTAATTAAACTATATTTATTCGTAGGAAAAAACAGAACTTTAAAACGCGTGTATATCCTACGAGAGTCCAATCCAATCTAGCGGTTGTGGGAAATAATGTTTTTAACGTAAACATGACACCTAGCTCCTGTTGCATTGACGTCAATGCAACAGCGCGACTCAGCAATTTAATTTATATGTCTACTCCCTTATTTTAAAGATATAACAACCCCCCCGTTAAGATCGATCATCATATTTAAAGTGATGAGAGATTTTAACCATCAGCGCGGTTGATTGGACTAACGTTGGAAAACTGCGGACAAAACAATTAAAAGTTTTATTAACTAAATAAATCTTTAAGATAACATGCAGGATAAAACATTTTAAAGACTTAACTAACTTAATCTAATAGTCATGAGCTTTGCTGCTAGTTATGAGGATGTTTCTCTTCACTGGAGATGGAGAGAAATGGTCCTCATCTGCGGATGAGGATTCTGCGGCTGTTTCTTGTACTACTACCATGTGTGTGGGTGGTTTTTCTACAGTTTTTGTATTATGGCATTGATTGAATATCTGCACGCAGCATCCTGTTTCCGATTTTTTATTCTTACAGAACCAATTTTTGCTTTTATATAACATGAATAAGAGAAATAGAACAGTAATTACATAGGTGAAAGACATATAGTGCATGCCATACTGATGAAAGTGAGATGGGTTTTCTAATTTATTTAACTCTTCTTCGAACGAGGTTAGGTGTATGCTGGCATGTACTAGGGAGTCTAGGTTATTGGAGTTATCTATTCGGATAAATGGTAACTTGGTAAGGGTTTTATTCAGTTTAGATCTTTCACAGCAATCATCTAGTACAATATTGAAGTCCGATACTTTATTAGTAATGTTTATAAGGGTGGTTTCGCTAGTCGGGGTGAACTGTAAAGTTTTGTAAAAAGCTGTACAGGGTTTTGGCAGGGTTAATATACCGGTTCCGAATAAAACAACTTCAGTATTGTCAGGTTGATTGTTGCAGGTAATGTGACATTTTCCTGGTTCAGATTGTACAAAAATCCAGCGGTTTCCGATTAGTTTGTGAAAAACATCAATTAATCCGTGTATTAACCTAGTGGTACAGGTATCAGGCAGTTTACTAACGGCTTCGGTTAAAAGTACAGTTTCACAAATAGGGTTTGCTATTGTAGAGTATATATTTGCTAACACGCACACATAGCACTTTTCACTTATCACTTGGCACTTTTCGATGTCGGTGATTAAGGAGTAAAACATATGATCCGTTGTTATCGCTACGTATGACTCGGTCGGCGCTATTAAAATGTAGGTATCGGGTTTCGAGACGTCATACGGGACAGGTAAAGGGATAATATTATATAGGTTGTAAACTTGTGGTAGGACCAATGGAATTTTAACGACAATAACTATTTTATTTGAATGATAGTAACATATTAATTTGGATATATCAATTAATTCGTGAATGTTTTGAAGGGTTAATGATACGGGAAGTTCGTAATGCTTAGGGAGGCTATTTCTATGCTTGTCCAGTTCGTTGTATAGTTGATGTGGGTTAAGTACAGTTGGATGCAAGACGTTAAGCTTTGCAAATAGTATTGCATTATTTATGTCATCAATGTCCAGTGATAGTGATATAATGATAGATTCCAATGAATTTAAAAGGGAATTAATTTGAGATTTAATTTCTAATTTATCGTTGCTATTGGAGATGTTTTCTATGATACCATGTAAAGCTTTCATATTTTCTATTAAGTGGTTTTCATTTTCATTGACTTTTCTCATAGTATTATTAAAATTGGATATAGTTGATTTTATTACGTGTATATTTTCTTTCATGAGGTGTGCCAATTGTTTTTCGTCTGTCTGTACGTCATTAATAGCTTGGGAGAATTTCAGCGCATCTTCTGTATCTAAAGTGCCAAATATGGTTTTCAAAAGGGAACCACCAAAATCCATCAATGCCCTCTTAGAACGTCTGTTAGATTTTTCATCAACGAGCAGGTAAGAAATAGATGAGAATTTATTAACGTTTTTCAGATGTTGGTTTTTTAGAGCTGAGAGAGAATTGCTACAGTCAGTCTGTATTTTAGATGAGGTGAGAGAGTTGCACAACAAGCTTGACCTTTCGAATAAAAACTCTACATTTTCTAAATTAGGTGGTATATGACTAATATCTACGTAAGTAACTATATTCCAATTATTATTAGTAAACTTAACATCTAAACGCTTATCAAAATATAAACCCGGGCTTCCTCTAATGGTTGAGACGAAGTGGCCGGTCGCGGCCGTCTGTGCACACCTGTAATAGAAATGACAAGGACTATGTCAGCAATTGCTTACTTTGCTTTTACGGTGACGTATGGTCTGTGGCGGGTTTGATTTCGTCATAGTGATGACGTACATGTCTACGACCCATCTGTAACGTGACTGTATGATTGCCGCTTGTCTTAATAATCTTGAATGGGCCTTTCCACGCAGGTAATAAGGCTTTGTTTTGCTTATGATGGCAACGGACATATACCATATCGCCGATTTTGTAAGTAGTTGGCTTAGCACGTGAATCATAGTATGTTTTAGATTTCTCTTTTGATGAATGAATGTTCTGAATAGCTTTCTGGCGGCTATAATAAAGTCTATGATTCAATGCTCGCACATAGTCAGTGTATGTGTTAGTATCTAAGGTATCGATGCTATTGGGTATGTAAGGCTTGTAGCCAAATAGCAGTTCCCACGGGGAGAAGCCAGTCGTACTATGTACGTTTGAATTGTATGCGATCATAGCACTTGGGATGTAGAGATCCCAAGTATGCTGGTTTTCTCCAATATAAGATCTTAAATATTCTTTAAGGGTAGAGTGGCTTCTCTCTAGGGCTCCGCATGTTTGAGGGTGGTAAGGAGATGCAAAAATATGTTTTATACCAAAAAGTTTCCCTATTTGTTTGAATATTTCGGAACAGAAGTTAGTACCCTGATCGGATATGATAAGTTTAGGGATACCCATATATGAAATATATGTGACTAATAACATGGCCGTTTCTTCAGCAGAGCATGATAGCATGGGATAAGCTTGTGAGAATTTTGTTAAATCATCTTGTAGGGTCAGAATAAATTTGTATTTCCGTTCATGGGTTTCAGGAAGTGGACCGACGAGATCAAGGTATATTTTCTCGTTCGGTCGGGAAGCATTTGAGGTAATTATCATGGGTGCGCGATTTGTTTGACGTAAGGGTTTATTAACTTGACAAGATCGACAGGATTTTACATATTCTTCTATGTCCTGTCGCATGGATTTCCACCAATACTGGGACTTGATTCTATCGAGCATACGAGAAATACCGGGGTGACCGGCTACAGGTGAGTCGTGATTATCTTTTAGTATTTGTTTTACCTCGAGGGGAGTAGGATATTTAATGGAGTTATGATAAATATTCACTTTTATTGATGTGTTATGAAATAAAAACGCTATAATATTGTAAATCTTTGTAAAGGATAATTTGCTAAACGGGTCATTGAAATCGGATATAGCTATTTCTTTTTCCTCCATGTACCAGTATTTAATCATGTCACGGTAGTCACGAATCAGATTAAAGATATCTTTATACGTCATTTCATCAAAATGATTGACTCGGGTGAATAAATGTGTAAAAAGATGTTTGTCATTCGATGTTGAATAATAGCTATGAAGTTCTCGTTCGATTTCTCGGATGTCAGGTTGACCCTTGGAAGAATTTATTATATCTGAACAATATGGGACACATTCGTCTAGATCTATAGATGTAGGGTAAACGATTAGTTTGCACTTTGCGTTAAGAAGGGACTGATTATGTTCTTCGATATGGGTGTCATATGACACTCCAGGTTGTTTATTAATTTGGAGAAATTGTTCGTATGTTTCGGATATGGAGGGTAAGTTATGTGAGTCATCTTCGTTGACATTAGTCTGCGTCGGATTACATAACAATGAGTTCGGTGAACTTGTTTCTTGGGAATTTGTTAGTGAGTTCACAGGAAAGCGAGATAGCGCGTCAGCGTTTGCATTTAATTTTCCTTGTTTATATGCAATTTCGTAATCAAACTCTTCTAATTTCAGACGCCATCTAATGAGTTTGGAACCAGGGTCTTTGACGTTCATGAGCCACACAAGGGGACGGTGGTCTGTTATAATTTTGAATTTACGACCATAAAGATAGGGTCGGAATGTTTTGACCCCGAACAATATGGCAACCAGCTCTTTTTCTGTAGTGGAGTAGTTGCCTTCGGCTTTGTTAAGTGTACGTGATGCAAAAGCGATTGGTTTGTCTTTTCCAATTTCGCCTTGCGATAATATCGCAGCGACAGCGTAATTTGATGCGTCTGTCGTCAGGATAAAGGGTTTTTGAAAATCAGGATACTGAAGCAATGGAGCGGTTGTTAGCTTATGTTTAAGAGTGTTAAATGCTTGGTCTTGTTCGTTAGACCATTGGAAACGAGCGTCCTTTTTCAAAAGGGAGGTTAAGGGTTTTGTGATTTTGGAGAAGTTATCAATAAAGCGACGGTAATAGCCAACTAGTCCCAAAAATGATTTAATTTCTTTTGGGTTTTTGGGAACGGGGAATTCAGTAACTGCTTTTACCTTATCTGGATTAGGAGCGACCCCATTATCAGTGATAATGTGGCCGAGATAAGCGGCTTCGCGTCTTAGGAATTCGCACTTATCGGGTTGTAATTTTAAGTTGAACTGGCGCAATCGATCGAATACTAGTTTGAGTTTCTCCATATGAGATGTAAGATCGTGCGAGTAGATTATGCAATCATCTAGATAGACATAGCAATGGAGGCCTTGTAGGCCTGATAGGACCGTGTTCATGAGTTTTTGGAACGTACTTGGAGCGTTTTTGAGCCCGAAGGGCATCCTATTAAATTCGAAGTGACCTTGAACTCCGTTCGTTATTACCGTGAACCCTGTTTTAGGGGCATCTTCGCTTTTAATTTTAATTTGATGGAAACCACTAACAAGGTCGAGTGTGGTGAAATATTTAGAATGACCCAGTTGGTCCAGAATGTCTGTGATCAAAGGCAAAGGATATATTTCGGTAACGGTGACGTCATTCAGTTTGCGATAATCAATTACGATACGCCATTTTTGTTTGCCGGAGGCGTCTTGTTTCTTAGGTACTACCCAAACTGGAGCACTCCAAGGTGAACTAGAGGGACGGATTATGTTTTGTTCTAGCATTTTTTTTATTTGACTTTCTACTTCGTTTTTATGACATTCCGGAAAACGATAAGATTTTACATGGACGGGAACTGAGTCCTTAGTGTCGATTGAATGTTCAATAGCATTGGTGCAGGTTAAGGGCTCGCCTTCGAGATAAAATATGTCGGTATAATCTGAACAGCACTCTAATAGTGTTTTTACCTCTTCATCATTTAAGTGAGAGGTTCGGATAAGATCTAAAACCTTTTGGGATCTGTCACGTGACGAAGTCGTCACGTTTAGCGCGTCAGTTACGGATTCGACCACTTGTGTTGAATATTGTGTATCAAATGGTTGCAAGTGGACCTTATGGTCCTTGATTAGAATTTCAGCATCAGTTGTGTTTAGAACGGATACATTGACCCGTCTGTTTGGCTTAAGTTTTACGATGCAGTTTGCTAGATAGACTCCGGCAGAAATGTGATGGTCTAGAATTACGCCTTCGGTAAAATTAGTTAATTCGGATGGTGTGTTAGAAACTTGACATTCGATTATAGCTTCTGACCTTGGAGGTATAGTATAAAGTGGCTGGTCGAAATTAATAGGTAGTGTGTGACCCTTAATTACTAAATGACTTGTGGAATATTGGACATCAGCGTTGGTGTGTTTTAAGAAGTCGTTTCCTAAAATACCGTCGTATTTCAGGGATACGTCATCCGCGATGACGTGGAATGTGAAATTGAAAGAAGTTGTGTTTTCTTTGTATTCTGGGCATGTAAAATTCATCTGAAAAGACCCCAATGTTTCGCAGGAAGAGCCATTATTACTTAGGCCTTTGAGTAAGATTTTATTATTCGATAATGAAGGTCTCTTTACGAAATTATGTAGTTTGGTTACGCTGACACTTGATCCAGTGTCAACTAGGAAACAAAGCGCCTCTTGAGCGTACTTTGTTTTTAAGTAAATGTAGGGTAAAGATACCTTGTTAAGGGATGAACCTAGTTCATACATGGGGACCGAGTTTATTTTGTGACTCATTGTCTTGGAGGCTCCCGTAGGAGCAGATTGAGATATCTTGGATTTAGGGCTCAACATTGCAGAGGCTCCTGTCAAGGAGGGTTGAGGGATATTAGAATTTGGACTCAACGATACAGAGGCTCCCGTCAAGGAGGGTTGAGGAATTTTAGATTTAGGACTCAACGATACAGAGGCTCCCGTCAAGGAGGGTTGAGGAATTTTAGATTTACGACTCAACGATACAGAGGCTCCCGTCAAGGAGGGTTGAGGAATATTAGATTTAGGACTCAACGATATAGAGGCTCCCATCAAGGAGGGTTGAGTGATTTTAGATTTAGGACTCAACGATACAGAGGCTCCCGTCAAGGAGGGTTGAGGAATGTTAGGTTTAGTGCCTTTAAAGCTCGGATCACGATGGCACTTATCCGTGGTCCGATTATTTAGTTTAAATCACATTCATAATCGCTAGTGTTCTCGGAATTAATGGGATCAGGTATCGGTGAGAACGCTTGGACTAGAGCCGCTTCGTCCGTAACGTGATGCGCGGCGGCTTGATTGCGATCGTTATTACGGTTGTATTTATCGTTATTAAATTGTCTTTTACGACACTGTGTAATATCATGGCCCGTTCGTTTGCAATACCTGCAGAAAACTTGGGGCCCTGTATTTTGCTGGGAATGCTGAGGTCGCGATTCTGAATACACACGCGGCTGGGCCACGTGCCTTGATTTATAAGAACACTCTGTTTCAGAATGCCCGTTTTTTCCACAGGTTTTGCATTTAGGCTTGAAATTTGTTTTGTAAACCAGATTTTGAATTTTTTCTTCTTCTAACGCGATATTTATGGCACTGTTAAGATTCCTCGGATTCCTGCAACGGACCATGTTCCCTATTCGAGGGTGTAACCCTAAAGAAAATGTATGTAGAGCCAGATCTTCTGTCATGGCTATGCGGCCTGACAAGTCCTTTTTATAAGAGTCTGAATTATGTATCTCAGACTGTAAGTCTGTTAAACACGTTTCGATCCGTAGCGCGAATTGTGCAACTGTCTCATTACTAGTCTGTTTGCAAGACTGAAGGTCAATTAATAAATGGTTGTAATGTTTTCTCTCTCCGAAATTTTGTTTTAGGAAGGTCTTTAAGCTCTCGAAGTTGTCAAAAATTTTATTGGAACATGCAATTTGGGCCTTGCCCTCGAGACGCGCAATAATGTACTTAAACAGTAGTGTTTTCTGATTCGGTGATGCTAAATCTAGGGCGTTCTGGCAGTTTGTGAGGAAAGCCGTGAGGGTCTCACGATCTCCTTTGTAGGGATTAATGAATTTACATAGAACCGATATTAAAAACTCCTCTATTGCGAGTTCGTTCATGTCAGGGAGCTTTAATTCGGGAACTAATTTGATCGGCGACTTGTCTGTCATTGTTATGGCTTATATATCAGGATCAGAGATAAAAGGATAATATAGCGACCTTGGAAGTGTCAAGATGTAGCGGTAACAAGAATTAAATGGTTTACTCACAGTAATATCACGATGAATAGTTTCATACTCAGGAACGACGTGAAGCGAAGAGTACACGAAGTCGTAGGGGTGCTGCGGCAGGACAGCTGGTGAGAAACAGCTCGGAATAATTTCCGGCTACGGGATACTGGATAGCTTCTTTGGGCGGCTCGTCGGCAGCCTTAAGGGTATAAGTCTGACTGTCGCGACGAGACCTGGCCGCGAAGAAGATCAGGAACTTGACGAGGCGAACGCTAATCAGCTGCTTGGTGCCCCGGAGATGGATCGGTGATGCTGCACACTGCGTGCAAGGCGATTCTGGATGTTTCCCTTTTTCAGAAAAGTCTCTCAAACGTCACTGGTTTTTGCGCGACGCGTTTGGAATCCAGCAGATCGTAGCGGTTTCAATGCTGGATCCCACTTCTGACACCACTATTACGGGGTGAGTCAGGGAACAGTTTTTAAAAAAAAGAAATATTAATTAAACTATATTTATTCGTAGGAAAAAACAGAACTTTAAAACGCGTGTATATCCTACGAGAGTCCAATCCAATCTAGCGGTTGTGGGAAATAATGTTTTTAACGTAAACATGACACCTAGCTCCTGTTGCATTGACGTCAATGCAACAGCGCGACTCAGCAATTTAATTTATATGTCTACTCCCTTATTTTAAAGATATAACAGTACGCTATAAGCATAGACAATTTGAACAGTTACTTAAAGTTAATGTTTATCCTTATAACTAGCTGCACCGCGCGGTGTTACTGGCTCATCCCACATTCTTCGGGATAAAAAATGGCCTATATATTAATCCAGCATTAGGTCCAGCCGTTTGAACGTGAAGAAGTAACAAACATACACATAAACACACTCACAAACTGTGTGATAATTTTAAGGAGCACAGTAGCGCGAAGAATTACAAAACTTAAGTAGCAATGGGTCAAGCATATTCAAGGCCCGCTTTAGGCATACAGGCGCTCTAGTTTTGGTTATAAAAAAGCCCTTCAGAAGCCAGCACCCCGGGTCAACCCCTCTACAGCTGCCGCTGGCATATTATCATAACAAAACGGGACAGAATCGCGTTGAAAAGGCCACAATTGTGGATTGTGTGACGAGCTTATAAGCTCGACAAGAATTCCTGAGTAGGGGCCCTATCAGCCCCCATAAGGTATACCTACTGATGACCTGGTGAAAGTTGCTGGTGTCTTCTGGGGCGGACGGCGTAGGGTCTCAGTCGCTCAGTTTGTGGCAGTAATATCACCCGGGGGAGACCAAGAAAATGATGATGATGAATTATTTTTATAGACATATCTTTCAGTTGTGGCCCTCTACGATGACGCCAGCTATAAAAATGCTATAAAAATCACGATTATAATGAATGATTTATGATGGATTCTTGACATGTCTTTGAATTAAGCAAGATATCTTGTCAGTTCTCTTTGAGCAAAAATACCTAAAAGTAAAGTGATAACGCCAGTCAAGTAAAATCTATCTTTTGTGCTGACAGTTTTTGCTTTCATTGGTGTTGGATAAAATGATTGAGATGAAATATGCAATCAGCAATAACCTAAATAAATAATTATAATCTACTTGTACTACCTAATCATCCTAAAAATCCTATCAATAAGGATAAATCAATAACTTAATTCCCTATTAAACATTATTTCTTAGCTCGCGAAAAATATTCTTATTCTGGATTTAAAAATAAAGACGCCAAATTCACAGATTGTATATTCGCACCAACGCGAACACACCTACGCTAGGCCCAAGATTACCGTTCTTAGTAACGGCACGTAACGGCTTAGTATAATCTTCAGAAACTGAATTTTGATTTACCTAAGTTCGAAACAAACTCCAATTTCACATTGCCTAACTCTAATCAAATTTTGACAACTCTAATACCAATTTAGGCATACCTAACAAGTTTAGGGGTTAACCCTGGGACATCTGGACGAGCTTTTATATGGCAATAATATAATATCCGTGCATGGCGTGAAGAACTTGATAAGTCCAAAATGGCAATTTTTCAGGGCATCGATTTTAAAGTTTGACATTTTCTCCAAAATCCATTTTCATCTTTAACTCGTGTTTAAAGCTTGATTTATGGATAATTTTAAGCGATCTTTTCATTTACCTTACGTATTCTAGTAAAATCCTCTTATTTTCTGTGATATAAGACTTATCAACATACGTACCAACGACTTATCAAGTTATTCCCCATACATTAGTGCCCAAATTGGTGAAAATGTTTTTTAATTTAATTCCTAAAAATCAGTTTTTCATAGTAACTGAAACGTCTAAATTGATTTATAGGTAATTTTATGCAAACTTTTCAATTTTTTTACTTATTTTGGTAGAAACATTGTATTTTGTGAGATATTAGACTTATCAACATATTATTCACCATCGACTTATCAAGTTCACCATCGACTTATCAAGTTATTCCCCATACATTAGTGCCCAAATTGGTGAAAATGTTTTTTAATTTAATCCCTAATAATCAGTTTTTCTGTATAATTGAAATGTCTAAATTGATTTAAGGGTAATTTTATGCAAACTTTTCAATTATCTTATTTATTTTGGTAGAATCATTGTATTTTGTGAGATATTAGACTTATCAACATATTTACAGAGAAAAACACAAAATTTCGGTGCCAAATACGTCAGAAAGGCACAAACAATGAATAAATATGATATAATCCGTTTCAATTGTTTTATTATAGTCACGAAACCCGAAGAAAATAAAATTAAGAGTTATAAAAATATTGAATAAATTGTAGTAAATGAATCGTCTTTAATTCATTAATGCAAAAGCACTTATTCTACAGAAAAACTAGATGAATTTATTTTATTTTTAACTGGCAACATCTTTGTTTCTTATGCGTTTTTCTGAATGCACCAACTCTGAGCAGTCTTGTGAGCTTGCAAGATCTGCGCTATTTTGTTTTTCTGATAGTCTTTACTATACAAGGCGCCGGCGCCTTGCCGTGGACTGACCGAACACAGTGATACTAGGTGCCCCGCGCGCCCCTGCCGGCGCATTGATTCCCAGATCAGAAACCTAGTAAGGCCCTTTGACCAGCCCAAAACCTAGTATGTCTCACGCCCTTACTATGTTTTGATATGGGATATGTGACTTACTGGGTTTGACAACGGTAAACAGTTACTAGACATGTTACTTACTAGGTTTCGACGCATTGAAATCTCTGGTTATTATAACGATTTTTGAGCTGGTGTCTCTGTCACCAGCTGAGGACTTACTAGGTTGGTACAAATTAGTTAAAAAACAAAAATCCAAAAATTTTTCCCTTACTAGGTTTTGATATAGGGCAGCCGAATTGCGTTATAACCCTCGCCATATTGCGAATAGTTAGTGGTACTTGTGTACTTCTTGAAGGATTCTTTGGTAACTGCCATAAACTGACATCGAATGCCACTGATTTAAACAAAGAGTATGCAGGGATAAATAATACACAAATTTTACATGATTGTCGCACAATAAAGCCAAAAGTATCCACAGCGATGCTAGAAAAGTTATTTTGATACGACTTAATATTTATTTCAGAACAAGGAAGGATTGAGCAACATTTCCCTTAACAATGTTTTGAAATTAGCCGTTGACATACGGCTACTGGCATTTTATATCCGTGCATGGCGTGAAGAACTTGATAACTCGACTTATACGTTTTTTTTATTGGCGTAATGGCTTTCTACGGCCAAGGTTTTGTAGGAAAAAAATTGACAACTCGATATCTACCAAATTTTACAGGAGAGCCTAAAAACATAAAATGTGGCAGCCTCAAAAGAACTCTTAATTAATAATAAAAAAAAGTACATGAATAAGTAGAGTACTAACAAGTGTATGTATCAATAACTTCATTTTATAATATATACTATATATGCACGTTTTATACCCCTTACTAACTTTGAAAATGTATTTACCCGTGTTAGTTAGCTTCAATACCTAGTAAGGGAGCCCTTACTAGGTCTTAACTGGTATTCCTGTCGTCGACATCCGAGATATTTAAAACAAAACCTTTTAAATAAAATAGTAAATGCCCTTCTGACACATGTGTAGGTACCTAACTGTCTTTGCACATTAGGCCCATCTAGCATGTAGGTATGGATATGGAATAGGTACCTTTATTTTAAATTAATATTTATTAAATCGGTAGTTTGCAGAAATGTAACTTTGACAGAGAAAAATTGTGTTATTCTCAGTCTACCGTTGACAACGGTATCTGTTAAGGTACCCAAACGTCAGGGAGGATCAAATAATTAATATACGCGATATAATCCATTTAAAATGTTTTATTCAAATGTAAACCTAGTATACAAGTGTTAGGAATACACAACAAATCAACCATTAAACTCCAGCTGAAATTCCGATTGAACTTATCCGAATGTACGTATGAACATTTTCAATGTTATATATATGCAAGTAAAATAATTTATTACATGAGTGGGTAGGTATAGTTATTATAAATTATCATGCTTGTTACTCGTATTTTTAACCAGCTAAAACACTGACACCTTTATTTTATATACACGTGTTTGTTACTATGTAGGTATTTAATTAAGAAAAGAGAAAAATATAAGTTCTTTACAAGCCCATTTATTTTATTAAACAACTCACCCAGTTGGAAATCTTTCTGTGTCTTTTTGAATGTGTGCAAAAAACGTTGGTCACTCACTATTTTGAACATTAACTCTGTAAACACAACAATGATCTAGTTGTACTTAAGTAGGTATTATACGTTAATAGCGAAGACTCAGACACTCTTCGCATATATTTGTAGTAGCGAAGTTTTATAATTATGTATTAAAGGGATGATGTAGGGGTTCCTACGTTACAAAAAATAATAAATTAAAGTGTTGGAAATTAAAGTTGGTATACATTTACCCGACATATTCGGAGATTTGACTCTTATTTTTATTAATAGCTGCCTCTAACAACTGCTTCGATCTATGAAATTATAAATGGCGCTTCATATTGCACGCAATACTTCAAAACCATCCAGACGACAGTTAATTTAAACAGCACGCGATGTGGCTGCGCCCATAGATAAGAATGTAATAATCGGAATCTTGTGTATTCCTAACACTTGTATACTAGGTTTACATTTACCCGACATATTCGGAGATTTGACTCTTATTTTTATTAATAGCTGCCTCTAACAACTGCTTCGATCTATGAAATTATAAATGGCGCTTCATATTGCACGCAATACTTCAAAACCATCCAGACGACAGTTAATTTAAACAGCACGCGATGTGGCTGCGCCCATAGATAAGAATGTAATAATCGGAATCTTGTGTATTCCTAACACTTGTATACTAGGTTTACATTTGAATAAAACATTTTAAATGGATTATATCGCGTATATTAATTATTTGATCCTCCCTGACGTTTGGGTACCTTAACAGATACCGTTGTCAACGGTAGACTGAGAATAACACAATTTTTCTCTGTCAAAGTTACATTTCTGCAAACTACCGATTTAATAAATATTAATTTAAAATAAAGGTACCTATTCCATATCCATACCTACATGCTAGATGGGCCTAATGTGCAAAGACAGTTAGGTACCTACACATGTGCCAGAAGGGCATTTACTATTTTATTTAAAAGGTTTTGTTTTAAATATCTCGGATGTCGACGACAGGAATACCAGTTAAGACCTAGTAAGGGCTCCCTTACTAGGTATTGAAGCTAACTAACACGGGTAAATACATTTTCAAAGTTAGTAAGGGGTATAAAACGTGCATATATAGTATATATTATAAAATGAAGTTATTGATACATACACTTGTTAGTACTCTACTTATTCATGTACTTTTTTTTATTATTAATTAAGAGTTCTTTTGAGGCTGCCACATTTTATGTTTTTAGGCTCTCCTGTAAAATTTGGTCTGGAGCCCTTACTAGGTTTTGATATAGGGCAGCCGAATTTGTCGAATATACTACACGACTCTCGACAACTTATAGGTCGATAGTAAAAGTTGATAGAGTATTTACTCACACAAGATTTTCGAGTACGCACATTATTAGTTTCAATTCGGCCATATTGTGGCTGGTAGGTCACCCCTGGAGCGGTCAAGAGTGTCCCTTCATTTAATGATTTTTATTACTATTCCCTTCCTGTAAGAAAGGTCCGGGAAAATTTACCTGCCGTGGAAATCCCGGTCACGTACAATGACGTTATTGAACGTTTATTGGGTAACACATTAAAAGTTACGGCGCTTGGGTGCGTAAATTTTAATTTTTTGTATTGGCACTAGGAGGGTAAATGCGATAGGGTTGTTATGATTTATTTCGAGGTTTATGTGTGTTGATTTTATCAATTCACCACAATGCCGAGAAGCTATTTTGTATGATTAATATAAAGGTATTATCATGTTTTATCAATATCATCTCAGAATTTTGAAAATGGATTTTTATTGTGTCAAAGCTTGCCAATGAGATGTAATCGATTTTTCTCAATTATTTTGACCGGTAATACCTATGTATGAATTTGTAAACTTATGTTTCAAAACCTTTTTCATCGCAATCTTCCTGATTCCTGTAAGTTGATATTTTATTTCAATTTAAAAAGTATATCATACAAATCACCAAAATAAATCTGCCAAGAAAAGTAGGTTGTTTTTACCACGCATTACGCCTTTAGTAACAAAAAAAAACATGAATTTTTCCCACTTCATTACGCCCACTTTCTACATCTACATATTTAAATTAAACACCCTGTCCGCGTGTTATCCAAAACAATGTGGCGAGGAGACTTAATGGAACATAAACAAAAAAGTAATGGCTGAAGCCAAAATCATTTGTTATAAGTTATAACGACAAGAGATTATTGCTTTTCTCGTAGTATGAGTTATATGTGAACAAAACAAACAGTCAATTGTAATAAATATCGAACAACTTCACACAAATCGAGCTAGCACCAAATCAAGCTTTTGCAGGTTTGTGACATTTGTGTTATGGGTTCTAAAAGATGATACACTTAAAATATCCATGACCCAGGAACAAAAATTCGAGTTAATGACGCACATATTTGCCCTCGCCGGGGTTCGAATCCAGGACCGCCGGCTCAGTAGACCACTGCGCCATCCGCATCGTCAAATAAAAAAAACACCGGCCAAGAGCATGTCGGGCCATGCTCAGTGTAGGGTTCCGTAGTTGCTCATCCTTCACAACAGACGTTTAAGTAACGACTAAGATTTCAAGCTCTATAAAAAGGTCGTAAATGCCAATGTAACTTGGAAGTCAAATTACGTCCTTTTAAAGAAAAATATGAAATTTTGCGATAATTCAAAATGGGCTAAACCGATTTTGTTCAATATAGTTTTCATTGAAAGTACTTATAAGGCCTCATTTTCATGAATTTTTCCATAATTTTTTGACCCGTGGTTCAAAAGTTAGAGGGGGGGACGCTATTTATTTTTATTTTTGGAGCGAATGTTTACAAAACTGCTGATTTTATCAACAAAATTATGTTTGGAGACCCCTATTATTTTTAAAATACCTATTCAACGACACCCCACACACTAGTGTTGGAAAGAAAAAAAAATTCACCCCCACTTTAGGTGTTGGAGAGGTACCCGAAAAAAAGTTTATTTTTACTTTTTATTTTACCGTTTTGTCGGCGTGATACATACACATACTCATACCAAATTTCAGCTTTCTAGTACTAATGATCACGGAGCTAAGCCGCGGACGGACAGACGGACAGACGGACAGACGGACATGGCGAAACTATAAGGGTTCCTAGTTGACTACGGAACCCTAAAAAGTTTCTGTCAAACGTCAAATTTAAGGCCTAGCAATGGGGCCTGGGGTTTAGATGAGGTAAAAAAAGGAAAATTGTTGACCGGTAGGAATAACCCCTCTCATTCTCAAAACAAAAAGTTACAGTTTTTTTTTTTTTTTTTTCAAAATAGCCATGCATTTAACCTCGATTGCACCTGATGTTAAGTGACAATAAGGCCTAAGATGGAGCATGCTTGGCTAGAAGATGCCTATTCACTCTCGACTTGAAGAGATCCAAGTTATGCGAGACAGGCTGTGCCTAGTGCAGAAACCAATATAATATTTATAAGCATAATATATAAGCGCTTGTTTAGTCGTAAGTACCTAATCTCTTTTCTATGTAAATCTGAAATAAACTTTACTTTACTTAAAAAAAATAAAAAATAAATCAGGAAACAGGTGCGCAGGAAGAGAGTTCCATTCCTTAGCTGTCCTCATAAGGAAAGTAGACGCAAAGCGTTTCGTACGAATCGGTGGTATATCGACAACATAAGGGTGGAATCCAAGTCCGCGCCGAGTACTGTGTATTGTCTGAACGGAGACGGTGGAATTAATTCATGCAGTCCTAGTGCACACTCACCAAAGTGTATCCGGTAGAATACCGATAAACAGGCGACTTTCCTGCGGTGTGCGAGGTTTTGCAGCTTTTCCTGAACTAAGGCAGGGTTGCCAATGAGCTTCTTCGCACGCTTGTCAATTGAATCCAAGGCGGCCAGTTGGTATTTGGCGGACCCATCCCAAAGATGGCAGCAGTACTTCATGCATGATCGGATTTTTCTGTAGCTAAAGAAAAGATAAAAATGTTTTCTTCCGCATTGTACGAAAAAAGAAACCTAACCTAGCACAGCAGCACCTCTGTCAAGCCGAAAAATTATCACCCCGGTAAGTTGTCCGTCACATTTACATCTTTATTTATTTTATTATACATTTTCATCTTTTTTTTATCCCTTTAAACATTTTATCCATTTCCCATTGTTTGGCTTGCATCTACTTTTGAACTGCTGGTTTGTGACATGATTTATGAATACAGGTTGAGCGCAAAATTTTAAGATTTAAAATTTATCTTTACCGCCTCTGTAAAGTTCGAAAAGTTATCTTGAATATATTATGAGGTAGAGTTAAGGAAACGTAGAATTGGTTTTTATCTTTGTAAAGCCAAATCTATCTAACTAGGAGGATCCCGTAACTTCACCCACGTATTTTTTTCTTTACTGTAGATGAGTTAAAGTATCGTTATAACCTCGCTGGTGGTTTCTCGCTCAACTAATCAGTTTGGCGATTCAGCGAGGGAACGTCGCCAGCATTTTCGTTACTATACCGTTGAAGCCATTTTTAGATTTAGTTTATCTTTATTTTGTTATAGTTTAGTTTTATGTTTAGCTTTTATTACTAAAGTATTTTTGTACCAGGTATATCACCTTTTATTGACATTCAAACGTGATGATGTTTACGATTCGAGCTGCATAAAGTGACTTTGCACGTTACTAGCCGGTCAAGTTAAGTTGACTACTGATATCTATGGCATTCCATGTAAAAGAGGCGCAAACTTAACGCCATCGGCTTACCAAAGTGGCTAAGTGAGAGTGGTCCTGCATATCTTGCCGCGACGTCCCTTGTCGCGCGACTCGGCGTCACCTGTCTTGCTCGCACGGTATTAAAAGAACAGTGACCTGAAAGGCCGGCAACGCACTGACTCCTCTGGTGTTGCAGGTGCAGGTGCTGGGCGACGGTAATCGCTTTTCATAAGGCGATCCGGTTTGCTCGTTTGACCCCATGTCATAAAAAGGTAGTATTTGTCGCGCGACAAAGAGTCGCGTGTCAGTTATGCTCGACGTACTGGGCCCTATAAATCTTTTCGATATCTCAGAGTGATCTCCGAAGTGGCGATATTACCTCGTTTATCGCAACTTTTTCGTCTCAATATTTAAAAAAATAGCAGCTAGTTATAGCACGCCTGGCACCAGCAGTGCAAAGGGTCCTTCGGACCCGCAAGCAACCATGGATACAAAAAAAAAAAGCAGCTAGTTAGCACCCAGGGACCTAATTCGAGAATTCCGTTTGAGAGATCGCAAAACGTCAAAACTCTATTAGATAACAGTGATATCGCCTTTGAACTGTCATTAAAATGCGATGAGCTTTAAGTGACATATCGTCGGGGATAGTGCAATACCACGTAAATAACAGCTGTCGATAGTTCTAATTTCAATAAAATACTTAGCATTTGTTTGAATACTGATTCGTATCTACACTTGTTACTTACGCGGTATTGCACTATCCCCGACGGTATCACATCTCAATTTTGGAAATACGAAGGCGATATTTATTGTCAAAAATGCTATTCATGCATAATATGAATTTCTGTTTTAAACGAAACGTAACTGACTAATTTCACGCACTACACGGTCAAGTTAAAGTATGCGCCTGTTATTTATGCCGTCACATTATAAAGGGAACGCAAATTAAGCGCGACCGGATTGACGAAGTTGAGATGTTCTAGGGATATCACCACTTGTCAAGTAGGGACACGTCAAAAGTGACGGATGACAATGAAATGGAGAGATTTCCATCGCCTCTCTAAAATTGGTCGAATTATCCCCCCAGGTTTAATTTAGAGCGTATCACTACAGTTTGACAAAAGTGTTAAAGAACGTATAATGCAAACTCGTGTTATTCATTTACAACATTCCTTTTATTTTTTTGGCTGCTGCTGCTGTTTGGCGGCCATTAAAGTATTTAAGTAATCTAATTACTTTTGAAGTCTGTTTTTTGCCAAATTCGCAAGCAATCTAATCAAGCAAAATGTAATTTGAAAAGCAGGAAAAGAAAACGCAAGGTAAATAATGTGCATTTATTTTAATGTTTAATCGATGTACCACATAAAAAGTTATCTGTACATAGACCTTATTTAATTTATACTTAGTATATCAAATAATGTGTTCTAAAAAGTAGTAATTATCAGTCATTTCGAAAATATTACAGCGAATGTACACCACAAGACTTGAATGTGACACAAACGATGGCCGCGTTTATTTCGCGGTAGATACAGTCTGACCAAAAAGAGTAGAAATTAAAAAGTGGCAATACTGTAGTGTCGTCCCTTTTTCTTAGATTGATTAGAAAGGGACGACACTACAGTATTGCCAATTTTTTAATTTCTACTATTTTTGGTCAGACTGTAAATAGCATCGATTGCGGAGATCCCACGAATTTGCGCGATAGCGGCAGCGGTGCGCGGTACGTGTGTCTCGCTCACTCGCATGGCCGCCGCGCTTGGATCTTTCGCTCTACCGCTCGCCGCGCCGCTGGTTGCGCAAAGTCGTGACATCTCTGTTACCCACGCGTTCTTGCATATCTACCGCGTGTGGCCTGTCACAGGAGCAATAAATTAAAACATAGATTCCACTCATTAAACTAAACAACATTCGTTTACCAATTTTTAGAAATAGCTGGTATTATTTAATAACTTGTAATATATTGATCATTGAAAGAAGCAATGTGTTGCGAAATATTACATAGTAATTAGTAACGCCATGGATAGCACACATTGAAAATAGTTTTTAATTTATTAGAAACGAGGTCGATGCAGAGTTAGCCACCGGCTAAGCTTGCACCATAGATTGGAGCGGTTTTTTTTTTTCGAAATTTTCTTTTCGTCACGACCTAGTGAAATTTAATTTTTGCATTTTAAAACAAAAAAATCTAAAATCGGTTGAGAACTCGCTGAGATCTGCGCATTGTTACAAAGTCCATTCGAGTCGATCCATGGGAGCTTTTTGTTTTTTTATCATAACTTTTTAATTAAGAACAATTTCAAAATTTTCTCATCGTCACGACCTAGCGAAATTTAATTTGTGCATTTTAAAACAAAAATTTCCAAAATCGGTTGAGTACTCGCTGAGATCTGCGCATTGTTACAAAGTCCATTCGAGTCGATCCATGGGAGCTTTTTGTTTTTTTATCATAACTTTTTAATTAAGAACAATTTCAAAATTTTCTCTTCGTCACGACCTAGCGAAATTTAATTTGTGCATTTTAAAACAAAAATTTCCAAAATCGGTTAAGAACTCGCTGAGATCTGCGCATTGTTACAAAGTCCATTCGAGTCGATCCATGGGAGCTTCGCTCGCTTCGCTCGCTCCGCTCCAATAATCTCTAAGGATAGTTTTTTTTTAAGTTAGACAAATGTTCAGTTATATCAAGTCTGTTTTAATTTATTGCTCGTGTTACCAGGGCACAACCGGTATATCAGTAATTAACGGGTAGCATTACAAAAGCGTCCATCATAAGGCCGTTGGCCAAAGGATTTGGACCAAATTCGAAATTATTCTGTCTTGGTGGAGTGTACTTATAGCTTTAAGTAGGCTACATCGATCACTTTAATAATGTATTATAATAGGGTCATTGTCAGTTCGAAAAACAAAATTCTCTCCTCCAGTGGTCAAAAGTTAAGAGCTTTGTATGAATCTAGGTTATTTTGCTATTACATCGGATTATAGAAGACGAAACGTTATTTATTCTCACAGGCATTTTATCAGAAAATTTGGCCCTGGAATCCTTAATTTAGCAAATGTCCACCGGAAAGACTCGTACAATTTTTTTCGAGTTACTTCCAGTCGTACGATTAATAATAGTATTAATCGTACGACTGGAAGTTACTCGAAAAAAAATGTACGAGTAAAGGTTTGTAATATTGTAAACTATTGTACATATCTGAACTTAATAAAAATTTTCGTCGTAAAAGGCTCGTCACTTTTCGAGTTTATAATATGATTTCCAAATATTAAGGTCCAAAAGTAACATGAACTCCCATCGTGTGTAAGTCCAGAAAAGTATGGGAAATTTGGGTCTCTTCAAAGTAAGAGTGAATAGGCTATTACTGAACCGGCGAGCTACATCCTCGACCCCGTAGTCACTTACCATCAGGATACTGAGGTCAATCGCCGGTCAGTTTATGATTAAAAAAAAACATGGGTACCTTTTCACACAACGACTGTATATAGGTCTCGCTATTCAAATTGTATTGTAAAATAATACTCGTATTGAAATGAATGTCAAGACAAATAAAAATGGTATATTCTCGTAATATTTGTATCATTTCGTACAATAAGGTAAGACCAATTCCAAACATGAGTTCTTCAACAAAATCAACATAATCAAATCCCATTGCTAACTCTCGACTTCGAGTCCTGGGTTTCCAATTTTCTATTGAATTTCTTACAAGTAGGGTGGATACAAATACAATATTATATAAGTACACTGCGCCTTGGTACAGCCTTAGCCGGTTGAAGTACATTTCCATACAAATTGTCAATCTTGGGCACGACAGGGCAAGGTTACTATCCTTTGCCAAGAATATAAGAGAGGTCGAGGCCTTTGGAGTTTTGTAGCCAATGATTATATTTGTATGGGTCAAGGGGTTACATCTTGATCGTGCACGCGAGCCTCTATGCAAAAAAGTTATTTTAAGTTAGTTAATTTTTTTTTTGTAGATTGCATTCTAAAAGAGTTTTTCTAGTTTGATTTTCCTTTTAAATAGGTGTACCTACAGGCAGCGGGATAGACATGTCTAATCGATGGAAGAGTAATTTCTGTAAATCAGGAACTGCACTCGAAATTGAGTAGATTGAAAAAAATATACTATCCTGAAACCAAAATGTTTCATGTACAAACTATACCAGGTGTCGCCTGTAAGAGGAATAATAAATTAAACAATCCATACTATCCATACTAATATTATAAATGCGAAAGTGTGTCTGTCTGTCTGTCTGTCTGTCTGTCTGTTACCTCTTCACGCTTAAACCGCTGAACCGACTTAGATGAAATTTGATATGGAGATAGTTTGAGACCCGGGAAAGGACAAAGGATACTTTTCATCCCGAATAAATTTAGTGTTCCCGTGGGATGAGCGGGTAACACCGCGGGGCACAGCTAGTAAGTAATATTTCCCACTCTTCAAACTGAGCAACGTTTGTTTCACCAACTTTAAAGATACAGTTTTCAGGTGTTTATTATTTATGAAATCAAATAGTATTTTGCAATGAATGTCATCTAACACTGAAGTCACGCTGATTGACAAAGGCTCTCACGCTACTAATTTATCAATTTTCGTAACACATTGCTTCTTTTAAATATTGATAAACAAACTTTATTTAGTTTAATGATGATGTTTAATCTGTGTTGTAATTTATTGCTTCTGTTACAGATCACACTGAGTATATCAGAGTCTCACCAAGATTAAAATAAAGAAAATGTTTACGTTTCTTTACACAACCGAGCCAAGTTCCTCCTGAGAACCCCCCATAGCAGGAGTACCCAAGCGTAATAATATACTTTCAGGAAAGGTAATTTAATTCACATTTTTAAACTTCAATGCTTCAATTTGACTTGTACCAGAGCGGAATATAAGGAAAACAACCGGAAGACTCAGTTTTAATTGTATCAAAACAATTTTTGCTCAACTTTTTTCTATAGACTGAATATTTACACTGGTGCAAGAAAAATTCGTCCCACGAAAAACAATATTTAAATAGGCACTCAAAAGTTTTAATTGAAAACTGGTGAAGTTCTTTTGCACTTTGAAAAGCAGGCAAGTATTTGTAATACATAATTAATGTGATCGATCATGTTTACCCATAAACTCAATTCAAAACTACAACTGCAAACCTCAACTAAGTATAATAATTTCACAACAAGTCAACTCTCCATATTATTTTTAACTAGGCAAAATTCTCCGATGCAGTTCAAAGCAGCCAGTCGCACTAAAACTGCATCGTACCGCGTACAACAAGAAAGATCTCCAATTAATATCACAGTATCACAGTATTTAAAAATAGGACATTGTTCAAACTTCACTAAAACCTATATACACTTCACTACACTGCACTAGAAACAATAAGTTCTAGATACGTCAGTACCTTGACTGTCCTGTTGTCACCCGAAGTAGTACTGGGCGTTCGAATAGCGATATAAACTCCTAGTGTTAGGGTCAGTTTCGTTCTGTACTTGGACTCGGGGTAGTGTTTTGACTGCCACACCGCGACCTAACGTCCCATGAGGCATAGTTCGCAGTGGCATTTCTATAGGGAATTCAGCAACCTGTCCGTACATGTTACTGCTGACGTGAGGGTAGGTATTAGGGACGGGTCGGCCGACGTACCGATTGATTTTCGGACTGAGGGCAACGTCAGTGAACTGCATTTCTGGCTTCAAGCCAGAGTCGACAGTATCGACCGGGCCGGACAAGCTGGTGATATTGATATCGTTATCGACTTCTGATATGCTGTCGTTGAAGCCGTTGGGGATTTCGGTACTGGCAGAGACGTCAGGGCCCTTGGGGCGGTCTCTACTTTGTTTGCGAAGGACGCATCGCGCGATGGCGGCACCGATGCAGATCAGCAACACGGCTGCTAGGGCTGCTATTATGTAGACGTAGGTCGTGTCGAAGATATCTGAAAATAAAGGCTCGATTAAGCTTTAAGTTGCTTAAAAGGAAATGTACAAAATAAACAGAATACACAACTTCTTGAAGATCGCACAAGTAAAAAAATACAATCATTCCTTAGAAACTATATCGGACTGCACTTGATGCACACAGACAACTCGCCGATGTTTCCAAAGCCAACGACAGTGTTCATTTCGACAGACGCGTCAGATTTGAGGTAGGTGGGGCGCATCTATTAATTAAGGTGACGGCTAATGCGAAACTAGAGCCACTTTCGATTTTTTTCTTATACCTTCATAATCTGATATTTTTTTAGAAAGACTGAAGTCTATGAGCTAGCAAAACACCTTTAATATTCATTAAATCACTACTTGTTCACTGTAGTTTACCTTACAAAACTTGTTCACGTCAAAAGCGGCCACAATAGTTTTGGGCAAGTTTTTTGAGACAACTTAAGAACAAGAAATTGTGTATAATGATTTAATAAACACTAAAGGTGTTTTTCCAGCTCCTCAAATCTTGAAATTACTGAAAATTGATCTGGTTTGGAAGATATAATAAAAAATCGTAAGTGGTGCTAGTTTCGCATTACCCGTCGCCTTAACGGAAGTTAGCATGGCACGTGGAACGAACAAAACGCATGGCACTGCAACCGTAAGGAATTATGGACGGTATTCATTGTCCTAAAAATGAACATTGAAACCTGCCTTTTAAAATCGGACAACAAAACCGTGGTAGCCTACGAAAACAAGGCGGTATTAAGTATTTGACCTGATGAAAATTACCAAGACATTAGGTGTATAACATTTACTGGGAGGTTTCAATACTTGTCAAAGTATATACATATTATTGAAATAATAAAAAAGAATTTAATTTTATTTACCACGCATCACTATTACCCGACCTGATGTCTGTCTGACTACGAGTATAATAAAATTTGACTCCACTCCCGGTTTTTTACTGAGCTTAAATATTAGTTTCCTTGAGCATATTACTATAAACCATATTATTTGAAACAACGTACATTTCTGTGAACCACATCCGTTAGCGAAGCAAGAATGCACACTAACGCTGCGGCCGGTGCGGTGCGTCGCTAAAGGATACAGATATCGAGATAGAAATTTACATTGCTTTAATTCACCTATGTTTCAAAACTCCTTGGTCTCCCCTTTATTAGGTACAATTTAAGAATTACGTTTTAAAAACACAACTGTTGCAACGTACGTATAGTCTTTTCAGCAGCTTGTTTTCACTCCGCTTTTCCTTTAGCAGACAAAGTTATCGTATTTATGTTGTCTATTTGTAGCAACAAAATAAATCTCACGGTGTTCTTCCGAGTGATTTTAAAACGGCTGACGTTCGCAGCCACCAACATAATGTTTTATTTATAACCACAAGTAAGTACGGGCGAATTTGTTTTATTTTCTTAACAATGTCGATTGTGGTAGGTACAACTATATTTTCTTCTTTAAATGCTCATCTTCAATCCAATACAAATAAATAATGTTCTGCGTTACCCTAAACTAATTCGAATTCTCGTATGGCATAGCTACAACCATAATTATACTGTTAATTTTTGTGACAAGCTTTAATTGCCGACTTAACTTTTATTTAAACTTTAAACATCCATAACGGTTATGTGTTCTTCTCAGTCATCGTTTGAAAACGGGAAAATAATAATATGTAATAGTTGCCGACACATTGGAAAGGCTCACATAATGGACACCCGCGATAAAATCCATTTGAATTGTTTTATTTAAATCCATAAGCTACCGAGGCGATTCTAAAGGCCGGTACGATTGCTATCGGTAAGATTGCTTTATTATCTTATTAAAACTTTCGTGAGACATATTTAATTATTGTTTTAAGCGGTTTGCTAACGTGAAATTGTCAGGAACGGCCCGACATGTTTCGAACTCGTATAGAGCTCTTCATCAGGGACTGCTTACCCGTAGGTAAACCGGCGCGGCAAACACCCCCGCTCGCTGCTATTAGAGCGGAGCGTAGATCAAAAAATCAGTGGCAAAGTTGCCGCGCCGCTGTACGGGTAGCAGTCCCTAATGAAGTGCTCCATACGAGTTCGAAACATGTCAGGCTGTTCCGGACGATTTCACGTGAGTGTAAAACTCTTAAAACAATGACGACGCATTTGGCTCGGTTTGAAGACACCCTGCCTACTTAGCCGGCGGTCCCGGGTTCGAATCCCGGCCAGGGCAAATATTTGTGTGATGAACTCGCATATTTTGTGCTTGGGTCATGGTTGTTATATGTATTTATGTATATATGTATCTATATAAGTACGTATATCGTCGTCTAGCACAAGCCTTCTTGAGCTTAATTTGGGACTAGATCGATTTGTGTGAGGTTGTCCGATATTTATTTATTTATTTAATGATTGCGTTATTTTATTTTATGGCCACCATCTGGTTCCATCATCAGACAAGCTCTATCTGGTCATATGATTATATAGTCATCAAAGTTACATACTGAATTGCAGCTTAATTCTTTTCATACTAATTTTGTTTGTAATTAAAACTCGAAGAATTTATTACCAAACCGTTGCTATCCGTGAGCTATCAGAGCAATTCTCAAAAAGTTTGTACACAATTAAGACAGAAAATTCAAGTCCTATAATTTTCCTATTTTGTTACCAATTTTCTTTGTGATTTCCAATACATTGGTATCAGATTATGTATAATTAAAAAAGTATAAGCATAACAGAACCTTAATAATCGAACATAGCCATAACATTGATATAAAATTACTAAAATAATTGGTAATAAAGTAGGAAAATTATATTGACTTTAATTTTCTGTCTTAATTGTGTACAAACTTTTTGAAAAATACTCATCAAAGAAAAGTGTTTGAAGTACGTATTATTGATTCCATCGAAACCTCTTAAAATAATTGAAATTGACTAGAAACATTATTTAATTTCCGCCGTGCTATTAGTGCCTACCAATGTCAATTAGTATTTTGCCCTAAACAAACTCTCCGATTGCGAATTGCTACTTCTATTACAGAATTTCAAAAGACGAGGCGCATGTGATTGTATTAAAACATTTAGACGGATCCAAAACGAAATTTGCTTAATACGTATTTGAAAATTAGATCGTATTTTGAAATTAAATCTCATTGACGAATAAGAGAAATTTTCTTAATTCAATTTTCACCGTCGTATTAGAGCGTAGCATTTAATTTTAATTTGTTTTGCTTTTACCAACATTTTGTAATAGCCAATTCTAAAGTAAAACCTAAAATATTTCGTTCATTCGTTACAAAATTTTATCGTACACAAAACACAAGGTAGCCTGTGTTACTCACCATTCTATTAGGCGTTGCAAAGCATTTTGTAAATCATACAGGACTTATACTGCTAAACTTAACCCTTCTTTTTGGCTTTGCCAAAGTCAGGTAAAAAGAAATTGACTTACAAAAAAAAACGAGTTTACGAGGACAACTGCACGAGTCACTATAATCGAATCGAAATCGGCATAGATGTGCCTATATGTAATACTTATAATATACTTATGAGAAGTTCTTTCAATTCCTCATGGATTTCGTCATAAGCTTCACGAAACCAAAATTTTATGGGATCAACTTGGAGTTATCAACACTCGAAAAAAAACAAATCTGTTTAAAATAATGTAGTTCTGCGGTAGCAAACATAAAAAAACAACCGAAGTGAGAACCTCGTCTTTATGTAAATCGTTTGAAAAAATTGGTTTGTAGTGCACCTGCCTACTGATCCGGCGGTCCTGGGTTCGAATCCCGGTCAGGGTAAATATTTGTGTGATGAACTCGAATATTTGTTCCTGGGTCATGGTTGTTATGTTTGTATATCGTCAACTAGTACCCATAGTACAAGCTTTGTTTACTTTGGGACTTTTGGGAGTAGGTCTATTTGCGTAAGATTATGCCTCAATATAAAAAAATATATATGGAAAGGAAACGTTGTATTAGGCCTGCTGAAGCTGACATTTTAAAAATTATCTAAGCTCCTTAATTAAAAGATAAAAAAAGGAAACTTACCATTTTCTGTAATATGTGGCCTAGGCGATGAGGCAGGCTCGTTTTTCACGACGCCAGTAGTATTGAAGATGGTGGACACGGAAGGTCGCTGAGGAGGCACCGCCGCCACAGCTGGCGCGGGCGGCACGGCAGATTCTCCCCACCACCGGTCGTTTGATTCGTCTGGAATGATAATCATATTGAAGAACAGGTAGATAAATGACAGGCATAGTGTTACGGACAGCCCTGCAAAACGTCTAATTTTAAGAGAATAAATAAATAAATAATTCGATTATATTAGATATAAGATTTTCGTCCGTAAAAGTGGCAAACTTATTAAAATATGTGTAAAATCACTTATTATATACCGAGCTCCCGTCATGTCTTAATAAAGACTACGTACAGACTTAGAATCAAAACAAAGATGATTCATCATAAACTTTCCATTCGTAGACGAAAACAAATGAGTCATCTTTGTTTACGTTGGATGCAAAATTTAGGGAAATTTTTTAGATTAATTTAAAACCTTTATAGAATCATTTATTATGTTAAAATAAAGTAAATTCATTAAATTTGTCCCTGCCGCAACCGTCCGAGAGCACCACAACGCCGAAAATAAGCGGACGCGCAGCGCGCAGCGCCATAAGGCAGGTGTATATCTCGGACGGTGCGAGCGAGACGGCCTCTTGCCGGGGACAAAGAATCGCTAGGTATTTCCGCATCTCACAGTCTGACGGGAGCTCCCACGACGTAAACATATATTGAATTTTGTGTATCTAAACAGCGTCAATCCATAACATGAGTTATTTTAAGCTAAATCGTGTATAACTATAAGTAAATTAATATAGAAATACAAGGCGGGCGTCCCCCTGACCTCTAGTCGATTTTGTATAAAAGGACGGCCAAGTGATTTGATACATAATCAAATCACTTGTTCATGTTCACTCTTGTTCACTTCTCCACTTTACTTCCGAGCATTGACCATCTTTGTAGTCAGTAGCGTAGTACCATCGGTCCGCGAATCTAGTTTATCAGTGTTTTAGCGTAGTACCATCGGTCCGCGATTAGTATTTAAATTCAGTAGACAGAGACTATATTAGTTAAGTGTTAATTTAAGTGTTTCCGATCCGTTGTTGTTTTTGTTTTGTTTGTTAATCTGTGTAAATATATACCGTTGATTTTTAGTTTGCGTTTTTCGTTTCGTCCGTTCGTTTTCCTTAGCCTACAGTCCGCTTCGCTCCATAACTCATCCCTGAGTTTCGGAGTGCCCTTGTAGTCGATAGCCGACGGACGCGGTTGTCGTCTACACAATAAACCAGATGTGTTACTGCCTGAAACCAGGTGACACCTGAGCAAAGGATGTAGTCATAAGGCCAACTGTATGCCATAATCAAACCCCGAGAATCTCTGGAGAAGAAGAAAGGAGGAGGAGGAAAAGAGACGTAGACAAGACCTTAAGGAATTAACCGACGCCAAGCAGGCATAAAGAAATCACAAATCGCGGTAGCGCAAACCCAAAGCCCAGCCCGTCGTTACGGATTGCAATAGAGACAGCCTCAGTTTGCTGAAGCACAGAAAAGGCACCCCCACATTCCCACCAACAAGGGAATGTATGAGAAGACTTAGGTAGTCTTTCAGTTTCAGTGATTAGTACATTTGTTTTATTGCACTTTGGGTTACTCTGTTTCACTGACAAACATTTCGTAGTGCTTTTGCGTAAAATTTTAAAAATATCGATCAAATCTTTTCTTGAACTTGAAGCCAATATTTCAAGTTTTTAAAAGGTTTGTAACATTTGTATCTAAATACCCGCATTTCATAAATAAATGTTTGACTTTGACATTTCATTTAGCAAATATATATGTTGAACCAGAAATTCTAAATGATCAGTTGAGAAATGTTTATTGTAATAAAATGTGTAGTGTAATCATGTTGCTTTTATGTTTAAGATGGGAAATAAAGATTTGTTTATTATTATTGCAGATTCACAAATATTAACACAATATTAGTGTTTATTAATACATTTGATTTTATTGAATTCTGATACATTTCAAATATAAATAGCATAAAGCAAAAAAAAAACAAAAAACCAAAAACAGTCAAAAATTGTGAACACATTACCCATTCAGTAACATCAATTTGAATTACACTGGGGCCGAACTGTAATAACAGATAGTTACCAAAACAACGTTACTACCCTGACTTAACAAATAACACTTGTTGGAGGTCGCAAAGTGTGTCAAACTGTAGCAACTAAACTTCAGAATGTAGCGCCAACTCTCGCGATAAGCTCAAAGGGAATGTTGAAACACTCAGACATGAAGAGAGATGTCATACGCTTCATTATATTACGTACATAATATGGGCTCAAAGGCCGAAATCTGAGACTTGACTAGGCTTAGACGTTACATAGTCATATAACAATTAGGTGAAATTACACAGAATATATCTGGATAACTATTAATCTGGTTGTCGTGTTCCTGTGTATTTAATGTTATTATCATAATAGTAATATTGTCATTAGTCTACATACGACTGTGTATTTAACATTATTATCGTAATCATATTATTATCATAATTTTTCTTATAGCATGCAAATAAAATAAATATAAAATCCCACTGAGCTCAGCCTTGGGTATTTTCATATACTTCTTCATAGCCACTTTACATAAACAGTGTTTCTGGCTTTAAATGCTAGATTTAATTGTGCTCTCCAAACTGAGCATCTGCAACTTTTTATAAGTCTTAAATTGTTATTTTTTTTCATACAAATTAAATGTTATTTTCAATGTACGCAATCTAATGCTACATTGACAGCATACCGATATTGAACGTCCAACGTCAAATGAATAATCGCAATTTACGATACACTGACTTAAATTAAACTGAGGTCTAATAATTTATGTAAATTATATATTTTTTCAATATCACTATACAAAATTAGATAAATTAGACGAGTTAAATCGAACTTTACATCAAAGCCCCATAGTCAGAGGCAGGCTGTATAATGCATAAGTAATAAAATAATTTTAATGATGCAGATAATAATTAAAAATACGAGTAAAAAACAATCAACAAAATGATGATTAAGCCTTTAATACAAAGATCAAAACTTAAAGAAACAAATTAAAAGGGAGCTACCTGTTGGAAGAGACCGGGAATCGAACCCGGTACCTCTGGATTGCCGGTCCAGCGCGTTAACCATTTCGCTACCTTAGCTCCAGGAAGACCTGACGAATTTTTCCTTATGTATTGTGTGTCTTTATCTTGCATTGTTTTATTTGAAAGGTTTTTACACCTTAGTGACCTCTATGTGAATACGTTAATATTCACATCTTACCGCACCACTTTACAGCGGTGAACGAGCAAGCGAGAGAGGGCGCTGTTAGTTTTAAAAAAATTATGAAACATGTAATGTCTCATTTTTCATGTGAGTTTAATACAAAGGTCAAAGCTTAAAGAAAAACTGAAAAATGAGCTACCTTCTTTAAGCTTTGATCTTTGTATTAAAGGCTTAAATAAAAAAAATGTGGTGTAACCACATTAAAAATGAGACATTACTTGTTTCATAAATTTATCAAAATTATGATTTTTGATATATTAATAGCATGTTTAATGAGTTTTAATTTAACTAATCAATTTACCAAATAAAAAAGTGTCTTAAAATGGTGTAAAACGCATAATCATTTGGATAATAAGCATTTGTAGTGAAAATGGTAGTGACATAAACATAACATGCCGTATACACATTTTGCCCACTAACAATAGGCATAAGAAATTGTTACTAACAACTATATGGATTCAAGTCCGTAATAAAGAGTTTGAATTTTCAATTTGAACGTTGCACCTAAAATTCAGTGATATTTATCAGTATTACTACCATGTTTTTTTTTTTTTGTGTAGTTACATCAGACAAATAAGGAATAACAAATAACTTACGGAGGTTACACAATTATAGCTTTAATCCTGAACTCGTGATATTTCAAAATAAGTGCTATTAGAATTTTGAATTTAGCCCCTTATATTTTGATGTTACCTCATAAAATCGTACATTACAAACTTTGAAACAACCACTGAAGACAAAACAAGGCTCAGTAATTCCACCCCCAGTTTATTGCAGGTATCGTCTTTATTGCCCCACTATAAAACTCCTCACTTCGACCTGAAGCGATTTACGAGATTGCAGTCTGCGGAACATCATCGACTTAGTACTTAGTTTCCGCTGCGGCCTGATTTAGTTATTTCTTGAGCAATCAGAAACTAAGTAATAGGATAAGGAGAACTAGGGAAACTGAGATCATTTGTTTGATTGACTATTGTTTCTTTGTATAAGCAGTGTTGGTGTTCCACTTTTTGCAATCACGTGAATAAAATAAATCAATACAATAAAATAAAGCAATTGGGGCCGGTTAGTTAACCTTCTGTATAACATTGGCACACACTTAAACATTGCCGGTTTTAAATCTTTTACTGCTACAGCGCATAAAATCTGATAATGTATTTCAAATTTAAAAACAATATAGGTATATTTCAGGTGTTTAAACATAGAAGACACAAAGCTACTCCGTTTGACAGTATGCTTACTGGCCAGTCAATTACGCCTAGGATAATAAAATAAATAAAAAATAAAAAAAGCCTTTTAATTCCACACCAAACTAAGTTACGATATAAAAATGAAAAAAAAAAAAAAAACAATAACTATATTTATAATTGCCCAGGATACAATATTAATATTATTAATAAACATCCGTTATAAGAAAAATAAGTGAAATAGAAAGTTCTTCCTTGGGCATTGAAACTACGCGGTTGTCACGTTTTAGTAAACCTACTGAGCCGGCGGTCCTAGGTTCGTATCCCGGCAAGGGCAAGTATTCGTATGATGAACAATATTTGTACTTGGATCATAGATACATATTTCTATATAAATACGTATATATAATGTACGTACATACGACTTATCTTTACCGTCTAACGTATTTATATCGTCGTCTAGTGCCCATAACATAAGCCTACTACAGCTTACTGTAGGTCGATTTGTGTGAGCTGGTCGTATATTTATTTATTTAGTAATTTATTAAAATCATTTGTTTTATTCGCTCGAGCGTTATAATTGCATTGTAATAACATTGAGACCAACCACAAAACTCGAGCGGATAAATATTAAAATTTAGTGGCAATACTTGTTGAGCGAATGTTTAAAAGCATTGTGTCAAACAAAACCATTGTTTGCGTTGTTAGTGGTTAACCGCAACCTACCAGTTATAAATTACATTCTTTAGAGTAGCGAATTTATCCTATTATCATATCTTATCTCACGTAAAAAGACGGGGTCAAACTCATTTTAACCATCTATATATGGATCTCTCTCTCGGTTTGTGCCAGCCAGAGACGTCCACTGCTGAACATAGGCCTCCCCTGCACCTCGCCACAAAGTTCAATCTTATGAAAACCGCATCCATTGACTCTCAAGGGCTTTCCCACACAAACCGACTACTGGTAGTGAGGGCTAATCAGCCCAGACATAATTCAAGTCATGTCTTAAAAAAAATATACTCACGAGGACATGCATCCACCTACTTAGTCGGGAGCCGTCCCACGCTCATGAAACCCATTGGGCAGTATAAATGACTAGAGCAACTCTAGCATAATTGTGACAAGTGAAAGTGACTCTTTCTAGCGCGACAAATACTCTGTCACTTTCCTTTCAATGACGTGCGAGCAGGACAGGTGATGCCAGTCGCGCTACAAGTCAAGTGTAATAGATTTGACATCGCTCTTTTACTTTTTAAATCCTATTACAAAAAAGGTTGATAAATAAGATGCTCGACCCGATCTTTTAATGAGTAACAAATTTCTAAGAAAACTTTCTCACAAAATATACCAAAAACATAATACTAAAATGAAACACTTTTTTATAAATAAACGCTGGGTGAAACCACGTTAGCACCAATGTTTTAGGTGTACAACGGGCCTAATTAAGTTACACAGTTTTGTTTTCTTTCTAAACTTCCCCGTGGCTCCAGTTGTTTCAAAGTTTTTAATGTGTGCCTTCCGAGAAAGTTAGCAACATCAAGAAAGGACTCAAAGCCCGATAGCTCTATTTAAATAGCTATACTATGGAATTTAAAAACACAACAGCTGATGAAATAACATAGGATTCAAGATGTACGCAGTTACTGGACTACTAGTCGACTGCGCTCTTTTAGAATGAGGTACTTTTCAAAATATTTTTATTAAAGCAGTAACGTCTGCTAGCGTAAACCAAAAGTTTACAATGACATAAATATTTTAATTTTTTTTTGCTTTAGGTATTGTAAACTTTTCAAATATTATCGAAAATGTAAAAATGAGGTTATATTTCATTTTTAGCCTTTCTTTGGTAATATTGTAATAATAAGAAAAATCCCAATTACAAAATGAAATGTTGTGAATTGAAAATAATCAAATTTCCTAATTGCAGATCAGTGAATCGAAACTTTTTTGAATTTATGAATGTTTGTGTCTGCGGTTCCATCATGCTATTTTAGCAACATCCACACTTGAATAGCATACTTTTTGTGTAGCGAATTTAGAATATAAATAGAACCTGAATGCCGATGCCAGAGATTCCGTTTACAATATAAACATTACGGGGATGAACAACCTCTTTTCGCTTACGAGCAGATATCACTGTTCGATTGTGTTTTCTGAACACATTCATGAATTGTTTGTTGGACACACACTCGTCTCGATAACGTCGATAGATTCTTAGCCATAGTATTTATTTATACTAAGCATACATATAGGTATACATGAAGCAATTTTTATTAAATGGAGATATGTTTCATTTATATTGGTTATTATTAGGTATTAAGATATTTGCCCCCACACCGTTAAATAAAATTGTAAAGTTGGCGCCACCGCCTATGTCGCTTCGTTTGCGTTACAAAGTACCAATTTTGTTCACATTATACGTTTTAAGAGGCCTTATTCCTTTTAAAATTCTGATTGTTTAGACTGGTTTCTCTATGATCATGATCAAATATGTTTCTCAACATATTATTCATGTTACTACCTAAAACAGAGCTATTGGGATTTATTGGTATATATTTGAAACCTTTGACGATTGTTCCCATAGTGAAAAATAATAACGTCGCGTTGAGATCTACAAGTTAAGATATGTCTCATCTCTGTTGGTGGGTGGGGGACGTTTTGCCCATCTTCCTTAGCTCAAAATATATAATTTGTGTCTATGTATATTTTACTTAGATTTGTGTGATTTTTTATTATTATTATTGTATTAAGTTATCGGAATGAACAACATGACAATTTATGGATTCCTTACTAACCCTGGCAAACTACCTAGCTTAAACTTAGGTGAACACTGAAATACTAATAAAATTATTAATTACAACTTCTACTGGTTCTAGCTGTAAGTATATAACTTAACAAGTAAACATTATGCATAAAATGAAATTATTCCAGAGTAAGATAACAAGGCTTGTAGTAATGATTCTCATGAAACTTGGAAACACATTAAGCATATTAATTTCTGGCATTAATGCTGGACTAATTTGGAATAGTACGTACGTAAATTTGAACGCCAAACATCAGTAAAATACACAATTGTTAAATACAGAAGCACACGACTCGAGGCTTGGTTGCGGGAAGTCAGATTAGGTACCAGTAGGTACCTAAACAGGAGCGTTCAAGAAAAAACTGAAATTTTGCTATGGAGTTCTCTAAAGCACTGAAGACGTGCTCTTATGAATGAGCGCCACGACCCCTCGCTAATAGGCAATAGCCTATGTACTAGTGCACACCAGGGTGCTTTGGCTTCCCTTTCCGCTTTTGTTAAGACAAGGTCGGCGCGTATACATAAGTAGTTTTTGCGAAAATCAAGAGAGAGAACCTTGTGTAAAGTTCGTATACTGTTACTTTTGCCTTAGGGTGCGTCTCCACTGAAGTGGAGCGGAGCGGAAGGGTGTCCCTTGTTTTGTCGACAAACTTTTTATCGAATTTAATTTCATCGAAAACGTTTCAAGTAACATTTAGTTCACGAATTATTGTTTAGTGTAATTTTATTTCATGACCAGATCATTAAAATTTTTATAATTTTATAGAATAACTGTTCAGGGAACATTATTTGGCAAATGATTCATTTTGTATGAATTTTAAATGGCAGAATAACAAAGCAACGAATTTAATTTGTTCGTAATTTTATTACAATTCAGTTCGTAATTTTAATTTTATTACGTTCGGGCCACAAACACCTGCGATCTGGGGCATTCATGAATTCACCGCAGGAGGTATGTAATATACTATTTCTAATCCCGGCTAGAGATGCGCAGTATTCGAGAACATTTCCGGATTTGTATGGAGAGAGAACGTTCTCGAGAATATTACCCATACAAAAAGAGTAAATTCTCAAGAACGGCACATCACTTATCCGGGCACTCCGCAGCGTCAGCCCAAAAATGGATTAAATGATAAAAGGCGCCCAAGGAGCCGCGTCACTTCTCATAATCTTACTTTATTAGCACTGGTCGAGGGCTGTTTTCCTTTCACTACCTATATATAATTCAGGCTGCTGAGTGCATGTTTCAAGGATATTTTGAGGTAGCATTTTCCCCATATTTTCACCATTATTTTCGACTTGAATTGATATATAGAAAAAAAAGAAAAATTGGGCAAGTGCGAGTCCGACTCGCGCATGAAGGGTTCCGTACTTATACATATATATAATCTATAACAAGTTTGTTGTATGGGAGCCCCCCTTAAATTTTTATTTTTTTATTTTTAGTATTTGTTGTTATAGCCGCAATAGAAATACATCATCTGTGAAAATTTCAACTGCCTAGCTATCACCGTTCTTGAGATACAGCCTGGTGACAGACGGACGGACGGACGGACAGCGAAGTCTCAGTAATAGGGTCCCGTTTTTACCCTTTGGGTACGGAACCCTAAAAATTGATATCCGAATGGTAATAAAGAGCTTATCTTGTAAGTCGTGTTGACAAGATAAGCCCTTTGGGAGATGTTCTATTTTTTCTGCACGTTTGCTTTTTTTGGACCTTCCTAATTTTTTCCTAAAGCGAGATTCTCTACACGAATAAGAAAAAGGCATTGCGGGGTCATCAATTACGCTCTGCGACCATTTCGGCCATCTTATACAATTTTTACTATACCTTTTTAATGCTATTCTTATCGTAAAGTGCTAAGCTATACCTACTCGTTTCATGTCAATAAATATATATTTAATGGTATATATTTAATGGTATTTAATGGTATGTTGTACCATAAATTCAATAAAAGGGTCTGGGTGCTATTAAAAAAAAAAACACTTACACAATTATGTCATGTAAGTAATAGTATAAAATGGTATTTGTAATTTTTTAAAGAACGATAGAGTTTAAATATTAATAAGACTTTGTCTTTAAAAATAATCTATATTTAATTGTACACATTATTACGCCTTGTAAAAACATCAATTTAAGCATAACGCCGCAATCATCAATATAAGGATGTCTATATTATGTCTATGAGTTACTTTTTCAATCTTTCTACAAGGTGAAATACAAATTGTACAGAAAAGACGACATGACGTCACTTAATTACCAAATTACAAAGTCGCCGATTTTGTCTACGCCACAAAACGCCGCAACCATCAATATACAGATGTCTTTAAGATATCTATGAGTTACTGTGTCAATCTTTGTACAAGAAGAAATACAAAATTTACAGAAAAGACATTACGACGTCACTTAAACACCAAATTACGAAGTACCTAGGTACCCACCGACTTTGTCTACGCCCCAAAATGCCGCAACAAATCAATATATCTACAGATTTCTATGAAATGTCTACCTAGGTAGCAACCAGGTTGTATAAGAGCATAATACAGCCATTATAACTCTAATTTAGGCTGTATAAGTGATGTGAGTGAAGAGGAAATTTTACTAAGTCCCCGCCGATTTTGTCTACGCCTCAAAACGCCGCAACCATCAAAAATAATTAAAACACTCACCAACATCGTCGTGCTCAAGCTCCGATACGTCGTGAGCAACCTCATCCTCCTCCGGAGCGCTCTCATACCGCTCCTTAAGAACGGTCCGCGGCACTGCAACCAAGAAAACACTTTAACAACACAGTATAAGACTCAAGCCAACCAACGCATTTCAAGTGGACTCCGTGACACTTAAAAGGAACGTTAATTTTAGACTACGGGGTGAATTGGGGTTTGTAGTATCTTTATTTTTTGTATTTTAAGAGCGTGCCTACGGTTTATGGGGTAGAATAGAAGCAATTTTAGGGAGACGTGACTTGTCATACGCTACTGGTTTTATTATTATAAGGAAGTCTCACGTTTGGAGTTATTTGTGGTGCGTTGAAATCTCAATGTCATGTCGGGATGTCAGATTTGACATGGCACCGCATGTGGTTTTCATAATGTAATGACTGTCTGTTAACACAATTGGATGATCCTCGTTAAAACATTACAAGCTATGCCTTTGTTCGTCGTTTATCTTTTGGGTCGTTCTCAAAATATTTGCACCGCTGCGTTAATTTTGCATTTTTTTTTAAAGTTGCGTTTTATTCTTTTATTTTTCATAGGATTGCTAGAAATATATTCAGACAATTGATATCACGTCGAGGGAAGTAGTTAAATTGAATATCTTAGAAGATATAGGGGTTTGAAATTTTAGGTCGACAGGTGAAAGACATCGATGTCAGGTAAACGACATTTTGTACCAAGTTATCGACAATGGGTGCAGGTTTGCGACAAATATGTTCCAACTTCACTGAATTTGTTTGCAGGTTAACGACGACGGTTGCAGGTAAGAGACATAAAAAAAAACCTACGTTGAGCTGTCAACTCCTTCTTTTTTTATTGTTTTAGTTTTCTTTTTTCCTTATGTTAGTAATTTGCATAAAGAAAACAAACATTTAATTCTCATCTCATAGGACATTTCTCAGAAGGTTTTTTGAAGCCTGTACAATCCAGAAAGGTCATAACTGGCAAAAGATGCAAAACTCAAGCATACCTATGTGATTTTATAAATTTGTTTTGAGGGTTCAACAGCGAATCATTTAAATAACGTTTCTGCATCCTAATGCTGCCTCTTTTGACATATTATTTCTTACCCGCTGAGTAACCTACTGCTATTTTCGCCATCTTCGAGGAATTCCTTCACATCTGATAACCAGAAAGCCTTCGGCTGCGTTAGGTGGGATAAGCTATGGGAGGTATTGTCTGAAGCTGCCAGCACATCTGGTAACACTTTATAAAGCCTTTACGAGTCTGGATACAGAATGGTGTCGGTAGGACATGTCACATACAAATTTTAAGTTTCGGAAAGGCGTACGACAGCGATGCATAATATCCCCAATACCAACCAATACTATGCATATAACAGATATGGAGCCCTTGAAGGTACGTGGTAGACATCGCCTATTTTGCATCACCCGAAGCAGAAGTGGCCCAACTTTTGGAATGACTCAAAACAACCAGCCTTAGAATGGGTCTCGATATTAATAATAATAAAACCGAGCTGATGATAGTCGACCATTACTATAGTCGACAAAGTACTAACCTGCTTCAAGAGTTCGAAACTGTTGATCAGTTCCAGTACCTTGGCTCCATTGTCACAAATAGAGGCACATGCAAACCAGAGATTCGCAGGCGAATCGGAATGGCCAAAACAGTGATGACCCAACGCGGCAAAATATGGAAAGATAGAAACATCCCTAACTGGACTAACATGCACATCGTCTGTGCACTTGTCTTCTCCATATCTCTTTATGGGGCAGAGACCTGCACCTCTAGCACAACTGTCACAAGCGACTATTTTTTGCACGAGATAATTGCCTGTCTCTTTCTGAGCAGTAATGAGAGAGGTTGACGGGTAGCGCTATGTCGCGCGACAAGAGTCGCGAAGCATAGTTGTGCTAGACGGGCTGGAAGCTCAAAGCCGCTGACAGGCAGAGGATTGATGCTTTCAAAATCTGGTGTGGGCGCCGCCTGCTAAGGATTCCTAAGACAGCTTGAAAGTAAAATGGAATACTCAAACTAAGCTACTTCGGTAATATATATGTTTTTATAACAACAAAACATGAGTTGAGATACGGCGAGTGACCGATAAAACCTGGTTTTAAAATTATTTTGTATAAGTGTTTAAATAATTGTCGTTCACCTGCCGTATGTGTCGTTCACCTGTTTGTATATAGACTAGTGAACGAAATACAGGTAATGGACAAAATGACAGTTATGTCATCAAAACAAATAAAGTATTTCGTTGATGAACTGCATATTTATACACATAAAAGTAGACCATACTTTACGCGTTATAAATTAAAATGAATGCAATAGTACCCACGTCTACCAAAATATGGAAGGCAGAATATAGACTACATACCCATTACAAACTCCCGCTCGCGTAAGTGGATGTATCATATTTTTTTAGTGCAGCACTCTGACGACGTGTCACTCGGAACAGTGTTAGGTGGCAACTGAAGGTCTCGATTTATGCGGAGTGAGGCAGGGGAAACGAAATAGTATTCACACATTGTAATGTTTGTCTCATCACAAGTGAACGACAAAAAATGGCGTGGACAAACTTAAATTGCAAATAATTCGCAACATAAGCATAGTATTATTATTCGATATGGTAGTATTCAATCTTCATCATATATGAAAATAAAATGGAGTACTGAACTTAAGCTAAGTCGGTAATGTATATGTTTTTATTACAACGAAACAAGAGTACCTCGCGTTGGGACACGGCAAGTGAGCGACAAAACATAGTTTTGAATCGTTTTTTGTCTATTAATATACTTTAATTTTAGTTAAAAGCATTTGGCCTCTATTTATAAAGTGTCTATAGATATGTGTTGATAATTGAATATTTAAAATAATGCGGTGTAAAAAACTTCTTCTAAGACAAACCTGTTGACAGGTGGCGGTGCAAATTTTTTGAGAACGACCCTTTTGCATTTGGTGCAGCTCTTAAGATAAGTTATCCATTTTTTACCGATATTTGCATTTGACGGATTCAATTTTCTCATCAGGATGCTTTGTTCGAATGTCTCCATCAAGTTGATTAGGTAACTTAATTAAAAATGTTCCTAGTCCAGATTTTCAAGGAATCTATTATCGCTAGCAAGATCAAGATAAATCTACACTCAAGGATAAATAATAAATACGGGTCACGTCGAATAACAGCGAGGGAACGTTTTGAATAATAATATAGACCCACTAAATCATGATCTGAGTAAAGTTTTTTTTTAAGTTACGAGCTACTTTTTAATAGCATTATTTTCATGTCACATGAACCTCACGATACAAATACAATACAATACAAAATGTTTTATAGCACACAAAAAAATTTACAAATTAAACACAGAAACAAAAATTTGAAACGATGAAGTGGGTTTTAGTTCTTTAAAGTGATTAATTATAATTGGTTTTTGTTTTAAAGGAAGGGACGCAAAACGGTAGATTTTATGTGAGTGATCCGAAATCGTTGTCCATAAGTTTATTAGGTTTAATTTAAATCTGCTAGACTTTACACTGAGCGGCAGTCTGCAAATGTCATGATCAATGGTCCGCCTCACAGAAGAAAACCTAGATATTCCGTTATAAATCCAAGACGCCTATTGTGAATCGATCATCTTTGCAGCCTGAATTCCATTATAATCAGACCTATTGTACGGATCTGTCAAAGTTCCAACTCGGTATTATTCGCGGGGCTATTCAAATTCGGCGAATGTCTATGATAGAGAGATTTGTATTCTGTTAGACACATTTTCGTTGCGCGTGTATTATATTGTGTCGAGCCCGATTTCGACGGGGCATTGGAATATCTCCATATCTTTATTATGAGTTTGTGCGTGTATCTATTCTATTCTATTCTATCAATATTAGCTATAAGCAGTATCTTGGCCACATCGTGATGGATATCACTGTGTCGTTTCTTGTTATTCTAGTTAGATTAAGTAGCATTGACGTGTAAGTATTAGAAAGGACATTATGTAGTATATGAACCACACAAATGAATTCACAAATGAAGAAGTACTTAAAAGAGTGAAAGAAAAAGTGTTGAACATCATATAAAAAAGGAGAGGGAAGATGTTTTGTCATCTTATTTGACATGACGCTTTTATAAACAACAGCATCCGAAGGAAAGCAAGGCAAGGGAAGACCAAGAATAAGCTACAAAAAACCAATATAAGAGAGGGTAAACGTCATATCGTATAGGGTAATCAAGGAATTGGCTATGGTTTACCCTTGAAATGTCGACAAACGTTTCATAGAATTTTCATTTCATCGAAAGCATTTTTTTTTCTGAAACCATAAAATATTTCTGAATGTTATAATACAAACCTAACCTAACCTAATTTAAAGGTTATAATTTACAAAATCTCTGAAAAATTTATGACTTACGAGTAAAAATTTGTCGACGAAATGAAGCATTCGGTGAAACGTTTTTCAACATTTCAAGGGTATCCGATTGGCTATAGATAAGGGTATATGGAGACAGCTACATACGAGTACTACATCAGCTACACCTACAAGAGCTTGACCTTAAATTTATGAGGATATGGTATATGTCAACCACGCCCTTAATTTTCACTTTGCCAAAAAGAGTAACTGTTGGTTACTTCGACTGGAGAGATCTCAAACGCTGTGATTAGAGACGCATTAAATCCCAGTTTAGTGCCTCGAGGTCTGATGTCATAGATTTATTATACCTAGATCATATCATTTCAGTTGGACGTGTTCCTATAACAGTCATGTCTTTATTCATGAGAGTTTGTGTGATGTTTCATTTTTCGACGGTCGGCTACGCGACACTATGAACGTGGGTAACATATCTCAAGAGGCGACAAGGTATTTTAGTTTTTAATTGTTATTTTATTATAAGTAAAAGTAATAATAAATAATAATTCACATTGTCAGGAGGTCGCATCCTCTCTGCAGCCGTAACCACCGGTAGCCTGGGTCCTGTCCCGCTGCCAATGGCACTAGGTTAGGATTTTTATTATGTGTTTACTTTATATTTTGTAATTTCTATATTATATTTAACATTATTATATAAATTTATTGTAAAGAATCCTAACTTAAAATGAATAATGAAGATAATAAATAAATGGTGGAAGAGAAGAACTTTTTAATGACAGGAAACTATAGTCTATATAGACTGTGTAAAGTGACATAAAAATTGTCCACAGCACCCGGGCTACTTCCACCAGAACGACTATTTGAGTCACAAAGCATGACACACAAGTGCAATTTGGCTAAATTCCGATGCTTACTTTGGATAGCAAAGCCGAACCGAGTAGGTACTTATCTAACTCGAAACATGCAACTAACAGGAAATGTATACATGAGGTTTAACTTTTACAAGAGCCAAGGCGAATGTTTATGTGTGAAATGGTCTTTTTCAGTATTTTGTTTCCAATTACTCCGTCGAAACTTTTAACGCTCTAAATTGTAAAATTGCGAGTAGTAAGTTAGAACAATGAACATGTTTTTGCGTATGTGTATTTTAAGGTTTCTTTTTCGAATTTTAACAGATTCATGGACACAGATCGTATATTTTGTTACGTATGGCTGTGATCGAAACTCCCGTCATAATAAAACTAATAATAAAATAAATAGCGGACAACCTCACAGAAATATCAACCTAACCAAGGTAAGCTCTAGTAGGCTTGCGTTATTGATGACGATATACATACTTCTATAGATAAATACATAGAAAAAGTGCGTGACCCGGTAACAAAGCATTTGAGTACATCACATAAATATGTTCTTGTCAGGATTCGAACCTGGACCGCCGCCTAAATGGGCAGCTGCACTACCACGCATCTAAGGGCTTTATCACAATTGCGATTTGCGAGCAAGTATTCTATACAAATATGCGTCGTGGCGAACTCGTTGCGTGATCGCCTTCATACAAAATTGGCTCGGAAATCGCAAATCTGATAAAGCCCTAACTGAGTCGTCGCACTGCCTTTAAGTTCATAGTCAAACATGTCTGTAGCTTTTTATATAAAGGCAAGTATCTTAAGCAGTATAAGGGACATCACCCAAGTCTAGCCTACTATTAGTATCACAAGAACACCCTCAGGCTTCTTAACCTTACGCAGTTTATGGTTATCACTACATAGTAAACAAAGTCGCTCCTGCTACATCTTTAAAACTACGCAACGGATTTTGATGCGTTTTTTTTAATATATAGAGTGAATCAAGAGGAAGTTTTATAAGTATAATAAATGCATAGTATATTTAGTATCAGCATTGCACCCCTGCAAAGCCGGGGCGGGTCGCTAGCATAATACAAAACATATATTCGTAGAATAAGGTCGTGGATCCGATCCCCACCAGCAATGCAGATCGCGTAAAATTTTCCAATTATATTTAACCTCTGTATAAATATCATAATAAGTATACAATGTTAAAATTGACTGAACGTTTTCATAATATTTACTGACCCAATTTCTCAAGATGCATTGTTCTATCCACCCTAAGACCGCGACGCAAAGCAAACGAACGCTCAGATTGTTTCTACAGCCAACCCGTCTACAACGGAAATATTCCACATTGTACAACTGATCTGAACTGAATAAAGTAAACGGCAATCGACAATGGCGTTCAGCTCTTTGGATCGTTCAAACAACGGGAATCTACCTTCTTATATAATTATTTGCGTATCTTGAATAGGGTAGGTACAATTTTCGGAACACCATAAAAAATATAGACCTCATTCTAAGAATCAAAAAATTGCAGCTCTTTTTTCCTTTATCATATTTTTTTTAATTTAATTTGACTTGTTGACAGTTGTAATATTATTTGCTGCAGGGATTTAGGGCCTTCGAACCCAATAAAAAATTTATTCGATGGTTGACACAATTATTTTTTTCGCAGCAATAGTTTTTTAATGCAAAGAAAAATCAAGAAAAGCTTTTATTTACTGTCTACTGTAATCTTTTTAATAAAATACAGTAATTACGTCGAAATAAATAACGAGGTTGCATTGTTTTATTATCTTACAATCACCTTCGAGTTTCATTGTTAGATCAGCTCTATATTATAAAATATTATGATACTATTTTATTGCCATCCAATTTAATTTACATATGAATGGAAAATTTGAACTCCATCGGAAACTGAAATCAAACTTTGCATGATTTGATTACAGATAACGTAGACATTCCAACAACGGGAGAGGTGAAACTCATTAAAGATTGTTAAAACAGGAGCACAAGATAATATGAAAATGAATTATGACTTGACAAGGCTTAAAAAGGGTATAAAAGAAAACTGCTAATTTAAGCTGAATAAAGACTGTATAAGCGCTTCTGGAGCTTATTTGCTACTTGGAAATATATAACATTAAAAGACGCAAAGTGAATTAAGTTTACTAGATTCATGCTCCCATATTTTATTCAGGCCTTATACGATTTTATTGCTCGAAAATTCAGTCCGACTGTGTCACTAAATATTAAATCGTCACACAAGGGAAAAACGTGCGCGGGGGTTGAAATGAAATCGTATTTATCATTAACAAGTAAAAATGCAGCGTTTGTGAAGATGTCTAACTTGGGCGATTATGACAGGTATATTGACACGATGGGTGGCCGTCATTTTCGCATTTAGGTTCGCGTCTTTTCCGTGGACACGTACAATGTTAAGGACTTTTTAGGTCTAGTTTTCCGATCAAAATTATATTAGCAAAAACGACGTTTCCCTTTCTATGGGCTTGCGTGTCAAAAACATAACTTCTATGCACATAATATGCTGTTAACTATTGGCCACCGAAGGGACAACTTTTGTTTTTTGAACTGACAATGACTCGGGTGATAAATAAATAACACAAGTGCAGTAAAGACAAAAATATAATATGTCCCTGATGATTATGTTTCTTTTATTAACTCCATGAATTATTTTTCGTCGAATATTTCATTTCACCAAAAATTATTTCGTAGAAAGTATTTCCCTTTACAACCGTAAACTAATTGAGATTATTATAAATCAAACCTAACCTAACCTACCCTAATCAATAGGATGATATTTGCAAGAATTATTAGAAACTCAGTGTGTGTGAGTATTCCCAGGGTTATTAAGTTTAACAATAGTAGTAAGCGATTCCAAATTTATATGTAAAAAATGACTTGTTTTTTGGTTTTTATTATTTAATTTATAGTTGAGTAAATTGTTTTTTTTATTTTTTCTGTTGGCAATAAATTTGTCAGTAAAACTTTTGGTCAGAGTAATGTAAAATTTTCAACACTATAATCACCTTAATTGTAGACCTATAGTTTCATACATGGGTATGAAACTATAGGTCTACAATTAAGGTGATTTCTAGTCCTATGACAACACTAATGTTATATTATTTTAAGACTGTTTGTTTCTTAATAAATTAAAAAAAATATATATATGCAAAATATATTATGACCACCGAGCAATAAAAATTCTGCGAAATTACTTTACTGCAAAATGAAACATTCGACGAAATAAATTTCTAGAAAACATAGGGCCCTTCTTTTATAGGCTATGTCATTTACCACACAGACCAAAAATACAATTGCTATTTAAATAAAAAAAAGTTTGTACCTACCTACCTAAGTCCCGATTTTTCATCACGGTGCCTAGCACCTTCACTTTTTTGTACCCAAATTCTTTATTACTAGGCGGTTTCAAAAATTGTGGGTATTTTTTTTTAAACTGAGATTAATCACGACTTATAATATATTACGAACATACACCCAGCTAAGAGAATTACCTGTATTCATTTAATTTTAAGTTGCGCACACAAAAAAATCATGTTCATTGTCCAAATACACGTTACAACTAAAACCATCGTTAACCCATGATAAGGTACTTAGCTAGTTACTTATAAAAATTACCTTATCAATATGAGAAATATACTACATAACAGCTTTAATTCTATCTACACAAACCTGTCAAAGATAATTTGGTTCAAGTTACCTCTATTTTTTGTACCTTCGCAAAATATTCATCCAGCAAAATGACAAGTAAAAGATCAATCACTATTACGGGTCAAAAGTTCCCCCTTCTAAACTTGCATCAACTGACAAAGGGTGCCAGTACTTTATAAAATACCAGATGGTGCTTTTCGGAACATTGAAAAGCACTCCACATCACACTAGAGCCGAAAGGAGATCAAATGCCATTGAGTCACTTTGACTATTCAATTGCGTCGTGATGCTTCATTCTGGGCTTTGTCCTTACCGATATACGAGTATTGTAGATTATAAAGTGTGTTGATAGATATTATTACTATAATACGATACAAGTTATTGTTATTGCAACGTAATCGAGGTGACTCGTTGAGTCGAGATTATGATAGGATTCGAAAAGTAGTGTAGGTTATTAACCCTAATAAATTGTATTGAAATTAGTCATTAAAAACACTATTTGGTCTTAATTTTTGCCATGCTTTGCTACTTTAACTGTCATAGTTCGAAATAATTTCTAAAGTATAGTTAGCAGGGGGTAGGGGCATAGCTCACTGAATTGACAGCCGTTGAATCAGACTCTAATTTCACATTATAATATCTATCTCTCTGATATTTCGGAGGTGCAAACTTAATTCACAGAGAAGTAACACGTGAAATGTCGCTTTATGCAACTCGAATCGCAAACAACGCGTTTAAAAAAGCGATATATGTACCTGAGATATGCCTGCGACATGGCTTATTTGTCGATATGTTAAAGCACACTCGAATTAGCGCCCAGGCCTTAGGACTCCATTAGTTTATTCGAAAAAGTAAAATAACTTCAAAATAAGAAGGATTTTAAGCATTCACTAACAGTTTACAATTTCAAATTAAAATCTCTCAATCATCAATCATCATTAATATTAACAACATTCGAGTACGGCACTTTCTATGTACTTGAATCTCAAAATCTGTTTACCCACTCCTGCTTCAAGATCCAATGTAAAACTCAAGTCTCTGGTAAAACAAAATAGCATATCTTCGTTAGAGATTCATGTGACATACGACTTTTTACGAGTAGAGGCTAGTTTACGTACATTTGTGACGAGTACTTAACCAGCAAATTCTGAACAACTTATTCTAATGGTAATGAGCCAAATTGAGTGATTCAGTAGACTAATTTGATACTGACGTAAGCCTAGAATTTATATAATATTGATACGATGTTTTCTCTGGATGTCATTATTATAGTCCTCATCGATTTTGGCGACGGGAACCCAATGCAGAACTATGGATTTTGTCTATTGTGGGCTCTGATATGGCTAGCTAAGCCAAATTTTAGTTTGTTATGGTGCCTCTACAAAACAGGCATGAAGAAATTGGACACTTACCACCTTAGATGCCTAAGGATGTCACTTAATACAGTGCTGGTTCATCAAAAATCAATACTGATTCGTTATGGTATGCGGACGATTTATTTAAAAGCAATTGAGCAAGATAAGTCTTAATTGGAGATATCGCAGTTCCACGTTGAATTTGAGCTGAGAGTGTTAGAGATTAAATTCGACTTTTCGAATGCCGTCCGAAATATCATCGCCATATTATGTTTACCCTACTTTCGTGGTGTGCTCTGTTTAACTTTGTAACAACTTGTCAATGTCACTTTTAATGCAACACAAAAGGCAATATAGGTAGGTACACATACACACATATTTATCTATACATATAATCGGAAAATTCCTGGGTGACTGACTGACTGACTTACTCATCAACGTAGAGCCGAAACTACTGACCCCAGGAACTTCAAAGCTCTAGAATAGAAGAAGGGATATTTCAAAATTCATTCCCTAAGGGGATCAAATTGAGGTTGAAAGTAGGTATGTATGGAAATTGTGTAATTTTTGCGTATATATACATTGATTTGCTCTACGAAATTGCAATCTGTATATATTCGAATGTTAAGCGAATTAGGCAGGGTGTCATCAGAATTACACCCTGGATGAACTGTACAATATTATGTTACTATTTATCCCGAATCACTGTGAATGCTATGATAAATGCACGAACTTACAGTGTTATGCTTCTCAAGTACGACGACGCGGTTGGCGCAGTGGTTAAGCAACTGCTTACTGAGCCGACGGTCCCGGGTTCGAATCCCGGCAAGGGCAAATATTTGTGTGATGAACTCTTTGTGCCTGGGTCATGGATATACTATTTGTATTTAAGTATGTATTTATCTATATAAGTATGTTTATCGTCGTCTAGTGTCCATAACACACAAGCCTGCTAGAGCTTACTGTGGGACTAGATTGATTTGTGTGAGGTTGTCCAATATTTATTTATTGTTATTTATTATTAAGTACGAAGGCACTTAAGTACATTTCTATGCTTGTCGAGTACGGCATTTTTATATATTATCATATTGAAATTGGATTTTTAATTATAATTAAATGAATTGTTTCTTTTGTTATTTGAAATAACATGCCATACGAATAAAAATAACATTAAAATTGTAACAACAATAACCATGTAACACCTTAATTTCTTTTTCCTATTCCTCAAGCTCTCGTAAAGTTTGAAATCCAAAAATCGTTTAAACTCATCTTAAACTATTTGTAACACATGACCCAACACCAAAATGAAAAAGTCCCATAATATACGAGTACATTATATTCGAATGTTAATCGAGTTTGGCAGGGTGTAATCAAAATTACACCCTAGTGTGCCCTGGATGAGCACGTAGGTTACTATTTATCCCGAATCACTGTGAGTGCTATGATAAATGCATGAACTTACAGTGTTATGCTTCTCAAGTACAAAGGCACTTACCTACATCTTTATGCTTGTTAGGTACAGCATTGTTTTATTATCACATTGAAATGATGACAACAATAACCACAACGCCTTAATTCCTTTTTAAACAAACTCATTCCTCGAACTCGCATTATTCGAAATCCCCAATCATTTAAACTCATATTAAACTACTTGTAACACATGACCCAACAAAATGAAAAATTCCCATAAGGCCCGCTCGACGAAAATAGAATCCTGAAATGACGGGATATCGACCTAACTATGTTAAACTTGTAAAAGGTTTTCAATAGAAGGCTGGTTTCCCATTTATGCAGATCATTACATGACTTTGCATTTTGAAGAATAACAAGTAGGGCAAAAGGGACGGACGTTTTATCAGGATACTTCCATTCAATAAATCCAAGATCTGAGAGCTGTTTGGAAAGTTTATGGCTTACACGTAACTTTGGAGGTTTCGGGATGTAAATGATGGCCGGACGTCGCAATCGCTAATAAGGGGTTTGAAAGTGGAATTGAAAAAAATTACTGTGTGGAAAAGCTGACTCTAAAATCGTGTATAATTTATTTCTTTGTTTCTTTTTGCTGTATTTTTTTAGGACTAACTTATATATAACTAACTACATATTCATACTCTAGATATCTGTAGCTAACAGAGTTGAAATCCATTCATAGGAGTATCCGCAACTGACTAGCATGTATGAGAACGTGCATGGATTTGAGCAAAGGCAAAGAAGTGTTTAAGGATCGTGGAATCGTCCCTGTCTACCCCAGTCGAGTACAGGCGTTAGTATATGTATTTAAGTCAGACATACATCCGCGTATTTTGACGTGATAAAGCTGCAAAGACACAGACATACAAACATACTAAAAATTATATATTTTCATTTCAATAATCTTAAATAATAAAATTTTACGATATTATACATTTGTGAGGTATAGATGTTTTATCTTACTGTCTAGTGATCTTTTTTGGATTTATTTAGCCAATTTAAATAACATTTTATAAGACGGACACATTTCTGCTACAAATATTTATAAAAAATGAAATAATAACAATAATTTTTCAATTATGTACTTGTACAACCTTAGGTACACTGTTGTTTATAGGTATTTTAAATGAACACACACCTTCTGTCAAATTTTACTTACTACCCAGACAATTTAAGTATGCGCCTGTTATCTAAGCCGTCATATACAAAGGACACGCAAATTTAATTCGACCGGATTGGCGAAGTTGCGATGTTCTAGGGATATCGCCACTTGTCAAGTAGGGACACGTCAAAAGTGACGGATGGCGATGTAATGGAGAGATTTCCATCATCTCTCCAAAATTGACGGAATAACCCTCCTTGTTATGTTTAACTTCATACGTCACAATGAAACCTCCGAAGTTGATATCCACCAGTTAAGCAACATTAGTTTGTTTACCACGATGTCTCATCTAACTCTGACGGAATTCAAAATTAGCTTGTTAACTTCGAGCAGCAAAGATTTGATGTAGTGAATAAATATTGAAACAAAGGAACGCGTGTATTCAAAGTAAATTTCTCCCGTCTTTAATCTCAATCAAGGCCTTTGTATTGTTAAATCTTGCAAACAATTGAACGTTATTTTATTACTAGACTGCGCAACAACAATTGCGGAGAAGGTATAAGGCAACGTAGAACTCTTTTTTGAATCCACGTAGTCGAGTAAATAATTTTTGATACAGCTCATAAACTGTATCAAAAATATTGAACCGCCGCATTTCAAACACGGGTTTTTGATAACGGCTAGCCATAAGGTAATACGGCAGATTACACACTCCGACTACGACAGATACAGTTATAGCGTTATATTGGCAACTGCTACTCGTTACTATCTCATTTTCCCCGTATATTTTGTGAAAATAGCATCACGATTATAAGATTTTTCATGAAATCATGACTCTGGCAAAGGAACTGGAAAAAAAAATTGAGACATTACATGTTTCATAAACTTATAAAGGAACTGGATGCCATAGTTTTATAATAGAATGGCAATTTTGATCCTGGTTCCGTCAGCAGTAAAAGTGTAAATTAAAATGTGTAGTATCTTAACTTTGTGGCTCATACTGTTTTTGTTTTATTTATTACTTTACAATATATTTATTTATTATGTCTTAGTATTTATGTAAGTATACCTGTATATTTTTATTTATGTATGTGTATTACTTTTGTCTTTTATGGAAGTCGTTCATTTAGTCCTATTATTATTATGCACCACCTACTAATTTCAATCATTTTTTTCAACTACTCCGCTACCTAAAGGTTGTCTGGAACAGATCGCTATTTAGCGATAAGACCGCCTGTTGTTTACCTCTGCCTGTTATTTTAATGTATTTCATGTTGTGTTGTATATTCCTTGATGTTGGAGGTGTGCAATAATAGTATATTGTGTCATAAGGGTAGTAAGTAGGGGATTACTAACGAAGGTCTATTAGAAGCCCGACGCCGAAGGCGGAGGGCTTTTAATGTCCTGAGTTTGTAATCCCCTTACTACCCGCCATACACACAATATTTTTCATCACATTTGGGAGTAAATAACAAATACGTAAGACAAAAACAAACATTAAACTAATTAAACGATAACGATTGACAACCAACTTTTTTCTGTATATATTTTTTTAATTTACTGTAAGCACCGCAAAACGGCCATCAGCTTAAAACAGAAAAAAAATATACACAGAATATTACTGTCTAAACAAACAAATAACAATTAACAATATTATGCAGCAATAATTAACACCGTAATATTATAAAACTTAAATACGAACAGTAATTTTGTTACAAAACTAAAAAGTACCTAACATATTATAACTTTTTTTATTTTTTTTTGTGTCGTCTACCACAGATAATGCTAAGAACTGCGTTTAGTTTAGAAACACGACAGGCTATACTGCCTGATTGTAACGATAATTCAAAATTCAATTTAATAAAATTATTGCAAAATACACTTAAATAATTGTAAAACATAAATATTAATGCAGTTACATGTACCATTAATTCAATACACAATAAAATTTGCTGGTAGGCAAGTTTTGTTCGTACAACAAAAAACCTTGGTTGGATTGAAACCTCCTTAGTCTGAAGTAATCTGCGAGTGCGTACTATATTTTTAAAACTAAAACGATAACTCCCTCGGGAGTTATAACAATTTATAACTCCCACGGGAACTATATAGACCTTAGTCCTTCGGTACACCTGCATGTAATACCATCTTTTACGAGCAAATGTGATGAAAAGAGTATTTGTATTTGTATTTGTATTTGTATCTTTCAAACTGTAAATGGTAGAAACTTGAACTTTTTGCAAACAAAAAACATGCATGTCAATACAGTTTTGGGTATCGTTTGATGCGGCGATGAAAGCACGTCTAGTAAGATGAAATACTCAAAGCGAAAAGATTATCATCTACCCCTGACCTTCAATAATGTTTAACAAGATTCAGGCTAAAGAAAACAAAATAATAAAAGCCGGAGGAAACACGACGCCATTGTCTGATAGACGACAAACTCTGAATGGGATGAAAATAAGGAAAATTGTACTGGGGGTGATAAATTAGTTTTCAACTATCGATTGGATTGATGGTTTTTCATCGGATTTTGTTTTTACGACGTAACCAGTTATAAGCACATCCGTACTCGCGTTGCGATTTCATTAAATAAATTACACCTGTGCCGATCGATAGCGAGGTTTCCAGCGTCACATTAGTCGAGACTTACTGGGAAAAAATCAGAACTAATTTTCACCCAACCTACGCTAAGCAAAGAAAATAATAATTTTGCCTTTTTAGTTTTATTAAGGTCGGTTCTTTTTTAGTTAATTTTTTTTTTTTGCTTTTTAGTGATTCATATAAAAATACTTATGGCGGGATGGTCGGGGAGATATTGAATTAATCTCGTTTGAATTATCTCCTGACTCCTAACCGTTAAGGAGTTGTACCTTCCATCATCAGCTCAGCATTGGAAGATGACAACTACCATATGCAAATACTTAAATAATTTTAGAAAATGTATGAAAAACATTATAAGTGCCTATAAAATTTCAGGAATTCCTTCGATTCCTCATGGATCTTGTCATCAGATCTTCACCAAAATTGTATGGGACTAACTTGGAGATGTCTTTTCAAGAACCTAAAAAGATTTAACCCAAATCGACTCATAAAGGACGGAGTTCTGAGATAACAAACATTGAAAAAAAAAACCGAATTGAGAACCCCCTCCTTTTTTTGAAGTCGGTTAAAAATTAGAACTTACCGCAAGTATAAACGACTTTGAGGTAGGTCCTGCTGCCCATGCGGCAGGGTTTCCCGAACATGTTGCTATCTGCGGACAGCACACATCTCCTCTTCCCGTGGCACTCTCGCATCGCCGTCTCCGTCGCGTAAGGCTCAAGGCACGCTGTTGGAAAGAGACAACTGTAAAATTATTTGTTCTGTTTTTTTGTTGTTCAGCGCAAACTTTTAATTTTTAACTTTGAAATGAGAAATTCAGATGTTATTATATTCAAAATCAACTATGTGCCACTATCATCGTATTTCTACTACTGGACAAAAGCCTTCCGCTGTTTTTCACAGGTAGATAAAATCATCATGGTCTTAGGTGAACATGGTTTCGAGTATAGGAACGAAACGCAAGGACGTCGAGAGAATGAGATGAGGAGAGAGAGAGAGAGAAGGGTATGCTTACGGATGGCGTTCGAAAGTCATGTCGGTTATTCTCTGTCGTATTTTTATTGAAATAAATTATTTTGTGTGATGACTCGTATCATTTCACAATACAAAGTATCATCGGTTTATTCTACCGCGTTATTGAAAGGAAAGAGAAAACAATATTTATATGTCGCACGACAGAGTCGAGGTGCTGGAATTACAATTTATTTACATTCTCGAAAATACACAAAATGCATAATTGTACAATTTATTATGCATTTTATTATAGTAGGTATATTTTTTTAAGTTGTCATAAGTGCAGTTCGTGGCCTCAGTTCATAATGCACACACTGCCCATTGGGTGGTCCCGTTGTTTGTTAGAACAAAGCGAAGTGAATTCGATCAGAAAAAATAATTCCTACAATACCTAAGCAATACTTATGCCAAGCAGTCAGAGCCACGGGAAAATATACTACTTCCGGTGATTTGACGAGTAATACATCTATTTATTATAAGTAGAACATCTATTTATTATAAGAGTAATACAGTAAACGGCGATAAAGAATGCACATCGGCAATCATCGCATTTCCGAATACAAACGAATGCTAATTTCCATGTACATCAATTATTAGATTAATCGTTCATCAGAATTTGAATTTAGAACTAAGTACTTTATTGTGGTTTTGTTTTGATTTCACGATAGAGCTGTAAAACTCGATGTAATTATATATAGTTATTGCTATAATGTTCTTGTTGGGGAAAAAATCCTAAAAGGGGTTGACTAAGCATTAGCAACTGATGTTAATACTACTAGGATACTTAAATGTGGGTTAAAAGATATTTAAAAGTGTAAATACTTACATTAACATTCTCATGTTTTTATTAATTGGTCGGCTTCTGTTACTAAATATTTATAAACATTTCAAATACATATTTAAAAAACAATTTCGCGTGACTGGCAAATAACGGCTTACCTTTTTTCCCTATAGATGCCATAGTACAAATTTAATTTTGTGTAAGTTTTATCAACTCTATATTATATACTGACTTGGATATGCGACTGCACTCTCTCGCATTTGAACCACGACTGACAAAACAAACGTTGTGGTGTGTGCGACACAGATATCGCTATACTAAGTCGAAATTAGCCGATTGCCTCTTTCCAAAGATCGATGTGCAAACTTTATCGCCGTTTACTGTACATCAATTATTAGATTAATCGTTCATCAGAATTTGAATTTAGAACTAAGTACTTTATTGTTGTTTTGTTTTGATTTCACGTGGAATATATAGAGCTGTAAAACTCGATGTAATTATATATAGTTATTGCTATAATGTTCTTGTTGGGGAAAAATAATATACATATATATATATATATATTCAGGCCCACATTCCTAAAAGGGGTTGACTGAGCATTATAGCAACTGATGTTATACTACTAGGATACTTAAAAAATGTGGGTTTGAAGATCGACAAAAAGTGTAATTACTTACATTAACATTCTCATGTTTTTTTTTAAATTGGTCGGCTTCAGTTACAAAATATTTATAAACATTGTAGATAATTTCGCGTGACTGGCAAAGTAACGGCTTACCTTTTTTCCCTATAGATGCCATAGTACAAATTTAATTTTGTGTAAGTTTTAGCAACTCTATATATATGTTGACTTGGATATGCGACTGCACTCTCTCGCATTTGAACCACGACTGACAAAACAAACGTCATGGTGTGTGCGACACAGATATCGCTATACGAAGTCGAAATTAGCCGATTGCCTCTTTCCAAAGATCGATGTGCAAACTTTATCGCCGTTTACTGTACCTACATTATTTACCAATAAGTGGTTTGATATTTTTGCAAAAGCCTTTTCAGAGAATTCCAATATGCTGAGTTTGATATATTTGATTAGTCGCTAACTTTGGCAATCTGTCGTAAAAAACTCAAATTAAGTATACAAGATTGCTCGTTGCGGATAGAATAAAATTAAGTTTCATATTAGCATAAAAAAATGCGAAAGGGTAGCCTAGTGGTTAGGGCATGCGACTTTCAATCTGGAGGTCGCGGGTATGAACCCGGCCCGTACCAATGAGTTTTTCGGAACTTATAATAATAATAATAATAATAATAATTTATTGATAAAACATAATGTACAGAGGTGACGGTTAAATTCTATACTTAAAAAACAAATAAATTCACAATTTACATAACCTGAACTAGGGTTGCCCCTGTGTTTCAGGCAATGGGAAAGCCTTTACATTATTTAATTTAAGTACATATTCATCTATCTTACAGTAATCTTATTGTAGCTTAACTACTTAAATTTACACAAAAGAACTTAATTCAACTAAACAAATATTTATTTCATGACAGCCAGTAAGTTCTCTGTATCTTCGTACGTCATAGTTTGTAGTGACTCACGAAGCGCGTACGGAGTGTTATGTACGGAATGTCATTTGATATTTACTACCACTCGCTTTTCGGTGAAGGAAAACATCGTGAGGAAAACACCTAAGCCCAATAAGGCCTAGTTTCCCCTCTGGGTTGGAAGGTCAGATGGCAGTCGCTTGCGTAAAAACTAGTGCCTACGCCACATCTTGGGATTTAGGGAGCCGACCCCGATTGCGAATTCATTCTCTACAAAGATATGGGACAAAGGCTAGGAGGATGATGATTAGCATAAAAATATGCAAAAATTCAGTTAAAGTTGAAGACGGTTTTTTTGTTTTTTTTTTTATCTATGTAAAATAACTTGGTCGAAAGCGTTTTAACTATTATACAAGATAAGCTGTTTAGCAAATCAATTAATAGGAACTAAATCAGGAGTACAAAACGAAGACTTGTGTTTTCTACACACAATAAAAGTCTTCGTTCCGAAAACCGTCTTCAAAAAATAGCTGACAAGCCAAAAATAATCCGTTCCTGTTCCTTCGGATTTACACAGAACCCCCTTCTTTTTTAAAGTCGGTAAAGATTAATTAACTGGAAAATATCAAACTGTAGTAATATTAAATTTAATAATACTTAGAAACATCTCAAACTTACAAAGCCCATTTAAACCTAGCGGAGTATAAACGTTTTCGTCGTTTAAATTTAATTATTTTCGGTATTTCGCTATCAATGCAATGAAATACCAAGTTAAGACATTTTGGTCTTGCTCGAAAAAGGAATTGAATCGGAATATTTGTGGCTGAAATTAAAGTAACTTCAAGACCCCGCATGTATTTAGTATGAAATCAACATTGCAATGGCTTCAACTGAAAACGAACTATTGTGGTATATTGTGGTATTGAAAAAATTGGGCAAGTGCGAGTCCGACTCGCACATGAAGGGTACCATAATCTATAACAAGTTTGTTGTATGGGAGCCCCCCTTCAATATTTATTTCATTTCATTTCATTTCATTTCATTTCATTTCATTTCATTTCATTTCATTTCATTTCATTTCATTTCATTTCATTTCATTTCATTTCATTTCATTTCATTTCATTTCATTTCATTTTATTTTATTTTATTTTTAGTATTGTTTGTTATAGCAACAATAGAAATACATAGGGGCAAGTGCTGTACCTGTGGACACTTTCCAGAATTTGACCTTTAATCAGTTGTTAGACCAAAACTAAGGGTATTACCAATAAATTATTTATTTTATTTTAATCACAGTTAAACTATCTTTAAAGTCCACATATATTTTCTACGCTAGCTATCCGGAGATGGCGGATAAAAAATAAAATACGAAAATACTCATTTTGTCCATAGGTACTATCGCCCAACGCTACGGGTACACACCTCTAGGATTATTTTCGTATGCACTTCGCAGCGGTCGCTATTTACATCATCCACCAATAGAAACGGCAAGTGATTTTTTGACCAGTAACTCTTGTGAAATAATTTTCATTTAAATTTTCTTAACAATACGGTAAAAATTAGAATGACTCAGAAATCACTGCAAACCCCTTTTTTGTGCTATAAAAATACCGTTCTAAATTGTATGGATCGTACGCAACCGAACATCTGGTGATCACATTCCTAAGAGACAACGTGGCATATTCCTTGAATCAGAATTTTTACTTTTAACAGCCAACTTTTGTGAGCCTAAGCCTAAAGGCCCCGAAGCAATTGCTGATTACCTACGTAAATGAGAAAGAGCTGAAATTACTAGATAAATATCTCGTTAGGTACCTTATAGTCGTTTTTGTCGTAATAAGGCCCGTTTTTTTATAAGATGATTCGAGCCGAAACTAATTCCATAGCAAATACCTAATAAATAATAACATTATATTGCTATAAAGACAAAGATCAACACGCAAAGAAAAATTTTACTGCGCTCATACGTGGTCCTCACCGGGACACCACACGGGACACGTATGGGCGCAATTTAAATTTCACCTCACTCGCGACTCCCCTTGTCGCGCGACTTAGCGTCACCTGCCTCGCTCGCACGGTATTGGAAAAAAAAGTGACAGGTAGTAAGTATTTGTCGCGCGACAAAGAGTCGCGTGTCAAAGTTATGCTAACCGTGCTGCTCAAACATGGTGAATCTGCTGCGAGATAACAGTGAACAAAATGCGATTTGGTTCCCAGCGAGAGCAAAAGTGACTTTTAATTTTTTTCAATTTTCGTCCACGAATTGTCATTTCTCAGCCACAGGTTTCGAATCATTCGAAATTTAACAACAAAGCCGTTTAAAATACAACTAAACTAATAGAAAAGGCCGAATTCGATGGTCACCAGATGTTGTGTCTGGTCAGGTCAAACAAAAGAAAAGGTACCGTACCGACCTTATATACTTACAAATTGTTTCCTAATTGGTTTGTCATAAAAGAAGGCGTGAATACTTAAAACTGTGTCTGCAGACGATTTTGTTGAGAAAGTGTGAACCCGTAGCGTTGGGCGATAGTACATCTCCTGTTTGTACCTATGGACACTAACAACGTACCTGTGGACGGTAACGTACCTATGGACAATAATCAACAACATTCTTTGAAACAGAATAAACTTCTAAAATAACGTAATCAACAACATACAATTAATCAACATGTAATTATAAGTTGTTCTGCATATCATAATTACTTTTTTTTCTTCTTGAAATGTAATATTCTTAGCAGAATCTCAAGTATAATTATGGGACTTTAAAAAGCCTCCATAGTCAGCAGATTTAGCATAATCATCGTTTGACACTTTACATTCTTAAGGAAAACCTCATTTTCTTTATGAAAAATAATCAACAATCAATAACAACATAATGTTAAGTAATCATACAGCTGTTGCTCCTCAGTATTGCTAAAGATCCTCCTGATATCATTTTTGAGGAGTTCTAAGCCTTCTTCACCAATATTTCGACAGTAATGATTTTTTTTATTTAAAAATTATCGAATTTGGGATTTTAAACGTCTCTATGGCTTTCCTTACTGAAGTCAGAATGTCCAGGCATATCTTGTCTCTTTTTTCCCAGTTTTACTACGAGGCACTAAATAAAACAAAAATATTAATTTTACTGTCCACAGGAACATTCAGTATAATTGTACCTATGGACAGTCCACAGGTACATTTACGGAGGTGTCCACAGGTACAATTTCTGCGGTTTTTATTTTGAATTCATACCGGTCACTATTAATGCTACCTACGACTAACGAAATCTTGTAGAAATAACGTTTACACCACATAAATTAATATGCCACTGCAAAGACACCCGTAACATTTGCAGATTTTGCATTAAACATACTTAAAAAGAAGGAAAAAAACTTACTTTTTGTCACAAAAACTTTCGGCAGCCATAAAACACTCAGTTTCTGCCATCCTTAAAGATGGCGACTAGCTAGTGTTGCCATATGAAAAAAATGCTTTTCAAATAAGTGATTGCTATTGGTCTATGGTTATTCGTTTTCTGGGTATGAGTAGTGTCCACAGGTAAAACCGTCCACAGGTACAGAACTTGCCCCTACTCTGTGAAAATGTTAACTGTCTAGCTATCACCGTTCTTGAGATACAGCCTGGTGATAGACGGACGGACAGCGAAGTCTCAGAATAGGGTCCCGTTGTTACCCTTTAGGTAAGGAACCCTAAAAACCGGTCATGTCTCTTATCCGTTCAAAAATTCTGATTGTTTTAGTCATGTTTTCTATGATCAAAGTAAACATGTTTCTTAACATAATTATTATCAATGTTACTACTTAGAACAGGGCTATTGAGATTTATTGCAAAGGAAAGCACTATACATGCCTTACCCGTTAAAAGGGCTTGCCGGCTTCGTGTCACTATCCGGCTTCGTCTATACCTACTCACCCGGCAAGCCCATCTTTCCCGGCGTCTGTACTGTACAAAATTGAGTGAGTAATGTACAAAATTGAGTGGTTTTTTTTTAGAGTAGTGTATTTTTTTATTCCATTCCATATGTTTGAGAAAAGTACTATACATGCCCGGTAAATAATAAAAAAACATGTAATAATAAGGAATAATTCGTATTTATAACAAAAGCGATTAGCCAGGTATGCCTTTCCTTACCAAAACATTGTATGAAAGGATGACGAAAGGCAAGAAATTATTTATCCGGATATTTACCTAATTTATGTCGAAAGGCAATATTCATCATTTTACGCAAAGTGCTATGTGAGCAAAATGTAGGTATGTGTTCCAACGCAAATAAGAATTCAACCTGACTTTCTAAGAATTCTTCATATTGTTTTACTTGCTTAGCAATCAAAAATATTTCGTATAAACGTAATTGCTTTAATAAGTCCAGATTTGGTTTCCGTTTTCCTTTTGATGGATCAAAGCGTTTTGTGAAAGTGATCCGTCAAAGAAAATCGAATAACAAATGCTTGAGAATAAACAATATTAAGTAAGGTAAAAATTCTAGTTCAAGGGTAGGTAAGTAGGTATTTAGTGCTTTTTACTAAAACACGATGTGTGCAATCCCCACTACGTCAATAATGTTAGAAGAATCGACGAGCGTTTGAGCCGCGCGGTTTTATCGTTGTTTTGATCAGTGCCATATTTACCCCTAGCTCACAAGGCCCTGGCCTAGGGACCCAGCCAGTCTAGGGGCCGCCAGACCCAGAAGCATGACTTGCACCATACTTATGTTCTCCCTATTTATTATTTAAAATACTACTACCTACTATTCAATTTACTGAAAAGCGTTTTGAGATAGGGGAGGGGGCCCCAAGTGCCTAGGGGCTCCTCTAAGTTTGGGCCTGATTTTGGTCTCATTGCCACAATGGAAGAACAAGATGCTTTAACTGTGATCTAACCTAAATAAGGCTCCAGAGTGTATTTCGGATTCATAAGATAAATAAAACTTTTATAGGACTTTAACAATCATCCGTCTTCATCAATCAGACCCAATATTTGTTGAATTGAGAATGAAGAACAAAAACAATATCTTAATAACGGTGAAGATCCTCCCGTTAATATACGGGGTGATCAATCCAAATGGGTCAGTAGGGAAGAGTAACTGGGAAATGGATCAGTAACTATAAGAGATAGGGAAATCTGTTCTAAGGAACCATGGCATCGATTTTAAATTAAATGAAAACTCCATTATCACCTTTTTATAAATCTCATACATAACCCGGTCAAAACCTCTGTAAATAATGTTACTACACGACATGCGATTACTTACAGAATTTTAACTAGGTTCAATTCCCGGCTATGTGTGAGTAATATATAAAAAAATTGAATGCAGTTTCGATTAAATCTAAAATACACATCATGGTTCCTAAGAACAGATTTCCATATCTCTTATAGTTTTCGTTTTCTCCCTACTGACCCATTTGGATTGATCACTCTGTATATAAGAGAATCAATGTTCCAGCATAAACAGTGACTAGCGTTTTTGTTGCTACAGCCGTTTACTTGTAATTGACGTTGATTACTACCTAAGTGACATGTATTTTATACACAATACTTACATATATATGTATTTGTAGATGTTGTACATTTCTAGTAGTGAAGGTAGTAGGGGCAAACAAAACGATCACTGAGCGTAAACTAGCATTAACGAACCGAATTTTTGCTGAACTGAAGTGGTAAAGGGATCGGCAAATCGGCAGTAGCCTTATACCGGTGTTGAAAGCAGAATAAAGAGGTTCATAAGTGGCGATTACTTGTACAACCCAGAAGAGTACAGGGCTAGATGGACGATATTAAAGGGATACGTGAAACTGTGGGATATGGGTATATAAATACCACTTACTGAAGCGAACCTCGAACGAGATCTTTGTTTGCTTGACTTTATTACTGACTACGGAACAAAATACTTATTAACTTCTCATAATGGATAGCGGATTGAAAGTCACTCATTTCGACCATAGGGCGGAAAAGTCATTTGAAAAAATTAAATCTTGGGTTTGCATAGAAAATGAAAATATGCTAAATATGTAATATATGTAATGTTGTACAGCCAAGAAAAAAAACAATAAGCATTTTTTTGTAGTACAGCGATAGAAAGTAAACATATAAAAGTGACAGACCAATCTTTATAAAAAAGAACTACTATAAAATATACTTCATTAAAATCCAAATAAGACGTCTTGATTTTTTTGATGTTAAATAAGCTGATTACTGTGTTCATAGAGAACTAAAAAAGACAGTTTTTTTACACGAACGTATTCTGAATGGTAAAATAGGTACGGATAAAAAAAAACGAACTTAATAGTTGTGTTTTTCTACGATAACTTTTGATTACTTTCCTCATATTCGAAATGTAATATGTTCAACTCGGAATAAAAGGCATCAATTTTTCCGCTCTTGCGTCAAAATATCTCGAGTGAAATGAGTGCCTTTCAATACCCTGTTTGTCAATCATACAGATTATCAAGCGGTTGATGCTCAAAATACGTAGTGACTAATGAGTTTTCTGTACAGGTACTGTACACGATGATTTTTAATCGGTTATCAGGTACCAACTTTTCTAACTCAGTAATTGATGGCGGGCGGGATGAACTTTTATTTTTCTATGATAATTTTTATTTTGAAACCAATTTTGTCTTAAATTCCTTGTCACGGTACTAATCTGAATCGGTAAGCTTACAACCTCTTTAACAATTTAATGGGAATGACAATTTATGAGTAATAACTTGTCATTGTCATTCTCATTAGATAAACAAAGTCGTCGAAAATTTCTTAAAATTTCCCGCCAAAGCGATGATACTTGACGTAGGTATCGTACTTCAATAATAGGCTAGTTGACTCATATCAAATTGTAATAAACTAATGTTTATTCCGTATAGTATTTAGCAAAGGAAACCTAAAAATATATTTTTCAATCCATAAAAGTGAAAGATGGCTGAAAAAATTTAATTTGAAAGTATGGTTTTTAATCTGTATTTTGAAATGCTTAAAACGCTGTCCGCCATTTTCGCATATGATAGTGACGTCATTGCTCATGTAAACAAAACTGAAAGTCTACTTTGACGACTTCGAATAGTGCCGTCCCTCTCGACCTCCTGTCAAAGTATATTGGACTGAGCGGAATGGCACTATACGACGTTCGAATTTCGAATATTTACAGGTAATTCTACGTCACGCCACAGATTAGCAAAAGGGAAAAATGGCGGACGGCGTTTTTGACTGTTTATGAAATTTCTAATATTCAATTGATAAAATTTAGCTTTCTAGCTTTCACAAAAATACAAGATATTTTTTTTAGAGCTAGTAAGATCATTATTAACCATTTCAAATATATTTCAAAACTCGGTCTACTAGCCTATTTATGTAGGATGGCCATGTTCTAACGGTTATTAGTTTTAATTGTTTTAACTTTTAATTTATTTAACAGTGAGGTAATTGCGCGAGTTCTCACGTTTTAAGTTTAATTTTAGCTAAATATTAATATTTTTTACTCCTGATCTTCGATTAAGAATCATCGATATATACTCGATTTCACATAGCTCTGTGCATGTGACCATCTGTCATTTCAGTACATTTAAATCGAATTTTGATTATAAAATGTACTGAAATGCCAAATGTCACACGCATGAAGCTATATGAAAAATAGTGAGAAAATGAAAATATAGTTTCCTCTCATGGAAATTATTCTTTGAAAAGTGAATATAGAGGTTTTCTCGTAGTTGATTATAATAAAGGTACAAGCCTCGTTCCTCTAAAACGTGAAAGATGAAATATAAGTTCATACGTTGAACAAGAAGAGACAAATATTGACTTTTCAGATATGAAGGGATGCTTCAGTGCTGTAAAAAGTTACGATGTTGCAGCAAAGTCTTAAATTGTATTGATTTTGAGTCTGACGTAGATTGCCAACGGCGGCGATGGGTCAGCTACTAAAAGTAGCAATTTGTCTGGAGTATGACTAAAGTTGGCAAACGAGAAATGTTGCAAAACTTTTCAATAACATATCGTCAATAGCGTACGGGTTGAACTGTACAAGTACGTATACTAACATAGGTATTTATCACTCATAAACTCAGATGTTAACTGAAAACAATCCGTTATAAGTTTCAGTTAATGTGCCTTGTATTTTGGAGCCACCAGGTTTAAGCCGCACAGACGGTAAGAGGCCTGATGGCCTAACCCTTATACCTTGACGCAGGGGACGCTGCCTCCTATGGGATGCAACATGTTTCAGTACATTTGCTGCATCCCATTTGAGACAAACTTGTCGGTATGCAGGCTCCGCGGCGGAAAATCCTGCAAAATTAAAGCACACCAAGTACTCCGCTCTAGAGTCAGCATACGAGTTTGTGCCAGTAGCTGTGGAGACAGCAGGACCAAGTAGACTTGAAGGCCACTTCTGCTTAGGGAACTTGGACGACGACTAAGGGACAGGGGCTGCGACCCCCGCTCTGGCTCCTATCTGGTTCAGCAGGTCTCCATAGCCATTCAGCGGGGCAATGCTGCTGGTATTATGACCTTTGAGCCAGGTATAATGCAGGGCGGGCTCTTTTAGGTTAGTTTAGTTTAAGTTAGGTTAGTCTTTATCTACTTGTTTATATTTATAACTTAGTTAAGGTTTTTATTCTGTTGTACACATACCTTAACCTTTAGTTGTTGTACGGAATTCTTTGCATGTGTTATGAAATGAATATAATATTGAACTTATAAGTTCCTCTTTGTACATTTATCTTTGTTTATTCTACACAAAGACAAGAAACATTTCAAAATAATTAAAAACGATATTAATTAGAAAATTGTGGGCATGGCGAGGCAAGTGGATGTGAGGGTACGCACCGGTGGATACTCTATTAAAGCGGCCCTCGGCTCGTAGTGAACCCATCTAATTGGTCAGAAAACTTATAGTTCTTTGAGTACCAACGGACGAAATCACTTAAAAGTTAGACAACGCTTTGAGCTGTGCCAATACTGGGTCAATCGGTCGAACTTCCAATATCGTAATCTATTGCAGTACTAAATGTCAGCGCTTGTTCAGGTTGCGGATACGAAGTCCGGTATGTTTTAGGAAATATTTCAATTTTAAATTATATTTGCGATGTCCCGTCATCACAAAATTGGATGAAGTTAAATGATTTATCGGTCAATAAATTCTGTTCTGGTGTTTATTTAAAATCATCTTTGTTTTTAACGACATATATTTATGAACAAGTTTCCTCAAAGACAATTCTTTGTGAAGTTTACCTGTAGTCCTAAATATAACTAGAAGTAACACCGAAATATAAATGCAGTCTGAGGAATATTAGAAGCACCAAATTAGCTGTGGTTTTATAATCTAACTGACTGCGCCCCGCGGTGTTACCCGTATGAGATAAAAAGTTGTGTGTTAATCCAGGGTATCTTCTACCTCCATACCGAATTTTATCGAAATCAGTCTAGCCGTTTGAGCGTGAAGAAGTAACAAACATACACATAAACACACTCACAAACGTTCACTTTTCTAATATTTGTGTGATTATCTGTGTTTCTTTGCTTGCTTCCATACTTTTCTTGGGTTTTTTGATGTACTTATTTATTTTGGTTTCAAGTATTTTTATTATGAGAATGTATTACCAAACTTCTGCTAAAACTTCGTACGGCGCTATTCCAAATGAAATTTAAATAGTTAAACTTAGCTCAAACTAGTCCACTTAAGTAAACAAATTTTCAAGTCTCCAACATGAAACTTCTTTCAAGACAAATTTAAATTTCTAGTGCTGTATTTTTAATTTACTTAATATTTCAATGATAAACTCATACATTATAAGTATTTTACTCAACATAAAATGTAAAGGTAGCTCGGAATCTTTACATTTAAATACTTTACGTGACTCCAGGCTTTCGAAAAAAGAGGTTTATATATACTGGATGTGGCCTGTAACATTAAAACATAGATTATACTCTTCAATTTGAACAACGTTTGTTTAGCAATTATTGAAAATAAGAAAAGTGTAATGAAGTATTAGTATAAATAGTCATCATCATCATAGATAGGCCCTTCAGTCTATTACAGACGATTTGTGGTGTATAAATAGTATTATTATATATATTTGATATTCAGTAGCGTGGCAGTTAATGTCAATGCTGAGGGGTTGTCAATGTTGGACAACGTAGGTGGTACGTATACTACAATGAGCTGCAGAAATTATTTATACACGATGATTCTTAATCGGTGATCAGGAGTAGAAAAATATTAATATCCAGCTAAAATTAAACCTAATAGGCGAGGTCTCACGCAATTACCTCACTGTTTATTTAATTAAAAGTTGAAACATAATTATAACCAACAACCACACTATACACGGTCATCCTACATACATTTTAAAGTACGATACTACGTCAAGTGTCAACGCTTTGGCGGGAAATTTTACGAAATTTCCTACGACTTTGTGTAGGTAAGGTAATGACAATGACAAGTTATTACTCATAAATTGTCATTGCCATTAAATTATTAAAAAGGTTGTAAGCTTACAGATACAGATTAGTAGGGTGACAAGGAATTTAAGACAAAATTGATTTCAAGATAAAAATTATCATAGAAAAATAAAAGTTTGTTTTCATGTAATTAAGACTTCAACGTGACCGCCATCATTTACGGAGTTAAAAAAGTTGGTACCTGATCACCGATTAAAAATCGTCGTGTATAGTACATTAAAATACGATTGAATTTCAAAAGTATATATTGTTTTTTAAAGTTGCTGTACAAATGTCATTCAATTTGAAGAGTAATATTTATGTTTTAATTATCCCTCCTCTTAGCCATGCCTGCGGATCTAACGATGGTTGCTTTTATCACGGGATAAATAAGTGACAAAGCATCTGTCAAGTTTTGACAAAATGCGAGTATGAGTGACAGATGCTTTGTCATTTATTTATCACGTGATAAACGCAACCACCAATACGCCTCCATAGCATTAGCACGACGGTAAACTATATATACCGGGCTGTCAAAGTTGGAAGCTTTGTGATAAAGTGGACGACCATCGTCGGAAATCTATGCATATAATATATTTCACGTGATGTCACGTCAGAATGTCAGTTTACCGTGCAACCATCTTAGCAAATATCGACAAAAGCTTTATCATTTATTTATCCCGTGATAAACGCAACCATCATAGCCCCCCTGTACGTCTAGCATAACTGTGAAACGCGGCTCTTTGTCATGCGACAAATAATCCCTGTCACTTTCCTTCCAATACCATGCGAGCAGGACGGGTGATGCTGAGTCACGCGACTACTGCCATGCTACGACAAAAGGACGTATTTTACTATGACATCCGTATAAAGATAAGACCTTTTACCGTAATACGGCAGACTAGTCAATTTGTGGCAGGATATGCTAGTCCTGTTGATATATCTATCAGAGAGTTAAAGCTGGTTGATGATGAGGACTTATATGTCGGTCTACTCACTTTCCTCCTTCACCCCTCTCTGCTACGGGCACTGTATGGAGTCATACTCAGTACGGCCATACTGTGCTGAGTATACCTTGCAAGCAAGATGGCTGATGCTGAGTCCTCGCCCTGCTGGTATATCTGGCAGAGAGTTGTACCTGGTTGATGATGATAAGGACTTATGTTGGTCTACTCACTTTCTTCCTTCATCCCCCTCGGCTGCGGGCACTGTATAGAGTCATACTCAGTACGGCCATACTGTGCCGAGTATATGGCCACTCTTGAGTGCGGGTTACAGCTGAGATGCAGGACATCGTTTTCACAACCCACTTTACTGCGGAACTCATCTGCAACAAAAATTAAAAAGTCAGCAAAAAAACTAAGCTCGTCATACTACCCTTCTAGCAGAACTATACTTCGCGCGGCATCTGTCATTATCTCACAGTACTGCACAGAAAGAGACAGGTAAATATCTCACGCGAAAATGAGTCGCGTATCATAGTTGTGCTAGGGGTACAAACTGGACAAGTGTTACAAACCGGAGTGCGGGGTGGCCCATTTATCATTGTATTAGAGTATAAAGTAGCGACAACAGATCTATCATATTCTGACATATTAATTTTATGATTACCTAATGGGCTCTAAGGATAAGATCCACATTAAAATTGCAAAAATCTAAATAGATAACAAAATGTAAAAATACGTACTTTTTGTACAGTTACTGTAATGTGACATGATGAAGAAACGGTTCTTAAAAATGCACACAATGATTAAAATAATTATTTGAATACAAAAATAAACGTTTTATTTGCTTGAAGTGAAATGGCAGGATAATATTAAGTCCGTGAGTAAACCTTTTGTGCTGGTAAAAGTCTGGCATTAATCATACAAAATACACAGATATATATGATCGATTTATTTGCCGCTACTTTATCTCCGTTTGTAAAGAAAACATCTGTCCATCACTCTAGAGATCAGGCTATGCTCGGAGATTCCTTGCGATAAAAAATCCGCTGGAGAACCAAAATCAGACAGTCCGAAGAATCACCAAACTAAAGTGGCAATGAACGGGGACATCAGTCGTAGAAACGACGATCGATTGGGTAGAAAGGTTCTTGATCCGAGTTCTCGAATCGAGTAAGGTATCAACTTTGCACAGTCAAAAGTCGATGTGTCGTGAGTTCTTTGCAAGAACTTTTATCTGTAGCCAACCGCGGTAAAAAGGTTACTACCTTTTTACCGCGGTTGGCTACATGACAGTCCATAATAATATAAATAAATAAATAAATATTGTGGGACAATCACACACAAATCAACCTAGTCCCAAACTAAACAAAGCTTGTACTATGGGTACTAGACGACTATATACATAGAGAGTGATTATACGTTAGTGAACTCCAAATGGATAAAGTTATACATTTTTTCGTTGGAGATAAATGAGAAACGATTTTATTTTGTTAAGTAGTTACGATATCCGTTACATGGCCACCATGATTAATAAGCCGAATCCTCATTGAATTAAGAACTATGACTATACTTGGATTCTCCTGGATATACATCCGGAGAGATCACTTCGCCAAACCTGACGCGTTATAGTTGCGTCTCATTTATATGCGATGCCACAGATATTAGACGCAAACTTAACTTGACCGATGTCACTTTGAGATATCGCCAAAGAAAATAAGCGGTCTTAGGTATATCACCTTTAACCTAACGCATACAGTGACATCGGTCAAGTTAAGTTTGCGTCCGATATCTGTGGCGTCGCATATATATGAGACGCAACATAACGCAAGTACACTCGAATTAGTGCCAAGATTTCTAAATCGATCTGTAGCTTTCAAGGGTAACGCCCCTAAAAAGGATTGGCAACGTGGGTTGATTGAAATTTGAAATATCTGGCTGTAAAGAATATGTTCGACAATATTATTACATTTTTAGGGGTTAGTAAACCAGGCCTGAATTTAACTTACTTTGCGATAGTCCTAATTATTCATCAAGATCCTTTTTTAATGAATACCTTTTTTCCCCCGGTTGTATTATTTAGAGTGTTCGGATTAGGGTGTGCAATTTCCCGGGACTTCGTAACGTAATATTAAGATGGATATGACTTATTCCCGGGATTATAATCATAAGCTTAAAACAATACGGGTTTCGTCTCAAAATATTACTCATTTATAAAAATGTAGATACTTATATTATTAATTATACCTACAAGCATTTATATAGTCTCCAACTCCAATATAAATATATACATTACTAATGCATTGTAAAAGCATTAGTAATATTTTTAATTTGTTATACTCTATTGCCCAAAAACGCACAGCTAAATGATATTATAATGTCGCCAAAAAACGAGATATCCGGAAATCCCCAGGGCATATACATATTGAGTATAGCATTTTAAGATCATTCGAATTGCACAACCTTAATTTGACCAGTGATCATTTACTAACCAACAAAATGTCAATACGTTTCCGGTAAGTGGTATTGCCAATTTGTCACCTTTAACGTATATTCGACGACGCGTTTGGCTCGGTTTGTAGACACCTTCTTACTGAGACGGCGGTCCTGGGTTCGAATCCCGGCCGGGGCAAATATTTGTGCAAATATTTTGTTCTTGGGTCATGGATGTTATCTATATAATGTATTTATATATTATGTATATCGTCGTCTAGTACCCATAGTACAAGCTTTTCTTAGTTTGGGACTAGGTCGATTTGTGTATGATTGTCCCTTAATATTTATTTATTTATTTATATTTATTTCAACACAAAAATAAGGAAAAACAAAGGAACAGTAAATACAAACTTAAACTAAATACTATAAAGGTTAAATTAAAATAAAGGTAAATATCCACCATGTTATTTTTTGACACCTTAATTATTGATATTATTATAGTTGACACTGTGTTTGTCATCTTTATTACCACGAAATCCGTTTGAAAGTTTCATGTAATGGGATCGGGCCAAGGACATTTATCTTTTAATCATTTTTTTTTAAGCTTATAATTGGCTCAACACATAGAATTACTTACAGTAAATATGACACGTGCGTCATTACACTGTAAAATTTAATATGATTTGATTTCTAAAGTATAAATACGAATACGAATTCATTAAAAATTCAAGCGGCAGTAAACGTTTTGCTAAGAGTTCCGAAGTGAATAAAAATACTAAATGTTAAATTATATGGCGGAACTACTTTCCCATAAGTCCGACTGGAACTTAGCCCATACACCTACAAAATATGATTATATTCGTGAACAGAATATTATAATCGTGCGGCATATTGATGAAAGGAAGGTAATAAAGCATTATTTTCCATTTTGTCATGAACGAACGTAACCACATCAAAATACTGATTGCCCAACATTTATTTTAAAAACAAAATATTAAATAGGTACCTTTCAATTTATGTGAGCACATGTTTGGCAAAGTCCCGAAAATATTAATTGAATATTATGGGCCAGTTTTTATTTAATTGTCGATGTCTTTTATGTCAGATTTCTATTTTCGGTGAGTTGGTCATGTTGCGTATGACTGACATGACTTACTTCATGACTTATCGCTAATGAACGATATCTTCCAGACAACTTTTTGGTGGGGTTATAATATACGTATAAATACAAGTAGATATTGTTTTTTTTTACTTACATGGACGGCATTTGTAGGCTACTTCGACGAACCTCCTAGACCCAGGACAGGGGTCCACTCCGAAAGCCTTGGGGCTGGTGTGGAACTTGCACTGTCGCTTCTTCTGACACGCCTCCACCACAGTCTGCAACAATGAATACTGAACATATCGGTTAGCATGCCAGTAACAGAAGTATTAATCGATTTTTCCTCAAGAATGGTCGGGAATGTTGACTTTATTGATAAAAAAACAGGGCAATCAGTGCGTAGTTAGTCAAAAAAAATTAAAAATTAAACCTTGACGGCTCGGTTTGCTCGACAGTAATGTTGTATGAAATTCCTTTATTCGTCGAGGTACAAACTTTTTAAAAAGTTAAAACGGCTATATAAAAACGGAATAGGTCCTAAACAGCCAAAACGGAAGATCAGCATCTACGACTTATCACGACCTTTTATTTGCCTTAAATAGCTTATGGCGTTTTCGGAAGAAAAGTACACCTCTACCTTTTAAACCAAATAAAAAGGCGGTAATACGTGGTAATGCAAAAAATCAGTTTTGACATTTATTTTGTGTTCATGCACCGTTTTTAAGAAAAGCTCTAAATTTTTCTCAGCTGGAAGGGCAAGTGCTGGGCTTCGTATTAAATTAAACGGACTCCCAAGCTCGTCCTTTTAAAACTTATAGTTAACCAGCAATTGCTTACTTCCCTCGCTTCGACAATAATGTACTATTACATTGGGATCCCTTTGTAAGGCATAAAGATTGAAAGTCATAATTATGCCTAACAAAGGCATCACATTGCAAATTTCACATATTTTTGACATAATTCTGAAACTATTGAAGTCGCATGATTATTAAATAGCTTATCCAGTAGAAACGATTAGGGCAGGTTATTATAATGATCCAGAAAGGTGTACACTTTCTAAGAAAAAAACAATTACCAAAAACAAAAATTATGACAAAAAATTGTATGTCAGTCAACGGCAGAGATCGTACGGATGGGCGTCAATAAGGACGGTGTCCCACGTTTAATTTACAACCTTCTAACCAGAGATGGGCATTAATCGATTAAATTTTTAATCGATTAATTAATCGATTAAAAAAGTTAATCGTCAAAATTAATCGCGATTAATTTAATCTAGATTAAATTAATCGACAGAGTCTTCGATTAACGATTAACTAATCGCCACATTAATCGATTAAATTTCACGATTAAATTCTCGATTAAAAGTTGGAACACGCTCATTTTGTGCTTTTTACGAAAATACATTATGTCCCATTAGTCCCTGGACAATATGTCTTGTCCAGGGACTGAAAAGGTACCTTTAGAAACGGTTTGAACAGGGTCTTTTTCTTTAAAAAGACCTCCGGGAGTTCCCTCTGCCCTCTTCGCTCTCCGCTTTCCGCTCTCCTTCCGCACCTCGCTCTCCGCACGCCACTCTACGCTCTCCGCACGCCGCTCTCCGCACGCCGCTCTCCGCACGCCACTCTCCGCTTTCCGCAAGCCTCTCAACTATCCGCACGCCGCTCTCCGCTCTTCGCACGCCACTCTCCGCTTTCCGCACGCCGCTCTCCGCTCTCCGCACGCCACTCTCCGCTTTCCGCACGCCTCTCTGCTCTCCGCTCTTCCCGCTCCGCTATTCCCTCTTCCCTCTTGTTACAGTAATACAAGATGTTTCTTATAGTGCAGTTCTAAGGTGTTCTCTAGGCAGGGACTTAAGACTTACAAAAAGTCATACTAATATTAATCGAGAAAAAGTTAATCTAATTAATTAATCGATTAAAAATTTAATCGCTAAAAATTAATCGATGATTAACTTAATCGAGATTAAATTAATCGGAACTCGTACAATTAGATTAACTAATCGTCAATTTTAATCGTTAATCGAGATTAAAAAGTTAATCTTAATCGTTAATCGTGAGTCGATTAACTTTTGCCCATCTCTGCTTCTAACCCCCTCAGAACAGTCCAGAAAATAGGCCTATTTTTTAACTTGGTTTTCTCATTATTTTTGAGATAATTTTATTCAAATTTTTAATGATTGGGAACTTGTGTCCTTGTCAATGGATTTTCAGCGAATCATTCGAAGCATAGTTCTCGATTGCGATCGTCTTTACTGTATTTTCAGTGTTTGTTTTTCATTAAGACGAATGTACTACCCGTTGTGGCCAGTAGGTATGTAGCGATTTTTTACGTAGTGCATTTCATATTTTCGGTCAAGATGGGCTTATTAAAACTCCGCCGGCTGCAGTGGTAAAACATTACGAGCGGCACCAAATTAAAAACAACGCTCGGTATTTTAACATAGCAGCTGTACGTTGAAATGTTTCACAATTTATTATTACGTACCGAAAGTACAGCGGTAAGGGTTCATTTGCACGCTGCTGTTTTTTCGACGTTTGCTTTGTATTTTAAATAAAGCAATGCAATGTGAGGTTTGTTCACGTTTTTAAGGTTATGTAACTCAAAAGGAAAAACGGTATCTTTATAGGATCACTTTGTAGTCCGCCCGTCTGTCTGCAAAAACTCTTTATCTCGGCAACGATGGTTTAACGCGTAAAAAACCAATTTAGCAATTTTCGAATGATTCCCCCTTTTATTTGTGTAAATTGTAATAGTTACGGTACTAGTAGTGATTTTGTGGTAAGGTTCATTAGACAATTAGTCGTACAAAATGCATCGATCTTAAAATTAACGTGGCACGAGATATTTCAATTACCATGGTGATAATAGGACAGCGCGGCAAGTTAGCAAACACTGCAATAACGCCTCGTTTAGTATGCGGTGCCAATACCGGGACTATTTAATATGTATTGTGGCGGTAGTCCGTCTTATTAGAATAGGACTCAAATTTATACGTACAGACCGAACAAGCTTCCAAGATCGAATAAGGAGCAATAAATACTAATTGTAATTAAGTGATTGACTTACTAACAGGAGACCAATAAAAAAAATACTTCTCATCCATAACAGCATCTGACATTTACCAGAAAGCGTTAGTAGTAAATGATGCATAGATTTATTAATTAGCGCGGCAAGAGATATTCAATTACCATGGTGATAATAGGACAGCGCGGAAAGTTAGCAAATACCGCAATAATGCCTCGTTTAGTATGCGGCGGCAATACCGGGGCTGTTTAGTATTGTGGCGGTAGTCTATTTTACGGAAATAGGACTCAAATGTTATACAGATAGACCGAACAAACTATAAATAAATAAATAAAGCTTCCTAGATTGTTTAACGAGTCCTGAACATCTTGTCTTCTAAAAAGACTGGAGCTAACTGACTGAACAAACATCAATTTTTGATGCGTCAATTTTGCATATTTTTTGTTAATAGTGTCGTGTAAAAAAGCTAGACTGATTATTTAAAAAAAAACAACCCTATAACTTTTGACAACAGCTAGTAACATTTATTAGAATGTGTTAGTAGTAAACTGAACAATGCATCGATCTATTAATTAGCGCGGCACGAGATATTCAATTACCATGGTGATAATAGGACAGCGCGGCAAGTTAGCAAACACCGCAATAATGCCTCGTTTAGTATGCGGCGGCAATACCGGGGCTGTTTAATATTGTGACGGTAGTTTGTCTCACAGGAATAGGGCATGCATATTATGCATTCTTCTATAACTGTGAAAGTTTGTTTGTTAGTCTATCGTAGTATCAAGCAATGGACCTAATATTTTACATATAGTTATCATATGGACCGGAAATTTAGATAAGGCACTGTCTGTTTTTTTTTTGCAGTTTCTGAATGATAGGCGACATACCGAGTTCTATCATACATATAGAGCTGAAAAAGACTGGCCAAAAGCATGTCGGGCTATGTCATGCCCTGTGTATGTAGAGTTCCATGGCCGTCGCTACAAAGAATAGAATAGGACACTGCGGCAAGTTAGTAAACACCGTAATTATGCCTCGTTTAATATGCGTTGCTAATACCGGAGTTGTTTAATATTGTAAAAAATATATACTTACAGACAGACCGAAAAACCGATATGCCCAAATTATTAACCTTTAAATGCATGATTTTTTATTTTTTTACTATATTCTAGAAGTTTGGTGCCTTTATTGTTAAACAAATATAAAAAATATATATAAAAAATATATATTTAAGTAATTTTTCTTAATTAATTTGTAAAAAATAAACCTTGTGAATTTTTCATACCTACATTAAATTCTTTACTAAACTTACCTAGTATCAGGTATCAGTAAAATTATTTAATATTATGTAGAAACATTTAATTTTAAGTAAAAAAAAAACCTACTGAACAAAAAGATTGCCGAAACACTCATCTAAAAGCACAGTTTGCGATGCATAAAAAATATAGCGGTATTTTTTTGTTTTCAATTTCCGGCTTTTCGTTAATAAACAACTGTAACTCATCTCATTTCATTCCGCATTTAAGAACCTTTCTGAAGACGGTCAAAATTTCAAAATAGGTAGGTACATAATAGTACAAGAAAAACCATCCTCGCTTCTTAAAGTCGTCTACCGCTGTCTTCATCAGCATGACGCTCTTTAAAAACCAATAAAACAACAAGTCAGGGCACGAAGACGAGAAATAAAATTTGCCAGCAAGGTTGTTCAGTTGGATTTTTTTGATATTCCATTCACTTTAAACGTTCCGAGCAAAAGGCAGTGCAGAAAATATTACATACAAATATTTTCCAAGATACCGGCAACTATGCAGCGTTTGACCTGAACTGAATGGAGAATGCATCAGTTAAATATTCCAATAACGAAATTTCTGATTTAATATCGGAGATATTTTTAAGATTGCGAACTTATGCAGACAGAGGCACGTGACTTTTGCGATTTGTGTTGGATCAGATAATGTTTCTTTCAATTCGATTTCTCGTTGATAAACTTTATTGCGAAGAAAGGATTTTTTTTTGCATTTTCATCATAAAAATAACTAAAGTTTGCCGTAATGTTTTCAGCGGGCCTTTGATGGTTGTGTTTATCACTGTGATAAATAAGTGCCAAAGCATATGTCACTCACTTTCCCATTTTGTCAAAAAATGATGCTTTGTCACTTACCTATTTATCGCGTGATAAAAGCAACCATCATACGCCCGATGTTTCATTCTGTCTAGCTTAAATGGTTATACAGAAGGAAAGAAGATCTGTGCAGATTACTTTGATTAGATTTTAAATGCTCAAAATATCACTAATCTACCTATACAACTTCAAAATAGTATCTGTTGAGTCATTACCCGTCTTGACAGAGCGAAGATGGCTTTGTATGGGCTAGACGGATTAGACCCAATTTCGGACCAGGAGCAGCTGAACATCGAATGATAGTTATAGGATACGTATTACCCGACTATGGTAAAAAAAATATATACGCGGATGAAGTTGCGGGCAGCTCCTAGTTTAAATAATATAATTATCGAATGATGGAGATTTTACTAAGGTGGCGCCATCTACAATAGATCGGTAGAACGATATTTTGTATTTGCAGTCCTCTCGAATCGTTGGTCCATGGTCAAAACGCTAGTTTCATGTAATATATCCCGTAACTTATTTAGTATGCGAGACCACCGACCCGGGGCCTCGCCACGTTCCACTGCGTTACTTCTTCCTTCCGTCACGTCACGGTATTGTGACCCCGGCAGTTTAATTCTTCGGAAAACTGTGACAAAATACGGGCATATTTCTTTGTGTTTCGGCGTAATGCAACGCAAAATATAGCCAGGGCATTTGGTTATTGTTTTTAACCTGTAGCTATGTGTCATGCATTATCAAAGCTAAAAATGGGATAAATGTCAATTTAAGATCTGAAAAACGGCAAGGACAAGTGATAGTCGAAAAACGAAATATCAAGAGTCATATTGACACAATCTAATTGGAGCTAGGGTAGCGAAATGGTTAACGTGCCGGACCGGCAATCCAGAGGTACCGGGTTCGATTCCCGGTCTCTTCCACCAGGTAGCTCCTTTTTAATTTTTTCTTTAATCTTTGTATGAAAGGCTTAAATAAAAATTGTGGTGTACCCACATTAAAAAATGAGACATTACATGTTTCATAAATTTATAATAATGTTTTTCAGGGATCCGTACCTCAAAAGGAAAAAACGGAACGCTTATAGGATCAATTTGTTGTCCGTCTGTCTGTCTGTCAAGACCCTTTTTCTCAGGAACACGTAAAGGTATCAAGCTGAAATTCATATCAAATACTCAAGTTTACTGTCCCTTGGAGCTGTGAAAAAATCAAACTTCTAAGCCAACGCAATGAAAAGATACAGCCGTTTATGCTGCAAATTTTTGACACACGCAAGGGAATCAAAACCTACAGGGTACTTCCCGTGAACTCAGAATCTTTAAATTTCGTACGAAGCAACGTCTTATAGCACAGATAAAGGAAATATTGCGAAAACCTTAAATTTTTAGTTACTTCACATTGTACTATCTATTTGGCATACTCTTTAACCCAGCAACTCCACAGTACCTTAAAGAGCGTTTTAGTTATTTCTCGTCTGCAAGGTGCGCTAAAAATTTCCTTTTAACTGTTCCCCCCGCACATTCTAAATTTTATTCCAATTCTTTTACTGTCCAAGCCGTTCTGCTATGGAACTCGCTCCCAGTTGAATTGCGAAGTGCTAATTCCCTTTCTATATTTAAGAATAAGATTAAAGAACATTACCTATCTCTCGAACAATAAAATTGATTGTATTGCGTTGTGTTATATAAGATTCTTATATATGTCTAGTGTCTATTTATATTATTGTTTATATATATGTATGTATGTGTAAGTTTATGTATATCTATTTATGTATGTGTATATTTACCCATATGCGTACTTGTTTTCTGTTAGTATCTAGTTATGTGCTCCCTTCGCCTTTCGCTGCACCTACTCTGTATTAAGTTAAAATTTTCATCAATTTCACTGCCCAAAGGTTGTCTGGAAGAGATCGCTCTTTAGCGATAAGACCGCCTGTTGTCTACCGTTATTTATAAATTGTATTTATCTTGTTTCCTTTTGTAAACTTTTTTGGTGTGCAATAAAGTATTGTTGTATTGTATTGTATTGTATTGTATTGTATTGTACGGAACCCTCGGTGCGCGAGTCTGACTCGCACTTGGCCGGTTTTTTGATATATACTCAATAAGTCACTCAAATTATTCCTAATGTCAGCAGTATGAGGTCCCATTTTTTTTGTCGTTACTCGTTCCATTCTAAAAAGGAATGCTTTTCTCAAGAATAGCTGTTCGAGTATCCGAAGCAGAATTGAATAAATAGGACCAAAACGGGCGAGCATTCCTTGGCTTCTTGATTCAGTTGACAAGTTCGGTATTCGTCTTTTAGTTCAGTTTTTAGCGATAAATCTTTAGCGAGAGAAATAAAGACCTTCAGAAAAAGAGCAATAACTTTTCCAGACAGTCCGTCGAGACCGTAAATTAGGACCCTAATGATACGGCACCACGTCAGTGGACGGCGACTTTTATCATTGCAAAACTGCCACTTTGTCTACAGCTGACATTTTTCATAGATTTCTATATAAATGCCTGGTGCCGTTTTTGGCAAGGACTTCTTTGTATAAGTTTTGAATTTACCACAGCATACAATTCTCAAGATGGTCCTGTGGCGGTGAATTTAAATAAATAAATGGAAGTAGTAAAGACAAGATAGTAAGGCACCGTTATACATAATTTTAAGAAAGACATTCCTTTGATCAACAGTGGTAGATTATGAAATGAATTTGTTCTTGAACGTCTTCAGAACATAATTTTCGATTGAGGTTGCCAATCTTAATAATTTCAGAATCAGACTTGCTACAATTTAAAAAATAATCATTTCTATGTTTTGTTAGCAAGGTGTCACTAATGTTTTTTTTTTAAAGCAGGGGCGTAGGGACGGTTCTTTCCAAGGCACCGGAGGATAACCAACATTGAGCTGCTTATGCAGAACATTAAAAGTATATCTTGTAGGTATAATATCAAAAATGAAATACCTTCAAAATAAAGTCAAAAGGGTTGCATCCTCTTCCCCTATCACCAAGTTATTAACCTTATTTTACTATCATCGCAGTACGTACAACGGAAAGACAATACTCAAGTATTTCATGCATCGTTAGAGTTAAGCTGCAATGAATAAAGTCTGAAATGTTTTTTAATGTTTTTAATGGCCAAACGTAAAGCTTCGCCATAGCTAACGTTGTTACTTCATTGTTTCGAGCGAGAATATTATTTTTAAGTTATTGTTTTAAATTAGACGGTGGGTTTGGAAAGTGTTTAACTTTTCGGTTATGGAATAACTTCTCCGATAGTTAAAAACACTGCATCATTTTAGATGTGTTTTTTTTTTACCTTACCGGAGATAAATTCTATAACACATCATATCAATTACCTGGGGGAGGCATACACTTGTCGCGAATGCGGCCGAGGGATTCAGTTCCAAACAGGACTATTTAGTCACGAGCGTAAGCGTGGTCACAATGCTGCTTAAATCATCTATTATAGATGAAAATGCTTATTATTTTTATCATAAAAAATGAAAGACGTGTTTGACATATAGTTGAACCTAGATAGCTTTCTACTACCAAAAGCTTGAAAGTACAAATCACAACTTCAAAATACCTGAAGTTTTCCTATTAGACTGACAGACATGGTGAAGAGGGTTTCTACGGCCCCATAAATCAGGAATTCTCACCTGCAATGTACTGGGCCAAGCGCAGCTGGTGCCTCCTATCACCTCGACAGCAACCGGCTGGTACTCCGCCAATTCCGAAGCACAGGACCCTTGGGACGCCGAGGCTCCATACTGCGCCACTTGGATGCTGATAGTTGTGCCTCGAGGACATATGAGGGACACCATCTCCTCGTCACAAGCGGCTTTCTGATGCGTGCGGAGCGTGCCCAGGAGAAGTTCTGTGAACAATGTAAAAGTGGAATAAGTATTAAGAAGTACTGTACACACACTATACTGTATACTGTATTTTGGGGGGTTTGGCCGTAATTGCCACGCTTAGTATGTGGGTAGGCGATCGAGTACCTAATTTCCATCGGAGTAAAAACAAGCATGCTGCTACCCATCCTACGGTGGTCTTGGACGTAGTTTTAGGACATTCCTGGGTCCACTCAAAGGGCAATGGAGCGAGCTATGCTCGGAGTTTCCTTACGGAATCGAATCCGAAATGATGAGATACGCAAGAGAACCAAGGTTGTACTTAACCCAAGTAGCATTCGGGGTTCTATATAAGATGTCTAGTCGTTCACATGTACTCCACAAGCTGTGTAAGTCAGATGTATAAGAGCTGTATAGCTTGCTATAACGCTCTTATAGAACCAGTTTGGGCACAAATTAGACAGCCTTAAGTTCACTATGGCTGTACATTAGCAGTATAATAGCATTATGATAGCAGTTTAAGTAGTAACATCGGACTTAAGGCTGACTTGCGGCACTATATGGGACGCAGTGTGATCCATACAATGTACATGAGCGTAATAAAGAGTAACAAGTGGCTAAATACACAGCCTTCACAGTTATAAAATCCGACAAAAGTACTCCAGTGCTACCTAAAATTCACGTGTGTCCTAAATTATTTCTTCATTTTATAATTATTCACAATTGATTTTGGTTTTGTGTGTGCCATCCAGAAAACATTAACTCCGGCGGATATTTGGATAAAAATTTATGATAACACGCGGTATTAAGTACCTGTTTCAAAGACTTAATAATGTTAATGCCATGGGAATGCAACTTTATCGTGAAATGTATACATATTTACAGCTAAAATATTCACGCGCCTTTGTAAAAACGCGATATTCATTTTAAAATATTTAAAACTGGCTGAGAGGAAATCTACAATTTTCAGTTTTTGATATTATATTGGCATTATAATTATACTACGGTAATTAATTATAACATGAAACCAAAACTCAATCGCTATATCTGCGTATTTTGTGATATCTGCATGATAATTTTTGAGATATTTATATTTGGTAAATATTTTAGGTTAGAACAAAATGGTGGAAATGAAATACCGCTATGTGAACTGTTATAACTCCAATTTAATGCGGTTGAGCGTATATAGGTTCACAGTAGTCCTTTTAACAGCCTACAGTGCACATGCGAACCATTTAAACACTTCTGTACAGATAGTAAAAAAAGGTTATTTTAATGATCACAAACAAGTCCTACTACAGCTACTAGCTGTATAACAGTCTAAAACAAGTAAACATAACAGCCTTTGGCTTTATAAATGACCACGTGTGTTCTATTAAAATGCTAGCTTTCTAACATCGTACAAGTAGGCCGTTAAACAGCGGTTGTCGTATCTCTACCCTCCTATAATGCTCTTAGTCAGACGGCTGACTAAAGGATAATTGTTAGAGTATTATAACACCAACAAACGTATAAAAGTATAACTCTACACTCCTATAAGTCCCTTAGACAGGTGTAGGTGTAATTTATCGCAATAATGCAGCTTATACATCACAAGTGAACTGTAATAATGCTTCAAGTACACCTGGGAACTAAATGTGTACTCTTAAATGGAGTAAAATGCTACTTGGGAAGTGGCTGTGGGCGGGGCACATTGCTCGTAGACCCGATGCTCGTTGGGGCAGAAAGGTTCTTGAGTGGTGATAGCAGACTGGAAGATGCAGCGTTGGAAGATTCCCAACAAGATGAGCCAAATTGGATGAGGGTGACGCAAACCGATCGTCGTAGAGAACTTTGGAAAGGCCTTTGTCCAGCAGTGGACGTCTATCGGCTGATATGATGATAATACTGTACTAGATGAGCCTCTTCAGTATAGATTGAAAAGGCCACCAAGAGTGGAAATTATGCAACTGATAGTTGTTGGGAACGTGGACTGTATAGTTAAAATAATACTCGCATGAAGTTTAATAATCCCGCCAGGCAAGCGGGAGACCGTGAGATGTGGTCGCTTCGGAGTGTGAGTGGTAAGTGAGCTGTAGCTGGGGGCGCGGGGGTATTTGTGCCCGCGCCACTAGCGCTCGGCGTGAGTGCGCATCAACGCGCTTAAAATTAAGCCACGCCTCCGAATTGCCTCTTGGGTTTGTTTATTAAATTAAGAAAACATACACATTTTATTCACAAGTACAACACACAGTAGAAATAGGTAAGTAAAAAACAGGAGGAATAAAATATTTATCTTAAATCTAACACAAATGACATAAATCAGGCAATAAGTAACACGTAAACAATAAATCAAATAATAGCAATTAAACGGTAGAAAACAACACTTACGTACTATAATATAATTAAGAGATCGACATACGTGATTCTATACAACATATAGGGTTATTTCCCACAATAGTTATAGAAATTTTACAAAAAGATGACAATTTCGGAGTCAGATTTGAGATGATCATAAATCATGATATATGTATAGGTTATACCGGACATTTTCTATAATCATAAAGTTGTAAGTGATGGGGTTAGTGTTCCATGAGTCAGTCAGTGTAAATAACTCAGGCATGAACACTAAGAACAACACTTACATACGTGCACTTACATAGCTATAGGATTATATCGCTTCAACGTCACTATTTGGGTAAAATCTAGGAGCTCCCGTCAGTTTTAGTTATGAAAGGTAGACGGATATAACATAATTTTTATTAACTCGAATGTGGTTATGATAAACATAGTTTATTTGCAAAAGTATAATAAGACTTAACATTTCCTTGTTTGCAAGAAAAACCCTTCGTTTTGTTTCATCCTGTATGAACCTGAAATGAAAACAGACTAGCAGTCCTACGCTAAGATACATACATAAATATATATGATCCGATCACTGCATCAGTTTATATGCACGGGCGCGTATGTTATCGCTCCTGCGGTCACGGCACAGACAACCCCCACTAGACGGAGCTTGTAAGGCGACCCGCGCGCACCAACGATATGGTACGGCAGAACATTAAAGTATCAACACGGCGGCCACCGTTTAGTTGCGGCCTTGTTTATGATCCATGCGTACGTCAACGAAAAAATAAATTAAATAAATAACGTGGTAAATGGACGCAACGCAACTAAACGGTGGCCGCCGTGTTGATACTTTAATGTTCTGCCGTACCATATCGTTGGTGCGCGCGGATCGCCTTACATGCTCCGTCTAGTGGGGGTTGTCTGTGGGTCACGGTAAGCGACCCCAATACGCAGCGTAATTCAGTTAGGTGTGTGATTCTCAAATACCATCATCTACACTGCTTTTCTATGCGCTTTAATATGTGTAAAGCACGCAATAAGTAAGTCATATCGTGGCAATAATTTATGATTGTGTTGACATCTTTCCCATTTTCATATTACCGTACCCCGAAAGTAATCAATAGAGCTCATATTATACCTAATATCAAAAGTCACAGAACTTTATGCCGAGACCACACGCTTGCCAAGCCTCAGCAGGACGCAGTTATATGTTAGAGTGAGCACGACGTAGTTCCGTCTCACTCTAACATAGGTATAACTGACTTCTGCAGGCTTGCCAAGGCTTGGCAAGTATGTGGACCCGGAATTACAAAACCGCCGCACATCTAAGCGCTCGGATCAAGTAGAATTGGTTAGTTTAGTATATGCAGTATCGGAAATTCTGGTATTTTCCTCAACTATATTATTTTTTGCATGTCTTTTCAAACTGCAGCGCACACCTATCAAATCCGTATCAGCATCAACTCTCCTCATGCTACGGTGGAAGTGGAATAACACGCTGTCACCACGCTTACGTCGAGTACGCGGGGGACCGCGTGTGGTTCCCGCGCTCAAAACAAGAGGCTAGTAGACTCATTTTTGAAATATATTTAAAATGGTTAATAATGATCTTACTAGCTCTAAAAAAACTTGTATTTTTGTGAAAGCTTTTAAATTTTTTAAATTGAAAATTATAAATTTCATGAACAGTCAAACACGCCGTCCGCCATTTTTGCCTTTACGTAGACTTCCGAAATGTTCGAAATTCGACCCTCGTATAGTGCCGTCCCGCTCACTCCAATATACTTTGGCAGGAGATCGAGAGGGACGGCACTATTCGAAGTCGTCTGAGTAGACCTTCAGTTTTCTTTACGGGACCGATGACGTCACTATCATAAGTGAAAATGGCGGACAGCGTTTTAAGCATTTCAAAATACAAATTAAAAACCATATTTTCAAATTCAACTTTTTCAGCCATCTTTCACTTTTATGAATTGGAAAATATATATTTAGGTTTCCTATGCTAAATACTATACGAAATAAAAATTTGTTTAATACAATTTGACATGAGTCAACTAGCCTATTGCAAAAAGTGGACGTCTCGTCGCAAGTGCGGCGTCGCCTCGCCGTCACCGCGCAGCCGGCAGTGCTGGTCCGGTGTAGCTACGTGGTTGACGCCGGATGGACGGCGAGCTAATGGGGTAAGGCGGCGCTGGTCCAGTGCCCCGGTGCCGAGCGGTTAGGGGTACGATAACCTTAAGACGTACTTACTAGTCATCAGGGTGGATACATTCGGTATTTGAACAATTGTCTTTAATAGATCACTTTACGAGATATGTGTGAAGGATTACTCTGTTAAAGAATTTTTAGACGATAATTTTTAATTCGTACCCATGACATGCATGCCACGCACAATTTGTATGCCTTTTGGCGCCTCATAGTGACAGATGTAACAATGGTAACAGCTTTTGACCGATGTTGGAGAAATAAAATATTATTGATTCGTTTCCATGGCTCCCCCGACCAAAACGGGCAGCAGCCCACATCACTCACATGATCGACTGCCGCTCCAAGCATAAACATTTTTCAACTTTTGCTTCAGTATAAATATTATCCATTGATGTAATATTTCAATTAATGACAGACGATTATCGTACAGCAATAATCGTTTAAAGTGTTAATATTTTGGCCCGTATTTATTCAATAATTTCATGAAAGTGTAATATACTGACTAGATATTCTGGATGATGTATGGGATGGAAGATGGAGTACTTTGTCGTGAAACGAAAACTAGCATCGATTTTGCCACTGCATTTTGCCTTCGTATATATCCAAAAAGGCACATCTCACAATAAAACTTGTACAGTGATGTATTTTTTTCAGTTGGCACGAAATAGGTAAAGTCGCCATCAAATATATCGCAGCATATAAGGCGTTCATAAATATGTGAACATGTACTGTAACGCCCAGTCAATAAGAGTCGTGTTCACATATTTATGAATACCTTACATGCTACGATATGTCTGATGGCGACTGTACGACAACAATGTGATAAAGTGCCGGGGTGCTTGTAATATTAAATAGTTCTATAACTATGATGACATGTTTTTTTATAACGACCCAACATGGCTCTACTTCACCTGATGGTAAGTAAAAAAATTGGGCAAGTGCGAGTCCGACTCGCGCATGAAGGGGCGCATGATATATATATATATATATATAATCTATAACAAGTTTGTTGTATGGGAGCCCCCCTTAAATATTTATTTTATTTTATTTTTAGTATTTGTTGTTATAGCGGCAATAGAAATACATCATCTCTGAAAATTTCAACTGTCTAGCTATCACCGTTCTTGAGATACAGCCTGGTTACAGACGGACGGACGGACGGACAGCGAAGTCTCAGTAATAGGGTCCCGTTTGTACCCTTTGGGTACGGAACCCTAAAAAGGGGAGCCTAAGGCAAGTCGCAATGGCAATGCTATGCTGGCCCGAGAGATGCCTCTTCACGCTTCACAAATGTTCAGAAATTACATTAATGGAAACTAAAAGTGAAAATAAGCCTTGACTGAACTTATGATGAGGTGAATAAAATGGACAGGTGGAAAATAATCAAAAAATAATTTCCGCTATAAGACTGCGTTTCTACCAGAGATGTGCGAGGATGCGTAGCGAGGGATGTGTTTTTGGTAACCAATATAATCAGCTGCGATGACTGAGAATAAGTAAATGGAGTTATTCCATCGGTTCTTAACAAACACAACTCGGTACGCATCCTCGCACGTCTTTGGTGGAAACGCAGCCTAACCTAATACAAGAGGGAGTAATCTTAATAATTAACTGACAGCATGTAGCGTAAACTCATAGAGTATTAAGCAAACGTATTAGATAAAAGCTAGTAATCACGCGGAATTGCCTACGCGACATTAATTGCTGTGCTATCATAAAAGCCGTATCTTACTATAAAATCTATAGAAAGATACGATCTTGTACCGTCACGGCAGAACTGCCAATCTCGGCCACTTGATATTGCCAGACTTGCTTGAACGTACACATTTTAGTTTAATAATATCTTTGATGCCTTCAGAGACAAATACCAAAATGACATTGTAGTCGATATTGTAGACAAGTGCAAGTAGGAATGACGACTGATGTTAAATTGTACAGCATACTGTAGTTATTTGAATAAAATTAGCTCAGTATGTCATGAAAAAAAAAAAAACAATAAAATTATATTTTTTTTATTTGTGACTAATCTTACGCAAATTTTATGTTTTTTTTAATATCCTAATCAAAGCGACTGAAATAATCATGACTCTCTGATCTTTTTTTCTTCATTGTTGACAAGACTGCCCATAAGCAACAGTGTTCAACATTTAACTTTCAACTCTTGCTTGTGCTTACATTTCTACAATGCAAGACGCATTAACAATAATTAATTCAAGGCCCTTAAAACTTAAAGTACAGAAAGTTCAATGAGAAACGTAGGTATTGTAAGTACTTACAGTAGGCCCTTTAAGCTCTGCACAGCAATATTAAATGTTGTGTAGGTATTAAGAGAACGCTAAAAATACACACTTGTACTTTTATTATTTGGTTTTTGTGAACGCGATGTCAACTTTTATTTATTTTGCTTATTAGACGTACAAGAACACTGAGTCAAGAGTCGTTTATGATGGAATTAAAAAAGGAAAGTTATCTTAGTTTACACTGACTAACAAGACATTCCTTTTTTAAATCCAGAATAAACGACTCCCTGACTCAGAGTTGATTTGAATCGAGAACAAAGTGTATAATGAAGATTATTAAATCTTACTATCAGGGTTGTTACCGATTATAAGTACGTCAAAGTGTATAATGAAGATTGTTCAATCTTACTATCAGGGTTGCTACCGATTGTAAGTACGTCAAAGTGTATAATGAAGATTGTTAAATCTTACTATCAGGGTTGTTACCGATTATAAGTACGTCAAAGTGTATAATGAAGATTGTTAAATCTTACTATCAGGGTTGTTACCGATTATAAGTACGTCATTTTACGTAGAAAACTACCGTGAGTCTCAGACAGATTAAAATATTTACACCATGATTATGGATGGTCAGTGCCCCCCAGCTGGAGAATAGTTTTGAATACTACATCTGTGGTTGTGGACGAGACCTTAGCAAATGACGTAGTGAGCGTTGTGTGCAAGTCGACAGTTGCGGATACCCTTGAAACGTCGACAAACGTTTCACCGAATGCTTCATTTCGTCGACAAATTTTTACTCGTAAGTCATAATTTTTTCAGACATTTTGTAAATTATTACCTTTAGATTAGGTTAGGTTTGTGTTATAACATTCAAAAATATTTTATGGTTTCAGAAAAAAAATGCTTTCGATGAAATGAAAATTCGATGAAACGTTTGTCGATATTTCAAGGGTAAACCCGACAGTTGACATTGTGTGTGCAACGAGGGTAGATTCTTGCTTCCACCGCCGACGCCCGAGCAGCAGCTGCGCGGACAGGGCGTTTGCCTACAGTGCTCGGGCTTGGCCGCCGCCGCGACTGATCGGCTCTCCTGATGATGACTCGCGTACCGATTCGAAATACGTCGAGCGATATTCAACTTCTACGATGTGAGTAAACCCGTTTTGTAGGTATTTTAATGTAAGTAGGTACGTCAATTTCGCGGTATCTAAATCCGTTAACAAATCAGGAACAAAGCTATTTAGCTGTGCTACACTGCCCACGGACCCCATAGTGTACGTCCTTGCTCCGCTAACAAATGTAGATCTGAGAAATTGACGTAGGTAGTATCAACTCACCTCTGTTTCAAAACCCCCCGGTCTTCCCTATATCACTCAGATGAAACATACTTTAAGGAAAGTCCCCCTGTTTGGTTGCACTATACATAAGATTTAAATATCTTCATAGAAGACTTTGCTGTCTGACTTCAAACATGATTAAATTATTACCCAAGCACAAAACCTGTATACTTATACAGCACTTGAACCGTTAATTTAAGCTGAATAACCGCTTTATAATTCTTGTCTAATTATTAAGGAACTAGACGCAGATCTTCTGAATTCAGTCTTGTACGATGTTCGGAGTGATTTATGTGTAAGTCGGATTAATGTAGGTTTCCTGAGCTAGTGGGTACCGCCCTTACTTAGGTATGTCGCAAAATAGTAGAGAATTGCATTGTTGCATTCTAGTTTGAAGAGTATGTGTTTAAAGTGTGTTAATTCAGAAACTTCTTCTGAATATAGGGTTTTTACACCGCAACAAACAATTAAGTACCTAACACAAATTATATCGGGTCTTTTGCGATATTCCTTGATTTACCTTCACGATACAATTGCCTAAATATATCTTTCTCGCGTAACAAATATCGTCTGTTGAAAGCCAAGTCACTAAATAACAAATACCTACTTAAAGCAAAGCCCTTATCTCAGTATCAATCTACAAACTAGGTACGAGGTTTTGAAGAGTGGTGACAGAAATTTAGTAAGTATAAGAGGCCTTATTCCTTTAAAAAAAAATTGTTTTCATATTATGACAAATATATTGATAAATTCAACCAACTTTTTGAAGTGAATAATACTTTTCCCCGAAATCTAGATCGTAACATAGCTATTTCATGCTTTCATTGCGTGCAGTCGAAAATAAGTTGAAAAAACCAATTTTCCACGTGAATTTTGTCAATTTCGAGTAGTTTTTGAAACAATAATTATCAATGAAAAATTCAAACTGCAGGTTTCACATATATACCAAAAAATCCCAATAGCCCTGTTCTAGGTAGTAACATCAATAATATGTTAAGAAACATGTTTGATCATAAAGAAAAATGTCTAAAACAATCAGGATTTTAAAAGGAATAAGGGCCCTTAAGTATAGTAGTTACCCGGCGATATTATCCATCTGTAGACATGACGAATCCATGTAAGTGACTAACAAAATCATAATATAGATTTCTAATATAAATTATTTGCACTGTTATTTGATTGCTGTGTATGCCATACGATTAAATATATATAAGACTTGTTGATGAACAGATATCGAAAGTAATCGCTGACTAATTATTTTCTCAATATTATTGATATTATTATTGTTTTACTGTTTCAGTAAAATAATAACGCGTATTTAATTAAAATTGTGTAAGTGTTTGTAAATCCAAGTCTTCAAATTTTACAGTTAAATATTTGTGTATAAAATATAAATGTGGAATTAGTAATGTAATGTGTAAACTATAAATAAATGGCTTTACTATTCTATTCTAAGTGGTTGTACAATTATTAACATTTAGAAAGTTTGAGCGTGTCTACAATGTAAAATATTTTCTCGACACAGAACTGTAAAAAGTCCAGCGCTCAAAACATTAGACAAATAAATATAAATTTACTAAGAAACTATTCTTTGTTTTCTTTTACCGAGACTGGTGATAAATTCGAACATAACTTTCTTAAAAGGGTCGTTGTTTCCCTTCCCATCCTATGCGTTGCTTCACAAAAAACAAATACCTAAGTTACAATAACGTTATTTTGTTCATAAAATACCGCATTAACTTTTTCAGCCCTTTGGCTATGTACAGAATTACTTGTATTTTAGTCTACACTCACCGTAAAGATTAAGACTCGTGATCATGATTGAGACTTTATGATTTTTCCATTTTTCGCTTCGCTAACATTTGGTTTACGTTAGCAGACGTTAGGTACTGCTTTAATAAAAATAATTAGTTATGGTGTAGCATGTCGTTACTATCGATTCTCAACGTAATTTGAGGGCAACGATAGTGCCGATCATGAAATCTGAATCTTTAACGGTAGATGGCACTGCGGAGCCACTCTAGGCATACAAAAAGCAACTGGTTGAAAAATTCAAAGGCTCTTGCATCAGGTTCAGTGGTCCGTGTTGGTGCGGAAAGCCGTCAGAGACGCAGGTTCGAACCTTGCCTGAACCAAAGAATATTTATATACTAACGTAAAAAGAAACGAAAGCTACACTTGTGTGCAGTAACAAAACTCGCGGCTATGTGTGCGTGTCGAGGGGCGAGCGCGGGCGAGCGCGGGACGCGCGAGATGGGGAAAGGCATTCACGTGAATGCCTTGTCGAAGGATTCGGCATTACATGGTCACCGACGCCCGAGTTACACCGATAGGCCGCTGTCACGCCTGTGCCGGAACCATTAAACTTTTCGATTCACTGTAAACATTTAGTCCTGTCTTCTCCTCAAACTAAAAAAGTTTCAGAGCCCGTGTACGCACTTGGTTATGTATTTTTATTGGTTGGCATTTTCTATATGACTCACTAATTGAGGGTCTCATGATGACCAGGTAGTTGTTAATGGAACTCAGCCAATATTGAAGCCAAAGATTCCAAATTTTGGTTAAATGTTAAGTATTATTAGCATTTTCTATATCACTTGCTAAATGAAGGTCTCATCATGACCAGCTAGTTGTTAATGGATTTCAGCCAATATTGAAGCCAAGGATTCCAAAGTTTTGGTTAAATGTTAAGTTTTATAAGCATTTTATATATTACTCAATAAATGAAGGTCTCATGATGACCATCTAGTTGTGAAAGGATCTAAGTCGAGCATTTCAAATGTTGGTTAAATGTTAAGTTTAATACCTGTGTGGTCGCTTAGTTTAATTTACCATATAGTCAAAACTGCTCTTAAGTTTTAATAGTTTCCCATAGACCAATCAAATTTTGTGGTAATGGTAACGTATAATTTGTGCTCAATCAAAGTGGTTTCCAAACTGTAAGAGCTTTCTGGGAACTATTTGATAGCCTTTAAGATTAAGATTGTTTATATTATGGGATATTTACAACCATGCTCTACAGGAATTAATCCTGTTTACAGTATTCCGTGTTTTATTACAAACAGTGTTAATCCCAATACACGTGAGCGATTATAAAACTTTAGCTTTAATGGTGCCGATGGTATAAATATTTATAGAAAACGTCTAACTCCTATTTTATGTTATTTATTATTGTTGATTGTGCGTTGTTTTTTAGTTTAGCTGTTTTTTTCTCAAACATGCAATGAAATGTTGTCACAACATGCTTGACAGGCTTCGTAGTACAGTACTTTTATCTCACGAGCGCGGGTGAGCCATGTTTGTGTGAGTAATGTACATGCACATTGGCTCTGTGTGGGTGAGCCGGAACTGTTCGCTCCCGAGATCACCCACACAGAGCCAATGTGCATGTACATCTACTCACACAAACATGGCTCACCCGCGCTCATGAGTTAAAAGTACTGTATCACGTTTCGGGCGGAACAACTCAAGAGAACTGTAAAGGAATTTCATACAAAATTTAAGGCTGAAGTATTTTTTTTTAAACACGGCGTCTGTGTTCATTAACAGGCTAAACAGCTGAATTATATATATTTTTAAGCTGTGTATTTTTTTTTTATTTCATTTCATTCATACAAGCCTGGCCGTGAAAAGGTATATTGTTTTAAAATTGTACAAACCTATTAGTTGGTCTTTGCGTTTCGGTGGCTCCGATTAAGATGTTTGGTATGCCGTAATATTAACCGTATGTTGTATAGAGTATTTGTGTTTTTCTCAGTCAACCTTTGACAACGGTAACTGTAAAGTTTCCGAAACGTCAAGAAGGCTTAAATAATGAATATACGCGATATAAACCGTTTAAATTGTTTTATTTAAAGATTGTATTACTATCCTTTGTTACTTAGAAAATTGTGACATAGAGCTGATTACTGCGTGGAAAATTTAATAATGCGTTGTAATAATTTGTTTGTTATTACAATTTTATCTAGTAGGGAATAAAATAATACAGTTATATGCCTATTACATGAAAAAAAACATATTTCTACTATTCAATATTTTATTAATCGCAACTTGAAATAATATGGTGTAAACAACTGCAATAGATACCTAGTTGAAGTGTACAGAGAGTATTTCTAGCTTGATTATTAAAATCCAATATTTGTCTTTTACATCTTATATTAATTTCGAATGTAAATGGTTATTTCCATATTGAAAATTTGGCTTCCACGATGGTGAAACTTAAAATTAAAAATCAATTGGTAAACAGAAACAAAAACATATTTAATGATTTCAACATATTAAATTTAATACTAGCTGCACCGCGTGCAGTTACCCGCTCATCACCCCACGGGAACACTACATTTTTTCGGGATAAAGAGTAAGTAGCTTATGTGTGGATCCAGGGTGTCAGCCACCTTCATACAAAAATTTATAAAAATTGAGCGTGAAGAAATAACAAGCTTTCGCATTTATAATATTAGTGTGAAAAGTTGTATTAATTTATGATAATTAGGATTTTAAGCACTTGTCAGTTTATATTAGTTTTTAATTTGGCAAATTCGTCCGCGTAAGTTTTTCTTTGCCGAAGCCGAGTAAAAAGTATCGTAGGTATACCTAGAATAGAATAGAATACATTTATTTTGCAGTAAACATGTCCAATACATTCAGGTCTTATTTATAAATAATAGGTAAGTTTCCACGTTTAACCATAACTGGTGTGCAAAAGTAATTACCTACAAAAGTACATAAGTACTACTCCGCTACCTAAAGGTTGTCTGGAAGAGATCGCTATTTAGCGATAAGACCGCCTGTTGTTTACCTCTGCCTGTTATTTTAATGTATTTCATGTTGTGTTGTATATTCCTTGATGTTGGAGGTGTGCAATAAATAGTATTTGTATTTGTATTTGTATAAGTGTTGCAGAAACTATACAGATTAAATCGTCTTGCTTCAGTTTATTTATAGTTTTAATTATAATTAATATCACTAACAGTAAAATATTTAAAATAAAAATGCTCTTTCATAATTCACTTCATGTAATCATCCATAAACATCCTATAAACATCTATGGATGTCCAGCTATCTCTGTATCAAAATTGGTTAGACTCCCTTCAACCGTTTCAGCGTTATGAGGGGATAAAAAATATTTATCATCAGATGGAGCTCTACGGCTGGCGCTGTAGAAAACTGATTTCAATACAATTTTATAATTGGACGTATTTATGCAAACGGGAACCAGTCCACATATCAAAACCGTTTACATTGAACCATTTCACCATAGCATAAAGTATAAACGTTTAATGTGGGCTAGTTCCCTTTTGCATAAATACGTCCAATTACCTATATAATTAATGGTGTGGTAGTCGCCAAAGTCACTAACTGGGCAAGCTGAAAATATGCGCTGGAACTTCACACCACAGCGGCTAGGCTCCCAGCACATTGGTGATTTACTTGGTGTTTCTATTTTGTATATTTTTTACGTACCTACATAAAACTGTGTTGTGTTATTTTTGGCAATAAATGTATTTTTTTATTTCTTTCTTTAATAGTATCGATGTTTATTTTGTTAATCGTAATAAATGCCTTTTCTTGATTTTTTTTATAGTTGGCTCAAGAACTAATACTAAACTCTAGGTTTAACTTGTAAATAATTCATTATCTCAACCACTTTTATTATATTGTTCATACGAATAATAATAACAAAATGGTGACATTCAAAATTGTTTGCTCGTTGCACATTCATCAAACAAACAGAAAATCATTTTTTTTTTCTAAAGAAAAAACTGCACTCGATTAACTTATTAAAGCAGAGCCGGCATTATCTCGAGATAAAAATATTTACAAGCTCTGTTCAGCTTAGGGCGCTCAAACAACGGGTCATTAAGGGGAAGTGATCTATTTATAGCGTGTGCTCGTATTTCATAGCCGACGAGAGGCGTAATAGGGAGCACGTGGTGTGGCCCATTCTGTGGTCGACTTGAGGCATAGGAGGCAGCGGGAGCGAGAAATAATATCATCCACAGCTCACTGTTAACTGACTATGTCAGTAGCCGACAAGAGGCGTGCTAGAGAACGCGGTATGGGCCATTTTGTGGCTGACTGAAGGCATAGGAGATAGCGGGAGCGACAAACTTTTTTTTTTAATGGTAATATCATGACGACGCGATCGTTTCTGTGGTATACAGTATACAGCTACCAGGGTATGGAGCCGGCGGTCTTGGTTTTGAATCCTGGCAGGAGCAAATATGTGTATGCGGAGTTCGAATCTTTGTTGGTGGGCTAAGGATTTTTTGTGTGTTAAATTATGTATACTGTCGTCTAATTCTCGTTGTACGACCATTACTTAGTATGAGACTACATCGAATTATGAAAGGATTTCCCACAAATTATAAGTTTTGATTGCCATTTTTATTATAATTAGTACAAGTAAACAAGCCGCAAAACATGTTGGGCGCATCTTTGAACCACACAAGTACTTTGAAATCGGTAGTTGAAGTACCAGCCCTAAAATGAGGATGGGCTCATAGAGATAGCAACAGAAACCACTTGACTTTTACTTATATCGGGGTCTAAGGGTTTTACGTATTTTTTCTACGTCCTGGTACATGCCACACATGTTTTGTTGATATTTCATTCTAAACGTATTTTTTTCGTACTGCGGGACAGCAAGGAACCGGTAAGTAATGTTTTATAGAAGCAATCTGATTTTGACTTTTTATACAAAACATAATTCACTTTTTTTTTGTTCCTTACCTTTTGTGCTTATAGTTGTTAGTTTTACTTTATAAGTTTCGTTGGTCTTGTTTTTTGCGGCTCAAATATATACGAATACTTTGATTGAATCAATCATTTATGTTTAATAAAATGTTGTTGAAATTAATAACTTACAATAAAATAAAGAGTTTGTCGTGATTTTAAATATTTCTTAGAACAATAAATAGGTATATTTTATTTAAAGATTTTTTAAATGATCGACAGCTTTTGTATAACTTTGTTGAATTTCTCAGATACAAAGCTATGTTGTAACACCTGAATAAACAACAAATTATGTATCTAACATAATATTTAGCTTTTTGTTCTGTCTAGAATATATTGACGACAAAAAATTGTGAAATAAAAGTTTTTTTTTTCAAATATAGGCCACATCCAAAACAAAAGAACCAAACGTACATTTTAAACGCCGAATATTGTACCAAAGCCTCTAGCATCTCGCAATTAACTTAAGCCCTTGAGCGGCCACACCATAATGAGAGGTGAGCTTGATGAAGATTTGGTTAGCACTCCATATGGACGCTTTTTCACATAAATATAAGAATAAAGCGAGTCTGCAAGTTTATCGCGAGATAAATGAGAACCTACTATACATTCTCTGAGAATTCGAAACGTTTCTAGAGCCATTTTTTTTGGAATAAAAAATTTCTTGTTACTCTCCGGCCTATATTATACATATCTCTTAAGTCTTAACTAACGACCCGCCCCGGCTTCGCACGGGTGCAATGCTGATAAATTATGAATGTATTATACATAGAAACCCTCCTCTTGAAACACTATATCTATTAAAAAAACCGCATCAAAATCTGTTGCGTAGTTTTAAAGATCAGTTTTAAAGAAGTGACTTTTTGTTTTAAACTATATAAAACATACAACTATAAAGTAAATATTTTTTCAAATTACAATGATTGAATTGGGCCACACCCAAAACAAAAGAACTCAACGTACATTTTTAACCGCCGAACATTGTACCAAAACCTCAACCATCTGTCTCGCGGTTAACATACAGCCCTTGAGCGGACTCACCATAATGAGAGGTGAGCTTGATGAAGACTTGGTTAGCGCATCATTAATCTTTGTCGCATAAATACAAGAAAACGATGGCCTATAATAATCACGTTTATCGTGAGAGAAATGACAACACATCAAACACTTTTTGAGAAGTGTGTGTTTTATGAATCTAGAAACATGGCTTTCCTTTTGAGATAAAAAGTAGCTTATGTTACTCTCCGGCCTATATTCTATTTCTTTGTAAAATATCACAATAATCTGTTAGGTACTTTTTCAAATTATAATGTTTAAATTGGGCCACACCCAAAACAAAAGAACTAAAAGTACATTTTTAAACGCCGAACATTGTACCAAAACCTCAGCCATCTGTCTCGCGGTTAACACGTAGTCCTTGAGCGGACTCACCATAATGAGCGGTGAGCTTGATGAAGACTTGGTTAGCGCATCATTAATCTTAGTCACATAAATACGGGATGACACTGTGACGCCGTTTCGGATCCAATATAACGGTTTTAAAATAGGAAGGAAGACGATGTGCTTTGTTGAAGATGATTATTACATGTTAAAATTACTGTGATTACTCATTATAGACGACTACTTTATATCTATCCATGAGTTTTCAAGATACTTATTAAAAATGGTTCAGCATCTACGTATCTACTCATAGTATTGCGTTTGTATGCGTCATAATAAATAAATAAGTAAATCAGACAACCTCACACAAATCCATCTAGTCCCAAATTAAGCTCAATAAGTTTTGTGTTATGAGTACAAGACGACGATGTACATACGACTGATATAGATAGATATATACAACAACCATGTCCCAAGCATAAATATTCGAGTTTATCACACAAATATTTGCTCTGGCCGCGATTCGAACCCGGGACCGCCGGCTCAGTACAAATATACTCACTACAAACTGCACCAACAGCTTCGTCATAACAATCCCTTTAAGGTCTTGATTTAAAAACACAATTGAACAGAGTAACAACTAATTCGTGATCGAATTTATTACTCAATTTCGATCTTAATTCTGATGACTGAATAAAAAAAAGCTCAACTAGTTTAACTACTTGAGAAATACCCAAATTGTGCTTAGCAGTAACCAAAATAATGCTAGTTTTAATAACTTATTTCGGTAACTGCCTATAGTAGCCCTCAGTTTGTCAGTCCTCCGATTTATGTAACTAGCGACTAACATTTGGGCTACTTGGGTTTTTCAATGTAGATGTGAAAATAATGTAAAATTTTGACGTGATAAATGCAAGGTAATTATACCGAAATATTATTAAAACTTTACCGTTTTATTTCTTTTATTTCATTAACGGTAAAGAAATCTTTTTACTTCCCCTCGTCCTATTGAGTAGATAAAAATAACTTGACTATTTGTGGCGTCGTTACAACGTGTCAGATGTCATTAGGCGCATTGTCCTCTCAAATACTTGGATATGGAAATATCCAGTGACAGACTCCGAGTGAATACACTTATATGTCGTAGGCAACCGAAAATGGCGCCTCAGATCATAGGGACTTTGTCAATATTACAGAAACGATATAGAAAGGGTTAAAATATATCACTACTCTTTCCCCGTACCGTACGTTAAGTTTGCACCTCATAACCATGGCGTCGGATATAAATGAGCTCCAAACTTAACGTAACTGGGTTATTCAAATCAAGTCTTTGTTCCTGCGTTTTGCGCAAATTATAATAGAACTTGTGTACTAGGCGTCCGTTTGCGGCAAAATTTTGTTCAAAAACAGACGCAGAGTTCTACTCGTATACTAATTTGCGCAAAAATCGAAACTAGGGTGTCCTACCGGCACTTTTTTTCTATAGAAATCCAGTACCGGAACCGGGAATTCCCGGTTCTCGCCATACAAAATCAGAACCGGGAGCACGCCCTAATCGAAACAGTCCGACACAGAACATTTCCTTCCTATTCAGGTCCTAAAATTTCGAAAAGATTGATTAATTTTTGAAGGAGACGAGAACTTACAATGCTCAAATAAAAATCAAACTGATAAATCTTCTATAAGTAGTGTTGTATTGTGAGCGATCGTTTTCGGTTATGATTATGCGACGACGCGGTTGGCGAGCCGACTGTCCTGGATTCAAATCCTGGCAAGGGCGAATATTTTTGTGATGACCTCGAATATTTGTGACCGGGTTATTTGTATTTATGTAATTATGTATTTATCTAATATGAGTATATTTATTGTCGTCGAGTGTTCATAACACAAGCCTACTAGCGCTGACTAGAACGATTTGTGTGAGTTTGTCCGATATTTATTTATTATGAGTGGTATCAGCTATGTTAAAAATAGTCCACATGATCTCGAATAGAGCACACGATCGTGCACAAAGGTTTTTATAATACCTATCAGACTAAGTTAGATTGGTACCTGATATCTACTATAATCCAAATGAAGTGTAAACCTTAGTAAATCGGGTATTAGTAAGCTCCTTAGTTATAATTTCAATGGCTTCATAAAAATAAAAGTTGAAGAGTTTATATTATAAAATCAAGCCACGAAATTCACGTCACGATAATAGTTGAGCTCTTAACCTCAAAGGGTTTAAAAATACAAAAACATTCTGTAATAAACTTCGCGCAGGTATGCGATCGTAATTAATATTTTAATGAGCTGTACCACTCATCCCGAAAATGGCCGCCTGATTTTATAACGCAGTAATACTGGTAATATTTAAATTGTTTGTGCGGATTCGTACGGGTAATTTAACCATAAATTCGAATCACGACGCAGTGTTGTCACATTTACTAATTTTTCAGAAGATCTACCTATTTTGCCTCCATTCTACTCTACCTATCTTTCACCCTCACCATCGAATCTACCTTTTAAAAAAAAAATGTAGCCTAGTGTCCATAGAGCCATAGCCTATCTTGTAATTTCATCACTTAAAACGGAACGCTATAAGTGAATCTGTGAGTGTGTGAGGTGTGTGAAGTGAATCTGTGAGTGACTGACACTTACTCGACTACGGACGCAGTATTGTCACATCTACTAACTTTTCAGTTATTCTATTTTGCATCCGTTCTACCTATCTACCAAAATCTATAAAAAAAATTATGATCGTAAACAATTCTCAACGCGTGGAACGAAATGTTACTGACATACTATTGAATGTAGCCTGTTGTCCATAGAGCCATAGCCTATCTAGTAATTTCATTTAAGTGAATCTGTGAGTGACTGAAACGTATTTGACTACGCAAGCATCTTTCTGATCTATCCGTCTGAAACGTATGATATTTTCACAGGGTATATGTATATTATGTATGTAGTATGTTATAATTATGTATATCTGTAAGTTTAAGTATGTATTTATTATATAATTCTAAAACTCTTTTTTTAAATGGTCTCCGAGCGTTATAGATCCTGCACCAAACTCAATGTTTTTGTTTAGCCTTTGGGTTGACTGGTAGAGAATGCCTTGTGCCATTAATTCCGCCATTTGTACTAGTTTGATCAATAAATTTTAATAAATAAAGAAATACATCTACACTATAGTCTAATATTATAGATTTTTTTTGTCGGCAAAACTTTAACAGCGCGATGCAGGGGGGGTATTCGACCAATTTTAGAGATATAATGGAGATCTCGTCTTTTCATCGCCATCCGTCACTTTTGACGTGTGCCTACTTGACAAGTGGCGATATCCCTAGAACATCGCAACTTCGTCAATTCGGACGAGCAAAATTTTCGCTTTCTTTGTATGTGACGGCATAATTAACAGGCGCATACTTTAAATTGACCGCGTAGTACGTGAAATTAGTCCGTTACGTTTCGTTCAAAACAGAAATTTATATACATGAATAACATTTTTGACAATCATTATCGCCTTCGTATTTCCAAAATTGAGATGAGATATGTCACTTTTAAGCTCATCGCATTTAAATGACAGTTCAATGGCGATATAACTGTTATCTAATGGAGATTTGACGTTTGGCGATATCTCCAACGGCATTCTCGAATTGGGCCCCTGGATTTGTATCGGGCGCCCGGCGCCGTAAAATATATTTGTCATCACGCTGAAACGGCTTGAATGGCTGGATGGATTTTAACAAATTTTGGTTAACACAGTTTGGTTTTAGCCATTATAGGACAAAAAAAGTTCTACACAATCGTGTTCGACGCGCGTACGACGAAGTTGCTCTGGAAGTTGTCCTCCAGCTTATGTATACTATAAGTTTACTAAAATAACAACAATTATTTCGCATTTAGCCTTTCTTTTTACTGTAGGGTAAAAATAATCCAGGATCAAAAATGCTGTAAATACCAATGAAATTAATTCGCACTTGCTTCGCTGAGAAGACAATTTTCTATCATTAATAATTATAACGAATTTTGTATGAAAATGTTTCGAAGCCTCATGGACCACCACAGAATCTAGTCCGCACATAATTTCAAAATCTGTCATTTACGCTTGGTGAAAGTATCATAATGAAACGAATAAAAAGATTGCATCAAAAACCTCTTCTCAACGAAGTTTCCTTTAAAACTAGGATTTGCAATACGAGATATGTATAGGAGTTAATTAAACTAACTGAAAAATGTTTCTCAGAAGCGAATTTAATTACGTTGATAACAAAAAAGAAAACAGCGAGTGCTCCGAGCGAGGAAAATAAACAAAAACAACGTTTTGCTTAAACCATGAATACAAAGATCAAAGCTTAAAGAAAAATTTAAAAACCTTTCAAATAAACAATGCAAAGATCAACACAGAAAGCATAAGGAAAAATTCGTCAGGTCTACGTGGAGCGAGGGTAGCGAAGTGGCTAACGCGCTGGACCGGTAATCCGAGGTACCGGGTTCGATTCCCGGTCCCTTCCACCAGCTCCTTTAGCTCCTTTTTCAATTTTTCTTTAAGCTTTGATCTTTGTATTCATGGTTTAAATAAAAATTGTACCCACATTAAAAAATGAGACATTACATGTTTCATAAATGTATAACGTTTTGCTTGCTTTCTTCGGAAGCGTTCAAGTTAATACTTACGCGTATTTTCAATACAAAATCAATGCTATCTTTCGTAAAACGAGGATATCATAAATTGCATATTGATTCAAATTGATTCATTAAATGACAATAAGATGCACTAATGAATCATAAATACGATTATAGGATTTAGGTACTAATTAGTTATGAACATTAAATCCAAAAAAAAAAAAAACATTTTGTAGTTACGCGTTTTATAAATTAACCAAAACCAAATTAAAAAGTATATTTCTCTGGCACTTGTATATTATTAAAATTTAATTATTAGTAGTGTTTAAGTTTCTTATTTACTTTTATAAATAAATAAATGAATTTTCTTATTTACTGTTTCTTTGTTTTTCCCTTTTTGTTTATTAAAATTAATTCTCATTTACATTAAACTCATTTGGTATCATTTTTATTCATTGTTTATAGTGACGCATGTCTTATTTTAAAATATGATGTCTATCTATTGAATGAAAAGTTTGCAAGAATATAACTGGGACATAGAAAAAAATGTTTGTCTCAAGCACTTCGAATCGATTCATATACAATCTATCTAAATTATTTTATTTAAATACTAGAAGCAGCGCGACTTCGTCCGCGTATTTATTTTTCTTTACCATCTTTGGATGTCTAGCCCGTCTAGCACAATAATGCTTCGCGACTCTTGTCGCGTGACATAGCGCTATCGGTCACTCTCTCACAGTCATTACTGCACAGAAGGAGACGGGTAATTATCTCGCGCCGGGAAAACTCGCGTGTGACAGTTGTGCTAGAGGTGCTGACAGTCATCTCTGTACTAAAACTGGTTACAATCCAGCCGTTTCGGCGTTACGAGAGGACAAAGAAAATTTTACTAACATAATTATGGCGGTGTATGACTGGCGCGGCGCTGTTAAGAGTTTTCCAGAAATATTGACCCCTCTGTATAGAAAACTGATTTTCAATGCAATTTTAGTATTTATAATAGTAGGTATAGATTGTGACCGCAAATACATCGGCGAGTAAAATCATACTGTTTTTATCCCGTATCGTATATATATTACGCGGTTCTCGAACCACTCACATTTATTTTACGAATTGAATTGTAAAGTATGGAATATTGCAGTAAAAAGCGTTGGAAGAATTCCAGTTCCACTTACCAAACCAAAACTAACGAGATTCTTCTTATTCATCTTCATATCAAGGCATGATAGATTACTCTTCGAATTGGTATCACTGTTGAAATTTAAATCTTGTAAAATATGAAAGTTATTCATTCATTTTAAGAGTCAGACTCTTGTCGGAGTAGTTTATGAGGTATGTAATGTAACTGTCTTCACCTAACTATACATAGCTACCTCCTTCGTTTCGTTATGCATCACGTCTCTTTCTCTTTTTTTGTTTTGTGTAGCTGTACTGATCTCTTCCTTCCTGCAACCTTTCCTTCTATGATGTTTATAAAAGCGTCATAACGTATAAGGTGACCGACCCTTTTCCCTCTCCTATTCTCTATGGTTTGTAACAAAGTTCCTTTTTATTTAACTTTTTTGAACACTTTTTTCTTCACTTTTGATTTATTCCGTCTAAGTAATCTTCTGCATCCTTCCCCAGTGCACATGAAAAAATCAACCTTTATGTCATTTTAAGGACTGTATTAGTAATTTAAAGGTTCAGTTAATTACTAAAATAAATCAGTAAAGTAGACATTGGTGATATTTTGGCCAGATGCCATTAAACATAAAATTAAGCTGAATGATATCACGGTGACTAACGATAGTGCGACAAATCGATCAAAACTCAATAGATGGCGCTGCAAGAAGCTGTCGAAATGAAATCCGCGTGAAACATGAAAGTAATTAACCGATCGCCAGGCGTAGCACTCCCGCCCCGGGGAAATCTGTGACTCTCGACATGCTCCATAATAAATATTAAAAGGAAAAACACCGCAGTGATGGTGTGACCTGGTTAGGTGGCCAAGTGCAGAAAAGTTGAGTTTCAGGCGGACTTTTCTATAATAGGTGTCTGTATTTAAACCACAATCAGAGTGGGGTGGGAGGGGGGCTTATTTTGACCATCGTTCTGTGTTACATTCTGTGCTTCTTACTTTATCCGGAATAATAAATCATACTAGCTCGGAGAGGTCATCACAAACCTGAATGAAAAATAGAAGAAGATATAATAATATAGTCGTATTTTTTCTAATTAGCTTTAAGCCATTGTACATAAAATTATCCTTTCTTTTATATTTATCTACTTATAGTTTTTAGTATTGTAAATATATTGTTTGTGTTTATTTTAAATTAAACGTATGCTACTAGGATAGATTAAATTACTTTTTAACGTAATTTGTATACGTTACAATCACACACTACAGGTAGACACTATTTACATAAACATCATGTATAAACCCTTATTTTTGCGTATTACGTAGAATATTACTTAATCATAGATAATTTCCAATTAACAATTCTCTTATAACCGCAATTGTAGTCATTGTACCCGAGTTGCAGTTCTTTTGGGATGACTTGAGCTCTGAACAACTATTAATGTTGAATGTCAAATGTGCTAACAATAGTATAATTTTATTGTTAAAATAATTTATAAATTATAGCTATCCGACCTTCTTAGGTATCAGTACTCATGTTAGTCTTTGACATACATAAAAAGAATCACATCAGGTGACAACACCGTTCGGTTTGCTATTGTATATTTTTATCTCTATAAATAATTAGTTTTCCCATCTAAAACTGCGTAACATGTTATTTGGTTATGGGCCCAGAAAGCCCAAAAAGTCTGTAGACACTGGACCAATTGATAATGGTAAAGAAATTTCCTTGGTATCTTTATTCACACAATTCAATAATAAAACCCCAAGTAAAATCATGAAAGCGTAGGAATATTTTATAAAATGCGGCAGAGAATCAGAGGTCACTGCCGAATTCGTATCTTCAACCTATCGGTTAGTTTTAATCAGCGACGAAGTGAAAACATATAAAAGAAACGACCCTTCTAAGATTTTATCGGATATTATATAAGGACGAATAGAAAAACTTTGACTTTGAGTTCGAAAGAAACAGGAATCGCTATCGACACATACTCATAAATCAAATCACGTCCATTAAAGAGCTTCGAAATTACCCTTATTCAGATTATAAAATATACCTACGTACATATTATTCAAAATAGTACATTACAACAGTAAAAGTAGCAGGCGAATAAATTGAATTTCTGATTTAAGTATAACAAGCATTTCCGACTTTACATATTTATACAAAAAAAAATAGTGTAATCCGTTTCAATTGTTTTATTTAAATGTGTGACAGTCGCGGAAACCGAATAAAATATTATGTAATCTGTTCTTTTCAATAAAAAAATACTTCATTGACAAATTTCAGACATTGATTGATTACAGTGTCCTGTTAGCGGGAATTACTTGAAAATTACTTTTATGTAGGTACATCTAATGACTTGTATAAAAATTCAATTATGTTTTATCAAAAGCAAAATATCTGATATTCGATAGCGTTATAACTTATAACGCTAAGGCAATGCCAACTGCGTTGGACAGCGTACATTATAAATACTATTTCACTTATTATTTGTTAAAAATATTGAACTTCTGAAAACTATCAATTTTTTTTTAGGTTGCTAAACAAATGTTGTTTAGTTTGAAGAGTAGAATCACAGGCTACAGCCTGAACTGTATATCAGAAAAGTACCCAGATCATGTCATTTTGAAAAAGATAGCAAATGCTCTAATCCATCCACCATAGGGGATACATAACCGAGATGAGAGAGCTCTTAGGTACCCAACTTTAGTTAACTATATATTTTAGAAGCTTGCAACCTAAATGGATGTCAGCTAAAGTAAAAATATCCCAGCAAACATTTCAATCCTGAGATTCGAGCATCGTATTCCTAAGGGATCACACATGTGCATCTCGAATCGATGCTTTTAACTCCAGGTGATCCAGTTTCCCAGCGATTCCCTGAAAATGGGTTATCTGGTAGTGACAGTCTCTTAGTTACCTCTCAAGTTAATAGTTTGTAAGATAAATCGATATTGTACTGGGTTTGAAGTCGTCGTTGAAGCGATGGTGAGTTATTGAGGTATACTGGGTAGATATACATATATAATGCGGCATTTTGCCTGTCATGGTCGTTACTAGGCTAAGATGAAGATGTGAAATTATCTACAAGTTTCCCTACACTTATACTTGTTATCAGTTGTTTTTGTTTGTTTTTTATTTCATAATTTATATAGCTAGTTAGTTTGATTAAATTTTATTTACTATAGATATATATATTAATCAGCTTTTAGATTTTATTTATTGCTTTCAAGTGTGTTTAAGTTAAGTGTATTAAATAAAGTCATCTCATTTTATTTATTGTACCTACTTCACGCATTTTCATGTCGTGTTGTCAAAATCACACCTTTAATATGGACTTCGGTAACTATGCAAATAAATAAATAATTGATTCCAACGAAAATTTCATCTTTACCTGATTGTTGTAACTTAAAAAAATAATAAGAACCTAGCGAAAAACCATTATAAACGAATTAAAAAAGCATAATTACAATTTCTAAAAACGTGTTCTTCCTTTCCGTTTTTTTTATCAATATCTTTACCATTCATCTTCCTTCCTACCCAGAAACAATTAAAGGAATACAATCAAACAGCTCAGCATCAAAGAACAAGAATCACTAGTACAATACGCGCTTTGAAGTGAACAGTGAACTAAATTATTTATATTCCGAGGAATCACTCCAAGAGATCGTTTTACGGCCGGCAAAGAAAAAAAGCCTGACAGAGACACGAGGGATGGCCCGACATTAATGTCAGTGGAATGTATTGCCCACACGTCCCGTCAAAACGTTTTTATTACTAATCGGGTTAGGGTACGAGCGAGAGCGGGTCGAAGAGCGATTGTGACGCCAATCACAGTACGTGGTTGTTCGAAGTTACATATTTTAGGGTTAAGTTCGACGCTCTGCATGATATTACTCTACTTAACGGAGATGCCACGACCAGCGTGCAGCGGCGCGGCGAGCGGTTGAGTGAGAGATCCGAGCGCGTTGGCCATACGAGTGAGTAAGACTCATCACGTACCGAGTTCCGGTGCCGCTGTCGCGCAAAGTCGTGGACCGACATTATTTTTGACATAGTCCATTTTGAACATCGGCTTGCGGTTTACAATTAATATTGGATTTGTGCTTTAGGCAGCAAAACCTGTAACAACTGAAATTGACTCTAAATGGATTAAAATGAAATTAACCGTTTAATTAAAGGAACGAAGAAAGGTAAAGCGATCTTCACAAATAATTATCATGCATTCCTTCTCGCAATCAACATTTGAATGAAGAGCGTGCGAAGTTTCCTTGTAATATAATACATTACGCAATTTGCAGAAGCTAATCCACAAATTACGCTACCTAAGTACGAGTAGCCTACGCTACGGCACACACGCCTTTATTAGGGAAAAGCAGGAGCGCGTTCGTAATCACTCGAAGCGCCAAACAGGCGTCGGTCGGTCGTATCGTATCATAGAGACACAGATACATAAGCACTTACCTTAAACATATAACACCCCTTAGAAGGGTCCTTACAGATATTCCTCTCAAAGAAGAAAACCTAACCCTCGGCCGTGAGTCCCTGATGAAGAGTTCCATATGAGTTCAAAACATGTCGGACCGTTCCTGACCATGTTTACGTGAGTTTAAACAGTTTTTATAATTATTAAAGATGTCTCACGATAATTTTAATATCTAACACCCATCTCTACATCGCTATTATCTTGTAACTTGTACCAATAAATTCCCCTACGTCTTGCATGGTCAATACTAGAAAACGGCCCCGAATGACTGATTTACTGCCATTCCGTTGAAAAACATAAAAGATACAGCTGCGGACATATCTCCGATTAATAGCTTACTTTAGTACGTAAAAGTCCCGAACAATATGGCCTCCGGTTGTAAACAGTAAGAAAAACATATTTATGCAATTAACATGAGATCCGTAAAAGGCTATTAAATACACACTTTTTAGAAACTACTGTAAGCATTAGACCCTGGCATTGAGTGACATTGAGAAGTTGTCATTTAAAAGTAAAACATTATTATCGATAAAGTGTGTACTTTTTTTATAAACAGTGTTTGTGATATTTTCGACATATTCATGTTTATTTAAAGTCACTGACTAAAACATCCAAGTATTTTTTTACAGTGAGTTATCGATCAAACTGAAATAGTACATTAAAAGGGAACAAGGAAATTTTATTAATTATTTTCAACAATCCAATTCTGAAATTCGCTGAACAGATTTTGCGCCGAGAATATTAATTTACCGCCATTTTTGTCGGCTAAGAGCTAGCAAATACGAAATAAACGATCGATAGATATTAACAGGGCTAGAACGCTAACACCCGCTTGCCATACAAATGTGTACACATCAAGTTCTAAAACAGTTACAACAATGCGTCTTCGTAAAATGTTGCAATGACGAAATTGGTTCACTTCGGTGCATTGTCGTACTATTGTGGTAAGATTATACGACGACTTAACAACGAACGACCATCTATATACTATTTCCGCGCTTGTATTCCGCCCTTATTGATATTACGATAAATGTCAAGAGCACACGACAGACTCGCAAGGATTCCCTGTAGAAGTCTCGCAAGTTCAAATTGAAACAAACACAATTCTCCGCAGCTCTAACGACGCGGAAATTAAACTTGTCAGCATCCAGATAGAATTACAACCTGCGGATTTCTCGAAGCCATCGTGCACACAGCCAAATTTCAAGCCGTCTTCATACGGGGCGGTAGATTTTACATTGTATGTGGTTGAGTATCTCAGTTCGTTTAATAGGTATACACAACAAGCTCGTTACCTACACATTTACTATGGCAGTCTTGTGTAAAAAGGAGCTAAATCTCGCCACCAAACTCATGATGTATTTTGCCGGAAGACATAAGACGCGAGTCGAATAAGAAAAGGTTTAAAAACACTTTTATAATTTACTTTCTTCATGTACACTACAAGTAATTAATTACCTCACCTATCATTAAACATCATGTCATTAAAGAGATACTCAAATTTGTTTTATGGTACACTGTTTTAGTGAATAAGATTATTTTTTATACTCGCGTACTTTAATCGGTCAATTGTAATTTCACAGACAAAATCACAATAACGCACTTTTTTATCCAGTACCATAATTCTATACTCTAGGGTACCCGCTACAGAACTTTAATATTCATAAGACATCTCTTTACTCAACTCAAATAATTTCAAAAAGAGAAAATCAGCATTAATGATTTAAAAAAAAAGAACGCTATTGTTCACTGACTGGTTAAAATTACGTGTCAAAAAACTTAACCAATCACGAGGTACTCGCCATGACTATCGCGATTATGTTTTTTTTTTATAGGCTTAGTTTTAGTTAAGCAAAAAAGGTTACATCAAAAATAAAAATTCATAGCGGGGAATGAAGATGAAAGAAAAAATGTTTTTCTGTGTATTGCTCGTATAAAAAGTATTGTATGCAATAGTTACACAATTAGGTCTTAAAATCTCGTACCTTACTTAGGCCACTCAGCAAGCCTCGTGACCTAAACGCGGTACTCGACTGTAAGAACCTTCATTGGGCAACGATTGCATAAAATACTATTAAAGTTTCAATACTACATAAATAAGAAGAAGCAATAATAAATAAATAAGAATAACTAATGCATTATGCGTGTACCTTGTCAGTTCGTACTCAAATATAAATATGGCGTTAAAGCCATCGAAGAAAAAACAACGAGTGAGCGAGACGCTAAGCGCGAGAAGCTTAAGGCCAGACCAGCAGCGGTCTTCCAGTACAATTTTGTCGGTGGGGTGCTGACTTGCAGCAAATGTGGCCGCATTTGTTGTGAAAATTGGCTACGTCAGCCACCTGACAGCTCATGAGCAACGTCTCATTAGCCAGCGTCCAGTAGCCGTGGCCGAAATTAGCCGGATGCAATGATGATGATAATACATATCTAATTAAGAAAATTATATTTTACGATGTGGTTGGCGCAGTGGTGGAACAACTGCCTACTGAGCCGGAGGTCCCGGGTTCGAATCCCGGTAAGGGCAAATATTTGTGTGATGAACTTGAATATTTGTGAGTCATGGATGTATAATGTATTTAAGTATATATTTATCTATAAAAGTATGTATATCGTTGTCTGGTAGGTACCCATAACACAAACTTTCTTGAGCTTAATTTGGGACTAGGTCGATTTGTGTGAGCATAGATTATAACGCCATTACAATTTAATATTTTTTTTTAAATATTTTTTGTGGCTGTATTTACAATTTAATTTTTTTAAGCGGACAGACTGGGTTCAAGCTATTTTTGTTACAAGCTCGAAATCCAAAGATGTTTGTAGGGCAATTTTTATCAGACAATGGTTACGACAAAGGAGGGTGGCATGTGATTTTCAGTATTTTAAGAAATAATTTTTCGGTCTCCACTACCTAAAGGTTATATGGGGGAAGAGATCACTCTTTAGCGATAAGACCTGTTGTTTACCTCTAATTGTAATTTCGTGCGTTGTATTTCTACTAAATGTTGTATGAGGTGTGCAATAAAGAGTATTATGTATTGTATTGTACTGTATTTATTATAAACTGTTTTTACAACAGAAAAATAAAATAATTTTGTGTGGCAGGCGGATCTTCGTTCGTTCGGATCTATCTTGAAAAGCGAAACGTTTTTTCCAATAAGTCCCCTTTTGTCTCAGTGTCTATTTTCACTTTTTTCTATCGACACGAAACAAAAGGACTATTTTCGTAGGATTGTATTGTCAGTTAGAACCTTGTGCATGAAGATACAATTTATCTGAGCTTAAGTGGATTTCTGTTTGTAGTCTAGTTATTTGTTTAATAATATAGGTTGTTGGCAATAATGTTCGTCACATTGGCCGATATTCTCGGGATAATGACAGTCTGCTTAATTAAGGTTACAGTTAAAATAAATAGATAAATGAATATCGGATAACCTCACACAAATCTATCTAATCCTCCAGTAAGCTCTACCGACGACAGTTAACATACTTACATAGAGATGATTAAATACAGCTATTCTACATCTTTATTACGTTATAGCAATAACAACATTTCTGTGATTATTTTATGTGGTCATACATATATGCTAGTTATTTCGGTTTTTCTAAACCTAAGTAACTAACTGATAATATTATCTCAGAGAGATCAATGAAGTGTACTATGTACATATATATAGTTTGCGCATTTATATGCGACGTTATAGACATCATTTGCAAACTTAACTTGACCGGGTAGTAATACAAAATGTCACATTATGCAATAGTACACCCGGAGGTTAAATTACAGTTCAGGCGATATACCTGGAAAATACCTGAGACTATAGTTGGCGATACTTCAAATCATACTCGAATTAGTGCCCTGGGTCACTTATGATTCGGCAGCACGTATCAAAACCAATATTTCCACGTTTAAAGTAATTATGTATTCAAATGATCATACCACAAAAGGAGAATAAAATAAGTCCTAACCGACAACTTCGTGTAGCTCATCTTTGAGCCTTACATCACAGTCTATAGAGTTTATTCTTAATGCAGTCACTACATGTTTTTCAAATCACCATATTGCATACGCTGTACACGATTTTATTAGATTAATTCGGCGTCGAACACAAAATGAGCAAGATAATTTCAATTTTCCAATTTGTCTGATTTAATTGAGTTCGTGATCGGCACAATTAGTATCAATATAGCTTCTGAATGCTATTCTTCGTTTGCATGGACCGTGAACTGTGCTATATCTGGGGGCACGGTCGTTATCTTTTATTCGCATATATTACAGTGCAGTGTAATTACCGTACCTTTACGTCATGCTAGGCCGTAAGTGGAATATTCTGTGGCGAAACATTTTTACCAAGGCAAGGCGAAAAACTTTAGTCAAACAATGAGCGATAATTTGTGAAGCCCCAGCCTAGATCGCATATTTATGATTCGAGATTCGCATACAAATACCTGCGGTCAGAAACATTCACGAATTTACCATCCTAGGTATGTAATGTACTATTAGCACTACGGGAGTCATCATCATCATCATCATTTCAGCCTATTGCAGTCCACTGCTGGACGTAAGTCTCCCCCAGGGTTCGCCACATGGCCCGATCTCCCGTTTTCGCCATCCAGTCACCACCAGCCACTTTTTTCAGGTCGTCGGTCCATCTGGCCGGAGGGCGTCCTACACTACGCTTGCCGAGTCGTGGACTCCACTCGAGAACCCGTCTACTCCACCGATCATCGGTTCTGCGACAGATGTGACCAGCCCACTGCCACTTCAGTAGTTACTACGGGAGTAATGAGACCAATTAGTACGACAGTTCAATATACCTAGCTACCTACATAATGAATGCTATCTAGATTTCTGCTGATAGCTGGGTAAATGCTATGTTTGACTATATGTTTGTATCTGGATTTAAGTAGCTTTTTGAAAAATGGTTGGTTAAGGCAAATGAAAAATATTAAAAATGATTTTAGAGTAAGTGCCATTTTTAATTCATCACAGACTAGCTGGCGGTCTAGCATAACTATCACCTATAGCAGAAGTGACACTTTGTCGCGCACCAATTATTTTTTACAAATAGCTTTTTTTTATTTATTAATTGTTTTCAATTATGTACGAGCTTATATTTTTTCATTTAATCTGTGCAATCATTGAACTCTCTGTAATATAATTTTTAAACCAAAAATAAAAACTTACATTCCATCGAAATCTTCGCCTACTATCTTTCGTCATTCACGATTTCAAATTCGCCTCTAGCTTGGTTCCTGTTTACAAAGTTGCAGCGAAGTGCTAAACCACTTGAGAGTAAAGCATACGCTTTGTAACATTCGACTTTAACCCTTTAACCTCAATGCATGCGGTAACCAGCGGCCTAGAGCAGTTTCAGCCAAGTTGCTAACTCCCAACAAGATTTTACTTACATACATAATTAGTTGAATACTGATTTTAGTACCCAAAAGGGCGTATTTAAGTAGGAAGCTGTTGTCGCTTATGTCTGTTTGTCTACGGAAGATTAAGGAGTTACGTTGGGTAATAAAAAGGGGGTATTTAAGCAGGGAAATGATGGCGGTTACGTCTTTTTGTCCACGAAAGGTTAGGAGTTACGTATGCTGGTCTTGCGCGGTACACGTAGCTTATTTTGTTAACAGTTTGTGATTCCTGTAAATGAGCTGTAAGCAGTTTAAAGTGTGAAGTGATATAGTACATGAACTAGTTTATACTAGTTTTTTTAACTCTACAAGTTACCCTATTTTTTTACTTAGATAGAACTAATAAAAAATATTTCGTTCTACGACGCATACTAGATGTTAGTATCTAGAACTATTGAAATATTTGGTGCACATTGAATATTCTTAGTAAACGAATAAAAATATTCGTTTAGGACATATCTGGCACGAAAAACAATCTTTACTGAACGCAATAGTACAACTTATTATAAAGTCAAAAGGAAGCTCCTAAATTATGGATTATCTAAACTGGGATAACTTTGATCGAACTTTTCATCCGACAAAACATAATTTATTTATAAGAGGTCTCTTGGCCAGGCAAACTGTTTTGGTATCGGTTTTGATGAATTTCATAATTGCTAATATAAAATGTAGATACATAGACATTCTCGAAAACAAAGTCTTAATAGGACTTTTTAAGTGATTAAAAACGGGATATGTTTCAGAATATTTATTAAGAAGGATGCTGATCTTCTCCACCATCGCACCTGAATGCTCCGCAGCATGCAGACAGGTCGCATGCTTGTTCTGACCAGTGTACAAAAAAAACACATAGTTACCGTTTTTTGCACTATGTTTAATAAACGCAATAAAAGCAAAATCCTGTCTTTGTCACTATAAACTCTCAAAAAAAGTTGGGTGTCTTTATCAGGTTAAGAGGTAATTACGTCATAATAATTAATCAGGATTGTAAAATGCTAGCAAAATTGATTAAAATGACTTTTGACAACCAGTGACGACACTTCAAATAATTTTGCTCGCATATTATTAACCTTGATTATAATACATAATAAAATTATCACCAACCCTTCAACTCCATTAAATGAAGTGCTAAAGCGTCTCACACAAAACACATTTCGACGACGGACAAAATAAGAAGTGTTTCTGTACGACGCACGATAACTAAACAAAAAACGGTGGCAAAGTAAACAAAAAGTATCATTAAAACGTTGACAGCGGCAAGACAAAATACTATTGTCAATTTTTCTCGCCCTAAACCCATCTCACGCTGCCACTAGCACGCTTTTCTTGCCTTGTTCCCGTTTAATCTGTCAGTTTCAGTTTCGGTTTCGGTAGCCCGTTATACAGACGTGTTATTATTGTTTTAATAAGTATCACGGCTCGATTTCGTAGCTTTTTAAATAAGGCACATTCGACCATTTTTTGAGATATCTCCGTTATCTCGTCATCTGACACTTTTGATGTGACATATGGCGAGATGTGGCGATGTCATTAGAGGGTCGCAACTTTGCCAACCCGGTCGTTTGGGTCTCCTTTGTATGTGACTGCATAGATATCAGGCGCATACTTAACTTGACCGACTAGTACGTGAAATTAGAAGCAAGATTGAATTGCCGCTAGAGAGGTTGTGTCGTGTGGGATCATCGTACCTAACTGTCATATGTATACAAACTAATGATATAAATTTATATACTTTTATCGCGATTTTCCTTAACTTACTCATGGTTATCGTAAATATTGTGATGTTATTATTAGTTAATGGCACACATACAATATGGATATAGGGGTCAGTAGATATAAATACAGAAAAAAATAAAAAATGGGGTATAATATTCAGTATTTGAAAAATTTCGATGTGTCTACATTGTGCAGTTCTTATTTGTTTTAATAACCTCACTCGACAGCGACAGATAAGCTAACTAAGAATTCTTTGTGGACATTAAAAAACCTCCCGCACAAAAAAGGAGTTCGATTCGGAATAAGATAAATCCAAAAAATATATTGTCACACTATTTCTGAAAAATAATGTACACTTTTTCTGAATAGGTAATGCCCATTTTGGATGAGATGGACTATGCGATAGCAGTCGCAAAAATATTCGTAAAAATGCCCAAGCATGAGATTATTAGCGTAACTTATGAGAAATACACTATTAAAAACGGAAGAAAGTAATAGACAAGGTAGTAAAGATAACATATTCCCACGGCCTTAACTTAGATAATATAGTTTCTTTCGTAACAAGAACCATTCAAAAAGGAAAGTTTAAATGTTTTTACGGCTCCAAACAACAGCAATAATGTCAGAAATGTTTAATGACAGTATAGCACAGAGGAATACTAATAAGTACAGTCCTCTGAAATAATAAATGAAGAACGGACGCGATCAGGGTACGGGTACAAAACAGTAGATGTTATTTCAAATAAAAAAATGCTCAGTAAATATACGTTAGACAAAAATTGTACAAAATTTTAGCCGAGACTTTATGAAATCGTTATGTTAGTTATTTTAGATTTCTGAGAGTTGGAGACCAAACAGCAAAGATGCAATCAAAATGCATGAAGACAGTCGATGACACCTAGAGATAGGAAAAAGGGGTACCTTTTACGTTGGCGTTGGAAAAAAAATACTATAAAAATATATATATGCCTACGGTTACTCACGTTAATGTTACTTTTTGTTATGTAATGACTATTGAGATCAACATTAATCAATGTTATAGTGACTTTATCGCACTTGTGTCTGCCATTTTTGAGCAGTTGGACGCTTTACATAAAAAAAAACGCTAGATAGTGACAGCAGTGCTCTGACGAAAGAACTAGACATCAGAAAAAATAGCAAGAAAACCGTTGTTCATCAGACAAGTCACAGTGAAAACACTAATACTTTTGGATCACCGATCACTGTGACTTTCCATCTTCGCTTTATCATCACCGATCTCTAGTGATAACGCTAGAATACAAATCTCACATGCTTGTTAGTCAACTAAGACGCCAGCTGCTGTATGATGTGCCCTGTTTGCATGTATATTGGCTTCATTAAACACCAGGCGAGCAAACGAGGTTTTGTTAATATGGGAAAATACTGCGCTGACTAGTTTTCACTGTGGTGATGGTGGTTGCCTCTGCTAAATGAAGGATAATTTTTGTTCTCAACAACTAAGCTTTTGACAGTAAAGCACGAAATAGTCTAAAGGCTCATTGATAAATATCAATGTATCACTTGATAGTTTTATTAGGTATTTAAACGATTATTCGATATTTAAAAAACAAGATGCAATAACCATTAAAATAAATATGATTGTGAGAGTAAATTTCTCATCGTCAAAACCTAATATTTATTATGAAATACCTATATGTATTTCGAAGATGAATCTACTTTAGCGACTTACTTTTAAAATATGTTTTGACAGTTAAATTCAATGTAAATATAGGTAGTACAGTTTAGAGCGCTAAAAGATATCGCATGTGATATTTCATTGCGTAAACGCACCGTAAGCTTGTTTTTAGAGCAGTGTTTTTTTTTTGTTTTTGTTTTTATGTCATAGGGGGTAAGCGAGCAAACGGATTTCCTGATGGAAAGCGATTACCGTCGTCCAACAACTGCAATACCAGAAGAGTCACAAGTACGTTGCCGGCCTTTCAGGTGGGACTACGCTCTTTTCTTGAAGGTTTGAAGGTCCTCCCACAATGCAGTCGTGTGAGGCAGGAAATAGAAAAACGCACAGTTATGGACTGCCAACTATCTAAGATGCTTTCAAACCAGTTCACATATAAAAAATCCTAGCAACGTAGCAACACAAATAGCACACGTTAATACCGCTAAAGTTTGCCAGAGTAGTGACTTGAGATGTTTGTTCTAACTCCAACCAAAGGTACTGTTTGTGAAAGCGACCGGGTGAGTGGGAAACTTCGGCTCAATCACACCCCGTTCAAAGCTTTTTGATACACTTAGTTCACGAGTCGAGAAAATTAACATTCTTGTTCCTTGTATGTTATAGTATTAAGAAAGCTTTTCTGTTTAGTTCTGCCAAAAAACGGAATGTACAACACAGCACTGCTTAAATAGTTACAAGCGCCACGTAATTTTCGCTTAACGCCCTTTTACCTTAAATACATAGATTGTTTGACAAGGGGCAAAATAAGCCATTATGATTTATGACACGAAATGGTTATCTGGACGAGCGAACGTAGTTAGTGAGGACACAATGACTTTTAGCCATTTCAATTGGATTGCGAGAAAATAAAAATGTTTAATAATGAATATGGTGCCCATGCGCAATAAGCTCACTGATTATTAATAGCTATAATAAGCGGGAAAAGACAATTTTATTGTAAAATCGTCGATAAAACATTTCATTTTAATAATAGTTATTCAAAATTTTTTGCCGATCTGAACAGGTTGTTTTGTTTTTAATTATTAGTTTAATATTATGGCTTCCATTTAAACTCTAGGACTAAAACGACCACCTTAGCCACCCGCTACGCGAAAATGACAGCCTTTTTGATCAGCACAAGTGAAAACACCGCTATACCCCTGAAGTTCGTGAAACAAATTCAAGCATAATTTTCCTAAGTACTTACTACTTTCTGACATAAATTTCTACAAACTGTCTTTCCAGACTAAAGGTTCAACCAGGAATTCATCTTGACGTAGACTTTAATAACTTTCATAGCCGAGACAGGCTTGCCAATTCGTTCCTTACATTTTTATTACTTCCTTGCCATAGAACTAACTTGCTTTCGCGATAGGTGACGATAGGTACGCGTAGTAGATGAATAATTTGAGATATCGCCAAATAAGCGATGTCTCAGGTAATCATAATTCCCTTGCCCTTACCCTTTTTATTTGAGGTCGCCGCAGCATGTTTTGCTTTCCACATTTTCCCCCATTCCTTATATCTAATTCTATCGAATACTGAAAAAAAAAAAACTAATTTAGGTATCGTTTTAACTTGCAAAATATAAAACAAAATTAAAACATAAGGCAGGATAATGAAGCTTATTTCCAGTGGCGTCTTTTTACTAAAAACTAACAGCAGATATTATATTATATTAAAAATGTGGTAATCCACATAAAAAATATGAATCGATAAAAAAGATTCTATACAAATAAGCAGATATTCTGTTAGGTAGTATTTTTCTGTATTTTGTTAACAGTCCATCCAAAACTGAGTAGTAATGCTCTACAAATTTGCATAGCTTGAAACTTTATTCATGACCTTTCCCTTAAAATAACAGAACAGTAAATAATGTTAATTGTATTTAGCGTTTTCAGTTAATTATAACGTTGTAATAGCCATAAATTACCTACATCGCGTATTCATAACATTAATTGAAATACACCACACCGAAATAAAACCAACATAAAACTACAAGTGTTATTTTAACACAATAGCGTTCTAAATTTGCTTATTAATTGTGTAACATAATTAAAAGTATTTTCCTACTGAGACCGTAAATGAGGGAATCGACTAACGATTAATTAAAGATGGCCGTGTGTTAACTAAGAATACTAAATGAAAGAAAAAATACTGAAACAAAAGACGATTACATTGGTGCACAACATCTCTAGCACAACTATTTATGCCATCACACTTTTTCACGCGACTAGCATAATGGGAAATGGATGAGAATATAGAAGTGCTATGGAAGTGCTTACATTTTTTAATGGTGGTAGCAATAAGGTTTCTTAGCACCAGAAAAAGTTTCAGATTTTTTTACAGCGCCGGTGATTTAAAAAAAATCATAGAGCCTGCATCCGCGATTCAGAGGTACGACCCAGATCTCTCTTCATGTCTCTTTCTTTACAATACTGCGTGAGCTTGGGTGATGCTTAACCGCACGGGAAACCAAGTACGAAAAAAATTCTTCAATAAAATACAAAATTGCATTTTTTTTTGTAAATTGTAGGTTACAAGTCTTCAATGAGTACCAATGATGTATTTAGTGGTCTGTTATCGCGAAAAAAAGTACAATATCTCCATGACCTGCGAAAATGAGTACAATATCTCCATGAACTCTCCGAGCTCGACAAAAACGCGCAACGGCAGCGACACAGCAAAAAAACCCTCCTGGACATAGTCGTTCTAAGAGTGTTGTAACCACTTACTAGTAGCTTGGCGGAGTAGAGGCTTAGCAGATAAAATGAAACACATTTATAGACATATGTACAAATGCAAGTGGAACACGGTTTAAAACAGCTGAAGTTGCGCGAAAAGGGATGTGAAGGATATGTACGATAAGTCGCGTTTTCTTATTCTTAGCTATACAAACACGAGGTTCATGTGCAAGTTCACAACTTGCCGACTGCCATGCTGAGCATTCTAATCGCGTTCAATGTGTCTCGTTAGCTCGTTTAAAAAATGTCCTGGGCTTAGGATTCTGAGGGTCTGTTTCTGAAGCGTAGTGGATAAAAAAGATCCATGAGTTCACCAGTCACAGTGCTTGTCTCCACTTCAAGTTATTGAACTCTGTTTTTGCTACGATACAAAAATCATACTCAATAAAAAATTGGCCATCTTACCGGAGTTGAACCGCTTGAATCTTTTGACATGCCCGGGCGATTGCTCTCCCAATTGAGCCAAAGGCGAATGTTAAGAGGTTAACAAATTTTAGCACTGTTTTGTTACCACCGATCTTTGAACTTATGTTTGAGGTTTAAACAGCTTTATAACCGTCAAAGTTTCTTTTTACTTTTTACTGCTCTTTACCAATCCGCTCCGTCTAGCTCAGTGGTAATGCACCTTAATAATATAACGTAACTTTGTAAAATATTGCACGTCACCTATCGCGTGTACAAAATCGGTTGCGTCAATCAGGCACTTCCTACTGCCCTGCATACTATAAATCACCGCAAAGCATTACAAAAGAAACCCATAAGTAAAAAATCATTCAGCCCCACATTTCTCTCTTTTACGTTGCGTTTAATTTAAAGCGAACTTCATAATGTCCTGAATAAGATTCCTTCTAAAACGCACGATTGAACAGGAAGGTGCAGGAAGTTAGCTTGTGAAAGTTAGAAATGAATAATAACAATATAACAATCAGAGAGTCATTAGGTTAATAAGACTGCATTCGAAATTGAATCTTAATATTATGTTTCATGAATGTAAAACTGTACTAAGTCTGAATGTGACATGATTCTGTTTTGCTCTGTGAAATGTAATGCGACGTTACGTTGCATTAATTAATTGCTCATTCAATCATTTACATTAGCTTAATGGGAAGAATTGCGAGTTTCATTTGTTTAGAGATAAACTAATTTTAAATAAGCATGAGAGCGCTGCCAATATTTTTGTATAAATGTGTAGCTACTAATATATAATAATTATACTTTTAGCGAACTACGGTAGGTAAAATAAGAATACTATTTCATTTGCGAGGAATAAGTGGTTAAAAATCATTATAACGTACAAATTGCAAAAGCGATGAAATTTCAAACGTCTCCAACCTTTTAGCAGTGCGATACAAAATCAGGAAAGGTATAATGATTTCGAAATAACTTACTTATGTGACGCTTCGGGGTAAACGAATGGAAACAAATAGGTAGATGGGATCTCAGAGTAACACATAGGTAAGCGTCTTTTATCTCTGGGAAAAGGCTCCCATGAGAAAACGTATTCTGGTTTCGTAAAAGGGCATTTCTTGTGAGGATTTACTTGTCATTTTGGTCCTTTTGTGATTGTGAGTTACAGAGGCTGGCGCTGGCCGGGATTTAGCTTAGTCGCTTTGAGACCGGTTGGAAAGTGAAGTCTTAAAATCGTAAATATTTGGAAGGGAAATAAAGAAATGCATTACGCTTAAGAGTTCATGGGATTGCACACGCGGAATTGGCTGATTTAAACTGATGAGCCTCGTACGACCACATTTAATTTCATGAATAAAAATGTCTCCGGCCTCGCTCATTGCAGATGAAGTTGTAGAAGAAACGGTGAAGAAATTGTGGATAGGGGAATGGGAGGTTGAAAATCCGCGAAAAATTACGAATCCGCACAGGGGTGTGTTTGTTTGAGAAGAAATGGATATTGCCAGTGTCTGGGTGGGGTATATATAAATATATTGCACTCTGAATAGATGGAGTTAAAATTCTGGTTCATGAAGGATATATACTTATTTGCCATGTCAAGTCCGAATATTGGTCGGTGAAAGGCTATACTTATTATATCAATATGGATCTAATCAATCCCCTGGAAAATATTAGACTCTATTCAGCTGAGAGAGACATTGCATAGGCTTCGTTTCAGCAAAGCGGGTTCTTTGCAAGATATCCATAGTAAGGTGTTTGAAAAAAAAAACTAAACTGTCAAAACTAAAGACAATAGCTTCAGTTTTGCTCAGGTAAGCGGATAGACGTCTTCATTGTGTCAGGCAGCCAAAAGTGTTTCTCCACGGTGAGATTTTCGAAGCGAGGTGAAGCGAGGCGGGGTAAGATGAAAATTGAAAGTTTTGACAAGTCCTGTTTTCTAGCTTGCCTTTTTAGAACAAAGCCTTCATTAGACGAGATAAGCAATATCTCAGAGCAAATTGCTCACATATAGTGCGCGAGATATGTCATTAAAAACGTTGAAATTTCGAGAACAAATGATTAGAGAGATCAGCAACTGACAAGACATTACTAAGTAGGTATGCTGGAAAAAATATTCTTATGGTATTTATTAACTAGATACTTATGTAGAATAGGTATTCTAAAATTTATTTTATAAGTAACCGACATTCTACTCACCTATCGTATGACGAATTTCAGTCACATAATTCTAGCACAGCCTTAACTTCATTACAACTGAACCATTACAGCGTAATGATGACTTAATGCAATTTCGATGTCACCGACTCTCTGCTCCTTCTCATGGAAACTCGCAAGTTATGTGTCGTCAAGTTCAATGAAATTGAACATAGCAACGACGATGTGTTCGGATTCGGTAGTCATACTTCCTGGTCGAAATGCCTCCAAAACCTTACAAAAAGTGGCAATGCATTATAGATGATAGAATCAGTGACTTGTTAAGCATCCGGGTTTATAACTACCTCGAGTGATTTGATCCTCTCTCATATCACGCTACGCCCTAAGATCACACAGATTGTATTTAGGTGTATTAACCGCTGTCGACATGATAATCTGCCGCGATATTACTCCCGTCAGAAGCAAACTGGTCGTCGTTGAACCGCGGCCTTTCTCGCGTAAAAGGACTAGCTCAACTAGAATAGAAATACACCTGATTAGTTAGTCTTTCTGCTATCCTTGTATAGGATGCACAAAGAGACCGTATCTGCTTCATGCACGGACTGTTTCGGATTAATCGGATCTAATTAACTATTGTTCGATGTCTAGTAGATGCATACATGTCTCAATGACGCAGCGGAGCCCGACGATGGGTTAGGGAACAACAGATCAGGGCCCAATGACCCACCCTGGGGTCAATCAAGCCATTTCATTGATACGGCTGATACGGCGGTATTTGTGCCCTTGATGGCACTGGAAAACGATGCCTAGATTAGACTTCCACCATATTGACCCCCGTTAATAACAACACAACACACCGTGCAGTGGTATTATTATTATCGTATGGCATTTATTCCTGAAATTATTTACAAATTTATAATATAATGTCTAAATTAAGTAGCCACTCCCTAGCGCCTGGTGAAAGTGTGAGTAGGTCTCCCATGCCTCGCAAAACATCTTCTAGGGCATTCCTCGACGATGTGGCGGATGGTTTGATCTGACGCTCCGCAGTCACAAGACGCTGTCGCAGAGATACCCCAGCAGATTGTGGTTGCACCGGCCCACGTCTGTGCGAATGCGGTTTAGAGCAACCCAGATCTTGCGGTGTTCGTTCAGTCCAGATGGCATTTTGGTAGGATCGGTAGTGGGGCCCCGCCTTGCTCATGCCACCGTGCAGTGTTCAAAGTGCAATATCGGTGTGAAGGATTATGGTGGTAGAGGTTTAATACTGAACCCAAAATCAACTCGCTACTATGCTAAATATAGAAATAAACACGTATAGGTGCGTCTCTTTTGAATCGAGGCGGAGCGGAGGCGTTTGGAATAGACCAATCACCTTAGTTGAAATCCGTATCTCAGCTCCGCTTCACTTTTGTGATTGGTCGATTCCTCACGTCTCCGCTCCGCTCCGCTCGGCTTCAGTGGAGCCGCACCCTAAGGCGCTGACTGGTAGGCGATTATAATTTTAATCGAACAAACCAAGCCATTTGCAAGTTTGAATAAAATGAAATAAGGAATGCGTTGCGTGGACATTTGACATAGTGTCCTACGTATCAGTTTTTTTTCAAACGATGTACATAGGTTGTGAATAAATAGTGTACATAATGTAAATGAAAGACATTCAAGAGGATCTGTGCGTTTCTCTTCCTATCCCCTCACATATCTTACAGCCATTATAATGTACAATCCATACTAATATTATAAATGTGAAAGTGTGTCTGTCTGTCTGTCTGTCTGTCTGTCTGTTACCTCTTCACGCTTAAACCGCTGAACCGATTTAGATGAAATTTGGTATATAGATAGTTTCAGTCCCGGGGTAGGACATAGGATACTTTTCATCCCGAATAAATGTAGTGTTCCCGTGAAAAACGGGATTAAACTTTGTATGGAGAGCAAATCATTGTAGTTGCAACAACTCCCTACATGTCATCGTTTTGACGTAAACTAATCTACCTACGATATACCTTCACCAAACGCATACCAAACTATTATTTGTAAAAAAACAATAAATTCTGATATGGGAACATGTATCCGCAAAATTCGATTAATCGCGTAATTTCAAGAATGAAATACATAAAATTTTACAAATTTGAATCAATCACATTTGATTTGACAAACGTCACACACCCATCTGGCAAGACATGTCAAACCAGTGATTGCAGAAGGGCTACTCCGATGTTCAAAATTTGACTGTCGAATAGTGCCATCCCTCTCGATCTCCTGTCAAGGTATATTTGAGTGAATGGAATAGCACTATACGAAAGTAAAATTTCGAACGGAGTAGCCCTTCAGGTAGGTATCACGTTCCGATACGCACATCATCTAAAAATAGTGCCTACGAGCTTTGATTATGTACCTCCGCTTGGTAACTGAGTATAAATAAAGTAGTAAATAACTCAGTATGCAAAGATACGATACTTAACATATATAAATAATCCTAATAATATTATAAACGAGAAAGTATTTACGTTCATTCTCATTTCATTCATCTTAATTTTAAACAATGATTGATGGAAGGTCGCCAGTGTTCGGAAATCGTCGTAAATAAACAGCCAATTGCTGAATTGCCTCTTTCTAACCCATAATTTGGCGTGTATGGCAGGGTGAACAAATTCTTTGACCATCTTTTTCCATATATTATTTTCGAACCAAAATATTTTGCTCTATTTTACCATAACGAGGCTTGAACCAGCGACCTTCGTCATCTTTTGTCAAATTAAGGGCTAAAGACCGATGTGCAATATTTATCGCCGAGTACAGTATTAGTGCATAAAGTTTTTGTATTTTTCGGATCTTAGACTCGGATACTCGACAAGACCCGAATTGTCAATCAATTATTATGCTACATAATCGACGTGCTTAAGTCAAGAGCCTGACACGCTTTGATGGAGAAGGATAGCCTTATTATGATACTTATAAGAGGAAATAGAAAAAGTGCAATTTTTTGGCTCTATCACTGACCGAGCATTTTTATAGACACGGGCACGAAATGTTTTTCTCATGAACAGTATATGTAGCTTGCTCATGTCTCCAAATCAAAAAAATTACGTTTTTACTGACCTAAATAAATCATTTAGGTAGGATAATTTATTGAACTATACTTCAATAAACTAAGTTGTAAAAACCAAGTTAGAAAAATAATAGTAGCTACCTAATAATTATTTTGTCCCAATTTCATAATGTGACAAAATTCTTTGGTGAATAGAACCATACCTTCTTCGTCAGTTGATTATGGACCGTCACCGTTTCTGAGCATAGCTTATGGAATCGAATAGGACTTAGTTAGCCTTGCAACTACAAAAATATTAAAAAAAGGATGTTTTGCATTTTGTCCATGGCTTTCACCCGATAGCCCAGAACTAAACTACTAACTAGATTCCATTCGAGTATTGAATACCTTCAAGGGTTGAAAGTCTAATTGTTTTTTTTTTATTGTATATCAATTAACGAGTTCTACGCGTACGAAGTCGCGGGCAAAAGCTAGTAAAACTATATTTAACCAAAGCACGGTGGCGGGCATACCTACACTAAGTAGCTAAGAAAGCAGACTCATTTTCTGAATAAGAGTATAATATGAACACGGAGATAGCATTATTTTTCCACTTTATCTCAAAATGTTCATTTAAATTCAGCTTCAGAAATGTAACTTGCAATATTTACGTTTAATAAAAAGTTTAAATACAAGAGAATCACTGTTTGTACATAAAATGTCTGCCAAGCAATGCACCTAAATGGGAAATAACATTGAACACGAGCCAAAGTCATAGCAATATTGCAAATGGTGTTCTACAGAGATACCGTGTGAATTTCTGGAGTCAAAGCCTTAGAGTATGTTTCCCTTGATACGAGTGGAAAAAGGAGTGAAAGTGACAAGTTTAGTATATCATTTCATATACAAAGACTCGATTCCACGTGAGAACGTCATTAAGCGATAACTATGGAACAAAACATAACGATAAGGATACGAACTTCATTTTTTAGTACTAACGGCACGTGCCAATTAGAAAAGAAGATATCATAAAGCAATAAGTCAACAAAAGATAAAGATTGTAGTAGTTCCCATTGCGTAGTTTCAAGTGAAATCGGGTATACCATGTATGTATTATATTAACTACCACTGACGTGTAGCTACACGTGTTTACACTGGGCTACGTGCTTTGTCTTAAAGCCTGCTTAGCATCCGTCTACACTGTTTCCACTGAGAATGAGTGGAGATTTCGTGCACTGTGATTGGTCAATTCACAGTCCGTGCCTCTACTCCATCCAGGACCCTAATTCGACATATATCTGTTTGATTTGATATCTTTGAAACCCGCCAACTCCATCGCATTAAGTTTTCGTCTCATTTAAATGCGATGCTATAGATACGGGTGCAAAACTTAACTTGACCGGGTAGTAACGAAAAATTACATTTTGCAACTAGATTTGCAAACATCGCGTTTTAATGACAGTTAAAGGCAGACCTGAGACATTGCTTGTTTGCGATATCTGAATCGAGTACACTTAAATTAGCACCCTGGACAACTTCAGTGGAATCTGATGATGATGATGATGTCCTCCCAGACGTATCCACCGACGGCGACATCCTAACAAGAACGTATTTTACGTTTGCCTACGCGCGTGAGCACGGGCATGACTAGCAAACCCGAATTTTGTTTTGAAAGTGCGGCAGCATGTAGCACAGTACAGGACCCCATCTGTGTTATAAGTGTAGTGGTAGGAGGGCTTGGGCTGAGTTTTACGGAGTTGACGTTTGGCGTCAAGGTCTTCAAGACGGATGCGCTCAAAGTTATCAAGACCCGCATTGACAGCATTTCGCCAATCCAATCTGTGAGCAGCAGCTCCTCCCACGACTCACATGATATGCTCACTACAGACAAATGACGTTTCACGACGTCCCTATAACGCAGGTATTGTCCTCCAGCTTTACGTTTACCTGAGGCTAGCTCAGAGTAAAAGATAGTTTTGGGCAGCCTGGTGGGCTCCATACGTACAAGGTGCCCACACCAACGCAGTTGACCCTTCATGAGAAGACACTCCATACCAGGCAAATTAGTGCGACGTAGAACCTCCGAGTTTGGTACACGATCTTGCCATCTCAGACGAAGAATTGCCCGGAGACACTTCAAGTGACAGGCGTCAAGACGTTTGATGTCCGTTTTGTACAGACACCAGGTTTCCGAGGCATAGAGCAAAAAAGGCAGAATAATTGCCCTATATACGGCAACTTTTGTGTGTAACCTGATGTCGTGCGATTTCCATACTCGTTGGTTTAGTCCGCCAAAGGCTGCAGCGGCTTTTGCGATCCTAGAAGAAATCTAGAATCTGGAAGAAAAGTGGAATCTAAAAGAGTAATCACTACGTCATTAGTATGATTTTTTATTTTGAACATATGGCTGGCCTAGTGTAGCAAATAATATTTGCCCTTTATGCCACTTTATCAGAAGGCACCTACAACTTGTGTGCTGGCAAGAAGAAAGTTGTACCTTACCTATCGTTTACATTTCACTGACATATTCTTGTGGCAATCGTTTTCGAAAACTCAATACCCTAACTTAACAAACAGAAGTAAGTATAAAGTGCTCTTTATATTTCATTGATATAAAGAGCATTTATATTTCGTTAGTTCTATATCTCATAGATATAAAGAGCATTTACCGCTCATACTTGAAAAGACCGTCGGGTGCGATCTTGTTCTATGAACCTTGAGATTATGCGACCTCGTCACGTGCGAGATTTCAGAGTGCTCTCTTGACCACTTAGAAGCCCAGAAAGGTCCCTTGAGGTACCCGATATAAATAGTCTATGAACTGTCAATAGCGTTTGGCACGTGCGCACGTGGTGTTTGGTATATCAAATGTTCCAATGAGATTTCGAGCTTCCCGAAAAGGCTGACATGATTTTTCTATTAGGTGAATCTTTCTCACCTTGAAGAAATGTAGGTTACTATTTGATACACGGACGGACCGAATGCTAGGAAATTGCAGAACGTTTGCGAGAATTGAAAAGTGTCAAGTATCATTTGAGAGCCTTTAGCTGGTTTGCACTCTACAATTTGTGAGGTTTCATTCACTGGACGGAAAGTGGAATTGAGAGTTTTTAAATTCAAAGCTTTATTTTGCGGAGCCCCACAGGTTATTTTATACGTACTACGCGAGTAGTAAAAACACTTCGAAAGTGATACGTTTAGAAAAATATGTAAATTGAAAGCGACCGAAGATAAATGTTATTTGTAATTTGTTTTAACACCAGTAATACTTACAAACATAATAATTATTCATAGAACTTCTGATAGCACGGTAAGTCTTTAGAGAGCTATGGAGCTGATATTAACGTTAAAATTCAATCTCTACTCATACATACTCATTTTTATTTCATTCCAAACTGCCTTTATGGTTATTGTGGTTGATATTCCCAAGCATTAAATGGGTCATTGTCAGTTCAAAAAACAAAATTTGTCTCTTCGGTGGTCAAAAGTTAAGAACTTGTATGAATCTAGGTTTTGTTGCTATTACATCGGATTATAGATAAGGGAACGTTCTTTATTCTCACAGGCATTTAATCAGAAAATTAGGCCCTGGAATCCTTAATTTCGTAAATGTCCTCCGGAAAGACGCGCATCTAAATCTGACAATGACCCAAATAACTCAAATTATAAATAAAATTAAATTTGTACAATATTACAAACTCCTAGATTCAACTCTGTTAGTTGTCAATATCATGTATTTTATAGTCATAACTGGATATTTGATCTATATAGAACCCAATTTACTCCAGAAAACATGGAAATTGTCTCAAATATTTTCGTATTTTATGACGACCAAAATAATTATGAATACACAAATCAGGTATTTCTATATTCTTCTCGCATTGTCCTTGCCTATAAAATTTGAATTGCGAATTAATTACTCACATTTAATGTTAATTAATATCTGCTATAAGACGTCCGATGCCTAATAATAATATGGTTTGAGACTATAAATATGCCAACTAAAGCTGCTTTTACACTGATGCTGAGCTGAATAGGTTAATCATATAGGTACAAGAAAAAAACCAATGAACTCCAGAAGTTCATTCTGAAAAACCGCCAGTGTCATAATTTGAGAGTACCTACATGTTCATCCTTTGAGCACCGGTCAAAATATATTGGTCTGTCAAGCAGATTGTCAGATTTTATGATTACAAGTATTTGAGTGCCTGAGGCTGAAGACATATTAAAGCGACATCAAGCCCGATTTGAACTCGAAAATAGCTATGCACATAAATATCTTCTCGGTATTTGTCACCTCGATGATACTAAATATTGAAAAAAATTGCGGAAAAGAAAATCCAATGTTTACATTATATTATCTGAAGCAATTGACCTTGGTTATAAATATTCGTCATTCCCATTCCCCGTTATTCATTCAAGAAAATGAGCTTTCAATTATTCTTGGATCTTTATAATTTAGAACAGACAAGTTTAGAACTGTTAATTTGATTTCAGTGATTGATGGTAGAATTGCGGACCTACCCAAGGGTTAGCGATACCTTGGGAATTGTTTCAAGGAACTTAGATCCATTTATTTGGATTGGTAGGAATGTGGAGAACAATTGTAGCGCTATATTTTATATTACCTAGTTTGGAATTAATCCAAGTGATTAATGCAATACCTACTAGATATTATGTAAGTCATTGGTAGGCATTTTTGAGTCGGGAATATGCGTGGGTCAGTCGCACACGACCAATTGCGTCGCAATTTACGCAAACATTAATAAAATACCATCTGTAATATTTTGTTGTGTTTCTTATTTTAAACTTATCAATTATTGGCTCTGTTGGCTGTACACTTCACGATTTTTTTTTAAATAACTGAAATATATTTTTTTACGTTTTCAACCCCGATATCTCAGCATGTTGAAAAAAATCGAAAAACTGATCCAACAAAAAACTTTTAGCATTACTAATAGCATTGCTAACAGTGAAAGTAGACTTAGAATGGCAAACAAATGCAGATAAACAACCGATATGCGTCGATCGTGACAATTCGCAGTTCGACAGGATTGCACATTGTATTCTCCGTAACATAATATTGCAATTCTTTGTTGACTTTTCTCTAAGAGTGCTTGTTTATGTGATTTGTGTCATTCGTGTTCTAGCACGATTTTATTTATTATTGTAAAGTAGCATTGCCAAGTATCTAATGGCTCCTAATAGGTATATAATATACTGCTTTGACGACGCGTTTGGCTCGGTTGGTAGACACCTGCCTACTGAGTCGGCGGTCCCGGGTTCGAATCCCGGCCGGGGCAAATATTTGTGCAAAATATTTGTTCTTGGGTCATGGATGTTATCTATATATGTATTTATATATTATGTATATCGTCGTCTAGTACCCATAGTACAAGCTTTGCTTAGTTTGGGACTAGGTCGATTTGTGTATGATTGTCCCTTATTATTTATTTATTAAAAAACAAAAAACAAAAAAACTGCTGCAACAGGTGGATAATAAATATAGTTCAAATTCTTTTTCTTAAGCGAATCCCATTAGCTTTGTACCCGATGAACAATACTGATTATCTGTATTGTTAACTGTGGCCACAACTGCCACTTCGAAATGTGCCATTTCGTTCGTCATCCTAAGCATCGATACGAACTTCACTGCTCTTTCACTTAGGAAGTGACCAACATCTGTGTTCTCTTTGTTTAAGAGTAAACCTTATTTCGTTTGACTTAAAGACTAATTTAGTGTAAAAGTAATTTGCACTTATAACGCCTTACCTACATTTCGAAGTGGCAGTTGTGGCCACAGTTGTTAACAATACAGATAATGAGTATTGTTCATCGGGTACAAAGCTAATCGGGTTCGCTTAAGAAAAAGAATTGGAACCCGCTGGCGTCTGTCACTTGCCCTTTTGAATTTATACCTTTTTAGCTCAAAATAGAAGAAATATTATATTACGGATTACTTTTTACGTTTGCCAGTGAAATATATCACTCGGAAGCGTGATTCGATAACGATATACATGGAATTATTTATGAAGACTAAAGTTTTTAGAATAAGTGAACTAAGTTCTATATATGTGTGTGCTGTTTAGTTTAACCCCAGAAGAAATGAAGGCTAACTACACTAGGAGATGCCCGCAACTTCGTTCGAGTATCAAAAAATATCATATCGTATCAAAAAAATATCATATCTCTGTACCAGAATTGGTGAAAATTTGTCCAGCCGTTTCGGTGTGATGAGAGGACAAAAGAAATTATGAAAATAGATGGCTACAGGCAGGCATGGCGCCGCGCACCCATACAAAACAAATGACGATCCTGCATCGCGCTATTAAGATTTTTCCTGAAATTATAACCCCTTTCCATAGAAAACTGATTATTACTACAAATCTAGAATTTTAAATTAGTATAGAAGTTTAACGTCTGTATCTCTGTGTCCATCAGTGGCAGCAAATTGCACAAGCGCATGATCAGATTTGGGTAAGTGCGGTATATTTTAATCAAAAGTTTTGTTTGTAGAGATGGTTACAGCTACATTTTAATGGAAAGTAGTCGTTTCTAAGATATTTAAGTAGGTACTTGTATCGTGTTTTTTTTAGATCAATGGCATTAGCAAACCATTGATACAAAGATCAAAGCTCAAAGTAAAATTGAAAATGCATAACCTGGTGGATAAGACCGGAAATCGAACCCGGTACTTCTAGATTACCGGTCCAGCACGATAACCTTTCCGCCACCTTTACCGCCAGGCAACCGTGTCTTTCCTTGTGCTTTATATGTCGATTTTTGCATAATTTATTTGAAAGGCTTTACACCTTAGCAACTTCTATATGAATACATTAATTTTCACATCTTACCGCACTACTTTACAGCAGTGAACGAGCAAAGGCCTTTACCTGGCGGTAAAAGTGGCGGAAAGGTTAACGCGCTGGACCGGCAATCCAGAGGTACCGGGTTCGATTCCAGGTCTATTCCACCAGGTTACGCATTTTAAATTTTACTTTGAGCTTTGATCTTTGTATCAATGGTTTAATATAAAAATTGTTGTGTGTACCCACATTAAAAAAATAAGATATTACATCATTGATACGAAGATCAAAGCTAAAGGAAAAATTTAAAAAGGAGCTACCTCGTGTAAGACACCGGGAATCGAACCCGGTACCTCTGGATTGCCGGTCCAGCGTGTTAACCACTTCGCTACCCTAGCTCCAAAAAAATTAATAAGAGTTGTGGTGTACCCACATAAAAAAAATTAGACATTACATGTTTCATAAATTTATTATGGCACAAATATTTTATTGTAAATTATTACTTTTGTTGTAAAGGCCTTGGAAACATGTCAATTACAACCGAATTTATCCCCTGTTTATATTTAATTTTATATTTAACGGCACATACGTACATCCTTTTTCCCATCAGAGTAACGCACGCATCCATCAAACTCGTTCAGACAATGCGTGTCACGTGTTCATTTAATGATACACTTAATTTTCACTTCGCAAGTACGGCACGTTTCGGGTTTTATCGTTGACAATTTACAAGAATATCGGTGAAAGTAATTTTGCCAAATACACGTGTGCTTAATGGTGAGGAAGGTTGGGAGTGTTATTTTATTTAGGTTTGTTCATTATGTGGCAGAACCGCTCTGGCCCACCGACCACAACTGGTACCGCCCAGCAGTGAGACACCTAAAAAGGCAAATGAAAATAAAAATCTTCAAATTAAAGTGAATTATGAGGTCATCAACATTTGACAATTTTAAAATCTTCGAATTTTGGCGTTTGGATAAATGATGACATTTGAAAGTTACTTTCTGAATGTTAGAAAATCTATGCTTGTGTATTCGCTGCAATTCAAATAAGTTCTAGTTTGGTTCTTATTTTACATTTAGGGAATATTTTTTTCAGTTAAAGGTATGTGGTTTTGAGTTTTTAAATATATTTATTATTACTATTTTGATCGATTGCAATTTTTTTTACATAGTTAAAAGCTTAGTTAACAAAAAAACACGATCGCTTCCTTTGTGTAACGAAAGTTAGTCATACAAAATGGTAAATGGTAACTTTCGTGGCACAACGGAATCAATTAAGCTTTGTTTTAATTAAAGCCGTTAACTATGTACATTTTTTTTGCAATCGACCCATTTACAACATTCATATTTATTTGATTAAATTACTAACTACCACTTATAATATTATAAACAGTAGAACAAGAATTAAATGCTGTGGAACACTGATAGACTTTCTGTAGTTACTTATATTTCTATACATAGCTCTCCATTTGTTGTACTAGAAATAGGTAAGAATAAATTATTATATATTTTTTTGTACTGCCTACGACAAGAACCCGATATCTTCCTCCTTGCCCGCTAATACGAATGAGAACTGAAGTGACACACTAAACAAATACGTGGCTCTTTTATTTTCCGTTACATCACCCGCGAAATATTTAACGTAAGTGAGAAAATAGATTGAACGTTAATCCGTTTACCACATTACCAATGAGAATAAAGCCTTAGGCGAAAGTGATACAGTCGGGAATAGAAAGATGTCATTGCAGTTTCAATTTGAACAGACTCACCAAGATTATCCGCTCGGTACAATGGGAAAATTGCTATCCACAGGAGGACGAGGAGGCCTGTTTTCCGCGCCATCGCTGCCCTCACATCCATGTTAGCTGGGTCCATTCAATTCACACATGTTTTACACTCTTAAAACCATATGTAACTGTCCACTTGACATCACGGAAATAGTTTTCACGGAACTCGTGGAATTTCCGCGGTGGGGTTTCTGAAACAAATGATCGTTGGTTAGTTTGTGAATTTTTGGGTTAAATAAGCTTATTGGTGTTGGGAAATCAAATAGGGAATTGTGTTAGTTAATATTTTATGTAATATAGACTACTAGCTGCGCCGCGGGGAGTTATCCACTCATCCCACGGAAACACTAAATTTTACGGGATAAAAAGTGAATCCAGGGTGTCAGATACCTTCATAGCAAAATTTATAAAAATTGGTGCAGCCGTTTTAGCGTTCAGTGAAGTAACAAACATACACATGAACATACTCACAAACGTTCGCCTTTATTTATTTATTTAATTTTTGTTGCATAAAAGAAAAAACTTATCGTACAAAAGGTGGATTTAATGCCATAGGGCATTCTCTACCAGTACTGATAATTACTACTAAAATGACTTTGATATAATATATCTAAGAAACACCCTTAAGTGATAAAGTTTCTAAAACGCTCAGTTCCTGAGGGAAGAAGCGCGAGCGAGACAACAGAAAAACAGCACAAATTTTATATCAGACGTAAGTACAGTACGATTATCCCCACTTTGACACTCGGCAATTATCGGGAGAAATCGGAAATTCAAATCGGAACTTGAAAAAAAAGCGTTATTTGCAATAAGTTAAATCACTTTCACTGTCTGAATTAGAATTAGAGGTTTTATACTAATTTAATTACCTATATCAAATTAATGTTTAATTTTATTAGTAAATACGCAAACAACACATAAAATATTATATTCCAAAGATTTAAATATTTTATGTGAGAAAATTCTAGTTTTTTATATACTTTCAAAGTGGAAATAAACGTAGTGTAGTCTTCATCGCCGACTGCTCATTTAAATTACCTAACAATTATGAGTAACGGTCTTTATTAATGATATTCTCTGATAATTAGTAAAAATTAATATCGCGTCTGTGGCTAATTTACGTAAAGTTAACGAAGCTCTGCGGAGCAAATTTAATTAAATCCGAGTATTAATTAACGTTAAGCTTCCAAAATCCTTAATCACCTAGTTTCGTGATAGTGTACAATATAAATATATTCCAGTGATTGGTGTTCGTAGGTGAGAGAAAAACATAAAAAAGAAACAGGAGTAAGGTTGCCTCGAGACATTTATTTAATTCTCGACCCACAAGGTAAACTAATAACTTTGTGAAGGCCACTGGAGTCCAATGTTGCGTCAGTATGTAAAGTTATATAGGTATTAAATTTTGCTTTATGATTAGGTAACTTTTAGTGAAATCTGTCAAAAAATTGCGAATGTTGCGTTGGTCTTTAGAGGAAATTTCAAAGTTGCGCCTATATCCGACAAACTTGTAGGAGATCGCCTCAATTGATACGGGCACATCGTACGACAACCGATGGTTGTTTTTATCACGAGATAAATAAGTGACAAAGCATCCGTCACGTTTTGACAAAATGCGAGTCGGAGTGACAGAAGCTTTGTCACTTATTTATCACGTGATAAACGAAACGAAAATCCCTAAATTTACCGACACAGAAACTAGGACGTTAAAGATCATCCGTCTCTTGGCTGACGACAAGACTTGAAAGACACTAACGTCGAACTACGTCCAAGTATTGTGTACTCCGGAGAAATAGGACCAGAAAAAGCTGACCTCAATAACAGACCGACAGCAATCAAAGAAGAAGAAAACAAGGATAAACTTTTAGCCCATCTTGCAGAATTCGTTTAAATTTCATGTTAGTGCGAAAATAAAGCATAAATTTTGAAATCTTCTGCGGATCCATGATTATGCATTTGTGTGCACAACCTCAACTTTGTAGCCTAAGTACGCATGTATCCATATGAAAGTCTTCCCGTTGTGTTTTTTGTGTTTATATAAAGGTCCCCTGAAATTCATGTAAAGAGATGAAGTAAAACTCAGATTGCACAAGCAATAGCAGAACATTCAGTATTCACGAGTAAGATAGGATAGAATAATAGTAAGAAATAATTTGGTAACCCTAGGTTTACCAATTAATATCATTTGGTGACCCTATATCGGATGCGAAAAGCAGAATTTTGAGGGAAAAATAAGAGAATAAAAACGCGAAAGTCACGTTCGTGTAGTAAAACTGAAACGTCAATCGCAGCGTAGGCGATTTTTAGGAGTACAATTTCTACGGGTGAGTTTTTTGAAAATCAATTATCTTGGAAACCTACGTCGTTAACTCGGACACGCTACGAGGGATGCAAATTGCAAAAAATATTGCACAGACAGAATGCAGATAGAGATATTTTGTGTTCGTTTTTTTATTGATTTAAATACTACAAAAGTTGCACAATATCACTACCGAACAGGACTATCTACTTATAAACATAACTTATTTAATTATCTTGTGTTGGACGTTGATCGACATTTTTGCCGCTTAATTACGATCGTGGTCTTCGAAAAACTGCATATTGGGATACACCAACATCTTATACCCGTGCGAGTTAAACCCGCAGAATTTTCGAAATAACACCAAATATCCACTAATGTCCAATACGATCACCTAGGTGGACATCTTATTGGACGCTATATCCAGCACAATCCCTTGGGTGATTTTAGTGGACAAAACGTTTGACGACGCGTTTGGCTCGGTTTGTAGACACCTGCCTACTGAGTCGGCGGTCCCGGGTTCGAATCCCGGCCGGGGCAAATATTTGTGCAAATATTTGTTCTTGGGTCATGGATGTTATCTATATATGTATTTATATGTTATATATGTTATGTATATCGTCGTCTAGTACCCATATTACAAGCTTTGCTTAGTTTGGGACTAGGTCGATTTGTGTAAGATTGTCCCTTAATATTTATTTAATTTATTTATTTATTTAAAATTATATCCAGTAGAATACCCCAGTAGAAAAGTAATATTATTCTGCAAGTGATTCTAGCGGACGAACTTATCCATCAAAATCACCCAGTTGATTCTTTTCGACTATGTTGTATATTAGGATCACTCAGGACATTTAAATGGACTGGTTATGTCCAAAACAATCCGATCCATTTATAATAGAAATAAAAAAATTGTGACAATTTAAACGATCAAATTATTATTAAATAGTAAATATTCCAAGATAATTGAAAAATAAAGCACAAAAGTAAGTGAGTGTGTAGTTCGAAATACTATTGTGATTTGGACACATGGAGATCATTGTTCAAATATTCAGCTAATTTTCCTTGATTATGCTACGTAAATAAGTATCTAGCACCACAACAACACTCCTGCCAAGTCGGAAAAATGATCACCTCGGTTAGGTTACGAGGCAGGAAAAAACTTTATTAATAAGCTACAGAAAAATCTGTATGTTTTTCTAGGAACGGTGGGGGTTATTTCTACCTATAAACAAATATCCAAGATTATTTCAAAATTTCATCCACTTCCCATTCTATAAAATCGTGGTTAGGTTTTTTATATTTTAAATTATTATACCCTTAATAACGCGGGTTTGCCCTTTTTATAAAAAAAAACATATTTTTTTCTAAATTTTTCTTTTTTTAGGTGACCTCGTGCAATGTTGAACGGATTTCCACGCTTCATTCACCGGGTCGCTCACATGAGGCGAACAATTCAATTAAGGCTTTAACCGTGTCGGAATAACTTGTACTGCAAAACGCCTTTACCCGACTGCGTTAGAAGGGGTATGATATTCGAGTGTATAATATATTATGTAAGTGTTCATCACGCCGAAACGGCTGGACGGATTTTAACCAATCTGAGTACAGATTATAACAGGGATAGCTGGAAATTAAAAGATGGTTTTACGATATTTTTTACCCGACCACGGAATAGAAAAGTCACACGCAGACAAACTTGCCGGCACCTTCCATTTTATGATAACATTTTAAAACAGTCCACGGCGTAAAGGAAAACGCGGGCTGCCCTCAATTGCCTTCATTTATTTCCTAAGAATTTTACTTAAGCATGTCTGCCTTTATGCCGAGGGCATTAACGAAGAGGGATTTTTATTTTTAAAGGTTTGACTTTAGGCTGACAGATGTAAGGCTTTCCGCAGTTGTATTCTCTTATTATGTTGGAAGCTGTAATAAGAGTGGAACATTTATTATGTGTCCCTTCAGCTTTGAATTGGCTATTTATATTTTATACTTTTTGCCACTAAATAGGTCAGAAAACGGATACGGAGGATATATAACAAAGGATCATACTCGTAAACAAAAGTAGACTCCCTAGATTCGCGGGAAACCTAAGTTATTCATTGAATTTCGCCGACGAGCTATAACTAATGCCCTTGAGAACGCGAAATAAAAATAGAACGTATATATCGCGCAATAATACGATAAAATATTCTGGAATGTATATAATCGCCCAATTGAGAATAATCACAATTGCGTTAACAAGAAAATAACTATACGAATTTTTGGCTATCTTAGGTATATAAGTACCTAAAATAGTTTACTTGAATTTGATCATCAAATTAAGGGCCCAATGTAGGGTAGCAGATGAGATATAAGCGAGATATTAACATTGCATGTTGGATTTAAGAGCTGGCAGCTTCCTCGCACAACGCATTAGCATTGCTATTTAGCGAGGAAATGCTGGCAGCGTCTTCTGGACCATGCCGCGGGGCCACAATTTTTACATTTTTACATTTTAGGGTTCTGCACCTAAAGGGTAAAAACGGGACCCTATATATCTAAGATTTCACTGTCAGACGGACATCTGTCTATCACCAGGCTGAATCTCATGAACCGTGATAGCTAGAAAGTTGAAATTTTCGCAAATGATGTATATCTGTTACCGCTATAGCTAAAATACTAAAAACAGAATAAAATAAATATTTAATGACGATGATTTTTATGCTGGTACTTTATATATATTTGATGGTACGGAACCCTTCGACGCACTTAGCCGGTTTTTTTTAATTAGTTGGTTTTAATTTATTTTAGCGTATAGTGTTAAATTTATTACTTAATTTCAGTAATTTTTTATTGCGTTGTTCTTATATTATAAGTCCCTCTTGATTTCATATTGCGCTATATTCGTAGGTACTTCAGGACAATCACCTTCATCGTATTTCTGTTTTTGCTCCATTGAGCCATATCGCCGTTAATGAAATATTATTTGGCTGATCAACATTTTTCTAGTTGTTATTCTGTCCCGTGGCCCAGGGGACGCTGGTGAATAAACTTCTTAGAAAAGTGTTGATAATTTATAATACTCGTATTGTCAGGAGATATTCTACACAAGAATGGGCGTATAACTGTTGCAATTACAAAGTTTTTGCTATATATTACCGCCGAAATCGTAATTTTAATCATGCTTTTAAAGAGTAGCCCAGGGGGCATAACCATAGCAACGAGCATCAGAAAAAAAATTATTGACCCATTTAACGCAGTTCGGATAGTAAATACCGATTTATAACAGTTACATGACAATATGCCCGTGAAATTTAATGGTTGAGATACTGCGCAACTGTAGGATATTTGTTACATCGAATTTAGTCTCAAATCACATTTAAGTTGTTGAATTGTATATGATTAATCAAATTGAAGCACGGGAGAGTGTGTCGTTAGGCCGATGTGACTAGTCTACTTGCGAGTTGGTATCTTCAGAGTAGTCTAAGGGGATTTGTCCCAGGTAACATATTTTAGGGAACAGGACAGAATACATTACTCCTGTGGCGCGGAGATAATCCCATTAGCGGGTGATACTCCCACACAAAGTTCGACTCACTGGTAGTGAGGGCTAATCAGCCCTGATAGTTCGCGTCATGTCTAAAAAATTGGGCAAGTGCGAGTCCGACTCGCGCATGAAGGGTTCCGTACCTATACATATATATAATCTATAACAAGTTTGTTGTATGGGAGCCCCCCTTAAATATGCATTTTATTTTATTTTTAGTATTTGTTGTTATAGCGGCAATAGTAATATCACCGTTGTTGAGATACAGCCTGGTGACAGACGGACGGACGGACAGCGAAGTCTCAGTAATAGGGTCCCGTTTTTACCCTTTAGGTACGGAACCCTAAAAAGAACATAACAGTGTTTGATAAAATTAGGCTAGCTATAATAGTCTTTAATTGTTGTAGATGCTGTTAAGATAGTAAAAGATAAACGAGTAAATTAAAGGACTGACACGAAGGAAAGGTCCCCAAAACACGAGTTCATTTATTGCATTTTCGCCCGAGACACATACCTATACCATCTGCTTTTCACGACTAATTTGAAGTAAAAAAATATCTCATTATTTACACAAAATAGCAAGTTTGACAATACTAATCTCTGTTTTTTTCTTAAATGAGCCCGTTCTTATTGGCCAGTACTAAAAAGGGAATTTATCTTTTGTACATTTTTTTTTATTTATGTTACCTACTTAATTATCACTCTGTCATCGAATCTACGTGTTGATGACAATCATTGTCATCAAATTTAGAGCTTAGTTTACCATTGGAAAGTATTAAATTTCAGGGACATACATCTCTGTCAAAGTGACATTATTGTGCATTTGTGAACTGTTTTATTTAAATGTGTGACAGTCGCGGAAACCGAAGAAAATAAATTATTATGTCATTATTCAAAGGAGCATATTCTCAGCATAAATAAGATATTTCTAAAAGCTTTTATTTAGTTTTATCTGTCCCGTTGTTTCTCTGTCGTTGTTTTCTGTATCAAATCTTGCATGTTATATTTGACCCACTTCCTGGGCACCGATTGACCCCAAATTTAGTATTTCTGCGTAATTCCGATGACAATACAAATAATATGGTATAATGGAGCTGATCTGATGATGGCGCCGGATATGTGTTCATAAGAAATCTGTAATAAAATAACGAAAACGTGTCGAATTTGAGTTCTTTAGAATCGTCTGGGTGAATAGTTGATGAATGCTTAAAGAAAAGAAACTCGGTACACAAGAATAAAAAATTCGTCACAAACTTATTTCCAGGGATGTTTGGAAAAAAGGAAAGAAGTTATTTAAAAATCTTCTACTGCTTGCACTAATGATGGTATAAAGTCCTCACGAAATCATTTCATTAATCGTTTTCACGTCATGTCTTAAAACTAATGTTCAGTTAAGCAAATCGTGAAAAGGTTTAGTCGATATGTAGAACATTTCAGGATCTTGTAAAAGCCACATAAATGTGACGATGCTGATGTGGTATTAAAACGAATACAACAGCAAAAAATGTTTTTTTAATAGGTAACTATAATCAATTTTTTTAAACACCATCACTGACACAAGCCTAAGCCAGAAATCAATTAGGGGACATATCGCGGACTACTATTTGTGAAAACCATAATAATTCGACTTAAATAATATTTTCTTTCTTTGACATACAAGGGGGTAATTTTAAACATCAAACTTACTAATATAAATGTTCTTAAATAACGAAACTAACAGCAAAAAAAATACTCACTTCGCAATAATACGGAACACAAATCCTCTCCGTGGAAACTTAATTATGAAAATAAATAAAATCCAATCCCAATCAACACCTCCAAACAACCCGCTCCCATAACATCGTTCAAACACTGATTTTCAAATTTCGAACATCAATCGCAAATTCAAAAATCGAATTCCACTCAATGGTCAAGAGTTAGCACTGGCACTTTAGACAGACACTGGCACTTCACGTTTGAATTTCGAATTCGGAAAGTTACTATGAATGGCACGCGCGCGAATGAGTGAATCTCGAAATGACGCACGCGTCTCTGTGCGTCGACGGTTGGCGGGCGACTGGCCGCCCATTCAGATGACTGTATTTTCAGAGCTTTCGCCAGATTCTCTGCGCAGAGCGGTTATCACATAACGCGCGGAGTGCCGCTGAAATATTGCTGAACTGGTATTAACTGGTATTGGAATACGTGCATCGTGGTTTAAAGTAACAGGTGAGAGTAAACAGATTAAAATATGAAGCAGGCAACATATTATCGTAAAACGGTTGAATAGAAATCCTGGTTGAATAGATTGGAACAGAAAAAAACTGAAAAAATTACCTTGAATTGCCTATAGGGTCATTGCGCTGGTTTGCAACCAGTTAACGGAGTTGCCAACTTCAGATGAGAAAAAAAATATATTATCAACACACAGCATAGTATGCGTTAATGTAAACTAGTCCCAAATATAGTCTAGTTTGAATATGAAATCAAAAATATTATACTCCAATCCATAAATTATTATAAAATGCTGATAAAGTAATAATATAGCCAAAACGTCAGTTTGCGACCACTTTCATTAGTTTACGACCGCCAGTAAGCCAGTTTGCGACCAATATGTTAATATTTAAATTATGAAAATAAATCAAGTACAATTGATTTAAAAATATGTTTAATATTGCCTTTTAACAATGGAGGATAATCATATTTATTTCTTATTCGGTAAATAATTAAAAAACCGGCCAAGTGCGAGTGGGACTTACCGACCGTACCAATATCTGTAAGTTTGTTGTATGGGAGCCCCCCTTAAATGTTTATTTCATTTTATTTTTAGTATTTGTTGTTATAGCGGCAATAGAAATACATCATCTGTGAAAATTTCAATTGTCTAGCTATCACCGTTCTTGAGATATAGCCTGGTGAGGGGACAGACGGACGGACGGACGGACAGCGAAGTCTCAGTAATAGGGTCCCGTTTTTACCCTTTGGGTACGGAACCCTAAAAATAATCAACTTTGACAGTATTTTTCATCATCTGATGTAATACTGTTTTCTGATACAATCTGTAAGTCTCTCTTATTCCCTTGCCTTCCTTCCGAATGTCATTGAGAGCTTTTTCAGGGTCTCTTCGGTGTACTGGACCCCTTCGGCCACCGACGAAACCATTCTACGTAACCAGTTACATGTGAAGGATTGTTTTTCTTGCTACGAAACTAGTTACGTACAAAGAGGTTTTTTTCTTCCTACGAAACTAGTTACGTACGACCGCTTACAAAACCAATGCTACGTAACCAGTTACGTGGGAAGAATTATTTTTCTTGCTACGAAACCAGTTTCTGACACATCTTTGCATTAGTGGGAAAGGGACAAAACATATTTTTGTATTTTGTTAACACAGGCATTGCTATTGGCTAGGGGTCTGAAAATAAGAGTGTGTTTTTTTTTTTCAAAAAAAGTGTACATGGCCATATTTGAATGTCCCACACGTTGAACATATATATTTTTTTCCACCTTACCTTTATATGAGTGCTATCGTTTGATTCTATAGATGTTAGGTATTCATGTTATATTTACAAAACTATTATTCCGGCGTTCATTCTGAAAGGGTGCAAAGAATGGTTAGCAGTGCCGCTTCTTTACGTTTTTAACTTGGCCCTGGATACCGGAGAGTACCCTAATGAATGGAAGATTACACGGGTGAGGCCGATTCCTAAATCTAGTTGTACGGGCAACGTTGAGGGTTATAGACCAATAGCTATTCTATCTTCGATAGCTAAGTTATTTGAGTCCATTATAAATACAATCGTAGCTCCACAATTGAAGCCGTTACTCTGTGATGCCCAGCATGGCTTTAGGTCTCGTCCTTCAGTAGAGACTAACCTTTTAACCCTGGTTGATACCATTTCGGATCATATGGATAATGGAATAAAGGTTGACGTGCTGTACTTTGACTTTAAGAAAGCGTTTGACCGCGTTGATAACGATGTTCTCTTAAACAAGTTGTGCGCTATTGGTCTCTCACCGAAACGGCTGAAATTCTTTGCTTGTTATCTTCGCGACAGGCAGCAGTACGTGCAGCACGGATGCTTTATTTCAGAGCCATATCATACTCGTTCTGGGGTCAGCCAGGGCCCGTTGCTTTTTGGAGTTATGGTCAATAATCTGGCTCTGGTTTCCAAGTGCGCCAGAAATTTACTGTATGCCGATGACCTAAAGCTCGTTTATGGTGTACAGGGTTTATCAGATTGTGAGTCCCTGCAAGATGATATTGATCGCGTTTGCCAGTGGAGTATTGAAAATAGACTTCTCTTCAATGCTGAGAAATGTGCGGTTATAACATTCAGTAGGGCCCGTAATTCGTTACTTTACAATTATATCCTAATATCAGAGAAAATAACTCGGGTTGAGACTATTAGGGATTTAGGAGTTACTCTGGACTCTTCTCTTAACTTTCATGAGCACATGATCACCTTGGCTCTTAACTCTTATAGAAGGCTCGGGTTTGTTATTCGGAACTCTAGGGACTTTGATGATGCTGGGACCATAAAGCTCCTTTACACTGCTCTGGTTAGAAGCAAGCTCGAAGCGGCTAGCGTTATTTGGAACCACCATGAAGTAACCTACATCTAGCTTTTGGAAAGAGTGCAAAAGGCGTTCCTTCGTTTTTTATATAAAAAGTTATATGGTTATTACCCATTCTTATATCCGACAAAGTTTTTGCTGGGTTTCTTGGGCTTTAACTCGTTGGAGGTAAGACGGAATTGCAGGCTGCTTACTGTAGCAAGTAGCATTGTACATACGTGGTAATACAGACTGCCCCGAATTAGTTGCTCAGTTGGTGCGCCTGTATGTTCCCACTCCAAGTAGAGTCCTTTTCCGACCCCGTTGTCGCCATCTATTAGCGGCGCCGTCCACGCGAATTGCGTCCCATGGAAAATCTCCACTGGTTCGGGCCCTACACCTCTTAAACTCGCTCCTAGAATCAGCTCCACGCTTTGATATATTTGCAAGCAGAGGATAGATGTGTGCGATGAATGTTTGAGGTTTTGTGAGATGATGGATGTTCGACCTTCTTCTGTGTAATTTACAATTGTCCTTTGTTCTTTTATGTAAACGTTATGTATTCTTAGTTTCACAGTGCCTTGGTTGTAACTGTTATGCTGTGAAATGTAATAAATAAATAAACTATATTATATTTATTACTAGATTTATTACAAAATAAGGATACGGAAAGTGCTAAAATGTGTTTGTCAACTCAGTCATATTCTGAGGCTTGCAGAAATTCGAAATAAATGTGTATGAATGTTGAACGTGGCTATACAGACAAAGTAACGAGTTTACATTTTAGTCGTGTGCTTTATTTATAAAAGAATACGGTCTATAATGCCAAAAAAATACTTTTTCCAATGTCAAAAGAAATCGACAGACCGGAACCTCCGGAGATAGTCACTAGCGATTCTAACAGACTTGTGCAATTGATATTCCCCTAAAAGCGTTAATTTCTAAATTCTGGCAACATTAGAATGTTATATATAAGCATCGGCTGCTATTGCAAATATAGCGTCAATTCCAATAAAACGAAGTAGTGTTCAGTTCAGTTCTGTTTATTTATTCAGTCACAATGTACATTGTATGTGAATATGATATCAAACATAAAAATAATAATAATAAAGCCTAATACATAACTTAATACTAAAATACTGCACAATTGGTTTATACATAAATTAAAATAGTTAAATACATGTCAGTCTCAATTTAAATAATCATAATACTGTCGATACATGCATAATAAATATTCAATTAACTATCACAATCATTAATGAAGTCCAACACAGAATAATAACACTTTTCCAACAAAAGGTCTTTGAGTCTTGCATTGAAAATACGACTGTTAATTATTGTTTTTGGTTGTATTGGTAGTTTGTTGAAAAGCTGGATAGCCTGGTACCAAGCGGCGAAAGGTGCACGTTGTGTCAGTGGGCAAAAAATAGGGTTCCGGGATAGTCACAGTTTTTTTGGGAAAGTAGATTATAATTAACTTTTTCAAACACAATTAGACATTTCACAAACTATCGTAGTATCCGGAAGTCAACAAAAAACACATAGATTGGTTCAGATAAAGTAGAATTCCTCACCTCCGATTAGTGACGTGATATACTACCGGAACGATTTTGTTACTAATTGGAGCCACAAAGCTTAGGGATTCTAAAAAATATACATGGATGTTTGTTCGCATTTATCTCGCATTTGGCAGAACCGATTTGGATGCGGTTTTCAGGAAAGCATTTGTTTAGTTTTGGAAAAGGTTTTGGTAAACATCAATTGTACAATTTAATTCCCAAAACAAAATAATAAATAAAAATTTATAAAAAAGAACCGCCTTTAATAATAGACATAGACTACTTTCATTTTGCTATTCTGTCGGGAACCACGATAAACGCAGCCAGTAGAAGCCTTTTGAGTATTCTTCTCAATATTCTTCTTTCTACGAAACCAGTTTCGTAGGAAGAAAAAAACCTCTTTGTACGTAACTAGTTTCGTAGCAAGAAAAACAATCCTTCACACGTAACTGGTTACGTAGCATAGTTTCGTCGGCGGCCGAAGGGTACTGGACAGTCCGCTTCTTTTTCTTTGTTGCGTCCAATTTTTTTGGGAGCTCCATCTAAAAAATTAGTTTAATTAATAATATATTTCTGTCTGCTATGACCCGGGATCAGATATAAAGACCGATATTTGCCTCGAGTTAGCAAAACCGTACTGTTAACTTACTCATATATAATAAATTTATATATAGTAGTGTATATAATATACTAATATATAGTATGAATTCTAATGGCATAAATAGAACTTTTCAATACCCAGCCAAATCAAAAAAATCACACGTTATCGCCCTCAATAAGCCAATACTTATTTGATTTACGGCCGTCCTTTCCCTCATACTAAATTATGGTGGCCGCAAAACAATATTTTTATTCACACTGATTTGGTTTACGACCATCCTTTCCCTCATACTAAATAATGGTGGCCGCGAACTAACGTATTTATTTCAATTACGTCAGTTAACGACCACCTACTTAATATCTAATATTTGTAGTCGATTTAAATAAAGTTCCTTCAAAGAAACTGGCGGCCGCAAACCAAAGAATCACTTCTTTACAGTTTTACAACACTACACCTTAAATTATAACAGTTTTGAATTAAGCATAAGGATCATACTAGGAGAAACAAAATATTGCTGTATACGTTGGATTGCGACCATATGGCCGCAATCCGAAGTTTTTGATAAATATGCATTCCGGTTGACGACCACTGGATTTTATGTTAAAATTAAGTACAAAAATAGCAAACATTAACTAAAAGATTAATAAAAGTTAACGATTGCACTAATGAAACATGAAACTTATGTGTACAGCATGAAATAAGTTATAAAACTTACTGTCGAACGCCGCGCGCCGTGCTATTTTTTCTCTAACTCGCTGCAGGACCAAGCACCACTGCATCATCACGCACACTGAACATTTTTTCTACAACGCTGGACTAAACCTTTTATTTCAGACGGTATCAATTCTTATTTAGAAATCATTTAAAAACCAGTAAGATTTTTTTTGTATTTGTGGCATCTATAGAAATGTTATTATCTTGATATAAAGAAATGAAGTCCGTCAAGTGGTCGCAAACCAAAGGTGGTCGCCAAACCGGCGCACCTACCCTATGTTCAATTGAAAATTTGAAATGAAAAATGAAAATATAGTAACCTAAACAATTATAACGTTGATTACTGAACGTAATTAAATAGCAAACGAATAAAAACAGTAAGTAAATCAAATGAAACTTACGTATTAAGAAAAGGAAAACATAATTTTGTTGTTCTTATTCTATTTAAGCAGTCTTTTAGAGCCTAATACCCATTTCAATTGCAAATTGTTGTTGCTACTGAATCGGCAATATGCGATATACCTACTATGGTCAGTAAAAAAATTTAAGTATCAAATTGTTAGTGCACTTTTTCGTTTTGTTGAGGATAAGTACGTCTATAACCTTTTTGATTACGTAATTATATTTATCCACCCTCAAACCATAAGGTCGAGTTTCATCAACAATGTTATTAAACTGCCCGATTGACAATAAAAAAAAATACAGCGTTAACAGCATCCCTTACATTTGCCTTTGATATATTTGCCTTTGTACTTCCATTTAAACAAATCTAGAGGGTTTGCACACACACTTTTGCCTATTGTTCATATCCTGTTTGTCTCCTGTCCGTCCTGTTTGTCTTCTTTTGCGTTCGCTTCCTTTGATTAATTTAAATTAATATACCGACTTGAAGCTGTTCTACATTACCTCCTCGATGTGTAAACTTAAAGCACGACCCTGTAGGCCGACGATCTGGTCAGGGTCACGGGAAACGGTTGCATGAGTGAGGGCGACGTGCGACTGGTTGATTTGGAAATCCACGGGAGAGGGCTTTGTGCAGAAACGGATATTATGATGAAAATGATGATGATGAAGCTTTTTCTTCTGAGCACCAAAACTCACTAAGTAACAAATGCCCACTTAAAATAAATTTCATATTTCAGTATCATACTCAATCTAGTACGTCACTCAAAATCAGACTCGAATACATGCCCTGCGCAGTTTTGTAAGAGCATTGACAGACATTTTAATGAATTTTGGTTATCACGACACGATAATGTAAGTCTTGACTTACTGTTCTAATAATGTCGACTGCGCGCCGTCTGCGGTCGATCGCCCCAGTCGAGTCCCAGTTCTCGGCGTGCGCCTCCTTTGATTAATTTAAATTATTATACCGACTTGGCGCTGTTTTGCATAATCTCCTCGACGTGTAAACGGAGCGTATTGTTTAAATAAAACAATTAAAGTGCCAAAACTTCACTGCGACGATTCGTCAATGTTCTCAATATTCAGATTACTTAAGTTTGTTCGTACGTTTAGCTTAATGTGCTTCACTACCGACTAGAGCGTGCTTTCTATCAATAAATTTCTATACAGTGCGGCACCGGCAAGAGGGCTTTTCTTTAAGTGGGTTAATTAAAATGGCCTGCATTCACCTATTTGTGAAATGTAATTTTGCAGTTAATTACCTACTTACTTATGGTTTAGCAATATTAATAAATGCCCTCGTAACACACTGTATACCGAGATCGAACACTTTTTTCTAATACAATAATATGTATTTATTGTCAGTTGTTATAAATGCCAGCGTGTCAGTATCACACTGTAGGTATACTGCGATCGAACAATTTTAATAAAGTTAAGCGCTAAAGTGCAAAGCGAAGTGGTGTCGGTGACTCCCAACCACTTCAGGTGGAAGCCAGACCTCTTGAACTCTAGCACTGGGGCAGACCTAAAAGTTAATTTTCCGAGGAAAAGCAATTCTTAGGAAATTAGATGAAAATGCTTCACTACCGACTAGAACGCCTTCTATCAATCAATACACTTTTATAAGTTGAGTTACCGACAAGAGGGCTTTTCTTAAAGTAAGGTAATTAAAATGGCCTGCATTTACTTATTTAATAAATGCAATTGTGCAGTTATGATTATGATTTGCCCTCACACGTTTTGAACCATCACACTAATATTATTGTACAGGCGAAATTTTGTGAGAGTGTTTATTTGTTACTTCTTCACGGTCAAACGGCTGGACCAATTCGGATAAATTTTTGGTATCAGGGTAGCTGTCACTCATAAAAACACATTAGCTGCTTTTAATAAAAAAAAATGTGTTCCCGTGGAATGAGCGGGTAACACCGCGCGGCGCAGCTAGTTGCTAATAAAACATTAATTATCAGTTTTAATCCATGCCAGCGTTCCGGTGACACTCTGTATACTATCATATATTTTAATAAAATTAAACGCTAGTTCATAGCGAAGTGGTGTCAGTGAACTCCAAAAACACTTCAGGTGAAGACCTCTTAAGCTCTAGCACTGGGGCAGACGTATATATTATTTTTCCGAGCAAAAGCAACTTTTAAGGTGCTCGTACCTACTACTGCAAGCATTGTAATGTGACATTTATGTTTAAATTTTGAGCATTATTGCTCCTTATCCGTTCAAAAATGCTGATATTTTTAGACAGTTTTCTCTCTGATAAAACTTATTATCAATGTTACTACTTAGAACAGGGCTATAGCGATTTAGTGGTATGTATACCCTAAACGTCGCAAAATAAAAAGAAACCCCGGTTCAAACCTCGGTGCCGTTAAAAGTAGTCAAAAAAAGATGGTAAAAAATATGTATATCTGGCTATTATCATCAGCATCGTGAAATTAGGGTTAAAATCTACACAGTTTGAATATTTCATTGATAATTTTTGTTAAAAAAATACTCGAATTTGACAAAATTCACGCAGGGAACTATTTTTTTCAACTTATTTTCGACTGCACGCGACGATAGCAGCTATGTTACTCTCTAGAACTTAGGGGAAAGTATTATTCACTTTAAAAAGTTGGTTGATAATAATCAATGTATTTGTCTTCATATGTTTTTTTTTATTATCAATTGTATAAGGCCTCTAAGCTGGCTGCTACTCACCGTGAGTCTGTAATGTATTCATGATTCCCTTTGGAGCATAGCACTATTACCTGCCTCTCTTTGTTCTCCTTTTTGGATCTCCGGGATAACCTATCTGAAACACTAATGTTTGCTTCCCGTCTGTAACGTTTCGTCAAATTTTCATTTTGTTATTTGTTTCCATACAAGTATTGTTACCCATAACATAATAATGACGGCACGATTAGGTGGCCATTTATATGGAGCGTTTTTAGCGCTCTGTAGTAATATTGAACTTCATTCATTTCGACGGTCATTTCTGACTTTTACAGCAGTCTAAGTTTAGACATTCAATCCCAATAAAAAATTAAATCGATCCACCTTCTTGAAAAAAAAATAGCTTTTCTCAAATCTGCATGGATTAGAAGTTTTGCACTGTCATCCCTCAGTGATATAATGTATCTGTAACGTAACTTTACATGCGAATGCACGCGGCAAAGGAGCACCTTAAGATAAATTAGATCAAAGTGCTTCACTACCGACTAGAGCGTGCTTTGACTTTATCGTGAAGTTTACATGCAACAGTTGACTATCACTGAAATTTAAACTTTAACAGCATGGAAAACTTGTTGAGGTTTTAAAACCAGAAGAGTGAGACATAAATAAAAAAGAAGAGTGAGAAGTAGTAGAAGTAAAATAGTACTTAAAGGTACTTTAGAATTTAAAACCTCAACATGTTTTCATGTACATAATGTATGTGTACATACATATATGAAAACTCTATTAAGTTATTTTATTAAGCGGTTTACACTCACTTTGTTTGCAAATTGTCAGGAACGGCCTTATATTAAAGGGGTGACGGATACCATCGGACACATGTTGCGCCGCCGATACAGTATTAGAACCTGGTTCCGTCCGTTGACTAAGGTAAGGCAGTTGTTGCAGTCACCTGAAGATAAAGATCCGTTCGGTAGCCCGGGCGTGTATGAAATACCCTGTGAGTGTGGCAAGGCGTACATCGGGGAGACGGGACGTAATGTGTCTGCAAGGTTGTCTGAGCACATACGCAGTGTACGGAAGCTGGACACGAATAATTCCGCGGTCGCTGAACATGTCGTCGAAGCCGGTGCGTCTCATTTTGTCCGTTTCGATAAAGCAAGAGTGTTGGTACGTGAGAAACGTTCTATACAACGTAAGGTACACGAAGCTATAGAGATCGCACGGCGCCCGAATTTCAATAGAGACGGCGGTTGGGCTTTACCTCCAGCATGGAAGCCTGTGCTTCCGGCGGCGAAACATATTGTGCGTTTAGACAATCTCGTGGACACCATTAGTCAAGTGTGCGTAATGTTTATTGATGACAAAAGTGACGTTGGAGTGCTGGACGGACAAGTCGCGGGCTTGCAAGCACCCCCCGCCCCCGCGCCATCGGCGCGCGCGCTCAGAGCGGAACGTCGCTCAAAGTATCAGCAGTGACGAGGTTGTCGCGGCGGTGTACGGGCAGCCGTCCCTGATGAAGGGCTCCATACGAGTTCGAAACATGTCGGGCCGTTCCTGACAATTTCACGTGAGTGTAAACCGCTTAATACAATAATTAAATATGTCTCACGAAAGTTTTAATAAAATTAACTCTATTAAGGCTTCTTATCCGTTGAAAAATGCTGATAGTATCAGACATTGTTCTCTAAGACCAAACATGTTTCTTAACATAATTATTATCAATACTAGAACAGCGCTAATGTGATTTATTGGTAGCAATATATTTGAAACCTACAGTTTGAATTTTTCATTGATAGGTAATTGTTGTTTCAAAACCTCCTCCGAATAAAATTGACAAAATTTACGCAGAAAACTGTTTTTTTTTTTCAACTTATTTCCGACTGCGCGCAATGAAAGCTTGGTATAGCTATGTTACTATCTGGAACTCAGGGCAAAGTATAATTAACTTTAAAAAGTTGGTTAAAATTATCAATATATTTGTCATGATATGAAAAAAATAAATTTTAAAATGTGTAAGGCCTCTTAAACATCTAATAAAAAGCTTATATTTTATAATTTATACTAAAATAGAAAAACGTAGAACTACGTAGAACCGATGGCTATTGAGGCACAAATGTTTTAAAAAAGAGCGACCGCATGCCAGACGATTCAGAGCCCCCTACATAGTTGACACACGACCTGGGCAGGATTGCAAGAAGCCGTTGGAAAACGGTGGAGCACGAACGATCGTTGTGGAAAACTTTGAGGGAGGCTATTGTCCAGCAGCGGATGTATTACGGCTGATATGATGATGAGGTGACCTTTAAATAATGTATTTAACCCTCAAAATTCCGTCAAAATGTATATGTTTTACAACTTTACTTAGCGAAACTAACTTTTATTAGCGACCCGCCCCTGCTTTGCACGGGTGCAATGCTGATAAATTATGCATGTATTATACATATAAACCTTCCACTTGAATCACTCTATTCATACAAACCTTCGTCTTGAATCATTATATTCATACAAACCTTCCTCTTGATCACTCTATAAAAAAAAACTTTGTTTTATACTATGTACGACGATGCACTGAAGATACTTCTTTCTTGTTTGGAAAACTTCATCTAGTTAAATCTTTCCTTGTTACGGACCGAAGTAAACAAATAATTATACAGAATTTCTTTCGTTATTGTTATTTTTCTTGCTTGCTCGGTTGAAAGAACTTTATTGCAAGGTTGCAAAATGAAGGAAAATTTAATACTTAAATATTGAAAAATTGTGTTCTTAATTGGCAACAAAATTACCAAACTAAAAAGAAAAAAACCAGTCAATTATGAGTGGGACTCGCGCACGAAGTATTCCCTAGAATTGTTTTTTTATTTTCATACTTTACATACTTAATGAAAATTTTAGATTTCTAATCTTTTGCCATTTAACCTTTAGAAAACCCAAGAAACATTTTTTTTTTGTATGGGGAACTTTTTATAATTTCTGTTTGTATTTGTTGTTATAGCGACCATACTTACATAAATTATTCGGAATTTTCAAGTCTCTAATTATTACGATTAGAACCGGTCAGACCGACGGACAGACAGACAGCGGAGGATTAGTAATAAGGCCCCGTTAGATCCTTTGGGTACGGAACCCTAAAAATTCTATGAAAATAAGTAATCATGTTAAAATACATAAATATGTCGGATAGCTGCCGCTGAAACATGTCGGGCCGTTCCTGGCAATTTTAACGTGAGCTTGAACTGTTTTTGAAGTGAAACTTCTAATAGCGACTTCCAACAAGGTTGCGTTAAACGTTTAACGCTACCGTGGATGGGGTAGGAAAGCACTGTTGCGTTAAACGTTCAATATCCTGGGGAGGGGGAATAGAAAGAGAAAGAGCGAGAGTGTAGAAGTTTGTCTTAAAGAAACAATATGAGTTCAATAAAAATCAATTTGTACCCCTTCCTATTTTCATTTCCACATTACCAAGTTTCACTTCTTCCGCGCGGAGGGACTCCACGCACTATTTTTTATAATTATTGCTAGCATTCTTAAAACTGACTTTCTGTACTTAGTGATTTATTCTGTGCCTATTGAATGTTCAATATATTACGAGTCAACTTAACCAAATGACTCGAAAGCAATTATAGATAATGTAGCATCAGATGATAAAGTACATATTAATACGGAACCATTACATGATTGGGTGAGCTGTTAATTTCCGGCTACCGATGGATGTTTTATGCAAAATGGTTTAATCCCGCCTATGTCATTTATGAATGAGTCTGTGACATCCGATACATCCAACATGTTGTCAAACATAGAAATGTGTTCATTTCATTATGAGTTAGTTCATTTCAATTTATGAAGCTTGCTATTTCAAAATAAACAAACGGATATGTGGTATTTTTTTCTTCCTATGTATTAGAAATCTCTAATGGAATATAATTACTAGGGCGAAAGTGCCGGTGGTGTCGTGGTGACATATTCGCAATCCCATGGCACCACCACTACTGCACGGGTTGGTAGCATCCCAGAGTTTTAGTGGGTAGGCTAGTCCTTTGCGGACTAGAGAGCCCCACATCACCAATGCGTAACATTTGACTCTACCCTCGAGGGTCTCATGTTACGTATCGGTATCGGTATGTATCAATGCATCTGAGTTAAAAAAAAGGTGTGTATCATAAAGATTCTGAAAAGTTATGTGTTTCAGAGAAGTAGAAATTATGAGTACGAAAATTGTGACTGATGATGCTGATGACAATTTTATTATGAACAAGAATTTTATGTGAGCCTATTACACTGCCGTACCATCCTTTACTGGAACCATTTTGCCGCATTTTCAGGCCCCTATTTGAGAACCTCTGGATAAGACCAGAGCACAGAAATTTTCGTCATCCAGCAAGCTATAATCACACACTTAAATTCCAAAATTTCAAGTCTGTAGGTCATTTAGTTCCGAAGTTATGCGAAAGCAAAGTTTCGCATTTACGACACTCACTCACTCACTCATGATCATCAGTAAAGAACTAGTACTTCCCATTAATTCAGAGAGCTGAAATTTGGTACAGAGTTAGGGTTTAATGGCCACATAAAGCAAAAACTATAAAAATTGGCCAAGTGCAAGTCCGACTCGCGCATGAAGGGTTTCGTACCATAAAACAAGTTTGTTGTATGGGAGCCCTTAAATATTTAATTTATTTCATTTTTAGTATTTGTTGTTATAGCGGCAATAGAAATAGATCATCTGTGAAAATTTCAACTGTCTAGCTATCACCGTCCTTGATATACAGCCTGGTGACAGACGGACGGACGGACGGACGGACGGACAGCGAAGTCTCAGGAATAGTGTCTCGTTTTTACCCTTTGGGTACGGAACCCTAAAAACTAGGGTAATCGAAGATCTGGAGTACCCTGATTAGAAAACACAAGAGCCCAACCAAACTATTAGAGATCGACATACCGCCTTTACAAAAAATATTCAACTTGTTGTTGTGTTCGGTTGGCCGCCGCCGCGACTGATCGTCTCTCCTGATGATGGGTCGCGTACCGATTCGAAACATGTCGAGCGTTATTCGACTTCTACGACGTGAGTAAACTCGTTTAAGTATTTTAATATTCAACTTGGTGGGCCGCTTCATTTGTTTGGTTTGTAGACACCTGCCTACTGAGCCGGCGGTCCCGGGTTCGAATCCCGGCCAGGGCAAATATTTGTGTGATGAACTCGAATATTTGTGCTTGGGTCATGGTTGTTCTATGTATTTAAGTATATATTTATCTATATAAGTATGTATATCGTCGTCTAGTACCCAAAACACAAGCCTTCTTGAGCTTAATTTGGGACTAGATCGATTTGTGCGAGGTTGTTCGATATTTATTTATTTATTATTTATCTGACGAAGAACCCTCAGCTGGTCTCAGCTGTATTACAGATACGGTAATGCCTCCTTCTACTATTGGTACATAAAAAAATCAACTGCCATTGCAAAAATCCAGCAAAGTGGGACACATCTTCTAATTTAATCTAGCCTATAGCGTCCCACTGCTGGGCGAATGCCTCCCCTTCGGGTTTTAATACGCATATAAATAAAATTAAAGGAAAACTCTGGATAAGACTAGACTGGCTTTTATACTTATACTTAAAAGTTTACAAGAAGAAATAGTCGAACGATTAACTTTATTCTACTCGAACATTACACAAATTTAATTAATCTCATAATACATGCAAGGAATTCCGTACAACAACTAAAGGTAAAAAATAACAGGATAAAAATAAATAAAAAATACTTAAAGTAATTTATAAATATATACAAGTATGATGGAGACTAACCTAACTTAAACTAATCTAACCTAAAAGAGCCCGCCCTGCATTATACCTGGCTCAAAGGTCCCCATAATACCAGCAGCGTTGCCCCGCTGAATGGCTATGGACACCTGCTGAACCAGATAGGAGCCAGAGCGGGGATCGCAGCCCCTGTCCCTTAGTCGTCGTCCAAGCTCCCTAAACAGATTGCGGGCTTCAAGACTCCATGGTCCTGCTGTCTCCACAGCGACTGGCACAAACTCGTATGCTGACTCTAGAGCGGAGTACTTGGTGTGTTTTAATTTTGCAGCATTTTCCGCCGCGGAGCCTGCATACCGACAAGTTTGTCTCAAATGGGATGCAGCAAATGTACTGACACATGTTGCATCCCATAGGAGGCAGCGTCCCCTGCGCCAAGGTATAAGGGTTAGGCCATCTGGTCTCTTACCGTCTGTGCGGCTTAAACCTGGTGGCTCCAAAATACAAGGCACATTAACTGAAACCATGGCGTATCGGATGATTTCATTAATTGAGTGGTGCCTTGGGAACCGACCGGCGCACCGTTGACAGCTGAGGCCGTGATGGCCGTTTTCTTCTACCGTTACTCCACAGCGACAACGAATTAAATAATTACACCAATTAAATAAACAAATTACACTAAAATATTAATTTCGCTCAAAATTTGGTCAAAATATAATGCATTGGACTAAGAGTGGCGGAGGAGAAGACAGGTCGCTAAATGGCGCTGACTGTATTTTAAAACGCGCGTGTTTTTCCGATAATCTTATATTTATTTATTTATTTAATTACAATTTAACACTGATAGTTAAACCTTACATGCTATTTATTTATTTTATTTATTATTTATTTATTTAAACCTTCTATCGGACATTTTTTAAATATAAATATATTCTCCAATGATTATTTCCAGTTTTTTCTTGTTTCATTATTTTGCTTTTAATTCGTATATATCCCTTTTTTAATTTTTGTATGTCCGTTTGCCAGGTGGCAAAGGCCTCCTCCAATCTTCTCCATTCTGGCCTTTCTATGGCCACTCTACCCCATGTTATTCCGCGACCTGTCTTATGTCGTCATCCCACCTTCGCAGTGGTCTACCTCTCTTCCTTTTTCCATCTCTTGGGTACCATTGCGTGACTATTTTGCTCCATTTGTCTTTTCCTCTAACCATGTGGCCAGCCCATTTCCATTTTTGTCTTCTAATTTTCCGAGTTATATCCTGAACTTTAGTCTTGTGTCTGATGCTACCTTACGTGCTAATTGTTACAAATTTAATTACATTATTTATGTGAACTAATTATTTCTACAATGTCAACTTACATACTATTGTTCAGTTAATAACAAAATATATATTATTATAGTTATACCCGTGTCTCCTTACGCTATACGAAAACAACTAGATAATTAACTTAAATACGAGGTTATGCTGTCTACCTAAATTGAGCTCGGGGTCACTATTGCCTCTAGAAAACGACATGAAGCGGTTAAAAATCTAGATTTTAGGGTGAAGAAAATGTCAAGTTGGCTGTCACTATCAAGAATAGTATTCAGGAGTGATAGGGCTTGGTGCAAGGGGGACGAAGCGAGAGCACGAGTCCTGGCCAGGGGGATGGCGAAAACGCCGCGGCGGCGGTCACGCCTGAGCAGGGTGGGAACACGAGGGACCCGTATTTGCGAAAGAAGTTGCGGATTGTCTACATGACTTCGGATAAGTTGGAAGAAATATATTATAATTAAATAAATATTCCCCCGAGCCTCCAGGGACGTGTACTCTACCATACCCATTAGTCGCAGATCCCTCAGGATCCTTTGTTCTCTGTTCTCCATCCTGTTTGAGCCTTCTGCTCCAGGATACCTCAAAAGTAAATTCACTTTTCAAACTCCCCGCCCAGGCGGTAAACTTCGTTCCTCCCGAACTCTCAAACTTTCGATTCCTTCACACCATTCTGGTTTCATGTCCAATTCTTTCGCCATTCAGGCAAGTCGTCTTTGGAATACACTCCCCCTCTCTATTAGACAAGCCCCAAGCAAGGTAGTTTTCAAGCGGTTGCTACGTAAGCACCTGCTCGAACAAGAGCTCGAATAGTGTCCATCATCCTATGCAGTAGACATTTCATCGTATTTATTATTATATTATATATAATATACATCTTATAGTATGTAAATATATGTATCATTGTAGTTATGGTAAAGTTATTATATAATATACATTTATTCACTTGTATCTTAGATGCTTTCCGAACGATTAATTTTCTACTCTGCACCCACTTGAAGCCTCTCTGTTTGGCCCTATGGTTGACTGGTAGAGAATGCCGTTAGGCATTAAGTTCGCCATTTGTACTGACTTTTGTTTTGTGCAATAAAGTTTAAATAAATAAATAAATACCCAGTAGGAAGAGAGACGGGTACATGAAGGGGTAGAAACCGTACATTAGCCTATACAGGAATCGCACAAACGATAACGATATAATATGGCGAAGTGGCAACCGGCCGCGTTACAGTCGTTTACGATATTCTTCTACTGCGCTTGGAAACGTTTGCTAGGGATTAGGAGGGATTATTTGCATTTCGTTGATTTCGCTTATTATTTCGTGAGGTTTGCTAAAGTGAATTAGCAGGTTGTTATAAAACAATATGCCCACGTTTCTATAAAAAGAAGTGAAATCCCACCAAAAACATTCTGTAAAAAACTAGCCAAGTCTCGATGGAGCTGCTTGTTTATCTCTAAAAAGTAATGAAATCTAGACAAAGTCGTACCAAGTCTAAGGTTCCTTACTGCGATTTCTTTATTATTATAGTTAATGTTGTGTGACTTGGCCGTTGAAGAGTACACAAGGGTAGGTACAAAACCAGGTGCTCCATGAGACCATTGCACCAATCTGTCGCCAGAACCGCTACCCATTGACGATGGAAAATTGCCACTTGGAAATCGTTGATTCAATAACCAGTCAATTGTAGGCTTGAAAGCTGCGTATTTCAATATTACTTATGTATAGGCGAGCCTGAAACAAACAGTATAAAAAAATATTTCCAGACGGACCTCTAATCATTGATAGAAGTCCGTCTGTACGTCTATTTTATGTTAGATCGGTGGTCGATTTGACGCTCCAAAAAGAGGAGAGCAGAAGTCAGCATTGTCAATGCTGAATGCATGTGTTGCACAATCAACATCAGCCTAAAATGAGACACTAGCGTCAAATTACCAATACCAGTATGGGCTATTATCTCGCTTAACAAACATAGGTAGTTACAACAGATATATCATTACTTGTAAACAAAATTGACTTGTAGCGGTTCTGGCGACAGTAGATTGGTGCAATGGTGTCATGGAGCACCTGGTTTTGTACCCTTGTGTACCCTTCAACGGCCAAGTCACACAACATTAACTATAATAATAAAGAAATCGCAGTAAGGAACCTTAGACTTGGTACGACTTTGTCTAGATTTCATTACTTTTTAGAGATAAACAAGCAGCTCCATCGAGACTTGGCTAGTTTTTTACAGAATGTTTTTGGTGGGATTAAGTCTTACACATCACACAATATATTTAAGTACAAAAACGACGAAAGTGATTTTTATGAAGTTTATCCTACTAAGTATATAATATTATAAACGCGAAAGTTTGTAAGTATGGATGGATGTTTGTTACTCTTTCACGTAAAAACTACTGAATGGATTTTAATGAAACTTTACAAATAGCTTAAACATCAGAATAACATATTTACAATTTATAAAGATATTGTCATGTCATAATGTTAGTTCTTTTCTACCCCACGCCACGCTAATATAAGCTACTCGAAATACTAATCCTGTGCACACGAAGTCGCGGGCACCAGCTAGTTATTTATATGATTAATTTTAAATTTATTGGAGCCAGATTTTATCACAATTACCATTAAAAATCATAACCTAAAAATGCACCTTAAACCGCGACCGAATACGCCGCGTCAGTTCGTGTCACAGTCCGTTCAACTGAGAATCGCGATAAGGCACCCCTATCTCCACTCGTCCGTTCGCTCCCAAGTGAAGAAAAACCTGAAAAAATCAGCGAAGTGTTGTTATACTCGCGCAGCTATGGAATACCTAGCTAGGTTCGTGAAGTTAGCTTGCAATTCTAAGAGCTAGTCGACAAAGCCCGGGGCTTATGTCTATGTTCTTAGGAACGCAAGCTAACAAATAAAGCTAAACACACTAAAGTTATAATTAACCAGGCGGCTAAAGGTCATTCGTGGCCATTCAATTGAATGCTGGCAGTCAATTAACGGCCTAGCCATTTAATTCACTAGCTAAAACAAACCAGTTGGCTGCTATATACTTATGTATCATGAATGTATATCATTAAGACCCATATCAACAGTTTTGCACATGTATGTTTATTTTTACTTTCATCTAAAACTTACCATTATAACAGCACTTAACATAATAATAGTAGAGAGATTTCTAGAGTAAGCTGGCTTTTTATCTCAATGTGGTAATGAATCTTGACCCCACGAGACAGGTCTAGCCTAATGAAGGTCACAGGTAAAACTGTAATGATTTGTAACCCATTATTGGCAAATAAATGATATTTTATTTTTATATCACAAAATGTACAACGATAAAAGTTTTTTTATGGAGCTTATAATATAACTTACTTAGAATTCGTTGAAAATTGTATACTAACCATAACCTTCAAATGGACCATAAACCGTGACCGAATACGCCACGTCGCTTCGTGTCACGGTCCGTTCAACTGAGAATCGCGATTAGGCACCCCTATCCGAGCTCGTCCGTTCGCTCAAAAGCGAAGAAAAACTGAAAAACATTTCCAGTCGAATGTTAGCACAGTAAAAATAGCGTATTTTGGCGGCAAAACAGGAACATCAATAATACTTTGAAATGAGGATCTGCTGAATCCTGCAAAAAGATTGGGGTCCTGCAACCAAAATTTTGGGGTCTTACCAAACATGGCAAATGTAGTGTAATTCTTTGTTATTTCTCGTGCCGAATCTAATGAGACCATGCGAAATTGCACATACTTATAGAATTCATATTTTACGAGATAGGTAATATAAGTATTTTTCTGAAGTACCAATATTTTAATCTAGACCAACCTTTTGATCCTCTTTAATAGAAATGTTCAATCCGAAAGTTGGTGTGATCATTATCGCGTTGCAAAAGACAAGTGTTCTATGAATAGTTGCCCTAACTAACCCACTAACGAAGGAACGAACGCTGCGGTGAGACTCCGATCGACTAAAAGGGACCCCGAACACATACCGAGGCCCTAGATTCGAACCCCCAAGGAAAGCGCAAACGTGCCTATGCCTACCCTAAACAATCCTGGCGGCGGACGATCACTGCAGAAGCGAAGGCCATAGAAATAACCTGGCGCGAAGTAAAACGCAAAGCCCAAGACCGCTCGGGATGACGACGGATTGGGGACGCCCCATCCAGGGGACATAGGACATTAAGTCAAGAAAGCCAAGTTACTAATCCAGAAGCGTTCCGCTCTAGATAGTGTTGAATTATTTGTTATTGTAACACGTTCAAAACATTAACAAATCTATTCCAGACACAATATGCACTAAACCAAGTAACCTTTACAATATATTTCGTACATTACATGCAAAATCTAAAACGTCAGTCGACTTCCTGGTGTGGAAAATTATTTTCATCGCACGTTCGGATTACAATTATAATTCACAACATGAAACTGGACAACGGTCGCTTAAATCAAAATTTGTAATAGTGACTGGCTGTGATTAAGCGACAATGACTCGACAGTATTATGCTCCACTGCATGATAATTTACTCGTTTCGTGTATCGTGTTCCGATTTGACCGTAAGCGTTATCGAGCAGTGGCACCTGTATTACAACGTAACTCAACCTTAAATTCTTAATTGATTTTTAACTGACGTCAGAAGCGGACAAATTTCTCTGTTTGTGGCGATTTTTTTATTTTTATTATCTATCATGAAGTTTTATCAAGATAATTTTTGAGCGAGGCAAGCTACAGCTACCCGGTTACCCGTAAATAATTATCAATTATCAAAATACCAGAAAATTTGTATATAAGATGTTTTTTTACAAAAAGATAACTTAGTAAAACGGATTAAAGGTGTGTTTATTTTCTTCGATTACCATTTTAGCCGTAAGAGTAGTAAGTATAGTATTTTGGTGGATTATTCACACACATGTTGTAGTTTCTGTCCTCTTAGCATAGATACAGCATTACTTAACAAAACATTATGCTTATTTCGCTGCTCGCGTTTTCCCCATAGTTTCATTGATTTAGGAATACTTTCAGGCCATCACCAATGAGTAAGTAATTAATTCTAATTTTACTAATTCAATTCAATTTATGGAATATACCACGCAAAAGCGAGATCTGTCTAACAAAATTCTTGTAATATATTTTTGTCTAAACACGTTTCAAAATAGAAACTAAAATCGTTATTGTCATTGTTTTATGTTAAAATCACAGAATACAATTCTACAGGTGGCTTGATAAAATTCTACAGAATCCTTATTTTATTGGCTGAGTAAAAACACACTCCTCTAAAACTGTCTACAAACGCGCTTCGATTTTGCCCGAACAAAGCCACAGCAGGCGGAGCCGGGCCTGGTACGTGTTAAAAGCGAGCTAAAGAAATGTCTCTCTCGCATGTAGTGTTATTATGGTGTAGATACTTCTCTATTGTGTGAGTATTACACTTAAGTAAAAGTACCTTCCAGAAAATGACTACAAAAAAGAGGAAACCTTTTGGCCTTCGCAGAAGCCGCCTGAAAACTGTATTATATTGGTAATTTATGTAAAATCAACGAAATTACTGCGTGTGCTGGTTTCGGCGCGGAATGCAGCCGTTTTGGTAATTCGGGAAAGGATAAATTTCAATTTTCAAACGTCTTCACACATATTACCCACATGAAAGGGCATTTATTAAGTTTTTACTCGTATTTTAGTGTCTTTTAAATGCTGGATTCGTCGCTAGACGCGATTTGCTTTCGAAATTCCAGTTCGATGGAGATGGTTCGAATGAATCAGTGGTCAGAGATACTAAACGGGTGACAGACGAACGCTTGACTATCTTAGTGTAGCAAAGTGTAGTTACCTATCTGAAAGACAAATTTTTGTTTCCCATCTGTAACTTTAGGCCAAATTTTCATTTTCCCATTTTTTTCCAAAACTGTTAAGTTTTCAGGATAATAATAAAACAAAGCTAACCTTACGCAATGGGTTCTTAAATGTGATGTTTATAAAATCCTGTAAATATTACGGGTTCCAGGAAAAACATGCTTTTGGACAAATGAAAATTTGGCGAAGCGTTACAAATGGGATTTTTTTTTTAGATAAGATAAGATAAGATAAGATACCGTTGTTAGCAACTTCGAGCGCATAGACGTCGGTTGTTCGTATCGTCTCACCCTTCGGCTAATCGTGTTAAATTTTGCGCAACAATTAAACAACCAATCAAGGTAGAGGACCTTCTGTAGCGATTTATTCTATGGTAGTACGACAAACCATAATTTTCAAATATAGAACGTCTTGCCCCGTTTGCCCTCATGTAAGGTCATCCCTTAAGTTTTTACTCGCATTTCACTATCGTTTAAATGCTGTATTCGTCGTAAGATGCACGATATGCTATCGCTATTCCAGTTGGATGAAGCTGGCTCGCTTGTATCAGTGGCCAGAGATACTAGACGAGTGACAGATTTCGGAGCTAGCCAAATCTTTTTGTATCTATCTGGAATTCGTTGTTGGCTATGACGTAGTAAAAAAACTGTACCTACTTTCTTTAGAACAAACGGTCTTTGAGTCATTTATAAAAATTAAACGCAATATAATTATCGCGTATATTAATAATTTGAGCGTCCTTGACGTTAAACTGGAAAGTTGCCGAAACGTCAGGAATGCTCAAATAATTAATATATGCGATGCAATCCATTTAAATTGTTTTATTTAAATGTGTGACAATCGCGGAAACCGACCCGCGGAAATTTACCTACCAATTTTTTTACTTAAAATTTAATCGTCGCCTTCGGCTTATATTTCTTAAATTGTACCGACAGTTAAATAAGGTACGCGGTACTATACGCGTCACCACACTTTCAACTGCGATAAATAAGATAAGATTACCGTTACTTTCATAGCAAATAGAATGAGAAATGTTTGTAGCTATCGAATTTCACACGCAAAATAATAAAATATACAACCACTGCCTGCAAAAGCACGTGACATGTATTGGGACAATCCTATTGACTTACATTTCATTACATTACGAGATTTTTTTATATGATCATTATATGATATAAATACCATTTAATAAAGGTAAAAGTCATACCTCTCATAAGGAATGAATAAATTTGCGATAGACGTGTAAATTAACGTACTATTACGAAACATAAAATAAATATCCCTTGCAATGTCGAGTACTAGTACTTCCACCTTACTGCATCATATCGTTTGTTTTATTTATCGTCCCTTGTACGAAATGTTAGAAATATAAAGAAATTTCCAATCCCAACTCAATCGTCGTCGTAACGACATCATTGTAGAAAATATATGATTCCTCAGACCGGAGCTAAAAGGCTAACAAACCTTGGGACGGGCATCGACATGATTCTCGCAAACAATACCATACATACAGTCGTGAAAAAATGTCTATCATACCTGTGTATTTTTTATTTTTCTTTATTTATTCAAAAGGGACTTGCACAATAAAAAAAAACTTAAACTTTATAAATCAAATATTAAAAACGAAAATAAATTTAAAAAGTGAAAAACTGTGCCCCGCGGGATGGTCCCGAAGACGCTGGCAGCATTTCCTCGCTGAATTGCAATGCTAGTGCGTTGTGCGAAGAAGCTACCATATCGAAAAAGGTACAAAATACTAATCTACCATTTCAAATTGTGCGCCTATTGAAAAAAATTGCTTTCTTATCATTTCACATTCATTACCATTTGGAACTTCGACAAAAAAAATACATATTTTTATATTAGTTATCTATTAACATTTTGCCAATTTTAAGAGATAACTAATGTAAAGATCGCAGTTAAACTAACCTACTTTACTGGTAGCAGTTCAAATCTGCCGCTTCACCGATATTTCGACTTATAGAAATGATGTTAAAATCAATGCCTTTACGAAACAAAAATAAACAATCATCGTGCAGTTAAAATTGTTCCCACAACCATGACTATTGAATCTATAGAAATTTGGTTTTCGATTCAGTTTACAGTTCGTCACTGTTTCGCTACAGAAACCAACGCCGTAGGCTTCATGCGCATAAAAAACCGAGATCACTGGAGTGTGTTGAGTTGAGTTCCTAGGAAAGTTTGTTCGAGTAGCCTCTCGATAGAACCCCCCTTGTACTAGGCTAGCAGAGGGTGTTAAGAGCTAAAAGAGCAAAGAAGCAAAAGGACCACTTCGAAAGTTTGTATATAGTGGGTATTTTCTTAGGCGATCACTTTTACCTACTGAAAGGTCACGGGTCCTGGTAAAAAAGGGCGTGAGTTTATTATAGATATAACTAGGTCACAGTTTATCGTTATTTCAATTACTCATGCGATTATGCCACGTTACTTACAAAATATGAATTGAGTTATAATCTGAGTGAATATATTTTTTCTCCAACTTGCTTGGAAATGTTCTCATTAATGTAGTAAAAATAGACCGCGAAATACTTCGTTGTCGTATGAATACGTTAATAAATAAAAATAAATTATTGGCCGTGGCCGGGAAATAATACTACACGAATGAGTAAAGAATACATCTTCCGTAGACGTCTCATACAAATGAGAGTCTATATTAATTAAGCCGGCTGCATGCCAGCTGTATATTATTTCACAGGCATTTAACTTTGAATTTTTTCAAAGACTGTTAATTCACCGCCAATTGTCCAATAGCCATGTCACAGTAGGCCATGTATCAAAAACTGAGTTTAAAAAATAAGGACTAGTAAAAACTTATTGAATGCTCTGCTACTGTCAGTGTATTTTAAATGTCGACAAGTTTCAAATAACGGAGGATTTTTTTAATATTAGTTTTATAGGCGGTTAATTTATTTTCATAATTCTTAATTATTTATTAGAGATTTCTCACGAAAGTTTTAATTTTAATTATGTATGTATAACATTGATTGTAGTATTGATATTACTTTCCTTTTTATATTGGTCGTACTTCTATTTTACCGAGATGAGATATAAACTATCAATACGGTCACTCAGAATGAAGCACATCGCTAAGCATAAAGCGAAAATATTTATTTCGTTTAGATACGTCTAATTTACTCAATATTGTTTATATTTCATTTGTTTCAATAAATCAAATAACAACTCATATAATTATTTACAGTTAAGGTTTTGAAGACTTACTTATAGTTATACTTTTTTAATCTCACGACGCATTTAATTAAAGCTACGGGGCTCTACTTTGAGAAACAGCGCCTATTTACTAAGACAACCATATTCAATTCAGAATGAAAAGTTTCATCTAGTAACTCTAGTTATTTAGTGACAAAGCTCTTAAATAAAGAAAAAAAAAACTAGTTATTTTAAATAAGAGCGTATATTAATGTCAAATAAAAAGGAATCAATATTTTAGTAATACACATATATTAAAATACACATAAAACGGAAAATCGGAAAAGTCGAATATGTTTCGAACCAGTTCGCAATTCATCATCAAGAACGCCGCCTCTTACACTACGCCTTCCTCTTCCTCCTTCTCCTGATGATGATGAATCGTAAACCGTTTCAAAACGCGATGCCCTCTAGTTTAATAAAAAATCTGGTCATAATTTTGATTGACATAAGTTCATAACATAACTCATTTCGCATACTGGCTTTCCTTATACAAGTTCTTTGTCATAAATGATTCTTCGCAAAACACTATATACATCTGGGGGCACGGTAGTGCCCCCGCCAAGACGAACAAAAAAGAGGCGGAGCACTACCTACCTTTTCTCGAACCGTTTCGTCTCATTTTCAAACCCTCATAGTTTCGTCCCAGTTAATACCAGAACGCCCAAATTCACAGGTTAATATGCAGTTAGGGAGCATATAAAATGTACAAAATTTCATTGATCTAGCTTTTATACTTTAGGTTTTATTGGTACCTAAAATACGCCGATTTTGCCACTCACTTATACACTGACGTATCAAAACCTCTGGGGTACTACCCGATGACCTAGAAAGCTGAAATTTGGTATGTAAGCTAGTATTCGTACACAAACAACAAAATAATTCTAAAACTTGGAACTTTTACCCCCAACCCCTTTAACTAGGGGATGGAAGTTTGTATGAGAATTCTGCAAATTTTGATACTAGAGGTCTGAAAATTGGTATAGGGACTCCTTGTTATAAATAAAACACATAATATTCTAGGATTTTTAGAAAATCACCCCCCACCCTTTAAATAAGGGGATGTAAGTTTGTATGGGGTTCCCATAATAGGGGATAAAAGTGTATATATATATGGGGCTAAAAGTAGGTATTTCTTAAATACACAATTATTACTACTTCTGTATCTACACTGACTTCGTATTTTAAATATTTCTTTATAGACCTACCAAAATGCGATAATAAATGTAGCACAATTAACACGCGGAATTTTATATTTTATATTGTTGAATCAATGATTTTTATATCCATCTTAAGCAGATTTAAGCGTAAGACGAATGCGTAAGAGGAAATGATATCAACAAGAGAAATATGCAAAGATAGAGCTCTGAAGACTGATGCTCAAGAAACGCTACAGCCCAAAATAAATAAAAAAGCTAGGGCACCTTACAAAAAGAAATAAGATCCCACCAAAACATTTCATGTAAAATTGGCGGCCAAGACTCACATGCTCATAACGCTTTCACTGTAAAAAGTTATCAGTTCCCAGGAAAAGCCAAGCCCCTAAGCCCTGACTTTACTAACCCTACACCTTGGTTTCAAAAGTATGGCTTGGCCGTTTCATAGTACCTTCAATAAGTCCAACGGACCGTTTGGCCCATTACGGTTTATATATTTACGGTAACCTATGAAACAGCCAAGCCATACTTTTGAAACCAAGGTGTAGGGTTAGTAAAGTCAGGGCTTAGGGGCTTGGCTTTTCCTGGGATCTGATAACTTTTTACAGCGAAAGCATTATGAGCATGTGAGTCTTGGCCGCCAATTTTACATGAAATGTTTTGGTGGGTAAAATTAACTGTGATCTGTCCAACATGCCAACCTGCATGGGCCACAAATATCAGTTTACCATTTAAAACAAAATATCAAATTTTTGGTAGCAGTTCTATGTTCTCAGTCCATCCTATGATATAAAACTGATGGACGAGCCAAAGAGTCACTAGAACGGGTATATGAAGCCCGAAACCTAGGTCTCATAATCAACTGCCATTTTCAGATATGAGAATCATGTTGCAAGTTCTGTTAGAAGTTGCTTCTGTAAACTTAAATTACTATTATACAGAATCAAATAAAAAAATAACAATTTAATAATTTTATAAATGAAAAGTTACGTGCCCGACTGGTTGAGTCACTTGTTTTATCTAAATTAAATAATAATACGGATATAGTGTTTGGTCTACTTTTTCTTACTGAAACAAAGAGGCTCATCCAGTGTGTTCAAAACGCTTGCTCTCGCTACTGTTTTAATATCCCATTGAACAGTATTTCTGAATGATCAAGCATCACAATATTCTTAAGATACAGCACCGTCGTAAACTCCACTTGGCAAGTTTCCTTTTTGGTGTAATACAGCACAAAGCGCCATCATCTGTATGAGAAGTTGTCATGGTTCTCCAACCACAGAACTTGTGGAACTCGCCAGTGTAGCTTACAGCGTAATGACTCCGCAATACGCTTCAGCTGCTTTCAAAGGTAGTTTCCATTATGTCGCCATGAAATGTTGGAATAACATTCCACCGCCAATTAGGAACCTGCAACATTATGCAACTATTAAAAATTAAACTTAATAAATTCACATCCGAACATCAACTTAAACAAGAAACTTTGAGACTGGATACGAGCTGTTTTTAATGACGCCTTAATTAGTTGTAGGTAAAAAATATTTAAAACACATAACTTACTTTTATGTTGGTTTCATTTCTTTTTTCACTATGCTGTTGATTATATTTGTTGCTCTGTTTTTCTCTGTGGTAATATATAGTTTCGCATGTTTCTCTTGTCTATTTCTCGTGTAAATACTAACAGGGACTTGATAGATATGACATCGAACCTCTTTTTAGTAATCCAGAATGTTCATTGAGCACATATATTAATTTAATTATATCGACATCTTTTTTATCGTTATAATAATAATGACATTATTTGTCAAAAAAGTAGGTAAAATCGGAAATAAAGGCGCAGATCTGAAGATCTTTTTAGTTATCAATTATTAGAACTTGGCTTAACACGCTCCCGCGTCTAGATTATTTCAGCAACGATGGATTGCGTCCTTGTCCCTAACGACGTGAAATTTTAAAACCGAATTATTGTAATCACGAGAGTAATTTATACCGACCTACACCGTAAATCGTAAATCTATCCGATTACATAAAACGTGGGGTGTAGTTAATCTCTCACTCGTTTAGATTTAGAACCAATGGATTATCTGAAGGTTTTTGGAGCACTGTTGGGCTGAATCTTAGGGCTTATTATATAGTAGAGGATCCCGATATAGAACGACCTTCACCGAGATGTTTATTTGATGAAATGTATTTTATATTTAATTTAATATATCAATAAATATATTGCATATGGGTTGCCTAAAAAAATTTAGTCCAGGGTATCCCGATATAGAAATATCGGGATCTTAGACTAATATAGGCATTATGTATATTTTTTATAAATTAAATATTAAATTTGTGCATCGAAGATATGTTACAAAAAAATAAGAATAATAAGCGATAACGGGGCCATTATTAAAAAAATGGTATATATTTTTAAAATGTTTGTATGTCTTTGCAGCTTTAACTATACACGATGAATTTTTATCGGTGATCAGATACCAACTTTTGTAACTCAGTAATTGATGGCGGTCACGTTGAAGTCGTAATTACATGAAAACAAACTTTTATTTTTCTATGATATTTTTTTTATTTTGAAACCAATTTTGTCTTAAATTCCTTGTCACCCTACTAATCTGTATTTGTGAGCTTAAAACCTCTTTAATAATTTAATGGCAATGACAATTTATGAGTAATAACTTGTCATGTGTTGTAGGTGATTTCATATTCTTATATGTGGGTAGCATGACATTTTATATAAATAAACTAGTCTTAGCTGAACGCTCGTGTTTGACTCACGCACCTGATCATCAACCCTGTCATGGCGCAGTCGGAATTACTAAAAAATATACATATAGTAAACCCTGTCTAAACAGTGTGTATTATAATACACACATTGACTGACATAATATATTATAACTAAATGTCAGCTGACGGCGAGAGTGACCAGTTTGAGGACTCAACGCAAGAAATTACACTCAGATCTACAACAATGGAGTCAATTCTGCAACCACCGCCGCCATTCTTATTCGAGAACAATCTTACAAATGTTACTACGGGGAATCTAAGTGCAGAGTGGGAAAATTGGAAGAAGTCGTTTAAAATCTATTTCGAAGCATGTGAGCTGTCGAAAAAGAATAAAAAAGTGCAATTAAATATATTGTTGCATGTCATCGGGAGCAAGTGCCGCGAAGTGTATGAACAATTCACAGAAGAAATTGAAACTGTAGACATATTGTTAAAAAAGTTCGATGAGTTTTTTGTGCCGATCAAGAATTTAGCAGTTGAAAGACACAAATTTTTCAAAAGAAATCAGAAAGAATTGGAGTCAACAGAGCAGTATATTTTCGAATTGAATAAAATTGCCTCTAAATGTGAGTTTAAAGAGTTGTGCGAGGGTTTAGTGTGCAGTAGATTTATATGTGGCGTGAAGGATGTCGGCCTCTCGGAGCGACTACTCAGAGGCGAGAGGCGATGGAGATTTGTAAGTTAGCGGAAATGTCCAGAATGCATGCATTAAATATTAAGTCAAATAATGAAGAGCATCATATGCATGATATTTCGAAAAATGATGTCGACGCTGGGACGGAGCCCCTCGACGTGCACCTAGTGAGCAGGCGCTCGCCCAGCCGCCCCCGTCGTTCGCCTCACACACCGTCGCGATCAAACGCGCTCAGCGGACCTCGAGAACGTCAAACGTATCACAATACGAGCGTTTACCAGCCATCGTATTCGACCCAACGTCCTACGAATAGAAATACTACAAATCGAAATATTGCTCCGCAAGTGAAGTTAAATAATTATCCCCCGAACTGTGACAATTGCGGCCGAGTTCACAGGCGGATGGATTGCCCCGCGTTCGGCGTGCGGTGTAACAATTGCAATCGGATGAATCATTACGCGAGGATGTGCAGGGCGTCGCGCCGAGTGTATCAAATACAGGAAGACTCCACCGATCAGGTAACCACCTCAATTAATAATGTAAACAGTGGCTGGTCAGCAAAATTACAAATAAATAAAGTTTATATCAGTTTTAAGTTGGATTCTGGAGCGGATGTGAATGTGTTGCCTAAACGATTTTTAAACAGTATTCAGTTATCAGTAAATGATTTAACTAAAACGTCGATTAAGTTACAGGGTTATTCTGGAAGTAGTATAAATGTAGTGGGAAAATGTCATTTAAAAACTGTTTATAAAGGTAATATATTTTTTCTGAACTTCATAATTGCCGATGTTGATTCGCAACCGGTTCTAGGCAGGAACTCATGCGAGGAGTTAAATTTAATTAAAAGAGTTTTATCAATTCAGAACTATTCATCGAGTGAAAAAATACTAGACGAATTTCCGGATATTTTTACGGGTATGGGTTGTTTGCCGGGTGAATACCAGATACAAATAAATAACCACGTTTCTCCGGTGGTACATGCGCCGAGAAAGTTACCGTTAGCTTTAAAGGATCAGATTAAAATCAAACTAAGTGAAATGGAAAATCAGGGAATAATTTCGAAGGTAGAAGGCCCAACCGACTGGGTCAATAGTATGACTGTTGTCAAGAAGCCTAGTGGTGATTTACGTATATGCCTTGACCCTCGTGACTTAAACAAAGCCATTCGCCGGGAACATTTTAAACTACCTACATTTGAGGAGATTACTGCTGATTTGTTGGGTGCAAAGTACTTTAGTACACTAGATGCCAAGCAGGGCTTTTGGCAAGTAAAATTACACCCAAGTAGTACGGATCTTTGTACTTTCAACACGGTATTTGGTAGGTACAAATTCTTGAGATTGCCATTAGGTATCTCATCGGCATCAGAAGTATTTCACAAACGGTTATACGGGCATTTCGATGATATAGAGGGAGTTGTATTATTTGTGGACGATTTATTAGTTTATGGTCAAACTAAAGAAATTCATGATCAGAGGCTTAGAGCAGTGTTAAATAGATGCAAAGAGATTAACATAAAATTAAATAGACAAAAATGCAAAATCGGCTTAACCGAAATAAAATATCTTGGTCATAAAATCAGCAGCGACGGCATTCGCCCGGACGATTCTCATGTAATTGCCATTAAGAACATGCCGACACCACAAAATGTGAAGGACGTCGAAAGATTTCTAGGTTTAGTTACATATGTCAGCAACTTCATACCAAACTTCTCTGAAAAAACTGCAGTATTACGAGAATTGTTAAGAAAAGAAATCGAATGGCATTGGGATAAACAACACGATTTCTGTTTCACTGAACTAAAAAAATGTTTAATCACTTCCCCTGTACTACAATATTACAATATAAATACCCCTGTTGTAATCTCGGTTGACGCTAGTAAACATGGCCTGGGTGCTTGTTTGTTACAAAATAACCTACCAGTTTGTTACGCTTCGAAATCTTTAACAAAAACAGAGCAGTCATACGCTCAAATTGAAAAAGAGTTATACGCCTGTGTATTTGCGTGTGAGAAGTTCTATACATATATATACGGCCGTGCAGACATAACCATCGAGACCGATCACAAACCTCTTGTAAATATTATAAATAAACCCCTTGCTAATGCCCCCGCGCGGTTGCAGAGAATGTTGATGCGATTGTATCCGTACACATTCTCATTAGTATACAAACCGGGAAAGTATTTGTACATCGCTGACACACTATCTCGTGCGCCTGCACCGAGCGCGTGCGACCCCCTCCCGCCGCGTGACCACCTAGACGCGCAGGCGCAGGTATGTGCACTCGCAGCCAGCAATTCGTTAATAGATACGCATTCATTACAGATACAGAAGTGTACTAAGGAAGACCCCGAGCTTCAAGCGTTAATTAAAGTTATTAAACGTGGGTGGCCTGAAAATAAAAATACAATTAATGACAGTTTAAAATGCTATTGGAATATAAAAGATGAATTAACCACTAACTTCGGTATGGTATGGAAAGGCAATAGGATAGTTATACCCAAATGCATGCGTAACGACATGCTAAAGAAAATTCACTCTAGTCATTTATGTCTAGAAAAATGTAAGCTTAGGGCTAGGGAGACAGTCTATTGGCCAAATATTAACTCGCAACTACAAGATTACTTATCGAACTGTCAGGCATGTTTAACGTTTCGAAAACAAAATAGTAAGGAACCTCTCATATCCCACAAAATACCGGAAAAACCATGGTGTAAAGTGGGAGTAGATATTTTTCATTTAGCAAATCAGTCTTACATTATTGTTGTGGATTACTTTAGTAAATTTATAGAAATAGCAAAGTTGTGTAGTTTAAAATCAGAAACTGTAATTTCAGAACTAAAATATATATTTCGTAGACACGGAATACCAAAAATTGTCATGACCGATAACGGACCTGAATTTTCGGCAAATAAGTTTAAAGAGTTTTCTTTAAACTGGAAGTTCCACCATGTTACTTCGTCTCCAGGTTACGCGCAGTCGAACGGCCAGGTTGAACGATCAATACAAACAATAAAACAAATAATGAAAAAAACCATTTACGACCAATCAGATTTAGACCTAGCATTATTAGAGTTCGCATGTACACCGATAAGTGATAAATTGCCCTCACCTGCAGAATTACTTTTCTCAAGGAAACTTCGAAGTATTGTACCCTGTAAAAGTAACCCGTCAGTACAAGTATTTTCACCTCTATATCAAGACATACATAAGCGATTAAAATATAGACAAGAAACTCAAAAACGTTATCACGACAGGCGAGCTAAAAATTTAAGTTCATTTACTAATGGACAGAAGGTAAAAGTACGAGTAGGAAATAGCTGGGTACCGGGTACAGTCAGCGACATAGTAGGGTCCAGGTCGTATCTTATAACAATGCCAAATGGCAACGTTTTGCGACGTAACAGGCAGCATTTGATAAGAGACTCTAATCATAGGCAGGATTCTTTATACACTTATTACGATGATGTCATCATTCCTAGCTCCACTCGCTTGGGCACGCAGGCAACATCCAACTCCAACCCAATTCATATCCAGCTGATCGAAACATACAAACTAATGTGTTCTATCGTACTCGTTCCGGCAGGACAGTGCGACCTCCTGATCGGTGGGGATTCCCGTCTACGCTGCCCGCAGTAAACCCTGCCACGTGACCTAACATGTAATAGATAAATAAAGTAGCACAGCATATATAAACTCACAGCCATTCACTAAGACAAAATGTAAATACCTAACTGTACAACGCAATAGATAATAATTACTTACTTATATAAAAAAAAAAAAAAAAATTGTCAGAACTTAAAATTTGTAGGTAATAAAATGTTAATTTTATATAAACTAGTTGAAATTAAATTATTAAATGAATTATAAAATTGTTTTAAGTAAATGTAAAATTTTAATTTTATGTGCATGCTTTAGTTATGTTAAAATAAATAATAAAATGTGTAATAAAATGCAAATGTAATATAAACTAGTTGAAATGAAATTATTAAATGAATTATAAAATTGTTTTAAATGTAAAATTTTAATTTTATATGCATGCTTTAGTTATGTTAAAATAAATGTTAAAATGTGTAGGTAATAAAATGTAAATGTTATATAAACTAGTTGAAATTAATTATAAAATTGTTTTAAATGTAAAAAAAAAACAAAATTATATGCATGCTATAGCTATGTTAACATAAATGTTAAAATATCAGAATTAAATTATTACCAAGTATCTTATTTAGCTTCTGAATTAAATTATTTTACTTATTTATTTATTTATTTTGGAACCATGATAATCTAAAATGATTGCTCGTTGTTTAGTACATTAACGTTATTTTTTATTATGAAATTGTTTTAAAATTTTAATTGAAATTCTATATTAATTGTAAATACGCATACATAACATTTTCATAGGTTATGTAGAATATATCAGATTTTTTGTTTTATTAATTATTATAAATTATAAACAAGCTTTTAGAACTTGTACCATCTTGCGTTTAGGTAAGAGGTAATCAAGGTCAAGATTGTTATTAAAGTAATATTTAATTGTGATGAAATTAGTTAATTATGAGTTTATAACTTAGCCATCTTTTCTGTTTTTATAAAAAGAAGGTTGTAGGTGATTTTAGAAAATATTTAATAATGTATTTATAACTAAGATATCTTTTCTGTTTTTATAAAAAGAAGGTTGTAGGTGATTTCATATTCTTATATGTGGGTAGCATGACATTTTATATAAATAAACTAGTCTTAGCTGAACGCTCGTGTTTGACTCACGCACCTGATCATCAACCCTGACAATTGTCATTACATAAACAAAATCATAAAAAAATTTCGTTAAATTTTCCGCCAATGCGATGTCACTGGACGTAGGTATCGTACTTCAACAATGTATGTAGGATGACCATGTATCTAGTGGTTATTAGTTTTAATTAAGTTTTATCTTTAAATTTAAACAGTGAGGTAAATGCGTGAGACCTCGCCTATTAAGTTTAGTTTTAGCTGGATACAAGAGCATGGTAAAATTGGGTGTTGGTGACGGTTTTATTATCAAAGGTCAGAAAATGCAACTTACGTATCGAAAATTATTTGGAAAATATTACGGAAGAATTCGAGATCATTGTTTGACTATAATACTCTTTGAAAGGCATTTCTTACGATACTAAAATGACAACATTTAGAGTGACCTAAATGTCATCGGATTGGTTTGAAAATAGGCACGTATTTTAGTGGGTTTTGGACAAAAAATTGCCGTATGGAGAAATTGTATTCAGAATTTTTTTTTGTTACACCCTAACTTTTATACTTTATTTGTTTATTTTCATGCTTTATTCATATTTTTCTGCTCCTGATCACCGATTAAGAATCATCATGTCTTTGCTACACGGATAGCATGGTATAGATACATAAATGGCTAGAAGTATCCTATAACTAGAAGGCACTTGCAACTCCGTTCGCGCGGTTAAAATAAGTCACAGCAAACCCCACTTACTTCTTACTCTATGGCAGAAACAAAAAAAAAAGGATTATGAATTTATCTTCTCTGTGTAAAATTATAGTTGAAATGTCTTCTGGTTCTTGAATAAAATGTATAACACCTACCTACAGTCAATCAAATTTCGTTTAATACGAATAAAATCCATCAGAAATACATATAAGAGAGTCCAATTACCTCATACAGTCGATCAACAGAAATAGTAAAATGGCAAATAAGGACCTGCCGGCTGAGTAGGTATAGACGAGATGGATAGTGATACGAAGCCGGCAAGCCCTTTTTACGGCTAAGGCGTGTATAGTGCTTTTCTCAAACATATGCAATGAAATAAAAACAACATAATTCAGCTGTTTAATCAGTTCACGAACACAGACGCCATATTTAAAAAAAAAATACTTCCCGGCCTAGGCCTTCAATTTTACATGAAATTCCTTTACAGCTCTCTCGAATTATTCCGCCCGAAACTTGACACTTCGAAGCCTGTTTTAACGCACGTTATGACTATATTGCATTGCATGTTTGAGAAAAAATGTATTCTAGATGCATTCACATTCATAAATTTAAAATAATTGTTGGTTTTTACTCAGGTTGGTTGGTAGTGGACGACTTCATAGTCTTGGGTAGTGGAAGATCCTATTAAATTAACCATTTTATATCAATACTAGTTATGTGCCTGTAACTTCGTCCGAACTGAAAAGATACCCTCTTGTTTATTTTTCCGTAGGCGGTAAAAAGATAAGTAAATCTTGTTTCAAATATACCAGTGTCGAACAATAGTCAAATTCTTGAAAAGGCCAAAAAGATGAGGATTATACACAATATTATACATACACACAACACACAATAGTTAGGTAGTAATTATTACTCCTTTGATTAATTGAGCTCCAAACTATAGCCTATTATAATAATATTTCATACAAAATAAATCTTCAACGTACCTACAGACAATTTGTTTTTACATCTAGTATAGATTCGTACGACGTTACACAATGTTCACAAATACCATAAAAATAAAACGATTTACGCATAAAAATATCAGTGTCGTAAAATATGGCAATTTCAACATTTTTTTCTGGAGCACGAATGTGAATTTTCCACATATTTGAATCTGGGCTGAAATTATGAATTTGGTACGTAGAACAGAATTCAGCTAAAATATTTACTGCCTCAGTGAAATTAAAATATCCCCTTAATTTGGGTACAGTAAGTTAGCTGATAGAATGTGTTTCGAGTTTTATACCTGTCTCGCTCGCTCTTATATATACATAGGCCCTTGAAGAAAACTAACGACTCGCCCCGGCTTCGCACGGGTGCAAATCTGATAAATTATGCATGTAGTAGGCAGGAAGCGACTTTGTTTTATACTAGGTATATATAGTGATGATGTATTTATTTTATTTTTTCTGATTAACTTTAGGCAACTGTACGTACTATGGTATATTCTTTTATACTTATGTATTTATCTATAGTTTTTTAGTGTGAATATATTTCATGTGTTTATTCAAAAATAAACTATATATAGCTTTATTTATTTACTAGCTGTGCCCCGCGGTGTTACCCGCTCATCCCACGGGAACACTCAATTTATTCGGGATGAAAAGTATCCTATGTCCTTCCCCGGGACTGAAACTATCTATATACCAAATTTCATCTAAATCGGTTCAGCGGTTTAAGCGTGAAGAGGTAACAGACAGACAGACAGACAGACACACTTTCGCATTTATAATATTAAGTATGGATTAGTATGGATATTAGTATGGATTTACTAGCTGTGCCCCGCGGTGTTACCCGCTCATCCCACGGGAACACTCAATTTATTCGGGATGAAAAGTATCCTATGTCCTTCCCCGGGACTGAAACTATCTATATACCAAATTTCATCTAAATCGGTTCAGCGGTTTAAGCGTGAAGAGGTAACAGACAGACAGACAGACAGACAGACAGACACACTTTCGCATTTATAATATTAGTATGGATTTATTCTTTATTTCATATTACAATTATAGTGTTAATGGCGGACTTAATGCAATGAGGCATTCTCTACCAGTCAACGACAAGGCCAAACAGAGACATTATTAGCGCGGGATCGGTGTACAACAAAACGTATGCTCACGATGCCAATGTCGATACAAAATTCATCAATTACATAGCTAAATATAGAATAGAATAGAATATTGTTTATTTCAGGCATATTATCCCATTTACAAAAACACCATTAATGGTCCTTAATACTATATAAAACGTTGTATACATGAGGACACAATAAAATAAAAATAATGGACAGTATCAATAAAAATAATTTAAGTTCAAGTTTAAAAAGTTCAAGATGTGCACATTAATGCAATCAAATTAAAATTAAAATTAAAATAATATATGAAAACACTACTTCATATACAGGCTGTTTTTTATGATTTGCGTTAACTTCGAAATAATGCTTGGTACGTTAAAATAAACTATCTTGTAAATCAGTTTTAATTAATTTCGAAAAAAATTTTTTTTCTTTTCATACAAACTAATTTAATATTGAGTTGGTGACCATTGTAAAGGGCACTTTTGAGTTAGAGAAAGTTAGTGTCAATTAAATATCAGTGTTAGAATTATCTTTGACACATTCCTATTTTGACCTTCTTGTCATGCATGTGTAAGAACTGACAACTATTTAATTGAACGAATTGATATTAAATAATATTTGGTTATGGATTAAGAAGACTTTACACTGGTTTAACGTACTTAAGTGAGAAAATTAAGATCTTGAATATTTTAATAACGGTATGAGTTAAGACATTAGTTTCTTGGAGAAATTTACTTAATTCGATCTGAAGAATGTGCCCTCGAAGTTAACGCAAATCAATAAAAACACGTAGTACAATAAAATATATGAATATATAATAAGTACATAAATATACAACAAGAAATGAATATTCATAATATATAGAGTAACTGCTACAAATGTAACTTTGACAGAGAAAAATTGTTATTTTCTCAGTCAATCTTTGACGACGGTAAATGTAAAGTTGCCGGAACATCAAGGCCGCTTAAACTGTGAAAATACGCGATATATTTAATCCATTGAAATTAATCTATTTAAGTAAATGTTAACTTGTATTTTTAATTTCAGATATCATTAATACCTCTAATATACATATGCTCTGCTCCAAGTTCGGCAGTGAAACTGGAAAAGATATTATTATTCATGGAAGCGCCCCCCGCCCCACACTCACAAGGGGTCCTGCACATCGGCAATGACTATTCAATATATCTCAGAACACCTTGGTCTAATGACACGTACTTAACCTACGAATTATACGAAACTCTCAATGCACCGAAAGCTCCTTCAAACCAGGAGTCGGATTACAAGGCTTCTCTGATAGCAGTATCTCAAATACCCATAGAATTCATAAAAGAACAGTTACTAACATTCAGAAAGGAATTGCGTAATGCCACATTGGATGATAAAGTTGTGCCTGGGACCCAAGTGAAGACGGTGAGAGAATGGCAAATTGACCAAGCATTAAGATCACGGGGAAACAAGGAGACGAATGTACCTTTAAGAAGCCAACCAATGGTTTTAAGGACGCGTGTGGACTAAGATAAATACACTCTCTCTTCAGTCGGTCCCTCATTACTTAGAGGATTGTGATCACTGGCTGGTTAGCCTTGATGATTTTTCTCTCCTTCGGCCTCAGTCCATTGTTGCCCTCACCGCCTGGTGCAATTTGCTCGAGGAGGATGCTTCTTTGACTTGGTCAGACCATCTAGTTGGTGAACGGTCACAGACTCTCTTGCTCTCAATGTCCCCAACCACGAACAGCCTTTCAATGAAGATACAGAAGAAGAAGTAAAAGATATTTATTTTGCAAACCAATTACATTTTATATTCAAATAAGTTATTTTTTTTTTTTAATGAAGATTAACTTAAACTAGCAATTCTATGAGCTAAACGGTTTCTTGCATACAAAAATGGAGCCACTCAGCATATCGTCATAGCACTTGTGAGCACCACGACGCTGATCTTCCGTAGATCCAGATCAGGATATGCGTAGAACAGCGTGCCGTGTGTGTGTTTCTTTGTTTAAGAAATAGACATGCAAATAATGGGATATGATGATTTAGAACCACTGGTCAATATGTAGGGGGAGGCGGGGCACATTGATGCATGGGGCACATTTATACAGTACCGATATTTCAAAACCGAGAAACGCTACGAAGTCTGGAACATCACTAGAACGCTCAAGGACGTGCACAAGAATGATAGTTGTGACGACGTTCGCCGCCAGTTCGCCGTTGGCCTTCGACGGGTGCAAACGTGTTTCTCTTGCCACGTAGTAAAATTTTGGACGAAATGTGATCGTGTCTTAGCACCGTCTTATTAGTTCTTTGTGCTAGTTTATGTTACCAAAGGTAAGTAAATATATTCAAAAGTGTTTTTAAGTATGCTTTTGACCATAATATTAATCCATAATATAATAAATTAATTGTTTGTGAAAAAAGTCCGTTGGGGCACTTTGATTCAGTAAGGTACGGGGCAGAATGATACGTATCAATCTGCCCCTTTAGAGTAGTATTTTTCCCTGTTAGTGTATCAAAGTGCCCCGTCACAAATACTTAACAATAACATAACATGTTTCTTTTTATTTATTTTTTCAGAAAATGGTCCGGATCTACAATACCAAGACGGAAAGAAAAATATCAGTGAAGAAAACATTCCGTCATCACCACATGCAGGACCGTCATCATCACATGCAGGACCATCATCAGCACAAGCAGAACCGTCATCATGATATGCAGGACCGTCATCATCACATGCAGGGTCATCATCATCACATGCAGGGTCATCATCAGCACAAGCAGAACCGTCATTATGACATGCAGGACCGTCATCGTCACATGCAGGATCGTCATCACCACATACTTTCTTTAAGAAACTGGAGAGACTGATTATAAATAATGTTTACACCTTAATAAAGTGTATTTGATATCTCAATTAATAATATGGTTTTTATTTGATAATTTTAAGTAATAAAATAACCTATACTGCCGTATATCTTACAGTCTTCGTGAATTTTAAACAAGCATCAAACTGCCCCACCCTATGTATCAAAGTACCCCACAGGTGGGGCAGAATGGTACAAAAACGATTTTTTTGTTAAATCAGTTTATCTTTATATCTGATAACTTTTCGCGGCTATTTCGGAACAAAAATGAAAACTGATATATTAGCCAATGCATACGTCAAAAAATCTATTCAAATATGGTGCTTTTTGTCCATTAAAAATCACTTTGAATTTTTCTGCATCAATGTGCCCCTCCTCCCCCTAACTACTGTATAGTTGGTGTGCATAGTCAAAGATATTGGGACTAAGTTAGACAAATTGGAGGGACTCTGGATACTTCTCTACAATAAATAAATACACTTAAATGAAATAAAAGCCTTTTCAATGTTACACGTCTGTCATGTTTATTATAAGTTTGCAGTCCTGGATAATTTTGGTATTTTCATACTCATACTATATAACATTTCTCTGAACTAGAAACGCTGTCCATAAGAATATAAGGATACGGTAGTTTTATATGATAATATTATCGCCAGAAACGCAATCGGTTTTTAAAATGCAAGAAACAAGAAAGTGTAGGTTACTATTAACGGACATTGTACCGGTAATATTTAAAAACAAAATTACTAGAATTTTTTATAGTACCCTGCTTGTCATTTTCCATTTAAGTAGTTTAATCTTTCTCCTGAGTCACTTCATTAACTTGAGTGTTGTAGATTGTGATCCTGTCTGTTGTCTCGTCATCATGTATTCAATTAGCTAATTGACAGCATTTCAAAAGTTCAATTAGTTTTCAATAATGATAAATATAAATCCCTTATCTGAGGCCAAGACTCACCTTAGGTCACTGAGTCATCGGAGTAAGTAAGTAATAATAAATATTAACGGACAATCCAATCAAAATCGGTAGATTTTGAATATATGTATTAGACTACGATTAGCTCGTTCAAAAACATCTTCACCATAGTTTTACTTCTTGTCCGCACTAGTCGTACATAATATTATTACTAGTACTTTTTATTGCACAGGCCTACTAGAGCTTACTGTGGAACTAGATTGATTTGTGTGAGGTTGTCCGATATTTACTTATTTATGTATTATTTTCTGACAATTCTTTTGCACGTCACTGTACGTATCAGTTCATTGAAACTCGTTATAACCTCCTAAGTATTTCCTGAATGCCAAATAGAACCAATCATGTCCGCCTGTCGGAATAGCATGAGACAGGGTGTCGCTCGCAGTAATTCTTAATATCCAGTGCTCGGATCGGCTATCATCCATCATTGGGCTCGTCGACAACGGATCACTGTTCCCGCCCCTACCATTTTAATAAGAATGTTGCTAAGTTTAATATACATCGAAAATTGGGATAGATATTTTTTATCCTGTAATTGGTAGTGCGCAGACCTGATAACTATGTAGTGAGAAAGTGCCTTTCTATAGTTTCGAAGAGAAGAGGGAGAGGTAGGCCTCAAACTACCTAGATGATGAATGTCCAGAGAGACATAAAGGATTTAGGCCTAGCTGTAGAAGACACCTATCATCGAAGCGAATGGCGCCTCAAGATTAGGAAAGCCGACCCCGCGTAACGGGAACAGGCAAGGAAGAAGAAGAAGAGGTAAAATCCTATAAATCCTATTAAAATTAATTTATTTCAAGCATCATCTGACGCATAAATCAGCCGACGTCATAGCTTAGGAAAATGTCTATCCGTATTTCAGATGGTCATATTTGAGGTAGGTAATTAGGTCGTTTAGCTATGTAGTCTTATTATGTTCAACAAGATGGGTGCTCTGCTCCACCTTCTGCTTTTGATAGGCCGAAATTGATGCGCGTTTGTAGCCAATCATATCAATGTGCCCGTCTCGGTCAATCGCCTTACTACGATCCACGAACAATTGAGTTGCATTTTTTTTGTAGTTAGCTTTTGCAAAGATCAAATGAGAGAACCGTTGACCGAGCCACAAATTATATATTTACTCGACTACGATAAAGCTAAACGTCATGAGTTTCTCTACCACGCAGGCAAACTTGAACCTTTAAAGGTTTAGGGGAGTGACTTGCCACGCGCCGAAATTACCCGAATGGAGTGAAAGACATCACCGTTTTCAGACACGACCTCTTCTTCACCGGAGTGGTGTTCTAGCTACTGAACTGTCGCACCGCTTTGAGGATTATATGAAAGAATGCTTTCGCAGTCCACTTTTTTGCAGTGGCCTCTATTATTTTATGTTATGCTAAGTGCATTAGTCTAACCCTAGAACGCGCGGTTACACACGTTCTCCATCCCACTGCTCCTTGCTCCGCAATCCCCACTTAATCAATCCTCACTTGGACTGTAATGGATTGCATAAAATGTTGTCTTCGCAATCAACCTTTCTACCAATCAATATACAAATCCGAAAACTTTTCCGCTGATTGTCTAGTTAGTTCGCTTAGTCCGTAGTAGGGCCACTGCCTTCATTACTCTGTAATTTATTGCCTTCGGGAGGGAAGGGTTCATCAACCAAAACATCTCGTAAAAAATCGCTTCTGAGCAGAATGGAGATTTGCTTACCCGTTACTTTCATTTTTTGTAGGTATAACTTCGGGATTCCAGTTATTCGATACATTCCAATATTTTTTCTGGCTATTGGGTCAAAGGAATTGATTTCTAAATTGTGTTACTGATAACATTGAGATGGGGCCTGATTGTAAATATATAGTATTTTGCATCAATTTATAGACTATATCACGGATATCTGCTATCGGGCCCATGTGGAAATCTATTGAGGAGGCCTGTGTCCAGCAGTGGACGTCCTATGGCTGAAATGATGATGATGATCACGGATAGGTGGTCTTAACAATGCTATCAAATGCGGCTCTAATTCTTAAAATATATTTTTATTTAAGTATCACTACGACTAGGAAATTCGTCCGCGCGAAAGATAAAGTCATAGTCTATTTTATGCTTCTCAGCAGTAAGGTAACAATATTGTATACCTCTGGATACCCAGATACTCGTCTTCCAAAACTAGTTGAAATTCGTTTAGCCGTTTTGAAGTAAAGAGGTCTGAACATGGAATTCGGACCTGTCTGCCGTGGATCTAAATGGCACATACAAACATACGTAAAATACATATGTTTCCATCCAGTTATCTCCAATTAATTAACTTACCGTGTTCTCAATTTAAAAATCCGAAACTTTAGGTGGCGTTGAAACCAAGTTGAAACAATTCTATTTTCTCCAACTTGCTTGGAAATTTTCCCATTAATGTAGTAAAACTGGACCGCGAAATCGTTCGTTATATTTAGAAGGCGTTAATGAAAATTAAAAAAAATATATATTATTGGCCTTAGCCGGGAAATCAATATTATTTAAATAAGACGATTAAGTAAAAAACACACCTTCCGTTAGTAGGGTATCTTAATACTGGTTACTGCATTTTTACTTTTAATTTTTTCAAAGACTTTGATAATTCACCATACAGCCAATTGTCCACTAAATTTAAAAAATAAAAACTATTATAAACTTTTTAATTGTTCTCTGCGTTTAGTTCTTGCACTGAACATTTTTTTGCTCTGCTACTGTTAATGTATTTGAAATGTCGACAAATTTCGAATAATGGACAAACAATTTAAATAATAATCTTATATGCGGTTAATTTATTTTCATGATTCTTAGTTTAGTTTATTAGAGATTTCTCACGAAAGTTTTAATTTTAATAATATGATGATATTTAATGAGTAAGTTGAAAATTAATAAGTGTACCAAACGTAAACAAATAAAAAATAAAACAGAAATGATTGTGTCCAAATCAATATAAAATTTATTTTGACCTTATGATCTTCTCCGAATGATAAATATGGTATGGTTTCTAAAAAAAACAGTGTGTTTAGAAGTTGTTAATTTACCTAAAATTTATAATTGCCTATGTGCATATTTTTTGTTATTGTGTTTTCATATATATTTAATTCTTATTCATATATTTTGTTTTAAATCAAACATATGATTCGGACCCCAAATTTTATTCCTATTCCTAAAAAAAAATATATGTACCAAATGAACTTCATGGTACTGATATATTACATTAAAATGTAGATTGGTGATTATTTCCAAGCATATTTGGAGAAAAGCACTATACAAGCCTCGGAGGGAATGTCAGTTCGCAGATTCGTATTATTGAAGGACTCGACTACGCCTCGTCCTTCAAAATCATACTCATCCACGAACTGACTTTTCCCGGCCTCGGCAGTAATATACTATTACGGCGGTACGGTTACGGTGTGCACATTACTGTAAAGAGAAATGTTGTTTTGCTAATAAACAATAAGAATCTCACAAGAGGGACTGCAATGTATACACTTTTTATATTTTGCTCAAAATTTTCGTGTCATAGTTTTCAGATTCTTTGCAATGCATTTTAAATAAAACGCGTCTTAGTAGAAGGAGTATTATTTCTTGTCACTTTAAGTTTGTTTCTTTCGAGATTATCCTTTTGATCAAGATCCCAGATTTGATAAATGTCTAGTTCAGCTTTATTTCACCTTAAGGCGTGTAAACATTGTAAAAAGAAAATAAGTAATTTGCCATTTTCACTTTGATAAAGTGCGTTTAAGTTCATAGTTGACATACAATTATTGTCTTGGTAAATTATGAGGATTCAAAAAAAATAGTCCTGATCAGATCGCTGGTTCACTTTGGGGCCTCCTGTACTCCAGAATCAAGTCTCTTTCTGCCCTAACTACCGATTCTACGAGAAAATTAAATCGGCACATTTCAATTTAGGTCAAAGAAAATGAACAGTTCAAACACCATAAAACTCTGCAAGTTCGTCCCGACCGCGATAACGCTTAGTAAATTAAGCGTAGCCAGATAACACCGCCTCCCGTAGTCGGTTTACTTTGCTCCTTGCTTTGCCACTTGCCTTAATGAATTACCCTGTAAACCACGTTAATTAAGGTAGAAACTTATAAAGTACATCTTGTTTGCACATGTAGTGAATAATAATTTTTCATCGTATTTTGTCGGAACAGTCGTTATAGCATGTTTTCTTTATCAAAGTCGGTGGAAAAGTTAAGATTGAAATATTAAACCGAGCTTGTCAATAAATACGTCTTATTTTAACTCCCATTTATCAAGTTCCAGTATCCTATGATATCGGTTAGTATGTCAGTATAATGATAACGACACATTATGATTAGTATGTAAGCTTATTTCATTTGTTTTATTTATACATGGAGAACCAACAACTTAACTTACGCTAATAGTGACATAACTAGTAATACAGAGCCAATTATAGGATCTCACATATAGCAACATATTTAATATTTAACATTAACCCTTAACTACCTAGCTGCTTCTTTAGTCACACAAACACCTACCTCCGGTCCCCAGGACGGATACATAATGTCGGCCTTATATATCAAAACTTATAGATCGGATGGGAAATTTAAAATAATAATGGCAATATAGACATATTAAATCATTTATTAAACTAATAATCATTCTGGAAATATTAAAAAAAATTTTTTTTTACTGTAAACATATGGCAACAGTCCTTATTTCTACTTTAGGAACTATATCCTTTGGAACGTGAGATCAACAAAAATCTTGACTTTATATAAAGATTTAAGTTATTATTTCTAATTATTCAATAATTAACAATGCTTAATCAATAAGTTTTGTTAAAATACAGGTAATATTTTTATAAAATTGCAGACCAGTAATTTACTCGATTTGTTCGCGGCAGCGAATGTCAGTTTGTTTGCACATTCTAGTCAAATAGATTTTTTGCATTAGAAACATACGTACCAGGACCCGTTTTTTCTTCGGGTCACAAGTAGAACAGGTTTTCTGCACTTCTAATCACTACCAACCTGACTAAGCGGTCGGCTAAGTAAAGAAAAAAAGTATCCATAGTCACGTAACCACCTACCACCCGTTTCCGAGACTCTTAAGAAAAAATACGTATCCACCTGCCACCCGTCTCAGAGACGGTTGGAGACAGTAATATGCTCACCAAAATTAAATGCGTGCACGACCGACCTTGTCGAGCGACGACGTGGCACTGAGGTAGGAGGGGAGAAGGTACAAGGACACAAACGTTTGTAGGATGCTCGCACATAGGTATGTTAACAATTTTAGGTTTGAATGAGTCTGTGAGACGGGAGGTAGGTGGTTAAGGGTTAAGTTAAATAACACGCACAGTTTTACATAGACACATCCGAGATTTCGTAATTAGAACCATAGATTACTAAGTTAGAACGAAATAAAGTTATGAGAAATGAGGATACCCGTAGAAGAACCAAGGTAACCGACATAGCTCACAGTATTGCACGGTTGACGTGGCAATGAGCAGGACAAGTAGCCCGGAGAATGCATGGCCGTTGGGGCAGCAAAGTCCTATAGTGGCGACCATGCATAGGAAAGCGCAGCGTGTGACGGCCCCCGACTAGATGGACGGATGACCTCGTGAGGGTAGTGGAAAATCAATGGTGCATGGGATCGTACTTTGTGGCGAACTATGGGGGAAGCGTAACATGTTTAGCAGTGGACGACTGCGGCTGATAGATAGAGAAAAAGTTTTCTTTTTCATAATTTTTCATATCATTCAAATTCGTATCGCTAAGTTACAAATGAAGGTAGCGAGCAATATCGCTGGCCCAATATTACAGGGTTCTATGTAACATTTATCAGGGTAGTTAAAATTAGACTTAATGTTATTATTTAAATTTGAACTCATCAAAAGTCAAACATAGAATCCTGTAATATTGAGCCAGCGATGTCAAACGTTAAATCATGTCAAATCGTTATATATGACGATATGGCTCAAATAGAAAAAACCGGTATGCTTCTGCTGTAATGGCATGAATAGTATAGCAATAGTACTTAAGTAAGCGCAAGCAAACTTCAATATACAAACGAGCAACATAACGAAAACTGCACTCAACACTCCAAGTCGTGCAGCCTCCGCGTTTATTCAAGACGAAGAAAAATGATTGTTACGCTTTTTATTCAATAGATCCCCTCGCCCGAGATCCAAGCGTTTAGTAGACAAATAGCGTCTTACAAAATATTTTTCTCTCCCTTTGTTTTTGATGAGTTCTCTCCCATTTATTTTGGAGAGTTTCCATTTGATATTGTTTTGGGGATGGGCTTTTCGCGAATTAACCCTGAACGTTTAGCCCCGATAGTAATTTGTTTTTCTTGGGCATCGTTGACCGGGTTATCTTTCAAAATTATTCCCGAGGCGACTCAAATGTTCAAATTGCTAGCTGTTGTTTTGTATTGGAGATTTACAGAGGATTACACTATGGACTAACTACAAAGTTTGATCATATTAAAAATGTCTAATAACTTTGTAAACTTACGACTTTTGCTCAAGAATATGTATCAGGTACAGTCTAAAGAACATCGAGCTCGCCGCTGTACATTGTCCCGAAAGATGAACTCCATATACGAGTTCGAAAGACACCGGGCAGATCCCGACTCATAACTGTGAGCATCTGTGAGTGAAAACTGTATTTTTATGAACCGAGATTTGTATTTTTTAAACGGTTTTATTTAGCTTGCCCTGTTTGTTTATTTGGGTCAAATCTAGTAATTGAAATTTGACCCCCTTCCTGTCGACGTATTGATCTGAAATTTGGTACGCATCTTTGGTTTTGGTGACAATATAATTTTATACATTCGGCATCATTGTAAATCCAAGATGGCCGCCGCTACAAAATGGCGGATTACAAATTTTATCACTACTTCCTCAATATGGGTATCAAATGAAAGGGCTCGATCAGTAAAATAGAATTCTTTGTGAAAATAAAATGAAAATCCAATATTGCCGCCAATAAAATGGCAGGTTAATTTTTCTTTTCATAACCCCTTCAATATGGGTATCAAATAAAAGGTCTTGTCTAGTAGAATAGTTTACACTATGAAAAATAAATGAAAATCCAATATGGCCACCAACAAGATAACAGGTGATTTTTTTTCACTACCCCTTCAATATGGGTATCAAATGGAAGGGCTTGAGTAATAGAATACTGTAATACCTTGTTTTGCTAAATTTAAAATCTAAGATGGCCGGCGATGACGATGGCAATTTACTTAATAATTGTTTCAATATGGGTGATGGATATCAAATGAAAGGGCAAGTCGAAAGCTGCATAGTGGATCGTAGAGTTTAGAGCAATGAATACCTAACAGTAATATGACTGATGAAATTTAGACAACTTATCAATAAAAATATAATGATGATACAATACAATGATGAAATTTAGACAACTTATCAATACAAAGGACTTCATCAACTTAGAATCGGGATTCAAGCATGGATCTTGGTTCTAGACTTGGGCACATCTTGTTGTCTAATAGACTTGCCCCTCTATCGGACCTCTAGGTAGGTTGATTGTTTTAATGTCCATTACTCATGAGAACGAAATGGTAAATAGCAATAAAACAAAAACAAACAAAAATAAAACAGAAACAGCAACTCAACGAAAAAGAAGGCTTAATAAAGCGAAAGAAAAGTATAGAGCGTGCAAAAGAGAGTGAAATTGGAACTCACAGTCGACTACAAAAAACGAAGAAAACGGTTAGCGTCAGAGACACCTGTGCAACATGAGGCCAGGTTGTGTGGCCAACGTGAGAGACAAAGGTATCTGGTAGCGTCCGAAACACCTGAGCAATGTGACCCCAGGCCATGATAAAAGGGCAAAGTGAGAGACAAAGAGAACTGGTATCGTCCGAAACACCTGAGCAACGCAAAGTCAGGTTAAATAATCAACATTAGCGTACCCTGTAATGCAGAACTGGAAATCATCTGCAATTCGAAAATGCTATTAATACATTGTTCATTCACGTTTGTGAAATTTGCATCAAACGTTGTTATCCTAATCAAGTACAAGCAGAACGTTAAAATACTGGCGCATTGATTGATTTTTTTATTGTTGTTATTCGTGTTTGTTTGACAACTTAGTGTTAAGCATTTATTAATTAGTAATTCTTTTAAAATTCAATTGTCTGCATTATGTTATTATTATTATTATATATCGATGTCACATGTACTAACAACTAATGTTAAGTTTACTAACAAATAATTATGGATCTTTGTTATCTGATATAAATAAATAATTAATTAATTAATTAAGATAGGTATCTACCTGTAGAATTATCTTCAATCCCGCTCCGCTCCGCTCCGTCCGTCCCCGCTCTCCTCCGTCTCCGCTGCCAAACACATGTCACCAGTAATAAAACAATAGCACCATCAAAGGCTTTCTGGAATAATCTGGATCCAGGTTCTATACCAGACGTGATTGAACCGCTGACCCAGGCGGAGCAACGTTTTCCGTCCAGAATCATACCGTTTAAAAGTTGCAAAATTTACTGGGCCATAAAAAAACCTTGAAATAATGAGGAACTTACTGAATGAATTAAAAAGAAAGAGAAGTATGTAACAAAATTAAAAACTAAAAACTTGAAAATAAAAAATGAGTAAAAAAATTTTTTAAGTTAAACGGTTTTATTGAAAATGTACTAAAAGGTAAAAAATAATTCGGTAGGTCCTAGGTACCAGACATCACACCACTCTCCTCATCAATCTAGGGCATTGATCAGACAAAAAATAAAATCGTTGGGCGTGTGAAATTTCTATCAAGTCAACCGCTATATCATTATATCATACGCTGGCTACACGCGAAAAAAGGCCGAAAATCTATTTCTTTTTACTAAAATAAACTTTAGGAGTTTAATGCTACAAGCGGGGTTTTTATTAATTAGTCAGTTTAAGTTTGATTATTTATTTAGTCCAATGATGTTTAGTTAATCGAATGTATCATGTATGTAAGAAATAAAGTAAGCAAGTACCTACTATCTGCTTAGCTCGTAAATAATATACATACTTACAAACAATTCGATAGCATACAAATACCTACACATAAATTTTGCGTGAATAGTTAACCCAATACACCAAACTGACAGCAATGTTTGAGTCTGATACATTCTTCTGGCGCTATATAGTAAAAATAGGTCACGTTAACAAACTGACCAACAATGCAAAAAAGCAGACTAAAAACTGTGTTAGTGACCGGTCGAAAACATTCACGCTCCCAGACGTAATAAACAGTTAACTGAATTAGCCAAAATACGCTGCTGAATTGGGTTTTTTTTAATTTTTTGCACTAGTTACACTGTCGCGTAGAAAAAGCAATCTAAATTTGACGTTTTCAAAACTCTGAAGTAATCGTTTTGACATTTTATAAAAAAAAAACTAATCAGCCAAAATTAACCCGTTCATATACAGGTAACATTTGAATCATTTTTTGAAGTCGGTGCCAAGCCACTCAATTATTACTATTAAAAACAGATGCCGGGCATGAAGCCTTTTATGATTACCATTTCGTATTTACGAGTATTTATGTTCGATAAAGTAGTTCACTTCGGAAAGTGATTCAAGTAAGTAGGTACACCGGTTATTTTTGGCTTTTGCAGTTTTTTTTTTGTTTCGAGGTTTTGTTTGCATGCATCTCGTTTGAATTATTCTTTAACTCCTAACCGTTAAGGAGTTTATACCTTCCATTATCAGCACAGCATAGGAAGATTATGAGTATCAGACGCAAATTAAAAAGTGTTCAAGATTAAGTAGGTTTTGCCAGATTAAGTAATCGCGGACAAACATACATATAATACGGGACAAACTGCGAGAACCTCTTTTTTGAAGTCGGTTAAAATATCAAAATCTTCTCCTAAGTGTAATACATACTTTACTCAAAACTGCATCAAAATCGGTTCAGATAAACGGACAAACATACATTCAGTCATACTTACAGGTCAAACTGAGAACCTTCTTTTTTTGAACTTGGTTAAAAAGGTTTCAAATATACCAATAAAATTTCTCAGGCAAACAAGACAACAATAGTATAGTTGGTGATTAGGTGTAGTTTTTTTATAAACTTACTCATCCAACTATTATTTAAATAAATACTGGACACTAATTGTCTACTTTCAGACCTCTATAACAAACTACTACTTTACTAAAAGTATTTTTCACTCCAGTTTGAGTGACGTTGTGATTGCGAGTGAGTGAGACCTTTTCATTGTGCCATGGCTCTACGGTGTTACGCGAGAAAATAAAAGGACCTGTACATTTTAAAATGTATTCTCTTCATATTATTACCAATTATTTATATTGATATGTCAACCAACTTCTAGACCCGACCCGAGTTTACATGCTTTTAATACGTGCATTCGAAAATAAGTAGAAAAAAAAGTTACCTGCGTGAATTTTGACAATTTAGAGTAAGTATTTCAAACAAAAATAGGCAATGAAAAATTCAAACTGTAGGTTTCAAATATATACCAATACGTCGCAATAGCCCTGTTCTAGATATAACATTCATATGTTAAGAAATATGTTTGGTTATAGAGAAAAATATCTAAAATAATCAGTATTTTTGATCAGACAAGGAGCCTTAATTGATACAATTATTAAACTACTTATTACAGTACGGTGTTACACGCAGTCCTCTAGTTTCCCAACGACACGTTACTCAGTCGTTTTTCACAAGGGAAGCATTATGCTGGAGCCCTGAATGTGCCAGCTCCATTAACAACTCTCTTTCCACTAATAAGCAAGATGGAATGACGTGCAAAAAGGTTTTTGTCCGTGAATGTTTCAGCAATAAAAATACATCAAATACAAGCTTTGAATTAAAGTTAAGAAAATGAAATGTTTGTAGGTATAAAGAAGGAAGGAGGAGGAAGGAAATGGTTTGTCACTTTTCGATTTTATGTGATGGTATTAAAGGTTTTGTACATGGATATTTCAGCCAGGGACCCGACCACCCTTTCATTTGCTTAAGCCTTTCAATGGGCTTCCCTTTGTAATGTGTAACCCAGTAAAAGACTTACCCATTCATACTGATAACCCATACATTTGACTATCCCTTATTAAGAGGGGAACCTAAGAATAAGGCTAACCCTTTCCAATTGGTAAGCGGTATTCTCTTTATTTTGCTATCCACTTTAAAGGGATACCCTTATGTTTTAGCACTTAAAATAAAACTTTCCTTTTCATCATGTCATACTTTAAACGCTTAGGAGAAGGAGACAAGACTAGTTATCTGGGCCAATGTATGACAAGAAAGCGAATAAATTACGAATATGCCTAGCTGGCCCCTGTGGGAGTGGGCAGGGAAGCAAATATTTTGTGTTTGCTTGACGTAAACTACGATTTCTAATTCAAGACCAAAAAAACTACCACAAGGTTGCCACTACAACAAAATATGTTTACAATAGTAAATTCCTTTTTCTTTTTTAAACACGCTAAGATAATTTATTTAGTGGTAATTTTAACTCTATGGTTTAACAAAATAACTAGATATATTTATTATTGCATAATTACGAGAGGAGATAATAAAAACTTAAACATCGGAGATTTTTGGTACAAAATCTGGTATTGTACTTGTAACATTGTGCATTTGGTGCAAGCCAAGAAACAAACTCAAATGTCATTTAAATGTTGTCAATTTTGACAGTGACTTATCTGTCGTAGTTTTTTTGGTCTTGAATTAGAAATCGTAGTATAGTTGTCGTCGTCGCGTCGAGTCACATAGTAAATTGCTGGGGTGTTAGTGCACGACACCTTGCACTTTTTGACTATGCGCTGAAACTTGGCACAGTTGATTCTTAGGTGGTCTTGAGTGAATTCAGACCGGGAGACATCGAGAGCCACCACGGCTTTAGTGGGGGGGGGAGAGAGGGGCTGAAGTTCGACGCTGCCGCGCTTCAATAAAAGCAACATTTCTCTTCAACTGTATATAATACGGCATGGGATACATCATTTTCGGATAAATTAAGGATGAAGGAATAAAGTTTTGGACGAGAAAGGAGAAAATACTGAAAAACGTAATTTGTGTCTTTTTATATATTTACCAATTATTTTAAAAGTATAACAGAAATCTCAAAACGAAAAATATAACCGTAAAGCTAGACTTACGTAGTTTATAATAGTTATAGTTTATTACATATATCTGTTGATCCATGGGAGATAATAAATATTATCAAGCGTAAGTTAGGGCCATCTCAATGCATGATCGTCCGTAAAGTATTGTTTAAGTACTTTGTTAAACAATATTTCTCTAAAACTTTACATAATAGGGCGGACTAACAACTCTACTAAGATGTTACTGTTTTTACTTTTATTTTTATTGTTATCTTGTTTTATGTTTGAGTACCTATACCTACTAATTTTTGTGTTTCTTTTTGTATACCATACAAATGCTTTGGTCATATGTACTGTTAATTGGTATGTAATAAATAAATAAATAAAAAAAAAAAAATTCGGATTAATCAAGGATGGGCAATCTACATGTATTTCATTATTTTATGAACAAAACTTGCACTTTCTAAAAAGAAATATATATTAAAAAGTGGGAAACTGAAAAACGTGATTTAGGTTTGTTTTATTATACAGGTTGACATATTATTGACTGTTCAAATTTTCCCCAGGTATTAGGTATCGATAAAGGATGCCATTTCTGAGAAAAAAAAACATAGGTAAAATTTTGATAATAAAATGTGCTGTCCGAATAAGTACTTAGTAACGTGTGGATAATCGTTAACTGAGTGGCGCTCGCGGTTAGCGGTGCGGGGGGCGGGGCGCTTGCCTATCTTATCTAAACCAATACAATACAAAAAGCGTTATTGCATTGCCGCCTTCCGCACAGCGCGCTAACGCGGATAACCACGAACGCATGGTCTTATTGGATATCTTTCAGCTGTTTTATCTCAATATCTTAGTACTAAAAAATGCAGAAAGAAAAAACAGGTATTTTTTATTTTGTCCAAGGAATCTAGTGTCAAAATTTTAACGGTCAATATTATTTCACCCTGTATAATTTCTATTTTTTTAAAGTATGTATAACAGAAATCTTAAAACAAAAATATAATCATAAAGCTAGACTTATGTAGTTTCTAAAAGTATATAGTTTATCATATATATGTTGATACATTGGAGATAATAAATTATCTCAATGCATGCTCGTCCGTCAAGTAGGGTTTAGGTAATGTTTTAAACACACGAAAAGTGCACATATTTTATTGTTTATCTCTATCGTATTTTAAATGAAATCACACAATATAAATTTATCTTATATAATTACAAGATCCACTGCTGAGACAGAGATCTGAACATTTTATGCTGCCTTTTTTTAATTTTGCACCAGTTGCGGCAGTTTTTTGCATTTGCACCTAACAATTTCCAGCCAATGCATGGTTCTGTAGCAACAGGCAAGTCCGTCCATGTAGGCTCCCAGTTGTTGTTGACCTTCGTCCAACCCCAAGTACACGGACAGGGTAGTTTTTGAGCCGGTGACTGACTAAAATGTGCAACCCTTGATATATGGCTCTTTAGAAATGCTGATGTAAACCAGCTTTGGTCGGTAGGAGGTATTTTATCTACTGATCTTTCTTGGTTAAAATATATTTACGGCACTCATTCACTGAATTATACGAAACTGATATGAAATAATAATTATGAATATTATGATATACTCGTACAATATTCAGGTATAAGTTGAAATTTTATATTTTCCTATTATATCAGTTTCAAATGCAGAAAAACGGACCTATCATATGTAAAGACGTATTTTCGATGAAAGCCAGCTTACCTCTTCAATAATCTCCCAAACTCGAAACCTACAGTTATGTCAGGAAAGGTTTCCATGCTAGAAAAGCACTTCTTTTTCCTTAACTATTGAACCAGGATATCGTGTCACATCCTGTGAATGCGTGAAAGAGGGTCTTCTAATACTTTTGCTCTCTGTGGTCCTGTAAATAAACAAATATGTATAAAATACCCGCCTTTTCTTAATATACTATACTATGTTCGAGGCTTCACGACTCATGATACTGTGGGTGGATACTGATGTGTTGGTACTGGCAGTTGAACAAGCTTTACTTCAGCTAGAGGAACTGTAGGTGCACAAAGGAACAGGAAACATCAATATCTGTGCTGTCATGATATCGCCACCACCTTAGGTAAAAATCGTATATTTGGTCATAGTAAATTAAGAAAAGACAAGTGTTTTATACAGATTTCTTTATTTACAGGGCCACAGAGAGCAAAAGTATTACCCCTCTTTCACGCGTTCACAGGATGTGACATGTGACACGGTATCTTCGTTCAATAGTAAAGGAAAGAGAAGTGCTTTTGAAGCTTGGGAAATCTTTTCTCCATGACCTCTTTTTCTACGTTGGTTTCACTCTTGGTAGAGTGGTCATGGTCATCATTTCAGATGTTGGTGACAATCTTCACAACACACCGCCATTCTTACCTGATAGCCGCCTTCCTTGTGCATTCGTGTAGTGACGATGAGCCATTTATTGCAGCTTCTATTTGGTTTATCCATCACATAGGCGATCTTCCTCGTTGCCTGGTACCCTCAACCTTTCCCTGGACCACAAGTCGCTCAATAGCCACCAACCCCCGGAATACGTGGCCAAACTGTACTAAAGACGATAAACGCTGCTTGATGCCAAGTTTTCGGAGTACGAGTATAGACTCGTTGGTACGGAATTCAGTCCATAATATTCCGAGCATTCTCCTCCAACACCACATCTCTCACAAACACCTAATCGTCTATCTTCTTCTTTTCAACTTCCCGCAGGGTCCACGTTTCTGCGGCATACAAGAATGTGGGGAATAGAAGTGCTCGAACGAGCCGGTTTTTTGTGGCTTTGTGTTTGTTGCGATTCTTATAATTTTTTTTTGTTGTCAATTGTGCAATAAAAATAATCTTATCTATCTTATACATATATATATTCCTGACCTAACTGAAGGTTTCGTCGAGTCAGCGACCGAGGGCCGCATTGCGGAGGCAATATCTGTCATCGAAAAATACGTCATTATTTATCGTATGGCACTTACGATTATATTAGTCACTGGATAAAAAACTTAAACTAGAGATTGAGGTTAGCCTTCTTCAGATACCCAATGGCCCCTTCACTGAGGATTGCGAGGTCTTCAGCCTGTCCGTTGAATTTGGTGATCGGGCATTCCAGCACCATGTGTTCCACCGTGTGCTCGGGGGCGCCGCATGCACACTGAGGGGAGTCACACCAGCCCCATTTGTACCAGTGGTGGGCACAGTTACCAACGCCTGTTCTAATGCGGTTTAGTTGGCTCCAGATCTTTCGCGGTTGGTCAAAGCCAGGCGGGCGCGTCCTTGGGTTGTGTGAGAAAAAATTATCACTTATGGGTTGTTCACCATGCCACTCGGTCGACCATGAGTCCAGTATGTTCCACTTGCTGTTAAAATTTAACATACTAAGAGCTGGTGGGTTACGGGACTTCAGTCGTTTTTCTCCGAAATTGGTGAGATCTTCATGTATAGGCAACGTGGGCTGGCACTTGGTTTTGGTTGCCTCTCGGAGTAGGCACTTTTTCCGCCGCAGGTGAGGTGGCTCTATGGCGCTGAGAGCTGGGAGCCAGAATACTGGAGTGGGCTTGAGGCAGCCAGTAATGAGCCGCATGGTTTCGTTCAGCTGCACATCCACGGAAGAAGCATGTGCGCTGTTCATCCAGAATATACGTCAGAAAATACGTCATAACATTATACTATAATAGGTCAGTAATTCTGCTTTTGAAACTAATACAATAGGATAATAGGATTTCAAAACATAAACCAGAATATTGTATCATCATAATTATTATTTCAGATCAGCTTCGTATACTTCAGTAAATGAGTGCCGTAAATAAATTTTTACGAAGAAAAACGAGCAGATAGAACACCTTATAACGACCAGCGAGCCGCTTTATATCAGCATTTCTAGAGATGTCTATATATCAAGGGGTGCACGTTTGAGGTCAGTTAGCACGGGCTCAAAAACTACCCTGTCCAGTGTCTATCTACCTGGGATTGGACGAAGGTCATCAACTACTGGAAGCCTAATACATGGACGGACTTGCCTGTTGCTGCAGAAGCAAGCTTTACAATTATATTTTTTGTTTTGAGATTTTTGTTATACTTAAAAATAAAATAGAAATTATGTAAAAAAAAACATACCTAAATGACGTTTTTCAGTTTTTCCCACTTTTTAATATTTTTTTTGTTCGAAAGTGCATTTTTTTTGTTCAAAACAGATTCCTCATTTTATGTAAAGTTTTAGAGAAATATTGTTTAATACAGTACCTAAACAATACTTCACGGACGATCATGCATTGAGATGGCCCTAACTTACGCTTAATAATATTTATTATCTCTCATGGATCAACAGATATATGTAATATAGGTACTATATACTTGTATAAACTACGTAAGTCTAGCTTTACGATTATATTTTTTGTTTTGAGATTTCTGTTATACTTTTAAAATAATTGCTAAATATATAAACCTCCCCTTCCCTCCACTAAATCCGCGGTGGCTCCGATGTCTTCAGGTATGAATTCACTCAAGACCACCTAAGAATCAACTGTGCCAAATTTCAGCGCACAGTCAAAAAGTGCAAGGTTCCCATACAACGGCGTGCACTATCAAACCAACTAAAAGGAAACCGAACCAAATTGCCGTTTTATTAGTGTTATTTTACTGCAAAATATTTTGAATATCAGGCACTGATTGATGAATAATGAGTGATACCAGGTCAAGAATGAGTAACTGATATTTAAAAATTGAATTTGTCATAATGTTTCTAAAATGGGCCTAAGCACATGGCGCATTTTAATTTAAGCGCGCCGTCGACGCGCATTTGTAGGTATTGATACTAACGCGCGTTGACTGAAGCGGTCTCGCTCGTCAAAGTCAAATCAAACATGCCGCAGCGCCGCCGCCGACAGAGCTCGATAGGTATCTGTCTCGCTCGATAGTACTAACCTACGCGTCGTAAGCTTTATAAAATAAGGGTAGCCCTTTGTTAGGTTAACCATTTAGTAACGAATGGGTGAGCAAATATTCTTATTTATAAGGGGAATTATGATACCGCTTGTTAAAATGGGTTAGCGCTTAGATAAGGGTTTTTAAAGCAAATTGATTGGGTTTCCATGTTAAAAGTGTTAGCGCTATTCAAAACCCTTAAAAACCCTCTCAAAAGGATATCGGGCGGGTCCTTGATTTCAGCTAGTAACAACAAGTGAAATAGGTTATTTATTTTTTCAGATGTTTGTACAAATAGCTGTCTAAATACTTGATTTTATTGATTGTTTGTATAAAATGGATGACAATGGGGGTTTGAAAGGGACTGCACGAATTAATTCCACCGTCTCCGTTCAGACAATTCAACACTCGGCGCGGACTTGGATTCCACCCTTATGTTGTCGATATAACACTGATACGTACGAAACGCTTTGCGTCTACTTTCCTTATGAGGACAGCTAAGGAATGGAACTCTCTTCCTGCGCACCTGTTCCCCGATAAATATAACTTGGATCTCTTCAAGTCGAGAGTGAATAGACATCTTCTAGCCAAGCATGCTCCATCTTAGGCCTTATTGTCACTTAAAATCAGGTGCAATCAAGGTTAAATGCATGGCTATTTAGAATAAAAAAAAAAAAAAAAAAATGAGACGAAACGGTTCGAGAAAAGGTAGGTAGTGCCCCCGCTTCTTTTTTGTTCGTCTCGGCGGGGGCACTACCGTGCCCTCAGATACCTATGCTAATTTTGTCCGCACAAATCGAGGTTTCGTTCTCGCATGTTTACTCCTCCAATACTTAACCAATCTTTACGAAATATCAGGAATTGAATAGAAAGGAAATGTTCTGTGTCGGACCGTTTCGATTTCTGCGCTAGCTATGATTAAATGTGTGTACTAGGTGTCTGTTTTAGGCCAAACTTCCGCAAACGGACGCCTAGTACACAATAGTGTGAAAAAATGAGCATCGGGCAGTGATATGTCATCTTAAGCTTTTTTTATATTGTATTGATATTGATCTTAAACTTTGTTCCGTTACAAAGTGCAAAAGACAATGTCACGTCATCCTAATAAACTCTGAAAAATACTTATTAACACTTATTAAAAAACTGTTTTTACTAGACTTAATTAGCTTATTTTCTTGTGGTTTCAGTATAACTGTGCGCCAGTGAAGTCTGCCAAAGACAGTCGCTGGTTAGATCCAGTAAAATTTCTCTAGAATTTCTTATTAACCTCAAAATGCCAACCTCATAAAGTAAGAAAAGCTTAATAACGAACGTGTGGTTAGAACTCACTAACGTGAATTCCCTAAGCCAGTGCCCCGAATGTTTTCGTCTGAACATGCTCTAAACATCAACCGAAACCACACCTCGGTTTGTGGTGAGATTTCATAAGAATTGATGACATTTCATATTTCTAGCAGGAAAATTAATTTAGAGATCGAGATAGCTTTATGTCGTGTGCTTCCTAAAAATATTTGGATATATATTTCTAACTATAAAGAATTATATGAAAAAAAAAACCTACAATAAACGAAATCTACGACGACTATGCCTGCATAAAGTTATAGCCTTCGACATATCCGCGAAAAAATAATAAGCTGTCAATAATGTGGCGATCAACGTCATTCATTTTTTTTAATTAGACACCAGACTAAAGTTACCTTTCAATTGTGCCATAGTTTTGGGGGTAAGTAATATAAGACATGAGAACTTATACTATAATATTTATATTATATACGCCCATATTGTATAAGCTTGTTTTGTATACCGTTCACGGTGTATAACGAACGTTAGATATAACATCAAAATATCTATTTTTGTTAAGTATAACGTTATTTAAGTACCTATAATAGTATCGTATATAACGATTATAATATCTCAGATTTATAATGTATATTACTCAATATATCTAACACCAAAATGCATAATGCTCGTATAGAACAACCGCCTGAAAAATTTAAGTTTAAAAAAGCAATAAGAATGTATAAATAAATTTATGAGTATCAATTTTATGCAACATATTAGTGAACCCGTATTGTATACGTACACAATTGATAAAGGCAGATGTAAATTAAAAATACTATATACCTACATATTTTTTTTTTTATTTACCAACAACATTATGTGTATTAGGTATACATTTTTATTGCTTTTTTAAACTTACATTTTTCAGGCGGTTATTCTATACGAGCATTATGCATTTTGGTGTTAGATGTATTGAGTAAGGTTCACTAATATGTTGCATAAAATTGATACTCATAAATTTATTTTGTAAACAACCTTCGACAGAAACATCATTTCTCCGAATTTTACTTACTTACTTACTTACTTAATGGCTCAGTGACCCAAAGCGAATCTTGGCCTCCGACACGAGTTTACGCCACTTGTCCCGATCTAGCACCGTTTCCCGCCAGTTACCGGCTTGGAGTTTACGCAGATCGGCTTCTACGACACCGATCCAGCGATACCTGGGACGGCCGACCGGCCTTCGTCTCCGAATTTTATTTTGCATATTTTTTTTTTCATATTATTTCATATATTTTTTTTTATATCAGAACATTAAGCATTAAATTTACATGTCCGAATAGTTATTTCGAAGAAATTTATATCTCAAAATATTTAGATTGCATAAAAATTGTTCGAACCAGAAAACATTGTTGTAGTGGAATTACTCATACCATACATTATCGGCGTGATAGCTGCTATGCGAAATGTATTTCGGAGAATCGATATTATGCAGGATAAAGGGAACCCATGCAATAGCTCGCTGTTAAACTTTAATATACCTTGCATTGCACATGCAAGCAACCATTTTGACGCTCCGCTATACATGGCCATAAAACAAACCTAACCTAACCTATAGTTTTCGGTGTTTGACCCATATTCCATTTTGTCGCGTTCTTCCAAACGGTATACTCTTACTTGCCAGAATTTCATCTGCCATTATCAATTGTGTACATACTTATGCAATAGTTCGCTGTTAAATTTTAGTATACCTTCATGCAAGCAAGCATTTTGACGCTCCGCTCGCTTTGCTCGCTCCGCTATCTATGGTCATAAAACAAACCTAACCTAACCTACAGTTTTCGGTTTTTGACCCATGTTCCATTTTAGGGGCATAGGGGTAGCAGTTATAACCTATTCAGTATATCATACGCTATTATATTTTCTAATCGGGTTACCCTCATCTGGCAGAATAATATTGGTCAGAAATACACTTCGCATAATACGTTTCGCAGAAACACTTTCGGTCGAATGGTAAGATGGCATAAAGGTATAGTTGGCATTACTACTACCTCGCATACGACACATTTTGCAGCACATTTTTTTGTAGAATATCTCTTTGGCCGACTGGTTTAGCATAATTTTATGTACCATAATAATCCTATAGCATACGATTACCTGGAAGACCTCGGCAAAATGCTCAACGACCTCAGTAGGGTCTCTCAACAAGCGGGTCTTAAAATGAACATGGAGAAAACGAAAATTATGTTTAACTCCCATGTGGCACCCACTCCACTTAAAGTTGGAGACTCTGCGCTCGAAACTGTAGACGACTATATCTACCTTGGACAAACGATCCAGTTGGGTAGGTCGAATTTCGAAAAAGAGGTCACGGGAAGCTGCGGAATGTCTTCTCGTCCCAAATACCGCAGTGTCTTAAGACGAAGGTTTTTAACCAATGTGTGTTGCCAGTGATGACATACGGCACTGAACCGTGGTCGCTTACAATGGGCCTCATAAGAAGGCTCACAGTTACTCAAAGGGCAATGGAGCGAGCTATGCTCGGAATTTCTTTGCGGGATCGAATTCGAAATGATGAGATACGCAAGAGAACCAAGGTTGTAGATATAGCTCAGACAGTCGCCAAACTTAAGTGGCAGTGGGCGGGGCACATTGCTCGTAGAATCGATGGCCGTTGGTGCAGAAAGGTTCTTGAGTGGCGACCGCGGACCGGAAGACGCAGCGTTGGAAGGCCTCCAACAAGGTGGACCGACGACCTGGTTAAGATCGCGGGTAGAAATTGGATGAGGGCGGCGCAAGATCGATCGTTGTGGAGAACTTTGGGGGAGGCCTTTGTCCAGCAGTGGACGTCTATAGGCTGATATGATGATGATGATGATGATACGATTACAATAGTATAATTATTTTATACTTGCAGAAAAGTGCGTTAAGTAAACTTTACGTAGTAGAATGTAAGTACCGTTAGGTACGACGAGGAGCAGTGTTAGGTATCTTGCCGCCGCGTGGCAACTGCAACTAAATTTTTAATCACAACAATCGTAATGCATAAATAAGGTCCTGATTCCACCTTAGGGCAGGTCCGACTTGGATTAGGTTAGGTACGACGACGAGCGAAGCGAGGAGGAGTGTTAGGTTGAACTGAGACCCTAACGAGCGAGCGAGCCGCGCTGCATCGGCCGGCTACCATACTACTCCATGAACAAAATGTGTAATCACAACAATTTGTAATGCATAAATTAGGTACTGATTGCACCTTAGGGCAGGTCCGACTTGGATTAGGTTAGGTACGACGACGAGCGAAGCGAGGAGGAGTGTTAGGTTGAACTGAGACCCTAACGAGCGAGCGAAGCGAGCGAGCCGCGCGGCATCGGCCGGCTACCATACCACTCCATGGACAAAATTTGTAATCACAACAATTTGTAATGCATAAATTAGGTACTGATTGCACCATAGGGCAGGTCCGACTTGGATTAGGTTAGGTACGACGACGAGCGAAGCGAGGAGGAGTGTTAGGTTGAACTGAGACCCTTACGAGCGAGTGAAGCGAGTGAGCCGCGCGGCATCGGCCGGCTACCATACCACTCCATGGACAAAATGTGTAATCACAACAATTTGTAATGCATAAATCAGGTACTGATTGCACCTTAGGGCAGGTCCGACTTGGATTAGGTTAGGTATTCCGCATATGTCCTGTACAACAAGATAAGGCAATGAAGTCTATCTTGGAATCAAATGGTATTCGGCTTGACAATTTTATGCCGCCTAAAGTATTTTGCAAAAAAAATATCTGCGAAAGTACTATTCGTTTAGAAGACTGTCATGCTCATCAACATTATGCCAATATAAGATTCGGTATGATAAAAATCTGCGAAGTGATTTATGCCAAAGCATACTCTGCGTAAGATGTTTCTGCCAAACGTTACTTCTGCCAAGTATCGTTATGCAAAACAAATATATGTCAAAAAAGTTTCTACAAGATAATAGTGAACCTTTCTAATCATTATACTAAAAGAAAGTATATACTATTATCAATATACGTTATGTATGTTATATCAACTGAATTTAGAGTATTTGAGTGATATATAAAAAATCATTCTATAACATGAGTATTATGCTAATTGACCGTTATTCCTAATAATATTGATGTTGATGTTATAGCAAGAGTTCATTATAATCTTGTGAACGTTATTAATATGAAATTATATATTATGTAATAGTTATATCTCGTGGGACGCACCCTAGTTTTGGAGTTACAACATTTTAGAATTAGTACATGTTCATAAATTTATAATAAAAAATTAGTAATCTTAGAAATAATAATAAAAACAGTGATTACGCCCTCTTTCTCAGTGGAATAATAAGTAATAAAATTGTAGTCCTAAAATATCAAATCCTGTCAATTCCATGCGGCTTTTGCCTCTACCGAGCCCCAAAACGACGTTTGGCATTGACTTTTATTTTACTGCTATAATTCTACTCTAGCGATATACGCTATTCAATCAGTAAAACTGCTAACTTATGTATTTTCTTATTGAGATTAATTCTGTTCGAGAATTGCCATCGGGAAACCTCGGAAACATTCGTCCCGGTGTGTTACAATTATAAATAAATAAATAAATATCAAGGGACAATCATACACAAATCGACCTAGTCCCAAACTAAGCAAAGCTTGTACTATGGGTACTAGACGACGATATACATAATATATAAATACATATATAGATAACATCCATGACCCAAGAACAAATATTTTGCACAAATATTTGCCCCGGCCGGGATTCGAACCCGGGACCGCCGACTCAGTAGGCAGGTGTCTACCAACCGAGCCAAACGCGTCGTCATTATGGTCGAATTAAATTATCTTATGCCTCAGATGTATCTAAATACCTTTTTTATACTCGCGTACTTTTATCTGTCAATTATAATTTCACAGACAAAATCACAATAACGCACTTTTTAATCCTGTACCAAACTTCTATACTCTATGGTACCCGCTACAGAACTTTAATATTCATAAGACATCTCTCTACTCAACTCTAATAATTTCAAAAAGAGAACATTATCATATTTGCTTTAAAAAAAACATGCTACTGCTCACTGATTGGTTGAAATTACTTGCCAAAAAATTTAACCAATCACGAGGCACCCGCCATGACCATCGCGATCATGTTTTTAGGGTTCCGTACCCAAAGGGTAAAAACGGGACCCTATTACTGAGACTTCGCTGTCCGTCCGTCCGTCTGTCACCAGGCTGTATCTCAACAACGGTGATAGCTAGACAGTTGAAATTTTCACAGATGATGTATTTCTATTGCCGCTATAATAACAAATACTAAAAATAAAATAAAATAAAATAAATATTTAAGGGGGGCTCCCATACAACAAACTTGTTATAGATTATATATATATGTATAGGTACGGAACCCCTCATGCGCGAGTCGGGCTCGCACTTGCCCAATTTTTTTTTTTATTAGGTCAGTTTTAGTTGAACGATACTCGGCAAGCCTCGTGACCTTAACGCGGTACTCGCCTTTAAGAACCTCCATTGTGCAACGATTGCATGAAAATACTATTTAAATAGGCGTATATTTAAAAATACCGAATCATAATAATAAGAGAGACATAACAAGTGGTCAATGTATAAAACCTTATCTAAAAAGAGCGGTGTCAAACTCATGGCACAGTAAAAAAAAGATACCACTTTTTTAATATGGGATTAAGAATAACTAACTTTTAGAGGGTTCCATATTGGGTTGCATAAATTTTAAAGCCATAATGTCGGTGTGCATAACCACTTCTGTCATAAAAATCTTTCCGCATAAGTGTGTTAGTCATTAATTGATCCGCATACATTTTATGACCATAATGTTTTTACGCATAAGTAAGGAATGTCATATAATTTTGGGGCATATCAACATGAATCATAATCATTAATCGCCATAATGTTTTTATGCATATCGTGCATTGGTGCATAGTCCTGAACAACATAAATATCAAGCTCCATATTTTTTTATTCAACGTCATCCTGCTTTTCTGGCAGCAGTTCGTGTCTGAGGGGGTCACAGTTCTTTCAAACCTAACCTAACCTACTTTTCTGGCTGATGTTTGTATTGTACGTTCAGAATTCTAACCTTTTTTTTTTGTTGGAAAAAATTCTAAACAGAATTCTAACCTAACCTAACCTACAACTAACCTAACCTACTTTTCTGGCCGATGTTCGTATTTATAGGTTCACAGTTCTAACCTACAACTAAGAGGTCAGTGTGGAGAAGGATTTCTTAATGCGGGGGGCTTCGCCCCCCGAGCCCCCCTTGTGGGGGCTACGCCCCCCCGTCCCCCCTTTTTGTTTTTCTGCTCATGTAAGTTTTGTATCATTATTTCAAATGTTATATTTTTGGTACATGTGATATAACTTATACTATATAATGTCTATTGCCATTAATAATTATGAAAGCCATAATCTATGCGTTGCTCTTCTTCGTACTATCAATTATTATGACATTCAACAATATGATTAGAAATTTTGTGCCATACTAGATTATGCTTATGAACAGCCTGCCGAACAACAATTATGACGTAAAAATTTTATGCAAATAACAATTTATGACAAATAACATGTATGAGGAAAGCCATTATGCGAAATGAGTTATGACAATCGAATTTATGACAAGAAATTTTATTCCACTAGAGGTGATCCCCTTTTAGAGATATACCTAATATATTATTATGTTATCTACTTTCAAAATGTCAACTTGTGCATGTTACTCAGTGAAGGGCGACGCATCAAACACCTTTCACCAGGTTACGCATTTAAAATTTTCTTTGAGCTTTGATCTTTCTATCAATGGTTTAATGTCAAAATTGTGATGTGTATCTACCCACGTTTAAAAAAATAAGACATTACATGTTTCATAAATGTATAGCATCAAACATATTTATATATTTCTGATATAAAGCGCAGATATTGTTAAATTTTGGATATGTATGGGTCGAATTGAAGCCCGTGTATATTGGTGTGATTTGGAAAAGTATTGGCCCCAATAAAGAAACAATATTGTATGAATAGATTTCCTCAGCAAGTAATATCTGTTTGGAACCAGATGTATAGGTCGTATTGAATCCATATTGTCCTGATGTCTCCCAGAATTCATAGAATAGCTTTCGATTTCAATAATAAATTGAGGTGTATACAAAAAAGGTAGACAATCGGAAAATACAGAAAAGTTTGCGGCGAAAATAAATGCCTATTATCGATTAAATGATGCGGAAATATTGTGCCATATGTTTGGGTCCATCGATCACTTAAACCGTATTTTCCGCTTGTAAAAATGTATTATGTTTAGGATTCCGTACCCAATAATATTAATAGATCGCTTTTTGAATAATACATCGGTAACATGTTTGACGTTTATCACGCGATAAAAATAAGAAAAAATGGATCAAATCCAATCAAATTAAATCGAAAAGTTTATTATGTAAGGCTACTTTCAAAAATCTGAATCTGACTCTACCAGTTTTCACAAGAGGAGACCGCTCGCTTAAGAAGAAAGCCGAAAAAAAATAAACAGTGAGTATTTTTTTTGTTAATTTCGATCAATCCCGCACGCACATGCCTATGAGGCACACGTAAGGTAGGTACCTAAGGAAATAAGTTATATATAATATGTTGACGTGCACTCATAGTCAGTTCACATAATTTTTACCATATGTACTTGTACAGTACAGTAAAAATAGAATGGCTTCTTGGGCAAACTCAAAATAGATATTTATAGAAGCCAATCTATAGCACTATATTTAGATTAACTCGTTTCAGTGCAAAAACAAAGGAACAAGTTTCTATTCTTGCCCTAATCACCGAAAGCGAACCCACGATTTATCGGCTCATCGAGAATTTAGTGGTGTTGAGCATGAAACACCGCCATTTGTCTTTCAGTTAATATCCAGTTCTCCTACCTAATTCAATTAGTAGGGCAATTGTTTGAAAAATTTACAGACAAGCTTTTGGATGAGTATAAATCAGTAAGAGAAATGAGGCGATTCTGTTGGATTAAAAATTAAAAGTGTTTTGGTAGATTTTATTCAGGTCTAAGAGGAGTGACTTTGTCAGTGAGGCGAAAAATAGAATGATTGTGTTCTTATGAGTCTTTATTTAGTTTTCGCTTCCGATTTCCGTGTATGTCTACAGACAATCAAATCTTGCCAGTTTTTTTTTCAAATCTAACCCCTAGAAAAGAAGGAAAAGTGAAGAAGAAACATTGTATATTATGTGTAATTCGGATGACAAATTAGGTTTGTTTCCAGAAATGAGGGGTTGATTATTATGCATGAGTTCCTTTCATTCGTCTTAACAAGAAAATTGACGTTTGCGCCAAAAAGTAAAGTCGGCACCAGCCCTCTGCCTATCCGTATTCCATCATCGGCTACTCGTAAAGGGCAAAGGCTAGCAAGCTAACCTGTGCCCACCCCAAGTGCTGCCCATAACTGGCAAAGTCTGGTCTAGGCGAAACGGGTACTTAAGAGTGCACACTAAGACAATGCCAGCTATCTGCAGCACCCAGGTTAACCCCAACCCAAGTTACCCCTGTGGCGCGGAGATTATCCCATTAGCGGGTTATACTCCCACAAAAAGTCCGACTACTGGTAGTGAGGGCTAACCAGCCCTGATACAGTTCAAGTCATGTCTTATAAAAAAAATAACCCTGGTTACTTCAACCGTGAGGGTGAGTCACGAATGGGTGAGTTTTTGCGATGAGTTGGAAAAGTCTACACGGGCCCTCCAACCCATAACCCCGCCTCAGCCGGCTGGGTTGGGCTGCAGCCCTGGTACTGCCCTTCTCCGTGGATTCCAGGCCAAGATCACAACAACCTGCGGTTACCCCTTTTTGACCCAATCGTCCACAGACACACCGAAGATTCTCTCTCTGATCATCGCAAGGCCGCTTGATTTTATTAGTTATTAGTGTAAACCGCGACGATTACGATTGTGGAGTGTAACGTTGCGACCAAAACGTGACCATCCCTACGACTGGCTATACACGCGTCAAATAAACGTGGAAGGCGGAGCTATTGCGCTCGCCTTGATCACATACAAGCACACTGACTCTGAGCCCGGTGATGTTTACTAATTAGTCGGTATCTCACGCAGCCAGTACAGTTAGCCCAGATTACAACAACCTGCGGTTACCCCTTTTCGGCCCAATCATGTTAGATTGGATCGGAAATTAAACCAAAATTAATTTAGAGCCTCGTACAATCTATGTAAACACAAAAGCGATGTTGTGCTAATCAGTAATTTTAATTATTGATGCTCAGATCAGTTTGTTTCATTTTATTTAATTGATGATGGAAAACTTAGTCAATTCAGTCATCGGAATCTACACATTATTTATTAAGGTCCACTGTACGCCATAACGTCCATTTCGTCGCTTGAAAAAATCACCGTATTGATGAGGTTAGTGTACGGGAATTTTCGATAACTGGAGCGAAGGAAAAGCCAAGCAGCTTTACACAGAAATTTATCGACAAGCAATATTATTTAAAAAAATAGACAAAATAAAACATAGACAATAATATAAACAATATAAAATCTCAAATCTCAACAGTTAGGTTAGGTTTCCTTTTTAACAATCCTAAATATTTATCGATTTCAAAGAAAAATGTTTTTTGATGTAATGAAACGATCGATGAATCGTTTTTCAACGAAGCAAGGCCCTGCTAGCCATTCTAAATAGCTTCTTTGCGCACAAGGGTGTCTGAGTCCACCTTCCACCTTTGTTCGGGCAAAATAAGCGCGCGTGTAGGAGTAGTGTTCATCGTTAAAATGTTGCTTGGTTCTCTTCTTCATCTAGAGGCTAAAATAAAACGTAGGTAAGTACTAAAAGACACCTCCCTGAAACATATTGTTTACGAAAGTCCAATTTTCCGTCTTTTGTTCTCTAATAATAAAAACCATTGGCGATTCACTAAGAAACGACTGAAATCCTTGAAAGAAACGGCAGCAAAAATATGAATAGCTATAAAACAATTGCCACCACGACGCTAACGCGGTGCGAAGTCTTCAATTAATTATATTACCACGATAAAATAATAATTCAAGGCATAGCATGACCGGAAATAATATCCGGGGGTATAAAACAAAAGGGAACGTAATGTCGGCTCGTTCTTTTGGCAATATCGGGAATTCGCGAGGTGTGGCCAGGCTATAAGTCTCGTCGAGTTTTATTAGGGCTTCATTAAATTATCCGGCAATTTTATTTTTAATCAACGTGAGTAGATGCCGCGGATCTGATTATTACCTACGGAAAATTCCGGGTACCTTCGATGTTTATGGAATGAGGTTAGCGTTGGGGAATTTTGTTTGAAATATGATATGGCGGTGCAACTGCTGGTGTTTATTGTCTAACATCAGCGGCAGTCATATGTAACATTATTTTCTTATTTTTTTAATTTTTTGGTTGACGACACGGTTAGCGCAGTAAAGCAACTGCCTACTGAGCCGATGGTCCTGAGTTCGAATCCCGGCAAGGCTGTCTGTGGGCTCTAATAGCCGAATACACGCGTAAAAGTGTCGATCGCAGTTTTAATTACTAAAATCCACATTTCCCACCTCAGTGCCTATCACAAAACATCTACAAACAGTCTGCTGTTCATGGTTACATTTGTGTGATGAGCTCGAATTGTTGTTGTTGAGTTGTAGTCTAGTTGAGCCGGGGTCATGAATGTTATTTGTAATTAAGTATGTATTTTATCTATATAGGTATGTATAACGTCGTCTAGTGTCCATAACATAGTTCTGGAGATCTAGATTGATTTGTGTGAGGTTTTCCAATATTTATTTATTTACTTTACGACATTTAATTGTCATGCTAAACTAGAAAGATTTCACAACGTCATCACTCTTTCTTCATTTCACTGTGTAGTTGGGTACAAAGTATACCTATCCTAACTTAAGAAGTGTTGCACCGCGGTAGAACTTATACATCTCTGAGGAATAAAATTTAACTATTATAATAATATATTTTTTTGTAAATTGCTCTAAGAAATTTATTTTTAAAAAGTATATTTTTTTAATTTGTATAATTTCTTATTCAGTCCAGTCAAACTTTTCTGAGGATTTAAATTAATTTATTATGTTGCATGTTGTGACGCCTAGAGACTTCTGTAAAACATTTAAATTAAATAATTTGTTACGCCATGCCTCAGCCAATGCGAGCCCGCCAAGCCAGCCAGCCAAGCCAGCCAATAACGACACGCCACGTCACGCCAGCCTGCCCTACCACTAGCCCCGTCAGCCGACATATTGTGGGGGGTAAATGCATAAAAGGCCCGGGGAGCTCGGCCCGTTCAAAAGGACGGGCCGCGTCTGTCCCAGCAGTGCAAAGGGCCCCTTCGGGCCCGCAAACAAAAATAGTAAAAAAAAAAAAAAAAATCTAGCTGATTTTTGCCTACTGAACTCTCTGTATGCGAAACCTATGCCCGATCACTGATCACCGATCATTGTCTGTTTTTTTATTTATGCCACTTGTAAAAAAATATTTTGTAGCATCAGATATTTACTTTGACGCCTTGAGACCTCTTGAGACATCTCAACTGAATAATTAATTGAACTAACTGAATAATAGTAATTTTATTATTATTAAAATCATTATTAGTCCAATTAAAAAATAACAACAATGTTACTTACAGAATAAACGTTTTGATTTTGATTGTGATGACGCCCCAAACAATACGCGTCATATGCCCAAAAAAAACATGTTTACACTTCCGAATTTTCCTAGTTCGTAGATATTTTTTTTTCCTGAGTGTCTCAAATTCTCACCGCATTTGTTTCACCCAGCGAACAGGCTATGCCTCGCAACAAATCGTACACTTTCCCGATTGATTTATCCAGGGACAAAAACGTGAGAAGAGGCTACACATTCGATATATAAATGGGTAGTTTCCATTTATTAGGCAACCCAAGAACGTGGCAGGGCGTCCGGCCGACACGTTGCCGATACGTCCGGAGCGTGGCACATGTGAAAATGCCTATTAGACGGGACGAGTGTCAGCAGTTCGTATGTTTGATTTGAGTGCCGCATCCGATATAGGGGATAATGCGCTAACGTAAATATTTAAAGGGCGTTCGGATAACAGTGTTTTAAGATTTAGTACGTTTTTTCTTAACGGTGAACGTCAGTGAACGGGTTTAAACCACAACATTTTAGCCGTTTTCTTATAAGACGTCTCTGATTTCACTCGATTGGAAAATTATTTTTAGGTTTATTATTATTATTATTTAAGAGTTTTACTCTTGTCGGTGCAGTTCTCTCCAGTCCGTTCTACTTAACGCCAATTCTTTGACTTCCCGATACGACCCGACGTCTGCCTTTTTCTTGATCTGGTCCAAATAGCTAATCCTCGGCCTTCCTCTTCCTCTCCTTCCTTCAATTTTCCCCTCCATTATCTTTTGTATTAGATCGTCGTGTCGTATCAAATGACCTATCATTTTCCCTCTTCGAGTTTCTATTGTATGAAGTATATGTCTCTTCTCCTTTACCCTTTCCAATACTTCCTCATTGGTGACTCTTTCTGTCCAGCTTATTCCCTCCATCCTTCGCCAGCACCACATCTCGAACGCCTCAAGCTTTTCTCTGTCCCGTTGTGTCATGGTCCATGTCTCGCAGCCATAAAGTGCAATGCTCCAAATATAAGTTTTAATAAAACGTTTTCTTATAGATTTGGCCATTTTTGACTTAAAAATATGTTTTTTTCTGTGAAAAGCGTTTTTAGCTATTGCTATTCTAGTTTTAATATCTGTAGAGCATCTCGAGTCTTCTGTAATTATACTGCCTAAATATTTATTTTTAGGTTTAAGCCTGGAAAATACATTTGCCAATTTACTCACTTCTTTATGTCGATATTATTTTTCATTCGAATACTAGGTACCCATTTCAGTCGTAGGCACTTTCAATTCAATTCATTTATTCAGACACCTAATCGCTTCCTTGTAATTTAAATTTAACATTATACAAAGCAAAAATAATAATAATTAACACAAAAAAAAAAAAACAAAAGAACACAGGTAAAACATTGATAATACATGTTCCTCTTAGTAAGAAATGGTACTTAGTCAATTCATAAAAAAATAAACATTAGAAACGTCATATAAATAAATTAATTACTAAACAAAAAACAATACAATTCCAAATAAATAATTATTTTACTGTTTCTAGTGCGGCATATTTTAACCGTCCAATTTTTGATTATTATTATTTTTTGTTATTATTTCATGTTACTTTCTCTTACGTTAAGATATAAGTTCTGTACTAATAAAAATATGGAAATACAACTAAAAATCTAATGTGATGCACATAGCTTTCTTCAGTTTAGTCAAATTACATGACACGACACCGACTTGTTCGATTGGAGATACTTCAACGCCTCATCGAATTTGGACATAGAATTGGATCATTGAACTAACTTAATGCATAATTATTTTTTTAATTCCATAAATAAACTGCAGTGCTCCCAAGATCACCCATAGTTCAGCCGCACTCATTGGCTTGGTATGGCACCAGCTGGTCAGACGTCCGTCTCAACCGGTAGCTCTCACATGAGTACCTTTCTCACCTTTACTCTCGAGACAACGTCATAACTACCCACCTCATAGGTTTTATACAGATCTACAAACACTACGTATAGCATCGAGCAAATATTTCATAGAAACCAATAACGTTTCGGGAACATCTATTGCGTCGTTATTGGTAGTCCAGGTGTTCTTAACGGCGCCCTTTGAATTGTTAGAAATGAGAATTAAATACTTACCACTTTAGATTCATCGTCATAACACGGCTTAATTTATTTTTGGAATCTCTACTTGTATCCACAGTAGAGACACTATATATAGTTAATATAGTGAATACGAATTAGAAACGACCCTACCCATCAGTTTAATGTTTTTTTTTCATACTACGGCGGTGACAAACAAGCATGCGGCCCATCTGATGTTAAGCAGTTGCCGCCGCCTAAGGACGCTTGCGACGCCAGGAGCATCAAACGCGCGTTGCCGCCCATTTAAGAACCTATTTACTCCCCTCTTGAAGAACCCAATACTGCCCCCGGGGAAAACCTTGGCAGGGTGCTCATTCCACACGCGGAGCATTTGCAGTAGAAAATCATTTATATATTTGACGACGCGTTTAGCTCGGTTTGTAGACCTGCCTACTGAGCCGGCGGGCCCGGGTTCGAATCCCGGCCAGGGCAAATATTTGTGTAATGAACTCAAATATTTGTGCTTGGGTCATGGTTGTTCTGTGTATTTAAGTATATATTTATCTATATAATTTTGAGCTTAATTTGGGACTAGATCGATTTGTGTGAGGTTGTCCGATATTCATTATTTATCATTATTTATATATATATATATATATATATATATATATATATATATATATATATATATATATGTTCATATAGGTTAATTTGTCACATGATGCAGCTCGAAAAGCAAAAATCAATATCTGTATACCGAAAGCCAGAGACATTGATTAGGTATATTGTTATATAGGCCATATATAAATGCCGCCTCGAATTATGAACAAGGACTGTCACCCCACAACCTAAAAATAACACGGCTCCTAACAAAAATCTACACAATTATCTAAAATTAAATTCGAACTTTAAAACGGCGTTAATTATACTAAGCAAGGCACGAGCAAAAAGTCGAGGGCTAAATTTAACACAAAATCTGATGCTTCCCTTTTTTCTCTGTACAAAATTGTAGAAATAATTAAGCGGGGAGGCGAAGCGTCACAGACTGTAATAAAACACCAAGCGTTGACTGAAGAGATTCTCTACGACAGCCATATATAATTTTGACAGTTTGGAATTTTTAAGATGCCCTTTAACGATCTAAAGCACCTGTGACGTGGATTTTTATAACCGACTTGTCTTAATTTTGACGTAAAACAGCCTGTCGGGACGTGTTGCGTGGCGGTGAAATTGAATTATGGCCCAAATTGTGTTACTCTTTTTAATGGATATAAAATTAGTTTAACGCTGCTCGTTTAGGTTGTCATAGAAGCGCATTAGAGGCAAAAATAATCTTTATTGTTTTAAATTGTAAGTAAACCGTTCATCCGCAAATTTGAATCGTCTGCCTACCACATTTTGACTCCTGTGGACCACTGGTTGGGAATCACTGATCTAAGTATACTATAATATTGGTACATTACCACGATTACCACATTGGCGAATTACCACCCGTAGTTTGTCTGAAGTTTTACGTCTTCTACATGGCCATAGCCTAGGGTGATGTAATATATTTTCTTATTATGGAATAAGTGATTATTGGTGTAGTCAGCTACAAAGTATAATCGCCAGAAGCCTGAAGGTGGAAAGAAAAACCTCCTGTAATATTTTGTTTCATAGTAGTATTGCTATTTGCTTATATGTAGATTGAGATTGAAATAAATGCCAGTAACCATTATCCACCTCTCGATCGGCTTACGTAAGTTGTAACATAAAATGCGCACTGTGCCGAAAATCCTTACTTTTCTTAGTAAGTATATAGGAGAAATTACTACAATTTCGTTTTCATTCGCTTAAAAATGCAACATACAAATCATGATAGTCAATTTTATATCTACCTTAAAAAATACCTTGAAACCGTACCTTAAGAAGAAGTTACTTAAAATCTGTTTTGCAGAAGAATGGTCTGCAAAACAGATTTTAAGAGCGAAGATCACTCTTGATAAAGTAAAATTCGAAAGAAAAACAAAACTATGCAATAAAGACACATACTGACGAATAAAGGCAAACGGAAGCAGAATGCAAAGGAAAACGCTATAAATACACATACTGATTGACACAAGGACGCACACGTCAAAATTATAATAAACACCCTCTTTGGTCTGGAGTTAAAATGGCTCGATAAAAAACAACCGCTACAACCCACACCCATTTTTGCTCAAACCGCGATAATATATGGCGCAAGTTAAAACTTAATATTCGCCGTACCTAAGTGTTTTAGGCTAAGTGCTGGTGCCGAGAATGTTGCTGCAAAGTGCGTCCATTAACAGTCATTTAAGTTCCACCGTTAAACTCCGGATGAAGTGGAATTGAGGTTCGGCTAAGCCCTCCCTTGGCTGGCTTCTTTCATGGGGCAACTATTATAATCGGTGGCAGTTAACCTTCATAATACGAGATTATGCAGAAACTGAGGATAACATGGAAACGGGTACATCTAAGTCAGTTTTGAACATAGAACACTTTTCTTTGTTGTTCCCGAAGACCAAATAAAAAACAAATTCCCTTCCTCGTATGTACTCCACCGATGTATTGCCCGCTAATTGGAATCATATGTGTACCACATTTCGACTCCAGCGGCCACTCCAGTGATAAAGCATCCGTCACGTGGTAAAAGCAATCATCATAAGCCCGCTGTGGACAACTGGTTAGGAATCACTGATCTAAGTATACTGTTGGAAACAGAACTGTAGGGAGAGGTCGTGATTGCAAATGTTTCTTTTTGTTTTGTATGGGTATGTATATATATACTGATTCCATTTACACGGTTCCACGAATATTTACCAATTTCGGTAAAAGGATAGTTAGACATCTAATGGTTAGTGATACTTTTTGTTCGAGATATTATAGAACGAAAATGGGAGGGTTACGCTAGAGAATTTGCTTTGATTCAGAAATTTAACATAATTGCGCCAATTAGGTAACAGCATTCTGTCAGCGATTAATGATTTTGGTGGTTGTCCTTCACAATATAAAAGTATAAATATACGGCGTCCGGTGAGGCTAGTCCAGAGACCTGCTTTAGCAGAGTGAGTCTTCTGAACCAAAAAAGTAAAGACGGAGAACAATCTTCTTTTTTGGTGCAGGACCAAATAATCTTAAGTCTTTACCGAATCCAACGCCACCTCGCAAACCCGGTTGAGTTACATTTGCACCTCATTTAGTTATGCGATGCCATTGATCTCAGGTAGGTACATACTCAACTTGTCCAGATAGTGTCGTGAAGTATCCCGTCTTAATTACAGTCATAGGCGATATACCTGAGACGTGTTATCTGAGACATAGCTTATTTTGCTGCCTCTCAAAGTACACTCAAATAACCGCCCTGATTTCCATGAACGGAACGTGTTAAAAAGTAATCGCCTTCGTATTGTTCTCGTCACGCCGAATTAATTCCGTTAGGCACCATCTTGGCCTCAATCAGTTGCATGGGGCGATTGATTAATCACTCGGACATTAATCATTGCTTGATATAGTGACCGCAATCACATTTGCCGCTATCCCACGTGTAAGCCATCTAATTTGGAACTTCATCTAAGAGAGCAAAACGTTCGTTTTCAAGTGATAATTTACTAGGATTGGGATCTTAAATGTTGAGGTAATTTCACTCATGAATTGGCACGCGAGGATTATGTTTTTACTGGTTTTATTTCTGGTTTCTCTCTATTTCTGTTCCTGCCTCTAATAACTTTGATTTTTAGAAGTATTTACCCACACGTCGCTGATTGTAATGTTCTTAAATGATCGAATTAGATTCTCTTTTATACGTATATTTTTCTTCATCTAAGAGAGCAAAACGTTCGTTTTCAAGTGATAATTTACTAGGATTAGGATCTTAAATGTTGAGGTCATTTCACTCATGAATTGGCACGCGAGGATTATTTTTTTACTGGTTTTATTTCTGGTTTCTCTCTATTTCTGTTCCTGCCTCTAATAACTTTGATTTTTAGAAGTATTTACCCACACGTCGCTGATTGTAATGTTCTTAAATGATCGAATTAGATTCTCTTTTATACGTATATTTTTCTTCACTGGACTCAGACTACTTACTTATCGCTAATTTGAGTGTATTTTGAGATACTATCGTCAAATTCATGTTTCAGATACAAGTAAACTTGTCATTAAATATCCCGTGATGTTCGAAATCAGAGTTTCATAAAGTGACATTACCACTCAGTCAAATTAAGTTGTCACCTGACATCAACACCGTCACATATTTGAATGAGTAAACGTAACGCGACCGGGTTGGCTAAGGTATATCGCCATTTCGGAGATCTCGCCGAGATATCAGAAGGATATATCGATGGCAAAAAGCGAGAACGTAGTAACCGCCAAAATGCAAACTTTACACCAGAGCCAAAAAACTTTTCGATTTCGAGAAACAAATCATAACTCTTTCATTTATGAACGAAAATGCTTGATATTTAGATCTAATTCATAACTTATAGTTTTCTTTCAACTGGCATATTTAATATTTAACAAAAAAGACTGGTTTACGACTTAGTGGCGGTTACGTCAATTGAACTCTTTTTTTTCGTTACGCGAAAACGCTGTAAACGCCAGAAGTAAATGTACTAAAATGGTGAAACGAGTATTATTTCCATAAAGCATAAATGCTGTAACCAGATGCATATTTATTTTAAGATTCAATAATTTTGACGTTAATGTCATTACGTTCTTTATAGGACTAACTGAAATGTGGTAAGTGTCCACCGACAAAAAGAAACTGTGAAAATAAAACAACTTAAGTATCAATCAACTTTTATCAACATACTTTTTTAAAATGTTTCCAAATTTTAAATGCAGTTTTCTTACAAATTAAAAGCTCAGAAGCAACAATTACCGTCTTAACATATCAAATACTATCTAGTCTCAATTTCTCTGTATAAAAATATTACGAAAGTTACTTAAAACCTCCGTTGCTTATAACATTTCAAAAGGCTAATAAAATCTCTCATATTAAGTATAAAACGGCCGCGGCTGTCGCTCTCGTATCGGGCTATACAGCCATCTTCGAAAGTGCCGCAGTTTATTAGACGCTGTTTAACTCATCTGTTATAGATGTAAAAGGCTAATGATGATGATGAATCAGACTATAATATTGTTATTCGCTAAAACTAAATATTATACGTAATGAGGTTTAATATTTATTCCTGTGAAAACTTTAAAACTCTCTACATTTTATCTTCAGTTTTGGCATTAAATTGTCTTTTAAGTAACTTTTATCGATATAAAACTCACTACCTATTAAACCCACTAACTATAAAAGATGTTTTGAATGTAAGTATTACTTATTATATAAGTTTTCAACATCATTCTTAAACAATTGTTTGAACACAACTATCACCTCAATTATAAAAATATTTCTTTGAACGAATCTCACTGAACCATTAATATTTAACTTAAATATCTAGACGTTATATTACTATGGTACCGTACAAATTAAAATTGTTATTATTTATTTAAATAAAAACTCGGAGTCATTTTTCTTAGGCAGAATATCAATTGACATTAAAATAATGGAATTCGTTTTCATAATAACATAATTAAAATAACTGTTCTTAAAAAAATACTAAGAATTCCACTCTAAAATGCATTGTTTTATAATAACACTCCTCAAAATGTTTGTCATAATTAACTCAAAAATCGCCCCTCTAAAGTACCTAATGAAAATTAGTGCAATAGTGACTGGTGGATATGTGCATTCTTCCAATCCTGACCTACGGAGCGCAGACGAGCATTTCTCAAAAAGTTTGTACATTTCTCGGATAGTCGTAACAAAGAAAAAATATCACATTTTAATGATTTTTTTGTTGCTTATTATTTAACTGTTATTTAAGGATTCAGTTTATTAATTTTTGACAGAGATTAGATGTGTAATTTTAACTGTAAAGTTTATTTTATTGAGCCGAGGCAATCAAAATTTCCGGTTTTGTTACCCTAATTCAAACGGGAAATAAAATAAACATATACGAATTACATTGAATTTATTTATTGGTTAACATAGTATTAACCAATACGCGTATATTTTTTCATAAAAATTGCTTACTATATTCCGATAAGTTAAAGATATAATGGTAACTACTCTTGTACGTTACCATTTAGTCAAAACTCAGGTTTGAAATTACAATATCACGCGTATTAAATTGAGTTATTTAAAATATCTTTGAAGAATAATTTATTAGACCATCTAAATTATATTTTAAACATGTATTAAATGTATGTTATTAAACAAATAATTAAAAAAAAACAACAAAAACCTCTAATATTTTCAAGGGATAGTAACAATAATAGGAACCTTGGTAACAAAATCGGAACTATTAAGCATAGTGTACAATTAGTACACTTACAATATTAATTAGATGCTTAACAACTCACTTTAATAGTAATTACATTTCTTACTATGTAATGATTAGTTATGTATCACAAAAAATAATCATACAGATTAATTAGTGCTTAAATAATGTGCCATTCAAGCAGAATTGACATGAGATCTTCTGTTATTATTCAAGAGTATTGTTTATAGGAACATTACAATAAATCACAAAATGCAGTTTTGACTACTTGTAGACGTGATCAGATCACAATAAAGAATCCAAATAATAATAAAATTAAACATCAAAAAGTACAGTAAAATCAGAGTATTACAGTACCTACAGGGCAATCTTTTTAAGTTAGTATAGAAATGCCCATATTAAATGAGCGTTATGAAGTCTGGTTTTATTATTTTAAATTTGGCCCAATATTTAAATGTATTTTTATTCTGAGTATAATAAGCAGGGCATCACAAAACGAAATGCAACAAATTAAAAATATACAAGTCCACTTTTTTTGTGCTCCATACATTAGGAACTTTTTTCTGGAGTAATCTGGAGGCAATAAAACGGAAATATAAAAATAAATAACAATATTGTATCCATTAATGACACTAAATGGCACCTTTTTTCAACTGTGCCCGTTAGAAATTAAAAAAGAAAAAAAAATTACCCACCCTAATAAATATGCAATCTGGGGCTTTACAAATTACCGCCCGTGGTTTGTCTAAAGTTTTACGTCTTGCCTTGGCCGGGATGTGGGATTTTCGTCCCGCGAAGCGGGCGTAAATCCCGCTTTACGGTCAAGGGTGACGTAAGTGGTTTTATTTAACAATTAATATTTACAATAAAATTACCAATGATAATAAACATATCGTTTGTACAGTATAAAAATAAAAAAAAAAAAAACGTGAAAAAAGCCTCATTTTTTTCTTCAGCTAAAAAGAAATCAATAATATTATTTAATATACTTAAACGGGTTTACTCACGTCGTAGAAGTCGAATAACGCTCGACATGTTTCGAATCGGTACGCGATTCATCATCAGGAGAGACGACCAGTCGCGGCGGCGGCCAATCGAACACTATTCGGTGTTCGATTGGCCGCCGCCGCGACTGGTCGTCTCTCCTGATGATGAATCGCGTACCGATTCGAAACATGTCGAGCGTTATTCGACTTCTACGACGTGAGTAAACCCGTTTAAGTATATTAATATGTCTGAGACTCACGATAGTTTTCTATGTAAAATATTATTTAACTCAAAATCAGAAAACTTTTGCTTTATAATATATGTTTTTTTAAAATTGAAAATATATTTATTATTATTTTTTAAAGAGAAATATATATATTGTATTACGTCATTCTCTATAGTCTATACTACTCCTTAGACTTTCTTTTTTGTTACCTTCACTTCCTAGTCATACGAAACGATTCAAAAGTAACAAAAAAGAAAGTAACGAAGTGATGCTCGGACGTTTTAAAAAATATTTTAACCGAATTTAATGAATAACTCGAATATTGTATGTACTGTATCTTAGTCGTCATAATATGATTAAGTGATGAGTTGAAACAAAACTGAAGAAAAAGTGAAACTTACCAAGTTATCCCGTAACAAACAAGGAGTTCAAATTTTCGGTTGCCACCAACGGCGAGCGTGTTCCTACCGTTGCGTTTGATAGACTGTCAATATGCCAAGACGGCCACTCTTAAAAATATCCCTAGTGTAACCACTTTCCTATAAAACTACAATTGAATTAACAAAACCCCAGAATTCTATTTAAATAGCGTAACAAACACCGGAAACAAAATTGGAACTTTTTCTAGGACAAATTATTATCTTTTATTATAAATATATACGTTAAATAACGACAACAATACTTATTTTTTATGAATTCTGAGATATCTCTTTTGTAATGAAACACAACACTCAACCCGAAACACTAAGTTTTGTTACAGAAAATCGATAATTTAACTACAATTTTGTTAAGGGGACATTTGCATTGCCATACAAATGAGACCTACCCAATATTTTAAAATATTTTTATAAAATTATATTATGCATTATGATTTCAGACAATAATATTATCTTAGAGATACTAAACTTATTTTTAAGTTTTCAAGGTCAGATTATATTAGATATCGTCTCTTAATTTATTACAAGCTTCGAACCGGCCCGGACAAAGACGTAAAGTAAATGTACAAACTTTTTGAGAAATGCTCAGACTGGGTCTTTGACAAAAGTTCAGAAGTCCACCCTCAAGGTTTGTCAAAGAGCCATGCAACGCAGTATTCTGGGCGTAAAACTAACTGACAGAATTAAGAACACAGTACTGCGTTCCAAAACGCTGGTAGCTGATGTAGCTCAAGCAGCCGCAAAGCTGTATATTATGTCCGTGATAAAACGAATGACGACAGTTGTCGCAGTGGTTTAAGCAGCTGCCTACTGAGCCGACGGTCCTGGGTTCGAATCCCGGCAAGGGCAAATATTTGTGTGATGAACTCGAATATTTGTCGAATAATATTTATATTTGTGCCTGGGTCATGAACTCGAATATTTGTCGAATAATATTTATATTTGTGCCTGGGTCATGGATGTTATTTGTATTTAAGTATGTATATATTTATCTTTACCAGTATGCTCACTTGTGTCCAGTACACAAGCCTCCTAGAGCTTACTGTGGTACTTGATTAATTTGTGTGAGGTTGCCCTATATATATTTTTTATTCATTTATGCCATGCGTATGGTTATTGTGAAAATATTAATCGAATCAGGCACCAGTTAACCGGTAAATTTTAAATACAGTACAGTTGTTTATCTACCGCAGCTCAATGCGGAACGTAAAGATGCGGACGTGACACCCCAAACTAGTTTGATCCGGCTTGAGTCAGCTTTTTAGGGGTTAGACCAATTAACTCTTAATGGTTGTAGTGAAACGTAGTAGATTACAGCAAAACTTTCTTCTAGCGATTACAACCGTAAACTAGATATACATATTATAATAATAAAAAAAAAAAATATTTTAAATCGAAATCAAAATTGAAATGTATTCTGTAAATAGGCCACTTTACATGTGTGAATCTGAATTTATCGGCATTTCACAAGAGGAGGCCGCTGTCGAGAAGAAAGCCGAAAAAAAGTATAAATATTTTTTTCATTTTTTTTTAATCATCATGCGAGCGTTTGCTCGTATCTTTTGATTGCATTTAAGCTGAAGATAAGCAGACCTTTGATGATATTTGATGTTAATTCCAGCTTTATACCTCCACGCGTTCCTGTGAAAAAGGTCTCGACAAATACATAGACAGGCACAAAAGTGATCCTATTTAAGTTTAGTTTTTGGCGATTGAGGCACGGAACTCTCAAAGCTGCCGCGTCCCGCGCCCCAACATCGTTATTTTCTTCCAACAAAATGTAATAAAAACATTTTTGCTGTCCTTTCAATAATAATAAAGCAAATAAATATGCTAGTTATGTTTTATCCCAATATTCATATTTTCCATTAAACCCGCAACATATTTTACATCCAAAAAAAGGCATGTACACAGACTACGCACACCCACTCGCTCCGGCGATCGCCGATAGACTAAATCACAGGTCGTATTCACGAGCCACATCGCCGCGAGCGCACATTTTTATTGCTGTATCTTCAAGCACTACCCACTTCACGTTGTGTTTGAAATGTCGTTACTGTAGCTTGCTGTTAATTCATTTTCGAATGAAATGTAGTAAGCGTCAATCATAGATAATTTATTTTAGGATAATTGCAGTAAGCTTGGTTCGTAATTTTTTCACTACATGCATAAATGCTGCAACCGCCACGGAACAAAATTTCGGCAACGCTGTAACCGGCACACCCTTTGATTTATGAAAGAACAAAATTAGCGTAAATGTACTCGTTTAGAAAATTGCTACTATTTGGGTGTTTACAGCAATTAGATGTGGGCATCGTCAAAAAAATATATTCGTTTTGCAACGTAGTCCAGTTTTTTCTAAGCGTCGTATAGCCATGGGACCCAGACCAGTCGACGCAGAAAAATTCGCTGATTTTGAATATGCAAAAAAAAAATTTTTGACCAAGTGGCGGTTACTACGTTCTCGCTTTTTGCCATCGATATGTAGAATTAGGACCGTAGTATTTATCCTTTTTTTTTAATGAACGATTTTAAGCGTCCATTTAATAGCTCCACCTAGCAATACTAGAGAAAGACAAGACAAGATAATAACTTCCTCTTCCATTTCATTCAAAGGTATGTATATTGTATAGGTATAGCTATAGATACTGAGACTCGATCCTTATTATATACTTGTATTCTTCATAGTTATTATCAGGAGGGAACAAAGGGTGTTGTTGGGCGTATCATGTTTCCAATGTTAATAGAAGGGAAGTAAACAAAAGAAATTTCTTAATATTATCATTATCAAGCTTCTTTTATGAAACATTTATTAGCGATATTATAGAACTACATTAAATAAACTAACATTACAAAAATCAAACTACTTACAATAAAATGGGGATTTTCTAAAAAAATTGTAAATATTTAGAAGTGGATTGTTATGAACCTCATACAAGGAAAAAACAAAATTATAAAACCCTTTTTCTTGTATGTTACAATGTACATACAATTCCAAGTAAGAGAAACCGAAAAAATCAATATATAAAAAAACACTTGATGTACACTTTCTTTCGAGAATGCCTTTATATTTAGCTTCACCTACTAAATAACTAATATACTTTACAGGGTTCTTGAGGACTTTTTTTCTCTGTTCAATGGTGTTACCGTTATGTTATTGATTCTCGCTCAGCACAGCTAACTGGGTTATTGTTAATTTCTTGGCAATTTCCTAAGTATAGCCTGCCAGACTAACTGCCATGGGAAAAGGTCCTGTGCTGATTTTCTAATGTCACCTTAGAGATAAATTGCAAGATCTTGATCTGAAATTAAATTACCGGCATTAACGGCAAAATATCACTGCAGTTCATGTTAACGAATAATGATTCAATGTAAACATAATTCTCACCCTTGTTGTATTACTAACCAACTTTTAAAAATTTGATATAGTATTAAGTTTAATCTATTATTTTTATCACTAGTTTTGAAAATATTAAAAGAAGGTGAAAACAGCATCGTTTAAGAATAGGCACTCAAATGACGTCACCTGGTGGAAAATTAACAGTAAGACGCTTAAACTTTCGAACCGCTCCTCAAATTGGCAAGTTACCTATTAATTCTGTGTTAATTTTATGACAAATTGCTTCTACAATAAATAATAATAAATAGGAGTACTAAGTGAAATAAATGTGTAGCCATTTATCCGCAGCGTCTTATACAATCTGACCAGAAAAAATAATTGTTTAACTAATTCTTTTGAATAATATCTAAGAAAATTTTATTTCCTTATGAAAGTTCAAATCACTTCGGGCATAAAAGTTGGAAGACCAATTTTATGCTTAATTTATGGACAAACTTTATCTGCAAGAATTCTGTAAAACGAAAAAATCTCTTTTTAATGTTTTTTAAAGGATTAACTTGCTTTTTAAGGTTCGGTTTTTGTTTTAGTAAGTAATCTTCTTATTTTAAATCTTATCTTTAAATGTTGACTATCCAAATTCTTGTTTTATCTACTTTTGTCATCGAATGTTTAATTCCATCAAAATCAGCTTTCTATAAAATTGATTTTTTTTAAATTCCTACAAAGCAAACGTTAGCTAATGGCTTTTTAATAAAACAATTTATGGTATCTGGGAAAAAAGTTGTCGATAAAACGAAAATAACATAAAATGAAATATTTTGGTATCGTGTGTCGGCAAAAATTTGGGTGTTTATCAACTCTATAAATGCTGAAATCATTAAAAAATGGGTTACCCTCGTCTGGCAGAAAATTGTTAAACCGAACGTAATGTCTCGCATAATGCTCATTTCGAAGAAATTTTCTTTAGCTGAAATGGGAAATATATTTTAAAATGTTTCGGTGTATCCTAGTAGATTAGGGTAGGTTAGGTTAGGTTTATTTTATATTTTTTCTGAGAAATCGATGTTGTCCGTAGAATAACAATTAAGTATGCGAAATGAGTATTATGCGAAACATAACGTTCGGTAAAATAATTTTCTGCGAAACATTAGTAAACCTTAAAAAATATATCTCAATACTAGTTGCGCCGCGCGGTGTTACCCGCTCACCCCACGGGTCATTTTTTCAGGAATAAAAGTAGCCATTGTGTTAATTCAGAGTGTCAGCTACCTTCAATCACAAACTTTCGCCTTTATAATATTAATGTGATTATATCTCAATTTTAAATAATATGTCCATCGTATTTCTTTTCATAAACCCTTTTGAACGTTCTATTTATTTACGAGCTACAATCAAGACGGCTTTCATGAGATTACCCTCTTGTTTATTTGAGATATTTATTCCATTAAGATGAGGAAGCAGCGTCCCCCGAGGTGAGTCGTAAGTGGATCATGGAGTCACTTTTGCTTAGTTTATGTTGATTTAGCGGGCGATGTTTAATTCTTTCTTCTTATTTGGAACTAGCATTTAGGTAGAGTCTTTTTTATTAATCCATAGTAGCTTAGATGGCTTAGCTTAGATGTAACTTGGCATAAACACATAGATCGGGGCGCTAAATCGAGTGTAATGTAATTTGCAATATAGCCAAATAAGCGATTTTAGGTATAGCATTAAGTTTGCGCCTCATTTATACTACTCTACTCTACTATACTATAGATATCAGGCACCGGATAGTTCTGAAATATAACTTTTTTGAGAGTTAAAGGCGATGTATCTGAAACGGTATACCTTCACTTGCCAGAATTTCATATGCCTGAATTTCGTCTGCCATAATATTCAATTGTTTGAATCTTGTTTCTTATAATTATGTTTCCCATAATCATTGTTTACCATATTAATCCTATGCCAGAATCTTTGTTTCCCATAATATTTATCCCAATAATCTCATTTGCCAAAATGATTGTATTCCATAACTATCACATAAGTACTATAATGTCATATGCAATCCAAATGGAACATTGGTCGAAAACCGGAATCTGTAGGTTAGGTTAGGTTTGTTTTATGATCCCGCATAACGGAGGGAGCGAAGCGAGCGGAGCGTCAAAATACAAACCCAATCTAACCTAGTTTTAGAAGAACTGCGACCAAATAGAACAAGGATCCAAAACCGAAAACTATAGGTCAGGTTAGGTTTGTGTTCTGACCCCGCATAGCGGAGCGTCAAAATATAACCATAATCTTACCTACAGTTTTAGATTTAGATGAACTGCGACCAAATAGAACAAGGATCCAAAACCGAAAACTATAGGTTAGGTTAGGTTTGTGTTGTGACCCGTATAGCGGAGCGAGCGAAGCTAGCGGAGCGTCAGAATGCATGCTTCAAAATATAAATCCTAACCTAATTTGCAGTTTTAGAAGAAACTGTACAAAGAACGATAAAAGGGAACATTGGACCAAAACCGAAAACGTTAAGAATTCTATCAAACAATATTATGACACTTAATACTATGGGAAACAATACTTATGGCATTCGTATCATTATGGCATATAATATTCGGGAATACAATTGTTATGTTTGCATATAGTGGGTAGATCTAACTTTCAGCAGTCTGTATCTGGACATTAAACGTAGCACATATGTGTCCTGCAAATTTGGAGTTTTCTTTGGAAACCTAATGCCAGGACATAACAACAATAGTATGTCAAATGACTTCAAGTAAACGAAACATTAGGGCAAATGCAATTCAGGTAAGTGAAATTCGAGCAAAGCAATATTATTGCATATAAATTTCGGTCAAACAATAGACAACCATCGCAAACATCGCTTATTTGGTGATACCTTAAGAACACAGTAATTAGTATGGGGCCCATGGTTGCGTTTATCACGTGATAAATAAGTCAATAATAATATGTCACCCATACACGCATTTTGACAAAGTGTGACGGATGCTTTGTCACTTATTTGTCGCGTGATAAAAGCAACCATCATAGGCCAATTGTGTGTTTGTTTGTGTGTCAAGTTATATCTAAGCTACTGACTACGGTTACCACTATATTAAGTACTTAATAAACATCCAAGTATCCAGACATCTTCAGATACTTTTCTATCGATAATATTGGGATTGGGTACAACTATTTAGCATTTTCCGACGTAGCAAACCGTGTGAGCAGACCGACGGCCGTTGGGGCAGAAAGGTTCTCGAGTGGAGACCACATGCCAGCAAGCACAGTGTAGGACTGCTGCCCGCTAGGTTGAGGGTTGCGGGGCCTTTCTTCTTTGCTTTTCGTTGCAGATACGGGTCGTTTCTATCCGGCCATGTGGATATTGAGGAGGCCTGTGTCCAGCTGTCGACTATAGCTGAAGTGATAATGATTCTGCGTTGATTAACATTAGAATAATATTTAAGTCAGTTGAATTTTATAAACTACTGAGTAGTTACTAAATTGGAAGGGATTAACCAATTTTTGTTTATGAAAACATCACAAATTTCACCATATGCATCTATCGTTTTAATTCAATTAAGATGATCGAGATTTGGGTAGTAATGATAAGAAGTGAAGATAATACCGTTTTGAATTCACCGTTCGTTATCCTTTCTTATTATAAAACGGACGCTAAAAGTTTCCTAATACCCTCCGGTTTAAATTCCAGGTAGGGACGAAAATCTCAATCAAACTTTGGAGCTTTGGACCGTATATTTTTAGCGCAGCTTCGAACTTCGAAAACGTGACAAGTAGTTGAAATATTAAAGCTGACAACATTCTGTCGGTATCGATCTCGGAAGTTGAAAATATTGACGGTACCTACAATATCTAGAGGTGGACTCGTTACGTCAGAGCGTTTTTGTTGTCCAGCGTAAAAGTACCTATAGCCTGTTATAGTCTCGAATTTATAAAACCTGTCCCAAGGTCTATCGGTATGTAATCAAATAATTCCCTAGTATTTGCTTTGACATACTTATATATAATTTTTTTATTAAAGCAGTAGAGTCAGTCAAGCGAGTCGCGCCCCTCGGGTATGGGGCAGATTATATGGGTGCCCGACGTTTCATATAACTTCACTTAATCTATTTTGGTTTGATATACCATTACTTTGTATAATGTAACGAATGGTATAATATTGTTTTAGATAATTTTCAAATGATCTAATGTAACAATTGATATAATGGATTATAGGTATAATTACTTTTAGTATAATGTACATTTATTATATTTATTACTTGGCATAAAACATATTTATCATAATGACTTACTTGATATAATTCGTCAATGCTATAAACTACAGAAGATATAAGTTGATTTTACTATAACCAAAAAAGGTGGTTCCCACTAGATATATTAGGCTGTCACCCCCTATATCACCTAAAGGCAGGTCCAACTTGGCTTAGGTTAGGTACGACGACGAGCGAAGCGAGGAGGAGTGTTAGGTTGAACTGCGACCCTAACGAGCGAGCGAAGCGAGCGAGCCGCGCAGGTCCGACTTGGCTTATGATTCCTAACATTACCTATTACACCATAAGGCAGGTCCGACTTGGCTTAGGTTAGGTACGACGACGAGCGAAGCGAGGAGGAGTGTTAGGTTGAACTGCGACCCTAACGAGCGAGCGAAGCGAGCGAGCCGCGCAGGTCCGACTCTGCTTACGATTCCTAACATTACCTATTTCACCTTAAGGCAGTATTTATATGAAAACGCTATTATTCTAAATAGTATGTATGTTAAACAAATTTATGTGATAAATATGTTATACGAAAGTATAATTATGCATATCGTCAATTATGTCATTTAGCCTATTATATCAATCGATAATTAGAGAAAAGCAAAATATAGGAAAAAACCATTATATGAAACGTTACATTATATGAAACAACTTTATACCAATCGATTGTATATCAAGTGTATGTTAGTTTATCTGACATTATATGAAACATTACGGACCCGACCCTGACATAACCTTAAATCCGTCGCATTGTCCGTGGGATTGTTGCGTTGAACGTTTAACGCAACATGCTTTCCTACCCCCTCCACGGTAGCGTTAAACGTTAAACGATAAACTTTGTTGGAAGTCGCATTAGAAAATTCACTTACTTAAAAAAATATATTTAATGAAACATAGAACCTCCTCCTTTTTTGAAGTTGGTTATAAACGGGACTTGATGGCGTTCAAAAAGGTGTTTATAATTACCTCGACGTTCTGGACGTGATGTGACGTCCACTGTGTCGAATGGACTGAAGAGACGAGTATCGACATCTTCTTGTCGTGTTTAGAACTACCCGCACTTGGTCATTATTATATTAGTCTTGGGGTTGGGGGTTGCCAATCGAACGACTCACTAACACTTTGTTTTTGATATCTGCAGCTAGACAAGATCCTTTTTATGTGAGTTACATTTGGTAATCACTGGATTCCATGATGAGGAAAGCTTAAAACCGGTTTGAGTTACGTCCGCCATGGAATCCAGTGATGATCAATTTCACTGGATTCCATTATGACTATTTAATTGGACTATTCGCCGCAAAAGTGACCGCATTGAGGGCGTTGACGAAGATCTTTATACTAGTTCGAAACATCCTGGGTTTGCTGGCGGCGGGTGCAAGTACATCATCAGCATTGCAGCGCCGACAGTGGCGCTATCTATTCGTCAAGGATGACGTTGGGGTCCCACCACGGGCGAAGTAACGGCGCGGATTGAGAATCAATAAAAGGGCTCCGCCAGAGCGCTCTCTTTCGGCTGATGTTCCTTGCGGTGATAACAGGAGATGTGCGTGTGTGTGTGTGCATAATTGTAGTTATTTGATTGTTCATATGTATGTGTCATAGTATGTTTTATAATAAATGGTATAATTTATCCGTTGTTTGAAGAATATTTACCGGCTCCCCTTCTGATCGCTAACAGATTATTTCTGATATAATCGAGGGTGAAACCGTCATTATCAATATCGTCTATCAGAATATTCTAAATAAATTCTTTTGGCCGCAAGATCTAAGTCTTAATTGATTTTATCTCAAAATAGGTACCCGTATTTTCTAAACTATTACTGTTCACTGCACAATCCATTCCGGCTACAATATTGGTACAGAAATTGAAATCCAGCTCCAAATCCTATGCAGGATTGGACTAAACGAAAATTGTGCATCCCTCGCATAAAATTCCATGGCGCATGGATGTAGGAAATAATCGAACGGTATAACATTCAGACCAGTGGTATAGTGAAGACTAAAAATGCAATGTCGGGTTCAGATTTAAGGTCTAATATAGCCTTAGGCACTTTGCTCGAAGTGCTATTAGAGGTAGAATTTATGTGATATAGTTATACATTTGTTATAATTTTAAAGTGGGATGTTTACTAATTTGATCTATGAGCGTAAGTAGGCCAAATAATCAGCCTTTAAAGTCATTTTAGCCCATGCCACAAAACGCTGTATAATAAATTATTATTATTAATAATGAGCTGATAAATATGTGAATGTTTGTTTTTTTGTTAAAGAAAAAATATCACAGAGTATTTGTGTGATGAACTCCAATATTTGTGCCTGGGTCTTGGATATTATTTGTATTAAAGTATGTATTTATCTCTTTACTCTTGTATTTTTTTTGGGAAATAAATGCCTTTTCTTATTATTATTTGTTTCTCGACTCATAGTCTCGGGCTCATACGTCCCGGTCTTTTGAAAGGCTTGCGTGGGGATATGGATCCAACACGTAGAGGCCCCTTGGAGAAATTTGCTGTGGCTGTAGCCCTGCTGGGACCTGTTCCTGATCATATCAATAGGATGATACATCCATGAACAGTTCCCAGCAGGTGATTGAACTATTGCATTGATATGGAAAAGAAAAAAACCGGGCTATATAAATGGAGTATGGGTGGACTCTTTATTTGGGCTATTGCAATAGTAAAATGTCACCCGCCGTAACCATCAGTACGACTGTTACCTCTGGCGGGTGGTGACTCGCTCCTCACTTATGTGGGCCCCGTAATGCCGTCGTAAAGACGGTCGGAAGCAACACGAGCGTGAGGGCTCAGGGGTGTCGAGAGGTGTGCTGCGCTTTCTCCGAAGTTACTCGCGGCGTGATGCCTTTAACACTTCCACCCCTGGAGCACATAGCTCTAACGCTCCTCTCTGGACGGCCAATGAAGGCAAGCCAGAGCTGAGAGTCCTACGGGTCCTCTTGGGTTTCCACTCCGGCCGATGAAGGCACACCGGAGACGAGGACCCTGACCGACTCTCTGGAGATCTCGGGTCCGAGGGGTCGTCACTCCCCAACAGCTCGCCACAAGCTGCCCTGCCCATTATTATTATTATGTATTTATCTATAAAACATGTTTATCGGTGTCTGGTGTCAAGCAAACAAGCCTACTGTGGGACTAGATTAACTTGTGTGAGGTTGTCTGATATTTATTTAATTTTATTATTTATTTATTATATATCGCGTGACAAACGCGACCATCGTAAGCTGATGATTTGATTAAAAGAAAATGACTTATTTATTATTAGTTATTTTTTTAACGCACTTGCTCGTAAGTGGGGTCATTATACGTATACGATGTTGGTGGTAAATAGGTTCATCATTATGCTCAAATAAATAATTGATTTTCATAAAATAATACGCCCGGGAGATAGATATAGACAGCCATCATGGCACATGAAAAGCATTGTGTACATCTTGGGCGGTAAAGGAATTACAAGCTCGAATCATAAAACCCCCTCGCCTTTGCTTCGGGCTTTTTATAAATTCTTGTTCATAATTCCTGACCTACCGCTCTTGATATGAGTACAAACTTGCTTTGGGTATACTAGTCACACGAACACTAATCATAACGTGCAATGCGCAAAATACATTATTTACAATTTTCAGTGTTCAGTGTTATATTTGAAAACTGAAAATAGTCCAATTCAAAACACGCGGAATGCTAAATTAGGAATGCATAAAAGATGCATGAGCACTTACAAATATGAGAATTTTGCATCCAGAGAGGTGGGTGGGTGTTATTGCAGCTTGCAGGCTGGAGTTTTAATATAGCGTATAATTATAATAAGTACGAGCTTGTGCTCTTATATTATGTCAAATTGTTTTTATTTAGAAGGAATATAATATGTAACCACAGATTAGTTACAAAATATATATATTTTACTAACGTCTATACGTAGGTAAGAAAAGTCTCTCAGATTAACAGGCATAATCACGGGACATAATAGCCTTAACAGGCACCTTAACATTATGGATGTATTAAGTAATCCATACTGTTCGCACTATGGCCAGGAGGAGACAATTAGGTAAGCATATTATAGCAGAGTCTGGCATGTATGCGACAGTACGCTATAGCATCTTCAGAAAAGATAAACTGGGAGAGGAAGAGCTGAGGGACATTAACCATAAAGATGCGATAGGTAAGATTCGAGGCAGTAGGCTGTATGGGAGCGCCGCCGGGACAGTAACCGTTGGCTCCAATTAGGAATTGGGCTGAATGAACGCAACCAAGCGATCGACAGCCCGCCTGTCCCCGGCCGAGCGTCCCTATACCAAATCACCATCATCATCATCATCATACGTTTATATGAACCCAGAAATAATTACGCTTTAGCTTCATTAAATTTGTCTTCAGTCTTTGAGCCTTGTTTCATTACTACAGTTACTTACTTAATCTAATTCGTGTTCACAATCAGTCTCTTAATTTAGTGGTTAAATTTCTGCTCTATTTTTAATTAACTTGAAGTTCAACTTTGAACTAGTAGAGTACCCAATTGTAATAATTCAAATACCTATTATGGAGGGACTTAGCTCCGCCCTACGGACTACCAGTAAATGTACCTACGGTCAATTAATTTGGAACACGGTAGCTTTCTCGCTGTTGACACCATTACAATAAGGGTTAAAAAAGTACGCGTTTCAGTTGCCTTCACTGTACTTAATGCTTTTTTTTATTAAAAGTGCGGTAGTCACTTCGTATGGGTTTTGGAGGGCGAGATTGATTTTGATTTTATTTCTATCATGTGACAAGCCTTCCGAATCTAAATATTTTCCACATTAATGTATTACAGCTCTAAGGCAAGAATGTGGAATTACAAATACCCTTTTATTGGAGTTGTCACATGAATGAAAAAAAATGGGCAAGTGCGAGTCTGACTCGCGCATGAAGGGTTCCGTACCATAATCTATAACAAGTTTGTTGTATGGGAGCCCCCCCTTAAATATTTATTTTATTTTATTCTTAGTATTTGTTGTTATAGCGGCAATAGAAATACATCATCTGTGAAAATTTCAACTGTGTAGCTATCACCGTTCTTGAGATACAGCCTGGTGACAGACGGACGGACAGCGAAGTCTCAGTAATAGGGTCCCGTTTTTACCCTTTGGGTACGGAACCCTAAAAATAGACCATACAGAAAATGTATGATGGTGACGTCATACCTCCACTCTATACCTCTGAAGCGATTACCGCTTTTTTCGTGATTACAACATGCCAAACAAGGTATCCGCCATACGGAATACATTTATTCGAAGATTTTTTACAATTTGGGTACTCTACTATTCCCTGTGCAAACCCAACACCAATGTAAATTATGTAAATATATGCTGATGTTTAATAACAATCGCGAAGAATACGTCAGAACCTCTAGAACATTACTCTTCAAGGGTTGTGTGGTAATTATGCAGTAATATATACTTATAATAATGTTCATGTAGGTGTTTAAATTATATTATAATCCTACTTATTAAACAGATCAGTATATTATTTTGGTAACACTAAAGACTTTTACTTAATTTAGCTCATAATTTCAACACGTTTTCCCATAAACGCAGCTTCACGCTCGTACCCTTAAATATTCGGGTCCATTCACCATAACAAACAACGCAGCACCGCTGTAAAATAGATGAATAATTTGCCAAATTTGTGAGCAAAAGGATCCTCACAATTAATTTGTAGGCCCCCGTTCCATTTGTAGTGGTCATCTTAACTTGGGAGAAATTGAGCAATACATTACAGGGATCTTGACAGAAGTAGTTGGCGTGGATTGATATACCGCATGGCCTGAATTGAAATATCGGTAGAGCAGCGGATTTATGGTCTGACTAAACAAAGCCGGTAACAATGGTATCCTCTATGGCTCCACAGTGCAGCTGTCAGAAATCGGTGAAATATTTTTATTTGTTCGCCAACTTTCGTGATTTGTGGTAGAGGTCCTACCATATATGCGGCAATAGTACAAAAAGTTAAAAAAGGAAGAAAATTTTTTTTCTACTTTTATCAACTTTTTATAGACTCGATGTGCGTGACAGGGCACCGTTGTTGGCATCCCAACTTATTTATTTTTTTAAATTTTGCTGAAAAACTTAGGTACGTTTAGTTAAATCTAATCATTTTATTATTATTAGTAGTATCAATATTACTTTTTTAGTTTTATCAATATTCATTTCAAATGTTTCAAAACTGGGTGTGTTATTTCAAAAATTATTGTTTTACAAATAACTAGTTCATTACCATACCTCGTGGTTTTCGGTGCACAAATAATTTTACACTAGAACAACATTATGTTACGGCAAAAGGACGTATCTTACTATGACATCCGTATAAAGATACGACCTTTTACCGTAACATGGCAGAGTTTAGGCGGCAAATCATTCGTGCAACCCCGTGGTATGTTCATTACACAGATTATTAATTAGAAAAAATATTAGTATCACAGTACTTGACTATTGTTTATCTCGTCAATTAATAAAATAACTTGTGGTCAAAAACCGTATTACAAATAAAATATACATTAACTATATAAAGTATGCTAAAAACTTGATTTATTTACACATGTAAAAAATCATTACTGTAAAATTACCTAGAAGTGTATATGTCGCAGTCAAAAGTGTGAACTGGTCAAAAGGACTTTTTACCGACAAAAACAGGCAAAACTGCTTTTGACTGAGCGTGTTGGTCAAAAGTAGTTTATTTTTTGAGCCTCCCTCTAAATAATTAATATATTTAAGTGTGACAGTTGCGGTAACCCAAGGAAATATCATTAAGAGTATAATGACAGTCGGTATAAAAGTTATCGATTCCACTGAAGCGGAGCAGAGAGGAGACGTGCGGAATTGACCAATCACAAAAGTGAAGTGTAGCCGAGATTCAGATTCACTTCAAGTGATTGGTCGATTCCGCAAGTCTCCGCTTGTGTAGACGCACCCTTAGGCTGCCTGTCCAATGAAGCGGAGCGGAGAAAATGAACTAATCAGGGGGATAATTTGACGTACGTGATCTCTCCATTTCATCGCCATCCGTCACTTTTGACATATCCATACTTGACAAGTGGCTATATCCCCCCTAGAACATCGCAACTTCATCAATCCGGTCGCCCTTAATTCGGATTTCCTTTGTATGTGACGGCATAAATAGCAGGCGCATACTTAACTTGACCGTGTAGTGCGTGAAATAAGTCAGTTACGTTTCATCCAAAACAGAAATTCATATACATGAATAGCATTTTTGACAATCATTATGGCTTTCATATTTCCAAAATTAAGATGAAATATGTCACTTGAAGTTCATCGCATTTTAATGACAGTTCAAACGCGATATCACTGTTATCTAATAGAAATTTGACGTTTAGCGATCTCTCAAACGGCATTCTCGAATTAGGTCCCAGGCTGCGTCTGTGAAGTCCAAAAGAAGTGCATTTAAATCCGAGGAATGTGATTGATCCATTTCACAGTGGACTTAGGATTAGGAATTTAGGACGGGGCTTTGTACTCGCAGTCGGCCTAGGTGTAATAAAATAATTGTATTGAATTTGAGTTACCTACTTTCATTAAGTAGGTATATAGTTTGACTTTTCTACTTCGAATTTCTCAATTACTCAAAGGTTAGCTGGATGAGATCGCTAATATAAATAAGTTAGCCTGTTGTTGTGTACGATAAAGTATTAACAATTTATTCATATCGATTTCAAAATTTACTGGATTTGTAAAATAACTTGTTTGCTAAACGGTTTATTTAGCCAATATAAATTCTGTAAAATAGTTGCTTATAACTCTGTAAAATTAAATACGTGAAGTGATGCATTTGCTACATGTATATTCAACAAAGCATCATTCTGTCATATGAATATATTGCATAATAAGATATTCGTCAAGTAAGCTGATCGTATAGTCAGTATCTGAAAGGGCTTCATTCCTTCTAAAGTATCTAAGTGATCAAGCCAATAGCCATTCAAATAAATTCCCCTTCACAAACGAATTACGTCAGGCGCTCCCTAAACAACATATTAAAACGAAACATTGAATATCGTAAATGATCCGAACGTCCCATACAAAGATACGTACCTTAATAAAATAAAAAAGCATCGGAATAACATGTTGTCAAAACAGCGGTTCTCTTTTATTAAACCCATTATTTTGGTTTCAAGGAAATCGTAAATCCGTAATGGACTTTCCTTGTTTCGCTTGATCATGTGTTGAGAGAAAATATGCGAGCACCCACGAAACGTATTTTTGCGCTCCAAACGTCAATATGTACTGTCGATGGAATGACGGTTTGACAGGAACCAAGAGAAGACTTGGTTTACTACCTACCTATTGATTATATTGGGTAATAAAAGCAATACTCTAGGAAATTATATTATATTTTGGTTAGCTAGCCGAATAGTAGTAGTAGGTACATTACATACCTAGGTCGGTAAATAACTGAATGTCCCAGATCGCAGGTGTTTGTTGCCATAAATATGCGACCTAGGGCTTAACTAATTGCCGCGCGTGGTGTTTCAAAAGTTTTGAGTAAAGCGAGCCCACTTATGGCCTAGGGTAAAATATTGAATAATGTTAGATACATCTTCTATACATATAAACGGAAAAGTCCTGACTGACTGACTGACTCACTCATCAACATAGAGCCGAAACTACTGAACCTAGGAACTTCAAATTTCTAGACTATTACTCAAACTCTTTTGTCTATTACTCAAGAAAGGTGATCAAATGGAGGTGATGAACGTAACTAAACACTACAGGCACTGGCTTGTTAACGTAACGTCTCTATAACTGCGGCTCCACACTACTCGCAAAGTTGATCGAAGTTGACCGAGGCGAAGTTGGCTGAAGTATGGGTTTCCGCGGCGAAGTGCCTCTCCACACTATCATATTCGCACAACCTCGGCCAACTTCGCGAGTAGTGTAGAGCTAGGGTAAGAATCATTGTCACAATGAGAACTTCAAAGTCGATTTGTAGCGAGAGCGCCAAATGTACAGCTGACGACTTTCACGAAGGAGGATTCCAGTCGAAAGGTAACATGTTTCGGACACTCTGAATTTATTTATTTATTTGACTCACAGGTCGCCGATTTAACGTGTTAGTGTGTATGACCTAGAAGATTCCCGTAATCCTTCCTTTTCTGGGCCGTAATCGAGGGAAAACGTATCCTATATCTAGTCCGGATGTCCAACTATCCGTAGGGATACAGGGGACCGATGACCGATATAGACCGATGGAGTAATAAAGAAATCAAATAAAACATCGCCCCATAGAAATCGTTTAATATTAATAATAAAAAAGCTGCGCCCTGCGGTGCTACCCACTCATCCGACGGGAACACTAAATTTTTCCGGGATAAAAGTAGCCTATGTGTTAATCCAAAATGTCCACCGCCATACCAAATTGTATTTAAATTGGTCCAGCCGTTTGAGCCTGAAGAAGTAACAAACATACACAAACACACTCACAAACTTTCGTCTTTAGTGTGATATGTATGTATAGATGTATAAGTTGGATTGTAAAGTATATATTGTCCACTGAAATGAAGCTTGGAATATAATTTGAAATTCTGAAGAGCTTTTCTATTACTCCTTGAGATCTTCAAAATTAACTGTACAAGTCTTTTGAGTACTTTATGAGCACTTTTGATTTAATATTATTAGTTCCAACTGCCCGTTTAATTGTACGGAGACGAAACCTTCACTAATATCAATGAGAACACAACGCGATGCAAAATCATACTTTCAACACTCATCTATTTACTCTTTTCTTTTACAGGCTGCGATAAGGGTAGACAGTGAAGTGGCACATTAAATTATGCGTGACGTTAGGTAAAGAGGGATAATCCTACAAAAGTTCCGCTCCTTTATTGGACACGGCCGCATTAAACCCCTCATTTTTAGGGTTCCGTACCTCAAAAGGAAAAAACGGAACCCTTATAGGATCACTTTGTTGTCCGTCTGTCCGTCCGTCTGTCAAGACCCTTTTTCTCAGGAACGCGTGGACGTATGAAGCTGAAATTTATATCAATTACTCAGGTCTACTGTCCCTTGAAGCTGTGAAAAAATCAAACTTCTAAGCCAACGCAATCAAAAGATACAGCCGCTTATGCCGCAAATTTTCGACACTTGCAAGGGAATCAAAACCTACAGGGTGCTTCCCGTGAACTCAGAATCTTGAAATTTGGTACGAAGCAACGTCTTATAGCATAGATAAAGGAATAATTACGAAAACCATAATTTTTTTTTTTAATACCTAACTTTGCACCTAATTTGCATATTTTCGACACTTGCAAGGGAATCAAAACCTACAGGGTGCTTCCCGTGAACTCAGAATCTTGAAATTTGGTACGAAGCAACGTCTTATAGCATAGATAAAGGAATAATTACGAAAACCATAAAAAAAATTTTTAATACCTAACTTTGCACCTAATTTATATGGGGCGCTATACATACCAGGTGCAAACTTAACTTAACCATTTAGGGATGGAAAGTGTTTGTACGGAACCCTCGGTGCGCGAGTCCGACTCGCACTTGGCCGGTTTTTTTTTTAACGCCATCACAATGTACAAAGCCTTCATGCTCCCTGTGGCGTTATTCAAATTTCGTAATACGGTGTTGTTAAAATAAGTTGATCGTTTAAGATGGTGTCGTTTGTTAGAGAGGGTGATTTAGAAGTTGAGCTAATTTAGGAAGTGATTCGATACAAAAAAAAACAGGGAACAAAAAGAATTAACATTACTAACTATATTGTTGATATTCTTGACAACCAATATTGACATGTGAGTAGAGCTTTGGAATGATAAAACAATGATCCAAAGTAAACTTAAAATAAGTACATTCTTCCGCTGTCCGCTTTGTTTATGCGAAAATGCTTGTATGCAAAATTTCAATAATACCTACACCCCAGGCCAAAAGTATAGAAACAAGCTTATATTACAATACAAAGCTCCTTATGCAATTAATAACGAAATTACACAGTAAAAATTATAATGCTTAAATATTTTACAAGTCAATAACCTAAATTCTGCTTATCAAAATTGCCAGTGCAATATTTTGTAGAACATTAAAAAAGGCGACATGCAACTTTTTTCCGGAGGAAACGCATGCCTCTAGGAAAGTATATATTTTTTTTTAAATATTAATATGATCTTTTTATAGTGAACTTTTAATGTTTTAACCTTTTGGGGGAGGCCTAATGGTCACTAACATTTATACAATGAATAATCATTGGAAACTTTAATAGTAGATTGTTTGACAAGGGGCTAAAACAAGCCATTGTGACACGAGGTAATTATTTGGACGAGCGAACAAAGTGAGCGAAGCCAAATATATCTGAGTGTCATAATTGCTTGTAGCCCCGTGTTAAACACTCTGCTTTTCACTTCGACTGAAATAAATAAAAACTTTAAAATTAAAATAATTTATTTTAAGAAAAATTAAAAGTACAATATGAGCAATTTTTTATATTTAATGTTACAGCTTTTCCTGGTAAATTTATGTTGGCATTGGTGTTATTTTTATTGAAGATTTTCGCGTATATTTTTTTTAAGTGGTAGCAGGTTTAGTCGCGGTTTGATCAGAAAAAAATAAGAATGGAATAACAATTATTATATTATTTAATATTCTTAGCCAAGATAAAATGTTTAAGATTAAATTTCTTTTCGTAGATTATAAAACGTGCTAAAATAAAATTTCAGTTAATATTCCAGTACATTGTAAATAAAAACTTTTTGGTTTATTTTTTTATTGGGTCTATCTGATCAGGTTGCAGGTTGGTTTATTTTATTTGTAAATAGTATGTAGCTGGCCGGTGACAAGATTTTTTTTTTCAGTGTCATAGAAATTTGTATGGGATTATATGGTTTCCTTTTAAACCCTAGGGGCTAAATGTACTATTTTAGCCCCGCTTTGCGAACTTAAAACGACGTACTTTTTGAGCAGGAGAAGTGAAAATATTAATAGAAACACTTTGTTTCCATACTTTTAGCCTGGGGTGTATGGAAAATTTCGCTTCACTTGGATGCATAGTTCTATAATTTGCAAAATCAAAATTTAATAACAGAAAGACAGAAATCGTGACAGGTTAAAATAAATAAAAGCTTGAAAAAAAACTATCTATAATGAATATATTTCGTCCATTATAATTCCAAATTGCATTGTCTATATCTACGTAATATATATCCTGCGGTTGGTTTTGTTTACGGCATGAGATGATTTTCAATGAATGGAACCATTTAATTAAAGCCCGTTTATTTAGATTATTTAATCAAAACCGGAACAAAAGAGACACAATAATAGCGCTGTTGCATTATTAATGAAATCAAAAAAATAATTAAAAAATAAAAAGTTACTAGTATTTTTGGCCAGGTCAAATTCGACGAACAAGGCCACTGTTGAAGATACCAAGAACACAATATCGCAGATATACCACAGCCGTACCTATATCGCATACTTTATCGATAATTTGCTATTCGACTTGTGTGAAGTGCCATTGGTAGCACATCGTATACAGTATACAGAAGAGATCATTTGGACAGATGTTATGAAAAATGTCTATTTAAGATACTATTAAGTGCTAAACTGAAATAAAGTTTCTTGAGTCAGATCCTTCAACTCTACAGAGTAAACACTTGGCATTATGTTGGTCTTTCACACATTTAAATTACATGTATGCATAGGTACATAAAAACAGGTTGTTATTTCTATCGACGCAAAAAAAGTTACTACTTTCAAGATCCAGCTGTTAATAAAGTCTTTTATTTTATAAAACTTGATATGTGTACTTATTATGGACCGTTTTAAAGGTTCCGTACCTTGTGAGGAAAAACGGTACCATTTTATTTTAAAATGGAAAATATCGCGCACCGCGGGGGGTGACGGTCACCCCGGAGAGAAAGGAGAGTAGATACAATTAAACTTTGCTCTATAACCTACATATCCTGATAGAAAAAAAGTTGTCCATTTGTCAGATTGTCCATACATTTAAATCTAATTCGCGAATGCCCGGCTCTTTTATATAAAATCGGATAAACTAGAACTGCTGTCACCGACCAATAAGGTCCTTAGAATATACATTATTGAAAACTTTAACATTTTTTAATTAATATTAGCAGCATATAGGGTTAACGGGTTTAATGTAGACGAACAAGGAATTTAACAAACTGATCATTATTTCATTACAGTCTGTGAAAAACGTACGATCTTTCGAATGGAAGGGTAAATATGCACAGTCAATATTGACGTAGAAGCAATCAAGAATGATCAAACACAAATACAGAAATAAGTGGTCGGGTACTATGAGGCAGATGAGCAATGATTGAATGAGTGGGCCTTTGTTTTAACTACATAGTAAATGGAAGATCGTATAGTCATGTGGGTCAAGTTTACGCAAGCCCATGTATTTTAGCTTGAAATTAATAGGGTTGGACACACTTACCCACTGCTTACACTTGCCCCACATGACACAAGGCTTAGAAGTTCCTTGTTCGTAATCAATTACGAAAGGATGTACGAAACCAGTAGTGATTAAAAAGGTTTTTATATTTTTACGAAATTGCGGTTATTCTTTCGTAACTGGTTACGAACAAGGAATTTTCAAGTCTTATATTATTATCGACCGTAGTTTCGTAAGAATAGAAAAACCTTTTTTATCGCTACTGGTTTCGTCAAGTAGAAAAATTTGTTTTTTGCAACCAGTTTTGAACTTCCGGATTAGTGGTTAGGTTCCGGAAGGGGAATATACTTTACCTATCATTAAAAAAAGTCAAAGTAATTTATTTGCATTGAAAGTGTTAGGTACACATGATGATCCTATGAATAATTGATTTTATCGCCATTAAACCATTTTCAACGTACAAATATTAATTCATATTCAAATTATGTAAACATCTTAAAGCACTAATTCTGTCAAATCTTACCTCTAATTCTGTTAATTCAAGAGCTAAAACGATTCAAAATGACATTGATTGTTACATTTAATACCCCAACGATACTTTCTAATACGAACCAGTAAGCGACATGTACACCCTAATTTCGGTTCGTACAACAGTAATCCATTTGTCCTTAAGATAGGCATCTATTAAGTAACTCCCAAATCCGCTCAACTTAAGGCAGCATTAAATGAATCCCTTTATTCACACAGAGTCACGTCTCAGAATTTGTTAGAGAAAACAGATTTTGCTCTAAACGCATCGCGGGGTGGAACACGCGACCATTCCAACCTGACCTTTCCAAACGCTCAGTATCTTTCCCTTTACGTCTGGTCTCTGTAAAGAAAGGAGAGCTGGATGGGCCAAATAATTCTGGTCTACAAATACACTCAAACACTAATCCTTAGTAAATTTAAATGTAACGCCGAAGATTGACGTCGCGCAGTCCGCCATTTCGCGTTAAATAATTTTGTACGCGCTAAGTGGGGTCGTTAATTATGAGTTTGCTTTCTCCTCTGTACCTATAAAACAGACATTTGACACTGACATATGGGCGATCAACACAGTCTCTGGCGTTACTCGGAATTACATAACATGTCTCTGTAGTTACCAAGGAATTGGGCTTCGAATGTACATTATTATCTGCTTATTAGGTATTGTTGGCAAGACTGCGTCAAGCGTGACATGCACGCGTTTACACAAAAAACACATGTGAAGCCTTTAATGATTACCATTTGGTATTTACGAGTATTTTTGTTCAATAAAGAAGGGTCCATATTGGTTCACATAAAAATGATCCTTCGAGTTTTTCTTCTAAATACTACCGATTTGTAGTCAGAATCATCACTCTTCCGAATTTTTTACTTCATACATTTTGTCCGTCATAAATTTGGAATAGACAGCTTTCAGAACATCGACATTCATAATGTCGCCACTAAGATTATGTGTGTACTCATAATGCTGATTTTCATATTTCTTTCATTCAGATTCATAAATTACAATAAACTTGTCAATCATAACATTTAAACGATACAGTCTTTCTTCATATTGCTTGTTTGAGTTAAGTGTACATGCAAGCAAGCATGCAAGCATTTTGACGCTCCGATCGCTTTGCTCGCTCCGCTATTCGTGGTTACAATACAAACCTAACCTAACCTATAGTTTTCGGTTTTGGAACTACGTTCCATTTTGGCGCAGCTCTTCCTAACCTACACTTTTCGGTTTTGGAACCACGTTGCGCCATTTTGGCGCAGTTCTTCCTAACGGTATTATACACTCAGTTACTAAATAAAGTTTCTTCCCGAATCCATCCTGGCTCTGCATTTGCTTATAAAAATTTGATTTAATAGTAGATTATTTACAAGTTTTCATGCAAGCAAGCATTTTGACGCTCCGCTATACGTGGTCATAATGCAAACCTAACCTAACCTACAGTTTTCGGTTTTTGGGCCATGTTCCATTTTGTCGCAATCTGCTTATAAAATATAGGATTGTGGAGTTTATGAGTACAAACCAGTCTGCTTAAAAATGTATGACAGTGAAAAATAGGATCAAAAACAGTTATGATGAATAAATGTATGAAAATAAAAAGTAGTATTAGAGATATTTATGATAACTGACATTATGATTTTAAATGGTTCGGAGTTATGATCGGTAGTAATAGTGACTTACTATAAATAGTGACTATTATGATGAAAATTTGTATGAGTAACATTTTCGGAGTTCCAATAATCGGGGTTGAAAAATTATGTGAACTTTGGCGCACCCGATAAAGAAGTTTACGTGAGGTTTGAGGTGACTATCAGGCGCAAATTAAAAAGTTGTTCAAGTTTGGGTTGTGCAAGATTATAAAGTTGTTCATGAACAACTTTATAATCGCGGACAAACATACATAGAATCGGATCAAACTGTGAGAACGTCTTTTTTGAAGTTGATTTAAACATCAAAACCTTCTCCTAAGTGCAACAAATGGTTCACTATTGTCTTGCAGAAACTCTTTTGACATATATTTGTTTTGCATAATGATACTTGGCAGAAGTAACCTTTAGCAGAAACATCTTACGCAGAGTATGCTTTGGCATAAATCATTTCGCAGATTTTTATAATACCGAATCTTATATTGGCATAATGTTGATGAGCATAATAGTCTTCTAAACGAATAGTACTTTCGCAGATATTTTTTTTTGCATAATATTTAGGCGGCATAAATTTATCAAGCCTAATTTATGCATTACAAATTGTTGTGACTACACATTTTGTACATGGAGTGGTATATGTTTTCCGGCCGTCGCCGCGCGGCTCGCTCGCTCGTTAGGGTCTCAGTTCAACCTAACACTCCTCCTCGCTTCGCTCGTCGTCGTACCTAACCTAATCCAAGTCGGACCTGCCCTAAGGTGGAATCACTAATGCCATAGCAAATTTGTTGGGACTTACATTCTATTTACTACGTAAAATTTACCTAACCCACTTGTCAGCTAGTAAAAAATAATTATGCTATTGTAATCGTATGCTACAGGATTATTATGGTACATAAAATTATGCTAAACCAAAGTCAGCCAAAGAGATATTCTACAAAACAATGTGCTGCAAAATGTGTCGTATGCGAGGTAGTTGGAATGCCAACTATACCTTTATGCCATCTTACCATTCGACCGAAAGTGTTTCTGCGAAACGTGTTATGCGAAGTGCATTTCTGACCAATATTATTCTGCCAGATGAGGGTAACCCGCAACAAATACTTTTCTGAAAACCACATCCAAATAGGTTCCGCCAAACGCGAGATAATCGTGGACAAACGTACATACATACAAACTTACAACTGAAAACCTTCTTTTTTTAAATCGGTTAATTACAAGATCTGGCGGATTCGCCTCGCCAAAACGTCGAACCATTTTCAATCATTTTTTGCATATGGTTACAAATTGTCCGATTACAGAATAGCAAAAAGAAGGTAATTACTTTATCATCACAGTGGGTATGGATGGGTAAACAACAAACTGAAACATCGACACATTACAGGTAAACTGCAAGAATAAGACTTCTCCGAGGGAGCGCGTTTGGCGCGCGGCAATCCGTAGGCAATGATGGATGTTCTCCTGCTCTAATTAATCTTGCTCAACTCTGGCCACGGTATTTGTCGCAATAGTGGAGGATTTAGGTTAACTTGAAAATGTACTAGTATTCTAGAAGTAAGTTTCCTTAAGTTATTTAAGTTGTTTACTATTGCAACACACGAAGTTGGTCATTACAAAGTGTTAATGGGAAATATCTTCGTTTTGTTTCACTTTCTGTTGGGTTTTCAGTTATATCTAATGAAATTATGACAATCTCATCATAATGAGTTTAAATATTCACAACTGGGGTATGCAGTCCCGAAAAATTTCCCAATTAGCATACAAGCTGCATAACCGCTTATAGCCCTTGTACAGCTAATTTAAGTTGTATAAGGGATGTATAAGCACTATTGCCATATTTCTAGTACGTGCATTTATGTAACGCCTTATTGCTTCTCCAAAAAATTTAGAATTATTACCTACTAAGTTTTCGGACACAGCGACACTTGTAAAAAGTGATCAAAAATATATAGACATCGCTTTCATCTCATTGCAAAACAGGGACCTAATTCGAGAACGCCGTTTGAGAGATCACAAAACGTCATTATTAGATAACAGTGATATCGCCTTTGAACTGTCATTAAACTGCGATGAGCTTCGAGTGTCATATCTCATCTCAATTTTGGAAATACGAAGACGATATTAATTGTCAAAAATGCTATTTATGCATATACTGTATTGAACGAAACGTAACTGACTAATTTCACGCACTACACGATCAAGTTAAAATATGCGCCTGTTATACATGCCGTCACATACAAAGGAAACGAAAATTAAGCGCGACCGAATTGACGAAGTTGCGATGTTCTAGGGATATCGCCATCTGTCAAGTAGGGACACGTCAAAAGTGACGGATGGCGATGAAATCTCGATCATCTCTCTAAAATTGGTCGAATTACCGGTAGTCCCGGAAATCACCAAGACTGGCATACAAAATTTTCTCGAGACTGCAAATCCTAACCACAACTAACATATATTTTATATCTATTTTTTTCTGTGAACTATTGTTAAAAAAGCATTAAAATTGTATTTCAATATCCAACTTGTTAGATGTTGCATATTTCGAAAGATGCAGCTCACAACGAAAACTTTAGAATTTTATTCAAACTGACGATATTTTCATAGCAGAATTGCAGATTTGAGAGGAGCACATAACAAGTGCCGCCCGATGCCTTCGGTCTAATATAATCGCCACTGCGACCTCTTCAACGAAGGGTTTGAATAAAACGGAATTGAATAAATTGGACCCAATTTTTTGGTAATTGTCTAATTTAACTAATTAAAACTGGCGTAGCGTGATTTTGTTTTAGTATAATCGTTTTATCGATTGTTTTTAATGTGAAATCTATATTGACATAAAGGTAAATTATGAAAGAACAATAATAATAATAATAGTACTCTTTATTGTGCACCACAAAGTAAAAATAAAATAGCAAAAGAAATAAAAATACATTACAAATGGTAACAATGTAATATGATCCCATACAATAAAAGCACAACTCGAACCTGCAAACCTACGTTTCTGGCGTAGTAATCTCCCAACTGAGCTTCACTCACAATCACATCATTACAGCAATCTCAACTCAATGGATATTACAAAACAGTTCATTGCATTGCATTGCATTACATTGTATTGTATTGCATTGTAATATCCAACTTGTTTGATCTTGCATTATATTTCGAAAGATGCAGCTCGCAACGAAAACCGCCACACTTTAGAATTTTATTCAAACTGACGATATTTTTATAGTAGAATTCCAGATTTGAGAGGAGCACATAACAAGCGCCACCCGATGCCTTCGTTCTAATATAATCGCCACTCCGACCTCTTCAACGAAGGGTTTGAATAAAACGGGATTGAATAAATTGGACCCGTTTTTTTGATAATTATCTAATTTAATTAGAACCGGCTTAACGTTTTGTTTTAGTATAATCTTTTTTCGATTCTGTTTTTAATGCAGAATAGATATTGACATAAAGGTAAATTATGAAAGAAAAACGTAGTAAGATCGCCAGCAATGTAAGCTGGACTCGAAACTGCTGCCCTAGATCTGGCGTAGTGCTCTCCCAAGTGAGCTATCACATCATTACGTCAATATCAACTCAACTCAAATCCATATATACGTTTTGTGAATATGTAAATACTGCGAAAGGCAATTTAATTAAAGTTATGTACATTGTTCTTACATCTGGATCCAGGTTTGGGTGAGATCGGATTGGTCACTCATACTTGCATTTTGGTGAAACGTGACGGATCGTTTGTCACTTATTTATCGCGTGATATAAGCAACCTTCATAAGCCCGCAGATCTCTTTATTTCTGATTCAATCTCTCAGAGAAACTCCAAGCATATAATGCAGGTAAATCACATTAAAGGCTTAATGAATGCTGTGAGCACGTATACAAACACAAATCTACCGAGTTTCAAACGAAAACCAAGCGACAACCTCCGCGTCTTCGTCAATTTGACGTTTATTAATTTGATCAACCGGCACTTTTTATTAAATTACGACAAACGCTGAAAGGAGATGATTTATAAAGGAAGCCGGTTCCTAATACAAGCCATTGTTTGTGTTTACAGCGGAAATTCTCTGGATACAAAGTTTATTAAATAAGCGTTCCTTATTGCAGCGGCGCAAATAAAAATGAGTTAATGGAAATCGCTGCACGTTCTTGAATCCTTGGAGTTGTAGCGGTAAAATAATTATGGTTCCGTATATGACTTGGATTGAATAAAACTGGAAAGACGGGAATAGTACATTACTGCAGACGCCGGGAAAGAAGGGCTCGCCTGGTGAGTAGGTACATATCGATGGCAAAAAGCGTAAACGATGCAAACGCCAAGGGAATTTATTGGCGTTTACAGCGTTTACGCTGCGTGCCATCGATATAGAGTAGGTACGGGTAGTGATACGAAGCCGGCAAGGCCTTTTCACGGCAAAGGCATGTATTGTTCTTTTCTCAAACATATGCAATTAAGTAAAAACATACACCACTCAAAAAAAAAACCTTTAGCCTGTTCATGAACACGGGCGCATTAAAAAAAAAGCACTTCCCGGCGTATTCCTTGAATGAATGATGAATGAATGATTTATTGCGTGTATGGGTTCAGGTTTACAATTTGCAGATGTCATTACATAAAACAGTTTTACCGAACCCTACCCTTGCAGGTGTGCAGTTGTGCACGCTTAAAATTATAAAGTAAAACCATAATAAAATTACAAAATGATTAGTTAACTATTACTAAATGATCTTCTTAATTATATTGGAATAACATGTCAAATATAAATAAAATACAATATCAATGTCAATAGTGTCATACAATTTATAATTTTATTTAAGCTCCATATATTCTTTTAAGTTATAAAAGCACTTGTCCGCGATCAAGCACTTAACTACTTGCTTAAATCTATTGTCATTAATTTATTTGAAACTGTCTGGTAATTTATTATAAATGTCGATACACATTACGTAACAGTTTTTCGAGTTAAGTTTTAGTCTGGTACGAGGCTTGTAAAGTTTATGTGCATATTGTTGCCGTACTGTTCTGGAGGACATAGCCTGAACATCTTCAAACAAATGTTTGTGTTTATGTACAAATAAACAAACCTCCAGAATGTAAATACTGTATATAGTTAGAATGCGATGTTTAAGAAAGTATGGTCGGCACGATTCATCTCTTTCAAGTCCAAATATTGCTCTTATGCATCGCTTCTGAATTAAAAACAAATCTGTGGTATCTGTGGAATTTCCCCATATCACAACACCATATCGCAATGCCGAATCAATGTATCCGTTATACGCTGTAATAGCGGCTTGCAAGGACTCGACCTGCCGGACCTTTCTTAGGGCATATACAAACTTGTTTATTTTGGAGCCTTCAATTTTGTATGAAATTCCTTTACAGTTCTCTCGAGTATAGCCACCCGAAACGTGATACTTAGAAGCCTGTTATAACGCACATTATGATGACATTTCATTGCATGATTGAGGAAATATATTTACTTCGTTTTACCTACGGATTCACCCATTCTACTTATTTCCGGAGTTTTGATACTTACCTTAAGGCTGGTCGTGAAGGTGCTTTTTTTCTATTAAACTTGTTTTATTAAAATTATGGCACAAAAGGCTCTAACTACATAATTAGGTTTCTGCAAAAGAAATGCTCATATAAGATAAACTTTCATGAATGGAAGTCATCTCAGTAATAATAAAAAACCTTTTTCCTCGAAGCAAATAGTAAGGCAATGGTCCAAAATTAACAAAACAAAATATCCTTTGGGTTAAATCTCTTAAAGAAAATTGCTATTTTAATGAAACCGAACGGATTCAGTCCTATTTATCTAAAAATGAAAGCAAAATGGAGAGAAACGGACGGGAAGATCTAATAAAATTTATTTCTCCATCATGATTCCTCTTGTTATGACTTTATGACCAATCTTGTACAAACCTGGGGCCCAATTCGAGAATGCCGTTTGAGATATCGCCAAACGTCAAATCTCCATTAGATAAAAGTTATATCGCCATTGAACTGTCATTTAAATACGATGAGCTTAAAAGTGACATATCTCATCTCAATTTTGGAAATACGAAGGCGATAATGATTGTCAAAAATGTTATTCATGATTTCTTATTAAACAAAAGAATATCTCGAACCTAGGCAAAGAAAAGTTTTAATGAATAATGTTGGAATGATCATCATTAAATGACATGGTTAATTAATCTAAAAAAATACCCCTTCATATTTGGGTTAAATTCCGTGCCGCTAAGTGTATATTGTATTCTATAGCGATCTTCTTTGAAACCCTAATAATTTATTGTTTTATGTTAAGTATTCAAGCTCCCAGGCCAGGGCCAAAAGCATTGCAATGTCCCTGCCTTTATAGCGGTCATTACAATGGCATATTTAGGTGATAATTCAGAACAGATTTCATTAGATTTTTTTATCCAGTCATGTTAAGTTTACGCCCTATCTATATGCGAAGCCATATCAGACCGTCTGATTCAGACGTAAACTTAAATTGACTGGGTAGTAACTAGTAACGTCAAAACGTCACTCTCGGCAGCAGCTCGAATCGCGTTTTAATGACAGTCAATGGCGATATACTTCGGACATACCTGAGACATCGCTTCTTTGACGATATCTCAAAGGCCACTTGAATAAGCACCGTGATTAAAAAATAAATGAAATAAATACAATCTCAGACATAATAGCAGACAATCTCACAAAAATCGATCTAGTCCCAAATTAAGCCCAAGAAGGCTTGTGTTATGGACACTAGACGACGACATACGTACTTATATAGATAAATATATAATTAAATACATAGATCCAACAACCATGATCCAAGCACAAATATTCGAGGTCATCACACAAATATTTGCCCGCGCCGGGATTGGAACCCGGAACCGCCGGCTCAGTACGCAGGTGCAATACAAACCACGCCAACCGCGTCGTCATTAAATGGACTGTGTATTTTTGTGTGTTATTTCACTCCGGCAACATTTACGTAGACTCGTTGCTTATTTTACGTTTCAGTATGGTTCAGCTCTATTTTTCTCTCTTATTTTTGCTATAATGGCTAACGACTAGTAAATCTGCATAACTGCAAGTATTATTTTATGTAAATGTGACTTTAGTATGAAGAGTTATAATTATTCATCACCAACAATGCCGTGTATAATGTAATCGACCTGAGCCACTTTCAAGTTCCTCTTCACTCTGAATATGAGTGCTCTGAATTTCATTTTAGATATAATAGGGCGCCCTTGCATGTTACTGTTCTTAATGTGGTATAGATTTGCATTTAATACCTTTACACTGATTTGGACCTGGGCAGAGAAAAATAGGCGTGTAGATTTTTTTTGAGGATGTAATCGATTCTATTTTTTATTGGGATCAAATGGCTATATCGGACTTACTACACTTAGACTGCTCTAAAATTCAGAAATGACCGTCAAAGTCCTACATTCCTACGGAGCGCTAGAAACGGTCCATACAAATGACCACCCACATTGTGATGTAATTTTGTGGGTTGGGTTCCATATTTGTATGTATAGTAATTTGCCGTTTTCACCGTGAAAAAGTGCGTTTAAGTTGTCATATAATTATTGTTAAACTATGAGGATTCTGAAAACAATTACAAAGTTTCCTTTGCATTAAAAAAGGCATAAAATTTGCTTAACTTTGAAGTCACATATTAAAAAAAAAAAAAAAAATTCTTTGTTTGACATATTATGGAGGATATTTTTATTAATAATTATAACTACAGTATGTTGTATAATTCAACATCAGTCCATACCCCTATTGAAAAGAACAGTGACACTGCGCGTTGCTTCCACTACCGGGTGAAGGAAACTTCGCGATTTGGCCAAAACACGGTCCCCTCCTCTAAACTCCACTCAGCCCCGCTCCCCTCCGCTTTACACTGTTTCCACTGTAAATTGACATTTCGAGTACTATTATGTGGAATTTTACATAGAAACCACCCGTGAGTCGCAGACAATTTAAAATATACAAACAGGTTTTTACACACGTCGTAGAAGTCGAATATACCGATCAGTCGCAGCGGCGGCCGCCCGAACACTCATGATGGCTCTCCTGATGATGAATCGCGTACCGATTCGAAACATGTCGAGCGATATTCGACTTTTACGACGTGAGTAAACGCGTATATATATTTTAATATTATGGTGAAGGATGAAAATATTAAATTATCTTGATGTTTCGTTTATAGGTCAAATAAAACAGATTAAAATGTTTATTACCGCCTTGTAGTTGAACGCGATTATAAGTCAAAATGCTAATGACCTTTTCAGTCCCTTCGAGACCCATAAAATCACGTCCAAAACGTCGATATAATTAAATAAACAACGTTATAAACGTGATTAAGACCCGTTTTGTGATAATAAAATTAAATACCTAACCTGTGAAAAATATATCGCCAATTACCTAGCATTTCATGAGAAAACCAATTTTCCATCTTCAAAGATATCTCAAAAGTCAGATTAGATATTGACGCTTAAAATATTCCTCCTCAGATTGCGTCAAGCTCACAACATAATTATTTTCAAGCGGAAGTAGCGCATGTCAGTGAAATGCTTCAAGATTAAGTAAGACTTTTCCGACTTCATAGTAATTTAGCAGCATATGCTTAATATGTACGCGTTGTATTTTGAATAGAATTAGGATATACTTACCAAATTAAGACCCCATTTAAAAAATAAATAAATTAGACAATCGGTCTACAATAGGCGGAGAAATGAGAGGACATACAGTTAAATTATAGAACCTCCTCCTTTTTTGAAGTCGGTTAAAAAGAGCAAAGCAACAAATTCACTTTCGCATTATAAATTAGTACGAATTAGTCTAAACAAATCACTTTAATGTACTAAATAAATTATGTGCTATGTAGAACCGTATTTAGAACGGTACCTGTGACTGTACGTGCAAGCTAGTCAAAACTAATTTACCACAATATACCGACTTCAACAGCAACTTGTTTCGTCAACAAACAGAATAAATTTGGAGACAAAGGTCAACATCCTGCATTTTGGGAGAAACGGCCTTACACCATTGTATCGAGGTCATCCCTGAATACATTACTGTGGGTCCAGAATGGCGCTAAAGGAGCCTATGGCTGCGGCCAGCACATACAAATGAGGAAACTTGCACGTTGATGGTGCTTAACCAGCTGCGTTGTTTGGGACGAGTGTCGTTTGTACAACTACAACAACTTATACTCATTTTTGATCAAGCTACTCAAGATACACCCTTCAGTTACATACAAGTTCTCTTTATTGCACACCTCATAAAACATACAGGAGTAATACAACACAAGAAATTACAATTAGATGTCTATGACCAGTAGGGTGGTCCACGGTTGTATGGGAAAAATTCAAACTGTAGTTACTGGTAGCGTCACCCCTCAAAATTGTTACACATATAGTGGTAAATAAATACTGAAAGTTTTGTGAATTTATCTCAACTGTCTTAAAGATTCATTTAAAAGGTATTTTTGTAGCCCTATAAGTAATTAGTACACGGGCTTTTATTACAAATAAATCATATTTATTACAAATAATCATTATTTACTACAAATATTTATTACTATAATTTGTTTATTACTATAATTTGATCAATTTTTAAATGTTTGATCACCTTGAGCACTGTCTTGCAAGCAAGTAAGGAGTCGAGGACAAGTCATATGTTCACTTGAAAGTTTTTTTTAGGTAAAAACAAGTTATCACTAAATAATTATATATAACCGTTTATTACAAACAATAATATTTATTAAAAACAACCATATTTATTTCACAAATAAGAACAATTTTTAAAACTTTGATCACCTTGAGCACTATCTTGCAAGTAAGTTAGGAATCTGTAATTGAACATAAGTAATATAAGGGGAAGGTGTAACAAATTACGGGGGTGGCCGACGTGAAATTAAAAAAAAAATGTTTGGATCACCCTAATGACCAGAGCAAAATATTGCGATTTGTAAAATTAAAAAGAAACCCGTGAATCTATTAAACAAACCAACTATATTATAGTTAGATGATCAATAGAAATTTGTGGAAGAATATCCATTTCAGATTTGAGATCACGGCAATCTCTTATCAGGAATTGAAGGTTCCAAAAATTTAATTTCAAAATTTCAAAATGCATTGTTGCAGAACTAGGAATTCGATTACATTTTGATCGAGTAACTGAAAGCCTTCATGAAAATATGGTGGTGGATTCTAAACTCAGATCCAAAATTTACAAACATACCTATGGTTTGTACGATTAAAAACAAGCATTCTGTGAGTCTAGTAAATAAACCAACAATATTAATATGCCCAACTGATTGACCAATAAAAAGGTTTGTCTTTGATTATGAGGATAGATTTCGGATGCGACAACTTTTAAAAACGCAGACAACATTTAAAAAAGAGAAATATAGATCTTGGTTATTCGGAGCATATCGTATCCACAATAATAACGCTTTTTTTTGGGTCAGGGAGGCGTTCATGTTTTTATAAAGAGTCAGGAATGTTGTTGCTGGTTTATGGAAATTGCTAGCATGGTACTGGGGCACTCCTACGTCTAATAGCATCACTAACACATTTTTATCTGACGATATCAAAAACCCCAACAAGAATACTGAAATTCAGCTGCCCGCCATTTCCCTATTACAATTTGCCTGAACGCTTTACGTACGGGTATGTAAACTACATAGCACAAATGAGATAGCAACAGCCATAGCCGTTCGGAAAATATAAGAGGTCGATTTTACGGGCGCCGTAAGTGTTTTCTGACCGTCGTTTTCTTTTCCAATCCCGTGGAACTGCCCCCAAAGGTCGAAGGCACCTGCGCCAGTCAAAAGTTAGATGTAGATGGGCAATGTCATGTCCCTTATTATCTGAATACGGACTCGTACGTGATGTTTCCCAACTTTGCTTGGGTACGGTTGTATTACTAAAGTTGTTTATTAAACGCAGTTTTGCGGCTCTATAAATGTATTAAGTACTAAATCAGTTAAGTTAAAAGACGATTTCAAGGGAAGTGACGTGGAACGAACGTTGGCTAAATGCGCTACCTATATAATATCGTCAGAGGTCTATGAAAGTCCAAGGCATATATCATGAACTAGAAGGTGCCCGCAACTTTGTACACGTATTTTGCTTTACCGCAGTCGGATAAAAAGTATCCTATAACCATATTTGGATGTCCAGCTATCCTTGCACCAAAATTTGATAAAAACTGTCCAGCCGTTTTAGCGTATGATAGAAATGATATGAGAGGACTATAGAAATTATGACCTACATTGTGCCAGATGATACCGATGGTGCTGAAATATCAAGTCAGGAGTGTAAAAGGGAGAGAGGTAAAGACCAGTTTAGTTGTGTGTAGAAAGAACATTTATTTTATATAAACGGCTGTTTATATACTTATTACAATTTGGGTTAATGCTTATCCAAGCAATATGCATTATGTTACAGTAAACCATTGTGTTACTGTTGAATACTAAATGTAGACATGAGCTACATACTACAGCTTCCCCGTAAGATACCTTCACCCCCGGGGTACTGGAGAAAAAGTAAAATTTCATATTATAATACTTTATAAAAGAAATATCTACGCAAATATAACTCAATTAACTGTCACTAAATTATTAGGTGATCAATCCAATAACTAGCTATAGTATAATTGTTCAATATAATTTCTAAGTGTGAATATCAAATTACATTCACCAATAATTAAAAGTTTACTTGTAGACAGCGAACACGCGTTCGACCTACTTAAAATTTTTGCTTACGCGCGGCTTCGCGGCGGCGTATGCATTTCCGTGCGCGCAGAAATTGCGAAATGTGTAAGTTGTTTACGACATTTGCATCTAAAAAAATTATTAGCAACGATTATTATAATGATTTTAAGTGATGATATCTGGTTTAAAAAAAATAATAATTAGAAATGCTAAGTGACACGGGTAACAATTTCATGTACGAAAGTTATCTAACAATTTATGTATGTAAAAGAAAAATATTTTGAATGAATTGGGCGTTAACCTGTATAGCTAATTAATTATTATATAAAAAATATTCTCTTAATAATAATTTTCTCTTATATATTCCAACTTAGTATATAAATCTTGCAAATCAGTAGACATAATAAAATTAAATCGTGCGTAAATGTAAAATAATTATAACCGAAAACATAAGTTATACAATAAAATATTCACTTACTTAATTCAACGCTTACGTAGGAGTAATGCCTAACGATATTGAGGTCATCACGAGTCGTCACGTTGCGCGATGCATGGCGGGACGTTGATGCGCTGGTGGCTGGCAGGCACGTGGAGGCACGATGCCGTTGCTGATGCGCGATGCGATGACGGGCCGGGCTAACCCTGGACACCCTCGAGCATGGGCCGGGATTTCCCTGGACACCTCTTGAGATGGGCCGGGATAACCCTGGACACCTCTTGATTTGCGAGCCGGGATAACCCTGGACAACGCTCTTCTTTTCTTGAGACTTGTTTCTTCTTATGGCTTCTTTCATAATTGTCTTCTTCTTTTTTTTTAGTTAATTCAAATCTTCATTCTTGAGACTGCATCGTCAGTCTGGTGGTTCCTCTTGTTTCTTGTGGTGTCCCGGACGGTGCGGTGTCCCGGACAGTGTGGTGTCCCGGACGGTGCGGTGTCCCGGACGGTGTGGTGTCCCGGACGGTGCGGTGTCCCGGACAGTGTGGTGTCCCGGACGGTGCGGTGTCCCGGACAGTGTGGTGTCCCGGACGGTGCGGTGTCCCGGACGGTGTGGTGTCCTGGACGGTGCGGTGTCCCGCCGCACCGTCCGGTGCGAGGTTCTGAGGTTCTGGCTGGTTCAGAAGTTCGTCTTCGGAACGTTAGTGCAGGATCGCCATGTAATATATTTAATAATGTGGTGAACAAGGGACGTTGATGGGGAGACAAAGTATATGCAGAGCTCTAGATAGTAGTGAACGTTTAATTACTTAAAACATTAGCTTATATACATTTTTACAATAAGGTTAACGCTTATCCAAGCAATATGCATTATGTTACAGTAAACCATTGTGTTACTGTTGAATACTAAATGTAGACATGAGCTACATACTACAGTGCCAGACGGGCGTGGCGCCGCGCGCCCATACCAAACAAAAGACCTTCCTGCATCACGCTGGTTTTCAATAAAAATCTAGAATTTTATAATAGTATAGATAACTCCAATTCATGACCCGGTAGGTTAGGTAACACCCTCCATATAGTTCAAAATTCATCGTTTGTCAATTTTCTTAACGACGTTAAGGTAGATTAAGGTTGTTGAAAGTTTCAGCAAATTGGACGCAGCGCCACCAGTGGCCAAATTTGCAACTACTTGAGGTTAACCCGGTATGTAGTTTAGGAATCGACGTAAGTTACTAATATTAAATGCCACTACCAAAAAGAACATCAAGTGATTCTGTTCTTAAGTTTGCTGACTTAACTTTCCTAGAACAGTCAGATAGGTACATCGAATTGAGGACCTTCCACCTAAACATAGTGGCAAGATTTTTGTCATATGTCGTTAGAAACGTCGAATTTTTCCTCTAGATTCGTGGCATAACTTCACGAGTCTACTAGTTTTGTTTACGCCGACAACTTTGGACATGATTTTATGAACACGGTGTTGATATGAAGGCTACGTACCGCATAGTGAGCCTTGAGCGAAAAGTTGCCAACGCAACAAGACTTGGTTTGCGTTTTTTTTTGTGTTGAGGGTTTTTCGCGTTTAATCCTTAATCTCGGAAACTAACGAAAATATCTTAAGACGTGGCAAGAAAACACGCAAAAACGTAACAACGTAAAAACTCTCTATCCACTTAGTAATTTACATGTACCTTCATCACCCCTAAACGGCTGGAGGGATTTAATTTTTTTTTGGTAAACGGGTATCAGCGCATTCCCAAACCGACCTTTTTAAGGTACATGAGTACGTTATTAAATTGTAATCATATATTTTGATAATTCTTTGAAGTTATTAAATATATGAATATGATGGAATTTAAAGGCAAAAAACATTATGGGACTTGAGGATATCCTCCATGAAGAATCATAAAGCAACTGTTAAGTAATCAATACCGCACCATATTCAGCTAGTGATGTCTGTCTGTGGTGTTGTTTGATTGATGGCGTGTGTCGGCAGCGAGGCGGGGCTTAGCCGGGGATTGATTATAGCCGACCGGCGCTTCTTGACGGCTTCTGTGCCGATGTATAAAATAGATGGAGATTCAACTTACCTGTTCAATCTTTTAAGTACTACCTATGTTTTCAGTGTAGAAATAATTGATAAGCTTTGTACTTACGAGTACACATGTTTGGAAATAACATCAGAATAACGGAATTTAAAGGCAAAAAACACACGTGACTTGAAAATTTACTTTAATTTGAAGTCGGTGGAAGTGTGAATTTTCCCTCAAATAAGCCCAAACTTTCTCCTGTACACTGTGGCCTTGTTGCTCTGGCCCGCCGGGATCATGAAGCAACTGTTGAGTAATCAGTACAGCACCATATGCAGCTAGTGATGTCTGGGGTGTTGTTTGATTGATGGCGTGTGTCGGCAGCGAGGCGGGGCTTAGCCGGGGATTGATTATAGCCGACTGGCGCTTCTTAACAGCGGATCCTGTGCCGATGTATAAAATAGATGGAGATTCAACTTACCTGTTCTAATCTAATCTAATTTTAAAATATGGCTTCCATCAGGTTAATGATGATTTCGCCAATTTCAAGTTTGCTCGTAGAGCATGCCGTTGTTCGGTGAGGTTTTGCTTTTTGTAAAGTGATAGTGATTTACAAAAAACCACGCGGACTATCGGGCCTTGACCCAGGAAGGGCTATGAACGCTTCAAGTTGAATTCTTCATTAGCTATTCACTCATACGTTAGATCACTGCACAATACGCTATCAATACTACACATTGAACAACTAAAATGAATAAATAATGAACAACTAAACCTAAACGCATGCGGCCATCTTGGGACACGAACCGGAAGTCCAACTTACCTGTTCAATCTTTTAAGTACTACCTATGTTTTCACTGACAGTGACAGTGACATTTTATGGCCAAATAACGAAAAAAAATGTTTTTGCGATTTCTGGAAAAATACTTTTTTCAAGTTACAGTGTTTTGTCATGACACGGCAATGTAGAAATAATTGATAAGCTTTGTAGTTACGAGTACACATGTTTGGAAATAACATCAGAATAACGGATTTTAAAGGCAAAAAACACACGTGACTTGAAAATTTACTTTAATATGAAGTCGGTGGAAGTATGAATTTTCCCTCGCAAAAGCCCAAGCTTGCTCCCGTACACTAGGGCCTTGTTGTTCTGGCCTGCTGGCATCATGAAGCAACTGATGAGAAATCAGTACCCCACCATATGCAGCTACTGATGTCTGTCTGTGGTATTGTTTGATTGATGGCGTGTGTCGGCAGCGAGGCGGGGCTTAGCCGGGGATTGATTATAGCCGACAGGCGCTTCTTAACAGCGGATCCTGTGCCGATGTATAAAATAGATGGAGATTCAACTTACCTGTTCTAATCTAATCTAATTTTAAAATATGGCTTCCATCAGGTTAATGATGATTTCGCCAATTTCAAGTTTGCTCGTAGAGCATGCCGTTGTTCGGTGAGGTTTTGCTTTTTGTAAAGTGATAGCGATTTACAAAAAACCACGCGGACTATCGGGCCTTGACCCAGGAAGGGCTATGAACGCTTCAAGTTGAATTCTTCATTAGCTATTCACTCATACGTTAGATCACTGCACAATACGCTATCAATACTACACATTGAACAACTAAAATGAATAAATAATGAACAACTAAACCTAAACGCATGCGGCCATCTTGGGACACGAACCGGAAGTCCAACTTACCTGTTCAATCTTTTAAGTACTACCTATGTTTTCACTGACAGTGACAGTGACATTTTATGGCCAAATAACGAAAAAAAATGTTTTTGCGATTTCTGGAAAAATACTTTTTTCAAGTTACAGTGTTTTGTCATGACACGGCAATGTAGAAATAATTGATAAGCTTTGTAGTTACGAGTACACATGTTTGGAAATAACATCAGAATAACGGAATTTAAAGGCAAAAAACACACGTAACTTGAAAATTTACTTTAATTTGAATTCGGTGGAAGTGTGAATTTTCCCTCGCAAAAGCCCAAGCTTGCTCCCTTACACTAGGGCCTTGTTGTTCTGGCCTGCTGGGATCATGAAGCAACTGTTGAGTAATCAGTACCGCACCATTTGCAGCTACTGATGTCTGTGGTGTTGTTTGATTGATGGCGTGTGTCGGCAGCGAGGCGGGGCTTAGCCGGGGATTGATTATAGCCGACCGGCGCTTCTTGACGGCGGATCCTGTCCCGGTGTATAAGAAAGTGTTCAATATTTTAAGTTCTATGTTTTCACTGTAGAGATAATGCACATGTTTGCAATCAACATATGTACTGTGCCACACGTGTCTTAAAAAAATCCTCCAATTTTAAGTCGGTGGAAGGGTGTGAATTTCTATTCGCAAAAACCCTAGCTCGCCCCGTTACACTAGGATCTGGTTGGTCTGGCCCGCAACTATTGAGTAATCACCAGCGGCAGTAACGGTACTCGTATTCGTAACCAATATTAGACGAGATATGCACCTTGCATACCTAACACGCTACATTACGAGTATGTCACTTGCTACGTCACCACCTGCTAAGTCATCACACGTCATCGCATGTATGCACGTGGGCCTAATGGAAATTTACCTATTTCTCCTCAGCAAGCCTTACAGTGAACCGCTGGTAGATATTTTAAAATATAATAATGAATGCCCTTCAAGCGAATGTGTAACTGTCTTTACACATTAGGCCTATCTGGCATGTATGCTTTTATTTTTATTTTTAATTTATATTTATAAAAAGGGTAGATTGCACAAATGTAACTTTGACAGAGAAAAGTTGTGTTTTTCTCAGTCAACCTTTGACAACAATAACTGGAAAGCTATTAATATACGCGATATAATCCGTTTAAATAGTTTCATTTAAATGTCTGACAGTCGCGAAAACCGAGTCACCTAGTAGGCATAGCTGTTTGGAATTCGATTAGCTTTTTTTTTTTCAATAATAAATCCAATCGCTCGGATATACCCTCCCTGGATTTCCTTGACCGTTTAGTTTTTGGCTTCTCCTGAAAAGTAGGTCATTTTGAGTTATGCCTTTTCTCATACTAGAGGTACTGAAATATAACCGTAGATGTTAAATGCAACAACCAGATAATTTACTGTTTATCCGGACGCTTTTAGAGTATTATTCTCAATAAATACAAGAATCCGAGAAGACCCAAGCCAATAGTGTGTCCCACATAAATGTCAAATATCATGCCTTAACGAAAATAAACAACGGATCGGCCAATCCGAACCAAAAACTACCGTGGGTCTACTCCGGTTGTTGGTCCAAATTGTATCGAAAATGTTTCGGATACATTGCGTACTCTTTGCTGATACGAGTTTCGACACTGGTGTTTACCATTTTATATCACCCTACATATAGTTAACTATGGCTAGTGGGGCCGAACTTAACGTTTCCTTATATTTTTCCTAACGACCTACGAGTATAATGCCTATTTTAGCGAACAGCTGCATATGAAGTACCTAACCGTAATGACATTTATTTCTTCATTGAGATATATTTAATTTCGTACAGTTCAATTCGGTAATTATTATCACTAATGTACAGTTAATGGATATTGATGGCCTTATAAGCCGGCTTGTTTAGGTATATCACCCAATGCAATTTGAATAGTTAGCAGAAAATTTAATCATGTCACGGTGACATTTGAAATTCGATATACTGGTATGCATTTATGGATAATAATATATCGAAATACAAAACGACCGCGGTCAGCAGGCGTAACTGCTCATTTTTCTTTTTCAATCCCTGGATTTAGGTTTTGGTTAGTAGGAATTTAACAAGCCGCTTTGATAGCAATCGTTTTTGAATTATGTTTAAATGTCTAGATAATACTGCACCATTACAATCGGTAATATTTATCATAGAAGTAATCTGCTTTCTAAAGATTTTAACTAATTTCAAACGTCCGGACCGACAATCCAAAGGTACCCGGTTCGTTTCCCGGTAACGTCCACTAAGTAACTCATTTATTTTTTTCTTTGAGCTTTGATCTTTGTATCAATGTTTTAATTACAAACGATTCCTGTATAAGGTTAGTTTCAAAAGTAAAACAATGTTAGCGTATCATCCTATACCACGCTCAAAAGCTCTTGAGCTTTTTAATAAGATTTCGAGTCCGTCGAGACTAGGATGCTCTCATCTCAGAACATCATAGCCTCTTGACATTAACAGAGATTGCTATCTCATACTGAGCTCCTTTTCATAAAATAAAACTGTTAATACTAACTACCAAGACCGCAAAGCTGGGCTGGACACGACGTCAGACACGGCACACGGCCAGAATAATTACCGAATGGACACTGCAAGGCTACCGGAGCAGAGGCAGGCCGAAAAGGAGATGGCGGGACAACTTGAATGCATTCAGTCAAGAGTCGAGGGAGCAGGCAGCTAATTAATAGAGACAAGCGCAAGAGAAGCGTGACACACACATCTATAGGCTAGAAAATAATAATAGAATATTAACCCATCAATGGAGATTGAACTTAAACACTTTCCAAGTAACTGAATACACCCGTCCAATAGTAGCCATGGAATGGAAACAATAACAATAAATAATGATACGGGAAGGAGCGGGCCGGATGGACACGACCGTTTACAGTGAAACGAACTGTGCGAACCGATTGTGTACTATAAATGGGTGCGCTTTATCAAAACCCGATCGCACGCGTATCGGCGGGCCTTTTTACTGATGGCTAAAATACTTTAAGGCAGCTTCGTCGGTATAATGTATTGGTATGGTATAACCCTTTCGCATCAACATCGACGGAAAGTCGGTGTTATACGACGAGATCGTTGAAGAAATGTGTGTTATTTTTTGGCACATTTGCGCGTGTTTTGCAGTTGGGTTCTTGATTACAACGAAAGGGGTTTTGGCTTTTAAAATGAACTTAACTATTTTATAGTGAGAATGCAAATTGTTCAGCTGTCTGCAGTGAAAGTGTCAGTTTCCAGCGTTTTAATGGCCAGTAAATTGACACCCAAAAGTTGCGTCACACGTTGCCGATTTCAGCTATAGTGGTGAGATGCTAGATAATTTTTATATTTAATTATTGTAAGGTACTAACGGGCCTTTGATTGAATTCAGGCGAATTGAATAAATTGAACGAAACCAACTAGTATAAAGAGACGGACTGAGGATCATCAAGGCATATTCAAATTTGCCCATGATTAAATTGTCACGCAGTCTGGTTTTTCAATTTCACAACAAAATTATACCCACATACTACAATATAATAAAGAAATCTTGTTAAATAATGGAGTCAGATTGCCTTTTAACAAAATTGTATTTAACTTGCAATGTATGTACGTATGTATTATGTCTCTATCAGCCATAGACGTCCACTGCTAAACATAGGCCTCCGCCATAGTTCGCCACTAGGTAAGATCCTGTGCTGTGCAGAGCGCATCCATCGACTCCCTGCGACCCGCACGAGGTCATCTATCCACCTAGTCGGGGGCCGTCCCACGCTGCGCTTTCCTATACCTGGTCACCACTCCAGGACTTTAATAAACATTAGTTTACTGTGGTATTTAAACTAAGTCAACTATCCTATTGCGCCGGATGGTCTAGATTTTCTTGACATCAAATTTCAACATTCTGGTCACGGTCTTGTGGAATACCTAATATGGCTTCTGAGGCGCACCCCTTAGTTTGAAAACCGATGACGTAGGTTTTCAAACTGTGGGGTGCGCCTCACAAGGGGGCATGAAGAAACATAAAGGGGGGCATGGACGAAATAATAATTTAGCCGACTTTAAATTATCAGTTTAATATATATTGTCATGTTTTATATGGTCTACAGGGTGAAATAATATTGACCGTTTTAATTATGACAGTAGATAGTTAAGGAACCCACACCACTCTTACAATGAACCCTAACAGTAGCTAACGCAACCCTTAGTGACGACATTTGTAGATTCCTTGGCAAAAAATAAAAAATACGTGATTTTTCTTTCAGCATCTTTTAGTACTAAAATATTGAGATAAAACAGCTGAAAGATATTCTATAAAACCATGCATTCGCGGATACCGCGTAAGTGCGCTGTGCGAAAGGCGGCAATAATGCTTTTTGTATTGTATTGGTCCAGATAAGATAGGCGAGCGCGCCCCGCCCCCCGCACCGCTAACCCCGAGCGTCACTCAGTTAACGATTATCCACACGTTACTAATTATTTATACGGACAGCACATTTTATTATGAAAATTTTATCTATGTTTTTTTCTCAGAAATGGCATCCTATATTGATACCCAATGCCTGGGAAAAATTTGAACGGTCAATAATATGTCACCCGGTTTATTTCTGTAATGTATCTTATGTTTGAACTTGGAACGTGTATTTTTGTTGACGTGATAACTTCTTATATATCGGTGAACGCCGGCTGCACGCACGAAAAAGCATGATCCATTGTCACGTTCCGCCTGAGCCGAGCGTGCAAGCGAGAGCGTGGAACAAGCGATAGAGAGGCACGATCAGCCTAAGGGCGCGAGTACACGCTGCCGCCTCCGCGCCGACACCGCACCGCCGCCGCACACTCCGCGCTATGTACACGAGACGCGTAAAGCGCGCCGCCGCGCCGCCGCCGCACCGCCGCCGCACCGCCCCCGCAACGCCGCCGCACCTTCGCGCTATGTATACGAGATGCGAGCCCCCCGCCGCCGCCACGCCGCCGCCGCGCCGCCGCCGCGCCGCCGCCGCGCCTCGCGCCTCCCGATGCCATTTTGTTATTTATTTCATTACCGATCGCTTAAGAACGTGCACGTGCTTACTAAACTTTACTTAGTAAACTATCATGTTTTTTTTTTGATTACGAATTGTTTACATGCCTAGTGGAGGAAAGAGAAGTGCTATGGGACAAACATCTGGAAATATATAAAGATAAGCGGAAAAGTTTAAAAGCGGTGTCGGTGCGGAGGCGGCGCGGTGTCGGCGCGGAGGAGGCACCGTGTACACGAGCCCGTGCGGCGGCGGTGCAGTGTCGGCGCGGAGGCGGCACCGTGTACACGTGCCCAGCGTTCAGCTATTTCTTATAGAAATAATCCTTTTGCTTGAGCGAATCCACTTAGCTTTGTACCCGATGAACAATACTCATTATCTGAATTGTTAGCTGTGGCCACAACTGCCACTTCAAAATATAAGGCGTTATAAGTGCAAATTACTTTTACACTAAATTAGTCTTTAAGTCAAACGAAATAAGGTTTACTCTTAAACAAAGAGAACAGAGATGTTGGTCACTTCATTGTCATTATAAGCATCGATAGGAACTTCACTGCTCTTTCACTTACGAAGTGACCAACATCTGTGTTCTCTTTGTTTAAGAGTAAACCTTATTTCGTTTGACTTAAAGACTAATTTAGTGTAAAAGTAATTTGCACTTATAACGCCTTACATTTCGAAGTGGCAGCTGTGGCCACAGTTAACAATACAGATAATGAGTATTGTTCATCGGGTACAAAGCTAATGGGATTCGCTTAAGAAATGGGCTTCGAACTATACGCATCAATTTCTCTTCCACGCCATCGGCCGGCATTCAATTCATAAAAGTATGCAATTTTTCATCAATGCTATCTTATGGCGTTATTACGTAAAATTGCCGTCCGTAAACCGACTTTACAGACAACCAATTTAATTTTCTCATAATACGGGTAATAGAAAAAAGTTTGGAAACCCCCGCTCTGTGTCTTTAATTTTGCGCATATTTTGGCCAGTGAACGTCCACGTTTCAGCACCGTACGTGAGTATAGGCGAGACATATTCGTTATACCACACGGACTGCAACCAAAGTAGGCACTTGGTTCAATATTTGAAAAATTCTGGCACGTTTTATGCGGGTTTTTAAACAGCGACTGCAATACAATTTGAATATATCTCAGTGTTACGAGTATAAGGGCTTTTACCCACGAGTTACAGTCTGACACAAAAGAGTAGAAATTAAAAAGTGGCAATACTGTCGTGTCGTCCCCTTCTAATCAATTTAATAAAACGGGGACGTCCATACAGTATTGCCACTTTTTAATTTCTACTCTTTTGTGTCAGACTGTAAACACTCCGTAATTTACTTCGACTGCGAGAAAATAAAAAAATATACAAACATTATAATTGATTGTTATGTCACCATGCGCAAAATTCACAGATTTTTTAACTATGACAAGCGGGCATAGACAATTGTAAGACTTTTTTTTTATATAAAGGGCTGCCAGACGATCTGAAATTTTGACCGACCTGATCAGGTTGGTTTGTCTTTAATTTTGTAGTTAGCCGCTAACAAAGTGTTTTTTCATACAATTATTTAATGGTTTCTATTTAAACCCTAGGGGCTAAAATTACCAAATTAGGAGCTATTATGAATGTGTATCCCGCTCCCAGAGGTTAAAAGACGTACCTACTTTTTGAGCAGGTGAAATGAAATAACTCTTTTTACTTCAGTTTATGGCTAAACTTTGTACAATAATCAAATAAAAGAGAAGCAAAATTAAATTATGAATGAATTCCCCTAGATTGAGACAAATTGCCAACGGCGAAGCAAACACATTCATAATACCCGTAAATTAGAATGTAGCCGAATTAAATCCATAAACAAACAAAATTCAATTTGACCTGGTGTAATCAAGGAACTTACACTGTGAATTTTAATGGACCTTTTCGCAGCTTACACTGCTAAATCAAATATAAAGTCGGCTCGTTTTCAAAGTGAACTAGGATGGGTACACATATTCGGGATGTTTTAATTTGGCCGGGTTTGTCCGTTAAGTGTGGTTGAGTGCATAAGCTAGGCAGAAAGCTGTGAATAAAAAATAAATCTACCTTAAAGTGACATAAATTTACGTTGAGCCTTGTTAGGATTACAACGAAGGTTCTAAATAATGATAGAAAACTAGAAGGTGCTTGCGAAATTCACGCAGAAAAATAAAATGGTTTATAACTTTTTTGCTTCTCCGTAGCAGTGAATCATTTTTTGTCCTCTCATCACGCCAAAACAGCTAGACTGATACCATGAATACAAAGACCAAAGCTTAAAGAAAAATTGAAAAAGGAGCTACCTGGTGGAAGGGACCGGGAATCGAACCCGGTACCTCTGGATTACCGGTCCAGCGCGTTAGCCACTTCGCTACCCTCGCTCCACTGTGGATCGACTCCCGGTCCCTTCCACCAGGTAGCTCCTTTTTCAATTTTTCTTTAAGCTTTGGTCTTTGTATTCATGGTTTATATGAAAATTGTGGTGAACCCACATTCAAAAAAATGAGACATTACATGTTTCATAAATTTATAAAAAGCTAGACTGGTTTTAACAAATTATCGTCTATTGACAACCATAATTCACTAAGTAATAAATACCTAAAAAACAAAGCTCGTATCGCAGTGTCAATCCGCTTACTAGATACGAGGTTTTGAAGAGAAGTGACAGAAATTTTGGTGAGTTTTGGTTGACACCAGCATCTTTGGCACAACTGTCACAAGCGACTATTTCTCGCGCGAGATAATTGCCTGTCTCTTTTTGTGCAGTAACGATAGAGGGTGACGCTGTGTCGCGCGACAAGAGTCGCGAAGCATAGTTGTGACAGACGGGCAGGCGTTTAGTATAGGGATAGCTCCACATCCAAAGATAGTTATAGGATAACCATCTCTCCTCTTACGAGGGTTACCAACCACGATTTCCGTGGCAATATTGTTAAATAAAAACTCCCAAATAAATATCAGGCTATCAGCGACTGCTACGCCAGTTATCCTTGTCGTTCCAAGCAAGAACATTAATGGAAATGAACTGTAACGCAAAACGAAATTGGACTCCTGCCATTCGTGGCCAGGCGCTGTCCGAAGGGGGGTCACAGCCCCCCCAATCGTACACGTCAGAATGAAAAATCTTCTAAAAATTTACAAAGTTAAACCAAAAATAATTGACAACTTTCAATTTCTTTAACTAACTTTTTTGCCGATATAATCAAACTAGTGACCCGCCCCGGTTTCGCACGGGTGCAATGCTATATTATACATGTGTAAGTATATAAACCTACCTCTTGAATCACTATTAAAAAAACCGCATGAAAATCCGTTGCGTAGTGTTAAAGATCTAAGCATACATAGGGACAGACAGACAAAAGGAAGCGACTTTGTTTTATACTATTTGTACCTAGTGAGAAAGGAAAAAAAAAACATAAAAATAAAAATATACCTACCAATTTATGAATATAAACCTATTTGAAAAGTCCATCATTCTAAAACAGCGTAGGCGACAAGTAATTGGACACAGCGCAGAAAATCTTACAGTCGGACTAGTACTAAGACGGATTGACTGTTCTTTTTGTAGTTTGCAATTGTAATTTTTCCACAAGGTGACGTCAATAAGTGCTGATTCTTAGACGACGGTGCTTTCACCTTTTTTTTATATTTTCAAAACTAGTCCGTATAACCAAATAAAAATAATATTTTTGGACCCAAACTGGATCTTGGCCTCGGACACCAGATCACGCCACGCTCCACGATCCTGGGCGAGCTCTCGCCAGTTAAGGATGCCTAGTAGATGCTTATTTATTAATAAAATTATTTATTTATTTATTTAAACTTTATTGCACAAAACAAAAGTCAGTACAAATGGTGAACTTAATGCCTAATGGCATTCTCTACCAGTCAACCATAGGGCCAAACAGAGATGCTTCAAGTGGGTGCAGAGACTAATGAAATTAGTTTAAACTTAAAACTATTTGAACATTTTAAATGTTGTCAATTTTGTGACTCCCTAAAATTTCCAGCTATGACCGCGCCAATCCGTGGCGGAAACACAACTCCATCTAATTCATTTTTTACATGCAGGTTTCCATCGGCACAGTAATAAAAATTAAGTAAATTCAAAAGTCTTCAATTAAAATTACAAAACATAAAAAGCAATTTTGTAACCCCCTCCAAAAGTCCAGGTTGCGACCGCGCCTTTGCGGCGGAAACATAACTCCATCTAATTCCTTTTTTACATGCAGGTTTCCATCGGTAGGCCCGTCACGTTTTTTATATGAATTTAGCGTAAAAGGAGACGAGCTCACGACCCCCATTCTGCTTGTCGGCCGATCTCGACATGTTGAATTTATGTTTTTCGTACGTCAAATGCGTGTAAACTGCTGCTTCCCTGGAACGGACCTTGACCCTGTCTGGGTAGAATTAATGTCAAAATGTATCTATTTATTGCTGCACTGAAAAAAAAATCTGTAAAGTTGGTTTACGGATGATAGTTTTACGTGATAACGTTATAAGAAAATATCGATGAAAATTTGCATACTTTTATGAATTCAATGCCAGCCGATGGAGTGGAAGAGTGGTAGATACGTCACAAGCCGAACACTTAGGCCGATCGCGCCTCTCTATCGCTTGTTCCACGCTCTCGCTTGCACGCTCGGCTCAGACGGAACGTGGCAATGAGTCATGCTTTTTCGTGCGTGCAGCCGGCGATCATCGATATATAAGACTTTATCACGTCAAAAAATAGCTCAACTAGTTTAACTACTTGAGAAATAGCCAAATTGTGATAATTATAAAAACGGTTTGAACTCACGTAAAGATTTTCAGGAAGGGCCCGACATGTTTCGAACTCATATGGAGCTCTTCATCAGGGGCGGCTATTTATGCTGCTATGCAACTCGCGGCACATTTTATTTTGTTTAAGAAGGCCTCACGATAGCTTTAATAATATTATAGCCAAATTGTGCTTAGTAGTAACCAAAATTATGCAAATTTTACACGACTTATTTTGGTTACTAGTAGCCAAGCAGTTTGTCAGTCCTCCGATTTATACCATCATCAGTTTAGTCGACCTTGATCTTGAGTTCTATTTATTATCATAAAAATAAACTATATTAGTTATTGTAGATTAAAGCAACTTAATAGGCCTTATTCCTTTTAAAATTTATTTTTTCCATATCATGACAAATATATTGATAATTTCAACCAACTTTTTGAAGTGAATAATACTTTCCTCCCAGTTCTTGGTAGTACCATAGCTATTTCAAGCTATCATTGCGTGCAGTCGAAAATAAGTTGAAAAAAAATTAGTAAAAAAATGTTTTAAGTTAAACGGTTTTATTGAAAATGTACTAAAAGGTAAAAAATAATTCGGTAGGTCCTAGGTACCAGACATCACACCACTCTCCTCATCAATCTAGGGCCTTGATCAGACAAAAAATAAAATCGTTGGGCGCGTGTAGCCAGCGTATGATATAATGATATAGCGGTTGACTTGATAGAAATTTCACACGCCCAACGATTTTATTTTTTGTCTGATCAATGCCCTAGATTGATGAGGAGAGTGGTGTGATGTCTGGTACCTAGGACCTACCGAATTATTTTTTACCTTTTAGTACATTTTCAATAAAACCGTTTAACTTAAAAAAATTTTTTACTCATTTTTTATTTTCAAGTTTTTAGTTTTTAATTTTGTTACATACTTCTCTTTCTTTTTAATTCATTCAGTAAGTTCCTCATTATTTCAAGGTTTTTTTATAGCCCAGTAAATTTTGCAACTTTTAAACGGTATGATTCTGGACGGAAAACGTTGCTCCGCCTGGGTCAGCGGTTCAATCACGTCTGGTATAGAACCTGGATCCAGATTATTCCAGAAAGCCTTTGATGGTGCTATTGTTTTATTACTGGTGACATGTGTTTGGCAGCGGAGACATAACGAAACGAAAACGAAAAAGTAACGTTGTTCTTGAAGATAATTCTACAGGTAGATACCTATCTTAATGCGCCAGTATTTTAACGTTCTGCTTGTACTTGATTAGGATAATGAAATGAAATGATTTATTTGCAGAAACATGGTTGTAACATTGTGTGTTTGTCTTAACAAAATTAGTATGAGTATCACATGTTTAGCCAACATGGCATGCAAAAATTAACAGCTTAAATAGTATGAATGTCGAATTAATATGTATATCCAGGAAAAACATCTCTAAATTATGTCTATTCCTTAAAATTAAAAAAATCTGTCAACGTATAGAAACATTTGTCTATTAACCAGTTTCTTAATTTAATTACAAATACTTTGTCAGGCAGCAATCTTATTTCGTAAGGTATATTATTGTAGACTCGAATACTCATTATGTAACATTTTTTTTAAATAATGAAGTTCTACATGGTGGCATTAGCAGCTTATGTTCGTCCCTTGCTCTTAATTTATTATTAAATTGCGGTTTTTTAAAGTGATGATGCAATTTTCGAACGAGACATGCTAATTCTAATACATAAATATAATACATATAACAACGTTTGATGCAAATTTCACAAACGTGAATGAACAATGTATTAATAGCATTTTCGAATTGCAGATGATTTCCAGTTCTGCATTACAGGGTACGCTAATATTGGTTATTTAACCTGACTTTGCGTTGCTCAGGTGTTTCGGACGATACCAGTTCTTTTTGTCTCTCACGTTGCCCTTTTATCCTGGCCTGGGGTCACATTGCTCAGGTGTTTCGGACGCTACCAGATACCTTTGTCTCTCACGTTGGCCACACAACCTGGCCTCATGTTGCACAGGTGTCTCTGACGCTAACCGTTTTCTTCGTTTTTTGTAGTCGACTATAATAATAATAATAATAATATATAATAATAACGTGTTGCTTCCGGCCGTCTGCACGATGGCATTACGGGGCCCACCTAGTGAGGGGCGAGTCACCACCCGCCAGAGGTAACAGTCGCATAGATGGTTACGGCGGGTGTCATTTTTCTACTGCAATAGCCCACAGAAAAAGTCAATCCAAACTTCATTTTAATAGCCCGGTTTCTTTTCCATATTAATGCAATAGTTCAATCACCTGCTGGGACCGGTTCATGGATGTATCATCTTATTGATATGATCAGGAACGGGTCCCAGCAGGGCAACAGCCACAGCAAATTTCTCCAAGGGGCCTCTACGTGTTGGATCCATATCCCCACGCAATAGCCTTCCAAAAGACCGGGACGTATGAGCCCGAGACTCAAAAAATGAGAAACAAATAAAAATAATAATTTTATTCATAAACAACTTAATTTTAGTTACAAGTTTTTGAACCCTCCTAGTAGGTATGTAGATACCTGTGTCAGGAGGACTCGCTCTTCCTGAGGTGGTAAGTACAGTTGTTTTTTTGTATCCAATAGTTGTTAAATAGTTGTTATACACCTTACAATTTAAGAGGTTTTAACTTATTATTTAGAAATTAAGATTAAAATTTTGTGTGAGTTGTGTGTGTGTGTGTGTGTGTGCGTGTGATTGTGCGCGCGTGCGCGCGTGCGTCAGTGTGTGTCTGTTTGTGTGTGTGTACCTGCGAGTGCGTGAGTGCAGTGTGTAGCAATATTTCCTGTTTTTTGTTAATAGTGAACACTTTAATTTACCTATAAGTACTTCATTAAGCATGCAAAAAATTACGAACAAAAATTAGGTTGTTATAAGTAAGAGATCTTCTACTTCATTGTATGTCATTCCTGTCAGCCAGCCTTTTAGAGTCTCTTTACAGTTATGGTAGTTTAGTGGATATATGTTAACCTTATTATTAATTAAGTTGTACATGTGTGCTGCTTGTGCTTCAAATTGTCGTGCTGCAAATGCAGACTTACAAGAGGGTACAGGAGCTACAGCACGGCTCGTCTACGGTTCAGTACAGCATTTTTGTATGGAAGCCCATGATGAAGTCTCAAAACAACGGTGACGACATATAGTTTTCGCATACTAAGGAGTTGACACTCATTATACAGATCAGACGTGGGATATCGATATGGTTTGAAGAACATAGTTTTGAGCAAGCAACTCTGTCCCCTTTCCACTTCTAGGTATTTGACTTTTGTAGCCCCACCCCATATCGATATACAATACGTCATGATAGACTGTGCTAAGGTTATGTAAATCTGCTTTAGTAAGATCGTGTTAGTGATGTGTCTTAACATTTTGAAAATCCAGATGAGCTTGCGTATCCTACTATTAATGTTTTCAATATGTTGGTGCCAAGAAAGTCTCTGGTCAATGAAGACCCCTAAGTATTTCGTTGAGGCAACTTTTTTTAATTGTTTACAACTACATGTACTGTTAGTGTTAGACTATGAGACTATGAGTTCCAATTTCACTCTCTTTTGCACGCTCTATACTTTTCTTTCGCTTTATTAAGCCTTCTTTTTCGTTGAGTTGCTGTTTCTGTTTTATTTTTGTTTGTTTTTGTTTTATTGCTTTTTACCATTTCGTTCTCATGAGTAATGGACATTAATAGTAGATTGTTCAACAAGGGACTAAAACGAGCCATAATGACACGAGATGTTATAGCCACCCGAGCTAAGCGAGGGTGGCTAATAGTTCGAGTGTCATTATGGTTGTTTAGTCTCGCGTTAAACACTCTACTTTTCACTTTGAATGCGAGGAAAATAAACGACGTTCAATACAAAATTACGATATTTATTATACCTAACAAAGTTTCTTACAATTACGTAGTACAGCCGTTAATCTAACCTCAGAAAAATTGAAAGGGCAATTTGTACAATTCTTTACATTTAAATGTGTGGTTTTCCCCTTTAAATTAAGCTGGGTCGGCGTGGTTTGTAATTGAGAAGTATGTTCAATATTTTCACTCGAAATCGAAGTAAAACTTGGAGAGAATGGAGAGTATAGTAGAGACGTAGACCTTTTCTCAAAAAGGTTGCCGATGGTAATTTCATTAGGCTCATTCTCGTCCCGTGATGTTGATGGGCGTGGGTTAAATGTTGGTTGTGATTTCTGCTTTGAGGATATTTTAATACCTTCAATATAGTATAGCCTTCGACAGATATTGTATTTATTTTGGATTGACTCCTCTATATAGCCGCTATTCAGCTTTATTCTTCTTCATTGGAAGATGATGATGATTACATATTTTGTCCGTAACTTATAAAGTGACACAGTTAATTGGTCTAATTGGTGATTACAATTCAAGCTTAATACAAGTAATGGACATCTACTCATTCAAAATTCTAATAGAAAAAAAATGTTCCGTGGTTTTTATTTTTATTGTAATGACGCTTTAAATGCTTGCATATGTCATGATTTGTAGGATTTAAACTGGAAATGTAGTGAATATTTTATGAAGGCAGCTATATTTTGAAAATATTAACCGTCAAACCTGGTAACACAGGTGTTCTAATTAATATGATATCTGAACGCAGCGACAAGCTGCCTAAATATTATTTTAGAATAGCAACACTGATCACTTGTCTATGATTAATAATCTATCAACCAATAAAAATGTCCTGTGGATGGTAAGTGAACTTCCTGATTGGTTCGCTTCGGACCAATCACTGATGAACATTTTCCCGCGTTTTGACATGACGGGTGGTGCCGAAGTTATCGTCAGGACAGGCATTCTGGTGGAAGAACTGACAGAGAGAGGAAGCTGAGAAAACCTTCCACAATTCAGAAGTACTAAATGAACAAACTCCCACATGGTGGACGAACTGATACTGAACAGTGCACGTAAGTACTATTGAAGTGTTGTAATATAATCATACACTATTTTAATTAACGAATTTCTATGTTTTTTATAAAGTAAACCTTATCCGTTATATGTTGAGTTAAATGCCGATAGCGTTTAATAATTTTGCTTCTGTTCCTGTGTAATGAAAAAAAAACTAAGAAAGTTTACAGGACAAAAAGGAAGGAAAGTTTAAAGAAACGTTGTGTTCTTTGGTTAAATCCATAACGAGTTTTTTTTTTACTTGAATGCGTAAGTTGGTACTCTTACCCGCATATAAAAAAAATACATTTGTAGTATTTTTTCCGCTGGAAATGTATTCGTTATATTATAGATATTGAAGAGTTAGTATATTTATTAGTTAGTACATTAAAGTAGTAAAATATTATGATGAAAGTAATTTAAATATGATCTACAATCTACCTTGTGTTAAGACAAAATTCTCCATATCATCAAATTATAAGGATTCAAGTAGTGTTAATTTTTTTGGGTTCGAATGATAAGATAAATTATGTTGTTGGTTCAGATTATCATTCTAGTCATTAGTAAATTAGCATGATTTCTTCGGATATATTATATTTGAGATATATATCTTATAAATAAATACAAATTATATTGGAATTGAGATGCAACATGTTACTAAATAACCCTAGTAAGCGTCATAAAAGTAACTTGGCATGTATTGTTCTATTTACTTATTACATGGTGATAGTTTTTAAAGGACGTGACATGAGCATCGATTTATAAAGTTAATATTATGGAGTGAGAAAATGTCAGTTATATTAGATTAGTTATGTTCTGACGTAAGAGTGCGTTTGGACTCGGGAGTTAAGCTGATTTTGAAGTGAGCGTACGTCTAGATTTATGTTGCCTAACGTGAGAGTGCGTCTAGGCTCTGGAGTTACGTTTGTTTGACGTAAGCGTGCGTCTGGATTTTGGTTTGATGTGAGAGTGCATCTGGATTTTGGTTTTTCTGGCGTGAGCGTGCGTCTGGATTTTGGTTTGCTTGACGTGAGAGTGCGTCTGGATTCAGGTTTGTTTGACGTGAGAGTGCGTCTGGATTTTGGTTTGTTTGGCGTGAGCGTGCGTCTGGATTTTGGTTTGTTTGGCGTGAGCGTGCGTCTGGATTTTAGTTTGTTTGACGTGAGCGTGCGTCTGGATTCTGGTTTGACGTGAGAGTGCGTCTGGATTTTGGTTTGTTTGGCGTGAGCGTGCGTCTGGATTTTGGTTTGTTTGGCGTGAGCGTGCGTCTGGATTTTAGTTTGTTTGACGTGAGCGTTCGTCTGGATTCTGGTTTGTTTGACGTAAGAGTGCGTCTGAATTTCGGTTTGTCGGACGTGAGTGTACGTCTGGAATTTGCTTTGTTTGACGTGAGAGTGCGTCAAGATTTAATTTTGTTTTCGATGTGAGCGTGCGTTGTTTGATGATTTGAACGTACGCTTGGAACTTACGTTTTTGTATGAAATCGCGTAAACGTGCATTTAGTGATTATTTGCATTGTACGCGTCAGCTTGCGTCCTAGTTTAGTATGGTCATGTGAGCTGAATGCTCTAGATTTTTTTTAACGACGAAAGATTAAGTTTATAATTTTAAAACGAACATAAGTTTGAATAATATTAAAAGTATGAACATGTATTTGGATATTGTAAAAATATGAGTCTTTGTTGAATTAAGAAAAGAGAGTCTTAAAGTTTACGAATTAATTCACAATAAAACTTAAATGTGCGCTTGAAGTTAAGGAAAATAATGAAAAGAATAGTATATAATATAATAGAATAGAAGTAAAAGTTATTAAAAACCGGATAGTCAGTATGTCTAGTGAGAGTTCCGATGACGATATACCTCCTGCTATTACAAGACGGAGACACCTATAAAAATCTACTGATGAAGAAATTACTGATAGTGACAGACAGTTGAGTGGCAAGAAACGGAGACATGAAACTTCAAACAGTGATGAAAGGCAAGACAACTCTAAACGTCGTCGATCAGGTGGTTCAAGTAACAACGTAAATGTTGCTGATTTAATAGAAGCATTAAAAAAAAAAAAAAAAAAACCTTCTATTAGTTCACACCAGATGTTAAACGCTTTACCTCAGTTTGATCCAGATAGTAAAAATCAGAATATTGATATAATGTGATGATGTGCAACCATGCACAAGGTAAATGAGTACGCACGCATATATAATGGGATGACATTCAAACATCTCATTTTGCGACGCAGAAACTGACTGGCACAGCCAAGAAGTGGTTTTACTCCTCGCCAAGCTTAGACTTCACATGGCTTGACTGACAAGTGAAATTACGCCGAGCTTTTCCGATTGATGAAAATTTTGCTATTATGTTAGAAGAGATGTTCGCTAGGAAGAATAAAGTAAACGAGAACCTGCGTACATATTTTTATGATAAACTAATGCTTTGAAACCGTTGCAAAATCACCGGGAAAAAGGTGGTAGATTGCCTTATTCATGGCATGTCTGATGTATTGATGAGAAATAGTGCACAAGCACTTAAATGTTTAGAACCTGAGGATTTACTGCAGTACTTCGTAATTCAGCAACCAGAAATCAAAGTGTTTTCTGTCACGCAGAAGAAACGAGGATATACTGAAGGAATGGAACATAAGGTGTTTCAGAAATAAGTGCTTCCAGAAGAATGAAAAACAAAATAATTCATCTGCGGTGTGTTTTAATTGTAATGAGGAGAGACATCGATTTGGTAACTGTCCAAAGGTTGTAATAATATGCACCATTTGCAAGAAAGTTGATCACAAAGACAAAAACTGTCAATTTTACTCTTCAAATAACAAAGAGAATATGGAAAAAGTTCTGAATATTGATAGTTCTAGTACGAATCAGAAATTTAGTAAAAAAAATTGATGTTAACAATAAATCATTACAAGCTTATATTGACTTTGGTAGTGACTGCTCCCTTATCAAGCTTAGTGAAGCAGAAAAACTGGATCTAGACAAAATTCTATCTGATTTACCTTTGATTAGAGGATTTGGCAATTTTTATATAACACCTATTTGTAAATCTAAAGTAACTGTTCGCATTGATGAAATACAAGCTGATATTTTAGTACATGTTGTCCCTGATAAATATTTACACGTACCTGTATTAATGGGCAAAATTTTACAGAGATGCGTAATGTCACAGTCTTCAAGGACAGTAATAGCTTGATATTTTTTTAAATAATCCCCTAGCTACGATGGATTCTGAGCTCGAAATGGAATCTGGAATTGTCAAACTGGTAGTAATGATATTGTTTTGACTGGAGTGCACTTTGTACCAGTCTATATTAATAATGAACCCTACAATGGAGATGTATATGTTGAAGCACAAATGCGACCAGTTCCTGGTAAAGAGAATCGTATGCTACAAGGAGCGTATAATTTTGAGGATGGCAAAGGAAACATATTGGTATCCAGTCTGTCAGATACGCCTGTTACTTTAAAGAAGGTCATTTTATTAAGTCGAGCTTTTCCGTTTAAGGAAGTCAATGTGGTCGACGTGAGGCGAATAAGTACAAGAGTAGATACAACTCTATCACCTATAAATATAAACGAAATACAGATAGGTGCCAACATATCTAACGAGGTATTGATAAAATTACACGAATTATTACAAAAATACCGTGAATGTTTTGCTTGTTCGTTAGATGAAATAGGATGTGCCTCTAAAGAATTCGAAATGAAAATTGAATTAAAAGACAACAAACCGATTGTCTATCGACCATATAGACTTTCTCTTTCGGAAAGAACTAAGGTTAGAGAGATGATTTCTGACCTCTTAAATAATGAAATCATCAGAGAATCAAGTTCGCATTATGCCAGCCCAATCTTGATGGTTAAAAAGAAAACAGGTGACCAACGATTATGCGTCGATTTTAGAGCTTTAAATAAAAATACTGTTAAGGATAGATACCCACTTCCGATCATTGAAGATCAAGTAGCGAACCTCAGTGGAAACAAGTTTTTCACCACATTGGATATGGCATCAGGCTATTATCAAGTTCCACTAGCTGAAGAGAGCAAACACTTAACGGCCTTTGTTACTCCGGACGGCCACTACGAATTTAATTGCATGCCGTTCGGACTAGCCGCCGTGTTTCAGAAATTAGTAAATAAGATGTTAGTGAAGGAATATGGCCTTACTCTGAAACTTTCAAAGTGTTGCTTCTTTTGCACGACAATTGATTATCTTGGATACGAAGTCTCAGAAGCAGGCATCAAACCTAGTCAGCATAAAACCGTTGCAATCGAACAATTTCCAGCTCCTACTAATGTCCGTGAAACAAGGCAGTTTCTTGGATTAGCTAGTTATTTCAGGAAATTTGTGAAGGGCTTTGGCGAGATTGCACGGCCACTAGCAGGCCTTTTATAAAAGAGCGCTGACTGGAAATGGACTGACACCGAATCAAAAGCTTTTTCCACCTTAAAAAAATATACTGTCTAGTAGGCCAGTGTTAGCACTATAATCCTAAACTAAAAACTGTGTTGCATACTGATGCTAGTTCCTTAGGGATTGGAGGAATCCTCATGCAGTGGCAAGAAAATTCCAACGAACTCAAGCCGGTGGCGTATTTTAGCAGAAAAACGTCGCCTGAAGAAAAAGTTTACCATTCATATGAATTGGACACATTAGCGGTTGTTTGCTCACTCAGAAAATTCAGGACATATTTATTAGGTATGCCATTTACCATTTTCACGGATTGTAAAGCCTTACGATTAATGCTAAGCAAAAAAAAAAAGACCTTATGCCTAGGATTGCCAGATGGCTTTTACAAATGGAAGAATATGATTATAAAATTGAGTACCGCCCTGGTGAACGCACGGCTCACGTCAATGCTCTAAGCAGGAACCCCGTGGAAAGTCCCAATGATAATTGTGCTCCTGAGAATGTTATTTCAGTGCTACGCATTGAACAAAATGATTGGTTAGTTATCTTACAGTTAGGAGACCCAGAAGTTAGTCAAATCATAAATACATTAAAACAAAATATTAATGAAGAATACAGGGAAATCAAAAAACATTACATACTTAAAAATAATGTACTTTACAGAAAGATTGATGTCAATGACAACAATATTTTGAGATTAGTCATACCAAAACGGGCAAGGTGGCAGATATGTCCTCTCAATCACGATGAAATGGGACATTTTGGTATAAAAAAAAACGCTTGAACGCATACAAAGTCTTTATTGGTTCCCCAAAATGTCCAGTTTCGTAAAAAAATACGTTGGTGCTTGCCTAGAATGCGGGTATAACAAAGACAGTAGCAGTTCTGGTAAAAAAGGCCATATCCACCCTATTGAAAAAATGAGTGTTCCATTTCAAACTGTCCATATCGACCATCTTGGCCCCTTTGTCAAAAGTAAACGACAAATTCTTACATTCCAACCGTAGTTGATGGCTTTTCAAAATATGTTTTTGTTAGACCGGTGAAAAATACTAAGAGCAGTACAGCCATCAAAGTTTTGGGAAATATTATATTTCAAGATTTCGGTACGCCTGAAAGAGTTGTGTCCGATAGGGGAACAGCTTTTACGTCGAGTCAATTCAAACAATTTTGTGCAGAAAATAATATTAAGCATATTCTGAATGCTGTTGCTTGTCCACGTGCAAATGGTCAAGCAGAACGCTTCAACCAGACCATTTTAAATGCATTAGCAACAAAAAATTCGCTTCAAAATGAAAAAGATTGGGATTTAGCTGTTCCTAAGGTACAATTTGGTATTAACAGTACAGTTAATGCCACAACAGGAAAAACACCTTCAGAAATTCTATTCGGAATAAGACTAAAGGGAAATTCTGATAACATGTTTAGAGAAATTTTGAAAGATACAAACAGCAAAGATAAAGATATTAATGAAATTAGTAATGACGTTAAGATTACAATCGATAAAAAACAAAAAAAAATTGAAAGAATTGTATAACTCTAGACTAAACCTGCTAACAAATATAAAATTGATGAGTTAGTAAAAATTACTAAAGTTTCATTTGCGGAGAACCCAGGCCAGAGCAAAAAATTCTTACCTAAGTTCATAGGCCCCTACAAGGTATCAAAGGTGTTGGGTAATGACAGGTATGAGATTACCATGTTCCGAGTTTTAACATGTCAAAAAAATATCGTTCTGTTGTATCAGGTGATCGGATGAAACCATAGATTAACGTAAATGCTCTCAACGTTATGAGCGATGATAATAGTTCTGGGTCAGATTCCATCTAGGCATTATAATAATGAAGAGTAAAACGTCTTATTTTTTGCATGACTTATAAATATGTTATGATGTATTAATATTTATCTCTTTTATGTGAAAGGCCTATGTTTGTGTTTTCTATATTTGTACATAAAAAAGGGTAGGTGTATTGTGTAAATAAAAAAGTATATAAAATTGTACATATTACTTATAGGATAATAATAATAATAAATTCAACAAGAGAAAGAGTTAATGGCCGGATGTCATGATTGGTAAGTTTGTATAAATGTAGATACCTACTTTGGAATTGTTAATAATTGAACGAAAAATAATATATTAAATTACGCTTATAGTTATTTATGCGTTGTTTGTTTCGTTTGGCTTGATTTAGTTATCAACTATTCGTTTACATAGGTACTAACTATCCTGTCTAATTTATTTTGGTATTCATTCGTGCGTCGGAGCCTGCACGATGTCTGATGGCCGAATGTCATGATTTGTAGGATTTAAACTGGAAATGTAGTGAATATTTTATGAACGCAGCTATATTTTGAAAATATTAACCGTCAAACCTGGTAACACAGGTGTTCTAATTAATATGATATCTGAACGCAGCGACAAGCTGCCTAAATATTATTTTAGAATAGCAACACTGATCACTTGTCTATGATTAATAATCTATCAACCAATAAAAATGTCCTGTGGATGGTAAGTGAACTTCCTGATTGGTTCGCTTCGGACCAATCACTGATGAACATTTTCCCGCGTTTTGACATGACGGGTGGTGCCGAAGTTATCGTCAGGACAGGCATTCTGGTGGAAGAACTGACAGAGAGAGGAAGCTGAGAAAACCTTCCACACATATTTAGCCAACAGATTCAAACTTGAAAACTATTTTATTTAAGACTAATATGGGCTTATGGACCATGCATGATAAAATTACATTCGTATTCGTAATAATTAATTGTGTTTCATGAAATAAAATCTAAATTTTTTATATTTTAGAGCAGTTGTAATTTTGAGGTTGTTTTCACGCACCAAAAAGTTTGTATACCTATCACTGAAAATGGCTATAAACCTCCATTCACAAACGTCGTGATTGGCTGTTTAGGGATTTCCAAAGTAAATTAAAACAATTTTACTTTAGTCCCTAGAGATTAATAAGGAGCTTTAGTCCCGATATGCAGAGACTAAAGTAACATTTTAAGAGCATGAGAAGTGAAAAACAATCAACCTACCTAGAGGTCCAATAGAGGGGCAAGGCTATTAGACAACAAGATGTGCCCAAGTCTAGAACCAAGATCCATGCTTGAATCCCGATTCTAAGTTGATGAAGTCCTTTGTATTGATAAGTTGTCTAAATTTCATCATTGTATTGTATCATCATTATATTTTTATTGATAAGTTGTCTAAATTTCATCAGTCATATTACTGTTAGGTATTCATTGCTCTAAACTCTACGATCCACTATGCAGCTTTCGACTTGCCCTTTCATTTGATATCCATCACCCATATGAAACAATTATTAAGTAAATCGCCATCGTCATCGCCGGCCATCTTAGATTTTAAATTTAGCAAAACAAGGTATTACAGTATTCTATTACTCAAGCCCTTCCATTTGATACCCATATTGAAGGGGTAGTGAAAAAAAATCACCTGTTATCTTGTTGGTGGCCATATTGGATTTTCATTTATTTTTCATACTGTAAACTATTCTACTAGACAAGACCTTTTATTTGATACCCATATTGAAGGGGTTATGAAAAGAAAAATTAACCTGCCATTTTATTGGCGGCCATATTGGATTTTCATTTTATTTTCACAAAGAATTCTATTTTACTGATCGAGCCCTTTCATTTGATACCCATATTGAGGAAGTAGTGATAAAATTTGTAATCCGCCATTTTGTAGCGGCGGCCATCTTGGATTTACAATGATGCCGAATGTATAAAATTATATTGTCACCAAAACCAAAGATGCGTACCAAATTTCAGATCAATACGTCGACAGGAAGGGGGTCAAATTTCAATTACTAGATTTGACCCAAGTAAACAAACAGGGCAAGCTAAATAAAACCGTTTAAAAAACCGTTGAAACAAAAATTATCAATGAAAAATTCAAACTGTAGGTTTCAAACATATTTCAATAAATCCCAATAGCCCTGTTCTAGGTAGTAACATCAATAATAATTGAGTTAAGAAAAATGTTTGATCATAGAGAAAAATATTTAAACTATCAGCATTTTAAAAGGAATAAGGCCTCTTAATTGGATTACATTGCGTGTATTAACCCTTTCAAATTATTTATAAATAGCTGCCGTGCTTACTAGTTATATAGAAAAAAAATAATACTTTGTGTTAAATCCCCAGACTAATAAAAAGTTGAAAAGAACGCCACGATACTTCGCCGAGACTCCTGCATTATTAAAATATCCTAGTTATTGCAACACTGAATATAGCTAAACTACTTTTAACAAGAAAAATATTACGCTAGAACACCGTTCAAAGTTAAGCATTTCCCGTCTTGTGTCTTCTTTGTTCGTCAATTAAAAGGTTCGCAAGATCCCAAGCTTTTGGTAGCGATGAAGTATTTTCTCTATTAAAACATTGATTTCAATCGCATCATACATTTTGTCTTTGGCAAGGTTCAAAGGAGTATCAAATGTACTTCAATGGTTTGGTTTATCAACGACACATGTTCCCAGTTAATTATCACTTAATATTAATACCTATCATGGTCGGTAATGATTGTGACTCGAAAACCTAGCCTAATGGATTAGGTATTGCTTACTAATATTTAATGAAGGTATATGGACAATCTGGTAAAATAAGTCAGCTCCTGTAATTTCATTATCAAGGTATACACGATGATTTTTAATCGGTGATCAGGTACCAACTTTTCTAACTCAGTAATTGATGACGGTCACGTTGAAGTCGTAATTACATGAAAACAAACTTTTATTTTTCTATGATAATTTTTATTTTGAAACCAATTTTGTCTTAAATTCCTTGTCACCGAACTAATCTGTATCGGTGTGCTTCCAACCTCTTTAATAATTTAATGAGAATGACAAATTTATGAGTAATAACTTGTCATTGTCATTGTTGTTACATAAACAAAGTCGTAGAGAATTTCGTAAAATTTCCCGCCAAAGCGATGACACTGACGTGGGTATCGTACTTCAATAATTTATGTAGGATGACCATGTATCTATACTCCGATTTCTAATTCAAGACCAAAAAAACTACCACAAGGTTGCCACTACAATAAAATATTTTTACAATAGTAAATTTCTTTTTATTTCTTAAACACGCTAAGATAATTTATTTATTGGTAACTTTAACTCTATGTTCTAACAAAATAACTAGAAATATTTATTATTACATAATTACGAGAGGAGATAATAAAAACTTAAACATCGGAGATTTTTGGTACAAAATCTGGTATTGTACTTGTAACATTGTCCGTTTGGTGGAAGCCAAGAAACAAACTCAGATGTCATTTAAATGTTGTCAATTTTGACAGTGACGTGTCTGTCGTAGTTTTTTTGGTCTTGAATTAGAAATCCGAGTTTAGTGGTTATTAGTTTTAATTATGTATTAATATTTATATTATATATTGTTTTTTTAATTATTTTAATTAATTTAACAGTGAGGTAATTGCGCGAGACCTCGCGTATTAAGTTTAATTTTAGCTAAATATTAATATTTATCTACTCCTGATCACCGATTAAAAATCATCGTGTATATTCATTTCATCTCAGTGAGAAAGATAATAATAATCACTTTTTAATAAATAATTACCGACGTCAACAAAAACAAACTGTTTTTGACGTCAGATAAGCATAACATTATAGTTAGTTTGAATAAAACACACGACTTAAATAGATCTCAAGCAGATACCAGTTGAATTTAGTCCTAGGTGCCGGATAAGTGGAAGAATATCTCTATACTAGGATGTCCAAGTCAGATGCACCTAACACCCATCTGAACAGTTATTCATCTCGGCCCCATTTAACCCATCTGGATAATTAATGAGAACCACAATAACACCTTAAGCACCTGGGAACAATAACCAACATCATTACTTAAGGAATAAGACACAGAATTGTCTGACCATGGGAATGTAGCCAGTTTCTTCAGCGTGGCAGTGTACGATAACAGACTTTTCTCTATTTCAGGTGATTAATCAACTTCATCAGGTAAGAGTAATAAAATGAATAGTCTCAATGAGCTTAGTATTTCTGAGCTATATGTATTGAGAGGCTAAGAAGTTTTTCGTGTAGAAAAAGAAGAAACTTACCGACAACATTACTGGGTTTACTTAAATCCATTGGGTAACATTGATAACAAACTTATAAGCTTTATGAAATCTGTTTTTGAAGGCATTCATTACTTACAAATAGTAATATTTAAGCGAAAATTTAGACATATATCCCTTTACACCCGAGAGAAAGAAATGTTTAACAGCTCCGTGCGACATTACGTAACTTTATTATTAGTTCATAAGGAGCCTAGGAAAAAATACAAAAAAAAACCTGACTGAGCTGGTCTTCCACAATCAGACCCTCACGTTCGTGTGGCTCAGGAATAATATGTAACTCGCACGTTCGTGAGGGTCATGATGTGATTGTGTATAAATGTTACATTTGAACGGTTATTGAGGAATTTCAATGAGTAAAACACAGTTATAAAAATAAAAACTAAGTTACTTATAATTTACGCACTAAATTACAGCAATTTCTCAGGTACAATTATAAAATAATCAACAAAATTATACTTTTCATAATTAGATAAATGGAAAAGAGCTTGCAGATTTCATGGGCTTTTGGTTTTAATTCTACGCCTGTTTACCGCATGTAATACAAGTTCGTACATCTAGCGATCTCTTTCAGGAAGTCCTTGTCAATGTATTCATGAAAATACTCTACCGGGTAACGGACAGGTGTCACTGGTAGCGAGGTGTAATTATGTGGCTTATCCGTAAACAGAGCTCGCTTCCATGTTCGACTTCGAGGTGCGGGTGCTGATATGGATCTTCCACTGCCTACATTTCCCCGTGTGCAGATAAATCTACATCTGCCTATTCAAACCTTTCTAGGTATAGATGCCGACCTACCTCAACCTGGTCGTGTTCTATTTAGCTCCGATTTGCAGCGGCGAAATAGGTGGCGCTGATAGTGTCCCTACTGGTGGAGTCACTGGTCGCGGAGAAGGAGGTGGAGAATAAGCTCGTGGTGAACTTAGGGAAGAACGTGACCGTGGCCTTACTTCATGCCGAGTATAAATTTCTTCTTCCGAGAGCAAGTGTCATCATCACTGGCTAAGTTATCGAAAAAGTTAGGCACATCTCCAAATCGTCGTCATCTAAACCTTTAATTTCTGACAAGTTTCCGTCTTCGAGCAGATCTTCTAGTATTTTATCGGTCAACGGAGCTCCGAAAATAAGCAAAACATCCCGATTAGCAAGCCAAGCATGTAAATAAATAAGTTATACCCACTAAACCAACATCACAGAACACAACCGAAACCCCATGATCGTGAGAGTTCAATTATACGCAATGCAACCGAACTCGCACGATCGTGATACTTTAAATTCAAAAACCAATTGCACATATGAATTTCATTCGAATTAATGTAGAATATTAAAAATATATCACACACACAAGTACTTTTTGCAATCCGATAGTAAATTACGAAGATATTTGCTGGTAATTAGTAAAAAAAAACACTTACGATAGTGAGCTCGACGTTCAAAGAATACTGCCATTACCCCACGCCACGTCAAGGACGTGACGCATGAGCCTTCTGTATTTTTTTTCTCATTCTACCATAGCCGCACGATCGATCGACATCGGTTGGGTTCGCAAAAGCGGTTCGCCATACGCGAAATATTTTTTAAAAATCAACACTCACGATCGTTACAAGTCGGGTGTAAAGGGCTATGAAATGATTATATAAAGACTAGGAGAGGTGCTCCCAACTACGATTGCGTATATTTTTTATTTATCGTAGGCAGGTGAAGAGTATTTTGTAACCATCTTTGGATGCCCAACTATCCCTGCACCAAAGTTGATTAAAATCCATTCAGCCATTTCGCCATGATAAGAGGTGAAATAAATTATGACCAATAAATAGCGCCAAACTAGCATGCGCCCCTACAAAATAAAAAGCGAACCTGCATTGTGCTATTCAGATTTTATCTGAAATCGTGACCCCTCTCCATAGAAAACCGGCTTTCATTACAAATGCAAATTTTATAATACGTAGTGTCTTTTATCTTAGTTCGTAGTGTATTTATCTGTACAACTTAGTCCAACTAAGCAAGGCGTGTACTAAATGATAGAAACGATAATAATTAAGATAAATATAAAACACATGAATAGATAGCAAAATTTACGGCTTAGAAACAAAATATTTGTGTTCATCACATAAATACTTTCTCGTGTCGTGATTTGAACCTGGGACCACTCAATGAGCACTGCTTTATAGGCCGTTCTATAACCGATTTTTTCCAAACACGTCATAATTATAACAACCTAATTAAAATATTAAACAACAGAATTAAATACCATCCGAATATAATACCTACAGCTGAACAATGCAATAGCCGAAAGTTTCATTGTAACAAGAAATAATGAGTACCGCTGTGTACAAATTAGGAGATAGAGTTACCTTAAGAAAATAGCTACGAAAAACGCTACAAAAAGGGTTTTCTTTCTTCTTAACAATGACGGGGACTGCTATCAGGTATAATTTGAAATTAAGTTGTTTGTTTTTGTCTCCTTTTCATTGTGAGATGCAACTGCAAATAGTTTTGTGAAGAAGCTGTTAATATTAAATGGAATTTAGTTTAAGACTAGGTATTTCTCTAACGTGAATTAGGTGTCTACTCATAATTTCGACTGTTTCTAAAATCTATGCTATCTGTGACAATGTGTAAGTTGCACATATTATTTTTGACACAAAATTATGTTTTTAAATTGTGTAAATTAAGTTTCTTACGTCTAAGTCAATTTACATAAATTATACTTACAATCAATAAATACATTTGCACACTATTCAAAAATAATTAATAATTCTGACCCCCTTGGCATGGTCCCGAAGACGCTGGCAGCATTTCCTCACTGTTAATGGGGGATGCCATTCCCAGTCCAGTGTCTGACGATTTACCTACATTGAAAATACTGTTTAACTAGTCTGAAATAAAAACTTCTGAAAACTGTTTTTTTAAATGCTACTGACCAAATGTTGTTCAATTTGAAAAGTAAAATCTAAATTGACATTGCTTCTATTTCTGGCAACACCCAGTACATTTTAGGTTTTTCCTCTAACATACAAATTATCTCATGCAGTTCACAAATGTAACATACAAGTTTTTGTAGTCATATAAGTATAGATGTCTAGATAGCAACGACCTTTTCACGTCATGACGTAGACAAATTGGACGCCACTGGGAATATAGAGGAATAAGTTGTTCGGGGTTGACGGACAAAGTCAATGTAGTTTAGACGGGCGACAATTTCACGAGCACGTTGTGAAATGGATATGAGGCAATTAGTAGACATATCACAAGACTGGCGGGTATTTCGAGGTACATTGTAGTCTTCGCGTATTGAAGAAAATGCTTACTGAGAAAAGTTCGACTGCCAATTTGTTTTGTTCGAAAAAAATACGTTTTATATTTATCATTTTACCTACGACGAACTTAAAAAAATTACGTCGCTGTTCATAAATTAACGAGTAATGTAGTCGTCTATGTTTACAAAGTCCTTTACGGCTTAAGAATTCATAAAGCTGTAATGGTAGATTATGAACGAAAACAACAAAACATCATTTTCAATATATAGCTAAACATGCAAAGTATATCCTTTAAGAATATACCTAAGGTTAAAATTAGTCCAACTATTAATTTGCCACATCATCGGTCCAGCTACAACTACAATTTATAATTTGTATAACATCTACATGGATTTCCTTCGTTTCTTCAGCCTTTAATCTAAGGCGTAAAATTAAGGCGGGCATTACTCTCCTCTAAAAGGCGAAATGACTCGCGATAGTTGCGGAAGATTAGCCATGAATCTCGCTAACTGCAGCTAAGACCTTGATAACTCATAATTCATGGGTGGTACTTACTAGAGTTATTAAATAAAACTTAAGTATAGATACGGAATTTTCAAAGAATCAATCTATTATTGCTATCACTAAGCTACAATTTGAATTATGTATACACTTAACATCAACAACACCTACAGCCTTACCTTAATCTAAGGTGTAAAATTAAGGCAGCCATTACTTTCCTCTAAAAGGCGGAATGACTCGCGATAGAAGATTAGCCATGAGTCTCGCTAACTGCAGCTAAGATCTTGAAAACTCATAATTCATGGGTGGTACTAGGAGCTACTAAATAAAAGGTAAGGATAGATACGGAATTTCCAAACTATAAATTATTCTTGCTATCGATCGCTAAGCCACAATTCTAATCATCTCACTTACTTCATTTACAACATAGTACCTACAGCCTTACGACCTTAATCTAAGGCGTAAAATTAAGGCGGCCATTACTTTCCTCTCATAGTTTCGGCAGATTAGCCATGAATCTCGCTAACTGCAGCTAAGACCTTGATTACTCATAATTCACTAGAATTGTTAAATTTAAGGCGACAGTAGATACGGTAATTTCAAGAAAACAGACTATACTTATATGGTTTTTTTTTTATTTATATTATATTTTTATTGATTTATTCGTAGTTTTAAGGGTTACTAACTTTACAAAAATATCTGTTTCCGCGGAATAGTCTTGGGTAAATGTCGTAATGTCATTGCAATAGCTGGGTGGGTTTATACAAGAATTTTAAAATACGGATCCCCATAAATCAGGATTGTATTTTATCAAAAGCTTACTCATCATGAATATGTGTTATTTTTGCCTTACATAGCATATGAAAATTAAACACTGATATGGTATTACTTATTTTATTTTGTTATTCTTGAATCCAATGCTGTATTTTGACTCCGCTAAGCTGTTATTTGCTATTTGTTGTAAACTGCTAGTGGATTTAAAATAGCTCACCACATCAATTCACCAATGTGAATTTATCCATAAATCATATCATTTTGGTTCGTGTAATCTCCGAACAGTAAAATAGATGGATCTGACAGTATCGTATCTATTGCAACGTGTAATCTACCGACGTAACTCAGGGTTCAAGTGACAAATATGTCGCCGCGTGAAACGTCTTAACTCTAAACGAGGGGGTTGATCATGATCATAAACCTGTACCTACTCTTCATGTCACACCTGACTTTATGGCGACATAACCGAAGGGGTTCCACCCATTAACGGGTCGTAAAACATGCTTAGAAACCCGTAAAATGTACCTCACCTTTACTAACATGGCATAATTTCTTAAAGAGTGCTTGGGCATGTTTTAACGTGCTTTCAGTGAATCAAATGAGTAATAAACGTTGACTGTCAAAAGGGTTTTTATGAACCGTAATTTTATGAATACAACGAAGTTCTAACTTTTTGTAATTTCCACTTCTTAGACGTCAATTTATGCGTGGAAAAGTGTATCTAAGTATGCAATGGACAACCAGCTCCTCTAGCACAACTGTGACACGCGACTCTTTCTCGCTCGAGAAATATTACCTATCTCTTTCTTCGTAGTACTGTGAGAGAGTGACGGGTGATTCTATGTCGCGCGATAAGAGTCACGATGCGTAGTTGTGCTAGACAGGCTACAGAACGTACGTAATGTGAAAACATTCTCCTAACATTAAATCTATATTAAGAAAAAATCTACCAGTATATTTTTTCAAACATGGTTAAAGTTAAAACTTTTTTTCGGTTACGTTGATTATCTTTCATTTAAATAAACCATTCAACCGCATTATCTCACGTAAATTATCTCATTTGTGTTACTGGCGATTAAAAAGATTTAGAGCTTCCGTGCTGCCGGGTTAGATAAAAAAGGCAAGTTATCTTATTTCAGAAGGCTCAGTTTCGGTTCAGAGAAACAAAAGAGCTTCAATTTGAAACGTGTGAAATGTTCGTTTCTAGGTTTCTAGTGATGTGCCGTTTCCGGAAATTTCCGGAAAGAGTCTTCTTTTCTCATTCAAAATGAAGAAGTTTCCAGAAATTTTCTGAATATTGTTTCACACAGTTACGCCGGTAGGTTAGGTAAAAAGCTTCGAACGTCAATTTCAGGGCTTTAGAGGCGTTTTCAGCAGGCTGAAAAGTCATTTCAGACCGTTTCAGGAGTTGCTCTATCAAATATCTAAAGATCAAGATTTCACCCAAGTTGCCGTCGTTTTCAGGCGCCTGAAACATGTTTTCAGTCCGTTTCAGGGCACCCTCTATCTGATTACGCCATAACCTGAAAACCCGTTTTCAGGCGTTTTCAGGACCCCTTATGGGCCTCTGAAGCACAAATCATTATATGTCGAAATTTCCAGTAGGAGTGACAGAGATAACACTAGTAGAAAGAGATAGCTATGCTCAGAACATTCGAGAAGTGTGTAACAGAGATAGCACTACTAGAAAGAGATAGCTATACTCGGAACATTCGAGAAGAGTGACAGAGAGTGCACCATTAGAGAGAGACATCTAGACGCCTCGAATGTTCTCGGCGCTCATGCTGGACCTTACTGAAATATTCGCGCTTTATGTGGACAACGCTTCGAGAAAGCGGGTCCGCGGAATATAAAAGCCGCCAGCAGCGGCCGGCGGGAGTTAGTTACATTTTAACTGCGATCGAGTGCTAGTACAAGGATAATCGGAAAGAAAGACTCAAGTGACTAGTGCGCTTTAAGTACAGTTCGTGTGAATAGTGAGTGCGTAATTTGTGTAATAGTGTGTTTGTGTTAATTAGTGGATTTTAAGTACAGTTCGTGTGAATTGTAAGTGCGTGATTTTGGCAATAAAGTGTGTGTTTTCATTTGTGGATTAATTTGTGCTTTTCTATCAAATACGAACCCCACGCTCGTAACAACACTAATGCCCAAAGCAAGACACAACAACAATGGAATGTATTCCTGTTGTGTGACCATACATAAGTTACTCATTTTAAGCCCGCGAGGAAGTTGTCACAATATTTGTTTAAACTTTATTGCACGTTACGAAAAAGTACAAATGGTGGACTTAATTCTCCATCTACGAAACCATTAAGGCCAAACAGAGTCATAGTTGGGGCAGAATTTTGAAGACCATCAGGGCTAGCCCTGCCCATATCTTGCCCGGATTTCGCTTGTCGTGCGACTCGGCATCACCCGTCTTGCTCACACGGTTTTGAAATAAAAGGGACCGGTAGTATTAGTCGCACGTCAAAGAGTCGCGTGTCACAGTTATGCTAGACGTACAGTGGAGAATGGCAACCAGTAGTTCTCAGTCACTATAGTGACAGGCACAGGTTATAGTATAGTCACAGGCGCGACAGCCACCTATCGGTGTAACTCGGGCGTCGGTGACCTCGTAATGCCGAATCCTTCGACGAGGCATTCACGTGACTGCCGTTCACCACCGCGCGCGTCCCGCACTCGCCCGCGCTCGCCCCTAGACACGCACACATAGCCGTGAGTTTTGTTACTGCACAAAAATGTCGCTGTCGTTTCTTTTTTTTTTCTTTTCTTTTTTTTTTATAATAAATATCGGACAACCTCACACAAATCGATCAAGTCCCAAATTAAGCTCAAGAAGGCTTGTGTTATGGGTACATTAGTATATATCGTACATTACATACCTAGGGCGGTGATTTGCTGAATATCCCAGATCGCAGGTGTTTGTGGCTCGAACCAAAGGTAAGGGCTAAATATGCGATCTGCGGCTTTACGAATTTCCAACCGTGGTTGTCAAAAGTGTTTCTATCTAGCCTTGGCCATGAAGCGAGATTTTCTCCCCACACCAGACAGGAAATCCCGCTTACGACCTAGGATGACGCAAAAAAATCCGTATCTTACTGTGCTATTATCTACTATTACAGGGAAGATGATATTATGGATAGTAAGTATTAAACTTAGCAAAAATATTATGGAAAACAGGGCATTGTAGTTGAATGCCAAGGTCATGTTTGGCTTAGTGCCAAGAAATTTAAAGGCATCCCTAAATTATACTTTCGTGGAGCCGCCAAATTGTTGGCTCGAGTTCATGGCAAAGTTCAAGACATTTGCTCCTAGGTTACATATAATTAATACCCAATAAAGGTTATATATTATCTACAGCCATATCACGTTTAAACAAGTGCTAAAATAGTTACTATGATACGTGAATACTTTTTTTTAAGACATGACATGTTCTGTATCAGGGCTGGTTAGCCCTCACTACCAGTAGTCGGACTTTGTGTGGGAGGATAACCTGCTAATGGGATTATCTCCGCGCCACAGGGGTAATTTAGGTTGGAATGACGCGGGCGCACCGGGCTCGTGGACTGCGTCGTGAATAGACTGAACCGAATCAGTCTGACTTAGGGCGGACTGATTCGGTTCATTCTTACGTGAATACAAAAGAACTACTATGTATATGTACTTGTAAAAGATCAAGAGAACTACAAGTTTCGACACTTTCGGGTATAGCATATTTTGACACGACTTCTCTTGTTGCATGACTTAGCGTCACCTGTCTTGCTTGCACAGTATTGACAGGAAAGTGACAGGTATCACGATTCAAGTCACAGTTATGCTAGATGTGTTGTACTGGCTAATAGGAAAAACTCGGTGCTCTCGATAGGAAATAAACTTTTTATTTTAAAACGATCCTGGAACCTATCTGGACATACTGCATTCTGATATAGGGAGTTCCAGGAGAGAACAAATAGCATGCCTGCAAAGGGTTCAAACAATAACACTAAGAACCATTACAAAAAAAAAAAAAAACGAACAATCTTACAAATCGATCTAGTCCCGCAAGTTTAAGTAGGCCTGTGTTATGGGCATTTAACGGACGATAATATATTTATATAAATAACTATATACTTATAATATGATAAATACATAGAATGTATCCATGGCCAGGGTATAAGTACTTATTCGAGGTTATCACACAAATATTTTCCATTCCCAGGATTGGAACCCAGGACCGCCCGTTTGGTAGGCAGTTGCTTTACCCCTGCGCCAAGCGTCACGCTGCTGGGCCGTGAGTCGCGTAGCAACACGGATAGCTGTCTCTGTTGAAGAGCTCCATATGAGTTCGAAACATATTGGGCCGTTCCTGACAATTTTTACGTGAGTTTAAACCGTTCTTATAATTATCAACGATGAATTAACGAATATGTTAACAAGGTAACCTTAGTTTCAGAAACAGAATGCTAAGGAACAACACATCGCCCGCTTATCGCCACCGCCATCACTCGAATCCTCTAGCTTCAGGATTACTCAATTCAATCATCACTACGTTTAAATATAAAACAAGGTCGCTTTCTGTCTGTCCGTCCCTATGTATGCTTAAATCTTTAAAACTACGCAACGGATTTTGATGCGGTTTTTTTTTATAGGGAGAGAGATTCACGAGGAAGGTTTATATGTATAATACGCTATTTGACAGTAGTGAAAATAAAATATGTCATTGAAACCACTAAACACTCATTCAAAAATACACGTAACCAAATAAACTACCACTAACTTTTGGACATTTACTATTTTTAATTGGATAAAATCTACAAAGAAGACGTGTTTTGACTATTGACATTTTGACGTCACAAGCCAGTATCTTAATAGAAACTTCATACTAACAGATCGTTTTTGACATTCCACAAAAAGTAGCTAATTTTGAGCTGTCATCAAATACCGTATTAGAATTGCACCCGTGCGAAGCCGGGGTGGGTCACTAGGTTATTGATAAAATGATGCCAGTATGGTTAAAATACTGAAGCGTAACCACATTATTGAAGTAACGAAAGACGCACTGTCCTCTAAATCTACGTAACCTCATTCCCCATACAACTCACCTGATTATAGTCTGCCGACTGATTGACAATTCCGAGAAAATCCGAAACATTTCTCATTTTGTACATAAGGGAATTGTTCCTGAAAACGGCACATCTCGATTGATTTTGTAAACTTAGCATTAAACCATAATCTGATATGATAAGCCTCCTTAAATCGACATTGAGTGCCACGATAACATAACATAAAATAAAATTGTGTTTTTCCCATGTATGACGTAACGATGGGATACGTAACAGAGTTTTTCACATTGACTGTACAAGAATTATTATAAATTCAGGTACCAGAAAACTGTATACCAGACTTTGATAACACATTTACTGCCAGGCGGCGTAGCAACAAACTAGTATGGCGGTGAACGCGGTGAATGCGAAAAAGCAAAGTAAAAAAATAAGAACTAAATCAACCTGAATAAAATGAGAAAATAGAAATTCCAATTCGGTATTAAATTGTATAGAAAAGTGAATAGAACTGTGTTCTGTAATTCTAACATTCATTCTAAAAATTCGATTTTAATTAATTTTTTGTTGAAAAAGTCATCAAACCTACCCCCTTAGCCTTTTGTCGCTTGTTTTTAGGGTTCCGTAGTCAACTTCCCTCCCTTATAGTTTCGTCATGTCCGTCTGTCCGTTTGTCTGTCTGTCTGTCTATCTGTCCGTCCGCGGCTTAGCTCCGTTATCATGAGTACTAGAAAGCTGAAATTCGATATGTGTATGTATCACGCCGACAAAACGGTAAAATAAAAACTACTCGTCCACCCAGTGAACGCATATAAACATAGAAGTCTCATAAGAGCTCAAAAATGACCCCACGTGAAGTGTACCTAGAACGATTCATTTGTACCAAGGCCAAATTGACAGTTTTAATACGATGGCGTCTGTCGATGGCAGAACATGTCATGATGTCAGGTTGTATAAAATTAACATATCTGCATTTAATTCAAAATGCCTTCTTGTGCAGTGAATAGTGTAGAAACCACTCCAGCAATAATAATAAAAAACACGGCATGCATTGGTTCGTGTAACTAACGTTCTTTGAATTATTAAAATATAAAACATTTTTAGAAGACATTTGTATGGGGATGGTATTATGCATTACCTTTTAAGGTATTTATATTTTACGTACAGGTATTAAGATTTACACCTATAATCTGCTCAAATAGAAAAATGTTATAACAATATATCTGACGGTCTAAAGGTGTTGTACCGAGTTTAGTGTCCGATTAATGGTCATGTTGATGGAAGTCCTCAAAATGGGTTTAAATGAGTTGATGTTAAAAGTTATCGATTTGGACTTTAAGCAATACGTGTGTATATTCAGTAAGTTTATGTTTTTTCGTAGCATAAATAGTAAAATGTCCCTGTCAGTGTCACATTTTCTGTTTCCTGCGGTATCCACATATGAGTAACTTGACATATCATCGGGGATAGTGCAATACCGCGTCGATAAAGTTGTCATTTCAATAAAATACTTAGCATTTGTTTGAAAATTGATTCGTATCTACACTTGTTACTTACGAGTTATTGCACTATCCCCAACGATATTCATAATTTAACATCTCTTATTATTCATTTACTTGCGGACAAATGCAGTTTCTATAGAACGCAGAGTACCGTAGTGGTTTCCTGCAGTATCTTCGCCGATCTGTAGCGTTCATTTTAATGATGATGTTAGGGTCCTACGGGACGTAAATAATCGTGGACTGTAGAATATACGAGTAAGGCTGGTTTATTAGCCGTCTCAATACATTAATAGGTTCCCGGGCAAACACTGAATAAATTAAAATCGGTAATCGTCCGTTCGGTGTGGAGTAGGTGAAGCAGAGTGTCGCCGCCGGGTCGCCCCGCCGCGCTCGCCGTGTTGATGACGTCGCGTTGTAGCCGCCCCCGCACCGCTCCTCCCGTGCGTATCTGAGCTGGTGCTTAACATGCTCCCCGGGTTGAAGTGTGAAGAAGAAGACTTCAATTATCTGGAAGGGGACAGATGTTATTAAAGGCTCTACGGATGGTGCCTCTCCTTGTTCTCAATTCAGCGACTCTAGAGATGCCGTCGTTGCCAGGATAGAGCTGAATGACGCGTCCTAAAGACCATAGTAGAGGTGGAAGAGCTCGATCCTTTATTAAAACAAGGGAACCAAGTTTTAATTCCTTAGTGGAAGTTTGCCACTTAAGCTTCTGTTGTAGCAAGCCGACGTATTCCATAGAGAATCGATTCCAAAAATGCTGTCGTATGAGCTGAATCCGCTTGTATCTTTCGAGTCTGTTGATGTTCACATCAGGCGTTTGTGGCTGAGGAATAGACATGAGTGAGCGTCCAATTAAAAAGTGAGCGGGAGTTAAAGCCGAAAAGTCGGAGGGGTCTGTGGAAAATGGAGTGAGAGGACGAGAATTCAGAACAGCTTCTATTTCAGTGAGGCATGTGGCCATTTCCTCATAATTGAAATTAGTGGTTTGTAGCAACCCCTTGAGATGGTGTTTCGTGGATCGAACGGCGGCCTCAGCCAAACCGTTAAAATGGGGAGTATATGCAGGTACAAATTTAAATTCGATGCCTTCTTGGGCTACTTGACCTTCAAGGTCACACTCTACTAAAAACTGAGCCAATTCATTACATGCGCCAACGAAGTTTGTGCCATTGTCGGATGTAATGGTAATTGGCTTCCCACGACGAGACACGAAACGCTTTAGAGCGGCTATATATGCTTCACTGGACAAAGCCGTGACAAGTTCGATGTGACAGGCTTTAGTCGAATTGCAGATAAAGATTGCCAAAAATGACTTAATTAGTTTGCAACCCCTGCCCTTGCGGTCTGCTATCAACACAGGTCCCGCATAGTCAACCGAACAATGCCAAAATGGGTACTCTAGGTCAGTTCGCGATGCAGGTAGTTGCCCCATAATGGGCTGAATTGTCTCAGATTTGAATCTAAAGCAACGTACACATTTGTTTACAATACTCTTTGAAAGGTTGGTGCCGCCTAGTGGCCAGTAAGTCTGCTTAATAGATCCTAAAAGAAGTTGAGGTGGGGCGTGTAAAAGATTGATGTGAAAATGTTCAAATAGAATTTTAGTAAAATGATGTTTACTGCATAATAAAATGGGGTGCTTTGTGTCAAAACTATAAGGTGAATTATCAAGCCTGCCACCAACTCGCATGATATTATCATGATCTAAGAATGGGGTTAAAGAAATCAATCAATTTTTGTTAGGTAGTGCCTTGCCGGCTTTAAGAATAGCATATTCGTCAGGAAACATTTCTAATTGAGCTTTATGCGTAATTAAATTTAATGCATTTTGAATTTCTTGAACTGATAGATGACCAGTTAGTTTATGATTCTGACTTCGACAATTATTTATAAATCTTTGTAAATATGCTATTATATTTTGTAATTTAGTTAATTTTGATGTATTATTGATTAGGTTAGTTATGTTATCATTATAAGCGTCAGTGTTATGATCAAGCGCGAATGAACAAGAAATCAACTCAGGTAGATCGTGTTTCACGTTCATGTTAGGCATTTTCGGCCACTCAGATTCATTTTCTGATAAGAAAGACGGCCCTGACCACCACAGAGATGAGTTGCTGATGTGGTCAGCCTTCAGCCCCCGAGAAACAAGATCCGCCGGATTGTCTTTTGACGGTACGTAGCTCCACGTGTGACTGCCAGTGCTCTCTTGAATTTCATGTACACGGTTACGAACAAAATTTTTAAGGTGGGTTGGTGGTGTACTTAACCAGCCCAAAACAATAGTCGAGTCACACCAGAATCTACATCTGTTGATTTTCAGAGTTAAAGAGCTTAAAACTTTATTACACAGTCTTGCAGCCATCAGCGCTCCACAAAGTTCAAGGCGAGGAGTTGTTGTTGGTTTTACAGGATTAATTTTACTTTTTGAAGTTAAAAGATGTACTTCATATGACCCTGATTTGCCACACTAACACTAACAACTTCGAGTACCGAGTTTTCAACAGAGACTGGGATGGGCACAACCTTGGCATTTGACATGAGTTTCGTCTTGTCTATGTTCATTTTTAAGTCCACCCGTTGAGAAACTCGATTGAGGTCATCGAGCATCATGCTGAGTTCCTCCATCGACTTTGCCATGACTGCGATGTCGTCGGCAAACCGAAGGTGAGTGATGTATTCGCCATTGATGTTGATGCCAAGTCCTTGCCATTCCAGGAGCTTGAAGGCGTCTTCCATAACGGCCGTAAACAGTTTCGGGGATATAACGTCCCCCTGTCTTACGCCTCTTCTCAATGGAATGGCCTTTGTGCTCTGCTCCTGAACTCGGACCGACATGGTGGCGTTATTATACAAACACTTCAACACTTCAATGTACCGATAGTCAATATGGCATCGCTGAAGTGACTCGAGGACCGCCCATGTTTCCACCGAATCGAAGGCTTTCTCATAGTCCACAAACGCTAAGCATAATGGCAAGTTATACTCTTCAGTCTTCTGTATAACTTGCCGCAGCGTATGTATGTGGTCTATGGTACTATAGCTTCTTCGGAAACCGGCTTGTTCGGGAGGCTGGAAGTCATCAAGTCTATGTTCGAGACGGTTCGTGATGACTCTTGAAAACAACTTATAAACATGGCTTAGAAGCGTGATGGGCCTGTAGTTCTTCAATAGGCTGTTATCACCTTTCTTGAAGAACAGTACCACCTCGCCTCTATTCCATGCTTCAGGCGTTTTGCCCTCGGACAAGACGGAATTAAAGAGCTTCTGGAGGACCTTAAGTACCGGTGTTCCACCCGCTCTCAGAAGCTCTGAGGTGATTCCGTCTTCGCCCGGCGCCTTGTTGTTCTTAAGCTGCTTCAGGGCCATCCTAATCTCGTACAGACTGATGTCCGGGATGTCTTCGGTAGAATGTCGGGATAGCTTGGCTCTTGGATCGCCTACCAAGCTGTCAACGGGCTTTGCGACTGAAGTGTATAACTGACCATAGAACCTCTCGATCTCGCCTAGAACCACTGCTTTGGTCGACGCTATGCTGCCATCTTCCCGTTTCAGCTTAGTCAGCTGGCTTTGTCCAATAGACTTGTCCTTTGCGAACGCTTTGGAGCTTTTGTTCTGCTCAATGGTCTCTTTAACACGGTTCGTATTAAAGAGCCGCAGATCATGTCGCAAGGACTTCGATATACGTCTGTTAAGCTGCCTATATGACCTCGCGTCATCGGGAGACTGCAACTGTAGCGAACGTCGCTCAGCCATGAGGTTTAAGGTTCGATCAGACAATTTCTGAGGTCTATCTTTACGGCGGGGTCTGAAAAACTTAGACCCTACCGCGTGGACAGTTTCCACTGGCCCGTCGTTGATCTCGTCCACTGAGACAAAGTTCTCCAGACAAGCGATGCGGTTGGAGAGCTCGAGTTGAAAGCTCTCGGGGTTTTGAATATGGGCCCGAGTAGGTCGGAGCGTAGACTTCATCAGACTGGACCTTTCCAATTTAACATTGATATTCAGTGTGCCTCTTACGATTCGATGATCACTGCCGGTCTTTACCCTATTGATCACAGACACATCACTGAAAATACGTTTCTAGTCGGTCATGATGAAGTCAATCTCGTTTCTCGTGGAACCATCGGGACTTATCCAGGTCCATTTCCTTTGAGGCGGCTTCTGGAAGAAAGAGTTCATCATGAAGAGTTCCTCTTTCTCCAGAAAGTCGGCCAGCCTCTGTCCCTTAGGGTTCCGTTGCCCGTATACCGTAGTGCGTATACCTGAATGACCTTCAACGAATATCTTTTGGATATTCTGAGTATTAGGTATGCCACCCTGCTCGACACACTGGCGATGGTAGTTATGTTGTTAACGAGGGACCTGTGAACGAGAAACCCGACACCGCCTTGGGACTGTTGGGCGCCCTCCCGGTAGTAGAGCAGGTTACCAGACTTCAGGGTTACGGTGTCCTCCCCCTCTCTACGGACTTCGCATAATCCCACAATGTCCCAGTGTAACCTGCTCAGTTCCTCTTCCAACTCGCAAATCTTTTCATCAGTCCTCATTGTGCGTATGTTGTGTGTTACCAGGGCCAGTCGTCGTGGGGATGGGTAGCCGGATTTCGTCCGGGGATTCTTAGCACCCCCTACTCCGCTATTACCTTGGCCGCTACCCGCGCCAGGGATAGCAGAGCTGCCGGAGACTGGGGGCCTGGTATTTGTATGACTAATCATTAAGGGGGGTTTTTCCATACGCGCCACGCTTGGCAGGCGGGTTGGCGCGCGCAGTTTTTTTTTTTTTTACGGTCTCTGGAAGACGCTGCTGCCCATCTCCCGGTATATTATTGTTATTATTCCCTTAGCAGGCTTCTACTGCAACCACGGGACGATATGGTGGGGGACAATTCTAAGGCCGGTCACCCCACGGCACGGATGTCAATACAATTCTCAAAATAAAATTAAATTGAAGCTTGGTAACAGTTTCACATACTACTCTACTACGTTTCTCCTACCTTTTCCCCGCGGCTTCGCTCGCGCAGAAGACTGCACTGTGCCCATTCAAACTTTCAACTCTAGCGGGCCTATGAAGGGTGCGTTTTTAGGGTTCCGTAGTCAACTAGGAACCCTTATAGTTTCGCCATGTCCGTCTGTTCGTCTGTCCGTCCGCGGCTTAGCTCCGTGTTCATTAGCACGAGAAAGCTGAAATTTGGTATGAGTATGGGTATGTATCATGCCGACAAAACGGTAAAATAAAAACTGAAAAAACGTTTTTTTTCGGGTTCCTCTCGAACACCTAAAGTGGGGGTGATTTTTATTTTTCGTTTCAACACTAGTGTGTGGGGTATCGTTAAATAGGTCTTTTGAAAATAATAGGGGTCTCCAAACATGATTTTTTGATAGTTGCTCTGAAAATATAAAAAATAGCGTCGCCCCCCCCCCCCCCCTCTAACTTTTCAACCACGGGTCAAAAACTTATGGAAAAATTCATGAACATGAGGCCTTATAAGTACTTTCAATGAAAACTATATTGAACAAAATAGATTTTGCTGTTTTTGAGTTATCGCAAAATTTCATAATTTTCTTAAAAGGACGTAAGTTGACTTCCAGAAGGTAATAAGTCATTACAATCACATTGGCATTTACGTCCTTTTTATAGAACTTGAAATCTTTCTCGTAACTTAAGTCTATTGTGAAGGATAAGCAACTACGGAACCCTACACTGAGCGTGGCCCGACATGCTCTTGGCCGGTTTTTTTTTCATTCTGTGGCTTTCAGTTCTTGTTGCGTTTATCACGTGATAAATAAATGACAAATGATTTGTCATTTATTTATCACGTGATAAACGCAACAAGAACTGAAAGCCACAAATCATCTTTCTGTCACTCACACACGCATTCGTCAAAACGTGACGAATGCTTTGTCGCTTTTTTATCGCACACTAAACACAAAACATAGGCATGCTGCTTAGCACTTTTATGAATTATAAATTGTAACCTATAAGTTAAGCTATATAACCGAAAAGTTTTATGTACATCTGTTTGGTAGTTTTTAGTTTAAGTGGAATAGGATATACTCACACACTGTCACGTTTATAGAATGAGTGAGCGAAGCGTTTCCTTGTCAGCTTGGCTAAATATTCTTTTGGATATATGGCTGTTTGGATGTTCATACAAGTCGCATTTTCTCATCGGATTACCATGAATTTTTGTGAGTAAATTTGATAAGTATAATTCATATTTAATGTTGTCGATTTGTAATTTTTCTAAATGCCGGATCTATGGGGGATTAAAAAAAAATATTTTTTGCCATTTCGAAAGAAACTTGCAAGGTACAGCCCACAGAAACACTAGTTGTTATGTCGTTCTCTATAGAATTATACCTACATTAAATAACAAGAGTAAAAATTTTACTAACATTTATAAAATAACTCCGCATAATTCCATTTCCAATTGTCTTTTCAAACGTGCCCCAATTTGCATGAAACCGATTAGACTGCACATTACAATCATTAAAAAGGATCCCACGTTACCTAATTATCAGTGATAAGGCAAAATTCACGAACGTCCCCACGAATTGCGTGGCCCCTAATTAAGTGGTCCAATAGGTAGGACGCCCGTGTTAGCCCGGAAAGCTGTTGGAGACACGGATTCAAACCCCGCCTGAACTATTAAACTTTTCATTTTTTTAGGCCATTAATTAAGCGGTAAATCAAATCATCTACAAAAAAATAATCATATTACCTCTTTATAATAGGTACGTATATAAGAGAAAATAAATGCGACAGGTAATTAATTTTGACACGCTCTAGGCTCAATATTTACACACACAGATTGCATGTTGTTGTGACGTTTTATATAGTCCTGACAAGGACAGATTACCGTACGGCGAAAGTTCAATTTCGGAAATTCCATCCTGAATGAAAAATTCCATACACGCTACTCATTAAAAAAGTTAAAATTGAAACTTAACCGAAATTACGCAGACTATAAAGCTTCCGTTAAGCCGAGTTCACATCGAGGAATTAATGGTGCGAAAATTGTTCTACTAATTAATTGGTAATTGAGAATGTAATGTATGCATGGTTTTATTGTAGTGATATTTTTAACCGATTTTTTTCTGGAAATTTGATAATTGGTATTTAATGAACACTTAACTTTTTTATGTAATACTGCTTGCAGGTACTGAAATAAAAAAGTAACAGCTATGTAACAAAGTTTCAGTGAAATGGGGCCTTTAGTATTGATTTTTCGACTTTGTTTATCATTTAATTCCAAACGCAAAAGAGGTCTTCCATTAACCATTCTCAACAGTAGGATTTTTAAGTATATTAAACCATTGATACAAAGATAGATTTTTATGTTCAGTTTAATTGGATACCGAGCAATTATTCCTAGTCTTTATGTTGGCTTTTTACATTTAAGAAATTTTAATTCAAAATTATTACATGTACCTGTACGTGAAATACAATTCTAAAATTGTATTGAAAAACAGTTTTGAATGGAGAGTATTGGAGAGGGTTAATTAATTCAGGGAAGAACTTAATAGTGCGATGCAGTACGAATTATAACAATTTTTTAAAGGGACAACATCCAAAGAATCGATAGTAATAGGTTACTTTTTATTCGACAATGGTAAACAAAAAAGCTTTACGCCGTCAAATTTGGGGCCATCTTGTATTAATAGTACATTAGCTACATAGGGCGGTGAATTCGTGAATGTCCCAGATTGCAGGTGTGCGATCTGCGGCTTTATGAATTATCGCCCGTAGTTTGTCTAAGGTGCATCTTGCTTTAGCCAGGAGGTGAGATTATCTCCCACTTACAACAAAGGGTGACGTAAATAATAAAACCAAATATTTTTAGTGGTCACTTCGTACTTTTTTTTTATTTAGTCAAACTATATTGCACTAAATAGTAAAGTAAAAGTACAAAATGGCGGACTTAATGGTTGAGGTCGATTACGAAAAATAAAAAATATATATATTCTCCAGACCGTTTACGGTCACAAGCACTGCTTCATCTCCTTTTCTGGCATTAATGTGCTCTCATGTGCCTAACGTAGCCTATTTTATTTTGAAAATATTTACTTCAGGAAACTACATTCTAATCTAAATAACAACTATGAACATAAGAGCTAAAATTAAAATAAACTAAAATAAGAAAACTACTGCCTTGGCGCATACTACCGAATATGCTGGCAGCATTTCCACGGTGAATAGATACCCAGGGGGATAATTCGACCAATTTTAGAGAGATGATGGAGATCTCTCCATTTCATCGCCGTCCGTCACTTTTGACGTGTCCCTACTTGACAAGTGGCGATATCCCTAGAACATCGCAACTTCGTCAATCTGGTCGTGCTTAATTTGCGTTTCCTTTGTATGTGACGGCATAAATAACAGGCACATACTTTAACTTGACCGTGTAGCTCGTGAAATAAGTCAGTTACGTATCGTTCAAAACAGAAATTCATATACATGAATAACAATTTTGACAATCAATATCGCCTTTGTATTTCCAAAATTGAGATATGTCACTTGAAGCTCATCGCATTTTAATGACAGTTCAAAGGCAATAGCACTTTAATCTAATAGAGTTTTGACGTTTTGCGATCTATCAAACATGTACTACTTGGGTACACTGATACACGTCTTTTGATCCTCAGTTGTCTCTGGGAATTTCTTTGAGGATTCCTTGAGCAAATTGCGGGTACAGAGTCTCCAAGGACCTAGGATCTCAACCCCGAAGGGTACAAAATCACATTCTAAACTTAATTGTGAGCTTAGCCTTACAGTCACACAGTGATCGGAATGGGATCGAACAAAAGCAATTTAACTTTCCATTTTGAGTAGGCACATTAGACCAAGTCAGATCCGGTCATTCGGATAATTAGGGGCCACGCAATTCGTGGGGACGTTCGTGAATTTTGCCTTATCACTGATAATTAGGTAACGTGGGATCCTTTTTAATGATTGTAATGTGCAGTCTAATCGGTTTCATGCAAATTGGGGCACGTTTGAAAAGACAATTGGAAATGGAATTATGCGGAGTTATTTTATAAATGTTAGTAAAATTTTTACTCTTGTTATTTAATGTAGGTATAATTCTATAGAGAACGACATAACAACTAGTGTTTCTGTGGGCTGTACCTTGCAAGTTTCTTTCGAAATGGCAAAAAATATTTTTTTTTAATCCCCCATAGATCCGGCATTTAGAAAAATTACAAATCGACAACATTAAATATGAATTATACTTATCAAATTTACTCACAAAAATTCATGGTAATCCGATGAGAAAATGCGACTTGTATGAACATCCAAACAGCCATATATCCAAAAGAATATTTAGCCAAGCTGACAAGGAAACGCTTCGCTCACTCATTCTATAAACGTGACAGTGTGTGAGTATATCCTATTCCACTTAAACTAAAAACTACCAAACAGATGTACATAAAACTTTTCGGTTATATAGCTTAACTTATAGGTTACAATTTATAATTCATAAAAGTGCTAAGCAGCATGCCTATGTTTTGTGTTTAGTGTGCGATAAAAAAGCGACAAAGCATCCGTCACGTTTTGACGAATGCGTGTGTGAGTGACAGAAAGATGATTTGTGGCTTTCAGTTCTTGTTGCGTTTATCACGTGATAAATAAATAAATGACAAATAAAAATAAATGACAAATGATTTGTCATTTATTTATCACGTGATAAACGCAACAAGAACTGAAAGCCACAAATCATCTTTCTGTCACTCACACACGCATTCGTCAAAACGTGACGGATGCTTTGTCGCTTTTTTATCGCACACTAAACACAAAACATAGGCATGCTGCTTAGCACTTTTATGAATTATAAATTGTAACCTATAAGTTAAGCTATATAACCGAAAAGTTTTATGTACATCTGTTTGGTAGTTTTTAGTTTAAGTGGAATAGGATATACTCACACACTGTCACGTTTATAGAATGAGTGAGCGAAGCGTTTCCTTGTCAGCTTGGCTAAATATTCTTTTGGATATATGGCTGTTTGGATGTTCATACAAGTCGCATTTTCTCATCGGATTACCATGAATTTTTGTGAGTAAATTTGATAAGTATAATTCATATTTAATGTTGTCGATTTGTAATTTTTCTAAATGCCGGATCTATGGGGGATTAAAAAAAAATATTTTTTGCCATTTCGAAAGAAACTTGCAAGGTACAGCCCACAGAAACACTAGTTGTTATGTCGTTCTCTATAGAATTATACCTACATTAAATAACAAGAGTAAAAATTTTACTAACATTTATAAAATAACTCCGCATAATTCCATTTCCAATTGTCTTTTCAAACGTGCCCCAATTTGCATGAAACCGATTAGACTGCACATTACAATCATTAAAAAGGATCCCACGTTACCTAATTATCAGTGATAAGGCAAAATTCACGAACGTCCCCACGAATTGCGTGGCCCCTAATTATCCGAATGACCGGATCTGACTTGGTCTAATGTGCCTACTCAAAATGGAAAGTTAAATTGCTTTTGTTCGATCCCATTCCGATCACTGTGTGACTGTAAGGCTAAGCTCACAATTAAGTTTAGAATGTGATTTTGTACCCTTCGGGGTTGAGATCCTAGGTCCTTGGAGACTCTGTACCCGCAATTTGCTCAAGGAATCCTCAAAGAAATTCCCAGAGACAACTGAGGATCAAAAGACGTGTATCAGTGTACCCAAGTAGTACATGTTTGATAGATCGCAAAACGTCAAAACTCTATTAGATTAAAGTGCTATTGCCTTTGAACTGTCATTAAAATGCGATGAGCTTCAAGTGACATATCTCAATTTTGGAAATACAAAGGCGATATTGATTGTCAAAATTGTTATTCATGTATATGAATTTCTGTTTTGAACGATACGTAACTGACTTATTTCACGAGCTACACGGTCAAGTTAAAGTATGTGCCTGTTATTTATGCCGTCACATACAAAGGAAACGCAAATTAAGCACGACCAGATTGACGAAGTTGCGATGTTCTAGGGATATCGCCACTTGTCAAGTAGGGACACGTCAAAAGTGACGGACGGCGATGAAATGGAGAGATCTCCATCATCTCTCTAAAATTGGTCGAATTATCCCCCTGGGTATCTATTCACCGTGGAAATGCTGCCAGCATATTCGGTAGTATGCGCCAAGGCAGTAGTTTTCTTATTTTAGTTTATTTTAATTTTAGCTCTTATGTTCATAGTTGTTATTTAGATTAGAATGTAGTTTCCTGAAGTAAATATTTTCAAAATAAAATAGGCTACGTTAGGCACATGAGAGCACATTAATGCCAGAAAAGGAGATGAAGCAGTGCTTGTGACCGTAAACGGTCTGGAGAATATATATATTTTTTATTTTTCGTAATCGACCTCAACCATTAAGTCCGCCATTTTGTACTTTTACTTTACTATTTAGTGCAATATAGTTTGACTAAATAAAAAAAAAGTACGAAGTGACCACTAAAAATATTTGGTTTTATTATTTACGTCACCCTTTGTTGTAAGTGGGAGATAATCTCACCTCCTGGCTAAAGCAAGATGCACCTTAGACAAACTACGGGCGATAATTCATAAAGCCGCAGATCGCACACCTGCAATCTGGGACATTCACGAATTCACCGCCCTATGTAGCTAATGTACTATTAATACAAGATGGCCCCAAATTTGACGGCGTAAAGCTTTTTTGTTTACCATTGTCGAATAAAAAGTAACCTATTACTATCGATTCTTTGGATGTTGTCCCTTTAAAAAATTGTTATAATTCGTACTGCATCGCACTATTAAGTTCTTCCCTGAATTAATTAACCCTCTCCAATACTCTCCATTCAAAACTGTTTTTCAATACAATTTTAGAATTGTATTTCACGTACAGGTACATGTAATAATTTTGAATTAAAATTTCTTAAATGTAAAAAGCCAACATAAAGACTAGGAATAATTGCTCGGTATCCAATTAAACTGAACATAAAAATCTATCTTTGTATCAATGGTTTAATATACTTAAAAATCCTACTGTTGAGAATGGTTAATGGAAGACCTCTTTTGCGTTTGGAATTAAATGATAAACAAAGTCGAAAAATCAATACTAAAGGCCCCATTTCACTGAAACTTTGTTACATAGCTGTTACTTTTTTATTTCAGTACCTGCAAGCAGTATTACATAAAAAAGTTAAGTGTTCATTAAATACCAATTATCAAATTTCCAGAAAAAAATCGGTTAAAAATATCACTACAATAAAACCATGCATACATTACATTCTCAATTACCAATTAATTAGTAGAACAATTTTCGCACCATTAATTCCTCGATGTGAACTCGGCTTAACGGAAGCTTTATAGTCTGCGTAATTTCGGTTAAGTTTCAATTTTAACTTTTTTAATGAGTAGCGTGTATGGAATTTTTCATTCAGGATGGAATTTCCGAAATTGAACTTTCGCCGTACGGTAATCTGTCCTTGTCAGGACTATATAAAACGTCACAACAACATGCAATCTGTGTGTGTAAATATTGAGCCTAGAGCGTGTCAAAATTAATTACCTGTCGCATTTATTTTCTCTTATATACGTACCTATTATAAAGAGGTAATATGATTATTTTTTTGTAGATGATTTGATTTACCGCTTAATTAATGGCCTAAAAAAATGAAAAGTTTAATAGTTCAGGCGGGGTTTGAATCCGTGTCTCCAACAGCTTTCCGGGCTAACACGGGCGTCCTACCTATTGGGTCACTGATCCGCATGCGAGCACCATTGACTTATTATTTTTGCTTTACGCAAGCCGACGTTACTACTTTGATAAAAAAAATGCTTAAAGATCATCAGATTATCTTAAATCCTGGAGAAATCAAATAAACTCTTCAAATATTATGAGTCCATGTATCATGATTTGGGTGTCTTTAACCAAAGTTAAAAACGGAGCAGGTTTTCAGTTCGTCGTTATTATCTTCTGTTTAAGCTACTAGTAATATAATTGACCCGGTTTAACAAATTACATACCATTTTTGACAATCAGTTTTTCTAAATTTTGGCACATTGATGGAGTTATGTGGGTTGTGTAAAGTAAGGTGGGATAAGACCGAAATAGTTTATTGTCTAATGGCGTTAAAGACTAATAATTACTCTTTTTTTTATAACGGCACAACATAGTGGGTCCACTTCACCTGATGGTAAGCAAAAAGGGGAGCCTAAGTCGCAATGACAACTGACGAGAAACCAACGGTGCCAAGTCAGTTGACACTGCCATACTGGCCCGAGAGATGCTTCTTCACGCTTCGTTTGAAGGGTCCCAAGTTATAAGAAGGAGGAAACACATGAACTGTATTGGACTGTGGCAGTCTTCTTTAGTCGAAAACTGGCGAGAAACTACGCAGGATTGGGACAAGTGGCGTGCTCTCGTTTCGGAGGTTAAGATCCTGTTTGGGCCACTGAGCTAAAATTGTTAATTAGTAGGGCCAGGCTTCACCCGGTGATAGTCTTATCCAACCTTACCTTACAGAAACAAAACATAATTATTTCACATCGGCGATTTTGAAAGAAATTCGCGAGGTCGATAACGCCTAAAAGCGACTAGTGATATGATTGCAGGCGACTGTACTATCGTGTTATCATCGTAAAGACAATTTCCGCTCCGTGCAAGGTCACGCGTCCTGATTTTGTTTGTTCTACCTACTCGAGCAGGAAATATAGTCAGGAGAGGCAGTAAAACGGCACGTGTCTCGGGGTAAAGCCGAAAGAACCAATATTTACGCCGAAATAATGAAATTTGTGTGATACGGTCTGTAGCAAAAGTAACTTGTGGTTAAGTAAAGTAGTGTTTATTAAACTTAATCCGCCATTTTGAAAAAAAAAATGGTGTAAGAAAATAATAGTATATTACTGCAGACGTCGGAAAAGAAGGGCTTGCCGGGTGAGTAGAATAGACGGCCGACCGTAGGGAGACCGGATGATACGAAACCGGCAAGCCCTTTACACGGTTAAGGCATGTAGGTATATGATATCTACTTCGGCCATTTTGAAAGAGACTCGCGAGGTCGATAACCATAAAAGCGACTATAGTAATATTATTGCAGGCCACTGTACCATCGTGTTATCATCGTAAAGACAATTTCCGCTCCGTGCAAGGTCACGCGTCCTGATTTTGTTTGTTCTACCTACTCGAGCAGGAAATATAGTCAGGAGAGGCAGTAAAACGGCACGTGTCTCGGGGTAAAGCCGAAAGAACCAATATTTACGCCGAAATAATGAAATTTGTGTGATACGGTCTGTAGCAAAAGTAACTTGTGGTTAAGTAAAGTAGTGTTTATTAAACTTAATCCGCCATTTTGAAAAAAAAAATGGTGTAAGAAAATAATAGTATATTACTGCAGACGTCGGAAAAGAAGGGCTTGCCGGGTGAGTAGAATAGACGGCCGACCGTAGGGAGACCGGATGATACGAAACCGGCAAGCCCTTTTCACGGTTAAGGCATGTAGGTATATGATATCTACTTCGGCCATTTTGAAAGAGACTCGCGAGGTCGATAACCATAAAAGCGACTATAGTAATATTATTGCAGGCCACTGTACCATAGTGTTATCATCGTAAAGACAATTTCCGCTCCGTGCAAGGTCACGCGTCCTGATTTTGTTTGTTCTACCTACTCGAGCAGGAAATATAGTCAGGAGAGGCAGTAAAACGGCACGTGTCTCGGGGTTAAGCCGAAAGAACCAATATTTACGCCGAAATAATGAAATTTGTGTGATACGGTCTGTAGCAAAAGTAACTTGTGGTTCAGTGAACTCGAGTTTTGAAATCGATGAATCTTTATTTTTTTACGTTTTTAATCAGTCTTATCTCCACCATTTGGGAAAAACCTGCTATGAGACAATAATAGTGATGACTGCAGACGCCGGGAAAGAAGGGCTTGTCGGGTGAGTAGGTATTGACAACCGACTGTAGGTAATACGAAGCCGGCAAGCCCTTTTCACGGTTAAGGCATGTAGAGAGACGGCTTTTCTCAAACATATGCAATAAAAAAAATACATCACTCAAAAATACTATAATTCAGGTTTTGCCTGTTCATGAAAACAGACACCATGTTTTAAAAGAAACTTTTCGGCCTAGGCCTTCAAAGTATTGTCTTTGGGATATATAAATGTAGTTGTCAACTGCTCGTTTGTTCTCGTACTGCACCTCTAGCACAACTTTTACACGCGACTCTTTCTCGCACAAGTTTTATTTTTGTCCCGGGGGGGCCTTTGCACTTTCGTCCTTTAGGACCAGCCGCCGGAGAGAACTTAACCTACTTATAAACTAACTTACACTACGTATCCCTGAGAGAGATCGCGGATCGGGTTGATGTTGGTGGTGCCTGGTGACCGTGTTGGTGTCCGTGTCGGCGGGGCCGCAGCGTCGACCTCGGCGGCGGCGACCAGCGTCCTAGTCCCCTGAAGATCTTCTTTTTGCCTCCCAAGCCCTTGAATAATAATGCGCCCTCACCGCATTGAACGCGGAGGCACCGGGTTTATGTCGCGACGGGGGCTTCTACCTGGTGTGCTGCCTGATGGAAGCCCTCCTTAGCCGTGTAGGGTGTTTCGGTGGTGTGCCAGCTGCACTGGTTCTCGCACATTATAAGCTACTTATCCCTTTCTGTATAGTATCGTAAGAGAGTGACAGGTGATGCTATGTCGCGCAAAATGAGTCGCGAACCATAGTTGTGCTAGACGGGCAGGTGTAAAAATATGGTGTCATCGCAAATGTGATAATCTTCAATAAACGGAATTATATGCTTCCAAGAGTGTTTTTCCTTATCAAATCATATCAATTTCGAAACTCAGAACCAACCTTCAATAAACGGAATTATATGCTTCCAAGAGTGTTTTTCCTTATCAAATCATATCAATTTCGAAACTCAGAACCAATGACTTATATAGTCTTTGCTCAGAACCGATAAAAACTATATAATTATCTTAACTTAATAGAAGTTAATGACAAAAAAAAATACGAGAATTGTTTGAAAAATGCAACCTGTAGTTGAGAACAACCTGAAGTCTGGACAAACGGTCATCCGCAATTTGAACATACGAAAGAAGTTTTCGCCAAAAACCCTATCTATTTTCATTAGTTTGAGAAAGGGCATCATTCTGTATAAATATCCGTAGTAGTAATATCCGTAGTAGTAGTTCCTTTGAACGCAGTCTTTCTACGCAAGACTGACGTTTTCACAGAGACGTCGACAAAGCGCAGTAGTATGGGCCTGTTGCTACCAACGGACACCTTACCAAGCCTATTAGCTTACTAAGCCTAAACTCGAGCGCACACATTTTCATCAGCCTGTTCAAGAATACCATTAAGAAGGAGAAATTTTCTTCGATGCCGCATTTCACAGATATCCTGAGATCTACCGACAGCCTTAATTTGCTCCTTTAGAAGTTTAAAGATGGTGAAAGTTTGCTCCTTGAATGCTGAAAATTCTTCGCTCAAGGAATTAATGGTCACCTTAGCTGCCGGGGACCTGCTCAACTTGTCCTCAAATTCAGTGAACATCTTAAGAACCTTGCCTCTAAGGTTTTCTATGTCTCAGCTCAGCAATTTCTTGAACACTTGACATGATTGTAGTTTTACTTGACTGTGTTTTGAGGTTATGTTATGAGAGATGTCAGAACCAGCAGGATTGCACTGTGTTTTTAGTACAATTTACTTCATCTACAGTGCTGCAAGTAACTGTGCACTATATTTAGTACCAAAACTATGGTTTGAAAGTGATTTTAACTTATCACTGTGACTATTTTCAATTGATTTAAATATATTATTTAAGAGATTGATGTGTTACTGTTTTTACTTCTACCGCCTTTTATCAAATTTATGTTCCCAATACTTCTCAGTTCATCATAAATATGACTGTCTAAAACAGGGACAAAATTCTCTGGTTCCGAAATCTTTATCCTTTAATATTTTTACTTTCGTTTTTCGCTCTCTTCTTTCAAATTATAGGCTCGCAAAATATCAGTCTATTTAGTTTTGATGTTTTTCCAAATTTGTGGCATTTTATTTCCGTTTGTATTTAATGGTTCAAGATTGCTTATAATATTACCCATTTACTTTGTTTTTTTTCTGGGTGGCAACATTGTTGGCTCTAACAGGAGCGGAATCAAAAGAAATGCTGGGATTGCTCATATTTCATTACAATTTAAAATCAATTTGAAATTCACCGACTTGATGATTAATTTTCCGAAAATTGATTAACATCTGACACCGTATTATGAAGATAAAGAGAAATCAAACAGTAAAGATATTACAGATGTTTATTATAAGATGAGAATTATAACAGAGTATAAAAACATCTTGCTATTCTCTATATGACATCATAATGACAAGATAACCATAGATACTAACACGTGCAGCCACATACATAAAGAGATTTGACATCTTCGACACGTAAAATCTTGTTTCTTCGTAGAGTTATTTATCTTCTTTTTATTATGTAAGCAAGTGTCAGTACCATACTATGTTTCTTTCAGTTATATATCGTATTTTAAAACACCTTATTCATCTCGTTTTATGTAAGACAAAACAAAATGTACTCTGTCCCTTAAATGGATGACGCAGAGGTAGATTCTGAGCACGAAAGAGCCATTAGAGAGGTTTTTTCTGCAGAACTGGAATTGACTTGAAACTAAAGTGATATTTTCTTCGTAAAAACCGGCCAAAAGCGATCCGAACTCATGTACGAAGGGTTCTGTACTTTCACTTTACTCTTTTCTTTATGGTTACTGTGCATCTAGCACAATTCTGCCAATGACAAGTGTTGAGCTTAGCACGGTACATAGATAAAGCATAGCACTTTTAAATTTTGACACTTTTCGGAGCTGGTAATTTCCTGAGGACAAAAATCACATACACAGAAGCTGCTAATGTCTACCAGGGTTCTGTAATACCGACGTTTGCAAAATAGCGGTCATAGTAATAATACCTACAGAAATGGACGGGGGAGAAATGAAGAGGTGAACGGGAGACCTCACGATATTTTTTTTAAATTACTTAAATAGGAGTTTTTATCGTTTTCAACCCTCATAATAAACGTACGCCATTTTGAAAAATTTGAAAAACGAATATGCGGTTAAATAGTTTGATTTAATTATCGAACCTGCTCAATTTTACTAGATTTTGGTTTTCCACAATCTGTCAACAATAGACAAATAAAGTTGACGGAAGACCTGCGTTAATGGAAGGCGGGTAAACACAAGAGTGTTAATGTTCTTCAACATAATCACTACATAGTATAAAACAAAGTCGCTTTCTCTGTCCCCATGTCCCTTTGTATGCTTAAATCTTTAAAACTACGCAACGGATTTTGATGCGGTTTTTAATGGATAGAGTGATTCAAGAGGAAGGTTTATATGCATAATTTAACAGCATTACACCCGTGCGAAGCCGGGGCGGGTCGTTAGTATTGAATAAAAAAAACTTGAAAACTTGTCCGTTTTTCTTATTACTATAATTTTCTTTTACTTAGTTTTAATATTTTGTGTCATTATACATTCTGTAAAAATGAATGTGTGTGACGGCCGCCAGTCATTTAATATGCTTGGTATCATAAATACACGGAAAAAGACCCGTTGCGTACGGAACCCTAAAAACTGAATTTATATTATGCCCGTGTCTGGAATAGCGTCTGGAGTTTGTGTAAGAGTTATTTCATTTGTTTATTAATTTAAATACATTTTTGAATGTAATTAACTCACTTTGTAGTTTTATGTAAATTTTAATGGAATTCTACAAAAGTCCTTTAGACATCACGAGTTATAATACGGTGAATAGAGACTAAAGTACTATGTGTGACCTTACAAACGGTCCCTTAGTTTTGAATTTTTGATATGTTGTCTAGGATGGTTAGTCAGTGCTTAAAATGCAAAATGCACAATACCCCCCTCCGCGCCCGCCGCCATTTTGAAAAAACCGGCACTCTCTTCATATTTTTGCTCATAAACTTCCTTTAGGAGCATTTTAGCTAGAAGAAAGCTGAGACAATGTTATAGATAGTTAAATTTACTACATTCTCCATTTTATATTTTTTTTTCTAGGACAGATAGTTACGGAGATATCCACATTTAAAAAAACGTAAAACATCGCAATTTCCTACTCAAAAATTTGTTTTTCTGAAAAGTGCTTCTGGATTACATCTTCGTTTAGGAGCATTTTAGCTACAACAAAGCTTGGGAAATGTTGTAAAGAATTAAATTTACTATAATCTACACTTCAAATTTTGTTTCAAGGACGGTTAGTTACGGAGATATGCACATTTAAAAAACAGGAAAAGTCGAATATTCCCAAAATTTCTCAAAATTCTTGGTTAAGAACGCTGTCATTCAATTATGGACTAGTCTAGGACAAATTAAAACATGTAGGAAACATAATTGCTTATAAAACTCATGTCCATTTTTACATACATTTTCGGAAAACGTGACTTTATTTTTAACATATCTCCGTAATTATCTGTCCTAGAAACAAAATTTGAAATGTAAATTATAGTAAATTTAATTCTCTACAAAATTGCCCACGCACTGTTCTAGCTAAAATGCTCCTAAACGAAGATATAATCCAGAAGTTTGTTTTTGAGTTGGAAATTGCAATTTCTTAAGTTTTTTTAAATGTGCATATCTCCGTAACTATCTGTCCTAGAAACAAAATATAAAATGGAAAATGTAGTAAATTTAACTCTCTATAACATTGTCTAAGCTTTCTTCTAGCTAAAACGCTCCTAAAGGAAGATATGAGCAAAAATATGAAGAGAGTGCCGGTTTTTTCAATATGGCGGCGGCCGCGGGGGGGGGGGGGGGGGGGAAATTGTGCATTTTGCATTTTAAGCACTGACTAACCATCCTAGACAACATATCAAAAATTAAAAACTACCGGACCGTTTGTAAGGTCAAAATCCTTTATTCACTGAATTATTAAGAGTAAGTCGAATATAGCTCGTATATTCGACTTATACGACGTAATCATCGCCAATTTTCGCCATTTTTGCCATTGACTGACACGTCAAGGAGGACGATATATTTATATAAGTATATAGTAGTAGAGTTGTTAGTCCGCTGTTTTCTTACATAATTGTGCGCATCGGGTTACAAGCATGAAATTTCTACCATAGATAGAGTGTTCCACGGTGATTGTTTTCAGATGTGGAGGGAAGTCAGATTCGTCCCCTGTGAGGCGAGAGAGTGGAGTGAATAGGGCCAAGTATCCCTCTTTTCTTTCTTTATTGCTGGTCAGTTAAGTCTACCAGGACGTGTTTGGTATCGTTTCCGTGTAAAACAAATATCATAAATTAATTTTTTATGTTATTTTTGTACAGTTCTATATAAAAATATGGGTGTATGGCCGAAAAGGTAAAAATCACAACAAGTTTTTTTATTCAGTGAGGTAAATTAGTTCAATTTCGTGAACATTTTCAAATTATTATTATTATTTTAAAAAGCTCATTTAATCTAGTGTCTAAAAATATATGCATGTTGGGCACTTCTCATACAATCAGTAGCTTAAAATATATCTTTACGTCGGCGTAACCAACGTAAATCTCCGAACGCTCCTATTTCGCTTCATTAAATACATTAAATAATGATTATTAACATGCTTTTACATATAATATTTACTATATACGTCCTAGAAAAACAAATTAATGCAATTTTTTTTTTTTTTTGCTAATGTATCACGAGCATACTGGCTAATCTCAACATCAACAATTTATTTAAGTTACTGTTTGTATGAAAAGTGCCTAATATGTATATATTTTTAGAAACTAAATTAAATTTTCTATTTTGCAATATTTTTTTTTGTTGTAAATATTCAGGAAATATAACTAATTTATCTCCCTGAATAAAAAAAACTTGTTGTGATTTTTACAATTTCGGAAATACAACAATATTTTTATTTGGTACTATGAATAAATAACATGAAAAATGAATTGCTGATATCTGTTTCACACGAAAACGATACCACACAAGTCCTAGTAGCGTTATCTGATCAGTAATATAAAAAAGAGGACTTCTTTGTTCTATTCACCCCGCTTTCCCGCCGCACAGGGGACAAATCTGACTTCCCTCCACATCTGAAAATAATCACCGCAGAATACTCTATCTGTGGTAAGAATTTCGTGGTTGTATCCCGATGTACACAATTTCGCGACTTAGCAAAATGTACTAGAACACGCAGGCTAAGCTTAACATCAACATTTTTTTCAAGGTATTTTTTGTATCAGATGTGCCCAATATGTATACATTTTTAAAAACAAGATTAAATTTGCTGTTTAGTAATATTTTTTTAAATTGTAAATATTCAGGATAGATAACTAATTTATCGTTCTGAATAAAAAAAACTTGTTGTGATTTTTACCTTTTCGGCAATAAACCCAAATTTTAATATGAAACTATTCTTAAATAACATAAAACATTAATAGCTGATATCTATTTTACACGTAAACGATGTCGCACAAGCCCTAATAGCCTTTACTGATCTGTAATAAAAAAAAGAAAAAGAGCAGTACTTGGTCCTCTTCACCCCGCTCTCCCACCACACAGGGGACGAATTAGACTTCCCTCCACATCTGAAAATTATTACCGTGGAACGCTCTATGTGTGGTAAAAATTTCATGCTTGTAACCCGATGCGCACAAATTCGCGGCTTAGCAACTCTACTATAGGTACGACGTGAGTAGGTAAACCCGTTTATATAATCCGTTTATTCGATAATTTTCTTTGTAAAATTATATAAAATTTACTACGGTTCCCGCGACTGTCACACATTTAAATAAAACAATTTAAAGGGATTATATCGCGTATATTAATTATCTGTAAGGGTACCGAAACGTCAGCGAGGCTCAAATAATTAATATACGCGATATAATCCGTTTAAATTGTTTTATTTAAAAATTATTATAAAGTTTAAACTTTCCTAACCTTTGCTAAATAATAATCGAAACACCACACGTTAATAAAATTTCCAATTTGTGGGTGATTCAATTTACTAAGCGGACATAAAAAAATAGGTTCATTTAAGGATTTCTTATTATAAATATATCTTTTTTACGGTGAATGCTTACTAACAACATTAAAATAAAATAATATATTACACAAGAACACTACATTTAAATAGAACGGTAAAATTTCCGGACTTTAGCTCGGATTCGTCGCATGAGTGTTTGCACATCGCTTTTTGACACTTTTCTACAAGCAGCAAACCACATCCGTTTGAATTCTGCCAATGTACTAGCTTCGCGGCCATCCTTCCGCAAGTGTCTCTTTACGGTAGCCCAGTATCGTTCGATGGGGCGGAGCTCCGGGCAGTTTGGAGGATTGTCGTCTTTTTTAACAAAATCGATGTTTTTTGAATTTAGCAGCGTCACTGTTTCTCCAGCATAGTGAGCACTCGCCAGATCAGGCCAAAACAGAGGGGAAATATTGTGCTTTTTATACAGAGGATATAACCGTTTTGTGATGCATTCCTTTCTATAAATTTCGCCACCAATTGTACCGGTTGCAAAGTAAGACGAACTTTTGAGGCCACAGGAACAAATTGCTTGCCATACAAGGACTTTCTTCCCGAATTTATCAAGTTTTATGGCTTTATCGGAATCTGGATTTTCTCCTATAACTGCATTGTAATACTGAGGCCCCGGTAATGTACTGCTGTCAAACTTCACGTACGTTTCGTCGTCCATTAGAATGCATCGAGTTTTGTTTTGCAGCAAAATATCGTATAAATTGCGGCACCTTTTTTTGGACCGTATTTGCTGCTCGGCACTTCTCTTTGGCATTTTTTGCTTTTTATATGTCCGTATGTTATTTCTTTTCTTGATATTCTGTACGGTGCCTACGCTAGTACCTGATTTTTTTGCAATTTCACGAACGGACATGTATTTTTTTGATTTTAACAGCCGGACGACATTTTCTTCCATATTCGGGTTTGCCGGCCCACTTCTTCGCCGCGATTTTGGTAAATCGGCGAGCGTATGATGTTCCCCAAATTTTTCATTATTTGAAACACGGCTGATTTGGAACATTTCAACTGATTCGCAATTTTCCGCATTGAAAATTGGCCTGTACACCATTTTTGCAAGATTAATTTCCGATCACCAATATGAATTCGCTCCATCGTGAAAAATATATTGACAATAAAAAAAAATTATACAGCAGTTGATAGACTTATCTATGTTTATTTTATAACCAGCCAGTACATATCAGTCAGTTTTTAATACAAGGATCTATATTGACTTATGTATGTCCGCTTAGTAAATTGAACAGTCCTTAGATAAAGGTCAGGATGCCCGGATGGCCAAATCCGGCATAAATAAAAGCATCCGTTATTCTCATACACTCGTACATGTAGAAATGTTTAGTTTAGTTTATTTATCACATCATTACAAATTCCTTATAAATACAAGTACATGTCAGTTCATATACTCTTCGGAATGTGATCGTTTAACAAAAATGATATTCGTAATATTAATACAATGTCCCTACGTTGGGCCCATGGTCAGCTGACATGACAAGATTCATGAAGGCTCTGTCGAAACGGCTGATCGACGCTTCGGGAGGCCCCAGAGCTGGCCTACCTCTGCCAGAGAATCTCTCTGGCCATACAAAGAGGTAATGCCGCTAGCATACTGGGGACGGGGAGTATTCCTTTTATGACCACTTTTTTTATTATTATTATTGTATTATAGGTTATTTAGAGTAAGGTTTTATATATATACGTTTTTCTTATATTATTTCTTTTAATTTATGTGAAATTGTAAACATACTTATCTAAAAAAAATGTACGTAATAAATACTTTGATAATATTATCATGCGCATCACACAGGCGATCATCATGATCCGATGATGGGTGCATATTACTAGTGGGCTGGGCCTGACCAGGTTTGATTCCCGGATGCGTATGAGTAAAATAATGCATTTTTTATTAAATTTAAAATCGTCACCATGGCTACTTATTTCGTTATCTCTCAATACTATCCTCTATTTACTATACTTCTTATACTGACCCAATTGGATTAATCATTCAGTAGACATCGTTTTAATTATTAACAACGTAAGGTAAGGTGGAGTAATAAAACCGCCACAGTCCAATAACAAACTAACTGTTAGTCTTACTCCACCTTATAGTAGTCTATGTGACTGTACATAATGAAGGGTATTAAACACGAGTGTGGGTTTACGAAACGAGCCGAAGGCAAGTTTCATATAATAACATCACACGGGTGTTTTAATACCTAATTATGTACAGTTACATACACTACTTTATCTAGCCACATATCATAACCCTCCATGATGCATTCAGGAGTCGCCCATTATGACAAAATTACCCGGTAATGGCATTAATGAAGTTTTCTGGCAGCTGTCATAGTTTTTTTTTATTCATAGTTAAACTAGCGTCGGCCCTAACTATCATATCGTTCGATATCTTACTTACGTGCGACATTTGTCAAATTTGATTGCAAATTGACAATTCATTTCGAACTTAAACGTCATCTCGACTGATATTAGAATAGAGGTCAAATCATTCTTTTTTTGTTTTTCAGAGATGTTCGAAATTTGAATAAATAATATTATCGAAATCGATGTGCTTATTTAGCAATAATAACATTTTTACAGATAAGAAATATGTTCTAACAAAACAGACTATTTTTATGGTGGTCATAATGTGCGGTTCTTGAACGCATCATGGAGGGTTTATGATATTTGGATAGTTAAAGTTTTTAAATTCATTAATAACGGGTATCTCCCCTCTCTTGTTCACACACTCCTGAAGCCTAGAGTGCATCCTCTCGATCAAATTTCTGATGTTTTCAGCTGGTATTATCTTTGAATCTTTGTGGCTATGGGCTATGCAGCTATTACACTTTCCTAAATTAGTCACTAACGAGAGGTATGCAGCAATACGAAGGAATGAGATGGAGTTATGTCCATACGTGTCTCACATATTGCTGCATCCCTCTCGTCAGTGACTAACAGCCGCATTAAGACGGTCTAAGTACCGCCTACCGCCACAAGACCATGCTGACTTACGCACACACGTGACCATCATGATCCGATGATTGATGCATTTACTGTTGGGCGTGGCTTGTTTAGGAACAAAGGTTCATTTGGGCTTAAATAAATGCAATGCTAGAAACTAACCCCCAGAGAACTTCCGAAATCAGATATCAGCTCTTACACATAATGTTGATTTCTTATGTGAGTTAGAGTGGAATAAAATATATTGGTCGCGCTGTAGCTTCGGTGGCCTAAAAGGTAAGTCGCTGGGCTTTTTTTTTCAATATAATTGGCAGACGTTACTGCTTTTATAAAAAGTATACAGATTGTGTGTTGCCATTCTAGTATAATCTTTGTGGCTATGCACTTACGAGTCCCATGTAATCGGGGAACTAAGATGGTTAAGACGGTCTAAGTACCGTCTACAGCCACATGACAAAGCCGGCTCAGCCTGGGAGTGGGACCGCATTCACCACAAAACAAAATGTCTCGATTACATCAACACTTTATTCTAAAATTGTATTGATAATCAGTACGAAGAGGGGTCATTATTTCTGGCAAAACCTTAACAGCGGAATGCAGGATTAGTTTGACCTATCTGAAACACTAATTTTTGTTTCCCATCTGTACCGTTACGCCAAATTTTAATTTGTCCGAAAGCCATTTTTAACCGACTTAAAAAAAGAATGAGGTTCTCAATTCGAACTATTTTTTTTATTTTTTTTGTATGTCATGTTACTCGATATCTCCGAGAACCGCGAACCGATTTACATTTTTTTTTTTATCGAAAGGGTATAACTTGGAGTTGGTCCCGTTGGCACTAAGTCGGGATCTGATGATGGAATCTTGGAGAAATCGAGGGAACTCTTCAAATGTTATAGGGACATGTACGGCGCTTTCGGTAATTTATTGATAAAGTCAAGAATTTACATTCAGTAAATAGGATTTAGTGTAAGGAAACTGATGACGACACATAAGAATCACTAAAAACCAAAAAAAAAAATTTAACAAAAAAAGAACCGACTTCAGTAAAACTAAAAATCCAACAATAACCCGTTCAAGTACAGATTACATTTGACTCACCCTTCGAAGTCGGTGCCAAACCTCACGTAAACTATAATATATAAATATAAGAACTGAGTGGTTTGGGATCGACTTCGAAGGGTGAGTCAAATGTAATCTGTACTTGAACGGGTTATTGTTGGCTTTTTAGTTTTACTGCAGTCGGTTCTTTTTTTTGTTATTTTTTTTTTTCCAAAACAGTTAATTTTTCAGAATAATTATTAAACAAACCTAATAAAACAAGCAAAATGTGTTCTTTAAATCGATGTTTATCAAATCCTGACCATATTACGGGTTTCGGGAAAAAATACTTTCGGACAATGTAATACCAAAGCGCGTCGCCAGCTGTACATCGCCGTATGTAGGTACATTTTTCTTTGTTCGCTCGTCACGGTTAAACGACTAAACTGGTTTTAACTAATATTAGTACAGGGATAGTTGGCCACACAGAAATGGTTATACTAGGATAATTCAATCTTACTGCGGTAAAGAAAAAAGTTTTGAACAGACGATGTTGCAGGTTTTCTCATATAACTGTCACAAAAAAGTATTCGAGGCGATTTTGGTGTCAACGCAAACTTAGTACCTACACTAGAGACGCAGATTAGTGCATTGGGATGTACTGCACAAAACGTGTATACGTGACATAACGACTGGATATTTTACAAACGAAGAAAACCTTTAAAAAGACTGTTTTATTTCAAGAAATTAATAATTATGAAAGGCTACGTTCATTCTGCAATATTTTTTGCTCCCTTCTCGGCCATGCTACACGGCCATGGTCCGCTGAGGAGTATAGATAGCAAAATATTTAAGTACCTAACTATGTACACATTTAGTTACAGCACTAATAAAAGCAACGAGCCAGCAGTTTACTCGACTTCAAATAATTGCATTCAAACTGCCAATATCAAGTTTATTTCAGGTGTAAACAAATAGACATTTCATCAGCAAAACTCCGAATAATTTTGACAGGCAGTATTGAATTTGTATCGCAAAGGTCCTCAACGGTCTCCCATCGATACAGCTGTCATTCCAAACAGGCTTCGGGTAACTTTCACTTCGGACCAAACTATTTTGTTTCAATATTGGATCCCTGCATACATTATGCTAAGCGGGGACCTCCGTTGGCTTATAATTTTACCAAGAATAATATTTTTTACTTAAAAAACACATCTTGCTCAAAACGATATTTTATTATGTTAGTCATTGTTGGGATATTACGTTCATTTTGGGAGATACTGAGAGTTTTTGTAAGTTTACTTTAGGTAATCATTTCGCTTTTGTTTTGAGAGTATGAAATAAAAATGTCTTAGCTAACTTTATAACTGACTAGCATTTCCCCGTGGTTTCGCTCGCACATACCGATGAGGTCTGCCCATATAAACTTTCCAAGTCCTGTAACACTCTTATAAATGAATATCTTTATAATTTATAGCCTATGTCCTTTACTGAGCTGTATATTAATGAAAAATGTAATGTAAAGCTGTTCCAGCTTGGTCGAAAAGTCTTTTGTATGTCCGGAAGTTCGGATGTCCAGGTTTTCGGCTGTTTTTGCTCAACCGAATCTCAAATTTTGTGAGTAGATTAGATAAGTATATAGAATTTATTGTCGATACAGTTTTTCAAAAACTTAAAAATAGAGAATATTTGGGGGTAAATAACGTAAAAAAGTACAAATTGTTACAAAAACTCAAATAACATCTCACAGGCCCATTATTATAGACTGTAAACACGGACATCAATCTTTGAAAATATATAGAACATAATATAGATACCTACAGGTGTAGTATTTATTTAATAAGATAAGAACTTGGCAAAATCCTTACAATAGTGTCCCCCGGAATGCCATTTTACAACACGGTAAAGTAAAATTCAAATAGAAAAAATATAGGTGTAAAAATTGTCAGACAAACTTATTCCTTAGATTCAGTCGCCGTGCTGTCTACGCCAACTCGTTATAACAACCGCATTACTAAAAGTCGCATCTGAATATTAAAACTGCATTACTTATGACCTTTTGTAGATTTTCATGGTCACGTAACGGTCAACTTGAACAAGTCGGGGAGTTATCTTTTCTTTCGTTTTTATGAAAGTTCGCCACGTCGTCGAGTTGCGAGTTGACAGGAAAGTTGGCGACGAGGCTTATGACTTGCCCTCAGACGTGACAGGAATGAAGACCTGTCGACATTTTCTTCGGTGTAATTAACTTGTACTTCGATTATGATTGTAAAGGTGAGCTAGTGCGTTACTCTGAGCTTCGACTCCGTGACCTGCGGCAATAACAAATCATAGGTAACACCGGTGTATTAAACATTTTCACATCAATGGGTACTTTTATCTTTTTAATAACAATGTAATTGTATGTCTTCAATGTTTTTCAATCATGCCTTCTATCTCACTACTTAAAGTTTTAAAATTTTGTCATTAGGTAATGAAGGTGTTCATTACCTTATCTCAATTTGTTATAATGTTATAATCTAGACTTCTCAGTATTTCTGTATTTTCTGTAATCAATGGATGACTGTTATTGGCCTTCTATTATGTAAACCATTTGTAAATATAATAATTACGGCTGTTGCTATCCTGAATACCAATAAATAAATAAGTATGAAGCATGCCACGAACCACCGTAATATGCGGTGCCGCTCTAGCGGTTTTTGCCACAAGAAAAGAGATTAGATGCCACGCCTTTGCACGACCAGCGGCGCGGCGAACGGCTGAGCGTGAGGTCAGAGTGCGGTGGTCACGAGTGAGCGAGATACGTAGCGTAGCGCACACCGCTGCCGCTGTTGCCCATGCATCGTCGTGGCATCTCCGTTTTGTCACGCATTTTAACTCTCGCAGCCTCATGCTAGACAAAAAAAAGAACCGACTTAAAATAAACTGAAAAGCCAAAAATAACCAGATCATGTACAAATTACATTTTAATCGCCTTTTGAAGTCAGTGCCAAACCACTCAATTATTACTACGGAAACAGATGCCGCGCAAGTATACGTGAGGTTTGCCACCGACTTGAAAAGGTGATTCAATGTTATCTGTTCATAATCGGGTTATTTTTGGCTTTTAGGTTTCTTTGAAGTCAGTTCTATTTTTGTTAAAAAACCTTTTTATGTTTTTTTCTTCTTTTTAGTTATTTAAATAGTACAATCACTTATTCACAAAAAAATAACGATGGCAATAGCGAAATGGAACATACAATAACACTTATATGATTTTCTCATAGATGTCTTTGTGAAAGCAAATTGAAATGGGACCAAATGCGAAGCACCAGCTTTCAAATAAAAAAAGAATCATAAAAATCGGTTCACCCTGTCGAAAGTTCTGAGGTAACAAACATAAAAAAATAAAAAATACAGTCGAATTGAGAACACTCCTCCTGTTTTTGAAGTCGGTTAAAAAGTGACGGATGACGCGTCACTTGTTCGTGTCGTAGACCCACTTGACTGTTCAATTCCAAACACAGTTTCATTCAAGAATGAAAATAACGTTATGATACGAACTTCATTTTCGAGATTCAAAATACGACCTGGTAGTTCCGTCATGAAATATATCAGGGCGCAAATCCGATAAGTCCTTGTAATTGTCCCCAAACTAGCAATATTTATATCTCTCTTCTTATCTTACCTACTAGATTAGACTCATCATGTAATACGACATGACATGTTGTCAGGTTCGCCGTGTAATACGATAACGACAGGAATTCGGACTATCTCCAAACTGTCCCATGCAATCCGTTTGAGGGCATTGCATTCCACAATAATCCCAATAGTGACGACTTAGACTAACGGGTGCTAACGGGACACCACACCACAACGCGCAACGCGTCAAGCACTGCAAGGAAAGCTCTACACTTGACGCTTTCATGTACAGTCAACCAATTTGATTTCTAGGCCACTATAGAACCTTTGTCACAATGACATTGATATGAGATTTTAAACGGCTTTCATATTGACGTTCACTGTGACAAGGTACGAAATGGCCTAGGAATCATATTGGTTGACTGTACCTACACAGGCATATTTTGAACATTATTAAATTACATGCTGTGTCGCACATAAAACTTTAAAACATAAGGTCAGGTGGGGTTAGACTATCACCGGCGAACTCCGAAAAAAGACTGCCAGTAACTGGGTCATACACAGATTTAGGTTCAAGTCTTTCCTGTGGACATAAGCGAATTTAAGGATTCCAGGACCTTATTTTCTGATTAAACTCATATGAGAATAAAGAACCTTCCCTCGTCTATAATCCGATTTAATAGCAATATAACCTGGATTTAGACAAGCTCTTAACTTTTGACCACCCAACTAAGTAACTATTTTGGCTCAGTGACCCAAACAGGATAGCCTCCGAAACGAGAACACGCCACTTGTCCCGATCCTGCGCAGTTTCTCGCCAGTTTTCGAGTGAAGAAGACTGCTACAGTCCAATAAATAACTATCTGTCAGTTTTACCCCAATAGACAATAAACTATGTTAGCCTTACCCCACCTTACGATACTAAAAAGCTATTGAAGGTTTATCAAATTACTCGTTGTTACGAGTATACATCAGATATGTCAAAAGCACAGACGATAAGAAGCCATAACAGTGATAAATAAGTATTATAATATATAGATAGTCAACATTTCCAGCACCTCCTGATGATGCCTCGTAGAGAGGCGAAACACGTGTCGAGTTTAAGTACTTTTGTTGATCGTTTGTGATATTTATTTGGGAACATTACATACCAAAAAGACCAAAAAGAGGAGAAATTTAAACGTCCCCGTTTTCTTAAATTGATTAGAAAGGGCATGAAAAAAACACGTGTGTAAGTATCACGTGTTAACTGACTAATAAACTACGTAATTATATTGCGGGTTAGCAAACCAATACAAGTATCGCTGTCTATAATGTATTAAACAGAGGTCTAAGTGCCATACGAAACTTATGAGACAAAGACCTTATAAGAGTAGCGCCGTTTACAGCAGTTCTGTGAGAATTATTTTTCTTTATGTTTATTCTTAAATAAATTTTAATGACGGTCCAATCATTGGACTGAGTGAATCGATGTTTATCGAACAATAAACTTGCTGTTTGTCATAATATCGGTTAGTAATCTCTTAAACAATATAGGGCAATATCGCTAAGGAAGGCGGACGCCCAAATGGTGCCTATAACAATAAATTATGATCTCTACAGCATGTAGAACGACTAATGGACTAGGTTCGAAGCCTCTGTTTAGGTAATGGATGACTGTCTTTATTTCTGTTCGATTTCTGCTTTACGAAGATAAAATCTCTGAGATATTGGCCCTATTGTGATCGAAGTCACAATGAGGAGGCAGTTACTTCTAACGCTCGTATTTTCGAGCTTCGTATTTTCTACATTAATTATTAAACTATGAATAATAAATAATAATAATAATAATAATACAGCCACAGCAAATTTCTCCAAGGGGCCTCTACGTGTTGGATCCATATCCCCACGCAAGCCTTTCAAAAGACCGGGACGTATGAGCCCGAGACTATGAGCCGAGAAACAAATAATAATAATACTCTTTATTGTGCACCACTGAATATAAATAAAGATTACACAAAGAAATTGCAAAAAACAAATCAGTAGCTAACAATTGTATATTTACAGTTGATATCTTCTATCAACTGTAAATATACAGTTGATAGAAGATATTTTACAAAATAATAGTGGAATGGGGTTGAAGTGTCCTTCGTCTGAGTATTTTTTTACCATAGTCAATATAATCACTAAAAATTTAACTTCTAGTTATATATTTTATGATATATTTTACAACATAGAAAAAACTAAAGGTTTTGGTTTGACGTACAATATTCTGGACAATAATTATACTTCCCTAAGTATCTGTAACGTATCTGCTTACAGTGCTTACATTATCAAAATTCTTATTAAACTTACTATAAGAAAAGGCTAATCTCGAAGATTCGCCTCTTAAGCAATATTTGAGAGTGCTTTTATTTATAATGTATCAAGAATCAGTCTTTTAAGTACTCAATAATGTATAAGGCTCTTTACATATTAGGCTTCCATACACGATGCTCATTTTCAACTCCACGGTTCGTGTTACTTTTGATTATGTCACAAACATATTACTATGAAGGATGTTTAGGTACCTTGGAACTAGGGAATGCGAACCGGTAATTTTTTCTATGTAAAATGTGTAAATAATCTTGTAATTTTTGTACAAAATATTACCGGTTTGAATTCCCTATACTTGAAACTTGTTAATGAAAATAATAATATTGCTTTGCTATTCCGCGATATAATATCGTGCCAGTTAAATTTGTGCTAACCCGTTATACTTATTTGCGTATTTTTTCATGCATATATGCATTTAATTGTCCCACCCTCCCACCACGATAGGAAAAATAAATACGCAAATAAATATAACAAACCACCACCAAAATAACAGAACTTACTCGACACATGTTTCGCCCCTCTACGAGGCATCATCAGGAGATGTTGACGGTCTGGAGTCCGACAGCCGATTTCGGCTAAGTTCTGTTATTTTGGTGGTGGTTTGTTATATTTATTTGCGTATTTATTTTTCCTATCGTGGTGGGAGGGTGGGACAATTAAATGCATATATGCATTAAAAAAAATACGCAAATAAGTATAACGGGTTAGCACAAATTTAACTGGCACGATATTATATCGCGGAATAGCAAAGCAATATTATTATTTTCATTAATATGGATTTCCGCAAAGTAACGCCTGATTCAATTAATTACTTGAAACTTGTTATTTATTGTTTTCACATTTTAACACTGAATCAGCTCGCGTACCGCTGACGCCATATAGCATAAAAATAAAGACATGGTCCAAAATCTACAGGGATTCTTAACATTTGAATGACGAAATCATTGGATGACATTTGATAACATTGACGTCAGCAGTGGGCGTCTGTGTAGCTGATAGATAGATAGATACTCGTAAATTTTCATCACATCCAAACAATGTAGTCTTTACATCAAGGTTTTGGGTTTCGGGTGAATTTCAACAAGCTCGAAATTTACCTAATTTTGGTGGCTTTTTATTTTTGATCTTGGAGTCATAATTATATATCAATAATACGAATGAAGTCATAACCAATATTGTGTGGTAATGGCCCTTTGTTATACATAATAGTTTTAAAGATATAATGATTTTAGTAATTTGCCTGCCACCAAAATTGTACATCTACACCAAAATTAGTTACTTGTGTTAAAAAATAATATTTGTCAATGAAATTGCCTGCTGGAAATGAAAAGAAAGCTTATGTTTAATTAATCATTTTAATTATACTAAAATATCTATGAAAATACAATCACTAACTTGTTTGTAACAACAACATAGTTTTTTCTTTTCGAGGACTTCTTCTCTTGATTGATTTTTCTTGCAACTAGCTATCTTAAAAACTACATACATTTCAAAAAAATAAGCATGTACAAAAGCGAACTTATCCCTTTAAGGGATTTCTTCCAATTAACCTTCGAGTAAATGAATGTTAAACACAAGTTAATGGCAGAAAAACCAAGCAACATATACGAATGAAAATGCAAAAACAAAATGAGAGAGAGATAAGCAAACAGTCAATGTAATACATATTACTTAATATCTATTTAAATAATATAACATTAAATATAATCATAATTATAACAAAAACAGCAACCTTATCAAATAATCATTCGTTCGACAGCCACAATTTCTTGAACTTCCCCTTGAACGATGCTACGGATGCTGCCTTAGGGCGGGAGACAATTTATTCCATAATTTCACGGCGCGCACAGCAAAAGACACATCGTAAACATGAGATCTATGCATAGGGATAGATAGAGCCAGATTCGCACTTGACCGCAGGCGATGGCCACTACCATCCGCCATGTAAAAGAACTTCTCTGCAAGGTAAGGAGGAGAAGAAGGAATGAAAAGGACATTATACAAAAGACAAAGAACATGTATGCGGAGACCAAAGCAAAATAGAGCGGACAAGCATGATCTTTGTATGAACAGGAAGGAAATTCTGCAGGCACCTCAATGAAAGAAGGGACGTGAAAAGTTTCCTACTGATCTCAGAAATATGAGGTGCCCATGACAAAGATTGATCTATGGTAATTCCAATTTTTTTTTTCAGTAGAAGAGTAAGGTACCAGGCGTACCATCAAAGAAAGTAACTGGCTTAACTTGATCTGAAAGCTTGGAAATAAGGGGCTTCCAACGACAATAGCCTGCGACTTCTTGGCATTCTTCATCAAACTAAAGAATTAATTCTTTCCCAAGCACGGATTGATTCCAGGTCTAAATTGATTATCGAAACCAAGGAGCCAAAATCATCAATGCTGGCCGCCGCATAAAGCTGCAAATCGTCTTCATAGACATGGAATGAGGAGGAGAGTGACTGTGGTTGGTGATTCCGTTAATGAATACAGAAAAGAGTAATGGAGAGAGTATTCCCCCTTGAGGGACACCAGAAGACAGTTCACACTAGTTAGAAAATCGGTCATCAACTCGAACCCGCTGTTGCCCCCAAAGAGGTAATCACGAAACCAGGACAGTGAAGTTGGAGATATATTAAAAGTACTAAGTAAACTGCGAAGAATATCAAAATCAAGAGTGTTAATAACACTACACTAAAATCTAGGAGCACCAATATAGTCACTTTTCTTTATTCTATATTAAGACGAATGTCGTCGGTGATCTTAACCAAAGCGGTGTTTGCGCTAAAGAATTGAACAAGTTAAGTCTATTTTGATGTGATGAGGGACGTAGATTTACAAGGGATTCAATGCTTTTGGATAAGACGGGAAGAATGGACATAGGACGATACTGCAAAAAGTACGACGCATTAGGGGTTTTAGGGAGAGGAATCACATGGGCGCATTTCCAAATTATAGGAAACGTGCCAGAGGAAAAAAAATAGTAATATAGGAAAGGATAGGAGCTATAAAATCCGCCACCAGCATAAGCATATCTAAGCTAAGATTACCCTCACCGACAGCTTGTAATATTAGATGTATTGTGTTTATACTTGACTTCAAATAAATTCATCGAGTCAAAAGTGTTGGAAATGCGATTACAAATGTGTAATTATATACAGATTATAGAGTTAGCAATTCTGGTGGCATCAAGCAATTTTGGTGACTTTCAAATTACCACCATAACCACCGAAATTAGAAACAGAGATTAAAAAAATATTTTTAAAATATCCGTATTATTTATTTCCAATTTAACTTTATATTTTAAAAAGGAAACCTTTAACAAGTCTTACACACATTTCACACACAGTCAATGATTGCTAAGTCACTAGAAGCATATACCACAAAAAAGTATTTTGAACACACCAAAATTAGATACTTACGTGCTGAGTGGACAGATCCAGCAAGGTACGACGTGTGTGTCATCGCTCTATGCCGGAGCGGAACTAAACGAACAGGTTAACACACGTTTGCTGCTCTTGTTGCGTTTCGTTCAACCATAAACACATTTTCAATATTTACCACCAAAATTGTCAATTTCACCCGGACAACTTTTAGTGCTAAATTTTGAGAATCTATTTATGTAAGTATTAATCTTTATTTATATATCCTTAAACTAATAAAGATTCTAAATAAATGCAATTTGAGTTTAAAACATTGATGATATGGTTCTATCAAAGACATTTATGAGGAACAACGAATACTGGACGCTGCACCAAAACTATCATTTTACCGCAAAAATAATAATTATTAAACATACCTAAATGACTTTTACAATACTTTGCGATTTGGCTTAAGATAATAATTTGTGTCTTCCTTTCAGAAAAAAATTCAAAATTTTAAAACAATTGTTTCACACTATAGTTATCAATTTCGCCGCAATTTTTTTTCGCTGAGATAACCACCCTTTTATTCGTTTTATTTATTTCAATCATTCCATAAATATTTATGGTCTGTGGTTGATTATTTATGATTTGTGTAGTACTCGTATATCATAGAGAAATATTGTAAGTAGACTGCCAATGAGTCGGAAAGGCCTACCAGCGGAATTTTTGATCAATCCGGAATGAGAATAGAATTGAAGCAAATCGTCTCAGATTTCGACGCATGTCTATAGAATAACTGTCATATTCAATCACAAACTCATTGCGGTCTTTCACTATTCCGCGGCACCGTAGCGAGGGCTCTCTGTTCGTAAGATACTTCAGACCTCTGCCAAACGCATTAGTGCCATCTAGAGAAAACTCCTATAAATCAATAGAACTTTTTATTGCCGCCGATGGAAAAAGAGGGGTATTATAAGTTTCACATGTGTATTTGTGTGTCTGTCTGTGGCATCATAGCTCCCAAACCTTGTCCGTCGAGATGGTTTTAGCTATGTTTGGTGGAAATATAACCAGAAGTGACAATATGTCAGCCAATATTGAAGCTAAGAATCCCATATTTTGTAGTCATGTTCAGTTTTAGCAGCATTTTCTGTACCACTCATTTATTTATTTAATCGTATGGCGTAAAAAACATTACAAGAAATCGAAAAATATACTACAGTTATGTCACAAATAACCACTGATTGAATAGGTAAGGATCTTATAATGACCACATACATGTGTCGGAGGTGTTTTAAATTTCTAATTTAGGTTATAAATATACCGTAAAGATATATTACTTCTTTCCGTAGGGATGCAAAAGTCTGCTCTTAAATCTCACCGACGAAATATCTAGTTGAACTGATCAGGTAGTGTTACTCCATTGGCGACTGGATTTTCCGAAACGCGAAGCCGAGATTAGATTGAGGATATCGGAGTGGCTGAGAATGGGGAAACGTGCCAGCAACTGGAGCCAACGGAGTCTAGCGATCGGTCCAGAAATATGCTTTGCTTCATCCTTAGAGTAAGTTGGTTAATCTATATATATAAAAATCAATTGCTGTTCGTTTTTCTCGCTAAAACTCGAGAACGGCTGGGCAGATTTAGCTGATTTTGGTTATGAAATTTTTGTCGTAGTCCAGGGACGGTTTAAACGGTGAGGTATTATTAGCTTACTGACACAGACCGAATTCCACGCAGGCGGAGCCACGGGCACAGTTAGTAATAAATAAATAAACCCTGTAGTCACTGTAATACTGCTGTATTAGCAGAAAATCGATAAATTTCCTTTAATCGATCGACATTTCCGATATAAAGCTCCTATAATCATCCTATGCAGTAGATATTTCATCGTATTTATTATATATAATATACATCTTATAGTATGTAAATATATGTGTCATTATATTTATGGTAGTTATGTTATATAATATACATGTATTCACTTGTATCTTAGACGCTCTCCGAACTATTCATTTTCTACTCTCACATCCGCGCCGCCCGCTTTGTAGCGATTCACATGTTCTCGTCATGTGCTCGCCATCATATTGTAATCATATATCACCATCGTAAGACTCACATCATCATTGTCATCATCACGTTCCCGACAATAGCATTATATTTCGCCGGCTAATACTAAAATCATCATTGAATAGTTATAATACAATACAAATGCCTAATAGAAGTAACAGTATGAATGTTTACGAAAGCAAGTAAAAATATTCCAAGCATCCTACCTTTTTAAAATAGCAAATTACTATTCACAAAATTTTCCAACGGAAGAATTGAGCTTTATTTTAGACTGAATAAGGATCAAAATTTAGTGGGAGGAGTCTCATCGGTCACGTGCGCGGGACGCATCTGAAATGTCCAGAATGCCCAGGAAGGGGTCACAGTGTTTCAACGGAACAGTGGGTTGGCAGTCGTGAAATAGACAGTAGGGTGGTTTACGGAGATAGTTACGAAGGTCGGGGAATATTGGTATAAATAGGGACGGATTTTATAGAGTTCATTCATTCTTTCTTGCGACTTCGACTGGGTAACACTGTTGTTTGGCAATAAGGTATTAAATTTAATTCTAAGGGGAATTTCTGTTGGAATTACATTATTTTTCTGATCTATAATTATTTATTGAAATATTGTGGGATTTTGTTGTTTATGGCTATCAAGCTTAATTACATGCCAGAAATAGTGTTTTGGTACATGGTTGCCAGGTGAAAGATATTTAACCTTGCGGCTGTTAAACGAATATCTTTCAGACCCTTCTAGTTTTACCCGAGTTAGGCAGCTCGGGCACTAGCCATATATAAGTGCAGTGAATAGCCTACGAATGTGGATAGTTTTGTTTGGTGGAAGCAAAGACCACACGTGATGGACATGCGGGCCTTTCCGCGCTTGCCGAAGCCAAATGGACCTCCATGTTCGGTCTCATATACTTATATATTTATATGTCTGCTTTATATACACATATTAGGGCGGGTTACTCTGCGTTTCCGGTGTCTTAGCCACGCAAGGGGGGACCCACTTACACTGATTCTAGTCCAACCTCGGGTTAATCTCCCGAATTTATAGTTTAGCTTACCTAGGTTCCATACACGTTTAAATGTAAATATGAGGTTTAGGCCTCTAGTGTTTTTGTACTAGCTAGGGAACAGGGTATAGAGATAGGTACACTAATAGGAACATTAGGACGGGGTTCTTTATCCTCCGAGCAATCGGCCATTCATCATTAACTAACATAACATTAATTCAAATTATTTTAATCTCGTCTGGTATAATAGATACAAACAGCTGATTTCTTGCATTGCGAGTATTATATTCTTTGATTACTATGTCTATGACTCGGGATGTCAGTAGTGAAAAACAAAATCTTGTAACAGTTTATAAAGAAAGGGAATAGAGAAACCTGTTATTTAAACCAATCAGATATTTAGAACCTTTAATATGACATCAATATATATAGAAATAATTAGTTAAAATTTACTGATTATGATTTAAAGTAATGTACATATGTTACAGCCTCAGTGATAGAATGGCAACACTAAAGTTAAGTCGAAGCAGCTGACCGATGACATTCGCCCTTTCAATGAGCAGAAATAATTTTAAACTTTGTTATAATTTTGATAAGGAAATTGTGGATCGTCGTATAGTATGGAAATGCAAAGCATTCCTAAGACTGGATGTGGAGTATCTGAAGTGTAAATTGCTAAGAAAAGCCGAGGACTCATGGATAGCAATAATGAAAGTTATTCGTTCTCGTATTTACATCGCAGATCTCAGAACTAAATCAATTTATATCACAAGGGTTGAAAGTAATTTCCCTTATCAAAATGAGTCAGTCGAGAGTTGAAAGATACTCCGAACGGACACAATAGTCTTCATGATTTCAAGGATGTACTACATTTATGAGTATGGTCAAACGAAAACCAAGTTCTAGAACTTATTAGAAGGGTTCTTACCTACTAAGGAAGAGTAGTGTACTAGAGATCTTATAAATACAATTATAACTACATTGTCATAGTCTTTGCAGCCATCACATATATTTAACTAGTTAAATAGGTAGGTAAAATCCTTAGAGTAGACCTTGTGTAGTTAACTTAAGAAGCTTGCGCCAAAAGGCTTCCCTAAAAGATGGATCCTTGACACTTTGCTTTAGGTAGGACGTCATGCATAGATGTGATGAGATCCCACAGTGGTTTGTTCAGCTTAGACTAGGAGCGGAGTTCCCCATCCTCTAGCTGAACGCTTTAATTCGATTTGCTTCTCAGGAATAGATAGGTAAAGCGTTCAGTGATACTCTCCGCACACTCAGGGTGGTAGGGGATTATTAACAAAAAATTTATATTTTTTTTTTTTATACACAATAAAGATACCTTCTCCATTATACTATAATCTAGTCCTTACTAGTTCTTATTTGTGAAGACTAACACAACTTCCTACTTATTGTATAGGTCTAGAATCCACTTCAGATTGGTCTACTATAGTTTATTTAAGGGAGGTAACTACCTTCTCAGATTAAGGAGTAATGACAAAATTTATTCAATATTGTCAAATATGAAAACTTAAGAACAATTAAATTCATAGATCCTGTAACTTTCATCTATTTATAGATTGGTAAGGAAGTGTAGTTTCATATTGTACATAGACATTTGATTTCTAATCATTCTGGAGTAAGAACATGCAATTTTAAAAACTAAATTACCTTTCATTCCAGAATCCTAATAAAATTTGGATAGAATCACATATTGATTTTTATTGTTACATAAGGTAATCTAGTTTAACTATATCTGACTATGGACTAAATGAATTTGATATTTCATATAGAATTAAATAACTTTTATAAGAGTATCCATAATATTCCATATTGAATCTTGCTATAGGAACTATAGATAGTTTTGTTAGCTAGACTACATAGGAAGTAACAGTTTATATTTTGAGGATAGATAGCATTAAGTTAAGTTGGAAATTTAATTTAGTACAAAGAACCAAGGTAGCAGTAGGATAGGAGAAGCTTGCATTAAATAAGTAAGAGAATACACATTTATTTGGTAATACATGGTAGCATAGCACAGTATATGGGTACGGAAGCACTTGGCGACACATCACGGTTAGATTTCTCTTAAAAGAGCTTGAGTTACTACGACAATGTTGGGTCCTGCACATCTAGACGTTCACAACGGTTACATCGATCACATTTTTTTGGCCATTAGTTATTAAGAAAAGTTCAGACTCAATTGTTATAAAGATCCTTTCATATTTAGATTTGTTTAGTTGTAGGATATAGAAGACTGGGAGCTGCTGTTAAGATATTCTTAGGTAATTGTTGTAGGGTTTCCTTAGGGCTTCGTTGTAGGAGTAGAGTTTAGTGGCGAGGGTGAAGCAGGCGTAGGACCAGGAGGTAGTTTAGGTAGCTCGTCGTCGTAAGCGTTACGATTGGTGGTCCCGTGACTCAGGATATTTAGAGTTGAAGTTCTTAGCTCATGCATTCATTACAATTGGCGCGCGTTCCCAGGATGTGTTTATTTAGCAGATAGTCTTTATATACATTACAATTGGTGATGCCGTTGACCAGGGATTATTCCAATTGCTGCCATGATCATGCAGACATTACAATTTGTGCCGTTGACCATGGATAGGATCAGTCCGGGATTGTTGAGTCGTGCCGATGCAGTTTGTCGTGAGGTTTCATGTCTTGCTGTCTTCTTGCGTTTGTAGTTCGACAATTGTTTTTCATTTTGTTTTTTCGCCATGGAATTTTAGTGGAGTTGTTAGTGACGGTTTTATTGAAGGGATCTTTGAACACTTGAGCTTTGAACTATGATGCCCGTACGGGTACAATTGTTGACGTGAGAATGGAAAAGAGATTCGCCATGATGGGTTGTTGGGTGCATGTCGCCTCGAAATATATTTTGTTGCATATTTATACACAAACTATAGTGAATAGAGTAGCTTCTTGATATAACGCACTATATTTTTCTTATTTCACATAGTAATAGTACCTGAAACAAAAGATGTATATTAGAACAACGTGATATTTTTTATCAATCAATATTTTGCAAACAATAATTAATTGACAGTTCATTCAGGCATTTTGTTATTTTATCTGTAGTTCTATACTGGATTATTTGAGATACGATTAAATTCGTTACGATTGTTTTTATGGTTCACAAAGCTAATTTTAATATTGATTGATAATTAAATAGGTGGTTTATTTAAGTTCTAGATAATCATTTACGTTACATAAAATAATAATATCAAGTAATAATATACTTACTTTAGTTTCAATCAGATACGTAGACAACTTTACTCAATATGTTCGTATTATTAATATAACATAAAATTTAGATATTTAGGGATACATTTAATATTATTTATGCATTATTTACATAATTGGGAAAAATAATAATAGGTAATTCATTTTTAAAATTAAAAACATAATCAAGGCTGAGTGAATAGGAACGCTTAGAAATAAGTTGATACGACAGTTGACAAGTGACAGGGTGTTATCTGTTATCATTTATCAGTAATTAATATGATATCGAGATGGAATGATTATTTAAATAAATTTAATTTTAGTTTAGTTATAAAGTCGGAATATCGTAGGAAATTAGTTAAGTAAGGTAGAATAGAGATGTCATTGTTCTTGACTACAGAAAATATGAGGTTGTGAAGATTTTTTTACATCAGTTATTAGTTCAAGCTGTGTTGTAAATTTGTTATGAAATTAAGGATAGACTATGAGGATACTAAGGACTTATTATTTCGGGGGGCGTAGATTTATTTATAGGCTTTAGTTCAGTGTAGGAAATGTTTCAGAATAAGATCCGGATAAACATGACCCTAGCTACAATGTCAACCTTAGTATAAGTAAGGCTTCTAGCTACAATATTCATCTTTTAGTTTAATATAAGTCTTATTAGAAACATTAAATACCTATAGCTAATATAAGGAAAGTAGGAGTGTTAGTGATTTCATAAGTGGGGGGGCGGACTCCTTTGAGTTTTCTTTTAACACATAATGAAACAAATGAAATGAAAGTAATTTTATTAAAATAATTTTGGCACATGTATCACTTATAGGTAATTATTAGAATCGCTTGGTTATGTATGTTCACATGTAGCATAAGGGTATAATCATAGAACCAGACAAGAAAACCAATTGACATACATTTAATTTATTTTTGAAGCGAAGTAAGTATGTCTGTATTGTTACCATCAGACTTATTAAGGTATTCAGTTCTGTTAAATATCCTTATGATTAGGTAGATATATCTTCAGTCAAGTTTTATTACACATTAGTCATGATACTCGGGTTACATTTTAGATCTATAGTAGATTTTGTCCGGAGCTTGTTGTCGAAATCCAAAAATCTGGAAAGAAAAATAAATAATTATTGAAACAAGTTAGATTAAATGTTATTTATTATTAAACAAAGGTACAGCTATTATACAGTACATCTAAATACTTTAATTGGAGATATAAACATTTGTAGCAGTTGTTTGAGGGAAATAAATTTAGTTCATAAATAAACTGCTCGACTTCGACAGGAATGGAAATTGTAATCAGGTGATGGAAACAGATTTGAGAAAATGATAGGATGAAGACAAGAAAAGAATTAGCAGTAATTATAGGAGGAAATTAATCAAATGTCGACCCTGAACAAGTACCTACTTTATTTTTGATCGAAGTCATTTCCACGAACATTAGCATGAAGATATTTTTAAACAACTAAGTCCTTTTTAAATTGAAACAATAGTACAGTAAGATAAATAATATTACCTTGTGAAGAAGTTCCAATAAGCTGCAGCAGTAGATGTAGGGAGTTTGTCATTTTTCATAACTTTTGCTCCATTCAAGATTAGTTTGTACTGAGAAGTTATCAAGATTTGCGAGGAGTCTGGAAATAGGAGACAGAAGATATTAGAATCAAGAAAAGAGCATAAATTGGCGTACAGAAGAATCAAGATTTACTTTATGAACAAACGCAGTTAAAACTTTTGTTAACTTACGTTTTGATAGTATGTTTCAGGTGGCGTGGAGTTCGACTACATTGCTTCTTGTCTAATTATCCGGGTTTCATTACTTTTGCATAAATTTTGAAATATAACTTATAACCGTTGCGCGAAGGTTAACGTAACTGTTTTGCTTCTGTAACAAAAACAAACATTGAATATAACATAATTACAACACGATTTTTCTTTGCTCAATATTTTAGTCAGGACATAGTAACAAGCGTAGAAAATAGTTACCTTATTATCGTAGACTCATTTTATCACAGTTTTCTTCATAACAATCCGTTTTGATGTTCATTATTCTTTTATTCTTTAATTTCTATTTCGTAGAAAGATAGGTTATGAAAAAAAAAAAAATGACATTTGACATGTCATAAGACAGTGTTGCCAGGTTAAAGAGATAAGATGACATAAATAGTAGACTATTATTAAGGCATAGATTCACTTACCTAGTTCGTAAGATTTACGTAACATTTATAGAATAGTTAAATATATTTTTATATTTTATTTAATTAAACAACGTACAAGTATTTCAGTAATTTATTAATCAAAATCTAATGTTCAATAGGGATATTAAGATAACATCGATTAAGGTATCGTTTACAGTCATTTGTTTTAAAAGGCAATAGTGATGTCATAGTATAAAGTCGTACCGCAGTATAAGTATTGTAAGTTAAGGTTCGAATGTGGTTGTACGCAAATTTCACTAGAGGTCGCCATTAGTATATTTCATCGAATGATTTGCGTAATGGTTCGATTCCATTAATACGTATTTTGAGTTTTTTTTTATTGAAATTCGATAATTTTCAAAAGGGTAGTTAGAGGTGAATTGAACCAGGTGTGGAAAGTAATTACGAGTTTTATTAGAGTATAACAAAAATACGAAATGAGTGAAGTGGATGGACAATTTTATTAATTTTATTAGAGAAAATCTTTATTTTGATTTTAATAAAAGAAGTAAAGGGGAACTAGGGATATTATAGGAAGGTAAAGTAGTATGGATTTTGAATACAAAATGGATGGTGTTCTTCTGACTAAGTCGATGCGGAAACATGAATGTAGGAGCCTGTAGCGCGATGTATGAGAGGGAGAATGAGTGGACTTTTTGAGTTGGATGTTGTCTATATGTATTCAAGCTACGTTCGAAAGTATTCGAATCCGAAAACGGGGGGGTCTTCTATCTTTAGAGGTACGAACGGGAGTATTTTCTAAAGACATCAATTGGTTTGCACATACTTAGAAGTTAGGCTTAGTAAATCGAAGTTTCGATTTAAGACCGATGTGCGGTAGTTTGTGCGAACCAATACTCTACAGGGCCTACGGGCTAACCTTCTTCGAGCACGAGCAGGAACGTGCAGGTTTCACACACACCCATGTCAACGATTAGATTGGCCAACTGTATATTTTTAAAGAAAAAGGAATTGTGGATAGTTTTGTCCGTAAAGGCAGGATAAAACTAAATTAGTATATTTGTATGAACCTCGGGTATAATAATATTATTTAGCATAACTTTGAAATGAAACATTATTTCACAATTCGACAAGTAAGTCTATAGTCTTACAAGAAAAAACAAAAAAACACAATTGTATGATTATAGAGCTGAAATTGGCTTGTTTATTCTTGATGTGATACACGCACCGAGGAAGGAAAGTCGCCTGTGATTTTGGAGAAGAATTTGAAATCGGAATCAGTTATTGAATTGAAGTAAGGACGAATATTCAGTATCTATACCAAAGATCTTGCTATGTTGTCTGAGGAGAGTTTTGTCAATTCATCGAAGAATTCGTACAATGTGAATTCGCAAATGAGGCTGAGCAATGGGCAGGTCAAGTTTGAGGTGTTTAGGCAAAACCGAGCTAATAGGGCTTGTTTGACTCACAACCAAACACTTCTTACGATGTGGTCGAGATTTGGAGAAATATATTCACGATTCAATGATATTATTCTATGGTTTGAATTCTGATTTAATACACAAGTGACTTTCCAAGTATTGGTTTAAATACACACACATTTAAGGGTTCGAATACTGACGGATTTAGAATATCCAACGCTATCACAAAATGTTATTTGCTTAACGAATAATTTGTCTTATATATAAATTTTTTAGTTTGTTTTGCATTTTAGTAGGGGAATGCGAAGTTCTACGTTATTTGACAATGTCAATCCACTTCAAACTTTCGCAGGGGGGCGGTTGTAGCGATTCACATGTTCTCGTCATGTGCTCGCCATCATATTGTAATCATATATCACCATCGTAAGACTCACATCATCATTGTCATCATCACGTTCCCGACAATAGCATTATATTTCGCCGGCTAATACTAAAATCATCATTGAATAGTTATAATACAATACAAATGCCTAATAGAAGTAACAGTATGAATGTTTACGAAAGCAAGTAAAAATATTCCAAGCATCCTACCTTTTTAAAATAGCAAATTACTATTCACAAAATTTTCCAACGGAAGAATTGAGCTTTATTTTAGACTGAATAAGGATCAAAATTTAGTGGGAGGAGTCTCATCGGTCACGTGCGCGGGACGCATCTGAAATGTCCAGAATGCCCAGGAAGGGGTCACAGTGTTTCAACGGAACAGTGGGTTGGCAGTCGTGAAATAGACAGTAGGGTGGTTTACGGAGATAGTTACGAAGGTCGGGGAATATTGGTATAAATAGGGACGGATTTTATAGAGTTCATTCATTCTTTCTTGCGACTTCGACTGGGTAACACTGTTGTTTGGCAATAAGGTATTAAATTTAATTCTAAGGGGAATTTCTGTTGGAATTACATTATTTTTCTGATCTATAATTATTTATTGAAATATTGTGGGATTTTGTTGTTTATGGCTATCAAGCTTAATTACATGCCAGAAATAGTGTTTTGGTACATGGTTGCCAGGTGAAAGATATTTAACCTTGCGGCTGTTAAACGAATATCTTTCAGACCCTTCTAGTTTTACCCGAGTTAGGCAGCTCGGGCACTAGCCATATATAAGTGCAGTGAATAGCCTACGAATGTGGATAGTTTTGTTTGGTGGAAGCAAAGACCACACGTGATGGACATGCGGGCCTTTCCGCGCTTGCCGAAGCCAAATGGACCTCCATGTTCGGTCTCATATACTTATATATTTATATGTCTGCTTTATATACACATATTAGGGCGGGTTACTCTGCGTTTCCGGTGTCTTAGCCACGCAAGGGGGGACCCACTTACACTGATTCTAGTCCAACCTCGGGTTAATCTCCCGAATTTATAGTTTAGCTTACCTAGGTTCCATACACGTTTAAATGTAAATATGAGGTTTAGGCCTCTAGTGTTTTTGTACTAGCTAGGGAACAGGGTATAGAGATAGGTACACTAATAGGAACATTAGGACGGGGTTCTTTATCCTCCGAGCAATCGGCCATTCATCATTAACTAACATAACATTAATTCAAATTATTTTAATCTCGTCTGGTATAATAGATACAAACAGCTGATTTCTTGCATTGCGAGTATTATATTCTTTGATTACTATGTCTATGACTCGGGATGTCAGTAGTGAAAAACAAAATCTTGTAACAGTTTATAAAGAAAGGGAATAGAGAAACCTGTTATTTAAACCAATCAGATATTTAGAACCTTTAATATGACATCAATATATATAGAAATAATTAGTTAAAATTTACTGATTATGATTTAAAGTAATGTACATATGTTACAGCCTCAGTGATAGAATGGCAACACTAAAGTTAAGTCGAAGCAGCTGACCGATGACATTCGCCCTTTCAATGAGCAGAAATAATTTTAAACTTTGTTATAATTTTGATAAGGAAATTGTGGATCGTCGTATAGTATGGAAATGCAAAGCATTCCTAAGACTGGATGTGGAGTATCTGAAGTGTAAATTGCTAAGAAAAGCCGAGGACTCATGGATAGCAATAATGAAAGTTATTCGTTCTCGTATTTACATCGCAGATCTCAGAACTAAATCAATTTATATCACAAGGGTTGAAAGTAATTTCCCTTATCAAAATGAGTCAGTCGAGAGTTGAAAGATACTCCGAACGGACACAATAGTCTTCATGATTTCAAGGATGTACTACATTTATGAGTATGGTCAAACGAAAACCAAGTTCTAGAACTTATTAGAAGGGTTCTTACCTACTAAGGAAGAGTAGTGTACTAGAGATCTTATAAATACAATTATAACTACATTGTCATAGTCTTTGCAGCCATCACATATATTTAACTAGTTAAATAGGTAGGTAAAATCCTTAGAGTAGACCTTGTGTAGTTAACTTAAGAAGCTTGCGCCAAAAGGCTTCCCTAAAAGATGGATCCTTGACACTTTGCTTTAGGTAGGACGTCATGCATAGATGTGATGAGATCCCACAGTGGTTTGTTCAGCTTAGACTAGGAGCGGAGTTCCCCATCCTCTAGCTGAACGCTTTAATTCGATTTGCTTCTCAGGAATAGATAGGTAAAGCGTTCAGTGATACTCTCCGCACACTCAGGGTGGTAGGGGATTATTAACAAAAAATTTATATTTTTTTTTTTTATACACAATAAAGATACCTTCTCCATTATACTATAATCTAGTCCTTACTAGTTCTTATTTGTGAAGACTAACACAACTTCCTACTTATTGTATAGGTCTAGAATCCACTTCAGATTGGTCTACTATAGTTTATTTAAGGGAGGTAACTACCTTCTCAGATTAAGGAGTAATGACAAAATTTATTCAATATTGTCAAATATGAAAACTTAAGAACAATTAAATTCATAGATCCTGTAACTTTCATCTATTTATAGATTGGTAAGGAAGTGTAGTTTCATATTGTACATAGACATTTGATTTCTAATCATTCTGGAGTAAGAACATGCAATTTTAAAAACTAAATTACCTTTCATTCCAGAATCCTAATAAAATTTGGATAGAATCACATATTGATTTTTATTGTTACATAAGGTAATCTAGTTTAACTATATCTGACTATGGACTAAATGAATTTGATATTTCATATAGAATTAAATAACTTTTATAAGAGTATCCATAATATTCCATATTGAATCTTGCTATAGGAACTATAGATAGTTTTGTTAGCTAGACTACATAGGAAGTAACAGTTTATATTTTGAGGATAGATAGCATTAAGTTAAGTTGGAAATTTAATTTAGTACAAAGAACCAAGGTAGCAGTAGGATAGGAGAAGCTTGCATTAAATAAGTAAGAGAATACACATTTATTTGGTAATACATGGTAGCATAGCACAGTATATGGGTACGGAAGCACTTGGCGACACATCACGGTTAGATTTCTCTTAAAAGAGCTTGAGTTACTACGACAATGTTGGGTCCTGCACATCTAGACGTTCACAACGGTTACATCGATCACATTTTTTTGGCCATTAGTTATTAAGAAAAGTTCAGACTCAATTGTTATAAAGATCCTTTCATATTTAGATTTGTTTAGTTGTAGGATATAGAAGACTGGGAGCTGCTGTTAAGATATTCTTAGGTAATTGTTGTAGGGTTTCCTTAGGGCTTCGTTGTAGGAGTAGAGTTTAGTGGCGAGGGTGAAGCAGGCGTAGGACCAGGAGGTAGTTTAGGTAGCTCGTCGTCGTAAGCGTTACGATTGGTGGTCCCGTGACTCAGGATATTTAGAGTTGAAGTTCTTAGCTCATGCATTCATTACAATTGGCGCGCGTTCCCAGGATGTGTTTATTTAGCAGATAGTCTTTATATACATTACAGCTTGTAGCATCCCTGTTTGGCCCTATGGTTGACTGGTAGAGAATGCCATTAGACATCAAGTTCGCAATTGTACTGACTTTTGATTTGTGCAATAAAGTTTAAATAAAGAAATATAATGCCGAGATAATAAGGAACTGAGGATATGGAAAAAAATCCTTACAATTAACGTTTCGTGTGTTGAAATAGATAAAATCTAAAATTTAGTCATAAAATCCGTTTAGGAACTCAAGCCAATTAAGAAAAAGTTAAATTTACCGTTAAGAATGACCCATTAAGACTTTGAGCTTGCGAGAAATCCACAAAGAAACTAGATATAATTCTTGGTGAACTTCAAAAGGCTTATTCTAATGTGACATTGATAAATGGGGCGCCAACAAGAGACCAAGACTTTAACTATTGATTACCTACCGTCGATACGAACTTGTAATCGAGGGGATTACAGTTGTGAAATTATGTAAATTTTGCCCTCACCGGCGACCCTTAGGGTAATTCCTACACTACCAACTTAACTATGATATGTCGGCGTCCTTATACCGATGAGAAGAAGTCTGGTTTTGCGTGAATCGTGGCAGGAGTAGAGTCGTCGGTCCGTTGGTATTAACATAGCGATCATTTGACACTTAAGCATTGTTCGAGTGTTAAATGAATAGAATAAATAACGAGGTTGTTGGGTAAGTTTTGTGATAGTTAGAATGTTGTAAACTACCATTGGCAACGTACCTGTAACTCCTTTGCTTTTCCGTGTGTGAAGGAAATCGCTTACTATCAGGCGACCCGACTGCTGTTTTCATTCCTAAATCATTAAATAACTTCAATAGTAACTAGCTAGCGTGAGGCGTACCTTACACTAGGTGCGCTGGTAACCAGTTACTATTTGGAAGTCAAACAAAAGCTAGTAATGAGGACGTGTTACGGATTTTTGTGATGTCACAAGCCAGTATATTCATAGAAAATACATGCTACCGAACCATTTCGGCGCTTGAAAAAATTGCTTATTTAAACTATAATCAAAACCGTATTCTCTTTAAAGTTAACTCTTGTACTAAATTCTTTCTTTGGCTTATTTTCGTTGCGTATCCTTAAAATATGACGTAATGCTGGCAAAAATGTCTTCTTGACGATTGCCATAAAAAGTACCGTTTTCCACGACAGAGTTACGCGTTAAAAAACACGCTATTTGTTTTTTATTTATTTATGAAGCAAATTTAAATGTCAATGTACTTAGAATGAAAATAACACTTATTAAGGAATAAATTAACCCTTAAATTTGCGCCATAAATAAAAGATATAAAAAGAATAACAGGGAAAAGGTAATACGCAGACGTTTATGTTTATTACATTGACTGTACTGACGTCATGCTGAGCCCCGGATAATTTTAAGGGTAATAAATTACTAAATTTTATGAGCGTGACCAACAACCCTCTTTAGCTTTTTGAATGATCCACCCCACAATTTCCCTGAATAATGGTATTCGGTCACGCGGCCATTACTGACAAAGAAAAATGTCATCATTGCGGATAATGACCTCGTTATAAAATACAGCTCACACCTAATAGAATGCATTTTAGTGCATATTTTATGAAAAAAAGCTATAAATTAAGGTATTTTTCGCAACACGTTACCTTCTAAGTATTAAATTGCGGCATTATTCATAATGTCGGCAAATTAGGTTTGTTTTTTTTTGCGAAAATAAATCTAGGAATGTATACCTACATACCTAGATTTACAGCTACATAGCTATTCACAATGCCTGTGCAATATGAAAAATGGCTAATTTATCACGAATGGTTCATCGTAACATTTATAAGCGGAGTTTTTTTTGAGATAAACATACATACATAATACTATCAAGCCTTTTTTAAGTAGGCAGAGACCACATGAAGGTTACACGGAAATAACATGTAGTCACTTTTTTAAACGTGATTTCAAATTTGAATTATAGAGCACTCAATAGACTAACTTATCACTTAGTTACAGATACAAATATTGATGAAACTTGTCTTGTTAAGACTAATAAAATGTGTATATGAAAACTATATTGATAATTACATCGTTCCAAACTTTCAAATCTCGATAACTCAAAAAGTCGATATTGTGACTAAAAATGTATACTTCTCGTGTATCCTTTCACATATTTCTACATTAACGTGACTAAGTAGGAACGCTTCTTTTTTCTTTCACTTTAGCAACTTTCATCAAAATCATGCACACTCTAAGCTGGCTCTTCTCGATTTGATCAAGGAACGGAAGAGAATAAAGTTTAAATTAATTTCAAAAAGTACAGCAACAAAGAACTCTGTGTAAATTTATGAAAACACTGAAAATCATTTTTAAATTTTTTATCTCTACGATATGTGCAAATCGTGTTTAAACATAGCCTTTGGCGTTGAGAGGACTAAATAAAACGCAAATTTCAATCATTTTATTAAAAAAGTGATAAAAAATTGTACATTTTAACATAGATATGTAACACGTATGTAACAAGTATCTCCAATTACGTATAAGCTTTATCTGTAGACTGAATTATGTAGGAATATATGCCTAAAATAATTACAAAAATTGTAATTATTATAAAAACTTTATAGTTACAAAATGTATTGCTATTTATTTAACAACTGTGTGGCGATGAAAGGCAGTATTTAATCATTCTTTCTCAACGATTACATCATGTTTTTTAAAATGTACTTTTATTATATTATGACAAATATATTGATAAAATCAACCAACTTTTTAGAGTGAATAATAGTTTTCCCCAAGTTCTAGATAGTAACATAGCTATTTCATGCTTTCTTTGCGTGCAGTTGAAAAAATAAACAGTTTTCTACGTAAATTTTGTCAATTTCGAGTAGTTTTGAAACAAAAATTATCATTGAACTAAAACTGTAAATTACAAATATATACCAATAAATTGCAATAGCCCTGTTCTAACTAGTGACATTGATACTCGTATTATAATTAAGAAACATGTTTGATCAGAACATTGTCTAAAACAATCAGTATTTTTGAACAGATAACGAGCTTGCAGATGCAAATCAATTTTGATTTCATTGAATTGAATTTCACCCCACAGATGTTGAAAGCCCCTTGGAGCCGCGTAATTGCGGGTCCTAGTCTTATTTGCGCCGTAATAAGTAAAAAAAAAGTATCTGCAAGAAATGCAAAAAGAGGGGCGGCGTTACTACGCGGCCCCGGGGGGTTTCCACAGCCGCGAGGTTATTGATTCGCAGTTGTTACAAATCCTCAATCATTAATAATAATAACAGACTATTTACATATAAGGTTTGAACAATGTATAAATTTTGAAGAAATATATACATTTTTCAATTTGTTTTGGACAATATATATTTTCAACTGCTCCACCTACTAACCTTTCCATCTTTGGAGATTGAAAGGTTAACCAAGACATGCTCTACGAAATTGAATATCAAAATATACTATCTATTGACTTCTGTCTCATTTTTTGTTTTTAGCTGCTTTTAATGATCTCGCACTAACTGCTAGTTTCTGTTTAGCCCTAATCTTGACTGGTAGAGGATTCCTTATGGAATTAAGTCCGCCGTTTGTACTATTGCGTATTGTGCAATACAGTTTATTTGTTTTATCGCAACCATGGTGACAAACGTGGTTAAATAAACGTGTTTCCCGCTTTTAAAAAATATTATTTTCTTTTTTGAATAACCATTCAATTGATCACAACGACAGGAAAGCCGCTGTTCAATGAAAACCATCCAACTTTATTTTTGATTCATTATCCAGCCGATAATTCTTTATTTGGGAAATCCCCAACCGCCAACACAATATTTCAGCTCAGCTATTGTAAATGTTTTTCAATAAAATTCATTCAACGGGAACATCCAAAAATGTACGCTCAATTCATCGCACTCTTTTGTTTATTATGAGCTAGTTTAAGTAAGAGTAATAGTGAGACGACTAATTTTTTTTTCGTTGTGCTCTTTTAAAATTATTATATTTTTATTGAGATGATCAACGACGCATCCTTAGATGTATATATTTACTTGTATAGTTAGCAGTAGTTGCCAAATAAATAATATATGGGAACAGATCTTTATTTGCATAGCCGTAAGGGTGTGATACACAGACCATATATGATATAGTTCGTCACTTTGTTTGACTCTAACTAGGTATACCATGCTGAATGTACAAAGATTTAATTATTTTTAAGTAATCAGTGCGCAGAATACAATTAAAACGTATATGAAATGTTTTGTGACAACGTTTTTATTGTACAATTACCAAAAGATGTATAATATGTACAGTCTGACCAAAACGAGTAGAATTTAAAAAGTGGCAATACTATAGTGTTGTCCCTTTCTAATCAATTTAAGAAATCGGGGACGACAGTACAGTATTGCCACTTTTTAATTTCTACTCTTTTTGGTCAGACTGTACTATATCTTAGTGCTTATGGTATTTTTGGTAGTTACATTTTGTAACAGACAAAGAATATATTGACTTATAGTCTTAAAAATGTTTTGCTAAGTCTCCTTATAATTACTATACAGATTTTTAATTACATTTATACATTATATGAAAAAAAAAAACTATCTTACAGTGAAAAATATTTCTCATTTTTAAAGGGAACTCTCAATGAAATTTTGATCACAATGGACGTTAATACTAGCCTAAAAGTAGGACGAATAGTGCCATATGTTATTTAATATTTTAAGGCAATTATACATATAGAAACATATGTTCTGTATCTTAATTTTCATATAATGTGTTCTCAAAAGATCGTTTTTGATTAAACCATTTGTGAATGGTTTTAATCAAAAACGATTATTATTTTCTTATATTCTTATATTAAGCGCATTTCATAATTTGACAGAAAAACTTTATCACCTTTCTTAATTCCATTCCTATCTTTACATATTTGTATAAAAAATGTAATAAAAACCTTACACTAAAAACAATAAGTTCTAGATGAGTCGACATCATCACCTACATTATCCTGACGTCAGCCGTAATAATATTGAGAATTAGAAAACCTATTTAAACTCTTTGGACTAACTACAACTTCCTGATCTAATACCACATCATCTGCTTCCCTACTAGCTTCTCTACTGAGCCTACCAGCTGCTACTTCTCTGTACTGAGGAGGCACATGATCTAGATTACCGTACATGCTAGCACCAGCGCAGGGGTAGATGGTAGAGAGTGGTCTCATAGCTCGAAGTGTGCCTTTGCTGCCCGGTACATCCCTATACAGTATCATATCAGGATGCACTGGATCATAGAACGTTCCAGACATATGAGTAACATCAATATCATTGTCAATATCGGACACAGCGTCATTGAACACGTTAGGTGCTTCGGCGATAAACATATCGCCGTTTTTGGAGTTTCTGTCGTTTTTCTTGATAATGTAGCAGCGCACGACGATGAGCAGAACGATGAATATTATGAACAGCAGAACGCTTACGCTGACATAGATTATTATATTTGGTGATGACCCTGGAAAGACAAACAAGCTCAGTAAAAAAACAAACATTCGCCCTTCGAGTTCAGCTTCCCGTTTTTTTTTTTTCGATTATTCTCAAACAGCAGATCACTTAGTATAACAAAATAGGATGCCTTTTACGAAAATTTAATCCGAATTGAATCAATGATAAACAAATTAAAATTTAAAAAAAACTAAATCCGTGTATGTAAGGTACAGTCTATTAAGTTACTTGATTTTTGGAATTAACTATACTTATTATAATTTAATTAATTAATTAATTCACATTTAATTCGAAAAAAAAAATTAAAAAAAATATTTCGTCCATCTCCGTCCAGACAACTCCACAAGATAATACTATACTCATAAATAGTAGCATAGTGTCTTTGTTTATCCTACGGTTTCTTTCGTATTTCATGTATTAATAGGTAATTTGAATTACCTGTATAGTTTTTCGCATTATCCATAGGTACACCGGAGACAGACTGTTGGGTAGATGTCGCTGGGGTGCTGGCAGTCCATGGTGGCTGTATCGGGTAGGTCACTGGAGTCGCATTACCTCCTTCCCATTTCACACCGGAATTAGCTAAATGATAAAAACGAGATGCTTAAAAAAATTGATTATTTTTAATATTTTCGTAGGTTAGTTACAAGGAAGTCACCTATCCAAATAACCGTGTGTCAAAACTTTATTAATTAATAAAAAAATCATCGTTCTATACCTTATTTTAGGGTGCGTTTCCACTAACGTGGAGTCCAGCTAAATTCATTATTTAAGAGCCCATCCAGCCCCGCTCCGCATGTGCCCTTGAAAGCTAAAAGACGATTGATTTTAGCTTAGCACGGATTTTAGCTTTCTTCTCTACACCGCCCAGTTTTGCCTCAGTGGAAATGCCCCCTAAAGGTTGGAAGGCTAGGATAATAATGACGTACTTGAGTTGTCGAACAAGTCCGAGGGTCGTTGCCCGTTCGACACACCGTTTCCAGACTCGTCTGCTTCTCTTTTTGATTCAATTTTCTCGTCAAGAACACCTAGAGGCACTGTAACAAATATTTATATCATTTATATCAATATATTAAAATAATTTGTTGAAATCAATCTATTCCTAGGCGATAAATTAATGTCGCAAAATGCTGACTTTGTGTTTCCTGGCTGACCACTTGTGCCCTAGCATGAGAGGCGAAGTGCACCTGCCTACTGAGCCAAGGGACCTGGGTTCGGATCCTGACAAGGACAAATATTTGTATGATGAACACGAATATTTGTTCATGGGTCATGGACTCATGGATATCATCTATATATGTATTATGTATGTCGTCGTCTAGTACCCTTAGTACAAGCATTGCTTAGTTTGAGACTGGGTCGAATGGTAAGAAAAGAAAAATAAATAGGCAAATAAATATAACAAACCACTACCAAAATAACAAAACGTACTCGACACGTGTTTCGCCCTCTACGAGGCATCATCAGGAGATGTTGACTGCCTGGAGTCCGACAACCGTTTTGGTGGTGGTTTGTTATATTTATTTGCTTATTTATTTTTCTTATCTTACCATTAAATGCATGTATGCATGAAAAAATACGTAAACAAGTATAACGGATTAGCACAAATTAACTGGCACGTTATTATTTCGCGGATTAGCAAAGCAATATTATTATTTGGATTTAACGTGTTAAGTATAATCAGTCGTCACTCCCACTTAATCAGTGTTATATTTTACTTCATATCTTCGACAATTATTTTTATTTTATTTTTAGCCTGTGCGGGGCAAATGCCTCCCTCTTCAAGTCTTCCCTATTTAAGGTAGCAACAAACCAATCCCATCGAAAGTGTCTCTGGGATCCCCTTTAAATATGAGTTTTAAGTTTCCACAAGACTCTCGGTAATATTACTACCATCGTAAAAACTTTAAAAATTAATACGCAAAGCAAAATTTTCTTGTATAACGTCCAACCATTGTGTGCCTGAGGAGAAACTCAAGATGCCAACAAAATGAGATAATTTCTTCGAAGTTGAATAACTTTAAGAGCACCACGTATGATCCCGTTCGCTTCTCAAGTTAACAAAAGTGCAACCAAAAGAAAAGTTTGGCGTATATGCAAACGGCGCCAAACGAAAAGAACTAAACGCAATAAAATATATATATATAAATATATATTTCATTTATTTGCGAACTAATATCGATATAATGTTTTCTTTAGTTTCCACGACTTAGTAGAGTTGTTAGTCCGCTGTTTTCTAACATAATTGTGCGCATCAGGTTACAAGCATGAAATTTCTACCACAGATAGTGTTCCTTTTCCACCGTTCGGTGATTATTTTTAGATGTGGAGGGAAGTCAGATTCGTCCCCTGTGAGGCGGGGGAGCGGAGAGAATAGGACCAGAAATCCCTCTTTTCTTTCTTTATTGCTGGTCAGTTAAATCTACTAGGACTTGTGTGGTATCGTTTCCGTGTAAAACAGATATCAAAAAATATTTTTTATGTTATTTTTGTATAGTTCTATTTAAAAATATGGGTGTACGGCCGAAAAGGTAAAAATCACAACAAGTTTTTTTATTCAGTGAGGTAAATTAGTTCAATTTCGTGAACATTTTCAAATTATTATTATTATCTTAAAACGCTCATTTATTCTAGTTTCTAAAAATATATGCACGTTGGGCATTTCTCATACAAACAGTAGCTTAAAATAAATGTTTACGTCGGCGTAACCAACGTAAATACCCGAACGCATTCCATTTCGCTTCATTAAATACATTTAAACGGCGGTCCCGGGTTCGAATCGCGGCCGGGGCAAATATTTGTGTGATGAACTCGAATATTTGTGCTTGGGTCATGGTTGTTCTATGTATTTAAGTATATATTTATCTATATAAGTACGTATATCGTCGTCTAGTACCCATAACACAAGCCTTCTTGACCTTAATTTGGGACTAGATCGATTTGTGTGAGGTTGTCCGATATTTATTTATTTATTAAATAATGATTATTTACATGGTTTTACATATAATATTTACCATATACGTAAAACAAATGAATGTAATTAAAACAAAATATTGTTTTGCTAATGTATCACGAGCACACGGGCTAATCACAACATCAACAATTTATTTAAGTTACTGTTTGTATGAAGAGTGCCCAACATGCATATATTTTTAGAATATTTGTGTTAGTTGTAAATATTCAGGAAATATAACTAATTTATCTCCCTGAATAAAAAAAAACTTATTGTGATTTTTACCATTTCGAAAATACACCTTATATTTTTGTACAGTATTATGAATAAATAGCATGAAAAAATAATAGCTGATATCTGTTTTCCACGAAAACGATACCACAGAAGTCCTAGTAGCGTTAACTGATCAGTAATATAAAAAGAAAAAGAGGACTCCTTTGTCCTATTCACCCCGCTTTCCCGCTGCACACGGCCGGACGAATCTGACTTCCTTCCACATTTGAAAATAATCACCACAGAATACTCTATCTGTGGTAGAAATTTCGTGGTTGCAACCCGATGTACACAATTTCGCGACTTAGTAAAATGTAATGGAGCACACGGGCATTTCTCAGGAGTGGCATTTTTAACTGTCCGGGCTTGAAAATGGTTAAATTTACCATCGAATATTTCTGAATAAAATCAAGCTAGTACCTAACGGTTTGTTTCGTCTGGCGAGCTATGTAAACATTTCATGATAATTCATTAACATGACAATAAAAAAAAGTTATTACAAAAATTGACGTTCACTGGGAGCGTCCGCTTACCAGATTTGTTGAAACAAAAAATCATAACTGGATATTGGGTCTGGATACTATGATTTCAAATGTGTTCCCGTATTCAGCATTAGTTTATTAATCATTTTGTTCCTATATATATAATTTATCTGCTAAACATTTTAAATAAAAACAATTTTTCGGAGCGTCCGAGGGTAACTAGTGATTTCGGTGGAAACTTTCAAACACGTCAGCACTGCCTTAAAGAAGTATACTAGGAAACCCGTAGCTCGCAAGCAACTAGCTTCAGTTGCGTTCTCATCGCCGCTGAGAGTAGACGTCGGCTCAATGGCTTGTAGGTAGAGTTCGTGTGGGTTCGTTCGTCATTCGGTGGATTTGGTTACGTGTTTTGTTGAATTCGGTGGAACAATTTGTGTTGTTCAGTGATTGTGTGTCTGCAATTTTATAAGTGAATAAACTATCTCCGGGAGAATGTAAGTCCATAATAATTTGTTCGTGTCTATATTACTTTTAGTATTCCTTAAATTGATAAAAAACATTAAATTTTGAAATCGGTGGAATTGATTTCCATGGATTCGGTGTAATTTTTGACCACTGAAGTCAATAAAAATTGCCACCGCTATCAATTTTTACGATAAAACCAACTGGTTTTACATTATTTCTATATTGCCATGCCCCTTAATCGGTTCCTCAATGCTTATAATCGTGATTTTGTTAATGCAGCATAGTTCTGACTATGATTCTCTTGTTTACTAATTTCGGTGGGTTGCTGTTCGTTAGGCTGCTTTCACCGGCATCTCATTGGCATTTTAGCACATGGCTTACCCATCTCGTTGAACTGGTGCATCAGGGTATTATGCCTCAACAGCCTGACACTACAAATATTCCTAAGGGTCGTCATTTCAGCGAGCTACACATCGAAAACTATGAAGTATTGAGCCTTTGATTTCGGTGATTGTAAAATCTTAAATATCTTATGAACCACTAAGTTCAGAAGAGGGCCTTTGCTACCAATTTTTTTTTTTTAATTAGGCAGTTTTCATATAATTATTAAAGTCTCGAATCAAAAATATGAAAAATAAAATTGACCACCGAAGTCAAGCAAAATTGCTCTGCCCGGAGAATCGCCCACACAGGCCATCAACATTTTTTTCAAGGTATTTTTTATATCAGATGTGCCCACAATATGTATATATTTTTAAAAACAAGATTGAATTTGCTGTTTATTAATATTTTTTTAAATTGCAAATATTCAGGATATATAACTAATTTATCGTTCTGAATATAAAAAAAACTTGTGATTTTTACCTTTTCGGCAATAAACCCAAATTTTTATACCAAACTATTCTTAAATAACATAAAAATAAATGAATAGCTGATGACACGAAAACGATGCCGCACAAGCCCTAATAGCCTTAACTGATCAGTAATAAAAAAAATTGGGCAAGTGCGAGCCCGACTCGCGCATGAAGGGTTCCGTACCTATACATATATAGGGTAACGGCACCAGTGGTCAGCCATGAACCAGTGGACAGCCTCTTTGGTCGTTTATTGGTCATAAATATCGCTATGGTTGAAATAAACGTATCACGTATACTTAAAATGATGCTCTGATTCCTTATTGGTTAATATATCACGCGACAAGAGCAGCAGGGGATCAGAGAGGAGAAATAAACTTGTTCAGACAGGTGCTTTCCACCGACAAGAGCAGTACTGTCATGTCCGCCATATTTTGTGTTACACGTGGTGTTCCCGTAAAAGGTAAGAAAAGACATGTTTTATTCAAAAGAGTGATTGTTACTTATACAAATTAGCTTTACGATTACTTCATGTACTAAATTATATTTCATTTTAATGAAAATATCGCTGATTTATGCATAAATTGAGGGGGCTGTCCACTGGGTACCACTTTTTTGCAAATTATCCAATCGTCAGCCTCCCCGGCTGTTTACTGGGTATTTCAATTATTTTTTCAATTGTGAGTAAAAACGACCGTTAGAACAGTTAAATTCAAATTTAAAAAAATTGTAAGGCATGTCTTGTCGTAATCGTGAGAAAACCCAGTGGTCAGCCGCATTTCAAATGTTTTTTTACGCGGCTGAACATTGGGTACTCGCAATTATTGCTATTGCGGCTCCAGTATTCAGCCACTATCTTGTTGGTACCAATTTAAGTGATATTTTTAAAGCGGTAGGTAAATATTTGTATAGGAATCTAGAAACTATACAGTATATAAAGTATTAAAAAATATAATTATTCCAATAAAAAGTTAATTAAATGTATATTGGACTTTAAACTGGAATACTTTACTTCTATACAGGCACCTAACTGACTATTTCGCCCGTTTCTTCTGTTAAAATATTTTTTTAGTCTGTATTGCCGAATTTTTCAGATAATATATATTAATACAGTCTCAATTATTTTAATCAATTAACGAGTTCTCTCTTATAAATTTGTGAAAACATAATGTCTCATTATTTTAATGTGGATACACCACATTTTTTGCGCTTTGATCCTTGTATCAATGGTGTTCTTTGTTTTATGAGAATAGTAGCTATAAAAAACAAGATTTACAAAAATAATATCGTTGATTTTGATATAAATATTGCTAGTTTGATCTCATTCTTATTAATTATTACAAGGGCTGGGGACTGGATTCAGCGAGGCTGTTAATAGGATTTTAGAGGCTGACCACTGGGAAAACGTGCCATTTTTTGTTTAAACTTAAATATATATTTTATTAAAAGAATGATTGTTTTTGATATATATTGCTCAAAAACTACAATAGACTATTCATCCAATCATGTGGTATGTTTCATTATCCAACGAATACTGTACAATTGCCAACTGTTCAAACTTCAAAAAGTCGATTGGGGGCTGACCACTGGTGCCTTTACCCTATAATCTATAACAAGTTTGTTGTATGGGAGCCCCCCTTAAATATTTATTTTATTTTATTTTTAGTATTTGTTGTTATAGCGGCAATAGAAATACATCATCTGTGAAAATTTCAACTGTCTAGCTGTCACCGTTGTTGAGATACAGCCTGGTGACAGACGGACGGACGGACGGACGGACAGCGAAGTCTCAGTAATAGGGTCCCGTTTTTACCCTTTGGGTACGGAACCCTAAAAAGAAAAAGAGCAGTACTTGGTCCTCTTCACCCCACTCTCCCGCCACGCAGGGGACGAATCTGACTTCCCTCCACATCTGACGATAATCACCGTGGAACGCTCTATGTGTGGTAGAAATTTCATGCTTGTAACCCGATGCGCACAATTTCGCGGCTTAGCAACTCTACTAACTGTCGCATACCTATTTAATAAAACAATTTAAACGAATCATATCGAATAATTTATAAAAAAAAAAGAAAAAAATAGGGTATTATATAATATTTTTTAAATTAAAATTCTATATCGGTTGAGAGTGTTTACACTTGATTAGGTTTTGATTCCCTTTCACGGGCAAGTCAATAAATGCAGCATATAAATCGAGAAAATGGTTTTTTAAATTAAAAATTTAATGTAGGTATGTGTTCTGCTAAACCTACGTGATTATGTATACGTCATAATTACAAGTATGTCAAAAAGTGGTAACATGTTATGAGTTATGAGGGATTTCATTACCTATGTTAGGATTACGGGTAAAACTTTTTAATGAACGTCCTACAACCTCAGCGAGCATAACCTTTAGCTTTATGTGAAGGATTTTATTAGTACTTAACAGATTAAGGGCTGTCAAGTTAGGTGGGGATTTTGTTGATTAAATAATTTCCTTAAACAATAAAAATAAATACAACGTCGACGAAAGGAAGTTATGTTATAAATGGTACCAACTAGAAAGTATACTCGTCCAAACAAAAAATAAATTCCCAATAATTTGTTCAAAACAATGGAGATCCGAAGAGGAAAAATGATCGGACACCTGCTGCGACACGACGAATATAATATACTAGAGGCCCGTTGCGGCGTCGAACCGCCGCTAGAATATGGAAATCCGGTAGTGTTACAGAAAATAACTACTTTATCGATAAGACATTTTTGGCGAACGAAGAATAAATACTGTAAAAACACACGTTAAAATTATGTTTTAAAAACGGTAAAACATGCCAGGCTAGAGCTAGGCCTGATAGCCAACTGCCAGCTTCATTGTGCCAACTTTTTCAACTCTTGTAAAAATAACTTGTGCATTAATGACATGTGATCTGCTGATCTGTTTCACAAATAAAATGCATAAGTATTATTCGATTTATGGAAAAATTTAATTCATAAAAATAATCCCATATCTTAAAAAAATAAATGACATATTTTCATAGGACCGAACATAAGATTGGTAGAATTAAATTTGTTGTTCTTTCTTCAGGACATAAATTTATCGATTTGATCGATTTCTATCAATTTCCAGAAATAGCACATGAATCGAAACGACAGATTTGGGCACTCACTACGCAGGTTTTTAAAAAGGAAATCATGTAGGTAGTGCGTAACTGTATGTAGTATGTATTCATTTATAATCGCAAATACTGAAAAAAAAGTGATAATATTTTTTTTTACATAAACACAATTATATGAAATAGAGAGTATAAAACGTTTATAGATACACGAAAAACCACTATTATCAATGCTTGTTTTTTTAATGAAATTCAATAGATCGTGCAAATTTTCTTAATATGGGTGCTGCCATGTCATCATCATCAATCATTTATTCAATAACAATTACACATTGTGTTTGAAATTCTTACGCTAGGTATACTTAATCAAACCCTATTTACTAATCTAAATAAATAACTGACCAACAATAGGTACTCCACCATAAAAAAAAAATGTGTCAAATATGTGTAAGTAATAAATAAAATCCAATATATAAAACAGCTAAAAATGTTTAAAAAAATAATATTAAGACATATTTTTTTCAATAAATTTAGAGCTGAAGGCCTAATACCCGAATTCCAAATTCAAACTTTCGTCTTTCCTCTCATTGAAATAGTGTCTGACAGAAGAGTGAGGGAGATGCTATCTATACTCTCAAGTCTATGATATAAACCTAATTTTAGGGTTCCTTACCAAAGTCGGTAAAAACGGAAGCCTTATAAAATCAATTTGTTTTGTTGACAGCAGAGTTTGTCAAATTTTATTTTAAATGAGAATAAGAATGATCAGCCAGACGTCATTAATTCAAATATGATTTATTCTTGAGAGCGTCGATTTTTTGAAATTTGCATCATAGGTTATTTCTACCATCAAGTTTCGCATGTTAGGGTAACATGTTACTTATTCCACATTGCCAACTGGTCCACAATGTCAGCTCGTCTATATTCCCATCTGGGCCACAATGCCAACTTGTCCACACACCCAACACGGTCACATTGCCAACTCGTTCATACACCCAACTCATCCGCATTGCCAACTCGTCTTCATTTCCAACTCATCAACAATGCAAACTCGTCCACAAATACAACTCGTCAACATTTCCAACTTGTCCATAGGCCCAACTCGTCCACAATTCCAAGTCGTCCACATTTCCAACTCGTCCATATTCCCAACTCGACGATACACCCAACTCGTCTATACAAACTCGTCCTTATTATCAGCCCGTTTTTATTGCCAATTCGTCCATATTCCCACCCTGTTAATTTTGCCAACTCATCCACATTCCCAACTCGTCCAAATTCTCAACTCGTCCACTTTGACAACTCGGCCGTATTACCAAGTCGTCTTCATTGCCCACTCGTCCGTGTTTCCAACTTGTTCATTTTGCCAACTCATCCACATTCCCAACTCGTCCATATTCCCAACTCGTCCACATTGACAACTCGTCCATATTACCAACTTGTCCGTATTACCAACTCGTCTTCATTGCCAACTCGTCCATAATGCGAACTCATCCACATTGTCCCCTTGTACATGTTCCCAACTTGTCAATTTTACCAACTCATCCACATTGCCAACTCATCCACATTTCCAACTTGTCCATATTCCCAACTCGACGATACACCCAACTCGTCTTTAAATACCAACTTGTCCTTATTATAAGCTCGTCTTTATTGCCAAATCTTCCATATCACCAACTCGTCCGTATTACAAAGTCGCCTTCATTGCCAACTTGTCCGTATTACCAACTCGTCTTCATTGCCAACTCGTCCATAATGCGAACGCGTCCACATTGCCCACTTGTCCATGTTCCCAACTTGTCAATTTTACCAACTCATCCACATTGCCAACTCATCCACATTTCCAACTCGTCCATATTCCCAACTCGACGATACACCCAACTCGTCTACAATACCAACTTGTCCTTATTATCAGCTCGTCTTTATTGCCAAATCTTCCATATTACCAACTCGTCCGTATTACCAAGTCGTCTTCATTGCCAACTCATCCATATTCTCAACTCGTCCACATTTCCAACTCGTCCATTTTACCAACTCATCCATATTACCAATGTAGAAGATACATTCCCAACTTAGCTACATTGTCAAGTCGTCCATATTCTCAACTCGACCACATTTCCAACTCGTCCATTTTACCAACTCATCCATATTACCAATGTAGATACATTCCCAACTTAGCTACATTGTCAAGTCGTCCATATTCTCAACTCGACCACATTTCCCATCCCGTCGACATGCAAGCGGAAGGACAGTTTTTTCTTGTAAAATACCATTTAATTTACCATAACTCATGCCATTTTCCTTGGAATTATTTTTTTGATGGACTTATATAATCATATTTATAATAATCTATCATAAATTTACTTATTTGAATGACGTTTAAATTAGTTTTACTACATTTTTTCTGCTTTGATTCATTGTAAAACTCGCCTATATAAATAATCTATTCTTGAATGACGGTCAGTTTTTCTAGTCTTGCGAGCACCAGTCCAACTCGCACTTAACCGGCTTTTTCCTCCACATTTTTAACAGGTATGCGAAAAAAGTTTTCATATCAACATTTTAAAAAGAAAAACAACCTGGCAATTTAGATGATTGACATAGGTAATAGCCCCCAATAAAAATTACATTCAAAGTTGTCAGAATATGGTTACCGTCATTCATTGTCAACAAACTGTAAAATTATTTTTGCATATTCGTACACGTTTTAAGTGTTGCGGATATTATGTTACCGACTCAAAAATAATATTTCATCATGCTGAACAACTTACTACAGGTTTGTGGGCAAATTAAGCTTATTATTATTTGGTCATCTTATGTCAAAATAGGGAACACAGGTCACGTGGTCAATGTCACGTGGTTAGCGCACAGTAGTTTTTTCAAATCCATTTTTCAGTACTTTTTCAGGAAAAAATAAAAAATCCAAGAGTTTTATGCACCTCTCCAGCATGAGACGAATCTAATGACATATCATTTATCAAAATCGGACCATAACTGTAGATCTGATGGGATGTACAAAAATCGGCCTCGCGTAATATATATATAGATAAAAGACTATAACAGGACGAAATATTGAAGGGAGGAGAAATAGAGGAAGACCAAGGAGAGCTTACAAGGACCAAATGAAGGAGTATGTGAACGTCGTGTCGTACCACTACCAGGCTGTGAAGGAGAAGGCGCAAGAACAAGATGCATGGAAATTGCTCCACAGACAAGAGCTCTTAATTTTATTTGATTACATATCTTTGAGAAAAGCACTATACATGCCTAGCCGTGAAAAAGGCTTGCCGGTTTCGTATCACTATCCGGCCTCCCTACGGTCGGTCGTCTATAGCTACTCACACAGCAAGCCCTTCTTTCCGAGCGTCTGCAGTAATATACTATATCTCGTCGTAAACACCTACGATTGATAGATTTAATCCTTTTGGCCAGAGGCGGTATGGCACGGTTGCGGGTTTGACCTTTAACTCACTAAACAACGTATGTAACCGTTTGTTTCCATCTTCTATTTTATAAGGTGTCGGAATATGGAAATAACATGCCTTGTATCAACCAAACGGGCTTGCTTTTGATCCCAGTGTGACATGAAAGTGATCAAGGGGTGGGTTTACCTAAAGATACAGGAGTGAAGCGGACGCATGTCAGACTTGTGTACATTCAAACGAGTAAGTCTACTAATTTTAACCTTAATAAACCACCAAATGGAGTCTCAATTTGTGGTAAATTAGTTCTTCGGCTTACTGTACATAAGTCTGTTAAACAATTCATTGAAAGTTGTTTATTCAGCAAAACAATGATGATATGACAGGAAAATAAAACCTTAAAGTAAAAAAATTAAAACTAGACATAAAATTTAACTATAAATTCAGTTTTATTTCTTTACATAAAAAATAAATTTCTTATATTTTTGATACTCTATATACGATCTTCACCAATTTTAAACTTATGACAGAGGACAGATTTACAAAGAATTGACATACTAATACATTCAGCAAAACAAAAAAGATATATGACAGGAAAAGAAAAACCTTAAATTAAAAAAATAAAACTTAAAAATAAACTATAAATTCAGTTCTTGTTCTTTACATAAAAAAAAAACTTATATTTTTATTGCGATACGTAAACTTACTAATAGCCGTGTGACCGATATTGCATTGTTTTTTTTTGCTACCATGAGCTCGAATTGTAGAGCTGAAAAGAAGTCAGGTAATAAATTTACGCAAGAATGGGCGTGTACCCGTTGTGTTAATTATTTTTTTAGCTAAAAAATACCGTCGAAAATTGTGACGGGTCGAAACAAAACATGAGCAACAGAAAAAAAATATGACCCCAGAAAATGACTTTAATTTGGCGGCAATACTTTTTAAACAGCAAAGAATGTACCTTGTTAAATGTCTGTCACTACCTTCAGTTCGTAGTCCGTTTAGAAGTTTAAGTCCTTTTTAAATGTAATGGTTTTATACGTAGCAACAGTCTCCATAATTGCGATTTTTCCCTAGCGACTATTTTTACTGTTATAGAAGAATCATTGCTTCTAAAAAGAAACCTCTCTGAAAATTTTGCCTTAATGTTTCTAATTACATTCAATTATACTTCGAGAAGTGATTACCTGGTACGTAAAAAATAAAAGAAGGAAGACCAACCGGATGACTCCCGGCGGAATAATTTGGCACTCTATCTAAAAAGATATTCCATTGAGACATATAACATTTAGGTCACTTTTATATCGTAATCGGTCATAATTTATTTTTTAAGTGAAAAGTGCCAGCTGGTTTGACTGTGCAGAAGAGAAAGGCATAATCCTGTTTTTTTGCTTCACCGTATTCAGGAAATTATCAGCTATTCGTGTATTAAGCAATGTTGAAACCAGGCTGTCGCTTCGGAGAAATAAAGCCGCAAATAGGTACCGAAATATAAAATAAATATACAAAAAATATATATTTTATGACTGGATATCCTTCAAAACTTCAACTATTTTTTATAAGTTTTTCTTTCTTTCAATGTTAGCCCAATTATTAATGGTAGGTATAATAGTTATACATAATACTGAGTATTAATCATAATCGGCCATTATTTTTACTTTTTTTTCTTATATTATTTTATTTGGTTTTTTTTTTCAATGTTAGCCCAATTATTAATGGTAGGTATAGGTACATAATACTGAGTATTAATCATAATCGGCCATTATTTTGACTTTTTTTTTCTAAAGATTGGCAGAATTTCGGTGACAGTCACGTTTGGTTTTAACTACTTACACGGACCTTCGAATAATAATGAACTTGTGGGAAATAAATATGTAAGTATAACAAAATTAATTGAATAGCTGTTAACACATTATTTTTAACTAACATGTACGAAGGTACTTTTAAAAAATCGAGATTATTCGAGTCAGAACATGTTACATCACTCATCATCAAAGTCAAAACACAAAGAAAAACATAAAAAATGCACTGGGTACATTTTATGAGTGAAGGATTTTAAAATAATATCAGAGCGCCACCGTACCAGAATAATGTTTGGTCTTTGAAAGCAATTTCTAAACTGTCACTCTTTTTCCGTGCAGAAAATTCAATATGTTGACACAACAACATTGAATTTTCCTTTCTACTTGTATTCCGCGTTGCCGATAGTACCTGATATGACATGCGAATAAACAAAAGGAAGACTACGTTGCTTTCGGTATATTTCATACTAAAAAAATATATAAAAACGTTGTTATTAACTAAAACTATGCGTATTAAAAAAGACCGGGACCCCGTGGTAGGGTACCCAAAACGCAGGCAGCATTCCTGCGCTGGATAGCAACATATGGCTAACTTATGCGCGAGAAAGATGCCCGTGCGTGTATCGCCTGTCGCCTTCCACAAGGGCTTGCCGAGACATTTGATCAGCACGTCTAGCATAACTTTGACACGCAACTCATATCGCGCGAGATAGCATCATCCGTCACTATCTCAGAAGAGACAGGTAGTATATCTCGCGCGAGAAAGAGTCGCGTCAAAGTTATGCTAGCCGTGCAGCACGGCTACTCTATCTGTATAGTACTATAGATAGTGACGGATGATGCTATCTCGCGTGACATGAGTCGCGTGTCAAAGTTATGCTAGACGTGCAAGGTCGCGTGCCCCTTTATGCAATGCTCGAGATGTTATCGCTCTCAATATTATACAGGCCAACGTTTGTGAGTCTTTTGTATGAATGTTCTAACCTTCTAACAAATTTCGGTATGGAAGTAGCTGACACTCTGAATTAACCTATGGTCTGAGGAATTAACACATAGGCAACTTTTTATCTGGTAAACCGCGGATAACACCACGCAGTTGAATAAATCAGTAGCTATTTGTTTAGTAATCTTTGGTAATCTATAATCTTGTCATTCCTTTGTTCAACATTATAAGATTCCTTCATTCAAATCACTTCCTACACTATCAGTAGTGATGTCATTACTTGATGGTAATGTCATTATGAATGTGTGTATGGACCCCTTCAGATTACCTTTTTCTAATAATGGTAAGAGATGAGACAAGACGGAATGACATATTATGGCATCTTATAACTCGCGTGACCTCGCTAGGTAGATAAAAACAAATATCGTCACTCCGCCTTGTTACAGGGTGCCCTACCTACAATACGTTCACCGATTCGCGATCTCCACTCTAGAACTCGCTTGCCTCAGTAGGCACCAGTTCCATGGGCAAATATAACCAGCTAGCTGATATGGCAGCTAGCTGGTTATATTTGCCTGGCTTGCTGATTCGCTGAACTATAATTGCCAATCACCAAATTTTCTGTGGAACTACTTCGTTTCGGATTTATACCTAAGAAACACACCGAGCGTAGCTCTTTCTATGGCTCACTGAGTGACTTTGCATCGGTGGACCAGTCAAATGGTGAATGACCAAGATGGGTTAATAAAGTACTTACCACAAGCATACACCACCTTGAGGTACATCCTAGTGGTGACTTTGCAGGGATTCCCGAAGTTCGTCTTAGATGCCCACACCTCGCAAATTCTCTTCCCATGACAACTCTGCATCACCATGCTGGCCGCTATCGATGCTTTGCAATCTGTGAAGGAAAATATGGTGAATAATTGCATTTCAGACAGAAATTAATAAATGTCATTTAGAAACGTTGGCCTATTATCCCGGACTCCCACAGTGGCAAAACACTCATAGTAGACATTTGTAGTAAGTGAATGAGTGATTTGAAAGTGAACAAAGCTAGTTCAGTTGATTTAGCTCACCGGTTCACTCACTTTCGAATGAAACGTATGAAAATGACTTTCATTATTTACTCAATCTATCTTTGAACAGCCTTCTGTCTATGGATTCTACACACGCCAAGTGCCGATACCTAAAGCATTGTTTAAGATAAGATTGAATCAAAATAAAACATGAAGTATCCTTACACGGACAGTGTGGAATAAAATATGGGAGCTAAAGGAAAACTAATTTTACATTAAACAGACGAATATCTGCAAATATATATTTTTTTATCGAGCTGCGTACAGTGCCATTGACAATATGATAGCTGAATGACAACAAAACAAGCCGATGGCATCGATAAGACAAGATAAGCGTCAATCTAATACTTTTTTAAGAAAATATTGTATCATTTTAAATAAAATAAATAAATATTAAGGGCCTAGGGATAAGAAATAGACTGTGTAATCCTGGATTAACACATAGGCTACTTTTTATCCCGAAAAAAAAACAGTTTTCCCGTGGGATGACCGGGTAACACCAGGCGGCGCAGCTAGTAGTATATGTATAAATACATATATAGTTAACAGTCATGTACCAGGAGGGCAGCAGTACGAGAAGAATGGCGTCGCATTGTAAAGCGGGCCACAATATCAACGACGTGACGGCCACGATCACTCTGGCAAGAGTGTACCGCCAAAGAAGAGAGTTAACATCCATTACTCAGGAATAAATATTCAAGTTCATCAGTTTCAATACACACATATTTGCCGGAGTCTGTAGGCAGTTGCACTGTGAACTGCGCCAACCACCACCATCCTTGTTTTACATTAAAAACACTCAGTAACATTGCACAAAGTCAATTTTCTAGTTAACAACTCAAATCGTCAGCGACAGTACTCCGGTGCTATTTCACGATTCTTTTCAATTAAGCATCGCTATTAGTTCGGCGTCAGGTGCTCCTGACGCGACCTCACGTGATTGATGGGCGGCCAGTCTCTGTTTCTCTCTAGTAGGTACCTTTAATATAAGCTTTCATTTCGTCTCATTCGCTGTTACCATTATTTTTAAGGCAAAACTACACGAAAAACATGCAAAGATAGGCAGATATAGATAGATATAGAGAGAGAAATGGGTAGAGACACACCGAGCAGAGAAGAGATCTAAAATGATTACCTACATTTAAAACAGATATCGTTACAAACGTCGAATACCTAATTACTGATACCGTTGCAAAAGTTTATAAACGCATAGACGTAATAAATATTGTCTTATCACCATATTTATTCAGTATGACATCAGCTTAAGCCAATACGTTATATCTCAAGCAGTATTTCAGTATCGAGCATTTTGCAGCCTCTGGACGTAAGTCAATTTGTCCTATATTATACATATTAATTACTATTCACTATAATTATATATTACTCGTTTAAGTCCAAGATACAGATGATAAGGATAGCGACAGATAGAGAACTAAAAAAAGATAGAAAAATAGACAAATGGAGACAGATCGAAATCAATAGTAAGAGTAAGAGACATAAATATACAAACAGATCGAGGTAGATAGAAAATGGTAGAAAATCAGGTGATAGATATAAAATTAAAACCGGCCAAGTGCGAGTCGGACTTGCGCACGAAGGGTTCCGTACCAATACGGAACAAAAATTGGGCAAGTGCGAGCCCGACTCGCGCATGAAGGATTCCGTACCTATACATATATATATATATATATATATATATATATAACCTATAACAAGTTTGTTGTATGGGAGCCCCCTTAAATATTTATTTTATTTTATTTTTAGTATTTGTTGTTATAGCGGCAATAGAAATACATCATCTGTGAAAATTTCAACTGTCTAGCTATCACCGTTGTTGAGATACAGCCTGGTGACAGACGGACAGCGAAGTCTCAGTAATAGGGTCCCGTTTTTACCCTTTGGGTACGGAAACCTAAAAAAGAGACAGGTAAAAAGGATATAGACGGACGGAAAGATACCTAAAGTAATTAAGACAGACGACGTACCTAAATAGATGCAATAAAATATTTCCATATCACGCATCTGGTGTGGCCTCGCCCTCAGCCAGTATGTTATCTCAGACAGTATTTTAGTTGCAAGCATTTCGCAGCCTCGGGACATATTAATTCGTCCCATATATTACTAGTTTAAGTTCTGTTGAGAACTTGCTCTTTGCATTTGAAACACTTTTGCCTGACATATTGCTAGTTTTAGCAGATATATGGCTATCACTTTGTGGATGCAACTAAGCAAATGTCAAGCAAAAATAGTTATATATGTAGAACGATAAAGAGAAAATACAAATACGCTATTTAGTGATATTATTATCGTATGGCTTTTTTTTCCAGTCAAAAGTTTGTACATATGACAAACACAAAACAAAGAAACGGAGCTCTCTACAGTTGAATGTCTAGATTTGATAGCCATTCCCGGGCATCCTTAGTCAGCGCGTGCAGGTCGCCTAGCTCCCCAGTAAAGTGTCTTACATGGCATTCCTCCACAATATGAGCAGTTGTTTGTTCAGGAGCACCACAGTCGCAGCTCGGAGAAGACTTGTAGCCCCACTTGTGGAGATTGTAGTTGCAACAGCTAACTCCTGTCCTTATTCTATTAAGCGTGACCCAGATCCTTCGTAGTTCATCAAAGCCGGGCAGTTCCTTAGTTGGATCAAGGTCAGGGCTGCTTAAGAGAGGTGCATCCCAGCTTTTTCTCCATTCTGAATCGGTACAGAAACTTTCTGGGCCTTGAATTTGGGAGTCTGACCAGATGGGTCTCCGGGAGTGGAGGCGTGTATCAGGAAGATTGTCCAGCGTTTTCTCAATAGGTACCTTGCCTTTGCCTATTTTTTCCCATTCCCGTGATGCAGCGTGCGCTCTTCTTATATCTGGTGGCGCAATATGAGACAAAACCGGGAGCCACTGTGTGGGCGTGGGCAAAAGACTGCCAGATATTGTACGCATGGCTCTATTAAGATGGACGTCGACTTTACCCGTGTGCGCGCTCCTGTACCACACTGCAGCACAGTACTCAGCCGTGGGGTAGACTAAAGCCAAGCTGGAGGTGCGTAGAACACGGCCTTGTGCTCCCCATGTAGTACCCGCTAGTTTATTGATTAGATTAACCCTAGTTTTCACTTTTTGACCTAAATTATCTAAATGGGCTTTGAAGGTCAGGGAACGGTCCAGAGTTACTCCTAGGTATTTCGGGTTGAAGTTGTGCTGAAGTTTTTTGCCACAGAAAGTAACGTCGACTTCTCTGCGGGCGAGGCTATTAGAGAGGTGGAAGGAAGCTACCTCGGTTTTAGTAGGGTTGGGGCACAGTCTCCATTTCGTGTAGTACTCCTTCAGAATTTGCAGGTCTTTTGTGAGCGTCGCTTCTCCAGTTGCGTATTAAGTGATAAGACTGCCTGTTGTTAATCTCTGTTTATTTTTTACTGTATGGTACTGATGTTTTGTATCCCAGTGTATTTGAGGTGTGAAATAAAGCGGATTTGTATTGTATTGTATAAATTTATACGAATTATTTTACAGATAAAGTCATTTCTATTGTGGAATTCTCTTCCGTTGGATCTGCGGAAGGCTGAGTCTCTATCTGTTTTTAAAATTAACGTAAAAGATCACGACTTGACGCTCGCGTAGCTTATTGTGTGCTATTTTTCCTACCTAAGTCTGATATCAGCTGTGTTGTGTTGTATTTATCTTTATAGCCGGTGGTATTTGTTGGGATGTATAAATATGTATAAACACGACCACGACTACCACTCCGTAATGAGTGCATCGACTAAGATAGAAAAATATAGTAAAACAAATAGGTACTAAAAGTGTATGTTCCGTTTATACACTATTTATTACAAACGATTTTTAAGAGTAACTGATTGGCACATGATTGCTAAGGTCAGTTGGGATGAGTGCGGCAGCAGTACGAGCACCAACTAACTATAATAATAATAATCGTTTATTTTAGACAACTAAGAGGTCCATAAGTGTTAGTGACAAACTTATTAAACTATGTTAGTTTCCTTAACTATACTTTTTTTATTTATTTATTAAAAACTTTATTGCACGCAACAAAAGTCAGTACAAATGGCGGACTTAATGCCAAACGGCATTCTCTACCAGTCAAGAAAGATAGGGTAAGATTAAAGTTTATTGTCTGACTAGCTGTGCCGCGCGGTGTTACCTGCTCATCCCACAGGAACGCGCCATTTTGGGATAAAAAGTAGCCTATATGTTAATCCAGTGTCATCTAAGACCATACCAAATATTATAAAAAATTGGGCAAGTGCGAGTCCGACTCGCGCTTGAAGGGTTCCGTACCATAATCCATAACAAGTTTGTTGTATGGGAACCCCCCTTAAATATTTATTTTATTTTATTTTTAGTATTTGTTGTTATAGCGGCAATAGAAATACATCATCTGTGAAAATTTCAACTGTCTAGCTATCACCGTTCTTGAGATACAGTCTGGTGACGGTCGGACGGACGGACGGACAGCGAAGCCTCAGTAGTAGGGTTTTTACCCTTTGGGTACGGAACCCTAAAAATGGTCCGGCCGTTTAAGCGTGAAGAGGTAACAAACATTCACATAAACACACTCACGAACTTTCGCCTTTATAATATTAGTGTGATGGGGTAAGACTAACATTTAGTTAGTTATTGGGCTGTGGCAGTCTTCTCCCGGTGATGGTGTTACCTCACCCTAACTTACCTGGGGAGTAATTCGACCAATTTTAGAGAGATGATGGAGATCTCTCCATTTCATCGCCTTCCGTCACACTTGACGTGTCCCTACTTGACAAGTGGCGATGTCCCTAGAACATCGCAACTTCGTCAATCCGGTCGCGCTTAATTTGCGTTTCCTTTGTATGTGACGGCATAAATTTAATAACAGGCGCATACTTTAACTTGACCGTGTAGTGCGTGAAATTAGTTACGTTTCTTTCAAAACAGAAATTCATATGCATGAATAACATTTTTGACAATCAATATCGCCTTCGTATTTCCAAGATTGAGATGAAATATGTCACTTGAACTCATCGCGTTTCAATGACAGTTCAAAGGCGATAGTTAACACTGTTATCTAATAGAGTTTTGATGTTTTGCGATCTCTCAAACGGCCTTCTCGAATTAGGTCCCTGGTTGTGAATTTCGATGAGGGCTAGAAGCGCTTGTTCCGCTGGCGTACTTATCCCGATTAACCATAAGTTGTTAGAAATGCAATCACCATACGATTTTGGCACGTGTCTAAATACTCCAGAATAGGTATAAGCGAGCATTAGCGAGTCTAGTATTTTTCGGGTGTGTCTGCTCGTTCACCCTATGAGTTCGTTCAACCAAAAACTTTTAAAAATAACTAAGCGAAATATGTGTTTATTTGTGCCTGCAACACCTTTCAGTCTGAGAATACATCGTTAGTTTTCTCGGGCGGTAGACGTAAATAAAATTTATGTCTGTGTCTGCCGACGATCGTTTTTATTTTTACTGAAATGTTGGAAAATAAAATCGACGATTGTATGAACTCTGGAAGCTGCTTGATGTAGAAAACTCAATTATGGTCTTTATCAGCGCTTCCTTCAAAAAAAAGTACTTTAGGAAGGCCTTTGCTCAGTGGAAAAGTACACGGCGACTCTGGAGTGTGGGTGGCAGTAGTTGAACTTAACCACCTCATCTTCGATTCTTGAGTCCATGCTACTTACTCTTATCAGTCTTTTTTTTGCGTACATTCTAAGAAGAAGGCAGTGCATCCAAACTCAGCATCTTACACGACGACTCGAGAGTATGGAAAGCAGCTCTGAACATTTTACCTTCGATCGTGCGCCTGTGGTAAGAGCGTAGATCAACTGGGACGTCATGGGCTTTCTTGCGCAAGAAGTGCCGGCCGCTTGTACCGCCATGGCACATTAAACGATCTGTTCCGCCGTTCACTTGCCACTGCCTCTGTGCCTGCCATCCTAGAACCCATTGGGATGGCGAGAGACGACGGCAAGCGTCCGGATGGAGCAACGTTGGTGCCATGGAAGCTTGGAAAGACCTTAGTGTGGGATGCGACATGCGTCGACACGTTTGCCGCATCGCACATCCAGGTAACTCGCACACAGGCTGGTGCGGCGGCTGACCAGGCCCAGATCCTAAAGCGCCGAAATATTCATGCCTTTTAAAGGATCATGGTTTTTGCGGCGCTGGCAGTAGAGACTTTAGGACCTTGGTCAGCCGACATGAAAAGCTTCTTGAAGGCCCTGTCGTCGCGGTTGGTCGACGCCACGGGGGATCCAAAAGCTGGCGCTTACCTCTCGCAAAGGATCAGCCTTGCAGTTCAGAGAGGTTACGCCGCCAGTGTAATGGGGACCATGCCACAGGCAGAGCTGGTGGAGGGGGTGTTCATTTTATAATACTATTATTTTTAAGTTAGCATCAGTAGTTTATTTAGTATTTATCAACTCTTTTAGCACTTATCATTTGTATATTGTAAATATGTTTTTTTTATTTGTTTTTTTGAAAATAAACTGTTAAACCCTTCGATCGTTGAGTCCATGATACTTGCCCTCATCAGACACTAATTTCTGCGTCTTTCTGTGTACATTCTGAGGAGAAAGCAGTGCATCCAAACTCGGGATCCTACGCGAGGACGCGAGAGTGTGGGTGGCAGCCCTACTTTTTCACCTTCGATCCTTTAATCTATGATACTTACTCTCATCAGGCACTCCTTTCTGCGTACATTCCGAGGAGAAGGCAGTGCGTCCGAATTCAGCATCGTACACGGCGACTCTTGAGTAAGGGTTGCAGCTCAACTTGAGCATCTCGCCTTCGCAGGCCACGATGCTCCGGAACTCATCTGAAAAATATCAGTGCTTAGTAATGTTATAAGAAATAGCTCTATATATAAAATATAAATACCGGACAACCTCACACAAATCAAACTAGTACCAAATGAAGTACAAGATATTGTGTTATAAGTACCTAATAGACGATAAACACATTTATATTGATAAATATACGACACAGGAATAGATACAAATTACAGGGTAAAAAAATAAAACTATATCGCTAAATGTATTGCTAAGCGCAAATCTCGGGAGTGGGTGGAAGGACCCGTTCGCGAGTGTTGGTTGAGCAATTAAGTTCAAGAGAAAATTTAGATAAGGGCCGGGAAAAACGTAAAAATCCCACTTTTCTTTTAAGTACAAACTGAGCTTTGGACAGAACGACGTCTGTCGGTTCAAGTACTTTGTCAACATAGATTAGGCGTAAGTATATAATAATTTATTCAACCACCAGTTATGTTATAATTTTCTTCTTAGTTGGTTTCACTCTTGGCAGAGTGGTCGTCATTTCAGCTGTTGGTTTGCTGCTTGGTTGGCTTCACAACACGCCGCTATTCTTCCGTGATAGCCGCCTTCCCCGTGCCGTAGCCGCATTCCTATAGCGACGATGAGCCATTTATGGTAACTTTTATTTTATCTGTCCATTTCATTGGCGACTTTCTCGTGGCCTGGTGCCCTCAACCTTTCCCTGGACCACAAGTCGCTCAATAAAGCCACCTCCCCCCGGCGTGGCGACGTGGCGACAGAAGGTAGGTATACAGGACAGTTCTAAAGACGATAAAACGCTGCTTGATGCCGAGTTCTCGAAGTATAGACTCGTTGGTACGGATGTAGTACATGATACTCCGAGCACTCGCCTCCAGCACCACATCTCTTGGGCATCTATTTTGTTCCTCTTGTCTTCGGGCAGGGTCCACGTTTCTGCGGCGTACAGGAATATGAGAGATACAAGTGCGAGCCGGATTTCTGTGGCCTTGTATATATGTATGTTGCGATTCCTCCATAGTTTTCTCAACCTGACTGTTTATTGCAGACTCTGAAATCGCTAAACACCTCTTCACTCCATCGACACATTCGCCGTTATTCGTCGTTATTGGCTCCCAGATAAATGTGTAATTGAACCACATCACAATTCGCAATTGGAGTAATTTCTGGATAATTGTTATTCATGCGGTCGAAAATCATCATCCTTGTCGTATTTCGGTTTATCTTAAGTTTAAAATCAAGACTAACGCGTTTCATCTTGACAAGTTTTTTCATGTGGCGAGTACTAGTAGTGAACAAAGTGGTATCGTATGCGTCATATATAACCACATAAAATCGCAAAGTTACGAATGATAAAATATTCCATGCTCTGGTTCTCTCTAATTAATTAATCGTGATTATGACCCAAAAGGGAATATTAATTTAAAAGCTTTAATGAGGTTATGCGTGTTGTATAAATATTGTATATTGAAGGTAACACAAACACAAATTATATCCCTGTTGTACCTAAACTATTAAAACTTATTTCATAAATGAAACCTGTGAGGTGAAAGTCTAAGACAGAAAATTATGAAAAGTCAAAATATTGTAAGGCGGTTGTTGACTTCGTGGCCGTCTATTAAAAAGTCATGACCCTATTTTTATTTTATTGCAGTTGAATCAAAAAGGTCAGACCCATCTATAGATATTCATTTACCGATGTAGCAAAATTGGGTCTAATCTATTCAGCTGTTTTGACGCGATGCGACCGCAAAAACACATACAATATACATCTACTTATAAAAGTCTAGAAAACCTATTTGTACATGACCAAAACGTGATTCCAATGCCTCTTTATTTCCCGTTACTATTCAAAGTCCCAATATTTTCACATGTGAAACATACTAGCGAACGACCCGTCGCAGAAATTGATCCCTCATTGCTAAAGAACCCTTTTGGTTCCTAAGAATGTAACTATATTGTTTTACGCGGACGAAAATAACCCTTTCCCATTAACAGGGTAATCCGACACCACCAATACGGTAAAAGCTTTCGTTTGAGTGTTCATTTATTAATTAGTGTCGGTGTCCGAGTGCTTAGTAATGGGGATATAAGCGGCAGCCACGCGCCGTTAAAACGCTGATACACCGGTATTATATCATTTTGTCGCACATATTTTTGTCATCATCATCAGGCTAAAGATGTTCTCTGCTAGACATAGGCCTTCTCCAACAGATCATTTTTAGGGTTCCGTGCCCAAAGAGTAAAAACGGGACCCTATTACTGAGACATCGCTGTCCGTCCGTCCGTCCGTCTGTCACCACGCTGTATCTCAATAACGGTGATAGCTAGACAGTTGAAATTTTCACAGATGATGTATTTCTATTGCCGCTATAACAACAAATACTAAAAATAAAATAAAATAAATATTTAAGGGGGCTCCCATACAACAAACTTGTTATAGATTATGGTACGGAACCCTTCATAGTTCATACGTGAGTCGGACTCGCACTTGCCCATTTTTTTATAACTGCAATGTGCAAAGATCTAGACAGGAATACTTAGGTATATTATATTCGTATCCCAGCGTTTTCGGTGCACGAATGACGTCTACTGCAGGCCTAATGTTAAATCATATGCATACCTGTGCACGGCACGTTCTAGGGATAGGATATCGATAAAAAAGATGTCGATATAATTAAATAAATATATGTGCTCATTGAACATTCTCGATTACTATAAAGAGGTTCGATGTCATATCTGATCTGATATGGAGCCTCTTACATTAAGATAATAAAAGTATGAGAATGTCATATCAATCAAAATGTCAGTTTACGTATATTATGAAAATTATTTTAAAATAAATATGTAAATACACGTTTTAATATGTTTATTTTGTTTATATGCAAATGTGGAAAAATAAGTAATATTTATTTATGTCGATGAAATTAGATGTTGACAGTAACATCGATTTATTTTTTTGTCGATAAAATACTTTGCTACGTTACTTTCGTATAGGTGCCCCGAGTTATCCCAGGTATGCATATGATTATTAATATATGCGTGGGAATTGATACGCATGTACAGTCAACCAATTTGATTCCTAGGCCATTTCGTACCTTGTCACAGTGAATATGAAAGCTTGAAATCTCATATCATTGCCATTGTGACAAGTTTCTATAGTGGCCTAGAAATCAAATTGGTTGACTGTACCTACTGTTAATCCGGAATACAGACATTGCTTCGTTTTTGTTAGTACCATTTCATTTTTTTTTTGTTTACCTAAATTAAATTACATAACTATATTTCATGAACTTAATTAATTAACAATAAATGTTTGATATACCTTGGAACTGTCAGTTTAGTATTCCTAATAAAAAAAATAGGTATACTTACTCATGTTTTTTTTTTCTGTCCGCGAAAATGTTTAATACCTATACTACATAAAGTTTACATTACACTGAAGCGGCGAAATTTGCGGCTTATACCGAAATAACAAATAGTTGTTTTCTGAGAAACAACGATCTAATCTCAACAAATAAACAACGACAAACAAATAATATTAAAAAAGCTTTCCACATCTTTATTCGTCTTTCACATTTACCTCCTATAATAAATCTCATATTACTTAATCTCAAAATAAAAGAATAAATTATTTTCCGAGAAGGAAAATTTATACGGATTTTCTCCAAACACAAGTCAATTTAGTCTAATTGGTGGATAATATCTCAGCTCTCGGTTTCAAACAAAAGAATACAATTTCAGCATTAGATATTAATTAAATTAATGAAGGACGGTTATTTGGAAAATAAAACGAGAATTTCTTCATAGCAGGAGATAATTTCAGCTTTTAATTTTGTGAACTTTGCTCAGTACTCAGTATACTTATTTAATATTTAAGGAATGAGATCAATGATGGATTGTATGTGATTTTAAAAATTAATTTCTTCGTGAATTTATAAAATTAGAAATAACTGAAACAAAATAATTGGATTGTTAAAATAGTTGAGAGTTTGTACATATTAATTTATAAGAAATAAGAGAGATGTTTTAAGTTTAACATGTATCTGTGTGTCTGTCTGTGGCACCGTAGCTCCCAAACGGATGGCCCGATTTTAATGCGTTTTTTTTATCGAAAGCCTTAACTTTCGAGATGGTTTATGTTTGGGTAAGTCGGGATGTTTTGAAATTTTAAAATTAGTTAAAAACGTAATTTTTTCGAATTAAATTTTTTAGCTTAATCTTAGAATTTAAGTGGTGTTCCTTTACCCCACATTAACATCATTTTTACCGACACGCTTATAATTTTTTATTCATACTAGGCTAGGATTATGAAATTACGGCAATGGCACTGTTTATTAAGTCATTTTATTAAACGACCGTTTCAAACTTCGTTTGATGAAAGACACCCACTTCGGGCTTCTCACAAATGTTTGCAATTCCATTTGTACCGCCCTTAATACACAACGTACTATCAAACAGTCACATAGACAACCGCAACCAACCCGCCGGTGTACCCTAATGAGCGGCCACACCTTATCGGGCGCGCCCGGGGCGGCGACCTCATCCAGGAATTTATTAACAGGGCATAAATCACATCAATACACTTCCAGGAGCGCTCATAAAAACGCCCGCTCACGCGATTAGAGTGAACCCTCTTTTGTTTTCTACAGCTGAAATATTGCTGGCCATTTGAGACCGGTTGAGTGGTTGGATTTTGAAAATCGAGTTGGATTAAAATCTGATGTGCAGAAATGAATTTTTTTTTCGTAGGTATTTTGTTTTATCGCATCAGCTGTGGAAATCACCCTCGGGGCAGCGTAGTCACGAGTTCACACCTCTTTAACACCGTAATAAGTAAAAAACAGTACTTATCTATAAAAAAATTAAAAAGTCGCGCCTTACCCGGTCCGAGGGGACTTTAACGGTATTGAAAAACAATTTTGTAAGAGTAGGGATCATGATTTCAGAAAAAGAAAATTCATGGCATTCCAAGTTTTTTTTTGTTTTATCTTACCATAAATTATTATTTTTCTTACAGAATATTCCTGTTGTCACGCCAAACCGACCCGAAAAATTCTAACCAATACTCTGGAGTAGTTGGACAGTCAATGATGATAATTTTAAGATTATTTTTACCCAACTATGGTAAAGAGCAGGTAAACGCATATTGATCATCTTTGCGAAAAGCTTGGCAGTGCAGTATTCGCTCTGCGTAAACTGAAGCCAGTTGTCTCCAGTGATGCACTGGTTCAAATTTATTACGCGTACTTCTATTCACTCATGTCATACGGCATTGTCTTGTGGGGTAACTCAACGGACTCTGATCGTGTGTTCAAACTACAAAAAAGAGCACTACGCGTGATGGCGGCTGTGAATCCGAGGCACTCGTGCAGAGAACTTTTTGAGCAATATAAAATGCTGACACATTACTCTCTGTACGTGTACGAAGTCATAATGTACACGCGCCGAAACATACATTTGTTTAAGCGCGCCATTATGCCTAACAGAATAACCCGTCAGACGGGGCGATTACTGCCCGTGCCGCGGCGGCTGGCGCTGCTTGACAAGAACCCGCGCGTAATAGGCCCGTCGTTCTATGAACGTCTACCCGCCAGTCTCAGAAACGAGACGTCGGATCAAGTATTTGAGCGCCGAGTAAAGGATTTTTTGGGATCAAAAACCCTTTATTCTGTCTCAGAATATTATGAGGACACATAATTATTTTGTGCCATATTTTTGAAATTTATATTATTAATTTTAAATTTTTATTTCGCAAATTTTGACATTGCCCTAAATTAAATTAGACATGAAACTTATTATTTGTCAACCATTTTGTGCAGGTATCTTACATTATTTTAGATTCTTTGTTTTATGTTTAATTTATATTATTTTTATTTCTTATGACATTTTGTTGAATACGTTAATCTAGTTCATAATTATTATATTTTTAGTTTGTGACATATTATTTTCTTGTTTTCATTGTTGGTTTTTGTTTATTTATTTTGCTAAACTGTGACTTTTGAATAAGTACCAGATTATTAATTTATATATATAAACGGATATGTCCTGACTGACATATCAACGCAGGGCCGAAACTACTGAACCCAGGACCTTCAAATTTTTAGAATAGATCAAATATATAACGCAAGCAAGGAATAAGAAGGGATATTTTAAAATTCATCCCCAAAGGGGGTCAAATTTGGGTTGAAAGTTTGTATGGAAATCGTGTAATTTTTAAGTAAGAGACATAAAACTTTGTGTTCAGATGTTCCATGTAAAGACAGAAAAACTAATTTCAGGATTTTTGAAAACTCATCCTTTAAAGGGGTTAAAAGCGAGTTGAAAGTTTGTATGAGGAACTTGGGATTATTTGAGTAAGAGTAGTGATACTTCGTGTATAGCTCTTTCTATACAAAGTAAGAAAACAAGTTTCGGCATTTTTGGAAATTCATCCCCGAAAGGGTTTAAAGGCACAGTGAAATTTTGTATGAAAAACGAGGTCTTTTTGAAGAAGGGGTGAATTATCTTGCGTGTAGACTGATCATCAAAAACTAAGAGCATGTATTTCGATGTTCTTGAAAATTCAACCCCTAATGGGGTAAAGAAGGAGGTGAAAGTTTCAACGAAGAGCTTGGGATTCTTTGAGTAGGAGTACTAATATTTCGTTTATATGTTCTTCTATACAAAGTAAGAAAACAAGTTTCAGCATTTTTGGAAATTCATCCCTGAAAGGGGTTAAATGGGCAGTAGAACTTTCTATGAGAGACGGGGGTTTTTTTTGAGTAAGGGGCGCATTCTTGTGCGAGTACACTGATCATCAAAAACTGAGAATATATATTTCAGCGTTTTTGAAAATTTTACCCCTCATGGGGTAAAGAGGGACTTGAAAGTTACTATGCAGAACTTGGAATTATTTGAGTAAGAGTGCTAATATTTTGTGTATATGCAAAGTAAGAAAACCAGTTTTAGCATTTTAGAAATTCACCTCCGAAAGGGGTTAAATGGACAGTGGAACTTTCTATTAGAAACGGGTCTTTTTTTTAGTATGGGGTGTTATATTTTGCGTGTAGACTTTTCATCAAAAACTGAGAATATAGATTTCAGCGTTTTTGAAAATTCAACCCCTAATGTACGTAATTGGGTACGCTGAGAGGTGGCAGTTTGTATGAAGAGCTTGGCATTTTTTGAGTAAGAGTGATAATATTTCGGGTATAGGTTAATCATTACAAATCACATCACAACAACTAACTTTGCACCACACGATTAAATGAAATTACACAGTAAGAAAAAAATATAATATTCATCCCCTAAATAGGTTAAATTTCATGTTATAATTAAGAGGTACGCGGGTTGTTTTAAAGAATATTAATTTAAAACTGAGAAAATAAACTTAAGCCTCTGGAAATTCATCTCCAAAATGGCTCTAATGGAAGGTGAAAGTTTGGATGAGAAAAAGTTAGATAATTTTCGTAAGTCTGCTCATATTCTGTGTGTCACTAAACTACTATTTTAAGTTTTTTTTTAAATGTAATGTCTACGTAAATGGGGAAGATGAAAGTTCATGTAAGGAATATTTTCGTGTATAAACTCTGAATAAATTTCTGGAAAGTTTTTTGACTATGTGAAAAACGTGGGATTATCTGGATAAGTGACAAAACTTCGTGTTTTTTTTTTTGGCATTTTCAGGTTTCCGTGCCCCAAAAGGAAGAAACTTAACCCTCAAAATATCACTTAGTTGTCCGTCCGTCTATCGAATTTAAATGGAAATTAAAACCATATAGGTACTTAGGACTATAGTCCCTTGAAGCTGTTTAAAAACCAAACTTTTAAGTAAAAACGTAAATAAAAGATCCGGCTGTGTATGCCGCAAAAAACGTATATCTCGATACTAGCAAGGGAATCAAAATTTATATTATTATTGCATTTTCCGTTGATCTAAAACTATGAATTTGGCAAGTAATATCGTATCATATTACAAGTACTTATAGGGAAAAATCTGAAAACTATAAACTATGAACATTTCTAATGAAATAAAAAAAATTGTCTGTATTTAAAGTACGTAAAGCAGTTTTCCAACGGTAATGTTAAGTTTGCTGCTTAGTACATTTTAAATATCTTTTCATTAGCAATATGCAGTGTTTTCAAAGTTCGTAAGGAGTCCGACTCGCACTTGACCGGCTGTTGGTATTAACTATTAACTGAGAATACTGATTTTTACGTATTATTCATATCCTTAAGGAGATTAAACTTTGGACTATGATTTCGTTTGGTTCATCGGAAAATAAATTGTCCCATGTGTTACCAACGTGATCTATAGAAATTTAATAAATGTACTACCCAAAATATTTATATGTATGCGCGAAGATTTTTATTAGTTTCTATTATTTTAAGAAACAATAAAACGGGAAGAAAGTTACACAGTTTCCAGACCCTATGCGAGCGAAGCCGCGGGCAAAAGCTAGTTTTATATAATTGAATATACCTGACGATCTTTTTGTGAATCCATTCTATTTTATCAACGACATGTAAAATATTGTGTAATTTTCAAAGAGAAATAAATATATCTAATCTAATCTAATCTATTTAATTTGAAGTTTTATTCAACGATCAAAATGTATCTATTTAATTATTTTTCATAAGTTCACAGCAGATATGAAATTATAGGGAAGACAGGGGCTACAACAAAAACCGGCCAAGAGCATGTCGGGCCACGCTCAGTGTTGGGTTCCGTAGTTGCCCATCCTTCACAATAGACGAAAATTACGAGAAACATTTAAATTGCGAGAAAGATTTCAAGCTCTATAAAAAGGTCGTAAACGCCAAAGTAACAGTAATTACTTATTACCTTCTGGAAGTTATCAATTATACGCACCAGATTGAGCGAAATGTTTTAATACAGTATGGCTTAACCTATATTTATAACGTTCGAAGTGTAAAGAAAGGACATCGCGCGGCACTTACGCCATTTTAAAGAAAATTATGAATTTTTGCGATAACTCATAAACGGCTCGACCAATTTTATTCAATATAGTTTTCATTGAAGTAACTTATAAGGCCCCATCTTCACGAATTTTTCCATAAATTTTTGACCAGTGGTTGAAAAGTTAGAGGGGGGACACTATTTTTTTAATTTTCGGAGCGAATATTTACAACACTGCTGACTTTATCAAAAACAGACAGGAGACAGACAGACAGACAGACAGACAGACAGACAGACAGACAGACAGACAGACAGACAGACAGACAGACAGACAGACAGACAGACAGACAGACAGACAGACAGACAGACAGACAGACAGACAGACAGACAGACAGACAGACAGACAGACAGACAGACAGACAGACAGACAGACAGACAGACAGACAGACAGACAGACAGACAGACAGACAGACAGACAGACAGACAGACAGACAGACAGACAGACAGACAGACAGACAGACAGACAGACAGACAGACAGACAGACAGACAGACAGACAGACAGACAGACAGACAGACAGACAGACAGACAGACAGACAGACAGACAGACAGACAGACAGACAGACAGACAGACAGACAGACAGACAGACAGACAGACAGACAGACAGACAGACAGACAGACAGACAGACAGACAGACAGACAGACAGACAGACAGACAGACAGACAGACAGACAGACAGACAGACAGACAGACAGACAGACAGACAGACAGACAGACAGACAGACAGACAGACAGACAGACAGACAGACAGACAGACAGACAGACAGACAGACAGACAGACAGACAGACAGACAGACAGACAGACAGACAGACAGACAGACAGACAGACAGACAGACAGACAGACAGACAGACAGACAGACAGACAGACAGACAGACAGACAGACAGACAGACAGACAGACAGACAGACAGACAGACAGACAGACAGACAGACAGACAGACAGACAGACAGACAGACAGACAGACAGACAGACAGACAGACAGACAGACAGACAGACAGACAGACAGACAGACAGACAGACAGACAGACAGACAGACAGACAGACAGACAGACAGACAGACAGACAGACAGACAGACAGACAGACAGACAGACAGACAGACAGACAGACAGACAGACAGACAGACAGACAGACAGACAGACAGACAGACAGACAGACAGACAGACAGACAGACAGACAGACAGACAGACAGACAGACAGACAGACAGACAGACAGACAGACAGACAGACAGACAGACAGACAGACAGACAGACAGGCAGACAGACAGACAGACAGACAGACAGACAGACAGACAGACAGACAGACAGACAGACAGACAGACAGACAGACAGACAGACAGACAGACAGACAGACAGACAGACAGACAGACAGACAGACAGACAGACAGACAGACAGACAGACAGACAGACAGACAGACAGACAGACAGACAGACAGACAGACAGACAGACAGACAGACAGACAGACAGACAGACAGACAGACAGACAGACAGACAGACAGACAGACAGACAGACAGACAGACAGACAGACAGACAGACAGACAGACAGACAGACAGACAGACAGACAGACAGACAGACAGACAGACAGACAGACAGACAGACAGACAGACAGACAGACAGACAGACAGACCGACAGACAGACAGACAGACAGACAGACAGACAGACAGACAGACAGACAGACAGACAGACAGACAGACAGACAGACAGACAGACAGACAGACAGACAGACAGACAGACAGACAGACAGACAGACAGACAGACAGACAGACAGACAGACAGACAGACAGACAGACAGACAGACAGACAGACAGACAGACAGACAGACAGACAGACAGACAGACAGACAGACAGACAGACAGACAGACAGACAGACAGACAGACAGACAGACAGACAGACAGACAGACAGACAGACAGACAGACAGACAGACAGACAGACAGACAGACAGACAGACAGACAGACAGACAGACAGACAGACAGACAGACAGACAGACAGACAGACAGACAGACAGACAGACAGACAGACAGACAGACAGACAGACAGACAGACAGACAGACAGACAGACAGACAGACAGACAGACAGACAGACAGACAGACAGACAGACAGACAGACAGACAGACAGACAGACAGACAGACAGACAGACAGACAGACAGACAGACAGACAGACAGACAGACAGACAGACAGACAGACAGACAGACAGACAGACAGACAGACAGACAGATAGTAACTTGGTCTTAATTAAATCCACGGTAATGTCTATGTTGGAATTTTCCAAAGCCATTACTAAAGGTGCATACTGAGGACTTAAGCCTCCTAGAAGAATTGCTGCTATTGAAGCATCTTCCATAACTTTGCCTATATCGGCTAAATCTTGCACGGTTGACATGACAGCATTTATATATGTCTCTATATTGGAGTCAAAATCATCAAGACAGTACCTGTATAGTTTCCTTTCGAGGCTTATACGTCGCCCTAAGCCTTTGTCCTCGTAAGCGGACGAGAAGGCATCCCAAGCTTCCTTAGCTGTTTTGCATGATCTCACATGGGTGATTGCCATACCATCTACTGTGAGACATATTTTAGATAACGCCTTTTGACCGTTACGTAATTTTTTCTCAGCAGAAATATCGATACCTACAGGATATCCGACGATCGTTTCCCATAACTCTTCATGCATAAGGTACATGCGAAGTTTGAACTTCCATACGGAATAACCGTCTCTATTTATAAGCGGTTTTATACCAGAAATAGAATTATTTGACATATTTACATGCACAGCTGATCGATGTCACATTAAAAATATGATATGAAAATATCTTCGTGAACTATTCAAATTTTCACGGATTTTCAAAAAATATACACGCACATATTAGAAAAACTATATCATTCACTTTTTACTAAAGAATAATAGTTTTTATACGTATAATTAATTAAAATATGCTAATTCGTGCTGATAACGAATGTTGTCAGTTTATTGAAGTGACAGAAAGTAAGATCATCAGAAAGAATATATAGTTATAAAAGAAATAGATTCAAATTTAGATTAGCCAGTTACAACAGATTTGACATGAGCCTGTATTAAAATTTTCAGCTACTTTTTATGCTGACCGTACATCAATAGTTTGCTATAAATATAACTTAGTGTAAGTTAACCCCAATATCCATCTTCGGGCACATCGTAAAAGGGTCGTTACTAGACTAATACAGGACTAAACGGCTGCCAGAAGCACAGCATAAACCGCTAAAGACGTGAACATAACATTTTGATAGCATTCGATGCAATCTGTAGGTTGCACTCTGAAAAGCTTTTCACTGATTGGTTTTAGAATATGAAGTTAGGGTTTAGAGGATAAATACTGACAGTGCAGTAAAAGGTACCATTTTCAACTTGTCAACGTGTCGCTTCAGATTTCTGGAGATATTTTTTTTTTCTATAAACAACAACTAATATATATAATTAAATACGTACAACATTAATTTCAGTTTCCACAATAAAGAACGAAAATAAATTTTATACACCAATCAAAACTGCTAATTGCTAATCCGTATGAACCATTATTATTGAATAAATACTCCAATTTTAATTAAAAAGGTTTGGTTTAAGGATGCGAGTTTTATTTTCACCACATTTTCTACTTTTTATTCTGGATAAATCCACGCTACATTTCGATTTTCTACAAATCCACTAAAAATATCACCGCACACACACACAAAAAAAAATTGCGCTTACCTTGGGCATGCTAAACACTAATAGCACTTGAACCCTACAATGAGGTGGGCCCAGTTTAATGTTTTTGTAAGTATCGATATTTGCATCTACTATAAGACACTTTTCTCACATTGGTCGTGAAAAGCACTATCTTTAGTCTCGACAGACGAACTATTAACCAACCGTATTATCAAAATTTACTCGTTCATCTATTGCTTACTTTACAGCCTCTACAAGAATGTAATTGAAGTTTCTTTCACAGTCACTGATACAAATTCAGTATTCCCAAATCCATGACTCAGCATCTCTAATATATCCACATTTCCACCCTTGAGAGCAAACATGACATGAATGGCCCGATATCCGAATGGCCCGATATCCCGTTATTTTCATAAAGACTAAGTCGTCGCTAGCATTACTGGCCGATATTGGATCGCCTCTTTGTTCTACTACCGAAGATTGTGCAGATCCGCCTGGCTAACTCTTATTGATTTACGTGCAATATATTCACCGCCTTTGTAAATAAATATTCGATGGTACAGGGTTCTGTGAGATATTAATCCCTTTGGGAGATTTGCGGTTAGTTTTAGGTTAAAAACGGTACCAGGCTGGAATTCGGGTTGAAATTAGGAATGCGTTTTATGTGCCCGTAAATGTTGGTTTTGGTTCGTATGTATTATTTTTACGAGATTCGTTGCTATGATATAGATTTTAGGAACAAGAGATTGACTAGCATGAAAGTGCAATTAAACAATTCAAAGCACGTCGTTAGCGTCGAGTAAAGTTTGCAATTTTTTTTATTAAAGGACCGAATCTACAATGGTATAAAATTATTGTCAGTCGGCCAAGACGAACAAAAATAAAATATTTTTTACACACGTCGCTAAGGACAGAGACAGATAGCGTATCATCGTCAAAACTAAAGTGATGAACAGAATTCACGACTCTCAGTGTTGAGGAACACGATGGAAGGACGAGGATAGTATTGTTTATTCAAAGAAGCAATGTATTGCGAAATATTCGATAATTAGTATCGTGACAGCCAGTGTCAGTCACCGTGATATCAATGTAGAACGACGTATGTTGAAAATAAGACGTAAGTTTTGTAAATCTGTGAAAGAAAATGTTAATCAGTTTGAAGAGTAAAATCTATGTTTTGATTTAATGCTCATGTTACAAGCCACACACTGTATAAGACGGGTTTAACGGTACACAACTGCCCACGTGATAGTGGAAAAGCACAGCTAATGCAGCGCACCTCTTCGAGAACTACGCTTACATCTAAATACTTAAGATATGTACAAATTAGGTTAAACTCATATTACTTTAATAGTTAAGTATTTTTTCTAAAAAAATGTTGAGTTTCTTTCGGCGTTACTTCTCAACAGTGGTCTCCTTTTGTGAAATGCCGGTAGACTCAGACATGTAAAAGTCCCTTGTGGCCTACTTGCAGAATAAAGTTCATTATTTCATTAATATATCTTTATCTGTATTAGTATGTATATTATGGTCGTCTAGTACCCATAACACAAGCCTTCTTGAGATTAATTTGGGACTAGATCGATTTGTGTGAGGTTGTCTGATATTTATTATTTATATTTATACGTCAGGAAGACTACTTACGTAGTACGAACAAATTTGTCTAAGGAATCTTTTAATGCCTCCCACTTCGGACACGGATTTTCTTCCATTCACTACGGAACCTCATCCTAAGCCGTCTGCCTTACAAATACATTGATAGTCTGGTTATTGTCCATGTTGTGTAGTTCGGATCTTGTAAATATATGTCGATGGGGGAGGCTTTTATTCCCTGATTTTATGTACTTCGGGAGTAGTAAAACATTGGGCTAGTGAAATCATTGAACATAATCCCATATTTACTAGCTTCCATAAAATACTTTTAGATGTATTCAGTTGTGATAAATAACATATCTATTAAGGCAAACAAACTGACGATCCATGTAATGATACTCTTACAAATATTGTATGTACTGTATTTTTATGATACTTTTACTTTAATACATTTTTCCTCCTATTTTCCCTGATTACTCGAAAGCGGGCGAACCAATTAAGAAAAATGTTTTTTTTTGTTCATGTAGGTACGTCATTGTCATAAAACATAACTTCGCTTCGTTGTGGCTTAGTTTTTGTTTTGTGATTCTTGAATTCGTTTCGTTAACACGGGCCAATAAAAGGTTGTACTTACACGGGCGGCACTTGTACGCCACTCTCACAAATTTTCTGGCTTGAGGACAGGGATCCCTAGCCCCTGCTACCGTTGTACTGAACTCGCAACTCTTCTTTTTCTGGCATGCTTCTACCACTGTCTGAAGCAAGGAGTACTGAAACAAAGAGAAAAATTACATTTATACTCATGCTGTTAGTACACATAATAAATAAATAAATAATAATAATAACAAATATCAGACAACCTCACATAAATCGATCTAGTCGTAAATTAAGCTCAAGAAGGCTTGTATCATGGGTACTAGACGACGATATACATACTTATATCGATAAATATATCCTTAAATACATAGAACAACCATGACCCAAGCACAAATTATTCGAGCCAAATTATTAGATATTTGCCATGGTCGGGATTCGAACCCGGGACCGCCGGCTCAGTAGGCAGGCAGGTCTCTACTCTACAAACTAAGCCAACCGCGTCGTCAAAAATAATTAACACAAATTATAACGAGTATTTCACCAGTACAACCACGCTGAAACGTTAGATTATATAAATAGGTAAATAAGGAATATCGTGATAGGCCCAATATATCTCGTATATTGGAGTAGCAACGCTATTTATGTACCTATTTCATGTTATGATTGTGTCACCTTTAAAAAAAACTACATAATATACTCAGTACAAATCTACAAACAAAAATAGGCGACATTAAATTGTTATTATCCTTGAAATGCATTTATTTAATTGAGCGGGCGACCGAAGCGAGCGACGCCTTTTACATTTCAGTTTGGCATGATAATTATTTCGTATGTCCGGAATTAGTTTCGAAATGGTAAAGGTTGAATCGTTTTACATTTTCAACCCCACATCTCCACTAGTTTAAAATATTGAATTCTGTCGCCAAATAAATACACCAACAAAATTCTGTATCAAACCTACTTACAAAAAGTTAATAAGCGCTTGAGGAATACGATGCGAGAACAATCGGAAATCAGGACAATCGAACATACAAACATCCGGTCACACGAAAGAATATGGCCAAGCTGAAATGGAGATGCTTCGCCCGCTCGGTCAAAACTAGTTAACGCATTATAAGCAGCTGGTTTTAACCTGTGAACTTAGTAGCTTATTGTACGAGTCATTAGCAGCAATAGCAATCAATATCCATTACCTACACATGCAAGTGATTATTAATAACCACCCCTTCTTTCAAGGGCAACAAAGGGGCAACGTTGCTTATTAAAATAACACACCCTCAGCTATTAAAATTCATAGCCCCGAAGGAAGTCCATGACGCAACGGCATATCAACATTATCAACAGGCGAGCTTAAGCTCTGACCTTTTCTTTTAACAAGTGTGTAAAAGAGAGAGAGCGTTTCGATTTTTGACTTCGCAGGTGGGCGAAGGAACTCTACTTTTAATATCGTATAAGAAGAAGGGTAACATGGTTTGGCTTCGTATGTCTTTCCATTGTGTTATGTTAGACACTTAAGCTGTTAAATAATGCTCTATTAATTGCATGTATAGACGAAATTATTGGCTCATGCACCTTGGAAATACATCACACTAATATTATAAAGGCGAAAGTTTGTGAATGTGTTTATGTGTTTGTTTGTTATTTATTCACGCTCAAACGGCTGGACTAGTTTTGATAAATTTTGGTATGAAGGTAGCTGACACTTTGAGTTAACACATAGGCTACTTTTCATCCTGAAAAAAATAGTGTTCTCGTGGGATGAGTGGGTAACATCGCGCAGCGCAGCTAGAACTAAATATGTAATTTCCTGATGTTTGTGGAAAATTTCGCCCGAAGCATCAAAACAGTGTAAATCAATATTAAATTGGTTCGTTTGTAGTAATAGGATTTGCAATACCGGGAAAATTTAAATATTAGTGCATACTGACAATTCCCGGTGCTCTGATTATTAGGGTAGGGATTTTAGTAGCAACCGTGTTTCAAAAATCCGCAGCGTAAATCAATTTCAAAGTCAAAGTTTAAAAATATAGTACCTTTTTTAGACTTCGACTTTGATTTTTCTACAATTGGCCTCCACGTGGGTATTTAAACTACGGTTGCCACCAAATGTCTCAAACCTACCCATTATACATTATCCCGGTACGTCTTCAATTTTAGTCTCTTGTCGGTGTAGCAATCGCCAGCCGTTTCTTTCTTGGGCTTTCTCCTTCACTTCTTGGTAACGACATAACTTTTTCTTTTATTTGTTAAAAGTAATTTTGTCTCAGCCTCCTTCTACCTCGCTTTCCCTCCATTTTTCCGTCTATGATATGTTTGAGGATAAAGATCTTCGCAAATCCCGGTACTGCGAACCCTAAATTGCAAAGAAAGCAGTGATTTTCTACAATAAGCACGCACGTCTATCGCCTGACAAATAAATTTTCATCCTCACCCTTTCACTCTCTCGCACCTGTCGGTAACTTTAGATTGAAGTTCTAATCCCTTTCTAATTAATAAAGATAATAATAAAAAAAAAGAAGTTCTAATCATTGACGATAAAAAAATACAATGTGACTTATATTTATTATCACCGGCACGACACACAACACTCACAATGTCCGCGCACAGATCCAAAGATAATTATATATCCCGTGGTTCCATCTGTTTTATAACACATTTCGTCGGGTAGTGATACATTGGGCCGACATCTCCAGTAACAACTCGCTTTTTATCAGTACGTCTGAGACCACGGCACGTGAAACCGTGTTGAAACGTCAGGCAATGAAGGTAAATCAAAATGTCATGATACACCCGGTTCAATAAGTTTTAATTATGTGTTCAAACCACGAGAGTATAAAGTGTTATAATAATATACAATTTTAATTTGAATTAACTGACATAGTGCTTTCTGAACTTTCATTCCCCATTTCACCCTTTGAAAGGATGATTTCCGCGGATGAAAAGTATCCTTTGTCCTTTCCCGGAACTCAAATTATCTCCATACCAAATTTCATCTAAATCGGTTCAGCAGATAGATACACTTTCGCATTTATAATATTAATATGGATTAAATAATATTATACAGCTTTAACTCTATTTAAGTCATACAATTTCGTTATAATGACTGCAATATTTTTCAGCACGAATACCAATAGTATGAAAGCTACTCTTAGACATATTGCAATGTATATTTTATCTCTTTTTAATAAAGCTTCCGGGTTATGCACATACAAGATTAAAATCGAAACTACCAGTGTTATGAACTTATGAAAGATATGTTTGTTAAAGGAAATGCAACGTTTTCGCAATTCTCAGTGTGGCGAGTTGCATAGGCATTTTATTACTACGGATGTTCAACTTTTGCCATTTCCGTTATGTTTTATTTTTCATATTTTTAATATGACTTCCTATGCATACAAGACTACGTAGATACTACGCTCGGTGCTAATGTTTATTGGATTTTTTTGCGCTATACAGGGTGTAACCGACGGTGTACCGAAAACTGAAACCATGGCTTCAGACCATTATTCTGGGCTGGAAAATCGTGGAAATTTGAGAAAATTCACAAAATTTCCTCGCGAGTTTTAATTTTTTCTTTATTTTTCCGTTAATCGAACTCCACCGGTAACAATTTTTCATAAAAAATCGCATGAAAATAGCATTTTCCGCAAAACACGCAATGTATCACAAACAGTATTATGTAAGCTTTACGGTACAACACAAAGCGCGTGGAGTGGGACAGATAACGGTACTGGCCGGTCATTGATCCGCCAGGCCAGTCCGCTAGCGCAGCCATAGATAAGAATGTAATAATCGGAAATAGATACGAAACTCTTGCTAGTTTCACGTCGCTACTAGTGCTGCCCCAAGCGGGCGTGCTCTCTTACTACAACCCGTATATATAGCTTGTATAGGTGCCTACACGCAGTTAAAAAAATTAAGGATGGAAACTGATTTATTTGGTATTTTGTGTAAATGCGTATCTATGCTTTTAACGCATTTGACACAGAAAACCACATAAATCAGTTATTTTTTATAGTGATAAGGAAAAATAAAACAAAGCAAATGCTGGTTTTGGTATATTATTTGTCATAAGTAACATCACAAAGTTCAATATATCCAATGCGTGGTAATTAATGGAGCAGCACTAGGAAGACTCAAGTCGACACAAATTAAACACAGATATAATGCGGTGAACTAAGGAACAAACGTACAAAACATAAAAGCGCGTGCACGGTAACCAGAAAACACCAAATGAGAACTTTGCCAGAACTTCACAAACTGAAAATTTGCAAATACAAACGACGGAGTAAAACTAAAACGTCACCGACTTTGTATGGTATTGCCACCTTTTAAGAAAAAAGTTAAGTACCAAAGTTTAAAATACATTTTATTTCTTAGTTTATTTGCACTGTAATATTAGTAACTCTGTTAGAATATTATTATTAAAAAATATATTCTCTATAATTTTTAAAAAATATTATGTTTTCCTGAATTTATTAAACATTTCTTAGATTATTTTCTACCAAATACACACTACAAAATACACAGCAACACTGACGTCGAGTAGACTTGGAATAGAAACAGTAGATGGCGCTGTTTTCAATTACAGGCCATGTCCTAAGAGATACCATACCATGAGCGCAGCCCGTTGAGGTCGGACGCATGAATAATGTTTACCTACCCGCACATTTTATTTGCTTTTCTTGCTTGAATGAAAATAATCTTGTTAGACTATTTTAATTTATCGGTCAGTTGTTATTGGTGTTAGGTAGTACACTAGTTGTGATCTGTGGTTGCGTTGTTTTTGTGGTCGCATTCATTCATGTCATTCGATGCGCATTGGCGTAACGGTATGTTTTGCGCTGACGCGTGAGTGGAGTTGGGAGCGCCTGGACCGGTCGTGCTCCCCTCCCCGCGCGTGCACCTGAGAGAATTGGACGCAATACATTGCGCGTCGAGTTTTATAATTTATTTTGGAAAATCTTATCCTTGAGTTTTCCGAGAAAATGAACACTCGTTTTCAGTTCGTGATTATGGTCTAAAACTACAGTTTTTGTTTTCGGTACGCTGTCGGTTACACCCTGTATGTGTTTATGATAGATGAACACCAAACAGTATTCCGTGGTTTTGATATACATAATTCAAATTCATTATTTGTTCCTGGGTCATGTAAGTATGTTATCTAAATTACGTATATCGTCGTCTAGTACCCATATTACAAGCTTTGCTTAGTTTGGGACTAGGTCGATATGTGTAAGATTGTCCTTTAATATTTATTTATTTATTCGTTTGTAGGCACAGATCTGTATACCATTAGGCCATACGCATCGGTTGGTATATGATGACGAGGAGATGATGATGGCGACGATAGTGATAGTAATAATTATTTATTTTTTTAGCAGATTACGCATTTTATTCAATAAAAGAATACTTAGGTAATTATTGTATTAAGCGGTTTACACTCACGTGAAATTGCCAGGAACGGCCCGACATGTTTCGAACTCGTATGGAGCCCTTCATAAAATTAAGTTTTGATAAAATTAAAAGAATACTTAGATTATAATGATGATATTAGTACTTATATTGTGTGACTGGCATAAGTAATGCATGCTGCATGCTTACTACATACATATTTGTATGCCACCAAATGGCTAAACATAGTGAGACTATTTGTACCTTTATATCATCCTTTGTTATGTTTCCTATGTTTTACAAATAAATAATTACTTACTTACTTACTTAATAATGGCAATGATGATGATTATGGCGATGATTGTGGTAATAACAATTACTGATAATAAATAAAGCGTTTGGTTTGATAATAACAATAATGATGGAATTGAAAATGATGATGGCGGTAGTCACGACGATGATGGCGATGGTGGTGACATGATACCAATTCCATACGTGTCCGCCTGTATGTCGATGGCGTCATACAAACCTGCTTAGCATTGGGCCATATATAGCCGTCGCCGGTGCCCTGCCCCGGTCTGTGGTCCAGGCAGGCGTGCTCTGGCTCCACGTCTGATTTGCCGTATGTCGACGCCTGAATATTGATGACGTTATACCAACCTGAATAGCATTAGGGCATATGCAGCTCTCGTTAGTTATAACGATGATGATGATGATGTTGTAGACAATGATGATGATGGGGACGATAGCTGTAATAGTGGTGATGGTCATGATGATGATTATGACGATGATTGTGGTAATGACAATGTTGATAATAAATATGATGGCGTTAAGTTTGATGACGGCAATGACAATGGAAGCGATAATGATGATGGCGGTAGTGAAGACGATGATGGTGATTATGATACCAGTTCCATACGTCGCCACCTGTATGTTGATTACGTCGTACAAACCTGCATAGCATTAGGCCATATGCAGCCGTCTCCGGTGGCCTGCCCCGGTCTGTGGTCCAGGCAGGCGTGCTCTGGCTCCACATCTGATTTGCCGTATGTCGCTGCCTGGATGTTGATGACCGTGCCCGTGGGGCATGATAGGGAGACCAGCTCATCGTCGCAGGCTGTGCGGTGCATGTCTCTTAGCGTGCTGGCCAGCGATCCTGTAAAAGAAAAGAGGTTTTAATACAAAAAGATTTCGTTCGCAGAGAACAAGGGTTTATCATAATCATCGTGTTTACTCAAGCTTAGTTCGGTAAAACGTATCTTTATAACCATTCTTAGATGTATAACTGTCTCCGTATCACAATATGTTAGCACTTGTCCGGCTATTTTGGTTTGACAACGCTGAAACGATATTTCAAGCGACGGAATAGCATATGAATAGAATTTAATAGTAGGTAGTTTATGCAACCGCTACATAATAAGAGTCTTAAAATACGAGTGTGGTTTTATGAAACGAGCCGTAGGCAAGTTTCATGATAGGATCACACGAGGGTTTTAAGACCTAATTATGAACAATTTGCAAACACTGCCTTTATCTACACACTTATTCATAATCATTACCATAACATAGTGCCCTCGCGGTGGCTACGGTACTGTTATGAAATTACATCTCTGATTTTGGTCGCTGCCAAGTAATGTAGGTTCTTACCTATAATATCTGAACTTGTTATAGGAATATTTTAATAGAATCTTTTTTTATCGATTCTATGTTTTTATGTGGAAATACCACATTTTTATTTTTATTTATTAATGACACAAAGGTAAATTAAGAAAGAAAAATTGAATGCGATCCACTACAATCTAAGCAGGACTCGAACCTGCGACCTCTGCGTTTCCGGCGCATTGCTCTCCCAACTGAGCTATTACTATTAGATCGCTACGTCAATCACACCAAATCTTTCATTCCATAATTATTTTACGCTACTGGAGTGCCCTCTGCGTCATATGTGTTTGAAATGCTTATACGCATTAGCCATACCCTAGGATGTGCGCTTTACACGCACGATCCCAATATTGTTATAGAAATTTAAAAAGATGGATGAAGATATAGTACATTGTTGTAGAGGCTGAAAACTAAGCAATAGATGAACGAGTAATTTCGAAGGCCGACCCGCAAGGGAGGCCTTCTATAAAACGAGTTCATCTATTGCACTTTTGGCCGAGACTAAACTTTGTGCTTTTCACGACTACTGCGAGTAAATAAAAAACATTTCTTATAATAATACATTTTAATTAAAGTTTATATTTATATTAGCGTGGGTACATTAATACTTGTGTTTTGCGTCATTTCAGCCGATATGGAGTAGCTTGGCGTATTATTCACTGACGGTATTGAAGGACTTGGAGACGGGGATTTGAAATCCTCACGAGACGTAGAGGGGCGGGGCGTGTTTGTCTCCGTTGACGTGATGTTGATGGATTCTGTTATTAAATTATTTATCTTCACTTTATTCTGAACAGAATCCTAAATATATCCGTCCGCAACCTTATCAGACATCCAACCACCATGTCTTTTTAAGGTAGTTAGATTTGGTCCGGAGTCTGCTAGGAGAGTCGCTGAGGTCCTGCGGAAGCAGTGACCAGTGTAGCATTCAGCGTTCGGTAAATTTAGATATATGCGACCATGGTTTTTGGTACGGCAGCTATTTTATGCCTGCCTATGGGTTGTTTAGTACATTTGCCATTCAGGTAATTCAAGAAAAATCTATTAAGTATTTTCCAAATCCTTAGGGCGGAGGTTTTGATATTTTTTCACAATATCGAGTAGTTCGTCTCTTATAACAAATGATCGATCTATTTTCGTCTTTGTGTTCGGCAGTCAATCATATTGTTATGATTTTCGATATCACCCATTTTCATATTAACTAATTCAGCTGCCCGGCACGCACCATTTACTCCAAAAATCAATACGACCTGTAACCGAATAATGAGATTTTTAAGCATTTTTATAACAAATTGAAGCTTAAATGTATAATGTTGACCCTGGCAATTAAAAGTCTTGAAAGTATAACGCAGTTAGTTTACTTATTATATGTAACTTCAAATAATCAGATCTCGCAAAAATCATAATCCAAAATGATAAAAAAAACCTGAACTAATAGCGGTAATAGTAGAATAGTTCCAACAATGGGTACCGAGTCAACCGTGTCACACTAGTCAGTAGTCACTACTATTGCAGTCAACAGCCGTCTCTCAACAATTTATTAATAATCTCAAGAAATTATGACGATATATTTATTCTAATGACGTAAAATATAAGTCTCGCAATACAAATGTTTATTACTAGATATTCCACTTTAGACTTACCTTTGCAGCTAAATAAATATGATCAGGAGCTTCATTAAGGTATGTCTCTACGTTTTCGGCAGTCAATATTTTTGATTTTTTCGATTTGTACCCATCCGAAAACCTTTTCAGTAGTGTCGTCAATTTTTTGTAATTCTTAATGCTTACGTTGTGTTTAATACTTAATGTTGCTTAAAGAATTGAATAAATTCCCCACAAAGTTGAGGGTTTCAAAGTTTTTGAGAGTTCGTCAAAATATGCGAGTAGAACATTTTCGGAAAAACATGTGCTATTTTTCTTGCTCCTCCATGTTGTAAAATTTGTGTATAGGTACTTCTAAATATTTCTCTCGGGATTTTTCGGGTAACAAATTGTCGCTGCCTCTTCTATTGCTGAAGGCGTAGCATCCATGTCACTATCGTCGCTAGAAGAATTCATTTTATTTATCAATCCGATTAGTTATTTATCAATCAATAACAAACAAAATCGCAATACAGTGAGTTGTTCCCGCCGAATTTTGTATTTTCTTTTTGTTTGAATTGTTTGTTTTTTTTTTCGCCCGTTCTTAGTGGCCAGTCTTACAAAATTAAAAAACAGATTAAAAAATTAAAGTTGCATTAAGGTGTTCGCGCACTAGGTAGCCTGTCTATGGTAGCTAGTCGAACATATGGATATGTATTGGAACACGCATACTAGGCAGCCTGGCTGCGCAGTTAATGTTTTGCAGTGAGCGGAATGCTTAAAAAGTTAATGCTGCGGCGTTTTTCCATACTTAAAAAAAATAACACGATTAAGGATATTACGCGTTTAAGAAAAAAATATACCTCATAAATGACGCATTTTCATTGGTCAATTTAATTTCAAATGCAGCAGACGATTAGCTTTGATTGGTGAAAATGTCGTTTACGCAGGCCGAGAAAAACACTCTGAAATATTTTCTATAAAGTCGTATCTTATTATGAAATCTGTGTCTAGATACGAACTGTTACCGAAAGGTGCTACATTGTTGTCGTGTTGCGAGCTAATATAGATATACAGTTTACAAATGTACAAATATACGCAGTTTTGGGTACTGTATTCAGGTAATCTATGACCACATTTTCGAGCAGTGTCGTGAAAAATATATATTTCAATACATAGAAAACATCCATGATCCCAGAACAATTATTCGAGTTCACTACATAAATACCGTTGCCGGGATTTGAACCATGGACCAATGGCTCAGCAGGCACCTGATCTACCACTGCGCCAACCGCGTCGACAATTTATTTTATAACAGTTAAAACGTTCAACAATTATAAAATCATATAAATAACGTCTTCCGCGCAATCACAAGCTGGATTTTATCCTGACGACACATAAAAGTTCCTTTAGTCCTTCAGAAATGTTTAGGATATTGTGAGATTGGTGAAACCCGTAATATGCGCGCCGGAATGAACCAAAAATGAGAATGATATTACTATTCCGTAAATCTATGAATATAAGACAATTCTGTTCCTAACTTCACAAGATTAAAAGTCCTAATTGCCCAAATAACTAGATTCACAAAAGTTTTACCTATATGATATGGCTCTTAATAGTTTCTAATTGAAAACATTTCCATTGCTAATCTGTAAAATGTATGTTAAGTGTTGGTTTATTTCTTTTTTTTTCCGGCTTCGCACGGGTGCAATGCTGATAGATTATGCAGCATGCATGTATTATATACATAATTATAAACCTTCCTCTTGGATCACTCTATCTATTAAAAACCGCATCAAAATCCGTTGCGTAGTTTTAAAGATCTAAGCATAGGTACATAGGGACAGACAGACTGGAAGCGACTTTATTTTATGCATGTAGTGATTAGTAAGAAAGATAACTATTAAAATATGGAACTCCTTGCCGGCTCATGTGTTTCCTCCTTCTTATAACTTGGCACCCTTCAAGCAAAGCGTGAAGAAGCATCTCTCGGGCCAGCATGGCAGTGTCAACTGACATGGCACTATTAGTTTCTCGTCAGTTGCCATTGTGACCTTTTTACTTACCATCAGGCGAACTGGAGCCACTATATAGTGCCGTTATAAAAAAAACACTTGAAATCAACAGAGTAAAAATGAAACCAGTCTTTAAACATCTTCCTAAATAATGTCAATATATATGCGTATCGTATTCCGATTGAGCTATTAAAATAAAACACTCAGGTTGAAGTGGTTTTTTCCCGGTATTTTCCAACCAACCGCTGTGCGAGATCATAACTCGGCATCTCTTTTATTTTAGCGCTGAGTTTATAGAAAACTGGGATTGCAGCTTTAGTCATCCGTATTTCATTTCTATGACCCTTTATTCCATTGGATACGAACCAATAAATTAACAGAATTTCTTTAGTGTTTATAATTTAGTAAATGATAACTATTAAAACGAGAGATAAAATCATTTTATTATAAAGTTTGTTACATAGTTCTTACTTATAATAATATGTAGGTATGTACGATTTATTTTCACAGTAATCGTTACGTTGCTCGTAAACGGATCTACTTTTTATACTATTGTGTCTTGCCATGGACTAAACACTGGAGCCTAAATGGTCGAGAACTGTGTGGTTCCAGAGGAATTATCTACCGCGAACGCTGCGCATGTGGAATGAGCTCCCTGCCGATGTTTTCCCGGGGACAACAGTATGCGGTTCTTCAAGAGGAGAGTAAAATAGGTTCTTAAAGGGTCGGCAACGCGCGTGTGATGCTGCTGGCGTCGCAAGCATCCATAGGCGGCGGTGATTCCTTATCATCAGGCAGACCGCAAGCTTGTTTTGCCAACGTCTTAGTTTAAAAAAAAAAGAGAACAGTAAGCGTAATTTGACGCAGACAACCTCTTAAAATTTTAGATTAAAAAGGTCAAATACTAAGTCTTGATTCAACACAGCCCTAAAGCATCTTTGTTTGCCGCCATTAACCTTTAGCTAAGGAGAAAAAACATTTTACGACGAGCTTCAGCCAAGTAACGCCAGATAAATTGAGGTTTAAAATAAAAACGGGCCAAATTCTTATTGGTACCATTAAGTTGCCGAATAAAGTTAACCGGCGAATGTTTACTGTGAATATAACCTCTGTTTTACGTCTGGGTTCGTTAACAGAGTATAAATAATAAAAACAGAGCCGTCGACTTAATACACTCGTCAAGATTTTTTTGTGTTTTTAATGTGGGTACACATCACACTTTTAAAATTAAACCATTGATACAAAAATCAAAGCTCAAAGAAAAATTTAAATGAGTTACCTGGTGGAAGAGACCGGGAATCGAACCCGGTACCTCTGGATTGCCGGTCCAGCCCGTTAACATGATTATTTTTCTTTGGTCTTTGTATCAATGGTTTAAGAAGACAGTTACTAATTTTGAGTTTACCTACTCACGTTGTTTGTAATTTGCAAGGGAATTTATCAAAAACTACTGCTGGGCAAAGATTTTTTCCACGTGTCCCGAAATTGAGCTATCTCTCACTTATTTACATGGAAGATATAAAGGTCGTCTCGCTATCTACCGCGGCTCCTGACTGATTATGTGACCGACTTTTTTCTACATACATAATCGTGAGTACATAACGAGTTTTCCAGATGGGCTACTCTGTAGTAACTCTATACTCTTTGATTTTACGTCAAGCTTCGTTTTAATATTGAATTAAGTAAGCCTTTAAGAGTTGTATCATCAAGTTTTCGTGGTTAATTAATTTGAAGTATTGTTCTGTTCTGAAACACTGTTCAAATGAGGTTTCTTATGATCAATAAAGTGAAGGTTAAGTGATTTGAAAACACGAACATAGCTAATATACCACGTGCGTTTTATTTGAATTTGTGTGTATTATTTTATTTTCAGTGGACTGTATGAAACGTATATCACTCTAATATTGTAAATGCGAAAGTTTGTGAGTGTGTTTGTTTGTTTATTATTTCTTCACGCTTAAACGATTGGACCAATTTGGATAAAATTTGATATGGAGGTAACTAACACTCTGGATTAACACATGCAACTTTTTATCCCAAAAAAATGTCGTGCGCAGCTAGTGGTAGCTTCGTGTTTGGCGAAATTAGTTATAAAATGTGTACCCTGCTTTTTTAAAAAGAGATCTTAGTATAGGTATTTATTCATATATTGCACCGTAAATTTCCTTATAAAATAATTCAGCACGCAATGTATTTGTTTGTTGTTGTTTGTTGACAGTTAAACATCGTGATGTGACAACTGTCACTAGTAATAACTACGCCATACATTGCTGCTCAGAACATTTTCAAAAATTAATTACGCTATGGCAGTTAACATTAAATTAATAATTGTTATAAATATCTGATTATAGCACTAAAATCTCCGTCTGGCTACAATTTGCGGTTATATCAAATATACACGCTGTATATGTATACCGTTTTACCTTTGTCAATTACATGCCATACGTCATTGAATATTTTTTACACTAGTGGCTCTGCTCTGCGAGCTGTAGATTTCACGATTTCTTTTCAAAATGGCTGCAATATGATTTTTAGAGTTCCGTACCCAAAGCGTAAAAACGGGACCCTATTATAAAGACTCTACTGTCCGTCCGGCCGTCCGTCCGCCTGTCTGTCTATCACCAGACTGCCTCATGAATCGTGATAGCTGGACAGTTGAAATTTTCACAGATGATGTATTTCTGTTGCTGCTATAACAAACAACACATACTAAAACCAAAATAAAATAAAAATTTAAGTAAATCTCATACAACAAACGTGATCGCTTGTGTTAACTTTGCACCTCATTTTCATCCGGCGCCATACATACTAGGTGCAAAACTTAACACGGCCAGTTAAAATGGAATAAGTGTTTGTATGGAATCTTGTGCATGAGTCGCACTTGGCCGATTTTTTACGTTTAAAGCTCACAAAGCTACTAGATTAGCTTTGACCTAGATCACCGCTCGGCTATGTATAGGTAGTGGCCGGCAAACTTTTAGAACAAAAATGGCGGATCTGCGCATGTACATTTGTACGTAAATCGGCTACTGCGCAGTCAAGGTTATGCTCTAAAAGTTTGCCGGCAGTACCTTCAAAATTTGTAGTAGATGAAAAGCCTAACGCCCATGAGACTGTCATCAAATACTCATTATAAGTGGATACTCCCAATGGATACGTCTTTCAAAGTATCTTATTGTACTTCTACCTTGTTTCTAAGTTCACTAATCCTTAGATGAAGGGATTATTATTTTGCCATTATCCTTTGTTGCCCTGGCTGAGTTATTTTTTGTAATAATGAATGGAATTTCGATAAATGACAAGCTTCAAAAATGTCTATCATCTCTCATTTAGGCTTGAGTAATACGTGTACTAAGAACTAAAAGGACGCAACTCCCGTCACTGTACTAGACCGAACTATTCCGTAATGTTATCTCTATTTAGTACGTTTAGTACATGCGGAGCGGTTAACTGAACGCCGAGCGCCAAGCCCGAGCAGTGATATTGACACTTCGACGTTCCGCTCCGGAGCATAAGTGAAAAGGCACGAACCTCATGCTAATAGCAACTACGCGGGAGTATGCGAGATGACGAATTTTGAACTGTTCTACCTCACAAATCGTACGGACCGGACGGGAGCCATTTACGTACTACAGTACTAAAGGACCGAAATAGTACATTTTGTCCGATTGTACTAGATGAGAGCGATCCGTTCAGTGAACCAGCAAGCACGACGGGAAGTGGTTCGTTGGAAGAGAGCTCCACTCTTGGGCTGCCCTGAGGAAAAAACAACTAAAATACCTGTTCACAACCTTAACATTTAAAATAAATGGTCTTGGTGGTCTTGGTAAGCATATAACGCTTGTTTAAGAAAATACATTTGACTTATTTTAAACGAGCATCTTTTCAAGGTGGATCACCATAAGCACCAACGCACAATTGGGTGTTCGCTCCGCATTCTACCTTTATCCAATCAAAATCGATGCGCATTCGCCTAATTCACAAACGACCAAAAAATATAGTTCTCAGCTTGTTTTTGCAAATATCAAAAAGATAAATAAAATTTCAGTGGTCTTTTATTCTGCAACCTTATTGTTTAATGTATATGTGTAAATTTAGGGATGCTTATATTTTACGTAGGTATATGACCAAAATAATTTGTTAAAATTGCCTCCAATTGTATAGACCCTGCACCCTATGGTTGACTGGTAGAAAATGCCTTTAGGCCATTTGTACTAGATTGATTAATTAAATAAAGTTTAAATAAATAAACCTTGCCCAGGTATTTGTGCGTTTTTAGGGTCCCGTACCCAAAGGATTAAAAAAACGGGATCCTATTACTAAGACTCCGCTGTCCGTCCGTCCGTCTGTCTCTCCGTCAGTCACCAGACTGTAATCTCAAGAACCGTGATAGTTAGACAGTTGAAATTTTCACAGATGATGTATTTATGTTGCCGCTATAACAACAAATACTACAAACAGAATAAAATAAGTAGGTATTTAAGTGAGGTTCCCATGTAACAACCAAAGTGATCGATCGCGTCAACTTTGCTTCTCACTTGTATCCGGCCATACATACCAGGTGCAAACTTAACTTAACCCGGGCAGTTAAGAAGGGATAAGTATTTGTACGGAACTCTCGGTGCGCGAGTCAGACTCGCACTTGGCCGGTTTTTTCTTTATCCTATGAACTCTAAGTTCATGTCGTATACATCGTTATTAAGAAATAAATTAGTCTTCTTGAAGGACCCGGTAAACAAGCCCAAAACTTCAAGTGCAATATACCTATATTGGTTTTAAAGCAACTCATAGTTCTTGGGCATAAGGTGCAGGTTACTAACACAAAATTCAAACATTTCCCCGACGATTATGTAAATGAAGATTTTGTTTATTTAACCTAAATTTCAGAGAGCGTTCTTGTATCTTAACCTTTCTCTTTGCTCCCGAAAGTTTTCAAACGGAATTGGACGGGTTTAATGATGCGACGTAATATTTTGCTGGGAAATTTCGCTGTTTCTAAATATTAAGTTACTTTCGTTGAGGCTGATGACATGAGAATATACAAAATTGAAGCGGAACTGTATTATTTTCATACGTATTGACAATTGTATAAGTAGTCTTTTTTTATGTGATTGAAGAACCGAAGTCTATCTACATACAAAATTGACAAAAGATATTTCTCTCCCACTTAGGTCATACTACTTAATACAGGTAAAAAACTTAAGGTAAGGTAACTTAAGAGGATGCCTAATAGCAAAAATTAAGTCTTATTACGATAAGATTTATTTTGTGCAATAAAGATTAAATACATAATAGGTCTTAATCATCTGTAGAGGAACATGCACGTACGTTTTATTTTTTGATGGTACGGAACTCTTTTTGCGCCTATCCTACTCTTTTTTTTATATTTAACAACCCACAAAAGTTGAAATCCGCATTTGAGCATTATTAGGAATTTACGTATTTGTTGCAAATGCGACAATGTTGCGCAACCTCTAACTTTTGGGTAAGTGACATCAAAGATTTGATCGAAGTCACATGAAAATCAAATTTTAGAAAAAAATTAAATATCCTAACGTTGTTCAACAATAAAAAACATCATCATTTTACTTTATTCCTTAACTGGTTCTATATCTCTCCAGCACCCCACGCCTTATCCCTTGATCTTTTTAGCGTTTCGTGGTCAACTAGGAACCCTTATAGTATCTCCATGTCCGTCTGTCCGTCTGTCTGTCCGTCCGCGGCTTAGTTCCGTGATTATTAGAACTAAAAAGCTGAAATTTGGTATGAGTATGTATGTATCACGCCGACAAAACGGTAAAAAAAAAACTAGAAAAAAAACCCTATTCCTATTCCATCACTAGTGCGGGATGTCGTTGAATAGATAAAAAAATGATAGGGTCTCCAAACATTATTTTTTGATAAAGCCAGCAGTTTTGTAAATATTCGCTCCGGAAATCCAAAAAATAGCGTCCCCCCTCCTCTAACTTTTCAACCATGTGTCAAAAAATTATGGAAAAATTCATGAAAACGAGGCCTTATAAGTACTTTCAATCAAAACTATATTGATTAAAATCGGTTGAGCCGTTTTTGAGTTATCGCAAAATTTCATAATTTTCTTTAAAATGACGTAAGTGCTGCGCGGTATCCTTATACTTCGAACGTTACACATATTATTAGTTACGTGCCATACTGCATTAAATCATTCCGCTCAATCTGGCGCGTATAATCATAACCTACACAAGGTAATAAGTAATTACAGTTACCTTGGCGTTTACGACCTTTTTATAGAGCTTGAAATCTTTCTCGTAATTTAAACCTCGGGCTTAAAACCGCTGTTTTAAGCCCGTTTATTGTGAAGGATAGGAAACTACGGAACCCTACACTGAGTGGCCCGACATACTCCTGGCCGGTTTTTTTTTATCTCATGTCATCTCTTACATAGTTCGTTGACCGTTTTTTTTTTTTATCATACGATTTATTTTTGTATAACAGAATCGACAAATACGAGTCTGGCTTTCTGAATGTAATTAAGAATGTAACGTTAAAGGATCAAAGTACCCCCGAAGATAATAGCACTTTACTTACACTTACGTACGACGCTCATCGAATTTCAGGAAAAAATTCTCTCGTATCTTTCCAAGAATTTGCTTAACGGTCTGTTATCCTGAAATAACATAAAAATACGCCAGGATGTTTACATTTCCTGACAATTCTCTTACATTGATAAATAAACGGAACGCAATTTGGATAAAAGCGGAAATGCTTTCGTGCAATCTGGAAATTGTTTTCCATGTGGGGTGTATTAGTTACTATTATTTGCCAGGTTGTTGACTGAAATTGACTACGTCAGTTAGAGTGAAGCCACGGACAAAAGCTAGTAATTTTTTACGTTTGATCTTTGATTTGATGCTACGAGTATTCTTCAGAAGACATGTTGTCATCAATATGTTTGTATTCCTTCCTCTTATTCCATTTCTACTATAACTTCCGGGTTCTGTAACTCGGCAGAAATAGAACCCTTACGGAGTCGCTTTGTTGTCCGTCTGTCTGTCAAGATTATTTCTCAGGTATGCGTGGAGATATTATGTTGAAATTATCATCAATTACTTAGTTAGGTCTGGTATCCCTTGGAGACCTAAAAAAATCACATTACTAAGTCAACGTAATCAAAAGATACGGGTGCTGGCAAGAAAATTAAAATCTATAGGGTACTTCCCGTTCACCTAGAATCATAAAATTTAGCAAGAAGCTATCTTATAGCGCCAGTAAATAAAAAGGTGCAAAAACAAAAAGGTACAATAAATGTATCTTCTTAAAATTACAAACTTATTTGCAGTCGGTAAACCAACACCAATCTATTTTGATATATGGAACCAACGATTTTCTAACGGCAACGTCTATTTTGTAGCCCAATACAGCTTCTTTGTTCGTTAGTGCAATATACCAGTGCTTTTATAGTTTGCATGGAACCCTCAGTTTGCGAGTCCGACTCGCACTTGACCGGCTTTTTTATCACCATTTTGTATTTTTTTAAAGATTGCATTTTATAATTATGGATGTCATTTCCCATGAAATTTTCTAAAAACATTCCATTACCCAGTAAAGCTTTTTCTGACAATACAAAATGGTGATAAAAAAGCCGGTCAAGTGCGAGTCGGACTCGCAAACTGAGGGTTCCAGTTTGCGAGTCCGACTCGCACTTGACCGGCTTTTTTGTCACCATTTTGGATTTTTTTAAAGATTGCATTTTATAATTATGGATGTCATTTCCCATGAAATTTTCTAAAAACATTCCATTACCCAGTGAAGCTTTTTCTGACTTTTGATTTGTGAGCTGTGCCTTATTCGACGGCACCTTACGATATTCAACATTTTAGTAAGTAATATCTTGGCTTCATCAAGGCATTATATCGAGAATATAGAGATATAATTATGTATTGACTGATATTTACAAGATGACATTCTAAAAGAGTCATAACGACGCAATGGACCCACGCTGTTACGTCGCCTAAATTAAGCTAGTTTTTTCTTTAAATGTAATTTTATTTTTCACAGTGCCTTGGTTTAATTACTGTTATACTGTGTAACTAATTTGAATAAATAAATAAATAAATAGCAAGATTAGATACTATACTGCAAAGCGACTCAGTTTTCTTAAATCGTTTAATTCTAAGTTACAAATGCGAAATGCCACGCATTAACAACCGAAACTCAGACAACTCGTGCACTATCTGAGATAGTCACGTAGCATGGAATGCATCGAAATAGCTGCCAAGTCTTCATTTAAACTTGATAATTGCATTCAAACGAGTTGGGCGCAGTTACTCGGTAAGCATGATAAGTTGATAACTTCTATTGTTGACTATGACGTCGTGTAATCCGGGTTTTAGGGCCTGGCCACATGTCCACGACACGGCGTCGTAAACGTAAAACGACACGGTGTCGCGTCGGAGCGCGACACATTATCCACCGTGCGAATATACGTTGCCGCGTCGTGAAAACACATGCTGCACCGGGCACCGCAGGTCGCAGGTAAATACATTTTGCCTCTTTAAACGAGGCGATATTTTCCATAATAGTTCTTCAAAACTTGACACAGACATTCTAAAATAATCATAAAACTTGTGATCACTTATTTTTAAAGCCTCGTACTTCCTTTTGAAATGACTGCCATCATGGTTCATAATAGAAAGATATGGATTTATCCAACATTTTCGTTTCTTCTGCTTTTTCTTCATGCTTCTTCTTAAAAGCAACAAGAGCAGAATACGTGTGATAGGATCCATGTCGAATTGAAAACTGATCGCAAAATATTTTGAACATGTACGAGAAGCTGCGGCGTCGTAATCGAACGTGGCACCGCACCGTGCATCTACTCAACACAGCAAAGTTAATCTGCCCGGCGCGCGGCGCGACCTGCGGTGCCCGGTGCAGCATGTGTTTTCACGACGCGGCAACGTATATTCGCACGGTGGATAATTGTGTCGCGCTCCGACGCGACACAGCATCGTGTGTTTTCACGACGCGGCAACGTATATTCGCACGGTGGATAATTGTGTCGCGCTCCGATGCGACACAGCGTCGTTTTACGTTTACGACGCCGTGTCGTGTGTTTTCACGACGCGGCAACGGATATTCGCACGGTGGATAATGTGTCGCGCTCCGACGCGACACCGTGTCGTTTTACATTTACGACGCCGTGTCGTGGACATGTGGCCAGGCCCTAGTCAGCTGCAGGAAATCGCAACTCCCCTTCCATACTATATGTATGTATGCCAGGACGGTTATATTTCTCTACTGCTTCGGTAATCGAAAGAATAAAAGAAAATACCAATATTGATATGAAAGTATTGATCTTTTTGACCTGGTAATTTACTTATGCATTGTAGTATTTTTTTGAGGCCATTTGAGGTATTTTCTAGGCCTTAATCGACGACGTCTTACGATGTCACATTTTATTAAGTAATATATTACCTTTATCAAAGAATTTTATGGAGAATATATGTATAATATGCATTGCGATTGACAAGTTGACATTCTAAAAGAGGCATGACAAAATTAGTTATGGTATTGCTACGCAACCTCCAATCTTTTCTAAAATGTTTCGTTTCTAATAGCAAATACCACGCACTAACCAGAATCTCAGACAACTCGCTACAACCTCCGAGACAGTCACGTATCACGGAATGCATCGAAATAGCTGCCAAGTTGTCATTTAAACTTGATAATTGCATTCATACGACTTGGGCGCAGAAAGCTTGATGAGTATGGTAAGTTGATCATCATCATCAGCCTCTTCTTGTCCACTGCTGGACATAGGCCTCTCCAACTACACGCTATTGTGAACGATCCAGCTCTTGCCAACCACCCTGCAAAGATCATCGCTCCACCTAGTCTGAGGGCGTCCCACACTAGGTCCCACTTGCCGATCGGCGGTCTCCACACGTTTACCCCACTGGTTATCGGTTTCTTCGCCCACTGCCACGTGTGAGCTATGTCGGTAACTTTGGTTCTCTAGCAAGTTGATACTATAGAGATAGTTCGACTTCTATTGTTGACTATGACGTGTTCTTAGAATAAATACGCCTAGAAACCTCTAGTCAACGCTTAAAAGTGAAGCTAGTTTTAACTAACCACCGGCTAGGTTTCGTCCGTATGCGCTAGCACAACATCAAGCTTACAAGCAACACGTCTATTTATGATTGGTTCTATTCGTAGACATGCACACATAGTACCAAAACCGGCTTCATCCTTAGCAATATAACGACCCACCGAGCCTGGAACCGAGCCGCTACACCGAGCCCAACGTCACCGCGTGACGTCAGCACCGGTCGTCACTGCCTGACGTCATCACAGCGGCAGGGCGGCGGATACCGTTAGGCGGATGGCTATATAAGCCGCCACGGACCGGGCAACTGGAGCGGTGTCTTACAGTCGCTCAAGCAGGCAGGTCGAGTTACCTCTGCGAGTGGTGTAAGGAATCGCTCCCCGTGGCTCGGAGTGTATTGACGCTTCTTGAGACATCGTAGGGCCTCCCTCCGAACCTACGTAAGAGGTTTGGTCTTTGTCCTGTTGAGGGCGGGAGTTCTAGGTTCCCTAGCGCGGAGTGTGTTGACGCTTCTGGCTCGCTCTTAAAGGGATCCTAGTGCTGCCACTCTTGGGTAGCCTGTCGCGGTGTGGTGACCACGCATCTGGAACGACTCGCCTCACCCTGAAGGACAACGATCAGATTCCTTACGACTAACCGTTTAACCCCGTCAGAATACTAACCATTCACCCCCGCACAATAGGGACACCGCGTCACCCCGAATAGCATAGGGAATTAGGGAAATTAGGATATTAGGATTAGGTTCAGTCTTAGTGTAAATAAACCTGTTATTTAGTATTTAAACCGCCTAGTTTCATTTAGCCCCCGATCCCTTGTCTCCCGACAGAGCTAGTTCTGGAAACCTTCAAGATCCCGTCTGGATCGAAGGATATGTAATAGTGCCAGGCTCGTTACGCCATAGTCGACCTAACGGGCTTAGCACTACGTCACATTTGGCGCCCAACGTAATAACTCACACAGGAGTTTTCTAGCTCAGAAAAGGCAAGGGATTACCTAGGTCTAGCTCAAACCGTTAAAATCCACCGTTTGTATCCGCCGTTTAAATAAATTAAAGTCAATAGAGCTAGGTCTAGGCCGTTAGAGTCCGTAAAAATTAATACACTGACGAATTAGGTTCAATAGGGAGGTAGGATTTAACTTAGGGTACCTAGGCGATGCCCACCGCCTGGATATACCGATTAAAGAAACCGGAGTTAATGGAAGAATCCGAAAACAGAGGCCTACCAGTAGAGGGATTAACCGTCGACCAGATACGGAAAAACCTGGTAGAGGCCGTAAGAGAGACCGAAGAATTCGGGACACCGGGGAAACAGGAACAGCCTGCTACGTCCAAGGACGAACGTACCGCCATGTCCGAAGACGAGCATCCGGAAGACAGGAGGATGAAGACCCTGTTTAAGGAGATAAGGGAGTGGAACCTGTCGTTCAGGGGGACTGATAACGCAGTAGAATTCCTTGAGAGACTCGAGGAACTGATAGAGGCCAGCGGAGTCGAGCGGGACGACATACTACGGGCGCTTCCAAGGATCCTACAGGGGAAGGCGTTACAATGGTATAGAAACAACGCCCGGTCCTGGAAGTCGTGGGACGGATTTATAGAACTCTTCAAGCTTTATTACTTTCCGAGCAATTACGAGGAGGACATTATCGTAAGTATAATTGCGAGAAAGCAAAAGTTTCGAGAGACGTTCTCAGATTATGTCACAGACCTGCAGACACTAATGCGGCGTTATCAGAAATTAACCGAAGCAGAACAGCTACACCGCATACACGAGAACATGCTGAAAGAATATAAATTGTACATCAAAAAACACGAGTACACTAACCTACCGGGGTTGTTGAGATTAGCTGCCGAATATGAGAAAATATCCTCTTCGACAGACGGAGAGAGATACCGAGAGAAAACATACAGGACCGAAACCTACACACAACAGGAATGGAAGCCGCAAGTTCGACCGAGCTCGAGCGACGAGACACGGGATAGGGGAAGAATCCCTGCGAAAGCCGAGAATAACAACACAAAAATCCATCCGAAGTACGACCCAAATACGTGCTGTTGGTCGTGCGGGAAACCAGGTCACGACACGAGGGAATGCCGAGGGCATCCAAGGATCTTCTGTAGCCAGTGCGGGAAGCTGGGAATGCTAAGCAAGAATTGCTGCAAGAAAAGGCAATGGAAGGACAAGGAGCATCTCGAGACAGCGCACGAGGGCACGAGGAAAGATAACCGCATGCATATAGAGGCAGTCATAATGGGGAAAACGTACAAGTGCTTGGTGGACACGGGTTCCACAAACACGTACGTAAATTACGAAGTATATCGCGACTGCATAACAAGAGTAGAAGAAACATTAAATGACCCGAGAGGCATAGTGCTCGCGAACGGAACAACAACTCGCGTAGACAAGAGCATGTTGGTCGACATGCAGATTAAGGGCGAGAAGATTAAGCATTGGGTAAGAGTGCTTCCAGCGGCGACGTGCACCATACTAGGCATGGATGTCCTGAGAAGAACCGGAATGACGGTCTCATGGAAACACGAACAAAAACCGCAAAACACACCGGAAGTCGTGACGAATCAGGACGTATCACCGATTACGAACACTCAGCCAGAACCAGAGGCGCAGAACGCCATGGCAATATCCGAAGGGGCACACCCGGTCGCAAACATGGACGACCAACAGGTAAAGCGATTGGCCGAAGTAATCGAACACGAATTCGAACTCTGCGATAAAAGTCTAAAAGGGAATACATGGGTGCAGCACCAGGTCGCAGAAGAATTATCACGGAACCCGATCTGCGCGACGCGCGATCAAGGTTGGTACGAACGGAAGATACAAGAAGTTAAGTCCGGCATAGCCTCACAGGAGGAATATTGCGTGAAAGAAGGCAAACTATATAAAAAGATAATAAACCCAACATACAACACACATGTAAAATCCGGAACCGAGTGGAAACTGTGCGTACCAGAGGAAGAACGCCAACAGATATTAGTACAAAATCATAACATCCCGAGCGCGGGACACCTAGGAACAAACAAAACACTGCAGCGAGTCGCACAAAGGTATTACTGGCCCGGGATGTATCAAACAGTGGCTAAGTACATACAAAAATGCGAGGCATGCCAGACCCATAAACCGTCGCAGTTAAAAACGCCAGGATTAATGCATATAAATAATGCAACAACGCCATGGGAAGTAGTAAACACGGACCTTATCGGACCGCTCCCAAGGTCATTAAAGGGTACACCTGGATCATAGTATTTCACGACAAATTTACAAAGTGGACAGAAATAAGGCCCTTACGCACCGCAACCGCGAATGTGGTAGCCAGAGCGTTTGAAGAATGCATAGCATTACGTCACGGGGCACCGCGAACATTGCTAAGTGACAATGGCAGACAGTTTGTAGGAAAAGTGTTCACAGATACCTTAAAAAGATATGGGACGGAACACCGATTAACCGCCCCATACTCACCACAGTGCAACCCGACTGAAAGAGTAAACAGAACATTAGAAACGATGATCGCGACGTTTATATCCGAAAACCATAAAAGATGGGATCAACATTTAGCCGAGTTTAATTTCGCGCTCAACACCTCCGTCAACGAAACGACCAAATTCACCCCAGCTTTCTTATTATACGGGAAAGAATTACGACTACCAGGCGACCAGAACCAGTTCCCAACACCGCAAGTAACAGAAATGAAGAAGTTAAATGATATTTACAACATTGTCAAGATTCACCAAAGAAAAGCGTCCGAAACGCAAAAAAGTTACTACGATAGGAAAAGAAAGCAATGGACCCCAAGGATAGGCGACTCCGTATGGAAAAAAAATCACGTCTTGTCGGACGCAAGCAAAGGATTTTGCGCGAAACTGGCACCAAAATATACGGGTCCGTTCACCATAGCAGACAGAAGGTCACCCGTAATATATGGACTCCAAGACAGGGGAGACCGCAGGAAAACCTGGACCGCACACATAAAAGACCTAAAACCATGCACTGAATAACTAAGTACCGAAACAGCACGAGAAAGTGAAAAAGAGTATTTTTTTTTTTTTCGCGTCAAACAAAGGGTCGAACAAAGCCGGAGCAGTTCCACCGAACCGATAATGAGCGGAACGACGGCGCCTTTAAGTTCATAACGTCCCAACGAACGATAATAAGTCCTCATCAACGAAGTCGGTTAAATTGAGTTCACCAACAGGAAAGGAACCTCCTCGAAGAAGTCGGTTAAATATATCGCCGAACTATAAACGTTTTTTTTGGTAAAATCCGTAGAATATGTTACGAATATCGCTAGAAACACAGAATGTAAACAAAGTTTTAAAACCAATTTTTAAAGTTAAAAATACGGAGTAATTACAGCATAGACCTATATAACATTCAATAATTTTAAAAGCCGCCAGGGAACATAAACAACACGGTACAAGATATATCTTCACCATTTCGAGGTGAATTATGCCGAAAATAGGCAAAAATTCAATATAAAATATAAAAAAAATTAAGGCAAATATGGCCGCGACATCCGAACAAACACCGTAACCGCGAAGGGACAAGGATCATAATCCGATACACAGCATCGGATGACGCAGGCGAAGTAATCCTCCGACTATGAAGATACGAGATATTTAAAATATCAAGAAACAGAGGCGCGTAAGCGCAGAGATGCGGCATTTTTGACGGATACCCGCAGACAACGGATATCGCGCCGCTCGAACTACCGCGTTGGGGACTTAGCCGATTTTAGAGAACATTTCGTTCGCAACATAAGTGTTTACAAGAAGTAAAGATAGTAACCGGGACACAAAGGGTTAACCCGCGTTTAGAAGACAGTGGCGCAGTGGAAATAGTTAAATATAATACCGTGATAAGAAGCGTTGTGACTTAAAAGTATCTAATAAATAAAAAGTCAGTTTTGGAAATGTTGTGGAGACCAGTGATCAAGTATAGATACATTTTTATTGTTATGAAGTATACCGAACAAAACACCGGAAGAACGCGATTCCCACCAGATTGCAGGAATACGAAAAATATTTTTTTACCAATTTATTGGAAAAGGGATCGCGCGCCTCGCCCACAGGAGACAGGCACCCAGGGGCCCGTAGAGAGCAGACGCCCGATCATCCTTTTTAAATAACTATTTTTGTGTTAAGTTTAGTTTTTTTTTTAAGTACATTCCCCTTTATTCGATTTTTAAAGTTTTATTCCTCAAATGTAGTATTAACTGTAAAAGATAACCAAAGAAAACAGATTCTGTCCCGAAAAACCCCACAGAAATGAAGCATATACCAGGTAGTCAAAGTAGATAATTAATAATTGGAGTGGCTCGTTATAAGTACGTCCACCAACCCGTTACAAGTACATTCATAACCCGATACGCAACCCTGTCGTAGACCACAACTCACATGTGATTTTTACAGGTAAAAATCTCCAGAGGAGGGAGGGGAATATAACGACCCACCGAGCCTGGAACCGAGCCGCTACACCGAGCCCAACGTCACCGCGTGACGTCAGCACCGGTCGTCACTGCCTGACGTCATCACAGCGGCAGGGCGGCGGATACCGTTAGGCGGATGGCTATATAAGCCGCCACGGACCGGGCAACTGGAGCGGTGTCTTACAGTCGCTCAAGCAGGCAGGTCGAGTTACCTCTGCGAGTGGTGTAAGGAATCGCTCCCCGTGGCTCGGAGTGTATTGACGCTTCTTGAGACATCGTAGGGCCTCCCTCCGAACCTACGTAAGAGGTTTGGTCTTTGTCCTGTTGAGGGCGGGAGTTCTAGGTTCCCTAGCGCGGAGTGTGTTGACGCTTCTGGCTCGCTCTTAAAGGGATCCTAGTGCTGCCACTCTTGGGTAGCCTGTCGCGGTGTGGTGACCACGCATCTGGAACGACTCGCCTCACCCTGAAGGACAACGATCAGATTCCTTACGACTAACCGTTTAACCCCGTCAGAATACTAACCATTCACCCCCGCACAATAGGGACACCGCGTCACCCCGAATAGCATAGGGAATTAGGGAAATTAGGATATTAGGATTAGGTTCAGTCTTAGTGTAAATAAACCTGTTATTTAGTATTTAAACCGCCTAGTTTCATTTAGCCCCCGATCCCTTGTCTCCCGACAGAGCTAGTTCTGGAAACCTTCAAGATCCCGTCTGGATCGAAGGATATGTACTAGTGCCAGGCTCGTTACGCCATAGTCGACCTAACGGGCTTAGCACTACGTCACAGCAAGATCTGATGTATGGAGACTATCGTTCTAGGGCATTCTAAGCCTTATCACATATGTATTCTGCGTCCCGCTTTGTCAGGTACCCGATGTACACTCGTAATAGCTTGAGCAAAGTTGCTGCAGCATACAATATTCAAGGTTTACATTTTGCATTGCATTCCGAATAGACCAGTGTTCGAAGTGGAAGTGAGCCGTTTGCTGGCTGTAATGTTAATGAAGTTTTAAACCTGACAGTTTCTCAAAACGTTTTTACACAATTAAGACAGAAAATTAAAGTTCAATATTATTTTCCTATTTTGTTACCAATTTTCTTTGTAATTGCCAATACATTGATATCAGATTATATATAACTAGAGACCCATTGCGGCGTCGAACCGCCGCTAGAATATGGAAATCCGGTAGTGTTACAGAAAATAACTACTTTATCGATAAGAAGTTTTTGGGGAACCAAGAATAAATACTGAAAAAAAAACACGTTAAAATGATGTTTTAAAAACGTTAAAACATGCCAGGCTAGAGCCAGGCCTGATAGCCAACTGCTGGCTTCATCGTGACAACTTTTTCAACTCTTTTGTAAAAATAACTTATGCATTAATGACATGTGATCTGCTGATCTGTTACACAAATAAAATGCATATTAGGTATTTGTTTTATGGAAAAATATAATTCATGACAATAGTCCCATATCTTAAAAAAATAATTGACATATTTTCATAGGACCGAACATCAGATTGGTAGAATTTTAATTTGTTGTTCTTTCTTCGGGACATAAATTTATCGATTTGATCGATTTCTATCAATTTCCAGAAATAGCACATGAATCGAAATTCTGACAGATTTGGTCACTCACTACGCAGGTTTTAAAAAGGAGATCATGGAGTGCGTAACTGTTTATGTATTCATTCATAATCGTAAATACTTCAAAATATTGATACTAAATTTTTTTACATAAACTCAATTGTATGAAATAGAGAGCAAAAAACGTTTATAGATATCTACACGAAAAACACTATCAACAATGCTTGTTTTTTTTTTATGAAACTCAATAGAACGTGCAAATTTTCTTGATATGGGTGCTGCCATGTCATCAATTCATGATCATCAATAATTTATTCAATAACAATTACACATTGTGTTTGAACTTCTTACGATAGTTATACTTAATCAAACCCTACTTACTAATCTAAATAAATTACTGACCAACAATAATCCACCATAAAAAAAAGAATGTGTCAAATATGTGTAATAAAAAAAATCCAATATATAAAACAGCTAAACATGTTTGAAAAAATAAATATAAGATTTTTTTTTTTTCAAAAGTTGAGCTGAAGGCCTAATACCCGAATTCCAAATTCTAACTTTCGTGTCTTTCCTCTCATTGAAATAGTGTCTGACAGAAGACTGAGGGAGATGCTATCTATACTCTCAAGTCTATAATAAAAGCCTAATTTTAGGGTTCCTTACCATTGTCGGTAAAAACGGAAGCCTATCAAGTTTCGCATGTTAGGGTAACACGTTAATTATTTTATTCCACATTGCCAACTCGTCCACAATGTCAGCTCGTCTATATTACCAATTCGTCTCCATTGGCAACTCTTCCATATTCCCAATTCGTCCACAATGCCAACTCGACCATATTGTTAACTCATCCATATTCCCTACTCGTCCACAATTCCAACGCGTCCATACTGCTTACTCGTCCACAATGCCAACTCGTCCACAAATACAACTCGTCCACATTTCCAACTCGTCCATATTCCCAACTCGTCCACATTCCCAACTCGTACACAATGCCAAATCGTCCACATTGCCCACTCGTCCATACACCTAACTCATCTACATTGCCAACTCGTTCATATTACCAACTCGTCTTTATTGCCAACTCATCCATATTCCCAACTCGTCCACAATGCGAACTCAACCATATTGCTAACTCGTCCACATTTCCAACTCGTCCATACACCCAACTCGTCTACAATACCAACTCGTCCTTATTATTAACTCGTCTTTATTGCCAATCTCATCCATATTATCAACTCGTCCGTATTACCAACTCGTCTTCATTGCCAACTCGTTTATATTACCAACTCTTCTTTATTGCCAACTCATCCATATTCCCAACTCGTCCACAATGCGAACTCATCCATATTGCTAACTCGTCCACATTTCCAACTCGTCCATACACCCAACTCGTCTACTATACCAACTCGTCCTTATTATTAACTCGTCTTTATTGCCAATCTCATCCATATTATCAACTCGTCCGTATTACCAACTCGTCTTCATTGCCAACTCGTTTATATTCCCAACTCATCCACAATGCCAACGCGTCCATATTACTTGCTCGTCCACAATACCAACTCGTCCACAAATACAACTCGTCCACATTTCCAACTCGTCCATATTCCCACCTCGTCCACAATGCCAAGTCGTCCACATTACCAACTCGTCCATACACCAAACTCGTCTTCATTTCTAACCCATCAACAATGCCAACTCGTCCATATTGCTAACTCGTCCACAAATACAACTCGTCCACATTTCCAACTTGTCCATATTATGCCCAACTCGTCCACAATTCCAAGTCGTCCACATTGCCAACTCATCCACATTTCTAACTCGTCTACAATACAAACTCGTCCTTATTATCAGCTCGTCTTTATTGCCAACTCGTCCATATTCCCAACTTGTTCATTTTGCTAACTCATCCACATTTCCAACTCGTCCATATTCTCAACTCGTCCGTATTACCAAGTCGTCTTCATTGCCCAGTCGTCCGTGTTCCCAACTTGTTCATTTTTCCAACTCATCCACATTCCCAACTCGTCCATATTCCCAACTCGTCCACATTGACAACTCGTCCATATTACCAACTTGTCCGTATTACCAACTCGTCTTCATTGCCAAGTCGTCCATAATACGAACTCGTCCACATTGCCCCCTTGTCCATGTTCCCAACTTGTAAATTTTACCAACTCATTTCATTTTCATTTCATTTATTTCTTTCATTGAACAATATCAATCGTGTTTGAAATAATACATAAAATTAAACAATAAAAAGGACCTTAACTAAATTACGTGTAAGTAAATATTACAAACGTGTGGAACCAAATCAAAATTAAAAATAAAAGTGTCATAAACGGGTCAAGATAAAATTATTAAATTACAATTCCAAGAATAGGTACAATAGGTCATCAACATTGCCAACGCATCTACATTTCCAACTCGTCCATATTCCCAACTCATCTACAATATCAACTTGTCCTTATTATCAGCTCGTCTTTATTGCCAAATCTTCCATATTACCAACTCGTCCGTATTACCAAGTCGTCTTCATTGCCAACTCGTCCATATTCTCAACTCGTCCACCTTGCCCACTCGTCCGTGTTCCCAACTTGTTCATTTTGCCAACTCATCCACATTCCCAACTCGTCCATATTCTCAACTCGTCCACATTGCCCACTCGTCCGTGTTCCCAACTTGTTCATTTTGCCAACTCATCCACATTCCCAACTCGTCCATATTCCCAACACGTCGACATTGACAACTCGCCCATATTAACAACTCGTCCATATTCCCAACTCGTCTATATTACCAACTTGTCGATTTTACCAACTCATCCACATTCCCAACTCGTCCATATTCCCAACTCGTCCACATTTCCAACTCGTCCATTTTACCAACTCATCCATATTACCAATGTAGATACATTCCCAACTTAGCTACATTGTCAAGTCGTCCATATTCTCAACTCGACCACATTTCCCATCCCGTTGACATGCAAGCGGAAGGACTAAGTTTTTTCTTGTAAAATACCATTTAATTTACCATGACTCATGCCATTTTCCTTGAAATTATTTTTTTGATGGTTTATAATATAATCACATTTATAATAATCTATCATAAATTTACTTATTTGAATGACGTAAAATTAGTTTTACTATTTTTTTTCTGCATTGATTTATTTTAAATCTCGCCTATAAAAATAATCTATTCTTGAATGACGGTCAGTTTTTCTAGTCTTTCGAGTACCAGTCCAACTCGCACTTAACCGGCTTTTTTCTCCACATTTTTAACAGGTATGCGAAAAAAGTTTCCATATCAACATTTTAAAAAGAAAAACAACCTGGCAATTTAGAGCATTGACATAATAGCCCCCAATAAAAAAGACATTATAGTTGTCAGAATATGGTTACTGTCATTCATTGTCAACAAACTGTAAAATTATTTTTGCATATTCGTACATGTTTTAAGTGTTGCGGATATTATGTTGCCGACTCAAAAATAATATTTCATCATGCTGAACAATTTACTACAGGTTTGTGAGCAAATCATGCTTATTATTATTCGGTCATCTTATGTCAAAATAGGGATCACAGGTCACGTGGTTAGCGCTAGGGCTTGCATCCCGGAATTCCGGAATTTCGAAATTCCGGAATCTCGGATGGTTTTTCCAATATTACAATTCCGGAATTGAGGACGCTCAATATCGAAAATTCCGGAATTGAAACGACATTATTTAATGTAGTTCCTAGACAGTAATATGAGATGTTTTACGGATGGTAAGTTTGGTTAAGCTTAATTACATATTATATATGTATTCACTTGTATCTTTAACGCTCTCAGAACGGTTAAAATTCTACTCTACAAGTGGGTACTTGAAGTATCTCTGTTTTGACTTTTGGCCCTATGGTGGACGGGTAGAGAATTTAATTAGGCATGAAGTTCACTATTTGTAAATATAGCATTAGCATTTGTTACAGTTAGCAGTGAGAACCATTTATAGTCGAAATGTTTTACTGGTTATTTTGGTAAAACACTAAATTACAGATTATTCACCAGGAATGAGCCAAATTCAACGGTTTTAATTCACATCTGTCTAAGATCTTGCCACTATTTATCTACCCACTACATAGACATTTCAAAATCTCTCATAATTAAGGCTCCACTAAGCATTTTAGAGATATGTCTTTATTCATGGTTGCGGCCTCGTGATGGAAATCCAAGGGCAATGTTGTTAATGATAGGAATGTAAGGAATCGGGAGTCACAACATTTTCAAGATAGTTATGTGCTCGGTAAAAACTTACGATAGTGATCAGCGGGGTATGAAATATCAAGGTATAATAAAAAAGTCATACATGACACAATGTCATAGGGTATCTCAAGTAATTATACAATCAGGTCAATAAATCTTTCAACCAAAGACAGAATAAGAAAGCTGAAAAACTGAATCAAAACAACTGAAGGAAAAACTTTGATCTAAGAATCCATTGAATGAGGAGGTCCTTTTTAGATTCCCGTTGACTCCATGGAAGCTCAAAATACGTATTTTTGACAGTGGGATGACTGATAACAAGCGACTTGTGTGGTACTTTGCAGATCAACAAGAGATGGACTAAGACATTGCAAAGCAAGCTTTAGATTACGACACTTTTGATGTGTACACTAAGTAAGATACTGGGGCGTTTGTGCGAACATCACTGTAGGAATGAGAACAAAGAAACAGACATAAATATGAGGCATTTGTGTATTAAATGAATTGTACCTTAACCCCGACACCGATGGAGAATGACGCAATAGGTACAACCGTCTAAATATATTATTGGTCCTGCCGTCCTGTGAATACTTTGAAAAATGCTTATCATGTAAGATAAGATATCCAGACATTTCATAGACTATTTAGGGTGAAAATCTCTTGACATATAGAAAACCTCTAATCATCAATAGTACATCGATTTCCGCCTTCAATAGTAAAAAAAAATACTCGTTTTTTGTATTTTTGTATGTTTAGTCAATTCCGGAACCAGTTCCGGAATTCCGGAATTGAGTGCCAATCTCGAAGTCCATTCCGGAATTGGAAAACCATCCGATATTGCAAGCCCTAGTTAGCGCACAGTAGTTTTTTCAAATCCATTTTTCAGTACTATTTCAGGAAAAAATAAAATTCCAAGAGTGTTATGCACCTCTCCAGCATGAGACGAATCTAATGACATATCATTTATCAAAATCGGACCATAACTGTAGATCTGATGGGATGTACAAAAATCGGCCTCGCGTAATATATATATAGATTATAAAAGTATAAGCATAACAGAACCTTAATTTTCGAATATAGCCATAACATATTGATATAATTACTTTTCTGTCTTAATTGTGTACAAACTTTTAGAGAAAATATGCTCTTAAAGTACCTATTCATGTAAGGTTATTGAAAAGTTTATATTAAACTCATATAAAATATACTTAAAATCATCTGTGTCTTGTATTACTTTGACATCTATTGTCACGCACCAACATAATTCTGTTTAAACTAGAAGTTGACAGGTAGAAAGCCATAAGGCATTGGAGAGGGCGCTACTGTGCCTATGTAAACATCGACGTTGTGTTAAATAATCGGATAAATTGACTTAAGTCGCATTACTCAATAAACAAGTATTAAACAATAGCTTAAGTGCTGATGAATACCGGCTAGTATAGACAGTGCCTAAATCAAACAGTGAACAGAGATACTTCCTGAAATACATTGTGCCGTCACTTCACTGTTGGTTTTCGTTGTGTACCCGCTGGACAATTGCTTAAAACTGATTGTTGTCGAGGATAAACACGAAGAACCGAAAAAAAACTCGCACATTACAATTTGTGACGGAAAATATAAGTTTAGTGTAAAAATTTAAGGTTATGCTATGATTATATCCCTCGTCACTGCATAACTGCTTTACCAGCTGAGCGGTACTGTTTTATCATCATATCTCAATTGACCGTGAAAACGCCATCTAGCGAAGAACTACGAAACTTGCACCTGTAAAGACTAGCACAGTGATCATTCAATCGGGTGACCTCCAATCACGACGAATTAATTTCAATTCCCTACCATAGAGGGCACCATTAGTCGCCAAACCTAAAACCTATAACATTACAACATGCCAAATACGTGCGCGGGATGCCACAAAGAAATTACCGATAAAGGATACCTAAAATGCATGACGTGCTACGAGATCTACGATTTGGATTGCGCTGGCATAACCGATAAGTGGTTCGACAATATTATGACACCTGCAAGTAAAGCAACTTGGAAATGCCCATGCTGTCAGTCGAAAGAGCCTAAGGGAGACAGATGTAATACGCCTGTCCGACCGCACTGGCAGCCAGACTTGCCTCATCTGGAGAACCACTTAAACAAGTCTAAAAATGTCAGTAATAATAAGAATAAGATTATTTCGGAAGACCCTAATGTCACCATTAGGAAACCGCCACCCTCTAGAAGACGAAGTCCTACTACCGTACTAAGTGGGGATGATCCTATAAGTGGAGATGATTCTATAAACTCACCCCAAGGTCACACATTCATACAAGAGTCCCCAAACTCAACAAATAATTCAATAAATAATCCTCAAACAACAACCTTTTCTCCAGGGAAATCAGAGGAACAAATATCTCTCAAGAACTTTAAATCCATTATACAAGAAAATAATGAATACATTCTATCAACAATTCAATTATCAATCCAAAGTCAGCTGCAAAGCGCCATCTCTGAAATAAAGGCCAACTTTAAACAAAGCCACGAGAATATTTGTGCAGAACAAGAAAGAATCAAGCAGGACCTAAATATTATTAATGCTACAATCGATCAACTCAACCTTAACTGCCAGAAATTGCAAACAGAAAACGAAAAAATTAAAGCAGAAATAGAAAACATGAAAACAAATGCTGAACCCAAGCTAATTCCGCAATCACTCGAAAAAGTTGTAGTTCTGCATGGACTTTCTGTAAGATACTGGGAACCCGAAACCGAAGTTACTAATAAAATATGCAATATTTTTTATGATCTACTGAATATCAATGTATCTGGCTACATCGAAGAGATATCGTTTATTGGAAAAAAAGGAGCTTATAAGTAAAAGAATAACGAAGTTTTTGCTGGAACACTCATCGTCTCTCAAGGCAGCTGGTCTTAGCATCACCAATTACCTAAGTTCTGCAGACCTGGCAAAGAAAAGAGAGCTCCGTCAAGCTTTGCTAAAAGCTAGACAAGATGGCCACCATGCAATATTAAGGAATAACCAGCTAATCGTGAACGGGAAGACGGTATCCTGCACAACTCAAATCCCCTCAATGTTGGACCATAATTCTACGATACGAGAAACTCAAACCCTCATAAACAAGACCCTAAAAGAAGATACGCACGTCGCTGACCTACACCACCCTACAGCAGGCCCATCCACCCAGCAGCCCGTGACAGCGGAAGCAGCAGTTGACACATTAGGAACCTATACTTTTCGTAACTAGTTCTAGTATTCTCTTCCAAAACATGCAAAGTGTTGGTAATAAGTTCCATCTTCTAGAAGAATTAACTGAAAAACAATCACATCTCGATATAATTTGTATTTCTGAATCATGGTTAAATAAGGAAAAAATTGAATTATTTAAGCTAAGTAATTATAATGTGTCCTCGTCCTTTTGTCGCAGCCATCATGAGGGAGGTGGTGTCCTTATCTTAACTAAAAATACAATAGTATCCTGTGAGCGATTAGATATAACTTTACAATCTTTAGAAACTATTTTAGAAACATGTGCAATTGAAATACCAAAATTTAATCTTATAATTATAAATATATATTGGCCCAATAGTAAAAAAGAAATAGAAACATTTTACGCGTCTAAATGAGCTCTTAAAATTAATCTCTCTGAAAGATAACAGCAAAAAAGTTATTATAGGGGGGGATTTCAATGTATATTTTGCAAAAAATAGTAATGAAAAGTGTAGACTATCTAACCTAATGTCATTCTTCAATTTCCACCAAAGGGTTAAGCAACCTACACGGGTGACATCAACAAGCTCTACATGCATTGATTTACTTTTTACAAACTTTAATATCAACAACTTAGACCTAAACGTTTTTGAATATGGCCTGTCAGACCATAGGGGCATCCTAATAACCACCCCAACTCCTATGCCCAAACTCCAAAACCTAATATCGTCAAAGAGAATTTTCAACGAAAGTAATATAGAAAGGTTTAAACAAGAACTTCTAAATGTACATTGGGATCGTGTAATATTAACAAACAAAACTGTAAACGAAAATTATACTTCGTTCGAAAAGACTTTAATAGAAGCTCTGAATAAGTGCATTCCAAAGAAAAATATTAAAATAAAATTAACTCATAAAAAAACATTTTTAACTGTAGGACTAAGAGTGTCTTGTCGTAATAAAAGGCTCCTAAAGAAACTAGTATCACAATCCAAAAATTCTATTTTGCGTGACTACTATAAACAATATTGCAAGGTATTAAAGAAAGCAGTGGACGCATCAAAGAAGCTTGGTAATAAACATGCATTCCATAAATCGCAGAATAAAACGAAATCTATGTGGCAAATAATTAACAGAGAGACAAAGAAAAACACATCTAAAATTAAGCAAAACATTCAAATAAAAACACAAGATAACAGAATATTAACTAACCCGCAGAAAATTGCAAATTTTTTCAATACTTTTTTCTCCTCTGTTGGAAACTCTGATTTAATTCTAAACTCTAAAAACTCTAATAATAACACTTTAACTAACCTAATCAACAATTCATTTTCCTGAGCCCCGTTGAGCCAAAGGAAATATACATGTCATTAAAAAACCTAAGTAACAAATCCTCTTCTGGGATAGATGAAATTCCTCCTAAATTAATTAAAAGCTGTGCTGAAATACTTACCATTCCCTACACGAAATTAATAAAACAATCTTTCTCCGAAGGTGTATTTCCAGACGAACTAAAAATTGCTCTTGTTAAACCTATATATAAAAAAGGGAAGACTGATGACGTGGCTAACTATCGACCTATAGTTCTTCTACCAACATCTGCAAAAATATTTGAAACTGCAATGATGAAACGCCTCTACCCCTTTTACGAAAAATTTAAAATCTTGCACGACAGCCAAAACGGGTTTAGACAAAACCGCTATATATAAATACGTAAAACAAATTGTAGAGGCAGTTGATAATAAAAAATATGCAATAGGACTCTTGCTTGATATGAGCAAAGCTTATGACAGAGTTAATTATGAAACACTGTTAATCAAACTATATAATACGGGAATCAGAGGTATTCCTCTGAGTCCATGAGTGGTTCAAATCGTACCTTAGTAATCGCTCCCAATATGTAGAAATCGAATCAACAGACTTTCAGACAGGTAAAATAAAACGCATTAGATCTGAAAGTGTTCCTATCACTTGCTCTATCCCTCAGGGTAGCGTCTTAGGATGTTGCCTATTTCTCATTTACATAAATGATCTCCCAAATATATTAGACAACCATAGCGTGCTCTTTGCTGACGATATTTCAGTACTCCTTCCCTGCTCAACTATACTTGAAGTAGAACTTAAATTAAATATAACTTTACAAAAAATAATAAATTGGTTAGACACTCATAACCTTAAATTAAACCTAGAAAAAACGCAAATCATTCAATTCAAACCTCATCAGAAATCCTCATTACCAATTCAGTACTTCTATAATAACATTAGAATTGAATCAGTTAGCTCTGCTACCTTATTAGGAGTGGAGTTGGACACACATCTTACCTGGAAATCGCACATCCTAAAACTATCCAAACAGCTTTCTTCTTTTATATACGCTCTTCAGCACCTCAAACGCGTCACAGATTTCAATACTGCCCTCACTGCGTATTATGCTTATGCCTATTCAAGAATGTCTTACGGTCTAGTCCTGTGGGGTCAAAGTACCGAGGTAGAGAAAATTTTTATTCTTCAAAAGAAATGCATTCGAATTCTTGCTAATATCGATCACATGGAATCCTGCCGGCCTCACTTTATCAAATTTAAAATGCTTACTCTAACTTCTATGTATATTTTCGAATGTAGTAAATTCGTAAGGAATCACATGGAACTCTATACCCCAATAACTGATATTAGAAGAAACAATAGAAATCTTAATCAACTTAAATTACCCTTCTCCAGAATGAAGATAGTAACGACTAGCCCTCACCACATGATGATTAAAATATATAATAAGCTGCCTAATTCAATAAAGAATCAGGAAAAGACAACAATATTTACAAAACAATTAAAAATATTTCTCATTAATAAATGTTTCTATACCCTACGTGATTTTTTTGAAGAGAATACTAATGATTAATGATAGGCAAGAATGGAAATTTGTAAACATTCAATGTGAACAATAATGCATATAACGTACCTAAAGTAATTGTAATATTTTGAAATGTTTAAATAGTAGCCCTCTCTAATTGCTGTGCCCTTGCAGGGTGTCACATGTTCCTATACCTATACTGTTCCATCTTTAATGTAAAATGTGATATGCAATAAATATTTGAAATTGAAATTGAAATTGAAGGCATTTAGTCCGCCATTTGTATTTATTTATTGTATTGTGCAATAAATTTTAAATAAATAAATAATTATGATAAAAAAGTATCCAATGGCAACGGTCCTCGTCACATAATCGTGCTGCATAATAAAGCTAAAACTATCCACACTGACGAAAGTTAATTTTTTTCAGTAAGATTAGTATTTATTTCACAAGAAGAACGAAGAATTGAGCAGGATTGCGGTAAGCAATGCCTTGAATTCAGTTGATGACAAATCGCTACTGACGTTTAATATATAACGTATAGACATTATTGCCATATGAAAGCTAGTAGTGCCACTATCCCTAGGCAAGACCAACCCTTGCTAGTCTATAATCAGAATCAGAATCAGATTTTTATTGATAAAAAATTCATTTTACACGTCATGGAAAGATATTATACATATAATTATAATATTATTAAAATGACAATATTTAGAACATGTTACTTAAAAAAAAAATCGTTTATACAGTAAGAAATAAGACTGACACTAACACGTATCACAGTCTTGTTACTTGAGGTGACGTATGACAATGTATTGTTGGAATACACTCGGTGTATTCGATACGAATTTAGGCCACTGCACGGTCAGGATGCATAAATCTCTAAAGGGAAAAGTCTTTCACAAATGTATGCTTTTGAACTGAGATAGATGCTTGGGAAGCGAATGCTTCGCATTTTGTTATAAGTTTCGAGACTTCAATCTTAGAAAGATTTATTTTAAAATATACGTTATATTTCAAACAGCAGTTAGGGATTTGTCCCTGCAATATCGTATGATTATGCAGTATTTTATGTACTGTGAAGAAATTCAGGAAATACTGCATCATTAGAAAAAAATGTGGCTCAGGGAGCTGTTAACCTCGCGAATTTGTTTCGGAATAGCCGAAATTGGAAATTTCTGCCATTTTGAAAAAAATCGATGATCTGAATCGACAAAAAATCTCTGTAATTATCAAAGTTATTCTGCCTTACCTATTTACCTTATGGCACTCACCTTAGGTTCGGGCCAAAAACACCTATGATCACGAATCGGGACATTCACGACTATAATTATAAACGCTGGTTTTAATACATAAATGGCAGCAAGTATATACTGTGGTATTAAATTTTGTATATTTAATCACCTTTCATTTGACCAATGCACATTGCCCATCTACGTGTGGGGTAACACGCAGATGTGCAATGTGCATTGGTCATGTGTTGCATATTTTAGATGTAATTCACACTTTTTCAAACACAACGGCCATTTTATGACGTCATGACTGAGATTGAATCTCAGTTTTAGGGACTGGAGAGCATGTACACAGTACATGTGTCATGAATTTTACAACTAGAATTATGAAATGTCTATCCCACCAAAAACATTCTGTAAAAAACTAGCCAAGTCTCGATGGAGCCGCTTGTTTATCTCTAAAAAGGAATGAAATCTAGACAAAGTCGTACCAAGTCTACGGTTCCTTACTGCGATTTCTTTATTATTATAGTTAATGTTGTGTGACTAGGCCGTTGAAGAGTACACCAGTATGGGCTATTATCTCGCTTAACAAACATAGGTAGTTACAAAAGATATAACATTACGTGTAAACAAAATTGACTTGTAGCTGTTCTGGCGACAGATTGGTGCAAACGTGTCATGGAGCACCTGGTTTTGTACCCTTGTGTACCCTTCAACGGCCAAGTCACACAACATTAACTATAATAATAAAGAAATCGCAGTAAGGAACCGTAGACTTGGTACGACTTTGTCTAGATTTCATTCCTTTTTAGAGATAAACAAGCGGCTCCATCGAGACTTGGCTAGTTTTTTACAGAATGTTTTTGGTGGGATTTCACTTCTTTTTGTAGAAACGTGGGCATATTGTTTTATAACAACCTGCTAATTCACTTTAGCAAACCTCACGAAATAATAAGCGAAATCAACGAAATGAAAATAATCCCTCCTAATCCCTAGGAAACGTTTCCAAGCGCAGTAGAAGAATGTCGTAAACGACTAACGCGGCCGGTTGCCACTTCGCCATATAAGATTATCGGAAAAACAAACGACGGCGCGTTTTAAAATACAGTCAGCGCCATCTAGCGACGTGTGCGGGTATCACCGCCACTCTTAGTCCAATGCATTTATATTTAGACCAAATTTTGAGCGTTATTAATATTTTGGTGTAATTTGTTTATTTAATTTGTGTAACTTTCGAGTAGAATAAAGTTAATCGTTCAACTATTTCTTCTTGTAAATTTGTGAGTATAAATTATATGTGTGTAGTAGTAGTGAGTATATTATAATCCCGAACACTGTAATCCCGAAGAATGTAATCCCGAAGACTATGATCCTGCCTGAAGATTGTAATCCGGAATATTATTTAAACTCTCGAGAATTATCTCGTATTTCTGTAGTCTTACAGATTCTAATGTTTATTTTATACAATGAATATTAACCTAAATTACGTAACCTACTTGCCTACTACTATACTTACTATTTATAAGTGAACTCTTCTGTGGAACCGATCTGCTCCGGCGCTGCGGGATGTGCAGCCCCTCCGCCCTAGTACGTTAGTGCTCTTTATTATACTGTGGCCCTAGCGTAAGAAAGTGCGGGCATCAAGCGAGTCGCAGCGGCTGAGGCTGGTCGCCGAAGGTGACTAAAAAGCCGAAGCTGCGGAGGCGAGCGGCCGGGGGCTGCCCTCCCTCCGCCCTAGTACGTTAGTGCTCTTTATTATACTGTGGCCCTAGCGTAAGAAAGTGCGGGCATCAAGCGAGTCGCAGCGGCTGAGGCTGGTCGCCGAAGGTGACTAAAAAGCCGAAGCTGCGGAGGCGAGCGTTGACAGCTTCGGTTCCAGACAAGTTCGGTTCGGTTGGCAGTCCATGACATAATGTTTTATCATAATATCGAATATCTAGTGTCATTCTTAATTTCCCACTTTCCCGGACTCTTTCCTTTTCTTAATTGACTTGCCACAGAACCGAAGCTGTCAACCCCGATTCCACGTGGTCTTGTCTGCCCTACCCCTAGAGTGTATATAAAAGCCCGGAGACGCGGAGGGAGGGCAGCCCCCGGCCGCTCGCCTCGGCAGCTTCGGCTTTTTGGTCACCTTCGGCGACCAGCATCAGCCGCTGCGCCTCGCTTGATGCCCGCACTTTCTTACGCTAGGGCGGAGGGGCTGAACATCCCGCAGCACCGAAGCAGATCGGTTCCACGGAAAAGTTAGATTAGTTTAGTGTCCTGACACTTTTAAAGTGCTCATTGACTTTCAGGATTATAAAATTTCGAGATTAAAAAAAATTCGGGATTATGAAATTTCGAGATTTTAAACTTTCGATTTTCTGAAAATAGGTAATTTGAGCTTCGGTTTATCGAATATCGGCTTTTTAAACTTTCGGTATTTTGATTTTCGGTATTTTGACCATCGGTATTTCAACTGTAGGTATTATGAACTTTCGGGATTGTAATACGTAACCCACCCAGCTGTGGGACGCTATAGGCTAGATTAAATTAGAAGATGTGTCCCACTACGCTGGATTTTTGCAATGACAGTCGATTTTTTTATGTACCAATAGTAGAAGGGGGCATTACCATATCTCTAATATAGCTGAGACCAGCTGAGGGTTCTTCATCAAATAAATAATAAATAAATAAATATCGGACAACCTCACACAAATCGATCTAGTCCCAAATTAAGCTCTAGAAGGCTTGTGTTATGGGTACTAGACGACGATATACATACTTATATAGATAAATATATACTTAAATACATAGAACAACCATGACCCAAGCACAAATATTCGAGTTTATCACACAAATATTTGCCCTGGCCGGGACTCGAACCCGGGACCGCCGGCTCAGTAGGCAGGTGTTTACAAACCGAGCCAAACGCGTCGTCAAAATACTTCAGACCTTGGATTTTTGACATCAAATGAAGCGGCCCACTAAGTTGAATATTAAAATACTTAAACGGGTTTACTCACGTCGTAGAAATCGAATAACACTCGACATGTTTCGAATCGGTACGCGATCCATCATCAGGAGAGACGATCAGTCACGACGGCGGCCAACCGAACACAACAAGTTGAATATTTTTTGTAAAGGCGGTATGTCGGTCTCTAATAGTTTGGTTGGGCTCTTGTGTTTTCTAATCAGAGTACTCCAGGTCTTCGATTATCCTAGTTTTTAGGGTTCCGTACCCAAAGGGTAAAAACGAGACCCTATTACTGAGACTTCGCTGTCCGTCCGTCCGTCCGTCCGTCCGTCTGTCACCAGGCTGTATATCAAGAACGGTGATAGCTACACAGTTGAAATTTTCACAGATGATCTATTTCTATTGCCGCTATAACAACAAATACTACAAATAAAATAAAATAAATATTTAAGGGCTCCCGTACAACAAACTTGTTTTATGGTACGGAACCCTTCATGCGCAAGTCGGACTCGCACTTGGCCAATTTTTATAGTTTTCGCTTTATGTGGCCATTAAACCCTAACTCTGTACCAAATTTCAGCTCTCTGAATTTATGGGAAGTACTAGTTCTTTACTGATGATCATGAGTGAGTGAGTGAGTGTCGTAAATGCGAAACTTTGCTTTCGCTTAACTTCGGAACTAAATGACCTACAGACTTGAAATTTTGGATTTTAAGTATGTAATTATAGCTTACTGGATGACGAAAATTTCTGCGTTCTGGTCTTATCCAGGGGCCTGAAAATACGGCGAAATGGTTCCAGTAAAGGATGGTACGGCAGTGTTTGCTTCGCGCTCGACTTGGCGGGGGCACTGCCGTGCCCCCCGATAATGATTTAAATAAAACGGTTTGAGCGTATTATATCGCGTATATTAATTATATGAGCCTCCCTGACGTTTCAGTAACTTTCTAGTTACCGATGTCAAAGGTTGACAACGTCAACCAACCAATGTGTTTTATTTAGGTAAATGTGTGACAGTCGCGGAAACCGAAGAAAATATTGTCGTGTAATCCCAATTAGTATTTTCATAAAAATACAATGTTACTTAATAATTTAATAGTAGAAATATTATACATATACCTAACCTTAACCTTATTTTACTTATTGTACTAGTAAAATGTTGAAACTTTATTAATAAACAAGTATGTATGGGTATGAGTATAAATTATAATCACATTTCGTGCTGGCTTCTATTGACGACTCAAGAAGAGCAAGGAAGCAAAGCATTATAAAGTGGCAGTGTTGATTATTATTACCTCAAAATATATATACTCTAAGGTACGAAGATATTATTATTTTAGTCTCAAACTATGTGCTTCAACGTCAAATAGACCAGATTTTGATGTTCCTTGCAAAGGCAACAATTACTTTGATGAAAGACTGGCAGCACTGTATTGAACTTTTTGTTTTTTATAGTGGTCCGTTACGGGGAAAAAGCTTTGAATTTACGGGGCTTTTTCACGTAACTGTTGTGTTCGTTAAGTTTTTGTTCAAAGGGAAGGGATGGAATACGTTTTATAACTGTAATAACCCTTTTTGCGAGTACCGGTAAAAGTAAACAATTAAAAGGGATACAAATATTATAATTTATATGATAACTTATTTGCAAAAGGGTGCAAAAGAAACAATTAGTAGAAAGACCCTGCAACTTTGAACTCACTGACAGATCAAAGTAGACTTATAAGTATTCCAATTAAGGGCTTGTAAGTTAACAAGTTTCGAAACAAATCACATTCATTTCGAAACTACGATGCCACATACAGGCAAACAAGGATCTTACATACTGTGATTGAATGGTAGTGATAGAGTATGCCTTATGGTAATAAGTCTGCCATTTGTACACTTTGTTTGGCATCAAAATTTAAAATAGTGGCTCTGTGAAATTGCCGTTAAAGTTCGACATTCTTCCGGACTGAAAACGCTCCATACAAATGGCTAACAGTTCGTGACGTTGTCATCCCGTACGAGTATGTAGTATGTGTAACTTGTTTACGGAAAAAACATCCAATTTGCCATTTTGGTCTTGAAAAAGTGCGTTCAAGTACATGATTGTCTAACATTTATTGTTTTTTTATTATTATACTAATTCTGAAAAAATTGATTAAGTACCTTCGAAGTCTCATTTTATTAAATTCCTAAACTTCTTTTTAGGGTTCCGTACCCAAAGGGTACAAACGGGACCCTACTACCGAGACTTCGCTGTCCGTCCGTCCGTCCGTCCGTCCGTCTGTCACCAGGCTGTATCTCAAGAACGGTGATAGCTAGACAACTGCGTTAACTTTGCACCACATGTGTATGGAGCGCTATACATACCAGGTACAAACTTAACTTAAACACGTAAGGATGGAAAGTGTTTGTACGGAACCCTCGGTGCGCGAGTCCGACTCGCACTTGACCGGTTTTTTCTTATTTAATGACAGCATAAGTTGAATTCGATAATTCTCCTCATTCCTGTAATATATCTGGCAGAGTACTAAAACTAGGACATGTAACCAAGTGGGTCAAAGATAATCGCGCTTTAAAAACCGTTAAAGGAGGGTTGCCTCAACACGGTGCGGCCACGACGCCAATTCACGTATGTCACGTTTTTAATTAATATACAAGGGTGAGGCCCACGCGTGACCTGTATCCTGACATTATGATATTCATCAATTAGCCTTAGCCCAACCCTGGAGGAACAAAATGTACGTTTGACATCAAAGGTGTATGTTGATTGAATTTTGCAACAATAGCTTGTTTAAATGAGAGGTTCAGATCTGCGCTGTTTGCGCTACTAATTAAAGTTCTGTGATATTTGGAATTGGAATTGGATAAACCTATTACTTTGTACATAATCATGGTTATAGTCAGGACAAAGAAATGAAGCATTTAGTTGAAAAATTCAATGCCTCGAGCATTGATTCTGTGGCCTATTAGGTAAGACGCTCTTATTTACCCGGAAAGCCGTAGGATTCGAATCCTGTTCAAAGCATAAAATATTGCATATTTTCACTTCTATAATTTGAAGATTATTCCATTGGAATTCAGCAATGAGGAGCACGATGCAAGGAGGAGACTATCTACCTATGTGTAAAAAAACAACTATATATTTAATAGGTACTAACACCAGAATTTCTTCACGAAGAAAATATAGGTATACCTAATGCCATGTCTTCGTATCAATTATAATTATTGACACACAGAACTGTGGGGTGGTGGCTCAGGGAAACACTTTACTTGTTAATTTAGAATATATTTTGGACCGAAATAAAGTAATTTATATGGTTGTTTGGTGGCGTCTCGTAGAGGAATCATCTAATATTTTTAATATGTCGTTCACTTGAGAGTGACGGAATTTCTATTTAAACCAAATACTTCTATATTACCGGCCTACAGAACTATAATAATTCTTGCTATGATGCAAATTTTATTATATGGCCTAATGGCCGTATGGATTTTAAATAGGTACGCAATTAAATTCCATTTCCTTTAGCCACACTAATTTGAGGTGCCGTTTTGCCTGAAATTCGTATGCAGATACTGGTACAGATGTATCAGAATATCTGGAGATCTAGAACACATACATATTAATGTAGGCGAAATCCAGTCTTGCTACAGCGGCGGGTACATACGCGGACTGCAAAGTCGACTCGCTACGCCGCTACGTCGTAGAAGGTATATCTCGTATATTCATTCATTCATATATTCAGTCACGTTATAATACGGCTCTTTATTTGAAATTTGAGGAATGGGCCATTTTTTCTACTGTTGTATAGTATTCTTTATCTAAGCTGAGCTAATCCACTTAAGAACTGAATACCATTGAACAAACCACAACTGGTAAACCGCAAATTAAGATAACGAGCTCGTAGTAAAAGCAGATTGTAACCACCTTGGAAGGTTAATATAGATTATCGACTCTATTTACTTGGACATTAGACTACAAAATGCACTAACAGAATAATGGTGATCATAACTTTTTGGAACTTTACAACCGTCTGACCCTGCTCAAGAACGTATTCTCTTGAAAAAGGACTATGATCTCTCGTCAACAAACATTTTAAACCTATCCCTTCAAGTGGCAGAAACCGGGAGCCGGACCCTACGTCAAGTGGCAGGCATCCGGGAGCCGGACCTGACAAAACAAGCCGTTGAGTGGCAAGGTTTCTGATTGCATGACAGGAGAAGTGGCACAGCCATCTTGGCAAAATATACCGTTAAGTGGCGGGCCTCCCACGAGTGGTCATCGCGAATTTCCGCATGTTACAAAAAATATCTTTTCTCAAAAAAAAAATACAGATGTTGTATATAAACTATATATCGTTGGATTCATCATAAAATGCCATATTTATTGTATAGAAATAAATGCCATTCCATTTATAGAAATTTTGCTAGTCTTGATCAATCGTCGAATGACTAAATTTTAACCACTTTATGTATAAAAATAACTATAATTAGGGAAAAAAACAGTGATCCGTAGAAAAAACTAATTTAATGGCAAATCTATATATTTATTTACACCTATAACCCTTTTTATTACACCTCACTATACAATATTTTCTAACCACAAGGTTTTTAAAATGCTCACGGCTCGGCGGTCGGCGCGTAATGGTCGGGGGGTCGGGAAGATGACGCAATTTCTAACGAACTTTGCTTTGCGCGTCAATTCGACCGTTAGTGAATGCCGTCCTTGCTTATTAACGAATGCAACTTACAAGTGTGAGCAAGCAAAATATAGTTTTGACGGTTTTATTTCGGGTGCGAAATAAGACATCGCACAGGGTCCGGGAGCCGGATCCTGCCACCCAACGGCTTGTTTTGTCCGATCCGGCTCCCGGATCTCTGCCACTTGACGTTGGGTCCGGCTCCCGGTTCCTGCCACTTAACGGTAAATTTTGTAAAACAGACGCGCCACTTCTCCTGCCATGCAACTGGTGGCGCTGCCACCTGAAGGGCTATTCAACAAGGAATAAGGCTGAAAATTCAATATCCACGCAATGTAGTTCTAACCTTTTTTTGTAAGTAACTGGTTGGCGCCAGGTTCGCGATTATGAGAACAAAAGCAGATAGGATTGTATTAGACACAATGCTATTGTGAATGCAGGTAAGAGGATTAGCTCAGCTTGTAATACTTTAACTATACACCCCACTTTTTTTTTTAATTTTCGATATTTTGGGTGTTTTCTACTCAGAATCACGAGCACTTTCGATCTAACATAGCATAACAGAAATACAATACAACTAAAGAAAAAATGGCCCGAATAATACATACTAAATAAACTTTACTAACTTAACGTAACTTTGAGAAGTATAGGTAGAACATAGGGCGATGAAAAAGTGAATGTCCCAGATTGCAGGGGTTTGTGTTGCGATGCATAGATTAGATCTACGATCTAGGGCTTTAAATTAGTAAAACGAGACATAAAACGTCTTGCCTTGGTCAAAAAGTGCGATTTTCTCCAGTGAATCCCACACTAGAGTGATGTAAAAATACAAAAGAGCGACACTACACTATTTAACTAAACTTCTGTATTTTAGAAAGATAACAAATGAAGTATTTTTGTGTGTAATGAGCTCTTGCCTCTTTGTTTCCAGTTCTCACTTTTTATATATTTACCTGAAGGAGCGTTCCCTCTAACTTCATTCGCGTCACCCTCTTTTTTTCGGGTAGGAAAGGGCCGTTTAACCCTCTCTGTATTCCCAGCTAGATCTAGTTATTTAGCTGGGGATCCAGGTCTGTACCGAATGTGATGGACTTACCCCGGGGATTTTGGTGCACAAATGATTGAACACAAGGCCGACAGTAGGCACCGAAAAACCGGGGTATGGTGATGAAAGTATGACAGTGAATTTTGGTTCCCGCGTGTTTTTGTAAGTCGCATTTTATACAAACAACCATTTACTAATACTGTTTTCAGATGGCTTTTGTGAAGATCAAATTAAATGATTTTCTCTAGTGTTTTATACTCTGAATGTATAAAAAAATTATGTAACGTTGATCGTTAAAGTCAACTACGGGCATCCTTTGTTCATCAATCACTGTAAGTCTGCTGTCGTTTGCTGAGTAAGTATATGCGCGGGTAAAGTGGCTATATGGTTAAACATATATCTAGTTTAGTAACAGGCTATATTCAAAGGATTGGAGAGATCTAAGTTGCAACTTAATATCAGAAAATACGTGAACATTAGAAATAGTGATCAATATTTTATTTTGGTACATACATTTTTTTACATCCCGCACGCTTAATGATTAAGGGCACTGAAACGTATGAAGGGCATTTTAAAAAGGCTCAAACTCGCATATAGAGCGAGAAGGCAATGCTCTGAAAATCGAGAAATGAAGAGCGGAACCGACATAGCTCAAAAAATTCCAAAAGCAATGGGTATGACACGTTCCTCGTAATAACTGACAACCGCTCGGGCGACGGTTTGATTTGAGACCACGCACTGGAAATCTCATCGTAGATATGCCCCCTGCTGAACTCATGGCCATCTAAAAGTAGCCTCTGAAGCAGGACGAGGTTGGTGGCGATAATTGGTAAGGCCTTTGTCCAGCATTAGACGTCTTTTGGCTTAACATGCATGTGTCACAGTCACGAATGCACGCCATTCATCAATTTACATAAATCGCGAAATTATGAAATGTTGTATCACGTATTACGGATCTCCGTAATTATGATACAGGGACGTCATCTGCTATGACTTTTTTTTTCATAGGGGGCAAACGAGCAAACGGATCGCCTGATGGAAAGCGATTACCGTCACCCAATACACATCCGTCAGAGAACCAAAGTTACTTTACATAGCTCATTAGCAATTTGAAGTGGAAGTGGGCTGGCCATATTAGCCGAAGAACCGATAACCGGTGGGGTAAACGTGTTCTTGACTGGAGACCGTGGATCGGCAAGCGTAATCTGGGACGCTTCAGACTAGGTGGAGCGATGATCTTTGCAGGGTGGCTGGTAAGAACTGGATGAGAGTAGCCGAGGATCGTTCACAATGGCGTGCAGTTGGACAGGCCTATGTCCAGCAGTGGACAAGAATAGGCTGATGATGATGATGATGATGATGAATACACATGCAACACCAGAGGAGTCACAAGTGTGTTGCCGGCCTTTCAGGTGAGAGTACGCTATTTTCTTGAAGATTTGAAGTTCGTATCGGTCCGACAATACCGCAAGCAACTAGGTGTAGGTACGTGTGTCTCGCTCACTCATTATGCCGCCGCGCTCGGATCTCTCGCTCAACCGCTTGTGCCAAGTCAAATTGCGCATCATCGTTTTTTTTTTTAAACACCACCGTATATTTTTGAAGAAAAAACAACATAAATTTTCTCTTCGCGCCAACGTACGTATCTTTCTTGTCTAGATGGCGTAATTTCATACCAGCTCAAACCGTCTTTATTACTTTGTAGCAGTGTCGGAACAAAGGCTCACTAATTACTTTCCTTTCCTTGAGCATGTGAGACGTTTCGTCGAGTTCTAGTGGATTTTCTACATATCTGTATCAAAAATGTATCTCGTTCTTGTGACCGCCATTTGGCGCTTTAACACACATTATATGACTTTGAAAAATATCTATATATTTACGCGGTTTTATTTAAATTTAAAAGATATTTCGTATTTGCACAAATATTTCAAAACATAATTAAGTAAAAGGACAATGGATCCGAAATTATCAGATACGATACCCAAGAGATTTAAGGTTTTAAATATAGCTCAGACAGTCACCAAACTTAAATGGCAGTGGGCGGGGCACATTGCTCGCAGAACCGATGGCCGTTGGGGCAGAAAGGTTCTTAAGTGGCAACCGCGTACCGGAAGACGCAGCTTGGTAAGGCCCCTAACAAGGTAGATTGACGACCTAGTGAGGATCACGGGCCGAAATTTGATGAGGGCGGCGCAAGACCGATCGTTCTGGAGAACTTTAGGGGAGGCCTTTGTCCAGCAGTTGAGGTCTATCGGCTGATATGATGAATCAAGTAAACGGTCATCAACATTATATATCAATTTATTGTATAATTCATGCTTGAAAAACTGGACAGCTGTCAAGTTTGTCTTTCGATTAAAAAGAAAGTATTATTTGGTCTTCCGGTTTGTGACTTAAGATGGCCGCATGCGTTTAAGTTGCGTTGTTCATTATTTATTCATTTCTGTTGTTCAATGTGTAGTATTGATAGCGTATTGTGCAGTGATCTAACGTATGAGTGAATAGCTAATGAAGAATTCAACTTGAAGCGTTCATAGCCCTTCCTGGGTCAAGGCCCGATAGTCCGCGTGGTTTTTTGTAAATCGCTATCACTTTACAAAAAGCAAAACCTCACCGAACAACGGCATGCTCTACGAGTAAACTTGAAATTGGCGAAATCATCATTAACCTGATGGAAGCCATATTTTAAAATTAGAATTAGAAGTATTATTTGGATATACCAGGGACAAACACTAGGCGCAATAATATGTGTACTATGGGCTGCACAAAGGCTAAATGCATGGCCTATCTATGAATGAATTCTTTCATAAATGAGCTATCCAATTCTGCAGCTCATTATATATAATGAATTCTATTCCAGTGCCTCAAGGATAACGGTGACATGCGACAAATATTACTTGTCTCTTTTCATTCAATAACGTGCGATGCGAGCGAGACTTGTGATGACGACAAACGAAGTCGTAGCAAGTTACGTTAGCCCGACAGATCGGAACACTCAAAAAAAATTTAATGTGTCCAAGGACATATGATTATTCCAAATTTAAATAAATCCGGAAGCAATTTTGCTAAACGGCCACATTTTCTATAGAGGGATAACGCCTAACCTAATATAATTATATGGTTAGGCACCTTCTTTTATAATACGTATATTATATAGTTTTTGGTTTTTCAACTAATTTTAAAGGAACAATAGCTCCGTTTTCGAAAACCGCAGAAAACAGAAAAGCAGAACGACCAAAAGAATCATAACAGTCACTTTGAAAGTACAATTGATTATCGACTTTATTTCATGTGTAACAGATAACAATTTCATTAATAGAAAAGTGGCGCTCTAAATGCTTTCCTATATGTGCCACGTGCCATCAGGTAAACGCCTATATTCACATAAACGTCTAAAGTCACATATCTTTTAAAGCAATTTTAACTTTTGACTACGGCCGTAGAGTTGATAATCCAATGAAATATTTATGCCTTACGTACGAAATACGGTTCGTATTTCAATGACGGACGATAATCAGGTAAATCATAATAATAACAATAAAGTTCTTGCGTTCTTGCACCTAGCGGGCTTTGTGCGTCCCATGACACGGATAGAGACAGCATCCGCTCGATGTACACCTTGCATTTCATTAAATTGTCGAAAGGGCCTCTACGCGTTGGCTTCGGCTCCGTGCACGCCTCCCAAAGGTCCGGGACACTATTGTCCCGTGAGCGGGTGCGACATACAGGAATAACAATAATATTGTGTACCCTTAAATTGGATCGGCTCAGTCAAGAAACTAAATACCTATATACTCGTATGTATACCAGAAAGTGAGATGAGGCCGCAGAACCATCAACACTATTATAAAATTCTAGATTTCTAGTAAAAATTAGTTTTCTATGGAGAGGATCATGATTTCAGGTAAAATCTTTATAGCGTGATGCAGGATCGTCTTTTTTTGTATGGTTGCACGGTGTCAAGCCAGTCTAGCGCCATCTGTTGGACATAATTCCCTTTGTCCTCGCACCATGCCGAAACGGCTGGAAAATTTTTGGGCAATTTCGGTACAGGGATAACTGGACATCCAATTCCAAAGATGGTTATAGGATATTTTTAGCCAACTACGGTACAAAATATACGCGTACAAAGTTGCGGGCTTGCGGTTATTTCAATAAAAATGTACTCAATCTCTACTTCATCCTTTTTTCCTGTGAAATATATTCTAATCGTACAGGTACAGGCATGTCTAGACTTAGGTATTACCTTATACACGAGTACCCTACAGCATTATGTCTTCACATCGATCACAAAGCTCATCTCCAACCAGGATAAAGTACTTACAAATAAGTCAATATGAAAGCGCTAAACGAGATTGCTTTCCAATTCCGAACAAGTCAATATGACTCTTGAAACTCCGCTCTTAAAGCCCAATTTCTCTTGGCATGTAAAACATGCTCGACAAGTCTTATTTGATCGTAATAAGAATATGTTGATATTCTAGCTGATTTGATATACGCTTTTTATTTTTAAAATGGTATGAACATTTAATAGAGGCTTTTACGTTAATATAACTGGTTTACAAATGTATTTTTTTAAATGTTTCATTAAAAACATTTACGTTTTTTCAATAAACTAATACCAACTATAACATTTATGGATATCATTATATATGTACCTACTCGGACATACTGGGGTCACTTGGTCAGATAATAACGAAGGTCACTTGATAGCTAGCAAATACTTATTTACAAAATCTACGAGTAATATTATTGCAGCTATAAAAACACGTACATAATAGAAATATAATATTAAACTATCTGAAGCACCATATCTGTAACAATTTTGCCTATAAACTGTCTTAAACAATCATATTTATATTAAACTAATGCTCCTGCCCCAAATAATCGTCCCATTTTCACTCATAATCACTAACATAATATATTCATGAACAATTTATTACACGCGCCATATCCGACGTTCTCAATCCTGTAAAACAAACACCCTTAATACGTGATTATATTAATACCGACCTAAATTATCCGAGTAGATACTCGACGGCCCCGGCAGTATCAGAAACGCGAAGATAATCGCGTACATTGCGAAGTTCAAACACCGCTCCAAACTCCAGAGTCGAGCAATCACAGTTCAAACGTCAACAGAACCAAAACACATGACAGGCCACGTGGTCGCTGTCAGCGTGGACCCGAGTAGTGTGGGGGAACGTGTGGCCACCGTGACGCCGGCTGTGCGACTGACTAGCTAGCCTGACTCACCCCTTCGACTATATTGGTCACGGCTCTCCAGCCCATCAATTTCCTCTGACGTTTCAATGAAGCCTTCCTTCCCTAGAGATTCTAAGTTTCGTGAGCCTTAATTATCCACAGAGTTTTTTGTCATAATTATACCTTAGTTCAAGATAGATGAAGTTTAATTAAACGTTAACAAAATATTGGTCTCGTGTATTTTTAGCGTGATGAAGTAATTTGATTGTTCTCGAAAAAAAACAGGCTTTTCTTTAAGATACTGAATTCGTTTGTACCGAATTGGTTAGGTAATGAACTAGTCGTTCAGCGATTGTTTATTCTCATGATAATAGCTAAGCATAATAAAACTATTTATAAATATTTGTTTAAAACGGTTCCTTTTAAGTGTAAATTATATCACAATACTGTAGATCCATGCAAATTTTATTTCTTCATATTTACACGACACACCTTCCCTTTTTAAAGTTATTAATAATTATACTAAGGGTATAATGCTCGTCACAGTTTAACAACATTATACAAACAAGGAACAACACTACAACAATAATTAGATAAAATGGCAGCTAATTATTGTGTAAGTGCTCCTGGTGAGAGATCATTTTAGGGTTCCATATTTTACTTAATACTTGACCGCAAAAAGGGCACCCGACGGCACATCCTTGGGTTTCTTTTTATCACACTAATATTATAAAGGCGAAAGTTTGGGAGTGTGTTTATGCTCAAACGGCTGGACCAATTTTGATATAATTTGGCATGAAGCTAGCTGAGACCTTGAGATTAACGTATAGGCTACGTTTTATCCGAAAAAATTAAGTGTTGTCATGAGATGAGCGGGTAATATTGCGTGGTTCAGCTAGTTTATACATATTGACGACCCCCATTGCCTTCTGTGAAATAAGCGTCAAGGGGGAACCTAGCCACAAACTAAACAATCGATTTTTAAGACATGACTTGAACTGTATCAGGGCTGCACAAATGTCGCGCCAGATAGCATCATCCGTCACTATCTCATAGTACAGTACAGATAGAGACAGGTAGTATATCCCGCGGGAGAAAGAGTCGCGTGTCAAGGTTATGCTAGCCGTGCTGGTTAGCCCTCACTACCGGTAGTGGGACTTTGTGTACCGTGTATTTATTCATTAAAGGGTTATACTCCTACCATTAAAGTTTAATGGGATGATCTCCACGCCACATTTGGGTAAACAATGCAATGCTTATAGGTATTAGAGCACTGATTAACGATAACAAAATGTATAGCAAAAATTACACTACCTACTTACCTATAAATGTTGTCTGAGCGAGCGAAGTGCCTCCGTATCAGCTAGATCTGAAATTATTTCGTATATCCGGATGTTTGGATGTTCAGATACTTTCTGGATATTCTCGCCTAGAACTCGGATTTTTCAACCGATTCTCATGAAATTTTGTGTGTGGGTTCGATAAGTTGTTTTTTTTTCAAGATTTCTGACCATTTAGAAACAATCCGCAAGGTCACAGAGTCATGAGTGAATTAGTCTTTGTTAAACCCATTTGTTATTCGTTAATTATATGAATAACTGATCAAGTTTTCGGCTTATCAAATTTTCAGGAAACGCATACAATATTGTGTCCATATCTATCCGTTGTGGGTGAGTTGCCTAAAGCTATGGTACCACCTAAAATCACGAGGAAACACAGATTGACTTTTTGTGTCCATTCCGCTCATCTCTTTACTTCCACGAAACTTGTTACGTTCAATCCATTTTTTGTACACAGGTGGGTACCACATAATGATTATAGGGATGTATTTTAACGTAAAAAGTTTCGACGCATTAGTGAAGTAACTAACTTGTATAACTAAATAAATATTTAATTTCAAACAAAAAAGGCAAAGCAAAGTAACTGTAAATAAAAACTTAAACTAAATAACAACTATGCACATAAAAATTTAAAATTATAAAAAAACGGTTTAAACTCACGTAAAATTTGTCAGGAACGGCCCGTTACGTGAGTTTAAACCGTTTTTTTATAATTATTAAAGATGTCTCACGATAGTCTTCATAACATTATAAAAATTAAGATTAAAATATACTAAACTTTAAAGAGTTAATCCCCTGCGGCATGGTACCGAATAATATGCTGGTAGCATGTCCTCGCTGAACAGTTATGCTGATACGTTGTGCGAGGAAGCTGCCAGCTCTTCGGTCCCATGTGGTATCTGCCAACCTTTTAGAAAACATTGTGAAGGTTGCGGGCGCTGGGACCCCATGGACCTAGGGTCTCGACCTCGGGTACAAAATAGTATTCGAGGCCGAGACCCCTATATATTTATAATGCGACATATAACATACTCAAACTTTACACAAGTTCCAGTTTATCTATGGTAAGCGTGAAATGCGTGAGCGTAGAAATGCGTACATGGCGTGAGCTGACAGAATGTAATTCGACATTTATATCTCAGATCTGTCTCGCTCCCTCATACACGATCCAGATAAGAACCTCTCAGTTTTCACCTGAACCGAAACACACTGAGAGTTCACGGACTGTACTTGTGTATTCGTAAAATGTAAAAGGTAGTTTTGCCCAAATTAACGAGGTGATGTTCGATATCTCATCCCAAAAGTACAATAAAACGAGCTGGCATGTTTTAATTAAACTAAAATAATGAAATAAAGTTAACGTTTTATTCAAAATTCGCCTGCTAGTATATATATACGTCATTATACAAATACGCCTTTCATACCTCATTCATATAACTGAGAATTTAAATTGGAATAGTTTCACCAAACTGAAAAATTCAATCCACGAAAAGTATTTCACTGATGATATAAAAATTGGGCTGCCAAATGCGGTGTACTTTAGCAAGGATTCTATCACTTACAGTGTGTATGGTTGTACTGAGACCTTTCCTTCACACATTGGTGACATCTATTACACTATATTGTTCCTAAGAGCAAATTTTTGTTTTGTACAACTGGCGGCAAACATTTTTTCCTTATGCCTTAAACTTACAGTTGTCATGTTCTTTGACTAAATTTTATTTTATCGTAATAATTTACAGACAGAAACACTTTCTGAAGGCCGTTATAATCGCATACCCAATGACGTTAGAACTCTGGAAGATAATAGTTTTAAAATAAATTTAAAATCGATCGCTACTCGACGGATGCTATAGAAGCATAGGTAGCTTAAAAGTTTTTCTCGAGGCATGTAGAAGTATTGACATTTTAATCTATTTTTCATATATTATTAAGGATATAGACACTAAGCTATGAAGTGAAGTAAGCAGTTGTACCTTTTTATTTTTTATCTATAATACAAGTATTTTCATTGAAATTACCCTATTAGTTAATTGATTATACAGAGACTCGCACCTATAGACTAGCTGTATGAACAGTTTTGCAGGGGACTATAAATTATACGTGAGTTGTATATTTCAATTCATAAATCATTAATAATAAAAATGGGGAATAAAAGGATAGTTTTAGTGTTACAAAAATTCATAAGGCGCGCTATTTACGTCTTAAGATATTTTAACAAAACAGTACATTTTTCGCAAAAGAATACATAACGAGTTGCTCTAAATGCAAGCAAACACAAAACAAAAACACTGAATGTTTCTCTCTTTGTTATAATCCACGCATCCATGAATTCGGGATCGCTCTCACTAAAGACTGCGGAAATTGGCAAAAGGGCTTCGTCAAATACCTTATCGGATGTCGAAAAAAAAGATAAAGCCAATTCTTGTTTTATCTCAGGGCTGTGACGGCTCGGGAAGGTACAACCTCTGATCTAGCTATCAATAAATCGCAACTCTAAACTACCTAAAGGTAAAGTAATGCTCCGTTTTTACGTATACCGGAACAGCCAATGAAGAAATGAAGAAATATTTCAGTGGAAAGAAATGTTGATTAAATATTGAATAAGTTGGCAAGTTCTGTTGGAACGATCAGTTTGTTTTAGTTTTTCGTAATAATACGGTGAATAGAGACTAAAGTACTAGGGGAGACCTTAGAAACGGTCCGGTAGTTTTGAATTTTTGATATGTTGTCTGGAATAGTTAGTGAGTAAACACTCACTTTAAACACGGTTTAGAACGCTGTCATTCAGTTACGGACTAGCTAGGACAAATTAAAACATGTAGGAAATATAATTGCTTATAAAACTCATGTCCATTTTTACATACATTTTCGGAAAATGTGACTTTATTTTTTACATATCTCCGTAACTAACCGTCCTTGAAACAAAATTTAAAATGTGAAATATAGTAAATTGAATTTTCTACAACATTGCCCAAGCACTGTTCTAGCTAAAATGCTCCTAAACGAAGATATAATCCAGAAGTTTGTTTTTGAGTTGGAAATTGCGATGTTTTACGTTTTTTTAAATGTGCATATCTCTGTAACTATCAGTTTTTGAAACAAAATTTAAAATGTAAATTATAGTAAATTTTATCCTCTTCAACATTGTCTAAGCTTTTATCTAGCTCAAATGCTCCTAGATGAAGAATTAAGCAAAAATGTGAAGAAGTTCCCGGTTTTTTCAATATGGTGGCGGGCGCGGAGGGGGGGAATTGTGCATTTTGCAATTAAACATTCACTAACCATCCTAGACAACATATCAAAAATTCAAAACTACCGGATCGTTTCTAAGGTCAAAATCCTTTATTCACTGAATTATAAATACTGTGGATGGATTTTGTTTTTCACGATTGTCACTTTTCTTATACGTAAGTAGGTAGGTATTATATTCTTCTTTACTTACAAATCTTTGGTTTTCGTTTATGAAAGAATTAAACTATGTTTTGGCCCGTAGATTATATTATTCAAATTAATTAAGTAACAACAAACTAAAAACCATTTTGAAATGAAATTTATAATTAAATTTTGACGTAAATTTTGATTTCTTAAAAATGTTTTCGGTTCTTTATAAATTTTAGAATAACAGCTATCATCATGGCGAAATTAAACTGACTTTGGCATTACTTTCTAATTTTATATGAATATTTTTTTAACAAAGTGTTTTTTTTAATTTTCTAAATGGAAAAAAAACCTTTAAGGTACAGAGAGCAATTTGTTCGAAACGATATGATTACATGCAGCCAAGAAAGTTTTATCGCTCAAACCGAACTTACAAAGTAACTAAATAGTCTCCTTTTTACGAGGCAACACGGCAACCTTCCAATTTCCCAACATAAAAATACATTTTATACTCGAATGTAGTGGAAACAGGCAAGTAATTTAGCCCTGAACCTTCAGGTACGTACGTTACGTTACGTTAGTACATACAATAAAAGTAACTACTAGTACGTGTCAGTCGTCGCAGACACCCAATTCAAGCTAAGCTGACGGGGTTAGTTCAACTTGCCCTAATTTGTTTATCACTCGACTTAAACGCATCCGTTTTTCTGACCCGTAAGGAAAGAGCCATATTAATTGTCGAGCGGTAAAGAGTTGCGGTAGAGGAGCAGACGGCAAGTTGGGCGCACTTCACGCGACGCATGTCACAGAAGTTAGGCTTTGCATACCTTCCTAAATACATGTACTGATACGCCATCAGAGACACTACTAGCGTCTAGCTTTAGAGGCGACAACTTACGTAGGCGTAGGCCTAAGTGTACCTACTTTTTCTAGTCAGACGGCCTCGCTCCCGAGGCCGTTTGGTATAACATCGACGAGCATCGCTTGTAATCTACGAATATCCACTTTTTGACATCCCCCTTCAAAATTACTCCTGTGGCGCGGATATAATCCCATGAGCGGGTTATACTCCCACACAAAATCCGACTACTGGTACAGTAGAGTTATACAGTTTAAAAAATGGCATGAAAAAAAATACTTTTTGAGTAATGTAATCTTTTAAATATTGTGCCATCCTGCGAGACAGGCGTAGCCTAGTGCAGGTTACACGGGTAACTTTATATTTACATTACAGTGATATCAACTTTGTTAAAACCACCATGTACCTATAAGTCTTTCCACTGTTAAATAAACTATTTTGGTAAAAAAAAGAAAAAAAAAAGTCAAGTCAACCTGTCAAATCGGCTCTTTATATAATATTATTTTTCTTCATATTTTCGTTTATTAGACCATTGAAACACAAATAGTTCTGTTGCAAATATCCCCCTTTGTAAGCACGCATGTGGGCAAAGTTCCAAAGATCATATCTTGGAAATTTTTCAATATTTTTTGAATTGACACATAATTTTCAACAAGGACGCCTTAGCTGCTAAGTGACGGCACATGCGCCGTCCGAGAGCGCTCCATACGCCGACTCCGGCCGTCATTTCTAGCTGACAGCATCTGCCACTGTTTCTGCCAGCTTTGTTTATCTTCCGGACTTTCCTTAAATTCTGCAAGATACGTTTCATCAGCCCAGGTGTATTTTATACGCCCAGTGAAATCCGTGTTCGTTTTTATACGCTATTGTTGTTTGTGTATCACTGTTATAGTTATGTAATTTTTATTCATTATTTTCGTTTTAAGTGTTTTGCTTTCAATTGTGTAGTGTACTTAAATGTCGATTCCTCCATCTCAGGCCGACAGCCAGCTTAATAGCCAGTCGCCTGTTTACGTACAGTGCCCCCACTGCATACATCCCAAATTCCTTAAAGGACAACGAGGCCTTCGCATTCATCTGGGCAAATCTCACAAGTCTACAAACAGCCAACCTTCGTCTACTAACCCTTTAACCCCCGCCGCCGCTCCACATGTTGCTGTTCCTCTCTCCACTACCTTATGCATTCATAAGAAGGCTTTCCCGGTTATCAAACGTATCCCTAGAGGCGCTAGATTTACCGTCGCATCGAGTCTCACAAAGGCAATCGACGAATGTGTCAGTGAAAACTCTCCTTCCAGCTGGGAAAACCTTCTTCTATTTGCATTTAATACCCTACACGTGTCCAAAAAAGATCCTCGTCAGTCACTTACCTCCAAAATTAAATTGAACTGCTCTCGTCAAAATAACATTGATTTATCACAAAGTTATTCCCATACCCAGTCGAAACCACGTGTCATTTTCAAAATAGTAGTCTAAAGTGAACGATGGGGATCTAAAAGGCGCCGCTCAAATCCTATTTTCTAGCGATACCTCAGCTCCAGATACGTCTGAAACCCTTGCTGCCCTACGAAACAAACACCCGCCGGCCCGTTCAACGCAGATCAATCCTGATCCGCCCAACCCTGCTCTGCATGCATCTGAAGATGCAGTAATGGCCGCAATCTTGGCGTTCAAGAACTGGTCTTCTGGCGGTTTAGACGGCTTAACTTCCCAGCATCTCAAAGACCTGACTATTGGTGTTCCTGGTGGTAGGAACAACGACCTACTAGCTAGCTTGACACGTCTTTTGAATCTTATGCTTGCAGGCAAGGTAGACCACAGTGTTGCTCCCACGCTTTACGGTGCCAACCTCTGTGCGTTACGTAAAAAAGACGGTGGCATCCGTCCCATAGCCATTGGAACTACGTACAGAAGGTTGGCATCCAAAGTCTGTTGTAGAAGCATCTCCCAAGACCTAGCAGTCAAATTTCAACCTACTCAACTTGGATTTGGCTCAAAAGGTGGATGCGAAGCTGCCGTACATGCCTGTCGAACCTTTCTCTGTTCCTCCAAGGAACAGGTACTAGTTAAAGTGGATGTTAAAAATGCATTTAACTCCGTAAACCGCGGCGCCTTACTTTCAGAAATCCAAAAAAATATCCCCTGTGTGTATCCTTACCTCTGGCAGTGCTACAGCTCGCCTTCACACCTTATGTATAGAGACCACAGCATTTTCTCGTCAGTCGGCTGTCAGCAAGGCGACCCTCTCGGCCCGGCCATTTTTAGCCTAGCAATTCATCCTATAATCTCGACTCTAAAATCAAAATTAAATATCTGGTACCTCGATGACGGAACCCTCGGAGGTGATGCGAATACGGTCCTTTCGGATTTGTCATCCTTAATTTCAAAATTTAAAGCAATTGACCTAGATTTGAACATGAGTAAATGCGAACTATACATAAGTCCAGACAATGGCAATAGATCTCAAATTGCTCAAAACTTTGAAATTTTATGTCCGGGCATAAAGATCTTAACTGAGAAATCGCTTCACCTCCTAGGCGCCCCTATTTTCGAGGAGTCCTACCCAGACTTCATCGAAAAACAATTACATAGCATTTCACAACATTCGGACCGGTTGCTCAAAATTTGTGCCCATATGGCCTTTTTCATCATTCGTTTCTGCCTTTTCGCCCCAAAGTTGACATACGCAATAAGATGCAGTCCATTGTGGAAATTTCCAAACTTATGCGAAAAAGTAGACAACTCCATCCGTATTCAATTGGAACACATTTTAAACATCCGCTTTGACGACAGGCAGTTGGTGCAAGCTACCCTCCCAATTCGGTTCGGTGGTGTCGGTGTAAGGCAGATCTCCAGTCTCGTTCTTCCTGCATTCCTTTCCTCTGTGTACAGTACACTACCCCTGACAGGAGGAATTCTCTCACCAGCATTACCTGACCCCGAGATTGCGTACTTGTTGGAGGCCGAAGAAGCCCAGCGATTAGCCTGCCCCGGAAAAGACCTCCCATCAAATAAGCATATTCAGAGGGTCTGGGACGAACCAATCTGCTGCCAGGCCCGCGATTGGCTCCTGAGCTCATCCATATGCAACTCCGAAAAGGCCCGACTTTTAGCGTCCTCCCAAAGGGAATCAGGCTACTGGCACCACGCGTATCCTTCTGCTCATTGCGCAACTTTATTAGACAACAATTCGCTGAGGCTGGCCGTCGGTCTCCGTTTAGGCGCTAAAATTGTTGTCCCCCACCGGTGTCCCTGCGGCAGCGCAGTCGATTGTTTTGGACATCACGGCCTTTCCTGCAGGAAGAGCGCGGGCCGCTTTTCCCGCCACGCTTGTCTCAACGATGTAATCCGTCGGGCCCTTGCCAGCGTTAACGTGCCAGCTGTACTAGAACCACCTGGCCTCGCACGTGACGATGGCAAGAGACCCGACGGAATGACCCTCATTCCATGGCAAATGGGACGGCCTCTCATCTGGGACGCTACTTGCGTAGACACCCTGGCACCGTCCCATTTGTCCAGTACGTCTCTGAGAGCTGGCGGGGCAGCGGTTTGCGCTGAGGCTGCAAAGCGCCGCAAATATGTAGGTCTCTCTAATAACTTCATATTTGCGGCGTTCGCAGTGGAGACACTCGGACCGTGGAGTCCGGACGCCCACAAACTTTACTCCTTAATCAAAAAATAACTTTCCGAATGTTCTTCGGACCACAGAGCTGGCTCATTCCTCGGCCAAAGGATTAGCTTGGCTATTCAACGGGGGAATGTAGCCGGCATCATGGGTACCCTGCCGCAGGGCCATGATCTGGGGGACATCGGTTTTGTTAGTTAATTTTATTTAGGTTATGTTGTGTACTGTTAATTTTTACTTGTGTTTCGTTTACTAAATATATTATTTCTCCTTTGGTAAAGCCTTAAATTCGGTAACCTATCTGAAACACAATTTTTTGTTTCCCATCTGTAACGTTTCGGCAAATTTTCATTTGTCTGAAAGTGACGTTTTCCCGAATCCCGTAATATTTAAAGGATTTTATAGGTTAGGTTTGTTTTAAAATGGTTCTGAAACATTTTTTAAATAAAATGGTTTTAGGACAAATGAAAATTTGTCACAACATTACAGATGGGATACAAAAATTTGTGTTTCAGATAGGTAACCCTAAAATTCCATGTGTGCGTGCGTAATGTGTAGCTTATTTACGAGTAAGTCACGAACTCCACGAAGCTGTGTTACTGTTTTTATTATGATTATAACTTTGACGTTGAAGGGTGTAAGTACAAATTATTTGGTATCGTGACGATGTCCCCTATCGCATGTCAGCGCTGCGCGTCCACAGACTAGGTACGGTTTACGACCACCGAAGGGGGAGGGACTGACGCTAATGTCATGTTAAATTATATTAAATAATGGACTTTTTTCGTGGCATACAAGGCGTCGCCCATTTACGCCAGAATCGTACTATACGTTGTGTGGGATTGGATGAGTTCATTTAACTAAACTTTAAACTGTTTTTTTATTTTTACATATTGATACTTATTTGTAGTACCTTGTTTAATGTTAAGACCAGAGTTTATTGTAGTTTTAATTTTCCGGTTTAAAAAATTTCAGCCTACAGTACAATGTGACGTTGTATTCTCATTTGTGAAATAAATTTGATTTATGGGTATTTCGCCACTGATCGGAAATATTGAGCAGTCCACTGCTCATTTTCTCTTTAAATTAAAGCGAAATAAACCATATTTTGTATTATAATGTGTGCATTATTTAAGTACCCATGACATAACATGTTTTTCATTTCTCCTGCTCAAAAATTACGTAATATTAGCGTCACGAAGCGGGGCAAAAGTGGTCGTTTTAACCCCTTGAAGTTTGAATAGAAAAAATATGCTAATTCTAGCTTATTCGGTTGTCTTTATAGGTATTTAATAGTTCTGTTCTTTCCGCCTCTTCCTATCTTTAGAGGCACTCTGAGTTTGAATCTCTCTTAGGCTTGTTCCATGTTGATCATTAATGTCGAATCAAGAACAAAGTAGCATTACCTCCAAATCCATTATTAGTGCATATATTAGTGAACAAACAGGACCTCACACAAAGTTTCTATTATCAATGCGCATAAATAATTACAACTATGTTATGGTGTTAAATTAACATGAAACTGCCATAAAAGGACGCTGAGTATGGGAAACATTGCAAAAATCCCGTTTTTTTTTTCTTAATTTGGCTAGTACTGGGACTCATTCATTCATACTAAAATTAATATGAAACTGCCATATAAGGACGCTGAGTAGGGTAAACATATTAAATATTGCAAAAAAAAACGATTTTATTGATTTTGAATTTGACGAGTACTGGGACTCATCCATTCATAATGTAAGAGCTTCGCACTTGTGGGTGAAGTAATCGCCACTCCTCTCTATTCCTTGATAGTCTTTTGTATTTTACACTTCCCCTAGAAAGCAATAGGCGGTAACTCATTTTTAGACATTTTGAGTAAGCTGAGAAAATGCGAAAGCTTGCGTTTACTACTTAAGGCAACTGCCCCTCAATATACGTCTTACAACTATTATCTTTTCATTTACCACAGATTTATTTAGGTTATCTGTATGCTGTCAGCCTATGCATAAAAATAAATTAGTGGTGTATTTATTGATTGATTTTACGAAAATCATGTTACCATTATGATACCATGATTTTCACATTTGTAAAGTCAAATGAATCACTATTTCTTGTATATCACTACATAGTAATGAAACAAGGTCGCTTTCTGCTGTCTGTCTGTCTGTCTGTCCCTATGTATGCTTAGATCTTTAAAATTACGCAACGGATTTTGATGCGTGTCGTCAAGAGGAAGGTTTATATGTATATTGAATAATACATGCATAATTTATCAGCGTTACACCCGTGTGAAACCGGGTTGGGTCGCTAATTATTACAAATACAATGATAGAGACAGTGAAAGTTTTTAGACCCTGACCTGATTAAAATAATTTATAGCTGAAACTGCGCTATTTAGGACATAAAAAAATTAAACCATCTTATCATAATCAGTTCAAAATTTACCTTATGGTTGTACAATTAGACTAAAGGATTATTTTATGTACTTACATACATTTTACATCAAAATGATCATCATAAATTGAAATCTCAGTAAACTGTATAAAAAATGTTGTCTTAGTTCCTTTCAGTGTTAATTTTTTTTTGTATTAATTTATTTAGTATACGATTAAACTAAACTGTTTGCCTGGTGGCCAGAAGGCTAGGTTTTTATAAAGTAAAATTTAAACTTCTTATTTATTTATGGAATTCAGGAGCAACTCGTTAAAATGACGCTTGTGCAGCAAATAATAAGTATTAAATTATGATGCCAGTTAAGAGAATAAAACAATTTATCTACCTATACTTAATCAAGGCGAAAGGGTTTGCAATGTAATCATGAAAGTGTTAATTTATATAAATTGCAAAAAGTAAAATATGTGTTTACGAATTCCGAATTAATTAAAGTGGAGTGTATTTACTCAGTAAAGTGTAGTGTGGTACTTTAGTGTTATCAGTTATCAACAGTCCCCATAGTGCATAGGAGTGTGTCTGTCTGGCTGTCACACACGAGACTGTAAAACTATTGTTAGGAGGCCAGCGTTCTATTTAATCTATAGGTATCTATATTTATTACAAAATAGGGTTAGTTTATGGAAGGCAATTTTTATTTTTTCCATATATGTGGCTTTCTATAAGCTGCAGCTCATAAATTTTTCCTAACACTCGTAAGGAAAAGTAAGTAGTAATGTTTTTTTTTCATAGTCGGGTATAAAGTAGTGCTATGAAGCAACGGCGATAATAGGACAACGTCATAGGTACATACATATTACATACAAACATAAAAAAATGGAAATAAAGAAATGACCATTCAGTGACCTTCAAATAGCCATTTTTTTTACTATTTTTACCACTAAATGTTGAAGCTTATATAGGTATAGATATCATTTATGAGGTATACTCGTATATGCTTCAACATTTCATTTAATATAGGTATTATTTGCGACAAAGCATCGTATAAAACTCATTCCGTCACAAATATTACTTCAAAACATACGAAACACGTCCTCCTCGTTAATAACAAAATGATAATAGGTATAATTGTTGTTCCATTCATCAAAGTGGCTTCGATAATGTATTGAAACTTGGGATCAATACCGACCGCAGATTATCCTGTTCAGCTTAAGTGTTAGAGTACAGGAGGAGATCGACATACGGCGATGGGCAGGGAGCGAAACTTAGGTGCCGGTGACGTCATTATGACGCGAAGTCGCATGTAGGATGATTTTTTAAAACAAAATTGCAACACCTCAGCGATTGATTATAATTTAATAATGGTCATTTAAATATTATTGTTTAATTATAAAAAAAATTGGTACTTATACAAAAAAAATGTAAATATTAAAAAAACAATACGAATATTTTTTTTTATATGGATAATGAAATTTTAACCAAAAAAAACTTCCTCAAGTAAATGAAACAACACAACAAACACATTTAAACTAAACTATGCATAATATAATTTACATGTACATTTCACACGTATATTCAGTGCAATATAATTCTCTAACATCTTGCCAGTTGCCATATGCCAATAAGCTGTCATTTGATTAGGTATCTATATTCTAAATAATGTCTGTCATCGGTACCAGTTTCACTCCCTTCATTACAATCATCATCAGACATCACCATCATCGTCATCATCATTCATAACCCAGATCAGTATTCGCACCACCATCATCACACCTAATAATTTTTATCACCATCGTCATCATCATTCATCACCATCATCGTCGAGCTGTCATTTCATTAGGTATCTACGAGTATATTCTAAATAACAATACTCTGTACGTAGCTCGACTTCATACATCTGTCATCGGTACCAGTTTCGCTCCCTGGCGATGGGTATCCTATACAAATACAATACAAATACAAATCATTTATTTCGGACTTTATATCCATAGTGTTAGTGGTACAAACTTAGGGCTATGGTTAGTATTATTACTATAATTAAGCTAACTTAAACTAAATCAAATGAAAAGTGCTTGGGCGCCGGTATTACAGGCGCGTGCAGCTGCACATAACGCTGCAACAGCGGCGAGTATGCTCAGGATACTAGTCGAGCTGCCACGACTTCTATTGAGGAGAGACGCACACCTTTTCCTCATGTTGGCAAAAAAGCAGTCTGTGTGCGCCTCCGCGAACATTTTCGACGCACTGCAATACCGTGGCAGCCCGAACATCATCCTGAACGCATCGTTGTATTGAACGCGTAGCGCGCTGTACGTCCGCCGTGTAAAGTTAGTCCGCAGACCGCACGTGTAGAAGGTTTGGCAAAAAGCCTTAAATAAAGTTAGCTTTACCTCTACACTACAGCGTGCGAATCTGCGCGCCAACATGTTACAACGGACGCACAGCGCGCGGCGCTCGCGCTCTATGTCCTCGACATCTGACATCGTTTCAGTCACCCAGTGGCCCAGATACTTGAACTTGTCAACTCTCTTTAAAGGGGAACCACAGAGTGTGACCGGTTCCATTCGGTAGGTTTTATTACCTGCTTTAAATTGCATAACTTCACTCTTTGAAGCATTATACAATAGCCCGTGTGCTGCCGCGTAGGCTTCACAAATGCGTAACATTTTTATTAACCCCATCGCTGCTCAGCAGCACCATGTCGTCTGCGTAGCTTAAGTTGTTTACACAATCCCCTTCTATATGACATCCGACATGAGAACTGCTAAGCTCCTCGATGAGGCCGTTCATGTACACATTGAACAGTTTAGGCGAGCTTAGGCCCCCCTGCCTAAGGGGACATTGCAGAACATAAGAATCAGAGAGAGTACCCGCCCACCTTACACAATTTCTTTGATTACTATACCAGTGCCTTAATAAATCGGTAATTTCTTGCAGAACAGATGAGTCATCACGGAGTTTTTGCCACAATAGGTCATACGACACCATGTCAAAAGCCTTTGATAGGTCCAAGATACAGGAAAATATCCTGGAAAATAGAGGTTGAACACCCCGTGACTATTTGCTTTACGGATGGTTCTCGGCGGGAATCCACGAAACTAGCAGGAGCCGGCATAGTGATACCGAAGCTGGATAAGAAGGTACACATACCACTGGGGAGGTACGCTAGCGTATTTCAGGCAGAGGTATGCGGCATAATGAGATGTGCACAAATAATAGATGAATGTTCACAGGAAGTGGGATCTGTCGTTATATACACAGACAGCCAGGCTGCACTAAAAGCGTTAGACAAACAGACGGTAAGCTCGTCCTTGGTAAAGGAATGCAGAGAAGCCCTGAACAAACTTGGAGAACACACAAGGATTACGGTAGCATGGGTACCTGGACACCAGGGTGTGACAGGGAATGAAAGGGCAGATGAGATGGCAAGGCTAGGAGCAGAGAGGGAACTCATAGGACCCGAACCTGCACTGCCAATATCGGTAGAGGTCACGAAAGGAGTTATAGCTAGGCTAATGGAGGAAGAGGCCAATAGACAATGGCAAGAGACAACGGACTGTCGACAATCGAAGATGATCCTAGGAGGCATCAACAGAAAAAGGACCAGGTATCTACTGGAACTAGGTAAGAAAACTCTTAGATTATTAACAGGCATAATCACGGGACACAACAGCCTTAACAGGCACCTACACATCATGGGTGTAGTAAGTGATCCGTACTGCTCGCACTGTGGCCAGGAGGAGACGAGTAAGCATGTTATAGCAGAGTGTGGCATGTATGCGATAGTACGCTATAGCATCTTCAGAAAAGATAAACTAGAAGAGGAAGAGCTGAGGGACATTAACCTTAAAGATGTCCTTTCCTTCTGCAGGAGAACAAGAAGATTCGAGGAAGAAGGCTGTATGGGAGCGCCGCCGGGACAGTAACCGTTGGCTCCAATTGGGAATTGGGCTGAATGAACGCAGTCAAGCGATCGACAGCCCGCCTGTTTCCGGCCGGGCGTCCCTACACCAAATCATCATCCAAATCATCATCATCATCAGGCAAATATCGGCGTTTCACGAGATGTATAGTATTGAACAGTTTGCTTTAGACATAGAATTGCGCTCTCGGTAGATAAACCAGACGTGAAGCCGAATTGGGCGTCGTTAAGCCGAATATTGTTGCCTAGTATGTCATCAAGCAAACTGTCCAGCACCTTCGCTACAACCGTGGCTAACGAGATCAGCCTGTAATTGGACATGTCAGAGGAGTCCCCCGTTTTATTTTTCAAAATAGGCACCACTATCGCAAAGATGAGCTCGTCGGGTAGGTAGCTATGAGTGATACATAGGTTAAATAACAAAGATAGTAACCTCGGGAGATGGTCACCCGCATACTTGAGGTGCTCGATACCTAGGCCATCGTGTCCCGGTGACTTTCCTCTCTGCATTCCGTGTATTTTACTAGCAACTTGCATAGCAGTAAATCTAATGGATGGGGACCCAATCTTGGCCTCAGCACCGATCCCCCCAGTCGACGGTTGTCGTTGGACGAGTGGAGTTTCTACTTTAAAATGCCGCTGGAAAGCATTTGCGATATCCGCTGGATCATGCCTCTCTCCCACGCTCACCGGTAAACTATCACCGGTATACTAACCTAACCCCATACTTAGGGTTTTTTAAATACTCATTTCATGTTAAGGTTTCTTTTTAATTCACCTCATGTTAAGGTTTCTTTTTATTATCAATTTTTTTTTTGACCCAGAGAAATGCATTGAATTAACAACATTTCATATTTATAACAGGTGGAAACTAATATAGAGATCGACACTATCGACAGGGCTTTATGTCGTGTACGTTAAAAAAAATCTTTGAATTCATTCTTCTGTATTTAAAGAAATATAAGAAAATAAGTAACTACCGCCTAATTAAAAATAAAATAAAAATAAAAATATCATTTATTTTCACCTCACAAAGGACATACAAAAACAGTTTGACAACTAGTTGGTAAACATGAAAGTGGTACAAAGTATCCTTTGTGAGGGACTGGAGTCTGAACTAGGTATTGAAAACCTGTAATACAGATCTCCAGGCCCTCACCCTGGAAAGCAACACAATTTAGTAAAATCTAGTAGATACCCGTTTTGCACTTATGGAAACTTATGAGGTAGATAAATGAAGTAACTATAAAAAGCTTTAGTAGAAAACTTACAATAAAAATTTGGAAAAAACCAATGAATAAGGCACGCGCATTTGCGCTTTTGCATGCGTGCGTGTGTGTGTGTGTGTGTGTGTGTGTGTGTGTGTGTGTGTGTGTGTGTGTGTGTGTGTGTGTGTGTGTGTGTGTGTGTGTGTGTGAGAGAGAATTGCACTAATATCGCATGCGAGCAAAATACTTCTGCACATTGTGAATGAGCGCCTGAAAGCGTACCTGTCTAAGGAGATATCGCCAGAACAGGCTGGCTTTGTGAGGGGGAAAGGAACCCGCGAGCAGATTCTGAACGTACGCCAGATAATCGAGAAATCTCGGGAATTCAACAAGCCAACTTACATCTGCTTTGTTGATTTCTCGAAGGCGTTCGATTCAGTGAAATGGCCGAAACTCTGGAGCACGCTCTTGGATATGGGTACCCCAAAACACCTGGTGACACTACTTCGACACCTATATGAAAACGGAACAGCCTCAGTAAGAGCGGACGAGGTCCTATCTAGCAAATTCCACCCCAGTGCGGGAGTTCGACAGGGATGTATAATTTCTCCATTGCTATTTAATACCTACACAGAGCTAATAATGAGGATTGCTCTCGAAGGCTGGGAAGACGGTGTCACCATCGGAGGCAGGACGATTTCGAACCTACGATACGCAGACGATACCACGCTCTTTGCAAGTAGTGTTGAGCGTATGGGAGAGCTCCTACATAGAATGGAACGTATTAGTCTTGATTTCGGTCTCAAGATAAATCGCAGCAAGACTAAGATGATGATAGTCGATCGTGCGAACAGCAACTCGCCAGAGGTTACACGAATAGCGAATTGTGAGGTAGTACAATCATATATCTACCTCGGAGCACTTATAACAAATAACGGCGGCTGCATAGACGAAATCAAGAGGCGCATGGCCATCTCCAGATCTGCTATGGATAAGCTGAAGAAAATATGGAAGGACCGAAACATTACTAACGTCACCAAAACAAAACTTGTCAAGGCTCTCATATTCCCCATATTTCTTTATGCTGCTGAAACATGGACCCTACGAGAAAGTGAGAAGAAGCGTATCGATGCTCTAGAGATGTGGTGCTGGAGGAGAATGCTCGGTATATCATGGATGGAATTCCGAACCAATGAGTCCATTCTTCGAGAGCTAGACGTCAGACAGAGGCTATCAAGCATAGTACAAGCTCGAATCCTCACTTTCTTTGGACACGTATCGCGGGGCGGATGCGAATCTATCGAGCGCCTCGTGGTACAAGGCAAAGTCGAGGGAACCAGACCACGCGGAAGATCACCGATGAGGTGGACGGATCAAGTAAAAACCGCCGTCAACGGTCCTCTACACGAATGTACCAGGAGGGCTGCAGTACGAGAAGAATGGCGTCGCATTGTAAAGCAGGCTACAAAATCAACGACGTGACGGCCACGACCACTCTGACAAGAGTGTACCGCCAAAGAAGAAGAAGAAAATACATCAAATAACTGCAATCTAAGACAATACGGGCTGAATAGGGTTGTTGTCTAAACCAAAGAGCGAAAAAATATATTTATTTTTTATATGACGTTTACAGATGACAGATGCATACCGAGTTTTATTACGGCACTTTCGCCCTAAGGCTAACCCTCACCGAAAGACACACTGTAGCATAGCAGTGTGCCTTACCCTCACCTACTTCCCCAAGCCCCCTGGAAGCGGGGACCGCCACCGACACACGGTGCTTCGGTCCCACCCTCCTTGCTGAGGAAGGACAAAAGCCCCTACCCCTCAGCCGGCCATGGGAGGACAAACGCTCCTACCCCATGAGCCCCTCTCCATGTCCCATATACAGCCGTGAACTCTGCTGCTGCAGAGACACGCTGAGGGACCCTCTGGAAGCTAGGACCGCCACCGACACACGGTGCTTCGGTCCCAGCCTCCTGGCTGAAGGAGGACAAACGCCCCTACCCTATGACACCCTCTCCACGCCAAGGGAGGACAAACGCCCCTACTCCTCGGCCCGCCACGGCAGGACAAACGCCCCTAACCCTCACCCAACCACGGGAGGACAAAAGCCCCTACCCCGTGGGTTCCCACCCCAAGTGCCGACTGACGTCCCCACACACGTGAATCCCAGAAACTCGGCCACCGCAGACGCCGTCAGAAGCCGAAAACCCCCCAGATGTGTCACACACATGCATGACACCTGATATGTGACCCTCCCGCCTCGCTAATACAGCTGACCCGCTTGGGGAATGGATTTGCGTTTTCGATTTCTCAGAAATCGAAATGCACAATCCTTCCTGGCAGGTAGGCAGTATTAGAGGAGCAGGAGGCTCACTAGCCAGGCAGCCACCCACAGCTACGACACATCGAGAGTCCTTCCGACGTCCTCCAACAACCACAAGGTCAGAGCCCCCAGGACCCACGCAGGCCGAAGACACCAACCAGCAGCTGTTTCCCCCGCCCGTCTTGGCCCGTAGGCTCCCTCCCTGGTGTCTCTTTGCTTCCCCGCGCGCACAACGCAGGTACTGAGCCCCCCAACGACGACAAGGTCAACACCCTCGGGGGGAACCTAACCTAACCTAACCTTTTTTTTTTTTTTTTACCCGGAGAAATGCATTGAATTGCATACCACTACGTAACATGAGACCCTCGGGGGTCGAGTCAAATATTACGCATTGGTGATGTGGGGCTCTCTAATCCGCGAAGGACTAGCCTACTCACTAAAACTCTGGGATGCTGCCAACCCGTGCCGTAGTGGTGATGCCATGGGATCGCGAACATTCACCACGACACCACCGGCACTTTCGCCCTAAGGCGAACCCTCACCGAAAGACACACTGTAGCATAGCAGTGTGCCTTACCCTCACCACTTCCCCAGGCCCCCAGGAAGCGGGGACCGCCACCGACACACGGTGCTACGGTCCCACCCTCCTTGCTGAGGGAGAACAAACGCCCCTACCCCTCAGCCGGCCATGGGAGGACAAACGCCCCTACCCCACGACACACTCCCCACGCCAAGGGAGAACAAACGCCCCTACCCCTCAGCCGGCCATGGGAGGACAAACGCCCCTACCCCACGACACACTCCCCACGCCAAGGGAGGACAAACGCCCCTACCCCTCGGCCCGCCACGGGAGGACAGAAGCTCCTACCCCGTGGGTCCCTCAACGCTGACGGGGGCGCGATTCAGCACAAACACCGAAGTACCCACCCGAGTCATGCCCCGCCAGCCTCCTCCTCGTCTCCCTCGCCCGTCTTGGCCCGTAGGCCCCCTCCCTGGTGTCTCTTGGCTTCCCCGCGCCCAACCGCAGGTACTGAGCCCCCCCACCACGACAAGGTGGACACCGTCGGGGGGGAACCTTTTTTTTTTTTAAACCAGGAAAAATCTTCGAAACATCCCTCGACGTCACGGGGAGGCGTGGAGGGTATTAACCTAACCTAACCTAACCTTTTTTCTTTTTTTTTTAACTAACCCTATACTTAGGGTTTTTTTAAACACTCATGACATGTTAAGGTTTTTTGTTACTCATGGAGAAAGAAACGGTGTAAAACAAATTAGTGTTAAAAGTAGTATATGTAGAGTTTTTGTTTAAAAGTATTTTATAGTAATAAATAAGGCAATCTGGGAGTTTTCTTTGGCGGTTCTTTCTCCTCAGTAAGCCTTTAGTGAACCGCTGGTAGATATTTTAGATAAAATAATAAATGCCCTTCTGGCACATGTGTAACTGTCTTTACACATTAGGCCCATCTGGCATGTATTGAACACCTTTATTTTAACACGTTGCCTGCCATAACGAGTATACTCGTAGCTTCAGTTTTTCTTACCCAATGCCACCCATACAAAACAGGCAATACGAGTTGACTCGTACTTGGCAGCTGACCCTAGCAGATCCTACGAGTATATCCGTAGCATGGCTTATAAGTATACTTTTTATTATCTGTTGCCAACTACGGAAATACTCGTATCATATTTACGCGCCAATTTTACGCCACGGATAATGAGATGGACGACGGGACTCCTCTGTACAACCTGCAATCTGTGTTAAATCACTTTAACAATTTGATGTCAGATATTTACACTCCATCTGTTAATATTTGTATTGATGAATCCATGATGTTGTGGAGAGGCCGCTTGGTCTTACGGCAATATATAAAAAAATAAAAACATAAATTCGGGATTAAGTTGTACGAGTTGTGTGAATCCAATGGCATAGTACTGAGGATTCGTGTATACACTGGCAAAGAACAGGAAGCTATCAGAACATCGACGTATAATCACTCAACTCAGGTTGTTATGGACTTAATGCGAGACTACTTAGATAAATGTTATAAATTGTACACAGATAACTTCTATAACTCAATTTTACTGACGAAATTACTGACTGATAGATCGACATACATCTGCAAAACCTTAAGAAAAAACCGCAAAGGAAATCCAAAGCCGCTGTTGACACGCAAATTGAAGGAAGGCGAAATGGTTGCTATGAGAATGAACAAAGTGTATGTCTGCAACTGCAAGGATAAACGTGAAGTTTTATGCATTTCTAATATGAACAAACCAACATTGATTCCGGTTCCTAACAGACACGGGCGAGTTTCCATGAAACCGAATGTAATAAAAGACTATAATGATTGCATGTCCGGTATCGATCTATCCGATCAAATGCTCTCTTATTACACTGCACTAAGAAAAACACTGTTTTGGTATAAGAAGTTAGCAATACACATCTTTGAGATATACGTTCATAACGCGAATATGATTTACAATAGTCAAACTTCGCCAGACAAAAAACTGAATTCTTTGGCTTTCAAAGATGAAATCGTAAAACATTTGCTGGGTTAAAAGTACAGACAGGATCCTAGTTGCCCGCCTCCGGTTGATTCCTGATCGAATACCTACTTTTCATTATTTGGAACTCATACCTCCAACGCAGAAAAAACAGAAACCGACGAAACCATGTCGCGTTTGCACTAAAGAAAAAAAACGCAAAGAAACGAGCTACTACTGCCCTGTCTGCGCGGAGAAACCAGCTCTATGCATCGAAAACTGTTTCAAAATGTACCACCTAGAGAAACTTTGTACTTAACCCCGTTTAAAAAATATATTTGAAGCTTGTACCAATTTCTAAACTTAGTTTTATTTCCAATGCCAGAGAATTAAACAAGACCCTCCTTACCTTGCCAGCGTTTCAAATAAGCCATGTAGCGTGCAGCAAACATCTACGAAAATACTCGTACTCGGCACTGGAGGCAGGCCTACCTGTTACGAGTATACTCGTAGTTGGCAGGCAACGTGTTAAATTCATATTTACAAAATGGGTAGTTTGCACAAATGTAACTTTGACAGAGAAAAATTGTGTTTTTCTCAGTCAACCTTTGACAACGGTATCTGTAAAGGTACTGAAACGTCAGGGAGGCTCAAATAATTAATATACGCGATATAATCCGTTTAAATTGTTTTATTTAAATGTGTGACAGTCGCGGAAACCGAAGAAAATATTATGTAAATTCAAATTTTATTGTCCGTTCATCCACCGCTGATTTTGCCATTGGCACTTTGCAGTACATTTCTATCGGGTAATTACTGCTTGTGTATAATGTGCAATTATAAATGTCACATCTTTCTTTATATTTGACATCTGTGGACATTGGTACCCATGACGCTAATTGTTTCCATTGTTCAAACTGGTTCTCTGTCAGTTTGCATTCGTCCATAAAACAGGCATTGGTGTGTAAAAGGCCAGAAAAATTCAAACTCGAGCTTGACGTTAAGCCTGTCAGTCTGCAATAATTGAAGTGCGCCTCCGCCAATGGTGAAGGTGGTCCTTGAAAAAATAAATTATTCTTTTTCCCCGTTTTTGCCATAAAATGATTATTAATTGTCAATGTTGCAAATGTCATTTCGTTAATGTTGTTATTTTTTATTATTTCACTCAGCATTCTATCACACATATCAAAGTGCTCGTCCTTGTTTAAGTCTTGATAACCTTTGACTTATCGATTCTTGAAATACCAAAATTATCCCGATGTGGATCTAGCTTTTGATCCGTTCGTTGTATTGTTTTGAACAAATAAATTCGATCCCTTCAGGCGATCTAGCAAGCACTTCCATAGCCTTGTCTTCGCTGAAAGCATCGTTTTTGCATAAAAGTAGAATAATATTTGTATTTCCACCGTACAATCCGCTATATTTTCTGCTGTCATTGTTGTAGCTACTGTTTTTCCTTCCGAATAAAACTTTGCCAGCTTGGTTTTGAAGGTCATTTGCTGGCCAAAATCGTTCTCGTATGTAATCGGTATCGGCTTCACAAGTTGCATCCACCAGTCCATTGTGTTCGTCTTCAAGTGCTGTGCCTTGAACGCAAAGTATTGGATCTCCAGTTTCGGCACAATTAGCCGAGTATGCTTCGTGCGTCCATCTATCGATCCCGTCCACTCCACACGAATGTCTGGCGCATTGACAAGTTTTAACAAGTTGGTCGCTGAGAATATCTTGTAAGACTTGACGACCATTGCCAGAATAAAGATACTCGCGTAAACAAGACAGGCAGTTAATTGAGGTGAGTTTGTAGGTTCTACTTCGAATAGTTCGTCCCAGTCTAGAGTTAAATCCCCACTGCTTACTTGTAGATAATGTAGATGAGTTGCCAATGGGTTCGTCTCGTTCCGTAATGCTTAGCGACGAGTTTATAAGGTCCATCATAAACTGCTGACACTTCACCTTCATCACCTGGCTTATACGTACCGACTTGAGATATTCGTTCCAAGCCTGCATTGTGATCTCCAATTCTTTTGCAGCTTCCTCCTCGGAATATCTTCGGTCTCTTCCGTTTCTCCATCTGACTCTAACTCCTAACCTCTATTCCAGGACATAGTTGTTCATACGCAGTTCCCGTATTTTGTTCCAATCCTTCACTATACAAACGTCCTCCTCCGTTGGCGGTGGTGTTGGGTTGCTGTGTCTCGATGGTGCTGGTACTGGTGTTTCTGCTGCATGTTTCCTGGCACGTTTCATTTTTGTAATGTACCAGACTTTGTTTTATTACGGAGTGTTATTCATATTAATTTATTTACACAGTTGTCACCTTGTTATGTATTATTGTATTATGTTGTATTATGTAGTTATGTATTATTGTGTATGGAGTTGTCACCTCGGTATTGACGTCATCTTGCACACCTGTTTGACAGTCACCTTGTCTCTGACCTTGTTATGTATTATTCACCTTGGTATTGACGTCATTCGTTGCCTGTTCGGTACCTGTCCTTTGTTGTCTGGATCGTTAATATTCTTATTGTTTGATTTTTTCATTGTTATATGGTTTTATGTATTTAGTATTATGCACCTGTATAAACCCGATCTAGGTGTTTTATAAGGCGGTTTGGTACCCAACCTTGTTATCCTTACAATTTGTTAACTCAAAGTAACATGTCTGACTCATCGTCTTGTCGTGTTCCGTCCCGTATTATTATAACTAAAATGTTGGATTAAGAAGAGACAATTGTTTCGGAAGATGTTGCCGTCGCACATTTTTATTCTGCTCTGGATTTGATAAAAGTAGCCTGCTTACGTATTTCTACAAAATTTTATATTTTAAATTATCAGCGTCCATGGAAGCCTTATTGTGCTGATTGTGTGAAGCGAATGTCTGTAAATTTTAAAGCTGTTTCTGTTGTGGATTATGTGTTTTCCCTGTAGCGTCCCATGGCGTACCGGGAAATATATAAATGTGATCTATGTTTTGCCGTTTGTATACACTTTCTCCTGTGTAATTATGTTATTATGCTTTGCGACGACAATAATTAAATGTATTGTTTTATTGTCCACCCAACCCAATGTGTACCGTACGCATAATCCGTATTGTTCCAATATTTTTTGATATAGGTAACCCTGTTAGTTCTCTTTGTGACATGTATTTATTGAATGCATATTGCAATTGATCCCACAGTGATCTGTGTGTTGTGTGACTTGGATTTGTGATCATTGTATGGATTTTAGGCCACTTGTATTTGTATACTATTTTCTGGTATTTGTTTCCTCTCTTCTTCAGTCTGGTATAACCATACAATAACTACATCATTTTTAAATTCTATTTTAGCTTTTGTGGGTTTCTTAGTACTTGTACTAGGTTTTCCTACTTGTGTTTTTTCTTCAATAATTGGTTTTCTGCCCGATGTTGATGGTTTTTCTACTTGTGTTTCTGCCTCTTGTTTGGCCTTTAATAATCCGTCTGCTTTTCTTATTTCCTCGGCTTCAATGTTTGCAATTTCCGTTTCCAATTCTTTTTGCATGTCCGTCTTATGTCTGTCTGTTTTACCCACTTTTATTATTGCCAATCTTTGTTTCGGATCACGCACATTGTTATCCCCATTGGTCGGTATTCCTAGCGCTGTATTTTTACCCTTGTATTTAATGTTTATTCCCTTTTCCTGTAATTTTTTTGTTCTTTTTGTCTCAAATATAAATTATCTAATGCAATTTGTAATTTTTGCGCATCTGTCACGTTTCCTTTTATTCTTTTTTGTCCTGCTACTGTTTCTGCACTCACCCATGTGTATCCATTGTCCTGTTCTCCAATTTCGTACCATGATTTTTATTTTTTTTGCCACTGTTTGTTCACTGTTTGCATTGTCTGATGGTTGTTTTCTTTTGTCTGACCTTACATTACTTGGCCCTGGCTGCTGTGGTGATTGACCTTGTGGTGGTGGTGCCTGTTGTACCGGTGTTGATGGCCTTGGTGACGGTGGATGCTCTTCTACATGATGTGGTGCAGGAACAGAATCTACTGCCCGTGGTGGTGGTTGAACGTTGTGAGCATCATCTACACTTGGCGCTGTCACTCGTCGTGTTGTCTTCGGCCTGTAATGAACATTGTGCTCAAAATCATTATGAAAAATGCATACATACGTACAATATACATGCAATCAATAGTTTTTGATTACAATATTTTGTTACCTACGGTTTATGGCTGGTTGACCCGCAACGGTGTATTTGTTTTTCCACGCAAACTTGTTTACCGCTAGTCCAGCAAACATTGTGTTTGGTTGTGGTTTGTCATATTTTGACATTAATAAGTTGGTTCCGTGTGATGTGCACTCCAAATCTATGCATGTCTCCACCATAATATTCAAAATGGCGTCTTCTAGAGTCCCGTATGGATTTAACAAGGGTAACACTTTTTGGAATATTGTTCCAATGCTGTTTGTCGCATTAAATAGGTAATATCGATGCTTCCATAATTAGAGGGGGCAATAGATTTTTTTAGTAACATTATTCAATCTAAATTTATATTTTATTTTGTTGTCAATGATTTTTGCATGTGCCGTCGAGTGGTCTGGGTCTTTATTCGCCTCCGCTGCTTTTCGACTAGACTAGACTTTCTAAATTTTTTCCATACTGACTTTCTGCTGTTATACTGTTTCCCATTATGCACGGTGCCAATTTCTCAAAACTTTCCCATATTCCAATTGTTGTTTGCGAATTTGCATTTGCATAGTTTACCGTATTTGTAGCTGTCAAAAATGGCGTTCTATTTCCCAAATTTGTTATTTTAATTCCACATCTAGTCACCCGTGCGCTGTGAAACACTTTTGTCATGTCTTCATATTCTTTTTCAGTCAAATAAAAGTATAGATATTGGCCTGGCAGGCTATGCACATATGAATCATATGTCACGTGCGCAGCGTCCTTGGTGTATGATGCTTTGGTTGATGCAATCGCAAATGTATTTTTTTTTTATTGAAAATGGTGCGTGTTTTTATCGTTTTGCACTCCCCCTCCAATCACTAAAACTTACGTTTGCTGGCACTTCCATCTCTATTGCTTGTTCCGCTCTTGGATATATTATGCCCGTGTAGTGTTCCAATAAATGTTTTGATGCTATTATTATGTAATATTTTATATATATATATAATTATATTATTATATCTCCGTATCCCAAATATTTTGCCACTGCGTCATAGGTTCCCTCTGGAGCGAATGCTGCCACTTCTTGTAAAAAGTCTTCGTCCGCTTCGCGCACTTGTTGTTCAAACACTTTACGATTTTTAGTCTTTTTATAATATTCTGTAATTTTATGATATTGTTCGTCGTGTTTTTTGCCACCTCGTCCAATTTATTCACTGGTTGTCCTTGATTTAATTCGTTTCCTGGTCCCAAATATTTATATCCCGGTAACACTAGTCCTCGCGAAGGCTGTTGTTCGTCCGGCGGTGGCTGACTCGCCATTGATACACCTCCTCTTCTGTCGCGCCTTTTATACTCGTGACCTCATTTGACCCCGTCGCAAACTCTTCACCACTTCAAGGGTTTAGGGTCGCGTGGGGTTGTCGGTTCTGTTCCCATAGGTGTCATGTTGTATTTTATTTACTTGTTTACTTCTCTACCCCTTCTCTACCATGTACCATGCACGCACGTAACGTAGTAGTAGAACCTAACCTAACCTAACCTAATAACTAACTAACCCTATCACAACTCCGAAATGTTTTATTATTTAGCGAAATTTCGCCAAATTTTTTATTTATCCGAAATTATTTTTTTCCTGAAACTCATATTTTAAAGGTTTTATAAACATCGTTTTAAAGAACGTATTAGGTTAGGTTCGGTTTGTTTTATAATTATTCTGGAATATGAACAGTTTTGAAAAAAAAAAAAAATATTGTTCGAACATATGAAATATTTGCGAAACGTTACAGACGGGATACAAAAATTCAGACTTTCCATAGGTAAACACGGCGATGTGATATATTGTATGAGCATGTTCTTTTAAAGTGAACATCGTTTACACTAAGATTGATTGGAGTTTTTATTAAGTAAATTAAATGTGGCGCTACGAAACCAGCACATTTAATTTGTATATTAAGTGAATTTATTGACATATTTATTCCACATTATTTAAATTGGTATATTGTTTGAAATTTGTGACATTGTTTTTTCTTAATTATCTAATGAATTATGACCTGCTGAATTTGTTTAATTTGTTTATTATGTTGACGATCACCGTGTAGGTTCGTGTAAATTGACTATGTGTAATTTACATACATCGGGGATTTCGGAGCGGGAACGATTTGAAAAAGAGTAGAGATAAACAGATACGTTAGTCTGAGAAAATATCATATTATGCCTAATGAATAACTACCTCTCTGCGAATTGTATACGCTCTATGAGACAGTTTTATTTTAATTCATGTAGTACTTTAGCGTCATTAACATGCCTCGTTAGATACCAATAAAAATAACTTTAATTAATTACCTGCACTAAATTTAGTAGTTGACACGATTTTCTGAATTAACTATTAATATTTTTTCTATAATTGGAATAGTTAATCTGCGGTGTCTTGCTGTAAATATCCAATTCAATGACCTGAACGATCTTTCCACGTCGACAGTTGTAATAGGTGCATATTTAAACTTTTTGAAGGAATCAATTGCTGCACGAGAAGTTTGCGATTGGAGTTCTATTTCTTTGCCTTTTAACAATTCATTTATAATTTTTAGTGTGCTATAGCGAGATTTTTTATTCAAAACGTAATTTAGGTAAATCGGCTACTACGCAGTCAAGGTTAATATCGGATTGGTTACCTGCGTCCATTGTATTGTATATTACAGCCCACAAAAATTTTCACGAGCTCACTATTGAAATCATATTTTATACTTGTGTGTTTATTGGATGCAACATGTCGCGTTACACCAAATTTTGTTTGAGCGAAGCTAGCATTGCATTTGGTGCAAAAAATAAAGAATCTCGGACCTCTGTCTGGATTATTTTTTATCCACGAACGCACAAACTCGTAACGAGCTTTTTTTCTTGGTGGCATATTTGTATTGATTATTATATAGTATTTTTAAAATGCAATTGCATGCAAGGGTACGGTATGACAATAAATGTCTAATATAATGTCAATATTGACACCCGATATCTGTGAACTATTTGCTTATAAGTGAGTAGGGACTTAACTGAAGAGGTTGATAATGACTGACCATTATAACATGTGTAATTGTGTACCTATATGAATGATTATTTTTTTATATTTTTCAATTAATTATTCATGACGAAGAAACCTCCTAGAGTACATTCTGTTTTTTAAGTCAATACCTACTCTTTGGCTAATGTCAAACGTTCCCGCTCTGAAAACCCCGATGTATGGTAATTTATAATGTATCCCTATATGTGTGAAATAAATATAATCTAATGTAATCATCGTAAAAAAACTAATTGAAAACTGAGGGAACGAGCAATAGAATAGCCCTAAAATAATAAAAATCAAACAATTGCGATGAATAAAAGATATCAACACTCTGATTTCTATACAAATCATAAAATAATAGGTTGATTTCATAAAATTTAAATGCATTGATGATGTTATGCAAATTATTTTTCCTCAAAAAATAATATAATAAATAGTCCGTCTAATCAGAATCCGATAGTTATTGTTAAAAAAAATACATGTAATTTTAAGTCTTATTATATAATTTATCATAAGTTGCACAGCTTGTAACTTAATATTTGTTTTACAATGCTATTTACTTACCCATTAGGTAGGTAATTATTTTTTTCTACTCCAGTACTTTTTTCTGTCATTTATATAGTTACTAACTCTAATATAAAGACATAAATTATGAAAGTCTGTAAAAGTCTATACTCTATTACCCAAAAAAACACTGCTAAACGATGTTATAATGTCGCCAAAAAAGCATCACTTAGTACCACAGATTACAAGATAAACAGCTGCATTCACACAATTTGCAATTAAAAAAAAACTTATTGTACTAAGGCATTGCTGCCAACTTAAAAAAAAAAGTTTTATCTTCAGTGCATGGATGTTTAGTATAGTGAACGTATACCTTTATGTATAAGTTCATATTTTTTGACAGATGTTTAGTATAGTGGACGTATACCTTTATGTATAAGTTCATATTTTTTTGACAGATGGACGTCAATAAAAAAAAAGTTTATCAGACTATTATTTTTTTTTAATTTTGTTGATTCCGAGCGGGAACATTCGCTACGCTCACATCGTAACCCATGCCACTCGCGTTTTTTGCCCCCTCTTATACAACGGTTGCATAAAATACTATTGCAGGCACACGCCTTTATCAAATAAACCCATTTCAGTGCATGAACATTATTTTTTATTATATTATAATTATTATTATTTAATTTATTTATTAATTCAAGTATACAACTTAAGTATACAGAGTGGAACAGATCGAAGGACTTTAAACAGGGAATTGTTCAGACTGAGTACTTAATTTTTCACCAATGAACTATGTAAATATTTCTATTCACTTTTGAGATACAGTTTGTTAAACATTAGTGTAAAAATCTGCACATATTTTTTGAATATTTCAGTTAAAGACAAGTGTCAATTTAAAATGTACATAAAATCTTTAAATTAGTAGGGTTGTCACTGATATTAACATATTTTATTCTAATGACTTTTTTTACTTTTAAATCCAGATTTATAATTATAATAGGTCGATTGTAGATAACTCAGATGGCATTACTCTGTCAGCTCAGTCTTTACAAATGTTCCACCCTGTATACAGTTTGTCTACATGTGCGAGTCTCTATAATAATGTTAAAAGTTAGGCATTTTTATTGCTAAACACTTGAGTGACAGTTTTAATAAACAACTTGTATTTGCGAGAGATGCCTTTTTAAAGTAAAACTACCCAACTATAGTCCAGTCCTTACAACTATGGTCCAATTTAATCCGAAAATTACTCGTGAATATTATGAATAAACTCTAGGGTGAACATCATAATTAAACAAATTTAAATAAAAACGTATAAAATCACTAATAGAATATGGATTTTGATAAAAATAAACGAGTTTTGTTTTGGACCATAGTTGGGTGATTGGACTATAGTTGGGTAGTTTTACGGTACTTTAAATTTAGATTTACTTGACTTGACAAAGTAATAAATAAGTAAAAATGAATATTTCAATCGCTTGACGACAAGCAAGACAAGATACCCTAATTTTCAACGACAGTATTTTTTATGAGAAATATCCGAGATTTTTAAAATTTTACCATTAAAGTAATACGAAGTCAAATATTTCAAACAAAATATTTTTATCTAAGTGGCTAATACTTCAAAGTTTACAAAAAAACTTTACTTATAAACCTTAAAAAATAAATAGATTCAGAAAATCCGCGACTTTCTATATTGGGTTGGTTTAATAATTCAAATTGCTCTCAAGGCCCGTTGTTCTTAAAACGTAAGCTTTCGTTAAAGTAAATCACGAATTAATACTGGATAAGGCTCAAAACTTCGTTTTTCGTTAAGATGAAGTGCTTTTGTTGTACTCATAAATAGTACCTTATATAATTGTTTTCATTGTGAGTAATGCATACGGTTATGGCACTGCCGGCTGCCACTAATCAGAAAGATTATCATGCAAAGAAATTGTTAGATGTCATTTCCTTATTCATAATAAGATAATTAATTTTAAGATAAATGGGATCCAAGGATAGGATCCCTAGGAAAATTTGAATCTAAATAGATTACAAATATAATAAGAGTTTTTTTTTCGTACCTATAACCACGTTTAGCTTCAATTATCATTATATTTGGAACTTTCAAAAGGTACTGAATGTTAAATGATGAAAACCCCCGGCGTGGACCTGGGTTCCACCCTTTATGTTGTTGATATTCCATTGATTTGTACCAAACGCTTTGCGTCTACATTTCTTACCAGGACGCTGCAGCTACGCTTAGATCCCTTCAAGTCGAGAGTGAAAAGGTACATACATTCTAGACAAGCATGCTTCATCTTAGGCCTCATCGTTACTTAATATCAGGTTCGTTCGAGGTCAAATGTTTGTCTATCGCACATAAAAAAATCGGCCAAGTGCGAGTCGGACGTGCGCACCGAGGGTTCCGTACAAACACTTTCCATCCCTAAGTGGTTAAGTTAAGTTTGCACCTGGTATGTATAGCGCCCCATATAAATTAGGTGCAAAGTTAGGTATTAAAAAAAAACTACTTACTAGATCTCGTTCAAAACAATTTTCGTTGGTAGTTTTTATAGTAATGTACATCATGTTTTTTTTTTTGATTTTTCATTTTCTTATTTTAGAAGTTAGAGGGGGGGGGGATCAACTTTTTTCCACTTTGGAAGCGTCTGTCACGCAAACTTTCGGTTTAGAAAAAAAATATTTAAGAAACCTCGATATCATTTTTGAAGACCCATAGATACCCCACACGTATGAGTTTGATGAAAAAAAAAATTTTGAGTTTCAGTTCTAAGTATGGGGAGCCCCCAATATTTATTATTATTTTTTTTATTTTTGCATCAAAATTTTAATGCGGTTCACAGAATACATCTACCTACCAAGTTTCAACGGTATTAGCTCTTATAGTTTCGGAAAAAATGGCTGTGACATACGGACGGACAGACGGACAGACAGACGGACAGACAGACAGACAGACAGACATGACGAATCTATAAGGGTTCCGTTTTTTGCCATTTGGCTACGGAACCCTAAAAAAGACTACATTTATTTAAAGAACTATCTGGATAAAAAAATAGACGTTTTATTTGCCGAAAGTGAAATGGCAGTTTAGCATTAAGTCCGTAAATCTTTTGCGATGGTAAAAGTCTGGCATCTTTCATACAGAATACACAGATATGATAGATTTTTGCCGCTAGTGTACTACAGTACAATTAAAATCAGTTAACACTTCGGCTTTTCTCGGTGTACACGCAATGTAGGGGTGTACTCGAGTTGTAGATCTTGGGGGTCGTGATGAGGTGAGCAATGACACTCGTAGTCCAGTACATGCACGTATAATAATTAATATAAAACTTTAAGAAAAAGGTACATTGGTGATAGATAGTAGCGCGGGCATGACGCGCCCGTTTGACAGTTGTTGAGTGAGTGACGGCAGCGGCCGACTGGTCCACCGCTCCCCTCTGCTGCCGCGCCCCGCACCATGCACTGCGCCGGCGACGGCTGACGATGATGCCCGAACATAGCCGAGGATAGAAGAGGCGTTAACATACTCCGCGGCGTTGAAAGCCTGTGGTTTCAAGGTTTTAGGCTGCTGGGCATCGGTTGTAGGCTGTCCTTGGACTCGGTTGCATCATCCTTTGTGTCGGGATCCGTAACAGGGAGAAGACACATCCTGTTTACAGCCCTTTTGATTGGACCCTTCTCGGTCATAATATCCGCCACACGACAGACTCCATCTTGACCGGGATAGAGTCGACTGACGCGCCCCATTCGCCACTGCAGCGGCATTAGGTTGTCTTCTTTGAGCAGGACGAGGTCTCCCACTTGAAGGTCTCTCTGCTTCTGCTTCCATTTGATGCGCTGTTGAAGCTCCGCCATAAATTCACGACGCCATCTTTCCCAAAATTGCTGCCGGATTTGCTCGATGCGCTTATATCTGCTGGCTGGGTTACCGATGACAGGCGATGATGGTACCGAAGTTAGTGGCCGATTTATTAAAAAATGCCCTGGGGTAAGGGGATTCATGTCGTTGGGATCTGATGAAAGTGGGGTTATTGGACGAGAGTTGAGGATAGCTTCTATTTGCATGAAAAGTGTTGCTAGCTCCTCAAACGTCAGGTTGGCGTTACCCGCAATACGCTTTAAATGATATTTAGCTGCGCGAACGCCGGCCTCCCATATACCGCCAAAGTTGGGAGCATACGCGGGAATAAATTTAAAATTAATTGACTCATTAGCCGCATAGTCAGAGACTGGATGACGGCTGGACCGTAAGACCCTACCTAGCTCATTGTGCGCGCCTACAAAGTTTTTGCCGTTGTCGGAATAAATCACGCTAGGCTTGCCACGACGCGACACGAACCTACGCAGACAAAGTATGAAAGCTTCAGTTGTCAGGTCACTGACAACTTCGAGGTGAATGGCTTTGGTAACAAGGCACACAAATACACATAGGTAGGCTTTTGTATTACGACTACCACGTCCCTTTTTATTTGCTATCATAAAAGGACCAGCAAAGTCGATCCCAGTAGATTGGAAAGGGAAACCTGGCTCAACTCTTACATTCGGTAAATCTCCCATTATAGGCTGAACCGTCTTACCGCCTAAACGGATGCAAGTTATGCATTTCTTAGTAATACTTCGTGCTAAATTTCTCCCACCTACTGGCCAAAACTCTTCACGGATTGAGGATAACATTAATTGAGCACCAGCGTGATATAGACGCAAGTGTTCGTACACCATAATTAATCTTGTGAAGTGATGCTTAGCATCTAGCAATATTGGATGTTTTTTAGAATAGTTATAGTCCGAATTCCTAATTCTCCCTCCCACTCGTAAAACACCCTTTGCATCAACGAATGGATTAAGAGATAGAAGTCGACTTCGGTGATGAAGTGGCTTACTCTCACTTATATTTTTTAGGTCTTTGTGAAATGACTGCGATTGACATTCTTTAACTAAGAAAGTCAATGAGTCTTCAAGTTCCTGAACTTGTAAAGGGCCCGTCAACCTCGTGCTACGATTTCTGCAATTAAATATGAATCGAAATACGTACGCATAAATTCTTTTTAACCGTATGTAACTAGAATGTCGATCAAACGATACTATCGGGTCGTGATCATTCGAGACTTTGTCGTTGACAGTTACAAGTGCCTTTACTTCCGGTAAATTTGATGTCGTAGTATGAGGTTGCGACGGCCACTCAACTGGATCCTTCTTTAGGAAAGAAGGACCTTCCCACCATAAAGATAAAGACTGGAGGTGCTGCGGATCAACACCACGCGAAGCCAAATCGGCAGGATTTAAATCCGTAGGTACATGTTTCCATGTATAACATTGAGTCAACTCATTAATTTTATTAGCTCGATTGCGCACAAAAGTTTGTAGAGTTTTAGATTGCGTTTTAAGCCAACCGAGTACTACCGTAGAATCAGACCATATCACATGTTTAGTTATATTCGTTTTTATTGATTGAGTAACTTTTGTGCACAATTGGGCTCCTAATAGAGCTGCACACAACTCTAACCTGGGAATTGTCAGAGCTCGAATCGGACAAACCCTACTTTTGGCACAGAGCAATCTAACTGTGACCTGGTTATTTTTATCAACTGATCGTAGGTACACACAAGCTCCATAGGCCTCTTGAGACGAGTCCACGAAACAATGGAGTTCTGCGCAATTGATATCGGACTCATCACATAGAACATGTCTAGGCAAATTGATATGCGACAAATAATGTAAATTGTTGACAAATTTTAACCACTTATTTTCAAAAATTTTTGGAACTGGATCATCCCAATCTAATTTTGCTGCCCATAAATTTTGGAGCAGTATTTTGGCTTTAACTAGGCTACAGCACAATAGACCGAGAGGATCAAATAATTTACAAGTCGTGGAAATAATTATTCGCTTAGTAATTTTATTTGAAATTTCCAGATCAATAGGAAAATGCAAGTTATCCAACTGAGGAGACCATTTCAAACCTAGGACACTAGCCTCAGTATTAAAGTCTAGACTATTTGTAGAGCCTGACTGATCATCGAGAATTTCCGGACAATTTGTACGAAATTTACGTAGCGGAAAGCATGCAGAATCAAGAACTTTAACAACATTTGTGTATATATGTTTCAACTCTTCTTTATTTGATGATCCTGTATTAAGATCATCGATGTAAAAATCATTTTGTATGACATTAGCTATGGTTTCATCTTGACATTCAAGAGCTAGTTGCTTAAGACACCTAGTACTCAAAAAAGGCGCTGAGGCCGTACCGTAACTAAGTGTGGCGAGCTGAAATATTTTAATTGGCTGATTGACCTGATCTCTCCATAAAATAAGTTGCAAATGACGCTGTTGCTGGTCGAGAGAGATTTGCCTATACATTTTCTCAATATCAGCTGTCAGAACGTACCTATTCGTTCGAAAACGCAAAAGTATTGAAAGGAGATCACTTTGTACTACTGGACCAATAGCCTGAATGTCATTTAATGACTTGTTTGTGCTGCTTTTCGCGGAAGCATCAAAAACAACCCTAAGCTTCGTTGTCTCTTTCTGCTCGCGAATCACACAATGATGTGGCAAATAATAACCAAAAGCTGGTCGTTCAATTTCAGTCATATGTCCTAAATCTGCATATTCCTTTAAAAAATTACGATACTCTTCTTTGACATTAGGATTTTTATCCAACTTTTTTTCTAAACTAAGAAAACGTCTCATAGCTATAGGATATGAGTTACCCAGAGACTCCTCTGGTTTTTCCTTTAATGGCATCATTACAGAGAATCGGCCATCTGATAAACGACTTGTATTTTCGACATAATGAGATTCACAGAACTCTTCGTCGATTGATAAAGACTTACAGTCGGAAGGCAAATCTTCCACCTCCCAAAAACGCTTTAGAGAGTTATCGACATCTTGTAGTGACGTCCTCCCGTGCCTTGTAGTGGCTAAATTACAATTAGAATTTAACTTATAGTAGCTTTCCCCTGTGAGACCAGCTACTATATATCCCAGTTTGCTATCTTGCAGAATTGGCTTGTTTTCACCTAATTTAATTTTTCTCGACTTAATGATTTCAAAAAACTTGTCCGCTCCTAACAAGATATCAATCTGAGATGGTTTATAGAATAAAGGATCCGCAAGCTCAACATCATGCGGCAAATCCAATTTTCCAACATCGACCTCAACACTAGGCAAGCTGCTCGTGATTGTTGGAATTACTAAACAATTGGCATTTAATGCAAATGAATTTATACGAGACTTAATTTTTAGTTGAACTCTTTCAGTTATTTCCGTTTCCTTATTATTTATCCCGGAAATTTTAAATGAATTTATTTTACTGGAGGGTAGTCCTAACTTTTTCCTTAAATCTTGTGTAACAAAGCAGGATTGACTCCCCGTATCCAGCAACACACGAGCCATGCACGTTGAGTTAGTATTTGAGCAAAGAACCTCGACCTGAGCGGTACACAGCAGTACTTGACCCGATGTACCAGTTGCCAAATTAGTTGATGCATTAATGTTCTCAGAATTTTCCGTAGTCGCAACATTATTAGAATTAACGTTGTCACAATGTAAAAGCGAATTATGCTTCTTTCGGCAACTACGACATGAACCTTTAAGAGTACATTGCGCACTACTGTGACCAGCGCGAAGACAATTAGTACAGAGTCTATGTTTCGAAGCCTCAACACGCCTGTCTTCAAGACTCATGGATTTAAACTTGCCGCATTGGTAAACATGATGGTTCTGTCCGCACACTAAACACGGTTTAATACGCGGTGCCTCAACAGAAGCAACAAAAGTTTTCGGATATTTACCCTCTTTTGTGACATATTTATTTTCATTGCTAGTACTAGGACGACTACAATACATTGTCTCTAAAACATTAGCTCGATTGCGTAGAAAATCTTTAAATTGCTCTAATGTGGGTAGTTCTTCTTTTGAGGGTAGTCGTGAAAAACTGCCTTTATACTCTTCCCACTTTCCACTCGTTTTGGGATCTAACTTTGCTGATACCAAGAAAATTACTAAAGGGTCCCAGCCCTTTGTAGAAATACCTAAAGCATCCAACGAGCTTAAGTTTTTTGACATATTGTCCAATAAGTACCTCAAAGCCTTAAAAGATTCCTTTTGTATTGGTGCAATGTTAACAATCGCGCTCAAATGATTATTGATTAAAATATTTTTGTTATCATATCTTTCACACAATGTTTTCCACGCAAGCTCGTATCCACTAGCAGAAAAATCTATGGATTTTATTACGACACTAGCGCCTCCGTGTAACGAATTCCGTAAATAGTGGAATTTATTTATCGGAGCAATCGAATCATTATTGTTGATCAATGAGTCGAACAAATCTTTAAATTCCAGCCAACGCGAGAAATTACCATCGAATGTGGGTAAATTAATAATCGGTAAACGTATTGCACTAAACTTCTCATGAAAAGAAGTAGATTTGAACGAGTCATTGTCCACATTGTTTTTGGCTGAGAACGTATCAATTATATCTTGAGCTAACGCGATTTGCGAATAGAAAAGACTTTCAGTTAGGGTTCGTTCCGATATTTGTTCATCTAAGTTAGAGGAAATATCTTCCAATTGAATTTGAATTTTATCGTAATCACCCATTAATTTACGTAGTCCATCTAAACGCAAACTTAACTCTTTTATTTGCAGTGACGTCAGGTCACTAACACGCGGAAGATTTTTTAAAAAGTCTTTAAAAACGGTCAACTGACTTTTGATTCCGCCTCGCCTTTTATTAAGTTTTTTAATTAAATCGGCATTACTAGTTCCTTCGCCGTCAACCATTTTTAAATAAACAATGAGCTAGGGTAATAAACTGGTTCAATCAAACCGGTAACACGATCCAGCCGCCAACTACCGCGCCGCTGCCGCCGAGCCCGCCAACAGCACCAACCGCGCCAGGCGGAACCGGCTCACAACAGCGACCGCGCTCCCGAAGCGCGCCAAACCCGCGTAGCAACAACGCGGGCCGCGTCCGCCAAAAGTTAGCAGCGACAGATTCACTGGAATGCACCGACAATGATATTTAAGCTATTTGTTATAAATATTCGTATAAAAAAACCTATTTCGCGATAACAATCGTTTAAGTAGTTAAAGAAGTAAAATTTAAGCACCTTTTTATAATTAAGAAGAAGGCAGAACGAAAATAATGCAAAGCGTAGTATACTTAGACTTGAACTCAACTCGACTAACGGTTAATTACCGTTAACTGCACTTTAAACAAAGACCTAAATGACGTTAACTATTTTAAGTAAAATATTTTAAACTTAGTACAATTTTATAACGTATTATTACTTTATTACTCGATATTTTTCAATATTATTGCAAAACAACTAAATACTTTCAATATTATTTGTATAAACTTGTAAATTTGTATTGACTTATAAGATTTGTATAGAAATCGTTCGTTATGCAGCGATTAGGATGCAATGACAATGCAAAAAATATGCAGATAGTTATTAAGCTAACATTCCAACACGTAAATAGAAACCGTGCAAATTTATAACTGCAATTGATTTGTACAGAAACCAATTGAGATTGTGCTTAGTGCTTGCAGAACTGTGCAATTTAGGCATGTACGCATTAAGCTAGATACACAACCTGACGTTTGCTAGCAGCCAGGCACTTAACATAGCAAATGGAAGTTAGAAATAGGGAAAAGACATAACAAAAGGAACGGGCTTACTTTTTGTCGGCATAGACTTTCGATGCGAAGTATCCAAAGCGCCACAGCAGCAACATTCCTTTGTCTTCCGTCACGATGTTCGTTATTTTTCAACGGCCGCCATAACGGTGATTTCCATAACGGTCACGGTCGCCAGATGTACACGCAATGTAGGGGTGTACTCGAGTTGTAGATCTTGGGGGTCGTGATGAGGTGAGCAATGACACTCGTAGTCCAGTACATGCACGTATAATAATTAATATAAAACTTTAAGAAAAAGGTACATTGGTGATAGATAGTAGCGCGGGCATGACGCGCCCGTTTGACAGTTGTTGAGTGAGTGACGGCAGCGGCCGACTGGTCCACCGCTCCCCTCTGCTGCCGCGCCCCGCACCATGCACTGCGCCGGCGACGGCTGACGATGATGCCCGAACATAGCCGAGGATAGAAGAGGCGTTAACACTCGGGTATCATCGCCTAAATCTGGAGATGGAAATGACACGAAATACATTACCGCGATTTCTTTTAGGTAGCATTCAATTTGAAGTATCATAAACGCAATAGTGTATAGAGCACCTGCCAAGATGACACTACTAACCGGTAGATCTAAGAAATTTATTATGCAGAAGCGACATGAATTTTAACATTCTTGTAGGTATACAATATATAAAAGACATATATAAGTCAATATTTTACTGTTTGATGTAAGTAGTACATACGATATTACGTCGGTTTTTTTTTTTTTTTTATGTCATAGGGGGCAAACGAGCAAACGTATCGCCTGATGGAAAGAGATTACCGTCGCCCATAAACACCTGCAACACCAGAGGAGTCACAAGTGTTTGCCTACCCGGAGGACGAAGATAGAATGCCTCTATGCTAGAAATTTCACCGGCTATCTTACCCCCACACCGGAATAGAACAATGCGAACATTGCTGTTTGGCGGTGGGTTAGTAGGCAAGACGGTAGTAACAATCCGGACGGACCCTGCACGAGGCCCTACTACTCCTAAAAAAATTAATAATAATCACCAAATAAAAAATTAAAAAAACCGATTTCAACCGATTTTTGTTGATTTTTCATAAACTGCTTGACCGATTTTGATAAAATTTACATGGGACCATCTCGGAAGTATACCCTATCAAATACAAAAAGAATTTTGTAAATCGGTCATATTTGTAAATTGATAACTCTATGTGAGAGATGAGGGATTCACGACAATAGACATGTTGACTATTTTTTTTTGAGGATGTCAATCGATTCTATTTTTTTATTGTGATCAAATGTCTATATGGGACTGACTACACTTAAACTGCTCTAAAAGTCAGAAATGACCGTCAAAGTTCAACATTTCTACGTAGCGCTAAAAACGCTCCATACAAAACGCGTCAGGCTAGTGACGTCACAGGCCGGTATAGGTACCAATAATTGTATGGAAAAATTAAGAAATTTGGCATTTTCACCGTGAAAAAGTGCGTTTAAGTTCATAGTTGTCATACAATTATTGTTTCGTAAAATTATGAGGATTCTGAAAACATTTTCAAAATTAATTTTGGATTAAAAAAAAAAATCATAAAATTTGCGTACCTTTGAAGTCACATATTTCCAAAAAAGATATATGTTTCTGGTTTTTTTTTCTTTGTTTCGTGATATATTTAGCTAGTTTTATTTATATAACTACAGTACGCTGTAGAATTCAACATCAGTCAAATAGCCTATTATCGAGGTTGGCCGAAGTGTTAACTGATTTTAATCGTACTGTATCATAGTAGATAAAAAATAAAATACTAAAATTGTATTAAAATAAATATCATGTCGTATAGGGAAGTCAAAGAAGTCAAGGAAGTGGCTACTGGTTATGGATAGGGTTAGACAGAGACAACATGCTTCATCATCTGCAACGACAAGAGATTCGTAAAATTATGATGATGTATTGAATATCAGTTTTCTATGGAGATGGGTCATTATTTTGGAAACATTTTGAAATATAAAAATAAAATAAAATAAAAATAAATAAAATATTTATTTATTCAGGTATTAACCCATTGGTTTTAACATTACATTACCAATATTATTATTATTATTATTAAATTGAAATAAGACAATAAATTAAGTACATTAAATTTAGATTTTATATATAATTTCAATGGATATTTTGAAAATTATACAGTTATTCTAAATATTCAAGACTTACTCAAAAAGTAACATGTTGCGGACACCACTTACTCTATACTATTAGTCAATTCGCTCACCCTCCTAACAAAGGACCAGAGTCTTTTGCGAATAATGGCGTAAAAGTCATCGACTCGATTAGTGGCAAACATGCCACACATTTTAAGAGCGTCATGCAGAATTTGATTGGGAACGCGGCGCCAGCCGGACTGAGGTCATCTGTTGATAAAATTTTATTCGTCCGCTCAACACGCTGAAACAGTGAGACGGATTTTATCCAATTTTGATATAGACATAGCTGGACATCTAAAGTGGTTATAGGATACTTGTTGACTTGTACGAACGACGTTACTGGCACCTTTTAGTACGATCTATAAAAAAAAATGGTTGCCTGTAAAGTCGGTTTTACGGGCGAAGGAAGATTTTACGTGACAACGTCTTTTTCTCGGTAGAATATTTATTTGTATCATATCCATTCACAATTTCCCTAACAACATTTTAAGTGTTACTTTTTGAACGCACCCATCACATGTATCATTAATGTCATTATAGTGTCTTTATTTTACATGTTTTAAATCTAAATATGCGATAATCAGACTATTATGCATGTTTGTTGTCGATTCCAAACCCTTATTTAGTCTAGATCTACAACATGTAATTATTCTAAAAATACCGAACCGATGGAACAAACATCATATGTTTGACAGGTAAGTACGAACAGTTTGTATTTGTATGGGAATATAAAATTATCGTTTTTATTATTTTCCACTCATTTATTCTATATTTTCTCACCGTTTAAACCTTCTTTTGACTTCCACGAATATTTCAATACTAAAATTAGCCAAATCGGTTCAGCCGTTCTCGAGTTTTAGCGGGACAACCGGCCCTCCTAACAGACGCGAGCGGGCGTTACACTTTTTCATGAGTGACTCCCAGCGCAACCTAATTTAAGACGTTGTCACGTCAAAAAAAAACATTTATACTCAAAAATTTCGTACCAACAATTGCGACTACTTGTAGAAAAATTTAAAACTGGTACACTGCATATTCTTGTGAGTGCAAGCATTAAATATGTGAATGTGTGCAAGTCTCCGTAATGGACAAAGTTGCGGAATATTTTACATCATAAAAGAAAGTTGCAGATTTTCTGGAGTTGATAAGTTTTCACCGGCAAGGAAGGAACTTTGAACCAGTTGAGTTAGGTTAGGAGTACAACATGCTGCAGTGTAAATGAAATTTGATAACGGAATGGTTTTTTTTTTGACGCTTGCTTGTGTCGTTTGTTTTAACTATTTAGGTATCTTGCCACTTCGTTTACTTGAAGTGCCAACATATTTACAAACCTCGATTTCATGTACGGCCAGCATGAAAAGTTGTTGACAAATTCTACTACTGGCATATGTCTTTTTACAGATTGTTTTAATGCTGACTCAGGGTAACCCAGGGTAGGTTTCGGTTACTTTTTTCAGTAGAATCGGTTGTGAAATGCGACTTGTAGGCGAAAACATTTCGACATCCGGAACTAGGACAAAATAAATATTTTTAGACAAGCTAAACTACTTAGACGCTCGAATCATCAAACATAAATATCTTCATGAAATAGTTTGTCTTTGTCCAGCTATAAAAATTAGCTTACTTACGTTTTTAGAGACTTAAATAATCGAAATATTAAATTTATTATAATTGTAAATATAAGCACATATAAGCGAAAAATTTAAAATATATAAGTACTTTGAGCGGGATTTGCACCACAGCTACAATTCCATAACATTAAAAAAAAACAGATTAGATTAGATTAGACAATTAATATTTAGAATATTTAGAAGTTTCTAAGAAATCCTACATTTTGTCCTACATCGCTCCTACGTAAGTTAAATCGATTAAGTAAGCCAATTTTTATAGCGCTAGCTTAAAGCGTTATATTTAAGTGAGGTAACAAACGTGGCTTAGAAATAAATTACTATTAGAACCCAACCAAAAACAGTACAAAACTTTGCCAGTATACTCATTTATGACTGTTACCATTTCTGAAATTGCCTCAAAACTACTCCAATTATTCTATTTTCTGAAATGATGAAGGTAGTTTCAAAAACAATATAGTAATTTAGACATTTCGATATTTATATTAGTGTTTCGGCTCTGTAATCCTTATTTGAAAAGTAATACACACACGGTTCCTAGAGTTTTATACAAATACATATTGTTTTTCATGTTAAATTGCACCTTAGTATCGTTTTTAATTGGTCCACCCGTTTTGGAACGTTGGGGAACGTTGTGGTGTGAACGGAACGACGATGTAGTACTACTAGAATTGAGAAAGATTCTTAGTTGGTTTGGACATGTAGAGAATGCATGAAAGAAGATTCACGAAACAAATCTACAAGGAGAATGTGAATGAAAATGTTGGAAAAGGGAGGCCCTAGACGTACGTTTCTTGATCAGATTGGAGACGTTCTGAAAAAAGGGCAAGTCAAGAGTACTTTAAACCGACGAGCATGCATGAAGAGATTAATGAATGTTGATGAAGCGAAAGATGTATGTCAGGACCGTAGCAGGTGGAAAGATCTCTGCCTACTCCATTGGGAAAAAGATGTGATTTTATTTATGTATGTATGTACCCGGTTTGGAGCTATAATGCGACAGACAGAAACGAAAATAAACAGCACACCTCTCTTTTTTTGTTGGAGGTTAAAAATCGCTTCGTTCGAATTTACTTAACTCTGTTACTTGCGGGAAATAACTTTTATACATCATCGACTTTCCAGGGAAACTAAAACTTTCCTTTACATGTCTACTTCAGCTATACACTCCATTTATCTTTAGGTGAAAACTTCTTATTGTATCTCGGATATTATAAGGTTATCTGACACCCAGAAGTTACGTCGCACGTCGCTGAACTAAAGTACTTAATGTTTATTTTATATAGGTTGTTGTTTTATTTGATACGACAGTTACCTTAAAGTAAACGATATTTATTGATAAATCTGTTTTAAGTATAACATGATTATATTGCCTATACATTGGCTATATTATGTCAATACAATCAAGTTCCTCATATACTAAAAATATAACACGTAATTCGCGACAATATCCGGTATAAACCCCCACATAAACAGAGAGGAGATAAAACGATGATTCGAAAACCCATTCAAGTGGAAAGTATCGCATTTTCAGTTGACCTAATCTGCGAAACTTCAGCGAATTACCTGACGACGAAGGGAAAAACTTGATGTTTTCTCCCGCTCGGCATCAATCATGGCGGCGGGATACGAGACAAATGATGTGAGAATTTTTCATGCTTGCTCCGGTTTTTCTTTTTTATTCTGTTTATTGGTTGTCAACGGAAACCATATGCTGATAATGATTTATATATCGATATAAAAAATCCAGTAAATATACCTGTAGAAGGTAAATTCAATGGATTTTTTACATCAGCCTTTTTAGTCTACTTGACCTTAATTGAATCTACATACATATTTTTAACCGATAGTAGAGTTAAAAATAATTAATGACACACAAAAGTGTTTTGTTACACAATAAACATTCCACGAAGGATATCGATGCCTACATTGTAATATAGCTGGCCAATACGTACCGATTTTAGGATTCCGTACCCAAACTGTGCTAACAGGACAACCGTAATAGGCGGAGACATTCATGTCTTTCGCATAATTTGTATGAGTATGGCTGCTATACCAAATACGCACTGAAAATAAAGAAGGTAAAAATTAAAGGTGGTACAATCATACAAAAAAAGTGTTTTATTTTCCTAACGGTTGAATGGTAGCTGCATACAGACACTTAAAAATTTCATGAAGTATGTTTTCGTATGAACACTATTGCTACTAATATTTAACACAGTCATTAGAAACATCGAATTAAGCCCCTGAGTATACTCAATTGCAGTTGCATAATGCGATTCTCCATTAATATAGTTTAAGACGGGCTTCATGAACCGCTATCACATACTGAGCAAGCACAAAGGGATGATGCTCAGTGCTCAATGCTCACCGCTCAAATTCGTGTAGAGCGTTACTTAGCAAACTCAAACGAAAAACTAGACTTAGGTCAGTATTTGGTTAAATTCCTTAAGACTAAATACAACTTCGGTAAAGCTAATGGGTTGACTGGAAACCGCCTGAAACTTTGTTCGCACGAGTGAGGAAGAGCCCTGTTTTGGCGTAGTCTGGTTAAATAAAAAGTATCCCATAACGATTTTTGGATACTCAGCAAGTAGCAAACAGTGCCTCGATGGTTTTTGTCGAGACACGGATTTATTGACGATTGGATTCAATTGCTCATAAATACCAATCAAATGAGGCGAAACCCTAATAAGATGGGTTTATATTGTCCTGTTTCGGAGTTCCTATGGCCATCTTCCGCCTCCATCATCAGAACTGCTCCAAAATACCAATTAGGTACTTATTGTATTGTCGCGTAAACTACTTTGTATACACGCAAAAGTTTCATTTCGATACGACACTTAGAAGTAGGGTAGGGCACTTAGGGTAACATTGATTCCCAAGATTTGATTAAAGTGTTTGTTAAAAACTAATGTAACTAACTAATAAACTTACAAGTGAACAAATAAAGCATCTCTCGAGCTAACATGGCAGTGTCAACTGACAAGGCATTCCTTACTCTAACTAAGGACTAGGCACCGTTGGTTTCTTGTCAGATGCCATTGCGGCTTGGTTTTCCCTTTGCAAAGGCAAAGTGGAGCCACTACGTTGTGCCAATAAAAATAGCTTTCAAATATACAATGCAAAGATCGAACCATAAAGCATAAGGAAAAATTCGAAAGGTTATTTGGCGTTAGAGTGGTGGAGAGGTTAACACGTTGGACCTGTAATCCAAAGGTATCGCGTTCGACTCCCGGTCTCTTCCGCCAGGTTAAGCATTTAAATTTTTATTTTTGTTTCGACCTTTACTTTACATGTATTAGTTCTACATATATAAAATATTGTGGTGTGTACCCACATTAAAAATAATGAGACATTACATGTTTCATACATTTATAAATAACTGCGCCCTCTCTCGCTTGCTCGTTCACTGCTGCAAAGTAGTGCGGTAAGATGTGAATATTAACGTATTCACATAGAGATCGCTAAGGTGTAAACCATTTCAAATAACCAAAGCAAAGATACGACACACACAGCATAAGGAAAAATCGAAAGGTTATCTGAGCGTTAGGATGGTGAAAAGGTTCACATGGTCTCTGCCACCAGCTTACACATTTTAATTTTTTTCTTTGTGCTTTGATCTTTGTATCAATGGATTATAAAAGCGTGTTAAAAAACTGTTTTCGATTTTATTAAGTGCTAGTTTACGTGTAATTTCTCCATTCCCAGCGTGAAAACTTTCCAAAACCACCGACCGCGTCCGGTCAATGTAAAACTATGATATATCGCTTCCACGTTCCGGACGTTATTTATAGTCGCTATCTCATTTACTGTTGCGAAAATGGCGGCCATTTGTAGCAATCTAATTAAATAATCCATGATAATTGCGTTGTTTTATATTGCGTTGCATACGGCGGATGGGAAAGGATTTGCGTAAATTTATGTTCCTAATTATTATAATTAAACTTTCAAATTAGATTGAAATGAATATTTTCGAACGCTGCCTGAATTTAATTTGAATATTTACATAGGAGTCTCACTTGTTATTGATATGTTCGGATCTTATTAACATAGGTGCCTGACGTTTGATTTTTTTAACCTAATGTAACTTTTCGCCTAATTTATAGTTTGATGTAACGCGTGTTTTTTCTTTTATTTTTTCGTTTTGTAACTAAAACTTTTAAATTGTCAGATGAGTTAGGACTTAGGTTAGGTAAGTTAGTTATTTCCGGTTTAGGTAGGTTATTAACTATAAATTTATGAAACATGTAATGTCTCATTGTTTTTTTAATGTAAATACACTCCATTTTATTATTTTAAAACATTTATACAAAAATTAAAGTAGGTACAAAGAAAAATTAAAAGGCGTAACCTGACGGAAGATACCTTTCTGTAGAGAGTTGTATGTTGACGAACACGCTGGACTGGTAATCCAGAGGTACCGGGTTCGCTTCCTGGTCTCTTCCGCAAGGTTACGCATTTAAATTTTTTCTTTGTGCCTCGGTCGTTGTATAGACAATTATAAAAGTGTGTTAAAAAATCTGCTTTTGATTTCATTAAGCGCTAGTTTACGTGTAATTCCTCATTCCCAGTGTGAAAACTTTCCAAAACCATCGACCGCGTCCGGTCAATGTAAAACTATGATATAGGTATCGCGTCCACGTTACGGACGTTATTTATGGTCGCTATCTCATTTACTGTTGCGAAAATAGCTTCCATTTGTAGCAATCTAATTAAATCATCATCATCATCATCATCATCATCATTTTAGCCACAGGACGTCCACTGCTGAACATAGGCCTCCCCCAGTGACTTCCAGATCGGCCGGTTGGAAGCGACCTGCATCCAGCGGCTTCCTGCAACCTTTACCAGGTCGTCTGTCCACCTTGTGGGTGGACGTCCTACGCTGCGCTTGCCGGTGCGTGGCCTCCATTCGAGAACCTTACTACCCCATCGGCCGTCAGTTCTACGTGCTATGTGCCCCGCCCACTGCCACTTTAGCTTGCTAATCCGTTGGGCTATATCAGCGACTTTTGTTCGTTCACGGATCTCCTCATTTCTGATTTGATCTCGCAAAGAAACACCGAGCATAGCCCTCTCCAAAGCGCGCTGTGCAACTTTGAGACCACGTTTCTGTTTCCATATGTCATCACTGGTAACACACATTGATTGTAGACTTTCGTCTTTAGGCATTGAGGTATGTTGGACGAGAAGATATTTTGGAGTTTCCCGAACGCTGCCCAGCCGAGTTGCATTCGTCGATTGACCTCCCTTTCAAAATTGGACCTACCCAACTGGATCACTTGTTCCAGGTAAACATATTTGTCAACAATTTCGAGGGTAGAGCTCCCAACCGTTACTGGGTATGGGGTGGGGGTACTGGGGTGACATTACCTTTGTTTTGTCCATGTTCATCCGAAGACCTACCTGTTGAGAAACTCTATTAAGGCCATCGAGCATTGTGCCGAGGTCCTACAGCGATTCTGCCATGACCACAATATCGTCGGTGAGTGACCGAAGGTGAGTAATGTATTCGCCATTAATGTTGATGCCGAATCCTTCCCATTCCAGGAGTTTAAATGTATTCGCCATTAATGTTGATGCCGAATCCTTCCCATTCCAGGAGTTTAAAAGATATTATTATAGTCCCAGCCACATCGATAAATACAACTTTCGCAAGCAGGCAATACAATATTCAATCAGGAAAACTATATAATATCATCAATAAACAACTAAATATTTATCCTCTATCTTACTATGACTGTAAAAAAGCAATAAATAAATGGCTAAAATCTAAAAGCTACCAAGACACAGAGGACTTGCTACATACCTACTAGAACTAGAACTAACACACACACACACACACACACACACACACACACACACACACACACACACACACACACACACACACACACACACACACACACACACACACACACACACACACATATACACACACACACACACACACACACACAGAGCACACACACACACACACACACACACACACACACACACACAAGCACGCACGCACGCACGCACGCGCGCACACATACACACACACACACACACACACACACACACACACACACACACACACACACACACACACACACACACACACACACACACACACACACACACACACACACACACACACACACACACACACACACACACACACACACACACACACACACACACACACACACACACACACACACACACACACACACACACGAGCGCGCGCGCGTGCACCCACACACTGACACACACACACTTTATTTTATCTTATTAATTCTGTTACTAAATTCTTTACTTAGAAATAAGTTCTTAGATATAAGTTATTTGAAGTAAAAATATTATTTTATGTTATTCTACCCTTATAAGGAATAGTGATACCTCTTAGCACAGGTATATTGATACTTAAAAAGAGGCATCATACACTGTAATATGACTGAAATTATTGTTTTGAATAAATACATTTCATTATTATTATTATTATTATCTTCCAATGCGGCGGTGAACAGTTTCGGAGAGATAACGATATCTAATTAAATAATCCATGATAATTGCGTTGCTTTATATTGCGTTGCATACAGCGGATGGGAAAGGATTTGCGTAAATTTATGTTCCTAATTATTATCATTAAACTTTCAAATTAGATTGAAATGAATATTTTCGAACGCTGAATATTTACATAGGGGTCTCATTTTCAATTGATATGTTCGCATATTATTAAAATTGGTGCCTGACGTATGCTTTTTTTAACTAATGTAACTTTAATTTGACGTTTAATATAACGCGTTTTTTATTTTATTTTTTCCTTTTGAAATATAATACTTTTAAATTGTGAGTTATGCTGGTTATATCAGGTTGAAGTAGGTTAGAAACTGTAATTTCATAAGATTGTAAATTATTAATAAATCTTTAAAAGTAAATATCGTAAAAATATAACAGAACAAAATAAACAATAACCCAATTAAAATAAGTCTATCTAAATCCAAAACTAAATCTAAACTAAGTCTAAAAATGGCCCCCGTGGCATTATACTAAAGACGCTGGCAGCATTACCTCGCTGTATTGCTATACTAAGACTGTAATGGTTTCCAAAAACATATAAAACATTACATTAGGTTAACTATTACATAATATGAAACATTATATAGTCATCCTTGACGTATCCGTCAATGGCGAACCTCGTGAAGGTCATTATTATATAAAATACTAGCGACCCGCCCCGGTTTCGCACGAGTTTAATGCTGATAAATTATGCATGTATTATACATTAACCTTCCTCTTGAATCACTCTATCTATTAGAAAAAAACGGCATCAAAATCCGTTGCGTAGTTTTAAAGATCTAACTATATGTACATATGGACTGACAGCAGGAAGCGTCTTTGTTTTATACTATTCTAATTCTAATTTTAAAATATGGCTTCCATCAGATTAATGATGATTTCGCCAATTTCATGCCGTTGTTCGGTGAGGTTTTGCTTTTTGTAAAGTGATAGCGATTTACAAAAAACCACGCGGACTATCGGGCCTTGACCCAGGAAGGGCTATGAACGCTTCAAGTTGAATTCTTCATTAGCTATTCACTCATACGTTAGATCACTGCACAATACGCTATCAATACTACACATTGAACAACAAAAATGAATAAATAATGAACAACGCAACTTAAACGCATGCGGCCATCTTAAGTCACAAACCGGAAGTCCTTGTTTTATACTATGTAGTGATAACTACATAGTTACTAGTATTCTGTCACAACTTAAAAACATTGTTTCGCAACTGTAACTTCTTGCCAAATTGTCATTTGTCCGAAAGTTTTTTTTTTCTGAAACTTATAATAATATCAGGGATTTTATAAACATCGTTTTAAAGAATTAATTAGGTTAGGTTAGTTGTTGATTTATAATTATTCTGAAATATGAACATTTTGGAAAAAAAATGGCTTTCGGACAACTGAAAATTTGGAAAAAAGGTTACAGATGAGAAACCGAAATTCGGACTTACGATAGGTAACCAAATGATATAATATTTTAAGTTTTATCTTACATGCGTCGGTGATATTGATAAGCACTCTCCGGAAAACCTAGTGGCACAAATAACTAAATACCCCATGACAAAGCAAAAGCTATAAATGGATCAAACCCAACCAATTCTAAGGATACAAATCCCAGTAGGTAAAATTTAACTTTCAAAAATGTAGGATGATTGAAATAAATCGTCTGTAACACAATTGATCACATGTATCCACGGCTTAAATCCTTCTTTGATCCCATACCTAATCGCCGGAACAGATCTCGGCTTAGGCTGCGCGGGGAAACCATTCAATAAGACAGACGTGGGATCTCGAGGCAACGACGGCAAACGTATGGACAAACGTATCGGTAAATGTACACTTGACTCAGTAAACTCTCTTGTTTTTTTTAATACTACGACGGTGGCAAACAAGCTTGAGAGCTTGCCTATGGACGCTTGCGATGCCAGGAGCATCACACACGCGTTGCCGACCCTTTAAGAACCTAATTTCTCCCCTCTTGAAGAACCGCGTACTGTAGCCCCCGGGGAAAACCTTGACAGGGAGCTCATTTCACATTGGTAGGAAATTGTTTAACGAAGATTTCAAAACACATTATTTATATGCTTATACCAAGCATTAAGTGGCGACGAGTACGACACTTGTCAGGATGGAACGACGGCAGATGGTCAAAGGCGATCGCAAGCGGTAACAAAACAAGGCCAGATATCAGGGGCAAAATAAGTAACTGAGTGGACTCATTTTAATATTTGTCTATTACGTTACTATTTGGTAACTCTGTTGACATTATTGATGACTCCAGTGACAGTTTCATTAATTAAAAGCAAAAGCAGCTGTAGGAGAGACAGTAAGCACTCGTAAAGGCTGGAATCAACGTAAGTTGACTAAAGTAAATAAATATTATTCTGTACTGCATGTCTTATATTTCGTTTGTCTTTGATTAGAGGAACAATACAAGATTATTTCTCAGTCATACAATATCTTTGAACTAACACTTGTGAAAGAGGTGGCGGTAATGATTATGTAACTCTGTTTAGAATAGAATACTCTTAAAATATTGCAGACCTCAAAATAAAAAAACACACTGTTAACACGTAAAATTTCAGTAGAGGTAAACAACAAACCATGCCCGCTATAATTTAGTCAGATTTTTTGTGCGCTCACTACCTACGCCAAAAGGACTAGACGGATCTGAAACATTTTTTTTAGTGTAAGAATAGTACATAGCTGGACATCCAGAAATGGTCACCTATACGATACCTACTTTTTACCCCGCCTCAGGTACGTAAATCAGAACAGAAGGTAACGCGGACGTAGTTGCTAACCTTCTAATTTGCTTTTTTTTTCTCTGTCATTAACTATCGTCATGTTTAACTTTAACGTATGTTACATAAGTACGGACTGATTCAAATGTCTTCCAATAAATATATTATATTATTCTTTCTCAGAAATGTGAATCATTTTATTTCCATAACCTCGGGATTATATGAGGCTTCTGCCATGAGGTGGTCCCTGAGTTATTTCCTGGAAACCTTGCAAATGCACTGACGGCGTACCTTCTAATCTATAGAGCCACCAAGGATTAAAAGAAATGGCGTAACGTTACCGATTTTTTGGTGAATAATAATAATGTATTCATTTTTATTATATTGTATTTTGATGTATTTTTTTTCTGCCTTATTTTGATACAAGGATAACTGGACATCCAAATATGGTTTTTTTTACGCGGACGAACTAACTGGCGCATTCTTAATTTATGATTAATTTCGCAGAAGTGTCGTTTCGTTGAAAGCATTTTTTCTCTGAAACCATAAACTTAAAAAAAAAAAATATTTTTTTCACGCAGTTATAGGTATGCACACCCTCTTCAGTTCAAATAAAAACCACCATGCGCCATTTGCATCTGTCATTATGAATATCCTTCATCTTGTACGCATTATCACTCTTTCTATGTATGCTCGTCGATTCCAGTGAAACCTATACCGCCATAGTGCTCGGCAATAAGAAGTCAATCCTGACTTCTGTCGTCTCAATACATTTTATAACCTAAAAAATGATTTTTAGGTTAGGAAATGTATGGAGTGTCAGCATTGACAGGACTTCTTATTGGCCGAGCACTATAGCGCGGCTAAGTGGGAAAACAAATACGTTTCAGAAAACAAGACTAAAACGGACAGTATACACACTCTGTGAATTGTACTTCATTGCTTCAAGGAAATGGTACCTACTTTATTTTATTTTATTATATGTCGGAAACGGTCATTAGTATAGAAGCTCAACGAAAAGGCGCGCCATTGGAAGGCGACAGTAGCGCCCCCTTGAACCTATTTTGGCGCGCTAGACAGAGCTTGGCGGTTCACTCAGCGAACGCCCACCGACACTTCACTCTGGGTCACCGTCGAATGCACTACTGCCTTGGAACTGTCCCGTTTCGTTGTGCTATACCAAGTTAGAATAAGTGAAACGTTATAACTCAACAATACAGTGTTAATTTAATAAAGACTATTGTGAGACTTTGATAACCTAGCTTACAGACCTCTGTGCCAGGAACTGTTATTTTGTGCTTCATTGTATAAGGAATAAATCAAGTTAATTGCATCCGTAGTGTTTCATCTTCCTCACAACTACCTCCTCGTCAACAACTGTGTCGAATAGCTCATCTAATATGCCACACCACACCGGCCATCCGACCTGTCCCCGACATATACATTATTGCAATAAGATGGGGTTTCAGACGGACAACCTCACACAAATCAACCCTGCCCCAAAGTAAGCACTAGTGCTTATGTTATAGTCACTAGGCGACAATATACATCTTTATATACAAGATAAATGCATATCAGCCTACTTAAATACTTAGGAAACTAAAAAAGTCAATGGCGCAGGAACAAATATTCGAGTTTATCACACAAATACCCCTGCTGGGATTCGAACCCAGACCCCCAGCTCAGTAGGCGCCAACCGAATCGTCGATCTCAAATATAAAGAGCATTTATTTTAAAAACCTGTGTAAGTAAGGTGCCTTTATGTTACGGTAAAGAGCACCGCCTTAATTTCTTTATTGTTTGATTATTCACACCTCCTTGGGCCGCGTAATAGGATTGCCACCAACAAGCGCGTGCCAAATTGTAAAAACGGTTTTAACAATTTTTCCTTATTTTGTTTGAAAGAAGGTTAGGAAAAGTCTCAGGATTTATTAGTAGGAACCAGAGTTTTGGGTGCGGCTTTTAACAAGGTTGTAGGGAGAGAATATCACTGTTTAGCGATGTTATCGACAAACCGATGGTTTATTTGTGTTTTTATTACATAAACACCTTCAAACCTTCAAGAAAAGAGCGTACTCCCATCTGAAAGGCCGGCAACGCACTTGTGACTCCTCTGATGTTGGAAATGTCTATGAGCGACAGTAATCGCTTTTCTCCAGGCGATCCGTTTGCTGGTTTACCTCCTATGATACAAAAAAAAAACGGAATTCGGGCCTGCGGAAGACTTTTTCCCAAGCTGACAAAGAGACGCTTCGCTCGCTCGGTAAACTAAAATATTGCATATATGAGCGAACTAGCTGCACCGCGCGGTGTTATTCGCTCATCCCACGGGAACACTACATTTTTCAGGATAAAAGTAGCCTATGTGTTAATCCAGGGTGTCAGGTACCTTCATACCAAAATGTATCACAATTGGTCCGATCCAGCCGTTTGAGCGTGAAGTAGTAACGAACAAACACATAAACAGACTTTCGCCTTTATAATATTAATGTAATATTAGAAGCCTGTCAGCCCTCTCTGTCATGTTGACAAGAAACTCGTCTCGTCGGCGTTAGTGGACATTGTGGCTCTTAACAGCAACATAATGCTGTCTAGGTCATGTTTGCAAATGAGCGTTCACGAAAATGGCCTGACGTAGAAACTACTCATCCTAAGTAAACCAGCTGTGGTTGGCGCGTAAATATTTTAACAATACATGTATGTAGAGGACCACCAGGTATTAGGGTATGGCGTCGCCATGTCGCCCTGACAAACATTTCCACGTTATTTCAAAAAGGCGTAACGCATCGATTTTTCCGACGCAGATACACCCTTTTTGATGTGGAGGACTGGCGACAATGTTTGTAAACTTGGTTCTACTTTGAACCCGTAATGTATTTGAATTTTTAGAAGGGTAAAGATTTTGTTAGGGCTCAAAGGCAAATAGTATAGCCTTTGACCGAATACAAATAACGTGATTGGAAGGTTGTTTGGGAAATATAAAGATACTTTTTCTTTGGTACCCTTCCTGATATATTTTTAGGATATTTTTCAACTAGTCGGTGTTAAATATCGTCTGTTATCATTATCATACGTAAGTTATTATTATTTTGGTCTCCGTTATGGAGTTTGATCGTTAAATAAATTAGGTAGGTATTTTATATTTTCCAAAAGTTATTTTCGCCGTTAAAACACTTAAGTATGTGTTGCATGCAGGATTCAAAATTATCAAGATAATTACGCTACATTATAATTATTGAATGAGAATATTCGTAATGACAATATTTATTAAATACAAAAAAAGGACGCAGGATTGAGGCTATATATGTTTATAGCCAGTTTAATTATAGATTTCGCTACTTATTACTTGGTTCAAATACCAACAATGCCAAAGGTTGGATAGTATTTTATTATCTATCGCCAGTCAAAATATCCGTACTTCAACTAAAAATCTAGCAACAAAGTTTACGATGGCTTTATTTTACCTCCTTAGTACATGGAAATCGTGCTTTAAAAGTGGGGTTACCTTGCATTAAATCGGGTAGTTCTGATTTTTGTATATGTTGCCTACAGTGAAATAAATGGTTATGATAAATCCAATTTTTCGACCTCGAAGACCCGCCGGATCATTGTGAAATTCTTGAAAAACCATGAATTTTTCGGTGTTATTTCATTTTTTGTTACTTATTTCCACCAAACGCTTTTGTTACAGTAAAAATCACTATGAACACTTTTAAGTACACTAAATTTGCAACAAAATCAAAGTAATTTGGTTACATTAGAACCAATAGTTTCTAAAATACAGCTATTCAAATGTTAACAAATTTACCTAAAAATGTTTTTCAAATTAGTGGTGTATTTAGAGGAAATCGGTTCCAGTCATGTCCAATACTTGCAAAGTCGCTACGGCTCCCATATAACTGTGGTTTTCGATGGGTATCCATCTGACGCTTTAGAAAAAAACACCAAGAGCACGTCATCGTAGAGTTGGAACAAAGTCCTCATCTGACGTTATCTTCTTCTTACCTACTCGACGGATTCCTTCATCCACCAAGCACAACCCGTAATGGCACTGTTCTTTCACACTTGCAGTGGTTGTGATACAACTTCAGCACTTTTTGGCCAAGGAAAAATGAAGTTTCTGTTGACACTGAAAAAACAGCCGCGCCTCAAACAAAACGCTGCGGTTTTCCTAATTCCTTTCACTCACATCTGAGGAGTGAGGCCTCGCACTCGAGGCTTCATTCCTCAGCTGATGACGAAGCCATCAGCTCCTCAACCCCTGCTTAAAATTATTTCCTGCAACTGCAAAAAAAGTTGGTTATACAACTTGTAGTTGCAGAAAATCTGGCCTCAAATGCTCGGCTGTTTACAACCACTGCAGCGATAAATCTTGCTAAAACAAGCCTGACTTGATATCTGACGACATTGACGAACAATTCATCGACGACCCATCATTGGATGGCAGTTTCGAGCGGCCTGAGCCGGTCGATGAAGAAATACTAACGGAGTAAGCCCTCCACAAAAGAAATGCTGTAGATCTGGAAGATCAGCCTGGTCCATCAAAGATGTACAAAAAAGACTAATAATTGTTATTATTACTGTGTTTCTGTAAATTATAATGCTTATTTCATACGTCGCATTTCATTTTACAAACCCTTCTATTATTTTGTTTACTCACCTCAGCAACTTCACACAGCTGTATGTAAAGAACTATCGAGTCTTAATAGACGAAATTGGTCTCATTTAGTTGCGGATGGTGTGTACTTTAATAAAATATATGGACTTATAACGTAAAATGGGTCCTTAGTTGACCTCGTTGCCGAAAACGTAAAAAAACGTCTAAAAATATATATTTTTCGAAGTTTGGCTAATTTTTGAACGCTTGCATCTTACAAACTATTTGATTTATTGCTCTCTCACTTTAACATAATTCGTTGAAAATTTAGTCTTCTTTAAAGTTTACATAGTGATATTTGCGGTAAAATAGGTCTCTCATGGTAAAAATTGGTGGAAACTGAAAAAACACCGAAAAATTCATGGTTTTTCAAGAATTTCACAATGATCCGGAGGGTTCCCGAGGTCGAAAACTTGGATTTGCTATAACCACTTCATCATATAGAACATATAAAAAAATCAGAACTACCCGATTTAATGCAAGGCAAAATGTACCATTTCCATGGACTACCTAGTACACCAGTAAAATGTTTAAACCACTCGCAACATAAACAAAAACTTTTTATATCCAGCAAAGGACTTCATTTAACTACCAAAGAGTTCCATAACCGAAATTTAAATATTTATTAACGTCATAAAATACGCAGACAATGTGTAGAGTTATTCCCGTCCGTAACCAGGTTTAACTGCGTCTTAAAAAGGTTAACGATGCGTTTAAAAGTTCCTCGGGCTTTACAACCCTCTCTTAATTTTTAACACGCGTCCATTAGGTCACAAGATGGTGGATAAGTTTGGTTGTTGGCTGTTTCGGTGACTTTTGAAAGACTAACGTGATATTCAGGAGTATGCTTAACACTTTTCTGATAATCGCGGCCTGAGGCAAGACAGGGCGCACCGCAAACAGTGCTAGGTTTCACCCTAGCTTAGCAGTCTTTTTCTAATTCATATCTTTCTTACCACTAGCACGGTAGCACTAAGATGAGCCGGGGCTAACGCGCCGCATAGCATAAGCTCACCAACCATAAAATATCCTTACCTAGACCTTCTTTGACCATATCCAGAGAAAGATGATACATAAACCATCAGATGTCGCTAGTGTATTAAGCGACGTCGCGACCAAATGTATAGAAAAAAACAAACAACGTTCATCATGACACTTATCTACAACGTGTCTTTGGATTCGACGCGTGATGGGAGAAGATCATACTGTGTACCTACACATTGAAAGTCTCTTTAAGAGGTTACCCGGAAAATTTCACTATTTTCAAAGTGTTTTCAAGTGATTCCACTTCGTGCAATTCCCGTGAAAATTAACGCAATGTACCTTGGTATTTGTTCTTTATTTCTGTCTTATTGAATTTCTAAATAGGTAACTCATATAACATGAGAAATCTTAACACCCGGCGTGAAGTCCTCTTTCTAGGTCAAGTCAGTGAAGACTCTCTTGTTACGCGACGCTTAATAGATATGAAACTTATACCAATAAGTGAGTTATTATATTTAGTTATTATATTAATTATGTCTGCTGGTTTTACAAGAGTATATTTTTTGAGCAAAAGATGTTCATCGAATTTATGCTTAAATGCCAGCTCGAGGTGCTTAAAATGAAGATGTCACTAGTCACTTTGACGTTGTACATGCGGCTCCGTCTAACAGGTGTCAACGCCGTAAAATTGTACGAGTGTGGTAAGCTAGTGGGAGGGGAAAAATGCTCGAATGCCCTAGGTCATTGATTCGCGGTACGCCCTTAAATTATTGGTCTTTGGTATCACGCAGTTTCCTCCTCCAGTCACGATCCATGGTTCTAGATGACTGTAGGAGAGCTGAAGATTGAGCTAAGTGGTATGCCATGGGAGAAACTGATTGGGGCTGATACGACCCGATGATTATATCGGGTGGGGTACGTGTGTGTATGTATATGTGTGTCTGTTATGTTATATTTTGTTAGTACTTCACTTTCAATATTACTTTGCTGTCGCTCGTTTAGTACATTTGATGATCAGTGGCAGTTAGAATGTTGTTACCAACCAATAGTAAGATGCATTTGGCACGAGTGAAATTCGCTCGGCTGGTGCCAAGTTATGCAAATTGCCCTAAACCACCTGCATCCAAAATCGACCAATTTCTGGTATATCCCGACGATCTTGCAACAGGAATTAAGTTCAGGCGGTCGCAGTCAAGATGATTTATAGAATGTTAATAATGAAAGCGGTTCATAACAGTCTTGTCAAGGATATAATTTAATACGAGCGCAATCTATTGATATCTCCATATCATTTGACTAATTAAGACTAAAATAGCTGTTAACGCAGGGTCCTAATTCCATGTATAATTATCTCTCTCTGATATCTGGGATAGAATTCGAAGTGCCAACCCGATTGCATTAAGTTTCCGCTTCATTTATATGCAACGTCATAGATATCAAGCGCAAACTTCGCTTGACTGGGTAGTAACGTGAAATGTCAATAACTATATGCAGTACGATTCGCAAACATTGCGTTTTAATGACAGCTAAAGGCGATACCAGAGACATTCATGAGATGTCGCTTATTTTATGCGGTGGTTCAGGGACCTAATTCGAGAATACCGTTTAAGAGATCGCAAAACGTCAAAACTCTATTAGATAACAGTGTTATCACCTTTGAACTGTCATTAAAATGCGATGAGCTTCAAGTGACATATCTCATCTCAATTTTGGAAATACGAAGGCGATAATGATTGTTAAAAATTCTATCATGCATAATATGAATTTCTATTTTTAACGAAACGTGACTAATTTCACGCACTACACGGTCAAGTTAAAGTATGCGCCAGTTATTTATGCCGTCACATACAAAGGAAACGCAAATTAAGCGTGACCGGATTGACGAAGTTGCGATGTTCTAGGGATGTCGCCACTTGTCAAGTAGGGACACATCAAAAGTGACGGATGGCGATGAAATGGAGAGATCTTCATCATCTCTCTAAAATTGGTCGAATTACCCCCCAGCTTTTTGTTTTTTTTTTTCGAAAATGATGGAGATACGGTGGTAAAAAACGTAAAAAAATTACAGCCATTTTGAACCTAACTCACTAGGTCTACGGCTGACAAAACCCCTTGTAATTTCATTAGTTTACTAGATTAGTCTATTGGCAATGTCGCAATGGAGGGTCGCAAGTTATGCGATGAGACCTGGTTCGCGGCACTCGCTGACAAGAGACAAAGACATCGACAAGGCGATGTAGTGTTGATCTCGTATCGGTTTAGTTAGCCACCAGAAACGGTGTCTCCCAAACATTACACCATACTCGTAAATCGTCTGCAATAAATGCAAGGGCCTATATATTTATAATGTCGCAAATATAGATAAACCTATAAACCTGTAGTACGGTGGTAACTTGGTAAGGTATTGACCTTGTGTTTTCTAATTAACGTTATTTTGTTTTGCCATCTTGAATAAAATTAACCCTTTGTAACTAAATATTGCTGTTCGTTGACCTAATGCGATTGCTTACGTCAAAGCTTCAGGACACCCTTGAAAATGTTATCATGTCACTCCCACGCCTTTATAACACCGCATGTTGGGGTTGTTTCCAATAAAACTTGTAGATATATACTTAAATTTTAATGTCTTTCCACAATGAGTTGTAATAGTTTAACAATAGGTTCTGTGGCGTATGATGTAATTTTTAAAAGAACGTATGTACGTGCAAGCGCCTCAGTGTCGTAAGCCATCTGGTCGCACAGCACTCGCCGCGGCCGGCCCAGCGGTGGGGGACGGTGCCGGTGGATCTCGAACATGCCCCCCAGCGTTGAAAGGCTTGTCTTTCAACTCTTCTTCCTCATTGGTAGGTAAAGGGCAGATGCGGTTGAAGCCTCGTCGTATGACGCCTCTTGCCGTTTTTATGTCAGCAACCCTTGTGACTCCGTCAGTTCCTGGATAAGTCTCGACGATGCGCCCCAGACGCCATTGCATGGGCGGTAGACCATCGTCCTTGATGAGTACTAGAGCTCCCTTTTGCAGCAGTGGACCCCTCGAAGTACGCCATTTGGTGCGTTGTTGAAGCTCCGCAATGTATTCTTTGTGCCACCTGGCCCAGAAGTGCTGGCGCAGCTGTTCCAGTCTCTCAAAGCGTGTGAGCCGATTTTTGTTAATGTCGACCAGCGAAGGTGTTGGCAAAGCAGTCATAGGTCGTCCTACCAAAAAGTGCCCCGGTGTCAACGGTGTCAAGTCATGTGGGTCAGTTGAAAGAGGTGTTAGGGGGCGTGAATTTAAAATGGCCTCGATTTGAACTAAAACTGTATAAAGATCTTCGAAAACTAAATGAGCGTTGCCTAACACGCGATTTAAGTGTGATTTTAAACATTTAATGTTTGCTTCCCACAAGCCGGCCATATGTGCAGCATAAGCTGGTATGAACTTAAAATCTATACTTTGATTAGACATTTCATCAATTATGGAACTTGAATTATCTTTAAGGAACTTATAAAGTTCATTTTTTCCGCCCACAAATTGGGTCCCGTTGTCGGAAAATAAAGTAGCTGGTTTGGAACGTCTAGCAATGAAACGACGCAACGTTGCTAGGAAAGAATCTTTGCAAAGCGAGCTTACAAGCTCGAGATGGACGCATTTTGTGGCGAAACAGATAAATATAGCTATGTATACTTTTTCTACCCTACTACCACGACCTCTTTTATTAAGTGCTAATAAAGGACCTGCGTAATCCATTCCGGTGGTGTGAAAGGGATAGCCAGGTTGAAGACGCTGCTCAGGTAAATTACCCATAATAGGTCTTGTTGTTTGTGCGTTAAGACGAAAGCAGCGTTGGCATTTATGTACCGTAAACCGAGACAGATTGCGCCCTCCAATGGGCCAGAACTCTTCACGAATAGAAGAGAGCAAAAGCTGAGGTCCAGCATGCATCAAACGTAAATGTTCCGCCCGAAATATAAGTTTGGTTAAGCCATGTTTGGATGTGAGTAGAAGTGGATGTTTCTTGTCAAACGTGAAATTACCGTTCTTAATCCTACCTCCTACTCTCATAAGGCCCTTTTCATCAATAAACGGACTTAATGATAATAGTCTATTTTTTGTTGATAATGATTTACCCTTTGCTAAAGTCTCATACTCATCAAATGATTCCTTTTGCGACAATTTAACTAACGATTCTAACGCTGATTGTTTTTCAGACAAGGAAATGGGTCCTTGCAATTTATTATTTTTATTTTTGCAATTAGCAATAAGGCGCAGAACATAAACCATAGTATTTTTAAGCTTTGTTAAATTCGAGAAACGCGAGAATGGGAACAGTTCAACTGGGTCCGTAGCAGTCGTTGCCATATTTGCCCTCACTTCTGGCAATTCTGACTGGCTATTGTCAAATGTTTTATTAGGCCATGACTCCTCATGATCCAGCAAGAACTTAGGCCCATTAAACCAAATATCTAACTTGTCGGGCTGTGCGTTAGTAACGCCTCTACTCAATAAATCAGCAGGATTGGACGTTGTAGGAACGTGGCGCCAGAAATGTGACTTTGTCAGCTCTTGGATGTCGGCTACTCTATTTTTAACAAATGGCTTTAACTTATTGGGTGGCGTTTTGAGCCATCCTAAAACAACTGATGAGTCAGTCCAAAGGAAACAACAATCTACACGTAGCCGAGTAGTCTGCAATACCTTCTCTAAGAGCCTAGCAGCTACCAATGCTCCGCAGAGTTCAAGACGCGGGATCGAGAGTGCCTTTATTGGTGCCACGCGTGTTTTGGAACACAAAAGACGAACTCGTATGTTGCCACGTGAATCCGCAGATCTAACGTAGGCACAGGCGCCGTACGCGTCTTTAGAGGAATCGCAAAAGACATGGAATTGTATGTTCACTGGATTATGGCATACAACGTGTCGAGGAATTTTGAGACATTGCAAATGTCTTAGCTCAGTGACAAAACTGGCTCACAATTTTACAATATCTTCAGGCAAAGGACTATCCCAGTCCAGTTTGTGCAGCCAAAGTTTCTGCAGGATGATTTTACCGACAATTATGAAAATGCTTAAGATACCAAGTGGGTCAAAAATTTGAGAAATGGTAGACAGAATCGTCCTCTTCGTCACATTGACACTGGGATCTGTTTTAATGTCAAATTGAAATACGTCATCTGACGGTGACCATTTCAAGCCTAAAGTCTTGGACTGTTCATGCTCGCTCAAATCAACGGTGGGTGAACTATTTGAAACATCCGAATCATCGCTACAAGTAGGCAGATTAGATCGAAATTTTCTTAAATTAAAGCAGCCTGATCTAAGTTCTCTGGAAATTTGAGCACGAAGCGCCATGAGACTTTCAGGTGTTTCAAGCCCCGTCAACAAGTCGTCAACGTAACAATCTTCACTAATGACCTTGCGCACCAGATCGTTGTCACATTCGTCCGCAATTTGCTTAAGGCAACGTATGGACAAAAAAGGCGCGGAGGCTGTGCCGTACGTCACGGTTTTTAATGCATAAGTATCGAGCTGCTTGGAAGGGACATCGCGCCAAACTATTTGCTGTAGGTGACGTTGATTTTCATTAACGAGTACCTGCCTGTACATCTTTTCGATGTCACCTGCCATCACGTAACGATGTTGCCTAAATCGCAGAAGTATAGAGAATAAATCGCTTTGTATCGTTGGCCCCACCATTTGAAGATCGTTACAGGATAGACCAGAACTAGTAGGAGCGCTTGCATTGAATACAACTTCGCTTTGTATCGTTGGCCCCACCATTTGAAGATCGTTACAGGATAGACCAGAACTAGTAGGAGCGCTTGCATTGAATACAACTCGAAGCTTTGTAGTTGTACTCTGATCACGCAACACGCCGTGATGTGGCATAAAATATGAATTGTCACGAGGATTATTTATGTCACTTAATTCCATGTGACCTAATGATAAATATTCCTTCATGAAATTAACGTACATGACTTTTAAAGCAGGTTGTTTTTCAAGCCGGCGTTCTAATGCTAAAAAACACGCCTTGGCTCGTTCTAATGAGTCGCCAAGCTCTGTCTCATCGTCTTTAAGAGGAATACCTACTGAGAATCTACCATTTTCTTTACGTGACATATTTTGTATAAAGTGTTGTTCGCACAACTCCTCCTCAGCAGTATATGTGTGCTCCTTAAGGGCTGGAACCTCCTCAATAGTCCAGAACTTGGCTAATTGATCCTGAATCTCATCAAATTTTGTGAAATTGCATGAGATTTTATTTGACGTTTGCTGCCCAGTGGGTCCCGATACGATGTATCCGAATTTAGTCTCCTGTAGCACTGGACAATTATTGCCTAGTTTTATTTTGTTTGGACATAACAGATCCCAAAATATGTCTGCGCCAAGCAGTATTTCGTAACTTGACGGATTAAAGTATTCTGGGTCTGCGAGTTGAATACCCGAAGGAATATTTAATGTGCCTATATTAAAGACTTCATTGTTAGTTGAAGTTATGTTTGGCAACACTAATAATGTAATGTTTGTTGTAAATGAATTTATTCTGGACTGTATTATTGCTTCGCATCGTTTATTAATGGTCGAGACCTGGTTATTAATGCCAACCACCGTAGACGTGGTATTCTGAGATTTTATACCTAACCTTTTAAGAAGTGACTCTGTCATGAAAGAAGCCTGACTACCAGAGTCTAAAATAGCTTTGACTTCATGAGGTCTATTATGAACGTCTAGTATCTGAACTAATGCTGTAGCAAGAAGAACCCGACCTGAACGCTTATCGATCGCTGACATGTTAATGATAGTGTCAGTATTCGAATCTGACGCGGATTGGTTAATAGTAGGCGTAGTGGTCGCGAGCGCAGCCGATATGCTCGATGTCGCCGCGTCCTTTGTACCACCGGTGCAGCTCAGGTCCCTGTGTAATAAAGTGTTGTGCTTGCCGCCGCACTGCCTGCAGGGCCCCAGTCTGCACACGCGCGCGTTATGCCCTGCTCGGAGACAATTGTTGCATAATTTCATTCGGCCTACAAACTGTTCCCTAGCGCCAATACCCATTTGTAAAAATTGATTACATAAGTATAAGGTATGTTCGGCTTTGCAAAGAGGACATTTATATTGTTTGTATACGGGTTGCACAACAGCAGCCAAACCGCGAACATGTCTACTAGTAGCCTTCGATATTGATTCGTGTTTATTGTTGTTTGTATTGTTACTTAATTCGATGGTCTCTAATACGTCTGCCCTATTCTTAAGGAAATCTGTAAATATTTTTAATGTAAGTTTTTCATGTGTAACTTTGTGCTGCTCCCATTCACGAAGTGTGCGAGCGTCCAATTTTGTGCATATAATGTATATAATTAAAGTGTCCCAACTGTCTGTCGGTTCACCTAAAATCTGTAACGCACGAAGATTTTTATTACACGCATCTAAAACCCTACGGATGGACGAAGCCGATTCCCGTTTAATCGCCTCTTCGTCGAAAATCGCTTTAACGTGATTGTGCACCAATAACCTCGTGTTATCAAACCGTTCGCATAAAGACTTCCACGCTAAAGCATAGTTAGATGCAGAAAACTCTAAAGCACGAATTATCTGAGCAGCGCCTCCTTCCAAGGAAGCCCGTAAATAATGGAATTTTTGAATGTCACTAATAGTCTTGTTTGTATGAATGAGAGACGAGAAAACGTCGCGGAATTCCAACCAACCCTCAAAATCACCGCTGTATTTAGGAATCTGAAGAGTAGGTAATTTAATGCCAGCAAAGCCTTTATTTACCTGTTTCACCGACTCAATGTCGTCGTTCTCGCTAGCCGACGAAAAGGAAGTATCAGACGCATTACGTTTACTAGACTTCATTGTGGTTTTATATGAACAACATATCTCTTGTGCCCTAGCCAGAACGGCAAAATATTGTGATTCAAAATCTGACCTTTGTCCCGCATACGTCTGAGTATCCTCCTCGGAGACAGCCAAACATTCGATATTCGTCTGCACTTCCTCGAACTCCGCAAACATCGCTTCAATGTTAGTCATACGCAGTTTTAATTCCAAAATTTCAACTTGACTGCAACACACAACATCGTTAAAAGAATCCACATAAGTTTGAAATTTAGTTAAACGACCTTTATAAGTCCCCCGCTTCTTTACAAGTTCGTTTATCCTGGCCATTATAAAATTATAAATTTAAATTATCAAACAATAAATTATTAATTGCAATATTCAAATTATCGATCAAATAACTATTAATTGCAATATATTTACAAAGACTATAAGTTCCAATAGCAAGTAAATATTTAAGTTTTAATTAATTAATTAAGAATAAATAAATACTCATTAAATTATTTATGTGAAGTGTATTATACCAGCATACGCTTACACGGAAGTATTATAATTTATTTGTTTTAATTCGCACCAGTCGAACTAAACAAACTAACCATTTAAATACGATATCACAATAATATAAGGTCAAACTCAACTATATATATCAATAATTACTAAATCGATGTAGCAAACGAACTAATGGGGCATTTACTGTAATAAAGAATATAAAATTACATTCGAGCATGAAATAAATAACATAATCGGAAAAGAAACGGGTATATTAAACACAGTCGACTAGTTTCTAAGTACCTACTCGCAGCCTTTTGTCTACGCTTATCGCTATCTGCAGCGCTCGGTACTTGCTAACGCTCACTAGATAGTTACAAATAATATAATGATTTTAACTCGAAGTTTTTATGAAAACTAACCGATCTATAATGCGGTTTTTTGTTAAATTCGCTAAAATAGGATGTAAACTACACTGTTGTTAATAAATTACATATAAAAGGTCGATAGTTTAGGCACAAAGTTACAATAAAGGGCAAACAAAATGGATCGGACTCACTCTGACCGCTTGCTTAATATCTTTCGTGGTTTTTTCACTTAATTCGCTTGTATTCACTGGTTCACACCGTCACAACACAGATTCTGGTTCTGATTCCTAAAGGGATCCTCTTCTTAATGCATAATGTAGAAGGTCCTGGTTATCGTCACCAAATTCTTCGCCGTGACATCCGGCTCGATAGGCCAACTTTATGTTGGGGTTGTTTCCAATAAAACTTGTAGATATATACTTAAATTTTAATCTCTTTCCACAATGAGTTGTAATAGTTTAACAATAGGTTCTGTGGCGTATGATGTAATTTTTAAAAGGACGTATGTACGTGCAAGCGCCTCAGTGTCGTAAGCCATCTGGTCGCACAGCACTCGCCGCGGCCGGCCCAGCGATGGGGGACGGTGCCGGTGGATCTCGAACACCGCAATCGTAAAATAATCGTTTATTTTCAACCCAACGATCACATTTTTGCTTGTATATTTGTACAAGTTGTGATGTAAATATTGAATTATAGTCATCTTAAACTGTTCAGCGCGATAAATGTGCCAAACAAATAAGTCGTAAAAATAAAAATAAATTAGATGAAGATTCTTGTTTTGTTGGATATTTAGTAGTTGACCAAGAAAATCAACAATATACCTACTATGTAGTGGTCACTACAAAACACGATTGGTAAGGGGGGTGGGTGGATGGTAGATAGAAAAGGGATAAGATTTCATAATGTTTCTGTCGTTATGATGGTTCTGGAAATTTTTAGGCGAGGCCTTTGTCCAGGAGTGCTCATTATATGGCTGATAACATAGACAATTTTCACCGGGTAAACAAACCGTTTCAGATTGACCGAAAATTATTTCGTATGTCCGAATATCGAATTCGGGATGTTCGGATGATTTGCTTGCATACAGGTTGCATTTCACAACCGATTTTGGAAACAGGTTAAATTATCATTATAATGTAGATTTTTTTATTGATTCAGATTTTCGAAATTTTTCAAAATGGCGCAGATATGTGGTTCGAAAACATAAAAAATCGTATTACAGGCATTTCTAAAAATGTTCGTTGTGTGTACCTAGATGTGAATTCATTAAATAATATAACGTTGATTAGTTATGCTTAAATTTGAGTAACGAAAACATCTAGTTAGGGTGGTAAAAATAGTTTATCAGTTGGTATGTAGCTATTTTAAACCATTGATAAGTACAACAATCCAAACTCAATGAAAAATTAAAAGGCGTAACCTGGTGGAAGAGACGGGGCTATGAACCCGGTACCTCAGAATTGCCGGTCCAGCGCGTTAATCTATCCACCGCCCTAACGCCCAGGTAACCTTTAGATTTTTTCTTTATGCTTTGTGTGTTTATTTGAAAGCCTTTACACTTTAGCTTAGTAAACAATAGTTATTTGTCAATTAAACGGATTCCTTCTTATTCCCACCGCTATTTGTTCTTTAGGTACCAGTAGGTATTACAAAGTTGTTCTTAAAACACTAGTTGCAAAGTTCGCGTGTATCAACTTTGTAAAACGCTCCTTGCAGTCTAGACTTAACTCTTCTGTTGGTTAGGGTTTCAGTACGTAGTCTAAGAGCTGAAAATAGAAAAGTTACCTAGTTAGGTTATGGTTACTGTAAAATCATGGTAAGGGTCCGAATATGCAGACAAATACAAATACAAATACATTTATTGATAAAACATAATGTACAGAGAGGTAACGGTTAGCCATTGGGTTACCTTAGGTTTGTTTTATTATTCTGAATTTCTTGAATTTGGCGAAACGTTAAAGATGGGGAAGACAAATTTGTGTTTCAGATAGCTTACCATTAAATTACAGTAAAATATAAAAATACTACTGACTTTGTGAGCTTCAAATCGTGACTTTGTGTCAAGGGTCGATTGTAAAAAAATTGTACATAGTTAAAAGCTTAAATAGTTAACAAAAAATCACGATCGCTTAAGAATCAATTAAGTTTTGTTTTAATTAAAGCCCTTAACTATGTAAATTTTTTTGCAATCGACCCTCAAATGGCTGAAATTTGTAATTTTTTAATGTTCGAAATACTGAGTCGACTGCTAACTTCTTCTCCTATATACTAATTACCGGACATAGGTACTACGAAAGAAATCTTGGTCAAGTCGAAACTGTTCCGTCTAAAATTTCAATAAACTTCAACAGAATATGGAATGGATCCATTTATTAAATTACATTGAAGTAAGAAAAAGCCACATTTATAATATCTCTATCAAAGTTTTGCTATCTGTCTATACCCCTGTCTATCCGTATGTCACCGGCGTATCATTAGGAGAAAGTGTAGAAAATGTTGAACTCCGATAGTTGTATTTCCGCTAGAAGTTTTCCTTACCAGCTATACAGCTTGAACTAAAAATACTACAGTAACCAAAGAAACATCTTAAATTATAGCAAAATAAATATAACATATTCAAAAAGAAAACTATCACTTTTGTTCACATTCATTCACATTCGTTCTTAAGTCAGATAGACCATGGGTGTCGCCGAGGACATTGGAAGGGACAGCTGCCCCCTAGACACAGGCGCGACAGCGGCCTATCGGTTTAACTCGGGCGTCGGTGACCTTATAATGCCGAATCTTTCGACAAGACATTCACGTGAATGCCTTTCCCCAGCTCGCGCGTCCCGCGCTCGCCCCTCGACCCGCACACATAGCCGCGAGTTTTGTTACTGCACATAAGTGTCGCTGTCGTTTCTTTTTACGTTAGTATAACATATATTCTTTGCCCTGTACCCACGATTTACGCATTCCTCATCTCATCTAGCATTGCATAGGCTGGCGATGCCCTTGAGATAGACTAAATTAATCCGTAGTTAGTTCGTACGTTCATAATCATAAGCTACTACACTGAACTTGGCCCATACTTTCAACCGTTTTTCCTTATCAAAAACCAGTATTATTAACCACTTTGGCTCTTGTACTATGTGGGTGTAACCACCATTTGGCTGTCGCGAGGTGTTCCAGGGAACCATTAGCTAATGAACGACTCCAATCCAATCACTACACTGTTTTACCCTTAAATATTACATTTTATACTGAATATCCATACGTCAGCGTGACTTCGGAGAACAGAGCAGACAATTCTACATTAAACAGGTGTGTTAAGACGCGAGGTGTTATTTTCAACCGATTTCAAAAAAGGAGGAGGTTCTCCATTCGACGATATATTTTTTGTTATATAGCATTTCCTGCCTCGCACGACTGTCGCTTGCGGTATTTCAAGACCGATACGACCTTTAAGAGTGTTCTCCCACCTGAAAGGCCGGCAACGCATTTTTAACTCCTCTGGTGATGCAGGTGTATATGGGATGGGCGACGGTAATCGCTTTCTATCAGGCAATCCGTTTGCTCGTTTGCTGCCTATGACATAAAAAAGTAAACTTTTGTAAACATGTGTCAGCCAGTTAAAATATGAAGTTAAAAAAGAAAGAAAGAAAGAAATACATTTTTTCATGACGTGACAATAATACATAATTAAGTACCTATATAAAGAGAAGTGTGACAAAAGTGATAAAAAATAATAATAACGATAATAATAATATATAATAATACATCGTCTACCAGTACAATTACAAATGAGACTTTTTTTTTCTGGTAGACGCCCGATAGTCTCGACCCATAGCCCAATTATCCAGTCCTCAATTTCATCCCCATAGCCCATTTATTTAGATTCCATATATCCATCAATAGTTCTTGCACCTAGCGGGCGCTGTCTCTGTGTGCGTCCCATGACACGGATAGGGACAGCATCCGCTCGATGTACACATAACATTTCATTAAATTGTCGAAAGGGCCTCTACGCGTTGGCTTCGGCTCCGCGCACGCCTCCCAAAGGTCCGGGACACTATTGTCCCGTGAGCGGGTGCGACATACAGGAACGATAATAATAATATAAAACACAATAGGTAACTATAAAAACATTGTGGCCGTGCCATGAAAAGGTCCTACCTCAGCAAGATGCTAGCTAGAGAGCCAGCGCAGTTCACCTTAGCACATCTTGAGCAAGTATTTGTACAGTCAAGATTAATTAAAATTAATATCTAGGTACTGAAAGCTGTAACACATTAATGTGAGTAGGTACCTATTTTTAAAAGCACCCGGTACTTCGTTTGCGCGGAGAACAAAACAGTATTTCATTTCATTTCATTTCATTTCATTTCATTTCATTTCATTTCATTTCATTTCTTATCTGACTCATTTCATTAGTTTCATACTGGGTCGTATATTTTAAATGCTGAGATATGCGTCATGCTCGTGAACGGGTGCCGTTTGTGGGGTCCGGTCTGTTCATACTAGCAAGGGCCTAATTAGTTGTGTAGTAACTGCTTTCCAGTGTTCAATGAACTGACGTGAGAGACTTCATCCTGTACTCGACTGAAGTTATTTTTTTACTTAGAGACTTAGAGACTGTATACATCTCTAATAAACTTAGTGTACTGTACAATGACGCTCAGAGACCTTATACATCTCTGAGGAATGAAATTTAACTATTATCATATATTTATTATTTATATTTTTTTTATTTTGTAAATTGTGACGCCTAGAGACCATATACATCTCTTAGAAATTTAGTTTAATTATTTATTTATTTATTTTTTCTTTTGTATAGTTAGTTTCTTATTCAGTCCTTAACTTTTCTAAGGATTTAAATTAATTTATTTTGTTTTGCATGTTGTGACGCCTAGAGACCATGTACATCTCTAAGAAATCTAAATTAAGTACTTAATTATTTTGTTGCATTAGTTATTGATTTTGACTCCTTGAGACCTTATACATCTCAACGGAATTGAATTATTTCATTAATTAATTATACCGATCTATATTGCGTGTCGTGACGCCTAGAGACCTTCTACATCTCTGAAAAAATCACTTTATTTTATATAATTTTTAGTGTAAACATTGATTTGGAGACTTGTACATCTCCTCTAACATATATGTATCAATTACCTAGCTATAATATAATTGTATTAGTTTTTAAGTATAATTCACGAAAAAATGACTTACTGTTGAGTTTCTTTCGGCTTTCTTCTCAACAGCGGTCTCCTCTTGCGAAATGCCGGTAGACTCACAATCTGACTTGTAAAAGTGCCCTTGTGGCCTACTTACTGAATAAATTATTTCATTTCATTTCAGTACCATAACCTTCTTTTTTGCTATCGTAATCGAGTAGGTACAAGTTGAAATCTCCAGTAGTTTTATTGGCACCATAATGATTAATTTTTTTAATTTTTTATTTTATTTATTTAAAAACATGAGTATGTTTACAGCACATAGCCAAAACACATACACATTAAATTACACATAAAATTATACAATAATACTAGAATAAAATTACAGTTTAAATTAAATTACACATTACAAATCAAAATTAATTAGGATTATAGCATAAAATTAATGTCAAAATTGAATAAAAGTTGAATTTTTTTTAAATAAAAATACAAATACAAATACAAATACAAAATGCTTTATTGCACACCAAAAAAGTTTACAAATTCAGTACAGAACAATAATTTTAATAACGGTAGACAACAGGCGGTCTTATCGCTAAAGAGCGATCTCTTCCAGACAACCTTTAGGTAGTGGAGTTGATTAGTATAAATCACACAATGAGTAGGTGATGCAGAAGGGGAAGGGAGAACAAAATAATTATCAACAGATAAGCAAGTAAACGCATCAATAGATATACACATACATAAATAGATATATATAAACCTACTTAAACATATATAAATATAAATAAAACAAGACAGATAAGGAACACATAAACAGTCAGAGGCAAACGAACGAAAACAGTTTCACAAATCACACCATCAATTTTATCAATCGAGAGATAAGAAGTATTCTTTTAATTTATTTTTAAAGATCGCTGGCGTTTTAGCATTCCGCAATTCTACTGGAAGCGAATTCCATAGCAAAACGGCTTTAAAAGTAAAGGAATTCGAGTAAAATTTTGAGTGTGAGGAGGGGACAGCTAAAAGGAAATTTTTAGCGCACCTTGCAGATGAAAGGTAGCTAAAGCGCTCTTTAAGATACAGGGGAGTTGCTCGGTGGAAAAGTATGCCATAAAGAAGAGTAAGAATGTGAGAGTTACGCCTTTGACGAATAGGGAGCCACTTGAGTTGAGAACGGAAACTAGAAACATGATCATATTTTCGTAACCCAAATATGAATCTGATGGAAATGTTTTGAATGCGCTCAAGCTTATTAAGTTGCTCCTCTGAAATATCAAGGTACGAGATGTCAGCATCGTCTAGAATCGGGAGAAGTAACGTCTGAGCGAGCGCAATTTTAGTGGCAATGGGAAGGAATTTGCTAAGCCTTCTAAGAGAACCCACTGCGGCAAACATCTTCCTGCTCACTACATTCAATTGGGGCACCCAAGAAAGAGTGCTATCAATGATGATGCCCAGGTTTTTAACCTGGGACGAGTAAGGGATTATATATTGGGATTATGACACCATTAAAGAAAATTGAAGGAGTATTAGCCAAGTCAACTCTGGAAATTAGACTAGGACTGCCAATGATGATAGCCTGGGATTTTGATGGATTAACGTGGAGGCCATAATTACTACTCCACTCTAAAATAAGTCTCAAGTCCGAATTTGTTGAAGAGATGATTGAAGGTAGATCTTCGAGTGAACCTTGAGAATAAACTTGAAGATCGTCGGCATAAAGGTGATAGTTTGAAGACAGATTATGAGTGATTGAATTAATAAATACAGAGAATAGCAGAGGAGACAACACACCGCCCTGTGGAACACCGGCCATTGTGCTGCACCAAGAAGATCGGGAAGAGTCCACCTTTATACGCTGCCGACGACCTGTCAGATAGCTAAGAAACCAGTCAATAACTGCAGGAGATATGTTAAGAGAGCGCAATATATATAATATAGATATCTTGGTTGTACGCAGTGTAGTTTGCCTATTTTCTTCGTATACCCATTCCTTCAATTGCTCCAAGGTTAACTGGAAGAGATCCCTAATAGGGATAAGTTCGCCTTTGTACATATTTCATTTGTTATCAATGTATTTATAACCAGTTGTTGTGTACAATAAAGCGTTTACATACATACATACATACATACATACATACATATACCCAACATAATATCGAAATCAACAGTGTTGAATGCATTGCTAAAATCTAGCAACGTCAAAACTGTCAATCTACGGTCGTTCATACCTGCCCGGATGTCGTCAGTAATTTTCGCGAGAGCGGTAGTCGTACTATGACCGGAGCGGAAACCAGACTGAAAGGGATTCAGAAGATTATTTCTATTAAGAAAGGAAACAAGTTGCTGGGAAACTAGGCGCTCAAGGACTTTGTATAAGAAGGGAAGAATGGAAATAGGGCGATAGTCGGAAAAGGTGTCGGGATTTGATTTTTTCGGTAAAGGTAAAATATCAGCATCTTTCCAGATGGAAGGAAATACACCAGATGTGAAGGAAAAGTTAAAAATATTGGTAATTATAGGAACGAGAAGGTCAAGGAGAGGCAAGATCATACTACGGCTCACACTGTCGACACCAACAGCATTAGAAGTCACAGACATTACGCACTTCTTAACATCACTGTCAGTTAATTGAGTAAAAGAGAGGGGATTAAAGTCTGGAGTTGGGAGTGATGAGATAATCAAGCGTCCTGTTTTAGCAGGGCCACTAAAAGTAGCAGAAGAAGAGAAATGCAGATTTAACTGATCGAGGTCGACATCTTTGGGACAGGAGTTTTTTTGAGATTTCCCAACTCCAAGCGACTTTAAAAATTTCCATACCTTAGCAGGATCACCATCTTCGACGGACTTATGGATGTGGCGCCTTTGAGCATCACGACAGACAGTGCTGCACCGATTCCTCAAGGAGTGATAGCGGTTTTTGTTATTGTCAGTAGGATGCGCTTTGAATTTGGACTTGGCTAAGTTCTTTTTCTTAATGAGAGCTCTGATTTCCTGAGTAAGCCAAGGTGCAGGAAGATGTTTTACCCTGATAGCTCGAACCGGAGCATGAACATCATAAAGCTGAATGAGAAGGGAGTTAAATAGAGATAATTTCTCATCAACTGTTTCAGCCTCAGATATCACACTCCAGTCGATCTTCAAAGCATCAACAAGAAGCTTGTCCACGTCGATTTTGCTGAAATTACGCTGAAAAAGGATTTTGGCTTTAGGCTTAGGAGGACGAACCTTATAAGACAGGTATAAGAGGTCATGATAAGAGAAGGCGTCAGCAGAATACTGGCCATGCTTGGCGACATGTATGGTGGAAGAAGTAAAAGTGAGATCCAAGAGAGAAGCTGTGCAATTTGGAAAGTGATGCGTAGATCGAGAAGGGAGAATATGCATATTGCAGGCACTGGCAACATATTTTAACCTCTTTGACCGGTGGTCGTCTTTTAAAAAGGCACGTGTTGAAGTCACCCATGACAATATGGTGATCACAAGATGGCATAAGATCTTCAAGGAGTTTCTCAAAAGAACTGAAGTAATTTACATTTAGGGAAGGGGACTAAAAAACACCAAGAAGAAGCTTACTATAATAATCTAACATATAATTAATGCCACATAAGAGTGAAAATCAAATATGAATGTTATTCGATTCAGTACCTAGCCCTAATGTCGGTTACCCCACAAAACTTGTTCACGTCAAAAGCGGCCACAATAGTTTTGGGCAAGTTTTTGGGGACAACTACAGAACGAAAAATTGTGTGTAATGATAATGATTGAATAAATATTAAAGGTGTTTTTCCAGTTCCTAGACTGTTGCGCTATCTGATTTAAGACGATACAAGAAAAAATCAGAAGTGCTAGTTTCTCATTATAGAATTATTATATCAAAGATATTAATCCTGAGATATCGCTTTTTTTAGGTGCGAGATGTTCCCCGCGGTACTCACGTTTTTATTTTTTAGCCGGGTCGAGGTATGAATTTTTGTTTTAAAACACGGCCAAGAGCATGTTGGGCCACGCTCCGTGTAGGGTTCCATAGTTGCACATCCTTCACAATAGACTTAAACCAGCGGTTTTAAACCCTGGGTTTAAATTACGAGAAAGATTTCAAGCTCTATAAAAAGGTCGTAAACACCAAAGTAACTGTTATTACTTATTACTTCTGGAAGTGATAGATTATACGCGCCAGATTGAGCGAAGCATTTTAATGCAGTATGGCACTAAATATGTGTAACGTTCGAAGTATACACGGCGCGGCACTTACGTAATTTTAAAGAAAATTATGAAATTTGGCGATAGCTCAAAAACGGCTTGACCGATTTTATTGAATATACTTTTCATTGAAAGTACTTAAAGGCCTCAAGTCATTAATTTTTCCATAATTTTTTGACCCGTGGTTGAAAAGTTAGAGGGAGCGGGGCGCTATTTTTTTGGATTTTTGGAGCGAATATTTACAAAACTGCTGACTTTATCAAAAACTAATGTTTGGAGACCCCTATTATTTTTAAGACCTATTCAACGACACCCCACACACTAGTGTTAGAACGAAATAAAAATTCACCCCCACTTTAAGTGTAGGTACGAGAGGTACCCGAAAAAAAGTTTTTTTTTTAGTTTTTATTTTACCGTTTTGTCGGCGGGAGATATATGTATACACATACTCATACCAAATTTCAGCTTTCTAGTACTAATCACGGATCACGGAGCTAAGCCGCGGACGGACGGACAGACGGACAGACGGAAACTATAAGGGTTCCTAGTTGACTAGGGAACCCTAAAAACATGATGTCTGAAAATAAGGCCCCGCTTATCTGACTCATTTCATTAGTTTCATACTGGGTCGTATATTTTAAACCGGGTTTTTGCTCTCCATGGGTGAAGAAAATTGAATTACAGATACACTGACTACACTAACAACGTCAATTTAATTTTGGCTTATGAAATTATACCCAATATTTGACGTTCAACACGAGATTTATCTGTTACTCGTATATGATTTGAGGTATTATGTTCGTATATTTTGAATTATAAGATGCCTTGGAAGAAAATGTCACTACCATCTGAGAGTTCGGAGGAGACCCAGCAGAGATCAGCAATGATGGAGCGATGGATATGTCCAGCAGTAGACGTCTCTTTACTGAGGATAATGACGATAATACAATGCCTATATATTTGATGAGAGCTCAAAACAGCTACTCTTTGTGAAACGTCAAAAACGATTTGTTAGTAGGAAGTTTCTATGGAGATACTGGCTTGTGGCGTCACAAAAATCATAAGTCAAAACACGTATACTTTTTAACTTTGGTTCATTTAAAAATATTAAATTTCCCAAAACTTAGTGGTAGTTTATTTGGTTCCGTATATCTTTGAATGTATGTTTAGTGGTTTCAATGACACAATTAATTTTCACAGTAGTCATATACCCTTTTACAGATGATAATGATGATAATCGAAGTGTGATGACACGGTTCACGCAGTTTGTAATGCACCGGCCCACTGAGGTGGCGGTCCCGGGTCCGAATCCCACAAAGGGCAAATATTTGTGTGATGAACTCGAATATTTTTTACTGGGTCATGGTATTATTATAATGTTTTTTAAGCATGACTTGAACTGTAAGATGGCTGGTTAGCCCTCACTACCAGTGAGGACTTTGTGAGGGAGTACAAACCCACTAACGTGAATGTCTCCGAGCCACAGAGGACATGCGTACATCTTCTTCTTTTATACCACGCCGTTTCGCACAAAGTCAAATAAGTTTGTTCACCGCCTATCAAGTTTCAGGAACACTCGATGGTAGTGACACTTTGTTAAGTAGTCACTCGACCCCGTTAACATGCACCTAGGCTAAGTTTTAAAAGCAGTATAAGCGCCTGCTTCAAACTCACGTACCTACTGGAGAAAACAAATACAAATCTCCTTAACTCTATCAACCTCGTATCTTTATAATTTTTTTTTTTTTGCTAGCCTTTGTTTGTGTCCCACTGCTGGGCAAAGGCCTCTCCCTCAGACTTCCACAGGTGCCTGTTTAGTGCCTGTTCCGGCCAGTGGCTGAGAAATGCGTCCAGGTCATCCCGCCATCTCCGTCTGGGCCTGCCCCGTCTGCGTCGTCCATCTTTGGGCACCCACTTAGTGGCTATGCTGGCCCATCTTTCTGGATGCATACGGCAAACGTGGCCTGCCCAATCCCACTTGAGCCTGGCTGTTTTGCTACCTACGTCAGCTATGCGTGTTTTGGAGCGCAGCGTGGTGTTTCGGATGCGGTCCGCCCGTTGGCAAACCTTCAACTTGGACTTTTGGCTCTCAGTTAGCGACCATGTTTGGGCACCGTAGGTTAGGACAGGCAAAATACACATGTCGATAAGTTTCCGCTTCAGTGACAGTGGAAGGTTTCCCTTCATGAACTCTTTCATAGTAGCTCTTCCAGGCATTTTCGACGCGGCGTTCGACTTCTTTGTCCTGTCTGTTGCTGAAAGAGACTAGCTGGCCCAAGTAAATGTACTCATCGACATAGTGTATTATCTGCCCGTCTACCTCGACCCTACGTTTCGTGCTGTTGGTCATTACTTGAGTCTTTACACGATTCATTCTAAGTCCAATTTGAAGGCATGCGGTGCTCAGATCTTTGAGCATTAGCTGTAACTCTTCTGCAGAAGAAGCAAAGAGAATAATGTCGTCGGCGAAACGAAGGTTTGAAAGCCTTCTATCACCAACTACTATTCCCCTTGCTTCCCAGGAAACTGCCAGGCTCTTGAAAACTTCCTCTAGTGTGCTTGTGAATAATTTTGGAGATAGCGGGTCCCCTTGTTTGACGCCACGCTGCACTTTGAATGATTGGCCGGAAGACTGAAGCTTAATGTCTGCTGTGCTATTATTGTAAATAGTTTTCATGAGATTAATGTAAATTGGATCAATGTCTTGATTTTGAAGTGCGGTTATTATGGCGGAATGTGTGATGCTGTCGAAAGCTTTGGCGTAATCCACGAATGCTAGGTATAAGGGAGAGTTAAATTCGTTGAATTTTTCTATAATCTGGTTTAGTGTGTGGAGGTGGTCGGTGGTGGAGAATCCAGGACGAAAGCCAGCCTGACTGGGTGGTTGGTGTCGATCAAGCTGCCCAGCAATGCGAGTTTCAATTACCTTGATAAATGCCTTATAGATATGAGACACTAGGCTGATGGGTCGGTAATTGGCTATGTCGCTCTTATCGCCCTTTTTATGTAAGAGAATAATATTCGAGTGGAGCAGTTTTTGAGGGATTTGACCAGTTTTCAAAATATCATTATAGAGTTTAGTTAGTGGATATAAAAGTATCTGTTTGCCAAAGACTAGGGCCTCTGTGGTTACCCCGTCAGCTCCAGGGCTTTTATCGAATTTCATCGTCGACAAAGCTTTTGCAACTTCATCGACTGTTATGGGGGAGATGGTATCTGTATGAACACAGGAGCCATCTTCAGCATTTTGTGTTTTCAGTGGGTCCGAGTATAAAGAAGAGTAGAATTCTGTACATATCTCCATTATTTTATTTCTGTTACTGTGTTTGTTGCCAGTTTCATCTTTTAAGTTTGTAATCCACGTCTTGCCTTTGGTAATTCCATTTTTAGCTACTCTTAGTGATCTGTTATTGATTAATGCTATTTTAATTGAATTTGTATTGTTGTTTCGGATATCGGATCTGATGCTGCGTTTGGTTTCCCTGTCTAATGCACGGTGTTCCGCTGAACCTATTTTTGAACTACATCGTCTTTCTAGTAGGCTTATAGTTTCAGACGAAAACTTGGTGCGTTTTTTCTGCTTGGTCTTGATCTTAGCACTCGCCGACTCGATTGCGTCTATGATATTGCTGTATTGGACCTCCACGTCACCGACATCTTGGTTCAAAATATTGAATGTATTTTCCAGTCCTAAATTAAATTGGTCGTAGTTGGCAGTTAATGCAAATTTGTCTAGTCTCCTAGAGTGTCTGCAAAACAAATTCTTGCGGTTGATTTTGAAATTGAAATTCAGTGATGCTCTGACGGGTCTGTGATCTGAACTGAACTTAATTTTGTTTATTACGCCTATGTTTTTTACAATGTCATTCGTTGTTAATACAAAGTCTATTTCATTTTTTGTTTGACCATCCGGTGATATCCAAGTCCAGCGACGTTGGTCTTTTTTGAAGAACAAGCTATTACAAATCTTGAGGCTCTGCCCAAACGCAAACTAGATCAAACGGGAACCACGTGCATTCCGGTCTCCCAACCCATGTGGTCCTAGTATTTCATCGTTGTCTAGCTCTTGTCTGGGGCCTATCTTTGCGTTGAAATCGCCGAGTACTATATTCCACGATCCGCGATGTTCATCGCATGTCTTGTTTAAAAGGTCGTAAAATTATTCTACCTCGTCGTCGCTGTGCGCAGATGTTGGTGCGTAAACTTGGATCACCGTCAGGGTTTTTGTTGTTGTTAGTTGAAATTTAAGAATTGCAATCCTGTCAGAGTAGCCACAAAACTCTATTATATTATTCTTCCACTTTTTAGCCACCATGAAGCCCACGCCATATTGGCCACTGGTGGCTCCAAAGTGATAGAAAATGCACCCATCTCTTTCCTCTGTTTCCTCGCCGTCTCTTCTTACCTCCGATAAGCCTACGATATCCCACTTGATATCTTGGAGGGCATTTTCAAGTTCTACAAGTCGTTCATCTTTTAGCAGGGTCCTTACATTATAAGTTAGAACATTGAGAAATTCAGTGTCCGTTTTGCATGCCAAGGTCGTTTGACGGGAGATCGCACTAATCGCCCGGGGATTCTTAGCACCCCTGGCACCAGGGATGGTCCGCCTACCGTCATTGCCGGCATCCCCAGCACCGCCGGGCACTCGGGGCCTTATCGGGGAGTTGTACATCATGGGAGGTTAAGGCCGTAATCCCACCACGCTGGCCAAATGCGGGTTGGTGGGTCGCCAGTTATGCCTCGTTTGCTGGTTGGCAGGGTGCACCACGTGCAGGTGAGGTTGGCTTGGATCCCGTGAGATGTTATATGGGACCCCTTACACTCATCTTTATAATGAGTTTAATTAATATAAGAACCTTGCACTGTACGAAATACCGTTCAATTTATATACCAACGTAGTTCAGAGGAAAAGTTTTGAAGGTAACTTGAAATGCAGGTTTCAAGTGATGAGGAAGTTTCGTCTGACAGCAAACTACGGCCCTGTATTTAAAAGGACTTGAGTCTGCAATAAAATGCTTATTTTTCCATCATTCGTCTCCGAGGCTTACTGGAAACTAAGTATCGATCTATCGTCGTTTTAATGAAATGCCTGCGTAAGTATTTTCCTTTTTACTGAAATTAAGTTGAAGCTCAATTGGAGGAATTCTACTGAAAAAAAAACTACTGAAAAAATTTAAGTTATTTTACAGATTGAAATTCAATCAACTGGAGTTATTTTATCCAATGTTTAATAAAGTATAAAAAGGACAATTTAATCAAAATTGTTGTATGGGTTCAATTCTAATATATTCTTTTTTGGCTATTCAGACGCAATTTTTGTGAAGTGAACAATCCACAAAAACTGAAACTCACGAACCGCCTCATTGCCGTGACCGAGTAATTGGCAAATTCACAGAAGCAACCAACATCATTTTGATAAGAATTTAAAAAATCTGCGTCTTATGACAACCGAAAATGGCGCCTCAAATCATACGGGGTTCGTCAATATTGTGGTCACAATAATGTGTGTGTATTTTCTTGGATCATTTTCTCAGTAGTTTATATCTAATATAAATTTTCCCCTTGGTTTAAATGGGCACTATCAATACAACTATATTCCAATAATCGACTCATCGACAGTAGTTCTTAGCTATCAGTGTGGCGTGGCGTCAAAAAAAAAGAGTAGATTTTGCTGACTTTTGATAGCGTAGAATGAGATGTGATAGCTCAGTCGGGAGAGCACTACGCCTTACATCCCATTTTTTTTTCATAATTTACCTTTGCGTCAATATTAATAAAAATAAAAATGTATAAATTCAATCATGTTTTGAATACGTATTTAATATAATGTACTACGTAGTTTTCTATGTGCTTCTATGTCAGATGAGAATGACATATAAACGTCTCAGCAAACACGAAAACGTGTCTTGATACAGTTTATCTCCCAAATCGTAAAATCCCCCATAAAATTCGTAAGGTTTAGTTTACTATTCATCCTCTATCCAACATGATAAAGAACGTTACCGGAATATCACAGTGTATCACTATAAAACTAAAGCATCTTTGCCTACCTTCTTGAATAAGTTTTGAGAACGTTCAATTTAACTTGAATAATATTGAGTTGTTGTTACAAAGTTAGATACGAAACTGGTAATTGAATTTTAATTCGTTTCAAGCGGTCTTAATTGATTAGTTCTCTGTTAATAAACTCGACAAAAAGGTTTACATTTCCTGCCAGTTTATAAACTGACTTTTCCAGTGATTATTAACGAATAACTAAATTATTACCACTCACTTGATCAAACTAGTAGCCGGTCCGCCCCCGTGAAACAAAGTCATAACCTTTTTTTTTTACTTTTCCTAAGTCGGGCACAGTTATGCGCAACAAAAATTGTACATGTCGAAAGGAAAAATATTTAATTTCAATTTTTTTTTGCGTATATTGACATCCAGGATGCTCAAATAATTTAATACACGTAATATCCGTTTGAATTGTTTTATTTCAATGTTTGACAGTCGCGAAAACTGAAGAGAAAAACTATTTTTTACAATTTTATAATATGACAAGAAAAGGTGCCCGCGAACTTTGTCTGCGTGGAAGAAAATCTCATAACCCCCGTATTTACTTCTCCGTAGTGAGATAAACCATCTGGCGATTGCGCAGCTACTTTGAAATCAGTCCAGCCGTTTAGGCGTGATGAAAGGACAGATTGTTTTTTTTTTCAATTTTATAATATTATCGATAAAATATGAAAGTTAACAGGAAGTCGTAGTAAGTATACTACTATATTTTCTTAAGCCAACGAGCATAGTGTTGGAATATAACCGATTTATCGCTCAAATGACTATAATAATATTATGGCGTAAGGTGTACTCGGGTAATTCCGAATGGCGGGTAATTCCGAAAATTACTGATATCTAATAAACGGGGTAACATTTTTTGCGCTAGCAACACTTCTTACTGTAGAAGTGTATAGTATCTGAGGAAGTTTTGCTAGCGCAAAAAATGTTACCCCGTTTATTAGATATCAGTAATTTTCGGAATTACCCGCCACTCGGAATTCTCCCGAGTAAACCCTATAGTGCGGACACGTCAAACTAGGATCAAGATAATTTTTCTTTAGCTTTTGAGCCTATCAAAAACTTATTTTTGTTGCTTATTCGTATTTATTTCCAATAGTCTGAGCAATGTTTGGCAAACGGAAAACTGGCTTCAGTAAATCATGAAACTTTATACATTATTAACGAATTCGAGTATTCTTTGCTTTGTTTTTTCAACATTTATTTTCTCTCCGTATCGCTTCTTCATTATTCTTTCACATAAAATGTCGCTTTGAATAAAACCATGGACGATTTATAATAAAAGGATTGTTTTTTACCTTAACAATACGAGTGTAATGTATGTATGTATGTATGAATGAATGTAAACACTTTACTTTACAAAACAACAGGTTATAAATACATTAATAACAAATAAAACATGTACTAAGACGAACTTACCCCTATTAGGGATCTCTTCCAGTTAACCTTTGAGTAATTAAATGAATAGAGCCTTTGAGCAATAAGTCAGTCTAGTCTGCGCACTCATCGCGACCGCACACATGCAGTGTAGATATCGCAACTTAAGAACCTCAGTGATCTCCAAACTTTGCTTGCCTATACAACTGATTTAAATCCTATCATATAATAACAATGCTTTGCGCTACTTGTGAGACTAGTGTTAATGACCTTGTTCAGTGTGCGGGCTGCAAAAAGGAATTTGGGTACTGTTGCGCCGGCATCTCGGAGCAGGGTTACCGAAAACTTGGACCGGATCGCAGAGCAACCTGGAAGTGTCCCTCCTGCAAGAAGAGGGAAGTTTCGCCGGGTCAAGCGAAAACTATGGACCTGGATACCGTTATGAACGAGTTACGGGATATGAAAAAACATCTAGCATGTCTTCCTGGGCTGGTCCGTGATATTGGCCTTCTCAAAACCGAGCTGTCTGAAATCAAGGACTCTTGGAGTTTTGTTACTAATAAACTGGATGAATATGCTACTTCCCTGACTAATGTGGAGCGGAGAGTCTCGGAACTTGAGGCTTCCCAGGACAAAGTCTCGATGCTGACCAATGAAGTATCCCTCCTAAAGAGTGATCTAGCGCGCAATGAGCAACTGCAGCGTATAAACAACGTGGAAATAAAGGGGGTTCCACTCAAAAAAAATGAGAACCTTTTTACAATCCTGGACAACATATGTACGGCCGTAGGTCACAAAGTGGAGAGGAGTAGCATAGACTATATATCACGAGTTCCGGTTCATAATTCTAAGGAGAAGTTGGTAATAGTTCGTTTCAACAATCGCTACATAAAAGAGGATTTCATAGCTTCAGCAAGATTGAAGAAGAAGGTCACAGCTGAAGAAATTGGCTTTCAAGGCAGTGCTCATAATATATATTTAAATGATCATCTGACCCCAGAAAATAAGAAACTATTAACTAAAACTAAAAAATCTCTTAAAGATAATAAGGGCTATGAGCATGTCTGGGTTAAATATTGTAAAATTCACGTCCGTAAGGACGATAACTCTAATGTTCATATTATAAACAGCGAGCGGGATTTAAACAAATTGCTCTAGTTCGTCGTATATTAATATTTTTGTGCATAATTGTAATATTTATGTTTTCACTACAAGAGTATGAAAGTTTGAGCAACGTTGTGCGGCCCACCTGGTCAGACCGCTTCTATTGTTTGTCGCTCGGGCTTATCGCTACTGCCAGTTACTATGCACCATTTGACTGCACTTTTAAATATAATTGTCTCATTTGTTCGCATTCGCTTCAAATTGTATTAATTATCTTGCTCTTTCGCTCTTATGTTAATGGTTTTTCGATCTGTTTTGGATGGTGTTTGCGCGCTCGTTTATTCTTTAAGTTATTATTTCGTTCGTGCCTATTTATTTTCACATATTTATCGGTTAGCGTGTTATTCAATAACTATCCAATTTCACTTGTAAGTCACTTCATTCGATAACGCGAGTACGGGTATAAATTATCCTACTATTTATTACCAAAATGTGCGGGGACTTCGTTCTAAAACGTTAACATTTTACCGTAATCTTGTTAAAGAGGCCTATGACATAATTATTTTGACCGAGACTTGGTTAGTGGATGGAATACGGGATACAGAGTTATTTGATGACCGGTACGTTGTATGGCGGCGGGATCGGGATCTCGCTTTAACGGGTCAAACCCGCGGTGGTGGCGTGCTTATTGCTACTCGTAGGCAGTTGGCGGTGACGCCGCAGGCGACCTACCGGTCCTCGGCTGAGGACTTATGGCTCACTATTTCACTCAGTGACGTCAACAAGAATTCAGTTAAAGTCCATGTTTGCGTTTTATACCTCTGTAAGCAATCCCAAGGTAACTCTTTTTCGGAGCAGTTATCTAATTTCTTAAGCCAGTTAGGGGAGATAGTTTTAAATAATTGTAATAATAAATTTTTATTAGTCGGTGACTTCAACATGAGCAATATTTTATGGACACCTCGGGGTTCTTCATTGGATCCGTCTAATTACGTAAGTAACGATGAATGTAGTTTAGTTGATGATATGCTCATGCATGGTTTCTGCCAGTATAATAGTGTCCTAAATAATTTTGACAAGTTGTTGGATCTCGTTTTTTCGAATGATGTAGTAAGTGTAAGGGATTGCTTGAACCCATTAGTACCAATAGATCCTTACCATAAAGCCTTAGTAATAGAAATTAAATACACAGTTATAGACATGTTGCAGCCAGACACTCGTTTGAAATATTTTTATAATAAGGGTGATTATACGTCCATTAATACTGAATTATTTTCCATTAACTGGGAAGAAGAGTTTTCTACGCGGTCGTTACTAAATTCCTTTGACTTCTTCTATGAGACCTATGAGAAATTAAGGCTTAAATTTATTCCTAGTAAAAAGATTATAGTTGATTCGTATCCTGTGTGGTACTCGCGCCCATTGAAACGCGCTATTAAAGAAAAATTTAAATACTTAAATAAATATAATAAATATAGGAATAAGTCTGATTTTGTTTCTTTTACGGTATTACGTGACAGAGTCCGAAGGCTGGAGCAACAATGTTTTGACTCATATATTAGTAGTGTTGAGAGCAATTTGTGTAATAATCCCAAGCAATTTTGGTCATTCATTAAGTCGCGGTCTGGCTCCCACGGCATTCCTAGCAGTTTAAATTATGATGGTAAGTTGGTCAACACTGGGACGGACATCTGCAAGGCTTTTTCGGAATATTTTTTATCATCTTTTTCAGTGTCAAGCAGTAATAACGTGGATCCTAGTACTAGTAACGCTGTTAACTCTACAGCCTTCTTGGCAAACATCGAAGTAAGCCCTGTTACAGTTAAAAGTCTTCTACTTAAACTTGACCCATCTAAGTCAGCTGGTCCGGACGACCTGCCTGCTCCTTTTATTATAAACTGTGCTGAAAGCTTGGCGATTCCCATATCGTTATTACTTAAAAGGTCATTCTCTGAGTGTTTTGTCCCGCCTTTATGGAAATCCGCCTTTATCACACCAGTCCATAAAAAAGGCCCAAAAACGGACATAAAAAACTATAGACCAATTTCTAAATTATGTATATTGTCGAAAGTTATGGAAAAAATAGTGTATAACCAAGTGTCCTGCGCTCTAAAGAATTCGATTAGCTCAAACCAACATGGTTTTTTGAAGGACCGTTCCACTGTATCTAATCTCGTTCTCCTTAATGAGTATGTCACTGATGCTATGGACAATGACACTCAGGTTGATGTAATCTACACTGATTATAGTAAGGCATTTGACCGAATTGACCATGGTATCTTACTTTCCAAGTTATACGACATCGGAATCAGCGGCGATTTGCTGAGATGGTTTTCTTCCTACATTGACAATAGGTCTCAAGCTGTTGTAGTTAATAATTATATTTCGGGATGGGTTACTATCCCCAGTGGTGTTCCCCAAGGTTCTTTGCTCGGACCATTGCTTTTCAATATTTTTATTAACGACATTAGTAAATGCTTTATACATTCCAAACTACTTTGTTTTGCTGACGATATGAAGGTTTTTAGAAGGGTAAAGTCGACCAGTGACTCACTATTGATCCAGTCAGATCTCGAGCGACTTGATGATTATTGTCAGAAAAATAAGTTAGATTTGAATCCATTGAAATGCTTTTCTCTAACATTCTCAAGAAAGCAAAATTTAATACCTACTATTTATAAACTCAAAGGTCAACTTCTGAACAAAGTCCAATCTATGAGAGACTTGGGGGTGGTACATGATTCCAAACTTTTATTTGACACCCACATTGACACTATCGTTGGCTCTGCTTTAAAAACACTAGGTTTTATAATGCGTAGTTCTGTCCATTTTACTCAGGCCAAAACGCTTAAGATTCTGTTTTGCTCCTTAGTTCGGAGTAAACTGGAGTATGCATCCCAAATTTGGAATCCCTGTTACGCTACTTATATAGACAGGATTGAACGTGTTCAGAAAAAATTTGTTAAGTACTTAAGTTACAAACTAAAATTCCCTTATAATTCATCCAATTACCTAAATATTTGTAAAAAACACCATCTTCTCCCGTTATATAAGCGCCGTGAAATAGCCGATATTACCTTTTTGCTTAAAATCACAACTGGCGGCATTGACTGTCCCGAACTGCTCAAGGAATTATCGTTTGTGACTCCTTCTCGGTCCAAAAGGCACTTCCCCCCTATCTCACTGAGGCGTACATCATCCAATTACAGACGGAATAGTTTCCTTAACCGCGCTAGTCGCCATTTGAATAATACGACGAAAGAGCATGATATTGATATATTTAATTGTGTAATTCCTTCCGTGAGGCGAAATTTAGCTAATGTGTTTTTTGATTGAGCGATTTTTATAACATGCTTGTGCAGTATTGTTATTGTGTATTAGGTAGGTACTTAGGTTGTCAGCCCACCAAGGTTTAAAGTTTAAGTTTGTAGATTAATGTATGTTCATAGTTTTTACATATATTTGCTGCAAGTGCGCGTCGGTACATCGATGTGCGCTGTTTACTTAAGTTTATGTTTTATGTACAGCAACTATTTGTGAGTTCCTGTAATTGGCTCTGTATTTCTATTTAAGTTTCTATATTTAGTGTATTAGCTGTTGGTTCTCCTAAAATAAATAAATAAATAAATAAATAAATAAATAAATATTCGAAAAAAATAGGCAAATACGATGCGTACAAACTCTAAATTATACTTAATAAAACTATGTGTACATATAAACTAAGAAATAATACGCATATATATTATTTATATTATATAAGGTATATACCTACGCATAGAACATATAAATGCGTAAATAAATAGAGTGTTGGGTATTTAATTTTATCATACCCAACAGAAAAAAATAGGGACGAGTGGAACCGAAAGTTAAAGACGAAGAACTCGTGGCCCACATTATGTTTAGCAGTTAAAGGTGCGTTTACGGTACGTCACCATTATTTGAGCAGCGATGTGGAGCAAACATCCTCCTAGCCTTTGTCCCATTTTTTGAGAATGAATTCTCAATCAGGGTCGGCTACCTAAATCCCAAGATGTGGCGTAGGCACTAGTTTTTACGAAAGCGACTGCCATCTGACCTTCCAACCCAGAGGGGAAACTAGGCCTTATTGGGCTTAGGTCGTTTCCTCACGATGTTTTCCTTCACCGAAAAGCGAGTGGTAAATATCAAATGACATTCCGTACATAAGTTCCGAAAAACTCATTGGTACGGGCCGGGTTCGAACCCGCGACCTCCGGATTGAAAGTCGCATGCCCTAACCACTAGGCTAACACCGCTTTTTGTCTGGAGCCGCTTTTTGAGTGGAGCAAACGTTTTTATTTTATTTCTAATAAGTATTTGTTGTCCAACGAATGTTAACGAATAAATTTTCATTCTATTCTATTGTTCGCTAAAAACGTGACGCATACGTCACGTCGACGTGTACACGCACTGTTTTTTTTTTTTCGACAAGTTTATTTTCTAACTGAATTCATATTTCATTTTACAAGAACGTAAGCACTTACCACATTGCATCCTCATAGAAACTCATTTTTAATAATCTGTGACAGACAGGTGGAGTGACATATGTACTAGAGGCCTACGGAGGCATGAACAAGCATTAATAATAAATGAAAGAGATGTCAGAATCATAACACTTATTTCATTTTCACGGGTTTCTTGTGAGAGGTTTCCTTATTTTAGACAGTGCAATTATTATAATATGCAGAATAAGTAACAAGAAGTTCATACTTTTCTGGTGCCTAGTGTAAATTTAATTAAATACCAATAAAAATACGGAATAGTAGCTATATCTAGTTAAGATATTCATTGAGTACCATGTCAGCATACAGATAAGACGACGACCTTGAAGTTCCTTGATGTTTTGTTTATGAATTTTAGTAATTCAATTCAATTAATTTTATTGCCATTAGGAAAAACCGTGCAAGACATTTTAAATTACAAATATACACAATCGAAAATTCAATTAACCACCGCACGACAATTATCAAAAATACAATACGTACTAAAATTCCATAATAAAATATTATTATTATTATGAGCCTATTATGTCCCACTGCTGGGCAAAGGCCTCCCCCCTCTTCTTCCATCTGTCGCGGTTTTGAGCTTTATCTGGCCAGTCCTTCGAAAATGAGTCCAAGTCATCCCGCCATCGCCTACGGGGTCTGCCTCGTCTCCGTTTCGAGTTGTGGGGCTTCCACTCTGTGGTTTTATTTTTTATAATAAAATAAAATTACATAAATTTATGAAACATGTAATGTCTAATTTTTTTTATATACACACAATTCACACATCACACGTACATCACATTTATATTAAACCATTGATACAAAGATCAAAGCTCAAAGAAAAATTTAAATGAGTTACCTGGTGGAAGAGACCGGACATCGAACCCGGTAGGTACCTCTGGATTGCCGGTCCAGAGTGTTAACCTTTCCGCCACCCTAACTCACAGGCAACCTTTCGAATTTTCCTTATGCTTTGTCTGTCGATCTTTGCATTGTTTATTTGAAAGCTTCTACCATTTCAATTTCCTTTGAGCTTTCATCTTTGTATCAATGTATTAAAATCACATAGCCAAATAATAAGTATAAAATCAAAGAAGAATACAATAAGTGAGTCTAAACAACAGTAAAAACAATTAAAATACCATGTCAAGATCTCAAAAATTAAACTAAATTAAGTAAGTAAGTTTTCCAAAGTACTCGTGTAGGCTGTAAAGGGGGCTTTGTATTAAATATGATTTAAGTTTCTTTGTAAATAAGGTTTTTGAACTTTTTGATGTCTTCGTTAAGATTGTTTTAAATTGTAATTGCCAAGTAGTTTAATACTCTTCTTGTACGTAAATACTCAAAAAATCTTTCTATGGGATACTTTTCGTTTTTCCGCACTGTTGTCAAAGAAAATTATGTGTACAGTACTGTGTGATGTATCCATCCTAATAGGTTTATTTCCAGGGCACAACTTTGTTCTGTAAGCGGATTACTAACTACCCATTTTCCATTCCAAGTTTCCAAAAGTTATTCCAATTCTAGACCAAAACTGCTCCGTAAATTATAGCACGTTAGAAGCGAGAACGTATATGCTTTGGATGAGAAATAGAAGTTCAAGTACCTACTTTATGAATATCTACGACAATTCCGTCAAAATGGCGAAGAAAATTTCGCATATCAGGCAAAGGTATTAGTTAATAGCCAAAGAAGTGTCGGTTCGGCCCAAGGCCCAGGGATAATGGCACTACAAACAGCTTTCATATGGCAATAATGTGCATACGTTATGAATTTGCATTATTAAACGTCAATAGCGTTTGTCAAGGATTTGTCATGAACCAAATTCAAAACATTGTTTTCCGGAATGCTGCTCAGTCCCGCGATCCCGATCAGATCGTGGTTCTACCTTAAGGGCCTTCCCACGCTGTATCTTTTGGTACGCGGTCTCCATTCAAGAACCTATCTGCCACAATGACACTATGAGGAATGCGATCTGCTCACTGCTACTTAACTAAGTCTGTATAAAAAAGATAGGAATTTTAAATAGGTTTGCTTTCATATAAAAATCATAATAAATTTTCGGTTGTCGATGGCAGTTTTGCGAAGATAACAGTCGGCGTCCACAGACGTTGGTATCTATCAACAGGGTCCTAATTTACTGAAAAAGAAGGTTAATATACAGTGAAAGAAAACTCAAATGTCAATATGTGTACTAATAAAGCTTGGCTGTGTGCACGATGGCTATAATCCGTAGGTTGCAATGGTGTGGGACAAGTTTAATTTCCGCACGACACGGTCGTTGCGGGCCATTGTGCATGTTTCAATTAGAACTTGCGGGAGACTTCTACAGGGAATCCTTGCTGGTTTAATAGAACACAACACGACATCTGTCGTTAAACCAAATAAGACAACGTTATGCCTTGCCACGTTGCATCACGTGACTGGGAACTTTGCGAAGACGTGGTGTTAGAATGGGATAACTGAATGGTAATAGGAGGCAAATGCGCCTTTTAATCAGTAATATTATAAAGGCGAGTTTGTGGGTGTGTTTATGTGTATGGTTGTTACTTCTTCATGCTCAAACGGCTTAACGCAACCGATCTTGTTTGAAGTATGGGAGCCCCCTTAGATATTTATTTTATTTTGTTTTTAGTATTTTTTGTTATAGCGGCAATAAAAAAACATCATCTGTGAAAATTTCAACTGTATAACTATCACGGTTCATGAGATACGATAGACGAACAGACAGACCGACAGACTGACAGACGGACAGCGGAGTCTTAGTAATACGGTCTCGTTTTTTACCCTCTGGGTACGGAACCCTAACTAGCTTCACTTTCAATCGCTAACTAGATTTCTAGGCATATTTATTCTAAGGTAAGATAATGAGGGTCGTTCTCAAAATATTTGCACCGCTGCGCTAATTTTGCATTTTTTTTTCAAGTTGCGATTTCTTCATTTTTTTTTTATAGGATCGCTAGAAATATATTCTAATAATAGATATCACCTGGAGGGAAGTAGATGAAATGAATATTTTAGAAGATACAGGTGTTCGAAATTTTAGGTCGACAGGTGAAAGACATCGATGTCAGGTAAGCGACATTTTTTACCAAGTTATCGACAATGGGTGCAGGTTGGCGACAAATACTTTCCAATTTAACTGAAATTGTTAGCAGGTTAACGACTATGGTTGCAGGTAAGTGACATTTTAAACAAAAATTACATTGAACTGTCTACGAGTACTTTTTGTTTGTTTGTTTTTTTCTCTAGTCTTTTCCTTGTGTTAGTAATTTGCATAAAAAACAATCATTTATTCTTTTCTCATAAGACGTTTCTCAAGGGATTTTTTGAAGCCTATACATCCAGAAAGGTGCAAACCAGCAAAAAGAGGCGGAACTCAAGCTGTACCCACGTGACTTTATAAATTACTTATGAAGGTTCAACAGCGAATCATTTAAATAACGTTTCTGCATCTTGATTCGCCTCTTTTGACAAAATTCTTTCTTACTAATGCTGTTTTCATCATCTTCGAGGAATTCCTTTATATCTGATTACCAGAAATTCTTCGACTGTGTTAGGTGGGATAAGCAATGAGAGGTGTTGTCTGAAGCTGCCAGCTCATCTGGTAACACTTTATAAAGCCTTTACGAGTCTAGATGGTGACGGCAGGAGATGTCATATGCAAGAACTTTAAGTTTCCGAAAGGTGTACGGCAGAGATGCATAATATCTCCCATACTTTTTAACATATATGGAGATGCATTAAATGTTGGAGTGATGGCGTTAAAATAGGAGGAATATTAATATTGAACCTTTGCTACGTGATTCTTTAATCATCATCAACCGAAGCAGAAGTGGCTGAAGTTTTGGTACGACTCAAAATGGGTCTTGAAATTAATGAAAAAAGACCAAGCTGATGATAGTCGACCATTTTGATGCTTCACAGACCTCCTTCAAGAGTTTGAAACTTAAATCACTTCCAGTATCTTGGCTCGATCGTCACAAATAGAGGCAGAAGCAAACCGCAGATTTGCAGACAAAATAGGAATGGACAAAACAACCCAACTCGGCAAAATATGGAGAGATAGAAACATCCCTAACCGGACTAAGATGCACCTCGTCTGTGCACTTGTCTTCTCCATATTTCTGGGGCTGAGACCTGCACGCTCATAGCCGCTGACAGGCAGAAGATTGATGCTTTCGAAATGTGGTACTGGCGCCGCCTGCTAAGGATTTCTTGGACAGCATGAAATTAAATTGGAGTACTCAAACTAAGGTAAGTCGGTAATATATATGTTTTAGTACAACGAAACATGAGTACCCCACGTTGGGACACCATGAGTGACCTATAAAACCTAGTTTTTAAATAGTTTTGTATAAGTTTTTAAATAATTGGCGTTCGCCTGCCGTATGTGTCGTTCACCTGTTTTTTTAAAGACAAGTGAACGACATACAGGTGATGGATAAAATGACAGTTATATCATCAAAAATAATAAAGTATTTGGGAGATGAACTGCATATTTATACACATGAAAATGGACCATACTTTACGTATTATACATTAAAATTAATGCAATAGTACACACGCCAACCAAAATATGAAAGGCAGAATATAGACTACATACCCATTACAAACTCCCGCTCGCCTAAGTGTATTTATCATAACTTTTTAGTGCAGCACACTGACGACGTGTCACTTGGAACACTGTTAGGTGGCAACTGAAGGTCTCGATTTATGCGGGTTGAGGCAGGGGAAACGAAATAGTGGTCACACAGATGTAATGTTTGTCTCATGACAAGTGAACGACAAAAAATAGCGTGGACAATCTTAAATTGTAAATAATTCGGTACATAAGCATACAATTATTATTTGACATATTAGTATTAAATCTTGATCATATATGAAAATAAAATGAAGTACTCAACCTAAGCTAAGTTGGAAATATATATGTTTTTATTACGACAAAACATGTGTACCTCGCGTTGGGACACGACAAGTGACCGACAAAACATAGTTTTAAAATATTTTTTGTCTATTAATATACTTTAGTTTTATTTAAAACCATTTCGCCTCTATGTAAAAAGTGTCTATAGATATGTGATTATCATTTAATTTTTAAAATAATGCGTTGTGAAAAAAAAGTTCTAAGACAAACCTGTAGGCAGGTGGCGGTGCAAATATTTTGAGAACGACCCATGACGCTTTTAGCTCGGACTATGGTAAAGAAAAAGTTTCATACGGATGAAGTCGCGAACATCTAGTAATTTAAAAAAAAATCGTTCACAGCTCGCAAGTAAGGGCCTTATCACACTTGCGATTTGCGAGCGTATTTTGTATGAAGGCGATCGCGCAGCGTGTTCGCCGCGTCGCTTATTTGTATAGAAAATACGCTCGCAAATCGCAAGTGTGATAAGGCCCTAAGTCAATACAATATCCGCAAGCATTTCGCTCAGTAATTGCTCTGTAAATTTATTTAATACAGATCGTTTGAGCGTATGAGGTATTTTTTCGTAAACATCAATTATACAATAACTGATATTTACAAAACCCTGTCAATTTTATAACTCACCAAGCTCGTGAATTCGCTTCCGAATGAGAAGCGCTATTGAAATTGTGGGCATTTTTAAATCGTGAATATTCAGCGAGCTCCTGTCACCAGAGTAAATGGGCCCCGTGGTATCCGTAGTACCCATATTGAAGTTTCCATATATTCAGGCAGGTTAAGAATTTTGGCAGGCCTATGTATAATGGTTGGATGTAGGATGTATTCTCGATTTGAAAGGGACACTTAGGCTTCGTTGATGTCACAAAGATGTGGTTGAAAATGTTATAACTTTATGGTTTTGATAGTGGCTTGCGAAGAAAGAGTGCTGGATCGATTTGGGTAAATTTTCAGAGGAAAAGACGATAATATGGAAAAAATATTGGTCACTTGAAAGATCCAGGGGAAGATTCCTTGGGGCCGTGGCTCGATGCGTTGGTCCGACCAAATCCGCACTTGACTCCAACTTCCACGACGCGCTCAAGGTGGCCGAGGACCGTGGAAGGTGGCGCAACATCATCCGGAGGAAGCTGATCCATGGTGGATGCCATGACCCTCAGCAATGAGGATTACGATGAGGTAAAGGTTTTCGAATTCTAATAAACAAGCTCCAGGTAGGTTGCTTCTTAAATGTATTTTGCATTTTATTATCTAGTTTTTACACTATGTGTCACGATTTTTGCACAAAATTCATAGTATTCTATTATTAAGAGGCCTTATTCCTTTTAAAATTTATTTTGTTCATATTTTGACAAATATTTTGATTATTTGAACCAAATTTTTGAAGGGAATAATACTTTTCTCCGAGTTCTAGGTAGTTACATAGCTATTTCCTGCTTTTATTGCGTGCAGCCGAAAAAAAAGTTGAAAAAACAAATTTTCCGCGTAAACTTTGTCAATTTCGAGTAGTTTTTGAAACAAAAATTATCAATGAAAAATTCAAACTGTAAGTTTCAAATATTTACCAATAAATCCCAATAGCCCTGTTCTAGGTAGTAACAACACTAATATGTTAAGAAACATTTTTGATCATAGAGAAAAATGTCTAAAACAATCAGCATTTTAAAAGGAATAAGGCCTCTTAACCGCCGACGAACAATGAGGGGTTGTTGTACATATGTTTAATATGTGTATATGTGTGTCAGTCTGAAGCATCGATGCTCCTTAATCGATGAACCGATTTGAATGGGATTTTGTTTTACCAAACGCCTTGTTAGGGTTCCGTAGTCAACTAGGAACCCTTATAGTTTTGCCATGACCGTCTGTCCGTCTGTCCGTCCGTCCGTCCGCGGCTTAGCTCCGTGATCATTAGTACTAGAAAGCTGAAATTTGGTATGAGTATGTGTACGTATAACGCCGACAGAACGGTAAAATAAAATTAATTTTTTTTTTTTGTTCGGGTACCTCTCCAACACCTAAAGTGGAGGTGATTTTTAGATGTGGGGTGTCGTTGAATAGGTCTTGTAAAAATAATAGGGGTCTTCTAACATTATTTTTTTGATAAAGTCAGCAGTATTGTAAATATTCGCTCCAAAAACAAAATAATAGTGTTCCCCCCTCCTCTAACTTTTCAACCACGGGTCAAAAAAAATCGGAAAAATTCATGTTAATGAGGCCTTATAAGTACTTTCAATGAAAACTATATTGAACAAAATCGGTCAAGCCGTTTTTGAGTTATCGCCAAATTTCATATTTTTTCTTTATAAAGTCGTAAGTTGACTTCCAGAAGGTAATAAGTGATTACAGTTTCTAGGGCGTTTACGACTTTTTTATAGAGCTTAAAATCTTTCTTAACTTAAACCTCGGGCTTAAAACAGCAGTTTATTGTGAAGGATGAGCAACTACGGAACCCTACACTGAGCGTGGCCCGACATGCTCTTGGCCGGTTTTTTTCAATATGGTTTTTAGCCACGTTTGGTGAAAATAAATGCAGTCTTCTCCAAGATAGATAATTTTGATTGGAACTAGTGAGAGGATCTCAACTTATATTGAAGCTAAGAAATCGATTTTTTTGGTTATGTTCAGTTTAGTAAAAAGCCTAACTATTTTTATACATAGCCCAACAGTGGTTTTCGGCCTACGTCATATTGCGGATTTTTAGTAATAAGTACTTATTTATTTTACTGGTAACGACAAATTTTTGGTAACTGACGTTGAAAGTCGGCGAATGTCACTGATGTAAACAAAGAGGAAACAGGACTAAATATTCCCCAAATTTCAAAGATTTTTTGCATAATAAAGCCAAAACAAAACAGTGATGAAAGTCGAGTTTTTTTTTCAATAGGAGATTGAGCAGCATTCCGGTACACAATGTTTTGAATTTGGCTAATGACCAATCCTTGAAAATTTACTACTGACGTTTAATAAATAATAATGCAAATATATTACGTACTTATGCTCATTATTGCACTAGGAAAGCTGTTTGAAGCGCACTATCACTGGGCCGGACCGACGAAATAGAAAATTAATAGGCCATGCAAGTTTATTAGTTAGGCCATTAGTTCTAAATCTAGGCAATTGTTTTGTATGCAATTAATTTAGTGGGAGCTACCTTTGTGGGTGTTTCTTCATATTATTTCAAATTGAGTACGAGTCTGAGTGTTTGCAACAAAAAGCCGCGATGTGAAACAACCAATGATTTTATTTTGATTATGAAACAGTTGCAAAAATGTGTATTTAATTTTGTTCGCCGCCAAAAGAATTGCAACTGGGAAGTTTGCATTAACGCATGAAGAATTGTGTATTTTTAATTAAAAATCTGCTGCCGTGTGCTGCCTATAATTAATAATAATAAAGATGACTATTTTACTCACAGACCTCACAGTTATGTTTCAAGAGCATCGTGACGTTTCTGTGACACATAAATATGTACCATGTACCTATAGGGCATTTTCGTGAGAAGGGATGCACTTAATTTTGACATAATTAAGAAATATTGATGATGTTCCATTTTGTAACCAACATTTTCATGTTAAGTAACAAAGTGAAATGTTGTAAGATAATAATAAGGCTTAGATTTGTCAAAAAAGTCATACTTAATTCTATCGATTCTGTTCATTTTGTTACTTACTAACTTTTTCATATTAGTAACAAAGTGGAATGTTATTAACATTTCTTAATGTATGCCAATTGTGTCACAGTTAAGTTCTCACGAAAATGCCCTATAATAATAATTGTATTCTAGTTTATATTTGTATTTTAATTTCTAAGTACATAGGTATATGTAGATTTAGTTAAAATTAAATATTATTAAAATTGAATTTTTTTATATGTTATCCTGATCGAGTATAGTGCCCCGATTTATGACATTGTGACATATTTTGCCTATAGTTTCGGAGATATGAGGTACGCAGGTATACCATCATGTCAAAATATGCGCCTGCCGGAGGGCTTCAAAGTGCAATTTGAATAATTAAAATCAATCGGTGACTTTTTGAGATTTTCTCAAATTTGTGTCAAAAATTTTCGCTAGCTTGGATTAAGAATTTCCCCAGGGATCGATACCGTTATCCGAATACTGGACTACTGGTTAATATTGTTCGATAACTGTTAAAAATTTCGTTTGTTGAAATAACGTTTCCTTAGAGTAACGTTTAAAAAAGCAACAAAATAATTTCGATTATCGTTATTCAAGAAAAACGAATGTATAACGTTACGTTGAACAGTATTAACCGGTATTACTCAGTTTCGCTGCGCGTTTTCCTTTGTAGGCGCCGACGCATCGCTATCTTGTTTACGCATAAGGATATTTTGTATATTTGTCTCTGTTTGACTCGTGCCGGCCGGCTTTAAGGATTGTTTGTTTATTGTTATTGTGGTAGAGACTTTTGCATTACGATAATTCCGGCGCGATCACTTAAGGTGCTATTTCCACAGTAGACGCCGAACTCGCTCACTTTTTAATGAGTCTTAAACATATTAAACAAACAGTGGTTAAAGATTATGAAAAAAATATATGTCATATTTAAGCATCTTGCAATTGTAAAATCGCTTTCGACAACATGACTAGTAAAACTTCGAACGATCGAAAAAAAAACAAAGTTACCTCTATTTGTAATATTTTTTTAATGTTGGTATGGACTTTTTTTACCCGTTTTTTTGTGTCAATCTATAATTATCTAGATAAATTCGGTGGGTTTGTCAGTGCCATACCACAGTTTAAGAAACAATACAGTCGGTCGACGAAGGCGTCTAGACAGGGCAATCGTGCGAGGTGACAGAGGCGGCGGCGGGAGGGGCGCACCCCATGTGTTATACGACGAAATTGTTAGTAATGAGGGTGCTGACTTTGAGGGCTGACGCGTCTTACAACTTGCAATACACAATTAAAATAGTGCATACGACATGTGCTGTGCGAAATTTTATAGCGCCTAAGTTTTAAATTTTCCCATGTCATGCTACTGTAAACAAAATGGCGGATGTAAAAGCGTTACGCCTGCCAGTAAAATTCAAATACCGCAAAAATATCGCTATTATATTATATAATTGTTTGTTTCTGTGTAAACAAAAAATATATGATCTGACATGTCCCATGAATTTTTAAATTCAAAATGTCGGACATGTTTCATAGCTTATTTTAAGTAAAAATTACGAGTTACGTAGTTTAAGACTTTATTTAAAAAGCAAGAAATTGTTCCTTGCTTCCGTTTGTATATATGAATCCTGTAGTCAGATTTTTTAATTAATTTTAAGGATCCTCGGGGTTCCGATTACGAGAAAGACATCCATTTTGAAATCAAAGATGGCGGACATACATTTTTCTTAAAAATCGATATGGGTGTCATCTCCAAGGTTCCTCGGGGTTCCGATTACGAAAATTACATCCATTTTGAAATCCAAGATGGCGAACATTATTTTTTCTTAAAAATCGATATGGGTGTCATCTCCAAGGTTCCTCGGGGTTACGATTACGAAAATTACATCCATTTTCAAATCCAAGATGGCGGACATTATTTTTTCTTAAAAATCGATATGGGTGTCATCTCCAAGGTTCCTCAGGGTTCCGATTACGAAAATGACATCCATTTTGAAATCCAAGGTGGCGGACATTATTTTTTCTTAAAAATCGATATGGGTGTCATCTCCGAGGTTCCTCGGGGTTCCGATTACGAAAATTACATCCATTTTGAAATCCAAGGTGGCGGACATTATTTTTTCTTAAAAATCGATATGGGTGTCATCTCCGAGGTTCCTCGGGGTTCCGATTACGAAAATTACATCCATTTTCAAATCCAAGATGGCGGACATTATTTTTTCTTAAAAATCGATATGGGTGTCATCTCCAAGGTTCCTCAGGGTTCCGATTACGAAAATGACATCCATTTTGAAATCCAAGGTGGCGGACATTATTTTTTCTTAAAAATCGATATGGGTGTCATCTCCGAGGTTCCTCGGGGTTCCGGATACGAAAATGACGTCCATTTTGTGATTTTGAAATCAAAGATAGTGGACATAAATTTTTCTTAAAAATCGATATGGGTGTCATCTCCAAAGTTTCTCCGGGTTCCGATTACGAAAATGAGATCCATTTTGAAATACAAGATGGCGGACATTATTTTTTCTTAAAAATCGATATGGGTTTCATCTCCAAGGTTCCTCGGGGTTCCGATTATGAAAATGACATCCATTTTGAAATCCAAGATGGCGGACATTATTTTTTCTTAAAAATCGATATGGGTGTCATCTCCAAGGTTCCTCGGGGTTCCGATTACGAAAATGACATCCATTTTGAAATCCAAGATGGCGAACATTATTTTTTCTTAAAAATTGATATGGGTGTCATCTCCAAGGCCGAGGAACCGCCGCCGGCGTACCGGCCGCCGTACCGACCAAGGGTTGTCACAGACTTACGCAACTGCCCAAAAAAGGAGGGTAATGTTTTTAGGGTTCATGTATGTATGTGTACTAATTTTATATATGGAATCCATTTTGGAAATAAAGATGGCGAACGTCACTTTTTTGAAAAAATTGACATGAGTGTCCTTTTTTAGGTTTCTGGGGGTGTAAATTTCAAAGATGGCACTTATTTTGGAAGTAAAGATGGTGGACGTAATTTTTTTTAAAAATCGTCATGGATGTCGTTTTCTGGGTTTTTCGGGGGGTGTACATTTCAAAATAAAAAATTAGATTTAAAACTGGCGAAGATATATTTTTGAGAAATGGCACCAATATCGGTTTTTAAGAAAAATTTGTCCGCCATCTTGGATTTCAAAATGGATGTCATTTTCGTAATCGGAACCCCGAGGAACCTTGGAGATAACACCCATATCGATTTTTAAGAAAAAATAATGTCCGCCATCTTGGATTTCAAAATGGATGTCATTTTCGTAATCGGAACCCCGAGGAACCTTGGAGATTACACCCATATCGATTTTTAAGAAAAAATAATGTCCGCCATCTTGGATTTCAAAATGGATGTCTTTCTCGTTATCGGCATCCCGAGGGACCCGAGGACCCTTAAAAATAATTAAACAATCTGACTACAGGATTCAAATGTAATCTAATACACATGAATGCAGACAAACATATAGGTCAAACAGAGATCCTCTTTTTTAAGTCGAATTACGTTAATCTTCTCCTAAGTGTAACAAATTCTTTTCTGAAAACCGCATCAAAATCGGTTCAGCCAAACGCGAGATAATCGCGGACAAACATAAATACTTATATATATACATACATACTCCTTTTTTAACTTACAAGACAATAAACGCACACCAAACCACATGAACTGCGGAAAATCAAATCAAATCACTCTGCTGCGCTGCGACTACCGCGACGCGAGTCAAATGCGAGTGACATATAAACAAAATCGTACGTAAAATCAAAATCGCAACACAGAACGACTCATTCTATCTCTGTCAAACTCAAATTAAACGGTTAATTTTGTTAAACAGAAACGGAATTTGCTAAATAACAGTATTATGTGAATAACGTTATAATACCGGTAAACGAAACCACTACCAATATTCATTTTGGTTTAGCGTCACGTGACCAATAACGGTAATACAAAAATAACGGTATCCGATCCCTGGATTTCCCAATAACTTTTTTTCAGCTCGAAGAAACGGAAAAAAAACAATCTCGGTTTAATTAAGCTACAGTTTGAGCGGACAAAAAATGTAGGCGTTAGCGTAATTACATTTTGCAATGCCTTTGATAGTTGCGCGTACCGTGAGATCTGTAGATTTTTTATCATGTATTAAGTTTAATGTATTTATCCATAATTGAATAAGCGTTTTTTTTTATAACATGTGTACCTTAAACGGTTTTACTTACGTTAAGTTGATCCCGGTCATTTCTGTCCTTGTTTAGTCTAGGGTATACAGACCCCGGATATTTTACAATTCCCGGGACACAAATATCCCTGGATACAGTACTTTTATCTCACGAGCGCGGGTGAGCCATGTTTGTGTGAGTAGATGTACATGCACATTGGCTCTGTGTGGGTGAGCCGGCACTGAACGCTCCCGAGCTCACCCACACAGAGCCAATGTGCATGTACTCGTACATCTACTCACACAAACATGGCTCACCCGCGCTCGTGAGATAAAAGTACTTTTTGTACCTTAGTCTATTCCTTTTGCATGCACATTCACGCACGTCCACAAATGTGACACGCGATTCTTTTACTCTTTCTATGCAGTAATAGAGTGACGGGTGATGTTATGTCGCGCGACACAAGTCGCGTATCGCGTAGCAGTTGTGCCAGACAGTAGACTTTTTGCCTTAGTTGACGCATTGTACTAAAATGGTTCACTCTCATTTAATAAGTATCAAGTTGACATTAATAATTTGCCGTAAGAGTCCTAAAGTCCTAGTCTTTTACGATAATAGAACGAAGTGAAACGAGATTGCTCAATACGTTTTGGCACAAGAAACTGGTGTAAAATAACAATTTCCTTTTATACGCCGCACCAAGACACAGTCAAAAGCTATTCTCGATCCCGGGCCGATGTCACGCGTCAGAATATAAAAGGTTCAGAATAGCCTAAAGCCCCTTCAGCCATAAAACAACATTTAAATTCTGCCCCGTTTTCCAATACAAGCAGAAAAAATGCTTTTCAAATTGCAAAAATCACGTCGCCCCGCCCAAAACCTAAAACAGACATAAATCTAAGGCTGCCGCAACCGGCACTGAATGGGGCCACAATTTGTCACAACAAATTATTCAGACGCCTCATTGTGTTGAAAAAGATGTCTTTTTTCAGTCTTCCTTGCACAACCTTTTTATAATAGCTCAAGTACCTTAGGTGCATTATGTGAATGATTTTTATTGCTATTCTATGTTTATAATCACACTAATAGTATTATAAAGCCGAAAGTTTGTGAGACTGTTTAAGTGTATGTTTGAAACTTCTTCACGCTGAACGGCTGGGTCAATTTTGATAAATTTTAGTATGAAGGTAGCTGACACCCAGAATGCAATGCCGCTCATATATCGATAAAAAGTGTGTGAATGAACACATTAACACACTTTTTATCGATATATGAGCGCGTAGCACCGCGCGACGCAGCTAGTACTTTTATAAAATTCTAATTAATATTGAATTGAAAACCAATTTTTTATGGAGAGGGATCATGATTTCAGGAACTTTAATAGCGCGATGCAGGATGGCTGATGTTTCATTTAGACACTGTTGATTATAGCGCGATCTATCGGGCGGAATATCGTTGTCTGCTCATCACGCCAAAACGGCTGGATTTTAACTAATTTTTGTACAGACAGCTAGATATCAAAATCAAACAAAAATCATAATACTAGGCCACATGGGTACTTTTACAAATCTGTATCTACCGGCATTTTACAAAAGGAGACCGCTGTTTAGAAGAAAGTCGAAGAATCTCAACAGTTAAAATTTTAATTATTACAACCATGTTAAATAACTAATTGGAACGTAGAGGAGATGTATATATTCTCCAAGTCAATGTTAGGTACATAAATAATACAAAATGTAGACTAATAAATTACTCAGAGACGTCTTAAGGTCTCTTAGGCTTATTATTTTAATCTCACCGAGATGTATAAGGTCTCTAGGCGCCAAAGTGAATAAGGTGCTTACAAAATAATGATTAAATCTAAATTTCTTAGATAATCTATCTAGACGGATTTGGGTATCACAACATGCAACAAAATAATTAAAATTCTCAGAAAATGTTTAAGGTTTCAATACGTCTGCGCTGCGTGAGTGAGAACAATACAAAATTATTATTCAAACTTCTAGATATGTATATGTGGTGTGTAGATGTCCAAATATGATAATAGAATACTTTTTTTACTCAACTACGGTAAAAAATTAGGTTCATGCGGACGATGAATTAGCGGGCATGCGGGCATGGGTTCTTATAAAACCTCTTTAATATTCAATATTTTTTATTTTATTTTTTTTATAACGGCACAACATAGTGGCTCCACTTCGCCTGATGGTAAGCAAAAAGGGGAGCCCAAGTCGCATTGGCAACTGACGAGAAACCAACGGTGCCAAGTCAGTTGACACTGCCATGCTGGCCCGAGAGATGCTTCTTCACGCTTCGTTTGAAGGGTCCCAAGTTATAAGAAGGAGGAAACACATGAGCCGGCAAGGAGTTCCATACTTTAATAGTTCGGCAGATGAAGGAATTGCCAAACTTCTTGGTACGTGTGGGAATATTCTCCACGGTGAGGCGATGACATCGCAAGCTGGCACGTGTGGTTCTATGACGGAAAGGGGAGGGTGGGATAAGAGAAAATAACTCTTCAGAACACTCGCCATGGTATAGGCGATAGAAAACGCTCAGCGACCCAATGTCCCTACGTAATTGAAGGGGTTCGAGGAATCTGGTACTTTTCTCGTCACCTATGATGCGGACCGCCCGACGCTGCAATCTGTCAAGCGCATCGAGTAGATATTGGGCGGAGCCATCCCAAAGATGCGAGCAGTACTCAACGCACGACCGAACTTGAGTCTTATAAAGAAGGCAAAGCTGGTCCGGCGTGAAGAACCGCCGCACCCTGTTCAGGATCCCCAGTTTTTTGGAAGCTGTGGTAATCAGTGACTCGATGTATTCGTTTTGGTTCAGATTGCAGCGGATATCCATGCCTAGCATATTCAGGCTATCACGCGAACCAAGAGGAGTGCTCTGGAGACTAGGAGTAGGGAGAAACGAAGACGTCTTGGTAGTGAACGCACACACCTGGGTTTTCTTGGCGTTGAACTCAACCAGGTTAACAGATCCCCATTTGCTAATGAGGTCCAGAACCTGGTCCAGTTCAACGACAAGATTCTCACGTTTCGCGCCGATTTCCGCCCTACAAGCTCCTGGCCGGCCAAAATATCGACCATGGACCGTACTATCATCCGCATAGCAATGTATGTTCCCTAATGGTAGCATATCATTGATATGCAGAAGAAAGAGGGTGGGTGATAAAACAGAGCCCTGTGGGACGCCAGCATTCACTGTCATGAACCGCGAAGCGCACCCTTCGACGAGGACGCGGATTCTACGCTCATGCAGGAAGTCAGCAATCCATTTACACAGTTGCATGGGCAGACCGTAGGCAGGAAGCTTGGAAAGAAGTGCTTTATGCCAGACCCGATCGAAAGCTTTGGCAATGTCAAGGCTGATAGCCAAAGCCTCGCCGTGTTTATCAATAGCCTCCCCCCAGAGGTGTGTCACATACGCTAGAAGATCGCCCGTTGATCGTTTCGGTCTGAAGCCATACTGACGATCATTAATTAGGGAGTGATCTTCAAGGTATCGGATCAGTTGGTCGTTGATGATCCGCTCCATGACTTTGCACAACACTGAGGTTACGGCAATGGGACGGTAATTAGATGGTTCAGAACGGTCTCCTTTTTTGGGGACTGGCTGCACATTAGCTTCTCTCCACGCTTCCGGAATACTACCGGACGAGTACGAGAGATTATAGAGGCGCGTCAATACCGGAGATAACTCCGCTGCGCAGTTTTTGAGTACAATCGCCGGGATACCGTCAGGACCACTGGCTTTTCGGGTATCGAGTGACTGTAGTGCCCGACGTACATCACGATGCCTAAAATGGATTGCAGGCATCGTGGCACCACAGAAAGGTATAGTTGGCGGTGGCAAGCCACAGTCATCGACACGCGAGTTGACGGCAAAGAGGCTGGCCATGAGATCGGCTTTCTCTTGCGGCTGGTGAGCCAGCGAACCATCAGGGAATCTCAGCGGTGGCAGCGAGGGTTGGCAGAAGTTAGATTGCACGGTCTTCGCTAGTCGCCAGTAGTTGCGCGACCCAGTTGGGTGCGAGACTAGTTCCGAGCCTACTTGTGCAACGCGCAAGGCATCTGCTCTTATATACGCTCTCTTACAGACCTTGGTGGCAGTATTGTAAGCTGTTTTTAGCGAGCCAATATTGGGGTCATTACGGGCGCGGGCCCTGACCCAAGCCCGGTACGCCATCTGCTTGTTGCTAACAGCATCAGCACACTCGCGATTGAACCAGGGGCGTCGTCGGCTTTTACTGACGATATCGGAGTATGGGATGTAATATTCCATTCCTACATCGATCTCGTCAGCAATAGCTGCAGCACTCGCTGTGACATCCTTCGCATTGAAGCAGCGTTGCACCCAGGGGACAGACGCGAAATAGTCACGCATACCGTCCCAATCTGCTGAAGAGTAGTGCCAGACTCGACGCTTACCCACCGTGGATTGCGGTGGGACTGCACTTGGCACTGTGCTGGATATCAGACAGTGGTCAGAGGTACCCAGGGGCGCCTTGACCTCAACCTTGTATCCAGCAGGGTGGGTAGTCAGCAATAGGTCCAGCAGAGAGGGCGTTTGATCTTGGACGTCTGGTATCCTGGTAGGCTGATCAACCAGTTGTGCAAGATGGTGTGAGAGAGCAAACGCGTGGGCAGTTCTACCGGCATGGTTGGTGGTGGAGGAGCCCAACCAGGAGTCGTGGTGGGAATTAAAGTCCCCCAAACACACCAATTCTGCAGTAGGGTACACGGCTTGCGCGTCATCAGCCACCCGACTCAGATAGTCAAATAATCGGGTGGTCTCAGCGTCCCCAAAATGGGGTCGATATAGGCACATGTAGATTCGGCTTTGGAGGCCCAGGTTCACATGCACCCAAAGGACGGGAAGGGAGGGATCCTCCAAGCAATGCAGACGTCGACAACAGACACCAGAATGGACAAACAGACAGACACCAGATTTCACGAGGAAATGCTCCTCAAGCACGTAGCCGGGGTACTGCAGGTAGGATGTGTCCATTGGACGTTGAATCTGCGTCTCCGTCAAGAAGAGCATGGCGGGTCTGGCCGTCTCGAGGTGTTGGTGGACGGCATTGAGGTTCGAGTGGAGTCCGCGGATGTTAGCGAACTCAACCTTGAATAGGGTGGTGGGGGAGTGCACCGCCGTATAACGTTCGATTCTTGTTTCACTTGCCATACTTGTAGGGAAGAGAGAGAGAGAGAGAGAGAGAGAGAGAAGCGTGAAGCGGAGGAGACCTGCCACGATACAGGGGCCAAAAAGAAAAGCAGTGGACTGTTTCACCATTAACTTGTCAGCAGAGGAGTTGGACTGACCGGTCGGACGGAAGGGCCCCCGATCCCCCCCGGAAGTAGACGCCGGGTCCCCACCTTCCGGTCACCAACCGGCACGACGAACTACTCCGAGATTATGCGCGGCATGAAAGGGCAGCCTCTCTAGGCGGTTAACCTCGATTGGGCCCCTGTACTATGCCGCGGGCGGCCAGCGGAACAACCGTTTCAACGGGTCTCCCTGGCCGACGGGTCAGCACAGTCCTCCAGACAATGGATAGACAAAATCCACCCCTATTCCCCAATATCGCGACAAAAATACCCCGTAGCACTGGTAATACACCGACTGAACCCGAAACGCCACTAAGGTAAGCAACTTCACGGGTGTTTCGCCGAGTGTACGGTGGTTGCCAACCAGGCGGGTATAACCCTACCACCGGCTGAGAGGCTGAATTCTCATGATATCCCTTAGTCGCCTTTTACGACATCCACAGGAAGAGAGGGAGCGGTGATTTTTAGTATTCTTACTCCGTCACCGCACGGACAAAAATCGATCGTGCGTGATGCGGAAACCAGCATTGCGCGTTGCGGAAAATGCACACCGATTAAAATGGGTTTGAAGCTAGAACTATTAAACTCGCTTTAGCGGTCTTAGGCTTATAAAATCTCTTTAATATTCAATCTCATCGATTGTGCGTGATGCGGAAACCAGCATTGCGCGTTGCGGAAAATGCGCACCGATTAAAACGGGTTTGAAGCGAGAACTATTAAACTCACTTTAGCGGCCGCAGAGGAGAGGCTTATAAATAAACCTTTTTAATATTCAATCTCAATCTCATCGATTGTGCGTGATGCCAGCATTGCGCGTTGCGGAAAATGCGCGCCAATTTAAGATAAAACGGGTTTCAAGGGAGAACTATTAAACTCACTTTAGCGGCCGCAGAGGTCTTGGGCTTATTTTTTTCTCAGCAAAATTCCCGCCAGCCCCTTGGGCTTTGTCGGCGCCTAGATTAAGCCACGGTTTACGCACTGCGACAGCGTTTTTGATAATGAATATAATATTGGCATAGTTAGATATGCATTACCTCTGAGAGTTATGAGAGCTCAGTTTTGGCTTTACAGTTTTATTAGGCGTCTTAATTACTTTTGCGTCAAATGAAGCTCATTTTACTTTATAATGTTTATTATCACTAATCATAATAATCTTAGGAAGGGAAGGGAGAAAATCCTCGAAACATTTTAACTTTGCTCTTTAAGGAACATGACACCAAAAACTGCTGTTAACATTTGTAGATCAATACCTACATGATGTGCTATCAAATAGACTTTTACAAATTTATTTCAAATTAACATGGCTATTAAGTATCAGTATTTGCCCATTTTAGAGTGCATCATGCAATCTAGAGCAGCGGAAAAGCGTTATACTCGTATTCTAATCGCTGTGACGCCGGGCGCTTCTGTCTAGCCTATTAGCACAACTCAATGTGCTAGCGATAATCATTTGTTGCATAATAATCGTTCTCCCTAACGCGTGCCAAACAAAAGTAGCACTGGTTTTACTAGTTGTTTGTGTAAAATATGACGCAATTAGTTGTGGTCTCTGGGCTGTGGCAACGTGAACAACTGAGGCATGCACACGCTACGGCTGGCTAGGAATGTGAGCCGACTAAAAGCGGAAGGCGGATCTGGTGAATTTGAAATTCACCACTTAAGCTGTATTGAAATAGTTGTTTGTGTAAAATGTCATGCCGCTGGAATAAGAGGACGGTGATGGTGACCGACCGAGACATGAATAAGTTACTACTGGCTAGGAGCCATAGACTTTGCAAAGCTCGCGGCCTGTAGTCCTTGGCAGAAATGGTCCGACTCTGAAGATAATTCCCGCCACGTTCCCTCGCCCCGTGCGTACCGTAACCGGATTTAAGCCCGTCGTTACTTGTCGGCTTATATTTTTATAGACGACTAGGTTCTATCAATCAGTAGGTACCTGATGTGGCCCGAATCCCGATTTGTGCCTATGAAAAACTTCTACAGAACGTTCTCCCTTTTGATTTGAAACAAGGGTCCAAAAACTCTATTATATCGGTAGCTTTTGTTATTACAAAACAGAGTATGTGAAGTAAATTTTATTGCTGAGGCGTGGCGACCAGCTAGAAATCCACGCTTCACAAAAATGGAGGATGGAGCTGGTACATCCGCGCTTCTACGAAAATATTTTACAGAAGAGCTTTCTTTCGATCTTTGCGAAAGCATGAGGGCTGTATTTTATTTGTTGTTAGATATAAATTGGGCTGCAATTGATGGTAGTGATTTACAAACTTCCAAGCAAATCGCAAGGGCTGGCTAGGAAAGCGCACTGAACATAAGCGTGGCGCGCGATTCTACGTCATCACGCTATGATTGGTTGGTTCTGTCAATCCGTTTCTGTGTTGCCAGTGTCTCCGATTCCCTTGTTATGTATAACATAATTATTTTGTTACCATAAAGCGACACCTAATCAGTGTCATACCTTGTTTTCTTATACCATGTATTAGATGAGGTTCTAAAGATAATTCCTGCCACGTTCGGCGCCCAGTGCGTGCCGTAACCGGGTTTAAGCCCGTCGTTACTTGTCGGCTTATATTTTTATAGACGACTAGGTTCTGTCAATCAGCGCCTGATGTGATGTGGCCCGATCTGTGCATATGAAAACCTTACGAGCCGAGCTTTCTAGAAAATGTTTTACTGAATTTTATTTTATCACAATATGGTGATTAAGTAGTGCGACTAGTATTGGAAATATATTTAATTTATCTTATGCTTTACGCGTGTTCGAGAATGATCATTTCATTTTCAACTTTTTAGGGTTCCGTTCCCAAAGGGTAAAAACGGGACCCTATTACTGAGACTTCGCTGTCCGTCCGTCCGTCCGTCCGTCCGTCCGTCCGCCCGTCCGTCCGTCACCAGGCTATATCTCAAGAACGGTGATAGCTAGACAGTTGAAATTTTCACAGATGATGTATTTCTATTGCCGCTATAACAACGAATACTAAAAATAAAATAAAATAAATATTTAAGGGGGGCTCCCATACAACAAACTTACAGATAATGGTACGGAACCCTTCATGCGCGATTCCCACTAGCACTTGGCCGATATTTTTTTTTTCAAACGCCTTATCGATTTTTGAAAAGGTAATCGTGTAAAATCCATGGTTACGGTTTCAAAGAATAATACTTTGGGTGGTTGATGAATGATGATTTTCATGAAATGAAAGTCTTTTTCGGTTCGATGTTCAATGAAATTTTTAGACATAATGGCATATGTCCCGCCGAGGATGAGCGAGTAGCGATTAAACTAGAAACTATACCAGGTGGGTCCTGTAACAGGAGCAATAAATTAAAACATAGATTCTACCCCTCAAAATGAACCCACCTGTTATATGAGTTGGCAAGCAGCGAGTAGTGAGTGTATTTCTAATCGTTTTCTCGCTAAGCTATAAGCGATTGTACGAATGCGACGGAGGATTACTGACTAGTCTGCTTCAGTGAGCAGCCAGCCTTACTCCTTCTAGGGTTGATTAGTCGAGCATAATTCCTGCGCAAACCTGCAAGCATGATAAGTTCTGATCACCATGCGAGAATCGCTGAGCGAGTTTTTAGCTTTGATAGCTGAACAGCTAACGGTATTTATTTTTTTTTTCGCTTTGTTATAAACATTTAGCTAAGGGTATTTTCTGAAAAATGCTTGCGCAACATGCGCTCAAAGGAGCTCTGAGGTATGTTACTCAGAAACGCCAGACGATTCTGCTGAATGCCATTACGCTATGATTGATTGGTTCTGTTCTGATAATCCGCTTCTGTGTTGCCAATGGTTTATTAAAATATTCCCCGATTTCCTTGTTACTCGTATCAATCTCATAAAATCGCGAGTGTTCTAAACCACTTATTACAGAAATCTAAGATTTAGTCGAAGAAAATGACAATTGTAATATTTGCAATGCATAAATTGTTATTGTTTGTATGATTGGTAGGTTTTTTTTTATCTGGGGGCACGGCAGTGTCCCCGCCAAGACGAACAAAAAAGAAGGGGGCACTACCTACCTTTTCTCGAACCGTTTCGTCTCATTTTCAAACCCTCATAGTTTCGTCCCAGTTAACGTAAGGTTAGTAAAATTCACAGGTTAAGATATGCAGTTAGGGACCATATGAAATTTACTAAATTTAATTGATCTAGCTTTTATACTTTAGGTTTTATTGGTACTTACCTAAAATACGCCGATTCTGCCACTCACTTATACACTTACGTATCAAAACCTCTGGGGTACTTCCCGATGACCTAGAAAGCTGAAATTTGGTATGTAAGCTAGTATTAGTACACAAAGAATAAAATAATTCTAAAACTTGAAACTTTTACCCCCCAACCCCTTAAACTAGGGGTTGGAAGTTTGTAGGAGACTTCCGCAAATTTTGATACTAGAGGTATGAAAATTGATACCTATAGGGACTCATTGATATAAATAAAATACATATTGTAGGACTTTTAAAAAATCACCCCCCACCCTTTAAATAAGGGGATGGAAGTTTTAGTAAGTAAGTAGCACAATTATTACTTCTTCAGTTGACGCTCAAGAAACCCTAAAGCCCAAAAAAATTTTTAAAACTAGGGCGCATTACAAAAAGAAATGAGATCCCACCAAAAACATTTCATGGAAAATTGGCGGCCAAAACTCACATTCTCATAACGCTTTCGCTGTAAAAAGTTATCAGATCCCAGGAAAAGCCAAGCCCCTAAGCCCTGACTTTACTAACCCCACCACCTTGGTTTAAAAAGTATGGCATCAACTGGCTTCAAGCCCCTAAGCCCGGAGTTTACTAACCCTACACCTTGGTTTCAAAAGTGTTTCAAAAGTATGGCTTGGCCGTTTCATAGAGTACCCTAAAAAAGTCTAGCTGACTGTTCGGCCCATATGGTAAGGAATTAAGTTTTATATTATCATGGAGACATAAACTTAATTTCTTGATACCATATGGGCCAGACGGTCCGTAGGACTTATTGACGGTAGGTACCTATTCTAGGTGCAAACTTAACCCGGCCAGTTAAGATGGGGTTTTTACGGAACCCTCGGTGCGCGAGTCCGACTCGCACTACTTTTGATCATGTATCGTTCAAATATTTCACTGTCCCCAGGTTGTGCGGGTGTATCACCTTATCTCTCATAAAACTTAAAGTCCATAAGCTTGTCCCCCATAAACACGTAAACACGCACTATCTCGTACGCATCCGATTTTTGAAACTCAAGCACTATCAGTTTACGGCCACGTTTACATCCAATCTCCAAATATTTACGAGCGACTTAGTTATGAGTTTATCACAAAGGCTGGGTGAGGATGATTCCTCCCTTAGGGCTAAAATCGGGGTGTATTTTTATCACGGGTTCTTATGACGCATTTTTAGGGCTGTAAATACTTTAGAAACAAAAACTACAGTAATAGGCCTGCGGACATTTTTTTGAGGATGTCAATCAATTCATTTTTTTATTGGGATCAACTGTCTCTATGGGACTACCTACACTTAGACTGCTTTAAAATTCAGAAATGACCGTCAAAGTTCAACATTCCTATAGAGCACTAAAAACGCTCCATACAAATGGCCTATACCTACCTACATGACTTCATCTGTGGGAAGGGTGCCAATATTTGTATGGAGACAATAAGTAATTTGCCATTTTCACTGTGATAAAGTGCGTTTCAGTTCATGGTTGTCATACATCTTGTTTTGATAAATTATGAGGATTCTGAAAACAATTTTAAAATTTCTTTTGGATAAAAATACATAACACAATTTTTTTAATTTTTTTTGTTTGTTCCATGACATATTAAGCTAATTTTATTTATATAACTACACTATGTTGTATATACAAAAACAATAAACCATTGGGTTATAACCAAAAAAATAACTAATTTTGTTTTTAATCATAAAATAAGGTCAATTTAACATAACTGTCTCATTTCATCCATTTCGCTATTAGATACATTTATTGTTTTCTCAAGTACATATTTTGCGGTGACGTTCCTACTCAACATGACTTGTACGGTCAAGACCAAAAGTGGCTGAAAATTTTACTTTTCACGCTGAATGTAGTGAAAAACGGCAAGGACGACTGAAATTCGAAAAATTGTGTATGTTTTGTCTAATGTATAACGCAACGATACGCTATTACCATACCGTGTATGTAAAATCGAACCAACCAGCGGCCGCTTCCATCTTAACTTTGACACGCGACTCATGTCGCGCGAGATAGCATCATCCGTCACTATCGCATAGTACTGTACAGATAGAGACAGGTAGTATATCTCACGCGAGAAAGAGTCGCGTGTCAAAGTTATGCTAGCCGTGCTGCATACGAAGCGGGCGACAAAACGCGAGTGACTGCAGATGTGACGATAATTATGGAAAGTGTACGATAAATTTCGAAACTCCGAATCACAACTTCTATGACGCAGCGAGTTGTCTCAGCGGTTCTAATAAACCCTGAGCGCTAATCCGAGTGTACTTTAAGATATCGCTGAATAAGCCATATCTCAAGCATATCTTAGTTAAATCGCGTTTAACAGTCATTGAAATGCGATTTTTGCGAATCTAGCCGCATAATTTTTGTATGACTTTTGTTAGTGCCGCAGCATGCAATTTTCAAAATGGTCCTGTGTCCGTAAACGTAGTAAATAGTCGTAAAATAATATTTCGAACAAAAAAATACGACAGATAAAAGCTCCAGAGTCAAAGCAAAAGGAAAGGCGTTCCTATTGGGAACATGCAACAAAAAACCTAAATAACACACGACACGTTTTTTGACGACACGTTTGGCGCAGTTTGTAGAACACCTGCCTACTGAGCCGGCGGTCCCGGGTTCGAGTCCCGGCCAGGGCAAATATTTGTGTGATGAACTCGAATATTTGTGCTTGGGTCATGGTTATTCTATGTATTTAAGTATATATTTATCTTTATAAGTATGTATATCGTCGTCTAGTACCCATAACATAAGCCTTCTTGAGCTTAATTTGGGACTAGATCGATTTGTGTGAGCTTGTCTGATATTTATTAATGTATTTATTTATTAAATAAAAAAATTAAACACACTCGACACATGTAGCTGGTCATCGAAACCCTCATTCAACAAGCGATATAGAAAATGCTACTAAAACTGAAAACAACTACAAAATTTGGAATTTTCACCTTCAATATTGGCTGAGATCTTATCACTTGCTCCGATTAAATCTTGGGAACTACTGGTCCAACAAACAGTTAAAAACCATCTCGACGGACAAGTCTGTCGATTAAAAAAACCGCACTCATATTGCTCCATCCGTTCGGAAGCTATGATGCCACAGACAGACATACAGTCTGTATACACAGATACACAAATACCCAAATACACAGAAACACTAATACACACATACACTGACACAAATACACAGATATACATGTTAAACTTAAAACACTCCTCTTTATTCGTCGGGGTTTAAAAATACAGTGTACTAATCAATTGAGATTTTCATACAAAACACATAGTGACCAAAGTGAGGACGCTAAGATCTTCAGAAATGGGAGTCAAAGTGAGACGTGTCTCTTGAACCTGTGTAAAAAACGGTTTGGACGAAGGCAATCCGGATCATATCTTCTTTAACTGCCCTATAATTCCAGTTTCTCTGTATTTGCTTCCTGACTTCATTCACCGTCCAGCTAACTTTAGTTCCTCGCATTTGTTAATAGCCCCTTTGTGTATGTCCTGGCAAAATTTATTATGGATTTGGGTATCCAGCTCTAATTCCTCGCACTTTTTGATTCCGTTTATTAGCCGATGTATACCCCAACCATTTAAATGTTCGCGGCGTTGTATGAGGTTTGACAACTTTGACAACCGATCACTTGTAGCTTCCAACCTTGACGTTGGCAAAATTATCCCAACGGACAGCAGCCAAAACACCATTAAGTAAAAAATTGAATTGAACTAACTACAGGTATGTAAAAACATGCGTTTTGCATACATAATAAGTCTCGTTTTTAAAGTTTTAGCATTTATTGTGGTACTTTTTGAGTTAATTTAGTGTGAATTCCAACTTCATGCATGTTCTCTATAGGAAAAGCCTCGGAAATATGCGCGCCTGCAAACAGCTCGACAGCCTACAAGTTGATTGAAAAATATTTCGATTAAAACCGAAACACTTCCCAAATAAACTATGCTCTAAGCCGCCGGCTTTGGGAGAAGTTTTTGAAAACTATTCGGGTTACTGATGGAACCTTGTAACTAGGGAATGCAAACCCGGATATTATGTCATAGTGAAACCTGTTATAACTAGTTATTTCAATAGTAAAATAACCGGGTTCACATTCCCTACTTGTGAATGATGAATGAGTGAATTCGATTACAGATGGAAACTTATAACGCTATAATATTAGTCGAAATCATGAAATGAAATAGTTAATACCGCTCGGGTAGTAACATAGTCTGCGCCCTACAAAAAATAGCCTCGATTTGGCCGTTTGAAGCCGAATTTGACCAAAGAATCACATTTTGACAAAATGCGAGCGTGTTTAGTTTATCACGTAATAAACGCAACCATCATAGCCCCCCCTCTGAACAGTTTTTTAAAATTACTAGAAGCGGAGAGGTATTGAAAGTTTGAAACAGAGAGGAGTTGAAACAACGTCTATTTCTCGGATCTATTATATTCGTCAGCGAAGCAAGGACGCACATTAGGGCGGGACGGTTTCTTGTAAACATTTAAAGAAACCGTTTTATAGAGAAACGAAAAACCGTTTTTTATTAAAAGTGAAAAAAAAAATATTTTTTTTACTAGTACTACAAACAATGATACATTGACAGCGGTACGTACACTATTACATAGTATATTACATGAAAAATACTCGATTCTTAATTCTTAATTATATTTAAGGACTACCTACTCAATATTCATTTATACATATTCATGAAATATCATATTCACGAGAATCGGTTGGAAATGCGAGCTGTATGGAAGAACAGCTAGAGATACCAAATAATGTTTGCCGAAGGCCCAAGTTTTTTAGATGGAACCTATATTCGCTCGCTTCGCTCGCTCGGGCAATAACAACCGTTATAGGGTTGCGCTGTCATTATTAATTTGACGGGACTAATTCGATACCGGCGTTAATAAAGGCATGTCTCAATTTCACTACCAAATATGTAGTCAGATTGAAATTAAGCCGGATGCTGCGCAGTTGTCCGGTGCTTAAAATTAATCTAATCTGCCATGTACGGTAAAAGGACGTATCTTACTATGACATCCGTATAAAGATACGATATTTTACCGTAACGCGGCAGTAATACAAATCCACTACAAATCAAAGCTTTAATCTTGTTTAGATAAGATAAGATAAGATAATCATTTATTGTCAAAACTGTGTAAATAGTTAACATGTCATAAATCTATTAGTATCAACAGTTTGCCCGTTTCGGACGTACAATATTCACATAATATTTTACATAAGTATACATATTATATAGAAAGAGTATAATATACCTACTAAAATGTGCTCGCAATTTCGTCCGCGTATTTTTTTTGCTTTACCGTTATCGAGTAAAAAGTATCCTATTATTACATCAGCATACTGTCTAAATGGCTTACTTGTATTTCAACTGGTAAATGTAAATGGCTTTATAATTCACTGTAGCTGAATTGGCCGAGAGAGGCGTAGCTAAGCAGAGTAAGAGCCAAGAGTTGAACTGCCCTTAATTTCATCGCGGAAATCAATGGATGCGATCTATTTACACGGGATTACTTTGTGGCGAGTCATGGGGGAGGCCTATGGTTAGCATTGGACGTCTGTGACTGATAGATAGATCACTTTGTTATTTAAATACCTCGCTTTATTACTCAGGCTCGTTTTTAACAAGCAGTTTCTTACAACTCTCAATGCGTCTTCACTTATTGAATATCTCTCTTCTCTAACTAAATATCTCTCTCTAATGGGGGATATACCTTAAAAAATAAAGATCATATTTATTTAAGTTTTACCTATATGATGTCGTCCATTTGCCAATGAGATACTTTCGATTGTGTACCCTTCAGTATTTTGTAGTGACATCAATATTGACTTGTATTGGAAAACGGCAAGGAGAAGTGAATGTCGAAAAATTCAACATGTACTTAACTTTACACACGTGTCATATTGCCACAATCTAATTGTTTATTACGTTATAAGAGCCCTATTTCCTGAAATGGTTTCTAATTAACATAGGTCGTAAAAATTGGTGCGTAATAATCCTAAGTATAGGATCTTTCTAAACGGCTCGTCGATACCACTGGTGACCAAAGGGCTGGCAGCTTCCTCGCTCAGCGTCTTAGTCATATAATACAGCGAGGTAATGCTGCCAGCGTCTTTAGTACAATGCCACGGGACCCAATTTTAAACACAGTTTAGTTTTAGAGTTAGCTTAATAATAATAATAGGTACAATAAATATATTTAGATAGACGTATTTTAATGTGTAATTGTAAACCTGTTGTGTTTTAAATAAATCGAACATTCCAGTGTACAGCTTTATTTTATTAGTTTCATTATGAAAGCATATCTCATGCATGTATAATGGTGCGGCGAATAGTCAGTACGACACATGTGTTCGATATGTAGATCTCGTTAACGTAGTTTCACCCGGGCAAAAATATCCGCCATTTTTATTAGATTCGTTCAATAAAATCTGCATGGGGAAACAGTGTTCTAGATTGGAAACTGTTCTGTATTTACTTATTTGAATGGTTAGAGGTTATCTTGTAGCGCATAAGATTTGCGAGAATAATGTAAGTTGTAGTTGGGTTTTCTGGAGCGGAAATTTAATTGAGACGGGTCGGTAGACAGTTCTGACGGAGCGTAACAGACTTTTTATATAAATAGTTGCTGTAGACTTTCTTGATCAATATCAATAGACACCGAAAATTAAACCTCTAAGTATCTGCAGACTAAATTTAAACAAGGCATGCTTATACTATGTATATGGTTTTACTTACACCGTGTCATACTTTCTAGCGGTGACATGTTATCGTACGGAATTCAAACTCATATCAAAAAAATTTACGAGAAATGTACGAAATTGTACGCTAGTTAAAAAAATATGTACTACACGTACTTCCGAGAAAACAGTGATCAATCTGTCACCGCTAGGAAGCATACTTTCTGGCGGTGTCATACTTTCTTGGTATCGTATGGAATTCAAACCTATATCAAAATAAAATTACGAGAAATGTACGAAATTGTACGCTTTATTTGAATTCCAAATTCCGTACGATATCAAGAAATTATGACACCGCCAGAAAGTGTGCTTCCTAGCGGCGACGGAGTGATCATTGTTTCTCGTAAGTACGTGTAGTACATACTTTTTTAAATAGCGTACAATTTCGCACATTTTTCTTACATTATTTTTTATATGAGTTTGAATGGCGTACGATATCAAGAAAGTATGACACCGCCAGAAAGTATGCTTCCTAGCGGTGACAGATTGATCACTGTTTTCTCGTAAGTACGTGTAGTACATATTTTTTTAACTAGCGTGCAATTTCGTACATTTGTTTGATATGAGTTTGAATTCCGTACGATACCATGTCACCGCTAGAAATTATGATACGTTACATCGCCTAGTAGGTATATTACGGTATAAACAACGGATATGTTCAACTAGCTGCAATACGATGAACGACGGTTCGGACGGTTTCGGAGGTTCGATAGTTATAGTTTAGAGGAAGAATAAAGAAATAGCACTTGAACCAATATTAGTGCACACACATACAGTATTACAGTAGGTATTAGTATTAGAAGTCAGCCCAACCGTATTAATATAGAAGCCGGAGAAGGATTAGCTAACCGCCAACTCGATGCGGTTTGCGGTCCGTTTGGCTAAATATTCTCACGTCTGTGCTTGATAGCTTTTGAATACTAATCACACGTGAGCATCGCAGTTTTAATGCTATGGCTAAAAAGAAGACATGTTTTTGACGCTGAAATGTAGTTTAAGGAAAGACATTGAGGAAGCCCCCTTAGGTGTTTTTTATGGCAATTGCCTTTTGTCGTTTCTGACAGCGTTACGGCGATTTTAAGAACAATACAAAATACGGAGTCACGGCAAGTGACATAAATCAGATCAGCGCCTCTAGCACAGTTGTAACATGCGAGTGAGCGAGACACACGTACAGTCAATCAATTTGATTCCTAGGCCATTTCGTACCTTATCACAGTAAACGTAAATATGAAAGCCGCTTGAAATCTCATATCATTGTCATTGTGACGAGGTTCTATAGTGGCCTAGAAATCAAATTAGTTGACTGTACTGTCACGTGGTGTATTTTTGATATTTAGTTTCATGGTCGTAATTGTCACAATTATAACCATACCTTAAACGTTCTATTGTTTTTTGAGTAGGACAACACAATATATAATTTTTCTAGTCTAGCAACGGGAGTAAAGCTGTCATAGGTCAGGGTTGCTAGATAAATATTTCATATGACAGGGTAAAATTCAGAAATAACATATATTCGATAATATTATTTACACATCCTTAAAATATAATAATTTAAAATAAAGTATAAGAAAAATAAACATAAATATTAAAATACAGTATATGTTATTTCTTAATTAATATAATTAAATTATGGTGAATCAGGGATCTTGATTGGGTAGTCTTCGGTCAAAATAGGCAACCCTATTTACTACTAGAAACCATTGAAGTCTGTAGAAGCTACATATCCGTTTTGATACGAATTTCCGAAATGTTGGGCCATTTTCATCTGACTCCTGGTGTGAGAGGCTGTGTCGTGAGTCTGGTGCACCGACGCCATTTCCGATGGAGATTTCTGTGGAAGTGTTATTTCGGGATTAGAAATCGTGAGTAGTGATCTTACACATAATTAGTTTCTGGTCTTTGTATCCTCGCTCAGTTTTTAACTGCTGGTTCCTTGTTTTAGCCACATTATTGATGGCGGGTGGGAGATCTTCTGCGGAGGCAGTTTAACCCAAGATTTTGGAGTCGCTCCGGTAAGCAGATTATCATAACCTCTCTGCTTAAATATAAAGCAATGTGTCTTTCGATTGCACTATTCTAATGCAGGATTTTACTTCTATTTCAGCGAGGATAGGGAATTTAAATTAAGGAATTAAAACATGAATTTAAAATTTGAAATAAAAACTTGAGAAATTAGAATTAAATTGAGATGAACCTTTTGCTTTTGGAAATTTAAATTAAGCACAGAATTTAGAAGATGACATTGTGGTCAAATTAGATTTCTCCACACATCCACTCAACTTACCTCATTTTCCATATCATTTTCCAAATTTAATTCTGCATCGGGTCTGTCACTGTAAATTCCTGTTTCTTCAATGCCCTGGCCTGTTCTGCGTGATCGAGACAGAAGCATAGCCGGAATCCCTCCGTAGCTGGGGTCCCGAGCACACTGCAAGGGAAGTGACATCAATCAGGACAGGTTCTGAGTACGGACTAAGCAAGGTGCGTGTCAGTCTCCTTTTAGATATTAAAAACGTAGGGAAGTAGGATTTCACTTAAAGTTAAATAACGTTGTTGGCACTGTTAAAATTTAGGTCTTATATATAGACTAAGTCGAACATATTATACACCCAGTGATACTGGCTGAGCTACTTTCATAAGCGTGTCCTAGAATTAAACAGTTCTATAAGTCTCCTGCCAAAGCAGGCATAGGTTAAGTCTGTACATAGCCTAGTGTGATACAATAAAGTTGTAGTAATTACCAAATTTTTCCTTTAATATTCCACGTAGGTCAACTGATTAATATTATTGAAAGGCATCCTTTTTCTAGGTCACGATATACTCAACAAACGAGTGTATTCATTTATTTAGTTGTGAGAATCTTTTAGTAGGGTTTTTTTTATCTCACACAGTTGTTTTTTTTTTGGAAAGATATTGGCTCTTTCCTTTTGGAACTGACTTCCAAAAATTAATTTTGCCGAGCTTGGAAGGACAACGTTTCAAATGGCGCCCAGTGGTAATTTATTTTAGTTATTTCAGGCAGCCAATATTTCAAATGGTGCCCAGTGGTTATTTCTTTTAGTTATTTCAGGCAGCCATTATTTCAATTGGTGCCCACGATATTTTTAGTGATTTACAGTCCTTTCAGTAATATTCAGGTTGATTTAAAAGTGCCAACAATCGTTTTGTTAAAACATTTTGTACTTACGTATTATTCTTGAAGAAATCCATATTTGTTTGCATTTCCCTGGTATTACACTGTGTTAAGACATTTTCCACACATTATATTGCTATTTTTGTGTATAGTTGAACAATATTTCTGCATATTTTTACGTTTTCCGTGAAAGAAATCATTTCATAACGGCTTTAGCACGTTTTTTCTGTGTTCATTTGAGACTTAATCTGACATTTGAGTACTAAACTACTGAACAGGAAATCAAATTTTGAGCACTATACTTTTAAATTGGATGTTTGGTATAATTTAAATTAAGTAAACAGTAACAAATTATTACATATTCTTGCTATTTCAGAAACATATTTTCCATATTGTGTACACAAGTTTTATATTAAATTCATATTAGAGTGAAAGTTTTGATTATAGGATATTACATTTTCAACTTTCATAGTGTTACCACATTTTTAAGGTTAAAAGAAAGTCTATTTAAGCACTAGAATTTCGATTTGAGGTTTTTTTTTGCTATTGTGCTTTGAAATTCTTGTTACTTTGTTACTCAGAGATAGTGTGAACATTATTAAATATCATTGCTAAATTTAATGATAATTTTGTTGTTTGGTGCATATTAAGGGAAACTTTCTTTATTTAAAATTAATTTGGATACAAAATTGTGGTATAGACAAATTGTGAATTTTGTTTTTTTTACTTGCTACTTTATTCAAACAGTAACGAAATTTAAGTAATTTGAAGTGTATATTTAACAAAAGTTGTTCAGGAAAACAATTTATATTGCGAAATAGCAGAATATCAGTAAGTTTCTTTGTGATTAACAGAGCCAACATATTATTAGATTGTTTTTTTTACAATAATGGAGCGGTTACAATTTCATTCTTTGTTAAAAGATGAGTTATATTATGAAGTGACTATTCGTTCTGAGACACCTGCTAGTACTGTAGATGGAATGAGGAAGCAGCTTAGACAGTTATTGCCTGAATGCCCTCCAGAGGCAATTTCTGAAACAGATTTCTCCGGTGACAGCGAACTTGACATCATCGAGACCAAACTTCAGGATTTGTCTGCGACTGTGAATAGGTACATTCAGACAAAGGATAGGCATTCTTTAGTTCGTTCTAAAGCTTTAGGAAATCATTTACATCACAGGCTATTAAGGATTAAGACAAACAATGATAGTGAAATATTAGAAATAAAAACAGCGCTCACTTCACAATTAGAATCTTTATTAAAAAAATTAGAGAATGCAGGTCAATCATCGGGTGCTCATAGTCCAATTGATTCGAACCTTCAGGGTTCTAGTGGTTCTAGTGCACAGCAAGTTTCAGACAGAGAAATTCAGGTAGTTTGTTCCGGCAATCAGAATGTCGCGAAATGGAATCTTCGTTATAATGGGAATAGCGATCCCAGATCATTCCTCGAGCGTGTTGATGAGTTGAAGCTCGCATATGGTGTTTCGGATTTGGCTTTGTTTTGTTCAGCAGCACAATTGTTCACCGATAATGCTTTGTTTTGGTTCAGAGGTATTCGGGAACAGGTTTCTTCGTGGACACAGCTGAAAGATATTTTGCTTCACGAGTTCGATACCCCAGACTATGATTACAGGTTGTTAGGAGAGATTAGATCCAGAACTCAGGGTTTAGATGAGCCAATCCACATATATGTAGCGATCATGTCTTGCATGTTTTCTCGATTAAAAAATGCTTTGTCTGAGGAATCAAAGTTAGAAATTTTGTTGCGCAACATTAGACCCAGCTTGTCAAAACAGCTGGCTTTAGTTAACATCACTTCAATTGCGGAATTGAAAGAAAATTGTCGTAAGCTTGAGGCGGCCAATGTCCGCGCGCAACTTTTTGTCGAACCGTCCAAATCGGGTACAAATTCACTTAGTAACGACTTTGCATACAAAGGCAGGTCCAAGCAGGTTAACGCCGTTGATGTTAGCACAAAACATTCCTTAGATTCATCGCATTGTAGTAGCTTTTCGAGTCAGCCAGCTTGTAGTACACAACAGCGGCAGCGTTTTGATGGAAATTCCACACATGTGCGGGAAACTTCGAGTATTCCTGTTTGTTATCGTTGTGGTAAAACGAATCATAATTTTAGATTCTGTAAGGGAAAGCGTAACACGAATAATGTTCAAATAAAATGTTTCGGTTGTGGAACACAGGGTGTTTTGATTAAAGATTGTGACAAATGTCAAGGCGCACAGAGTCAGAAAAAAAAACGTTCCGTTTCACACAAATCAAAAAACTAGTAGGTCAGAACCGCAGTGATAGTTTTAGGGATAAATTAAACGATCCGATTTCACAATTTTGCAATTACGATTCGATTGCTACGGTTCTGTTTACACCAAATAAAAGCGATATTCGACCATTTTTGAAATTTAGAGTGTGTGATTATTTTGACGTTTACGGATTAGCGGACAGTGGTTCTTCAGTTAGTATTTTGGGAAACAATTCACATGAAGATTTTATTAAATTCGGTTTCGAGATGAAGGCCACTGAATTAACTTCATGCAATGTTGCAAATGGCTTTATAGTCCAGTCAATAGGGTACATTTTTGTTCCGGTAACATTTAAAAATGTTACAAATGTTATAAAGTTTTTAGTTATACCCAATATTGTTACGGACGTTATTTTGGGGATTGATTTTTGGAAAGTTTTTAGTTTGGCCCCGGAAATTTTGGACAACATTGCATATATTAAGACACCAGACAAATATTTTGACTTATGTAATGGAATCGGTTCTGAACAGGTTAATTCAATTCAGTCGTACGATCACTTGTCTCCAACGCAACAAGAGCTCGCGAACGCCGTAGTGGGGAAGTTTAAGGATATCTCGTTCGAAGTAAAGGGTTTAGGTAGGACGTCTTTAATGGAACATGTCATTGACACTGGCGACGCTCCACCTATTAAGACCAAACAGTATCCACTCTCTCCGGAAAAGAGGGCAAGTTTAGGTTCGGAATTAGATCGGATGTTGGAGTTAGGTGTCGTTACTCCGTGCGAAAGCCCATGGAATAATCCGGTACTTTTAGTCCAGAAAGCAAATGGGGATTGGAGATTCTGCTTAGACTGTAGGAAATTAAATGCGGTGACGAAAGGGGATTCGTATTCCATACCGTATATTCCGCAGATTTTAGATAGTTTGAAGGAAGCGAAGTTTCTGACGTCTATCGACTTAAGTTCCTCTTTCTGGCAGATTCCTTTGCATGAGAGCTCGCAGGAGAAGACAAGTTTCACGGTACCTGGTCGCGGGTTGTATAAATTCCAAGTTATGCCGTTCGGATTATCGGGAGCACCTGCCCGACAGCAGAGGCTCATGGATAGGCTTATAGACCATAATTTAACCAGCGACATTGAGAACGGTTTCGTCTTCTGTTACATAGACGACATAGTCATTTGTTCATCAGATTTTCAGACTCATTTAGTGCTGTTGAATCGTGTGTTGGAAAAGCTGAAGATGGCGAACTTGACAGTCAATTTTGAAAAGTCCAAGTTCTTCAGACAGTCTATTAAGTACTTGGGTTACGTAGTAGACGAGTTTGGCTTGCGTACAGACCCAGAGAAGGTGTCCGCCATCTTGAACTTTCCCATTCCCACGACTTCTCGCGAGGTGAAGATATTTTTAGGGACATGCTCATGGTATCGCCGGTTTATCCGAAATTTTTCGAGTATAGCTGCCCCTTTAAATCGCTTGACTTCGAAGGGAAAGAACGCACCACCATTCGTTTGGTCTGCAGAGGCCGAGAACGCCTTTAACACATTGAAGAATGCGTTAGTGTCAGCACCAATTTTAGCTGTCCCTGATTTTGACAAGCCGTTTACAGTGCATTGTGACGCTTCTTCATATGGGATCGGCGGTATGCTATCGCAGACGATCGATGGTCAGGAGCATCCCATAGCGTATGTTAGTCGTTCTCTTAACAAGTGTGAGCGCAACTATAGTGCCACAGAACGAGAAGCGCTGGGAGTTCTTTTCTCGGTCGAGAAGTTTCAGGCATATTTAGGTTCACGTCGGTTTAAAGTGATTACCGATCACTCTTCATTGCGTTGGTTCATGAACTTGGAAAATCCATCTGGCAGATTAGCACGTTGGGGTTGCAGACTGTCTCAATTTAATTTTGATATTGAGCACAGGAAAGGCACCGAGAACGTTGTGCCAGATGCATTGTCCAGGTTAATGCCCGTTGAAGCCGTAGACGTAGTGGTCGATTACGACGTGAACGATGATTGGTATGATAAGACGCTGAACGGTTGTAAGGTTTTTCCAGCAAACTTCCCGAACTATTGTGTCAGGGATGGTAAGCTGTTTCGTTTTAGTAAGAGCAAATATAACCTTTTAAGAGAATTTGACTGGAAGGAGGTAGTGAGACAGAATGACCGGAAGAGAGTTTTGAAAGAGAACCATTGCGATCCTACTGCCGCACATTTAGGGGTTTTTAAAACTCATCGGCGATTGGCGCTTACATACTTTTGGCCTGGTATGTACAAGGACGTTGTGGAGTATGTGAAGGCATGCGATACCTGTGCAGCCTATAAACATTCACAGAAAACAACTCCTGGTCTGATGGGTAAGCCAAAGGTATGTCACCGCCCAATGCAAGTGGTTAGTATTGATTTGGTCGGTCCACTTCCGCGTTCTAGAGCAGGTTATACGTTCTTGTTTGTTGTTACATGTTGCTTTTCAAAGTACACGCTGCTATTTCCACTTCGCCGCGCAACTAGTGCGTTGGTGGCGAAGCATTTTGAGAAACATGTCATTTTGGAACATGGTGTACCGGAAACCGTAATTACCGATAATGGGGTTCAATTCACGGGATCTGAGTTTAAGCAGCTAATGAAGCGTTACAACGTACCTAAAGTTTTTTATGGACCACGATATACGCCGCAGGTTAACCTGGTAGAAAGGTATAACAAGACGGTTATGACGGCCGTAGCGTCGTACGTAGAGGACAATCACCGGTCTTGGGATGAAAATCTGCACCAAATTCGTTTTGCTTTAAACAGTGCAGTCAATGAGTCCACAGGGTTTTCTCCTTTCTTTTTAGTACACGCTAGGGAACCAGTCATAAACGGCTCGTTCTATAAGGATACTGGTCAGGATTATTCGGTTACCATTCCTAGAGAGGAATATGCCGGCGAGTTTGGTTGCTTGAAAAATATTTTTGAACAAGTTAGGTTACGTTTGTTACAAGCACATGAAACAAATGCTAAGTATTACAACTTAAGAAGACGTTCAGCTAAGTTTTCAGTAGGAGATGTTGTTTGGAAACGTTCATACGTCCAGAGTGACGCTATGAATTTTAAGATGTCAAAGCTTGCGCCTAAATATGAAAAATGTAGGGTAAAAGCGGTTTTATCTCCTTTAGTTTATGAATTGGAAAGGATGGACGGCCATCCTATAGGCTCATGGCACATTAAAGACTTAAAAGCGTAAGGTTGCTGCTGCTGATTTAGTGATCAGTGGACGCGCGACCCGCATACAATAGGTATTGCTCGTCGCGCCGCCACTGTTCAATAAATAACAGAGCATGGTGACACGTACTTAAGTAGGGTTGTGATGTAGCATTAGTGTTAAATATCGCAAAGTCATATTTAATCACAAATTAAAAGGACCGTGGTGAGCAGGATAAACTGACTCATTACTTCATTATGAAAGGTGACGTATGAAAGGGTTATGACAGTTATGAAAAATTGGAGCTGCTCAATTCTAGCTCGATGAGTAACAAGAGCCGTCTTTAATGTTGTGCATATTTAGAAATCGTGCGAAAACACGTAAAAAATATTGAGTTTTTTTTTTGATACTGTACGCACATCCAACAAGGGTTTTATCGGTGTTTTCCGTACATGTGTGGATGTGTGGGTGTTTTGTTGTGCAGTATTGTTTTGATTTTGTTTCCTCAGACCCAGTCGACAGGTATGAGGTAATTTTGTTTTGAGTTGAGAGAAAGCGATCGTTATCGATTAGCTTACATTTGTTTTGATTTTAAACGATTCATTCGTTTTGTTTTCTTGGTTTTGGATTTAGGAGCGAGTTAAGTACTTACACGTTGTGGTGCTACACTCAATCTTTGTAGTGTTTAGACTTAGTGTCAACACTTTTCACTGGACTTTGGTTGTGCTGGAAATCAGCCCAGTGTTCCGAGTAGTTTCAACTACATTTTCGGCACTGTTTCGCCCGGACTAGCGGAGATAAAATAAGTATGCTGAACATTTGTCCTGGCTGTTGGTTTTAACCTCTTCAACACAAGGTTGTTGTGTTGAAAAGGTTAAGGAAGGGTTTCGCATAGATGGATGGATTTTTAGGACAGTAAGTAGGTCCTATTTTGTATTTTTTTTCTTTATTTTTTTTTTCGTGTGCTGATAAAGCACAAACCGGGCTAGTGATCGGGGGACGCGCGGCCACATATCGAGTAGGTAGATGTTGGGTATTGTTCGCCGCGCCGCCATCGTTCACAACCGTATAGCACCGTGCATTTTTTCTTTAATAGGCATGTTAGGTTTGAGTATGGGTTACTCAACTGTAGGGTGATTTACCTACGTATACATAGTTATTTAGGGTCATTGGCGCGGGTTCGAAGGATAGCAGTTTAGTCTTTTGGTAGTAGTCATTTGTAATAGTTTGGTAGTGATTTTTTTTTTGAAAAACATTAACATTACATTTTTTTTAGTAGACAGTTTTGTCCAATGCGTCCCTCGACTCCGTACCAGCCGTAGCTATTAGGTGTTGGTTGTTTTGGGTTTAGTGTAGACACACGTGACTTGCCTTTAGATTTTTTCTAGCTCTTGATAAAGCAAGATCGCTGAGGGCAGCGAGCGATTCACTCCTAGTGAATCTTTTCGTATGGGGGGGGGGTATTGTCACGTGGTGTATTTTTGATATTTAGTTTCATGGTCGTAATTGTCACAATTATAACCATACCTTAAACGTTCTATTGTTTTTTGAGTAGGACAACACAATATATAATTTTTCTAGTCTAGCAACGGGAGTAAAGCTGTCATAGGTCAGGGTTGCTAGATAAATATTTCATATGACAGGGTAAAATTCAGAAATAACATATATTCGATAATATTATTTACACATCCTTAAAATATAATAATTTAAAATAAAGTATAAGAAAAATAAACATAAATATTAAAATACAGTATATGTTATTTCTTAATTAATATAATTAAATTATGGTGAATCAGGGATCTTGATTGGGTAGTCTTCGGTCAAAATAGGCAACCCTATTTACTACTAGAAACCATTGAAGTCTGTAGAAGCTACATATCCGTTTTGATACGAATTTCCGAAATTTTGGGCCATTTTCATCTGACTCCTGGTGTGAGAGGCTGTGTCGTGAGTCTGGTGCACCGACGCCATTTCCGATGGAGATTTCTGTGGAAGTGTTATTTCGGGATTAGAAATCGTGAGTAGTGATCTTACACATAATTAGTTTCTGGTCTTTGTATCCTCGCTCAGTTTTTAACTGCTGGTTCCTTGTTTTAGCCACATTATTGATGGCGGGTGGGAGATCTTCTGCGGAGGCAGTTTAACCCAAGATTTTGGAGTCGCTCCGGTAAGCAGATTATCATAACCTCTCTGCTTAAATATAAAGCAATGTGTCTTTCGATTGCACTATTCTAATGCAGGATTTTACTTCTATTTCAGCGAGGATAGGGAATTTAAATTAAGGAATTAAAACATGAATTTAAAATTTGAAATAAAAACTTGAGAAATTAGAATTAAATTGAGATGAACCTTTTGCTTTTGGAAATTTAAATTAAGCACAGAATTTAGAAGATGACATTGTGGTCAAATTAGATTTCTCCACACATCCACTCAACTTACCTCATTTTCCATATCATTTTCCAAATTTAATTCTGCATCGGGTCTGTCACTGTAAATTCCTGTTTCTTCAATGCCCTGGCCTGTTCTGCGTGATCGAGACAGAAGCATAGCCGGAATCCCTCCGTAGCTGGGGTCCCGAGCACACTGCAAGGGAAGTGACATCAATCAGGACAGGTTCTGAGTACGGACTAAGCAAGGTGCGTGTCAGTCTCCTTTTAGATATTAAAAACGTAGGGAAGTAGGATTTCACTTAAAGTTAAATAACGTTGTTGGCACTGTTAAAATTTAGGTCTTATATATAGACTAAGTCGAACATATTATACACCCAGTGATACTGGCTGAGCTACTTTCATAAGCGTGTCCTAGAATTAAACAGTTCTATAAGTCTCCTGCCAAAGCAGGCATAGGTTAAGTCTGTACATAGCCTAGTGTGATACAATAAAGTTGTAGTAATTACCAAATTTTTCCTTTAATATTCCACGTAGGTCACCTGATTAATATTATTGAAAGGCATCCTTTTTCTAGGTCACGATATACTCAACAAACGAGTGTATTCATTTATTTAGTTGTGAGAATCTTTTAGTAGGGTTTTTTTTATCTCACACAGTTGTTTTTTTTTTGGAAAGATATTGGCTCTTTCCTTTTGGAACTGACTTCCAAAAATTAATTTTGCCGAGCTTGGAAGGACAACGTTTCAAATGGCGCCCAGTGGTAATTTATTTTAGTTATTTCAGGCAGCCAATATTTCAAATGGTGCCCAGTGGTTATTTCTTTTAGTTATTTCAGGCAGCCATTATTTCAATTGGTGCCCACGATATTTTTAGTGATTTACAGTCCTTTCAGTAATATTCAGGTTGATTTAAAAGTGCCAACAATCGTTTTGTTAAAACATTTTGTACTTACGTATTATTCTTGAAGAAATCCATATTTGTTTGCATTTCCCTGGTATTACACTGTGTTAAGACATTTTCCACACATTATATTGCTATTTTTGTGTATAGTTGAACAATATTTCTGCATATTTTTACGTTTTCCGTGAAAGAAATCATTTCATAACGGCTTTAGCACGTTTTTTCTGTGTTCATTTGAGACTTAATCTGACATTTGAGTACTAAACTACTGAACAGGAAATCAAATTTTGAGCACTATACTTTTAAATTGGATGTTTGGTATAATTTAAATTAAGTAAACAGTAACAAATTATTACATATTCTTGCTATTTCAGAAACATATTTTCCATATTGTGTACACAAGTTTTATATTAAATTCATATTAGAGTGAAAGTTTTGATTATAGGATATTACATTTTCAACTTTCATAGTGTTACCACATTTTTAAGGTTAAAAGAAAGTCTATTTAAGCACTAGAATTTCGATTTGAGGTTTTTTTTTGCTATTGTGCTTTGAAATTCTTGTTACTTTGTTACTCAGAGATAGTGTGAACATTATTAAATATCATTGCTAAATTTAATGATAATTTTGTTGTTTGGTGCATATTAAGGGAAACTTTCTTTATTTAAAATTAATTTGGATACAAAATTGTGGTATAGACAAATTGTGAATTTTGTTTTTTTTACTTGCTACTTTATTCAAACAGTAACGAAATTTAAGTAATTTGAAGTGTATATTTAACAAAAGTTGTTCAGGAAAACAATTTATATTGCGAAATAGCAGAATATCAGTAAGTTTCTTTGTGATTAACAGAGCCAACATATTATTAGATTGTTTTTTTTACAATAATGGAGCGGTTACAATTTCATTCTTTGTTAAAAGATGAGTTATATTATGAAGTGACTATTCGTTCTGAGACACCTGCTAGTACTGTAGATGGAATGAGGAAGCAGCTTAGACAGTTATTGCCTGAATGCCCTCCAGAGGCAATTTCTGAAACAGATTTCTCCGGTGACAGCGAACTTGACATCATCGAGACCAAACTTCAGGATTTGTCTGCGACTGTGAATAGGTACATTCAGACAAAGGATAGGCATTCTTTAGTTCGTTCTAAAGCTTTAGGAAATCATTTACATCACAGGCTATTAAGGATTAAGACAAACAATGATAGTGAAATATTAGAAATAAAAACAGCGCTCACTTCACAATTAGAATCTTTATTAAAAAAATTAGAGAATGCAGGTCAATCATCGGGTGCTCATAGTCCAATTGATTCGAACCTTCAGGGTTCTAGTGGTTCTAGTGCACAGCAAGTTTCAGACAGAGAAATTCAGGTAGTTTGTTCCGGCAATCAGAATGTCGCGAAATGGAATCTTCGTTATAATGGGAATAGCGATCCCAGATCATTCCTCGAGCGTGTTGATGAGTTGAAGCTCGCATATGGTGTTTCGGATTTGGCTTTGTTTTGTTCAGCAGCACAATTGTTCACCGATAATGCTTTGTTTTGGTTCAGAGGTATTCGGGAACAGGTTTCTTCGTGGACACAGCTGAAAGATATTTTGCTTCACGAGTTCGATACCCCAGACTATGATTACAGGTTGTTAGGAGAGATTAGATCCAGAACTCAGGGTTTAGATGAGCCAATCCACATATATGTAGCGATCATGTCTTGCATGTTTTCTCGATTAAAAAATGCTTTGTCTGAGGAATCAAAGTTAGAAATTTTGTTGCGCAACATTAGACCCAGCTTGTCAAAACAGCTGGCTTTAGTTAACATCACTTCAATTGCGGAATTGAAAGAAAATTGTCGTAAGCTTGAGGCGGCCAATGTCCGCGCGCAACTTTTTGTCGAACCGTCCAAATCGGGTACAAATTCACTTAGTAACGACTTTGCATACAAAGGCAGGTCCAAGCAGGTTAACGCCGTTGATGTTAGCACAAAACATTCCTTAGATTCATCGCATTGTAGTAGCTTTTCGAGTCAGCCAGCTTGTAGTACACAACAGCGGCAGCGTTTTGATGGAAATTCCACACATGTGCGGGAAACTTCGAGTATTCCTGTTTGTTATCGTTGTGGTAAAACGAATCATAATTTTAGATTCTGTAAGGGAAAGCGTAACACGAATAATGTTCAAATAAAATGTTTCGGTTGTGGAACACAGGGTGTTTTGATTAAAGATTGTGACAAATGTCAAGGCGCACAGAGTCAGAAAAAAAAACGTTCCGTTTCACACAAATCAAAAAACTAGTAGGTCAGAACCGCAGTGATAGTTTTAGGGATAAATTAAACGATCCGATTTCACAATTTTGCAATTACGATTCGATTGCTACGGTTCTGTTTACACCAAATAAAAGCGATATTCGACCATTTTTGAAATTTAGAGTGTGTGATTATTTTGACGTTTACGGATTAGCGGACAGTGGTTCTTCAGTTAGTATTTTGGGAAACAATTCACATGAAGATTTTATTAAATTCGGTTTCGAGATGAAGGCCACTGAATTAACTTCATGCAATGTTGCAAATGGCTTTATAGTCCAGTCAATAGGGTACATTTTTGTTCCGGTAACATTTAAAAATGTTACAAATGTTATAAAGTTTTTAGTTATACCCAATATTGTTACGGACGTTATTTTGGGGATTGATTTTTGGAAAGTTTTTAGTTTGGCCCCGGAAATTTTGGACAACATTGCATATATTAAGACACCAGACAAATATTTTGACTTATGTAATGGAATCGGTTCTGAACAGGTTAATTCAATTCAGTCGTACGATCACTTGTCTCCAACGCAACAAGAGCTCGCGAACGCCGTAGTGGGGAAGTTTAAGGATATCTCGTTCGAAGTAAAGGGTTTAGGTAGGACGTCTTTAATGGAACATGTCATTGACACTGGCGACGCTCCACCTATTAAGACCAAACAGTATCCACTCTCTCCGGAAAAGAGGGCAAGTTTAGGTTCGGAATTAGATCGGATGTTGGAGTTAGGTGTCGTTACTCCGTGCGAAAGCCCATGGAATAATCCGGTACTTTTAGTCCAGAAAGCAAATGGGGATTGGAGATTCTGCTTAGACTGTAGGAAATTAAATGCGGTGACGAAAGGGGATTCGTATTCCATACCGTATATTCCGCAGATTTTAGATAGTTTGAAGGAAGCGAAGTTTCTGACGTCTATCGACTTAAGTTCCTCCTTTCTGGCAGATTCCTTTGCATGAGAGCTCGCAGGAGAAGACAAGTTTCACGGTACCTGGTCGCGGGTTGTATAAATTCCAAGTTATGCCGTTCGGATTATCGGGAGCACCTGCCCGACAGCAGAGGCTCATGGATAGGCTTATAGACCATAATTTAACCAGCGACATTGAGAACGGTTTTCGTCTTCTGTTACATAGACGACATAGTCATTTGTTCATCAGATTTTCAGACTCAATTAGTGCTGTTGAATCGTGTGTGGGAAAAGCTGAAGATGGCGAACTTGACAGTCAATTTTGAAAAGTCCAAGTTCTTCAGACAGTCTATTAAGTACTTGGGTTACGTAGTAGACGAGTTTGGCTTGCGTACAGACCCAGAGAAGGTGTCCGCCATCTTGAACTTTCCCATTCCCACGACTTCTCGCGAGGTGAAGATATTTTTAGGGACATGCTCATGGTATCGCCGGTTTATCCGAAATTTTTCGAGTATAGCTGCCCCTTTAAATCGCTTGACTTCGAAGGGAAAGAACGCACCACCATTCGTTTGGTCTGCAGAGGCCGAGAACGCCTTTAACACATTGAAGAATGCGTTAGTGTCAGCACCAATTTTAGCTGTCCCTGATTTTGACAAGCCGTTTACAGTGCATTGTGACGCTTCTTCATATGGGATCGGCGGTATGCTATCGCAGACGATCGATGGTCAGGAGCATCCCATAGCGTATGTTAGTCGTTCTCTTAACAAGTGTGAGCGCAACTATAGTGCCACAGAACGAGAAGCGCTGGGAGTTCTTTTCTCGGTCGAGAAGTTTCAGGCATATTTAGGTTCACGTCGGTTTAAAGTGATTACCGATCACTCTTCATTGCGTTGGTTCATGAACTTGGAAAATCCATCTGGCAGATTAGCACGTTGGGGTTGCAGACTGTCTCAATTTAATTTTGATATTGAGCACAGGAAAGGCACCGAGAACGTTGTGCCAGATGCATTGTCCAGGTTAATGCCCGTTGAAGCCGTAGACGTAGTGGTCGATTACGACGTGAACGATGATTGGTATGATAAGACGCTGAACGGTTGTAAGGTTTTTCCAGCAAACTTCCCGAACTATTGTGTCAGGGATGGTAAGCTGTTTCGTTTTAGTAAGAGCAAATATAACCTTTTAAGAGAATTTGACTGGAAGGAGGTAGTGAGACAGAATGACCGGAAGAGAGTTTTGAAAGAGAACCATTGCGATCCTACTGCCGCACATTTAGGGGTTTTTAAAACTCATCGGCGATTGGCGCTTACATACTTTTGGCCTGGTATGTACAAGGACGTTGTGGAGTATGTGAAGGCATGCGATACCTGTGCAGCCTATAAACATTCACAGAAAACAACTCCTGGTCTGATGGGTAAGCCAAAGGTATGTCACCGCCCAATGCAAGTGGTTAGTATTGATTTGGTCGGTCCACTTCCGCGTTCTAGAGCAGGTTATACGTTCTTGTTTGTTGTTACATGTTGCTTTTCAAAGTACACGCTGCTATTTCCACTTCGCCGCGCAACTAGTGCGTTGGTGGCGAAGCATTTTGAGAAACATGTCATTTTGGAACATGGTGTACCGGAAACCGTAATTACCGATAATGGGGTTCAATTCACGGGATCTGAGTTTAAGCAGCTAATGAAGCGTTACAACGTACCTAAAGTTTTTTATGGACCACGATATACGCCGCAGGTTAACCTGGTAGAAAGGTATAACAAGACGGTTATGACGGCCGTAGCGTCGTACGTAGAGGACAATCACCGGTCTTGGGATGAAAATCTGCACCAAATTCGTTTTGCTTTAAACAGTGCAGTCAATGAGTCCACAGGGTTTTCTCCTTTCTTTTTAGTACACGCTAGGGAACCAGTCATAAACGGCTCGTTCTATAAGGATACTGGTCAGGATTATTCGGTTACCATTCCTAGAGAGGAATATGCCGGCGAGTTTGGTTGCTTGAAAAATATTTTTGAACAAGTTAGGTTACGTTTGTTACAAGCACATGAAACAAATGCTAAGTATTACAACTTAAGAAGACGTTCAGCTAAGTTTTCAGTAGGAGATGTTGTTTGGAAACGTTCATACGTCCAGAGTGACGCTATGAATTTTAAGATGTCAAAGCTTGCGCCTAAATATGAAAAATGTAGGGTAAAAGCGGTTTTATCTCCTTTAGTTTATGAATTGGAAAGGATGGACGGCCATCCTATAGGCTCATGGCACATTAAAGACTTAAAAGCGTAAGGTTGCTGCTGCTGATTTAGTGATCAGTGGACGCGCGACCCGCATACAATAGGTATTGCTCGTCGCGCCGCCACTGTTCAATAAATAACAGAGCATGGTGACACGTACTTAAGTAGGGTTGTGATGTAGCATTAGTGTTAAATATCGCAAAGTCATATTTAATCACAAATTAAAAGGACCGTGGTGAGCAGGAGAAACTGACTCATTACTTCATTATGAAAGGTGACGTATGAAAGGGTTATGACAGTTATGAAAAATTGGAGCTGCTCAATTCTAGCTCGATGAGTAACAAGAGCCGTCTTTAATGTTGTGCATATTTAGAAATCGTGCGAAAACACGTAAAAAATATTGAGTTTTTTTTTTGATACTGTACGCACATCCAACAAGGGTTTTATCGGTGTTTTCCGTACATGTGTGGATGTGTGGGTGTTTTGTTGTGCAGTATTGTTTTGATTTTGTTTCCTCAGACCCAGTCGACAGGTATGAGGTAATTTTGTTTTGAGTTGAGAGAAAGCGATCGTTATCGATTAGCTTACATTTGTTTTGATTTTAAACGATTCATTCGTTTTGTTTTCTTGGTTTTGGATTTAGGAGCGAGTTAAGTACTTACACGTTGTGGTGCTACACTCAATCTTTGTAGTGTTTAGACTTAGTGTCAACACTTTTCACTGGACTTTGGTTGTGCTGGAAATCAGCCCAGTGTTCCGAGTAGTTTCAACTACATTTTCGGCACTGTTTCGCCCGGACTAGCGGAGATAAAATAAGTATGCTGAACATTTGTCCTGGCTGTTGGTTTTAACCTCTTCAACACAAGGTTGTTGTGTTGAAAAGGTTAAGGAAGGGTTTCGCATAGATGGATGGATTTTTAGGACAGTAAGTAGGTCCTATTTTGTATTTTTTTTCTTTATTTTTTTTTTCGTGTGCTGATAAAGCACAAACCGGGCTAGTGATCGGGGGACGCGCGGCCACATATCGAGTAGGTAGATGTTGGGTATTGTTCGCCGCGCCGCCATCGTTCACAACCGTATAGCACCGTGCATTTTTTCTTTAATAGGCATGTTAGGTTTGAGTATGGGTTACTCAACTGTAGGGTGATTTACCTACGTATACATAGTTATTTAGGGTCATTGGCGCGGGTTCGAAGGATAGCAGTTTAGTCTTTTGGTAGTAGTCATTTGTAATAGTTTGGTAGTGATTTTTTTTTTGAAAAACATTAACATTACATTTTTTTTAGTAGACAGTTTTGTCCAATGCGTCCCTCGACTCCGTACCAGCCGTAGCTATTAGGTGTTGGTTGTTTTGGGTTTAGTGTAGACACACGTGACTTGCCTTTAGATTTTTTCTAGCTCTTGATAAAGCAAGATCGCTGAGGGCAGCGAGCGATTCACTCCTAGTGAATCTTTTCGTATGGGGGGGGGTATTGTCACGTGGTGTATTTTTGATATTTAGTTTCATGGTCGTAATTGTCACAATTATAACCATACCTTAAACGTTCTATTGTTTTTTGAGTAGGACAACACAATATATAATTTTTCTAGTCTAGCAACGGGAGTAAAGCTGTCATAGGTCAGGGTTGCTAGATAAATATTTCATATGACAGGGTAAAATTCAGAAATAACATATATTCGATAATATTATTTACACATCCTTAAAATATAATAATTTAAAATAAAGTATAAGAAAAATAAACATAAATATTAAAATACAGTATATGTTATTTCTTAATTAATATAATTAAATTATGGTGAATCAGGGATCTTGATTGGGTAGTCTTCGGTCAAAATAGGCAACCCTATTTACTACTAGAAACCATTGAAGTCTGTAGAAGCTACATATCCGTTTTGATACGAATTTCCGAAATGTTGGGCCATTTTCATCTGACTCCTGGTGTGAGAGGCTGTGTCGTGAGTCTGGTGCACCGACGCCATTTCCGATGGAGATTTCTGTGGAAGTGTTATTTCGGGATTAGAAATCGTGAGTAGTGATCTTACACATAATTAGTTTCTGGTCTTTGTATCCTCGCTCAGTTTTTAACTGCTGGTTCCTTGTTTTAGCCACATTATTGATGGCGGGTGGGAGATCTTCTGCGGAGGCAGTTTAACCCAAGATTTTGGAGTCGCTCCGGTAAGCAGATTATCATAACCTCTCTGCTTAAATATAAAGCAATGTGTCTTTCGATTGCACTATTCTAATGCAGGATTTTACTTCTATTTCAGCGAGGATAGGGAATTTAAATTAAGGAATTAAAACATGAATTTAAAATTTGAAATAAAAACTTGAGAAATTAGAATTAAATTGAGATGAACCTTTTGCTTTTGGAAATTTAAATTAAGCACAGAATTTAGAAGATGACATTGTGGTCAAATTAGATTTCTCCACACATCCACTCAACTTACCTCATTTTCCATATCATTTTCCAAATTTAATTCTGCATCGGGTCTGTCACTGTAAATTCCTGTTTCTTCAATGCCCTGGCCTGTTCTGCGTGATCGAGACAGAAGCATAGCCGGAATCCCTCCGTAGCTGGGGTCCCGAGCACACTGCAAGGGAAGTGACATCAATCAGGACAGGTTCTGAGTACGGACTAAGCAAGGTGCGTGTCAGTCTCCTTTTAGATATTAAAAACGTAGGGAAGTAGGATTTCACTTAAAGTTAAATAACGTTGTTGGCACTGTTAAAATTTAGGTCTTATATATAGACTAAGTCGAACATATTATACACCCAGTGATACTGGCTGAGCTACTTTCATAAGCGTGTCCTAGAATTAAACAGTTCTATAAGTCTCCTGCCAAAGCAGGCATAGGTTAAGTCTGTACATAGCCTAGTGTGATACAATAAAGTTGTAGTAATTACCAAATTTTTCCTTTAATATTCCACGTAGGTCACCTGATTAATATTATTGAAAGGCATCCTTTTTCTAGGTCACGATATACTCAACAAACGAGTGTATTCATTTATTTAGTTGTGAGAATCTTTTAGTAGGGTTTTTTTTATCTCACACAGTTGTTTTTTTTTTGGAAAGATATTGGCTCTTTCCTTTTGGAACTGACTTCCAAAAATTAATTTTGCCGAGCTTGGAAGGTCTACGTTTCAGTACATACCGCGCACCGCTGCCGCTGTAATTTCTGGTATATAATCGGGAGTAGAACCGTTATCTTGAATACTAATAGAAACTAAGAAACGTTTTTATAAATTAGTGATCTTGTTAGTGTTGTATTTCTCCTGTATGTTCTATGAGCTGTGTTATCCTGAAAAGTACTCAAAGGTAATATTATTGTTTCAATTTCCTTAATTATAAATTTCTTTTAGTAGCCTAATCCACAATAAAAACCCTCAAACTCAAAAAGGAAATCTGTTTCATTTGAAACCACACCATTAATCGTGAAGGTCCCCGAGCCCCGAATTGTAAAATGTAAAACAGGAACAATTAGACAATATTACAGGCCGGGTAATTATACAAGTACACGAATAAATTACACACTCTGTCGGATAAATGACGTCTTTTCTTGTAGGCGGCTCGGGAGTTCTGGCGGCAAAGAGTAGATACTACAAGAATGCACCAACGGTTACGTAATATAAATATAGACATTTAAAATATATTAATTAAATAAATTTGGCAATTAAATTGAAGCTCAATTATATGTATACATAGTTAAATGCTTTGCACTAATCAGTGCTTCGACATACCAACGGTTAACGGACAATCTTACACAAATCGACCGAGTCTCAAACTAAGCAATTCTTGCACTAGACGACAATATTCTTCTGCTTCTTCTTAGTCGTACACTCTTGTTCGAGTGGTCGTGGTATTGCACACCTAGTAGGAGATCGGCCGCGAGAACGTTGACCTTCCACTCTCCCCTGCACTACCAATCGCTCCATCGGCTTTTCGCTGCGGATGATATGTCCAAACATTTTCAGAATTCGCATTTGCACAAACGACGAAAGTCGATACACAATCGACGAGAGACGACAATATACATAATATACAAATTCATATATATAGATAACAGCCATGACCAAGGAACAAAATGTTCAAGTTCATCATACAAATATTTTCCCATGTAGTTGTATTACAATTTATAAACTGCGCCAACCGCGTCCAATATTTACTTTTCGCACTCATTACTTGTATACCACATCACGATAGAGGTTAGTAAGTAGTAGTGATGTGCTACGTTTTCCCAACGTCCCTCAAGACGTCGTCGTGTCGCAAAACTTTACGTAGATCCCTACGTAATTTGACGTAGAACTTACTTTACTGGTATAAAGTTCTTATACTCTCGCGGTTTGTACACAGAAGTAGTCAGAACTTATTAAACCGGATCGCGATGTGTTTTATTTACCTTCATTGTATTACCTTCAATGCTTAGTCGCCTATTGTCGGCCTAAGTGTTAAATCTTTCGTGCACCAAAAACCCCGGAATATGATCATCACTGCGTCTGAACCTATGGCTCGTGAATCCGTGTCGAAGCGTCAGGCAGTGAAGGTAAATAAAAACATCGCGCTAGACCCGGTTTGATAAGTTTAAATTAAGTATGTGTAGACTTTTGTTTTGGGTGTCATACGAGCAATATGACTCTAGCCCTTATTCATACATAAAAGGTTCGTGATTTCAGGAAAAAAAAATATAGCTTGATGCAGGATCGTCATTTGATTTGTATGGACGCGCGGCGCAGTCTCATCACACCGAAACAGCTGGACAAAATTTAACCAAAGCGGAACATCCAAAGATGGTTATAGGACTTATAGGATACTTTTTACTCGACTAAAATATAAAAAAAAATCACGCGTACCAAGTTGCAGGCACCTTGAAGTATTATATAGTGACGCAGCTCCGACCTGAAATCAATTGAGCATGCATGAGACGAGATTTGAACAATGTGTATAGCAACGAGATTACCTATATACATCCGATAGACGTTCACTGCTGGACAAAGGCCTCACCCAAAGTTCTCCACAACAATCAGTCTTGCGCCGCCCTCATCCAATTTGTGCCCACAATCCTAACCAGGTCTTCGGTCCACCTTTATTCATACCTTTACTGCGTGATGCGTGCATAGATTACCTAAGCTGCGTCAGAAAAAAATGCAATAGTTGAGGAACAAGACATACTTTCAGAAACTTTAGGCATCACACTCAAAATAGCATGGGAATTAAAGAAATACATTTCGTCAGGTATACAAATTTTATGAAATTACAATGAACAAAACCTTAACTAAATGACACAAAATCTAACCCTTAAGCTAAATCCCCTAAGTAGTAATAGTTACCCGAGGGAATAGGGTTATAGCTGTGCCAAATATCATTGGGACAAACAGTGGCAGGGCGTGCACAGAACTCAATTTATTATTTGGTAAAGCTATAAAACACTTTTCATGCTCCTAAAGAAATAAGTAAAATCGGCCCATCTATCGCAACTGACAGAGTCACCTGTCACTCTCGTCCGGCACTGTATAGAAAAAGATAGGTAATTATATAATTATTTTGCGCGTGTCACAGCAACCCTCAAAGGAGTAACACCTCTGGCTTTACATATTCTAACTCCACAGCTTTCGTATTCAATGCGCGATTAATTAGTGAAATAAAGTGAATGCCGTCACGCAGTGGAAATAATTTATTATTTATTGCCAAACAGCGATCGTTCTCCTTCCCCGAATACTGATCGTAAATACAGAGCACTTAGAGTACTGATTGAGGTCGTGAAAATTGTATAAGCGTATATTTCGTTTGAAAATCAAATACAAAATCAAATAAAACTGGTATTTTAATTCAAAAAGGTAATGTGAAGAAATGAGTTTCGACTTAAGCACAGTTCAATTGAAACTTAAAATCCGTTTTATGCTTCTCAAACAATAGAATACATTCTTCACACCTGCAAAGGGTTGTCAAAACTGTAATAAAATAAGAGAGTTAAATTAAATAATAAAGCCAATTATAAGTACATTGAAAAATAATAATAAGGCATTTCGTACATCGCGAAATAGACGAAAATTAAATAATACATTATAAATAATTCACGAAAATACTATTACGTTAACTTATTGTGTATGTAAGAAATCACTTACTTACGCTCTTTTTACTGTCTACATATTATTATTTTTATGACTTTTTACTCTAACGCCGCCGGACCAACAGTAAAAGGCAAATAAAACAGTATAATGTAAGGGGAATTTAACGTCATATGCAGTTGCCTACTGAGCTGGCAGTCCCGGGTTCGAATCCCGGCCAGGGCAAATATTCGTCCAATGGTACTCGAATATTTTGTGCTTGGATCATGACTCATGAATGTTATATGTATTTAAGTATATAGTTATCTATATAAGTATGTATATCGTCGTCCAGTATCCATAACACAAGCCTTCTTGAGCTTAATTTGGGTCTAGGTCGATTTGTGCGAGGTTGTCTGATATTTATTTATTATTATGTGCAGTAACAAGTATGTGCTGAGGTTACTAATTCGTTATTGGGCGGTTTAGCACCTGTGGCAGCACAATACATAACTAGCTAATAAATAATTTAATTTGATTATTGTTGTTAATGCAAATAATTTTGTCGTGAGCTTAATTATGGTTTAGGCTAAATTGTGATTGTTTCGGGTCATCATCATCAATATCATCATCATCATGATTAGCCAAAAGACAATCCACTACTGGACATAGGCCTCCCGTAAAGAAAGCCATGACAGCACCTACCGCATCCAGCACATGCCATCTGACTTAACTTAAGGTGACAGACTGAAACTCACGATAGACCTTTAATAAGGGTGCGTCATCACTGAGGAGGAGCGGACTCATGTCAAATTGTAATAAACTAATGTTTATTCCGTATAGTATTTAGCAAAGGAAATCTAAATAGAATAAATAAATATTTTTCAATTCATAAAAGTGAAAGATGTCTGAAAAAAATTGAATTGGAAAATATGGTTTTAATCTGTAGGTATTTTGAAATGCTTAAAACGCTGTCCGCCATTTTCGCTTATGATAGTGACGTCATCGGTCATGTAAACAAAACTGAAAGTCTACTTTGACGACTTCGAATAGTGCCGTCCCTCTCGATCTCCTGTCAAAGTAACACTTAAAGTCTCAGACAGCAACAGAGGGGAAGGGGGAGAGGGAGCTGTTGCTTAGAGTATCCCTAGTCATTAAAAGAAATCGGCCATGCGCGAATCGGACTCGCTCACAAAGTCACATTTGTTGTATGGGAGCCCCGCTTCAATGTTGTTTTCAACCGACTTCAAAAAAAGGAGGGGGTTCTCAGTTCGGTTGTATGTTTTTTTTTTTTTTTTTTTTTTTTTTTTTTTTTTTTTATGTTTGTTACCTCATAACTCCGTCATTTATGAGTCGATTTGGAAAATTCTTTTTAGGTTCATGAAGAGACATCTCAAGGTTGGTCCCATAAAATTTTGGTGAAGATCGGATGACGAGATCCATGAGGAATCGAAGGAATTCCTGAAATTTTATAGGCAGTCATAATATTTTTCATATATTTTCTAAAACTATTTAAGTATTTGCATATGGTAGTCATCATCTTCCAATGCTGAACTGATGATGGAAGGTACAACTCCTTAACGGTTAGGAGTTAGGAGATAATTAAAACGACATGCATTCCTTCAAGACCTCCCTGATCACCCCGCCATAAGTATTTCATATGAATCACTAAAAAGCGAAAAAAAAAAATTTTTAACAAAAAAAAGAACCGACTTCAGTAAAACTAAAAATCCAAAAATAACCCGTTCAAGTACAGATTACATTTGACTCACCCTTTGAAGTCGGTGCCAAACCTCATGTAAACTTTAATTGTATAAATATAATAACAGTGGTTTGGGATCGACTTCAAAGGGTGAGTCAAATGTAATCTGTACTTGAACGGGTTATTTTTGGATTTTTAGTTTTACTGAAGTCGGTTCTTTTTTTTGTTATTAGTGTTTGTTGTTATAGCGGCAACAGAAATACATCATCTGTGAAAATTTCAACTGTCTAGCTATCACGGTTGATGAGATACAGCCTGGTGACCGACAGACGGACAGTGATATCTTAGAAATAGAGTCCCGTTTTCACCCTTTGGTTGCAGAACCCTGAAAAGGGACACCTAGGAAGCAATATTAGTTAAAAGGTTAAAAGAAAGCACTCAGTCAATTAAGCTGATGTACTTCCTTTGCGCAATTTATCTAGACTTTTCCTTGACAATGTACCTAACTGCATTCAGTGTTCCAGTTCCAAGATAACAGACTTCTTCAAATAAGAAACCAGATCGAATTACTTCATTGAGAAGGTGAGATCACTAAACGTTGAGCAAGGACTTGTTGAAATTTTAACAAGAATTCAGTTGAAATTGACGGTGAATTTAACTTAAATAAATGGACTGGTCCAGTTGAAATTGACGGTGAATTTAACTTTAATAAATGGACTGGTCATTTTTATCTGCCTGCGAATTTCGACGCGTCCAATAGAATTGGGGTTGGTAATTGCAAACAATTACCAACCCCAATTCTATTGGACGCGTCGAAATTCGCAATATCAAAATATTTCGACTAGGTATCATGTCGCAATTATTTCCCAATGACCTGATATGTATTCATTCAACGGCTTCCTATGATCCTGGACATTTTATTCGTCCATCTTGTGGGAGGCCTCCTCACTCTGCGTCTCCCGAAGCGCGGTCGCCACTCAACAACTTTTCTGTCTCCCTTTCCAGACGTTTCGATAGTAAGCATGCAAATGGTGCAACAAATTTGGAAAAAATCTGGTGTGAGCAGAAACGCATTTTTCGTGACTGGGACGATATCGATTTTTCGTGCAGATAATACTAGCGCGGAAAAAAATAAAAGAGGTGAATTCATTGAGTCAGCCACGGGATTGAGGGAAATCAAACCGGTCGTCCAGAAAGGGGTCGACTTTCGGTTCTACGGGCATTTGCTTCACCCACTATGACTCAAAGGTAACAATTCTCTGACTTATGTCGGCAGCCATGGTGTGTCTCTATCTTTATAATTAGATCATTCAAGAAAACTCCACGCATAGCTCGCTCCATTATCCTTTGCGGCTTTGACTCGATGATCTGCGTTGATGAACAAAACACGTTTATCCTGCGTGGGAAACCAAACCATATATTAATAAACTTACTTGACATAGCAATTAACAATAATGACTATAATTCTTGGCGAAAATTATACGTTACGAAATACAAACTAAACGTGTGAATTAACACTAATTAAGATAGTCACAACGTGAATTAATTAATTCCGCATTACGCAGTTTAGTTTCCGCCTTGTGAAAGCGGAAGACTGTATCAAATAAGGGCCAACGCCTCGTTGTGGCGGAAATAAATTATGGTGTGCAACTTAAATGTTAAAGGTTCTTACGATAAAGTTTGAATAGCATATATCGCTAAAGTACAGTGGCGATATTTTGATCACAATACATGTCGAATTTTTAGCTCCTACATACAGTCCGACCAAAAAGAGTAGAAATTAAAAAGCGGCAATACTGTAGTGTCGTCCCCGTTTTCTTATATTGATTAGAAAGGGAAGACACTGCAGTATTGCCACTTTTTAATTTCTACTCTTTTTGGTCGGACTGGATACAAATCACGCGATTTTCTCATTAAGGGGTTTAATAATAAGTGTCATTAAAAATATCAAACTTAGGCTGCTTGTCTTTACAAGAAAACGAAAAATTGAAAAATTTAACGGTTCAGGCAGGATTCGAACCTGCGTCTCCAACGGTTTTCGGGGCCAACACGAGCGTTCTACCAACTGGACCACCGAACCAGATGCCAGGGCCATTGAATTTTTCAACCGATTGCCTCTACATGCCTTAGGGTGGCATCGGCATTTACGTTAGCAGACGTCACTGCTAATCAAACGTATATCAAACGCAAGCATATCAAACGTACATAAATTGTGTTAAACCGTCATACTTTCTTGTAGTTTCTATATTTTATTCTTACACTAGTCCTCATTTATATCTTAGAATACACTTTTAATATGTTTTCTTCGAGAACTACGTATAGTCACGTATAGTTAAGTTCATATTACTGTACCTAATAGTTAAGTACTTATCCTTTATGAAAAAATTACTGACTGTTGAGTTTCTTTCGGCGTTTCTTCTCAACAGTGGTCTCCTCTTGTGAAATACCGGTAGACTCAGACATGTAAAAGTGCCCTTGTGGCCTACTTGCAGAATAAAGTTCATTATTCCATTTCATTATTTCATTATTTAATAAACATAATTAGACCAATCACATTTATACGATTTAAATGCTCTTCTTCACACTCAGCCTGATTGGTACATTTTCTCCGCTCCGTTTCAGTGGACAGGCAGCCTTAGCCTTAAGGGTTCGTCTTCACTGAAGCGGAGCGGAACAGTGCGGATCAGAGTGGAGCGGAGCGGAGTGGAGTGGAGCGGAGCGGAGCAGAGCGGAGCAGAGCGGAGCAGAGTGGAGCAGAGCGGAGCAGAGCGGAGCAGAGCGGAGCATAGCGGAGCAGAGCGGAGACGTACGGAATCAACCAATCTCAAAAGTGCTGAGATACAGATTGAAATCTGTAGGTATCTCATTCTCCATGGGATACAGATTGAAATCTGTATCTCATTCTCCATGGGATACAGATTGAAATCTGTATCTCATTCTCCATGGGATACAGATTGAAATCTGTATCTCATTCTCCATGGGATACAGATTGAAATCTGTAGGTATCTCATTCTCCATGGGATACAGATTGAAATCTGTAGGTATCTCATTCTCCATGGGATACAGATTGAAATCTGTATCTCATTCTCCATGGGATACAGATTGAAATCTGTATCTCATTCTCCATGGGATACAGATTGAAATCTGTATCTCATTCTCCATGGGATACAGATTGAAATCTGTAGGTATCTCATTCTCCATGGGATACAGATTGAAATCTGTAGGTATCTCATTCTCCATGGGATACAGATTGAAATCTGGTAGGTATCTCATTCTCCATGGGATACAGATTGAAATTTGTATCTCATTCTCCATGGGATACAGATTGAAATCTGTAGGTATCTCATTCTCCATAGGATACAGATTGAAATCTGTAGGTATCTCATTTTCCATGGGATACAGATTGAAATCTGTAGGTATCTTATTCTCCATGGGATACAGATTGAAATTTGTATCTCATTCTCCATGGGATACAGATTGAAATCTGTAGGTATCTCATTCTCCATGGGATACAGATTGAAATCTGTAGGTATCTCATTCTCCATAGGATACAGATTGAAATCTGTAGGTATCTCATTTTCCATGGGATACAGATTGAAATCTGTAGGTATCTTATTCTCCATGGGATACAGATTGAAATTTGTATCTCATTCTCCATGGGATACAGATTGAAATCTGTATCTCATTCTCCATGGGATACAGATTGAAATCTGTATCTCATTCTCCATGGGATACAGATTGAAATTTGTATCTCATTCTCCATGGGATACAGATTGAAATCTGTATCTCATTCTCCATGGGATACAGATTGAAATCTGTAGGTATCTCATTCTCCATGGGATACAGATTGAAATCTGTATCTCAGCTCGGCTTCACTTTTGTGATTGGTCGATTCCCCACAACTCCGCTCCGCTCCGCTCCGCTTCAGTGGAGACACACCCTAATACATTACATATAAGTTACGTGGCTCTCTCCATTATGAAAATCGAACTGAAACGCAAAACGCAAGACAAAATGGCAACAGAATAGATATCCGAAGTGCCAGCTTCGGCGATGTCAGATAAATTCCCCCCGATTCCGGATCGCAGCCATTTCTTTTGCTAATTATTGTTCGGGCGGCGGTGCTGCGGGTAATGGCCGTAATAAGATCTTTTGTAATCTCATTTATTAATTTTCGTCCCTCATTATTCTCTCCTCCTTTGTACCGCTTCTTGGTAAAATCTAAATAGACAACTTACTCTCGAAAACGTAATATATCTCGTGTAGTAGGTACTCTTGAATCGTAATACAAAATTCGGGCGAGATTTGTGGTTTGTTTATTCGTGCGCTTCATAATGGGAGGTCGAAGGACTAACTTTGATCTGTTATTTTAAACCCAAACATAATTCAACGTTTTAATAATATAGTCGTGACGTTACATGTTACGCGTGTAACTTTGTATTTTGTAATGAGGAAGTGTCTGTGTTTTGTGAAAGTTTCCGACTGTGCTCTTTTTACTTCTAAAATGTAACTTTTAGTACAAGTCGAATGACAAAACTTTGGGTATAAATATCGGCTGTATGTCCATGTAGTAGGTAATGGTTCATAGATACTATAGATAGTTCAAAGCGTTGTATTTTATATGCCCGAAAATTTGGGTATACTTAACGTTCCAAAATATTGTCCGGTTTCAGACAAAAACTGCTATCGATGAAATGAAAATCTGATGAAACGTTTGTCTGTATCTGTAAAACAAGGGTTAACCCAAAATAATAAAAAGAAAAAAAAACAAAAAAAAAACTGTATTTGCTAGAATATGGTAAAACACAAGGTCTCAGAAAGTATAATTTGTACGGGCATATTCGACCTGCATGCAGGTGTGCAAAATTTTCCAATAATGTTACAAATTTAATCAATGAAATATATTGCGGCAAATATAAATGGTTAAGTATTATCTCCTTTATTTATGTTTTGTCTTAGGCTAGGTTTTTAACAATAAATGTATATATAATAATTACGATTCTTCTTAGTTATCTAGGTATGTATATTACAAGTCCTATAATGTTATAATACCTATGTTTTAATAGTGAAATATGTGGCTTCTTAGTCACCGTACGTTGAAGGAACCAGTCAATTCTATTCCAATTTAAATCTACATAGTCCCAAGTGACTATGTTTGACTGGATATTTGTCGCACTCGTGTGGCGCGGAGATAATCCCATTAGCGGGTTATACTCCCACACAAAGTCCGACTCACTGGTAGTGAGGACTAACCAGCCCTGATACAGTTCAAGTCATGTTTAAAAAACCAGCCAAGTGCGAGTCGGATTCGCGCACCGGGGGTTCCGTACAAACACTTCCCATCTTAACTGGCCGGGTTAAGTTAAGATTGCACCTGGTATGTATGGCGCCGAATACAAATGATGTGCAAAGATAATGCAACCGATCACGTTTGTTGTATGGGAGCCCCACTTAAATATTTATTTTATTCTGTTTTTAATATTTTTTGTAATAGCGGCAACATACATCATCTGTAAAAATTTCAACTGTCTAGCTATCAGGGTTCATGAGATACAAGCTGATGGCAGACGGACATACAGACAGACAGACAGACAGACGAACGGACAGCGGAGTCTTAGTAATTGGGTCCCGTTTTTTTCCCGTTGGGTACGGAACCCTAAAAACTGGATATTTACAGATAAACGATTGTTTTGATAGGTAAATATTATTAAGTTGTGAAACGTGGCGGGTATTCCGATTCCCCCGGAGGATCACAGATGTGAGTGAACTTGGGCATAATTCGATTGTGAAGCGACTTTTATGACCGGCCTTTGGCGGTAAACCTTCCCTAACAAATTTATGGGAATGAGAAATTTTACATGCGTGAACACGCTGCTTAGGACCCGTTTGGGTGTCCCGCGGAATTAGGGTTTACGTTAACACTAATGCTAATTCCATGCAAGCTTTATTTAAATTTAATCTAAAGGTAGGCTGGTTTTTGACCGACCGAGAAAAGCGTCTGCGTTTCAGGTTGGCTAAAAATTATTTCGTATGTCCGGGTTTTTGGATGACCGTTTGTGCAGATTTCCGGCTGTTTTCGCCTTCAGGCCGCATTTTTCAACGGATTCTCGTGAAATTTTGTAACCAAGTTCAATAAGTATGATATAGATATAGATTTTATTCGTTGAATAACTTTAGATATTTTCAAATTGATGGAGATATGGGGTCTTAAATGTAAATAACCTGAATTAAACATTTAAAACACCCCCGACACAAGTACTGCTGTGTTACGTTAAAAGGTCGTATCTTTATACGGATGTCATAGTAATATACGTCCTTTTACCGTAGCATGGCAGAGTAGTTCGTCATCATGAGCCTCTGATTCAATAAGTGGTATCTGCCGTGTTACGTTAAAAGGTCTTATCTTTATACGAATGTCATAGTAAGATACGTCCTTTTGCCGTAGCATGGCAGATATAGAAAATGTTACTAAAAATGAACGTAACTACATACCTAATTTGGAATTCTTAGCTTCAATATTGGCTGAGATCTTGTCACTTGTTCCAATAAAAGCTGAATATCTTGGAGACTTTTTTTTATGTCATAGGGGCAAACGAGCAAACGAATCGCCTGATGGAAAGCAATTATCGTCGCCCATAGACACCTGCAACACCAGAGGAGTCACAACTACTGGTCCTATACACACCAAACATAGCTAAGAACCATATCAAGTCTTACGATTAAAAAAAAAACCACTAAAATTAGTCCAACCGTTTGGCTTGACACCACAGACAGACACTTTTTCCATCGGGGGTTAAAAAGACATGTTCAGAAAAGATCGCAAGATATAGGTACAACTCATAAAGACACTATAGTTCAAAATTCATCTAGTTTAGGTAGCCGGCTGCTTTTTATTAAAATTAATGATTGAGTCCTCCTGTACATTTTACAGCGTTTAGGCAGAGAGCATTAGTGAAACTTTACGAGTCACCGAACAGTTTCACGAACAACGTTATTAAATAATTGAGACGTCTTTTCATAATTAAAGACAATAGCGTACTTGTTTTCACTCCGCAAATAGTAGGAAGACAAACTCTTTTGTGTAGCGTTTCGGTTATAAATTATGCGGACGTATCCGGCCCGGGGCGGGGCGTTTTGTGTCACGTTATTTTTCTCTAGGACATAAAGGGAGGTAGTTAACTATTGCTCGGCCTAAAGTAGGGATAATAATGGGTTAGAGGACCGGGGACGACGCAGCTGACGCCAACGTTTAGATTAACCCTTTGCCAAACAAATATTAAAAGTATACAACACCACTATCACGTAAAATAATTATTTTCTGTTTTTGACAGTACCTATGCACGTAGGAAGTTTTGTTACTTTACCTTAGTCACTCAATTGCTCAAAGTTTAACCGGAAGAGATCCCTAATAGGGATAAGATTGACTTTGTATCAGTGTTATTTGTTATAAATAAATGTATTGGTTTTGTGTACAATAAAGTGTTTACATACATACATAAGGGCCTTAGCACACTTGCGAGTTGCGAGCGTATTTTCTATGTAATAATCAGTTGCGGCGAACTCGCTGCGTGATCGCCTTTATACAAATTTCGCTCGCAACTCGCAAGTGTAATAAGGCACTTAAGTAAAAAATAAATATATTTGTTTAACACAGTGTGCACTTACGAAAGTCTCGTTAACACTGTTCTAATTTATATCGGTTTTTAGACCTTAGTGACTACTTACTTTTCGCCATGAAAACGAAATTATAAGATTATATTTATTGGTTTTTTATTGGTCACGTGAAGAGGGTTTAGAGGTTGGAACCCCCCCGCACTAAAAGTAACACAATACCACACTATTTGCATGTGGCAATTAAAACGTAGCAATGTTGCATGTACCCCAAAATTCTGTCAGTTGAACCCGATTTCGAAAATTATTTTATTCATTCGAAACCTTGAACACCCTGAATAATCCCGTCCTTAGGAGAAGCGACGGAATTGTTGTTAGCACACGTACCTATAGAAAATTTTCACGCAATTTTGCCCGTGAGACAATACAAAATTATATCTTTGTCCGTGCGGTGACGGAGTAAGAATACTAAAAATCACCGCTCCCTCTCTTCCTGTGGATGTCGTAAAAGGCGACTAAGGGATATCATGAGAATTCAGCCTCTCAGCCGGTGGTAGGGTTATACCCGCCTGGTTGGCAACCACCATACACTCGGCGAAACACCCGTGAAGTTGCTTACCTTAGTGGCGTTTCGGGTTCAGTCGGTGTATTACCAGTGCTACGGGGTATTTTTGTCGCGATATTGGGGAATAGGGGTGGATTTTGTCTATCCATTGTCTGGAGGACTGTGCTGACCCGTCGGCCAGGGAGACCCGTTGAAACGGCTGTTCCGCTGGCCGCCCGCGGCATAGTACAGGGGCCCAATCGAGGTTAACCGCCTAGAGAGGCTGCCCTTTCATGCCGCGCATAATCTCGGAGTAGTTCGTCGTGCCGGTTGGTGACCGGAAGGTGGGGACCCGGCGTCTACTTCCGGGGGGGTTCGGGGGCCCTTCCGTCCGACCGGTCAGTCCAACTCCTCTGCTGACAAGTTAATGGTGAAACAGTCCACTGCTTTTCTTTTTGGCCCCTGTATCGTGGCAGGTCTCCTCCGCTTCACGCTTCTCTCTCTCTCTCTCTCTCTCCCCTACAAGTATGGCAAGTAAAACAAGAATGGAACGTTATACGGCGGTGCACTCCCCCACCACCCTATTCAAGGTTGAGTTCGCTAACATCCGCGGGCTCCACTCGAACCTCAATGCCGTCCACCAACACCTCGAGACGGCCAGACCCGCCATGCTCTTCTTGACGGAGACGCAGATTCAACGTCCAATGGACACATCCTACCTGCAGTACCCCGGCTACGTGCTTGAGGAGCATTTCCTCGCGAAATCTGGTGTCTGTCTGTTTGTCCATTCTGATGTCTGTTGTCGACGTCTGCATTGCTTGGAGGATCCCTCCCTTCCCGTGCTTTGGGTGCATGTGAACCTGGGGCTCCAAAGCCGAATCTACATGTGCCTATATCGACCCCATTTTGGGGACGCTGAGACAACCCGGTTATTCGACTATCTGAGTCGGGTGGCTGATGACGCGCAAGCCGTGTACCCTACTGCAGAATTGGTGTGTTTGGGGGACTTTAATTCCCACCACGACTCCTGGTTGGGCTCCTCCACCACCAACCATGCCGGTAGAACTGCCCACGCGTTTGCTCTCTCACACCATCTTGCACAACTGGTTGATCAGCCTACCAGGATACCAGACGTCCAAGATCAAACGCCCTCTCTGCTGGACCTATTGCTGACCACCCACCCTGCTGGATACAAGGTTGAGGTCAAGGCGCCCCTGGGTACCTCTGACCACTGTCTGATATCCAGCACAGTGCCAAGCGCAGTCCCACCGCAATCCACGGCGGGTAAGCGTCGAGTCTGGCACTACTCTTCAGCAGATTGGGACGGTATGCGTGACTATTTCGCGTCTGTCCCCTGGGTGCAACGCTGCTTCAATGCGAAGGATGTCACAGCGAGTGCTGCGGCTATTGCTGACGAGATCGATGTAGGAATGGAATATTACATCCCATACTCCGATATCGTCAGTAAAAGCCGACGACGCCCCTGGTTTAATCGCGAGTGTGCTGATGCTGTTAGCAACAAGCAGATGGCGTACCGGGCTTGGGTCAGGGCCCGCGCCCGTAATGACCCCAATATTGGCTCGCTGAAAACAGCTTACAATGCTGCCACCAAGGTCTGTAAGAGAGCGTATATAAGAGCAGATGCCTTGCGCGTTGCACAAGTAGGCTCGGAACTAGTCTCGCACCCAACTGGGTCGCGCAACTACTGGCGACTAGCGAAGACCGTGCAATCTAACTTCTGCCAACCCTCGCTGCCACCGCTGAGACTCCCCGATGGTTCGCTGGCTCACCAGCCGCAAGAGAAAGCCGATCTCATGGCCAGCCTCTTCGCCGTCAACTCGCGTGTCGATGACTGTGGCTTGCCACCGCCAACTATACCTTTCTGTGGTGCCACGATGCCTGCAATCCATTTTAGGCATCGTGATGTACGTCGAGCACTACAGTCACTCGATACCCGAAAAGCCAGTGGTCCTGACGGTATCCCGGCGATTGTACTCAAGAACTGCGCAGCGGAGTTGTCTCCGGTATTGATGCGCCTCTATAATCTCTCGTACTCGTCCGGTAGTATTCCGGAAGCGTGGAGAGAAGCTAACGTGCAGCCAGTCCCCAAAAAAGGAGACCGTTCTGAACCATCTAATTACCGTCCCATTGCCGTAACCTCAGTGTTGTGCAAAGTCATGGAGCGGATCATCAACGACCAACTGATCCGATACCTTGAAGATCACTCCCTAATTAATGATCGTCAGTATGGCTTCAGACCGAAACGATCAACGGGCGATCTTCTAGCGTATGTGACACACCTCTGGGGGGAGGCTATTGATAAACACGGCGAGGCTTTGGCTATCAGCCTTGACATTGCCAAAGCTTTCGATCGGGTCTGGCATAAAGCACTTCTTTCCAAGCTTCCTGCCTACGGTCTGCCCATGCAACTGTGTAAATGGATTGCTGACTTCCTGCATGAGCGTAGAATCCGCGTACTCGTCGAAGGGTGCGCTTCGCGGTTCATGACAGTGAATGCTGGCGTCCCACAGGGCTCTGTTTTATCACCCACCCTCTTTCTTCTGCATATCAATGATATGCTACCATTAGGGAACATACATTGCTATGCAGATGATAGTACGGTCCATGGTCGATATATTGGCCGGCCGGGAGCTTGTAGGGCAGAAATCGGCGCGAAACGTGAGAATCTTGTCGTTGAACTGGACCAGGTTCTGGACCTCATTAGCAAATGGGGATCTGTTAACCTGGTTGAGTTCAACGCCAAGAAAACCCAGGTGTGTGCGTTCACTACCAAGACGTCTTCGTTTCTCCCTACTCCTAGTCTCCAGAGCACTCCTCTTGGTTTGCGTGATAGCCTGAATATGCTAGGCATGGACATCCGCTGCAATCTTAACCAAAACGAATACATCGAGTCACTGATTACCACAGCTTCCAAAAAACTGGGGATCCTGAACAGGGTGCGACGGTTCTTCACGCCGGACCAGCTTTGCCTTCTTTATAAGACTCAAGTTCGGTCGTGCGTTGAGTACTGCTCGCATCTTTGGGATGGCTCCGCCCAATATCTACTCGATGCTCTTGACAGATTGCAGCGTCGGGCGGTCCGCATCATAGGTGACGAGAAAAGTACCAGATTCCTCGAACCCCTTCAATTACGTAGGGACATTGGGTCGCTGAGCGTTTTCTATCGCCTATACCATGGCGAGTGTTCTGAAGAGTTATTTTCTCTTATCCCACCCTCCCCTTTCCGTCATAGAACCACACGTGCCAGCTTGCGATGTCATCGCCTCACCGTGGAGAATATTCCCACCCGTACCAAGAAGTTTGGCAATTCCTTCATCTGCCGAACTATTAAAGTATGGAACTCCTTGCCGGCTCATGTGTTTCCTCCTTCTTATAACTTGGGACCCTTCAAACGAAGCGTGAAGAAGCATCTCTCGGGCCAGCATGGCAGTGTCAACTGACTTGGCACCGTTGGTTTCTCGTCAGTTGCCATTGCGACTTGGGCTCCCCTTTTTGCTTACCATCAGGCGAAGTGGAGCCACTATGTTGTGCCGTTATAAAAAAAAAAAAAAAAAAAAAAAAAAAAAAAAAAAAAAAAAAAAAAAAAAAAAAAAAAAAAAAAAAAAAAAAAAAAAAACTGTGGGTACCTATGGGGTAGGGAAAACACATAAGATGTTGCTCACGTCGTTTATTTACAATATTTACGTTGTCTTTATATGTAAAACGTCCTTCTTTTACAAAATCATTCTATCGTCTGATATCTATGACCAGTACCAATCCAACATAGGTGTCTGTATATTTAAATCAATTTATATTTCAGAAATGTGCCCAAGTTAAATAAATGTTTACACAAATACGCAATAAACTGTTACTAAATGTAAAATATAAAGGTGATCATCAATTCCAAAGCCTTCCAAACCTAAACGTGACATCATATCGGCCCCTGACGTCATGAGGCAGAAACGTCGCAAGCGCCAATGAATCCCCTTGGCGTTTATTACGTTCTCCCAATTTACCACGAATATATGGACTACATTTTCATAAACATTTTCCTTCAAAGGATTCGCGACTGCCCGCGGCGTCCCCGATGGTCGCCCATATGTCTTCCTGCTGCCAGCTCTCCCAAGGCACCGGGGTAAATATTGCGAGAATTGATCCTGCAAATTATGCCCTGTAGCCCCACAAGGTATTTTTCAACCTACGCCATATTGCGGTTTTTTAGGGGTACTAACTTATTTTACTGGTAACGACAAAATTTTGGTAACTAACTGACGTTGAAAGTTGGTGAATGTCACTGATGTAAATTTATTTATTTATTTATTTAAGCCTTCTATCGGACATTTTTTAAATATAAATATATTCTCCAATGATTATTTCCGTTTTTTCTTGTTTCATTATTTTTCTTTTTATTCGTATATATCCTTCTTCTTCTTCTTTCTCCTAGACCGGTAGTCCCATTTACTTGGGGTCGACCCTCCTCGTCCGCATCCTCCACTGAGCACGATTTTGTGCGGCGTTGGTGTCGATTTGAGCTTCTTTGAGGTCTTTTTCGACCGTCGTCAGCCAAGTGGCGGGTGGTCGTCCACGGGCACGTGGTTGGGTTACGGGTAGGTTCAGTGCCAGTCTTACTGCGTGATCTTCTTCGCGTCTCTGGACGTGGCCGTACCATCTAAGGCGTTTTTCTTTGGCTTTGTCGATTATTGGCGCGACTCCGAAACTTCCCCTGATGTACTCATTCCGGATCTTATCTAAGAGTGTGACGCCCGCTGACCAGCGTAACATGCGCATTTCGGTTGTGTGCAATTTGTTGAGGTGGTGCTTATTTGTTGCCCAGCATTCCGATCCGTATAAAACAGTAGGTCGGATTGCTGTTTTATACAAAATGCCTTTGGTCTTGAGGGGCATTCTTTTGTCGCACATGACGCCAGTGAGCTGTCTCCACTTCATCCAGCCTGCGGTGGTCCTGTGGGCAACATCGCTATCAACCTTGCCATCACTGGTGACAATCGAACCTAAATACTTAAAATCTGACACTCTGGGTACCAATGTGTCTCCTATTAAGATATTGATAGTTTCAGGATTTGTTATGCCATCGAAGATGCAAGACATGTGTTCTGTTTTGTTCCTACTTATCTTTAAACCATTGATTTCGAGCGCTTCTACCCAGGTCTTCAAATCTTGTTGGAGGTTGTCTATGTTGTCCGAGATTAGGGCTACATCGTCTGCGTAAAGAAGATTCCAAGGCAATGGCTTTTGACAGTGTTTCGTCAGGTGATCCATGGTTGTATTGAAGAGTATTGGACTTAATGTGGAACCTTGATGGACTCCTACTTCTATTTCGAACTTGTCACCTTTACCTGCTGGAATAACAACTTGTGTGGTGATGGCTCCATACATGTCCTGTATCAGATAGATGTAGTATTCTGGTACGTTTTGCCGCCTGAGCGATTCCCATACTAGATCTCGGGGGACATGATCAAATGCCTTTTCTAAATCTATGAAGATCATATGCAGATTTTGCTTATTTGTTTTTGCCTTTTCCAGCAGAATACGGACAGTTTGAATTGCATCTGATGTGCTCCTCCCTGGCACGAAGCCACATTGGTTTGGTGTGAGTGTAATGAGGTGTTTTAGTCTGTTATTTATTATTCGCTCCCAGATCTTCAGTGTATGTGGCATCAATTTTATAGCTCGGTAATTGCTACAATCTCTGACGTCTCCTTTACCCTTATAAAATGGTATCAGGTGGCTATTTCGCCACGCGTCGGGCATCGGTTGTCCTTGAATGAGCTTATTTAACAGTTGATGCAGCCATGCCTGTCCCTGGACATCCAGTAGTTTCCAGACCTCGACTGGTATTTCGTCTGGCCCTGGTGACTTGTTGTTCTTCATTTGTCTTATGGCACTTTTTATTTCCTCTGGGCTTATGTCAGGAATGGGTCCCAGCACTGGTTCAGGTTGCATATAATTTCTTTTTCGGGGGTGTGTTATGTTTAGTAGGTTTTTATAGTACTCGGTCCATCTGCTATTAATATCTCTATCTTGAGTTAGAAGTTTAGAATTTTGGTCATTTATGTATTTAACTGTTTTTATATCCTTAGTGTTATCGTGCCGAGTCTTAGCAATTTTGTGTATGTCTATTTCAGACTTTGCTGATTCTAAATTATTATAAAACTCTTGGTTCGCCTGTGCCATCGAAATTGCCACCTTTTTCTTGGTCAACCTTTTCTGCTGCTTATACTTGTCAAAGTCTGCTTGGTCTTTAGTGTGTTGCCATTCTTTGAAAACTCTCTTTTCCGGGATACAGCCTCTTTTACTTCGGCGTTCCACCAGACTGTTTCCCTGTTCGGGCCCTTCTTGTTCCTTGTTCTACCTAGATGTTGTTCAGCCTTGGTTATACAAGCTCTCTCGAAATTCACCCACATTTCGTTGGGTGTCATATTTGTAGCATCCGTAGTACTAAGATGATTTTTTAGTTCTTGGATAAAGGATTGACCCGTCGGTTGACTGAGTGATTTCCACTTTATTTTAGGTGTCAATTTTCTGCAAATTTTAATAGGTCTGGGAAGCTTATAAACCGTCACCAATAATCTATGTTGAGTAGTGAGTTGCTCTCCTGGGATCACTTTGCAATCTTTGTAGTTGCCTAAGTGTTTGCGCCTTGCCATAAAGTAGTCGATTTGGGTTGAGTGGCCTCCACTTTGGTAGGTGATTTGATGCACTGCTTTCTTTTTAAAGAATGTATTAATTATAGCCATATCGCAGCTGGAGGCGAATTGCACAATAGTGCCTCCTTCGCTATTTTGCGTGCCATAGCCGAAGTCACCGTGCCATCTTTCTACGCTGGTGTTACTTGCGCCTACATGTCCGTTTAAGTCTCCGCCTATATGTATGGTCTCCTCGGGCGGGATCCTTCGCATGAGTGCATTTAGCTCATCCCAGAATGTTTCCTTCTCATTGTCTGTTGTACCGGTTTGAGGCGCATATGCTGATATGATGTTCAAGCATGGCTGGTTATCCAGTGCTATTTTTGTTGTTATGAGTCTGTCGCTAGTTCTCTCAACGTTTATGAGCCTGTTTGTTAGATTTTCGGAAAGTACAATCCCTACACCGTTTTTACCCGACGTGGTACCATTATAAATAAGTTTGAAGCCGTTACCTATAACCCTGGATTTCGCACCCTTCCACTTAGTCTCTTGCAAGCAGCATGCATCTATCTGTCTTTTTTGCAGAGTAGTAGATAGCTCAGCACATCTGCCTGTCAATGAACCAATGTTCCATGTCGCTAATCGCAATTGAGTGCATGTGCTGCGTTGACCGTCGCTTAAGGGGTACGCCCTAGCCTTATGTATACTCTGATCGTCGCTTAAGGGGGACGCCCTAGCTTTTATACTCTTTCTTTGTGTGCTCATTTTCATATTTGGACGAGGAGAATTGAGTGGCTATGAAGTTTTACGGCCGGTTGCCACCTGACGCCAAGGCACTGATCCACCTTTACTAGGACTGTGAGTGCTGTTGTTGACCCTATACGGATTCATTCGCCACTCTTTTGCAACACCGTGCCTGGAGTTGCAACTCCAACATGACCCTTCCACCCCATTATTTAGAGTTGGCTCGATGTTGGGTCTTGCCTCTTCCGCCTGTTCCGCCGTTCCGATGGTCTCCATCTCCGCCTTCACAGCCGTTAAGGTCTTCACCCATAACCCTGGGCACGGGAACCGCGTTATACCCCGCAGCACTGGGTCCCCATCTGAACTTCGCCACCTACCCAATCCGGCCTACTGGACTGGGAGGTGCCCACCCCCGCGACGTGGACGCGTCAGACAGGTATTGCAACAGTGGAAGATAGAGAAGGTGCCTCTATCTCCCCTGAAGCCGGGTTAATGGTCTCAACCTAAGCCAAGACCAAAGGCTTTTATTCGTATATATCCCTTTTTTTAATTTTTGTATGTCCGTTTTCCAGGTGGCAAAGGCCTCCTCCAATCTTCTCCATTCTGGCCTTTCTATGGCCACTCTACCCCATGTTATTCCCGCGACCTGTCTTATGTCGTCATCCCACCGTCGCAGTGGTCTACCTCTCTTCCTTTTTACATCTCTTGGGTACCATTGCGTGACTATTTTGCTCCATTTGTCTTTTCCTCTAACCATGTGGCCAGCCCATTTCCATTTTTGTCTTCTAATTTTCCGAGTTATATCCTGAACTTTAGTCTTGTGTCTGATGCTACTGTTCCTTACTTTGTCTATTCTTCTGATTCCTACCATACTCATTTCCATTGCATGCTGGCATATGGAAAGTCTATTTGATATGTCTTTAGTTACAGCCCATGTTTCACTTCCATATCCTAACACTGGCAGGATGCATGTATTAAATAATTTACTTTTAGTTGTTGTTATGTGTAAGTTCTTGTCCTTCATCACTTCCCTTAGTCCCCAGTATTTCTTCCAACTGTTCGCTATTCTTCTTTCTACTTCTTTATTTATGTTGTCTTTTGGAGACATCAGTTGCCCAAGATATATATATTCTTCAGTGTAGGAGATCTGAGTCTGGTCCACTGTTACAGGATCTTTGTAACCATTAGTCATAATTTTAGTTTTTTCAGGGTTTAGCTTCAGTCCTGCTTTTGCACTTTCTGATGCTAGATCGTTAATCATCTTATTCAGATCCACTGATGTTTTTGCAAATAGCACAATGTCGTCCGCGAATCTTAAGTGCGTTAATGTGCGGCCATCTATGTTTATACCCAAGTCTTCCCATTCGAGGCTCCTGAAGATCATTTCTAATACTGCTAAGAATAGTGTTGGTGAGAGGGGTCCCCCTGCCTCACGCCTTTTTATATTTGGAACATATTGCCTTTTTTTTCTAGCTGAATGCATGCTGAGGTGTGTTTGTCGATATCCTTTAGAATTCTTATGTATTTATGTTCTATTCCTTGGTCCTTAAATGCTTCCCAGATTTTTGTATGTATTAAGGAATCAAACGCTTTACTATAATCGATAAAGGCTATGTAGTATGTTAGTTGGTATTCTGCATATTTCTCTATAATTTGTATTTGCAGTATGGATGTGGTCTAGTACAGAAAAGTATCTGCGGAATCCTGCCTGTTCTATTGGCTGCTGTTCGTCCAATTTTCTTCCTTCAAGAAGAAGGAAGGAAGAAAATTGCACTGATGTAAATAAACAGAACTAAATATTCCGCAAATTTCAAGTATTTTTTAATGGGATATTATTAATGGCACAGCAAACAAATAATCGCCTATCAATTTATTTTCATCAATTATATACTTTTTACATCAAATTAATTACTGCACAGCAAATAAAATAAATGCCTAGCAAAAATTGTACTGCAGATAATTAGAAAATACACATCAGCACGACATTACTTTCAACTTTTTAAAGAACCCAGTAGATTAGGTTAGGTTTGTTTCATAATTATTCTGAAAAATAAACAGTTTTTGAAATAAATGGCTTTCATACAAATTAAAATTTGGCGAAACGTTACAGATGGGAAACAAAAATTAGTGTTTCAGATAGGTAACCATCTAATCCTGATCACCTTTCAGAGCAGATCCGACTACGGGTTAGGTTAGTTTTTTTTTTTATATCCCTAAAAAACGCTCTATGCTATGGATTACTTAAATATGCTTTACTTTTAAATAAATAGATGCACGCCACAAATATAAATTGTAGTAGGTATAAATAGTAAAATGTTGAGTGCAATATTTGCTGTGCAATCAGTAGTTTTGATGTAAAAATTAATTATTTTTGCATAGAAAAGGGTTTTTTTTATGTGCGTTTAAATACTACCCGTTTTTAATAATAAAGCCAAAACTATCCACAGTGATAAAAGTCAAGTTGTTTTTCCATAAGATTCAGTATTTATTTTGCAAGAAGAACGAAGGATTGAGCATTCCGGCAAACAATGTTTTGAATTTCGTTAATCCTTGACATATTGCTATGACGTTTAATAATGCAAATATATGATGTATGCATATTATTGCCATATGAGAGCTGGTTTTAGCGCCGTATCCCTGGGCCGGGCCGATACATGCTAGGTTATACTTACTAAATTTTTGTTATTGAGAAATGATTCTCTGGCAGTTATTGTTGAAATGAAATGGATTTCAGCTGTTTTAATTGCATTAATTTCGTTATTTTATTACACTGAAGAACAAAATTGCTCATGCAAAGGCCTGCAGTCATGATCTTGCCACAACTTACATCAAGTAAAATAATATTAATTTATAGGCAACAATGTGTAGTGTTTATGTGCAATATACTTCTTCCTCGACAACGGATTAGTAAGTAAAGGTTTATGACGATTTCTTCCGTGTGGACGTTGCAGGCACCTAGTTATCTATCATCTGTATTATGATTTGATATAAAACCAACAAAGGATCACAACGAGGAAGTTATTAAGTCTCAGTCAGTCAATTTAAAGGTTTACGTCGTGAAGTTTAACTTTTCATCGTTCCTTAATTAAGTCTCGTGAAGTTTGGGAGTTTAAATTAAAACTTTAGCGGCCTCCTTAAGTAAAGGAAAACAGAATAGCCCCAAAATGTTCCATACTACTAAGACTGGTTATCCACTGGAGCTAAGCTAGAGCTAGCGAGCTACTTACAATATTATTATAATTATGAAATGGCAGCGTTTCACGATATGCCTAGGCATTTCGTGATCTGTCGGATTTTACAATCGGCCTCCGATATATCTACTATATCTCAGCAAAATGACGGATATTATCTCGATTTTCGGTACGCAATTTACTCACATTAAATTTGATTTTAAAGATTATAGGGCTTCATACATCCAAATTAAACATGAAACTCGAGCCTAGTCATTTTGTATTTACACAAAAAAAATATCATTCAATTGGTCGCTGCTAGTTACATCGGAAATCGGAAATCGGAGGACTGACAAACTGAGGGCTACTACTAACCAAAATAAGTTTTGTAAAATTAGCATAATTTTGGTTACTCCTAAGCACAATTATTTGGCTATTTCCCAGCTTAGATGTACCTACTGGTTGAAATATGCCTACCTACGCCTATCATAACACGTATTTAACTCAAAAGGGAAGAAAATGTCGTGATGGTTAGGGACTTTAAATACCTTTTTCACTTCTCCTGCTCAAAAAGTACGTCGTTTTAAGTTCGCAAAGCGGCGCTAAAATATTACATTTAGCCCCTAGGGTTTAAAAGGAAACTATATAATCCCATACCAATTTCTATGACACTGAAAAAAAATCTTGTTACCGGCCAGCTACATACTATTTACAAATAAAATAAACCAACCTGCAACCTGATCAGATCGACCCAATTAAAAAATTAAACCAAAAAGTTTTTATTTACAATGTACTGGAATATTAACTGAAATTTTATTTTAGCACGTTTTATAGTTAAAATTTATTCTTAAACATTTTATCTTGGCTACGAATATTAAATGATAAAATAAATTAAATGTTATTCCATTCTTATATTTTTCTGATCACACAGCGACTAAACCTGCTACCACTTAAAAAAAAAAATACACGCGAATCTTCAATAAAAATAACACTAATTCCAACATAAATTTACCAGGAAAGGCTGTAACATTAAATATAAAAAAATGCTCAAATTGTACTTTTATTTTTTCTTAAAATAAATTATTTTAATTTTTAAGTTTTTTATTTTTTTTCAGTCGAAGTGAAAAGCAGAGTGTTTAACACGGGGCTACAAGCCATTATGACACTCAGATGTATTTGGCCTCGCTCACTTCGTTCGCTCGTCCAAATAATTTCCTCGTGTCACAATGGCTTGTTTTAGCCCCTTGTCAAACAATCTACTATTCTCAACCATGCAATAAATGCCTTCATAACGTGCTTCATAACAGGCTTTGAAGTATCACGTTTTTGGCGGAACAACTGGAGAGAACTGTAAAGGAATTTCGTACAAAATGGAAGACCTAGGCCGGGATGTAATTTTTTTTAAACATGGCGCCTGTGTTTATAAACAGGCTAAACAGCTGAATTATATTTTTATGAGTGTTGTATTTTTTATTTCATTGCATATGTTTGACAAAAGCACTATAGGTACCTACATGCCTTAGCCGTGAAAAGGGCTTGCCGCCTTCGTATAACTATCCGTCTATACCTACTCACCCGGCAAGCCCTTCTTTACCGGTGTCTGCAGTAATGTACTATTATTTGGCTTCTTATTTTAGTACGCATAGATATCTTGGAGAAAAGTCATTAGAATCTTCGAATTTAGCGCCATTCCTACAGCTATAAGAACAAGGCTTCAGGGCGCTAGCATCTGTTAGTTAATGGCTAATGTTTAAGTGATATTATCGTCATAATGGACTGATTATACTAACGGTCACAGTTCGAGCGAGGTGCGATTTGGGCCGGGAAATATTACTGCTTAATTATATTCCGACATCTGGTGCCTTGAAAAAGTTACAAAATTGCTATGTTTCATAGATTTGATGATAACAGAGGGATGTTATAAGTTTAGCGTGTGTATTTGTGTAACTGTGTGTCTGTCTGTGGCACCACACCTCACAAACGGATGGAACAATCTGAGTGATAATTAAGAGGCCTTGTTCCTTTTTTTTATATTATGACAAATATTTTGATAATTCCAACCAACTTGTTAAAGTAAATCATACTTTTCCCTGAGTTCTAGAAAGTAACGTATTAGCTATTTCACTGCGTGCAGTTGAAAATAAGTAAAAAAAAAATCGAGTAGTTTTTTTAACAAAAATCAATGAAAAATTCAAACTGTCGGTTTCAAATATATACCAATAAATCTTAATAGCCCTGTCCTAAGTAGTAACATTGATAATATTTTAAGAAACATGTTCGATCATAGATAAATATTTTTGAATGGAGCTTTAGGACAATATTATTGATAATGAAGACATAATATTTTCGAGAAAATGAGGCTAGGAATTTAGATCTACTTTTATTTCCGCACAATTTATTATGATAAAATTTTAGCCCTAATTGGAATTGGCAACATTATATGTGTAGGTAAGCTTTTAAGTGCCTACCCCCGATTTATTACATAGAATAATACCCTAAATGTGCGTCAGTAGTCAGCCCGAAGAATGAAATCTAGAAAGTTCGGCATTAGTCTAATTGGGTAATGTCGCTTTGATATCCTTTTGAGTTTTAATGGCTGCTACGTACGGTGAAATGTCAAATTAAATTCCATTCTGATTCTAATATTGCAAGGAAATTATGGCCTAGGACGTAGTTATGTACGTAATAAGTATTCTATTCTATTTTTTAAAAAATGGCAACCGGTCACAGTTAAGCGACCATTACTGCCAATGTCTCGTTGCCAATCGCACTAGGCGACTAGATAGAGGATTGATACCACGTTGTACGGTGAGTTGAAAAATCGTGCTTTTTGTAAACTGATAGCGATTTACAAAAAACCGGCCAAGTGCGAGTCGGACTCGCGCACCGAGGGTTCCGTACAAACCTGCAAGGTTTACAAAGTTCTTATAATTTTTTTTTTTCACGGGTTAAAGGCAATTAGATCTAAGTATTTGATATGAATTTCAACTTGATAGCTCTACGCGTTCATGAGGAAAAAAGTAATAAGTTTATATTTATTAAAAAATATATATTTTGTAATGTAACTAAAAATTTAAGGTTTTCGGAATTTTTCCTTTATGTGTGCTATAAAACGTTGCTTCATGCCAAATTTCAAGATTCTAGGTCGACTGGAAGTACCCTTTAGGTTTTGATTCCCTTGCGAGTACTTGCGAGTTTCAAAATATGCAGCTTAAATTGCTGTTTCTTTTGACTGCGTTGACATAGAAGTTTGATTTTGTTACAGCTTAAAGGTATTATAGACCTGAGTATTTGGTATGAATTTCAATTTAATACCTCTACGCGTTTATGAGGAAATGGGTAGTAAGTTTAAAATTATTAAAAAAATATATATTAATTGATGTAACTAAAAATTTATGGTTTTCGTAATTTTTCCTTTATCTATGCTATAAGACGTTGCTTCGTACCAAATTTCAAGATTCTGAGTTCACGGGAAGCACCCTGTAGGTTTTGATTCCCTTGCAAGTGTCGAAAATTTGCGGCATAAACGGCTGTATCTTTTGATTGCGTTGGCTTAGAAGTTTGATTTTTTCACAGCTTCAAGGGACAGTAGACCTGAGTAATTGATATAAATTTCAGCTTCATACCTCCTCGCGTTCCTGAGAAAAAGGGTCTTGACAGACGGACGGACGGACAGACGGACAACAAAGTGATCCTATAAGGGTTCCGTTTTTTCCTTTTGAGGTACGGAACCCTAAAAAACCACGCGGACTATCGGGCCTTGACCCAGGAAGGGCTATGAACGCTTCAAGTTGAATTCTTCATTAGCTATTCACTCATACGTATATTTTCCTTCTTTTTTGTCCTGGTTTTCCCCTTTCTTTTTTCCTATTCGAAAGAATGCTCTGATGTATAATTACACGGAAACTGTAGATTATTTTAATAAGTGTAATATTATTATAACGCTCTTTAAGAAATACGCTGAAAAATGGCTGGATAACTTACACAAAAATATTAAGAAAACATCGCCACAGTTTTTTTCAACAATAATATACGTGACATTTGTGGCAGCTGTACATTGGCTTATATAGCCATAAGATGGCCATAAGCGAACTGTATCAACCGGAACAACTAAATATTATACAGCGTTGCAACAATCATTCGTAGAGGAAACAGTGGCCAGTGATGATGGTGTTCCATTATTTTGTCATTCCGAGAAATTAAATGAAAACTGTCGACACCAATAATTATTTATCAATCACTCTCAGGATATAACCCTATCTCATGATCTTCCGTATACCTGGTTTATGTATCACATTAAATTTGTGTTATTTGTAATATTGCAGCGTGCGAAATAAAGTAAATAGGAATACCTACTACCTCTAACTATTACACAGTCGCAATCTCTCAAGAATGGTATATTGTAGGAAGAAAATGAACATAGCATAAATAGAAATATGAATGAATGAAGCTGGGTTGACATATTTTAAATATTAGATCTGTTGCAATTACTTATTATTTTTAGTCAATTGCACGATACACGTCTTAACTTGTTAAGCACATATTTTAATTAGACAAAAGTCGACATTTAAGTAAATAATATACGTGTATATCAGAAGACACAAACCGTAAATAAATTCCGAAGAACTAATGGATCCAATATATCTCATGCTGTATCACTTCCACAATTATGATTGAGGTGTACAAAAGTAGTATTTGTATACTTTGAGAAAACCTTTGCTAACAAGACCACACTGATTCCCGTCACTATTTTCCCCCAATTCATTTCGTACCTATATTATAACACTGTTATTGCTAAGTTAACAAAAATATTTTCCTCGCATTCTTAGTAACACGTAAAAGGAAGTAACTAACAATACTACTTTATGATAGTAAACCGTAATCCCAAGTATGTATTATCAATCGCAACTACCCACGCTACAAAACATAATGTTGCCTCAATTGTATGAGTTTAGTCGTCGTGTTATTACATTACGTCGCTAGATGGCGTTGCCCAACGATTCTCTAATTGTATAACGTTCTTTTTCTTTATATTGTCAAATAGCCAAAGTTAACAGATTTTTTACGAATGCCTAAAATATTGTACTCATTATTTTCATTCGATTATCTGTTTGCATGTTGATATTGTTGTTGCATATAATGCCAAAACAAGTATCTCATTTGCGACTTTCACTGTCTTAAAACATCAGACTAATCCACTCAATTATTAAAAGATTGACTATTTTTCTTTCAATAAGAAACACCGGTAACTATTGAACTGATTAGTTATTATGTCACTATCGTAATTTACCCGATATCCCTTTCTCTTTTTCTTATTATTTTACTCACGATGTTTTGTCCTCGTCGCCATTATGTAGTGATCCCATGACCACCCATAGGAGAACCGCACTCATTGGCTCGGTATGGCACCAGCAGGTCACGTCCGTCACAGCCGGTGGCTCTCCCGTGACTGTCTTCCCACCCGTACTCTCGAGACAACGTCATAACTACCCACATAATAGGTTTTATACAGATCCACAAACACTACAGCAATCTTTTTTTATATACTTACATCAAAACAATCCATTTAACGCGATAATATTAAGTCTCCAAAGTGAAAAAAAATATTAAACCAGTTTATGAATGTACTTATTAAATTATAAGATTACTTACTTTTTGTATGAAAATTGCGTCAGGAAATATTTTTAAAACGTTTTTCATCAAGAGATAATTTCTTGTCAAGAAAGTGGACAACTTTTTGAGAAACACTCAAGTACAAAACACACCTAAGGTGACCTAAGTAAAAAAAAAAATGAGTCTAGCTAAAACATTATCCCAACTTTAAAAACACAAAGGCACCAATACACAAACCGTACTGAAGTAACAACATATTATGTAGATATAGCTTATGGCGTTGAGAAACTAGATTTAAGCCTTGTTTTTCGAGTGGGATGTTTGATGTCCAAACATATAGTAGCAACTCTCGTTCCTTCTAATAAAAAAATCATATTTTTCAAACTAGTCTGTTGACGCGCCAGTATACGACATAAAAGTTTGATGAGTGTGCACTGTACTGTGCATATTTAAACTGAAGTCAATGTTGTTTTTCATTTTACACGGTTTTTTAGGGTTCCATACCCAAAGGTACAAAAACGGGACCCTATTACTAAGACTCCGCTGTCCGTCCGCATGTCTGTCCGTGTGTCACCAGGCTGTATCTCATGAACCGTGATAGCTAGACAGTTGAAATTTTCACATAATATGACGTATTTCTGTTGCCGCTATAACAACAAGTACAAAAACAAGAATAAAATAAAATATTTATGGGGGCTCCCATACAAGAAACGTATATACAATTAATTATGCACCTCATTTGTATCCGGCGTCATACATACCAGGTGCAAACTTAACCCGCCCAGTTAAGATGGGATAAGTATTTGTACGGAAAACTCGGTGCGCGCGTCAGACTCTCACTTGGCCGGTTTGTTATACCCAACTAGCATTTAGTACTGAAGGCAGTCAAGATGCCAATCCATGAGGCCTTCAGGCTGAAGCAGAACAGAGTGCGCTGGCGACAGCTTGTCGATGACGACAATTTTTTTTTTTAAACATGACTTGAAGCGTTCGGGCTGTTTAGCCCTCACTACCCGTGAGTCGGACTTTGTGTGGGAGTATAACCCGCTAATAGGATTATCTCCGCGCCACAGGAGTGATCGACGATGAGTGATAGATGGGATCACGATCATCAACACTTGAGGGACCGACCAAGGAGGAGTAGGAGCATTTAGTAACAGTAGCGGCAAAAACTGCCATATTTGTGTATTTCACTTTTACAATCGCAAAAACAACGAAATACGAGTAGGTACCTACTAACCTGCCATTTCTTTCAGCAAATAATACGTCTCAATATTGTTCTATCCAAATGGTTATTTAAAAGCAACGTCGTCGACATTGTGCATCTATTTAAAAATACGCGTGTTTTACCATCACATTCACTATTTGGGAGTTCTTTTCGTTATTACAATTACCTACTACCTTATTACTTATAATTTTTATAATTACCTAGCTATTATAGATATAGATTTAAGGTAGATCCGTTTCTAAGTCAGAATCGGGTCGCCCGTGCGTAATCGCCGTCAGGCATGTAATACAGTAAGGAAAACACTTAGAAAGATATTAAAGTATAAAGCGATTTACATTTCATTAGCATAAAACACTTCGGTGGGATTTTATAATTTATTGGGGAAGGCGATCCTTCTGAATACCGTTTGAATAATAAACGAGAGGATGAAAGATGCCAGGATTAATATTTTAAAGTATTCTTACACTTTGACATCTCAAGATGTATACGTAGGTAGTGGAGATTAGTAGTTAATGCAACTGCTACCTACATAATGGTAGATGATAAAAAAAAATATATTAAATTGTTTCACTACGACCACTAAAGTGCAACCTGTCACCAATTCGGCATCTCCAAAAGATGGCCAAAAGCAGGCTCATCATCACAAGTCTTCGACACTGCAGCCCCACCCAGTCTTTTTTACGCTGTTTCGTTATTTCCTTCGCTAAGACGTTACTATACTTAGTACTACACCATCTCGCATACACCATAATGGTAAATTATTCAGAGAGAAGATTGTGCCACCCGATGAACATCCACGATGACACAGTGACGTCCTTACGGTACCCGTACCCGATAACTTCCTGCAATCCTCACAGGTCGTCGATCCACCTTCCTAAGTATCATAGACGTTGTATAAGAGTTTATACAGCCCTTTTACGGCTTATCTCAGCTATGTAAGGGCTGTATAAGGTTCTTGTACTGCATGTGTGCTATTTGGTTTGTATAGCGGGTTCTTCTATCGCGACAGCAGTTGGCTCGAGCGTCTTTCTTAGCCCAATATTGTGTAAAAGAGTACATTAAAATACAGACACATCAAAATATCTCTAGTGTTGTGTTTGATTTTGCTACAGTATCAACTCAACGCCTCCCGTTTCCTTAATGACGTTCGTTCCGCGACAGACATTAACTTCCAATGTCTGTTATTTAATAGTCAGCTTAACTACATTAAATAGCTTCGTAATCGATTCTCGAAGAGCCGACACAATAAATGGCAGTCGTTCTCTTAACGTCCGGACATTTTAACAGTATTTTAAGTGTTGTTAAATGGTTTCGATCTCAAATATCAACAAAGGCGAGTTAACGATTATTGCATTGGTAAGAGGAGCTACGTAGATAGACAGACAGACAGTCGCCAACTTGAGTGGAAGTGGGCGGGGCACGTTGCTCGTAGAAACGATAGCCACTGGGGCAGAAAGGTTCTTGAGTGGTGATTGAGGACCGGAAGGCGCAGCGTGGGAGCGCCCCCAACAACGTGAACCGGCAACCTTGTTAGGATGGCGGGCAGCAATTGAATGAGGGCGGTGTACAACCGATCGTTGTGGAGAACTTTGGGTAAGTCCTTTGTCCAGCAGTGGACGTCTCTCCGCTATGATCATGATGAAGAGAAGCTCACTATGCACCGCGGATCTCGTTAATACCGTGCTAATACCTGACGTGCCAGCGCCCACCAGGGTGCACGGTAGAAAGGCTATTAGGCCCTTATCGGATCTGCGATTTGCGAGCGAATTTTGTATGAAGGCGATCATACAGCAAGTTCGCCGGGACTGCTATTTGTATACAAAACACGGTCACCACTCGCAAGTGTAAGACCCTTCCTTACATATTATATTATACTACTAACTGGCTTCCGCCCGCGAATGCGTCGTCGTAGAATTACGGGATAATAAAACGCCTAAGTAAAATCTAGTGGCAAATTTGGAACTAGAGCAACCCACAGGTGAGCGCACATTCATAATTCAACCCCTCTTTTTACCCCCTCGAGGATAATTTTCATGACATAAACTACCCTATTTCCTCCCTCCGCACTCAATCTACCTTCATCTGAATCAGCACTTTAAGCGTGAAGATTAACGGACAGACAGACAGCTATTTTCAAAGTAGGGGTGAGTAGAGTGTAGTAGTCGTAGATTTTCCCCGGGGGCTACAGCATGCGGTTCTTCAAGAGGGGAGTATATAAGTTCTTAAAGGGTCGGCAACGCGTGTGTGATGCTCCTGGCATTGCAAGCGTCCATAGGCGACAGTAACTGCTTAACACCAGGGGGGCCGCATGCTTGTTTACCACCGACGTAGTATAAAAAAAAAGCCCACTCAAGGCTGAAAAACAACTAGAAGACCTCGATGTTCGCACCTCGGCTGCGCTGCGGTAGCGGTTTATGGCTTTAATTAAACACCCAAAACTAGCAAGAACTCACCAACTGCTGCTACAAACAATCCTATAAAAGATGTAAAAGGCGGAAAGGAATCCGCACATTATTAAAAGTTAACTTGCGAAACTACATAACACTAAATTGGGAAAAAAGTTTTTTATTGCTTCCAGAGCCTTTAACATTGCGGTAAGGATAGGTACTAGAATTCGAGCGATATAATAATATGGGATATGTCCATGTTTTGATTTTTGCTATTCAAATATTAAGCGACGTTGACAATATACCTAATGAAATCTTTATTGCATATCTCTACCCGAAAGGAAGACAAAATTCATAGATACAAATCAAAGCTCAAAGAAAAATTTAAATGCGTAAAACCTGTCGGAAAGGACCGGGAATCGAACTCGGTACCTCTGGATTACCGGTCCAGCGTGTTAACCTTTCCACCACCCTGACGCCCAGGATAACCTTTCGAATTTTTCCTTATGTTTCCTCCTTGTGTATCGATCTTTGCGATAATATCATCTATTGGGACATTTGTATTGATGATTGATGTTGGTCAAAGTTTTCGTAGTAGCTGTTATTTGACACGGCCAGCCGTTTAGCCCAACATCATCATCATTAGCCTTTTACATCTATAACAGATGAGTTAAGCAGCGTCTAATAAACTGCGGCACTTTCGAAGATGGCTGGATAGCCCGATACGAGAGCGACAGCCGCGGCCGCATAATTGACAAATAAATGTTTCGCCTATCGATGAAGGGGGAAAAGCTGCACGCTGATGTCACGGCCAGCCGTTTAGCCCAACAGGGTGCTTTTCAACCAACGCCATATTGCGGATTTTAGTGGTACCTATTTCTTTTACTGGCAACCACACATTTTTGGTAACTGACGTTGAAAGTCAGCGAATGTCGCTGATGTAAACAAAGAGGAAACAGGACTAAGCATCCCACAAATTTCAAATATGTTTTGCATAAGAAAGCCATAACTATTCACAGTGATGTAAGTCATGTTTTTATATGTTTATGTCAATAGGATTATTTCAGTATTTATTTCGCAAGAAGAACGAAGGATTGAACAGCATTCCGGTAAACAATGTTTCGAATTTGATTCATGACAAATCCTTGGCAAATCGCTTGACGTTTAATAATGCGAATATATGACGACGACGACGTATGCATATGATTGCCATATTATGTATCCGTGCAGCTCTAGCACAACTGTGCCACGCGAGATATACTACCTATCTCGGTCTGTACAGTATTGTAAGAGAGTGACAGGTGATACTATGACGCGCGACAAGAGTAGCGAAGCATACTTGTGCTTTAACAAGCGTCGCTAACGGCTATATACAATAGACGTCGTGTGTCAGCGATCGTCAATTATTTTCTACTATAGAGTGAAAAAATAGCAAATATTGTTTCAGCACTTGTAAATATTGGCATTCCCGTTTGTTTGTTGTGTGCCGTTGAAGTTTGTCTATTAGAGCGGCGCCTATTATTTCATCAACGACTTAGTTTTTTATTTTGGTTTGACGTTTACCGTTAACAAAGAGAATCGCCATTTTTCTTAGAAAAAAACTCTAGCTATTAAACAAGAACGGTGTTACAGTTAGCGGAAAAATTCATCATGTTGCTGTATTTTGCACGATAGTTGCCAAACCATTACTATTGCAACAGGTGTTATAAAAAAGTACTGACCTTCGAATTTTTTCGAATATAAGATCGGTTTTTCTGCCAAAATTGTTATTTAAATAACTTCGTCAACGTTCTTCTTAATAAAAAAAATAAACACTTTATTTTAGTAATTGCCATTCAGTTAATATTTGGAACTAAACTAATAAAAAACTTTTTTTATTCGTTACACGCTTACTACACTACAAGTTACTTATTACGCTTCTGGCAGTTATCATTCCGATTATTCGTGAATCCTGTTAAACTTAAAGTAAAATGAAAAGAAATTAAAAAAAAAACAATGTGATAAGTACATCTCTTTATACATATGTGGAGATGTTGATGTAGACGTAAAAACGAATGGCAAATTTATGACTACGGATCGGAAATTCAGGTGGATATTTACCTAAAGTTGACAAAATCCTATTGCTATCTCACTCATATCTCAAACATTAAGCCACCTATATCTACAACTGAACAACAAAGCCGCCGCCAAAGTTTAGGTATAAAAGCATCCGATTATCCGATGCCTATTAATGACAGTTAAAGACGAAATCCTGAGACATATACCCTAAACCTGAAGTCTATTTTATCTACTTATTACGTACATAACTCCGATTTTATTTATATTTTATTTTTCATTATTGGCACACTAAACAGATTACATTCATTTCAAAAAATAAAGATACAAAGGACAGGCATTACAGATAAATGTCATCCAAAATAAGCATGCACATCATGATTTTAACAATATAAGTACATTAAAAAAATATCCTAAAATAAAAATTATTATAAATGTAATATTATTATAATGGCAAAACTGTTTAATTTAACATTTTATACATATTGAGCATCTTGAGATAGAATAACAAAACATTCAAAGATGTGTAAACAGAGAGCGTTAGCGGCGTGAGCGATTAGTTGGTAGTGGACAGGTATAAAAATCGGTCAAGAGAATGTCGGGCCACGCTCAGTGTAGGGTTCCGTAGGTGCCCATCCTTCACAATAGACGGAACAGGTTTTAAGCCCGAGGTTTAAATTACGAGAAAGATTTCAAGCTCTATAAAAAGGTCGTAAACGCCAAAGTAACTGTAATTACTTCTTACCTTCTGGAAGTTATCGATTATACGCGCCAGATTGAGCGGAACGTTTTAATGCAGTGTGGTACTTAACTAATATGTATAACGTTCGAAATATAAGGACACCGCGTGGCACTTACATCATTTTAAAGAAAATTATGAAATTATGCGATACTAACTCAAAAACGGCTCGACCGATTTTATTCAATATAGTTTTCATTAAAAGTACTTACAAGGCCTCATTTTCACGAAGTTTTCCATAGTTTTTTGACCTGTGTTTAAAAAGTTAGAGGGGGGGGGGGACGCTATTTATCGGATTTCCGAAGCGAATATTTACAAAACTGCTGACTTAATCAAAAAATAATGTTTGAAGACCCCTATTATTTTTTAAAAGTACCTATTCAACGACACCCCAAACACTAGTGTTGGAACGAAAAAAAATATCATCCCCACTTTAGGTGTACGGGAGGGGTACCCGAAAAAAGTTTTTATTTCTAGTATTTTTTTTATCGTTTTGTCGGCGTGATACATACACATACTCATACCAAATTTTAGCTTTCTAGTACTATTGATCACGGAGCTAAGCCACAGACGGACGTGGCGAAACTATAAGGGTCCCTAGTTGACTGCGGAACCCTAAAAATGATCAACTAAGTAGTTACTTAATTGAGAGCATTTAACCTTAGAATAATAACGCCTAGAAACCCAGTTCACGCGCAACGGTGAGGCCACTAAAAGTAAGCCAGAAATGGCTTAAAGCGCCGATCGGCTCGTCAGTTGCAAGGACGCGAGACAGGTGTAAAGAGCTCCCACATTTTCAATTTTTATGGCGGTTTGTGCAGTGATAGGGTTTCACAATGCAACTGATAAAAAGGATAAACATGCTAAGATAACATTTCACTCGTAAATATTATTCTTTAACTCGTATTTTTACGTAAAACAGTAATCAAAACTTCATATTTTCTATAAGCGGCATGACAACGTAGTGTTTCCAGTGTAAGGGATTTTTTTTACCCATAATTCTGTCCTGACGATATACTGACTTATTTTTTGGGAGTCTATAATTAAAAATACAAATATGAAAAATTAAGAAGATAAATCACTTGATTTTTATCAAGCTTTTATTTGACTGGCCGTGTATGTTTGAGTATGTCCGGGTCAAATATTGCAAATCAAATTTGAATCGAGTTTAAATTTTGTACACCTGTTTAAATCAAGTGACAATGCATTGTTATGGTACTACCAAGCTGGTCTGATGATGAGAACGGAAGGAGGCCATAGTAGGTAGCTCCTAAATTACACAAAAACACGACGTGCTCGTTACAAATGTCTTGATGATGAGTTGACGACTGTGCAAATAAAAGTGTTACGCCGATGGATTAGGTCAAAAACTTCGAACGTCGAAAGTGCTTTAGAAGCGTTTACAGCTGGCTGAAAAGTCATTTCAGGCCGTTTCAGGATTTGGCCATACCTACTATTAACGATTTTATTTATTTTCAACTGACATTGCAAATTAATAATACATAATAGTAAATAATAAAAAACCTTTGTTTAATGTATTTAACAGTGTTTGAAGTCAACAACGGGTCTATTATTCAATTAAAATTTAGAATGTAACCAATCACCACTGGCAAGAGTATACCCCAAATTTCAGGGGAATGTGATTGCGCTAGCAACATTATTGCTGTGTTTGTGTGCGTATCGCCGCGTGTAAATACGAGTTGTTCACAACTACATGAATCCATTTTATGCCTCACGTGCAGCGCCTCGGCCGTAAGAAACTATCCTTCTAGGCGTTATTATTCTAAGCATTTAACTAAAATAAATCAGAATTTACCGCAATCAGTGATTTTGGCCCACGATATTCTTTAATAACGAACACTGTAAAATACAAATAATAAACCGCATAATGCTCCGAATTACCCGTTAATTTATGCATTTCATTGGCCGCTACTTTAGCATATGTTTAATCATACCGTGAAACATGCCAACTTTGCCCGCTTTTTTCGTAAAAACCCGAATTTTTCTCTTTTTTTCTATGACGGGATAAAGTTTTTTTTGTCTAACGCATCCATCGTGTTCATATGCATGCGTTTATTATGAGAAACAATTTTTAAATCTACATTTAACCAACTTTTTTATCAATTTTCACCTCGGGTAAAGTTATCTAAACTTTTGCCAACATTGCCCAAATCGATTATTTTCGTAACTATATCCCCTACAACGTTAAGATAAGGATCAGTATAAAATCTGGGGTAATAATGGCGTTCCACGTAAATATCTTGGTCTTAACTATACAAACACGTGTGCAATATGGGTGGGCAATGTTACATAGGTATTTTGTTTTACTCCATACAAGCCGAATCAAGCAGTTTGAAATTGTCAGGGTTGTCACTTTTGGTTGAGTAAACCATCTTTACCAATAACTTATTATTGGGTACTTTTATTATGCTTAATATTGGGTACTAATAGTTAGGCGGTTATTATTTTACTCCACGTTAGAATAATCTAAATAAAAATTGTCATAATTGAATATTCTATGTTTTTGTGTTTTATGGACATGACATGACGTGACATGCACCTACTGTTAAAAGTACAACGGCTTAATAGAAATACAATTTACCTTATCTTAAATACATAACCCTCCTTTATTTACACAGTCAGGTAAAATTACGACAAGGTGACAACCCTGACCCTATTTTGGCTGGCCTTACCCTAGGCTGGGCAATGTTGGCATTCATAGGTTAGCAAGTTACTGGATAACATTGCCCATCATCATAACTCTGGTTTTAATAAGTATTTTTAGTACAAACTACAGTAAAAATGATCTACAGTTCTTATTTTATAACAAGTAATAAGATACATTCACCTGAGGCTTCCCCATTCTGTAAAAAATACACCAGAACTTCACCTAGAATTGGCCCGCCAAATCACGCACCTTATTCGACTAGTTCAAACACGTTATTACGGAATGAAGTTGCGCGCAAATGTGATTCCCAGTGATGCCACAGATATAATCTATTTTCCACTAAAAATAGTAGTGTTGCCATAATCATCTTGAAATTGTCTACAGTAACGTTTCTTTTTGTAAGTAGCGTTTTGGGCAAAGTTCCCTGTGGAGGCAAAGTTGGCGTATTTCACGGTACCTACTTAATTTGAAATTTTAATATTCGTCCCTTTAGGCCTGCGGTCTCCTGTCGCAGTTATTTACATTTTCCGAACAAAATTTATGTGTGTAGGTAAATATCCCGTATGGGGAAGGGTCGCTTTTGCGAGGACAATGTGTTTATTTTGCTGCGGCGGTTTTCCTATCTGCCTGTCAATCGAATTAACGGAGGCTCGGTTACCGCAATGAAGGTCAAAGTCGCCCTAATTTATGATATAGACAGTTACTTTAATAAGATTACCTAGTTGCTTTGTGACAATACAGCGCAAAATATACATCATTAGTGCCTTGCGTAATCATAATCCGGTTTGGTCCTGTGACGTCCAGGGTTTCAGGGCGGGAATATTTTTTTCTCAAACATGTAATGAAATGTCGTCATAACGTGGTAAATGATGACTTGAGGTGATACTAAACATCCCAGTTTTTTTACACTTCGCGTGACTTTCGCTAGGATCAAAGGAGTGTGCCTTTAGTAGTTATAGGACGGGCGTTCGTAATAATGTGGACATGACTCCAAATATTTGACATATATTTTTCATACAGGTAAACATTTTATTACAGTAACAACACACAAAATACAAAAAATATGTGACTAAATCTTAAGAAACTTATGATCTAATTAAACCTTAACCTATTGGGATTGGGACCTAAACTATATGTGCATAGTTACAGTGCGACCAAAAAGAGTAGAAATTAAAAAGTGGCAATACTGTAGTGTCGTCCCCGTTTTCTTATATTGATTAGAAAGGGAGGCCACTACAGTATTGCCACTTTTTAATTTCTACATTTTGTGGTCGGACTGTATATCCCCTTAATCGCTTGTAACGGAACTATGCTCCAGTGAGTTTTAGCCAATGGGTTTATGACGTGAAGCGCCATCTAGTGTTTTATTGGGAGTCTATTGTAAAGGGTCAGCGTCTACGCTGCCTTACCTTACATCGCCATCTCGTAATTCATTGATGAATTAAGTATTGATAGGGTTGCTGGAGCGTGGATTAAGTTTAAATCTTTCACACTAGAAGGCGTTGTAATAAACAAGCATAAAACAAGATTGTGTTTAATAAATATTTTAATATAATTTAAAGGCCGCATGCTGTATTGGTCTCAATGCTTGTAAATGTGCTGGAAAGCTCAGTTGTTGTTAATTATATGACATGCGTTGGTGTTTCTAGGAGGTTTGTTGATGTCGTCTTGTCGAGTGTAATAGAAATGTCAGTGACGTTTTGGGAGAAATTGCGTTTAAGTCACGTTCTTATTATCTTACAGGGATTGGGAACTTTTAAAACGTACCGAATTTTAAATACAGCTATGTTGGGATTAATAATTAATCTATAATAATAAAGATAAATTTTAATTTGGTTTAATTTGCCGCCAATATCATTGGCTACAGTAGCGACCAACGGCGAGTAGCGGAACTAAAGTATATCTACCTATAAGCCTATAGATATCTTTTATTTGTGTGACTTGTATATAATACCAACCAATGAGGAACTGGGAATTCATTGAAACATAAAACACATGTACACAACTCTAGTTCCGCTATCCGACGCAGTGGCGCTTATGGGAGGATTTTGATTGGAATTTGATCGAGAATGTTCGAGATGGGGGGCTCTGGAGAATGTTCGGGATGTGGAGGACGTGCGGAAGGCCTGGGGGTCTTTGGTCTGGATCGAGAGGTGTAAGAGAAAACCCTGACGGATAAGTATCGAAAATCAGCTGTTCTGGGTTTCGGAAGATGTTGATGGTCATGTGGGATGTGGTGTGGAGTGTTATTATGTCGGATTGTTTGCTTGCAATAATCCTTATTGCGAGAGAGGTAAGCGCTGTTGTTTATTTCCACATTTAGGAATTTTAGAGAAATGTCTTTTCCGGCCAGGCCTCCTTTAACACTAGATGCATTTCCATGATTCATTTTACGGTTCAATAAAGCCCTCAAGACGAGAGTGTTAAGATACAGGCCCTATGCACTTCTGATGCTAAGTGGCTGAGAGTTATCCGCACTGTGTTTCAGCTGGTAGTTTAGACAAGTACCAAACATGTATATCTTATGTAATTGTGGAGAGATAAATTATCCCTAGAAATAGTTGTGTTATTAATTACATTTCCTTCACACTATACTGACTACACGTTTAACACACCTATTTTAATATTGGTATTGGTACACAGATTTGTCTCTGTTTAAAATAAATACTGAGGCAGGTCTGTCTTGAAGGTATAAGGTATGTGGTAGACTCTCTCCTTCAAAACAATGTCAATGAACAGAATGTTCAGCTTGGAGAAATATACTACTTTGGTAGTCATTTGGTTGTCTGTTCCAGATTGACATGAGAGGCTCAGCTGATATGGCGACTGGTTTGCAAAGACCCTTGCGTCATACATAGTACCAGGTTCGAAGCGTATTGCTGGTCAAAGGAGTCCTCTATAGAGCAATTCCGGAGATTGGCTATAAGCTTTTATCTTAGGAAGGCTCGGGTTCTGCACTGTTGGGTCTAATTCCATCTACTAAAGACTTGGAGGTTTCTCTGACGAGGGAGATGGTTGGCGACTATCGACTTTGTAGAGTCCCTTTGTCAATCGACTATAAGCCTTAATTTGGGGCGACGACTAAACCCATATTTGATCCAAGTTGAATATGATTTCTAATAATTAGAAGAGTGGTGATGGAAAGAGTTCTGGTATGGGTAAAGGTTTTACAAGGTAAAATATCCTTCCTTTCCCTCTGACTGTCCTGGCACAATTTTCATATTTTTATCATAAAGAAACGGCTGGTTTCATTGTTATATCAAATTATTATCATCACCCAACCATGTTGTGTCAATCCATTGCTATGGTCTGGTATTACTTAAGTGTCAATTCTCAGTTGTGATTCTCTTGTGGGATGGATGATCTGTCTATATACCTAATAATAGCTGAAACAGACACTACCAGTATTTTCATACTGCACTTACAAGCGACCATTATAGCAGAATATATTGATTTGGTTTATTAGCCATTTATATTGACATAACTTGGTGGCGGGATATTAACATGAGGAAATGGCTGAGTCCATCTCCTGGTTTACTTATCCAACTCAGCTGTCAGGTTGTGTACCTTACTGCTTTGGTCTTGTGCATCTTTTAGTGTCATGTATCAGTTGCATGTCTCCTGGGACAGATTATCTATCTATATGTTTAATAACTGAAAGAGACACTAGCAATATTTTATATTGCATCAACATATGACCATTTAGCAGAAATTATTTATTTTGGTTTATTAACCATTTATATTGACATAACTTGGTGGTGAGAAATCTCTATCAATAACTTATAATGGAATTAGCTGTTTATTATAGCATTCCAAATAATATATGTGTCTTCCCTTTATCCTGTCAAGGACGGATTTTATTTTATTTGTGGGTCGCATCCGACTGCCGGACAGCGGGGTGGGGCTGTCCTTTCCTAAACAAAAAACCCCTTAAGTTATATATTTATGTATAATATCGAACACTAAACAGCCATACACTATCCACATTCCTACTGGGTCATTTGGAAAAATGTGAGTACAGAGACATTGCATCATATAAATAAATATTTCAACCTTTATTTATTATTTGTTTATAAATTAAATAACTAACACTACTTCTCGTCCAAGATGTATATTTAGATTCATTAACCTTCATTATTGCTTCTGCGAATAATTATTAAATAATATTGACTTGTACTAAATAAACTGCTAATGTCGTCTGATTTGTATCCTTACCGCAGAGAATCTGGTTATTATAACACACAACTGGATCCTTTAACCCACTAGACATGATCACAATCTATTATTAATTAAGGCCAAAACATAATCAAATTACTATATCAATTACTGAATTCCGGTATGGAGTCCGGTAGGGTGACTGATCCTTGCTCCATTCGCTTCTTCCAGTTGAAGTTCTTACACGCTTGATTGCTTGGTATTTATTATATTCATACATATTATTGATCTTGGTAATTTTTCAGGTAAGCAATCAATTCATTAAATATTTGGTGTCATATTAAATGGATTCCATACACTTTCCACAAAAAAAAGAAAGGAGTTATTGAGAAACACAGATTTTTCATACCCAAGTAACATGAAGTCAATTAATATATGGCAGGGTGCAAAGCGGGTAGAGGGGGTAGCCTAAACGATCACAGCGCTCGCTACGGCTAAAATTGTCATTTTTGTCGCTGACTTGAGCTGTCAAATCCATATTGCAGTAAACATTTTCTAATCGTTTTTGAGATAAATTTAATATGGTCCTAGTAAGATGTGTTATTGTGGATTGTAATAACACCAAGAAGAATAGCGACTCTAAATTTTATCTTAATTATACGGTTTTTTGACCAGACAAAAATGTTGTGCAGAAGACAATGCAAGAATATTTTCCACCCTGATTATAGTAACACTCGAGTGATTATCGACTGTACTGAGATTCCTATCGAAGTACTATCAGGTGTTGATATTCGTGTGTTCTGCTACTCACACTACAAAAATGGGTTCACTGCGAAAGTGCTTATTGGTATAACTCCTGCAGGCTCCATTTCATTCAAGTCAAAAGTAAGTGGTGGAAGAAAAAGTGACTTACAAATAACTGTAGAGTCAGGATTAATAGACCACTTAGAAAATGGAGACATAGTTTTGGCTGATAAAGGATTTCCAGCACTAAAACAAGTCATTGACGAAAGTGGAAAAAACATCACTCTATCATGCCACCATTTCTTCAGCATAAAGAATAATTTACAAGCGAAGATACAGGTGCCACATACGAAACAGCTAGAGTCAGAATCCATGTTGAGCGAATAATGCAGCGACTGAAGGTTTATCACATTTTAAATAAAATTCTTGAGAACTTATTTCATCACATTGATGATATATTACATATTTGCTGTGTTCTGGTAAATCTTCAACCTCTAATATTTTCAAGTAAATGAAACAAGTTTTTGTAATGTATATTATATTGCATATTATTAAAATGTATTACAATTTATTATTTCAGTTTGTTTTTATTTTACCAATGAACCCTGTAAATGATATTTACAATCAATGAACCTATGATAATGACATAGCTAGCAGTGAACTGATCAACAGTTTCATAAGCCCATTGTACATATATATTTATGTTCTTCTTACGTCTGTCTTGACTATACATATTAACTAAACATACAAAGACTGCGAAGCCTTCTCTTGGCTTTTCAGAAGTCGGGTAAAAATAATAAATATTTTTATTTAGGTACTTACAACAAAAAAAACAGACTTAATTAAATAAGCAAGTATTAACAATCATCAACAACATAAACATGTGACATTTATTTGAAACAAATAGGTATTTATTTAATATTTATTTAATCACAAAAACATAACACCTAATTCTTGGGAGAGGATAATACCTAGTCTAAAAGTTAACTTAATCATCATTGTAACATAAAAATCTGCTTACAAACAAAGTTGTCTTGTACGCCGTTGCCGTGACAGAAGTTTGGCTAACCACTCGGGCTTTGATAATACGAGTCATGTCTCCTTGGCGAATGTCTTCAACCTCAAGGACATACCCAGCTAGCACCAATTTCTTGCCTTTATTCATCGTCTCCGGTTGGAAAATGATTTCGTGGGTGATGGCTCGAAACCCCGTTTTAGTCACCAGTAGGCTCATTTCTCACTGAAAACAACAATATTAATGTTATTGGCAATAATGTTACTGACTACCATCGTCCAAAATTGTCTAATATAGTAAAATAACACAATATTTCATAATCTATAATTAAACGGTTTTATTTAGCTTGCCCTGTTTGTTTATTTGGGTCAAATCTAGTAATTAAAATTTGACCCCCTTCCTGTCGACGTATTGATCTGAAATTTGGTACGCATCTTTGGTTTTGGTGACAATATAATTTAATACATTCGGCATCATTGTAAATCCAAGATGGCCGCCGCTACAAAATGGCGGATTACAAATTTTATCACTACTTCCTCAATATGGGTATCAAATGAAAGGGCTCGATCAGTAAAATAGAATTCTTTGTGAAAATAAAATGAAAATCCAATATGGCCGCCAATAAAATGGCAGGTTAATTTTTTCTTTTCATAACCCCTTCAATATGGGTATCAAATAAAAGGTCTTGTCTAGTAGAATAGTTTACACTATGAAAAATAAATGAAAATCCAATATGGCCACCAACAAGATAACAGGTGATTTTTTTTCACTACCCCTTCAATATGGGTATCAAATGGAAGGGCTTGAGTAATAGAATACTGTAATACCTTGTTTTGCTAAATTTAAAATCTAAGATGGCCGGCGATGACGATGGCGATTTACTTAATAATTGTTTCAATATGGGTGATGGATATCAAATGAAAGGGCAAGTCGAAAGCTGCATAGTGGATCGTAGAGTTTAGAGCAATCAATACCTAACAGTAATATGACTGATGAAATTTAGACAACTTATCAATAAAAATATAGTGATGATACAATACAATGATGAAATTTAGACAACTTATCAATACAAAGGACTTCATCAACTTAGAATCGGGATTCAAGCATGGATCTTGGTTCTAGACTTGGGCACATCTTGTTGTCTAATAGCCTTGCCCCTCTATTGGACCTCTAGGTAGGTTGATTGTTTTAATGTCCATTACTCATGAGAACGAAATGGTAAATAGCAATAAAACAAAAACAAACAAAAATAAAACAGAAACAGCAACTCAACGAAAAAGAAGGCTTAATAAAGCGAAAGAAAAGTATAGAGCGTGCAAAAGAGAGTGAAATTGGAACTCACAGTCGACTACAAAAAACGAAGAAAACGGTTAGCGTCAGAGACACCTGTGCAACATGAGGCCAGGTTGTGTGGCCAACGTGAGAGACAAAGGTATCTGGTAGCGTCCGAAACACCTGAGCAATGTGACCCCAGGCCAGGATAAAAGGGCAAAGTGAGAGACAAAGAGAACTGGTATCGTCCGAAACACCTGAGCAACGCAAAGTCAGGTTAAATAATCAACATTAGCGTACCCTGTAATGCAGAACTGGAAATCATCTGCAATTCGAAAATGCTATTAATACATTGTTCATTCACGTTTGTGAAATTTGCATCAAACGTTGTTATCCTAATCAAGTACAAGCAGAACGTTAAAATACTGGCGCATTAAGATAGGTATCTAACTGTAGAATTATCTTCAAGAACAACGTTACTTTTTCGTTTTCGTTTCGTTATGTCTCCGCTGCCAAACACATGTCACCAGTAATAAAACAATAGCACCATCAAAGGCTTTCTGGAATAATCTGGATCCAGGTTCTATACCAGACGTGATTGAACCGCTGACCCAGGCGGAGCAACGTTTTCCGTCCAGAATCATACCGTTTAAAAGTTGCAAAATTTACTGGGCCATAAAAAAACCTTGAAATAATGAGGAACTTACTGAATGAATTAAAAAGAAAGAGAAGTATGTAACAAAATTAAAAACTAAAAACTTGAAAATAAAAAATGAGTAATAATTTTTTTTAAGTTAAACAGTTTTATTGAAAATGTACTAAAAGGTAAAAAATAATTCGTTAGGTCCTAGGTACCAGACATCACACCACTCTCCTCATCAATCTAGGGCATTGATCAGACAAAAAATAAAATCGTTGGGCGTGTGAAATTTCTATCAAGTCAACCGCTATATCATTATATCATACGCTGGCTACACGCGCCCAACGATTTTATTTTTTGTCTGATCAATGCCCTAGATTGATGAGGAGAGTGGTGTGATGTCTGGTACCTAGGACCTAACGAATTATTTTTTACCTTTTAGTACATTTTCAATAAAACCGTTTAACTTAAAAATTTTTTTTACTCATTTTTTATTTTCACAATATTTACTTACTTCTTGCTTGACAGCGGTGACAATATTGACCATAATGGCTACCTGTCAGTGGCGCTGTCGTCGCGCTCGGTCCCATACGAAATTGGCATCGAATAGAATAGTATAGAAGTCAAATATCACTCGACATTTTTCAAATCGGTTCGCGATTCATCATCAGGAGAGCCGATCAGTCGCGGCGACGACCAATCGTCCTAACGTGAGTAAACTCGTTTCGTATTGTATTTTGATATGTCTGAGACTGACGGGAGTTTTCTACTTTATTGTTTGAAATGAGCGATAATCGCGAAAAGGGAAGAGAACATATTTTGGGAAAACAGTAACAATTATAATAAAAACCGGTAAGTTCGAGTCGGATTCACGCACCGAGGGTTCCGTACAAACACTTTCCATCCTTAAGTGGTTAAGTTAAGTTTGCACCTGGTATGTATAGCGCCCCATACAAATGAGGTGCAAAGTTAACACAACCAATCCCGTTTGTTGTATCTATCTATCTATCTATCTATCTATCTATCAGCCACAGACGTCCACTGCTGAACATAGTTTGTTGTATGGGTTAAATATTTATTTTATTTTATTTTTAGTATTTGTTGTTATAGCGGCAGTAGAAATACATCATCTGTGAAAATTTCAACTGTCTAGCTATCACCGTTCTTGAGAACAGATTCTGGTGACAGGCGGACGGACGGACAGCGAAGTCTCAGTAACAGGGTCCCGTTTTTACCCTTTGGGTACGGAACCCTAAAAACGGTTTAAACTCACGTAAAAATTGCGACGCGTGATGAGTGGGCCACGAGTCGCGTAGCAGCACGGATAGCTGCCCCTGATGAGGAGCTCCATATGAGTTCGAAACATGTCGGACCGTTCCTGACAATTTTGAGTTTGCACCATTTTATTATTGTTAAAGATGCCTCACGATAGTTTTAATGATATCAAAACAGGTAACGTACCCGAAATAAAGTACGCGTATTGTTTTCAATGTAACTTTAAAGTTAGCACGGGTATTACAGAGTTGTACAATTTATAGCGAAGCAGCGAGATTGCTCTCTGCAACAACAGATTAGTTGGCACAACTTGGGTCTTACAACTCGCCCAAATTTATACCCTGCGCGCTTCGGAAGAACGTAGAATTGAAGGTACGTAGAACTGATTAATTATAAGGATGACATGAAACTGAAAAATTGTAGAATCATGTTCAATTGCAATTGAATTATACAACTTTTATTTAATATTGAACACAATCAATGTTGAAACTACACTACAACGGATAAAAAAGAAGCCAAAATGTTATGTGATCCAACTTTTATTTAGTTTGCAATCGGTTAAATGGCCCGTAGTATGTGACAAATTAAGGTACAATGAATACTTATATATACTGGGTCTGTCGCATTGTTTTTTATTTTCATTGTCTGACGTTTCGTCATGGTTCCGGAGGCCGTTGTTTCAAATGTAACTGGTGGGACCATTCAACCGCGCTTAATTCTCGACAAACCGGCAGACATTGGAGGTAAAAAAAAATATCGCGATAGACCCAATATTATACTTTTTAGTTCTGCATAAACCGTGAGAGTATGACGTGTCACGTGTCATAAATTAAGATACCTATGTTTAGGTATTTGCGTAGATTTGTACGTGATGACGAAGCAATGTTACGCATATCGTATCGTAGCTACATTCCACTGCACTGGCACGTAAATAGCGTAGAATTATGTTATGACCCTTAGTTATGACTAGAACGTAACCACAACCCACGAATTTGTTCGCGCGACAGTTTGCCTTTCTTTTTAAGCCGACCACAATATAAAATTTCGCCCAGATACTCATATCACATTTTAGGTACCTCATTAATTATGTCACTATCATTTGAGGTTTTTTATAAGTGGGTAAAGCTCAGGAGCGTTTCAACAGCTCGTTACCTTGTGTTACAAAATTTAGATGAATATCATGTTTTTGCATTCTATCACAATTCGCAAAAAGCGCTCTGTTATGAGCTGACCAATTATTAACGTTTTTTTTTGCAATAATTATGTTAATTATTCGTGAAAACATAACATAAGTGTCAAGGAGCATCGAAAACGCTCCAGTGCATTACCCAAATAATTCAAATGTTTATGTCAGATAGCGCACTTTTAAAATTAACTTATATTATACACTCATTTAGTTTCTTTTTTTTATGAACAGCTATCAACTAATATTTATTTATCAAAAATACAACACAAACTTTGCTATTCACAACACAGGTTTCGTCCATACATAGAATTTGCATCCGCCTCAGGGTTCATCAATAATATTGCTAGAAGCTTCGTCAAATACTTACATTGAAAATCATCCGCAACACGCTTCGTCATTATAAATATTAATAAAAATACTAAAACAAAATAACGAAAATGAGCACCACACAAAACTATGTCCTTATCCGAAATGTACCCGGCTCAAACGTCCCAAGAATACCGGCCGCATTTCCACGTTGGATAGCCAAAGAACTACCAGGTATGATCCAGACTTCGGATGACCTCCTCGATCCCTCAAACGCTTTCCCAGAGCTCGCACAAATTGTTTCGCTTCAGAACTCCAGGCCGCCGCCGTCTCCACTGCAAGCGGAACAAAATCGTACACCGGTTTCAAATTGTCATATTTGACGTGCTTCTGTTTAGACGAGTATTTTGCCATACCACCCGACAATCGCACTGTCTGCACGATGTGAGACGTGGTAAAAGTGCTAACGCAAGTAGCTTCCCATAACAAGCTTCGCCTTTTAGCCCAAGGAACCAGTGTAAGACCGTCTCACTTCTTTCCATCTGACCGACTAAGACCCTGAGGCTCCAAAATGCAAGGCACATTTGCCGATACAATAGCACGACGCACAATATCATTTATGGCATGATGCCGTGGGAGCCTACCAGAACACCTAGCACAATCTAAACCGTGGTACCCATTGACATCTACCATCGCAATACAAACACACGCGGCATCCAGCCTTATCGCAGCCCCGATTCTCAGCGAGTCATTATCGAGTAATGTCCCGAGATGCGACGACTCAGAGCTCAGACCCTGAAGCTCCCTCTGGCAAACTACCATATGTATGTTTGCACAAAATGTCATCCCAAGCTCTCTGAACTATACTTATTTAGTGTTATAAAGTAGAATAGATTTAGGTCCATAAATAACGCAGTTGAGCTAAGCCAAATCTATAGTGATCAAAGTAGTAAAACTGCTGAGTCGTTACCAAGTTTAGAGCAAACTTGGCCTGTCGAGTCGGAGCGACAGTTTGGCGACAATTCTAAATAACTCTTGTCGTCTTAGTGAACATTTATGTCCAAGTTACGGTCAAAACGTAATGTCAGCAAATGACAATATTTGCAAAATTAGAGCCCACGAGTCCCACGGCCTTCGGCGGCGGGAGGAAAAGTGGGTTATTAAATACCTTATGACTTTTTTTCATCTTCGTAGTTGGCTAAAAAGTATCCTAACCATCTGAAGCTGTTTAGGCATAATGAGGGCATAATAACACATATTTACAGATATAGGTAGACTTAAAAATACAAAAACAAGATTAAAAGTAAAAATCCTCCGGCTAGTTGGCGTAAGTAGTAGTTTTCACTTTTTGAAAAATACCATATTTTGTCAGAAAAGCTCCTATATTTTTACAGAAAATTTCATTCCGATTTAATATTCCTAAAAACATAACACACGATTGCAAAACATTATTTACTACATCTGTACCTGTCAACTGGCAATAACAAGTTTGCAATTATCCAAACAAGGTTAGATATATTGAAATCCTATTAAAAATAACACAGGAGATTCTTTACTTTTGTTTACATTCGTATCTTTTTAATATTCTATAATCTTTGGGTCAATTTGGAGTAGCCAGGTTTTAGCAATACATTGACCAAAATGATTGTCGTACTGACAGAATTAAGTAAAAATTAAATTATGTAAACAATTTTAATAGAGAGTACAATTTTATTAATGCTAATATTTATTGAATGATTGTGGTTGTTGAGAATAAGAAATATTTTTTAAAGTATGGAGGATTGATTGCAAATATTGAGGGAAAACTTTGATCAATAACCATAGGCAAAGCAGAGTTTAGCACACATAAACAATATCTAAGATAGTCTATGGAATATAGAATGTCGATGTTATAAAAGGTATCTCAAACATTTTATTTCATTGGAAAATATTAAAGATTAGATTTGGAATTTAGTATTAATCACAAAATATACATGCTGCTTGGATTTCCTAATTAAATTCTACAAATGTAATATTTCCGTCATTTCGCCGTATTAAGGCCGATATCTTAAATACATGGGAAACTCCGCACAGCTTCACCTAATTGGAACTGTTGACAACAAAGCGACCCAAATTACACCTTATGTAATGTCTCCCTAATTTACGAAAAAAAAAATCATTCACACTGCTTCTAAATTCCGCGAGAACATTATCGAGTAAAATCAGGGAGTCTGGTGTAAAAAAACACTTTTTAAAAGGATTTTTGTAATCCTCTTAGTTCCTTTGCTTTTGAGCTCAAAGATATAAATATTCCTTTTCAGGTTCTGGTTTCGTATAAAAAGTTCACGATTCAAACGAAAACTAATGACGAAGTCTTGGTTTATAAAGAATTGTGAGCTCTAAATTGAAGACGAGTAAGAATAAGGTTTTGACATTAAGTTTGCACGTTTTAACTTCAAGATCGGAGATAAGTCAGATAAGTTTTGCATTCAAATTCTATTTTTATTTATTTGCAGCCAGAAATATAAATAATATTGTGGGGAACAAACCAGCTGCCTCAATTAAAAAGAAAATCGTATTATTATTAAGTGGATTATACATTACGTTGAGCCAAAAAAGTTTGTTAAGAAGTTTCATTAAAAATTTTAACTAAGATTTTTTTAATGAACATTCTTATAAAATATCCGAAAATGCCCGAAAAGTGTCAAACAAATTGTCATTGTCATGGCACATAACCGGTTAACTCAATTTGATGATTAGTATTTGAGCGATGTATCAGTTATATATCACAAATAGCAGGGCTAACTTATCATGCCGCGACTTCGCTTGTCGCGCGACTCAGCATCAGCCGTCTTGCTCGCTCAGTATTGAAAGGAATGTGACAGGTAGTATTTGTCGTGCTATCGTCTTCTGATTTCTGAAGTTTTTCGCTATTTGAGCTGCATTAAATGACTAAATATCATCGATTCATCGCTAAGGTACTAATCTCAGTCGTGTTTTTAGAAAAGTGTTTAGCCCCTCATCTTTACTTTACGGAATAAACTATTTAACGCATGTGCTCCAATATCGACAGAGTATTGTGCAAAATTTCACTTGACAGGGTTGAGAGAACCGTCGTAAAATAAGTCGGTTCGCCTATCGACGTTTTTGGGGTTCCGTAGTTCAGGAAATAATAAAAAATGATATTTTTAACGCATAATAATTAACCTTATTACTTCATCTGACATGTGAATCATTAAATTAAGAATTGTTCTTCTGACAGACTTTGTACTAGTCGATTGTAAAAAAAATATATTCATAAACCATGAAATAACGCGAGTGGTCTGATAAGACCACTCTTTTTTCTTTTATACCTACTCACCATTATTTTTATTGTTGTGTTTGTAAATACTTACCTACCTATTAGGGCTCCGATTACGTTTTCTCGTATTACATTTAAAAATTAAATCAATTATTTGAATTGATTGTCGATTAGAAATATGTTATTTATTACCATCTCTAACTTGACCACTTTTATCTCGCCAACCGCTCCATAGCGAGTTTCTTAAGAACGTGTGGAAGATATAGGACAATTATACTCCGATTATCTTAAAGTCCATAGTGTTCTACGAAAAAATACATCTCTTCTTAAGTAAAACCAAATAAAATGATTATTTTTTTCGCAAACCCGATTCGTAAGGATCTATAGCGAGTTTATCTTGAACGCTAACAGAATCTAATCGTCAAGTTGAGAGTGAGTACGCGTTTTCTAGGAAATCATTATCGTAGGCTCTATTCGACTATAAAACAATACTTCTTGAAAGTAAAACCACTCTAACTTGACCATTTTTCTCGCGAACCCGATCCATATGGTGCTATAGCGAGTTTATCTTGACTTTAAACAGAATCTAATCGTCAAGTTGACAGTGAGTACGCATTTTCTAGGAAAGCATTATCCAAGGCTCTATTAGACTATAAAAAATACTTCTTGAAAATGAAACCATTCTAACTTGACCATTGTTTCTCGCGAACCCGATTCATAAGGTCCTTTAGCGAGTTTATCGTGAACTTCAACAGAATCTAATCGTCCAGTTGAGAGTGACTACGCGTTTTCTAGGAAATCATTATCCTAGGCTCTATTCGACTATAAAACAATACTTCTTAAAAGTAAAACCACTCTAACTTGACCATTTTTTCTCGCGAACCCGATCCATAGGGTGCTATAGCGAGTTTATCTTGAACGTGTGCAAAATATAGAAAACGATTTGTCTGCGTCGCGGCTCCAACTTTTTGCCGGCCGAGCGCAAGGTTTATTTGCCTTGCTCGTTTTGAAAATATTTATTTAAGGGGAAAAGTTGGGACGGGCTGCATAGCGATAATTAAAATTTGATCAAATTTTATAGGATAAACAACGTCGCTGTTAAACATGATATTGTGTATTGGTTTATCGATTCTTTTCCTCGGGTATCTGACCCTGGAAGTCAATAAAATTTTAGAGTAGGTATAGGTATTTTAGAGCATATTTATTTATATAAGTACGTATATCGTCGTCTAGTATCCATAACACAAGCCTACTTGACTTAATTTGGGACTAGATCGATTTGTGTGAGGTTTTCCGATATTTATTTATTTAGAAATTCTTGACTTTATCCCTTGCAGTCATATAACACCATAGAAAATTATACCTTATTAGCGGCTCAACTAAATGGCATTTAGCAATCGATACCAATGTCGCTCAATGCCTAGACATTTAATGTATTACAATAATTAAATAACCCCTGAATAACCCTATTCTACTGGGTTTTACTGTTTAAGGAGATAGACAGTTTAAACTCTGTTACTATTTGCTCTGCAATAGGGTAACCTATAGTTTATGAAGATAATTTCGTTTTTTTTTGGTGATTTAGTTTTAGCTCTGTGCCGTTTTTGGCGTAGACAGATCGCTAGTGAGAAAGCTTTCAGTTCGGCTGGGTGTTTTTTTAACAGGTACACAGGTAGTTAGGTATCTTTTATCCGCGTATGTCACAGGTAAACAGGGATAGCTATAACTTTTATTCCCGCGCGCGAACAATGTTGGACACTTTCTATTATATCTATCTATCTTATTATAAAAAATGAAATTTTAGCCCTTTCATAAGGTCTTTAAACTGCTAGACCGATTTAAAAAAAATATAATTATAAAATATAAATAAATATAATTTATGGTATAGTTTTTAGGATACTTTTTTACGCAACTACGCAGAATCAAAAAAGAGGGTTATGGCCATAAAAGGGATAGCTGGACATCCAAAGATGATTATTAGGATACTTTTTACCCGTCTACGGCAAACAAACAAAAAACAGGGGGAGTCTAAAATATAAAAAATAGGCATGTATTTAAATCGATATCTGTATATTCCCTTTTTTCGATCAAAATATTTGAAAGTTTCACCAAAAATACTGACTTGCACACTAATTATCCTCGCACTGCACACTAAGATCCGACTCGGCCGGGTTAGGTTAGGTTAGTTTTTTTTTTTATATCCAGTAAAACAGTTTTGCAAATACCTTTTCACCTCACCAGCTCAAACATGGCGATTTTGCTGTCAGATAACAGTGAACAAAATGCGATTTTGTTTCGAGCGTGAGTAGAAAGTAGCTTTTTATTTTTTCAATATCTGACCACGAATGTAAATATCTGATCATGATGTAAGTACGAACCATATTTTTGGTGTGAATTCGGTTAAAAGGTCATCTCGTTTTCTATGATGTTTAAGTTTTTTTTGTAGGACATGTTCAGTTAATCAATTGTTTTTTTTGCACAGCATTCGTTTTTCTGGTATGCATTCAGTTAATTAGTGGAGTTACCTAGTATACTGAAAAATTATACAGATGTGCATTTAAATATATCCGTAAAAAATATATGTATATACATTTGTCCTTTCATCGCACCTAAACGGCTGGCCCGTTTTTAACATTTTTTGGTATACCGGTAGCTATGCATCCCCAGCTAGTTATACGATACTTTTTAACCTACTGCGGAAAAGTAAAAAGGAGGGGAGTATGACTTTTGCTTCCACGCGATCGAACCTTTTAGTTGAGAATAAAGTTTTCTATTGATCTTTCACAGCTGAATAGTTATTCAATAGTGGTTAAAATCGGTACATTGCCAAAGGAAAAGTTTCCGCTTACAATTCGACAGGTAAATAAACTTGCCTTGTTATGTTTCCTTGGAACTCGCGCCTCCATTTTGTGCCATTATTTTGCACCGCCCGTTTATTTGTAGCTCATTTTCAATACTAGCGAGATGTGCAAGTTAAACTGTTAGCGGAATTTGAAAAAACGTTTTAGACGTATATATAATAAATATATCTATTATTGTATTGAAAATCAGTTTTCTACAGAGAGGGGACATTATATCTGGAAAAATCTTAAGGCTTCTTAGGTAACCGTTGAAACATGCTGAATGTTTTAGACGTTTTTCTCTACGATATTTTTAACATATTATCAATATTACTACTTAGAACAGAGCCGTTGAGATTTATTGGTATATATTTGAAAACTACAGTTTGCATTTTCCATAGATTTTTTTTTGTTTCAAAAACTACTCGAAATTGACAAAATTCACGTTGTAAACTGGTTAGTAGATTTTTTTTTTTTTTTATTTATTCATTGCATACTGATAACCCTATGTTTGTTTTATTAAAATAAATTCTTTCTGTTATTTATAACATGAGTTTTTCTCGTCTCATAACTTATAAACACACAAGGTTTATAATGTAGATAATCGATACGTTTTATTATTAGACGCTCCTGCCCAAACACTCGGGGCTTGTACTTTGGAACTTGTAAAGTGATACAAATGTCGATGCAATGTCTCTTGAGAGAACGATCAGTATCTCTTTTATGGACGACTAGCCGGATATTTTCTTTTATTTAAACGTTATTGCACCAAACAAAATGCGGAGACGGCTCCAAATGGTATTATTTTATAACCGTCATGACCACAAAGATAATAATGTACCTACTTAGTGCAGTTATAACAGTATTGTTACGAGCGTGGGGTTCGTATTTGATAGAAAAGCACAAATTAATCCACAAATTAAAACACACACTATTACACAAATTACGCACTCACTAGTCACACGAACTGTACTTAAAGCGCACTAATCACTTAAGTCTTTCTCTCCGATTTCCTTTTACTCGCACTGAATCACAGTTAAAATGTAACTAACTCTTATATCTTATATTTTAATTTTTTTTATATTTCTGCTTGCGGGCCCGAAAGGGCCCTTTGCACTGCTTGGGCTGGCGTGGCTCGTCCTTTAGGAAGAGCCACCGAAACTCTTATATCCCGCGCTCGGCGCCTTTTATATCCCGCGTAAGGTCCAGCGTGAGAGCCGAGAACATTCGAGGCCATATATGTCTCTCTCTAATGGTGCACTCTCTGTCACTCCCTTCTCGAATGTTCCGAGTATAGCTATCTCTTTCTAGTAGTCATATCTCTGTCACACACTTCTCGAATGTTCCAAGTATAGCTATCTCTTTCTAGTACCTAGTTCTATCTCTGTCACTCCTACCGGATATTTCGCCATATTATAACGATTTGTGCTTCAGATGAGATAAGGGGTCCTGAATACGCCTGAAAACGGGTTTTCAGGTTATGGCGTCATCTGATAGAGGGTGCCCTGAAACGGACTGAAAACATGTTTCAGGCGCCTGAAAACGACGGCAACTTGGGTGAAATTTCGATCTTTAGATATGTAATAGAGCAACTTCTAAAACGGCCTGAAATGACTTTTCAGCCTGCTGAAAACGCCCCTAAAGCACTGAAATTGACGTTCAACTTTTTGACCTAACCTACCGGCGTAACAATATGATCCAATTAGTAAACAGGCTGTGTAAGCCATTACACAGCTACAACAAGCTGAATAAGGGACGTATAAGCTCTTATTTAGCATGCGTGTCACGTGGGGAGAAGGTAGCGACGTTAACAAATACTACACTTCTTCCAGTTGAATAATACACGCATAACTTGTTCCCAAATTGAGTTTAACATCAGAATTTGTAATGGTCAACACTGAAATTAATTGCGCCCTCTGAAAAAAATACGAAAATATCATTTGCATAATGTCAAGTTATGAGATAGCCAAAGAAGTCCAATTACAAAGGTAAAATATTTCACATTATTCGCGGTCGCAGACAACTAAGACCTAACGACGCTGAAAATGTCTGCAATCTACGAGAACGGCGGGACTTCATTAATTTAGGTTTTATAAGCGCTTATTTTATAGGTAGTCGTTTTTAGGTGCCGTTTCTATTAACGCGGATCTAGGACAAGCATAAAGTAAAAAATAAATGTAAGTAGGTACAGGAAAAAGAAGTACAGTTCCTGGAAAGTTTCGTATTCGTGTACCTACCGGGCATTCACTGTAGATACCGCCATACTAAAATTTCCTGGTAGGTACTTACTATGTGCCCTATTCGAATCTGGATCGAGCGGAGCGAAGTGGACTGGAATTTGGTCAATCAAGATTGTTTGCTTTGTCCTTGACACATTACTCAACAACAGGCTCTGGTATATAAAGTACTTCTTTGACCACGTAGCTCAGGACTTCACGCAACGAGGCATTTTTAATAAAAAATGCTACTAGGTAAAAGAAATACATGAAATAAAGCTAAATATATGTATATTGTGGAAGGTATAAGCAGTTTTAAGCGTATATTTCTACAGTGACGTTGACATTGAAACGAAAATATGTGTTTTTTTCATAAACTGAATCTACGCGATACGCAACCGTAATACGCAATTATGAGTATAAGATAGTATCGCGCGAAGAAAATATCCTCCATCGTAGATGAGAATTAATTGAATGGTTGTACTTAAATATTGAAGTTGGACTTCCGATTGTCAATGTGGTAATTCAATTTCACAACCATTATCTTCCTTAATCATATCTGCCGCTTTCTCAGCGAGCATAATGACTGGTGCGTTGGTATTTCCACTGGTGATACTGGGCATTGCGCAAGAGTCTGCTACTCGTAAGCGTTTCACACCGCGCACGCGCAAACGAGAGTCCAGAACCGCACCCATGCCGCACGCGCCGCTATAGTGATACATCGATATCCTGGTACTTAGTATATGGCACTTCCAATACTCTCTACTCCCAAGCGGCAAACCCTGACACCTCGGTAACTTCAGATCAACAAACTCACCACCAACACTTTTGAAATAAGTTGTGTTCCTAATTTTGTCAAAATCTTCTAAACACCTTGCCAGTATATCAAGATCTGTTTCGTCAGAGAAGTAACTAAGAAAAACTAAAGGATCATCAAGAGGATTCGCACTTTTCAATTGTATAACGCCTCTTGACTTTTCATGAAGCAAATTCATATTGAGCAACAGCGCATCTCTACCTTTAGAAGCTTCATGTAATTTTTGACAAATACTATAGTCCAAAGCGAAATTGATAACACAAACATTCAGAGCACTTTCGGAATCAGCAGAAAGTATAGTACTGATTGCTTGACAATCCGGATAAGACTGTGATTTATCTAGCGCCATGTAACCATTTAGAAAGGTGCCTACCTGAGACAGGTTAGGTGGCTGTGGAAGTTTGTTAGATTTTTTAAGCTTGTACATTACTACAGCGCCCGGATGATCTTGAAAGTTTTCACCGACTGGTAGGTCAGTAATAGTCTTGATTCCTAACGATTTTAAGTGGTGTTCAGGTCCTATGCCAGACAACAAAAGTAATTTAGCAGAGTTAATTCCACCCGCTGTCACAATGACTTCTCTTTGAGCCATTAAATAAATTGTTTTATTATTTTCCGTTAAAGCTTGAACTCCATTAGCATTCTTGAACTTATCGAAAAGGATTCTCGTAACCTGTGTGTGTTTGAGAACGTGCAGATTGTGCCGATGCTTGACAGGCCTTATGAAACTGAATGCTGTACTCTGTCGCACATCTTTTACTATAGTGTACGAAGGCTCTCCGAATCCTAGAGTATCATTTCCATTTATATCTAGAAGAATATCATATCCAAGTTCACGAAACATTTCTTCACATTCCTTTACTTCAGGATGAGGCTGTCTTATCACATGCAAAAAACCGTTAGTGCCATGGAAGTCTCTGTATTTTGAACTAAGAATCTTGTTACATTCCATGTGCTCACTCTTTTTGAAAAACGGCAGCACATTTTCGTACTTCCACGTTTGGTCTCCAGTTTGATTCGCCCATGTTTGATAGTCATGAGGGGCTCCCCTTACGTATATCATATAGTTTATACTACTGCCACCTCCTAGAATTTTACCTTGTGGCAATGGAGAGGTAAAGCCGTTTTGATAAAATTCTCTATTCTTATCATAAGCTGCATTGTAATTCCAGTCATATTCCGAATGGGCTAAGTAAGGGGCTAAGCCTGGAACCTGAAATAAAATTAAGTAGTATTAGGTATACTTACAGGAAATCCGAACTGGTTATCGATTGTGCACTACAATGAATTTTACTGTCCGTCAGCCCGATTTTTTACGGTCCGATATGGCATGCCATTAAATGTATATAGTAGCTTGTGCACTATACGTAATTTTACCATCCGAAATTTTACTTTTCCCCATTCCGGACCGTTTTTTTAGTCCCACAGTAAGCTCTATAGTAGTAGGCTTGTGTTATGGACACTAGACGACGATAAACATACTTATATAGATAAATACATACTAAATACAAATAACATCCATGACCCAGGCACAAATATTCGAGCTCATCACACAAATATTTGCCCTTGCCGGGATTCGAACCCAGGACCGCCGGCTCAGTAGGCAGTTGCTTAACCACTGCGCCAGCCGCGTCGCCTCTTGATCCATGTGCTTAACCCATTCAGGGCCAGTGACTCAGTGTATGGGTCATGCTCAAACAGTCGCGCAGGGCCAGTGACTCGCATGTGAGTCATGACTAAATCCAAATTTAAAAAAAGGAAACTTACTATGACTTAATAGTATTAGTATAATGAAAGCTACTAACCACATTTACAAGGTATATTAGGAGAAAAAAATATTAAATCGTTTTTATTTATCAATACAGGGCCTAAAATATTCAAGTTTGGTTTACTATAAGTAATTAAGGTAGTTCTTTACTGAAATTCGAAATACGTAACAATTACAAACAAACGGATAACATCCGAAAAATATCAGATATATATATATATCAATAATTATTGGCATGGCTCAGGGTATGGGTCACCGTGGCCTGGCGGCACTTGTAAAAATCATGCTTATTTCCGTAGCAAACTAAAAGAAACTTTATTCGCTGGGCTAAAAGGTTATTTCAGTGTAAAGGTAGTTGGATATAGTACCATTCAACAACCGATTGCTATTTGAATGGTGGCAACCAACACTTTTATGAACCAAGCAGTATTTTATTTGCCTTGCAGACTTGAGGTTTCGGGAGTTCCTCCTGTTGTACTTTTATGCCAAGAAATTGTGTAATATCTGTATTATAGATACAGTATACGCGGTGGCCCAAAACGAGTTTAGCGATGAAAATGGCTTGAAAAATACATGTATCTTTCAAACGCCCCTGTATTTTGCAATAATATACATTATCTTTCCTAGCGGATCTTTGGTTGAATCTTTCGCAAGTTTAAGTTTTTTATGTGTAAAAAGGGTAATGTATTTTACGCATTATTATATTATATTATGAAAAGTGACGCGGTATAGCAAAAAATCGTAAGAAACTCATCGTTTCTTTGTGTAATTAAGATTGCGTGGCGTGTAGTTTCAAAGAGAGAGGTAACCGAAAACTGCGCCGCACCTGCGAGTAAAAAGACGGACAAGTGCACAAGCTAAAACCGTTTTTTTCATGCCATATCGACCATGAAAACTCGGACTGCCGGACAGTAAAATTCATTGTAGTGCACAATCGCCCTTACTGTTTTTTTCATGCCATAACGGACCGTAAAAAATCGGACTGACGGACAGTAAAATTCATTGTAGTGCACAATCGCCCGTAGGGTAATTTTTATCCCATTATGACAATGGAAAAAGAGGTTCCATGGTTAATTTTTTAGTAATTCTATAACACATAGCATGGAACATACCATAGACTCGAAGGGCGGGTCGCCGCCAGCCTCGATCAGCAGCACCTGGAACTCTGGTACTTCCGAGAGCCGGTTGGCAAGCACGCACCCGGCGCTCCCGCCGCCTACTATTATGAAATCGAAGTGAGCGCCATCTATGTAAAAAAAAAAACAAACATTAAAATATAGTAATGAAATTGTCTCCTCAGCTGGCATGTTCATAAAAATGATCAAAGCTCCTTAATTAGATTAAACAAAAAAATTGTCTCCTCGAGCGTAGGTATATAAGAGGAACTCGTGATTCAGCTAAATCGTCATCTCGGTCACGCAGGATTCCACAGAAAATTTTGAAAGCGCGATGGTTCTTAAAAGTATGAACATTTGGACATTCCAAAGAGACGCCATCATTTTCAGTAAAACTAATACAATTTCGAATTTCGAATTTCTTTCTTTCTTCTATTTAGAATTTCTTTAGAATCCTCAGATAAATGTCAATTACAACTGTATGTCTTCTTATTGTAAGACAATACTGTAAGAACGGCAGTATAAAATTCCTGTTTTCCCTACATCTAAATATATAAAAGAACAAACTGACTGACTGACTGACTGACTGACTGACTGACATATCAACGCACAGCCCAAACCGCTGGTTCTAGAGAGTTCAAATTTGGCACGTAGGTTCCTTATAAGGTGAAGGGGTGCACTAAGAAAGGATTTTTCAAAACTCACCCCCTAAAGGGGTGAAATGGGGTTCCAAAGTTTGTATGGGGAAACAAGATTAGTTAGACTATTTTATTCGAAACTTCACAGGAGTATTTCTAACAATAAATGAGTAAACACGTGTTTCAGGTTTTGGGGGTGCGATGAGGTTGAAATGACTAAATATGATTATGGGTGTAATTTTTATAGTTTCTTGGGACGTTAATTACGAAAATGCAACCGATTTTGAAAATTCTTGAAAGCATTGGCGCCTAATTGCACTTTAATCGGTCCAGTAGTCTTGCAGGAAATCGATTGTAACAGACGGACTGACAGACAGCTACACGTGATCCTATAAGGGGGTTCTAAAATAGTATTTGGTGGCATCTCGATCGTCGTCAATCGGTACATAGGCGGGCGGCGCGTTGGGACGGGAGGAGTAATGATCGGGAAACTTCCTGCATCCGTAATAAATACATTCAAGCTTTTCAATAATTATGTTAAGTCATTTCAGAATTCTGAATAACGTTTATCTGGCTCTGAATAATACATTTTTCATTCATCAACGAAGAGAACCTCAATATCTTACAATAGAACATGACGTAATTAGAACATTGCTTAGAATCATTAAACCAATCTCGAATATCCCAAGTCGATAAGCGGAGGCTCGGGACATTATAAAAGCTTTATACAAATAAAATGCATACATATCCCGGTTTCTTAGCTTCTTTCGAGTTATGAATTTTTAAGTGAACTTTATTTGGATACAGTAAAAGCTGAGATTGCTTGATTTGAGTGCTTGAGTTTTCGGTTTGATTTGTTAAAGTGGAGTTATGATAACATAAAAAGTATTTCCCAGTAATATTAGAAAAGCGAAAGTCTGTGTATGTTTGTTACTTCTTCACGCTAAAACGGCTGGACGGATTACGCATGAGGGAAGTGCAGATTGCAGATTATACCCTAACTTAACAAATAGCCTACTTTTAATCCTGAAAAAAAAGAGCATTGTTCCCGTAGGATGATGTATATTATATAGGCACGCGAGCGAAGCCGCGGGTTAATGCTAGTTACCGAAACATGACGAGTGATTTTCGACTTCTATGACGTGAGTAACACCGTTTCGTATGTATTTTAATATTGCCATACGATAAATAAATAAATATTTTAATATGGGATATTATTAAATGCATATCTGTATAATTTTTCAGCACACTAGTTAACTCCACAAATTAACTGAATGCATACCAGAAAAACTAATGCTGTGCAAAAAAATAATTAATTAACTGAACATGTCATACATGAGAACAAAACTTAAACATCATACAAAACAAGATGACCTTTTTAACCGAATTCACACCAAAAATATGGTTCGTACATCGGATATATTTGAAAGTTTCACCAAAAATACTGACTTGCACACTAATTATCCTCGCACTGCACACTAAGATCCGATTCGGCCGGGTTAGGTTAGTTTTTTTATATCCAGCAAAACCGTTTTGCAGATATCTTTAAATAGTGTATTTAATTCGCATTCTTTAGTGTGCATAATTAGTGTGCAAGTCAGTATTTTTGGTGAAACTTTCAAATATTTTGATCGAAAAAAGGGAATATACAGATATCTATTTAAATACATGCCTTTTAATATGTCTGCCACGGGAGTTATCTATGTGAAAAATTCCGTATTCTATAAAAATTCGAATATCGTTACTTATAAGTACAGAGGACTTACCGGACACCAGAGCTTGTGGTGGCCAATGTATGGCGGTCACTTGCAACAACAGTAATGCTCGCAGCGCCCCCTGGATCCGCTTGAATTTTGAGAGTGCTGAAGCTACTTCCATTGCATATTTTTTGAAAATTCTGAAATGACGATACATATTTCTTAGAACTAATAATAGTTTTTGATGTAGAATTATTTAACCAATGATTTTGTAAGATAGCAAAAGGTTTAAGGTAAGTTGGGGTAAGATTATCACCGGGCGCAAACTGTCCCTACCTAACTATTTTGTCTCAGTGAAGTCTCTTCCCCTCGGACCGCCATAAGGTGTAAACGTGCACAGTGCCCGTATTAATTAAAATAAAACAATCTCAATTCAAATTTAATCTGCCGCCAATAATAGGAGTGCATAAGTCGCAGTGAGTGCTCATTACTATTACTATACAAAGTACGCGCCGCGCGCCGGGTCCTACGCCTGATAGCTGCTGCCCTGGTACACGCACACATCAACGGTACTGCACCGTGTGCGCAAGCTGCACACACGCACGACGCTACGCCCCGCCCCCACGCACACAGCTACGTAACGCGGAGCGCGTACGCTACTGTCACCTCCTTTGGAAAGCTGCACGCCTAGTACCCGCACACCAAACATGTCGAAAGATAGAGACACCGCCGCCGCGTCGGACAAGGAAATGCACGACGAGGAAGGAACGGAGCAGACGCCGCCAAACTTCGTCACCCAGCGCGGTAACAAAAGGTTGCGAGATAGCCCAGGGACCATCATCCTCCTAGCCTTTGTCCCATTTTTTTTGAGAATGAATTCTCAATCGGGGTCGGCTACCTAAATCCCAAGATGTGGCGTAGGCACTAGTTTTTACGAAAGCGACTGCCATCTGACCTTCCAACCCAGAGGGGAAACTAGGCCTTATTGGGCTTAGGTGGTTTCCTCACGATGTTTTCCTTCACCGAAAAGCGAGTGGTAAATATCAAATGACATTCCGTACATAAGTTCCGAAAAACTCATTGGTACGGGCCGGGTTCGAACCCGCGACCTCCGGATTGAAAGTCGCATGCCCTAACCACTAGGCTACCACCGATAGCCCAGGGACCGATTTGGATAATTTCAAAGAAGAAATGCGGCAAATGATCCGACACCTGATGCTGTCTCAAGAGAATGAGCTGAAATTGATCACACCTACATTGCTTCAAATAAAAGAACAAAACACCAACATAGAAAACACCATTATGTTCTTAGCTGAACAAAACGACGAGCTGAAGAAGAAAGTTGAGAAGTTAGAGACTGAAAGAACTTTGGATAAAGAGTACATAAATATTCTTGAGGACAAAGTTGAAGATATGTTACGCGAAAGTCGTAAAAAAAACGTAGAGATTAAAAATGCCCCCAAGAAGGAGAATGAGACTCAAGGAGACTTGGTGACCATGGTCGTCGAGTTGTCGAAGACCATTGGCCATAACATTTCACCCTCCGATATCTCGGATATATACAGAGTTCGCAGCCGACAAACAGACAAACCGAATACACCTATAATAGTTGAAATGGTCTCAACTATTCGCAAAACAGAGCTTTTACAGAAATGTAAACAATATAACCTAGCGAATAAAGAAAATAAATTATGCGCCAAACATCTCGGCTATACCTCGCTTGAAACCCCAATATTTGTCTCGGAGCACCTGACAGCCAAAGCGGCCCGCTTGCGCTTTTTAGCGCGAGACCTGGCCCGCTCTAAGGAGTACGTGTTCTGCTGGACAGCTCTCGGCAGAGTCTTTCTTAGGAAAACTAAAACGTCGTCGATAATCAACGTCACATGTGAGTCTCAAATCCAGCGACTTTACCAAGAACCCTGACTAGCTTTATTTAAGTGTGAAATTAATGGCTGTTATTTTTATGATTATGTTTTGGCTTTATATCACCGGACTACCTTTTTCTCTATGATTGAACGATTGACTGTTAAAATAAGAAATATTAAACACTTACAATACACACTTATACATATTGCCTTGCGCACCTTACACACCATACTCACATACTCAGTGGTCATTAAAATACATATAATCACAACACTACTTACGTCCCAAAATCACGTTCTACGTATACAATACCTATTTAACTACAATATTTGTACACTCATGTCACATATAAATATCACAGAACCAAACGTTTCCTTAAGTTCTTGCAATCACACGAAAATAGATAAAATATTTATAATATCACTTTCGAATTTTCTCCAAAATGCTACACACACGGACCTATTTACAGTCTATAATGGAAGATAATATACTTTCAACAATAAATCAAATAGACGACCTGGAAATAGCCCAATCATTAACGTGTAATACCGAGAATATTTCAAAACAGATAAGTTTCGATAAATCTGATTTTGTTATAATTTCACAAAATATAAGAAGCGTATATTTCAACATAGATAATCTTCTAGTCATTTTGAAACAGTTTCATTTTAGTGTTGATGTAATAATACTTAGCGAATGTCGCTTACACCCTGACAAGCCAGTTCCTAGGTTAGACGACTACTCAAATTTTTCAACCACTGAACACCTGAATCAGAATGATGGTGTCGTTGCTTATGTTAAAAAAGATCACAAAACGAATGTTCGGGAAGTAAAACTAAGTGGCGCGTCCTGTTTAGAGATAACTACAGAAAAGTTAATAATATTGGGTATATACAGGTCACCCTCAAATAATGATGCCTACCAGTTTATATCTAGTTTAGGATTACACTTGAACTCTATCAAACGAAATAAAAATATAATAATAACCGGAGACATTAATATTAATATCAAGCATAAAAGTAATGAACAAGCTTTCGAACAAACAAACAGACTAGGCTATTTAAATATGATGGCAACCCACGGTCTACTTCCCGGTCACTATTTACCTACGAGAGATAAGACATGTTTGGATCATTTTATGCTCAGGTTGGATCCGAATTATTCGAAACCAGACGTACTAGTTTTAGATACAACGATAACAGACCATGCGATGATATTGCTTAGACTTGGAAACCAGTGCAATCCAAAATGTTGTAAAGTAACTAATACAAATATTAACTTTAAAAATGCACTGAGTATCCTCGCTAAAGAAAATTTAGAACATCTATTTACAATTACTGACCCTAACCTACTTACTGAAATGTTCATTAAAACAATCAAAAGATGTCTATTCGAAAGCACTATTACCACCCTAGTCCCCAGAAGTAATCGTATAATAAAACCTTGGATCACACCGGGTCTGTTGCGCTGTATAAGAAACAGAAACAATATGCAAAAAACTGTTAGATCTAATCCAGATAATATCGTATTAAAAATAACCTACAAAAGATATAGGAATTATTGTAACAACTTGATTAAAAAACTAAAACGCAAATATGAACAGGAACTACTAACTAAAGCAAGTAAAAATCCTAAAAAACTATGGAGTGCAATAAATACTATTACTAACAGAAAACAAGATAAAGCTGAACATAACGAATTACTAAGCATAAATAATACTCCTTTAGAGTCTGTAAATGCCATAAATCAACATTTTTCAAACGTTGGAAAAACCCTTGCCGAAGTTATCACATTGCGCAATTCTCAAACCTTAAACTACACTTTAAGTAACAAGTTGCCTACTGCTACTATAAACTCGTTTGTTTTATTCGAGACTGACATAGATGAAGTGGCCACAGTACTATCAAATCTTAAATCTAATAGTGCCCCAGGATGGGATAACATCCCAACACAGTTCCTTAAATTAGCCAGTGACATTGTAGCCCCTGTTATATCGTATTTAACAAATCTGTGTTTTAGTCAAGGTGTATTTCCTTATACCCTAAAACAAGCAATAATTACACCCGTGTACAAGAGTGGGAGCAGAGATGACGTCTCCAATTATAGGCCTATTTCAGTGTTACCTTCTATCTCTAAAATTCTGGAAAAAATTATGTATAGCAGACTAATTAAATATTTAGATAAGTTTAATTTGTTATCAAATGCACAGTATGGCTTCAGGCATGGTATTTCGACAGAGGATGCTGTCTCTTCACTAACTTCTCTGATTGTTGAAAATGTAGACAAAAACAAAAAATGTCTATCCGTGTTCTTAGACCTTAAAAAAGCGTTCGACACCGTCTCTGTTCCCATTCTTGTTAACACTCTGGATAATATTGGTGTAAGAGGTGCCCCTCTGCGTCTTTTCACTAGTTATCTTGAAAATCGTACACAAAAAGTTAAGTTACTTGATAATATTAGTGAAGCGTGCACTATATCCTACGGAGTGCCACAAGGTAGTGTCCTCGGTCCAACCCTATTCTTAATTTACATTAATCAGCTATGTAACATGCAAATAGATAGAGGACAAATTTTCACATATGCCGACGACACTGCCATTGTATTCTCTGGAGACACCTGGGAGGAGGTGCACACTGTCGCAGAACGTGGACTCTCACTAATATATAGATGGCTAGAAGGAAATTTACTTACCTTAAACACAGATAAAACTAATTATATTTGTTTTACAAACTACATTCGAACACAACCAGAACCAAATTTCTTAATCAGGATCCACAACTGTGACACTACTGTACAAACCGTCTGCTCCTGCCCGATCATAAACAAGGTGGAAAAAACCAAATACTTAGGTGTTACTTTGGACCAACGCTTAACCTGGCATGCCCATACAGAAAGTATAATGTCCAGAGTACGGAAACTAATCTGGGTTTTTAAGAATTTGAGATATGTAGCCAGTAAGTCCTTGTTAATGCAAGTATATACTTCTCTAGTGCAATCAGTACTCACGTACTGTATTCCGATTTGGGGAGGAGCCACAAAAACTAAGTTCCTTGAACTTGAGAGAGCGCAAAGAGCGCTACTTAAAGTCATGTACTTAAAACCTTATAGATTCCCCACAAGCGAACTATATACAACTGCTGATGTACTAACTGTTAGGAAACTCTACATATTAATGATAACACTAAAAACACACAAAAAAACTATCTTTAAAGCACCGGCTTCACATAGGCGTAGAAATAAGACCAACATAATTAATCCTCCGCTTATGAAAACAGCTTTTGGGAGAAGGCAACAAACATCACAATCCGCTATGTTGTATAACAAAATAAACAAGTATATCAATATATACCCCTGTTCAAGCCATGACTGCAAGGTGAAGCTGACAGACTGGTTAAAAACAATAGACTATAATGACACAGAAAACTTACTATCAAATAACAAGTAAAACATAACACACACACAAACACACACACACACACACACACACACACACACACACACACACACAACACACACACACACACACACACACAGACACACACACACACACACACACACACACACAGACACACACACACACACACACACACACACACACACACACACACACACACACACACACACACACACACACACACACACACACACACACACACACACACACACACACACACACACACACACACACACACACACACACATATAGTTAGTTATAATAATGTTAAAATAATGTATGGTATTTAAACATGTTTACCTTTTTAGATTTATATATATAGTTACACCATGTGGAAGAGCGGTGTTTCTTAACACAAGCATAATTAATGCTTAAAAAGAAGCACCAACTCAATACTCTGAATAGTTATAAGTTAATGAATAAATATTTTTTGATTTTTTTTTGATTTGATTTTGAAGTCAAAAAGGATCTTAGCCTCCAAAACGATTGCACGCCACTTGTCCCGATCCTGCGCAATTTCTTGCCAGTTTTCGACTGAAGAAGATTGACAGAGTCCAGTAATTTAATGCCACCTATCGAGATAGAGAAGTATTGGGATAATGGCATTTGTGATCATTTGAAGAAATAACGTTATAAGTATAAATTTAGGTAATAAGTAGGTTTTTACATAATAATACACATATCTAATGCAATATAAATATAGGTATCTCATGCTGACGAACCGCTTCTCTAGAATTCCTAAAACCGACTACGGAAATTTTGGAAAACTCTGACGCAACCTGGGAGAGGTGTTTTTGTGAAAATATTAGTCTTGATTAAGAACAATAAACTGAAAACAGTATCACAAGGCTACATCATGAGGTGATTTCAAAGCCCACTCAAGCACACACCATTTCGTAGGAAAATTATAGATAATAATCGAGAAAAACATCTGCCAACACCATTTGCACGGAAACAAAATTCTTAACTAAATTCAATTGTGATATTGTACTTAAGAGGCCTCATTACTTTTAAACATTTTTTTTTTTCATATAATGACAAAAAAATTGATAATTTACCAACTTTTTAAAGTGAATAATACTTTTTCCTGAGTTTTAGAAAGTAACATAGCTATTTCATGTCTTCATTGCGTGCAGTCAAAAATAAGTGAAAATAATAGTTTTATGCGTAAATTTGGTCAATTTCGAGAAGTTTTTGAAACAAAAATTATCAATGAAAAACTTAACCTGTAGGTTTCAAATCTATACCAATAAATCTAAATACCCTTGTTCTAAGTAGTAACTTTGATAATATGTTAAGAAACATGTTTGAAAAACAATCAGCATTGTAAAAGGAATAAGGTCTCTTACCAGTTATATTAAAACAATGAGCACTAATAAACCTTGAAATGTGGATGGCGTCGTGTTTTCAACAAAACCAAAAGAAGACTGTTACATATTCGACTAAGGCGTAAAATTACACATTTATTACGTCAGTGAATACATAATTTGCTCTGTTTACATCCCACTAATATTATAAAAAACGAAAGTTTTTCACGCCGACACGGCTGGACGGGTTTTTATGAAATATGGAAAAAAGATAGTTTATCTAACCTCTCACAGACTACTTACATTTATCCCGGAAAAAAAACACGGTTCCTGTACGATAGTGTATTCCGATTTCAACGCGAGTGAAGTCACACGGCGGGCATAAGAATAATAATAATAATAATAATAAATTCTTTATTTCAGATATCTAGGTATCCATAGAGTGTTAGTAACAACGAAAACTTAAAATACTTATAATACAAACACTTACACAACACAAAAAGTAAACACTATAACACAAATTCCGCGATACCTTTGACCTGCGTTATCCAAAATTTCTGGATGGGGCAGTCAAACCTAGCCGTAATGTCACTTAGGATGCTGTTGGAGCTCTGCCTAACCCGTGTCAACAGTGAGACAATTTTTTTTCTCATTATCGCTTGAAAACTGTCAACACACACGGGCCTCAGCAAACATACCTGATGCACTACACCACGTCGGTAGTCCCAACAGCATCCTAAATGCATTATTAAGCTAGTATTAAATAAACTAAATACATTTAGTGACATGTAAACAACTATAAACATAATTTATGTAAATATTTTTTTACGGATACCTTAAATATCTTTGTAATATGATCCAGTTGTCGAAACCCAAGGGCCTATGATGGTTGCGTTTATCACGTGATAAATAAGTGTCAAAGCATCTGTCGCCCACCCTCGCATTTTGTCAAAACGTGGCGGATGCTTGTCACATATTTATCCCTTGATAAAAGCAACCATCATAGGCCTTGCATTGCTTAATTTAAGATTTCTCGTGTAACAATTTTCTTGTTGGTGTGCAATAAAGTTGTGTTGTGTTGTGTTGTGTTGTGTTGTGTTGTGTTGTGTTGTGTTGTGTTGTGTTGTGTTGTGTTGTGTTGTGTTGTGTTGTGTTGTGTTGTGTTGTGTTGTGTTGTGTTGTGTTGTGTTGTGTTGTGTTGTGTTGTGTTGTGTTGTGTTGTGTTGTGTTGTGTTGTGTTGTGTTGTGTTGTGTTGTGTTGTGTTGTGTTGTGTTGTGTTGTGTTGTGTTGTGTTGTGTTGTGTTGTGTTGTGTTGTGTTGTGTTGTGTTGTGTTGTGTTGTGTTGTGTTGTGTTGTGTTGTGTTGTGTTGTGTTGTGTTGTGTTGTGTTGGTTGTGTTGTGTTGTGTTGTGTTGTGGTGTGTTGTGGTGTGCTGTGCTGTGTTATGCTGTGCAGTGCCGTGCCGTGCCTAGCCGTGCCGTGCCGTGCCGTGCCGGCCATAACCCAAAGATGCAGCATGGGAAAGCCCTCCACGAACTTGACTGACGATGTTAGAGTTGGGTTACCTTTTGTTGGAAACCACATAATACAAAACTAAATAGGTATATCGTAATTGATATGCTTATTTATACACGTAATTTATTCCAATATGAACCGATAACGATAAATTGACAAATATTGCCTAGCACTTGTACAAACAACGTAAGCAAGTGCCTTTTCTTTATGTCATGAATATAACTCCAAATACATATTAAGTATATTTAGGACTTAGTCTCGGTCAAAAAGAGCTAAGCGAAGCTAAAGCTAAGTTGGCTAATGTTGTTTTTACTTGTTTGTCGTTGAATACAGTTCATTATTTCATTGCAATTTACCTAAGTATTTTTAGCTTCTTATTTCTCCTTTTTTTTGACATGACAGATGGCGAGAAGTTTGCGTCTCCTTTGAACCTATGTGACGGCATGGCTATCGGGCGCATACTTAACAGCAGGCCTTATTCCTTTTAAAATTTATTTTTTTCATATTATGACGAATATATTGATAATTTCAACCAACTTTTTGAAGTGAATAATACTTTTTCCCGAGTTCTAGGTAGTAACGTAGCTATTTCATGCTTTCATTGCGTGCAGTCGAAAATAAGTTGAAAAAACGAATTTTCCACGTGAATTTTGTCAATTTCGAGTAGTTTTTCGAACAAAAATTATCAATGAAAGTTTCAGACTGTAGGTTTCAAATATATACCAATAAATCCCAATAGCCCTGTTCTAGGTAGTAACATCAATAATATGTTAAGAAACATGTTTGATCATAGAGAAAAATGTCTAAACAATCAGCATTTTAAAAGGAATCTTAACTTGACCGGGTAGTACGTGAAATTACAAAAAGTACAAATAGCGAATTTAATGCCATAAGGCCGCCAGTCAACCACACCGCCATACGAAGACATACACATTATGAGCACGATGTAATTAAATGTCCCTTTACTACACTTTTCAGAGGCTTCAGTCATAATGATTAATTCGAATACTAGTTATTTTGCGAATCGAGTTGATAAATTGTTTGTTTGTTTCGTTTGCAATTCAAATATTGTTCAAAAACTTCCAATCCGCACGGTCATTAATTTAATTTGGGCAACAAGCATTAAAGTGCTTTGAAACTGTTTTGTTTAATTCGTTAACAGGAAATCATTCTACTGAAACGCCGCGTTGATTATAGGGGTAATTTGTTATAGTTATAATAAAATAAATAATGAATTTATCGCATTTAAATTTAATGGCAAAATACTATCTACGTTTATGTCCATAGTTGACCGACCGAGCAAAACGTCTTGGTTACAGCTTCACTAGATTTTTTTGAGTACGCTCTATAAGTGTAATATGAATATAATCTTAAAAAAAAATTGTGACAAATAGTATTTAATTATTGTATGAAGCGGTTTACACTCATATGAAATTGTCAGGAACGGCCCGACATGTTTCGAACTCGAACGGAGCTTTTCATCAGGGACTGCTCAGCTACCCGTACACCGGCCGAACAACTTACACTCACGTGAAATTGTCAGGAACGATTCGGAGATTGAAACCGTAAACATTGAGAAATTTCAGTAATTTCGAAACAAACTTGCGAGGTCTCTACAGTGCCCTTACCATGAGTTTACAGTGACTGTATTCGCTAGCGATACCGTAAACAATTTGTATGGAGAATTGTAGTTCTACATAGTAACCGATAGGGCCGCTGTACTTTTCTTTATACAAATCGTTTACGCTGCCGCTATGATACAGCTCACAGAGCCAGTCATGAAGGAAAAAAGACATGTATGGATCTCACATGTGGGCGTTTTTACTCGATGTTGTTAATAGAAAAAAAATAGAATATTCTTTATGTCACCCTGGGCTGTAATTGGGATTTTCCGCCCGCTACTATTACTGCAGGCGATCTTGTCGCTAAAGAGCTATCTCTTCCAGACAACCTTAGGTATGTACCTACACCTAGGCTCAGTCAGTTTCTGAGATCCATTAAATACAGGACACCGTGCGTAATGACGTTTATCCGTCCTACACTGATGAGCCTACAATACGAGAACCGACCTATAAATGGGGCTCAATTCTGCCTGACTTACTTACATATTAAATTACCGGATAATGATAGTTCCTCTGCTATGCCGCGATAAATCTTTTTTGAACTGATTCACGGATAGGTACTTTATACACAGACATATATATTAGAGTTCATTATCCTAATGTCTATGTATAGTGTATCATCCTGGCAATGTTTGCAAATAGGCCAGATGCAGCCTACCCGAATGCCAGCTACCTTCATACCTAAATTTGACAGAATTGGTCCAGCCGTTTGGGCGAGAAGAGGTAACAAACATATAACACACATAAACACACTCACAAACATTTTCCTTTATAATATTAGTATGATAGCTAAAAACACAGTAACAATGACTTTTAAGGCAAAAAACTATCTAAAGTATCCGTGGGAGCTACCATAGACAGACGTACAAATGAAAAAATACAATAAGTTCACTACTCTTTAAAATACTTAAGATTAACTTCCTTTAAAACTTAGAGCTGTATGTAATAGGCTACCTTCATAATTTAACATAAATGTATTACAAAACAGTCAATAATATTTTAAAATATATTTTGCATACTCGTGTACTCTAATATGTCAATTATAATTTCACAGGCAAAATGACAATAAGGCACTTTTTAATCCTGTACCAAAATTCTATACTTACTCTATGGTGCCCGCTACAGAATTTTAATATTCTTAATAAGACATCTCTCTACTCAACTCTAATAATTTCAAAAAGAGATCATGATTTTTACCCAATTAGGCTAAAGTAAAAAAACCTTATGACAATTCTCTTTCCTTCACAAACGTAGTTCCGCAACAATTATCCTATCGTACCTACAACCGTTGTTTTCATCTCTCCCCCCTCCTGCCACCTTCTAGTTCGTTATATAATGATACGACTATCATTAGTTTTGTCTGGCGATGGAGTAAATAAGGAAAACGGGAAGATAAATAATTAATTATTGTTATTCAATACCGACGCTTTATTGCGTAAGGTCTCCAGATTACTTTCCATGAGTGGTTTTATTAATTGAATACGATTGAGTAATCTGTTCGTTATGCGCTTTACAAAGATAATGGACAGAAATTGGACTGCGTTACGTTCGAACTGTTATATCCTTGTAATGCACCCCAATAGGCTGACCCAGCATCTTCATCAGCAAACCTCCCTTCCAACTAAGTTAACCTTCCATATCCTAGATGTCCAGACAGCCAGTTCCGTTCCGACCGCCGACCGAGTTACACTTTTACAACCCTCCTGGACTAGCCCTAGTTTTGTTTATTATAAGTGTATTTTGTGACCTTGTGTGTGAATAAAAATACCTTTTTTTAAAAAGTCCTTGGAGGTTTCCTTTATAACATTGGTGGCAGCTTGGGGATTTTTTAATAAATCCGGGAACGTTTCCGAAGTGACAAGTGAACAATAAAGTGTCAAAAAGTGTAAAAACTAACTCTCTTAAGTGTCGCGGTCAATTCCAAATTTTAGAACTCACTAACCACTGTTTCCTGAGGCCTGGCATAGAACCAAGGTCACAACTATCGCTGTTTCCTGAAGACATGGACAAAGCGCCAGTCTACTTATCCACTGTTTCCTGAGGCCTGGCATAGAACCAAGGTCACAACTATCGCTGTTTCCTGAAGACTTGGACAAAGCGCCAGTCTACTTATCCACTGTTTCCTGAGACCTGGCACAGAGCCAAGGTCACAACCATCGCTGTTTCCTGAAGACTTGGACAAAGCGCCAGTCTACTTACCCACTGTTTCCTGAGGCCTTGCACAGAGCCAAGGTCATTATCATCGCTGCTTCCTGAAAGACTCTGGTCTTTGTCTCGCTGCTGTTTTCTGAGACCTGGCCTAAGCCAAGGTCACTCTGCACCGATCCCGAGAAGATGATCGTCAGCCAAACCTTCATAGTTCTACTGTAAGTACTTTCATTTCCACATTAAGTGATCAGTGCTGTGTCGTGAAAAAAAAAGCAAAGTGCGTGAAAATAACTGTATTGAATAGTACATATTACCATTTCTATAACTCGCCGCTAATATTATACTAGTTTCATACGTTAATATCCATTAAGTCATCTAACAAGACTTAATTCTCGTCTGTTTTATAAATATCATCCTGGTACATCGAGCCAACTGCACTCTTATCTCCTGAAAAACTCCTGAAAATGAAATGCCTGGACCCTCCAAAAACACAAAACCAACTCTGGAACCATTGGCTATCCCAAAGTTAATTCTCTCGGAAATCCCTTTAAATATTGTCCTGAAATTTATAAAACCCTACGATGGGTCCAGAGACAAACTTAGTGCCTTTATAAATAATTGCTCTAACGCAATTTCTTTAGCCTCAGCAAGCCAAGAGCCTATAGTGCTCAAGTACATTATCAGCCAACTAGAAGGAAAAGCAGAGCTTGCTTGCTCAATCAAAGAGTTCGATAGGTGGTCGACACTTCAAGAATTCCTTAAAGCACAGTTTGGGGAGAGGAAACACTATGCCCATTTATTAACCGACCTTCAAGAGTGCCGACAAGGCCTCAACGAATCTGTAAACCAATTTTCCCTCCGCATCGAATCTTGTCTTTCCCAATTATTGACAGACGTTACCATGTCTTGCAACAGAAAATCAGAGTTACCTGGCCGACTTGCAGCTATGGAGGACCTTGCTCTAAATTCATTCATAATGGGTCTGAACCCAAAAATCTCTACAGTCCTACGCTGCAAATCACCAAAAACACTTAACGATGCAATTAATATTGCATTGTCGGAAGACAAAATCTTACAGTTTGCTAACAAAAAACCAACTGAGGCATTCAAACCAAATACATACAAAAAACCTAATTACACCAGACCACAAAACCAAAACAACTACTCTTACCCAAAACCGAGCACATCCTTTAACCAATCAAATAATTTCAACAAACCACCAAACAATCCTATCATATGCCGCTACTGCAAAACACCAGGCCACACCCTCGAACAATGTAGGAAAAGGGAATATAACAATAGGCGTTACAATTTCAAAAACAATGCTTCCGAACGTCCTATTAACTTCCTTGATAATGAAGAAGGTGTTGATGAAGTAGATACCGAATCTTTAAACGAGCAATAGGCTCGGATAGGTGTCGTCCGAGTCGTAATGTTGCTTCAGGCACCATTCCATGTGTTTCTGTCCCGAATTCCAAAAAATCCCATATCTACGAAATTCTCACCAAACACGAAAGGTACTTACCATACATTCATGTACAAACGTCAATGAGTACTAGACCCCTGATGCTACTCATAGACACTGGGGCAGCCGTGAGCCTAGTCAAGAAGTCCTGCCTCGATAAAAACACAAAATTATCCAAAAGCGAAATACACGTGAAAGGCATCGATTCCACTAACGAATCCATTAAGAGCGTTGGTCATGTTAAAACCGAAATCTACCTACCCAGTGACCTAACCATATCACACAACTTTCATGTAATGGAAAAAATAAACTTACCCTACGATGGCATCATCGGCAACGACCTGTTCGCCAAATTCCGCTGCAATGTAAACTACGCTATTAATTATTTAGAGATCAACGAACACAAAATCAAACTATTATTTAAGGAACCAAAATACGAAATTCCCCCGAGAAGTGAACTAATAATTGAATGCTCCGTGACCAACCCTGACATAAAAGAGGGAATAATCATCGACCAACACATATCCGAATCACTACTTGTAGCCAATTGTATTGTAAAAGTTAAAGAAAATAACCGTATAAATATCTCAATTGTAAATATTTCCGAGGACCCTGTCAAACTGAACCCTGACTTAAAACTTAAATTAGAACCAATCGATATAAATGTAGCTTACGCCATGACTGGCAACACTGCCAGACGCACAGAAGAAGTGCTAAATTCACTCCGTACTTCCCATTTAAATAACGAAGAAGCAAATGCCCTTACCGAAATATGCTCACAATACTCTGACATTTTCCATCTTCCAGATGACCAATTAACCTCCACTCCCAACATCCAGCACAGTATCCGAACAAATAGTGACACCCCTATATACACAAAATCGTATAGATTCCCCGAAATACACAAAAAAGAAGTGAATAGACAAATAAACAAGATGTTAGAGCAAGACATTATTAAGCCGTCTATTTCCCAGTGGTCTTCTCCAATTTGGGTTGTACCGAAGAAAATTGACGCGTCAGGAGAACAAAAATGGCGAGTAGTAATCGACTACCGCAAACTTAATGACATAACGATAGGCGAAACCTATCCTATTCCTCAAATCTCCGATATCCTAGATCAATTAGGCAACAGTAAATACTTTTCAACCCTTGATTTAGCCTCAGGTTTTCATCAAATAAATATGTCCCCGCAAGATGCAGAAAAAACTAGCTTCTCAGTACCTCAAGGTCAATTTGAATTCAAAAGAATGCCCTTTGGGCTCAAAAACGCGCCTTCCACATTTCAAAGGCTCATGAATAATTGCCTATCAGGACTCCAGGGTCTCCGTTGTTTTGTATACCTCGACGATATCGTCATATACTCCTACGACCTAGGGTCGCATATAAATAACCTATCAGCTGTCTTTGAAAGACTACGAAGCTTCAATCTGAAATTGCAACCAGATAAGTGCGAATTTCTTCGAAAAGAAGTCGCTTATCTTGGACATATTATCAGTGATAAAGGTGTCAAACCTAATCCTGAAAAAATAAAAGCGGTTACCGAATTCCCAACACCTAAAACTCCAAAAGATATAAAATCCTTCCTCGGACTTGTATCATATTACAGAAGGTTCATTCCCGACTTTTCTAAAACCTCCAAACCACTAACTCTACTCCTGAAAAAGGAAACCCTTTTTAAATGGGGTCATGAACAACAATTAGCTTTTGAAACCTTGAAATCCAAACTTACAACTGCACCAATCCTTCTTTATCCCGATTTTACAAAACCCTTTGTACTCACATGCGACGCCTCAAATTATGCCATTTCTGGTATTTTATCCCAGGGACAAATTGGCAAAGATCAACCGATAGCTTTTGCCTCCAGGACATTGAATAAAAACGAATGCAATTACAGTACCACGGAAAAAGAATTACTCGCTATTGTCAATTTCTGCAAATATTTTAGACCTTACCTGTTCGGTAGGAAATTTTACATAGTAACTGATCACCGCCCTTTGAAATGGTTGTTTAACCATACTGATCCTAGTAGCAAACTACAACGCTGGCGTCTAAAATTAGAAGAATACGATTACGAAATCGTATATCGAAAAGGCAAACTAAATTGTGCAGCTGACGCATTATCCCGATATCCAATCCTTAACGACGAGATATCACATATTCCTGTAAACGCTTTAAATACAGAAGAGGGTGAAACTTCTCAGCTTCCATCCGAAACAACTATCCAAAATGATCCGCAACCAAGTACGTCATCTGCCCAACCTGAAATCTTTGACCCATTCAATATCGGAGACATTCCATCACTATCGCCTAATCCACAATTTTCCCCTATTGAACTGGAATCTATAATTGATGAACTTAATCAGCTAACTACACCTTCTCTGGAAGTACAACCCACTGAAACGAATATTAACGAAGATCTGCTCCAATCCATCCCTTCGGTTATGGATGACACATATTCTAAATTCCTAAAAACATCACAGAATACCCATCATGATACCACCATAGTAGAACACAATGAAAGTCTTCTGAAAAGTCCATATAAAACCATCATTATACCCACTTCACTAGATCTAGACGAAAATGTACCGTACATTGAAGATTTTCTTAGTTACTTACCAAACCGTGAAGAATTCTTACAATCCGAAAAAACCCTACTCTCCTTAAAAGAAATTAATCATGGCGGAAAATCCTTTATAACCCTCTTTACTAAAGTCCATCACTTTGACGATTGTTCATATGCTGACATTTACGAATCACTGAAAAACCTCCGGAACCACCTGACTACCACTAGAGAAAACACGGACAATATCAGTATCTCAGACTTCAAAAACCCGTTCGACAAACATGCGTTCACAAAAATCTATAACATGATTGCATACATCTTTAATGGAACCGGTATACGAATAAATATCTATCACGATAACTTAATATATCCGTCACTAAGTGAAATCCCTAAAATTCTCAAGGAAAATCACGATATCCCTATTGCAGGACACTTAGGCACAACCAGAATGATTAGCCGGATCCGCGAAAGATACTTTTGGAAAAATATGCGATCTGACATCGAAGCTTATGTAAAAAAATGCTCCTCATGCCAAACTAACAAGGCTTTAAGAAAATTAAATCGTAGCCCAATGGAAATAACTTCAACTTCTACTGAACCTTTCCAACGTTTATCACTGGATATTGTAGGACCATTACCCGAAGCAGGACCTGCCAAAGTTAAATATATACTCACCCTGCAGGATGACCTAACAAAATATTCACTAGCCTACCCCATACGAAGCACTACCGCTGAAGAAACCAGTGAGTGCCTTATCCACTTCATATCATTATTCGGGATTCCCAAATTCATACTGACGGACCAAGGAACCAACTTCACATCTGACCTATTTAAGCAAGTCTGTTCCTTTTTAAAAATTAAACAGATTTGGTCCAGCCCTTATCACCCGCAGACACAAGGCGCTCTTGAAAGAAGTCATTCCACATTGAAAGAATATTTAAAATCCTATGTAAATGCGGAACAAAACAATTGGCCTCGTTATGTATACACTGCCATTCTCACATATAATACCACTGTACATAGCACAACTAACTTCAGCCCTTATGAACTAATTTTCGGACACAAACCATTTTTGCCGAGCTCCATTTACGACTCCGCACCTAATACGACATATTGCGATTACCTGAAAATGCTTCAACACCGACTTCAATTCTCTCGGAACAAGGCCCTAGAAAACATTAACAAATCGAAAGAGAATTCCAAAACGCACTACGATTCAAATACTAGACCCGTAACTTATAAAGTAGGAGACTATGTCTACCTCAAAAACCATTTACGTCTTCGTAAAGCCCTATCTCCTGTATGGAAAGGACCTTACAAGGTCGTGAAAATTAATGGTCGAAATACTTTGACCTTACTGATAAACCGCAAAAATGTAGTTCATCATTACGATCAAATTAAACTAGCCCATAGGACTAATTAAGTAATATAAGCATAAGTACTACCTAAGATTTGATATTTTAAGATTTTCATCATACTTTTATTTTTATTTTTATTTCTTTTCAGCGTCCCCCTTTTCGTACAAGGTAATTACACCGAACCCGTACAAACTGGTCCTGGCATTTACTTTGATCCCGTTGGAGAGCTTAAAGTAATAAACGGATTCTTAGATATAATTATACCCGTCGATATTTCATTCATTAAACCGCACATTGACAATCTGAACGGTGTGATAGGCACCTCGAAATTCTTATGCAACCAATATGACACGTTTACAAATACTGAATGCAGCAACATGTTTCAGCCACTCTCTACGAGATACAACGATATTATTAGAGATTACGACTCGATTTCACATTTAATAACAAATAAGTCAAAAAGATCTGCGTGGTTTGGCGGTATAGGTACCGTTTTCAAACATTTATTTGGAACTATGGACCAGGATGACGCTAGCATGTATAATAACGCCATTCAAAGCTTAGAAAACGATCAAAAAGAGGTAGCGACCTTAATGAAGAAAAATATTTTAGTAACATCATCTATATTAAAATCCCATAAGGATTTTATAAATAAAATAAGCATTAATGAACAAAGATTGAATGACGCAATTAACATGCTTAGTTTATCAATTAAGAATTTAACTGTAATTAGTAATAATCTAGAAATAAGATCTAACATTTTGGAATTAATTAATATAATTGAGAATAATCTTATGACGTTATCATTCAAGTTGGAGGACATTGTTAATGCCGTCATGTTTAGCAAATCAAACATATTATATCCAGCTATAATAACCCCGAAGCAATTATTTACCGAACTTGTGGAACATTACAGATTTTTACCTAAATTACAAGAATTGCCGATATCACTCAACCTAGACCATATAAACATTTTGACAAATATCTCCGAAATTTCCTGCTTTTACATTGATAAAAAAATTATATTTATAATGAAGCTCCCACTTGTTTACTCTCGAGAATATAACATCTATCACGGTGTTCCATTCCCGGTAGCGCACAGTAATGTCACACCGGCCTCCTACGCGATGGTGAGACCCACCGCGAATTATTTAGCTCTAAGTAGAGATAAGGCGTACTATTGTAAGTTAGATGATTTAAGTAACTGTAAGCAACTAACCAGTAAGTTTTATATTTGTAACATTGTACATATATATTCCACTACGTCCTCACCTATCTGTGAAACAGAAATTGCCACAAAATTGTTATCATCCAAACCTGACAGCTGTGAAATTAAACTCTTACATGGCAATTTGGAAATTTGGCTAAAATTAAATAACAACAAATGGATATATGTAATTTCTGAGAAATCTAAAATATCAATAGAATGTCAGAATAATTCAAATTTAATAGAAACGGATATAATGGGCACTGGCCTATTAACATTACCTAACAAATGCACCGCATATTTTAAGGGCATGCAATTCATTACCGAAAATAATGTAAACCTCGAATTAAAACCCATTCGGTCAGATTTCAACTTAATAAATGACTCGTGCTGTAACTATTCTACATTTAAAAAACTTCAGTCAGATTTTCCAACTACACATACAAGAATTCTAGATACAAAATCCCTAAAAGATACCGAATATTTATCCCAGAACCAACTAACTGAACGGTTGGACAAATTAATTGAAAAACCCCACATCGTATTATATGGTAGCTATTATTCATATAGCACCATTTTTATTATAATTACTCTGGCACTCTATTTTCTCTACAAAATTTGGAAATTAAATCTATGTAAAAGGCGACCTACCCTACTTACCAAAACCAAATCATCCGCTCCACCCCCTAACCATCCTGAATCCGAACTTGAAGAGCTTCCCATTCCAATCCCTGCTCCTAAACTCAGATCCACATAAACTTCACTCCCTAAGAGTGTAAGTTTAATCCTACCCCCCGGGAGATGTTATATCCTTGTAATGCACCCCAATAGGCTGACCCAGCATCTTCATCAGCAAACCTCCCTTCCAACTAAGTTAACCTTCCATATCCTAGATGTCCAGACAGCCAGTTCCGTTCCGACCGCCGACCGAGTTACACTTTTACAACCCTCCTGGACTAGCCCTAGTTTTGTTTATTATAAGTGTATTTTGTGACCTTGTGTGTGAATAAAAATACCTTTTTTTAAAAAGTCCTTGGAGGTTTCCTTTATAACAGAACGAATAAAGTTGCGCAAGGATGAAATAAGAAAAAAGGTTTTAGGGTTCCGTACCCGAAGGGTAAAAAACGGGACCCTATTACTAAGACTCCGCTGTCCGTCCGTCTGTCTATCTGTCTGTAATCGGTTGCGTTAACTTTCTACCTCATTTGTATGACGCGCCATACACACCAGGTGCAAACTTAACTTAACCCGGCCAGTTAAGATGGGAAGTGTTTGTACGGAACCCTCGGTGCGCGAGTCCAACTCGCACGGCCTGTTTTTAAATAACAATTATAATTGGTACTAAGGTACGTGTTATTTTTACCTGTTACATTTTATGCGTGATGCTCATTTTCGATAATTTCAGGACATGATGTAACTACACATCCGTGTCAAAAAATCCCGTAGAGAGTTATTAAAATATAGTTATGACATCATTGTACTCGTTGCTGCGGATTTGGTTGTCAACTTCTTCATCTAATTTACAGCTCTGGACTGATCCGCGGTGCTAAGTGGCTTGCGAACTAGGTCCCGCTTTAATAAACAGCTAATGGTTGTTTCGAAGTACTATTAAGAACTAATTTCAAGAGTTAGCTGGTCGTCCTCTGGGCGCTAATTCGATAAAGCTTTGCGACATCTTCAGTTTAACTGCCAAATCGCCACTTTATATCGGTAAGTAATGATGTTTTTTAAGAAGATACGTTATAATCATATTTTTCTTCTCAGTGTACCCTGATCAAGAGCTCGTGGCAGCGAATTTGGTCAGCAAGAGAACTTTACTGGTCGTCCTATGGGTGCTGATTCGATGAAGCTTTGCGATATCTGCAGTTTTGTGGTATTCCGTGTTGGTATGCTCTTTAAGGCGGACTTGCCCTCTCTCTCTCTCTCTTTCACACCCTATCTTTCTCTCAGTCTCTGCTGCTAGGACGGTTGTTGTAATTTGTGTGTGCAAGATAAATAATAAACATCATTAATCTAGTTGCTTGTTTAATTTACCCTTGACAAGTTTAGCAATATCGCGACTTTATTACGGCATTGTAGCAGCACTTTTGCTATTCAACCTGCATTGAGTGGCATTAACAAATCGTAATTTTTAAGGAGATTATGGTACTTTTTGAGTTGACATATTGCTCGCTCCTGTCATTGATATTTAAGCTATCCCATCCATCCAACCCATCTTGCTTAACGCATCTACGTATATAATATCTGCATCTAATAAGTCCCACGCAGAATTGAACAGTGACAAAAATACACAGGCAAATACCATATTCACTTTGTGTTAATTTTTCTTCATTTTGTTATATTCCTCGCTATTCTACCAGTCGTAACCTATTCAAGGCTAATATGAAGATTATTTACAATTTCAAAGTCAATCGAACTACTAAATAAAGGTGAACAATTTGCTAATGGAATTGCTATGATAACATCAGCAAATAAAATATAAGCTTATAAAATACTCTTCTAACACGCAAACTAACGTCCGACCGTAATTTAGGTCACTTGAAATAGCCCGTCAAACTCGAATATCTAAAAACCGTTCTGAATAACCCTTTTTCACGCGTCCGTCCGTCCATCAGCTGAAGTGAGGGCGGAGGGCCCTCTGTTTGTTTGCGAGGCTCTCGTCAACACGAGCCGACAGCCTTTACCAATCGATACCGGTAAGCACGTAATTGCCTCCGAGAAATCGGTAATCGCTGGTACCGTTTTTGCGGGGAAAATTCGATTCGCTTAGTCGTGTTTTCTGTTTGGAACTGGAGGGTTTGAAATAGTGATGTTAACGATATCTGTTCGAGTACGTAGTGGAGTACTCTTGTATGTTTGAGTGAATTTATTCGATAGAGACGATGACGTGTACGTGTAAAAAATATTCAGGCAGGTACAAATTAAATAATGAACTTTAGATAAATTGATTGAATATTAGGTAGGTACTCTTTATTGCATGAAAATACAAACACAGGAAAACTTTAAATTACAATACAGGTAGACAACAGGCGGTCTTATCACTAAAGAGCGATGGGTGGCGAACTTTATTCGGTAACTAGGTCACAAGGGCTTTTAAACACGACTGAGTCTAATCGGCATTATATAGATAAAGAAATATTGTATTGACACGCACGTGATCTACATATTATTATGCATGTAAATCTATTTGGACACGGCTATTAGAAGAACGGTAAAATTTACTTCTAAGGTTAGATTACATAGTTACTTACAAACAAAACTTACATGTTCGAACACCCTTCGAAAACTGCAAAAGCATAAAGATTTAAAAACGTCTTTGTAACAATTCTACAACTACACAAGTCGTAGAAAACTGTAGAACACCCTCATTACCGTTCCTCAGCTCGTCACAGTAACAATTATCACGGCTCTGAGCGATTTGAGGCGCTCAGTTATGAGAGCTAAAAAGCTCAGTTCACTTGTCTTCCGCGCATTTTCGCTCGTTAACTGAAACTCCGTTTAGCTGCGTTTGAGTTAGATAGGGTTGCCACACGATTAGAGAATGCATACCGGTATTTTTTGTATGGACATTACCTGATTATCGGTAAATTACCGGTTATTTCTCATAGAAAAGTTACCGGTTTGCATTCTCTACAAACGATCACCGTCTAGTGACGGTGATCGAAACGAAGGTTAGGTTCAGTTGAAACGGATCCGATAATTCCGTTTCAACTTAGACAATGCTTTCGTATGTTTGGATTCTGATTGACTGGGTGTTCTCGTCTACAGGTCGCTTTTCTCAACTGACTTTCGTGATATTTTGTGAGCAGATTTGATATAATTTTTGCCTGGACTAGATTGAAAAGGTAAAAGAAAAACATATTTCAGCCATTTTGAGAAATTTGCGCGAGCTCTATAGCTCGCAGAGCTGCAAGTTCTACGCCCGATGCTTGTGAGCCGCTACTAGCGACTATTTTTTTTTTTATCTCTTTGCTTGCGGGCCCCAAGGGACCCTTTGCACTGCTTGTGTCTGGCGCGGCTCGCCCTTATGGGCGAGCCGCCGAAAAACTAGTGACTACGAACACGCGCCGATTATATCCGAACAAGGGTGCTATAACAACTTATGATATAATATTGGTCAATATAACGATCAGGGGACATAATAAACGAATTAGCATTCGGTATAATTGTCATTCGGCATAACATTTGGTATAATTTCATATGGTATAGTGATCATTTGTGATACTTTTAAAGGCTCAATAGGTACACACTCAAACTGAGCAAACATAAAAGTAAAACAGTAATAGAGCCATGGTCAGGTCAGAAGCGAGAAGGAGTGTTAGGTTATCTTGCGATCATAAAGGTTGTCTGGAAGAGATCGCTCTTTAGCGATAAGACCGCCTCTACCTCTAATTGTAATGTCTTGCATTGTATTTCTCCTGTATATTTTATGAGGCGTGCAATAAAGAGTAGGTACTTGTTGTTGTTGTTGTTGTTATATAAAATGTATTTTATACTAATTGAAATTATACCCAATGAAGTTATGCTTATTGTTGTTATATTCAATGAAATTTATCAAATGTTTTGCTATTCCGCGATAATTTGTATTTGTAAGTATGCATGAAAAAATACGCAAATAAGTATAACGGGTTATCACAAATTTTACTGGCACAATATTATATCGCGGAATAAAATAAATAAAATAAAATAAAAATAAAAAAGCCTTTTATTCCATGCAAACTAAACTAATTACAAAGATATCATTCCAATTATTCCATTATGCAACTATTCAATAATTTAATTTAATTTTTTCAGTAATTTATTATAATATTCATATTTATTTTAATTACTAGCTTTACGTTAGTAGGTATTATTTAGATTTTGGTGTATTAATTCCATTATATAAATCGAGGTGTAACTTATTTTTTTAATTGTTGCATATTTCATTTTTGTATTTACATTTATAGTATGATTATTTTTAAGTAATATATATATATATTGTTAATTTTTATTCGGTATTTTTTTCTTTAATTATAAATATTACATGGACCCTCCTCTCAGGTAAAGGCCTCCTCCAAATATCGCGGAATAGCAAAGCAATATTATTATTTTAATTGAATTAATATGGATTTCCGCAAAGTAACGCCTGATTCAAATAAATCTTTTAAATCACAAAATTATGAGCAAATTGAATTTAGAAACGTAGCATAAGTATTTTCATTCTTAGGGCGGCTTGCACCACAGCGCTAAAATATGAGATTTAAATCTGAATTAAATACAAAATAACGTTTAACGCCTTGCACCACGCTAAATAAATCGCTAATCACGTTTAGGGAACTGTCAAAATTAATCGCCCATCAGAGGCTATTTAACCCCTCGTATGCCTAAACGCGGATCCGCGTAGGAGATTTCAACTCTACGTTAAAACATCAGTTGATTTCAAATTGATTAGCAAATTTTAGACATGGCATACGAGGGGTTAACTCGGCTAAATACGTTTAGCGCCATATTTAAAAAAAAAGAAGTTGTTGGGTAAAAGGGAGGAGTAAAATCTTCATATATCCAAAAATATTAAAATTTGCAATTCGAAACCGCTTACTCCGTGTTTATTTTATTATAATCGAATTTAAAAAATCATTCTTTCTTGCTAATCCTGTTGCAGGCTGCGTTGGAACTATTATTTGCTGCTTACCGCTGGATACTTTGCCGCTGGCCAAATACTTATTCTCCTATAAAAGATTCCGCTCTTCCCTTTTACCCTCCATATTTTGGTGGATTATTGCTTACGTTGGAATGGATATTTGAGATCTTTATTCTGATGATGGTGAATAAATAATAAAGTGTATAAGTAGAATATGTTATAGTAAAGGAAATTAATACATGAACCAAATTACTAAAGATTAAACCCGTACAAATACGGCTGCGACAAATTGAAAACCGTTTACTTATATCAAATGATATGTCATTATGTAATATTTTGTCTTTTTGTTATACAATAATATGTATTTCTTATCTTAGTTTTGTTCATAAACATCCAATACATTGCTGTTTCTATATTTAGTTGTTATTTTATCAAAAATTTACAAACAAGTATAAAATGTAATGAAGGTTCGATGTGCGGTGCGCGCAATGCGCATGTCACTTTATGTCAAAAATTCAAGAACTTGTTCCCATTTACGCATACACTTTCGTGAAAAAATTATAATTTTGTTAAAAAAATAGCGTATTTCGCTACTTACGCAAAACGAAACGTAGGAAAACTGCTTTACCGACACATTCATCGCGTTTAGGTAAATAATCTTCAAAACAGCTTGGTGCAACACGTCACTAAACGCAATTATGTTAAACTCATTTATCGAGTTAATTGTGTTTTGTTAAATTTGTTTAGGAGATATTTAAACGACTTTTGGTGCAAGCCGCCCTCATTGGACATTTTAATTAATTAAAATTATAAATTTATGTAAAACAATGTATGACATCCATTTTGTAATCCCCTTAATGTGAATTTTATTATAACTTGTAAATTTTAGGTTTCCCTTTTTTGTACATGTTAAATTACAATTTATTGAAAACATTAAATATTACAACCTAGTATAATTATCGTGTATTGTGAAATTTTTAATTTCCGAATGATTTGCATATCGCGTTTTCGACTGAATACTAATACATTCAAACATCCTGTGTCATCTTGTACCTCACGTATTCTGGCAAATAAATACATTCTACTCTATTCTATGACATTCATGCAGGTAACAAGGGAATCGGAGAGTATTATAATCATCGGGGATTTCGGAGCGGGAACGATTTGAAAAAGAGTAGAGATAAACAGATACGTTAGTCTGAGAAAACATGTGTACCTATATGAATGATTATTATTTTATATTTTTCAATTAATTATTCATGACGTAGAAACCTGCTAGAGTACATTCTGTTTTTTAAGTCAATACCTACTTTGGCTAATGTCAAACGTTCCCGCTCTGACCCCCGATGTATGAATTTATAATACATCACTGGCAACACAGAAACGCACTGTCAGAACCAACCAACCAATCATAGCGTGATGACCTCAAATATCTCGCCTGTCGTTCCGGAATGCCATACCTTATTTCCTTATACCATGGTTATAAGTGCAATTCGTAGCGCTTGGTAAATCCACCTTAGTTGCACTTTTAAGTAAATATAGCAAAATCCGATTGGCGTAGCCACCCTAGCCATGGAAGGAGTTGCAATTAGGTACTACGTTTGTAGCAAAGGTTCGCTACAAACCCAGTCACGGAGTTTTCCTGTCGCCCATACTGCCAACTTGGTCTTCGCTCGTTCAAAGGGCGCTGCACCGCTTAGTTATTATTTGACTTTTTGTTTCGTAAACAACCTTAAGAGCGAGCTGAATACTGACTTTTTCCAACATGTCAGGTAGACTGAGCCACCGTCATCAGTGTAGTTAGAGCTTTATCTTACATGTCAGGTAGACTGAATCACCGTCATCAGTGCAGTTAGAGCTTTATGTAACATGTCAGGTACACTGAGCTACCGTGATCAGTGTAGTTAGAGCTTTATCTAACATGTCAGGTACACTGAGCTACCGTCATCAGTGTAGTTAGAGCTATATCTAACATGTCAGATAGACTGAGCCACCGTCATCAGTGTAGTTAGAGCTTTATCTTACATGTCAGGTAGACTGAATCACCGTCATCAGTGCAGTTAGAGCTTGTGGCGTAAAGCCGTTAGCGGACTGTAAGTAACGAAGGAAGGATCGTGGGGTGGAGTCAGAAATATGTGAACATTATACTGATCCAAGAATAAATATCAAGGACTTACCGTTGCTGTCGCCCGTTCTGTCTCGGAGGCCTCCGTCAGCTTCCTTTTGATCACACGGTTTTAATAAATAATGTTTTTGCTGTAATTCTTGCTATATTCGCAGACACTAGTTTTGACACTAAAGTCTAGTTACATTTTTCATACAGAGAGAAGCAAAGCGGCCAGTGTCCCCGCCATTTATAAATGAGTCAGTATAAAGGTTAATACTAAACACCCCCCACCGAAAGCACTATGTGGCTTTCATAAAATATAGGGAAAGGGAATAAAACGAAAAATGCGCTCACTGAGGCGCTAGAAAATAAAATCTTCATAATTGAAGAAAGAGGAAGGGAATTTAGGAAGTGTAAGGAAGAGGACACAGTTTGTTAACTGGTCTTGATAAAGAATTATTAGCTCTTGTACGCAGGGTAACCTTGCGCACAATGCCGTCCAAACCGGGATGTGTCTGTTCGACAATTGCAAGTGGCCAACTGCATGGAGAAACCCGATCATCCTTCACCAATACTAAGTCTCCTACTTTGATATTGGGAGGCGAGGTGAACCATTTTGACCTTTGCTGTAAGGTGTTTAAATAATCTTGGCTCCATTTCTTCCAAAACAGTTGGGAGCAATTTTGTAAATATTGCCAACGTGTTAAATGGTTTACGGGTACAAACTGTAAATCATACTCTGGTACAGTTGTCAGACTCTTGCCTACTAAGAAGTGTCCTGGTGTTAACACATTAAACTCATGAGGATTATCACTAGCCGGTAGAGCGCATAATGGCCTTGAATTCATTATGGCTTCTATTTTACAGAAAACTGTTGACAGTTCCTCAAAAGTCAAAGCTTTGTCACCGACAGTACGCACAAGATGATATTTCGCAATTCGAACGCAGCTCTCCCATAAACCGCCCATATGAGGAGCACTAGGAGGGTTGAACTGCCAGTTAATTAAGCGCTGAGCGCAGCCGTTCAAGATATCCTGCCAGGTGCTGTTGTCAAACATGAATTTCTGAACATCAGCAAGATGTTTACTGGCTGCTATGAAATTCGTTCCACAGTCCGAATAAAAACATGCCGAGAGACCACGACGGGATACGAATCTATCAAGGGTAGCCAGAAAGCAATCCGCAGATAGAGAGGAAAGCGTTTCCAAATGCACGGCTTTTGTGGAAAAACACACGAAGACCGCTAAATAAGCCTTCTCTATCTTTGCATTACGCCTTAAACTTTCCTTTATGTAGAAAGGTCCGGCTAGGTCTACACCTACATTCTCAAACACTTTATTAGGCATCAGCCGAGTTGAGGGAAGATCACCCATTTTAGGCTGAAGCAGCGTCGGTTTACATTTGAAGCAGTTCTTACATTTCCCGTGAATTGATCGAATGAGGCTACGAGCCGACAAGATCCAATATCTTTGGTTGATAATATTTTGCAAGGTTTGCGGACCTGTGTGCAAATATTTCTTATGAAAATATTCGACCAAGAGCTTTGTAAACCTACTCTGCTTCGGCAACAATAAGGGATGCTTTGCATTGTATGGCAAATCAGAGTGCGGGATACGACCCCCCACCCTGAGGAAGCCACGAGCATCAAGAAAGGGTGCAAGTTTCCTTAACGAAGGAATGTACGTCTCGCCCCTTTTCAGTGTTTCAATTTGCTCTTTAAAATATGCAGCTTGCACTAGCTTTATAAGACTATCGTGGGCTGCGTTCAAGTCTTCAGTCGTTAAGACTTGGTGGCGAATTGAAACGTTATCGCGGGATCGTCGTAGTAAACGTAAAATCCAGGCGATGCTTCTTTGCATTCTTGAAAAAAAAGAGAACCGGTTACAGACTCGCTCAACAAACTCTAGTTTATCTTCTTCTTCCGTCTTTCGAGATATCAAACTGAACGTATTCGAGTTTAATTTCATCTCAAGAATTTGAGTTTCACTTTTATTTGTGTACGTTGATACAGGCCAAGTTTCACGATCCTCGTACATCCAGTCAGGTCCCTCAAACCACTGAGAGCTATCAAGCATGAATTGCGACGGAGATACACCTCGGGAAGCAACGTCTGCCATGTTGTACTCGCTTTTAACATGACGCCACGCATGGGGTGGTATTGACTCTATTATCTGTGTAACACGGTTACACACAAATGTCTTCAGTTTATAAGCGTCAGTTTGCAGCCACGCTAAAACTATTGACGAATCTGTTAGCGCTGTGATTCTAGTCACATCAACTCGAGTTATGCATTCGCATGCGTACTTCATAAGTTTTCCAAGAAGAGCCGCGGCCATAAGTTCCATTCTAGGGATCGTCTGAGCCTTGACAGGTGCGACCTTCGATTTCGCCATTAGCAATCTGCACTTCACATCCGACTGACTCCGTGATATGACGTAAATGCAGGCAGCGTACCCACGAGATGATGCATCACTAAATCCAACCAGCTCGCATTCTGTTACATCTGGAAGCAATATGTGCCGTTGGATTTGCAACTCAGATAGGCGAGGTAGTTCGGTGATGAATGTCAACCACTGCTCACACACTTCTTGAGGCAGAGGATCATCCCAACCGAGACCCACCTTCCAAAGATCCTGAAGGATGCACTTTGCAACAAATGTGCAAGGAGCAATATATCCAACGGGATCGTAAATAGATGCTAGAGTCTTTAGCACAGATCTCTTGGTATTGACGGTATCTTGCTTGTTCAAAGAGAAGCTGAACGCGTCAAACACCGGAGACCATTTCAAGCCTAGAAGCTTAATCGAAACGTCATCCCGATCCTTTTGAAAAGTGACAGTAGTTTCACGATGTTCAACTGGAACGCGCTCGAATAATTCTTCACAGTTGCTAGACCACTTCTTTAGCACAAGTCCTCCGCACTGTAGCATATTAATTAACTCGTCCTGCAATGCACAGGCTTGGGAGAAGGTTGCGCATGACCATAGAATGTCATCCATATATATACCTTGTCGCACGACATTAGCAGCTGAAGGGAAACGTTCACCTTCATCATTGGCTAATTGTAGCAAAGTACGAATGGCCAGAAATGGACTCGAACTTACGCCGTATGTAATCGTTTTTAATTCATAGACTTTAATCGGCTCGTCTACGGACGACCGATATAATATGTGTTGATATTTTCTATCACATTCACGCACAAGGATTGCACGATACATTTTGCAAATATCACTTGCGAAACAGTATTCGAATAATCGAAAATTGGTTATAATGGAACCTATATCACGGTAGAGGTTTGGTCCTATCAACTGAGTATCGTTGAGAGAGATGTTTGTAGACGTTTTCGCACTAGCATCGAATACGACGCGCAAGGGTGTTGACGTACTGCTCGGCCTTAAAATGCTGTGATGTGGAATCAGATACTTGCTTGACTCGCTACCAGTGTACAAATCCATGTGGTCAAGTTTCTCATACTCGAGCATGAAGTCGTTGTATGCTTGCTGCAGCACTGGTGAACGCGCAAGTTTGCGCTCTGTTGCCAGCAATCGTCGTTCGGCGGCAACTCGAGAGTCTCCAAGTGTCGGCGTATCAGTCACAAAAGGCAGCGGCACGATGTATCTCCCCCCCTCATCACGGGAGTGATCACGCACGAATATATCTTCAGCCAGCTGATCTTGAGGGCTGAGTACAGGTTTGCACGGCAATTCCTCTACTTCCCAGAAGTCACGCAGCGTTTTGTCTAAAGTCTTCTCTTCAGAAATCGACAGATGTAAATTTAATGACAGTTGATTACTTTCGTTGTATAATCTTCCACTTACGACATAACCGAAAACCGTCTCTATCACCTTGGGTATGTTCGGCTTGACATTAGTCGGCTTGTCCAACATCAAATCAGACACGACACCGTTGTCCAACAGAATATCTACCGATGACTTTTCGTAGAACAATGGGTCAGCCAAATCGAAATTCTTGTATTCTTCCACGACTTCCGGTGGAAACGAAACATTTGGCATTTCGGATGACACTTTCTCTACTACGACCAGTTCTAGCCGGAAACTCGGAACGTCCGATTTACACGGCTTTAAGTCGCATGTCACCATGCCAAAGTTTTTGACTAGTTCACCTCCTAGCCCTGATACCGTGTAAGGGCATTTGTTGCGAGGTAAGCCCAAACGTTGAGCACAGTTCAAAGTAATGAATGAACTTTGAGCTCCAGAATCAAGAACGGCACGGCAGTTCTGATATTGACCAGTGATGTCAACGACTAGAGTCCTCGTAGTCCCCAGTACTATACCGTAAGAACTGGAATTTTCAGTCACGGAATGAAGATTCTCAGTAACGGTTGGATCGGGTGTCACAGCCACACTCACGGAGCGCGGTAGTAAAGGCCCCGCTGCATGCACGGCAGCACGGGGCGTCTGCGGCGTCGGCACGGCCGTTGCCTGCAGAACACTTGCATCCCGATGTAGTAAATAGTGGTGAGGCCGAGAGCAAACTCCACAAGTCATGTTGCTCTTACAACTTGACGTTTCATGACCACTTTTTAAACAGTTGGTGCATAGTTTCAAGGCATTGACACGGTCAATCCTGTCTTGAACTAACAGTTTACGAAACTGTTCGCAACGATAAATCAGATGATTTGAGTTGCAATGCACGCAAGTCAGTTTGTTTTGGTTCGAATTATTTTGAGTATCAAAACGCGAAACAGCTAATCCAACCTTTTGTGAAGACGAAGTTGCGTTCGAATATTTGAAATTGGCCGGTTTATAACTCGGTTGTGCGAAGTTGACAGATGACTTCACTTTGACTTGTTGATTGTTTATAGTCCGGGAGCCGGCACTAGGAAATGTATGTTCCAAAACTTTAATTTGTTTGTTGACGAAATTTATTAAATCCGCGAATATCGGTAATTTATTTTGATCGCGGCTTTCTTCAAACAATTTCCGAGTATGACTGTCTAACCCACGTAATGCCAAATGACAAAATAGATAGTCGTCCAAGTTCTCAATCTGCAAGGCGTGAATCGCTTTCAACGAATGATCAAAAGTCTCCACGAACGACGGTTAAATTCGCTACGCTGTCTTTTGTCAAAGGCGAAAAGTTCAGCATTTTGTCCAGATATCTGCCGGTCAACGCCCTAACGTCTTGGTATTTATCAAGTAAGCTTTGCCAAACAAGTGGGTAATTGAATGACGTGATCGGAAGACTTCTGACAATGCTCAGTGCTGGACCTTTGACGCAAGATAGGAGATAATGAAATTTATCTATGTTCTCGAACTTGCGATTGTGAACCAAAGACACGAAGGTATCATGGAATGTAGCCCAGTTCTCTACCTGCCCGTCAAATTCAAATAACGTTAGCTTCGGTAAGACCGGCCTAGCTAGACAATCATCCTTGGTTGTAGTTGAATATTTTTCGGTTGGCTCCTGAACTATACGCGTGCAGTTCAAAGCTACCATTTTGCAAACATAATATAATTCGTCGAAGCTTTCTAACGCGCTTGTTGAAGGTTTAGCCTTGGGGTTTGACTGCATTTCAAGCATGATAATTTCCATGACAATTTTTTCGAAATCGCTACGAGCGTCATCAAGTTCTGAAAACTGTACCATGTAATTCTGTACCGAGTCTAGACTATCCAATTTAACAGTTTTGGATACATCATACGCCTTTTGTAATTTTTTGAATAAATATTCTTTTTCAATTGTCAAAGTGCTAATTTGCAATAAAGATTGCACCTCGCCTTCCGCCATTTTTGTCACGGACAAAAATATGACGAATTGGTTGAATTATATTTTTGAAAATCTGTGAGAACAGGGAATAGCTTTATAGCGAATACGATTCGCGACGGAAGCAACGGTTATATTATAGATTATAATTTGGGGAATTAAACAAAAAATAGGTAGGTTCAAAATTTTGAAAATGCGGTTCGAAGACCAGAAAATGTGGCGTAAAGCCGTTAGCGGACTGTATGTAAAGAAGGAAGTATCTTGGTGTGGAGTCAGAAATATGTGAACATTATACTGATCCAAGAATAAATATCAAGGACTTACCGTTGCTGTCGCCCGTTCTGTCTCGGAGGCCTCCGTCAGCTTCCTTTTGATCACACGGTTTTAATAAATAATGTTTTTGCTGTAATTCTTGCTATATTCGCAGACACTAGTTTTGACACTAAAGTCTAGTTACATTTTTCATACAGAGAGAAGCAAAGCGGCCAGTGTCCCCGCCATTTATAAATGAGTCAGTATAAAGGTTAATACTAAACAGAGCTTTATGTAACATGTCAGGTACACTGAGCTACCGTCATCAGTGTAGTTAGAGCTTTATCTAACATGTCAGGTACACTGAGCTACCGTCATCAGTGTAGTTAGAGCTATATCTAACATGTCAGATAGACTGAGCCACCGTCATCAGTGTAGTTAGAGCTTTATCTAACATGTCAGATAGACTGAGCCACCGTCATCAGTTTAGTTGGAGCTTTATCTAACATGTCAGGTACACTGAGCTACCGTCATCGGTGCAGTTAGAGCTTTATCTAACAAGTCAGGTAGACTGAATCACCTTCATCAGTGTAGCACGAGTTTATCCAACATGTCAGGTAGACTGAGTCACCGTCATGTGTAACACTGGCTTTATCTAAATATACTCATCCACCGCCGCAGGTGTTCAAACGTAAACAACGCTCATATATCGTAGGGCTTAAATACCTATCGATTTAAATGGCTTTGCAAATTGTACAAACGAGATTTACCCTGCTCCGAAACGGCGATGTCTTAATTGTTGACTAATTCGTGGGATTTTATTCAGAGGGAAATGTTTGGATTTACTAAGGTTCAATGGTTTTAAGCTGTGAATATTCTTCTCTGAATTTAGAGCATGGAATCAGAAGTTGATAAATAAATTAGATTAGACCATTGAGACAAAGATCAAAGCACAAAGAAAAAATTAAATGCGTAACCTGGCGGAAGGGGCCGGGAATCACACCCGGTACCTCTTCATTACCGGTCCAGCGTGTTAAACTCTTCACCATCCTAACGCCCCGATAACATTTAGATTTTTTCCTTGTGCTGCGATACACGTTTTCTTGTCTTTTTCGCATAAACATTAATTACAACGCCAATTATCGCTCCGAATATTATCTTCTGCCTCATTACTCCAAAACTGAACTGGATTTTTCACCAATCTTGGTACTTACTGGAATATTTAGCCATTTGTTTCGTAAATAAGTATGAAAAGAAAAATATCGGCCAAGTGCGAGTGGGACTCGCGAACGAAGGGTTCCGTACCATTATCTGTAAGTTTGTTGTATGGGAGCCCCCCTTAAATATTTATTTTATTTTATTTTTAGTATTTGTTGTTATAGCGTAGAAGTTTTTAGGGTTCCGTACCCAAAGGGTAAAAACGGGACCCTATTACTGAGACTTCGCTGTCCGGCCGTCCGTCCGTCTGTCCGTTTGTCACCAGGCTGTATCTCAAGAACGGTGATAGCTAGACAGTTCAAATTTTCACAGATGATGTATTTCTATTGCTGCTATAACAACAAACACTAAAAATAAAATAAAATTAATATTTTAGGGGGGCTCCTATACAACAAACTTGTTATAGATTATGGTACTGAACCCTTCATGCGCGAGTCGGACTCGCACTTGCACAATTTTTTTTTCTCAAAAAATGTAGTGTTTCCATGGGATGAGCGGGTAAACCATATTTTGTCGTTACCGAATTGCATTAGTTATAACATAATCACACCAAATTGTCCCATATGTGAGCCGTAATCCATTTAAAAAGGATTGTGTCGGGGCAACCCGGCAGCTTTACACTGGGTTTGCGTTAATAAATTTGAAACAAACTAGTTACATTCATGGCGATTTGAAGTATATTTATTTGTGCAAGTTAGTTATAGTATCAGTATTAGTTTAAAAGAGAGCCTATGATGGTAGCGTTTATCACGTGATAAATAAGTGACAAAGCATCTGTCACTCACACTCGCATTTTCTCAAAACGTGACGGATGCTTTGTCACTTATTTATCGCGCGATGAAAGCAACCATCATAGGCCCCCGGAGCTACTTTTGAAGTCGTGTTTAAGTGAAACCTTGGTTTAAAAAAAGCTTTTTTTTATGATATCATCAAGTTTGTCTTAAAATGGGGTCCATAGTTACTTAGATGATTTAGAACATTTTTATTGGGGTTTAGATTAAACTCAAACAGTAAGCCGCTCATACGATGTTTTATTTTCCTAAGACTATATTCAAGGATCGTCTCAGTTCTAAGATCTTCTTCTACATTGTTCCTTTAATATTCTGAAAATGGTCCGAGCCATACAAAAGTTTACCAACCACTGGCTTATAATCATACCTCGACCGACAGGGTGGCATCAAATCATTTGCACCTTTGAGCACCTAATCTTCTATACAGATAGGTACGGGATAATTATTCTATTGATGAAATGTTATTATGCATGTGAAATTGTGCCCAGTACTCTTTATTGCACACCTCACACAGCAACCAAGAGTGATACAATGTAAGAAATTAATAATAAATAAATAAATAAATAAATATTAAGGGACAATCATACACAAATCGACCTAGTCCCAAACTAAGCAAAGCTTGTACTATGGGTACTAGACGACGATATACATAATATATAAATACATATATAGATAACATCCATGACCCAAGAACAAATATTTTGCACAAATATTTGCCCCGGCCGGGATTCGAACCCGGGACCGTCGACTCAGTAGGCAGGTGTCTACCAACCGAGCCAAACGCGTCGTCAAAACCAATTGTCCAATTACAATTGGAGGTAAACAACCCGGCGGTCTTATTGCCATAGAGCGATCTCTTCCTGACAACCTTTGTCACAACCTTTGTGTGTGTTTGTTTGTGTACATGTCACAGATGCAAAGATTTCCACCTACTTTTTCCGGCGGACGAAGTGACGGATAGTTTCCATCAGTGTTCTTTTATTTTCTGCATTTTCCTCTAGCAGCTATATTTTCCTTTAAAATGTGTAAATAGCACCTGTCCAGGACAGCTCGCGCGACTTAGTGTCAGGCGCGCTGAGGAACAGAAAATAACGTGAAAGCTTAGTCACCTAGGTTTTTTATTTGACGACTTTTACATTTTTCTCGGGGCACTCCCCCGTTTGATTCTAGGACACGAAAAACGTTATAAATTTCTTGTTAGATATTTCATCAAATTTTAGGCAACCGGGTTATATACGTTTTCTGCTACTGTCAAGCAAAAAAAAACAATTGAGGTATTATTTTATATTTAACGCTGATCGTAAAAATAATATTTTGGATAAATAAACTTTTTTATAAAATCTAGTTTCAGTGTATTAAACATTGTAACTTTATAGGGTAAACCGCACACTTCATAAACCCCAAACGCTGTTATTCAAGATATTTGCAGTCGTCGCTGTATTATTTTATTATTTTAACAATGTATGTTGAACCCTCCGTAGCTAGATGGTTTCTCCCAGGCCTTATTTCGCCATACTTAAGTGGTACTCGGCAGGTCATGCTAAGACGTGTCCGCCGCACCGATCGGCGTGAAGTCGGCGTGGCCTTGTGTACTTTGTATTTATGCGCATACAAATAATGTTACCTGTACTTTATATAAAGTACAGGGTGCGCATAAATACAAAGTACACAAAGGGCACGCCGATTTCACGCCGCGGCGGCGTACACTGCGGCGTCGGTACAAAACCGGCGCGGCGCACACGTCTAGTCCTGCTCTATTTCGCATATTATTTATATCCGAAACTTATTTCGCGAACTAGTTTCGCATAATTTGATCCCGCCGATTGTAGCTTAATACCTATTGTATTGCCGATTTTTAGTAAGCTACAAATTCGGCCCGAAAAATAAGGCCAGAGAGTTCTTGAATGGCGACCATGTACCGTTCCTCATAAATGACGGAAAATGCCGAACCGAGAATGATGGAAAACGGAAATTGGTCAATTCAATTTGATATCCAATAGACGATTAATGGTGATCCAATTGTAGTTTAAACACGCCAATATATAATTCAATTGTTTTTAATTCAAATTAATTCCATGTGATACATACGAACTTTCGTAGCTCGGCACATTGTTGTCGTATTTGCTAGTCTGTGACTATTTTCAAATTGTACATAAATGTGCCCCTGGACACTGTTATGCTAATAATGTCCTGTCTGTGTGTGCTTTTATGTTTTTTTTCTTTCTTTCTGTAAATGTTAATAAGCAGTTTTATGCACTTAAGCCATTAGTATTTATTGATTTAGGCTATTTATGACCATATTTTAGAGCAGTGTCGTGAAAATATTATGATATAGCAACCCCTACGCATCTGTCTGTACATTTTTCCAACAATAAGCCCGTCTACTAGCTATGACAAAATTCTGAATAGCATAGCTACAAGTGCGCTGCGATTTACAGTCTTCAACCATAAAATATTAAAACTTGAATTTACTACTTTAAGCTCAAATCTGTCTCAAATATTTGGTAAAAATATACTTTATTTAATCGTAATATGCCTGGTTTTGCAACGAAACGTCCTCGTTAAAATACGAGGATGTGGTACATACCTTTACTTATTGAATTTCGCTTGAGGTTTTACGACGTCGTATAAATAATTATAGGGCTTGCAAGAAATAAAAGTTAGTGAAGACTGTAGCAGTAGTCCGAGTAAAGCACAGGCATACTTAGTATCTAATTATTCCCCGACAAAAAGGTGTACCTAAATGCATATCTGTGTGTCTGTCTGTAGCATCATAGTTTCTCCCAAACGGATGGTCGGATTGAATGCGGTTTTATTATCGAAAACCTTGACTGTCAAGATGTTTCTCAGCTATAATTTGTTGGATCGGGTATTTTTTTATTTGAATTCAGGTTCTTTTAAATATGTCAATTTTATGATTGTGATTAGGCTGAGAAATTGCTCAATAGAATATATATCAATAATTTGTCGAATGCGGACCTATTCTGTAACATATTTATGTTTGTTAATTAAACATCCAATTTACTTGATTGAGCACAGATACATATGTACCTACTCTTAAAATTGGCTGGTTATAGCATAAAGCAGAAAAACATTTATATCTTGTTGAAAATGAGAAATAATATTACAGGATAAAAAAATCTAACAATATCTTTTCCTCTCCGAGGCTTAAAACTGAAGAGATATTTATGTTCAGGCTTACAAGTAGGGTTGCCAATCGTCCCACTTTACGCGGGATGTCCCGTTTCTGCACCCCTAGGGTGCGTCTCCACAGAGGCGTCTCCGTTTCAGTGGACCTCTAGACTAATATGCGTCCTGCAAAGGGCCCACGCGGGATGCCGACAGGCTACACTAGAATATAAAGACTAAAACGACGTTTCAATTCTAATTTTGGGTAATGTGAGAGGCATAACACTAATTTTAATACGCCACGGTGCACTCGCTTACTCGGCACTACCCTGCGCCATCTTCTTTCCATTTATAGTCCCGCATTTTATAGCCAAGTCCCGCAATTGACAACATAGATTTTTTTGAACCAGGAACCTTTTTTATCGATATTATCAAATAAAGGATAACAGATGACCCATTATCACATTTTTTCATAGTCAAAAATATCCCAATTTGTGTTCTTCCTCATTCTAAAAGAGCATAAACGACCAATCACAGTGCATACAATCATACGGTCGGACTATTACTAAGGTTAACTTACTAAGGATTGTATGGAAATTGTACCACTGTTATTATTGTATGTTACGACTGTAAAATTTTCCACGAGGTGGCGTCATGTAGAGAGCCGATTCTTAGATGACGCTGCTTTCACATCCATACTTCCATACTAATATTATAAATGCGAAAGTGTGTCTGTCTGTCTGTCTGTCTGTTACCTCTTCACGCTTTAACTGCTGAACCGATTTAGACGAAATTTGGTATATAGATAGTTTCAGTCCCGGGGAAGGACATAGGATACTTTTCACCCCGAATAAATTTAGTGTTCCCGTGGGATGAGCGGGTAACACCGCGGGGCACAGCTAGTTTTTTATATGTGAAAAACTAGTCTGTATAATGAAATAAAAATAATAATTTACGGTTCTGTGATAGTAAATTAATGAAATTAATTTAAACTGGACAGTATTTGAAAATTAGTAATGTTGTAAATTAGATCGCAAAAGTACCGCAAATCTGTGCACTAAGCTTGGCAACCCTGCTTACGAATGACTAATGAATGAGAAGGGAGTGGCCGGATCATGGAGGGAGAATTCATTGAAACGCGAATGCACTTTTTATTATTATAAATCTATGAGGATTCCTTTGAGTTTTCCTTTTTAAGACGTTTCCCGGATTGCAAACATTTTTCTTGTGGAAATTACGAGTGATGTTTTTCCTCTCGCACGTGTATGAGTGAAACACACTAGTATTATAAAAGCAAAAGATTGTGTGACTGAGTGTGTTTTGCGGATTTGTGTGTAGGTAATTTGGAACGGACATAGTTTATACCCGAGCACAACCTAAATTCGGTCAATCACCTTTTTTTCTTTTTTTGTCTAAACATGGAGTATTATGTATCATTTTAGTCGGTATGATGAGTATTTTTCATTTATGAAATAAAATAAAGGAATTTTTATTAATTTATTTTTTCCGTACAATAGTTTTATCTCAGTTTTGTTACGCCCATGCTAACTGTGTTACTTTTTATCATATATTTAGTTTTGGCTTATCAAAACTGAGACAAAACATTTATATGCAAAATTATACATATATGACACTACAAAAGAGGAAAATGTATATACTATCTTCTGCAATTTTAGTTAACCGCAAATTTATCTCCCAACAATAAATAACTGATGCTACAAAAGTAGGTTTACGATCTTCAATGTAATGCGTACCTAAACAATAATTTTCGTCGAAAGATTCGGCCAAAAGAGGATTCACAGTGTTTGTAAATTTTGCATTGTATTTGATCTTTCTACCGAATACCAATTCTAATAAATTATTGTAGATAAAAGTACTAAGTTACGAGTTAAAACTATATAGGTAGGTAATAAGATTATATTCGCGTAAAACCTATAAGTATGGTACTACTAATAGACGAAAATGTATGTAGCTGCTGCGTATGTTGTATTTTATCAAAGATGGCTGCTTAGAATTTCTTGCTACAAAATAATCAATCCACGGCTTGGAAAGCCGCCGCACTAGCAGACATAGAGCTAGTTTAACTTACAACTGTTCATTTAGTCTTCGTTCACGTGAGATAGGACTTACATCGGGCTTCCCTGTTACTGGTGACTCTATTTTAAATGGGATCCTCTTATTTGATAACCAAACACTTCACCGAATACTTCATTTCATACAATACAATACGAAAAACAAATTCATAGATACTTTTTCAGAAATCTTGAAAATGTCAAGCTATAGATTAGGTTAGGTTAGGTTTACGTTATCCCATTCCAAAACATTTTAAACGTGTCTGAAAAAAAATATTTCGATGAAATGAAAATTCGATGAAACGATTATCTATAAAACAAGAGATTGTCTATAAACCATTTTAAATACATACTTTAAGATGGGCACCGCAATTTTCTTTTTTTACCGTAGTCGAGTAAAAATATCTTTTAACCTTTTTTTGGGTATAGACTTATAGAGCATCGAAAATTTACTAAATTCGTATTTCGACCGTTAGTGTTGTAATTATTACGTGCATGAAACTCTTTAGATTTTGCCGTAAATATGATAGAAAATTGGTTTGCAAAACAATTTTTACGTGCCATGAAGCGTTTTCTACCTTTATTATAAATCATAGAACATATTGAATAATGTGTTTTTTAAATCTTCTCTTCTCTTTAATGTGACATAAATTTGTAATGCGAAACTAGTGACACTCGATTGTTTGTAGCTTCGTAATCAAGTCTATTTTCAGTAATCATTCATTTACAAAAGTGGCCCTAGTTTTGCATTACATGCCTCAATAGCTATATTATGTTAACTGCGTGGTCTAAAATTACTGTACTCCTTTTCATTTAGTACAGTGAGAAACAAACCGATGATGCAATATCGCATGGCATACGTTTTATTAACAAACCTTTGAATCCAACGAAAATCGTAACCAAGTAATTTACCGTACAGTGAACGACCGAAAATAGTACGAATTTTTCCTGCCTACTGGAAAAGCACAAAATTCCCTTTGAAACAAGCTGAATTTTCGAGGCAGTAACCCGGTTGCCAATCGGCAAAGGCGGGTAATTCGCGCCCAGTCTGAAATTTAAAACGCTTCCACTTTTTCTGACGGCTGGATCAACACATTCCCTTGGGTATGAGTCTTTTGAGCGTTACAATTGATAGAGAAATGGCCAAGAGCTTAGAGCAACTATTGAGTGTATGAGTATGTGAACAATGCCATCTATCGGGAGTCTGTTTATTAGATAATAATGATGATAATGACCTTGTTGAACACGTGAAGCTGTGCCCTACCGGTTAATTTGAGTATGCGGCTGATATCTATGCCGTCACATACATAGGAGATGCAAAGTTAATGCGGCCGGGTTGGCAAAGTTGCGATCTGTCACGTCAAAAGTGGCCGATTGCGATATAACGGAGATATCTCAAATATTGGTCTAATTGAGCCATGACTTATGATAGGTGGTGCTGTTTACTTACCAATGTAATCAATCATGAATGAAGCTGTTAAATATATAACATCTTACACGAATGCTATATAACTTATTTTAACTAATATATTATTTTATAGTTATGTGAGGAGTACAAAATAAATTCCTGTTAGGAATTAATCATAAATTACTACGAGGCCGAGAAAATGGGGATTGACTGACCAGTAGGTATATGCTAAGGATACGAGGCTGGCAATCCTTTTTCACACCGATTACTTTAATAAAAAAAATAAAAAATCAAATTACAGTATGAAATATTTATATTTTTAGTGGCAGAATATCATAACGCTTATGTTTTTTAAATGGCGAAATGCTGTGATGTTGTTTCAAAAAATTATATTGAAATAAAAGAAGGTTGCATTCCCGGCGAGGCGCCTGAAATGTTGGTTGAAATATCATTACATATCAGCTTCATGTCGAACCCCCGCCGCACCCGAAACGTGAGAGTTCCAAGCCTTACTAGAACATAATAACGTCAATATTTCATGAGGGAAAATAATAACACACACAGTAATTTGATGTCTCTTGAATTTTCCCCTTACCGTGCAAATTACGAAAATGGAAGCCATCACTAAGCACCTAAAATCGCTCTGTTCTCATTTTCCACTGGCTAAATTGGTCCAACTGAGCTAAGTAATATCGTGATGCCAATCTCAAAGGAGGGTGCTGTATCTATGAAATCCTGGTCGGACATAATTTCACAAATGGACCTAGGTTTTAGGGAAATTGATTCAATCCTCGAAACGTTCAATCGGAATTGTTAATAATCCACGAATATCCTGTTAATTTTTTTGTAAAACATCATCAGTATAGGTACATCTTCCAGTTAACCGTTGATGTAAAGCCTGACCAGAAATATATGAGGATTGTCAAGAGGGTGCTATTTATAAGATTTATATGGCAACAATTTTGCAACCAGTCGCAACGCAACCGCGCTATAATGACATAAGTTGAAATACCTGTCAGTTCCTATAGTAACCTCGTTATCATTTAATTGAATGCACTCTTTTCCTGAATGTTTTTCGTGTAGTGAACACGTGTACGATTTATTTATAATATTACGTTCACGACTGTGAATGGCTTTCGGCATTTTCTTTGGATATTTTAAAATATTTGTCTTTTAAAGGAATGACATTGACATTGTTTAGAGTAATCATAAAATCATTGCCAGTGTAAGAAATTAGTTCCAGTGAAATTCCGCAATATGGCGCATCCTCATATATTTCTGGTCAGGCTTTTCTTACCTATAGGTAGGAGGTAAGGAGAATGACTCAAGCTTGTCGTCGTCGTCGTCTTAAATGTTTTCAATATATCAGTTTCAATACAACTAAGGAATTGTTTCACATGATGCCCACGGCTACTCTCTACCTTTGTACTGCTCGCCATCGGCATCCTCACACACTGGAGCCTAAATGGTCGAGAACTGTGCCGTTCCAGAGGAATTTCTTACCGCTAACGCTTCGCATGTGGAAGAAGCTCCCTGCCGAGATTTTCCCCGGAGATTACAGTACCGTGAAATACGCCAACTTTGCCTCCAAATGGAACTTTGCCCAAAACGCTACTTAAAAAAAGAAACGTTACTGTAGACAATTTCAAGATGATTCCATAATCATTTAATCAAGATGATTCCATAATCATCTTGAAATTGTCTACAGAAACGTTTATTTTTTTAAGTAGCGTTTTGGGCAAAGTTCCATGTAGAGGCAAAGTTGGCGTATTTCACGGTATGCGAATTTTCAAGAGGGAAGTAGGTTTTTAAAGGGTCGGCAACGCGCATGCGTCCATAGGCGGCGGTAACTGCTCAACATCAGGCGGGCCGCATGCTTGTTTGGAACCATCGTAGTATAAAAAAAAGTAAGTACAGTGCAGTAGGCTGCAGAGAAACCTGGTAGGTAATTCGACCAATTTTAGAGAGATGATGGAGATCTCTCCATTTCATCACCATCCGTCGCTTTTGACGTGTCCCTACTTGACAAGTGGCGATATCCCTTGAACATCGCAACTTCGTCAATCCGGTCGCGCTTAATTTTCGTTTCCTGTATTTGTGACGGCATAAATAACAGGCGCATACTTTAACTTGACCTTGTAGTGCGTGAAACTAGTCAGTTACGTTTCGTTCGAAACAGAAATTCATATGAATGAATGGCATTTTTTTCAATCATTATCGCCTTCGTATTTTCAAAATTGAGATGAGATATGTCACTTGAAGCTCATCGCATTTTAATAACAGTTCAAAGGCGATATCACTGTTATCTAATAGAGTTTTGACGTTTTGCGATCTCTCAAACGGCATTCTCGAATTAGGTCGCTGACCCTTGATTTTCTGATTTTATACATTGACATACAATAAATAAAATAAATATCGGACAACCTCACACAAATCAATCTAGTCCCACAGTAAGCGCTAGTAGTAGGCTTGTGTTATGGACACTAGACGACGATAAACATACTTATATAGATAAATACATACTTAAATACAAATAACATCCATGACCCAGGCACAAATATTCGATTTCATCACACAAATATTTGCCCTTGCCGGGATTCGAACCCAGGACCGCCGGCTAAGTAGGCAGTTGCTTAACCACTGCGCCAGCCGCGTCGTCAAAAAAAATAATCTCAAATGTTGAACTGAAGATGGTTTTAGTTCAGCATTTCTTTTCAACGTATGAATAAAATTGCGGCGTAATTATCTCGGCCTATTTTTCAATTTACTAAATATAATATTTAAAAACGTACACTACCTTTAAGTATACAAAATTATTAAAAAAGAAACTAAGCGTAAGCACGCGTAAGTAACATAAAATAAACCGTTTCTTACAACCTGTATAAGCATTGACTCGCTTTCGGTTTCCCATCACAACTCCGAAACATTGTTTCCCATCTGTAATGTTTCGCCAAATTTTCATTTTTCCGAAAGTATTTTTTCCTGAAACTAATAATATTTGCAGGGTTTTATAAACATCGTTTTAAAGAACCCTAAACAAACTCAACCTAACCTAATGGTTAGGTTTGTTTTATAATTATCCTGTAGTTTTGGAAAAAAATATCTTACGGTCAAACAAAAATTTGGCGAAAAGTTACAGACCTGAAATAACAATTTAGACTTACGATAGGTAACCCTCGCTTTCCTATAGAACAGGTTGCATTTAAATATTCCAAACTTAAAACATGTCAAATACCTTCAAAGCTACATATTTTATTCTGTTTCAATGTTCGCGGTTCCCGAACGCCTATCAATCTTCATGCACTCCGCCACTCGGGGCTCCGACGTACATTGGCTTCGTAAGTCGCGACTGCAATATTCTATTGCATTTCCAGAAAATTCAGCTCAATTTGAAGAACTAGATGCATTGGCAATACTAACTATGTAGTATAACTTGTAACCTGACTTGGTCAATTTTAGAAGTTCTAGCAAACCCATATAATGCACAAATAATATTATACACCGTGTATATGGGTAAGGCCGCCAAAAAAGGAACATTTCGCCAGTAACAAAATGTGCTGTTAGTTTAATAAAAATTTGCTTCAAATTATTTATTTTCAATGTTTCTTTTGGGAAAAGCAACATTTGTTTTATTTGTTTCAATATAGAGGAATACGTTAAATCGGCTGTCAATATTTTTTTTTTTGTATTTTAATAATGTGTGATCACAACGTCCCCAATACAACAAAAAGTGTGCAAAATTATCTCTTGCCTATTTACAATGTTTTTTTTGTGTTTTGTATCATTCATCGGGCATTTCAATAAACTTTCCGTATGTTACTTAATTATGGAAGAGTTTGACTACCTTAGCAACTAAATAGCACGTTAAAGTAATGCTTATTTCATTAAAAAACATTACGTTATCATATTGTACGCTATTATGTAACAATTTTTATGTAACCATAATTATTATTGAAACTTGGCAATTATATAGAAGAATTCAAATTTATTCAATGAAAATAATATTTTTTAGTTAGTCTATGCACCGCCGCTATTTTGCCGGCCATATTTAGTCGTGTGCCGCCTATTCAAAGGGAACGGTCGTGTTTGCGGACTTTTCAAAAACACATTGTTTGGTGATTTTAAAGGTAACTGTGCATTATATTGTTCAAAGTCAGTGTCATGTAATTGGGATTTTAATGTCGAAATAGAGCGCTTGTATGTGACTTTTATGTAACGTATGTAACGATATGTATCGGTTTTCTATGTAACGTTACATAAAAGTGGTATAAAGGCCAGATCACTTTTGTATTATTAATTTACATTAAACAAACAAGAGTTAAATTTAATAATATAAAAAATAAACAATTTCGAAATGAACAGTTTCGTTTCATTGTAGATTTGCCTTTTCATAACTTTTATGATACTGATATGTAACACACACTTCTGTTACATACACTTTTATGTTACTTTTATGTGGCATAAGGCCAATTTTACGACCATATAACCGCAAATTTTACGAGTTCTTAGTATAGGCACCTATTAATATATTGATCCGAAAGTTATTAAAAATATCGAACTTTTTTTTTCGATATAAAATAATTCAGCACGCAATGTATCTGTCTGTTGACAATAACATCGTGATGTCACGACTGTCACTAGTAATAACTTTTAATAAGTGTACGCCATACATTACTGATAACAAAATTTAAAAAAAATAATTACGCTAGGGCAGTTAACGCTTAATTAATAATCGTTATAAATATCAGATTATAGCACTAAAATGTACGTCTGGCTCCGATTTCAGATTTGCGGTTATATCAAATATACACGCTGTGTTCTATAAAATACCTATAACTGGACATAGCTCAGAAAACCTACTGCTCGTCAGTCATATTCGAATTATCGGTATTAAAGTATAACGGTATACCCCAATTACGTAATTGAAATGGTAAATGATGGTCCTCAGCTTAATCGGTGTTACTCGTACTTATCAAGCAACAGTCAACAGTTAAAAATTGGATCTGCCGGCGTGGTTAATGCCCACAGTTGTCGTCTTAATCCAGGGTCGCGGCAGGCTCGGTAAATACTAATCTTTGCCAAAGCTATTTGCCCATAGAGTAACGAGGAAACGGAGAGTTGTGTTTAAAAAACGGAAAAACCAGGGCAATTAATGGATTCCACGTTGCTAGATTATGACGTCTAAATCAATACAATACAATAAGGTTACCTATTTGATGACAGCTCAAATCAGCTACTCTTTATGAAACGTCAAAAATGATTTATTAGTAACATTGAGGTATTATTTATAGTTTTGTTCGGGTCTGTGGCTCTATTAGAGCCACAGACCCGAACAAAATTGTCGAAAAAAGTGGCACTGCTGTCATGTTCAAGTAGATGCCAATAACGCTTATTTATAATTTAAAACAACATAATTACTTCGTAAAAAATAACTCTTTACTCAAATGTTTAAGTGCCAAATTGGCTTACGTACTTATTACCACAAATATTTTTCGTGTAAATTAACTTTTTTAGCGTATTCTGACTCATGTCTCTTGTCAAACTCGGAACATGGCACGAATGGAGCAGATTTTAATAGTTTTACATACTAAAAATATTTTCATTATTATTTTATTTAGGTATTAAAATATATTTGTTGTTTGAACTAAATAAAGTCGTAAATTGTTAATAACAAATTAAGTTACGTTTTGATTTAACTACTGCATAAAAGGGTCCCGACACTGCATAGAAGGGATCAGTAATAATGACATCATGATTTCTCAACTCATCTTGCTCTAGTAGGTATGTGAAATGAGAGTAAGGCAAGTGCAAAATATTAACATTTTTAACCCTTTAAAGTTTGATGATGTTTGGCGTGGCGTGAAAGTCGGTGGCGTAGTATGCACGGCAGCACACATTGTCTTTAGGTGGTCTTGGCGTTCAAAGGTTTAAACTGAACGTGTCTAGACTCTGAGACAAAATAAAACAATGACAACACAGCAATTTTTTTATTAATATTTATTAATGTAACCTGTAGGATCTGCTTGTAAAAGGCATATGTTCAATAACACTGGCTCACTCGCCGCCGCACACATAGCAATGTCATGCGTCCACTCTCGCCCTCGGCTCGCGTGTAACTAAACGCAGCATCCCATGTGGCGTGCGCCCGAGACAGTGTATATATATTTATGTATATATACCTACTACCACAAACACTACATAACCATTTTACGCTTCTTTTGTATACATTGTCATTTTTTTACGTTTTTATTGAGATATTAAAGCTGTGTTGAGTGAAAGACTTCAACGCTTCTTTTGATTAAACATGAAAAAACATATATGATTATGCCAAACGAACACACGAGAGACGAATTATTTGGCTGAAATTATTCTTGACGTCTGTCTCTTACTAAACGTGACCTCAATTTTTCACGTTGTTTAGGATCGCGTGGGAATCTTTAATAAAAAAAATAGGATAATTATTTATTGCACTCCTTTATTAATTAATAAAATATAAAACTATAGCGACTCCTTAGATTTTTGTTCTGTGATGAGGTGCATTTTGTAGGGACAAAGTTAATAATTCTAATCTAAAATATGCTATGATTTTACATAGGATTCGTTAATTAATCAGTAGAATCTGCGTAAAAAAGAATATTCCGACCTTTTTCTTTATTTTATAGCTGTTATTTCTGCAATTTTTCACTGAAAATTAAGTCATTTTTGAGACCCGTCACCTGTCATGGTCTAAACGAGACTGATCGCCCAACTAATGCGATTTGTGATTTTGCATTAGTTGGGAGGGTGCCATTTTTTCCGTCTGATTGTGTGTCCATGTAATTATTACGTCAATGATTAGTAAGTATCAAGTTTCTATGAAGATACTGGCTTGTGACCAAGGAATATAAAACTCACAAGGAGAAGAACGGTAACTACGTACAAAAAAAGTTGCTTATCCTTTTTTTTTAATACTACTAGCGCCAACGTAATTGAGCTGTGAACTAAGTGACAGCGCGGGCTTTTAGGCGGGGTTTTCAAACATGCCATATTGAAAGTTTGTTTTTTTACAAACTTCTCTATTTAAAACATGTCTTTTTTTAGTTTTTGTCCAATTAAACATAGTATAATGTCCAAAAGTTCGTGGTAGTTTATTTGGTTCCGTGTATTTTTGAGTGTTTGCTTAGTAGTTTTAATGATACCATTTTTTTTCACTATAGTCAAAAACCGTATTATATATTGATAACAGTCAATCAGAATATTTCCACAAGAGTACAACAATACGTATGTAGTATGAAAAAACGCGATACCCGAGGTCCTGCAGTGATTCACAACATTCGGTTTGATATAATAATACTGGCGACAGAATTTTTTTTCATTCCGCGAAAAGTACGGGAGACTATCGAAATTTAGTCGTCATCCGAATTTTAACCGAGATTGTGGATGATCGGTCTCAGATGGAGAACAGTTTTAGATACTAGAGTCAGACCACGCTGACTCTTCCAAGCAAAAGAACTGTCTAACCATACAAACTGACTCACGTTTTATGTATGTAATACATACATAATACTATGTATGTATGTATGTATGTAAACACTTTATTGTACACAAAAATACATTAAAACAAAACAAAACATGTACAAAGGCGAACTTATCCCTTTAAGGGATCTCTTCCAGTTAACCTTTGAGTAAATGATGCTAAACACAAAAGTAAACGGTAGACAACCAAAGCAACACTTACAATACGAAGGAGGATAATTTAACAATAATACCTACACATGAAAATGCAAAAAACCAAAATAGAGAGATATATAGGCAAACAGTCAATATAATACATAATACCTATAGGTAATAACAGATATATAGATTTTATGGTTTGACAGATCATTTTCCTGGAAGAATTAGCGTGATCTGACTCTACATCGGTGTTTATAGTGTGGACGAGACCTTAGCAAGTGACGTACCTACTGAGTGTTGTGTGTTACTGCAACCCGACAATTGACATCGTGAGGAGAGATGATTAGGGAAGATTCTCGCCTCCGTCGGTGAAGCCCGCATCTAGCAGCTAGCAGCTGTGCGGACACAGCGATAGCGTGCAGTGTTCGATCGGCCGCCGTCGCGATTGATCAACGCTCCTGATGATGAATCTCGAACCGGTTCGAAACATGTCGAGCGATATTCGACTTCTGCGACGTGAATAAACCCGTTTCGTATGTATTTTAATGTGTTAGAAGAATTCCTCTGAAGTTTTAAAATCGAATTTCGCCGTCCAGTTTAATAATAAAGATAGGTAAAATAAGACGAAATATGGCTGTTTGGCGGGAAAATAGGTACATCAATTAAAATTTGTTTTATAACTCTATCTTGGTACAAGTGACTAATCCCTCTACCTTCATATCTCGCAAAATATCGCTAACGCTAAATTGAGGAAGTTTACAGGAGTGGCAAAAAACATGATATAAATTAAAGTAAAATACCTAGAAAAAGGGGAAAAATACTATTAGGTAAGTAATTACATTTTTTCTTTAAATTTCTAAATAAAAGTCGAGTAAAGCAATTCTACACATATTTATTTATTATCACTTTTATAACATTTATGTATTTCGCAATCACGTTACGTTTTTAGTTACGGACTTAGCAGGTTTTTATGAAAATAAAAGTGTTTGTCAGAACAAGAAATTGCGACTAATTAATTAGGTACAGTCGAGTTCATTTACATCTACACACTTATGAGAACAAAAATATCTGAACACGACCCTATTGTCAGGAGCATAAAATCGTGTTTAGATAATTCGCTTAGTACAGTCGAGTTCATTTACATCTACACACTTACGAGAACAAAAATATCTGAACACGATTTTATGCTCCTGACAATAGGGTCGTGTTCAGATATTTTTGTTCTCGTCTTTTAACTCGACTGTACTAAGCGAATTACGTTCGCATGTCTCCAGGAAGCAAGGTAATGTAAAAAATAACCACTTCTACAATTTTTTATGAAAAAAAACGAAATATATACTTAAACCCTTCTGAAATTGAAGAAGTATTATCCTAAAAACAAATCACGATAATAACATTTTCTTGATGTATTATAACCTCAAGTTTTTAATCTTATTGGAATTAATTTTGTCAGTTTCAATATTTTATAGTCACACTTAGTCATTAAGTTTTATAAGAACCTGGATAAATAACCTAATCATGAGGCAAGCTATCATAATAATCTCGATAATCCTCAGGTAACGTGTTTTTCATATACTGCAAGTCCTCAAACTTCCTTTTTGTTATTTTTATTCTTGTTTGGTACTGATTTCGTAGGTTTTCGAACGGTATGGCAATTGCTGCCGGTGACTTTCGCTATGGCAATATTTTCCACTCGTGAGTGAACCAGAATTTAAAACATATATCACCGTTCGGTGTATACCGCAAAGCTCGTATATCTGTGACTTTAGGGTCACCTTTAACGCGTCCAGGATGTATGATTTTATAAAATTGTACCTTATCAAAGTTTTTGAAGAAAGTGTAGTTTAAATATGTTACATTATATGGTTTGGGCTTCCTTCTTGCTGACCTGCAGATAGAGATGTACTCAGCAGGCACATGGATATCTTTAATTTTCAGAGCCTATAAATCGCTATAAATAATGAGTTTATTTGTTTCTCCTGATCCAATTTGCGGTAAAAAAACCTTTTCAATGAGATTGACCCATATAGACGCGAATTCTTTGGATTCCAAGCCCCCTTCGGTTTCGTTCCATAAATAGCAAAACCCATCTTTATTCTTTAAGTTCGAAAAGGTGAGATTGTGGACTTGAAGTTTTGTTCTGTAGTTTAGTAATTTTAGATTTAGGTGCCAAAAGAACAGCCTGCATATCAACCGTAAAAACAAAAGGTTCTTCTGCTTTGTCTCTTTCCTTTTCAGCCCGAGCTTCCTCTTTCTTACTTTGATGTTCTAAATATTCTAGTTCCGAAAATTTGCCAACTTTATACCATGAACATTTTTCACATTTGACCTTTTTGGGAGCGTATAACCCGATATCGTTAATATCGTACTCTTCATTAAACGTTGTGATTGACAGAGCATGCACGTTTCGTGATTTTCACCAATCATGTACGTAAAATTCGTAAAGAGATTGTTTTGATCTCCATTCTTGTAATAAATACTTCTTTTTTGAATCAGCACGACAGTAGTGCGATTCCATCTTTGGCAGTGATTCGAAAAACTTTACAAATTCCTGGCGTTCTAATCCAAAAGGTCTAGGAGTAGATACTGTAGCATTTGATGGGCTAGTGTCTTCGTTACTATTATTGACAGTCACTTGTTTATTTTTCCAATTAAGGACGGTCTAGCATGACCAGCGGAACGCACATTGGATTTTGGCCAAATGCTGAAAACCAAGTGTTTATCGTGAGCCTTTCGTGGTGGTATTTATTCGCTCATTTAGTGTTGAATCGTAACATGTATTCTTTCTACATTACACATTTCAAATGCGACTGTATCAGAGGGATTACGTAGACAAGAATTTCCACATACCGCGATTAAACGTAAAAATCCACAAGCTACGGGCATTCTTGGCAGTTATTTTTATGGGAAATTGTCCAGCTTATCTAGCTACATGTGAGCTACATTCTTTGATGACACGTGTAAGACCTGTGCGAACCTGAACATATATAAAGCTGTTTCCGGCGGGAAGTGAGAGTTTCTGAAAATGTATCGTCCGCGAGTGATCTTATCTTTCTTGATTATTAAATTAATAGTGACCGCAGAGGTTGCAAACGGATTCGCCAAGTTGAATTCTCAACGACTCCTATGGAAACAAAATGCAATTTTTAAATTGAGTGAAAGTGAAATAAAATGGATCGATCAGCCATTGGATCACTTTGATTCAAATGAAAAAAGGATATTAAAAATGCGATACTCTGAGAATCTCGATTTGTGGCAACCACACGGACCAATTATCATAAGCATCGGCGGAGAAAGTTATACTCCATGGTTGCCAGACTCAGCTCCAGATTATAATGATGGGATGGGATTAGTTGGTCAGCTGGCTGAGGAGACTAATGCTGCTCTCTTTGGCACGGAACACAGATACTACGGTTTAACTAAACCTGATATTTCCCAAAATAATATAACTGAATATTACAAGTTTTTAAGTTCTCAACAAGCGTTGGCTGATATCGCAAACTTGATCAAGTTTCTCAAGTCAGATCCGAAGTACAAGACGTCGAAGGTTGTCGCCATCGGCGGGTCGTACCCAGGCAACCTGGCGGTGTGGTTGCGGGAGCTCTACCCCGAGCTGGTAGACGCGGCATTGGCGGCCAGTGCACCAGTCTTAGCCAAGAAAGATTTTAAAGAATATCTGAACGTTGTTCGTTATGCATTTCGCAAATATGGCGGTGAAAAATGCCTCAAAGACATGGAAAATTATTATAGGAGAAAAGAAGAGTTTTTAAAAAGTTCGAAAGGAATCGAGATTATAAAGAGAGAATTTGCTATATGCCCGAACGAAGATTTAACTGTGTTCCGGAATCAACAGTTATTATTTTCAAATATATATATTGACACAGCGGCACAATTCGCGCAATTCGAGACACCCAAGGTTATTAAAAAAGCATGCAATAGAATGAAGTCCAAACACGGGTCCCTGATAGATGGACCACGGCCAGGGCCACGTTGTAGACATGTAGACTTTAATTCTACAAATTTTACTGATCCTTGGACTTACCAGTTTTGTACCGAATTCGGTTACTTACCATCGACTTCATCAGAGATACAGCCTTTCGTTCACTGGAACCCCTTGGAGTTTTGTCTCAAATTTTGTAAAGATTTGATTAAAGAAGACGTAATAGAAAAGAGGATTGACGAGGGAGTCGCCCGGACCAACCAGATGTATGGCGGGAAATGTCCCAATGTGACTAAGGTAGTGTTCACCCACGGAGACATGGACCCGTGGCGCGCGTTAGGGGTTGTGGAGGACCTGGGGCCAGATGCGCCGGCGTTTGTCATCAACGGGACCTCGCATTGTGGAATATTGATTGCTAGAGATGATGAACCTAAAGAACTCACTGAAAATAGGGAATATGTCAAAAATCTCATCAAGAAATGGATTTCAAGTCCCTAATCCGAAGAATTCCCTGTTCTAATGCCTCCTAATCACATATCTTACCAAATTCCACTTTCAAGAACTTAAAATTGACACTTGATGAGTGATGACACGTATACATTTATATAAATATATTACATGTAACTAGAAAAGGAATTTGAAAACCCAACGTGTGTATAAAAATATGCAGATTCTACTGCTTATGCTAAGAAGACGGGATTCACTGTTCCCATGACCACAGAGTCGTCTGATGCTCAGTGGGTGTGTCCAAAACCTAAGTATCCATTTTAAGAAAATACGTACCTACGGCACTTTGAGTAATTAAAACTAAAGGAGACGCCTTTGCTATAGGACCGTTACTGTACCTCATTTTGTACCTAACGTCATTCCAATTTCCAGTCTGGTGATTTATAAAAATACAGAGACTAGATCTGAAATCTGAACCCTGAAATTTGACACCACTAACTGACCTTACACATATTTAATATGTGCATGGTCTCATTCGATTTAGCACGAGAAATTACATAAAAAATTATACTTCAATCGCCAAGTTTGTTGAATGTTCATCTTTTAAAATATGCCCCTGCCCATACATCCCCCAATGAGGGTAACAACCCAAAACATTGTCAGTGCCTGACAGATCCTCATTTCTAGTGCCAAGATACAGTTATTAAACAAAATTTTACTGATGTACCTATTTTGTCGCCAAATTATACTATTTTTCCTGTGCTATTACTCGAAATCGAGAGGTATGATAACTTCAGATCATTTGCCTGTCTGTAGACTTACTCTCTGCGCGTAAGAAATGGGGACTCCATACAGACTTATTTCCGTGGCCACTCGTTTGGAATAAATAAACAACCGGGGGCTTCAATATAGACGGAGCTTGATTTTTCCTTATTGAGCTCGCCACGTTAACCGATATTTTCGATTGGGAATATATTTTCTTGTTTCAATATTAGTGCAAGCCGAGTATTGCCTGCTTATGGAGTGTTAGTGTCAGGAGAAAAAACAATAATATATTAATATTTTAACGAGTAGGATACTCCTGACTGAGTAATACACCTCAGGTGTAATCAAATCAAGGAGTTGGAGTGTCGAGAAACCGTTAGTTATAGATATTTACACTGACATTATAATTTTAATTAGACTACTACGCTCGTATCACAGAATACATAATAGTATAAGATAGTTTACCCTTATTTTATACACAAACGTTTCATACAATATTTCATTTCATAGACATATATTTTATTTATTTATTCAAAAGTTTCAAAACAAATAACTTAAAAAACTAAAGATAATTTACTGTGAGCAAAAACCGCGCATGGTTTAACTGTCACCGCGTATCTCTCACTTCGGCGCAAAAGTGTTATGCAAGTATTGTATAAACTAAGACACAGCCTGCAAATTATACACCCGAATTTAAAAAAATATCAATTTCATCGAAAGCATTTTTCTCTATAACCATTAAACATTTTGAATTGTTATAAAACAAAATGGGCTGGGCCCTGATTCCATATTGTAGGTGCCTATCTGATACCTCGGTGAGATCTCTGAAGTGGTGATATATACTAGTATTCGAGCTGCATTGACATTGACAAAACCCGATATGTGTACACCTGAAAAGGTAAAATTTGGCTGCTCCTACTAAAGCTTGTATTGCTAACTGCAAAATGTTGTAATTGATAATCTAAATCTGTCACACTCAGCCTTAAACAAGAACCATTGTGAAAAAGATTCACATAATAGATTCTACATCATACAATTACAACGAGTCATGATATAATCTCCATACATTAAAACCTGTCAATTCATAATAAGTAGTTACATTAATCCTATAAAAGCAGTATTAGAGACAGCAGTTAGATATTTATATTGATATCAACATTTTCATAATCACAACCGTCCGGAAATTCGGCAAGTTAGTGATATTTCTCGGGCCTCATGTCCCGTAAATCTAATTAACTCGAGGCTTCATTTGCCCACATCCTGGTGACTTACTGACTCCACAGGAAATCAATAGTGCTGGAGGCGTTCGGGTAGCTACGCGACACACATACCGCTAGTTTGGACAACATAGGGCAATATAGGTACTACTCCCTACGGTCGGCCATCTATACCTACTCGTACTTACCCGGCAAGCCCTTCTTTCCTGGCGTCTGCAGTAATGTACTTTTGCCTCGACCACTTTCAAGTTTTCGAGGAGTCGGTTATAAATTACAATACAGATATTGACAGCGTTTCTTCTATATTAGTTCTCATAAATATAAGCATGTCAAAGGAAGTATTTCCAATTGTTTTTAAATAATAGAACGCAGCTATCGTCCCGCCATCCATTATATATGACCCTGACACACTTCTTCTTGATCCTGAAAACTAAATCTCTACTGCATTTCCCCATAGTAACAGTCTATAATTAAGGATAAATAATAAATAAATAAATAAATAAATATTAAGGGACAATCTTACACAAATCGACCTAGTCCCAAACTAAGCAAAGCTTGTACTATGGGTACTAGATGACGATATACATAATATATAAATACATATATAGATAACATCCATGACCCAAGAACAAATATTTTGCACAAATATTTGCCCCGGCCGGGAATCGAACCCGGGACCGCCGACTCAGTAGGCAGGTGTCTACAAACCGAGCCAAACACGTCGTCAAATGAAACATAACCATGATATGTTAGTGCTGCATCAACGGAAACAGTGTCTCATAATATTTTGAGCGAGAAGATAAAGCGGCCAAGTTTCTTACAGACTTTTTCTATGTGTGCCTTCCAGTACGTCTAGCATAACTATGACACACGACTCTTTATCGCGCGACATATGCTTCCTGTCACCTTCCTTTCAATACCGTGTGAGCAAGACAGGTAACGCAGAGTTGCGCAACAAGCGAAGTCGCGGCAAGATATGCTAGCCCCACTGTTCAGGTGTTTGTCTACAGTAATACCAAGAAAATTAAAAGTATCTACCTCATCTACTGTCATATTTTAAGACATCCGTCCGAGATTTCACCACTTTAAGTCTACTTAACGATATTTATTCTTCTACGATCATTCTTCTTATTTAGTTTAGTATTAATCATGAGTTTTGTGCATATATATCAATGCGTTGCGTACACAAATGTATCTCACGGTTACAGGACTGTTTTAAATACGAGTATCTACAGTAAATCGCTAAAACACACATTTAGTGGCGAGATCATCTAGTTTGGGCGAACGTAGAGACCGTGTTGTGTTACGAGCAGTGCCATCTGTCTTTATGTTTTCATGCCTGATTAATATCTCGAAACATGGAGGGTTATGAGATTTGTGCATATCTATCAGACACAAATTAATATTTTCTCGCTAGGTAAAACATGCATTCCCTTTTATATTAATCATCGGTAGATGAAAATCAGGCCAAGTTCTAAATTCAGTGACATAAAATGAATACATGGATAAAAAACACTGAAACCAATATTTGGCTTAGAAAGTTGTTATTGAGAAGCACGGTATTTTTTGTATTTTCGTTTATTACATAGGGCAACCATAATTTCTTTTCTTTAGCCCACAGGTTGTGAAGTATCACAAATCATAGGGTATTATGTCTCGTCACATTGTGTATCTATTTATGGGTGCGTCTCATTTCATAGAAAAACAATTAACATATTTTCATATGACCGAACATACGTTTGGTAGAATTTTCAGATAGTATAACAACGTTTCATAGAATGTTCATTTCATATATCGTTATTTCGTAGAAGCACAAATGATAGAAAGTCATTTCTTATAACAATCATTTGACAGAATGCACGTTTAATATAATGCACTTTTCTTATAACAATAATTTCATAGAATGTACGTTTAATAGAATGTACTTTTCATAGAATGTACGTTTAATAGAATGTACTTTTCATAGAATGTACGTTTAATAGAATGTACTTTTCATAGTTGTACGTTTAATAGAATGTATTTTTCGTATACATAATATACTTTCGAATTCATAAATTACAAAATTTGAACAAGCGAGCGAGCGAAGCGAGCGAGCAAAACCTTTCAGAGCAGATCCGACGTGGCCGGGTTAGGTTAGAAGGTCAGGCGGGAGCGAAGCGTAGCGAGCTCCCGCCTGGCCTTCGAGGTTATTTTTTTTTTGCGTACCGAAGAAAGTTTTGCTTGTAATCATACTGTTTACATACAAGAACAAATCCACCCAACCACTTCCAGGAAAGTATTAAGTTTGGAGCTAAGGTGGAGTACTGGCAAAAAAAAACAAGTAATTGAATTTTATACATTTTAATTCATAAGCGCGTAAATGATACAAAATAGTCACTCTCTCTTGACAAAAAATCTATGAAGTGTGTATTATGCTATTTGTTTATTCTATTAAATGTTTATTGTATGAAATGTTCATTATATTAAGTTTGTATTATGTTATTTGTTTATTCTATTAAATGTTTATTATATTAAATGTTCATTATATTAAGTGTTCATTATTTTTAGTGTTTATATACGAAACAAAAAATATATGAAGTGTTGTTATAAGAAATGAAAATATATGAACTGATTTTCTACGAAATGATAATTCTATCAATTGATCGATTCTATGTGTTGAAATAATATTATATGTTATTCGATGTGATGAACGTTATACCATTTGTTGTTCTATGAATTATTACACACCCTCTATTTATATTCCGTTAGGGTCAAAATATAATTATACCGACGCGACATCATGCCACGATGCGACAACGTGTCGTGGAAATAAATCCAAAATCAACTTCATCTTCACATAAGAAGACCCAAATATAAAGTTACAGTTTTGAATCTCACAACGTCGCATCGTAGCACGATATCGCGTCGTACCACGATGCGATGTCGTACCTTGTAATTGTGTTTTAGCCCTTACTCGTTCAATGTCGCATTACAGATTTAAAATACTTGTCAAAAGATAAGGTAGGTATCTCTTTCGTCTAAACATAAAATTAGTTACGGCTTGTAATAATGTCAAGCATTAAACGAGATGTAAAAATCCCAAAAACGTTTGCGATAAACATATAGTAACAAACTTAACACATAAAATAACAATTGCTGAGCAAGTCTTAGAAATATGGTAATATTCATAACTATACAAAGAAAGGGTTACCCTTTATCAAACTTCCTCGAAAAATGCAAATTAAGCAGATACTGCCAGGCTTCGGAGGTGCCGACAAAGTTTGCCCGCTTTTTGCCAAAATTATCCCAATGAAAAGCAAAATTACGGAGTCTTCGGGTTTCGGTCTAATCGAACTTAATCAAAGGTATTTAACTTCGACGGGCGATGGGTTGGCTCCGTCTCGTGCAGGTGAATGACACGCGCTTTTGAAATAGTATAGGATCCCGATATAAAACGACCTTCACCGAGATTTTTATATGATGAAATGTATTTTATATTTAATTTAATATGTCAATAAATATATTGCATAAGGGTTGCCTACCAATTTTTAGTCCAGGGTATGTTTAGTTAAAATTTAAAAAAACGTTTTTAAACATTTCACCGGTTTGATTATTAGATAAATTCATAATAAAATAATCTTTAATTGTATTTAATTTCAATTCAATAATCAGACCGTTGAAAATGCTAGTAGGTATAGATTTACCAGTTTATACCTGGCTACCCGATAGTTGCGACGGGAAAAGAATAGGCAAACTAACGTTTGCATATTCTATGGGCTTCATACTTTCGATAGGTATAGAATTTATCTAATATTAATCAAACCGGTCAAATGTTTAATTTTTTTTTAATTATTAATTAAACATAATACCCTGGACTAAAATTTGCTAGGCAACCCAAATGCAATATATTTATTGACATATTAAATAAAATATAAAATACATTTCATCAAATAAACATCTCGGTGAAGGTCGTTTTATATCGGGATCTTAGACTAAAAGGTTGGAACCGTACCCTTACCTTACCATGAGTTTACAGTGACTGTAATGTCTAGCGACAGCGTAAACGATTTGTGGGTGATTATCTCAGCGAAAAAAAATTGCGGCGGAATTGATAACTATAGTGTGAAACAATTGTTTTAAAAGTTTGATTTTTTTTCTGAAAAGAAGACATTAATTATTATCTTAAGCCAAATCGCAAAGTATTGTAAAAGTCATTTATGATTAATAATTATTTTTTTTGCGGTAAAATGATAATTTTGGTGCGGCGTCCAGTATTCGTTGTTCCAGATATTTGTTAAATATTTTTTTAATCTCTGTTTCTAATTTTGGTGGTTTTGGTGGTAATTTGTAACTCGGTGTAGTTATTTGAAGTCAAGTATAAACACAATACATCTAATATTACAAGCTGTCGGTGAGGGTACTACTAGATTAGATATGCTTATGCTGGTGGCGGATTCTATAGCTCCTATCCTTTCTTATATTACTATTTTTTATTTCCCATCTGGCACGTTTCCTACAATTTGGAAATGCGCCCATGTGATTTCTCTCTCTTAAACCCCTAATCCATCGTACTTGTCGCAGTATCGTCCTGGCCATTCTTCCCATCTTATCCAAAATCATTGAATCCTTTGTAAATCCACGTCTCTCATCACATCTAGATAGACTTGTTCAATTCTTTAGCACAACCACCGCTTTGGTTAAAATCACCGACGACAATCGTCTTATGATTACCTCTTTGGGGGGCAACAGTGGGTTCGAGTTGATGACCGATTTTCTAGCTGGTGTGAACTGTCTGCTGGTGTCCCTTAAGGGGGAATACTCTCTCCATTACTCTTTTCTGTCTTCATTAACGGAATCACCAAGTCACTCTCCTCCTCGTTCCATCTCTATGCAGACGATTTGCAGCTTTATGCGGCGGCCAGCATTGATGATTTTGGCTCCTTGGTTTCGTAAATCAATTCAGACCTGGAATCAATCCGTGCTTGGGCTTGATTCTTTGGTTTGATGAAGAATGCCAAGAAGTCGCAGGCTATTGTCGTTGGAAGCCCACATTTTATTTCCAAGCTTTCAGATCAAGTTAAGCCAGTTATTTTCTTTGATAGTACGCCTGTACCTTTCTCTTTTACTGTAAAAACATTTGGCATTACCATGGATCAATCTTTGTCATGGGCACCTCATATTTCTGAGATCAGTAGGAAACTTTTCGCGTCCCTTCATTCATTGAGGTGTCTGCAGAATTTCCTTCCTCTTTATACGAAAATCATGCTTCCCCGCTCTCTTTTGCTTTGGTCTCCGCAAGTTTGATCATGTGTCTCAATACCACGCTCAAGTTAAATAGCTTCCGATCCATCAGCGCCGAGACTTACATGTTCTTTGTATTTTGTATAATGTCCTTTTCATTCCTTCCTCTCCTCCGTACCTTGCAGAGAAGTTCTTTTACATGGCGGATGGTAGTGGCGATCGCCTGCGGTCAAGTGCGAATCTGGCTCTATCTTTCCCACTGCATAGATCTCACGTTTACGACGTGTCTTTTGCTGTGCGCGCCGTGAAATTATCGAATAAATTTTCTCCCGCCCTTATGCAGACGCAGTCCGTAGCATCGCTCAAGGGAAAGTTAAAGAAATTGTGACTGTCGAACGAACGGTTATTTGATTAGGTTGCTGTTTTTGTTATAATTATGATTATATTTATGTTATATGTATTTATATAGATATTACGTAATATGTATTACATTGACTGTTGGCCTATCTCTCTCTCATTTGGATTTGCATTTTCATTTTGTACTATTGTAAAGTTATCGTATTGTACATGTTGCTTGGTTTGTCTACCATATGTGTGTTTAACACTAATTTACTCGAATGTAAATTAGAAGAAATCCCTTAAAGGGATAAGTTCGCTTTTGTACATGCTTATTTTTTTTAAATGTATATCTTGTTTTTGTGTACAATAAAGTGTTTAGATACATTACATGCATACAATTAATCTAAATCATTACTTTTGCTATTCATAATTGATTTATTTTTTTAGGATGGCTAATTGCAAGAAAAATCTATCAAGAGAAGAAGTCCTCGAGAAGAAAAAAAATATATTGTTGTTACAAACGAGTTAGTGATTGTATTTTCATAGATATTTTGATATAATTAAAATTATTAATAAAACATTTACTTTCTTTTCATTTTCCCTTATTTTCATTGAAAAATATTAATTTTTAGCACAAGTAACTAATTTTGGTGTAGATGTATAATTTTGGTGGCCAAAATATCTAATTTTTGTGGACACAAGCAATTTTGGTGGTAGGCAAATTACTAAAATCATAATATCTCTAAAACTATTATATATAACAAAGGGCCATTACTACACAATATTGGTTATGACTTTATTCGTATTATTGATATATAATTTTGACTCTAACATCAAAAATAAAAATAAAAACACCAAAATTAGGTAAATTTCGAGCTTGTTGAAATTCACCCTTGTATGGAGAATTGTAGTTCTACAAAGTAACCGCTAGGGGCGCTGTACTATTCTCCATATAAATCGTTTACGCTGGCGCTAGCGAGTACGGTCACGTTCACGTAAACTCATAGTTAGGCTACAGATGGCTTTATAATGACTAAATAACTGAAGTTGGATTCTTGAAGTTATCTCATTGCAAACGCTATTAACAAAAAAATATCATATTCAAATATTTTAATTTCAAGATTATTAAATGCCAATACATGTAGTGTGATAAGTAGATGAAAAAAAAAATATTGTTAATTTTTTTTTTCATTTATCAAGAGATAAATAATATTACTTAATTAACATATTGTTTTTGTAGTATAGTTCCAATTATTATTATTTTTGAACTCTGAAATAGAACTTAATGTAAAATTTAAAAAAACGTGATTTTTTTTAAGAGACGCGACATGGTGCCGATGTTGTTTTAAACAACTATTGGAATAGACGTTTTATGTGGTAAAATTTAAATGGCAAAGAATATAATATTTTGTTCTAAAAGCTTTGTTACAAATTTTTGGAATTTCATGCATCAGAATACACAGATATGATAGAGTTCTTAGATGCTACTTTATACATATAAAATAAAAAAAAATGATTGAAATTGACAAACGTAAAGCAGTATTTGTAGCGATAAACGAAAATTGGTTACATTTGCATGGTTAGGGACCAAATTAGATTGCCTTTGTTATGTGAACGATGTATTGGCCAATTTAGCCGATACGTCGCTGAAATGGTTATATTGTCAATAACAGTTGAATCAGACCTAAGCACCTATGACTGCACATTTGTATTGAATTGAAACTATATTTTCGAAAATAAACTCCAAACATTATGCTACTGAGAGCAAGAAAACAAGATTCAACAATGTCCAGAAACTTATCCGTCGAATAAAGTGTTTTTAAATGTACCCGGAGAGTGCAAACAGGTCCCGACGTGCCACTTTTATTCCTTTCAAAGCAAGGAAATTGTACTCACTTCATAGAATCTCAAAACTGCTCTTGTGAGAAAAATGATCATTTCGAAGCACGAAGCTCCTTCGTTGTAGACGTCTCGATCCCAGTTTAAAGACTATATTTCACTCGGTTTCATTTATTAGCTCTTCTTGTTTGCGTTTATATTAATATCTTGTTGCAATGCAATTTACTGTTCTATGTTATTAAGTGATATCATTTGTTTTACTTATAATGCTATGTTCATATTTTAATTCAGTAGAAGAAACTGACAACGGCGTGCTGCGATAGTTTTACTGTACCTACCCTGTTTATTCATTTAGCCAATAGGTACTTATTTGTTACGTTCTGAATTCTGATACTACGGTGAATGCAACTGCATTGAAATGTCTGGCAATAAAGGCAGATATATACGAAATAATTGACAACATTTCAAAATTTGAAATAATGTTAAATTTAAACTAATTTCATTATTTTATCATCATCGCCGGATAAGTTGGACTCCTTTTTGAAGAGCCAGAGGCTGAACAAAATCGGGTGGAGTGGAAGAAATGGGGGAGGCTTTTGCCCAGCAGTGGGACATTACAGACTCCCAATATAGTAAATGTACGTGTTGCCAGTGATGACTTACGGAACTGAGACATGGTCGTTCACAATGGGACTCATAAGGCGGCGAAGAGTCACGCAAGATGCAATGAAATGCTCGGAGTTTCTTTGCGATAGAATCTGAAATGAGGATATTCGGAGAAGAACTAAGGTAACCGACATAGCTCACAGGATTGCACGGTTGAAATGACAATGGGCAGGCCATGTAACCCGGAGAATGGACGGCCGTTGGGGCAGCAAAATCCTAGAGTGGCGACCACGTATAAAGCGCAGCGTGGGTCGGCCCCCGACTTAATGGAAGGATGACCTCGTGAGGGTAGCGGGGAATCAATGGATGCGGCCTGCACGGATCGCTTTTTGTGGCGAGTCATGGGGAAGGCCTATGACCAGCAGTAGACGTCTGTGGCTGATAGATATCTATGAGTACTAGACTGACGAATGCATTTCCTTAATTTTACCCGAGGCCCGCAGAACAACTGTATTTGTCGGAATGTGAAGCAAAACATGTTGAAAAACATCCTAATCCGTACATAATAAACCGAAACAAGCTCGCAAAGTCGGCAACGATAAGCTATATTAAAACATCCCATTCATCATCCTTATTTTTCCCCAATCCGTTACCCTTTTTGATTAAAGTCAAGCTCCCATCGTCCATAATCAAGCACATCTTGTACGAATTATTCTATTGAAATTTACCGTGAAAATACCAACCAGCGCGTGCTACAATAGTACCACTTGCTAAAAACTACACTCGCGGTCAAATAATAAGTGTCACTAGCTTGTTGAAATAAATTGAAACTGGAAGATAATCTATTTTTATTTAAACAAGGTGCAAAAACAAACAAATTGCAACTTATTTATCTTGTTAATAATATTATGAAAGATGGGATCTAGTCCTTTAAAAATGAAAATGATAATAATTACTTTAAAGAAAGCCGGTGAAGTGTGAGTCGCACTCGCGCACAGAGGGTTCCGTGCAATCTATGAAGCATTACATATTGCACTAACGAAATTTTAAGCTGTACTGAGGAACAAACTTAATTTTGACATTGACATACTTAGGTTAGAATTAGTTTACGTTATGAACTGCAAATTAGTTTGCAATATAAAAATATATTATTATTATTATTGTAATGTACCTACAAATTTACTGTTTTGTACTAAATGATGTTGATTCTTGCCACATTTCCCGATTATTGTTGAACGGAACGGAAAGTAACCTATAGGTTTTGATTCCCTTGCCAACGTTAACAAAAGCAACATAAAACTTTCGTCTCTTTTGATTACGTTGAATCAAAAGTTTAATTTTTTCACGGCTCCCAGGGGTGGCAATAGATTTGAGAAATTGATAGTAATTTCAATTGAATAGCTCCTCGTGTTCCTGAGAAAAGAAGGTTGACAGACGGACTACAAACTACACAGTGATCCTATAAGGGACCCTTTTTAGTCGATTGAGGTACGGAACCCTAACAATAATTGGTTAGTGAACCATATTATTTGACCGCGAGTGTACCAGCGGTATAAAAGTACCACTTGCCAAGAACTACTACAGGAAACTATAAAGAAAGCGTAATGCTACATTAAATTCAGCTCCAAGAAGCACTGGAGTGTCATTAGCAAGTTTTGCAGTAATATCTTTTCATTTCGGATGCTTTAATGAGAATCTACTGTGGGAAATAATAGTAATATTATGTAAGATATGCTTTTGACTTGCCTGCGATATTCATCATGACTTTCTAATTTATGCAAGCTGCAAGGATCTTGTTATATAAGTTTCACTTTTCCCCTTCAATTATTCACAACAATAAGGTACATCTTGCAACGTTTCTCTTCTAACAAACAATAACTTGAATCGAATGTAGTTGGGCATTTTCGTGAGAAGCGGTGCACTTAATATAATAATATTCCATTTGTACTAATATTTTCATGTACTTAGTAACAAAGTGGAGTGTTGTTAGGTAATAATATGGCTTAATTTATGTCAAAAATGTCATGCTTACTCGTAATTCAGTCTATTTTGTTGCAACGTGGAGCGGACTCGCATCGCAGTAGGGTGTTCAAAAGACTGTCGAAGGAACTCTTAACTCTATACTTACCCGAAAACTACTTTGTCTGAAAAGAGGCACTAAACACTGTGATGGAACGTATAATTGGGTTATCGAATACATTTTTTTTTGTGTTATTTATAGTAGTCAGTTACACTTGCCATTATTTTTACGCACATCGGTATGATTTTAAATATTGTATTAAGCAGTTTACTTACAGTCTTACACTCACGTAAATGTGACAAAGACAACATCGCCACACCGGTGTACGGGTGGCTGTCCCTGAGGAAGAGCTCCATACGAGTTCGAAACATTTCGGGTCGCTCGTGACTATTTCACTCGGTATAGTTTAATTTAATTTTACATGTCAGATGTAGAAACCTGATTTAAAGTGTAAGTTTGAAGTTTCATATTTTAAAGTCCTTTTTTTGTGTTATAACATTCTGATCTATCTTTATTCCTGCAGTTTGTAGTACAACTCAACATCACTCAACATCCCTATTGTGTTTTAGCCCGAGACTGGATGTTGATTAATGAAGTCACGTTGATGTCACGTGAATTACTAAGATGTCTCTGGTGACGTTCATTGGATATTGTAAAATAACCGGAAATGTGCAAATTATATTGTTTACATTATAATTGCATCACCATTAATTAAATTATATCGACAGGATATTTTGTAACCGTTATTAGGCATCGTGTTCAATTTGTACCCTTATCATGAGTTGACGTGAACATACTCGCTAGCGAGTGCAGATAATTGTAGTTGTACAAGAGCTATACAGGATGGAACATTTCTATAGACTGGGCTGACAGGATAGTGTCATCTGAGTGATCTACAATCGACCTATTATAATTGTAAAGCTGGATTTCAAAGTAAAAAAAGCCATCAAAATTAAATATGTTAATATCGGTGACAACCCTACTAATCCAGAAGTTTTATTTACATTATAACAACCGGCCAAGTGCGAGTCGGACTCGCGCACCGAGGGTTCCGTACAAACACTCCATCCCTAGGTGGTTAAGTTAGGTTTGCACCTGGTATGTATAGCGCCCCATATAAATTAGGTGCATAGTTAGGTATTAAAAAAACTACTTGCTAGATCTCGTTCAAAACAATTTTCGTTGGTAGTTTTTATAGTAATGTACATCATATGTTTTTTTTAGATTTTTCATTTTCTTATTTTAGAAGTTAGAGGGGGGGGGACCAACTTTTTTTCACTTTGGAAGCGTCTGTCACGCAAACTATTCGGTTTAGAAAAAAAATATTTTAGAAACCTCGATATCATTTTTGAAGACCTATCCATAGATACTCCACACGTATGTGTTTGATGAAAAAAAAATTTTAAGTTTCAGTTCTAAGTATGGGGAGCCGCCAATATTTATGATTATTTTTTTTATTTTTGCATCAAAATCTTAATGCGGTTCACAGAATACATCTACCTACCAAGTTTCAACAGTATATCTCTTATAGTTTCGGAAAAAAATGGCTGTGACATACGGACGGACAGACGGACAGACAGACAGACAGACAGACATGACGAATCTATAAGGGTTCCGTTTTTTGCCATTTGGCTACGGAACCCTAAAAATGACACCTGTCTTTAACTTAAGCGATGTTCAAAAGATGCTAGGGTTGATAGGTGCAGATTTTTACACTAATGTTTAACAAACTGTATCTCCAACTCTCTAACATAGTTCATTGGTGAAAAATAAAGTACACAGTCTGAACAATTCCTTGTTTGCTTAAAAGTCCCTCGATCTGGTCCACCCCAATAACATTCAAATCGTTTACGCTGTCGCTAACGAGTGCGCTCAAGTTTACTCATGGTAAGGGTACGGAGCCCTAAGGACCTTATCGCAATTGCTATTTGTGAGCGAGTTTTCTATACAAACAAGCGTCGTGGGGAACTCGCTGCGTTATCGCCTTCATACGAGATTCGCTCGCAAATCGCAAGTGTGATAGGCCCTTACTAACACCCTGGCGAATTGCGGGCGAGCGCACAACGATCCTGCCACGAACGCGCAACGAATTCGCCGCGAGGGCGCAGCGAGTTCGCTGCGATGCGAGCTGCCGTATTGTACACTAGCGGCGAAATTGTTGCGCGCTCACAGCGATATATTGTGCAGTTTTGGGACACATATTTTAAGAGGTTCGAATGTACAAACGATTCAGAGAAAAATAAGCCTAAAAAAGAAAATTCGCGTACCTACATTTTTTGTAGAAACGTTCAAACGCATCGGGCGTTTTTGCGTTTAATGCCAACTTACATAGAGACTAGTCATTACGAAAATGAAATCTCACAGACGGTTCTCGAACTGTCCGCAAGACGAATCACTTAGGCTCAATTAATATTCCATAATTAGCGAGTGTGCCGGACGCAGCCTAATTGACTGTCAAAAGTTGACAAATCTACCGCCGTGTTTCGAGAAGTCTCCATCTATAGATAATTATTTTGATGAAAATTACTGAAATAGATTGTTTGACATTTTGTATGTGTTTTTGAGACTGACTTTCACCAATGTTGATGCAATCATAGCATAAAAGGATGTTTATGAGTGGATCAACTCTTTCTTGTTATTTTATTATCCTGTCCCGTGACCCGGGGGACAATATTCATTAAACGTCTTAGAAAAGTGTTGATAATTTGCATTACTGGTATTGTTAGGATATACTAGTACGTAGTCTACATAATAATGTACTTATAACTGCTGCAATTATAAAGTTTTGGCAAATATAACCACGGAAAATTGCAGTTTTAAAGAGTGACCCAGGGGAGTGACTATGACAACGAGTAATATAAAAAAATTGATTGGCCCTTATAGGATACTAGCTGCCCCGCGCGGTGTTACCCGCTTATCCTACGGGAACACACAATATCTTTATAAATTGTAGCCTATTTGTTATTCTGATGTATAAGCTATATTATTGTTAAGTTTCATTAAAATCCATTCAGTAGTTTTTACGTGAAAGAGTAACAAACATCCATCCATACTTACATACTTTCGCGTTTATAATATTAGTAGGGATTCAAAAAGGGTAGTTATTCGAGCCTTTTAATAGTCTGAAGATTCCAATGTAATTTCAAACTATTTTGTAGAAGTTCCGGACATCTCAGAGATAGTTTAAATTGGCATTAAAAACTTCAAACATTTCTAGAACTGGCTCTGTGAGCTGTAGACCTCGCAAGTTCGTTTCAAAATTGCTTAAGCTTGATTTTTTTTTTACCTTATTAGCTGAAACGGAGACGTTTCGCTCGCTCGGTCAAAAAGTTGTCCACAAAATTGACACGAAACTAAGCCTCGAATAACCTCAAAAACTTATTAAGAGGCCTTATTTATTTTAAAATGCTGATTGTTTTAGACATTTTTCTCTATGATCAAACATGTTTCTTAACATATTATTGTGTTACTACCTAGAACAGGGCAATTAGGATGTATTGGTAGGTATATATTTGAAACCTACTGTTTAAATTTTTCATTGATAATTTTTGTTTCAAAAACTACTCGAAATTGACAAAATTCACGCGGAAATTTAGTTTTTGCAACTTATTTTCGACTGCACGCAATGAAAGCATGAAATAGCTATGTTACTACCTAGAACTCGGGGAAAAGTATTATTCACTTCAAAAATTTGGTTGAGATTATCAATCCCTAGTAACTACCTACACTACACATCACTAGCCCAAATATCTACGAATATCTCGGCGAGTCTCCCCTTTGTCTAAACGCGATTGTAAGTCAATCGCAGACGTCTTAGAAATTAATGTAATGTATCAATATATTTGTCAAAATATGAAAAAAAATTTTTTTAAAAGGAATAAGGCCTCTTAACCTACCTACTAGGAGGCGCCAGCAAACTTGGTCCGCGTATTTTTTTTCTTTACCGTAGACGGGTAAAAAGTATCCATCTTTGGATGCCCCGCTATCCCTATACCAAAATTGGTTAAAATTTGTCCAGCCGTTTCGACGTGACGAGAGGACAATGGAATTTATGACCAACTGATGGCGCCAGGCTGGCATGGCGCCGCGCGCCGATACAAAACAAAAAATATTTTTCCTAAAATCATGACCGCTCTCCATAGAAAACTGATTTTCAATTTAAATTTTATAATAGTACTAGCTTTTGCCCGCGACTACGTCCGCGTGGAACTTGGAAGTATGGAAGCAACATCGTACAACACGATAGATCACCTAATCACCTTAATTAATAAAATGGATTATTAAAAGCGCCTAAGCAAATGTAAGAGCAATTGTGCTTTTGGTCTAATCATTACATTTCCTACAGGGTCATCAATGTCATCATGAATTACTTACTCACTTTTCAATCTTTTTAGGAATAATTTCCAGGATGAAAACTATCCTATGTCCTTCCTCGGATCTTAAACTATCTCCATGCCAAATTTCATCAAAATCGATACAGCGGTTTAAGCGTGAAGAGGTAACAGACAGACAGACACACTTTCGCATTTATAATATTAAGTATGGATAGACGTAGTAGGCTAACAGTACCTAATCGAAAAGTTAATATACATAGGTACGAGTAGTAGGTAGGTAAAAACCTTAATTTGAAACTCTTATTTGAATTTGATGTTCAAACCCGTTTCAAGATAGATTTGATTAAAAGATTACCAGATTACATGCAAATTAAAGTTATACTAGAAAAATCCCTAGCGATTTGTCTGCATTAAATTGAAGGTGAAAGAAATTACTTGTTTCAAACGTTGTTCTCATAATAATTATAATCCAGTGAATGTGAATATCTCTGTAAATATCTGTCCTAGAAACGAAATTTAAAATGTAAATTATAGAACATTTATTATTACAATTATAGAACATACAAGATTGCGTAAGCTCATTTCTAGCTACAATGCTCCTAAACTAAGATATAAGCAAAGATCTGAAGAAATTGACGGTTCTTTTGGATATGGCGGCGGGCGCGGAGGAGGGAGAATTGTGCATTTTGCATTTTAAACACTCAGTAACCATCCTAGACAACATATTAAAAATTCAAAACTACCGGACCGTTTGTAAGGTCACTCTATTCACCGAACTATTAGGATAAGTAAAATTGCCGTGACCGCAAAATTCGTAACAACCAAATACGACGATTCCGTAAACACGTAGTCCACGTCTAAATCGGCCCTCAAGACATTATGACAACCAATATCACCGTATTTCCCAAATATAAAAATTCCTTCCTCAAGAATTTTTCACAACGTTCCCCTAAGATCTTTAGCAATTACGTTCTTATCTCGAATGCGAATTTTCTGAGCGACTTTAAATAGCTATCATTTTCTCTGACGGCTTCGGCAAACCACGAAATGCTTTGGCTTAATCCCCGGAACGACACAGTTGTAAAAAGCATTATGTTTATGGGTATATTTATGGAGCTAACGCCATGTTATACGAAGATTTGCGGTTTGCATCTGGATATCAGGATTTAATGGGCCGTTTTAAAAGTTACTTTACTTATTTTTTATCGTATTGGTATTTCTGCTTAATAGCCAAATGGAGATTTGATTCGATTGACATTACAATATCATGTGACGGACTTATGGCCGAGATATCAGAGGCGATAACGACAGTTTTCTACTGCTTACAATCTGTAATTCGACCAATTTCAGAGAGATGATGGAGATCTCTCCATTTCATCGCCATCCGTCACTTTTGACGTGTTCCTACTTGAAAGTGACGATATCCCTAGAAGATGGTAACTTCGTCAATCTGGTCGTGCTTAATTTGCGTTTCCTTTGTATGTGATGGCATACTTTAACTTGACCGTGTATTGCGTGAAATTATTCGTTCAAAACAGAAATTCATATGCATGAATAGCATTTTTGACAATCATTATCACCTTCGTATTCCCAAAATTGAGATGAGATATATTACTTGAAGTTCATCGCATTTTAATGACAGTTCAAAAGCGATATCACTCTTATCTAATAGAGATTTGACGTTTAGCGATCTCTCAAACGGCATTCTCGAATTAGGTCCCTGTTCTTCTATACGTGGTGGACATAACGGTAGTGCTGCTGCCTACGACCATATTAGTGCATACCTAATGGTGTTAGGACATTTGACACTAGGATAAAAATTGGAATTTTAAATAGGAACTCTATGAATAATATTTGTTATTTCAATGATGAATTTTTTCAACTGATCGGATTTGACCGCGCAACCCTCGAAAATTTGTTTGATGTTTTCTATGTTTTTATGTATTTATTTTATATAATTATATCGTCGTATAGCGCCAAATTGCTATCTAGATAGAATATGAATAAAAAATAAATAAAATAACTACAAACACATGCAGAAGTTGGTGAAACGTTTTTGTTTTTTAAATATTCAAATTGTCTCGACAATGTCCGAAAGTGCAACTAAAAGACATTTTTATTTTTAATTCTTAGACAAGCATTTTGGACAATTTGTTAAAATAACAATATGTCCAACATAACTACATTCATACTCACAGAAAGCCAAAATCTTTTATTGCGTGACAACATGACAAGTTTGCTGTAAAGCTGACTCTCGGCGTGCCTCAGACATTTTACAGCAGCAAAGGGAATTTAATTTGAGGGCATACTTTATTAATATCTCGTTTGTCCAACATAATGAGAATTTACATATTTCAACAGCTAGCTTTATCTAATAAAAACCCGTTTTCACGTCGCATTAAGTGACGTACTCGTTATCTGGACAGGGGGCTTGATTCACTGTTTCTAATGGCAATTAATCTTGTCACTATGTGTCTACTTAAGCGATGTGGTCTAATTCACTTACCTGTCTTATATTTTCTTTCTCATTAAAAGTCTCGATAAAAGTGCAAATCACTAAAGTATCTTAATGAATAAATTAATAATGAATAGGTATTTACCGCGAGTACTTTGTAAGTTAGGTTAGTTAGTTTTGTTGATTAGTTATTTTCACTGCAATCTAATACCGTGTGTGTATAAATGTATACCTATCTGCTTTTTGATGTTTCGATATATTTATTGAGCTTTGTTTTATTTTTAATGTTGTCGTTTATTTGGATTTACAACTGTCTTGAACCATCTACTCTATTCAGGTTTTTTTTAGTACCTATAGAAATGTTGACTGGAAGATCCGGAAGAGATCGCTATTTAGCGATAATCATCTGTTGTTTACCTCTGCATATACTGTATCCCTTATGCGTTGTTTCCCTGTGTATCTGAGTAGTGCAGAAAAGAGGATTTTTATTGTACTGTATACCGTATCCACTGTTCAGACTTTAATGAATGAATTAATTAATAGGTAAATGACACGGTATAATGGGTTTCAATTCATGGACATTTCCAATGTTATCAATTTAGTAGCTGAAAACCATTAAACGCTTAACGGACATTATTAAATGAAGTATATTTACACTGCTAAAAGCTAGACGCCAACTTTTTGACGTCATGCACAATGTAAAGGTAACTGAACTTACTAAAATCAGCTAGGTACGTGAATAACCTGTAATATACATTATCCTTTCATGAACTGTAGGGAGCATTAAAATATTAAAGAGTATCGTCATTGTAGTTAATATTAATTACCAAACAGTAGTTAAAAGTTTGGTGTGACTACCTCGTGTCGTAATTGGTGCTTTTACTTCCTTTGTCTGCCCCTCAAGCAAAGTATTTCATTAAATACCTACAAATGAAATGTAACATTATGGAGAGGCACTATCCTTATCATTGTCATTAGTGGGTAGTAGAAATAATATAGTGCATTTATGAAAATTAGAGATGGGTTTTTTTTTTGTGTAATAATGTAATATGATATTACACGTCTGGTTGTGTATATATTACATACTATTTAATATCATTGATATTTGACTCTAGTCGAGCAACAAAATCACAATTGTAAACCACCATATTTTGTCGTATTATTTTTTTATCGGCCGATTTTAGTGAAAACTGGTAAACTGTACGCAGTGTTCATCATTCTGTGTAAGAAAGTCATAATTTCCTACATTTCCTACAATCTTTGTATGAAAAGCTTCATTAAGTAACGAAAATTCCAACGTTTTTAATATCCTTCAGTGGGAGTTTCTATACATTTTTCTGGGGCACGCATTTTGCATGAAAGAGTTGGTACATACCTAATAATTACCAAATCCGGAAAATATTTTTTACAACTAATTAAAAGTTAACACGGTCATGTAATATTACAATTTTAATCACATCTCTACGGGAAATTAGTCTCTGGGGCTAATCTAGAAATGGTGTTATTTTTCACACCGCTAGCTTTGTAATGTCATTCTGAGCCTCGTAATTAGAACAAATCCCGCACGTGCAGTGGCTATTGCTTCAACGAAATATGTCTACTTTAAACATATTATTAACCAAGCGAGCGAAGCGAGTAAAGTGTCTCCATTTCAGCTTGCCCCAAAATTCTTTCGTATGACTGGATGTTTGGTTGTGCAGATGCTTTTTGGCTATTCTCAGTTAGAGCTCGCATTTGTCAATTGATTCTTATCACAATTTGTAAGTAGGTTCGATGAGTGTAATATATAGATTTTTATAGATTCAGTTTTTCGTTTTAATGGAGTCTCGCAATAGACATGTTGAATTCTACAGCGTACTGTAGTTATATGAATAAAATAAGCTAAATATATCACGAAACAAAGAATAAAATCCAGAAAAATAAATCTTTTTTTGGAAATATGTGACTTCAAAGGTACGCAAATTTTATGATTTCTTTTTAATCCAAAATAAATTTTGAACATGTTTTCAGAATCCTCATAATTTTACAAAACAATAATTGTACATCAACCATGAACTTAAACGCACGTTTTCACGGTGAAAATGGCAAAATTCTTAATTTCTCCATACTATTTTTGGTACGTATACCGGCCTGTGACGTCACTAGCCTGGACACCTTTTGTATGGAGCGTTTTTAGCGCTACGTTGGAATGTTGAACTTTGACGGTCACTTCTGACTTTTAGAGCAGTTTAAGCGTAGTCAGTCCCAGATAGACATTTGATCACAATAAAAAGTAGAATCGGTTGACATCCTCAAAAAAAATTAGTCAACATGTCTGTCTATTGTCGACTAAATGATAATTTTTTACGACTGGCTGCAAACATTTTTTTCCTTATAATTATTTTGTTACCATAAAGTTGCCGAACTAATTAGTGACGTAGAAAGTCTCACTAACCGGAGTGTCATACCTTGTTTTCTTATTACATGGTTAAAATAGTGGTCAGTTCTTATTTCGGGGAGTAGACGTACGTAGTCGGGTCAGGCCGGTAACGCGCATGTCATTTAATGTACCCTACCTTATACTTATAAATGAACGATATACTTATATAATGTAACGTGACTGTGATAAGGCCGTGATATCGCTAAATTGGGGATATCGCAATGGCTCGTCAAATTATAGCCCAGGTCTTGTTAGGTGTTAAGCAAGCAATCCGAGCTGACAACCATGACAGATCGAGTCTCCCACGCCTCCGTGCTACGAAAAGGTTGTATCTTTATATGGATTTCATAGTGAGATACGGCTATCTACCATAGCACGGCAAGCCCCTCGCTGCCGTTTCATTAAAACTCCGCAAGCCCGCAATTTATCGGACATCGACGATTTTAATGAGAGGGAACTTTTAATTCCGTCGACGCCAGGTACCAACTTCTTCTGCCTCTTAGCAAGCTTTCTTCTTAACGATTATGCAATATTTCTTTAAACTGGGACAAGATAGGAATATTCTGAAGTAAAACTAGTGAAAAACTTGAGTAACTTTAATTAAGTTTTTACATCTAAACAACTAGAATTTTCTCACAGTTTTGTTTGCATTGTTTATGTAATACAAACTGCACCGCTCGGTGTTACCCGCTCATCCCACGGGAACACTACATCTCTCGGGATAAAAATTAGCCTATGTGTTAAGTCAGGGTGTCATCTACCATCATACCAAAATTTATCAAAATTGGTCCAGCCGTTTGAGCGTGAAGAAGTAACAAACATACACATAAACATTCGACTTTATAATATTAGTGTTTTACGATGAACGTATTTGTATTTCTCCAATAAAAAACTCACTTATATAACCCTCTCCGGTTCATATTCTACATTCATGATAAGTTGCATGTTGATGCGTGGAGAAAATACAATATACTATAAATAGTACGTTCTTTATGTAAATTATATCGTCACTTGTAATATGAATTAAGGTAACCGCCAAATGACGATTTTTCAGGAGGTGGACTTACATTAGCGGAATTCAGCTATGGAATTTTTGAACTTATCCAATTGTAATAAGGTTTAACATAGAGTTATTTCTTGTTTTTCGGTTAATTAGTGGCAGGATAGTAAGTCGTGATAAAAACCGGTTTATAAGCGGGAAACAGTTTCTTTTTTGTTTATAAAAACCAAATTCGGTACAGGCACCTTTAGATTTAAAGAGTATTAAAAAAACACTTAATTTTCTTTCCAATCTGATACTTTTCCTCACTGTTTTTCCTCACTTTACTTTTCTTTCTCCCTTTCCTACAATATTTATGTACCTTTCTTACCTACGACTTTTACTGCACATTCTGCTTTCCCTTTTTCTCTTTCTTCTTTATTTCTTTCTATATAGTTTTCTTCGTATTTATTACATTCTTTCTGTTCCATTCATCAACTCCCTCCTTTTGATTTTAGTGACTTAAGTTTAAACTTCAGCTTTACGTTGTATAATTTCGTTTAAATAATCAATTTTGTCTTTAAAAAGCCTAAGTCCTATTTTCAGTGTAAGGCTTGCCCCTGTCTGAAACTAGCCGAATGATCTTTATTTGATTCTTCGTTAGTAATTTGACCATTTGTTGGCAAACTGGTGACTAAATTTTTCGTCACATAATTAGTAACTCACTCTCACATCACTATTATTAACTTGAACGTCAAGGGGTAAATTTACGACTGAAATGCTTCGAATACCTTCGCTATTGGGCTTGGACATCTTTCTTATAGAGCTGAAACGGATTTAGAGACTTTCTTATATCTTGTAAGCTGCTGTTTTCTCGCGAACTACTTATTTAAAGTATCATTGGTGTCCCGTTATTAGTAGAAAGTATGGCCCAGCTCAACGCCTTTCTCTGGCTGTAAAAATAATGGTCAAGGGGCAAGCAAATAGTTAACGTATTTTATAGAATCATCGCATTAATACAATGACATTACATCGGATACGTAGGCTACTGAAAAAAATGATTGGGAGTATCTCAATGTCACTAACCTCCACCATATCACTATTACTACCATCATTCATTCCTGTCTCTTGTTTTCTAAAAATAATATACATGTATATACATTTTATTATGCCTACATGTTGCTACATGATAGTGGCAGTGACTGATTTTCACAGAAAAAGTTTTCACAGTCCGTTTAACCAGACATTTAAGAGATTCCCTTTAAACGAAATGCATTAAGCCAGATTGTTTCAATTAAAAGTACCTACTTCGAGAATAAGACATGGTATAAATAGGCATAATAGCTAATTAATAAATAACTTAAGTTTAAAAAATCTATTTCTATTTGATACTGGAAATCCCGACGAATTTCATTCCGCCTTAGAAATACGACTCCCTTTTGAGGTGATAACAATTTCTATAGTAGGTACTTACTTAGTACTTATCTTTTTCAAATTTCCCTTTATTTTAAGATCTTTTGTGTAATAATATTATTTATTTATTTTTTATATCGTAGAGGGCAAACGAGCAAACGGATCGCCTGATGTAAAGCGATTAATGTATTTAACTCGTAATTTTTAACTGTACTTATTGATGTATAACAACGCATTGGCACAATACTGTCCTTATCACGAATTGTTGGAACCAGGGATCGTTACCGGTATCCATAAAAATTAAAAAAAAATTATTACAGATTGTATTTCAAATGCCATTACTATTGGTACAGAACTTTGAAATTAGCCCAGTAAAATAAAGAAATGTGTAATAATAAGCGAAATACTGAAATTGAATACCGGTATTTGTATGGAGTCGAATACCGGCATCCGATCGCTGGTCGGTACAAACTAAAGTGGCTATAATATCCATCACAACACCAAATCGTAAACAGACGCACGCGGTAGCGTTTGTAATTGCTTCCTACAAAAGTAGGCAAATGTATGGTCGTCTCACCGGTATCAACTCATTAACACTGCAAAGGAAAGAGATGGTCGCAAAGTTCCTGGTAACCTAAATAACGTAAGCACCAGGTCCGTCTAAATTAAGTACATAATTTTAATGTAACCGTCATCACTTGAGGCTTGGGAAGACAAATAATAATGTAAAAGGCATTAATTGCTTTAAAAACTACGAAAACTTTAATGTTACTGACTAAATTATATATTCACCCAGCTTGCAGTAAGCACAATTTGTGACAAGATAAGACTATAATTGACTTTAAATGGTTGCTTTCTTATAATCTCGATTATTTTTTTCTTTACCTATCTAATCTGAGCATGTAAATCATTTATGTACCTTATTATTTACATGATTTGATTCAAAAACTAAAAGTATAACCCATTTAATGTAAGAACCATTTTATAATTTTTATCTAGCTTTGAAGCTAACGTAACAGTCAATCGGTAATAAAGTGCTATAAATTGAGTAATGTAAGAGTCATTTATTTACCGATGAGTCTTACATTAATGACTTTTGTTCAACTTTGGCCAATACTTGTGGTTACGTTAATCTGATACTAAGTTATTTACAAACAATGTGCCATACACCAAAATAAATACAGAAAACTAAAAAAAATGGTCAATTTTTGTTTAATGTAACCAACATTTTTTTCAAGATATCGTAATTTTAATAACATCAATGGATAGATCGTGAAATTTGCAGACGAACTGTATACTTAACTCAATTTCGTCATTTTGGCGGTTACATTAATTCATATTACAGGTGACGATATGTTCTCAAACATGTAATGAAATGTCATCATAACGTGCGTTAAATTTTCGAAGTATCACGTTTCGAACGGAACAACTAGAGAGAACTAAGGGATTTCATACTGAATGAGGGCCTAAGCCGGGAAGTAAATTTGTTTTAAACGTGGCGTCTGTGTTCATGAACAGGCTAAACAGCTGAATCATATTTTTTTAGTGATGCATTTTTTATTGCATGTTGTGATGCATGTTTGAGAAAAGCACTTTACTATACATGCATAGCCGTAAAAAGGGCTTGCCCGGAATCTGCAGTAATGTACTAGCACAACTCAAGCGAACAACGCCCACTAAACAGGCAGCCGGAAAAATTTGAATAAAATGTCACATAAAATATTCTACCCGTTTCGTATGCTGAATTAGCATTTTTTAAACAAGTTCACCGTATTGTTTTTGTGGTTAAAGCCCCATTCATAACGGCTTTAAAGATTAAACGTCGACGCCAGAAAATCCAAAGGCTCTGAGTATTATTTAATAACCATGGATCCTCCCAACTCCTCAACTTTCTTACAGCGTAATGACAACCCATCATAAATTAAAAGCGACTTTCTTTTCATAAATTCTTCCGACCCTAATGACCTACTTTATATTCCAGGCCAATATCGAATCAAACTCCCATAAACACGGCCATGAAAACAAACCGGCGGGGGCATTTTTATGACTTCCTAAATCCTGTTGGCAAACGACCATCCAAACATTTCCGTATAAATGCTAAAAATTCGATTTTTATCTCGTATAGGCCGTAAAAACAAACGGGTTCGGTAAGCATAAACAGCGTGAACACTCGCCTCGATACTTTTAGTCGAGCGATCCGGGGGCGGGCCGGCTGAAGATATGGGGATACCGGGGTGTGTCTACGGTAAATAAGTGGTTCTAATAGATAGACTCCATTTGAAATACAAAGTTATCTTTGCGAATAATAAAAATGTTCTATTTAGACACATAAAATCGTTTTTTTTTTTTATTATGATTCGGGACATTTATTTTCACTTTGAACATAAAATAAACAATATTAGCCCGATACGCGAACAGTTCTGAACTTCAATAAAATACAATCAATTTACATACGTGTACCAAATTTCAACTCAATCGGTTTAGTAGTTTCGGAGAAAATTCGCTATGATTAAAGTAGGATCACTCGTGTGTCTGTGTCAGTCCGTCCGTCTGTCATAGCCAATTTTCTCCGAAACTACTGAACCGATTGAGTTGAAATTTGGTACACGTATGTAAATTGATGACCCAAACATGGACGTGTAACGTAACGTAAAGTACATCAAGTAATTTGAAACATGGGGGCCAGATTTGGGGGGTAAATTAGAAAAAAAAATGGCAAAGTATATCGTGTGACATATCAAATGAAAGGGTACATTATGAACATCTCAAATATATATATTTCATAATTCTAAATTAAACGGTTTTGAAGTTATTTACGAAATTGAGCAAAACTTGACGATTTCCCCACACACCCCTTATTTCCTAAAATAGTGATTCTAAGAAAGGAAAAAAAATACCGAATATAGTTCAATACTTATAGATTAAAAAAAAACATATAAGAAGTCTATGGTATTGAAAGTAACTCCGTTTAACTAGTACGAATATTTATATTTCTCATAATGGCCAAATGACTTAAATTTTAATAATAGCATTGCAACGGTAAATGAAAGAGTAACAGAAATAAATTATACATTTTTAGAAAGAAAATTTTCTATTCTTTACTTTTATTATACATATTTTGGCCGAGAAGTGAGAAGTTTTTGAGATAACTCTAACCTTTTAGCAGAAAAAAAAGATCAATAATTAAAAACGTTAGTATTTGATAACAGATTGCGCTGATTCTATAAGTGATATCGCTTTTTATGTATAAAAGGTTTATAGTAAATTTATTCAGGATTATTTCGTTCCTATACACTTTGTATGTATCGTACACGGTTTTCTTTTAAAGTGGAAAATACCGCGCTCCGGGACACATTCGAGGGCGCGGGGGGGGTGACGCTCACCCCTGAGAGGGGGGGAGAGTAGATAAAATTAAACTTGGCTCTATAACCTACATATCCTGATAGATAAAACTTGTCCTTTATTTTTGCCAAATTTTCAGCTAATTTTATTGAATTAAATACCCCATCCAAAAGGTCCGCCTGCGGCATGTATCCCAGTATGCTGGAGGCGTTACCTCTTTAATATAGTCATTATTCGGGTATTGGTTCCGAGTTCCGAAACATTCTCTCGAACACCTTTAGGTTAAATTTAAATGGATTTTCAAGCCATTACCTACAAATTAAATTCGAGATTTCCGCCAAATAATAAAATGCTGCAAAAATCTACAGACACTTCGGCAAAACGATATTTACGTATATGTTTTTCTCATAATTCTATATCGCATAATAACTGGCGTAATTTTCTATATGCATAATAATTCATTTTTAGGGTTCCGTACCCAAAGGGTAAAAACTGGACCCTATTACTGAGACTTCGCTGTCCGTTCGTCCGTCCGTCCGTCTGTCACCCGGCTGTATCTCGAGAACGGTGATAGCTAGACAGTCGAAATTTTCACAGATGATGTATTTCTATTGTCGCTATAACAACAAATACTAAAAATAAAATAAAATAAATATTCAAGGGGGCTCCCATGCAACAAACTTGTTATAGATTATGGTACGGAACTCTTCATGCGCGAGTCGGACTCGCACTTGCCCAATTTTTTGGGTTTATTTCTTTTTATACGGCATCAGTATACTTGTAATTGAATAGCCAACTACGGCAAAAATAATACCTATGGTATTTCATACATGAGATCCCAATGCACAGAATCACTTGCCTAATTACCTTTTGCGGTAATTTCCATTGTCACGTTATCCGCGACTATCCCTCGGGAAATTTCTGTATTGTACGGGAAATTCACAAAAACGTTACGTTAGCATTCATCAGTCATATCCTATATTAATAAATAATATTAGACTAATTTATCGGCATTCTTGTTACAGTTATAGTTGTTTAATGATGTTTATTGACTTATGTTTAATTATAAGTGTGTACGGTCTCTATTTATGTATCGGCCATATAGCCTGAAATAAGAAAATTAAATTAAATTAAAGAAAACCTCAATACGCGTCATGAGCGCTAAATAGCCTACGCAGGAGCTCGCACCAGGGTGCCCGGTTCCGCTTTCCGCCGATGTGTATTATATTTTTCAATAAATGTATTTGTATTTGATAAACGGGCAAATTCAGTGCGCGATCGTAGTAGGTACTCTTAAGGCGCAATAAAATATAAAAAAATATTGTTTTTGCATAATAGCAATAATATGACACAAAATATTGATAAGTGTCTCCTTTGTATATGACGGCATTGATAACTAGCGCATACTTAACTTGACCGGGTACGTAGTTCGTGTAATTATGTTTAAAAAAAAAAGTGCCCCCCCCCCCCCCCCCCCCTATTCCATGGAGCACTGCACGGCACGCATACAGCCTGGACTTGCCAACTATTTTGTATAAATTATATTTTATGACATTATAATGGTCCGAATTATTAAAACAAATATAACAATGAATAAGGTTCGGCTATCCATACTTAACCCGGCGAGCATGACGTGGAAAAAAGTTACATCAAGCATGAGGCAGGGTATGACATGCCCGAAATGTAATGTACCGTAATATATTTTTTATTAATATAATTTTATTTTTTCGTGATTTATACTGTTTAATAATGAATTATTTAATGAATTTAAATCAATCAAAAGTTTTGATCATGAAATTATCTTTATTTATTCGTGTTTACCTTATACTATGTAATTATACGAATAAAAGTTTAGAGGTTTACAAAAATCCACAAATAAACAAAATAAACAGTATTTAGAATAAAAATCTACTTATAACTAAAAGATAATGAGATCCTCTTCTTCAGAAAACATAAAAATATTTTTTTTTATTTAAGATTATGGGTAATCACTGTCATCGACATTCAGCACAATTTCTGCACATGAATTCAGCATGCTCCATATGGGCTTGCTGCAAGATTTACAGCCTCTTCCTGTCTAGAATTGGCTGGATCATCAACCAAATCGTCGGCCTCTTGCTCCGAGTCACAATTCACTTCATGCTCACTACAGTGATCAGTTTCTTGTTCCGAACTGGATTCATCAAAAAACTCTGATCCCACCTCCTCTAACATGACACGAATCCTTTCTTCTTGCCTTTCAATGTCCATTATGATGAAAAACTAATAATAATAAAAAAAGCAACTAAAATAAACTCAAACATACATTGAAACCTTTAAAATTACTGAGAATAATAAAAAACAGACATTGAAATGCCTACGTAAAAAAAATACGTCTAAAATGACGCAGGGTGTGACATACCCGAAGCAGGTCCGGGTATGAATATTCCGACCGACGCCGCGCGTCGCACTGTTGTCTTGCCACTATCCCCTCCCGAACACCCCTCCCTCCAGCTACTGAGCAGGCTAGTGTTGCCAGGCAAAAATTTAGAAAATGCCAACTCTTTTTACTAATGACAGGGTATGTCATACCCTGGGTCATGCTCGCCGGGTTAACGGACCTTACAGTATATAAACCTTTTAACCCTCTAATTGGCCGGCAGATGGATCGCGATTGCGATTGTCGGTAGACAGATTCGATTAATGCGTATCATGGACTAGATGAAAGCCCACAAAGAGAATTGATGACGCGACAGCGAAGGGTTGACAGCCTGACGTGATCGACGGGCCCCTAATTACTATTTTGATTATGTAAATACGTCTTATGTACCTACGTACTAATTAGGAATGTAACTTTAAGAATGTTCTAAAGTCAAAACAATCTTAGGGATCGTTCTCACTGTGAGCATTCGTCTGAGCTTTGTATTACTATATATTATAATTATTTATTTACTTTTTATTTGTTTATTATTATTTAGTTTTCCCCAAATGAAATGTTCACTACTATTTGAGTATATATCTCTATATATGAGTATGTATATTATCGTCTAGTACCCATAACACAAGCCTTATTGAGCTTAATTTGGAACAAGATCGATTTGTGTGAGGTTGTCCGTAATAATTAAAATAAAAACAAAAAGTTACCAGTTACATTTCAAATGTATAAGAGATTTCGTTCAGCACTGTGTGACGCTTCTAAATAGATATTTACATAATATACGGTGATTCCTAGTACTCGACTTAGAAATGTTATTTCAAATACCAAATTGAGTTTGGCCACTAGTGTTTTCAACTTTTGCTTTGTCATTTTGGGCGAAATCTTCGTGATCGTGACATTTCCATTAGTGCTCGTTGGTTTAACCATGTACTTTATGACGAATTATTACGTCCGGCGAGTACATGGATATGAAATTATAAAATGACATTTGTTTATTTCTTTTTTAATGCTTTTATGACGACCCCATGGGTGACGTGTACCTATTATATAAATTGTGTAGCTGATTTCTCACTCATAGTGGTGACAAATATTTCTGTTATATCTGACTGTGTTTTCATTGTTGTAGTAATGATAAATGATGGTGTAAATGAGTTAATTGAATGATTATTATTTAATTTTATGTTTCTATTGACGATCATAGTATCAATTCATGTAAATTTACTGAAGGTAATTTGTTATCTAAATCTATTCATTTACTTAATATTACGAGTAGCGCAATTTATTATTGTTTGAGTGTTGATCTTTGTATCTATATAGCAAGAAATAGGAATAATCAGTTTCCTGAATAAACGAATTATATACAGCTATTTTCTTAAATTTTCTGTCATATCCGAAAAAATAAGTTTAGCGCTTTCAGAAAAGCCTCAATGTCTTAATTACCGTTTCTTTATTAAGTTATCACGAGAGTGCAACACTCCCGAAGGTACTTACTTTTATTTCACTCCGAAAACAAATGTCCATCTTTCGCATCCGTGCACATCTTTTTAAATTGAGCTTTCGATGGTCACGTCTTGGATATATTTATAGAAAGGCACGTGCCGTACCGCGGGCACCTGCAATGGTCTGTAAATATTTACAGAAGCTGGACGTCAGCATTTGTGTCACGTTCGATGCACATCGGGCAGTCGGTCGGCTATTGTTGGACGACCGTTTTGTGGCCGAGGGTTAGCATTTCCCATTTTCCCCTCTGGTTGCTGTTGAGAACAGTTGGTCTGTGATTGCGGAATTGTGAATTTGACTAAGAACGCGGAAAATGTAGTTACATTATCTAATTGTATTCAGGAAAGTTCTTCACTACTCCTACTAGGTACGTTGTACAAGTTATCCCTTAAAGTCGAATTTATACAGAATAAATTTCAGGACCCCCGGCCCCGGACCCAGTCGAGTAAAGTTTGCGCCTCATTTATATGCGATGCCATAGATATCTGGCGCAAACTTCACTTGGCTGTATACCCAAGTAAAGTAACACACAGATTGCTGTATAACTATTCACATTTGGACTTTTTTGGAGCTCTTGGTGTAATAAGACTAATAAGAGTTCACTGGTGGACTTCCAGCTGCATATTAGCATTCAATATGTATGTCCAAAAACGGTATCATTATAGCGCGTCTATTCAGTTTTAACATTTGGATGCGATATTCAAATGGTAAAAATACTAACAGATAGTTGTGCCTACTATACAGACAGTTTTGACTACATGCATACTAGTTACATAAAGGTCGCATCAAATTGAATATATTAAAGGCGGATTTAAAATTCATAATTTTGGTTGGAATTTAGAATTTATATTTACCAGACAGACAGATGAAGTATGTTATTTTCGTTTTGCATCGTTTCTGACTGATGGAATAAAAAAAGATTACCATATTGCGGATTAGTATTTAAATAAACATCGTACATAAAATATGACGACATTGTTCTACAGTTAGCATCAACAGTAGCTGACAATTTTAGTATGAATTTCGACATAAGCCAGTGTTAACATTGTTGGCTACTTTCGATGCTGATCGTACTACGTACGTATCGAGCGTATATTTCGAGCCTGCAGTAATCAAGGAGACAGGGCGTTGATAATGGGACCCTTTGTCTCGGAACGCTCTGTCCTGGCATAGACGTCTACGGCGGCACTTATGATCGTGTATAGACTGTTATGCTAGGCGTTCTGTTTAATGTCTTATTAAGAGCACACCCATGCAAAATTCGTCAAGTGAATGATCCTTGATCTCAACATCCATTATGATTAAAAATCTGTCCATTGGAAATAAGAAACTTAAACAGTTTTCCTTCAATCTTGTCAGCGTGAAAACATGATTGGTAATAATTTTCTCGATACTTTTATCTCTCAAACATAACCCTTTTTTTAGATATTTTCGGTTCGATCTTCAAAACTTTTCCGTTTTAAACAATGTTTTTTAGCTTAATAGATGCGCAATTATAAGTTCTCAAAAACTGTAAAACTATTTTCAGTATAAAATGCACACGTTTATGACACAACTCAAAAAACATGATTTCCGCGCTTCCGAGCACACACTTCCATCTCTCTCACGCTTACGCTCAGTGAGAGAGAGAGCTAGCCAACGCGTTGGCGCCCTCTTAACTAGTGCCTCAGAGCTGTAGACTTAAAATTGCTGTTATTTGTATTTTTTTTATTATTTAACTCCCATATCCCCGCACTTTTTAAGTACATCACTGATCGACAAGAAAATCTGTATACTTATCAAACCTACTCACGAAATTTCTCAATCAGAATTTTCAGCCAAGCTGAATAGGAGACGCTGCGCTCGCGTTAAAAGGCCAATCTATCAAACCCGTGTAATAAGCTCTACTATTATTCGCATTATCTTTCAAAACATACTTAATTATGACGGCAGTAGGTATCTAATGTTACTATTTCTTGGTTTCTCGGTTTGTTTTTATGTGGATGTCTCGTCAAAAATTCTCGTTACTTCTAACCCGTGGCTTGGCATACTCCTATTTATTCAGAAATACGAAAAATAGGCACACATTTTCAGTAATGAGATTTATCATTTAAGTACGTTTCTTGTAGCTCGAAACGTCTGCAGAAATAAACTAATTAGGCATAGGGTAGTGGTGTTACGAGTCGAGTTGATTCGGCTGCTAACCCGAGTAGAAACTCGAGATGACTCGACTCGCGTCACCCGGATAGCGATGGCAATCGCAGCAGCCGCTTAATCCGCGAGTTGGCGAGTCGAGTTCAACGTATTGGTATTTTTCTGCGAGTCTAGTTGTCGAGTCTCCGCCATGCAACCACTACACACTAGTTGACACAGCTTATTGGCCTAGCGAATGAAGCATGTCCGTTTTTAGTTTCTGGATGTCTGGATGCTTCGATGTCCAGTTGTCTAGATTTTCGGCTCTTCTTGCCTTCAGGTCACATTTCTCAACCGATACTCGTGAAATTCTGTATAGTTAATATCTTTTCTTTTTGTCGATGTTTTTTTCCATTTTAAGACTTTTTTCAAACCGCGAGAGATGTGGTGTTTGAAAAAGTAAAAAAAAACATATTTCAGCCATTTTCAAACATATACGCGAGGTGTACAGCTCGCAGAGTCACTAGTTTTATCTGCCTCGTTTCTATTCGGAAATTCCAGTTACACCAGTTGTCGAGATGGCGAATCAGATTCGTCATCCGATCCGTATCAATTCTAGAGTTATTAAGGTATATAAAATACATTAAACAGAACGTCTAGCATAACAGTGACACGTGACTCTTTCTCGCGCGAGATATACTAGGTACATATCTCTTTTTTGTACAGTACTGTGAGAGGGTGACGGGTTTTGCTATAGCGCGCAACGAGTTGGGCAGGGTCAAACCGGCAGGTGAAGTCGGTTCGAGTTGATTCGAGTTGCGGGGAAACTCGATTCTAATAAACTTATCCCTAGTCCATCACTAGCACAGGGCATTCAGAACAGACGGTAAGGGTTGTAAAGGGTTTACAATTTATTTATTAGTTTCGCTGACTAATGAACTGACTATAGACTTACATTCAGCAATTTAAGATGCTATTCCGAGACAACGAGAGTTGATTTCACTTTGATGCTAATTGCCTTTTATTATATTTGCTTTCATTTAAATATACAGCGTGTATTTAAGTGAGTGCTTAGAATAATAACACTTTCAAGGACAGTAGGTACGTCGGGAAAACTAAATTAGGATCTTATAAGATTGACAGATATTTACAATGTATGTACCTAATATTTATTATTTACTGTAATGTGACGAATTCGTTTACATGTTAAGTAATTAGATGCCCAAATAAATAAGTACATAAAAACCATACTAGACCCCGGTAGGAGTATCATGCTCAGCTCAGGACACCAACTAATTGTACAGTCAACATCAAAAGTAGCGGACAATTTTACGACCAAAAATGTTGCGAACTGGCTTATGTCAAATTGCATGTCAGCATCAAAAATAACTAACTGACAATTTTACTAACAAAAATTTTGCTAACGGCTTAAGGCATTGCATACTAAAATTGACATTATTTTTTATGCTCCCAACTTAAAAGAACATATCGACAATGTATTCACACGAAGATAAGCGATACTACAAAACAAAATATAACGTTGTAGCACACACAACCCATACAGAATAAGTTCTAAATGAGATTCTGTATTTATGCCTATCCAACAGCACGACTCACATTTTCAAGGAATTTTGCGTAATGGTCCTACTATGCAGATGAACAAACTTTTTATTTTATATAAATTTCGCAGGATAAGCAAAATGCCTAGTTTTTTCCGTTAAATTGCAGGCCTTAACGCCTGCAATTTGAATATTCGAATAGTCCGAATATTGGACTCATTTTGATATTGACGACGCGGTTGGCTCAGTTTGTAAGCACTTGCCTACTGAGCTGGCGGTCCTGGGTTCGAATCCCGGCCAGGGCAAATATTTGTGTGATGAACTCGAATATTTGTGCTTGGGTCATGGTTGTTCCATGTATTTAAGTATATATTATTTAAGTATATAGTACCTACCCATAACACAAGCCTTCTTGAGCTTAATTTGGGACTAGATCGATTTGTGTGAGGTTGTCTGATATTTATTTATATTCGAACACGGTAGTAACTGTGTGCGGTATTCGGATATTTATTTTATTTTGCAAAAAAAGATTTGGATAGAGCATTAATAAAGGATAAATGATAGAGTGAATTTATACAGTATTAAAAATATCAGTAAATGGTTGCATTGAGTCGCAATTCATCTATACTAATATAAAAAATCTAGATTTGTACTGAGAGTAAGTTATCTATGGAGAGGGACCATGTTTTCAGGAAAAAAAAAATAACAAAAAAAAAGAACCGACTTCAGTAAAACTAAAAAGCCAAAAATAACCCGTTCAAGTACAGATTACATTTGAGTCACCCTTTGAAATCGATCCCAAACCACTCAGTTATTATATTTATTATATTAAAGTTTACGTGGGGTTTGGCACCGACTTCAAAGGGTGAGTCAAAGGTAATCTGTACTTGAACGGGTTATTTTTGGCTTTTTAGTTTTATACTGAAGTCGGTTCTTTTTTTTTGTAATTTTTTTTTTTTTTCGCTTTTTAGTGATTCATATAAAATACTTATGGCGGGAGGTCTTGAAGGCATGCATCTCGTTAGAATTATCTCCTAACTCCTGACCGTTAAAGAGTTGTACCTTCAATCATCAGTTCAGCATTGGAGGATGATGACTACCATATGCAAATACTTAAATAATTTTAGAAAATATATGAAAAATATTATGAGTGCCTATAAAATTTCAGGAATTCCTTCGATTCCTCATGGATCTCGTCATCCGATCTTCACCAAAATTTTATGCGACCAACCTTGAGATGTCTATTCATGAACCTAAAAAGAATTTTCCAAATCGACTCATAAATGACGGAGTTATGAGGTAACAAACCCTCCTTTTTTTGAAGTCGGTAAAAAAATAGCGTGGTGCAGTATCGCAGCGCGCGGCGCCATGCCGGTTAGAATTTCTTTATCCTCTCATCACGCCAAAACGGCTGGACGGATTTAAACTAATTTTGGTACGGGACAGCGGGACATACAACGGTCCTTGTATGTCCCGCTGAACCGTACCAAAAGGCCCTTGCCCTTGAAATATTGAAACTATACGTTTACGGTAAAAAAAGTTTTACTCGGACAAGGTCGTAGTAGTATTTACGTTTAAATAATTGTATAGAAGTCATTTTAAATTATAACGGACTCAGTACGGGGTCGTACTAAAAAAAAAATCCTAAACAAGCAGTGAAATGTTATCATAACGTACGTTATAACACGCTTCGAAGTATCACGTTTCGGGCGGAATAACTCGAGAGAAATGTAAAGGAATTTCATACAAAATTGAAGGCCTAAGCCGGAAAGTAAATTTTTGTTAAACGTGGCGTTTGTGTTCGTGAACAGGTTAAACAGCTGATATTTTTACTGTTGTATTTTTTTATTTCATTGCATGTTTGAGAAAAGTACTATACATGCCTCACCGTGAAAAGGGCTTGCCCGGCGTCTGCAGTAATGTACTAATAATGCAGTTTATACAAAACTGCATTTTGTAACTGGTCTGGTTATCAGTCTTAAAAGCGCGCACTGTATAATAAACCGTATGCATTAGTCACAAAATTCATTAATTGTGAATGAATGCATTAGGTATCTCTTTACCTACTCAAAAACCAGCCTCGATGACTTATATAGAACTCAATGGTAGCATCATACTCTCGAACTTTCCCATTCTGAATTCTCACCCTGTATGCCCCTGACTTTCAGCTAACCTTTCATAAATACTCGTCTTTAAGGAAACCTCTTAGACTTGGACTATCGAGGGATGAAAGCGAAACTATTGTTTGTATCGCTGATTTAGTGGTACAAAGGCATCCGGTCCGGCCTTCGATATTGGAGTTTGGCCCAGTTCAATGGGCTCGAGTATAAATAATGGTTTTAGGTTAGATACAATATAATAGCTTTTACTAATGCTGGGACAATAGGGATGGCGACAGATCTTAAATTCTACAGCATACTGTAGTTATATAATAAAATTAGCTTAATATGTGAAACAACGAAAAAAATACAAAAAATGTATTTTGAAATATGTGACTTCAAAGTTACCTGAATTTTATGTTTATTTTAATCCAAAAGAAATTTTGATATTGTTTTCATAATTTAACGAGACAATATAAAAATATAAAATATAAATATAATATAAAAATTGGGCAAGTGCGAGTCCGACTCGCGCATGAAGGGTTCCGTACCATAAAACAAGTTTGTTGTATGGGAGCCTCCCTTAAATATTTATTTTATTTTATTTTTAGTATTTCTTGTTATAGCGGCAATAGAAATACATCATCTGTGTAAATTTCAACTATCTAACTATCACAGTTCTTGAGATACAGCCTGGTGACAGACGGACGGACGGACGGACAGCGAAGTCTCAGTAATAGGGTCCCGTTTTTACCCTTTGGGTACGGAACCCTAAAAATGTGGTGGCTTCGGAAATAACCTAAAAAATGTAAACACCCCCGACACCCACCGACATAAGAACAATTTCGACAGAAATATCTTTCGATTAAAAAAAATCGGACTCAAATTGGTCCACAGCCACACACATACACAGATACACATATATTTAAATGAAGTTTGGGCAACATTCGAGTTTATGCGAATTATAAACCTACGTAGATCGTATTTCTAGTGTACTAAAAGGTCAATTAAGTCAAGCTGGTTTAGGGCTTAATAAATATCTTAAGGTAGAGTTATGATGCCTATTATTTTAGGACTAAGAAACATTTCATATTCATCGCAATATAATCTTCAAAGTCAGACTAAGTATAAATTAATATTACCGTAGTTTTTGTTATAACGTAAGTAATGCCTATTATATGTGTGTATTTTGGTGAAAATAAACTGAATTGCTTAGTTAGGTAATGCTTGAGTTTAATTCAACGCTGATTTGGTTAGGCGTGTTTTATCACTTGTATCACATTGATACATATCAGCATGCATGCTCAGCATCAAAACTTCAAAAGTATCCAGTAAAATTATCATGTCAAATTTCATACTAAAATTGTCAGACCAATAATAACTACAATAAAATAATTGGAATATTTTTGTAAATTTTACAAATTCTATTTTACATTGAAATGAAGAAATGATTCTATTTTACATGAGGGTAGATTCACGCCTCCGCCGGTGACGCCCGCGTTGAGCAGCCGCGCGGACAGAGCGATTGTCTGCAGTGCTCGGTTGGCCGCCGCCGCGACTGATCGGCTCTCCTGATGATGAATCGCGTACCGATTCAAAACATGTCGAGCAATATTCAACTTCTACGACGTGAGTAAAACCGTTTATGTATTACTTTAATAAGTGTACAAATCCTACCTATTTGCGATATAAAAACCGGCCAAATGCGAGTCGGACTCGCGCACCGAGGGTTTTGTAGAAACCAGTAAGTCGTATGTAAATAAAAATGTATGCTTTTCGCAATTTTTCCTTTACTTATCTGTGCTACTACCTAGACCTTGCTTCATACCAAATTTCAAGATTCTGAATTCACGGGAAATGTATCCTGTAGGTTTTGACTCCCTTGCAAGTGTCGAAAATTTGCAGCTTGAACGGCTGTACCTTTTGATTGCGTTAGCTTAAAAGTTTGATTTTTTCACAGCTCAAAGGGACAGTAGACTTGAGTATTTGATATGAATTTCAGCTTGATAACTTCACGCGTTCCTGAGAAATAGGGTCTTGACAGACAGACAGACGGACAACAAAGTGAACCTATAAGGGTTCTGTTTTTCCTTTTAAGGTACGGAACCCTAAACACCACTTCTGTAGCATCCACGCACCGGAGGACGCAAGTGAGATAATGCTCACCGCGATAGGAATGATGACTCGGTGAAGACCGCTGGAGACGAAGCAAGGCTGCTTATGATGGCGTTCTTTGGGAGAGGCCTATGTTCAGCAGTGGATGTCTTTTGTTTTATGGTCATGTTGAAAGCCATCGACGATTATAAATGACATATATAAAGACGTTGATGCGAATATTACCTTTATGTGACCATAATGTTTTTCACACAAAGGTTTGTGGTTGTTTGCTATAGTATACATTTTAGAACTTTAAGTTATCCCATGACGTATCGTTTGTCTTTCTTTATTGGTTACATAGGCAGATTGACCCATCCTCATTTGAGTCGTATTTCAGTACCATGAGTTTACAGTGACAGTACTCGCTAGCAATTGCGTAAAGTATTTTTTTTTTTATTTTTTTTTTTTTATGGAGAATTGTAGTTCTATAAAGTAACCTCTAGGTGCGCTATACTATTCTCCATATAAATCGTTTACACTGTCGCTAGCGAGTACGGTCACGTTAACTCTTGGTAAGGGTACAGCAATGTCAGTGACTTATCGCCGGTTGACTTGTAAAAGTATTTGAGCTGCCCGTCTAGCACAACAACGCTTCGGGACTCTTGTCGCACGACACAGTATCACACGTCACTCTCTTACAGTGCTGTACAGAAAGAGATGGGTAGTATATCTCGCTCAAGAAGGAGTCGCGTGTCACAGTTATGCTAGAGTTGCTGCATTAAATATGTCGATATTGACATGTCCGTTGGCTCAATATTACATCTGTTATATTTCACTTTTAACGTAGCATTTGTACATTTACATAGTGACATTAAGTGTTCTAAAAGCTCGAAATATGTTAAATGCATCCATAATAAAATGGCTCTAATATTGAGTTATTGAGTCGGTGAGTTCGGAACTATAGCCCCTGATATATTTCCGTGGGCAACCCTGATATCTAGGGTTGGCACGAACCTAATTGCCTCGTAATCTTGTCATAAAGACGTCGCTACTCGTTTTCTGCTGCGCACTGATAAACGAAACTCTGTGGCGAACACGTAATAAGACTCAGTATTTTTGCGGTCATTTTCTTCCGTAAAGTGTTGACGCGTCGTTTTTTTTGCTCTTGTTAGAGCCAAAAAGATTATGTTAGATAATATACATAGATAGATCGTGGTATAATTTTAAATTTATTTATTGTATAAGAATTAGAATACAGCGTTGTAGTGAAGAAGGATATTGTACGACTGCAGTAACGATATTAAAGATACATATAACTCAACATTGCATAACGAGAATCATACCATCATAATCAAACATTATCGAATTAGACCCTAAGTGCGCAGTAATCATCTTAACCACATTATCTAACTAAGCACAAATAACTGAATATTCAGAAAATAATTATAACAAAAGCTGAAACACACCGCAGAAAAAGACCGTAAAAATACTCAGCCTTATTACTTGTGTAGCGCAGAGCTGCGTTTATCAGTGCGCCGCAGAAAAGGAATTTTCTGACGTCTTTATGACAGGATTACGAGGTAATTACGCGCCAACCCTAGATACGGGCATCCAGGGTTGCTCAAGGAAAATAATGTACGGGACCATGAAAAAGACATGTAATTATATTTAAAAAAAATCATTCAAATTAAACAGTAAATCCTATAAAGAAAAAAATGTAGGTAATGATTAACATGTTATATAACTAAAATTCAAGACTAAACTTAAATACATGCTCCAAATCATTGTTGATGGATTTAGAAGACTACCCAATAACAAAATGAGCTTGTCTCACGAAACCCTTGCCGGGATTCAAACCCGGCGTCGTAGCTGCTCTACCACAAATCCAACCGCATCGTTAAACGGTATATAGGTATCATATTTACCTAAATGATCTAAAAATATAATGGTTGCAATAACAAACATATCAACCTGCCCGATACATATCTTCATCAGTAAAAACAAATCATTTTCATATTTCCCCTGAATTTCGGGATAAATTACCATATCTACTAAGACCGAAAACATCTCTTTTCATTCCTCGACACGGGACAGCGAGAAAAAATAAGTCGTCTCACAACGCCCCTTTAATCAAAGGGTCGGCTAACAGGGCGTTATGTGCATCGTTTAGGTTCAAGCACCGCTAATTTGTAACTCTGTCTGAAAATTGCACTCCGGTTGTAAAAGGTTAAAAGATAGCCAATCTTTGGACTTAGTGACGAATGGGGGCTGTTTGTCTCTTGTGTTTGAAAATGGAACTTAAACCAAGATGTTAACATTGTTTAAATAAATTGTTAGGACCAAAAAGTTGGATGAAATTTTGATATAGTTACGCCATACATTAAAGTTCCGTTGTGCGACAAAGAATAACGATACAATAATACCTTAAAATAGAACCTTACGTTATGTTATTCGGTGGTTAAATTGTCGTCGCAAAACGGTAACTTTGTAATTGAGTGAGTTAAAGTAGTAAACTTTTTGGTCTTCACCCGAATCGAAACTGAAATATCTCAATAATCGTAACCTTTTGATTTAGTGGTGCAGATATTTCTCAGAAGAAGACGACGGACTAGAAGACGCAACAGTGATCGTCTACAGCAGCGATCGGTAACGTTTCAGTAGGCAATGTTTGACGACGCGTTTGGCTCGGTTGGTAGACACCTGCCTACTGAGTCGGCGGTCCCGGGTTCGAATCCCGGCCGGGGCAAATATTTGTGCAAAATATTTGTTCTTGGGTCATGGATGTTATCTATATATGTATTTATATATTATGTATATCGTCGTCTAGTACCCATAGTACAAGCTTTGCTTAGTTTGGGACTAGGTCGATTTGTGTAAGATTGTCCCTTAATATTTATTTATTTATTTATAATATGGTATAAGTATAGTGTAAAACTAAGTTAGGGCGGGCCGTACCTATTGAGATTTATAAGACACTAGCGACCCGCTTCGGCTTCGCACGGGTGCAATACTATACATATAAATCTATTTAAAAAAACGCATCAAAATACGTTGCGTAGTTTTAAAGATCTAAGCATACATAGGGACAGACGGAAGGAAGCGACTTTGTTATACTATGTAGTGATTTAGAAAATGATAAAAATGACCTTTACACAACATTCACAGGCCGCTGGCAGAGCAGGGCTTGTAGTCGGTTAATCTTAAATTTGAAAAAGCTTCTTAACGTTTTGCGGTTTCTAATTTGTGGTCCGTCTTTATTTCAGATATCCAGATCTAAGACCTAGCTCAAAAAGTCAACGTCTCTAACCGGTTAATTAGTATGGATAAATGTTAACGGATACAAGCCCTGTCATGGACTGATGACCTTTGACCTGATGCATTAAACACTGCCAATCAAAGCTTATATAGACACACAATGAGTAGAATAATAGTACATATTAACATAACAAATCAATAAATCGTGTGAACATTCAATGTGAAGTCTTGATCAGATAAACCGGTCGACACTATACATATTCAGGGATCACGAATTAAAAAGCTAGTTCGACCAAAAAACACTTATAGGATATGTTATTTATTTAGCTTCGGTTGCCCGAAGGACAAATCGCTTTTACAAATAGGAGATAATTTTCGCAACTCGCTCAACAAGTACCTACTCTGAAATTCGGACTGTTCCAAAGGATGATCGCTGGTCTACATTCGTGCATAAATTTATACTTTTATAGGTTTGAGTGTAACTTTTGTTAACTTTCCAATTTCCGCGTAAGTTTTGTGTAACTTAATAAATCGATAAAGGCTGTCAAACGATCAAAAAACTTCTCAGATAAATGGCCTCGACCCGGTTATCCGGTTATGGGGAGGGGGATTTAAAGGGTCACATCAGCATGAATTATATCAAACAAAATATTCATCTCGTCTGGTGGCTTGCATAGGCAAAATTACCTTTAAGTATATTTTTTCCCCCTCGGTATGGAGAAAACAGTTTTCTGCCTCGTTACACAAATCGTAGCACGATTTTATTATATACACGCTTCAGTTTTCAGAAAACATAATTAATTTGAATACACATAATTTTAGGAATAAGTAATAAAGTTTTTTCTTTCAGTTACCTCTAACACTTTAAGATTTTTTTTAACATATCAGAGCCTCAATGCTTATACGATGACCATCAAAAACCATGAAATAAAAAATGCTTCATCAAAGAAGTGGTCGACGAAATAAAAATGTTTTGAAATAAAATTCTCCGGAGTGTTTGTCAGCGAAAAATTCTCCTTTACCTCTGTGCCATCCTGTATTGAAAGCCAATTTAAAATAAACGTCATTGTGCGGTTTCGAGAAACTGGGTTAATATGACCGGATTCATTTAATAAGGATCTCGGTAATCAGTTTAATACAAGCTGCAGTTTACGTATGTTGAAGTTTGACAGAGTGCAATTTGGTGGGAATATACAATTAAATAGGTACTTAATATTCGGAAACTGTGGCCATTTTGATACGTTACATGTCCACCAATTATAGAATACTGCCAAAAAGAGCATAGTTTCATGTTACATTATAATTAATTGTGTGTTTCAGGAAACGTTGCGTCAGCGGCACACAGGACTCATAAGCGCTTATACTGCCGTTATACAGCTAATTGAAATTTTATAATAATAATAATAAATATCGTTTTTTTTTGTAGTTACTTTATTGTCTTTTACTTTTTATATAAATTTATTGCTAAAAACCTATACTAAGACGAAAGATAAATAAAGGAGATAAATATCGGACAACCTCACACAAATCGATCTAGTCCCAAATTAAGTTCAAGAAGGCTTGTTTTATGGGTACTAGACTACGATATACGTACTTATATAAATAAATATATAAATATACATAGAACAACCACGACCCAAGCACAAATATTCGAGTTCATCACACGAATATTTGCCCTGGTCGGGATTCGAACCCGGGACCGCCGGCTCAATAGGCAGGTGTCTACAAACTGCGCCTTACGCGTCATCAATGGCCGGATTAAGTACTTATAAGGGTTGTATAAGTACTTAATCCACCTGTGTGCTACTTGGGAGTCTCTGCAGCTGACTGTACGAGTAACGAGTGAGTGCGAGTGCATAAACACTTGCTGCTAAACACAAGTAGGAATCTTAGAAACGCGCGCTATTACAAATCAAAGTGTAAACAAGCCATACTATGGAGTAAATTTAACAATACCTCGTAAGTCCGGACCGATACGACCACGATACGACCTTCAAACCTTCAAGAAAAGAACGTAATCCCACCTGAAAGGCCGGCAACGCAAGTGACACCTCTGGTGTTGCAGGTGCTACGGGCGACGGTAATCTCTTTCCATCAGGCGATCCGTTTGCTCGTTTGACATAAAAAAGTCATAAAAATAGAAAAATAATGTAGCAAGTCAATGCCAAATACTTACGTATTCATTGATTATCTCAATGAACGAGCAGGGCCACAAAAGGAATCCGACCCTGTTACCGTACTTATTACCGGAGTTAGGTTAGTGATTGGGAAAATGTTTCCTTTCGATCGCCGTGACTTTTGTTCTTATTCCAAAAAAACACTGTAGAAAATGTGACTCCTTCGTGCCTTCCTTTCCATTCCAAACACTATATGTGCCGTTTTCGGAAATTTCCAATAACTTTCCTCATTTCCCATACAAGATGTGAAAAGTTTCCGGAAATTTACGAAAAACGCACATCACTAAACACTACAGAACCTTACACCAAGCATAGCCCGACATTTTTCGTAAATTCAGTTTTTAATAATATGACCCATTTTTGTGGCTGACCGAATTAAATATTAATTATTAGGAATTTCCTACCGCGAACGCTCTGCATGTGGAATGAGCTGCCGAGGTTTTCCGCGGAGCGTATGGGGTTCCTAAGGAGGGGAGTGAATAGGCTCTTAAAGAGTCGGCAACGCGGGTGTGATGCTCCTGGCGTCGCAAGTGTCCATATCCGGCGGTAACATCAGGCGGGCCGCATGCTTGTTTGTCACCGTGGTAGTATAAAAAAAACCAGCAGTAGCCATTTGGTCAACCGTCATACGGCGCCCTTTAGATCGCGCCTCAGAAGTCAGCATCTTTTTTTGTTTTCGTATTTGGCTTAATTTTGGTAGCCGTTAGGACCACCCACCAAGACTGACGCTCGACTCGCGCTACCATACGGATATGCCACGACTTGGGGCAAGCGGCAGCGACGAGCGGCGGCCATACGAGTGAGTGAGATACCGCGCTCGGACCTTTCACTTCCACTTCCACCTACGGCCAAGACTCGCTGCTGCCTCTGTTGAGATATGTCACAGTGATTTTATCATCGTGACGTGATTCACCACCCGGCTCTAAGTTTTATTCAGGCTGGGACCAAATAACCTCTCAATGTCGCTACTCTATTCAATTGGTCGACAATAAATCCAGGATCAATAAACATGTGGCTGTGTGGAATTCGGGTTCCGGCCGTCCAGCGATCCGGATTTCTAGTTACTCATAATAGTAGAGTTGCTAAGCCGCGAAATTGTGCGCATCGGGTTACAAGCATGAAATTTCTACCACACATAGAACGTTCCACGGTGATTATTTTCAGATGTGGAGGGAAGTCAGATTCGTCCCCTGTGTGGTGGGAGAGCGGGGTGAAGAGGACCACGTACTACTCTTTTTCTTTTTTTTATTACTGAGCAGTTAAGGCTATTAGGGCTTGTGCGACATCGTTTTTGTGTAAAATAGATATCAGCTATTAATTTTGCATGTTATTTAAGAATAGTTTCATATAAAAAATTGGGTTTATTGCCAAAAATATAAAAATCACAACAAGTTTTTTTTATTCAGAACGATAAATTAGTTATCTATCCTGAATCTTTACAATTTAAAAAATATTACTAAACAGCAAATTTAATCTTATAAATAATGACACAAAGGTAAATTAAGAAAGAAAAATTGAATGCGATCTACTACAATCGAAGCGGGGTTTGAACCCGCGACCTCTGCGTTTCCGGCGCATTGCTCTCCCAACTGAGCTATCCGACCGCTACGTCAATCACACCAAATCTTTCATCCCTTAATTCTTTACGCCACTGGAGTGCCCTCTGCGTCATATATGTTTTTGAAATGCTTATGCGCATTAGCCCGGAAACGCAGAGGTCGCGGGTTCAAACCCCGCTTCGATTGTAGTAGATCGCATTCAATTTTTCTTTCTTAATTTACCTTTGTGTCATTATTTATAAAAATAAAATGTGGTATTACCACATAAAAAAAATAAGAATCGATAAAAAAGATTCTCTACAAATAAATTTAATCTTGTTTTTAAAAATGCATACATTAGTGGGCACATCTGATACAAAAAGTACCTTGAAAAAAATGTTGATGTTAAGCTTAGCCTGCGTGTTCTAGTACATTTTGCTAAGTCGCGAAATTGTGTACATCGGGATACAACCACGAAATTTCTACCACAGATACAGTATTCTGCGGTGACTATTTTCAGATGTGGAGGGAAGTCAGATTCGTTTCCTGTGCGGCAGGAAAGCGGGGTGAATAGGACAAAGGAGTCCTCTTTTTTTTTATATTACTGATCAGATAACGTTATGTTTATGTATCAATATATATTATTATAGGTTTTAGTAGATTTTAATAATTTTTCAGTAGTTTTCTTGATTACTTTTTGCATCGCCTACTCATTTCATTTATATTATTCCGCTACCCAAAGGTTGTCTGGAAGAGATCGCTTTTTAGCGATAAGATCGCCTATTGTTTGCCTCTATTGTAATTTTAAGTGTCATTTGTATTTGTATTTCTTTATTCTTGAGGTGTGCAATAAAGAGTATTCTATTCTATTCTATTCTATAACGCTACTATAGTACTTGTGTGGTGTCATTTTCGTGTAAAACAGATATCAGAAATTTATTTTTCTTGTTATTTATTCATAGTACCATATAAAAATATGGTTGTATTTCCGAAATTGTAAAAATCACAACAAGTTTTTTTTATTCAGGGAGATAAATTAGTTATATATATTTCCTGAATATTTACAACTAAGAAAAATATTGCAAAATAGCAAATTTAATCTAGTTTCTAAAAATATATACATATTGGGCACTCTTCATACAAACAGTAACTTAAATAAATTGTTGATGTTGAGATTAGCCCGTGTGCTCGTGATACATTAGCAAAAAAACATTTTGTTTTAATTACATTAATTTGTTTTTCTAGGACGTATATAGTAAATATTATATGTAAAAGCATGTTAATAATCATTATTTAATTTATTTAATGAAGCGAAATAGGATGCGTTCGGAGATTTACGTTGGTTACGCCGACGTAAAGATATATTTTAAGCTACTGTTTGTATGAGAAGTGCCCAACATGCATATATGTTTAGAAACCAGATTAAATGAGCTTTTTTAAATAATAATAATAATTTGAAAATGTTCACGAAATTGAACTAATTTACCTCACTGAACAAAAAAACTTGTTGTGATTTTTACCTTTTCGGCCATTATACCCATATTTTTATATTGAACTATACAAAAATAACATAAAAAATTAATTTCTGATATTTGTTTTACACGGAAACGATACCAAACACGTCCTGGTAGACTTAACTGACCAGCAATAAAGAAAGAAAAGAGGGATACTTGGCCGTATTCACTCCGCTCTCCCGCCTGACAGGGGACGAATCTGACTTCCCTCCACATCTGAAAATAATCACCGTGGAACACTCTATCTGTGGTAGAAATTTCATGCTTGTAACCCGATGCGCACAATTATGTTAGAAAACAGCGGACTAACAACTCTACTATAATATTTAAAAATGCATTTCATTTCATGACTTTTACTCGTGGCTTTTACAATGGTAAAAAAGAACTATGAGCAAAACTTGTTTCTCAAAGTAGCTCCTGTATCTTGAAGTAGCATATTTTACGATGTTCATTTGAAAAACAATACCTACTTAATGACACAATATTAATTTTATCCTTGAATAGTCAGGGAAGTCATTTGCTTTGCTATCAACATATAGCTAATTGAGCGATTTATTTGGTGAGCCATAAACAGATAAGAAAGTAAAACGGCCAATGAAACTCATTCATAACTTGGTCATTAGCTCAAATTCGGGTCCTATGGCACGCGTTATAGAAATCTCCCGCATCCCGCATGCGGGCCCTATCGACTAGTGAAACTGTGCCTTTATTAGGATTCCATTTGTACTGACTGTGATACGGAACCTAAAATCTACCAAACTATATTTTCTAATCGCCGCGTCATAAAACATTGAAAACTCCAGTTCAAACGCCCGAAGCCCACGCTAAAGCTCGCACAAGATTCCAGGTTTTATTTATTAGGGTCCTAAATGGCGGCTTATTTCCCAGATATTCGCTCGTAGTAGGTTTTCTCCGGTTTCATGAATTCCTCAACACTAAACGTTATGTGTACCTAATGTAAGGGCTGAAAAGGATACATGGATCGCAAGTACAGCCTAGTCAGAAAAATATGAGGATGCGCCATATAGCTGAATTTCACTGGAACTAATTTCTTACACTGGCAATGATTTTATGATCGTTTGTCAACAATGTCAATGTCATTCGTAGTGGTTTCTTTACAAGACAAATATTTAAAAATATCCAAAGGTAAAGCCGAAAACCATTCACAGTCGTGAACGTAATATTATGAATAAACTGCACGTTTACTACACGAAAAACAGTCAGGAAAAGAGTGCATTCCATTAAATGATATTACGAGGTTAACATAGGAACTGACAGGTATTTAAACTAATATCATTATAGTGCGGTTGCGATAGGTTGCAAAATGGTTGCCATATAAATCTTATAAATAGCGCCGTCTTTATAATCCTATTTCTAATCAGGCTTTACGAGTAATCATAATGAGTAATCTAACACTGAAAATCAGCGTCCTGAAGTGGGTATTTGCTTACTTCATGACATTGAGCTGAGTGACGACCTTCTTAGCATAATTGAATCTATACCTAAGTATTGCGCGTTAATCATGTTTATGTCTAATACTATGCTAAATAAACTAATTTCTTTCTTTCTAGCAAGTAAATTAAAATGGTAAAAACTGACATTTTAATTTGGGAACGAATAATGGTTTTAAATCAATTGGCTTTTATATAAGATGCAATTTGGGACGAGGACAGGTTCCAAACCCAAGTATGCAGAGCACATTAGACTAGCGAAGTCGCAACATAAGAAACTGACCAAGTGCGAATCGGACCCACGCACCGAAGGTTCCGGACAAACACTTAACCCATTTTAACTGGCCGGATTAAGTTAAGTTTGCGCCTGGTATGTATGGCGCCGGATACAAATGAGGTGCAAAGTTAGCGCAATCGATCACGTTTGTTGTATGGGAGCCCCACTTAAATTATTTATTTTATTCTGTTTTAGTATTAAAATTATAGCAGCAACAAAAATACATCATCTGTGAAAATTTCAACTGTCTAGCTACAACGGTTCAAGAGATACAGACAGACGGACAGACAGACGGACGGACTTTAGTAATAGGGTCCCGTTTTTACCCTTTGGGGACGGAACCCTAAAAATAACTCCCAAGACTGGCGTAGAGGTAGAGGAACTCTATGGCCCTAAACGGTGTTCCAGGTGAACTAAATGAGATTATCCCATCTCCACAGACTATAATCGTTGGAAAACTATCCGACATGCGTTGTTAATTTTTACACTCTTCTTTAATAGAACCGTTTAAAATCCCAACAGGAAAAAATGTAAACAAAAAGTCATCCTAACTAATCGTCTAACGCTAGCTTTCACCGTAAAATAAGTCCAAAATCCCGAACTCAATTTCGTACCTTACTCCTCAAAATTTAAGCTTTAAAATATACATAAAAATAGTGAATTGCGCAGTGTGCGAAGCAGAGCTTTCGAGAATTTTCACCATTTTCAGGCAAAATTGTTTTCCCGCCACGAAAAATATAATTCCGCTATGAGTTTACGAAATTCCTGTCTTTTATGACACAACTGGAGCTTAAAACGGGTGTTTTCTAAAGTGCACGTGTGCACAGCACTCTTGTTAGCTGATTTGGTTTGGACGGCTCACAACGATTCGGGCTACATGCACAGATGTGCAGAACAGATTACCTACGAAGAATCTAGGTTAACTTTATCCTAAGTACTAAAAAAAACGCGAGGTCTTCAGCTCACAGAACTACTAGTCTTAACTGCTTTGTGTTGAACCCCGGCCACACACAGTCTGAATTTCTATCCGATTTCCGAACGAAATAACGTCCGAAAGTGTCTCTGTCTCCGTCTGTCATATGGCGATGTCTCGCTTACTGACGTCATTCCATTAAAACCGGACCGGAATTCAGTCTGTGTGTGGCCAGCCTAACAGTAAAAGGGTAGGTCGCTTCAAATTGATAAACATTATTAGACTAGTCTTGCACCTTAACACAATATAACACAAAATATCACTGTTCATATTTCGCAAAGCCCGCGTCATTATGACTCGATACGTGCCAATGTGTGCCAATTTCATTGGGATCCAAATCGGAAATACGGTGAATAGGTTGTCAAGTTCCGTCGTAAAGGGAAGGCGCTATTCATAGAAGGCATAATCCGTCGAGTGTCGTGCTCAATGCATCGCGAGTATTCCATGAGTCGAGTTTACGGTAAAATTAAGGTTAAGTTTTAATGAGACTTTTAACAAGAACTCAGATGTAGAGGGAGGTAGAATGTGACAAAGTTAAGTCTACCTAACATCCAAGACGGCCAAGTAAGAATCCAAAAACCGGCCAAGTGCGAGTCGGGCTCGCGTACCGAGGGTTCCGTACAACTTTTTTTTTTTCCGTATTGTTGTTATACCGGTAACAGAAAATACAGTCATCATCTGTGAAAATAATATCAACTGCCTAAGCTATCACGGTTCATGAGATACAGCCGACAGTATCGAGCAAAAAAACGACAAAAATATCACGTTTCTTGTATGGGAGACCCACATAAATATTTATTTTATTCTGTTTTAAGTAGGTATTTGTTGTTATAGCGGTAACAGAAATATATCGTCTGTGAAATTTTAAAACTATCTAGCTATCACGGCTTATGAGATACAGCCTGGTGACAGACAGATAGACAGATAGACGGACAGACAGCGGAGGCTTACTAATAGGGTCCAGTTTTTACCCTTTGAGTAGGGAACCCTAAAAACGGAAGTTATCGTGTATTAATGGGTAATTTTCCCAGTTTCAATGGCCTCGCTACATTATAGACAGTTTATGAAATTGTTACATAATGAGAGGGCTTAAAACACGACTGTGGTTTATGTGGTTTGATATGGTCATAACAGGATCACAGTAGATTTAAATGCTTAATAAAATTATAATACCTACAGTTGAAGTCATGTTATAATTTTTTTTTTCTCAAACATGCAATGTAATGTCATAACGAGCGTTATAACAGGTTTCGAAGTATCACGTTTCGAGCGGAACGACTCGAGAGAACTGTAAAGGAATTTCATACAAAATTTAAGGCCGAGAAGTATTTTTTTTTAAACATGGCGTCTGTGTTCCTGAACCGGCTAAACAGCCGATTTTTTTTTTTTTTGATTGGTGTATTTTTTTTATTTCATTGCATATGTTTGAGAAAAGCTACGTGCCCTAGCCGTGAAAAGGGCTTGCCGGCTTCGTATCACTATCCGGTCTCCGTCTATACCTACTCACCCGGCAAGCCCTTCTTTCGCGGCGTCTGCAGTAATGCGTACTATTTACGTAGATAATGAAGTACAACCAGTGACGCTTGCGAAGAAATGAAACAGGCGACGTTGCTGCTGGCTGTACTAAGATACCAAAGGATGGATATGAGACATTTTTTACCCGACTCATGGAGTAAAAAAGGGTTATGTTAGGCCTCATCCTCCACAAAGTTGCGTGCACCGTCTAGTTTCATTTTATGAAAGAGTATATTAATTCGATTATCTTTTTGCATTATTAAGACAGCGATTTTAAGAGAATGGATGAATATTCCGCTAGTATTTCACGTTAAACGGGCAAATTGCTTTTGAATGCCTCGTGGCGAACTCTCTTTCCTTTTTGATCCCTCCACGGGATCTCCCTAATTAGGTTTAAATAAATAACTGCGTGAAAATTATTCTGAGATGGATTATTGGTTTATCTTTAGCGATAGCACTGAAGTCTTTGTTTTAATGTATAGAACGTTTGATCTATAATATCACCGAATGAATTGATGATGCATATAGATTGGCTTACAACAAAATTTATGTTTGATGAAATAGTATAACCTTAAACAGATACGTATTCGTATTACGAAAATAGCCCAGATTTTGCACGGAAACTGACAATTTTAATTTAACTCTTTTCCAGACATAGTTACGTTTCATCGACCACATGAAATAATTTTAGTTTTTAGAGATTCTGGGCATTTTATTAGCGTTAACTTTATTTTATTACCTATTTGTGCAGCCCTTATTATAAGCTTTTAAATAAAGATTTCACCTTTTTATAAAAAAAACGTATTTAAAGTATGTGGTCACATAACGCCCTACGCCTAGCTGGGGGAAATAAGATGTGAAAACTGTTTCCATAACCGTTTTTCACTGTCACATATCGCCACACATCTGCACCAACAGGCATAGGACATAAAATTACCACATCGTTTTTTTTTTATGCAATATAATATTTATTATACACGATGATTTTTAATCGGTGATCAGGTACCAACTTTTCTGACTCAGTAATTGATGGCGGTCACGTTGAAGTCGTAACTACATGAAAACCAACTTTTATTTTTCTATGATAATTTTTATTTTGAAACTAATTTTGTCCTAAATTCCTTGTCACCATACTAATCTGTATCGGTGAGATTACAACCTCTTTAAAAATTGATGGGAATGAGAATTTATGAGTAATAACTTGGTCATTACATAAACAAAGTCGTAGAAAATTTCTTAAAATTTCCCGCCACAGCGATGACACTTGACGTAGCTATCGCACTTCATTAATTTATGTAGGATGACCATGTATCTAATGGTTATTATTATTAGTTTTAATTATGTTTTAACTTTTAATTAATTTAACACAGAGGTAATTGCGAAAGACCTCGCGTATTAAGTTTAATCTTAACTAAATATGAATATTTTTCTACTCCTGATCACTGATTAAGAATCATGGTGTATACACAATAGAAATATATTCTTTAGGTTAAGTTAAGGGTAATGCGATAAATAAATACAATTTTTAAGTTTATGAGTTAATGGTGCCTGTCAAATTGCATAATAAAATTGACAGCTACTTTTAATGCTGACTACCTACTCGTATCTAGTCTAGTCTGTACATCTGTGCTTTTCTATGCATGTAGTCCGCGTTTAAATGCCGTTCTTGACCGACAGCCTTGTTAGTGCTTGTTAGCTACATGCAATCGCCCGGAGAGAAAAAGAGACTATTCGAAGAGAGAATATTCGAGAGGCATAGAAACTCTTAAGCCGTGTACGGACAAACGAACATAAACATCCATTGAACATTTTGTTCGCACACACGTGCGTACCGCTAGTGAACATATAACAGAACAGACGTGTGAACTGTCTTAGTTGAAACGTTTGCGTGTTCGTTGTTCGACGTTTGTGTCATGTTATTGTTCGTTCTTTCGTACACGGCTTTATAGTTCACAAAATTGTGCATATTTATCATCACATGAGATAAACGTCACGCATACTGACTGATACACCGTATTTACCCGTAGTTCATTGACTAAGACGTTACATAATCAAAATAGTAATTAGGAACCATCGATCATGCTGAGAACTGTCAACCCTTCCAGCCACGTCATCAATTTTGTTGTGGGTTTCGTCTTCGCTAGATTCACCTATCAGGGCTGAATTAACTTACGACGCTCCTTTACGGCTCAAAATGTATCTGATATCGTACATTTCTTTAAATATAACGAGTCTTAAGTTATAAAATTGCCAATATTTTGCGTAAGGCTTATCCAATTTAAATACATCGTACACGCAATACCGTCTTCACCATAAGGGCACACCGGGCCCGTGCCCAAGGCCCCCATTCTCAGGGGGCCCCGAAGGACTGACAATTTCTCTCACACAATAAATGGTCATACTTAGTAAAAAATGTTATTAGGCCCCAAATTCTTGTGTGCCCAAGGGCCCCAGCCTAGTTAAAGACAGCCCTGGTATACGTATTGCCGGACAATGTTTAAGTACTTACTCACATTTTGGGATTGTTTTAGAATTGAAAATACTTTTTATTTGATAAAAAAAATTAAGACAATCTTTATATTGAATCGGGTCATGCGATCATAATACAAATGAGCCATACAGATTCAAAAGTACGTCGTTAATTGCCGTCTTTCCCGTGGTCAACAACAAAAGTTAAGGATATTCGTATCGGATATTTGACGACGCGTTTGGCTCGGTTTGTAGACACCTGCCTACTGAGCCGGCGGTCCCGGGTTCGAATCCCGGCCGGGGCAAATATTTGTGTGATGAACTCGAATATTTGTGCTTGGGTCATGGTTGTTCTATATGTATTTAAGTATATATTTATCTATATAAGTATGTATATCGTCGTCTAGTACCCATAACACAAGCCTTCTTGAGCTTAATTTGGGACTAGATCGATTTGTGTGAGGTTGTCCGATATTTATATTATATTATATATTTGTATTATATATTCGTGCAGGGTTCGTGACAGTTTATGCATGCGTATTAGAATGCAGAGAAAACTAAGTTTTAAAACGTCCATATAACGCATAGAACTCGTTCCTATTGGTCTACCCCCTGTCATCGGGAATCTCCGCACGTCGTAGGAAGTTCACCAATTGAAATTTTCAAGGTAATTGAACGACGGAGTCAAGACATAGCGAAACCGCCACTCATCGCAAAATATAATCTACCCTGGCACGTGTAAGTCGGTACTCATCAGGATTATATCCATCGGTATCGTCGCGCACATACCCCAATATACCCGCACGAGCCGAGGCTTAGGCATTTGAGGCCTACTTAATATATTGATTATGGTATTCTGCTTCGAAGAGCGGAAATGGGACACATAGCTGATTAATTGAGATATTCCTTACTTTATGTTGATACCGATTGACGTACGTACATAGTCATGTATGCTGTAGTTTTTAACACGTCGTAAAACATATTATTGATTTAAACTTACGATTTTCACACATTAACATTACTATACCAAAACAGGACTAGCGTTAAAAAATTAAAAAATTGTTTATTCAATTACCTCGACGATTCGGACGTGATGTTACGTCCATGGTCTCCAAGGCATTGAAAAGGCGGGCATCAACAATCAACATCTTGTTAAACGCGGTTTGTTGTCCATAATTATGTAATAACATCCTAAAACATTTAATAATTATAAAATTCTAGAATTGTATTGAAAATCAGATTTTTATGGAGAGGGGTCATGATTTCAGGAAAAATCATAATAGCGTGATGCAGGATCGTTATTTGATTTGGATACCAACCTGGCGCCATCTGTTCGTCATAATTTCCTTCGTCCGCATCACGCCGAACCAGCTGGACACGTTTTAACCAATTTTGGTACAGGGATAGCTAGACATCCAAAGATGGTTATATAAATATGATACTTTTTGCCTGACTACGATAAAGAGAAACAATACGCGTACGATGTTGCGGGCACCTTCTAATCTAGCTATAAAACTCAATACGCGTCAACGTCACGTAACATTATCATTACTTATGCGACGTACGTTTCTAATAACGAAGTACAAACGTTATCAGAAACGTATGATTTAGTCCCTAGTACTGCAAATGATAGAGACAGTGACTAAAATTGAGCGTTTACGACTCCATTATAATGATATGACCAGCCACGGCTTTTGTTTGTAACGATGCTGCTGGGAGTGGACCCTCCTAATGCAGGGAGCAGTTCGGAGTTTTATCACTCTTTGCCGAGTCGTTTTATAGTTTTGTTAGGGCACTAGCGAGGCGAATATTATTATTTAATCGCAAAGTTGCGAGTACTTAAACTTCTTCATAATATACTATTATAAAGTTTTAGATTTGTATTGAGAATCAGTTTTCTATGGAGAGGATCATGATTTCAGGAAAAATCTTAATATTACCTTTTGAAATGAAATTGTTTATTCAGTAAGTAGGGCACAAGGGCACTTTTATAAGTCAGATTGTGAATCTACCGGCATTTCGCAAGATGAGACTGCTGTTGAGAAGAAAGCCGAAAGAAACTCAACAGTAATATTTATTATTGCCTAATTACTTTGTCATCTCTTGAAGCCAAAACGGCTGGACGGATTTTAACAAATTTTGGTACGGGGATAGCGGGGCATCTAAAGTTACTAGGTTTAAAGAAGCTCTTTTAGCTGGACATCTAAAGTTAAGTACTAGGTTTAAAGAAGCTCTTTTAGCTGGACATCTAAAGTTAAGTACTAGGTTTAAAGAAGCTCTTTTAGCGGGACATCTAAAGTTAAGTACTAGGTTTAAAGAAGCTCTTTTAGCTGGACATCTAAAGTTAAGTACTAGGTTTAAAGAAGCTCTTTTAGCTGGACATCTAAAGTTAAGTACTAGGTTTAAAGAAGCTCTTTTAGCGGGACATCTAAAGTTAAGTATTAGGTTTAAAGAAGCTCTTTTAGCGGGACATCTAAAGTTAAGTACTAGGTTTAAAGAAGCTCTTTTAGCTGGACATCTAAAGTTAAGTACTAGGTTTAAAGAAGCTCTTTTAGCGGGACATCTAAAGTGAAGTACTAGGTTTAAAGAAGCTCTTTTAGCGGGACATCTAAAGTTAAGTACTAGGTTTAAAGAAGCTCTTTTAGCGGGACATCTAAAGTTAAGTACTAGGTTTAAGGATACTTTTTACCCGACTAAGGAAAAATAAAGTTTTGCGCGTACAAGGTTGCGGGTACTATCGTTATATATAATTTGATAAACATAGGTATGTTTAAATGTTTCATTATATTTTAATGCGGTAACACCCCAAAAGCCTTTCAAACAAACAATGCAAAGAGCAACTCACAACGCAGAAGGAACAAAAAAGGTATTCTAGCGCTCGGATGGTCATTTATTTATTTATTTATTTACAACAAATTTATTTACACAGTATTACAGTAGACTAACCAACACACTGTGAAATTAGGGTAAGTTACAGACAATAAACATTAAGTACTAGAAATCCTATTATACATCATCTCGCAAAATCTCAAACATTCCTGACCTTGGATGAAGTACCTATGGATTCGGCATATGCGTATACCCGAAAGGGACAGCAGCAAAGTACATGACTAACACAGGGTTACCAGGTTCCAAATAATTCTCCCGTTTTTCCAGTGCTAGTTGTTAGCGGTGTGAATTAGTTTTAAATGTATTATTATATTGTATAGGACAAATTATAAAATAATTACAATAAAACTTTACAAAAAAGACTGTCAAAATGTAATGGTAAATTATATTTATTTACATAAATTTAATTACAATTTCGAGAGAGCAGCAAGATAGCCCATAGGAGGCATGAGGCAAGACGTTTACTGTCCTTTAAACAAAATTCTCGTGAACATATACAAGCATTTTTGGTTGGTTCCCAATTCGATCGTCCTGTTGCACGTATCCAACATTGGAGTAAAGCAGAATCATGTTTTGGAAATCTAAAACAAAAAAATATATATTTGTAAACTCCATGAGTTAAGGGTAATTTACCAATTCTTATACTGGTATCCCTTAAAATTAAATAAAGCAGACAAATTAAAAAGCAGTAAAAAAACGCGGCGGAACGTCAAGTAAAGGTGAAGACAAAGAGTAAAGACTACTGACACTGACAAGACGTAAAGACTATTGAATTTGTAGGGGTAATACCTAAAAATAAGATATTACAAAATGAGATTTTAAGCAGATTTCTGATGTTTTAATATGATTTTTTCGTGCTATTTATCGTATAAATAATTATTAAATATGTATCTGCAGAAATCAAGCAACAGCAAAGTCGAAACATCGCACTTACCTATGAAAGCTTATATTTTCACTTTTTTGGCTAGTGTCGCTTTTACAGCCAATTATGGAGCAACGCACCATTGTTTTACAAATCTTTAGCTAATAGCACTCACTATTATTCATATATAAACTTTCGAAATGTAAAATTATCCACAATATTCGTTGTTTTATAGTAGGCTACAACGCACATTTGAATTGCCCGGCAGTATTTAGCGGAGCTCTGTCAATTTGACAATCATCCGCTAAACAAAAAAAAGCGGAACTCTGATAAGGACAAAACATCTTGTCTATGTCTCTGTCACTCTTAACGGTTTCTGTAAATAGTTGTCCCGTTTCCTCCTGGTATTATTATTCGCTTGTCATGTCCAGAGGTTACTTGGTCCATGTTCCTGACAAACAGTCGTCCATCTCCACGCAAGAAGGTCACACTCCGGTGCTGCATACATAGAGATGTGCCGTTCTCGAGAACGTTCTTTCCCCATACAAATTGGGGGCAGAGATTAGTGAATATCTTTGGCGAATATATGCGTTTTGCCGACTTTTCCCAGGTACTGGCAGTGCATATAATGTCTCAGTGCATTCAACACATATGCGAGTTAATCAAGGAAATTGCCAATTTAATTTACATACCGGATGGCCTGTAATAGGAGTAATAAATTAAAACATGGATTCTTCCCTTGAAACTGACCAACATTTGTGAAGCAACTTCTGAAAATAACGTGTATTAAATGATATTTTGTATAATAATGTTTAGACAAAGAAGCAATGTATACAGTGCGAAATATCCGATATTAGTAGAGTGACAGCTAGGTATATCAATGCTCAGGGAAATTCAATGTTGAACGATGTTCGTTGAAAATACTATTTATTTCAAAATAATAAAATTCAGAAAACTGACTTTTTTTTAAAGTTGCTGAACAAATGTTGTTCAGTTCGAAGAGTAGAATCTATGTTTTAATTAATGGTCCTATTACAGGCCACACCCGGTATAAAATGAAACATGACTATGGCGAAACTTATTAGAAAATAATAAGGCCATCAGAAGCTATAACCCGAGCCATTTACTTGAACATCCATCAGAACCAGTTCGGTTTCAGGCCGGGCCTGTCCACAGAAACAGCCATTTTGTGCCTTAAGCAGACTGTCAAGTACTACACCGACCAACGCCGACCGTAGAACTGCCGTCTATGCGGGCTTTCTTGACCTCTCTAAAGCGTTCGACCTGGTTAACTACGATGTTCTATGGGAAAAGCTAAAAGCCACCAATATGCCAACGGAGCTTTACAAAATATTAAAATTTTGGTATAGTAACCAGGTGAACGTGGTAAGATGGGCAAACGCACACTCCGAACCGTACAGGTTGCAGTGTGGGGTGAGACAGGGGGGAATAACCTCGCCTAAGCTCTTCAACTTGTACGTCAATGCGTTGATAGAGGAGCTCAACAATACCCATGTCGGCTGCCACATTGATGATGCATGTCTTAATAATATTAGCTATGCAGACGACATGGTGCTGTTGAGTGCCTCACCCTGTGGCCTAACGAAGCTGCTGGCAGTATGTGAGAGGTTTGCATTGAGTCATGGCTTGCAATATAATGTTAAGAAGAGTGAATGCATGGTCTTTCTAGTCAAAGGAAAAGATCTGCCGCCTGTACAGTCGAGTTCATTTACATCTACACACTTACGAGAACAACTGGGCGAATTTATTAAATGCATATTATATTATAATACACCTAATAATAATAATGGCGTAGGGATGTGACGACCCCATCGCCCGCTGGTTTTACCAGCGCAATCAGTCACGCAGGGCAGCTTATGGCGAGCTGGTGGGGGGGTAGCGATCCCGCGTACCTGAGCGCTCCTAGGGGATCCTGACGGGGGGTGATGGGTCGGGGCCTCCGCCTCTGTCTTGCCTTAACCGGCCGGGCAGAGTGGAGTCGTCAGAGTTTCGGCTCGGGGGTGGATGTGGAAACGTAAGGGGTTAGTTTGCTTCGGTTTAAAGCCCAGTATTACACCTCTCCGCCCTTAGCCTTCCGCACCGGTGTTGCCCTTAGGCCACTTTATGTGTCGCTATTTTGTGGGGGCCCATCTAGCGGGAGGCGAGTCATCGTCTACCAGTCCCATTTTTGCTATGAGACACTTTTGCTGGTAGACGCCCGATAGTCTCAACCCATAGCCCAATGAGCCAGTCCTCCATTTCATCCCCATAGCCCAATTTGTATTTAGATTCCATGTATCCATCAATAGTTCTTGCACCTAGCGGGCGCTGTCTCTGTGTGCGTCCCATGACACGGATAGGGACAGCATCGGCTCGATGTACACCTTGCATTTCATTAAATTGTCGAAAGGGCCTCTACGCGTTGGCTTCGGCTCCGTGCACGCCTCCCAAAGGTCCGGGACACTATTGTCCCGTGAGCGGGTGCGACATACAGGAATAATAATAATAATGTTACACTAACCGTAGGATAAGAATTGCAGTCTGTTACTAACATATTTTGTAAGCACTATGATCCCAGTTGGTCGAAATAAATGTTTTTTTTTTTATTGTATTGGTTGATCAACTGGTAGGGCACGGCTACGACATGACTGGGATGGGACATGTTAGCTGACGGGAAGAACATTCCTACTGTCTTATTAGACTTCCGAGAAGACTAACTTCACCCTTTCTGACTTTTATTGTGATTTTTTACTGCAACTTATGGCCAGTTTACACTTTGATTAGCCCCATTGAATTCAATATGCCGAATCAGTGCCGAATCCAAAATGAATTAGCCTAAATCCCAAAATAAATAGGGCAGGTGTATTCAATAAAGTTAAGCCCTCGTATTTTGTGGGAAAATCCCGTATTAATATTTCTGTCTCAATATTTGTATATGGAAATTTATGCGACAGAATACGATGGCAAAACATTATTCTTTACATCTGTACAATAACGTACATCAATAAAAATCTCATATTAATGATACTCAACAATTTATTTACAAAAATACTTTATTGCCACAACATTAGGCTTGCCTATGACAGTTTTGGTCATTTAAATATACAGCATTCCATAAAAGTTACACACCAGTTTACACCAGTCTTGTACACTGGTACCAGACCTAGAGCAGTGTACCGCAGTGTGTTCAGCGGCACACTGGTGTTGGGTGTGCCTTAGAAAATTAAGGTTATCTCATACAGTTAATAATAACCTAAATTAAAAATGTAGAACACCCACAGGTACTTGGTTATTGAAAGACCCTTATTCAGTGAGTGATATGGAAAATTTTACTAAAACTGAACATGATAACAAATTTTGGAATTCTTAGCTTCAATATTGGCCAAGACCCCGTCACTTGTTCAAATTAAAGGAATCTTGGAAACTACTGGTCTTATTTTCACCATACATAGCCTAGAACCATCTCGACGGACAAGTCTTTAAAAAAAAAACAGCACTCAATCTGGTCCATCCGTTTGGGAGATATGCTGCCACAGACAGACATACATATTTTAAACTTATAATAATACCCCTCTTTTTTCGGCGGGGATTAAAAAGACGAACCACTCTCACCAGTCAACAGTGGCGTGGTGAGAAACAATCTCCGGGCAAGCCGGAACCGGTTTAGCCAGCTTACTTTTTCCAAAAACAATAGACAAAATCTTATGAAACGGGCAAGTTTGGCTTTATGGACTCCACGCCACTGATAAGGGTACGCGTGCCAGTTCAGTTCAGTGAAAAAAACGTGACTCATTCAAATAGGTTGTAACTTTTATGAAGCCAGCATCTGCCTTCTTACGCGGGTATTACAATTTCCTAAATCAGTCACTGACGAGTGGGATGCAGCAATATGTGTAATATAATAATAATCACTGGTATAAAAAAACAGGTCAAACAAGCAAAATTATTTCTAAGATTTCACAGTAAAATAAACGCGTAATTATATTACAGCTACAAACATGTGTAATCACTGACTATAAAAGGAATAAATTAAGTAAAAGTTAAATTAGATACCTACCGTATCAGATAAACAAAAGTATTTCACCAGCAATTTACTATATTATCAAGGCGACGAATGAAATAAATTCGTATTAACAAATAAGCAAGTTATCAGACATACTTGGCTGCCTGACACAATGTATGTACATAATTATGTGCACGATCAAAACTCTGTTGTTTTTATGTTAAATGTTATATATCTTCGTCCCGACCTACGACCAGCTTCATTCGAATTCGATTTGAGCGCCTCACGCTATAGTTTTTGGTGAGTAAGTAAGCAAGCCGAATCCCTTGCCTCTTTAAGTGGCGGCTGTTCCATTCGGGCTGGCGTCTGGACTGTGACTGACGCGAGAACCACAAAAACAAGCTACACAATCAGTCTGCAGTCAGTTTTCTGCCATTCATAATGCTGCTTCCACACGAGAGCAGACAGTGAGGCAGAACAGTGAAACAGAATAGTTTGGAAGGACAGTGGCGTTTAAAAATAGGATATTCAAATCCGCGTAAAACAATTCGGGACGTGTGCGCACACTATTCCCACGAGTCCAGCCACAAGAGAAAGGTGGTGGGGGTAGCAAACTGCCCCGTAAAAATAGACCGGCATCAACTGTTCTGGCTTGGTTACTGTGAAGACAGTAGTGTTCTGTCCGTTCAAACAGTTGCATTACTGTGCTGCCCATTGTTCTGACCTCGTGAGAAACCGCCATAACGGACTGGCGAATGTTATTAAAATCCTATTTAATTTCGACGATCGTTCTCTCGTCTTTCTGGCTCGACTGATGGACTAAACTGACGCCAGACAGAGCGTGTAACCGCAGTATAAATCATAGTTATGTGTACGGCATCTGTGGACGCTCGAGTTGAGCGTGCAGCGGGGTGGGGCGTGCGGCGTTCATATTAAGGTGCGTACGCATTTGAACGAGGCATGCTCATAAACAAAAAGATGAAAATATGTCCTCAGTGGTGGCTGAAACAGTTAAATGAGCACGGTCAAAAGACCGCCGCCGGCCGGCTCGCTGCTCGCGCACGGCGCATGAGGCGCGTACGAATTTGACTCAACCCAAGGCTGCCTCAAATCCGTACGCACCTTTTAACAAATGCAACCGATGCCTCCTGAGTGTACGGTGTTCACTCTACATGCCGCTTGCAGGACACGCTGCCCGCCCCACCGAACGCTACGCTTCGAACGTCCATTCAGGCCGTAAACTAAATAAACATACGACGCCTAAAGCTTGATAGTCTCGTCCTGTCCTCACACTTGGACAGCGAGCAGCGTGTTGGCGTACTGAAACTCCGGACTGTTCTCGTATTCCGACATATCGAGGGCCACTTCGCAGCTCTCGCGGACAACGGGGCGCGGGTCGTTTAAGTACCTGTAATGAAAAGGACCCAAGGTTATAACATATGAGAAACAGAAATGGTGTACAAAATATTTGATTAGATTTACTGAAAAATCAGATGGTCAACGGTAGATAAATTAGGTTAAACTTTTGCAAGCCGCGTGATTTTACTGCTGACCAAATTGTGAATAATCTGCTGGCCATTTAAATTTATTTATTTACAAACAAAATTCATACAGCATTACAGGTATTACCAATACACTGCACAATTTATATAACATTCAAAATACTATACATAAAACTTAAAAGTCAAGTAAATTTTAAATGAGACCCATTATACATACCTATGTCTGTGTGTCTAATATGTTTGCGCGTCCAATACCATAAAGCGTTCAGTGCCGGTCAATGTACCCTCCAAACAAGTTGTTTGAACATGAACGCAGGATATTGTCAAGACAACCGCGATTCTGTAGTGCAATATATTATGCAACCGCGCACTGATTACTTCAGGGCACCGAAATACCAAAAACTCGAATAGCACCTAATGTTGGAGTACCTTATCTGCGCTATATGGATGCACTGAAATACTAATCCGTTTAACAATAATATTGTTGTTAGGTTTCTGTGTATATCACGGTATGTATTGTGGTGCCATCTACTTTTTAATTTGTGGTCCTATCGCCTAATGGCCTGCCTTGTATCTTTTAAAGGGTAATACCATAATTTCTGTCTGCCTTTTATCAGTTCTTCTACAATGCATCTACCCTGGACAGATGTAGGATCAGAAACACATTTATAGAGTGCATAGGTATCTAAAGAGTGCGCTCGCACTACCGTAGACATCACCGGTACTTATAGTCGTTCGGTTGATGTTGTGTTTGGTTAACTTAAACAAAACAATATTATTTTGTGGTTTTGTACCTCATTATCGTCCGTCAATAATGCCCTAGTGCATTGTCACTTTGCCAAGAGTTAAAATTGCTTTAATAGACGGACGATAATGAGGTAGTCACCATCAGATATATCGCAACATATAAGGCGTTCATAAATATCTGAACATGCAATGTAACGCCCAATAAGAGTCGTGTTCAGATATTTATGTGACTGTGTGACTGTACAAAATCACAAAATAGTATTGTTTGGCTTAAGTGCATCGTACACAACTCGAATCAAATCGTACACGCCAACCGAAGGCCTAATCGTAGTCAAAGGTAACCATTAAAGGTAAAACGGTACCTTTTCAGGACTTCTGTGCACTCAGGTGAAGCGATGGAGCCCATAGCCTCGGCGGCCTCATGGCGCACCATCTCGTGCTCGGCGCCGTCCTCCAGGGTCTGCACGAGGAACGGCACGCTGCGCTCGTCCTGCATCTGCCCGAACACGAACGCGACCTCGTGCCGGAAGAGGGCGCTGCTTGCTTTGAATCCTGAAAGACATTAGGCAGAAGGTGAATATGAAATTAGGCAAACTGGTACTTGGGTCGTTCTTCTTTTTTATCTACACTAAATCGAAGGTTTTCCGTTTTTTGGGCTTTTGAACTATCGATAATTGAGGTTTCAGAGTAGAATTAAAAAAAATGCATTTGTTTTATTATTAGGACTATTACCTAATTATAATTTATTTTACAGCCCATTCAGTTTTTTTATTGTGTTTTTTTTTTATAGCGTGACAGAGTGGTCCTTTTAAGGGGAGACCGCGTTTTAGCTTACCACTCTGTCACGCCATTTTACGAAATAATAAACAAACGTTTGAAAAAAAAATGCTGGTTAGAGAAACTGACAGATTACATAATATTGATAGATAGAAAAATATGGATGATTTTTCGAACATTATAAAACCGAATATGATTACTCTGAGATGCCATAATAAGACGAAGGACGAACTATTGTAGGTAAAAAAGAAGAACAACCCACTTATTTTAACAATAATTTTAATACATTTAAACTAAGAACATAACTATAAATAAAACACGGGCTCCAGGTCGGTGGGAGGGTGCACTTCTAGCACAACTGTGACACGCGACTGTTTCTCGCGCGAGATATACTACCTATCTCTTTAGGTACAGTACCGTGAGAGAGTGACAGGTGATGCTATGTCGCGCGACATGAGTCGCGAACCATAGTTGTGCTCGACTGGCAGGAGGCCGGCCTCATTACCACACTGAGTAGCTATGACACACACCGAGTTCTAGGGCTATTCTTTGGCATCTGGTCACCTGTCGCATCGACTTGACTCTTTGCCAGTCATCTAATTTATAATGATTTTTGTAATTAATTGATAAATGATTTATGTAATTTAGTGGACTAAGAAAATCGGAAATAAATTATTTTCATTTTGTTTATTCTCAATATTAACTCCTCAAGGTATGAAAAATGCAATCAGAATGCAAAGAAGTGAAGCATAAGTAAAAATTCTAGTGATGGCTAATCTCATGCAATCAGCAGAGTACATAATGAAGACGTCATTTTTATGAAATTGACAAATTAATGATTTCATAAAAGCTTATAAACTACATATATCTTCTACAACCTGGCCTAAAATTAAAATCATTTTCAAATATGTATTAATCTAAACTTACATGATTTTGAAAACAAATAAAAACATCTTTGACTAGATTATGGTATGCTGTACCAGGAAAGTTTAGTATGGGAGTACCAGAAATTCTTGGTACTACATGATGTTATATTTTTTAGTCATGCTATTTTGCTTGTTATACATATACATATTTTTTTAACTATATAAAAGAAAACTGTGTCAAAAATATTGATAAATACAATAAGCATGGGGTACATTTCTAAAAGTCCATAAAGATAGTATAGAAATACATTGTATAACTTATAGCTTACCTTCACCTAAGGCATTAATGCTTTCTGCTGTCCCAAGGTTCCTCAGACTAAACATAGCTCTATATCTCTCAAATAGAGGCTTGCTTTCGTTCATTAGGATTTGACTCAACTTTGCAACATCACTCTCCGAGCTTGGCGGGGCAGGATCAACTGATGCATACAGACTTTTTGACAGATTCTCAGTTTTATCACTGGCTACCCAATCCAGCCTTTGTAAGGCAATCTGGCATGTTTCTGCTACCTCAATAGCTGAGTCATGTTGGTACTTCTCAAGCAGTTCATGAAGATTTGGATCACCAATTGCACCTATGGCTTCCCCTGAAATCATATTGATAGCTTATGAATTCTTTATCATTACAAAAATACAAAAGTGTAATTATTCATTTCATTTTGCAGCTCAGCAACAGAGCATAGATAATACACATAGATATCACAGAGCACAATACACAGAGAGAGAGAGAGTCTTAATCATTCCTCGGGTTTTGAGTGCACAAATGATTGATACTAGACTAGGCCACCAGTAGGCGTCAAATCGGAATGACCTTTAATGCTATACTTAATATGGATATGTCCTGGGGATTCCCGGAAATCCCGGACTCTTATTGGCATAATTATTAATTCAAGGTTAACAAATATTTAATAAAATAATAAATGGTTGTTATTACTTATTATTATACAATGTTTATTTAACAATAACTTTCAAAAATAAATTAACAAATTTAAGAACTTTCAAATATAAATTAGGACCCAATTTTACAAGTGTTTGGAATGTATGCAAAATAAATAATCAACAAAGTCATGTGGAATAAGTTTATTTCGACATATAACAAATGATAAATATATATTAAGAGAACACATATAACACAATAATCCCGGGATTAATAGCCCGGTCAGCACAAGAGCAGATTATTTTATGTGTGATTTTAAACCATTTGGAATATTTTTAAGAGTGTCACAGTATACTTTATATCACAGAAGAAATGCACAGTGCCTAATGTTAACCACTATTGAGAACATTGTCAGTTATCAATGGAGCAAAATTATAAAAAATATTTTAGTGCATAATGGGTACTTTCATGAGAATTCCTAAGAATATACTCTTAAAGCATAGTCGACACAACAGCACGGGTACCCCTGTCAAAATCCAGTCATTTATAATGTTATAGAGAAGGAGATACCGAAGATTCCAGATCCAATGAACTTCTATTATGAATGAACTACTAAATTCAGAAAGATCAGAATGATAACTTCTGTTAAAGGAAGCTAGAAATTTACGTGATTTCAACAATAACCCTTTCAACATAAGGTAGTAGAGAAGAACAATTTCCATTATTTTTAACCAAATATAATGCACAGATTACAAAGAGTTGCTACAACTATTTAATGAGTAATGACTGAATATATAGATTTGAAGGTATGTTTTAAAGGAATTTTATGAATAGGCTTATCAGCTTTATCGAATACGTGCAAAACAGGTAATTTTTGATAAGGGTTATATTTTAACTTACCGGCCTCATGGCGGACTATGGGGTCTTGATTTTTATCCTCCAACACGCTCCTTAGAATCGGAATGGCCCTTTTATCCTGCATTTGGCCTAAACAATAGGCAAGCTCGTGTTTTAAGAGCACAGACTCATCGCCGAAGCAATGACTTATGCACTTAATCGCTGCTTCGCCGCCTATGTTTTTGAGAGTAAATAGCGCCCTAAACCGCTCTTTCATAGGTCTCGATGCATTGTTGAGGACCTTGCCGATATTCTCAACGGCAGACTCAGTTATATTCGCCATCGTAATTGTAATTAAAGATAGGACAGCAAAACGTGGTCTGTGACTAATAAACAAATGAAATGATCCTCACGTCAGGGAAGTCCGCGAGTGTGAAAACTGTCAATGTCAAATTGACATTAGTACTGGCAGGATATAAACTGTTTGAGTTACATTTATAAACGTTGCAGTAAGCATTGAGTTATAGTGTTGTCGTCGTCGTCTTGCACTTGTAAGCATATTATCATCATACTTAAGGAAAAAATAATATAAAACAAAATAAAACTTTATACGTTTTTTTGTTACATTACTGGCGAATGCTCACGATGTGAAGCACTCTAAGAATGCCGAAAATAGTCTGACTTTGTCTCTGTTTAAGTGTACATAATATAATACAGGTGATCAGTCCAAATGGGTCAGCAGAAGTTACAAAGTATATGGGAAGAGAGGGAAGTCTGTTCTCAGGACACATAGCGTCTTAGCGTCTTTATTAATGTTCCGTACACAAAAAGGGGACCCCAAGGGGACCCTATTACTAAAACTCCGCTGTCCGTCCATCTGACTGACCATCTGACTGACCATCTGTCACCAGGCTGTATCCCATGTCATGAACCTGGAATTTTCACAGAGGATATACTTCTGCTGCTGCTATAACAACAAATACTAAAATAGCAGACTATAAAGAATATTTAAAGGGGCTCTCTTGCATTAACTTTGCACCTCATTTGTATCCGTTGCCATACATACAATGTGCAAACTTAACTTAACCCGGTCAGTTAAGATGGGATAAGTATTTGTACGGAACCCGCGGTGCGCGAGTCCAACTCGCACTTGACCGGCTTTTTCGTTAGGCCGGGTTTATCGGTAAGGTAGTAAGTAGAACTACCTAGTTTTACCTGTTTACGCTGAACCAAAAAACTGGATTATAAATTATTACCTTTTTCCTTCTCCACCAACGATGTTCACCTTCACCTTCAAAGGGCACCTTTTAGTAAAGAGAGACGGTTATTAACTTCCATGACTTGCGAATTGGCACTAGGTATAACATATTCTTCCTACTATGACTAGGTATGACAAATTTCTCGCGAAATAACTGTGCAATAAACACGCCCACCTGATGAATGAAGTAGGATTTATTGATTGCTAGATAGGTAAATATAAAATGTGTGTGTGTGTGTGTATGACTAGGTATAGGTACCTACATCAGTAGATAAAGGTCGCGTGCGGTACCTACTGATCCAAAAGAATTTTCTTCCGCGAAGGTGCGAACGCTCAGGCTATGGAATGGGCTCCCTGCCGAGTTTTCGAGACTTCGGTATGGAGTTTTCCAAAAAAGGAGTGTAGGTACAGATTTTTAAAGGGTCGGCAACATTCATGCGAATCTCCTGGATCTGCAAGGGTCCATAGATTACGCTAACTGCTTACCAGGCGGGCCGTAAGCTTGTTTGCCACTTCGGTAGTATAAAAAAAATACTTGGATGTCAACATTGTTTTTGTACTTTTTATGTCTTTACAGGGGTAATATGTAGGTACTATACTATCACGTCAATCCAAAATACATATTCAAATCCAAACTACAGTTGTAGATGTCATGGCCTTATTACGATGTAGAGAAAAAGCCGGCCAAGAGCATGTCGGGCCACGCTCAGTGTAGGGTTCCGTAGTTGCCCATCCTTCACAATAGTCAATAAAATAAAATTTAAATTAAGAGAAAGATTTCAAGCTCTATAAAAAGGTCGAAAACGCCAAAGTAACTGTAATTAATTATTACCTTCTGGAAGTTATCGATTATAGGCGCCAGATTGAGCGAAATGTTTTAATGCAGTATGGCACTTAACTACTATGTGTAACGTTCGAAGTATAAGAACACCCCGCGGCACTTACGTCATTTTAAAGAAAATTATGAAATTTTGCGATAACTCAAAAACGGCTCAACCGATTTTATTCAATATAGTTTTCATTGAAAGTACTAATAAAGCCTCATTTTCATGAGTTTTTCCATAATTTTTTGACCCGTGGTTGAGAAGTTAGATGGGGGGAGGGGCACTATTTTTTGGATATCCCGAGCGAATATTTATAAAACTTGTGTTAAAATGTTTGAAGATCCCTATTATTTTTAAAAGACCTATTCAACGACACCCCACACGCTAGTGTTGGAACGAAAAAAAAATCACCCCCGCTTTAGGGCCTGGCCACATGTCCACGACACGGCGTCGTAAACGTAAAACGACACGGTGTCGCGTCGGAGCGCGACACATTATCCACCGTGCGAATATCCGTTGCCGCGTCGTGAAAACACACGACACGGCGTCGTAAACGTAAAACGACGCTGTGTCGCGTCGGAGCGCGACACAATTATCCACCGTGCGAATATACGTTGCCGCGTCGTGAAAACACACGACGCTGTGTCGCGTCGGAGCGCGACACATTATCCACCGTGCGAATATACGTTGCCGCGTCGTGAAAACACATGCTGCACCGGGCACCGCAGGTCGCGCCGCGTGCCGTGCAGATTAACTTTGCTGTGTTGAGTAGATGCACGGTGCGGTGCCACGTCCGATTACGACGCCGCAGCTTCTCGTACATGTTCAAAATATTTTGCGATCAGTTTTCAATTCGACATGGATCCTATCACACGTATTCTGCTCTTGTTGCTTTTAAGAAGAAGCATGAAGAAAAAGCAGAAGAAACGAAAATGTTGGATAAATCCATATCTTTCTATTATGAACCATGATGGCAGTCATTTCAAAAGGAAGTACGAGGCTTTAAAAATAAGTGATCACAAGTTTTATGATTATTTTAGAATGTCTGTGTCAAGTTTTGAAGAACTATTATGGAAAATATCGCCTCGTTTAAAAAGGCAAAATGTATTTAGGAAACCAGTTCGACCTCTGGAGATGTTGGGATTAACAATAAAGTAAGAATTAAAACTATATATATTTATGTTACTGTTTATTGTCATTGTCAATCAAACAAGAATGTTTTATAAATAATTAGTCAAGCTTGTAACTATTTGGAAATAATTAGGTAACACTATTAACAAATTTTATACACGGTGTCACATGAAGACACCGAATAATTTTAACAGCGTATTCCTGACGCCACAAGAAGAAAAAAATATCATGTGGCTTTAAACCAACGCGGTCAAAAAAAATATTTTTTTTCTTGTTTTTTTTTTGTTTTTTGTGCGTGGTTTCACATGAGATGTAAATTACAAAACTGTGTCTAACAACAAATAAGAACATTTAAGGATAAGGCACCGCACCGTGCATCTACTCAACACAGCAAAGTTAATCTGCCCGGCGCGCGGCGCGACCTGTGGTGGTGCCCGGTGCAGCATGTGTTTTCACGACGCGGCAACGTATATTCGCACGGTGGATAATTGTGTCGCGCTCCGACGCGACACAGCGTCGTGTGTTTTCACGACGCGGCAACGTATATTCGCACGGTGGATAATTGTGTCGCGCTCCGACGCGACACAGCGTCGTTTTACGTTTACGACGCCGTGTCGTGTGTTTTCACGACGCGGCAACGGATATTCGCACGGTGGATAATGTGTCGCGCTCCGACGCGACACCGTGTCGTTTTACGTTTACGACGCCGTGTCGTGGACATGTGGCCAGGCCCTTAGGTGTACGGGAGCTAGCCGAAAAAAAAATTTTTTTTTAGTTTTTATTTTACCGTCTTGTCGGCGTAATACATACACATACAGTCTGACACAAAAGAGTAGAAATTAAAAAGTGGCAATACTGTATGGACGTCCCCGTTTTATTAGATTGATTAGAAGGGGACGACACGACAGTATTGCCACTTTTTAATTTCTACTCTTTTCTGTCAGACTGTACTCATACCAAATTTCAGCTTTCTAGCACTTATGATCACGGAGCTAAGCCCCGGACGGACAGACGGACAGACGGACATGGCGAAACTATAAGGGTTCCTAGTTGACTACGGAACCCTAAAAAGGGTTATTCCTTTTTCACCCACGCGGATGAGGAGGCGGTCACCTTGTGATGAATGAATAAAATGAGTTCGCATACTTGTTACTGTTCGTCTGTTACACAACATGATTTCATAAGAAAATGTTTAAAATTATTATAAGGATAAAAACAGTGCTGTATTCGCGTTGTCATCCAGTCATGACGTTGCGATGACTGAGCACCTGACTGGGCACGTAGCCATCAATTGCATTATTTAATTAAATACTAAATAGTTTATTTTAATCGGTCACAGTAAAAAAGCTTGAGCCAAGCTTCCGAACTAGCAAAATATTACCTTGGGTGACGTAAAAACGTCTCACCCAACCCAACAATTCCCGAAAAAATATAAGATCACAATAAAAATAAAGCAATTGGTCCAAAAATGGAAATGGGCGTAACCGCGCCTCACGATGGCGACCGACCACCATGGCTCCGATGGCATGGTGCAGGTGCACCTTCCAGTTTTGCTTTATCAGCACGATCTACAATCAATATCGTCGCGTTTTACACAAAAAACCGATAAAATACTAGTACCATGTAGCTGATGTAGCCTATTTTCTCATTGCGAAAATCAACATAAAGAACTTCTGTACCAGTCATATTGAGCAGCAGTTAGCGGCTCGGAATCGAATCCCAATTTTACAACTTTATTAATTTTGATAAAAAAAATCTAAACGTCCAGCAATTTACTCCAATTTTGTGCTCCGGCCACCCTAATTATGACCCATGGAAACACTCAATCCCCCAGTACCCCGACCCAATTAAGCGCAGTTCCAGGGTAATTGACACACGGGATTTTCCTCACGGCAAATGCCATTTCCTTAAAATGTGCAACATAAAAAACATGGCGCTAAATTCAACGTCTCCTTATGACATCTGTCCGAGATCTTTCAACTTAGTTAAAATAATAAATAAATATTGCTACGAAATCCTAAATGATAAGTAATAAGAAATTTTGTTTCTAGCATTATATCTACACTTCGAAGAATAAATAAGTTAAAAACTAAGGAAATACAAAAAAAACCCACTGTCTTGAAGGAAAAACGTAATATTTTTTTCTTATTATCAGTACCCCGCCATATATATTTTTTAATTGCTGAAATATCTATGCAATTTTCAATTAAGATAAGATCGAACTTACCTACTCACCACATTTCATGAGAATCGGTTGACAAATGTGGGCTATAGGCGAGAATATTCGAATATCCAACGAAATAAATTTTCGGGAAGCCGACTTAGAGACGATTCGCTCGCTCGGTCAATTAAATGCACAATTTTCGTTGTGATTGCGATATTTTTTAAGATGAACATGACTTGCGATATTTTTTCAGATTTAACCAGATTTGACTCTTGATTGTTGTTGTTGACTCGTGGTTGAATGAGGTGTTTGTTTTTGCGAATTGTAGAAAATCTTAGAATGCACTTCTTTCAGTTTAAAAGCAACCTTCGCACAGCTCCGCTCTGTATCCAAAGGTCCAAGACAGTTTCTGCGACTGCCAGAAACTGTCTTGGAGAGTTAAGCCCAAGATATTCCGGTCCAATGTTAAAACTGTGTTGCTGTATGGATGTGAGACGTGGAAGGTCACCAGACATCTCGCGTCGGCTCCAAGTCTACGTCAACTGCTGCCTTCACTGTATACTGGCCCGAGAAAATCTCCAACGTAGATCTGTGGAACGCTGTGTTGAGCCAATCGACCAACAGATCAAACGCCGCAAGTGGAACTGAATCGGCAACACGCTTCGAAGAGACCCCGATCTTCATGCTGAGGCAAGCCTTAGACTGGAACCCCAAGGAAAGCGGAAACATGACCGCCATAAGCAATCCAGGCGGCGGACGATCACTGCAGAAGCGAAGGCGATAGGAATGCCCTGGTGTGAAGTACTTAAAACGCAAAACCCAAGACCGTTCAGGATGGCGGCTGTGGACGCCCAGGGGATATAAGACATCAAGTAGAAGTAAGTCATGATGGTTTTTAGATTAGATTTTCTATAATGGTATCAAAAAATACATACTATACTGTATACAATACTGAAGAAATGAGCATTACAAGTGGTACTGTTTTTACGTATTGGACACGTCACGTCACAAAAAAAGCACGAAATATATGTAAAAAAATTACAATTGGGATATTACCAATTTTTAACGACCTAGTTTAGAAACTATTTCCGATAAAAGGGCTCTTATATCGCAAAAACGATTAGTTGTGACAACGTGACCTGCGAAAAGTTATTCAATATTTTTTTTTACTTTCCCTTGTCCTTCCGTTTTGCAGTGTACTAGTTGATAGTGATGTCATTACAAAATATTAAGGTTTAGACGAGACCATTTTTGAGAAGAAACGTCGAAAGAAACTCAACAGTGAATGTCTCCTTTAAATCGTCAGCTTATCAATTTCACCTAATGTGCAAAGTTATCGCAGAATTCGGGCTTATGAATCATTTTGGTTCCCACGATTATGCATAGAGATGCCCACAATTTTGTGGTTTGCCCTATAATTGATTGATTTATCATTTTCCTCCTTCATCTATTTTAATTTAAACACGGCTAGACTAACGTAATAACTACAAGGTGTACGCAACGTCATCTACGTATTTTTTGTCTTTACCATCGACGTGTAAAAAATATCATAATTATATAATATAATGTAACCATCTTTGGCATAGGCGTATTTAGGGGGGTGGCCGGGTGGGCCGTGCCCACCCCAGTATGGTCTAGTGCCCACCCCAGGATTTTGGGTTACCGATAGAAATTCATGGCTTCATCTTATGAGATGAAGCCATGCCTATGGGCCATGGCCACGCGCCTCCCCAGCCCAGGTCCCCCCTAGGCCCCCCTGAAAAATATTGTTACAGTCTGACACAAAAGAGTAGAAATTAAAAAGTGGCAATACTGTATGGACGTCCCCGTTTTATTAGATTGATTAGAAGGGGACGACACGACATAGTATTGCCACTTTTTAATTTCTACTCTTTTGTGTCAGACTTGGATGTCCAGCTATCCCTGTACAAAAATTTGTTAAATATGTATCATATATGATGTCATCTGATTATTATTTTCTGTGTATTTAGATTGTTTGCTTTGTTTTAGTTTAATGACATCACTGACGATCCTTATTGGGAGATCATATTGATTATTATTATTATGGTTATCATTTCTTGTGCTTGACATTGTTATAGTTAGTTTTATTGTTATATTTTTATTTTGACGATCATGATGTGAATACTTATATTTTTGAATATTTAATGATAACGATTTTTCTGATATCATGACCGTTCCCAATTTCAATACAAATCTAGTAATTTATTATAGTATGAGTAGATGTCCTACGTGACCGACCACATCGCATGCCTCCGGTGATGCTGTGGTGGTTTTGCCCTTTGCCTTTTCCTAGTTGTCATTTTACTTAAGGAAAACCGGAGTGACACACCTTCTTTTTGTTCAAAGTTCAAATTGAGAATATATATGTTACTAGAGGCTAAGTTCCATTGGCATATAATATCCGTGTGCTCTATTTACTTTTAAATTTTAAATTTTGAGCCAACTTCGAAAAAGAGGTTATTATTCGATTGTATTTTTTATTGTTGTTACCTCACCTCAGAACTCAGTCACTTATGATCCGATTTGGAAAAATTAACCCCGCTTCTTTTTTGTTCGTCTTGGCGGGGGCACTGCCGTGCCCCCAGATCTATTCCAGTTTCGTTTTTTTCTATCGCTCGCTCGGTGAAAAACTAAGGATTCACTGTTTGGCGGTTGACTCAAAATGTACAAACCAATATGTTTAAAATAAAAGCACAGTGAACTATTTAACAAAGGTCAAACGAGGTCAAGTTCGCAATAGGGAAACTCTACAGGGGATCCAATTACGACCAAATACCTTAATTCGCTTCTTACTTCTCTGTATTCATTTGATTGAAAAGGATCTTTATGTGTTAAATTTAGAGTTTATTTTTCAAATAACTTACACCGCTGGTATAAATATTACGATAGGTATACTTAGGTATGTTCTATAAAAAACACAAATCACACCATACGAGGGGCGTCTGAAAAGTTCTAAGCCTAAGATAGAAAAAAACAATTTACACAAATGAACTCGTGTTTATTTTTCAATATAGTCTCCTCCTAAATCAATGCATTTTTTACATTTTTTATACAGTGCTTTTAGGCCATTAAAAAAATAATCTTCATTTTGCCCTTCAAAATGCTCCTGTACAGCCGCCTTCATCTCTTCGTCACTTCTAAATCGCTTTCCCCTCAACTCTTTCTTCAAATTATTGAATAGAAAATAATCGCTTGGGGCTAGATCTGGGCTGTAGGGTGGGTGGTCAATTTCGTCAAAACCAACTTCCTTCAGAGCACGCCTCGCAACATTAGCGGTGTTAACGGGTGCGTTGTCTTGCAAAAACAAAATGCCTTTCCTTAGTTTACCCCGCCTTTTCTCAACTATGGCTTGTCGCACCTGTCTTATTAGATTTGCATAATAAGTTCCGTTTATCGTAGAGCCTTTTTCTAAATAATCGATTAAAAGAATGCCATCACAATCCCAAAATACCGTAGCCATTAACTTAGAGGCCGACTTTTGCACTTTAAATTTCTTCGGCGGCCTTTCACCCTTTTCAATCCACTGCATCGACTCAGACTTACACTCCGGATCATACTGTCTGATCCATGTTTCATCAACAGTTACTATTCGGGAACAAACTTCATCTAAATCATCTTCGCACAATTCTAAAAACGCCCGAGAAGTTTCCACACGACGTACTTTATCGAAGGCCGTTAGCATTTTCGGTACCCAACGAGCACTGACTTTACTCATGTACAAATGTTCATGTAAAATTTCTCCGACTCTTTCTTTACTAATACCTAAGACCTCAGCTATTTGCCAAACCTTAATTCTTCTATCTTCTAATACCAGCTTTTTGACTTTTGCTACGTTTTCTTCGGTCACTACCGATATTGGCCGCCCTGAGCGGGGGTCGTCTTCGATCGATTCCCGTCCGAGTTTAAATAAGCGACTCCACTTTTTGACTGTGGCATAAGAAGGCCCAGAATCACCGTAAATAATAGCCATTTCCTCAAAAATACACTGCGGTGATTTGTCACTTTTTGTAAGGAATTTAATTACAGCACGGTGCTCAATTTTCGTAATATTCGTTGGTAATTCACACATGATGTACTTTTCCGTTGAATATCTCGAAACAGAATAATAAAAACGTGACATGTTATTTTTTAATAATTTGTTTTTAAATGGCCTTTCTAGTGGCCAGTATCATAAACGCATATATAACCTCGAAATACCTTAGGCTTAGAACTTTTCAGACGCCCCTCGTACACTATAGGTTACACTGATTACAGTGATTACTCCAACGCATTTTGCAGTTAAACTCAAAATCTACACTCCATTGTTTGAAATTAGTAATCTTGACCAAGGAATACGAGTTTATTTACTTGTTTACTATATTGCGCAAAAAAGTGGACAAATCTTAGCTGTATGTTAATGAGATAAGTTAGGACACAGAATAAAGAACCTAGTTAGGACGACTTTCTTTGAAAAAAACAAAAGATTAAATTATTGATTAATTATATACAGAAGCGCAGTAAAACTTGATTCTTTGTAGACGATGTTAATGAATGAACGTCTCGTCTATAAAACCGGTACCACGTATGCTCATTTCCCATGAATAATGCGACTGGCAGAAAAGCATACAGTAATAATTGTAGTCTCGTCTGTAGTAAATAAACAGCTGAGATCAGTCCACGCACAGCCGTTGACCGCAGCGCGCGAACCACCAGGCCTTGCCATAGACCGCGAAAACTTTTCCGAGCCGCGAACTTTGAACGTGAGTATTTTGAAAATGGAATTTCATATATTCGAATGTTGTGGTGTTCTAAATTTGAATGTGTTTATTGTTTTTATTTGCAAGTGATGGCATAGACTTATTTAATGTTTTGGAGTGTTTGTTTTTGTTTATTTTGTGGTATTCATCTTATCATTTAAAATAATATGCAATGGTTTATTATAATTTTTTTTTAAGAATTTGCTTTATGAACAGATTTTAAAATGGGCTTTGTCAGTATCTTAGAGGAAATAATGGTACGAATAAAATAAATATAATTAGAACGATACTAGAACTTTTAACGCTTCAGAATTTTGTAAAATGTTGTTTAAAGAACAGAAATACCAAATAGGCAATGCAATATGTACCCATTAAAATTAAAGCTACAATCATTTATTTCTGCAACTTTTAAAACAACAATAATTTTACGATACACTTTATTTTGTTGTCGTTGGCGACACCTACTAGATCCGATTATCAATGGCTTGTGATTTCATATTGATAGAAAGCAATTGATTCAAATGGCAACGGGTTGATATGGGCACATATCTGTAAGTACTACTGTAGATAGGATCATTTTATGAAAAGGACATATCTCTTTACGCAGTCCACGTACCTAATTACAAGTACTATGGACATTTATTTTCCAGCATCTTCCTCAGAGTTTTCAATCTGAAGCAATGGGCAGTTGGCTGAGCTACCTGTGGTGGGGTGGCGACCCTGATGCTGTCAACACCATGTCGGGACTCACGCGGCGAGAGGTGTACGCAGTACAGTGCTCGTGGCGTCCCGTTTTTGCTGACTCCGTCGCCAACGGAACTGAGCTGTTGAAAAGGTAACAATGACCACATGAGTTCTTTGGTGCCTATTACTTATCTTTTCAGTAAAGAGGAGAAATAACGCTTATAAATATTATATACGTAGGTACCTAATAATACGTATGTTACCAATACTTAGTCAATTTCGCATAGTTTTTTATAACCTACATTAAAAAGTAGGTACTTACTGAGGTTGTGGTTTAAATTTCATTGGCAAAATAATTGTAATTAGTGCCGAACTTTAAGGTATCGATGTACTATAATCGCAGAGTTAAGTTAGTGCAACAGTGCTGTGCTTTCCTCTACGTTGACCCATAAACTTCATTCTATATCGACTTGACCGATGTCAATGACTGCATGATGCTTATCATTTTTTTTCTTTTAAAAAGGACTCTTACTGGCCACTGTAAAGCGACTTAGTAATTGCGTTTCATTTAAACAGATGAATCGATAATATTTATCAACGTCTCTTTTGTTAGAACTGATTCTTTAATAACACCTTTACCTAAATTCAATAATGATGGGATTTTATTGCTATCAGCATATTTATTATTAAAGACATAATTCATGTTCTATTGACATATAACATAAACAATTAACAGCGACCATTTTATGGGCACGTTTGCGCAATTTCTAAAGCATCTGTCACTCCGACACATTGAGTGTAAAAGTGACATAGATAATATATCTATCGAGCTATAAATAAGCCTATCGTAGCTTCTTTATTCCATTAAAACGATTTGAATGTGCATAACCCGTCCCACAATAGAAAGAGTCCTTGGGCCAACGTGTGACATCTTATAATTGGTATAGAATATGTAGTGCCCTCAATTGAATACAAGTCGGATGAATCTCTGATTCAATTTGCTTTCATTGAGTATCTTCTGTTGAGTGAATACGCTTGGTACACAGTGATCTATACATAGGTACTCGTGATGTTGTTAAAATATTGCATAGAACAATTTCGGTATAGAATTAAAGTCCCGTTTTTTGGCCACCAATTTATGGAAAATTATAATATGAAAATATTATTTTCAATGGAATCCTTTCACGTTTATTAAATCGAATTAACATTGGTATAATATATTAATAGGTACATATCCTAGCCAAGACAAGATGTAAAACTGTAGCAAACCACGGGTGGTAATTAGTAAAGTACCAGATCGAATATTTATGGCCCTCGCCTTCGGTTCGGGTCACAAACACCTGCGATCTGGGACATTCACTAATTTACCACCTTACCACGCCCTAGGGTTTGCGCTAATTATATTCATTAAAGAACGAATAACAAAGCAAGAATCTCTGTATACTCTCGACTGTTAATAGTCGCCAGTAATCCAAGATGTTAATAAAATATTAATTAGTCGGAACGACCATGTTAACGACGCAATAAAGTTACAAATGTTACGTTGGTGTTGGTTTTACGGGCACATCAAAGAGCCGACCATTTGTGGACGACACAGAACTCGGCCCGAATGTTTCAGGCGACGTATTAAATTTTAATGTAACAGCTGTTTGCAACCTTACAGAAAATAGAAGTGATTTACTTACTTATTACAAAAGGGATTTTATTGGATATTTTGTAAGATAAAAATTTAAACAACAAAAAGCAAAAAAAAAACATACCGATATATGGGAACAAATGTATCGGCAACTAGGAACTATGCCATGACTTCGGAGCAACGCATGCAGCTCCTCCCGCCCTAAGTCAGGCTGACCCGTTTCAGTCTATTCACGACGCAGTCCATGCGTCCAGTGCACCCGCGTCACCCTCCCCCAAAATTACTCCTTTGGCACGGAGCTAATCCCATTAGCGGGTTATACTCCCACACAAAGTCCGACTCACTGGTAGTGAGGGCTAAACAGCCCTGATACAGTTCAAGTCATGTCTAAAAAAAAATTTGCCGCTGCCGATGCCGTTGTCGATAGTCGTACATATCCGGGCCTTAACACCGAAGTCGTGGCATATCCGTAAGAAACAATCATTATAATATATGTAATTCTTATGCAAAAAGAAACAATAAAAATCAAATGAAGACTACTTGTTCAGTGTTATTATATATCAATCGCTTGGAAAACTGTCACCTTCACTCCATCACCATCAACTAAGTACTGTTTCTTTATACTTTTCTTCTTGAATCATGTTTGACTTTTTCCTATCTGTACCCATAAAAAATCACGTAAGCGAATGTTTATTTTATTGCTAATTTATCGTTAGCTCTAGGTAGTCAATCATAATATGTATTTTTGACCCAGAAACATTATTTTCAGATTATTCCGCGCCCACCCCGATTCAATACAATTTTTCAAAATGATCCGCAAATTACCAGAAGAGGAATACGCGAACAACATACAGTTCAAAGCCCACGTGATAAATCTGATGAACGCTCTTAATTTGGCCGTCGGACACATGAACCAGCCCGAGGTGGTCGCGGCCATGATGACGAAGGTTGGAGAGTCGCATAAGAAGAGGAAAATTGGCGAACAACAGTTTTTAGTGAGTTTTAAAAAAAATACTAATAATACTGCATGATTCCTTTGCTAAACTATAATTATTCTATCTAATTGTTACGGGACGCATTTTAGAAAAAAAAAACAAGGTGCGCGCGCAGTTAAGGGATGATTATCATTTTTTAAGAATTATATTACTTTTCTGTATTCTGCCTAGAAAGAGGACGTAATCACTGTCTTTATATTTTTCCTGAGGTTACTAATGATTTATTTTTTAGTTTTTTTGCTATTATAATAGTATTCTAAAATGTAGTAACTCCAAAACTAAGACACAATGGAAAGTTTACTTTAGGCTGGTGACTAATAAAAAAAAAATTACATCGTTCACAGCTGCTTTTTTCCGCGTATAAGTCGAAGACTACACCTGTATGCAGGCATAGCTGTTAAAGATTTCGGTTATGTATTTGCTTATATTTCTTTACGTACAGAAAAATAAATTTAAATTATATTTTTTAGGGTGTACACGACGCAAAGCTCTCTCGATCTCTATTAATTTCCACCTGTTAGAAATGTAAAATGTTTTCAATTTCAGCCTGTCTAGCACAACTATGCTACGCGACTCTTGTCGCACTAAATAGAGTCACCCGTCACTCTATCGCAGTACTGCATAATAAGATAGGGGATATTTCTCGCGCGAGAAAGACTTGCGTGTCACAGTTGTGCTAGAAGTGCAGTTCTCAGCTAATCTCATCTGGCCGAGCGGTTGAAAAAGATTTTTTGGAATTTCGGGGTTTCATTGGGATGAATTGAATATCTACCTAACAATTATTGTATGAACCGGTTTACACTCACGTGAAATTATCAGGAACGGCCCGACATGTTTCGAACTCGTATGGAGTTCTTCATCAGGGACTGCTACCCGTAAACAGCCGCGGCAACTTTGATCAAAGAAAATTGCCGCGGCTGTGTAGCAATTTCACGTGAGTGTAAACCGCTTAATACAATAATTAAATATGTCTCAAAAGTTTTTATAAAATTATCATCCTAACAATGTTCCCTTTGACATCCATACTTGTTCAAAACTGTAAAAAATATATTTTTCATTAATACTTGCCCTGGCTGAGATTCGACACCCGGGACTTCCGGCTCAGTACCTGCCTCCTGAGCCGGAGCTCTACAAACTGCGCCAAATGCGTCGGTATAAAATAGATTTCTAATGATATCTTCTTAATTATACAATAACGTCTGTAGACGTTAACATTTGTTGTTTCTGTTTGTTACAGGATCTGAAGGACGTGCTAGTGAATATGTTCATAGAAGTACTTAAGCTAGACGACATGACTCTGGCCGCGTGGTCGAAAACCGTCGACTTCTGGTACCAACACATATTCACAACCCTGAATTGACCATAGATAATTGTATAGTAGGTGAAAAAAAAGAACGATATAATACTGGCACAAGTGAAAACTGACCCCAATTTTACAAATATATGGTCATTTGTCACTTGTCAAATAGACCTCTGGTACCAACACATGTTTACAACCCTGAATTGACCATAGATAATTGTATAGTAGGTCGAAAAATTTAAGAACAAAGTATTTAATACTGGCACAAATGAAAACTAACCCCAATTTTACAAATACGGTCGTTTGTCACTTGTCAAATAGACTTTTGACATAATTTATCTGTAATAGTTTCGATAGGCTAGGTATAAATATTCCTGGAGTTACCAATGATCAATAAATAATTATATAATGTTGTACTGTACCCAAGTCAAACTAAATGTATTATTTATTTTTATAGTTGGGTCATTCCAAAATTCGTTGCAGAAAATCGTTCATAGAAAAAACAACTCTGTTACCACCAAATACCACTATGTTACAGTTTAAAAAACCGAAATATTAATAATTTATACGAAATTAATAATAAGGTGTGGAAATGATGATGATCCTTGTTTTATTGAATTAAAAACTTGTATACATTTTACATATATTTGAACTAATTTTATAAAAACAAACTTTTTTTTCGTTGGGACAAGTTTATCTGCAACGAATTTTAGATTGACCCAGTTACGACTACAAATACCTCAAATAATATATATTGTTATAACTTGACCAATATTATTTAGGTTTAGACATTTTAATTATACTTGTTACGTTGTTATTTTAGATAATGTTAGATACTTAGGTAAGATACCAATAAATATCTAATAAAACATTTACATATTATCTAGTTTGTTTTAAATATTTACACCTGGGCCCGTTCCACACCATAACACATAACATGTTTATATGGTTCCGTTTAAAAAAGATAGGTAACGACTTATAATAAGGCCTGTCTATCGGAGCGCTGATAATATAGTTATTTATGCCATCAATTTCAACTATTTTTTAACATAGCTAACCCAAGTATATCCCAAATCAAAAGTTTTAAAATTATTTCTTCTATTTTTTTTTTAATTACATCCTGACACTCGGAGACGACGAAACTACAGCTCCTGATCACGAGTGTAAAACTCGTTCTTAAAGCCATTCAGAAGCTGTTACGATTTCCTCATACTGGAAGGTAGAACGACTAAGAAGGCAATGAGCAGAAGTTTTGGGGCGCTCTTCTTCAAAACGGATGACAATACCCTGTTGAATAATTACAGCCATCTCAGTTCTGAGCCGTATCGTCAAGCACAAAACCGAATCTGTCAATCCAGGTCCCTAGAATGCATTTAAATAAATAAAAAGTATGATGCGCGGAGGAAGGTCAGGCCCGCCCGCTGTAAGAAAGTCCAAGCCACAAAAGAGCCTTAGTTGTGGAGACATATATTCTTTGCACTCTTTAGATTGCGTTTTGCGTTAGATTGAGTAAACTCAATTTTGTTTGATCCAGCTACCCCGGACTATCTTAAAGCTAAATTCATATTTTTGACTGCTCGGCCTGGGTGCGAGCTGCGCTCAACCCGAATTCTCAAACTCACTCTTCCTTCTCACCGTACAGGTTTTATGTCCAATGCCTTCGCGATTCAAGCAATTCGTTTATGGAAAGATCTCCCTCTCTCCATTAGGAAAGCTCAGAGCAAATTCTCCTTCAAGCGCATGGTGCGCAAACATCTCTCCAAAGAATTTCAGGATTGATTGTCTATATGATGTTTTACAGGGGTACACATATATATATATATATATTAGGGTGGTCCTTAAAATTGAAAGTTAAAAATTTCAACCGGACACCCTTTCATCATTTTCTACAAGATGTAAAACTAAGCTGTAATTTTTTTAATTTTTTTTTATTGACTTTTAGGGGCCGCTACTGAATGACAAAGTTTTTTTTTGTATTTTTACGAAGTTAGCGTAAACCACTTAACACGTTCGCTGCGATATAAGGTTAAAAGACCTGATGCATGTGCTCCCACTCTGTGCGGAGGTGAGAAACGGTGAATTTCCTCTGGTGCGGCGGCTGTACTATGAGTATTTCTGCATGTACAAAAGAGACAAGTATAGGTTTGAGTTTAGGACCTTAACCCGTCAAGCGTCCTGTAGACTAACGTTAGTCTACAGCAATTTTGTGCCGGTAGTGTCCAGTAGACACACGCTAGTCTACAGCCCAAACCGCTCATTGGTACAATTTCTCTGCATCGATTCGTTATGGTGGCAGCTTGATAAATATTTTATTAGCCAACAACAGCTATCAGAGCACACAAATTAAATTTTTAACCAATCAGAATCCTCAGTAGTGACGCGTAAATATTTTTTTTTCTCTACATTGGCGGAATTCGTCCGCCATTTCGAAAATCACATGCATTTGAGGTGTCGTGTCGTGTGATAAATATGTCCAAATCTTTTAAACGGAAAGTGTTTGTATTATGTATTATATATCAAATTACTGGCAATTAAATAAGGTTTTCGTTTTTAATGTTAAATTTAGCCGCACGACATTGTCTCCTAGTGAAAAAAAGTCCTCAAGTTTGAATGACGCAATAATTTTGCAATGATGGCCGTCGTAATTCATTTGTTTCCTAATTTTCATTTGTTCAAAACCTTACGAACAAATAATAGTTTTATAACACACTTTCTCAGGATTTCATTTCATATATTAGATTGGTGTAAGGTCTTGGGAATTTTGATAGATTTATGATTTTGTTCAAACAGTGCTCAATTTCGCGGCCAATCCGCCATGACAGTTTGCGATTTGCGGCAGCGCAAGATTGTGCCGTGCGCGCACGTTCTCGTAAATAAATATTTGTTGTGAAGTAATTATTAGGTGTTGAGTAGTGAATTTACGTAAAATTGACGCATAAACTAGCCAGTATCATTTTAGTGTATGTAAAATGTGATATGTGGTTTTAAATTGAGTGCAAATTGTGAATCATAAGTGACGGATGTGACGGAAAACGAACATCTTGGAATATAAATAAATCTACATCTCACTACAAGTAAGTGCGGCTATTATAACATATTGTGCCGAATTCCAAATTTATCTAGCTCTCTAACGATATATAACACATCTCATATAATTATTGTAGGGGTAGGTAAAATTCCCATCTTTAGCGGAAATTCGGCCGTTTCTTGTTTGTATGGGACATTTCGCGGTGTTTTGTTCTAGGGAGGTCTGACACTTGACGGGTTGGACAATTCAATAAAGCATTAAGATTGGGCTAAGGTTTATCGGCCCGATAACGCACTGGCTGATATATTTTTCGATTCCTTGCGGGTACCGGGTCGAAAGGCCCATCATAGATTACAAGGTCTTTCCGCCCCCTCCCGCACTGTTGTAGATGATAGCATTCTTTACTTCCGTTTAGTGTTGTGACTGTGACGTTATTATCGTGAATGGACGTATATTACGATAGCACATAATTCAATATCTCCTAGTGTCTGTGTACGTTTTGCTGTGGCTTAAAGCCGTTAATAATATCTCGACCAAATAAATAATGTGAGCGATGTTAAAGCTGCGTGGGGCACTCACCAGCCGAGAAACAAATTAAAGTGTAAAAAATAACCTTTCTGTGTGGAATGTAAGAAACGATTAATGCTTGTTATATTTCTATAAGGCCCATATCTATTTCTTATTAAACGATATTATAAATAATATGTCGATAAGTTGTTGCCCATCACTAATAACTCTCTATTTTTTCCTGTTATTCAGTGCGGTTTCGGGTTGTAAGACCTTACAACTTTACATATTTATTCCTCTTAGGTAAATAGCAGGAACCCGGGGCGAGGCAAACACTAAGATAACCAACTCGTCTACTAATGATATTGATAGGTAGTTATCGAACATTTTAAGTTTTCGCATAGTTACAGTCTTTTATTTCCGTCAATACCTTACTAGGCCTATGAGCCCTACAACGCACTGCTGGATAGTTTAAGTAACAGGCCAATCGGCCTTTTGACGCACCATACGAAAAAACGTCAGTTTCGGTCCCGCAGCGAACGTGTTAAAACGTAAATATTCTATAATAATTTGAATATTAACTTGAAAAGCACTACAAGCGACGAATGCACACTTGTTAAGTGCACCTCTCCCCTCCCTTCCCCCTGGACACCCGCCACAGGTTTGTCACTCTGAACGTTGAGGTCGTTCAGGGAGCACACACGGGTCGCACTCGTTACTCTTGCAATTTCGCGGTGAAGACTGGTCACGAGATAGTAGACCGATTACCTATTTTGGTATCAGGCCAAGGTGTTGACCAACTTCTTGGTGTTCCGAAGCTAAGCCGAGACACAGGAGAGGTGACAGCAGCAGCCGTATTTGAAACTATTACATGTTGGAATTTAAGTGAAAAAATTAAGTGCATGAATTTTGATACTACTGCGTCTAGCACGGGTCAGAGGAACGGAGCTTGCATCCTTTCGGAACAAAAATTAGAAAAAGATTTGCTTTGGCTGGCCTGCCGGCATCACATACTTGACATAATGTTAGAAGCCGTGGTGCTTTTGGCATTAGGTCCTTCTAGTGGACCTGAAATTGCAGTAAAACAACTGGGAAAATATTGATAAAAATGACTTCAAAACAGTTTCTTCCGATATGTTAAATATTGTGAACCCATTTCAAGAGCAGTCATTAGTTTTGCAAAAGAACAGTTGGCGGTTTACCATCCGAGAGATGATTACAAAGAAACTGTTACAACTGATTGATTGATTATTGTATTCTTAGGAGGTACAACTGAAAATGTATCGTCCTTCAGAGCTCCTGCAGGCTTGCATAGGGCTAGGTGGATGGCAAAAGCGATATTTCCGTTAAAAAAAATCTTATTTCGAGATCAACTTAAGATTTCAAGGAAAAATCAGAACGGCATACGAGATATTTGCATATTTACCGTGCGAATATATGCCAAATATTGGTATGAAGTACAATCTGCACCATTTGCACCTGGCAACGATCTCCAGCTGTTAAAAGATGCCAAGGTTTATGAAGAGATAAATCCTAAAATATCTGCAGTAGCTCTGAAAAAAATATGGACCAGTTGTGGTATTTTTCTGAGGAACTTGTGGGTTTAGCATTTTTTGACGACAAAATTAGCCAGGACACAAAAAAAAATGGTGAGAGCTTTACGACGGAAGGCTTAGAGGACTGTCCTAAACAAATGACATTAGAAAGTGATTTAATTTTGACTAAAAACCTTAAAGATTTTGTCACAAGCAACACAAATAGATTATTTCAGATAACTGGAATGACGCCTGATTTTTTGAAGACTGACGTAGAAGCATGGGATAATGACGATAGTTACGAGGGTGGGATGATAAGTAACTAGCTTTAGTAGAAAATACTTGAGTTTCGGTGTTAAAACATATTTTATTTTTCGACATAGTCTCCGCGTAGCTCTATGCACTTATTCCATCTTCGCTCTAAAGCTGCGATGCCCTCCATAAAGTGATTCCTTTCGAGGCCTCCAAAATACTCCTCTACAGCGGCTATGACGGCATCATTAGTGGAAAATTTCTGTCCACCCAAAAAAGTTTTAAGCTTCGGGAACAGGTGGAAGTCAGATGGTGCCAGATCAGGCGAATAAGGTGGATGGGGCAGCAAATCATACTTTAATTCGTCGATTTTGGCCATAGCTTTAACACATGTGTGAACCCTATAGCGTTGTCTTGATGGAAGATGATTTTTTTTTTTGCCAAACCGGGTCGTTTTTGCTGAATGCATTGATGAAGCTTATCCAAGAGATTAGCATAGTATTCCCCATTAATAGTTTCACCTTTGGGAAGGTAGTCTATCATCAAAATTCCATTTGCATCCCAAAAGACGGAAGCCATAACTTTTCCAGCCGACTTTACAGCCATAGCTTTTTTTGGAGCTGAACATCCAGATTCAGTCCACTGTTTTGATTGAATTTTTGATTCGGGCGTGTAGTGGTGAACCCATGTTTCATCTGTTGTTACAAATCGACGCAAAAAATCAGCTTTATTTTTCTGAAAACGATCCAAACATTCCTTCGAATTAAGCATGCGGATTCTTTTTTGATCGATGCGTAAGCAATCGCGGCACCCAACGGGCGGATAACTTTTTCATATTTAATTCTTCACTTAGAATATGATGTACCCATTCCTTCGAGATCCCTGTAGTGTCAGCTATATCTGATAACTTCAATCGTCGATCTTCCAAAACCATATCGTGCACTTTGGAGACCATTTCCGGAGTAGTGACGCTTTTTGGACGTCCGCAGCGGGCTTCATCTTGGACACTTGTACGGCCTCGTTTAAATTCAGCCACCCAGTTTTTTACTGTGGCGTAAGAAAGGACACATTCACCCAAAACATTCTTTAACTCTTCATAAATAGCTATCCCCTTCATACCCTTCATATAAAGAAACTTTATCACCGCTCTTTGTTCAATTTTATCCATTTTGAAAACAATCGTCACAATATATTTTACAATGACAGAAAATCAATAAAATATTTAAGCCACCAAATTCAAATTTCGAACACAGATAGCCAGAGACGCGAATTTAAAATTATGCCAGTTTAATTTTAAATGCAAACTTTTTAAATAGCTAAGGCTAGTTACTTATCATCCCGCCCTCGTATAAAAGGCAATATTCATAGCAAGCGATTTGTAAATGACATTGCGGAGCGAGGAGTAGCACTCATGGAAGAATACAACAAGTCACATACCAAACATACCAATGATGAAGAACAAAAACAATATTCGTTATTATTGGTTAAGGACTATAGAAAAACGTTTCCGAACACGAAAAAATCTACTTTGTAGTCTATTTAGAAACGAAAAGTTCTTATATAATTAAGTTAGCATGTCACAATATATGTCTTACATAGTAAATTTCATTGTTTTTGAGAAATAATAAATTGATAATAACAATTTTAAAATGTTCTTTTTTACTATTACCTAAGGTTTTATTATTAGCGGTAGCAACCCCTAAAACTTGCTTAAAAATATTAAAAAAATTATAATAGGCATTTTTAATGTTATCGGTCATTATTACGGGGTGTCCCGTAGAAAATTTAAAAAAAAAATTTTTTTTGACCAGATAAGGACCACCCTAATATATATATGTATATATTTTTTGTATTTATGTATGTGTATTGTAATGCATATGTATGTATGTATATTGTTAATATATATATCTCGTTTTATGTCTTTAGACACGGCTTTTTATGATCCTGCACTAACTGCTACTTTCTGTTTGGCCCTATGGTTGACTGGTAGAGAATGCCTGATGGCATTATGTCCGCCATTTGTACTTTTACTTTTGTATTTTGTGCAATAAAGTTTAAATAAATAAATAAATAAATATTCAATGACATCTCCGTGATAAGTGTTGTAAAGACCGCGAGCTACCAAGGTCGTAGTAGCGGCACATATGCCTGAGCTCAACGTCTTAATGTATTAAACCATTGATACAAAGATCAAAGCTCAAAGAAAAATTGAAATGCGTAACCTGGTGGAAGAGACCGGGAATCGAACCCGGCACCATTGGATTACTGGTCCAGCGTGTTAATGTATGTTATATGAACTCAACGATGTAACTGAGCTCGAGCGTTCCAGCCAACCAGTACCAATTCATACTTGTCGTATCCGAGTAGATCACTTCCGACATTATTTCTTATTTAGTAAATATGCTGTGATTGTACGAAACCCTCCGTACACGAGGCTGGCTCGCACTTCAGTCATGCTAATTACTCCTGTGGCGCGGAGATAATCCCATTAGCGGGTTATACTCCCACACAAAGTCCGACTCACTGGTAGTGAGGGCTAACCAGCCCTGATACAGTTCAAGTCATGCCTAAAAAAACTTCAGTGATGACAGTTGATTCATTTACATAGAAAAGACACGCACAATTATTTAGGACTGGCGCCGCCCGCCATGCCATTTGTAGGTCATTGAGAACCATGTACGACTACCTAAGTATTTATTCGACCGCAAAACCGCAGTCATAATGACTATAGGCGAATCCAAAGAAAAGGTATCATTTCAGTAATGTTCGATTTAGCGTTACAGTTCTGTCAACATATTATAATGTAATATCTAACCACCAATGCCAGATTAAGACTACTTAGGTACTTGATGCCTGTCCGCAATCGCCAGGACCCATAACAAAGGTTTACTAAAAATCGCGCTGGTTATGCTAAGATAGCCTTAAATTACTTGTCAATAATTTTTTGGAGCATTTATTTTGTATTTATCTGAAAAATTATTGACCAAGTAGGTACTTATCCTCTGATGATTAAGTAAGAAGAAGATATTGGAGATTTTCAGCTCACGGATTCAGCGAGTCGTAGATTAATTCTGAGGTAGGCTATGTACACAGAAGGTATCCAGTGGCAGATCTGCAGCCTTGGCCGTCCAAGGCCCAGGACATGGAGAAAGTACCAGCCGCCCCTTTCTCAGCACGCCATCCATAAGTGCCATCTCCAATAACCTGGCAGCTCTAGACCCGGGCCTACTGAGCCATAGGGCAATCCCACTGATGGCATCTGGACATTAGGCACGGATCCAACGTTGAAGGCATTGTGGGCAATGTGAACATGCCCATAAAGCTTAATATGCACTTGACCGGTTTAATGTAGAGGTGCCAAATAACTTTTTTGAGGGTTAGATCCAAGCCTGAGAAGGTTTTTGTGATAATTAATTAAAATACTGTACCTACATGAAGATCAGTAAGTACATAAAGATCAGTAAGTAGGTATTAGTAGGTACCTATACAATGGTATGTATTGTCAATTGTGATGTATGGAGAAGTTCGAACTTTTTAAATCTTGAATACATACAAACTTTAATGCATTTGAAAGGAGGATAAACACAAGAATGCCAAATGTGGATAAGAAACGTTACAGATAAAATAATAATGAAGAATTATAGAAGAAAATAGAAATGACTTAAGTGAACAAAAAGTGTATTTCATTAACACTATATATGCCATATGAACATACCTACATATTATGTATCAACAATAAACGGAAAATAGAAGCAGAACAAGTAGAGGAAAACCCGAAACAAAATGGTGTGGATAAAATATCTGAACCAGTAACCAGTAATAAAGCTACCACCGCCGCTACCACTCTCCGAAAATCTTCTCTGTTTTTCAGGTGATTTCCATACGATGATCGCCGACATCGGATAAAATGTTCGCAGTAAGAAACACTGGAGAATTAAGGCAGTACGGACGGCCTAGTTCTGCTCATGATCATACCCATCTTACCATACCATAAGATATAGTACTTAATTATTGTTTCACCTTATAAATTACAAACAAATCGGATAGAAACCATTATAATTATATGCACATATTAGGCTATAGCGTGCTTGACCTTATGAATTACAAAAAACGAGAAAAAAACTCATATAAGTATTGTGACTAGTGTCTAGTATGTCTACATAATAATGGACAAAAACAATGTTTGACCACTTCACATAATTGTGTGTAAGTCTAAATTTAGATTCATGTAAATCTACATTTTTTTATCACCGGCCATGACCAAGCATTTTCTTTACAATTACTTATAGCAACAGAACAACTTTATTAATCCATTAGATTAGTATTGACAGCGCAGACATAAATACACAAAAAGGTGCGAGCATGTGCGAGTATTTATCAGCTGTGAACGACGGTCAGTATTATTTTTGTCGCTGAAAGAGTCGCGCGCGCTCTCTCCGCATAACCTCAAAATATTCCATAGACAATCGCTCGGAAAAAGCGCGCGAAAACAAACGTCAACGTCAAACCAAGTAAGTAGTTGCGCAAACATTCTCAATTGATGTAATAAAAACTTGTTTACTCTTGGGGACGGTAAATAAACGTGATTCTTATAAATGATGCGTCACAAGATATATTATCTTTGATTGATTAATTAACTATGTTGGAACAATTTCCCGCCATGAATTTCCCAGGGAAACAAATAGGGACGACTTCCAGTTACATGTTCTTATCATTAACGATTGCTCATGGTTATTTTACAGGAAGGTAAAAGTTTCATATATGTATTCGTGTTGAAGGTTCTCGCTGTAGGTATGTAGTAGGTATGTACCTGCATAGAAATAAAAATTGTTGTAAAGTTCATAAACATAATAGAGTACTCTGATTACATAGGTACTATTATTTAGTTTTCTACAAATAAATGTCATTCGCGCCCTATTGCGCGATAAATTCGACCATCATAGGCCTGCAAAACAAAGTGCATTATCGTCATTACCAAGCTCCACTCATTATGCGACGTTTATTCTTCCAATAAACGTGGATGATGAAACTCATACCGTATTTAAGTAATCATATCCTTTCGACAATTTCATTCATAAACTTCCCTATCTACGATATTTCTTGGAAATATGAGTCAAATACTACGAGTAACTGGTTGTAAACAAGAAAATATGCAACGAAGAATGCCTGCGCTTAGAACCATAAAGAAACAACTCAAGGGGCAGAATTCAGATACCACATTTCCTCGCAAAGCCGTGTTCTCATGTTAAATGTTTATGAAGCTGTAGGCACTTACGCCTTTTTGACGGCAGCGATTTTTCCAGATAGATAACGACATAAGTGCTCATGAAATAGTTGGCGGGTACGCTGTTTTCTAGTTAGGCTGCGAATTCGCAAGGTGATACTTACACGTGCTGGTTTTCCTCATTCATCCATTTGTTGAGCGTCTGGGCTTAATTTATGTGGCGGGAGATCGTGGGTTTACTGGTTGAACATATTTTATCAAATTAAGACTACTTGTGACTTGTACTTTTTTAGGTTCTATAGTCTCAGGTTGTCAACGGGATTGTAACGATATAAGTAACTGAGACTTCGTATGTCTTTCACAGAGCTGTCTCATTAAAGAGGGTGAGGGGAGGGGGAGGGAGGGTGTGGGTTTAAACCCACATGATGTGAATAACTAGCGCTAAATAAGAGTATTTCTTGATGGCCGACCGTTTACTCATCGTTTGCGAGTCCAGCTCTCCCACGGATGTTTTTTTTATTACCAACTAGATCTTGTCAACAATATCAATGTGCTCTAGATTTCGTTGTTCGTGAACCGTCTTCATATGAGCAAAAATCTAAATATAAGGATAGTAAATAGAAATTATAATATTGGACAACCTTTATAATATTGGAAAGCAGTAGTCGGCTGGTGTTATGGATACCTACTAATAGTCTAAATAGATAAGTATATACTTAAATACATAGAAACATCCATGCCATAACCCATGGAACAAATATCCAAGTAAAGTGTACCTATCTACTCATTGTACTGGACTGGCGCTACGTCGCTCTTTATGTTTGTATTTTTATTGACGCGTAATCACAAGCAGCTCAAATCAAAATAGTTTCAACCAATACCATTAGGGTTTGCAATTCTTTAAAGTAATAAATAAGTCATACCGTTTACAATAGGTACAATTTACGACTAGGAGGCTTAGTTACAAATATCCGAAGACGGGCACGTTTCAATGTGGTACAAGTATTTTTTTTCTAACTGGGGCTTCGATTCCAGCCAGTCGCATGCCTAGATGAAAATACCAGGCGCAAGCGCAAGTGGTATGGCGGAACCGATTCCCATCGGTTTTCCCAAAACAAAAAGCGTTTTAGCATGACAAGGAAACATAATCTGTCAGTTGCGCAAGATTTGCATAAGATTACTTTCATAAGCTTGACTCATAGCAAATCGAAAGGGTTTTATATGTCGATAATGTATAATCTTCATATTTCGCAGAATATCTTAGTCAGCGCGAAACTGCCTTTAATGATTTTGAAATGCCATGCGATGCCAGAAGAAATATCAGTTTTTATTCTAACTGTTGCTATGGTACATACTGAGTGATAAAATGTACCGATTGCGTATTTTCAAAATTCCGATTAATTTATGCCAATGCTTTTAGAACAGCCGCGTACCAAATAACAATTACGTTAGTAGGCTAGTCTCTTTCTTAGTCTATTCTATGTAACAACATAGCGTTGCTTAAAGGATATTATTTAAACGTTCCTTTCCCTAACTAAAAGATAAAATTGAATTCCCAAAGGGCTCAAGCTTACTTCGATAACGCGCCAACAAACTTTGTTAGTACTAAGTATCAAACTTTTAGAAAATAATAAATGTACCCATCGTTTTCACAGCATCATGGGTCACGCAATAACCCGTTGGTGGTGGGGCGGCGAGCCAGACGAAGCCAACCCGGTATCAGGTCTGACCCTGCGCCAGGTGTACCATGTCCAGAGTACCTGGAAGCCCATACAAGCTGAAGCGGAGAAGTATGGAATGGAGCTGTTTATAAGGTAACTCTCTTACAAAACTGCTTTGAAAGGAAAGGGATACCTACCTACAATATTATTCGCACGTCATTATTATTGTCACAGTTGTGCTATAATGATTTTTTAACAATAAATAACTGACAGCAAAGAAACAAAGTTATTTTATATGACAATGAAACCAACTAGAGAGGATACTCTTTCTTAGAAACAAAAAATAATTTTCCTTATCGGTTCAGCAGTTTTCAAGTAGTTAATCGGGGAACACAAAAAAAGGTTGCTCTACATAGATACATACGAGTCAAAACAAAGTCTATATAAATGAAAACTGGAGCCATGCTCTAGATCTAGAACTTGATCCTTAAGATACCTTATGTTGGCATATCTTCTGCGCACAGTTTCGCACAACTAACACATAATGTAATGAAAAAAGAAGAGTTTTTGTCGACTGCCCGACTCTAATGGGGTCTGGTTCATTACATTACTTTACTTACCTTATCAACACCGTACCTTAGATACTTAATAGCTACAGAGGAGAGGTACAACCCTTTGTAGTGCAAGGGTCTTCTTGTTGTTAAACCCTGTTCGTGTGTCTGGCGGGAAGATCCATTGTAAAAATCAAGTTGTATATTAATTATCGCTTTATTCTGAAACACATGCCTTCTTGAGCTTAATTTGGGACTAGATCGTTTTGTCTGATATTTATTTATTTTTTTAATCATTTAACCATACGTGTTTTCACAAGCGGTAATCGTCTCACGCGTATATTATCTATGTAAATAATGCATTGTTTAAGTACCGAAAAAAACTCTATTCTGTAAAGACCTATGAAGACCTTGCGTCCGTGTTCTCAAGATTGCGTCATCACTATTCTCAAAAGGACATATGTCTTCTATAAAATATATAAGGAATAACCCTTTTAGGCTGGTATTTGAGAAGAATCATCCAATTCACGTGACGCGATAAACTCGCTAAATTGCCTCGGCCTTTTGGGACGGGACAAAAGTTCAATGCCACTCGCCCTTCATAAAAATATCAACGCGGAAGAATGAATGGCGTTTTGCACTTATATATGCTCTAAAAATATTCGATGGGTTTAGAACGGCAGATGCTCCACATGTGAATAGAAATGGAAGCGCCAATAAGAAAACGCGAGTAACCAGAACTGTTTTGTTAAAACTACCGTGATTCTCAGACATATTAAAATACATAAACGGATTCACTCACGTCGAATATTGCTCGACATTATTCGAATCGGTCTGATCTGATCTGATAAATAAATAAATATCGGACAACCTCACAGAAATCAATCTAGTCCCACAGTAACCTCTAGTAGGCTTGTGTTATGGACACTAGACGATGATAAACATACTTATATAGATAAACACATACTTAAATACAAATAACATCCATGACCCAGGCACAAATATTCGAGTTCATCACACAATTATTTGCCCTTGCCGGGATTCGAACCCAGGACCGTCGGCTCAGTAGGCAGTTGCTTAACCACTGCGCCAGCCGCGTCGTCCTGATGATCTGTAAAGCCGAAAAGTCGCGGCGGCGGCCTAGCGAGCAGCGCGATATTCGACTAATACGACGCGAATAACCTGTTTATGTATTTTAATATGCCTCTGAGATTAATGCAGCTAGGGTGTGAAGCGAGCGTTCTGTTGGCAGGGTGTACATCAAGGTAGACATTTTTTGGAAACTTCACTACCTCTGGGTTATATAGGTAATAGGTTATCGCAGGTCGACGTCTTAAAATGCGCCTTTTTTGCGTGATGTTTCTACTGTTAATCCGTATAGCCACTGTACCCTATTTCATACCCGTCTTGTGCAAATGTTCGTGTAACAATGACAATTACTTATCTAAGGTAAGGTGGGGTATGATCAAGTATATACTCAAGATCATATTACTGTAATAGTTAAGTACAACAACAATACAACAATACTTTATTGCACACCAAAAAAGTTTACAAAAGGAAACAAGATAAATACAATTTATAAATAACGGTAGACAACAGGCGGTCTTATCGCTAAAGAGCGATCTCTTCCAGACAACCTTTGGGCAGTGAAATTGATGAAAATTTTAACTTAATACAGAGTAGGTGCAGCAAAAGGCGAAGGGAGCACATAACTAGATACTAACAGAAAACAAGTACGCATATGGGTAAATATACACATACATATAGATATACATAAACTTACACATACATACATATATATAAACAATAATATAAATAGACACTAGACATATATAAGAATCTTATATAACACAACGCAATACAATCAATTTTATTGTTCGAGAGATAGGTAATGTTCTTTAATCTTATTCTTAAATATAGACAGGGAATTAGCACTTCGCAATTCAACTGGGAGCGAGTTCCATAGCAGAACGGCTTGGACAGTAAAAGAATTGGAATAAAATTTAGAATGTGCGGGGGGAACAGTTAAAAGGAAATTTTTAGCGCACCTTGCAGACGAGAAATAACTAAAACGCTCTTTAAGGTACTGTGGAGCTGCTGGGTTAAAGAGTATGCCAAATAGAAGAGTTAGAATGTGAGAGTTACGCCTATGACGAATAGGGAGCCACATGAGTTGAGATCGGAAACTAGAGATATGATCATATTTGCGTAACCCAAATATGAATCGTATAGAGATATTTTGAATGCGCTCAAGCTTATTAAGTTGCTCTTCTGAAATATCGAGATAAGAGATATCAACATAATCTAGAATTGGGAGAAGCAACGTTTGGGCGAGCGCAATTTTAGTAGCGATGGGGAGGAAATTACGAAGCTGTCTAAGAGAGCCCACAGCGGCAAACATCTTCCTGCTCACTTCACTCAATTGTTGCGCCCAAGAAAGAGTGCAGTCCATAATGACACCCAGGTTCTTAACTTGGGAAGAGTAAGGGATCAAGACGCCATTAAAAACAACAGAAGGAATATTAGCTAAGTTGATTCTGGAAAACAATTTAGAACTACCAATGATGATAGCCTGAGTTTTTGACGGATTTACTTGTAGGCCAAAGTTACTGCTCCACTCTAAAATACGTTTCAAATCCAAATTCATTGAAGAAATGACTGAGGGCAGATCGTCAACTGATCCTTGAGAATATATTTGAAGGTCGTCGGCATAAAGGTGATAACGTGAAGATAGATTATGAGTGATTGAATTTATAAATACAGAGAATAACAAAGGAGACAACACGCCGCCCTGCGGAACACCGGCCATCGTGTTGCACCAAGAAGATCGGGAAGCATCCACCTTTATACGCTGCCGACGACCAGTCAGGTAGCTACGGAACCAATCAATTACCGCAGGAGATATGTTAAGAGAACGCAATATACCCAACATAATATCAAAGTCAACAGAGTTAAACGCGTTGGAAAAATCTAAGAGCGTTAACACAGTCAGTTTACGGTCGTTCATACCCGCCCGTATATCGTCTGTAATTTTTACAAGTGCAGTAGCCGTACTATGACCGGAACGAAAACCAGATTGATAGGGTTTAAGAAGATCATTTCTGTTAAAAAAGGAAACAAGTTGCTGGGAAACTAGGCGCTCAAGGACTTTGGATAAAAAAGGAAGAATGGATATAGGACGATAGTCGGAGAAGGTGGCGGGATTTGATTTTTTTGGTAATGGTATGATATCGGCTTCCTTCCAGATTGAAGGAAATACACCAGAGGAGATGGAGAAATTCAGAATGCTGGTAATTATAGGAACAAGGAGGTCAAGGAGGGGTAAAATCATACTACGGCTTACACTGTCGACACCAACTGCATTCGAAGTAATAGATAGCACGTTTCTCTTAAACCCTACCTCCTACTTATCCTATATGAAAAAATTACTGACTGTTGAGTTTCTTTTGGCGTTTCTTCTCATCAGTGGTCTCTTGTGAAATGCCGGTAGACTCAGACATGTAAAAGTGCACTTGTGGCCTGCTTGCAGAATAAAGTTCATTATTTCATTATAACCGGGAGAAAACTGCTACAATCCAATAACTAACTAACTGTTAGTCTTACCCCCCCTTACCTTACCTCAAATGTGATTCCAGCTGATGATGGTGCTAAATATATCCAACTTCAATACGGTATTTGATGACAGCTCAAATCGGCTACTCTTTATGAAATGTCAAAAACGATCTGTTAGTATGAAATGTCTATGGAGATACTGACTTGTGACGTCATAAATATCAGTAGTCAAAACACGTCACGTCTTTTAAGTTTTTGTCCAATTAAAAATAGTATAATGTTCAAAGTTAGGGGTAGTTTATTTGGTTTCGCGTATTTTTGAATATGTGTTTAGTGGTTTGAATGATAAAATTTATTTTCACTATAATCGAATACCATATATTCTTCCAAAGGTTATTCCGTGCCGATCCAGAAACGCAGACATTTTTCAAGGCCATCCGCAACCTAGATGAGGAGAAGATCAGAGGCAGCTACCAGTTCAAGGCGCACGCCATCAACTTCATGTCTGCGTTCAACATGGCCGTCACCAACTTGAAGCAGCCTGAAGTAGTGGTCGCCATGGTGGAGAAGCTGGGGGAGTCGCATGCGAAGAGACATATCTCTACGAAATATTTTGAAGTGAGTTGTTTAAGGCTCCTTATGCGTTCTGTTCTTTTTCTTTTTGGGTCACAAAATTCAGGTACCTGGTACCTTGGTAGTATTATAACAGGTTAGCTGGACTGAGAAGAGGTCAAACGAGGCCGTGCTCAACATGGTGAATGAGGACAGGTGTCTTTTAAAAACTATCGAAAATCGCAGAGGGAAAATGATGGGACACCTGTTACGACACGACGAATATCTAAAAACTATTATAGAAGGCAAAGTTGAAGGAAGGAGGAAAAGAGGAAGACCAAGAAGAGCTTATATGGACCAAATAAAGGTAAAGGTGAACGTCGTGTCGTTCCAGGCCGTCAAGGAGAGAGCTCAAGATAGAGAAAATTGGAAATTACTCCACCGACAAGAGCCTAGCTCTTAAGTTTATGATGATGATCCGTTCAAAAATGCTGATTCAGAAACGCAGACATTTTTCAAAGCTATCCGCAACCTAGACCAGGAGAATCAGAGGCAGCTACCAGTTCAAGGCGCACGCCATCAACTCCATGTTTGGGTTCAACATGAAGTTGATGAGGCTGGGGGAGTCGCATGCGAAGAGACATATCTCTACGAAATATTTTGATGTGAGTTATTTAGGATTAACTAGCGACCCGCCCCGGCTTCGCACGGGTGCAATGCTGATAAATTATGCATGTATTATACATATTAACCTTCCTCTTGAATCACTCTATCTATTAAAAGACCGCATCAAAATCCGTATCGAAGTTTTAAAGATCTCAGCATACAAAGGGAGAGACAGACAGCAGTTTTGCAACTTTGTTTCATACTATGTGGTGATTTCATCTTTCTTACTAACTAGCTCGTCAACAGTGCCTTTGGGAGTAGTGAATCCAGTAGATCATTATAGAATAACAAAATAATTAATTTATATCTTTTTCATTTATGTTTATGTATTGATTTATTCCACAGGTAACAAAAGAAGTATTGGTAGGCATGCTGAAAAACGACTTTAAACTGACAGAAGACCAAATGGAAGCATGGGATAGCTTTATTAGATTTATATACAGACATATTTTTGATAAATTATAATGATAATATATTTTAGTATACAATTTTACAATAATTATGACATTAGTTTAAGTTAATATATGTACTGTAGTTATACCTGTGTTATACTATTTAATAGAAATATATTTTTTACTTAAGTATACCTAAATGTTTGTATACCTAATGTATTAAAGATATACAGCGTATGTAATACAGCGCTGTGTACTAAGTTACTCGGATGTGATATGGATAAAAAATATAGTACTCAGTAAACATAATTCTATTTTGTTATCATTGGGGTTCCTTACAAAAAAAATTAAGAAAACGGAACCCTTATAGGATCACTTTGTCCTTCCGTCCGTCCATCTGTGTGTCAAGACCCTTTATCTCGGGAACGCGTAGAGGTATTTTGAAATTAAAACCACATACTTAGGTCTACAGTCACTTAAGAAGCGGTGTCGGGAAAAAGATCCGCAAAAAACGTATATTTCGACACCGCAAAAAACGTAGTATTTCAACACTCAAGGGGATACAAATTATAGGGTGTTTTCCGTTAACCTAGCTAGAACAATGTTTGGCAAGTAGTACCTACTACCGTCTGAAAACAATACATTAATAATTATTTTTAACATACTTTATTTAAAGCAAGTAAAACAGTTTTCCATTAACGATAAAGTTAAGCTTGTCACTGTACTGTTTATCTTTTCGTTAGAGGAATATATGCAGTGCTTTCATAGCTCGTACGTTACCCTCCTCGGGGCGCGAGCCCGACTCGCACTTGACTGGCTTTTTTATCTCTATAAATATTCGGCGCACAATCTAACAAGTGACATCGACATCAGACATCACACTAAATATAACATTCAAATAAATTTCAAGTGGGTATATAAAGTTTTTAGAAGACAAGAGCCCTTCAGCGAATAAAATTGTAAAGTGACATGTCGAAAATTTAAAAATAAATATTTATTGTATATAATTAGAGCAAAGACTAAGAAAAAACTATTATTGAATTGTCTCCAAAATACTTTATACGTATTCCCTATTCTCGTAGATATTATACCGTAAGCGTTTGTTAAAGTCAAATTACAAATTAATCTTTGGATTAGCCTAAACATCTCGAGACGTGTCGAGACGAGTCGTGTCGCGTCGTACCACGCGCGGTGGTGGTACGACGGTCTAGGAACCGTTATAGTTTCGCCATGTCCGTCTGTCCATCTGTCCGTCCGCGGCTTAGCTCCATGATCATTAGTACTAGAAAGCTGAAATTTAGTATAAGAATGTGTATGTATAACGCCGATAGAACGGTAAAATAAAAATTCAAAAATTTTATGTTTTTCGGGTACCTCTCGAACACCTAAAGTGGGGGTGTGTTTTTTTTTCTTTTCAACACTGGTGTGTGGGGTGTCGTTGAATAGGTCTTGTAAAAATAATGGGGGTCTTCTAACATTATTTTTTGATAAAGTCAGCAGTTTTGTAAATATTCACTCCAAAAACAAAAAAAATAGTGTCCCCCCCCCTCTAACTTTTCAACCACGGGTCAAAAAAAACGGAATAATTCATGTAAATGAAGCCTTATAAGTACTTTCAACGAAAACTATATTGAACAAAATCGGTCAAGCCGTTTTTGAGTTATCGCCAAATTTCATATTTTTTCTTTAAAAGGACGTAAGTTGACTTCCAGAATAAGGTAATAAGTGATTACAGTTTCTAGGGCGTTTACGACCTTTTTATATAGCTTAAAATCTTTCTTAACTTAAACCTCGGGCTTAAAACAGCAGTTTATTGTGAAGGATGAGCAACTACGGAACCCTACACTGAGCGTGGCCCGACATGCTCTTGGCCGGTTTTGTTCAAAAAGTTTGCCGGCAACTATATCTATGATCTATAAACTTAGCATACAATTACGTTAATTTACTTATTAAAATATTGTGATATTTCCATATTATAGATTTATAGATTTATGATATCAGATGGACAACATGACTCGTACTTACTATTACCTACCTTACGTACTCAACTAACTCATATTTGTGGATGTCAATCAAACGAAGAATCAATATTATCGTAGGGATGTACGATCAACTTTAAACATCAGCGAGACCTGGACACAGTCAACATTTAATTTAATTTATTTATTGTTATTTATTATTATGTATTAGTAGACATCTGATGATGATGAAGATGGGTCAATAGACACTGATGTCACTCATCGTATAAATACCGGGTGGATGAAATGGAGAGAACTATCTGGCGTGTTATGCGACAGCCGAATGCCCGTGCGCATAAAAGGACGAGTATACAGAGCAGCCGTCCGACCGGCCATGACATACGGAGCCGAATCACAGATTATATACAAGTTACTACGTCGATAGTACAAACTGCAGCTCTTTAATTTTTCCTCACTTTAGTTTTCCATAATTATTTTTTAAATTAACGTAATGACAGTTTGCTTTATTTCTGGCTAAAGGACACTATACCTTCAAAATTAAAAATATAGTCCATGGTCGGCACTTGTGATCGTTAGGACTCGTGCTACTCACCTTCGGCTTGGTTCATAAAACCACATTATTTATTCTATTTATTTAAACTTTAATGAACAAAACAAAAAGTCAGTACAAATGGCAGACTTAATGCCAAATGGCATCCTCTACCACTCAACCATAGCGCCAAACAAAGATGGTAGAATTGGTGCACAGCAGAAATTGAATTGTACTGAGACACACACACATTTATTTATTTAATCTTTATTTCACTAAATATAACTTATCGTACAAAAGGCGGACTTAATGCCATGAGGCATTCCCTACCAGTCTACCTTATACTGCCCACATTCGTGTTTTCAAACCTCTCATCATGTAACAGTTGCATAAACTACTACAAATGACATTTTGCATTTAATGTTACCTACATTTTGTGCAACTATAAGTAACATAAAACGATATTTGCAGGCTGAACAAAAATCCAAATTACTAATTAAGTTCACCGTAACATTGAGAACTCTATCCGCTAATAATGAATGTAGTGAAATTTAGTTTATAATTTTATATTATATTACCAGCATTTCAGAATAAGGCAAACCGGAGAAAAACGCTATAACAAACACACCTCCCCATGTTTAGGGTTCCGTAGTCAACTAGGAACCCTTATAGTTTCGCCATGTCCGTCTGTCCGTCTGTCCGTCCGCGGCTTAGCTCCGTGATCATAAGTGCTAGAAAGCTGAAATTTGGTATGAGTATGTGTATGTATTACGCCGACAAAACGGTAAAATAAAAACTAAAAAAAAGCTTTTTTTCGGCTACCTCCCGTACACCTGAAGTGGGGGTGAATTTTTTCTTTCGTTCTAACACTAGCTTGTGTGGTGTCGTTGAATAGGTATTTCAAAAATAATAGGGGTCTTTAAACATCATTTTTTGTTAAAGTCAGCAGTTTTGTAAATATTCGCTCGGGAAATCCAAAAAATAGTGCCCCCCCCCCCCCCCCCCCCCTCTAATTTCTCAACCACGGGTCTAAAAATTATGGAAAAATTCATGAGACCTTATTAGTACTTTCAATGTAAACTATATTGAATAAAATCGGTCAAGCCGTTTTTGAGTTATCGCAAATTTTCATAATTTTCTTTAAAATGACGTAAGTGCCGCGCGGTGTTCTTATACTTCGAACGTTACACATATTAGTTAAGTGCCATACTGCATTAAAACATTTCGCTCAATCTGGCGCGTATAATCGATAACTTCCAGAAGGTAATAAGTAATTACAATTACTCTGGCGTTTACGACCTTTTTATAGAGCTTGAACTCTTTCTCGTAATTTTAATTTTATTTTATTTATTGCCTATTGTGAAGGATGGGCAACTACGGAACCCTACACTGAGCGTGGCCCGACATGCTCTTGGCCGGTTTTTTTTTTACAAATAAAAATACTTTCAACTTTGAACCGCTTCAAAACACCTACTGCACCTTTATTTTATTCGTGTTTAAAAAGGAATTGGTTAACCTAATCCATTATTTATACGGAAAATGTTGCTTATGAATTTTACAAGCCGTGCCTTCATAAATATTAATATAGCAGAGATATTCTTCAAAACTCGTCGCTCGAATCTCGTCATTGCAAAATCCTGTCACGTCATTCCAAAAAGTTTACCGATTGATCCACTGTAGAAGTTTGTAAAAGAGCACAGTAATGAGAAGAAACGGTTTCTTAACCTCCATCACCCTCCAGCGGGCCTATGATGGTTGCTTTTACCACGCGATAAATAAGTGACAAAGCTTCCGTCACGTTTTGACACTTGCACGAGTGTGAGTGACAGACGCTTTGTCACTTATTTACAGAGCTCGGCGTGGGTGAGCTATTTTCAGAATTAGCATAACAGGGACATACCTTGTTATACCCTTGCCCCACGTGCCCCATAAACGAAATAAATGATTTTATTTAGGCTGCCTTTCTGCTACGAGCTTTACGTCGCAATCGAAAAATAATAATTTTATTAGAACCTACGGAACGTGATTAATCTATTTTGTACAGCTTTCCGCTTAAGTGGGAAAACAATTTCAACGAGTAGTAAAGCAAACTTCCTTAGATAATATATATATGTATAAATGGATATTAAACCCAAGGCGAAACTCGTTAAAAAATTAAAATATTGATAAACGAATAGTCATTTATTACAATAGCACAGAAAATTTTGAATAAATAAAAGAAGCTTGATATTCGTTTTGTAATGCATTTTCATTTAGTTTAATCATTTCAGTGTTGTCTTCTTTTATTATTTCCTTATGGGTACACCTTATCCATATTAATATCTACATTCTACAAGACACAACTACATGAGTAAATGACATTAATGACGTAAAAATAGCTCACCCACGCCGAGGGCTGTCTTTATCACATGATAAAAACCATCATTAAGAGGCCTTATTCCTTTTAAAAAGATGATTGTTTTAGACATTTTTCTCTATGATCAAACATGTTTCATAACATATTATCGATGTTACTACCTAGAACAGAGCTATTAGGATTTATTGGTATATATTTGAAATCTACAGTTTGAATTTTTCATTGATACTTTTTGTTTCAAAAACTACTCGAAATTGTCAAAATTCACGCAGAAAATTAGTTTTTTTAACTTATTTTCGACTGCACGCAATAAAAGCATGAAATAGCTATGTTACTACCTAGAACTCGGGGAAAAGTATTATTCACTTCAAAAAGTTGGTTGAAATCACTTGAAATTATAAAATAAAATTAAAATTTATAATTTAAATATTTGTCATAATATGAAAAAAATAATTTTTTTAAAAGGAATAAGGCCCTTAAGCCCGTCGCGTGATAATAAATGACAATGCAGCTGTCAATCATGTGGGACAAGGGTATGAGTATAGCCCGACAAGTATTAGCTTTTTGTTCCTCGCCACATATGCCGATTTTTAATGGTACTTAAGTACTAATTTATTTTACTAGAAAGCTGGAGCAAGGACCATTCTCGGTAAGTGACATTGAATGCCATCGAACGTCACAGATGTAATCAAACGGAAATCTGATCGAAATATTTCACGAATTCTAAATGTTTTTTGCATAATAACGCCAAAACTGTCCACAGCGATGCAAGAAAAAGTCTTTACAATAAGATTCGATATTTATTTCGTAAGGAAGGATTGAGCAGCACTCCGATGAACAATGGTTTGACATTGATTAAATATGGGTAGTATTTAAACGCACATCAAAAAAAACCTTTATCTATACAAAAATAATCAAAATTTATATCAAAATTACTGATTGCACAGCAAATATTGCACTCAAAATGTTACTAAATATACTTTAATTTATATTTGTGGCGTGCATCTATCTATTTAAAAGTAAAGCATATTTAAGTAATGCATATAGCTAATAATGACTACCGCACATTATGGAGCGTTTTTAGGGATATAAAAAAAAACTAACCTAACCTAACCCGGACGAGTCGGATCTGCTCTGAAAGGTGATCAGGATTAGATGGTCACCTATCTGAAACACAAATTTTTGTTTCCCATCGGTAACGTTTCGCCAAATTTTCATTTGTCCGAAAGCCATTTTTTTCAAAAACTGTTCATTTTTCAGAATAATTATGAAACAAACCTAACCTAACCTACTGGGTTCTTTAAAAAGATGAAATTAATGTCGTGCTGATGTGTATTTTCTAAATATCTGCAGTACAATTTTTGCTAGGCATTTATTTTATTTGCTGTGCAATAATTAATTTGATGTAAAAAGTATATAATTGATGAAAATAAATGGCTTGTGTTTAAACGCCTACCAAATATAATTAAACGCCTACCAAATGTGTTGATAAATTACTACCAATAAATTCTTAATGCTTGCCAAAACGGATGAATGCTCACCAAATAGTGTATCCCAAACTATTCTATAAATAAAGCAAATAATTCTTTTTCTTACATGCTTTAAAAATATATGAACACCGTTAATAGTAGTTTTTGATACAAGTGTGGAAAGTATGTCATTTTGAACGAGTCCCGAGGAGTCTTGGCCTGAGCCGCAAGGCGAGGGTCAAGACTCGGGACGAGTTAAAATTACACTTCCACACGTGTACCAAACAACGTTTTTTAATACATTTGCGAAAAATTGCAATAATACAAATTTAAAACAGTAATTGAAAGGGGCAATTATATTTATTTCTGTATGATAAAAATTAAGAGTACATACCTACAATTTTTAGAGCAATTGTCAAGGGTCGCATTTAAGGCCTTTGCTGGTAAGTTTAAAGTTTTATTCAATTTGTTAATAATTCTCTTTTTCTCGTTTCCAGCCAATAAAATGTTCATAGACGGCAATGTAATTTTTCTTTCGATTTTGCGGGTAAAATACTCTCACTTGCAATTTTTGCCTTGGCTCGTATATAGGGTGGTGTTAAGTTTGGTGTTACATCAGAAATTCAGAATCCATCATTTTCTATCAAAAACTCTTATTTTATAAATCTTACGTGTCATTTACACATAATTAAAACAATCTTGAATTAAAAAGAAAGTTTTACTTTTAATTGTAATATTTTTTTTCAAGATGGCTTCGGCTGTCATCATCATCATCCTCCTAGCCTTGGTCCCATTCTTTGAGAATGAATTCTCAATCGGGGTCGGCTACCTAAATCCCAAGATGTGGCGTAGGCACTAGTTTTTACGCCAGCGACTGCCATCTGACCTTCCAACCCAGAGGGGAAACTAGGCCTTATTGGGCTTAGGTGGTTTCCTCACGATGTTTTCCTTCACCGAAAAGCGAGTGGTAAATATCAAATGACATTCCGTACATAAGTTCCGAAAAACTCATTGGTACGGGCCGGGTTCGAACCCGTGACCTCCGGATTGAAAATCGCATGCCCTAACCACTAGGCTACCACCGCTTCTCATGAAAACTATTATATATATAAGTTTGTTACAAGTCATATCAGTTTAAGTTATTTAAAGTCAAATAATGAATACAAAAGTCATAATAATAACAAAATCATGGCAACTAATCTTATTCAACTACACATTGCAGTAAAAATGAAAACCATCACACATTCTGCAGATCTAAACAAATACTATTTAAAAAAATTATTACTCATAATTTTTTTTCTATACTACCCTAATTGTAATTTAAATTGAAAATACCAACATCGATTCACTTAAATCAAGCACTTGCGATAGCACTAAGACTAGACAACACCTGCTTGCCCAATATTTCTGCAGAACCGTTCAGTATCATCGTAGCTAGAACCTTGGTATGAGGGTTCTGACTGGCAATGAAAACGGCGGCATTCATGTAGTCCTTGATTCCGAGACCGGCCAGGTAGTCGTAGACGAGGTCAAAAATGTCCGAGAGCTGCGCGCGGATTTCCTGCCATATGTCCCGCATGGATATAGCAACGATGCCAAGCCCGCAAGCGCCACCAACTGCTCCGCCCAGCGCCGCTCCCACCCTTCTCCCGTAAGCATTTCCTATCAGGCCACCAGCCACCGCTAAGCCTGCTGTTACTAGTACAGCTCCCTTAATTTTCTCGTTGCTCATCAATACACGGAAATCGAATTTATCACTGATTGATAAAATTAAGTTCTCAATCGATGATGGTTCGAAAGGTAGCACGCCAGGCAATGAATTACGACGCGAACAAAATTCGTAGCCCGAACACTCGCCGTAATCACTATCGAAAGACATCGTGATTAATAATTTTGATGCTTCTAGTTCTAGATGCAGGGGACGAATACTATAAATATTATCAAATAATTTGCAATAAACCTTTTAATTTAAATCGGAAAACAAGTTTTGATGACAAAAATTATTTATTATTATTAAGCCGAGAATGGCAGCTCGAGGCTTTTGCCAATTTTGGCGTCGGCTGTCATCATTCAGCCAAATCAAAAGAAATAGTTTTAATATTTCAGAAGAGATATGATAATGTTACATAGTAATTTAATTGATTCCAAACAATAAACATCGTGAATCTGTTTTTAGTTCTTTACACTTCATATAATTGTAAATAAATATATTATTTAATACACAAAATAGCGATTATTCATAATTATTATGAATTTATAAAGCAGCGCGTGGGTCACGCTTAATACGTATTTTCTAATCTGTGACAATACTTTTCTTTTTAATTTTTTTCGGTCACGCATAATACTCATTTGCTCATTAAATAATAGTCACTCAAACAAATTATTAACACCGTTTTTGAGTTTTTTTAATAGATAACCCTTTGATTGATCCAATATGCAATTTAAATCACACAAACACTCGCTCGCTTGCATCGAACGACTCGCTCGCTTGCATCGAACCGGTTCGGACGCATACTCGTTAGATAACGCTAGTACCTACGCGCGCACGCATTAGCAGTTTATAATTTTATTATCATGAAATGTGCAAAGTGTACGAAAGTGGTCAACAAAAAATCTCCCGGGTTAATGTGCAGTAAGTGCAATAAGTGGTTTCATGCGACATGTATGTCCATGTCAACAGAACAACTTAGTGCCCTACAGGCAACGGAGGCGGTTGAGTGGAAGTGTAAGCAATGTGCGGGTCCCGCCAAATCCAAACGCCTATCGTATATTTTACCCGACGCCGACGATGACGATAATACAGACACTGAAATTATCACCCAAAGCGTAGCTAACAACATTCTCAAAGAGCTCCGCCGTGAGGTACGCGATACAATACGCGTAGAATTGCAAACGTCACTCCAATTCTTCTCCGACAAGATAGACGACTATGAAATTAAAATGAAGTCGATCCAAGAAGGAGCAAGCGCACTAGAAAAACAATATTATGACCTAAGGAACCTATACAAAAACGTAAAACTCCAAAATGAAACATTGCATCAGAGACTAGCCTCACTAGAGCAGGCCCAGCTGTCTGATTGCGTGGAAATAGTGGGCGTGCAGGAAACTGACAACGAGGACATCCAGGAGGTATGTAAGGGTGTCTGCAGTGCATTCTCCATAAGCGCGGGCGCCATACTTAAAGCGTACCGCAAAAACAAAAAAAGCAGCGCAAAAACCAGCTCACCAGCTACCATAGTAGTCACGCTGCGTGAGGGCCAGCGTGAAAAGTGGCTAGCGGCCTCCAAAAGTGCCCATCTGACGGGTAAGGACCTGGGCAATGAGGAAGATGAGACCAAAATATACATCCGAGAACTACTTTCGCCACATATCTCATACCTACTTTGGCGGGCAAGGTCATCCCTGAAAGATACGGGGCTATTCAAATATGTATGGTACTCTAATGGGAAGATATTGGCTCGAAAAATGGATAACGAGAAAGCATCAACTATAAGTAGCGAAAGCGATATTAATGAACTCGCAAAACAAGCGAATGCGGAACAAATATAAGTCTACCTACGTAGCACGGTATTCAGAACGTACATTCCAGAATACGAATAGTGGATACTTCAATTCAAGAAAACGCATATGACGACTGGAATTCATTCGTAGATAACATCGAAGTCAAAAACTTCAACCATCTGTGTGTATTACATGTCAATATTCGATCTCTAATAAAAAACTTCACCCACTTAGAGTACCTAGTAGCTACTTGCCAACACACGATACATATTATTGCACTAACAGAAGTCAACATAAAAGATGACTGTAAAAACTTATTTCACCTAGATAATTATGACATGTATTCGGAACTACGACAACAGAGACGAGGAGGCGGCGTGCTAGTATACATCCACAACAGCCTGTGCTTCACAAGACTCACGATACCTACGTTCTACTCCGAGTGCGTCATAGGGAGTATCGAAACAGCGTATAAAACAAAAATCGGCTTATGTGCAGTGTATAGACCACCAGACCTAAACAAATCAAAGTTTATCGATGAATTAGTGCGTGTTATCGGGCGTTTTCCAAGTGAGTACTCTTACGTTCTACTAGGCGATATGAACATCAACTTATGTGATTTTAACCCCTTACGAACACAATATCTAGATGCAATGAGTGAAAAGGGACTAGATTGTGGCATCACCCAGTATACCCGCGTCGAGTCTAAGGGCGAGTTAATAACGAAATCTTGTATAGATCATATATTTTTACGCGCGCTGAACTATCGGGAGGTACATACTGCGGTGATTAACAATGCGATCGCTGACCACTACATAACGGGTACTTTTTTAGTGCATAGCTCTAATAAAAAATGCTCAGAGTATGTATATCGACATAAGTTAGATAATAATAAATTAGAGTCGGAGTTACGTAAAATCAACTGGGACCCTGCCCTAAATCTTGTTTATCCAAATGATATATTTAAATGTATTACAGATAACTTTTCTGAGGTGTATGAAAAATGTATGACACGATGTAAAATGAAAGTAGGAAAAAGACAGGAATGTAAATGGATAAATAGCCGCATTGTAAACATGAGCAAAAAAAGAGAAGAACTCTTACGAATATGTAAACAAGACGAAAATAATAAAATAAATAGGTTATTATATAATAGATATAGGAATTTAACAAACAAATACATAGAAAAAACAAGAAATAAATACATAAAAAATGATATTATAAATAATTTTGGTAATCAAAAGAAGGTTTGGGAAATAATAAACAATATTTGTGGCAGAGTCTCGAAATCTATTGATAGCATAATTACAAAGTATTTTAAGTCTGATATAAAAACAACTTGCAACACTTTTGCCTACGGCTTTAACAATAATGTTACTAGTATATGTTCTTCATGTGATGTTAAATTAATATCTGGCAAATCATACCAACCAGAGCCATCTGTATCTATGAGGCTAAAACAAGCAACTAATGATGTTATATACAAAATTATAAAACATATGAATAAAAAAAAGAGTCCCGGCATAGATAACATACGTATAAGGGATCTGTTATGTGTTAGCACAGAGATCACACCAGTAATCACCCATTTGATTAACGCATGTATCTCGACGTCCCTGTATCCAGATCAACTAAAAGTAGGTATAATCAGACCAATACATAAAAAAGGTACTTATAGTGACGTCAATAACTACAGACCAATTACCATTTTGCCTACCATTGATAAGATAGTTGAGAGGTACTTTGAAAGCGAAATAACTAGTTTCTTATCTAAAAATAACTTGATAAATTCAAAACAATACGGTTTCCAAAGGGGGCGGAGTACCACGCAACTTCTGTCAACATTTGTGAATGAAGTCAACCAGCACCTGAACAATCGAAGACAGGTGCTGGCCGTCTTCATTGATTTCAGCAAAGCTTTTGATACTCTAAACTTTTCCACGCTTTATTCTAAAATGAATCAAATTGGTATACAGGGTCCTCTGCTGAAGTGGTTCCATAATTACCATACAAACAGAAACACCGTGGTACGCATCAACGGAACTGATAGTGACCGTTTACCTACGCAAAGAGGCACGGCTCAAGGATCGATCCTGGCCCCGACCGAATACTTAATCTACGTCAATGATATGTGTAACCTCTTCACCGAGGGCTCTGTATACCAATTTGCAGACGATACATGCTTGATTACCCATGGAAAAAGTGTTATTGAGGCCGAGGAGATGATGCAAAATAATTTTAACATTCTATGTAAATGGGCACATGACGTTGGCCTCGTTATCAACGCTAATAAGACCAAACTGTTACACATACACTCGCCGTATATAAAAAGTAATGATCCTAGAATTATCGCGCATTGTCACACCTGCTTGCACGGCGCGCAGGCGCAGTCACCATGCGCATGCGCGCCGCTCGAGCTGGTGGACCAGCATACTTACCTGGGTTTGGTGATCGACAAACGCCTTAACTGGAAGCCTCATATTGAGCATATATGTAATAAACTTCGCTCATTGCGTGCTAAAATGAATATTCTTAAATACAAATTACCATACAATACATTAAGACTGCTGTATCTTTCTCTTGCTGACTCTGTAATAAGCTACGGCTTAAGTAGTTATGGGCGTACATATAAAACCAACCTAACTTACATCTACAAACTACAACTAAGTATACTTAAAACCATTGTACCCGAATATAGAAATAAATTTGATTGTGAAGGCAGTGTTTTCAAACACTGTAAAGTACTGTCAATCTTTAATAAATTAAATATGTTACTAGTTCTCGAGGAGTACGACAAAATAAAACTGTTAAAAACTAGATGTAGAATGAAACAATTACGTAATTTAACATATCAACCTAGGTATATTTTGCCTAACTATGTAAATGTATATGGTAAAAGGACGTGGGAATACATGCTGCCTAAAATATTAAATGATTTGCCCGAAGACATACATGTGACCATACTTAATGGTAAAAAAACGAGTAAGAACACATTAAAAAAATATTATTTAAATGCCGACGGCGATGTGTGATTGCTGGTGTGGTCTTACTAGTATGATTATATAATTACTTATCTGTGCAATGTTGTAAGCGGTGCGAAACATTCGCGTCACGTGTAAACCTCCAACAGGTTTCTGTAACGCGTCTTAATTAATGTATTGTTTGTGGTTAATTAACTTAAATAAAAAAAAAAAAAAAAAAAAATATTTTAAGCATAATTATGAGATATACACCTGCAATGCTGCGTGACGTAATAAATAAAGTCAGACAGTGATTGACCCCTTGTTTGGATGTATGAGGTATGATGAGTTAGTACAACAGAAAATTAAAAAAAATTTAAAAGTAAAAAGCACTAGTTCGAAATAACCAACTTTTCGCACGATTTGCACCTACGAAAAGTGCCACTTTTTGAGCAACTGTATTAAAAAGTTAATTTCAGACCTAATAATCTATATTATTGTCAAATGGATGTCACCAATATTTTATATTTTTACTTCCATTTGTACAAAATAAAGTCTACGGAATACAACTTAAAATACTTACAATAAAACTATACTAAAAATTAAACTAAACTCGAACATAATAAACTTAAACTAAATCTAAAAATGGCCCCTGCGGCATAGTGCCAAAGATGCTGGCGGCATTTCCTCGCTGAATCGCCAAACTGATTCTTTGAGCGAGGAAACCGCCAGCTCTCCGGTCACCAGTAACATCAATAAGCCTCTTCGAAATATTTTAAGTCATTTTTTCTGAGGCAAAAAACTAAATGCTTACCAAAATGGCTTTTTTCACCAAAATTTCAAATTGGTGCTAGGCGGCTAAAAGTCGGTATCGGGGGGCTCTCGGGGCTCAAAAATATGAATCTGAAATCTTGTCCGAAATTCGGTCAAATTCGGAAAATATCGAAAAAAAACGATTCAAAATTTCAAATTGGTGCTAGGCGGCTAAAACTCGGTATCGGGGGGCTCTCGGGGCTCAAAAATATGAATCTGAAATCTTGTCCGAAAATTCGGTCAAATTCGGAAAATATTAAAAAAAAACGATTTGTATGGAGAAAATTTCAAATTGATATAGCATAGCTAATAATGACTACCGCACATTATGGAGCGTTTTTTAAGGATATAAAAAAAAAACTAACCTAACCTAACCCGGCCGAGTCGGATCTGCTCTGAAAGGTGATCAGGATTAGATGGTTACCTAGCTGAAACACTAATTTATGAAAACAATATTTGGTGAGCAAAAAATCCATTTTGGGAAGCAAAAATATATTTTTGGTAATAATTTTGATGTTTATGAAAACAATATTTAGTGAGCAAAAAATCCGTTTTGGGTAGCAAAAAGATATACTGACTAAACATAAAATTATTCTGGTGTAATGTATATCGATTTTGGAATACAAAATGATTTAATTTGGGGAGCACTGTATAGAGTGGGTTTAATTTAAATGGAGGCAATTCATTTTATTTGGAAATTAGTTTTGGGGTATAAAAGCCATTTTGGTGAGCGTTTAAATTGTTCCCAAAATAAATTGATAGGCGATTATTTGTTTGCTGTGCCATTAATAATATCCCATTAAATATTGACGAATAGCGTTAGAGTGTGACCAACTTATCAGTGAAACGGGGAAATTAGGAATTTCGACTGTCATGCTGAAATATCATAAGACTGTTAGTAACTCTGCGTTCGAGAGCTCTGTGTGTGAAGATTGTGGCGACGCCCTTTAGTTAACAGATAGGCTGGTCTCGCACTATACTGACAGTTTTGTAATGCATATAATGAATGACGTAAACACGTCGACATCATTGCCATATGAAAGTGGTTACTGGTTTGTAAAGCTGCAGCTAATATACCCGTGTTAAACCGCAACTTGTCAGTTCATTGATGAATTAAGTATTGATAGGGTTGCTGGAGCGTGGATTAAGTTTAAATCTTTCACACTAGAGGGCGTTGTGATAGACAAGCATAAAACAAGGATGTGTTTATTAAATATTTTAATATAATTTAAAGGCAGCACGCTGTATTGGTCTCAATGCTTGTAGTTGTGCTGGAAAGCTCAGTTGTTGTTAATTATATGACATGCGTTGGTGTTTCTAGGAGGTTTGTTGATGTGGTCTTGTCGAGTGTAATAGAAATGTCAGTGACGTTTTGGGAGAAATTGCGTTTAAGTCACGTTCTTATTATCTTACAGGCATTGGGAACTTTTAACACGGACCGAATTTTAAAGACAGCTATGTTGGGATTAATAATTAATCTATAATAATAAAGATAAATTTTAATTTGGTTTAATTTGCCGCCAATATCATTGGCTACAGTAGCGACTAACGGCGAGTAGCGGAACTAAAGTTTATCGACCCATAAGCCTATAGATATCTTTTATTTGTGTGAGTTGTATATAATACCAACCAATGAGGAACTGGGAATTCATTGAAACATAAAACACATGTACACAAAAATAGTTCCGCTATCCGACGCAGTGGCGCTTATGGGAAGATTTTGATTGGATTTGGATCGAAATGTTCGGGATGGGGGCTCGGGAAAGAAAACGAGGGATGTGAAGGACGGGCGGAAGGCCTGGGGGGTCTTCGGTCTTGATCGAGAGGTGTAAGAGAAAACTGACGGATAAGTATCGAAAATCAGCTGTTCTGGGTTTCGGAAGATGTTGATGGTCATGTGGGATGTGGTGTGGAGTGTTATTATGTCGGATTGTTTGCTTGCAATAATCCTTATTGCGAGAGAGGTAAGCGCTGTTGTTTATTTCCACATTTAGGAATTTTAGAGAAATGTCTTTTCCGGCCAGGCCTCCTTTAACACTAGATGCATTTCCATGATTCATTCTACGGTTCAATAAAGCCCTCATGACGAGAGTGTTAAGATACAGGCCCTATGCACTTCTGATGCTAAGTGGCTGAGAGTTATCGGCACGGTGTTTCAGCTGGTAGTTTAGACAAGTACCAAACATGTATATTTTATGTAATTGTGGATAGATAAATTATCCCCAGAAATAGCTGTGTTATTACTTACATTTCCTTCACACTATACTGACTACACGTTTAACACACCTATTTTAACACAATGGAAGTTTTATTGCAAGAAAAACTTAACTTATAACAAAGAAATAGTAATAAAAATAATAATATGTAGCAAAAAGTTATAAAACACATCTCTGCAAGTTGCAGTTTAGCTAGTGCTGCGAACTGGGAATGGCTGCTCCGTCGTCAAACCCCAACAGTTTCGCTGCAGGTTTGAATTTGTGACGTGTGCCTCGTATGCACATACTGGAGGCTCGAATTATAGCAGTGCATATCCTTGTTCTAAGCCAACCCAGTATCGTACTCAGCGATTTGTTCCAACGGTCCGAGAGGGCTTCGCCTAAGTGTTTGACGAAGGAGGCCATCTGTGGTGCGAATATGCCATCGACAGAGGTCACGAGGGGGGTGAAAGTAGCATGTTTCACTTCGCAGGCAGCAGAGTATTTTCTTTGTTTTTCAGTCTCAGCAGATTTTAGGACAGAAGTGACATGACGTGCAATGTAAGAGGGAGCGTCGGTGTCTACGACACGGATATCGAATAACGCCTCTCTCTGTGCATTCCATACGCCACGGCAGGATAAGTCACCGCGTAATCCAAGGTCACCTTCTGTGATTATAGGTTCTATTGTGATGTTGCCCCATGCTTGGTGACATAGTTCAGCAAATAGGTCTCGTATTTCGTTGTGCCGTCTTGAAATTAGCCCGCCATCTATTTTAATATTGGTATTGGTACACAAATTTGTCTCTGTTTAAAAATAAATACTGAGGCAGGTCTGTCTTGAAGGTATAAGGTATGTGATAGACTCTCTCCTTCAAAACAATGTCAATGAACAGAATGTTCAGCTTGGAGAAATATACTACTTTGGTAGTCGTTTGGTTGTCTGTTCCAGATTGACATGAGAGGCTCAGCTGATATGGCGACTGGTTTGCAAAGACCTTTTTGTCATACATAGTACCGGGACGAAGCTTATCGCTGGTCAAAGGAGTCCTCAATAGAGCAATTCCAGAGATCGGCTATAAACTTTAATCTTTGGAAGGCTCGGGGTCTGTACTGTTGTGCCTAAATCCATCTCCTAAAGACTTGGGGTATTCCCTAACGAGGGAGATGGTTGGTGGCTATCGACTTTGCAGATACCCTTTGTCAATCGACTATAAGTCTTAATTTGGGGCGACGACTAAACCCATATTTGATCCAAGTTGAAAATGATTTCTAATAAATTAAAAGAGTGCTGATGGAAAGAGTTTTGGTATGGGTAAAGGTTTTACAAGGTAAACTATCCTTCCTTTCTCTTTGACTGTCCTGGCACAATTTTCATATTTTTATCATAAAGAAACGGCTGGTTTCATTGTTATATCAAATTATTATCATCACCCAACCATGTTGTGTTAATCCATTGCTATGGTCTGGTATTACTTAAGTGTCAATTCTCAGTTGTGATTCTCTTGTGGGATGGATGATCTGTCTATATACCTAATAATAGCTGAAACAGACACTACCAGTATTTTCATACTGCACTTACAAGCGACCATTATAGCAGAATATATTGATTTGGTTTATTAGCCATTTATATTGACATAACTTGGTGGCGAGATATTAACATGAGGAAATGGCTGAGTCCATCTCCTGGTTTACTTATCCAACTCAGCTGTCAGGTTGTGTACCTTACTGCCTTGGTCTTGTGCTCCTTTTAGTGTCATGTATCAGTTGCATGTCTCCTGGGACAGATTATCGATCTATATGTTTAATAACTGAAAGAGACACTAGCAATATTTTATATTGCATCAACATATGACCATTTAGCAGAATATATTTATTTTGGTTTATTAACCATTTATATTGACATAACTTGGTGGTGAGAAATGTCTATCAATAACTTATAATGGAATTAGCTGTTTATTATAGCGTTCCAAATATGTGTCTTCCCTTTATCCTGTCAAGGACGGATTTATTTGTTGGACGAATCTGACTTCCGGACAGCGGGGTGGGGCTGTCCTTTCCTAAACAAACAACCCCTTTAGTTATATATTTATGTATTATATCGAACACTAAACAGCCATACACTATCCACATTCCTACTGGGTCATTTGGAAAAATGTTAGAATAGAGACATTGCATCATATAAATAAATATTTCAACCTTTATTTATTATTTGTTTATTAATTAAATAACTAACACTACTTCTCGTCCAAGATGTATATTTAGATTCATTAACCTTCATAATTGCTTCTGCGAATAATTATTAAATAATATTGACTTGTCCTAAATAAACTGCTAATGTCGTCTAATTTGTATCCTTACCGCAGATAATCTGGTTATTATAACACACAACTGGATCCTTTAACCCACTAGACATGATCACAATCTATTATTAATTAAGGCCGAAACATAATCAAATTACTATATCAATTACTGAATTCTGGTATGGAATCCGGTAAGGTGACTGATCCTTGCTCCATTCGCTTCTTCCAGTTGAAGTTATTACAATAGCTGTGTAAGCTCTTATACAGCCTGTTTGCTACCTGGATGGTGGCTGCAGCAGACCTTTGCGGTCAATAACTGTCAGACATGCCTAAAACCTGCTCTTAATTTATAGCCGTTTTTATGCTAAAAACTGCATCGAAGTCCCACTACTTTTCAAAGACAACGGTGTAATAACAGAAGCTACGTTCCTCTCCGTCCGTGGTAGGTAAGTAATAAAATAATGGTATTTCTGGATTGTGTCTCAATAAAAAGTATATAAAATAAAATATAGAAAAAGGTTCAAATCTAATACCCATTCAAATGTTAAGAATATTGGTGCGTGTAATATCGGACAAGCTATGTATCGTTTAGTATTCATTATCGGATGTCCATCGCTGAACAATAGCTCATTAAACGACTCTTATCTATCTGAATGCGATGCATTAGCGATTGTAGCGGCTTTGTTGTCCCATAAGTGGAATTAGTCGACGATGCACTTGCGTTGATTATCATGCACTTCTATACGCATTTATACAGGACCGTTAATAAATGAATGACGATTTTGGACCATGAAAACATCAGGAAAGGGGCATGGGTGCATGCCCCATCAGCATGTCATCGTCCTGATAAGGACGTTTTTTTAATGTTTGAGGGGTTCCTTCGATTCCTCCTGGATCTCATCATCAGTTGTTTACCAAAATTTTATGAGCCCAAATTTTTCTCGAACATAAACATATCGGTTCTTAAATGTCGGAGTTCTACGGTAGCACATATATATGTACATTAAAAAACAACCTCATAATTTTTGAAGTCGATCGGAATTCGAATTCAGCCCTAGTAATCGCCCAATAAAATATTACGAAATAGCAGGTGAAACAAAAAAAAACTATACAAATAGTACGCTAACGTTTTCAAGAAATATAAGAAAAAGACAGGACGATAAATTGCACTGGAAGAGACTCAGCGAATTATTTTCATTTTGCGTGAAGGAGTCATGAAGATCGCTTAAAAATATCCCTTTGAATAAGGTACTTCCTGAACGTTGTCATGACAAAAAATAAGGGATTATACAGTGGAAATACCCTCTAGAGACAAGAGAAGCTCCTTGTCGGCCCAGAACCGATTTATGGAATCACAAAACGGCAGGAATACTCGTACTTTCTGCTCAACACTCAAACTAAAACACTCGAAAACCCTACAACTCAAAAGATATAAAACCATCTGATCGGTGCAAACTAAACAAACACCTGTTCCTATTGGGAATGACTGATGCTATGCATCTTCTTTGCTCCTGTGGACCACTTATGCACAAAAGAAGTATCCACTTAGAGCATTATTTTGTGCCCCCTGGAAAATAGAATAGGAAATTAAAATAATGCTCTATTTATTTATTTGAGTGTCTTTACATTACTTTATTCAGCACTTAACACATTAAATACTTTATTGGGACAAAATTAGGAAACGCAAACTCTTTTTTAAAGCGGTTTTAAGTCGCGCCATCTAATTTTAACTTTGCGTTCTCTGTATCGATACCGGCTCGCGGCTGCCAACTTTAACGTGCCAAGAAGTTATGGATAAGGATAACCTAGGAGTTTTGGATTAACGAATTCCGTATTCCCCAGGAGTTCTCATTGTATTACAATCTGTGGCTACGTGACTAAAGTGAATATCGCGCCACAGATACATGGTACACATTACATAAGCGGAATTTTAATGCGGCCCTACGAATCACGGTCTTGAAGAATGACGGTAAATCAAAGTACAAAGAACATAATAAAATGAATCATTATTAATCAGTGTCAATGAAGCTATTATAAATTATTTTATTGCTAACATATTAGTTGATTTGTTTTGTATATTGGTGACTTAATAGACTTATGTCAGTCATATAATTGGAGCGATCTACTTAAATTGTGCTGAAAGCTGAAAGTCATATATTTAACCGGCACAAAACATTTAACAAAGTGCACAATACTCAATATAAAAAAGGAATAAAAATGAACTAATGGACAAAATATATGTATTTCTTTTAATCAAAAAAATAATCGTTAGATTCGTAGCCCCGAGTAGCTCTAAAAGCTTTTGATACTTCTGTGCTACGGAGGTTAGAACTTAGCAGTCTCCGTGGAATTGGATATGTTGGCCATACATTAAATACATATATTTCAAGAAACTGTATTATTTATTAAACCATTGATGGTATAATTTATGTTTTATTTCTGTTTTTGTATATAACTATCAAAATGTCGCGCGTAAACCAATCTTAATTTTAACCACGAGGTATGATGTCATCAAACGTAATCATTTCGTACGAATTGCATCGAGAGCAAGTGGCATTCAATTTCCCGATCTCAAATTGCGTCTAGACGTTATCAACTAACTTATGTATTCATTTAGGTATTAAAGTGCAGAGGCGATAGTACGGAGGGCGGGCGGACTGAACACCGAACAGCTGAGCTCAGTCGCTACCCACTCGCAGGCTGATTCGCGCGCGCCCTGGGCTCACGTCTCGCGCCGAAAAACATAAGCGTCGTCGTTGAAAAAAAGGCGCCAAAATTTATATTCACTCTGTGGCATAAATCGTAAGTATTTTATCTTACACGAAACCTTACCTTACCGTGTCGGCGTTTGATTTGTGCATTTCCCTGAAGATTTACGAAACAGTGATACCGTTCCGGCTTGATACGAAATGTGAACTTGACCTTGTATAAATGAAACATAAACAAATGACAGAATATTATTTATATACGATTAAGTCGTGTTGATAAAACATTCTTGATAAATAAAAATAGCGTACCTAATAGCGTCGTAGTGAATATTAACAAAATATTTAAAACTCGTCATATTTTCCATTAGCGCGTGGCAATTTTCTTCTGAGTGCGAGTTGGGAATAATTAAATTATCATATTCATAACATCGCGCCGTACGCGTCATATATGAATATAATCTGTACTACATTAGGACTCTGCCCTACGCCGACTGCCATACAAATTACTCTGTTTGAATGCTACAAAGTGAATAAATTTACTTCAAAACCGGTTTGAGTGTGATTTAAAGGAGTGACATTTTGTTTCATTATAATTTATTAATATCATTACGTTCTTGTGGGTGTAGTATGCTCGTTATTAATGTGCCTGTGTTTTAGGTGTATCTTAGGTAACGTTATGGTGATATTAAGGTCATTGACTGCCAATTAAGTATGAATTTACTTATAGACATTTTCTACCAGTCAGACATGTATAGGGCGGTTTTCCGTATCATTAAAATTTCTACAAAATTATCTAAGATACAACCATATATATACTATATTCCTACTATACGAACTACAAAATACAGCATCAGTTTTAGAGGTATGCACCAAAAAAGGTAGAGGTATGTACGTTTGTAGAGGTAGATACCTCTACAAACGTACGCTTTGGTACCTATTTCCTTCGAAATTACTATACAGATTCTTTAAGATATGTTTGCGGAATTTAATTAATTATTTCAATTAATTTAGCGGGAATACGGGTACATCTTGTCCATTTTTGTAAACCATGCTTTTAATTATGACACTATCGAGATATGGCTGGTTTCTGGGATTTATTTAAATTCTCGGTAATTTGGACTATTATTTTGGAATGTTGGATGGTTCTATTCTGCTATAGCGCCAAGTCCCATCTCGGCCTCTGCTGTAGGTAAATCGCAACATCCATAGTTATTATTATATTTTCTATAAAAACACAATCGAACGGAGCAATAGCCATCTCGAGTCGAACAAACTTAGGTATTTGCTTTAACACTTCGCACATGTAATAAGCAAACAATAGACAAGACATAATAACGGTTGCAAATGGTTATCTGCGCTCGAACCCAATGTCCGATAAGTTGATAAGATTATAATGATATTCCTGAATTAAAATTAGTAACTATTAATTTATATATAGGTACGCGAGTGAAGACCGCCGCGAAAAGTTGACTTTGAGACTCATTTAATTAAAATTTGTATTAATTTTTCCCTTGTGCGACGACAGATTAACTATCGAATAATGTACCTTAAGGTATTGTTTTCAGGTTCAATATCGTATCGTTAATTTTTGTCGCACAACGGAACTTTTTCAATCGCTTTTTTTCTAAGGCTAACTACGCCTAAATTATGTCCAACTATTTGGTCCTTACCCATGCATGTAGCATACATTTATAGCCTAGATCACAATCCTACTAAAAGTTTAAATTATATAGTTACTAGCTTTTGCCTGCGGCTTCGCTCGCGTTGAAACCACATTATCCTACGGAAACCCTGCCGGATAAAAAGTAGCCTATGTGATGTGTAACTTAGGGTATATTAAACTCTCTGTTTTAAATTTCATTCAAATCCGTCCAGTCGTTTTTGCGTGAAGATGTGTGAATTTCCAGTAAAAGGAGCAATAAATTCAAACAAAATTTGTACAGCAACTTTAAAAAAAGTCAGCTTTCAGAAGTTCAATCAAACCAATTCCAACATTGATATTACCTTAGCAGGCATTGACATAGCTGTGACTCTACTAATACCACACATTTTGCAATACGGTATATTCTTCTTCTAATAAACATTATTTTAGAAATTACCTATGTTTACCTATGTTGTTTATTATGTTTGCGAAAAAGGATTGCGTTTAAGTGTTCTGGAACAGTTGGAAATAATGGTACAACAATAGGGGTGAGATTCTTAACGAACAATTGAATGTCGTTACATCACCGTTACTACGAATTTTTGCTAATCACTCTCAGTTGCATGATAGGGGTGGCCAGGTTATAAATATGGCCGACCAGTATGGGGAGCTCATTCTATCCGGTGCTTCTCCAAGCGGAGTAGCACGCCTGGCACCAGCAGTGCAAAGGGTCCTTCGGACCCGCAAGCTTACCATGGATACAAAAAAAAGGCAGCTCATTTGGTTGTCGGACTCCAGACCGTCAACATCTCCTGATGATGCCTCGTAGAGGGGCGAAACACGTGTCGAGTAAGTTCTGTTATTTTGGTGGTGGTTTGTTATATTTATTTGCGCATTTATTTTTCTTATCGTGGTGGGACCATTAAATGCATATACCTATGCATGAAAAAATACGCAAATAAGTATAACGGGTTAGCACAAATTTAACTGGCACGATATTATATCGCGGAATATCAAAGCAATATTATTATTTTCATTAGAAATTGCCATTAAAAACAACAACAAGTTATTTTTAGAAATGCTTGTTAAAGAAATTGTTCACATTTAAGTATGTTTTAATTTATTGCTCCTGTTACAGGCAACACCATGTATACATAATATACTAGACGGCGCCCTTAACTTCAGTTCCAGCAGTGGCCTCAGTAAAAATTAATAAATAGAGTCAATAAATAATTACATTTTGTAATAATTCGTAATAAATTGTGTTTAGGTGACAGCTATATTTTCGTACCGTTTGCGGTAGAGACTCTAGGCCCATGGGGACTCTGCTCACAATCTATTCAATACCTACCCTAAAAAAAACTCATTAGAACTACCTGTGATCCCAGAGCTGGCGCGTTTCTCAGACAAAGGCTCAGTATTGCTGTGCAGCGGGGAAACACCGCCAGCATCTTGGGATCATTTCCGCCAATGACCGACCTTGGATAAGGTTAGGCTAGTTTAGGTTATAGGTTTTTAAGTTAATTTTAATTATGCTATATTACTTATGATTATTTTTTATTGCTATACTAGCTGGCCCGGCGAACTTTGTACCGCCTGAAAGTCGATAAAAGTAGAGAAAAAGAAAAAAAAAGATAAAAATTATCCTATGTCCTTCTCCTGGTTCTAAGCTACCTCCCCACCAATTTTCAGCCAAATCAGTTCAGCCGTTCTTGAGTTATAATATAAATAGTGTAACTAACACGACTTTCTTTTATATATATATAGATTTACTATTATTTTAACTATCGACTAGTTTTTGTTTGTGTTCTTATTCTAGTTTTACAAAGGTGCCATTACTGAAAGCCAACTTTAGTTGCGTCTACATAGCAGCCAACTCAAAGTTTGTCACACGCGATGCAGAATAGATGGGAAATATAACCGCCCTTTATAGAATTCAACTGATGTTCACAACTCACACAGCGAATTTAAAAAAAAACCTGTGCGGTGTGGTTTTATCTGTAGAGCAACATAATTAGCATCATCATGAGCACATGGTATTCATTTGATTGACATCATATGCCTAGCCACTCATAGAATAAATCTAATTCTGGGCCTTACCTAATTGCCAATATTTTTTTAAATCACTCTGTTAATGTAAAACAAAGCTGATGGCCAGTGCAACGTTTTTTTACGCTTAGCATAATATCATTATCTCGAAGTATGTTCTGAACTCACTCTTTTGATGTTATAATGAAGTTACATTGGAATTTTGCACAAAACAACTGTTTTTCCTCATAGTACAAGGAAACGAGTCTAAAATAGCAAACACTTACAACACCAAATAACTATAGTTAACTGTTTATAAACAGTTTACATGGGTACGTTTGACAAAGTTCTTTGGAAATAGGCCAAGATCGTAATTTGTAAACTTTACAGAATTAGTGACATTTTATGGAGTATTTATAGCTTTATTGTTTGTTTAAGTATGAACTGCGGTTGGTAATCGCAAACGTGACATAAATGCGTGTACTATTGTTATATTACCTATACATTATATATACATATACCAGGTGGGCCCTGTAACAGGAGCAATAAATTAAAACAGATTCTACCCCTCAAACTGAACAACATTTATTAAACAACTTTAAAAAATAACTTATTTATAATGTAGGTAATGTAAACCTGTAAAATAAAGTTCATTCAAAGAAGCAATGTATTGCGAAACATTTGATATTTAGAAAAGTGACAGCTATGGCTAAGGCAATTAAATGTTGGACGGCTTACATTGAAAATGCTATTTACTTTGTTTTAAATGATGAACATATAAAAACAGTATTTAAAAAAAAAGTTTCTTAACAGATGTTCTTCAGTTTGACGAGTAAAATCTATGTTTTGATTTTTTGCTCCTGTTACAGGACCCACATGGTATAGATTTTACGTATACATTTGTATAGAGAAATGGAACCAAATATATAATCTTCGCAGTTGGTGGCCTGCACCCCTATCACAACTGTGACACGCGACACTTTCTCGCGCGAGAAATATTACCTATCTCTTTCGTCGCTGTACTGTTAGAGAGTGACGGGCGATGCTATGTCACCCGACAAGAGTGTTGTGGTAGACGGCCTGATTAGAATGAAAAACTCTTTTAAAGATAGAAAAGAGAAAATACCGCCTCTAAGAAAGGAATAAAAAAATTATTATAGTATAGGCATTTTCTACAAATAGTTATGGATTGTTCTTTCTGTTATATTTAATTTTAGTTGTTTCTTGAACTCATCCTCCGTATAGCAACAGTTTTTCTATATGTTATTGTCTCACAGTTGTTTATACATAGTACCTATTTCAATGTTGTTTTCCTGTTTGTACACTCAACTAAATGGTCATGGAACTATGTCGGAATGTTTTAAAATAAATCGTGACTATGATCGAAGAACTGCGATATATCTATAAAAGACCCCATCTTTTTATTAAAATCGTAAAATGTAGACCAATTTAAGATAATAATGACAGCATTTTCGGTACCATGCCGCAGGGGAGTAATTTTTTAAATTTGTTTTAGTGAAATGAAATGAAATAATTTATTCAGTAAGTAGGCCACAAGGGAACTTTTACAAGTCAGATTGTGAGTCTACCGGCATTTCGCAAGAGGAGACCGCTGTTAAGAAGAAAGCCGAAAGAAACTCAACAGTAAGTCATTTTTTCGTAAATTATACTTTAAAACTAATACAATTATATTATAACTAGGTAATTGAAACATATATGTTAGAGGAGATGTACAAGTTTCTCCAAATCAATGTTTACACTAAAAATTATATAAAATAAAGTGTGTAGTATATTTTAATTTTAGCTTTTTTATACATAGTTGTTAGTAGTTTTAATTTTATAAATGATTTTTTATATATAACTTAGAATCTGTCATACATATTATATATACATTATAAAATGTCAATATCATAACATTTATTATAAGATAATAATTTCATCCCCTTGCCAAGTAGATACGTTTAATTGTTTTTTCCTTAGTATTTTGTTGTGACGTCATGATTTACATGACTAGCTTGTACTGCACAACAGCAAGGACAAGTGAAAGTCGTTAAATTCAATAGTAATAACTTTTCACGGGTGTCATATTTCCACAATTTTATTGTTAAATGCGGTACGAGAACCTTCTTCACAGAAATGGTTTCCGAATTAACATAGTATATTAAAAAGTGGTATATTCCAATTACCACATTAATCTTTCTTGGTTCAATACTATCAATCGAATTTATCGTTGTTTATGCAAATGGTTTACCGTTTCCATAGTTACAAAAAATAACTAGCTAAGTTAGGTGTTGTGTGGAGACTGGACAGTTTAATTTACCATTCTGGGGGGTAATTCGACCAATTTTAAAGAGGTGATGGAGATCTCTCCATTTCATCGCCATTAGTCACTTTTGACGTGTCCCTACTTGACAAGTGGCGATATCCCTATAACATCGCAACTTCGTCAATCCGGTCGCGCTTAATTTGCGTTTCCTTTGTACGTGACGGCATAAATAACAGGCGCATACTTTAAATTGACCGTGTAGTGCGTGAAATCAGTCAGTTACGTTTCGTTCAAAACAGAAATTCATATGCATGAATAGTATTTTTGACAATCATTATCGCCTTCGTATTTCCAAAATTGAGATGAGATATGTCACTTGAAGCTCATCGCATTTTATTGACAGTTCAAAGGCGATATCGGTGTTATCTAATAGAGTTTTGACGTTTTGCGATCTCTCAAACGGCATTCTCGAATTAGATCTCTGTACAACCGTTGTATCTGAATCTTAAATCGCTAATCAACTCAAATTTTAATTTTTGTGACTAGCTTTTATTTCTGACTGTACTTTTCCTTACACATTGTACTCGCCAGACGATACTAAAAAGTGCTTAAACTCGGTAGGTTTTTGTTATTTTATTTTATTACAGAGTTTCTATGACCATCATCCCGCTACATCATCAGACCAGGTTCACAAATTTAAATAAAAAAAATTAAGCGGATTATATCGTGTATATTAGTGACTCTCCCTGAAGTTACGGTAGCTTTACAATTACCGTTATCAAAGGTTGACTGAGAAAAACACAATTTTTTCTCTGTCAAAGTTACATTTGTGCAAACTACCCATGTTATAAATATGAATTCAAAATAAAGGTACACAAACATGTCACATGAAAGACCTAATGTGTAAAGACAATTACACATACGCCAGAAGGGCATTAATTATCTTATTAAACAATATTTACCAGCGGTTCACTAACTTTTAAAACAAATATTCTATCTATATATATATTACGCGAGGCCGATTTTTGTACATCCCATCAGATCTACAGTTATGGTCCGATTTTGATAAATGATATGTCATTAGATTCGTCTCATGCTGGAGAGGTGCATAAAACTCTTGGAATTTTAATTTTTTCCTGAAAAGGTACTGAAAAATGGATTTGAAAAAACTACTGTGCGCTAACCACGTGATCCCTATTTTGACATAAGATGACCAAATAATAATAAGCATGATTTGCTCACAAACCTGAGTAAGTTGTTCAGCATGATGAATTATTATTTTTGAGTCGACAACATAATATCCGCAACACTTAAAACATGTACGAATATGCAAAAATAATTTTACAGTTTGTTGACAATGAATGACAGTAACCATATTCTGACAACTTTTAATGTCTTTTTTATTGGGGGCTATTATGTCAATGCTCTAAATTGCCAGGTTGTTTTTCTTTTTAAAATGTTCATATGGAAACTTTTTTCGCATACCTGTTAAAAATGTGGAGAAAAAAGCCGGTTAAGTGCGAATTGGACTGGTACTCGAAAGACTAGAAAAACTGACCGTCATTCAAGAATAGATTATTTTTATAGGCGAGTTTTACAATAAATCAAAGCAGAAAAAATGTAGTAAAACTAATTTAAACGTCATTCAAATAAGTAAATTTATTATAGATTATTATAAATATGATTATATAAGTCCATCAAAAAAATAATTCCAAGGAAAATGGCATGAGTCATGGTAAATTAAATGGTATTTTACAAGAAAAAACTAAGTCCTTCCGCTTGCATGTCGACGGGATGGTAAATGTGGTCGAGTTGAGAATATGGACGAGTTGGCACTGAAGACGACTTGGTAATACGGACGAGTTGGTGATATGGGAGATTTGGCAATAAAGACGAGCTGATAATAAGAACAAGTTGGTATTGTGTAGACGAATTGGGTGTATCGTCGAGTTGGGAATATGGACGAGTTGGAAATGTGGATGAGTTGGCAATGTGGATGAGTTGGTAAAATTGACAAGTTGGGAACATGGACAAGTGGGCAATTTGGACGAGTTCCCATTATGGACGAGTTGGCAATGAAGACGAGTTGGTAATACGGACAAGTTGACAATGAAGACGACTTTGTAATACGGACGAGTTGGTGATATGGAAGATTTGGCAATAAAGACGAGCTGATAATAAGGACAAGTTGGTATTTGTAGACGAGTTGGGTGCATCGTCGAGTTGGGTTGGGAATATGGACGAGTTGGAAATGTGGATGAGTTGGCAATGTGGATGAGTTGGTAAAGTTGACAAGTTGGGAACATGGAAAAGAGGTCAATTTGGACGAGTTCGCATTATGGATGAGTTGGCAATGAAGACGAGTTGGTAATACGGACAAGTTGGCAATGAAGACGACTTTTTAATACGGACGAGTTGGTGATATGGAAGATTTGGCAAGAAATACGAGCTGATAATAAGGACAAGTTGGTATAGTAGACGAGTTGGGTGTATCGTCGAGTTGGGTTGGGAATATGGACGAGTTGGAAATGTGGATGAGTTGGCAATGTGGATGAGTTGGTAAAATTGACAAGTTGGGAACATGTACAAGGGGACAATGTGGACGAGTTCGCATTATGGACGAGTTGGCAATGAAGACGAGTTGGTAATACGGACAAGTAGGTAATATGGACGAGTTTTCAATGTGGACGAGTTGGGAATATGGACGAGTTGGGAATGTGGATGAGTTGGCAAAATGAACAAGTTGGGAACACGGACGAGTGGGCAATGAAGACGACTTGGTAATACGGACGAGTTGTCAACGTGGACGAGTTCGGAATGTGGATGAGTTGGCAAAATGAACAAGTTGGGAATATGGACGAGTTGGCAATAAAGACGGGCTGATAATAAGGACGAGTTTGTATAGACGAGTTGGGTGTATCGTCGAGTTGGGAATATGGACGAGTTGGAAATGTGGACGACTTGGAATTGTGGACGAGTTGGGTCTATGGACAAGTTGGAAATGTGGACGAGTTAGCAATATGGACGAGTTGGCATTGTTGATGAGTTGGAAATGAAGACGAGTTGGCAATGTAGATGAGTTGGGTGTATGGACGAGTTGGTAATATAAACGACTTGGCATTGTGGACGAGGTGAGAATATGGACGAGTTGGAAATGTGGACGAGTTGGCATTGTGGACGAGCAAGTAATATGAACGCGTTGGCATTGTGGATGAGTGGGAATATAAATGAGTTAGCAATGAAGACGAGTTGGTAATACGGACGAGTTGATAATATGGACGAGATTGGCAATAAAGACGAGTTGGTATTGTAGACGAGTTGGGTGTATGGACGAGTAGGAAATGTGGACGAGTTAGCAATATGGATGAGTTGGCATTGTGGATGAGTTGGGAATATGGATGAGTTGGCAATAAAGACGAGTTGGTAATATGGACGAGTTGGCATTGTAGATGAGTTGGGTTTATGGACGAGTGGGCAATGTGGATGATTTGGCATTGTGTACGAGTTGGGAATGTGGATGAGTTGGAAATATGGACGAGTTGGAAATATGGTCGAGTTGGCATTGTGGACAAATTGGGAATATGGACGAGTTGCCAATGGAGACGAATTGGTAATATAGACGAGTTGGCAATGCAGATGAGTTGGGTGTATGAACGAGTTGGCAATGTGGACGTGTTGGGTGTGTGGACAAGTTGGCATTGGGACCCAGATGGGAATATAGACGAGCTGACATTGTGGACCAGTTGGCAATGTGGAATAATTAACATGTTACCCTAACATGCGAACCTTATTTATTTATTTATTATTTATTTAAACTTTATTGCACGATACAAAAAAAAAGTAAGTACAAATGGCGGACTTAATGCCTTTAGGCATTCTCTACCAGTCAACCACTGGGTTAAACAGAAATATGTAGTCGGTGCATGATCAGAGTTACAGAGAAACTTGGTGGTAGAAATAACCTACATATAATGCAAATTTCAAAAAATCGACGCGCTCAATAATAAATCAGATTTGAATTAATGACGTCTGGCTGATCATTCTTATACTCATTCAAAATAAAATTTGACAAATTATGCTGTCAACAAAACAAATTGATTTTATAAGGCTTCCGTTTTTACCGACTTTAGTAAGGAACCCTAAAATTAGGTTTATATCATAGACTTGAGAGTATAGATAGCATCTCCCTCACTCTTCTGTCAGACACTATTTCAATAAGAGGAAAGACGAAAGTTTGAATTTGGAATTCGCGGGTATTAGGCCTTCAGCTCTAAATTTATTGAAAAAAATATGTCTTCATATTCTTTTTTCAACTTTTTTAGCTGTTTTATATATTGGATTTTATTTATTACACAATTATTTGACACATTTTTTTTTTGTTTTTTTTTTTTTTTTTATGGTGGAGTACCTATTGTTGGTCAGTTATTTATTTAGATTAGTAAATAGGGTTTGATTAAGTATACCTAGCGTAAGAATTTCAAACACAATGTGTAATTGTTATTGAATAAATTGATTGATGATGATGACATGGCAGCACCCATATTAAGAAAATTTGCACGATATATTGAATTTCATAAAAAAACAAGCATTGATAATAGTGGTTTTTCGTGTATCTATAAACGTTTTATACTCTCTATTTCATACAATTGAGTTTATGTAACATTTTTTATTATCACTATTTTTAATAGTGAGTGCCCAAATCTGTCGTTTCGATTCATGTGCTATTTCTGGAAATTGATAGAAATCGATCAAATCGATAAATTTACGCCCTGAAGAAAGAACAACAAATTAAATTCTACCAATCTTATGTTCGGTCCTATGAAAATATGTCAATTATTTTTTTATGATATGGGATTATTTTTATGAATTAAATTTTTTCCATAAATCGAATAATATGCATTTTATTTGTGAAACAGATCAGCAGATCACATGTCATTAATGCACAAGTTATTTTTACAAGAGTTGAAAAAGTTGGCACGATGAAGCTGGCAGTTGGCTATCAGGCCTAGCTCTAGCCTGGCTTTTGCGAAATTGCGATGTGGTCGCTTAGCGACAATGCCCTTTAAATATATATATATAAAAAAAAACATAGTTTTATCGTGTTTTTTTCCAGTATTTATTCTTCGTTCGCCAAAAACTTCTTATCGATAAAGTAGTTATTTTCGGTAACACTTCCGGATTTCCATATTCTAGCGGCGGTTCGACGCCGCAACGGGCCTCTAGTATATACTACTTTTAGCACTTTTTTATTTTACACCGAGCTCCAGGGTTCCCAGTCTTGTCTCTTGCTTGATCCTTTATAAGTGTACAACACGGTTCCGCAGACAAAGGGACGGGACGGAAAATAAAATTTTGCAAACACACCCCGTATGACCCGCTAAAAAAACCCACTAAGTTCAGGCCTATGTTTATTGGGGACCAATTTTATACCACATTTTAATAGACCTCATTTGAATGATAACAGCATATGCATTAACTGTGCCATAACTCGTGTGATAACGTCAGCCGATCCATTCAACATAAAGGACAGATTCCACTACATAAGCAGTTCAAAGGTTATTTTGATACTCTGCGGAACCATATTCATACATTAGTCGCTGATAACTTAATAGGATCGCGATACTGGCGACCTTTTGTTATTCTAACAAGTAAAAATAATTACACTCAAGAGCATAATATAATATATATTGTCCAATTTCAGAAATCAACATTGAATATGTGTAAAAGTCGATTGCCAAAAAAGGTGGATAGAAAATTTCATATAAATAGAAGGCCGCTCGGGGTGAATTAAATTTCCGGTCTTCTCATAGATTTACCTGTTTATTTTAAACCCAAAATACTATGTGGTACAGATAAAGCACGTACAATCTAGTAAAGGCATACTACCTCGTAAGTAGCATCAATCCTAAAAACAGGTGTAATATATGCTTCCGACTGCGTTTGATTAACCTTCATCTGTGTTTCTTCTTCTAACTACACCACTCTATGTGTGGATAACATCCTGTTTCCGTGACTTTCCTTTATCTTTCCTTCCTTTCCTTCACGTGCGTGTTGTGTAGTCTATTTTTTATAATACCTAAGTTAACCTGATTAACTGCTAAACTGTCAGAGTGTAGGTACGAGTAGTTCTTTGAAATTATCAAAATTCTGACCATCTTTTTCTATGAGTACGGCTTAGATACCCAGTCGGATATATTAATAATGGGACATATTTTCGTAATGTATCTATTTCTATTATAGAGACGAATCTAATACCACGATAAAAACCATTACATACTCGTATCGAATGCTCTTATCGCGGTTGGAATTACTTCCCGTAGAGTTGTATTTCATGAATGTACACTTTATTGTGATTATGACTAAAATGCGGATTTATTGATAACATTGTTTGGTTTTCTTATCAAATAACTGTATTACAACTATTGATACAATACCTATCTTTCCTACTAATGTTATAATACAGGAAGAAATAGTACATTACTGCTAGCGCCGGCAAAGAAGAGCTTGCCAGGTGAGTAAAGGTATAGACGGCCGACCGTAAGGAGGCCGGATAGTGATAGGAAGCCGGCAAAGCCCTTTTCACGGCTAAGGCATGTATAGTGTTTTTCTCAAATATATGCAATGAAATAAAAAAGTACACCACTCAAAAAAAAAAAAAACAGCTGTTAGCCTGTTAAGGAACACAGACGCCATGTTTAAAAAAAATGTACTTCCTGACCTAGGCCTTCAATTTTGTATGAAATTCCTTTACAGTTCTCTCGACTCTCGAGTTGTTCCGCCCAAAACGTGATACCTATTATAATTAACTAGCTTTTGCCCGCGACTACGTACGCGTGGAACTTGATAAGAGGGATTATTAAAAGCGCCTAAGCAAATGTAAGAGCAATTGTGTTTTTGGTCTAATAATTACATTTTCTACAGGGTTACCGCACCCCAACAGAAATGTTCACTCACTTTTCAATCTTTTTAGGTATAATTTCCAGGATGAAAACTATCCTATGTCCTTCCTCGGATCTTAAACTATCTTTATGCCAAATTTCACTAAAATCGATTCAGCGGTTTAAGCGTGAAAAGGTAACAGACAGACAGACACACTTTCGCATTTATAATATTAGTATGGATATAACGCACGTTATGACGGCATTCCATTACATGTTTGAGAAAAAAACATTACTCTAGTTATTGCTTTACCATAGTTATGTAAAAACTGTCCTATAACCGTCTATGGATGCCTATATTGCCTAAGAATGACAAACTACCTACGTAACAACCTAAGTCGCAGGTCAGTTTACGAATGAAAATAACTTAAAAACTACAGATATTCCAAAATATCTACAGATATCGCGAAAACACGATTTCGCGGAAATTCGGTTTTTCAAATTAATCGGGTTTGCTGAATAATTATTTATTTTGACGCCACGCCACTGCATCGTAAGTACTAAGTAGGTACAAACAATTCTACATAAAAATACATACATACCTACAATGGAATAGCTCAGTTAGTTCAATTCTATTACGTTTAACTGGAACATTGACCTGTTTAGTTTTATTGCTATCAATTTACTTTACTTGTGTCCTTAATAGGTACACACCTTCATTTTACAATTTTATTGTTTCAATTATTTGCGTAATAGAATTGGGTACAACGTACTCTTAATCGACCGAGCGAGCGCAGTCTCTCCGTTTCAACTTGGCCGAAAAATCTTTCGTACAAACTTTCGGACAAACGGACATCGACCACGATGTCCGTTTGTCCGGATTTCCGGCAGTTCTCGTGAAATTTTACGAGTAGGTTCGATAATAAGTATTATTTTTTTAAATTCAGTTTTTTTTTTTCAAAATGGCGGAATAAGAAAACAGCCATTTCGAAACATACTTATTTTTGACGGCATTTCTTAATTAATTACACAACCATTAACCAATCTATAGCGCAGGTATCATGTAGGATATGATGTATCGTTTGGTTGATTAAAATGCCTACTTGCAAGTAGGAGACGCGCACCGCAGATTCTGTACCATTGCAACTCAATATAGTTATATATAATTATATAGGTAAACCAGTTTTCTGTAGAGAGGGCTCATTATTTCAGGAAAAATCTTAACAGCGACTGCAGGATTACATTACGGTACAGGGATAACATGACTGCGACAAAAATAAAAGTACCCTATGAAGATGTTTACTAAGTAAATAGCTAAGTAGGGAATCAGCAAAGTGTCTGGATGAGTAGTACCGTATAGACTTATCAACCAAACCAAACGTGTAGTTAGGTATTAGCACAATAAAGTGGCTCCACTTTGCCTGATGGTAAACGAGAAAGCCGCAGATAAGATACCAACGGTGCCTTGTCAGTTGACGCTGTCATGCTAGCCCGAGAGATTCTTCACGCTTCGTTTGAAGTTTAAGGGTCCCATGTTAGAGGAAAGAAGAAACGCATGTGCCGGCAAAGTTAAATCTCTTAACCATAATACCTATAGATAGAGAGTAATATTGATTTTGATACCTTAAATCTCACCGAGACCAGTATACAATTCTAGATGATACTTCCAGAGAAATAGTCAATTTTGAATCAGATATCTTCAACCGATTGAGCTGTAATTTATGACAATACAATAATTTAATATGGTACCATGGAGCCGGTCTGATAGTGGAGCCAGAAGGTGCCCCTAGAAACTCTGTAATAGGTGACAGTTTTTAATGTTACCTAGATTATTAATGTAAAAAACCGGCCAAGTGCGAGTCTGAGTCACGCACCGAGGGTACCGTACAAATACTAATCCCATCTTAACTGGCCGGGTTAAGTTAAGTTTGCACCTGGTATGTAAGGCGCCGGATACAAATGAGGTGCAAAGTTAACGCAACCTATCACGTTTGTTGTATAGGAGCCCCCTTAAATATTTATTTTATTCTGTTTTTTTAGTATTTCTTGTTATAAATAGCGGCAATATAAATACATCATCTGTGAAAATTTCAACTTTCTAGCTATCACGGTTCATGAGAAGTTTCTAGCTATCACGGTACAGCCTGGTGACAGACGGACAGACAGACAGACAGACGGACAGGTGAGTTTTAGTAATAGGGTCCTGTTTTTTACCCTTTGGGTACGGAACCTTAAAACATGGACATTAGAGAAATGTCGTGCCAAGTAGAAATATTATGCAAGTTAAGGCTAGGCATTTCTGGATGACCTGCTTAGCGAGGTCACCGCTACCTACCTTGGTCGCTATTTGCAGATTGGCCCCAAGGGCGGCCTTGGTCCGTGTCTTATCGTGTCTTATAGAAAACAAAAACGTTAGAAACACCCCTAGTTTCCCTTGTTTTTGGCATTTTTGCAAAATGATTAATGTCACATACCTATTTATTTCGTCACAAAACTTAATGACTTAATGTAAATGTACAACTTAAGTTCCCTTAACGGTACAACATTTTGTAGAAATTTCGCTGTTTGGAGAAATTAATTTTTGTGACAAGACGACAGTAATTTTCTTTGAACATCCATCAATCAAGGTGGACAGACGACCTGGTAAAGGTTGCAGGAAGCCGCTGGATGCAGGTTGCTTGCAACCGGCCGATCTGGAAGTCACTGGGGGAGGCCTATGTTCAGCAGTGGACGTCCTGTGGCTGAAATGATGATGATGATGATGATCCATCCATTGCTCACTAAGACGATTCTAAAGACCCCAAACTCGTTTCTAGGGCCACCTTTCGTCTCCATCATCAGTTAAGCATCATGGTACCATATTATATTGTCATCGAAGTTAAATAGATATGTAAAATTCCAGCTCAATGGGTTGAAGAAGTCTGCTTCAAAATTAAGTTGCTAGATTCCACCCGAACAAACATAGTTAACAAACAAACATACCACATTACAAGTTAAATAAAAGCTTGTAAAAAAGGTCCCTCACTTATTTACTTCATTCACATGTACTTCATTCACATGTACATAGTTGTAGTTACCGAGCGGGCCAAGCAACTCCGTTTCAGCTTTAGCCTAAATTTCTTTCGTATTTCCTGATATCCCGATGATTGCCGGCTGTTCTCGCCTAGAGGTCGTATTTCTCAACCGATTCTCATAGTATTTTGTGAGTAGGTTCCATAAGTATATAGATTTTTTTTGTCGATTCATGTTAGCGAGATTTTTCAAATTGGCTGATATTTGGGGGATGAAAACGTATTTTTTTTTCTTTCAACATTAAAAAAAATCGCAAGGTCTACAGCTCATAGACGATAGGTTCAAGCTTAGTTTTCATATTTCTAAAATCATGCTGGACGATTACAAATCATATACATCGATTATAAATCGTATATACTACAAAGTGGAAGTCTCCTTTTGTTATTCATCTTTGGTCATTTATAATTTGGATGTGTTTGAAAAAGTTGGGCGTTTGTGCATGCGTGTTTGTTCGGCGTTTGATATTTATTTATTTTAGAGATGTACAATAAACAACTCTTTATATATCTTATCATACATACGAGAAGTAAAAAATAGTGCAAACCAACCATCACAGCTCTTGTCTATTTCTGCAAATTGTTTTTACTTAGTAACTACCAAGTACGATACCGAACAGCAATTGGCATCATATGAATCATTTGAGTATTTGAATTTTACACTACACATACCTTAGTACCCGAGGTGTTAGGTACCTATAGTTGAAGTAATGCAAGCTGAGCTAATCCACTTAAGAACTGAATACCATTGAACAAACCACAACTGGTAAACCGCAAATTAAGATAACGAGCTCGTAGTAAAAGCAGATTGTAATCACCTTGGAAGGTTAATATAGATTATCGACTCTTTTTCCTTGGACATTAGACTAAAAAATGCACTAACAGAATAATGGTGATCATAACTTTTTGGAATTTTACAACCGTCCGACTCTTCACAAGAACGTATTGTCTTGAAAAAGGACTATGAACTCTCATCATCAACCATTTTAAACCTATTCAACAAGGAATAAGGTTGAAAATTCAATATCCACGCAATGTAGTTCTAACCTTTTTTTGTAAGTAACTGGTTGGCGCCAGGTTGGCCCTTAAGAGAACAAAAGCAGATAGGATTGTATTAGACACAATGCTATTGTGAATGCAGGTAAGTGGATTAGCTCAGCTTGCATTACTTCAACTATACGTATGTATGTATTCATGTCAAGTTGAAAAAGTTAGGTTAGGTCTTCATTATTCTGTTCTTTGTTACCCCCACAGTAGTACTAAGCCAATTGGTGATAATGGTGATAGGCAACTGTTAATTTATTTACTTTACTAGAAGAAGGGCGTAGTTCCGAACCTGGGGTGATTACTGGACGTAGATCGCCTATTCTGTGGGAGTAGGTCATAGGTGATCGCGGGCTGGGTTTCCGCAACTCGACGTCTTACAATAAGCTTATTTTGCGTGAGGGGTTGACGATCAAGAGTAGTGACTCACTACTATGACCTACTCCCACAGAATAGGCGATTTACGTCCAGTAATGTAAATAAATTAAGAGTTACCTATCACCATTATCACCAATTGGCTTGGTATAATAAAATTATTGGATGACCATGAATTTATTATGTTTTCAATAGCCCTTTCTGTAAGGATCTATTACGAGCTGCAGGTCATTCATCTTTCTTTACCATGGGTTTTTCGAAATGGTTTTTATTTTAATTTGCAATTTGACAGTTATACCAATAGCACGTTCCACACCACGAATCGTCAGTTGTTCAGGCACTAGCCACTAATTAAATTGGAGTTCGCCCTCACGCCTGAACCCCAATAATTGCATTATGCGGGATTGGACCGCCGTTTAACGCAATTGGTCAATCATCGTTCAATTATCGCCGAGTTTTATGTCTTCCCGATTCTCGGTCTCGATTCTCGGTCTTTGAGTTGAATTGTTGGTTGGTCGATTTGGGTCTAGGTCAATTTAAATTTTATTGACATGGAAGAGAATGCTTTATTTATTGTTTATTGTATTTATGCCAAATTTGGCTGATTATGTTGACATTATGTTATTTAATCTTTGTACCACCTATGTTATGTTGTACCCACAGTCTGCCATAAAATGATTTGAATTTGAATTTCAATTTGAATTTGAAAATTTGTGGCGAGACACAGAATACAAAACTAAAGAAACCGGCCAAGTGTGAGTTGGACTCGCGCACCGAGGGTTTTGTACAAACACTTATCCGTAAGTTAGCACCTGGTATGGCGCCGGATACAAATGAGGTGCTAAGTTAACGCAACCGATCACGATTGTTGTATGGGAGCCCCACTTAAATATTCATTTTATTCTGTTTTTAGTAGGTATCTGTCGTTATAGCGGACGGACGGACGGACGAACGGACGAACGAAAGGACGTACGGAAGACAATGATGAGCATCATGAAGTCTGAATCTTTACTGTAGATGGCGCTACGATGCCACCCCAAAGCTTGCAAGAAGCAACTGGTTGAAAAATTCAATGGCTCGCGCATTTGGTTCAGTGGTCCAATAGGTAGGACGCTTTCACTTAACATTTGGTTTACGCTAGCAGACGTTAATGCTTTAATAAAAATAATATCGAAATCCTCCCTTTTTGAAGTCGGTTGAAAAGTCGATTGATTTTTACTCACATTATCAAAGGCTTAACTAAACAAATACCTGTCAGCAAACACTACTAAGAAAATTAGGTACAGCAAATATTGTCGGAGCGTTCGTTTGCCCGAGCATGTGATGCTAAGTTAGCTGCTCAAATATTGTCTGTGCGATAAGTTTCAGCGAATGCTGTTTTCTATACGTATCTACCACGTGCGTTTGTGACGCTAATACTACTGGCGGTTTCAGGGCTGCCACTCATTGACCGAGCGAGCGAAGTGTCTGTATTTCAGCTTGGCTAAAAAATCTTTCGTATGTCTAAATACCTAGCGGGAAAAGCCGTCCTAGAGGCCGGATTTCTCAACTGATTCTCATTATAATTTGTGAGTAGGTTCTATAAGCATACATACTCGTACCTACTTACAGATTTTATTTATCGATACGGTTTTTCGATATTTTCAAAATGGCTGTATGTGCATTGAAAACGTAAAATATGACAAATTTCAAAACAAACTCGAGAAGTCTACTAAGCTACTCGCAGTGGCCGCTGCTGCCTACAGAGCCGGCGGTCCTGGGTTCGAATCCCGGCAATGTTTGTGCGATGAACTCAAATATTTATGTATACCGTCGTCTAGTCGTAACACGAGTCTTAATGAGCTGAATTTGGGACTAGATCGATGTGTGTTAGGTTGTCCGATATTTATTATCTGTGAACTCCAGACCAGACCCAGCTATCCTGTACCAAAAATAGTTAAATTCCGTCTAGCAGTTTTCCATCCGCCAAGATACACACAAATATACACACAATCTAAAAATATTTAGTCTAATGTTGAATTAAATAATTGAAATCTGTTAAAGCAGCCCTACTTATATAATAACTGTTTGCAGATATATGTTTATATTTGTCCATAGAATATAAAAGGTCCCCGTGACTAATAATATTTAGTGTCAACTCCAACTTTTGACAGATCGTTACGTAAGTAATAGCTGCAATTATTTCCCCATTTTCGAACTCCTGACTCCTGACTAATTGTTCCCTTTCCTTACGAGGCCATTATTTTAATTGACAAAGTTGATATGTTATTCATTTTGATATTTGAGTGTAATTGATAGGTTGTAAATGTGATACTCATATTGCGGTCAGTTATAATTAAATTTTAATATTCTATTGCAGTCTAAAATATTTCGATACCGACTTAAAAATTCAGTGAAACGGCGAAATTAGGAACTACGACTTACTGCGGCGTTAAAGTGCTCTGTGTGCAAAAATTGTTGCGACACCCTTCAGTTCACAAAAAAGATAGACGCCCTATATACCAGATATGTCTCTATGTTCATCAATAAATGAGAACTGGTCTATGTAAGTGATACGATTTCTACTAAACATAACTAAGAACATTTTCGATCAAGTCACCTTTCAAATAAAAATAAACTAAATCAATACCCGTTTAGGTAAGACAGACCGACTTACCGATATACATATTAAACTTAGGTACCATAATACCGCTATTTTTTTGTCGGGCTTTAAAAATAATATTGTTTTAGTAACATTTGAATGATGTGAGAGTAAACAACAGCAAAAACAAATACCTATCCTGGATGTTTTACTAACAGTCTCGCATGTCACTCAAACATGTTCCTATTTATTTTGGTCCCGTGATATGATAAAGCTATGTTTGACAGTACAATCAACTTGGATGCACAATTTTAGAGTCTCAGTCTGTTTCGGTTGGTGAAGGAAGGTGGCAAGATGTTGCTTTACGTGTATTTATCTTCTACATTCTTTCTGCTAACGGCTTTAGTTGTTTTGAAGAGGTTGCGGAGCGGCCAAAAGGTTAGAACAAAGGTAGATTTTCAGTCAATCTTATTTTATTTTTAACCTCAGACAAAATAAGAGGGATGTTATGAGTTTAACCTGTGTATCTGTGTGTCTATCTGTGGCATCTTACCTTCCAAACGGATGGCCCTTGAGTGTGTATTTTTTAAATGGAAAGACTTGTCCGTCTAGATGGTTCTTAGCTATGTTTTGTGGAAATAGGACGAGTAGTTTCCAAGACATTGTGACAAGCTTCTCAGCCAATATTGAAGCTAAGAATTCAAAATTTTGTAGTTATGCTCAGTTTTAGTAGCATTTCCTATATCCCTCATTCAATGAGGGAGGGTCTCATGATGACCAGCTGCTTGTGACGGTATCAACATTACGTTATTAATGGGTGAAGATCAAAAAGGTATACCACCTTAACTAAACTGTTTATTTTCGTTACTACATTCAAACATCGAATAACGTAACTTAAGGTTTTATTTTAAGGCTCCTACTGTATCGTATATTTTTGTTGCACAAATTATTTTATTCCAATCGCTTTCTGTTCTCGTTTAGTATGGGACCTTACCAAAATTATTAAATTAAAAAATAGAAAACTGTTCACGTTAATATTTCAAATATAATCCAAAATAATATCAAGAATTTGATACATATTTTTTGTTGAATAAAATGTATAAATTATACTGGACTACAATATTCTTGCTAGAAAATACTGATAGCTGAAATTACGTTTTAAGTATTTACAAGCTTTTCTATTCCCAAATATGTAATTAGTATTATTAGAAAGTAACAACAAGGTAGTAGTTAGTTTCGCTACTAAGTTTATATGTATGAATAATTAATTACCAGCGTCCTTTGTTGTTAGTAGGTACATGAAAGGTACGATCAACTTAACATTAAATATTTCACTCGTAGAGGCCTACGCCGTAGCACGTCTACGAGACGATCTAATAATGTGCGTTTTTAATTATTATACTTAAGTAAAATATTGTCTCTTTGTCCACCAATGCTTTACCACCAATCCACTTTAGTATTTCTAATCGTTCTTCTTTCTCATACTCGTATTTTAACGTTGTGATAAGTTATTTCCTTCCAACATTATTTCACAAAAAAATATAGAAAGAATGAAAATATAGAATGTTCTTGAAAAAAAATATAGAAAGCAGTTATCATTTGTAGGGTTCTGTACCCAAAGGATCAAAACGGGACCCTATTACCAAGCCTCTGCTGTCCGTCTGTCTGTCTGTCTGTCACCAGGCTCATGAACCAGACAGTTAAAATTTTCACAGATGATGTATTTATATTGTCGCTATAACAACAAATACGGAAAACAAAAGAAAAGTAAAATAAAATCATTATACGAAACCATCGGTGTGCGAGTCAGATTCGTACTTGATTTTTTGACCTATCGGAAAATAGCTGTTTAAAAAATTAAATGTGCGCAATTCTTTCAACAGATAGCAATGGGCAATTGGCTGAGCTATCTATGGTGGGGCGGGGACCCTGATGCCGTGAACCCCTTGTCAGGACTCACACGGCGGGAGGTGTACGCTGTGCAGTGCTCATGGCGTCCTGTCTACGCCGACTCTGTTGCCAATGGCACTGAGCTCTTGAAAAGGTATACTTTTTTCTTTTCTTCTTTATCTGGTATTAGGTTGGTGAACAGGTTAATACTACGACGGTGGTAAACAAGCATACGGCCAGCCTGATGTTAAGCAGTTACCGCCGCGCCGCCGCCTATGAACGCTTGCAACGCCAGGAGCATCACACGCGCGCTGCCGACCCTTTAAGAACCTATTTACTCCCCTCTTGAAGAACCGCATACTGTAGCCCCCGGGGAAAACCTCGGCAGGGAGCTCATTCCACATGCGAAGCGTTCGCGGTAGGAAGTTCCTCTGGAACCGGACAGATCTCGACCATTTAGGCTCTAGCATGTGAGGATGAACACCCTGCCGATGGCGAGCAGTGCGGTGGTAGAAGATAGCCGAGAGGGCATCATGTCAAACAATTCCTCAGAACACATCCCATTATAAAGACGGTAGAACACACACAAGGAGGCAAAAGTCTCGCCTCAGACTTAAAGGCTCGATTCCGTCTGTGAGTTTGGGATTGTCAACAATTCGCACAGCACGTCTTTGTACCGAGTCAAGAGGGCTAAGCTGGTATGCGGGGGCTCCTGCCCAGAGGTGACTACAGTACTCCATGTGGGGTCGGACTTGCGCTTTGTACAGCAGTAGCCTTTGCCCAGGAGTGTAGTACCGCTTCGCTCTGTGCAGTACACCAAGATTTTTAGATGCCGGCTTTGCCTTATCCTCTAAATGACTTCGGAACTGAACGTCACTTGTGATGTCAACCCCAAGGATCCCAATACTCTTTGGTTAACACGTTGGACCGGTAATCCAGAGGTACCGGGTTCAATTCCCGGTCTCTTCCGTCAGGTAACGCATTTCTTTGTACTTTTATCTTTGTATCAATGGTTCAAACCACAAAATAGTGTAGCGCCACTATCCGTGGGCCGGCCCTGGTCTCATTGGGTATCCCTGCTTCTACTGATTACGTCACAGCCATATACCTCCCACGGACCTGTTTAGGCAGATGTAAAGTTTTAAAGCGAACAAAGAGGCCATCACCTGACAGGCAATTAATCGAGTCGATACAGTTTACTGCGGTTTTACTGCCGCCGTCGCCGGCGCCCGCTCGTAAACTTGAGGCACCGTAAAATATTGGTATTTTTATTCATGTTTTTAGGTTGGATTAAAATTTTCTTGTCTTCTATTATTATCATAAAATTTAATAACTTGGTTTTCTGAGGAAATTTAGTTTAACTTATAAATTAAATATTGACACAAAGGTAAATTATGAAAGAAAAATGTAATGTGATCCACTGCAATGTAAGCAGGACTCGCATTACATTTCTCTTTCATAATTTACCTTTGTTTTTCCATATTTATAAATATTAAAATGTGGTATTTCCACATTAATCAGAATCTATACAAAGATTCATTAAAAAACATTATAAATTAAAATTCTTTATTGTCAGGCCCGTAGATCCTTAATAGGTACTTTAAAACTAACATACATATCAAATACAAAATAAATAATAAAAACAACTAAACTACTAGGTCACTTTTTTTCTGTGAAGTGTTACGCAAGTCCATGGTGATAATGATAAAGATTCACTTTAAGTTACGTACTGGGCTATATTTAGCTTGATTTAAAATCCGAACTGACAAACCACGACTGCGCGACCAGTGGCGCGTGGCGAGCGGGTGAGCGAGAGATACGAGCGCGGCCGCCGGCTGCGGCCATACGAGTGAGCGAGACACACGTACCACGCGCCGCGCCGCTCGCCACGAAAACTGAGTTCGTGGCATCTTCCACTGTTGAATTTGTTTGGGCGTATCTTCTCTACAGGCCACTGTAGTAGTGTCTGACCAAGTGAGAGATGATGTTAGACTCAGACTTGTAAAAGTGCCCTTTTTGCCTTTGTGTAATTTTTTTTGGGATAGGGATTATTGTCCTCAAGTAGTGGTTATATCAAGATATTAGCTGGCTCTAGTAGTATGTTTAATCTCAATGGTCTTAGTTGTTCATGTTATAACATTAATAATGATTGCTCACGGATATTTAATTGTTTTCTCTCACAACTACATCATTTTGTGGAAAAGGTTAGATTGTCTGCAGCAAGTGTCAGTCATATCAGTGTCGGTGTGCAGCTCTAAGATAAACACGTCTCTAAACATTTGTATATTCAACTGATAACAGTGATAAAGTTTATACTGTAATCAGTCGGGCACCTTTGACTGATATTGACCCTTAAGTGATTTTTCCGTGTTACTAATATGTTTTCCATCTTTTAATACCAGTAGATCAACTGTTATGATCTTAAACATACTATAGAGCCGGCTAATACTTTGATCTAAGCTTGATATAACAATACCTATATTACATCTGAATAAATACGTTTTTTTCGAAAACAAACGTATTTCGGACCAATATCAAAAACTAAAACTTTATTCTGCAACAGGTCACACGGGCACTTAACAAGTCAAAATCTACTTTAAGTTTTCGTTGTTTTCCATTTATTCCTTGTTATATAGTATGAAGAAATGCTCTTTATGATTAACGTTTAGATTTTACGTTAGCTACACTGTTTATAGTAATTTAATTATTGTATGGTCCGCGCAAAACCTCGAACGATCTGGAAGAAAGTTGAATGTAGACAAAATATTACCTTCTAAATTTAAGACTGCACCGAGCGAAATGTGAAAAATAGGCAGTTGCCGTTAAGTAGACAACGTCAACACTACTTGGTTAAGGCAACTCCGTACGTGGAATGGTGATTTTTAAAGTCCTAAGGCTCGTAATCTAGCCAACGGAAAAATCTGAAAAAATTATATGTTATTATTGACTATTTCTTCTAAAAAAATATAGTGGGATTTTTTTTTAAAGCAATAATTACTATCGAAAAAATAGTGTTGAAATAGGGTCGTTTTCAATTTTCAATTCCCTAAGGCTTCTAAACTACAAGTGATATTTACACGGCTCTTTCGCAAAAACATTGACAATTCATTGATCTTTAATCGTATTGTTTAAAAGTTAGTAAAATGGAAATTCGGTCTAATAAAGCATCAAAAAAACTGAATTTCCGCGAGCGCGGCCGTGCCCGGGCTGCGAGCTCAGTGTAAATCTAACCGTCGAAGGGGAAGGCTGTGTCACTTGCTCTCGCGATCCATCTAGTTACGGAAAATTGTTATAGTACCAGATCCCGCGGAGGTTCGATCTGTCTTCGTGCGTTTGAAGTGTTTAAGAGAGTGTAGTTCGTTTTTTCACACGACTACGCTATGCGACATAACAAAAAGCACTCATTTTCATATAGAATTAAATTCAACTGGTTTTTTCGTATTTAGGTATCTATTAATTTTAAGTACTTATAAAAAAAATTGACATTGCTTCGCATTCCCGAACACATTTGAATACTTAGATATTCGCAGTCATGGGCCCACACCAGACAGGATTCCCAGAAAATAACACTTTTGGTGTGGGTTTTAGGGCCCTTCTCTGTGTAATATTAGAGTACCTTAGGTATTTCGGTTAGTAAAAAAAAACTGATAATACAAATATTTAAGTATGATAACGTCTAATGATCTTTATGAATTCAACCCTAAGAGATATGAAGATCGTAATGCAGAACAAGTATTGTTCGTTTGAATACCATTGTAATATTCGGTAAAACGCTAATTTACGAATACGAATATTTTTTGTAAGTATTCACATTCGTTGCGTCACTAGTACAGTACATGGCATATGATATAAAAATACATTATCAAAAATTACAATAATTTTCTAGTCCAAGAAGGCAAGTGACAATTTTGGCATGAGGGCTTATTTATGTACATATAGTTAGAATACATATTTGCATCAATAAATTTCCCACTTCATATTTAAATCTAAATGAGTGTTAGTAATTATTGACATATCCGCCGGGCCTAGCTAGACATACCTAGCCTGGCCATAAGTTCTGTTCCAATTGTTTACACCCAATAAAATTCGGCGTCACGGTAGATCACGATGGAGATGGTGGGACTACCTGGATGTATTACAAAAGGGTTGGACATTGCTGATCTAAATAAGGACGAGTGGAAAAAAGATAGAGGCCTGTACCCGACAAAGGGACGGCACAGGCTTATATGCATAATAATAAAAAAAAACTTTTGAGTCATGTATAAGTACATTCAGTTATTGAAAGCTTGTTATTTTTAAATCTTTTATCTATCCAAATATCATAAACCCTCCATGATGCGTTCAAGAACGGCACATTATGACCACCATAAAAATAGACTGTTTATTAGCACAAATTTCTTATTTCGATAGTATTATTTATTTAAATTTCGAACATCTCTGAAAAACAAAGAAATTTGATTTGACCTCTATTCTAATATCAATTGAGATGACGTTTAGTTCGAAATGAATTGTCAATTTTCAATCAAATTTGACAAATGTCACATGTAAGTAAGATATCGAACGATATGATAGTAAGGGCCGACTCTAGTTTGTCTCTGAATTAAAATAAAAACAATGACAGCTGCCAGAAAACTTCATTACCGCCATTACCGGGTAATATTTGTTATAATGTGCGACTTCTGAATGCATCATGGAGGCTTATGATATGTGGCTAGATAAAGTAGTATATGTAACTGTACATAATTAGGCATTAAAACACTCGTGTGATGTTATTATGAAACTTGCCTTCGGCTCGTTTCATAAACCCACACTCGTGTTTAATACCCTTCATTATATACAGTCACATTAAGGACTATTTATTGTATTCATATATCACATTACACCGTCAAAACATGTTATCACCTTCTTAAACTTCAAAACCTACCTTTGCACTATAAAATGGTAAACATTTAAAACTAGCCTGGTTATGAATAACATTTTCCATCTTGAAATTTTATTTTTATCGGCTAAATTTCATATAATTTCATATACATACTGATTAAAAGTGATAAACCTCATTATTTATAGATTTAGGTATTTTTACCGGAAAAATCGGAACCCATAGGATCATTTTGCTGACCGTCCGTCTTTCTGTCACGACCCTTTATCTCGGTAACGCGTGTAGGTGTCGAGTTGAAATTAAAACCGTCTACACGTCCCTTGAAGCTGTAAAAAAAAGAACTTCTAAGTTAACGTAAAAAAAAAATACGGGTCTTTATGCCGCAAAAAAACGTATCTACGCTGGAAAGGAGAATTATCCAAGAGACATAGAGCTAACTTTACAGGAGATCTAAAAAACTACGAACTTTTTCAAAAAAATAAAAAGTTATTAAATATTCTGTGGACCTACTTTTTAAATGAAGCATTTTATAATTATAAACAACATCATGTTATCTACATGTCGCTTTTGTTATTTTGTATATTAATGGAATAATTTAAAATTGAGCATCGCTTACGCAAAATGGCTGTCAAAATAGAATTAGGTAAAATTATCTAAACGACACGTTTCCCGAGAAATTAGTCAGGTAAAATAGTATAATTTATTACACAACAATCAACACAGTTAACAATATATATGTGCATGCTCATTTTATAGTCAGGTAAATATATATATGTGCATAAATCAGCATGAAATAAATCAAGAAAAATTATCTAATCGCCTTTGTAGGAAATATTTCAGACATGAAAAAATAGCTTTTCATCGTACAATAAAACCTCACGATTAATGTTTTAATTAGAGAAAAATATTTATTTTCAAACATTAAAATTAATGAAGTGACATTTAAAGTTCTCTAAGACAAAAACTTATGGTCCAACTACGCAAATACAAAAAAAAATTGCTCTAGAAATGTTGAAGATTTATTCATCAGATATCACGTGAAATTTCAATTTTATAAATTTTTATGTGTTATCTGCTGAAAGATTTCCAGTAGTTCTAGACCAATATATGGTAGCAAACGATAGCTATGACTAATGAGAACAGCACAAGAGTTCTCAAGACTGCAGTCACTCGGTACTCATTAAGGAATTTTAAATCACGAACTACGTGAATTTTCAAGTTTTACAATTGCAATGAGATAATATCCTATCCTAACAAGAATAACAAAACTACCTACAACTCTGTGTGGTATAATTGACGTCTCGTAAGACACTGTTTGAGTGAGATGGCGTTTGGGTCCATTAAGCGAGTCCAAAGTAATGCCTTAGCGCCACAGACACAGATTTACACCGCAGGTTGGCCTAACGGCCTTTATAAATATATTGAATTACTACTAAATGTGTGATATTTTATAAAACAGAACCGGTAAAGTTGTCTAACTACCAATTTAACGAAAATATTTGTTTTTTAGTACATTCTATGCGACAAATACGACTCAATTGTCATTCAAGCAATTCAAGATAAGCGACAGAATTCGATCAAAGTAAAAAAGGATAGGCGACAATGGTTTCATAGTATCAAAGCAGGTAAATTTGGATAAACGCCAATAGTTAAGATACGACAATCAGGTAATTTAATCTAACTATGTTATTTTTTTTATAGAATCTTATATCGATTCTGTTTAATAATGTGGAAATACCACATTTTTACTTTTTAGCTAATGCGCATAAGCATTTTAAATACACATGACACAGAGGGCGCTCCAGTAGCGAAGAATTATGGAATCAAAGATTTAGTGTGATTGACGTAACGATATGATAGCTCAGTTGGTAGAGCACTACGCCGGAAACTTAGGGTCGCAGGTTCGAGTCCTGCTTACATTGCAGTGGATCACATTCAATTTTTCTTTCATAATTTACCTTTATGTTAATTTTATCATAAAGACATAGCTAAAATGCCTCAAACGACATTAAAATATATTTTACGATCAGATAAAAACAGTTAACCAACAAGTGCAAGGTTAGTTGCAATAAAGAAAAAATATCCAAGTTGTTTGATCTGTTTTGACAAATAAGTAAAAAAGCTCTAAGGTTCATTATTATGCAAAAAACTTTTTATGTAATCTCCATTTTGCAAAAAAAAACCTCAAAAATCAAGTCGTTTAGTAGAAAAAAATATATAGAGATTCTCTAAATCACCGACGGGATAAGCGACACAAAAGTCGTCAGACAGATATTATTACATACGAGATGCAGAAAAATCTGCCGATCCCAACAATAATAAATAATAATAATAATAATAACGCAGGGCAGCTTATGGCGAGCTGTTGGGGGGTAGCGACCCCACGTACCTGAGTGCTCCTGGGGGATCCTGACGGGGGGTGATGGGTCGGGGCCTCCGCCTCTGTCTTGCCTTAACCGGCCGGCCAGAGTGGAGTCGCGAGAGTTGCGGCTCGGGGGTGGATGTGGAAACGTAAGGGGTTAGTTGGCTTCGGTTTAAAGCCCAGTATTACACCTCTCCGCCCTTAGCCTTCCGCACTGGTGTTGCCCTTAGGCCACTCTATGTGTCGCTTTTTATGGGGGCCCATCTAGCGGGAGGCGAGTCATCGTCTACCAGTTTTTTTTTTGCTATGAGACACTTTTCTTGGTAGACGTCCGGCTGTCTCACACAATAGCCCAATTACCCAGTCCTCCATTTCATCCCCATAGCCCGATTTGTATTTAGATTCCATATATTCATAAATAGTTCTTGCACCAAGCGGGTGCTGTCTCTGTGTGCGTCCCATGACACGGATAGGGACAGCATCCGCTCGATGTACACATTACATTTCATTAAATTGTCGAAAGGGCCTCTACGCGTTGGCTTCGGCTCCGCGCACGCCTCCCAAAGGTCCGGGACACTATTGTCCCGTGAGCGGGTGCGACATACAGGAATAATAATAAAATGTATTTATTCAAAACAATAATTTCAGTCATGTGTGTAAACTCGATATCCCCAAAAATGTCGCTTAGATAATTTCTACTTTCCAGCATCGGTATATTTTGACACTCAAGTAAATTAACATTTATAAGGTATCCATTGACCTTGAACATAGAAAAAAAAACAAAAAAAATATCGTCTAGTAAAATATCGTCAATATCAACAAGTCAAAAAAAGTCAAGTCAAAAATCTGAGAACATTACTAATGTAGTTATAAAAAACTATCACTGTTTATAAGTAAAGGACGTAAATCCGTTTTCCAACGGTAAAGTTGAGTTTGTCGCTCTATTATTTATAGTTTATCTTTTCATTAGAGCAACATGACCCGGGGGATAAAGCTGTGCCTCGACTACTATGTTAAAATATCGGTTCATCCGCTGGGACACGATATGATTTATTTATTAAAAAACGGTATTTTTTTATTTATGCATGATTTTACACGTATAATCAAGAATCTTGTCGGCGTTTTAACTATTTTTGCTAGGTACACATAAAAAAGAAACTAAAAAGTATTTTTCGATTCGAGACTTCCAAATGGCTTATTTCACTTGTTTTTTTGGAAAATAGCTTTAACGCATTTTATTTGTAATATTCTACTGTAGTGGGTAAATAGATATTTAGTAATCCGAAATAATTATATCATTGTTTAAATGATTTATTTTACTTCGAGATTTTTCAATGCCTTTAAATAAGGTATAAGGTTTGTTGATCTTCAACTCACGCTCGGACTATGCGAGTGTATGAAGCTGCTTGGACGCCACTCAACGAGATTATGAACGAAGTAATGTTCCGGGGGCGCACGGTCGGCGGGGGGAATAACGTTAGGCTCCACCCAGATCCTCAAGGACGTTGGGATTAGGAGTCGCCTTAATCCATTTCTAAACTATATATTTAGCATTTCGAAGAATGTCTTAACAAATTCTCCGTGGAAAAATTATAAGATTATTAATATTTTGCCCCAGAAAACTAAGTAAAGTTGGACGAAAATTGTAAAATCGTAAGCAGGCGTTAAGTGTTTTTTTTATACTTTAACAATGGAAATCTATTCTGATTTTCAGTTCAAAAAAAGATGAACGTTTACATTACAATTTATCCGCATCAAATATTTCAATTATTGTTTGGTATTAAAGTTCCAGATTTATCAAAAAGTGATTTTGTATTCTTCATACATTTTTACTATGGCGGCCGCGCGCCGATCTAAATACGCATTCCCCGCGCTCTATGGTTCAGTCGCTAACGCTCGGCGCAGTCTTCGGAAATGTTTGCCCTCGAAAAAAAAAAATCGCCCGAACTCGTATTGATAGACTATGGAGCCTATCGATCCTTTCGTTTATTAAAAACTAGCGACCCGCCCCGGCTTCGCACGAGTGCAATGTTGATAAATTACGCATGTATTATACATAATATAAACCTTCCTATTAAATCACTCTATCTGTTGCGTATTTTTAAAGATCTAAGCATACAAAGGGGCAGACAGCGGGAAGCGACTTTGTTTTATACTATGTAGTGAAAAGGTTGTAGCTGTCCGGATTCTACAAATAAAGTACGCCATTTTGGATAACTCCCCTATTGCCGGTGACGTTTGCCGGCTACCTACCATACAAATCATCCAAGTATCCAAACAAATCATATCGGAATGTATGGAAGCTAACTTGGCGACGCTTAGGACTTCATATTTGTATGAAATGCGTAGCCGGCGACGCTATGGCGACCCAGTGTGGCAGGGCACTAACAGCTTTAAGCACCGCAGGCGTAATTAAGACCCATTAGTATTCAGTTTATTCACGCGTCGTTAGACCGCACGCGTTAATCAGCAGCTCTGACAATTCATTTATTGCCAAATTGTATTGGTTATGCACGTTCGGCTCAGTGTGATGGCTAATTAGAGATACTCAGATTGGTTAAGTTAATATGTGCATTGTGCATGGGCGAATTCAAAAAAACTGCCAATATATAAACAAGAACGTGATCCATCTTTCCAGATGTTTGTAAATGACACCACCTTGGCGAGGTTTCCGTCCCATGTACAATAAATTGTACAAATAGCACATCTACGATCTTTATCAAACACAAATTTATATAAAAAATAAATATTGAAAACGTAAGCATCTTTCTCCCGAGATGTTGGTGACATAAACGGTAGAAATGGCCATGCATAAGGCTAGATTCTACCTAAACTACTAACCAATATACAATTGCATTCCATGTACGAGTATTTTTATAAAAATATCGCGGGATATCTACGTTCCTAAGGGTTTACGAAGATAAAAAGGAGAGAGAATTATTATCATAACTAACTTTTCGCAGGTTATTCCGCGCTTACCCCGAAACGAAAGAGTTCTTCAAAATGGTTCGCAAGCTGCCCGAAGAAGAATTCTCTGCGAACATCCAGTTCAAAGCGCACGTGATCAACCTCATGACCTCCCTCGACCAAGCAGTGGCCAACCTGAACCATCCTGAGGTGGTCGCCGCAATGATGCAGAAACTGGGAGAGTCGCATAAGAAACGACAAATCAAAGAAAGCCATTTTCATGTAAGTATTCGAAATATCCTCGAACGGAAATTCCTGTTTTTTTTAGTATCTGATGATATCTAATGTAACTACCTATTCCAATTGTTTATATACTTTATTATTTCAAAACACAAAACAACACAAGTACTTATTAAAGAAAAAATAAACTTACTTATTACTTAAACTAAATACAATAAACAACTAAAATATAAATATAATTAAAATAGACTCTAAAGGTTGTAAATACCCGCCAGGTCGCCTTCAGTGGATATTGTACCTAGAAGGCTGGCAGCGTTGCCTCTTTGGATGGCGGGGCTCAGTCGCTGTCCAAAGTAGCTGCCAGCCCTCTGGTCACCTGAAGCTTCGACCAGGCGTTCCGATATCTCTTTAAAGAGAATCTTGGCACCTGGTCCCCACGGGCCGAATGTTTCAACTCCAAAAGACGCAAATATGTAGCCCTCGCCTAGGGCTGCATACTTGCGCCGCCTGAGGTTTTCAGCCGTTGCGGCTGCCGCTCCGGCTTTGGAGGACGTGGCTTGAAGGTGGGACGCGGCCAGTGTATCGACGCAAGTAGCGTCCCAAATGAGCGTCCGGCCCAACCTCCACGGAACGAGCGTCATACCATCAGGTCGCTTGCCATCGTCGCGTGCGATACCGTTCGGCTCTAAAATGGCCGGCACATTGACGGAGACAAGGGCCATCCGTATGACGTCGTTCAGGGAAGCGTGCCGGGATATACGACCGGCGCTCTTTTGGCAGCATAAGCCATGGTGGCCTAACTCGTCCACGGTTGAGCCGCAACGGCAGCGGTGAGGCTCGGTGGTTTTAGTGCCGAGTCGCAGACTTGTTGCCAGGGTGAGAGCTGTTTTATCCAGCAGCGTACCAATGTTAGGTGATGGTAGCGCATGGAGCCAAAACCCCGATTCCGGTTCCGCCACGGCAAGTAGGCGAGCACGCTCTGTCAAATTTTGTGCCGTATCTGTCAGATCTTTTAGAACCAGTTGACAGAGCGGCTCGTCCCACAACCTCTGCGATTTGGTGGAAACTGGGAATGGCGCATTCAGGCAAGCCCGCGTCCACTCTTCCCTGGCCTCGTTCACACAGACAATGCAGTCGTTGTTAGAAGATGGACTGAAAATTTTATTTGCTAAGTCTTGAGTGCTGTGAAACGAAGATAAGAAGGCCGGAAGAGCGACACTGACAACTTGCCTGATGCCCAAACCACCATAGCGTATTGGAAGGGAGGCTTGGTTCCAAGCGCGGCTGTCGAGGTTGATGTTTAAAATGGATGTGAGCGTGGTCTTGAGGACAGAATCTAGGGGCTCGATAAGATGTGGGTATTTCCAAATAGGGCTACACCTTAGAATATACGTAAATTTAGGTACGAATAGACAAAATTTTATAACTGCCAGAGCCATGTGGGGATTTATTTTTAGAAGGCGGTCCGAATAATCTTTATGGGTAGTTTGATGTTCTTTAATGAGCGGAGGTATAGATTCTGGAAAAATAGGGGCGCCTAATAGTCTGAGAGTGGTTTTGTCGATGATTTTGATGTTAGGGGCTAATGAGTTGAAACGGTAAATGATATTGTTTGTATCTGAATCTGAAGCGGCAATGTTATTTGAAATGAAGAGCTCACATTTGGAAAAATTTAATTCAAGACCAATTGATGAGAATGAGTCATTTAAGATTTTGAGATCAGCCAAAACAGTTTTCCAGTCGCCTCCTAGAGTGCCGTCATCAAGGTACCACGAGTTAAACTGTGATTTTAGAGATGAAATTACGGGATGAATAGCGAGACTAAAGATGGCGGGACCAAGAGGGTCCCCTTGCTGGCAACCAACAGCTGATAAAAGTGGGTGATTTTTGAAAAGTAATTGCGAGGATTCATGATAGCATTGCCATAAATATTTATATATCGTCGGAGTTGCGTCATTGACTTGCTTGAGTAGAGCGCCTCTATCGACAGAGTTAAACGCATTTTTAACATCCACTTTCAGCAGCACTTCGCAACTATCGTCATTGACAAAGGCGCGCGCTGCGTGAACAGCAGCTTCGCAACCGCCTTTACTGCCAAAACCAAGCTGAATGGGTTGAAGTTTCTTGGTCAAGGGTTCAAAAATATACCTGCAACATATTTTGGAACAAATTCGCCTGAAAGTAAAGCCTACAGCGATCGGTCGTATTCCTCCGTCCTTCTTTTTTAGAGCGCAGAGATTAGCTCCATATAGGACACTTAGTATATCACTGCAGACTTTACCAGAAAGCATCAGGTTAATGAGCTGCGTGATGCTTCCAATTTGTATTTAATAATTAATATTTTTATAATAATTTGTATTTTAAAATTTAATAGCAATAGAAATGGTTTTTTTATAATGTATTGACTTGTAAAATGTTGACATTTTAATAATAAAAGTATGAGTATGAGTATCGGGTGCCCGATGTTTGATATAACGTGTTTTCATGTAATGTGACGTTTCGCATAATGTAATTGAACGTTAAATTATACGAAACGTCACTTTTTCTTATTGATTTATTATTTCCTTCCAAGTCTATCAACTTATAAATAGTAGGATAAATAAGTTACGTTATGTTATGTTTAGATTGGGCTACAAACTGTAATAGTTTTAAAAAACATGCTACTTCAAACGTTACATTAAGTCAACATTAGATGAAAATAAATTATCTAAAGCATTACGGACCCGATGAGATGAGACGGTAGACACCGCCACTCATAGAAGTTATAATATAAGTACATATAAATAATTGTCGAAGTTATAGAAACTGAACGACACTTGGATTTTACATATCGTAGACAATTTTGAACAAGACAGGAATACAATGTCTATTAACTTGTGTGATGACTCATTTCCTTTAATCATTTTTCCAGGATCTAAAAGACGTAATAGTGAAGATGTTCATCGAGGTGCTAAAGCTGGACGACGCGACTCTCGGCGCGTGGGGCAAGACCATCGCCTTCTGGTACAAGCATGTCTTTGAGACCCTCAACGCCGAAGAGACGAGATAGCATGTGCTGAGCAACTGAAATAGTCGGAACTATTCTATGGTCAAAATTCGTGTTCGTATTTTGAGGAACTTACAAAAAAAACGGTATAGCAGAAATATGCAAAAATTAACTGATAGCGACGTCTACATGCGGTTCTTCATCCGATCTTACCTAATTTTATACCTATATTTGACAAATTTACCATGTTATTTCATAATAAAATTTAAAAGGTTTTTTTTTTTGATTGAGGCAAAATCATGAAATAAGTATATCGATTTTAAAACCACAACTAGACTTCTTCTTAGACCGATAGAGGTTACTTATTTGACCTAGAAAATAGGTAAACGCTCTGACCCAAAAGACAAAATACATTTCAATAATTCCTCCAAAATATATTATCATATTGATAAGTACAATCTCTTTCAAAATATAACAAAACAAAATTGCATTTTCCACATTTCGGATATATTATAATACTGTATATTTATCTCTGACTCGAAATAGTGCACATTTGTAAGAAGACTAAACTTATATACTTAGGCCAGTCGAAGTCGGGGCAAGTGCGTCAGCGGGACTAGCGCACCTACCTTATCGAAATATGGAAAAGTACCGATGTTATAATATTAACGTCATTTTAGTTTTGCCAACTATAATTGCGTCCTTTCGGTCTCTTAGGTCCAGTTCCTGTTTTGCCCAGTTAACTCTTAGTCTATTGCTTCGAACGTCCGTTCCGTGAATGTCTAGCTTCTGGAACATCCATTCCGTGAATGTCTGTTTGGGCCAATGGTCGATTGGTACAGAATGAAGGAGGTTAGCGCAGTTAAATTTAAAATAAATAAAGAAAATAATGTCCATGTCCATTATCAGAGCAAGCGAAGCAAACCCTATCACTATTCCTCAACCTCTACATTTTCGTGGTACAATTTGAGGGAAAACTATCAAACCTCAAGTTTGGAATTTAACACGTTGGCTGCCATAAGCATCACCGGTGGGATCACGTAATCTTCTCTGTATGAGCATGAGCATCACCGGTGGCATCAGAAGCAAATTTTTCAGGTGGTTTTAAAATGGTGTTACATACTAGTATAACTTCTGTACTTTTCAATATGGAGGTGCGCTTCTCCCTCTAACGGACATGCCCTGCCTGACCTTAGTTTACCTAAGTTTAAAAACGTTAAAGTCCATTGTTTTATGTGTTAATTTTATGCTTTAGATTTTACGATTGACATTGTTAATTAACTAGAATCATTGATATATAGGTACACATTACTATGTGAAATTTTATGTGTAAGTATAAAAATAGAGGCTTTTTACACCTGTATAGAAATTTATATGTAACTTTGTCACAAATGATAGCTGTACGTTTTTAGATGCCTAATATAAGATGTTAATTAGAATATTTTATTGTTATTACCTAATACTTACGTGTTTAGTTACTTTGTTTTTTTATTTATTCATGTCAACTTATATTTCCTTAGAACCATAACTATAAAAGTACTTATGTTGATAAAGTATGTGATTATCGTTCTAAGCCAAATCTTGATTCGAATTTTAATACAACGGGAAAATAATCGGTAATATACTAACACCGAATAACGCCACGAAACTTCTCCATTAATAGGTAATGTCTATCTTGCTATATTACTATTGTTGCACAATGTGTCCGGAATCTTGTCGCGTTTGAGCGTAAAAATTGTCATGCCAAATTGCGTCTATCGAGGCAAGTGCGTCATTCGATGATACAATTGGATACGGATCGCTTAAAAATAACGTAAGTAATCTCGTCAATTCTTCGGATATGTTACAAAAACATAATTATATTCTAGTTACCTACCTAATTCAAAATGAAGTTCCGACCACTCAGCCGGTTTGTAATCTGTATAAAATAAATAATAATAAATAAAAATTTATTTATTCAGTAACACAGAAATTCAGCTGACAAACAGTGTTGGTACCTCTTTTAGTATTTCTTACATGTGCTAAGAGGTACCGCTCTTCTACGTGGTAAATTAATTGTATTATTGAATATTCTACTCGTCCCTAGTGCTATTTTATTGGCCCGCATCGCATACTTATTTATGTCCATTCTCCTGCTACTAACTGAATCAAAGTACAATATAACACTTGATAAGAAATTAACCGATTTAAAAAACACGCCTTCAATGTATTTGCCTAACTACTTGCACATTGACTTTTATGAATATAGACTGTATAAATGTGACTCTTGTATTATGTATAACTAAATATTAGTTATTTAATTACAGCAAACGTAACATCATCATACCTTAAAAATAACGTGAATTACATTGTAAGCACGTTGACTTTTATAAATATTGCTACCTAATGGGCATTAAATTAAACCAAGATTTATGTTGAGAATAACATACCTTTTCTGTAAATACGCCATTTACATACCAATTGTAAATATTTAAAATGTAAAATACTTTTATTATGAATATACCTAAGCAGTTCACCAAACATGTAAATACATATTTAATAATCTAAGTGTAGTGATTCAATAAATTTTATATGAAATCAAACATTGTTTCGTATTTTTATATGTAGGTAACCAAGGTATTTTATTTTTTTAAGAAAGGTGGACCAACAATCTGGTCAGGATAACGGGAAGCCGTTGGATAGCCATATCTATTATATAACAAGGTCTTTGTAATCAACAGTCCGCTAACATATACATAAATTCACAGCAACATCTCAAAGAACCTCAAAGCGCACGAACATTACTTTTACTCAAAGTACATACGTACAAACAACATACGTAATACACGTCTCAGCCTCACAAAGAGACAAACACAGATTCCTTAATTTAACGACACTGTCGAGTTGTCAAGTTTTAAAACATCATCATAATTTATTTGTGCGAGTTTCCTGAAGGGCCGTCAATGTCATGTTCTACCAGAATTATCTGCATGCATTTTGCTTAAGGAAGGCTGATACCTTAATGCCTAATGAGCAGACTAATATTAGTCTTGCGCACTAGATAGATTGGTTTAGTAGGACGTGAGCTCATAATAATATAAGTAAACTAGCGACCGACCCCGGCTTCGCACGGGTGCAATGCTGATAAATTATGCATGTATTATGCATATAAATCTTCCTCTTGAATCACTCTATTAAACCGCATCAAAATCCGTTGCGTAGTTTTAAAGATCTAAGCATAGCATACACAGGTATAAACAGCAGGGGTCCCGTGATGGTTGCGTTTATCACGTGATAAATAAGTGACAAAGCATCTGTCATTCACACTAGCATTTTGACAAAACGTGACGGATGCTTTGTCACTTATTTATCGCGTGATAAAAGCAACCATCATAGGCCTACAGAGCGACTTTGTTTTATACTATGTAGTTATTACGACGGAATTGGCGCACCCTGAAGGCACATAAAAATATCTGGATTACTTAACACAGAGACAGTTCCACATTCTGGCCTTTCGGAAACGCTTTGTTTAGCAAAAAGCTATAAATAATAATGAAAACACAACCTCACCGAAATAGACCTAGTCCCAAATTAAGCTCAAGAAGGCTTGTGTCATGTGGGTACTAGGCGACGACATACATACTTACATAAATAAATAAATACTTTTATATACTTAGAACATCCATGACTCAGGCTCAAATATTCGTGTTCATCACACAAATAAGTGCCCTTGTCGGGAATTGATAGCAGGACCGCCGGTTCTATAGGCAGCTGCCTTACCACTGCGCCACCAACCGCGTCATCATATTTAGTACCTATACCGGGTGATCAAACCAAATGGGTCAGTAGGGAGAAGTCACGAAATATAAGAGATAGGGAAATGTGTTCTTAAGAACCATGGCATCGATTTTAGATTTAATAAAAACTGCATTATATTTTTTTTATAAATCTCATACATAATTTCATACATAACCCGGTCAAAACCTCTGTAAAGAATGTTACAATACGCCATGCGATTACTTATAGAATTTTAACCAGGTTCAATTCCCAGTTATACATGAGGTTTATAGAAAATTTGAATGCAGTTTGTATTAAATCTAAAATCGACTCCATGGTTCCTAAGACCAGATTTCCCTATTTCTTATTGTTTTCGTTTTTTCCCTACTGTCCCATTTGGATTGATCACCCTGTATAAACCACGAGATATTTGTAGTTAGTCTAGAATAATGGTTGATGAACCGCAAAACCCAACCAGTGGTTTGCGGTTCGCGGACCACCGGTTGTCCGCAGGAGTAAGATATGGTCCGCGACAGATTTCAAATTCACAGGCAATAGTCGTACATCCCCTATTATATGTTCGCCGGAGGGGAATTTGTTTACCTTCATTTTGGTCCAGGCAAATAACAGAAATAAATGTGATCCTTGGTCGACGAAAGGTTGCGAATTGCGAACCACTGGTCTAGAAGTTCGTTAGTACCAAAAAAAACAGACTATAAGTATACCTAGACACAGTTTCCAAGTCAGTACATTGTCAGTTCTTTAGGTTGTTAAAGCCCGGCGAGATAAGCCGACGTCGACGGCTGGATAATTCAGAGGCATGCATATTGAAGCGGCCTCGCGCGCACGACTTATTACACACAGTGCAAAGGGATAAACGCGCTGGTTTTTCAGGCGTTTTTTTACTCTACCTAATCTTTTCCCTTTCTTCCTTCTCTTATACAAGAATATGGTCATTCAAGAAAAGTACCATTGCCTATATAAAATTGAGTCCCACCGACCTGTTATTATGGACGGCGCCTTCTTAGCGAGTTTTGTCCCAGTTTTAGTCTCATACATTTCATAGAGCATTAAGAACTCTTTAACACACTATAGCTATGTAGAGGATTTACTATAAGAGCCGCAACGGACGTGCATTCTAGCTGCAAAAGTATAGATTGAATGTAATCCTGTTGCATTCGGTAAAACCGTATTACAACTGAATTGCAACTGCACGTATTATATAACTTAGGATAAGAGGGAGTGCATAGATACTGTCATACTGTCGAACCACATATGGGCATAGTTAATGAAAAAAGTTGGATACCTATACTGTCAAAAACGCCTGGTATAAAAATAGCAGTGCGTTAATCTTTAGGGGAGAACAAGTCGCTACAAAAATTTAGGTGTTTTAATTTCTTTGAATAATTGAAATGTGAAGTTAACAAACAAGGCCCATAATACTACGTTCTTCAAAAGTTTAGTAGAATTTCAGATTACTGGTTGGAGCCCACTAACTTTTTTTATACGTGATAGGTGGTACATTTAAGAAATCTAGTTGTTTAGGTGATGGATATTTTTCGAATAATGGAAAGTTAATAAATAAATCTAGGTAGTTTTCCTGAAGTTGTTTAGGATTTCAGATTACTGGTTAGCACCCACTATTTTATACGTTGTCAATATAAAAGTTTATTACGTTATTATGTGTAGGAAACTTCGCTAAGGAATATTAGATTTTATAGAATTTGTATGCCTCTTGGTTTTCTGATTACCTACCCAGCGCATCCACAACTTAGTTTGTATAGCGAAACTATATTTGTGCTACAAAAAAGAGCGATTCGTTCTATATATAACCTGAATTCTCGTGACTCCTTAAGAGACATTTTCAAAGATATAAACATCTTAACTGTAGCGTCCCAATATATTTATGAGAGTATTATGTATGTTATTAAGAACATAGATTCATTTCCAAAAAATTCCGATGTCCACAATTTTAACACTAGAAATAAAAATAAAATTGCTATTAGAAAGTTTCGTGTTCGTAAAGTATATAAATCATTTTTAGGCCAATGTATTCATTTTTAGGGTTCCGTACCTCAAAAGGAAAAAACGGAACCCTTATAGGATCACTTTGTTGTCCGTCTGTCCGTCCGTCCGTCCGTCTGTCAAGACCCTTTTTCTCAGGAACGCGTGGAGGTATGAAGCTGAAATTTATATCAATTACTCAGGTCTACTGTCCCTTGAAGCTGTGAAAAAATCAAACTTCTAAGCCAACGCAATCAAAAGATACAGCCGTTTATGCCGCAAATTTTCGACACTTGCAAGGGAATCAAAACCTACAGGGTGCTTCCCGTGAACTCAGAATCTTGAAATTTGGTACGAAGCAACGTCTTATAGCATAGATAAAGGAAAAATTACGAAAACCATAAATTTTTAGTTACATCACATAATATTTTTTTTTTTTATAATTTTAAACTTACTACCCATTTCCTCATAAACGCGTAGAGGTATTAAATTGAAATTCATACCAAATACTCAGGTCTATAATACCTTTAAGCTGTAACAAAATCAAACATCTATGTCAACGCCATCAAAAGAAACAGCAATTTAAGCTGCATATTTTGAAACTCGCAAGTACTCGCAAGGGAATCAAAACCTAAAGGGTACTTCCAGTCGACCTAGAATCTTGAAATTTGGCATGAAGCAACGGGAAAAATTCCGAAAACCTTAAATTTTTAGTTACATTACAAAGTATATATTTTTTTATAAATATAAACTTATTACTTTTTTCCTCATGAACGCGTAGAGCTATCAAGTTGAAATTCATATCAAATACTTAGATCTAATTGCCTTTAACCCGTGAAAAAAAAAAATTATAAGAACTTTGTAAACCTTGCAGGTTTGTACGGAACCCTCGGTGCGCGAGTCCGACTCGCACTTGGCCGGTTTTTTTATAACAAGTTACCTAATCATATTTTAAAATTAGCCTTTCCATCTCTCAAAAATTATTTAAAAAAAATCTAATGTCAAAAGCATATTATACAGTAGAGGACTATCTGACAGACAAAAATGCATGGCCTGAACCAGAAACCGAGTAACTGACTCCTTAGATTGTACCTGACTAGTTTAAGGGACACAGTTCTAATAAGAAAGCATATCAAACGTGCATAAATTGTGTTATACCGTCATACTTTCTTGTAGTTTCTATATTTTATTCTTACACTACGTCCTCATTTATATCTTGGAATACACTTTTAATATGTTTTCTTCGAGAACTACGTATAGTTAAGTTCATATTACTGTAATAGTTAAGTAGGGTAAATCGCCAATAATTGGCCACCGTTCAATAACTGGCCACCTCAAACTAAAAATGAACTCTGTTCACCTACAAACTGAATTCATTCTATTATAACGTGGCCAGTTATTGAAGGGCGGCCAGTAATAAACAGCTTATACTAGAATGAACTATATTTATAGGTGAACAGAGTTCATTTTTAGTTTGAGGTGGCCAGTTATTGAATGGTGGCCAATTATTGGCGATTTACCCTACCTTATCCTTTATGAAAAAATTACTGACTGTTGAGTTTCTTTCGGCGTTTCTTCTCAACAGTGGTCTCCTCTTGTGAAATGCCGGTAGACTCGTGGCCTACTTGCAGAATAAAGTTCATTATTTCATTGTTATTTCATTATAGTGAAGCGAAGCGAAGCGAAATTACATAAAAGATTATTTGCGTGTGTTATGGTGTTGCTTATTTTCTAACCCCGTACTCTCACCCCCTCATTCTGTTCTAGGACCCGAAAAAACATCACCGATTTTTATTAATTTTTTTAATTCAGTTTTAGGGGTCGCTACCGCCCATTAAAAATCCGAGATAAATGTTAATGAAACTCGGTTCACATAGTTTTCTTTTTAATTTTTTAGCAGTGATATTGTTTGAATCAGGAAAATCTACAGGCGTCAATCCGGAAGGCGAAAAACCGTGTGGAGTGGAGAGCTTTGGTGCAACAGATAACGGCCTCAAATGGTCACGACCCTCAGTCATGAGGAAGCGAGGAAGAAGAAGAAGAAGATTGTTTGAATAACCTAATGTATCAATATCAATCTAGTTATATATCAAGTGAATTATTCCGTGTTATAGAAAAAAAATTTGGTAGTTCATATTGAACTAGATAATTTTTTTCTATATTTTTTTAAATACGATTAGGGGAAGATTGGCACCATTCGTACACGGGGCAGCTGCATACAGTCACTATTACAGCTTATCAGGACAATATATTTATTACGGGTTTGTGTGTGTGGGTAGGCACTGACGGCGACCGGTGGACCACGAAGTTAGCTGTCGGCTTCCGGTTCGTGTCCCAAGATGGCCGCATGCGTTTAAGTTTAGTTGTTCATTATTTATTCATTTTAGTTGTTCAATGTGTAGTATTGATAGCGTATTGTGCAGTGATCTAACGTATGAGTGAATAGCTAATGAAGAATTCAACTTGAAGCGTTCATAGCCCTTCCTGGGTCAAGGCCCGATAGTCCGCGTGGTTTTTTGTAAATCGCTATCACTTTACAAAAAGCAAAACCTCACCGAACAACGGCATGCTCTACGAGCAAACTTGAAATTGGCGAAATCATCATTAACCTGATGGAAGCCATATTTTAAAATTAGAATTAGAATTAGAAGTTAGCTGTCAGTGCGGTTACCAAGAGCGACACGAGAGGGCGTTATTTGTTTTCGCACCCTTTAAGTAAATTTTTCGTCGATGTTCTCGGATGTATCGTGCTTAAGTGGAGCGGTAAATCTGATTTTTTTTTTGATCAACGGTAAGTAAATACTATCATTTCCATGATAAAGTGTAGTTAGCAATATTTTATTTTGACGTTCGGGGCAGGTTCGTACGCCTACGCCTGGGGCACATTCATATACGTCATGCATGTACCCCTATTAACATGTTTCTTTTTATTTCAGAAAATTAGCAAAAATAGTGCGGAATTATACGAAAAAAGAGTTTTCTAACGAAATAGAGTCACAATTTATCGAATATATTGAAAATTTTCGAAAATGCATTGCGGGCTCAAAAGTCAGTAAGCTGTCATATGATTATGCCAAAGAATTGAAACGGAAATGTCCGCCAATGGGATTGGCGGGTATTGACTTGATTTTAAAGACCATTAAAACTAATTTTGATATATTATTATTGCTGTTTTATTTAACATGTACGAAGTTATCTCATACTGTCTGAATGTTCCCCGACCCATGTACCAATGTACCCCTTCAGTGGGGTAGATTCGGACATTTGACAGCTTCTACTAAAAGTCGATCTACTCGTTTGTTGTAAAAGTAGGCGACTTCTAACTTTTTAATTAGGAAGCTAAATGTATCTGCTATATTATAGCGGCTGATGGACGAATCTAAATAAAAATTACAAAAATCGTAATGTAAAAAGTGTACGAATGGTGCCAATCTTCCCCTATGTACGTTCTGTAAGTATTATGATACAAAGAAAAAACCTTTTTTTTTTTATATCTTTTTCAGATTTTTTACTTGCCGGTAGCGACCCCTAAAACTGAATTAAAAAAATAAATGAAAAATTAGTGACGTTTTTTCGGGTCCTAGAACAGAATGAGGGGGTGAGAGTACGAGGTTAGAAAATAAGCAACACCCTAGCGTGTACCATAAAGGAATCTTCCATAATCATGCATTACGTGCCTTATTTTATTTGGCCCGATCGACTTACATATATGATTTTGTTGTGAAAAAATAAACAACAACCGCATTACGCATTTTGTCTTATTTTCGAATTTGATCTGCATTCTATATCTCTTCTGACTTTCGCTCCACTTTGCCAGGTTTTGTGCTAGTGAGATGCATAATTTCCCTGCCACCTCCCAAATATCATCTGGCCAGCTCTCTGGTGGTCTGCCCACTGATCTCTGACCATCACTCTCTGACCCCGACTACTTTTGACCATCTGCCGTTCGTTCCGTCTTGTGAAGTGAACTATCTCCACTTAATTTGGGGTAGTTTATCCCCAGCATCTGTTACTTTGCTTTGGATGAATGACGGGGAGAATTGTGGATAGGAAAAGAAACAAAATAAAACTACGCATTTTTATTGATTTTTTATTTTTTTACAATTAATCATATAACATACAAACCAGCCGAAGTATGGCTAAACCCATTTATTATCTAAACTTATGAACAATACAAGAAATTGATACATCTCAAATTCACCTTACTTTTAAATATATAGATATATTATATATGCATTCACTCTACATATTAATCTACAACCTACTTAATCATAATCTACGTTTTGCATAAATTCAAAGTAAATATGCCCAAAAGAAATATTGTTGAACTATGAATATACATATAACTTTTTGGCAATTAATTGAGTATCATTTCTGTGCATAGCAAAATTAATTTTCTTTTAACATGTAACTTAGATCTTATTCATAAAGAGGCCACAAATATAACATGCGTTTCTGTCGTCAGTTCGATTACATAGGGACTTTTTGTTAAACATTATTTATTGCCTATACTATAAATGTTACTCTTATGAAATGTAAGAAAAATATCCTTACGCAATAACTGAATTAATCTACCAGTGCTGTGCAGTGACAGTCGAGGGTACGGTCAGGAGCGACGCGGGGCGGCGCGCGACACGCGCGGGCCGCCCCGCCTCTTGTGCGTACACATTGCGCTAACGATACGATACGATACGATACGATACAACACTTCACATAATGCTCAAAACAACTATTTTGTCATCTACATAAAATTTGCTCCAAATGTTTTTATATTAAAATATTTCTACTTATTGTAACTTCTAATTAGTTACAGCCAACTTTACAAATAATTGATACATTAGACTCTCAAATAGATCTCTACTAACTATTATTAATGGTAAAAAATAAAGAATAAAATACTTCTAAACATTGCATTTCAATCACATAAGGTTTAGTTTAATTATACATAATAATAACATCTTTTTAAAACCCGAACATAAGTATTACAAGAACATTGATATCGTTGAGTTCTGGAATGGAAAATAGCACACTTAAATTCACTAACTGTTACACTTACATAATAATTATTGTTCTCCTGCTTTGTTTGTAAAATACATTGCTTTTAGGTAGTCCCAGAAAAATAACAGTAAAATACATCAACTATCCATTACGTTGAAAAGTTTGATGATAATAAACGACTTAAATTAACTTAAGAGAGGTTAGTAATATGCGTGTGTACCAAATAACAGTGCAGTGCTCGTGGTAAGTACGGTAGATAAGAGTTAAATAAGTCTGATATAGGACACTAGGTGAGGTTATGCATGAGGTATAAAGACGGAACGAGGTGCAGCCACCATCTCAGCGCGGCGCAACACCGCCACTCTATTATTTGGTACGTGCGGTCCTCTGCGGAACACCAAGGATGGATGTGTACAGTACAGTATACATTACAAGTATTACTAAATAAGGCAGCCGATCCTAAAACTTACTATTCGAACATCCCATACGCATTTACGCATGCCTCAATATATTATGACATTAATTGAGTTACATCAATCAATTTTAGACACGAGAATACAAGGTTCAAATAAATACCCAAAATAGTTAATTCGAATAAGAACATAAGGAACACTAGAGCAGCAATCAAATTGCGAACACATTTGTACTACATAAAAATAATACACAACCTTTTGCGCGAAAAGACTGATAAGTTAACTTTAAAAGTTACCATGAAACTGTTTCACTTTCAGCTAATACTAGATCTTTAGAATAAATTTTCCCATCACAGAGATTTGCACAGAAAAATCTCTTAATGTAAGCCTATTGATATTATAATTATGACGTAAATTTAGTATCTGTATATCATAGTAAGTGTTCCAATACAAAGAGTACGTTATCGTTACATATATCGAGGAGGATCAATGCTTAGCTGATGCACGCCAGACGAGACAGCTACGGCTATTCTAACTTATCCTACAGCTGATATCGTCACAATGGGGCGTCACAGAAACGCGTTTACAACTACATTGTACTTTAACTCAAAGGTGGTACCGAAAAATATATACTTTCATTATTAAAACAACGCCAATCATTTATTACTTTAGAGTGTCACTCACTACAAGGCATTCGATTTAGTACTCATTATTATAACACAAAAATTTCAATATCAAACTTAACGCATACGATGGTGATCACGGATATGAATAGAACAAAATTAATTCGAATTAGAAATGTAGTAGATATGCAACGTTCAAAGATATTTGGGGAAAATAAATTTCAGATGACATCGGTGGTATTGACACTAGGTATATTATCAGTCTCACCTCGCGCACGCGCGCGGCCGTGTGATGTCATGACTTCAATTAAACTTACTCGTAATTTTCTTTGATTCACACATTGGGATAGCTACTTCAGACGTGGTGGGGTCATAACTAATTTAGCTTGTTCGTTTGTACAACATAATCGGGTAACGGCAGTCGTCCACTCGTATAATGCACTTCGAAATGTACAACACGATACATTACTAAAGTAAAAAAAATACACGAAGCGGTTGTCTCGTCACTTACATATGTGTCGCTGGCAGTAGGAAACCTCTAACAAAATAAATATTTCATCCGACTCACTGGATAATATTAAAAATATTTTCTTAATCACAGCTATCAGTCTGTCAAAATTTAAATTAAGTATATTTTCAGAATTGGATTAGTCGTTCCTCACTTACATAGGTTATTCAAGTACAAGTACAATCAAGGTACACAAGTGACTAATAAACGACGCAGAGTATTGTTCACGCCAATACACACGAGTCAGGGTGCTGTTGCGGCTGTGACAGTGCCTGGTCGCCGAACTGCGAGTACCTACGTTATACAACACGTCGAGTCGCGACCGGCGCACTTTAGAGTACAAATGATTGAATATAAACAATTTCACACAGGTACAACAGAGATCTAATGAAAGAATAATACGAATATAAACTAGTTTCATATAGGATATGATTGATAATTATGCTCGATAACAAAAACTTATTTAAAGCGATGTTTGAATGCGAGAGACTAGAGAAGCAGTGTCTTGTGTAGTTAGCGAGCAGCAACGGGAGTCTACTGCATCAATTAACTGATGGTGGGGGGGTTGGCCTTCGTACGCGGGACATATATACACAAGTTCGAACGCAAACACGATCCGACGCGATTCTGAGACAGTAGCCTGCTATTATACACAGTTAACCCTCCAGCAGGCACGCGGCCCGCCGAGGACGCGCGGCCCTAACGGATAAATGGCGACTTACCGATCTACAACTATACATATAGCAGTTAAAAATATTCTCAGCAATCACATTCAAGTTAAATTACCACATTAAAGAGAATTTAGCTTAGTCAACATTTTTTTTATCAATGGCCCTCTGTTTACACGTAAAGTCACTCAGTACATTTTTTTTATTTTGTATTAATCAGTTGTTAGTGTTTATCAAGAACACCCTTTTCTTACAGCTATATACCAATAATACAAAAATCCATTCACTATAATTAAGGTAAATTTTAGATATTTAAACACTAAAATGTAAAATATGAAACATCCTAAATAAACTCTTGATATTCCAATTTTAGGCATTAGCTCAATTAAATATATGCTTGAGTGACTATGACAAAAGAGAAATAAATGCATATAATAATACTAGCCAACCATTCCCTTGTAACGTGTTCTTCGTCCAAGCTGCTCAGGCCTCTAACCTTAGCGCTAACACTACGTATGTCAAAGCCTTCGTTATTTTATATTTGGTATCTATCTCTTATGTATTCGCACCACATAACAAGACTAGAGGAAGGATTGCCTCTCGCGCGCCTCTAACCGATAACGTCAAATAAGGAAGACTAGTTTTACAAGTACATATCACTAATGTGCTTCTATTGATCGGGCCGACCCGACGACGAACGCCCTAACGTACAAAAATATTTATATATAAATAAATAAAGACAACAAGCAAAACTTTAACCTTATCAAATTAAAAAGGCCATCCTGAACTATCACTATAATAAAGTTACGTTACAGTAAGTATTCATTAACAAGAGATTTTATGCGTTCGGGAAAACGTATTTAAAATATGGAAAAATTATGTCTTTTAATGGTCACCAAATCAATGCTCCTGCAGGATTGCTCACAGAATGGGCGACCGCACACATATTTGGTCCCTTCGAGCTGCGTGTACCAAAATAGCTGGATTATAGATAAAAATTCGTCAAAACGCCGTTCGCGCCCTGCCGCTTGCCGCACCATATACAGCTAGTTATTCTACAGTTTAAAATGAGATTGCAAATTCATGAGAATTACTGAATAGATAAGGCAACATTGACAGCAGAATTAAAGGTATTCTGGACAGTCAAAGGGTCGTTCTCAGTGGAACATTTATAAATCGAATTGTAAGCGCATGCAACATATGGCAAGCGGCGACGCCGGCAACTCGTGACACGGTCCGACACGCATTCAGGCGGTTTGTGTGCTTCGCCAAACACAATTTTCGATACTCTCGCTAATGGTCCTTATAATTAAGAGCTAACATCGGAGATTACAAAATTTAAGAATTACAACTCCGCATAAGAGAAAGCGTTATGAGATAAAAATTAAAATTAACAACAACATTATGAGCAAACTACTGAATACTTGAGCTAAAATAATACCAGAGCAGCTTGGATGCGCTCGACCGACGCGGCGGCTGGAGCGCCTTTGTACGATCATGTTGTGATGAGAGATCTACGCGGGCAGACTACGAGAACTTCAGTGGTCGTTATGTTTCAAATGGCAATTACACATAGACTTTGGCATTCAAGTGTTATGGAATAAACGCAAAATTTTCGGACTCACATTCCACACGAGAGACAGACGCTAGACTAAAATTAAAAAGAAATCGACTCGAAAAAATTTAAATCACTTATTAATTCGGGTAAACTTCATGAAAAACAAATAAATAGATAAAAATATTTACACATAGGTATTATATAAAATATATATATATAACTATTAGACGTTGATCGATGACATAACACTTACGATAAAAGTAAAACATAGCTAAGCTCATTAATGATTACACAAGGCGAGGGCGCGGGCCCCGCGGCCGTGGCCAAGTGTCCTGCGCCGGAGTCGGGCGCGGGCTTCTATACACTACAGTGTAGCGGGCCAGCCCCGCGCACAGGCCCGGTTCCATCGCATCAGAGTACCGACTGCCTAGACCGAGCGCCAGTGCGACGACTGGCCACTAGAGGGTCGACTATCGACCGAAGAACCGGTCGCGCAGCCACCCGGCACCCCACTCCGGGCACAATTCATTATATTTCTTTCCAAGGAAACGTTTACACCTGCCATCGGTTACGGTAACGTACCACAGTTCATTGAGGCACAATCATTGGTTTCTTTTAATTGCTTCTTTTTTTATATTTTTTTTGTTTTTTTTTTTATTTTTTTTTTCTTACATTTCCTACCTATGATAATTATTATAATTACTTTTAGGTACGTAAATTTATTCTAAATAACAGAAACGAGTCACGAAAAAATGTTTTTAAAAGTGAAAGCGTGAAGCGTATTAAATCTTTTAAGAATATAATTTCACAATATACACATACAGTATGTATAGGTTTAAGTATAAATATACAACAACATAATAATAACATATACTAAAATTGCACGTGACGCAATCGTGTGCAGGAAATAATGATGCAGTCATTGAACCGAGAGGAGATTCAAGTGACGCGGCGCTGCGACCGCGCCTGCGCCGCGCCTCACAACCTAGCTGCCGCGGCCCTACCACCCGCTCATTCTCCGCACTGTAGTGTCCACTCCACACTCCAGTGTGAACTCCACACACTCTCCACACCGCAGTGGATAGGTAAATCGCTATCACACTGCCACGGATCGATTTACACCGATTCAATTTTCCTTACTTGTCTTTGTTTGACAAATTTCTAACCTGAAATTACACCTTTTGGACACAAGAAGAACCACAAGGTGTTTTCGTCATAACCAGCCTCAAATCTCACTTAAAAGTGAGAAATGGTGTTCAATATTCTGGTTTATCCTTAAAATTGCAGTTTGAGGTTGGAAGTTTAGTTAACAGACGAGCGACACTGAATGGGGTTTACCGAAGTTGTGTTTTTAAGTAACAATCGGCTTCCTCAGCAATGACATTGAACTGTTTCAGTAGTTTGCAGCTACCGTTTGGGTGTAGCATCTGTGGCAGCGCTCGGGAGTCTCCCTGCGGGCGAGCGGGCGGTAGCAGCCGAGCGACGCCGAGCGGAGCGGCATCTCTCGCGGCTATACCGACACCTAACACCACTAAACCGACGCCACTACATTTACATTGTCTCTTTACAATATTATATACCCATTATTAAGTACTGATAACTTTTTAACTGACTAAACATTTCAAGGCATGACTTCTTTCGTCTAAGTCTATGGACAACGTATTCTACAGGGCACTGGAACGTTATACTTTCCGTTATTGGCTTTATCTAACTTTAAAATGGAAAACGCTTTATAAAAATTATAATTATGACATTTATTGCTGTATTATAAAAATTCACATTTGCACCAGAGAACTATTGCAATTGAGGCATTTCGAATTGGTGTAGACGTGGACAGAACGATTTCTGATAGAAATAATTATTTAAATTTAGGTATTACTTCAATAAATTGTTAAAAAGAACACGTTGATCACTTAAATTGAGCTTTACGACAATAGAATTGACGCTGACCTGTTGATTGCGGCGCGACGCCGATAGGAACATCAGATCGATTTACCCGTACCGCAAAAATAATTTCAAAACGATTTGGAAGATTGTCACTAAACGAAGAGATGCAAACCAATCGTCCCTGACACCTCTTACTTATCTTTGATACTCACTCTTTGGCACCTAACATTAAACGTCATGACATTGTCATCTTATCCCCTCCGAGCCGACGTTTGTAGGTCGATAGCGAAAATCATTCGGTCGTCGCCAGAAGGGGCTTAAAACGAAAGCTATACTTAAAAAAACTGTTAAATTATATTGGTGTTACTTTACTTGTACTGTCAATAAAAAATAGAACTCCGCGTCACACCGAGCGGGCGGCGAGGAGTTTCAACCTCGCCGCTACGTAGTATAGGTAGTCTATTTAATGAGAAATGCTGATCGTTCCGGACATGAACACATGACACATGACACGTGACCACATGTAACACTAACTACTACAGGTCCAAGCGCCGGGCGACGCGCGAGCGCCGCCGCCTCCTAACTTATTTCATTAATTTGTGAAGAGTCCCGAGCTTGCGGCTCGACAAGGTACAGCTTTACTTACACCTAACTTAGCACTACAATCGTTATGTTTAATCGTAAGATCACTGGAAGATGCTCGAAATAGAATAGATAATGTACATTATTTATTATAGTCATTCGCTTTTTGTGATCGTAAGTTCGGATCATAAAGCGTGGTGGGTCCGTCTCGGACGGTGGGGCGCTGGCCCGGTCTCGTCAGAGCGCGAGTCCGGACGGCCGCGTGCCGGACGCCGGACGGCTGACGACCGGACCAGTCTGGCCGCCAGCCTCGCGACTTAGCTAATCCCGTAACATATTGGTAATGATATATTTTGGCAGAGTATCTCTGTGGCACACCATCAATAAATTAAAAGTAAATAAAAATGTAAATAAACTTTATGATAACGAACATTTACACGTGCGATCGTTGCCGTAAAATATCAATAGTATGCTTACCGAAACCTACGATAGGACTTAAGTGTACTCTTATACCTACAATGATGCAATACCGACACGCCTACGCTACAATATATTATTAACAGAATATCTAAAGCATATGTCACTTTGAATAACGTTCAAATTGAGCCTATAGAAAATACCACAAATCTTTTATTAAATAGATATTGATATGGCTAAATTTAAGTTAGAACTTTATTCTTACCTATAGGTACACAAAAGTGTAATATTTTAAATTACTGTCAATTATAGTACTTTATAACACTTCTCACAAATGTATGTAATATAAAATGATAAAACAATTTTCAATTTAATATATTAGGTTACCCTTACATTAATCGTATAATCTAGATAATCGTTTCATATATTAAACATAAAGTGGCACTTGAATCACAAATACTGGAAAAAATTTGGGGAAACAGTAGCTTCGGCGGGGCCGACCGCCGCCGGCGACTCTACTCTGATACTCTCCAACAAAATAGATTATCCTTACATTAGGCAAGATACTTTACATCACAGGATTACTGGATTGCAAGGAGCGCGCCGTCCGGCCGGGTTAAGTACGGAACGGGGCGGCGGTCCGGCCGGACGGTCGGGTCGGACACACGTCGGACCGGACGGTCGGGTCGGACACACGTCGGACCGGACGGTGGGCCGGACGGCCACGGCCGGACGGCACGGCGTCGGCGCCGCTCGCTCTCGCGTACGTGTCTATACTCATTTCCGTCTCAGACTATACGGCTTAAAAGGAATTTACCACTACAAGAATGCACTTCGAATCTCATAATTTTCAAATTTTGTTATCATTATAAAAATTACAAACTAATTATAAAACGTTTGTTAGTCTGCGAAATGCACTTACTCATTTATTGCTGAATAAAAATATCACTAATGGAAAACAAAGGCTCATCGCGAGTGAGAATTCAAAACCGAATAAATAATTAAAATACGATCAGTATGTAAAACGAGAAGTAAAAACACGAAAGAAACTCGGAACGAAACATCTCGACGGGCGAAACAGCAACAGCCCTCGAGCGCAACAAAATAAATACACACTAAAATAAGGCCACGGGACGAGTGACTGAGGTAGCCCGCGACGCACTACTCTACTCCACACCTAGCTCTATTTGGTAAGGGAGGCGGCATGCCGCGCTCCCGCGACCCTATCCTAATATACTTCATACAGGTATAACCGTCGATACATTATATGTCTGCCGTTGTATATGTATAATTCTTATGTACACTAAATAATCTACATGAACACTTACAACACAGTAGATAATAGTATTGTGGACAGTTGGCTACCGCGGGCGCGGCGCGTCGCGACGACGGTCGCGGCGCGTCGGGCGCGCGTCTGACTAGGCGATTGTCCGTCCCCGCGGGGACGACGAAGCGTAATTACAGAACTAGACCTACCGACCGATCTAGATGGACTCGCCGCCCAGCAGGTCGGGCGGCAGGAAGGAGTTGAGCGAGGAGGGCGTGGCGCGCTGCTCGTGCTGGTCGGGCCACAGGCCGGGGAAGCCGCCCCAGTCCTTGTTGCCGCCGCGCCAGGCGCCGCCGCCGCCCGAGCCCAGGTGCTGCAGGATCATCTGCACCTCCGACTCGGCCGGCGACTCCGCGAAGATCGTCGTGTTGCTCAACACGCAGTTGTTCAGCGCCATCTGGGCCTGCACAACCAAACATATCACTTCGACATTTGCACAACATTGCGGCGACTGACGATTTGCGACGCGATCCGAATTACATTAAAGTATTTAACGTTGTATGAGTGTACAAATTAAACGCTTGTCCGATTCGGGTTCGCTGTTACGCCGGAAACTCGCTCCCGAATCGGTAGAATGAAGCGTCACTGAACAGTTAGTACAAGGCACGGCATACCTCATACATATTAAATAACAGAATCGAATAATGGAGTCAACGATCGACGCATATCAAACTGGTCTAAATCCAAGTATAACTAGCCGGGAGTTCGCTTGTCACGCGACACATTATTTATCCGCATCCGTCTCTCTCCAACTGTACAGAAATGGTATAGCAATATATCTGTCGCGAACAAAGGCTCGCAGGACGCAGTTATGCGTAAAGGATTGTCTCAAGTACCTATATGTGTAAGTTGCAGGTGAAGTTGTGTACTCACTTTAGCTGCCTCTTCGCGAGTGGAGTAGCGCGCGAGCGCGAGTCCCTGGTTCAAGTACAGGTGGAAGTTCTGCAGCGGGCCGTGCTGTACGCACAGGGTCTTCAGAGTCGACCCGTCGATCTGATCACACACAAGACAATGATGGCTGTAGAATATTTTAAAGTAATTATCAGAGACACATGCATTTAAAATTATGCATCAACCCTTTATCAATTTTTCTGGTATAGAGTAAGTACTCTATCTCCTACATCTACCTTTACAGGGTTGGGCACATTAAGTGTCCTAGTCGTACATCTTATTTTTTTCTTACGTAAGGTGAGTCGGGGCTATTGTAGCTATGGGGTTATTGTATCTTCTTACCATTATAATGGTCTGTGACCCTTAAAATGGTCTGTGTATATATAGGATTGTGTATATATACCATTGGTCTGTGTATCCTATATATACACAGACCATTATAATGGTAAGAAGATACAATAACCCCATAGCTACAATAGCCCCGACTCACCTTAATGGACCTTTTTTTACCGTGTATATATGTTTTTAAATAAAGAATTTATTAGTTTTTATGATTTCTAGACTTTATCTTGATTTTTTTCGTTTTTGGTTTGTTTTCAACAATGGACGCGAAACGTGAGCTCGTTGTCGATTATTGCGAGAAATTAAGGAAACTGAAACATTTAAATATCAATATAAGGTTCCAATCGCGGACCATCAAGCCATTCAAGGAAACAAGTTCTTCACGAATCAGGCCCAAACCTGGACGTTAACCATCTGTTCGCGTCAAAAAAGTAATCAAAAATGTTCGTGGGCGTAATCCAGCCGAAAATATCCCGACGATCAATGAGTCGTATATTACGACATCATCTTGGATTGAAGGCCTACAAGAAACAAAAAAATCACGGATTAACGGAAGCCCAGAAAAAAACTAGAGTGAAAAAATGTAAGGAGATACTAGCATGGCAAGAGGGCGATGACAAATTTTTTTCCGATGAAAAAATGTTTCAATTACAGGATAGCCACAATCAACAGAATGATCGTGTGTATGGCGTATCGTTGAGGGACATACCAGTGGACAAATTAGCTGTACAACGATTTCAAAGTGCGTCTGCTGTCATGGTGTGGGGTGCGATATCGCCTAGAGGCAAGTTACCACTGCTGTTCATTGATCGAGGAGTCAAAATCAACCAAGAGTACTATATTCAGAACGTATTGCAGGGTCATTTGCTGGAAAATGCCCGAAATTTATATGGAAATGATTATTTTTGTTTCCAGCAAGACAGTGCCCCATCTCACAAAGCCAAACGCACTCAAGACTGGTGTCGAACGAATTTGACAGATTTTATACCTTGGCAAGAATGGCCCTTATCTTCACCCGACTTGAATCCGTTGGATTTTTCAATATGGGGATTTATGCTGAGTAAGATTGGGAGCAAGCAGGGCATGAATTTAAATTCATTCAAGCATCGGTTGGAGATTATATGGGACGATATTCCAGATGAGGTAGTGCGTGCCGCGAGTAATTCCTTCTATGGGAGAATGCGTAAGGTAATTAAAGCAAATGGAGAGAGATTTGAACTTATGAATTAATTTTATAATTTATGGTCTATGTTTAAACTAAATACATAAATACTTTTTTAATCTGGAGAGTTGTTTTAATTTTATGGATATTTTAAAGTAGGACACTTAATCTGTCCAACCCTGCATATGGCACGTGGCATGGCATCTGGGTTTACATGGCAGTTTTTTATTGTAATTTTACTGTAATGTTGGAGTTGGCAGGTGCAGACTTTTTCAAACTCAATGTGGTTGGAATAGTATAACCAATGTATTATATATCATACATTTTATAAGCTTATTCAGTTTGCATGCTTACGATTAGGTTAAAATTACAAGTTGCCGAATCGGTGACAAAAATAACGTGATATATGTGCTAAGTGCTAAAATCGTAGACGTTTAAATCCACGTTATCGATATCGACGTTAATGACGATAAAACATCCCTACACGTCTCAGGAAAGATTCCTAAATAAAATTTAAAAATAAGAAATAAATTACATGACACAAAATGTCAGACAAGTCTGTTTTTGTTGATCGGGTTTCGTTCCGGCAACAGGATTCACACGGGCCGAGCTAATGTTTAGAAGAACAGGGGGGTGATGGGGTGGTGTTATTGTACCTGAGCGGTAAGATTCTTCAGCAAGAGCCAGGTGGAGGCCTGCCAGGAGGGCACGTTGCGCGGCGGCTGCTGGACGGCGTGGTGCTGCGGCCAGGCCTTGTTGAGGCCGGGCGGGCCCGGGGGCTGCGCGCGCGGCTTGGCGGCCCAGGCGTCGGCCGGCGCCTTGCCGCCGCCGCCGCCGCCGCCGCCGCCGCCGCCGCCGCCGCCGCCGCCGCCGCCGCCCGCGCCCGAGGGCGGCGCGTAGCTCCACGTCGACGACGACAGCGAGCGCTCGCCGCCCGGCGGCGACGTCTTGCCGCCGAGCATGTCCGACTCCTTCAAATGAAATCAAATGAAATAATTTATTCAGTAAGTAGGCCACAGGGGCACTTTTACAAGTCAGATTGTGAATCTACCGGCATTTCGCAAGAGGAGACCGCTGTTGAGAAGAAAGTTGAAAGAAACTCAACAGTAAGCCATTTTTTCGTAAATAATACTTAAAACAATTACATAATACATTTGTGTTATAACTAATTACACTGGTATTACTGGAATTACCTTGATGGCGGTCAGCGACAGCGGCGACCGCACCACCGACCCGGGCGTCATCGACGGGTCGTCCTCCACGTTCTTGATCTGATTGCCCTGTACGGATTATAGTTGTAGGTTAAAAGGAACTTTTTGTAGCGGTACCGGATGTTTCAGTGTTTAGGGTTTATTGTGGGAAGCGTTAGTCTGCATTGTATGTTAAGATTGGCAAAAAAATAAAGTTTGTCTCTATAATTATTGATTAACAGACGAGCACTTTCTTGGGGGAAAATAATCATTAATAAAAAAAAATTACTATTCAGATTTCATTTAAAAAAGGTGAGAGTTAGTATAGTTATACAAACGCATTAATTAAATGAACATCTCTTCATTTCAATATTTCATTATTCAGAAAGACCTTCAAAAACATAAATAATAATTTTCTGCATCCACTAATAACGTTAAATTTTAAAGCTATTACTTTTTCAGTTTCTTAGGATCCATAAAACAGTTGAAGCTAATTCTATCGCGTATAATAACATAATATTTTTGATCTGTCAAAATACATTAGAATAGGACAATAATCATCACGATATAAATCACCACTACCAATGTCACACGTTATTTATTTCACTTAAATGAGTAACAATCGGAAAAAATGACAAAATGTTTTAGGTTAGGTGTGAGTTTTTAGGCTAGATCGAGTAAGTAGTGTGTAGTACGTTGGGTACCGACCAAACGTTCATTTTAAAAATACGTTATTGGATAGCAACGTACTGAAATTGTACTATTTTGTACCCAGTATAAAAAAAAATGTACCTTTATACAACAGAAGAAATAAGTAGATTAAATTGGTCGGTACGCAACGTACTCGTCTCGTACGGGCCAGTGGTTTACAATACGAATTTGAACACTAGGTATAACACAGGAAAATGTACTCATTATGTACCTTATGATTCGGGTACCATAATTACCATGTAATGTTTAGATCAATTATTATTCTTGTTCAAAGTTGGGCGGTATGGAACGAACACGTTCTGTACCGACCATAAAGCTTATTTTACCATTTATTTTAACTTAGTCAGTGTCAAATAAATGTACCCAAAATGTACCTCCCAATTAACGGGCGGGAGGTCGATTAACTTTGCCCTAGAACCGATAATCGCCGATACGAATGTTTGATAAAATTTCTTTTAACTTATTTCTTATAAAAAGAAATTTTATCAAAAATCCTTTGTCTTTAATTATCATTAAGTCGGTAATTGGGAGGTACATTTTGGGTACATTTATTTGACACTGAATAAGTTAAAATAAATGGTAAAATAAGCTTTATGGTCGGTACAGAACGTGTTCGTTTCATACCGCCCAACTTATTATAAGAAATAAGTTATAAGAAATTTTATCAAAAAATCCTTTGTCTTTAATTATCATTAAGTCGGTAATTGGGAGGTACATTTTGGGTACATTTATTTGACACTGACTAAGTTAAAATAAATGGTATAAATAAGCTTTATGGTCGGTACAGAACGTGTTCGTTCCATACCGCCCAACTTTGAACAAGAATAATAATTGATCTAAACATTACATGGTAATTATGGTACCCGAATCATGAGGTACATAATGAGTACATTTTCCTGTGTTATACCTAGTGTTCAAATTCGTATTGTAAACCACTGGCCCGTACGAGACGAGTACGTTGCGTACCGACCAATTTAATCTAATTATTTCTTCTGTTGTATAAAGGTACATTTATTTTTATACTGGGTACAAAATAGTACAATTTCAGTACGTTGCTATCCAATAACGTATTTTTAAAATGAACGTTTGGTCGGTACCCAACGTACTACACGTAAGTAGTAAGGTTAGGTCGGGTTAGGTCGTAAGTGAAGTGGTTGCGGTGTGGCACTGACCTTCCAGGGCTTGCCGGGCTCGAACTCGGGCACCATGTCGAAGACGGGCTGGTGCGCGGGGTGCGCGGGCCACGCGTCCTTGCCGTCCGCCACGTCCGCCTCGCCCCAGCCCTCGCCGCGGCCAACGCCCCATGTTCTGTGCGACACAACATTTTTATACAACTCCTACATAATGAGAGGTCTTAAAACACGTGTGGTTTTGTGGAACGAGCCGGAGGCGAGTTTCATAATAGGATCCCATTAGTGTGTTAAGACCTAATTATGTACAGTTGCATACACTACTTTATCTCCACACACATTACCAGATTATAGTAATTTGACAAGATGGGTGTAGATAAAATATTAAGCGCACAGTACAAGTTGTCATAATTTTTGACAACTAGTACTCATAAAGTCTAGTAAAAGACACAACATAATTTAAGCGCACAGTACTAGTTGTAATATAGTTTAGTGAGAAGATCCTGTAGCCGTAGCGTGGATTTCATACCACCTAGGCTAAATTCGACCAAACTTTTATTCCATGACTTTTACTTCAACCTCTCGGATAGTAATATTAAACTATGGTATGGGGTTTTGACTATCAGTAGGCGTTATTCTTGGTACAAAAGTTTGGTCAACTACTTTCCTACTAGCTATCTCTGGTGTAAAAATAATCGCAATCATGATGACTGGATTTTGACATGATGTAACACAAAACAAGACAATGAAAACACTCTATCAAATTAATGTTTCGAATCAAATAGCATGTTTAGTTTACTTTGTGTACAGTCTGACCGCAGAGATAAAACTCTTTGCTAATTAAACATGTATACTAGTCGCGACCATTCTCATGTCTTTATGAAACATTCTTAATAACAAGTCTGTACCTGAATGAATAAAAATGCATCTTTTTGTTGTAACGCCACTTAGTATAGTCACATTTCTCGTAAACTGTAAACATTACTATCTTCTTAAGATACTACGAATTTACGATAAATAATTAAAAGGGAAATTATGTTATCGAATTTATATACTAATTTCGTCGAGTGCTGTATTTATTGTTAAAATTGAATACATATTATTTTTATTATTATATATTTATTAGTTTTGTTTTATATTACTTATCATATTTATATTCATAATGTGTAAGTTTATGTAGGTATATTTAAGATTTTGTCTTTTTTTTTTCGCGTAAGCCTTTAGTGTCTCTGTGCATTTTTAATAGTTTTGCCTATCTTCTTGGATCTTCTCTGTTCTCTCTCATTTGCTCAAAGGTTAACTGGAAGAAATCCCTTACAGGGATAAGTTCGCCTTTGTACATATCATTAGTTTAATGTCCTTATAATTATATTTTTTATAAGGAACGTCGTTTGTTTAGGCGAAACAACACGATGCGATGTGAAACTGACAAGAATTTGCTTGATAATTTTAACCGTAACCATTCAGTAATCAAACCACTAGCCCCTTTCAACTGGGTTTACTGTTCCATACTATATGGCTGTCCAGTGCGAATAAAAGTATTAGGTGTGGTAAGGCGACAACACGATGCAACGTGTAACTGACAAGAATTTGCTTGATAATTTTAACCGTAATTCAGTAATCACTAGCCCCTTTCAACTGAGTTTACTGTTCCATACTCTATGGCTGTACAGAAGGTATGAAGCATAGAAGGTGTGGTACTCACGGGTCGGGCTGCAGGCCGAGCTGGCTGAGCTGCGGGCTGGTGGTGGACTTGGCGGCGCCGGGCGCGCGCGGGAAGTCGGTGCCTTCGCCGTCCTTGTCCAACGACGGCAGCTTCCATTGGTTCAGGCGGGACTGCTGACCCGCACCGTATGCCTGTCGATTCAAAACATAACATTAATCATAGACATCATAGCGATACCTTAGTTCACACTCGTACTAATTACAATTTTATTATTATGACCATGAAATTTAAACCACAGGGTTGTGCACTAACGTAGTAATTGCTTTTTCCGAAAACTTGGTACGATTATGCTCTTAGGTATCGATAGTATAATATGTATTTACAGATATAGGCCACCCACAACATAAGAAATGAAAAATTATTCTTATGGGTTATTTTCGACATCTTCTAGTCAATTTTTCGAAGGAGGTAAGAGTCTTGTGGAAAAAAATCCTGATAGTGACTGATGACTGATGCTTTAAAAGTGTGTAAAGTTGATCCTAAACTGTAAATTTAGCTTTGCAATCATGTTAAAGTGCTAGTGTACAGCCAGCATATTGTGCCGCCTGCCATCTATACTTAGACTTTGTGCTAGATTACAGCTCATTGCGGGCCGTGCTAAGGCCACCCTGATCCTAAACTGTTGTCGTGACACTCACGGCCTGCGAGTCCTTGGCGATGTCCATGCCGCCGAAGTTGTTCTGCAGCTGCGACATGGGGTCGGGCCCCTGCTTGAACAGGTCGGCGCCGCCCGCCTGCTGCTTCATGTACAACGCCTGCTGCGTAGCGATCTGGTTCTGTGTTAAGCATTACATTACAATCAGTGTTAGCGATTACTTCATACTTTGTCTTCAGTTTAGTTGGACAGAGCCCTTATAAACATGGAAGTAAAAAGTACAATTACTGAACTTTAAATCCAAACTAATTACAATTAGAATTTAAAACAATCCTGACAGAATTTTTCACTATAAGAATCACATCCCATTACTTAAGCGTGCTATCACCGCGAATATTCGCCAGTCATTTTTATCGGCGGTTATTTTTACTAAAAACTTTGTTATGGAAACAGTTATTAATTTCCATCTTTAAATAAACTATATCCTAATACCAGTAATATAAGTTATCAACACTTTTCCAAGAAGTTTAATCACTATTGTCCCCTGGATCACGGGACAGAATAACAACAAGATAATTTTGATCCACCCACATTACAGGCGAATGGTCGCGGTGAGGAACACCCCAAAAATTATTATCTACTCGAGAATTATATGGCACTTTCTTTAATACAAACATCTACAAGTGCCATCCACTTAACCTGTGAGAAAAACACAAGTTACAGCACTTGTGCCTACTTTACTTCTCGCCTTAAGAGGCACTTGAAAGTTTATAGCTGTAAAGAAAAAACTAGGACAATATTTCATTCCATACCCAACTTACCACAAAATTTCAAGTTGAGATGATAAAAGAACAATGTTACCCTAACTCCACACAACTCGAGGAATTGACAGAAGTTGGACGAGGCGAAGTTGGCCGAAGTATGAGTTTCCGCAGCGAAGTACCCCTCCACACACTATCATATTCGCCCAACCACGGCCATCTTCGCGGGTAGGGTGTGAAAATTGTACTTACTTGCAAAGCAGTGATCTGCTGTTTGGCCTTAGTGATCTGCACTGTGCATTGCATTGCGAGGGAAGAGTTCGCCTTTGAAATGGCGAGCGTATGCTGCTGTACCAACTGCTGCAATACTTTGATCTGGACAAAGAGAAAATATGTTTTAAAAATGGCCACTTTATTTTCTCATTATCAAATGGATAAGTTGTCTCAATGACGCAGAATACCTAATTTCTCAAGCAGTCTAATGCAGGTATACCCCTTAATTTAGCATTGTCCAATATACAGGACAAAACATATGACACTTATTATGTTTTTTCTGATCCGCAATCGTTTGAACTATCGATCCCAGGTGAGGCTTGGAATATGCAACTTTAGTGTTCTTTGTCAAATTAAGAGTTACTCAACCTTTCTATGCGGACTGAAAGAGAGGTGAATCAATATACTACAACTCAATAGTTAAGTTGTACTGTGTATGCTTGATTATTGCGGCCCGCATAGTATATTCTCAATAGAATTTAGTGCATCAAATGTGCTTAAAATGTAATTAGGCATCTCATACATAGGAAAACCGACCGAAATTGTCAAAATCATAGTAATAGACTGGTAAAAAAATCCAAATATCAGCTTCCTTTACCGTCCTAACGGCATTTTGTGAGCCATTTTGGCAACATGACTTTTCCGATGTCAAAAAGCCTGCTGAATTCGATTCTGGATGTTGCCAAGCCGAATTTTTCCCCCCTCCCCCCATTTCCCCCCCTTTTACCTCAAAATATGTCCCTAATCACGGTTTTTACGGTTTTATACAAAAAGTCTTACAGTTAGAAAAAAAGTGTCAAAGAAAAGAATGACCTCTGTAAAATTTCCTATAACATGGTGTATAAACTTTCTTAGTAGGCCTTATGGTTCGTGAGCAATATCTTCCGGAACTTCATAGACTGGTAGAAAATTCTAAATATCGGCTTCCTTTACCGTCCTAACGGCATTTTGGGATCCATTTTGGCAACATGACTTTTCCGATGTAAAAAAGCCTGCTGAATTCGGTTCTGAATGTTGCCAAGCCGAATTTTGCCCCTCTCCCCCCATTTTCCCCCTTTTTGACCTCAAAATATGTCCCTAATCACGATTTTTACGGTTTTATACAAAAAGTATTACAGCTAGAACAAAAGTGTTAAGGACATGAATGATCTCTAAAAAATTTCCTATAACATGGTGTATAAACTTTTTTGTTTAGCCTTATGGTTTGTGAGCAATATCTTCCGGAACTTCATTATTTGTTTAAAAATTGATAAACTTGGTTGAGGCAGGGAAATACACTTATTTTGGGATAATTGGTATCGCACAGGATCCAGCCGCTCTGCAGCTCTTGACGCTGACATCCAGTTGGCGTGCTGCTTATTATATGCCATGACTTACGAGGCTTTCAGTCATAAGCAGTCGTCAGATTTACACGCAGAACTGTATCCAAGTCGGGCTAAAAGCGACGTAGAAAATAAAAATGCTTTACTTCTGACCATGAAGTCATTCAAAATGCTCAGTTAGACGTCAGAATCTCCAGGAACGGGCCTGAGAAATGCAGATACCCAGGATTTTGCAGCAGAAAAAAATAAAGTGTCACTTCTCACTGCCAAGCAGCTTGGCTCACTCCAAGTAACGAAGTTTGCTTCCGAAAGGCTCACCAACATCAGATCAGCAAGCAGCAGCCCCCCACATCAGACGCAAAGATGGTAGATTTTGAACGACCTGCCTTGTACAGGTCTTGAGGGTCGGGCCTTTGTTCATTTTGAATTTTGCGTTTTATTGTAGACCTGCTGTTGGTGAGCCTTTCGGAAACAAACTTCGTTACTTAGATTGAACCAAGCTGCTTAGCAGTGAGAATTGTCACTTTATTTTTTTCTGCTGCAAGATCCTGGGTAACTGCATTTCTAAGGCCCGTTTCTGAAGAATCTGGCGTCTAACTGAGCATTTTGAACGACTTCATGGTCAGAAGTAAAGCATTTTTATTTTCTACGTCGCTTTTAACCCGACTTGGATACAGTTCTGCTTGTAAATCTGACGACTGCTTATGACTGAAAGCCTCGTAAGTCTTGACATATAATAAGCAGCACGCCAATTCGATGTCAGCGTCAAGAGCTGCAGAGCGGCTGGATCCTGTGCGATATCAATATTATCCCAAAATAAGTGTATTTCCCTGTCTCGACCAAGTTTATCAATTTTTAAAAAAATAATGAAGTTCGGAAAGATATTGCTCATAAACCATAACGTTTGCCAAAAAAGTTTATACTCCATGTTATAGGAAATTTTATAGAGATCATTCTTGTCTTTAACACTTTTTTTCTAGCTGTAATACTTTTTGTATAAAACCGTAAAAATCGTGATTAGGGACATATTTTGAGGTAAAAAAGGGGGGAAATGGGGGGAGGGGGGCAAAATTCGGCTTGGCAACATTCAGAACCGAATTCAGCAGGCTTTTTTACATCGGAAAAGTCATGTTGCCAAAATGGATCCCAAAATGCCGTTAGGACGGTAAAGGAAGCCGATATTTAGAATTTTCTACCAGTCTATGAAGTTCCGGAAGATATTGCTCACGAACCATAAGGCCTACTAAGAAAGTTTATACACCATGTTATAGGAAATTTTATAGAGATCATTCTTGTCTTTCATACTTTTTTTCTAACTGTAAGACTTTTTGTATAAAACCGTAAAAACCGTGATTAGGGACATATTTTGAGGTAAAAGGGGGGGAAATGGGGGGAGGGGAGAAAAATTCGGCTTGGCAACATCCAGAATCGAATTCAGCAGGCTTTTTTACATCGGAAAAGTCATGTTGCCAAAATGGCTCACAAAATGCCGTTAGACTTTAATTTTTTTATATGAACTACCAGTCTATAAAATATCAGACCGTCATATATCAGGAGAACAAGGAATAGGAAAGAGTGGCGATCACTCCACCGATAAGAGCGAAGCTCTTTAATTATGACTGAATGAAGTCTTATAAAACCCTTTGTATTAAAATAAAATTTAGAAAGTCCATTGACTTTGCGTTATTTGGACTGCAGATGATGATCAATGACAAAATCTAGAAAAACTCATGGTGACAGGCAAGGGAAGAGTCGCAGTGGTCATAGCCCTAAACGATGGTTAAACCAGCCCGTTTATCACAACTACGCTTCGCGACTGTTGTCGAGCGAAATAGCATCGTCCGTCACTCTCTCACAGTACAGCGAAGAAAGAGATAGGTAATATTACTCGCGCAAGAAAGAGTCGCGTGTAAGTTGTGCTAGAGGCGCAGTTGTCGGAATGCGTTAACAAGCAACCGATCGAGCTTCATGGAAAGGAATACGTGCTATACTACGGCGGCAGCGTAGCATCACCATCCTCAGTATCGAGGGATAGAAATGTTATCATCAGTAAAATGTCCACCAATGGAGTAATTTGGTACCTTATCTTTACCATAGTATTCAAATAATAACCAAGTCACGAATTATCCCTTCACAAACAGCAATGATCGCGTAAACAAGTCTATGAAGCGGAAAAAGACCGCTCGGCTGGGTACACAATTTCTCCGCTCCGTAAGGTAAATGATAGGGTGAGTACTTTCTGACCTAGAAACGATTACAGTGTAAAATTAACCAAGTTTTTGATTGCTAAGCCCGGGTTTACAACGAGTCTCACCGGACTCATTTTGTACAACAGGCTAGTTTTCTTAATATAAATAGTCCGTCAGTGAGATTGCAAAAATATTAACACATATATATTTTCTTTTGTCTATTATAAAAAAAACCGGCCAAGTGCGAGTCGGACTCGCGCACCGAGGGTTCCGTACAAACACTTTCCATCCCTAAGTGGTTAAGTTAAGTTTGCACCTGGTATGTATAGCGCCCCATATAAATTAGGTGCAAAGTTAGGTATTAAAAAAAAAAATTATGGTTTTCGTAATTATTCCTTTATCTATGCTATAAGACGTTGCTTCGTACCAAATTTCAAGATTCTGAGTTCACGGGAAGCACCCTGTAGGTTTTGATTCCCTTGCAAGTGTCGAAAATTTGCAAATTAGGTGCAAAGTTAGGTATTAAAAAAAAAATTATGGTTTTCGTAATTATTCCTTTATCTATGCTATAAGACGTTGCTTCGTACCAAATTTCAAGATTCTGAGTTCACGGGAAGCACCCTGTAGGTTTTGATTCCCTTGCAAGTGTCGAAAATTTGCGGCATAAACGGCTGTATCTTTTGATTGCGTTAGCTTAGAAGTTTGATTTTTTCACAGCTTCAAGGGACAGTAGACCTGAGTAATTGATATAAATTTCAGCTTCATACGTCCACGCGTTCCTGAGAAAAAGGGTCTTGACAGACGGACGGACAGACGGACAACAAAGTGATCCTATAAGGGTTCCGTTTTTTCCTTTTGAGGTACGGAACCCTAAAAAATACGAAGATATAGTCCGGTAAAGTGCCGCGTATCGTCACGCCTTTAACTTAACTTTTTTTCGCAAAACATGCCATCACTATCCCGCACTTTAATGTGCTTTATCTTTGTTAATTTAGTTTGATTGGCAAAAGAAACGTTTCCAACTTTTTTGATAATAACTGACGGACTAATGTTATATATTTCATTTTATTGCGCAAAACAAGTCATTACAAATGGCGGACTTAATGCCAAATGGCATTCTCTACCAGTGAACCATAGGTAGGGCCGTAAAAGAGATACTAAAAGTTGGTGCAAATCAGAAATCGAATTGTACAATACATAAATACTTTTCTAATCTAATCAACATCATTTTGTTACCCAGGAAATTACCCAACTAGGACAAGTATTGAAAAGGGGACCAAATCAAACGACGCACTTATAATAAAACTACACTCACGAACAAATAATACGGGTCGCTAACCGTTCCCCGATTACTGGAAGACTGCTCGGACAGATTTGGAATATTTTTTAGGGCATACTTTCTATTTGGGTCAATTGTTATAAGTTCAGCCCGTCTAGCACAATTATGCATCGCGACTCTTGTCGCGCGGCATAGCGTCACCCGTCACTCTCTCACAGTGCTGAACAGAGAGATAGAAAGTATTTCGCGCGAGAAAGAGTCGCGTATCAGTTGTGCTAGAGGCGCTGATGATGGAATCCTGGAGAAATCGAGTGAGCTCTTCAAGTAACATTAGGCACAACTTTATTACGATAATCTGTTATATTTTAGTAACTAATTTATGTTGTATCTGAAAGCATAATTTGATGACGTGCACCTACGTAGTCGTTTTCATAAAAAAAAAAAAAAAAAAAACATTATTATTAGCCTTGCTTTTTAAAGGAATAGGCGCCGTCGTAAATATAGTATTTAAAAATTTATTACAATATACTTTTAAAACGAGCTAGCTGCGTCAGTTCCCCAAATTGTTATATTTTATGTAGTGACCCGAAATATTTGACCGTATGTATATATAAAACCTTTACTTTGTGGCGAATACGATCTAATTTAATAGTAAGCGTTAAACTCGTGTGTTAAAATGTTAATGTTAGTGAAACAGAACAGAATCGTTACTATTTTATAAGCTTTTAGCCTACTAATACAATGTTGCGTCGTTTTTTACGCGTAGTATACATAAAGAGAATTAAGCTGTTTTAGAACTGTCAGCAGAAATACGTGTATAGTTTTAAGTTTCACAGATTGGTAATTCCTACGAATTCCTTGGGTCAGCATAAATGCGTACTATTTATTTTATGACGTAGTTGATCAATATATTTATGTGATTCGTTAAATAAATAAATTTTTCAATTTTATAGATATTTTTTGTTATATAAGAAAGTCACTATAAAATTCTTTGCTCAATATCTAAAAAAACCGCTCGATTGTATCAAATTAAACAAAAATCTAAGTAATTGTGAACTTACGACTTTACCATACCCATGCCGTTGATATTAACGTTTTGTCATCGCCCGGTTAAATAGTTTATGGTATTATAACAGCTATCTCCGCCAAAAGATGTGCAACGTAATTGTTCCAGACGAAGGCATCTTCCAAGAATTCTACCACATCTAGCAGCTTCCCGCTACAGCTGGTTTCAGATTATTGTTTAGGGAGCCCGCCGAATCTGCTTCTCCAAACCTGTAGGAGTACTAGATCTTACCTGCTGCAAGAGCTGATTGAGGAGCACGAGGGTCTGCGGGGCCAGCGGCTGGTTGAGTATCTGGTGGTTGAGGTAGCCGGCCGACACCGCCATCTGGATCTGCTGCACCAGCATGCGCAGCTGCGCCGTGCTGGGCTGGCCGCTGTTGCCGGCTCCACTGTTACAAGACACGCAAAGTTATGATTTTAGTGTTCCATGTTTCGACAAAACTCATTCTTATTCGAGGACCAGTGAGTTGGAAAACTTGGGAACTGTACCTATTAGTATTGTAAGAGTGATGCGGATGCATGGCCTGCGGCGGCGGCTGGTTGAGCAGCTTCTGCACGACGGCGGCGCTCACGGGCGGCACGGCCGGCGGAGGCTGGAACGGGCCGCCGTGGTGCCCGCCGAAGTGTTCCTCTCCACGACGCCAACCGTCTCTGGGCGCCGCCAACATCTCCAACGCTTCTTCGGCGTTCATGTCGCTCCTGCGAAGAGCGGCCTCGGCATCCTCCTTCTTGTAACCCATCTCGACCAGGAAGCGGAACTGCTTGCTGTTCCACACCAGCTCCTTCGGGATCTGCTTGCCGAGGGGGCCGCTCTGCGGCGGTTTCGGGCCGGGCCACTCCCCGATGTCGTCGGGCCAGCCGCCGGCCTGGTTCGGTTTGGGCTTGGGTACCGGCCACAATCCAGGATTGGAGGCCTCAGGCCAGGCGGGAACGTCGCGGTCGGGCCAGGCGGGCGTGTGCGGGTCCTCCCAGGAGCCGTTTCGTTGCGCGTGCGCGCCCCACACGCCGTCGGGCTTGGCGGGGGCCGGGGGCATGCGCTGCGGCGGCTGCGGGCCGGCGGGCGCCGCGCGGCCCGCCATGCCGGCCATGCCGCGCTGCGCCCACAGGGACGTGCCGTCGTCGAAGCCGGAGGCGACGCGCCGCGCGGCCGGGGGCGAGGGCTCCTCCCACCCGGAGCCCTTCATGGAGTCCTTGGGCCCCTGCGCGCCCCACTGGTTGACGCCTCCCGAAGGCATCATCTTGTTGGGGCCGTGCGCGCCCTGGTGGTGCTGGCTCCACATCTCGCCGTTGAGCCGGCCGGAGATGCCGCCGCGCAGGTCGATGCGCTGGTCGGCGGGCGGCTGGCGCGGGTCGGGGGCGCGGTGCTGCTCGAGGCGCGGGTCGGCGGGCCGGTGCGGCTCGCCCCAGGCGTTCCAGTCGTCCTTCTTGGGCACGGCCCACTGCTGCGCGTGCTGCGGCGGGCCGGCGGGCCACTGCTGCGGCGGCGGCGGGCCGGTCCACACGTTGGGGGACTCGGCGGCGTCGTCGTCCTCGCCCCAGGTGCCGCCGATGTTGGTGGTCGGGGTGTGGCCCCACGGGGTCTTGGCGGCGGGCTGCGGCGGCGGCTGACCGCCGTTGCGCAAGTTGGCTTCCCACAGGTCGGTGCCGAGGAAGGCGCCGTTGTTGACGTTGGGCTTCCAGGCGGGCGGGCCGCCGGCGGCGGTCGGCTCCACCTTCGAGCCGGGCTCGGGAGATCCGGGCACGTCCCAGTTAGTATCTTGATTTACGTGCTGCTGTGAAAAAAAATTACTCATGATTACAGTATTTGAAAAAAAAAATTATCATGCTTTATCACAGTCAGTTAAAAAAAAGAGTAGTCGTGGTGATACTTACTCCACCCCAGCCGTCCGTGCTGAAGAGCGCCTCCCGCATGGAGTTGAGCTGCTCTATCTTAGCGGAAGACGTCGAGTTGGTCGTCCCGTTCCCGTTGGCGGCGGGCGGCATGTTGGGAGCGGCCGAGTTGGGCGAGTTGCCCCCGTTGTTGCCGTTATTTGGGTTCGTACCTATTTGATAGAAATATTATAAATTGATACGTTTCGTTTCAAACAAACACCTATTTAATGTATTGAACGTAATTATGTAATCAATGTTGTATTTATCTTATTCCGAAAACTTTGTTAAAAAATCTAAGTAGAATTTCTTTCGATATTCTTCTCTCCAGATATGATTTTGTCTTAAGCTCTAGTAGAATCAGACCAAACGTGCTCTGATGACTTATTTGCAGAATAAACTTTACTATCGTGACGTAACTTTACTACAGAAAATATATACCTATATTCTAACAGTCCAGAATTGTTATTTTATTTAATTAAAGTTAAGTGAGAAAAGTATTTTTTTTACTATAATACCGATTATGAAACTTATGTTAATTGCGTGACTCAGATTCTAATTAGGATTCTGAGTTGCATGTGTGATAGCGATATTGTAAATACCGTTACTTATCTGCCTTGTAAAGGAGGTTATTTATTAATTTATACATTAAATTCTACCAGACCGAGTCATTGCCCTGAGGAACGTTTAAAAATAATTGTCATTGTAAAACCTTGCACTGTTTTCATAGTGAGAATCAGTCAATGAAACGCTAAGACAATGCGCACCAACATTGTTTGTATTGTTCTGCACCTGTACTTAAACAATTCGATGCATGCAACTAACCATTGCTCGGAGGCGCACCATTATTGTTTGGCTGTGAATTTGGCATGTTGGGAGGCGAGCTTTGCCAACTCTGGGAAGCCGCGCTCGTAGGCGGCATCTGATTGGTATTACCCTTGTTGCTGTTCACTGCAACAGAAATCCCTTATCAATACACGTGCGATCGAGGTAACTTGTATCCAAGTGGTTTACGACCGTCGTATTTTTTTATTGCACGCGCAATTCAGTTACTACAGAAACCGGAGTCTTGGAGAATTGAAAGCGGAATCGGTTTGGCTTCATTGCAAGCCGAATTATGAAAGAAAAAACCTAACTAGAATCACGACTGGTATAAAAGTCGTAAAGTAAAGTAAGATAACTAGTACATTTTTGCATTCTCATTCATTTTTATTTCATAATTAGCTCATCTTATTTATAAACAGCCAAAACTATGTTAAAAACCTAAGTAAAAAAAAACAGTAATGCAGATTGATTTAATGAGTTTGAGAGCAATGCTGCATATAACTGACACATATAGTTACTTTATAACACGTTTATTCTTTTTCATCATATATGTTTTTTTTAATTTTTCAAATAAGTAAATCTGTCATCAACAAAACAAAGTGTTAGCTATTTTACTCATTATTCAACAAACAAAGTACGGTAATTATAAGCTCCCGTACAGGTTTAATTTAATCACCATCAATTAGATAATTTTAGGTAGCTCTATTACTGATGCAAACGTCATTCGGAACTTACTGTCGGCTTGGGAAGTGGGCGGGCGCTGCGCCGCCGTGTTCCATTGTTGGGAGTTGTTGGTTCCATTATTGGTTTGGCCGCTGGAGTTGCCACCCCAATTACCAGCTGTCGAGAAAACCAAATTAAAGACTCTATCGATGTTTCCGCGATACGATATCAGGGCGGTTTCGTGGTTTGCGTATCTCAAAGCGCCGCTTTACCGCACATTCCGCTACGTCAACACAATGCAACAATAGCAATACCGTCAATAACAAGTGCTGTTGCAGGAAAATAATATTTATATAAGTAGCCCGAGATTGTTTATTTTAGGACGAAATACTTGAGTTTATCCCTCATTATTATGCGGACGCCGAGCCTCAATTTGAGGCCAAAACAACATGTCGTCATGAAGTTTATTAAGTTGGCGAGTGCCAGTTGGCGGAGATATGACAGTTAAATCATGAATTAATGAAATTAGACTTGTTAAGGTGACTTACCGTTGTTGTTGGAAGCAGGAGGGCTGCCCCAGCCCGAGGCGGCGTTGAGTGAGCTCTCGCCGCCACCGCAGAGCCGCAGCTGTCGCGGCACTCCCCAGCTGTCCGTCGCGCCATTCATGGCTTTTGTAATCCTCTCTTCGTTCCTCATCAACTCCAGCATAGCGTCCAATGTGAGATCACCGTTAGCAAAAGTCTTCAAAGTGGGTGACTGAGTGTTTGATGTTACATCGACTTCTGATACATTATTGTCATGGTTTATCCTTATCGACTTTTCGTCATTTATCATTCGAGTTTTCGTTTTGCATATCATATGAGCAGACTTTTCGTTTAGTAGTTGCGTGTTATCCATGCAAGGCTCATCTCGTATAATACAAACTGAAGATTTAAAAGCGTAATCAGACTTGTTCATATACTCGGGCGCTCCAAACGCCATCTTATACTTTAAGTTAAAGCTACTGAAATACGGGTCACTGTATGAGATACCCTGGACTGTTATGGCGTTAATCGTTAAAGGAATGCAGTAGTTAGGCGTATCGCCAATCATTTGGTTTTGTTGGATACTATCAACAAACTTTACATTATAAATATTATTATCTACCATTTTTACACTAACTCGCTGACTCTCATTCTTCTCTTCGACTCGCTTCAAAGCACCAAATTTATTTGTGTTCACCACCAGCATTGAGGTGGAGATTTTACATTGCATTGGTTCGGTAACAGTATAAATATTGGAGTAACAATTATCCTTAATTAGATGTGGAACACATAATATTACAGAAACATTAGACATCAGACAATTATCATAAATACCCTTAATAGAATAATTTTCTACAATATCCACCTAGAATTATACTTATTTTCACAGATTGCATATTGTTTCAATTATAGACTAAGTAACAATGGTTCGTAGTGATGCAGTCAATAAAGCAGGTAGCAGTGTTTAGTGCCTCTGTGGCAGAGGGCAGGTGAGATCACCGCTTGAAGCTGCTGCGGACTCGCCTCTAGCCCCGAGTGGCCCAGCCCTACAAAACACATCAAGTCAGCAAGCGCCATCTCAGGGCTCAATGTGAGCCCAACAGCGTATAAATGTAACTTATATATCTCACAGCCACAGAAAAACCTGTTTTTAATAGAAACAGTGAATAGATTTTCGTTGAAATACTAAGTAGGAATACCAAATTCTACTTTTGGACATTGTATTCAAATTTAATCAAATGCGTATCAACAGCGCTTTCTGTAGCTGGAAATCGAGCAGATATTTATTTATTCGATTTACGCACCTTATAGGACGGACGAGAGGCTGAGCTGTATATCACAGATAATGCGGGCTCGGCAGATCCTGCAGAGCAGCTTCGCAGTCAGCTCGACGTTCAGATTTCTGTAGGAAGCACAAAACTTTCTTCAGTACACTGAAACCCCGGACGCACCCTCTCTTGGCTCCTAGAAGCCAATTATGTTCCGAGTTTTCTTCTAGTACGCCACAATTTGAGGTTATCTCAAGGACTAATAAAACAATATCACGGACGAGTGTGCATGAGATCCAACATGAACTTTATTTACGTCACGACAAGCGTTCGAGCCCGATAAGAAGGCGTTTTACACATTTACTAAACTAAAATCAAGCACTGGGATGGTTCTCAAACGGTAGCTAGGTACCTACCTAGCTAATACGCCATTCGACAAATGGAAGTCTGTACTCGTGATTATAAAGATCAAGATTGCTCACCAGATAAAAAACTTATCAGAATTTCATTTTACATCTTCGTAGGATCCTATAGGTAACACTATTATGTTCTTCTGCCGAGTATATAATATGGATATTTGTGTATTTCGGCCTTGAGACTCTGCGACTCGATGTTATACCTGTACTGTATCTATGTATCTATATCATCCACAGTGTACGTATCTATCTATATCTAGAGTGAAAGTTAGCACGACCTATATGAAACGATAGGAATAATCCATTTTAAACAAAACATTATAGTATAAAACCGTTTGCACTATCGAACTGCTCACAATAAACGATCACTTTAGAATTTTTACAGCTAGCAAAAATACAAAAAAATCTTACGTGACACGACCGAGCACAACGGTGTTATATTACTAGAATGAGACGGAAAATTAAACATGATGCTAGCTTTCCGTTCACTGAAGCGAGACAAAAGATACGCTTGAGAAAGCGATGCCATAAATGCCAAAAGCAATTGACGACTATAATATTCACAATTTCTGATAAATTTTAATTTTTCGAGGCATACCTTTGTTTTGTGTAGTTGTTGGCACTAGAGATTTACACAAAAACACTGTTTCAAACCCCCCGAGAACACAGCTTCGACGGCTGGATGGAATGATTTCGTCGTCGACTGGGGTTCGCACGATGAGCGAAGCACGGCGTACATTTAAGAGGTCTATTGAGAGCATTATACTACGTACAACGTCGCGACATTTCACCGTGACCGGGTAATAGCAATTTGCTATAGATCTATAGCTTCCTAAGCATATACATACATGATACAGTTGTACCTATTATCTACATATCTATAGGTAAAGTGCTTTGCTTTTCTATAGCTACATCGTGATACCTACAAACAAACCTATAACTACTAAATACTTTTATATTGTGTATGTATACGACTGGCACAGCTTATTAGATAGAGGTACCTGCCCCTTTGGTGTTACTTGGGGTGATGGTGAATGTAATGTAGTTTAAACATTGATATTTGGAAGAAGCAAATCTTATTAAAATCATAATTTGATGGTTTACATTTTATTCCTCTCCTTATCCTACATAATCAGTTTCGTATTAGGTAGGTACCTATAATATACTTAAGAATAGATTTTTCCTTTGTGAAAGCCTATCAGTTTCAAATTTACATAGGTTTTTAGACAGCAGCTAGGGATTTCGAAACAAAAAATAAATAAAAATTAACATTTTTTAAATCTGTTGTTATGTAGTTCTTAATAATACAATAATTATAAAATATAATTCCACAATTGTAAAGAACGTATCAGTGAAAGGCAAAATAAAGTAATAGCTAAGTAAGTACGTTGCGTTCACACAGTGTTATGTTATTGTTTTAAAACTAAGTAAGTAATTTACGTACTTGAAAATAGTAGCTATAAATTAGTTTCATTTTATAAAAAGGCGCGGAATTATGAAATTTAATATAATATTTTAGTGATTCATTTGTTTATGGGTTGGCATTTCCTGCGTTTCTTGAACGCTATATTTCGCCACCCGGGCATAATTTTATTATCATTTGAAAAATACAATATTTTTTCACGGAAACAGAGGTGCAAACAGCAATTTGTCTGATTTGAATTGATTTCTTTTTTATGCACATTTTGTTTCTTAATTAGTACCATGTTAGTACCACGTACTTTATATATTGAAAAAAATATGTTATTAACTGTATCTCAAACAGCTCAATTTTTTCTGACATATCCGACTGTCAAATGCCATTGCACTTTACAGACAACGTCATTACGTCAGATACTTCAGATAGCGGTTGATTTGATTCCACCGAGGTGGTAATTAGCTTTCACGTTATCAGATATCGAATATTAAGCTTGATAAACGATACATATGAACCATTGCTGCGCTAAGTATCGGGCAGAAATGTCGCTGGTTAACGTATTGCTATGCCGCGTCGTTTCTGGGGTATAAGACGGTTGCTAAGGATGCCTGTAGCGGAGGCAGGGGATCAATATTCGATATGGGTAAGCTCTTTGTTATTGTAAATCAAACATTAATGAGGAAAACAATAGAATCAACCACATGCTTCTTGCACAGAGTCGAACAGTTACACTAAAACGTGGAAGTTTAGTGTTCTCATTCGCGTATTAGTCTTTGTTTTGTTTACAATTGACCTTCATTTTGATGCTTTTAAATAAGGCCTTTCACCTGCGAACAGCAATATTTAATTTAAGAAGTCTTAGTGGATTATCTTTATCTGTTACAAAATGAGGAAACATTAGATCTAAAACCTATTTTTACTGGATTAGCATATTCTTGTAAGCACAATACAATTCAATACAAAATGCTTTATTGCACACCAAAAAAGTTTACAAATTCAGTACAGAACAATAATTTTAATAACGGTAGACAACAGGCGGTCTTATCGCTAAAGAGCGATCTCTAGCAAGCACCTATCTAATAAGTTTAGTGTATATTGAGGTTTGTACGGTTAGAAAAAGGGATCTACTGTTTAAATCTTTTAAATTCAAGCTGGGATTGTTCACTAGACTACTAGATTAAATATATTCCTTGTAGTGGAGCAATTTAAGGTGCCCTAATTGACAATTCAGTACTTTTTTAAGTTTTTTTTTCTATTATTTTCTCTTAAGGATTAATTAGAAGTATATACACTGGTATACAATCTTCAGTGTCTCCAAGGGGGACTTATGGAGGGCCCCCCCCCCCCCCCCCGATATTTTAAAAATTGGGCAAATGCGAGTCTGACTCGCGCATGAAGGGTTCTGTACCATAAAACAAGTTTGTTGTATGGGAGTCTCCCTTAAATATTTATTTTATTTTATTTTTAGTATTTGTTGTAATAGCGGTAATAGAAATACATCATCTGTGAAAATTTCAACTGTCTAGCTATCACCGTTCTTGAGATACAGCCTGGTGACAGACGGACGGACGGACAGCGAAGTCTCAGTAATAGGGTCCCGTTTTTACCCTTTGGGTACGGAACCCTAAAAAAGCTACACTGTACCCACATTCATACACACTTGTGCACAATGAACGTCTTACATATATTTTATAGACATTATTATTGAAATCTATACATCATTCTGTTATATGTTCAATAGTTTATCTACATGTACAGTAAAAAAAGTTATAACGCATTACATTTGCAAAAATCAATTGACTGAAGAATTTCATGATACTATTCTTCCCCTCATATTTCCTTTCCAGAGGTCAGGATACATGGTGGCACCAACTACTGTTTTTTAGATTACATAGAATCTCATTAAGACTTTATTTTTAACTAGCGACCCGCCCCGGCTTCGCACGGGTGCAATGCTGGTAAATTATGCATGTATTATACATATAAACCTTCCTCTTGAATCACTCTATCTATTAAAAAAAACCGCATCAAAATCCGTTGCGTAGTTTTAAAGATTTAAGCATACAAAGGGACATAGGGACAGAGAAAGCGACTTTGTTTTATACTATGTAGTGATTATGGCTTTTTCCAAACAACAAATAAACAACATACAATAATGAAGACAGACACAGATAAAAACAAAGTTAATTATGAGAAGAAATCACAAGTGATGATGATGATGGGTATTCTATTATCTCTTATCTTATCAGGGACATAGGGTTCTTAAAAGGATTTTCCACAAGTAGTGTAAAAACAAATATAACTTAAATCAATGTTAAATACAGTGCACCCATTGCAAGGTCCCAGAGATGTTGCCAGTATTTCCTTTCTGTATAACACTTAGCAAATAGGTACATAACACACAAAAAAACTTTATAAAAACGAATTATATTTCTATTAAGTCCAAATTTGTAACAATAGACCTCATAAGCATACATAGGCTGATAAACACATTATATACCCTCCTTTGTCACATACAATCAGGTAAATAAAACCTATAAAATCAAATTGAGTTGGCTAATGACTAATCATTGTTGGTTTCTTGTCAGTTGGCATTGCGACTTAGGCTCCCCTTTTTGCTTATCATCAGGCGAAGTGAAGCCACTATGTTGTGCCGTTATGAAAATAAAATTACTAAATAAAAACCAATTAACTTAGTAACACAATTAACAATCTAGACTATGTGATAATCATAAGTTAAAACAGTGTCATTTGTAAAATAAGTACCTATCCCTATAAGGGATCTCTTCCAGTTAACCTTTGAGCAATTGAGTGAGTACGAGAAGAAGATAGACAAACTAACACCGTGTACAAAAATGTATTAAAAATAACAAGACTACTAATAGTTACACATTTAAACTATTAATACATACATACATACATATATATATTATAATGTAATATAAATATACACATAAATATAAATACATTGTAGATCCAATTCACAAGTCATTGGAAAGCCATAACTTCTTAAGATTCGTCTTCAGCGATGCCACAGATGGAGACTTCCTAAGGGACAGTGGCAATTCGTTTCACAACTTCACAGCGCTTACTGTGAAAGATTTAGCGTAAGTACGCACAAGAAGACAAGCTTGGTATTAAGGATCCTTATTCCTTAAGAATGCTGATTTTTTAAATCATTTTTCTCTATTATCGAACACGTTTTTTAACATATTATCAGTGTTACTAACTAGAACGGGTTCAATGCGATTTATTGGTATATATGTGAAACCTTCAGTTTGAATTTTTCATTGATAATTTTTGTTTTAAAAACTACTCGAAATTGACAAAATTAGCAGAAAAATTGTATTTTCATCTTATTTTCGACCGCACGTTATAAAAGCATGTTACTTTCTAGAACTCAGGGAAAACTATTAGTCACTTCATAAAGTTGGTTGAAATTATCAATATATTTGTCGTAATATGAAAAATATAAATTTTAAAACGGCCTCTTACCAATAAAGGATTTGTATTTGTGTTTGTAAATACTCTTCGTATCTCCCAGGTGGGTCTGATCTACGTGTTCAACCTGATCGTGGGCACGGGCGCGCTGACGCTGCCCGCGGCGTTCGCGCGCGCCGGCTGGAGTCTCAGCACCATCTCGCTCGTGTTCCTCGCTTTCATGAGTTTCATGAACGCCACCTACGTCGTGGAGACCATGGCGTGCGCCAATGCTGTGTACAAGTGGAGGAGATTACAGTCAATAAAGGCGGATAGTGTAAGTAAACTCAAAAACCGGCCAAGTGCGGGTTCCGTACAAACACTTAACCCATTTTAACTGGCCGGGTTGAGTTAGGTTTGCACCTGGTATGTATGGCGCCGGATACAAATGAGGTGCAAAGTTAACACAACTAATCACGTTTGTTGTATGGGAGCCCCCTTAAATATTTATTTTATTCTGTTTTTTTTTTGTATCGTAGTTATAGCGGCAACAAAAATACATGATCTGTGAAAAATTCAATTGTCTAACTATCACGGTTCATGAGATACAGCCTGGTGACAGACAGACAGACAAATTGACGGACAGTGGAGTCTTAGTAATAGGGTCCCGTGTTTTACCCTTTGGGTATGGAACCCTGAAAATCTACAGATCTCACTTTACGCGCAACTATCAAAGGCATTGAAAATGTAACTGAGAAATAATGCACGTAATAAAATTTGGCAAATTTGTATTCTGACCTCGCTTAAGGGACCCGCAACCGCCAAAATTTTTTGTCCGCCCGCCTCCTAAGATGGTTCAAACTGTAGCTTAATTCAATCCCGAGATTAAGTGTTTTCCGTTTCTTGAATAACGAACTCAAAAAAAAGTAATTGGGGAATTCTCAATCAAAGTCAGCGACGTTATTGTTCTAAATTTTGACAAATTATAGAGAATATCAAAAAGTTACTGACTAAATTTTCGGGAATTCAAATTGCACTGTGAAGCCCCCCGGCAGACGCGCATTTTGACATAGGATGGCCAAAAGTAATACTCCATTCAATAAATCGACAAGTAATAGAACGCGTCTGAAATAAATAACAATAAGTGCGAATATAAATATAGTCCTTGTCTGTTTAAATATGCATGTGTTTCAACCTTATAAGAATATCTAAGGTTTTTCAAATAAAATTTTGTAGGTCATTCAAGCTGAGGTCATATAACAACTTAATTGTGACAACTGTCGTTCAATGACGGTAACTTTTGTTACAGGCTCAAGAGCACGACGACCACGACTCCGACGAGCCGCGCTCCAACGACCTCGAGGAGCCCCTGGTCTGCGGGGCTTCTATCCCCTCGCGCTACTACAGTCTCGACAGGCGGGTCGAGCTCGGCGAGATGGCGAACCTGTTCCTGTCCAGCACTGGCCGCACGCTGTTCTTCTGCACGCTGTGCGTTTACCTGTACGGGGACCTGGCGATATACTCCGCAGCCGTGGCCAAGTCGCTCATGGACGTGGTTTGGTAAGTCAGCTAGAAGCCCACTAGTGTCAGGAACTCTGTACCCTACGTAGAGTTATTAGTCAGTCTACGTAGGGTGGTTGTGATGGAACCCTTAGTTTGGAGGCCTCTACCGATAGCCTGTGTAGTGTCTTTGGGCTGACTAGGTAGGAGCCCCTAGAGCCGGGGCCCCGCGCCACTACAGCTACCTACGACCTGTCTAGCACCGGCCGCACGCTGTTCTTCTGCACGCTGTGCGTTTACCTGTACGAGGACTGGGCGATATACTCCGCAGCCGTGGCCAAGTCGCTCATGGACGTGGTTTGGTAAGTCAGCTAGAAGCCCACACAGACGACGCGGTTGGCGCAGTGGTTAAGCAACTCACGACACGTCCGATCTCCAATACGAGTCAATCGTGATTGACTCGTATTGGAGATCGGACGTGTCGTTTATTAAAATATAATATTCATCGGTAACATACCTACCTAGTGACCTAGTGCACTACTCACGCGGAATCATTCGGTGTCTTTGCTAAGTGAACACTTTTTATAATGAAAATTAGTTTAACGAAAGGCGCATAAAAATGACAGACAATAGTGCTTTTAACAGAAGTGGCCTAACGCAACGTAGCCCGCCCTCGACTCCCGTGCCGTCGGACCCTGCCCGATCCGCGCCCGCCCAGCATGTTATAGATCCCCCAAAACTTGTGTCCACAGTTGAAATCCAACAATGGATGAACACGATCCAGGAGTGCCTGAACGATGTGTGCTCAATCTCATCTGAGGGCAAACTCAACACCGACCAAAAGCTCAAGATAAGTACCTTATGCCGCAACGTCTCTCATGCTACATCACAACTAGCCGTAGAATACCAATCCCTGAAGCAAAAGGCCATTCAGAATTACAACTATCTCCGGGATGTCGAGAAGAGAAATGACCTCTCTCTGTGCATCCAAGAACTAAAACAGTGCATGAAAGAGTCCACAAAGCCTTCTTCGAGCCCCCCTACCTTTGCCGAAATGATTAAGAAAAATTCAACGCAATTCATCCAGCCCTCTACCACAAGCTCGGTTGCTATATATCCTGCCGACAAATTAAAGACGAGTGAAGAGACGAAGTCACTCGTTCAACAAATTATTAGGCCTGAGGAGCTGGGGCTCCACGTTCGTGGACTACAGAAGATACGAAACGGCGGCGTCGTCATCAGCACAGAATCGAAAGAAGATGTCCTGAAGCTAAAGCAATCGAAGCAGTTAACGAATTCTGGCCTTACAGTCATTGAGGTATTATTTATAATAGAGCCACAGACCCGAACAAAATTGTCGAAAAAAGTGGCACTGCTGTCATGTTCAAGTAGATGCCAATAACGCTTATTTATAATTTACAACAACATAATTACTTCGTACAAAATAACTCTTTACTCAAATGTTTAAGTGTCAAATTGGCTTACGTACTTATTACCACAAATATTTTTCGTGTAAATTAACTTTTTTAGCGTATTCTGACTCACGTCTCTTGTCAAACTTGGAACATGGCACGAATGGAGCAGATTTTAATAGTTTTACATACTAAAAATATTTTCATTATTATTTTATTTAGGTATATTAAAATATATTTGTTGTTTGAACTAAATAAACTCGTAAATTGTTAATAACAAATTAAGTTACGTTTTTATTTAACAACTGCATAAAAGGGTCCCGACATTGCATAGAAGGGATCAGTAATAATGACATTATGATTTCTCAACTCATCTTGTTCTAGTAGGTATGTGAAATGAGAGTAAGGCAAGTGCAAAATATTAACATTTTTAACCCTTCAAAGTTTGATGGCGTGGCGTGAAAGTCGGTGGCGTAGTATGCACGGCAGCACACATTGTCTTTAGGTGTTCTTGGCGTTCAAAGGTTTAAACTGACAGTGTCTAGACTCTGAGACAAAATAAAACAATGACAACAGAGCAATTTTTTTATTAATTTATTAATGTAACCTGTAGGATCTGCCTGTAAAAGGCATATGTTCATAACACTGGCTCACTCGCCGCCGCCCACATAGCAATGTCATGCGTCCGCTCTCGCCCTCGGCTCGCGTGTAACTAAACGCAGCATCCCATGTGACGTGCGCCCGAGACAGTGTATATCTATTTATGTATAGATACCTACTACCACAAACACTACATAACCATTTTACGCTTCTTTTGTATACATTGTCATTTTTTTACGTTTTTATTGAGATATTAAAGCTGTGTTGAGTGAAAGACTTCTACGCTTCTTTTGATTAAACATAAAAAAAAACATATATGATTATGCCGAACAAACACACGAGAGACGAATTATTTGGCTGAAATTATTCTTGAAATCTAGACGTCTGTCTCTTACTAAACGTGACCTCAATTTTTCACGTTGTTTAGGATCGCGTGGGAATCTTTAATAAAAAAATAGGATAATTATTTGTTGCACTCCTTTATTAATTAATAAAATATAAAACTATAGCGACTCCTAAGATTTTTGTTCTGTGATGAGGTACATTTTGTAGGGACAAAGTTAATAATTCTAATCTAAAATATGCTATGATTTTACATAGGATTCGTTAATTAATCAATAGAATCTGCGTGAAAAAGAATATTCCGACCTTTTTCTTTATTTTATAGCTGTTATTTCTACAATTTTTCACTGAAAATTAAGTCATTTTTGAGACCCGTCACGTGTCATGGTCTAAACGAGACTGATCGCCCAACTAATGCGATTTGTGATTTTGCATTACTTGGGAGGGTGCCATTTTTTCCGTCTGATTGTGTGTCCATGTAATTATTACGTCAATGCTTACAGTAGATGATGCGCGAAAACGGCGACCGAGAATAGTTGTGATTGGCGTGCCCTCGTCCATGCAGGATGCGGAGGTTTTTAAATGCATCTACCAGCAAAATATAGCCGACAAAATAAAAGATCTGTCCTTGGCGCAATTTTTAGATTCCATCAAATTAAGCCACAAGTCGGGGAAAAAAGACGCGGAGACCTGTAACTACGTGATAGAAGTTAGCGCCCTTATTCGGAAGGCTCTAATAACTAGTGACAGAGTATTTGTTAACTGGTCCTCGTGCCATGTGAGGGACTTCACACTGGTAACCCGTTGCTACAAATGCCAGCAATACGGGCATGCTGCGAAGTCGTGCAAGATGGAGGTCGAGACCTGTGGGCATTGTGGGACTGAAGGTCACACAAAAAAGGATTGCAGCAAGAAGACGGAGCAGCCAAAATGCGCTACCTGCCAGCGTTTCAAGAAACCCTGTGACCATGAAACAGGTGATGCCGATTGCCCCGCCAAGCAACTAGCCGAAAAGAGGTACATCGACTCTATAGACTATGAAGGCGCCTAAGAGCGTCGCAGTTTAACTTTATCCTCCTAGTACTTATCTTCTCACTTTAGTTACGTATGAATAATGATTTAATTGCTGACATTGACAATTTCTCTGTATCTGAGTCTAATGCTTGTGATGTTGAAAGTTGCAAACAGTACATTTACACTGGCCGTAATCCATCACTGACTATACTAACACAGAATATCCGCAGTATTCACAAAAATTATCATAATTTTCTAGTTTTTCAGCAAAGACTTGCTATAAGTTGCGACGTCATTGTATTAACGGAGTGTTGGTTAAGTAAATATAGTAAATTTCCCCACCTTCCAGGTTATAAAGTACACAGCAATAAGGTTAATTATAATCAGAACGACGGTGTGGTGGTTTTCATAAAAAATAACTTGACTGTTACCATTGAGGAACCAGATATAAAGGAGTGTAATCGACTTTTGATCAAGATTAATCCAGATTATGCTATAATAGCTATATATAGACCACCTTCCTTCAGAAATGGTGATATCTTTAGCGAGTCATTAGGGGAGACCCTACGTGGCCTCGCCTCTTATAAGAATATAATAGTTATTGGTGATATAAATATAAACATCCTTCCTGAAAGTAGCGACTCTGCGGCCCAAGGCTATCTAGACATATGCTCATTCCACGGATTACTCCCTGCACACACGCTTCCTACCCATCAAAGCGGGTCCTGTTTAGACCACATTATGCTCAAGTCAATGTGCCCAGCACAAGCACTAGTCACCAACTCTTCGGTTACCGACCACCATGCTGCCCTACTAACCTTATTTCATAATCATCCTAATACTTATCGCACATCAATAACCTCGAAAATAAATAATAACAAACTTGAAGAAGATTTAGGTAACATCGATCTTGACACAGTTTATAGTATTTCTGCTGACGCTGACTCTAGCATGTCATACATGATTAAAAGTATCCAACAAGCAATATTAAATAATACAACATACGTACGTGTCAGCTGTAAATTCCGCAATATTAAACCTTGGATCTCACCGGGGCTCGTACGATGTATGAGACACAGAGATAGATTGCATTTTAAAGCCAAAAAGAATCCGAACAACTTGTTATTGCAAGTGACCTACAAAAGATATCGTAATTTCTGTAACAACCTGCTTAAAAAAATTAAAAACAACTACGACAAAAAACAATTGGAAATGGCTGGAAAAAACAGTAAATTGATCTGGAAGTGTGTTAAAAATGTAACATATACGGCAAACCAACGAGAAACATCTTGTGAATTGTTACAAGCTCACCCCTCGAAGTCATCATCCGTTGAGAGCGCAAATGATTTCTTCGTAAATGTTGGAAAAGACCTAGCTGATAAAATGCAAAAAAACAAGCCGCTTCTCTCTCCCCGTGATCATTCATCTAAAAATATGCTGAAATCATTTGTGCTTTTAAATACAGACGAACAAGAGGTGGAAAGGATTATTAATAATTTAAAAGATAGCTCTGCGGTCGGCTGGGACGGCATTTCAAACAAAATGCTTAAACAATACAAACTCATCCTGATTCCACCTCTCACGCACATTTTCCAAAAAAAAAAACCGGCCAAGAGCATGTCGGGCCACGCTCAGTGTAGGGTTCCGTAGTTGCTCATCCTTCACAATAAACTGCTGTTTTAAGCCCGAGGTTTAAGTTAAGACAGATTTTAAGCTCTATAAAAAGGTCGTAAACGCCCTAGAAACTGTAATCACTTATTACCTTCTGGAAGTCAACTTACGACCTTTTAAAGAAAAAATATGAAATTTGGCGATAACTCAAAAACGGCTTGACCGATTTTGTTCAATATAGTTTTCATTGAAAGTACTTATAAGGCCGCATTAACATGAATTTTTCCATATTTTTTTGACTTGTGGTTCAAAAGTTAGAGGGGGGGGGACACAAGTTTTTTTATTTTCGGAGCGAATATTTACAAAACTACTGACTTTATCAAAAAGTAATGTTTGAAAACCCCTATTATTTTCAAGAGACCTATTCAACGACACCCCACACACTAGGGTTGAAACGAAAAAAAAAAATCACCCCCACTTTAGGTGTTCGAGAGGTACCCGAAAAAAAATTTTTTTTTTAGTTTTTATTTTACCGTTTTGTCGGCGTGATACATACACATACTCATACCAAATTTCAGCTTTCTAGTACTAATGATCACGGAGCTAAGCCGCGGACGGACGGACAGACGGACAGACGGACAGACGGACATGGCGAAACTATAAGGGTTCCTAGTTGACTACGGAACCCTAAAAATGCCTATCGGAAGGAATTTTTCCGAAATGCCTAAAAAAAGCGGTAGTTGTTCCTGTATACAAATCCGGCAGTAAGGACCAGGTTGCAAACTACAGACCCATCTCACTTTTACCTGCCATATCAAAAATATTAGAAAAAATCATTAATTCTAGACTAATTAAATATCTTGAAGAACAAACTCTTCTATCAGGAAATCAGTTTGGTTTTAGGGCCGGACTATCAACTGCTGACGCTGTTCATGAACTAACTAATTACCTAGTCCAAGAACTTCATAAAGGAAATCAGACAATAGGAATCTTTATGGACCTCGCAAAAGCTTTTGACACCGTCCCCATTGGCATTCTTCTCCAAAAGCTAGAAGCACTTGGTATTAGAGGTACCCAACTCAAATTACTAGCAAATTATCTAGATGAACGCACCCAATGCGTGAGGATAGACAATAATATCAGCTCCGACTTAAAAAACACCGCTTACGGAATTCCACAAGGAAGTGTGCTCGCTTCTACCCTATTCTTGATCTATATTAACGACCTTTGTGATCTAAAAATAGGAAATGGTAAAATAATCTCGTACGCTGATGACACTGTACTGCTTTTTTCCGCTAAATCAGCAGATGACGCACATGAATATGCACAGAGAGGCTTTAATAGCGTCAGCACCTGGTTACGGCATCACCTACTAACACTTAACTCAGATAAAACTCAGTATGTAAGATTTTCCATGCGTAAACCTAGCGTAGACATAACCTACCGCAAGCTCTATGCGCACATATGTAATAACATTTCATCTGTCAAATGCAGCTGCCCGGACATAACGCGTACCGACAAAATTAAATATCTCGGAGTTTTAATTGACGAAACCCTCTCGTTTAAATCCCATGTGGAAGCGCTGTGTAATAGAATCCGTAAGTTAATATTTGTTTTCAAAAAACTGCGGTCAATTGCGGATGAGCAGCTCCTCAAGACGGTTTATTTTGCTCTTTGCCAATCAATAATAACGTATTGCATAACGTCATGGGGAGGTTTGGCTAAAACCACAATACTAAAATTAGAAAGAGCCCAAAGAGCAATCCTAAAGGTCCATACCTATCGTCCTTACCTCTACCCTACTAACCTTATATACAGTGAATGTAGAGTACTAACAGTTCGTCAGTTATTTATCCACGGCACAGTATTAAGGCAGCACTGCATAACTCCTTACAGCACCGAATATAAAAACAAGAGGCGTAAAGATATTGTTTGCTCCTATAACATGCAAGCAAAACATGCTTTTTCTACAAGATTTTTCATATTTCTGGGACCATTTCTTTACAATAGATTAAATGCGAAATTGGACCTATATCCACTAAGCTTCGCTCAATGTAAGAAAGCGCTTCGTGAGTCATTACAAACTATGACGTACGAAGATACAGAGAACTTACTGACTGTCATGAAATAAATATTTGTTTAGTTGAATTAAGTTCTTTAGTGTAAATTTTAGTAGTTAAGCTACAATAAGATTACTGTAAGATAGATGAATATGTACTTAAATTAAATAATGTAAAGGCTTTCCCATTGCCTGAAACACAGGGGCAACCCTAGTTCAGGTTATGTAAATTATGAATTTATTTGTTTTTTAAGTATAGAATTTAACCGTCACCTCTGTACATTATGTTTTATCAATAAATTATTATTATTATTATTATTATTAACTGCCTACTGAGCCGGCGGTCCTGGGTTCGAATCCCGGCAAGGGCAAATATTTGTGTGATGAACACGAATATTTGTGCCTGGGTCATGGATGTTATTTGTATTTAAGTATGTATTTATCTATATAAGTATGTTTATCGTCGTCTAGTGTCACACAAGCCTACTAGAGCTTACTGTGTGACTAGATTGATTTGTGTGAGGTTGTCCGATATATTTATTATTTAGTGTCAGGAACTCTGTACCTACCCTACGTAGAGTCATTGGGTGGGAGTGGTAGGAACCCCTAGTGTTGAGGCCTCTATCTATAGGCTCTGTAGTGTCATTGGCCAGGCTAGGTAGGAGCCCCTAGTGCCGGGGCCTCGCCGAGATATACGTTCGTGTACAATTGGCCTACCAGTTTCTGTTTAGCACAATTATATTTATATTACTTATATGAGAATATAAATAGTCATTAGGTCGAAGGATAATGCCATTGGCAAAATTAAAAAAAAGTTTAGTTATTGTTCCTCCTCTTTAGATAGTGGAAAAAATGCATTTTTAGCATTCCTAGTTCCGCCGTGCAAATAAAGATGCACATCGATATTGTATATTATGTCATATTGCCTTAAGTATATGCTGACAGAACTAGATAAGTCACATTTGCAAATGCAGACTTTTGTAAAGGTACATTCAGTACCCATATTTAGTACAATTTGTTTAGTAAGACAGACCCTACTGCTCTGATTGGCTGCGTATGAATACTACTGCCTTTGATAAAAGGAAGGATTGTTGAAACGTGTGTCGTAAATAAGGTTTACAAACTAAGGGTTCACTTAGTGACAAATATATTTGATTGTTTGAGTACAGACTGTTTGATGTTGACTACCTCATTAAATCAACCAAATACTAGACTACTAGTATAGAATTGATAAGACAGTTTATTTTAATAAAACATAAAATGCCAATAAAATTACTCACATGAACAAATGGCCACAGCCATATGGCTGCGATACGCAGGCAGTAAACAAATATTGATTCAAGTGCGTAAAATTGGCGTTTTATGACATCACTAGTTCACGACATACATGATATTTGTGTGTCATACGACATTTACAGTAGCGTGGTAACGAATCTAGCATATCTGTGGATATTGTATGAATGATGCCCCACTTTTATCATAGCAAAAGATTTTAGAACCAAATGCTAATCATCCATTCCACTTTCAACAAATAAAACAACCATTTTCTACCAGAATAGTTGTTTAAATCATGTGGTTGACATTGTGCGCGTTTTTTTTATCGTTCGGCATTCAGTAGGTAGGTACTATTTGAAAGTTCCAAATATTAATCGATGCGCTACACGCTGGCTTAATCGGACTTAAGTATAAAATACCCGTGTTTGCTGAAAATTTTCTGATGAAGACTATTGGTTCCTATATCAATACTATTATAAAATTCTAAAATTGTATTGATAATCAATTATCTAAGGAAAGGGGTCATTGTTTCAAGAAAAATCTTAACAGCGTGATGCATGACTTGTATGGGCGCCCGCCGCCAGCCGTACAGCGCCATCTATTGGTAAAAAAATCTTTGTCCTACCATCGCGCTGTAACGGATGGTCACCAGTTTTGGTACAGGGATAGCTGGACACCCATACTTACTACCTACTTATACTTTAGGATACTTTTGAACCGACTACGGTAAATAACGTATTACAGTAAACGGCGATAAAGAATGCACATCGGCAATCATCGCATTTCCGAATACAAACGAATGCTAATTTCCATGTACATCAATTATTAGATTAATCGTTCATCAGAATTTGAATTTAGAACTAAGTACTTTATTGTTGTTTTGTTTTGATTTCACGTGGAATATATAGAGCTGTAAAACTCGATGTAATTATATATAGTTATTGCTATAATGTTCTTGTTGGGGAAAAATAATTCAGGCCCACATTCCTAAAAGGGGTTGACTGAGCATTAGCAACTGATGTTATACTACTAGGATACTTAAATGTGGGTTTAAAGATCGACAAAAAGTGTAATTACTTGCATTAACATTCTCATGTTTTTTTTTAAATTGGTCGGCTTCAGTTACAAAATATTTATAAACATTGTAGATAATTTCGCGTGACTGGCAAAGTAACGGCTTGCCTTTTTTCCCTATAGATGCCATAGTACAAATTTAATTTTGTGCAAGTTTTAGCAACTCTATATATATATATATATTGACTTGGATATGCGACTGCACTCTCGCATTTGAACCACGACTGACAAAACAAACGTCATGGTGTGTGCGACACAGATATCGCTATACGAAGTCGAAATTAGCCGATTGCCTCTTTCCAAAGATCGATGTGCAAACTTTATCGCCGTTTACTGTACGCGGATTTTTTCTGTGCGCTAGTTTTTTTTATAAATGTTAACATTACTTCTGTTTCGTCCACAGCTCATCAGTTCCTTCAAACATGACGAATGCGTCCGACTGGGACTCGCTGCCCTGCTTCAACAGCAGTTCCTCGAGCCCTGAGCCTTACTCGCGGCTGGACTGCTACCGCACCGCGCTGCTGTCCTTCGCGGCCGCCATCGGCCCGTTCGTGTTCTTCAACGTGCAGAAGACCAAGTATCTTCAGCTGTTCACCACTGGCATGAGGTGGTTAGGTAAGTCTATCTCACCAAGCTCCACTCTACCACTCTACTCCAGCACGTCTAGCATAACTGTGACGCGCGACAAAAACTACCTGTCACTTTCCTTTCCATACCGTGCGAGCAAGACAGATGCTTACTCGCGCGACAAGTGGAGTCGCGGCTAGATATTCTAGCTATCCTGATCTATGCCGCCATAGACTATCAAAACACGCAGAAGAACATATAGTAGAAGATCCGAACCCAAATCGACCTTCACCGAGCTGATCATAGAATGAAACATATTTTATAATGAATTTAGTATATTACAAAATATATTAAAAATGGGTTTGCTAAAAATATCCTGGACAGGCTAGTTTTAATTGTTTTTAAAAAAAATGTTGTTTCGTCATCGAGATAATAAGAAAATTTTATCCTGAGTTAAAGTAATCCCTTTCTAGACCTTCCGATACGATAATGTGTAGTGCAATTGTTAGGATCTATTAATTACACTACACTACACATTATCCGATTACTTCTAATATACTAAATTCGTTATAAAATATGTTTCATTCTATTATCAGCTCGGTGAAGATCGACTTAGCCTCGGATCGTAGACTAATGCATTCTGCGCTCGATTAAAACTAGTAATTAGGGTATTAGTATTTAATAGAGCACTTTATATTGCTTACACCAAGCAGCATACCAAGTATTAGCAGTTTCACGGGCTTAGGCAGTCATTAAAAGCCTGGAGTATTTCCAAAAAATTAGCTCTAATTCGTTGGAAATGTTTCGCAACACCAATAACTAAGTCTTTTAGTAAGACTTAAGTATCTGGCCTGAAATGAATAAATGAATAGGAGTACTCATCGGTCCCCGTTACGTTACGACTACTCAGCGCAAATACAGATAAATGTTTGCAGTGATAGGCACGGCCCGCGCAACATCGCGGTTTTCGGCGTAAAAAAAATACGAACATGATTGTAATACATATAGATTTAACATTTTTATATTACACTCAATAGAACATATTTTTTACAATCAACATCGTGGGATAATAATTAAGTTAAGTATAACCAGCGATGTTGCACGGGCTGTGCCGATCAGCGGTTTGTAGACTGTCATCTTCATCATTATTTTAACACTTTACGAATGAATAAATAAATCCTAACTGGATAATGTATATGATCATAAAGGATATCTTACCAAGAGATTGAATGTGTTCCAGCTTTCACAATAATGATATCGATCGCGATCCACGTGCTCGCCGGCTCCGGCGCACAGGGCCACCCTCCCGCCTTCGACTTCACCGGGATACCCACCCTCTTCGGCGCGTGCGTGTACTCCTTCATGTGCCACCACTCGCTGCCCGGCCTCATCGCCCCCATACGAGGCAAGAGCCACCTCGGACTACACATAGCTCTAGACTACGCTCTAATAAGCGTCTTCTATCTCCTACTAGCGTTCACTGGAGCGTTCGCCTTCGCTCATCTAAACGACTTATACACGCTGAACTTCATACCTACAGACAATGATAACATATTCATCAAAATCATTGAGTATTTTCTAACTTTATTCCCAGTTTTCACGCTATCTACCAGTTATCCGATTATAGCGATCACTTTGAGGAACAATTTGCAAAGTATGTTTCTAGATATGACTCGTTTGGAGTCTTATAATTTTGTTTTAAGGAAGTTGTTGTTCCCGATCATTGCTATTGCGCCGCCGTTGGTGCTGACGTACTTCTTAGAAGACATAGGCATCCTAATAGAATTCACGGGGTCGTATGCGGGTACTGGTATTCAGTATTTGATACCGACCTTTTTGGTGTTGTCGGCGAGACGTTACTGCATGAATTTGCTAGGCTTGGGGGTTGCGAATAAGTACAAGAGTCCATTCTCCCATGTAGCTTGGGCGGCATTTGTATTAATATGGTCATTTGTGTGCGTTGTATTGGTGTCTGTCAATATTTTTGAAAAGAAGTCATGACAATAAAATTAACCTTACAAAGGTACAGAAGAATTATATTAATGTTGGTACTTAGATTAAATACGCCTAGAAACCTAGTCATCGCTTGAAATTGAAGCCAGTTTTGGTTAGCCACGGGCTAAGTTTCGTCCGCGTGCGCATCTGTCACAACTTCAAGCTTACGAGCAACACGTCTCTATGATTGGTTCGTAGACACGCACACATAAAACCAAAAGCGGTTTCACTTTCGCAAATCTGTTGTATTGACTCTCGCTCTAGGCGTATTTATTCTAAGTGTTGAATGTATTAATAATAATTAAATATGTAATGCAATTTTTAAATGCGCAAATAACTGTCTAATACCTATGAACCTCTTGTTAATGAAAAAAAGAATATGTAATTATTAAGTGAATATATTTAGTTTTCATACTGCTTTTTATAATAGGTACATATAGTATTTTAATTTGTCATTATCGTAACTAGTTATGGGAAAAGTTCGCAACAAGTTATAAAATGTATTCGATTGCGAAGATGATACCTTTTATATCAGTTTTGTCGCGAAATGAATGTTATACGGATGTTCTCGTAACTGCTTGCTTACTATAACTAGTTACTATAGGAGATTCAAATAGGGCTTAATTTCACGCTTAGCTACCATTGTAGTATGAACAAGTTTACGCTCAATGTTTGAGGTCTTCCAATATCTTCATGAATTTATATATTTTTAATATTGCGAAAGCAGAACTACTTTTGTGTACTTAGTGATCAATACTGTAACAAATGGTATTTTTAAGTTATGTTGGGTATTATAATAATTATAATTTTATTTGCTGTGATAGAAGAACCATTTCAATTATATTTAAAAGATAATTAATGGACTGATTCAGTAATATTTTAACGTTTGAAATATTTTAATAATATAGTTTATATTTTGTGTGAAGTGATTGTTTTATTTCCTCTTCTTCAGCCTCGCTTCGATATTAATAAGCACAGCACATTTTGTAGCATGACTGAAGTTGCGCTTGTAATAATTTGCATAGGCTTGGGTTTAAACGCCTACCAAATATGATTAAACGCCTACCAAATATATTGATAAATTACTACCAATAAATTCTTAATGCTCACCAAAACGGATGAATGCTCACCAAATAGTGTACCCCAAACTATTCTATAAATAAAGCAAATAATTCTTTTTCTTACATCCTATAAAAATATATGCACACCTAAAAAGTTAATTTCAGACCAAATAATCTAAATTACTGTTAAATGGATGTCACCAATATTTTATATTATTTTATTACTTCCATTTTAGTCATTTTTGCTGAGGCAAAAAACTAAATGCTCACCAAAATGGCTTTTTCTCAAACATCCAATGAAATGTCTTTACGTTCCTTAAAATAGGCTTGGAAGTATCGCTTTTTGGGCGCAACAACTCGAGAAGACTGTAAAGGGATTTCATACTGCTTTTCAGGCCTAGGCCTGCAAAGTATCTTTTTTTTTGGTTTCAACAACAAGGTCATTCACACAGCTGGCTGGTTTGACAAAAAGCAAGTTTTGTTTTTAAAGATTGGTGGAAAAAAAAATTCAAGATGGCGACTTTTTTTTTTCCAAAATTTCAAATTGGTGCTAGGCGGCTAAAACTCGGTATCGGGGGGCTCTCGGGGCTCAAAAATATGAATCTGAAATCTTGTTCGAAAATTCGGTCAAATTCGGAAAATATCGAAAAAAAACGATTTTTTTTTTTCAAAATTTCAAATTGGTGCTAGGCGGCTAAAACTCGGTATCGGGTGGCTCTCGGGCTCAAAAATATAAATCTAAAATCTTGTCCGAAAATTCGGTCAAATTCGGAAAATATCGAAAAAAAAAAAAGATTTCTATGGAGAAAATTTCAAATTGATATAGCATAGCTAATAATGACTATCGCACATTATGGAGCGTTTTTTAGGGATATAAAAAAAAAACTAACCTAACCTAACCCGGCCGAGTCGGATCTGCTCTGAAAGGTGATCAGGATTAGATGGTTACCTAGCTGAAACACTAATTTATGAAAACAATATTTGGTGAGCAAAACATCCATTTTGGTGAGCAAAACATCCATTTTGGGAAGCAAAAAGATATTTTTTGGTAATCATTTTGATGTTTTATGTAAACAATATTTGGTGAGCAAAAAATCCATTTTGGGAAGCAAAAAGATATTCTGACTCAACATAAAATTATTCTGGTGTAATGTATATCGATTTTGGTATACAAAATGATTTAAATTGGGGAGCACTGTATATAGTAGAGTTGTTAGTCCACTGTTTTCTAACATAATTGTGCGGATCGGGTTACAAGCATGAAATTTCTACCACAGATAGAGTGTTCCACGGTGATTATTTTCAGATGTGGAGGGAAGTCAGATTCGTCCCCTGTCAGGCGGGAGAGCGGAGTGAATACGGCCAAGTATCCCTCTTTTCTTTCTTTATTGCTGGTCAGTTAAGTCTACCAGGACGTGTTTGGTATCGTTTCCGTGTAAAACAAATATCAGAAATTCATTTTTTATGTTATTTTTGTATAGTTCTATATAAAAATATGGGTGTAATGGCCGAAAAGGTACAAATCACAACAAGTTTTTTTGTTCAATGAGGTAAATAAGTTCAATTTCGTGAACTTTCAAATTATTATTATTATTATTTCAAAAAGTTCATTTAATCTGGTTTCTAAAAATATATGCATGTTGGGCACTTCTCAAACAAACAGTAGCTTAAATTATATCTTTACGTCGGCGTAACCAACGTAAATCTCCGAACGCATCCTATTTCGCTTCATTAAATACATTAAATAATGTTTTTCAACATGCTTTTACATATAATATTTACTATATACGTCCTAAAAAAACAGATTAATGTAATTAAAACAAAATATTTTTTTGCTAATGTATCACGAGCACACGGGCTAATTTCAACATCAACAATTTATTTAAGTAACTGTTTGTATGAAGAGTTCCCAATATTTATATATTTTTAGAAACTAGATTAAATATGCTATTTTGCAATATTTTTGTTAGTTGTAAATATTCAGGAAATATAACTAATTTATCTCCCTGAATAAAAAAAACTTGTTGTGATTTTTACAATTTCGGAAATACAGCCATATTTTTATATGGTACTATAAATAAATAAGATGAAAAATGAATTTTTGATATCTGTTTTACACGAAAACGACACGACGCAAGTCCTACTTGCGTTATGTGATCAGTAATATAAAAAGAAAAAGAGGACTCCGTTGTCCTCTTCACCCCACTTTCCCGCCGCACAGGGGATGAATCTGACTTCCCTCTACATCTGAAAATAATCACCGCAAAATAATCTATCTGTGGTAGAAATTTCGTGGTTGTATCCCGATGTACACAATTTCGCGACTTAGCAAAATGTACTAGAGCACGCAGGCTAAGCTTAACATCAACATTTTTTTCAAGGTACTTTTTTGTATCAGATGTGCCCAATATGTATACATTTTTAAAAACAAGATTAAATTTGCTGTTTAGTAATATTTTTTTAAATTGTAAATATTCAGGATAGATAACTAATTTATCGTTCTGAATAAAAAAAACTTGTTGTGATTTTTACCTTTTCGGCAATAAACCCAAATTTTTATATGAAACTATTCTTAACTAACATGAAAAATTAATAGCTGATATCTATTTTACACGAAAACGATGTCGCGCAAGCCCTTATGGCCTTAACTAATCTGTAATAAAAAAAAGAAAAAGAACAGTACTTGGTCTTCTTCACCCCGCTCTCCCACCACACAGGGGACGAATCTGACTTCCCTCCACATCTGAAAATAATCACTGTGGAACGCTCTATGTGTGGTAGAAATTTCATGCTTGTAACCCGATGCGCACAATTTCGCGGCTTAGCAACTCTACTATATAGAGTGAATTTATATTAAATGGAGGCAATTCAATTTATTTGGTATTTAGTTTTGGGGGTATAAAAGCCATTTTGGTGAGCATTTAAATTGTACCCATTTGCATATATGCCTTATAAAAATGACAGTATCGGTATGTCAACAACCAATTTCAAATTATTGTTTATCGGAATACTGCTCAATTCTTCAATCTTCTTCGGAAATAAATATAGAATAGTATCGAAAATAAATTTTCGTGCATCGTTTTGGATAGTTTTGGCTATATTATGTGAAAATAATTTAAATTTCGCCGAATATTGAGCCATTGAGGTCTGGGTCTATCAGCGACATTCGATGACTTTCAACATCAGTAACTAAAAAGTGCTAGGGAAATTAGTACCACTCAACGTCCGTAATATGGCGAGGGCCGAAAAGCAACTTCAGGCTATAAATGCGTGGAGTGTTTTTAGTGTGAATAAGCGAAATACAGTAAATGACCGCGCATTCTTCACAGCGTCTTGGGGTTATGATTATCATTAAGGTCATTGAACTGGACCAAAACCACACACTTCTCCAGTCTAAGGCACTGGTCCCATCGCCGACGATGAGCGAGAAGCGATTAGAACTATAAACTTGAAACAAGTTGGTAAGCAGCAAGAAGCGAGTGGGTAGTTCCGAAAGTTTTGTCGCTCGGCTATAGGTGTTCGAGTACGACCCGCACCACTCGCTCGGGTCGGGGCGGCCGACCATACAGTCCTGTACGCAAGACGCACATATTCAAGGGTAGGTATTATTACATAGTTTGTTTAGTAACTATGGACGACAACTACGGTAAAATGACCGCTGGGTTGGTCTCTCAGCGCGAGTTGTGACCGCTGAGCCAGTTCTCTTTTATCGCTGGTATCAACTAGTGAAGAGAGTTGTCGCTGGCAGTGTGGACAGCCAGCAATCAACTATTAATTTATCTGTCTCTTTTACCGACACGGGGGCTATATCTTCTGTTCGTTTCTTGAGCGAGAAAATAGTCGACAGTTAATCGCTTCCCCGCCCTTGGTAGGACCAATGGTACCCTTTATGGTATCGCTATTTCGATGCCCAAATCCACGTGCCACGCTTTACAGATATGTCAATAAAACTGCAAGTAAGGTTGAAGAATTATTTTATTTATCATCACCATTATACATAGTTGTCACTTACTGCGTACACAAGCGACCGAAGCCTTCCATAGCTCAATTGACTTTGGCATGAAACAGTTTGTGCGGCGCGGGCTGGCACCCATACTAGGACCGATTCCCTTAAAAAAAACACCAAATTTCTAATACCAAAGACACTTGAGAACTTCGAAAATTTATGTAGATCTTGTATTAATACATTGAAGATACGATTTGAGGATGTGATATTAGAAAATCTGGTATTTTGGAATAGGGTTCCCCTACAGCACTAGTGGAGAAAATAAAGCTCCTGAAAATGAAACGATCATCTCGAAACAATACTATAGCTTAGACTCACTGGTTGATAGCACTATTATAATTTAAATACGCATGAACTACACATTTAATAATTTAACATATGGCGTGGATGTGCCATACGAGTACCGCAAGTTAGCTATTGCGTATCGGGTATGCTCCCGCTACGAGAGAACTTTCAATACATTGGTAAAGAGGTAAGCGGCATTGATTTCATTACATTAACTAAACACATGTCGTGTAACAAGTGCCATTCTAAAATATATATACTATATTTTTAGAAAAACATGCTCATTTCAATAATTCCCGATATATCAAACAAAAATAAGAAATTATAATAATTAATAACACAAAAATGGAGTTTACACACGTCACGCAACATTATACATACACAAATAATATGCCGACACAATTCATACATCCATCCTTATAACAGGTTGTGACGAATACCAAAAACTCGAGAACGTATCTCGGAAAATAATAATCTAAAAATACGTGTCTTTATCGAATCATTAGCATGCTGCAACAATAGAACAGCAAAGCGTCGCTCACAAATTAAGAACATACGTAACCTATCGTAGCATTATAGGATGCCGCAAAAGTAGAGATTACTTTAACAAATAATTTATAATAATCTATCAATTATTATCTAACAATGATTTATTTCGCATAAGATCGAACATTTCCATTTAGAATTTGATTTAGTAATAAGAAACGGGCCCCGCGGCGTCGCATTAGACCAGTAACACGGGACGGAGGCCGGCATGCAATACTAACGCACAGAATTTCAATGATTCATTTAAAAAGTGAAATAAAACGAGAAAAAACAACAACAACCACTAACGCCGGTTCGGACATCTAAAATATACCTATAGTCGAAAAGTACATCACAATAAATACTATAACTACATCAATTTCAATGAGAGGCCCGCGGTTATCCTCGCGCGTATAAATAACATTTTAAGTACTAATCGCTATCTAGACCGCGTCACTCGGGCTATAACGCGTCCGTGGCGATGTCGTGCCGACGGAGGGCCGCGCGGAACGAGGCGAGCGAGGAGCGGAGCGTGAGGCAGAAGCCCCGCGAGGCGGGGACGAGCGGGAAGTCCGGCGGCGGGATGTCCTGGACGGCGGCGCCGGACAGCAGCACCCAGCTCTCGAGGCGCGCGCAGAGCGCGGCGGCGTGCGCGCGCAGGTGCTGGAGTATCTCGTCGCGGAAGGGCTCGGGCGGGTTGCACAGCATCTTGGTCATCGACTGCACGAGCTTCAGCAGGACCATCTCGTTGTACATGCGCGAGTTCTCCGTGCCTTGCTGCGTACCTGTAATAACAACAAGTTTTATATACCTTTATTTTTGCTTCTAGAGATGTAACGATGACATGTTCCCTAACGGGGTGTGCACAGAGTGCCAGAAACAGAGAGGTGGAGAAAAATTGCAAAAGCCGTCATTAATATTGAAGAGCCCAATCCATAACCACGACCACTCTGACAAGAGTGTACGACTAAGAAGAGAACCTTTCTTTTTGCTTCGGCGTGCTATAGAGATGTAACGTTCTTCAGATCCCGTTCAAGGTGGAGAATGTCTCCGGAAATTCTCGGGAATGGAATATAGCCACCATGAATCGAATGCCAAGATAACCAGATGGATAGATCGATCAGATATTGAATTCATCTTCCAAATGCTCAGTTGAAAGGGTCGCAATGACAGGATCCAATAGAGACAAATCATAAAATCCATTTTCACATCGTATGATGAGCATGACTTTCAGTTTCAAGGCAACAAGAGTCTGCCAGAACCAGTTGAAAGTCTAAGGGCATCTGCTTAAAGATAATTTAAATTCGTTCAGCTGACAGTTAAACACTGTGGACTCACCCTTTTGCTTCTCATAGCCAGCCTCGTTGAAGTAGGGCTCCGCGTTCAGGATCAGTCCCTGGAGAGACACGATGACCTGCAGTAGCGAGCTGTCCTTGCCCCACACCTCTACACCACGTCCAGACCACGTGCCCAGAAGAGACACGCACACCTGGAAAACAAGGGCATTTATAATCGTTACACGCATAGGAATCCGCAGACAAGTACAAAGCCACGGTGCGAGAAAAACATCCCTTTTGGTCGCTATTGCAACTGTCGAGTCGTACTTAGCCGGTTTGGTCGGGTCGGATACACTTTCACGACCAGGTAAAACAATTCAAACTATCTCAGAAACCGACAGAGCCCGCTAGGTGGGCGCAACCCCACCCTAGACGCCGATATAGCCCGCCAGGTGGGCGCTTTTATAGTACAATCCGCCCGGCGATCTGCGCCGGTAGCTGGGTAGTAATTACACGCGCCCACCAGACGGGGTGTTGGTCGTGAAAGTGTTAAGATACAGTCCGTGAGCTCTCAGATTGCGATTCGGGTTTGGGTGAGAACTGGCCTCTCAGTTTTCACCTTCTTATCTTTTTTTCTGGATCGCGTAAGAGTGAGCAAGACAGGTATAAAACGCGAACGGTATTTTGACAGCTCATGCACTTTAGGTTTATGTAGACCGTCGGCGGGGTCCTTAGTTCGCATTTTCTCTGCATCATAGGCAGACTCTCTTTCTCCTCTCCTCCCGCTCTAAGTCAGGCTGACCCGGCTCAGGTCACTCTCCCCAAATCACGCCTGTGGCGCGGAGATAATTCCTTTAGCGGGTTATACTCTCACACAAAGTGCGACTCACTGGTAGTGAGGGCTAAACAGCCCTGATACAGTTCAAGTCAGGTCTCTCGAGTTGTTCCGCCTGAAACGTGATACTTCGAAGCCTGTTATACCGCACATTATGATGACATTTCCTTGCATGTTTGAGAAAATAGTTATGTTCGTTATACCTTGCCGTCCTCGTACAGGTTGGGGTTGAGCCGGTCGGTGCAGTAGGAGTGGTAGTGGCACAGCGGCGGCGCGCGCGGGTACTCGCCGCCCAGCTGCACGTCGAACACGAACAGCCCGCCCTCGTACGGCGTCTTGGTGGGGCCGGCGATCATCAGCGACAGCAGGTCGATGCGGTCCTCGAAGCCGCGCACCCACACCTGCAATATTCATTCTATAACAACCAGCCCGTCTAGTACAACTACATATACTTCGCGACTCTTCGCTAGCCCGATATTACAGGGTTCTATGTTACATCTTCAGAGTAGTTAAAATTTACCTTCAGAATAGTTATGCAGAAAGCGACCATCGTAGATTTTTTGTAAAAGTGACTTAAGTCTTAATCAATTAATGAGTTTGGTCGCTTTTTGCATTATGAAAAAAAATCTTTGGTCGCACTCTGCATAACTATGGTCAATTAGACTTCATGTCATTATGACAATGTTCAAATTTGAACTCGTCAAAAGTGAAATATAGAACCCTGTAATATTGAGCGAGCGTCTTGTCGCGCGATATAGCGCTACCCGTCACCCTATCACATTACTGCACCGAAAGAGACAGGCAATTATCTCGCGCGAGAGATAGTCGCTAGAGACAGTTGTGCTAGAGGTGTTGGATTTACAATGTACATTCCTGGATTGACAATGAACATAGGTGGAAGCGGGAGGACCGAATGCGGTGTCTTACTCACTCCGATGGCTGCCGCTCTCCACTGACGGCACCGGCACAAGAAATTGGCGCAGTGGTAAAGCAGCTGCCCACTGAGCCAGCGGCCCTTGGTTCGAATCCCGGCAAGGGTAAATATTTATGTGATGAACTCGAATATTTGCGCCGAGTCATGGGTATTATTTGTACTGCCTATAAGCAGGGTTCGGAAATTCGGATAAATATTTACCTAATCTCTGACAGCGACTTTGTTGTTCAGTTTTAGGTAAAGCCGGCTTTGTTTGACGTTTGGGTGAGATAGCAATAGGATTTTGACAATTTTACGTAAATATCTATCCGAATTTCCGATCCCTGCTTATGGGCAGTACAAATAACATCCATGACACCACACAAACCCATAATAAAAACGAGACCTTCGGTAAAGGAATGAAGGATTCAATCGCTGGCCTGTTTCTCATTGTCAATGTGAAGATGATAATTTAGTTACACAAGCACAAAACGTCACTATTTATTTAGTCACTCACCCCGGGAGGCAGGTCGCTCTTCAGCAGTTTGATCTCCCGTTTGACTGCGGAGTAGAAGGTCCTGGGCTCGGAAGGTTGCAGCATCGAGAGCCGGAACCGGTGGTTGGCGGGCGCGGCCTCCAGTAGGCAGAACCCTTCGCCGCCGGCTTCGGGGTTCTGTGTGACCGCAGCATCCACGTCAGCCGGCTCGGCGACGGCCAGCGGGGCCGTGTCTGTCGCTGTTGGGATATCGGTCGTTATGGTGGAGGTTTGTGGCCAGAAATGGAATAGTACAACTTCAGACACCGGGAAATAAAGGCTTGCCAAGTGAGTAGGTATCGGCCCTTTCCACGGCTAAGGCATGTATAGTGCTTTTCTCAAACATATGCAATGAAATAAAAAATACACCACTCAAAAAAAATATAATTCAGCTGTTTAGCCTGTTCATGAACACAGACGCCATGTTTAAAAAAAAAATACTTCCCGGCCTAGGCCTCGAATTTTGTTTGAAATTCCTTTACAGATCTCTCGAGTTGTTCCGCCCGAAACGTGATACTTCGAAGCCTGTTATAATATAACGCACGTTATGACGACATTCCATTGCATGTTTGAGAAAATATTATTTTCTCAAACATCCAAGGAAACGTCGTTCTTATGATCGTGGTATTAGAACGCGAAATACGTCTTTGTATAGCAATTGTTGAAGATTCGTTCTAATTTCAAATTAGAACGATATAAAGGAATTTCATACAACATTATTGGCCGTAGCCAACAAAGAGATTGTCTTTTGTTTCAGTGGGGTTTATTTCTTTTATTGATAATCTATGGCATACTGCCAATAAAAAAAAACTTAGTTTGTGCATGTATATTTACGTTTTATTTCTTATATTTAACTAGTTTATTCAATTAGATTAAATCAGATATTCAATAAAATAAACAAGGAATCACGTTTATTGTTAAAAAATATAACAATATCTAATTAATAAGGTGTTGTCATTTTTTAATAAATAGAATCATCTTAATATTTGGTGGCAAAAACATTGACCCGAACAGCTTAAAAAAATAAATTTGTTTTTTTTTATTAAGTTTGAAATAAATTTGTTTTTATATGAATATATAAGTTGAACATTTGTATTATTTCCTTGGATTTATTTGAGAAAAGCACTATACAAGCCTCGGCGCGAACAGGGATTGTCGGCCTCGTATCTCTAGATGGCCTCGTTATCACTCGGCCATCTATTACTACACGGCCAATAATCCCCTATTTCGCGGCCTCTGCAGTAATGTACTATTACCTCAACCAGCAACAACTAGCGGCTCATTGAGCTGGAGATTTCGCGACTTTGTTTCGAAATCGCTTAAATACGATATTTTTTACGCTTTGGGCCATATCTCCGCTAGTATACAGAAAATTAAGAACTGCTGTAGCTGCGCCCCGCGGTGTTATCCGCTCAACACGCGGGAACACTACATTTTTTCGGTATAATAAAACGTGCCATCATCAACCCCTCACGAAAAATAGACGTGTAGCGGTTCATCCGCACACACACACACACATAAGCACACGCACACGCGCATACATATACATACACGTACACACACTTAACTTAATTAAGTACAGATTCACTCAAGATGGAGTGATAATTCAAATGTTTAGAAATAAGTTAAATATAAAATTAATATTGTTAACTACTGTTTTTCGGTTACGCCTAAACTATTATTGGAAGAGCGGGATCTCCTGCCACAAGTACGTTCCGTGCTTACTAGGAGATACCAACCATGATCTTATTGTAAAACCCAAAATGTAACCCAAATAAATATTTTCATTTTCATTTTTTTCATTTTCATTTTTCATCCGCTACCCGCTCCGCTCATGACACTCGGACCGCGCGGCAAGCTGATATTTCTTTAGGTACCTTAAGTGTGCATAGAAAATCAAAATATATTCTAGTATCAAAACTATAATTCCTACTGCACATAGTGTGACCAGCCGCAGTTTTTTTTAAATTTCCCGCCAAAACTTTAAGTAATATTTAATTAGCCAGACTATATCATCCTATTGATTGAAAAAGAACATTTTTTTTCCATATAAAATAAATCAGCAAGCAATGTACTTGTTTGTTTGTTGACACTTAACATCGTGATGTCATAACTGTCACTAGTAATAATAATAACTACGCCATGCATTGCTCGTCAGAAAATTTTCAAAAATTAATTACGCTATGGCAGTTAACGCTAAGTTAATAATTGTTATAAATATCAGATTATAGCACTAAAATCTCCGTCTGGCTACAATATGCGGTTGTATCAAATATACACGCTGTAGACCCAATATATGGATGCCTATCATGGACCTAGCATATACTAGCGTATACCTGGACTGCTCATTTCTTCGTTCAAACGATCCAAGTGAGAAATCCACCAAGGGGGCAGTTTGTCACACTCTGCTGGGGTAACCAAATATTTAGCAATAAAGAGGGACTCATCCTTACTCCGTTTTATTATAAGTCTAAAAATGTGTATTGGCTGGCACTGTAGCTATACCCCGCGCGGCGAACGATGATTCCTATGACACCTGTCATCTCAGAACATTTTTCCGATTATAGGTTATAAAATGTACTGAGATGACAGGTGTCATAGGAATCATCGTTCGCCGCGCGGGGTATAGATTTAATTATATATACGCATGGTTATACACATAAATAAATATAGTGAATATTAGCTACTATGCCAGCAAAAACACTCTTTTGGCCCCCGTTATTTTAACAGAACGCAGCAAACCCGTAATTGTTAATTTGATTTGATAAATGACAAACTTCGTTAAGACTAGATAGAACTTAATATTTTTCATGCTTAAAAACAAAAAACATATTCTGATACTAATGTACGTGGATCTGAACACATTTAAATAAGGATATTAAAAAAAATATAAAAAATAAGTGGTCATGTAGGCTACCATAAATTAATTAGGTAGGTAAGACTGTGAGTAAGTACCGTTATTTTATAAACTACCTGTATAACTCTGTTTTACCAAAGTATGAAGTCTATGGCGGAATAAAAAGAAAAAAAAAATACAAAAAAAGAACCGAGTTCAAATAAAACTAAATAAAACGTAGTTAACTGTGTCTTCGTTTGTAAATTGTACCTAAATACATAAGGATCGGGATAAATTAGTTTTTACACCGATAATTAAAACTGAGGTCGTTTCGGCCGTAGGCGCTTCCACGCGATCTTTAAAAAAACCGGACGAGCGTACAAATCTTATGTTCGCTAGAACTACATTATATGAGTACGCCTATACGCACATTTACTCACACGCTTACAAGAGCGAACTCACGCGGGTATACAATGCTGGTTGGAAACCTAAACCACCCTTAGATAGCGAAGTATTATCGTAGTATATTGAAAACGACTTTACTGCAATAAACTTTTGTTCAGATTGTACGAATAATGTTTCTCGAAGTAAAACATAGATCGGAACTATCCGATATTTTTTGAATTCATTGTCACTCTATTAGTACTTTATCAAAGTTTGACATGCTTTCATTACATTTCATATTAATATACGATACCATATCTTACCTGAAAAAATATACTACGGCCACCAAAAGATTTCCTTTTACAACCTTTAATTCAGCACATTCTTACCATGATGCAAATATAAATATGATCTTTTTTTAAATAAATAGAAAAGACACCATCAAGCACTGTCAAAAATGATGACAGTTTTCAATTATATTAATAAGATTTCAAATTTAAAGGTTTTATCCTGCCCTAACATAGAATGATTTTTATATACTAACGGAGTTAGTTTCTTTGATGACGCGTAAGAAAGTTTAGCGAAAAAAATATTTAACTATTTGAAGTGAATAGTGTTAGTTTAAAGAAAAATGTAAACTACTAATAAGTACCATTTTATTTGAAAACTACTAATCATTACTATTTTTTGTGACTGGCCATATTAGAAAGGGACACACTACCTATGTGCCAGCTGTCTCTGTCTGACCGTGACCCCCTTCACCGGTAAAATATACTTTATGTATTTACACTACGATTTAATTTTGTGTGAACACTTATTCTGAGTTCGCACTCCTGTTGTCTTGACATAAAAGCTCCTTGATGCCTATACAGCGACTACTTTCAACTTAACATTATTGGGGTACTATACAATATATCCGTATGTTTAATATGGCTAGTATACTCACGGACTCCTTTCTCAGACGTGGCCGGGGCTCCGTCGGGCTTCGCCTCTTGGCTCTCGGTCTCGCCGGCCTGGTCGGCCATGCTCACCACCAGCGCGCCGTATTGGCTGCACATACAGGTTCGTAAGACACAAGTCACGTATGTCGGCTTTTATGTAAGGGCCTTAAACTAAAGGTATTCATGAGTAACATACGATACGAAGTTTTACCCTCTAGCACTTGTAGCACAACTGTGACACGCGACTGTTTCTCGCGCGAGAAATGTTACCTATCACTTTCTTCGCAGTACTGTGAGAGAGTGACGGTCGATGGGATGTCGCGCGACATGAGTCGCGGAGCCTAGTTATGCTAGGCGGGCTGGTACAGTCAGCAACATATAATTAGTAGTCAAAGTTAGCAGGACAAATATATCATAACACACGTGTATGCTATGCAAATGAAGATCTGTCTGATATACTATTTGATGATAACTGGACGCCTGTTGTATGGGGTGCATAAAGGAGCTATCTCACTGCGAGCATTCACTAGTAATGTCATGTAATTTTTTGTTACATTACAACATCGTTGCAAACTTCGCAGACGTAACAATTAAGGGACTGTTTACATTATAATGTATAGACTCGCACTATTCAATCACTAATCAAAATGTAAAGAGGCCATCAAATTCATAGGTGAAAATTGAACTGAGGAGCACAACATCTAATGAAACAATGTGTAACTTACAGGTATATAAACTTACTTATGATGTAATAATCACATATTAGAACAAATGTTATTTTAAATAAATTAGTCACATTGATGTGAAGATCAAATCAGTTATCCATTAAGCCTTTAACGGTCAGTGGTCAGTAACTTGGCAATAAAAAAAAAACTACATCACTTTTTGTCAAAGTTTTAATAACATTGATAGTTTAAAATTAAACCTTCTCACCATGTGTCAATGTTTTAATTGCATGGGCAATATTGACCACTGACCGTTAAAGGATTAATGAAATCAACACAGAACAGATAAGTATCTTAACAACCAGACAACTATTGCTTTATCGTAATTCGTGCTACATAAATATTATTTATATACTCGTGAGAAATCTGAAAATGCTTTAAAATTAAAGCATAACATTTTCACTTACTAAATAATACATTTTGGTGGTCATTTTCTTATACAATAATAAATGAATAATTGTTATTGTTATAATAATTAAATAAGACAAATACCAACAACCACTATAACATGCTCTGAATAATTTTAATCACCTCACAATTACAACGAAAGATAGTTATCACGCAAAACTCACATTAAATAATTCAAATACTTTAAAACTACGCGTGGACTCTAAATACTAATCAAAGAGGGCTATATTATAAACAGTTCGAAAAAACAGAGAAATTAAGTTACCACTTTTTACAGAGCTTTACTACTGATAAAAAAAATGCCAATGCATAACTGAAAGTAAGATAAGAGGATCGAAGTAACCGCACACTGCAGGACAGGACATGTCAATCTACGGGTAGAGTTGTACGTACCCATTTAGCTCTTCCCTTGGCCACATGATGCTATAGTGTTGGAAATTAAAAGAAGATCAGTGTTCACCTAAGCATTTGTCAGTGTACTGTAAAGTTTGGGGGATATTCTATTCTCGCTGTTCTCATAGGTGAAGAGAAAAATTAGGTGTAACTGTTTAGATAATTTTATAAATACATGCAAGTTTTATCGTGAGACTACAACAGTCGCTTTCCTCTGAAGATTTTTTTAAATATTTTCGCCAGCTGTTGGCACTACGCCAGTCTTTTTGACAATAGGAGTTCGTCGCCTGATGAAGATAAACATTCACTAAAATGTCTGTCACTACTCTTCAAAAGCTCGTATCTAGTTTGTAGATTGATACCTACTGAGATACGCTTAGCTTTGTTTGACTTAGGTATTTGTTACTCAGTGAGTTTTGGTTGTCATCAGACGATATTCAATCAATAATAAGTTTCTGTCAAACATTTAATTTTAGTGTCAAGCTTTTATATCCGACTGTACTTTTCTTTGGATATCCATCAAATGCTCATTGACGATTCTAAAGAGCCCGAACTCGGTAGGATTGCTTTTTCTATTATAGAATTCCTATGGCCTCCTTCCGGCTCCATCATATCAGCCCCATGGTACCATATTATTGTATTGTCATCAAAGTTATGTAAGAATGCAAAATTCTAGCTCAATCGGTTTACAATATCTGCTTCAAAATTGAGTTGTAAGATTCCACCCGAACAAACATACTTACATTACAAGTTAAATAAAAGCTTGTAAAATTAGTTAATTTGGACAAAAAGACCTCACCAAAGTAGTGTCAACTAGTGACCATCGTGCTAAAAACCTACATATTTGCAACGTTTACGACGATGTTTTAGCTTCATATTGGGCATTATTATCAAGGTACAAATATGGAAATAATTGAATCAGAAAAATAAATAATTGGTCCGCAGTGTACGGTTAGGGTAAACAAACTAAAAACAAAATAAAAAAGATGATTCCAATCAAGTGACGAACTAAGGAGTACTTAAACGGATTATTTAATATAAGTATTGCGAGATCTATGAACATAAAAAATCGTATAAATACGGATATTCCTTTTATAAACAGTTGAATTTAACACCAACACTGTACATTATGCCGATAATCCGTTGTTCATACGATACCAAGCGCCAGCACTGAATATACTGCCGTTTTACGCTAAAAGGTCGTATCTTTATACGGATGACATAGTAAGATACGTCCTTTTAACGTAGCATGGCACTCATGGCAGTACACATGTTTGTAAGGGAATTTTCGTACGCAACGATGTAATGTTTCAAAACAAATAGGTTGACTAAAAACACATGACACAACATAAATGGAATGGAATTCTGTACAAAATTATCATAATTCAAACAAAATAAAATAGATTTTCACCTGCTCGCATAATAACAACCTCCTAGAGAGACAATTCAAATGACAATTTCTTAAAGCGGCTTATCACGACACCAATATTTTAAGACGAAAATGTATTAGAAAAGCAACGCCGATAACGTATTATTTTAGTATTGGTAGTAATCAGCCAATGGTGTCAAAAGGATACTGTTTAACATTTCGTGACACCCAGCTTGCAATTTTTCAATTTTGTGACATATTTCACTGTTCAAATTATAGAATTAAATTTCTGGTCATAGAACAAGAAATGTATGAATGAAAGCGATAAAAAATACCACTGTTTTAAGGCTTTTATAATACCATCAAAACGGCATTCTCATGCTTGGTTGCTGATGTATAAAGTCTCAATGATAAGATGTTTTCGACTGTTTAGTAAATAAAATAAATGCAAAACGTTCGGCGGTAAATTAAGTATAAAATGTACGGAATTCCAATATCGCAAGGGGATGACAAATAAAAATAAATGTAAGCTCACACTGTAAAGTGGTAGGGTAACTTCTCTTCGTTCGCGGTTTGCTTTTCCATTAAGCCGTTTAGAAATTCGGCCAATTCTTGAGGCCTTCTCCTGCGGAAAACAAATGAGTGTTTATTTACGCCGCACTTACTACCAAGAGTTTCAATAATACATTTTAACCTGTCAGTATGAATAGAGTCCTTTGTCTATCTCGGTTTAAAAATTGTAATAGGTTTAATAGTTCACCAATGGTTCAGTTATTTTACCAAATGGGATTTACTCGCTTATAAAGACAAGAATATTATTAGCACCCTTTTTATGTTCGTTACGAAAATATGTTGTTGTTAAAAAAAAATGTGGATTAAGTGAGAAAGATTAATTGATATTTTTCGCAGGGATCTGATACCGGTATTCGGCTATTTTTGGTTTTAGCTTGTAATTGCTTATCGTCGGGGATAGTGCAATACCGCGTAAGTAACAAGTGTAGATACGAATTAATATTCAAACAAATGCTAAGCATTTTATTGAAATGAGAACTTTATCGACAACTGTTATTTACGCGGTATTGCACTATTTGCGACGTTATTTAGTTGGCTAATTTCAAAGTTCTACATCAATACCTAAATTATATTTAACAGCGTGTGAAAAAATGATTACCGGTATCGATCCTTAATTTTTCGCGCCCAATATGCGCACTTAGATCAATAAATTCATTTATGTAGTGTGTCTTATGAATGCCCTTGTGTGACCGAATTGTCTGTGTCAAATGAAAATCACGCGAATAAATCCCGTTTCTTTAAAATTATACTTTGACGATTTAATCAAGGAAGTGTATGAAAAGCTTTATTTGTGCGAAGCGTAATTCAAAGTGTAGGAAACTCATACAATAAATCAGACGCATACAAATAAGCATCAAATGTCATACTTCTTTCAGTGTGATAAAAACCAACTTCAAATAACAACAAAATTATGTCAGATTGACGTCAACTTTAAATCAGTTTGTGCCGAATGGAAAGAGAGGATGGGATGCAACGGCGCTGTAACTAAAAAAGGAAGGAAGGAGAAAAACATAATACCTTTGCCAAAATAAAAATATATAAAACTTCGTGGAAGAAAAAAGTTTAATGTTGCTAAGGTACCTTCCAGCAAATCTCGGTTTGCAAAGTTCCAATTTTACTCAATATCGGCTCGACTGTACAATAAAATCAATAGGACACTAAATATTTTCCCTCAACAATTGTATAAATGTAAACAAACCATACACGAATGGTTAACATCTCTAAGATACGACGATGTCGAAGCACTTCTCTATGGGCCAACTTAAAAAACCTGAACTTCATACTCACACACACACGCGCGCACACACACACACACACACACACACACGCACGCACGCACGCACGCACGCACGCACGCACGCACGCACGCACGAACGCACGCACGCACGCACGCACGCACGCACGCACGCACGCACGCACGCACGCACGCACGCACGCACGCACGCACGCACGCACGCACGCACACACACACACGTACACAAACAATTGTTATCGTGAATACATTTTAAACAATAGATCTAACATTATAGTTTTAAAATTAATTATAATAATATGATTATTTTTGTTAAGTAATTTAGTGCATTATTTGGAAGAGCGGGGTCTCCTGACACAGGTATTTACTATACTTACTAGGAGAACCCAACCCTTGTTACTATTGTAACCTGTATATTTAACAGAAATAAACATTTTTCATTTTCATTTTTTCATTTTCATAAAAATAGCTGCCAAATTCGGATATCTAATACTAACTACAAATTACCGTTCCTGTACTTTCTCAGCCTTAACATATTTTTTTGTATATATCTGGGCACAGCATAGTGGCTCCACTTCGCCTGTCGGTAAGCTTAAAGAGGTCAAAATCGCAATGGCATCGTACAAATAACCAACAGTGCCCTGTCAGTTAACACCGGCACGCTGCCCAGCAAGATGCTTCTAATTGCCTGAATAGTTACTTGAATAGTATGTATCAGAGTTGGGCAAATTTCATTTTGAATGAGAATAAGAATGAACGGCCAGACGTCATTCACATTTAAAACATTTCAAATATGATTTATTCGAGAGCGCGTCATTCTGAATGGCGTGAAATATAATAAATCAAGAATACGTCATTCTAATTACCGCTAACGCGTTGATTGAGTTAGTTTGTTAGAGGTCCATTTAAAATAGCGTTTTATTTGAATGGCGATCATCTTGATTAAGAGTGATTGTTTTGTGTATTTTTTTTTATGCATTCTACTTTAGTTATTGAAAAGTCGAAATTAAACGGGGGTGTGCCATCACAAGGTCTGCAGTGGAGTGATTTCGAAAAATGGATGAGTACCTACGATGCCATGGAAAGGTGGTCCTAGAAACGCCTTCTGAAGATAGTAAGGATCGCTTTTCGCAAGAACAACTCGATCCTCAAAGATAAATCGACATTATAAATTTCTACCTATAATATTTGAAGAGTTTCTTCGATTCCTGTGTGTATCTGGTAGTCAATATTTCACCAAAATGATATGGGACCATCCTGGAGGGCCCTCTGTTAAAATTTCAAACATAAGTAAAATAAGTAAAATAAGTTTCCATATCGGTTTATAAAAAACGAAGATGTAAAAATCGTACAGCCTAATTGAGAACTTCTTCTTTTTGAAGAAGGTTAAAAATATATTATTATATTCAAACAATTTTATTTCAAATAATCAATCACAGATTGATTTTATTGAATGACGATTAAATTAGTTTCACTGAATTTCTTCTGCTTTGATTTATTGTAAAACTCGCCATTCAAAATAACCTATTCTTGAATGACGATGACGGTCAGTTGATTCATTCTTGCGGTGCGTCATTTAAAACAATGATTTGTTCTTGAATGCCCAGCTCTCGTATGTATAATACTGGAGGTTTTATCGACTCAGAACAATCTGTCTAACACGTCATTCAGAAACGAGGAAGTAAAGGAAAGACATATACGAAACTATGACACTGACTGTTATTTGAAGTTGGTTCGAATACGCTCACCTTTAAATCAAACTAGCGTAGAGTATACATACCGGCTGACTTCCGCATGCGCCTTAACCAGCTGCGTGTGGATGAGGGAGCACAGCTTGTAGCACACGTTGTGGGTCGTGCCGTCCACGTCTGGCGGCTCCGAGGTCGCTGCCAAATTCACTTCATTTAATAGTACATTACTACCGAGGCAGGGAAAAGTCAGTTCGTGGGTGGCCGACCGTAGAGAGGCCGGATAGTGATACGAAGCCTTAGCCCTTTCACGGTAATGTATAGTGCTTTTCTCAAACATATTCAATGAAATAAAAACATAGACCACTCAAAAAATATATAATTCAGCTGGTTAGCCTGTTCATGAACACAGACGCCATGTTTAAAAAAAATATTTAATATATTTTTTTTTTCTTTTACGGTTTAGGGGTTCCTACGGCCACTTAATCCATCAGCATCATCAGTTCAGCTCCAAATCATTGTATTGTCCACGTGAATTCCATTCTTGTTGATTTCTTAGAACCTTTATTCGAAATATTTGTTAGCAATATTTTCATTAAATTTTTTCGGCAAAAAAAAAAGGGTTTTTTTCCTTAACTTGATTTTTAAGTTTGATTCAATTGCGATTTATCGTGTAACTAGCTGTGCCCCGCGGTGTTACCCGCTCATCCCACGGGAACACTAAATATTTTACGGGATGAAAAGTATCCTATGTCCTTTCCCGGGTCTCAAACTATCTCCATACCAAATTTCATATAAGTCGGTTCAGCGGTTTAAGCGTGAAGACAGACAGACAGACAGACACACTTTCGCATTTATAATACTAGTACTAGTATGGATTTTTTCTGGTGGACTAAACACACTGCGTTTGCAACATGTTTGTTGCAGTGTCATCGTTTAAGCATATATTTAATATGTATAACAAACTTACGGTTCTCAGCAACGATGACACTAATATCTTGTTCGTGGTCGGCGCTGAGCTTGGAGCCCGAGGCCTGGAGCGGCGCCGTCTCCATGTTCAAATCCAGCTGCTTCCTTGGAGTTGTGCTTTCCACCTGAAGTATCGAACAAATAAGTTATGCCATTTTTTTAGGTGTTTAAAAACGGAGCAAGTTCGTAGTTCGTCGGGTTGTTTTTTTAACCCTTATATGCATGATGATGTATATTTACACGTAACTGAAATGATGTTGTATGTACATTTTTTTTTTGAGAGAGCATACTTTCTAGTTGTTCCCACTGTTGTATAACATAACGACGTTTCATTGTCGTTAGTACTTTTTAGTTAAAAATAACTTTTTCCGTTTCCCTAGACCGTAAGTGGTATTTACTGCCCGCAACGGGGAAAAAGTATCACTGGCCAAGGCACATAAGGGTTATTTTTCATACGTATAAGTAAGTTCCGTAAAGTACATTTGGATTTACTATGCAGACCCGAATGTTCATTTTTCAAATTACTTTTCCACCCTAAGGTCGAAATGGGTTACTTTCAACCCACTTATATAGATATGCAATGACCAACTTTCAGAAATATGATAAATTAAATAGTACATTACATATCTAGGGCGGTGAATTTGCGATCTGGGACTTTACGAATTACTGCCCGTAGTTACTAAGTTTTACGTCTTGCCTTGGCCAGGAAGTGGGATATTCTCCATGGGCAGGTGATGGGGCGGAATATCCCACTTAAGGCCTAGTGTGACACGGTGCAATGAGGTTTCGGAGCACGAATGATTTGACGCTTACTGACGGGTGTAAAATCATTCCTCCAGTAGGTCCGGAAACCCCGATGTATGGTAATGAGCGACAGTTAAGTACCTCCATGGGCTCGACGCACACGTGTTCGGTGATGATGGCGCGCGCGGGCTTGCCGTCGTCCGGCTCGTCGCCGGCCGGCTGGCTGGGCGCGAACAGCCGCGCCAGCTGCTCGTGCACGCGCCGCTCGCCGGCGCTCGGCGTGCTCGCGCCGCGCTCGCGGACTCGCTCCAGGAGACCCTGCACAACACACACTTTTGTTTTATGGGTCGATCAACTTTTTACTACTCCTTTCACCAACTCCTCATCCACCATAGCAACGGTGATTTAGGGGGTTATATTTATCAGAAACTTTGTAAATGAAACAGTTGTAAGCCCATTCTTATGTAGACTCTCCTATATTGTCAGTAATATAAATTATCAACACTTTTCTAAGAAGTTTAATCAGTATTGTACCCTGGGCCACGGGACAGAATAACAACGAGAAAAAAGTTGATCCACCCTTACATATATACTGAAGAGGTAAAGAGAAAAGCTGACATAATTCTTTCTAATTGTTGCCCTAAGGATAAGGGTGTTAATTAAAAAAATATTTTATTATTATTGAGAAATGTCTGTAAATAAAAATATAGTACCCGAAAAACAAAATATTTTTTTAGTTTTTATTTTACCGTTTTGTCGGCGTGATACATACACATACTCATACCAAATTTCTAGCTCTTATGACCACGGAGCTAAGCCGCGGACGGACAGACGGACATGGCGAAACTATAAGGGTTCCTAGTTGACTACGGAACCCTAAAAAGGAGATATTATAAGAATAATGATGTGGTACGTAATGTGAAGAGAAACTATTGAGAAATATTTGATCCGTTATTCAATTATATTTTATTTAAAGTCTTACCAAAAAGTGATCTTCGTGGAAGAAAGATGTGCCCATCAAGCGATCCAAAAACCTGCAGTCCTTGTACAGATTCAGCAGTTTGCGCATGATCTGGAAACCGAAAGAATTTGTTATCGTGACCAATAATATAGAGCAGACAGTAAAATCAAGTATTCGCTGCGTTTTTCTGCATACTAGAAAGTGTCCGCAACTTTTTTTTTCTTTACCGCAGTCAGGTAAAAAGTATCCCATAACCATATGCAAAAATAGAACGGGTTATGGCAAAAGTAGCATAATGTATGAGGGAGCACGGATGTATAATGAATTACCAAATAATGTAAAGGATGGTGAATCCCTTAGTGTATTTAAAACCAAACTGAAGACACATGTACAAAATAATGTAAAATAAACCTCTAGCGATCACGCTAAATACATTTAATTTAAGGATATCTAATTTGTAAGCTCATTTTAAGTGAACTGTATTGTTCTTATGAGTAATTAAAGATTCTCTAAACCTAAACCTATATTTGGATGTCCAGCTATCCCTGTACCAAAATTAGTTATAACTTGTCCAGCCGTTTCGGCGTGATGAGAAGACCAAGAAAATTGTTAAAACAGGCGCCAGGCAGGCATGGCGCCGCAGACCGATACAAAACAAATAACTATCCTGCATCACGCTATTAAGATTTTTAAGACCCCTTTCCATAGAAAACAGATTTTAATACAAGTCTAGAATTTTATAATAGTATTCGAACAGTACCTCTCGCACAGCTGTGACTCGCGACTCTACCTATCTCTTTCTGAACAGTACTGAGAGAGAGTGACAATGACGTCACTCGTTAAGTAGCGCGACCGGAGTTTTTTTTTTTTTTTTTTCATGAATATTAGCAAATACTTTACAATGTGTTTAAAGTGCGCCAAACTGTGAAACAGTTTGTTGGCGTCGCGTTCTGTCACTACAATTATTGTGCACAGTGATGCTTACTTGCTAGCTACTTAACTTAACAAACATACAATATGCAAACGAAGAATTATTCGCCATACCAACGCAGATTCTAAAGCGTTGCAATAGAGTATATATTTTACTGATGGATGGTAAATAAAGTCTGCGTTGGTAGGTACGACACACGAAATTATTATGACTGCAAGATACAAATCTGGAGGAGGTACCTACATTTACAAATAAATTAATATCTTTATCTTTAGTAATTATCAAGTCAAGCTGCAATTCTTCGTAATCAGGTCCCTGAGGTCTATTCTCCGCGTATTCTGGCCGAGGACGAAGCGTAGCGACGACCTGTGGAGGATATGCCACCAGTCACCCATAAGTGTGGACATCGCGACGCGAAAATGGAGATGGATAGGCCACACCTTTCGGCGTGGAGGAGCGAACAACGCAAGCATTGCTTTCGAATGGAAGCCGCCGGACGGAAGGCGCAGACGCGGACAGCCGTACACTCATGGCGGCGCACCGTGGAGAGCGAACTGCGAGCCGTTGGAATGAGCTGGAGCGAGGCCAAAAAAGTTGCTGAGGATAGAAAGGCGTGGCGCGACCGGATGAAGGCCCTCTGCACCTCCGGGGTGCCTTAGGACAGCAACAACAACATGTAGTATCTTTTTCAATTTACTTTTTAAATTTCCAATTTTAAATTTTTCCTCGTCAAGCAATAAAGGGTATTTATTGTATATTTTAGGAATAAGGTATTCTTTGATTCTTTTAGCGTAATATTTTTTGGCAACCGGCTGCATCAATAATTTCCTTTTAGTGGACCTAGTACAGTGACGTTTTTTCTGCCTTTGTACCTTATACTCGTCACTATAATAAGTTTCTAGGATAATTAGGTATATAGTCTTACAATCTACAGGGAGAATTTTACAGATCGAAAACAGTGCGTCATAGTTTGTCCTATATTTTCTCTTTATATCTTTGCCTACTAGATATTTCATTAGTCTTATCTGTAGCTGTTTTATCCTATCTAAATATGTCTTAAAAGTAACTCCATAGCAGCTCAGTCCATAACTCAATAATGAGTCAGCGAGAGCATGGTAAACAATGTGCAGGGTGCGTTTATTTACTATTCTACTTACATAATAAAATTGACCTAAAATTGACCTTAATTTATTGCAGACTTGATTAATGTGTAATTTCCAATTAAAATGTTTATCAATTATCAAGCCGAGATACCTAAAACTATCAACAACCTCAAGTTGACTACAAGTACACTAAGTACAGTTATGTTTATTTTGGTGCAGGCAATTGTATGTGTCCTATGATATTAATTCGCTTACATCTTTTGCTTTTTTATTGTATGGTGAATATATATGCATACACTTAGTTTTACTGATGTTTAAAATAATTCAATTGTCATGCGCCCACTTCGTTATGTTTAAAAAATCCTCCTGAACCTTGTTTACCATGTCGGGCACATCCTCGCCGGCGAGCAGCAGGCACATATCGTCGGCATACATATACACTTGGCAGTGTTGGACAACATTCGACACACTGTTCACATGCATTATATAGCCAACGGCCCGTACACCGACCCGGTTGGCACACCAAGGCTCACCTCTGCCTCGGAACCAGTCGTCCCATTTATCACGGTTCTTAAAGTTCGGTTCGTTAAATATTCACGGAACCACTGGTTCATGGGTCCCCTGATGCCACACTCCTCCATGGCCTGAAGCAGTTGATCACGGTCCAGCGTGTCGAATGCTTTTTTGAAGTCTATATATACCACGAGAACCTGCCGCCCGCCTCTAGTGGAACACTACCTCCTGGCTCTGCAGCGTCGGGTGCTTGGCGAACATCTCCTCCAGCCGGCGCATGGCCACGCGGCCGCGCTCGATGTGCGCCGCCACGCGCGGCTCCAGCAGTATAGTATAGAAGCTCGACCAGAGTGAATGTTCTAGAAGAGTGTGGAACACTACCTCCTGGCTCTGCAGCGTCGGGTGCTTGGCGAACATCTCCTCCAGCCGGCGCATGGCCACGCGGCCGCGCTCGATGTGCGCCGCCACGCGCGGCTCCAGCAGTATAGTATAGAAGCTCGACCAGAGTGAATGTTCTAGAAGAGTGTGGAACACTACCTCCTGGCTCTGCAGCGTGGGGTGCTTGGCGAACATCTCCTCCAGCCGGCGCATGGCCACGCGGCCGCGCTCGATGTGCGCCGCCACGCGCGGCTCCAGCAGTATAGTATAGAAGCTCGACCAGAGTGAATGTTCTAGAAGAGTGTGGAACACTACCTCCTGGCTCTGCAGCGTGGGGTGCTTGGCGAACATCTCCTCCAGCCGGCGCATGGCCACGCGGCCGCGCTCGATGTGCGCCGCCACGCGCGGCTCCAGCAGTATAGTATAGAAGCTCGACCAGAGTGAATGTTCTAGAAGAGTGTGGAACACTACCTCCTGGCTCTGCAGCGTGGGGTGCTTGGCGAACATCTCCTCCAGCCGGCGCATGGCCACGCGGCCGCGCTCGATGTGCGCCGCCACGCGCGGCTCCAGCAGTATAGTATAGAAGCTCGACCAGAGTGAATGTTCTAGAAGAGTGTGGAACACTACCTCCTGGCTCTGCAGCGTGGGGTGCTTGGCGAACATCTCCTCCAGCCGGCGCATGGCCACGCGGCCGCGCTCGATGTGCGCCGCCACGCGCGGCTCCAGCAGTATAGTATAGAAGCTCGACCAGAGTGAATGTTCTAGAAGAGTGTGGAACACTACCTCCTGGCTCTGCAGCGTGGGGTGCTTGGCGAACATCTCCTCCAGCCGGCGCATGGCCACGCGGCCGCGCTCGATGTGCGCCGCCACGCGCGGCTCCAGCAGTATAGTATAGAAGCTCGACCAGAGTGAATGTTCTAGAAGAGTGTGGAACACTACCTCCTGGCTCTGCAGCGTCGGGTGCTTGGCGAACATCTCCTCCAGCCGGCGCATGGCCACGCGGCCGCGCTCGATGTGCGCCGCCACGCGCGGCTCCAGCAGTATAGTATAGAAGCTCGACCAGAGTGAATGTTCTAGAAGAGTGTGGAACACTACCTCCTGGCTCTGCAGCGTGGGGTGCTTGGCGAACATCTCCTCCAGCCGGCGCATGGCCACGCGGCCGCGCTCGATGTGCGCCGCCACGCGCGGCTCCAGCAGTATAGTATAGAAGCTCGACCAGAGTGAATGTTCTAGAAGAGTGTGGAACACTACCTCCTGGCTCTGCAGCGTCGGGTGCTTGGCGAACATCTCCTCCAGCCGGCGCATGGCCACGCGGCCGCGCTCGATGTGCGCCGCCACGCGCGGCTCCAGCAGTATAGTATAGAAGCTCGACCAGAGTGAATGTTCTAGAAGAGTGTGGAACACTACCTCCTGGCTCTGCAGCGTGGGGTGCTTGGCGAACATCTCCTCCAGCCGGCGCATGGCCACGCGGCCGCGCTCGATGTGCGCCGCCACGCGCGGCTCCAGCAGTATAGTATAGAAGCTCGACCAGAGTGAATGTTCTAGAAGAGTGTGGAACACTACCTCCTGGCTCTGCAGCGTGGGGTGCTTGGCGAACATCTCCTCCAGCCGGCGCATGGCCACGCGGCCGCGCTCGATGTGCGCCGCCACGCGCGGCTCCAGCAGTATAGTATAGAAGCTCGACCAGAGTGAATGTTCTAGAAGAGTGTGGAACACTACCTCCTGGCTCTGCAGCGTGGGGTGCTTGGCGAACATCTCCTCCAGCCGGCGCATGGCCACGCGGCCGCGCTCGATGTGCGCCGCCACGCGCGGCTCCAGCAGTATAGTATAGAAGCTCGACCAGAGTGAATGTTCTAGAAGAGTGTGGAACACTACCTCCTGGCTCTGCAGCGTGGGGTGCTTGGCGAACATCTCCTCCAGCCGGCGCATGGCCACGCGGCCGCGCTCGATGTGCGCCGCCACGCGCGGCTCCAGCAGTATAGTATAGAAGCTCGACCAGAGTGAATGTTCTAGAAGAGTGTGGAACACTACCTCCTGGCTCTGCAGCGTGGGGTGCTTGGCGAACATCTCCTCCAGCCGGCGCATGGCCACGCGGCCGCGCTCGATGTGCGCCGCCACGCGCGGCTCCAGCAGTATAGTATAGAAGCTCGACCAGAGTGAATGTTCTAGAAGAGTGTGGAACACTACCTCCTGGCTCTGCAGCGTGGGGTGCTTGGCGAACATCTCCTCCAGCCGGCGCATGGCCACGCGGCCGCGCTCGATGTGCGCCGCCACGCGCGGCTCCAGCAGTATAGTATAGAAGCTCGACCAGAGTGAATGTTCTAGAAGAGTGTGGAACACTACCTCCTGGCTCTGCAGCGTGGGGTGCTTGGCGAACATCTCCTCCAGCCGGCGCATGGCCACGCGGCCGCGCTCGATGTGCGCCGCCACGCGCGGCTCCAGCAGTATAGTATAGAAGCTCGACCAGAGTGAATGTTCTAGAAGAGTGTGGAACACTACCTCCTGGCTCTGCAGCGTGGGGTGCTTGGCGAACATCTCCTCCAGCCGGCGCATGGCCACGCGGCCGCGCTCGATGTGCGCCGCCACGCGCGGCTCCAGCAGCCGCGGCACCACCGGCGTGCCCGTGCCAGCGGCCGCTGCGGTCGTAGCGGTGCGCGGGAACTCGATAGTGGCGATGTTCTCGAACACTACAACGTACATTTTGATTACATATGAAACGGTTAACACTTGAACCAAGACGGATTCACTACACTATAACCTGCTCGCCAAGTCTAAGGTGCATACGGATTTAAGGCAGCTTCGGTTGAGGCACGCACGGCTCGCCCATTTGCTCCCATTTGTACGCGCCTCACGCGCCCTACGCAAGCAGCTCGTCGCTAAAAGGCGCCTCGGTATGCGTGCTTCGAGTAATTTGGACGGACGGCCGAGCGAGCCCGCGAACGGTGCGCGCGAACACGTTCTGACTTGTCATTGCGCACGGCGCCTAGGTACTAACTTGACTACGTTTGCTGGTGATCACGATTTTTATATGTTTCATCCACCAGCAAGGATTTTTTTTCTTCTTTTTGTTTATTATTCGATGAATTACAATAAACGCAGCAGCAGCTGTTGTTGCGTGTGACGTCATTTTGTGCGACGCACAAAGTCGGCTCGCCGCGAGCACGTTGCCTCAGCCGAGTATAAAATGTGCAAAGTTTTGCTCGCGAGCAGCTCTCTGCTCGGGGCGAGCACGCCTCGGGCCGAGCCGCTCAAATGCGTACCTACGCACCTTAAAATTGATAACAACTAACTGCGATGCATGCTTTTACTGTTGAAATGACATTCGAATAATATGCGCGGTTGCGTTTGCAATGAAAATACGTCGATAGAGATACGACATCTTTGATAAGGCAAAATACTTTCATTGCAATGCAAAAAGTCATTGTAAGGATTTCAGTTTTTTTTTCTCGGCCATGCATTGAAAAAAGTTGTGTAAAACTCGTGTGTACGATGATTTCCGACTCGTATTAAACTAATCACTCGCTCCTTCCTCGCTGATGAATAAAAATATCACGGTGTCTCGGTCTGAAATCACCTCACACACTTGTATCATAACCATTTCGAAGCAGCCAAACTGTGCGTCTTCTCACTTCTTTGTAGTTACTTCTATTTACTACTTATGATGACAGCCCGACGTAAATATATTTACAATGCATGTGCTCGAAAAGAGCGTATTCTAGGCATTCAAACTGTGCGGAAAGTACTACTTTTCCGCACTAGTGCTTTTTACTTTTAATTTTTTTTTTATTTCTAGCCGTATCTGACAGCCAGACGCAAAGAGGTTTTATTATTTACAAAAATTTTGATAAATAAGTCAAATGAAGATTATTATCACGTATAAAAGTACAATAAAACCAATATTTCATTAATTAATTCATTTAACACGTCATTAATTACATTAGATATAAAATTTGATTAATAAACGAACTTTAAATCGTTATTCATTAAATAAATTTGGCTGAATGTACAAGCGCTTGTGCCATTTTGAAATAAGACGAATATAAAAAAAATACTTTTGCACATGCGCAGTAGTAGATATGTCGAGCGCGGTTTACGAATGACTCCGCCATTTTTTATTGATGTCTAGTTTATTTTGAAGTTGTTTTGTGCAAATCTGCTGAAATAATGGCGAGATAAAGGGACGAATCATGAATTTAAACCCGTAAAATGTTATTGAAGAAGTAAAAAATGTGAACGACAGCTTCTTGTTGGATAAATCAAATCAAAACATTTTTTTTCCAATGTAAACAGTCGTTGTGAGTATCAAAGTATTTTCTATTTTCTCGTACATGCATAGTAAAGTTTTGTACGGAACTCGTGTGTAAGATGATTTCCGACTCGTGTTTGTTTAATCACTCGCTCGTACCTCGCTCGTGACTAAAAATCACACTCTTCTGAAATCACCTACCTTCCACACTTGTATCGTAATAGTAGTTTTTGATACAAGTGTGGAAAGTATGTCATTTTTGAACGAGTCCCGAGGAGTCTTGGCCTGAGCCGCAAGGCGAGGGTCAAGACTCGGGACGAGTTAAAATGACACTTCCACACGTGTACCAAACAACGTTTTTTAATACATTTGCGAAAAATTGCAATAATACAAAATTTTAAACAGTAATTGAAAGGGGCAATTATATTTATTTCTGTATGATAAAAATTAAGAGTACATACCTACAATTTTTAGAGCAATTGTCAAGGGTCTCATTTAAGGCCTTTGCTGGTAAGTTAAAAGTTTTATTCAATTTAATTCTCTTTTTCTCGTTTCCAGCCAATAAAATCAATGTAATTTTTCTTTCGACTTTGCGGGTAAAATACTCTCACTTGCAATTTTTGCCTTGGCTCGTATATAGGGCGGTGTTAAATCTATTCTGGTAACATCAGAATCCATCATTTTCTATCAAAAACTCTTATTTTATAAATCTTACGTGTCATTTACACATAATTAAAACAATCTTGAATGAAAAAGAAAGTTTTACTTTTAATTGTAATATTTTTTTTGAAGATGGCGTCTGCTGTCATCATTCAGCCAAATCAAAAGAAATTGTTTTAATATTTCAGAAGAGATATGATAATGTTACACAGTAATTCAATGATTCCAAACAATGAACATCGTGAATCTGTTTTTAGTTCTTTACGTTTCATATAATTGTAAATAAATATATTTTTTAATGCAGTTGCTCAAAAAGTGGTACTTTTCGTAGCTGCAAATCGTGCGAAAAGTTGTTTATTTCGAACTAGTGCTTTTTACTTTTCATTTTTTTTTAATTTTCTGTTGTACTAACACGTCATACCTCATACATCCAAACAAAGGTCAATCACTTTCTGACTTTATTTATTACGTCATGCAGCATTGCAGGTGTATATCTCATAATTATGCTTAAAATATTTAAATTGCATATTGGATCAATCAAAGGGTTATCTATTTAAAAAAACTCAAAAACGGTGTTAATAATTTGTTTGAGTGACTATTATTTAATGAGCAAATGAGTATTATGCGTGACCTAAAAAAATTAAAAAGAAAAGTATTGTCACAGATTAGAAAATACAGTATTAAGCGTGACCCACGCGCTGCTTTATAAATTCATAACAGTTATGAATAATCGCTACTTTTGTGTATTAAATATAACTATTTTAATACAGTTGCTCAAAAAGAGGTACTTTTCGTAGCTGCAAATCGTGCGAAAAGTTGGTTATTTCGAACTAGTGCTTTTTACTTTTCAATTTTTTTTTATATTCTATTGTACTAACACGTCATGTCTCATACAGCCAAACAAAGGTCAATCACTTTCCGACTTTATTTATTACGTCATACAGCATTGCAAGTGTATATCCATACTTCCATACTAATATTATAAATGCGAAAGTGTGTCTGTCTGTCTGTCTGTCTGTCTGTCTGTTACCTCTTCACGCTTAAACCGCTGAACCGATTTAGATGAAATTCGGTATGGAGGTAGTTTGAGACCCGGGAAAGGACATAGGATACTTTTCATCCCGAAAAATTTAGTGTTCCCGTGGGATGAGCGGGTAACACCGCGGGGCACAGCTAGTCTTATAATAATGCTTAAAATATTTAAATTCCATATTGGATCAATCAAAGGGTTATCTATTAAAAATATTCAAAAACGGTTTTAATAATTTGTCTGAGTGACTATTATTCAATGAGCAAATGAGTATTATGCGTGACCTAAAAAATTTAAAAAGAAAAGTATTGTCACAGATTAGAAAATACAGTATTAAGCGTGACCCACGCGCTGCTTTATAAACACACATCGGTAACTCGTGGCATTTAGGCAGCTCTTAAAAGATTAGTGATGAGCCACGTTTCTCTAAGTGTCTTTTCAGATAAGATAAAATAATAAATTTATATTACCTACATGGTCTTGACATATGACGAAGTAGGTTTGATTACTAGTTTAAAAACGTCAATGTCAATGATATTGTCATTCATTTCCTTGTAATAATTATTACGAGTATTATCAATAACTTATTACAAAATAAAGATGTTGAAATCAAAGAGAATATCAATAAAAATACACTACAACTTTACAATAAAATGCTTTTTTTGCCCATTACGTCAGAGGAGGTTGAAAGATCGTTTTCTCACACAAAGTGGATTTTCTCGAGTAGAAGACGTAGGCTGACTTGTGAAACTTTGGAATAAATATTAATTGTTTATCACTTATTTCTATATATTAAATGATTAAAATTCCTTTTTTTAGTGTTTTCTTTTTCTCGACTGGTATATAAAGAACATTGTCACATCCCTAGTCTGTTAGAAACTGTCAAGTGCTACCTAAGTGCCACGAGTTAGCGATGTGTGTTTATAAATTCATAATAATTATAAATAATCGCTATTTTTGTGTATGAAATAATATATTTATTTACAATTATATGAAATGTAAAGAACTAAAAACACATTCACGATGTTTATTGTTTGGAATCAATTAAATTACTGTGTAACATTATCATTTCTTTTGAAATATTAAAACTATTTCTTTTGATTTGGCTGAATGATGACAGCCGAACGCCATCTACAATTAAAAGTAAAACTTTCTTTTTCATTCAAGATTATTTTAATTATGTGTGAATGACACGTAAGATTTATAAAATAAGAGTTTTTGATAGAAAATGATGGATTCTGATGTTACCAGAATAGATTTAACACCGCCCTATATACTACGAGCCAAGGCAAAAATTGCAAGTGAGAGTATTTTACCCGCAAAATCGAAAGAAAAGTTACATTGCCGTCTATGAACATTTTACATATTGGCTGGAAACGAGAAAGAGAATTATTAACAACTTGAATAAAACTTTAAACTTACTAGCAAAGGCCTTAAATGCGACCCTTGACAATTGCTCTAAATCAGACAGAAATAAATATAATTGCCCCTTTCAATTACTGTTTTAAATTTTTATTATTGCAATTTTTCGCAAATGTATTAAAAAAAGTTGTTTGGTACACGTGTGGAAGTGTCATTTTAACTCGTCCCGAGTCTTGACCCTCGCCTTGTGGCTCAGGCCAAGACTCCTCGGGACTCGTTCAAAATAACACACTTTCCACTATTAAAAGTGTTATAACTCCTCTGAAATCACGTACCTTACACTCTTGTATGATAAATAACATGTGTGTCATAGAGGCATACATTCTAGTGTACTCACTGGGCGCGTGTGGAGCGGGCGCGACGGGCGTGCGCGGTTCGTTGTCGTGCGCGGAACTCTGCGTCTCCCACGAATCCTCCGAGCCAGATCCGTCCGATCCCCACAGTTCACCTTCTTCCGAGTCGTATTCACCCACCTGACAAAATGTATCATTCATCTCGTTTACACTATCACGACAAATGCTTTGAGTTCGTTGGTGTTCAACAAGATGGTGGTGTGAGAACGTGGGCTTTCGTGCAGCTGAAATAGCATCTTATGTTCAAACACCAACGCGCACAACGGACGCGTGACCACATCGTAAACATAAGTACCCTTACCACGAGTTTACAGTGACTGTACTCGCTAGTGACTGCGTGGAGAATTGTAGTTCTACAAAGTAACCCCTAGGGCGCTGTACTATACTCCATACAAATCGTTTACGTTGTCGCTAGCGAATACCGTCATGTTTACTCCTGGTAAGGCTTCTACCCCGTATGACGTCTCCATACTTTAATGGTAGTTCTGGTCCGCCCAATCGCTTGGTTTCCTGCTTTTCTCACTGTTATAAACATATTGTGGAAAATAAACACAATCAATAAAATTATAAGCTCGCTTTCCTTAACTTGTTGTGATAGATCATATTAAAATGTGTTAAGAAGCAGCATTCTTAGCCAGGAGTAAGGAAATTATTTATATGGAATTGAAATTGGAATACTAGGGAGTAGGCGGGGAACCCAGATGAGAGACCCTAGGCCGATGGAAGTAAAGGAAGGAAAACAGCATGCACACCTTCGCCATTACCTTGTAGAGATCTTGTGGCCAGCACATGCTCATGTGCCCGTCCACCCACCACACCTTCACGCGGCCCGACGGGAAGTTGTCGATCACCTGGAACAAATACATTGTAGATCTTGTCGAATAAGTTGATGCAACTACAAAAAAACTACTATTTGGAAGCTGGAGTCTGTATCGGCCCTAAACAGCTAAAACAACTCTACAGTGCGTGAGCCAAGAGAATGTGATTCTACTTGAATACTACTTACGCGATCCAGCACGTCTATCATAACTGTGAAACGCGACTCTTTGTCTTTTTGGCGACGAATACTATCTGTCACTTTCCTGTCAATACTGTGCGAGCAAGGTGACGCTGACCGCGACAAGCGGAGTCGCGTCAAGATATGCTAGCCCCGCAGACAAGTCCTCTCAGTTTTCTGCCAAACCCGAATCTCAACTGAGAGTTCACCGACTGTACGGTACGTCGACGTAAGGCCGAACGGCATAAAATTAGGATATTTGCCGAAGCCATTCTAATTATTATTTAAATGACAGTGGGCTTCTGGGGTGGTGGGATTTCTAATCACTAAATAGAGAAATAAATCGGATTTCAGCGTAATTTCAAACCAGAAACGGCCACTACGGAACATCGGATTCAACCAAAGACTTCCTCCATCAAAGGTCCTTGTGACCTTAAATAAATTCTTATGAAGCAATCCATTGGATAAAAAATCTTAAAATTAACTTTTAATTGTATATGAACAATTGTACATACTTTACCATACGAATAAATAAATCACTCTTAAGCAGAATGATCTTCATGCAATAAACACAAACTGTCAAGCAATATCGATCCATAAAACATCTGGTAAACGCCCGACTAACCTTCTAATCTCTGATGAACAGCGTTGTGAAATTTTTGGGAGAGCCATGTTTAGTGCATGTGTCCGGGAAGAAATTTTTCTCCAACTTGCTTGGAAATGTTACCATTAATGTAGTAAAACTGGACCGCGAAATCGTTCGTTATATTTAGAAGGCGTTAATGAAAATTAAAAAAAATATATATTATTGGCCTTAGCCGGGAAATCAATATTATTTAAATAAGACGATTAAGTAAAAAACACACGTTCCGTTTATAACGTCTCATACAAATGAGGGTAATCTTAATTTGGCCGACTACTGCATTTTTACTTTTAATTTTTTCAACGACTTTGATAATTCACCATACAGCCAATTGTCCACTAAATTTAAAAAATAAAAACTATTATAAACTTTTTAATTGTTCTCTGCGTTTAGTTCTTGCACTGAACATTTTTTTGCTCTGCTACTGTCAATGTATTTGAAATGTCGACAAATTTCGAATAACGGACAAACAATTTGAATAATAATCTTATATGCGGTTAATTTATTTTCATGATTCTTAGTTATTTATTAGAGATTTCTCACGACAGTTTTAATTTTAATAATATGATGATATTTAATGAGTGATTTGAAAATTAATAAGTGTACCAAACGTAAACAAATAAAAAATAAAACAGAAATGATTGTGTCCAAATCAATATACAAGTTATTTTGAACTTATGATCTTCTCCGAATGATAAATATGGTATGGTTTCTAAAAAAAAACAGTGTGTTTAGAAGTTGTTCATTTAACTAAAATTTATAATTACATATGTGCATATTTTTTGTTATTGTGTTTTCATATATATTTAATTCTTATTCATATATTTTGTTTTAAATCAAACATATGATTCGGACCCGAAATTTTATTCCTATTCCTAAAAAAAATAAGTACCGAATGAACTTCATGGTACTGATATATTAAATTAAAATGTAGATTGGTGATTATTTCCAAGCATATTTGGAGAAAAGCACTATACAAGCCTCGGCGGGAATGTCAGTTCGCAGATTCGTATTATTGAAGGACTCGGCTACGCCTCGTCCTTCAAAATCATACTCATCCACGAACTGACTTTTCCCGGCCTCGGCAGTAATATACTAATAATAGCGGCGGTTTGGTTACCTGTCCGGCGGTGCAGGTGGCGTCCTCCCCGGTGAAGTTGGCGACCCGGATGACGACGGTGCCGGGCCGGTACTGGAAGTCGGGGTGGTCCTTCAGGTCGTACACGCTCATCTCGCTCTCGTTCATCATTTGAGGACTGGAACAGATAAATGGCTTGATATGGGTGCTTTTACAGTCAGGCTTACAAACTGATGGCCATGATCTTGGGTTGTTTTTTTTTTTTTGTTATACCTATGATATGGGTTTGAGCTGGTATCGTTTAGACCTATTGATAGTGAGGTCGTAGGACTATAGTGAAAATAAATTGTATAATTGAAACCACTAAACATACATTTCATAATTATTCATAAATACACGGAACGGAACCAAATAAACAACCGCCATGTTTTGGCATTATACATTTTTTGACGTGATAACGTCTTATAAATCCATGAACGCGCGAAAAAGCATGACTCATTGTCACGTCCCGCCTGAGCCGAGCGTGTAAGCGAGAGCGCGAAACAAGCGATAGAGTGGCACGATCGGCCTAAGCGTTTAGCTTGTGACGCATCTATCTCTCTTCGACTCCATCGGCCGGCATACGTTATCATATCACATAAAATTATCGTCCGTAAACCGACTTTACAGACAAGCAATTACAGTACGATTAAAATCAGTTAACGATTCGGCTTTTCTCGGGTATCATCGCCTCAATCCGGAGACGGAAATGACACGAAATACATTACCGCGATTTCTTTTAGGTAGCATTCAATTTGAAGTATCATAAACGCAATGTATAGCACCTGCCAAGATGACATTACTAACCGGTAGACCTAAGAAATTTATTATGCAGAAGCGACATGAATTTTAACATTCATTATTTATTAAAGCTATACTTGTAGGTATATAATATATAAAAAAGAAACATAATTATATATGTCAATATTTTACTGTTTGATGTAAGTAACAGTACCTACGATATTACGTCGGATTAATAATTAATAATAATCACCATGTTGATATTTCATAAACTGCTTGACCGATTTTGATAAAATTTACATGGGACCATCTCGAAAGTATACCCTATCAAATAGAAAAATAATTTTGTAAATAGGTCATATCTGTAAATTGATAACTCTATGTGAGAGATGAGGGATTCACGACAATTACCGAGGTTGGCCGAATCGTTAACTGATTTTAATCGTACTGTATCAGACAATCAGAAAATCAGCTAAAAGACCTGTTTTGACTACTGATTTTTATGACGTCACAAGCCAGTATCTTCATAGAAACTTCATACTAACCGGTTTTCTTTTTGACATTTCATAAGGAGTGTCATTTAATTGAGTCTAACGTTGAGTGTACTCACACTGGCTCTTCAGTGCTGGTGTAAGTCTTGTACCAGTGCACGATGGCGGTGCGGCCGTGGTGGTCCACTCGCTGCACCACGCCGTAGTCCCTGTGTTTTAGCTACAAACAAACAAACATCCAGTGAACTGTGAGCTGAGACATACGATAACGGCTTATTTTGTTTCTGTTTTTCTGTAAATGTTTTAAGATGGGAAAGCTGGCGATAGGAAAGAGCTTCTGCGGACGAGCGTCTCACTACTGACATAATTACACTAATATTATAAAGGCAAAAGTTTGCGAGTTGTTACTTCTTAACACTCAAACGGTTGGGCAAATTTTGATAAAATTTGGTATGGATGTAGCTGACACCCTGGATAAACACATGAGTTTTTATCCCGAAAAAAATGGGGACGCAGGCAGTATTTCGGGTTCATCAACTTTATTTGTTGCTCGTTACCATGGTGATGTCCCCTGGGTCACTCATTAAAACTACGATCAAAATTACCAAAAACGTTGTAATTGCGACTGTTATAACCCATTCTTATGTAGACTATCTACTGACAATACCAGTAATTAGGTAAAGTACCAACATGTTTCCTTAAAAGAAGTTTCATCATCATTGTCCCCTGGGCCACGGAACAGAATAACAACAAGGAAAAAGTTTATTCAACCATTGAAAAAAAGATACCTACGAAAAATAGATAATGTCCTATAAGTGCTATATTGTGGCCTGCGAATCCAGGTGTTATCAACAGTCATGTTTTAATGCAGTGTTCAACCAACTTCAGTGAACAAACCTGTTGATTTTCCTCGACGTTGGCCGCGCCGCTGACGACGAAGTCCCCCGGGAAGCACTCCTGCCCGTCCAGATGGTGGATCGGGTACAGATGGGTCGACGGAATGCCCATCTCTATAGTGCCATCCTGTTTAACAAATGATATACTGATAATAAAGACGAACGATTCCAGCGAACACAACGTGTTCAGCTAAGTTATTTTTTATGATAGCAGTGCCATCAACAGCGAGCGACAGACGTTTGAGAGAGCGAGACACCGCGCTTTGTTCTCCCGCTCCCACCTATCGCCGCTACTTCGCTTTTAAAATATTAGTGATGACATAAAATTATTGGTAGGAATATAATCACCAATCAGATAATGCATCCCCGTATATCCATCCCTATATACCAAAGCGACATCTAGTGAGCAGACAAATCAGTCCAGTCGGGGACTTCCTTATCAATTCAAGAGATAGTTAATAAGCATTTTGATTTATCGGCGCCCATTCTACAGAGTGACCCGATTCGAAAGCTTGTGGAGGTGTCGTATGTCAAAACGGAAGTCGGCTTGTAGAGTTGTCCACATTATAGTGTGTATGGATAGTGTAGTGACCTGCCACACGACGTTGGCGCGGCTGGTGGTGTGCAGCGTCTCGACGACGACGCGCTCGCCGAGGCGCGGCGGCGGCGCGGGCGGCGCGCGGCGCACGGTCCGCTTGAGCCGCTTGCCGCGCAGCAGCCGCACCGCCAGCTGCGGCGACCGCTTGTAGAGTTGTCCACATTATAGTGTGTATGATAGTGTAGTGACCTGCCACACGACGTTGGCGCGGCTGGTGGTGTGCAGCGTCTCGACGACGACGCGCTCGCCGAGGCGCGGCGGCGGCGCGGGCGGCGCGCGGCGCACGGTCCGCTTGAGCCGCTTGCCGCGCAGCAGCCGCACCGCCAGCTGCGGCGACCGCTTGTAGAGTTGTCCACATTATAGTGTGTATGATAGTGTAGTGACCTGCCACACGACGTTGGCGCGGCTGGTGGTGTGCAGCGTCTCGACGACGACGCGCTCGCCGAGGCGCGGCGGCGGCGCGGGCGGCGCGCGGCGCACGGTCCGCTTGAGCCGCTTGCCGCGCAGCAGCCGCACCGCCAGCTGCGGCGACCGCTTGTAGAGTTGTCCACATTATAGTGTGTATGATAGTGTAGTGACCTGCCACACGACGTTGGCGCGGCTGGTGGTGTGCAGCGTCTCGACGACGACGCGCTCGCCGAGGCGCGGCGGCGGCGCGGGCGGCGCGCGGCGCACGGTCCGCTTGAGCCGCTTGCCGCGCAGCAGCCGCACCGCCAGCTGCGGCGACCGCTTGTAGAGTTGTCCACATTATAGTGTGTATGATAGTGTAGTGACCTGCCACACGACGTTGGCGCGGCTGGTGGTGTGCAGCGTCTCGACGACGACGCGCTCGCCGAGGCGCGGCGGCGGCGCGGGCGGCGCGCGGCGCACGGTCCGCTTGAGCCGCTTGCCGCGCAGCAGCCGCACCGCCAGCTGCGGCGACCGCTTGTAGAGTTGTCCACATTATAGTGTGTATGATAGTGTAGTGACCTGCCACACGACGTTGGCGCGGCTGGTGGTGTGCAGCGTCTCGACGACGACGCGCTCGCCGAGGCGCGGCGGCGGCGCGGGCGGCGCGCGGCGCACGGTCCGCTTGAGCCGCTTGCCGCGCAGCAGCCGCACCGCCAGCTGCGGCGACCGCTTGTAGAGTTGTCCACATTATAGTGTGTATGATAGTGTAGTGACCTGCCACACGACGTTGGCGCGGCTGGTGGTGTGCAGCGTCTCGACGACGACGCGCTCGCCGAGGCGCGGCGGCGGCGCGGGCGGCGCGCGGCGCACGGTCCGCTTGAGCCGCTTGCCGCGCAGCAGCCGCACCGCCAGCTGCGGCGACCGCTTGTAGAGTTGTCCACATTATAGTGTGTATGATAGTGTAGTGACCTGCCACACGACGTTGGCGCGGCTGGTGGTGTGCAGCGTCTCGACGACGACGCGCTCGCCGAGGCGCGGCGGCGGCGCGGGCGGCGCGCGGCGCACGGTCCGCTTGAGCCGCTTGCCGCGCAGCAGCCGCACCGCCAGCTGCGGCGACCGCTTGCCGCGGACTGACGCGGCCGACGAGCAGCGAGAGGACCAGGTCGCGCCGCTGGAGAACGATAACTTGCTTAATTATATGCTCTACACGAAAACACCGACTGTTTTCACAGATTTTGTCTGACCTATCTGCCAATTTTGTAAATATAACACTCATCATTTAGGGCCAATACAGACGGATCGCATTTGACCTGCAACTCAGTTGAAAGCAGTTTTGATGCAGTTGAAGTAACTACGTACAAACCTGCAAAACAATTGTACAGAACAGTGTTCGAACCGCCATTTTGCTGCTGGGTTGCAGTTCAAATCCTGACCGTTTGTATCGCGCCTCATTAAATAGCAGTGGAAGGATCAAAATTTTGCCGACTCAATCGCCCGATACCTAAAGTCTAGATCTCCAGGAAATTCCAAATATTACTTAGTGTCAAGTCTGACGAGAAACGGTGATTGATGCAATCAGGATTAAGGGCGATCAGTTTTAATGGCGCAAGCCAAAACTCGCATTGGATCGCTAAAGCCATTGAAAATTAAAACGAAATATTTATTCATAACATCGTTACAAGTCTGTTTGTGTTTCATAATTATTTACTAATTACATTATAGGTCGATTCACTAAAGCTGGCGCGAATGGATTGAATGAAAGTTATGTCACTTGTCACTTCGAGTGTTAGTGTGAGTGCCGTTCTTATACAGGGGCCTCCTAATATTTTGTTAACAACAACAAAATGGGTTTTTGTTATTCAAGAAATATAAAAATTATTAGGTATAATATAAGCATAATCTGCACAATATTTAGACTAAACAAGTAATAGGTAAGTATATATGTCCGAAAGGTATTTTTAACTGTTTGATACAAAAATATTTTACTACTTATCAGGGTGTTTTATGCAGACGCTAGTTTTTTGACATACTTTAGATTTTGACGGTTGTAAGGCAGTGTAATTGTACATATTGCTTAATATTCATGCAATCTGTGTATGACCAGAATTAGGATGTGGGATGATACTATTCCATTGTCTCGTATGAGTTTGACCATGTGGGACTATGCAATGGTATTAACGTAACCCACATTTTCTTCTTGTCTTCGCGGCCTGGTAAAGGGTTAATGTCAAGAATTAATAGGTGACGGACGACTAGTTCGAATTATAAAAAACCGGCCAAGAGCATGTCGGGCCACGCTCAGTGTAGGGTCCCGTAGTTGTCCTTCCTATTCAATTCGTCATTTGAATTTAATTTGGTTCGATAATATTTTGTAGTATTCTTTACACTGCTGAATTTGGGCGGTTATGCGTCTAGTTTATCTACAAATACGTTTTCAATAATCACTTATTGTATCAACCTGTATGTAATCATTTTGTGACGCACACATAAATATTATCATTCACTCATTCAATCCATTCGCGCCAGCTTTAGTGAATCGACCTATATCAATAATGAATAGCAGTAGTAAAGGTTCGTCGGGACAAGTACGCTAGCGAAAAAAAGCGCACTCACCTTATCAAAATATACTGTAGTACTAACGCCAACTAACCTTTGCCAACTAAATATAGTTGCGTGGTTGTAAGATGGCGTTAGTAGTATGTAATGGAATATAAGAGCTAATGAATCTAATGATCGTTTTTGCAACAAGTTAATCCTGTCCAGACCTGTCAGTGTCGCTGCCGTCGCTGCTGGTGTTCTCCCAGTTGTCGGAGTCGTCTTCGTTGAGCGCGCCCTCCTTGCTGTCCCCGTTCAGCAGGGACCCGTCCTCCTTGCTCGGCTCCGGGCTGTGGATGTGCGATTTACTCAACCCGCTGAGGACAAAACGTATTTCAAATGGCAAAAGAGGTATTTGACTGCAGTGAAAATAAATCGTATCATTGAAACCACTAAACACGCATTCAAAAATACACGGAAACAAATAGACCACCAACAACTTTTGGAAATTTTACTATTTTTAATTGGAGTAAAACTAAAAGGATGTCGAGTTTTATCTACTGATTTGTATGACGTCACAAGTCCGTATCTTGTTAAAAACTTCAAACAGATCGTTTTTGACATTTCATAAAGTTTCTGATTTGAGCTGTCATCAAATACCGTATTATGGGGCCCCAATAATTATAAAACAATTTATTTGTTGGATTTTTATCGTAACGCCAATAGCGCACTATAATTCGTTTCTTTGCTTTGGATACCAAAAATCGAGACCACTGTGCAAAGGTAGTTAAATAGGCTTGAGTTTCAATTCAAATGGAAAAGATATATAAGGAGGATATATAAATGGGCAAGATATATAAGGAGTAAAGAAGACAGGTGGTCAATATTCCATCACTGTAGAGGCCGGCAAAGGTCAGTTCGTGGATGAGAATTGATGAGTCTTTTTGTTACTTGCTTCCATTTTGTCCTAGAGAGAGCTTCTCTAAACGAGTAAGAAAAGACTTCGTGGGATCATTTTTACAAGATAAGCCCCTTGATGATTTATGACCATTCGGAAATCTTACGTTTTTTTCCTGTATTTGCTATTTAGGTTGTTTACTGCTGACGGTGCGAAGGAAGCTAGTAGAAGTGTAAATGTTAAGACAGACCGATTATCCCCTAAGTTATCCAGAGTCATTTTATACCTCGTTTTGGCTACCGTCGCCACTCGGCACAAGTTATTCCTGAGTATTCTCAATAGAATCCAAATAGTGAGTTCGCCTTATAAGACAAAAAGACGTATAATAAAATGTTACCTGATCCCAGAGTCGTTTTTCTCCTCGGTGGCAGTGTCTTCCTGGCTGCTAGCAATGGGCAGCGACACGTCGGCACTCGGCTCGATCTTGATGCTGGGGCAGGTGGAATCCATCTTCAGCGCATCGTCCAAGGATTCTAGAGTGTTCTCCGTGGGATCCACTTCCATTTCAGTCTGGGATCAATTATTATGGGAGTTAGTGTAATGCCTATATTTAGCGTCTATATAAAATTGGTTTTAACATCTACCGCGCGGTGTTACCCGCTCCCACGGGAATACTACCTCTTCTCGGGATAAAAAGTAACCTATGAGTTAAACCAGGATGACAGCTACCTTCACACTAAAATTTATCAAAATAGGTCCAGCCGTTACAGCGTGAAGAAGTAACAAACACACTCAAAAACTTTCACGTATTAGTGTGATCAAATTCTGAAATTTTAATAAATAATCAGTTTTCTATAGATGAGGGCCATTGTTTTAGGAAAAATCTTAAACAGAGCGATGCAGAATTTGTATGGGTGTGCAGCAGTCAGCCGTACAGCACCGTCTATTGGTAATATTTTCTTTGCCTTCTCATCACGCCTAAACGCCTGGACGGATTTTAAACTATTTTGGTACAGGGATAGCTTGACCTTCAAAGATACTTTTTACACGACTAATGTAAAGAAAAATAACGGACGAAATTGTGGCCACAGTAGAGTTAAATGGTGAATAGAGGAACAGTAGGGAACTTACGTCGATGGACTTGAGTTTCCGATGCGACGAGGCGCGCTTCTTGGGCCGCGAGGGCATGTGCTCGGAAGTCTCCTTCGACTTTTTGCACGGCCGCGTCTGCTTGCGGATATTTCTGTAGTATTTACCTGCGGCAGAATGAGACAGTGCCATTAACATGAATGGAAAACCATTGATACAAAGATCAAAGCTCAAAGAGCCAGTTCAGCGCGTTCTCTGGATTACCGGTACTAGGTGGAGGTGCCGGGTTCGATTCCCGATCTCTTCCACCAGGTTACGCATTTCAATTTTTCTTTGGGGTTTGATCTTTGTATCAATGATTTATATAAAAATTGTGGTGTGTATCCAGATTTAAAAAATGAGACATTACATGTTTCATAAAATGAATGGACAATTTCGTTTTTAATGCTTCCGTGTTACTTGTAACTGAACCGAAATTATCAATTCTTGTTCTGAGTTCGTTATGAGAATCGGGTCTTTTAAAATTTTGAGTAGGTACTGTGAGTTATGTGATTTTTCGGCTGACATGATTCGCTTAGCACGCTTATAACGCGCACATGCAGCAAACGGCGCGGCGAGCGATTGAGCGAGAGATCCGAGCGGGGCAGGCACAGGAGTGAGCGAGACACACGTACCTCGCACCGCTGCCGCTAAGACCGAATTGGCTGGGCCGTAATAAGTTGAGGCGGCGCTGCAAGGCTAGCATATCTTGCCGCGACTTTCAAGTATCCGTCACGCGACAAAGAGTCGCATATCACAGTTGGACGTATTTATGCAAACGGGAACCAGTCCACATATCAAAACCGTCTTACATTGAACCATGTAACCACAGCATCCTAAGTGACATTGCGGCTAGGTTTGACTGCCCCATCCAGAAATTTTTGATAACGCAGGTCAAAGGTGTCGCGGAATTTGTGTCATAGTGTTTAATTTTTGTGTTGTGTAAGTGTTTGTATTACTAATACATATATTTATAAGTATTTTAAGTTTTCGTTGTTACTAACACTCTATGGATACCTAGATATCTGAAATAAATAATTTATTATTATTATTATAGCATAATGTACAAACGTTTAATGTGGGTTGGTTCCCTTTTGCATAAATACGTCCAGTTATGCTAGAGGTGCTCGTCCGGTACTGAGCAGTTAGGTGTGCGATAATATTTATATTACCGCTTATATTATATCGCCTGGCGACAACCAAAACTCACTAACATTTCTGTCACTGCTCTTCAAAACCTCGTATCTAGTTAGTAAATTGATGTAGATGAGATACGAGCTTTGTTTTAAGTAGGTATTTGCTACTTAGTGAATTTTGGTTGTCAACAGACTATATTTGCGAGTGAGAATTGATTGTTATATCGCTATTTCCACGAGACATTATCGCAGATATTCCACCACTGCTGCTTGCTAAAGGTGGCCTCGGTGCCAATGGTGAAGATGTATTAGGGTCAATCAACTATTTTCTGCCACTCGTTGCCATGGCGATGGCCCTGGGTCACTTTTTAAAACTACGATTGTCCGTGGTTATATTTAGCAAAAGCTTTGTAATTTAAGCAGTTAAAGCCAATTCTTATGTAGAATATCTCCTGACAATACCAGTAACATCAAATATCAATACTTTTCTTAGAAATTTAATCACTATAATCCCCTGGGTCACGGACAGAATAACAGCAAGAAAAAGTTGATCCCCCCATTACATTTGTAAGTAAGTGTGAATCGATTGTGTTCTATCGCTATTTCCACGAGACATTATCGCAGGTATCCCGCCACGTACTCTGCTGTTTCCGCCACTGCGGCTTGCTGACGAAGGTGTCCTCGGCGCCGATGGTGAGAAAGTTCCGGTCGCCGACCTGCAGCGTGCACGGCTCGAACACGTTGAGCAGCTTCAGATTCTTCAGATCTTCTCCTGTAATTCATAATGAACATTTTAATAATCAAGACTTTACAATGGAGAGAGATCACGTTTAATTTTTCTTTCTTCTTAGATTTTTGTAGCAATATTGTAATTTAAATTTGAGTGTGTGCTCCGGTCAGGAAATTCCTGAGTATCCGCAGTCGCAAAGGAATTGGGACGACCCGGTGTGCAAGTTGGCTTTTGCTTCCCTTCTCGGCGAAGGTGACGCCGCGGAAAGAGCCAGGCTTTTGGCAGTGGGTACTAAGGAGTCTGGGTATTGGCTCCACGCGCATCCTTCTCCCAAAATTGGAACCTATTTAGAGCCCAATACCCTTCGGCTCTCGGTTTGCCTTCGTTTGGGTATCCCGGTTTGTGCCCCTCGTCGTTGTCCCTGCGGAGCTGACGTAGATCTGTTAGGGCATCACGGTCTATCCTGCCAAAGAAGTGCGGGTCGTTTCTCTAGGCACGCTGCTCTTATCGACGTCATCCGTCGGTCTCTTGCTTCGGTCAATGTCCCTGCTCCATTAGAGCCGACCGGCATTTCGAGAAGTGACGGTAAGAGACCTGATGGGATGTCTTTGGTACCTTGGAGTATGGGGTGAGTGCTGGTGTAGGATGCAAACTGTGTAGACACGCTAGTCCCATCGCATCTCGTGGGTACTTCTGTAAGGGCGGCAGCAGCAGCGGAGGCGGCTGAAAAGGCTAAGGTGGTGAAGTACAGTGGTCTCGGCGCCGAATACACTTTTGTTCCGTTTGGTGTCGAGACCTTAGGTCCATGGGGCGCTGGCGCTCTGAGTCTTTTTGGGGATTCATCTAAAAGACTCAGAGAAGTTACGGAGGACCGGAAAGCTGGCAGTTACCTCGCTCAACGTATTAGTCTCGCAGTTCAGCGGGGTAACGCAGACAGCATCTTAGGTACCATGCCACGAGGGCCTTTTTTAGATTTAGGTTAGTTAACATGTATGTATTTAGGTTAATGATAGTTTTAAGATGATTTGTATGTTTTGTTTTATTTTAAAATTGACTTTTTTGTAATTTGATGTTCACATTTTGTACGGTTTTTTAATAAATATATATTATACATTTAAATTTTAATGTTTGTTATACCACAGATCATATAATTATACTTATATTCTAGAAGAGAACTTGTTACAAAGTAATTCCAAAATGAACATAATTATGTTGATTTCGTAAATTGGAGCTGATATTTTTTGTTATCAAGTATACAATTAGACGAATCGAAACAATAGCCTAATGTTTATCATAACTGACGATTCAAAAACCATACAAAATGTCAATATTTCAAAGTTTTTGTGAATTTCGTTATCTGCCCTTGCGGGCTATAAATACGCCTAGAGCGAGAGTCTTCAATACTTCATACAACAGATTTGTGAAAGATGTAGCAGCTTTTGGATGTGTGCGTGTCTATGAACCAATCATAGAAACGTAAGCTTGTGAGCTTGACGCTGTGACAGATGCGCACACGGACGAAACTTAGCCTGTGGCTAACGAAACCTGGTTTCACTTTCAAGCGCTGACTGGGTTTCTAGGCGTATTTATTCTAAGGCGATTTCAAACTTACAATAGTACATTACTGCAGAGGCCGGAAAAGAGGGCTTGCCGGGTGAGTAGGTATAGACGGATAGTGGTACGAAGCCGGCAAGCCCTTTTCACGGCGTCTGCAGTAATGTACATATGTATGTATAGTGCTTTTCTCAAACATATGCAATGAAATAAAAAATACAACACTCAAAAAAATATAATTCAGCTGTTTATCCTGTTCACAAACACAGACGCACTGTAAAAAAAAAATACTTCGCAGCCTAGGCCTTCAATTTTGTACGAAATTCCTTTACAGTTCTCACGAGTTGTTCCGCCCGAAACGTGATACTTAGAACCCTGTTATAACGTCCGTTACGACGACATTTCATTGCACGTTTGAGAAAAATTACTTCCCGGCCGTACGCTTACAATTTTGTATGAAATTCCTTTACATTTCTCTATAGTTTTTCCGCCCGAAACGTGATACTTCGAAGCTTCTCACAACGCACGATATGCCGACATTTGATTGCATGTTTGAGAAAATGAACGTCGCGTGGGTGACGGTGGACCACAGACCACCCCCACTAGACGGAGCATGTAAGGCGACCCGCGCGCACCAACGATATGGTACGGCAGAACATTAAAGTATCAGCACGGCGGCCACCGTTTAGTTGCGTTCATGTTTATGAGGTCTCTCTACACCACTTAACACTACAATTTACCATGTTATTTATTTAATTTCTTTTTTCGTTGACGTACGCATGGATCATAAACAAGGACGCAACTAAACGGTGGCCGCCGTGTTGATACTTTAATGTTCTGCCGTACCATATCGTTGGTGCGCGCGGGTCGCCTTACATGCTCCGTCTAGTGGGGGTTGTCTGTGCGGCGGACTAACCTTCGACGAGATACTTGGGCTGCTGCGGCGCCGCCCCCTCGGCGGGGTGCGTGCACAGCGCGCGACACTGCCAGTGCACGCCGACGCTCTCCGTCACCACGGCCTCCACGGTGAACTGTGCGACAATATAACACGAATACATTTATGAAACATGTAATGTCTCAATATTTCTTATGTGGGTACACCCCACAAGTTTTATACTAAACCATTGATACAAAGATCAAAGCAAAATTGAAATGCGTAATCTGGCGGAAGTGGCTTCGGTTTTGCAAATAAAGCCTTTCAAATAAACAATGCCAAGATGGAGCACGAGAGCATAAGGAAAAATTCGAAAGGTCAGCTAGGGTTAGAGTGGCGGAGAGGTTAACACGCTGGAAAGGTAATCCAGAGGTACGGGGAACCGGTCTCTTCCGCCTGGTTCCGTATTTCAATTTTTCTTTATCCTTTGATATTTTCATCAGTGGTATAATACAATACGAAATTAACTGAAAACAAGGTTAAGAAGTGTGTGATTGCTCTAGGCGCAAATTGGCAAAATGCCAAATTAACTTTTTCAAAAGGGGACTAATGGATTATCGCAATTGCTAGTTTATGTAGGTGCGGGCACTACAGAAACACTCTTTCCCCCCCTAGCACAACTATGCTACAAGACTCTTACTCGTGTGAAATATATTATCTATCTCTTTTTATTCAGTATGGTGTGAGAGAGACGAGTAACTCGTAGCAAGTTGTGCTAGATGGGGTGGTTAATGACACTTGACACCGGGTTTAACTACAAGAATCTCTCTCTCTGGAGTCGGTCCCTCATGTCTGAGGATCGTGGTCAGCTTCAGGGTTGCATCTGGCGCGGATGATCTGCCTCCACCGGTTTCTGTCCAGCGCGTCTCTTACAACCGAGTAGAATTTAGAGTTCGATGAGTCCTTTACTTTATCGGTCCATCTTGTTGGTGAACAACTACAAGAATACTCCAGTTCAAATTCGTCAAAGGCATGGCTTTAGTGTATTCATTTTACGATCCTGGAGCCAGGGGACAGTTGTCCAGATAGTAGGCGTGTGTCCAACAATATAAATGGACAAACGGTGAATACTAACCTTATGCTCATGCATCTTATGTTTCCTCGCCATCTTCATCTCCTTGGTAACATGGAGCCAGTTGGCGCTGTCCAGAGACCCGAGCGGCCCATACACCACTTGCCCAGGGTAGAACTCCGACGAGGAGTAAGGCGTGGAACGCCGGCGGCGCATGGAGTAGTCCTCCAGGGGACAGTTGTCCAGGTCAGGGTATTCGAGCCGGGAGCCGTCCGCTGACACGAGGCGGAGTTTGCTATTCACCGTCTGCAAACCAAATGAATGTTAAACATGTATTTTAAGGGCCTAAGTGCAATTTTCATAGGCTTGTTTGATATAGAGATATAGACTAAAAATTTCATTCCAATCCAACATGACAATAGTTCACTACCATTGCTAGAAAACTAGTTCTGCATTTTCCATGACAATGTGGGAGACTTACGAAGATACAAGAGAGGTTATATTTAAGAGACATCTAAGTCACAATTTAATTCTTTACCTCGCCACCACCTCTAGTTTATTCCTGGTCGCGGCTAGCTACATATAAAGTCAGGCAATGTAAATGTTGATTACGAATTAGTAACTATTGATTACTGCGTAATCTCAATTACCTTAGAAGTGCGCCCGTTGTCAGCAAGCGCAACGAACTGCACTCCCATACGTTAAAAACGCAAATTGGTTGAGCAAATCATGGAGAGAAGTCAGTCGGCATACCGCGCTCATCATATTTCACAGTCTTATCTTACAAGTGCCAACCTAGGAGTTGCGGCTCACGGCCAATTCAGGAGTGAAGTCTTCCAGCGGCTACAGGCGCTCACTGGGGATGAAGTGCTTGGTGCCCGTGATCTACAGAACCACACAGTCATCACAACAGTATCTTTACTTTAGAAGTGCCCACCCAAGAATCGAGGCACACGGTCAAGCTGGGAGTGAACTCCTCCAACTGCTGTAGCCACTCGCTGGCCACGCTGGGGATGACGTGCTTGGTGCCCACGATCGTCAGAACCACAGCCATTGCTACAGTATCTTTACCTTAGATGTGCCGACCCAAGAGTCGAGGCACACGGCCAAGTCGGGAGTGAACTCCTCCAACGGCTGTAGCCGCTCGCTGGCCACGCTGGGGATGACGTGCTTAGTGCCCACGATCTGCAGAGCTGCAGTCATCACGATGTCCCGGCAGTAGCCACGCTGGGTGTCCTTGCCAGCGATCAGGCGGCGGACGACGTCGCCCGGCATCAGTGAACGGTCCGCCAGACCAACCTGGTAATGATAATAATGTGTCATCAATAGCCGCGTCCACACTGGGCGAGCCGCCTCGCGCGGCAATTGCCGCGCGCGGCGGCGCGCTCTGTGTGTACGCGCCTCGCCCGCGGCGCCCGCACGCTTTGCCTCGGCCGAGCGCTGCCGCGGCCGAGCCGCGCGCTGTCGGTTTTTGTCCGTGCTCAAAGGTGCCTCGGTCGTTTGCCGCGCGCAGTGTGGACGTACACGTGTTTGCTTCGGTCAAATTATGACAGATAAAACAAAATGGCGTGCGACACTTACGTATTACGCGAAACGGAATAACCGTGTGTTCTGAGGAATTGTTTGACATGATGCCCACGGCTACCTTCTACCACCGCACTGCTCGCCATCGGCAGGGTGTTCATCCTCACATGCTAGAGCCTAAATGGTCGAGAACTGTCCGGTTCCAGAGGAACTTCCTACCGCGAACGCTTCGCATGTGGAATGAGCTCCCTGCCGAGGTTTTCCCCGGGGGCTACAGTATGCAGTTCTTCAAGAGGGGAGTAAATAGGTTCTTAAAGGGTCGGCAACGCGCGCGTGATGCTCCTGGCGTTGCAAGCGTTCATAGGCGGCGGTAACTGCTTAACATCAGGCGGGCCGCATGCTTGTTTGCCACCGTCGTAGTATAAAAAAAAAAAAAAAAAAAAACCGTAACTAAATATTATGTGCTATTTGTTTGTTTTAAACATAAAAAAATATTGAATTAGCTTTTTTTTGGAAAATTCTTTGTATGAACGTAGCAACAAGTCAAAAATCAAAAGCTGATTGCGAGCGGCGGCGCCATATTGTTTTATCTGTCAAATGGGCGAACAAGACGGCTCGGGCTTGCCGCGCGCGGCATTCGGTGAGCGTAATTTCATCCAATGCCCGAGGCATGCGCCGAATGCCGCGCGCGGCAATTGCCTCGCGAGGCCGCTCGCCCTGTGTGGACCCGGCTAATAAATAGGTTTTGCTGTTATTTCGGTCGTATCGTCATAAGAGCTAGGCTTTTGTCGGTGGAACAAATCCCATGTCTCAACTTCCTTAATCAATCACTTTTCAACCGACTTAAAAAAAGGGAAGTTCTCAATTTGGATTTGCTCTTTCTATTCTATTATTTCGCTTTTTAATCTGAATTTTCCTTTAACAACTGTGTATTTTCAGGGATAAGAAAATGATAACGTGGTCAATATTACCGGCTCATATAACATATTATATCTACGCAAAAATTATAGCAGGAAAAAGATTCAACAAACGCACTTCAGTAGAGTAGGTATCTGCATAACGATTAGCATATGTATTCAATTGCGATTGTATGATCCAAATCGGGAATTGAACCTTTCGTTGTTGCTAAGCCAAAGTCTCGTATGAAAAGTTGCTACATATTATGTAATGTGTGTATTAATTGCTAAGTAAATTAAAGATATACATACACACACCGAGTCAATACGTTAGATTCAATGCGATTGATCTCGATTGTTCCATGGCATTTGTAGTCTACAAACTTGAACTCTATTTATGGAGCCTTTCGCGGTGCAATGGAACTTAAGAAAGATCATAGCCTAGGGTAGTAATGCTACTATTACAATATTTGTTCTGAGCATTAGCAGAGGTAAGATGATAAGGCTGCCAAAAGTCCGAAATTGTCATAAAGATTATGTAAGAGATTATTGCGCGATGTTGATGTATGACGGTATTATTATTATAGGTATTTTCAATGCTTTGATCGAAACATGTAAAATTTTGGCGCACCGCCTTAATGTCCGACACCGCAAGCTCGCGTGATGCGTGATATATTGCATTCATAATGTAGATTACTATGCAATATTGTTTATTCATAAGTAGGTGGTAGTATACATGTTAGTCATGTTATATGTATGCATACCTAACTAGGTATGGCAACTACCATGTTATATTAGCTAATGATCTAAAACTAAAGACTATTTTTAATAGTACCAGAGTATAAGCATCTTCTAGGTACTCTCGCGTTGTAGTAGGCTTGATCAGGCATGGTTGTAGACAAAAACAATGATGTAAACCTAAACTATCCTTAATCGTCAGCTACTAAACAACCAATAAGTAACCACAGTAATATTAAATAAGTTTCTTAAAAAAAAAAAAAAAAACATTTTAGTGATAAGCTTTTATAGCCGACTGTACTTTTCTTTGAATATCCATCAAATGCTCACTGAGACGATTCTAAAGAGCCCAAACTCGGTAGGATTGCTTTTTCTATTATAAAGTTCCTATGGCCACCTTCCGGCTCCATCATCAGATTAGCCCCATGGTACCATATTATTGTATTGTCATCAAAGTTAAGTGAGTATGCAAAATTACAGCTCAATCGGTTGACGATATCTGCTTCAAAATTGAGTTGCAAGATTTCACCCTAACAAACATACTTAGATACATAGATTGCAAGTTAAATAAAAGCTTTTAAAAAGCCGAAAGTTTGTGAGTGTTTGTGCTTCTTCACGATCAAACGGCTGGATCAATTTTCTTAAATATTGGTATGAAGGCAGCTGACACCCTGGATTATCTCATAGGCTACTTTTTATCCCGAAAAATGTAGTGTGCCCGTGGGATGAGCAGGTAACACCGCGCGGTGCAGCTAGTGTAATATACTTCAACAGACCTAGGTGAGAAGCCCGGCAAGGGCAAATATGTGTGATGAACTCAAATATTTGTTCCTCGGTCATGGGCGTTATTTTTGTATACATAAATATTATGTATATTGTTGTCTATTACCCTTAGTACAAGCATGGCTCAGTTTGAGACTAGATTTTTTTTTTGTTGTTTAGGTATATTCGCCGTGAACACCAGGTATTTTTATACTAGCGAGGGATGCTAGCTAACCAAAACATGCATAACCTTTGAATAAACATTTAGATATCAATACCTAACCTTTAACGAAGCATCATACATTATATGTGACTGTTTTAGGGAAAAGGTCCCACTTTGTCGATATGGAGTTATGAGTAGATCCTAATACTACAGAACATAAGCTATCTTTTGGTGAAAGAATTATGTATCTAGGTGCTATAGTTATTTTTTTTAAATTCTTCAAAGTTGCAAACGTGAAAAGGCGACAACTGAGAAAACGTTGGTTAACCATCAAACTACAAAGGTTACATACATGATTTTGACTAATTTGAAATCCTTAACCCTTCTTTGCATGGTGATGGAAATTTCCATCATAAAGTTATCGCATTAATTAAAGCTTGTTTTGCGGGTGATTGATATTTATTTTTAAGACTGCCAAGTTACAACAACAGTACAGCATAAAATAGAACATAGTTGTGAAAAAATAATTAAACAGAATTTTGACATTTTAAATTTGAATTCGGGGGGTCGCCGTATCGCGCCATTTACGAAAACTGTTGATCTACTTTGACGTTTTCTGGAGGATATTACTGTGAAAATATTGATTTATTCGGAATAATAAAAGTGTATCAGATGTGTAATGTGATATTATGTTACTTTTTGTGCATACAATTTCAAGATTCGAACATAAAGTAGTTCCAAAGTATGTGATGGAAATTTACATCATTATGCAAAGACTTAACTCGTAAAGTATGGCGAATTATTTATCATAAATATCGGACAACCTTACACAAATCGATCTAGTCCCAAATTAAGCTCACGAAGGCTTGTGATATGGGTACTAGATGACGATATACATACGTATATAGATAAATATATACTTAAATATATAGAACAACCATGACCCAAGCACAAATATTCGAGTTCATCACACCAATATTTGCCCTGGCCGGGATTCGAACCCGGGACCGCCGGCTCAGTAGGCAGGTGTCTAGGAACTGCGCCAACCGCGTCGTCTTTATTATTAATACAATAAATAACTAACTATAATTAGCGAGCGAAGCATCGATTTGTTCCCGATTTTCGTTTCAGCTTGGCCAAAAAATCATTTATATGCCTGGATTTTCGGATTTCCTACTGTCTTCGCCACATCCTGTCTTAACCTATGTCTGTGTTAAACCAGTCTTGAGATCAAGTAAACATTTCCACGATCCATCATCAGGTAAATTTTATGATATTGGGTTTAAATGTCTATTGAGGGGAGACGAACGTGTCTGCGTTGAACCAACCCTGAGATCTAGTAGGCAGGTAAGCAAGTGTTGTATCATCAGATTCTGAATTAATGACAATAGGAAAACCGTAGTTGTATACTCTTATGATTATGAATAAAAAAAACTGTTAACATTTTACGGTTAAAACCGGTAAACGTACATACTAACACTTTTTGAAGTTGGATCGATTACCACGCGTGCGGAGCCGCGGGCACAGCTAGTAAATAATAAAAATACAATCGATGCGTTGGCTCCGCTTCGAACTTGCCGACCCTAGCCGAAGACAGGCGGAGCTATGGGCGGGCGAAATTAGCAGGTATATTTCGTGACAAGCAGCGTCGATTGCATATCCCGTGGTACTACGCTTATGATCCGAGTTTGCATAATGATGGATATTTCCATCATATAAAAAAATTGATATATTCTCTTAATCATACCTTATATATTTTTTTATACATTTTTACCTTAATGTAGAGGTCAACTAGCATTATCCTGATTTATTTCACAAGTAAAAAAAAAAACATGCAAAGAAGGGTTAAAGTATAACAATTAATTTGATACCAACCACTCCATAGCTTCAAACTACAAGTGTGTTTTTTGCCGTCCCAAACTTTAACCAACGTTTTCTCAGTTGTCCCCTTTTTCACATTTGCAACTTTGAAGATTTTTTATAAAATAACTATATTACCTAGAGACAATTATTTCACCATAAGATAGCTTATGTGCTGTAGTATAAGGAACTACTCATATCTCCAAATCGACAAAGTAGGAAGTTTTCACTAAAACAGTCACAAATATGACATCGACAATGTTTTCAGATATTCGACAAAGTGGGACGCTAGGCACTAAACTTTGAGCCCCTAAAAAAGTGCTTAAATTTGACATTTATGCGTCGACATCAAAATCATAGCTTCATTACAGTATGTTCCATCAGTTTTTATTGAAAACCGATTTTCGGTAGGTTTTGCCATATTTCACTAAACTGCCCGTAACTCCGTAACTAGGATCGACAAAGTGGGACGTTTTACTAAACACAGTCACATATGATAAGGGTATTGAGGGTGCCTACCAAAGGGCTATAGATTACTTTGACCTCAGTTCATTACATACATATAAATACTGTAATACTAGTGTTTGCAACGTGACTCAATATGCTATGGAAAGAGACAACCCTACATTTGTAGTGCTCTTCTTGTATGTTATTTAAAAAGAGCTGCTTTGTCATAATTACTAACATTCAAATTAGGGTCATCAAATAATTTCCCACTACTGCAGGGCTAGCATATCTTGCAGCATTATCTCTCTTGCTTGCACAGTATTGAGAGGAAAGTGACACTAAAATTGTCAACTACTTTTGAAGCTGATTGTACAGACCACTGGACACTGTAATTCAGTTTATTTTAGTTCTTTGATACTTGTACATCCATCACAATATCACATAGCATTGTGTTATCTACATAATTAAAATGCAATCTTCTTAGTTCTTAGTCATTCTCTCATGACTAAGGATCATGACCAGACCCCGTTATCAGTGGTGAAAATTCATTGAAATCGAATTATAGGGTTGTCACACAATGTTCATTTAATTTGTGTACATTAGACATACTGGTATAAATGTCGCTAAGAACAATTTAAAATAAAACACAATATTTTTGGTTTATTATTGCATTGTCACTGAATCTGTATATATGTTACGAAATATACAGGAAGTAGGTAAAAAATTAGTTTCCAGATTTATGATTCACAGTTTTACATATTATATTTCACTCATAGTTACTACTACGTAAAGGCCGAAATTCACCGAATAAAACAAATTAATAGATATTAATACTTTGGTTAATTGGATTTTGTTAGATCAGTCGCTGATATATAGATATATATTTTAGTTAACGTTAATCGTCTGATATGTGGATGGTAAAACTGTGAATAAAACAACAGACCTGTTTATTTACCGGTTCTTTTAAAGGTTGAATCAAAGGGCCTTGGCAATTCAAACTGTTATATTTTCAAGCACAACACATATTTATGATAATCTTCTTAAATACAGAACACATGTCAACTAAGATGTTTTCTATACAGCAGCTGTCAACGGAGTAAATCAAAATAAACATTCAATCTGATACCTGTCACTAGATTTGAATTAGTATCAAATCTAGAACCTTAAAATGTCGATTGCCAGTCTCTCATGACACACCCCCTCAATCGACTCACTATTTTACAATCAACCTGTATATTCACAAGTTTTAAAACACCCTGTATATCTAAACTACTCAACTTTGTTCTGAATTTCCAATCTTAAAGACACCATGTATACATATAATAAAATGGTATAATTTCCTAAACTCCTCTACACTATTATAATTTTACATCTTAATCCTGAAAATACTTAACCCAAACTTTGTTATAATATTCATTGACTTTCATCTCGGTACACACTCATCATTAAAATTCGATAAAACTAAATAACAATTACATCATTATAATTGATCACTAGACTTGCCATCAATGTACAATATTAACTTCATATTCCTTCACTCAAACCTTCAATAAACAACTTCAATATTTTAATTCAACTTCTATATACTCCACTCAACACTTCATTTATTAAAAACTACAATAAGTATTTTAAAAAATCTCTTCCCATCCTTTCCTATAACAACCTTCAAATTCTCCAACTCGATACTTCACCTCATTAAACAACAATTAATATTTAAACTTCATATTCTCCCACTCGACTCCTCACTTCATTAAACTACAATAAATATTTAAACTTCATATTCTCCCACTCGACTCCTCATCTCATTAAATTACAATAAATATTTCTACTTCATATTCTCCCACTCGACTCCTCATTTCACTAAACTACAATAAATATTTCAACTTCATATTCTCCCACTCGACTCCTCATCTCATTAAATTACAATAACTATTTCAACTTCATATTCTCCCACTCGACTCCTCATTTCACTAAACTACAATAAATATTTCAACTTCATATTCTCCCACTCGACTCCTCATCTCATTAAACTACAATTAATATTTAAACCTTTATCTTCTCCTCCCACTCGATACTTCATTTTATTAAACTCATTAACCTACAACATACAACAACTCACATTCACACAACCAACTCACACCAACCAGAAAAACCTAAATAACAAACAATACACGATATATAACAAACAAATACAATCAAATTACTTCATATAAAATATAAAAATAGAAAATCCTTAAAAATGATTCAGTTACATTTTACATGATTCACCTCACACCCCCTTAAGTGAATCATTATTTAAACATCCCCTTAAACCTGACTATTTATGATTTTTCGAACTTTACTGGTTCTTCTAATCTCATTATTCACAACTCTTTCTCTTCAATTCCTGCTGCTCGAACATCTTCATTACCAATATCATAAAATTCTTCATCTCTATATCAAAATAAATCTAATTATCAAAATTTAAATCATTTCCAAAATAATCACATTTCTCTTACAAATTCATTTATTTCCCCTTCATTTGTTTCAAATTCTTTTAATGTCACCTTCATTTGTTTCAACTTCATTTGTTTGATCTTTATTTGCTCAACCTCCTCAACTGAACTCCTTCTCGAAACTCATTTTCAATAATAATTCTTATATTTTCACCTTCTCGACCACTTACTTCATTACTATATTTTCTTCTCTCTTCCTGATTGTGTTATGACCTCCGTGACTACTTCTTGATCTCTTTTTCTTCTAATTAATGCCAGACTTCAGATTCTTATACTGTTATCATTTTCATTTAAATATACCTTGTGCTTTTTCCTTTTGACAAGACAGTTGTTAGGTAAACAACTTCTATTACTGGTTGCTAGGCTTATTTTTTTAAAAGCAATGTCTAGCTTCTTCAGGCTAAAACTTTAAAACTCTAAACACTGAATCTATAATGCGCTACTGGTGCCCATAACCTTTTAAAGGTTGAATCAAAGGGCCTTGGCAATTCAAACTGTTATATTTTCAAGCACAACACATATTTATGATAATCTTCTAAAATACAGAACACATGTCAACTAAGATGTTTTCTATACAGCAGCTGTCAACGGAGTAAATCAAAATAAACATTCAATCTGATACCTGTCACTAGATTTGAATTAGTATCAAATCTAGAACCTTAAAATGTCGATTGCCAGTCTCTCATGACAGGTTCATTTCCAGTTTTGCCTAGCTCCATTTTAAACTGTGAAAATTCAGCACAATTATCCAGGAAATGCATATTTTTAAATTTTATACTGAACAAAAAAATTCAGTTTTTATATGACATCAAACATATTTTGACAAATAAATGTAAATTTTGTATCTATTATTATAGAGTTCAACAATCAAATGGCACCTTTTTTAAGGCAATTGGCTTCATATTATGTACACCTATGAATAAAATAAGTACATAGGTATATTGTTTTTTATCAAATAGGTATATCAACATTTGAGAAGCTAGTTCATACAGCTACTACTTTAAGAACAAGTCATATGGTCATTTCTTACATCAAGGCCAAATTTAGAATCTAACTCCGTACACAAGAAACATAGTGTAAGTACTTCCATAACATACCATAAATGCTATATTAAATACATAGACCACTAAGATTTATGTATTTAACATAGCATTTATTGTGTGTTTTGCTTCTGGGAAGGACTTGTGTTAATATGCTTCTCAGGTACAAACCAGGTATGATGCTCATAAATACTGTGTTTTGGTTTAAAATGCCAATGTAAATGCCGAGTTTGATTTATTATATTTAGTTGGACAATTTTCTTTTTTTTTAGGTTATAATTTGACTTTTTTTCTTAATTTTTTTGTATTCTTATGTCTTGTTTTTTTTTTTTTTATATGTCCGTTTCATGTGGCAAAGGCTTTGTCCGATCTCCATTCTGGCCCTTCTATGGCCACTCTCCATTTAATTCTGAGTTCATATGTTTAGTTCATTTAAAAGTGATATTAAACTATGTCTCGGTTTTTACCAATTTAACACTTGGTGCAAGTTTTAATGTAACAAGACATAATATTAATAAAATAAGATGACTCCATGAGCCATTGTTTCAAAGTATTGAGCATAAAATATTTAAGTTCCAAATGAAACCATGTGTTCCATTACTCATTTCAAAAACTGTGGGTAGATTAGCATGTGAAACAAATCTTTGAATTGTTGTTCATACCTCCACAATTGACATTCCTCAATACTGAACTTAATGCCTGCATAATTCCATCCTTAGCTGTGCACTTCGGAGTTGATGCATCTTTTCACGACCTAATTCAATGTTTTTCATACGCACGATACACCACATGTAAAAAATAATACAAGTATACAAATACGTTATCTCTGCACGCCACACTCACCGACTTCTCTGATATGACCCGCTCGGTGCCTGATGGGTGCCACACAACACGAATTTCGCCTTTTTGAATGGGTGTCTCCACATCGCTTTCTTGGTCGCTGGAGTTGGCCTCATAGTTCTCGAGTACCAGGCCGAAGACCACTTGGCCGTGGTTGTTGATTTTATACACTTCATCCTCGTAAAAGTACTGGAAGTCAGTCGGCGAACCCGGATTTTGCCCCGCCATATTGACGGGAATTATCTAAAGACACAAATAATTTTGTTTTTTACGTGATTATGTTCTTTCTGACAGCTGATTGCAATTGAATTGTGGCGCATGCGTCAATTTAGTGATGAGCTGAAGTATCAACACTCGATAAATGAACGTGATACGAGAAAAAAAAACATCGATTCAATTTTGATATAAACTTGATTGCAGTATACGTCATACTGTCGTGTAAGATAAGTTTGATACAAAATTTCATTTTCAAGAGCTGTAAGTAAAAACTTTAGAGAACATTTAGAAAAACGATTTTAGTGAGAGCACATTGACAGACGTAGCATAAGTAAGGATATAAAATACACTCAAAATGCATAATATTGATTCGTTACTGACGTAATTCTTAAAGTTGACGGTTATAATGATTTAAAATACCTGTCGATAATTTACTTACGAAACTCGAGCTATGATGTTAAATATATTGTACATCACTATACAATTATGCAACGGAAACGCCATCGTGCGGGCGTTTCGCAAAAACAAATGCGTTTCGTTTCACTCAAAACGAAACTGCGCTGATAAAATTTAATGTTACATACATAATTAACCAAAATATGTGGAATAAGAAAAGATTATAAAAAATAAAATATAATAATATTATATATACAACAAATTAAATTTATATTTACAAAAAAAATGTTTATTAATGGAACGTACAAAAAACTATATTGATTAGTGGTTAAGTTTAAATCAAAACGTAAACCTGTTATTATAAAATGTGTAATACTTGATGCAAGTTTATAAATAGCTCTAACTAACTAAGTATGTATTAATGAAATCATATAACCCGAAGCGTTTATGACGGCGTATAAGTTACAACAATGCGCAATATTGCTCTTGCGTGGGTGAGCTTCGCGATAGGATTCCCACTAGGCACTAACTGATAAGTACCCATTATAGAATTAAATTACTGCGTGTGTAGCGTACACAGTAAAATTTTGATATTCCCCAAGTTAGGTAGCTACACTATTATGAATTCAAACTTAAAACATAGCTTCTGTCGAGTACTCACTCACTTACGTTTCGTTACTTCTCTGAATATTTCATAAAACGCTGATGTCGCTTATCCAAGCCCGAATACTAAAGGCTAAACTGTTGGCGTACCCTTTCATGTTTTTAAATTACTTATTAGCATGCCTTTGCCGTGACTTACTAAATATAGCTACTTAACTTCTGCTTATCGCAGCTTAACTGTATCCGAAATGGTATACGCATATTATATCGTATATACGCGTACTAGTAGTACTTAGTTACTGGGTATTTAAAAATAAGCATTTCACACCGTAAAGCTCCAAACTGAATAACTTGCACAACGGATCGGATGGTCACATGCTTTCTGCAACCATACGTTTCTGGCACGGTGGTGGTCAGTCCATCAGTGGCGGATATGGTGAACCAACACATATACCTACCATAAATTCATTAAATAATTGGTCGATCAAACCATAAATATTTTTTTACAATTTCGTTAGTAGTAGTGCTAGACGTAAACCTTCTCAGAAGAACAGCACCGTTGGTACCTAACGTAATTGGTCCTACGTTGCCTCCACTTGCAACCTGCGGACTTCACTGCGAATGTACGACCTCCATCAGATTATCCGTCCATCTTGTCAATTCTTCAATTTTAATTCGATATCTTCCCATAGAATTCTTTATTATAATTATCTTTATATCTGATAAAATCCCTACCACATTTCAGTTTTAAGGCTATACAGTTGTATCATGTCCATAGGTACCTACCTAATATAAGATTGAATGGTCTTTACCGGCTAGTTTGGTTGGCACAAGTTATTAAAATGTTTGTACCGAAATCAGTATCGAAACTGTTTTATAATTGCTAAGAAACCAAAGGGAAGTAATTAATTACATCTAATATCTCGATTGGTTAGAACAGAAGTGTTCGACATATGTTTGCATTGAAAAATGCTTCATTGATTATGTGTACAGTAGATATATTGCTAATCCGGAGTTGTCCGATACTGCCCAATTTCTATTGGTGAAAATCAGGGTATCTATATTAGAGGTCAAACACTGGAACTTGAGTTAGTGTATTTTAAGCCTTAAGGTATGTATACCGTAGATAAACACACGAGCGTCATATAGACATAATATTATATTGTACGTGTACCTAGACAATAGAATTGTGTAATAGATACTGGAATTTACAAAGCATTGTAATATAAATGTTTTCTTTTCAAGTTGTGTCAGCGGCACAACATGTCATTCATATAAAAACATCTTATATCTACTAAATATTAACACGCATACGATCTTTTGGATCGGAAGATCAACACAGCTGTCACAGCGGGCCGCTATATTCTCGACGGATCAATACTGTTATCAGAGTGTAGGTGTTTATGCGCGTAGTACACACACAGCCGCGCTCCGATGAGGTCGTCCGCGATAACGTAATAGGGAAATGTGAACCATGCCGCTTCCCGAACTGTTGAGGAGGGCCTCGAGCTACTTCCTAGGACTAGAGTTCGAGGACGGCGATGAACTACCCGACTATGTCGACAACGAAATATTGTTTTGCAAGAATAATGTGTGCGTTCATCCGCCGACAATTGCTAGGCACGAACTGGACATCGTACACCATCCTGGCTACTTAACGGTGACAACTAAGGTATTTACGGACCAACATAACAATGCCAAACGACCCACGCTGTTCTTAAACTGGATACCTAATTCGACGCTAAAGAAATGCCCGTCGGCCGTAGAAACAAGCCCGAGCGATGAGTTGGGTCTACGTAACAAAACTACCAAAGAAATATCCTATTTAAATCCAAAGGATAATAAGAAGATCGATTCGAACAACGAAAACGCATTTTCAGATTCTTCAGAAACAACCAGTATTAACTCAAACTCCGACAAGCATAGCATTAAATCTAATGATACTCGATACACTCATAACGGAACTACACAAGACGAACTGACGTCCAGCTCAAAGCCCACAGTGAAGACGGTTGAATCAACGAAAGACAGTGTTTTCGGGAGTTTTGAGAAAGATGACACGAAGGACGATGTATTTCTGTATGATAAACATGTGAGGTCGCAGTCGATGACATCTGTAAACATAACTATTGCTAATCCGAATGTGGAAAACATTGATTTGACCCCTGACTCGGTATCGGGTGACAAGTTCATAAGGTCACTGTCAATGAGCTCGTGCGACGAAGGCAATCCCAACTGGATGAGCACCCCAGAGTTCCTAGCTCTGAAGCACAATTTGGTGTTCCCTGAAAGTGTCCAGAGCTCGCCGGTGCCACAGAGGCGAGCCCCGATTAAATGTCGAAGGTCAGTTCTAATTGATTCTAATAATAAGTTTATATTTTTAGACTATTTACTAAACTAAATCGTCGAGTTTTTTCTACTACAGTGCAACGTGTTAAGTGCTTTATTAAGGCTCCTTATCCGTTCAAAAATGCTGATCGTTTTAGACATTTTACATGTTTCTTAACATAATATCAATGTTACTACTTAGAAGAGGGCTATTGCGATTTTTTTTTGGTATATATTTAAAACCTACAGTTAAAATTTTTCATTGATAATTTGTGTTCCAAAAACTACTAAAAATTTACAAAATTCACACAGAAAACTTTCTTTTTTTCAACTTAAGTTTGACTGCACGCAATGAAAGCATAAAATAGCTATTGTACTATCTAGGACTCGAGGAAAAGTACTGCTCACTTTAAAAAGTTGGTTGAAATTATTAATATATTTATTTTGTCTGAATAATATACAGGGTGGAATAGATCGAGGGACTTTTCAGCAAACAGGGAATTGTTCATTTTTCACCAATGAACTATGTAAATATTTCTCTTCATTTTTGAGATACAGTTTGTTAAACATTAGTGTAAAGATCTATACATATTAACCCTAGCACTTTTGAACATCGCATTAAGTTAAAGACAGGTGTCATTTAAAATGTAAATAAAACCTTTAAATGAGTAGGGTGATAATAAACTATTTTATTTTGATGACTTTTTTTACTTTTAAATCCAGCTTTACAATTATAATAGGTTCACTGTAGATCACTGAGATGGCACTATCCTGTCAGCCCAGTCTTTAGAAATGTTCCATCCTGTGTACTTACATAGATGGGTAATCACTATTTCATCAATGCCACTGAAACCTATATTCCAAACGTTGCAGTTGCCGGATCGATAGTTCATTCAAGTTACAGTGCATGAATAATGCAACATATGCACCGGCTATCGGGCACCTTGTAACATGTGATACTGTTACCACAGACATCCTATATCAACCCATACAAATGTATACCAAGTGACATAGGTAGTAGTCGTACAGGCTCAGTCTTTGATCTTAGCGAAAGCCGCGTGTCATTAACTTCGTTCGAGCACGAGACTTAGAGATTGCAATCATTGCGGCGCTCAAAAAGTGACCATACGTGGATTACTTACCCATGATGCGCGCCCGAAAGGAGTTAGCGCTTGGCGATGTTCGCAGTTGGTTAATTGTTTTACAGTACAGTAATTTTGTAGTAGTGAGTACAAATAATACCTAAACCGTCAATATTAAATAGGTTATGCAGATATCAAAATGTAACCTAATCAATATCATTGTTACACATATTTTGAAACAAAACAAAACTGATAACAATTATTTATGCTTAGGCTACCTTTGGTTTCGATATCATCAGTCATCCCTTTGATATTGAAATTTGATAGATCAATCATTGACAATATCCGGTACAGTACAATTGACGATCGTTTGTAAGGTATGTAAATAAGTAAATGAAGTGTGGAAAATCGCTACTGCTGAAAATGACGAAATTAAATTACTTCGAGCGAAACAGATAGCAAAACGTACGAGTAAGCCTTGTTTGTAGTAAACGAATACCCTGACTACTGAGTCATGTAAATGTATTCTCAATGCAAATTAGACAGGTTGTCGTTCCGAAGAAAACATTGCATTCCGGTTTCAAATGTTGTCAACTAGCAACGAACGCGGGCAATTCTAATTCTAAGACGATAAAATTGCTGCTTATAGATTTAGGACTTCTTGTGTAGGTATTGTAATGAGCTAATGAGGTACGGTACGGGAAGGGATGTAGATATGGGATAAGTTTTATTTTTCCAAAATTTACCGATCTTGTATAATTTTCTTAGTAGTTCACAGTGGTCATGGGGAGTCGTACGCTTTATATACTGCCGCATTGGAGATTCTTCTTCATAAGGTTTCTGTTGGTTGCATGGTGCGCGCATTCTGCCGCAGGAGTCTAATAGTCTAAGATCCCTTTAAGAACGACCTTCACCGAGATGTTTATTTGATGAAATGTATTTTATATTTAATTTAATATGTCAATAAATATATTGCATATGGGTTGCCTAACAAATTTTAGTCCAGGGTATGTTTAATTAATGATTTAAAAAATTTTTTTTTTAAACATTTGATTATTAGATAAATTCTATACCAATCGAAAGTATGAAGCCCATAGAATATGCAAACGTTAGGTTGCCTATTCTTTTCCCGTCACAACTATCGGGTAGCCAGGTTTAAACTGGTAAATCTATACTAGCATTTTGCAACGGTCTGATTATTGAATTGAAATTAAATAACATTAAAGATTATTTTATTATGAACACGGTGGTATAGGGTTGCCTGCGAAAAATCAGTCCAGAATTCCGGTTGTCGAATTTTGAAAAGTAAAATATTGCAGCGAGTGAATGTGTGCGACTGAGAGGTCCCAACCAAAACCATCCCATACGATAGAAGAGGACACAGCATAGCAGCTGTTTGAAGTCCGCCCATTTAAAAAAAGAGAGTGCGCATGCTATTTTTGCTTGAAAATGAAAAGCATAGCGATAGACTCGTATATGCTGTACATTATTTTATAGTTATTTAACTTTTTTTTTAATCAATTAATTAATGAAATAATGAACTTTATTCTGCAAGTAGGCCACAAGGGCACTTTTACATGTCTGAGTCTATCGACATTTCACAAAAGGGTGACCACTGTTGAGAAGAAACTCCGAAAGATTAGATACATTACATTTGTTTTATTCTACTACCTATGTTTCTACTTGAATCACTTAAAATTAATGCCGTTTAAACACTTTTCACCGTTGGTTAAAATTCTCCAACATTTAAAAGTATGAGAATCTCTGAACACCATGACGACGTAGGCTTGTGTCAGTCACGTGGTTCGCGAGTCTCGGAAGAGAGTACCAGGCGGAGTATATTATTATACCATGCATTTTATTGTATCTATAGCGACAATCTACTCCAAAATAATGCACAGCATATACGAGTCTATCGCTATCCTTTTCATTTTCAAGCACAAATAGCATGCGCACTCTCTTTTTTTAAATGGGCGGATTTCAAACACCTGCTATGCTGTGTCCTCTTCTATCGTATGGGATGGTTTTGGTTGGGACCTCTCAGTCGCACACATTCACTCGATGCAATATTTTACTTTTCAAAATTCGACAACCGGAATTCTGGACTGATTTTTCGCAGGCAACCCTATACCACCGTGTTCATAATAAAATAATCTTTAATGTTATTTAATTTCAATTCAATAATCAGACCGTTGCAAAATGCTAGTATAGATTTACCAGTTTAAACCTGGCTACCCGATAGTTGCGACGGGAAAAGAATAGGCAACCTAACGTTTGCATATTCTATGGGCTTCATACTTTCGATTGGTATAGAATTTATATAATAATCAAATGTTTAAAAAAATATTTTTTTTAATCATTAATTAAACATACCCTGGACTAAAATTTGTTAGGCAACCCATATGCAATATATTTATTGACATATTAAATTAAATATAAAATACATTTCATCAAATAAACATCTCGGTGAAGGTCGTTCTTAAAGGGATCCTCTACTATAAGTGACAGATTTGATGGTGTCTGACCATCCCGGTTGGTCGGTCACGAAGTTCCTTCCATTTTGTCCTGAATAACCAGCCAGCTTCAGCAGATGTCTATCGTAACATTAATCAACGCTGTCTATCAACCTCCATTATACTAAAGTCCTCAAGGCATGCCTTTGCTTTTTTTGATAGACTGCAAGCCAATCTTTTGCGGGATTTTGTCCTGAATAATGTATTTTCGCTGCTCAAATCGTGCGTCCTTTGATCCCCCTAATTTGATTTTCTGTGATCAAACCGGGCAACGTTTGGGATCACACTCAAGGTTTACTGGCTAAAATACACTAAACACCAGTGGGTCTCACCCATTGAGTAAATACTAAATACCCAAGTACGTAGCCCTTTTAGATCCAAATTACTACAGGGTAAATTGGGTAGGTATTTAGCTCTAGCACATTACGTCACAGGTCATCTCCACGTGGGGGTTTTCCATCCATTATGTAGTCTGCATAGAGATGTGTCATTCTCGAGAAAGTTTCCCGCTTTGTATGGGTTAGGAACGTTCTCGAGTTTCCCATACAAATCAGGAAACGTTCTCGAGAACGGCATGTCTCTCAAGTCTGCACGATGCGTGAGGAATTCCTCGTTGTGGCTGTCTGTCCACAGAAATAGAGCGAAATGAACCAATCAGGCTACGTCTTTGTGAACCCAAATTAAGTGCACTTAAATCTGAGGATACTGATTGGTCCATTTTACACACCTGCTCGCTCCGCTTCTGTGGTCTAGGCAGTCTAAATATTAAACTAAAAATAACTAGCTGTGCCCGCGGCTCCGCACGCGTGGAAATCGGTCTGTGTCAGTTTGGCTTTATCACAGTTTCTTGATACCCCACAGACAGGACTTTTCGTGCTGTCCAAATCTATTGGGATGTTGTGCGAGCTGTTTTTCCAACAGGCAGCAACGTAGCAGCGATTGTTCAATTAAATTTGTTGATATCCGTGCCCCCTCTTCTAAACTTAGAATTGATTTGGCAAAATCCTTCCTCAGTGACTTACTCATGTCACAACATATTAATTTCAGCGCCATCTGTTAGTTTATCAGGGTACTCGATAGGCGTAGCACATGTTTGAAAAAAGTTTGCACCCGTACAGCCGTTTTCACGTGATGCGCGGTGAAATAAACAGACAAACAGATAAACAGACAGACACACAGACAAGCAGATAAACAGACAAAAATTTTAAAAAGTTTTGGAACGTGTTCTGTTATCGATTCTAAGTATTCCCCGCGACAGAATAGATAATTGCCCCCGCCAACTTTTTCTTATATCTTCCATGTACAGACTTTCGACCCTCTTCAGCTTTATTATACGTATAGATATAGACGACGCGTTTGGCTCGGTTGGTAGACACCTGCCTACTGAGTCGGCGGTCCCGGGTTCGAATCCCGGCCGGGGCAAATATTTGTGCAAAATATTTGTTCTTGGGTCATGGATGTTATCTATATATGTATTTATATATTATGTATATCGTCGTCTAGTACCCATAGTACAAGATTTGCTTAGTTTGGGACTAGGTCGATTTTTGTATGATTGTCCCTTAATATTTATTTATTTATTTATTTATTTTATTTATTAATATTTATTTATTTATAATATTTTAGATAGACACAGCTCGAGCCTTGCATTATAATTTCTAAATTCTCTAGTCTAGTTTCTGTCGGACTCAGAATCAATCCTTATAAAGCGTAGTTTAGTCCCTCTGTGACTCATGACACGGTTTAAGCGATACTGGTTCACACAGCATCTAACTGGAATTATTAATTATGTATATAGTAGGTATAGACTCTACACTAAACTTGTTGTTGAATGCAGAACTTGCAAGTGAATTCAATAGTTTATTGGAATGGAAGCTAGAAACAGGTTATGCATAGGTGACATTGATACTTACTTGCTTTACTGTTTCGGAATTTTGAGACGTGATTAGAATCTCATCCGAAATAGCAAATGCGGGTAATTGAACTGTTGCAGACTGAACTAGAGAATAAAGTCTTATCTGGGTAGGCAATTTATACGTTAAACAGAAGCGTGAGTCGTGGGCGCCGAAAAAATTAATAGGTACAGCTTAATTGTACGCCCACGCTCACTTCAATTTCAGCTGATATTAAACAAGAGCTAACTCACTTCAAAGCCTCTTTAAAATACAAACCGAATCTTTGTCGGCTCATTTCGTGAAAGGTCACGTTAACTCATTACTCCGCGGGCTGTTATGTCCTAAATATTCTAACGATTATTCTGGAAGAAATGCCGAGAATTTCATTACTGCTGGAAGCGTCGGCTTCCTTACGGGATCTAACCCTGACATATCGGTTTGACCTTTGTTGACTTTTGATGGGTTATGTATGCTGTTATGAGTTGTGACATATGTTCTTAGAAAACGTGATTGGTGATGATGATGATGATTATGTTCTTCTGCCGATTTTGTTTGGCGAATTATTAAGTATTAAGCAATACATTTTGCCCCTTGGGGATTACAAATGATTTCAACCTATGTAAAATATTTGTGGCAAATCGTATGGTATCGACCGATATTAGCCAAGAGGATAGTAGGTATTGATTATAGCCTATTGTATGCTCGTTGTAAAGTGGCCATAGGCGAAGGGAGGCAATATTTTATTGAAGGACGGGAAAAGGGTTACCTCTATTCTCATTATCCTCACATAAATATATCTCAAGCTTTTTTCTCCACAAAATAGAGGTCCAAATAAACCAATTTTTATTAGTTTATTCCTTCTCGATATATTTGATTTCGAGTACCTCAATTTCGAACTAATAATGTAAAAATATGAAGGTAGCTGCGCAGATTTCCAATAGAATCATATTACGTACCTAATAACGTACCCGAAATGGTACGACTATACGTATTTTATTAACGTACGTAGGTACTATATACTTATCTAAACAACAAAATACCTACTTCAACTTTGCCTTCAGGGTCCTTAACTTGTGTAGACTTTATACAGTTTAGAAGTTAGATAAATTCCACTGCCGATGTATCAAGGAACTTTACCGTGCCGTGCCGCTGTGGTAAAACAACTTTTCGAAGTTCGTACCTTCAATTTCTAGAGTAATTTACGTAGTTGGTGTTCTCTATACCACTTTTAAACAGAGCTTGGTTCAAAATAGGGTAAGTGCTCCAGTTAATGAACACTTAAGGAAATTATCAACTTCAAAAAAATATTTTTGGCAGATAGCAATAATTAAATTTAAGTATTACTGTTCCTATAGCGTAAACAACTATTCTAGTTTTCTAAAATCATTTTTATTTTGCAGCTGCACAGTCTTAAATTATAGCAAGCTGTAGGGGATAAAATGGAAAATCACCAAAATGAACAAATGAAACCAATGAATGAACTACCCTTAAAGTCATGCCTTATTTTGGTAAAAAAGATACAAAATGTAGGTACTTGTTTAAAAAACAATTTCGTAGAGGTATTAGGCTTATAGGACATCAAATAAAAACGATAAACTACTTTTCTAAAACAAGAAAAATACAAAAATAAATATCGTAGTTCATTCACTGGTTTTTGAAAACCAATTAATGAACTAACTGTCATTGCGGTAGTCCATTCACTGGTTTTTGAAAACCAATTAATGAACTAACTGTCATTGCGGTAGTTCATTCACTGATTTTTGAAAACCAATTATTGAACTAACTGTCATTGCGGTAGTTCATTCACTGGAAAACGCAGACCAGTGAATACTGTTAAAAATTTAATATTTAAAGTTTTGTTCGAACACTGGTTGTTTGTCAGATAATACATTTTACTACTACTAACAAAACGTCAGATATTGGACAAACAATAAATCACGCGATTCCAGTGAATGAATCCCCCGCTTCGTTCATTGGATTTAAGCCATTTTGGTTTCTAGTTATAGAACACTTGATTAAAAGCCACTTTTTGAAAATAAATCACATTAACCTACACATTAATAGCACTAACAATACCTAACGGCTTAAAAAAACACGCACTGTACTCGTACATGGCAGATGCACAGGACACACGTAGTGACACATTAAACACAACATAGCTTACCTTAATCCTTATTACACCTCCATATAAAAAAACAGCAGCCGCATGCCCACTTTTACACCGTCGCCATTTTGACACTGGTGCGTGAATGAGTTGAAGTAACTGCTATACCAGAACTTGTCAAATAATGTTGCTACCGAAAAAAAAAATCACGCGTGGTAGAAAGGTACAGAAATCTTATTTTACGAAAAAAACATGCATTTTGATCGTTCACTGGATTTGTTCATTCACTGGAGCACTTACCCTAATTGTACATCGAATAAAAGATTTTTTTTCTTTTATTTTAGTTTATAATATTTACATTGGTTTATAAGTTTAATTAACAAATATCTAAAAGTTTGCCATACTGCAGCGGTTTAAAGTTAATGTTATTAATAAATATATATATATATATATATATATATATATATATATATATACGTATCTGGATTTTTGCAGTGGTATGTTTAAAGGTTTGATTTGAAATATATGAAGAAATGTTTTGCACTAGGTTCTCCGTAGACTTGAGCCAAATGCGCTCCCTTCGGCTCTTCTTCAATGATGACAACTGCACATGTGGCCAACTCGTCGTGGCGTCGCGGGAGTCCCAATACAAGATCCTGCACTTTCACCACGGCGGGCTCGACCACCTAGCCCAAGTATTACACCGATGGCACTCACTGCTGCACAACATCAAGCTGACACCAGGTGAGGGATTAATCTTACGTTTTCACCACCTGACCTAATCTTTGTGCCGATTGCATTCGCTAGCGACCAGCGAGAGAACAATTCATTCCATGATCAGCTCCTTTTTAAAATAAAGAAATGTAAGTTATATTCAGGCCTCCTAATAATTATAGCGCTCTTAAATTTAATAATCTGTTTATTCTCAATGTTAACGTTAATAAAAGTAACTTCCTACTTATGTTTTCAATGAAATACATTCTTACTTATATTACTAATGAAAGAACTTCGTAATCATTCTGCTGAAAGCCGCACTCAAGCGAAATCTCTGTAATAACTAAGGACGCTGGAGCGACCCTCATTTGACGATGTGGTCCCTTAATGGAGTTGTTACACAAGCATGTACTTAAATCCATTACCCTAATATGTGTATGGTACTCATTCTACAAATGTCACCACATTATATAAATATAATCTTTATTACAGGGTCAGAAGAGCCAAACTTGCCATATCGTCATTTTATGGTTTGCCGTCCCGAAGTACAGAAATCAGAGCAACATCCCGAAGAAGGGAAAATACCAAAGATTACACCCGAAATATTCTATGGAAAAGTCATGAACAGTAAGGGGTTGATAGAAGACGACTTGTTTTTAAGAAAAGGAGTTTTTTTCGGTGGTCTAGACAAAGAATTAAGGAGAGAAGTTTGGCCTTTCCTTCTTCATTGTTACCCTTACAATTCTACTTATGACGAAAGAGAAATAATTCTCCAGATACGGACAAGAGAATATGAGGAAATAAGTAGAAAAAGGCTGGAGAAGATGACGCCAGAACAATATGCAGTGTTTTGGAAGAATGTGCAGTGTGTCATTGAGAAAGATGTAGTGAGGACTGATCGAGGAAACCCGTTTTTTGCGGGTGACAACAATTATAATGTAGAAATTATGAAGAATGTTTTGCTGAATTATGCAGTATATAATCCTGTTTTAGGGTAAGATTAATTAAATATCGTCGATTTTTTGTTTTTGCATTGTTCTGAAGCAGAATTCGGTTTATTTAAGTTTAATGTTACGTGTTTTGGATTACTAGGAGCACCAATAACGTTTAATTTAATGCATATATTTTTGAGATGGTTTTAATATCAGACTTTGTCAGACAATTGTGTTATTTTATTTTAGGTATACGCAAGGCATGAGTGACTTGCTAGCCCCTGTGCTTTGTGAGATTAAGTGTGAAGCGGAAGCATTCTGGTGTTTCGTCGGTCTCATGCAGCGAGCCATATTTGTCTGTACGCCCACCGATAATGACATGGACAATAATCTTGTGAGTGTTCCCTTATTTGCATAATTTGCTTGAAATGTGTGAACTTTAAAGCGATTAACTAGTAGAACGGATATCCCGTGTAGAGTGCGGAAAGTCCTGATTGGGCCAATCAACTAAAATAAATAAACTATTATCCTGAATGTATCAGCCACTTTGGTTGTGGGCTTAATACAATTTTATAGTTGCGTTATGCTATGGTCACATCATTAGTAGATTTGATTGATAGAATTTATAAGTATAGAAAATTCTTATTTCTAATTATACTTACATCTATTTCAGAGTTACCTACGTGAGTTAATAAGGATAATGTTGCCGCATTTTTACAAACACTTGGAGAAACATGTGGATGCAATGGAGCTTCTGTTCTGCCACAGATGGATATTATTGTAAGTAACCTAACCTTTAACTTCACCCTTACCGTACCTCCTTTAAAGTATCTCCATGGAAACTATAAAGATTTCTGAAAGGGCAAGAAGCTAGCAAAGGTCCATGTCTAAGGCCGCTCCTGTACCTATATGTAGATTGTAGACATATGCTTATTGTAGTACTCATTAGTCAATTGTTTTCATTTCAGGTGTTTCAAGCGTGAATTTACGGAAGCGGTAGCACTCCGAATGTGGGAGGCTTGCTGGGCGAACTACCAGACCGACTATTTCCACCTTTTCCTTTGCCTAGCCATCGTGGCCGTGTACGCCGACGACGTCATCGCCCAAGGCCTCAACACTGACGAGATGCTACTGCACTTCAGTTCGTTAGGTATGTAATGTACCAAGTAAAAATTAGATTTTAAAATCCAAGCCGAAAACTCGGAAATCGGAAGTCCAAAACATACATTTTCTAAAACATGAAATGAAATATTGACATTATGTATTCCTTATCGGCTCAGAAGCCTTACGTTTCCTGGCCATTTTAGTATTGTACCCTTGATTTTGATCCTGTTTGGAGCATTTATTGGTAAGGGCCGAAACACATAACCGCGTTGCGGCGTCGCGCCGCTAAAATTGGCAGTAGCGTCAGCCGATTTTAGTAGTATATCGGCTGACGCTACGCGGTTATGTGTTTCGGCCCTAAATCTTCGGTCTTTTCTTGTTTTCACAGCAATGTACATGGACGGCCAGCTGATCCTCCGCAAAGCACGCGGCCTCCTGCACCAGTTCCGTCAGCTAGTCCGTATCCCCTGCTCGCTGGCGGGGCTGTGCCAGCGCTGCGGCCCTGGCATCTGGGACTCCGCGCACCGCCCCAGCGTCGAGTGCACCGGCCACCACGATTTCTGCGAATACGCTGTTCAATAACTACATTATATAGCGACATGGATGGCCAGCTGAATCTCCGCAGAGGCTCGTGGCCCTCTGCACCAGTTCCGCCCCAGGTAGTCCACATTCCCAGCTTGCTGACAGGTGCGGCCCCGGTATCTCCGCGCACCACCTCAGCGTCGAGTGCGATCCCGTAGAAGTGGCCATACTTAAGAGCTATGAACTAAGGCTGTATCAGAGTCGATCACTGAATCTGAATCGAAGGCTGTCGTGTCGACTATTTGGGTCATCGCCTTAGACTCGAAACCTAGATTAGCCCTTGTCTCTGTTTCTGTGATGCCGGACATCACCCCAACGTCAAATACACTGGCCACCGTGACTTCAGCGAGTACGCTATGAAGTAAAACCACATACAGTGGATTTGGATATGGGAGTGCGTGTATCACTCCAACATTGAAAACACCAACAACCATCACACCTAAAATACAAACATTTTTGTTTCTTAATGCGACTCTGTATGGTATGTTAATGTCTCTACCCTGAAAATTACCAAGTTATCTGGTCGAAATCTCTACTAGACTAGTCAATTGGCAAACCGCCCTCCACAAACCATGCAAGTGCACCAAGTGAAAATAAATTTAGGGCTTTGACATAAATAATTTTGGGGACGAATTCTGATATATTTTTCATCACCTCTGGCTATGACAGCGATGACAGACCATTTATTTTATTTATACTTGCTTAGGCATATTATAATTATTATAAAATATGACCGTTACATTTAAAAGAAAAAGAGTATTCGGTGCTTCTAAACTTGTGCTAAGCTGCTTGTAGATTATTTGTTGCGTGCTATTTTGGGACCCTCTGTATACAAAGTGCTCATTAGTATGTATTGTAATTTTCTAGTCCTTAAATAATTGAGTTGCTGTGTTTTTCCTTTAGTACCTAGGTAGGTACCGACTAAATTAATAGAGTCAGCTAACTTTTCATTAGCAACAATATTCAGCAACTTGTCATCTTATATGTTCTATTTACTACAAGTTCTAAGTGATTTATAGTTAATATATTATTTATATTATATACTCTACTTTCCTTATGAAATCTTCAAAATTTCGCAATTTTTTGAGTTTTATATCATATATTGAAATAATGTGATGCCAAACTTGCAACGTTCCAAACCCTTTTATACCCTGACCCCTATTGCTTACCCATGTTGCTTTGATTTAAGGTGGAAACTGTCAACTATTGGGTCAATACGTCACTGGGAGATTGCCTTTTTGCGCGAAGAAATTCTATATATGTTCATGCTTAACTTAGAGATTTAAAATTATGAAAAAAAATCTTTTAAAATAAATCAATTGCAAGAACATCTCCCATTTGACTAAAAAATAGTATGACTAATACTATGTTTTGCAGGGATTTTTGCAGTTAGGAAACCTACCTAGGCATATGGGTGCAAAGTTATAATTTATGTGTGAATAATTATATTTGTGTAGGATATCAATATATATTATGTAAGTTCTATATTATTCAATTACGCAAAAGGCTTTAAGTTAATATGTAAAAAAATATATAAATATTAAAATGAAACATGTATGGAGTTGTATAAATTATTTGTTGCGTATAAAGGGCATATTCAAGCCCAAATTCGAAGCGTTTTATCGTAAGGTACAACTTAAAGCAGACGTACATAGCTGCACTCAGAAGCCTAGCTATCGAGGGGCTAGGCGGGAAAGTGGCTTGGAGCCCCTAAACTTATAGTATAGGGGCCCCGAGACAAGCCTTGACCTATCATGGGGCCTCGCGGTATTTTCTTTAGCCTCGGGGCTCTTGATCATACGCCAGCGACTTTACTGCAAAGACCGGCAGGGATGACAACGTATTAAGACACAGACAACACATACCATACGTCCCCCTGGCCCGAAGAGGTAATATTTAGGAGTACCTATATGGAACTTACCGTACCTAGGAGTTCGTTCCTACAAAAAATAGGGTTAGAAGAGTGTAATGGGAACATACATTCTATATTCTATACACGACGCTACCCGAAGTTCTCCTAATTACGCGCTACGTCATATGTCGTATTCGTAAACTTATGTATAAAATATGAATTTGAATATAATCGTATGGTTTTAAGGGTTTAAAAAATATTAGATTAGTACAAAATACCAGTATTGTCAGTAATTAATACCATCCTTGAAGAGCTTCGTTGTCGTTGTTTATGTTACAAGTGTTAAATCGGTAAAAAATATCGGCTTTTGTGAACGTTACGTAGAACACATATCAAATAAATTAAACTGAAGGCAGAGTGGTTTATGGAGAGTGCCGAATATACTTTGCGCTGCATTTTTTAGCACTGTGTAAAGAATTATTCTTAACTTGGAAATTAGAATTACAGAGTACGTATAAATTGACATTTACACAATATGATTTTATGTAATGTACCTATTTCTAAGAGGCGGAAATCTACTGAGTTGTTATAATAAGTGAGCTACTACGAAGTTCGTACTATGCTACATTAGGTCTAATCAGCCATGTTGTACATACTAACCTTTATACATCCGTAAGCTGATAGAATGTTATTCGAATTGTATACCTATCTCTGTCGCTCCGATCGAGATATGAACCTCTCCGAGTTCACACACGCCCGAATCCCAATCTAAGAGCTCACGGACTGTAGGTATATACCTAATTTATTTTTTATACTCGCGTACTTTAATCTGTCAATTATAATTTCACTGACAAAATCACAATAACGTACTTTTTAATCCTGTACCAAAATTCTATACTCTATGGTACCCGCTACAGAACTTTAATATTCATAAGATCTCTCTACTCAACTCTAATAATTTCAAAAAGAGAACATCAGCATATTTAAATAAAAAAAATAGCACCCTACTGTTCACTGATTGGTTGAAATTACTTGTCAAAAAATTTAACTGATCACGAGGCACCCGCCATGATCATCGCGATCATGTTTTTTTTAATCGGTCAATTTTAGTTGAACGAAAAAGGTTACATCAAACTTAAAAATTCATAGTAAGGAATGACGATTAAAGTAAAAAATGTTTTTCTGTGTTTTATTCGTATAAAAAGTATTATATACAATAGTTACACAATTAGGTCTTAAAATCTCGTACCATACTTAGGCCACTCGGCACGCCTCGTGACCTAAACGTGGTACTAGACTTTGAGAACCTTCATTGTGCAACGATTGCATAAAATACTATGTATATATTCAAATATTACCTGTACTTTGCTTCTACCCAGCGAACAGCGAACCTATCTTAACTTTGAGCAGTTACAACATTGCAGTGCCATGTATCTATATATCTATAATATAATATGTACTATGTAGGTATTTAAGTTTTTTCCAAGTATTTTATTTGCATCGAGAACGAAGTAAATTTTTCGAGGGTGAACATATCATCATTAAATTATTATTAAAATTGATTTTATTGTAGTTAACTAACTATTGTCTAATACTTGTTTGTTATTAAAATATAATGAGTACCTATATGATAACGGAGGGACGAAAATGTATGGTACGTATTATGATAGTTTTATTTTTCGCATGTTGTGAATTGTTATGCATATTCTGTGATATAATGATCTGCTTGAATGTAATAGTTATTGTGCAAATATTTGTTATATTATAAAACAGTAATTGTATTACCTATTGAAAATAGATGTATCTTATTATAAATAAATGTACGAGCATTGGAACTTGTATATTATTTATCAACTGAAATCACTGTCGATGTATTAGCACGCTTACCGGCCCGTAAGATGCCTGTTCCAATTCGGATTGCGTACTTTAGGATTTCTCTTGCGTTATCATATAAAGGACCATGGGCAAATTTGTATGGAGACTGGATCAAAAACCAACATACATAATAGTTAAGTTATTAGATATGTATTAACATCAGCTTAATTGTTTACTATTGACAGCAGGCTGGATTCCATTGCAGATCAGAGATTTATTCGTGTTTGTTGTTAAGATGTGGTATAAATAGGAACTAAAATATGCATACTTACAAATCCACATAGATAGTGAGTAGCGCCAGTAAATAAATAATAACAAAAATATTAAGGGACAATCAAACACTAATCGACCTAGTCCATTTACTGATGCACTATAATTCTGGCGCCACTATCTACGCGTTGGTCACTGTCCAGTATGAGTTAGTTAGTTCCATTTTCCGCCACATGTACCTTACCTCAAACAGGAATACCTCAGCTCTGCAACTTAAACTTGGTGACCATAATAAAATATTAAGTAAGTAGGTATATTAAAATAAAGATCTAATAATTTAACTCTTCTCTGTTGGTCCAATTTTGCGCATAGTCCTTTAGATAGATAGACATCTGTGCCCCGTCACACTATGTTAACGCTGATAAGTTCCGTAACTTTTTCCTTGACTGATAAAACGCCATCTAGTGGGGAGTAGTTAAGCGGTTTTCCTATGAATAGATCGGCAGAAAGTTATCATATTTTTATCTTATCGCTTATCAGTTAGGTATTTATCGAGTTAATACAATATTTAGAAATGCAATAGAATTCATTTCCACGCCTCGAGATTCCTAAATAGATACCTGTATTGGGATATTTTCATAAAAAAATATGAAACGAAATCTGTCAAACAAAAGTAAGTTCCTTTGTAGGTATTCAACGTGTTTATCATTTCTGAAAAACCTTTTATTTACGTTAATAAAATATCAGTCTATTGTTATTACGTATTATTTTTGATTAGTTGTAACTGAATGCTGAATAGGTAATTGAAAACTGAAACCTATAGCAACTGCATGAACATGACGAAAAAATTTTAAATTTATAAAAATGTTCGTAATATCAATAAACCTTAGAATAATAACGCCTAGAAACCCAGTTCACGCGCAACGGTGAGGCCACTAAAAGTAAGCCAGAAATGGCTTAAAGCGCCGATCGGCTCGTCAGTTGCAAGGACGCGAGACAGGTGTAAAGAGCTCCCACATTTTCAATTTTTATGGCGGTTTGTGCAGTGATAGGGTTTCACAATGCAACTGATAAAAAGGATAAACATGCTAAGATAACATTTCACTCGTAAATATTATTCTTTAACTCGTATTTTTACGTAAAACAGTAATCAAAACTTCATATTTTCTATAAGCGGCATGACAACGTAGTGTTTCCAGTGTAAGGGATTTTTTTTACCCATAATTCTGTCCTGACGATATACTGACTTATTTTTTGGGAGTCTATAATTAAAAATACAAATATGAAAAGTTAAGAAGATAAATCACTTGATTTTTATCAAGCTTTTATTTGACTGGCCGTGTATGTTTGAGTATGTCCGGGTCAAATATTGCAAATCAAATTTGAATCGAGTTTAAATTTTGTACACCTGTTTAAATCAAGTGACAATGCATTGTTATGGTACTACCAAGCTGGTCTGATGATGAGAACGGAAGGAGGCCATAGTAGGTAGCTCCTAAATTACACAAAAACACGACGTGCTCGTTACAAATGTCTTGATGATGAGTTGACGACTGTGCAAATAAAAGTGTTACGCCGATGGATTAGGTCAAAAACTTCGAACGTCGAAAGTGCTTTAGAAGCGTTTACAGCTGGCTGAAAAGTCATTTCAGGCCGTTTCAGGATTTGGCCATACCTACTATTAACGATTTTATTTATTTTCAATTGACATTGCAAATTAATAATACATAATAGTAAATAATAAAAAACCTTTGTTTAATGTATTTAACAGTGTTTGAAGTCAACAACGGGTCTATTATTGAATTAAAATTTAGAATGTAACCAATCACCACTGGCAAGATTATACCCCAAATTTCAGGGGAATGTGATTGCGCTAGCAACATTATTGCTGTGTTTGTGTGCGTACCGCCGCGTGTAAATACGAGTTGTTCACAACTACATGAATCCATTTTATGCCTCACGTGCAGCGCCTCGGCCGTAAGAAACTATCCTTCTAGGCGTTATTATTCTAAAATCTAAGCAATAAACCTATAAAACATAAATCATAACTGTTTTTCTCGATAAGAACTCGGAGTAGCGCGTATAACGCAGTGCAAACGGTATGTTAAGATTAAGAATCGGTTTATAAATACGTAAAATGACTTGCAAATTCTAATAGGTTATTTTATTTATAATACGTGTTAATGCGCCATGTACCGTATTTTGCTGTCGTTTTTCGTTCTTAGCGGTAGTTTACTGAGTGTAAATTCTTCTCAAAAAATTCAAGGTGTTGAAGACAGCATGATGTCCAGGGTGGTGCCGAAATCCATGAAAGCGGTCGGCCTTTACAAGTACTTGCCGATCGCAGACGCAGAGAGCCTCCTGAATTTGGAGGTTAACCTTCCAAAGATAAGGAGTAATGATGTATTAGTGGAAGTGAAGGCAACTGCTGTTAATCCTATTGATACAAAACAGAGGGCTCCTAAACCGATGCCAGCAACGCAAGAACTCCCTCGAATTTTGGGCTGGGATGGCTCCGGTATCATAGCGGCTAAAGGTAAAAATGCAAAATATTTTAATGTCGGTGATGAAGTGTTTTTCACAGCTGACTTAAGAAGAAATGGATCGAATGCCCAGTATGTTGCAATTGATGAAGTAATGGTTGGGATTAAACCGAAAAATCTGACCTTCGAACAAGCTGCTGCTATGCCTTTGACCACAGTCACTGCCTATGAGTCTTTGTATGACCGTCTTTTACTCTCAGAAAAGGATAAAGGGAAGACTTTGCTGATTATTAACAGTGGAGGAGGAGTCGGTTCTGTTGCATCTCAGTTAGCTAAGAACTTGGGATTGAAGGTTATTGGCACCGCTGCCCGGCCAGAGACAGAAGCGTTTAGTCTTGAGCATGGAGTTGATATTGTTCTCAACCATACCAAAGATTTATTGCCTCAACTTAAAGCTCATGGTTATGGGAATGGAGTGGACTTTATACTTGTTAACTATGACCCTTTTCCATATTGGGATACTATAATGGCAGCAGCTAAGCCTCAGGGAAGGATTTGCCTCATTGTTGACAGCAGCGGGTTGGTTGACATAAAACCACTGAAAGATAAAAGTCTCACTCTAGTCTCTGAAATGATGGCAACAAGAATTAAATATGATACTGAGGATAAATATAGATATCATGAGATCCTTCAGGATGTAACAAAAATGTTAGAGGCAGGTGTATTGAAATCCACATTGACTAAGACTATGTCCCCAATTAATGCAGAAAACCTTAAAGAAGCCCATAGATTGATAGAAGAGAAAAAAGTAATTGGGAAGATAGTATTGAGTGGATTTTGAATTGAAGACTGGTAAAATAAATACAATATAGTATACATAAAGTGTTTAATTCATTACTGAGGATGTAACACACTAGGGTCAAACTCTTTCCCTTTGAAAGGTGACCCATCAGCATTCCAAGCTCTCTTTAAAATTTCGATATTTCTTATTTCATCACTTGTTGGAAGTCCTTTTAATTTCTGTTCTTGGTTCCACTGCAGTTCTCTTACCTATAAAAAAAATATATATATTTAACATGAAATAATGAACTTTACACTGGCCACAAAAGCACTTTTACATGTCTGATTCTATAGACATTTTAAAAGAGAAGACCACTGTTGAGGAAGTCTGTTCTATCAGTATCTGCATTTGTCATAAAGATTAGATTGGTCATATTAAATTAAGGGAATTATTAGCACATAAATGAGATGCAATTAAAACAGTTTCATGATCTATTAGACTTTTTGAGTAGGATTCTTCATAATATGATATAATTTATAATAGCATATTCTGTTTATTTCTAATGGAATTGTAATAATATGCTTTAGTGTCACTTGCTATCTGTTGGTAATACTTATAAAAAAATAGTAATAATAAAAATATATTAAATAAAGGTAGATATTATACTTGGTGACCTTGGTGTCATAGATTCAATCAAATATAACACCAAAATCATGAATACCTTGGCAATATGGTCTTCTGGCAGCTCATTTAAAGGCCTTGAGCAATCAATTTTGTCTAGATCTATAGCTTCCTCGCTATTTACCAGTTTAGTCCACCAGCGCTCCTGTACCTTTTCTGAAAGTAAATAAATTTAGTATATGGCCATGCAAAGATCTTTTAGTTCTTACAAGGTTTATGTTTAGGACCAAAAAGTTTGATGAAATTAAGGCGTCGGTCATTCAAGACGAGGAAATAAAAGCGATTGGAATAAATTCCGTTGTGCGACAAAAAATTACGATACAATAAGGAACCTTAAAATAGAACATTAAGGTACGTTATTGGAAGGTTAACTGTCGCACAACGGAGACTGATACAAATTTAGTGAGTTAAGGTGGTAAACTTTTTGGTCTTCACCCTTATATAAATAATCTTGACATGTTGAGTGTTCCTTATCAAGAGTACATAAACATAATTATGGTCTCATTTGCATATGTAATGCCTCACAATATACAGTAAATATTATAAAGTTTGTGAGAATGAATGTTCCACCAAAAACTTTTCAATTAGGCTATTATTTATAAGGCTACTATTTATTGATTAGGCTACTATTTATAACGATATCCATTCATAAGAAGGCTAAACAGGGGTTAAAAAATTGTATGGGCACATTTTGAACACACATTGTGAACAAAGCCATAGGGAAAAGCTAGTCTACATTTATTCATTTTGCTAGATGAACATTTCATTTAGTGGCTTTCCGATATTCAAATACCATACGATACAATGTTAAATAATTATTTCAATAAGTGAATTAATTTGAATTCTGAATCAGATGCTAATAGTAAAAGAGCTCATTTGTAAATTGAATATTTATCATTGTGAAAGATGCAATCAATGCATAGAATTTCTGTGGGAGAGTTTGGAACACTCAACACAATTGATCTGGAATACTGGCTATACTTTATAACTTTTACAACCACACAATAAATTTAATACTATCTCAGTAACCAACAGAACCTGACAGATGAGTTTGTTCGTAGCTACAGTCAGGCCCGGACTAAGAGGGCCAGGGCCCCTAGGCACTTGGCATTTGGGGCCCCTCCCCTATAAGAACAATATTACGGTGCAAGTCCTGCTTCTGGGACTGGGCCCCTAGACTGGTCGGCCCCTAGGCCCGGGCCTAGTGGGCCTAGAGGCTAATACGGCACTGGCCACAGTTCACCTAGCCTAAATTACAAGTGCCTACTAGGCAGTTGTTCGTTGTGAAAGTGTTATTACCTAAATGAATCAATAATTTCCCTTCACTGATGGTCCAAAAGCTATCAATAGCTTTGATCTTAAACAACAGTGTGTCTTTGATGATGATGTCTCCATTGTGGCACGCCACACATATGTCATTAGGGTTTATTGTCACCTTCAAGTCCTTTGCCGATTTTATATCTGGTGGCAGTTTCACTGTCACATCTGAAATAAAAATCAATTATTTATTTCACAAATAGCCCTCTAAATTTGAATAGTGACTAAGTTAATAATCCAGACACTTTTATGACTACAGCTAACAAGATTACTAGATAATTCAATCATAAAACAACATGAATATTTACCAAGTTCCATGATTGTTTGAGACCAAGAGTATTTATCTCTTACAGCGCCATTATATGACTCACTATTCTTCTGAACAGGAATAACTGGTGGCTCATAATCTTCTCTGTTCAATTTAGGTTCTACTTTTGTTTCCCCACTTGATGAAGGCTTTGGAATATTACTTTCAATGTCTGTAGGTGCAGTAACTTCTACGGATTCAATGTTTTCAGAATCTTCTTCAACAGTGTCATTCTCAGCAACCACTTCAACTTCCTGAGCCACTGTGGAACACATGATTTCGTTGTTGAAGTTTTCAGGTTTTCTAGCACCATTTGTGCCCTTCCAGTTCTTAGGGTCGCACGTTCTCAGGACTTTAATTACTAATTCTTCCGCGACGCCAGGCGGGAACCCCATGTTCTCATAAGGTCCTTCAGGAACATAGTAAAAATCCGTGCTGAAATAAAGAAAAAGAAAATGTATATAAGGTTTTTATTTGGATGAAAATAAAAGAAATGATAAGTTTGTTTACCGTGTAGCCAGGAAGTTAAATATTGCCGATAAAAATCCAAGAATAGATTGTTCGTTAACTAAGATGGACGATAAAACATCGTCATATTTGGCAGTGTTAGGAGCAGCCGACATGTTATATTTTATTAAGTTACGGGTTATAAAAGAATAGAAAGAAGATAGCGTTTGTTTTTGTTCTGAAAAGACTTATCAAGTCAACAAAAGTCAAGGATTAATGGCGGCGAGCGTTCAATTTTTTCTTAAAATAGTGTTTTTGCAAGAAAGCACTTTAAATTTTGTCTAGTTCCGCCAACTATTCAAATTTCAGAAGTCGGTCTCACAGTATTGTTTGTGGAATATTCGTTTAGTGTTCATCGTATCAATATTATTATTCATAGGAGTCAATTAAATCCAAATATGATAATTTTAGTTAAACAATGGTTCAGGGAAAATTTAATTTATGGAATCGGAACACTCCATTTTAGTTACAAAATGACAGTGACAGTTGCAGTGTTGCCAGTATAAAAGATATCCTACCATTGCCAGAATAAATAAATGTATTTTAGTAGATTTATAAATTTAGTTTTCTAGGTCATAACATAAATTAATAAAATATAATACAACTAAAACTTTTACACGAACTAGATACATATTAAAAAGGTTAAAAAATAAAGACGATGTGTGATGATTAAATGATTATCATATTGCTTGAATGCAGTTTTTATACGAGTAATGTGTTTCATAAGTATATTTACGAGGCTTACATAATAAATGTTAATTTGTATTTTTTAAATGTCAAATGCCCAGAATATTTGTATAAATTTCTCTTAGGTTCTACCTTAAATATTTGAAAATCAATGAAAAGAAATATTTAGAATTTGAAAAGAAGGATTGCTTGGGTACTTCGTTGACATTAATAATTATACTTCGTTTGCTATCCTTAAAACCCGGTCATTGGCTTCGTCTATTTAAGTCCATGCATATTAATTACTAGTTTTATTTACTGTCGTTCTCCAAAATAAATAAATATCCAGTCTAGGGAAATATCACCTTAAGTATAGGTATTTCCACGGGATTTGAGGTGAATGATTACAGACACAGCTACATGAAGTACTGATTGCAAAAAAGTGAATGAATGAAATGAGTGTGGGAATGTAAATGTTGACCGTCATTTCTTAAGTTATATCTAAAATGACAGAATATGTTGATTATAATTTCCCGACTGTCTATTTAAAGTTTTTCCACGACCTATTGTTTCACTAGAAAAAGCCATGTTTCCGATGTTGAACTTGCTATCGGTATAATATAAGAACAATGATGTGGTGGAATTCGTTCGCCGGAAGACTGGCTTCTCGCTGAGGGTGCACCAGCTGCAGTCCCGCCACTACGTGCACTTCAGCTTGTTTGTGGTGCGCGTGCCGCGGCCGCTGCAGGACACCATCGCAAGGGCAGACTTCTGGCCGAAGGGTGTTGTGTTTCGGTGGTTCCGGGGCAATCTGCCGAATCCTGCGCCAGATCAGACGACGCAATGGAGCCACGCTGTTACGTCGCCTAAATTAAGCTAGTTTTTCTTTAAATGTAATTTTGTAGTTAACAGTGCCTTGGTTTAATTACTGGTAATACCTCTGTGTAAATAATTTGAATAAATAAATAAACAGACATTTCAAAACCTGTCGCTGTCATTACATGACAGTGTTGTTGTGTGCGTGGCCTCAACTCTCGTGGAACTACCTATATCTAAATGGAGCATGGAAAATTGAAAACGGAGTTGCGTGAATAATATTGTTATAAGTAGGCATCGGACTTCTGATAGCATGGTAAGACTTTAGAGAGCTATGGAGTTGATATTAACTTTAAAATACAATTCATGCTCAGACTCGTAAGTATATTTAATTCGCAATTTTAATATTATAGTCATGGACAAAGTCAGAAGAATATACAAAGACCTGATTTGTGAAGGCATTTTTTTTTCGTCATCATAAAATACGTAAAGGAGATGGCGGGACGATCTGGACGCATTCTGCAAAGAATGGCAGAACCGCACTGGCAATAGGATCGAATGGAAAAAAGAAGGGGAGGCTTTTGCCCAGCAGTGGGACACCTAAACGGCTAAAAAAAAATACGTTAAATATTTGCGACCTTTTCCCCATGTTTTCTGGAGTAAATTGTGTTCTACATTGATCGGATATTCAGTTATGGAAGATCGGATATTCATTTATTTTTTTTCATTTATTTTCACCTCACAAAGGACATACAAAAACAGTTTGACAACTAGTTGGTAAACATGAAAGTGGTACAAAGTATCCTTTGTGAGGGACTGGAGTCTGAACTAGGTATTGAAAACCTGTAATACAGATTTCTGAGATTCAGTTATGATTCAGGACTAGAAGATGCATAAAATCAACAATTTATACATTTAAATCTGGGAGTTTGTGATATTGTATAAATTTAATGGGGGACATCGGTTTTTGTTAGTTAATTTTATTCAGGTTAAGTTGATTTCTGTTAATTTTTACTTGTTTTTCGTTTCTATTAAATTAAATTTAATTTGTAATTTTCGTCATTTAATGCTTGGGAAGGGAATGTTAACCACAATAACCATAAAGGCAGTTTGGAATGGAATAGATGAACGAGTAGTCAAACCACACTAACTTCCAAACAAATGAACTGTCAAGTCGTACAAACTGACTCACATCACTTTGTTTGGCTTGGAGTTAGCGTAGTTTGACTCTATGCGTATGAAAATGAATTGTATTGTAATCTTAATATCGGTTCCATAGATCTCTAAAGTCCTACCGTGCTATCAGAAGTCCGATGCATAGTTAGAAGAATGGGTGTCTATCATTTTATCGAAATTTCTTACATCGATTTTCATTTCATCGAAAACTATTCCACGAATGTTTTTTATTTTTTTTTTCGAATTACATAATCATCAATTCATTGCTTTTCGAATCATCGATCAACTATTCAACGTAAATTGTTTCGAATTTGTCTCAAATCGTAGCTTAACTATTCATCGAATTTACCTTTCATCGAAACATGATTCACAGATGGCACGTCCCATTTATACAAAAAAATAACCTAAACCTAACCCAACCAGGTCGGATCTAGCCAAGTCGGGTTTCAGGTCATAAAAAAAATAACCTAAACCTAACCCAACCAGGTCGGATCTAGCCAAGTCGGGTTTCAGGTCATAAAAAAAAATAACCTAAACCTAACCCAACCAGGTCGGATCTAGCCAAGTCGGGTTTCAGGTCATAAAAAAAAAACCTAAACCTAACCCAACCAGGTCGGATCTAGCCAAGTCGGGTTGCCAGTATGGCCTATGGTCTTAGCCTGTCCGGAAGGACGAATCATTAAAAAAAAAAAAAAACACGTTTCGATGGACGACTACGTCGATGAACAAATAAAATAATGAAGTGAAATTCGATGAATTGATTCTTGTGTGAAAGGTAATTCGAGCAAATGTACAAGCGATGTAACGAAGTTCGATGAATGATTCCTAAGTTGTAACAAAATTCTGCGAATAGTGTTATGGGAAACGATAATCGATGAAACGTTTTTCGATGAAGTGATGGATTACCTAGAAGAATAAACAAATTTATAGAATACCAGACTTGTGAATATTAAATCTACTATTTAGTAGAAAATGTTTTTGTAGCTGGTATTATAAAACCTGTTTTTAATTTACATTCCCGCCACTAGGAGGAGTCACATCGCTTTCGAAAGTTTCACATCCGCAAGAGAGCGGCAAGGCAAGGCAAGGCAAAGTGAAGTAGGCAAAGAAAGAAGTCTCGCGCGCGAACTCGGTACGCTGCAGGCGATGACCGCAATTTATATATGTTTTTATTAAATCGTGAGTGTGCTGTCGTGATCGTCGTTCCTCAAAGTGTTAACAAAAATGCTGCATAGGTGAACTTTCGGATAGCTAAGTGTTGTGATTGTGAATATCTTCTAGCTCTTGCTGCACTGTCTTTCAAAGGTTGTTAAAATGCCTTGCTCAGCGGTAACTTTGTCTATAGCGACCATTACAGCAATCGTGGCTGCTGCCTTAATGGCAATAGCATTCTCAACGGACAACTGGCTGTATATCGAAGTGAAACGAACAAATATCCAGGTAAGAAAAAAAAACAATAAAAAAAAAATAAAGAAAATCTACGGTTTACCTATATTTAATTTGGGAGGTAATACGTGAAGACCGGTTTTAACGTCCGTTTTAAAATGGCATTGCAATAAGAGGATATAGCGAAATCAACTAATTTTTACGAATTTCTTGCATAATGCTTAACCCGTTTTTAGGCTTTATAATTACTCGCGTACGGTTAATTTATGTCAGAAAGCGAAGCTGTGACTTGGCTGTAAGACCTTAACCCTTGGCTCGGCTTTCCCCTTTAACTGTAAATGTGAGCTGTTTTGTACATTAGTTATTAACCATTTAATTTAACACAATTGTGCTCTCGTATTATCAAGTAAAAATCCCAGGTTGGAGTAAAAAAAAAATCAGATTTGCAATTTGAACAAGCAGGTAGATCTGCCGTGTTAAAGGTCGTATCTTTATACGGATGTCATAGTAAGATACGTCCTTTTACCGTAGCATGACAGAGATAATGAGTAATGTGAAATGACTGTTTACTACCTACGTTGAAATAGAGTCCTTGCGACTTGGGATTATACCTACTTCATTGTGCCTAATACCTGATACGAAAATTCACAAGTCTTGAAATTACTTTTCGACAGTATTGTTGCCGAAGATATCACTAAAACTTATACCTAATATGCTGATGTTATCGTGTGGATAATAGTAAAAATGACAATACTAAAATTAACCGACATGTAAATCAGTTAGGTACAAATATCGGATGCAACGGTCATGTATGAATAAATGAATAAATGTTGAGGTAAATATAGGTATTATGAATAAAATAGGTCCTGGTTTCCTGGAGATAAAGGTAAAAAACCGGCCAAGTGCGAATCGGACTCGCGCACCCAGGGTTCCGTACAAACACTTCCCATCTTAACTGGCCGGGTTAAGTTAAGTTTGCACCTAGTATGTAAGGCGCCGCATACAAATGAAGTGCAAAGTTAACTGTTGTATGGGAGCCCCACGGAAATACGTCATCTGTGAAAATTTCAACTGACTAGCTATCACGGTTCATTAGATACAGCCTAGCGACAGACGGACAGACAGACAGACGAACGGACAGCGGAGTATTTGTAATAGAGTCCCGTTTTTACCCTTTGAGTACGGAACCCTAAAAAAACGTCCTTAAGGAGCCAGCGCCTTTGCCATGACCATAAAAAATCCAAGCTGGCAGTAACTGTATATAGATTTGTAGAACATCTATTATAGAACAGTAGGTACCTACAGTCTAGAAAAACTAAGTACTTAGGTACCTACTGTTCTATAATAGATGTCGTGTAGACAGTCTAGAAAAACTAAGTACTTATCATTAAATAATTGAACTATTGTATTGTACACAGGTACCTTTACGTAGGTATATGTAACAAACAATGGAAAAATCAAGATCATCACAAATCTTAACTTAACACCTTGTGCAACGCAACACTATCCTTCCATTGTTTCGAAGATACCTACCTACCTATCCCTTTCAATACCGCTGATGATGTGGCGATGGCGATAGGATAGACGGATAGGTAGGTAGGTATCTATATAACATATTCTTGTGTCCACCGGATGTTTCTACACTACATAGGTAGGCCTAGAATAGGTGCGTATATAAAAAAAAACTGGCCAAGAGCATGTCGGGCCACGCTCAGTGTAGGGTTCCGTAGGTAGTTGCCCATCCTCCACAATAGATTTAAATTACGAGAAAGATTTCAAGCTCTATAAAAAGGTCGTAAACGCCAAAGTAAATGTAATTACTTATTACCTTCTGGAAGTTATCGATTATACGCCAGGTTGAGCGAAATGTTTTAATGCAGTATGGCACCTAACTAATATGTGTAAAGTTCGAAGTATCGAAAGTACTTATACGTAAGGTATTCATTGAAAGTAGGTACTTATAAGGCCTGATTTTCAAGAATTTTTCCATAATATTTTTAACCCGTGGACACTATTTTTTGTATTTCCCGAGCGAATATTTACAAAACTATTGACTGTCAAAAAATAATGTTTAGAGACCCTAATTATTTTTAAAAGACCCCACACGCTAGTGTTGGAACGAAAAAAAATTCACCCGCACTAGGTGTACGGATACCAGAAAAAAGTTCTTTTTTAGTTTTTATTTTACCGTTTCGTCGGCGTGATACATACACATACTCACTCATACCAAATTTCTACTTTCTGATCACGGAGCTAAACCGCGGACGGAGTACGGACAGACGGACTTGGCGAAACTGTAAGGGTTCCTAGTTGACTACGGAACCCTAAAAAACGAGACCAAGGAACGCATCAGAGAACGTAACATGCGGCACTTTTCAATCGATATCATATAAGGAGAAGTTCTCAAGTCTACAATAACTTTTATATATTGTTATTGGTGGCGATGGCGTTGAGGCTCAACGCCGTCATTTTTATCTGTGAACCGATTTTGAAAATTCCCATACTTGGTCTCCTGAACTGAATGGTTCTATTTGTTGTGAAAGTTTAGACTAGATGATGGAATTCATGAAGAATCGAATTCTCAAATTTCCATCCGTACACTTTAGAAATCTATAAGTTTTTTAACGTATGCACTGCAGAAGTCAGTACCTAATACCTATTACCTGTTGTTGGTACGTAATTTTAGGTATCACTCTGCTGTTGTAATTTTGTTAATGCGTCAAATTTAACATTTGAATATAAGATGTTACTTAACTATATTTATTAACAATCTTAAAACAGAGTTCTAGAGCAAATGTCAATTCCACCCTTAAGGGTGGATTGCATCAAATTCGTTTATTCCATTGTCTCCCTTCCCGTGCCGTATCTATATCTTACTACCCTTAGCCGAGGTAAGACCCTGTTTTTAGAACTCGTGTGATATAAAAACAATCCTGTTTTTTTTAAGGTCGATTAAAATCTTCGACCCACGTATTTAAAGTCCTTACGTTACCGTTACCGACCACGTACGCGTTACGCATAAGTATGCGTTCGGTAACAGTACCGTGCCGTGCACGATGCACGACCACTCGTGCAGATAAAACCACGACCGATAGCGTTTATCTCTACCACATTCGGTCTGGTATCTTGGTCAAAATTAGGGCAAATTTTCAGTTAGATCAAGCAAATAAAAATGGATGATATGGATAATCCCACGTATTAAGAATGGTAAGTATAAAACTAATTGCCTGAACAATGTGTTTGACACCGTTCTTTTTACTTCAGATTATGTATAAGAGGGAATTAAACGACGAGGTAACGGGTGACAGGGAAGGATGGAGGAAGAAAACATGTTGCGCCGACCCCAAACAATTATCATCAAGAAAATTATCCCTGAAGAGTTATATAAGTAATAAGAGTTTTTGTAGCTATAAAGAATACTTATCCATATTATCTATGTTCATTGTTCAGCTTGTTTATCATTGTAGTATTGGTCTGTAACGCAATAGTGTGTTATTAATGATTTCAGGATTTAGGTTTACATAGTTCCGGTTGTAAATATGTATTGCAAAATCTTTGTGACTTGTGAAATATAGACTAAGACTAAAGACTAAAGACTGTTATATTTGAACCGTATACCAGTATAGAACGTTGGCATTTTTAGCTAGGGCCAAATGAGATTTCTTCATCTATGATGCAACAAAATTTGAGCCTTAATGATACTATCGATTTACAGAAAACGAGCGGTCAAACCTACCATGCTAATGAGGAGAACGTTACAGACACATGTCATGTTCGTTTCCCTGAATAGCGGACCAAACCTTTAAGTAATGAGCGCGTTTCTGCCCTCGACAAGCTTACGGTATTTGCCCCAGAAAAAACTGTCTGCACAATGTTACATTTGGGTTGACTTTTCAGAAAGCGCATAATTCACGAGAACTGGTAACTCTCACGGTTAATTTGCTTGAAAGTTTTGTCTCGCATTCTGGTTACTGTCAAGACTTTTTTGCGATCCCTCTACCTGCGTCACTTGAGTTTTTTTTCCCGAGGGCAGTTGTATAATCTTTCCGAAACGTGACTTTAACGTTACTGCTTATAATTTTGTTGAATTTGTACCTGCTCGCTTATTATCCCAAATGCTTTCCGGGAATCAAATTTTTGCCTATTTGGATTTGAATTTCTGAATGAACCACTTAAGTTCATTGTCATTTACTAACGCAATAATTCATTAGCAGGCCACTAATTAAATACAAAGTCCGCATTCTTTTGTTTTATTATACCTACTCAGTTACTTCCATACAAATATTAACGCAATTGGTAATTGAACGCACGATTGATGTCACTAGATGTGCAAATACGAAATGTGAGAATAATAAACAAGATCCGAATACCAGTAAGCATTGATGACTGTAAAATAAAACATCTTGATAGTTTACATTACCTACATTACATTGAACATCTTTGTCAATATTAGACCAATATTTTAACAATTAATCAAGTAGGTATTATAGCAAAGTAGTACTCGGTGAGTTCCCACGAGAGAGATAGTCTCGTGATTTATTCATCATCATACAATACCTGCTTACGTGTTTTGGTTTGATCCCTATTAGACGACAAAAGTGCATATGGCACCACCACTAGAGTTCGAGAGAAATCGACCGAGAAAGTGACGCCTGTTAAATGATCCGCGAACATGCATACCCTGGAAATGCTAAAACGCCACACTGTTATACAATTTGTAATGTAAACGAGGTTTTTACTACGTAATAGTATTTTAAAGTCGCACAAAGATCGCACGGATGCCCGAGAAGATACTTTCTATTGGCTTAGTGATCGGCTCTCGTTTGGACATCGTCCACGGTATGCATTATGCAAAGATCAAAGAAAGTTTCACGCAAAAGTGAGAAACTTTGTGCTATCCAATTTCTTAAAATTACGTAAGTATACTAGACAAACTATAGGTTTGCGCCTTTGCATTTAAACGTGGCTTATTCGATATTAAGTCCAAGGCAATCATACAAAAAATACCTAATATCAAATATGTAGCAAACTTACTAGACTAACTAGGATAAAAAGAAGAGTGTAGAGTGCTTACTACGCACGGAGTCACACCATCTTGCTACTTCTGTTTCGTACTTAATTAAAAACGTTTGCACGCAATACCTACAAACTTGGTGAAATGGATTCTGTAGAAAAAGTATAATTCTTAGTTTGAGTCATTAGCTTTGCAAAATGCATTGGTACTCAAGCGTTTAAGCTACATATATTTAGATGGACTAATGAAAGTTACTGACGTTCAAATCGACTGACGGTGACTGCATATCAGATCAAACGGCGCCTACTGAATTATACATTATCCAGTCATCCTGGGCCCTGTTTCATATACGTGACAAGTCGACAATTTGTCAGTTTTTGACAAAATTGTCGAATTGTAGCTACAAATTTTGTTTCATAAACGTGACAAATATGTCCGATTGCGACAGGTAAATAGTTGACAAAATTGTCAGTGTCAATCGCGTTTCATAAAGGTCTAGAATTGTCAGTTTTAAAATGTCAGTATTTAAGAAAATTGTCAAGACTTTTTTGTCATGGTAATCAACATAATTGTCGTAAATTGCGACAAATATGTCACAGCATACATTTTTGTTAAAATAATATAGCAGTATGAGAGCAGCAATAAAAATGTTTGTCTTTGATTATAGTTTTGACCAGCATTCTAGGATTTGTTCGGTAACTTGCAACAAGTAAGATGGACACGAAAATAATAATTTTGGGCCTTATACAAGACAACCGAGAAATATGTATTGTTTGGCCAATTTAGTGAACATTTAACGCACGAAAAAAAAATGGATGGAAATCGCAGAGCAATTGAAGGGAATTGGGTATATTTAGCAAATATTGGCCCTGTTAAATAATTGAATTCGTTTTTAATACGCATAAAATTTGCTGAGTGGGAGTTAGTGCGAAATTTCTCGTTGTTGAGTGTTTTAATTCTTGTCCAATTCTAGTTATTAAGTATGCGACGGTAGTTTTACAAACTCGAAATCCATACTATACTAATTATTATTATAAATGCGAAAGTGTGTCTGTCTGTCTGTTACCTCTTCACGCTTAAACCGCTGAATCGATTTTGATAAAATTTGGCATAGAGATAGTTTAAGATACGAGGAAGGACATAGGATAGTTTTCATCCTGGAAATTATACCTAAACAGATTGAAAAGTGAGTGAATATTTTTGTTGGAGTGCGGTGACCCTGTAGGAAATGTAATTATTAGACCAAAAGCATAATTGCTCTTACATTTGCTTAGGCGCTTTTAATAACCCCCTTTTATCAAGTTCCACGCGTTCGTAGTCTGGGGCAAAAGCTAGTTTTTCTATAAATGTGGGGTCAACCACGTCAAAAGTAAAGTTTGCCCTTGTCCTAAATGCTCGACGACGCCCTATTGGTTGAACTAAATATTCTTCATCGCTGTTGCTACAAATGTGTCGATGTTAGCACCATTTCACTGGTAATAAGTAATTAGTTAGTGAGAAGTAGCCGCTGACATTGGGTGAGGTCGCCTGTCAGAAATCTTCGACAATTCTACAAATTTGTCAACTTGTAATTACAATTTTGTGTTTCATAAAACAAATATGTCAAGTTTTTCGCGACAAATTGTCGCCTGTCGCCTGTCAAGGGAAAATGATTATGAAACAGAAATATGTCAAAATGTCGCGACAATTTGACATAATTGTAATTTTTCCACCACGACTTATTTGTCATAGGTAATGTTTATGAAACGAAAAATTGTCAAAATGTTGAATTGTCACCTGTCACCTGTCGCCTGTCATTGTCACGTATATGAAACAGGGCCCTGGCATAAAAATCGTGACAAGGGTCTTAACAATAAAAAAGTACACCGACACGACACAGGAATTAGTAAGCTCGAGTTTGTTTATTATCATACCTGGGAAGGGACCGGATGTAATGTTTGTTATTCACGTTAAAAATAACGCATCTGGGGTGAAAAAAGTTTTGTAACTTTGTATGTCCTATTAATACTTATCTTGAACCGGCTCCGAGTAATTTGTTGTATGCTTTCTCTTCTGCTCGATTTAATGATGCTAAGTTGAATTTGGTGATGGGCAACACAGCTGTTGCCGTATCAAAGCTCGTTAACCCAGGTAAGTTTTAATAGATTGCTAACTAGTTATTCATATCGACGTAAACCTACATAACCACAATGCAGTTAATTTAATACACGCCGAAATGCAGTGCTACCACAAATTTTACCGAGACTTAAGTTTAAACGAGTTTTCGAATTAACATACCTAATCTTGTTTAATTGATGCGATAAACTTGATTGTGTAGATACTTTAATGACTATGCTCCTAATAATGTGGTGAGAATTTACAGATGATTCCAACGTTTTGGTAAGTTTGTGAATGGAAAAAGACGAATTCGACATACAAGTATGCACCACGTATGAAATCTCTATTGCACATCTCACATAACAAACCAGAAATATACAAAGAGAGAACATTAGTTTAGCGATAAGAGTGAAAAGTTGTCTTGTACATTTAATATGGTTTCAGTGTATTACAATTAGGTTGTCGAATAAATATATTTATTGGCAACGTGCTACCCAGCCCAGTTGTGAATGAGCCTCAGAAATGATTTCTTCGACAAAAAGACTCCTTGGGTGGTCTAAAAAAGGCCACCACGTAGGTAATGAGAAACGTTTTATTTCCATCCTATACAAGCGGAGATTTTATTGCTATAGATTGTCTAATTTGTGTTTATGGCGTACCTTATGTAGTCCATTGAATGAGTCCCTCCAAGGGGGGTCTAGAGTGCGTGAGTTAGTAACGTAAGATGTTTCTTCGGAAACATGTCAAGAGTCCCTAGGTAATAAATATACTAAAACCCCGGGACACTAGGAGGAGCCCCGGAGTGGGGGGTGGGGGGAAAGGGTCCATTTTTTCATTTTTCGCTTAAATCTCAAAAACGGTACATGTTAGAGAAAAACTTTCAAGGAAAAGTTGAAAGGCCATAAAATTATCTACAAGTTGTACCTAAATATTTTTTTTCTATTCGCAGCCGTTTTCGAGCTACATCCCATGAAAGGTGAAAAATTCGAAAACGTTTTATTTTACCAACTTATATAATATTTTGACAATCAATTCCTCCTAAAGGCTTCCATGGAGGAATGTGTTTTTTTTACCAATGATAGACCTAATTAAGAGCAATCTATCAGTACCGGTCACAAGTTGCACTTTTGACCTTTTTGGAAGAAAAAAAATAAAAAGTTCAAGTATCGTAACTACCCTAATAAAATTCAATTCCCCGTAAACGCCTCCGTGGTGGAATCTGGTATTTTTATCAATGATAGACCAAATTATGAGCAATCTATCTGTACCGGTCACAAGTTGCACTTTTGAGTTTTTTTGGAAGAAAAAATAAAAAGATCAAGTTCAGTAACTCAAACTACCCTAATATAATATTTTGACAATCGATTCCTCCTAAAGGCTTCCATGGAGGAATGTGTTTACTTTACCAATTATAGACCTAATTAAGAGCAATCTATCAGTACCGGTCACAAGTTGCACATTTGAGTTTTTTGGAAGAAAGAAATATTTTTTGATCGATTGATGTGATAAACATGGGTATGTAGTATGGGGAAATTGTTTGAGCCAAAATCATTTTTTACTGCGTGTAACTCAGAAACGGTAGGATATAGGAAAAAAATACTTAGGTACAACTTGTAGATAATTTTATGGCCTTTCAACTTTTCCTTGAAAGTTTTTCTCTAACATGTACCGTTTTTGAGATTTAAGGGAAAAAATGGACCCTTTCCCCCCCTCCCCCCACTCCGGGGCTCCTCCTAGTGTCCCGGGGTTTTAGTATGTTTATTACCTAGGGACTCTTGACATGTTTCCGAAGAAACATCTTACGTTACTAACTCACGCACTCTAGAACTTTTTATTCAATGGACTAATGGTAAATATATCAGTATAAAACAACCACGAATATTCCATAATAATGGGTGTGTGACTTTGGGAAAGTACAACATAAGCAGAATATTTAAAGTCCTAAAATACCTTAAAAGAGACAAAGCGGTAATTGGTTCTGTGGAGGCCTCACCTCTGATATGATATGTATCGTATTTGAATCACAATCAGTTATTAGCCTTAGCTGAGAGGCGGCGTTTGCGTTTGACCTCGGGATACTTTCATTTGATACTCAATTCAGCTCAAATATTAATTGTTTGAAACGCCACACTCCCTAGGAATTAGCGCTAGTAATTTAAGTAATCGTTTTTTTATTAGGTGATGCGTGATGTTGTCACTAGACTGGAGGTGCGTCAACAATAGCTAATTGAAATACAGCAACCTGCTTTCTTCGGCCTGGTGTCACCTACTTCTCATGGTTTCCGTCGATGCCTACACTTTTTTGTTCTATGCGCTTTCTTACGGGCAGATAATTCGTGCTTAGTGTCGAAATCGACGGAAGTATCGAATTACACATGTACCTGTAATTTAGTACTTCGTTTAGATTGTGGATTTGGTGCCAGAACATCACGCAAAGAAATGCACATGTGCAATTCGCTCTTACAAATAGATAGCGTCCGTATACTCCTAGTTTTGCAACACCCTATTGATAGCATATGTTGCTAGTTATGTATTTCGCATATTAGACGTGTGGTATCACGTAAACTGTCGTTTGCTTGCCCAAGTCGCGTGCGGATATTGCAGTCAAGCGTCATTGCGGCAAATAATGGCGGTGTAGCGTCTGGGGGAGGCTACAGTTTCTCGGGCAGAAAGGAAACTTAACCACATGTGGTCGAGGAAGTGACTAGTCGTTCTAAGTGATGACACTAACAATTTTAAAATAGCCCTATACAATGTACATGATAAGAGCTTATGGCATTACTGACTTTGATAAAATAAGGTTGTACAGCGTATATATATACCAGCCCGTCTAGCACAACGATGCTTCGCGACTCTTGTCGCGCGACATAGCATCGCCCATCACTATCTCACAGTACTGCGAAGAAAGAGATAGGTAATATTTCTCGCGCGAGAAAGAGTCGCGCGTAACAGTTGTGCTAGAAGTGCAGTAGCACCGCATGGCGTCATCACAGAGCATTATGTTATCTACGAGTTCCACGATATGACGTAATAACATGGACCGATGAACTTCCTTGTCAAACATTGTCGTTTATAAAGGGTGGATGCATATTTGGAGTATCTCTGGAATTCGAACCAAAAGAAGACACTTTAAGAGGTTTAACACTTAACGATTGAAATGTGTAGAGCCTATCAGAGTGTATCGTGAGTCGCGACCCTAAAACATTCGGTAATACTGTTATAGGCTGGCACTAACACCATTTGCTTCGCTTCTAAGTTACTTAATATTTCAGGTACTTACCGAATCGTAATAAAACAATGAAGTTTAAGCTTGAAAGTGTAACTAATCTTTCATCATTTATATTGCTTTCACGATCTGACGTATAACCATCGTTTATTTTATGGCTTTCTGGACTTTCACTGTATGCTCGGAACTTCATTAACGCATGTTACCTTCATTAACCTTAGTCCATGTTCATTGATTACAGAAATTAGAGTAACTTGCTGTAACACGTTTTTTTGGAATAGGTAATTACTAATTTTTGACAAAAAGACATCGACTGATTTGTTGGTATTAGTAATCAAGAAGAAACATTAATGAAGTTTTAAATTATTTTTATAAAGTTCTCCTACTTCCGTGGATTTCAGTCTCTATTCGCCTAACTAGGCATTCATATTGTCCAAATTTTCAGGTCAATGCCGTTCATATTTTGCTTTGAATGGCCTAGTTTTCATTGGAAGTCCTAATTAGTTATTATTATACATAATGTTTACCATTCAGTGTCTCTATCAACAATTTATCTTTGTCTATCATTTCTTCACACAGCGCGGTGTCTCATGATTGTGCCATTTGCTGCGCATTCGCTTTCCGAGTCTTGAATTGTAAATCTAAATCGAAAACATTTTTGATAATTAGTAGTAAAGTTTATACATAAAAATATTTTCCGCATAAAAACTAATGTGAGTTAAAAGTTGATTCGTGTATTGTACAAATTGTTAACTTTGACTAATTGACGACGACATTAAAATTTCATGAGCATAGTTTCATGTAATCAACCGCGCATGAATGTACCGCGGCCGCTGCAGGACACCATCGCAAGTGCAGACTTCTTGCCGAAGGGTGTTGTGTTTCGGCAGTTCCGGGGCAATCTGTCGAATCCTGCGCCAGATCAGACGACGCAACGGAGCCACGCTGTTACGTCGCCTAAATCAAACTAGATTTAAGTTTTTATTTTTATTTTCTGTATAATTTTGTAGTTCACAGTGCCTTGGTTTAATTACTGTAATGCTGTGTAACTAATTTGAATAAATAAATAAATAAATAATAAATAAATCAATGGTTTTACTACCAAGCAGGAATATTAACGTCGAGAAGGCTATCAACACTTACTTACGATGTCTGTAATAGGTGTATTAAACTCTAGAAAAACTGCCATTCTTGCTAGCGGATGTGCTTCTATATCTTCAGCATCCACTTCAACATAATCGCCACGTGTAGGTACAATGATTATACTCTTGTAGCTAATACTAGGATCATTCCTTCGCGTGACTTCGGTCCCGTGGTCACGTGTTAGAAATTTGTCGTTTGCACGACAATAGATACGCTGACGACTATTATCTGTTATAGACGAATTACAAAATGCATTTATTGAGTAATTTGCGATAAAAACGTATGTGACTGAATGCGTGTTTTGCTTTTTGTTATAAGATATTTCTTGGCACGATCTTAGGTGCGTACGAGGTGTCACATATTATTGTAGTGACACTAAAGCGACGAAAAGCGATTTCATTCTCCTCAATTATAATTTTAATCATATTCATAGTAAACATTTGGAGCTTTTCGTTTCTCTTTCTTCATGAGTTAGAGTAGGTTGCTTAGAAATTGCTTAAAAAAAGTAAGTCTGTCGAGATTTTTCTAATTCTATGTATGCCATGATAGTTTACAGCAACTATGTGTACGTTAATGTAGGTATGTCTATTTCTACGTTAAAGGCAATTATTTATCGCTCGCCCCATATTACAGGGTTCTATATTGATATTACTTTTTTAGAATAGTTAAAATTTGATTTTATGTCATTTATGACAATGTTCAAATTGGGACTCGTCCAAAGTGAAACATAGAACCCTCTAATATTGAGCTATAGCGATATGTGAAATTTTCAACAAAAACTACCACTTTGTCGCTTACCATAAGGACGTGTTGTTAGGTTATTATTATAAAGATGCAAACAAATTTCGTCTTTATGATAAGGAATAAAGTGGACCCTTTCGATTGAAAGCGTCAAATATGAGAGCATTGTTTAAAGGTGCACAAAATAGTGTTAAATTACATTGCGGCAGATGACCGGGAACATGATCCACGGCAGGTGCGAGCTATTTTTGTTTCACGACCGTTTTCCTCAACTATATAAATGCTGATATTAACGTTTGTTAGATCGTAGAGAACATAGCAATTAGGGAATAATTAATTGCTACCTTTGTAAATTAGATACCTATTATTATCTTCAATTGTTCGATTTGTGTTTTCTGCAGTGTCAGTTGCGGTCAGGCTGTCTCATATTATCATTCCTTCAGAGCTAAAATTGCAGATAGGGTTGCCAGTATTTAAAAATGAAATTCGGATTTTTTTGCCCTAAACCGGAAACCGGATATAGCGTTTACACAACAGGCTCACGTCGATGGGGCCGGCTCGATCCTGCATCATATTTCTGTTTTATATTTTATAATTTTACCGCCAAATGTATCGTTGTCCAATGCACAACAATTGACGTAGTACAGATATGCTGGTATGCACTCATATGCAAACTTACTTGAGACGTTTACAAGTGTAATTAATTCTAGGTACCTAATGATTAACGTCCAATCACATCCTCTTCTCAACATCAACACTAACTTAGGATAAGTTAGTCGTTAGCGAATAATCATCATTTTGAACAAAAACAAAACATATATGTATCGCAAATTGCAGTGATCATGACATTCATACCACTAAACGAAGACAACTAAAACATTTTCAGGTCTGGTGAATCTAGTGACGACAAAAATGTCATTATGTTTTCATGACACATTAGAAAACTAGCGGAACGAATCAACTAACTTACAAACTAAAGACAGATCATGGAAAATCTGGTGGCATAATCTTTAAGTAGGTAGTGTACGTGAAATCTTAGAAGAACATTCGGGTTTTATACCTGTCTCGCTTGCTCATACGCGATCCAGATAAGATTTATTTATTTCTTCTAAGATCTCAAACTGTAGGTTAGGTGGAAACTTCTTGACCAGACATGTCGCCAGACACATGAACGTGAGACCAAAAAGAAATCCATCTTGCACATTTACAGGACCACGCATTATTTAATACAATTACGTACAAATTATCTTCGCCCTTCCCTGTGTACATATTTCCCTTGATTTTAAATCGTTGTTAATAGTTACCTGATATCAGCTTCTTGCCGCAACCAATGTTTATCTATCGTTTCTTCTATATTTTTCTCATTTTCCTCAACCGATTTCTTCCTTATAAGCAAGGTTTTCTGTTTCTGTTTTAGTCATGGATTAACACCTTCATAGACATAGAAAATTTATTTCTAGGCAAAAAAGGCACTAGTAATTTGGCTCCATGTCTACACTATGAGAAATTTCCGTCTGTATTGGGAAGATAAAAGTCGTCATCCGCAGACGTGGTACCTTATCACGTGGGTCCGAATTCACGTCACTCGACGTGCTGTCCATAAATGTGTCCTCCGGATCTACTCGTAATATAATCTGGATATTCAAATTTCCCTAAAAAAGGTAGTAAAGTAAACGTATATATTACAAAACAAATATTTACCTCAGTCTATCTACAATCTACATCATACGATACGCGATGAGAGCTCCGTCGGTAATACAAAAGCCCATAATCGTTTGGCTCCCACTACCAAAAGGGGTTATGTTATATGGTAAAACTACGCCACTGGCGTCTTGTTATAAGATGTGCCACGAACACACACATACACACCCGGGGTGAAGAACTCGCACTTGGCATTGCAAGGTGAACGGGACGAGTCCCGACCGACGCGCGCGCAGGTTATTATAATACTTATACCTCGTATATTAGTATAGGTAGGTTGTTCCTATTGTTTGCATCTTGCGAAGAGGTTAGACTAACGTTTAATCGCCGACGGTTAAGCGGAATAATGACGCTATTAAAGTAGGTTCTCTTTAATGGTATATTCTTGAAACCGTGTAAATCTGTATGTTTAGGTTTCTCTCGCTAGTGTAAAAATATAGCTCTTCATCCACCATTGGTCGACGTTGTCCCAAAATACCCAAAAGCATATGTATTCATTACACATTTGCCTTTGGGATTCCAACCCAGGACAGCATGCTTAGCAAATTATAGAACCAACTTGGACAAACATGTCGTCAAAATAAAACGCACTTGGATATTAACACGCAGTTTCTTAGACACGATTATGCTTTCTTACACCAACATGTGAAAAAGCACGTCCATTGACAATAAAATTGACATAATGTTTAGCTATAGAAACTTCTAAATATGTTAATAATGTTTGAAATATTTTTAAGTTATTGAATTGAATTTAAAAACACAGTTTAAAAGCAGCATCTATTCGTAAAGTTACAGTAGCTGCCGTAATAGAAAAGATATCAACGGGCGTTACGTCAGGGCACGACCATGAAATCATATTGTGTCCGCATCCGAAATATATTCTATATCGAATAAAAAAAAAGATGTTAAATTCAACCGTTCTTATTGTTTATTTTTTCGCGTTTCTAATAATTCGGTTGTTGACTAAGTTTTGTTTAAGTAATATTGATAGACTAGCATTAACCCGCGGCTTCGCTCGCGTGCCTATATAATATACATCATCCTACGGGAACAATGCTCTTTTTTTCAGGTTTAAAAGTAGGCTATTTGTTAAGTTAGGGTATAATCTGCAATCTGCATTTCCCTCATGCATATCCGTCCAGCCGTTTTAGCGTGAAGAAGTAACAAAACATACACAGACTTTCGCTTTTCTAATATTACTGGGAAATACTTTTTATTTAATCATAACTCCACTTTATCAAATCAAACCGAAAACTCAAGCACTCAAATCAAGCGATCTCAGCTTTTACTGTAAAAGTTAATAAAGTTCACTTCAAAATTCATAACTCGAAGTGAAGCTAAGACACCGGGATATGTGTGCATTTTATTTGTATAAAGCTTTTATAATCGGGACATTATATCCGCTTATCGACTTGGGATATTCGAGATATTGGTTTAATGATTCTAAGCCATGTTCTAAGTTACGTCATGTTCTATTGTAAGATATTGAGGTTCTCTTCGTTGATGAATGAAAAATGTATTATTCTGAGCCAGATAAACGTAATTCAGAATTCTGAAATGACTTAACATAATTATTGAAAAGCTTGAATGTATTTATTACGGATGCAGGAAGTTTCCCGATCATTACTCCTCCCGTCCCAACGCGCCGCCCGCCTATATGTACCGATTGACGACGATCGAGATGCCACCAAATACTATTTTTTTAATCTATTAGGATAACGCGGGTCTCTACCCATGCCTCAAAAGCAAAAACAGAACCCCCTTATAGGATCATGTGTAGCTGTCTGTCAGTCCGTCAGTTACAACCGATTTGCTGCAAAACTACTGGACCGATTAAATTGCAATTTGGCGCAAATACTTTCAAGAATTTTCATGACCACAAATAAAATTTCAAAATCGGTGGCATTTTCGTAATTAACGTCCCAACAAACCATAAAAATTACACCCATACTCATATTTAGTCATTTCAACCCCATCGCACCCCAACAGGCGAGACGGTATTTCACGTCCACCACGTTTGTTTTTTTTAAATCGTTGTTGTTTTCGTAATCAGCGACCTGATAAACCTTAGAAACATTACCCTTGTTGATTTTCAGACTTTGTCACCATATTCTCGACTCCTTTAGGGGTTGAATTCTCAAAAAACATGAAACACGTGCTTACTCATTTATCGTTAGAAATACTCCTTGGAATTTTCAATAAAATAGTCTAACTAATCTTTTTTCCCCATACAAACTTACGACCCCCATTTCACCCCTTTGGGGGGGTGTGTGACTTTTGACAAAATGCTTCTTCTATTGCACCCCTAGACTTTATAAGGACACGTAGGTTCCAAATATGGACTCTCTAGAACCAGCGGTTTAGTATTTAGGCATTTCAACCCCTATTTCACCCCAACAGGGAAGATGTTAATTCACGTCCGCCACGTTGGATTTAAAAATCGTTGCGGTTTTCGTAATCAGCGACCCGATCAACCATAAAAGCATTACCAATGGATTTCAGACTTTGTCACCACATTTTTCCCTTTTAGGGGTTGAATTTTCAAAAAACCTGAAATACGTGTTTACTCATTTATCGTTAGAAATACTCCTGTAAAGTTTCGAATAAAATAATCTAACTAATCTTGTTTTCCCATACAAACTTTGGACCCCATTTTAACCCCTTTAGGGGGTAAATTTTGAAAAATACTTTCTTAGTGCACCCCTACACCTTATAAGGGACCTACGTGCCAAATTTGAACTTTCTAGAACCAGCGGTTTAGTACTTAGACATTTCAACCCCATTTCACCCCAACAGGGGAGATGGTAACTCACGCCCGCCACGTTGGATTTTAAAATCATTGCGGTTTTCGTAATCAGCGATCCGATAAACCATAAAAACAATACCCATGCTGATTTTCAGACTTTGTCACCACATTTCTCCCTTTTAGGGGTTGAATTTTCAAAAAACCTGAAACACGTGTTTACTCATGTATCGTTAGGAATACTCCTGTGAAGTTTCGAATAAAATAGTCTAACTAATCTTGTTTCCCCATACAAACTTTGGAACCCCATTTCACCCCTTTAGGGGGTGAGTTTTGAAAAATCCTTTCTTAGCGGATGCCTACGTCATAACATCTACCTGCACGCCAAATTTCAGCCCGATCCATCCAGTGGTTTGGGCTGTGCGTTGATAGATCACTATGTCAGTCAGCCACCTTTGAGTTTTATATATTTACGATCCATCCAGTGGTTTGGGATGTGCGTTGATAGATCACTATGTCAGTCAGTCACCTTTGAGTTTTATATATTTATATACTAGCGGCCGCCCGCGACTTCGTCCGCGTAGATTTTTGATGATGACAAAGATATTAAAATAGGTAAGTGAATTTTATTCTTAGTTAAAATGGTCTAGACATATTACATTTCAAACAGTGGCAGACACTGATATGCAATTGTTAAAGAATTTTTGAAGATTTTCCAATTAGATTAGGTACGGGAATTATTTGCACGCTTAATATTTATTCCGTCAGTTACCTAATGCTTTTAATCTTTGGCAAAAATGACTGCAAGATATAGAGCGACGCATGGATTTGGAGTTAGAAAATCAAAAAGGGGATCTTAGTTATTAAGAGTGAGATTAAAAAAAAATGATAAATATCGTAAGGCTGTTAAAACAATCTTAAACTCAGCACTGGAAATCGAGAGATGGAGGCAGTTTAATGAAGAGTATCTCTTTCAATAATAATAAATAATAAACTTTATTTCATAACAATAATAAATAATGACCTCTTTTCATAAGAAGGCAGCACTGGTATTTGTACACGCCGGCCTGCCTATGAAACGAAAAGAGTGGTGTGGCGGAGTTCCCGAGGCTGGCCAAAAGGTTTCTAAATGGTCTAGCAGGTACCCCAGTTATTAAAAAGGCTAGTGTTTAAAGAAAATGCTGAAATGTGACCATTAAAAACTAAATGCACATAAGCGAATTTAATGATGCGATTACTATTTTGGTCTACAGGCTAGTAGTATTGTTTGAAGAGTGATTCAATATATTCTGGTGCCATAGTTATCTATATTTCTCAAGAAGCTAAATAAAGTAAGAATAGGTATATAAAGTATAAATTATTCATGTGCTGATAGACAACTCATTAAATATAGGAACACATAAAGTTTGGAACACAATAAATAAGAGACAGCACTAAGAAAATATTGTTGACCATGTTGACAGTCAACCATAGAAAAGGGGGTGCAAGTTCGTTTTAAAAAAAGGACGTAGTCACTGGGTAGAAGACAGGAAATAAAAAAAATATAAACTGATAACCTTAGCCCGCAGCTAGCTAGCTAGAAGTAACACTTCTTTATAAACAACATTAGCGGTGTTCCCCATACAAACTTTGCACCCCTTTTTAACCCCCTTAGAGGTAAAATTTTCCAAAACGCTTAAATTACTTTTTTTGGTATTTGATTAAGTAAGCTATCTACAAAGTTTCAAGTCTCTAGTTCAAAAATAAAGTTTCTCTCATATAAATATTGCACCCCTTTTAACCCCCTTAGGGGTGAAATTTTCTAAAACGCTGAAAGTACTTTTTGTGTTTTTAAATAAGTAATCATTCTACAAAGTTTCAAGTCTCTAACTCCAAAAAAAAAGTTTATCCCATACAAACTTTGCACCCCTATTTAACCCTCTTAGGGGAGGTATTTCCAAAAATCCCTTCTTATCTCTAGCCCACGTTTTAAAGTAACCTACTGTGCAAAAATGAACTCTCTAACATTAGTAGTTTCGGCTGTGCGTTGATGAGTCAGTCAGGACTTCTTCTTTTATATATATAGATAGAAATAGTTGCCCCGAGTTCCAACGTAGCGTAAAAAATTGTATAGAATATCTTTATTATATTATGATCCTATGGGGTAGTGGTGTACGAGTAAGGTTATTTGCTACAATCTGAAAAAAAATAATTTAGAAACGGATACTCCTAGGGCTTTTAGTTAAAAGGCTGAACGTTTCTTCGCACTCACTAAGGAAGGTCGCGATCTCTCGCGACCAGAGACGTCCAGAAGATTGAATGGAACAGGAGCCAGGCTCTTTCACTCTCCTTTGTCGTGTTTATCCCGCATCTGTTCTACCTACTTAACTTCCGTCAACATATAGAAACATCTCACCCAAACGAAACAGAGTAACTAGCAAGCAAGCGAAAGTCCCAGACAATGGTGACGAGTAATTACCGATCGTGGGACGCCGAGAAAGTGGCCAAAACCTCACATGTCGAGCATGTGTCGTGATTAGGTGAGGAATTGTCTCCTTTGCTTTGGAACTATCACTCTCACCCCCCTGTAAAAGGCGATTGGTACGACGACGGAGAGTCAAACCCAACACAGAGGATGCGATGGTATATTAACATTTTTTATGTGTGTTTTTTGTCAAATCAAACGTGCGTGCGGTCAAAATGGCTGGAAAAATCTTGTGACACTGGTGATTCGAGGATGATTACCGTTCCTCTATAGGATACTTTCAACCTAACTATGGTTTGGGTTTTATGACTTCAAGAAAAATAGGAAATTGCCTGATGCGTCACTGAATTTGCTCCCGTTGCCTCTATAAACAGATACTAAGTGAATAGGTTAATTGTAGACGCGTTAACCATTGGGATAACGGTCTCGCCTCGACGCATTCACGACTAAATCGTAGGTACTGCCACTTCCTTTAAGTGCTTTAGCGTTCACCTAGCTGAGAGCTCTTTGAGATAATATTATGGAAATTATTAACACCCAATGATGTCTTCTTCAGTCTTGAAAGTGCCTGATGCGCTATTGGAATTCCTCCCGTTGTCTCATAAACAGATACAAGTGTGTAAGTTGTTGATTCGATTAACCATTGCGATTAAAGGTCTTTTCCGGGACGCAGTCACGACTAAACCATACTGTAAGCTGCAATAAGATATATACGATTAGTCCGCTCGAAAATATCTTCGCTTCACTCAATTTCCTGTCAATGGAGGTGAGAGAAGATATTTCTATCTGACTAATTGTGTATATCTGTTTGCAGCTGTACTGTACGATCGATGGCTACTTCCTTGGCCTGCTTTTGGCATCCACCAAGCTGAAAGGGAGGTCGCTTTTGGTGTGGTGTGATACGCTTAAATTGTATCTATAGTGATTAGTTTTAAACGGTGGTTTGGTCAGAATTGTTTGACCTCTGAGCATAAGGTTTTTAGGCTCGATTTGATTCTTGTTACTAATGTTTGTAAAAGGCGATCCTTCATTCAATTATGCATATCTAATTTGTTTATCAATTTGATTGTTATTGACCTTCATATCTTAATAATGGAAATACCCAATTCTTTTGAATCATCTTGTTGAATATCAAACGTAAACAGCTAAATATCACATTTCATGTTCTGAACGTTACTGATTCCTCCTAGCCTTTGTCCCATTTTTTGAGAATGAATTCTCAATCGGGGTCAGCTACCTAAATCCCAAGATGTGGCGTAGGCACTAGTTTTTACGCAAGCGACTGCCATCTGACCTTCCAACCCAGAGGGGAAAACTAGGCCTTATTGGGCTTAGGTGGTTTCCTCACGATGTTTTTCCTTCACCGAAAAGCGAATAGTAAATTAAATGACATTCCGTACATAAGTTCCGAAAAACTCATTGGTACGGGCCGGGTTCGAACCCGCGACCTCCGGATTTAAAGTCGCATGCTCTAACCACTAGGCTACCACCGCTTTTTTTTTTTTTATTATAGTTCTATAACAAAGTTATTCTATACTTTTTTTTTTATTTAATTACCCAAATACGTAATGGAACGTAGGATAAGTTAATGGGTACGTTTTATAAAGATCTCGACTTCGAGTACATATACCCAGCATTAATTATAGGCAGTCGTTAACATTAAGTACTATACTTACTTTACATTTTAATGCAATCAATTAAGGTAAAAGTAAGAGAAAGCCAATCAATATTTTATTTAGCTTTGAATTTATCCAATACCACAATGCATACTGACTTTATATTGCTGTAAATCAACTTATTTCCCCACGGAAGGACATAAGTACTCGTAAGTAAACTTATCGACATATGTATATGCGTGTAGGTAGACAAATCGCTGTATGAACGGAAACTCCTTATGGAATTATCCGTATATTTATACCGACACATTCCGTATTTACAAAAAAGAATATGCACTGCATTAGATTTTTTGTGAAACTTGTATGCAAATTATTAGCTATTTTACATAATGGACTGTTATAAATTACACACGACAATACACCGCGCGGATGTTTTACGTAACGAGCATACTTATATCACGCACTACGAGTTTTCGATTTTTAATTATTTACATTAACTTTACATAACAGTCAGATTTATATAAATAATCGGACTTTCTTACTTTCCCATTGAATGCTATCCTATGCTTTGAAGACTAATCGATTCAACGATCGATGAACTCCGGTTGAAGGAACGTCTCGCTCGGTTGGCTGATCGCGCTCGTTTACTATTTTTAATGATCATCAACACCCACAGACTACGGAATAAGGTTCACTATGATTCCCGATGACGGTGAGAAATACTAAATTAATGTTCGTGGGAATGCGTTCGGATTGTTCTTATTAAGTTAACCAAGGAAAATGATTCGATGATGAAACGTGACAGTCGATACGATAGACAATACATTTACACAGACGCGATGCGTGTAATCAGGCTATATTCTTAAGTATAGGTTAGTCATAAACATGAAAAAGAATACTTAGTTTTTAATATCACAATATGAAGTCACTTGATCAAGAATTTCACACTATAGATAGGTACTCAAACTTTACAGTTTATTTACCTATGAGCATCGCTCTTGCATTTTGTGAGACAATAAATTGAATTAAATTGTTACATTCTCCACGTCAGTATTTTGTTTCATTGTAAGGTACTTAATTACAACTGAATCCATATTAAGATATTTCATGAATAATTTGAGATACCTCGCTTCGTTGTAAGATATTTATATAGTCTTTTGTTGTTGTAAACGACACAGAAACTGCTTCAAAGCTTTATATGTAATGTATAATGCGTTACAGTTCAGCAAATTGTTATTTTTCGCATCCATTAGTTGCTTAAAAACAGTTACTAACTTTTTCTGCGCCAAGCCAGATATCCACGAAGCTCGGTCGGATTCCTTCTTGCTCGTAGACAGGTGACGTCGTACCGCAGGCTGCCAACCGGTTCCTAGGAATTCGCGGCGCACACAGACGGAGAAAATTTTGTTTAAATAACCAATATCACAGGCGTGGTTTAAAGAGTATGAGAAAGCTTTAGTTTCGTCGATTAGTCTTGAGAAACCAAACACGCGCTCATGAAATCAGTAAAAAGATTGACGATACATGAATACGGTTTGGTTTATTTAATCGATTTAACGGAATAAAGGCTATATGAGTAGTAATTAGGTTTTCAATTTTGGTACCAAGACCAATTTTAGTACCTACTGTCTAAAGGTAGGTATAATTATTAGAGCAGTTAGCCCTTTTTAGCTCTGGAGTAATAGTTGAACCGCGATCGAACGTTCAAGTGTCCGTCAGATAATTCAAGAGTTTTGATTCACCAGTCGTGGGTGAAATGTCATTCTACTTTTGCCTATTCCCTTATCAAAAGTAAAAGTAGTCTCCCCAAGTCCCAACCAGTAGGTACTTGTGCTCGTAAATAACGGAACAGCCAAAACGTGTCCAGCAAATCAAAACAAGGCGTCGCAACGGTGCGCCGCAAAAACTCGGACGGCACCGGTGCGTGAACGAATATTAAAATATGGGTTGTGCTGTGCCGACGAGCCAACTTCGTGTTACTTTGTATGCAGTTGTATATACTAACAATTTTCACCCACTCCATGGGCAACATCATTTGCGTTTGTCAGACAATGACATAGCAAAAAGTGTTTTTGCTAAATCGATCGATCTGTTTTTATGTAAACGAGGAATATACCTACTTAAAATACACCCACCGTAACTGTAAACCTTTTTTTGAAGTATCCCGACTCCTATCTCCAGACAAAACCCAGTAAGAAACTCCCCATGCCTTGTCATTCTCCGACACCGCTGAATGAAAATCCTTGATAAAATATGCAAGTTTCCGATTGTTTTCCGACTATAATGCCTACGTTTGTCCAAGTCGATGAATGGGCACGAGTCGACCTTCCAAGAATCTCCATAACAAGGCTGCTTGGGAAAGTAACCTTTTGAATTGTCAGCCATTCTGGAAATTATAGCCTTTGCTTGTGTGTTTGCGGAAAAGTACTTAGAGAATGCTTATATTTGAAGTTTAAAAACATTTAAAAATATGAATAGGACTAAGAAAATTGTAGTACCATATCTATATCTCCGATTACTATCTGTGAGTTCCTGTAATTGGCTTTATGCTTCTATTTAATTTTCTATGTAAAGTTTATTAGCTGTTGGTTCTCCTAAAATAAATAATTAAAGATCTTGATCAGAGGCCATATTTGCCCTGTTCAGATTTCATCATGACGAATGCATTTATTTAGACCATAATAAGTAATATTACAAACCCAGTGGAATTAGAATATTTCGCCCGTCCCATACGCAATAATGTCACCAGCTTGTGTATTGAGCATAGGCTCAATAGACCTCTTCCAAGACAGGATTTCTGGGTGATGCAAGTAACAGTACAACCAGTTTCCTAAACATGTTCCGTCTAAATTAGAATTTAGATGTTGAACTACACACCGAGGTACAAAATTGTACCTTGTATCTAACTAGTAGAGCTCATATTAGCTTATCTTGTAAGATGTAGCTAAACTTCAGTATAGATCATTTAAATATACAACACAATGTTTCTTTTGTAGCCTACATCATTATCCCGCTTCTGAATCTATCCCGTATCTACATCTACGCCGTATGTTCTTGTTTTTCTCTATGCCGTTTACGACCATTCACAAATAACAAAAGAACATTCTTACGATGTTAAGAGTTGCACTGTCATAGGGAAACTCGAAATACCGTTCACATGATGAATAGGGTATGTTAATTCCGTTCTTAGAACAACTTCATCGTTTCCCACTGTTCTATTCGCTTTCGATCCAAACCGTATCGGGCCTGAGAACAGTTGTAAGAATGCGTATAGGGAGGTTTCTGGGTCCGTAATTACCTCTTGAGTGTTCTTTTGTGGACAACGCCGCCGTCATTTCTGTTACGTAAATATGATGATTCTATAAATATTAATATATATTTGGGATTCTTTCAAGAGTCCACGTCGTTTAGTCCTGAAGCCTTCCAAGCATACTTCAGTGTGGTTCTTGTTGTCAAAAACATGTTTTTTTGTTTCAGACGTACGCAGGAGCAGAGAGCTCAGCGGGCAACAACCCCCAGGCCCAGGCTATTCTGGACAGCCTTAACACGAAATACTACTTCTACACGAGGACGAGGGGGCTGTTCCGGATCTGCTACCCGAAGGAGCGACCTCCGACAGGTTAGTCCCAAAACTTAAACGCTTACCGTGGTACTACTCTCGCTAGGAGGAAAATCCCTACAATTCTCTTTCTAATACGGATGCTGAATGAATGAATTAATATTATATGTATATTCTAGTCAAAGTTGACTGTAGAGATACATATCGCGTCTTTGTAGACTAGTTTAAATAAATAGCCTAGTGTGAAGTTATAAAGAAAACCATAAATACCGAATAGTTAAAAATTCATGTCATGAGGAAACAATGGCTGTAGATAGAATACCTACTATACTGTAGGTATCAGCTATACAATACTCACTGTATTTCATGGAATGTTTGTTTATAATAAAATTCGCGCTGTTAGGAATATAAATATTTTTCATTTTGTCGATTGTTTGTATCGACATATCGACATAAGTTGTAAGTTTGTGTTGTAAGTATATAAATACAATACAAGTGTTGTGTTGTAAGTATATAAATACAACTACCGCATGCTTTTGACTTTCGGTGAAATTACTAGCATAGAGGCATTCTATCTTCGTCCTCCGGGTAGGCAAGCACTTGTGACTCCTCTGGTGTTGCAGGTGTTTATGGGCGACGGTAATCGCTTTCCATCAGGCGATACGTTTGCTCGTTTGCCCCCTATGACATAAAAAAAAAAAAAAAAAAACTTATTTGTAACGAAAAATCTGTGCATTTTCTGTTCTCTGGTCTTTTTTATCTAGTTCCCACGGCTAAGTAATGGTCATAGTACGCCATGCTCTACTTTAACACTACCAATTATCGCTTAATAGATAGTTAAGTCTTATAAATTGTGCAAATTCAAGAGTTCTCTTGTTGGCTGTAGCTAATGAAATCCAGCCTCCTAGACATTACTTGTATGACTTGAATCATGTCATGTAATGGCTAGGTAACTTTCTCTTTTATAAGGTTTGAGTAGCTTATCACAAAGAGGATTCCTCTTTTCTACCTCTGTTCTTAACCATCAAAATTAGATCGCATTCCAAAATGGTGCGGTATTTTAGAAATATTGCAGATGCAACAAAGTAAGCACAGTTCTCGAATTGCGCTAAATACCATCTTCATCGAAATATAATTACACATTCCGTAATTTCTCAGAAACTCCACAAAACAATCATCACAGTGTTAAGTCTAATGAACGCCCATGGTAATCATCTCTGCCTATTGGAGCGTAAACTGTATTTCACGGGAGTATAAGCTTAGAAGCAGAAGAAATATGACTTACAATGCTATGATATTTCTTCCATTGATATGGTCAGTGGTCCAGGTGTGCGGTAAATCGCTAACTGTTGCTAATAAATACAATAAACATAACGTCCTAAATAACTGGTCCCATTTACTTCGGTACCAATGTCATCGGAATTGCAACTTGCGGTTAAAACTGCCATTAGAGGTAATCGAAATATATTCCGGTTTAGAACTTTGACAGCATATTTCGTAATGCAGAGAAGAGATTACTTGCGAAGTAAGGTTTAGGTTAAGATATAATCTATGGTTTCTGTGCCCTAGTCTCTATAGAAAACCATTGCAAAATTCGATATTATTAGAGTTTACTCTGTTTTCTCCAAGTTGTGTTAGCTCTTATAGTCCGATCCTGGTCCGATCAACATTTGTGAACTGAAGGGTGTCGCTACAATCTTCGTACACAGAGACAATCGTACGAGTATGTCAGCATGATTGCATGACAGTCGTACACGTAGTTCCTAATTTCGCCGTTTCACAGAAAAGTTGGTCACACTATACGGAAAGTCTTCGACCTTCATTAACGTTCTGTATTTGCAAATAACGAGCACTGAATTCCGTTTTACCGATTACATTTCACTTTCAATCAGCATCCATCACACCGAAAACCGAAATAATTACTTAATAGAAAGTGAGACATCTAACGACTACGATGCCCAAGCGCCCAGAAAAAATGTAGTCACGACAATTAATAACCTTCATATGTAGGCTTTAACGAGATCTGAAGAATAATGTTTTAGATTAGAGCATAACGTGCCAAGTATTTAATGGAATCGCAACCTTGATTCGCAAGAGATTGAGAGCGTCTTTAAAAACGTACGTTTTCGTGTCTGCATCACTGCTTAAATTCTATTGTCTATTGACGTTCTCGGTTTGACAAATTGACATCAACACACAGCTGTAGGAGAAAAAGAAACGAACATTTAAGTCGTAGCTTTGCTCCAGGCAGAATTTCCATATTAAAAAATCCGGAAAATTATGGTTTTACAATGTAAAAGGCCACCGCTTTATAAAATTTAATCATCGTCTAAGTGCAGGCAGCACTTGATTTGTCAGTCAGAAGTTCTGAATGTTTCCTTCTATATAAATATATACCTACATATATCGATTACCATAGTTCCAGAGGAACTGGTATTTGGCCCATGAACTTTTGGTCCCATGAATTTTTGGGGCCTTTGGCCACTTCCGCCGGTCCGTCGGGTTGGAAAGTGGCCGGCAGTAATTACGTCTCATATATTCAGCTCAAGTAAGACGCGCCTTAACGCCGGCGGCCATATTTGCAAGGTTGACGTCGATTTTGTACATGTATTCGTTTTGTATGCAAAATAGTTCCTAAGGTCTAGGTCGTACGTGGATATATTTGTGTTTCAACACCCAGGATAGTAATGGAATACTACGTAGAATTATTGTTTTTAGCGTAGCGGTAGCGTTTATTTTCACTAATTAAAGAGTTAGTTAACCAGTGTTGATGGTTGATCAAACTCCCTTCCTTGCAATGTACTTAATCGCAGAAGGACAGACAAAAATGCTAGAGAGTATCGTGATAACTACTGACTATCGCACTTACATCGGAAGAATGGCAACGAGCAACGACCCTCGCAGGCAGTCTTGACTAAGCATAAAATGTAGAATGTGGCAGAGAGACAGAGCGATTCCACTCATCCCATCGAACATTGTTAGTCCACAGACATAGCGATGGTATGTCGTGCCGGTCGTAAACTATGGTGCGTACACGCAGTTACGTGCTTACGTGCGACGTGCGGTGCGCGTTACCGACTCGACCAAGGCTGCGCGCGCGAATCACGTTCCAATTGTCACTGCGCCGATAATAGTCGTCGGCTATTCAAGGGTGCTAGATTACTTGTAAGAAAAAACCTGTTTAATAAAAATATATACGTTTATGCTTTTAAAGTAACCATTTTGATTCCGATATTTGCGATCTCACCTGTTGTTACGTGGAAGCCTAAAGGAGCATATTCGACTCGGATACGAGATTCAAGTTATATTCTTTGGTGAAAAGGTACTCTAATAGAGCTACTCCTCTGCGTGGGTCATTATAAAACCCCTGTGAGCGAAATCCTTTCATTTTAGGTCTCGTCTTTTGTGTTCTTCAGCAAAAAGTAGCTTTGGTAAGAACGGTCGTGAAAGATAACATTTTGCATGAAGAAATAGGGACGTTTGGGTGCAGATGCACATCTGATCTGATGAGCTAAGTCTCAGAGTTCCCTACAATCAGATGGAATCTCGATTGCCTACTCCATACCGTAAAATAAACATTTTATAACTGCTCCAAGATTCTGAAAGTGTTGGAAGCAACATCAAGTTCTTCTAACCTAATAGAACATTCAACAGTGCCTCTCGAATTGGCGTCTCATGTTCTGCTAACAACAAATCAAATAGCGATGTCGAAACTGCGCGTTTGTGCGATTGTGACAAACAATAGACTGCGGTTCCACTTGGAGCTGAACTGCGGTAGAGGTCGTAACCTTGCCCCCCATGTTTTTATGTTGTTTTAATCCTTAAGATGTTAATCGATCATCAATTCATCAAGTCATAGCGCCTAAATACTGTAAAGGACAAGATGGAAATTTTACTACTAAGAATTATCTAAAGTAAATAACGACTATTCTGTATTAATTGTTTAAGATATTATACTTCGACATCGAAGAGGACAAACACATTGTACGCTGCTTTCATATTTTTAAGTTAACAATCATTTCTATTGCCTAACTATAATTTAATACACCTTTTAACTGTGTACGATGATGATGATAGGTTTATATATAAGGAAATATTGTCGAAATAATATATCAAATTACAATAGTAATTAATATCTGTATGTCGTTAATAAGAACTAAATAATGACGTCTTTAATTAACGGAAATATGACCATTAACTTGCACAAGTTACTACCTACCGCTACTGGGGCTGTGTGCCCGTGTCAAACGATGTTGGCAAACTCCTAATGTTCCTAAATAAGTTCCGAGACAATAAACTCAAGTATTAAGTTAAGCAAGAACTACCTAGCCTTGATTCATTAGCAAACGATGATATTCAAATAGTCTCGTACCACTCAATACTATAACTCATTTGTACAATCACGCAGTTGAATCAAAAGCTTTTCTGTTCCAACTGTTGTCCAATACTTCAGCACCATACATGTAGATTGTAGACCAACATTTAATCTTTGAACTAGACCATTATGACTTAATCAAAAGATAATTTAGATTGACGCGTTGCAATAATCGATCATAAAACCGATTGCGATTGCAATAGACTCTCAGTTACAAATCGCCGACTCATTGCTTTCTCGGTAGACGTAGAATATAATCGCTTTGTATCATTTTACAGCAAAAACGTTGGTGGAAGGTATCACAGGTGAAATCTCCGTTCTACAAACCGAGAGACAACCGGTCTTGAGACAGCGATACACTCGTCTTGCTCGTGTGTAGAAGGGAGATGCGCGGACCTTTTTTTATGGGCGATTAAGATAAGTTTGATGCAGAAGGTCACGATACCCCCGAGGCGACATGCGGTTAGCTTTGCTTTTTAAACTCGGGTTAAATAATTTATGTTACCTCAGCGCGCTTAACAATTATTTCGACAGAACCGCACAACTAAACACGTAGATAATTTAGGTCGCGTTAGCCAGCTACTTATCGCTCTGCGCTCAACTATTCAGTCGTTGTAAGCGTAAGGTCACGTTTCCTGTCTTCATTGTCACTGGCCTGTTAATTGTTTAAGTTATTTGTGGAACCGGAATGACATCGGTACACTAATGAGGATTTGAGGGCCCTTGTGGAGGCTTTTAGAGTTCCAACAACAACAACCATTCAAACGTTTTTGTTTTTTTAAAGTCATCACCCCATTCAAACTTCAAATTGTCTCCGATGTTTCATGGGTTTTTGACCGAGCAAGCTACAGCATCTCCGTTTGGCCCATAAATCTTTCGTCTGTCCGGATCTCCGTTTAACTAGGTCTAGTCTAGGGGTCCTTTTAACTCTGTGATCTGCGGGCCTATGATAGTTGCTTTTATCATGCGATAAATAAAAATAAGTGGCATCCATCACGTTTTGACAAAATGCGAGTGTGAGTGACAGATGCTTTTGTCAAATTGTCACTTATTTATCGCGTGTTAAACGCAAACATCAAAGGCCCTCTGAAGATAGAACCCGCGATAATTTTTCGAAATGGGCTGATACATTTTCAACCTCCATAAAAATAATGCATATAATAATTGAACCTGAAATGCGGGCTGTAGGCGAGAACAGCTGGACTGACATCGAAACATCCGGACATACGAAGGAGTTTTCGGCTTCGCTCGCTCGATCAATAAATACACACGGAACTTCTTTCGCTTTTATTGGTTTATATTCAGTGTAATGCAAGTATGTATACTGAATACATAGCAGTTTATACATATTATCTCTTGATGTTTTGTCACTTTGCCCATACGCCCAAATGTTTATTTTCTTGGTTTATTTTATTATGAATAAACATACAACTAAACCATTGAACGTATACCTATGCACTTTTTTCCTTATTTATAAATAACTATAAACTCATTATAAGGAAAAATAAATAGGCTAAGGGCCGTGTGTATTTTTACAACAATGTCCATACACAAACAGTGAAATAGTACCTACAAAGACCTGGACAATTACAAAGCAACTGTTTAGAACGTAAGTACAATGTACATTCCTACATTTGTAATGCTGTCCTATTAGGCTAAGAGATAAGATCTGTGAGTCATTTACTATTGCAGTCCCACTTTGTATGGAAATTTGACTGTTGACTGACTCGGTGATGCATAAATAATAGGGTAACAAAATTATAACGTTTTACTCATTTTCAATCGGATTCTTAAATTATTTCCTTCTGTTTCGTACACTGATAGGTATAAAAATAACATATAATAATAATATCATTTATTTCAAGTCATAAAAAACTCATACAATACAATTACAATTACAAGTAGATTTACTTACTTAACCTTAAATATTAAATATACCTAATATATAACTTTTTCGCACTTAATGAATTGAATCTCGAAAACATAACTGGTTTCAAGTTTCCAAAAGTTGGTTCTGTAAGCCGCATAAAATTACTTGCACTGTAACTGTACCTAGACTTCCGTAAATTAGTTTGTCACGATGATTTCCGCTCGTGAGGTTTTTTGGAATTGAAGCGCACCGTTTATTATAGCGAAGTTAGTGTCGTCACACCATATCCTGTCTCCACGCCATGCTGTCAGTGATTAGCGGCTGATTAATTCTTTATGTAACCATTTAACTAATGTATTCAGTTATGTCTGATTAATCCGTTCACTAACATAGCCAGAGACAGATTTCCCTTAAGGCCAACTAGACCCAGGCCTACGGTGGCCACATATTAGGGGCGGTTAATCAATGTCTCAATGAGCTAAGAAAGGTCGGCTGGTACGACACGGCTTTATGGCGGCTATGACTGCAAATCCGCGTCTTAACAGCGCATATCTTAGGCGCTAGCTAAACAGAAGAGTCGTAGGACGAGAACGAGTCGCAGACTTGGCACCCCTTTATAGAATTTTCATACAAAATTTATATAGAAGAGACGGGACGAGGACGCACTCCTTCGTCTCTCCTGTTGGGCTTGCACCTAACAGAGCACAGGTCTGAACTTGTTGGCAGGTAGTTGGAAGGCAGGGAAGGGATTGGGTTGCATCAAATGATGAACCTGGAGCTGAGAGCCTCGTGGGCAATCATCGGTAACTATTTTTACGTCACCCTAGGCCGTAAATGGGATTCTCTGAAGGAAATCTCACTTCCTGGTCTATGAAGAAGGAAGGAATTACGTCTTGACGTAAATCTTTCGACAAACCACGGGCGGTAATGAACTATTGCAATTCATGGCAAATTATTTCCAATTAACTAGTTAGAAATTATTATTTTCATTACTTCATGCCTGTATGTATTATCCTTTAATGAACAACGTGAAGATGGGTAAAATTTGAACGCTGCTACCTTCTCTATGACCCACAGAGATGAATAATATGTAGACCTTGAAATCATAAACTAGGCCTACAAAGTGTAGGCGTACGATACGAAATAGATTCTATTGCAATTGTCAAAAGTGCACAAGGTTAACCTACCGCTTGTTTTCAACGGTTAGTAATTATCAGCCATTAGTATTGTATTCAATACCGTCCACGCTAAACTGTAGCTGTATGACGTTTGACAGGCACCTTATTCCTAACTATTAAGACTCATTTCAGAACGCTTTTCTAATCAAGTGTAAGTATATGCATAACTGCATAACATGTAGATTGGTAACTTTCGATAAGTCCTATGCAAATGAGTTTGGTCATAATTTCGACGTTATTTCCTTGGCAAGATAAATAATCCGTAAATTACTTGTGACATCGAATTGCATGTCAAAATGTGCCTTAATTGTTGAACTCGTACCTACTATTAAAATAAACATTACTAATACTAGCAAAAACTTAAGTAAAAATATGTCAAATTAAGCTATTTAGTATTTTACAATGTCTATCAGCTGATACGATGATGATGTCTTTTAGAATATCTACAGTCTGTCTCTTGTAAAGTAAATGAGTTTTCCCCAGAGCGCTCAATGAAAATCATCAATTTCAGAGATTTAGGATAAAAATAATATAAAGGCTATTGTAGTGTTTCACGAGATCCTATCTAGATAAGTACACGGTATTGTATGGTTGATTACTCATTGGATATTTGCTGATGAATTCGTGTGATACTCGTACATAGGATGTCCCAGCTTTCTACTGCTTTTAAAAACTGGTTTGATGCAGTGAGACACTTTTCATATCTCAAAATAGAAACGATTGGGTAGGTGTAATCTATCTTCTTCTGCATAAATTTACCATTGACTCATGGCTTTAGATGAATGGACCAATATTTAGGTATACTTACGGGTTCTCTCGCGTTGCTCGGAATATTTCCTAATTTCTCTGTCACTTCTGTCTGTTTTGCATCGTGGCGTTTCTACGAGTATACATTTTGTATAGGAGTATCATCCTACGTCTCTCCTGTTTGACTTGCGCCTAACTGACTATCATGACGTCCTTTGAAATTGACACAAAACGAAGACGAATGTACTGCCTCGTCAAGAAGATCCATATGCATCCATTTGTGCATTGCACGGATACACAGGGGTGGCAGTTTGGGCTATTGTGTTTGTTTTTTGTGGCGCATTATAAATCTCTATCACGTTATTATATTTTATTCAGAATTACGAATTATGTATATACGAGTATGTACATTCTTGGCGTGCAGGCAGAGATGTTAATTTTTTCAATAATATGTAGGTATATAGGACAGGAAGTGACGTAGGAATTGTGTTCTAGGAAGCGACGTTATCTCCCTAATTGTTGTCACATTTAGTAACGCTTCCTAACAAACAAGGTTGACAATAATTGACAATACAACGTTAACGACAGCTCATGCCACTGCAATTTAACGAAAATTGTTAAAATTTGAGACACGATAAGTTTTAACACGAAAATTTAAGAAGGTCATCCAGTACCGTTTCCTGACTTATTTTTTAGATGTTTTTTTGCTTTGATGTTATATGTTTGTAGACTGATAAAAACGTTAATTATTACGTTGGGAAGCGTTGTTGTTGTTATAAATGAGATATTGATACGTTAATAACGTGGGCGTGGAATTAATAATAAATAGTACAAGTATATAGTGGAACTCTTTGCCGGCTCATGTGTTTCCTCCTTCTTATAACTTGGGACTCTTCAAACGAAGTGTGAAGAAGCATCTCTCGGGCCAGCAACTGCCACGTGGTTCGTGGCAGTGTCAACTGGCATGGCACCGTTGCTTTCTTGTCAGTTGCCATTGCGACTTGGGCTCCCCTTTTTGTTTACCATCAAGCGAAGTGGAGCACTATGTTGTGCCGTTATAAAAAAAAGAGTTGTTTGCATGAGTGCCGCAACTTGAGCAGCATTCCCTCTGTTAATAGTAATCATTAAGGAGAGGCGGACCAAGTACAATAAGTAGGTATATACATTATTAAACTAAAAGTCACAAAAGTTCGCGTGCCGGGATACCAAAGCCCATTTTTTAATCCCAGTCTTATCATATTTACGTGGTCAAAGAGTGATGTCATGGTATCATGTTGACATGCTAGCGGAGTCGTGCTGAGCAAACAGAGATTTTAATGTCCGTAATTACTGGATTAGTAGGAAAATTTGGTTCTTACGGTATAATCCTTATCACTCGAAAACACGTTACTATGAAATGAACCAATATTGCATCAGATCATAAGGACGCTCTATTTATAGTCTAAATAAATTGTTGAGTTTAGGTACAGAGCCTCAAATATATGTAAGTAGGGTGTGCTATCCCTGGAAATTTTTGTTTCGCAGTCTTGGGACTGCCATAGTAAAACTGCACACCCTACATGTAAGTGTCCAACGCAAAAAAAAACATTTCCTAGGAAGTCTCGTTTCCCGTATAAATAACATTGTCACTAATCGAGACTTTTTTTTGCGGTAACCTTTTGACAGCCTCAGTCGCCCTAATTATCACCACATCGGAAAATTGTGCACTGATGCCAACGTCCTCTAGTAACGTCCGAATTTCAATGATCAAATACTTGTAGCAGTTAGAACCGCTACAAGTATTTTTCAATTCCTCTTGATTTTCAAGCACTTCTTTATTTTTTTGCCGTGGCGGCATGGTGTATTGCTTCGCTGCTTGGCGCTCAAAAGGTTAAGAACAAACTGACACTGGAGCCATAGGTATTAGGGTGGAGCGTCGATGTATGGAGAAAAAAAAAAGTTGTCTGATCGACCTGGAACATTTGTAATATGTTGCCTTTAGATAAGATATTAATGAATATATATATATATGTAATTGATTTTAAATATGTTTCAGCCCTCTACTTGAGCTAGAACAATTTTTTTTTACTCATAATTGGTAAAAAAAAAACTTTTTTTTTTAACGTAATTAGTATTAGATTTATTAAGAAGGGTTTCAACTTCAAATGTTTTGAGCTTATTTCATACTTACGGCGACTACTACGTGAACCTATGACCCAAATTAAAATTCAGTATTTTAAATAATATATATTTTTAATATTGTTATATTTTTATGCAACAAAATCTTTTATTTCGAGCATTATGTGCTTAAATAAAAATCACTTGACGTTCATTAAAAAAAAAACAAGATTTTGATAAAAAAAAAATCAGTATGGGCTTGATCATAATATTCAAAAGACAGTAGAGGGCTAAAAGTAGTATTGAATATTTTTATTATTATTTTTCTCGTACACATGGCAGCCTAATGCAACGTTTTAGAGACGTTCTGAGTTGAATTTCCAAAAAAAAAAATCGCTCCACCCTCCTAATAGGTATAAGCGTAACTGAGTGTCTAATAGTGACCTCGGACATGCTAGAAAAATTGCCTATAACTTCAAGAACCATACAATACAATGGTAATTGTATTATGGCTTGTTAATTACTGGTAGCGATCAAAATCTTGACTAAACGACAACATAATGCACATGCATATTACGCGTAACGTTCGTAACGTACGTTTCAGAACGTACCTATCATAGAAAATTATTACAGATTCAAGGTTTATCATACCTAGGTATCAAGTCGGTCAAGTTATTTGCAATATTTTCATTCACACTCGGGCACTAGACCGATCGCCAAAATATATAAAATATCATGCAGTGCAATACTTCATAGGATCTTTTTCATATTGGCAGTGTGATGAATAAACTTATTATTAAACTTTATATTATATTAGTAAAATTTCAAAATCTCTGATTGCTCCAACCTACCTGGTTGACTCGATCTAGCTGAATAGAAGGAAGATGAAATAAAACCAATCTACTTATTTATTTTTTCAATATTCGAGTAAAAAGGTACCTCAATGTTAATTATTGGAGAAGAATCCCATATCTATACGACAGTTGTAATTGTAGAAAACTATCATTAGCAGTAAATATCGATATTCTATCGTCATCACTTTTAAAAACTCCGGTCAACCCGACAATTAACAACGTATTGTCTGACTATTAACCAAGTTAATGATGCATATTATGTGAAGACGCGGCATTGAACGTTTCGCAAACTGCGTTCAATCTACGGTCATATCTAGTGTTGCAACTGTATGCCGTGAAAGAATGTTGCCCGAAACCTAATGTGGACCTAGTTTGCCTAAGTATGACACCAGCAGGCCTAGCATATCTTGCCATAGGCGCGACTTCTGTTGTCGCGCGGCTCAGCGTCACCTGTCTTGCTCGCACGGCATTGAAAGGAAAGTGACAGGTAGTATTTATCGCGCAACAAAGAGTCAGTTATACTAGACGTGCTGTAGGTTTAGTTAGATCCCACTACACGTTTCTGCACCTAAGCTGTCATTGTCTTATCCCCCGTGTAAAATTTTATTTAAAAACCACATTTCACCAAAAAATGTGACAGTTGCTGAAATTTACAGTAGCGATCTTAAAATGTAGCAAGTCGCCAGTGTACCGTGAAATAATTGCTGCTCGAAACTTCTCATGGACCTAGTTTGTCTAAGTATTTACGCCTGGAACTAGTTAGAGAGCGTAGACCAGGTTCCATTAATGTAGGTACTTGGTAGCACCAACTTTCGATTTGAGTAATGCAGAGCTAAGGTTAATTACGATTAGTCTTGTCGTTGATATGCCAGACACATATTTATTGTTATACTAGTTGCCCGCCCCGGCTTCCCACGGGTGCAATGCTGAGCTGATAAATTATACCTGGTTAACAGGCAGACAGACAGCATGAAGCGACTTTGTTTTATACTATGTATGTAGTGATACACCTAGTTTGGATCTAAATGTAGTTTCTAAACTTACTCTGTACCTGTTGTATATTTAAGCAATGATTAAAGTCTTGGGATACACAACTCGTAGAAGGCACGTACGAGTACCTGAGAATGAGAATGAGAATGAGAATGAGAATGAGAATATTTTTATTGAATAACTGTGTACATTAGATGGAAAAGTGAATTTGTTACAACAGTTTCCCGACTTCGGGCATACAATAGTTATACTTAAAACCTAACTTATAGCTAAGATGCGAAATATTCACCAAGACTATAGAACACTCTTTGAAGCAGCCAATTTTTTCAATTAGTTTTAAATGCAGTTCCTTCTAAGACCTTTAGTTCGGACGGTAACTTATTAAATACTTTTATGGCACTTATGAAAGTACTCCTTTTGTATATACTGGATTTTACTTTAGGTAGGATAATATTATATTTATATTGGTGTCTTAAATTACTTTTTACTGCAGATTTTTTTGTAAAGTATTCCACATTGCTTTTGAGAAAAAGACATAATTCTAAAATATAAATACATGTGAGAGTTAGGAAACCTTTTTCTTTAAATATAGCTCTTAGTGATTCTTGGTTGCTAATGCGATAAATAGTGCGTATACATCTTTTTTGTAACACAAAAGTAGACTGGACATCTGTAGAATTTCCCCAGTATATAATTCCATAAGTCAGCAATGGATACATGTTACCGAAGTATGCGTTTTTGGTAATGTGTTCTGAACATGTCTCAGAAAGTATTGATAACGCGTAGCACTGACTCGATAAATTCTTATTGATTTGTGATATGTGAGATTTCCAATTAAAATTAGGATCTATATGAACACCTAAAAACTTAATACTATTTACTGTTTCTATGTTTTCTCCTGCTTGATTTACATTTAGGGTTAAAGGGCTAGTTTTACTATTTCTAAATTGCATGAGTTTGGTTTTACTCAGATTCACATTAAGATTCAGTTTTCTAAGCCATTCAACAATTTTATGCAGAGTACACTTAATATTACACTCCAGATCGGAAACATTTGATTTTTCACTTGAAAAAAGTATAGTAGCGTCATCTGCAAACAATACACACAGTTCATTAACTATCTTTGGAAGTTCATTAATATATATTAAGAACATGAGCGGCCCAAGGACCAATACCAATGTATCAATGTTTTGTATCAATGTTTAGCACCAAGAAGTCAATTATTTAACATAGACATTGTTGTTTATATTTCTATGTTTACATTTTCAAGTGGAATTCCATTGTTTTCTTCAAGTCGAAAAACCGCAATATTATAGTTGCGGTATATATATTTTATATATCACAATTATCATAACAATAAACTCTTAATGAACATGCACAGCATACGTCTTCTAGTAACGGCACTCTTCTGTTTTAACTAAAAAAATCACATCAAGCAATAAATTATCTTTTATATACAGTATTCATTGTTTACTTTATCTGTACTGCGCCTGTTTTATGTGCATTCAATTGTTTACACACATACATAGAGGTACAATCAATCACGACCATATTATCACTTCATAGAGCTTGGCATGCGTGCAGTTTGTCCAATCCCGTTGCTTGACCGCAGCCACGCTTAGCGTGTGTAGCTCGTGCTCAGTTTAGACACAAAAAACAGGTATCTGGTATGCAGATGTCGGTTCCAGGGACCTGGTTTCGCGGGTTTTTGCTGGCGAAGTACTTGTGAGATTTGTGATGTGGTTGCAAGCGCTATTTAACCTTGAGTATGAGACTAAAAGTAACAGGTATCTAGACTATCTGGTATGCAGATGTTGCTTCCAGAGACATGCGGCATATCTTGACGCGACTTCGCTTGTCACGCGACTTAGCGTCACCTGTCTTGTTCGCACAGTAATGACAGGAAAGTGACAGGTAGTATCGTCGCGTGACAAAGAGTCGTGTGTCACAGTTATGCTAAACCGGGTGGTTCCGGGTTTTTAGGGTTCCGTAGAATTATTTGCTTCGTCTGGGAATCGAACCGACTTAAATGTGAAAAAAAAATCCCCTATTTTTATGCTGTCAATCGAAAGAATGGACATAAAATAATAATTCTTCCTAAGTAACATAGTATCTTAAAAGAAAGGAACAACGTAAAATGTTTGAGTCAAATTTCAAGAAACCTATTTTTTGCCGACGACGAACTATTAAGCAAGTAATTCTTAGAAAATCTTTAAATGCAGAATTACTAACTTTTAAAAATAACATAAAGTCTTCTTTCAGCAAAATATCCTATCTACGATATGTAAGGTACTTTCCCTTGGTGTCCCATAGTCTTGGGACGCCCGGTATACTTATCGAACATACTCACAAAATTTCATGAGAATCGATTGAAAAATTCGACATTAAGGCAAGAACAGCCGGTAAGCGCATGGACATCCAAACGTCCGGGCATAACGGAAATGCTTTGCTCGCTCGGTCAATTACTTAACATTATTCGGGAAACAAACACAAACGTCACCTCACTGAGCAAAGTAAATTCAGCGGCCGGCAGAGTCAGACGAGCGACGCCACCATATTGCCAACCGTGCCGACTGGCGAGCGCACCCGACGTTAACCGAATGCGACCCGAAAGTACGATGTTGGAAGTTTCGGCGCGGCCGAAAGGTTCGGCTATTTTTTGGCCGAAACCGAACCTTTGGCCGAAACATGATTTTTAGGCCGAAACTGGCCGAAACCGAAACCGAAACTTCGGTCGGTCACTAGTTTTCATATTAACTTATTATGTACCTACATTCACTATGTTGATGTTTTGGTGGCTATTTTATTTTTGTATAAGTACCATTTATTTGTACCTGCATAACCAGATTAGATAAGTATTTTTTTACATCTTTCATTATTCCGTATACAACATTTTCAACAGTCTCAACAAGCTACTTAATTACTATTGCGCAAGCAATTTTACATTAACAACGATATTTAAATAACAGTTTAATTTAATGTTTTGTGCTTAAGGTGCGTTAATTGGGTAACTTAGGTATAAAGCCGATTGGACGCTTTCTAATAGTGTGTTAACAAGGGATGCTAATAAAGTAGGACGTAGGTATATTAGGAATGTAGTACTTACTACATTCAGTTTACCTTTAGGTTTAGGTAGAACATGAGGTTAAGTTGAACATTAAAAAAAAATAACAAAAAAAAGAACCGACTTCAGTAAAACTAAAAAGCCAAAAATAACCCGTTCAAGTACAGATTACATTTGACTCACCCTTCGAAGTCGATCCCAAACCACTCTTATATTTATATATTATAGTTTACGCGAGGTTTGGCACCGACTTCGAAGGGTGAGTCAAATGTAATCTGTACTTGAAAGGGTTATTTTTGGCTTTTTAGTTTTACTGAAGTCGGTTCTTTTTTTTATTATTTTTTTTATTTATTTTTTGCTTTTTAGTGATTCATATAAAAGTTCTAGTGGCCATCTGTGTTGTTCATCATCAGTTTCCTTACACCTAATCCTATTTACTGAATGTAAATTCTTGACTTTATCAATAAATTACCGAAAGCGCCGTACATGTCCCTATAACATTTGAAGAGTTCCCTCGATTTCTCCAAGATTCCATCATCAGATCCCGACTTAGTGCCAACGGGACCAACTCGATAAAAAAGAAAATTAAGATCGGTTCACGGTTCTCGGAGATATCGAGTAACATACATACAAAAAAATAAAATTGTTCGAATTGAGAACCTCCTCCTTTTTTGAAGTCGGTTAAAAAGTTCTTCAAGGCGTTTACTTATCTTATGTCTTTGAACAACTTTTTAAGATCTGAAGAGCTAGAGCTAGAGAAATAGCTATTTGATCGTTAGATAACACCAGCCTCGCGCAACTCTCAAGGTAAAAAACGATCGACAACGGCTGTATGAAACGGGGGTGAATTTTTTACCTATCTAAGTTTGAAAGAACGTTGAAACCTACAAAGCATTAGATAATTGGCGACAATCGAATTTAGGCGGGTTGTACTTCAGCCGCCATTTTTGTCCGCCATGCCATGTTAGATGACGTTTCTATTTTGTTGTGTAGTCGGCTTCTGTCAAGGTTCTGCGATCTTTTCAAATAATTCAAATTTCACAAATAATCTAATAATTTGCATTCTTTGGGTGTAGTGGTCGTCTAGAAGGTACACAAGACAATCACAATTGCAAAAATGAGTGGATTGAAAAGGAAAAAGTGCGAAATATGCAGAATGAAAACGTGTCGAATGGACGGTCAAAAAAGACTATTCATGGCAAGATTTCCACCGTTCGAAGATCGGTAAGTAAAAAATATACTTAATTACTGCGTGTTATAACCATGTTAATAGTAAGTTTCATTGAAAACTTGGTATTTCGGGTAAAATAATACATACCCTTATACGTATGTAAACAATAGTGCTGTATGTAAGTTTTATCGATAATTTTCATTTGAAGTGAAAAATACCTGGGTAAACACGGAATATCTTTCTTCAAGCAAAAGCCTATTGGTATGTGTACTTATACAAAAGTGTGCACTTGAATACAGCTGTTAAAGCCGTCTCAGATGAGAGGATAAGACATTATTATCACTACTTTTTATGCCAGTTTGAGTTAGATTATGGTCACAGAAATATTTTACGAAAAATCTTCAATGGACTATGAATGGTACGGTTTCATCTGGACAAACAGATTCATTTTTACTCTGTAATTTTCTGTTTACCCTGTATTATTTGTGTTGCAGAACTTCCAACCTGGAGCACAGACTGGAGTGATGAAACGGCTTTTTTCGTCTATGTTTATCAGCAAGCCAAGCAAAGTTTGAACGAAATAAAATTATTTGCACACTATTGTTTTTTTTTTATGAAGTCAGTAACCTTAAGTAAACCAAATGTTTACATTGAAGCGAAATATTTAATGATTTAAATTACCGGAAAGCCGTTGGAGACGCGGGTGCGAATGCGAACCCCGCCTGAACCATTTTTTTTAAATACCGATATCGATAATTCGATAATTTGTGTAACATGTGACATCCCTATTTTGTTCTTGATGTTGGCATTATGTCATGAGTTGACACTGACACTGATATTGTTTGCGGCTTCATATTGGCAGTATGTTTCGCCCCCGTTTCATACTAATGCGAATTCACGCTTTTTGTATGGCACTCCCGTCTCTTAAAATGTAGTGATTACATACTCTTTGGATAACACCATTACCTATACCTTGGGTAGAACTCCTTAGAGGTCAGGCGGAATTGTCAGCTGATGATCACGGCATGTCTAGCCTTGCGTGGTGAGTCGGACTGTCCCGAACTTGTAGAGCGTCTGGTGCGACTGTCTGTCCCGGACGTCCCAAGGATAGCCCTCAGACCTCGCCAGCGCGACCTGTTGGCTGTCCCCGCTGTCCCGCCGTCGTCCACCGTGTCGCTCAGGAACTCGCCGCTGCCCCGAGCCCTCTCACTTCTCAATGCGCTCCTAGCATCGACACCTGAGTGCGACTTGTTTGCGTGGCGATGGGTGGCTGTGCGCAGTGAATGCTTGAGATTCTGTGAGGCGATGGATGCTAGGTGCTCAACTGTCCCTATATAATTTTGTATGTTCCTTTAATTTTAATCTAAGTTTCATGACGCATTGGTTGTACTGTAATGTCATGTAAATCTTTTTATAAAATAAATAAATAAATTACCAATCTACATATGCGGTCATACTGTACACACGTACACGCCTATGCACATACCTAGGATAACTCGGGGCACCTATACGAAAGTGACGTAGCAAAATATTTTATCGACAAAAAAATATATCGATGTTACTGTCAACATCTAAATGTCATCAACATAAATAAATATTACTTTATTTATCCACATTTTCAAATGAAAAATAAACATATTAAAACGTGTATTTACATGTTTATTTTAAAATAATTTTCATAATATACGAAAATTGACATTTTGATTGAAATGACATCCTCATACTTTTATTATCTTAATTTAAGAGGCTCGATATCAGATCAGATATGACATCGAACCTCTTTATAGTAATCCAGAATGTTCATTGAGCACATAAATTAATTTAATTATATCGACATCTTTTTTATCGATATCCTATCCCTACAACGTGCCCCGAGTTATCCTAGGCATATGGAGTTACTTAAGAAGAAGGTTCTTGTCGTAGGTGCAACACCTTGTCTGTTGTTTAGGTCTTCGTACTCAATTTGTTTAGCAAAGTCACACTCGCTCTCTCTGTATCTTTTCAAATGATGGCGGGTCCAGCTGCCTTTCATTTGTTTTCCACTTCGTACCATCCTAGACATCATTCTGAGATACATGATTTCCGTCTTATGGACCAATGCTGGTGACAACCAAAACTCACATGTATGTCACTACTTACTTCAAAACTTCGTATCTAGTTTATAGATTGATGCTGAGAAACGAGCTTTGTTTTAAGTAGGTATTTGTTACTTAGTGAGTTTTGGTTGACAACAGACGATAAAATCTGATAGATATCCCGTGATGGTTACTTTTATCACGCGATAAATAAGTGACAAAGCATCCGTCACGTTTTGACAAAACTGCGAGTTTGAGTGACAGATGCTTTATCACTTATTAATCACGTGACAAACGCAACCATTATAGGCCCTATGATTTGTGAAAAGGTTTCGCTTTATTTCTAGTTTTGTCCGCAAGGGGCGCTAAAAGCACACAACATGTGTTTGCCGCGTTTCTTCGTTTTCATTTCTCCGGCGGTTACGGGATGCATCGGAGCATGAAGTCGTTTAGCTGTAAATTTTATTACAAGGATGTTATGAACACTTATTACATTGATACACATTCTTTGCTATTATTATGCTAATCATTTACTATTACTGTTATTTTATAATTAGGTTGCGATTTTGCTTTAGGGGCAGATTATTATTTAATTGGATCGTAGTTCGGACTCTAGGATTTTAGGTCTTTATATTTGTAATATAGTCTTACCGAATATGGGTTATGTTTATGTGCTTTTAAATACTGATACAAATGTACTATGAGCTGCAGAAATGCACCCCGACCACGACTTCGGTGGCCATACGAGTGAGCGAGTCACTGCGCTCGGACCTTCCGCTCCAACTGTGGCCGCCGATCGCTGCTGCCGCTTGCCGCGGAAGTTGTGGCATGTCCGTAACGGTGGTCAATTTATCCATTAGTTGTATGGGTTTCTTCCACTTTTGACCACTTCTAACAAACACGAAGTGTTATTAAAACTTGATTTAAAATTAAACTCGTATTTTCCATATATATGAGAGCTGTATAGCTAATTAGTGTGTTTTTCCTGGTAAAAAATACTGCTAATTCGGGCAGGCAGTACCCACCACGTTAACCCAATTATGCAGCAACGAACGCGTGACGCGTTTTTGCTCACCATTTCCATTTTGGACGATTACAGTATCACGATTCACTTGTTTTTAGACAATGGATATACAGAGAGACAATATCGTGGTCGTGGCTCATATTTATGGATTGGCACGATATTTGATATTGATACCCGCCTGTAGCACATGATTAACTAGCTAACTTTCTTTTAAAAAAGCTATTGGCAATGTCTTCTAAACTGCAGACATGTAAACGAGATAGACTGTCCTTAATCTCAGGTGGGCGAAGCCGCGGTCAAATGTATGTTTACTATAACTCATAATATCGTTCAGGAAAATTTCGCATTAGAATCAAAGGTGTTATAAGTGAGATTACATCGACCATAAATAGCTAAGCTGCATTTTGAGGTCTATTCAATTGTCGGATATCAATCTAAGTTGATCCCATAAACTGATAAGTTGCTGGTTGCTTCTTATTGTGAACGATGATACAAAATAACAGTCTGTGGAAATAAACAATAAGTTCACACTTAAACCGTAAATTGTTTCAGCGATAAAAACAGTAAATTACAAGGCAGCCGCCACCAGAGATACGATCCTCGCTCTTGAGCCCGTCCGGGATGTTGCAACCGATGTGGCAATAAAAGAACAAATGCCAGACATAATTGAACACATCTAACACATCGCTTAAGTATTTGCTATGCTCATGATACAGCGTACGAATTTGAGTCGAGTTGAAGCTACCTCCGCAGAATAATTATGTATGAGTAAGTTCTGTAGCGCTGTAAAGTGTAAATGTGTCAATCCTTTGCGAGCTTAAATTTCTTTCATCTTTTTCGGATACTCTTGGCATGGGGTATTGGTCAAGCGTACATTTAATCATTCTAATTTTTTATCTGCTGTGCTGTCTGAACTTCTTATTTACCCTTCCTAATACGCATTTACCTTTAATTTTGATTTAAGTAACTTTCTTGAGTTGAAGACAGAACGTCTACGTTTATACATTTTTATGGATGCAAAATATATTCTACGTCCATGCCTTTAGCATGTGCAAAATTCGCGATAGCATCCTGGTCTTGAAAGATTTATCTTCAATAACTTTTGGTACAGGTCGTTATTTCATTACATTTAAAGTGCATGTAATTTTGCATTTCTTATTCAGATTTCAACAATTTTGTTACTGGTGGTACTGTTGGGATTGGGACTCAACATTTTTAAATTGCTACTATGATTTACGTACCTACTTATATTATTTTCTGTTCACTGTCGTAATAATTCACTCAATTCGGTGAGGAGTTATTTGAAAACCTGCTTGCCTAGGATAAGCATAAGCGACTCTTTGTCGTGCGACAAATACTATCTGTCACCTTTCTTCCAATACCATGCAAGCATGCCACGTGGCGCTGAGTCGCGCGACAAACGAAGTCGCGGCAAAATATGCTAGACCTGCTGCACGTGCCTGCGCAATAAAACCTACAAAATATTCTAAGTAGGTACGCAAATACCAAAACCACGCCTAAATTCCAAGCGGCATACCGTAGGCACTAAATTAGCACCCGCTGGCCTTCTGAGTACATTGGAAAATGTTGGTGAAAGTGAAACTGGTAATTGGAAAAGTGAGACGACGATCGCCATTTTTGATTTTCTTTCCTGTCACTTAGTGCTTCGACGGGATAATTACTCGTGTTTCGTTGGAAATGAGCTGTTAGGGTTACGGCGGATACGTCCAACGACAACGGAAACAGATATGCATAGTTATTATAATTTCATATTAGTGCCGACTTGAAGCGAAGCGGTGGTAGCCTAGTGGTTAGGGCATGCGACTTTCAATCCGGAGGTCGCGGGTTCGAACCCGGCCCGTACCAATGAGTTGTTCGGAACTTATGTACGGAATGTCATTTGATATTTACCACTCGCTTTTCGGTGAAGGAAAACATCGTGAGGAAACCACCTAAGCCCAATAAGGCCTAGTTTCCCCTCTGGGTTGGAAGGTCAGATGGCAGTCGCTTTCGTAAAAACTAGTGCCTACGCCACATCTTGGGATTTAGGTAGCCGACCCCGATTGAGAATTCATTCTCAAAAAATGGGACAAAGGCTAGGAGGATGATAGGAGGATGATTAGTGCCGACTTGCCGAGGTAGCCATCAGCAAGCCATCAGGCAGGATCATATGTGGAGTTGTTAAAGTGTTGTTAGGTATAACTACAATAATGAATTATGTTGTAAATTGCTTTGTCCAACAAGAAATCAGTTATTTTTCGAGAAATAATATTATGATTTATCAATGAATGCTTATCATGTACCATGTGTTATCATGTCTTTGACTAAACTTATCATAAAGCATTTCAAAACATTTCTAAATGCATTGACCTATGTTATACTGATACATCACTTAAAAATAAGCAATTTCATCTATGGGTCACAGTTGCCTGAAATAAGTATTTTAATTCATTCTTTCATTAGCTTTGAATTTTACCTTACCATACGTGACGGTTTATGGTCAATGGAACTAGACTTACATCCCTACCTAAAGTAAAATAATGATAATGATATATCTGCTAATGAAAGACCATAAACAAGTGAACGTCCATGGCACGCCCGCTGCATTACCGCATTCACAGCTTCATCTTAATGCCCATTCTATTGTTTTAGAGGTGTTATTATAAACTTTATGTAACTCTTACATAACTTAAAACGAGGAAGTATCTAAATGTAAAATGACTTGCGTATGCAAGCCACGGCTGCATTTTGTTTCTTCGTTTGACCGATAGCAGGACGGCTTTCACCTCGCCATAAATTAATGCTGTAATAATTTCTCCCGATGTAAGCCCGATTGCAAGAAAGTATAGGATTTTGGAATGGCGTGTCTGCTTTCTAGTGTCGCTAATGTTGACCCTAGATTCTAGCCCTAAAGGGTATCAGATAATTACCTCTTGTAAGGAGGGCGCGTAATACAAATGCCTCATTTCAACTTCACGACTACGGTTTGTAATTATTATATAATGTAATTTTTTTCCAACTTATTACCAATAATATTGGATTTTATGACAGAACTAAATCGATTGTTGCCACGTTTACTACTACCATTAAAAAAACAATCGTAGACGGGAACCAAAAGAGATTTCTGCTATGATTTGAGTTTCGACGCGAACTTTAGGGTCAGCCAGAAAAGGAAAGAAAAATCACAACCTACCTATAAATACTTAAATGATAAAGTATCTGTCACTCACACACGCATTTGGTCAAAACGTGACGGATGCTTTGTCACTTATTTATCGCGTGATAAACGCAACCATCATAGGCCCGCTGATAAGCCTGGACTAGATGATGATTATAAAGTTGAAATAATATATGTAAGCAACATATAACGGTGCATCAGATCAGAGGGTTGAAGGCTGAAGATGGAAATCCTTTGCACGAAACTTTGGTAATTGTATCAATATAAGTATTTCCTTGACTTAGCGCTTCGATGCTTGGCGATCCTCATCTAATCGACCGGCTTAGGCAACGCAGCAGGTGATTCGCAAGGACAACGAACCAACTTTCTCTAAGCGCCTACGGACTGAAATGTCGTGCGGACCGGGTCACCCATTTAGCTGCACACTCGTCATATTTGGCGATGGTCCACAAATGTTCGTGCAGCGGTTTTTAATCATGCCTTTGTCTTAAGTAAATCTTATGGAGTGCAGTTTTTACGTCTTTTTGCGACTTTCTTTAAAACAATGTAGGTAGAAAAGCAAAAACAATCCGATTTTTCTGTCGGTAACTCAAAAACGGCCTGTTGTATTTCGTTGATAAATCATACGTAGGTAGATAATGATTTTACGCGATATAATCCGCTTAAATTGTTTAAGAGTAAATTAATAATAACACCGTTCTTCAAATATTTATTTTGTATTTTTATGGTAAATACCTTCGAGGAATTCTAGCTTTGTTAAACAATTGTTGTAATGTATTGTACATAAACATTTTTCTCTTCATTGTGTACCGATATCATTTGTAAAGAGTTCATTGATGTATCTAAATAGATATTGTGAAATCGTAGAATACCAGTGTAAGAAAGCTAATGGTTCTACCTTCGACCACATTGTTGCTTAGATATTTACTATCACATTTACAATATCCGTGTGGGCAGCACAAAGCCTCTGAGCTGTGCTGTGGTGTATTGTTGATGCTCATTGAATATTCATTCGCACTAAATATCGTTTGGTACCTGGCCGATTGCAGCTCGTAATAGTTTATAGGAGTACTTGTCTGTAGCTTTTGTTTTATTGATCACCACTTCATAGTATAATACCGTAGACGTATATTTTAAAATTTTATAATACAGAATATAATCGTTATGGTATTACCGAAATATAATGTTACTTTAAGTTTGAGAAATACGATTTCTTATAGACTGCCGCACTGGACAGTCTTCTCTTTTAGGTATTCATACTCAATCTGTCTAGCAGTCACACACTCTCTCTTCCTAGCGATATATCGCATATATACGATGGTGGGATTAGATGTCCTTCAAATTCGTCTACACTTCGCTTCGCATTTTTGACATCATTCTGGGATAAATAATCCTTGTAAGCTAACTCATCCAATACAGGTCGTCACTATCGCAAATTGTATTGTTTGACCTAGGATTACTCGCTTTGACGTCTCCTTGAAGACGAGTACCTATTGATGAATCAAATTATCATACAAAAATGACATCACTGCTTGCTTATATCATCGAACGGTACAATTTATTTCTCAAAGCGTGTGCATTGCATTGCTTGAGAAGTTGAGACCCGGTGTCATTTTACGAGTTTTTTTTTAATCGAAACACGATCACACTTTCGCAGCATAGGTATATATTCCATCACTCTCTTTAAACAACATGTAATGTAATGCCAGAAAGAGATAACTAATCAATTGATCTGTCTTGAAGTGAACATTTGTGGGAACTAGGAACCGGTTTCAACATAATCTCACGTCATAATTGCTGGCGTAATTTTTTCGGAGAAGCTGTTAATTATTAGAAGGAAATGTGGGATTTTGGAATAACTTTTCTCTCAAATTGGAGCGAAATGTTAGTACCACAGTTAAATATTATACCAACTTCTCCAGATATTTTAATTAGAGATAATTATTATACTCCAGCTCAACATATAGCTACCGCTATACTGAGTATATGAACTTATTGTGCTGCACTGTAACCTGACTGGGATTTGCAGTTGGAATTCACTCCGTCTGTTCAAACTAATTTTCAGTTAGTTATACAGAAAATGTATGCTTAATTTATGCAGCAATTTCGATTTAAAATATAGATGTGTTGATCTTCGAAGATTATAAGCTTATGGCTTTCCTGTTGTGGGTATGCATATACACCCATATGCATTTATAGAACTGTTCTACGTATGCCACGTAACACCCTTTGTTTTGCCTACGCAAAGGAAAATGGCAGAATAAACCCTAGTAAACGCGAAATTGAAATTATAGCACTTATCTATGATCCACCAGAACAATAGCGGCGAAGTTATCTCCGGACTATTGTGCGCATTATTTTCCTGGTTCATTGCGCATCCGAGTATGCGCGTGGGCCCTCTTCCGCAGATCAAGGTTGCCATGAATCAATCGAGTGTAGGATTCCATGTGTAGGTTATGTAGTATGTTAAAGGTTATGGTTAGGAATGTTGTGCCAATGCATCTGACTTTTTGAGAGGTATGTGAGTGCAAGAATGACCGGTTTATTTATTTATCGCGTGAGAAGTGCCACTATGGTATGCCTGCTGATTCTGAATGACATTGAAATCAAAGCGGTACTTGCATGACAAATGTAATAACCGAAATCAATCTTCATTTTATGTTTCTCTTCCAATACGGAATACGGACGTCCTAACATTCCTAACAAGCAAATTTACACCACCTACATCTACATCTTCATTTTCCTTCTTCGTCTTTTTCGTAACCGCTCATGTTCCGACAGCTAAGTAAAGAAGTATCTACTTCAGAACATCGTTCCAATTGGGTAAAATTGGTTAGTTTCTGTATTAGAATCACGTTTGGTCACCATTGTCTAGCGCACGCGTGTTTGCACAATGACAGTGCTTCCTATAGGGTTACCACACGTTACGACTGGTATATTAAGGTTTTTGTTAGCAGGGTTGTCACTTCACCCTGAAACAGCGTCATTGCTTGTAGAAGCATTATGGTTGGTGAAGTTTCGTTTCAGGATCATTAGCATAATGTTTCTTTTACATAGCTTATAAAAGTAATAGAATTTTACAATTGTGTACATATAAAGAATGTAATAAATTTACCTTACTATCTAAAAAGTGAAATTGTAATTGTTCAAATCTGCCGAATGTTTGGTAACCCTATGTCTCGACCGAATTCTCTAGTGACAGCTGGTAACGGGGTCTGTGTTCATTCTGCGATCTGGTTTCGCAACTGATGACTAATTGATTCATATTTGAATATGATCTTACTCACGCCAGCTGCTCTGAGGAACCATGTTTTCCAGAACGTAATTTATACGTAATGAAACCTTAAAAACATCGGTGGTGGAGCCTAGATGACCGGGTACCATACCAAGTTAAATATTCGATCATTCATCATGATCATGAGTGAGTTAGGGACATAGGTACTAAACATAACTTGTATAATGATAAGAAAACGTGAAACAAATTTCTATTTTTAACGTATGTACCTATATTTTATTGTACCTACTTACTTTTTTCTGACTTATGAGATATCTATTTAGGTATAGGCTAATAAATAACATATTCATGACGTCAGTTACGGATATAATATCAAGATCGACGACTGAATCATGGGCAACTTTTTGCTACGTTTTAACGATGATCTCAAACCTTGCATTTGCATTTTCCTGCCCTGCCCACACGGATTCTTATTGCAATACTGCAATAATGAAAACTGCATAATTTATAAACATAAATGATGCCCTGAATACAGTTCTGGTAACTTGGTAGCTTACTACTTACCTGCGCTATTTCGTGCTCGCTCTTGTTAGCTAACTATAATAACGTTGTATATTTCTTCTTTTCCAGTTGAAATCTACCTATCGCCCGTGGAAACTCACTGCAGCAATGTGGACTACTTCATTCCCGACGAGAACAACGAGACCAAGGGGCTTTCTGACGACGCGATGAACAGGTCAGTGTCATATTCTTGAATACACAATAAATATACTGTAGTTAATGATTGATCAGTAGGGAATGATTTCTTAATAAATAAAATAAGAAAGGCGGTTTCGGTTGAAGCTCAGTTTTTGATTTCCTGGTAGCCACCGACGCGGTTTAGCGCAGACCGGACATTTCTTTATGCTTATAATCCTTCTCTATATTTGTTTATTTTTATTATTTATTTATTTATAATATCATATTGAGGAAACTGATGATGTGTCACGATGTCTGGTCTAAATTATAAGATATCTTGAGCTGTAAAAGCATTCAGGGAACCTGAGATAGTTGCTTTTATCACGCGATAAATAAGTGACAAGCATCCGTCACGTTTTGACAAAATGCAAGTGTGAGTGACAGATGTTTTGTCACTTATTTATCAGATCAACCAATGAGTAACGTGTGTTCAAAACCTATAAAAATACTAACGAAAAACCCAAACAGCCACAGCCACACCCCTAAAGGTTGAAAAACTAGGAATATTTGATATGATTTGATTGCCTCTATACCGTTCTTCTATACATATACTAGTAAATGATTTGTACTGTTAACACAGTGGAGTAAAAACATTAGCTATGCATGGAATAGAATGCATTCCACGGCCGTGTCTGTTGTAATTGCCGCCCAGGGCTCTAACGGCACTGCATTGGCTTAATCAGCTCGTGCTTTCCGAGCCTAGCTAGGAATCTCGAGAATTTCTCTGTTAGCATATAGCAATAGCAACGTAGTGTGAATATTTAGTTCTATTATGAATCGACAAATATATCGGTGCCTAAGAAATAAAACCAACCAACCAACATTATAAAGTTTGCCTCAACAACACCATCCCAATTCCCAATTCTGGAATTTGGTGATATTTTTGACGAGTGCACTAAACAGGTATGACTTCACCAGCTTTGGCTCACGACTCATGGCTTAACGATGGCATATTATTTAGGTCTTCCCCATACAATTTTTCACAAATCCTTCTCCAGCGGGTCTATGATGGTCGCTTTTATCACGCGATAAATAAGTGACAAAGCATCTGTCAAACACAGTCGCATCTATCAAAATACGAAAGATGCTTTGTCACTTATTAATCGCGTGGTAATTGATAAAAGCGACCATCATAGGCCCGCAGGATCAAAATTCCTATGTCCTTCCCCAGGACTCCTACTATCTTCATATCATTTTCATCTAAATTGGTTCCGTGGTTTAAACGTAAGACGTAATAGAAACCTTGTTATATTCGTGAAATCCGTTAAAATAAAACGCATTCCCTCGTCGTTATAGATTGCACATGGCGCGGTCCACGGTAGCTCTGTTCATCGTGGCATTCTTCTCACTCTTCGTGGCGTTCTGGACCGGCGTGGTCGGCTGCTGGAAGCGAAGCCCGGGCAACATCACCGCCACCGCCATACTGATGCTCGTCACTTGTAAGTTTTCCATCCAGCATACCATTCATAACCCAAGAAGCGCACATACTGTTTAAGAGCTTATACAGGCCTTACACAGCTGAAATAAATAAATATTAGGACACAATCTTACCCAAATCGACCTAGTCCCAAACTAAGCAAAGCTTGTATTATAGGTACTAGACGATGATATACATAATATATAAATACATACATATATAGATAACATCCATGACCCAAGCACAAATATCCGACTTCATCACACAAATATTTGCCCTGGCCGGGATTCGAACCCAGGACCGCCGGCTCAGTAGGCAAGTGCTTACAAACTGAGCCAACCGCGTCGTGAAATAAGTCGTATAAGGGCTATATAAGCTTTTATGCAGCATGTTTGCTACGTGGAAGGGCCTCATGGCGCGATATTGTTAACTTGAAACGGCTCGGTTCCTTAATAGAGAGCTCGTTGTGCGTATCATAATTTTTCATCACATTTGCTCGTAAAAGATGGTATTACATGTAGGTGTACTGAAGGACTAAGGCCTATATTGTTCCCGCGGGAGTTATAAATTGTTATAACTCCCGAGGGAGTTATGGTTTTAGTTTTAAAAATATAGTACGCACTCGTAGTTTACTTCAGACTAAGACTACACACAGGGCGATATTGGACTACATATTTTGAACTGGCGCAAACCCACGATTGATGGCGTAAGCCGACAACATTGTCGTTTCACGCGACATTGCTTGTCATTTGTTTTGTAAGTAACGTATAACCCCGATTGCACATGACGCAAAATCCTAATGAGTTCAGTATAGACTTCAAAGCCCTTGTAATACGTGGCGGCAAACTGCGTGAGAAACTGAATTGAGTTTTATACGTCGCGATATTGATACACAGATGCAATAGTACTTAAGTGATAGTAAGAAAATGTATATTTGATTCCATAAACTTTCTATCTTGCAAGCTCCACTTTCTGTAAAATACATCTAGGGAAATTTACAGAGAGTTATAAATATGCACAGCTTAGAAACTTGCTACTGCTTAATTATTAAGTTAACATGTAATTAAGTGACTTGTGGTGTTTCCTGTGTATTTATAAACTTTCTTGTAATTAAGTGTTAAATGGAAAACTGCCTTTATAGAGTCCTTAGGACTATTAACGAGGTACAATTAGATTTTATCTGAATGTTTCCAGTAAAATATTGATTAATGTCGGTACATTACGGTGGGGTTTAAGTGTCAGACTGGCATTGCTGCAGCTGGCATACCACTGCGCCAACGGCGTCGTCAAGCAGATTTCAGTTTTCATTTATTCACCATAAAGTAACATGTTTGTATATATGTATGTAAACACTTTATTGTACACAAAAACAAGAAATACATTAAAAATAAACATGTACAAAGGCGAACTTATCCCTTTAAGGGATCTCTTCCCGTTAACCTTTGAGTAATTGAGTGCTAAACACAAATGTAAACGGTAGACAACCGAAGCAACATGTACAATACGAAGGAGGATAATTTAACAATAATACTTACACATGAAAATGCAAAAAAAAAACAAAATAGAGAGAGAGATAGGCAAACAGTCAATATAATACATAATACGTAATATCTATATACTATATACAAATTCAACAGCAATGTGTACATGGTATGTCTGATGTCATCAGCATCAGCATCAGCATAGACGATGATAAGAAGCATTTTCTTTTTGGAGTTTTTGTTCTATACCAACCCATATAGTTATTAAGTTTAGGAAATCTTCTTTGGTGAGTGTGCACTAGGACTGCATGAATTAATTCCACCGTCTCCGTTCAGACAATACAGTAAAAAAAAATCTTTTATTACTGAATTTGCTTTCAGATTATGGTAATGAAATAAATTAAAAATATTATGGTGCAGGCGGGGTTCGAACCCGCGTTTCCAAATGCTCAAATTTTCCCTTCAATCAATGTAACCATGTCGTTTACGCTAGCAGACGATACTGCTTTAATAAAAATTAAACGTTTTGATGAAAAGTTGGAATAATAAAGCCATTTTTGGGTGTTCCCGAAATATACCAAGTCTGTGTTATCATATTCCAGGCTTGCTAGCAGCCGGGGCGATGGCGTTATGGCACGGGGTCGAGTTCTACGAAAAGGAGAAGGTCGTCGGAGAGGAGTACTACCAGCAGTGGCCCAATGTAAGCCTTGTTTTTACTCTGATGACGTAGTATTAGGTCCGTGAGCTCTCAGATTGCGATTCGTGTTTCGGTGAAAACGGAGAGGTTCTTATCTGGATTGAGTAAGAGACAGCGAGACAGGTATAAGACGCGAATCGCATTCTAACAGCTCACGCATTGTATATTGTAGGTATCTACTGAATTAAGGAAGAAGGAAATCAAATGCGTGTGTGTGACAGGTGCCTTGTAAAGTATGGATTCTCATAAGAGATGTCACATCGCTTGCTCGACGTACGTTTACATACAAAAACACGCCTTTAATTCTTACTTTACAGATACTTGTTAAGAGGATAACGATCGATACTTCTTGTGTGTCAGGTCAATGAGATATTAACTTTGCATAGGAGTAATAAAATTTGAAACGATCAAGGTAACAGTGACTTGATCAAACAAAAACATGACTTTGCATAGAGTTCATGCTGAAAAAGGCACATATGTTGAGTGTACAATGGGCGACGAGCTACATCCAATTATTTTTTACGGGTGTGAACGGTGGTAAGGTTACCTTCACCACTGCGAGGCCTTCTATGAGGACTGGATCAGCATATGTTTAGTGGCATTGCTTCCCAAGGCTGGCCTGAAGCAATGCTCTGGGGCCCCCACGTTCCTGGAGCCTACAATCCAGCCTTGGGACAAGCTTTGATCTGACATGGGCCCATATCTTCTGTTTTGCTTCCGGACCCTTGATCATCTAGCTACGCCGCTACATATGTTGCTGGCAAAATGGGCGCAGGAGTAAAAAAATGTATAATACTTAGTTAATAAACATTGTCCACGTTTTAACACTACCGACCCGAACAGGTGCTAAAAGACAACTCTTCAATCTGGTACGACTGGTCGTACATCCTCGCGTGGTTGGCCGTCGGCGTGTCCTTCGGCGCGTCTATATTGTTCTTCTCGGCCGCCATTTGCCTGAGCAAGGAGAAGCGGCGTGAGCAGCAGAATAACGTGCAGTACATCATGCCAGGTCCGCCATCTTGTGTCGGCCATCTTGGTTACTAACGCTTGGCGGTTACGGAGTTTTTAGGATTTTAGGGATGTAGGAGATTTTATGATATGTTTATTTATATGTTTTATAGTTAGGTCAGTAATATTATGAGGATTTATTATATGTATTTGTTTAAACATCTATACTTTATATAAAATACGATTAACATCGTATTTAGCCCCATTTAGGTGAATTACGTGAGTATGTGAAACTAACAAAATGCTTTTTCTTTCTTTTCATGTATCTATGAAACTTGGCTACTGCGCATAACGGACGGAAACGACCATTAATGCATTATAAATAATTGCGCTATTTCTTAATATCTGGTTTACGCCAAATGCAATACTAACACGCTTACGAAACGACCGGGGTTAACATACGGTGTTGTATATATTCGACATAACATTGACTAAAATCCTTCCAACTGATGTACATAAACTCAATCTACCAACTCTAAATACTTGATAAACAATCGGACTGCGGACATAAAACTATCTCACTCACTAAATACAAACATATTAACAATAATTCAAACTTCTTACTCATCGCTCACAATTATAAAAAAAACAATTGAAAATCTATTCGAACTTGTATACGCTGCTATGATACACAACACAACACTCAACAACGAATCCCTTTAAAAAACTCGATGACATTCTCATACAAAACAAATGAAAATCCCACTACGCCAAACAAACACATTTTGTGCTCACACCACGACACACTCCTCGACGCTAAACCAGATATTGCGAGATAACGCGCGCGTGTGGTACGACTGGTCGTACATGGTGGCGTGGTGCGGCGTGGGGCTGTCGCTGCTGTCCGCCATCTTGTTCTCTTCGGCCGCCATTTGCTTGCGCGGCGAGCGCGAGCGGGAGGAGGCGCTTAACATGCAGTATCTCATGCCCGGTAACGCGCGTCATTTAGTTTAAGTCATGCCCATGGATATTGCACTGTCTTGAGAACTTCTGAGCCTTCCTCATCCTATATTTTTTTTTACGGTCAACAATGATTATTTGATGATCTATGACGCTAAAAGAATCCGTCTTAGTTTTATACAAGTTTAAAGAATACAAGCTATGTAATGTAATTACGTTTTGTTTGTTGTAGTTTTAAAGACAGTGAAAGTTCCGTGAAAAAGCTAAATACCTATAACATTAAGCTGTGTCATCCATTAAGCTAAGGACTCATACAAACACAAACACAGAAACTCTGTTGTAAATATTCATTTCAAGTTTCAACGATACGCAATTGCCAAAGTTTGCTTCGGGTTTGCATGGTGGAGATTGGTACCTATTTGTACACAATAATCCTTTTATTGAAATTATCAAATATATTCCAATCATTTGATCGATTAAATCATTCCCAGTAAAGTTGCGATTACAGTTTTCTGAGTATATTCATGTTCGCTACATAGTTATCTATACACTAAGAAAGAAACTTATCTCATTCCAGTGTACCCACAAAAGCAGCAGTACGCGTACGCAGGGTACCCGCCGCCGCAGGCGTACCCCGGGCCCTACTACCACGGCTCGCAGTACGGGCCCTACAACTACTGAGCTCGCGACCAGATGAGGGAACTAGTGGCGGCGCACTTCAGCAACGCGCCCGCCCCGCAGGCGCCCGCGCGCAACCTCGAGCGCGGCGACTCTCTCCTCACGTTCAACTCCCACCGCAGGACCAGGCGACCCAAGCTCGGCGACAGGAAGGTCTACAGGCCCGTCCGCAGGCACACGCTGTCGCGGATCGACGAGACTCCCCCCCAGACCCTGCGCCCCCGGTCGAAAAGCCTCCAGCATTCCACTGATTTCTCGTCGACGCGCCCGATCTTACGGTCCCGGTCGAACATATCTGCGGACACCAGCAGAAGCGTGCCGGTCTGCAACGAGAGTCACGAGATCGAGAATCAGAACGAGTGCCACAGTCCGCAGTACGCGGAGCCGCAGGGTTACGATTCCGCGTCGTCGTACGACCGGCCGATGTCGATGAGCGACCTGCCGATCGTGGTCCCGGTGGACCCGGCGACGGGCGCGTACATCCCCTACCCCGAGTACTCGTACTACAACGAGGGCCGGGCCGGCAGGTGCTGGTGGAAGTACAACAAGAGGATGAGAAGAGCGTCTGCGAAACACAGCAATTTGTATTTAGCGTTCATGTATTGACGCGCGGGTTCCGGAAACCGACGTTACGAGTTTCGACGAATGCCGTCACGATACGAAACCACCCATGGTTTTTCGATATGAAGTCTCTCTCTCGAAGCAATCGTGGTCTTCCAATGGGTGGCCCGAATCTGGTTGACAAGTGATAAATCTGTTACTATTGGCACAGTTTATTTTGGCCGACGCAGGAGTTTGGTCAGGCTTAGCCTTTTCACGGGACCGTTTCGACGTGGATAGATTTTTATTAATTAAGATCTATTTTAATTGACTGACGTTTTGGTCTATGGACGTCGAGACGCGCTCCCGTGCGGAGGTGCCCGACGTAGTTCATTCCCTAAGTTCAATTCAGTAAAAAAACTCATGCTTGGCCTCTGAGCACGGCTTCGAAACTCCGACACAGCTGGTCTCTTCGAAATGCGATGTGATGTTACTTCGAACAAACGTCTCTGTTACGAATTTAGTAATAAAATAACGATATTTTTACAAGGTGTACTTATGAGAAGGTAGGTTAGGAGTAAGAAGTGTCCACCACTCCGCCATAAGTGTGTCGCGATGCAAACAAATGTAGGTAGGATCAGCCGTAAGCGTCAGAATTTGTTTTGTAGAGGATAATACAAAGAACAAATTTTATATATTGGAATAGTGTGCCTTATGACGTCAATGCTCATTATATATTGAAAATTAGAATAAACATATCTTATAACTGGTAATAGTTAAATAATAATGTAGTTCAATGTATTGTACGAGTAGGTACTTTTTTTAAAAGGCAACACAAGGTAATTCTGGATTTTTAATCAAATTTATGCAATTCTTTCATATGTGATGTGTAGGTATTTGAATGATTGTGTACCATTCGGTATGAGTGAAACGTGACCGGAGTGAGGTCCGTCCCTTGTACAGTCAACATGAATAATATAAGCATAAATTGTGCTCAAAAATGGTCACAACTCTTGCTGCGCCGTGTGTAGTTATAACCCGTATCAGCAATTTTTGTACACATTCCTAGTTTAAATATTATTCACGGTGACTGTACGAGATTTATGTGAATTTTCTCAACATTTCTGATAATTTTATACGTTAGTGGAAATAGCGAGGTACTGGACCAACTAGTTAAGTCGCAAATTGTGTAAATTAAATAAAATTAATTTAGGATAAACAGTTTACGAGAGTAGAGATTTCTAGAACATTGATATTGTATTTAAAATTTCCAAATTAAATTTTTAATGAAATTATATTGTTTTTTTCATATAAATGGCTTCATGTCATGACAAAACAACACATACACAAGCATAACAGTCGTAAGTAACTAGTAAACGCGACGAAAGAAAAAAAAAATGTATTTTTTATTTACCTACATACTTCTCTATTTATTTGTTTAATTGGAGACTCAACAATGTGCCTGAAAGAATCTTAAGGCCATGGTCACCCAAAAAAAGAAATAAGAACAATGAACGGGAGGGCATAGCGCAAAGAAAAGTAGCAGGTTGATCATATAAAAAAATATATTAAAAATGTACAAAAATATTATATGGCGATACGGTAATTGTCACTGGACATGATTGTTTCTGATTATTATCACATTTTATAAATACTTTTTAAGATAAGTAGCTATATAAGTAATGTCACAATAGAACAATCCCAAACAGCATATTGACTTAATGAATAACGTCAAAATACATTGAAAACCACGCACGCATGATTGAGCAGGCAAAGAAAGTAACACTTGTATGCGTGAAGATTATTCTATCATGGATATTTCGGGGCAGTTAATAGGTTTTGGGCACGGAGAAAGGTATATAGCATCGTCATTTCATGCCCTGCAATCTCTTAACCTTTTGAGCGCCAAAGACGGTGAATCGCGTCGACGGAAAAGAGCCCCAACGCCAACGTCAAACTTTCTTCTGTCCAAATTTCAATGCTGAAAAACTTCGTAATTTAAACCGCTACAAGTACCTATTTTTCAGTCCCTGTAACACTTTTTTTTTGCTGTGGCGTCGGGGATACAGTGAATCGGCTTTGCCGTCTGGCATTCAATAGGTTAATAGTATTATTACCAGAGAGTACCTATGGGTACCAGGAAGTCATTCTCATTATTATAGTGGATATTCTCTTTCTATATAGGCACTTAGGCACGTATTTTTCTTAGACAGTCACTCTTATCTATGTCATACTGTTTCAATTTATATACTTCAAATAATATTAACATATGGAATGTATCCAAAACTGACGCATGGGCGTCTGCACGAAACACACAAAAAGTGCAATAAATCAATAAAAAACAAACGATATATTACCATCAAAGAGTTAACACACAGTCCTTATGATTAATGTAGTGATCATGATACTTTGTCACGAGAAAAAAAAAGAGCGAGAGAAAGAGATAATCTAAAGGTAGCATTCGGTTCTTAGTGACCGCGACCCACTACTTTGTATGGATTACCTACTATGGAACGCTGACAGATGCAAGCGACCGCGTGGCGCGATATAATCCATAACAAACCGTAGGTCATGGTTGATGTCGCGGTCGCTAAAAACAGAATACAAAAAGAGGCACTAAGAGGCACTTCTCATGTCTATAAAAAAACAATAGTTTGCATAGGTACCTACTTATAACTCGAGCCTCGTACTCACGATTTTCAGAAACTGTACTGCGTATGAAATGACTGTGTATGCAAACGTGTTTGATGACACGCTCTAAGTAGTCGTCGAACAGACAGTTGGCAGTATTCGTAGTAGGACTTCATCAATGTTAACGCTGATATACTGATACAAAATGGCGACTTAGTGACCCAAAACTTGTGTCGAACCTTGAAACACGAAGATAGAAAGAAGCATCGACACAGTCCGATAGTATAGGGTCAGAAAATATGATCATAATATGCATGACGCCCTTCAATTCTCTTTGTACTCATAAGCCAAATTTATATAGCCGAATCAATGATAGCCCCTGGATTAGTCAGCGCTTGCTTCCTCTCCTGAACCGCAGTCACCAGCTTCCTGTACGGCCCGAGCGGCAGCCCGAGGGTCTTCAAATCGCTCTCGGTAAGCAGCATCAGCGCGTCCAGGTCTATCTGCTCGTCCTTGAACTTCTGGATGTACTGGCCTAAGCCCCAGGCGGTGAGGAAGCGCTCAAGGGATGCGTACCCGGACTCGTCGGCCTCGCCTTCCTCGTCCGATGTTATTGTTGAGCTCTCTGAAATTAATACGGTATTAATAAGTAAGGTAGAATTCGCTGGTAGGTGAAAATGGGAGGATTAAAGTACTCGGTTGATTACATTTGTAAATTGACATCGATACGTGACATGCATGGGTCGAGCCGCGGAGAATTTATTAGAGGGGGGGGCTGGCCATAGCCTATGAGATGAAACCATGAATTTCTATCTGTCTGTAACCCAAAATCCTGGGGTGGGCACTAGACCATAGCGGGGTGGGCACGGCCCACCCGGCCACCCCCCTATATACGCCAATGGCAATAAACCTTGCGCTAGAGTCTGGCTAGCCAAATAATGTTGACAGATATTTCCTTGTGGTATCACCAATTGTCTATGATTCAAACAATTTAGTAGGTGGGTCCTCTATAAATAATTTTGATACTTTATGTACTGGTTCTAACATTCCGATCTAGTTGAAATTTGGCACAGTACTTATGTAATATTTGGTGATGGATTAATATGGTATTATCGAGCTAGGTCTTATTTACACTACATTTAATTTTTCGCCTTGTCTATGGTTACGAAGTGTAAACATATGTGTTTATTGTTGACTGTACTGTACATAGTGGTAGAAATTATGTAAGCTGACTATGAGTGCACGTCAACATATTTAACTTATTTCCTTAGCTACCTTACGTGTGCATAGAAAATCAAAAATATTTTCTAGTATCAAAACTATAATTTCTACTACACAAAGTGTGACCAGCCGCAGATTTTTTAATATTTCATTATCCAGACTATACCTAATATAATTCATATACGAGTATATTTCAAATTTAGGTGAGAATAAATCCGTTATTATTTTAACTATACTTCTCAAAACTTCCGTGGCTAGACCCACTTTATTATATAGCGATTTGAATCTGACTGTGTTATGTTATGGGTAAAGTTACCTGAGTGTGCGGAGTTCCACTCGGCGGGCTGGTAGGCGTGGCGCGCGGCCAGCGAGCCGGCGGAGCCGATGGACATGTCCTCGCCCGGCGCTCCGCCTGGCGGCAGCGCACCCAGAGTTGCCGTTATCGACCGCCTGCGAAATAGATAAAGTTTTTACTTACTTATGGTCAATGTCATTTAAAACACCCAAATACCTACTGGGGCACCATTCATACTTAAATCTACTTCTCAAATCTCTAACTGTCAAGAATGAAGCTTTCAATCCAAGTAAAATACTGATTCAAAGAGTTACAAAATGGTGCCGTGACCAGGATAGTAATTTTGGTAACCAAATCATAGATAAATTTATCACAATGTTTCGTTATCTATCTATATTTAGTCCAATCATACTTCTTCTTAAAGAGAAAACATATTACAATGATATAAATGTGAAAGTTTGTGGATCCTGCAACAATGTTTACAACGTTTGTCAACTGAATAAGGTTTACCTTTGATTTTGATTTAGTTTGGCACGTAGGTCAGGCTATGTATTATAATATTTATAATATAACAGAATTATGATATTCAATTTCTTCTTGTTCAATCTCCCCATTTGGTCGATTATGAAAAATTCGAACTATACAAATATGAAAATGTTTACGAAACTCACCGGAAAGCGACACTGCCAAAGCCCGGCCTGTCGAATATACTGGCAGGCTCCTGTAACAGGACTTCCTGCCCGATGCCACTGTCCTCGCCTTGCGCCGCCGTAAAGTCGGGCTGGCTTGCTGATCTGTAGAATTATTAGTATACTTAATACGAGGCATAACTTTCCAAGCGAGAAGTGTCTCAAAATAAGTCATCATCCTCCTAGCCTTGGTCCCATTTTTTTTGAGAATGAATTCTCAATCGGGGTCGGCTACCTAAATCCCAAGTTGTGGCGTAGGCACTAGTTTTACGCAAGCGACTGCCATCTGACCTTCCCACCCAGAGGGGAAACTAGGCCTTATTTGGGCTTAGGTGGTTTCCTCACGATGTTTTTCTTCACCGAAAAGCGACTGGTAAATATCAAATGACATTCCGTACATAAGTTCCGAAAAACCCATTGGTACGGGCCGGGTTCGAACCAGCGACCTCCGGATTGAAAGTCGCATGCCCTAACCACTAGGCTACCACCGCTCTAGTGTCTCAAAATAAGTATAATATGTTAAATGTGATAGTTACTGAGTGATGATTTGACTGTAGTTGTTAATGTTTGGAGACAGAAAAAAGACATGGGAAATTTGGGACGAGGCCTACATCCGCAGACGGATAACCCAAAGGTTGAGATACACAGAAATTCCTTGCCTGTTTCGAGCTTGAGTTACTTATTAGTACTTTAATACTAACCTAGTAAGTGTGACCCGCTCTTCAGGTGCCTGCTGAAAGACATTAGTCAGCTCGCCGCGCGCCTGCGGACCGGCGCCGAACGTGCCCACATACATAACTTCAGAGTCGCGCCGGACACCGCTCAGCGACGTCACCGAGCGCCGACCCGTCCGCTCCACTTCACCAACCTGTTGGCCAAATTGACCATTTCGGGTGACCCATTTTTCAGTGTTTTAATTTAAATTATAATCAAAAATATTAACACTAAGTAATTGTGAAATCGCTTACATCTACTCGTATGACACGACAATGCTTGCGAAAATGTTAACAAATTATAAGTGTGGGCTTTTATTTGAAACAGACAGCAGTGGTAACACAGGTGTGGTAGTGGCAAGTCCGCCATTTGTTTAATATATTTTGTTTAAAATAATTCAAAATAATCGCTATAAAAGGTAATCCTGGTTACGGCACCAATAAGTAACACACTTGTACCTTGTCCCAATCGAGCAGCAAGTAATATTAGTAGAACTTAAAATATTGGTTCATAATATAATCTGAAATTATGAAAGTTTGTAACTTGAGTAGTATTTCGATAAGTAGGACCTAAGCAGTACATTTTCATATTACTGACCCACGACAGAAACGAGTGACATCATTATATTCTTCGATTTAGATTTGTAAATTGCATTCTACACCGCGCCGCGCCACCGAGCCCCTGAGTTCCAAGATTCAACCAGTGCGCTGTACGTAGGTCGCTACTGCCGATCGGCCAGTAGATTACTTGAGGTGACAAAATAGCAATACCTTGAAATCGTCCGTAGGCCCCGTGCGGCCCACAGTGCCGTTCTTCAACTTGCTGGCGAGCGCCTTCTTGTACACCGCGCCGCGCCCCCGGGCTCCGGAGTTCACAGTTCCGACTAGTGCGCTGTACGTCGGGCGCGGCTGCTCATCGGCCAACAGGTTACCTGATCAAATAAAGGCAAATGGGTCAAAATTGTTACATTTAATCTCCGTTTTGTTTAAGAAAATTGATCCTGGAACCACATTATTTCGTTCTGAATAAGAATCCTAATTTTAGTGTGTATCAAAAATGAGAATTAAACTCGAATATTTTATATCGGAAGTCTAGTTCTCAAGTTAATAAGTTCTTCGTTGCAGGGACAAGATAAAGCTAATTGAAAGTGCAACAAAATTGTTTTACTGCTTACCCTGGCTGGTGGACCTGGTCATCTTCTGCTTGAGCGCCATGAGCACCGTGCTGGGCCTATGTGGCATCGTGGACACGTCCTCATTGTATCCCTGGTCCCACTCTTTCGCAAGCTTCTTCAGTTCCTTCTCAGCCAGGATCTCCGCCTTGCTCTGCCGTTTCTGATACTGTTTGTGAGATTTTTCGTGGTCTTTCTTTGCTTTCTCTTTCATAGATTTAGCTTTTTTTCTGTAAAGAAATAAAATATATATTTAAATATGATTCTTACTGAATAGATTGAATAATATATGTAATTTAAATTAAAAAAATAATTACTGGGAATGTTTTGATAAAATGCGTTATCGGGGAATTCCGAATAGGTAGTCTATATTTAAAAGATATAAGTAACAACCAACATTTTAATTAACGATAAAGTAGAGGAAAAGTAATCAAATAAACATCCTCCGGGCTTTAAGATGGTTGTTTTTATCACGCGATAAATAAGTGACAAAGCATCCGTCACGGTTTGAGTGTTAGGGAGTGTGAGTGACAAATGCTGTATAATTATTAATCACGTCATGAACGAAATATTATAGGCCCGCTGCTTTGACACAATGACGTCAAATAGGAATTAAAATGCAACGGCAAAAGAGATTTTAACGAGGGTCTACGCAATTGGAAGTGGCGATGTGGCGAAAGTAAGTATGTCGTTTCTACCATTATTCTTGTAATGTATGGCCGTCGACGTCCATAGTCTACTTACTCTACACACACTGACATCAATATGTCGCTTCGAAAGAAATAAGTTAGAACCTAGTACGATTGAGAAACCACAGATAACACGCTTGCCACTGACTCATTATTTTTCCAGTTTAGTCGTCGCCTGGTCCAGGCAACTCAGTGTATCATCCCTCCCGTTAATGGCCGCCAGTTCTTGGGCTGTGTCAGTGTATCCGTTGAAGTCCATGGTGTAGGTACACATTAACCTCGAAGTTATAAAATACCCTATAAGGATCTAGACACCTGACACTCACTTATCATTATTCTCCAGCTTAGCTGTTGCCTGGTCCAGGAACCTCAGTATATCGTCTCTCCCGTTAATGGCCGCCAGTTCCTGTGCCGTGTGCCCGTCGACGTCCATGGTGTACACATTGGCGCCGAAGTTGACGAGGAACGTGACGCACTCCTTGTGCCCCCGCGCCGACGCGAGGTGCAGTGCTGTGTTCCCGAAGTAGTCAGCTTTGTCCGGTTCACCCCTGAGGTATATAATAATAGCCATTTAACAAACATATCGAGAGAGAGATTGTGCTTTTTATGGATCGATATTGTTATGGATCGTAAACGGATGGAAAGAAAATAATTCACATACAAAACGGAGAATGCGCGGCTAAATAAAACATTCTGAAAGTTCTATCTAAGTATATTCATATTTTTATGCCGCCGTCGCACAGAATATACAGATGCTCGACTCGTAGGTCATGTTCACGTCATGACAGATAGCTTCTTAAAACATAGAAGATCACGTTGCTTTTGCAAGAGTAGCCCAGCCCTGAATAACTTTTGGCGAGCCAATGTATGTTATATGTTAGTAACTAGTAATTTATAAGGCGACTGAATGCAGCCCTCGTATTAACTGATCTTCAATTAGTTGCCATAATTCTTAGTGCTGAGTTCGATAAATAATGTTTTGCTCTTTCATACGTTTTCACCGTTTCCTTCTTATCTATATCGTCTCGGACGTCATGATCGATGCTTGGAGTAAATCCCTTATCCCTCATTAATTTAGGCTTACAGGATTACATTTCATTAATATCCAATAGTTTGACGCGATTTTATTTCAAATTCATCAACACCAGTAAAGCCCGGTCGTAATCCTTATCAAAGCGTATAAATTTCTAGATTATTTGTGACGTGTTTATTGCAGTACTTATACTAGTGACGTGAGGGGCACCGCCTTAGCCACGGTACTTGGCAGAAATTTCAATTAGGAATTTGCAACAAAGAAAACATTTATTAAATAAGATTTACATTACGGTCCTGGAACCCCATATCATCCGGGACGATGGAAAGCGCCCTGACGGGATGTCGTTGATCCCGTGGAGAATGTGGGCCGCGCGTTGGTTTGGGATGCCACTTGCGCTGATACGCTGGCGGCGTCCTACCTTTCGGCGACCAGCAAAAGAGCTGGTGCGGCGGCGGACGCCCGGGAGCACTCGAAGGTGGCCAAATATAGTTGTCTCGGCGCCCAGTACGAGTTTGTGGCGTTTGGCGTCGAGACACTCGGCTCGTGGGGCCAGGGGGCACGCCGCCTGGTCAAATGTGTCAGAAAGCGCTTGCGGGAGGCGACAGGCGATCCACGCGCGGGCAGCTTTCTCGCGCAAAGGTTGGCCATTGCTATCCAACGCGGGAATGCTGCCTGCGTTTTGGGTACCTTACCACGGGGTCCCGATCTTTTTTAATGTTATTTAGTGATAGTTCCTATTTTAATGTTTTTATATATTTCTTTATAATGAAATAAATATATACCTAGATTTACATTTGAATCATATGTCCCATACTGACAATGGTAGTCAGTGTAGCAAGTCTAATGAAGGTTAAAAACGCTTCTTAAAAAGTTGTGGAGTTGTGACGTCACAGGTCACAGGGCTGTCGGCTGGCATAAAATTGATTGGCATAACGTATTGTTAGGCATAAAATCGTTCTGAAATTATCAACTTTACAAGAGTTTTGGAAGAAGAACCCATTAGTTAGGTTAGTTTAAGTCACTTTTGTTTTATAACAATCCTGGAAAGTTATCTGTTTCAGAGAAATGTAATAATTTTGGCTACGAAAATTATGCCAAATGACAAAAATTTTCTACAACCCAATATGGAAGACATGTCACAATTGCCCGCATGAACTACTACATAAATGTATTGAAAAACATGCATTTTACTCTGTAGTTGTTATCATACTGCGTTTATATATGTATATAGTTGTCAATAGTCTCAATGCTACATTTAAGTTTACGGTTTTGTATGAAGAATTTGATAGTAGGTATCATTAGCTTGACCATCATATTTTTTTATTTATTTATTTATTTAATCTTTATTGCACAAAAGAAAACTTATCGTACAAAAGGCGGACTTAATGCCATGAGGCATTCTCTACCAGTCAACCTTCGGGCAAAGCAGGTAAATTGTGGGCGGTGCAACTAACTTCAACAAGCTTTAATAAATAATAATATTTAGATAAATACATATATTCATATAATATATACACATATAAATAAATACAGATGAAACATACTAATCAGATAACCTAAGAATTCACAACTTTTTTTTACATATTTTAGATATTTCGTTTTATAAAGTGTTTTTCTTAGGCATTTATTGTGAGGATATATTTGTCGAGATAATTTAGCGAACTGCCAATACTAACCCCCGTCCACACAGCAGCCTCAGGGCTTCAACATGGCCCTCAAACGCCGCCCATAGTGTCGGCGTCATACCCGACTCATCCTTGTTGTTGCACTCCTTCCTCGTCGCCTCTCGCAGGACTTCCAGCAAGCCATCCTTGGCGGCCCTGAAATAATAAATATCAGTTTTACAATACAATACAAAAAATATAAAATGCTTTATTGCACACCAAAAAAGTTCACAACTTTAATACATACAATAATTTTAATAACGGTAGACAACAGGCGAGCCAGTTTTGCGTTTTGATTACATTTCATACACAGGTAGTTGTCACAATGGGCGTCCCTTAACGTTATTTTCTACCTAGAAAGACGCGAAGTTTGGGTTTGAGAAGATCTGGAATTATATTTGCTAGATTTTTTTCGTGTCTGCGTTTATATCAAGTGTCTACACAAAGAAGTTACTGGAGGAGGCAATAATAGAAGTTGTAAGATTACTCGAAGAAGCTGCGGCTTCCTTTCAAGTAACTTATCTTAGGTTATTAATTTACGGCTCTATAGATAAGGCAGGCGAAATAAATTGACAATTTATAATCGTGGGACATATTGTTCGGTTGTTCCGTGAGAATATTGCTCTAACCTAGGATAATACGGCGTTTGGAATTATTAATTACTATACTATCTATTACTATCTTACTTACAGTTGCCGAGAATCTTCTTGACCCAAAATGGCGGATCTGCGCATGCATATTTGTACGTAAATCGGCTACTGCGCAGTCAAGGTTAGGTTCAAGAAGATTCTCGGCAACTGTAGCTAACTAAGGCTGCATTCCACCAAACTTGGCCGAATGCAGCCTAAGTAATATATCGCCCGTGGCCACTGCCCTTGGGATGGGATAGAATAGAATAGAATATTCTTTATTGCACACCTCAACACGAAATAAATACAAACAAATTCAGATTACACGTAACATTCAATAGAGCTAAACAACAGGATGTGCGTGTTCTTGCAGCAAAATTCAACTTTTGTAATGACATCGATCTCAAATATGGTCACTGTATTTTACTTTAGCAATGTACTATATTAGGTTTAAATGACAACTTGTCAGTGTCACTTAATACAGCTCGAATTGCATAAAATTCTATATTCTGGCCAAATTCTGGCCATAACATTACACGGGGATATCTGTCATAGCTGACTTGGATCTATCCACAATCGATACAATTCAATTAAATAGTTTAAATCTTATAACTAGTGTAGATATGACTCAGGATGATTTTGCACGTATTACCTACGTAAAATATTGATGGAATTTAGTGTGTTTACGGCGCAATAGTCTAATAAATCTTTATCGAAAACACATTAATTGGTCGCGGTCTAGGCTATCATTCAGATAACTGCACACTTCGTTATTATCACTGATGTTATAAATAAAAGATATGCTCTGACAATTGACATGTTCGTATTTTACGTCATTCTACATAATTAACGGTCCTAAAAATCGCTGATAGACTATTTATTTATTAAACTTTATTGCACAAAACAAGAGTCAGTACAATGAAAATGAGTTAATGCTTTTTCTTCTTCTTCTTCGGTTTTACTCTTCTCCAGGGATCGGATTCCGGTATTCGGCTCCACACAAAATAATTCATATAATAATTTTGGTTTTTCGCTATTTATTAGTTTATTACATGTTTTTATATTATAATGGGCTAAATCAAAGTTCTACAATCAGTAGGTACCGCCCGAAATTACATACCTAGTTCATTAGAATAGCTGTAGCCGTAGCTGATAGGTTGTACAGTGGCCTGTTGGAACACTGCACTACCCTACATTTAAGTTTTCGTACTAACATAGTTATATAAGTTTTATTTTGTTACTAACAATCTATGGATCGTTTGTTGTCCGATATTTTTTTTTATTAATTTTTACTGAATACCGGTAACAATCCATGCAGTGTGGTCGTGGTCATCATTTTAAATGTTGGTGGCAAGCTTCAAAAAGCGTTGCCATTCTTCCCTGATAGCCGCCTTCCTCGTGAATTAATGTAGATAAAACTTTTGTACAGTAAGTTAAATGATAAACGTATTTCACACACTCTACTTTAGGTTCTGCAACTTGTGACCTGCAGTAACTCTCGTTCAACAGCCCATCGTACAAACATGTCTCTCTGTATGGAAAGAGCTTAATCGAGAAGGCACAGCTTTTTTTGTCAGACTGCTCATTTATAACATGTAGTGCGATAAGTACTTCGGCCACGTAGCACGAACACTGGATAATCTAGAGAGACGGCGGATATGTCTAAAGTGAAAGTTGACGTCATTTACTGATTAAATATCAATCACGTTACTTAATTAGCAATAGATACATTGCTTGTAACCTGTGATCTGTTTCTCGAAAACGTTAGCCACTTATAACATACGAATTAATACATAAAGATTCTTAGAGTTCCAATTCAGGCTTTCCGTCCCAAACACAAGGCTGCTTCAGATAAGTTAGGTACTATCTCGTCAAAGCAATGTGCTTGTAGCAACGATCTGAACAATCGCTAAACCCGCTCATCCGAGGGAAAGTCACAACAATGAGACATGGTTCACTTTTCATGACCGCGCTGTTACGCCGTTGGTTATGCAATTAATTATCCAAGGCATTTTGTCGCAATTGCCACCTACACTTGGAGTCTTTTCAGTGAAGTCGGTTGGAAATGCGGTTTGAAATTCAAGGTTGGAAATCCACTTCGCTGATGTTCGTCAAACGTCTAGGTGCATTTCTTTTTTTCGTGTTAAAGAAAAGATAATGGCAACATTGATGTTTAGCATTGCCAATATGCCAAAGATCTCGATCATCTTCAAGTCAAACTGGGAATTGTATATTGGTGGTGAGAAGCTCTAGATTCCTTGCACGCGTAAGCATCGACAGTCACAACCAGTTTAATTTATTTTAACCAACGGCGGCGAGTAAATGAGCTCCGGATACGACTTTTCCTGTTCGAATTTCTAATGCTAGGCATTCTTTCATTTTTTTGTCTACAAAATTAACTGGCACCCCATAAAATTGCCTTGCCTTCTGGATCCAGCTCTGGCGTGAACACGCATGGCGCGTAGGTGTACAGATAGAAGCGGAGCAATGAGGTAATGTCGATCGACTCCAGATTAATTAAACAATTTCCATCACTGCCTCATTCATTCCTTCCTCGGCTCTGCACTAGATCTAGGTAACCTGACATACCTAAGCAATGTGGTTCATTCATTATGTTTAAGTAGCTTGGCAACCTGGGAACATTCATCGATCACCACCTCAGCACAGCCATGAGCCATAACAACAATCGATAAGCTGATAAAACTGCCCTTTACACTAATATGGACTTTACCAGTCAAAGGTAAAGGCTTACATTCGGATGGTTATCTGAAATGCCCCCTCGGCAGGTGTGTGTGCAGTGTCCGTAACGTTGCGTTGCTAGCAAATTAAAGAGTTGCATATACATAATGCACATTATGAATTAGCATTCACGCTTGTCTCTTTGCCTAGAGTTATTCTATTCTATTTGCGTGTACCATTCTAAAATGGGGTCCATTCGGCGCACCTTTTCCGAGAATATAAGCTGGCCCTCCTGAGGTAGATAGAGAGCAATAGAAGTGTTCTAGACAAGCAAAGCTTGATCGACACATATTAACATTAGGTCGAGTTGAAATACTTTCATGAATCACTTAAAAATGAATAAATAAGTCGGTTTTCTTCGTAATTTTTCGTCATATTTCTGTCCATCGTGTATTTTTTTCGATTTTGAATTTTAGTAGGTCTCCGGATTCAATTTGATCAATTGCATAAGTACAAGTAGTGGTATTTTTTTTAGTGTTTTATTATATAAGGGGCACGGCATGGAACACTTGCTCTTACTGTTACAGAGAGTAGACTGCGTTTCTCATTGTCATTTCGATGTCTATTCTGCACTTGGCTTGAAGGTGTGCCCATTATCGGAACTTTCCGGAATTCAAGGGCTTGATTTAGCACCAAAGCGTTGCAATTCATCCTCTATCATTTAATTTTCTCTCAAGAGTTTAGACGAGGTAGAACTAGACGAGCTTCTAAAGACGGTGTATGATACGAAGGGTATTGTTCATTTACATCAGTGGTGAAGAGTACAATGCCTCCCTTTCACGGCCTGCCGTGGCAGGCCTTACGGAGATGCGACTACTTTGCGCTACAGCGGCAGCGGCAGCGGTGCGTGTGTCTCGCTCACTCATATGGCCGCCACGCTCGGATCTCTCGCTCAACCGCTCGCCGCGCCGCTGGTCGTTTGTAGCGGACAGCTGATCTTACCTACTTCTATTATAAAGCCTACAGATGAGGTGTATTAGTGTGATTGCTTTGGTTGAATTAAGTTGCAGTTGCACCTCTAGATGTCGCGACTTTTTGTTGCGTGACAAACATTGCCATCTCTTTCTTTACAATAGCGCGAGAGCAAGGAGGGTAGAGTCGCGCGACAAGCGAAGTCTCGACAAGATGTGCTAGTCCGGCTGGTGTGGTATAGGTAGGTACACAGTAACTGTAGGTGCAAACATAGGTTAATCGGTTTATAGTGCCATTTTGGAAGGGACATTGAACTTGACAGGGTTTTCGGTATCGCCCTGAGCACGGAGCGTGTCTCCGTACTATGGCTTCCGGTTCCGTAGTAAAGGTAGCTATTATGTTAGAGTTAAAATGTAATTACGGCTATCTATGGTAATAGTAAGTATATAACACCCTGCGGGTATTTAGTGTAGTGTTTTGGCTTAAAGGTCTAGTTACCAGGCCATAAAATTCCCATAGTGTAGTGTTAGTGTCCGATGAGTTGTCTCATTTTATGAACTCGGTTTTGTAACAGAGTTCATAAACACCTGGGTAAAAAACGTAATAGGTAATAATAATGTTATATATAGCTAGATAGGATGCTTTGTGTACCTATATTAGGTATCTAATTCGGCCAAAAACATATTACCAAGTAAGTATAGAAGTAATGAGACTGCATTTAGGTATTTGGTGTGGGGGTTACGCTAATAGTCTGTTCTACTAATATTTAATCCCACCAATACCGTAAATAAGTCCAACGGACCGTTTGGCCCATTACGGTTTATATATTTACGGTAACCTATGAAACAGCCAAGCCATACTTTTGAAACCAAGGTGTAGGGTTAGTAAAGTCAGGGCTTAGGGGCTTGGCTTTTCCTGGGATCTGATAACTTTTTACAGCGAAAGCGTTATGAGCATGTGAGTCTTGGCCGCCAATTTTACATGAAATGTTTTGGTGGGATCTTATTTCTTTTTGTAAGGTGCCCTAGCTTTTTTATTTATTTTGGGCTGTAGCGTTTCTTGAGCATCAGTCTTCAGAGCTCTATCTTTGCATATTATTCTTGTTGATATCATTTCCTCTTACGCATTCGTCTTACGCTTAAATCTGCTTAAGATGGATATAAAAATCATTGATTCAACAATATAAAATATAAAATTCCGCGTGTTAATTGCGCTACATTTATTATTGCATTTTGGTAGGTCTATAAAGAAATATTTAAAATACGAAGTACCCCAGAGGTTTTGATACGTCAGTGTATAAGTGAGTGGCAAAATCGGCGTATTTTAGGTACCAATAAAACCTAAAGTATAAAAGCTAGATCAATGAAATTTTGTACATTTCATATGCTCCCTTACTGCATCTTAACCTGTGAATTTGGGCGCTCTGGTGTTAACTGGGACGAAACTATGAGGGTTTGAAAATGAGACGAAACGGTTCGAGAAAAGGTAGGTAGTGCCCCGCCTCTTTTTTGTTCGTCTTGGCGGGGGCACTACCGTGCCCCCAGATATTTACTTAAAATGATTTAGATGTAACTTTAGATAAGTACCTATGTAGGTCAAGCTACCCGCAGGGCAGGGTAACATTTCCGTGGTAACTAACTAGGGCTTGCAATTCCGGAATTGACTTGTATGGACAGTATCGAAAATTTCGGAATTTCCGATACTGCCCATACCATACTAACCAATACCGGAATTGCAAGGACTAGTGGTAACATAAATATTAAATATATGTTAGGTTCTGCTGCTGACTGTACTTATTTCCCGGGAATAGGATCGAAGTGAAGCCGCGTGTAAAAAATACTAGTACCTACTTTTTAATTTATTTGAACATAACTTGGTGAAAGTGACATACTTAGTGATTTAAGAAGATTAGATCGGTACATAAGTACATGGATATTGGTTATATTTCTATTTGATAATATAAACAGGTAACTAATTATCTTCACGCTTAAAATTATTTACTCATTATCAGATTAAAATTAGCAAGTAGGAGTACTTTTAAATGTTTTAAAAACCGGTCAATAAGTATAAGGACATCGTTATCTACTATTATTATCAGATACATATATCATTAAATCTTATCAATAAGTAACAAAGTGCCACTTACTTATGAAATCTGTCTGTAGTCATCTTGAATTTTACACTAAACACTAACGGGAACAATATTCAGCTCATTTTAGCACTGTCCACATAAAACACCGCTTAATTTGATAAACACGAGAAAGTTTCTATGTTGTCACACTTCCGAACTAATTTGACGGCAAACTTAGTTGAACTCTCGAATCACTTTAGTTTATCACAGTTTGGAGCTGATTTATTGACTGACACCTCTAAATACGAGACGTGCAGCATTGCACACCTGTTTCATTCACCTGTGAGAAGAGAAGTTATACTATTGTTTTATTATCACTCGTTGGTCGCAGCCGACCGCTACGCGCTGTCATTTGGTGAGTGAACTAACAAGAAAAAAAAAACTAAGCGAGCCACGATTCAATGACCCTTTCGTAAGCACCACCATCTAGCGGACGCCGTTGAAACTAGAAGGTTCTATCGCGTATGTATGACAGAGCGCCACCTGTCGGTGAATAGCACGGCACCGTAGCTTTATCTGTTTTTATCTGGTTGCCTGAATGAGTGTGATGTTGAATGATGATAGATAAAATAATGATTATTTTATTTTGAACCGATATCAAAAAAGAGGTGATTTTCATGTTGACTTCTTCGTAGTCGTCTACTCTTGACAGAGTCGTCATGGTCGTGGTTAGGTTGTTTCGTTCGTGTAGATATATTATATGAATTTTTTATGTGATTTTTTCCTCAGAACTCCGTCACTATTCCAAATTTATGCAGGGTAAAGGATAGGTATACATCCTACCTGGACTTTACCTTCCAATTGTATGTGTTCTCCGACCGCCGATTGTCTGATAATGATACCTAAACATTCAGAGGCACCTTCTTTGTATGCCTATCACAGAATACTTACCAGTAGGTACTGATACCTATTTGGAGAAGAGCTGGTAAGGAAGAGTTTCAGACTATAGTGTCTGCTCATGTCTGCTTAAAATTTCCTCCTTAAGTAATTTTGACCTTTGTGCAAATGCATCAAAAACTTTTTACAGTATTTCTATTCTTCTATCCCACAGTTCTATCCCGTCATTTAGGTAAACTCTGTCAAAAATTAAATGTCAACACTCGACGAAGCCTTAGAAATTACTGGTATACCTTATATTTAATGAAACGTTCTCAGATTGCTATTTTGTATATCGAAAGCATCATTGTATATCATCATATTAATCCATATGGAACGGCGACATGATCACCAGTCCTTAAGAAATTATATATCGTAAAAATCTCACTACACGAGTTGTAAACAGGACTGGCGTTAGCCATACAGGTCTCAGGCGCCCTAGACCTGGCTAAAGAAACGCCCTTTAATAGCTGGCGCCCTGGATGGCCGCCCGGGTTGTTTGCTGGAGAGTTATGCACAATTTCCTAAAATTAAAAAAAAAAAAAACATTAGACATCTCCATGTTGAAATGATGATGATAATGAAACTAAGTAAGTACAACTGTTTTTCAGGGCATGGCAAATTCAACCACCTGGCCTTGGTCACCAATGGATTTCTTCTGCAGTACGCAACCACAGAAGCCCTAGGCTTGAGTTACCTCCTCAGCTCTGCAGACTGCGACTTGGAAATCAATGAGAGGCAGCGCGGAATTGTCTCTGTGGCCACGCTAATTGGTGAGTCTAAGGATGCTCTCTCACCGCTAGCATGAGCCTGTAATGTTACAAAAAATATATGAAAATCTCATTTGGTTTTTGTCGTAGAAGTCGAATTCGGCGAAAGTTCGGCGGCCAATCGAACGCTGATGTAAAATAATGTGGGATTATAGTTTTTTCCATTTAAAATAGTCTGGGATTACTCATGGTGGACAACTAATAGCTACTGACCGAAATGCGCGCGGTACCCATAGAATAATAATAATAATAAAGCCATTTATTCCATATTTCGAGTTTACATATAAAATATACATTTTAGTTGTTGTTAGTAAAGTTGTAACTCAGAAGTTACCTGCTAAAAACTGCCTTAACTATATGTTAGTCTTATTCTATTGAATATGGACCCCTGTTTGGGTAAAGGCCTCCTCCAACCTCTTCCATAACTCTCTGTCCTTGCCTGACTTTATCCAATCGTTTCCTGTCACCTGTACGATATCATCAGCCCACCGTCTTATTGGTCGACCGACATTCCTTTTCCCCTTTGGTCCTTTCCATTGAGTGGCTTCTATGGTCCATCTTCTATCTGTGTATCGTGAAATATGTCCGGCCCATCTCCACTTTAGTAAGAGTGCATGCCTGAGAGCATGGGTAAGTTTAGTTTTTTGTCTAATGTGTTCGCTCCTTACTTTGTGAATTTTTCTAATTTTCAAAATGCTCCTTTTCATTGCTGTTTGGTTGCATTTGATCTTTTGTTTTATTCTGTTTGTAAATACCCAAGTTTGGCAGCCATACAATAAGCAGGGCAGAAGACATGTATCGAATACCGTCTTTTTCATGTGCAAGCTGTAGTCCCCTTTTAGAATTTTTTTCAGCGACCAGAATTTTAGACCCATAGAATACCCACTAATTAACTTTATGGCACGTACAAGTGCAAATGGCGGATTTCACATATATGTTAAGACAATATAAACAAGACATCTGTAGCCTGTACGCATTTCAATGTCCGCGTTCGTTAGATGCCCATAGAACTGTGTTAAAGGTATATATCTGTCCAATTTTCAGCCTGGTTCTTTGCTTGAATGCCACTTACTGTATTGAATTGTAGTAGCGGATTTTTAAGACGATATGATGTGATTCAATATGGTGCAGAGTAGGTAAATACTAATATATTCTGTGATCGTGTATGAACTGGGCGCCAGGCTTCTCAATCTCATTTCTCATTTGGCAGGAGTGGTGGTCCCAGCGATATTATGGGGCAGCATAGGTGATGCATACGGACGTCGCGCCGCGATGCTGCCGCCGACCGTGCTGGCTGTTCTGTGCTCCTTCATATCTTCTTTGTCACAAGACTTTGTGAACATATTTCTGTTTCGCTTACTCACTGGAATTATGTAAGCACCATATACACATAATCCACACAACAGTAAAGCTAATTTGGATCTTTATTATTTGATTGTTTGCCATTACTGCTATGACGCCTGTGTCCAATCTGTTAACTATTAGAATTCCAGTTAACAGATTTGATTCCAGCGAAGGTAAATTGATTTCATGATCAGTTTTGCCATTACTGCATGATAGGTTGTCAAATCTCAATGTCTAATTAGTGAACATTATTAGGAGCGGACGTAATAAATCAAATAACACGAGAGGCGAACATTTGTCATTATACAACACAATGGGAAAGCACACATTTTGAGGAAGGGATAGGAATTCAAGAGACATTTTGATCTTGGCTCCGTTGTTTTGACAACGTGATTGACTGATGGCAAAGCCGATAACGAGTTCACGAGATCATACAGATTTCGTTGGACACGACTCAGAGGCTTTGCTAAGGTTGTCATTTGTCATGTGATTATTTTTGAGGACCGATATTGAACCACAGCTATTAACTTAAGGGTGAAGCCAGGCGAGCGCAATTTGATTTGAGTCGCGTAATTTCGGTCGCGTCATACTTAGCGTGACGTGATCACGTGATATGATGTATGGTGCGACCGAAAATACGGGACTCAATATTACGGCTTCAACCAAAGAGGAATATTCATCGCAGGGTGTCAGCGTCATGTGCTACGGCATACGTGTACCTCGGCGAGCTGACCTCGCCCTCGCACCGGGTCGCTGCCATCGCCTATGTTGCCACGTTCATCGCGCAGGCGTACATCACGATGCCTAGTATTCAAGCACATTCATCTTCTAATCCATTTTTAAAGCAAAAGCAAATTCTATCCATTTGTTACTTTTCTACACACTTTTAGCGTTCCGTACCCATAGGGTAAAAAAGGAACCCTATCACTAAGACTCCCCTGTCCGTCCATCTGTCTGTCTATCTGTCTGTTTGTTTGAATGTTTGTTTGTTTGTTTGTCTGTCTGTCTGTCCGTCTGTCACCACACTGTATCTCATGAACCGTGATAGCTAGACAGTTGAAATTTTCACAGATGATGTACTTCTGTTGCCGCTATAACAACAAATACTATAAATAGAATAACATAAATATACAAGTGGGGCTCCCATACAACAAACTTGATTAGTTGCGTTAATTTTGCACCATTTGTAATATGCGGCGCCATACATACCAGTCGCAAACTTAACTTAACCCGGCCAGTTAAGATACGTTAAACGTTAAGTGCTTGTACGGAACCCTCGGTGAGCGCGTCCGACTCGCACTAGGCCGGTTTTTTAACGATTTCCATAAAAACGCAACCGCCATGTTCATTTGATTAGTTAAATTCGTCTTGTGTGCTTTGTTTTTGTCGGGGGTTAATATAAGAAGTAATATATAATTTTCAGTCTGCGCTTGGATCTTGCTACCCCGAAAATTCTGTATTCCCATAACCGATACTCTCCACATCGTCCCGTGGAGGGTGCTAATGTGGGTGTACACCCTCTGGGGTAGTGCAGCCTGCGTCGGTATGGCCATCCTGCCGGAAAGCCCGGCGTACACGCTGGCCACGCGAGGTTCCCCGGAATGCAGGGCTATACTGGCAAAGATATATTCGATTAACCAGAATAAGACGGCTGACGAATACCCGGTAAGGATCAATCGATCTGTTTCTCGATCGATATCCATCAAATATATATGGTTGCAAGTCATTATAGCTCATTACTCATATGTTTACCCGACTTGTACGAGATGAGGGTTAAACCCTCTTTCTGACGCAGTCGGGGCCTTATGAACATGCTTATAAGTTTCACTTGTGTAAAAAAACTAACTTTGTTAGTTACTTAGTTTGTAATTAGTTATAGTTTGATTATCGTGGAAGTTATACATAAACGATAAAACAATAAATAATGAAATAATGAACTTTATTCTGCAAGTAGGCCACAAGGGCACTTTTACATGTCTGAGTCTACCGGCATTTCACAAGAGGAGACCACTGTTGAGAAGAAACGCCGAAAGAAACTCAACAGTCAGTCATTTTTTCATAAAGGATAAGTACTTAACTATTACAGTAATATGAACTTAACTATACGTAGTTCTCGAAGAAAACATATTAAAAGTGTATTCTAAGATATAAATGAGGACTAGTGTAAGAATAAAAATATAGAAACTACAAGAATGTATGACGGTTTAACACAATTTATGTACGTTTGATGCTTTCTTATTAGAACTGTGTCCCATAAACTAGTCAGGTACAATCTAAGGAGTCAGTTACTCGGTTTCTGGTTCAGGTCATGCATTTTTGTCTGTCAGATAGTCCTCTACTGTATAATAATTTGGTATCTTGGTGTTCTGATGATGGAAACGGAAGGTGGCCGTAGGAACTCCTAAACTGCACAAGATATACCCATCGTGCTTGGGATCATTTTATAGGTCTTAAAATAGGTTAACGTTTGCGTGAGAAAAAATATTGTAAAGAATGGTTTGATTTTTTTTTAGGTAGAAGAGATACACGTCAATCATCGCTTTACACCAAGCTTCACATTTGCCTTATGTCATTTGAAACCCATGCTTCAGCCGCCTCTGCTGCGATGTTTCGTAGTTACTCATATCTGCAACTTCTTGGTGTTTATGCAGTAAGTACTAGTAACGTTCTCTTATGCATCCATACTAATATTATAAATGCGAAAGTGTGTCTGTCTGTCTGTCTGTCTGTCTGTCTGTTACCTCTTCACGCTAAAACCGCTGAACCGATTTAGATGAAATTTGGTATATAGATAGTTTAAGTCCCGGGGAAGGACATAGGATACTTTTCATCCCGAATAAATTTAGTGTTCCCGTGGGATGAGCGGGTAACACCGCGGGGCACAGCTAGTTACTTATAACAATAGACAAAATTAAATGTAACGACGTTAAAAATAAAATATATACCTAGATAACATTTATATCCGTGGAAAATCCTCAAAGTAGTTGATAAGCACTTAACTGCTTAACATCAGTTCATAACGTAGAAAATAAACACCACGCGGTGTTACCCGCTCATCCCACAGGAACACTAACATTTTTCGGGATAAAGAGGGGAGAAGTGGCATGAAAGAGCCAGGTTTTGAAAGAGCCACTTGTATTATTTCGGTAGTTTGAGTACAGATTTGGTTGGCAATATTATTTTTAGGTGGCAACACTGATTTCCCGTCACCCACAAACATTTGACAGTTCACCGAAACCAACAGACGCCGGTACATCGAGTCAAAGTTTTGGTAACTCAAAAATAAGCTTTTTGCTTCATTTTATTTGTTTTTTGGTATTTTATAGTTAACAATTATAGGCAAATGGATTATAGATTCAGTTTGTGCATATATTTGGCCTTGCAGCTTTATAAAAACTTAGCTGCAAACGCTTTGATATTGTCGTTATTTTGAACGTTATATTTGTTTTTGGAACAAGTCGTGAAAGAGCCGGATGAATGGGCATTGAAAGAGCCGGCTCTTTCATAATAAAATAACGTAATACTATAAACGCATTTTTTTATATATTATTAAATTATTTGCTTCAGATATTGCATTATGGAGAACGCTGGTCCAAAAAAAGAAAAAGACCCGAAAGCTCAAAGTTAGCAATATTATTTTTAAGATTTTGAGGATTTATTGATGTTATTTTTAACTTTTGATAGAAGATATTATTTTTTATTAGATTTATTAACAGCCTAAAGCTGTTATTAATAAAGTAAAATCCGCTTGTATGTTAGGTTATATAGTAGGTATATGTGACTAAATAATATGTTAAAATTAAAGCGTTTGTAAGGATTACTCAAAATGACTGATACGAGTAGGATAAAAAATCCTGAAAAATGTTAGTACTAATTACTTAAAAAGTCTGTTACAAATGTATTTGAGTTTTTTTTATGTCGCCTTTATTGTTGTTTTTGATAATTTTCATAATTACGCGTTGTAATACGAACCGGCTTTTTCAAAACTTGTAGCGGCTCTTTCAATACCGAATAGTGATGAAAGAGCCAAATTACACTTTTTTTTGAAATGCACATTTCTTTGATATATGTATGTTGTTTAAGATTTATTTGTACCAAATTGCATACTCAAATAAATAAAGAATAAATTACAAAAAACAAATAATATTTTTTTTCATTGTAGGTTGTTTTTTTTCCTCCGTAAAGAAAACTGGCTCTTTCATGCCACTTCTCCCCTACCTAGCCTATGTGTTAATCCAGGATGTCAGCTACCTTCATAGTTATTAGTGAGACCTTCATATTTGCGGTCTCGCTATGCCGCCTCAGGTCTCAGTGACGAGCTGGTCAAATGGGATGGAGCCAGGGTGTCCACGCAGGTAATGTCCCAGAAGAGAGGCTGTCCATGTCCATGGAATGAGGGTCATTCCGTCGGGTCTCTTGCCATCGCCACGTGCGTTATGTACATCGTGATTAATTATTTTATTTTGCAATATTTTTTGTTTTTCAGGAGCAATACCTTCTACGCTTGGATGCCACACATTATGCACGAGATGTTGGAACAAGGGCCACAGTACAAGGGAATGGGAATGTGTACGATACTGAACCGCATACATCACGGACTTGTCAATGTAGGTTAAGGGCGCCACTGAGCGGGTTTTTTATACAATATTCTTCTATACTTTTATAAAATTGAAAAATTGAAATATGTGTCCTCTCATCACGCCTAAACGGCTGGATTTCGACAATTTTTGGTACACGAGTAGGATATTTTTACCGACTACGGAGAAGACAAAAATAACAACCCACTTTTATCTGCGTGGCCGAAGTTCACGGGCACCTTCTAGTACATATATAATATTATATCTCATCTCACTCCTTCATTAAGACCAGAAAAGTGTCTGTTGAAATAAAATATTGGGCAAGTGCGAGTCCGACTCGCGCATTAAGGGTTCCGTACCATAAAACAAGTTTGTTGTATAGGAGCCCCCTTAAATATTTATTTTATTTTATTTTTAGTATTTGGTGTTGTCGCTATAACAACAAATCATCTGTGAAAAATTCAACTGTCTAGCTATCACCGTTCTTGAGATACAGCCTGGTGACGGACGGACGGACGGACAGCGAAGTCTCAGTAATAGGGTCCCGTTTTTACCCTTTGGGTACGGAACCCTAAAAACTATGTTGCTACGTATTGCTATTAAGCAAACCTCAGGGGCCTCTTAGCTTCCAAAACGGTGACTTATTTCATTAATTTCAATAATTAAGATTTCATGTTTGTACTCGGAGGTGCCCGCTTCATCCCCATGGAAGAAAAAAATCGTCAGGAACGGCCCATGTTTCGAACTCGTATAGAGCTCATCAGCAGGGACTGCTATCCGTACAGACAGCGGTGCGGTAACTTTGCCAGTGTTCTTTTTATATCGACGCGGCGTGCTTGCATATGGCCCACGAAAGTTTTAATAAGATTAGTTATTGTCACTGTTTAACAGGAGGTGCTAAACGAGTGTGTCCCGAGCAACCTGGACCCGCGGGTGTACCCGATCGCGACCGTGGTGGGGATATACACTTTCCTCTGCTACCCCGCCATAGTCATCGCGAGGAGGAGATACGGGAATAAGAAAATATTTAGTGAGTTTCTGTTATTTATAACAATTTTGCGCTACCGATACCTAAAGATGTCATATAAATAGACTACTATACTTTTGGAACACCTTATCCATGGTCCTCCTTACTGGAGCATTTTGACGTTCGTCTTACGTATGTCTTACGCTTTCCTGTAAGGGTATCTCGCTTTGGTAGTACAAAAATTAGTGAGCTAGCAATAGACGTGTAAGCGATCCAGTGTAGCTATAGACGTAACTCATATTTTGTATGAAGACTATTTCAACAAGTTTTAACTCATCGAATGGGTATACCATTATTCGTTAAAGAGCAAACTTGTAACTCGCAATATCTCTTTATATAAAGACAGACTTTCAAGTGGGATTACTGGAAAAGTTTGCGAGGAGAAGCGGAATCGATAGGCAAATTAATCTTTGCATATAACAGTAGAAAAGTTGATTTTAGCCCCAGATTTGTTACAGCTATCGTGATGGCAGTAGGTGGAGTAATCTTGCTGTTAGCGGCGATAGTGCCGCACGTCACGGTGGACATTATCTTGTACGGCATTGGACTGTCCAGCATCACGGCTTCCACCGTGATGGTCAACTCGGTGCTCGACGTGTTCCCCATCCGCTTGAGGTAGCTGTAGTTCTAGCCAGACTATCAACGACAGCGGCGGTAGTGCCACGGCGTGGTGGACATCGTGTTGTGCATCATCGGGCTGTCCAGCATAACCACTTCAACTGTTTTGGTCAACTCCTTGTACGCTATGTTCCATGTTGTAGTGGATGGCTACTTGTGGTAAGGCACAAGAGGGCTGCCATCCGTCCGGGTCTCCCCGGATTTGTCCTACTTTGGAAGCCGTCCGGGGAGGTTTTCATAAAGGGTCCGGACAAAACCCGGACACTATTTATGTGAATGAAAAGTAAAGCGATTGTTTTTTTAATTGCATTATTTTCGAACATGTCCGGGGAAAAAATGCGATTTACTCCAAACGTCCGGGTTGTTTTCAGTCTTTGTCCGGGTTCGGCGAATTTAGAGATGGCAGCCCTAGGCACAACAAAGGTGCTGCGAGGTCCTACTTCACGTTTCCAATTAAAACGGCTTTAATAATCTTGTATTAACTGATGGTTACTGTCTAGCCCTATATTTAGTCAAGTAGAGAACTACAATTCTCCATACAAATACTTTATAGTAGGGTAGGCCACGATGCTAAATCGGGATTCACTCGAGCGTCATATAGACCTATTGCATTGCGAAGCTTAGATGATAAAAAGAAAAAAATGTCATATAAGATATACCTTTTCATCGGTGGACGAGCGGCTTACAGATGTGCCGTTTCCGAAAATTTCCGGAAACTTTCCTCATTTCCCATACAACATTTTGAAAGTTTCCGGAAATTTTCGGAAAAGGCACATCTCTAGAGCGGCTACAGAGTTTCAAAAATGTAAAAAAAAAACTGTTGCATGGACATACTCGAGCGCGTCAGATATTGATAGCATCCACGTCCTACACATTTTTAAAGATGTACGCATGTTAAACTGATTGTTTCCATGATGGGGCTTGAGGGTTGAAAATGAAAAAAAAAAATTATTTCATCGGGCGCGTCAGATTTTCTAAGGGGATGTTAAGTGAACCTAAAAAAAACTCTTATATAATAATCTGACGATTTAGATGTGACGCAAACTCGCAGTTATTATTAGAATGTGCAAAAAAAATTCGCCATTTTGAAATACTCAAGCGCGTCAGATTAAGATATATATGGTTCATCTTTATGCCCTAGACGTGCTGTCTCATAATCTGACGATTATCTGGCGGGATTCGTCTAATCTGACAATAGAAAAAATTAACAGGAACTTGTGAAGTTGTGACTCAGAGCACTCTCCAGAAACAGGAAAATGTGACTCGGAGCACTCCCCAGAAGCAGGGGCATGTGATTCGGAGCTATTCCCAGAAACTTCCGATGCACTTTCATATTCCATAATACTTTGCCGCTGTTGTAAATACTTAAAGACTCGCGGTATTTTTATTACTATAAATAATTTATAGCACTGTGCGTGATTTACTTCATTTAATGAAGATTCTCTCGAAAGTTCAAGATTATCGTATGTTGTTCGGGATTTTCGGAGAACCGGTTCGCTCCAACTACGATATGTTCTAAAATATTTACACATTTTTGTTATGTTTCTAATGTAAATTTAACTGTTTTTTGTAAAGTAGTTTTACCACAAAATACACACTTTATATTAATATCACTAATAGTACAGCTGCCGGGAAAGTTTTAGAGCATAATCTTGACTGTGCAGTAGCCGATTTACGTACAAATGTACATGCGCAAATCCGCCATTTTTGTTCTAAAAGTTGCCGGCAACTATAAATATTTGATAACTTTAGTGTTGTTAACAACATGGTCAGCTGTCATGGCGTCATGGCAACAGAAACCAGAGTGGAATACAGGCATCACGTAACTGAACGCATTAAACTTTACGATGAATTTTTGTTACTTCGGCTAGTGGAAATCGTCAGATTATATATTTTCCGTTATCATTGATTCAATCCCTTTTAAATAAATAAAAAATTAGCCACGCTCGAGAATGTCGAGATGAAGTTTTTTTTTACAACTTTGTAGCCCTCCGCCTTCTTTACGTCACCTTTAAATTGTCAGATTAGAAGAATATACATGTTTTAGCATGTAACTAACTCACCCTACCTTAATCTGACGCGCTCGAGAATTTCAGATGAACAATTTTTTTTTACTAATCTGATCTTTTATCCTTGACGGGCGGCCATACATATGAGGCTCATATTTATTTGGTGGAAGTACTTAACTGGGTACAAGGTATCCCCCTATATATTAATCTGCCGCGCTTTAGGTACTCCCGAAATCCCCTCTTTGGCTCTCCTACTATTACGCTGTCACTAGTAAAAACGGTCACTGTAAACTCATTGTACATGCACCGGACTGTATACTGTTCACAGAGCGCTAGCGATGTCTACTCTGTTCATGATCGGGCGGCTGGGCGCGGCCGTGGGATCCCAGCTGTTCGCGTTCGGAATAAAGCACTCCTGCATTCCCATCGTGGTCCTCATCACAGTTATCAGTGCGGGTTGGTACTTCTGAACTATAGTGTAGGCGTTCTTCCGCTGCCGATGCACGATGGCAACAGTTTATTGAATATCGCTTTCTAATGTATTACCAATAGCTGAGCGGTCGACAGTGAAGACAGCCGAGCAATAATAAAGAGGATTTGTATTGTATTGTATTGAACCTCTTCCTTTTTGTAGTCTATCCAAGTAGTGTAGCCCTGATTTTTCTGACTACTACACTCACGAAACACATTATCTTTGATTTATTAGTAAATTAATTAAACCTACAAATTATAAATCATTGCCTTATCAAAACTTTTGTGAGACATCTATAATAATTATTATAAGAGTCGTTTTTAAAAAAAAACATGTGCTTTGTTATGGGCTATAATGAACACAAAACTTAATTGATTCCTGTTTTTGTAACGACAGTTTATCCACATCTTTTGTATGACCAACTTTCGTTACACAAAAGACGCCATCGTAATTTTGTTTTTATTAAGCCTTTAACTATGTACATGTCTTTTGAAAACGACTCAAAAACGGTTTTAAAAAGTGTCAGGAACGGCCCGACCCGACACGTTCCGAACTCGTATGAAGCTCATGATTAGAGACACCTAACCGTACAGCCTGTGAATTTTTATGGGAGTTTTAAACCATGTATAATAATGACTAAGGGAAGGATTCTGGTGACATTTTAATTAGGTAAATAGTGAAGATACGTAATAGGAAGTAGTCGTCTTATAGTGTGTGGTACGTCCGGATTTCAAGCTGATAATGTATGTTTGCAGTGTCCGGGATTCTGATGTACCAGTGGCCGGACAACGCTAAAGTACGGGCCGAGATGATTGCAAAAGACTTCAATTACTGAGAAAAACTGAGCTGAGAAAGGCAGAACTACGAAAAAGAAAGCACTGCCGGCCCCGGCAAATTTGGTTCACTAACTGCAAATAACTGTCCACCCTCTTACACTCAGTTACCGAAACTCGTGAGCAGTTTTTTCAGTGTTACTTTTTTTTGAATAATATAATATTAATATTGCATTAAGATTTATTGATTTGTCTTTGTAAAAAATAATGAAATAAAATCAATATTTTTATAATTATTTTTTATTTATACTCATAGTACATAATTGGTAACCAAGCCAAGGTATAAAACAATAACAATGGTCAAAACACTATTACAAGATGCGACACCGCATCGTAACGTAAATAGTACGTAGCGACATTTTATTTTTTATTTTATTTATTACACACACATTACAATTTATACTATTTCATTGTGAAAAAAAGGATTAATCACAATATATTACAGGAATATAAATATTACATCCATCCATAGAACACCGTAGAGTAGCTCATCTTACCACGATGCGATGTCGTGTCTTTTAATAAAATTTTGGCCCTACCATCTACTTTGTGTTGTGCATGTATGATCAACACTTTTATATAATATATATGATATTTTATTCAAGGTATGAGGTTCTAAGCGCGCAAAACGCACGTTGAGCGCTTATCTGAAATCGTAAGAGCTGGTAATAACAGACTTGAAAACACTACCATGGAAATAGCAAGCACTACCCTGCTACGCCGAAAGAAAGGCGCTATCAGCTATGTCTGAGATACGCCTTTTTGGTTTTGTTTTATACCATTCGATAGCTATGACATTTTCGCATCTAATGATTAATATAAGCCAAATAGTGCTATCTGACTTAAAACTATTAAATAAACCACTAAAAAGATTTTTTCGTATCTAAAATTTTTATTAAATTTTTAGGAGATTTCGCGGCATATAGTTACTTTGAAACCAAAAAGCCTTATATTATATTGACATAGGGTAGAATCGCTTAAAAATAATTGAAAACTAGTTCATTCAATTTCTAAGGCAATAAGCGGTAATTCCGTTTTTCGAGCTGGTTACGAAAAGTCGATTTTCTCAAAACTTACTCAGATTGGGATACCGCTTTTCGGCTTAGCATAGCAGGGCAACGTTGATGTTTACTGGTGCACGCTACCGGTGCCTCACTAGGCGCGTAATATTTCGATAAGCTTCTTAAAAAAACTTGTACTTAACCCTTCCTCTGCCGTAGTTGGGTAAAAATAAAATGCCGAGTTCCATGGCGCAATGTATTTTACAGAAGAGGCATGTACCCTAACATAATGAAGGAATACCTCCACCGCCAACTCGCCCCTACATATAGGGTGCGTTTCCACTGACGGAGCTGGGTGAGTAGAGGGAAGTAGACCGTTAGGCTGCCAGTCCACTGGGGCAGAGCGGAGAAGCACAAAATGAACCAATCACATTCCTCAGATTTAAAATGCTCTTATTTTGGACTCATGGGTGCAGCTGCTCCGCTTCAGTGAACAGGTAGCTAATTTGACCAATCACACTGTTTCCATCGATGCAGGGTTAGCGATGTTCCTTTTCCGAAAATTTCCGGAAACTTTCCACAATTTGTATGAGGTAAGTTTCCGGCATTGTTTCGAAAACGGCACATTTCTACACAGTGTGGAGATATGATTGATCAAACACGATCCGCTCCGCCCAGCTCCGATCTTCAAGTTAGAGGCTCAATCATTGAGTTTTCGGGTATACTTTTCGAACCAGTTAAAACGTCAAGCAGGCTTGACATATTATCAACGAGGGGTCCTTGAAGTTGCGCATGTTGCAGTTTTCCGGGCAGATGGGGCAGTTCGCGGAGAACTGCTTGGCCGGGAGACAGGCGGCGGCCGTCGACCAGGTCGACAGTGGACCGTTCTGTGGGCAATATGACGTGTAAAACAAATACTAAGTATATTTAAGGTCATTTTAACTGTCATCGCGAATTGGAAAGCGCCACGGAAGAGCAACGATTAGGTGATTAGATTCATGAACTCATGCGCATGATCCGTGGTGAGCTAGAGGGGGAGGTTTACGTCGTTGTCAAAAATGGCCCGACGTATTTCGAACTCGTATGAAGTTCATTTTCAGGGACGCTCCATTGAATGTCCGCCACGGAGCTGTAAGGATAACTAGTCCCTATAGATGAGATCCATAGCCTGGCCATTCAGCTGACAACCATAAATGATTACATACTGTTTTTTCAAATTGCTTAGAAATGTCTTACGAAAGTTTTAACAAGGTCATACATAGCCTAAGCTCGAGTTTCCTTTGGACATGAGAAGATAACGCCAGGGCATAATATTCTGATTAGAATAAGAATCATATCTGCATTATTCTTACCTTCATCATTCTTATCATGGCGCAATACATGATATCGTACTCAGGGCAGCTCATATACGTGCCTTGATACTTCGCTCTGGTCTCCAAGCAGTCCGTCTGTAACACCATTAACAAATACGAATAAGCGGGATGTACTCGTAGTATAGTCGGGTGTATTTGCGGCGAATTTTAAGTTCTGGATTGAACTTCCCCAGAGGTTTTCCGCAGTGAAAAATAAAAGATGACGGAAAGTTTTCTCTTATTAGTATTACAGCAATTCATTAACCTCTCGTATGTCATGTCAAAAATTTGCTAATCAACTTGAAACCTACTGATATTTTAACGTAAAGTTGAAATGTCCTGCGCGGATCCGCGTTCCGGCATGCGAGGGGTTAAATTGGGCGTTTGTGTAAAATGCATGAATTTGGCGTAGCTTATTGTGGTATGAAGCCAGACTTTTTATGTATCTCCGAGCCGCACTCTTCGCATTCTGAAACGCTCCTCATACCTTGATGCGATCTACCGCCAGGTCCCACTCCTGGTTGGTCCTCACCAGGCCCTCGTAGTAAGCGGACACTGCCGCGGTCCTCACGATCCCAGCCATCACGAGCCACCCTGCCTGCGCAAACGCGCACCTCGCTTGCTCGCACTGCAAAACAATAAATATTATAAGTCTGATATCGATCGCCTGGTGACAACCAAAACTAACATTTCTGTCACTGCTTTTCAAAACCTCGTATCTAATAAATAGATCGACACTGATATATATGAGCTTTGTTTTAAGTAGGAATTCGATATTTAGTGAGTTTTGGTTGTCAACAGATGATATTTTTTATGCTTTGTAATGGCGTCGATGGCACATGAATATTTCTGTAAGTTATCGTCTGTTCTTCGGTTTCCGCGACTGTCGCACATTTAAATAAAACAATTTAACCTCTCAACCATCACACACATTTAAAGTAAAACAGTCAACCTTTGACAACGGTACATAACATTTTCAACAGGTGGATGGCAATTTGTTTCCAGTATGTTATGAAGAACGAGCATGCTAATTTTGAAGCGGATGCCTGATTTTTTTTTCTCTCGCGTACAGGGTGCCGGTAGCACCAGGAAGGATGGCATTATATTTTCATTACATATATAGCGCACACTTTCAGGCTGCAACGCGATAAAAAAAAACACCCCCCATTTCCGCCCGGCTCAGTTCGGGTTGCACAGGGCGGTTTTCCACAACACTTTGGGAGCTCAAATACCTGTCTCTTGGATACTGAAACTAGTACGCGTGACTTAGAAGGCTACATGGGTGATACTTACTGTCAATTGAAGGATATTAACTGACTCTGGCATGCATTTGGCAAGTGCATCTTTTGGAAGCCAAGGACTGTTGCAGCATTCGAATAACTGAAAATGTTGAGAAACATATCAAAATGAGGTTCAGATGAATTTGGTATCTTTTAGCTGATCTGATGGACTCGTGTAGTGGCCATAATTCTGCCGTACTTATATTCTAAAAGGCGAAATGAATGTGTTTTAGCTTAGCACAGCAGAAATTAACTGAACGCCGCTGTGTCCAGTTGACACTTACACTCTTTTAAAATACGGAACTCATGACCTGAAATATTAACCTGAAATATTTCAGGATTAAAGTTTTTTATTCCTCTGATTAGATGGGAGTACTTACATTATCCGGTTCGTTGATGCAGTAGGGAGGTCTCATCCTCAACGCCCTTTCTTCGGCCGCATCAAGCCTCTCAAGTGATTTTGGTTGCACATCCTGGTCACATATTCAATTTGGTTATGGTTGATAGGAGAGGGGGAAATGTAGGTATGTATAAGTACCTTGTTTGTGTATAACTTAGATCCAATTGCCAAACTGATATAGTCTAAGGGGACCGCCTAAGATGGTGGTTTCAAACCTTTTATTGACAACTCGGTAGATGTATCGCCCTGCGCATCTGAAATGGGTCGTGGACCATATTTTGACTTCTACGGACCACGGGTTTTGAACCAATGTCCTAAGAGTATGAATGGAGAAGATAGAACATAAACAGATAGGCAACATTTTTGTGGCTAAAACGCAAATACGGGAGCTCTTACTCATGCTATCATGGTCATATGATCAAGCTGAAGAAGATTTGAGTTAAAGCGCTATTCACGTCCTCCTCGCTCCTTGCTCACATTAAGTGTAAAGTGAGCAATGAGTGTGAATGTCAGTGAGTGTAGTGACACTGACTGACATTCACACTCACACACAAACACAATCAAACACATTTTAATGAACATGAACATTACTTATAATATCACGCCCTAAATGTATTTACGATATTATTTTTCATCTGTTAGTTTTAATTTCTTCTCTAAGGCATGTCAATAGCCGCATTGTTATCGAACCTCACGTGTATGATCCGACTTCCACGATACATGCTATGCCTAGTGTGGAAGTCACTGTTAAATTATGTGAATATGTAGAAACGTTTATTAAGGTAAATAAAAATTATTGAATTCAAAAATTCTAAGTCATTTACGTTTCGATTCATCCAAATGAGCGTGGTATTCCTGTGGCGCGGCCCGACCAGAGGGTGCATTTGCGCGATGTACACCGTCGCCCAACTGCACAACGTAAAATAAATTAAACTAAAAAATAAAATAATTCAATATGAAACTATCACCGACTTTAGAAGGTGATTCAAATGTAATCTGAACCACATGGGGAGGGAAGTCTCGTCTTGTTTGCATCTTCGTTTGAATTATCTCCTACAGTACTTTTATCTCACGAGCGCGGGTGAGCCATGTTTGTGTGAGAAGATGTACATGCATATTGGCTCTGTGTGGGTGAGCCGGCACTGAGCGCTCCCGAGTTCACCCTCACAGAGCCAATGTGCATGTACTCTACTCACACAAACATGGCTCACCCGAGCTCGTGAGATAAAAGTACTGTAACTCCTAATCGTTAAAAAGTTATACCTTCCCCCATCAGCTCAGCATCATGAGACGATGATTGAACTTTTGAAAATATATGAAAATCATTATTATTGCCTGCAACATTTGAAGGTTATCATCGATTTTCCTCGACTGATGGTCTTAGCCTACCTATAACCTTTAAAGAATAACCCCCCAACGTCTAACTATTAAGGAGTTGTACCTTCCATCATCAGGTCAGCTTAATGAGATGATGAATACCAGATGCAAATATCTGAATAACTTTATAAAATAAGTACTTGCAAAACATTGCTAGTGCTTATAACATTTGAGGCAGTGTTGGCCAAAAATCAATTCGAATTGACGATTGACGATTGAGGATTGACCGATCAATTCGAATTGATGATTGACGATTGACGAAACTTATTCTAAATCTACTGATTGAAGAGTGACGATTACTGATCGTTAATTCGAATTGATCGGTCAATCCTCAATCCTCAATCGTCAATTCGGATTGACGATTACTTTGTATGTATCTACCTAATAAATGTCCTTTTTATTTAGGCCATTTTTCGAAACTGACCAAATGCGTTAAAAAGCGGTGCCTGAGTTTACCAAAGGTTCCGAAACATGTTTCCGACGGCAATATGAAGGATGTCCTTTTTGGAACATTTTCGGGACTTTCCTTGAAATTAACCGATAGCGTTCAAAATCGATATCTGAGGTGCGCTCTCCGCACGCCGCTCTCCGCACGCCGCTCTCCGCACGCCGCTCTCTACTCTCCGCACGCCACTCTCCGCTTTCCGCACGCCGCTCTCCGCTTTCCGCACGCCGCTCTCCGCTCTCCGCACGCCGCTCTGCTCTCCGCACGCCGCTCTCCGCACGCCGCTTTCCGCTCTCCGCACGCCGCTCTCCCCTTTCCACTCTCTTTACGCCGCTCTCCGCACGCTAATCTCCGCACGCCGCTCTCCGCTTTCCGCACGCCGCTCTCCGCATACCTACCGCACTCTCCGCACGCCGCTCTCTGCACGCCGTTCTCCGATTTCCGCACGCTGCTCTCCGCTTTCCGCACGCCGCTCTCCGCTCTCCGCACGCCGCTCTCCGCTGGCTGTCCGATCTCCGCAATCAGCCAATTTCGAAAAATGACCCAAAAAGGGACCTCAGTCAATACTGACATCAGGAACATGTTTTCGAACCTCTGGAAACCTCAGATATCGACTTTAAGTCCAGTAAGTAAGTCCCAAAAAAGGACATCTTGAAAAGTAATCTTAGGGAAGGGTTAATCTAGATTGAGAATTGATTTAATCCGAATTGAGGATTGATGCGTTAATTCCAATTGATTCAATCGGATTGACGCGTCAATCAGAATTGAATCAATTCGAATATTTCGAATTGATCAATCCGGATTGATTTAGTTCAGATTGATGCCAACACTGATTTGAGGGTTGCCCTCGATTACCCTGGGATCCCATCATTATTAGAAACCAGAGAAACAATGGTCCACCTCAGGAGTATTCTTTCAAATCAAAAACGAGTTTTTTGAATCAGTCCGAAGAAATATAGTAGTAGGCACTGACTACTGCTGCTATTAGAAATCTATTCTTAGGTAGTTAGAAATTGGAAAAAACATTTAGGTACTTACAATATCCACGTACTAAATGAAGCCAGATAGATACAGCATTGTATAATCCTGGAAAAATAGCTTAAAATGCAAATCAAAAGTTCATTCGGTATATTGACCAAATGGGAAATTTTATAATGTCTAGTCTCTAAATTTAAAGTTGATGTAAAGTAAATATTATGCTTATACTCGGTGGGCCGGTAGGTACAAACGGACAGCATTTAAACTGCAACCTAGTGCAAAATGGCAGTTCGAGTACAGTTTTGCTGCAGTTGGTGTAACTGCATCAAAACTGCAAACCGACTGTACAGTCGGCTTACAGTTGCCGGGCAGCCCTATCAACCGCACACCGACTGCACGGTCGTATTGCAGCCTAAAACAAATCCTCATTTCTCACTTAATACCGATCAGAGCGTAAGACAAATATTTTTTTCTCTGAAAATTATACATTTGGGTATATCATGAAGGTTATTGAGAGAAATGTTACCCTCGGTTAGGTCCTCTCTTTATAAAACACGGCACAAACACGAACACCGCGCCGTAGAAGAGGGTCCCGATGGCCAGCGGCGCCAGATGATGAACCATCTAATTACAATCATACATCTTAAAGTAATTGTTCATATTGAAAAAACAAAGACAAAAAAATATTAAACCAGTGATACAAAGATCAAAGCTCAATGAAAAAAATAAATGAGTAACCTGGTGGAAGAGACCGGGAATCGAACCCGGTACCTCTGGATTGCCGGTCCAGCGCGATAACCGTTCCGCCACCCTAACGCCCAAGCAACTTTCGATTTTTTTCTGCGTATACCGTGCAGCAGAAATTGGATCGGGCGGCGCAAGACCGATCGTTGTGAAGAAGTTTGGGAGGGCCTTTGTCTAGCAGTGAACGTCTATCAGCTGATATGATGATGATGATACCGTGCAGATTAAGTGTAATATTTAGCCTTGCTGATTTGGGGGCGAGTACAAAGCGAGGCGAGCACGTAGCGAGTACGCCACGCCATATCATTTGCCACTCGCCTCGCTTTCAACTCGCTCGCCAATCGCCGGTGTGTACAGGCACTTACGTGGGTACTTACAGTATTTTTATTAGACTCCTTTATTAGTCTCAAGACAAAAACTTATCGTGCACGTCAGATATAAATGTGAATATTTCGCAGCCGAGTGTATGTCACATTGATGTCACATGTATTTTTAGGAAGCAGAAAGTAGTTTTTAAAACTCATCATAGAGGTTGACTTTGTCAGTACTTTATTTTAAGTTACTACTTCTTAAAAAGTTGTTACAATTTTCAATAAAAAGCTAAAAATATAAAACAATTAATTCTTCTCCTTTACACGTTATTCTACGAATGGTTTTCGATTTAGGACTTTATCAAAATATGAAACGTTGTCAATTCTTTTTAATTAGCTACCTACTCTATAATATTATTATCGTCATAACATTAATCGCGATTAATTAATCGTGCTTGATAAATCATTCCAGTGTGTTGTGTAAAATAAACTTGTTCCGGTAATACAAGGTGGTTTTATAGTGCATTACTCTAGGGTCTTATAGGTCCTTACCTACCTTAGAGTTCTGCCCTTGCGAGACTTAAACTTACAAAAATATCTTATTTCTTCCAAATATTAATACTGTTGGTTTTAAGGTTCAAAAGTAGCGGAGCTTTTCATTCTCCGACAATTGGTATTCCAGAAGCCTAAGCTTGTTCACTTAATGTTACTTATACTATTACGTCATATTACGTCAATTAGTTTCACCCCTAAGTAGGGCCGCGGGCGTAACAATAACGTAACGCGAGCGACCGCGTTACGTGCGGTTGCATTGCTTTGTTTACCTATTGATTGACTCATTTCCTCATTAGGGACCGTTCATTAATTATGCAAGGACAAATTAAGTCATTTTTGAACCTCCTAAATAATTCTCAAACTGATAGGTTTCGCCAGATAGAGCCAGATTCCTATCAGTATGAAAAATCGTAGATTTTACGATGATTTTAGAAAGTCATGCTAAAATGAAGATGCAGATGATCAAATTTATCTGCAACAGTGATGGGCCGTTTCTAAGAATCTCCGGATACGGAGAACTTTTCGTATGGGTATTCTCGACGACGTTCTCAATCGACAGCATACAAATCGGGAAACGTTCTCGAGATTGGCCCATCTCTACGCCCATGACCTGCTCTATCTGTGTGTCAATAGATTTCATCTAAATCATTACTATAGTTCAAGCATTATCGCATAACAAACAATAATATGTTCAATAAATTTTATATTTATAATAAAAAGTAGGAAATAGGATATAACAAACATATGCGCCAGTAATCTGACCCCATCACTTCCATCCCATATGACGATATTGCTATCTTGTATCTCACTTTTTTGACTGCATTAGAGTGAGCTAGAAACTTTATAGCCAGTGATCGAAATAAGAAACAAGGTAGTGCTATAATATCAAGGTACAAAATAGTATTTTAATCCTCAAAAACATTATTTTTAACTCCTGCCTGACGAAAAAAGAGGGGTGTTATAAGTTTAACATGTGCATTTGTGTCTTTATGTATCTGTGAGTCTGTCTGTGACATAGTTGCTCCCAAACGGATAGACCAATATGAGTGCGTTTTTTTATCGAAAGACTTGTCCGTCGAGATTTATTTTATTTATTTATTAAAGTATAAAACTTAAATATATACAATTCCCTGCAAAACTGTTTGTACAAATTTGTCTGCAGGTGTATCTATCTCTAATTTCAACAAAGGTTGTTGCTAAACCTTGAGTGACACTTTGAATAGATGGTTCTTAGCTATGTTTGGTGGAAATAAGACGAGTAAGTCTCCAAGATATTCAGCTTTAATTGGAACAAGATAGCCAATAGTGAAGCTAAGAATTACAAATTTTGTAGTTATGTTCAGTTTTAGTAACATTTTCTATATCACTTATTGAATAAGGGTCTCATGATGACCAGCTACATGTGTCGGGGTGTTTTAAATTTTAAAAGGTTATTTAGAATAGGTACCTACCTGCATTTCAGAATATGTTTCCATGTTAACTACCTATTTGCTTCCACCACTGTAAGTTACAACTTTACGCAACGTGTAGTTATTTTAGCACTACCATTCCGATCATTGTTTATAACCAAGTAGTTTGTATTGTCATATGAGTTTACCACATGTCACTCTTGCGCCGCACAGGAAGCGGAAGGGGCGGCACCTGCCGAACTACCAACATTGCGTAATAGGTGGTAATAGCAATAACTGAGGGTTGCGTAATCTTTATTAGAATGACATCTTGTAGTTGGACATATTTATAGCGTATACTAGCTTTTGCCCGTGACTACGTACGCGTAGAAGTTGATAAAAGGATTATTAAAAGAGCCTAAGCAAATGTAAGAGCAATTGTGCTTTTGGTCTATTAATTACATTTTCTACAGGGTCACCGCACCCCAACAGAAATGTTCACTCACTTTTCAATCTTTTTAGGTATAATTTCCAGGATGAAAACTATCCTATGTCCTTCCTCGGATCTTAAACTATCTCCATGCCAAATTTCATCAAAATCGATTCAGCGGTTTAAGCGTGAAGAGGTAACAGACAGACAGACAGACACACTTTCGCATTTATAATATTATTATTAAAATTATTAAATTATTAATATTATTAATTATTATATTATTATTATTATAAGTATAAGTATAATAAGTAAATAAGTAACAAGTAACAAGTAACAAGTAACAAGTAACAAGTAACAAGTAACAAGTAACAAGTAACAAGTAACAAGTAGCAAGGAACAAGTAACAAGTAACAAGTTACAAGTAACAAGTAACAAGTAACAAGTAACAAGTAACAAGTAACAAGTAACGAGTAACAAGTAACAAGTAACAAGTAACAAGTAACAAGTAACAAGTAACAAGTAACAAGTAACAAGTAACAAGTAACAAGTAACAAGTAACAAGTAACAAGTAACAAGTAACAAGTAACAAGTAACAAGTAACAAGTAACAAGTAACAAGTAATAATTAATATAAGTAATAAGTAATACGTATAAGTATATAAGTATAAGTATGGATTCTTTTTGCTGACATTTTTTATAATAGTGCTAAGTGGAAGAACAGAGCTGCTGAATACATGAACAGATAGTTATTTTGACGACGCGGTTGACGCAGTTTGCAGACACCTGCCTACTGAGCCGGCGGTCCCGGGTTCGAATCCCGGCCGGGGCAAATATTTATGTGATGAACTCGAATATTTGTTCTTGGTTCATGGATGTTATCTATTTATGTATTTATATATAAATATTATGTATATCGTCTAGTACCCATTGTACAAGCTTTGCTTAGTTTGGGACTAGGTCGATTTGTGTATGATTGGCCCATTATATTTATTATTTAACATTATTATCGCCATTGGTTTAGGGCAGGGGTCCTAAACATTTCCAGCTCACGGTGTACTTTACTTACCTAAAGGTTCAGTAATTTCAATATCGATCGGCGCCCTAATAAGTGAAAATAGTTTATTAAAACACGTATGAAACGGGTTCCAATCGACTTATACAAGTCGAATATCGTTCGACATGTTTCGAATCGATTCGGAATTCATCATCAGGAGCGCCGATCAGTCGCGGCGGTGACATCCCGTTTCATGTGTTTCATTATGTCTGAGACTCACGGGAGTTTGCTATGGAAATGGTTTTGTTTTCCGGAAAAGCGTAAATCAGCAGAATACTTGTCTAATAATATTCTGTACTGGCTTAGACGCTTCTAACATGTCCCATCCCTATGAGTACGCGCGCTTTAGGATCGGCCACAAGACGCAGGTACCGCCTACCCGCTCCCCACGTCTTGACCCTCCACTCCGCCCTCTAGACGAGAAGACGATGAAGGAATCCTATGGACGTATTTCTACGACTGACAGGACAACGGGCGACTGTACATCCATTGTACAGTCGCCCGTAGGAACTTTGCCCAGCACTGGGTCTGGGCCTGGGACCGGTCACTAGGACTCTCTTTCGGAGATGCAACGACTTTGCGCGACAGCGGCAGTGTGTTTCGCTCACTCGTATGGCCGCCGCGCTCGGAATTCTCGCTCAACCGCTCGCCGCGCCGCCGCTGGTCCCGCAAAGTCATGGCATCTCCGTTAGGCTCTCAACCCTTATCCATACACCCTTCATCTCATAATGTATATCCTTATATTCATATTTTAATGTTATAAGCCGTTTCCGTAGTAGTCGGCAATTTCATATTTTTTAAGATCTAATATATGGCCGCTAGAGGGACTCCGTTGGAGTGCTTGCCTTTGGCTATTATAGTATGTATTAGGTTTATTTTTTCAATTTGTGACATAAAGGGTCTAAAGTATCAAGGAAACGACTTTTGAAATGTATGAAAGTCACATATGGGAGGGCACTGCGTACAGCGGGGAGATGCGCCTGCGCCGACTGACCGGAGATGGTTCGAGAGCCGCTTTCTCCGCGCGCCACAGCTCTACTAGTGTGAGCGGGCAGAGGATCCACTTCATACGGATAGTATGTCTGAAGATATAGATGTAAACTAAGTGTCGAGACGTCCATAGAACTTGAGCATTACCGGTTTGCTTTGTTTCAAACCCCTACCATACTGTTACTCTAGCCTCGTAAGTCATAGACCGATTTATGCATTTTATTTCGTATTATCATACTATCATACTAATATTATAAAGGCCAAAGTTTGTGAGTGTGTTTATGTGTATGTTTGTTACTCCTTCACGCTCAAACGGCTGAATGAACTTTGAAAAATTTTGGTATGAATGTAGCTGATACCCTAGATTAACACATAGGCTACTTTTTATCCCGAAAAATGTAGTGTTCCCGTGGAATGAGCGGGTAACACCACGCGGCACAGCTAGTAATTTAATAAGAGTTCTTAACTCGACTTGAATTTGTACTTTGTGAAGTACGCGAGGGCTGACTAGGCTAAGAAAAAGTAAGCCAAACCTACTGAAGCTTTACCAGTGATATGTTTGTCGCCATGCCACTGGATGGAAATAGGCACCTAATTTATTGCACACAAAACTTGAAATACATTTTTAAGTAATAATAATAAGCATGTGCAAGGAGAACTTGTCCCTTTAAAGGATCTTTTCGCTTTTCGATTTCACCTTTTAAGTAAAAGAAGTGACATGAATAACATTAAAAAAATAAACACTTACCTACTCATAAGCACTGACTAGCTTGACCAAAATTGTATTATGAGGCCTAGGAGAACCTAATACGTTCTAATTTTGCTACTTCGGCCCATCTATACCGGAAACTAATATTTGAATCCTGTGGTTCTGTGCTGTGGTCTATGGAGTAATTCATCTGTGACGGCATGTTCTGTGTGCCGACGCATCGGTGGTATTCGAGAGCGCTTGTAGATCCAATAGATTATTACATACTATAACTTCATTTGGCAGATAACATCTTTATAACAGATAATTCGGTAATTACTGTGCATTTTATGTTTTAGTTTCATGTTCCAGGATTGTACTGTGATGTGATTTATGGAATTGTAATGAAAGCAATGTTTTAATTTTATTCAAGAGAGCTCCTAGATTTCTTAGTTATAATAGCTTAAAAAAGTGTCGACCCGGCCCTGGGATATGGCGCTAAAACCTTGCTAAAACAGCCTTCATATGGCAATAATGAGCATACGTCATATAATTTGCATTATTAAACGTCATTAGCAATTTGTCAAGGATTTGTCATCCATAGATTAGAGTGTATTTTGTCATCGACCAAATTCAAAACATTGTTTACCGGAATGCTGCATAGATGAGTATATGTATGAATGCTGTTCAATCGTTCGTTCCTCTTGCGAAATAAATACTGAATCATATTAAAAAAAAACTTGAATTTTATCACTGCGATTACGCAGCGGCATCAAGATTCGTGTGTGGTTCTTTCTTTAGTAAGGTTATGTTTACCGATATTCTCTTTGACGATATTGAAAAACTATGTCAAAATATGCTAAGTCGACCATAACGTAAATAGAGTGACGTGTGCGATTATATTCAATTATATTATATTAAATAGCCCAAATAATATAACATCAAATAGCTCTTCTTCAGGATCATCTTAATTGTACCTATTTTATTTTATGTATTTTTAGTTCATGATTTAATGCGTCTGTATCAGCTCGGAGCGGTAAATGCGAAGTGTTGCAGCATTGTAATAGCAACATATTACACTAAATAAGGACCGAACAAATCCTTGTTGATGTCCTAAAATTGGTTATAATTATACGCTAATATGTCGCCATTATCACCGCAACCAGTATCACACGTCCCTTATCACCGTATCCCTGTCTGCCCTTTTCCAAACCCTGCAGGTTCGGAAGAGCTACTTTCACCTGCCAGTGTGTCCCGCGCCGCGAGTCGAGACGAACGCGCCCGCGAGTGCTATGACAGTGCCATGACGGAGGATCGCGCGCGCTCCGCGGAGGCCGAGTTCCCTCGGCCAACCGCCACCGTATCCTCCTTAAAATCCGAGGACTCCACAGAACAATTGATATGCAAAACCCCGCAGGAAAAAGTGAATTTGAAGAAGGATAAACAGAGTGTTAGCTCGAAAAGTGTTGAGGCCGGTAGTGTGAGGGTTACTAAGAAGAAGTTGGTTGTGTTTCTGGGGTTGGGGCAGGTGATTTTGGGGGCGCTGCTGGTTGGAGCAGGGGCGCTGGCTGTTGTGAAAGGGGCTGCTCTGTCCAGGGTGGGTGCAGGGTTGTGGGCAGGGTGTGTGGCCGTCGTTGCCGGAGTCGTAGGAGTGCTGGCTGGGATTAACGACTGCTATGGATTGAACGCTAACAATGGGTAAGTTTAGGTTATCCTATATCCTATTAATATAATAATACCAAACATTCGGATGTTTAGTATGTTATGTACACAATAATATCACAATTGTCAAACAGGTTTAGGATACTTTTCAGTGGCCTGATGACGATGAAATATCGGTCCGAAGTAGAATAGGCTTATTTTTTGGAGAATTGAGTTCGATAGAGAAGGTTTGGCAAACGCCCTAGAATTAGGTAAGCCGGTGAGAATCTAGTTCTATGGACACCTTACCACTGATACTTGATCTCTTCCCCATGCCATAGATAAATACTAGTAGGTGTAGGTACCTACCACACATAAGCTGGAAGTTGCGTGAAAATCTAACTCATTAGTCAATGATAAAGTATGAAGAAATCGGTTCCGCTCGCTTTTAGACAGGATAAAAATCACGACGCAGGTAATGATGATGACTAGAAACACTAACTTGATGCTTGTGTACTTTTTTTATGTCATACGCAAATGAGCAAACGGATCACCTGGCGGAAAGCGATTACCGTCGCTCATAGACACCTGCAACACCAGAGGAGTCACAAGTGGGTTGCCGGCTTTCAGGTCGGAGTACCTACGCTCTTTTCTAGATAAAGCATACTGTTTACATAATAGGTTATTAAGTTTTTTTCAATAGCCTGTTTAGGTGTCCCACTGCTGGGCAAAGACCTCCCCTTCTTTTCTCCATTCGATTCTATTGCCAGTGCGGTTTTGACATTCTCTGCAGAACGCGTCCAGATAGTCCCGCCACCATCTCATTTTCGGTCTGCCTCTGTTCCGATATCTTTCTTATTGTGGGATCCATTGGGTTGCTATTATGGCCCACCTTTCTGGATGCATGCGAACAGATATGTCCAGCCCAGTCCCATTATTAAGTAAACAAATAAAATGCAAGGCTAAACCTAATTAATAACTACATTTTATAAGTATTTACTGCAGAAGGAAGAACTTAATCTAACCTTTAAACACTAATATATGTGCCCATTTCGCTCATTGAAGTCGGTTGTCGCTGGAGAAAAAGTAATTATACTAAATAAAATAAAAACTATAAAATAAGAACCAAGCAACGTGTATACATAGACTAGAGCGTTCTCGAGAACGTTTCCCGATTTGTGTGGGACGGCACATCTCTAGTATAGATATGAAATTAGTCTCCGAGTGACTCTTGTACGTTGTGTAGTCTCGATATTTTCTCTAGACTACAATGCCCGACAGCGCCCGGCTCTTACCGTACGATATCGAGTATCGGTTCCCGTAACGGTCTTGCATAATGCCCGATTAATTACCATTGTTCCGGAAGCGTGTCGGCGTTGTACACACATTATTGTAAAGAGGTGGTACAGAGAGACTCCGAAGCGACTCGAAATTGGAACTTTGTATCGCTCCATTTCACTCATGCAAGTGGTATTACGCGTTAGCGAGATAGACAGCACAATACAGAGTTCGAATTTTCGTTGTCAGAGTAGCCCCTGAACGCGATGGTATTGATAGCTCTTAACACGACTTATTGAGAGCCATGTTTGAATAACCAGGTTTCTAGTGAGAGAGATGCGCGCTTTACATTGGAAACGAAAGGTACCTACTACATAACTTCGCATAGCACAATAAATATGTATTTATGAAGCGTAGGCCTAGGCCTCATGACATGTCAATTTTCGAAATGACTTCACTATAGTGCAAAAATGTGCTTCACTGCATATTTTTTTTCTAAACCGAATAGTTTGCGTGACAGACGCTTCCAAAGTGGAAAAAAGTTGGTCCCCCCCCCCCCCTCTAACTTCTAAAATAAGAAAATGAAAAATCAAAAAAAAAAAAACATATTATGTGTATTACTATAAAAACTACCAACGAAAATTGTTTTGAACGAGATCTCGTAAGTAGTTTTTTTAATATCTAACTTTGCACCTTTGGTAATTTATATGGGGCGCTATACATACCAGGTGCAAACTTAACTTAACCACCTAGGGATGGAAAGTGTTTGTACGGAACCCTCGGTGCGCGAGTCCGACTGGCACTTGGCCGGTTTTTAATAGATAGTGTGATTCAAGAGGAAGGTTTATATGTAGGTAATACATGCATAATTTATCAGCATTGCACCCGTGCGAAGCCGGGGCGGGTCGCTAGTATTCTTATAAAAATAATTTAGGCTGGACATTTCTTTAACTTTTGCATTTTAAGACCACAAAAAAAATGCGTTTTTTTGATACCAAAAGGCTCCTTCCGTAAGATATTAATTTCCTACATTTAATGTTTTGTAATCTTATCACTTAATTCATTGTAATGATAATGAATCTTTATGTTCTATAATTTTAAAATTTAAAAAGTTATTGTATTATACTTACCCCACACGCAAGATTAAATAGATTACGTAATTGTTGCCAAGAAATAAGATAGTCAATAAAATATTTACTAAACCAATAGAAAATCTACAAATACAAATACAAATACAAATACTCTTTATTGCACACCTCCAACATCAAGGAATATACAACACAACATGAAATACATTAAAATAACAGGCAACCCGAAGATCTACCGAAGCAACTTTTCGAAATTTCGATGTTAAAACAATCGAAGCGCCAGTAATAATCATAAAGCAGTTATTTTATTAGTTGGTAATTATTTAGTTGCGAGACAATGTGGTTTCGCCAGATGAAATGCCAGCGACGTTGCCTCACCGCGTCCGCAAACAAACAGTGAGGCAAGATGGACCCGGCACGGATACATTCGGGTAATCTATCATCATCTGTGCCTATCTATGTACATATTAGGAAAGTTTTCGTGAAATAACCTAAATTAAAGAATTAAAACACCCCTGACACAAGTAGCTGGTCATCCTGAGGCCATCGTTCAATGACTGATATAGACAATGCTACTAATACTAACTATGAACATAACTGCATAATTTGGACTTCTTAGCTTCAATTTCAATATTGGCTGAGATCTTGTCACTTGTTGCAATTAAAGCTAAATATCTTGAAGACCATCTCGACGGACATGTCTTTTGATAAAAAAAACGCACTAAAGTTAGTCCATCCGTTTGGGTGCTACGATGCCACTGACAGACATACACGCAAACATTACATTTCGTCGGGGGTTAAAAAAATATGTTTAGGAACTAAGTGAGCCTCTACTTAATCGGATACGTTAGGTTGTTTAAAATGGTTTCCAAATTTTAAGGATTTAGTTACATACGATTACGAACTGCGCATGTTAGTGACGCCTAATACTCATGATGGTCACACACAATAACAACTTTAAAAAAGTGAGTTAATATAATTTATTCATTTTAACTTTGGGTTGTTATTTTCCGGGGAGCTAATAAGTAATAACTTGGCATAGATGGCAATTGATTAATTTTGCTGCCAAGTTATTATTTTTGTAGTTTAGGTATGTTATACTTCTATTAAGTTTTTTTTTAGATGCCCCTATTAGTAAATTAAGTAGGTACATGTCTTTCAATTGAAGTCGCCATACAACATGCTGATATTCTATAAAATGTCGTCTAACAAACGAAGCAACCGAAAATCGACCCATTGAACAATAGCCAAATAAGTAAATAAAAGAAATTAGGGCCTATAGGTGGATTTCCTGTAATACTTAAGTCAGTCGTAACAGTATCAATTTTAGGTAATACAAGCGGAAATTGCAAGAGGAAATTCTAAAGTAAGACATCAATTTCTTATCATTACCGTGTTATGTAAACGACATAACATATTTACAAGCTTTTATTTACCTTGCAATTTTGTGTGTCTTAGCTCAAGAAGGCCAATAAATTTTCTAAACCACTTACTTGCTGTGCTGTTGACTGATTGAGCTGAAATTTTGTCATCTTGAGCCTCAAGTGTAAGTTTCCAATGCAACAAAATATCTCAACTTCATTAGAGCCTTTGGTGAAAACGAAGATTAGCCGTAGCTTATCCTGAAACACAGCACTGTAGTTTCAGTAATACAAAATACAAAATGTTTGGAATCTTTACATAATTTATACATACTTAGGTATTGTACAAAAAATACACGCGCGACATTACATTTAGCCCGTTTGTGTAAAGTGTTTTAGGTACTATTATTTATTTGTGATATCTGATATGGAACGCATAGGTATTTTGTCTCTTTCTAAAGATACCCTGAAAGCTATAATACATATAAGAACTGTAGCTATGTAGTTTTTGATATTTTATACTATTATAAAATTGTAATAAAGTAATGACTGCACATTGAAAACTTTGGATGGAATAGGCTATTTCTGTTGCTGTTTGTAATATGTATGTTTATTTGTGGGCTCATCACGCTTCAACGGCTGGAGCGATTGCAATAAAACATTTGGTACAATAGGTAATTTTTTTTACTCGACTACGAAGAAGCAATAAAGTCATAGGCCATTTTTTCTTCCACGTAGATGAAGTTCGCGCGCACCTTCTAGTCTAGTTGGTACACTTCGACCTAGTGGGATATTTTCTACAGTTTCCCCTTCGGAATATTTACTTATGTATGGAATTCATACAAATTGACTAGTTTTTGCCCGTGTCGTCGACGTTGTCCATGCGACGCGTTCCGCGTGGTCGACGCGCCGTTCCGCTGCGCGCGCGCACTCAAGTTGAATTTCTTTCACATTTCCCCTCGAAATAAGGCGGGAAGGGAAGCTAAAACACCTGGTCAAGAGTGAGTCCACATTGATCGTGTACAGATCGGTATTGCGTATCAAAAGCCGAGTTTATTCAAGTTTGACATATCACAGTCTCGTAACGGCAAATAAAACCTCTGGACGGCCGGGGTAGATTATGCCTACTTTTTTCAGTAGCAATAGAGAATGTTTCCCAATCATCCTGATGTGGACAAGTCGGTGGGAATCCGGTTATATGGACGTCACGCCATTGGTGCAGATCGTAAGGATAGTATTTGGGGTGCGCCAAAGTTCATATAAAATTGCAAATTCGATTATTGAAAGTCCGAAAATGTATCTCATAAAATGTCACGTCATAATGATCACTAGTCATCATTTGTGTTGGTTATAACGATCATGACTCCGAACTATTCATGTTCATAATGTAATTCGATATAAATGTCCACATTACTATATATATATTATTTTTATGTAGATACTTTTGTAAACATAACGATTTCTAGAAATATTTTTAAGAATCATATTTATATTTCATAATACCTATAATTATTCTTCTATGATTTTGTTTATAGCAGCATGCACCTGCAAAAAAATATCATTGAAAATTCACCTTAAGGCAGGTCTGACTTGGCTTAGGTTAGATACGACGACGAGCGAAGCGAGGAGGAGTGTTAGGTTGAACTGCGACCCTAAGGCGGTTGTCACACTGCTCCGCATTTCGCAGCGTCGTCCGTTGATGCGTTTTTTAACTTTGTATGTAGAATCTTGATTTTGTATAGAAAAATCGCATGGTACGACACACTGGCTCCGCCTCGACGCGCGGAGTAGCGAGACGCACGCGGACTCGCGCGCTCGGACGGAGATGCGATGCGTGCCGCAGGGTATGTCACACCGAGCTCCGCACCTCCGCAGTGCCATACGGATTTTAGTGCAAGAAGGTCGTATTTAAGAAAGTATAAAACAAGATTATAGTAATTTGTAAACAAATATTTTTATTAAGTATTTAGAGTAAATATATGATCTGTGATTTATGCTCAATTAGTGAATAAATATTAAAGGCTGAGTTACTTATTCGAAATATTGTTTTTAGTTAATTCCAAATTTATTTAGTTTTATAGTAGGTAAGTATCGGTTTTAATCATAATCAAAATATAGGGAATTCTTATAAAAGTATAATTGAAGATTGAAGTACATAGTAGATTATTACTTAAGTACTTGAGTGTAAGCTTAAGCTTTTCTTCGGCTGAACGTCGATTTGTGTCCGCGCCAGTAATAATCACTCCAATTTTTCTTTAGCAAATAATCAAATGACGCAGTTGACATGCGGGTGCAATTAAAAAATGTTTCTTCGCGTTGCCTTAAATCTTCGTAATGTCTAGCAAAATACCCATTTATCGGTCTGGTTTGTAAATAGGAATGTACCCAGAATTTATGACTCGATTGTACAAAAACCAAGCTGAAAGTATCACCGCAGCGTTCTGAATAAGTTCCGTTTCCATTTTATCGACAAATAGGAACTGTTTTCAACTTAACGTTCGAATGTTAAATGAACGCGAGACGGAAGTAACGCGGGACGTCGTGCATCGCAGCTCCGGACGGAGATGCTGAGAAAACTCGGTCGTTGGTGCGTTGTCTCCGCATGCGAGTCCGTAGCTCCGCGTCTCGCAACGAGACGCGGTGGCAGTGTGACAACCGCCTAACGAGCGAGCGAAGCGAGCGAGCCGCGCAGGTCCGACTTGGCTTACGATTCCTAACATTACCTATTTCACTTTAAGGCAGGTCCGCCTTAATACTACTATTCCTTCTTGTATCATTATTCAACATATGATAACCATGAATATTTGCTAAATGATTTCGCCGCCGATACGCGATATTTTCGACACGCGATATTTTTAGATGTAACGTAAACGGTATAACGAAAAGTGATGCTGATGAATAAAATCGTCTTTAAATTAAAATTCGGAGTACAAATATAATTTGAGTGATGACATTATGAGTAAATATTTTCGGAATACCTACTTATTATTATGAACAATGTAGGTAAGTAGTATAAAATTTATGACAAACAAAGTTTTGAAGAACAAAATTATAAAGAGTGATGATTATGATCACAAAGCGGTATACAAAACAAATTCGAAGAAACAATTGTATGTGAGCCAATATGGACCCTATTGTTTGTTTGTGGGAAATTTCATTCAAAACTATTAATAAAAAATCGAGAATATTAATTAATCGTTAATATGCATTTCTGATAGTTGCATATTAGCTAATCTACGGCTCCTAATAAGGGGACTGCCTCCGTCTCACGGCAAAAGAACGTAACCTCAAAACAGTATTTGGATAAATGGTCTTGTGTTTTTTCATATTCCTCCTCAAATATATCGAAACATACAAATCATACGTCGTTTCCAACTTCGTAAATATAATAAAATAAAAACTTATATATATGTATATTTGATGGTTTACGTGTTAGCGTCAATAACGTAACCCGTGTTACGTGGTCTGACCATGAGAGGGTGACTGCAGAAGTAGCTGGGTCCTTCTCAGATTTAGGTTCGCGTCTTTTCGGTGGACACGTACAAAGTTAAGGACTTTAAATAGTAGAGTTGCTAAGCCGCGAAATTGTGCGCATCGGGTTACAAGCATGAAATTTCTACCACACATAGCGCGTTCCACGGTGATTATTTTCAGATGTGGAGGGAAGTCAGATTCGTCCCCTGTGTGGTGGGAGAGCGGGGTGAAGAGGACCAAGTACTGCTCTTTTTCTTTTTTTTATTACTGATCAGTTAAGGCAATTAGGGCTTGTGCGACATCGTTTTCGTGTAAAATAGATATCAGCTATTAATTTTTCATGTTATTTAAGAATAGTTTCATATAAAAGTTTGGGTTTATTGCCGAAAAGGTAAAAATCACAACAAGTTTTTTTTATTCAGAACGATAAATTAGTTATCTATCCTGAATATTTACAATTTAAAAAAATATTACTAAACAGCAAATTTAATCTTGTTTTTGAAAATGTATACATATTGGGCACCTCTCATACAAAAAGTACCTTGAAAAAAATGTTGAAGTTAAGCTTAGCCTGCGTGTTCTAGTACATTTTGCTAAGTCGCGAAATTGTGTACATCGGGATATAACCACGAAATTTCTACCACAGATAGAGTATTCTGCGGTGATTATTTTCAGATGTGGAGGGAAGTCAGATTCGTCCCCTGTGCGGCGGGAAAGCGGGGTGAATAGGACAAAGGAGTCCTCTTTTTCTTTTTATATTACTGATCAGATAACGCTACTAGGACTTGTGTGGTGTCGTTTTCGTGTAAAACAGATATCATCAATTCATTTTCCATGTTATTTATTCATAGTACCATATAAAAATATGGTTTTATTTCCGAAATTGTAAAAATCACAACAAGTTTTTTTTATTCAGGGAGATAAATTAGTTATATTTCCTGAATGTTTACAACTAAGAAAAATATTGCAAAATAGAAAATTTAATTTAGTTTTTAAAAATATATACATATTGGGCACTCTTCATACAAAAAGTAACTTAAATAAATTGTTGATGTTGAGATTAGCCCGTGTGCTTGTGATACATTAGCAAAAAAATATTTTGTTTTAATTGCATTAATTTGTTTTTCTAGGACGTATATAGTAAAAATTATATGTAAAAGCATGTTAATAATCATTATTTAATGTATTTAATGAAGCGAAATAGGATGCGTTCGGAGATTTACGTTGGTTACGCCGACGTAAAGATATATTTTAAGCTACTGTTTGTATGAGAAGTGCCCAACATGCATATATTTTTAGAAACCAGATTAAATTAGCTTTTTGAAATAATAATAGTAAGTAGAAAATGTTCACGAAATTGAACTAATTTACCTCACTGAATAAAAAAACTTGTTGTGATTTTTACCTTTTCGGCCATTACACCTATATTTTTATATAGAACTATACAAAACTAACATAAAAAAAATAATTTCTGATATATGTTTTACACGGAAATGATACCAAACACGTCCTGGTAGACTTAACTGACCAGCAATAAAGAAAGAAAAGAGGGATACTTGGCCGTATTCACTCCGCTCTCCCGCCTCACAGGGGACGAATCTGACTTCCCTCCACATCTGAAAATAATCACCGTGGAACACTCTATCCGTGGTAGAAATTTCATGCTTGTAACCTGATGCGCACAATTATGTTAGAAAACAGCGGACTAACAACTCTACTAAAAGCCTAGTTTTCCGATCAAAATTATATTAGCATAAACGACGTTGCCCTTTCTATGGGCTTGCGTGTTAAAAACATAACTTCTATGCACATACGCTGTTAACTATTGGCCACCGAAGAGACAACTTTTGTTTTTTGAACTGACAATGACCCAGCTAAGCAAAATAACACACTCACAATTATCTGTAGGTACAACCCTTATTCTCTTGATAATAGTTCGTGTGTCTGACGTGCGAGTGCGTAACGCCCTCTGCTGCTTACCATGCTCCGGCGTTTTCGGTGTACGATAACTTTGACGCCTACTGTACTGTAGGCATAAGTGTTAAATCATTCGTGCATCGAAAACCCCGGGGTATGCTGCTGACTGTACGAATGCTTATAGCTTTACTTTATCCATGCTGCGTTATGTGAACGACGAACAGAGCCGGCGGAATTATAACAATAATCGCCGGTAATCGAGTGCACGGGTACAGTTCTACAGTTGTAATGCATTTCCCTTGGCTTTGTGTGTCTTTGTCCCCGACATAACTGTACCGCTTAATGCCACAGATTAGACCACATTGTAGCACTAGAGATGTAACCAGTGTGATTAACAATTGCCGTTGTATAATTTTACCGCAGTTGCGGAGAAAACGTCGTTTACCTGTGTTTAGTTGAATATGTTACGAGTTTCACTATTTAGTAAAAAAAAAAACTTTTTAACCTTATGATTGCCAAAGAAGTCGAGAATCACGTCAACGGAAAGCTCTGGTCCAAACGCCCAGACGTCATTTGCCGCTAGATGAAGAACTTTTGTTATCAACCCTCGAGACATTCCGATTTAAATGATTGATAATAACGGAAACCGAAAGATAATATTAATCATAACATTGTTTTGGTATCATGGTCAAAGACTTCAAACTAGGCCAAACTAGAGCTTGATAAACGTAACATATTAGGTATTAAGTACGTGCTAGACTGCCTCAGCCTCCGCAACGTGGTGTATCAAAGCCACGATCAAACAGATAAACTGCCGCGCGATAACTGTCATCACTCATACTGTGTAGCCACAATCTTATACCAATCTAGCACTTCGGGCCAAAACACAATTCTACACGTCTTCGTGACGTGCAAATTTACATAGAGTAACGTAAAAAGACACAGCAGGACGATTTGTGGTGAAAAAATGTATATTAGTGGCTCTGTGAGCTCACTGAGAGCTCCCGAGTTTGTTTTGAAATTTTTAGATTTGTACGTTTTTAGCCCGCCAATCGATTGAGAAATACGACCTCTAGGCGAGAGCAGCCGTAATGCTGGACATCCAAACATCCTCACATCCACTGGACATATGAAATAACTAGCTGCGCTGCGCGGTGTTACCCGCTCATCCCAAGGGAACTCTACATTTTTCGGGATAAATAGTAGCCGATGTGTTAATCCAGGGTTTTATCGACTTTCAAACTAAATTTATCAAAATTGGTCCAGCCGTTTGAGCGTGAAGAAGTAACAAACATACTCACAAACTTTCGCCAAAATATTAGTGTGATAGTGAGCCAAGCTGACACGAAGACGCTTCGCTCGCTTGGTCAATTACTAGTAAATCCGTTTTAGTAACGTTCTACCTTACGTTGCCGAGGATAGCACGATGTTTCCATGTCACGACGACGTAACATTACGATTCGTCGTCACGTTCCACGTCAAGTTGACGTGTTGTGTTAAAGTCCTTATGTTTTTAAAATTAACACTTTTAAGTTGCAATATTCTGTACGCCCTCATCACCTGCTCTCAGAGTGTGCTCCGCGGAACCCACTTTTTGTGGGTTCCGTATAGTTTCAATTGCTAAAATGCTACTAGTCAATCATGCCGATTGTCAAAGACATAAACACGATGGGTGAAAATTAAATAGCAATTTATTATGAGTTTAGGAGTCAAGAGTAACTCTGCAGTAATCCTACTTCTAAAGTTCTGTGAATAACCGGGAAGCCTCCTCTTTCGTTACAATGATTTAATTTTGAGTAAAAAATTGCATGAGACCGTTTAGTTAAGTTATAATCGCCTTCTTGTTCTTCTTTCTTAGTAGCCAAAGCCATATTACACAAGTCTACCTACTAGAGCTTACTTTGGGACTAGATTGATTTGTGTAAGGTTATCCGATATTTATTTTAAGAAATAGAAAAGAGCTAACATGCACATGTACATATAATGATAAATCAGATAAGGAAAAACTCATCTCAATGGCTGCAGATATTCACTTATAATGTTATGTTAAGAGATCTGTACAACGAATAGTATGCACGCATGAAGATCGTGTCTACAATTCGTGTACACAATCGCACACTATTTAATATTTTTATTGCCGACAACGATGCGCAGTGGCTCGGAAATAGCGATTTTTAATAAAGATCCAAATAAGTAGCGCGTTCAGGCTTTCTCCCATACCCAGACGCAACGGGCCCAGTAATCGAGAGAATATGAACCTTATCCGATTGTGTAGAAGGTGTGTTATAGATGACAGCGTATTGGGCATGGACGGAATGCTGTAATTAAGATGATGATGCTTACAAATGTGGCCGCTTGTTATGAGTTTTTTGGCTAGTGATTGAACGTTTTTCTATGCTGTGTTAAGAAATTGTAAAGAAACTAATAGGTACATATATCTTATCTACTCTCCGGCGCAGGCATCAAATATTATAAATAAAACAGCAGGTAAGAGTCAATCGTATACAATATTTAATTAAAAGTAACTTTCATAAGTGTCCCTCATGGAAAAAATATAGCAACAAAGTTTTCGATACCTATCTTCCTACTTAAAAAAAAACGATAGGTAACCGCAAGACAAAAAGTAGGAGAAAATTAAAGCAGTGGCAACTAAGGCTTCCAATCCCGGTATTCTTGGTATGGGCAATCCCGAGATCCTGGTTAATCCAGATTTTACATACAAAAAATGCCTAATAGGTAACCTTAGAGGCGACCAATGAAACTAATGAAATAATCAGAAAAAATATTCTATCAACGCAGTTTAGCTAGGATAGACCACATATTATGTAGTGCCTATAGCCCAAGTTTTGTCGTCCTAAACTTACCGACTATACCTATATTTGTTTATAAAATCAGATAATTACCTACGTATTTTCATCTCTTAGTGGGTGGGTGGTTTAATGGTTTTTCAACTAGCAATATAAGTATCGAGCAAATTCAATCAACAGTTCTGAGAACTTTATGATGGATTCCATCATCAGTTAGCACTTTCACTGTCCCAGGATAGTTTACAATTACCAAGCGTCTACCGTATTTAATTATAATATAAAAAAATAGAGTTATATTTATATATTTTGTATCATTCCAACATATGCCCATGCAATTAAAATGTTGACACATGGTGACAAGGTTTAATCTTAAACGGTCAATATTCACAATGGTGACCATATCGTCATTAAACCTTTGACAATTAGCCATACCATTGACCGTTAAAGGGTTAATTAACGCCATAAAATAGAACCAGTAGACATTGATGGTGTGGCGTTCTACCGAGGGACGGTGTAAGTCCGTGGGTTCAATCCGAGTGTCAAGTTGTCGTTTCATTTGTGTTCAAGTGAACCCAGCAGACTTCGCTCGTCGCGCGACTCAGTATCACTCGTCTTGCTCACACGGTATTGAATGGAAAGTGACATTAAATTATTTCATTAATTAATTATACCAATCTATATTGCGTGTCGTGACGCCTAGAGACCTTCTACATCTCTGAAAAAATCACTTTATTCTATATAATTTTTAGTGTAAACATTGATTTGGAGAAACTTGTACATCTCCTCTAACATATAAGTATCAATTACCTAGTTATAATATAATTGTATTAGTTTTTAAGTATAATTTACGAAAAAATTACTTACTGTTGAGTTTCTTTCGGCTTTCTTCTCAACAGCGGTCTCTTCTTGCGAAATGCCGGTAAACTCACAATTTGACTTGTAAAAGTGCCCTTGTTAGTGAATAAATTATTTCATTTCATTTCATTACCTACATAAATAAAAACTAACACATAGAAAGAATAACTTAAATCTTACAATCGTGTTACTACAGTCTAGGCTAGATATTCGATTTCCATTTAATGTTCTCTCCATAACTTGTAATACTTAAACCGATAACCGTTCATCCTTACATAAACAGTGATAATCACCCGATCACGCCTAAGGCATCAAGTAGATCGTACACCGATGATGCATGGCTCCCATACATTTTCAATACGTGGTTAATGACAGACGCACTTTCCCCGCTCCGCCCTAATTGCTGCTCGGTGATAGATGGGTGATCGGCTATTAGCACCGCGTCATTACCGTATGGAGGTGGCTGTTTTTTTTTATTGAAAAAGTGATGGCGATGATTTTGTTGTTGATGAGATATTATATGAAGCCCAAAAATCATGAAGCACGGTAATGCACACACCCAAGACCTAAGGAAAAGTAGAGGAGGAAATAAGGAGAAATAGAGTATCACTAAGTATAATGTGCCCCGTTTCGAATGCATAATTCCACTTCATAGCCCTCTATTTTTATTGAATAGAAATTTATATTATAAATTTATAAAGAACAGTGGTTGTCCCGCGGGGGCGAGGGCGGGGATCACATGTAATTTTAAAACAAATTCAAATCTTCCCCTCCTTACGTCTAGCATAACTCTGACACGCGACTCTTTGTCGCATGACAAATACTACCTGTCACTTTTCTTTTAATATCGTGTGAGCAAGACAGGGGATGCTCACTCGCGCGACGAGGAAATCGCGGCTAGATATGCTAGCCCAGGCTGGGAACCACTAATATAGAGTATAATACTCATTAGAATAGAATACTCTTCAAAAATACAGTAGGTAACAAAAGCGAACTTATTCCTATAAAGGATATGTCCTGTCCAGTATAATTTTATTACTTAAGTTACTATTGAAAATTAAAATGTTTATTTCTCTTAAATATACAGGTTACAATAATAACAAAGGTTGGGTGCTCCTAGTAAGTATAGTAAATACCAAAGACCATTAAACTTAGATTTTATGATTTCAAGTGCTGTGTGATTTCTCGAGCAAAATCTATTATTTTAAAGACTGCATCATAAATTATTTATAAAACCTTTCTAATAGCTTACAATTGGCATCTCTAGCATTTCCTTATAGTGAAGAATAAAGGAAACGTTTTATGCCATTGAAAATTAATACCAAGCTATGAGGTGCGTCAGTTTCGTTGCCATTCGAGCAAGTTTATAATGTTAATTGTGGCGATAACTTTCCTATTATGACGATAAAAGTGGTTTAAGTTTTCCTTGACATAACTTGTTGAGCTTGTATCTAGATTACGATCTATAAATTAACGATAATTAAGCAAGACACTAAATTAAATTTTAAACAATAAAAATTAAAAATCAATAATATTTTAGATGCTTTTGTCTTTGTGTATGTTTATAAATTTAAATATTTTACGACAAAAAAATACATAATTAATTGAATTAATTGATCAATATAATTTTTTAGTATTTATATATTAATGCAAACCAAACATTTGATTTGTTACGGAGAGTCAGTTAAAATAAAAACGACGATAAATAAATCAATTGACAATTTACCTATAGGTAATATTAACTAAAGAATATTAATTTATTTATCTCATTTATTGTATTAATTAACACCGGTCCGTTTACTCCCCAAACTACCCTATTGTGACGTCGTCGCCGCGACAAATGTCTGGGGTCTAGACATGACTGTGTACCCCCCTTCGGACCGCGCCTGGTATTGGCACCCGTGGTTTGGGTGTCGGGTTATTACTCCATCTTAGTTTTGTTCACTTTCTCTGGTTTGTCTATAAAGACCCTTTATCCCAGAAACGCGTGGAGGTGTCGGGTTGAAATTAAAACCATATACTCAAGTCGACAGTTCCTTGAAGCTCAAAGTTAACGTAAAAAATAGATACGGCCGTTTATGCCCAAAAAAGTATATATGTATGTATGTACAGTCGAGTTCATTTACATCTACACACTTACGAGAACAAAAATATCTGAACACGACCCTATTGTCAGGAGCATAAAGTCGTGTTCAGATATTTTTGTTCTCGTAAGTGTGTAGATGTAAATGAACTCGACTGTACGTAACCACTTTATTGTACACAACAACTGGTTATAAATACATTCAAAACAAATAAAAAATGTACAAAGGCGAACTATACCTCTTCCAGTTAACCTTATATTCGAGAACGCACGCATCTCATATCATTCATCCATCGTCAGAACGGAGATAAAGTCGTGATTTTATTAACTTTAAATGCGTTTTTGTTAGAGATTAAGCTGCTCAGCGACTAGGTACGTCTTATCTACAAGCTCAAGTAAGCGTAACGCTGTCTATCATGCTTTATTTTTTTAGCAGGCGGAACGTACCGGTGAGTCTACTTACCTATTTCATCTGACTTAGCTCGTGCTTTACAAGTTCTTTATTTGGATAAAATTCGGTTGCTATCGTGTTTTACGGCGATCTACAATAGAGCAATATCATATCAGTGGCTTACCTATCGTCTCGTATCTCTATTAAAGAAGTTGTGTCCCTGTCCCACTCGGGTCAACCCTCTAGGAAGCCTCCATAAAATGCGGTGACTGGAACAATCTAATATAAAAACATGTCGTTTTTACACGCACTTTGTTAAGAACTCAAATGGCACTCTTCTCAAGTCAGCAGAAGCGTCAGCATAGCACGAACGCATTTACAAATTTTACTGTAACTTTCTGTTTCTAATTTGTTCTGGTTATCACGATCTATTTCCTTCAACATTTTAAAAGTATGCAGAGATATAAAGCCTCCTCAAAGTTCCCCGCACGGGTGCATTCCCCACCTCATCGAACGCTCATCTCGGCTCTGTTCTGATTAGCAGACTGTTAAGTTTCTCATTCTAATAACGAAACGGTACCTAATCGTTCTTAAAGAATGTTTATCTCTTACCTTAACTCGTTATGTTGCGTAAGTTGTGTTGTAATTGTGACACATCTGAAGCGTCGGAGTAGACAAATAAATCATTTTAAACTTACATTTTTATTAATTATGTCGCAATTGATATCATTCGCTTTAATCTTCCTCCTCATCAGCTTTATGACCATCATCCTCAAACTCCACCTTCTTTTTCGTTGTTTTGAGAGCAGCAGCCTTTTTGCCGGCCTTATTTCCTCGCTTCTGTGCCTTTTTGGCGCCACCACCCTCGCCGCCTCATTGTATCACTCGAGATCCTAGAAAGGTTAAGTTTTACGAAGGTTCTACTGCTTATATAAAATAAGTTCGTTATTGGAATGAATAAATAATTAGCGGCAAAGTATCAAACAAAACTATAACACTGTTATGCTGTCAAAGACGAATCAAAACAATACACAATGTGACAAAGGTTCGGACTCAGCGTTTGTTGTGTGCCCTTGCTCATTATTATACCTGAGACATGTACCGATGTTTTCTTCGTTTCTGATAACAAACGAATAACAGCCGGAAATAACTAAGTTACGGACTTTGTTAAGAACGGCATAGCCCCTTTAGACCTGTTTCCTTAGATCCTGTTTCGTATCTTAGCTTTGTCTTTACGTATACTATTGTTTATATCTGTTTATGTTCCACAGGAGCGGTCTCTTGACGGCGTTCTTGGCATTGTCGCTGCTATGCCTGGCCTGCGGCAACAGTGCTGCCGTACTCGCCGCCACCGGGCTCCAACGGGCTTCATCCAGGGCTCTCCCAGCTGCCCAGCCCCATGCCAGCTTCCAGGTGAGTTGATAAACAACGTATAAAATCCCTTTACCGTTCAACCTTGAAATCGATACAAAAAAACAAAATATTAGGGTCAAGCGTAAACTATTTAACATCAAAACTCTTCATCAATACCAATTTATCATATCATATATTACGACATAACCGTCTTCATACAGCATACTATGAATAGCAAGGGTCTGACACGCTTTGATAGATAAAGATAGCCTTATTGCGATTCCTAAAAGAAGAAATAGAAAAGAGTGCCATGTTTTGTCTTTATCAGCGACCGAGCATTTTTTCATGGTCGGGTTATTGGCACACTTCAAATTCGAAGCAAAACAATCAGGCAGTATCAAAAGCGGTATAGAAATAGAAGATTTTGTGTATTAAATAATTGTTATTACCAGATAATTGACATATTAACGGATGTGGAGTGTTTGTGTGTAGCCTCAAAAATGGTGGGGTGATCAGTGTTTGGTTAGAAAAGCAACAGTTAACGAAAATAAGCGGATTTTACATTTCATGCGTAAGTACAAGTTTCTTTGTGTTTTGATCACCTATTTCTTTCTCAAATCTCACAAGAATCAAGTTACAAAGTTAAATCATTAGTTATATCATGAAAACACTTGATAAAATAGGAATTATCTGTAAATTATTTTCAAAATAACTCGGAGCATTTTGACAACTCAATATTGCAAATCGGTCAAATTGCGTAGCATAAATCTACGATATAGAAGCCAGCTAACATAGACGTCTAAATAAATCAGTCGGTTTATAATCCAATTTGGGGATGCCTAGATATAAAATAAAAATTACCCTCATATTTGGGGAATCTATAGCAAATTGATATTTTCAGGTCTCCGATTCCGACAGAGAAAGAACCGTGTAAAAAATGAATAGCTAGCCTGAGAAAAATTCGATTTTTTAGCTACTAGTATTGGTTATATCCTATCTACTTATGTCGTTTACAATTTTACTATTTAATTTTGCTTTGTTACAGAATGTCCCAATAAGGCGGAATGAATAAGTCCATGAACGTGGACTGTCACGATGGATTAAAAGTATCCTGAGTAGAATAGAAGAAAAAGAAGAAAGAAGAAGTTTCATCCTATTTTTTTAGTACTGGCCAGAAATTTTTTACAGTATTCAAGAGCAAATCAAAAATTTTGTTTACAAACAATTGTTGTTAATACTTATTAATTAAAATTTAAACTAATTTCATTATTTTTATTATCAGAGAACCCAAGTATATTATTTTTATTTGATTATACGGACTAGTTTTGAAAATACTAAATATAAAGGTGACAGCAGCGTCGTCTAAGACTGAAATCAATCAGCACTCAAAATGACGACACCTTGTGGATAATTGACAGTCGTAGCCTATAAAAGAACAGCGCTACAATTTTTATACTAAATCCGCCTTAGTAATAGTCCGACTTATGATTTACTGGGCTGTGACCAATTACCTTTCGCCTACGGTCTTTTAAAATGAGGAACAAATAGATTTTTAATCGTTAATTGGAATATTTTCAAAAATATAAAAAGGGAATATACATATTTTTTTTATCTTTTATTTGATGTTATTGGAAAATGAGTAAAAAAAATGTGAATTCGAGTACTTGGAACGTTTCTCTCTAACCACTTTTTGTGGGGTTTTTTTTTACGACCATGGCAACCCGACATTTTGACGTCATTATATGTCTTTCTCTTACGCCTGGTCGCTCTGTGGCAAATCTATAACTACTATACTATATCTATGATGAATAGTCTTTGAACGCTATAAAGCATCGATGATTTGATGAATCACATCACATTACTCCGAATCACAGCTACACAATGGCTTCAATTTGTTACAAAACATCAAAGACAACCACAGAATTCAAAGATCGTTTATGAGGGTCATCAGTCACTTCAGCCAGCCCAGTGGCCTAGTTCCCAATCGTTCATTGGCCTCTTACATGCCGACCATCGTAACCCTTGGTAACCGATTATCCACGCACCAGTAACGGGTGAGGCAACGCCGGGGCGCGGCATACTGTCGTGAAACTTGCATAGACATGTTGGCGTGTAATTGCTAACAAATTGGCACTTACATTGTCACAAATGTGTGGAAACTTGCTGAAATGGACGTTCATATTATTGGCCCACCAAACTTGTCTCTTGTATTATTTTAATTATCTCTATTTTGAATGGTTATTCTGTTAACACATAAAGTCTGCGGTCTATGCTAATTGCTTACCGAATATTACATTAGGAAGTTATGTCAGATCAAGATTGCATTATGCGAAATATATTAAGTTACAAAACGTTATGTCAAATGGTGTCCACAGAACGATAACATGCCGAAGATATAAGCTCGGGAAATGGATAATATTATTCGCTATTGCACCAAGCGGTTCTGCTCGGCTGGACACGGTGTGACTGATTTTAAACGGATGGTTAGCATATTGCAAGTAAATTACTGCTTGTTTTGCAGTTCCAATTACGATCGAGTGTTGCGCTGAAATTAGGGCGTAGAATATAGGGTACTTTCAGATATTGCTGGAACCAGAAGTGATAAACATGTAAACTTAATGTTGCCAGATACACGAGAGACGTAGGTGGAAATCGTTGACATATACTCCTAGCTATAGTTTTTGAAAACTAGCCTACTTTATGGCTAAGGTATTTTACCGAAGCTAAAGTGGAAGTTTTTGACATATTTTCCGACGAAAAACGATTGTTCGGAGATATATTCTGAACTTTTCACTTTCATCTTGCCATTTTATATCTCAGGCACATCTTATTTTTTTGTATTCACCTAAGGGCTCATTCAGCTAGCAGTAGGTAGGTAAATATGTACCTACCCAAGATAAAACAGTTTATTTTGACCCAGTCAAGTGGGTTTTATTTTTATCCTTACTTGACGACGTGGTTAATTAACAGGTAGTGAAATTTTCCAAGAAACCAGCGTCCCTACCGGTGTGATCAAAACAACATAACCAGACCTAGGAATCCGTGGGGCAAATTTCGTTGACAGGTAGGGACATCCTATATCGACAAATTAAATTATCGATGTTCGTTTTATATACTAGTGTAAAAATATGTTTTTATTAAAAGTAAAAAATAATAATTACGTAATAACTCAATACTCTTCTTCGTTTTTAAAGAGAAGAGAATATTTTTTGCGATGAAAGGTGGATTGACATTTGTTACAGTATAGCTTGGACCCACGTTTAATTATTTCAGGTTGTTTTTTAAGCAATTCTTCTATTTTTTTAGGAGGCATTATTTATTTATATAAAATACTTATGTAATATAACGTGTTTACAAATGACACTGTCCGACGACATTGACAAGTACCTATTGTTTTATAGCGAGTTAGCGATTGTCTATGTAGGTAATTTACTTCTATTGAATTATCAAAAGAGGTTGAGATAATTATTAACTATTTTGTAGTGCTATAGGTATTACACCCTACCTTTATATTAAATATTGTAACCTAGCGATTATTTAAAATATGCTATGTTGAACAATTGAACAAAAAAACACACAATGTTGGGGGCGATCACTAGTATATAGAACGAACATCGATAGTTTAATTTGTCGATATAGGATGTCCCTACCTGTCAACGAAATTTGCCCCACGGATTCCTAGGTCTGAACATAACACAAATTCTGCCCATTTGTGTTTGGTCAATTTGTGTATCTGGTAAAACAAACTTTAGCTAAATAAAGAAAGAAATGGGATTTATTCAACTTCTGGTAGCACACTAGCGCTTATCGTATAGGAAGACACGAGCCACTGTATCACGCATAAAAATTCGTCGATACGTATAGTAGAACAGTGAACACGCCAACGATATCGATATTTGCATAATGCAGCGGGCGCGTGCGACGATCAAATCTGATGACGGTTCTGCTTCGTTTGCTCGAAGATTGACAGCCGCTGCGGCCCAATGGGTTTGTTAATTTATTCCACGCGGATTATGTAATTAGCTGCGTTATATTATAATAATTAACTTTATTTTTTAAGTAGGTCACAAGACTGCTTTTACAAGTCTTTGTTTGCCATTTCTAGTGGAGGCCACTTTTTCGAAGAAACACCGGAAGAGAGACACTGCACAGTCGTTATTTTTTCGTAAATATTCAGTTGTAATTTGTGATGTTGCTTTTGTGAAGTTTCTTTCCCGGACCTTTAAGACTTAGAAGAAAAATGGAGATGCTCGACAAGTATTCTAAATCTATATATCTCGGTCAAAATACGAAAACCTCGTCCGCATAGTTGCGTGTCGCAGCTAATTTGCCCCGTAAGGAGTAAAAAGAGTACCAGCAAAAAAACATAGGGACGGGCCTTACTACGCGGCCCGGATGGGGCTTTCGGCTTTCCTCAGCATTTGGGGATGATTTGTTTGTACTTTGGACCTCTTTGGTGACAAGGTGACTTTTAAAATAGGTGACCGGCTATGCCATGCTACAGGTTTGACAGCGATTCACCGCATGCCCTTGTGATGCTCGAATTGTTTAGTTCTATATCTTTATATAACGGGTATATCTGTATCTTTATATAACGGGTATATGTCGAAATGTTTTATAAAACCTCAGTGTTTATTATTTTTCTCTATATTAGGGACCTTATTCATCGTCACGATTATATACCTATATGGTTGACAACATTCGTGATTGTACACATGACAATTTATGGGTCGCATTGGACACAGGATTAAAATCCTCTAATATTTGTCAGATTGATTGTCACTACTTACTTCTCTGGGAGATGATAAGTGCCATATTCATGTTAAATCACTTCGTGTAACTAATACGGCCATAGCAATTTGTAATTATCTGATATTAGGTCTCTAGAAAGTGTTTTCTTGTTCTCTATCCAATTTTCACGGGATGGTCTTAATATGTAAATTTCTTCATCTTGGTCTACCTCCGTACCTACAGTTTGACTGTTGCATCACTATTATAATGGCTGCGTACACGTACATCAACGATTATGGATAATTATATAGATAAGTGCCCTTTACCTGTGATGTCGTGATAGCGATATTACTTCACGATGATGGTCGATGCCTTGACCTGAGGTGCGGGTGCCGTTCTACACATCCGGTTGATTAACTTGGGAAAGAGCCTTTAAATTATCAAATTTTTCACAATAATTACTGAGGCACTCTAAATGAGTCAGAATTTAAATCATTAAAAGAAACATGGGGTTAGAATTGCCAACGAATCATTCTTTTGATGTTGACCTTCATTAGCATTACTTTTCAGTTTTGAGTGATGTTAGGGTTGTGTATTAATGTTATTTAGTTACCTTATGGTCTGGGTACTGTGTCACTCCCATCGATTAAGAATGATTTTTCGTTTTCAATAAAGCGGAAAACATAATTAAAACATATTGTTATCTTGAACTGATGGAGACTTTCTGATATATCCCTGTACGTTTATATAACGTTTTTCTGCGTTTCATGCACAAGAAGATCCCTGATGTCCGCTACCGACATAAAACATGTAATCTGTAATGGTATAATCAAATACTTTCGCAAACTGCTGCCACAGTGCAGGATAGAAAGCTCCATTTCTTGGATCTTCTAATTATGATTTACAAGCAATAGTAAGGAACGAGCCTCATAATATCAGAATTTTAAACTAAATATTTTGTTACCGAATTAAACATTAATACGTGTGTGTGTGTGTTTAATTCAAATTAAACTCAGCAAAATAGACAAATTAATCCTGAAGGAATCCCTTAATCTTAATTAATTAATTTCACAATGGTACATATAAAACACAGCAAGCTATATATCTAACTTTAATCTAAAGTTTGACTACATTTCAACAGTTGGTTGGCGTGACGCTTCCACTGCAGACCATCGACTTCTACCTCATACGTCACACCGGGCACAATCGTCTTTACGATCCTAGCAAGAGACCATTTTTTTTTTTTTTTCTGTGATCTCTTGCCATAACCTTCTCCCCACATAAAAATATTTTGTTAACATGGTTGGTTGATAATGAATGTTTTAATTGTTCCCTATCAATTAAAGCAGTTACGGGATTTGGCCTTAGCAGCGAGAAACGACACCTCAACTCCCTCCCAAAAATCAATTTGGCCGGTGTCATGCCAGTTGTCTTGTGAATAGAATTTCTGTAATCAAACAGAAACAAATTACATGCATACTCAGGTGTATGTCCACTTTCGACAATTTTGGTTATATGTGATTTAAACGAATCCACGAAACGTTCCGCCAAACCATTCGTCGGCGGGTAATACGTTGGGGTAAAACTCTGTTTTACTCCAGTAAACTTACAGAAATTCTTAAATTCTTCGCTAGTCCACGTGGGACCATTGTCAGTCACTAAATGTAAAGGGTATCCAAACCTTACATAAATACTTTTAAAAATGTCTATAGTTTTTCGGGCTGTAATATTTGCCATTACAAACGCTTCTGGCCACTTTGAGTAAGCATCAATAACTACCAAGTACATTTTTCCGAAAAATGGTCCAAGAAAATCGTCATGTAACCTGTGCCAAACAGAGGGCGGCTGTGGCCATGGTGTTAATTTTATCTTTTCTGGTTGTTTGTGATTTTGTAAACAAATTTTACAATTTTTCGTTATGTCACTTATCTCTCTGTCCATTTCTGGCCACCAAAAATAAGAACGAGCTATTTCTTTAATTCTGGTTATGCCGAGATGGGATGCATGCAGTTCTAACATTATTTCATCCGTAAGTGAAGGTGGTATAACTACTCTATATCCCCACATCACACAATCCTTATCTGTGGAAATTTCATTTTTCCTGGCAAAATAGCAATCATATTTTACGCCCATATTATTACTAACTGGCCAACCATCTCTGCAGAATCTAATAATGTCACACAGAGTTTTGTCCAGTTTGGTCTCCTTTTGAATAGTTTCCCAATTTAGTGTAGTCAATTTTGAACTATTAATATAATTTATGCTATTTATTTCAAAAGACTTTGTCGTAATGTCAGTATCAGTATTTCTATCCACATCTATTTCATCTACAACCACACGCGATAAATAATCAGCTGGATTATTCTTGGATTTAATGTGTTCAATCTCATAGTCAAATCCACTTAAAAAAATTGACCAATCCGTCAATTGGCCGTCTTGTTGCCATTTTCGGGATTCCATATTTAGGTCCTAGTATTTTAGCCAACGCTTCATTATCAGTTTGTAGAATAAATTTTTGACCAAATAAATGCTCATAGAATTTTGTAACTCCAAAAACAATAGCATATGCCTCTTTTTCCAAAATCGGATATTTCATTTGAGTATCATTTAACTTCCTACTAGCGAAAGCTACTGGTTTTACCTCGTTATTACTGTTTTTGACAGATAGTATAGCAGCAACACCGCTGTCACTAGAGTCACAAGTTAACACAATAGTTGACTGCCTATTCAAGTGTGACAAAGAACATGTGTTCGCTAGTGCATTTTTAATACTATTGAATGCTATGTCACATTCATTTGTCCAATCAAATTTATCTTTTTTTAAACATTCATATAAAAGGCTTCAATATAGTTGCCATATTTTGTAAAAATCTGTTATAATAATGGACAACATTTAATTTTTTTGAAGTCACTATATTTTAATCCCTATTCGATGAAATTGGTTTCCTAAGCACTATAAAATATTTTTTAGAATTTTCAGACCACCATTTTTTGAGAAAAATGGATATGAATAGCAAAAGATTATTCTGAGGCTGAAGAAAGTTAATTTCAAATCATTACGATTACGTGCGATATAAAAAAAATGTCTAGGTATGTGTGCGTGGAAGTAGACAAATGTCATTGATGTCATTGTCAGAGTGTGTGTGTGGGTGTCTAAACGTAAACAGTTCGTTCATATTGCGCTTGAAATTAAAATCAAAAAACTGGTACAAACTCTGTGGGACTCCCTGAATAGTTAGTGATAACGTTCGCACCGCTGCCCGGCATACATGGAGCATCAAAATAACACTGTGGTGAGGCGATTTTGGACACAAATTGTATAAAACTGTCGTGATATAAAGTCTGTTGTTTTTAAATTGCACGCACACAGACAAAGATTTGAAATAACAGCTCATTTTGAATAAAAAATCAAAAAGAAAGAAGGGTTAGATATTGCCCATTCCAACAGATGACAGGAACTGTCACTTGTCAAGCCGACTGACACTGCGCAGGTTTCGTTCGGAAATCGCTATCATAAAATTTTAAAGAACTGCGTTTTGTTACTGCAATATTTCTGATACATCATGCAGAGACTCTGTGGGAAGTGTGCTCAAATAATAAAAGGCAGGCATTTTCTCACATGTTCATGTTGCAAAAAACATTACGACCTGCTTTGTACTAATGCGGAAAAGAGATATAATATAATGACATTAACTCAAAGAATAAATTGGAAATGTATGAAATGCTGCCAAGCGAGTCCAATATTACATAAAAATCAAATCAAAGATTCAGAAACCAAGCCAATTATTGCCCTGCAAACATCGCCTAGGCCTAAACTAAATCCTATGCAAGAGATAGCTACCACCAGCAGTGAACCACAAGTACCTCACCAAAATAAAATTTTGGATTCTCATATACTCTCCAGTACCGAGTCATCGGATGAGGAGGAATCATTTACTTCACCTAATAAACTAACAAAGAGTATGGACTGTTTAAATGGCTCCACGAACCATTTAACTGACTATAATGAATTGCGTGATACAATATCCCAACTCACAGAACAACTGAATAGCATGCAAACGGAACTAGAGAATTCTATACTAGAAAATAACGCATTGCACAAGGAGAACAATCAACTTTCAACGGAGATCAAAGTGCTAAAATCATTGTGCCTACTTTCAACACATGGAAGAAAAACTGATGAAAACGGAAAGAAGAAAAAAAGACATTCATTATTCAACTCCACAGCAGCATCAACTCCTGCTTCACCTGTGTCAGTGACCACAAACTTTGAAAACGGCCAAAATATAAGAATATTACGTTTGCAACAGGAAATCGAAAATTTAAAAGAAGAACTTGATAGAGCAATAATGGAAAACACTAACTTGATGCACCGTGTAGAATATCTTATAAAGCAATTGCGTGCACCTGAAACCATGATTAAGAACCAAGAAAAGGAAAATACAAAGAAAACTACTAAAAGGATTTGCGTTATTAGTAGTAATAATGAAGAGCACGTTAGAGGCATAATTCGAAAAAACTTTGCTCCTGATCAAATGTGCCACTACATTATCACCGATGGTGGTGTAAATGAACTAGTTAAAGGAATCGAACAAAAATTGGAAAATTATACACTTAATGACACATGTGTGATTCTTATAGGTGATTCTGACTTTGAATTAACACGGAACTACCTAAATACAATTGAAGTCTTGAAAAAACAGCTGCAAATGGTTCAACATACAAATACACTCGGGTGCAAAGAAATCGGACCACCCCAGCATTTTTAGCAGTTTTCCATTTTCTATTAAAACTGTAAGCTCGACCATAACAATTTAAATACCACGTGATAGATAATTTTCTGCCCTATCAAATGACACCAATATTCAAGGGCGGGAATGGATATTGTGCAAAATGTGGGCGTGGAAATCACCCCCCTCCAACTGCCTCGTTAACGCATGCACTAATTGGCCACCTACCATTAGGCATAAAACCAGTAATTATCATTGTTTATGCATCATTCGTAATTGATACGCCTTCCTGAACACTGCTCTCATCGACTCGACCCTGAAAAACTGAAGAAACATGGATACTACCCCAAATGAAGCCGCCCAAGCAGTTGCCCTGTTGCAGAGTGGGCTTAGTCAACGTGAAGTGGCTCGACAACTGAACCTATCGAAGTCATCAGTTCAACGTGTGTACCAGAGGTTCCGCGAAGATCAGACGTTCTCCAGAAGACCCGGAACAGGCAGAACTCGCAGTACTTCAGAGAGAGATGACCGTTTTATCGCTGTTTCCTCGCTACGAAATCGTCGATTGAATGCTGTTCAGCTTCAGCAGAAGCTCCGAGAGACCCGGAATGTGTCTATCAGCCGATGGACTGTCAGAAGAAGACTGAAGGAGAAGGAATTGACAGCTCACAGGGCTGCCAATGGCCCAAAACTTACCCCAGGACACCGCGGTGCACGACGTGTCTTCGCTCGCGAACATGAAGATTGGACCCTTCAGCAATGGAGGTCCGTACTTTTCTCCGACGAGTGCAGGATAACTTTGTTCGGTAATGATGGACGAGCACGAGTTTACCGGAGGCCTGGGGAGCGGTTTTCTCAATGCTGCATCGAGGAACGTGTTGCCTATGGTGGCGGGTCAATCATGATCTGGGCTGGCATTTCTCTGGAAGCGAAGACGGACATTGTGTTCATCACAGGGCCAGGTACAAGGCGAAATGCGGGCGGTTTGACTGGTCCTCGATACGTAGAGGAAATCCTGGCTGATCATGTGGTTCCATTTAAGCATTTTATCGGCGATGACTTCATCCTCATGCAAGATAACGCACGGCCGCATACAGCCCGGGCCACTACGGACTACCTGGAGGAGGTGGGCATCAGCGTTATGGAGTGGCCAGCACGAAGTCCTGACCTGAACCCGATCGAGCACATTTGGGACGAGCTGAAAAGAAGAATCCGAGCCAGAAATCCCGCCCCTGAAACTTTATTGGAGCTTAGGTATGCGATCGAAGAAGAATGGGCGGGCATCCCTCAAGATACCGTAAGAAAATTAATAAGGTCGATGAAAAACCGTATGACGGCCTGTCGTAGGGCTAGAGGAGGCAATACACGATATTAAATTGCTGAAAATTGTTTTAATTTTTACTCGATTTCCTTAGAACCACAGTTTTCCCCTTAGGCAAAAGTTTTACTCCAGTACGCATTTTTAGGGCGGTAACGTTCTAAGCCCTGAAAATTTGAACGTATTGGCCGCACACCTTCGGAAATCAGATGAATTTATAGAGGAAAAGCTTACTATTCATATGGTATATAATATGTTATGGCCACCCTTACAGTTTTTACAGAAATTGGAAAATTGTTAAAAATGCTGGGGTGGTCCGATTTCTTTGCACCCGAGTGTATTATCATATGCCTTCCAGTTTTCAAGCTAAGTAGATCAGCAAACATATTTAATAAACGCATAGAGGCCTTTAATAACTTATTATATCTTGACAATCTTGTGCACCAGTATGCTTATATATTAGACAGCAATAAAAGTCTAGTCTACTCACACAAGATGTTCTCAAGATTGTCAGGAAAGTTGAATTGGAATGGAGTGAAAACAATTATTAACGACTTAAATGCGCTACTAACGCAGCTTGATTTTTGCATCCCCAACCTACAACACTCGAATAAAAATTGTGAAGATGTAAATACCACTAATGAACAAGAAGAATCAAAGGAGATTGATGGCGATGATCAGAAGAAGACCACTGATGAGCAAAATTCGATAACAAACACAGAAAAATACGGACAGACAACTTCTAGTGAAAAGGGAAATATTACACCTGACGAAACAGAAGAAAAACTGGCGACTGAAAACAACAATCTGAGTGAGGGTAACTTTTTTCGTTCTTAAAGAGGAACAACAGTCTTTAATAATTTTTCACCAAAACATCGCTAGTGTACTACGTAAACGCGAATTGCTAGAATTAACTCTCTCGGATTTGCGGAAGGCGAAGAAAGAGCCAGATGTTATATGCCTGTCAGAAACCTTTATAAAAAGCGGTTGTGAATCAAATATTAAAATCAAAGGTTACAAACTAGCTTCTTACTTTTCTAGAGAAAAAAATAGAGGAGGAGTATGTGTCCTCACAAAAATAGGACTGAAATTTAAAGAACTTGCGCACATAAATAAGCAGGCAATATCAAAAGAATTTGAATGTTGTGCAATAGAGTTAACCTGTAATAAACTTATTGTTATCACCTTGTACCGCACGCCAAATTCTGATGTAAACATATTTATAAGAGAGCTTGATACAGTTTTAAGTCACTTAGCTAAAGAAAAGGATAAAAAAGTCGTGTAAGCCGGAGATTTCAATATAAATACTATCATACCAACTAAAATTACTGATTCTCTGAATGACTTGGTTTTAAGACATAATCTTAAAATTCATATCACAAAACCTACCCGACTTAAATCATGTATAGACCATATCATCAGTAACATAAAGGAAGCAGTCGGCAAGGTTCTTCCGTTAGGTCTATCGGACCACGAAACTGCTCAAAGCTTAAATATCCCTGTTAATGAAAAGCACATACAACCGACAACATAATTTGTGACTAAAAGAAATTACAGTCTCAGTAATATACGTAAATATCGAGAATGTTTAAAATGTCTAAGTTTCTCTGAGACCTTCAATGCATCGGACATGAACGAGGCTTTCAACGCATTTCATGACTTAATCAGCTTATTCTATGATCTCTGTTTTCCATATGTAAGATTTAAAGTGTCAGTAAATAGCAAAACGCCAAAATGGATAACAAAGGGTATTAAAGTAAGCTGCAAAAACAAGCGAGCACTACGTTTTAAATATTATAAACACAAAACTGTCGAAAGTAGACAAAGATATAAGAACTATTCTAAAGTATTACAAAATTGCATAAATGATTCACAACGATTACGAAACCATAAATACCTACAAAATTCTACAAATAAAAGCAAGGCATGTTGGAATATAATAAAAGACCAACCAGATGTGGATAATCATTGTATATCGGAAATTAATAAAGATGGGAATATAATTAAAAATGAAACACTAATAGCTCTTGAATTCAACAATTACTTCATACAACCTGAGAATGGCAACAAAAGCTCGTCCATTAGAAATACAAACACAAAACATATAAATCAATCAATTTTCCTAACTCCTTTGGGTTGCAATGAAGTAAGTAGTATAATACGATCACTTAAAAATACGAATTCGACGGGATATGACGGAATATCAACAAAGATTTTAAAATCATGTATCGATGAATTAGTGCCCGTTATAACCCATCTAATAAATTTGTCATTTGAGTTGGGTTGTTTTCCAGATGCCTTAAAATATTCAGTAGTCATACCTCTGTTCAAAAAAGGGGATAAATCACTAATGTGCAATTATCGCCCCATAACACTTATACCGATTATATCTAAGATATTTGAAAAGGCCATTCATAAAAGACTTATGTCTTTCTTTGAGAAACATCAAATCCTTAAAAAAGAACAGAATGGATTTCAAAGAAACAAGAGTACTACACTCGCAGCTTTTAACTTAATAAATAATGTGGTTAGAAGTATTGATAAAAAAAAGCCAACAGTCGTAGTATTTTTTGATATGTCAAAAGCCTTCGATTTTGTGTCACATAAGCTACTAATTAACAAGCTATATAATTTAGGTGTTCGAGGTACAGCTTTGGAATGGATAAAGTCGTATCTGGATAACAGACGACAATGTGTCCAAATCAGGAGTACGAAAGATTCTACAGTTTCCTATCATAGGTCATCGTACGTGGTTAACAGCCAAGGCGTTCCACAAGGAAGTGTACTAGGTCCGCTCCTTTTCCTAACTTACATAAATGACTTACCAGATGTAACTACAAATGACTGTACACTTTTTGCGGATGACATTTCAATTTTAGTAACTTGCAATGACATTGAAAATTATAATAATGAAATAAATTTTACAATTAGACAAATAATACAGTGGCTTGAATCAAATAATTTATCTGTTAATCTTAATAAAACCCAATTTATCCAATTTTGCAATGTTAAAAATAAAATTATGACATTAGATGTTCATTACAATAATATACAAATCCAAGAAGTGTATATTGCAATTTTTTTAGGAATTACAGTTGATAGGAACTGTAATTGGAAAAAGCAAGTAGATTTAGTCTGCAATAAGATTATGAGATTTATATATGTTTTAAGGCGTCTTCGCAATATCTCTACTTGGAACACAGTTCTCATGGCATATCATGGATATATTGCCTCGATACTACGATATGGCCTTCTTATATGGGGGAATGGTATTAATGTAAATAAAGCATTTATAGCTCAAAAAAAATGTATACGAACGATGTGTGGCGTGTCACCGCAGGAACCATGTAAACCGCTATTTGAGAAACACGGAATTTTAACACTGCCATGTATGTACATTTTTGAGGTAGCCATTTTTGTAAAGAAACACCCTGAACTGTTTAAAAAAGCAATTGAAATATACCCTAGAAGCACGAGACACCCGAATAAACTTGTAATGGACATGGTTCCCAATAGTGCACTCTTTATGAAGGGAAGTTACCAGATGTGTATAAAGGTCTATAATGCAATTCCAGATGATATAAAATCCCTGCCTATAAACCAGTTAAAAAAAAAACTACACTACTGGCTAACACAAAAATTTTTTTATTCCACAAATGAGCTTTTAAATGAAAAGTCTTCAAATTAATATTAATATCGTATAAGTAAATTCAATATTATAATTATTACCTTCACTATTGTTTTTGCATGCTAATATTTAGCAAAATATGTTTATATTCCGGATAATATAACCTGACATCTAATTGCACCATATTTTAAAGCAAATAAAGAATATTTCATTTCATTTCATTTCATTTCATTTCAATAAAATTGGTTAATATTTTCACTGCTTTTACGTTATGTTCCAATTAAATTTTCACAATAAAACTAATATATTATGAAATATACGCTAAAGAGGAGCGGCACACTGCCGGCAAGCCGATTATACGAGTATACTTACATTATGACAAACAAAGTTTTATGCAATAGAATTTGGGGAAACCAAAATCCAGATATCTTCCCGATATCTTTCAGCCGTGTACCTACAATAAAGGGGAAATACAAAACTAAGATGAAAGACCAGGGGGCCTTCTATCTACTTTGTGAGATGAAGACTTGAAGAGTTAATAAATACTCATATTCTGTGCTTGCAACCGAACCGGAAGATACCTATAGTTTAAGAAGAGCAGTTTGATGCTTGTACCACTAATGAAGCAGAATAGATATCTGTGGTGTATCAAATGCAGTGATTACGAATTTGCCATCAGTGAAATGAAACGAGGACTAGACCGAAATTTACATTTTCCAAAAGACATGTGTGTAACTTCGTTAAAAAAGGTGTACCTATAGTTATTTAATTAAACTTATTTTTATTTATTACTTTGATTTCAAGATACGTGAAATTTGATACGTTATTTTATTTATAAGTGGAAGTATTATGATTATGAACATACATTAAAATCCAGGGAGCATTTCGACAATACGTCAGTTTTGGTTGGTAAGGTTTACGAAAAAATATTGTAAATCACGAGTATTCCTATGAACAATAATCCTAATGGGAATATTTACGATGTTTTCACATGAAAAGCCAGTTTTCCAGATGTTTTTTATTATCTTTCAATTCTACTGGCTCTTGTTGTATTTTTCGATACCTACTTATATGCTTATTGCAGTGTAAAAAAATAACGACTACTACTACAGAATAAAAACAATAAAAGGTAATACACATTTTCTTTCAATATCTGAAGCCACTTTTATTCACAGTTAGTCGTTTGAGTTGAACTGCATTGATATTTAGACACACAAGATGCCTTCGATTTCTTTAGTGTTTTACTTGGGAGGACCCACAGTAGGTAATTCGTAGATTTGTACATTTTCTTCTAACTGAAAAAAATAACATAATATTACCCACTGAAACATTTGTATCAACTAATTGTATAATCAAAACATAGAGATTCCTAGTACTTACATTACAATACATTTATAATTTATGATCTTCACAAAAAGTGAACCTTTTAGGGAGCTTTTAGGATATTGACTTTGTACAAAGAAGAAATATTATTTATCGAGGGACACCATGATCATGCGTTTATAATTTCGTCCTGTGCCGAAACATTCTATGATAACATGGCCTTTCAATTATTATTAGAAAAAAACAGCCAAATCAAAATAAAAACTGCTGAAAGCTGAGAATAAAAACAAACATCTAATATGTTGCTATGACAACACGGACACTTAGTCTATGGACGTCGCATGACAAGTTGTTTGTATACGTCGCATGACAAGTCCACAGATGCAATACATTTTTTACTTATAAATGCACAGGCGGTATCCATTCCAGCCTTGAAATTGCGTTACGCCTTTTTGGAATGAAATACTTTTATTTTTACAAAAAAAGTGTCTGAAACTAAAAAAATAATTAAAAGAAAAAAAAGGTGTTGAGTAATTTTGCAAATACTATTAGATAAATCAATAAAAAGTAGGGGTAAAAAAAATGAAATGTTGTTCAAAAAACAAAACGATCTCAGCATTTTGACATTTTCCGGCCTGGGCAATGACAGCAAAGGCTTTATTTTACTTTGGATAATTTTAACACCATCTTTGTCTACTTCAAATCCAAAAACCTCCAACTTTTCTTGAAAAAATTTGCATTTTTCTAATTTTATTCTTAGTCCTGACTCTTTTGATCTCCTTAGAACCAATTTTAAATTTTCATGAGTGTCAGCTAGTGTTTTTCCATATATGTATATGTTATCAATATACACAATCACATCTAACCCGCTTAATTTTTGTGACATAAGCCGCTGAAATGATCCGGGGCCAGTACTGACCCCGAACGGTAAAAATAAATATTTGAAAATTCCCTCTTCTGTCACAATCGATACTAACTTCTGAGATTCCTCGTCCAACGGAGCCTGTAAGTACGCTTCCCGTAAATCTAGCTCACAAAAATACTGATTTCCTTGTAATTTCATCAAAATCTGATCTATAGTCGGTAAAGGATAGTGATCGATTTTCAAATATTTATTTATCGTTATACGGAAATCTCCACACAAACGTACTGAACCATCCGGCTTTAAGACAGGTACAACTGGTGTGCCCCAGTCTGCATATTCAACGGGCGCAATTCGCTTGTTTTCAATTAGCCTAGCAATTTCATCTTTTACCTTGTCTTTCAAGGCGAATGGTACAGTTCTCACCGGCATAAAGATTGGTCGAGCGTTTGCATCGATTTCCAAATGAATTGGCTCTCCCTTATACTGGCCCATACCTGGTTCGAAAACTGATTTAAACTCATTTTGAATTTTTTGTGTGAGAACTTCTTTTGTTGTTGTCTCACAACTCCTTTGTTCAAATTTAGGCGGCCATAATTGTAGTGCAGAGAGCCAATTTTTACCAATTATTCTAGGCAATCCATCTTTAACAATAAATAACATCTGGTTTCTTATACTACTGTTCCCAAATGACAAATCAAGATTTTCCAACACGCCTAGTGGCGTGGAAGTCGATTGATCGAAATTGGTAAAAATTACTTTGCGTTGTTTTATTTCTAAATCCGGGAAGTATCTTTTTTTGTCAGAATGTGTAATAGTACTTACATCAGCTCCGGTATCAACTTCAAAGTCTAACAAGTTACCATTAACCGAGACACTTAGCTTAGCTGACGGAATTTTTTTTTTCTCGCTGAAACAAAAAATGTCAAATATTTCAGCTTCAACTGTGTCCTTCTCATCCTGCTTTCTTTCAGTGGATCCTGAACTCGTTGCGTCTCCTGTATTTAATGTCTTCATCCTCCAATTATTTTTATTTTTATTGCACATTTTATAAATGTGACCCTTTGTTCCGCATTCACTGCAAAACTTTTCCCGCAGGGTACACTGAGCTCTTATGTGCCCTATCTTTCTGCAGCAATAACATGTCGTGTCCGTTCCTGTCTGTTTTGGTTCATTTCTACTTTGTCGCCAATTCGATGCATAGTTTTTGTTTCTATTTATGGATTTTTCTTGCATTTTAAACATTTGTGGCCGTTCTTCTTCCTTTTCGTGCTTAAATGCCAGATTATAAGCGGCCTCCACTGTTTTAGCAACGTTGATTAATGTTTCTAAAGGTAATTCCGCCTGTTTCAATATCTCAAACCTGACCGCATCACACCGAGTGCCATTCAATAGCCGCTCTTTAATTTCATCATCTAAATTTTTAAAACCGCAATTTTTTGATATGCCTTTTAGTTCCAACACATATTGTTCTATAGTTTCGTCCCGTTTTTGGTTTCGCTTTCTGAATTCCGCTTGTTCTAAAATATAGTTTTTTATTGGGTGATAATGGTTCTGCAGTTTATCACATATTGTTTCGTAATTTTCCTTTATCGGTGTACCAGGAATGCAAAGTGTAGTAAGTAGTTCAAATACGTTTGGGCTTAGTTTGGTGATAAGTAAGGGTACCTTTTTATCCTCCGCAATCTCATTTAGTGGAAAGAAACATTCCAATTGCTGTTTATAAGCGTTCCAGTTATCACCTGTAAAATTTTCCAAATTCGCAATTGGGTTCATGATTGAAACATTTAAATTATTTTGCGGCTGGTTGCGATGATCATCAATGTATTCTCGTATATAACTCCTTATTTCGTCAACTATATTTTTATCCGAAAAATAGCATGCGGGGTCATCAATCAAATTGTTGGCAATTATTAATAATTCTTCTTTTCTTTTTGTTTGGATCCAAGCTTTTTTTCCTGTACGTATTAACCAGTCAACAGGTTCCATATTTGTTACTTTTATACGTAGGCGCCATTGTTCGGTTTGACTGTTTTATGCTGGAATTGAAAAATTCTTCCGTTTCGCTTCCCAACTTACTCCCTTTTATATATAACAATATTTATATCACGCGCGTTCGTTTGCCTCGTCGCCAAATTGTTGTATCCGCTAGTAATTAATTAATACGCGAATTGTATTTTTGATAGACACGTTTATTTCGTTTTTATAAAATATCTCACCGAATGACAGGGATGACAAAATAAGCCGTTGCCATAGATATATAACAGTCACTAGCTATTAGCCCAACAGAATTTAACAACCTACGCCATATTGCGGGTTTTTATTGGTACTAATTTATCTAACAGTCGACAAATTTTCGGTAACTGAGGTTGAAAGTTCGATGAATGTAAGTGGTGTAAGCAAAGAGGAAACAAAACTAAATATTCCGAAAATTTCAAGTACTTTTTGCATAATAAAGCCAAAACTATATTAAGTCAGGTTTTTTCAATAGGATTCAGTGTTTATTTCAGAAGAAGAATGAAGGATTGAGCAGCATTCCGGTAAACAATGTTTTGAATTTGGTTCATGACAAATCGCTATTGACGTTTGATAATGCAAATATACGACGTATGCACATTACAGCCATATGAAAGCTGTTTGTAGCGCCACTGTCCCTGAGCCGGACCGGACCGACGCTTGTTAGGCTACACCTACATCAGGCGATGGTCGATGTTACCGGGAGCTAAATTTCGTTTCTGTTGTCTTTATTATCAATCTAAGCAAATAATAAACTAAAAAATATTTTACGAGCCGCAAATTTAGCCCGTTTTTTTATTACCTTCCTCTGTTTTTAACCACATGCCTCCTTTTTTCAATTGCCTGTTCTTGATCACATAATCACGGTAACATGATGCAAGTGTTGGGTCAGTGGCTTGGAATAACTGTTCGCAATGTTTAACAAATAGCCGTGGATACGAGACGAAGGCACCAAAACCAATCCAATTCGACTTACTCAGTTTATTCAGATCGTGAGTAGGTACAGCTTGCAATTACCTCAAATTGATAGTTTAAATCAAAATGCTTTTAAATAGCGGGCCTTTTAAATACTTAATGGTAATAATTTTAAACTCCTAGGGTATAGTTAAATTCACACTGACAATTAAACACAAACAAATATAATAATGAAGTATGACCATGATATGACCGATATATACTAATCACATAGAAGTCATCAATTAAATGCATAAAGCCTAATAGATGATACTTCCAGATAGATATCATCAAACAGTTGAACAGTTCCGTTATGTCTATTTACTTTGGTTGGACAACTTCACGTAACGATAATTGTCATACGCACAAACAAGAAACGCAATAAAATTGTAAAAGCGTGAACAACGGCAGGGAAATGCTTGAGCAATTTTGATTTGCATTTCTAGAGAGTTTTAGAATAATTTGACTTTGTTGCTGTAAACGGAGGTACACCATTGATTTATATTTTTGTTTTATTCGGGATAATATTCGTAGTTTCTTTGTAGACATATTTTAAGTTGTCACACATATGAACAGCTCGGTACACGTTACTAAATTTTAAACCTTAAGACTTTGTAATAGCGGCTTGTGAACTTGCTCGGGAACGTATCAACATGTTTCACCTAATACACGCTTTGTCCTGTACATCCTACAATCAGCCTTTTTCCAACAGGATGAAATGGAAGCCTGGACTCCCGTCCTCACAAACATCGCAGTCCTCATCATCGCATCAGTCCACTGCCTGGTCTGCATCGTCAGCATCTATCACCTCTCCAAGCGAGTCTGCCCCTGCTTCCGTCCAAAGCAGGCCTACGACCACAATCAGTTTGACCCGGGCTTCAAACCGTACATCATACATGTGGACGAGAAGAAAGATCAGAAGGAGAGGGATAGAGAGCGAGAGAGGGAGAAGGGACATGAGTTGTGCAAGGAGTTGGAAGGAAAGCTACAGGGAGAGACGCTTAAAAAGAAAAAGGTTGGTTTGATAAACGCTGTAGGTAAATAATTAGTTTATTTTTTGATCTTGAGTTAACTAAAATCTTGGAGGAGGTATTTACCAGTAGTCCTACTAGGGTGAAGGAACGCAATCCTTCAAGTAAAATAGCCGCCTGTAACTAATATCAAAATGCTTAGCACTTTATTCAGAGCGGTTTCAAGTGAGAGTCATGTCTCTTGAAAAACTTCACTGCGCCGGCGTCATTTTAGGCACCGTATGTATAATTTAAAATAATGGAAACAGCAACAAGGATCTTATGACATCACCATAAGCATATTTAGCGATTTAACAGCATTATCAAACATTATATCGATCTTTCCAGCAGGTGGAATCTCCCGAGTTCGGCAGCGCCAACAGCAAGGAGAAGCTAGTGTCGCACTGGCTCGGACGCCAGGCGCCTACGCTGGCGTCGGTAGCGCCTGTGGCGCCCATAGCGCCAGTACCACCAGGAAGAGGGCGCCGCGCGCGTGGGGTCCGCAAGCGCCCACCGCAGCTGCTGCTGTTGCCCGCGCATCCGGCCAGCACGGTCAGTGAACCTACTTTGTATACTTTAAGACTACAACCAGAAGCGGGGAAACGTCCTACGATGGACGATGGAAAATATTACTTAACATCCAATTCAAATGCATGCAAGGACTGGACATAATATCTTCGGTAGCATTATTTGTATAACTGTGTTACAGGATGTAATTTACTAACCTAAATTGCCAATATTTTCTATTCATTAGAACTTGCGATTTGCAGAAAATGTTCTTGCGCTCCTTTCGATTTGCAGTCGTAAGTATTTTGAAAAAAGGTTTCCGTGTTAAATTATTAAGTGCATTTAGATTAGACGAGCCTGTTTCAATATCTTAGAATACCATACAAAAATCGATGATGCAATCCTATATTTATTTACAAACCATTCAATGTACATACATCATGTAACTTTGCATCCGAATTACCAGTTAAATGATTCTTATGCACGTTATATGAAGTAATATAAGAAATGACCGCAACAAAGACTTCTAATACGAGTTATTAGGAATAGAATGGTGCCGGTCACGGGTCGCAGAGGACGATAAAAACTATCATTTCTGTAATGGTCATAATACGACATCAACACAGTCATAAATGACAGTATTCTACCCTAAAGAAAACACGCAACTGTGATAATATTGCTGTCACAGTCATGCTGCAGTGATAAAAACTTTGTATAGGGATGCATTTTACACTTTTTATTTTAGACAAAGATGTTGAACGCGAATTTGTGCCAACTTGCATCCCACAATACATGTATAGAAATACAAATCTAAATGTTGATAAATAAATAAATACGTATCATTATCAATTAAGGCTTTTACTATGGATACTAGACGGCGATAAATATATGCTTTCATTACAAATCCCACGACCATATCCGTGTTCATCGTACTAATACTCGCCCTTGTCGATGACCTAATAAAAATATTTATTTAAGACAAAATCTAATATTTTTTTTAAGGTGGAATACTGGTTATTAATACTTTGATTGTGTATGGGACGTGCGCCGGCGCCCCCCGCGCGCGTGACTTTTGACAGCGTCAACTGTCAAGAGATCCCATTCATTCTCTCATTATTTTTTTCATTAACCATAATTCACTCTAGACTTTTCGATCCGTAACATCAATTTCGTTGCGATTCGCTGGTAGTTCTATCGATCTACTGGTTTGAAAATACCAAATTCTCACTATACTCCGCCGGTTTGATTCAATTATTAAAACAAATACTAATTAAATTCTTTACCTTAGATTTTATAATGTAATAAAACGAAATGTGATAAATCGTGAAAACAGGGAACTTAAAAAAGAAACAGAAGTTATTCGAAAATACGAATTAATCTTTATATTATCCTCGTTTGTATTACCATACTAGATAACGATATAATTACAATATGCAATCATCTTGTGCCTAAGAAATTGTTGAGATTTTTTATGGACGCAATGTCTTAAAAGAATGATATCCATAACGTTACCAAATAATACATAACGAAAGTGGGAAACGCAAGTGATACGCCGAAGACCGCACGAGAGCACAAATTCTGATAACAATTGCATATTAGAAAGCATTTTATCGGAGATTCCCACGCGAGGGCGAAAAATTGCTATTTCGTAACACATGACATATGAGAAGCATGTGCAAAGTGTTATTGCTTTCTACTCGATATTTGGAGTGTCCGACTTGAATGGAAATCACGTGCTTTGAATCAATATTGATGCATAACTCGCGATTACTTCCGTGTATGATTATGACATGGTAAATGGATATTATTTGCATATCATTTGTTACATATAAAATAACGTGGGTTTGAGACTAAAGAGGAATCTGCGGAAAAGTCACCGAGGCTCTCCGGAAAAGTGTTGAGGGTATCCGCAAAATAACGTACTGTCATCTTTAAAATGTTCAATGGTGCTATTTGGTGTAATACATACAGCTGTATTATGAATGTTATTTTTTCTTTAATAACTTTGGTTTTTAAACCATTAATACAAAGATCAAAGCTTAAAGAAAAATTTAAAAAGGAGCTACCTTGTGGAGGAGCTACTCTGGATTACCGGTCCAGAGCGTTAACCACTTCGCTACCCTAGCTCGAGGTAGACCTGACGAATTTTTCCTTATGCTTTGTGTGTCGATCCTTGCATCGATCTATTCGTGATATCTTTTATTTTTTCTTTTATTTATGATGATCTTTGTATTAATGGCTTAATAAAAAATTTGGTGTACCCACATTAAAAAAATTAGACATTACATGTTTCATAAATTTATATAACGTTTGTTTTTGTTAATGTCTTCAAATAGGTTCTCCAATGCCAAGGTTGAAAAAGACATGTGTTTGTTCACTATTCAGAATTGAACGGGTAAGGTAACATCCGACAAAACACTCCAAATACGCACCGTTACAATCGACGACAGAACAAGAAACAAACATTGATTTGTACTTTTACTTTATTTAGATTTTGAAAGTTGGTTGGTATATAGTTAAATAAAATGTCACTTAATATATATATATTTTTGTCTGTATTTACATACTTTTGTGAACACAGAAGCTGTAAAGCGTTCGAAACGTCGAGGATTAAAATGGATTAATTTACGCAATATTATCCGTGGTTACCATCCCACGTGCAATAAATTACATAACGTTGCTGATTCTGTAATATTTGCTCGGGTTAGCGACCGAGGGGAGCGTCAGCAAAATAACGCATTATGTAATAACATGCAGTAATGTGTAGTCATTTGCTCAAACAAGGTGCTTGCGCGTGAGTGTCTCGGACATATTGAACAACCGTTACAAGTGGCAACGGCTCTCAAACTTTCGGCAACGGGGTTCCGTAAACAAAGGGTGCTAATGGGACCTTAGTTCTAAAGCACCGGTATCTGTCTACCTGTCACAGGGCTGTCTCTTTTCAACCGTAATAGGTAGATACTTGAAATTTTCGCAGAATGTGTATTAGTTATGCCGCTATAACAACAAATGGAAAACCGTGTTTTTTGGGCTTTCTACATTTTATTTATAACGGTTGAGTGCATAGCTATACTATATGGCCGCTATAACTACAGACACAAAAAAAGTGTACCTAACCAATATCGGAAAATAGTAATACAACTTAATGTAACCAATGTTTTACCTACTTATTCGTGTTCACGGAATACAAAAAGAAATCGGTTTTTAGCGTTCCGTACCCAAAGGGTAAAAACGGGACCCTATTCCTGAGACTTCGTTGTCCGTCCGTCCGTCCGTCCGTCTGTCACCAGGCTGTATCTCAAGAAAGGTGATAGACAGTTGAAATTTTCATAGATGATGTATTTCTATTGCCGCTATAACAACGAGTACTAAAAATAAAATAAAATAAATATTTAAGGGGGCTCCCATACAACAAACTTGTCATAGATTATGGTACGGAACTCTTCATGCGCGAGTCGGACTCGCACTTGCCCAACTTTTCTGTTTTGGTGGTCATGTTAATAGACTAAAATATTCTCATATTATTTCGGTGTGGCCTTGGAAGAAGCCTAAAGAAGAGTCAGGAGGAACACTTTGAGAATTGCTGGAGTAGACTGTTATGTTTATATACTTTGTCGTATTTATATTTCTTGTATTTATCCTTGCCTTCGTTTGAATGTGCAATTATCATATTTGGTCTTCAGCTAGTTTTGCGTCACACATGATGGAAATCTATTCAGTCATTTTGACACGACCCGCGACCGCACCGATGACTAAATTAAGTAGGTACACACAAAATTATGTAATTATGTGGTAATTATGGTATGGTAGGAATCAGGATTATTATGGTCAATTTTTTAACGGACATTTACAATACAATACAATACAAATATGTACCTACTCTTTATTGCACACCTCAACCATCAAGGAATGTGCAACAAACACAACATGAGATACATTAAAATAATAGGCAGAGGTAAACAACAGGCGGTCTTATCGCTAAATAGCGATATCTTCCAGACAACCTTTAGGTAGCGGAGTAGTTGAATTTAAGATATTGTATTTTTTTGTTAGCGTATTAAATGTACGCAATAATTATATAGAGGTGCATGACGCGGAGCGCGAGGCTCAGGAAAGGAGCGGATGGCGACGTCTCATGAAGGCCCTCTGTATCACTGGGGTACCATAAGGACGACAACACACACACATGATGCTTACAAAATATCCCACACCTAGTACCCGCATTATAATCAGTCCAGTATTTTCCGGATCTCCTTCCTACCAATCAGATGGGCATTAATCGATTAAAAAAAATCATCGTCAAAATTATTAATCGCCATTAAATTAATCGTCAGTTTTCAATTAATGATTAACTAATCGTCATTTTAATCGATTAAATTTCACGATTAATTCTCCATTAAAAGCTGGAACACGCTCATGTGCATTTTACCAAAATACAATACGTCGTCGTGTCATGTGTAAACGAGAAAAAACATTCTAGTGTGCTGTGTGAAATAAACTTATTACAGTAATACAATGTGGTTTTTATCGTGCAATACTCTAAGATCTCCTAGGTAGGGACTTACAAAAAATATCTTATTTCTTCCTAATATTAATCGAGGGAAAATTAATCTAATTATGTAATCGATTATAAATTTAATCACTAGATATTAATCTACGATCAACTTAATAGGGATTAAATTAATCGGAACTCGTACTATTAGATGAACTAATCGTCATTTGTAATCGTTAATCGCGATTAAGTAGGTTAATCTTAATCGTTAATCGATTAACTATTGCCCATCTTTGCTACCAATGCCGTATTCGGGCACGTCAGAGTCCAAATCTTTCTTCCGAAGACTGGTTCTTCATAACCATAACTAATATCAACAGTGGTGACAGCGTAGAGATAACGTGATAATGGTGTCGTTAACCAACATGTCGCTGTGCACAATGCGCGCGCCGTGCGAACGCGTATTTGCGCGCCCGCGCCGCGCACAAAGGGTCCGCACGCAAAAACGCGTTTAGGGTGACCAGGCGTAAGACTGTCCGACAGGCAGACAGACAGAGACTGCAGTTCATAATCACAATAACACAGTGGTGACAGAAAACAGATAATGGTGTCGTTAACTAACGTACCTGCGCACAATTCGCGCGCCGTGCGAACGCGTTTTTGCGCGCGCACCCTTTGCTAGCGCGCAAAAACAGAGACGCCGTAGTGTGACCAGGACGGAGAGCCGATATAAGACCGTCTAAGAGACAGGCAGATGTGCCTGATTAGCACTTTATCATAACACAGTGAGTTGAAAATCCGTGATAAATTGATAATCGTGTCTTTAGCCAACCTTCTGTGAATGTTTATATGTATAGAGCGAAAAATTAAAAAAATACGCTAGCAGACGTAACTGCTTTAATAAAAATGTATTATCCTTGTGTGAGTTGACGTTTTCTGCCGCTATCCCTTTATGAGTCTTGTTTTAGGAAAGTCCTATAAATCAGGCTCGCATGGCCAACGCCGGCGGTAGGCTTTCCCAGCCGCGCTCGGTCGTCGACCCGCATTGTTTATTATTGTTTGTTTATATACCGCCCGCGCAACCTATACGATTATTATCGAAGGCTCAACTATTGCCGCGATTGATGGTAAAAACAAGGAGCGGAGTATTTGTAATGGAAGTTGGATTTGATTGGGTTTTGTCACCAGTAAGAAACGTTACTTATAGGTATATAATAAGAATAACTTATATAAATGGAGTCGGCAACGCACTTGTAATTCCTCTGGTGTCGCGGGTGTCCATGGCCGACGGCCATTGCTGACCATCAGGCAATCCGTCTGCTCATTTGCGTCCTATATCATTAAACAATCGTGTCACAATTTAACTTTTGTAGTACAATCAGCGTCATACATAATTTAGTAGCAGCAAGTAAAAGTAGCCAAATATATTGTAACGTCATTCTTATTGATATGTAAATAAAGATCTGTTCCGATAATTTTTTAGCTACTTTGGGTTTCTTGATCCCAACTATACGTAATTATATGAAATTTTAAAGGTTTAAGCCCATATCAAACAGACCACACAGATGCTCTTCTTGTTTTGGTGATATGATTAATATAATGGTCCTCCAAACGGCGCAAGGGTTACTTGCGTGTTTCTTATCTTGGGAATGATCTTCACAATAAGATTATCCTCTAAACTTCCCGCGTTTACTACAGATTGACCGCACAATATGATCTTCTATTTTCCAGAATAAAGTCTTTGCAATAAACCATAAAAATAAGCCATTCTAATGGGCAGAAAATCTATGAATTTCATCGGGACGTACGCTCCCCTTTGTTTGAACGGTAATCTTTGTAATGTTAAATATCTCTAAAGAGCGGAGGGTGTATGGACACTATGAACTTCAGCGGCACATATGCATTTCTTGTTTCATATGTAATTAATGTAATAAAGCCACACTAAAGAGCGGAAGTTGTACGAATTTTAGCGGCATATACGCCCCTTTTGTTCCGGTGTCGCGGCTCGCACAGGAGTGCGGCGATTTCTCGCGCAGAGAAAGTACCGCAATTACCTCTCGCCGAGGCTAGTTTTTAAGGTTCCGCGCCTAAATGGAAGGGCAGGGTTTCTAAGTTTCTAATTAACGCGGATATAACTGGATCTAGCCAGATTACTGAAGTGATAGGTATATATCATGTTCGACAACAATTCCGTTCAAGTCAAGGCCGCGGTAAACAGAAGCACGATACCAAAGTAAGCAGACATAGAAGTATAGTAGGCGGTGTTCACGACATACTCGAATTAGCGTAATATACGGCATTTGATGATCAGATGGTTTCTTTTGCCGGGATGAACCTTCTGAACCCTAAGAACATTAAAGGGTTATAATCCCAATACAATGAAGCCTAAATATCTAAGACTAGTAACCGTTAAGCCAAACTAAAAATGAATGTCTTCCTGGTAAATGCGGCAACTCAACGCAACGGGTTGACTATTTCAAAAAAAAAAAAATTGTAGCCTAAAATTCAGGCAACCTAAATCCTCTTGACTCCTCGTCTAAGGCCAAGGAAAGACAAAACTAAACTCCAAAAAAATTTATTCTTCGAAAAGATGGCTAACGGAACCCCTCGATAACGGATCGGTGGACTCTCACGTTTCGTTTTTGAGCACGTTCGGCGCGGGCGCCGGTGGGCGCACTCTAGGGTTGCCAACTTATAGATCAGACGATTGCCAGTGGAAATGTCTGTTATAATTTGTAAGGTACACCACAATATTGTAATAATCTATGAAACGACACAGCACCTATACACATTGACATTGCAAAATGACAACCTGTAATTTTTGTTAAGTCTGATCAATTATTATTATCTCATTCTGACGTTATTAGCATTGAAGGTATTAGTATTCAATCAATATGGTCTGATAGGTTACAATATATTCCGGTTTTCTCAACCAAATTAAGACAGTAGGCGCACAATTGGCATCACGGAATAATCATTAATTCTAATATAATATTAGTCATCATCATTAATTATAATAATAATCATTAAAATGGAGTCTCATAGATTGAAAAATGTGGTGGCCACTGGAGCTGAGCAATTTGACTTGTCTTGTTTTAATTATCTGCATTTTAGATAATTAGATCTGGTTAGGCCAATTTGCTCTTCAGATTTTTATAATATAAGACCAGATGTTATTTCTATAACTAATCTTTACAGATTGGAAAAGTGCCGCTCGCCTTCTTTTTTCAACCGACGTGCATTCACCATATACCCCGGACACCCTTTTAGCATTACTAACAAAACATCCCTCAGCTCCTCCAACACCCTATTGTTTAATCCACCAACGACTCAGACCTGCCTACAGACCAGATTAATTCTTAATTCTGCGTGGTCCACCAGCAGAAAGACAAGTTTCAAATCGCACGCAGATCGCAAGTAGCGGGAGACCGGGACAGTCATTAAGAAGGATTATTATCTCTGAATTGAGCACTGAATTACGTCCCTTTCCAGTACCATCCTGGCTAGTTTTTAACCTGCTGCCGTGCATTGATAATATTGTTGGCAACCCTAGGTGACGTAACGTCACGATTACTCTCTTGTTATCGAACGCACAAATAAACAAACGTCTAAACTCGAATTTCTCTAGCGTTTTTGTTTTGTTTGCATCTTTTATGAATTTTTCATTCAGCTTGGGGAGACGGCGTTTTTTATTTCGTCATAGATACTTTTTGGATGTTTTTGTACGTTATACTCATACCTGTGCTAACTCGGTGCACGTTCTAGGGATAGGATATCGATAAAAAAGATGTCGATATAATTAAATTAATATATGTGCTATTGAATAATTGTCAGCTACTTTACTGCAGCATAATGTAGTTATATGAATAAAATTAGCTCAGTATGTCACAAAAACCAAAGAATAAAAAAAATACTTCTTAAGTTTTTGTAATATTACTTCAAAGGTAGGTACGCAAATTTTATATTTTTTTTTAATTCAAAAGAATTTATTAAATTGTTTTCAGAATCCTCATAATTTAACAAAGCAATAGTTGTATCGACAACCATGAACTTAAACGCCCTTTTCACGGTGAAAATGATAAAATATTATCGTCTCCATGCAAATATTGGTACCTACCCTTTCTGACTTTTAGAGCAGTCTAAGTGGAGTTAGTCCCATATAGATATTAGATCCCGATATAAAAAATTAGAACGTTTGACTACAAAAAAACATTGCCTACACGTAACTTGTATAATAACCTCAGAGTGCGCATCTCCGCGGCGCTCGCGCCGCCTGGCGAGCCACAATTATAAATTCTAATCGGAGAAAGCAGCCCTTACGCATGTATTAGCGGAATTGTTCACATAATGGCCAATTCTTATGTATTTATTCAAATTTCACGTTTCCTTTTATGTGTACCTGTTACACGTGCTTATAAATAAAGATAGTATAACTAGTATAGCTTAATTTTATTCATAAGTGGTCTAAAAAGGAAATGACATTGTGAGTGGGCAAAATACGTAACATTGTTTCTGTGAAAGATAACCTGCTCGGTTATTTGGTAGTATTCAGACATATATATATGTATGCTAGTTACATAAGTACTTACGATCATCAAACAGCTGAATTAAATCGATGAAAATTTTAAACATAGAAGTATTATAGAGAAATAAGATATATCTAGACTATTATAATATTCTAAATATGTATTGGAAACCAGTTTCTATGGCGAGGTCATAATTTCAGGAAAAATTAAAAGCGCTATGATAAAATACAATAAATAAGTACATATTAAGGGACAATCTTAATACACAAATCAAACCTGCAGTCCCAAACTAAGCAAAGCTTTTACTATGGGTACTAGACGACGTTGGACATAAGATAGGATAGGATACATTTTACACGACTAGGGTAAAGAAAACATTTTTACGTGGACAAAATTATATATATATTCAATACCTTGTCTTTGCATACGTTAATTACACGTGATAACTAAGACTTACTATATTGCGGTGTTTTGTGCACGATTACCGCCGGTCTTAATACTCCACCATAATTTCTTACAAATAAATCACGAAATCATACTCAATGAAGATTTGCCCGAAGCTGGCATGGTTACCATCTTGAGATTACCCAGTGTCTGTTCGTCTAAAATCGAAATCTTCACATTCATGGTTTTTGCACCACCCGTTACCAAACAAGCATCAGTGACAATTATAACCGACTGTAACTTTCGACTTTATACAATCCGTGTTATAGTCTAAATTGGAACCAGATAGTTGTTTCTTAGTGCTTTTTAAATTAGCAAATGGTGTTTTAACTTCGTCCGGCCGCGGCGCGTTAGAAGTTTCTCACCGGAAGCCATTACTGTAGCTCTATGCTCTATGGAATCCAGACAGCCTGCGCTTGCGACTGACGGCTGGCGTAATTGCTGTGGAATTATATATGTACTTAATATATCTAGGCTGAGTGCGATTTTCTCGTGCAGAGAAAAGAACTGCACTGTCTGTTTGAAGATGTTATAACTTCGCATAAAAAAACACATTATAAGTACCTACTCGTTATCGGCAGGCAATAACCATTTTCCCGGGTTTTGTGATAATGTACATCTTGAATGTTTTCATTAAATGTGTGACAATAGCCAAACTGGATATATTTCTAATCGTCTGCGTAACCCAAAACATCATGTTGTGATTTTGATAATGCTCATGTCATGATATTCCAAATAAATAAAGCATTTCATGTACCATAAGTCATAACGTAATACGCTGTCATCAATGTTGCTTATTGTTACTTGCAGCGTTATAAATTTTACGAAACGGTATTCGAAACATCAACAAATATTGGAATAAAGCATGTTATTAAAAAAGTGATCTTGACATAGCACGTTTGCTCTTTCTTTCATCTTACAGAGATTTCTATCAAACTTTAGTATCTCGCTGTACTTGCTTCGTGATCATCTTTGATACACACAAATCACATTAAATTGAACTTTACTAAAGAAGGAAGAAGATTGTAGTAAGTAGAAAATGATGATAAATATTAGATGAAGCACAAAATTTGCTAGATATTCAGTTATGATCTTTAAGTGTATGATATTAAGGAGGATAAGACAGCAAATAATGGGTGAGATGAAGGAACGTGCTGCGCGCGTGCGTGGAATGATCTACTTTTCTATTATTCAATTATAAATAACGGAAACGTTTTTAAAGTTTGTCTACATCTTTGATAATACGATTGTGTCGTATATTCCTATACGTAGATGAGTATCAAATTACATAGCAAACTATATAAATATGTGCACTTTCTGACCATCGCACTTTGGTCAGAAAGTGCACATATTTATATAATATCAACTCGCATCTTATCGTCTTATGATAGGAGTCTTCGGTCATTATGAAAATTGGCAGAAGTGTTGCGTCATGAAAGTAAATGATTCATACTTCATACGGGATCGAAATCTAAATATAAATAAAATATAAATATAAATCTAAATATATCTAAATCTAGGAAAGTAAATTTTATCCTTGAGAAGATCCCTTTATTATGAATGAACACGCATACAAAGCCTGAGTGCTCATGGAAGAATACGCATATAGTTCTCTGTTTAAAGATATCTAGGGTCACGTTCTGTTTTTAACAGTTGGATACCCTGGTGTTACTCCGGTAGCTAGTTTTCAAGTTACCATTAAAACTACAAAGAGCATGTTCTAAGTGTGGCACTCGCTTCAAAATCGTTAATTGAACAAAAAATCCCCTAAACCCGACTTGCTTTGAAAGCTGTTAATCTAGCTCCCAAATTTCTTGACAATAATATAAAATGTGGACGTTCAACTAAAATTCTAAAAGCACATACGTTTATGGCATGTGTTGATGTGCCAATGCTTGCCACTAGTTCTGCTGTTATTATACAAGTCAAGGATGAATTAACACTTAATTGATTGGTAGCTAAGTATGACATCAAAACGCGGTAACGGCTAATTCTCAATTTCCTCCACAAAAACATCGTGGCCACTTTGAATTCCAAGAGGATCTTGTTCTGTGCATGTTTTGGTCTGTCAAACGCTGCCGCACCTCTGCCGGTATGCGGGCCAAGGATGGGTCAACGCTCGAAACCGTTGTTTTGAACTGATGCTATCTGCTTTCTTACACTTTTACTTCGGTCTCACGAGATTTAATCGGGTCTTTTCTATTTTGGGCTATTGTGAGCTCAATAGGTTTTATAATTTGATATGAGATCTAATTACACGGTTAAATACTTAATAAGTGGGTGCTGCTTAATGTGTCAGTTTCTAATTGCACTAAGTACTACTTTTTAAGAAGGTCCAAATAAAGCACAGTTTTCATATTTACTAAGTGACTTTTACATAGGAACAGTCGGAAGGCGCCTGGACATCCAATCCAAACAAACGATGTTTTGGACTTTGGAGTCTGTCGATGCGGTCTGCGCGGGATCGTACTTTGTGCGAACTATAGGGGAGGCTTAAGTATAAGCACTTCTGGCTGATGGATAGATAAATAACAACACAATTTTAAACGGCAGTGATATCTTCGCGCACGCAGCCGACGACAGAACTACAGTAAGTTCCGCCGCACGCGAGCGTTTTTGCGCGGCCGTTCCGCTCTCATAGCCGCGCTACCGATACCGGCGTTGATTGACATTACCTACACAGATATAGTGTCGGTACAAAAGGTCTCAGACTAGCCTAGATTTCAGATTAGCGGCTAAATAAAATAAAACGCAGAACATTCAGGAAACGTAGCGGAAGCCGTCTAATGCGTGAGGTTTGCTGGGGGCAGTTAAATGCAATGGGCTACATTTACACTGCGGGAGTACTAATTTTTAAGTAACGAAATTCTAATATAGTATTGGCCATTAGGTTTCCATGGAGAGAATCTTTAGATCGCGATGTAGCAGCGTGACGCCAACTGTACAGCGCCATTTGTAAAAAAATATTTGTTCCATCATAACCATAACACCGAAACGGCTGAAAAATTAAATAACTTACATAGAGCCTTGAGAAGACAATTAACCCCTGTTTTCACTTAGGGCCATTCGTTAATTGTACAAGCGTCCATAGGGGGAGAAGGGTTTCGAAAAATATCTACCTACATGCCCTAATATCTGACAATCTCTAACAGTATCAGAACTTACATTCCCGCTCAAAGATGGCAAAAATTAATGAATGTCCACTTACATGTATCAAACCACCATTAACTGACATCTGTGACGAATATTGCATATTTAGTTGATGATAATGTTGATTTGATGGCATAAGGTCAGCAACCTTTCCAACAACCAATACAAAAACTTGATCACTGTTTCAATTACCTCTTCAGTACATGTATGTTATATACTGATTGTTATAACTAAATGGCTGAGAAAGAATTTCTACATAACCGCAGTATATCGTTAGCGAAAGAAACGGCCATTACGGTAAAAATCTTAATTTAATAGAAATTTAATGATTTTAATGTAAAGCAAATTGGCTCGCCGCTGTACCGAACGGTACTGTATCGATTTGTTTTAATTGCAGAAGATAACGGTTTATTTGTTGTGGAAACTTCGTTGCACACACACGCGACACTCTCATACAGTCGAAGATAGAAAGTATAATTATAGTAAGTTTTATTGTCATACAATTATATAATCTTTTAATAGACGTCTATGATAGGCGTAACATTTTACAAGAACGCAGCTATTATCTAACCACATCCAATAAACTCCGCAACCTTTACCAGGTTATCAATCCAGGTTCTGTGGAGTCTTTTACGTTGTCACTGTTCAGGAGCTTTTCGCCCTATGGCATGCCACTAAATGCCGCTATAAAATTAAAAATAGAGACTATGCCTTTCTTTGAAAAACCTAATTTTTATCGTTCATGTATAAGAGGGGGCGCCGCATAATTTTTATTTTGTTGTTGGTAAATTGTCGGCTTTGCAATACAGCGTGTCTATTTGATATAGCCGCAAATTGAAGCCAGGCGGAGATTTTAGTGCTATTATCTGATATTTATAGCAATTATTAATTTAGCGTTAACTGCTACAGCGTAGTTAATTTTTGAAAATTTTCTGAGCAGCAATGTATGGCGTAGTTATTACTAGTGACAGTTGTCATATCTTGATGTTAAGTGTCAATAAACTACAACAAACAAATACATTGCGTGCTGAATTAATTTATATGAAAAAAAAAAGTTAGTTTTTTTTAAATAATTTACGGTGCAATATATTAATAAATGCCTATACTAACATCCCGTAAAGTTTGCGGTAATATCAAATATACACGCTGTATATAACTTAATCTGACATAACGTTACTAAAGCCGTTTATTGCTTACTAGATCCGTATAAATACGCAACGTCTTACACGTTTCTTAATATTAATCTTATTACAATTAAAACTAGCGAAAGACATCTTTTTTTATTAAAAACGGTGGGCCGTTATCTGTCCCTAATGAAGAGCTCTATACGAGTTCAAAGCATTTTGGGCCGACCTTTAAAGTTTCACGTGAGTTTGCCGTTCTCATTATTTATTTATTCATTATTATCGCAAATCAGTAACCTGGGTTAAAATTTCACCGGTTGTATATTAATCTTTCACGTTGATCTTTTATGAAACAGAAGTATTAGCAGAAAGACCGCAGCAATAACTCTTTCGTAAGTAAGTATATAGTGTTGCTCGTTATTTTTTTCTTGGAATCCACCAGTAGCGTAGTTATCTCGTACATTAACGCGAGGTGCGGTTACACCTAATAATCGTCCATAAATTCCTGGTTGATCGACGAGATCTTCAGTTGACGTGACGATCGTTTTTTCCTGTTAAAATATTTCGCATTGTCTCGTATTCTGTCTCATAACTCGGCGAGTTGGCTAGTTTATTGTAGCTAATGTTTTGAAAATGTGTAATGAAATTTCTTAGTTTATTTCTCATTGTATTGGGAGCAGGCACGCGAGTGCGAGTTTACCCGAAGCGCATCGATAAAGCGGTCGTTGCTGTCGTGCGGGCAAAAAGATAGGTGTTTACTGTAAATAAGACTTACTGAAGAGAACATTTTATTTTCGATGAAGTTCAGCTTCATTCCCGGAAACTGATTAAACGACATAGAATTATTTTCGAAAGATTCTCATTTATTTTGTTATATTAAGGTTTTTATTTTTAATGTCGTTTATTGCTGAGTAATAAACTATCGTGAGCCTGGACACTATACTCGTAAGCCTAGGCAGCGTGCAGTAAATTAGATAATGGTTGCAGAAGTTTCGTATGGTAATACATTCTATCACACGAGTACAAAATAGTCTCATAAATGGGAGACTGTGAAAAGATGGGATAAACTGGAATAGGATGGCCAACGAAGTTGGAAGCGTGTCTATTTTCAGAGAATTTTAAATTGGGTCTCTTCAAGGCATGAGCAAAGAGGCTGTTGCTGAATCAGCGAGCTACATCTTCGACCCCCGTTAGTCACTTACTGGTCAGTTTGTGGATAAAAAAGAAGTAGAGGTGGGTGATTTTACCGGGTAAATTACCAGATATACCCAAATTACTTTGTGGTAGATTATTTACCCGCGAAGACTGGACTTTTATTGACAAGCGCTCATTTCTATGTGAAAGAATACTGTGAACACTGTTTTTTTTATTTTATTTTTTTATTGCTAATAACGATTAGCCTGCCGGCTGTTCGAGGCGCTATCTTGTGGCGGTAGGCCTGCCGCAGCATAATCCTCGGCACCACGGGTAAGATGCTGCCGCGCGCGGTAAGGTAGGAAATCTGGTAGTTTGTTATACCTGTGCGCTCTGTTATCCTATCTGCTCTGCACAGTAGTGTGGTATGCAGTGTGTGTTACCGCAGTGGACGTCCCCGCCGGCGGAGGCACCGTCTTTCTTTAGTGAATGCTGAACAGTACCCTTACCACGAGTTTACAGTGACCGTTCTTGCTAGCGACTGCGTAAACGATTTGTATGGAGAACTAGTTCTACAAAGTAACTACTAGGGGCGCTACTATTCTCCATACATATCCTTTACGCTGTCGCTAGCGAGTACGCTCACGTTATCTCATGGAAAGGGTACAGACATGTTTGCGTGGTTTTGTGCATGTCGCAACGATCTAGACGCTGAACGTGATGAGCTAATGCCGGCCATCTAAGTCCATATCTATCTAGTTCCTAAGTATACGGCAATTAGTGTCGAGGTGCTAACATGAGGTGGATGTGAAATATTTACTGTAGGTACTTGGCTAAGTTTGCGAAGCAAAGGTCCCGTTGAAAACAATACCCACAGATTTGCTTGTTCAAGGGACCTAAAAGGAAAGTTAGCCGAGCTAATATTTTTATAACAAGATGCAGACTGCTATTTTTTATTAAAAAAATATAGTACTCGTATATCAATAACAAAATAAATTTACAGTCTTCAATCGCACATATTCAGAGGTTTCCATCAGGCCTTTGTACTATATGTTATTTGTAATAGATGTATTTTTTACTGTTTTTGTGTACAATAAAGTGTTTACTTACTTTTTACTTACTCATTCCTTTTCCTTTTTAGCCAAAATGTAAAGCATAATAAAGTGCATCTAAATTCTTGCATAACTCCAAAAATTCAATAACCGAGCCGACCTCAGAAATTAAAATTCTTAGCGATGTCTCCTACACGACATTTAAGTATTGAGACAGGTTTTAAAAAAGAATAACACTTGTAGTAGATTCATATTAACGCTTAACAAATAATCTTAAGCGATGTTTACATAAGTTTGTGATTCCTGCGGCCCGTGGAGAGAGATGACATAATCGCAACGTGCATTATTTAATTACATACGTGACGACCTGCACCACACCCCTTTTCCGATGCCATAGTACAAGTATAGACAGTACGATACGGTATAGGCAGTACGATGAATCTTCAATTCTGTGACCCGAGGGGAGATGACTAGACATGTGCCGTTCTCGAGAACGTTCCCCGAGTTGTATGGGGAAAGAACGTTCTCGAGAACATTTCCCATAAAAACCGGGACGCGGTTTCAACAACGGCACACCTCTAGAGATGACATAACCGCATCGTGCATTATTTAATTACAGACAGGACAGCCTGCATCGCACCTTCATTTCCGATGCCATAGTATTGTTACGCCGGTAGGTTAGTTCAAAAACTTTGAATGTCAATTTCAGTGCTTTAGAGGCGTTTTCAGCAGGCTGAAAAGTCATTTCAGGCCGTTTCAGAAGTTGCTCTATCACATATCTAAAGATCGAAATTTCACCCAAGTTGCCGTCGTTTTCAGGCGCCTGAAACATGTTTTCAGTCCGTTTCAGGGCACCCTCTATCAGATGACGCCATAACCTGAAAACCCGTTTTCAGGCGTTTTCAGGACCCCTTATGGGCCTCTGAAGCACAAATCGTTATATGGCGAAATATCCCGTAGGAGTGACAGAGATAGCACTAGTAGAATGAGATAGCTATACTCGGAACATTCGAGAAGTGTGTGACAGAGATAGGACTACTAGAAAGAGATAGCTATACTCGGAACATTCGAGAAAGGAGTGACAGAGAGTGCACCATTAGAGAGAGACATATATAGCCTCGAATGTTCTCGGCCCTCACACTGGACCTTACTAGAATATTCGCGATATGTGTGGACAACGCATCGAGAAAGCGGTTCCGCGGGATATATAAGGCGCCGACGGCCGGCGCGAGTTAGTTACATTTTAACTGCGATACAGTGCGAGTAAAAGGATAATCTGAGAGAAAGACTCATAAGTGATTAGTGCGCTTTAAGTACAGTTCGTGTGAATAGTGAGTGCATAATTTGTGTTTGTGTTAATTAGTGGATTTTAAGTACAGTTCGTCTGAATTGTAAGTGCGTAATTTTAGTAATAAAGTGTGTGTTTTCATTTGTGGATTAATTTGTGCTTTTCTATCAAATACGAATCCCACGCTCGTAACATTTGGTGTCAGAAGTGGGATAGAAAATGCCGTTAACGCCACGAGAAACAGAGCCGAAGGGAGTTACGACGCGAAGCCAAACATCTGGATCCGGAGACTCGGCGCCTGGAACATTGGAATCTACGGCTCCAGCTGTACAGGGTGCGGACTTCAACGCCATATTGATCCTTTTGAAGGAACAGTCGCGAAAACTGGAGGAACACCAGGAGAAACATGAAAGGAAACTGGAGGAACAGTCTCGAATGTTACGCGAGGTACACGAGTCCACGACCGAATGGAAAAAGGAAATGTTGGAAGTTCAGGAGAAACTGGCCGATATGGATATAAAGCTGGAGAGTCGAGTCCATGCGGTCGATGAAAAGGTGGAAACTGTCAAGGAGGACGTTGAAGCCTATGAGAACCGCCTCCAGAAACTAGAAGTGAAAGTGGCGAATGGTACAAGCACCTGTGTACCCGACGCATTGGTGGCGGGAGGCGGCCGGTTCAAGGTACCGCCTTTTGATGGTACCTCCTCGTGGACCGCCTATAAGCTACAGTTCGAGTCTGTTTCCCAGGCTAATGGCTGGAGCAAGGAGCAAGCCAGGACAGCACTGACGTTGGCGCTGCGCGACGAGGCCCTTACCATACTCGAAGCTCTGGGAAACGACCGGACGTACGACCGCCTTCTAGAAGCTTTGGAGGCCCGGTACGGTGACAGTCATCTGGAGCACGTAGTACCGAGCAGTACCGAGCTCAATTAAAGGACAGGACGCAAGGACGTAATGAGTCCTTACAACAGTGGGCCCTGGAAATCGAGAAGTTGGTAAGGAAGGCCTATCAACGTACGTCCGCATCCTTTGTGGACAGTATGCTGGTGCAGGCCTTCATTGATGGGATCCGGGATCTGGAAGTGAGGGCAGCCGTGCGATTGGGACATCATGGCAGCATGAAAGATGCTGTAGCCCACGCTCTTGAGGTGGAAGCTGTACGACAGGACTCATCCAGGCCTTTCAGGGTGCGAGAGGTGTCGACCACGAAGCCGGTGGATTCTCGCCGCGAATTTGGGCCTCGTTGCTACCATTGTGGAGAACGTGGTCACATACAGTCAGGCTGCCCGAAAAGGAATAGGCGAGGAATGTCAACTGGGAAGTCGGTATCTCCCCAGCGCGAATTTGGACCACGTTGTTATCAATGTGGAGAACGTGGACATATACAGTTGAGCTGTCCGAGAAGGAATAGACGAGGCGTGTTGGCTAGGAAGCCGGTAGCTCCTCGCGGCGAATCCGGACCACGTTGTTACCAATGTGGAGAACGTGGACACATACAGTCAAGTTGTCCGGATAGGAATAGGAGGGACAGGGATCCAGCTTCAATAGTAAGGGCAATGGGCCGCTTTGGGTCAGTACCACAATAGACAGAACCTTGGATATCAATTTGTGACATAACTGTTGTATATATTTCGATTTCTTGTAATGTTTTTTATGCCATACGATTAAATAAAGGACAGTACTTAAAGGACTTAAATAAATAATAGACAGTACGATGCATCTTGTTTGACGAAGCGGTTGGCGCAGTTTGTAGAGCACCTTTGCCTACTGAGACGGCGGCCCCGGGTTCGAATCCCGGCCAGGGCAAATCTTTGTGTGATGAACTTGAATATTTGTGCTTGGGTCATGGTTGTATTTAAGTATATGTTTATCTATATAGGTATCTATATCGTCGTCTAGTACCCATAACATAACATAGGCCTTCTTGAGCTTAATTTGGGACTAGATAGATTTGTGTGAAATTATCCGATATTCATTTATTTCATTTATCTTCAAACCTGTGGCCCGTGAGGTGATGACTGCTACATGCTTGAAGTCGACTGAAAAAAAAGCAGAATTTGACATAGAAATAGGGATCCAGCGAGTTTTAGATATTCTCATATATTTATAAATTGTATTTCCACACGAAAATATATTTTGAAAATAAATTAACTAAAAGCCATTTTTCCTCCTCACCTCCACACCACAAGGTGCGTTAAGAAAGCGAATGCCTACTCAAACCTCGTTTGTGTAGTTTTCGCAAAGCTAAGTCCGGGTCAAATCCTCTGAATCAGATATTCAGCGCGCGACGTCGCGCGACAACATGCCAAATCTCAGACATTCACCTCAAACACTAAACCACGAACATCGGCGGGACATAAATAATTGCAAGAGAAAGAAAGAGGGAAGATGATATAATAAAATTGGGCAAGTGCTAGCCCGACTCGACTCGCGCATGAAGGGTTCCGTACCTATACATATATATAATCTATAACAAGTTTGTTGTATGGGAGCCCCCCTTAAATATTTATTTTATTTTATTTTTAGTATTTGTTGTTATAGCGGCAATAGAAATACATCATTTGTGAAAATTTCAACTGTCTAGCTATCACCGTTGTTGAGATACAGCCTGGTGACAGACGGACGGACGGACGGACAGCGAAGTCTCAGTAATAGGGTCCCGTTTTTACCCTTTGGGTACGGAACCCTAAAAATGACTTATCCAATACCTGAGACATGAGTACCTAATCGACTATATGAATTAAAACAATAATATTGCTAATTAGCAAAGCAATATTATTTATTACGCAAAGTAACGCCTGATACAATTAAGTATTTAATTAACTACGTCCTACAGTTGTTTACCTATGCCTGTTATTTCAATGTATCATGTTGTGTTGTACCTATATTCCTTGATTTTTGATGTGTGCAATAAAGAGCACATATTTGTATTGTATTGTATTGTAAATGTCCGTATATACAAATGTATTTGTCCTATAGTGACCCAACGTATAGATGTCATGTGTCGTGGCAAGTTGTGGCGCTGAGGTTTAGAGATACTCTAAAACTGTTAATGGAGAAATCTGTGTATTTCTCAAGCAGTCAATAAATTACCCTACTCGTATACTAAACAAAAAAGACGAGGTAGCAAAAATTACTCCGGTATTCAGTTATCAAAGAATTATTTTTCTTCAGAAGAGCAATTCCATATGATGACACGCCACATTCCTGTTATTCACGACGAAAAATTTCATAACACAAATAGTTACAACAATATAACCGCATATGAAATTATTTGTTAGTCCCTTTTTTTGTGCGTAATGCACATGCACAAACTTTTCGAGGAAGCACGCGCTTCCACAGAAAACGACATAAGTATTTGCGCAGTTTCCCCTCGCGTGCGCGTGCGCCTGCGCCGCCAGCACGCGGAACGAACGACCGATGCCCAGTGCTCCTTGTTTTTGCGCCTTGATGGATTGATGGAACTCTTTGGCTAAACGCCTATTCACTCTCAACTGACTCGACTCGAAGAGATCTAAGTGATAATTTTGATGGAAAAGGTTCGCCAGAATCTTTTCTGGCCGGAGTCTCTCGTTCCAACCTTTTTTCATGTTTCATGTCCCATCTACTCAGTATACCTAGTTTACTACATTGTCCCTCCCAATAGCTTAGCGTGCGCCGGCGCCGCCAGCACGCGGAACTAACGACTTAGGCTCCTTGTTTTTGCACGTGACGGAACTCTTGGCTAGATTTGATGGATTGCTTCGATTTTATCAGAGGTTTAAAGCTAGTTTCATTAATTAAATATTATTTATGTAGGTCAGTTCAGTTGTAAGCAACCTTTTTTACGTTGATTTACCGGTCAGTTCAATGGCGAGATTGTATTGCTACAAAGAAATAAGTCATCATTTCGATCTACGCCTAGTATTGAATCACTGGTATAGCTAAATTAGCTAATTGCAAGCTTACCTATTGGTTTGGTGGCCTACTGCTATGGGGTTATATATTGCTGGCAATTTAGAAATGAAGAGAAGAATCGATTGTTTTAAGGCATAATAAACCCCAGTCCCTGAAACAGATTTACAAACCAGCTTCTTTCAGCGCTGAGTCACCAATTACATGACAAAATGGTGCACAATCCAATGACGCTTAGTAATAAAGCAAAAAGAAACGTCTTATCTGCCCGGCAAGCACTATGCTAGCCGAAACCTATTCAACTAGCAAAACTTAAATTGTGCATGAAGGTTCACTTCCAACTCAAGCCTATGGTTTTCCCTTCCATGGGCAAAAGCCAGAACTTGAATATTTTTTGTATAAGTACGTGTAATGTAAGGAAACGCTGGTCGGGTTGGCATCTCGTCTGTCCGCTTTCCGTTTCGCCGCAGCGAGAGTGGCTCGACCCGCCGGACACGAACTCGTCTGCTCTTACGTCACGAGAGTAACGTTACATCTGGACTATCTGGAGCGGCTCATTTGACTGATTGCCACTGAGTTACACTGTTTATCACCTGTAAGGCAGTAAACGCTGGTCGATCGAACTGGGTTCCTTTTATCACACGATAAATAATTGACAAAGCATCCGTCACGTTTTGACAAAATGCGAGTGTGTCACTTATTTATCTCACGTGATAAACGAAACCATCATAGGCCCGCAGTATTGTTAAATTTTTACTACGTTTTACGATTAAAATGTCGTAAAATTTTATGAGAGCTCATTTCTCATTGTAATGGTGTATCAAATAAAAAATTTAAAGTCATGGAAATTGTACAAATAGATCCGATCAAATTGGGAAGGCGATTTTAGAAAAAACTTCTCGGATGCTAAAGAATAAAACCTTATTCTCGGAATATAGTAAACGGGTCATTGTCAATTCAAAAAACAAAATTCGTCCCTCCGGTGGTCAAAAGTTAAGAGCTTGTATGAATCTAGTTTACCTATGTTGCTATTACACCGGATTATAGAAGAGGGAACGTTCTTTATTCTCACAGGCATTTTATCCGAAAATTAGGCCCTGGAATCCTTAATTTCGCAAATGTCCACCGGAAAGACTCGAACCTAAATTTGACGATGACCCAAACATAGAAATGGTGATGGTTTTATTCATTGGGTACTACCAATATCACAATAAGATGTATCTAATAAGCTTTATTTTTTGTTACAGGTAAGTTCAGAAGTTATCCAATTGATGAACCTTGCAACCATTTCCCGTTTACTAGTACTCGTAAGTTTTTGCATTTAATTAACGTTTTTTTATCTGGGGGCACGGTAGTGCCCCCGCCAAGACGAGCAAAAAGAAGCGGGGCACTACCTACCTTTTCTCGAACCGTTTCGTCTTTAGTACCGTAAATAAGTCTAATGGACTGTCCGGCCTATATGGTAAGGAATTAAGTTTATATAATTATATTATCATGAAGACATAAACTTAATTTATTGATACCGGGGCCAGACGGTCCGTGGCACTATTATTATTTGCGTTACTATATGAAACGGCCAAGCCATACTTTTGAAGCCAAGGTGTAGGATTAGTAAACTCAGGGCTTAGGGGCTTGGCTTTTCCAGGGATCTGATAACTTTTTTTACAGCGAAAGCGTTATGAGCATGTGAGTCTTGGCCGCCAATTTTACATGAAATGTTTTTGGTGGGATTTATTTATCATAAAGATACTTAGGTGGTATGTAAAACAATTATATTCCGCCAATCTGAGGACATTTTTAATATGTAGTATAATTATTAATTACTGTACAGTGACTCAGTGAGCTATACACCTTTCGAGTCTATTTAGATATTTTTTTCGGCCGCATATTTAGGGCAGAAATTTATAGAAAAAAAATCCAAGAACTTACTTAAAAAACATAAGAGGATTATTATCAAATCTGCTTACAAAATTTTTGGTGCTCGATTAAGAAATGCGATCTCTATTGGAGAGCACCCGGAAATCCAGACAACTGGACAACTTAGGACTACTGGACATCTGGACACATGATACATGAAGGATTTTTGCCCAAGCTGAAACGGAGATACTTTACTTGCTCAGTCAATAAGCAATAACATAATCACTTTGGGAATTAAATAAATTTAAAATTAAATGCCATGTTCCTTTACTAGTCACACGATAAAAAGTAAACAGCCGTAGCATGACGTGCAGAAGTCAACAAATACTATAGAACGAATACAATCTCAGTGTATGTCAAGCACATGTTTAAGTGCGATACTTATGACACACAGGTGTACCACATACCGCTATAAACGGAAAAAAACAGACTAGTACTGGTAGCTAGAGGTCTTATCCCCTCGGCTGTGGGAAGCCCCCTCGGGACCGCATAGTAAGACTGCATTTTTTACAGATATTTTTATCTCATTAAAAATGAGGCCTTAACTCGCGACTACGTGGCCCCGAGGAGGCTTTTCACAGCATAGGGCGTATACGTAGGATTTAAGAGATCCATACTGATTTTTACATAGCTAATGAAATACAATTGATAAAAGTTTATACAAATCCATTAAAGCTCGGTCCTGCATATTTACTTTATTAATCAAATTGGAAAGGATTTTAGGCCCTTAAATATATGATTCGGGAATGATTGCGCCAGTCTTTCGCGCTGAACGTATAGTTATAGTTGTTTACAAGATACCAATGTTTACATACTGATATTCCAACTAGCTGCCTATAATGACAAGAATGGCAGAAAGGTACACACACACACAATTTCCCTCTAAGGCCCTAGTTGTGTAATTGCCTAGCTCTTATTCAATCACAAACGGTGTTGCTATGAATTGCAATTTGTATATGCTGTTATAAAAAGCATTCGCAGTGCAACACTGCACCATGCACCGCTTTCGTCAGACCATGCCGCAACCAACCGCAGGATTATGCCACTTCCATAATTAAATAATTAGACGAATGTCGAGACATTTTATAAATTATAACATCCACGTTTTGAAATTGATTTCGAAAAGATATTATAATTATACGAAGAACCAACAAATATTGAACAATTATGCTCAGTCTTTTGTAAAAGTGTTTGCGAGATAAACGCAGAGATTTTTCGACTTGTTAAAATGTCGCCCCTAATACTGAACGCTGGGTGAAATAAAAGTTTATGAAAAGCCTGATGAAGCATTACCTTGTTTTTTTTTGTAGTCATCTTGATCAGGACATAGATAGAAGGCGTAATGAAACCATTAAACAGTTTTGTGGTTTTTTGGAGATAACACAACACTCAACTCAAGTACTTTTGTACTATTTCTGGTATGAAATCAAATAAATAAAGTTCTGTTGACAACTAAAACTCAAGTAAGTAACAAATACCTACTTAAATCAAAGCTCGTATCTCAGTGTAAATTTACTTACTAGATACGAGGTTTTGAAGAGCAGTGACAGAAATTTTAGTGAGTTTTGCTTGTCATCAGGCGATGTCACTGATGATCACGTTTTAAGGCTGGAAAATGAACCAATCAGGTTGCGTCTTTGTGAAGCTTAAAAGAAGAGTAAGAGATGTGATTGGTCCATATTACACATTTCCGCTCCGCTCCGCTCCGCTCCGCTTCTGTGAACAGGCCTAAGGGCCACCAGCGTAGCGAGTGCAATCTTGAATGATGTGCGGAATCGCTAGAATGATTACCTCCGCAGGAATTACCTTAAGACGAAATACCACTGCCCTTGTTTCCTTGCCATCCGTTTATGTTAAGTTTGCACCTGGTAACTATGGCGTCGTAAACAAAAGAGGTTCAAAGTTTACGTTTACGCTGATTGAATAAATCGAGGTTTCGTTCTCGTCTGTTTCCTCCTATACAAAACTTGACCAATTTTAAATTCGAAAACTGAATGAGAAGGACAGTTGCTGTGTCAGACCGTTTTCATTTTTGCGCTTGTTATTATAGAATTTGTTTACTTGGCGTCTGTTTAGTTAGAGCGAGATTTTGGCCTAGGTAAACCTAAAGGTACTAGGTGTCTACCTAGTACACAAATTTTATAACAATAAGCGCAGAAATCGAAACGATCCAATACAGAACATTTCCTTTGCACTCTGTTGCCCAAATTTCTTTACGGTCGGTTAAGTTTTGGAGGAGGAAACAGGCGAGAACGAAACCTCGATTAGTATGAAAAATTAGCAGTAATATATCCTCTTAAGCCCTGCGTGTCCCCTGGGTGGCGCTATTAAAGTGGGATCAACACTGGTTGGACCAGGTACTACGGTGGGATCCGCATGTCATGTTTGTCTCGCTCATCTGTTTCTGGTCGCTGTCATAGAAGCTTTAAAATGACAGTCTACAGAATAGTCCCGCTGATTAATAAAAAGAATTAAATAATAAATAAATATTAAGGGACAAAATAAAAATCGGCCCAGTCCCAAACTAAGCAATGCTTGTACAGTGGGTAGGTACTATGGGCACAGATTATATACAAGTTACTACGTAACAGATACACCACTTGTTTGGACGGCAGGCGTTGCCACCGCTATCGATGCCCCCTCCCGCGGGTGACGCAACGTCATTGGAATGTGCGCTAGGGTTGCCTCCGTTATGTAAACGCAAGCTTTTTCTCGTGCCTTCGCTCGTTTGGTCAACCAGTCTAGTCAGCAGAGGCGTGGCGTCCAGACGACCCGATTCCCACTGGGTTGCCCACTTCAGGACGATTAAACACCATTCTCTACACGGTTTGAACAGGGTATTTTTCTTTAAAAAGACCCGTTTTCAAACCGTTTGGTTACCTTTGCATCCGACCGTTCCCTCTTTCCGCTTCTCTGCTTTCCGTTTTCCGCACGCCACTCTCCGCTCTCCGCACGCCGCTCGCCGCTCTCCGCACGCCGCACTCCGCTCATCGCACGCCACACTCCGCTCTCCACACGCCGCTCTCGGCTCTCCGCACGCCGCTTTCCGCACGCTGCACTACGTTCGCCACACGCCACTCTCCGCTCTCCGCACGCCACACTCCGCTCTCCGCTCGCCGCACGCCGCACTCCGTTCTCCGCACGCCGCTCTCCACTCTCCGCACGCCGCACTATGCTTTCCGCACGCCGCCCTCGGCTCTCCGCTTTACGCACGCCACTCTCCGCTCTCCGCACGCCTTTCCCCGCTCTCCGCGCGCCGCTCTCCGCGCGCCGCTCTCCGCTCTCCGCACGCTGCACTACGCTCTCCGCACGCCACTCTCCGCTTTCCGCACGCCACTCTCCGCTCTCCGCACGCCTTTCTCCGTTTTCCGCACGCCGCTCTCCGCACGCCGCCCTCCGCTCTCCGCACGCCACTCTCCGCTTTCCGCACGCCTCTCTCCGCTCTCCGATCGCCGCTCTCCGCTCTTCCTTCTCCGCTCTTCCCTCTTGTTACAGTAATACAAGATGGTTTTTATAGTGCGGTACTCTAAGATGTTCTAGGCCCCTGCCTAGAACATCTTAGAGTCCCTACTTAGACTTACAAAAAGTCTTATCTTATTTTTCCTAATATTAATCGAGAGAAAGTTAATCGAATTAATTAATCGATTAATAATTTAATCGCTAAAAATTAATCGACAATTAACTTAATCTTTCGAGATTAAATCAATCGGAACTCGTACGATTAGATTAACTAATCGTCAATTTTAATCGTTAATCGAGATTAAAAAAGTTAATCTTAGGTAATCGTTAATCGATTAACTTTTGCCCATCTCTGATGGGAGCGCGGAAATCATGTATTATTAAAATAATACAGATTTTGAAAATGTAAGACGTATACATTATAGTTAACATCTCGTTATGTTATTCTTAAAAAAACTGATAACTTTCCCTGCAGTATTTATGACATACTAAGGGTTTATGTTGCTTTTTTGAGGTAACTTTAAAAAAAAAACTATCGAGGAAACTACAAGTAATCGTGATTCTAAAACATAACGAATAATAGAGTGAATCTTTAAATATTTTACTTATTGATTGTATAACTAAACATTCAGTAATAACAACACAGCATGGAATCAAACCAACACAATTAATTCGAAAAAAAGCTAGGCGCCCCCATAAAGATTTTTAGAGAAATACCCAGACTGTAATAGTAACGCGTCAATAGTGCCCCAGTAAAAGTTAATTCTTAAACAAAATCTTTTATTCCGGAGAGTTTAATGTGTTCTGGAACAAATGAAATCATTTTCAATCGTCTTTGTTGCCACAAAAACAATATGCCCGACTTTTATTTTTCGACATCGTACAGCACAGGTTGCGCGGGAAACGTTAACTGTACGCCGTCCGCTCGCCGCGAGGCGTGGCAGCCCACTCATAGATTAGAGTGTAATTACTAGCCCACTGGCATTTTGTCCCGCCGGGTAGCCACTTAGAGATTGGAATGTTTCGCGCGGCCGAAACGCGTGGGGATAGCCTGCTATGGGTACGATATACATAAAACATAATATATATGTAAATACGTAATATATAGATAGCAACCATGACCCAGGAACAAATATTCGAGTTATTTTCACGAATATTTTCCCTTTACCGGGATTCGAACCCAGGAACAGCGTCTCACCGTTAGCTATGCTATCAAACGCGTTCAGGTTCAGACGCCTACAGTTATTAAATTACTGAGATAACATAAAAAAATATTTCCTTAAACTGACACCATGTTGCGATTGGCATAACCTTGACTTATTTGTCGAAAAAAAAACACACACTACGTGTTTTATCTCTCTGTAGCCATGTACTACAGAGGTAAATTTCACACGGAATATGTTGCGTGAAACTAGTAAGAAATGTAAGTTACCGATACTTCCCACAATAGTTGGGCAACTGCAACGCGACACGTCGCAACACGAGAAAGGCGCAATACGATCCGATACGGCAACAACTTAGAACGCGCGTGACACTGCCTACATTGTCGATGGAACGTTATTCAGTAGGGCACATAGGTACATAAGGAACAGGTACATATATATAAAACTGTCATTAAACTTAAATGTTTCCTTTATTATCCATCGTATCGCAATACGATCCGATACGGCAACAACTTACGAGGCCTTTTTTTAAATTATTTTTTTCATATTATGACAAATATATGATAATTTCAACAAACTTTTTGAAGTGAATAATACTTTTCCCCGAGTTCTAGGTAGTAACATAGCTATTTCATGCTTTTATTGCGTGCAGTCGAAAATAAGTAAAAAAAAAAACAAATTTTCTGCGTGAATTTTGACAATTTCGAGTAGTTTTTGAAACAAAAAATATCAATGAAAAATTCAAACTGTATGTTTCAAATATATACCAATAAATTCCAATAGCTCTGTTCTAGGTAGTAACATCAATAATATGTTAAGAAACATGTTTGATCATAGAGAAAAATATCTAAAGTCATCAGCATTTTACATGGAATAAGGCCTCTTACAACACCTGGCGATGCCCACTTCGTCGTATTTAAAAGTTAAATACGACTAAGGCACACCACTTAAAAACACAGGAAGAACTGTTATTAAACTTACCTAATTATATCTATCTATCAGCCACGAACGTCCACTGAATATAGTTTGCCACAGAGATCAATCCTGCGCAGACAGCTTCCATCCACCAACTCTGTCCTGTCCACCTATGCCGCCATAAGCTGCGCTTCCCTATGTGTGATGGCGAAGGTAACACGGCTTGTTTATTTGTATCCAATGTTTCAGCGCAGGTTCGTGCTAAGTTCTATAGGATAAACTGAAAATTGAAAACTCTTATCCAATAGTCCAAGAAGAAAAAGAATATAGCTCCGAAACCTAGAAGCAAAGACGGTCTTGCTGTGTGTGAAACAAACGCCATCAACGAGATGTAATTTTAACAGTTGAATTTAAAATGTATCTAAAATAAATAAATACATATAAATAAATAATTAAGGGACAATCATACACAAATCGATCTAGTCCCAAACTAAGCAAAGCTTGTACTATATGGGTACTAGACGACGATATATATAATATATATAAATACATATATGGATAACATCCATGACCCAGGAATAAATATTCGAGTTCACCACACAAATATTTGCCCCGGCCGGGATTCGAACCCAGGACCGCCGCGCCGGCTCAGTAGGCAGGTGTCTACAAACCGAGCCAACCGCGTCGTCGAACGAATTTAAACATTAGGTGTTAGGTGTTTGTCCAAGTAGCACACATGTTGTATAACAGCTTATACAGCCCTTACACAGCTGAAATAAGTCGTATAAGCTGTTTCCTACGCGGGTGGGTATATACGTGTTATTACTCATCCCATTACTTATTATTTAAATTCTATGGATGTAGCTGTAGGGTAGGGCTTTAGGGTTGGCAGAAAATATATCTACTATACCATCTACATATAGCCTGAGATCAGAAAACCAAATAAGTCGCGTTAGTGGGTTCAATAGACGTCCACTCCACCAATGCAGAAGAAGAGCTACAGTTTAATGGTGGCGATTGTAAAGTTTGCTACCAACCCTGATGTGACGACCACGACCACTACTCTACTAAGAGTGTGACGACAAAGAAGAAGAAGAGAAATAATAACGTTAAAGTGAATCTTACAGTAACACTAAATCTTGGTCAATACAATCCCGTTACAGCCGTAGAAACATCAATATGACACGACGATTCGGAACACACAATCATCGTGACAGGGAAACGTATAATCACGTTAGGCAGCACCGGTAAATGGAAATAAAAGTCACGATTATTGAAAAGAGATGTGCAATTAGGTTGGTATTTGTTGGATTATTTTTGTATGATGGCGAATCTGTATGACTTGATATTCTTAGCAGGTCGATGAAATTTTGATTGCACGGTACAGGCGTATTCTTCATCATCATCAGCCTATTTCAGTCCACTGCTATATACACCTACACTTTTCTTCATGTAATTCGAGTGAGCACAAACAGGTGCCAATTTAAAAAAAATTACAACCGACATAGCATAGCTCGTCATCAGTTCTATTCAGGTTCTATTATATTCATAACAAATTTGTTTATTTTATTATACTTCTTTTACACAGCAATTGAGCTTTGGAACTACGAGATAACTTATTTAATAATTTATATTTTATATGATTTTATAGTAAGTTATTATCAATTACCGTAAACACATTCATAACCTCCGTTGTCTAGCTATGTCTAATATCAGGCATCCCCGTATAAATAGCTCACTTACTGTTAAGGCACGAAAGCATGACAAATGGGCACTTTCAAATAATTATATTATTAGTTAGGATTACGATTACTATACACATACTGTAATCATGTATGATTATCGCGTAAGCCAGTCGAAGTTTAGCCGCTTGCGCAACTCGCGGCGCACCTGTGCCGACACGGCCATACTTACAAATTGTAAGTCCACTCTCCGCTGGTTGAGTTTGCACTCCATTTGTATGCAGCGTAGTAGATACGAAGTGCAAAATGGATAGTATCGAACTTGGTTTTTAATGCGTTTTTGAATTGAGATAAAGGTCGCCCTCGAATCGTGATCATCTCTGCAGATTTTATTAAACCACGGATATAATTATTATAAAAAGGCTTAAACTCACGTAAAAATTGTCAGGAACCGCCCGACATGTTTCGAACTCATATTATGGAGCTCATCAGGGGTAGCTATCTGTGCTGCTACGCGACTGGTGGCCCACTGAGCCGAAAGCAAACCACCAATTCGCACTTTTTAAGTTTTTTTTTCCTAAAATAAACAATAAAAGAGTTTGATTACTTGTTTTCTTTCGAGATCTCCGCCCCACAGAAGTGATAGGAGATATATATGCAAATATAATGTAAAGGAGGAAGGAGCAACGATGAGTCAGTTACGAATAAATTTGGTCTTTGAATTGACCTTCTGACCTTTCTCAAGAAGCATCGAAAGCTAGGTCACCGTCAGCAACCGAGATGCCAGTAATTAATGACTTACGACTCACCGGTTCATGCATATACAACATGTTAATTATATATCTCGATTGGCCAACCTCTGGGTAATGAGTAATGAGCGACGTGACCGTGGCATTAGGTGGATCTTCACGGGAATTAGTTTTTTACTCATAGCTCATTTTACCCCGAGTGTCAATCATGTTTTGAGGATAAAACTACATATACGTACCTATGTATTCTTGATTATTTTTCGATATTTATATCCCGGGAACCGTGTATTTTACGAAGCCTTGCTTAGTCCCTTTCTCGCCCAGGGTATGTTATATCTTTTTGTCAAAAATCCCCCATTGATCCCCAAGAGCCTTATACATCTTTATCGAATGATTTTATGCAGCGTTTTTGTGGCAGTGTTTGAAATGACTATTGAGTCATGAACGCTCATTACAAACTACCCAAGAAAATACATCATTGTTTGCTTGCATCTAAAATGTGGACTCTGGATCGCACTCGAAATCTCGCCCGAGCCGGGGCAAATCACCAGCTTCGATCATCTCAGGAATATTGTTATGGTAAATTGTATTTTGAATAGATAATAGTGATTAGCACTTGAATGGTCGAGTTGAAGGGCCTTTCCTTTCACCGCGGCATACTAGACCGACAAACGTAAGGCTGTGGCTTGAAAAAAGCGAGCGTTCCCATCGATCCCTGCGCTTCAGAAGTCTCGGCAGTGGCGGCATTTAGCGAACTTACACCTAGTGAAAAGAGAGCGGTAAACGCGGGTCTATACTTTGCCTTTAACCCATATGCATATTTGAATAAAATGTTGTTATATTTGCATAAATATACTGGGTACATTGGGTTCTTGCCTCATAAGCTCTAATTTGTATGCACATTAAGAAACTAAGAACTGGAGCGATTTTCATGAAATTGTACCGATGAAGCACAGATAAAAATGTAGAATACTTTTCAAACACGCTGTGACGCAAACAGGCTGTGTCTTACTGCCGCATAACATACGGCAATGGAATAACGGGCACGACTAGCTTTTAAGACAAGCATGACAGTGACGCTGAGTTGCTGGCTCCAACCTAACTTCGCCATATACGGACTAGGGCCACATATCGGCAATTACGTGTTGCAACCGGGGTGGCAGCGTAGTTTAGTTAGCTAGATTGCACACTGTTTCAATTACTACGGCCTAATATTTGGCCATTAATTTTAACTTCACTTAAGACCTAAATATGCAAGCAGTGTTTGATTGCACTTATTTATTACGTGCGTTGTATAATTTTCTATTTAAAACGTTGTTTTAAATCCATAGTTTATCCATAGTACTGTTTATATTCAGTAATTTGAGCGTTTACAATTTGTATAGAAAGGGCCAATGGTCATCCATGTACTTCTACACTGCAACATAATTGTAATTAACAGATGAGGCTGTACGGCTGGCGATGCCGCGTATGGGCGCGGCGATAAGATGATAATTAGACATGTGCCTTTTCCGAAAATTTCCGGAAAAAAATGTATGGGAAATCGGGAAAAAAAACCGGAAATTAACGGAAACGGCACATCTCTACGACCATACAAAACCTGCGTCGCATTGTTAAGATATTTCCTGAAATAATGATTTCTATGGAGAAGGCAGGCACCCTTCTCGTTAGAAATCTTCAGTATAATTTCATAATACTGAAAACCCTACACTGAAAATCAGACTACATTTGTATGTCTCGAGTTAAAATTTTAATTTTCTTTCAACACTTTACATACAACTCTAGCGCGTTGCATTTATAGAAGCGTTACTAACAAATCAGATCAGTAATGACACTCATAGTACAAATTGCATCAATTCAAACAGTTGCATTACCAAACTAGTAATCATTCGTTATTACAGATTAAACGAGCTGTAAATGAAAACAAATAATAGCGCACCAATAAGTGACAATAAAAGTGTGGAGGAAATAGTTTGTTTTAATGAGGTATTTGTGAGAGGCGTGGGCGCAGGCGATTCCATTATCTCACGCGATTATAGCGTGAGCAAAACAGTGGTTTTTATTCAACTTAAGTAAAAAAGTAAAAAATTATATATATAAGTATTTCGATTTTGACTAGAATATTCTTTACGTAGATTTAACGTCCTCTTTCATTCATTTCATATTAGAGTGATATTATCTCGTCTAATAAATATTTTCAGTTGTTGTCATTTCAATTACGTTGTATTTACGATATACACGGTAAGTTTTTTTTAATGTTGAGGACCTCTTCACTCCATATTTTTGCCGTTAATGACTCAACTGTAAAGTTCCCCTCAATAAATATGTGAAGTAAAAGTAGGTTTTTTTTAAAAGTTGAAATCATTTATTGTAATATTGTGAGTTATAAAAGGTCTTACGTCAAGTAAGGCTACGTACGCACTTAGCGGCTGGGTACATCACAACCAACCGCAACGCGGCGTACAGTTTTATGCCAGAAGACAAGTTTAGTACGTTTTTAGATATTAGAATTGCCACATTATCAATTATTGAACTAATTTAAATAAACATTGCACTACACACGTCAAGAGTACATTACTAAATATTGAAATAAAAGTAACAATAATAATAATCATAAGTACTTATTTTAGCTTTCATGTAATCAGTCAGAAATGGTTGTTGTTGCTGACGCTCCCGTGGCAGTTTGTGCAATTCGTTTGGAAACAGCAGAGAAAGGTCGCCGATTAGCTGGTCACACGCTGCACGCTTGGACTAGGTACACTAATTCTACGTCGTTCGGATACTTCTAATCGAACTATCAATCAAATCTTATAGGTTATAAGCACGATAATATAAGGTAAATATTAACAGTAATAACTGGTCAGGACTCTGGTGGCAACCGTGTTTCAAAAATCCACGGCGTTGCTAATTTAATTGTAAACAAATACTTTACGTTACTAATGTTACTGAACTATTACTTTTAGACTTTGACTTTGATTTCTTTACAATTAACGTCTACGTGGATTTTTAAACCACGTTTCCCACCAAACGTCTCAACCCTAGTAAATAATAACCAATTATAATTTCAACCCCGACATCCGCTGCAGAATTAAGTACGAGTAGGCATCTAATTTGGAGCCCATGTAGCAGTGGCGTGGCGCCCAGAGAATCCGATTCCCACAGGCTTGCCTATTTTAGAAAATATTGACCATTGTTTTTGAAAAAATGTGAGCGAAATCGGTCCCAGCTTCCCCCAGAGATTTTTTTTCACGCCAAGCCACTGCATAATATTCACCCTTAACTAGCATAACAGCATGGTTAGCATACCGTGCCGCAACTTCTCTTGTCTTACAAACACCGTATTTTTAGGAAAGTGACAGGTAGTATTTTTTGCGCGACATGGAATCGCGTGTGCAAGATTATGCTAGCCCTGCTGGTCGCGAGCCCATTTGCGTGCGAATCAGAATCATCCGTCCCTATCACGTCGTATAGGATAGGTAGTTATGCTAGATAACAAGCAAAACCAAAATAAAGCCATTTGTAAAATAAATACCTACTAGTCTATTGTCCCACATTAACCTAGAATGAGGATGTAGGACTCCCACGAGTACATTGCTGACATTCTAGTTAAATTTTCTATTTTATGGCCTGTCCGTCAGGAGCGTTCGACCAATCAGACTAGTAAGACTGACTCGAGGGCATTAGAGGCCACAGCAACCTGCCAAATCGGCAGGTGGCCATATATTAGTCAAATCAGACACGCAGGAGTGTCCGGCCTCCAAACGACGCCGCGGGGATCACTAGTAAACGACTTGTGCCGGCGCAACTCCAATTGCTTTGCGCAACGCAGTATGCGCATTCTGCAAAGGTCATTCATCTGTCCAGTTATGAAAACAAAACAATTCTAATGGCCAACTTTGTTGGTGTGAGTTAACACTCACACCAACCCAACGGTTGGTAACCCAACGGTTAAAATTTAACTAATTAATAATTAATGATCCTTTCGTTTTCATAGACATTGGGTTGGATCCACAGATCTCCTTGAAGCCCTCTATGTCTGATAAAAGATGCATTGGATTCGGGTCATGTATACCTATTAATAAAATCCTTGTCTTTAATACGAAAATTCCTAGGTGAAGGTTTCTTTCTAACTTAAAGTCTACTTCTTCGTCACATAACATAACTTACCCCGAATATCTAAAGTTGTATTATTACCCAAGTTACAAAGTCATAAGTATAGTGAACTTAAAGTAATGCTAAAACCACAGAGAAAGGAAAATATATTCAAATGTAAATTTTATAGGTCTGCCTTAAATAATTAACATTCTTGTTTAACTAAAATTCATATACCAACTTCCGAGCCACCGAATTCACAGTAAAATATAAACCTAACGAATTTATGTTTACTTGCATCGTTTTACCTAAGTAAAGATCTATTTATAGGTGTAGGTTACTTAAAATTCATGTTTACTTGCAATTCATTTACTTATTTCTTACCCTGCAGTAAAATATAAATAAATAAATAATTATTAAGGGTCAATCTTATACACTAAACAATATACTGACTAAAATATAATTATTTTTTCGCTTTGCCCCTAACCCGTGTTACGGTCAGCTACTGCCATAATGTTTCCATCGTTTTTTGTCGAGCTAAAAACGAGCTTGCCCGAAAAACTACGATGGAAAAACATTATGCACTATATTTTCTATACTATACCCTATTTCATATCAGCAACAGATTAAGTCGTGGGTCAGTATTAGATTTGATAAGTGAGGGGCTATGGTGTAGCACGGCAAGGCCACCGACTGCACAGATGTGTCTTTCATTTCATTATAACAAATGATCAAAACATGGGCCATCGCTGTTCTCATTATGAAGATGATTGATGAATCGTAGTGTTCACAACATGGATGGTGTGAAGATATACAGTACATCAGTCCGGTTAGTCAAGGTTGAGAGGTACCTACATATGGGTTATGTTGGAACTTTCTCAGATCTTAAGGCTCCTTATCCGTTAAAAATGCTGATTGTTTTAGACATTTTTCTCTATGATCATGATCAAACATGTTTCTTAATATATTATTATCAATGTTACTACTTAGAACAGAGCCATTGCGATTTATTAATATATGAATTTTTCACTGATAATTTTTGTTTCAAAAACTACTCGAATTCACACAGAAAACTGTTTTTTTTTACTTATTTTCGACTGCACGCATTGAAACCATGAAGTAGCTATGTTACTTTCTAGAACTCAGGGAAACGTTTTATTCACTTTAAAGGCCTCTTTAAGCTGAAACGGCGCGGCGTTCAACTAATTGCCGAACTTCCCCGACTAACCGGGTATGAATCGGGTTAGCTATTTAGGTTTTATCAGCACGATATACTTTTGTCATACTCTCGAAATTTTACCGAACTCATATTAACAATAAAACACGCGCGAGCACTAACTAAAGTTACCTGCCAAATAAATTGTGATTTTTTTCCAGAATTAAAGTTAAAAAATCATCTCCCAATATCATGCTGAGTTAAAAGGCGACCTTTTTGTATGGAGCTCCATACCAAAAGGTAGCCTTTTACCTTAGCACGGCAGCATTTTCTTGTTACCGGATTTGCATTTGAAAAACAAATTTCAAGTCCATCACACAAAAAAAATGTTTGTGAAAATGCGCTTTCAAGATTTCTTCACAGTACCCACATGACGGGGTCAAACTAAAAAGCTTGTAAACTATTAAATGGGTAATTCTGCAATTCCACACGCACCGCATAAATTACGGTCTGTGCCGAACCCTTGCGTCACTGACGGGCCGTGCATCAGATGCGTGCGCGCATCAGCAGGACTTGCGCAACGAGTCATTCCGTGCCCAAACACACTGTGGCCTTTCGGCCTTACAGTCCTTTACTCATTTTTTCACAGAAAGCGACTTCAACAAAAAGTTCATATATATCTTCCTGTGTTTAGCTTTTTATTCTGTGGTTTATTCAATAGCGCATCGCGAATGCGCGATCGGCTCGCCGTACAGTCGGCACCGTTTACTGGAACGTTTACATAAAATCTAGTTTTCTCCGGTGATGTTGTATGTATGAGCTTTCTCCGCGGATTCCTCGCGCCGACGTGCTCGCGTCAGTTGATGAAGATGTCGAAATAACCACGAATATTTACATTTGTAGGCTTTACACTTACATAAAATAGGTACATTAACTTTAGCTTTAATTCATAAAAAATGCTTTGCGTTTATTTAATATGTTTTAGGTACGAGTAAATATTACGCATTGCACGATATCTGTCCGTTAATTTGGAAACTATTTCATATTATTTTGTCGAACGGGACGTCTATTTTCCCCGTGATTTGCTGGGTTTTTTCTATTTTGTTTTAATTAGGTATAGATATGTTAAAGGTAAATGTCCATTACTCGACATTGTCCCATTAATTCACTATACAGGGTGATCAATCCAAATGGGTCAGTAAGGAGAAAACGAAAACTATAAGAGATAGGGAAATCTGTTCTTAGGACACATGGCGTCGATTTTAGATTGAATAGAAACTGCATTCAAGTTTTTTTATAAATCTCATACATGACCGGGAATTGATCCTGGTTCAAATTCTGTAAGTAGTCGCATGTCGTATTGTAACATTCTTTACAGCGGTATTGACCGGATTATGTATGGAATTATGTATGAGATTTATAAAAAATATATATTAATGCCGTATTTATTAAATCTAAAATCGACGCCATGGTTCCTAAGAACAGATTTCCCTATGTCTTATAGTTTGTGACTTCTCCCTACTGACCCATTTGGATTGATCACCCGGTATACGTACGCCTTCACTTCAATTTTCAATTCATAGATCAAGCACTAAGCTATATGTCAGTGCATAAAAATCTACCAAAGTTCAAAATTTGAATCGTGCCTTATTTATTAACATTGAAAGCAGGCATACTAATATCACGGTGTGCGAATACAGATTGTGTGGTGACTCCATTAGAGCATTGTGCAGACATCAGTGACGTCACGCGGTCAGCGGCCACCGCCACCGCAGCTGCCTTGTCAAATTAACAACTTTCTTTGCGCCCGTATTGAAGATTTTTAGGGTTCCGTACCCAAAGGGTAAAAACGGGACCCTATTACTGAGACTTCGCTGTCCGTCCGTCCGTCCGTCCGTCTGTCACCAGGCTGTATCTCAAGAACGGTGATAGCTAGACAGTTGAAATTTTCACAGATGATGTATTTCTATTGCCGCTATAACAACAAATACTAAAAATAAAATAAAATAAATATTTAAGGGGGGCTCCCATACAACAAACTTGTTATAGATTATATATATGTATAGGTACGGAACCCTTCATGCGCGAGTCGGGCTCGCACTTGCCCAATTTTTTTTATATATTTTTAACCACGTAACTAAAAGTTGAAATAAATCAAGATTTATTTGTAAGGTCTATCATACTCGTATACGCCGCGAGGGCCGAGTTCGGAAAAAGCGCAAGACGTATGTGCGCCACGTACTGTACTGGCACGTCATGACAGCGTCGCCAGAAGGGCTACTCCGAAGAGTTCGAAGTTAGAAATTCCAATTGCCATCCCTCTTGATCTCGGGTCAATCTATATTCAAATGAGCGGAGCGGCACTCTACGTAGGTCTAATTTTGAACATCGGACTCATCGGAGTAGACATCCAGTTACGTATCACTTATAGAAATGTGGTTGCCAAATGTCGTCAGACAGCAAAGTTAAGCCACTATTTATGCGAGGGGCCATTTGGCAAGGGGCAACCGTCTATCGCGCGATAAGAAGAGTTTATTAGACCATTCAGCGGACATAAGTGACGTCACGTATTCACCGCTGTCTCAAATTTACAACTTTCTTTACGCCTGCGGCGCTCGAGTCTTCCTGCACGTCTAGCATAACTGTGACACGCGACTCTTTGTCACTCTCCTTTCAATGCAGTGCGAGCAAGACAGGTGACACTGAGTCGCGCGACAACCGATGTCGCGGCAAGATATATACTAGCCCTGCTGGTCGAAGGGTAGCATTGTTTGCGTACATATTTTGTAGCTCGTATCTGACAGGGGAAACAAAGCGTCATTCGTTGGAACCCTGAGAAAACTCAATAGTAGAGTTGTTAGTCCGCTGTTTTCTAACATAATTGTGCACATCGGGTTACAAGCATGAAATTCTTATCACAGATAGAGTGTTTCTTGGTGATTATTTTCAGATGTGGAGGGAAGTCAGATTCGTCCCCTGATGTGAGGCGGGAGAGCGGAGTGAATACGGCCAAGTATCCCTCTTTTCTTTCTCTATTGCTGGTCAGTTAAGTCTACCAGGACGTGTTTGGTATCGTTTCCGTGTAAAACAACTATCAGAAATTGATTTTTTTTGTTAGTTTCGTATAATTCTGTATAAAAATATGGGTGTAATGGCCGAAAAGGTAAAAATCACAACAAGTTTTTTTATTCAGCGAGGTAAATTAGTTCAATTTCGTGAAAATTTTCAATTTATTATTTTTATTTCAAAAAGCTCATTTAATCTGGTTTCTAAAAATATATGCATGTTGGGCACTTCTCATACAAACAGTAGCTTAAAATATATCTTTACGTCGGCGTAACCAACGTAAATCTCCGAACGCATCCTATTTCGCTTCATTAAATACATTAAATAATGATTATTAACATGCTTTTACATATTATTTTTACTATATACGTCCTAGAAAAACAAATTAATGTAATTAAAACAAAATATTTTTTTGCTAATGTATCACGAGCACACTGGCTAATCTCAACATCAACAATTTATTTAAGTTACTTTTTGTATGAAGAGTGCCCAATATGTATATATTTTTAGAAACTAGATTAAATTTGCTATTTTTCAATATTTTTTTTAGTTGTAAATATTCAGGAAATATAACTAATTTATCTCCCTGAATAAAAAAAACTTGTTGTGCTTTTTACAATTTCGGAAATACAACCATATTTTTATATGGTACTATGAATAAATAACATAGAAAATGAATTGCTGATATCTGTTTTACACGAAAACGACACCACACAAGTCCTAGTAGCGTTATCTGATCAGTAATATAAAAAGAAAAAGAGGACTCCTTTGTCCTATTCACCCCGCTTTCCCGCCGCACAGGGGACGAATCTGAATTTCCTCCACATCTTAAAATAATCACCGCAGAATACTCTATCTGTGGTACAAATTTCGTGGTTGTATCCCGATGTACACAATTTCGCGACTTAGCAAAATGTACTAGAACACGCAGGCTAAGCTTAACATCAACATTTTTTTTCAAGGTACGTTTTGTATCAGAGGTGCCCAATTTGTATACATTTTTAAAAACAAGATTAAATTTGCTGTTTAGTAATATTTTTTTAAATTGTAAATATTCAGGATAGATAACTAATTTATCGTTCTGAATAAAAAAAACTTGTTGTGATTTTTACCTTTTCGGCGATAAACCCAAATTTTTATATCAAACTATTCTTAAATAACATGAAAAATTAATAGCTGATATCTATTTTACACGAAAACGATGTCGCACAAGCCCTAATAGCCTTAACTGATCAGTAATAAAAAAAAGAAAAAGAGCAGTACTTGGTCCTCTTCACCCCGCTCTCCCACCACACAGGGGACGAATCTGACTTCCCTCCACATCTGAAAATAATCACCGTGGAACGCTCTATGTGTGGTAGAAATTTCATGCTTGTAACCCGATGCGCACAATTTCGCGGCTTAGCAACTCTACTACAACAATTAATCCCAATTAACCGTACCTCTGATATAAATAAATAACTTTAATATTATGTTATACTTAAGTAATCACTAATCATATCCACATCAAGTTAAAAATTACGTAAGCACATTGCGTGCTTATTCATTTTTAGGGTTCCGTACCCAAAGGGTAAAAACGGGACCCTATTACTGAGACTTCGCTGTCCGTCCGTCCGTCCGTCCGTCTGTCACCAGGCTGTATCTCAAGAACGGTGATAGCTAGACAGTTGGAATTTTCACAGATGATGTATTTCTATTGCCGCTATAACAACAATTACTAAATATAAAATAAAATAAATATTTAAGTAGGGCTCCCATACAACAAACTTGTTTTATGGTACGGAACCCTGCGCGAGTCGGACTCGCACTTTTTAAACTACATATCTCTACTCATAATCATAAGTTTTTATTTTCTTTAATCTAGTTGAGCTTTGATCTTTGTATCAATGGTTTAAATCTAGTGTTTTACATTTTTTTATTGACTTATTTACCAATATTATTAAATTAAGATATTAATTCGAAAGCAAAACAATCTTTTACCTTCGGACATAGGGAGGCATAGGCCCCTACCAAATTCTTCCATAGGCCTCCATCGTGACACTTCCTTTACTACCTCAAAGTAATTAATTCGTAATCTTAACGAAGCCAATCCGAATAGCTACATACGAAAGAGTTATCAACATTAATTAAATCTTTGACAAAATCACTGATATTTGCCTTCCATAACTTCAGATTCGCGCGTTTTATACAAATAGCTACACGGCAGTTGACACATGATCTGTCGTAGTGTTATCTAATTGACAGGTCGAGAAAGCGACGCAACCGGACGTTGCGCAACAGTGGATACGAATGTGGGCACAATGCCACCTTGCGGCGGTGGTTGCAATTAATCAGACCGAGCAACTATTAGGTATTGCCTAGAGTCCATTGTAGTGCAATCCGTGGAAACATAGAGGAACTTTGCCTTACAAAAAACATTTTACATTCGGAAGTGTCCTTACTGCGAGCATTCACCTGTAATGTCATGTCATTTTTTAGGGTTCCGTACTCGAAGGGTAAAAAAAAATCAGCCAAGCGCGGGCCGGACTCGCGCACCGAAGAATTCGTACTAAACCATTGACGTAATAATTACATGGACACACAATCAGACGGAAAAAATGGCACCATCCCAAGTAATGCAAAATCACAAATTGCATTAGTTGGGCGAACAGTCTCGCTTAGACCATGACACGTGACGGGTCTCAAAAATTACTAAATGTTCAGTGAAAAATTGCAGAAATAACAGCTGTAGAATAAAGAAAAAGGTCGGAATATTCTTTTTTACGTAGGTTCTATTGATTAATTAACGAATCCTATGTAAAATCATAGCATATTTTAGATTTGAATTATTAATTTTGTCCCTACAAAATGCACCTCATCACAGAACAAAAATCTAAGGAGTCGCTATAGTTTTATATTTTATTAATAAATAAAGGAGTGCAATAAATAATTATCCTATTTTTTTTACTAAAGATTCCCACGCGATCCTAAACAACGAGAAAAATTGAGGCAAACGTAAGAATAATTCCAGCCAAATAATTTGTCTCTCGTGTGTTCGGCATAATCATATACCTATGTTTTTTTTGTATGTTTAATCAAAAGAAGCGTAAAAATGGTGACATTAATAAATTAATAAAAAACTTGCTCTGTTGTCATTGTTTTATTTCGTCTCAGAGTCTAGACACTGTCAGTTTAAACCTTTGAAGGCCAATAACACCTAAATGCAACGTGTGCTGCCATGCATACCACGCCACTGACAAATAAAATCAAACTTGAAAGGGGATTTTATGCAGTTGTTAAATAAAAACGTAACTTACTTGTTATTAACTTATTAACAATTTACGAGTTTATTTAGTTCAAACAACAAATATATTTTAATACCTAAATAAAATAATAATCAAAATATTTTTAGTATAGTACTTTTATCTCACGAGCGCGGGTGAGCCATGTTTGTGTGAGTAATGTACATGCACATTGGCTCTGTGTGGGTGAGCCGGAACTGTTCGCTCCCGAGCTCACCCACACAGAGCCAATGTGCATGTACATCTACTCACACAAACATGGCTCACCCGCGCTCGTGAGATAAAAGTACTGTATGTAAAAATATTAAAATGTGCTCCATTCGTGTCATGTTCCAAGTTTAACAAGAGACATGAGTTCCAAGTTTGACAGAATACGCTAAAAAAGTTAATTTAGACGAAAAATATTTGTGGTAATAAGTACGTAAGTCAATTTGACACTTAAACGTTTGAGCAATGAGTTCTTTTGTACGAAGTAATTATGTTGTTATAAATTATAAATAAGCGTTATTGGCATCTACTTGAACATGACAATGATGCCACTTTTGTCGTTGTCATTTTTGTTCGGGTCTGTGGCTCTATTATAATTATTATAAATAATACCTCAATGTACTAAACACTTATCCCATCTTAACTGGCTGGGTTAGGTTGAGTTTGGACCTGGTATGTATGGCGCCGGATACAAATGATAGTGTAAAGTTAACGCAACCGATCACGTTTGTTGTATGGGAGCCCACTTAAATATCTGCTCGCAGTCGCTTCAGCAAGCATTGTAATACTGAAATACTAACAGAATGAGTTATAGTTTCTAAAACATATACTCGTGTTGTGATAGAAATGGGGGGGAGAGAAATGAGGGATGAAACATTTCGATATTTATCATAATACACTTCAAACAGACAGAACAACTAAAATGAAATGAAATTAAATAATATATTCAGTAAGTAGGCCACAAGGGCACTTTTACAAGTCAAATTGTTAATCTACCGTTTTTCCCAAGCTAAGAGGAGACTGCTGTTGAGAAGAAAGCTGAACGAAACTGCTGTAAGATTATTAGTCTATATTTTGAGTACCTAAGACAAAAAGTATTTTAACTGGTAATTGAAGGCACTATACACAATTCTGTTTGTTTTCTAATTTAGGTAAAATTTGCAGTGTTGATAATTATCGATTCCACTGATACTTTTTACTTTACTTTCTTTCGACTTTCGATATTCAATCTTCAGCTAATATTTTGGGTTTCTAGCAATAAATCGATTACTAGCGAACCGCAAGTGTGTAAGGAGAGCGTGCGAATTCACTTTCCAATAAAATGTGTTATTTTGCTAAGATTTATTTGTATCAAGTCTTGAGTCCTTTTGGGATTCATGACATAAAGTTCCGCGTTCTGATGGAATAAATAGTTGACTGTAGCCTTAAGTATTTGAGTTTAGGCGGCAGTTCTGTCCCCTCATAGCAAAACCATGTAATCCGGGTCACTCTATTTTGTTATAGAAAAGCACCGAAATCGCCATAGATGTACCTATAATATTTGAGGAGTTCTTTCCATTCCTGATAGATCTCGTCATCAGATCTTCACCAAAATTTTATCCAAATCTATTCATACATAAATGCCAGAGTTCCGAGAAAACATAAAAAGAACCTATTCTTTTTGAAAGTCGGTTGATAATTATATAAATCTTGATAGAAAGACCAAGTTATGTATATTGAAGCTGATTGGGACGCCCTTCTAAACCGCCGCGCCTATAAAATTCCCTAGCTCATTGTTTTACGATTATCTCCATACTAATTACTCTTATTCATTATACTGGCATTGGACTTTGACTCGGCGGTAAAACGTCAAAACTCGGATGTTTAGACAATGGCTTTGGATTAGGAATTCATTTGGAAGCCACTTTCAGTTGTCAATCATAATTATGCATATAATTTCACACGGAGAATGAGAAGTTCTATTGATTAGTATGTGTGCATAAGCCTCGTGCCCTCACAATGGGCATACACAATTGTTTATAATATTACAATATAAAAATACCATTGATACGAAGAAAAAAGTACAAAGAAACATTTAAATACATGACCTAGTGGAGGAGACCTGGAATCGATAACAGTACCTTTGCATTACCGATTCAACATGTCAACCACTCGACCACCTCAACGCCAGGAGACCTCTCGATTTTTTCTCGTTTTAAATGTTTCAACATTAAATAAATAATAAATACCCTTACATACCTAGATGGCTACATAAAAATAAAACACTTATTCTAGTTCGTGGAACTTGTGTTAATTTTAACTCATGAAAAAGTTTTATCTTAACAATATTTATGGCAGAGTATGACGGCAATAAAGTGTAATTGTATATGCAAACGTATTTTCAATAAATATTCGTGCTGTTTGTTATTGAGTTCAAGTATTTAGCTCAATAACATGATAATAGTTGCAGGATTGTCGTAGGCGCTACGCTGTGTGCTACGTCGCCTACGCCGTAGCAGGATCGTTTTTTTATTCATAGTAAGGATATCCATTAGCTATTCTTAAGCGATCTTGAGCGGGACTGTTTTGATGTATCCTTTTTATTCACATCACAAGCAATCGTCCTTATTTTGAGCGAGAAGTACTTAAACTCAATTAATATAAGTATATGCTAATAGTAATTTAATTAGCATACGTCGTGATTGATATTTGAAATTTGATGTTGCAACTTGCTACGTGTAAAAAAATCAATAAACCTACTAATAATTTAAAATCGAAGCTTGTGTGGTTGTGTGTGTATGTGTATGTTGGTTACTTCTTCACGCCACAAACGGCGGGACAGACTTGCATGGAATTTGTTTTATGATTGGTTTATTTATGTTCACTGCATACGTTACATGCTAAAACGAAACATAGACAAGCTTTCGTAATAAAGGCTACGTACAGTTGGAATAGATTTAAATGCGATACTGTCACGTTTCTATCAAATGCGGCCATTCATAAATCAGCTGTCCCGCCCCGTGTGCTAATGCCGGGCACCGAACCCCACACAGGCTGCTGTCCTCACAATGCGAATAATTTACTTAGTATGTAATAAACTATAGTTACAGCTTATGAGGTCTTATTCCTTTTAAACATTTTTTTTTATTATGACAAATATTATGATAATTTCAACCAACTTTTTGAAGTGAATAATACTTTTCTAGAAAGTAACATACCTAGCTATTTCATGCTTTCATTGCGTGCAGTCGAAAATAAGTTCGTTAAAGCCAGTTTTCTGTGTGAATTTTGTCAATTTCCAGTAGTTTTGAAACAAAAATTATCGATGAAAAATGCAAACTGTAAAATAAATTGCAATGGCCGTGTTCTCAGTAGTAAAATTTTATCACATGTTAAGAAACATGTTTGATCACAGAGAAAAATGTTTAAAACAATCTGCTTTTTTGACAGATAGGTAAGGAGCCTTAAGTACCGGCTTTGACTCAACTGGTCGTAGGCTAGTTACCACCTTATATTCAGTTGACTGAATCTTTTTTTCTCCATAGTGATCACAGAAAATATTGCTTAAATAGATTTATGGTTAAAGTTAAAAATGTATGCATCCGAAAAGCACTCTTGGGCTGAGTCAACCCTAGTTTGATCACAGTTGTAGGGGCTTAGACTTACCTAACTCTGCCCTTGTCCAAATAATCGTGAGACAACTGACGTGAGAAAATGACGTTAGAACCGCACGGTTAGAACGCTCGGAAATTCGCCCGCGCATGTTAATAGTCAAAGCGAAAAAACTAAATATTTCCTTATCGCTATGTCTGTAAGCGAGTATATTACTTGTCTCAAATTACTAAACTGTGACTGTGACCTTCCCTAAAAGGTGCTTAAATCTTTTAATCACCTTTTAACCGTGTTTAAACAAAATTGATTACCAAAAAACTACGTTCGTAAAACGCGTGAAAATCGTAAACAAACCATCATAATTTCACCCAATTATAAACCAAACGCATTCAACTTCACTTTTATTATCATTAAACATGCCAAAATGTTCTTCAGCGTAATAAACCGACGGTTTAAACTGAAATATACATCAGATTAAGGCCAAAAAAAGAATGTTCACGCTAAATCCAACGCTAATCGATGCACAAAAGATATAAATTCTCCCCGCGTATATATAAGAATATAAAACCTATTAACATTCGATTGGCAACTCAGTTTGTATGGTAGGAAGGTAGAAATGCGCTATTACTGCACGTGGGAAATAAAATCGCGAGTAAGTGCGCCTGGGCACAAGGTCAGCCGGAAAGCGGGTCGCTTTCCTGATGAGACAATGACGAGATGAGATTACTAATTAGATGGTCGAGTGTAATTGGTGTGAGTCATGGGCTCATGAAGAGGCCTACGCAGTGGCTATTAAGCTCGGATATAGTGATTTTTAAAAGAAAATTAACACAAAAAGGGTATTTACGTTTATAAAAATAAAAACATTCACCTACGAGTATGTATATTATTTAGGTAGGTATATCTCTGCAAAAAATATCTGTACGATTGTTCGTTAGGTATCTCACAAAAGAAATAAACCAATATATTTTCGCATTTATAATTTAAATTAGAATAGTAGTATTTGTTTGGTTTTCTAATAAGAAACCAGTTTGTAGACATACATAATAATAACGAATAACATCATATCATCATATTCTAGACTGCATGCTAGAATACCTACTAGTGTTTAGGGTCAAGTGGCTGGTAGTTCGTTGACCTCAGACGTGTAACAGAGTGTGTATCTTTATCAGTGATTTTAATCTCCAAACCCGCTCTTATATAGTTACTAATACTAATAGAGTTTACCATCCCGACCTATCCTAATTATTGATGAACAGCCCGAATCATTCGAATTTTACTAAAAAAATACGAAAGCTACCGACTTTAAAGCACCATACGCTTCAGAAACTAAAGTAGGTAAATATTCTAAAGCGACCAAATCTTTTGTATTATTAAGAGTTGATTACAACAGGTCGCACATTTAAAAAATCAGTATACTTAAATAGTTTTTTTGTGTTTTGTCTAATGGGCAATGGGAAACTATTTCGTTAAAAAAATATGTTAGTAACTTCCTTAACAGTGCATTAAGAAGCAAAAACCTGTATAATCTATAATCTGTTTAGTCAATCGAACAAAGAGCAAACAGCATGATTGAACGATTATACGTTTGTGCATGCAATGCGTATCCAAAAAGGCATATGAACTAAGGAGAGAGGAATCGCATCTGACGTTTTGTTTTGGTATCGGTGAATATTGTGAATGCAGTGCACCGCGGACCCAAAAAGGCGTATGACCTGTGGAGAGAGGAATTGCATGTGTCGTTTTAGTTTGGTGGTTATTGTTGTACAGACTGGGTAGGGCGTCTCCGGCGGTCCGCCTTGCGTCAAGGCTGCGGGACAGTTCTAATGCAAACAATGTGCGAACTTAGTGACGAGCGCAGCGATTACTGCTAATGAATTTGTGAGATGAACACTCACCCGCTCAAAATTTACATTGAGGACATGGCCACGACATTCGTGTTGCATTTCTTTTGTTTTGTGTTTCAAAAATAAAAGATGCATCACGAATAATTTAGAATACTATATACGATCGACGCATTTGCTGTTTGGTGCGATCCAGTCCGTGGTATTCTTGATCCACACACAGTTCGGCATGCAGCAAACGTATCCTGCCCTGACCTCTTCGCTCCAAAACCCAACCCAATCCGACCCAAGTGGGATTGGATTGGGTTTTTGGAGCGACGATGATATTTCTGATGTGATCAGTTCATGTGACTCCCAAAAGATACTGCGCTCCATTGCCCTCTGGAAAACCTTCAAAGAATACTTTTGAGAATTAGCCAATGCCCAAGTAGCCACAGGATGTATAAGTGCTTATACAGCACTTATACAACTTAAACTTGCTGTACAAGTAGGGCTGCCATCCGTCCGGGTTTCCCCGGATTTGTCCTAGTTTGGAGGCTATCCGGGGGCCGTCCGGGGGGTTTGCAAAACATTTTACGTGCATAAAAAATAGAACGATTGCATTTTTCATAACATAATTTTCGGACACGTCCGGGGAAGAAATGCGATTTACGCCAATTTAGAGATGGCAGCCCTAAGTACAAGGGCTGTAGAAGCGCTTATAAAGCCTGTGTGCTACTAACTACTTGGGCGGAATGTGAAAAGCTTACTTTAAGTAAAAGTGCAAATGGAATAACTCGATTCGCTTATCACCATAGTACCTCTCTAAATATCGCTTGAACGGGTTTGGTATTTAGCTGAATAGTGCCCGTAATCGTATCAAGGCGGTTCGGTTCCAGTTGGAACATTCGAGCACAGGTACTTGCCAGTGCACGGTTGCGATAAACTATTTGTTTTGGTTACGCAATGCCAAAAGTGGTTTGCGCATCTTGTATTTTGCGACATGTTTATTTATGTCGTTTTCGACTTAATTGGGAAAGTACTACTACTACTAAATACGCATTTTTGGGATATACCGACAGAATAACTGTCTAAAATGTTATAGTGATGTTCAGCGTTATAGTGATGGTGTGACTGAATGCTAATCACTAACTACATAGTATAAAACGAAGTCGCGTCCAGGGGGCCTATGATGGTTGCGTTTATCACGTGATAAATAAGTGATAAAGCATCTGTCACTCACACTCGCATTTTGTCAAAACGTGACGGAAGCTTTGTCACTTATTTATCGCGTGATAAACGCAACCATCGTAGGCTGCTGTCTCTCTGTCTGTATTTCTGTCCCTATGTATGCTTAGATCTTTATAGATAGAGTTATTCAATTGGAAGGTTTATATGTATAATACATGCATAATTTATCAGCATTGCACCCGAAGCCGGGGCGGGTCGCTAGTATATTACATAAAATGTTTTGTTGAATTATACATATATACAGGGCGTTGGATACATTTTCTAGGTTCGATTATTACTTAGGCATTTCCTAAATATTACACATTTACATGTGGACGAGAAATATTTTGAAGCCATTAACATAATATTCCATACAATGTACCTAATATTAAATAATATCAACGTTTACTTTGATCTAGTCCCAAGACGCTAGAAACATGGATGTGTGTGGGTGGACCTTAGTAATCCGCTGATCATCACTTATGCATAGAATCATATTAAGAAATTGTCCTAATCTACTGATATAGTTAATTATTTTTGTGATGCAAGAACATTTTTATTGATCAATATATTTTTGCTTAAATGTTAATAAACACGTAGACAACGTCGTTGTAGGCAAATTTACTAATTTATCTCACGGTTAATTATACCTATAATTACAGTAGAACTATTAGCGAAGGAGATTCATTGCATATAAAATTTAATGTCACTTGGCCCATGCGACATTTATCGTGGTTCCAAAAACATTAAACTGCCTACTTAAAGGTCAAACTTTATGTGTGCTCCAAAAACATGCCTTAATAGAAAATTACATCATATTAGCCGAACTAGTTAATATTACAATTATTACAGTATAAAGTTATTCAGATCATTGGCGATCCAGCCCGTCGCGCACAACTATATGCTTCGCGACTTTTGTCGCGCGACATAGTGGCACCCGTCACTCTCTCACATTACTGCACAGAAAGAGACGGGTAATTATCACGCGCGAGAAATACCTAGTCGCATATGACAGGTTATACTAGAGGTGCAGTTTTATTCATAATTGATCGAGCGAGCGAAGCGTCTACGTTTCAGCTGGCGGAAAATTCTTTCGTATGTCCTAATTTCTGTTTTTTCGGAATTCCAATTGTTCTCGGCCACAGGCCGCATTTCTCAGCAGATTCTATAGATATTTATAGAGACCTAATTATAAAGATAACCTAATTATATATAGATATTATTGTCGATCCATTTTTCAAAAAATATGGAGATTGAAAACGTAAAGAAAAACATTTATCAGCAATTTCGAAAAAAAATCGCTACGTGTACACTACAACAGCTCACAGATATAACTAGTATTATGAACATAAAATATTAACTACAAATAGAATATCGCTCTAATAATCTTCGAGTAATTCAACCTCATGTTTGGCAATATTTGTCTAACCTTTAATGCGAAGGTTAATCGTTATTGCTTGATCTGTTTTATAAATATAGTTCAAAACAATATTCCCAAAGAGAATGTGGCTGTACGAAGCAATGTTAAGGTCAACCTCTAAGCCGTTTACATCGTCTCATTAAACGTTGATGACCAAATCCTTAAGAAATTAATTCTAGATAATAAGGAACTACATATTATTCAGTAAACTGAGCGAATCCTTAAATGGTTTGTTTCTAAACTGGACGGAAAGAGGAATTTTCTTTAAATGGAATCCATGAATCTTTTCTAAAACACTTGCGCTAAAGTTACAATAACTGTACGTATTTTACTTTTTGCTGAGGGCCATACCATAACAGAACTCAACTGCAAAATTGCAGTTCGAGGGCAGTTCTGTTGCAGTTGACGTAACTGCATCCAAACAGCAAAGTAATCGCGCAGTCCGCTTGCAGCTGGCGTTCAGTTACTTCACTTGCAGTAGGTCTGACTGCACCAACTGCATGAAAACTGCAATTTAATTAACTGAGTTGCAATTCATATGCTGCCCGTCTGTTTCGGCCCTTAATGGCGCTCCAACTACACCCACGAACCATTTGTATTTAGTACTTTATAATATTAAATGGCATACTTTTCACTTGTCCTGCACGTCATTGTAGCTTCTCGAAGTGGAAGGACTTCGTGTCATGATGGCTTATTTTAACCCCTTGTCAAACAATCTACTATATTATTTATTATAGTTTGTAAGTTTCTAACTGACAATGGAATCATAGCATTTAAAGGATAATTTATGTGTTCTGTTCTGACTCTCTGTTTTGATTTCTTTCTTCTCTGTCATACGAGAGAAGAACCATGTGAACTATAAGATAACATAATAATTCTTGAAAATCGTCCAGTTGAAGTTTTTTTTAATGTAAACTGAATGTTTCATGTAGGTTTCGACCGCAGCGAACCATTTTAGTTTTCACTGCAATTGATACAAAACAAAGCACCGAACCATGGTCTAACCATCAATTGTGACAGATTTGTGCCGAGCAATCCCATTCGGTAACTTTAAATTAAAGCTTTGTTGATTTGTTACTTTTCTTTCGATGCCACAAAAAATGTGGTCTTACAGATTCCTTTCCTTGACCATTTATTACGTTAAAAGTTACGAAACTTAATATAATTACAGTTTATGATTCTTAACAACATTACGCTTCTTACAAAACTCTTATCTGTTATATAACTGTTGAAAATCATACAAATGGACAACAACCCGGAAGATTTTCCATTCCAATTTATACAGCAAATTAACTGATACAAACTGCTATTAGCATAGGCGGCGCATCACTAGTGACGGTTGTGACGGACGTGTCCCCTCCCTAGTCTGTATGATCCCCTTGAAATTGCAAAGTGGGTATAAATCAGCCGTCATCGAATGGTTGACAGCTCACTGTAGAGTCACCAAGTTATCGTCTTCAGTCGCCGGTCGCGCCAGCATCCTCGTTCACTAACATACCACTCATACAGAGTAGTTAGTTCCCCATATATCCGCCTGCACATATAAGTTGGCAGTACTGTAGCAATGTTGCATTTTGATTCGCCTCAAATACAGATGCAATGATAATGTAAAGATCAAATAGATAATGTTGACCGCCGGCACGACTTGAACTGCCGCCGACCTTTAGCAATGAAAGAAACATGTCGGGACATGCGATGATATGCCATTTTCAAGTGGATACAGAAAGTACTCATGATAGATTCGATATTAGTATGATAAGATGAAGTCAAAAGAAAATATTTACTTACTCATTGTTCAGTGGTCTTTGTTCGCCTCCTTACTAGGTGTTAGCAATAAAACAGCAATGACGCGCATTCATCATCAGCTATACGATGTCCACTCCTCGAATCACCAAAGCCTCGCCCAGGATCTCCACGATGACCGGTCACACTTGTTTTTAATGGCTTCCCGTGATCCACACAAGGGAACGCAGCGTAGTGTTCATAGAACTCGAATTTGGTTTCCCTATTACATGGGTCTGAGCACTTTTATAATGATTGATCTTGAAGAAAGCCTGCTCAGATTTGCTAGCCTAAGAATATTTTGCTTCAGTATTAAGTAGCAATGGATAAGGGCACGGCATACCGCCTGTAGGTATAACCAGCGACTGCAAGTAGACTTTTGACCTTTACGCCATTTCTCCAGATCGTGGTAGTTGTAACGTGTAAACTACTACTTCTAACGGAATACTTCTTTATTCGACAATCTCAGCAACATTACAAAAAAGGAAAAAAATCTCGTGTCTCAATATTTGGCTAACCCACATACTTGTACACAAGTATTTCTCGTGACGGAACGTGAGTGAGCCGAACTAATAGTTCTCTAAACAATTTAAACCATGCCAGTGAGATTGGCGAAACCCTAGATTCCCAGTAGTCGTGGTGTGCCTGCAAATTGCCTTGTTACGCAGCCTCGGTCACGATCTCTGATGTCAGGCGGCTGGATAATATTCTAAATAGTTTAGCGTTCTCTAAATACTTAAATAATGCCCGTACACCTGGGATCGAAAACTTATGATAGGTATTAATTACGCTGGGTCAATAACCTCAACCTGAAGTGGGTGTTGGTTGACACCAAGCTACTGCTGCTCTGGCAACTTATCTAGCTTATATTCTTGGACTCCATCGATCCATCGATGCATTAGTCGGCCAACCGTACAACTTTTATTCGGACGTTCTAGGTAAAATTCGACTGATGACTTTAGGCGACCGATAACGCGAAAATTCACGGCGTCTCTACGTTCCATTTACCATTTTTGCGGGTCGCACAATATTATTAAAATATTGTGGAACTTATGACAGTCAGAAGTCCTAAGAAATATATTCCGTCATATCGTATAATTTGATATGCTGGTTAGAAAACGAAGTCGAAATTAACCCGTAAATCCATAATTAGATGATTATTTGTATATATATTTGTATTTGTAGATGACCGTCCCTGTTTACTGATTCCACGGGCAGCACTCACACTCTAAAGCTTGCGATCCATGCAAATTTAAAGCTTAGTTGCTTTGTACTAAACCTAATCTCAACTCTCAAGTCAACGAACTTAGCATTCTGGGCAGGCACAATAGAATGGAGGGCGCCTCCTACTGACACACCGACCCGCTTCACACCCGAATCTTGAAAGTGAATGTGTACTTCGTAATTAGATGGACTCGAAGAATGCCTTTGAGCACTCCCTGTCACTACTGAATTGTTATCAGATCATTGTTGGTTGTAAATTATGAGGTATTTGCTTTAGCCATCAATGATTGCTATGTGCTTTGACGGTTTGAATTATACAAGCAAGTGATGCAACACGTTGCTTTAGTAAAAACAAAAGGAGATGAAAAATGTTCTCGTGCAATTGAATTTTATATATACAAAACAATTGACCGGAAGAATATGCGTGCCTACTCTACACGTTTTATAGCCAATTACATCGAGTTTACTTAATGGGCTATAATAGAGCTTACTTAACGGGTGATAGCCGTGTGTATCACACGATAAATCATCGTGTGACAAACACACAGCAAAACAAATAGACGAAAGCATAGAGTTGTGGACAAAGTACTATTTATAGGGACCTACTTAAGTACCTAGAGGCAATAAATCTTATTATGACAAAAAAATCTAAATCAATGTAGCAATAAAGTAAGTAATTGTATACGAAACTAAACATGTTTGTCTGTTTGTCCCCAGCTGGGCCGCATGCCAGTCAGCGTGATGGTCCCGCCGCGCTACGCCACGCTGCCGCTGCCACCCGCGCCGTACGCTGCAGCGCCGCTGTTCTACCCTGTGCACGATGCAGTAAGTATAAACATGTTTGTCCCCAGCTGGGCCGCATGCCAGTCAGCGTGATGGTCCCGCCGCGCTACGCCACGCTGCCGCTGCCACCCGCGCCGTACGCTGCAGCGCCGCTGTTCTACCCTGTGCACGATGCAGTAAGTATAAACATGTTTGTCCCCAGCTGGGCCGCATGCCAGTCAGCGTGATGGTCCCGCCGCGCTACGCCACGCTGCCGCTGCCACCCGCGCCGTACGCTGCAGCGCCGCTGTTCTACCCTGTGCACGATGCAGTAAGTATAAACATGTTTGTCCCCAGCTGGGCCGCATGCCAGTCAGCGTGATGGTCCCGCCGCGCTACGCCACGCTGCCGCTGCCACCCGCGCCGTACGCTGCACCGCCGCTGTTCTACCCTGTGCACGATGCAGTAAGTATAAACATGTTTGTCCCCAGCTGGGCCGCATGCCAGTCAGCGTGATGGTCCCGCCGCGCTACGCCACGCTGCCGCTGCCACCCGCGCCGTACGCTGCAGCGCCGCTGTTCTACCCTGTGCACGATGCAGTAAGTATAAACATGTTTGTCCCCAGCTGGGCCGCATGCCAGTCAGCGTGATGGTCCCGCCGCGCTACGCCACGCTGCCGCTGCCACCCGCGCCGTACGCTGCAGCGCCGCTGTTCTACCCTGTGCACGATGCAGTAAGTATAAACATGTTTGTCCCCAGCTGGGCCGCATGCCAGTCAGCGTGATGGTCCCGCCGCGCTACGCCACGCTGCCGCTGCCACCCGCGCCGTACGCTGCAGCGCCGCTGTTCTACCCTGTGCACGATGCAGTAAGTATAAACATGTTTGTCCCCAGCTGGGCCGCATGCCAGTCAGCGTGATGGTCCCGCCGCGCTACGCCACGCTGCCGCTGCCACCCGCGCCGTACGCTGCACCTGCAGCGCCGCTGTTCTACCCTGTGCACGATGCAGTAAGATTTATTATTTTATTGACCACAATATTGCAGACCCCACATGACCCCTCGGCTGTGGAAAGCAACTCTGTTTTTACACATTACGGCGAAAATGAGGCTTGAATTCGCGACTACGCGGCCCTGAAGGCTTCCAATAGCCTAGGAGTTTTTAGCAAGTCAAAAAGTTTAAAAAAATTGACAAGGGGCGTATGATCTCGGGGAGACTCGATGTACCTTTACAAACAGAAGACAGAACACTTATTTTTATGTAGGTACTTAAATGTTATGCAATGGTTGAAACGTGTGTACACTTATACAGAGCTCTTCCATAGGTACAATACAGTCATATTCAGTAATCCTGCGTAATTTCATATTCACCATCCCTTTTGCAACATAAGTAGGTAAAGCACCCACATAATTATGTTGTTTGCTTTTTCTTTTAGGCCAATAATCATCTTGTAAAAAGATAAGCTCCATATCTCTAAACTTGACACCATCCTCGTCTCATTCCAGCGTCTGCGACGACGACGCTCGCCGCGTGACCCACGCGAGCGCAGGCGGCGTGAGCGAGACCGCGATAGCCAACTGACTCGCTCGCTCGAGCGGATTCATCGAAAACGACGAGCAGAGCGCGATCGCGTGTCGGACGAGCAGCTCAAGCGGACGTACACCGGACTCGATAGGTGAGTTTAAAAACACACTCAGTGTTGGATCTAGTGAGAAATTGAAATGCGTAACCTAGAGGAAGAGACCGGGAATCGAACCCGGTACCTCTGGATTGCCGGTCCAGCGCGTTAATTTCGATTTTTTCCTTTTGCTTTGCGGTCTCTTCGACCAGGTTACGCATTACAATTTTTCTTTGAGCTTTGATCTTTGTATCAAAAGTTTAAATATCGTCATGTTTTGTCGAGTTGTTGTGATTGTGTCCTTTTAGTTTTACTGAAGTATTTCATTCTAAATATTCAGGACGTACGCCGAGCAGTTCATCGCGGTGTGCGACGAGAGCCGCCAGGCCGGCGAACGACACGACTCCCTCCCCAGCACTGCCACCAGCGACTCCAGCCAATCCCATAGGGAGTCCATGTAACCAGCTAACCCTCCAAGGAGGATACATAACCAGAAACTCTGTAGCGTACCCTGCAGGAAGACAATGTGACTAGTTCCATAGGGGATCCTTGTAACTAGTCTGTAACGAATGGAGATTCTTTTATACTCGTACTCACAACAACTAACCAGCCACACAACGAAGGTGTAACCAGTAAACACTGTAGGGGATACCTATAGAGTGTCTCATGGGGATGTTATTAGCATGTAGTCCCACAAGAAGTCTTATGTAAACAGTTCCATGTCTTGGCATGTAATCGGAAAGCACCTGAGGGTTAATGTAACCGACTCACATGAGTCCCTGCAACCACGTGATTCGATACCACAAAAGGATTCGATAGTAGCTTCAATTCGATATGTAACATGTGTAAAGATGGGATTTAACGATGTAACAAACTAACTAGATTTACGAGTTGCCTTTAAGGCTGCCTGTCCACTGAGGTGCGGAGAAAACCAATCAGCTTGCGTCCTTGTGAAGCCCAAAGGAATAGCATTTAAATCTGAGGAATTTGATTGGTCAATTTTACATAGCTCCATTTCTGATGACAGGCAGCCTAATTCTATTAAGATAAAGCGTTTATTAACGGCATTTACGGACTCGTCAACTTTAATAAAGGTGACTGAAATTCATAAATTTCAAATACGATTTAAATTTTGCGCATCGTTTACCTTTCTAGCTTTTTTATTAGATCTTAAAACCGCTTTATCAAAGTTAGTTGGTGACACTCTAAAATGCAAGGCGCAATATTTCTATCGTAAAATATGAATTTCAGTCGAACATGACCGTATGTGTAGATAAAAAATATATTTAGAAATACCTTCAAATGAGGGAACTTGGGATTGGGACACACGCAGGGCTGTCATCTTTAAATTCGCCGAACTGGACAAAGACTTAAAAAACCCAGATATTTGGCGTACATCGCATTTTTTCCCCGGACGTGTCCGAAAATAATATTGCAAAAAAAAAACCATCGCTTTTTTTCCTTTACATAAGTGTCCAGGATTTCCCCGGACATTTAAAAAAAAACCCCTCGGATGGCCCCCGGACGTCCTCCAAACTAGGACAAATCCGGGGAAACCCAGACGGATGGCAGCCCTAACCATACGGGACCTTCGACAATGGTTTTAAAAACTTGGGGCTGATAGTGCTAGATGCAACGTGATGCAATATAGACGTAGGTAAGGTCCTCTGAGCCGGAGCGGAAAAAATAAACCAATCAGGCTGCGTCTTTGTGAAGCCCAAAAGATGTGCATTAAATCTGAGGAATGTGATTGGCCCATTTTAATTTTATATAGCTCCGCCCAGTGGACAGGCGGACAGTTGTCAGCAGCACTCAGGGAAGAGAATCAGCATATTTTCTAAAACTACTCCTGAAGTCACATGTTACCTCGCTTGCAGAAATTGTATTAAAAAAATCGGAGGACATAGGTATAAGTTGTAATTTTAATAATTATAACGACTCCAGTACTGAAATACTAATTTGGATCACAATACTCTTTATTTTATAAATTGATTGAATTTAAAATTTGCAGGGTTAAAGAATTTAACTTTAATTTAATACCTAGCTGATAGTTTTAATGTTATCTTTGTATACTCGATTTCATATACCATGGCCCGATGCACTTGAGACGGTAATTAGGCGTTAACAATAGGATTAGTGATAACAAAAGATACCTGGCCGGACCCTTTTGCGGCGTGGTATTTTACATGCTACCTAATGATCTTGATCGTTTAACCTAGTAATCTTTATTAATGTAAACAATATTTCATGTTAGTTGTCATCTGACTACATTTGTGATTACACGTATACTTAAATAATTATGTTTCGACCTTGGGAAACACCCACAAGTAACCCGTCCAGTGGTGATGTTAGTTTGCAGCAACGTAAGAAACGATTTTTAAGCAAGGACGCCCAAGATGTGGTGATAAGTGTTTATAAGACATTGCTAAATCGAATGGGTAAAAAAAATTTGATTAAAGAAACGTCTATATTCACCAGTGTGCCGGAAAGGACAGTTAAAAGGATTGTCTCATCACTCTCATCAGGACCAAGATACCTCCCTCGAAAACGAGTAAAAGCTGACACAATTTTTATTTTAACAAATGTTGTTATAAAGTATTAAATATAAAGCTATTACTATTCAATTACTATAAAGATGCCGTACCATTATAATTAAACAATACCGTAAACAACTAATATTTCGTATTTTTATTTTCAAGTACCAAAATGTTTTAGTCCCGCTTTAGTTGCATGCAGATTGTACCGACGCGTGCCATTTTGAAGTGCTCCTAATTAGATAACAAAAGGCAAACATTATGAGCCCTATTGTTAAGTTTCAAGTCCATCGGGCCATGGTATATGAAATCGAGTATAAATGGCTATGAAAATACTCATTTTCGAATAGATGATGGAAATAACATACTTACACAATTCTTCCGTATATGATCTAGATCATAAGATATTAAAAACGGTGAAGTTTTAGCCCTCACAACTTTGACGTAGCACATCTTTTTAACTGAAAATAATACCAATTTAATTTTAAGATACGTCTGCTTCTATATCGTCTGTGCTGATAAGGTTTTCAGTCCCGGGAATTCCCGGGACTGTGATACAAAAAAATCCCGGAACTGCAAACCCTAATTTTAAATTGATCAGTCAAACATTCGTATAAGGTTCCTTTCCACGTGGACCTGGGCGGAATGGAGGGCGCGTGCGTTTTGAATTTGAACCTTGACCCTCAATAAGGTCGAAATTATTGTCTGCCACATATGGCTTTGTATGCAGTAAGGGGTTAACCAATCACAGTAGCGAAAATCTTCTGTGAAAACAGTGTGGTCGGTCAAATCACGGCCCGTTCCTTCCAGTTCCGCGACAGAGGAAGTGCACATTATAGGGACGTGCTAGGATTGTTGTTATTCCCATTGATTACGATTAGACTAACCGTTACAACACATATCATACCAAACTAAACCCGATAGCTTTACGAATGTACATATTGTAATATTGTAACGTCGTTCTAACTATACACCATACTAAACACACACACAAGGAGTTTGTCTTCGTAAAATAACTTTCTATTTTCGTGAAATGTGAAACGAATACACGTTTTATCACAAAACATCTTCAAATTCGGAGTGAAATCAAGGGATGCTCTTGGAAATCTACAAGATTTGACTAGTTTCCGAATTCACTGCAAATTGCGTGAAAATAGAAAGTATTCTGCGACGCCATACATCAATGCACCACACTAACATACATAGTCAAAGATCCTGTCATGAAGTCATTAGGGCTCCGGTGATACTTATTTGATACAAAAATGTGCTAACACAGCTCAATAAAAGAATTAGACCGGTACGATACAGTGTAAACTGGAAAATGCGAGGTTTTTTAGACCACCCTAGATGAATTCAGCCTTGAAATGTTTAACATTTACAACGTATTTTTGAAAATCTTATGATAATTTCTGATGAACCACTACCATACCTACTTAGATGTAGGTAAGGTAGGTACCATAATTACTGTCTCTTTCGTCAAATTAATCAATATTCGTAATTCATCTGAAAAAAGCTAATGCAATGCCGATAATACTCTTCAAGGGCCTCTAGCGAAATGACATGAAATTAAACTTACGGATATATAGTGCAATACTTGAATCATGAATTTTTCTTGCATCAATAATAAGCACAATACTTGAATCATGATGGGATCTCTGCCTCAAATTACTAACAATCACACGATACTAATCACACTATACTTGTAAACTTGTGTTTAAATTCGTCAAAAGTCTGTGTTATACGATACTTTAAGTCTTATTTATCTAGCTAGTAATATAATTGATTGGTAGAGATATTTTAATGAGTAAAACTACCGTTGTCAGCTCTTCCCCCGTCAACATTTAACCTGCATTAGTTGTAGGTAAGTGTTAACTAATTTTATTAATGGTTTTCGTAATCATGCTTTCAATTGAACTGTAATCTTGTCAAAATTAAACAATTTACAGATGACGTCTAAATGAGCTGTATTTGTTGTATTCCTGGTCGCTTGCTTGCAGCCGTATAAGCAGCTGCTAGAAAAGAGACGCTTCTAGTGGTTCCTTTTATTACTAGTCAGTAGCCCTTCCGCTGACAGAGCGCTGAAAATACTCTATCGAGGTATAATTAATTTTGAACACTTATGTTGTGTACTGGAGACGATCGCCTTGTACTGCACTGAGTTTGACTGCGTATTATCATTCCGACAGGGATCTACTGAGGGAAGCGAATTTCCCTTACAAGCTTCCAAACATGAAAATGCTTTTTGCACTGTTGTCGACATATTCACGCGCCTTCCTTAATTACATTTAGTATTAAATAGCAACTTGACAAAACTGGTAATCGTTTTTCCGATTAAAATATCTCTATCAACAATTTTAGTGTTAGTTTGTATATTTCAACTGAAGTCCTATGTACCTAAGTGGTGCCAAATTGCACGGAGCGATCGGTCTGTATATAGTGCGTCTAAATTTGCTCAATTCGTTCGCGTTTGTTCTAGATTTTATTCTTATTCTTAAGATTTAATAAGCAATGTGTAAAGACGACTTTTTATATTGTTGGGTAAATAGGGTAACTATCATAATATATTTACTAACATTTATAAATAACCTAACGTAGTTGAGCTATAGCCGCGTACAAGGAGGTTGAGAAGGGAACAGGATGAAAGTGTGGGTTTCTTTAGTCCAAGCATATATTATATATATAAGGTGCTAACAAATTAGTCACGGATATTTTAAGAGATAATACATTACATTAAAACAATTAACTTTTAACTGTAATTAAGGAACTTTTGTATATCATTTTTTTGTTTTCATTTACCGAACAAAAAATAGATATTATTATAAAATTTTAAAATAATCACCCCTATTATGTACCCGTCAAGATGTTTAACACTGTCTGTCATGTCACGTCAAAAGTTGTTTTTCTTAAATGTCATTATGATTCGGCGGGAAAACTGTAGGTTATTAAATTCTAGCGTCTGCCCACGGCTCTGCCCGCGTGGAACAAAAAATCTGTCCCATGCGAACAAGTAGTGTGCTATTCCATACTTATAACCTATCTCTGTGCCTAATTTCATCCAGACCAGTCAAACTGTTTGGGCGTGACGTGATAGTGTAACAAACATCCATCCCCATACAAACTTTCACATTTAATAATAATTAGGTTAGATATTTAGCGAATGCTTACCTACCTAATTAACAAGTCTAAGTAATTTAAAAGCAATCACGGACATAAGAAAACTTTTATTAGCATAAACTGTTTATAAAAATTGTTGAAAATGCAGACCCTGGTTTTCAATGCACAATAGTGCTCGCTTTCGGATATTTTCATTAACACGCATTAAGATCTGTCTTTCCCTTTTCATAACCTCAAAGGCGTTGGTAATCCGTGTTTTTAATTCTTCTGACGTTCTGATTGTGTGCCCGTCATTCCCATAAACCAAGTCTTTGGCTCGTCCCCATACGTGGAAATCAAGCGGTGTTAAATCTGGTGAGCGGGCTGGCCAGTTCACTGCACCTGCTTGAAGCCCACCCCGACCAATCCCTCGTAATTGGAATCGTTCCGTTAAGTACCTTCGTACGTTACCATCGTAATGGGCTGGGGCACCATCATGTTGAAAGTACATTCTCCTACGGAGATCGACTGGTACTTCATCTAGCAATTCCGGTAGGCCTTCTTGTAGGAATTCAAGATACGTCCTTCCATTGAGGCGGTTGAGAAAGACAGGGCCCAACAAATAATCGCCAAGTAATCCTGCCCACACGTTAACGCTGAAGCGAGTCTGAAAGTGGTCAGGACGTGCTAAATGGGGATTCTGTTCCGACCAAAAGTGTGCATTGTGAATGTTAAATAATCCCACCCTCGCAAATGTACACTCGTCGGTCCACAGTATGTTACGTCTGGCGTTTCTAAGCCACTGACTGAAAAATACACGTGGTTCATAATCCTGTGGTTGCAGTTCTTGAACACGCGTGAAATGGTAAGGATGCTTTCCCTCACGTTTTAGAAGTTTCCATACGTAGACAGCACTGACATTAAATACATTCGCTGCGTCTCTAGTACTGCTCATGGGATGGCGGTCAAAAAAATCCAAAATTGCAACTTCCAGACGAACTGGGTACCTAGGCCTTCCGGCTTCACCTATTGGCATGAGGTTTCCGTCATGAAATCTTTGATGTACCCGGTAGATAGTCTGAGGATTCACAATCGTGTTGTATCTTTGTGCATAAAGCCTTGAAGCTCCCGCCGCACTGTAGTTTGAGTCGCGATAACATGTTACCGAGCGTTTTTCAAAAAAAGTGTACACGTGACGAACCGGAAAACGTTTATTTTTATAACACCGATTTTAAATTTTCTTGGCTTATTCAATTCCCCATAAGTTATAGTGTATTATTTGAGAAAATGGCATTAAAATATTAAAAAATATAGAAAATATCGACATTTTAAACTCAGATTGTAGTGAAACTAGTTCCGGATAGTCACAAATATAAAATTCATTATAAATTGATTGTAGTATTTTTTGGACCAGTTTTAGTTTACATATTTAAAATAAAGACAATAAACTATTTAAAACGGGTTTAATTTAAAGAATTAATGGAACGAGCAAGCTTTGAGGATAAAATAAAGGTCCAGTTCGTCACAATCGCCACCAAATGACTGCTAAAACATGTATTTTTTTGCATTAAAATGCGACAAATCAACGAATAATATTTTTTATTACATTAAGGAATATTCATTTAGTAATGTTAACGCTTAAATATGTGAATTGTTGCACTGCAGCAGCCAGAAATAATTATTTTCAACATCCCAAATCTTGGGACAGTAACTAAACGGAATCTCATGTGACTAACTGGAAAATGTAAGGAATAGTGTACATAGATTGAATATATTGAAATAAAATCACAAAAATATTATGTTATGAATCGTATTTATTGCAACGGAATCAAAATGGTAGGTATAATATATATTGTTACTAGTTTATATATGTAATAATAAAACATGTACTAAACTAGTAATAACAAATATTTACCATGTATATTATTATGTATTACATAAAAATCTTTCATGAGTAAATGACAATCTTAATATTGAAAGTTTTATTAGTTTTATTTATCTATTTTTATAGATTATTAATAATGTTTTATTAATTTTTTTTTAAATAAAAGATACAATGTTACTATTACCTTTAACAAGTAATAGCACCATGAACATTTCAAAATATAGAATAACAGTCTTAATTCTCATTAATAAAAAATTGGGCAAGTGCGAGTCCGACTCGCGCATGAAGGGTTCCGTACCATAATCTACAAGTTTGTTGTATGGGAGCCCCCTTAAATATTTATTTTATTTTATTTTTAGTATTTGTTGTTCTAGCGGCAATAGAAATACATCATCTGTGAAAATTTCAACTGCCTAGCTATCACCGTTCTTGAGATACAGCCTGGTGACAGACGGAAGGACGGACAGCGAAGTCTCAGTAATAGGGTCCCGTTTTTACCCTTTGGGTACGGAACCCTAAAAACGGTTGTAATTAAAATACTTACATCGAACGAACTTTATTTTAGGACATCGCTTAGAACGCTGTCTGCTTCTTGTTTTCTTGATAGTTATAAACAAATATAAACCTTAATGCAATATGTTAAGGTTTATGGGTGTATACTTAAGGTTATATCGACATAAACCAATCACAATTTTTTTTCTTCATTTCTGACAACAGTTTCAGCTGTCAAGTTAGTTCGCCTAATTAAAAAGTCGACTGTAAGCGTGGCCCGACATGCTCTTAGCCAGTTTTTATAAATGTTTTAATTGTTATTTTGCTTTTTAGTCATTTCTTCCGGAGAGAACAAATACTTTTCTGAAAACCGCATCAAAATCGGTTCTGACAAATGCGAGATAATGGCGGATAAACATTTAAACATGCATGTATAACAAACATATGGGTCAAACGAAGTAACTCCTTTTTTAGAAGTCGGTTAAAACATCGGTCACATTTCGATTGTGTACTAAGCTTTATAGTTCCAATTCGTCACAAAATTGTTCCGGTAGTATATCACGTCACTAACCGGACGTGACGAATTCTACCTCGACAATTTAAAATCAAAATTTCAACGTGTTCTGGACCAATTCAATGTGTTTTTGGTTTAGTTTCGGATACTACGATAGTTTCTTCTATGTCTAATTGTGTTTAAAAAGTTAATTATAATCTACTTACCGAAAAAACTGTTACTAACTCGAAATCCTATTTTTAGCGCACTGACACAGCGTCCACCTTTCGTCACCGTTTTCACGGAACTGACGTTTTATTTGCAATGAAATCCGATGCCTATAGCATTAAAATGTTGCCAGGATTGAAAAATTAACGCTTTTTGGGGAATATCGATTGCACAAGTATGTTAAAATCGCTTGTGACTATAACCGGAAGTTCCGGTCTGTCGATTTCTTTGGACAGTGGAAAAAGTAGTTTTTCGGCATTATAAACCGTATTTGTTTATAAATGAAGCACACGACTAAAATCTAGACTCATTACTTTATCTGTGTGACCACATTCAATATTCATACAAATTTATTTCGAGTTTCTGCAAGCCTCTGAACATGACTGAGTCGACGTGGGACATACCCATTTTAGCACTTTTCATATCTTTATTTTGCAATAAATCTATTAATAAATATAATATAATCGTTTTAGAAATATAAAATGAATGCCCCACATCTACAGAATCAAATGATACCACTCATATACCCAAATACTAAAGGTAAAGTAAAAAAAAAACATGTTGAACGTGTGGGACATTCAAATTTTGCCATGTACACTTTTTTTGAAAAACGCTCCATGTTTAAGTACTCGTTATGTGTGTAGCGGTAAGGCATAGCGGTAATTCTAATGAATTAAATTTCTTCGCAACTGACACAATCAAAAAGCAAATAGCATGACATTGACATTCAAGTATTTTATTTAACCCACTTGAATGATAGTTTAAAGAGGTTCTAGAATATGTCTAAAGAGGTCTCATTTAATTATCTTATTAACAGGGTGTTTTAACGTAGCAAATTTGTTTCCTAATTTTCTCCAAAAAAACATAACAAAACCTATGATGTTTTATACTTAAATGTACTCTGAGAACCGAGTACTATCAGCAGTAAAAATATCCGTGATTAATTTGTTAGCACCTTATACGTATAAATAACCTACGCTAAAAATAAAGCTATCGCCTGTTGAGAGCTGAAACTCGCTATATACCTAGGTACAAGGTGTATTTAGCGAGCTTTAGTAATGATTAATTGATTACTCGATCATAGAACAAAACTCTTACGAGTATATCAGTTTAAAATTAGAGCCAACATGCGAGGTTTTAAAGATTTTTGAAGTAGGCGATATAAAAATTTAACAGGCGTCATGAATGTGTTCCGTTTATTTATCACAAAAACTAACTAATATCTTTACAAAACGGATAAATAGTGCCCAGAAGGCTGCCACATTTAATGGCAATGCTGATTTTTTGTGCTGACTAATCGCCCGACCTATGCTCATCTGATGCTTCCCGAATTGAGTTTAAGACTAATGCTAAGTACCTACTTGACGTCTAACTTTCCCTTGTAAAATAATATCTCCTTAGGGGTTATATATACCTTTCTGAATTCTTATGGTTTGTACGTGGATTATACTTTCAAAAATATTCATGATGGGTTGATGAGAAAAATACTTTTATTTACACTTAGTATATTTTTCACATATATCTATTTAGTAGATCAATCATGTTAATTTAAATGTAACGTCGTGTTGTACTGTGTTACCATTATTTCTATTGCAAGTTTCATAATACATACAATGTGCTCGCGAGGAATCCAAATGCTTTTAACAGCGGATTCCTGAGGTCGTATGGAGTAAAAAATGTTATATGAACCTATGTCGAAATATGTTTTTTAACTTTTTTTATAATTTCATACATAATAAATAAATTACCTTTACTTCACCAGTAAAACAATGCTTTAGAACGAGCTGGCAACGTTTGTTATTGTTATCTCTTTTAATTAAAAGGGGAGTCAATGTCATAAAGAAATTTTCTTGTTGGGCAATGTTTTTTTCAAAACAGGCTTTACTTAAATATGCGATTAAAACTCCTTACTCATGAATCTTCCACTTATCTTATGATTTATCTAATGGCTGCTCTACACTCTCTTTTAATAATTTTGCTATTAAACTCCATGGATTATGATTATAATACAGGCTGGCCACTAAGAAATACCCTTCGACTCATTTTTATTATAACTACTTTTGACAATGACTCCAGTCATATGACAAGTCATTGTTGTGATTGATTTTAACGGTGTTACGTATGTAATCTCATTATAACAAATAATAATTACATTAGCCTTCGAATAAATTGCGGTGAATAGCTCACGCAGTCAACCTTTATAACAGCCGAAGAAAATATATTTTTGAGTACTCCACGGTGCAAAATATCACAAGGGTGGTGTAAAAACTGAAAAAGATTTTGCGGATTCTAGTCCAGCTGCCGTGGATTCCAATGAACTGCACGTAGCTGATACAGTGAGAAGCATACAGCAATTGTTGAGAATAATCATACTGCTTGTAGTGTGTTAAATAAATAATTTGATGAATAATTGTGTTTGTTTATTTAGGTAATTAGTAACATGATATTTACTGTAAACTTTAATCAAATAAATTAGGTAATAACAAAGTATTAAATAAATATTACATATGACCAGTAAAAAAAAACAATACGTTTATTATCACGAACCATTTCGTTTTCAAGGTTTTAACTAGATAACGCAGTTCTCACAACTTAAGCCATAGTTTTTCCACCATCAAAAGGAATATCAATACCGGTTTCATACTGTGCAAATCTGTTGTACGAAGACTATCGTTCTAGGCGTATTTATGCTAAGATGCTACGTAATTAATTTCTTAACTGAATTTTTGAAGGAAATTTGTAATGATTGACACATAAACAATGATCGTGACAGGAACGGTTTTCAATAGTCAACGTTTGTCAGATAATGTCACGGTCTCGCAACATCGCAATGATAAAGATGATTTACACTGGAGATGTTTTAAAACAAAAAATGCTAATATCTCGAAAACTAAGCCAATTTCGGCTTACTTTATACGACATTTTATTTTCTACACATACTCAGAAATGCGCTGGTGAAATCATTTGGATTCCTCGCGAGCACATTGTATATCTAAGTTAACTAAGTTTTTATTTTTACTTTTGCAACCGGGAATGTCTGTAATATTTTTAATATTTTTGCGCTAACGCACAGATGTAGGTATATTAACGGTAATGATGAATAAAACACGTATTTTTATAACGGCATTAAATCTAGTAATAGATTGCGCTACTGCACTTTATTATACTGGTTTCTTTATCTAAAGAGTAATTATACGAATTAGTTTAAGCATAATATTTTGTAAATACTTTATTAGGATAATTAAATTGACTACCTATATGATTTTTATATTTTTCCAGTTTAAGATACTTATTTACTACAACGCATAGAAATCTAAGGGTGCTACCTCACCGCGAGCAATTAGCAAAAGTAATGTAACAAAACAATGTATGAAGATTTCATTTCTCGCGGTGAGGCAGCACGCTAACTGGAGTCAAGTTATAATTATTGTAAAGGGATTGAGATTAATTAATATTTATTCGTAGGTACGAAATTATTTTATTGGTAATAGATAATATTGCCACGTGTAAATCGAAATTAATAAATACAAATTTGTAATAAATATGGTTGTTTTATTGAATAACTCTTACTATGCAAGAAACTGAATCTAAATCAGACTATACTGGCCGTGCTACTTATGTCACATTTTATCTATTCATTTCTAAATAGTTACAGTGCAAGAAATACCGCAGAAAACATATTGAATAAATAAGTGAAGTTGCTAGTATTAGCCTAAACCTGTCTGTATAAAATAACATTTACAGAAAAAAAAACACCGCGCATCATGGTGTCGCCAATCAGTTTCTTTTACCTCGACATTGATCGACATTGGTAGGACATTGATGCCTTACAATTTCGGAATTGGGTATAGTATGGGCAGTATCGGAAATTTCGGGATTTTCGATACTGCCCGTACAAGCACAATCCGGAATTGCGAGCCCTAATTGACAGGTCCTGCACGTTCTCTTGCATAACGATGGTGTTGCCAACTGGTGCAGAAAAGCGGAATCATTCACCTTATCAATAATCATGTTAAAAGTTTAGTGAGTCATATTTATTAATTTTATTAAGCGGTTGACACTCACGTGAACTCAGGAACGGCCCGACATATTCCGAACTCGTATGGAGCTCTTCATCAGGGACTGTCCTTGATAAAGAGCTCACTGGCAACACAGAAACGGCTTCACAGAACTGTCCAACCAATCATAGCGTGATGACGTCACAAGTCTGGCCTGTCATACCGGAATGCCATAGCTTGTTTTCTTGTACCATGCGTATATCGAGGTTTACTGGCTCCGCACACTACGGCTTCTCGTGGCTGCCACAGTACACGCTCGGGGTGAGAAAAGAGAGATGTACTGTCGCGGCCACAAGAAGCCGTAGTGTGCGCCGGCTCTTAGTTTAGAACTCGTTGTCGCTGAGCGCGGAGGCGCGGCCGGGCGCGGCGCTGGGGCGCGCGCTCGTGAGCCGCAGCTCGCTCTCCGACGAGCTGCTCAGCGAACCGCCCTCGCCGCCGTCCACTCCTGAAGGGAAATGTGGCCTTCATTTAATAGAATAGAATACTCTTTATTGCACACCTCAAGAAGAAAGTAATACAAATACAAATGACATTTAACATTACAATAGAGGCAAACAATAGGCGATCTTATCGCTAAAAAGCGATCTCCTTCCAGACAACCTTTGGGTATTTAATGTTACACGGGTAAATAATTCACTGTAATTTTATTGAATTATTGGCGATAAAATGGCGGAGAATTTAGATACATCTTCATGATTTTTTTAAAGAAAGGTCATCAGCATCAATATTCACTAATTCTAATATAACTCTAGATCTTGTCCCGCGGCAAAAGAAGTCCTGCAAGGTTAGTAAAGCCAGCTCGATAGAGACTGAAGAAAGATCTCTTTATGGACCGAGCCAGCGAAGCGTCTACGTTTCAGCATGATCTAAAATTCTTTCGATGAATGCTCGGATGTCCATTTGGCCGGGTTCTTGGCTGTTCTCGTCGCATTTCTCAATTCTCATGATTGTGTAGGGTTGGGTAGGTCCGTTTATTATAAAAAAAATGTCGCTTACATTTTTCGAGAATTTTCAATATGACGGAAATATGGGGGTTAAATTCGAATTCCAACCATTTCGAAACAAACTCGGGAGGTCTAAAACTCGCAGACCCATTAATTATTATCTCATGCCGCAAGTGCTATTATTGTATAAACGCGTATTAACAACACGGTTTACTCAAGCTCAAGTATCGTTTAGTTTGGGATTTGCGAGTAGTTCGGGACTTACCTTCAATGAGATCAGCGAAGTCGTCGTCTTCGGCGGCGATGGTGCGCGTGGCGGGGCGCGGGCGCGACCAGCGCGAGGCCGGCTCGTCGTGACCTGGACAATATGGCGGTCGCAAGTAGGTAGGTTCTCATCTGGGTCGCGTAAGAGGGAGCGAGACAGTTATAAAATGCGAATTGCATTCTGACAGCTCACGCACTGTAGCCAGTTTATGAGCTCTTAGAATCCTTTGGGGTCGGATTAAAGTTCCGCGTCCACTGATCCCGGACCGCATGGGACGGATTCCTTGCTTCGTATTGATTTGTATAGAACTGCGTGCTCTGGTTCGGCAATCTCGCGTCGAACAAATCAGTACAAAACTAGAAATGTGGCCGTTGCGGGGGCTGTAGTATGGGGCCGGTAGAAAAGATCAAATTTGATCCACATAAGAGCGATCGTGACGGGTATACAATACCCGAAGATCGTTTAAACAACTCACAAATGCATTGTACCTACTCACTTTATAGTCATCATATCAGTCGATAGGCGTCCACTGGACAAATGCCTCCCCCAAAGTAGTTGGTTCAAGTTCTAGTACTGGGATCATTTTATGGTAACCCAGTGTAACTATACCTAGGCTACATTCCGGTGTGAAGAAACAAATTTGTATGAATATCATAGGACATTAGTTACCGTAGAGCAGCCGCTCGGAGTCAGAATCGGACTGCGAGTCGTCTTCATCGCGCACCTCGTCGAGCGAGTCCCGGCCCGCCATGCTGCCGAAGGCGCGCCTCGCCTCCGCGGCGCCCGCTCCTGCGACACAAATATTAAATAACTGCAGCGTATTTACCCCTGGGCCCACAAGGCCCCGGCCTAGGGGCCCAGCCAATCTAGGGCTCCAGTCCTTGTGGAACTGGACTTGCACCATACTTCATGTAGGCATCTGACCTGCAGTTTTAATGCGCAGTCGAGTCTTGGGCCTCGTGGCCGGGCGCGGCTGCTTCGCTTCGAACTCCTTCGCGTCATCGCTGGAGTCCAACTCGTCTGGAGAAAAACATTAGGTATCCAATATACAACAGTTATTAACGAAATTTTTGAAAAAATAATCCAAAAACAGAGTGGGCAATGCATGATTATGAATGTCTTATAAGCGTCTCTTTCGAAAAAAAACATGCAATTACATAGTGATAAAATTATAAACGTAAATGATGACAATCAAATTATGACCTAATCTGATTGACTGACAAATCTACCTTATTTATTTATTCATTTATCTATTTAATCTTTTTTGCACAAAAGAAAGAACTTATCGTACAAAACGCGGACTTAATGCCATAGGGCATTCTCTACCAGACAACCATTTATCACGTATGAGATATGATTGCGCACCTGTACAAGACGACTTAAATGATGGACTATTTGTCTCTTTTTAGCCTCTCGATGATGCTCGTCATAGTCGGTATTGTACCACTCCACTCCATACTCCAAGATATTTATTGTATGTATAATAATATATTATCAGCAACACTACACAGATGTCGCACCTGATTCACTAAGCTTCCCCAACACATCCTCGGCCTCGTACTTGTGAATCAGCTGCATGATGGCCGCCTGCTGCTCCTCAGCAGCCTGTAACACAATATCGTTACTACAACAAAACGGAATTAATGTTACAGACAATATCCTATAAACTCTCCTATAAATAGCATACCTATATAAATGGCACAGCAGCTCCTACTTCGGATGAGGCTCAACTTTCAATTCAACCTCGTCGAGTAAGAGAGCCATGATGAGGGTATATTTAAAATACTCTATAAAGAAACAAATATAAAAAAAAACATATAACTTGAATTAACTAAGCTACCCGTATACCAAAGTGGTTGAAATTCGTCTAGCTGTTTACTCGCTTCATGATTTTATCACAAAATATATTTCCCTAAAAACTGATGAGGATAACGGTGCTAGGCACCGCACCTTAGAAGAATAATTTATAAATCATGCCAACGATTTATTTAATAGGTGTATCTGTAATAGGTATCTATTTATGGCTATCTAATGCTAAAATAAAATATAAAGTACCTACTTTAGTATTTAATTATTTACCAAACATACATACGTAACATTTGACAACTAGATTCATCAGCGTCATCTAACGGCTAATAGACAAACCATAATAATTTAACTTAGCATCGTTAGATGTCACTTCTGAGTCAATGGCTGTTAGCGCCATCTAACGGCTAATAGACAAACCATAATAATTTAACTTTTCAACGCTAGATGTCACTTGATCCAATTGATATTAGCGCTATCTAACGGCTTAAAAATAAACCATAGTAGTTTAACTTCTCATCACTAGATGTCACTTCTGATCCGACTGACATCAGCGCCATCTAACGCCTACTAGACAAATCATTATAACTTTACTTTTCTGCACTAGATGCCACTGTTTATATGAACACTAGCCAATTATTTTAAGTTCAACTTTTCGCCACTAGATGTCGATAATAAATTGTGTTTAACTTATCGCCATTCAAATGTTGCAGTAGTCAGCAAACAATATTTTAGCTTTATGCAACCGAATAAAAACTGAGGTGGTTCTCAAATCAGATTCCACCTCAATTTACAAGTTAGTATTTTGTTTCCTAAGGGCTTGTGCACAAATCACGCGAGGTTTTTTCGGCTACTTTTTGAAAAATAAAATACTAATACTCTAATATTTATAGTCATATAAATCTTATGCATGAAACATATTTTAATAGACACCGACTTCAACTTTGACTACTGTCGACCTAGTGTCAAATCATTCGTGCACCGAAAACTCCGGGGTATGTCGATTACTGCAATGTGAACTGACCTCAGCTTGCACAGTCTCTAGTACACTGAGCTGGTGCTTGAGCGCCTCGACGCAGCGGTAGCGCAGCACGTACTGGTCCCACAGCTGCTCGATTTCGTTCTCTAGAGCCGTCAGTTCGCCTTGGTAAGCTGGCCTGGGGACGCAACATACGTGATTAATCTCGTTCTCCAGTCGTCAGCTTGCCTTAGTAACCTGGCCTGGGGACGCAACAGACATGAATACAAACAAGTACGCTGCGTGATGAGTTGATGACTTATCAAACACTCGTCCATCACCTTCGACGACTTTCCACTCGAACGGCATTAGGTACTACAGACAACGACACTCAACGACTCTTACGATTACATTTTTACGACGACGCAACGTTTTCACACTTCGTCTTCTTTGGACGCCGAGGCCAGACGGGGGCGTACACCCCACCCCACGGCCCGCCGACTCCACGTAGCCCAGATGTCTTACATGACACAAAAGCACAGCTGTCTTACTTAATCTTCTGCACCGTGAGCAGCCGTTTCTCCGCACGCTGTAACTCCGCACGCCGGCGCTCGAGCTTGGCGTCCAGCGCCGCTTCGGACGCCGCGACACTGTCGATGCGTTCTCGGGCGTCTGCCACGCGCGCCGCAGCCGTCTCCACCTAATTAATTTAAGAGGGAAGTATAGTACGCACTCGTCCATACAAAAAGAGAAAACGTTTTTCCACTTTTAAATATTTTCCAATCTCCATAATTTTTTAGTATGTTATTGACACAGTGACAAACTAGGTTTATAGGTTTTCCTTTTTTCAAAATTTGCTATAGATTCAAATTTAAAGGTAGTTGAAAAACCTAATTTTTGTGATTAAAACGTTGTTGAATGAAAGCGTTCGTATTATAAAAACAATGCACTTTTTAAAAAAAAGCGAAACCTATAAACCTAGATTATATTATGCTGAAGCGATCGACATCAAAATCGAAGTGATTTGCTAAGATTTAGTTAGTGGAAAACGTTTTCTCCCGTAACGCAAATTTCATCAAAATAGTACCTATTGTCAGTCGCAAGCTGCAACGCTCTCTATCTCACGATTGCGGGTCGGGGGAGGAAGTAAAGTATCACGTATTTACAAGGATGTTAATGAAAAAGTAAAAAGGATCCTAGCCCGCGTACTCGATATCTAAATCTGTTTCAAAAATGATGGGAGTAGAGTAGGAACTTCTACTAACACTAGTTGGGTTTCAAGAAAAAGATCGATCGGTTGATTATCACTATATTACAATTTAATTTAAAAAATCGGCCAAGTGTGAGCCACCCACGCACCGAGGGTTCCGTACTAATTTTCACTTATGCCATCTTAACTGGCCTGGTTAAGTTTGCACCTGATGCGTATGGCGCCGTATACAAATGAGGTGCAAACTTAATATAACCAGGTTCACCAAAGGTATAGTTTCAGGGTGAATTTCAACAAGCTTAAAAATTACCTAATTTTGGTGGCTATTTTTATTTTTAATGTTAGAGTCAAAATTATATACATATCAATAATACGAATAAAGTCATAACCAATATTGTGTAGTAATGGCCCTTTGTTATACTTAATAGTTATAAAGGTATTATTATTTTAGTAATTTGCCTGCCACCAAAATTGCTTGTGCCCACAAATATTAGATTTTTTGGCCACCAAAATTGTACATCCCTTAAAAATAAATCAATTATGGATAGCAAAAGTAATAATTTAGATTAATTGTTTGCATGTAATGTATCTAAACACTTTATTGTACACAATAGCAAGAAATACATTGCAAAAAAATAAGCATGTACAAAAGCGAACCTATCCCTCTAAGGGATTTCTTCCAATTAACCTTCAAGTAAATGAGTATTAAACACAAGTAAATGGTAGACAAACCAAGCAACATGTACAATACGATAACTTTACAATAGTACAAATGAAAATGCAAAAACCAAATTTGAGAGAGATACAGGCAAACAGTCAATGTAATACATATTACGTAATATCTATATAAATACATATAACATACATATAATCATAATTATAACAAAAACAACAACTTAATCAAGTAATCATTCGTTCGACAGCCACAATTTCTGTAACTTCCCCTTGAGTGATGCTACGAACTGCATCTACCTTAGGGCGGGAGACAATTTATTCCATAATTTCACGGCACGCACAGCAAAAAACACATCGTAAACATGAGATCTATGCAGTGGGATAGATAGATCCAGATTCGCACTTGACCGCAGGCGATGGCCACTACCATCCGCCATGTAAAAGAGCTTCTCTACAAGGTAAGGAGGAGAAGAAGGAATGAAAAGGACATTATATAAAAGACAAAGAACATAGTATCTGCGCTGACGGATCGAGAGCCATTTAAGTTGAGCGCGATATTGAGACACATGATCAAACTTGTGGAGACCAAAGCAAAAGTGAGCGGGCAAGCATGATCTTCGTATGAAGAGGAAGGAAATTCTGCAGACACCTCAATGAATGAAGGGACGCGAAAAGTTTCCTACTGATCTCAGAAATAAGAGGTGCCCATGACAAAGTTTGATCCATGGTAATGCCAAATTTGTTTACAGTAGAAGAGCAAGGTATAGGCGTACCATCAAAGAAAATAACTGGCTTAGCTTGATCTGAAAGCTTGGAAATAAAATGTGGGCTTCCAACGACAATAGCCTGCGACTTCTTAGCATTCTTCATCAAATCAAAGGATCAAGCCCAAGCACGGATTGATTCTAGGTCTGAATTGATTTGCGAAACCAAGGAGCCAAAATCCTCAATGCTGGTCGCCGCATAAAGCTGCAAATCGTCTGCATAGAGATGGAACGAGGAGGACAGTGACTTGGTGATTCCGATGGAGAGAGTATGCCCCCTTGGGGGACACCAGCAGACGGCTCACACCAGCTAGAAAATCGGTCATCAACTCGAACCCGCTGGGAACAGAGGTAATCACGAAACCAGGACAGTGAAGTTGAAGATATATTTAAAGTACTAAGTAAACTGAGAAGTATATCAAAATCAACAGTGTTAAAAGCACTACTAAAATCAAGGAGCACCAATATAGTCACTTTTCTATATTCTATATTAAGACGAATGTCGTCGGTGATCTTAACCAAAGCGGTGGTTGTGCTAAAGAATTAAACAAGTTCAGTCTATTTAGATGTGATGAGAGACGTTGATTTACAAAGGATTCAATGATTTTAGATAAGACGGGAAGAATGGACATAGGACGATATTGCGATAAGTACGACGGATTAGGGGTTTTAGGGAGAGGAATCACATGGGCGCATTTCCAAATTGTAGGAAACGTGCCAGAGGAGAAAGAAAAAATAGTAATATAGGAAAGGATAGGAGCTATAAAATCCACTACCAGCATAATATCTAAGCTAAGATTACCCTCACCGACAGCTTGTTATATTAGATGTATTTTGTTTATTCTTGACTTCAAATAAATTTACCGAGTCAAAAGTTTTGGAAATGCGAAAAAGACGATAATAAATGTGAAATGATATACAAAATTAACAATTCTGGTGGCATCAAGCAATTTTGGTGACTTTAAAATTACCAAAAAAACCACCAAAATTAGAAACAGTGATTAAAAAAATATTTTAAAAATATCCGTATTATTTACTTCCAATTTAACTTTATATTTTAAAAAGGAAAACTTTAACACGTCTTGCACACAATGCCCACACAATCAATTATTGCTAAGGCACTAGAAACATATACCACAAAAATTGTGTCAAAAAGTATTCCTAGTTGACTACGGAACTCTAGAAAGACATAGTAACTCCGATACCATGTAAACATTATAAGTAAGTATAATAATTATGTACTTTCGAACAAAATAACAAAGTCAAATAAAAAATGTTTTGTTTCGTAAATATCAGTAACTCATTATATAAATACCTTTGTAATACCTAAATAATATTACAATAAAAAATGTCAGTCATTTACATCATACCGGTACATCGGGAACAAACTGATTTATCAAAAATTTATTTAGCTTGTAGGTACATACTCGTTACTAACAATTACATAAATAAATAAAATACTTCTTTATAATATCGGAATTTCAGTCACACCACAACAATTCACTATCCGTAGGTACGCAAGAAAACAAAACAGTCCACCTTTATTTATCGCAATTGCTTGTCAATCCGATCGTCAAACTAGCCTAGCAGCAGGTAGCAGCGCTGTGTCATTTGCTTCGATGTGTGCGTGAGGCGATTTGTATGTGTTGTGCGCGATGCCGGGGGGAGTGAGCGCTCGAGCGACAGCATGCGTTTTCGTAAATACCTATTTCGTTAGGATCGCGAAGCTATACTGTAGTCTTAATGAGATTCAAAAATAGTATTCACTCTGGACATGAGCAACTTATAGCCATCACCAATATATTGTTTTAATCCAAATAACATGCATTTGTAGTAGGTTGGTAAACTTCGATTTGACTCTACAATTAACAACACAAAAAATCACTTGGCACTTACTGCGCGTCGGAGACATGCTTCCATGGCCGACATATCCAAGGGGCGGGCAAGGGCCTGCTCACGCTGTTCCTGTAAACCAAATGGTAATCGATTTTTCGTTTCGTTCACCCTCAAAATACATTTGAATATAAATACTTCAAATTTAATACTCTTATGGAATTAACCAATTGATCCGAAATTTTAAAATGCATATCACTTTGTGACCTATGAAGTATATTAATACTGACAATGAATAGCATCGGGCACAAAAAATGGTGGCAATAGCAAGAACAACATTAGAAATAAACGACATTTTTATCTATACCTTGTGTTCAGCTTCCTTAGCAAGCAGGTCGTACAGAAACGATCCCTGAGCTGTGATGTCCGTAGCCAGAGCTCTGGCTTGTTTAATTTCACCCAGCTGGAATGACATGGAATAGTAAAGCTACATAAACAAATTCAAATTCAAGCAACACACAAACTCCAATGAAAGGTCCAGTTCAGCCATAGGTATACTCGTAACTACCCATCCATATTGTATTCTGTTTAGCGATGTCGTTTAAAAGAATCATGGGCCTGAAGTACCTAGTTGTCAACTAATGTACATACTCGGGTGCCGTTTGTGGGGTCCGGTCTGTTCATGCTAGCAAGGGCCAAATTAAATATGTAGGAACCGCATACTAGTGTTAAATTAAGCAAACGTGAGAAACTTCACCTGTACTCGATTGAAGTTATTCAATGTTGATTTTAACTTTTTGAACTCTTAGAGACTGTATACATCTCTAAGATACAGCTTAGTATAGTATGACACTCAGAGACTTTTTACATCTCTGAGGAAATTAAATAATTTTAAAATATTTTATTGCATGTTATGACGCCTAGAGACCATATACATCTCAAAGAAATTTAGGTGTAATAATTATTTTCTAATGTAAATTATTCACGTTGGCGCCTAGAGACCTTATACATCGCTATGGAATTCAATTAATTAAGTAATTATTTTTTATTGCATTTTGTGACGCCCAGACACTATACATCTCTGGGTATATTTAATATTTTTAATTTATCGTTAAATTTTCATTTTAATGTTCCTAATTAACATTGATTTGGAGTATCTATACATCTCCTTTACATGTACCAGTGTAATTAGTTATAACAAAAATGTGTGATGTAATTGTTTTAAGTATTATTTACGAAAAAATGACTTACTGTTGAGTTTCTTTCGGCTTTCTTCTCAACAGCGGTCTCCTCTTGCGAAATGCCGGTAGATTCACAATCTGACTTGTAAAAGTGCCCCCGTGGCCTACTTACTGAATAAATTATTTCATTTCATAAATTATTTCATTTCATTTCATTACGGACGGAAAGTAAAGTTGGTCCTCCTAGGTCTCGTACACAGGCGCTCCCGAGAGTCGGGGTGGTCCTGGGAGGACGAGGAAAATCCAGGATTAAGTTAATAGCCCGACGGCCCGACATAGGCTGATGAATTGATGATACATAAAGTTAACGATTTCATTTTAACTCACTCGGCTCGTGACGTCATACGTCAACGGCACATCAGCTCGCTGCTCGTCCGGCGGAGGCGCCCGCAGCGCGTCACGAAGCAAAGAGGCCACTTTGAGCAACTCGCGGACCGCCCAGCCGTCCGCGCCGTACAAGCGCTTCCCGTTCAGCTTTAGGTTCGCTCGGGAGTGCTGGAAGAAGCATTCGAAGTTTGAAGAGAAAAGCAAAATTGGTAATAAAGGCAGAATTCACATTTCAAAACTCATACAGATCTATCAGTATTTTAATACAATAATGCATTATACTAATGATAATGAGCATTCGCTGATAGTGTTTACAACGAATACTCTTCTCGTAAGTCCGCAGTTTGATTTGCTTTGCTGATGACACCGATATCCTCCGCCCACAGATCACGTGCCTCCGCCTCTCCAATGTACACACTACAGCCTGCACACATGTCCTGTCTACGACCACCGAAGAATACTGCAACTAGGGATGTACCAATTACGTGCCCCTATTACCCTAATACCTTACCATTCATTAAACTGTTCTAGGATCGAAACTCCATGATAAATCGTTTAGATAGTAAGTGCGAGGAAAGGAGCACCGAATAAACAGCGTTTGTAAGGCGTTTTTTCAGTCATTCCCATTTCTGCGAATAGGTATTGTTAAAATAGATGATTGTTGGAAATCGACTTTTATGTACCTATCCCGGTGCCAGTCCCGACTGCGATCCTAGTTAGTTCATAATTAAAACGACTGGCTCTTCCGTTGCAATAATAATCGTGAAAAAGAAATAACTCTAGAACCGCGCGGTTAGAACGCTAATAGGTGAATCACCTAGCTAGTCACACGGTGTGGGTTCCTTCAATCACGACTTTAGCAGATCACGAACAGACCCATCTATACCCTCCCGGTCACTACTCTGTTCTCCTTTCTCTTGACTACTTAGTACTCACAAAGAGAGCTATAGCATGAGTGACGAGCGCGACCCGTTGCTCGGCGCCGGCGCGGCCTCCGCGCAGCTCCACATCAGGCTCTACTCTAGCCGCTAGCCAGCGAGTGCACTCTTCAACCGCCTCCCAGTTCGGATTCCGAAAACTCTCCATACAGATGTGACGAGGGTAGCCGAGTGCGCGCATGGCTTCGCTGAAATCTAAATATTTAAAATACAATGGAAATGAACTTTCACCTTGCCTGACGTGGACCAACATGGCTTGTCAGACCGGGTCGAACGCATTATCAATTGTGCCAAAGGTGTCCTACGAATTTTCTAATATTTTATTGCTAAAAAATTTTTTGCTGTCGTTATACCATCGACACGCACAGGCTTTGCCTCCACAATTCCCATTCGGACGGATTTCCACATCATTAGCTAGTATAATAGATATCTATTACTTGGACCTCTTGAAGCCGACAGTGAATCGGCACTATCTAGGTAATCATGTTTCATCGTAACTTCGTACCAAAAGCTGAAATTATATCTAGCAAAACACTTGTTTGCTTTTTTTTCGTTCGTTAAAACTAAGAAATAAATAAATATCAGACAACCTCACACAAATCGATCTAGTCCCAAATTAAGCTCAAGAAGGCTTGTTGTGTTATGGGTAATAGACGATGATATACATACTTATATAGATAAATATATACTTAAATACATTGAACAACCATGACCCAAGCACAAATATTCGAGTTCATCACACAAATATTTGCCCTGGTCAGGATTCGATCCCCGGACCGCCGGCTCAGTAAGGAAGTGCTTACAAACTGAGCCAACTGCGTCGTCAAATATAATCAAAAATACTTATATATCACTTTCATCATAATTTAAATGAAAGGTACATAGGTATCATTTCTACAAGAGCAGAACGTGACAAGTTAGCACAGAAGTGATGAAACTGATGAACGCCAACTTTGATCGCCTCTGAACTTATTATAATGTAATCATAATCACTACATTGTACCTTGACACTGGCAGAATTGTCCCAATGGACAGAAGCCATTTTTTTATAAAAAATTAATTGAATTGAATTGAAGTGCTTGCTGCACTGTTGACCTTAATCAACTCAAAAGTTTTACAATATGACTAAGGTAATATTATATGGGTACACTTACTTCGCAAATCCCTATACGACATGATAGCGCTGATAAAAACCAAGTGATTATTTATTACAAATCTTTCAACACACACAATACAGTCTTGTACTCACAAATGACAACTCACTGTTTGTTGTCAAGCGTTGCCATGACAATGCCACCCAATACCGGCCGCGTGCTCAGACCAAGCCGCGTGGCACGTGTGTAGTACCCTATGTTACATTGTAGTCTTTGGTGTGTAGACAAAATATGGGAAAGTCAGATCGATGATAATCGATGTAAATTGTTTTTAGAATCGATATTAAATCACCATCAGTAAAAACTCGATCAGCAGGGCTGGCATATCTTGCCGCGACTTGGCTTGTCTCGCCACTCAGCATCGCCAGTCTGGCTCGCACGGTATTGAAAGTAAAGTGACAGGTAGTATAATCAGTTTATGCTATGGTTTATGCTAGAATTGGTAGACGTGTTGGGCGCCATTAAGGCCCGCCGTTATCACCATTATTCTGTCATTTAGATTTATGTAGTACTAGCTGTGCCCCGCGGTGTTACCCGCTCATCCCACGGGAGCACTAAATTTATTCGGGATGAAAAGTATGGATTATTTAGTACTGTGGCTTGGTTCAGTCAAGGTATAAAACTGCCACAATTCAAGAAGAAAAATAAACAAAAAAAAAATTGGGCAAGTGCGAGTCCGACTCGCGCATGAAGGTTTCCGTAGTACCATAATCTATAACAAGTTTGTTGTATGGGAGCCCCCCTTAAATATTTATTTTATTTTATGTTTAGTATTTGTTGTTATAGCGGCAATAGGAATACATCATCTGTGAAAATTTCAACTGTCTAGCTATCACCGTTCTTGAGATAGACTGGTGACAGACTGGCGGACGGACAGCGAAGTCTCAGTAATAGGGTCCCGTTTTTACCCTTTGGGTACGGAACCCTAAAAACCTGTTAACCCCAGTGTCTTTAAGTGCCAAAACATTATTACAAGACACGACATCGCACCCCAAATTAACAATATCTTCATATTCATGTAACAAGATTCAAAATTGAAATTAAATTCTCAATCTCATGACGTCGCATCGTTAAACGATGTCAAATCGTACCACGATGCGATGTCGTATCGTACGATACGATACGTATATATACGGTACGGTGCGTACCTACGTGGTACGAATCGACGTCGCATGACAGGTATCTTGTAATTGTTTTCGCCCTCTGTGTGTGGAATAAAACCAGTATTTTCACGGTATACACTTTATTTCAACTACAATCTAATTATAATATTCAAAGTAAACAATAACTAAAGATAATGGTAACTGGACGCGCTCGGCAGCCAAGAACAGGCTGGCTGCCGCCATCACCCCACTATTTTGATCGTCATCACTTCCCATTAAAACTTTAGTTAAGGTCATTTAATAAGACATTCCGTTAGAAATCTTATGATTTAAAAACTCTATCAACGATATGTGGTATTTTATTTTTTGCCAACAAATGCCACCAATTACAGTTGTTATTTTTCTATGCTTCGAGCGTGTCTCTTCGGATTGTACCAACAATATATATACTGATCCGTCTTAGTCGATTGCTTTCATTGCATGGATTGACTTGGCTCCGGGGGATCAGAAACATGAGGCTAATGAAATGACGGTTAAAATAGTCGGGTTCCTTTTGGACACTGGGTTTACAGTAAACAAGAAGACAATGGACAAACACCCTTCATTCAAATACTTTTTTACAGCAATTACATATTGAACGCATTTGCATTTACAACGCCCTTCCTCTTTCTATCGAGATGGGCTTCTGTATCAGTTCAGTTCAGTTGTGGGGTACAGTAATTATGTATTGCTTTTCTTCGACGCTGAGTATCGTCGACATCGCCGTCTAGTACCCATTAAAGCATTGCTTACCTAGTACCTGATCGCTTTCTGTAAGATTGACCCGTAATATTTTAATTTTAATATTGTTTGTATTTGAAGTTGTGTGGGTCCATCGCATTGTCCTGTACCGCAGCCTAGTGTAGCCCGCCCAATTAATAGAAGAATCATAAATCTACAGCAGTTGGCGGCTGCCTCTGCGCGCGCCTCTCGGCGTCCTCGCGCTTCAGGGCCACACGCATACGCGCGGCTTTCAGGTGCCTGTGGACAAAAAATATAAATCTTAGAATGGCAATCGAGGATATGTCAGAACCACAGAGTATACGCCAACGACGGATAAATCCGCCACAATACATTACTAAACCTCAACTCTCTTTTTCAAAGCAACATAAAATCCTTACATATATTTATAATGGCATTAGTAATTACACTGATGTTGGGTGAGTATGAGATGCTCTAGCTAGGTGGATAATACTTAACTTACCCCACATGAGTGTTCCATATACATGCTGGAAGTGAACATAGGCGTAATAATTGTCAGAATCATTTCTATACCGATACTGCCTTATGATTTTGCTAAAATAGCTTAATTTTCTTTGAGATCATGCATTCCCACTTCCCACAGAGTAGGCTAGTGGCGTTATTTGCGGTAGGCCTATGTCTATTAAAAGGTGTTTTTGGCTGATTACGACGATCATGACTTCATGACGCAATTGGTTAGTTATCATTCGTTTTGTCAGGTCTGTCAGATTCAGATTAGTCAGAACATACCTCTGCCTAACTTTCTCAAGAGTCTCTGGTGAAGGTGTCTTCTCAGTGACGGCAGCTTCCCGCAGGAGCGCTCGCAGTTTCTGCAGGCAATCCGCCAGGTTAAGCTGCTGCGAACGGGTGGTGTCGGAGCGGATGATGAGGTATCCCTCCTTGGAGAGCTTCTTGCCATGCTGGAATATACAGAGAGATGATTTATATATGGACTGACTCACAGATTTACATAGTTTTTAGGGTTCCGTACCCAAAGGGTAAAAACGGGACCTTATTACTGAGACTTTGCTGTCCGTCCGTCCGTCCGTCTGTCAACAGGTTGAAATTTTCACAAAAAAAAATTAAAGGGGGCTCCCATATAACAAACTTGCCTGCCCTTCATGCGCGAGTCGGACTCGCACTTGCCCAATTTTTTTTTTTAATTTAAGTAACTTCTGCCTTATGAATAATGTCTGTGTTTATTATTTATTATTTACAGGGATTTCTCATCTTCATGCAATAAATAATCTGCCATATGTGGCTATTTGACTGTTGTTGTACAATATACACAAACTCTTACTCTTACAGTGTTGTGTTTTGTTATGAGTTAACCCCGGAACGAGGGAGGCTAGCAGCATATTCAAGGGGCACCAAATTCATACATTTGAAGGCAAAAAAAAAAGACAACCCAACTAGCAGCACCAAATGGGATGCCTCATCAAGTTTTTGCTCTGGTTCAAAAAAAGCCTGGATCGGGGGCTGCTTTGAGTTTATTTACCTTTGATGAGTGGCATTAAAGATTACTCTGTGCCATTAATACAAATTAATACCATTAATATCTGCAATATGACCAGTGTCATAATCATAATGTAACTAGTCTGCCTATAAAAAACAGACATAAACATTTTGTTTGCTTTGTTTTATGAATTTTTTGTATTGTACTGTGAAGAAAGAAGTTCCAGCCTTAAAACTAATTTTTGAATTTTTTTTCCTTTTCACATTAACTACTAACCAGTTCAAGCATCTTCTCTTTCACTTCTGGATGCAGCCAGTCTGCTTCACTTGGTTTGAACCGGAGATCTACCTTGGTGTGTACCTGGAACGTCAAACCATAACGGTACAGTAACATAACTATCTATACCGACCTAAAAAAAAACACTGTGTAATAATATGCGAGGAATCAAAACTGATGTTAGTATGAAGCAAATAATGGTATTCAATACATAAATATGACACTAAATTGAGGATTTTTTTTTCAATCAGATACATTGGTGAATTAGGAATGTAATTACCCTTATTTCAGTCATAATATAAGGAAGCGAAAAGTAGACTGACTTTTTATTATCTAGCAAAAAAAATTGAAATGTACTAGTAGTACCACTTACTTTATTGACATTTTGTCCTCCTGGCCCAGAACTGGCACTGTATGTGATGTCGAGCTTCTCAATGGGAATGAAACCAGAGAACTTTTCTTTTGTATCTGCATTCTGAGGACAGTTTGAAAATAGGTTACATTAGAAAATTATAATAGTAAACAATGGAAGGCAGAGTATTTTTAATGTGAGGAATTAGTTAAGTCTCACTAATCCAACACTATTAAACAAGGGGGTGCTGAATTATTAGCATGTTCAGTTTACTGGATTTTATAGTAGTAAAATTTTGTAACAACAAAAAGAATAGCACTATGTAGGAGTTGACAAGGGTGAGTAGAGTGCCAGATTATTGGATACATCAGACTATTGAAGTATTGTATCTGATTAGTGAGACTTTACTGTCAATACATCATAAAAGTACAGATAATGCTTTTAATTATATGACCAGCAGAGTAAATATGTTTGTACCAAGTATCGAAAGTGAGAAAAAACTTAGAAGTTTGACTATGCGGTGGCTGCAGTTAGTGTAGTGCACCATTCTGGGTTCAAATCCCGGCCAGGGTAAAAATCTGAATGATGAACTCGAGTATTTGTGCTTGGGTCATGGTATTCAATGTATTAGTATATATCGACGGCAAAAAGCGGAAACGTAGTAAACGCCAAGGGAATTCATTGGCGTTTACTACGTTTCCGCTTTTTGCCGTCGATATGTAGATATTTATCTATGTAACTATGTATATTGCTGTCATGTACCCATAACACAAGCCTTCTTAAGCTTAATTTGGAACTAGATCGATTTGTCAAAGTCAAAGTCAAAGTCAAAGTCAAATCATTTATTTGCTAGAACACAGTGTTTAAGGTCTTATAATTCGATGTTTGTTTCCAATGTGCTCAGCCTGCAAGCAAGCGTGCAAATGTTTGAGCGCAATATACTATATATTAATTACATTAATCCATAATAATAACATTAACATTAACAAAATTGCATAAAGACAAAACAAAATAACAGAATAAAATTAAATAGAAATCAGGAATTCATAAAACAGGATAATAAAATTGAGATGTCAGTTACGTTCCAAATAATTTTTAACGCTATAGAAGCACCTTTCCAGTAGCCAGGTGTCCAATTTGTGCTTGAACTGGTTTCCTTGGAGCTCTTTAATGTCATCAGGTAGACTATTAAATAGTTCGATGCACATGTTATACACGTTTCTACCGTATATCGTCTTACTAACCCGCAAGTGTTGTGTTTGTGTGAGGTTGTTCGATATTTATTTATTTATCCATTTCACACTGTATATGAAATGTATCGAAAGCAATGTAAATCATCACTCAAAAACAATGGTAAGATAAGCTTATTTATTTTCATTAATAACAAAGGTACCTAAAAGAGGAATTATAACAAAACTGATTGGATTACTTAATTAAATAGATCAATGAATTTTAGGGGACACCTACATAAATCGATTAAGTCCGTAATTAAACAATGGTTGTACTTAAAGAACTACTTACAAATGATGGAGTACTAAGTTTCAATGAACTGTTGGGGTATAACGTCTCCAGAGATATAGCACTTTTGTAAGCAATAGGTCGTTTCAACATAGTCGTGTAGGCGGCATTTTGCACCACTTTCTGAATAAACCCCACTCTCAAGGAGGCAAACGCCATATTGGCAAAGTGATTTTAAAATGACTTATATTTTTGGTTTAATTAAAACTGGCTACTATGACATAAAAAGCAGCAAATGCATTTCATTTCATCGATTACCGATATGAATTTAGTAAAATTTTAACCTCAAATTGAAAACGTCAATGTCATGTCAGTCACTTGTCATCTAGTAATAACAAACAATGTTAATTCACGCTGATTTACCGGATTTTTTCGGCGAGAGACGGTTTTATCAATGCCTTAAATGCAAGAAGCTGTCAAAAACGTTTCGATACTGCTTCTGTTTGAAGTTGTACAATAAAAAAATTGTTAATAAACATTCTCTTTTAATGTCAATTACTGGTTGTGTTGTAAGATGGTTGTAAGTAATGTAATGACTTATTATTATGAATCTCGGCAGATAAAATAAGATAGTCTTAATCATTGGAATCCCAAATAACATTGATAAAATCTGTAGCAACTCTTACATTAAACCAAACGTCTCTTTAATAGGTACACAAAGTCTGCCGGTACCCATATGAAACCCGGAGCGGAGATCTCTCGGCAACTTATGACTAGATTCAAGGTTCAAGGTATAGTAGGTACCTTGAATAATTCTGATTCTGATATAATATAAAATAATTATTAAAAATTTAAGTCGTTTGGTTAATAAAACATCGTAAACATTTCATTACCTATCTAAGTTTGAGAGCTTAAATCATACAGCAGACGCGGCACGATAACGTTTCTTGCATCCCAACTCAAGTAAGAGCTGATTTTGCATTTATAACTCGTGGAAATGTGATCATTCCTACTTACTTATCCACTTTCTCAGTTGATAAAAAGTAAAAACCAACCATTAAACTGAATTAACGAAAATGTTCAGGTATTTTCCGTGACAAAACCAGATAAAGTACAGGTACGAATGAATATGCAACGTTTTAAAACTCCGATTTTTTGTGGTCAGTTTAACACGCTGGCAGTAATCTAAAGCACAATAATATATTATAACCAGTATTTCATCTTCTCATATAAGTCTCCATTCCGATTAATCAGTAAGTATATAGTTATTCCGTATAAGTAGTTACCTAACAGTAGAAATCTTCCCTTCTTTTAGCATAGCATTCTCTCCAAACGTAGGTATTTCATTTCGCGACTTTTCCATTTAAAAAAAAATTGTTATTTACTTAGTTCCAAAGCGATACACCTTCGAAATGACTATAAATGAACTTGAGAACTACGAGTAAGAAAAACTGAGCATGGTTTTGTTTACGTGTGATTGGGTATAGTTTTTATGGCTTCACTGAATTGGGGATATGTACATCATAATTGCGTCCGTTAATATGCCTCCTCTTATCTCGTCTTCTGTGGCTGCCTACCTAGGAGAGGGAATTATAGTCACAAGTTCGCAACATTTCTTCCATGATTATTTCACTATGGATTTACTTTTCGTTTTCTGCAGCAGGATTGAGACCACTTCGTTACTCCTTGGCTCTGTCACCCATCTCAACATTTCATTACGTAAGTTCTACTTTCTGTGTAAGGATCATGTTTAGAAAAGAAAATCCAGATGAAGGCCCTAAAAAATTGGTCTGCAACATTTTGACTCTTTTTTATGAGAATTAAGGTCCAAAAGTGGTAGACCACTTTCTTGGCTGACTGTACACGCTACTGCAACAACATTATAGTGTATATGTATGGAGGCAAGATACTGTGTAGAATAGTTGTGTTGTGTTGTATCTTCATCGAGCGAAGACGGTTCTTCGCGCTCCAGTTGGTTTAATTAGGATTGTTCCGCACCGGAGCGCCATCTACCGTTGCTCGGCTCCAGAAAAATAATTTAGTCAGTTTTGACAACATTCATTAATTAGACTAACTATTATTGTAAACTTCATCATCATCATTCATCAGTTAGATCGTACAAAAAGACGAAAACATTGGCGCAGCGGCCCTGGTTTAGCAGAAGTGGGCGTGTTTTAAATTGTTTTCCGAGATGGATAGATAACTTGTTACTTACATTACAGAAAATTACTAAAACGTTCCAGCGAACGGTCACGGAGAAAAGTATTGTTACATAATAAATTAAGTTAAATTAAGTTGTTTATGAATAAAATTATTATTATTATAATAAACTAGTTTCCTGAAAAATCTATAAATACTTAAGTAAGAAATTTATAAGATATAAAAATTGTGACGTCGCTGTGTGGCATGGTCAAATTATAATTATTATTATTATATTAATTGTTATTATCGAGTTTTGCTTTTCTTTAAATATGTCAAGTATAGAAAAAAAAACAAAACTTTAACAAAGTAGTTTTGATAATTTATTAAATTTGTCGATTAACCGATAAGTGTTGATTTGAAGAACTAGAAAGAAACATCCCTAAACCAGAAAATCGTGTAAACATTTTGGTAATTAATTTATGTAGAGGTTACTCCTGTTTCATTCAGTAATATCGTGAAGTACTGGGAAAAATCACTCAATGGTGGCGCCATCTCTGACGATTGCCTAGTTTGAACTATTTCTGGTCAAGCCCCGGAATTTAATTCAGTGTTGCCAGGTGTAGTGAAACTCGGGACAGTTACGATTATTGCCGATGCGACGACGTGTGCGGGCGCATTTTAGAAAACGTTTTTTGCGCCGCATAATATCTGTTATTCTATTATCGTGCGGATTATTATTAGCTATTAACTGAGGTGTAATTGAGCGAGGAGATTGTGACTTGTGTTGTACGCATGCTCTCTTGTAGAGACACTGTGGTATAGTTACCGTTAGGTATTACCTACTTGCATTGAATTTGCTCCAGTTTGCACTTTAGGTATGACCAATAAAAATAAAAAAAATTGGGCCAGTTTGAAATGAAAAGCGAGTAAAACGTTAAGAAGCCTAAACGCTTACTTAAGGATAGTACCTACTTTACCCGTTAAACGTTTTTTTGATAGATTTGCTGGACCATATTGCTGTGAATATTTGTCCAAAAAAAAAATTCATCTTTTGATAATGCCTCGCCTTAACCTTTTCTTTTATCTGTTGGTAGCTTCCGAAGATCGGCCAAGAAGAAACTAACACCTTCTTGTGGCCATGCAGTCTCCAAAAAAAGTAATGGCAGAATTACAAAGCTCTTGTACACAGTGAGTACCTATAATAAGAAATCATATAAATACTACCTATTAAGTGTACAATCGGATCGGGCAGTGGCCATGAAAACATCGTCCTCATGCCACTTTGTAATTTCGAACTGCCCTTAAAATAGTCAAAAACATTTATACAGAAAATCAAATAATCCCTTAGTCGCATCAGAGCCCAAAATTCAGGAAAATGTGGAAATTGTGTCAGTGAAACAATACATGTCATGGACATAACAATCTACAATCGATTAGAATAATTACTATGCCATCACTTGCTGCCTAAACTTATGCAAAATGATTGGAGCTTTAAGAAATATGACACAATACTTACATAAATACAAACGTTGTCGGTCGGACGCTTCCGCGGCCGTCACGTCAAGTCAACAGGCAACCTTTACTTACTTTGTTAAATAAGATTAGGGGTAAAAAATAATAACATACTACATACATGTTGGAGAATTACATTATCTAAAAATATTTTAGAGAAGAAATAACATATATTTATGCAACGTGATAAATATTCGTTATCAGATGGCACCGAATGGGGTGCTCAGCATTATGCCACAGTATGTTGTGTGTGACGCTGATTTTCAGTGGTGATCTTTATAACTAAAGAATTACTAACTTAAATCTAATAGTAACACGGCGAAGCAAACACACTGTTTAAATGCTTTAGAAATAACGTAAGTAGGTATAGCGATGCGATGCGTAAACTATTTTGCACAATAAACAAAAGAAACGCCGGGTGCATGACGTTAGCGCCACCTAGCGTTCACAACTTTGGCGGGGCTCTGTCAAAAGTGCTAAATAATGAACGCAACAAAATTAAGGTAAAAATTTGAAAATATTGATTGTAGAGCACCTAACAAGTGCAAAATCTGTTTGTTTGAAAAAGCATAACATTTGCAATTGCTGTTTCGTCCTGTATTATTGCAGTTTACCACAGAACACCTATCGTATTCGTGACCCATTTTACTTATTTCAGTTTATTATTTTATAGTAGAAAACGTAAGCATTATAACAAAAGTATGACGTTTGACAGAAACAGAGAGGCCAAAGTTACCACTTTTGGCCACATCAAGCGCTGCGATCATTTTCGCTTTCTCTACGCGACCTCTGCACCCGGCCAAATGGCCGGGTGCATGACGTTAGCGCCACCTAGCGTTCACAACTTTGGCGGGACTCTGTCAAAAGTGCTAAATAATGGACGCAACAAAATTAAGGTAAAAATTTGAAAATATTGATTGTAGAGCACCTAACAAGTGCAAAATCTGTTTGTTTTTAATGTGAAACACATTTTGTTCTTAGCTTTATTGAAGAAAGTAATTATTATATATGTGTTTAATATTATTATGTCAATTTACTTCTTTGTTGTTTCCTTACAAATTAAAGGAAAAAAATAATGTTTTATTATGTTGGTAAAATTACTACTATTTTCAAAACTGGCTTCTAAAGCATCGGTCAGAACATAAGGTTTCAGCCTCAAACCGAGAGTAAAGGGAAGCTGTTAGTTTTGGCACATTAATAAACAAACAATAAGTAACATTTACAAATTATAAGTAATTCTACATTTCATATTTTTGAAACATGGTAATCATTCTATCATAATATTATTATTGCACTAAATAGATAAAAAATATGTTCAGTTTAATACACTTACTTTATTCTTCTAGCAACAGCGATCCAATTCATTTTCTGATCTTGTTTCCAACTCGGTGTAGGAAAGCATAACATTTGCAATTGCTATTTCGTCCTGTATTATTGCAGTTTACCACAGAACACCTATCGTATTCGTGACCCATTTTACTTATTTCAGTTTATTATTTTATAGTAGAAAACGTAAGCATTATAACAAAAGTATGACGTTTGACAGAAACAGAGAGGCCAAAGTTACCACTTTTGGCCACAACAAGCGCTGCGATCATTTTCGCTTTCCCTACGCGACCTCTGCACCCGGCCACATATACCTATCCATAAAATGACTGACTAGTTAACCACGTCTCATCAGGTGGTGCGTTTTCCACTTAAGTATTACATTAAAATACAGCTATAAGTAGGTACATTTGTCAATGGCACAGAGACACTGAAATGAAATCTCAAATCACGCAAATCAATAAATCGGATAACGTACCTTCGTGATAGGATGCCGCTATTCGGTTCAAAGACAACAAATGCACGAAACTCCGAACTGCACTAGTAGAAACAAACTGACAGATCGGCTTTTTGTCGATTCGTCGGTTTTTGTCGGAATTCGTCGGTTTTTCTCGGCCGCACCATACGCTGACAATCGCGCGTACTGTTATTTTCAATTTGTGTGGCGCTGGCGCAGTATCTGTGCAATAAACAGATGCAATATAGCCATACGAAGTAGGTACGAGTAGATATTTCTACAACAACCCAGTTAGCCATGCATCTAGTCTAATTTCAAGTTTAGGTAACAAGGAAAATAATCTGACAAAAGTATTGAAGGTGAGCGAGACCAGTGAAATCGAATAATATCCCTAATATATCTGTCACCAGCTTGGAATAAGTACTTCTATCCAGGGCCCGTAATATAGACATAACCGAAAAACCTTAAACTTTGAACTTTTTAAAGTAGTTTATTACCTAGGACTCATTGTTCAAAACAATATTTAATAAATGTGTCAATTTCCCGTGATCCACGTTCTTGATCTTCAGTCTACTTTGTTGGGGGAAACATGATGGGTTTTCCGTTTCTTGTTCATCACTCGATATTCGTTCTGGTATTGCGACCGCTCTATGCGCCAGATGATGGGCGCCAAAAAAGTTGCCATTTGAAAAAGCATGAGTAAAGATGAGTGCTCGGCTTACCCCGATCTGCCAGCTGAGGCCAGCCGGTAGCGCTGTAAAAAAATTAATTGTAACTGTAGATAGTGGAGAAAATTAAATGTTTACAAATGAAGCGAAAATTGAAAAAAATAATGATTCGGACAGGATTCGAACCTGCGTTTCCAACGGCTTTTGTTCGAATCCTGTCCGAATCATTAAATTTTTCTATTTTCGCTTCACTTGTAAACATTTAATTTACGTTAGCAGATGTTACTGCTTTAATAAAAATACCTAAGTGGAGAAAATTAATTAACAAGTTGACACAAATCAATGCAATATTAAGTAAGTATGTGTTTTTAGCGCATACTACACAAAACTAAATCACATTAGAGAGGATCGGCTGCTTTCATCAATTATGATAATGCGTCGCGGCGCACGCCACGCAAGTATGTCGGCTTTCCGAATTCCCCGCATTCGGTGCGCGCGCAGAAACAATGTAACTCATCACTCGATGTCTCGCGCTGCTCGATATTAACAGATTCAATTCATCACAATATTGTTCATATTGGATATGTAGAGAAGCACGGACAGATCGTGTAGGCATAGGCAGTTCCTCATCAATTTTTTTTTTTTATAGTTAACTGCAGAGAAAAGTTTTACATTTTTCGGTTGTTAATTGTACCTACTACGGATCCCATATCGGGTTTGATTAGTGGTAAAAGAATGTATCGCTTTATAGCTCATTTTAGGGAAAGGGAAGCCAATACCAATGAAAAAAAGATTTCGACAACTGAGAACTTTTTTGAAGTCGGGTTACAATAAAGAAATATGCCAGCCGTTTCGGCGTTACGGGAAAAAAACGGTCAAGTGCGAGTCGGACTCGCGCACTGAGGGTTCCGTACAAACCCTTTTCATCCTTAAATGGTTAAGTTAAGTTTGCACCTGGTGCTGGTGGTGGCTGCAAATGAGGTGCAAAGTTAACGCAACCAATCCCGTTTGTTGTATTATTTTATTTTATTTTTAGTATTTGTTGTTATAGCGGCAATAGAAATACATTATCTGTGAAAATTTCAACTGTCTAGCTATCACCGTTCTTGAGATACAGCCTAGTGACAGACGGACGGACGGACGGACGGACGGACAGCGAAGTCTCAGTAATAGGGTCCCGTTTTTACCCTTTGGGTACGGAACCCTAATAACCAGCAGATACTTAGGTATTTATACTAACGTAAACCACGTGGCCACGCAGCATTGCGCTGTTAAGATTTTCTTGAAATAGGTACTGACCCTTCTCCATTCGAAACTGATTTTTTAATACAAGTTTACAATTTAGTAATGATAATAGTATTATATAGAAGTTAATTCTGAAAGGACCGTTAATAAATATTGGCCCGTTTCACAGCAATTCAATCACGTAGAAACTTTCGCTGATTTCGATCGGGAGATTCAATCGCCGTCGATAACAACGGTCCAACGCGGTCGATAAACGCCGAGAAATCACTATAATATTAGATTGATTGATTATAACTGGGCCTATTTGAATCGAACTACTTTAAACGGGCGTGGGGCTCAGTCACGCAAAAATACTATGCAGTTTGTTTTCTGGCGCCGTTTCACCCTGATTGCAAGAATATTTATGCATTACGTGTGTATTCACTCTCCATTCTCTTCTCTTCAAGCTGAATCTAATCTACTACGCCTCCTCTTACTATGCCAAAATTCCTCCGTCCAATAATCGAAATAAAAATATCCCTTTGATTTGTCCCAGTCCCAGGAGTTAAGGGTAGGGTAAAAGAGTCCTAAAAGAAGCGAGAAAAACGCTAAGGCCTCGAGTGTGATGATGATAACTTTTCTCAACAAGAACTCTTATAAAGATTCCAGTAGTATCAATGTTCAATTAAATTTTATCGCCAAAAGTCGTGTCCCTGGCTAAATTTAAATGTACAAAAGATTCTACGGATCTCGTTTCAGTTCAGTCTTAAGGTAGCATTCGGTTGTTAGCTACCGCAATTCATGTAGGCGACCGGTGAACGAGACCCACTGCTTTGTATGGATTAGATACTATTACGACCACAGATGTAAGCGATGGCGTCGCGCGAAATAATCCATACAGTGACGGGTCGCGGTAGCCGAGCCGGTCGCCTTCATGTGTCGTCGCGGTCGCTACGCTAGTAAGTAGGTAATATACCTTTCTTTAGCTTTACAGTACACATTATATCATGTGGTTATGTCTCAGTCTGTCGCCATCCCGCCGGTCCACGAGCATTCTCCATGCGCAGTCAGTGAAAGCGCACTTATAAAATTCAAATAGCACGCAATAAAATTTCTTAATTAAATCGTTTGCGGCCAAAACTGTTCTACGGCTGTGCTCGCGACTTCACGCTCTTCTTCGTTGGCCTATAATTTAATTACCAGCCAAGCTAGACCCAGATCTAAGAGTAGGCTTAAACATAGAGAGCTCTACTTAGCCTGGTAATTATGTTAGATTAAATGAAAAAGCCACATTTTATGGTTTTAACGGTAGGTGGAGCCTGCTAATTGGTTAATGCTAGAGATTTTCATGCCATTAACATTTATATGCGATGTTTTCCTTCTAATCCTTGACTTAGATTTAATTTACTGGCGTTACGGTGCAGTTTACATTGACTAACTACTTAGATAACATACGGAATGAAAGAACTTCGACGGTTTAGGTTTAAATTGAAGAGAGCATATTATATTTGTTTAGTGAACGGGTCGACAATGCCCCCCAAATATTTACCGACTACCGCACTCCTCAATATAAATAAACGGAACACAAAATTGACAATAAACAGAGGTTAAAGTTAAAGAGCTTTTGTCAAATTATTAATAAGTATGTAGATAAGTTATCTCGAAAAAATAAACACTTCCGATATACGAGTAGGTATTATCGGGCAATAACGCGCCTTCATAACATATGACAACGCATGCAACTTTAATTACCTACTGCATTGCAATAATTAATATATAATAACACCAATCAATTATTGTGCTTCCAATCATCAGGATTACCAAATTTTCACTAAGATATTTATGATTACTTCGAAAACAGACACAAAATATGTGTGTTTATTTATAACCGGTTTAGTTTCCTAAGTCACAGACAAAGGCCTTCAGAAACATTCCTAATGTCATCTTCCCAAAAGACGCCGGAAGGATTTTACCGAAGGGTTGTTTGTCAGGCACAGCGACCAGACTGATGACGACGCGTGGGCATCGCTATGACCGGCTATGAACGCGAACCGATTATACACGAAAAAATGCCTTCGCTGCGCTGTTGGTGCGTAGGCTACTAGCGCGAGTCGCGGCTTAGTGAGCTCGTTTTCACTCAACGTGAGCAAAGCAGCGGGAAAAGCCTACACTGAAATTGAGCAACGCTACAAAGCAACGAGTGTTAAATGACGGCAATCAAACAATTATCTGCTATCGGCCCATCGCCTTTCGCTCCGCAGCGCTTGCGCTGCTCTAGGGAGTAATTGCTTCGAGATACGCGTCGTGATGGCATGCAAATGTGGCTAATTATAGATTCGATTATGTGTGCATGCCTCTGTTCTTGTGTCTCTTTAGCAGGCGATGAGTTGTTTGGATTTGAGGCAGCAACGATGTCCACAGTAGCATGGTGCGTGCCAACCAGCCATTTCATCCTTTAACGAGTTAAAGGCCCCTCAAAGTCGCCATGTCCGAGTCAGAACTATGACAAATTTTGTCGTACCTGTATGATAGGGTAGGGCGATAGGATAGTAGACTGGATTGGTGCTTGACAACCAGCCGTCCGTTATTTTTAAATACTTACCCTAATAGTCACCAAGTCCCGATAAGGACTAGAGTTATCCGACCAGCTAAATGTTCTTGACAATTTGTCGTAGCTGTATATATAGGAGACTGTAATAGTAGCCTGCTGCGTGCCAACCAGCCGTGCGTTACTTTTAAATACCCTAAAAGTCACCAAGTTCATATAAGAACCAGGGTTATCCCAGCAGCTAAATGTTCTTGGCAATTTGTCGTAGCTGTAGGTACATATAATACCTATATATGGTAGTAGACGGGTGCGTGCCAACCAGCCGTTAGCGGTCCACCGTGATGGACGACGGACACCGTCGCGGGACGGGTACTGGTGTACCGATTAGTTATACCGTCCGGAGCACGCAGATCAAGACAGTGGCTAATGAAGTGGGAAACTACGCATGCATCAAACACTACGTCGGTTAAAATAATAGCTGTATTGCCTGTTTCCGTTTTAACAATACCTAAATATATGCTGGACATGTTGGTTTGATATACAGAGTAGTTTTCTCACTTCATTCTTCAGTGGGTCAAGACTAGAGGCCGTCAAATAACAGGGTATGGCGTTTGCGCACCAAACTGTGATTGGCCCAAAAATTATGGCAAAAACAAGCGGAAAATGAAATTTTGGTGACTTCTTTAAAATGATGCTGCTCTCATCAACGGCTATGGCTAGCGCTAATAGGGCAGTACTTTCCTTTTGATTTAAAATAATGATGAAATACAGCGTTTTTGGACTGAAAATGAGTAAAACCTAAAGTGGGCATGCGCAAAGACCATTTTAGATTTGACCAACGTATAAAGCCATAACTTCGTGGAAAATTGGAAATCGATTCATGCAAAAGCGTTAATATAGTGTGGAAAATTGCAAGTAAAATAGGTATACTTACAACGCTGGAAAAGTCACGGAAAAAGCTATTAGTAAGTAGTAACGTACAAATGGCACCCCGCGATGTGTGCTTATGCTAACATTTGCTAGTTCCCACTACTCAATGAGGCACTAAGGCACGAATAAATTACGGCAACAATACAAATGCGCATACCGTTCTCTGGAAAGCGGACAGACGGACAAACTAAGGCTACATCTAATGGTAAGTCAGAGTAAGACATTTAGCGTTAACCAATAATTAAAACTAGTGCCTTAGAGAGCTGTAGACCTCGTGAGTTTTTCCAAATGGTTTAAATTTGTATTTTTTTTTCGTTTCCAACAACAAATGAACGTGGAACAAACTATGTTTTTAAGTGCTTTCAACCGCTATGAAAAAAAAGTTGGACTTGCGTTGTGGTGCTATGCCAACTTAATGAATCTGACCCTTGACAACTATGGGATTGAAAAAAACTTAATTCTCTCTCGATGAGTGTTTTTTTTTATCCAACTATTACGAGTAGGTATAAGCGAAAGTTTGTGACTAATGTTACTTCTGTACTCAGAAACGGCTGGACGGATTTACATGAAATTTGGAACAGAAATAGCTTAATAGGCTACTATTTATCCCGAAGAAAAACACGTTTCCCGAAGGATTGTGTATTATTATGTGTTAACGCGAGCGAAGCCGCGGGGAAGCTATACCTAATAATCTATAAATTAATGACAACAACTTTTAAGTTAGCGACGATCTCTTAATCAAAGTTAATAATTATTGCTTGGTGACAAGTATTCCATGAACTGACTACAGTATATGAGCATTTAAACTTCCTACACTGTACTAGGTACCTATCTCACAGACCTGTCCTGGGGATCAGACAGTAGGTAGGTTAGTAGTTTATTTTTCCTCTTTTATATAGTGAAGTCACGCATGATGTACCTGAAACATGAAGCAAACTCAATACCTACTTTACATTTTTAATGCAAACATTAAAGCTATATGAAAGTATTTTAGCGTCTGCTAGTTATGTATTAAGCGTTTCTGATTTGTCAGACGGACACTTATAATAAACAAATTGCATTCGCGTGGTAATATATTATTTTAATACATCTAGAGAAAGCCGAATTAATATTATAATTTATTATAATTATAAAGAACTGATGCGCTACCGGAAATATCATTGTGAATTTAGAGCACATTCTATCTCACTACATCACGCAACGTTTAAGATACTTTTTTACGTTTATCGTCATAACATGTTAATCTAAAAATTAAATTAACTGTAACAAAACTTGTACAAAATACCGCAGTATGTTAAAAAGTCCGCTATAATTATGTACCTATCAGCTTTGAGAAAAGAAGGTATGTACTAATACTAATGAGCTAGATGATTAATCGAGACACTGTTGCTTAATGGAGACATTTCAAGCTCGAATTAATTTTCATTAATTAAATCTGAATTAACATGCGCATCATACGATTAATTACGTCGCATATAATCGCTGCAAGTGAAGATGAACTTGTTTTGATTTGAACTTTCACGGGCAAGTAAATCAGACTAGAACTTTCATCGCTCATTGGCCAACCGCATGAACGCTGTGCGGTGATTGGTGGATCCCGTAACGGGGCACTCGCGGCTGCCTTCACTCGCATCGTCGCGACCGCACAGCCGGCGCCATCTTCATTTCTATCAGTCCGCCGCGAACAGCCGTGGAGGGAACGTCCCGTCGGAACGCATTAGAAAAAACCTCATCGGCCCAATTCACCGGTTTTAATGAAATTAAATATAAAACAGCATTTATAATAAAAAAAAAGTGTCAAGTTAATTGATGTTTGTGTCGCGTCTCGCTTAGATATTTTTTCGCAGTGCAATCATAGTGGTTTGATCTCGCGATCTACGTGACTGCATTTCTTTGGTGGAGGCTTGCTGAAGTGTAAAAAGGTGAGTTTTTGCTCTGGTTGGAATAGAACGTGCGGGTGGATGGCCGGAGCGAGCTGCCGGGACGCCGGGCCAGACCGGGAGCCGCGAATCGATTGTCCGGGTAGGCTATACCTACTTCATTATGCGGGGTGCCACCCTCCCCCGTACATGTTCCTTGCCGCTGATCTTGAACTAGGGCCGCGCCGGTTTTGTTATGATACGATGAATTATTTATACATATGCACTTATTTATGCTTTCCAACGCTTGGTATTGTTTTTTCTTGGAAAGTAGACGATGCGGTGCAGCCAGTTATTTACATTGTTCATCAGTTATGTGAATTGTGCTTACCCACATTATCTAGTTGACTTTCATGTGATTCGTATGGAATAAATTGTTTCTAAAATAAAAATATATCATCTTCCTAAACATGGTACCTACTAAGACCGAGAGGAAATCTTTCATTGTCACCAAGAGCAAATCGTCATCTCACTTAAAAAATCCATCAATATTCAAAGCAAAAATAGCCTGTTATTATCGCGTACGTTTTTTACGTAAGTACAGTGTAGTTGACTAATATTTTTCAATAGGAAATTTAGCATAAATATAAATACCCGAAATAATTGGTAAAAACCTCTTCGCCAAGTTGGCCAAAACGAAGGATGGATGGGTGTCTCCACCTAGAATCAATATTTACCTACGTAGGCACCTACGCGAATCTAGGAAAAATATTTTTTAGGTAGGCGAAATACTATTATGTTTGACCGGTCATTCATTCTTATAATATTTAAATAATACTAATAAGACCACCACGCCTCCTCTTATTCAAAGCAAACATTTAAATATTCCATCTTCCACTAATTTATGCACCGTGTTGCTCTTCCGTCAGTATGGCTTGGGGACTTCAGAAACAGGAGTGCGTATCGTTGAAATGCAAATCATTCACAAAATTCTGAATAAAAAATGTAAAACTAACTTTCTAGTCTACCTACATTAGTAACCAAAGAAGTTTTGAGATGAGATTTTCTTTTTTGACCGAGCGAAGCGGCTCTGTTTCTGGTTGGCCGAAAATTCTTTCGCATGTTCTGTTCTCCCCTACAGGCCGCATTTCTCAACCGATTCTAGTGATATTTTGTGAGCAGGGTAAATACTTACATATATAGATATTTTTATATCGACTGTATTATATCATAGTTCCGAATACGTACTCTCGGACTATCATGCTATCGAATGTTCGTTGGCTCCATTGTTATTTATTAGATAGAATATTCGTTGGCTCGTTAGTTTTTCGAATTTTTTTGTGAGAAAATGTTTCAAACATGTTTCAGCCATTGCGAAAAATGATCGCGGGATGCTCCCTGTGAGCAGCACCACTAGTATTTAGCCTGTTAGAGGGTTGCACAAACAAACCTCCCGGTGTAGATTCTGGCGAGCCACTCAAAACTTTATTTCTAGCACTGATTACACTTAATCGTATACCTACGATTGAGATGTGTAAAGTAAGGATTTCTGGACTACAATCATCATGTCTACCAATCCTCATGTATGATAGTTCTGAATGCTGGACTCTAAAGCAAAAAATAATTGATAAACTTAATGCCTTTGAAATGTGGATATTTTATATACCGTAGAATGCTCAAAACTAGATGGACAGATAAGATATCGGATGAAAAAGTAATGCTGATGATGAAGAAGGAAATGGAAGTCGTATCAACGACTAAACAAAGAAAAGTGTCGTACTTTGGACATATATATAGAAATAATAAATACAACTTTTTAAGATTAATTATTGAAGGAAAAATAGAAGGGAAACGAGGGCGTAGAAGACGAACATCTTGGACGAAGAATATTAGAGACTGGTTGAAGGCTGAAAGCACGGAGAAACTAATTCGCATGACTACAGATATCGACATACAGACAAATGGTCGCCGACCTCCGGGATGGAGATGGCACATGAAGAAGAAGAAGAATTGTGTGTAATCTGATTATGCCATGCTTAGCATCTTGCCATAAGATCACGCGTATAGTATAGGCACAAGGGTTAAGCTCGGGTTTCCTAGGTTTCGTACTAGTACGAAGTATGGAGACGGCCGCTATATGACGGCACCGCTATCCTAGGAAACCAGAGCTTTACAGAAATACGAACACATACATACATATAGAGGACAGACGTACAGAGACTGCCGATTTGAAGGGAACGGGAATTCGAAATGTCGGACCACGTTGTGTCCAAGCCCAGTTAGATTCTGGACAGTTAAGCACAAAAATATGAATACAGCGGTACAGCGAGAGAGTCCTGAAGACAAACGTCAAGATGTTTGGCGTTGAAGGAGTTGAAGACAAAAGAAATCACCTACATCTTATGGTAAATGTGTATTACATTTGAAAACTTCTCCATGTCTCATTGACATTTCCCCCTTCCAACCCAGTCAGTTTATAATTATTACAGAAGTTTACCATTAGGTGAGTATAATAATTTTGCATATCGACTACTAACAATTCACTGCTAAACAAAGGCCTTTCAACCTTGCATTTAGACAAATCCTGCCCTTGGCAGCATCCGGCCTAACCCTTAAAATCCCGTTGAAATTGTCGCGCCATCTTTGACGGCCAATTTGTATCATAGAACCCAACTAAGCGTACTGTACATAGATTTTGGCAGACTTTTACTCAATAGTCACAGTCACAACCTCATTCCAGTATTTGTATAAGCATAGATCCAACTCGGCTGGGCAGCGTTCGGGAAACTACGCAATGTCTTTTCGTCCGACATACCTCAGTGCCTCAAGACGAAAGTCTTCAACCAATGTGTGTTACCAGTGATGACTTACGGCACCGAAACGTGGTCTTTCACTATCGGCCTCATCTCAAAGCTCAAAGTCGCTCAACGAGCAATGGAGAGGGCTATGCTCGGGGTGTCTCTACGTGATCGAATCAGAAATGAGGAAATCCGTAGACGAACTAAAGTGACCGATATAGCTCACCGAATTAGCAAGTTGAAGTGGCAATGGGCAGGCCACATAGCACGCAGAGCAGAAAAGTGCTCGAGTGGAGACCTCGGACCAGCAAGCGCAGCGTAGGACGTCCACCTACAAGATGGACAGATGACCTTATAAAGGTCGCCGGAAAGCGCTGGATGCAGGTCGCTTCCAACCGGTATATATGGAAGTCTAAAGGGGAGGCCTATGTTCAGCAGTGGACGTCCTATGGCTGAGATGATGATGATGATGAGATCCTAGAAATGAATTTTATTTAGCAAAATTGCAACTTCGTCAGACTGCCGTGCCGTGAAAGTCAGACATATGAATTAGTTAAATAACTGGAGATTAATGGTAATGAATAATTAATCGAGCTCTGGCGTATCATCACATTACCATACTTTCGTTTTCGTTATTTATGGCGCCGGTGACAATGTGAGGAAAATGATCTTCGAGATGTTTTGCTTTCTAGACATAAGTGTATCTCCTCTCCATATGTTTTAATTGGTGTTTAACTAGTTGGTGGATTATGTTATGATATGAATGAATAAGAAATGGAAAGATTTCTAAATAGAACATTTACATTGAAATTTATCATAGCAAAGGATGATTAAGTTGTAAGTTGACGCAATATTGGGTATTTAAGTTTTCCTTGGCGTTGCAAACTCAAGCAGTCTAATACGGCTAAAAACAGACTTAATTCCTACAAAAATATGCTTCAAACAAGAATTGTAGCTTGATTTATGATAAAAGTTCACATCAATCAATAGAACCCAATTAAATACCATTTTGCGAACATGAGCATCGTTCCAAATCTGTTAGAAAGCCTCGCATGCGCATTTAAGATCTAACTGGATCAGATTAACGAGCGCGGGCGCAGGCAGCGAGGCGTCGCGTGGTCGCGTCCTCCGCCGACGGATCATGTGTCAATGACAACTATGCTTTATTGAACTATGTAACTACTATTTGTGACTTGTACGTGACAGAGGGAGAAAATGAAAGTGAACTAAAGCATATTAGCGGGAACTTTGTAATTATTCGTGTCTGAAAATTTATTGTTTGGACAGAATTATTTATTTAGTAGTATTCCACTCGGTAACTAGGTTATTATTCCACATTACAGGTTCTTAGACAAATATATTTTAAAGAGATACACAATATAGGCTTCATAAGTTGAAAATTATACACGTCTTCTTGCTTTGTTGTATATTTTCAGTTTCTGGATTGAAATTTTTGAGAGGGATAAAACCTATCCTAACTAGGCTTTATCACACTCAAAAATATCAAAACAGCATTTTTCCGTGTAAGATGAAATAGGATTCTGTTCTATCTGTATCTACTTTGCTTCGATATCTTATTTCATTACGTAAATTGTCTTTAAACAACTTGATGATTGTGTCTACTATTCATTTGGAGTTCGTTCGGTGTATTAGGGCTGTTGGGGGTTCATTTGTCCGATAAGGATGATTTAATGGTGCCTTGGAGTCTGTCAACATTATTATTATTACCTTCCTAATTGAGGAAGTTTCTGTTCACTGTTCAACGCTTATCTAGTTGAGTTGAGGTAAAGCTCACATTTCAAGTTCTCCATTTTGATTAGCTCGAAATGAAATGATAAACAGTGATTTATTAACATAACACTAATTCTCGTTTATTTATGCTTGTGCCGAAATATTGTTTATCATAATTAAGTCAAATTTAAAAATTATGTTTTCAGAAAAATTTAAGTTGGAGTTGTTTTGATACAAACGCATTAAAAATAATGAGTCAGAGCCACAGATATTAATAAAGCGAGGTGAAAGGCATTCAAAAACGGAACTATTCCGAGTATGCGTTCGGAACATCAACTTACTTTCCCAAATCCGCACGCCACGACTTTCCACAGTCTACTCATTACTGTTATCTGTATAAAGATGAGATTTAGTCGCGCTACAGATCACCATTTCAGTAATTATGAGCTAATTATGTCGACGGACAGCGGAACGCTTCTGAACGGACCGCCGAGCGTTCGCATTTCATTTAAGTTTTGGATTTTTTATAGTGATGGGCTCTAAATTGCCAGTGACTGTACTTTTGTATTGAGGTGCCATTGGTCTTTGATGTTTTTTGACACAAATAACCGTACGTGTTTTGTTCGATCGTATCCGATTTAAAACTGAAGATGCATAAGATTTCAAATATTGAAGACAGACATAAACAAATATCCAACGGTTAACTATCAGGTCAAGATAAAACAAATATTAATGACATGACATTGCAGAATCGAAGAACCAATATGATCCTACTTTCCCATCACCGTTACACGTCCTGGTCTTGTCTCAAGATCAATAGAGGTTAAAAAATCTTTATAAAATGGCATACAAAAATAGCATTTTCTTCTTCCCTTGAAGTGTGGTCAGACATCATGACTGACATATCGTGTTTTTATCGCAACTATCTTATCGCTCTCGAACCGACTAATATCTCGCTTATTACCATTTTCGAGAGGCTTTCAGCACAACTGTTTGGGGTGATATTTATTGCGGTTATTATGCCCTTATCAAGATTGGTTACTTTATCAATTAACATGATTTTACTATTAATGGCACTAGTAAAACCGTGTCTAAACTTGACTAAGTACATGATATCTGGATTCGGTTCCTCGATTATACAATGAAGAGTTGTTGTCATCATATTTGCCTTCATCATTCCGGTACTTGAAAGTCCGTAAATCTTGCTTTGTTCGTAAGATAGTAAACATATTTATATCATCAATTGTGGTTAGAGAGCTTTTGGTCTTAGATATGTTTTTGTTGCCTACTTGTTTTAAAATCCGGAACGCAGGACCATTTTCATTATTTTTTTGCCTCCTGTTGTTTCCAGGCCCTTAGACGATCCCAGCTTATTAAAAAGCGATAAGTGTACGCCTAAATAAATAAACATATGAGTCGTGTCGACACAATACGCCATAGTGACATCCGCCCATTGTAGTCGTGTACCTACTATATTTACTGTATTATTTATTTATCCATAATATTTAGTAACAATGACCTTTTTCTGCACTGCTTAGAGCTTGGCGGCCATTTTAATTCCTTTCCCACTCCCACGGCGTCTTGCGGTATGCGCGTCTTCAAATTTCTTTATGCTTCGTTTGGCTTTATTATAGCAACATAACATATTACATCTACTATAGTCAGACATTCACATGGCATCTGGTAACCAAACATTGACTGTATCCCTTGAAATTGGAATGCTACCATGAATTAAACTTTTCATCTGCCAGTTTGATCTGATTTTTAGCAAAAAAGAGCGTCACTTCATTTAGTCACTGTTGCCTGTCTTTAACAGACCCTCTTTCCCGTTTCCGCTCCCACATAGAAACCATATATTCCGTGATTGTAAGTAGCTTATGTTTTAATCCGGGATTACAGATTACCTGTCTGTTATCCACAGTGGTTAAGCCGTACTTGACGTAGCGTAGTGGAATCAATCTTCTACTGTTGCATTCAATCAATTACTTCAACTACTTTTTCTCCTCAAATCAATCATTTTTCTTCATTTCCTCCTCATGCCATGCTATTTATTTCAAAAATTTCTTGATTAGCATCCCGACCAAAACCTAAAGAAGAGCTGGAAGTAATCTATGTCTAGAACACACTCATTAATGCGACGATGCAAAACTGGCCGATAAAGGGTGCCATATAAGTGTTTACGAAAAAGGAAACTAAGACTGCAGCTGGCAACACTGATTGGCGCTAGCGTTTAAATTTAGAACGTTAGTGCAGTCGCGACGCGGGCTTATTTTGCGGTTTGCCTTTTTGGGATGCCAGCTTGTTGACTTGGTTAGATCATGTATAGACTCTGTATTAGAGTGTACAGACATGTCGATGTGTCTGTATACAGTGCGTATGCGTATGACTATATAGTCATGTATCCTCGGTAATAATTCCAAATTATAAGTAGTAGTTATGTGAGATTCAAGATATGTTTTACCCTCGTCCCCTTCGTCGTATTCATCTTTCGAAAAATTTACAAAAAAAAAATATCATTATCGAACTCGCTCACAAAATTGCAAAGGCGAGACATCCGGAGATCTGGAAAATGGACATACGAAAGCATTTTGACCGAAGCTGAAATGGAGACGTTTCGCTCGCTCCATCAATATTTCTATGGATTCCCTAAGGCGGTTGTCACACTGCGACGGAATCCGGACGGACGAGTGGTGCTGCGAATTTTTAGTTTGAGCGGAGATGCGGTGTCAGTGTGTTATATTATACCCTGCGGTTTTTGTGCACAAATCAATATTCTACAGTACAAAGTTGCGGAGCAGTGTGACAACCGCCTAAAATTTAATTCAGTTTCATTTAAAATTATGCTGCAATTTACATTTTCCTTTCTGACTCGCTCCGTATTGTACTTACGTGTACTTATACGAACTTTATAAAATTGCTAGTTTTCCTATTTCCTATGGTTTTATATACAAATAAAATATTCTATTTAATTTCAGCGCATTGTTTCTCTTATCTTTGACGTCACAGTCTACGGTCACCATTACCATATTTTCGTCGCGCCGTTTCGAATTCACTTTTAGGGTTCCGTAATACCCAAAGGGTAAACACGGGATTACTAAGACTCCACTTTCTATTCCGTCTGTCTGTATGTCACGAGGCTGTAATTCATGAACCGTGATAGCTAGACAGTTGAAATTTTCATAGATGATGATATTTTTGTTGCCGCTATACAACAAATACTGAAAAAAGAATAAAATAAATATTGAAGTTGCGCTCCCACACGACAAACGTGATTTCTTTGCCTTTTTTTTAGGGTTCCGTAGTCAACTAGGAACCCTTATAGTTTCGCCATGTCCGTCTGTCCGTCTGTCCGTCTGTCCGTCTGTCCGTCCGTCCGCGGCTTAGCTCCGTGATCATTAGTACTAGAAAGCTGAAATTTGGTATGAGTATGTGTATGTATCACGCCGACAAAACGGTAAAATAAAAACTAAAAAAAAAATTTTTTTTCGGGTACCTCTCGAACACCTAAAGTGGGGGTGATTTTTTTTTTTCGTTTCAACCCTAGTGTGTGGGGTGTCGTTGAATAGGTCTCTTGAAAATAATAGGGGTTTTCAAACATTACTTTTTGATAAAGTCAGTAGTTTTGTAAATATTCGCTCCGAAAATAAAAAAAATTGTGTCCCCCCCCCTCTAACTTTTGAACCACAAGTCAAAAAAATATGGAAAAATTCATGTTAATGCGGCCTTATAAGTACTTTCAATGAAAACTATATTGAACAAAATCGGTCAAGCCGTTTTTGAGTTATCGCCAAATTTCATATTTTTTCTTTAAAAGGTCGTAAGTTGACTTCCAGAAGGTAATAAGTGATTACAGTTTCTAGGGCGTTTACGACCTTTTTATAGAGCTTAAAATCTGTCTTAACTTAAACCTCGGGCTTAAAACAGCAGTTTATTGTGAAGGATGAGCAACTACGGAACCCTACACTGAGCGTGGCCCGACATGCTCTTGGCCGGTTTTTTATTTGATGGTGCGGAACCCTTTTTGCGTGAGGCCAATTCGCACTTGGCCGGTTTTTTAAATATGGAACGGAACATGCCGCGACAGTGTCAAGGTCACAGACGCCATTCGAAAACATGGCTGAATGCAGGGCTCAAGCATCAAGCAGAGTGCGTTGACTCTTTTATTTTTGATCCAATTTGGGCTACAGCTGCGTTCGGTTGAAAGAGTATTTTTATTGGGCAACCATTTAATTCACTTAATGTGTTTCTGTTAAGTTATTGCTTGTTAGAAATATGAAGTGATTAATATTCAATCCATAATTTGCTTCCATTTTCGTAGCGGTACATTGCTTTTAACGAGTCGTTGGGATTGTTAAATGGCTTGCTTGTTAATTTGTTATTGCTACCTTAAATTGCTGCACGAATTCATGGCTTTTCGTTTAACTTATTTTAGGCCCAATTCACCATGCTATGTTAGTTGTAATCAGCTGAATTCGTAGTCAGTCAAATTAAGTATCTTTTAAAAAAATAACATAAATTAACAAACGTAGTAACAAATAAACGTAAAATATTAACCCTTAACGAGTACAAGTAACGGAGCATGGTGCAATTAGGCTTTATTAAATTTGGCGATGTAATTGACTCTAAAAATCTGGTAGCTATTGCTTAAGAATATCTCAATTACAGGCAGTAGTAGACATAACCCATTGAGCAAAGTTTCCATCTGGTGCCCATAATGTCCCATTCTATGACCGTATGAGTGAACTCCAAATGCAAACTTAGCTTAATTGTTCACAAATTCACAATGCATGACTTCCTTCCTAAGTTCCAGTTTTAAGGAGTTGCATTTTCTAAGAAACGACACGTCGATTAATCGAGTCAGCATCACAGTAGTAAACAGAAAAATGCAAATTAACGAAGGACCTTTGCCATGAAGTCAATATTTTGTTGTTCAAAATGCAATCCGAGTTCAAAATTATCTTTGATTTCCACTTTTTTTATTACCAGTAATTACCATAATACTAGGCCGACAGTAGGTTTTAAATCCTTAGTGCGCCGAAAACCCCAGCACTGCGATGTTGTGGGCATTAGGGTAACGTATAATGCCTACAACATCGCAGTGCAGTGACAACTTCACAGAAAATAAGTCTGTCGTCTCTCTTTCTCTCTCGTTTGCTAGTGGTGTGTCTGTCTTTAGTAGTATTCTAATGTATGCACATTCTGCTAAAATCAAATCTCCGGAATGCTATTCGAGTAAAAATAGGTTGTTTTTATCTGCCAGCCCACTATCACCCCGACCTATTCCAACAAGGCATTGGCTATGTATATGGACCACCATCTTGGATATCCGTGGACAAAGCTATAGTAACCTCTATGGTGAAGACTTAGGATCTTTATCATGGAATTGTTATAGTGGTCGTTGCCACACGCCTCTTGCGACGGAAATAGCTCCCGGAATGCATAAAACATCGATGTATGAGGGTTTACTTATATGGACTTAAAAAAATATCTTCTTGTATAGTTTCGCAAGTTTGAATTAGTAAAAGGTTAAGTCCTTGGTTGAAAATAAAATAAGAGGTAGTCATTCGATGCTTGGGCATTAGGTATACATATTTTGGAGATTCTAGAACTCGACCATGTGCAACATTTACTAAGAACCAACATAGATGAGTTAGGACATTATATACTATACAAAAATTAATAGAATTATTATTTTTTTCTATGAAAAGCTGAATTTCATTCCAGATTTGAGAGATTATTAGAGAATGTTGTAGTTGAGATGTGGCGAAATATGAAACTAAGAAATGCATGAGACGCAGAACTGTCTGTCTATTTTATTAAATTATTTCTGCTGCTTTGGCAATCGTTTCCTATCACAACCCAAAAACATCGTTTCCCATCTGTAACGTTTCGCCAAATTTTCATTTGTCCGAAAGCCGTTTTTCCTGATTCCCAGTTTCGCAAAAACATAGTAGTTACAATTATTATGAAATATTAACAGTCTTGGAAAAAGACTTGCGGACATGAAAATTTGGCGAAAAGTTACAGATGAGAGCCGAAAATACGGACTTACGATAGGTTATCTTTGGTAATAACAATAGAGTGCACGGCAATTCCCAGTACTGCCATACTAACATTTCCCAGACTGTATGCCCTAGCAGAATCGTATGTTGAGGTGTAATATTACTAAATGCATAAAGAAGAATGAAGAAACTAAATACTAGTGTGTACTACAATGATCCTACCAGAAACAACATTCGTAGACTAGAACTGTGTCTATTTAAACTCGGAACCTCCATCCCGCTTCGTACATCCTCGTGTAACATTAATTTGACGACAACCAACTGTAGCCACTTGGTATAATCGTTAATGGCTGCTTGTTGAGATTTGTTGTCTAGCAATTAGGAAGGATTTGATCCTTTTTAATTAATGAGACGAGTTTAGTTGTTAAATATGTCCTACATGACTTAGGGGATAAATTAGTTCGTAAATGTTTTTTCCGACAGATACATTCTGGATACAAGGAATCTGAATGTGATCTTTTAATCAGGAACATTGAACAAGTTTCATTAACTCATTTCACAGGTCGAAACTCCTGTCCAACTAACTCAAAATGGTATAACCTCATTCAAAATTTTAAAAACTCCTAATCCAAACAACAAAACCAAACCATCTCGATAGACAAGGCTTTCCATTAAAAAAAAACCGGCCAAGTGCGAGTCGGACTCGCGCACCGAGGGTTCCGTACAAACACTCCATCCCTAAGTGGTTAAGTTAAGTTTGCACCTGGTATGTATAGCGCCCCATATAAATTAGGTGCAAAGTTAGGTATTAAAATTTTTTTTTATGGTTTTCGTAATTATTCCTTTATCTATGCTATAAGACGTTGCTTCGTACCAAATTTCAAGATTCTGAGTTCACGGGAAGCACCCTGTAGGTTTTGATTCCCTTGCAAGTGTCGAAAATATGCAAATTAGGTGCAAAGTTAGGTATTAAAAAAAAAAATTATGGTTTTCGTAATTATTCCTTTATCTATGCTATAAGACGTTGCTTCGTACCAAATTTCAAGATTCTGAGTTCACGGGAAGCACCCTGTAGGTTTTGATTCCCTTGCAAGTGTCGAAAATTTGCGGCATATACGGCTGTATCTTTTGATTGCGTTGGCTTAGAAGTTTGATTTTTTCACAGCTTCAAGGGACAGTAGACCTGAGTAATTGATATAAATTTCAGCTTCATACGTCCACGCGTTCCTGAGAAAAAGGGTCTTGACAGACGGACGGACAGACGGACAACAAAGTGATCCTATAAGGGTTCCGTTTTTTCCTTTTGAGGTACGGAACCCTAAAAACGCATTCATATCGGACCATTCGTTTGGGACAGATAGTGTGACACAGACAGACACACGGATATACGTATTAAACTTATAACACCCCTCTTTTGGTCGGGGGTTAGAAATGTAATATTAACACTTCTCGATTATTTTAACAAACTTTGAAGTGATTTTGGATTTGGAAACAGATCAAAGCAATAAATTAACCTTTCTCTCCCGGAATGGGAGTTAGCACCGAGAAGCTCACAAACTCCAATTACCAACATTCCTCGCAAGACCAATAAACCCATTTGTCCGTAAAACAATTTTCCGTGTAAGTCCATTTTTTCCACTCCCGCGCAGCCGTTCCGGTCTGACGCAGACACAGACGTCTGTCACGCGCCGTTGCCTTGGTAACTTAGTTATCTACTCAAAAAAAACCCCGTCCCTCTCACTCCAACTGCCAAAGGTGCGGATGAAAGGGACCAAAGAATTTTCTAATTCTTTGTTTGCGATGTTTGGATATATTTATTATGCAGAGTTCGAGATAACTGTGGATTTAGAATAGTAATTTACATTAAGTTAACACTTTAATGTAAGGGAATTTGAATAAATGTGAAATACACATGAATGTAATAAAATTCCTGATTATTTTCTTGTTTGCAGTTAATTCAGTAATGCAGAATACCACTTAAGCCGATATTGTAAGCGATATAATTTATGCAAGCGATAAATTGCATTAAAGGATATAGGTTTTTCTGTCCCATTCAGGCCACCTAGATAAAACCGAAATCCTCCAGTCAATTCAGACATTAAATTGATATTGTGCAATGAATACATTAAATCACCTCGAATCGATTACCGTCGCCCATGGAATAGACACCTACAACACCAGAGGAGTTAACAGTGCATTGCCGGCCTTTCAGGAGAAAGCTCCTTCATTGAAGGTTTGAAGGTGGGAAGATCCATGAAGGTATCCCGAATAAACGTCATCATCTCGATCTCCAGAAATTAACCTCCAAGGCTAATCATGCATTAACCCCGTTTCCAAATCCCATATCGAATAAGACCGAAATGCGATACCCATATTTACGAGATATTCCTTAATGCGGACGGAGTTTTTGCTGAGGTGAGATAAATGGCTCGCGGCTGTTCACCTCTAACGGTCTGATTTTGCCCGTCATTATTTTCATACATATTATTAAACGCAGTGCATGCCGGTAGCTTTTTAGGTTATTTTTAACCCATTCTCTAGCGCAACAGTTTTTTAGCATATATTCATCGTATATGTATTGGTTGTTAGACATTGATGCTGTTGCTTGGTATATAAAACCAATGGGTACCAATGATGTGTTCAGCTTTCTTATATATTTCTTATCTTTCACTTCAACTTCAAGTGAACGATATGCCGGCCTACACTAATCGCGAAGTTGACCGAGTCCCGTTGACGAAGTATTACTTCCTCCACCGAAGTGCCTTTCCACTACACACTATCATATTCGCCTAACCTCGGCCAACTTCGCAAGTAGTTGTGAGCTTGTGATAAAGTTATGTCATTAAAGTCTTGAAGAGGGGACAACGTTTGACCAGTTTTATACTCTCACACTTTTCCAATCCGGGATCAGACACAAGTGACTTTCTGTCACTTGCAAGTCGAAGCCGTATTTGTAAGACTTGTAAGTACCTGTATCTAATAGGTAGGAATCACCAGGAGATATATTCGATTACTGTTAGAAATAACAAAGAACCATCTCTTTATTGTATTCCTTCCTATCTTGTTTAAGGTTGTTTAAGCTGTGATTACTTACATCATTTTAACCTACCTAAAACCGAGAGCAAATCATCAAATTCCAAACCTAAAAATATAAGCCATAATTTTCTTTTTTGGGCCGATTGTTCAATCACCAGATAAAACATATCTGTCAGATAAATGTTGGTTGTCACTTTTCTTTTATATGACGGGAGAAAAGGATAGCAATAATTTTAACTGGCAGATAAATTTATCTGGTGATTGAACAATCGGCCCTTAGTTAAATCAAATCTAAACTGCAGCCATCTCGTCTCCAGCGCAGAAGCGGCCCACTTCCCATAATGTCTGTATCGGCTGGGTAACTGTTCTCTCTTTCAAAATGAACAGTTAAGGCGGGCATGACTGTTCGGTCTATTCAATCACTTTTTGCATCCAACTGGTGAGTTTTGATATTTAGCGTGCTTTGCGTGTGACTATTGAGATTTTTTACTAAACAAATGGTTTCATTTTTAGATTCAATATACGGGTCCAATATTTCGATAAACCGTTGGTTTGGAAACAATAATTCGATATATTTACAGTTATCTGTATCCATATAGACAGTTGTCCATCTGACCATCATATCTGGTGGCGTATCCTGAGATGCTTCACGGTTCAACCCCAAGCAACCTAATGCAACCTACATTTTTGCTGTTAAGTATATGATATTTGAGCGTAGGATAGATAGATTAATGCTAACACTGGCCTGGCCAATCGTCATAAAGATGAAGCAATTACACTATCAAATCCTACATGTATAAAAAAGCTGACCATCATGTTCGCCAAATTGCTTGCAACAGCGAATTGTTCCATGTAAATGCATTTAAGAACACTTCATTAAGTTTTCGACTTGCTTCCGTCCTTTGCCAAAACCAGTTCTCAGTTCCTTATAAAAAGGCGACCATCTGACGGTTTGTTAGTAAACTTTACAGTCGGTCAAAACCGGTTTCTATGCGGTATCGGTACCGAAATACCGAACTACAGTTATTGGCATCGCGAACTTCGATTTCATCGGATACATTTGGGTGTGTAGACTGTAGACCAGTGGTGTGGCGTCAAAAATATGTGGCTAACTTATTGCAATAGCAATAGAGTAGGATAGTCAAACTAGTACATGGAAATCGTGCTCTAAAAGTGGGGTTGCCTTGCATTAAATCGGGTAGTTCTGATTTTTTTATATGTTTCCTACAGTGAAGTACTAATGACGAATCCAATTTTTCGACCTCGAAAACCCTCCGGATCATTGTGAAATTCTTGAAAAACCATGAAATTTTCGGTGTTATTTTAGTTTTTACCATTTTTTACCACCAAAAGCCTGTGTTACAGTAAAAATTACTATGAACACTTTTAAGTAGACTAAGTTTGCAACAAAATAAAAGTAATTTGGTTACGTTAGACCAAATAGTTTCTAAGATACAGCTATTCAAATTAGCAAAATTTTCTAAAATTTTATTTTTCAGTTTATTGTTGTCTGTTCTAATATTTTTCTACTGAAAGTCTGTTTTGTTTAACTTTTATGAAGGTATAAGGTATTCACTATTTATAAAAACAAAACTACAACAACCTGTGTGATCGTATAGTAATTAATTAATAAATTAATTAATCGTACCACAGCCATTTCCATGTCCTCGACATATGACGTTGTGAAGATCGCCGGCGAGGACATAGATTCGTTGGTCATGCTTTGCGGTTTGTCACAAGAAGGAGGAGACCACACCCTACAGACGCACAAACAAAAAAACAACATTTTGTTTGAAAAATGCGGGAGAGCTAGAGGAAAAATGAAGTTTCTGTCGATACTGAAAAAACAGCCACGCCTCAAACAAAACGCTGAGGTTTTCTTAAGCCCCAATGCCAAACCTGAGCAGGTCATCAAAGCAGGAGAGAGCTTCCTCGTTTCACTGTATGGAGGAAACAGTGAATCTCAAAACCTAGATGACCTTCGCTACCAAATGTTTACGAGGGCGACAGCTAAGACAAACATGTATCTCGCCAGGTTGCCTCCAACCCGGGATGCCGCGAAATTCCATTCTTGGCGAACATACCAACAGGTGAAAATTGTTTTATTTTGCTAGTACTCATTTACCTTCCTGCTTCAAACGATATTATTCATAAAAGAAAAGTTACAATATTAATTTTGATGTTGGTTTTGTTTTAGGTACAGATTTGGCTGGGAAATGAGAAGAATCCACTTAATTGGGGCTGGATGCGGAGCACTCGAGGCCTCATTCCTCAGCTGATGACAAAGCCACCAGCTCCTCAACCCCTGCTTAAAATGATTTCTTGCAACTGCAAAAAAGGTTGTACCACCACTTGTAGTTGCAGAAAAACGGGCCTCAATTGCTCGGCTGTTTGCAACCACTGCAGCGGCCAATCTTGCGAAAACAAGCCTGACCTGATTGTTGACGATATTGACGAATAATTCATCGACGACTCATCATTAGATGACAGTATCGAGCTGCCTGAGCCGGTCGATGAAGAACTGCTACCGAAGCAAGCTCTTCCCAAAAGAAGTGCTGTCGATCTGGAAGATCAGCCTGGTCCGTCAAAGATATACAGAAAAGACTAATAATTGTTATTATTACTGTGTTGTGTGCTTATTTCATACGTCACATTTCATTTTACAAACCCTTCTATTATTTCGTTTACTCACCTTACCAACTTGAAACAGCTGTATCTAAAAAACTATCACTTCTTAATAGACTAAATTGATCTGATTTTATTGCGAATGGTTTGTACTTTAATAAAATATATGGACTTACGACGTAAAATAGGTCCATAGTCGACCACGTCAACAAAAAGTTAAAGAAACGTCTAAAAAAACTATTCTCCGAAATTTTGCTAATATTTGAACAGTTGTATCTTTCAAACTATTCGATTTATCGCTTTCTTACTCTAACATAATTTGTTGAAAATTTAGTCTGCTTAGAGATAATTGATGTAAAATAGGTCCCTTATGGTAAAAATTGGTAGCAACTGAAAAAAGTCAGAAAATTTTATGGTTTTTTCAAAAAATTACAATGATCCGGAGGGTTCCCGAGGTCGAAAACTTGGATTTGCCATAACCACTTCATCACATAGCACATATAAAAAAATCAGAACTACCCGATTTAATGCAAGGCAAAATGTACTATTTCCATGGACTAAACGCCAAAATAGGTAAGTAGATGAGATCAAATTCTACGGACACCTCCCTAATAGTGTGTTTAACTTATCTGAATTCCACGAAAGGTAGACACCCTATCCAAATTATCCTTAATCTGACAGGATCAATGACTATGATAATGTTTTGCACTTTTGCCCGACAGAACTGGTTTTACTGACTATCCCATTGTGTATGTGTATCGCCTTGGGCCGGGCATATCAGCTATAGAACGGAAAAGCGTTGGGGTAGGTGTCTCGAGTGAATACCGTGATTTGTAGTGAATGAGGGCGAGTTGTCAAATTCGACAGTATAACACGTGGATTAACGTTAAAATTTACGTTGACGTTCTATAGGGGATTGATGTAAAGTTGCTATTTCAAATAGCATCAAAAAAGTTTTACCGAAAAACGAATCACTCCAACCACTATTAATATTGTAGGTATGTTCTTTGTTCCGGGCGTGACTAACATACAACCTGCAGGATAAACTGATCCTGCGCCATCTATTAGTTTCTGTTTGGCCCTATAGTTAAATGGTAGAGAATGCCTAATGGCATTAAGTCCACCATTTGTACTATTGCCTATTATGCAATAAAGTTTATATAAATAAATAAATCTTAATCTTTAACATAGTATGAGAAAGAATATTATATCATGTAATGGATTAATGATCTATGTCAGGTATTTAAACGATTGCAATTATACTGATCATATTTTTGTATAATATGTACACCATCATAAATATCAATTTCATTCCTAGAACTACAAAAAAGCGACCAGAAAAACAGCATGACTGCAGATTCACTCTAACATACTTTAATTATAGTTATTGCACGGTTCGTACAGAAGTAAGTTATTATCGATTAGCTACCGTTTGGTTAACTATAATTATAATCTCTTGCCAAGTTAACCGTAGGTTAAAACCAGTTCTGACGTTCATAGTGTCTTAAAAACCATTGCTTATTGCTTGAAATGTATCTATGCGAAATATTTTGAAGTGTACTCTATATTTTTTATGGATTTATTGACTTTAGGGTTGTCTTCTTGGTCGCATCTAACTAATGGAGTTAGAATATATTTATCTACTTGCTTGGGGATCCTGGGATGCAGTTTACGTACATACAACCCGTTTACTAATAAGTTTGGACCTTATTAGTATACGACGCCACTGACACTAGGTCGAAACTTAACGTAAACGAGTTGTACGTACATAATCTAGAATGGTGTGATGAACGGTAGTCAACATCAGGATTATCGCTTAAAAGGTATCCCCCAAACAATTTGCAAAAAGTAGAATTGTAGAAAACCTACCAAGTGTAAGTGGAAGTCCTATTGTTATGTCAAGAGGACTTTATACTTCCGATGTTACCTTAATATAGAAATCTCGGCAGTTGCTTCTCCGTATGGCTCGGGAGAGGTTATCGGCCGCGACCTTGCCGTCTATGGAGTATGAGCATCGGCATGGAATCTTGCGTGCCTCGGTCGGTCGCCCACTCAGGTAACAAAGGTTCCCTTTCTTCACGCACGCTTCAGAAAAAAAAGAAAAACATTAGGTGGGTAGGGTACTGGCACGTACTGGGTAGGTATTCTTGACAGAATTTTCCGTGCCTGCTTGGGCTGATGAAAGTGATGAAGAAAATCATGACAGTCGTTACGGTCGATGCCGATGAATAATCTGGGATTAGCAACTTCTGACTGACGTGATATTCTCAAGTTCGAAAGGCTCGATGCATCTATCTTGAGACCCAGATGTTGTTCAGGGCCTAGTTTTGATATCAGAATGACTATATATGCACTCAAATTTAATTAATACCGTTATGTTACCATAATGCTATTATGTTACGCGTATGTGTATGTGTTAAGGTACCTACGATCAACAAAATTGGTTCTTCGTATTAAGCGTTTGTGTATAAATCTAAATTTAAAATCCCAGTAGTTTTTAAGGTGTGAACAAAATTGTTTACCTAAATCTGGCTTCACGCCAAACAACGGCAACACTTTGTTTTTGCATTCTTTGTTTATTTGTTTACTAGCGTTTATGACCAGTTTGGTCGAGGACCTTTCGAGGCTTGCGTGATAAGGATATTTATAGAGCTTTGTCACGCTTATCACTATAGCTTTTTCCTGGCTTTACCTACTTGATTGTAACCAATAATATATATATGGACTAGTCGCAATTGTCGCAAATCATTGACTTTTAGATATTGTGAGACACAAAAGAGGGAAATTGTTGTTCCCTTTTGAAAACTTATTAATCATATTTTTCTTATCATTAAAAAAATGTTCGTTACTCAGTCCGTATTCGATGTATGTAATTCTAGACTCTGCAGTAGCAGACATAAGCACTTATGAAGTTGTGATCTCTCTCTCTTGTCGCTCCCTCATGACTGAGGATCGTGGTCATCACTGGATGACTTACACTTGGTGTGAATGATTTGTCTCCATCGAGTCATGTCCATTGCGTCCCTTACAACCGAGCAAAACTTCGAGGAAGACGTGTCCTTCCCTTGATCGGTCCATCTGGTTGGGGATCGTCCACGAGCTCGTTTACCCTCTGTGTTCCCAACTACGATCAACTTTTCTAGACTGTCATCTCCTCTTCGCACTATATGACCGAAATACGATAGAATTCGTTGATGGCATATTGTAGATAAGCGGGTTTTAATATTGAGCTGGGAGAGAATCGATTTATTGGTGCGCTTGGCAGTCCAGGGTATCCTCATCATGCGCCTCCAGCACCACATCTCCAAAGCATCGATCCTCTGCCTCTCTCGAGCTCGTATCGTCCACGTTTCAACTCCATATAGGAAAATGGGAATATTAAAGCTCGTATCAGTATTAATGGATATTCCTCTCTTTTTCCATATGTTGTTCATAATGATGTTCATGAAGTTGTGATAAGACAGTAAAATTAAAACAAGTATAATTTTTGACATATGTATTTTATTTATTTACTGTACGATTACGATACTTTCCAAAATAAGTAAGTATCCCAAGTTTACAACCACATAAAATATTTTACGATACAGTAGGTAATTACATAAACATCGGTTTACGATATTCGCGAAACGCGGGAATCGGTTATTGACCCCCCGCCACGGTCTGCCCCCCCAGAGTCATAGTATACCTACTTAGTACAAGTATTCATAAAAAGTGCCCTGTGTAACACATGAGTGGGCTAACTGTAAACAAATACTATAATTAGTATAAGTACCTACTACGTAGATACATGTAATGTACATGTGTTGGATGCTAGAGATGGGGGAAAAAACTTTTTTACTTATGAGCAAGTAAAGGAACATGATAGCCAAATTTTGTAAAGATTACTATTTCAAGGGTTGTTTCTATTGATAGTACAGTCGAATTATTTTTATGAGCATAAATTTGATCTAAAATTTCGTTTGGAATGGAGGGTTGCTCACATGTTCACATACTTTTTGATCATAAATTTAATAATTTGACTGATCACACCTGAGTTGATTGCCGTAGATTGACAAAATATAACCTGGTAACATAAAAAATATTGTATTGTCATCAAACTTAAGTGGGTATGCAAAATTTCGACTAAATCGGCTGAAGATATTTGCTTCAAAATTGAGTTGCAAGATTCCACCCCAAAAAAAATAGGATTGTAAATTAAATAAAAGCTTTAAAAAATCCGCATTCACATTCGTTTGGGAGTTGCGATATCACAAACATATGCACAGACATATGTTAAACTTCTAGCATATCTCTTTTTGTCAGGGGTTAATTACTTAATTGATTAGTATGACGATGACGAGTCACAGTAATCGCAATAATTTTAAGTGGATTTATTATAAATCTCGAGTATATAAATCTGGAAAGCTCTCGTTGATTCCTAACAAAAGCTTCCAAGATTAATATGCTTACGTTTCTCCGTAAGTGAAAACCGATTCGTCATACCAGTGTAATATCGGGCCTAACGGTAACCGACTAGACGAGAGCGTGCCAGTTGTTGTGATTTACTGATATATAACGACTAATTGCTTAGTTTAGCTTAACGATTGATTAATGTGTGTGTAACGGTAAACAACGATTTAGTAAGTTTAGATTAGCCATGTTTAGACTCGTTTGTATCGGCGGACATAGAACTGAACACAATTGAAGTATTTCATTTTTTATTCAGAAGTTAATTCAGAATCCATTTCTGTGAATAGGATTATTATACCACCTTAAACAATTAGATATTGTCAATATGATACTTTAAAATTTATAATTTATTCATATAATTTTTTTCGACTCAATCCTTCTTGCCGTTTCGCAGTACAAGTCATGGCGAATAGTGACGTCATCGCAGAGTAACGTGAGTCGGGGCTATTGTAGCTATGGGGTTATTGTATCTTCTTACCATTATAATGGTCTGTGACCCTTAAAATGGTCTGTGTATATATAGGATTGTGTATATATACCATTGGTCTGTGTATCCTATATATACACAGACCATTATAATGGTAATAAGATACAATAACCCCATAGCTACAATAGCCCCGACTCACCTTACCTGGGAGTTTTGAGTAAAACAATAAACGCATCCAATCGGGAAACGGATGAAAACAATATTTCAAATAGCCTTACATTTTACGATTAACAAAAAAATGAAAATGTTCTCCCTTCGAGCTAAATTCGATGCGGTTTTCGAAGGTCGTCCGTGAATTGCGGTTGTATGTCGTATTTTTACTTGTATCACCCTAGTAATCGGTAACAATGTACCCAATGGTATCCTGATACATATATGTAAATAATTCCACTTTAAAATATGACATGACGTTTTTTACCAGCACAGACACGCTCATGCGTGAAACCATGAATGAATTAGGATTTCGCGTGTGTCACAGATATGCGTCGTAATTAGGTACATATACTCGTACCTATTACATACGTGCAATATCCGTTTGAATACATGGAAACTTAAACTACCTATAAGAAAGTTCTGGGTTGTGGGGCTACGTAGAACCAAAACGCACTGCCATTCCATATTGGTTCCATATTCCGATATGAAAGTGGTGGGACAAACCTTTCGGGGATACCAAGATTTTGCGCGACAGCGGCACCGGTAGAGCGTAGAGAGATCCGAGCGCATAGACCATACGAGTGAGAGAGACACACGTACCCTACCCCGCTGCCGCTGCTGCTGTCGCGCAGTCGTGGCGTCTCCGTTTGAGTAGTTGCATGAGTGATACGGTAATTACACAAAATCCCGCTTGGTCGAAGTATAGCCGTCAGGACCATAAGATAAGTAGATTAAATAGATCACCTATGCTTGACTGATGATGAATATAACTATAAGAAACTGCGGAAACACGAAGCGAACATAGAAATGGAAAACAAGCCTCCACAGCTGTACTGTAGACCACGAAAATAAGTTACAAATAACGATTGCTGTTCACATACTCGCATGGATACCGCGCATTGCGGTTTTTAAAGGTGTATCGTGATTCGTGACTTTGCGCATTATCGCTACATGTTGTAAATCCGCGATCGAAATCGAACATAAAATATAAGTGGTTTTTTTTTTAAACCGCAAAGGGAAACGTATTATGATTAAATCATTAGTCTACGGAAATTGGTAATTTTTACGAGATACCAAGTAGCCCATGTTCCTTTTTTGCGAAACAATATATGTAGTAGCTTCTCCTCACGACTTCGCTCGGGCAGACGGAGGAAATCCGTCTGGGAAAAAACATGCCAATGTTTTCGAAATTGGTTCATAATGACAAATGACGGAGTTCACATCACATCAGAAAAAAAATACCTGCAGCAATAGAACAAAATAGAGAACCTCCTTGTGAAGTTGGTGAAAAGGGATTTCATTTCATTTGTGTCTTGCAGAGTGACTCTCAAATTAGCACTTTAATTCTGTGAAAAGTGTTAACCAGTAAATATACAGTCTGTCAGTTTTACAGTATGCTGTTTTGTGGACGCTGGGTGGACGTACGAGTAGATATGTTTTGCAATAGCGATTTCATTTAAGTACATTAAGGACCGGAAAATGTAATATTAAGCATAATTATTGATTTCTACTTATTGTTTTAGGAAATTAAATTAATTATCCTGATTAAACACAATGCACATACATACGTTCACCACATATGGTTAACACAACAAGGCTACGGAGGTACAACTTGATATTGGAGTAAATACATAGCTCCCTATTTAGATATTGGGTGACTCACTGATAGTTAGTTTCCTTATTTGCCATTACCACAATTCAATATAATATGGTCATATATCCTCACTGTTTCCTCCACTATATCCAGTATAAGGCAAACGCATATAAGGTAAATGAACTCGCATTAAGCATAAATAGCTTAACCTTTTGAGCGCTAAGCGAAAGGCTCTAAAATCTAAAATCAACAGGGATTGAAAACACTTCGATTTGAATTTCAATGTGAAGCCTTACTCTCTGTCAAGTTTATTTTCGTATTTAGTCTTCTATATACCAACGATGTACCTACACAACAATTAAAATAAACTAAAACAAGTTTAAAAAGTTACTCCCCTGCGGCATGCTACAGAATATGCTGGCAGCAGGCAGCATTTCATCGCTGAACAGCTAATATGCTGATACGTTGTGCGAGTAAGCTGCCAGCTCTTCGGTCCACAGTGGTCTCTGACAACCTTTTACAGAGCTCTATTATTTGCTTGTATACGTCGATTAAGTCATATTGCCCTGCCCAATGCCCTAGACACTCCCTACCCCTCCCTAGTATTGTTGTACCGCAATTGACTACTTTGGGAAATAAATTGCTGCTTGCAACAAAGGAAGGAACTCGTCTAACATCAACATTGTTTAGATATATTCCATATGTCTATCTAATAAGTAGCAGCCCGCACTTGAAATTAATATAATGATTCGTGTTGATTGATTTGTTCAACTACTATCATTAGCATTATTTTTAATGAGACTGCAGTTAGGTACGAGTATATGCCTATGTTTTCCAGTAAACAGCTCTAGTTATGGTGACTAGAAAATTGCGCTAGTGGTGTTGCTTCTTGTGGTTTCTACCGTTTTCAGATTATCAATAATAACTTTCAGTTACTTCCACTGTTTCCTGATTCAATTTTATTAGCCGAGAGATAGCATAACTATCAGGGATCGTCTAATTATTTTGGATCAAACCCTGAGACAGCGACTAGAAAACAATTCTGTAACGCGTAGTAATCGTCATGGATTTCATAACATTGAACCAAGTCGTACGTGTAAGGGCCATAACACTATTCCTCGTTTAGTATCGTTTCACCTCACGTTGCCATGCTAAGAATCTAATCTAGATTTAGTTTAGTTGCGTCGTCTCGTAACTGTTATTGTGTGTACGTGTAGACATCGATTCGGATGCTGTAATGTGACTTCATCACACAATGATAGGCGGAGCTGCTGACCCAGTGGTAGGACCTTGGGCACTCGCCGTGACGGCCTGGCCCGTGACGGATCGGATCGCGTTCACACCGCCAAGAGCTAACGGATTTTCCTGCTACAAAAACACAAATTACCAGAATCATGAGCAGATACAACGCTACAAGGTAAAAGTCAGGTAAATCCAGACAGGATTTTTTCCCTACATCCACTTTTTGAAGCATTGATGTTGTGAAGGTATTGATATACCTACTACACAAGGCGGCGTTTATTTGTGGCACGAAACTGTTTACTTAGTCTAGGATGTTCCTGAGCCTAAGATGGCAGTGGCACATTGCAAGTATTTATATATCGTTTGTAGACGCGATCACCAATTATGTGTCTAACTAGGTACAAAAGGCACAAACCCCCGGTATATTTTAACTTTTAATAATAATGTTGTGACTCAGACAACACATGTGTTGTGACTCAGCCGCTAGCTATACCGTTCTACACTTTTATAGCTGACTTAGTAATCCACTATTCACATGGGAAAATACCCTATGGGTTTTCATGATATTTTTATTTGTGCATGTAGTTTCTGTGTTACAGTCTCTATAACTCAGTTTCCATTTTATTTACACGGTTTCCACGAAAATCGCAGCTGCCAGAAACATTTCCTGTTCATGCCTGGACTTGCATTTATTTGCAACCCGAAGCTACTAATCAGGTTTCGCAAGTCATATCTGACCTGGGATCGCAAACTGGTCTGGCTATAACCTGAGTCAACTGGGAAGTAGCGGCCATTACAGGCCAATAACGACGTCTAGCCCACTAGACTGACCTGCGTGACCCCCACTTCATGGCGTATACCACAATACTGTTTTTTCTAAAGCTCAGGAGTCTCTAATTTTGAAAAAATCGGTTACAAAAATTCATCATCATTCAAAACGGGGAGCTTCTTGGACTCGACATGTAATTGCGACGCCCCTGGGCAGTATCGATATTTACAGGTTAAAACTAGTATCAGAATGCGATTATTTTCGCGATCCATCATTCGCTATATTTTCTTTATTTGCTTAAATAACTGTATATGTGTAACCGTTTTATCACTCTCCTCGCTGCACATACGTATGTAATGCAATCCTAAACGTACTCGTATCTATATTAAATTGTCAAAGTTCAGAGGTTTTTGCTTTTATATCTCTAGCCTTTATAACTATAATGATTTTACACAGCGTTATGGCTTCAACTGAAAACGTTAAAACTCTAAAATTTTGCGAAATGAACTGTACATTTGAATGGCTTCAAGTTCCTTTGTTTTATTTAACTGTCTTGAATTTTGCCTAGACGACGCAGGAATTATGTGTCAATCATCCGGACAAGCCACAGCTCACTCCGTTTGGACAATTTGCGAAAACAATTGTAGGAAGATCATTAAATTTCAACTGTCTTTGTTAATGATACTATTATTTTTTATCTTCTAATTTCCTTGTCCCCAGACACCATGAACGGTTTGAACGGTCATGCCAACGGCGAGATCAACGGGGCCGGAGACATCCTCACGCAGAACCAGCAGAAGGGCTGGTGGACCATCGGCCTCATCAACAGCCGCTACCGGTATCTCACGGCGGAGACCTTCGGCTTCAAGATCAACGCCAATGGCACCAGTCTTAAGAAGAAACAGATATGGACCTTAGAGCCGGCCTCGGGGAACGCTAATGACAGTAAGTTGCTTTTTGCTGTGAAATGCTCTGTTAGCGACGTAAACATGACAAACAAGTATCTACATATACTGTAAAAAAAACAATAACGGGAGACAACAAACGGTCTTATCGCTAAAGAGCTATGTCTTCCAGAGAATATTTGGGCAGACCATTCAAGTCATAGGATAAGTTATAGGTTATCGTGGGCTGAGTTTCCGCAACTTGACGTCTTACCATGCGAAGGTATATTTTGCATGAGGGGTTGATGGCACTTCTATTGCTAACCATTAAAGTTATAGGACGTACTTATATCAGACAACTCCATTAATTGATTAACCCATTGGGGTTTTCCACAAAAGATTCAAAACAGAATTTGATGATCTTTTTACTCAAAAAACTATTTCACCATAAATGTAATAAATCGAATCATTGTATTCGTCGTTCAATATAATTCTCCTGCTTAAATTTACGCACAAGTATATATTTATTGGTACGCGATGGCAGCTTCAGATCAGGCAATCGCCGGTAAAACGTCGATTAAAATTCCAATCAATAAAAATATGCTAATTGCTGCAAGTTTTTAATTAAAATCGTGGCGATAAATTGAAGTAAAAATACTCGTCGTATGCCAGCCGTACTAATTGAGGCAAAAACGGGCCCTCCATGCACCCTTCATTTGGGCACGTGGGGATGGAGTGTGGAGTGTGCAATTACTGTTTGTTAGAATCGCCTGTTTTAATGTATCGTAATGGAACTTGGGTACTGCTTTTGAATGCGTCTTTGAGATGTGTAAAATGTTAAATCACAGTTTGTATGAATGATGTCCACTGCTAGAAGAAGGCTGCTCGTGGACCGAGAACCTTCATCATTACCGATCTTGTGTTAAATGCACCTAATGGATTTCCGCAATCCATACATGAATTTAAGTTTACCTTGCTGTCCGTTGTGGCAATCCAAAGAACTGAGACAGAAAGCAATAACCCTGTCCCCCGCTTTTTCGGAATGGATTTTTTCTGCATTTAGGCAGTCGACACGTCTGTTCAACTCGGTGGCGCTAAGATTGTGGTAAATGTGTAATTGTTTTAAAGCACTAAAAATAATCTGGACGATAGCCCCTACATCGTCACGAGGGTCATACTTGTAGGATGGATACAAAAAAGCTAAAGCGAGCAGAACGTTGTGGAACATTTTGGGTATTTTATCTACAGCTGTTGACATCCCTGATTGGTTAAAACTTGATATTATGATAAATATGAAACTAGAGTTCCCACAGTAAGTAAAAGTGAAATACAAAACACAGTTTTAACAGACGTGTAACACAAAAAAACAAATCGAGAATGCAAATCTTGTACTGTATTTTTAGATAAAATTACTGCAAGAAAAAAACATGAGCTTAAACAGGATCATTGCCCACTCAATGCAAACGTATTTAAGATTAAAATTGCTACCGATATGGCGCCAACTTAATGCGGTATGGATGTAAAGATGCAACATGTTCTTGAGCCTGTGTTTACGGCTTGCGCTTGCGGCGATCTGTACAAATCATACGGTTGCGTTCGTGGTTTAATTCTATACCAACTACATCAGTATTAAGTGTTTGAAATGTACTATCATTGCTGTAAGGTATTTTAGTGCAGGCTGTATTTTAGGCAGTGTGTCTAAAATAACTTAATCGTAACTATCATTCGTTATGCATAATCTATGTACTTATGCCATGATGCTACAAGTTTGATCTTTTAAACTTCCTGTGTGTTTTAGACCATGATTTAATAGCATGATGGACATGATGGTATAATTTTGTTTATTTTTTCATTACTTACATTGCATTACTACTTTACGTCGACTGTGAGTTTGATTACTTATGCAAGAAATTAGGATACTTATACCAATTTTTACGACCTATGTTAATTCCGAAAACATTTCAAGAAATAGGGATCTTATACCGGAATAACCAATTAGATTTTAACGATATGCCATCTGAGAAAAATTATTCATATTTAGTTTTTTGACTTTCACTTGATCTTGCCGTTTTGCAGTACAAGTCAATCGTGACGTCATCACAAAATGCTTACTAAGGAGAAAAACAATTAAACATATCCAATTGGCAAACTGATTATTATCTTAAATTGGCCTATATTTTAAGATTTTAACAAGAGAATCGGGTGTTTATTTTTTAGGTACTTATATCGCAATTGGACGATAGGAACATTACTGATATAGTGACAATCGGACAATGCACTTTATCTCGCTAGTCGACGAACAGGTGAGGCTATCTCGATCGTATCACTAATCGGCTCACTTGCAGATCATTGTATCGAGACTTCGAGAGTATTCGAAAGCTATAAGCAGCGGCAAGATCCTTGAACAATTATTATTCTAGACTTACTTTTTAATCCTTTTCTATGTCGCTTCGATATCTATCGTATCAGCATCTTCATTAGAGTTCACTATTGCCACTGATCAGAGCTTGTACTGTTAACCCTTATCCATACTAATTAACCGGTTAAAGATTTCGGTTACTCGTTATTAACGTCGATAACTTTTGTGCTTAAAACTTTTATTTCGTAGATCTGGATCAGTAAATACGGACCACAAATTAGAAAACAAAATGTCTGCATTTAACGAGCTATTCCAAAAGTAAGATTAATGTTACAAGCCCTGCTATAAATAAATAAATAAATAAATAAATATTAAGGGACAATCTTACACAAATCGACCTAGTCCCAAACTAAGCAAAGCTTGTACTATGGGTACTAGACGACGATATACATAATATATAAATAAATATATAGATAACATCCATGACCCAAGAACAAATATTTGCACAAATATTTGCCCCGGCCGGGATTCGAACCCGGGACCGCCGACTCAGTAGGCAGGTGTCTACAAACCGAGCCAAACGCGTCGTCAAAATTGATGTCCGTTCTAGGTATTTTTAACCGACTTCCAAAAAAGGAGGAGATTCTCTATTCGAACTAATTTTTTTTTTTGTATGTTTGTTACTCGATATCTCCGAGAACCGTGAACCGATTTTCAATTTTTTTTTTAAATCGAAAGGGTATAACTCCGAGTTGGTCCCGTTGGCACTAAGTCGAGATCTGATGATGGAATCTTGGAGAAATCGAGGGAACTCTTCAAATGTTATAGGGACATGTACGGCGCTTTCGGTAATTTATTGATAAAGTTAAGAATTTACATTCAGTAAATAGGATTTGGTGTAAGGAAACTGATGATGAACACCACAGATCTAGTTTTTTAGTTTTACTGAAGTCGGTTCTTTTTTTTTGTTAAAAATTATAGTTATCACATTATTTTAATGATATTTCGTTAATGTCCATTCTCAACGACACGTCTAAAGTAAATAGTAGATTGATTTTATTATTTTTGTCTGCTAATTATTAGGTCAATCAGTCATTCGTACAAAATCTCTGTTTCCGTCTTTACTCAGCGAGTTTGCAAAGGCATAAGTTAAGTTAGCTTAGCTTCAATATTTACACCCTACGGTACACAAACCTTCACCTGTACGGTATACCACATATCCAAATGTAAACTCCAATTTCCAATGGCCCTCGAACCGCCCCATCATTTACCGATGGGGCGCGAGCCCTGTCAAGGTCCCAGCTGTGCCCTTACCATGAGTTTACACTGACAATACTCGCTATAGACTGCGTAAACGATTTGTATGGAGAATATTAGTTCTACAAAGTAACCGCTATACATATCGATTATGCTGTCGCTAGCGAGTACGGTCGCGTTAACTCGTGGTAAGGGTATTGAGGGGTTCCAAAATCAATACGGGGGATGTCAGGTGTTTTTTTGGGGTGCCAGATGTTGTTTTCTGTGTCATTACGCTGGCCAGATCTAAAATTAAATAATACCTATACGTGCACGTGCTTTAACTATAGACATTTTGTTCGCAAATAGGAGAAGTGTATCATTTTGTATTCGAACTTAGTTCGTTCTATTTTTAGGCATAATAAATTTATATTTTAATCAACCCTCAAATCCTTCAATTTAGGTATTAGTTATTTATTGAGTCATTTTATATTATTGAGGATTGGCCTCTGGGATCGCCTTTTGTATTTATATTTTTATATAAATCTTATTTACTGAAGCTAATTGAGAGAGCAAGATCAATCGAATTTCTCCGAGAAAATACAATCGCAAAACTTATTTCAGGATATAAGTTGAAATATTTGTACAATAGGTATCTCTTTTCAATCGCCTTCAGCTTTGGCTTAACCACAGGCTTAACAGTATTCCTTGTACACAGACAGACATCCATGCAAAATAATCCATATCCATACTAAGTAATATTATAAAAGGGTGTCTGTCTGTCTGTCTGTTATCTCTTCGTGCTTAAACCGCTGAACCGATTAAGATGAAATTAAGTATGGATATATTTTGAGTCCCAGGGAAGGACATAGGATATTTTTCATCTTTCCATGCAGACTAAGTCGCGAGCAAAAGTTAATTAATAAAATAAGCACTAATAACACCGTTTTTAGCTAAATATAAAGCACTATGAAATGGAGAAGTGTCGTTGCCAGCATCGGTACTTAATCCAAAACTACTCAGGGCTGGAATGTAGATCATACTTAGATCAACAAGATAATAAACGAATCGAAAGTCAATCCATTAAGAGCTATACTGGATCGGCTAGCAATATGATACAATTTTAGATGATAGCTAGTTGTATCTTTATCTCTATTCATCTGGGAGATAATTTGCGATACATTAATCTTTACAGCTGCATCGTTAATCTCAATCGGAATTATATTTTAACGGTTATGATTGCACGTAGCTTCGAGTGTTATCATCTGACTTCTCATCTTAATACCATTTAATGACTTTCTCATAGAATAAGGTATGTGGATAGCGGCTTTTGCAATTGTTGTATGACGGGCGGCGCACAACTAGAGATGTGGCGTTCTCGAGAACGTTTCCCAATTGTGAGTGAGAACGATTTGAAGAAAAAATCCCATGCAAAACCTTCTCCGTTTCCGGAAATTCTCGGAAACGGCAAATCAGTACGCAGAATGACACGATGAAGATCGATGTGGAGATCCTCGTGAGAGGTCTTTGTCCAGCAGTGGACAAAGGTTTGTTTCCTCCTGTCGAGTGGAGAACATCTAGCCACTAGAAGCTACAGAGAGCAAGACATAAGCAGAGGACTGCGGTTCAATATGCGGACTATAGATCTCGGGCTTTTTCTTTGGAATTAATGTGCCTATAGTAACTTGCACTTCGCTTGCGCTTAAAAATACACAGCAAGTGCCTGTGGGAGATTCAGTATAATATTTGTGTCTATTGGTTTGTTTAGTTTGGCCAAACAATAGTTCCCACCCTGTCCACCATTGTTTAGAAGCATTTTCCTCGACAACGTTCTCCTATTTGTATGAAGCGAGACCGTTCTTGTCAACATTTCCCATACAAAATTAAGAACTTAAAGGAAAGCACGTCACTAATGTGATCTTCAAGAGTATGTGTACACTAAAGAAATCATTTTCTTTCCAGGCATGATATACCTACGGTCACACTTGAACAAATATCTGGCTGTGGACTCATTTGGAAACGTCACTTGCGATTCTGAAGAAAAGGAAGCCGGCAGCAAGTTCCAGATTAGGTGAGTCTAGACAGAATAGCGAAATGTTCAACCGAACTCATTTCACTTTCCTATTTATGACACTACCAAAGTTATAAAAACTCAAATTTGATCCACCCACCTACTTTCTCTGTCTGTATCTGAGCTGTCGCTCTTAGAAAGCTCCTGCAGTAAACAATAGTCTAATCTAAAACCCTAGCCTAAAAAGGCAAATTATCATGATACTCGTATGTAAGCAACGTGACTCAATATTTAACCCACTTCAAAAAATAAGGTTCTCAGTTTGTATGTATCCGCGATTAAAAAGTTGTTCATGTAAGTATTTGCGTCTGATAGTCATTAATTCCGTATGTCGAGCTGATGTCAGGGGATAATTCAAACCAGATGTACGCAAACAAGACCTCCCCGATTTTTTTTGTTAAAAATGTTTTTGAGTACCATATTGCCTAATTTTTGATATATCTAGGCTCTAACTAACGCACATATAATTGATTGATTCACTAAAATAAGACAAAAAAATAACGACACGACACGACAGTCGATCATCGACTACAAAGTACGTACTTAAAGAGAAAACCCGCTTTATCATTTCTATGTCGATTGAGATATCAACTCTATAATCATCATAATCGTCATCTTTTTGCCACCATAACTCATGTCATCTTGCCAGCGGAAACACATTTTTTACCCCTCGCAGAATACTAATCCGAATGACTCACCGGAAGTGGTTTCATTATATATTGCCTTTACGATGCAGCGTGGTGGCGCTTGCAAATTGCGAGTTAATAAGGTTTTTAAGGAAACGTCACCATTGTCGAATATACAACGCACCTAATAATGGAAATGCGACCATAGAATGCATTTTTAGGGTTCCGTACCTCAAAAGGAAAAAACGGAACCCTTATAGGATCACTTTGTTGTCCGTCTGTCCGTCCGTCCGTCTGTCAAGACCCTTTTTCTCAGGAACGCGTGGAGGTATGAAGCTGAAATTTATATCAATTACTCAGGTCTACTGTCCCTTGAAGCTGTGAAAAAATCAAACTTCTAAGCCAACGCAATCAAAAGATACAGCCGTTTATGCCGCAAATTTTCGACACTTGCAAGGGAATCAAAACCTACAGGGTGCTTCCCGTGAACTCAGAATCTTGAAATTTGGTACGAAGCAACGTCTTATAGCATAGATAAAGGAAAAATTACGAAAACCATAAATTTTTAGTTACATCACATAATATTTTTTTTTTTAATAATTTTAAACTTACTACCCATTTCCTCATAAACGCGTAGAGGTATTAAATTGAAATTCATACCAAATACTCAGGTCTATAATACCTTTAAGCTGTAACAAAATCAAACTTCTATGTCAACGCAATCAAAAGAAACAGCAATTTAAGCTGCATATTTTGAAACTCGCAAGTACTCGCAAGGGAATCAAAACCTAAAGGGTACTTCCAGTCGACCTAGAATCTTGAAATTTGGCATGAAGCAACGTTTTATAGCACACATAAAGGAAAAATTCCGAAAACCTTAAATTTTTAGTTACATTACAAAATATATATTTTTTTGTAAATGTCGATTTCGATTGTCGTAATGAACGAACTTTGTAAACCTTGCAGGTTTGTACGGAACCCTCGGTGCGCGAGTCCGACTCGCACTTGGCCGGTTTTTTTATACTGAGTAGACACTTTGATAAGTGTGCTCTAGGATTGCATAAACTGATTCCACCGTCTCCATTCTGACATCACAGTACACGAAGGAAACTTGTTCCTCCCTTATGTTATCGATATACCACTGATTCGTGCGAAACGCTTTGCGACTACTTTTCTGATCAGGACAACAAACGAGTGTTTTCTATCTCGTTCCTAAGTACCTTTTCCTTTAACAATGGGCACTACCTAAAGAAATGTTAAATACTTTTGACTCCTCTTAGAGCTCGAACTCTTGAAAGCTCGCACACTACATAATTTTGCTTCGCGAACAAATCGCAGGAAAAGCTAGTGTTACATATTAAGTTAAGTTATCCACTCCACAAACTGTTAAGTTACTCTTACATGATGAACAGAACATTCAATGAGTACTTTTATAGCCCTTGGCAAAAACATGAATTATGGGGACGTTAAATTAAGATCGATGGAAACAGTTTTCTATCCCGTAATTGAAACACGCGTTTACGTCTTTTACAAACTCATTTTACATTACACGGAATAGGTAATTTTCTCGTATATTTTAAATGTCATTTTAATTAAATATGTAAAAGTAACATGTATAATATTATGTATGAGTATGACTGCTATTTTTTCCTCTTTAGGTATGAGGCAGATGAATACGCTTGCAAAAGCACCTGCAATAACTGAAGCTTTTCAAATTGCAATGAATAATTATAACTTTATTACGCTTAAATACGTTATTAACGTATCATAAACGACGAAATGCCTTGCAATTTATACGGAACCTGCGATTAATTTTGCAATGTCAAATAATTAATTTCGCAACACGATGATGAAGTTATTAACCGGTGTTGCATTGTTCAACGTTCATTGCATGATGTTTTTATGGAACTTAAAAATGCAACTCGATTTATTCTTTATAACGTTTGTTCGTGTTATTGCAGTATTAGTACGAGTACTAAAAATATATATCTGTTATTTTCAGGGCATTATAAATTATGATATTGATAAGCTACTTAGCTTAGTTAGATTCAGTTAGGACTCCTAATTTAACGGCATTATGAAATATGACCCAATTGATCACTTGGCCCATAACATATACAATGAAAATAAATGACTAAAGTTTATTACAACGGGTCGGTTAGTTTTCGTTTACGATTGTAAATTCTTACCTACTAATATTTTAACAAGTATTAATATTTGTTGCGTGGTGTACGATTATTTAGTATAAAAGTCCCTAACCAATTTACATTTCCTAACAAATGCTTAATTTTATTCTGATAAATTTATTCAAAAGAGCTACAGTTTTAATATAAACACTGCATTCATCCACTCTCACGGTGTGAACATTCACTGAGCGAAGGTACCGCAAGAAATTCAGCAGCTTTTTACTTTCCTTATTTTCTCTTCAAAGTATCTTCACTTGTTATTGTAAGCAGGCAATGAGTCAGATTCGCCGATAAGTAAATAAAGTGAGTGAGTCAGCAACTCCGAAATAACTTAGCGAGAGTTGCCCGGAGAAATGTGTCACAAATACTCACTGGGGTACATACATATACTTCTAGAATGCGGTATTTGACTGTAGTGAATATTAATAAACCACTAATTATCACTTGAATGTATCAAAAATACACGAAACCAAAAAAACTACCGCTAACTTTTGTTTCTTTATTATTATTATTTTTGATTAAAAAAAAAAACACGTATAAAAAGACTTGTTTTGACTACTGATTTTTATGACGTCACAAGCCAGTATTCATACAAACTTCATACTAACAAATCGTTTTTGTCATTTCACAAACAGCAGCTGATTTGAGCTGTCATCAAATACCGTATTGCTTTGGCTGGATTTTGATTATTGACTTGCACTGCTTGCACTTTTACTAACAGTATAGGTAGTTCATTTCATATAACGAGACCCGATGCCACTTGAGACAAAATGAGAACTATAATGATATTAGCTTGTTGAATTGGCAGGTGTAGTTATTACTTTATATTTTGTTCCATTGTCACCGCCTAATGCCGTTCTCAAGTGGAATCGGGCCTTGGTATATGTATAAATGAATTATACTAACTAATACCAAGACGGGCTCACTACCTACGTGCCGCGAACCACGCGAATAGGCTATTCATCAACGCGCGCCAGTACTCCGCATTTATTCTCCGCCTTCCGTATTTATTCGGTGCGTGTTCTTAGAAGTCATGGCGGTGCATACGCATCTGGCGGACCCCGTGATCAAATGCTTTTCACACAACTAACCAATAAAAGTTTAGCTACTGAAGAAAACGAACACGCTTCAACTGTGTACAGTATTTAACCACAACTATGTACAGTTAGCATCAAAAGTAGCTGTCAATATGATGTGTATTGTGAAACAACGTCAGATAAAATCCCAGTCCCTTTTCAATCTCCCTCCTAAGCGTTAAAAATTCTCGCTTAGTTAGATTTAACTCTTGATTATGACGTTACAGCCCTTAAAACAACTCAACCCGATCGATCTTGAGCAGACAATACCTAACGAATAACACTAAAAGGGTGCCCTCAGTATCTCGAAATATAGAAATACACACCGTGCTTGATAGAAATAAGACGCATTTTTACAACTACGAACTTTGTAAGCAAGCCTCGTATAAGTCTGAACTCAAATGTTATAAGATAAGATAGGTTTTGTCGGCAGAGGGGTCGGACGCGTGCCAAGATTTTAATAATTTGTTATGCTCCCCTACGTGCTTTTATGAGAGTGTTAGTCTGTTTGTATAGTAGAAGGGTTTTTAAATATAAATAAATATAAATAAATATCAGACAACCTCACACAAATCGATCTAGTCCCAAATTAAGCTCAAGAAGGCTTGTGTTATGGGTACTAGACGACGATATATATACTTATATAGATAAGATAAATATATACTTAAATACATAGGAACAACCATGACCCAAGCACAAATATTCGAGTTCATCACACAAATATTTGCCCTGGCCGGGATTCGAACCCGGGACCGCTGCTCAGTAGGCAGGTGCTTGCAAACTGAGCCAACCGCGTCGTCAAACCGCGTTTTACGGTGGTGGCAGCGGTATTGCATTGTACACATAGACATTTAAACATTCCTAGGTCAGTGATTTGATGACACTGACACGTGGGTGGTAGTGTAATTTTATTTAGTCTCATTATTTATTACTTCAACATTTTCTATAGAACTGATTTTCATTATAGAACCTTTGAGAAAACAAATATATACTTATTATCTAAAATATTGTAAAATTTACAAAATGAAATCTTTGTCCTTTCATCACGTCTAAACGGCTGGACCTATTTAAAAAAAATCGTGTACTGGTCCATCCCCAGGTGGCAATATAGGATACTTTTTACCCGTCTACGAAAAATAAAAAGAGGGTTATGATTATGACGACGAATTTCGTGGTCACCTCCTAGTAATATATAAAAAGACTTCTAACATTCCTAAATCGTAATTAATGTTTACAATGTTATACCAAGTGTTACTTTTAGGGTTCCGTACCCAAAGGGTAAAAACGGGACCCTATTACTGAGACTTCGCCGTCCGTCCGTCCGTCCGTCCGTCTGTCACCAGGCTGTATCTCAACAACGGTGATAGCTAGACAGTTGAAATTTTCACAGATGATGTATTTTTATTGCCGCTATAACAACAAATACTAAAAATAAAATAAAATAAATATTTAAGGGGGGCTCCCATACAACAAACTTGTTATAGATTATATATATGTATAGGTACGGAACCCTTCATGCGCGAGTCGGGCTCGCACTTGCCCAATTTTCTTTTTCATGGTCTCCATTCGGCTGTCTTTGTGATTTGTGAATTGCAATTCCTAAACATATCATAAACATTCCACCCTGCCTGTTGTTTACCTGTAATTGTAATTTCTTGTATAGTATTTCTCCTCTATGTTTTATGAGGTATTCAATAAGTCGTTATTGAATACCTCAAATAATACTTTGTATTGTATTGTAAACATTTGGATTCCACTCACCCCGCTGCTGTAGCTGCACAAATAGTGATATTTTCATGCACCATAATGTCAACATAATGTTAGGGTTGTCACTTGGTTTGGCTTTGGTATTTGTTTAATGCCAAAAGTTGGGATTTATGATTCTCACATTTAAGGACGTAAACTATAAAGGGTAATTTCAAAGTTAATGTTAGAACTTAATACCTGCTATAAATAAATACGAAACATACCTGAGCGAACCACTTTCTTGTTAGTTACCAATGCAAGTTGTGCCCATTTGCTAAACGAATTTAATAATGCACCAGTACGTAAATGCAAAGGTATAGGTTGCTTTCTTTTTTTAAGCAATGAAAATAACTTCAGTGATCATTGTCCACTAGGCTGTCCTCCTAATCTACACTAACAAGTATTTTCTTATTTTTGATGATAAAACAGTATATTAAGTAGGTATGTCGAAATAAAATATTATGTATTTGTATCCCATCTTCGAGTAAGTCTAGTCATGCATAGCATTAAGGCCGTTCCCTGAGCCAGAGCCCCGAGCCCCTCCTCAGGCCACCCGTCCCTGTCACATAACAGTCACATTTCAAAAGAGTGACGGAGATAGAGCTTGCGGGCCGTAAGGCGATATCTTTTTACGATAGAATTTGTCGATGATTATTTATTTTAATAATATTGCCTCAAATTATTGAAATTCGGAAGCTGTCAAATTACTATTTTAGTTATGATTGATTTTTCTCCTTTTTTGTTTCATAGTGTCACGTAGTGAAAAAACAAGTAAAGTTGGAGTAAACATTCGAATTGGAGGTTACTTTGGGAATTAATTGTATCGAGCGAAGTGTTATGAATCGTGTATCGAATGCTGTGTTATTAAAGATAATATAATCAAGAATGATATATATTTTTCCCTCGTTTACTAATATCAACGTTTCGTAGAAAAATAGGATAATTTTTGGGGTATTTTTGCATTTCTGGCTCAGGGAACGGCCTTAATCTTATGCCATTAAACCTCCCAGCGAAACTAACAACCCGCAAGCACGTAGCTCCTCTGACTCTCGACGCATCCTAATTAGAATCGGGTGCAGTGCTTATTTGCACTCCTCAAGCGTTGGCGAGAGCCCTCCCGTCTTCTCAGACCTTCTGATAGATTCTTCCGTTCTAGTGTGATAGTTGTGCCTTTAGCAGTGATTCTGTATAGAGTAATAACTGGACTGACTAGTCTTGGTGTAGCTAAAGTTTTTCTTATTTTGTGAGATTATCTGAAATCGTGTACAAATAGTCCGCTACCTAAAGGTTGTCTGGAAGAGATCGCTACTTAGCGATAAGATCGCCTGTTGTTTACCTCTATTGCCTTTTTACCGTATATCTCTCATGTTTTGTATCCCTGTGTAATTGAGGTGTGCTAAAGTGGATTTGTATCGTATTGTAAAGGCCAAATCCCTTGTATAGAACATCAAACTGGAATTATCTATGATACCCAACAATTCTCCTAAGATTTGACATGACATTTCTGGTTACACCCGTGCTTTAACTCTTGAGTTCCTTTTTGCATTCCAGTCTATTCTTGCTCTTTCCGTTCTAGCCATAGTTTATAGTTAGTACTCTTATGATATGATTACTATTTATTTATGTCTATGTTCTTATTTTCTCAAGTTCGGGTCGAGTGTTGTACGTAAGAGGGTTAAACCAACAATAATCGTCTTAATAACTCTTAATAACTCTTAATAATTAATTTACAAGCCAAGTTAATAAGTTTTCTTGTTGCGAGAATGCAGCTTCGTTAACACGGATTGTTGTGATGTGCGTTCCCATCATACACAATATAAAATGCCAACGCAAATAACAATAGCAAATAAAAATTATTTCACGTATGTATCCGCATTATGTGATGTGTTTAGCACCTTTTGCGGAATTCGTTGTCGCGGAATATTTCATTTCGTAGAAAGCATTTTCCCTGAAAACGTCAACTATTTAGAATTGGTATAAAAAAACCTAACTTAACCTAGCCTAATCAATAGGGCGATTTCGACGAATTATGAAAAATTGGGCAAGTGCGAGTCCGACTCGCGCATGAAGGGTTCCGTACCATAATCTATAACCAGTTTGTTGAATGGGAGCCCCCCTTAAATATTTATTTTGTTTTATTTTTAGTATTTGTTGTTATAGCGGCAATAGAAATACATCATCTGTGAAAATTTCAACTGTCTAGCTATCACCGTTCTTGAGATACAGCCTGGTGACAGACGGACGGACGGACAGCGAAGTCTCAGTAATAGGGTCCTGTTTTTACCCTTTTGGTACGGAACCTTAAAAATGTATGACTACAGAGGAATAAATATCTGCGAAGTGAAAATTCGACGAAATGAAACATTCGACCAAAAATAATTCTGCGAAATGGCAGTACCTATACCGTCCTCAACTTACGAAACTACGAAAAAAATACAGTTTTCAACAACTTCCGGCATCCTTTACCGGCAAAACCAACAACGCGAACGTTCCGCCGGCCAGTCGTCCCTTTCCTATTGTGCTCCTTGTTAAAGCCACCTTGTTTCACAGCAGAATGGGTTTTATTGCCTTTCTTTTACAGTCTCTTGTGCCGGAGTGGACGCTGACGACAAAAGGATTTTAATCTCGCTGTAGATTGTGGTAGGTTTGATTGGCACTATTTGTGGAGTCTTGGTCTGTTATCTTAGGTACTTTATATGAATGTCCTATAAGCTACATAAGTTATTTATAGACACATACATACCAGCTCAACCGTCCTGATAACTTCCGAGAACGTTTTCCGGCTTGAATGTAAATTCGTATTTTTGTTAAACAGTTTACAATGTAGACCTCTACGGTCGGATCTATTAAAAAAATCCTTAAAGTAATTCTCCTATCATAAAAACACTAAAAAAAAGCCAAGGCCAAGGTGTAAAAAACCTTTCAAATAAACAATGCAAAGATCGACTCACAAAGCATAAGGAAAAATTCGTCAGGTCTACGTGGAGCGAGGGTAGCGAAGTGGCTAACGCGCTGGACCGGTAATCCAGAGGTACCGGGTTCGATTCCCGGTCCCTTCCACCAGGTAGCGCCTTTTTCAGTTTTTCTTTAAGCTTTGATCTTTGCATTCATAGTTTAAATAAAAATTGTGGTGTACCCACATTAAAAAATGAGACATTACATGTTTCATAAATTTATAAAACTAACAGCGCCTTCTCTCGCTTGCTCGTTCACCGCTGTAAAGTGGTGCGGTAAGATGAGAATATTAACGTATTCACATAGAGGTCGCTAAGGTGTAAAAAACCTTTCAAATAAACAATGCAAAGATCGACTCACAAAGCATAAGGAAAAATTCGACCGGTAATCCACAGGTACCGGGTTCGATTCGCGGTCCCTTCCACCAGGTAGTTCCTTTTTCAGTTTTTCTTTAAGCTTTGATCTTTGTATTCATAGTTTAAATAAAAACACTAGTTAAATGCAACCGAATACCATCCAATTGCACTTATATGATACGGCTGTCAAAAGATGAATCACAAATATATCACTGTGCAGTTTTAAGGGCAAGTCACGTCTCATAATCAAGTCTAAATGGAGTTATGTCTGCAAGTGTGAGGAGCCGAAGACAATGGCCCGATTGAATTTGTTTAGCAACGTCGCGCGTCTGCTGAATCTTTAATATCAACGCATAGAAGCATTGCACACTTTAACAGCACACGTGCTCTTTTATTCATTTGTAAATGTCGAGCACGTTCGAGTTGGGTCTCCTGAGATTGAAGTTCAAAAAGTTCAAGTTTTTTAATGAATACCATAAATAGTAAATTTCGTTAGTACAGGTAACAAAGGCGGCGAGACGTTCAAAGAAACCAGTACTGTAGACTTGTTACTTCAAGCAATTTACTGCACTTTATACCGACTGTTATTGCAGAATAGGATCTGCACACCAGCTTGTCTGAACACGGTGAATGTTCGCTTAAGCGGTGAAAATTATAAATCCTTCTCCTAATTATGAATAGGTAGGTATGTTTGTTGGTTCACTATTGGTTACCTTTTTCCGCCTCAGTTAGTGATGGGCGCTACTACTACTGCTGCCCGGTAGATTGGGTATTTACCCGGTATGTATCTCTAGCCTCAGTGCGTTCCAAAGTTGAAATATTCTAAAATAATGTCGATTGTTCCAGTGTATCGGAAGACAACAGCGGGCGCTGGGCGCTTCGCAACGTGGAACGGGGCTACTTCCTTGGCTCCGGCTCCGACAAGCTGGCCTGCAGCGCCAAGGTGCCCGGCGACGCTGAGCTGTGGCACGTCCACCTCGCCGCCAGACCCCAGGTACAGATCTTGAGATGCTCTCATTATAGGCGCACAATGCACATGCTATTAAGGCAAGCAGTGTATCGAAAGGCAAAAGAGGGCGATTGGCGCTTTGCGTCGAGGAACCGAAATACTTCTGGCTCTGACAAGCTGGCCTTCAAGTACATATCTGAATCTGAATGCTCTCTGTGTGTATGTTCTTAAGGATCCTCGAATCTAGGCTGTGGCTCCGATATGCCGATGCCGCCGACAGCTCCCTAAGAAAGTGCAAACTGCGTTATTCATGAAGTATTTTGGAGCCAGCTTAACTGCAGATTTAAAGTTACGGAAATTGATTCTCCGTGTTTTCTCAGCCAGTCATGTAGTTTATTACATTATAAAGTATCGGATGTGATGACGCGTGCTAACTGCTATCGTTATCACGTTCTTGTAAGAACATATCGGAACGTCATCCCATATCGTATAATCATATCTTCGGTCCTGTATCTATCTAATCATGCTTGCAGCATCGCGTGTGCAAGCCGGAGGCGATATCAGATTCAGATGTCGGCACGTTCGGTCGGGTCCGCACCGACCGTCCATATGCTGCTTGTATGGGCTGCATACCTACAGTAGACATGTAAATAGAATGCAATCGGATCCTAGTGTAAAAACGTCGCATCGCCAAGCGTACCTGTGTCTCATATTTGTGTTAATTATAATTGAGGAGTGTTTTTTAGGGTTCCGTAGTCAACTAGGAACCCTTATAGTTTCGCCATGTCCATAATTGAGGAGTGTTTTTTCGAATGGACTTATTTCTCTATGGAAGCTATACAAAACTAAGCCCTTTTGAAAAGACACTCCTCAATTAACGACTAGACGATTACGCAGTTTAATGCGCTACACCTTACGTTTACATTATATTATCGCTGATACTATATTTTATAGTCAACGCCAGGTAAATTATGAAGTTACTTTCTTGCTTCCTACATTAGAATGAGTATTCGACTACACAGAAACAGCCATAGAAAACATTTCAAGCAATTTTTTTAGCTGACTTGAACCTAAATCGCATTGCGTTGGTCAGTGTATTCAGTGTGGGCGGCAAAAAAATGTGTTGTCTCACGAAATCATTGATCATCTGAAAAAAAAACAAAACTCCTACAGTGTTATTTTTTGATGAAGTGTTATCTTCTGCGTAAACGATACCTATCTTCATAACTATTGCTAAGCGGTTATAAAACATACGCAAACGCAAAACATTTTTGTACGAGTTAAATCATGCAGTCGACTCCCAATCTTCAATCATTTGTGGAGCTGCCTAAACTCAAGGAAATGTCACACATCGAAATGTGGTTATCGAATGTTCGGAACTCCGTCAACCTCTCATTCATTGGTATTGGTAGTATACTGCCGGTCGGGATGCGGTCGGTGTGTGCCGTCCGATAGTGCGTGACAACTACGCATGCGTGGTACGTGTTTTTAACGCCAGCTTCTGCAAATTGACATTGAATATACGGTCTAACAATCAGTATCAATTAATTAACTGCAATTAGATGGGAATTCCGCTCTATGAATACATTTTAACTAATTGCGGGAGAGAAAGGAAAATGTCGTAGACCATCGTAAATAGACGAGAAGATATAATAGATCGTTTGATACTACTGCATTCTCTCTAGAAGAATTCTTGGGGAAGTGAAAGGGAGATGAAATCCTAGAAAAATAATATGCGTAACGGCTAGAAGAAAAAGTTATTGCCTCCTAAGCGTTAATTTATACCGAGGAGAACCTAATGGATTCACTAACTTATACTCAAGGCTTATACTTGTAAAGACCAGTTGTATAGAAAATATGTTATATTTACGAGTAAACAAGCCATGCAAATATTAAGCAACACAAGACGCGTTGAGTAGACGTGTTACCCTATAATTCAGGCATGGTGTTCTGTTTTGTCAGGTTTTATACAGTATGCGAACATTAAAAACTTTACTATTACAAGCAAATAGGAAATTTGTAAGACATTATCGTAATACCCGTTCGTAGGTTTTAAGCTATTAAACATTTTCACAGATTACCACCAAACTGTATTTGACTATTACCAGCTCCAAAGGTAACCAATCACTTCCTTCCAGATGAATCTCCGCTCCATCGGGCGGAAGCGTTTCGCGCACCTCTCCGAGACCCTGGACGAGATCCACGTGGACGCCAACGTGCCCTGGGGCGAGGACACGCTGTTCACCCTCGAGTTCCGCGCCGACGAGGGCGGCAAGTACGCCATACACACCTGCAACAACAAATACCTGAGCGCTGCAGGGAAGGTGAGTTTATTTTTGCTCCACTTCAATAAGTAGCAAAATCACGTTCTTCTCTCAGAAATCTATAAATTCCCGCCCCTACAAAACCAGTATTCCTATTTGACCGAATTATTTAGTAGTAGTTAAAAAGAAAAAGATATACCTAATCTATGTATTTTGAAACGCCTTTTATTAGGAGCTAGCGGTTTTATAATTTTCTCGAGTACGAATAGTAATTTTTTATGTCTTAATATAAATATTGTAAAAACCCACGTCTCCACTGCTTTCCAGGCCAGACGGGTGCATTACCAATTATGCTATCGAAGCCTCTAGCCAAAGCACCGAATTTTTCAACCAGCTGCCATATTTTCATGCCTTAGCCTCCTGGCGCCCATCAGCATTTATAATTGGTCAGTTTAATTTAAGCTTTATGGGGTCAAAAAGTAGCCGAAAAAACCTCACGTGATTTGTGCACAAGCCTTTACCATAAAGATCATGTGTTTATGTATCTTTTGTTTTTATCGTCATATTCGTACATTCTGTCTTACTACATACCGTATACACTCTATTGACAGGTGTATAATATGAGCAATCCTATTCTTACTTTGCGTTAACCTCGAATTTCGTGAAATAAACGTTTAAAATATAGGCCTCAAAAAATTTAGCCACACATCAAGAAGTTGGTTTAATGGGATAACTGCCGGTAACACAAGTATTACCGGCAATTATCCCATTAAACCAACCTGACTTAAACCGTAATACATACACAAAGATCGACTGTGCTCGCAGTCACAACCCACTTACATCGATACCCATAACAATTGTCTCCATAGTAAATACATCTCGGCCGACTCGGGCGCACCTGTGTCAACCGTAATGGCGGTAATGCAACGTCAAAAAAATGCAAATTTCACAAAAAAAAGACCAACTCTTCTATTCTTAGACAGAAGACAAAACTTTGATCAGGAGGCCTATGATGGTTGCTTTTAGAACGCGATAAATAAGTGACAAAGCATCCGTCACGTTTTGACAAAATGCGAGAGTGAGTGACAGATGCTTTGTTAAGGGTGAAGCCAAGTCTGGCTTCACCCTTATGTATGACGTGATAAATGCAACCATCATAGGAAACGCAACCCCCTGGATGTTAACGCGTGTACATGAATCTATCATATTATTCATACTACTGATAGACACTACGTTAGGTAAATGTCCCAGTGCTCGATACCGTCCCATTAGTTGACGCTTAGAACCTTCTGTCATAGTAATATAGGAAAAAAAAACAGGGTTCTTTTCCGATTATTTACATTACGGTGTCAAACATGGGCATGTTGACATTATAATATATCTACGGTAACTGTACATTTTTAGGGTTCCGTAGTCAACTAGGAACCCTTATAGTTTCGCCATGTCCGTCTGTCCGTCTGTCCGTCCGCGGCTTAGCTCCCTGATCATTAGCACTAGAAAGCTGAAATTTGGTATGAGTATGTGTATGTATCACGCCGACAAAACGGTAAAATAAAAACTAAAAAAATATGTTTTTTTCGGGTACCTCTCGTACACCTAAGGTGGGGGTGAATTTTTTTTTCGTTCCAACCCTAGTGTGTGGGGTGTCGTTAAATAGGTCTGTTAAAAATAATAGGGGTCTCTAAACATTACTTTTTGATAAAGTCAGTAGTTTTGTAAATATTCGCTCCGAAAATAAAAAAAATAGTGTCCCCCCCTCTAACTTTTCAACCACGGGTCAAAAAAATATGGAAAAATTCGTGGAAATGAGGCCTTATAAGTACTTTCAATGAAAACTATATTGAACAAAATCGGTCCATCCGTTTTTGAGTTAACGCAAAATTTCATAATTTTCTTTAAAAGGACGTAAGTCGACTTCCAGAAGTAATAAGTAATTACAGTTACTTTGGCGTTTAAGACCTTTTCCCGTCTTTCCGTCTTTGACCGTCTCTTGTGTAGGATGAGCAAATACGGAACCCTACACTGAGCATGGCCCGACATGCTCTTGGCCGGTTTTTATTAATTTTAAATGTCGGGAAATATCGTATGAAATGTTGTGCAACCCTCTCACATATAAAATGAGAACATTCGTAAATAGGTACCTAAATGTATTTAGTTGATTGTATTGAGTGCTATTTTATTGAAATGTGTAATGATCATGCAATCATAAAACAATGATGTTTTTAATCATAACCATTACAACTCCGCCGATAACTTGGTTGAAAGTAATCGATGCGTCATCTACACTACAATTTTAAAACGTATTATGAGCCAAAATATTTATACTTATATCACGTATGTTGGTACGTTTTAGTTCTGTAGCTCAGTCGAGGCACGCAGACGACATCGTGGAGCAGTAGAATCTTAATGAGCTGTTTGTACCACACTTCCCTTGGGACAACAGACAAGTGCATCGGGAATACTGGATTAAACATTTTATGTAATGGTTTTTTTCTTATAGTATCCGTTGTACTTACATATTTAATTAGATTAGAAAACTACCGAGAGAATCGGACCAACGGATAACCGTTCTGTAATTTATATAAATACATCTGTTATATTGAATGGTTCTTCTTCTTAATATGCCTCTCTGACTAGCGAAGGTTGGCAGTCAGCTCCGAACATTTTCTTTTGTCTCTTACGAGATGGGCAGCACTTGTGATGCCAGTTCACTCCTGGAAATTTCTAAACCAAGATTTTTTTCTCCCCCCATGTGTCTCTAAATGGTTCCATTACCTATTTAATAAAAACTCACAATACTATGAAATTTATGAAAACCAGCAAAGTAAGTTACGAAGCGATGTAATAACGTGGCTAGTTTTTCAGCCTTTTGGTTGTCTAAGTTGTCTTGCAGCATGGTGTCAATTAGTGTCAATATTGTATTGATGCAGCTGAAGCAGGCTTTGTCTCTCATGTCTGAAAGTAAACAAATGGTTATGTGACCTTACTACCCGGCTACGATGAACCTTCTACGCCTAAACCTCGATCTATACATCTTTCCGGTACAATCCTCGCTCCTGATCCGAACCAATATGTCCGTCACATGACTAACCACCCATATTTCCACAGCTCCTCGACACCTGCACACCAGCCTGCCTCTTCAGCGCAGAGTACCACGCGGGGGCGCTAGCGCTCCGCGACGGCACCGGCGCGTACCTGGCCCCCATCGGCTCCAAGGCCGTCCTGAAGACGCGCTCCACGGCGGTCACTCGCGACGAGCTCTTCTCCTTGGAGGACAGCCTCCCGCAGGCTGCCTTCGTGGCTGCTTTGAATGAGAAATACGTCTCTGTCAAACAAGGTACGTTCACATTTGTAAAATTGGTTGTTCCCTCAAATTCTTGTGTAAAATTTGAAGTTCGCGGGTAATTCTTTTATGCTTGAGTACAAAATTTCTGGATAAGTAAAAGAAGTAGACTAGTCCTTCTAAAACTCTTATACCTATTATGATAGTTTTTACCAGATTACGGTAAAACAATCTAGGGAGTACCTACGTTATTCTCCACACAAACAAAGTTGTTTTAATTTAGTGCTTAATGCGACTTAATAACTGACAGAATAGTCCTTCAGGTCCTTCTTAAGCTAAAAGTTATGATCTTGCTCCGTTTCTATACGGTCTTCTGTTGTATTGGAATACAGAGTATAACATATATCAAGAAATAAGTCAATACGGCTAAAAGAAAAGTATACTTAACTACTTGAAAGTTGATACAAATGAAAATATAAACCTACTTTATTTGCACGTCAGACTTGTACGGAGCTAATGAAGCAGCCAGCAAAACATAGATCTAAGTAATCTAGATGCTATCAATAACCCATTCATTCCGTAATTACGGAACAAGCAGACGGACAGACGGGAAAGTTAATTGCGATTGATTGTAGACTGGGGACTGGGGAAGTGTATCTGTTTCCTGCAGATTTACGTAAGGTATTTGTGTGGCGAAGGCGATGGGCTCCATAGCATCCATAATAGGTACGTGCAGTTTTTGTGCAGTCGGCTACCGGAATACAGTAATTTTTATCCAAAATACTAGAAGGTGCCCGCAACTTCGTACGCGTAAAACATTCTTTACCTTAGTCGGGGGTGTCCTTTAATCGTTTTTGTATGTTCAGCTAACTGTAGGTACTAAAATTAAATAACATCCGTCCAGCCGTTTCGGTGTGATTAGCATAAGAAATCTTTACCAACAAATGGCACTGAAATTTCTGTTAAATTCTAAGAACCTGGGATAGCATGGAGAGAGGAAACTTCTCTCAAAATATCACTTTTAACCCCTATTGTCAAACTTTAAGACTATCGTTCAGTTTTAAGAAACATCGTCGATCGCCTTACGCCGTCACGCGTTCGTTCCAATTCCAATTCAATTCAATCAATCGCCAATTCTTAAACTACATAATTATGCAGAGTACGGAAAGACGTCATCTCGCGATCTCACATGTTACTCTGCACATCGAGGCCAGAGGACTCCGATTGTTCTCTCTCTTTCATTGTTCTCAACGTGTTAGCATTTCTCCACATTGCTATGCAACATCCTACCAATTCTCAAACAAGCGTCCTGTTCAGAAGACGTCATTTCATCTTTCTCAGCGTCCACCATTGTCTATAAAGCGGTGTTTGCATTTCTCGAGATGCAATTGTGCTCGTTCTTCGAACACGGTAACGGCTTATTGTTGTGGTTCCACTTAATAACTGAATCTCTTTTATTGTTTGTATGAAATGCCATTCAAATAGAGAATGGCTTAACTCTGGAGAAATGTTCGGTTTGTGGTTTGACGCGGTGAAACTGTTTTATGGTAACGCCATATTGTTGAATACAAGTTTATTGTTTAAATTTACTGTTGTCGTTAGTGTAAATTTAATATTGATTTTACCCGGCTTCTATAGGTAAATGGATTATGCAATAACTTGAACATTTGTCTTTTTATTGATGTGTTATTTAAATATGGGAGTGTGAGTGAGAGCGTTTTTTTATTTAAACTCAATAAAAACAAATATAAACTAAAGCATTCTTCAAACTTTTCAACGATGCTCTCACAGCGGCGGAGAGGGAATGATAAATATGCAAATAACGTTAAGTGTAGGAGCAGCCTTAGGTCTGATGTCGAGTCACGCGCGCCGTTTACAGTACACGACCTGATAGAGTAGAGGGCACAGCCCTTATACCCTTCAAAGTTCAAGATAATACTGGTTCTGTACCTATGCGAGCCGCATCAACGTATCGACTTGAGTAAGGAATGGAACTAGCTCCCATCGTGTGTATTTCCACAATAGTAAATTACTGCTAACGCCGGAAAAGAAGCACGAAGGGCTTGCCGGGTGAGTAGGTATAGTGATACGAAGCCGGCAAGCCCTTTTCACGGGTAGGCATGTATAATGCTTTTCTCAAACATATATTATGTCTAGTAAAAAAAATACACCGCTCAAAAAAAACAGCTGTTTAGCCTTTTCATGAACACAGACGCCATGTTAAAATACTTCCCGGCTTAGGAGTCCAATTTTTTTTATGAAATTCAGTTCCGCCCGAATTAAAAAAATATATTTTTTTTCTCTACAAGGCGAGAGTGAAGTAGCTATTGCTGAACCAGCGAGCTACAGTTATTTACCATCAGGTGATACTGAAGTCAATCGCCGGTCAGTTAGTGAATAACAAAAATAGATATACTCGTTCGTATCGTACGAGTATATCCGATTTATGTGTTTATGTTCACTTATTCACATTATACCTATTGCGGACTATCGGTACATAAGATGGGCTGGCGACTGTTACTGAAAAACCGTGAATACTGAAGAACTTTTTAAAGATCTCTTGTAATTACCATGGTATGCAATAAAGAATATGAATATTAATAATGAATCTTCCAGAACATTCGTTCTGAAATTTTTTGAATATTTTCTTACGTTATAAATATTGAAAATGAACTGTCAAAGCTGAGTTTGTACAGTCAGAAAAAAATATCATTAGTATTAAGCAAGTATTAAGGTCGGTGGACCACTTTCTTGGGTGACTATACCAAAGGCTCAAAAAATGCAAATACAAGGGAACGCGTTACCTATGCCTGATGCGTAGTCACGATCGGCCAAAGGTCGGTGCTCTAATGAAACTACACGTGCAGGGTTTTCTCTAACGTTAACTTCAGTTCCTTTCTTAAATACTTTTCTATCTCTAAACGCGGATACTGAAAAATACAACCTGTAATAATGTTTTCTATAATAATATAATGAATGAATTGTAATTAAAACGCCTGATTAACCATTCTAGAAGCAAGTATTTTAATTAAATTTGAATTTAGTATTTTATCCATAACGATTTAAAGTAGAGGTTTGCAACCATTCTCAACAAGTAAAATGTCGGAATATAAAAAATTAAACAAACAAAAAACTGACTGCAAAAAAGGCAGATTGCTAGATGATAAAAGACAGTTTTAGGTATACATATTATGCATGTCTTCTTCTCTTCCATAAATTGACCAAGTTTTATTATCAGTTGGGTATTTGTTTTTTTTTTTTTTTTTTTTTTATTGCTATTGTGAAGTTCAACTGGTAAACAAATCGTGTCGATCACAGACGAGTTAAATGCTAACGAACACATTTCATTTATTACTGACGGGTCGCCTTTAGAAAATGGTCACTGATTAGCTTTCTATTACCCTTATAAATGAATAACTATACAGTGACCACATAACAAACTAAAATCCAGTTTTCGTATTTTTTTATTACGCCGAATGTATAATATATTTGTGTAACCTACAAAAACATTATACCTATTGAGACAGAGACATATTTATTAGGCTATATCTTTTTAGTTTTCCGACATAGCTGAGAGAAATTATAATTATAATTATTTTTACTGGACTAAAGTGTCAAATAAGCTTCCGACTTCCGATAACTACGTTCCTTGGAAAGCGATCATTTCGCGTAACCATTACGTGCGTTTAATTACGTTAGATAATATATAGGATAATAAATAAAGTAAGATATTATTTTATTTATGAAATAACGGTTAGAAATGGGAAAATCTCTTCAATTCGCGCAATCAAGTCGATGGATTGATGGGTATCTAACTTGAAAACCACAGACCTATCAACACTTTTTATTTTTTTAATTAGCCTATTTCAGTGTCCCACTGTTGGGCAAAGGCCTCTCCTCTTGATCTCCACGACTCCCGATCAGAAGCCTCCTCCGGCCAGCCGTTGAGGAACGTGTCCAAGTCGTCCCGCCATCTCCGCCTAGGCCTGCCCCGCCTGCGCTGCCCATCTTGTGGCACCCACTCAGTGGCCAAGCTAGCCCACCTTTCTGGGTGCATGCGGCAAGTGGGACTGGGCCGGCCACACTTTTTATTTATCTTTGAAAAATATCCCTAACGTAAGACAGCCATAAGGTAAAAGTGCGTAAGTGTTTATTAAGATTTTTCCAACATCAACCATAGCACAGTAACATAAAGTTAGAATCTATGGAGTTATTTCAGAGTTATTTAGGTTTATATATAACGCTCTTTTTCATATTATAATTGAACCATTAGGAAATGCAGCTCTTTCGAGTTGCAGACTCAGCTGTAGACACACACTCTGGGTTGAATTATTTTTGCTTACCTATTCGATCGTAGTCCATGGCTACCCTAAATGCATGTATGTAACCAAGAATGACACATCTAGAAAAAACATCCAAATTCGATGAATATAACGCAACTGGACTGTACCTATATATCTATTACCGGTTCCCCTCCGTTAGCCCGAAAAACTTTCATCCTAATTTCATTGGCCCTAATTTTGGTAACCCTAAAATCATTAACCCGAATTTTCATTCATCCTAATTAATGAATAGCCCTAATTTCAGGATTCCGAATTTTCATAATACCTAATTACGTCATACCGAATTCTCTCTAGCCCTAATTTGCACTTAGCCGATTTTTTTAGACTACTAATATTATAATACCTAATAATACTAAAACCTAAATTTTATTAAACCTACTTATCTATAAACCTAAGGCGAGTGCTGCTCTCCCTCCGCGCCTCCGGTTTTGGAATAACACTAGGGTAGGACAGGCAAGACCACGTGGAGTCGGAATTGCCAACTCAGGATGAAAATGGGAATCTTTTGACGCTCCGCTCGCTTCGCTCGCTCCGCTATACATTGTCACAATAGAAACCTAACCTAACCTACAGTTTTCGGGGTTCAGCCAATTCGATATTTGTCCAAATCCGTACTTTCTGTTTTAACGTAAAAATAGGTTTAATAATCTTTAGTACTCTTGACATTTAGTGTCGGTAATGATTAGGTCTAATAATCATTAGGTGTGGTAATTATTAGGTTATTTCATATTAGTATTGTTGACAATTAGTACAAATCATTATTAGAGTATTGGATTATTAGGTCTAACAACTAATTAGGGTATAAAAATTAGGTGAAATGACATTAGGGCTAATGAAAATTAGAGCTAACGTTGATAGGTGTAATAATATTAGCACTTGCGTTATTAGGTCAAGTAGGGGAGTACCTCTATTACCACTTACCGAGTTTGGGAGCCGCGCAATAGCAACGCGGCGCGAGATTGCGTCTGCGCAAAAACGCGCAGTGTGCGCGCTTTCCAGCGTTTCTCTCACGGATGCCTGCGCGCGCGCCGCGCTGCATCGTCTCTTAAATTAAATCATAAATGTCTAGCCAAAAGTACTTTTAAGCAAATGACAAAAATAGATTTGGCTATTTTGACGGAACTGTAGGCTTTCCAGTGCCAATAAGGAAAATGTCCTGGAGGCCTATGATGATTGCGTTTATCACGTGATAAATAAGTTAAAAAGTAACAAAACGTCTGTCACTCTCGCTCGCATTTTGTCAAAACGTGACGGACGCTTTGTCACTTATTTATCGCGTAATTAAAGTAACCATCATAGGCCCGCTGAAATCATTGGTAATGTCATGATTTGTCCTAACTTTTGTAATATCACTGAAATACGTCCACTGCTAGACAAAGACCCTCCCAAGGAATATCCACAACGACTATACTGTGACGACCGGTCGTCGGTCTGCTTTACGCGGTAGTTATGCAATTACATAAAAAAATATCCAGACCAAGCCTTAGCGCATACCGGGTTCTTTGTTTATTGTTTTACTGTCTGATGGAGTAAAAAAATTACATCTAGTTTTTCGAGGCTCCGTGTGCCATAATCATATCTACCCCATTGTTTTCTGTGCACGAATGATTTGAAGCCTACTGCTTAAAGGTCGTATCTTTATACGGATGTCTTAGTAAGATACGTCCTATTACCGTAGCGTGGCAGTTATGGCCATAATAAAGATTGAACTGATCCAACTACACTGTCCTATGATCCCAATTTCGTTTCGAGTATCCTTCATTGAAAAAAAGTGCAGAATTAAAACAGTGTAACACTAGGCGATGAAGCAGTGAGTGCAGTGATAAAAGCTCAGTTAATTACTGCAAGGCTGTCGACCCTCGATATCACTCAGTGAAGTTACATAAACTACCTATTATGGTGCATCGTAGAATAGTTAGGTACAAGTATCTACATAAATTCTTTACTGGGTAGAAATGCTCAGGCGACGAGGACCCCAAATAAAGTGTAGTAATAAAAATGTTTGCCTTGTTCGATTTTCTCATACAAAGTAATTGTAATGTAATATATTTTATAAATAAACTTTAGGGGAATCCGCGGTAGGTTTATTATTCTGACAATAGTCTATGCCTATTAAAGGTTGTATGAACCCCTGCAATAGGTCCTATTCTGGATCATTCCTTCATCTTACCCACCACTGCCAATCTAATTTTCAGGTTTCTGGTGTTTAGCCAAAGAGTTCCCACGTATAAATTAAAAGCTTAATAATCCACGTTATCCACGTACGTACAGTATTCAAATTATTTATCTCTTCTCAAAATACGATACGCTCTCCTAACAAATTTCAAGTAAGTCTGTTTAACGGAATTGATCACCACAGCTTTAACGATAATGCCTTTCGTTGTACCCGTCGCATAAAGCGTCTTATCGAGGAGGGTGAGGAAGGGGAGGTGCGCGGGCGACGACCGATCTAGCGGTGGCCATTAGGGCTGACACTTTTTTAAGTAGTGTACATTATATAAAATAATAATAATACCTGTTACCTACACAGTCAGTGCCCTAGACTATGCCTACTGATAGCATAACTGTTACGCCCGGATTATGTTACGTGACAAATATAATTGACGTGACAATAATAATTTCTATTTATTTATTTGACACGAAGAGGGAATCACAACCTAAAGCCTTGCTGATATAGCGATTGACATGTCTATAGATAGGAACGGAAGAAAATAAACCTGAGAAAGAGTTTTCAACACAAATTAAGTTCAGACATTCGAGAAGCCGGGTATATACATCGAGACACGAGTAGGTACCACCTATATGAAAAATATAAACCGCATTTAGCAATGCACAACCCTAGCACCGCCCCGCCCATTCGACCTCTTGGATGCAAAACTGCAAGCTCACTGATAGGCCGGGAACAGTCAATGCTGCAACACGATTCACTATTTCAACACAATGGGCTTTATGTTAGTTTGAGATATACCTGTCATTATTAGTATACTATTAGATTTTATCCTAGAACTATACAAGGAATGACACTGGTATTTGGTTACTAAGTTAATCTAGCAGAAGAAAAAGGCATAACATAACCCTCTTTTTTATGATTTGACGTAGTCGAGTAAAAAGTATCCAGTAAGACAATATCTTACAAGAAATAAATAAATAAGGACCTAAATTCGTATTGGTACCTTATACGAATAACCGTAGTCAGCAGACATCGAAAGAAAATAATCTTCACCAAATGGTTGGTCATGATGGTCAACATTAATGGCTAATTGTCATGTTTATGTACGTAGGTAGGTGATTTGCGGTTTTGAAATTCTATGTCCGAACCGGTACGGAGCCGATGGCACACGTTTCATCGAACCTCTGCAGTGGGTCAGCCATGACACAGCATACCCAACAATGACAGAAGTAGGAAGCTTATCATAGATCGGTCAGTGGAAAGGTTAACTATGATGGTTCTTGCGACTTTATGGTTATTATTGTCAAAAAACCATTGAGCAGTACCTATCGCAATGCGTGTGCCTCAAAATGCCTCAATAGTTTAATCAGTTGATTTTGCTGGTTATATCAAAAAGTTAGGTATGCCTGGCTTATGGCAGGAGGAAAAACTATCCTATATCCTTCTTCGGGACTCAAACTATCTCCATACCTAATTACACGTAAATTAGTTTAGCATTTTAAGCTTGAAGAAAACAGACAGGCTGAGTTACTTTAAGATTTATAATATGAGTATTAAGTAGGGATCGTACATGAAAGTAATTCTAGGGTTATGGTTTATTAAAACACTAACAAAAACTCTCATTTTTACTATTGAAGTTACTATTCAATCAATCATTAGCAGATCATTAGACTACGCCAAAATCGAATTCAGTACCTACTCCGCTTCTAGCGGAGAGAGTAACTTAATGGCCCTTGTTACACATTAATTAAAGATCGTTTACGGCATACCCAGTTTTCAAGTCGATATTTTCCCATCACAGTCGATTCAATAAGTCCATCAGTTGATTTCATCGATGCTACAGTCGATTGGAGCCGTTATTCTGTCCGGTGTTTGCGGTCCATGCATCTCGTCAGACGTCTTAAACAAAGAGACCGTATTTATTGGTAAACATATACTGTATGGGTGTAACGGTTGGGAGATGAATTGTAAGGTCATCGTCACGAGTATTGAGACTCTTGAGTGCTTGAAAGTATACGCTTATAAAAAGTCTTGTGTTTAATGCCATGTTTACTGAATAACTAATTGATTTAACACAGTGCACATACAATACAGTCACACATTCCTGGGATTAGGGTTACTTAGAATTCTTAACTAACTGTGAAATAAAAGCACTTATAATGTTATTAAAAATATCGTGAGACATCTTGAATAATTATAAAAAAAATTACGTGAGTTTAAACCGTTTTTTATAATTATAAAAACACTTATAGTTGGGAATATACATATATGTATACTTATAGAGTTGACAGACCATTTTGCCAAGCCTGACTTGTATTTGTTATATGAATTCCAAATTGGGATAGGCATTTAGAAGTGTTTCCACCGCCGTGTGTTCACCAGGCCGTATCTCATTCTCATTTCTCACAGTTGAGATGTTCACAGATGATGTATTTCTGTTGCCGCTATAACAACGAATACTAAAAACAGAATAAAATCAATATTTAGTGGGGCTCCCATACAACAAACTTGATCGGTTGGCAAACTTAACTTAACCCGGCCAGTTAAGATGGGAAGTGTTTGTACAGAACCCTCGGTGCGCGAGACAGAGTCGCATTTCGCCGATTTTTCAGTCCTATTTCTAAATAAAGTTTCCAATTTTTTCAGGAGTGGACGTGACAGCCAACCAGGATGAGATCTCCTCGCACGAAACGTTTCAACTGGAGTTCGACTGGGCCACGCGACGCTGGTACATCCGCACCATGCAGGACCGCTACTGGACGCTGGAGACTGGCGGCGGCATCCAGGCTGCTGGCGACAACAAGTCAGTATTTGAAAAAATTATATCATACATTTATGAAACATGTAATATCTCTCATTCCATGTTGATGATGATGATTTGGTGTAGGGAAGCCCGGCCGGAGACAGGCGGGCTGTCGATCGTTTGGTTGCGTTCATTCAGCTTAATTCCCAATTGGAGCCAAAGGTTCTGTCCCAGCGGCGCTCCCATACAGTCTTCTTCCTCGAATCTTCTTGTTCTGCAGAAGGAAAGGACATCTTTAAACATTCATGTTTCATAAATTTATAAATAACAGCGCCCTCTCTCGCTTGCTTGTTCACTGTTGTAAAGTGGTGCGGTAAGATGTGAATATAAGGTATAAAGCCTTTCAAATAAACAATGCGAAGATCGACACACAAAGCACAAGGAAAAACTCGAAAGGTTATCTGGGCGTTAGGGTGGCGGAAAGGTTAACGTGCTGGACCGGAAATACAGAGGTGCCGGGTTCGAATCCCGGTCTTTTCCACCAGGTTACGCATTTAAATTTCTTTGAGCTTTGATCTTTGTATCAATGGGTTAAATAATAATTATAATAGTCAACTAAACTGATGATCACTGGACAATCGAAGAGGTCCAAAGATTCCTCTGGAGCACGCGCTAGCTGAAAACGAACTGCCGACAAATTAAATTCATCTGTGGTATGGAAGGATGTCGTGTCTGGGGATTCCCCAACCGATTACTTGACATGTTGACATCATGAAGTTGCGTTACGCGCTGATTGTCAAGTTAACGTGCTTACTACGTTTTCGTTTGTAAACATAAACACATTTCGTCGCTATACTTTCTCAACCTCATATCTGTCAAACACCTGTTCTTATTCTCGGAACTTGTGTTTTGTTATATTTATGTGTACAATTCCTGTAAAATTATTAGAATTTCACAGGTACTGAAGCAAATATTTGAGCGATGAGCACAAACCTTACGCTTTGATTTGAACGTGTAAATTTCTATGATTTCTTTAGTACTAACTTGGTACTAACCTATTGTATTACGAAGTAATTCCTCAAAAGATCCCAGTGAGCCTATCATAAGAAAAGATAACATAAGTAAGTAAGTAAATAAAAAAACCCTATAAGTAATAAACAAAAAAAGTAAAAAAAAAAATTACAAGTAACATAGGTACATAGGCGAACTTTCCAGTAGACCTTAAACTAACCTATTGTATGTTTCAGGTCGTCGAACGCCCTATTCGAGCTGGACTGGCAAGGCGACGGCGCCGTGGCCTTCCGCGCCAACAACGGCAAGTACCTGATGACCAAGCGCTCGGGACACCTCTACGCCAACGCTGACACCATCGACGACAACTGCAAATACTACTTCTACCTTATTAACAGGTCAGTGTTAAAATATGGTGATGATGGTGTCCTTGCCGTATCCGTCAACGGTGACACCCTGTCAAGTGTTTCTGGCGATCCCAGGTTGTTCACGAACACACGATCACAAGAGGGACAGTAAAGAACGCCTGGGTCGCGCCTTTCACCTGTGTTAAATATTTTAACCATTTTCGCCTGTCCAAAAATGGCCAATATCCAGCCTCGCCAAGTATAACAGATCAATTCACCAGGAATAGCTTAGGTACTTATTTCAAGCCATTTTGACCATACGACGTCTTGCTTGCATAGACACTGCATGTGTCACCCGAGAAGCTACTTTCCCGGCTTTTTCACGCACACGCAGACACTGAATGTGCGTGGCAAAGCCGGAAAAGTAGCGTCTCTATCGCAAAAACTACAGGTGGTCGTTTACAGCCCACGCAGTCTAACATACCGCCATGCGCCAAACTGAAGTATCTGGAGAAAGTAAAGCTACCTATATGGAGCGTTCCATTAGAGCGTCCACTTTGTTAGGCATTTGTCGGCTGACGGCTACCTTTAAACATACTAAGAACATCCAATAATTCACAATGAATACAAAAGCCAACTTACATTAATTAATTGACATACCAAAAATTTACTTTCGGACTTCTTTATAAGTATGAAAAGAGAGTATAATATATTGACACCTAGAATTAATTTTCGTCGATTCATTTCGCCGAAAAATCATTTCGTAGAAAGCATTTTTCTTTACTACCGTAAACTATTTGAGATTGTTATAAAAAAACCTAACCTAATCTATAGGATGATATTTGCAAGAATTATGAAAAATGTATGACTACATTCAAATATAAATTCTGCGAATTGAAACATTCGACGAAATAAGTTTCTAGGAAACAAAGTGCTCCCACGGAAAGACAGCGTCACATGCCCGACATTGTGGTGAAATGCCCCGTGTATCGTTTGATGGATTTCATTTGATGAATATTTGATGTTGTTCAACAGGCCCATCCTGGTGCTGAAGTGCGAGCAGGGCTTCGTGGGCCCGAAGGGCGTGCGGCTCGAGTGCAACAAGGCCAACTACGAGACCATCCAGGTCGTGCGCGGACCTAAGGGAGCCGTTTATTTCAAGGGTAAGGTCCATTTACCCATTCAAATAATTAGGCGACTTGTTGGTGATCTTGCTGTCACCTTTTTAATACTTGGAAGTGTCATTCGTTATATTATACTGAAGGAATGACTAGCCTTCAGGCTTGGTGATGGATTCTCCGATATACAGTCTGACCAAAAAGAGTACAAATTAAAAAGTGGCAATACTGTAGTGTAGCCCCTCTAAGAAAACGGGGACGGCACTAAAGTATTGCCACTTTTTAATTTCTACTCTTTTTGGTCAGACAGTATCCGATTCTTTCACTTCACGATTGTTTTATTATTGCCACTGTGGCCACACTAAATGAGAGCACTGTTCCAGTCAAGCTGAGGTCGTGGGTTCGATTCCCACTTGCACCTTTGCATTTAGGTATATACACGCTGAATGTGTTAAAATGTTGACACTATACTTCCGTTTTATTTGTCAAATATTCCTATTGTATTTTTTGTTCTCTATGTCGCACGAAAGAGCGAATATTTGGAGCGAATATGTGTCGTGCTGCCATTACATAACGTGTATTTATGTTATCCAGGCTCGAACGGCAAATACTGGCACGCGGACGGCGAGTCGGTGACGATGGACTCGGACTCCCCCCAGGGCTTCCACCTGGAGCTGCGCGAGCCCACGCGCCTCGCCATCCGCGCCGCCGCCGGCCGCGAGTACCTCGCCGCCGTCAAGAACGGCAACTTCCGTCTCGCAGGTAATATATCGCAAACTACCCTAAAAAAAAGTTTTCCTCAAACATGCAATGAAATGTTGTCATAACGAGCGTTACAACACGCTTCGAAGTATCACGTTTCGGGCGGAACAACTCGAGAGAATTGTAAAGGAATTTCATACAAAATTGAAGCCTAGGCCGGGAAGTAAATCTTTTTCAAACAGACCTAAACAACAGGCTAAACGGCTGAATTATATTTTTTTTTTGAGTGAGTTTTATGTTTGAGAAAAGCACTATAAGTACATGCTTTAGCCGTGAAAAGGGCTTGCCGGCTTCGTATCACTATCCGTCTAAAGGTCTTCGCACATTATAACAACTCAACGGCGACTCGATTCTATGCCAAATATTGAAATTTAAGCCCTATGTCATATTTACTAGGTATAATTTCAAAAAATGTACGACGCATCGTCCACTCGTCGTCCACTACCAATATTTTTTTTTGAAATTTTAGTTATTTTATTTATTTTAAATTTCAATATTTGGCATAGAATCGAGTCGCCCACCCACCCACTCACCCGGCAAGCCCTTCTTTACTAATGTACTATTCCCGAGCTACGTTAGGCTGAAGTCAGACGAGCGTAATTTCAATCGCGTAGTTTCGGTCGCGCCATACTAGTGTGACGTGATCACGTGACATAATGGCGCGACCGAAATTACGCGACTCAAGTTACGCTCGTCTGGCGTCACCCTTACGCAGAAAGATCCTCAAGAGGTGAACGAGTATCGGTGACTTCATCGACAAGGTGGACCACAGATCGTCCCAGAAACAGTACCTCGTCAACAATCCGCAGAAAACCCAGGAAAATGCTGGATAATAGCGTACGAGCACACGAGCAGTTGTTTACTTATAGCCTTTGAAGAAAGAGAAGAGATTTTCTGGCCAGCAGTAATGGACGTCTTTCGGTTTATATAGTGATGATTTTGTTCTGTATATTTGCTTATCTTAAAGTGCATCGATCTACTCTCGTGAGTTCAATTTAACCTTCGAATCAATACGCCTAGAACGATAGTCTTCATGCAACAGATTTGGGAAGGATGAAGCCGGTTTTGGTTTTATGTGTGCGCGTCTACGAACCAATCATAGAGGCCTTTTGCTTGAGATATAGACGTTGTGACTGATGCGTACACGGCGAAACTGAGCCGGTGACAGGCCGTGGCTCACTAAAACTGGCTTCACTTTCAAGCGCTGACTGGGTTTCTAGGTGTATTTATTCTAAGAATTTAACACTTTCGCTACCAGGAACCCGCCTGGTAGGCACTCGTAATCATTGCTCAGATGCCGGTCACGTATTTTTGCTTTAAGAGCTACCCACCTAGCGGGCTCTCGGTTTCTGGGGTAGGGTTCAATTTTATATCTGGTTGCGAAAGTGTTAAGTAACTGGTATCTCACCTTTCAAACCTCATGAAATTCGTCTGTATGCATAATTAAAATTTGATTTATCTTCTTTCCAGGCACCGACCTCAGCACGGCCACGCACTGGGAGTATTAGATACGTCAACAACATGAGATTCCTTTGGACGAACCAGCGATGGATACTCAAGCGGCGTACTACAGTGCGCGATAAACGGCCCCCATAAATAAAGACTCGCATTTTAACCCCATATCACAACAAAACCTTGTCCAAATATTGGTAAGAGCGTGACCAATAGTTAGACGAGGTTTTGGAAACTTTTTTAACTGATAAAATAAGTTTTTTAAAATGAAGTAACGGTGTTATAGTCTTTTATATTGAGGGTCCTGTCAACAAATGTTTGACTTTTGATATCATAAGTTTTTGTAGACTTTCTATTGCGTTAGTTAAGTGGTTCGCTCAAACGAATCTCTTTAGTAATAAAGCGTAAATTACAAACCAGTTCACGTAATCTTCCATAGCATACGAGTCAGACTTGGCTATCGACTCTCCAGTTCCCTCGCTGAAATTGTGCGCGACCGCTCAGTTGACGCCATTTTACCCAGCGGCCATTTTGTTTACAAGATGGCGGCGTCCGAACGACCCAAACAGCTGGTTCCGAGCAGAATCACCTGCCATTTGTTTGGTAAAATAAAATAGTAAAAAAACGGGAATGTTACTCAATGTTCGCGCATTGTCGTTACACATTTCGGCGAAAAAAAAATTGAAAACGGATCAACTGAAGCGGATCTCGTTTTTGCATTTAGTATGAATAAGTACTCGCCGCTCTGCGGATGTGATCGATCGTTTGCTTCACTATAATCATAGTTATTTTAACATCGTTTAGATCTGTCTATGCTTGCTTAAGATATTTTACCCTTGAACATCTCGGCTTCAATTATTTATTATTAGAATTATATTTGTGACGTATATTTTCGAGATTTATTGGTAGTGTCTAGTCGGTGGTTTATACGGTTTACGTATTGGCGTAGGATCATGAGACTGAAGCCTACAGCAGTGGAACTCTGACCTAATTTAAGTTGAGGGCTCACGCAATACTGGCCGCGCGCGGTATGTGCTCCGGGGGTCTACTTTAAACATTCTGAGAGATTCCGTCTCCCTCTGTAGGGGTATGATGCGATCGAAACGTCAATTTAAATGTGCAAAGTACTCACCCAGGGAGGGATCTATGAGCATAGGTTAGACACATGGTGAGTTAAAGCCGTGCCAACAATATTGCCTATCTAACCTGCTATAACAGTGTGCAACAAAACGAGACAGGTAGTGAAGAAATATTTTTTTTTTTAGGAAAAACTGGCAGTGTGCAAATGTTTTTCGTCAGAAGTGTTGCCAGTTTCAACTGCAAATATTGTAACTTGTGGTTTTATAATATTGAGTACTGATATTATTCATTGTATTGTATAGATCCAACCGAGCGCATATGCGCGTCTGGCTAACTAATGAACTAAAATAACGATAAGTAAGTTAGGTTATTTAAGTATAGGGTAAGGCGATTGCCGCTTCCAATATAATCGTCCATTCCACGCTTCATGGGGTGTTTTATACATTTATATAACCGGTGCATTGTATATAAACGATTGACGTTTACTCCGATAATCTCTGTACTTACTTGGGAGCGTGTTTTTTATAAACAAAAATGTTTATTGATGTACGCAGAATGCTGATCCTGGATTAATATTTGTACGATAATGTCTTTGTAAACTATTTATGAATAAATTATAATCATATTGTATAGTGGTCTTTCATTTAGCACTACATTTTATTATACGAATAGTCCTTAACCAGTTTCACTAACATCATTATGTTTTCAAAGATTTTTATGCTTCGTTAAGCAAATGTTTCAATAGGATTGGCGTTGATAAATGTTTGTACGAATGCAATGAAATCCCCTGTGACTTAAGTCCAAGCCACCGGTTGCGTATGCAGCACGCATCATACACGCATTACACGGAGCTACTTCGCTGGTTCGCGCTGGTACATACTCGATTGTAGGGCCAAAAGTTTCGATGGAGTCGTAAACAAACATGAGGGCAGACTTTTCACTCGTTCTATAGAAAAATTGACGAGTGCGAGCGAGTAGGCCGGCTGAATGGGCTTATTAAACTATGGGCACGTTGAATTTGGCCCTACATTAGTGCCTCGATACAATATGTGCGCACTATTTATACTGTATACTAGCACCACCAATAATGTAATGAATTATTAATATAATCTAGGGCTACTATGAACTGGTAGAAAGTAATTTTGATAACAGGTGCTGGCCTGCTGGTTTAGCTATATCACGGCGAGAGGTACAGTCTGTCACAAAAGAGTAGAAATTTAAGAGTGGCAATACTGTATTGACATCCCCGTTTTCTTAGATTGTTTAGAAAGGGACGACACGACAGTATTGCCACTTTTAATTTCTACTCTTTTGTGTCAGACTGTATTTCTGGCAATACGTGCGGCAATCCTTATGAAAATATTGCATATTTATTACCAAGTTGGTGGCAACACTAATTTTAACGTTCTGTTGTCCCACCATTTCTGCTTTCGTTCGGAAGCCACGAAACATACACGGCTCAGAGCGATACATGTTTCAGCGGTATAATAATAATTACATTTTTATGTTCGAGCCCGAAGGTCTTAAAGCAGTTTTAAGCTTTTTCTATTGTATATTGTTATCCTCGGCTGCTCTCATCATACCTTGTTTAGAAAATGGTACTATTGGGGATCTATCTATCTATCATTCTCATTTTTGATATTGTGGTTTCAGAACGAACAAAGAAATTTCATTCATTTGTTTCGCAACGAAATTCTGAATTCGCAGTATTCGTAATCGCCAATCGTAATCACACACAAACGTGTACGTCAAAATAAAGCCGGTAATTTTCATTAAATTATCAATTAAAGTTACAAAGAGTTTACTTTCAAAATGCTTCTAAAGAAGTTATTTACTATAGTGTTCGTCAGGAACGACACGCAAGTGCTATTAGGTTTAAAGAAACGTGGTTTCGGCGTGAACAAATGGAACGGTTTTGGCGGTAAAGTCGAGCCAAATGAAACGATAGTTGAAGCGGCTGTGCGCGAATTGCAAGAAGAATGTTGTGTTATCGTCAAAAAAAGTGATTTGAAGAATATTGGCCATTTAGAATTCACTTTTGAAGGGGAATCAACTTTGATGGACGTAAGAGTTTTTAGTACGACCGTGTACGAAGGAACTCCTACAGAGACGGAAGAAATGCTTCCTAAATGGTACGACAACGATAAAATACCTTATGAAGATATGTGGCTTGACGATAAAGTGTGGTACCCGACCATGTTGAAGGGTAAGCTTTTCTATGGACAGTTTCATTATCAGGGGCATGACAAAATATTGAACTACCATCTTGAAGAACTGAAGTCTATGGAGGAATTTTATGAAAACAGGAAGACCAATAACCATTAGCTATGTTGCTGGTGTACCAAATGGTTTTAACCTTGAATTAAATCAATCACAAAGGTAATTAAGCAGATTATCCAAAGCCAATTGAGTCTTTTGAATTATCTTTTGTATTTTATGAAAAATGTTTACACTGATTAACAATGTTTCGTTTTGTATTATGCTATGTAGGACAGGACTTGCCTTTTTAGAATTGTTCTTTGTTTTAATGTTGCCTCATGTAGTTTTAAGTCTTTAGATTATGATGCAAGCTGTGGCTGTGATTCTACTTGGATATTGTACTTATAAATAAATAAGACATATTCTAGAATTTATTTTTGTTTTATTCTAAGTGTATAAATAAGTCAATCTTATGTTCACATTTGCTAATAAGCATAATTTTTTTATTTGAATAGTGTATGAATTCACACCTAAGTGTTTAAATATAATAACACTAATTTCATTTCTGAAATGACAGAATTAGCCATGAAATCCACGTCAGTTTGAGACTTTGGGACAATCTTGACAAAGTTTTTATTGACAATATTCAGATTTTGACTTGTGTCATTTCAGTAACGTGTAAATATACATCATGCATTTAGGGTTAACCTATTGACCGCCAAGCAGTCTAGCAATTTACCGTGCCACTGACGCCAGAGTAAAAAAAAGATGTGCCCCGAAATCAACAGGGATTGAAAAATACTTGTAGCGGTTAGAATTACAGTTTTTGATCATTGAAATTTGGACAGCTGTGGCCGACGTGGCGTCAGGGGCACGATTTTTTGTTGACGGCCACAGCCGACTGTGGCGCTCAAAAGGTTAAACAAGTTAAACACACTGGCAAAATGTGAATAGTGCCCTATAGTAATAGCCTTTTATTCCTAAACATAGGGTTACAAGAAGTCCCTAAGTTCGGTGTGCCTTTTGGCATAGGCCTCCTCCAATTCCTTCCAATGGGTCCTGTCCCTTGCTACTCTCATCCAGAATGGTCCCGCTGTCTGTTTCAAGTCATCTTCCCATCTCCTCACTTGACGGCCCCTGCTTCTTTTACCGACTCTTGGTTGCCAGAGGGTGACTTGCTTGCTCCATTTGTTAATGGGGTGGCGTAGCATATGTCCAGTCCATCTCCATTTTTGAACATCTATCCGGGTAAGAATGTCTGTGAGTTTTGTTCTTGTTCTTATGTCCGCATTCCTGACTCTGTCTTTGATTTTTAACCCTAGCATGCTTCTTTCCATGGCACGTTGGCATTTTGCTAGCCTTTCCCTGTGATGAAGTATATATCAAATATATTTATTTCTCTAAGATTACAAATCACTTAAACGAGAAACAAACAATATTATATATAACAATATTCATTGTAACAATATTAATTATAAGTATTTATGTAATATATCTAACAACATTTATGTATTTTATATTATAGGTATTTACATAACTTCATGTATTGATAATAAAAAGGATGTCAGTGTTTTTAGATTATGCAACCCTGGATAAAACAATACAATATGAATCTGTTTGGGTCGTGTTGTGTCTGATCTGATAAGATAAAGCATAGACTATATAGAAGAATTTGGCTATACTATAATATCTTCATTTATTCTATTTTTTTTATGCATGGTCAAGTTGCCAGATTATTTCAGATGTAGACATGGTCTAATATATTATTATACCATGTACAGTTGCCGAGAAACTTCTTGAGCCTAACCTTGACTGCGCAGTAGCCGATTTACGTACAAATATGCATGCGCAGATCCGCCATTTTGGGTCAAGAAATTTCTCGGCAACTTGTATGTAGACTTCTTTGAGAAACAAACACTCTTGCTACTAGTTGCCCTCTTGATAGGTTAAATATGTTGATAAATTAAAGCTTCAATGGGAAGTTCCAAAGTTTAGCGAATGCCAACTTTTCTCAAGCCCGGATCTAACCCAGGACCAATATACTGCACATCTCAGTGTTTACTAGAACATGGTCACTCAGAATTCAAGAAAGTTGTCTACAACACTGTATAACACAATTATACACTGATATTGTTATACACTGTGTATAACAAAGTCTCTAATTTAACAGACAAAACAACCATCATCATTTAAACAATCTTATAGAGTCACCACTCCAAAGATGGTGATAATGATGAGAACCAAGGAGGCGGGTGGACTGGGGCGCTATCATGATACTTGTGTATCATCAATGGCAATGAAAATTAAACAAGCACTACAAAAATATCAATTTATTTTACATTCAACAATACTCCATCCTCCATTCTAATGTTTGATACAAGCTAACTTTACACAGGTGATATAAATATTAAAATTCATTCAAAACTAAATTATGCGTTTCAGAGATCTTTGTTTTCATGTTTTTAAAGAGGCCAGCTTGAGCTGATACCAGAAGAAATTGTGGACCGCCTTAATAAAAAAAAAAAAAAAAAAAACAAGATTTCAAAGAACAGATCATACGTGTTTTTATAGAGTTCTTTAAAACAATTATGTAGTGTTTTGCTTTTACAAAGTTTAGAATAGACCATTTGTTCTGCACACGATAACAATGACTTCCGGAACGCATAATTAAAATGGGCCGCCATGACAGTACTATAAAAGTGTACTTATGTTACAGTATTTTGTTATATGACGCCTACCGCGAAATGATTTAATCTAACATTGAGATACTTCACAAACGTAAACAAACTAAAGTTTATACAATACAATCACAGCTTTGCTGTTACCAAAGTTACTGTTTCAACTAACAAATTCCTTACTGTTCTATTACAATACGAGCCTATCAAAGGCAAGTATACAAGAAATTTTAAGCTAGTACATAATATTTCGAAACATTATCACAAGCCAAGCCATTCACGCCCACCACGACAAAACAACGCCGAATAAAAAATCTATGGAACAATTTTTAGTTGCAAACTCCATCATATGATTTTTTTTTCGAGCGCCATTCTTTAAGATTGATTATAATTACATTTAATCCTTGACCTGCAATGGTATACATATAACAGTAATTTTCTTTTGGGTGCTACCTATGTATATCTGTTCCCTCATAACTTATAATTATTAAAAATAGCGACAGCTTTTGGAGCGTTGCACCAGAATGTCTATTTATTTAAAAAAAAGCCTGCAGACAGTCCAAGAATTCACTATCGATACAAAAATCAAGTTATCAGGTTGTATTTAAGCTTTTCCTATGCTATTACAAATTGTTATTTTCTTATAAGTAGTTATCAAATATTGACATACCAAAAATGTACTTTCTAACTTCATTATACGTATGAAAAGATTGGGCGTGTCTGGTGGGATGCCCCTTTTGTTAGATAAAAGGTTATTAAAGTCTTGCATGATGTTTCGGTTAATCTAGTATAAAGTAACGTTCATCTAATATCTTGTAATTCTTATAAAGATTTCATACATCAGTGAAAATAGTGCCCTGTTAACTTAGAAGGACTTGCAGCTCGGCCTTCGACGACATATCCATAAGCATAACCTCCAGTAGTAAAATCGTCTGCTGCCAACCAAAACTCAGTAACAAATACCTACTTCAATCGAAGCTCAGTATCAATCTGCTAACTAGATACGAGGTTTCGAAGAGTTGCGACAGAAATTTTAGTGAGTTCTGGTTGTCACCAGGCGAAATGCACAAATTATTGCAAGTAGTTTGGCACAAGGCCTCATTCTCGCTCAGCCATCTAATAAATTCCACTCCTATAGCAGTAATATCAAGTTTTTCCGTCATTCGTCATCCTTGACGTCGACAAGCAAGCTTCTAGCCAGATTCCGTGCTAGGGCCAACCGTAACAGCTCGGCTCGGTCGCCGGAGAGGCTTTTCCCGCGCAGTTCCAGGCACAGCATGATCTCGAATGTGTCTGACGAGGAGAATACTGGTTCGTCTGACTCCAGTAGCGGCAGGGTGTCCAGGAGTAGCGTCTCCCAGAAGCTAAGGGTAGACAGAAAATTAAATTACGTGACGTTATAAAGGCTGCGTAGATGTACTGTCAAGGAAATTGCAACACGTACGCAGTACGCATTTTCTGTACTGTACATTGCTTCGACATTAAAATTTTGACTTGGTCATAACACGTCTTCTGCGTCTAATTTAGTGACGCCACTTGTGTACAATTATGATAAGAAATATTGTTAAGATATTAAATGAATGAAGAAAAGAACATTGTTATTAATACTCACTAGTCTGGCGCAATTTTGGAAGTCAGCAGTGATATGAGCAGTTTGCTCGCTTTCCTGAATTCCCGGTTTTTGTACAGCCTGTGGAAGTCGCAGTATTTTCCTGTAAGAGAAATCAAATGTCATTCGGTTGATTTTTATAGTAATGTCATATTTTTATCGAATTTATGAGATTTATTTGTTTTTATGAGACTATACATTTATTTTTATTTTTAAACACGCTAAGATAATTTATTTATTGGTAACTTTAACTCTATGTTTTAACAAAATAACTAGAAATATTTATTATTACATAATTACGAGAGGAGATACTAAAAACTTAAACACCGGAGATTTTTGGTACAAAATCTGGTATTGTACTAGCATTAAACATTAAATATATTTATAAAAAAAAAATGCGAATTAAGTGGTAAAACAATTTAAAAACTAAAACCTACACTAACCTAACTCTATATAAATAAATATCTCTATAACCTAACTATACATTGAAGGACGAATTAATTTCGCTTTTTGTCTCACTTCTTAGTTAATTGCAGTAATATTCCATAACCTGATTGGAATTGTTCCCAATCTCGCTGCACTCTTGGAATTGTTCCCATTCTATCGTCGTCACTGAGTGTGACACGTTCAGTGTAGCACGATCTAAGCCGATTCTGGCATACAGAGAGGACTTCTACTGACATCAGAAGTGGGATATGGCACTTGTAGTGTTGCACCACAGACCACCCCCACTAGACGGAGCATGTAAGGCACATGTAAGGCGACCCGCGCGCACCAACGATATGGTACGGCAGAACATTAAAGTATCGACATGGCGGCCACCGTTTAGTTGCGTCCATGTTTATGAGGTCTCTCTACACCACTTAACACTACAATTTACCATGTTATTTATTTAATTTCTTTTTTCGTTGACGTACGCATGGATCATAAACAAGGACGGACGCAACTAAACGGTGGCCGCCGTGTTGATACTTTAATGTTCTGCCGTACCATATCGTTGGTGCGCGCGGGTCGCCTTACATGCTCCGTCTAGTGGGGGTTGTCTGTGTGTTGCACACACCTAACAACAGGGCCCTGTGATGCAGCAGCAGGCCGGCGCCGGCGGACGGCAGCATGTCCCGCGCCGGCAGCGCGCCGCGCGCGCAGTACCCGCGCAGCGCGGCGTCGGCGGCGCGCGCGCACAGCGTGGAGTCGCGCCCGCGCATGCCCCACGCCAGCGCCGCGCCCGTGCGCCCGTTGGACAGGTGGCGCGCGCCCACGCATGCGCAGATTGTGCGTACTGAAAACATACGAACTACGATTACTAACTGTAATCACAGAATACATAATGATCAGGCCCGGGCCAAAGAATATATATACTAACGTAAAAAGAAACGACACTGACACTTGTGTGCAGTAACAGAACTCGCGGCTATGTGTGCGTGTCGTGGGGCCAGCGGGGGCGAGCGCGGGGCGCGCGAGGTGGGGAAAGTCGAGCCCGGCTCGGCGACTCAAAGGGCCGCCGCCGTCTCTGCTCGAATCAATTCACATTGTTCGCTCGCGCCGCGTCGTATTCGTTTTCATACTTTTCGATGTACCGGCCGCGCAAACAAAACTATTATGGCTGCTAGAGGTTCATATTGCTTGAAAATACATTCAAGGAAAGGAATACCTATTTTATTAAAAATAAAGACGATCTGCCTCAAACATTGGGAAACAGTTTGTTGGCCGAGATGCAGCATATAACTTTTGATATGCCTTGTGAATGCTTCCCATTAGATTTTTTGAAAAAACTGTTCGTACGATTTCGAATCTTCGCCGTAATTAAAGATAATAATAAAATGTTTAAAGTAAGTCACAAAAACAGAAAATATATAAAGGTAAGCAATTTATAATATAACATATGTCAACACTATTATACTAAATATATTTTAAACCTTAAATAAATAAACATCTTTCATTGAGTACCTAATAATTATTATTTCATTGTGCCGCGGTAGCTAAACCGCCAACCCTACGCGTAGACGCTGCATTACAAGGTCACCGCCGCACGATTTACACCGATAGGCCCTTGTCGCCCCTGTGCCCGGGCTTAGAGGGCCAGGGCCCTAGGCGCTTGGCGTTTGGGGCTCCCTCCTCTATCTCCGAACGGTTTTCAGCAAACTAAATAGTAGTATTTTAAGTGATAAATAAGGAGAACATTATTAAGGTGCAGAGCTTGCTTCTGGGACTGGGACCCGTAGCGGACCAGCCAGTCTAGGGCTGGGCCCTTAAGCCCGGGTCTTGTGGGCCTAGGGGTAAATACGGTACTGATAGTGATGTACAGTCAAATTCGTTTTTCAGCCCACGCCACATTGCGGGTTTTAGTGGTACTAATTTATTTGACTGGCAACGTCAAATTTTTGGTGACTGGCGTTGAAAGTCAGTGAATGTCACATTAGTATGAATGTCGTATCACTAGTTTGCCACTTTTTTTGTGACATGGTTAACTGATCCAACTCTATAATAGTATAAGTACATATAAGGCTCACACTTCACGAAACGTCAATAGCCGGGTCCACACAGGGCGAGCGGCCTCGCGAGGCAATTGCCGCGCGCGGCATTCGGCGCATGCCTCGGGCATTGGATGAAATTACGCTCACCGAATGCCGCGCGCGGCAAGCCCGAGCCGTCTTGTTCGCCCATTTGATAGATAAAACAATATGGCGCCGCCGCACGCAATCAGCTTTTGATTTTTGACTTGTTGCTACGTTCATACTAAGAATTTTCCAAAAAAAAGCTAATTCAACATTTTTTTATGTTTAAAACAAACAAATAGCACATAATATTTAGTTACGGTTATTCCGTTTCGCGTAATACGCAAGTGTCGCACGCCATTTTGTTTTATCTGTCATAATTTGACCGAAGCAAACACGTGTACGTCCACACTGCGCGCGGCAAACGACCGAGGCACCTTTGAGCACGGACAAAAACCGACAGCGCGCGGCTCGGCCGCGGCAGCGCTCGGCCGGGGCAAAGCGTGCGGGCGCCGCGGCCGAGGCGCGTACACACAGAGCGCGCCGCCGCGCGCGGCAATTGCCGCGCGAGGCGGCTCGCCCAGTGTGGACGCGGCTAATCGTGAAGCGGTTTGTTACAGCTAAGCTGGTAGACCCTTGACACGCAAAGTGCTTCACAATCATGTAACAAAATCACAGATTAGTCGCTTAGGCACATGTTACATAATACTACCAGATCAGTTTTAAGGAAATTTGGTATGCAGCTTGAATATTTAGGATTTTGAGGCAGTCAGATTGATTTCTGTCAGTGACAAAGTTGCCGCGCCGGTGTACGGGCAGCAGTCCCCGATGAAGAGCTCCGTACGAGTTTGAAACAAGTCGGGCCGTTCCTGACAACTTCACGTGAGTGTAAACCGTAAATACCTACAATAATTAAATATGTCACACGAAAGTTTTAATAAGGTTATTTAAGGCAGTTGCTGGTTCTAGAGACTTACCAACGGTGTGCAGTTTGTATTTTTTCGCCTCCCTCGCGACTCGTAACGCCCTAGTTTCAGTAGGCACTGGGAGACGCGATAGGAGCAACTCGGCGCGAACCGGACCTTCAGGCGGACACGACATGAGGTACGACAGCCCCACGGTCCAGAGGGACTTGTGCTCCATTAGTAAAGTGCCGTATTCTAAGATCATGCTGTCGCGAAGGCGGTTGGTTACACTGGAAATAGATAATAAACATGTTTTAGGATTATATTTCGCTAGTGCGAAGATTTAGGCCACTCCATAAAACAACAACATAACAATACGTTTCAGAATGTTAATCTAAAACATCCAGATTTTTAATGAGGTTATCTACCAATCTTTAATAGCACGTTTAACTATAGAATCTTTCCGACTTCGTCGTATATTGGTTAGGATAGGTACGTATAACATAATCCAATGGAACTGTCTCATTACGGACACACTCCATCAATATAAATGGTAAACATCTATGAATTTCGGGTATTATAAATAGGGCTTTATTCCTATAAGAGACTTTCTTCAGTTATTAAGAGGCCTTATTCCTTTTAAAATGCCGATTGTTTAGACATTTTTCTCTATGATCAAACATGTTTCTTGACATATTATTGGTGTTACTACCTAGAACAGGGCTATTGGAATTTATTGGTATATATTAGGAACCTAGAGTTTGAGTTTTTCATTGATAATTTTTGTTTGAAAAGCTACTCGAAATAGACAAAATTCACCTGGAAAATTCGTTTTGTCAACTAATTTTCGACTGCACGCAATGAAAGCATGAAATAGCTACGTTACTACCTAGAACTCGGGAAAAAGTATTATTCACTTCAAAAAGTTGGTTGAAATTATCAATATATTCGTCACAATATGAAAAAAATAATTTTAAAAAGGAATAAGGCCTCTTAATAGTTAATGTGAGTGAACACAATGGCGAAAATAGACAGATGATCATAGGATGTTTTCTTCTGTTTGGTTTGAACGGTAAGACAATTTATACGGCATTGTGAAGTTGTCTTGGAATCACAGCTGGTTTATTAAGTCATATAAATTATTTTTTTTCAGTTCTTGTACTTACTCAGCTTGGTGCTTGTCCAGGATCTTCAGTTTGCCGCAGTGGTAGAGGATGTCTGTGAGATGTGTAGCAAACCAGCCGTTGTCAGATATCTGCTGAATTTCGTGGATCACCTGTTAAATAAAAAAACAAAAACATAGTTCTATCACTTCTATCTTAATCACTTTCTCTTCTGGCTGTGAAATGCATATAAGTATATTAAGAAATATGTATGTACTACTTGCATGTTAGAAGCCAGTACATATTTGATCTAAATTGACTGTTCGCAGACATGAAGTCACCGCACACAGGCAGCATATTGCCATTCTAGTAAGGAGTTATATATAGGAAAAACGGGCTTGACAGAGGAATACTCAGCAGTTGTGTACAATGTGTACTGTACTGCCCTGTTTAGGCAAATGGTGGTAACCCAAAAAGTCACTAGAATTATTCATACCATCATACCGCTTAAAACATTCTGCATCAGATAACCTAAACAAATTTGCAGTACATAAAAAGTTAATACTTTAGAAACAAAATGTTTCAGAGCAATACCTAAGTAGTAAGCACTATCTTCCACATTTTCTCAACTTGCTTGCAATTTCTTAAAATTAGATACCGCCATTTGCTTAGTAAATGTGTATTTCTTGGCTTAACTAGCCAGACCAGACCTGATGTAATTCTCCCTCGACTGCGGGTCTCAGCAAGTCGTGGAGTGCGCTGCGGCCCGCGCCGCGCATGCCGGCGCACGCGGACGCCGCAGCGCGCAGCTCGTGCCGCTTGGCCCATGGGCTTGTGAACACCGTCCAGCCGCCCAGGATGTATAGCCAGGAGTCGTACTTGGATAAGATGCTTTCGAACGCAGAGTAGTCGCCAGTTATAAGCTGAAATTTTTTCAATCATAATGTTAATCATCCTGCAAATAAGCCAAATGGACAATTATACAAGTCTGCATCTGCAAGTACTTTAGCAAATATGACAAGTTAAATCAACTACCCCTATTTCACATTTGTGAGACATGTTAGAATAACAATAGCATTACAGGTGAAAATAAAGGAATCTGGAGTTTATTATGAGCTCAAAATATGGTCAGTGCTACAATAAATACAGCAATAAAGTCAGTTGTACTGGGTTCACATCCCCACAAGGACCAGGCGCAGACCCAGCCTTTGAAAAAGGTACTGGAAACCCATGAAAACACTTGGTGAAGTGAGTCGGGCAACATTGGTAATATATATCTGACCTAAATTCGAATCCCGACCAGGGCAAATATTTATTTGATGAACTCTTTGTTCCTGGGTCAAGGTTTTTATCCATATATGTATGTATTTATATATCATGTACATCCTCGTCTAGTACCCATACCATAGTACAAGCTTTGCTTAGTGTGGGACTAGGTTGATTTGTGTAAGATTGTCCCTTAATATTTATTATTTTGTGGGCATGCCCACATTGCCTCTGCATTGGTCCACACCTGACAAGCATCCAATATTTTACTCACCCTCATTATGAGCTCCAATTGTGGCTGTGAGGCGACACTGCGGCTGCTCAGTTTAGAGCGGCATTCTGCCTGCCAGTGCTTCCAGGTTATAGTAAACTCTCCTGTGGATAGCCCTCCATATACCTGGAAAGTTCATGTTATGCATTGAAAATTACTAACTGTAATTTTACGAGTATGGTACATTACATATCTATGGCGGTGAATTTATGGATGTCTCAGAATGCAGATGTTTGTATAATCTTCTTCTAAGTCAGTCCCTCAATACTGAGGATTGTGACTATGGCGATTAATATTTTGATAGCAGCTCTCCACTTCTCCCTGTCAGTTGCTTTATGGAGCGCGCTGCTTAACGTCGTATCCAGTTGGTTGGATATCTGATCACACCATCATTTGTATAATATGTGTGGATAAATATGCAATCTGGGACATACCATACCAATTAAAAAGACAGGGTTTAGGAAATTTATTTTTTGTATCCATACTAATATTATAAATGCGAAAGTGTGTCTGTCTGTCTGTTACCTCTTCACGCTTAAACCGCTGAACCGACTTAGATGAAATTTGGTATGGAGATAGTTTGAGACCTGGGACAGGACATAGGATACTTTTCATCCCGAATAAATTTAGTGTTCCCGTGGGATGAGCGGGTAACACCGCGGGGCACAGCTAGTAGCATATAATTATGTAAGTTAAAATGATTGCAGTTAGATTTTGTAATTTTGAAATGTATTATGATAATATTTATATGAATTATGATGTCACACAGTGCCCAATTGATCAGAACTTGTTGCTGTTAAAGATCTAAATCAAATTGCATTAACCAAAATATAGAGTACTTACACTATATATAGGCATATTCTTCAATGAGTTGTCAACCAGCTTGAATTCATTAGTGTCTGTAGCCGAGTGAAGCTTCAATAGAGCCCGAGCCACATCGACCCGCCCCTGCACGATCATCCCAATAACAGTGTCCCAGTACTCTGGGTGGTCCTCCGAGCCCCGCTCGCACGCGTCCAAGAGTTGCGATGCCATCTGCTCATGGCACGGGAAGTGGAACCGCACCCATTCAAGCAGAAACGGCAGAACATAATCACCAGGCACATTGTCAACATAAAGGATCTCACACAAGTGCCACACACATTCAATAGAGTAGAATATGGTTATACAGGTCAATAGATTGTTTTTCTCGACGCCGTCAGACTCTTTCGAGACAGCTTCTTGAAGATTTTCAATGCACACACGGATAATTGACCGATATTGGCGGGAATGCTTTAGAAATTCCAGATGGGTGTCCAAATTCTTGTTCGCCTCGGCAGATTTTTGAAGAGACAGGTACGTCCCGTTGGATTCATTCACTAGTTTACGTAAAATTGGGTGAAAGAGCAATATATCTTGCCGAATGTTTAAAATTCTGTCATCGCTCGTTACTGGCGGAGCTTTGCTTGCAGTTTGACTTCTTGAAAATATAGAGAACTTATTGCCTCGGCTCCAAGTGCACGCTACACGTTTTTCAAAACATTTCCCCGGCAATACCTGAAAATAATGTAAAATTATTAGTCATAATAAACATAACCTTATTTCATTAAGAACAGGCACTTACAAAAGTTTTAGCCCGATTTGTGACTTGAATATCGCTAGCTTCTGTTAGATTATGAGAAAAACTTGAAATCTCCATTGTATTTACTTGTTACAGATTTAAAATAAGGCCTAAACTTGCTAATTTTTGGGGCAATCACAATCGCGGGACCGTTTCATTTCATTTCGCTTCGAACCATTAAATTAAACTTTTTTTATTTTTATGGTTCTACTTTATGGTTGTGTTGTCTATGAATAGAGTAGGGGTCTATTCGAACATATGTGACAATCACTAATGACATATGAGTCATTAGTAAGTTATCTGACAAGCGTGTAGAGAAACCTTTAAAGCCCATCACTATTTTACTACTTTTATATTCTATGGGCCCATGTAGTCAGTTGATATTCTTGACGATTAATATTTAAAGCATTACCTATTTTATGTAATTTTTTTAAGGCAAAAATACATAATAAACAAAAATATATTTTCGGAGTGTCAAGCGTTTGGTAAAACATTTCGTTTTTGGAGTTACAGCTTGAAATGCATATTGTTGACCGGAAGACTTGTTGGAGGACATGTTGATTTGGTCAGTCACGAATGAAACGATATTTGTCAATTCGTCAAAGTGTATTGTTTAGACAGGAATTAAACAAAATTGTATAGTAAAATCTGAATAATATCGTGTTGTGTTACGTGTTAGGTGTATAATGTGTTATTTATATTTTCGACGATAAGTCGGACAAAAGGAAACATTTACTAATCATCAGTGACAATCTTACTTGGTGAGTGTGTTTTTGGTATTGCATCGAAATTTTGCCTGTCACTAACTTTCTATGTAGTTATTGGACCGCGGAACGGTGTCTTGCACTGTATATTATGAACCTTCACCTAGCCGTATGAGTTAACTTGTTCTTGCCGTAACATTACTCCGACAATAAATTTCTTAGAACTAGTGGACGTAGTGAGTAACAGTAGTAGAGAGAAGTATTCAGGACAGTGTATCCTCGTATGAAGTCGAGAATATTTTTTCCTGACGTCACTTCGCAGTGCTAGTGTTAAATGTAGTGTGATAATGTTGATTAAGTTTATCTGTAAGTGATAGTGCTATCATATGTGTTTTTCAGTAGACATTATTCAAAGGTGATGTTCAGTTTTCGTAAAACGGAGCTTTGTTTACCGTATTAGTTTGCACTTGGATCATTTTAACAATCTGTAAGTAACTGTGAAACTTCAAAAAATTTGCTTTGGCTTATAATATTTTTACTAACATCTTAATTGGCACTTTAACAACAATTACACCTCAATTATTAATAAAACTAAAGAAACTATATATATAAAAAAAAACTTTTTATAAAGTAAATCATTTGTAAAAGTATACCATAACATCAAAAAGTAGGAAAACATTCCATAAATAATATTGTTCCCAAAACATACCAGGAAAAATATATTGGCCAATCATTGTCTGCTGCAAATGTACCATGAAGGACATTATCGCAAGTCAGCTGATATTCTTAAAAACATGATGCTACAAATCAATGTTACTAGTACTATCACCACATTTAGGGCCAGTTTATACAGAAAGTAGAAATATTTTAACATATTCACAGACATAAGTGGCAATTTATGTCTTAAACCAACTGAAACAAAAACTACATGAATTCTGTACCATCATTGTCTAAGTGTTAATTGTGACATTGTCTAATGTTAAAGAAAAGATCTTGCGGTGAAGGCGAAGCAATCTGCTTATGCTAGTTAACTTGTACTAGTAGGTTGCTGTCAAGCGTTAATTTAAACCTGCTAATTCATTAACATGCAATTATTACAGCTTTACCTTTATTATTGAAATAGTATTTGCCACATAAGTTATTTCTTTGTTTTGCTATTATCATATAAATTTGTTACTGCATTACTCTAAATTAAAGTTATTAATTGACAGTTTATATTTTTCACTAGTAACTCAAAAGTTCCATTGTATGTTGCTCTTTCAATTTCTCCCGAATCTATTAAGTCTCTTAAAAATCATCTAATCAAAAGATAGAATAAATAACATTTGCTGTTTATTTCATGTGATGATTATCAGATCTAGTGATGTCCATAACCGGGGCTTTTTGGTACACAAATGATTTACCACTTGGCCTATAATAGGCAATCATTTGTGCACCAAAAACCTCAAGGTATGGTGATGACACTAGTAAAAGCATGAAAGTTAAGTAAATTAACATGTAAACAGGATTTGTTTGTTAACTACATGGATCTATCAAATATTGCTCATCAAGATTTAAGCACTACCAATTTTCTGTAACTCGCTATGCCAACATTATCTGAAAGAGATTATCTTTTACTGATAAGATCACCGGGATATGCCCACAACCTTAACAACCTGAATTCCTTCCGAGCTAGGCTAATTGTACAAACTGTAGCCTGACTTTCATATAATCATTTTTTTACCTTTTTTGAGGGATATTTTCTCCGTTTTCTTGTTTTATTAGTGGTGCACAATAAGGAATACTTTTACTATTATTAATATCATATAGTCGTTTTTCACACTAGTAATAACATAGAGGCATTAGTATAATTCCCTAGATTTAGTGATTTTCCTAGAAATCGAATTTTCTAAAATTACATTTTTTTGCTTTGCTCTGGTAGTCAAACCTTCAACCACATTGATACCATCACAAGGCCATACTTAATGTCACCATAAAACCATATGGTACCCATAAAGTTACTGGACATAGACACTTGCCAAAATGATCAATGTTTTCCCTACTACTTCCTTGTGTTTGGTATTTTATTTGTTGTTATTGGCATACCCCGGAATTTTCAGTGCACAAATGATTTGACACTAGGCGGACTGTAGCTTGTAATTTTAAGTCTTAAATAATACAATAAAAGATAAGTCAGCAGTCGCTTAGTCTCCATGAAAAACGTCTAAATGTATCGCTGTATGGATTGCATTATTGAAAATTATATTTTATTACATTATATTTTACCCACTCGAAAAAAACGAAATTGTATACTAACATGTATGTTTTAATACTTTTTCTCTCTTTACTTTTTCATGGTAGCCTATATTACTCAACTGTTTGGTTCTTATTTATGCATTTTCACATGCATAAGACCTATACATTTATTACCTTCTAAAATACTTAATTACATATTCTGTGGATCTTAATTGAGTGAGCATGGCTTCCATACTAATTTAAACAGAAAGTTGGCTGAAATTAAAAAAAAATGTATGTATCATGGAGTGCATATGAATTTTAAAATATTTACTGACTGGCAAAATTGACATATGAAATAATTGAATGAAGAATGAATTGGGAAGCACCAATTTTATTTGTATTTTCTTATATATTTTTTTAATCGGTTTCTTTTATTTACTATAAAATTTCTTCTTGCAAGAATATTGTTGATGTGGTGATAGTAATACATAGGCAAATATTTAAATTCATATTCATTTCTAAAAACGTATAATTTATGCACCAAAAAAAAACAAACAATAGCTACATCATATATGTATTGTTCAACGGACATTTACCTCTGCGCGAGCGTTTTAGGCACCTACAGTTCACATTAAATTATTATTATTATGAGCCTCTTATGTCCCACTGCTGGGCAAAGGCCTCTCCCCTCTTTTTCTATCTGTCGCGGTTTAAAACAACTATATAAAATAAAATAACATAAACATTATCAAATTTGGCTAAATGTTCAGAATGAATCAGATAATTGTTCAAAATACTGTTTTGGATGACAGCTCAATTCAGCTACTCTTTATGAATTAATCCTATTGAAAGTTGTATAATGTCCAAATGTTAGTATTAGTTTCTTTGGTTCTGCGTATTTTTGAATGTATGTTTAGTGGTTTCAATGATATAATTTATTTTCACTACATTCAAATACCGTATTCCACAGACTCCTTCGATAAAGTCTAAAATTCTAAATTTAGCCAGAATTTACAACCAATTTCATTGCAAAGGAAATTGATAACGCACGACTTAGCCGATAACAAGTTGAGGTGAATAACATCGATGTTTGTATCACATTCGTGTTCGCGGATTGTTCCGGCTGCCTACATACGTATAATTATGTATACTACTCATACGTAGTTGCCGAGATTTCGGAGCTTGACTACGTTTTTTTGACACGAACGTAGTTGCCGAGATTTCGGAGCTCGACAATGTTGTTTTGACACGATTGATATTGAAGATTGATATCACCATCTCTTTGTTTTAACATAAATACAAAAGTGATGCAACTAGATGTTTTGATAAATATTCAACCAAGTGAAGTTACTCGGAGTGTTAAGAAGTACTTTCGTGTAATTTATATCCAATTGGATACCTTTGTAATTTGTATGTAGACTTCTCGTGCTGTGTATACATAGGTAGAAATTAAAGGATGTATTTTATGTTTAGTACAACATCAGACCTAGGTGATATGTCATACATCATATACATATACCTACCTATATGACGAAACCATCAAATTGATCTAAGGCTCTATTAGTAGAGGCTGGTCTTTCCGGTTATAATATTTATTGCAAATAATTTGGAATTTTGGCATACATAAATGAAGATAACATGACAATACAATAAAAAAAGTACAGACAACGAAGTGTCGTTAGTTAAAAATTAAATCTTGATTTACGATCTGCGACATGTATTTGTTATCTGTATATTACTCTATCTCTTTATCTAACTTTTGTTACAAAGTGGGCGGAGCGCGATAAAAGTTATCAAATAAGCATATGTCTTACTGACTCTAACCTATAATACAATAGAAGGATTCTTTATTTCACATCTCATAAAACAAAGAAGAAATATACGAAGAAATAAACATAGCATAACTTAAATTAAACATTTAGAACACCCCCACACAAGTAACTGGTTGTCATAAGATCCTCTTTTGATGAGTGATAGCAAAAGCTACTAAAACTAAACAAAACAAAATTTGGAATTCCTAGCTTCAGTATTGGCTGAGATCCGTTCACTTGTTCCGATAAAAGCAAAGCTAAGAAACAAAGCTCAGAACCGTCTCGACAAACCAGGCTTTCGATGAAAAGAAACCGCACTCAAATCGGTCCACCCGTATGGGCGCTACGATGCCACAGACAGACGCACAGATAATAAGTTTAACATGTGTATACACATATTAAACTTATAACACCCCTCTTTTTTCGTCGGGGGTTAAAAGTTGATACACAGTGTATTGATCCAAAAGTACAATTAATTGGCACTTGTGACAGAAATACAGACAGACATCAAGCTGAATTAATTTAGAAGTTTTTTCATGCCTGATGAGTTTCGTAAGACACAGTAAAACTTCGTGGTACAGTCAGCAGCAGAGGTTGTACGCCAGGTCCTCAAAATTATGTGCACACAGATCCTTCTCTCTAGGGAAGTAGGGTTGTACAGTGTGCAGATCATTGTGAGCGTGTTATTATGCTTAGCTACTTTACTGCTGACCGTAGAGAAAGAGAAATCTAAGAAGATTTGAATAAATAAAGAAGGATAACACCAATTTCCTCTTGATTGCATAAATGAAGAACTCTGTTTAAGCAGAGTTGTGCCGTTCCCAAGAATATCACAAACGTTCTTCATTATGTATGTGATATACTTACGTTCCAAACAAAACCTTAGCCAGAACGCCACAGCTCCATCCAAAAACATCAGATTTTTTACAATTACGCTTACAACTTCCCAGCTAGAAAGAATCAAGAGGAGCAGTCACTACGAAACGGACGTTTAAATTAAAAGAATTACCTGTGTCACCATCGGCACTCGAGGCCAGTTAGCTCTGAAGCCTTGACCGCCCTTGCCTAATACTTCGCTCTATTGATTTCTCGTATCACAACTATTTTTAGTTAAACGTGATTTCCGACCTTGAAACAAGGCTGTGAACTTCAAATTTTATTACAACAAATAAAGATCTGAGTTAGAAAAGTAAAGGCACTGGGCATTTCAGCCGTAGTCTAACTAAGTTAAGGCGAATGGTTTGAGCTATAATTCAGTTGCTCTACGTTTAATCCCCGTTTGAAAATCGAAGAGGGTTTTCTACTCCTATCAAATAAGTATAAGCTACTTCTGAAATTGGTGGCGTTACTTCTTGGTTTAGCGGAATCCACGCTGTTGCGTCAAGAAGGATCAAATAGTGTTGGCGTTGGTCACTATTGCAGTGGTTTCCAACCTTTTCTTGGCCGGGGACTACATTTACGATTGTGTTTTCCTCCGGTGACCTCCTCCGGTGGACTCCGGAGATGTTATCGCCTGCGAATTTGAAATCGTTCGCGGACCATATTTTGATTACTGCGTACCACTTTTAGTTGGTATCTGCAGTGGCTAATAATGCTGGATTTGGACATTGATTTAGACTGATTCATGACTGAAGACATCCGATACATCCGATACCGCTTGCCTTGATAGTTGGTTCATGCTTTCCGGCTTTACTTTTTCACAGAACGTGTCGTAATTGGGAGGTATCATTGACGTAATAATACCTCAATGGGAGGTATAGAGAAATTGAAAAGTCTTATTATTGTTTCAAACCTGTGGACTGTAAAACCAGTAAGGTACTTGTGTTATGTGCCTTTGACGTGTGCAACAGGCTTGAAAATCGCGCTTGACATCAGCGCGTCATGAAAAATGACTCACAATTATGACGCCGGTCCAAAGTGCGAGCATAGTCGCTATCGAAATACGTAAAGGATACGGAAATTAAGATAATAAGATTGTTGTTAAGCCATTTCTATCTGCGCATAGATTGGAATGGAATCTAGCGGAGTGATTAATGATGATAGCAGTCCCAAAACCTGTGTGTGACTGTCTATGTCATCATAGCTGTTAAACATGTGGACTAAATTGATTAATGCTTTTTATTTAATAGCCGGTTTCCTCGCTTTGGTTTTAAATATATATTATATTTAGGTGAAATCCAATGTATTACTTAAATGTTAATTCAGTATTATTTACTTACCATCAGAAATACGATATATTGATAGTAGATACTAGTTAAATATCTTATGGTCCATTACATACTAGTCACTTCCTCTGTAACTAAAAGACTTCCGGTATTTTTCCTCTAAATATATCCATTTATCTGGTGAGGATTAGCCACGCGAAAAATACAATAAGGAAAATCTGATTTTGATTATATTTCAGTAGCATACAGATTTATTCCGATTTACTATATTTCTTTTCCCTGTAATGTTCTGTATATTCTGAAATATTCAGCAAATCGTATGCAAAAACGTAACCTACGATCATGCTTACCGGTTTAAAAGAAGATGTTAACATTTTTCACCGTATCGTTGGATAAACGACCGGCGGAAGCGATCATTCGCGAGAGCCCCATGGTAACGCACAAACACACGAAACGACAAGTTACTACTAAAATACCAGTCTCTTACGTCCTTTCGTAGTCGGGTGGAACAACGGCCGTCGGCTGCCAAAATGACGAAGTTGGTACGAAGCTGTCGGTCGGTTACGTCCTTCTGTGATTCGGTGAAGCTATGGTCGTACATCGTCGAAATGATGGAATTAGTATGGAATCGTCAGTCGGTTACGTCCTTTTGTGGACGGGGATATAACGGTCGATGACCGTTTGCGCACCTGTACCGTAATAGCTAGGGCTGATGCTGCGTATGCGTGCCGAATGGCAAAAATGAATAGCGGATGTCATCTGTCATTTCTTATATCGCATTGCATAACACACTGGCTAATATAACTGGAATTTTCTCGATGTGTAATATCGTTTGTTTGTCTTGTGTGATATAGTTACTCCCCGTCTCCCACGCTGTGCGCAATAAATATGTACCTAGGTACAGTCTGTTCATTTGTACTTGTCCTATTCAGTAAACAAAGTTCAAATGTTAAAATTTACATTTAATGCCAAAACTAGTTGTTTTCGCAAGCAAATCGATTTAATTTATGAAATTGGTAACGTGATATCCAAAAATTGTCTTGGACTCAGGTTATTTTATTTTATGTATCCGAAAATGGCAATTTTTTATAAAAATAAATATAATTTGAGATTATTATATAGTTGCCGGCAAATTTTTTGAACAAAAATGGCGGATCTGGCCGTGTGCATTTGTACGTAAATCGGCTACTGCACAGTCAAGGTTATGCTCTAGCTGTATCTTGTTTACTAAATTAGACGAGTAAGGATGAAAGACTGTAAATAATATTTGACATGTGACAAATTGTCAATCTTGCGGCTCAGTTGTGTTAAGTACCTACTTGCATAACTGCGGTTACGTGACAAGCGCTCGGTGCTGGTTATGCTAGGTCAGCTGCCCGTCTAGCACAACTATGCTTCGCGAATCTGTCGTGGGGCATACCGTCACCTGACTGTGCAGTAGGTACTGTGAGAGTGTCAGGCTGACACTCTCACAGTACTGCACAGAAAGAGATAGATAAATATCTCGCGCAAGAAAGAGCCGCGTATCACAGTTGTGCTAGAGGTGCTGGAGTGAGATGTTTGTCTCATTGAGACGAAGAGCCAACACTTTGTTTCTAATTTAACCTTAACTTTTCGATAAAATGCCAAAGCGTGATGGTACTATAATCATATTTCAATTGACATATAGTAATTAAAAAACAGAATTTGTTGACAACCCTACCCATCCAATCATGATTTGAACCCCATTATTTTAGGCGAGGCGTTCTAGTTACTAGGCAAACCATTCAATTTTAATGGTGTAGTATATGTTTCTATAGTACATATAATATACTGGCATTTACGTTTGTAGCAATGACGTGCACAACATTCGAATATAAGCGAAAGACATTTCTGTCGGTGAATACATGCCACATATATGATGAAACAAAGTTTCCTTTTTAGGGTTCCGTACCCAAAGGGTAAAAACGGGACCGTATTACTGAGACTTCGCTGTCCGTCCGTCCGTTTGTCCGTCCGTCTGTCTGTCTGTCACCAGGCTGTATCTCAAGAACGGTCATAGCTAGACAGTCGAAATTTTCGAAGATGATGCATTTCTATTGCCGCTATAACAACAAATACTAAAAATAAAATAAAATAAATATTTAAGGGGGGCTCCCATACAACAAACTTGCTATAGATTATGGTACGGAACCCTTCATGCGCGATTCGGACTCGCACTTGCCCAATTTTTTAACTATAGAACCCTGAAACTTCATACAAAGTTGGTAACAAAATAAATCACGTCTAATCCTTATATGGCAGGGCTTTTATTATATAAGGATAATTTAGGACCTGAATATAAATATAATCACACTAAATATTATAAAGGCAACAGTTGGTGAGAGGGTTTGTATGTTTGTTACTTGTTCACGCTCAAACGGCTGGACTAATTTTGATAAACTTTAGTATGATGGTAGCTGACACCCTGGATTAACACATAGGCTACTTTTTATCCGAAAAAAATAGTGTTCCCGTGGGACGAGCGGGTAACACTGCGGGCGCAGCTGTAATAAATAAACTATGATTGTCTATCCGGACATCCGGATGTCGAGGGATGTCGGTATCGGGTTCAAATCTGGAAAGATTGCACTTCCCGCAGTATTTGTGTAATGTGTATGTGTATTTAAAAAAACAGTTTTTCTGTAATTTAAAGAATACATAATTAATTATGATGTAACTGAATTTGCGAATATTTAAATAAAGTTTTTCATATCTATGTAATATACCTGTGGAAACGTTTGCATAGAAATTCTGTCGAATATACGGCGTTCCACTAACAATAGAGATAACAGTACAGTCTGTTTAAAACATTTTCTTCGAATACTATTATAACTGCCTGACGGATTGAGCATAATATTTACGATAAGGAAAGGAGGGTCGCCGCTGGCATCGCTCAGGGCACTGTCTGCCACTAAGGCTTCCTCCCACTAACCGTGTTAAGCCCTCCCCTCTAAGGCTTGTCGGCCACTAGCCTACACGTACCATTACGCCAGACTAATGCTGATGTGTTTTTGTTCGAGCTTCTGGACCTTTTGGATAGCAATATAATTTACAGCATGTTTTTAAAATGGCTTACTAATGGATTTGTGTGCATGGTTTTAATATGGGTCTATATTTAATGCTAGAATTATTTTCCGTCCATGTTTTATTTCGGCGAAACATAATTTCGTAATAATCATTTTTCTTTGAAACCATAACATATTTGAGATTGTCATAAAACAAACTTAACCTAACCTACCCTAATCAATACGATGATATTTGGAAGAATTATGAAAAATGTATTACTATAGACATAGAGGAATAAAAATTCTGCGGAATGATTTTTCGGTGAAACATTCGACGAAATAAGTTTCTAGGAGTCAAAAGGTTCCTTTTTTAATATAGAATGTAGAATTCAGACTATGAACTGAAGAATCGTCATTTGTACCAACTTGGGATTTTTAGAAACTATTACCTACGAGGACAAAAATTGAATTTTGTTTGTTTCCTCATTACAATTACCTCTCTGTAGTACACGTCGCACCTTTACTATGTAAACGCTTTTACGCTTAAAACTATTATTTCGACACAATAATTATAATTGAGATAAACTCGGCATCAATACGTAGATATCACTATTGACAATCACGCAATCATTTTCGTAACGGCGTGTAAACAATCACAGTTAGCGTAAATGTATTTAAATATGAATACGACACAAAAAAATGCACGTTGCATGTATGTTTACTTTATATTACATGAGGATGTTGCCTTTCTTTATTTATAATTTATATGTGCACATTTTAGCTTATATCTACCCTAGTATGCTACGCTTTAGGTAACGACATGCATGCATAAATTCGTAGTGTAGAACAATTTTTTCGCACCTTAATGTTAGTCCAGTGGACAGCAATCCTAAGAACCTCCACTTTACTTAGTAAATCCTGTAGTGCTCGTCACTTTCGTGCACAAAAGACAAACACTTCTTATTTTTTGCTATACGTGCGTAATTTTCTAATACGAATTAAGTCTGTGAACCCTTTTTTTCGTATTTTCGTTATATTTAAGTGTGTTAATAGTGTTTATATGTTTTTTACTAACATTGTAATGGTTTTGTGCTACATGTGGACCGTCAAGTTTTTTGTTTTGGAAAATTTACAGGAAAAACTTGGCGTCCGCATGTGTTTATCTGATATCCAATAACAAATGGTTTGCACGTTGTATATTCAAATTTGTATGAATGTTTATGTTGTCGGCAGAGTTGCGGCACCACGATACTTCGGCGTTTTTTGAGTTAACAAATAACCATACAAAGTAAGTCTGAGTAGTGAAACCCAACGTTACCCATTTTTGCACTTTGCCAGCTTCTATTCTTTAATGCTATAAAGAATTAGCGTGACATAAGCTTGCGTAATCATATTCATTGTTTATTTTGTATACAAGTTTACAACATTATCATTTCATATCAACGAACTATTGTACGGGATTTGAACCCGCAATTACCAAAACATTGACCTGATCTTTGGCGCTGTGCCAATAATTGGCGACATAAAATCTCATTGTTTGATTCCTGTTTTTTATCACATTATTTATAGCGCTAAAGTTTTAAAAACAGAAATGTTATGAGTTTTTATTATTAGAGTAGTTTTTTTACAAGTAGACGTAGTAGTAAACGCCAACCAAGGACTAAATTTGACGTTTATAAATCCAAACTATCGCCACGACATTTTTACTTTCACGATGTGCTCTATTTGTCTTCCTATGTCAAATTGTCAAAGCCAGTTCATGTGCCTCGAATACCAATTATAGAAATATACGATGATTTTTAATCGGTGATCTGATCAGGTACCAACTTTTCTAACTCAGTAAATGATGGCGGTCATGTTGAAGTCGTAATTACATGAAAACAAACTTTATTTTTTATGATAATTTTTATTTTGAAACCAATTTTGCCTTAAATTCCGTGTCACCCTACTAATCTGTATTTGTGAGCTTACAGCCTTTTTAATAATTTAATGGCAATGACAATTTATGAGTAATAACTTGTCATTGTCATTACCTATACAAAGTCGTAGAAAATTTGGTAAAATTTCCCGCCAAAGCGATGACACTTGACGTAGGTATCGTGCTTCAATAATTTTATTTTATTTTTTATTTTATGTAGGATGAACATGTATCTAGTGGTTATTGGTTTTAATTATGTTTCAACTTTTAATTAATTAAACAGTGAGATAATTGCTCGAGACTTCGCCTATTAAGTTTAATTTTAGCTGGATATTAATATTTTTCTACTCCTGATCACCGATTAAGAATCATCGTGTATATGAATGTCTAAGATACGGCTCATAGCTCAAATGGCTTTATGCAATATCGAATTAATTTCCTGTTTCGATTGCAATTAGAGATGTGCCGTTCTCGAGAACGTTTCCCTATTTGTCTGGGGAAAGAACGTTCCCGAGAACCTTTCTCATGCAAATCGGGGAACGTTCTGGAGAACGGCACATTTCTAATTGCCATCTATCAACACCTACTTTGAATAGACAGCAGGAATCTGGCTATATATAATTCAACAATTAGGTCCACCGTTTATCTGCGGCAGGTCACTACCCGCGTAATACGTCGCTTTGTTTACACACCCGAAATAGTCTCTTTGTACCGCTGTGGAGCATCGTTTGGATAAACAAGGTTGAATGCGTAAACTTGGGTCTTTTGTCCGGAAATGGCGCTAGCTGAACACCAGGATATCAAAACGACTGTGCGCATACTGCAATGCAGTCGGGCAATCACTAAATAAGAACCTTTTTTCTATGTGAGAAGCGAGGGGTACGCTACAATACTCCAAAGTTTCATTTGCCCGAATGCATCATAATTCCGAAAACCGTGTTCTGATAAAATATTTAGATATTTTTTGGGATATCATATTATAATTATAACCTTATCCCCTCAACTAATTATAGTAAGTAACGAAAATGATCGTTTCGTGTTATTTCTCTTTTGTAATACTTTTAGGATTTTATAAATATCGTTTTATATAATTAGGTTAGGTTTGTTTTATAATTATTCTGAAAAAATAACAGTTTTGGAAATAAATGCCTTTCGGATAAATGAAAATTTGGCGAAACGATACATGTAGATGGGAATTTCAGATAGGTAACCAAATTAAAGGTTTTAAGCCCTAATATATATTACCATCGCAATAGTTGGATCAAATGTATTATACCTGTAAAAATGTATGTTAAAATAAATCGGGCTTAAAAGTATATTTTTCCTTAGTACCCTTGGGTTCCAAACAGCTTTTTAGGTACCTTACGGTACATGAAAACAAAACGCATGGTAGTACATTTGTAATAATATCCAGACGATATTTTAGTAATTCTTATAGACAGCGGGAGGTACTTGCAGGTTGTGGAATGAAATTCCTATAGACCAAGAGGTTTCCATTGCTTTGTACTGTGACTGTGACATAGCGTCCTTAACGTTGAGAATGTTTTTCCAAGGCACTCTGTTATTCGGATATTTGTGATTTGCCATTAACAATCTAAATAAAGATATTTTCTAAGGACTATGCGTGTCTTGAGTCCAACTTTGAATGTCAAATCTAAATTTTGTATTTTCTAAAAAAAAATTGGTCTTAAAATGTCGAATTTTGTCTCCGCGATTTTCTTGGAGAACTTTGCAGCAAAACAAAAGACAATAAGAAAATGAACTGTACCTAAAGTGTTTGACAATTTACTACGCGCAATTACATTTCATGCCTTTCAAATATTTGTATACAATTAACGATGTCACAGTTAGCAGGCGAGTAGGTAATATGTAATATAATAACGGAAAATTATATTGAGACATTCGGGACTTAGGTTTAGTTGTCAATTATATTCCATCTATTTAAATAGTGAATGACATCTGATGCCACGTGTAATACGGTCAAAACAAAATTAACCAATCAACACATTGATTCATATAAAATTCTCCAAGCGCCAACACGTCTAAAGACCATGACAATAGCTACCGCCAAGCCATTACACTTGTTATTGCAACTTTCATACTTCTAGAATATTCTGCGTCTTGTTTGATCCGCGTATCAGTTGATAAGATAGCTTGATGCCAAAACAAAGAGTAGAATCGGTCACATTATGTTTGGGAGCGCGGCGGCATAGCCGACCTCGAGTAAGGTCAATTAATATGCTTTGCAGGACAGTGAACTGACCTGGGAAATTACTGTCATGGTGTCACGTTTGCTATTTCAATTCTACGCAATATTATTAATCCCTACGGTCTCTCGAATATACTTAGCCAAGTCATTTATCACATATCTTTTAGCTTTTGGTTTTGGCGTTTGCTTAGCAGAAGTTAGTTTTCTGCGAGTTGCTTTAGTAACTCAGAAAAGTTGCAAGACTGAAGAAACTTTTTCCAAACCTTCGTATCTATCTACCGTTCAATACCTACGCGGCAGTGGGGCACTTATTAAGACGACACACCACTGTTAATTGTCCCTTACTATTAGTTTACGTTAAGTATTCACCTGTCAAATGAGGACTAACTAAACATATCGTAATCGGGTTCGACAAATCGAGGTTTCGTTCTCGACTGTCTCTTCCTCCAAAATTTTACCAATTGTAATAACATTTTGGAAACTGAATAGGAATAGTCTATTATTAGAAATAGTATGTTCCATATCGGATCGTTTTCATTTTTGCGCAAATTATGATAGAATTTGTGTACTGTGCGTCGGTTTGCGGCGGAATTATCCCAAAAATAGACACCTCGTACACATTTTTTTTTTTAAATAAGCGCAAAAATTGTTTCCTACGGAGATAGAACATTTATTTCCATTCAGTTCCTAAAATTGCGTAACGATTAGTTAAGGTTTGGAGGAGGAAACTTTTCACTCCTAATATTCATAAAATCTTTATCTTGGCACGCCGTATTAGCAAGTCTCCTAATGGGATATTAGGGGGTAAATAAATAATAAATAAATAAATATCAGACAACCACACACAAGTCAACCTAGTCCCAAATTAAGCTCAAGAAGGCTTGTGTTATGGGTACTAGGCGACGATATACATACTTATATAGATAAATAAATACTTAAATACATAGAACATCCATGACCGAGGCACAAATATTCGTGTTCATCACACAAATATTTGCCCTTGCCGGGATTCGAACCCGGGACCGTCGGCTCAGTAGGCAGTTGCTTAACCACTGCGCCAACCGCGTCGTCTGATAATGTCTGTAAATGTTTATGCAACTGATAAATATCTGTTAATACTTAGTCGTTACATTTCACAAACCCATGTTTACATAAAGCCCGGCTTTTCCGAATATCCTCTGTATTGGTCGTAGATACATGCCATTAGCAATAGTGGAATATTTGCCTAAAGGTGCTATATTTATTTGGGAATCCATATTTGCTGTCCTATCGATTTGAAGATTTTAGTCGGATTAGATGCGTAGTAAGTATATAAACAGTAGATTTCCCTTGTTTAGTATGGAGACTAAATACTTCTATCTTGATTATGATTGAACGTTGTCATATGTTCAAAACGCCTACCTGAAAAAAACCATTTATAGAGTGATAGGTGCTCTCTAGAAAAGGTATTTAATGAGAAAAGTTGTTTCATTAGATGGCATCACTGTCATCAGTCATTCGCGATTCAACGTATGGAGTATGGAGTGTCTGAAGATAGTAATGTCACCCATTGATAACTTTACCAACATCACGTATCTTACATAGAATGCTACCGAGAGTGTCAGACGTGACATATTAAAATTAAATACATCTTAAACGAATTTACTCACTTCTTTGCGACTAGCCGCCGTCGCGACTGATAGGAGCTCATGAAGATGAATCGCGAACCAATTCGAAACATTTTCATGTGTATTTTAATATCTCGTATCTTTCTTATTTTCACTATATTATTTTCCTGCTCCCTGATTTAGATGCATTAAAATTATAGCTATATCATAGGCAAACAATTGCCAAAGAAGGCGAATAGCAATCCTTAGTGATTATACTAGAATAACCTTCAACAAACTAGATTACAGATGTTCTATCTATATTCTATACCTATAGGTCCTACATTCCATTCTTGTGTTTACTAAAAATAGGTGTTTAGTTACATATTGTGACGTCTAAGCAAGTTCTAAGTTCTTAGGTAGGGTTGTCTATCTCTTCGTAACAAACTTCAAAACCGTTGGACCGATTTAGATATTTACCAATATGTAACTATTCATTATGTATATAATATATTATTATTTTAATCGTGCCGGGCACTAAGGTCAAAACTACTAAAATTCGACTCCAACCCCCTGTTGCTAGTTTGAAATGATATCTCATTAAAATCAAAAAGTTTGGCGAAATATCGATATCGTCGGGGATAGTGCAATGCCGCGTAAATAACAGCTGTCGATAAGTTCTCATTTCAATAAAATACTTAGCATTTGTTTTAATATTGATTCGTATACACTTGTCACTTACGCGGTATTGCACATTCCCCGGCGATATTTCATACCGGTTATTTCGTATACAAGTGTTGCCGGTAATCCCTATCGGTATATCCAATTCGAAGCCTCGTTGTTTATTTACACGGAACTCGCGGAAGGAAGGAAGTAACCCTCAGCAAAGTTATTTTTGTACCAACAAATGTGACTCACCTTGGACGTCATCGTATAAAATCATTATCCTTAACAGCTTATCGACTTGACAGATAACGACGTGTTGAATGAATGTTTGTTTAAAACGAATCAGGTTGAAATCAATGTGTTTTGTCCAAGTAAGTGTGTTTCTATTGTGACCACGGCTAGCCGTTTTTTTATGGCAGCCCTAGGGCTGCCATAAAAAAACCCGGACAATTGGCGTACCTAAATCGCATTTGTTCCCCGGACATGTCCGAAAATAATGTTATTAATAGAAAAACAATCGCTTTACGCTGCTAACGCGTTACGCTGAATGAAGCTAGTGCCCTGATTGCGCTTTGTATTATTTATACGGTTCTTACCCACTTTGTACACAATAATGCCGGTAAATAATTAATTCCGTAAGGTGTTTCCTCATATAAAAAGTGTTCACTTTTTGAAAACCCCCCGGACGGCCCCCGGACAGCCTCCAAACTAGGACAAATCCGGGGAAACCCGGACGGATGGCAGCATTAACCACGGCAGATTCAAGGGATCAGGTGGACTGCAGGTCAAAAGTTTTGCCCAGTTACACTACAGGCGTAATGGTAGTATCAAGAATTTAAATTGGCAGTTTTGCACAGCCAAGCTACCCGTTTCTTGGCACCCAGTGTACCAATAATAAACATTTAGCACCATTTAGTTTTTATAGGGCTGTCACCACAGATAATCTTACTGTAGTCTAGGACAAACATCAATAATATACAGTTTTCGTAAAAATACGCAAGTCCGAAATGGCTACTGATTTTATGGCTTTATTTTTTTATTAAGTTGGTTACACTTGAATCGTTTTAGTTAGACTTTTTGACAGTACCTTAATGACTTCAGATTAATTCAGTATTCCCTACAATTTCTTGAAATGACTAAGCATAAATGCCGTATACCTTCCGTCGGTCCGTACCTTTAAATATATGCATAACTATTATAACTAATTACATATCATCATCAAAATCTAGCCATTGAATCCTTATAATCTATGCATTCTCGCATTTGAAACCGAGGACTTGATTTCTTTATGAATTATTTATGTATATTTGTTTTGCTGTGTTCAATTACTTCTAGATGGCTCAATATATGCACACTCAGGGTTCTATATTACATTTTACCATGTACTTAAGATTTTGTGTCATAACAATGTTCGAATTTCATTTCGCTAAGTGATATCTACCCTACCCTACCTTACCCTATAATATTCCGCCAGCGTAATGCACGCTTTTTATTTTTTATATATTTATTACTTGTTTTTTTTTTTTACTCTTAGTTAATTAGAATTGTGTGTATTTCAGATGCCCCGGGGACGGGACGATATGCAAGTAAACGTGGCGGGTCTAAGGAGAAATATTAAAAACCTCGCGCACAACTATTCCGATGCCCAGGTAATAATAAACCTTAATAATTGATCCTGAGCTAGTATACGTTTCCATTATAGATGACTCGTTCTCGAAAACGTTCTCAAGAAAATTTACGGAAATTCGCGGAAACGGCACATCACTAGTTTCCTCTGGAGCGGACGAATCATCAGCCTTTTAACAGTGTTCTTGATTAACTTTATACTTATTTTAAAATTCTAAAATTTTATTGAAATCGGTTTTCTTCCACTCAATGGTGAGTGGTCATTATTTCAGAAAAAATCTTAACGGCGCTATGAAAGAATTGTATAGGCGCCTGACGCCAGCCGTAAGACGCCACCTGTTGGTAAAATTTTCTTTGACCTCTCATCACGGCGGAACAGCTAGACGGATGTTAACCAATTTTGGTACAGAGATAGCTGGACATCAAAGATGAAGTTAAAGTTTTACGGGAACGAAGTTCATTGTCTATTCGAATCATCGACATTTCGAGTTTTAATTAAAAATAAATAAAATGAATAGTCAATTTACATTATTTATTGTAGGGACTTGCTTAGTTTTAACACTTTATCACTTAACAATGCGTTATGCCGACTTTCAATGCACATTTGTTGAAACATGCTCTGACTGATCGTCCCATACGTTTTGTGAGTGGCAATTAACTAACCACTTCACTCCGCTCTTAAGATTGTCTGATACTAGATTCTCTAGTGTTTTATAATGTGACAGTGTGTGTGTGAACTCGCCTCTATTGTTAACGGCTTAGATATTGTTGAGCACATTCTTCACAATTTAAGAACTCTACTTCAAAATATTGACAATCTTAGTATGCAGTTTGACATAAGCCAGTAGTAAGTAGTAGCTAATTTTGATGCTGAAGTATATGTTCGATACGGGTGCGGTTCAAGTTGCATAAAAACTTTTAGCATATTTTCATTTAACTACTTTCAAAATGAATAATAAATTGCATAAAAACAAAATTCATAATTTTGTCAACCATAATATTTAAACATCATAACCATTAATAATCATAATAACATTAGTTATAATGTTCATAAGTCATAATGTCACTTGGTATAACATAAATTCAGAATATTTATTAAAACTCATAAAATCACCTAAAATAATTGTCAAGTTGCATAAATATCATGTCAAATAAGTCCTAAAAAAAAGGATATAAAGTTGTTGAGTACCTACCTACTGAAATATTGTTATGTTTTTTTTTTACCCTAAAAACGAAACTGCTCCAAAAGATAGGTAGGTTAGGGTTATTTTTTTTTATGACCTTAAAAACGAAACTGCTCCAAGAGACAGGTAGGTTAGGGTTAGTTTTTTTATGATCCTAAAAATGTAACTACTCCCAGAGATAAGTAGGTTAGGGTTTTTTTTAACCCTAAAAACGAAACTACTCCGAGATAAAGGTAGGTTAGGGTTATTTTTTTTATGACCCTTAATCGAAACTGCTCCAAGAGATAGGTAGGTTAGGGTTATTTTTTTTATGACCCTAAAAACGAAACTGCTCCCAGAGATAGGTAGGTTAGGGTTATTTTTTTTATGACCCTAAAAACGAAACTGCTCCCAGAAGAGATAGGTAGGTTAGGGTTTTTTTTTATGACCCTTAAAAGGTAACTGCTCCTAATTTGGCTCGGCAATGGGGAAGAATGAATAAGAAAAAAATATTATATTTTTGTATATATATATTTGGACAACATTTATGCTTTAAGTTTTTATGAAAACAGTATGATATGACAATGGTATAGTATACAAAGTGACTATTAAATATGCTATTTGTCTATTATGCAAATACATTATTATGCAATTAAACTATTATAATTTTCGAAGTTATGCAATTCGTTTGTATGCATTTTGTTTTTATGCTATATGATCACTTATGCAGGTTGAAATTATGCAATTCGTTTTATGCAAAATGAAAATTCGCAAATTGTTGTTATGCAAAACATTACACACCCGTTCGATACAGATGGATGATTGAAGAGGTAGTCTTTTTTCAACTGTGGGGACTTTAACAAGCTAATAAATAAAATAACTGAAGGAATTAAACAACCCCAGATATAATTTCATTTTATGACTATTTTTATTTTGACAAGATTTTCAAACAGTTGGATAGATTTTTGACAAATATAGCTAGCGTAGGAACACGCTATCAAGTAAAAAATGGAATGATGTCAGTCCAACCGTTTTAAGAGCTACGATGCCACAGACAGACAGACACACAGATATAGGCTTCAAACTTACAACACGCTGCGTCGAGGGTTGAAAAATAATAGACCACTAACCTTGCCATCATTTTCAGGTAAAAGTGCGCGAGGCAACATCAAACGACCCATGGGGCCCCTCAAGCACTCTGATGGCGGAGATCGCCGACCTCACCTACAACGTGATGGCATTCACGGAGATCATGCAGATGATCTGGAAGCGGCTGAACGACCACGGCAAGAACTGGCGGCACGTGTACAAGGCGCTGGTGCTGATGGAATACCTGATAAAGACGGGCAGCGAGAAGGTCGCGATGCAGTGCAAAGAGAACATATTCGCGATCCACACGTTGAAGGACTTCCAGTATATGGAGGAGTGGAAGGATCAGGGTGAGACTTTCGTTTATTTACTATAATTCTAGGTCTTTGCGGGGTACACGAAGCCCTCTTGCCCAGCGAGACACCACAGTGACGTCGTGAGCTACCGCATACAAAACAAATCGTATTGGAATGTATGTAAGCTAACTCACTAGGCGCCGCTTAGTTACTGCGTTTAGTTTAGGGTGCGCTGCTATGACACATTATGTTATGGGGTACACTAAGCGCCCTGACCCACGGGACGCCACAGACACATCACCAGCTATCGCATCCAAAATGAATCGTATCGGAATGTATGTAAGCTAACTCACTAGGCGTCGCTTGGCTACCGCGTTTAGTATGGGGTGTGTAGTTGGCGACGCTGCTATGACACATTATGGGTCTATTATTGGCGTTCACGGAGATCATGCAGATGATCTGGAAGCGGCTGAACGACCACGGCAAGAACTGGCGGCACGTGTACAAGGCGCTGGTGCTGATGGAATACCTGATAAAGACGGGCAGCGAGAAGGTCGCGATGCAGTGCAAAGAGAACATATTCGCGATCCACACGCTGAAGGACTTCCAGTATATGGAGGAGTGGAAGGATCAGGGTGAGACTTTCGTTTGTTTACTATAACTGTAGGTCTTTGCGGGAAACACTAAGACCCCTGACCCGCCGGGACGCCACAGCTACATCGCCCATCGCCAGCTGTCGCATCCAAAATGAATCGTATTGGAATGTATGTAAGCTAACTCGCTAGGCGCCGCTTGGCTACCGCGTTAAGTATGGGTTGCTTAGCTGGCGACGTGAACTGGAGGCCTTTGTTTCCTAGAAACTTATTTCGTCGAATGTATTATTTCGCCGAAAAATCGTTTCGCAGAATATATATAGTCATACATTTATCATAATTCTTGCTGATATCATCCTATTGATTAGGTTAGGTTAGGTTACATTTGTTTTCTAGCAATGTCATATGGTTTACGGTTGCAAAGAAAAATATTTTCTACGAAATGATTGATCGGCGAAATGAAATACGACAAAAATAATTCTAGGAGTCAATATAGACCCATGCAAAATGCATACGTGTAATACATTGTTGGAAAGTAATGGGGCTTCTAAACGGGCCATATTCTACTGCAATTTGTGGCCGGCAACTATGGCCGTCCCTCTCTGACCAGTGACACCCTACGCTAGAGCAAGATGCAAATAATGGCCGGCCACAAATTGCAGCAAAACATGGCCCGTTTAGAAGCCCCTTAACAATTGCATCTTAATGCTTAGTAGGTACTTATTTCTTTATTGTCCTCTTGAAACATAAGGATATTGGTTTAGTAACATTTCTGAGTACTCAGTACCACTACCGCAGATTATTCACCGTCAGGAATTTGTGCCGCAAAAAACCCACAGATCAAATAATTGCTACGGTTCGCTTGTTTTGGTATACATACTTATCTATATTAGGTTTAAACTATATGAGGCCAGCGTTTTTCTTGAAACCACATATTAGTGTGTCGTGGTGATCTGTGCTCTGTCAAAATTTAAGTGTAGCACCAGGATATCTGCTAAAAATCTCGAAATTACACAAAAATGCGTCTACTAAACTGAGGTGGTTGGAACGTTAGGGGGCATCCTCACTACGCCTGTAATTTAACAAAAGAAGTATATGAAAATGAAACGACGATGATGATGATTTGGTGTAGGGACGACCGGCCGGAGACACGGGCTGTCGATCGCTTGACTGCGTTCATTCAGCCCAATTCCCAATTGGAGCCAAGTTACTGTTCCGGCGGCGCTCCCATACAGCGCGTTCCTCGTATCTTCTTATTCTCCTGAACAAAGAAAGGACATCTTTAAGGTTAATAATGTCCTTCATCTGTTCCTCTCCTTCCTTCATCTCTTCCTACATCTTTTCTGAAGATGCTATATCGTATTGTCGCATACATGCAACACTCTGCTATGACATGCTTACTTGTCTGCGCCTGGCAACAGTGCGAGCAGGATGGAGTACTTACTACACCCATGAAAATGACATGACTGCGAGGATGCTCCCTTTGGAACAATGAACAATTTCTACAGACTGGTTAATCATACTGAAACTGGCCCCCAAAAATCGAATACTAAATTCTGCAGATACGACAAATTTAGTCACAGATATCTGATTTCACAAAAATCACGTAAACCTTTCAGAACCAAACAGGCATAAGTCCTACGAAATCCATAAACACATCCGTCGTTCTGGAAATCCTACCACATGTATCGCGTCCAGTAACAACCCGTTATCGTTAGGTAGTGTTACGTACTAATCGGTCGTCTGTCGGTGCTATCGCGGCCTTGCATTGCTTATTACACTCTTGATTTATTCTGGTTTGTGTGTGTTACGCATACGGAAGGAAAATTTCAACGCCATAATTAGCTATGCGAACTTTGAAACGGCTTTTGTTGGTCGAGTCTTTAATTGAATAATTAGCATTGTGTTTTATTTATGTCTTTATTTTCTTAGATCTGATTCAACTAATTTTTGTTTGGTGGTATATATCGGTGATAAGGCGAGGTGTGCCCAGAACTATCAAAAAATCCACCCTAAATTAATTTAGGAGCAATTTATTCTTGAAAATGCTCGTATAACACGAAAGCAAAAAATTGCTAAATACAAAATAATTGTGAATACACTAAAAGGAAGTATTTTCATTCATTTAATTTCTTTGACGAATGATCATCGTTTACAATATAATTCTATGACAGTCTTCAAATAATACCGATTACGTCATGTTATTGTTATCTTCTGTTATTATACTATCCAAATCTATTATCGCGTAATTAGTCAGCGTCTTGAGGGACATATATACCTAATCTCACGTAAAAAGAGCGGTGTCTTACAGCTTTTTTATAGTATATATTTCTTTTGTTTAATTTAAAATTTTATATTTTGAAACCTTTGTCGACCAAGAATTAAGACCGACTTTTATAAAGACCACGTTACATGACAGAGTAAAAGTTTTTATGTATATGTATTGGAGTAGTGAGGAGGACGATTTATTACTTCCTACAGCATACATTTCGCAATGCGATGAAATAATAATAAAGTCCACTCTTTCTTCCAGGACTAAACGTGCGCGAGAAAGCGAAACAGCTAGTGAACCTCTTAAAAGACGACGAGCGATTGAAGAACGAACGCGCACGCGCATTGAAGGCGAAGCAACGGTTTGCGCAGAGCGCCAGCGCCTTCGGCAGCGATGGCGCACTAGATACACCCTCCAGCCCGAACTACCCGCCTGTTGAAAACGTAAGCTAATCAGCCTATTAAAACAGCTCAGTAGAACGGGGAAACAATCCGCTCTGAGAAGATACCGTTCTCAATTGAAAACGTACCTAAATGTCTGGCATATGTTATTAAAACTATGGTGAGACATCTTTAAAAATTATTAAAAAACGTTTTAGATTTACGTAAAAATTGTCCTGACGGCCCGACATGTTTCGAACTCCTATGGAGCTCTTCATCAGGGACAGTTATCCGTGCTTCTGCGCAATACTCCGAATGCATCATCATTCCGAATTTTCATTATTCCGAAAACCATGTTCTGATAAAATATTTAGTTTATTTTTAGGATATTACACAACCCTAACCTAACCTAATTAACTAATGTAACATAAATGGTCCATGGAAAAAATTATCGTTTCGGAATTTTGAAAATTCGGAATATTGATGGTTTCGGATAAATAACATTTCGGAATTATTGAGTGATCTCTGCTAAAAGCAATTTGGGCAGAGATGACGCCACTATCGAAAACTATAGTGTCGTGATTTTTCTCCGTAATAATTTTGAGACCCTGTGTTCTGGCTGCTTATGGTAGATTACTCTCATTAATTTCATATGTTACCTTTTCAGTTGAACAGCGAGTCAGCAGAATGGCACGGGCGCGAGTCGGAGCTCGCGCGACCTCTAACCGCGGGCGAAGAGGAACTACAGCTCCAGTTGGCGTTAGCCATGTCCAGGGAGGAGGCCGAGCGGGAAGAGAGACGGCGGCGGTCCGACGACGTGCGGTTACAACTTGCCATCAGCCAGTCTCAACACGATCTGCAGTGAGTTTATTAGCTAGTACATCTAAAATTGGAAAATGTCACGAGAGACGTAGGCGCTTTAAAACTAGAGTTTAAACGATATCATAGAAATATGATGCAGAGATGGAGAGAAGAAATGAAGAGGAGAAAAGGTGGAAACGGTTCCAGCTTACGATCGATTTACCGTGAGCATTTATTTTTAGTCTATGACAAGGGATCAAAATAGTACGAATACGACACGGAGCCGAAGGAGCAACTGATTGAAGAAGAGGAAAATTCGAAGTTTAATATATTTCAGGATAATTTATGTGTGCACCTTTTGGGTACGGTTGGATAGTGTGGATTACAAGTCGAGTGCTACAATGCAGTCCTATATGAGCGCTGCACCTCAGAGAAACACATGATACGCGGTAGTAGCACGATTTTTTTCATGGCTCCTAGCGCACACACGTCACACACTGCAAAAGTCATGCACAGATCATACATATCTATAAGAGTAAAATAAGGGCTTTACCTTCTGGTTCTAATTTCTCTGCGTATTGGATTAAATTTCTGTAACATCGAATCAAAGTGAAAGCCAACCTGATGCCTTTGTTGATGCTACCCTGCCAATCCTTAAATCCTTTCCTTTTCCCATAGCCCAAGACTCTACCCTCGCCTCGACCACGCCCCGGATCCGTACTTGGTGTACAACTGCTGGCAACGCTCTGTACAGTTAGTGGTTCGATTCCAGAAACTATTATGTAGACTGCTAAAACCACTTTAGACAATTATTTCCGTGTAGTATTTACTTTCTTCAGGTAAGTACATACGTTCTCATCAAAGTCAACTTTATTGTGTTGTTTCGTATATTATTTAAACGGGTGTATATTTATTTAACATTATTTTTATTGTATATCTTATTATACGGACACCTTCACTTCCCCTAATTTCATGTGTCATAATGTATCACTTGCCATAATTTTCATTTTGCCATAAACTTTTTATTTCATAAATCATTAACTCTTCGGGATTTCTATAATACTATTCATGGAGAAATCATTAGGTTAGGTTTGTTTTATGACAATCCTGAAAAGTTTCAGCTTACAGAGAAAAATAGATTTATGGCAAATGAATATTCTAGCAAGTGATAGATTATGGCATATAAAATTCAGGAAAACGATAGAGAACCCTTATTATATCATTCTTAATTTATGATCCAACTTGAACAGTGTATTTATATGTATTTCAAAAATTGATACATAATGTATCTTGTAGATCTATGTTTGAATGTTCTTATTTGTCAACAGGTCTCTATTCCAAATTGGGTAAATAAAAAAAACCTGAACCGCCAAAATCCTCTCGTAGCTTAGCTCTCTTCATGGAAAAAACTAAAACCTTTCATTACTGTTATATTCATCGCAAAACCGTATACATACAGCGACGCGAATCTTGGGTTTAATCACGAATTTTAAGTGATATTTAATTATTTTATTTATTATTCAAGCCCTCAATGCTTATTTATTGGTCTCTATAGAGGACTCTATATGACCTTAATGTTTTAATTGAATTTCATATTCTGAGTGTTTTAATATTATCAACAATAACTTGAGCGGTCACAGCCCAAGATTCGTACTATTAATGATTTTATTTCGTACCTTTGGAATTATTTACCTTCTCGGAAGTCATAGATTAAAATAAAATACTCATAGCCTGATGGAAATAATAATTATTAATTATTGTTCTTTATAGTCTAAGATCCCTTTAAGAACGACCTTCACCGAGATGTTTATTTGATGAAATGTATTTTATATTTAATTTAATATGTCAATAAATATATTGCATATGGGTTGCCTAACAAATTTTAGTCCAGGGTATGTTTAATTAATGATTAAAAAAAATTTTTTTTTTAAACATTTGATTATTAGATAAATTCTATACCAATCGAAAGTATGAAGCCCATAGAATATGCAAACGTTAGGTTGCCTATTCTTTTCCCGTCACAACTATCGGGTAGCCAGGTTTAAACTGGTAAATCTATACTAGCATTTTGCAACGGTCTGATTATTGAATTGAAATTAAATAACATTAAAGATTATTTTATTATGAACACGGTGGTATAGGGTTGCCTGCGAAAAATCAGTCCAGAATTCCGGTTGTCGAATTTTGAAAAGTAAAATATTGCAGCGAGTGAATGTGTGCGACTGAGAGGTCCCAACCAAAACCATCCCATACGATAGAAGAGGACACAGCATAGCAGCTGTTTGAAGTCCGCCCATTTAAAAAAAGAGAGTGCGCATGCTATTTTTGCTTGAAAATGAAAAGCATAGCGATAGACTCGTATATGCTGTACATTATTTTATAGTTATTTAACTTTTTTTTTAATCAATTAATTAATGAAATAATGAACTTTATTCTGCAAGTAGGCCACAAGGGCACTTTTACATGTCTGAGTCTATCGACATTTCACAAAAGGGTGACCACTGTTGAGAAGAAACTCCGAAAGATTAGATACATTACATTTGTTTTATTCTACTACCTATGTTTCTACTTGAATCACTTAAAATTAATGCCGTTTAAACACTTTTCACCGTTGGTTAAAATTCTCCAACATTTAAAAGTATGAGAATCTCTGAACACCATGATGACGTAGGCTTGTGTCAGTCACGTGGTTCGCGAGTCTCGGAAGAGAGTACCAGGCGGAGTATATTATTATACCATGCATTTTATTGTATCTATAGCGACAATCTACTCCAAAATAATGCACAGCATATACGAGTCTATCGCTATCCTTTTCATTTTCAAGCACAAATAGCATGCGCACTCTCTTTTTTTAAATGGGCGGACTTCAAACACCTGCTATGCTGTGTCCTCTTCTATCGTATGGGATGGTTTTGGTTGGGACCTCTCAGTCGCACACATTCACTCGCTGCAATATTTTACTTTTCAAAATTCGACAACCGGAATTCTGGACTGATTTTTCGCAGGCAACCCTATACCACCGTGTTCATAATAAAATAATCTTTAATGTTATTTAATTTCAATTCAATAATCAGACCGTTGCAAAATGCTAGTATAGATTTACCAGTTTAAACCTGGCTACCCGATAGTTGCGACGGGAAAAGAATAGGCAACCTAACGTTTGCATATTCTATGGGCTTCATACTTTCGATTGGTATAGAATTTATATAATAATCAAATGTTTAAAAAAATATTTTTTTTAATCATTAATTAAACATACCCTGGACTAAAATTTGTTAGGCAACCCATATGCAATATATTTATTGACATATTAAATTAAATATAAAATACATTTCATCAAATAAACATCTCGGTGAAGGTCGTTCTTAAAGGGATCCTCTACTATTATATTACTTCTGCGCTGCCTAAATAATTTCGAAACGAAAACTTAGAAAATTATGAGCTATCCTTTCATCGTAGTCTATAATTGAGTTTTATAAAACTGTTTGATACTGATAACTGTTTGACTTTCGTGTGGTTGACTGTAACTAATAATTTCATGAAAAGTGCCTGGCGAAATCATTTCATTATTTTCATTTGGTTTTATTTTCTGTTTATCGATGACTTACCTCGTTCATATTTTAAGTAGTTACTTTCGTATATGGTGAAATCGTATAAAACAGTGCAAAACCTGAAACCTGCTTGTATCTGTTTCATCTGTCTAAAGTATTTCTGTAGAGGATTGATTGATTTTTGGCTTTGGTTACTTCTGGTGTTAGTTGTGATCCATTATTTGACGCAATGTACATTTGTGTACAAAATAATGTTTCACCATCGTAGGAAACGTCCTTTGCATGCTTTCGCTTTTAACTTCTGTGAAAAAGTTGAGTAAGAAATATAAAGACGAGATTTCACGACAAAATTCTGATCTCTTTCTAAAAGTGCCTAAAACACGTTGTCGCGGGGTCGTTAAATCGTTCCAAAGTGGATTTGCCCTCCGTATCTCATATATCCTGGTGGACAGGACTCCAGGGGCGGAGAAGAGGCCTGAGCCGGCGCAGCAGTCCCACCTGTTGGACCTGCTGGACGTCAACCTCGGCTCGCCGTCGGCGCCCGCGCCCGCGCCCGCCGACCCGTGGGGCATCGCGTCGCCGCCACAGAAACAGGTAAGTGTTATGTAAAGAAGCTTGAAGGTTATTCATTTATAATTTGAGACATGAGGTACAAATTACGAAATAGAGTTATTACAATACACAAAGGGGAGAGTGAGAATATAAATGGGAATGTAAATAGTTGTTTTATCAAATTCTTTTAGCATACGGGGTTATTTAGCGGCATTTTCATTCTCAAAATTCCTGTCTCAACTTGACAGCCGAGGGCTTTGCAAATAAGGGCAGATACAGATGGACTGTAACCTAACTGCAACTTGTATATGCATTGTACAGTCTGCGTGCAGTTAGCTTGCAGTTCCCGTACAAATTGTTGCTGACGTGCAGTCCATTTGTTTTGGCCCTTGGGTCTCCTAGGTTCAACAAGCCTATACAGCACGTGAGTTCTGAGAAGAACATTCGGGTTTTGTATCAGCTAAGAGCCTCTCAGTTTCGCCCGAACCCGAATGTTCTTCTAAGATCTCACGTACTGTACCGTTCAACTAAATCTGAAGCGTCCAAAACCCTTTCTCGTGCTATGTACTTTGTATAACTTGTGCACCGTCTTATATAAACGCAATCTTGAATGACTGCGCAATATGATGGGATATTTGGACGCTTTTAACTTAACACGTAAATCGCGGAACGTATTTAAATAAAACTGAAAATAAAAGAGACAACAACATTCATTCCTTCACACGAAGGAGCATAAGATAAAATCCAGCATCCATGTAGATTAAAATATAAGGCATTTCATTGTTGGTAACGCCTTCGAGGCTAGACTCTTTAATGGGGAACTCCCTTTTCCGTTATAAGTTAGGATACAATTAAATCTATTTTTATGTCGATGCCAAAAACAGCCCGGGGACTTGGACATATTTACTGATGCCATGGTAAGGGATGCAGTGACGTAGGTGCTAGATAATGCTAGAGTTATGTTTCTGAGAGCGCTATATCAACCAGTGGCGTAGTTACGGCCCGCACCAGGGCTTCGAGCTCATAAGACAGGGCCCTTGGGTTCATGTAACAAATGTGGGCCCCTAATCTTTTGTTATGCACTGGGGCCCTTGACCACCTAGCTAACCAACTGATATTCAAGCTGTCTCGGTTGGTGGTGCAGGGTTATAAATGCCGACAAACTTTTAGAAAAAAAATGGTGGATGTGCGCATGTACATTTGTACGTAAATCGGCTACTGCGCAGTCAAGGTTCTGCTCTAAAAGTTTGCCGGCAGCTGTACCTATCTAAAACACTAATTTTTGTTTCCCATCTGTAACGTTTCGCCATATTTTCATTTGTCCGAAAGCAATTTTTTTCCAAAACCGTTATTTTTTTTGAATAATTACAAAACCTAACCTAACCTAATGGGTTATTCGAAACGATGCTTATACTCGTAAAATCCGGAAAATTTTACGGGTTTCAGGAAAAAAATACTGAAAATTTGGCGAAACGTTACAGATAGGAAACAACGTTTCGGAGTTGTGACAGGATACCGGTGTACTGGTACAGTCTTACACAAAAGAGTAGAAATTAAAGAGTGGCAATACCGTATTGACGTCTCCGTTTTCTTAGATTGATTAGATAGGGACGACACGACAGTATTGGCACTTTTTAATTTCTACTGAGAGTGTACAGTTTTATTTGTTTATTTATTCAGGATTACCAACAGATAATACATCTTACATGCTCTTATATCTAGGTGTAACAATCATGGCTGATGCTTATCTAATTACTAGCTGACCCGGCGAACTTCGTACCGCCTGAAAGTCGATAAATGTGGGTAGAGATAGCTACATCAGACTACCACCACTGATAATGTACAACATTTCATATTTTTATGACTATAATTTTATTACTTTGCTGAATTCTGCATCGAAAGATGTAATGTCTGTTTTTATAGCTAAGATAAGTGATTTCAGTGTATTAGTTATATTTTTTCTGAGATAAGTATATACTTATTTTATTATTAATTTATAAAAACTTACTCATTTTAAAATGTGACAACACCAAAACCACAGTATACTTTATAGTACTACATACAGAATGGACCCGCACCACCCCCGCCCCTTATTCGAGTTACCTCACCCCGCAAGGGCACCGAGTAGGAATCGAGTTTGCTGCGTAGAAAATTTTGAAAGGTTTGTGTATATGGGTTATAGGTGGGCATTGACTCGTGAAATAGTGATGGTGTTGGTGATGGTAATAATGATGATGGTGGAGACTGGTGGTGATGACGATGAAGGTGGCGACTGGTGGTGGTGATGATGATGAATATGGTGGTGACTGGTGATGATGATGAATATGGTGGTGACTGGTGATGATGATGATGATGATGATTAGGTATGATGATGGCGGTGTTGATTCTGATGATGATGGTCATGGTGGTGATGATGATGACGATGATGATTGTAATGACGGTGCCGATGGTGATGGCTAATGATATAAATGACCTCAAAATCACCATCATCACCACAATCATCATCAACATCATCATTCTCGCCACTATTACCACCGACACCATCCCCACCACCATCACCATCATCACTTCCACCACATTCACCATCACCACCACCACTATCACCACCATCATCATCACCACTATCACCACCACCACCACCACATTCACCATCACCACCAGCATGACCACCACGGACTACCACCATCACCACCGTCACCACCATCATCATCACCACTATCACCATCAAGACCACTACCGTTGTCGTGTTGTGGTGATAATTTTCTAGCTTATGTCATATTTATGTGCAATTAAAGTTGTTGCAATGCGTCTGAGGCAGCCCTGTGCGTCTTACACGCACACATTGACACTGACATTCAAGTTCAGTTTTTAGTAGGCAGTGTCCGCCCTGCGCCAAAACTCTGACTCAATGGAACGGTTACTTTAATCCGATTTAGTAATAAAATAAACGGAATGTCGTTGAGGTTGACATGACATTATCAAAATTCAAAATTGTCGGTTTGGTTTGATTCATATTACTGATTCATTACTGATTCGGGAAACAGTAACTATTGAACTTACATCAAGATGGTCTTCGCAGATTAATAATGGTAGCTTTGGCAGAACCAATTTCCCCACTGCTAGACACCAATCTCCTTTATTCTTATGTGGCACATGAAAGAAACGTTTATCGGGGGTTTTCGTCGAATCATTCTTCCAATCGGGCACAAAAACATTACTTGGTGTATTTTGGAGGAGTATATTCCTCATCAACCCACACACGTGCGAATCTATCCATTTTTGTAAATTAATCCCAGCAAATACGTAATTAATTAAGTAACATGGTTAGATTTTCATTTGATCTCGTTATTAAAATTCGGTATGCATCTGTCATCTGACAACGTCGAATTAAAAAAAAAAATTTTTTTCGCTGTTTGGTCTAAAACGACAACCCTAAATCTCTCAGCACTAAATTGTCTTAGATTGCGGTAATTTTATAGCCTAGCAAGCGTCAGTCCCGCCCAGGGATAGTGACGCTACAAACAGCTTTCCTATGGCAATAATCTGCATACGTCATATTTTCATTATTAATCGTCAATCAAGGATTTGTCATTATCAAATTTCAAAACATTGTTTACCGGAATGCTGCTCAATCATTCGTTCTTCTTGCGAAATAAATACTGAATCCTATTGAAAAACTTGACTTTCATCACTGTGGATTGTTTTCGGTTTATTATGCAAAAAATACTTGAAATACGCGGAATATTTAGTCCTGTTTCCTTTTTGTTTACATCAGTGACGTTCACCAACTTTCAACGTCAGTTACCAAAAAATTATCATTGCCAGTAAAATAATTTAGTAGGTACCACTGAAAATCCGCAATATGGCGTGGGTAGTAAAACCCCTTGCAGGGCTATATATATATTCTTATATTTCTTTAAATACAGCAGAATAAATTCTAAGATTTCTATATTAATTTCCACCTGTTAGAAATATGATGTTGTCCATTATGATAGACACAATCACATCAAACACAAAATAAAAAAGTCCAGACAACGTTTGGGTTTATTTGAAAATGGTAACTTACAAACTCGGCTACCGGCGTTTATTTATTGATCTTGAACAGACTCGTCGTGCCAATGTTACGAATACGTCAATTCAATTTCATAATGTTGGCCGCATTGGACCATGGCGGACTATTTAACTCGTAATTTAAAAATTGCAATTGTGGGGTCTTTTTTGTGTATCTTTTCCTTTTTTTTGGCATATTATTAAATTTTTGGCCGAGACGATCACAACAAACCCGAAATCGTGCAAATCGGTTCAGCCGTTCTCGAGTTATAAGTGCCGGAACTAACTCAACTTTATTTTATTGATATAGATCTCGGCACAATAAGCTAATAGAAACTCGAAACAAACACATCAACCGGTCAACTTCAATTAACTATAGACTACAATACGTTTAGCTGTAATTAGCGTTTTGTTTTGTTATACCATTTTTAACACAATATAACAAACACATCAACCGGTCAACTACAAAATTCTACTATAATTAACCATAGACTACATTACGTTTAGCTGTCAGTTGCGTTTTGTTTTGTTATACCCTTTTTTAACAAATGAACGGGTAGACTGTTTTTTTTACTGATAAATTGCTTTCAGTTGCGTTTTGTTATTCCATATCAGTTGCGTTTTGTCACGTTTATGACGTTTTATGTCACGTCCCACGGGAACGTGATAAATAGTATCCTATGTCCTTCTCCTGGTTCTAAGCTACCTCCCCATCAATTTTCAGCCAAATCAGATCAGCCGTTCTTGAGTTATAAATAGTGTAACTAACACGACTTTCTTTTATATATATAGATAGGTAACCACAGCTTATATAAGTTTCTATTACATAGGTTAAAGAACATGCAGTAAACTTGTACTTAACTTAATTAATTTAATATAGTATCAGTGCATTTACTACTGCTATTAAATAGTTGTACATATATAAACAAATATATACACACACACATACACATACATACATACATACATCATACTACATGGTTGACTGGTAGAGAATGCCATTTGGCATTAAGTCCGCCATTTGTATTGACTTTTGTTCTGTGCAATAAAGTTTAAATAAATAAATAAATAAAATAAATACTACCCTACTTTGAGAAATCCAATGCGCCAAAATATGTCACTAACTTTTTTTTTAAACTGTACAGTGATGGTATTGTTGCTAGGACACGGTGGAGGACGCGTGGTCGGGCGTGGGCAGCCCGGCGCGGGACCCCTGGGCGCCCGCCGGGCACGTGACCGTCGCGCCCAAGGACCCGTGGGCGCCCGTGGCACAGGTAACACACACTCACTACACTACACAGCGTCACCTGCCAGAATGTTAGGACACGGTGGAGGACGCGTGGTCGGGCGTGGGCAGCCCGGCGCGGGACCCCTGGGCGCCCGCCGGGCACGTGACCGTCGCGCCCAAGGACCCGTGGGCGCCCGTGGCACAGGTAACACACACTCACTACACTACACAGCGTCACCTGCCAGAATGTTAGGACACGGTGGAGGACGCGTGGTCGGGCGTGGGCAGCCCGGCGCGGGACCCCTGGGCGCCCGCCGGGCACGTGACCGTCGCGCCCAAGGACCCGTGGGCGCCCGTGGCACAGGTAACACACACTCACTACACTACACAGCGTCACCTGCCAGAATGTTAGGACACGGTGGAGGACGCGTGGTCGGGCGTGGGCAGCCCGGCGCGGGACCCCTGGGCGCCCGCCGGGCACGTGACCGTCGCGCCCAAGGACCCGTGGGCGCCCGTGGCACAGGTAACACACACTCACTACACTACACAGCGTCACCTGCCAGAATGTTAGGACACGGTGGAGGACGCGTGGTCGGGCGTGGGCAGCCCGGCGCGGGACCCCTGGGCGCCCGCCGGGCACGTGACCGTCGCGCCCAAGGACCCGTGGGCGCCCGTGGCACAGGTAACACACACTCACTACACTACACAGCGTCACCTGCCAGAATGTTAGGACACGGTGGAGGACGCGTGGTCGGGCGTGGGCAGCCCGGCGCGGGACCCCTGGGCGCCCGCCGGGCACGTGACCGTCGCGCCCAAGGACCCGTGGGCGCCCGTGGCACAGGTAACACACACTCACTACACTACACAGCGTCACCTGCCAGAATGTTAGGACACGGTGGAGGACGCGTGGTCGGGCGTGGGCAGCCCGGCGCGGGACCCCTGGGCGCCCGCCGGGCACGTGACCGTCGCGCCCAAGGACCCGTGGGCGCCCGTGGCACAGGTAACACACACTCACTACACTACACAGCGTCACCTGCCAGAATGTTAGGACACGGTGGAGGACGCGTGGTCGGGCGTGGGCAGCCCGGCGCGGGACCCCTGGGCGCCCGCCGGGCACGTGACCGTCGCGCCCAAGGACCCGTGGGCGCCCGTGGCACAGGTAAGAGCCTGTCCAGATGGAGCGCTTTACGCGCGATGGCACTCGCGCGTCCCCGAGGTACTAGAGCTACTGCACCCCGTCCAGATGCTCTCGCGCGTAAAACGCGTGCAATACGCCGGCCTCTCGACTCGCTCGTTTTACGCGCGAGCGCCGTGCGAGTCGAGATACTCTGGCGCCATTGGAGCGTTCAGTAGTATTCGCGAGTCAGTAGCGAGTGCACGTATTTTGTCCGCCGCACATCGCGCGTAGTAACGCGCGTAAAACGCGGCATCTGGATGCAAAATGAAATTGAAGCGCGCCAGTGCCCTCGCGCGTAAAACGCTCCATCTGGACAGGCTCTAACACACACTCACTACACAGCGTCACCTGCCAGAAAGCGATTCGCATTATACCTGGCTCGCTCGCTCTTAAGCTTCTCAGTTTTCACCAGCCAATCTGGGAGCTCGTGGGCCGTACATAGCTGTCGTCATCGATACGTGTACGGTAAAGGAAACTGAAACGCGTACCTTTTTGACCTTTACTGTAATTGTGACAAGAGCGAAAAGGGTACGTATTTCAAATTTCCTTGACTGGTACATACACGCTAATTCTTGTCGTAATCCTGCTTCACTTCTACGTACCTATAATAGATTGATGGTTGTAAATATTTATAAAGCATCTTCATTGTTTTACGAATTTAACTTTGATTGTCATTTGTTTTGTCTTCGCTTTCAATTACAACGAACGTCATTTTATCGCAGAAGAAAGGTGGTGACAGCCTTCTGTGTAACTTTTATCATCTGTGCATCAAAGCAACTTGCAGCTTCTAAAAAGGTTTTGGCAACGGTGTCGGGCAGCATAGAACCTACTAACCAACTAATCCAACCCGTCTCTTATTAAGGAGCTTACCACGACTTTGCAGAGCAAGTCGCCCGTCTCCGTGCTGTCGTCGCCATCATCTGACCTGGAGCAATTCGACGCGCTGTCGCAGCGGCCGCGCGCCAACACCAACAACACCAACAACCACGACGACCCGTTCGACCTCACTGCATTAGGTATGTGCCTTAGAGTGTAGACAACGTTTCATATCAAAGTTGGGCAGTAAAATAAAATATGTAGTACCATTAAAAATCCGCAATATGGCGTCGGTTGTAAAATCCCTTCTTGTATATGAAATTATCATACTAATTTAAAATGCCCTGATCGTTTCCAGGTGACAACCTGGCCGGCGCGTCACCGAGCACGGGCGCTATCAAGAAGAGCCCGTCTGCGTTCCTGGGCGAGAACTCGTCGCTGGTGAACCTGGAGCGGCTGCTGCAGCCCGCCAGCGCCGAGCCGCCCGCGCCCAACCCCTTCGCGCCCGAGCCGCCCCGGCAGATGTTCCTGCCGCCGCAACCGGTCACTATACACTCTCTTATAATATGACATGGTACAACATACATAGAGAACTGGTCGCTGGTGACCTGGAGCGGCTGCTGCAGCCCGCCAGCGCCGAGCCGCCCGCGCCCAACCCCTTCGCGCCCGAGCCGCCCCGGCAGATGTTCCTGCCGCCGCAACCGGTCACTATACACTCTCTTATAATATGACATGGTACAACATACATAGAGAACTGGTCGCTGGTGACCTGGAGCGGCTGCTGCAGCCCGCCAGCGCCGAGCCGCCCGCGCCCAACCCCTTCGCGCCCGAGCCGCCCCGGCAGATGTTCCTGCCGCCGCAACCGGTCACTATACACTCTCTTATAATATGACATGGTACAACATACATAGAGAACTGGTCGCTGGTGACCTGGAGCGGCTGCTGCAGCCCGCCAGCGCCGAGCCGCCCGCGCCCAACCCCTTCGCGCCCGAGCCGCCCCGGCAGATGTTCCTGCCGCCGCAACCGGTCACTATACACTCTCTTATAATATGACATGGTACAACATACATAGAGAACTGGTCGCTGGTGACCTGGAGCGGCTGCTGCAGCCCGCCAGCGCCGAGCCGCCCGCGCCCAACCCCTTCGCGCCCGAGCCGCCCCGGCAGATGTTCCTGCCGCCGCAACCGGTCACTATACACTCTCTTATAATATGACATGGTACAACATACATAGAGAACTGGTCGCTGGTGACCTGGAGCGGCTGCTGCAGCCCGCCAGCGCCGAGCCGCCCGCGCCCAACCCCTTCGCGCCCGAGCCGCCCCGGCAGATGTTCCTGCCGCCGCAACCGGTCACTATACACTCTCTTATAATATGACATGGTACAACATACATAGAGAACTGGTCGCTGGTGACCTGGAGCGGCTGCTGCAGCCCGCCAGCGCCGAGCCGCCCGCGCCCAACCCCTTCGCGCCCGAGCCGCCCCGGCAGATGTTCCTGCCGCCGCAACCGGTCACTATACACTCTCTTATAATATGACATGGTACAACATACATAGAGAACTGGTCGCTGGTGACCTGGAGCGGCTGCTGCAGCCCGCCAGCGCCGAGCCGCCCGCGCCCAACCCCTTCGCGCCCGAGCCGCCCCGGCAGATGTTCCTGCCGCCGCAACCGGTCACTATACACTCTCTTATAATATGACATGGTACAACATACATAGAGAACTGGTCGCTGGTGACCTGGAGCGGCTGCTGCAGCCCGCCAGCGCCGAGCCGCCCGCGCCCAACCCCTTCGCGCCCGAGCCGCCCCGGCAGATGTTCCTGCCGCCGCAACCGGTCACTATACACTCTCTTATAATATGACATGGTACAACATACATAGAGAACTGGTCGCTGGTGACCTGGAGCGGCTGCTGCAGCCCGCCAGCGCCGAGCCGCCCGCGCCCAACCCCTTCGCGCCCGAGCCGCCCCGGCAGATGTTCCTGCCGCCGCAACCGGTCACTATACACTCTCTTATAATATGACATGGTACAACATACATAGAGAACTGGTCGCTGGTGACCTGGAGCGGCTGCTGCAGCCCGCCAGCGCCGAGCCGCCCGCGCCCAACCCCTTCGCGCCCGAGCCGCCCCGGCAGATGTTCCTGCCGCCGCAACCGGTCACTATACACTCTCTTATAATATGACATGGTACAACATACATAGAGAACTGGTCGCTGGTGACCTGGAGCGGCTGCTGCAGCCCGCCAGCGCCGAGCCGCCCGCGCCCAACCCCTTCGCGCCCGAGCCGCCCCGGCAGATGTTCCTGCCGCCGCAACCGGTCACTATACACTCTCTTATAATATGACATGGTACAACATACATAGAGAACTGGTCGCTGGTGACCTGGAGCGGCTGCTGCAGCCCGCCAGCGCCGAGCCGCCCGCGCCCAACCCCTTCGCGCCCGAGCCGCCCCGGCAGATGTTCCTGCCGCCGCAACCGGTCACTATACACTCTCTTATAATATGACATGGTACAACATACATAGAGAACTGGTCGCTGGTGACCTGGAGCGGCTGCTGCAGCCCGCCAGCGCCGAGCCGCCCGCGCCCAACCCCTTCGCGCCCGAGCCGCCCCGGCAGATGTTCCTGCCGCCGCAACCGGTCACTATACACTCTCTTATAATATGACATGGTACAACATACATAGAGAACTGGTCGCTGGTGACCTGGAGCGGCTGCTGCAGCCCGCCAGCGCCGAGCCGCCCGCGCCCAACCCCTTCGCGCCCGAGCCGCCCCGGCAGATGTTCCTGCCGCCGCAACCGGTCACTATACACTCTCTTATAATATGACATGGTACAACATACATAGAGAACTGGTCGCTGGTGACCTGGAGCGGCTGCTGCAGCCCGCCAGCGCCGAGCCGCCCGCGCCCAACCCCTTCGCGCCCGAGCCGCCCCGGCAGATGTTCCTGCCGCCGCAACCGGTCACTATACACTCTCTTATAATATGACATGGTACAACATACATAGAGAACTGGTCGCTGGTGACCTGGAGCGGCTGCTGCAGCCCGCCAGCGCCGAGCCGCCCGCGCCCAACCCCTTCGCGCCCGAGCCGCCCCGGCAGATGTTCCTGCCGCCGCAACCGGTCACTATACACTCTCTTATAATATGACATGGTACAACATACATAGAGAACTGGTCGCTGGTGACCTGGAGCGGCTGCTGCAGCCCGCCAGCGCCGAGCCGCCCGCGCCCAACCCCTTCGCGCCCGAGCCGCCCCGGCAGATGTTCCTGCCGCCGCAACCGGTCACTATACACTCTCTTATAATACTAGTTTATGCAACGGTTACGTAATAGGTATTAAAACAGGAGTGTGGTTTTATGAAACGAGCCGAAGGCGAGTTTCATAATAGGATCACACGATAAGGCTTAGATATGAGTAAATTACTGCTATTACTGGTGATTTGGCATACATAAAATAGATCACGTCATAACTCCTTGCACTAAAATTTAAGATGGATGCCCATATTAAATTGTTCTTAGGGGTACTGAAGGTTCAACTTGCTAAAGGAAACCATCTGATCATCAAATGCCGTATATTGAATCGAACTCTGCCCACTATTCGCACTGACTTGGCACGAAGCTGGTCGTCTTCTCGAATCTTCTCATTCTTGTTTCTGTACAGCAACAATGATATTACGAGCATGATTGCTCGTTGAGCGTTCTGTCGTGACTTGTTAAATTTTCCGAAAATACTTATCGCTTTGAACAATTTCTACACTACCATTTTCTTTACTTATTTTCGCTAACTCACTACCTTAAGGTTGTCTGGAAGATCGCTTTTTAGCGACAATACCGCCTACTGTATAGTTTTTTTGTTATTTCCGTGTTTTGTTTATTTTTACTTTGTAGTGCCAATAAAGAGTATTAATGATATTTTTTTTTTAATCTTCAGGCTAAGCTGTCCATCAACGAGCTAAAACAACAGCAGATGGGTCTGAGCGGGCTCTCGTTCCCCGCAGCACCTGCGCCGGCGCAGGCGAGCGCGTTCGGCGCGTCGTACGCCGCGCCGCTGCAAGCCATGCCCATGGCGCCCAACCACATGGCCGCCGCGCCCGTCACAGGTACGACGACGTGTGGCCTATATCGTCGGGGATACTGCAATATCGCGTAAATAACAGCTGTCGATAAAGTTCTCATTTCGATAAAAGTTTTTTTAGTGGTACTGATTTATTTTACTGACAACGATATTTTTGGTAACTGACGCTGAAAGTCAAACAAAGACGACACATGTATATATTACAATCACAACACAAAGCATAAGGAAAAAATCGAAAGGTTGCATGGGCGTTAGGGTGGCGGAAAGGTTAACATGCTGGACCGGCGGTCCAGAGGTACCGGGTTCGATTCCCGGTCTCTTCCACCAGGTTACGCATTTCATTTTTTCTTTGAGCTTTGTATCAATGTAAACATACGAGGGGCGTCTGAAAACTTCTAAGCCTAAGATAGAAAAAAAACAATTTACACAAATGAACTCGTGTTTATTTTTCAATAGTCTCCTCCTAAATCAATGCATTTTTTACATTTTTTATACAGTGCTTTTAGGCCATTAAAAAAATAATCTTCATTTTGCCCTTCAAAATGCTCCTGTACAGCCGCCTTCATCTCTTCGTCACTTCTAAATCGCTTTCCCCTCAACTCTTTCTTCAAATTATTGAATAGAAAATAATCGCTTGGGGCTAGATCTGGGCTGTAGGGTGGGTGGTCAATTTCGTCAAAACCAACTTCCTTCAGAGCACGCCTCGCAACATTAGCGGTGTGAACGGGTGCGTTGTCTTGCAAAAACAAAATGCCTTTCCTTAGTTTACCCCGCCTTTTCTCAACTATGGCTTGTCGCACCTGTCTTATTAGATTTGCATAATAAGTTCCGTTTATCGTAGAGCCTTTTTCTAAATAATCGATTAAAAGAATGCCATCACAATCCCAAAATACCGTAGCCATTAACTTAGAGGCCGACTTTTGCACTTTAAATTTCTTCGGCGGCCTTTCACCCTTTTCAATCCACTGCATCGACTCAGACTTACACTCCGGATCATACTGTCTGATCCATGTTTCATCAACAGTTACTATTCGGGAACAAACTTCATCTAAATCATCTTCGCACAATTCTAAAAACGCCCGAGAAGTTTCCACACGACGTACTTTATCGAAGGCCGTTAGCATTTTCGGTACCCAACGAGCACTGACTTTACTCATGTACAAATGTTCATGTAAAATTTCTCCGACTCTTTCTTTACTAATACCTAAGACCTCAGCTATTTGCCAAACCTTAATTCTTCTATCTTCTAATACCAGCTTTTTGACTTTTGCTACGTTTTCTTCGGTCACTACCGATATTGGCCGCCCTGAGCGGGGGTCGTCTTCGATCGATTCCCGTCCGAGTTTAAATAAGCGACTCCACTTTTTGACTGTGGCATAAGAAGGCCCGAATCACCGTAAATAATAGCCATTTCCTCAAAAATACACTGCGGTGATTTGTCACTTTTTGTAAGGAATTTAATTACAGCACGGTGCTCAATTTTCGTAATATTCGTTGGTAATTCACACATGATGTACTTTTCCGTTGAATATCTCGAAACAGAATAATAAAAACGTGACATGTTATTTTTTAATAATTTGTTTTTAAATGGCCTTTCTAGTGGCCAGTATCATAAACGCATATATAACCTCGAAATACCTTAGGCTTAGAACTTTTCAGACGCCCCTCGTATGAGTATGTTTCTTGAATTAAATTATTTATGTTGCATTATTTTACTCACTACAGTTTTGTCAACCCTTTGCGGGAGTAAAGATATTTATTGAGACAGATAAAAAGGATTTTAAGCTGCAACAGAACTGTTAAGGTCGAAATTCACTTAGTATTACGACTTCTTAAAATAAAGAACAGGTTTTATTGCTTTTTACTCTCCCGCTACCGGACAGACTTTACACAGTGAAATAATAATGAAATAACGAACTTTATTCTGCAAGTAGGCCACAAGGGCCCTTTTACATGTCTGAGTCTACCGGCATTTCACAAGAGGAGACCACTGTTGAGAAGAAACGCCGAGAGAAACTCAACAGTTAGTCATTTAGTAATTTTCAGTCATTGTCAGTGTGTGTACTAAGATGTCGGTTGCAGCGATGGACCCGTGGGCCGCGCCGGTGGCGGCGCCGCGCTCGCAGTCGCCGTGGTCGCCGCCGCCGCGACACACGCCCAACCCCTTCCTCTCCTAGCCGCGCCGGACAGGTACACTATACTATACTATACTATAGGTAGTAATAAAAACTCCGGACTATACATACAAAATGTGCTCGTTCAAAATATGATTTTTACTGCTTCTTTTACTAAACTTCCGAAAACTTATCTACGGATAAAAATATAGAAACGAACTGGTAGCAGTTCGGTTCTGGCGCTTCGCCGACCGCTGCAGCGGCACGCTCGCTTGGCTCGCGCGCTGTTGTGGTCGCAGTTCTAACCTAACCTAACCCATTAAACTACATTTGTGGTAGCAATTCGGTTCTGGCGCTAGTATTTTTTTCGGAAGTTTAGTATTTTTTTGGGAAGTTTAGTTTTTTTTCAGTAATTCATTTAAACGCAGCTTAGTTAGTATTACACAATGTGCCACAGATCGCTGGACATTCATTTATTTTTCGGAACCTTTATTATTATCCCTATACTATACACAACTCTATTGAAAGATGCTCTAAGTCCAGCACGGCTAGCATAACTTTGACACGCGACTCTTTCTCGCGCGAGATATACTACCTGTTTTCTGTACAGTACTATGAGATAGTGGCGGATGATGCTATCTCGCGCGACATGAGTCGCGTGTCAAAGTTATGCTAGACGTGTAGTACGCTAAACTGCGTGTAGTTGTATCGTAAACGGGCCTATAAGAGGGCGTCTCTATTGAAGCGCGGCGGAGCGGATTAGACCTATCACAACAGTGAACCGGAGCTGAAATACAGATTTCAACTCAGGTGATTGGTCTGCACGTTTCCGCACCGGTTCAGTTCCCTAAGACTGCTTGTCCACAAGACGCTTCGCTCCTATTCAGTGAAGAGGAAGCTTTAGCTAACAATATTATGTATGTATGTATGTAAACACTTTATTGCACATAAAACAATATTGACAAAAACTAAAAAACAATACATGTGTACAAGGGCGAACTTATCCCTATGAGGGATTTCTTCCAGTTAACCTTTGAGCAAATGAGATAGAAAACTAGACATTGAAGTGATGGACAAACGAACAAACTAAAACGTATTATTGTTGTTTAAGTTCAATAAACATAATAAAGGCCGTTTCCGATTAAGGGAAGCAAAAATGCCCTTTAATATTATGACTTGGTTTTTTTTTCTACAGTCAGTTACGTCTAGTAGAGTAACTGTGTCAAGTTTGGTTGAAAAATTCTTTGCGGTTCCGCAGAAAAAAAATAAAAACGGAAATAATGAAATATGATTTTTCTCCAAAACTATTTAACTTTAATGTACTATTATTTTTTCATCCTGTAAAGCTTAGTCAAGTTCATGTTTTAAGTGAAAATGGTATCTCTATATCTAACGATTATGTAAAAAATAGGTAAGTCAAAATTTTAATATATATATTTTTTTACTTTTGTGAGAGATACCACTCTAATTGACATTTCTAAATAAGCCTTAGTTAACGTCCTGTAACACATATTAATTTGATGGATAAAATCGGAAAGCAACTGTGTCAAAATGAAATAAATAACTGGGTTGGATTTTATTACATTTTATTAGTAAGCTATTCTAACACTTCCAAATAACCAAAGCATACATCCTCTTTACAAATGAACAAGATTTGACAGTTAGTGACATTTGCCTTTTATTGTTATTGAAAATGTCATTATTTTTCTAATAATATAAAAATTAAAAACTATGTATATATTAATCATTTTTGCTATTTGGTATATAAGCTTTACTTAACATTATACCAAATTATCAATTTAAAGGTTTTAATCGGACACTAACTGTAAAATGGAATTTAAAAGACTTTTCGGGTATGACTTCATTATCTTGAAATTGTAATTACAAACTATTCTTTTTTCGCCACGCAATAATCCTCTTTCTACCGAAATTAAAATAAATACATAAATTATGACAGTAATAAAGATGAATTGTTTTTTTAAATGTAACATGACATTTCAGGGACATTAGAAAGATAACTCGTCTTTACAAAATGAATTCTAAAGCGAACGCAATCAAAAAAATATTAAGAAAGAAACCTACATCATTATATCACCTCGCAATGATATAAGTAGCGATTTCGTATCTATCAGAAATACTTAATGAAGATGGTTCGTTGAATTTGGAATATGTGAAGGAAAATTCTAATATACTGAAAGTGAAAGTCCAATCTCGCCATATTTCAAAAAATATTTACAGATGCTTTATCGAATATGTCCCAAACAGCATTGGTGTTGGATCCATAAGGCGGCATTATTGTGGACGTGCCAACGGAATGCGAACAGTAGGGTGTTGCTATTGTTTATTATTTATCGCACGCAAGATACTTGTCCAAAATCGTTCGGCCTGCTGAAACTTTAAGCGGACTTTTTTTGAATCACGGAATTCACGTTACTGTCAATGAAGATAGCGATGAGGATTAGAATAAGTGTATTTTTTTTCATTACGTAACTAAAAAGGTGACATTTTCTAGCAAATGTCACTGTAACCGTCAAATCTTGTTTATTTGTAAAGAGGATATTATGTTTTGGTTATTTAGCAGTGTTAGAGTAGTTTACTAATTAAATAGTAATGAATTCCAGCCCAGTTATTTATTTCATTTTGACACAGTTGCTTTCCGATTTTATCCATCAAATTAATATGTGTTACAGGACGTTAACTAAGGCTTATTTAGAAATGTCAATTAGAGTGGTATCTCTCACAAAAGTAAAAAATATATATATTAAAATTTTGACTTACCTATTTTTTTACATAATCGTTAGATATAGAGATACCATTTTCACTTAAAACATGAACTTGACTAAGCTTTACAGAATGAAAAAATAATAGTACATTAAAGTTAAATAGTTTTGGAGAAAAACCATATTTCATTATTTCCGTTTTTATTTTTATTCTGCGGAACCACAAAGAATTTTTTAACCAAACTTGACACAGTTACTCTACTAGACGTAACTGACTGTAGAAAAAAAAATCTGTCCATTATCACAAAAGGGCATATTTTCTTCCCTTAATCGGAAACGGCCTTTAGAATGATACATATTAGTTTTTTTATATATTAGTGATGTGTCTTACTTTTTGAAATAAATAATTGGTGTATTTTAATATCTATATTCCCAAAACCTACAAATAAAAGGTCCATAACGATTTTTACGAAAAAACACGCATTCTGCATTTTGTTTTAAGCACATTTTTAGTTTTATAGCTCGGAAAGTAATAAGCCGCGAAAAATAATAATAGGTACCAAATAATGTGTTAACGTTTTAAGAGAAAAGCCAATGATTGATGGATACATAGTACAGATGCTCTCTGTACAACAACTGTACAACTAGATTTCCGATTTGCACCAACTTCTAGTACCTCTGTTTGGCCCTATGGTTAACGGGTAGAGACTGTCATTTGGAATTAAGTCCGCTATTTCTACTGACTTTTATTTTGTGCAATAAAGTTATAAATAAATAATATTTTACCTATAATAATTGTATTTCCAGATCGATAGCAATGAACGCGCCGCTAGTACCCGCGCCGGCACCGCTGCTCGACCGATGTCGCACGCTCTCACGACCCGCCGACCGCCGAGAATATTAGTGGGATTCACGTAAAAAGAGCGCACTCATTCTCATTACTGTAGTCATTTCTATTGCGCAGGAAGATTGACAGCGCACTTTGTACGTGAATTTAAGTATACACGTATCAATATAGCTCAATTGTTTGACAGTTCGCATACATAACATTCATATCAACCCTTTGAACGCCCAAGACTGCAAATGACGTCGAAGGAAAGCTGTGCTCACACATTTTGCTTGTTGCTGGGCGTCCGGGACAGTTCCGCCAACCGTCTGGGCTTGGAATAAATGAATTGTTTGTATGCATCACATTGAACAGACTATTTCTATGACAGTTTCGCCGGCTTCAATCGTGCCCTGAATGCGTTACAGTCAGAGCGGTTGAAGCTGTCAAAATAGCTCGTAGAAATACCCCCTCGACTCGAGATCACTTAAGATTAATTCTGTAAGGCAGTATTTATGCGGTTGCTGGCAACCGCTTTAAAAACTACTGCACTGCTTAGGGCGCCTCCTCACCGCAAGCATTCGCCTGTAATGTAACTAAAACAAATGAGATTGTCATATCTCGCTCCCGATGAGGGACATTCACAATCAATGGAAATTGATACACATTGTACTGTACCTTCTTTCATTGACCCTGTGTATCGAAAACAATAGTTTATCGAGTCAAGAGATACTCAAAAAGAAAGGAAATATGTTTATAATCTTTTTGATAAGAAATATGTTGTATACTTATACGTAGAATATGCCTCGGCGGTCGAGAAACAGAGCCTTCGGTCTTTTGACCGCTCTTTAGTTCTAATTCCTCGCTAAACACTTGAACAATTACTAAATTTAGTAACAACTCTGACACGTAATGAACTACTCTGAACAAGTACTCTGGTGAATAGTACATTAAATCGAAATTGTTTAATATTTTTGAGTTTTTAAATTGAAAATTCTACGCATGGATCGGACGAATAACGTCAGTCTAACTCAAATTTAATTTTGCTGGCGATAGTAGTTAACATTGTTCTTTTCGATATGAGAAATAACTTCATGACATTGCGTTCAGTAGGTATTATATATGAAGGTTGTGCGTGTAGGGCAATAAACTTTTTGATGAGTAAGTGAGTGGAGGATATTCATTTATTGCGTAATAAACGCGATTAATAATATATAATTTTGATGTGTTTTAAGAATTGACTCTATAATAACATCACATTACATTTTATTTTATAAATATAATAAGCAAAATAAAAAGTTAAAAACAAAACAAATGTATCAAGTAGGAACTTCATGATACAAACTCAAAAATCGGGGGTAGGTTTTGTAGGTAAGCCAGAGGTTGGTTACCTTTAAAGAATTTTGAAACCGGATGTTTGGGTGAGATTACTAGTCGGAACTCCGGTCTATCATTTTTTTTTTTCGCAGTAACAAGTGTGGAAATATCACGTTTAACAACGAGAAGCATGTTTCACACGTTATTGACTGTTCACCAGAGACTGCGCTCAGAGTCAACCTAGTATTCTTTCATCTAATAAATTTCTTGTCATTAGCACTATTTAAATTATGTATATCAATTATTTTTAATTCTTTTTGCGTATGGTGAGTGGTAATCGTGTCAATACAGCCAGTGGAAGAGAGGGGTAGGATAATAAAACGAAAAACCAAGGAAAAAATACCACAGTGCATTTAATCACGGAATTAGGTTTTTGGTAAATTGAGTGTGGTGATTTTTCCTTGATTTCTCTATCTAAAAGGTAAACTACTGTACGCGGTATACATATGTAAATGAAGTTTTTATATAGACTGGATAAAGCTGTGACGTAGGGCTCTAACTATACGCCATTTTTGGATGCGTTCGGAAACGGTGAAAAATAGATATACATTTTGACGTATGAAGGCAACCAAAATGTTGTGTTGAAGTGGATTTCAAATATTATTAAAACAAAGGTTACAGGCCCCTTGGAAAGTTTTAATCGCGCTTCTACAACACTTCAAAGTGGTATAGTCGTGGTCAATACTTTAACTCAATATGTCCAATCATAACTCACTTTAACATCAACAATACCTATGGACTTCCTATGATCGGCCAGGGGTCAGGAATCTCTTTGTGAATAATATTAAAATCCACTAAATAGGAACAATAGATTGTAGTTTTGAAATAAAATTCGACTTTTATAATTATCAAATTTCTATATTTAATAATTTATTAGATACAGGCTTGAGGTCGCTTTGGTGTTTGTTTGAGTCCTTTGGCCTGGTCCTAGGCCGCGCTCACATTAAGTTAGTCAAAATATTTTTTCGTGTTGTGAGAGATAAATTAATTATAATTTTGTTACCGTGTATTTTCTGACAAATTTAAAATTTCAATCATTTTTCGACATTCTTTGGAGGGAAACTAATGTCGTGTCGACTATATTTATGCAATTAAATGTTTGAATGTTTGTTCTGACCAACTTTGTATGAGCATGGCCTTTCTAAATCAATTGTAATATGTACTAACTTAAGGTTCTAAAGGACTTTTGCAGTACATAGCAGTTTGATGAACTTTTTCATACATGGAGAGGTAACTACTGCATTTTTATATTCAGACAAACGATTTGGACTTATCAGAGTCATAAATTCGACTTTTTTACTAACTTTCTGTAGATATGAATTTTATCGAAACTAAACTAAATGATATATATCATACACGATAAAAACGATATAACTTTAAATCTTATAAATACGTACTTTTTTTAAATCAAAGTTTATAGAATTCTATATAAATTTATAGCGCCAACAAGTTGACGTTGGTCGAAGTTTTGCTCGTAATACCAAATCTCTTTGTTTTATTCAATATTTGATATTGTAACATAATTATTTAGAAGTCTAAAAAATACATATCATACTCTCTCATTAAAATAAAATATCTCTACCGATAATTTTTCGTGTGATATGTCTACACTTAAATAAAACGATTTAAAGGGATTAATATCGCGTATATTTATTATTTGAGCATCCTTGAAGTTTCGGTAACTTTTCTGGAAAGTTACCAAAACCCGTTTGAATCGTTTCATTTAAATGTGCGACAGTCGCGGAAACCGAAGAAAATATTAAAGTACTTACCTCTTAGTAAAATCAGCAAGAAGTGATAACCATAAAAAAAGTCGAAACGTCTTAACAGAACATACAGGACTATATAAAGCAGGGATTGTATAAAGAATGAAGCACTTAGGCTACTCGATCTCGATATGAATAAACTTTTTCAGTATTAATTAGTAGGCAGCTTGCAAATGATTTCGAAATCATTAGTCCTGAACCAAATCGCTTCATCTGTCATTAAACGTCGTTTGGGACTTTAGTAAACTGAACTCAACGGAGACGCTTTACTCCCTTGGTCAGGAAAATATTGTATATATAGTATAGTAATTTAGCTGCTAAGTACTGCAACAGTCTGACGATGACGTCCAAGCCGGCGTACGATGTAAGGTTTCACGTTGTTTGATGTGCCTTAGTCTCCATAACATTGTGAATCGTAGACGTTTCTTGATTTTTTACACCTGCTGTGATGTCGACACGCCCAGCCTAGCACAACTATGGTTCGCGACATAGTATCGTCACTCTCTCACGATGCTGTACAAAAAGGGATAGGTAGCATATATCGCGCGAGAAATAGTCGCGTGTCAAAGTTGTGTTAGAGGTGCTCTGGTGGACAGTGCGGGCGCGACATGCGGTAAGGTGGTGATGGGCTGTTCTCGAAAATTACCAGAAACTTTCCTCATTTTGTATGGGAACGTTCTCCCTCACCATTATGTACCATATTTTTTACAAAATAAAGATATTTGTATTTGTATTTGTCATACAAATCGGGAATCGTTCCCGAGAACGGCACATCTCTAGGTAGGGGTATTCCACCAGAATGTCAGCCATTTGACACGATTACTATTACACGTGATATTATTTTCATACTTATAAAGTTGAAAGAAAACTGTTGGTAGGTATGTCAATATTTTATAACCTGGCTTTTCTATTGATACTAAATTCATGAAGTTTCTGTATGTTTTTAAGGTAGCCGTGAAGTGCCCGAAACGTAGACGTTCTGGTGGAACGATCCGGTGAAAACTAGCAATTACATTTATAATACCTTCTGTAGTTTAAGTCGATATAAGGGATCCCATCTAGCATCCATGCTTACGATTGAGAGGGACCCAAGTAACATACCTGTATATAAGAACCTACAAAACGATTATCACTTTAGTTTACGCGTTATAAATGATGAGCGTTTATACGGCGTATGTGATACCTGGTGGAGTATACCTTATATCGACGTGAAACAGATGTTAGCTCTGGTTTCCTAAGTTAGTCAAACACAGCGCTCGGACCTCCCACTCCGCGGCGAGCGCCGGCCGTAGGTGGGAGCGGGAGGTCCGAACGCAGTGTTCGCCTCTCTCCAATGGCTGTCGCTCGTCGCTAACGGCACCGCTATTCTAGGAAACCAGAGGTAAGCCCTCCATTTTTCTAAAAGTTAAGATGAGAAAATTGTGAAATTTTTGTTGTTTTTAGCAGTCGAAAAATCGAGAAATTGTCAGTTAAGTTTGTCAATATTAAATTAATCACGTTGTTTAGAACAGCGGCAATGCGAACCTGTGGACCTGCCTGTGATTTACAATATAATATGCTGACAAGTATTCAATAAGTTCCTTCTGATATACACCTCAAAATCATTGCAAACGATTATCACGCTCAGTACAGCATAGCAACAGACGATCAGTACCTCCACGCAAGTAGACAATTGATTAAACACTAAGAACGGTATATCAATACGTCTTGACCCGAGGTTCTCCGGTCGTGAGTGAAATGCTAAAACTGCCAACAGTCACAAAAGTAGCTTGGTCTTTATGAGGGGCTAGATAGTTTAGAACCGAAGAAAAACTTCGTTCCCCTTACCCTTCATACTCAAATCTCAAGTACCGTCAATGCCCGTAACTTCGCCTGAGCTTTCTGTCTTCATGTTTACAATGAAGAAAAAAAATTAATGGTTCAGGCGGGGTTTGAACCCGCGTTTCCAAAAAAAGAGACGTATTAAGTTTCTTCGGACCTAGTTTTCACTGGACTCTGCCATTTTTACTAACCGCTTAGGCTTGATTCTTCAGTTGACAAATAAAGGTCACGAATTCTTATGAAATCTCTAGACATTACTGAGTTGTGGTTGTATATCATAATATCATAAACGAAAATGAGCTTACGTTTATTTATAATAGAAGTTTGAATGGAGAAATATTTCACTACAATTTGTGATAGACATTTTTATGCAGCTTGCAATATATACTTACTTTTAAATTTATTAAGGTATAATATATTAGAAACTGTTAAATCTAAACAAGGCAAGTTCGCAGGCGGCTGTTTCTGCGTCCAGTACAAGGGTCTTGCATTAATGGACATCGTCACATATGCAAATTTATCTACACGATATGGCACTCTACACTACCTGGCCACAAATGTTGTCTGGATTGCAGTCACTACTCGGTGCCAAGAAAATCCAATGCAATAAGTGTTTAAAAATGTATATCTCACGTGGGATTTGAACACGCGGCACCGTCTTTCCGAGCCAACACGCACGCTTAGCGCTTTTCACGCGAAGCTTCATTTCTTATATACCTTGTGTGGCATTGTCTGAAATATAGTGTCAAAGAAATGCCAAGATACGACAGGGTGAATATTCAGCGTTTGTAAGGTGTTTCTTTTTTTCCTTATTCCCAGTTCTGCAAATATTGTTAAAATAGATGATTGTTGGAAGTCGATTTCTTATGTATCTCGAACCTACTCCCGAGTGCGATCCTAGTTAGATCATAATTAAACCGACTGGCTCTTTGTTGCGGTAATAATCGTGAAAAAGGAATGACGATAGAACCGCGCGGTTAACACGCACGGAGAATCACCCGACAACGTATTGGATTTTGTATTAGTAGAAGCTCTTATGATCATAATAGTCTGTTCAGGTAGACATAAGGCTGCCTGTTCACAGAAGCGAACTAGGGCTAATTACATTTCTCAGACTAGATGCACTTCTTCTGATTGGTTCATTTTCTCCACTTCGCTCCTGTGGACACTGGACAGGCAGCCTTAGGGTGCGTCTCCACTGGAGCGGACACGTGCGGAATCGACCAATCACAAAAGTGAAGCGGAACCATGATTCAGATTCACCTCAAGTGGTTCAGATTCACCTCAAGTGATTCAGATTCACCTCAAGTGATTCAGATTCACCTCAAGTGATTCAGATTCACCTCAAGTGATTCAGATTCACCTCAAGTGATTCAGATTCACCTCAAGTGATTCAGATTCACCTCAAGTGATTCAGATTCACCTCAAGTGATTCAGATTCACCGTAAGTGTCCGCTCTGCTTCAGTGGATAAGCACCCTTAGAGTGCCTTATCGGAACACGCGCAAGATTCTGGGTCCAGTTCCCGCGTTACCTCTAGTGTTGCGTACAAATTATTCCAATGTATGTCATTGTTTTACCGCCCTCATTAAAGTAGTATTCATCGTGTAAGGTAAATTGTATACAGTTTGTACGACTGCACGGCTGTGTTGCCAGAAGAGAATTTCCGCATTTTTACAATAGCAACACCGTAAGTAAGCAATATTTTTACACCACACGCTTATTTGGCATCGCTTCCGCTGGCAACACAGTCGATTTTTCTTTCGCCTTATTTACTTTAGAACAGGTTCAAATGGTTATTATTATGTTTACCGGTTATGTAGATAAATTATTTTTTAATATATTAATTTTTGACCAATAAAATGCATCGATGCGTCACTAGCCTAGGGAGAAACTGTAAAGATTAATGTAACTATTTAATTAAAATATATAAGTTTTTCAATAATGGTGTGTTTCATCTTGTTTACCTTAACCTATTGACCGCCAAGCAGTCTAGCAATTTACCGTGCCACTGACGCCAGAGTAAAAAAAAAAGATGTGCCCCAAAATCAACAGGGATTGAAAAATACTTGTAACGGTTAGAATTACAAAGTTTTTGATCATTGAAATTTGGACGGCTGTGGCCGACGTGGCGTCAGGGGCACGATTTTTTGTTGACGGCCACAGCCGACTGTGGCGGTCAAAAGGTTAAACCTACAATACATACCTAATCACTACACAAGGTCGCTTCCCGCTGTCTGTCTGTCCCTATGTATGCTTAGATCTTTGAAACTACGCAGCGGATTTTGATGCGGTTTTTTTCAATAGATAGTGATTTGAGAGGAAGGTTTATATGTATAATACTTGCATAATATAGTAGAGAAACACTGATCATTTTAAAGGTTTCTAATGAGCTGTCGTAAATAAACATTTCTTGCGGGGTCTTATTCCTTTACTTTTTACGAGAAATAATGGCTTATTTACAAAGTTATTTTAAGCAAAACAACATTAATTCTTATCCAATTAGGTAAGTACCTTAAATACATTGTGCACTTAATATAGATCAAATAGCCCTTTACAGCATGTAATTTAAATAAATATTTTCGAAGATATTACATATAAAATGCAGGGACATAGAGGTTGCGGCGGTACCGTCCGGGGGCTGGCGCGGCGGCGCGTGCTTAAATAGCGTTGCACCCGTGCGAAACCGGGGCGGGTCGCTTGTATGTAATAATCGCCTTACTTTCAATCGAAATAAGTTGTAAGTAGTTAAATTTTTTACTTAATACTGACTAGTTTATTTCATACAGCTTTATTCTGATCGAATTTGTTAGGTACACAATGTACCTACTGAGATGGGGTGTCTATCATTTTATCGAAATTTCTTACATCGATTTTCATTTCATCGAAAACTATTCCACGAATGTCTTTTCATTTTTTTTTTCGAATCACATAATCATCAATTCATTGCTTTTCGAATCATCGATCAACTATTCAACGTAAATTATTTCGAATTTGTCTCAAATCGTAGCTTAACTATTCATCGAATTTACCTTTCATCGAAACATGATTCACAGATGGCACGTCCCATTTATACAAAAAAATAACCTAAACCTAACCCAACCAGGTCGGATCTAGCCAAGTCGGGTTTCAGGTCATAAAAAAAAAATAACCTAAACCTAACCCAACCAGGTCGGATCTAGCCAAGTCGGGTTTCAGGTCATAAAAAAAAAAATAACCTAAACCTAACCCAACCAGGTCGGATCTAGCCAAGTCGGGTTTCAGGTCATAAAAAAGAAATAACCTAAACCTAACCCAACCAGGTCGGATCTAGCCAAGTCGGGTTGCCAGTATGGCCTATGGTCTTAGCCTGTCCGGAAGGACGAATCATTAAAAAAAAAAAAAAAACACGTTTCGATGAACGACTACGTCGATGAACAAATAAAATAATGAAGTGAAATTCGATGAATTGATTCTTGTGTGAAAGGTAATTCGAGCAAATGCACAAGCGATGTAACGAAGTTCGATGAATGATTCCTAAGTTGTAACAAAATTCTGCGAATAGTGTTATGGGAAACGATAATCGATGAAACGTTTTTCGATAAAGTGATGGATTACCACTGAGATGACAAATGTCGCACGCACAAAGTTCTATGAATAGACTCCCTATCAACTCATATGAAGTACCAACTCGTAACGTACCTAGATCACGATAATTGCGACCAGATAACTAACTGAGAGCCATATCGGTTACCAATCATCTGGTATCTCGGATGCATCTTAGTTATTGAGCTGTCAATTATAGGAACTTGATTCTCTGTTAGGGCGCTCGCATACAATGCATTTTAAGTATATATTCTTTGATAGTTACGGTTGACCCTGCCGTTTTAAGGGCATGCATAACAAATCACTAAATCCCTTTAAGATATTTCAAAAACGTTTAAGAGGCCTTAATCCTTTTTTTTTTTCATATTATGTCAAATAGGTATATTGGTAATTTCAACCAAATTTTTGAAGTGAATTATACTTTTCCCTGAGTTCTAGGTAGTAACATAGCTATTTCATGGTTTCATTGCGTGCAGTCGAAAATAAGTTGAAAAAACTAATTTTCCGCGTGAATTTTGTTAATTTCGAGTAGTGTTTGAAACAAAAATTGTCAATGAAAAATTCAAACTGTAGATTTCAAATATATACCGATAAATTCCAATAGCCCCGTTCTAGGTAGTAACATCAATAATATGTTAAGAAACGTGTTTGATCATAGAGAAAAATAACTAAAACAATCAGCATTTTAAAAGGAATAAGGCCTCTTAAGTCTAATATTTGGGGGCACGGTGTTTTTTACAAAAAAATATAAATTTAAACGTGTTTATCCAACCAACGTTAAGATCAAATTGAAAGTACCTACGTTTATTTTGACAAAAAGATCCCTTATAATTGACCATGTACCTACTTTTTAATAAATTTATGAAACATTTAATGTATTTTTTTTAAATGTTGGTACACCACTATTTAAACCATTGATACAAAGATCAAAGCTTAAAGAAAAATTTAAAAATAAGTTACACGGTGGAAGAATCGAACCCGGTACCTCTGGATTACCGGTCTAGCGTGTTAACCACTTCGCTACCCTAACTCCAAGTAACCTGACGATTTTTCCTTATGCTTGGTGTGTCGATCTTTGCATTGTTTATTTGAAATGTTTTTACACTTTGCACCAGCTTTACGTATTTAGACTTGGGGTAAGGGCGATAATTAACCGAGGCGGTTGATTGCGATTGCGATTCACTGCGGATAGATCTATCCTACTCACCTGTAGCACAACTGTGACAGGCGACTTTTCTCCTTACATCCTTATTACCTTATCTCTTTCTATGCAATATTGTGGGAGAGTGACGGGTGAGGCTATGTCGAGAAGCATAGTACTGATAGACGGGCAGGCAGACACAAAGCGACGAGTGCTTTATTGCTATTCGCATTTGAGTAATTTGGTACCTGCATTTCTAGCATAACTGTCATACGCGACTATTTCTCGCGTGAGATAATTATAACCGTCTCTTTCTATTCAGTAATGTGAGAAAGTGATGGGTAGCGAAGCATAGTTTGCTAGACGGGTTGGAATTGGGTAGAGATAGCTACGTAGCTCTAATAGCCGAACTGTTGCATTTTAGGTCAAAACGCAACTTTGTTCGCGCGGAAAAGTCACAACCCTCCTTCTGTTTCACTGGTGGAACCGACATGACGCGGACATATATTAATATATGGGGGGTCTCCCGGCAACTCCTGAAATACCCTTTTTTTATTGCCTAATGGGTAGTGGGAGTTGGAGGTTAAGTTAAGTTTGTCGCTCAGTACAGTTTATCTTTTCGTTACAGCAATATGCAGTGCTTTTATAGTTTGTACGGAACCCTCGGTACGCGAGTCCAACTTTTATTCTTCAAAAATAAATAAATATTAAGGGACAATCTTACACAAATCGACCTTGCCCCAAACTAAGCAAAGCCTGTACTATGGGTACTAGACGACGATAATACATAATACACGATGATTTTTAATCGGTGATCAGGAGTAGAAGAATATTAATATTTAGCTAAAATTAAACTTAATACGCGAGGTCCCGCGCAATTACCTCACTGTTAAATTAATTAAAAGTTAAAACATAATTAAAACTAATAACCACTATATACATGGTCACCCTACATAAATTATTGAAGTATGTCAAGTGTCATCGCTTTGGCGGGAAATTTTACGAAATTTTGTACGACTTTGTTTATGTAATGACAATGACAAGATATTACTCATAAATTGTCATTCCCATTAAATTATTAAAGAGGTTGTAAGCACACCGATACAGATTAGTTCGGTGACAAGGAATTTAAGACAAAATTGGTTTCAAAATAAAAGTTATCATACAAAAAATTTAAGTTTGTTTTCATGTAATTACGACTTCAACGTGACCGCCATCAATTACTGAGTTAGAAAAGTTGGTACCTGATCACCGATTAAAAATCATCGTGGATAACATAATACTTATATATTGAGACAAACAAGTTATATGTTCCCTTTTCAAGTTGAAAAATTATCAAATAATTTGACGACGACGTGGTTGGCGCAGTTTGTAGTGCACCTGCCTACTGAGCCGGCGGTCCTGGGTTCGAATCCCTCAAGACGACTCGTGCTAAAGCTGCCTTACGCACCTCGACGTAATCAGACCCGGGGTAAAGGCGATAATCAAGCGAGGCGGTTGATTGTGATTCAATGTGGCTAATGAGATCTACCACGCGCAGTGCAGGCAGACACAAAGCGAATGCTTTACTGCTATCCGCATTTCAGTAATTTAGCTTCCATCAGAGAATATCGTCACTTGTAATATGAATTAAGGTAACCGCCATATGACGATTTTTCAGGAGAGGCCAAAAACGAAATTGCATATTAAAAAAAGTGCAGTAACATTTTATTTCCTAATCCGATTAAAATGATGTAAAGTATGTAGTTATAGATTAATTTTGTAAGATCTTTCAGTTGATAATGGTCTCAAAAAGGCTGCTATTATAGTTTAGAAAATAGCGTGGCGCTTACGTTAATTTTTTTCCAAAAATGAGGAGTTACGTTAACACAACACAACATTGATTTCAAAAAATTAGCCCTAATTTAAAGTAAGTCACTAAAACGTAAAAAAATCTAACGTAAGGGACACACATTTTCAAAACGTGGACTTACATTAGCGGAATTCAGCTAAGGAATTTTTAAACTTATCCAACTGTAATAAGGTTTAACATAGAGTTGTTCGTAACAGTAAGTCGTGATAAAAACCGGTTTATAAGCGGGAAACAGTTTCTTTTTTGTTTATAAAAACCAAAATTGGTAAAGGCACCTTTAGATTTAAAGAGTATTAAAAAAAACACTTCATTTTCTTTCTGATACTTTTCCTTACTGTTTTTCCTCACTTTGCTTTTTTTCTCCCTTTCCTACAATATTTATGTACCTTTTTTACCTACGACTTTTACTGCACATTCTGCTTTCCCGTTTTCTCTTTCTTTTTTATTTCTTTCTATATAGTTTTCTTCGTATTTATTACCTTCTTTCTGTTCCATTCATCAACTCCCTCCTTTTGGTTTTAGTGACTTAAGTTTAAACTTCAGCTTAACGTTGTATAATTTCGTTTAAATAATCAATTTTGTCTGTACAAACCCTCAGTCCTATTTTCAGTGTAAGGCTTGTCCCTGTCTGAAACTAGCCGAATGATCTTTATTTGATTCTTCATTAGTAATTTGACCATTTCCTGGCAAACTGGTGACTAAATGTTTCGTCACATAATTAGTAACTCACTATCACATCACTATTATGAACTTGAACGTCAAGGGGTAAATTTACGACTGAAATGCTTCGAATACCTTCGCTATTGGGCTTTGACATCTTTCTTATAGACCTGAAACGGATTTACAGATTTTCTTATATCTTGTAAGCTGTTGTTTTCTCGCGAACTACTTATTTGAAGCATCATTGATGTCCCGTTATTAGTAGAAAGTATGGCCCAGTTCAACGCCTTTCTCGGGCTGAAAAAAATAATGGTCAAGGGGCAAGCAAATAGTTAACGTATTTTATTGAATCATCGCATCAATACAATGACATTACGTTGGATACGTAGGCTACTGAAAAAAATGATTGGGAGTATCTCAATGTCACTAACCTCCACCATATCACTATTACTACCATCATTCATTCCTGTCTCTTGTTTTCTAAAAATAATATACAAGTATATACATTTTATTATGCCTACATGTAGCTACATGGTAGTGGCAGTGACTGATTTTCACAGAAAAAGTTTTCACAGTCCGTTTAACCAGACATTTAAGAGATTCCCTAAAAACGAAATGCATTAAGCTAAATTGTTTCAATTAAAAGTCCCTAATTCAAGAATAAGACATGATATAAATAGGCATAATAGCTAATTAATAAATAACTTAACTTTGAAAAGTTTAAAACATCAATTTCTATTTGATACTGGAAATCCCGACAAACTTCATTCCGCCTTAGAACTCCCTTTTGAGGTGATAACAATTTCTTTAATACTTACTTAGTACTTATCCTTATCAAATTTCCCTTAATTTTTTAAAGTTTTTTTTTGTATAATATTATTATTTATTATTTTTTTATGTCGTTGAGGGCAAACGAGCAAACGGATCGCCTGATGTAAAGCGATGTATGTACTTAACTCGTAATTTTTAACTGTACTTATTGATATATAACAACGCAACCGCACAATACTGTCCTTATCATGAATTGTTGGAACCAACCGTTACCGGTATTCATAAAAATTACAAAAAAAAAATATTACAGATTTTATTTGAAATGCCATTACATATAATTAAAGTATTGGTAAATTAAGAAATGTGTAATAATAAGCGAAATACCGAAATTTAATACCAGTATTTGTATGGAGTCGAAAACCGGCATCCGATCGCTGGTCGGTACAAACTAAAGTGGCTATCATATCCATCACAACACCAAATCGTAAATAGACGCACGCGGTAGTGTTTGTAATTGCTTCCTACAGGCAAATGTATGGTCGTCTCACCGGTATCTACTCATTAACACTGCAAAGGAAAGAGATGGTCGCAAAGTTCCTGGTAACCAAAATAACGTAAGCACCAGGTTCGTCTAAATTAAGTTCATAATTTTAATGTAACCGTCATCACTCGAGCCTTGGGAAGACAAATAATAATGTAAGAGGCACAAATTGCTTTAAAAACTACGAAAACTTTAATGTTACTGACTAAATTATATATTCACCCAGCTTGCAGTAAGCACAATTTGTGACAAGATTAGACTATAATTGACTTTAAATGGTTGCTGTCTTATAATCTCGTTTAATTTTTTTTTACCTATCTAATCTGAGCATATAAATCATTTATGTACCTTATTATTTACATGATTTGATTCAAAAACTAAAAGTATAACCCATTTAATGTAAGAACCATTTTATACTTTTTTATCTAGCTTTGAAGCTAACGTAACAGTCAATCGGTAATAAAGTGTTATAAATTGAGTAATGTAAGAGTCATTTATTTGCCGACGAGTCTTACATTAATGACTTTTGTTCAATTTTGGCCAATACTTGTGGTTACGTTAATCTAATATTAAGTAATTTACAAAAAATGTGCCATACACCAAAATAAATACAGAAAACTAAAAAAAACGGTAAATTTTTGTTTAATGTAACCAACATTTTTTTCAAGATATCGTAATTTTAATAACAGCAATGGATAGATCGTCAAATTTACAGACGAACTGTATACTTAACTCAATTTCGTCATTTTGGCGGTTACATTAATTCATATTACAGGTGACGATATGGGGTTAAGGCTCCTTATCCATTCAAATATGCTGATTGTTTTAGACATGTTCTGTTTCTTGAAATATTATCAATGTTACAACTTAGACCAGGGCTATTGCAGTTTATTGTCATATATTTGAAACCTACAGGTTGAATATTTCATTGATAACTTTGTTTTAAAAACTACTCGAAATTGACAAAATAAACACATAAAACTGGTTTTCTCAACTTATTTTCGACTGCACGCAATGAAAGCATGAAATAGCTATGTTACTACCTAAAACTCAGGGAAAAATATTATTCACTTCAAAAAGTTGGTTGGAACTATCAATATAATTGTCATAATATGAAAAAAAAAACATAAAAGGAATAAGGCCTCTTAATAGATTGAAATTAGGTAGAGGTCACAGACCACCCCCACTAGACGGAGCATGTAAGGCACATGTAAGGCGACCCGCGCGCACCAACGATATGGTACGGCAAAACATTAAAGTACCAACACGGCGGCCACCGTTTAGTTGCGTCCATGTTTATGAGGTCTCTCTACACCACTTAACACTACAATTTACCATGTTATTTATTTAATTTCTTTTTTCGTTGACGTACGCATGGATCATAAACAAGGACGCAACTAAACGGTGGCCGCCGTGTTGATACTTTAATGTTCCACCGTACCATATCGTTGGTGCGCGCGGGTCGCCTTACATGCTCCGTCTAGTGGGGGTTGTCTGTGGTAGAGGTACAGTCAAGAAAATTTAAACACATACCTTGTTCGCTCCTGTCACAATAAGGGGCAGCAGGGCTAGCATATCTTGCCGCGACTTCGCTTGTCGCGCGACTAGCATCACCCGTCTTGCTCGGACGGCACTGAAAGAACAGTGACAGATAGTATTTGTCGCGCGACAAAGGGTCCCGTTTCACAGTTATGCTAGACGTGCAGATAGGTACGCGCTTCAGTTTCCTTTACTGAATCTACGTAGAGCAAATAGCCGCGATGTCGTATCTAAAGACAAAACCAAAAACTTCGTTCGCGAGAAATGTCATAACCCTCTGTTTGCTTTATCGCAGTGGTGGACGGTAGTCGACGTGGAAATGGGGGTCACCGGGCAAGGTAAGTAAATTAATAATGTAGGTTATAGCGAAATTACACTACTTTTCAACTGGAAAAGATGCTCAATTATAGAACGAATTTTGACGACGCCTTTGCGTCGGTTTGTAGACACCTGCCTACTGAGCCGGCGGTCCCGGGTTCGAATCCCGACCGGGGCAAATATTTGTGTGATGAACTCGAATATTTGTGCTTGGGTCATGGTTATAATACATGTATTTAAGTATATATTTATCTATATAAGTACGTATATCGTCGTCTAGTACCCTACCCATAACACAAGCTTTCTTGAGCTTACTTTGGGACTAGATCGATTGGTGTGAGGTTGTCTGATATTTATTTATTTATTATAGAAGAAAAATAGTTCAAAATAACTTAATCACACAGGTGACGCCGTAGCGCCCAATTAAGTACTCAGTAATAAGAAATGATAGCTTCCAAATTACAATTATTATGATATTTGCGTGATATCGTATCACTATAGATCGATAATACAAACCCATATGATGATTAGTTGGCATCAATTGATAGGATGGCCGCTAATGTATACAGTGTTATAAATAGTCAATAGTTGTGTGACAACAAGCGTGGTCATTAGAATTTCCAGTTTCGCAGTGTGCAGTTGTTTTGATCGTAAGCAAACGAAGGTAAGTGAAGTTAAATTACCTATTTGCGCATACGTAATAAGAAATATGCAGACATTTGCTATATAAATAGGAAATCAGGGTTCAACTAGCTTTATCTTGAACAAGTTTTAGTCTTTTCTGCGACGTAAGGTAAAGAGCAATAAAATTAAAAAACCGCCTAAAGGCGAGTAGGTTCTGTATCATCTAATTCATTTTTTTTCAGTGTTCGTAATTATAATGGTCATAGTAATACAAGCCTTTAAAAAAGATCATGTTTTGAATGGTAATTCAACGGGTAGAAAAAAAGGTTGAAAACCCAGTTTCTGATTATTGTCAGTATTTGCCGTTATAACGTCCATACCTATTGCACATTATTTGAAATTTAATTTGTCTCTTCCTAGTTTAGTTGAAAAGATCCAGCCCTGTGAAGTAACAAACAGACAACGGAGACAGACAGAGAAAGAAATAAGGTAAGGTAAAGAGATAAGGTAGCCCGATAGCCATTGGTTACCGAACCCTAAAAATTACAATGGCATTTTCATTTCGAATGTTCTTAAGTTACAAAACAAACCGAAGTACAACAACTGAAAGGCAGCTAAATACTGTTATAAAGATACATATTATAGTAATGTATACTACGAGAACTAATTAAATAATGCTATTTGCACGAAGACTACAATGTTAATTGAATGTGTCTTTTTGTCATGCTTTAACGCAACTAGTTTTGCATACCTAGACATAGACTGATAAAGTAATGGCCTGACACTTTACTTAGCCTCATTTACCAAAAAAAGTGTAACAGTTCTCATTCGTTTACCATACAAAAAAACAGAAGAAATGAAGAAATGCAACTACATAAAAGATTATAACACTTTATACTCCCGCGGTTTGTACACATAATTAAAACTTATTCCGTCGGGTATATAATTATAGTGATAGGTACATTTGACCGACATCTCCAGTAACAACTCGCTGTTTCATCAGTACGTCTGAGACCATGACACGTGACACCGCGTCGAAACGTCAGGCAATGAAGGTAAATAAAAAATATCGCAATAGACCCGGTTTAAACGATTTCATTATACATAAAGGATAGTGCCAGTGAAGTGCCAGCTCTAGATTAAATTTGCAAGTGAGTAGATGTGCAATATTGGAAAAACGTAGGCAATTCTATATTATATAATTCCAGTGACCATGGTGTGCTTGGAACACCCCTGTGCCTCGTACAGCCAGGGTTCAGCGGGCGCCGCCTTTGGCAACCTGGTGACACAACTCCTGGCGGCGCAGTGTCTGCTGACTGAGGACTGGCCTAAGGATGGCTTAGACAGAATTTCTGGTATGTACCTACCAGTGAGCCTCGAATCGCGACATATTCCTTTCCCGATTTCAGTACCTAACCCAAGTTGACAATATTTTTAAATAAGCATATGAAAAAGTATTGAAATCAGCCACGAAGACAACAAAGATACAAGCGAATGGTAGCATTGTTATGCAAGTACAAAAAATCTTATAAATAATAAAAATGTTCTCAAGTTCGCGTTGTGACCGGATTTTCACCAACAAACTGGGTTTTGCGAGTCATATCCGCGCCCACCGTCGTAGGAGTCCTACGAGCCCTACAACTTGAAGTCGCTGTCATCGGACCCGATGAAGAGGACATCATCATCATCATCATTTCCCGCTACACTCGTGATTCAATTAAATAATCCTTTGTGTGTTCGCGATGTGTAATCAGCACCCGCACCCGCAGTAAAAATCAACTTCGGTTTTTGCTGCGCAATAAAACTATAATTTCGCTTCAATCACGAGTTTATAAAGCCACTCTCGTACACAAAGACAAAAGATATGCATAAAATCCACGACTGCAAATGTTTTTTCCTACATGCAACCATCATTCCCTTGTCCTTTTCCCATTTATTTGTGGTCGGCGCAGCATGCTTCCTTTCTCCATTCTTCCCTATAACTTGTCATCTTATCGTTTACTTCCTTCTTATTCATATCATCTTTCACACAATCCATCCGTCTTTTCTTTGGTCTTCCTCTTCATCCATCCACATTCATGCTTAACGCTTTTCTGGTTACGTGGCTTTCCTCTCTTCGCATCACGTGCCCATACCATGGTAGTCGGTTAGCTTGCAGCTTCTCCCTAATCCGTCTTACATGCAATATCAAGTGAAAACCAAGCTGTGTGAAAACACCTGAATACTTCCTGCAGATGGAGCTAGCTTCGACTTCATCATCGTAGGAGCAGGAACGGCGGGCTCAATACTTGCGAATCGACTGACGCAAGTTGAACAGTGGAAGGTTCTTCTCATCGAAGCAGGCGGCGATCCTCCCCTTGATACCGTGGTAAGTTTTTGGTCATTAATATGTTTCATTCGAGACTTTACTGGGGCTTAAGGAACACCAGACGCAGAAAATACTCTTCCAAGTTAAAGCGCGCGTTATTCAATTAAGAATGCTACAGATTGACCTAAGTTCGTTCACTAGGATATAAGCTCCTAGATAGCGGGGTGGGAGTAGAAATGTGAAACTAAAAAGCAGAGAAATGATTTTCATGATAATTACGGTTAATTCCAGGTTCCGAATTTTTCCGGTGCAACTCATAGAGGCGATCAGGTATGGCAATACTACACAGAACTAGACGAGACGACCAACAGGGGCTGTGTTGACGGTCGGTCGTTCTGGCCCCGTGGCAGACTCCTAGGTGGTACCGGCTCTATCAACGGTATGTTACACATGAGGGGCAGTCCTGGTGACTACGAAACTTGGAACGTTGATGACGACTGGGACTGGCCAACATTAAAAAAATATTTCAAAAAAAGCGAAAAGATGATCGATCCATTTATACTAAACAACCTTGAATTAAGAAAAGATCACGGAATCGATGGTGAGTTTGTTATAGACCAGCTAAATTTCACACATGTAGGTATAGCTGAGATGCTAACGCAAGGCTACAAGGAAATGGGTCTCAAATATTTGGATGACTTGAATGGAGATACTCAAATGGGTGTAGGGAAAATTAGAGGAAGTAACTACAAAGGTAAAAGAGTCAGCACTGCAACTGCTTTTCTTAATCCTATAAAAGATAGAGATAATTTGGTACTTTTGAAGAATACCTTCACAAATAAAGTTATTGTGGAAGGCAACACAGCTAAAGGAGTTAAAGTGAAACTAAGCAACGGGGATGAAGCATCGTTTTTCGCAATTAGAGAAGTTATTGTAAGTGCTGGAGCTGTGAATACGCCTGTCCTTTTAATGTTATCAGGTATCGGGCCTAAATCACACCTCGAAGAATTAGGAATTATAAATGTTGCTGATTTGCCAGTAGGCGAAAATCTTCAAGACCACGTTAGAATACCGGTGCCTGTAACTATTAACACTGGGGCTAATAATGAAAGAGATAACACGTTTTGGCTTAAAGCTGTAGCTGAATACTTATTAGAACAAAATGGCCCACATTCTACTAATTACGATCAGCCTAATATTAATGCCTTCTTGTCGGTTCCTGGTGATAAACCTCTACCTGATGTTCAAATTGATCACAACTACTTCCTACCAAAAACCGCATACGTATATTCCATGTGTACAAATACTATGTCATTCCAAGACGAGATATGTAAGCAGTTTTCTGAATTCAATGCTGAGAAAGAAATTATTATTTTCTTCATATCACTATGCAGGCCTCATTCAAAAGGAAAAATAATGCTGCGAAGCACAAATCCCACGGATTTCCCAAAAATTTACTCTAAATATTTCAGTGATGAACGCGATATGAAGATTTACGTATCAAGTCTGAAGAGAGTCTTAGAGATTGTAAACACTCCGGTTTTCAAAGAAGCAAAAGCTGAGTTAAAAAGAATTTACTTCAAAGATTGTGATGAAACCATATTTGAAAGCGATGAATATTGGGAGTGTATGGCCAGAACATTAACCTACAACGTCTACCATCCAGTAGGGACTGCTAAAATGGGTAAAGCTGATGATCCTACCGCAGTGGTAGATAGGAAACTTAGAGTCCACGGTTTAAAAGGACTTCGAGTGGTCGATGCAAGTGTCATGCCGACTATTACCAGTGTCAATACTAATGCTGCCACCATGATGATTGCTGAACGAGCAGCCGATTTTATTAAAGATCAATATTTAAGGTTAGAAAAGAATGAACTATGAGTACAAATATTGTTAAATTGATTAAAAATGTGTTTATTTTGTATAAATATACCTTTCACGCTCTATCTCTCTCTCACTCCGTCTAAAACTCAGATTTTTTCATATTATCTTGCTACTCCAGCGATATATTGTCACCTATTGCGGACGGAATTGGAGCAATTATTTACTGCTTACCGCTTAGTAATTCTTTTTAATATTGGAATTTATTTTGTAAACATATATTAAGGGGGAGGCCTTTACCCAGCAGTGGGACATAATAGGCTCATTATAATAATAATAAGGCGTAAGGATGTGATGACCCCATCGTCCGCTGGTTTTACTAGCGCAGTCAGTCACCGCAGGGCAGCTTATGGCGAGCTGTTGGGGAGCAGTGACCCCACGTACCTGAGTGCTCTTGGGGAAATCTTGACGGAGGGTTATGGGTCAGGGCCTTCGACTCTGTCTTGCTTTAACTGGCCAGCCAGAGTGGAGTCGCGAGAGTTGCAGCTCGGGGGTGGATGTGGAAACGTAAGGAGTTAATTGGCTGCGGTTTAAAGCTCAGTATTACACCTCTCCACCCTTAGCCAAAGGTCCGGGACACCATTGTCCCATGAACGGGTGCGACATACAATTTATACATACGACATATAAGTTATTAATGAAAGGCATGTATTTAAATCGATATCTGTATATTCCCTTTTTTCGATCAAAATATTTGAAACTTTCACCAAAAATACTGAGTTGCACACTAATTATGCACACTAAATAATGCGAATTCAATATACTATTTAAAGGTATTTGCATAACTGTTTTACTGGATATAAAATAAAAAAACTAACCTAACCTAACCCGGCCGAGTCGGATCTTAGTGTGCAGTACGAGGATAATTAGTGTGCAAGTCAGTATTTTTGGTGAAACTGTCAAATATATCTGATGTACGAACCATATTTTTGGTGTGAATTCGGTTAAAAAGGTCATCTCGTTTTGTTATGATGTTAATATTTTTTTTGTAGGACATGTTCAATTAAGTTTTTGCACAGCATTCGTTTTGCTGGTATGCATTCATTTAATTAGTGGAGTTACCTAGTGTACTGAAAAATTATACAGATGTGCATTTAAATATATCCCTTAATGAAACACAATAATTAATGAAACTAATGACTAAAACTAAGTAGGTATATACTAAAGATCTAAGCTCGGAAGTGTGCCCTTCTTGCTTGTGTGCTTCTGCACACTGAATCGCTGCGCTGGGAAAAATAATGCCCATTCTCCCATATAAGATATTGCTCCTTACCATCGATAATCAAATCAGCTACTTTTTATAAAATATCAAAACGTTCGAATATTATCTTGATTAAAACGAAACATAAGACGGTCAAATTGCCTCCTTATATTTGGTTTTTCAAATATTCAAATAAGTAAGCAATAATTACTGCAATATGATAATTTCGTGTATATTTTTGGCATTATTCTTAAAGGTAGATGTCGCTCAATTTATGTTCTTCAAGAAACTACTCTATTACTAGGTATATAAACTTTTTGGCCGAGACGTACTGACTGACACATGATTTGACAGCGTCACGAGACTGCTTTATGCCAGTTGACAGAATAACCGTCTTAATGTTTCGAAAGAGATGTTAATTTACATTTTGCTTGTCCTTATTTATCTGCAACAAGTCTCATTTTCCATAACTATATCCTCCAAAGGTACTTTACCTCTAGACAAACACTCTGTAGCCATACAGTTCTTCTTGGATATTAAAAACGAAGACCGTGTTCCGTGTCGAGTCTCCGGTAAAGTGCAAAGGTGTTGTTTTATGAACGAAGACCAAGATTGTGATTCTATGTTTCTCTACGGTAGGCATGCAGATAATATCATGCCAGGTGTCAGTAAAATCTTTGTATTTATTCACCCGTCCGTTTTTCACCACGACAAGAGAGGAACCTGCTCGTTTGAAATAGACTACAAATGTGGACACAGGCCTTTCAAAAGGAAACCAATAGACATTGCCTTTGATACGGGATTCGCAAATTTAAGAAGGAAGTCACGAGAGTTAAAACAATATATCGGACAAAGAATAATCAGGGATTGCGATTCGATAGATGAAAATAGCTTGGATGATTGCTCTCCAGTGGATTGTCCAACGAAATATACCGACGAGAAAGTTTTTTACGATGTCAATGTAAATACGTGTGTCAGGCCGGCAACATGTGTGGGTAGTATCGAAAATGAGTTGCCCACATTGGCTTATCTACCAACTGTTAATTTTTGTAGAGATTTAGAGCATCCAGTACAAGTTCATGACATATATGCGATTAATAATGGCATGAGCGTTATTACGGACAAAAAAAATCAATCTGACGAATTGATAGCAGTAGTAGAATCAAACTGTTCAACTATTTCTGAAAAATTAGGTTTGTTGAAGGATGTCGTTTCGGGAAAAATGTGTCCTACTCAGAGAGGAGTCAATGTTGATTTCAGCGGCCTATTCAAAACAATATTATATTCAATATTTCTCTATATTTCTGCTATTTGTTCGTGTATATTAGTTTGCGCATGTTTAATGAACATCTTATCATGGTGCTACGTGAAATGGAGTACGGGCAAACTTGATGACACCTACAGAAAGTTAAGGCGGAATTTTGGGCGGCAAGCTTCAAAGACCCGTAAAAGCCCTGGTTTTAGCTCTAAATCTAGTGTTAAAGATCAACTAATTCACGATGTTATCGTCCGTGAAATTCCATTGGAATTGAGGAATAGTGTGGTTGATGTATGCGACAGGATCAGCAAAGAAGTGAAATGGAAGAAGAGGTACAGATTGGCGGAGGTAGAAGCCCCGCTGGAGTTAGAGACATTTGATACGTCCACTGACTCGCTCCGGGGTAATGCTACAAGCGAGGACGATTAGTTGTTCAAATGATTAATGTAAATACATATTTTCTTATTCATATTTCATTGTATTATTCGTTATAATGTCGTAAGATTTAATATGATGGCAAATTGTAGCGAACTATTTCACGAAACAGTTTTTCAATGTTTACTCAAGGTCTACGTTGACTTGTTAACCATAGTACATCTTATATTACTGTACCAAGGCCGCGTTTCCACCAGAGATGTGTATCCAGAGATGTTTTTGTTAACCAATGGAATAACTTGATTTACTTATCCTCGCTCGGCGCAGCTGATTCTATTGGGTAACAAAAACACATACCTCGCTACACTACAAATCACTGGTGGAAACGCAGCCTAAAAGGTGCCCGCATCTTCGTCCGCGTATTTTTGACCTAAAGTATTCTATAACCATTTTTGGATGTCCTGCTATCCCTGTATTAATATTGGTGAAAATCTGTCCAGCCGTTTCGGCGCGGTGAGAACTTGAGAAGAGAAAGAAATTTTGACCAACACATGGCGCTGGACGGCTGGCGTGGCCCTGGAGCACGACCATAGAAAAATAATTTTCAATACAATTTTTAAATTTTACAATAGTATATTAATTATGTGAGGAAACTTAAGGTGTCCAATTTGACTATACACACAGCAAATGGTAAGCGCCAACTGTAGAATATCTTGGGTTTCAAATTTGCTCGAGAAAATTAACAGTGTAAAGCTAATTTATTGCGACATTCCTCTCGTATTAATTATCTTCAATACGAATGAATAATAATTACAGTAATGTCGGGAAGGAATAACTTTCGCGCTCATATCCCAGGGCTGCCAATGAAAATGCAAATGCAATCTTAGACGTAATTACACGTCCGGGAATTGGAAATGAAAATAATTGGCATTGTAATGCCAAAATAAATCGTGGTGTTTCTGCTTCTTCGTTCGTCCCTGGAAGATTGTTTTGTTCTGTAATTTTAAAAACCGTTTCTTAGAATATTTTATTTCTTATCTCGTTTTTTTTCCTAGAAACACACACACACAGACACAGCAAATCCTGTACAGTCTCGTAAGCTCTCAGATTGCGAAACGGGTTTGGGTGAAAACTGAGAGGCTCTTATCTGGATCGCGTAAGAGCGAGCGAGATAGGTATAAAATACGAATTGCATTCTGACTGCTACTGCACTATAGCTATTTTACTAAGGTGTTTTACTGTAGCTATTGTACTAAGGTAAAAGAGGTTCTTAATATCGGCCTTTTTAGTGTCTTAAATAACTAAGTATCAGATAATCTTACGTAAATCAACTTAGTCCTAAATTAAACTTGTAATGCCACCCCGGAATAAAATATGTGACGTTTTCAACGAAAAGGCTCCACATTGACTAAATTTGTTTGCATCTTATTACCAATAAAACCTATTAACGTCTTTATGTTAACCGACAAAGTGGTTCCATTTGCTCGAAAACGAAACTATTTGAGTCACTCATATAAATATAATAAGTCACTTAGGCTGGATTTAACAATATTTTTATTCCAAGAATAACGCTTACTCTCCGATAGTGCTGTCAAACTCCTATACTAATTTGGAAATTACTTATTCTTGGAATAAAAGTTATTCGACCAAACTTTTAAGCCTTAACTTATTAAGAATTAAAAAACACAAATGTCCATAGGACCTTTATTCATTGTGAAAAGATAAATTTTTATAAATGAACCTTTTGAAAAGTTGATTTCTTAATGTAGGCTCTATTTAACAGATACTGAACATGCAAGTGGCAGCCCTGGCGCAATAGGTACTACAATGGCAGTATGATTAATCGCCGCTTGTTCCACTAGTTCGACTTGCAACTAACTTTATTACTGGGCGTTGGCGCCAGTATGGAAGGTAATTAGTTCAGCTTGCCCTATAGTGATATTCAAGAGGTTATCGCACTAAAGCTCTTCAATAATATTCAAAACATGCGTCTTTTGCTCACAACTTAAATGAAGCTTTTTAAAAGTTGGTTTCTTAATTTAGGGTCTATATAGCAGATACTGAACTTGCAAGTGGCAGCCCTGGCACAATAGGTACAAATGGTACAATGGCAGTATGATTAATCGCCGCTTGTTCCAGTAGGTAGTTCAAGTCGCAACTAACTTCATTACCAGGCGTTGGCGCCAGTGTGGAAGGTAATTAGTTCAGCTTGCGCTATATAGTGATATTCAAGAGGTTATCGCACTAAAGCTCTTCAATAATATTAAACTTAAATTCAAAACTTACGCGTATTTTACTCACACCTTAGATCAACACGAACTGAAAGATTTTATTGACGATTAACAAAATACATAAGTTTACTCGGTATCAGCTTTATTCGTCCCATTCGTTTTTCGTTCAATTCTTATTTCGTCTCATTCTGTATTTGTCATTCATTCTATATTCATCTTGTTCGCTATCTATTCCTAAAGCGCGCTCCACATTCCCGGAGTTTGCCGGGAGGCCAAAGTTTTGACGAACAACGAGCGTTGGCGAGAGCACACGAGAGCGGCTCTCTATATTCCCGGTTGGCTCTGTTGAAAATAGTCGCTCGTACGAGATGGACGTCATTTAAGAATAAGCTCCTAGGTATTTAATTTACGACATTTCATTTAGAGACATCAGGAATCTGGAGAGATAGTTTCGCATTAAACACAAAACTTAACGAAACTACCCGAGAACCCTTTGATGTACCGACACGGAATGGATTGAAGGCGAATATACACGAGATAAGACGAATACTTTCTCTACACTCCCGTATTCGGCAAGTTTCGTGTAGTTTTGCCGGGAATGTGGAGCCCGCTTCAGTCTTAATCGTTTTATTCACGGTCTACATGGACTGATAGATTTTATTTAAGATTAATAAGAGATTACATCATAGGATCACATCATAAAATAAGTACCCATTTCTTTGCAGGTGATTAACACTTATGATTGGCCGCATTATTGCGTATTTCATACATGACAGCAAATAAATTGGTGATAAAAATTTCACAAAACGCGACGTGTACAAGATATAGATATCCGACAGTTAACATCACAACTTACCTACAAGGAGTTTATCAATATTGCGCCCTGGGAATATAACCAGTTGAATCGCCAAAAATATGCCTCCTTTCTTTCTTTTAGTATCGACTAGACCTGTAGGCTCAACCTTTCAGCTCTTGAGGTGGAAAACGCAAATAACTTCCCCAGATGCCTAGGTAGATCCGTGGTTGCTTTCTTATTTAGTTTGAAAATGCATAATAGGAAAATGCATAGTATTAAAAAACTTCAAGTAGGGACGATTGCGTCGTGGGAGGTAAGGTCTGTCGGGCTGTACCTTGGGCGCTGTACTGTTGGACGGTTGCTACGCTACCTAGTTGTTGTTATCGTAAGAATGTATGATCAACCGTCAACCATCTGAATAAAATATCATTAAATACTACTGCGACTCTGATTTAACCATCAGGTTATGGCCCAGAACATTCTTGGCCCAGAACGCCAAATTTTCTGTTCCTAAATTGAACGGGCTTGAGGATTACTCGTCATGGAAATTCGCAATAAAAATGTTACTAATTCGAGAAAAATGTTTCAAATTTACGTCAACGCTACCTAAAACAGAAGATTCTGGAGAACATGAGAAGGATCAAGAGGCATTTACTATTATTTGTCTGCACTTGGAGTCCCATCTCTACCCGTACGTACAGAATTTGACATTTGCTAAGGAAGTGTGGGACGCGCTAGCAGGAATTTTCGAGGATAAAGGGATCAATAGACGAATAAGTCTTATGAATTCGCTTTTAGATGAGCATTTCTTCAATGCATGAGTATGTAGCGGCTGTCATGAGTCACGCTCAGAAACTGAAGGAGATTAACCAGAGTTTCAACGATGATTTGATTGCTGTGGTCCTTTTACGGGGTTTGCCTGATGAATACAGACCGTTACGTATGGCTTTAGAGCACTCAGGAACGAAACTCACCTCGGAAAACGTTCGGCAAAAGCTTCTACAAGAAGGCTCCGGTCAGAGCTCTTCTAATGATTCCTCGAATGGTAATTCTGCGTTAGTGACATGGAAACAATCTCAGCGTTCAGTACCAAACTTCAAATGTTTTAAATGTGGCAAGAAAGGTCACAAGAAATATGACTGCCCGAAGTTGATTAATTATTTAGAATTTTAGACGGAGAAGGCATATCAACGGTTTCTACGAAGTTGAAGAAAGTTGCTTTATGCAGTTCACTGTCGGTACACGAGTCCTTCAACCCCTCGGCGTGATATTTGGATACTTAGTGGAGCTTCGCATCACATAAGTTTAAAAAACATTAGTTTAGAGACTGTACTGTTACTCATAAGAATGTTGTGACATGTGCGAATGATGACAAGATGACAAGCATAGGTAAGGGCAATATTGTTGTATATTTAAAAGGAGTCTTGTTTCCAATACAAGACTGTTCCTTTGTACTGAAATGAAAAGTTAATCTATTGTCCATATCTAAGTTCGTTCAGAATAGTTGGAAAGTGGTATTTGATTCTAATGGTTGTAAGATGTTTCACCAGTCGATAGGCTAAGTTGTGAGTAAGCTTGTGGTTACTGCTAGTGAAGTCTCTGGTATATATGGATGACTGTTTTCCTATTGTAGAAGGGGCTTCGGCTACGGTTCAAGCTGAGGACTCATTGTCACTTTAGCCAGGACAGCTTGGGCATGTAAATCAGACTGATTTATGCAAGCTTCCGGACATCGAAGTTGGAGGAATAAGGGTAATGGAGCTGTGTGTCACTTGTTTGTCAAGAGGAAAGGCACATGGATTTCCTTTTCCAAAGGGTGAAGCAGGACGAGACGTTGTCTTTACTGAAGATTCTGCGATAAAGGGCGCAGAATCAGGTTCAGTGGGAAAAGACACATCTGTGAAGAATGCAGGTCTATGGGAGTTGGATCATTATTCTAAGACAGTTTCATCGACGTCTGTGACCGAAGATTCTTATGAAGTTGCCATAGGATGCGGAGAGCTCGAAGGTAGCTGGTGCATTAGCATGTTTGGAAGCTGAGTTCGTTCCTCCGGAATTTTATCAAGCTTCTAGGACTGAATCTGACAGTTAAGTACAGGATGAGAAAACAAGGAAATCTGTTGTGCAAAACGAGGCAGAACCTAGATATTCCTTAAGGAATTGGTTACGTGGCGCACAGAGCGGATTAAACTGCTATGATAGTGTCTGCGTCAAAGGCAGACATTGAACAGCTTCTTTTACTTCTGGAAACAACCAGTTCCGATTTTGGCCTCACTATAAACCGGGACAAAACGAAGATGATGGTAGTGGATCGTAAGAATAACAATCGACCTGATTTACACAGCATAGCCAATTGCAAAGTTGTACAGAGCTACATTTACCTAGGATCCACTATCACAAACACTGGAAACTGTGATGAAAAAATTAAAAGAAGATGTGCCGTAACACGATCAGCTGTGGAGAAGCTTACAAAAATTTGGAAAGATCGGCGTATAACCAAGAACACAAAGGTTCGACTCATGAGGTGCCTGGTATTTCCAATTTTCTTGTACGGAGCCGAAACATGGACGATCCATCAAAAACACCGCAAAAGGATTGATGCACTCGAAATGTGGTGCTGGAGAAGGTTGCTGAGGATTAAATGGACTGCTCGCCGAACTAATCTCTCTATCTTGAAAGAGCTTAAAGTCAAACAAAGACTTTCGTCGATTGTGCAAGTGCGAATATTGAAAATGTTTGGACATATCACCCGCAGCGAAAAGTCGATGGAGCGTTTGGTAGTGCAGGGGAGAGTGGAAGGTCAACGTTCTCGCGGCCGATCTCCTACTAGGTGGACGGATCTCATAAAGTCCACGACGAAACGTTCCCTTACGGAGTGTGCACGGAGTGCCACAAACAGAGAAAGATGGAGAAAAATCGCAAAAGCCGTCATTAATGTAGAAGAGGACAATCCATAACCACGACCACTCTGACAAGAGTGTACGACTAAGAAGAAGAAGAAGATAGTGTCTGCAAAATAAGAGAAGATCCACGATCCCACCAGGAAATTTTGCGGAGACCGTTTATGAAAACGTCTATATGCAACAAGGTTTCACTGGAGACGGTCAAAAGCAAAAAGTTTGTTGAACGGAAGAGTAAATGATGTTTTATTGTCAATGTCATTTAAACGTTCAAAGATTGATAGATGTTTATATTTTAAAGAATATATATTTTTATATGTCTTTATATTAGAATGTTTTATCGTTTTTTGTAAAGGATATTCGTGCAAAGTTGGAATAGCAGGACGGCTTAAGGAAATACTTCCAAATGAAGAATTTAGAGGAAGCTCGGCAATGTCTCTGCATGAGTGTGAACCGAGTACAGAAGGTACGTTTTTCTTGCTTCAGAGGAAGTTTGTTGATGCTTTACTTAATGGACCATGCTATGGATCAGTGTAAACCAGCAGAAAACCCAGCTTGAACTGGATCTACGTAATGTTTTGGCAGAGGGGGTGGTGATGGTAATGAACTGAACCGCCAAGAACAACTGCGATACCAGTCTTTGTTAGATGATTTGTATTTCGAAAGTCGAATGGAGACTTTAATCATTAATTAATTACAGGTTGACAGTGACTGGGGCGCCGACTAATATAAAGTCATATTCAGGATACATGTTTAAACTTGGACCACATTTTATATCCTGGGAGTGCAGAAAGCAATACTGTGTGGCTTTATATACAACAGAAGCCGAACATGTTGCGCTATCTGAAGCATCCAAGGAAGCTGTATACCTACAGAGGTTAGTCAGCTATATTGTCAAAAATATGGGCACAACGAGCGTCAAGCTGTTTGTGGACAATCAGAGTGCCGCGTAACGTTGGCTAATAATCCTGTTTCTCACCGACGGACGAAAGATATTGACAATTGGTATAACTTCGTTCGTCAATGCATCAATGATTAGTTGATTCATCTACAGTATGTCTTGACTGAAGATTACATAGCTGATATCTTGACTAAGCCATTGCCCCGTGTTAAGTTTGAAAGGTGTGTGTCTGGTTTAGGTTTACTTAGGACTGCTTGATGCTGTATGGGATTAGGATGTTGAATGGTTGCTTGAGAGGAAGTGTTGGACGGTTGCTACGCTACCTAGTTGTTGTTATCGTAAGAATGTACAATCAACCGTCAACCATCTGAATAAAATATCATTAAATACTACTGCGACTCTGATTTAACCATCATGTACTTATATATATCTTATATCTTAGTAATAAGTAAATATCTGGAAGGCACACAAAACATGTATCGATCAGCCATGTTGCCTCTCTACCATTACGCATTTTACACAAACAATAAATACAGTTTTCAGCTAGCTTTTATTGCAAAGATCAAAGAGATACATTTCTGTAGTATTTTATTACTCTATCGTGGCTCTATCTCTCAATCTCGAATTGTAAATTGTACCTTACAAATTTTAGGGTAACGTATAAAGTTCTAAGTTCTAAGTGGATATGGTTTGCAAATTCAACAAACATTACACTACACTGTGTTAAAAACCGAGTACCTACATTTCTGAAACTTACGTACAAATCAGTTTACGACAATATGTTTCGACATGTCTACTACGCCTCGGCGTAGATATTACGACGCAGGGCATTCCGTGAATGCAAGTGCAAATGCACCCAATCTACTGGAACTGGGTCAGTGTGGACGGAGGCGCATGTAATTTGGGGGACAAAGGACGCAGGCAGTGACTAAATCATAGAGCTTTTGTGTTTAACAAGCCCACACTTGTATTATGATATGTATGTCGTTTTCTATTGATAATGAGTGATCTTACTTAAAGTAAACTTTCTTAGTACTTATTGCTCCAAATATTATTTACGAAAGCAAACAGCAAAACAAATCACGGATAATAAATTCTTTTCATTCGTCATTCTCTAGCGGATTTCAGAGGCCAAGAGCTAACAATATGCCCTTCATATCCAGAAAGGATTGTGCAGATTTGGTCCTTTCATTTTTGCGCCAGAATAGGGTTTTTGGGGTAGGGACAAGGTAAGCTTTTATCGTGGCTTAGACGACATATTGGCCGTCCGGATTAGTGGCATTCTTAAGGTTGTTGCACACAGTTTTACAGTTTTTTTTTTACATCAGTGGTGACAAATAGACAAATACTTAAACTGATAAAAGCGGAGTCGAACTGAAGCAAAGAAAACAGCCATAAATACAATACGAACTTTGAGCAGGAAAAGGATTTTTTTATATGTAATTTTTTTAATGTTGTGTTGTTCATAAGTATATGTTTTATTATCCTTGTTATATTTTATTTAAAATCAAACATTTGATTTGGACCCGATATTTTGAATGAGTAATGAAAAAAATTAAAGATGGCAACATGAACTTAATGACACAGATTTTCTAAATGCTGATAGGTGATTATTTTTTCCTCACATATTTAGAGAAAAGCATTAAAGAGGCATTGGCAGAATGTCAATGAATGACGACGCGGTTGGCGCAGTGGTTAAGCAACTGCCTACTGAGTCGACGGTCCCGGGTTCGAATCCCGGCAAGGGCAAATATTTGTGTGATGAACACGAATATTTGTGCCTGGGTCATGGATGTTCTATGTATTTAAGTATTTATTTATCTATATAAGTATGTATATCGTCGCCTAGTACCCATAACACAAGCCTTCTTTGAGCTTAATTTGGGATTAGGTTGATTTGTGTGAGGTTGTCTGATATTTATTATTTTTTATTTTTATTTTATTATAATTAAGTAATTAAAGGTCTCGGCTACGCGTCGTCCTTCAAAATCATATTCGTCCACGAACCGACTTTTCCCGGCCTCGGCAGTAGTGTACTATTAATTCCATATAAAAATAAACAGAATCGACGATCTGATATCGTCAGTAAGAGCCTTACTGGCGATTTGCGGACGAGTTGAAAGCGAAGCCAGCGCGAGAATTTCATCATGATTAACAAATAATAATATATTAATTCCCAAACTAAGCAAAACTTGTACTATGGATACTAGACGACCACATGTATTATATATACGTACCACCAGGAACAAATATTCGAGTTCATCACACAAATATTTGGCCTGGCCGGGATTCGAACCTAGGATCAGCGTCTCAGTAGGCAGGTGCACTACTAACTGCGCCAACCGCTTCGTCAATGTTGTACGACAGCCGTCACTTTTAGATAAGTAGGTAAGTGCGAGAGTGACGGATGCCTTATCATTTATTTATCGCATGATAAACAAGGCCATCAAAGACCCATTGATTTAGATCACAAGGCTGATGATGAGGGAAAACTTTGATCTTCTAATGTCTAATGTTACCGAACATTGACAATACACACAATACATGATTCAAACTCTAAAGTGTTAACCTACCTTTAAATCAAATAACGTTTGCGAATTTTATTTCGAGCATTTCTTACATTTTGTATTTACTTAAATCCGATTTTTCTTGTGTCCTTTTTAAACACAACGTTGCTCATTACTTTAACTTGTTACGCAAAGATATATAACAACTCGAACTTTTAATAGTCCCCCGAAGCCATTTGGAAAATAGAAATTTATAATTTTTTCTTTTAATTTTCATTACATAGACATATACTTACATCTTTGAGCAGTATTGAAAACTTATTCTCATAAAATTAAATAGGTATGAAATCAAAACCCACGTGTCTTGACACACATTTCGTATCTTTCGCGTTTATTTCTCTCCTGCAGAACCTATCTTCAAAGCACTCCCTTTTATTTCCAATCCACTTACGAGAGTTTTAGGTTCAGACTTGAATGCTTGTGATACGAATTTTATACCGTTATGGAAAAAACATTTTCGATCCTACCGACTGTGCCACTTTCGGTCTCGTGGTAAGAGTTTAAGGTTCACTTTAAGTTTCGTGTGTTTTGCGGTTTAGGCTGTTGTGCAATTGCATGCACACCAAACGACATGCTTTAATGGTCTCTGAAATATGCACAGGCTATCTTGCAGGCCCGTAGTACACGTACCTACGTAAAACTGCCTAGTGTTAGGCTAGTTTAGTGTAACTACAGCGGGACTACGATTGCGAAATGGACATATGTCTTTGATCGCCTAGCCGTATGCAGTGAATTATTCTACGGTGCTAAGCTAAAAGGCGACCTTTTTGTATGGAGCTCCAAAGGTCGCCTTTTACTTTATCACGGCAGATTTTAGGGTAATTGGTTTGAATTATTTTAGGGGGTTTGTTATAGTTGACCGCCATATGCATAAACGAACGTAATTTCTAGTTTTTTTAATATCTGTAATGGTAATTAGGCACCTATACATTATATTATCAAATTGCGATTCCAGCGGCTTATCCAGTTTTTCCCATATTGCCTTGGATGGTGTATCCCTACCAGTCTGCTCCAAGTTCCGGTACCTTGGGTCATTAATCCAAAATGACGGTAATATAGACCGTGACGTGAAAAATAGAATAAATGCGGGATGGATGAAATGGCGACAGGTCTCTGGAACAGCTTGTGATCCACGAATGCCCCTTAAACTTAAGGGGAAAATCTATAAAATGATCATAAGACCTGTCGTAATGTATGGATCAGAGGGGTGAGGGGGGGGGGGGGGGTTATGCACGCAGCTGAGATGAGAATGTTGAGATGGATGTGTGGAGTGACGAGGAAGGATCGGATTAGAAATGAGTACATAAGAGGAAGTTTGAAAGTAGCACCTGTGACGGACAAAATGAGGAGCAGTAGGTTAGCGTGGTACGGGCATGTAATGAGGAGGGATGAACGTCATATTGGTAAAATAATGTTAGGGATGAATGTCGAAGGACGAAGAGCGATAGGTAGGCCAAGAAAGGGATGGATGGAGTGTGAGAGAGGAAATGAGAAAGAAAGGAGTAAGCGCTGAAATGACGAATAATAGAGATGAATGGAAGAAGAAAACATGTTGTGCCGACCCTACATAAGTGGGATAAGGGCAGGGAGATGATGACATTATATTATCAAAAAAAAAGAGGATTTTCAGAAACGCACTACAAACAGCAATAAACGCTTACATGTAACAGATTTACCTTTAAGGAAAACCACACTAATCCACTTTGTAAAAGCGATCCTCATAAGCTTATCTGTTCTACGTAAGCATTTTCACGGAAGTACGCAACTAAATAAAACCGGCATGAAAATATTCACCTCGTGTTTGCAACGTGCTTAAGGAAATATGTATTTAGTGCCATCGCGTGGGCAATCTGTGGAAACGTGCTCGTGACCAGGCTGCTGTTTACTGCCGGACATTTACGTATTGGAGGTTAACCTATATTGTGTACACGTTCACGATGTGTTATATATGGATCTGTATAGGTGATGCAGTGTTGCCGCGTATGGGCTGGGGACATAATTGTAGTCTTAAGAACCAAATGCGACGTTAAAAAAGTTTCCCTTCAACTCTTACGGCACGTACGAGGGTCATTCAATAAATACTTAGCCTACAAAAAAATAATGAAAATTTTGGAAAAGTGGCGATTTATTTTTCAACGTAGTTTCCTTTTAACTCAATACACTTGGCCCAACGATAGTCCAGCTTTTTCAACCCATCCGAAAAATACGTTTTCCAGAGGTCTGCAAAATAGGTCTATGTGGCGACGATGACCTCCCCATTCGACCCAAATCTATTTCCGGGGAGTGACTTTTTCAAGTATAGAAACAAAAAGAAGTCGCAGGAGGCCTAATCTGGAGAATACGGTGGATGAGGCAGCAATTCGTAGCGCAATTCGACCAACTTGGCCATGGTGACGGTGGTGTGAGCCGGCGCGTTATCGTGGTGAAACAGCAATTTTTCCTTCGCCAAATGTGGCCGTTTTTTCTTTAATTCGGCGTCGAATCGGCCCAATAATTCGGCATATCAGAGCCTGGAGATTGTTTTACCCTTTTCTAGGTTATCGATGTGGATCACACCTTGTGAATCCCAGAAAACGGTCGCCATCACATTACCGGCCGATGAAACAGTTTTTGCCTTCTTCGGAGCAAGTTCGTGGGTAAAGACCACTATTTCGACTGTTCCTTGATCTCTGGTATGTACCAGTGAATCCATGTTTCGTCAAGGGTCACGAAACGACGCAAGAACTCCGCTGGATTCCGCTTGAACCGCGACAAACACGTCTCCGATGTGGTCTCACGATTGCGCTTGTTGTCTGGTGTAAGGACACGCGGCACCCATCGCGCCGACAGCTTTTTCTTGCCCAGTTTTTCGTGTAGAATATGATGTACCGTTTCTTCTGCAATGCCTATAGACTCAGCTATCTCGCAAACCTTCAATCGGCGGTCTGCCAATACTAGATTGTGGGTTTTTTTTTTACATTTTCCACCGTAGTAGCCGTTTTCGGGGCACCTGGGCGTGGCTCATCAAAGACCGACGTGCGGCCACGAACGAACTCGTTGAACCTCGGAGGTTGAACCAATTTTTGACGGTCGCCATCGAAGGAGAAGAGTCACCGTACACAGCATCTAAGCGGTCTTTAATTTCGCTGCGCGTATCCCTTCCAAAAACAAGAATCGAATCACAGAACGCTATTGCTCTTTTTCCATTTTTGTAAAATCGACCGACACGCTCGCTTCCAAAGGGTATATGAAAACAAAACAAATGAAGGTGACACATTCACTCGAAGGTGATTGACTGAAAATTTGACAGTAGGTACATTCCAAAAAAAAATTACTGCACGATGATATAACTATTTTGTAACAGCAGTGCCATGGTACGGTGAGGCTAAGTATTTATTGAGTGACCCTCGTAATAACAAGAGCTCACTTACGTCACAGTTTATTTAATTTTATAATCTAGTAAATTTTGCGATGCATTGTCTCGAATATATATATCGATATTCTTTAGCAAAATGTCTCGTTCCAATATTTCTATTCGATAACCCCTACACTCATTGAAGGAATTCGTGTATGTAGTTTACTTTAATACATTATTTGAATTAGTGTTGCATTGTTTCAGTGTGGATGCGTAGGAATGAGAGATCATGTTGCATTTGTGTGCAGAGTTTTTATATTATGTGTGTTCCCCTCAGATTTTGGCAGTCTTTATCGCTTGGAAAGATGCGGCAAAGGCGTCTCCAGTGTGAAATTCTCTAAGCTCTATGCCTCCCTACCTAAAGTTTGGCATTATTAGTATTTTATTTTAGGCTGCCTGTCCCTGTGCCTGTGTGTTTATTGTATTAAGCGGTTTACACTCACGTGAAATTGTCAGGAACGGCCCGACCTGTTTCGAACTCGTATGCTCTTCATCAGGGACTGCTACCCGTACAGTAGTACCCACTTGATAAGGCGCGTCGTGAATCTTCGTTCGCGCAGACAAGAAAGTATGGCTCCGAAGATTTACGAAAAATAGCTTAAAATTTACAATCAACCTTAGACTACACTATTTTAAGGTCTATAGTACACGGCAGGTGTTAGTTCCGTCTCACTCACGCGAGCCACGTCACTCAGCAATTACACTTCGGGCCAATTTTACCGGGCCAACAGTTATATTTTTATTTTCAATACTGTTGTATCACACACACTGGACGTGAATTTAAACCCGTTGCGAATGTATTTTAATAAACCCGTAAATTTGATACTTTAAAATAAAAGTAGAAATTGTAGTATGTAATATTAGGAGTATAATTGTATGAAGTTTACAATTAAATATATATTTGATTCAAACAATTTGCATGCTATTTTAAATGTAAGTTTTGATGTAATAAATAGAGTAATAATTTTATATCTTACATAGAAAACTATCGTGAGTCTCAGACATATTAAAATACTCAAACGGGTTTACTCACGTCATAGAAGTCGAATAACGCTCGACATGTTTCGAATCGGTACGCGATTCATCATCAGGAGAGACGACCAGTCGCGGCGGCGGCCAATCGAACACTGCGGGCATGCGCCCTGTCCGCGCGGCTGCTCGACGCGGGTGTCACCGGCGGAGGCGCAAAACTACCCTCATCATCACGCACAATGCCAATTGTCGGGTTGCACACAACACTCACTACGTCATTTGCTAAGGTCTCGTCCACACTAACCACCGATGTAGTATTCAAAACCGTCCTCCAACTAGGGGGCACTGACCATCCACAATCTCGGTTGTGGATGGTCGGCGCATGCCCGCAGTGTTCGATTGGCCGCCGCCGCGACTGATCGTCTCTCCTGATGATGAATCGCGTACCGATTCGAAACATGTCGAGCGTTATTCGACTTCTATGACGTGAGTAAACCCGTTTGAGTATTTTAATAATTTTATACTTTTAACTGACTTCAATAGATGTCACTTGATCACTGTCACACTGATTCTAATTTTTTTTTTGTTTTAATGCAGGTACCCTCAATGTGGTCCCATATACATTTGGTGAAGGTCTGATGATGTGATCTAGGAGGAATCTAGGGAACTCCTCGAATTTAATAGGCACACATATGCCGATTAACCAATCATTTTTGTAACTTTGGGTGGATTGATCTCTTTGTAGTCGACTGTACACGTGGTAAAATGGGAAGGATATGTGAAAATCTCGTATACGTGGCATGGCGAAGTAGAAAATAAGAGTCTTTTTAGTGTAACTATGTATTATAAATACATTTGTAATAATGGAACAATAAAAAAACTTAATCTAAAGGCACCACCCCTGCTATCCCAATATCACTCTGACCGTTACTGCTATCACCATCACTATCATCACTCGAACTATCTGATGATGATGATGTATCTTCGTTGGTGTCTATAACAAATTGGTCCAATCTATCGTCGATGGCTTCCTCCAATGTCATAAATTCGTCTTCGCATTTGATGGCATGGTCTACAACTTTTTGCCACTCGTCTGGCCCAATGGATGCGAATTTTTCTGACAAAAGGCGCTGCACTTCGGTCAAATTCATGGCGACATTGAATTTGCTTACGTGACCTTTCACTTGCGACCAAATGTTCTCTATTGGGTTAAAGTCCGGATGGTAGGGAGGGAGTCTTACAACTGTGTGCCCATGAGTTTCCATGATTGTGTCCAGCGAGTACTTTACGTACAAATGCTTATAGCGTTTGATTATATCGTACAATTCGGGTTTATATGCTTTGTTATCGAAAGGTATATTTTTACCCTTTAGCCAATCCTGCATCACCTTTTTGGGAGAGTTTGTGTTCGGTGCTCTGTCCTCTAATGTGCTGTGGTATGACGCATTGTCAATGACGAACACAGAGTTAGGTTGCAGATTGGGTATCAATTTCTCTTGCAGCCATTTCTCGTAATTTTGTTTGTTCATCTCACTATGGTAGTCTCCTGTGGTCTGAGCCGATTTGTAGATGAGTAAAGCATTTGGAATAAATCCATTAGCACCACCAGCGTGAACTATAATCAACCTCGGGCCTTTCGAAATTGGTTTTTTTACGCCTTTGTCTTGTTCGTCGGACCACGCTTGTTCCTTGGTGTGGGTCGAATGAACATATGTCTCGTCGCCATAGACAATAGGCCTCCCTTCATGCCGATACTTTTTGATTTTTCTCAAAAATTTTATTCTTAATAGTCTTACTTCGTCTTTTTCTGCCAGTAACTTACGGTTAGTTCGAGTTTTCCTGAACTTAAATCCTAATTCTTTCACTATCCGGCGCAGAGTTTCTCTGCCCCCTCCGAAGTCAATGTCTCTTTTTAACTTCTCCAATAGCGCTTTCATTGTGACCACTTGTTTTTCTTCTTTGTGAAAATCATAAATTTTCCTGCGTATCGCTTGGTATGAAAAATCATCTAAATCCTTACGATGAGTTTTTTTCAATTTGCCCTTTTTTGGCGTTCTAAAAGAAGGGCCCGCAGTGTTTGTACTCGTAGGTTGATCCTTCTCTTTTAGAATTCTCGTTATCGTCCTTTTTGAAATTCGTGTCGCTTCGGCCGTTCGGTCAATAATTTTCGAAAATCGATCTTTTGTAAATGTCGTGTTCTTAGACTCCTGAAACTCTTTCTTCATAAACTCGTGCACATTAAAAATGATTTCCCTCGCTTGTCTTTTAAGTGGTCGTCCTCTTTTTAAAGAACTCATTTTTTATCACAAATAAACAAAACACTTTTATTGCCACTACGTGTACTTTTGCCTGCTACGCGTGCACTCGATCAGAAGTATGGCGGCTGACTAACATGTGATGCGTTGCGCGCTAGCATGGCGGCAGCTAGTGACCAATAGCGGAACAGGAAAAAGACGCGCGACGCGTAGAGCATGCTGATTGGCTAACAGCATTTCCCGCGCTTTAAAAAATCGTCTTCTGCGCAGGTACATCGGCAAGCCATATCAGTTGGGTACTACTGTACACCGGGTGACTCACGAAAGTTTTAATGATAGTCTAAGATCCCGATATAGAACGACCTTCACCGAGATGTTTATTTGATGAAATGTATTTTATATTTAATTTAATAGGTCTTTAAATTTATTGCATATGGGTTGCCTAACAAATTTTAGTCCAGGGTATGTTTAATGAGTAATTAAAAAAAAATTTTTTTTAAACATTTATTTATTAGATAAATTCTATACCATACCAATCGAAAGTATGAAGCCCATAGAATATGCAAACGTTAGGTTGCCTATTCTTTTCCCGTCACAACTATCGGGTAGCCAGGTTTAAACAGGTAAATCTATACTAGCATTTTGCAACGGTCTGATTATTGAATTGAAATTAAATAACATTAAAGATTATTTTATTATGAACACGGTGGTATAGGGTTGCCTGCGAAAAATCAGTCCAGAATTCCGGTTGTCGAATTTTGAAAAGTAAAATATTGCTGCGAGTGAATGTGTGCGACTGAGAGGTCCCAACCGAAACCATCCCATACGATAGAAGAGGACACAGCATAGCAGCTGTTTGAAGTCCACCCATTTAAAAAAAGAGACTGCGCATGTTTGTGCTTGAAAATGAAAACGAAAGCGATAGACTCGTATATGCTGTACATCATTTTGCAGTAGTTTATTATTAAAATAGAGAAATAGTTATTTAACTTTTTTTAAAATCAATTAATTAATAAAATAATGAAAAAATGAACTTTATTCTGCAAGTAGGCCACAAGGGCACTTTTACATGTCTGAGTTTATCGACATTTCACAAGAGGAGACCACTGTTGAGAAGAAACTCCGAAAGAAACTCATTATTTATGTGTGTATATTTTTTATGTGACACTAAAGTATAGTAATACATATATAATACTAATCAGAGAAAAGGTAGGCTTGTGTCAGTCACGTGGTTCGCGAGTCTCGGAAGAGAGTACCAGGCGGAGTATATTATTATACCGTGAATTTTATTGTATCTAACTATCTACAGCGACAATCTACTGCAAAATGATGTACATTTCATCAAATAAACATCTCGGTGAAGGTCGTTCTATATCGGGATCCTCTACTATGAGATTATAATTTAAACAATCGTATGTAGGAAAAAAGTCAAAGTAGGTACATTGTACACTTTTTTTTGGAAAATGTCCTGCAATTGATAGTGGTCGCCCTAGTCCCGAAACCGGCAACGTTACACAGATGGCGCAGAGGTATCTCGGGCACATTAGCCACGATCTTGCGAAGGAAACATTATCATACATTACCTTCCGCGATCTCTGTTGTCTTCTTAAGAGGCCCTTATCCCTTTTAAAATTGTTTTTTTTTCATATACCTAGTGACAAATATGTACACACGATGATTCTTAATCGGTGATTAGGAGTAGAAAAATAATAATATCCAGCTAAAATTAAACTTAACAGGCGAGGTCTTACGCAATTAACTCACTGTTTAATTAATTAAAAGTTAAAACATAATTAAAACTAATAAACACTAGATACAATATCGTACATAAATTATTGAAGTACAATACCTACGTCAAGTGACATCGCTTTGGCGGGAAATTTTACGAAATATTCTACGAATTACTTTATGTAAGGACAATGACAAGTTATTACTCATAAATTGTCATTGCCATTAAATTATTAAAGAGGTTGTAAGCTCACAGATTCAGATTAGTAGGGTGACAAGGAATTTAAGACAAAATTGGTTTCAAAATAAAAATTATTATATAGAAAAATAAAAGTTTGTTTTCATGTAATTATGACTTCAACTGCGGTCACGCCATCAATATACTGAGTTGTACCATTGTAAAAGTTGGTACCTGATCGTAATCACCGATTAAAAACCATCGTGTATATTGATAATTTCAATCAACTTTTTGCAGAGAATAACGCAGTCGAAAATAAATTGAAAAAAAAAAACAGTTTTCTGCGTGAATTTTGTCAAATTCGAGTAGTATTTTGAAACAAAAATTATCGATGAAAAATTCAAACTGTAGGTTTCAAATATATACCAATAAATTGTAATGGCCCTGTTCTGAGTAGTAACATTGATATGTTAAACAACATGTTTGATCGTAGAGAAAAATGTCTAAAACAATCAGTATTTTGAAGGGAGGAGCCTTAACCTATTTCAGACTTCTACTACTCTGGACCGCATGACTTTTCGTGGAGTGACTTCTCTGCAGTCGTTCTCTTCATTGAAAGGATTAAGTGATTTCAGTCATCAATTCTCCATCGTATCCTATCCTGTTTTCTGCTTTTTTCATAGCGATATCGAGAGACCCATAAACGCCAAACACGTGTACGAGGTTGTTATTCCATCGTATTTGTCGAAAATGTTCGCTTTAGCATGCTGTCTCTATTAACTTCGGTGAAAGAGTTGAGAACGACTTATGAAAACGAGCTTTCCCGACTGAATACGTTTGTAAAACTCCATTCTCATGCACACAGAACAATATGTGTGACGGAGAAAATAAAAGAAATACAAGATGATATTTGTCAATATTCAGCCCTATGTGGCTCTATATTCCCTGGCTTTCGAGTAACTAGAACATTAATTAAAACACAAATTCATTCAATGTTTCAACTGAACGTACAATTTACTCAAAACAACGCTATATTTAGTGTGAATAAGTTCCTACTTTGAACTGAGTTGGAATCTAACAAAGCCGGTATACTGTGATATTTGTTAATCGTATGTATAATAGAGATGGGTAAAAATGATAAATAACGTAACAGTGAAAAAGTCACAGTGATAGATCTTCAAAAAGTATAACCAGGCGATACAGCAACGAAATCCTGCCAGCATCATCGAAACGAAGCCGAGAGGGCGGGCACAGCTAGTTAGATTTATATGAGAAATAATAAATCCGGCCGCAGTTTTTTTTTTCGGCCACTTGGTCGAACTTCTTATTTAATAACTAAGCATCGGGAAAATGAGATAGCCTCTAATAAACTAATACATTTTCTTCACAACGCCAACTAAAAATGTTAAAGAAAGCGTCAAGTCAAAATCAACAATTATTATTACTTGTCCTTCTGATTTATACATTGCCAAATAATTTACTAACTCGGCCATGGAATTTGCAACTCATCATCATTTTTCGTTTTACAGCTTCAATACAAGCTCCTCAAAATTATATATTCGAGCTTCAATAGACACCATCATATATTATAACTTAACATGTAAAAAAATACTTCATATTCTTTTATCGTGAAAATAGCCACTGTAGGTACGATTTGGCGCGAGTGCGCGACATGACAGCCACCGGCCATTTGCACTAATCAGACAGCGCCATTCGATTCTTGTACCGACCGACCCGCCCGTGTTTGTTTATTATCATTCGTTCGTTCATATTGCAATAGGTTCATCTGCGTTCTCTCTAATCTAGTTCTAAGGCAGGTCCGACTTGGCTTAGGTTAGGTACGACGACGAGCGAAGCGAGGAGGAGTGTTAGGTTGGACTGCGACCCTAACCTAAAATGTGATTTAAGTATTTTGTCTTGTTCTCTCCTCAATGGTTCATATGTAATAATAATGGCTTTAATATACTATTTGATGACAATTTTAGGTAAATTTTACGATCGATTAATGTAGGATGACTTACATTTTAAACAGAGTGTGATGTATCTTAGATAAAAGTATCTAAAATACAGATACAAGATACACAATACGTATTTATATCTTGTATTTGAAATACTTTTTAATTTTTTTTATTTGTATCTTGTATTTAGATATATTTTCCTGGTATCTTAGTATTTAGAAAGATACTATATTCCCTAAGATACTTTTACTAAAATAAACTTCGAAGATTTTCTTTCCGAACGCAACTGAACACAGAGCGTCGTTCAAAAATTTAGTTGATAGAATTTGGCTACCGAAATATTACCCTTAGGGGCGGGAAATTAAAAAAAAACTTCGGCGGGTCACACTTATTGTAGTTGGAATCACGCTACGCGTACGAAAAAAGCCGTTTTTGGGCCCGGTGTGGCATAAAAGTATTTTGTCTTTAAAAAGTATTTGAAAATATTAAGTATTTGAAAGATAGGTATTTTGTATCTAGTATTTCAGATACCTTTTTAAAAATTATTTATATCTGTATCTGATATACTTTTTTGTAAAGTATCTTGCATTTTGTATTTCAGATACTTTATTTAGGGTATCTTATACATCTCTGATTTTAAACATAGGTACTAATTGTTTATTGTCATTCGTTCGTTCATATTGCAATAGGTTAGGTTAGGCTAGTCATTAATTATAATAGGTTAGGCTAGTCATTAATTATAATATCGAGTTTAAACATTAGATATTTGATAACGGTACGTAACCCATTAATCTAGTTCTACGGCAGGTCCGACTTGGCATAGGCTAGGTACGACGACGAGCGAAGCGAGGAGGAGTATTAGGTTAAACTGCGACCTTAACCTAAAATGAGATTTAAGTATTTTGTTTTGTTCTCTCCTCAATAGTTCATATGTAATAATAATGGCCTTAATATACTATTTGATGCCAATTTTAGGTAAATTTTACGATTGATTAATGTAGGATGACTTACATTTTAAACATACTAAGTTATACAATTAGAAGCTAATAGAGTTACTATTTTGGTGTCATATATTAATATTTTAGAAGTTTGCTATTTGAATGCATGCGTCAAATTTAGATGCTAAAAAATAACCACCATGCTAAGTTACAATTACAGTGGCTTACAAAGAAGATAACTAGTGGCTGAGATATTATTATTCAGACGCGCGTTGGTTGTGGCTGACTTAACAATTTAGAAGGTAACTTATATTTTCTGAGGCGAATAATGCTATTAAAAGAAGCTTGTTTAAATAGCACCCGATTTATATTAGTTAGACGTAATTTATTGAAGGTTTTTGTTTTTAGAGTTCCGTACCCAAAGGGTAAAAACTGTCTGTCCGTCTGTCACCAGGCTGTATCTCATGAACCGTGATAGTTAGATAGTTAGACAGTTGACATTTTCACAGTCGACGACGCGTTTGGCTCGGTTTGTAGACACCTGCCTACTGAGTCGATGGTCCCGGGTTCGAATCCCGGCCGGGGCAAATATTTGTGCAAATATTTGTTCTTGGGTCATGGATGTTATCTATATATGTATTTATATATGATGTATATCGTCGCCTAGTACCCATAGTACAAGCTTTGCTTAGTTTGGGACTAGGTCGATTTGTGTATGATTGTCCCCATATATTAAAAAAAAAAAATATTTAAATAAACGTGATCGTTTGCGTTAACTTTGCACCTCATTACAATAGACGCAAGGGCTATACATACAGGTTGCTCGGGGGCAATCCAAATTTGCTCAGTATGTTAAGAAAATAAAATGTCGTATAAAGTAAGCTGAACTCTGCTTAGGTTTCAAGATATTAGTATTTTTTGTTTTAAACATCTCCAGTGTAAATCATCCTTATCATGGCAATGTTGCGCGACCGACACATTATCTGACAGACGTTTACTATTGAAAACCGTTCCTGTCACGAGAATTGTTTATGTGTCAATCGTTACAAATGATTAATTCAGTGGTGGTAATGTACAATCTTAGTATAAATACACCTAGAACGATAGTCTTCATACAACAGATTTGCGAAGGATGAAGCCGGTTTTGGTTTTATGTGTGGACGAAACTGCGCCACAGGCCGTGGCTCACTAAAACTGGCTTAGCTTTCAAGCGCTGACTAGGTTTCTAGGTGTATTTATTCTAACTTTAGAGTCTACAAGTCCACTTGCAATACCAAAATTTGTTAAATTGTTTCCGTTAAACCAATGACTGAAAACAGAGTTATTGCGCAATGAAATTTTAATTAGTTAAATTAAGTCAAGTAGTAAGTCGAACTTATGATAATATTTCTTTATTGGGGTAAATATTCCTTTTGACAGTGGACAAACAATGGCTTAAGTCGTGAGAATTGGATTATATAGTTAAAACCTTGAAAAATAAATGGTTCGCAATGAAATAATAAACGTAATGTTTTTTAATAATGTAATGTTTATTTTGTTATTTCCTATTATTGATTTAATTAAAATATACAATAAATATACTTATTTCCTAAATAAACAAACACAATCATCAATCATATTTTTATTTAATACACGACAAGCAGTACGATTATTCTCAACGATTGCTGTATGCTTCTCAGCGTCTCACTGTAACAGCTACGTGCACTTCATTGAAATCCGTGGCGGCTGAACTAGAATCCGCAACATCATTTAGTTTTTACAGCATCCTTGCGATATTTTGCACCGTCAAGTACTCAAAAACATATTTTTCTTCAGCTGTTATAAATGTTGACCGCAATTTCTTAAATAGCTAGTGCAATTATTATTTTTAATGAGATTATTTTCGTCACACCGTTAAAATCAATCACAACAATGATGTGTCCTATGACTGAAGTCACTGTCTAAAATTGTTATATAAACGAGTCGAAGGGATTTCTAAGTGGCCAGTCTGTATCATAATCTTAATCCATGGAGTTTGATAGCAAACTTATTAGAAGAGAGAGATAAGTCATGAGATTCATGAGTAAGGAGTTTGGATCGCATATTTAAGTAAAGCCTGCTTTGGAAAAAATGCCCCACAAGAAAATTCATTTACGACATTGACTTATCTTTTAACGAAAACAGATAACAATTACAAACGTTGCCAGCTCATTCTAAAGTATTGTTTTACTGGTGAAGTAAAGGTAATTTATTTATTATGATTATCATAAAAGTAAAAAATATCATATTTCGATATAGGTTCTTATTTTTTTTTTACTCCTTACAATCTCAGGAATCCGCTGGTAAAATTATTTCGATTGCTCAGGAGCGCCGTGTATAATGGTGCTCAACATTTCCGAATGCTCACTATATTATAAGTGTACTTACGAAGTTGTTTCTTAACTTTACTGTTGCCGCCAAGTTGCAGTAAGTAGTCGGAGTGTACAGTAAGCACGCTTTGCAAGGTTGACTATAAATATTTACATATGTAATATCTTTATTGAAGAAAACGAAAAAAAAATGGCGTTCTAATACAAAAAACCAATACAAGTAGCTGGTAATCATGAGGCCCTCATTTGATGAGTGGGATAAAAATGATACTAAACCTGAACATAACAATAAAAACCGGCCAAGAGCATGTCGGGCCACGCTCAGTGTAGGGTTCCGTAGTTGCTCATCCTTCACAATAAACTGCTGTTATAAGCCCGAGGTTTACGTTAAAAAAGATTTTAAGCTCTATAAAAAGGTCGTAAACGCCCTAGAAACTGTAATCACTTATTACATTCTGGAAGTCAACTTACGACCTTTTAAAGAAAAAATATGAAATTTGGCGATAACTCAAAAACGGCTCGACCGATTTTGTTCAATATAGTTTTCATTGAAAGTACTTATAAAGCCTCATTAACATGAATTTTTCTAATTTTTTTTGACCCGTGGTTGAAAAGTTAGAGCGGGGGACACTATTTTTTTTGTTTTTGGATCGAATATTTACAAAACTGCTGACTTTATCAAAAAATAATGTTACAGTGTTGAAAAGAAAAAAAAAAAACTAGGTGTTCGAGAGATACCCGAAAAAAAAATATTTTTTTTTTTAATTTTATTTTACCGTTCTGTCGGCGTTATACATACACATACTCATACCAAATTTCAGCTTTCTAGTACTAATGATCACGGAGCTAAGCCGCGGACGGACGGACGGACAGACGGACATGGCGAAACTATAAAAGGGTTCATAGTTGACTACGGAACCCTAAAAATTGGATTCTTAGCTTCAATATTGGCTGAGAATCTGTCACTTATTCCAATCAAAGTGGAATATCTCGGAAACTGTTGCAGATATTTTTACCAAACGAAGAACCATCGCAACAGACAAGGCTTTCCATTGAAAAAAAACGCTTTTCAATCGGGTTCTCCGTTTGGGAGATACGATGCCACAGACAAACACAGACACACATGTTAAATTTATAACACCCCCCTTTTTCGTCGGAGGTTAAAAATGAAAACAAAATGATATACGTACAAAAAAACGGGATATATTTAAATGCACATCTGTATAATTTTTCAGTACACTAGGTAACTCCACTAATTAACTGAATGCATACCAAAAAAACGAATGCTGTGCAAAAAAACAATTGATTAACTGAACATATTTTGAACTGAACATTTTTAACTGAATTCACACCAAAAATATGGTTCGTACATCAGATATATTTGAAAGTTTCACCAAAAATAGTGACTTGCACACTAATTATCCTCGCACTGCACACTAAGATCCGACTCGGCCGGGTTAGGTTAGGTTAGTTTTTTTTTATATCCAGTAAAACAGTTTTGCAAATACCTTTAAATAGTATATTGAATTCGCATTATTTAGTGTGCATAATTAGTGTGCAAGTCAGTATTTTTGGTGAAACTTTCAAATATTTTGATCGAAAAAAGGGAATACAGATATCTATTTAAATACATGCCGAAAAAAAACTGCACAGGTGATTACGGGATACTTCTTACCCAGTTATATACGTTTTACGTGGACAAAGTTTGGGGTACCTTCACTAGAAGTTCGACTACTAAGGGCCGATTGTTCAATCACCAGATAAAACATATCTGTCAGATAAATGTTGGCTGTCACTTTTATTTTATATGACGGGAGAAAAGGATAGCAATCATTTTAACTGGCAGATAAATGTATCTGGTGATTGAACAATCGGCCCTAAGTAGAATAAACATTTCAGTCAACAACCCTACGCGCTAGTCATTTATAAACAATCTATTTGCAATTAGGACTAGTTAAAGTGCGGTTATGTGGTCGAACTTACCCCAGTTCGAACACTTAATATTTAGGTACATCTATTAGTTGGCAATTTTGGCTTACGAATTGACAACTTCGAATTTCCAAGTGATATTAAATTGAAACAAGTAAACGCCACACTTCTAAACGCCACAGTCGTCATGTCGTGACATCGGAAAATTACAAAACTGGTCTCTTAAAAAAATATGCACAGTAAATAAAAGTTGATGTTTGTAGTGATGTAGCAAATACATCTTGTTTGCCAAATCTAACGATTATGAATGGTTGATCGAATCGATTTAATCAACGAACTTTTTTTGAACCTCCACATATTTTTGTTTATTTTGTGTAAATCAATATTTTCTTGAGCTACTCAACTTGAGGGACTCGCTGGAGCTTTCTATGTAAAATAGTAATTCGTTGTATTGTTCTTTCTTCAGGTTATCAATTTATCGATTTAATCGTTTTTTTACCAATTTACAGAAAATAGCACATGAATCAAAACGCAAGATTTGGTCACAACACAGCTTTAAGAAAAACACGTACTTAGTGCCTACGTATCTGTTTAGGTAATGATTTATTATCGTTAAATACTTCAACAACGTGATAATAAAAAATACAACATGAACTCAATTGTATCAAATGGAAAGTTAAAAACGTTTATAGATAAGTACTTGAAAAACCACTATCTCATTTTTTTTATGAAATTCAATGGCTCGTGCAGATTTACTTTATGGGCCCTGTGATGTGTCAAACGTGTGTTTAAAAACAACAGACTATAGGGTCGTGGAGACCGACACAACAAAGTTTTTCACAAAACTCAGCTATTTGCTTAACGGGTCCTCTGGTGATCGTAGGGCTAGCTCGTTCCTCACCCAACGGAATGTTATACTTAATAATTGAGTTGAATGTAGAGGGAAGTGAAGAAAGAGTTGGTTGGAGCACAATCTGTATTGACAGGCAAATAGCACTTATACTCTTATATAGTCTTCTCTGCGTTACATAGGAACCATAACCACTTAATAATTGAGTAACATACAGATTGTGCTCCAACCAACTCTTTCTTCATTTCCCTCTGCATATTACTCAATAATTAAGTGTTATTTCCACCCAACGAGGTAACGCGGCTAGCCTTACGGGCACCTTACCCAATGGTAGCGATCTAGGGAAATATGTATAATAATAGTTTAGGTCCCAATAGTTATAAATCATCGAATTCGGTCGGAATTCTAGAAAATTGTCCAAGTAGGTATATTCTTTTCAAACAATATTAAACATAAACCCCAACTTGTTTATCGATCCGCGGTTTCGTCTGTTGTGGTGTCACTAGGCTGGTTCCAATTTTATGAAGTGACGTAATATCGCTGATCAAAGAAGCAACGAGCGTCCTCTGTTGAGAATAATCAAGTTTTGTGGACGCTATTGTAATTGGCGGTTAAGTTTAGTGATGTTTGAAGATATTGAATGAAATATTAATCATGAATTAAACATGAAACATGAATAGGTTCGAATAGGTACGCGATTCATCCTCAGGAGCAGGGATCGATACCGTTATTTTGCTCCATACAAAATAACACAAAATAACGTTATTATATTCCGGTGTTTCGCTCATTATCACACATGTATATATTATAGTGGGCTAATTTCAAGGATCTATATCTATAACGAAATTCTATATAATAACATTTAAAAAAAAAACGCGAAATTAGAGCGTTTTCATGAATACCGGTATCGATCCCTGCTCAGGAGAGCCGATCAGTCAGTGTCCGATTGGCCGCGGCCACGACTGCTCGGAGCTCCTGAAGATGAGGTAGTAACATACGTATATCTATCTTCTAAATGTAGGTATATGTGACAAAAGTCGTTAGTTGGTTGTTAATTTCCAATAGGTACAATAATGTCTGAAAAATCTAGTCTTCGAAGCGATCGCAGTCTTTTACATACGTAATATATACTTGTAATAAACGGTTGTTTTAAAAAAAAAACTGTCGTGAAACTAAGAAAATATCAAATTAGTACAAGTGAGACTAATTTAGCTGGTATTTTTTATTTATACTACGACGATGGCAAACAAGCATGCGGCTCGCTTGATGTTAAGCAGTTACTGCCGCCTATGGACGCTTGAGACGCTAGGAGTATCGTAGGTACTTAGGCTGGTTTTAGTGTCACGCTGACCGTCGGCGCGGATTGTCACCGCACCGACCAATATGTATTAACTTCAGGGAGCGCTTTAGAATGAGGATGACGGGTCCGTGCGGACGACCGCCCGCGTTCCCTGAAGTTAATTACGTATTGGTCGGCGCCGACACCGACGGTCAGCGCGACACTAAAATCAGCCAGTTCCCCTCTTGAAGAGCCGCATATTGTAGCCCCGGCGAAAACCCTGGTTTTGGTAATATACAAGTGAGAAATGACCTCATTAATATACCAAGTATAATGTATGACATAGGAGGAAAACAAGTTGACATATTGTGGCGATTCACATGATCTCGTCATGTGCCCGCCATCATATAATCACATATCATCATCATGATACCCACTTCATTATTATCATCATCGAATTTAAGACATATTAGCATCATACGTCATCAAGCTAATACTAAAATTATCATTTAGTAGATATAGGCAATACAAATGCAAAATAAGAGTAACAGTGAGAATGGTTACGAAAGCAAGTAAAACCTTTCCAATAACTAAACATCTTACCATTTTAAAATAGCAAACTGCTATTCACAAAGATTGACAACGAAAGAAGTGAGCTTTATTTAGATTGAATAAGAATCAAAATCCCATATACAACATTTAGAGGGCAGGGGTTAGGTCACGTGACGTGTCGGGAGTGTCGCGAGAAACGCAAAGATCGTTGGTGTACGGGGGGACTGGATAATCTGGAAGGTCTAGCACATCTAGTGTATCTGGGTTATCTGAAGGGTCTAGCATGACTAGCGTATCTGAAAAGTCGAGAGATATTGGTTATAAATAGGCAAGGGCTTAGTAGAAGGGGATTCTTTTTGTTTGGAACTTCGTCGGGGTAACACTGTTTTCTGGCAGTTAAGGTATTAAAATTAATTCTAAGGGAAACTTCTGTTGGGGTTTTGTTTGTCCCTAAGACTATATTCGCCTATTGAGATTTAGTGGGGTTTTGTTGCTTTAAAGGCTATTAAGCTTAGTCACATGCCAGAAATAGTGTTTTGGTACATGGTTGCCAGGTGAAAGATATTTAACCTTGCGGCTGTTAAACGAATATCTTTCAGACTCTTCTAGTTTTACCCGAGCTAGGCGACTCGGGCACTAGCCACATATAAGTGCAGTGAATAGCCTACGAGTGTGGATAGTTTTGTTTGGTGGAAGCAAGGACCACACGTGTTGGACATGCGGGCCTTTCCGCGCTTGCCGAAGCCAAATGGACCTCCATGCTCGGTCTCATATACTTATATATATATATGTCTGCTTATATACACATATTAGGGCGAGCTGCTCCATGTTTCCGGCGTTTCATCAGCCACATGGGGGGGGGGGGGGGGTCACATACACCGATGCTAGTCACAACCTCGGGCTAATCACCCGAACTTACAGTTTAATTTAGCTAGGCCCCCATACACGTTTAAATATAAATATGAGACCTAGGTCTCTAGTGTTCTTTGAACTAGCTAAGGAACGGGGGTATGGGGATAGGTACACTCCAGTAGGAATATTAGAACGGGGTTTCTTTATCTTCCGAGCAATCGGCCATTCATCATTAACTAACATAACATCTATTCAAATTAATTTAATCTTGTTAGGTATAGTGGTCAAGAGGTTGAACTATTATTTTCTTAAGTGGTTATGACCCGGGACGTTAGTAGAGGAAAACAGAATCTTGTAGCGGGTTGTAAAGATTGTGAATAGGGAACCTGTTAGTTAGGCCAACCAGATATTTAACACCTTAATTAAAGGAATAACTAGTTAAAAATTTATCGATTATGATTTAAAGTAATGTACCTTTGGTATAGCTTAAGAGATAGAATGGCATCACTGAAGTAAAGTTGAGTCAGTTGGTAGTAGATATTCGCTTTTTCAATGAACAGAAATAGTTTAGACTTTGTTATAATTTTGATAAGGAAATTGTGGATCGTTGTATAGTATGGAAATACAAAGCATTCCTAAGACTGGATGTGGAGTATCTGAAGTGTAAATTGCTAAGAAAAGCCGGGGACTTATGGATAGCAATAATGAAAGCTATTCGTTCTCGTATTTACATCACAGATCTCAGAACTAAAGTAATTTATATCACAAGGGTTGAGAGAAAATTCCTTTATCAGAATCAGTCATTCGAGAGTTGAAAGATACTCCGATCGGCACAATAGTCTTCATGATTTCAAGGGTATACTACATTTATGAATATGGTCAAACGAAAACCAAGTTCTAGAACTCGTTAGAAGGGTTCATACCTACTAGGGAAGAGTAGTGTATTAGACTTCTTACAAATACAATTATAACTTCATTTTTCTGAATTATCAGTTTTACAATCATTACATATATTTAGCAAGTTGTAGGTTTAGGCAGGTAGCTTAACCTAGCGTAGGCCGTGTGTAGTTAACTTAAGAAGCTTGCGCCAAAAGGCTTCCCTAAAAGATGGATCCTTGACACTTTGCCTTAGGTAGGACGTCATGCATAGATGTGATGAGATCCCACAGTGGTTTGTTCAGCTTAGACTAGGAGCGGAGTTCCCCATCCTCTAGCTGAACGCTTTAATTCGATTTGCTTCTCAGGAATAGATAGGTAAAGCGTTCAGTGACATTCTCCGCGCACATAGGGTGGTAGGGGATTATTAACAAAAAAATTATATATTTTTTTTTATATACACAATAAAGATACCTTCTCCATTATACTATAATCTAGTCCTTACTAGTTCTTAATTGTGAAGACTAAAACAACTTCCTACTTATTGTATAGGTCTAGAATCCACTTCAGATTGGTCTACTATAGTTTATTTAAAGGAGGTATACCACGAGGTATACAAGGTGTAATGACAAAATTTATTCAATATTGTCAAATATGAAAACTTAAGAACAATTAAATTCATAATAAAATCTCATAGATCCTGTAATTTTCATCTATTTATAGATTGGTAAGGAAGTGTAGTTTCATATTGTACATAGACATTTGACTTCTAATCATTCTGGAGTAAGAACGTGCAATTTTAAGAACTAAATTAACTTTCATTCCAGAATTCTAATAAAATTTGGATAGAATCACATATTGATTTTTATTGTTACATAAGGTAATCTAGTTCAACTATATCTGACTATGGACTAAATGAGTTTTATATTTCATATAGAAATAAAAAAATGTTAATAAGAGTATAATATCCCATATTGAATCTTGCTATAGAACTATAGATAGTTTTGTTAGCTAGACTACATAGGAAGTAATAAGTTTATATTTTGAGGATAGATAACATTAAACTAAGTTAGAAATTTAATTAGTACAAAGAACCAAGGTAGCAGTAGGATAAGAGAAGCTTGCATTAAATAATTAAGAGAATACACATTTATTTGGAAATACATAGTAGCATAGCACAGTATATAGGTACGGAGGCACTTAGCGAAACATCACGGTTAAATTTCTCTTAAAAGAAACTGAGTTACTACTTCAACGTTGGGTCCTGCACATCTAGAATTCTAGACGTTCACAACGGTTACATCGATCACATTTTTTGGCCATTAATTATTAAGAAAAGTTCAAACTCAATTGTTATAAAGATCCTTTCATATTTAGATTGGGTTAGTTGTAGGTTGTGGTAGACTAGGAGCTGCTGTTAAGAAATCCTTAGGTAATTGTAGTAGGGTTTCCTTAGGGCTTCGTTGTAGGAGTGGAGTTTAGTGGCGTGGGTGAAGCAGGCGTAGGACCAGGAGGTAGTTTAGGTAGCTCGTCGTCGTAAGCATTACAATATCACCTGATAGTAAGCAGTTGCCGTCACGCATGTACACATGCAACATCAAAGACAGGGAGTGAAACTATGGTGCCGGTGACGTCATTATGATGAAAAAAGGCATATTGGATGTTTTTTTTAAACAACGTTGCAACACCTCAGTGATTCTTTATAATGTAATAATGGTAATATAAATATTATTGCTTATTTATAAAAATGTTTGGTATTTATACAGAAAATAATATAAATATTAAAAAACGAAACGAATAACATTTTTACTGGATAATGAAATTCTAACAAAAAAAAGCATTTCCTCAAGTAAAATGAAACAATACAACAAATGTTTTGTTGGACGACGAAGTATGCAGAACGCTTAGGCGGTTGTCACACTGCTCCGCTTACGGAGCGGCGTCCAGTGCTGCGGTTTTTAACTTTGTACTGTAGAATCTTGATTTGTACACAAAAACCGCATCTCCGCTCAAACTAAAAATCCGCAGCACCGCTCGTCCGTCCGGATTCCGTCGCAGTGTGACAACCCCCTAAAGTTCAAACATAATAATTGCATCTTCTTTCTTATTTACATGTAGGAATAAAGATGTACGAACTTTTGGAGGTGATACAGCGGACTATATTTGGAAGAGTTTGAACCCTACGTCTGTCATCGGCACCATAGTTTCGCTCCCTGAAATGTGCTTTTTCATGAGTCACTTTCGCATAATTTGCTCTTAATGTTTTGGACGAAATAACCACAACCCGAATATTCTGGAAAATTCATTTTTTTTTGCTTTGAGTGGGACTCGAACCCGTGCCTTAACGGCTCTCCGAGCCAACACACGTGCTGTTTGGCCGTTATCGAGGTTAGAATCATCAACTTTTGCGACCAGTTAGTTAAATTTATGAATTGAATCGTACCCAAAGGGTAAAAACGGGACTAGCCTCCGCTGTTTGTCCGTCTGTCACCAGGCTGTATCTCATGAACGGTGATAGCTAGGCAGTTGAAATTTTCACAAATTATGTATTTCTGTGGCCGCTATAACAACGAATACATTCATGATAAAATAATAATAATTAAGGGCTCCCATAATAAAAATAAAAAGTAAAAATCAAAGGAGACCCCATACAAAGAACTTTGCTCGATATTGGTAAGGAGTCCGATTCGCAATTGGCCGTTTTGATATAATCTTACTGACGGGCTATTTTTAAATTTTCGCTTTCGTTAGCAGACTTTTCTTCTGAATATTCCTGAGTACAACCAACTGATAAAAAAACCAAGTGGCATTTGGTTTCGTAACTGTAACCCAGTTTCAAATGTGTGTTTGCAACCCTTTGAGGACGATGTCGGAAGGAGTCGAGGCAGGACTTCCGTTCCGACAAAAAAGGTTCGTCGCTCTTAAACACAGAATATTCGTATGTACAGTAAAGCAATTTGATTTCTAAGCCACTATCCACTCAATTGCTTCGAATTTTGAGTTGGACTCTATTTATATAATAAAATAAGAGCGCTGACTGGTAGCCGTAGTTACCAAAAGCAATCTAGTGGCTATAGAACCTTGTCACAATGACAATGATATGGGATTTCAAGCGGCTTTCATATTGACGTTCACTGTGACAAGGTAACTACGAAATGGCCTAGGAATCAAATTGATTGACTGTACAGTCGAGTTCCTTATTTATGAACAAAATAAAAACATATCTGTACTCGCCTCTACGCCGGCAACAATGGACATGTTCACATATTTTTGATAAATTTAAAGAAAAAAAACATGATAATAAATATTTATTAACTTAATCTCTTGCGATAGTCGATGAAAATTTGATTTGTATGTGTTCTAAGTTCCTGTACCCTACATATTTAAGGCTCTACTTAATACCATCTTCTCTATTTTCAATATAGTACTATTAAAAGAAGAGGCATAAAACCACAATTCACACAATTTACTTACTAAAATTATAAAGTAGAATTATACAAGTCGCAGAGTAGGTATCGGAGAGAAACTGAGTGTTGACGAAAAGTTGCATAGATTACTTTCCTGAAAATGTAAATATAGTGTAAGGCTGTCTAAGAAACACCGAAATACGCTCTAAAACACGCGTTGTAAACGTAGGTGCCAGTGCCAAGACCGCAAAGCTGAAGTGGAACTGGGCTGGGCTTGGACATGTCTGCCGCATACATCCGGAACGATGGGCCAGAATAATAATTGGACACCGCATCGGTTACCGGAGTGAAAAGAAGATGGCGGGATCACTTGGATGCATTTAGTAACGAGTTGAGGGAGCATGCAGCCAATAGAGACGAGTGGCGCGAGAGACCAGAGGCGTTTGCCCAGCAGGGGGACACAATTATAGGCTAGGCAAGAAAAAAAGGCTGTCTTACACTGTAAGCAAAATTCATTTGCAGTGCAGGCGAGGCGAAACCGCGGGCCAGAACTGGTAAGTGTACAGCCTTCAACTAATCATGCAATAAGCGTGTGCGCTGTATATTGTGAAGGCCAGGGGAACGAACTGCAACGAAGATAGTGTAGTCCGATGACTTTATATCTGCGGTTTATTCATTTAGTAACCTTGCAATAATTAATTCTAACAGTACCGACCTTTAAGCTGCATTTGTACCTCGTACGTAGCTATGCCTCCTAGCTCATTTGCGTTTTGTTAATGCAAACATAGCAAGCCGATGTAAATCATAATTCAGTAAACTTGTTTAAAATAAACATATCGAAATTTTCAAGTATTAACTAACATCGTGAAGTCAGAATATAACACTAACTTTCAAAGGGATTCGAGAGAAATACTCATTTAATTTATTACACAAAATTAAAGAAGTTAAGTAAACGTGACCCACAGATAAAATAACTGAAAACAAATTATTTGATATGAACTACACTTGGCGTCAAAAAAATCGCACATCTTCAATTCCTTCCTTCGAGCAATCGTAAAACGCAAGAATCTTATATATAAGATTCTTGGTAAAACGTATATTATGTATGACTCTATCAGAAAATGTCATTTTCCAATCAACCTTGCAAGGAAAAAAGAAAATTTGTCAGGAAAAAGGAAAAATCGTTTATTTACACAAAAAATACAAAAATGAAAAACGCAACAATAACAAAAAATAAAGCTTAAAATTAACCTTAAAACCTAGTGTTGCCTCCTATGGCCCTCCGAAGATCTGCCATGCGATCAGCCATGGACCTGATGAGCGTCACGATACTCTCTTGAGGGATGTTGTTCCACTCCTCGATGACGGCATCATGAAGCTCATCAAGAGTGGCAGGAGCAGGATCACGCGACCGCACCCGCCTTTTCAGCTGATCCCAAAGGTGTTCGATTGAATTCATGTCAGGACTCCTTGCTGCCCTCTCCGTAACGGAGATAATATGTAAAAGTGTTCAAGAAGTGTTAAAAAGTGAGAAATGGAAACTGATGAGGCAATGCCGACAAAATTCAGAAAGTGGTTCGATGGTAACAACATCTCACAGGCAAACAAGCCACAAGCGCACCAAGCTGTCTACATATGCGTCGTAATCCCGCATAACATCAATATATTGTTGTCTATCATAAGCTTCACCTTTGGAACGATAAGCTGGATTGTACTAATAAAATGGAGACAATTGAAACATTCGTGTTCATGAATCTCATCGTCGCTACTACCATCAACATGATAGGTTTCAATTTATGTGCTCATAATAGTTACCCGAACATCGTGGTAGCACTTCTGTTGCTAGTGCCCAGAGTCATAATCAGTCACTGGCTTCTCGTCACCACTGTCATGTACTACTGGGAAATTGCGAAAGTTTACGATGGCGATATTGAGAGGAGATATCTAAAAGCCAATGTATTTTGTTTGTTGGGTTGTGCCTATAGTTGAAGTTTTAATAGTCTACGCTATTGAAGAGCGCTCTTGAAATAAAGATAGTTGACATTTTTAACTATGCCGTTAACTTGATATTATTGGCTGTCATCTTTATTTTATATTTAATAGTGCTTCGGTATATAATTAAACTGAAGCACAGAGAGGCACAAGGAGATATGTGTTCAAAAAGGTTTTGATGGCTTCAGCCTCGAGTATTACTTACGGTCTTTCCTCGTTGCTCCCTATTCTAGTAATGGAAATGATTCATTCAGATATGGTTCTGTACAATGTCGCACTCATAATGTGTAATGTGACGATTATTGCTGGTCACATAGCTTTCCTGTCCTTGAAGCAGCATGGGATTGGGCCTCCCGACACAGGCAATAACACGCTTAATGGGAGGCTCCATCCCTTGTATTATGTGACCATGTGTTTTTATTAAATAAAGAAATTTGAATTTGAAATTTGAATGGGAGCTGTGGTCTGAATATAAAAACAAGCAACGAGCTGTCAACGAGGTTTACGAAAATTGAGATCGTCAGAATACAGTACAGTTGACAATGGAGTGTAGAACATTATCTCAAAGATGGGATTGATCTCTGCTTTAAGCCCTAGGAATTTTAGAAATTATTTAGAATAAGCTAAAATAAGTCAAAAAATCTAGGGAAAAGGCATTTTTACCGAGACGTAAGTAATTTATCGAACGTCGTGCGCTTATAATATTATTCGCAATTACATATTAATTATTCCCAATCCTTACGTGCAATCCGAAAAATATATAAATTATTAAAATTAAACCACAAGTGAGGTAATTAATCCTGTTAATCACAAGTTGTAAAGGAAAAATTAAAATTATATTCAATGCAATATTAGACCCGTACGTATTTAAGCATTCGTAGGTATTTGGGTTCGTGTGCACATTGTCATTCTGACTGTAAAGACGTGTGCGTAACTGTGGCCTTAAAAATATAATTTTGTGCATTATTACAAATAAACATAAAAAAATCTCCAGTAACCTACCGAAAAAAAAAAAATTATATAAAAATAATAAAATAACAATCGAAGCATAAATACTTGAAGGTGATCGAAAAGCAAATGACTGAAAGTGAAATATGGAAAAAGTTGTGGTAAAAACGTTCGGAAGTGCACTAGATGCAAACATGTCAGTGGCTATCGAGACGCCAATGCACCAGATATTTTACTCAGCGTGCATAGCCTTGTTCATCATCAACCTATCACTCTGCGTCTTCATTCTCACTTTTGGAGTGGTATCGTGGATTCTAATACCGAAATGGAGACAGCTGCAGAACTTCGTGTTCATGAACATTATAATTTCTAGCACATTGAACATGGTTGGCTATCATTTCTGTTTCCATCACCACTATGGCCCTACCGTGGTCATCTTAATCTTTTTTCTCCCTCGTATCACTACAAGCCATTGGTTACTTGTTGCTAATATCATGTTCTATATGCAATTTGTGAAAGTGTATAATTTTGAAATGAGCAATAAATATTTCGTGCTCAGTATATTCTCTTGGTTAGTTCCTATTATTGAAGTATCATTAGTACATACTATTGATAAGTTCTGTGAGACGAGTATAACAGTGGAATTTTGTTATATAATGGCATTGATATTGCTGTGGACCTGTGTTATTTTACTTTCTGTAACAATTTTATCTCTGCCAAAGCTAGAATGGCGGAAACAAAGTAGAACGTGCAAAAGCATATTTTCATGCATCGTCTTAGTTGTTTCTTTTAGTATACCTTCTGGCCTTACATCATTGATGCCCTTATTGACAGCAGAGTTAATACACTCAAGTTTGGTGATGTATGGAGTAGCAGTTACTTTGTGTATGTTGACCATTACTGCTGGTTACGTGGCATTTTTATCCCTTAAGGTACACCGAGAGTTGTGGTACGAATACTTACACCAGCAAAGGAGCGTAAATAATGTATAATAGTAATAGTGTTGTTTCTGATAAAATTTAAGAAAAAGTATTATTATTCTTCAGTTTAGATTTCGGTGAAACAATGGTATGCCGTAGATTTTAAATTTATTTCAATTATACGATTTACATTTATAATGTTTTTTTTATTAATTTTCCCTATCTCTAGAATTGAATTGACATAGGTATAGCCATGGTATAGCCCAAAAAGTTGGTTTTTAGCCCACACCATATTGTGGATTTTTAATCGTGATTTAATGATTTTATTAAATAAAGATAGGACGAACTTGTTTATAGATTGTCATGTCAAGCTTAAATGACATAATTACTGTCATTATTGTAATCCTAAAATTACCAATTTTTAACTAGATTTCGTATTGTGATTTCTACTTATATAAAAATAGATATATTCGAATTGAATTTTTAATAGGATTAATACTTATCTAAAAATGGACGACAGAAAGAGCATAAGATCGGTTCCGGTTCCGGTTCCAGACGTATCAATTATTTCATCTTCTATAGTATCTTTTGAGCGTTTGGACGGCGGGGAAACGGACACATCATCACTATCCTGCAGGCAAGACATTAAAAATGTTTATTACGAATACAACTTGTGCATGTTTCGTATTGGCTAAGCTCTAGACTGAGAGCATCATCAAGTACCTAAGTAAATTACTAAACTGTGGGATAAACTGTCGTTCGCGGTATTTTCGGACAGATATGACCTTCAACCCTTCATGAAACGAGCGTACTTGGGACTGGGAATCTGAAAGGCCGGCAACGCACTTGTAATCCCTTTGCATAAAAAAGTAAACAAGAGTGTGATTGTGGTAAGCCATACATGGCTCACCATTTGTGTCCGAATTTCTACGAATGATGGCCACGGATGCTGAATTGCTTATTAATTTTATCTCATTCCAGTTTGATTTTACTGTTTCCATTTAAAATACTGAATGGAATTGAAATTTGGGACTCCGCTTTCGGGGAGAGTATTTTGACTGTATCCTGGGTGGCTCAATTTGCGTCGGGTCTTCAACCTCACTCCCACTGATTATAACAATCTTCTCCAGCTCTGTTCTATATGTAAACTCCCACCACAATTGTTGTTAAATGAGACATTACTTTCACTATGCCTATTTATCAAGCGTCCAGCAAGTCCAACCGGTTCAGCACAGGCCAGCTAACGTGAACCGTTGGTGGCTCAACATTTTGTGTTCACTTAAGACTTAAGTCTGTGGTTTGAACTTTCTTACCACGAATGCTGATTATAGATTGTCACATTCTGTTCTATATACTTACTGCCATCCCAACTGATTCTGAATAGAACATTACACGTAGTGTTCTAAGCGAGTAAGAAATCCGCGAGACCACTGTTTTCAGGGAGAATAATTTTACTGAACCTTGGGTGGCCCACTTTGTGGCAGGTCTCCACCCAGGGCCACTCGTTATCTTCTCCCGTTGTGCTTTATGTGTTCTATTGCCATTGATACTGAATTAGACATTACTCTCAGTGTATCCAATGGTTTAGGGAATAATAATTTAGCTGAGCTTTGGGTGGCCACCTCTATCTTATTCCATTGTGTTCCCGTTGTAATTTTTAGTACAGAGGATTTCATTTTCAGTATACTCAGTGAGGAGGATGTCGACGAGTCCAATGTTTTCGGGGACAGCGCCTGTGGCGAGCCTCTGGTGCCCCACCACCTGTGTCTGGACTTCACTCCCACGGAAGAAGATAATGATTTCGTGCAGAAGAAGTGCTGCGATTTCTGGGAGTACATCAATAGCAGACGTGATCTGCGGCATATGATGGTTATGCCAGTTGTGCCTGTTAGCAATGATTTATTTGAATACCTTTTTAAATTCCGCATAGCTCAAAGGGAATAAGATCATATAATTTTATTTCTACGTGAAAAAATCTGCGCTCATTGACATATGATGCTCTTTCTCAAGGAAATCTCATTTAAACATCTGAAACTGTTGAATAATATTTAGGATACGGCATTCGCCACTCCCACGTAGTGGTATATTTATCGTACAGTGACGTATAGTTAATAATTTTTCCATCGCGTTATAAACACCAGACATTCACACAATAATATATAAAGTTCGATACGATTATGGATATATTTAAACTTCAAGGACTTATTGATACACAAATTAAAGAACAGGAAGCTAATTCTTTCATTTATCCTCTAATGTGAGAGGGCTCGCGGTACGTGTGTGGGAATAGGCCCCCAGGCGGAGCAGACAACGTAACTTTATTTGGATTGTTATTCAGAGTTTCTATTTGTATTTCCTTCTCTGATTGTTTGAGGAAAATCACGGAAGAACAAATTGTTAGTTCTTATGGCGTGGATAAGAGACTACCTATTCTAAACGGTACCGAAATATGGCGTGGTAAAAAAAGGAAGCGGGATACTACATGAGAGACTTAAAAAAGTTATGATCAGGGTAGAACGTTGGAGACCTTCGGAGCCGACATTGACATCGAAAAATACAACAAAATATAACCGAATAGGGGTGCGACTTGGGTTAAAAATACATAATTCTATTTATTACGTCAGTTAGAATATTGAAAAATATTAGGCACGTATAAAAATATTAGGCACGTATTTTTTACTTTAAGTATCAAATTAATCTGGGGGCACGGTAGTGCCCCCGCCAAGACGAAAAAAAAGAGGCGGGGCACTACCTACCTTTTCTCGAACCGTTTCGTCTCATTTTCAAACCCTCATAGTTTCGTCCCAGTCCCGTCCAGAGCGCCCAAATTCACAGGTTAAGATGCAGTTAGGGAACATATGAAATGTACTAAATTTCATTGATCTAGCTTTTATACTTTAGGTTTTATTGGTACCTAAAATACGCCGATTTTGCCACTCACTCACTTATGTATCAAAACCTCTGGGGTACTTCCCGATGACCTAGAAAGCTGAAATTTGGTATGTAAGCTAGGTTTAGTACACAAACAATAGAATAATTCTGAAACTTGGAACTTTTACCCCCCAACCCCTTAAACTAGGGGATGGAAGTTTGTATGAGACCTGCAAATTTTGATACTAGAGGTCTGAAAATTGATATAGGGACTCCTTTATTATTTATAAATAATAAAATACATATTCTAGGATTTTAAAAAAATCCCCCCCCACCCTTTAAATAAGGGGATTAAAGTTTTTATGGGTTTTCCATAATGGGCGATAAAAGTAGTATCCCACCAAAAACATTCTGTAAAAAACAGCCAAGTCTCGATGGAGCTGCTTGTTTATCTCTAAAAAGTAATGAAATCTAGACAAAGTCGTACCAAGTCTAAGGTTCCTTACTGCGATTTCTTTATTATTATAGTTAATGTTGTGTGACTTGGCCGTTGAAGGGTACACAAGCGTACAAAACCAGGTGCTCCATGACACCATTGCACCAATCAAATTACCAATACCAGTATGGGCTATTATCTCGCTTAACAAACATAGGTATTTACAATTACAACAGATATAACATTACGTGTAAACAAAATTGACTTGTAGCGGTTCTGGCGACAGATTGGTGCAATGGTGTCATGGAGCACCTGGTTTTGTACGCTTGTGTACCCTTCAACGGCCAAGTCACACAACATTAACTATAATAATAAAGAAATCGCAGTAAGGAACCTTAGACTTGGTACGACTTTGTCTAGATTTCATTACTTTTTAGAGATAAACAAGCAGCTCCATCGAGACTTGGCTGTTTTTTACAGAATGTTTTTGGTAGGATACTACTTTTATCGCCCATTTTAATTCCTAACCTATTTAAATCTTCGAATTGTTATAATAACAACCTGCTAATTAACCTCACGAAATAATAAGCGAAATCAACGAAATGCAAATAATCTCTCCTAATCCCTAGCAAACGTTTTCAAGCGCAGTAGAAGAATGTCGTAAACGACTGTAACGCGGCCGGTTGCCACTTCGCCATAAAAGGTTATCGGGAAAACAAACGTAAGCGCATTTTAATATACATTCAGCGCCATCTAGCGACGTGTGCGGGTATCACTGCCACTCTTAGTCCAATGCATTATATTTTGACCAAATTTTGAGCGAAATTAATATTGTAGTGTAATTTGTTAATGGACGCTATAGGCAGAGATGGGCATTAATCGATTAAAAAAGTTAATTGTCAAAATTAATCGCGATTAATTTAATTTACGTAGATTAACTTCGTCATTTTAATCCATTCAATTTCACGGGGACGAATGTTACTCGCGTCCGCAGGAAAAACCTACCACAACCCTGCACGTGTCCCCTGGGTGGTGCTAAAGAGTAACAAACACAAAGGCGAAAATAATAGGCAAAGATTGCGATGAATGCGAACACAAATGCGATTAGCTCACAGAGCACTATGACTAGAGATGTCGGACCTTCAGTCCGCATCTTGCAGATAAATATAGAAGGGATAAGTGCCGCAAAAAGCGACTACTTGCTCAAACTACTGCATGAGAACAAGATAGACGTAGTCAACATTCAAGAAACACACAGCAAAGATGACGCAGATCTCGAGAAAAGAGGCCGACTTCCTGGGTATACTTTAGTGAAAGCTGTCCATCACCCCAAGTATGGCGTAGCCAGTTACGTGAAATCCAGTCTTGCTGACGTACATCTTGTGAACTTCAGTGATCAACATCTGATCTTTTCTATAGTTATGCGCATAGGAGACATGACCATCACGAATATTTATAAGCCTCCAAGGGTAAACTGGGGAGAAGACTTACCGACAAAACAACCCCATCCTTGCGTATATACTGGCGATTATAACAGTCACCACACTAACTGGCGCTATCGGCAATCTGATGAGAATGGAGAGGCTCTAGTCCAGTGGGCAGAGTGCTGCGACCTACACCTCGTTTACTGTGCCAAAGACAAGGGTACCTTCCGTTCCGCCAGATGGAATAAAGAATACAACCCAGATCTAACTTTCGTCTCTAAAGACCATCTCCAGCAACCTTTATCGTGCCAACGCACCCTGCTATCTGTCTTCCCTAATAGCCAACATAGGTCGATCATCCTGCATGTTGGCATGAAGCTGCCACTCATAAATTCAATGCCACTACCCCGCTGGAATTTCAATCGAGCAAACTGGGAAGTTTTCCGAAAACAGTTGGACAGCAAACTTACAGCAGCTCGCCTAGAACCCATTGCTTCAAATTACGGTGAATTCGTAGAGCTCGTACTAAATTCAGCGAAGTCAAACATCCCTAGAGGCTATAGAAAGGAGTATATACCCGGGTGGAACTCAGAAAGCGAAAAATTATACAAGCAATATCAAACCTCTGGCGACCATAATATAGGGTCCCGCCTTCTGAAATCTTTGGATGCCGCACGGCAAAATAAATGGAAGTCAACTGTCGAGGATATGGATTTCAAGCAGTCTAGCCGCAAGGCATGGAGAGTTCTAGATAGCCTGACAGGTAAACAACACCAAAGAAAGCAAACGAGCAGTGTTAAACCAGACGCTATCGCCGAACGCATGGTTGAAGTAACCAGAGCCAAACGCGACAAACTTTTCACCAGGAAAATAAAGAAGGAACTCAAAGCACTGAAACACGAATCACCAAGGAACCATCATCTCTCCAGACCTTTTGAACTTAGCGAAATGGTAAATGCCGTCAAAACACTAAAAACTAATAAAGCTGCTGGTCCTGACAACATTTATAACGAATTTATCCGTCACATGGGTCCGGTTGCTGTGAGCTGGTTATCTGTATTGTTTACCTATGTCCTCCAGAACAATAAACTGCCAAAACAGTTCAAGTTAGCAAAAGTAGTCGCAGTACTAAAACCTGGAAAACCCGAGCATGAACCTGAAAGCTACAGACCAATTTCTCTTCTAAGCTGCATATTTAAACTTCTTGAACGTTTAATCCTGACTAGAGTTGAACCGTACATAGAAGCTGCCACTCCACCTGAACAAGCTGGGTTCCGAACTGGAAGAAGCTGCACGGATCAAGTACTGGCCCTTACGACACATATTGAAGCTGGATACCAAAAAGCCTTGAAGTCAACAGCAGTATTTATAGATTTGACTGCTGCGTATGATACAGTGTGGAAGCAAGGTCTGGTCTATAAAATACTATCGGTAATACCAAGCAAGGAAATAGGAGACCTTATAACTAGTATGCTGAGTGAGCGGGAGTTCGAAGTGTTCCTGGGCGACGCCAAGAGCAAAAGGAAGAAACTGAATAATGGCTTGCCACAGGGGTCAGTTTTAGCTCCTCAACTCTTCAATCTATATATCCACGACCTCCCATCTACAGATGCTACTAAATTCATCTATGCCGATGATATAGCACTAGTCGCACAGAGCAAAACATTCACGTCAGGAGAAACCACCCTAACAAACGATCTAGAAAGGCTAACGAAATATTTCAAACACTGGCGCCTAATACCTAGTGCGAGCAAGACGGAGGTTTCGTGTTTCCATCTGAGTAACCAAATGGCCAACTACCAACCTACGGTCTACTTCAATGGTGAAAAGCTAAAATACAACCAACGCCCAAAATACCTTGGAGTCACTCTGGACAGATCTCTCACGTATAGGGAACATCTAATGAAGCTCTCTCAGAAATTATCGACGCGGAATAATATCCTACATAAGTTATGTGGAACCTCGTGGGGTGCATCTACCGATTGTCTGCGCACTACTGGTATCGCACTGGTATATTCGGCAGCGGAATACTGTGCCCCGGTATGGTCGGAAAGCGCACACGTGACCAAGGTAGATACCAAACTAAACGAGACTATGCGGTGCATATCGGGAACAGTTAAGTCTACTCCTTCCCATTGGCTACCAACACTATGCAACATAGCACCTCCACATCTTAGGAGAAAACATGCACTGAGGAGAGAGACTGAGAAGATTAAATCCAAAACTGCACTACCAGTCCACAATGATTTCTTCTACCCACCGCCCCAACGCCTAAAGTCCCGAAATCCTGCGTATGCTGCTGCTCAGAGCCTCACCAATTTCAATGTGACCGAGTCCTGGAAATCAGAATGGACCGCTGCTACTGCTGGTTCTCACGTGGCAACCATAGACCCGACCTGTAAGCCATGGGGGTTCGACCTTCCTCGGAAATTGTGGTGCCGCTTGAATAGGCTTAGAACGGGTCACGGCCGCTGCAATTACTTTCTACATAAATGGGGGTGGAAAGATTCTGCAATGTGCGAGTGTGGCGAAGAAGTCCAGACTATGGAGCATATTTTTCAGCGATGCCCTCTACATTCGTACTCGGGACCTCCAGAAGACCTACTGCGCGTAACACCCGACGTAATTGCGTGGCTCAACACACTGAATGTTGACATCTAATTTTAGTTTAGTTTTGTGACTTTGTAATTTGAATAAAATGCCTATATTTTAATGTACTAAACGCCATACGATTAAATAAATAAATTCAATTTCACGATTAATTCTCGATTAAAAACGTTGGAACACTCTCATTTGTGCTTTTTACGAAAATGCAATAAACTACATGTCTTATCCAGGGACTGAAAATGTACATTTAGAAATTGTTTTGGTTTGGATACCTTTGTATCCGACCGTTCCCTCTTCCCTCTTCCCTCTTCCCTCTTCCCTCTTCCCTCTTCCCTCTTCCCTCTTCCCTCTTCCCTCTTCCCTCTTCCCTCTTCCCTCTTCCCTCTTCCCTCTTCCCTCTTCCCTCTTCCCTCTTCCCTCTTCCCTCTTCCCTCTTCCCTCTTCCCTCTTCCCTCTTCCCTCTTCCCTCTTCCCTCTTCCCTCTTCCCTCTTCCCTCTTCCCTCTTCCCTCTTCCCTCTTCCCTCTTCCCTCTTCCCTCTTCCCTCTTCCCTCTTCCCTCTTCCCTCTTCCCTCTTCCCTCTTCCCTCTTCCCTCTTCCCTCTTCCCTCTTCCCTCTTCCCTCTTCCCTCTTCCCTCTTCCCTCTTCCCTCTTCCCTCTTCCCTCTTCCCTCTTCCCTCTTCCCTCTTCCCTCTTCCCTCTTCCCTCTTCCCTCTTCCCTCTTCCCTCTTCCCTCTTCCCTCTTCCCTCTTCCCTCTTCCCTCTTCCCTCTTCCCTCTTCCCTCTTCCCTCTTCCCTCTTCCCTCTTCCCTCTTCCCTCTTCCCTCTTCCCTCTTCCCTCTTCCCTCTTCCCTCTTCCCTCTTCCCTCTTCCCTCTTCCCTCTTCCCTCTTCCCTCTTCCCTCTTCCCTCTTCCCTCTTCCCTCTTCCCTCTTCCCTCTTCCCTCTTCCCTCTTCCCTCTTCCCTCTTCCCTCTTCCCTCTTCCCTCATCCCTCTTCCCTCATCCCTCATCCCTCATCCCTCATCCCTCATCCCTCATCCCTCATCCCTCATCCGTTATCCGTCATCCCTCATCCCTCTTCCATCTTGTTATACAGTAATACAAGAAGGTTTTTATTCAGATTCAGGGATTTAGACTTTAGTAGAAGGGGACATTACCATATCCCTAATACAGCTGAGACCAGCTTAGGGTTCTTCATCAGATACTGCAGACCTTCGACTATTGACATCAAATGAAGCGGCCCACCAAGTTGAATATTTTTTTGTAAAGGCGGTCTATGTCGATCTCTAATAGTTTGGTTGGGCTCTTGTGTTTTCTAATCAGGGTCACCAGGTACTCCAGATCTTCGATTATCCTAGTTTTTATAGTTTTCGCTTTATGTGGCCATTAAACCCTAACTCTGTACCAAATTTCAGCTCTCTGAATTTATGGGAAGTACTACTTCTTTACTGATGATCATGAGTGAGTGAATGAATGAGTGTCGTAAATGGGAAACTTTGCTTTCGCTTAACTTCGGAACTAAATGACCTACAGACTTGAAATTTTGGATTTTAAGTATGTGATTATAGCTTACTGGATGACGAAAATTTCTGCGTTCTGGTCTTATCCAGAGGTGCTCAAATAGGGACCTGAAAATGCGGCGAAATGGTTCCAGTAAAGGATGGTACGGCAGTGTTTGCTTCGCGCTCGACTTGGCGGGGGCACTCCGTGCCCCCCGATATATCGGGCTAAACGTAAGTATTTCTTATACACAATTATTACTACTTCCATATCTACACTTCGACTTCGTATTTTAAATATCTAGGGGTCGACTTCGTATTTTAAATATCTAGGGGCACGGTAGTGCCCCCGCCAAGACGAACAAAAAAGAAGGGGGCACTACCTACCTTTTCTCGAACCGTTTCGTCTCATATTCAAACCCTCATAGTTTCGTCCCAGTTAACACTAGAGCGCCCAAATTCTCAGGTTAAGATTCAGTTAGCAAACATATAAAATGTACAAAATTTAATTGATCTAGCTTTTATAATTTAGGTTTTATAGGTACCTAAAATACGCCGATTTTGCCACTCACTCACTGACGTATCAAAACCTCTGGGGTACTTCCCGATGACCTAGAAAGCTGAAATTTGGTATGTAAGCTAGTATTAGTACACAAACAACAAAATAATTCTAAAACTTGGAACTTTTACCCCCCCAACCCCTTAAACTAGGGGATGGAAGTTTGTATGAAACTTCCGCAAATTTTGATACTAGAGGTCTGAAAATTGAAACTTATAGGGACTCATTGTTATAAATCAAATACATATTGTAGGACTTTTAAAAAATCACCCCCCACCCTTTAAATAAGGGGATGGAAGTTTGTATGGGTTTCCCATAATACGGGATAAAAGTGTATTATATATGGGGCTAGAATTAAGTATTTCTTAAATACACAATTGTCTACTTCAGTTGTCGCTCAAGAAACCCTACAGCCCAAAAAAATTAAAAAAACTAAAGCACCTTACAAAAAGAAATGAGATCCCACCAAAAACATTTCATGTAAAATTGACGGCCAAGACTCACATTCTCATAACGCTTTCGCTGTAAAAAAGTTATCAGATCCCAGGAAAAGCCAAGCCCCTAAGCCCCTTTACTAACCCCACCACCTTGGTTTAAAAAGTATGGCATCAACTGGCTTCAAGCCCCTAAACCCGGAGTTTACTAACCCTACACCTTTGTTTCAAAAGTATGGCTTGGCCGTTTCATAGACTACCGTAAATAAGTCTAGCTGACTGTGTGTGTGGGGTTAGTAAAGTCGGGGCTTAGGGGCTTGGCTTTTCCTGGGATCTGATAACTTTTTTACAGCGAAAGCGTTATGAGAATGTGAGTCTTGGCCGTCAATTTTACATGAAATGTTTTTGGTGGGATAAACATTGACAAAGATAGACACCATCAAAGTTATGGAGTGGGGGGTTCGACGTCACTTGTACGTAAAAATGCTACCCACAAGTGACGTCACGCGAAACTTCAAAGCTCTGTATCATCGTAATTTTCTTTTGGACAATAAAAAGAAAAAATACGCACTTATTAAGGGTCGGGTCGGCTGCCGCCGCGATGCAACGGGCGCTCTGGCAACCGGCAGCGGCCGACCGCGTCCAGTGACCAGGTCGGGTGGGTTCGGCTGCCCCCACGTTCCAGCAGACGCTGGAGCACCCGGCAGCAGCCGACTGCATCCGTCCGAACGATTAAATCTACTAGGGCGACCTGCTTGAATGTCTTAATCCGAACGGAGCCGATGGCGCGCGGCGGTGACCGAACGGAGCCGATTACGCGCGACGACAGCCGAACACCTCCGTCCGCGTCCGCAAGCGCCCGATCGGCTGGCAGCGGCGCCAATACATTCGACTATGGGATCTGGTTGTTGCACAGAAGCTCTACATTCCTTTGGCAACTATTTAGATGCGCTTGAGCGCGCGCCGACTCCGCCCTGTCAGTGGGAATCGTACTTATGTTTTTATAATCTGACTGATGGACTAAACAGTTTTTTTAGTCCGGTTGCCTAACCTTGGAAGCCGGTTGAAAATCCGATTCTTACTAATCTGAAAACGCAGGAATGAGAAAAGTATCGTTAACTCAACGTGTTTACAGGAAATTGGCATATCGAATGTTCGTGAGAGTATCAATGAAACTGTTCCCAATTCTAAACTATCTTCGAAGGAGTATTTGGAACAGACGAAGACTGCTGTTTCCATGCTACAGCTTGTCGAGAAAAAAGGTGATATTTATAAACTACTCAATTACTACCTAATTAAGCGTGTTGAAACAAAAATCCTGTTTCTTCCAGAACTTGACGTTTTCGGGTTTATCCTACTCAGAATCAATAGCAATTACATTGAAGTAAACAATAAAAAAAAGTGTCCCAAAATTCTTATGGGAATTTTAGTTTCCACTACGTAACGCTCGTACAAATAAAAAAAATAGTTCAAACGTGACATAATGGAACGTCAACTGATTTTTCAATTTAACTAGTATTATTTAGCAAGCAATTCAGCGAAATGCACTTTCGCGTTGGGTGCGTAACGATATTTATACGTGCTAATTGAAGTTATACTTAATAAAATTGTCCTCATTCTTGTTATATCAATCAATGTTGTTATATAAATTTAGTGAAATTATATGAAAGGGTGTTATACACCTCTTTATAATTACATTATATTACAATTACTTTACATTACAAAATACATTACGTTACAATTATACATTCGAAATTCTGTTTCAGGTTTGATAGATAGAGCCTTCGAGGCAAAAATGCAGAAGTCGCGCTGTTCGCTCGGACAGGAAGAGTACGAAATGGGTATACAAGTAGAAACAGCAAGTAAGTCTAAACACCTGACAATGTTAAACTAAAGATTTGACGACGCGGTTGGCGCAGTTTGTAGTGCCTGATTACTGAGCCGGCGGTCCTGGGTTCGAATCCCGGCAAGGGCAAATATTTGTGTGATGAACTCGATTTTTGTTTCAGGGTCATCGATGTTATCTATACATATATACGCATTTATTTATTATGTAGGTATATCGTCATCTAGTACTCATAGTACTACAAGCTTTGCTTAGTTTGGGACTAGGTCGATTTGTATAAGATTATCCCTTTATATTTATTTATTTATTTAAACATCCGTTTGGTTGAAGTAGAGCGGAGCAGGACGTAACTTGTCCAAATTGTAATTTTTTTTAACCCGCCCGTTTACGATATATATTCAAATACCTAGAGGATAAGAAATTGAATGTAACCACATTATTCAATTTTTGAAATTATCCCAATTTGTTATTAAAAAAAACCATTTGAAAAGTTCCTCATTCTAAAAGAGCGTAGGCGAGTCACGACAAATTTAGTAAAGTAGGAAATTGTATACTTTACGACGTATTTTTACAATATGCAGATGTTTTAATAGTGGATGTTCTATTTTTTTATTTTTTGGGGGTGGCCTAACGGTTGCTAACATTTACACAAGGAATAATTATAGGAAACATTAAATATTCAAAGAATAACCTTTGTTTCTATACTTTTGGCCTGGGGTGTAAGTATAGCCTCCATCAAGATGCATCAAAATCGCACCCATCGTTTTCAAAAACCTTGAAAAAACAATGTCTTCATATATTGAGCGATCCACCCAATTACGCATTCAACTTTTTCTTTGTGCTTTAATCTTTGTATCAAATCAATACCTAGTTTAAAGATTTATTTTGTTATATACAGGATGCAAATGCCCGGAGCCTTGCTGGACGTGCTCTAACGCTTCTGCTTCCGAAGCCCACGCTCTATGCGAGGAACTGCAGGCTTGGGATATGCAGCATCCTAAGTAAGTGCTTGTGATTTTGTGTTTTTATATTTTAATCCAATAATAAGAGGAGAAGGTACAGTCGAGTTCATAAAGCGAGCATAAACTCGCCCCCAGAGGCGTCTTCACAATGATCGTCTTATTGATAAAATTTTCCTTTTGCTTTCGTTTTTGTTGCCAAAAACATTATTCGGCCTTATTTTCATTTCGGCCATATATGAGAACCAGAATCCTCTGATTTATTCGGTCTACTACGTGCCATAGCTCGGCGAGATATTTTTCATTTTGTTTTAAAATTAATAATTATTATTTAGTAATTTTAAATTAATGTCTCGTCCTTTCCCTATGTAAAAAAAAATATTATTAACGTCTGAACTATTTTCGTTTTCCTTTTCGTTTTCGGCTAGAAATGAGACTAAAGTCGAACCTTTGTTTTCGGCAGTATTGTGTTCTTGTGACGAAAGAGTTCGGTTGAAGTGAACAGGCCTCACATATTCACATATTCACATATTTTTGATGGATCTTCACTAATACGAAAAAAGGGGTGTTATAAGTTTAACATGTGTAATTGTGTATCTGTGTATGTGTATCTGTCTGTGCCATCGTAACTCCCAATCGGATGGACCAATTTGAGTGTGGTTCTTTTTAAATTGAAAAACTTGTCCGTCGAGATGGTTCTAGCTATGTTTGGTGGAAATAGGACCAGTAGTTTCCAAGATATTCAGCTTTAATTGGAACAAGTGACAAAATCTGAGCCAATATTGAAGCTAATTCCAAATTTAGTAGTTATGGTCAGTTTTACTAGCATTTTCTATATCACTCATTGAATGAGGGTGTCATGATGGCCCGCTACTCCCATCGGGCGTGTATGAAATTTGTAAATTAAAATTATTTTATCAGTACTGTGTTTCCCTTAGGTCAATGGAACCACCGGGCCAGCCTCCCGCACGTATAGCATAACTGACCACGTGGCTCTTTGTCGCGCGACAAATACTACCTGTCACTTTCCTTTCAATACCGTGCGAGCAAGGCAGGTGATGCTGAGTCGCGCGACAATCGAGGTGGGGCCAGGTGATGCAGCGATGAAGTCATATTCAAAATACATACAAATACATAAGTAGTACCAACTCATGAAACTAAATTAATAAAATTATTTTTATTAAAGCAGTAACGTCCGCTAACGTACCTAAACGAAATGATTACAATGAAGCGAAAAATCAAAAAAGTCAGGCAGGATTCGAAGCTGCGTCTCCAACGGCTACGATGCCACCCTAAGGCATGTAGAAGCAACTGGTTGAAAAATTCAATGGCTGGCATCAGGTTCGGTGGTACAGTTGAGGACGCCCGTGTTGGCCCGGAAAGCCGTTGCACGTTGGAGACGCAGTTTCGAATCCTGCCTGAACCGTTAATTTTTTTAATTTTTCACTGCATTGTAAATAAATTAATAAATATTAATGTTGGAGTTCCCAACACTATACAGACCTTGGCGCAAACGGGGATTGCCGGCCTCGTATCACTAGACGGGCACGTTGATGTTCGGCCGTCTATAGCTGGTCGACCGGCAATCCCCCATTTTGCTCCCTCTACAGTAATGTGCTATTAATCTGTATGTTGACAAGTTGAGTAATCTGCCATTACTTACCAGCTTACGGACTACTTAATAGTTGTTTCCACAGCACTGCATATATCGTCTGTAATAGACGAAACGGCCTATGGTGATAAGCTACTTATAGCGCCACGTTCTCGCAGTTATCAATTAGTGTGGCTAATTAAAAAAAAATCTTTAAAATATTACCAAAGACTGTTGCGATGTCGAATATTTACCATTGTAAACTATACTCGTGTTGTTTTTCGGCCTTCAAATGATTTACTTTACATTATTTGCTCTAGACACAAATGTTTAATCCGAGTTCTCCTCAATTCATGAAGGTACAAATGAAACATTTAGCATTATCAGCCAATCGAAAACATTTTTTTTGTTTGTTTTGTTTTACCATTATTTCATATAGTATTAGATTGATATATATTTTTTGAAATACATATCAATCCTAGGTTTAAAATGAAAATAGTTACTTTCGTTTACGAAAAACTCGGTTTGAAACGAAAGTAATTAGGTACTTACGTTACGTGTGATGAAAAACATGTGGTGCGCGGGCGTCCAGGAATTACTAACTTGTGTCGTTTGATTTCTCAGCCTTTACACGTTTACATCTGTTTAAACATTATGTCTGTTATTGTATTCGTGCGTATAAAAGATCGTTAAGCCCCTGTAGTTATTTCAGAATAAATAAATATTTAAGTGAGGCTCCCATACAATACAATAAAACGTGATCGGTTGCGTTAACTTTGCACCCCAAATGTATCCGACGCCATACATACCAGATGCAAACTTAACTTAACCCAGCCAGATTTTATTTGATGGTACGGAACTCTACGGAGCCCAACTAGCACTTGGCCGGTTTTTTTTACATTTGTGTAAAGTAAATAGACAGTTTAACGCCTACTAACACGTGACCTAACTTAGAATTTGATTTGCAGACTCCACCTGTGATGATCCCAACGCGAGCCTAGGCAGATGCTCCTCAAACTGTAATCAGCAGTGCTCCAATTACTTATCCAACACCCACAGTATCTGTCCCCGCATAGCGTGCCCCGTAAACCAGTGTGGATGTAAGGTGGGCTACTACTACGACAAGGCTACCAAAAAGTGTGTGTTGGGGCCGGACTGGTACGGACCCGCAGCCATCTTAATAATTTTTTTGAATCTCGTGAGGCCCAAGCCCAAATAAAACCATAAGGCCTAAATGCCCAATGTACCTACATTCCAATGAACAATTTATTTAAGGCCTGACCAGAAATATATGAGGATGCGCCATTATTGCGGAATTTCACTTGAACTAATTTCTTACGCTAGCAATGATTTTAAAATTTGTTAACAATGTCAATATCATTCGTGGCAGTTTCTTTAAACGACAAATAATTAAAATTATCCAAAGAAAATGCCGAAAACCATTCACAGACGTGAACTTAAGATTATAATTATATTTTTTAAGATTGTAATTTTAAGTGTCATTTGTATTTGTATTTCTTTATTCTTGAGGTGTGCAATAAAGAGTATTCTATTCTATTCTATTATAAATAAATTCTACACGTGTTTACCACACGAAAAACAGTCAGGAAAAGAGTGCATTCCATTAAATGATATTACGAGGTTAACATAGTGGAACTGACAGGTATTTAAACTAATGTATTTATCGTGGGTTGCGATTGGATGCAAAATTGTTGCCGTATAAATCTTATAAATAAATGACAATCCTCATATATTTCTGGGCAGGCTTTACATGTTTTTTTTGTGAAGATCTTCACTAGGATCTTTGTGTTTTTATAAGATGCTCTAGGGTCTAGACGAATAGAATGCACCGAATGAATCTTGTAAGTACATAGTAATGTACACTAGGCGTCTACGTGCGTATAGCACAAACTGCCTGGGACTCGTACATTCGGCCTCATGAGGTAAGTCATATATTCATTAGTTTTTGTACACAAGAATCGAAGTTTTAATCGCGAATATATTTGTACGACTTACGGCGGCTATTCCTCGAGGTTCACAAATTCGCATAATTCAAGAAAGATAGACATTTTTGTATACACTTTCAAAATATGAATAGTGAATATTAATTGTACAACGTTACAAACATGTCAAAACGACTTTTAATTCAATAAGATTAGCTGAAAATTTGGCAAAATTAAAGGACAACTTTTATCTATCAGGATATGTAGGTTATAGAGCCAAGTTTAATTTTATCTACTCTCCCTCTCAGGGGTGAGCGTCACCCCCCCGCGACTTCGATTGTGTCCCGGAGCGCGATATTTTCCACTCTAAAAGAAAACCGTGTACGATACATATAAAGTAAATAGGAACGAAATAATCCTGAATAAATTTACTATAAACCCTTTATACATACAAAAGCGATAGCACTTATACAATCAGCGCAATCTGTTACCAAATACTAACGTTTTTAATTATTGATATTTTTTTTCTGCTAAAAGGTTAATTATCTCAAAAACTTAAACGGCCAAAATCATCATCATCATCATCATCTCAGCCATAGGACGTCCACTGCTGAACATAGGCCTCCCCTTTGGACTTCCATATATACCGGTTGGAAGCGACCTGCATCCCGCGCTTTCCGGCGCATCTGTGCGCGTTTCGCGTCATCTGTCCATCTTGTAGGTGGACGTCCTACGCTGCGCTTGCTGGTCCGAGGTCTCCACTCGAGCACTTTTCGGCCCCATCGGCCATCTGCTCTGCGCGCTATGTGGCCTGCCCATTGCCACTTCAACTTGCTAATCCGGTGAGCTATATCGGTCACTTTAGTTCGTCTACGGATTTCCTCATTTCTGATTCGATCACGTAGAGACACCCCGAGCATAGCCCTCTCCATTGCTCGTTGAGCGACTTTGAGCTTTGAGATGAGGCCGATAGTGAAAGACCACGTTTCGGTGCCGTAAGTTATCACTGGTAACACACATTGGTTGAAGAGTTTCGTCTTGAGGCACTGAGGTATGTCGGATGAAAAGACATTGCGTAGTTTCCCGAACGCTGCCCAGCCGAGTTGGATTCGGCGGTTGACCTCTTTCTCGAAGTTGGACCTACCTAATTGGACCACTTGTCCTAGGTAGATGTATTAGTCAACAACTTCGAGTACCGAGTTTTCAACAGAGACTGGGATGGGCACAACCTTGGCATTTGACATGAGTTTCGTCTTGTCCATGTTCATTTTTAAGCCCACCCGTTGAGAAACTCGATTGAGGTCATCGAGCATCATGCTGAGTTCCTCCATCGACTTTGCCATGACTACGATGTCGTCGGCAAACCGAAGGTGAGAGATGTATTCGCCATTGATGTTGATGCCAAGTCCTTGCCATTCCAGGAGCTTGAAGGCGTCTTCCATAACGGCCGTAAACAGTTTCGGGGATATAACGTCCCCCTGTCTTACGCCTCTTCTCAATGGAATGGCCTTTGTGCTCTGCTCCTGAACTCGGACCGACATGGTGGCGTTACTATACAAACACTTCAACACTTCAATGTACCGATAGTCAATATGGCATCGCTGAAGTGACTCGAGCACCGCCCATGTTTCCACCGAATCGAAGGCTTTCTCATAGTCCACAAACGCTAAGCATAATGGCAAGTTATACTCTTCAGTCTTCTGTATAACTTGCCGCAGCGTATGTATGTGGTCTATGGTACTATAGCTTCTTCGGAAACCGGCTTGTTCGGGAGGCTGGAAGTCATCAAGTCTATGTTCGAGACGGTTCGTGATGACCCTTGAAAACAACTTATAAACATGGCTTAGAAGCGTGATGGGCCTGTAGTTGTTCAATAGGCTGTTATCACCTTTCTTGAAGAACAGTACCACCTCGCCTCTATTCCATGCTTCAGGCGTTTTGCCCTCGGACAAGACGGAATTAAAGAGCTTCTGGAGGACCTTAAGTACCGGTGTTCCACCCGCTCTCAGAAGCTCTAAGGTGATTCCGTCTTCGCCCGGCGCCTTGTTGTTCTTAAGCTGCTTCAGGGCCATCCTAATCTCGTACAGACTGATGTCCGGGATGTCTTCGGTATAATGTCGGGACAGCTTGGCTCTTGGATCACCTACCAAACTGTCAACGGGCTTTGCGACTGAAGTGTATAACTGACCATAGAACCTCTCGATCTCGCCTAGAACCTCTGCTTTGGTCGACGCTATGCTGCCATCTTCCCGTTTCAGCTTGGTCAGCTGGCTTCGTCCAATAGACTTGTCCTTTGCGAACACTTTGGAGCCTTTGTTCTGCTCAATGGTCTTTTTAACACGGTTCGTATTAAAGAGCCGCAGATCATGTCGCAAGGACGTTGATATACGTCTATTAAGCTGCCTATATGACCTCGCGTCATCGGGAGACTGCAACTGTAGCGAGCGTCGTTCAACCATGAGGTTTAAGGTTCGATCAGACAATTTCTGAGGTCTATCTTTACGGCGGGGTCTGAAAAACTTAGACCCTACTGCGTGGACAGTTTCCACTAGCCCGTCGTTGATCTCGTCCACTGAGACAAAGTTCTCCAGACAAGCGAAGCGGTTGGAGAGCTCGAGTTGAAAGCTTTCGGGGTTTTGAATATGGGCCCGAGTAGGTCGGAGCGTAGACTTCATCAGACTGGACCTTTCCAGTTTAACATTGATATTCAGTGTGCCTCTTACGATTCGATGATCACTGCCGGTCTTTACCCTATTGATCACAGACACATCACTAAAAATCCGTTTCTTGTCGGTCATGATGAAGTCAATCTCGTTTCTCGTGGAACCATCGGGACTTATCCAGGTCCATTTCCTTTGAGGCGGCTTCTGGAAGAAAGAGTTCATCATGAAGAGTTCCTCTTTCTCTAGAAAGTCGGCCAGCCTCTGTCCCCTAGGGTTCCGTTGCCCGTATCCAAATTGCCCCACTCTCAACTCATCACCGCTGTTCTTGCCCAACTTTGCATTGAAGTCCCCCATAACAACAGTGAAGTAGGTTTTGGAAGTATGTATGGCCCTACTTACGTCCTCATACATAGCCTCTACTTCGTCATCAGAATGTGACGAGGTCGGTGCGTATACCTGAATGACCTTCAACGAATATCTTTTGGATATTCTGAGTATTAGGTATACCACCCTGCTCGACACACTGGCGATGGTAGTTATGTTGTTAACGAGGGACCTGTGAACGAGAAACCCGACACCGCCTTGGGACTGTTGGGCGCCCTCTCGGTAGTAGAGCAGGTTACCAGACTTCAGGGTTACGGTGTCCTCCCCCTCTCTACGGACTTCGCATAATCCCACAATGTCCCAGTGTAACCTGCTCAGTTCCTCTTCCAAATCGCAAATCTTTTCATCAGTCCTCATTGTGCGTATGTTGTGTGTTACCAGGGCCAGTCGTCGTGGGGGTGGGTAGCCGGATTTCGTCCGGGGATTCTTAGCACCCCCTGCTCCGCTATTACCTTGGCCGCTACCCACGCCAGGGATAGCGGAGCTGCCGGAGACTGGGGGCCTGGTATTTGTGTGACTAATCATTAAGGGGGGGGGGGGGGGGGTTTGCCATACGCGCCACGCACGAAAATGAGCAAAAAATGACGATTTCCCCACACACCCCTGATTTCCAGAAATAGTGATTATAAAAAAAGAAAAAATACCGAATATAGTTCAATACTTATAGATTACAGAAAAACATATAAGAAGTCTATGGTATTGAAAGTAACACCGTTTAACTAGTACAAATATTTATATTTCGCATAATGGACAAATGACATAAATTGTAAAAATAGCATTGCAACGGTAAATTAAAGAGTAACAGAAATAAAGGTATGGTTCGGTGATATTTAAATTGAAGCCTGTATCGGAGGTGATCGTGGCTAAGGTGATTCAGTCCATTAAAACCAAGGCCCAAGGGATTGATGAAATATCTCTGGACATGATCATATTAACATTGCCGCGTACGCTGAATGTGATAACTGCCCTAGTAAACCAATCCTTGAACACTGGTGTGTTCCCTGATCTTTGGAAAGTAGCAGTAGTGAAGCCAATCCCCAAAAAATCACCACCGACGGACTTGAAAGATCTGAGGCCTATCAGTATACTACCAATGATGTCTAAAATCCTAGAAAAAATAGCCTGTACACAATTAACGGATTTCTTAGAAGGAAATAATATTTTGCCCGCTATGCAATCTGGATTCCGAAAGAAACGTAGCACGGCTACAGCCCTTCTGGATGTAGTTGATAATATTTTAGCAGCACGGGATGTAGGAATGGGAACGATTCTGGTGCTGTTGGACTTCTCACGCGCTTTCGACACCATAGATACAACACTCCTATTGTCTAAGCTTTCATACTATGGATTCCTAGGATCGAATCCACTATTGCGTGGTTCGATAGTTATCTAAAAGGTCGTTCGCAATTTGTCGAGGTCCGTAATTCTGATGGTTCATCTCTGGTGTCAGACGCGGCACCTGTGAATAGAGGCGTTCCTCAGGGATCAATATTAGGCCCAATCCTTTTTATTTTATATTGTGCAGATATTATAAAATGTATAAGTAACTGTAGCTATCACATGTACGCCGATGATTTACAGGTATATATTTCTTTCAAGCCCAATGACATGGAGCAAGCCATTGATAAGCTAAATCAGGACCTAGATCAAATCACTCACTGGTGTGCACAGAATGGTCTCATTCTCAACGCATCTAAATCAAAATTCTTGGTTTTGGGTTCGAAAAATCAAATCTCAAAGATTCTTTCCCAGGAGCCAAATCTAGTTATTGATGGCGACAAGTTAGAGTATGTACCAGAGGCTCGTAATCTAGGCGTCTGCATGGATGGTACGCTGCACTTTGAAAAACACATTGCCGAAACCGTCCGTAATTGTTTTTTCCGCCTTAAAGTCTTGTACCAAGTCAGAAACTATCTAAACATTGATATGCGCATCAAATTATGTGACTGTTTAATTCTCTCAAAACTGAATTATGCGGATACAGTTTTAGGGCAGTGTTTATTATCACGAACAAAGAGACTTATTCAACGCGTCCAAAACGCCTGTGTAAGGTTTTGCTACCCAGTTCCTCCTCGTGCTCACGTTACTCCATTCCTAAACAAGGGTGGTCTACTAAAGATGGAGGCTCGCCGAGCATATCACTTGGCCTCACTCCTGTTTGAAGTGATAAGAGAAAAACAGCCTCCATATCTCTACTCCAAGCTTATATTTTCACGAGCGCATGAAAGACAGGCCCTCCGGCTCGTATGCCCGCGACATGGTACGGCGGCGTTTCGTGGCAGCTTTCGGTATGCTGCTACGAAATGCTGGAACAATCTTCCTCCTCCAATTAGAAGAGCACCTTCTTTGTTTGTTTTTAAAAAACGTTTAAAGGAGTATTTATTGACACAACAACAATTATGTTCGGGCGGTTAGCTTGAGGGTTTTGTCGAGCTTCAGAGTGAGAAGGACGAACTTTGACATATGATTGCGCGTCTCAGTTAGGCTTGTCTGGAGTGGTAGTATATCATTGACTTGATTATGCACACCAAGTATACAAGTAGTTAAATGTCGACTAGTGACTCTAAAACATCACAACCCATTATTTGCATATCTATCTTTTTACACAAACCAACACAGATACACTACACGGCACGCTGTTTAACACATTTCCTGATCTGGATCCACGGAAGATCAGCGTCGTGGTGCTCAAGAGTGCTATGACATATGCTGAGTGGACTCCATTTTTGCAACCAAAACACCGTTTAGCTTATAGAATTTCTATTGAAGTAATAGATCTTAGGTTAAATTTAATATAAAAATGTAATTCAATTATTTAGATGTAAAATTTAAATGTAATTGGTTGCAAAATAAATGTCTTCTTCTTCTTCTTCTTCTTCTTCTAAATTATACATTTTTAGAAAGAACATTTTACATTCTTTACTTATGTCATACATATTTTGGCCGAGAAGTGTGCAGTTTTTGAGATAACTAACCTTTTAGCAGAAAAAAAAGATCAATAATTAAAAACGTTAGTATTTGGTAACAGATTGCGCTGATTATATAAGTGCTGTCGCATTTGTATGTATGAAAGATTTATAGTAAATTTATTCAGGATTATTTCGTTCCTATACACTTTGTATGTATCGTACACGGTTTTCTTTTAAAGTGGAAAATACCGCGCTCCGGGACACATTCGAGGTCGCGGGGGGGGTGACGATCACCCCTGAGAGGGGGGGAGAGTAGATAAAATTAAACTTGGCTCTATAACCTACATATCCTGATAGATAAAAGTTGTCCTTTAATTTTGCCAAATTTTCCATATATTGCAATCTAATTTTCTTGGATTATTTGTGATATTACTGGACAGATTCTTTGTTATTTTTCGAGAAATTGTTGTTATAAAAAATTATCCTACTGTATGTGTTTATATTGTATGCAAATGCAATAAAACAGCGAATTTGTTTCTTGTTTTTTTTTTTTATCCTATAATTCCAATTCCAATAGAAACGGTTACACCTCATTTCCATGCGACGCCATACTTAGATTCAAACTTAACTTTACCGAGTAGTAACGTGAAATATCACTTTATTCAACTTGAATCGCAAATGTTGCATTGAAATGAATAAAAGTGGCGCTGAGAACGCTCCGTACAAATGGCGAGTGTGCCGTGGCGTCATCACCCCGAAAGATAACAATATATCGAGGGCTTCATGCTATAGGGGCGTATGCGCAAAATCCCTACTTTTCAGGAGAGGCAAAAAACTTAATAACTTTTTGTCCCTTCGACGGATCCTTTTGCAAATTTGCATGGAGTATTCATATTGTCACTGTTCTTATCTAGTATGATTAATTTTACGTAAAGTATTCTAAAAACTAGTAATAATGCGCTTACGCCTCCTTACTGCGGCGCAAATATTCGAAATGACTGTCGATTTTCCTTGAAAAATACTTGAAATTGAGGGGCGTATAAATTAAATCTTTTAATGACAATTGGTCTGAGTTCTGTTTTTATATCGAAATACTCTCTTTTTACAGTAATTTTCACATTGTTACGAATCTCCTTCAATTTTTTCTGATTTTTTTACGCCTGTTTCGCCCGACAAAAAAACAGCGCTAGTGGCTTTTGAGTGTGGTCGTATAGTGGTGATCTAAGGAAAATTCAAGCATTTAGTAAAGAAAGAATATACATTTCACTGATTAAATTATTCGTTTCCTTGATTATAACTTTTTAGAAGAATTTATGACCCTGCGCCGCTCTTGAATTGGCGACATTCTGGGATGTTAAGTAAGATGTCGATCTCCAGTCGGCTGACCATCTCGAACGATTATTAACTGAGCACTTCAGTGCTAAATAAAGTCTCTCTGTCTACCCGTCGGTCTTTGCCTAGAACAGCAGTCATAAAGTCGTTAAAGGTGACTTCTTGCGAACTCCAAGCAGTTGAGGTGCCCACTCTCTGCAGAAATCGGATTTTACGAAATCTTAATAGGTTCTAGTAACTAGTTTGTAATGTGATATCATGACAGTCTTCTACAAAAACGAAGCATTAACCGTACGCCGTGACACTACTTTTGCCAACCCAACTCCATCAGAAAGCCCAATTCTAGGAGACCCTTGATGTTGCTGACGAGTTATAAGATAGACTACGGAAATCGGTTGATGTTGTGCCCACTATTTGTTCAATCGAGGACACCTTAGCTGCTCTCCTGAGGTTCTGTTTTCCCGTGGCTGTCAAGCAAATCAACCTCTGAAGTGATTGTAGTTTAGCTTCATCGGTGAATAGTTTTGTTCTTAATTAAAACTTATAATGCCGGGCATGCTATGTTTTCTTATTTACCTTGCTCGACAAATTAGAGCTCTGTATTGATCATTTTGGGTTAGATACCACAAAGCATCTGTTAGCGAACATTACCCGCTAAGTGTTTTCGAATAAACTGTCAGTTTGTTGTTACACAGCCAGTGTAGAGCGGGTGAAGTCACATTCACATACCCTTGTGATTACCGCTCGTTAGTATTACTATGTCGCAGGATATGATGACTCTGTGTAATAGTGATGTTCGTTTAGTGTGACGATGATTCCACAAAAGTGGTGAGTGGACGTAGCTTCGAGGGTTCTTACTTTGCTACCACTGCCTTTTTGAGTGCACCAGTTTTGGGTTCACCAGTTTCGATGCCGATGAATCTCTTTCATTCCGGCTCCTACCAGTGCGGCTTTATGCTGGTGAATTTTATCCTGTCGTTGCCCTTGACGTCCTTCAATGTCTATGAATGTGCCTAAGCATAAGGCACAGACTTGTTTTTAGTATTTTGCAGAAAACTTTATATTGCAAGTGCCTAAGCAAAAAACTGATTAATTTTCACTGAAGAATCTAACGCCGAGTAGAAGATTTCTACCTGGTTTTGTATGACAATTACTTTGACTTGTCTACGCAGTACGCAGGCAGCCAAAACAATAGTAAATATCTTGATAATTATATCTTTTCCCTTCTATTCCGTTCGGTTCTGGTGATTTGTATGAGTCAAGCAGTTGAAAGCTTCTGTCTGTATTTTTTGTCGCCATGCTCTCTCCGTTGGAGTATTCTCCTCATCTACCCAGCTCACTAACCGTTATAACTCACAGCCTGAGCAGTGAGTCTGTACGAGGGTTGTTTCTCCCGCTGCTGAGCTGGTGAAGGTATTATCTGGCTTGTGTAGGGATCCTAAAACTGCAGTTACCTGTTTGTAGAGGAGACTTAATTTGGACTTGACTTATTTGTGCCCGTGCTCAAATGTTCATTATTGTCAATACAACAATGAACATTTGAGCACTCAATAAACTCAATAGTTTCCTCGTCTTTTTTCTGCTTATCCTAAACTTCTCCAGCTTGACTAGTTAGCTTTGTCCCCGCAGCTGTCTGAGATGGATAATTATGCATGATGGTAGCAATCCATAATGGTATATGTAATGGTTTATCTATTTCTTCAGCGCCCCCCTGCCTCATATTTCTTGGGAACCTCTGTTTTCAACAAAGTTGGACCTAGTCGGCTCGCATATTATGTGCGATAGTGCGATTCATGCTAAGTGGGTTCGTCCTTTGGATGACATCGAGCATTTATGATTTGGATATTGAATCGAATCCACCTGGGATACGAGCTGGATGGTGTCTTAGAAACCTACCAGTTACAGATGTTTTTCGGAGAAAGGTATGACGTTCAAGGACTTTGCGCCCATATGGTGCGACGGTATATGAGGCCGAAGACTGATACTATCACTAAAAAGTATGGTAAATATGGTCGTATTATACGACAATTTATTATTTATTGTATAATATATTTATTATATATATTTATTAGCTATTGTGCGACAATTTTTGGTAAATCACACAATCGAGTAATAGACGTATGAACATATACGCCTTTATACTCCGATCATATTATGAGATTCCATTACACTATTGCGCTTACGCCTACTGTACGCCTCTTTGGATCGATAAAAAATTATGACCTACAATGATACGCCAAAACATATTTTATTTATTTTAAATAACTTATAATTACGATAAAATTATGAAAAAAATTGACCCGATGTATCGCTATTAGATGATTACGATGCCGTTAAAAACGAAAAATCGCATTTTTGCGCATACGCCCCTATAGCATGAAGCCCTCGATATGTATGGAAAAATAACGTAATTGCCATTTTGACCGTGATAAAGTGCGTTTAAGTATACCTACATGGTTGTCATGCAATGATTGTAGGATATCAACTTAAAAGATGTTAATTTAAAATAAAAAAACATAAAATTCGCGTACCTTTGAATTCACATAATTCAAAGCCCTTTAATTACGTTTGTTTTTTTCCTTTATTTAATAACACATTAATATTTCGTTATGTATATGTATACCTAATTACAGCATGTTGTATAATTCAACATCAGACTACCCCCCTAACTCACCACAAATGAATTAAATTTCACATTGTGCCGAGACTCACTCTTATCCGTAGTTTGGTATTTATGCAATATAATAATTTCCTCGTGACAAGATAATCAGTTATGTTATGATCATGAGTCCATGAGTGTCGTACTAGTTATTAAGTTAATATTCCGTGACTTGTCAATAAGGGTATTAAAAATTACATCATGAAACGATTTGCCGTCTTCGTAGGGTTGGCACTTACAAATATAAATCAGTGGCATGATGTCTCTGAAAGTATTTTTGGGCTAGAGAAACTGATTTAACTTTATTTTACCAAGATAAATTTGTACAAACAGCATTGTACTTTGTATTATCTACCTACGTAACTCGTTGAATGTTGATTAGACCTGAATCGCGGAAACATTCCGGTTAGTGGGTTTGCACTCCCGGACAAAGTCTGACTCACTGGTAGTAAGTGCTAACTAAACCTGGTATAGTTTAAGTCATGTTAAAAAACAAATATCAAAAAAAGAACCGACTTCAATAAAACTAAAAAGCTAAAAATAACCCGTTCAAGTACCTACAGATTACATTTGACTCACCCTTTGAAATCGATCCCAAACCTCTCAATTATTATACGAGGGTGAATTGAAAAGTTTTGAGCCTAACCTTTAAAATAAAGACTTGGGTTTTTATATCAATTTTATTTCTCTACATAGTCTCCAAAACGATCTATACACTTTTGCCACCTTGCTTCCAACTTCATTATTCCTTGTAAAAAAAAATGAATCTTCAAGGTGATTGAAATATTCAGTCGCAGCTTCTTGCACCTCAATATCTGTCGAAAATTTCCGTCCTGCCAAGTGTTTTTTTAGGTTCGGGAAAAGATGATAATCAGAAGGGGCCAAGTCCGGCGAATAGGGTGGATGCGGCAACAATTCAAACCCACAGTTATGTATTTGTGCGATAGATTTCGCTGCAGTATGGACAGGAGCATTGTCTTGGTGGAACAACACTTTTTTAGAAATCATACCAGGTCTTTTTATTTTAATTTCTTCATGCAGACGTTGTAAGAGGATGCAATAGTAATCAGCATTTATGGGTTTACCCTTTTCAAGATAATCAACCATGATGACCCCTTTGCAATCCCAAAAAACTGAAGCCATTACCTTCTTCGCTGATAAAATGGCCTTAGCTTTTTTAGGAGGTGGAGACCCTGACCTTTTCCATTGTTTGGATTGCACTTTTGACTCCGGTGTATTGTGGTGGACCCAAGTCTCGTCCATAGTTATAAAACGACCAAGAAAATCTTGTGGGTCGCATTGAAACAGATCCAAACAATCCTGTGATACTGTATGGCGGGTGCGTTTATTTTCAGCTGAAAGCAGTCTAGGTACCCATCTTGCAGAAACCTTAGAAAAACCTAGATCCTTAGTGATTATGTTTTGCGCTCGCTCATAGGAAATACCAATTGTCTCCGCTATCTCTGCAACTTTCAACCGCCTGTCATTCATAATCATATCTAGTATTTTATTGATATTTTCATCTGTAGAAGCCGTTATTGGTCTGCCACACCTAGGTTCATCTTCAACTGCTTCTCTGCCGCGTTTGAAATCTGCTACCCATCGTTTTACAGTGGCATATGATGGAGCGGATTCCCCTAAAGTCTGGCACATGTCTTCAAAGATTTGCTTTGGCGTTAAGCCCTTTTTTGTAAGTATTTTATTACAGAACGGTGCTCAATTTTATCCATTCTAAAGAAAATCGCGAACCTCTTATAGTAATTCTATCACAAAATTTGCAATTGTGACAGAAGAAAAACAAAAGATAGTGCATTATGATAAAAAAATATGCAAGTCTTACGTGCCAGTATTATTTTTTCTTTTAATTTCATTATCAACCTCAGGCTCAAAACTTTTCAATTCGCCCTCGTATTTATTGGCACCGACTTCAAATGGTGAGTCAAATGTAATCTGTACTTGAACGGGTTATTTTGGCTTTTTAGTTTTATAGAAGTCGGTTCTTTTCTTGTTATTTTTTTTTACTTTTTATTGATTCATATAAAATACTTATGGCGGGGTGATCGGGCAGGTCTTGAAGACATGCATCTCGTTTGAATTATCTCCTAACTCCTAACCGTTAAGGAGTTGTACTTTCCATCATCAGATCAGCATTGGAAGATGATGACTACCATATGCAAATACTTAAATAGTTTTAGAAAATATATTAAAAATATGATGTGCCTATAAAATTTCAAGAATTCCTTCGATTCTCTTTCTTCGATCTCGTCATCCGATTTTCACCAAAATTTTATGGGACTAACTTTGAGAGGTCTATTCATGAACCTGAAAAGAATTTTCCAAATCGACTCATAAGTGACGGAGTTTTGAGGTTACAAACATTAAAAATAATAAAAAAAAAACAAACAACCGAATTGAAAACCCCTACTTTTTGAAGTCGGTTAAAAAAATTAAAGTTGTGTAAATAGTAAAAAATGTGTAAAACAGATACAAAACTGAAATGTAGTATCCAGTTTGTAGGCGTTGACAACCCCGTTTTTTTTGTTATCGGAGTGGGAATGCTTTTACACATACCCCCGGCTTAGGGAAGCCATTTGGGGGGTTATGAGGGACTCCCCTTTCTGGCCCCTCTTAGGAAGAGGAGGAGAAAGAGACTACCCACTAAACCCACTCCGGCGCATCCTCGCTGCCGTTAGGGGGGTGCCAATGGGTCGCGAGCATTCTACCACGACACCCCCCGGGAAATAAGGATTATGATACATACCCCACAGCGTGCCACAACCAATAGCGTCACACGTCATACAAGTGTCCAATGAGATACCGGTAGGCTACTTTCTCTGTCGGATTTTGCAAATAATAAAAGTAAACGGCTTCAGTAGTGATTTTTGTCTGTGCCAAAATTATGACTCAATTTCATGGGAGTCAATACAGTGACAACCTTTAGTTGCACCTAAATTGAGTAAAACGTGTTGAATTTTTATTTTAGCCCAGACTCGTGATTTGTGTTTTATAAATTACCTATTATCTACCTACCTATTTCTGTACTGCTGAACTGTTTCAGTGCTCCAGGAAAACTAACAGAAACGATGTGGAAACAAGTTATTGTGCTAACTTTAATAATTGTGGCAGAGTGGTATCATCGGGTAAGTTGTTATTTTAAACTAAATATGCTAGTTCTTTTTTCTGTGGCATCAAATAATAAAAATAATAGAATATATTATAATCCATAATTATATTTTTATTTATAACCCTTTTAGTTAAGCAATTTTAGTACAATAATTTGAATAAAAAGTTTATCAAGTAACCCACGAAATATTGTCGAATAAGTAGGTATTATGAAATTCCGTAATATTCATGAATTATCTGCATTAAGTACAGTAAAGAGAAGTATTTCTTTTTTAATTTTACTTTTACTCAAATTAATTATGTTAAAAAACAGAATTTATATTTTATACTGGATCAAGTTTATTTATAATACAACCCAAACCAACAGATTAACAATTACTCACTAAAAATACGGCTATCGAAATATATATAAGTTATGTGAAAAGAGGTGTTATCCTCCCCGATATCCGTCCGTTACAATAAAAATAAGTTTTATTAAATTTAGTCATTTTTTGCAGAGATCTCCTGCAATGATCCCAACGCTGCTCCGCCTCCTGGCGGTTGCTCCGTGAACTGTAACAGATATTGCTCCAACTACTTAAACAATCAGTACGGCCCCTGCCCCCGCATACAATGCGCACCCGGTGAATGTGGATGCAAGGACGGCTTCTACTTCGATAGAAACGTTGGGAAATGTGTTAGCCCTCAGTGTTGTACATCGCCACAACCTGAATAAACGATTAACTGTACATTTTTTTTATTTAATTATAATCAATTGCATTTATATTTATATATTTCATATCTTTGACGTCTCATACTTTGCTGGCAGTCATCTCGAGGCCGTATTTTTCTTTGAGAGCGTTTGATTGTATCCTTTGGTTTCTGAATACTAAACTACTTACTACAGATATATTATAATTTTTCAGCAAAAGGAAGCTCACATTTTCAGGATAAACGACACTGAACGTAGTTTCACTTTGTCTTACTCCTTTCGTAACTAGCATTAACAAGATAGAGTATAAAATATTTTCATGTAAAAATGTAGTGTTCCTGTGGGATGAGGAGGTAACGCCGCGGGACGCATCTAGTATTTTAAAATTAACCATCTACGTCAACACTTTGAAGAACACAGAGAGCCACTACTAACACTACATCCAGAGGAATCCGCTCAAACTTACTATGACAGGCTTGTTGACTCCTTGCAGACAAGTTTAAACAATTCTCAACTTCATTCTGATACTAATTCTAAGAGCATACTGTCAGAAACAACAAGACAATTGATAGCAAAGAGATTTAAAATACAAAACACTAAACCAAAAACCAAGGAATTGAGACAAGAACTGAGCTCTATCTATAAACAAACTAGTAAAAGTATTAAAGAAGACTACAATAACTACAGACTGTCAAAAATAGAAAGCCATCTCCATACTGCAGGAAGTGTGAAAAAAGCATATAAAGAACTCAAAACACATAAAAACTGGATCCCAGAACTGAAAAGTGCTGAAAAAACCTTTACATCTCGCAACCAGATACTAGAAACCGCTACAACTTTCTACAAAGACCTCTACAGTAGTGATGAACCAAGATTACAACTAGCCACTCCCTGCGAGAACGAAGTATCAGCAATAGACGAAATAGAAATATTGAGACATATAAAATATTTGAAAACAGGTAAAAGTCCAGGACCTGACAGCATAACAAACGAAACATTAAAAGCCGCTGCATCAGTTCTAGCTACACCCCTAGCCCATTTATTCAATTTAATCTTGAGGACGGGAATAGCACCAAAACAGTGGACACAGTCAAATATAATACTTCTGTACAAAAAGGGAGACCCGAAGGATGTAGGCAATTATAGACCCATCAGTCTGATGTCATGTATTTACAAGCTCTTCTCTTCAATCATATTAGCCAGGATAGGCGGAAAAATAGATGAGCTACAGCCATGTGAACAAGCTGGGTTCCGCAGTGGATATTCGACAGTGGACCATATATACACACTGGAACAGGTGATAGAAAAATATCAAGAACACCAAAAATCGTTATATGTCGCATTTATTGATTACGCCAAGGCGTTCGATACAATATCACATTCGTCAATATGGAAAGCTTTGAACCACTGCAACGTGGCAACAACATATATAAGAATCATAAAATACATATACGAAAACAGCACTAGCAGAGTACAACTCGACAGTATGGGCCCAGAAATAGCCATAACTAGAGGGGTCAGGCAGGGAGATCCATTGTCACCAAAATTATTCTTAGCCGTGCTGGAGTCGGTATTGAGCAATGTCAACTGGAACAACATGGGAATTATCATTAATGGAAAATATCTTAGCCATCTAAGGTTCGCGGACGACATCGTTTTAATATCAGAACACAGCTACCAGATAGAATACAAACTTTATACACATTTAATTACAAATTTAATATTTACAAATTTAATTTTATTTTTGGTACAAACTTGGTATAAACTGCGAAGAAAGTTCAAAGATCGGCTTAAAAATGAATTTCCAGAAAACAAAACTTATGACAAACAATACCCAAAAAACCATAACAGTCAACAACACGCCTCTCGAGTACGTGGACAGCTACATCTACCTTGGTAAACAAATATCATTTCACCACCAGAATAATGAGCAAGAAGTTGACCGAAGAATAAAGATCGCTTGGAACAAGTATTGGTCGCTGAAAGAAATACTAAAGAGCAAACTAAACATGAAACTAAAAAAGAAAGTGATGGACTCATGCATCCTGCCATCACTAACATATGCTAGCCAAACGTGGGTGTTCACAAATAAGGTAAAAAATAAGATAAATACATGCCAGAGAGCTATGGAGAGAAGCCTGACAAACATAAGAAAAATTAAAAAAATACCTCACATAAATATAAGAGCTATAACGAAGATAATCGACGCCTTAAAGCACGCAAAGCTACTTAAATGGAGATGGGCAGGACACGCCGCCAGAATGTCAGACACACGCTGGGCAGCCCGAGCCACGACGTGGCCTGGGCCCACTGGAGGGAAACGGAGTAGAGGAAGACCAAGAAGTCGCTGGTCGGATGACATTAAAAGAGTAGCTGGCCCAAGCTGGGCTATAACAGCAAGAAATAGAAAAAAGTGGAAGTCCTTGGAGGAGGCCTTCACCTGATAAGGGGTTCTTGTCCGCTATAAATTAAAAATATTAGTTATGTTATACTGCAGAAATTAAAAATGCTATTCAATGCAAATTTATAAATGTATATTTTTATAATCATAAATTAACAAAATACTATAAGAAAATGTGACATTTAAACATAACAACTAATAGCTTAAGTGACATGTAATGCATCTTTGGACTCGAAATAAAAGGCTTTTTTATTTTATTTTATTTATTTATTTATTACGTCAACAGAAATGTTAGTATAAAACATGTTTAAATATTATTGCAGTTGTCGTACCATTGAGGTTATCACAGGCTTTTCAGTGCGTTGACGTTTGTTTGCTAGTGAATTGAATAAAAATATATTTTTTTCTTTATTCAGTAGTATTGAAATATTTGTAAGCGTTAGTGTTGCCTCAGCCTCAGTACGTTGTACATTTCGTTTTAGCACGCACGATGTGGAAACTTTTTTTCATACTTACTTTCATAGCAGCGGTGGCATCATATGGTAAGTAACATAATTTATTTTATTTGGCGTAGGTATTATTATGTATATTATACACACTAAGTACAAAGATTTTGATTTTTGATTAAAAATTAGGTACCGCACAAATTAAGTGTGATAGCAATTTAACAAGAAACGTTTATGAGATACTTACAAAATGAATCGGAGTGCAGACGTGTCTGGCATGTCCGATTAAGTTTATAATATTTATGTCAGTAAGCCTCATGTGTTCCGATCGGTAGGACAAAGGCAGTAGGACCACGTGGCCAGAGGGATTCCTCCGCACCTGTAAATCCTTATACGATCAAAAATTAAAATATGAGAAATAATAAATCCGGCCACAGATTTTTTTTTGGCCACATGGTCGAACTTCTCATTTAATAACTAAGCATCAGGAAAATGAGATAGCCTCTAATAAACTAATTCATCTTCTTTACAACTCCAACTGAAAATGTTAAAGAAAGCGTCAAGTCAAAATCAACAATTATTATTACTTGTCCTTCTGATTTATACATTGCCAACTAATTTACTAACTCGGCCACGGAATTTGCAACTCATCATCATTTTTCGTTTTACAGCTTCAATACAAGCTCCTCAAAAATTATATATTCGAGCTTCAATAGACAACATCATATTTATTTATAACTTAACATGTAAAATAATACTTCATATTTTTTTATCGTCAAAATAGCCACTGTAGATACCATTTGGCGCGAGTGCGCGACATGACAGCCACCGGCCATTTGCACCAATCAGAGAGCGCCATTCGATTCTTGTACCGACCGACCCGCCCGTGTTGTTTATTGTCATTCGTTCGTTCATATTGCAATAGGTTCTCTCTAATCTAGTTCTAAGGCAGGTCCGACTTGGCTTAGGTTAGGTACGACGACGAGCGAAGCGAGGAGGAGTGTTAGGTTGAACTGCGACTTTAACCTAAAATGAGATTTAAGTATTTTGTTTTGTTCTCTCCTCAATAGTTCATATGTAATAATAATGGCTTTAATATACTATTTGATGACAATTTTAGGTAAATTTTACGATCGATTAATGTAGGATGACTTACATTTTAAACAAACTAAGTTATACGACGACGCGTTTGGCTCGGTTTGTAGACACCTGCCTACTGAGTCGGCGGTCTGGTTCGAATCCCGGCCGGGGCAAATATTTGTGCAATTATTTGTTCTTGGGTCATGGATGTTATCTATATATGTAATTATATATTATGTATATCGTCATCTAGTACCCATAGTACAAGCTTTCCTTAGTTTGGGACTAGGTCGATTTGTGTAAGATTGTCCCTTAATATTTATTTATTTATACAATTAGAAGCTAATAGAGTTACTATTTTGGTGTCATGTATTAATATTTTAGAAGTTTGCTATTTGAATGCATGCCTCAAATTTAGATGAATAATGCTATTTAGATGAATATTCTGAGGCGAATAATGCTATTAAAAAGAAGCTTGTTTAAATAGTACCCGATTTATATTAGTTAGACGTAATTTATTGAAGGTTTTTGTTTTTAGAGTTCCGTACCCAAAGGGTAAAAACTGTCTGTCCGTCTGTCACCAGGCTGTATCTCATGAACCGTGATAGTTAGATAGTTGTGGCGTTATCTGGGTAAAGGGACCTTACTGTCGGTATTGAGTTATAAATATATCAACATATTAGGTATGTAGGTAAACAATTTCAATTTCACCCACGCCCGCAATTTCTTCCGCGTATGTTTCTTTTTACTGTAGACAGGTAATAGTTATTTATTATGCAAGGCTGCAAAGTTGTTATTTGGCGCGAGTGTTGAAATTGAAAGCTGAGCGAGCGAAGAAGTCAAAGATAGATTCCTGAGCGTAGCGAAGCTTTCAAGACACAAGAAGCCAAATCATTTTGCAGCCCTTTCACACACAGGATCACACAAATTTTCACCTCACTACAGCGAGGAAAATGCAAGATGCAAGAAAAACAATTAAAATATTTATGTTGCCGAGTGAGGTGAAAAATATATCCTATAACCATCTTTAGATGTTTTGCTATCCCTGCACTAATAGTACATTACTGAAGAGGCCGCAAAATAGGGGATTGTTGGTCGAGTAGTAATAGATCCGAGGCCCACAATCCCTGTTCGCGCCGAGGCTTGTATAGTGCTTTTCTCAAATAAATCCAAGGAAATAATACAAATGTTCAACTTATATAATATTCATATAAAAACAATTTTTTTAAACGACTTCAAAAAAAGGAGGGGTTCTCAGTTCGGTTGTATGTTTTTTTTTTCAAATTTATTTTTTTAGGCTGTTAATGGGTTAATGTTTTTGCCACCAAATGTGAAGATGATTATTTTTAAGTATTAAAAAATGACAACACCTTATTATCTTATTAATTATACATACTGTCATATTATTTTTACAATAAACGTGATACCTTGTTTATTTTATTGAATATCTGTTTTAATCTAAGTAACTGAATGATCTAGTTAAATATAAGAAATAAAACGTAAATAAACATGCACAAACTACTTTTTTTTTTAATTGGCAGTATGCCATGGATTATCAATAAAAGAAATAAACCCCACTAAAACAAAAGACAATCTCTTTGTTGCCCACGGCCATAATGTTGTATGAAATTCCTTTATTGACCTCTAATTTCAATACAAAGACGTATTTCGCGTTCTATTACCACGACCATAAGAACGAAATTTCCTTGGATGTTTGAGAAAAATTAGTAAACATTTGTCCAGCCGCTTCGGCGTGATGGGAGGACAATAGAAATTACGACCATATGACGCCAGACTGGTGTGGTGCCGCGCGCCCATACAAAAAAATGACGACCCTGCATAACGCTATTAAGATTTCACTACTAGGTATTTAAACGCTCACCAAAATGGCTTTTATACCCTAAAACTTAATTCCAAGTAAAATGAATTACCTCCATATAAATTAAACCCACTCTATACAGAGCTCCCTAAACTAAATCATCAATCAATATACATACACCAGAATAATTTTACGTTGAGTCCGTATCTTTTTGCTTCCCAAAATGGATTTTTTGCTCACCAAATATTGTGTTCATAAAACATCAACATTAATACCAAAAACTGCAGTCTAATTTGCTTTAGTGTAATCAAGTTATCTAACCTTTAGTCAAAATATATTATTGTCAATCTAAAATTACAATAGCTTCCCTTTATTTCTTTAACTTTCACGGTCAACAGTTAGTTTTTTGCCTCAGCAAAAATTACTAAAATGGAAGTAATAATATAAAATATTGGTGACATCCATTTAACAATAATATAGATTATTTGGTCTGAAATTAACTTTAACGGTGTTCACATATTTTTATAGCATGTAAGAAAAAGAAATATTAGCTTTATTTATACAATAGTTGGTGATACACTATTTGGTGAGCATTCATCCGTTTTGGCAAGTAATTTATCAACATACTTGGCAGCGTTTAAACACAAGCCTTAAGATTTTTCCTGAAACATAAGCCGTCTCCATAGCAAACTTATTTTCAATACAAATCCAGAATTTTATAAAAGTATAGATATTTGGGACAAGCGTTTTTAGCGACCGGTGACAAGAACAATCAAGTATTTTATTTGGATGGTTTATTGTTATTAAGTAGGTATTCATTCTAGATACCCAAGCTGACCTCGATCGCAGCTGGAATTAAATGACAAGGATCATGATTGCCTAAATGATGCCTATTATTATTTTTATATTCTATAACGACTATAACCTAATTTTTTTTTTCAGATAATGCCTGCGATGATCCCAACGCCGCCCCTCCTCCTGACGGTTGCTCATTCAACTGCAACAAGCATTGCTACAACTACTTAAACAATCAAAAAGACATCTGCTCTCGTGTAGAGTGCCCTCCCAATCAATGTGGATGCAAGAATGGATACTATTACGACGCCAACTACAAGAAGTGTGTGCTGCCTGAAGAGTGCACGTCTTAGCAACCAAGCAGCTGAAATAAATGATTAAGCATTATGTATCCCTAACAATAAACACCCATTGTTTGAATACATATAAATATTGTCATTATTTATCTTCACATTACGTAACGTAAAGTTTCCGTATTTAGGAGGTCCGTAATGTATTATATCTAAGATAATATAGTATGATAGACGCGGGAAAGAAGGGCTTGCCGGGTGAGTATCGAGTATGGAGGCCGGATAGTGATACGGAGCCGGTAAGCCCTTTTCTCGGCTAAGGCATGTGTAGTGCTTTTCTCAAACATATGCAATGAAATAAAGAAATACATCACTCAAAAAAATATATAACGCAGATGATTAGCATATTAATAAACACAGACGCCATGTTTAAAAAAATACTTCCCGGCTTAGGCCCTTAATTTTGTATGATATTCCTTTATAGTTGTCTCGAGTTCATCATCATCATCATCATTTCAGCCACAGGACGTCCACTGCTGAACATAGGCCTCCCCCAGTGACTTCCAGATCGGCCGGTTGGAAGCGACCTGCATCCAGCGGCTTCCTGCAACCTTTACCAGGTTTGTCTCGAGTTGTTCCGCCCGAAACGTCAAACGCCAGGCTTCGAAGCCTGTTATAACGCACGTTATGAAGACATTTAATTGCATGTTCGAGAAAAGATATTTTACCAAAAAATAAGCGAAATAAGTATTTGGGGGTCACTGAATCAAAAAGTTTTTATTTTTGTTTTTTTGTTTATTTGTAAGTTAAAGGATGTATGTATGTGTCGTTGTACTTTTTAGGGTTCCATAGTCAACTAGGAACCCTTATAATTTCGCCATGTCCGTCTGTCCGTCCGTCCGCAGCTTAGCTCCGTGATCATTAGTACTAGAAAGCTGAAATATGGTATGAGTATGTGTATGTATCACGTGGACATAACGGTAAAATAAAAACTAAAAAATACTTTTTTTTTCAGGTAGGGTAGACTGGGTACGGTTGGAACACAGGACGGTTGGAACAACACGAATATCTCGTAAACCGTTGAAGCGGCGGGGAAGGGTCTTGGTTTTATCTTGGTTTCTATGTATGTGCTGGTTTTAGGAGTGTACTTGTGTTTGAAGTGGTTATTGGGAAGCACGTTATCGGTTTCAGTTTTAATGTACTGTTAATATAGAAATTTCTACAACGGCTTGTTGCCTAAAGGGGACTTGGGGACGGTGAGAACATTTTTTATGGGTACGGTTGGAACTTTAAGCTTGTTGAGTCTTTTTTTTTGGTTTTTTTTTTCATATGCAAGGAGTTTATTTATGTTTTGTTTTTCTTAATTATTTAGATAAGGTTAAAGACATGGAAATATTTTAGTTAAAAAGACTGATAATGTACGCAGATGTTTACTTGTGTGCTCAAATACGCAAAGGCTGATTAAACTATAGTAAGGATGTTGATTTTTAAATGTTGTTGTAAGACAGTTCCTATAATATTCTTAAGTATGAAAAAAGATGATTAAAACTTGTTAAAATGTAATATTTTGTGTTACTTGCATGTGTTCCAACTGACCACCATCATTGTTCCAACCGCCCCTGGGATGGGGACGGTTGGAACAAATCGAATTTCTTTTTTAACTTGATCTACAACAAATATTAATCGACTTAGGGCTAAAATTTAATTACCTATTAGTAGGTAAAGACACACTCCTTCATTTGATACATTTACTTCATCTCTCAGATAATAAACTGAAAAATTGCGGACGATATAAGCAAAATTGTTCCAACCGTACCCAGTCTACCCTACCGCTCGAATACCTAAAGTGGGGGTGAATTTTATTTTTCGTTTCAACACTAGTGTGTGGGTTGTTGTTGAATAGGTCTTTTAAAAATAATAGGGGTGTCCAAACATTATTTTTTGATAAAGTCAGCAGTTTCGTAAATATTCGCTCCGAAAATAAAAAAAATAGCGTCCCCCCCTCTAACTTTTCAACCACGCGTCAAAAAATTATGGAAAAATTCATGAAAATGAGGCCTTATAAGTACTTTCAATGAAAACTATATTGTATCGCAAAATTTCATAATTTTCTTAAAAGGACGTAAGTTGACTTCCAGAAGGTAATAAGTAACTACAGTTACTTTGGCGTTTACGACCTTTTTATAGAGCTTAAAATCTTTCTCGTAAAGTCTATTATGAAGGATGAGCAACTACGGAACCCTACACTGAGCGTGGCCCGACATGCTCTTGGCCGGTTTTTTACTATACCCGATAGCTTTTAGCCGACAACAGAAACCAAAAAGACATAACTCACGTATATGTATGTTAAAGAGTGCAAGTATTCAAACTAAAACTGATTTTTTTTTATAAAAACTGCAAACTTCGCTTATTGTTTTTAAATATGATGGACTACGTCGATATTGAAACAAAAGAAGGTTACCTTCCCGGCGAGGCGCTTGAAATGTTGGTTGAAATATTATTACATGCTTGCTTCGTGTCGACCCCCCGCAGCACCCGAAACGTGAGACTTCCATACCAATATACACGATGATTTTTAATCGGTGATCAGGTACCAAATTTTCTAACTCAGTAAATTGATGGCGGTCACGTTAAAGTCTATTCTACTCTATAAAAAAAAATGGCGACCGGTTACAGTTAAGCGACCATTACTGCCATGACTCGTTGCCAATCGCACACGGCGACAAGATAGAGAATTGTTACCACGTTTAAGTCGTAATTACATGAAAACTTTTATTTTTCTATGATATATTTTATTTTGAAATCATTTTTGTCTTATATTCCTCGTCCCCTTACTAATCTGTATCTGTGTGCTTACAATCTCTAGCTGGGATAACTCGGGGATATAGTAAAATATTTTATCGACAGCAAAATGTTACTGTCAAGATCTAGATGTAACCCAACATTTTTCTTTTCTTTTCATTTTATAATAAATGCAATAAAACGTCTATTATTCATTTATTTTAAATTAGTTTTCATAGTAAGTGTACAATCAATATTTTTCACATATTCGTCGGTATAAAATATTGTCGTCTAGATGAAAATAACCACTTTATCATACATAATATCAAACCTTTTTATAGGAATCGGGAAGATTCAATGAGCACATGTATGAATATATTTATATATCGTATATCGACATCTTTTTTATCGATATTAAATCTCTATGAACGTGCCCCGACAGCACAAGTTTGCGATGAAACTTGACGTAGGTATCGTACTTCGATAATTTATGTTATGTAGGATGACCATGTATGTAGTCGTTATTGGGTTTAATTATGTTTTAACGTTTAATTAATTAATAAATAATGACACAAAGGTAAATTAAGAAAGAAAAATTGAATGCGATCTACCACAATCGAAGCGGGGTGAATCGAAGGGATGAAAGATTTGGTGTGATTGACGTAGCGGTCGGATAGCTCAGTTGGGAGAGCAATGCGCCGGAAACGCAGAGGTCGCGGGTTCAAACCCCGCTTCGATTGTAGTAGATCGCATTCAATTTTTCTTTCTTAATTTACCTTTGTGTCATTATTTATAAAAATAAAATGTGGTATTACCACATATAAAAATAAGAATCGATAAAAAAGATTCTATACAAATATTTTAATTAATTAAACTGAGGTAATTGCGTAAGACTTCGCTTATTAAGTTTAATTTTAGCTGGATATTAATATTTTTCCACTCCTGATCATCGATTAAGAATCATCGTGTATTATTGGTATGGAAGTCTCACGTTTCGGGTGCTGCGTACTTACTAAATGAAGGTCTCATGATGACCAGGTAGTTGTAAATGGATCTCAGCCAATATTGAAGCTAGGGATTCCATGTTTTGGTTGGATGTTAAGTATTATTAGCATTCTCTATGTCACTTACTAAATGAAGGTCTCATGATGACCAGTTAGTTGTTAATGGATCTCAGCCAATATTGAAGCCAAGGATTCAAAATTTTGGTATAATTTTAAGTATTATTAGCATTTTCTATATCAATTACTAAATGAAGGTCTCATGATAACCAGTTAGTTGTTAATGGATCTCAGCCAATATTGAAGCTATGAATTCAACATTTTTGTTTAATGTTAAGTATTATTAGCATTTTCTATATCACTTACTAAATGAAGGTCTCATGATGACCAGGTTTGTAAATGGATCTCAGCCAATATTGAAGCTAAGGATTCCAAATTTTGGTTAAATGTTAAGTTTTATTAGCATTTTCTATATAACTTACTAAATGAAGGTCTCATGATGACCAGGTAGTTGTTAATGGATCTCAGCCAATATTGAAGCTAAGGATTCCAAATTTTGGTTAAATTTATTATTAGCATTTTCTATATCGCTTACTAAATGAAGATCTCATGATAACCATCTAATTGTGAAAGGATCTAAGCCAATAATTTCAAATATTGGTTAAAAGTAAAGTTTTATTTGCGTAATCAACAATTTAATAAAATTTTGTCAGTACAATAATTTGCTACCTTGGAGCTGCAGATGGTAGGAACGGGTTACCCTCATCTGGCAGAATAATATTGGTCAGAAATACACTTCGCATAACACGTTTCGCAGAAACAATTTCAGTCGAATGGTAAGATGGCATAAAGGTATAGTTGGCATTACTACTACCTCGCATACGACACATTTTGCAGCACATTGTTTTGTAGAATATCTCTTTGGCCGACTTTGGTTTAGCATAATTTTATGTACCATAATAATCCTATAGTATACGGCTACAATAGCATAATTATTTTCTACTAGCAGAAAAGTGCGTTAAGTAAACTTTACGTAGTAGAATGTAAGTACAGTTAGGTACGACGACGAGCGGTTCGAGGAGCAGTGTTAGGTATCTTGCCGCCGCGGAGCAACTGCCACTAAATTTTTAATCACAACGATTCCACCTTAGGGCAGGTCCGTCTTGGATTAGGTTAGGTACGACGACGAGCGAAGCGAGGAGGAGTGTTAGGTTGAACTGAGACCCTAACGAGCGAGCGAGCCGCGCGGCATCGGCCGGCTACCATACCACTTCATGGACAAAATGTTAGGTAATCAGAACAATTTGTAATGCATAAATTAGGTACTGATTGCACCTTAGGGCAGGTCCGACTTGGATTAGGTTAGGTACGACGACGAGCGAAGCGAGAAGGAGTGTTAGGTTGAACTGAGACCCTAACGAGCGAGCGAGCCGCGCGGCATCGGCCGGCTACCATACCACTCCATGGACAAAATGTGTAATCACAACAATTTGTAATGCATAAATTAGTTACTGATTGCACCTTAGGGCAGGTCCGACTTGGATTAGTTTAGGTATTCTGCATATGTCCTGTACAACAAGATAAGACAATGAAGTCTATCTTGGAATCAAATGGTATTCGGCTTGACAACTTTATGCCGCCTAAAATATTATGCAAAAAAATGATCTGCGAAAGTACTATTCGTTTAGAAGACTGTTATGCTCATCAACATTATGCCAATATAAGATTCTGTATTATAAAAATCTGCGAAATGATTTATGCCAAAGCATACTCTGCGTAAGATGTTTCTGCCAAACGTTACTTCTGCCAAGTATCGTTATGCAAAACAAATAAATATATGTCAAAAAAGTTTCTACAAGATAATAGTGAACCGGTAGGAACTCCTAAACAGCACAAGATAAACCCATGGTGTTTAGGCTCGTCTGATTGTTCTTGATGAGCAATTATCGTTTGTGTACAGTCGATAATAAAACTGAGTCTCAGAAAAACTTTTAGACAAAAAAAAAATCCTATTATAATTTCTGTCACAGTACTGGGTCACTGTTTCTAAGTTTCGCAATTCTGCTAAAGCTGAATTGTCATTAGGACTATTAAACAGGTTCCTTTGATTGACCCTGCGAGATTTTAACGCGACTAAAGGACACGTAAGCTTTAGCAAAAGTATGTACTCTTGCCTAAGTGAATAACAGCTTTTTATGTAGGCAACAAGGAAACCTTATAGTTTCAACATATCTGTCCGTCCATCTGTCCGTCTGTCAACAGCTTAGCCCAGAGACAAAGTGGTAGAATAAATGTAAAAAAACTTTTTTGTGTACCTTCTCTACACGTAAAAAAGTGGGGATGTAATTTTATCAGATTATCCCATGGTGTAGGGTGATTAGGTATTTCAAAACTAATTCAAGCTAAGTAAGCCACCCATAAATACTATTTGGATCCTGTAGAATATAAACTTGGTTTTGTTTTAGGCCATAGTAGCAGGTTCTTTCGACTCATCCAGTGCATTTAAAGTATATATTTTGATTGTCTTGGCTTATAACTTCGCCTTTTTGTATTAATTAGTTTGTAACTATTTTTTCCAAGAATGTTGCTTAAGGCTATATCCTAATTTCAATCTTAGAGAAGACGGCTTTCATTACCACTGGCTTGGGATCCTGTTGTACCTACCTACATATAGTCAAGGATCAAGCTCAACGAAAGACTGGAAACCCTGGACCTTAAACGGTATAAAACCAAAATAGTGTTAAAACAAGAAAGTTCCGGGGCGAAACTTCTGTTTGTTTAAAAAATATGAAATAAAAATAAAATTAAAAATTTGAAAAACCCCCGACATGACCACCTGTAAAAAGAAAGAAATAAAATGTACGAAATTTGCCTTTAAAATGAACAGTAGAAAAAGAATCCAAGCTTCGTTGCGTCGGGGGACCGCTAAGTAAATGAAATGCAATGTACTGAAAATCGTAACTGGGAAGCCCAAATGCATAGGTACATGCTTACAATTTTGCTTTGATAAATATAAGTATTTCTTTTCATTTAGGTACTTAGCGGTCCCCCAAACGCAACGAAGCTTGGATTCTTTTTCTACTGTTCATTTTAAAGGCAAATTTCGTATATTTTATTTATTTCTTTTTACAGGTGGTCATGTCGGGGGTTTTTAATTTTTAATTTTATTTTAATACGATTAATGGACATCTATTCAATGGTCTAATGAAAAAAATGATCCGATTTTATATTTTTTTTTTAAAATGACGTTTTTAATTCTTGCATATTTAACCAACAGATTTAAACTTGAATACTATTTTAAGACATAAATGGACTTATGGACTAATAATTATTAATACTCGTAATAATTAATAGTGTTTCATGAAATTAAATCGTTTTCGTTATTTTGAGGTTACTTCCACGGCCCAAAAAATGTCTATTCACAATGACTGAAAATGACGATAATCCCCCATTCACAAACATCGTGATTGGCTGTTCAGGGCTTTCCAAAAAAATTAAAAAAAAAACTTGTATAGAGATGAATAAGGAGCTTTAGTCCCAATATGTAGAGACTAAAGTAATATTTTAAGCGCATGAAAATTGAATCGTATTATATTAATCACCTCTACTTTTCGTACTTTCGATATGGTCTGTGCGCTTGTTCAGCTGGCGACTGAACTCAATTACTGAATTAAGATACTTATTTTTTTTCTTGTTTTAGATCTAAAATGTGATGGTGAAAATGAAGTAGTTGGTTGTGAAGGCAGATGTCATCGAAAATGTTCGGACTATCATCTCAAGGATAAAACCTGGTTATGCCCTCATTCGTGCGTTAAAGCGTGCGACTGCGCGCAAGGATACGTGTACGATGAAAACGTCGAGAAGTGCGTGCGACCCGAAAATTGTACTAATCAAACAACTTAAGACAATGCAATTGTATGTAAAGCAATTAAATCAATACGATAGGTTTTCGTAAAATAAATATTTTTGAAAACTAATAAGTATTCATAATAATAACGAGTTTTATTTAACGTGGATTCGTCATTGATTCCATCACCTGATGGTTGCGTTTATCACGTAATAAATAAGTGACAAAGCATCTGTCACTCACACTCGCATCTTGTCAAAGCGTGACGGATGCGTTGTCACTTATTTATCGCGTGATAAAAGCAACCATCATAGGCCAGCTGATATATTGATATCAGCCTATTGAGGCTAGCTACCTAAAAACATAAGTAGTTAGAGCGTCAGCTAGATTAATGAAAAAAATTGGTCACGTATTTTAAAATTTGGCAATTTAACAAAAAATTACGAAATTATAGTACGTAAATCCGCGTGATGTTAAGCCGTGCTACCCGAACTTATACACTTTTTCATTGTTATTTTTTGTTTGATTATAAAAAAAAATATGTCCAAGATGTTTGGTAATCTAACTGACGGACAAATTATATTTTTTTTCACAGGAAAGAATGGGACGGTACCAGGATTCACGCTTACAAGAAAATTAAAAATCAAAACTGATGATTGAAGTAATTTAAGGTCAGCACCTCTAGCATAACTGTGACACGCGATTCTTTCTCGCGCGAGAAATATTACCTATCTTTTTCTTCGCAGTACTGTGAGAGAGTGACAGGCGATGCTATGTCGCGCGACAAGAGTCGCCAAACCTAGTTGTGCTAGACGGGCAGATTGGGTTACCCCAAAATTACTCCCGGGCGTGGAGATAATCCCATTAGCGGGTTATAGTCCCACTCGAAGTCTGACTTAGGGCGTGGCCACATGTCCACGACACGGCATCGTAAACGTAAAACGACACGGCGTCGCGTCGGAGCGCGACACGTTATCCACCGTGCGAATATACGTTGCCGCGTCGTGAAAACACAATATGCTGCACCGGGCACCGCAGGTCGCGCCGCGCGCCGGGCAGATTAACTTTGCTGTGTTGAGTAGATGCACGGTGCGGTGCCACGTTCGATTACGACGCCGCAGCTTCTCGTACATGTTCAAAATATTTTGCGATCAGTTTTCAATTCGACATGGATCCTATCACACGTATTCTGCTCTTGTTGCTTTTAAGAAGAAGCATGAAGAAAAAGCAGAAGAAACGAAAATGTTGGATAAATCCATATCTTTCTATTATGAACCATGATGGCAGTCATTTCAAAAGGAAGTACGAGGCTTTAAAAATAATTTAAAGTTAAAAAAAGTTAAGTTTTCGTTATTTATCGTTATAATATTGTTAACATGGCCCATAATATTGCATTGTCATTCTAGCGTTTCAAATTAAACGTGTATATATACATAATTTTAGCTCAATCGGTTGAAGATATCTGCTTCAAAATAAGTTGCAAGATTCCACCCAAACCAACATAGATACAAGTGATACAAGATACGAGTACCTACAATGTACATACCTACCTACTCGTAGTTACATATTGCAATTGTCTATAATGCAAGTTAAATAAAAATGCAAAAACGAGCGACTACATAGTTTTAATATTGATTTAATCGTGAAATTTAGTCGATTGAAACTAAAACTAATTCAATTGTTAGTCGAAGATTCTCACAACTAATTCAATCGCAACTAAATTAGTCGCGATTGAAAAATGACGATTGATATTTTCAATCGATTGATTAGTTGACTAAAAAATTAATCGATTAATGCCCATCTCTGGTTTGCACGACGCGGCAACGTATATTCGCACGGTGGATAATGTGTCGCGCTCCGACGCGACACAGCGTCGTTTTCGTTTACGACGCCGTGTCGTGTGTTTTCACGACGCGGCAACGTATATTCGCACGGTGGATAATGTGTCGCGCTCCGACGCGACATCGTGTCGTTTTACGTTTACGACGCCGTGTCGTGGACATGTGGCCACGCCCTTACTGGTATTGAGGGCTAACCAGCCCTGATACCAGTTCAATCAAGTAAAAAAAAAGGTTGGTTTAGTGAAGCACCTGGCAGTATAATTATAAGTTAAACACATAAAATAAATCACACATAGGTATGTGACGATAAAGCAAATTTTGACAAATAGCGGGCCTATGATGGTTGCTTCTATCACGTGATAAAGAAGTAACAAAGCATGTGTCACTCACACTCGCATTTTGTCAAAACGTGTCGACTGCTTTGCACTTATTTATCACGTAATAAACGTAACTATCATAGGCCAGAACAGGGGTCTGGGTAAAAAAAAAACACTGCTGTCAATCACTACCTAGTTACTAATCACTACTTAGTTAAACCTATTATGTTGAAAATATTCCATAGTGTTCTACTACCTGTAGCCCACGTGTTTCTCATACCCCACCAGACCCTGGACTTTTTACATCTCCGTTAAACACCCTCGCATGTTTCTGCTGTCTTGCTCTATTTTAGTGGATGTGCTGCCTACACTACTCACGAAGTAGACAGAAGTTGGCCGAGGTGAAGTTGGCCGAAGTATGTGCTTCCGCAGCGAAGTGCCCCTCCACACTATCATATTCGCCCAACGTCGGTCAACTTCGCGAGTAGCCACACTACTCGCCTATAGAATTGACAAAATTTCAAATTTTCTAATCATGGTATAATAATTTTGCATCACCGAAAAACTATTATTTTTATTTGATTATACCGACTAGTTTTTAAAATATAAAAAAAATGTGAAATCAGCGTCATCTAAGAATCGGCCCACTACATGACGTCATCTTGTGGAAAATTTGACACTCACAACACACAAAAATAACAGTGGTATAATATCCGTACTAAATTCGCCTTAGTAATAGTACCACTGTAAGATTTTATGCGCTGTGACTAGAGTCTGGTCGTCTACGCTCTTTTAGTGATGACATTTTCGAAAATGTAAAAATGTGGTAATGTATTTGATTATGTCTATAAAAAGGCTCGTTAAAAAAATGAAATGTTGTCAATTATCATTACCAATAATGCGGTAAAGAACCGCATCCACCGGAAACTTCTGATATATTAGACTTACCTACTTATATGTACTGAATGTTTCCGCACATATATCAGATTCAGTGTAAACTGTCGCTGAACACTGTTCAAGACAAATAGAAATGAAATTGTTCATTAGTTTGTGTATACTTATGTTACTGTATTTGGCTGGTAAGTCTTTTTTGACGATTTCTATCGACAGGGACATTTATAAATTACATTATACAACTCCACCATACACTGGGTTTGTATTAGTATGTGAGATTTACAGGCTGTCATCTCTAAATTCGCTGAACCCGGACGAAAACTTAATAAACCCGGAAATTTGGCATAAATCGCATTTTTTCCTGGAGATGTCCGAAAATATCATAAATAGACCCCGGATTTTCGTCGCAGTCACATGACAATAGGGTAGTCTGGGGATTAAATGGACCTGTGTTAATTAATAAGGAAAAACTAACAGTTTTTAACCCAATAAATTTTAAGATTTTCTTTTTCAAAATTGATGATCACAATTTTTTCGTATTTTTTATTAAGTAATACACTCCACTTGTTATTAAATTATTAACAATAAACATTCCATCCAAAAACATCCAAAATATTTTAGATGCTTTTGTTTTTGTGTATGTTTATAAATTTAAATAATTTACGACGAAAATTACATAATTAATTGATCAATATTATTTTTTGGTATATTAATGCAAACCAAACATTTGATTTGTTATGGAGAGTCAGTTAACGAAAAAACAAGGTCGATAAATAAATCAATTGACAATTGACCTATAGGGAATAATATAAACTAAAGAATATTAACTCATTTATGTTATTTATTGTATTAATTAACACCGGTCCGTTTACTCTCCAAACTACCCTATTATATGACGTCACACCGCGACAAATATCCGGGGTCTAATAAAAAAAATCGCTTTATTTTTCATTCATGTGTCCACTTTTTGAAAACCCCCGGACGGCCTCCAAACTAGGACAAATCCGGGGAAACCCGGACGGATGGCAGCCGTGCCTACAGTTTACGTAGGCTACACCTATATTGTCATACCATTTTTTTTTCAACATTTTCAGACGGCAAATTTCGCAATGACTACAAGTTCTTTCAAGAAGCTGAGGGCTGGTGCAAGCTCCACGAAGTGCCGGCTATCTGGCATGATGCGTGGTATACCTGTTTTCGCGAAGGTTAGACCTTAAGAGAGAATTCCGCTTAGAAAGAGAATATAATCACTGTTGCTATATTTATCCTGAGGTGACTAATTATTTTATTACTTATTTATTTACATGTACTCATCATTAAATGTAGTAACTCCAAAACTATGACACAATGGAACGGTAACTTTAGTCTGGCATCCAAAAAAACAAATGACGTTGAGCTTGACATTATTGACAGTTTTTTTTTATCGAAGACTACAACTCTATGCAGGCATAGTTGTAGTAGATTTCGGTTATTTTATGTATATTCTTAGAAAAATAAATTAAAAGGTAACCGTCATATAAGTTACGAGGCCACGCCCCTGACAGTGAATGCGTTAATAGAGAAAAATTATGCATACATCAATAGATGGGGCTAAAGTGTGTTATTTTTTTTCGCCGTGGAAGCGCTATCTCCAACGGCTCGGGACGTAACATTGTCAGTCCTCCTAAATGTTTGGTCCATGTCCATGTTCCAATTTGATTACGCGTTAGGTACTTCCTTTATGAATTTTCTACTGTTGAACTTACTTCCCTAAAACCATCTATCAGCTGTTTAAAAAATATCTAATATAAATTGTTAAAAAAACATAAATAAATGAATGCAGGTGCAGTACTCGCTTCTCCGGAGAACACAAATCTTCTCTCCGTGATGAAAACATTAACGGGTGACCACGCAAAATCATGCGGAGTGTACACAGGCATCCACTCCACATTCGCAAAAGGAAACTACTACTCCGTTGAAGGTAACGTCGTTACAACATTTTCAATTTTGTACAAGTACGAGTAAGTATGTAAAACAAGCCAACATAATAGAACAGCGTTATCAGCCCTGAAATTCACTTACGGTAAGATGGGTCTACGCCCTACGAACCGCGGTGAATCAACCTCGCACTGGTATGCGCACTTGGATGCTCAGCTTCGCCTTTTGCTTTTATTTGGGCAAAATCGGCGCGCGTTCGTAGTCACTTCGAGAGGCATCTACGCGTCGCGTTTACACACGACGATGAAAGCAATACGTTGGCTAGTATAAACAGTACATTACATTTTGTAATTTCAGGAACCCCTCTCTCAAAGATGCCCATATCCTGGGCTCCAGACGAACCAGACAACTTCGAGAATGGTGAAGATTGCCTCATTATGCTCCAAAACGGAACCCTGGCGGATGTCGCGTGCACTAACGTTCATCCTTACCTATGTTATAAGAAGAAAGCATCGAATATGTTTGCTACAGGGTGCGGTACAGTCGATACTGGTGAGTAAAAATCAGTAAAACTGATGAGTGATGTCTAGCTTGTAGATGTATCCATAAAGAAATATTAAAAGAAGATAAAACCGAAATGATTGAACTAAGATGAAAATACATTACAAAACGAGTATGAAGCTTTTTTTTATAAATAATTAATTTTGAAACTGTTTTCCCACTTAAGCAGAAAGCTGTGCAAAACAGATTATAATCACATTCCGTAGGTTCTAATAAAATTAATTTGTTTTGATTGCGACGTACAGCTCGTAGCAGAAAGGCAGCCTAAATTAAATAATTTCATTCGTTTGTAATGGTGCATTTACCATTAAATGTATGTCCATGACATACATAAACTAAAAACAACTCACCCCCGCCGACCTCTGGTAATGTAATCTTCTACATTATAGTCTATTTAGTAATAAAAATGCAGTCCTGAAAAAATACGGCTGCTCAGATTGTAAAGATTTTGAGGGAATCGTAGTACTCTAAGAAAATTAATAAAATCAGGGGAAATAATTCGTGTTGTTTTGAAAATTGGTACAGTTATACCCTATGGTGTATAGATGAACATACTAAAAGTCCTCGAGGGTGGGGGCTGTGCTAAGGGAGTAGGGGGGTTTGAAGGTACCTTTTTTCAGATTTTTGCTCATAACTCAAATATTTGTAAAAATAGCATTATTATTACTAGGACAAAAGTTTCTACATAAAATTCCCTACAAATTTGGTCATATTCATTTTTACTCTACGACTAATACTTTGGAAGCTACAGGGTGTGTAAGTTAACAAAAATATTAAAAAGTAGTTGTTCAAGAAAACGTAGCTTTTTCGTAGTTGTTCATCATAACACTTGTGTTGTGCAGTTGAGAAATTCCCGTTACCGGCTAATTCTCATTTGGGAATATTCCAAGAAAATTCCCGTTATTCCCGGGAATATACGAGCTTGGTGGATCCATTCCTTTGTTATTTCGTTTTAAGCTAATTAATTGAATACAAGCAAACCGTTTTCGCTTTTCGACTCATCCTGAATCACCACTTAGAGGGAATATCATAAAATTGACCTGATGACGGACCCTGAAAGCCCGTAATGGATCGGATCTCAAGATACGTTCAACGTAGATATGTGCGGTTTTCGTATTTCAACTCAGCTTGATGAGCAGTTAGAGCCGGTATTATAAAATTTACCTGATGATGGACCCTGGAAGCCCGTAATGGATCGGATCTCAAGATACATACGATCAACGTAGACATGTGCGGTTATCGAATTGCAACTTATCTTGATAAACAATTAGAGCCGGTATCATAAAAGAAACCTGATGATGGATACTGGAAGCCCGTAATGGATCTCAGGATACGTTCAACGCACACATGTGCGGTTTTCGCATTTCAACTCATCTTGATGAGCAGTTAGAGCCGGTATCATAAAATAAACCTGATGATGGGCCTTAGAAGCCCGTAAGTAATGGATCTCAGGATACGTTCAACGTCTGGTCTTCGCATTTCAATTCACCTTGATGAAGCAATTAGAGCCAGTATCATAAAATAAACCTGATGATGGATCCTGGAAGCCCGTAATGGATCTCAGGATACGTTCAACGTACACATGTGCGGTTTTCGTATTTCAACTCATCTTGATGAGCAGTTAGAACCGGTATCATAAAATAAACCTGATGATCATACTAACACAGATGAAATAAACCTGGTGGTGTCTAGATGAACATACTAAAAGTCCTCGAGGGTGAGGGCTGTGCTAGGGTGAGTAGGGAGAGTTGAATGTACTTTATTCAGATTTTAATAGCATTATAATTACTTCGAACAAAAGTTTCTACATCAAATTTCCTACAAATTTGACATATATATGTTTACTCTACGATCTTTACTTTAGGAGCTACACGGCGCATATATATTTTTGTTGATATGGTCAAGAGATTATAGTATTTTGGCGTACTATCTTGTCGTTCTGGTAGTATATAATACCAGACATGAAAATATACAAATTATTTTTAACCGACTTCAAAAAAAGGAGGAGGTTCTCAATTCGAACTATTTTTTTATTTTTTTTGTATGTTTGTTACTCGATATCTCCAAGAACCGTGAACCGATTTTCAATTTTTTTTTATCGCTAGGTTATAACTCCGAGTTGGTCCCATTGGCACTAAGTCGGGATCTGATGATGGAATCTTGGAGAAAACGAGGGAACTCTTCAAATGTTATAGGGACATGTACGGCGCTTTCGGTAATTTATTGATAAAGTCAAGAATTTACATCCAGTAAATAGGATTTGGTGTCAGGAAACTGATGATGAACACCACAGATGGCCACTAGAACTTTGATATGAATCACTAAACAGCAAAAAAAAAAAAAATTTAACAAAAATAAGAACCGACTTCAGTAAAACTAAAAAACCAAAAATAACCCGTTCAAGTACAGATTACATTTGACTCACCCTTCGAAGTCGGTGCCAAACCTCGCGTAAACTATAATATAACTATAAATATAAGAACTGAGTGGTTTGGGATCGACTCGGGTTATTTTTGGTTTTTTAGTTTTACTGAAGTCGGTTCTTTTTTTTGTTATATAGTACAAAATCCAACTCTGACGTTATTTGGCGGTCCGCGCCGCGCTGACGCCCGTAGTAGCTAAGGCCTTATCGAGATACCATGACTTTGCGCGACAGTGGCAGCGGCAGCGGTGTAGGTACGGATGTCTCGCTCACTGGTATGGCCGCCGTGCTCGGACTTCTCGCTCAATCACTCGCTGCGCTGCTGCTTGCCGCGCAAAGTCGTGGCAGCTCCGTTACGGTAATTTCGCACGCTCGGACCGATATGGGGATTATATGTTCGATCAACAGAGGTGACTAAGCGTGCTCATTCTTAACCAAAAAAAAACGTTATGATGGCTACGTATCCCTAAAAAAACTATTTTTCTTTTACGTTGAACGTATCCTGAGATTTATTACGGGCTTCCAGGATCCATTATCAGGTTTATTTTATGATACTGGCTCTAATTGCTTCATCAAAGTGAATTGAAATGCGAAGACCAGACGTTGAACGTATCCTCAGATCCATTACTTACGGGCTTCTAAGGCCCACCATCAGGTTTATTTTATGATACCGTCTCTAACTGCTCATCAAGATGAGTTGAAATGCGAAAACCGCACATGTGTACGTTGAACGTATCCTGAGATCCATTACCTACGGGGTTCCAGGAACCATCATCAGGTAAATTTTATAATACCGGCTCTAACTGTTCATCAAGATGATTTGAAATACGAAAACCGCACATGTGTACGTTGAACGTATCCTGAGATCCATTACGGGCTTCCAGGATCCATCATCAGGTTTATTTTATGATACCGGCTCTAATTGCTCATCAAGATAAGCTGAAATTCGAAAACCGCACATGTCTACGTTGAACGTATCTTGAGATCCGATCCATTACGGGCTTCCAGGGTCCATCATCAGGTAAATTTTATGATACTCACTCTAAGTGATGAATCAGGATGAGTCAAAAAGTTAAAACGGTTTGCTTGTATTCAATTAATTAGCTCAAAACGAAATATCAAAGGAATGGGTCCACCGAGCTCGTATATTCCCGGGAACAATGGGAATTTACTAGGAATATTCCCAAATGGGAATTTACCGGTAACGGGAATTTCTCAACTACACAACGTTGCAACACGTTTGCGTGTTATGATGAGCAACTACGAAAAAACTACGTTTTCTTGAACGACCATTATTTGATATTTCTGTTAACTTAAACACCCTGTCGCTCCCAAAGTATTGATCGTAGAGTAAAAATGAATATGACCAAATTTGTAGGGAATTTTATGTGAAAACTTTTGTTTGAAGTAATTTATAATGCTATTTCTACAAATATTTGAGATATGAGCGAAAATCAGAAAAAAGGTACCTTCAACCCCCCTACTCCCTTAGCACAGCCCCCACCCTCGTGGACTTTTAGTATGTTCATCTAGACACCATAAGGTATAACTGTACCAATTTTCAAAACTACACGAATTATTTCCCCTGATTGCCCATATTCGGCTTAATTTGATGAGCTAGCTACCTAAAAATAGTGTAGGGTACTATTTAACCGACTACACTGTAAAGTGATGGTTGTGTTGCTATCTTCTTCCTCCTCTGTAAGCGAAGTTACGGGCATTCTAGTTAACCTAAAATACCTTTACACCACACAGAATACACCTTCGACGCCCGAACTGGTAGCTGCTATAAATTCCACCGCCTGCCTCAGACATGGCCGCGCGCCTTCGCCACGTGTTCTGGGGAAGGTGGCCACCTGGCCATCATCAACAGCGACGTGGAAGCCCAGGTCATCAAAGAGCTGTATGCGAAGAATCCTGACACAACCATGCCTGGGAAATTCATCAAGCATTCTTCGCATATTGGCCATCTCGATTGGGGCGAGCGGGGACTGTGGCTGACGATTCATGGTACCTACTTATTATACGATAGAATCTCTGTAAGAAGAAGCTCTAACCTTATTATAGATGATTCTCCAGCCATTGTATTGATAACAAAGTCTGCAATTTACCTTCCCCTTTATCTATTGCAGATGTTTCTAAATATATAAAAAGTATGGACTGTAAAAGAGAGAAGCAGCATCTTCATATATCGCTGGCTCAATATTACAGGGTTCACTTTTGACGAGTTCAAATTTGAACATTGTCATAATGACATGATGTCAAATTTTAACTACTCTGGAAATGTAACATAGAACCCTGTAATATTGGGGGCTGGGGCGGCGATATCCAAAAGTGTCCGCTTAAAGGTGTTAAATTGGTGGCGCTACTGTGGCTGAAAGAAGTTTCGTTAATTAGCAACGGTTTGTTAATTAATACAATTTTAGTAAAACTTAATTATGCCTTTTTTTAATACTGTTTTTTAAATACTAAAAGGAACTATATAGGAATAACTACATTCTAGCGTGCTGTGCGGTGCGGACGTGTTGCAAAATATTTAAAATTTATTTCAATCTAAACTTTCGCAAGTATAAACCTTATTTCTAATTACCAATAGAACAAATCAGACTGGCTAAAAGTGAATTACTTAACACATACTTCAACTGTGTGAAGTGCAGAACGCGAAGTCCTCAGCGCCGGACCCTCTCTTCACCCCCGCGGGTAAACGAGACGGGCTCATTACTTATCTTTCCATATCGCCCATACCACAGCGCAATCTGCAGTTGCAGCGTCAAGGAGCTACAATGAATGAACTATGCTCATCGAGTGGAGGCGGCATATGCCGCACTGACGAACTTGGTGGATCGCATCCCAATCTCTCAACGAATACTGATTTGTGCAACCCAAAAGTATCTTTTAGAAACAAACGCAAACTGTCTGAAGGAAATAGTCACATCTTGGCGGAAATCACGGATTTAAAAAATCAGATGGCTGAAATGATGTCCTTATTAAAGATCAGCAGTCAAATGCAAACAGATAGTATTGCAAAACTCGGCCAAGACGTAAGTTCTATAAAAAATCAAGTCAGTAACATCTCAAACCGTATGGAAGCTATGATGATTGAGCAAAATAAACTGAAAACTGAAGTATCAAATCTGGCTGCGTCCGTGAATGCGTCAGAAGACAAAGTACACCTTTTAGAAACCAATCTTGAGACGCTGAAAAATTCACTCGCACCGGTTACACTTGATAACTACAATAACGTCATTGTTGAATGTCAACAGCGTAGTCTTCGAGGCAAGAATATTATAATAGCTGGTATCCAGGAGCCTAACTGTGAAATTTCTGAAAGGGAAACCCAAGACATTTAAGAGGTAATGAAAATAATGAAATTAATCTACAACAACTGTCCTGAGCCCCAAAAAACCTTCCGGCTTGGAAAATATACCCAAGATAAAGTTCGTCTTATTAAGGTATGTTTCTCATCAGAGGAGCCAGTGAAGCACATCCTTAGAAACCAGAATAAAGCCAAAATTGACAGCATAAAAATATATTCGGACCAAACGCCTTATCAGAGACACCTACTCAAACGTATGAAACTCGAATTAGAACGCCGAACTTCAAGTGGAGAAAACAATTTATGTATTAAATACCTATATAAAAGGTGAACCGCAAATTGTACTTATGCAGACAAAAATCTCTATACAAATCAGTGCAGCGGAGAATCTAGAACTGGGGAAATAAATCTGACAAAAAATAATGTTATATATGAAGGTCCACAGTTATACAACAAACTACCAAAAGACGTCAAAGTGGCCAAATCCATAATTAACTTCAATAAAAATCTTAAATTCCATATTATAAATACCCTAATCTTGTCATGATTTCTATTGATTATAAATTATTTTAATTTTATTATGGCAATTCCGGCATCGTGCTTCCTGTTGGCACCGACCAGTAGTGGGAGGGTAGTTGATAAAAAGGCGAAATAAAAAGGACGGGGTCAATTCTGCGAGTGACTTCGACGTAAGGAGAGTATGATCATAAGAGTATTCAGATATCTTAATTGTGTGGTTGTACAGGTGTTCAAAATATACTGAATTAATCGGATGAGCTACGGAGTTTCATTTTATTTCAGAAGTGCGAACACAACCCGAAAAGGTGAGGTAAAAGGTGCAAAAATAAGGTGAGTGCATACGAGTATTACTGTTTTATCCACACCAATCACATTGATATTGTTTACGCCCACGTTGTAAGTACATGATATGTACAAACTCGCTAACGTCGCGATAGTAATTTGTTGAACATTTCTTGTAGTATAAATAGAATACAAGCGTAATATTACGGCTAGAAATATTACTCTAAGGGCTATCCCTATATAAAGATGTGTAGGTTAACCTAAGCATTTGCAGCGTGTTATTTTGAATAGACATTAAGTGTGAGCACTGCTTGAAAACGTTAGTTACATGGAATGCTACGTTGAGACTACTAATTACTACTACATACATACCCACTCAATAACTTTTAGTATTAACTACAGCTCGAATTCCGAAGTGAGTGGATAGTACCTATACGAGTATATTTTTTTGGTCGAGTGTTTGATTTATTTAGACATCGTCCTACTTAAGTACTTCGCTACTTTACTTTATAGTAAGCAGTGTAGCAAAGACATATTGTTTGACAAATATAACGATTATGAATGGTTGATAGAATTGATTTTATTGACGAACTTTTTCCGAACCTGCATATATTTTTCGTTATTTTGTATAAATCAATAATTTTTGTTTTGAGCTATGTACAAGCCGTCAGTCTCACTGGGGCTTTCTATGTAAAGTAGTAGTTGGTTTTATTGTTCTTTCTTCAGGTTATCAATTTATCGATTTAATGGATTTCTACCAATGTAAAGAAATATGTAGTACATGAATCGGAACGCAAGACTTGGTCACGACACACAAAAAAAAAACACGTAGAACGTAACTGTTTATGTGATTTATTATCGTTAATTATTTTAACATAGCGATACAAAAAAAAAAAATATAACATGAACTCAATTGTATCAAACAGAAAGTAAAAAAAACGTATAGATACTAGAAAACCACTATGACATTGCGTTTTTGGGTCCTGTGATGTGTCAATGTGTGTATAAACAAATAGCCATACTATAGTCTCTGGTTTAGGTACGTTGTAGTGCAAATTAGAACATAGAATATTCTAACAAACAATACCTGTTCAATGCAAAGTATTTTCGTTAATGACTTCTTCACATACGTACTTGATGTATTTTCCTTTGTAAACAGATAGAAGTTCTCTTCCTGAATTGCTGGATTATCTAAATATTACATACATAGGTAATAATGATTAGGAAGTGACACGAGTCTCTTTGTAACGTAAGAACGTAATTTGTTTGCAAAAGATAATCAAGTTATGAAACTGTTCTGTTCCCGCTTAGCTTTACTAGAAGATACGAAGTTACTTTGTCTGATTATTGTGGTATTTCTATTTATACGATTAATGACGCAATTACAAGGCTGGATTTAGAAATGATATTCCTTTAGGACCACGATATATAGATTGGCCGTATTAATGATTGGATAATATATTTTAAAGTAGATTGCATACGTGTCAGATTATTTTAGGGGACACGTTATGTATGCCTGCCGGGTTGAGCGGATATGTTTTCCCCTGGTTACCGAGCAGACTAACATATCGTGTCGGATCAAGTTAGGGGGGCACGTTATGTATGTTTGCCGGGTTGAGCGGATATGATTTCCCCTGGTTACCGAGTAAACTAACATATCGTGTCGGATCAGGTTAGGGGGCGCGTTATGTATGTCTGCCGGGTTGAGCGGATATGTTTTCCCCTGGTTACCGAGTAGACTAACATATCGTGTCGGATCAAGTTAGAGGACGCGCTATGTATGTTTGCCGGGTTGAGCGGATATGATTTCCCCTGGTTACCGAGTAAACTAACATATCGTGTCGGATCAGGTTAGGAGGCGCGTTATGTATGTCTGCCGGGTTGAGCGGATATGTTTTCCCCTGGTTACCGAGTAGACTAACATATCGTGTCGGATCAAGTTAGGGGGCGCGCTATGTGTGTTTGCCGGGTTGAGCGGATATGATTTCCCCTGGTTACCGAGTAAACTAACATATCGTGTCGGATCAGGTTAGGAGGCGCGTTATGTATGTTTGCCGGGTTGAGCGGATATGTTTTCCCCTGGTTACCGAGTAGACTAACATAACGTGTCGGATCAAGTTAGGGGGCGCGCTATGTGTGTTTGCCGGGTTGAGCGGATATGTTTTCCCCTGGTTACCGAGTAAACTAACATATCGTGTCGGATCAGGTTAGGAGGCGCGTTATGTATGTCTGCCGGGTTGAGCGGATATGTTTTCCCCTGGTTACCGAGTAGACTAACATATCGTGTCAGATCAAGTTAGGGGGCGCGCTATGTGTGTTTGCCGGGTTGAGCGGATATGATTTCCCCTGGTTACCGAGTAAACTAACATATCGTGTCGGATCAGGTTAGGAGGCGCGTTATGTATGTTTGCCGGGTTGAGCGGATATGTTTTCCCCTGGTTACCGAGTAGACTAACATAACGTGTCGGATCAAGTTAGGGGGCGCGCTATGTGTGTTTGCCGGGTTGAGCGGATATGTTTTCCCCTGGTTACCGAGTAAACTAACATATCGTGTCGGATCAGGTTAGGAGGCGCGTTATGTGTGTCTGCCGGGTTGAGCGGATATGTTTTCCCCTGGTTACCGAGTAGACTAACATATCGTGTCAGATCAAGTTAGGGGGCGCGCTATGTGTGTTTGCCGGGTTGAGCGGATATGATTTCCCCTGGTTACCGAGTAAACTAACATATCGTGTCGGATCAGGTTAGGAGGCGCGTTATGTATGTTTGCCGGGTTGAGCGGATATGTTTTCCCCTGGTTACCGAGTAGACTAACATAACGTGTCGGATCAAGTTAGGGGGCGCGCTATGTGTGTTTGCCGGGTTGAGCGGATATGTTTTCCCCTGGTTACCGAGTAAACTAACATATCGTGTCGGATCAGGTTAGGAGGCGCGTTATGTATGTCTGCCGGGTTGAGCGGATATGTTTTCCCCTGGTTACCGAGTAGACTAACATATCGTGTCAGATTATTTTTAGAGAAGTCCGTTGTGAAAATCTATGAAAATATGTTTGATCTTGTGAGTGAATTGGAATTATTTTTACTGTTTCATGATGTGCGTTAACAGCTTAGCTTAACATAGAAGTTTAAAATGAATGAATATTATTGAGTAAGCTTTATTTACACGAATATGGTACACCGATGAAATGTCTGTAATAGAGGAAAAAGTCGCACATATTTCCCTTCTGGAGCGACGTGTACCTACGGGTCTATATTGGCTCCTGAAAGGTTGAAGTTTCGATTTTTAAGGCCCATGAAGTTTCTTGTTGTGGTTACTAGCCATGTTATCAAGATTCATAATTTCAAGGAACGAAATTACTAGATGCATATGGATATAGCTGCTTGCTGTGCCGCAATAGGCAGTCTGAGCACGATTGAGAATTTCTGTACGGGGTCGCGATTGGAGTAGTTTTAACCTAACCTACTTTTCTGGTAGCTAATCATTTTGTAGCACGGCTTTAACCTGACTTGTTTTTCTAGTATCCGTTCTCTAAGTGGCCGTAGTTTAAGTTAATCTAATCTACTTTACTTACCTAGTAGCTAATAGTCGTTTTTGTAAGGGATTATAGTTCCTAGCCATTCGTTTCGTACTGTTTAAATAATGTTGTTTCATACATGCTTACGAACAAAGGAAAGTAAACTTAATGAACACTGGACAACAAGTCGATATGAATATAAATTAAAATATAAGTGTGACTATAAATACTTCTAGGCAGTAATCTGTATGCGTTTGGACATCGTGGCGGTCCATTTTCCGACCTTTGTCACGCATGAATACAGTTAGCCTAATTTCGTGTAATAAGATTTTAACTTTAGATTTGATAAGCGTTTATGACTTTTGATAATTATCAAACCATAACACCGTAACCGGGCATTAAAAATAATGAATTAATGAGTCAATCAGTTTTTAACTATCAAATTCGACACAGGACTTTAGAAGTCAAATAGGGTTCCCATTTAGGATTAATTGAAGGAGAAATAACGCAATCAACAGATTAGGAATAATATAAACAACTATTAAGCAGAATCGTTTATTGATTACATGAAGGATGTGATACTTTCGTGGAACATTTGGTCATTTCAGATCTGCGCATGATGAGTGGCGCGGATGACGGCTCGCCGCCTGAGACTTCTCCTGAGCGGGAGCGATCTGAGAAGCAGAGGCGGCGAAGAAGAGTTGGGCGAGTGCGAGTCCGACTCGCGCATGAAGGGTTCCGTACCATAATCTATAAAAATAACAAGTTTGTTGTATGGGAGCCGCCCCCCCCCCCCTAAATATTTATTTTATTTTAGTATTTGTTGTTATAGCGACAATAGAAATACATCATCTGTGAAAGTTTTAACTGTCTAACTATCACCGTTCTTGAGATACAGCCTGATGGTGACGGGCGGACGGACGGTCTAATACAAGTCTGTAGCATGGCAGCCCCGCTTAAATGTTTATTTTATCTTATTTTAGTATTTGTTGTTATAGCGGCAATAGAGATACATCATCTGTGAAAATTTCAACTGTCTAGCCATCACCGCTCTTGAGATACAGCCTGGTGACAGACGGACGGACGGACGGACAGCGAAGTCTCAGTAATAGGGTCCCGTTTTACCCTTTAGCATGTGAAATGAAAGATGACGTGATACTTTCGAGGAAAATTTTATCATTACAGATCTGATTCTGCGCATGATGAGTGGCGAGGGTGACGGCGGCTCGCCGCCTGAGACTTCTCCTGAGCGGGAGCGACCTAAGAAACAGAGGCGGCGAAGAAGAGCTTCTTCTTCTAGCTCTTCGGATGACTACGTGCGACTAGAACGACGTAAGACGTCGAACCAGCTGTCAACCAAGGACGTGTTAAATTTATTGGTGTCTCAGAGGGCGCCATAGCAGTACCTAAGGTCTTGAGTTTGGTGGTTAAAGGTCGCATGGGAATTTTAAATAGAAAAAAAAATAGGATAATATTTATTGCACTCCTTTATTTATTGATCAAATATAAAACTACAGCGACTCCTTAGATTTTCGTTCCGTGATAAGGTGCATTTTGTAGTAGTTAATAATTCCAATACAAAGATATGATATGATTAGTTAATTGATCAATAGAAAATACGTACAAAAATAAATAAAACAAAGGAATAAAGAGTAAAAAGTAAAATCGATAACACGGGACACGAATCAGTTAACAGTGATAGTCTGGCTAGCCAAATAATGTTGACAGATACTTCCTTGGGGTATCACCAATTGTCTTTGATTTTAACAATTTGTTAGGTGGGTCCTATAAAAATAATTGTAATACTTTATGTACTCGTTCTCACATTCCGAACGAGTTAAGATTTGGCATACTTAGTACTTATTATGGTGATGGATGAATATAGTATTGTCGAGTTAGGTCTTATTTACACTACACTTAATTTTTCGCCTTGTATAAGGTCAGAAAGTGTAAACATACGTATTTATCGTTGGCTGTACTGTGCATAGTGGTAGAAATTATGTGAACTGACTATGAGTCCACCCGCCACCCAGTAGGACGGCCACCCGCAAGGTGGTCGGACGACCTGGTCAGGGTTGCGGGGACTCGCTGGATGCGGGTCGCTTCTATCCGGCCCATGTGGAAGTCAATTGAGGAGGCCTGTGTCCAGCAGTGGACGTCCTATGGCTGAAATGATGATGATGATGATGACTATGAGTCCTCGTCAACATATAAATTTCCTTAGGTACCTTACGTGTGCATAGAAAATCAAAAATAAGCTATATTTAATATCAATACTATAATTCTTACTACACAAAGTGTGACCAGCCGCAGATTTTTTTTAATTTCCCGCCTAAACTTTGAGTAATATTTCATTAGCCAGACTATAATGATGAATGTTATAATGTCGCTAAAAAGGATTCAGTGCTTATTTTTTTTGGGGCAGCAGGCTATAGACTTTTTTTTACAAGGCTCTTGAAATTTATGTCTATAATAGAGTTGTGTGATGACACATGTGATAGATATGCCTAGTTTATTTAATATAATTGGCTCTTTATTTACCCAGAATATGTACCTAGGCACTTTTTAAATAAGTAGGTATGTTTAATTATTTATTATATTAATCTAATTTACGAGGCGTATAAATAATAAGTTTTTTTTAATATGAAATATTCTATCAAGCTATTAATATTCACTCAATGCGACTTGGTTACGTTTGTCGATAAATTGGTTAAAATTGTTGATAAAAGTTGTAAAATTATTTATATTCTTATAAAGTGTAGCGGCATATATACATTTAAGTATCTTGCCAAATGTCATGATTTTGTATGCTAGGGTAATGTGTTATATTAGTAAATGTGCGCCAGGAGGCAGCACGGTGTCGGATGGCCGAATGTCATGATTTCTATTGATTATAAATTATTTTAATTTTATTATGGCAATTCCGGCATCGTGCTTCCTGTTGGCACCGACCAGTAGTGGGAGGGTAGTTGATAAAAAGGCGAAATAAAAAGGACGGGGTCAATTCTGCGAGTGACTTCGACGTAAGGAGAGTATGATCATAAGAGTATTCAGATATCTTAATTGTGTGGTTGTACAGGTGTTCAAAATATACTGAATTAATCGGATGAGCTACGGAGTTTCATTTTAATCTCGACTCAGTTAGTTTGTCTTTGTTACATGTTTATTCTATGATAAAAAAAAACTATATGCATATTCACTTTACATTTAAAACATACCATAGTTAAATGCAAGATGTAAATAAATATTAAAAAAAAGATATATATAAACGCAGTTAAATATACATCATACATTCATTACCATATATTCATGTATTCAATATTATAGTATAATACTGGTACATATACTATGCATAAATACAATAATCAACAATAAAAAATTATACCGCATCCCAGTTTCCAAGTCTGTTCGTAGCTCATGGACATAGACATCGTACAAACTTGCATTTGTTATCGGCGGCTAACGGGTATGATTTCGATGCGTTGGTCGCTGACGCTACTTCTACCCACTTTTTGTAATGTCTGATCTGAACACTGTATGCACGCTAGTTATAAATTTTTACTAAATGTTGTAATTCTCTTTTAAGTGAATTTTGTAAATTCTTTCTGAGAATAAAGTTCTTAAACCATATAACTCTAGTTCTAGTGAACTAAAATATTAAAATTTTTAATTCGACACAATTCAGTCCGTCTAAAACTTAGATTTTTTTTATACTCTCTTGCTATTTATTTATTTATCGAGTTGCATATAAGTTTCACTGGATTAATTACATATCAAAAGACAAACTTATATATTGTCCTTCCCAGGTACGGGAATACTTCCTTGCTACTCTAGCGCTTCTAGGCATTGGAACTATTATTTACTGCTGACCGCTGGACACTTTCAAAGATTCTCCTATTAAAGATGCTGTTCCTCTTCTTCTACACTCCATAATACAACGTTTGAATTAATTGAAAAAGTACTTTACTTCTAAATGACTTTTATTTATCTCGTCACAGGACAGACGCTAAAAGAGGCAGGCTACAACAAATGGTCGAATGGCGAGCCAGCGAACTCGACTCAAAACAACATAGGGCAGTACTGCGGGGCTGTACATCGACCGGGGACCCTCAATGATGTGTGGTGTGATCTGTCTACGCCTTTCATTTGCGAGATGGCACCGGGCAGTCTGGCTGAGGAATAAGGCCCAATAATTTTTTTTCTGGAGCTCGTTACCATGGTGATATCCCCTGGGACAGCAAATGTACTTTTCACCTCACTCGCTCGGAAAACCTCCGTTTATAGGGTGAAATCTGCGTGCAAAAGTCTATTTTATCCGCTAGCGTGCAAAAGTCATTTGAATTTCGAACACGACGATTTTGATTCTCTGTTGTGCATGTAACTTTTTTATATTTAAGACTCCTTCAACGCGTGACTGATTTCATAAGTCGATAAATCTTCGAATAACCAATCAACGCACGCTAATAAAGAGCGATCTGGTCAGGCAGGCTAAAATCATATGTACGTTTGAATACTTCTTTTAAAAAAAAATACACCTGTCACGTCCAGAAATCAGCTGGTTTGTGGCTACAGATTTTTAAGTTTTTATTTTATGTTGAATATGTTTATATATATTAATAGTAAGTAATGTGTATGTTTTATATTTGATAATAAAATAGATTTTATGTATTTAATAGATGTAAATAGATTTAAGACACCTTTATGACAATTATATTGATAAATGAATAATAAATGTAATTAATAGTAAGTATTTCAGTTTCATTTACATATTTTGACTAGTAAATATATTAAATACAACACAAATTTTAATATTTATTTGTTTTAAAAGTTGGAACATAAGAGTGTAATTTCTGAACGCACCCGAGAAAAAAATAATAATTAAAAAGTTGGAATTTGTTCTGTGAAGAATACCTTCATACTGTTGTCTTACTTTATAGAAATATCGAAAAGAAGAAAGTTAAGCCCAATTTGGAGTATTTATTCAATGCTAAAAGCCTGCATTAAAACGAAAAAGGATTTGTTATAAATATTTGGAGACAATAAGTAATTTACCGAAACGAAACTTGGCGTTTTTAAAGAAGATAAAGCCGAAATAATCTTGTTCGGATCCAATCGTCCAATAACTTCCAAAGCGAGTGTTATGGAAAATACTTCAATTCAATTCAATTTTTATGTAAAAAAAAATGGCTACTGCCCATTGGGTCAATTCTGCCAGTGTCAAAGTTGACGAACGTTGTACGGTGAGTTGAGCTTTTTGTAGTGATAGCGATTTACAAAAAACCACGCGGTCTACCGGGCCTTGACCCAAGAAGGGCTATGTACGCTTCAAGTTGAATTCTTCATTAACCATTCACTCATACGTTAGTTCACTGCACAATAGGCTATCAATACTACTAAACATTGAACAACCAAAATGAATAAATAACGAATAACTAAACTTAAAGGCATGCGGCCATCTTAAGTCACAAACCGGAAAACTGGAAAATACTTCCGAGTGGCCAACTAATCCTTCCCAGAATGCCATTCTCCCACATTCACAACGAATGTGTCAAGTAGTTTCAAATACAAATATAATATAACAGTGCTTAAGAAAAACTCAACGATAAAATATACACGACGATCATACAAATTATGGCCATATTACTTTTTCACCTCACTCGCTCGGAAAACCTCTGTTTATAGGGTGAAATCTGCGTGCAAAAGTCTATTTTATCCGCTAGCGTGCAAAAGTCATTTGAATTTCGAACACGAAGATTTTGATTCTCTGTGGTGCATGTAACTTTTTTATATTTAAGACTCCTTCAACGCGTGACTGATTTCATCAGTCGATAAATCTTCGAATAACCAATCAACGCACGCTAATAAGGGGCGATCTGGTCTGGCCGGCTTAAATCATATGTACGTTTGAATACTTCTTTAAAAAAAAATATACACCTACAATATCACGTTCTGAAACCTGGTTTGTGGTTACAGATTTTTGAGTTTTTATTTTTTCTACACTTTATTTTATGTTGAATATGTTTATATATATTAATAGTAAGTATTTCAGTTTCATTTACATATTTTGACTAGTAAATATATTAAATACATCACAAATTTTAATATTTATTTGTTATAAAAGTTGGAACATATGAGTGTAATTTCTGAACGCACCCGAGAAAAAATAATAATTAAAAAGTTACAAGTTTTCACAATTCACGTAAACAACGTAAATAAAATTGGTTCTGTGGAGAATACATACTGTTGTCTTACTTTATAGAAATATGGAAAACAAGAAAGTTAAGCCCAATTTGGAGTATTTATTCAATGCTAAAAGCCTGCATTAAAGCGAAAAAGGATTTGTTATAAATATTTGGAGACGATAAGTAATTTACCGAAACTATTGGCGTTTTAAAGAAGATAAAGCCGAAATAATCTTGTGCGGATCCCATCGTCCAATAACTTCCAAAGCAAGTGTTATGGAAAATACTTCCGAGTGGCCAACCAATCCTTCCCAGAATGCCATTCTCCCACGTTCACAACGAATGTGTCAAGTAGTTTCAAATACAAATATAATATAACAGTGCTTAAGAAAAACTCAACGATAAAATATACACGACGATAATATAAATTACGGCCATATTTTTAATGTGTGCTTCGCTCGTATTTTTTTGGTTTGGATTAGAGTGTGTTAATGTTTTAAATTTGATGTGTTAAATAAAAGGCAAAATTAAATATGATTATTTTTATGTTTTAATTGCTTTTCTTGAACTTCCATTTTCCTCGCTGTAGTGAGGTGAAAAGTTGTGTGTTCCGCATGGCTGCAAAATTATTTAGCTTCTCGTGTCTTGAAAGCTTCGCTACGCTCAGGAATCTATCTTTGAACCATTCGCTTCGCTCATGGTTCAATCTTAGATTCCTTCGCTCGCTCAGCTTTCAATTTCAACACTCGCGCCAAATAACAACTTTGCAGCCTTGCATAACAAATAACTATTAATTTTTAATATGTGTGCTTCTCTCGTATTTATTTGGTTTGGATTTGAGTGTGTTATGTTTTAATTTTGATGTGTTAAATATAAGGCAAAATTAAATATGATTATTTTTATATTTTAATTGTTTTTCTTGAGTCTTGCATTTTCCTCGCTGTAGTGAGGTGAAAAGTTGTGTGTTCCGCATGGCTGCAAAATCATTTAGCTTCTCGTGTCTTGAAAGCCTCGCTACGCTCAGGAATCTATCTTTGAACCATTCGCTTCGCTCATGGTTCAATCTTAGATTCCTTCGCTCGCTCAGCTTTCAATTTCAACACTCGCGCCAAATAACAACTTTGCAGCCTTGCATAACAAATAACTGGGTGCGTAACGATGGTTATAACAACTTTTGATATAATTTCAGTCGGTATAACGCTCATTTGATATAATGATTGAATGATATAACAACACTTAATATATCAACATTTGATATAATTATTGTTTCATATACTGATCATTTTATCGAATAACATTTAATATAACATTCTTTAAGTATAATGCATATTTCGTCTAATGAATTTATGGTATAACGTTTATTTTATCTAACGTTCAAATGGCATAACGTATAGGGTATAGAGAAATAGGGGGGCGGAGCCCCCACAGGGGGGCTCAAGGGGCCAAGCCCCCCGCATAAAAAAAAACTTAAACCGAAAGTTCAATTAGAAACGTAGGTTAGGTTAGGTTAGGATAGAAAAAAAAGGAAAAAAGGGAAAAAAAAGGAGTGGCAAAAAAAAAAAAAAACATTAGGGAGGTTAGGTACGAGCACTACACAAAACGAAAGAAAACTTTGAGTTAGGTAAATAAAACGCAATTCGCACACAGTAATTTATACATTTTTCATTAAGCTTAAGTAAACAAATTATCATACGTTATACCAAATGTTGTTATACCATATGAAATTATACCATATGAAATTATACCAAACGTTGTTATACCGAATGAACATTAAACCATATGAAATTATACCAAATGTTGTTATACCAAATGTTGTTATACCTAATGAACATTATACCAAATGATGGTTATAGAAAATAAGTGTTATACCAAATGATAAGTATACGAAATAAAAATAGATATTTTGAAATTATACCAAACGTTTATTATATAAAATGAGTCATTATACCAAATGTTGTTATACCAAATGTTGTTATATCAAACATACTTATACCATTTATTTTTATGTCGATCATTACACACCCCAAATAACTATTAAAATAAGCAATCTAATGGGAATCGGGTTCTACGGTTGCCTCGCCACTGCTAGGCAGCATGGCTGCTTGATGAAGAATAAACACTAGATATTCCCTTGTGTCTACTCGTCGATACTTAGGAGCCATGTACTGACATAGGACCCTAAGCAACACGTGGTGCTATTTAACAAAGTCTTCCATCTGTGACACCAGATAGCTTGGTCGATGGAGAATTAACACATCCTCAGATACAAGTTTATTATTAATTTCTGACGTTAAGTAGATACAATTAATTTCTGACGTTTTTATTTAATTTCGCTACCCAAAGGTTGTCTGGAACAGATCGCTCTTTAGCGATAATACCTACGTAAACAACAGACCTCTATTGAATGTTACGTGTAATCTGAATTTGTTTGTATTTATTTCCTGTTGAGGTGTGCAATAAAGAATATTCTATTCTATTCTATACAGTTATGTATCTAGTGAATGTCAGTCCTCTAATATCCACACAACATACTTAGAGATGTGTGCGAAATGTTCTGGAGAACGTTCTTTCCCCATACAAATAGGGAAACGTTCTTGAGAATGGCACATCTCTACACTATAGGACCGCATTATTTAGACATAATATCACACCTTTGAGAACATCAAGTGGATGTTTTCCGCATAAAGACGCGAGCAAGCGAGACGCTTTGGAAACGTTATATTCTACATTTTTAGGGTTCCGTAGTCAACTAAGAACCCTTATAGTTTCGCCATGTCCGTCCGTCCGTCCGTCCGTCCGCGGCTTAGCTCCGTGATCATTCGTACTAGAAAGCTGAAATTTGGTATGAGTATGTGTATGTATAACGCCGACAGAACGGTAAAATAAAAATTGAAAAAAAAAAAAAATATTTTTTTCAGGTACCTCTACCTAAAGTGGGGGTGATTTTTTTTTCTTTTCTACACTAGTGTGTGGGGTGTCGTTGAATAGGTCTTGTAAAAATAATACGGCTAGCATTATTTTTTGATAAAGTCAGCAGTTTTGTAAATATTCGCTCCGAAAACAAAAAAAATAGTGTCCCCCCCTCTAACTTTTCAACCACGGGTCAAAAAAAAATCGGGAAAATTCATGTAAATGAGGCCTTATAAATACTTTCAACGAAAACTATATTGAACAAAATCGGTCGAGCCGTTTTTGAGTTATCGCCAAATTTCATATTTTTTTCTTTTAAAGGACGTAAGTTGACTTCCAGAAGGTAATAAGTGATTACAGTTTCTAGGGCGTTTACGCCCTTTTTGTAGAGCTTAAAATCTTTCTTAACTTAAAACTCGGGCTTAAAACAGCAGTTTATTGTGAAGGATGAGCAACTACGGAACCCTACACTGAGCGTGGCCCGACATGCTCTTGGCCGGTTTTATTTTAACCTGCAAACGGAGATTGCCTTCATAATATTAAGGTGACGCAACAGTAACCGACATGATTCAAAATTATGGATTCATTTTCCGTAATTATTAACAAATAAGGAACATTTTATCCGCCCTTTCTTGTATGTTATGAAATTATGAGGAATATATCCTTCTTTTTTACTAAAGTTAACAAAAGTTGTCTCTTCGGAGGCCAATAGTTAACAGCGTATGTGCATAGAAGTTATATTTTTAACACGCTGGCCCATAGAAAGGGAAACGCCGTTTATGCTAATATAATTTTGATCGGAAAACTAGGCCTAAAGTCCTATAACTTTGTACGTGTCCACCGAAAAGACGCGAACCTAAATCTGACAATGACCCTTACACACTATTTGACTTAAAACCGGTTTTACCTATCGGTTAAAATCATGGAAGAAATAACCTATGGAATTGGCATGTAAGTTAAATCGTACGAAAACCGCTGTTGCCAAACTCATACAAATAAAGGCAAATCGTTACACGTCACACTATTACAAATCTTTTTTCACCTCACTAGCTCGGAAAGCCCAGTTTGTTTGTTTGATATCTATTGAGAAAATCGCTTTTTATCCACATGTGGAGAAAGAGTTTTGACGTTTAAATAAAACAATTTAAACGGATTATATCGCGTATATTAATTATTTGAGCCTCCCTCAAAGGCTCAAATAATTAATATACGCGATATAATCCGTTTAAATTGTTTTATTTAAATGTGTGACAGTCGCGGAAACCGAAGAAAATATTATGAGTTTTGACGTTTCAACGCAGCTAAAGTAAAATTTGACATGAGCTTATTTTCTGAAAAATCCCGTTTAAAATACCTACATGAAAGCTAATTAGACCTTAGTTTTAATAAATGGCAAATTGATTGATTATTGCAGTTATTTTTCAAAGATATAGTACAAACCCTTATTCTTTTTTCCTCGCTGTAGTGAGGTGAAAAGTTTTGTGTTATACTCGGGCGAAAAGTTATTTTACGTCTCGTGTATTGAAACACTCGCTACGCTCAGGATTCTATTTTGAACCACTCGCTTCGCTCGTGGTCAATCATAGGATCCTTTCGCTAGCTCGTGTTTCAAATAAACACTCGCGGGTAAAATACAACTTTCCCCCCTCGTATAACAAATAACTATTTCATTGGTTTAAAGTTACAGCAATATCTACAACAAAATGTCACTTAAGTTACGTCAGTTCTAGCCTGAAAGCAACTTTACCTCGCTTCATTTGCAATGTTCCAAAATTGTAAAATACGTTTGTTTTTAAAATGCTCGGAAGTCACCAAAAGCTAACATGAAGTCGGCATATTTCTGTTACTCTACAACAGATGACACTCTGGTCAGTAATATTTTAAGTTAAAAAGTGATGGTACCTAAGATCAAGTATGAATTATCGATAGTTTCGTCCTCGACAAAACAATACATTTATAGCAAAAATTTCAAGCTACTTTCCAACACATTTATAACTCTACAATAGTGATATATTTTACGCTATCATATTAGGCAGTGTCAGTGCAGTAATTTACCTGTAGGTTTTTTTTTTTTTCCATTCTTGAGAAGCCGGAAGCCTAGTATGGCTGCATCCTAACCTTCCGGCTTCTCAAGAAAGGAAAACAAAAAAAAAAAAAAAAAGTAGGTTGTAGGTAGGTAGGCTGTAGGTTGCGCGAAGACGTCACTTAATAAAGGTTTAAAAAGTTTGTCAATAAAACCACATTGAACAAAAAAACTTTTACTAAACATATTCAACATACATATTTACAATATTTTTTTAGACCATGACATAAAGAAGGGTACTTCTAAGCGGTAAGATAAGGCAGCATACTTAAGCTAGAATTTTTTTTTTTGCGTGGGAAAAGCAGACCCCTTAATAAATCTTTAATTATTTAATTTCAGTTATCAAAGTCGAGATTGGTATCGACAATAGTAGCGATATTAACTTAGCCGCATCCCTACTTGAATAGCGTTCACTTTGACGTCTTGAATAGCGAATTTTCTGGATAACTATTTAATGTAGATAACTAAGATAACAAACGATAATTAAATGTATTTCTTAAGAAATAGAGTTGTATTCTACAAACGTGATAACTCAAATAACAATCAACCAAATGGAGAAAAAGGTAAAAAATGAATTATATTTAAATAATACTTAGCGATGATACGAAATGCCTCCTTCAGAGACAGTTTTTGCCTGTGTTGAATTTCGGGAGCTTATCACTGCACAATACGGCATGATCAATTTAAAATAATTATTTTTCATTACAAATTCACACGTCAGGCCTAGATTGCGGTTGACTAGCTACCAACGACGCATTTGTGCCACTGCACATATGCTTGGAAACACGGGAACGCCTACTTGCCACTTCCATTAGTCTCTTTCTTCCATGGTCAAAATATCACAACTAGACATAGAAGTGTTCGTGGCAATAACGTCAATTAACTAGGGACATCCAGCCGATAGTAAATTTATCGATAACTGAATACTTATTCCGAAATAACACTTCATAGTACTATTAAGTTCACCGGATAAATAGATTTCTACCCATCAATGTTACTTAACTTATGCCCCCGCTGTCTGGTGCAATAAAGCCAACCAAAAGACAGCAATCCTAAAACTAAGCAGCCTACAACGCACTGCTTGCATTATTGCAACAGGAGCCCTGTCTTCGACGCTGGGTGCGGCCCTGGGCGCAATGCTCGACCTAACACCTCTGCATCTACAGGTACAGAAAGAGGCCGAGCAGTGCATCTACAGGCTCTGCACACTGTCTAAGACGAAATGGCGCTCACAAGCACAGAACAAACTAAAGGCTTCAGTGACGAGTCTTCTGACGACATGCTCACTGAATGTATCTTTACGCAATACTACTCAGTGGAACTACCCTCCAGAGACGAATGGCTGCCACATCTGGTATACGGATGGTTCCAAAAAAGGAAAAGATGTAGGATGTGGGATCTATGGACAGAGACCAAAGCTCAATGCAAGCGTCAGCATGGGCACAGAGGCCTCAATCTTCCAAGCGGAGATCTTTGCCATAAACAAATGCGTAGAGATAAACCTTGACAAGAACATAAGACACTGCCACATATACACCAACTCGGACAGCCAAGCTGCCCTGTTGGCACTGAAATCACTAGAGGTTAAATCTGGACTAGTCCAACTATGCAAAAACAATTTAAATGCCCTAGGCGAAACCAACAAAGTCACTCTTAGATGGGTACCAGGTCACTCCGATATTGACGAAAATTAACGAGCAGATAAACTCGCGAGAGATGGCGCGGACAAGCCCGTTGTCGGCCCAGAACCGTTCTGTGGAATCACAAAACGCCAAGCTTATTCTCTGCTCAACGATTTACACAAATCTAAGGTGATCGAGATGTGGGTGGCTGTGAAAGGACAAAATCACTCGAAAACCCTTATAAAAGGCTTTGTTCAAAAGTTATCTAAAGAGTTACTACAGCTCAAAAGGTCAAAACTCTGTGCGGTGACTAGAACTCTGACCGGTCACTGCAAGCTGAAAAAACACCTGTTCTTAATGGGTATGGAACAGGACGCAACGTGCAGGTTCTGCCAAGAGTCAGAGGAGACAGCTATGCATATCCTCTGCTCCTGTGGACCACTTATGCACAAAAGAAGTATCCACTTAGGGCAACACTTTGTGCCCCCAGAGGAGATACAACAACTCACTGCCCAAAGAATCTGGGAATTCCTGGACTCAACGGGCCTCAGCAGTGAGCTTTAAGACAGAGCTGCCACAATAGATCAATTATGGTCTATGCGGCACACAAAAGGCCCAATTGATAATAATAATAATAATAAACGTGACCCACAGATAAAAAACTGAAAATAATTTATTTGATATAAACTAAAAGAGTTCAAGAAGTGTTCAAAAGTGAGAAATGGAAACTGATGAGGCAATGCCGACCAAATTCAAAAAGTGGTTCGATGGTAACAACATCTCACAGGCAAACAAGACACAAGCGCACCAAGCTGTCTACATATGCGTCATTATCCTACATAACATCAATCTATTGTTGTCTATCATAAGCTTCACCTTTGGAACGATGAGCTGGATTGTACTAATAAAATGGAGACAATTCAAACATTATGTGTTCATGAATCTCATCGTCGCTACTGCCATCAACATGATAGGTTTAAATTTATGTGTTCATAATAGTTACCCGAACATCGTGGTAGCACTTCTGTTGCTAGTGCCCAGAGTCATAATCAGTCACTGGCTTCTCGTCACCACTGTCATGTACTACTAGGAAATTGCGTAAGTTTACGATGGCGATATTGAGAGGAGATATCTAAAAGCCAATGTATTTTGTTGGGTTGTGCCCATGGTTGAAGTTTTAATAGTCTAGGCTATAGAAAAGTTTCTTGAAATAAAGATAGTTGAAAATTTTTAACTATGCCGTTACAAGGAGAGATGTGTTCAAAAAGGTTTTGATGGCTTCAGCCTCGAGTATTACTTCGGGTCTTTCCTCGTTGCTCCCTATTCTAGTAATGGAAATGATTCATTCAGATATGTTTCTGTACAATGTCGCACTCATAATGTGTAATGTGACGTTTATTGCTGGTCACATAGCTTTCCTTTCCTTGAAGCAGCATAGGGAGCTGTGGTCTGAATATAAAAACAAGCAACGAGCTGTCAACGAGGTTTACGAAAATTGAGATCGTCAAAATACACTACAGTTGACAATGGAGTGTAGACCATCATCTCAAAGATGGGATTGATCTCTGTTTTAAGCCCTAGGAATTTTAGAAATTATTTAGAATAAGCTAAAATAAGTCAAAAAATCTAGGGAAAAGGCATTTTTACCGAGATGTAAGTAATTTATCGAACGTCGTGCGCTTATAATATTATTCGCAATTACATAGTAATTATTACCAATCCTTACGTGCAATCCGCAAAATATTTAAATTATTAAAATTAAACCACAAGTGAGGTAATTAATCCTGTTAATCAGAAGTTGTAAAGGAAAAATTAAAATTATATTCAATGCAATATTATTAATAGACCCGTACGTATTTAAGCATTCGTAGGTATTTGGGTTCGTGTGCACATTGTCATTCTGACTGTAAAGACGTGTGCGTAACTGTGGCCTTAAAAATATAATTTTGTGCATTATTACAAATAGATATAAAAAATCTCCAGTAACCTACCGAAATAATATTAAATTTAATATAAAAATAATAAAATAACAATCGAAGCATAAATACTTGAAGGTGATCGAAAAGCAAGTGACTGAAAGTGAAATATGGAAAAAGTTGTGGTAAAAACGTTCGGAAGTGCACTAGATGCAAACATGTCAGTGGCTATCGAGACGCCAATGCACCAGATATTTTATTCAGCGTGCATAGCCTTGTTCATCATCAACCTATCACTCTGCGTCTTCATTCTCACTTTTGGAGTGGTATCGTGGATTCTAATACCGAAATGGAGACATCTGCAGAACTTCGTGTTCATGAACATTATAATTTCTAGCACATTGAACATGGTTGGCTATCATTTCTGTTTCCATCACCACTATGGCGCTACCGTGGTCATCTTAATCTTGTTTCTCCCTCGTATCACTTCAAGCCATTGGTTACTTGTTGCTAATATCATGTTCTATATGCAATTTGTGAAAGTGTATAATTTTGAAATGAGCAATAAATATTTCGTGCTCAGTATATTCTCTTGGTTAGTTCCTATTATTGAAGTATCATTAGTACATACTATTGATAAGTTCTGTGAGACGAGTATAACAGTGGAATTTTGTTATATAATGGCATTGATATTGTTGTGGACCTGTGTTGTTTTACTTTCTGTAACAATTTTATCTCTGCCAAAGCTAGAATGGCGGAAACAAAGTAGAAAGTGCAAAAGCATATTTTCATGCATCCTCTTATTTGTTTTTTTTAGTTTACCTTCTGGCCTCACATCATTGATCCCCTTATTGACAGCAGAGTTAATACACTCAAGTTTGGTGATGTATGGGGTAGCAGTTACTTTGTGTATGTTGACCATTACTGCTGGTTACGTGGCATTTTTATCCCTTAAGGTACACCGAGAGTTGTGGTACGAATACTTACAACAGCAAAGGGGCGTAAATAATGTATAAGTAATAGTAATAGTGTTGTTTCTGATAAAATTTAAGAATAAATATTATTATTCTTCAGTTTATATTTCGGTGAAACAATGGCATGCCGTAGATTTTAAGTTTATTTCAATTAAACGATTTACATTTATAATGTTTTATTATTTAATTTTCCCTATCTCTATAATTGAATTGACATAGGTATTAGGGTGGAGCGTAGATGTATGGAAAAAAAAAGGTGTCGGATCGACCTGGAACATTTGTAATATGTTGCCTTTAGATAAGATATTAATGAATATATACATATGTTATTGATTTTAAATATGTTTCAGCCCTCTACTTGAGCTAGAAAAATTTTTTTTACTCATAGTTGGTAAAAAAAAAACTTTTTTTTTTTACGTAGGTAATTAGTATTAGATTTGTAAAGAAGGGTTTCAACTTCAAATGTTTTGAGCTTATTTCATACTTACAGCAACTACTACGTGAACCTGTGACCCAAATTAAAATTCAGTATTTTAAAAATCAATTGACTTTCATTAAAAAAAAAAAACAAGATTTTGATAAAAAAAATTTTTTTTTCAATATGGGCTTGATCATAATATTCAAAATGACAGTAGAGGGCTAAAAGTAGTATTGAGTATTGTTATTATTATTTTTCTCGTACATCTGACAGCCTAATGCAACGTTTTAGAGACGTTCTGAGTTGAATTTCCAAAAAAAAAATTCGCTCCACCCTAATAGGTATAGTCCAAAAAGTTGGTTTTTAGCCCACATTCATTGACGTATTAATTACATGGACACACAAGTTAACTTCGGCATAGGCCTCCTCCAGCCTCCTCCACTCATTGCGATCTTGTGCAACTCTGCTCCATGTGTGCCCGGCGACTTGTCGATCATGTCATCGTCCCATCTTTTATGTGGCCTGCCCCTGCTTCTTTTGCCGTCTCTGGGGTACCACTGTGTGACCCTTTTGCTCCACTTATCCTTGCCTCTGATGATATAGCCTGCCCATTTCCATTTGAGCCTTTTTATTTTTGTTGTGATATCCTGGGCTTTCGTCTTGAGCCTAATTGATGAACTGGTCATCCCGTCAGCTTTCCTCACACCTAACATGCTCCTTTCCATGGCTCGTTGGACGCATGTTCGTTGGGACTCGGTTATCTTTGTCAGGGACCAGGTTTGGCTTCCGTACATTAGAACAGGCAAGATACTTGTATTGAATAGTTTTCCTTTCGTCCTTGGATGCAGATTGTTGTCTTTGAAGACTTCTTTTAGAGACCAATATCTTTTCCATCCATTTGCTGTTCTCCTTTCTAATTCCTTTTTTATTGTGTCTTTTGGTGAATGGGAATTTGACACTCACAACACACAAAAATAACAGTGGTAAAATATCCGTACTAAATTCGCCTTAGTAATAGTACCACTGTAAGATTTTATGCGCTGTGACTAGAGTCTGGTCGTCTACGCTCTTAGAGTGATGATATTTTCGAAAATGTAAAAATGTGGTAATGTTTAATTCTTTATCATGTATTTGATAATGTCTATAAAAAGACTGGTTAAAAAAATGAAATGTTGTCAATTATCATTATCAATAATGAGGTAAAGAACCGCATCCACCGGAAACTTCTGATATATTAGACTTAAGTACCTACTTATATGTACCTACTGAATGTTTCTGCACACACATCAGATTCAGTGTAGAGCTGTCACTGAACACTGTTAAAGACAAATAGAAATGAAATTGTTCATTAGTTTGTGTTTACTTATGTCACTGTATTCAGCTAGTAAGTCTTTTTTGGACGATTTCCATCGACAGGGACATTAATAAATTACATTATACAACTCCAACATACACTGGGTTGGGTGGGTTTGTCTATATATATAAAAGAAGAAGTCCTGACTGAGTCCTGACTGACTCATCAACGCACAGTCGAAACTACTAATGTTAGAGAGTTGATTCTTGCACAGTAGGTTACTTTTATAACGTGGGCTAGGGATAAGAAGGGATTTTTGGAAATACCTCCCCTAAGAGGGTTAAATAAGGGTGCAAAGTTTGTATGGGGTACAAGTTTTTATTTTATGCTAGGAACTTGAAACTTTGTAAAAAGGTATTAAAATAAAATAGAAGAAAAGGAATTTCAGCGTTTTTGAAAATTCACCCCCTAAGGTGGTAAAAAGCGGGTTAAAAATTTGTATGGAGATTAAGTATTTTTTTGAGCGCGTGACTTCAATTTTTGTGTAAAGGTACACTATTAGAATACAAGAAAAGTGATTTCAGCGTTTTCAAAAAATCGGCCCCGAAAAGGGTTAAAAAGGGGTTGAAAGTTTGAATCCATTGGAAATTCCTTGAAACTTCTTATCTATATATATAAAAGAAGAAGTCCTGACTGACTCATCAACGCACAGCCGAAACTATGAATGTTAGAGAGTTGATTTTTGCACAGTAGGTTACTTTTGTAACGTGGGCTAGGGATACGCGCGGATACAGTTGCCGAGAAACTTCTTGAGCCTAACCTTGACTGCGCAGTAGCCGATTTACGTACAAATATGCATGCGCAGATCCGCCATTTTGGGTCAAGAAGTTTCTCGGCAACTGTATGCACGTTGCTGTCTTATGTGACTAAGCCAAGAAAAGTTGTTTTATTAGCGTCTTCTATGTACCATAATGCAAACATCGATACACTGACTGGCGAAAAAACGAAACCTGCGATGTTAACTGACTACAATGCATTTAAATGTGGAGTATGGTAATGTAATGGACATAGTTGATCAAATGACCGCCGCGCCGGATATTCTGTGTTCAGGCAAACTAAACGATGGCCATTGTGCATTTTTGTCATCAAACCACATCTCTTTGTAAGACAGTTTTTGACAAATCTTCCAGTTGGAATAAAAAATCGTATTTGGAATATCGTGCCTAAGCCCAAAGTTCCGGCTTTGCCACAGCCAACACATTGTGTAAGAAAAAATCGATGTGGTCTTTGCTCCAGAAAAAGAGATCGAAAAACTTACTGCTGCAAATGGAATTTAGCAATTTGTGGTGAGCACACAAAACCAATTTGTATCAATTGTTTTGAAATTACTGAGTAAAAATATAGGTTTAGTTCGAAGTGTAATAAACTCATTATTTTTTAGGATATATTGTAATCTCTTTTTGTGATTTTTAATAAAGCAATAATAGTAGTTTAAGAAAATATAAAAAGTAAAACAAAATACAAGGTTATTAGCCTATAATGTATAAATTACGAAAAAAAATCTAAAACGTAGGTATCTTTTGAAATTATTATAATATTTTGATAATTGGCCATAAATAAAGTGTTGATTATTTTATCATGATTGTTTTATAGTTTATTTTAGGAAATATATACGTTTTTCATATATATTTGAATATTTTTCGATTTAGGGCCACATAACGGACTGGGTCCAGTGGACCCCGAAACGACTACAAGTGTTCGAAACTAGGGCGCGACTGTTCTAGTGATATAAAAGAAGAAGTCCTGACTGACTCATCAACGCACAGCCGAAACTACCAATGTTAGAGAGTTGATTTTTGCACAGTAGGTTACTTTTGTAACGTGGGCTAGGGATAAGAAGGGATTTTTGGAAATACCTCCCCTAAGAGGGTTAAATAGGGGTGCAAAGTTTGTATGGGGAAAACTTTTTTTTGAGCTAGAGACTTGAAACTTTGTGGAAAGATTAATAAATCAAATACAAAAAAAGTTATTTCAGCGGTTTACAAAATTCTGCCCCTAAGAGGGTGAAATAGGGGTGCAAAGTTTGTATTGGAGGAACTTTTTTTTTTGAGCTAAAGACTTGAAACTTTGTAGAAAGTTTACTTAATCAAATACAAAAAAAAAATTTCAGCGTTTTAAAAAATTCTACCCCTAAGGGGGTGAATTAACTAAGAATAAAATTCCTTACCTACCTATTTTAATATATTTGTCATCATCAAAAATCTACGCTAAATAGTCGTCTAAATTAGTCGAACCCGGACAAAAACTTAAAAAACCCGGACATTTGGCGACGACGACGGCGACGCGGTTGGCTCAGTTTGTAAGTACCTGCCTACTGAGCCGGCGGTCCCGGGTTCGAGTCCCGGCCAGGGCAAATATATGTGTGATGAACTCGAATATTTGTGCTTGCAACAGCGACGTGGAAGCCCAGGTCATCAAAGAGCTGTATGCGAAGAATCCTGACACAACCATGCCTGGGAAATTCATCAAACATTCTTCACATATTGGCCATCTCGATTTGGGCGAGCGGGGACTGTGGCTGACGATTCATGGTACCTACTTATTATACGATAGAATCTCTGTAAAAAGAAGCTCTAACCTTATTACAGATGATTTTCCAGCCATTGTGTTGATAACAAAGTCTGCAAATTTATCTTCCCCTTTATCTATTGCAGATGTTTCTAAATATATAAAAAGTATGGGCTGTAAAAGGGAGGACCAACATCTTCATATATCGCTGGCTCAATATTATAGGGTTCTATATTTCACTTTTGACGAGTTCAAATTTGAAAATTTTCATAATGACATGATGTCAAATTTTAACTAGGTACTCTGGAAATGTAACAAAGAACCCTGTAATTAGCCCGATACGCGAACGGTTTTGAACTTCAATAATATACAAGTCCGTGACTTTGCAGTTAGTTAAAGTAAATTGAGCACTAATGGGTATGAATTTTCTAACGGATCAACAAGGTTATATTGGGTACTATTGGGTATGAACATTTTCTAACGAATCTTGAGTGTGCGTTAGGTATAAAAAAAGTTTCTGTAAGCAACCTCTGTAAATCTTAGAAAAGATTATTCAAATGCATTTTTTCTGCACTAGGGCATCACATTTTAATGTAACATTCCGTATTATTTTCTAACAGTTTTGTCGAGAAATTATGTCAGCGCAATACGAAACGAGTTCTTTAAATTCTTAATCAAAATACAGTGGATTAGTATAATATTTCCTTTTATCAGAAATTGAACCTTAATTTTTGTACCTTGATTTGATTTGAATCTAGACATAGGAGAATGTATTGAGACAAGATCGATAGAAGGATCATGATCAGTAAAAACATGAAAATAACGAATTATGCTTTATTTATACTATTTAAAATACTTTCATTTCCCAACACAAAAATTAGAACAATAAAAGTTAATTTATACAAAACATTTTTTTTCTTCAGATACATGTCCTTACTTTTTATCTTCAGATGGTCAACTCCGCAACCACTGATTCTGCAAAAGTAAATCCATTATTAGATGTACATCATCGTTTAATAGATTAGCAACTTTATCGTATCAGAGCATCCTTCGAAATTCAAAATATGTTGTCTCTCTCGCTTTGGTGTTAAACGGCATGTGCCCTAGACTAAACGGTGCGATATTAACTATAAACTTTGGAGTAGCCTCTCTCAAGCTTTATTAGAAATGTGTCGAGAACCTGTAGCTGTACCCTATCATTGATAAGGTTCACTGCTTTATCGCCGTATAATTTTTCATCGAAATTTCATTTAGAAGAAAGCATTATTTTTTGAAACCGTAAACTATTTGGGACTGTTATAAATAGAGTTAGCACATTTGGTAGCATACCCTGGTTCTAAAATCCATGAAGTTTTTTTTTTCAAAGCCAAACTATAAATCTAAAAATATATCCATTACATAATTATAATTACTAAACTCATTTAAATACTAAAAATAAAAAGTCAGTCGAAATGTCTGCAAATTATTACTCACGTTGCTCGTGTATTTTTTTATGATTATGTACTGTTGGATAATCATCGTTTCTCTTGTTTGCTACAGGAGGTTCCTCCATTGGAGCAGGTTTGTCCGTTATCTCAGTGAGTGGTGTCTCTAAATGCTTGTCCTGAAACATGCAACCTTTAAGGATTACGTTTATTTTATAATTGGAAGTTGCATTTCGTTCTAGGAGAAGAATAATGCATAAACCTCTTTCTACGGTTCAGTAAAAAGTATCGTGGAACCATCCTTGGAAGCTTATTGTGTTAAAATTGTTAAGGAACGAATCTTAACTAGGCAATACAAAAAAATGTATCAGACTTATAAATAACAAATGAGTGCATCATTTAAAAATTGCCTTCAATAGAATTCGTTTTCACTGTTTTATTATAAAAAATATAATATTGATATGGTGATAAAAATCGAGACTAGAGTCAAACCACGCTAACTCTACCTAGCAAATGAACGGACAAACCATACAAAGTGAGTCAGTTTGTATGGTTTGACAGTTCATATGCTTGGAAGAGTGAGCGTGGTTGGACACTACCGGTATTGCCACTATCCCATCCAGATCTCGTCGGTGGCTGTCGAGGTCCAAGCTATCTGCGCTCTTCAGTTTGTTGTCTTCGTCTGTGGCGTGGTCGAAATGGTGAATGTCTAAGACCAATTCCTGCGATTTACAAGGATCTCCACACGCTCGTCCCGTATCTACCTCAACTATTCGTGGACTTATCTAAATGAAAACAAAAGAATAATTATTTTTATTTTATTTTTTTATTAGGTAAATTAGTAACGTCTGCTAACGTAAAATAAATGTTTACAATGAAGAGAAAAATTTAACGGTTCAGGCAGGGTTCGAACCTGCGTCTCCAACGGCTTTCCGGGTCAACACGGGCGTCCTACCAATTAGACCACCGAACCGGATGCGAGTTATGAAACACATCATTATGTTTCCTGCGGGGCAAGCATATCTTGCCGCGACTTCCATTGTCGCAGCGTCACCTGCCTTACTCGCACGGTATTAGAAGAAAAGTGACAGGTAGCATTTGTCGCGCGACAAAGAGTCGCATGTCAAAGTTATGAATCAATAGATACAGGGATTGATTGTAGATGGAGAAATTCGATTAGTAAACCACTGATACACCGATTGCAGGGCTTGAGACGTTTGAACTGAATGTCATCCAATAATACCTACTAGGATTTAGTATCAGTATAAACTACGATGTGAGGTTAATTGGATTTTCTTCATATCAATACACAAAATATAAAAAGAACAATATTATCATATTAACACACACAATATAAGAGGTGTAATTATTTCTTGTAATCAAAAAGCAAGATAGCAGCATTGCCATGTGAACTTAAAAGAAACGCCTGGAGTGTTAGAGAACCAGCTCTGCTTAACTCTAGTGTCGCTACAGAGCCAACTCAAAAATGCATAAAATGAAACATGTAATGTCTAATTATTTAATATGGGTATTGGGTACACACCACAATTTTTAGAGACCGAGGATCAAACCAGCGTGTCCGGTGTCCTCTACCATGTTATGCATGTAATTTTTCCCTGTGCTATGTATCAATGGTTCAAAAATGCATGTTAAAAATGGTATGTATAGTGTAAAAACAATCACAAACCCTAAGCACCAACCTGATACGGGATGAACGATGAGTCACTCAGCGACTCAACAGGTGAATCCCGAGCCGTATATGCAGCGCATTGACAACACACAAAACTGCAGAGGAACACCATCCAATCTGACACAATATAAACGTATCGCCTCAGAGTCAGGTATCTGGCGACGATGTGGTGGATCCCGTAAACACTTATCTCCATGATTCTGGCTTACCATGAACTCTCAACTTATATATTTAGTGAATTTGCATGGAGATAGCTGTCAACAAATATTATTAGTAACCTTTGTGTGATTCACGGCACACTAGGAGTGGAAGGCACCTAGAATATGCCGATTATTAAATAAAGTAGACGTAGAAAATGTAGAGACTGACTGTTTTAAGGATAGAATTGTATATAGTTAGTAATGTTTTCTTTTATATTGTTTATTTTGTTAATCTGAAAGAGTAAGACGGTTTGAAAACTGTGATTTTGCTAAATGTCACATGTCAACATGCTATTAAAAACAAATTAATAAATCATTGCCATGTAGTAAAGCCTACGCTTTATAAAGAAAATGTAAACTTTTTACTGGGATCAAACACGACACTCGTAAATAACATTTAAACGAATAATGTGAGAGGACTGCCAATACAAAGATGATGTCTATACAAAGTCGTGTGACACCAAAACTCCTTGACAAATCCGTTTACATTCATACAAATTCGTTAACATTATTCCTAAAGAGAGTGAATGCTATAAACGCTTGGTGTAGACGGCAACACTTTAGTCAGATCGCTGTTCTTTGTCTCTGTCGGTCACATGGTGTGGTGGCATGGTGGGTGTGGTGGTTAGAGCTCAGCTGACAGATTAACTAAGTAGTCCATGCCTCTGCCTCTGTACCTCTGCTTAAAAAAATGCTCCTACCTCTACAAATACCTCGTATTTCCAGGCACCTAAAATGAACGGAAATTCACGTGAATTTTACGGAACCTCAAAAAAATGTTTGATGTTTTGACCTATCCACCCTCGCAACAGTATTGAATTTGCAGCAAGGTTCCCTCGAAATTTACTTAGTAAAATAAGGGAGACCTTCAATCTCCCGTCTCCGTATTTCACTCAATTATGTGGGGAGTGCATAGGAAATTATGTTTCCTAAGTACGACCCACTCGTCTAAGGCGTCGCATCGTAACCAAATATAAAATGATACGGAAGATTTAGATTTAATTTAATCTATTGTATTGATTTAATATCACACGATTTTCACTTTCACAGTATTATAAAAAAACTGATATTAAGGCTCCATATCCTTTCGAAAATGCTGGTTCTTTTAGATATTTTTCTCTATGATCAAACATGTTTCTTAACATATTATCAACTAGCGACCCGCCCCGGCTTAGCACAGGTGCAATGCTGATAAATTATGCATGTATATACTCTTGAATCATTCTATTTATTAAAAAAAAACCGCATCAAAATTCGTTGCGTAGTTTTAAAGATCTCAGCATACATACGGACAGACAGACAGCATGAAGCGACTTTGTTTTATACTATGTAGATCATGTTACTACTTAGAACAGGGCTATTGAGATTTATTGGTTATATTTCAAAACTACAGTTTTAATTTTACATTGATAATTTTTGTTTCAAAAACTACTCCATATTGTCAGAATAGACATGTTGACTAATTTTTTTTGAGGATGTCAATCGATTCTATTTTTTATTGTGATCAAATGTCTATATGGGACTGACTACACTTAAACTGCTCTAAAAGTCAGAAATGACCGTCAAAGTTCAACATTTCTACGTAGCGCTAAAAACGCTCCATACAAAACGCGTCAGGCTAGTGACGTCACAGGCCGGTATAGGTACCAATAATTGTATGGAAAAATTAAGAAATTTGTCATTTTCACCGTGAAAAAGTGCGTTTAAGTTCATAGTTGTCATACAGTTATTGTTTCGTAAAATTATGAGGATTCTGAAAACATTTTCAAAATTAATTTTGGATTAAAAAAAAAAATCATAAAATTTGCGTACCTTTGAAGTCACATATTTCCAAAAAAGATATATGTTTCTGGATTTTTTTTCTTTGTTTCGTGATATATTTAGCTTTTTTTATTCATATAACTACAGTACGCTGTAGAATTCAACATCAGTCAAATAGCCTTTTCAGTAGAAAACTGTTTTTTTTTTCAATATATTTTCGACTGCACACTAAAACGTAGTGATTACAATACTCTTTGCTGCACACAATGAAAGCATGGAAAAGCTATGTTACTTTCTAGCACTCAGGGAAAATTAAAAAGTTGGTTGAAATTATCCATATATTTATCATAATATGAAAAACATTACCTCGATTAATTACCTCGACTATTCGCACGGTTCGAAAAACTCGTGCGACTAGAATATGTCGCCTCTTCAATCTCTTCGAGACCATGGAAGTAAAATTCCTGAAACCTTTCTGAACGCGACTAAATCCCATTTTTTTTTTATAATAATGTGATTTAGATTTATGTGCAAAGATAAAATTATACGAGGGCTGTTCCGAAAATAGTTAGTCAACGGCGTACTATTAATTGTATTCGTTTAATTTTACTGTAGCCTAAAGGCAAATTTCATTACAAACTCTTTCGCGTAAGGGCCTGGCCACATGTCCACGACACGGCGTCGTAAATGTAAAACGACACGGTGTCGCGTCGGAGCGCGACACATTATCCACCGTGCGAATATCCGTTGCCGCGTCGTGAAAACACACGACACGGCGTCGTAAACGTAAAACGACGCTGTGTCGCGTCGGAGCGCGACACAATTATCCACCGTGCGAATATACGTTGCCGCGTCGTGAAAACACACGATGCTGTGTCGCGTCGGAGCGCGAGACAATTATCCACCGTGCGAATATACGTTGCCGCGTCGTGAAAACACATGCTGCACCGGGCACCGCAGGTCGCGCCGCGCGCCGTTCAGATTAACTTTCCTGTGTTGAGTAGATGCACGGTGCGGTGCCACGTTCGATTACGACGCCGCAGCTTCTCGTACATGTTCAAAATATTTTGCGATCAGTTTTCAATTCGACATGGATCCTATCACACGTATTCTGCTCTTGTTGCTTTTAAGAAGAAGCATGAAGAAAAAGCAGAAGAAACGAAAATGTTGGATAAATCCATATCTTTCTATTATGAACCATGATGGCAGTCATTTCAAAAGGAAGTACGAGGCTTTAAAAATAAGTGATCACAAGTTTTATGATTATTTTAGAATGTCTGTGTCAAGTTTTGAAGAACTATTATGGAAAATATCGCCTCGTTTAAAAAGGCAAAATGTATTTACCTGCGACCTGCGGTGCCCGGTGCAGCATGTGTTTTCACGACGCGGCAACGTATATTCGCACGGTGGATAATTGTGTCGCGCTCCGACGCGACACAGCGTCGTGTGTTTTCACGACGCGGCAACGTATATTCGCACGGTGGATAATTGTGTCGCGCTCCGACGCGACACAGCGTCGTTTTACGTTTACGACGCCGTGTCGTGTGTTTTCACGACGCGGCAACGGATATTCGCACGGTGGATAATGTGTCGCGCTCCGACGCGACACCGTGTCGTTTTACGTTTACGACGCCGTGTCGTGGACATGTGGCCAGGCCCAAGAGTCACTGGCCAGTGACATTCAGTTATTTTTTTATGAAATCAGAAAAAAAACATGTCTGTCACTTTTTGTTCGCAAAAATGGAGCTAACGCGGGAAGCATTTCGTGCTATGATATATTATGATTATAAACGAGGGTTAACTTACAAGGATTCTCATGAAAATTTAACTAGTGTTTTTGGGGCCTTATCCCCATCTGTTGCCACTGTCAGTTACTGGTTCCGTGAATTTAAGCGTGGGCGGAGCGACATCAAAGATGAGCCTAGACCGGGGCGACCGCCAACGGCAGTCACTCTAGAAAATGTTATCAAGGTGGAATGGCTAATCAAGGAATCTCGAAACATTACCCACCGAGAGATTCAGGACGAACTGAATATTGGATCCCGGGCAGTTTCTACCATTTTGCATGACCACCTTCAAGTTCGGAAGGTTTCGTCTCGATGGATACCACATTTTCTCACACAGGAGCAAAAAGACATACGTGTCGATTGGTGCAAATTTAGCTAAAAAAATTTGATAATGGTAATTCACAACAAGTGAGCTACATTGTGACATCCGACGAATCTTGGATATATAGCTACGACCCATTTACAAAACAGCAATCAACACAATGGGTCTTTGAAGAAGATGATTTACCTACTAAAGTAGTTCGCGGTCGAAGCGTCAACAAAAAAATGGTTGCTGTTTTTTTTCGACGTAGTGGACCTGTAGCCGTAATTCCACTTGAAGATCGGAAAACAGTTACCAGCCAATGGTACACTGAAGTTTGCTTACCACAGGCCTTCTAAGAGCTGAACGTCAGTCGTCCAAGTACTGGAGCTCGGGGCATCATTTTTCATCAAGATAATGCTCCGGCCCACACGGCTGCCAGAACCACGGAATATATTAGCAAATCAGGAGTGCAATTGCTACCACACCCTGCATACAGCCCTGACCTGGCTCCGTGCGATTTTTTTCTGTTCCCCACGTTAAAAAAATCATTACGTGGGCGACGATTTTCGACGGCGGATGAAGCAGTGGACGAATTCAGGCGACTTTTTTTTGACCTTCCGCAAGAACAGTTTTTCTCCTGTTTTGAAAGTTGGTTCAGTCGTATGCATAAGTGCATAAAGGCAGCAGGGGAATACTTTGAAAAGTTGTAAATAAAGTTTTATTATATTCCTTATAGTTTTTGTTTAACTAAAAAATTTGGGAACAGCCCTCGTATTTGTTTGCGGCAGTCGGGTATGAGCTAATTTCGCGGAATGTTATTATTTATTAAATTGATGTGTAAGAATGTTAATTTATGTGACACTACAAGAGAAGTGAGGGTATCTTTTTCTCAGATTTCAGTCATGTCTCTCATTGTGGTGTATATTTTGCAATACTTTCTAAAGTAATAGTATCTTAATTAATAATAATATCTCAGAAAGATAAGAACTTCAGATAGACGCAAACCTAACTCTGAAGCTGAACCTTGCGGAATGGAAGAAACGGACCGCAAAAGCCGACTCTAAATAAATGGGTTAAGGTCTACGATGATGGTGATGATATCTATACCCACTTACAAAGATTGAGAAAATAGTACCTATTACAAGCAATTCTTAAATCACTTGAAAAATATACCTTCTATCAGTACACGCTAGTTTCATTTCGATACGACGGTACAGAATAAAGACACTACAGAAACCGCACTCTTTTCTTATTTGCCGCTTTGGCAAAGGAATAGAATTATCCTACTAATTTCTGATTGGTAATCTGAATGACATACTACGTCGTTGGTTGTGCACGTTGTGGGGCGTGTCATACTCCTAGGGTTGCCTAAACCAACAAAACGAAAACTACGTGTCGGTAATTGTACTTGTTTCACACGCTAGTTTTATTAAATATTCACTACGTCCTAAATAAGACGAACCTGACCCGATCTTTATGATTATGGACGCTGGAAGTGCCTACTGGATCTCAGTATTCGTTCAGGGGACATATGTGCAGTTTTCGCATTCCGATTCACTGCTCACAGTTAAGGCCAATATCATAAAATGGACCTGATGGTGGACTCTGGAAATGTCCATTGAGTCTCAGGATTTATGAACGCAGACATGTGTGGTTTGAAAATCCACGGCCCATGATCAGTAGGGTGGATCGCGGTAGTATTAAAAAAATTTTTTTTTCATATTTGATTTCTAATAGTTTTTAAAAGTTGTAGCATTATACAACATTACAGAATCTATTTTTTTTATATTTTTATACCATTATCTTATGCCACCGCATCTTAGCCAAAGAATGAAAAAAAAAAAAGTTTGAGTCATGTTTTAAAAAAAATCCTGAGATAAAAGTATATCTTTATTTCTTTTACTGTTCATTTAAAACAAAAATCAAAGAGTTTAAGTTTGTGAAATTACTAACTAAATAAACTTTCGAGCACTTATTACTAGCCAAATCATCTGCCTTCTAGTGTCTATTTTGTCTTAAAATCTCTCTTACTCTCAAATTTTGGCATGATTTTTCTTGAAGCCAACTTTGAATCAACCCTTCTCTTGATATTTTAGTACATGCAGATACGGACGCTTCTGTCGTAATTTTGACTGCTCTTTCTACTGCTTGGGTATGATTGGGCAGATGTAGAAACAGAGTGTTAGGATCATTGCCACATTTTAGTCTGAGCAAACGCTGCGAGTTCTTCATCAGTTAATTCGTCGAGGACCGGGGGTGCTGTAATTTGATTGTCCTTCCAATTGATAAGGCTAGTAATATAATTATCAGCGTTTAAGTTTAGGCACTTGAAATATCCTAGGTGAAGACGCTAATGCCGATTTGCGTGCCTTGAAAATACGCTGGACCGCCAATTCACGCACTTCTTGTTTATCATGAGTCAACATTGACAAAAAATATTTTCCGGATGAGCGGCATAGCTGTTTCTGCGTATGACGGGATCTATAAACGTTTTAAGATTGCTGAATAAAATACCTAGATCGCTTAACCTGTTCAAAAAAATGTTTGGCTGCGTGTTGACATTTTGGAGCTATTTTTTCGGCAAACCATACCGGGCATACACTTTTACGATAAAAGTGGCCAAAATGTGCAAACATTCAGATGTATTTTCTGTCGCTGCATATAACCGCAATATTCTGTTAGCTCTCGTAAGCCATCTTACATGCGAGAGCATTCCTGGAGACTTCGCTGTTCAATCTTCAGGAAAATTACCACTTGTGACGGCAGACACGTTCTCTGATCTATTAAAAAAGCTTGTTCAGGTTTGGGAACCTTCTTGTCTTTGGGACAAGTACACTGCTCAATATTCTTGCACGAGGATATATCAAATAAAACTTTACTTTGTGCCACAAAATCTTGCTTTTTCTCTTCTGTAAGCCGGGTAATAGATTTCAAGAGATTCTTACACTTAAGATGGTACGCTTTTATCATTTGTATCACTCTTTTATGGGACACAATCGGTAATGAGGCTTTTACCCATATGTTTTCAATGTCCCGTGACATCATTTCAGCAATTTCGGAAAACGTAGGCTCCTTCAGATTTTGCACTTGCATTTTAAGGCCATACCTCGTCCATTCCCAATACTTCATATAACGTCCTCGTAAGTAGGAAGTACATTTTCTTTTATTTGGCAATTAGTACCAAACAAAGGGCAACACAGAGCACTACGAGTTTTTTCCATAATTAAAATACACTAGGTGGCGTATTAAAAGATAAAACAGCACGAAATAAACAATTTCTATGAATCACGGATGACTTTTCATTGCAAGTACTATTTAGCCTCAACTCTAATAAATCCGTGTCCTACCGTGCTCTCGTATGATTTTATGGTGTCAAAAAAATTCTACTTTTTCTACTTTTCGAACTAAGGACTATACAAGTAATCAGAATTATTGTGTTATACGTAACGTTTCTAATTATATATAAGTTTTATGATTTGTGAATTAAAGGTTTAAAATTTAGCGTTTAAGAAATTTCAAGGCTCTTGCGGAGGCATTTAACCATTTCCGATTGCTATAGTGCAAAACTAAATATTAATCTTTACACAAAACTACAACTTTTTATTACTATTAGAATTTTGAAATACCAAAAAAAATTTTTTGATCCACTCTAATGATCAGGTCAATTTTATGATACGGGGTCTAAATGTTCATTGAGGCATATGACGGTTAAAAGTAGGTTATTTATGTTCAAGATTAGATGACATTGTTAGAAACTAAGTAAACAACTAACAAAATTAGTTACAATTACAACTGAACCTAATATAAGCGTGTTATAAAGGCGTGTCACTTCGTTCGAGGAAGAAAAATACTAAATAAGAGGTTCTACCCTGTTCTTCTGCTTCGGCGCAGTTATCACGTAAAGAACATCCAATAACCTCCATCGTTAGATGTCCTTTTACATTTTTACCTGAGAGATGGTGTTGATGCTCACATTTCTAAGAAACACATGCGTCGCGGTGATTTAAGAATTTTACGGAAATTATCACCTCGATCAGGCAACTGGATGTTCTTTATTTTTATTTTTCATCAGAATTAAATTGTGGAGGCTCCCACCGTTCCCTCTCCACTCAGAGGCTGACTGCTGGTACTGGGTCCGGGGGGTTAGGTTAGGGTATAAAGGATCGATGCGCACTGTGTACCTAAATACCTAATCGAAAACACTATTTCAGTGATCATACCATAAATACGGAAAAAAGAGATGAGACGCTGTTGTATTTTCCTTATAGATCATACGAGGGGCACACCGAAATGATCGGGAATAGAGTACTTTAAACTGAGTTACATTAAATCCTTTTTTGTCACATGCATACTGGCGACTTACAATCACGATGCCGTTTTTACAATTTAAAAAAAGAACGATATATTTTTTTAATTCCATTTTTAAATTGACAACTCGATGAACAAAATGGAACTGACGCGTGAAAATTTTCGTGCAATTATTTACCATAACTTTCGTCGTGGCTTATCTCCAGATGAATGTCGCAATGAGCTTGTTACTATATACGACATTGAAGCACCTAGTCAGACGACAATATATCGGTGGTATGCTGAGTTTCGACGGGGTCGTGCCTCTCTTGGCACCGTACCTTCATCAGGTCGGCCGAAAACGGCGGTTTCGCCTGAAAACATCGCGGCTGTGGAAAAACTACTAAAAGAAGATAGACATGTGACATACGAGCAGATTCGGGCAACCATAGGCATTGGAATGACTGCAATTCACACTATTTTGCATGGTGAATTGGGTGTCAGAAAATTGATTTCCCGATGGGTACCCCATAATTTGTCTGAAGAGCAAAAGGCGGCTCGTGTTGATTGGTGCCGATCTATTCTGAAATGCTACAATGGAGGAAAGTCAAAAGCCGTTTATAATATGGTCTCGGGTGACGAATCCTGGATTTATTCTTATGAGCCTGAAAGAAAGCACCAGTCGGCAGTATGGGTCTTCGATGACGAGGTCAAACCAACGAAAGTTGTGCGTTCTCGAAGCGTGTCGAAGAAGATGGTGGCTTCGTTCGTCTCAAAAAAGGGGCATGTTGCCACAATTCCTCTAGAAGAACAAAGAACCGTTACCGCTGATTGGTATATCACAGTTTGTTTGCCGGAGGTGCTGGCCGAACTTCGCCAAGGGAACCCGAGACGCCGCGTCATCTTACACCACGACAATGCGAGCTCCCACACCGCCCACAAAACAACTAAATTTTTGAACAACGAAAACGTTGAGTTGATGTCCCATCCTCCATACAGCCCTGACCTGAGTCCAAATGATTTTTTTACGTTCCCTAGAATTAAAGATTTATTGCGTGGTCAGCGGTTTGAGAACCCAGAAGCCGCTGTGGAAGCCTATAAATCGGCCATTTTGGCAATGCCTACTTCAAACTGGAATTATTGTTTTAATGACTGGTTTAAAAGAATGCAAAAGTGCATTGAATGTAACGGAGAATACTTCGAAAAACAATAAAATATAATTTATGTATATAGTGCACATAGTTTTTTAAATTCCCGATCATTTCGGTTTGCCCCTCGTACCTAAATTAATTTGAGCATATTTATGTGTTGGTGAATATTTGTGTTATGACACGCGCTGTTAAAGGTCATGTTCATGATATGCTGTGAGAAAAAATGCATTAACCTGAACTTCAAATAAAATAAGTGTATATTTGTCTGCTCATACCAGTGACTTAACGATTGCTCTATCTAAAAAGTTTCAAGTTACTAGGAAGATATCAAATCAGTGTATCAGTGCAAGAAACTAGTGAAAAACCCAAGTGTTCTGAAGTGAAATATGACAATGGAACAATTACCAGCGTTCGGAAGTGTATTAGATGCTTATATGTCACTGACGATTAGATATACGTGGCAGGAGGTGTTTCACTTCATTTGTATAGCATTGGGTTTTATTAACTTACTGCTGTTTATGATCAGTTTCCCCTTTGGAATGATATCCTGGATTCTTATTCCAAAATGGCGGCAATTCCGATACTACGTGTTCTCAAATCTTTGTGTTGCGGGCTACATTAACGCAATAGGTTACCATTGGTGTTGGCACGTGAATCAATCTCCAGTAATAGTGGTACTAATATTGTTGGTGCCACGAACTGTTATGAGTCATTGGGTGTTAGTAGCCATTTCTATGTTCTACTCTGAAATGGTAAACGTCTATAATGCTACAATTAGTAGGATATATTTAAAAACTAATATATTCACTTGGATAATGCCTTTCCTTGAAATTGCGACTGTTTATGCTATTGATCGTTACTTCCAAATTGATATCGTTGTGAATTTCCATTATGGAATCAATATCTTTATTCTGTTGATCGCTTTCGTTTTATATCTTTGTATTATTTATTCTGTGCTTAAGTCATTTACCCGAATGGAATCGAGAAGAGAGATATGTAAAAAGATCGTAACTTCTGCTGGAATCGTTGTACCTTCCGGGGCTTCCTCCTTGTTACCGTTGCTGATAATGGAAGTGTTTCATGTGAACTTGATATTATATAACATTGGTATGATTGCATGTTTGCTCACCTTAAGTATAGGCCAAGTAGCGTTCTTGTCTTTAAAGCAGCATCGGCTACTGTGGTCTGAGTATAGGCAGAAGCGTAAACGAATTGTTAATGTTTAAATTCTATTGGGACCATACAGATTTAAGTTCACGTTTTTCCTGTTCACATGTCCCTATAGTTAGTAAGAATTATTTTAGGACTCCAAATCTACCTACCTTTGTTATATGAAAAACAATTGTCTTTATTCCAGTATGCAGTGTGGGTATGGCCACAAACTGCTACTTTAAATACAAAAATAGAAGATTTTTTTTTTTCTAAAAGTGTAATTTTTCTGAAAATCCGGTTCAGATAGCGACAAGATTATGGTAAGGTGGGGTAAGACTGTCACCTGGGGGAAGACTGCCACTAACTTACTATTTTGGCTTAGTGAACCAAACAGGATCTTAGCCTCCGAAACGACAGCACGCCACATGTCCCGATCCTGCGCAGTTTCTCGCCAGTTTTCGACTGAAAAAGACAGGTCTGATCTGACCCCATTAGACAATAAGCTATGTTAGTCGTATCCCACCTTATCTGACTTGGCCTTCGAGGGTGGTTGATGCCACGTTTCCTGAAAAGAACGAGAGGCTTGTATTTATGGATGTAATTTGTTTTTTTCTGAACTGATTTTATTTTTGCTAGTATTGATTTTCATAGATTAACATATTGGACGAGTATAAATTATGCTAATTATATTTGCCTACTCTAAAATTGTTTTATTTATCCGTCATTATAACTTTAGAATAGAATCAATTAAAATGCTTCAGCGAATCCGGAAGACGGGTCTGAACAGAATTTAGCTGTAGGTACAGTGGCGGATTAAGAGATGTTGCACGTTTTATAGCTTAACATAATGTCAAAAATTGACAAACATTTTCTATCCTCGACTATACAAGTTGACCTAGAACATAGATTCATGAAATTTGGTAAGTAACTTTTTTCAACCCGTGAATTTATATTTGATTTCACTACGGAACCCTCTATGCCAAGCAAGACTCGCATTCAACTGTTTTTCGAATAGCTTTCGGGAGTTTACAAAAAGTGAATATTCAAAGTCAAAGTCAAAGTCAAAAGTATTTTATTCAAAGTAAATTCCCAGCGAATGTTTTTTGAAGGTCAATTTTAACATTAAATAACTTAACTATAGACAATATATATTAACTTAACATCAGGCGCTCTGCTCCAAGTAGACGCCGAACTCACTCATTTTCAGACTCGTCGTAGACGTTTAATCAGTGTTTGAAGATTATGAAAAACATATATATCATACTTAAGGATCTTGCGAATACGAAATCGTGTTCAGCAACATGATTGCAAAAATTTCACTCTATAGAAAACAATCCCAAAGTGACCTCTATTCGTTATATCTTTTCTGTAGTATGGCTAAAATACGAACCTTTTTTACCCGTTTTTTGCGTAAATGTATAGATACTAACATTATCTTATCATAGTCGATGGTATTTTCTGAATAAAATTAATTATTTAATCACTAGAACGAAATTCCTACTAAAACTACGAGCGCGATCACGCGCGGTGTCTTTTTAGTCGCGCTTCGGCGCTTGAAGAGGACGGACCTGCGTCAGTTTGCTCCGCGCGATCACGTGATCGCATTTACGAATTATTGTTGCAATAAAGATTGGAAATAAATCAGCACGAAGTAAAAAAAAAAGCTTTTCATATTATAAAACGAATAAACAAAGAAAATGCTGGAGCAAGGAATGCGAAAAAGTAAGTTAATGTTTTATTTATAATAAATTTACAGAACCTAACATCACGGTTGACATGTTCAAGTAGATGCTAATAACGCTTTCTTTATAATTTACAACAACATAATCATTTCATACAAAAGAACTCATTGCTCAAAGCATTAAGAATCAAATTGTCTTACGTACTTATTACCACAAATATATTTCATTTAAATTAAGTTTTTTAGCGTATTATGACTTATGTCTCCTGTCAAACTTGGAACGTGACACGCATGGAATTTAGTACACAGTTAACATATTTTAGTACTTTAAGTCCCTGCCGTGAAAAGGCGTGATTATGTATGCTATGTAAACTAGATATTAGTAGGTATATCGAATATATATCGGGCATCTCGGTATGTAGTTTATTTTTACCCGACTGCGCGACACAAAGGAGGGTAATGTGTTTAGCAGTCCGTTTATGTATGATAGCGCCGTTGAGATTATTCCACATTTAAATGTAGGTATCTAAATATTACTAATTGGATCATATTTATCTCAGAAGCACATTTAATAGATCATTGAGTATCTTGATAATTTAGTTATAAGTTATTGGCCAATGCTAGTTACATGAGTAATTTTGTGATTAATAATATCAATTTAAGAAATATGTAGTAGGTTCGACAATAGTATTGTTCAAAGACCCGGTTACTTAACGCCTACCGCTTACTTGTTTCTCCCCTCCATTTCATGGTACTTTGATGGGTTTTAAATACCGAGTCCTGTGACATTTCTATTCAATTCTTTGTGAACTTTTAAGGAGTTATCATAATAGTTTATTTATTCACACTCCTCATCACCACCTTACTGCCGTCACAAGTTCACACGTAGCCTTCTTGAGTATTTTAGGAGTAAAAGACTGCTCTAACATGTGTATAGTTAAAGTATTCCAAGCTGAGCTAATCCTCTTACCTGCATTCACAATAGCATTGTGTCTAATACAATCCTATCTGCTTTTGTTCTCATAAACGCGAACCTGGCGCCAACCAGTTACTTACAAAAAAAGGTTAGAACTACATTGCGTGGATATTGAATTTTCAGCCTTATTCCTTGTTGAATAGGTTTAAAATGTTTGTTGACGAGAGATCATAGTCCTTTTTCAAGAGAATACGTTCTTGAGCAGGTTCGGACGGTTGTAAAGTTCCAAAAAGTTATGATCACCATTATTCTGTTAGTGCATTTTGTAGTCTAATGTCCAAGGAAATAGAGTCGATAATCTATATTAACCTTCCAAGGTGGTTACAATCTGCTTTTACTACGAGCTCGTTATCTTAATTTGCGGTTTACCAGTTGTGGTTTGTTCAATGGTATTCAGTTCTTAAGTGGATTAGCTCAGCTTAGATAAAGAATACTATATATGTATGTTTCTTTGTGTTGGCCGATTTTGATGAATCTGACGTCAATCGAATCGTCTGTCAAAAGCATAAAAAAACTAATAATTGGATAACTATCAGGCGTAGGCGCCATATAAATAAATGTAAAATGTAATTCAATTAATTGTGTTAAATGGGCCTGATTGAATAGTTATTTAAAACTATAAAATTTTTATGTTTCTTTCCTATTGTTTTGTCGACTTATTAATTATCTTATGATCTTAGGTGTATTTCTGATCTTACAATTGTCTATGCCCTAGTCATAGCTAAAAAAAGTGCCCAAACTAAAAAAAAAAAAAAAGAGTAAGCTACTGCGCATTAATTACTAGGCTTTTTTTTTCGCAGTCGAAGTGAAAAGCAGTGTTCAACACATGGTTAAAACCCATTACGACATTCAGGTTATATTTATCCTCGCACATTTCTTTCGCTCGTCCAAATAATCACTTTGTGTCACAGTGGCTCAATATTTTAACCCATTGTCAAACAATCTACTATTAAAAGTCCGCAACATAAAGAGGCCCATTGTAAGCGACCACGTGGTCGCTTACAATGGGCCTCATAAGAAGGCTCACAGTTACTCAAAGGGCAATGGAGCGAGCTATGCTCGGAATTTCCTTGCGGGGTCGAATTCGAAATGATGAGATACGCAAGAGAACCAAGGTTGTAGATATAGCTCAGACAGTCGCCAAACTTAAGTGGCAGTGGGCGGGGCACATTCCTCGTAGAATCGATGGCCGTTGGGGCAGAAAGGTTCTTGAGTGGCGACCGCGGACCGGAAGACGCAGCGTTGGAAGGCCTCCAACAAGGTGGACCGACGACCTGGTTAAGATCGCGGGTAGAAATTGGATGAGGGCGGCGCAAGATCGATCGTTGTGGAGAACTTTGGGGGAGGCCTTTGTCCAGCAGTGGACGTCTATAGGCTGATATGATGATGATGATGCTGAACATGAAGAGGGTAGTAAATCAACATATCGACCTACAATCTACGTACCAATAATATGCATAACATGATTGGTTTACAAAACATCCATACTAATTAAAATAACTCCCGGGGGACGACATAAGATATTTATTCCGAAATTCCTCCACAATAAACAATTTGTATTTGTACAGAACACAGTTGCAAGTAAAAACTATAACATATTAGTTAAAAGAAAAAAGTTAAAACGTAAAATAACATTTAGTACTTCTATAGAAAAAATTAGCATTTCACTTTGAACGATTTGCACCGTCCACTTAAAAGACTGCCGACTGATATCACTGTATTGTGACACCGCTGTACGTGCAGTGTACATCGCCATCTCGAATTCGCGTTAGCGAACTCGGCGGGCGGGGCGGGGCGCGCGGGCGGCGCTCCGCGTCTTACCGCGCACCTCACCCCCTCAATTCGGCCGGAGGGCTGGACAATATGGCCTTAACTTAACTTTACAAAATGGAAATGCCTTGTTGGGCTGCAGTTGAGGCGTCCGACCATACGTCTTTGTCTGCTACGTATTCCTCTAGTGTATAATAAGCTTTTCTTTGCAAAGTTTGCTTTATCACTAATTTAAATTTATTTTCCGACAGACAAATAATATGGTCGGGCAACTTATTGTAGAAGCGTGTACAGAGCCCCACAAATGACTTTTGAACCTTACTTAGCCTAGTGCCTACTGATAACAATTTATCCTTATTTCGAGTGTTAAAATCGTGTATGTCACATCTTTTACGGAATAGTCTAATTGTATCACATTGCGTCCGTTTATTATTTTTAATAATAAACGTGTACGATCGTGAAGGTTATTGATTAAATTATTTATTTAATGTCAAACACATGTAAGTTAACAGTTGCACAGCAAAACACTTACTCATTATTAATAAAGTAAAATTCCATTTAAAATTCCACATTATTAATAAAGTAAGATTATCATACTTAGATTAGAATATTTAGTGAACATTATGAAATAGACAGTAAGAGTTTGAGTAACATAAGCCCATATTTTTTCGAAATACGCCCTATTACCTTAGAATATTTTTACTTCCGACAACTCGGGCTGAACTCCTTAGATCTGTAAGTTGGAAACCTCCCATAAATATTTGTTTAGGCGGTCTCATCCGTGAAACGTGAAATATGTATGAAGTAGGATTTATCTGAGTACTTATAAACAGTAGCAGCCACTTTGGATGGATCGGCTTCAATTTACGTATTGCTCAATTTTGCAATAAAGTTTATACGGTTTTTGGCTTGGAATTTGATATGTACCTGTGAGGAATTTGGTAAGTACCTGTACCTATATAATAGGATTCCGGACCAAAACGAAATATTGGACACACTCCACGATACAGAAGGCGGTGATTATATGACAAGACAAAAGGCGCAAGACAATGAATATCAAGGCAGTATAAAGCTTAAGAGTCATTTTCAAAATACATGTACGCAGTTAAGGGCTTTAATTAAAACAAAACTTAATTGATTCCATTGTGTTACGATATTTACACATACATTTTGTATGAGTAACTTTTTCACACAGAAGAAGCGATCGTAATTTTGTTTTTATTAAGCCTTTAACTATGTACATGTATTTTGAAAATGACTTATGCCAAAGGCAAGCTTAGCTTCGAAAATGTTCTAAATGGCTTCGAGAAAAGGATGGTATGGCGTGCCGGCGCGCGCATTTGCTCGACTTGGCTGGGGCACTGCTGTGCCTCCAGATTGAAAACGGGCCTGAAAGTTGACGACGATGAGGCAAGACAACGGAGGAACTTGGACGAAGTTGTATATGACGGAAAAAAATAAAGAAGAACATCTTGTGCGTTTCCCTGTCCTGCTGTAACATAATTTTGGTACAATCGTACAATAAATAGTGGCTGGGTGTTGTTTATGAAATAAGAGTTTACTTCGTTTGAAAAATTTGTTACTTTTTCTTCAAAAGATGGGCTAATCTATATATATAAATGCAAGTGTCCTGACTGACTGACTGACTCATCTCATCAACGCAGAGCTGAAACTACAAATGTTAGAGAGTTGAAATTTGCACAGTAGGTTGCATTTATAAAGTCTACAATAGATAAGAAGCGATTTTGAAAAATTCAACCCCAAAGGTGGTTAAAAAGGGGATGAAAGGTTGTATGGGGTACAAGTTTTTTTTTTATGTTACGAACTTGAAACTACGTAGAAATTATTACAATAAAAAAAAAGAAAATTGATTTCAGCGTTTTTGAAAATTCATCCCATAAGATGGTAAAATAGGGGTTGAAAGTTTGTATGGAGATCAAATATTTTTTTGAGTGCGGGACTTGAATCTTTGTATGAAAGCATATTATTAGAATACAAGAAAAGTGATTTCAGCGTTTTTAAAACTTCATCCCCTAAAAGGGTTAAAAAGGGGTTCAAATTTTTAATCCATTACAAATTCTTTGAAACTTCTTATAAAGGCATATTTAAGAATAAAAAATAACATTAATTGATCGTTATTAAAAAATCAACCTCTAAGGGGGTTAAAAGGGGGATGAAAGTTTGTCTTGGGGTTCAAATTTAATTTTAGGTATCAAATCAGGTATTAAAATAAAATAAAAGAAAACTGATTTCAGAGTTTTTGAAAATTCGTCCCCTAAAAGGGTTAAAAAGGGGTTGAAAGTATGTATGACGATCAAAAAAATTTTTGCGTGCGGGATTTTAAACTTTGTATACAGGCATATAATTAGAATACAAGAAAGAATATTTCAGCGTTTTTGAAAATTCTACCCCTAAGGGGGTTAAAAAGAGGATGAAAGGTTGTATCGGGTATAAATTATATTTTAAAGGTATTTTATAAAAAAAGATAAGAAAACTCATTTCAGCGTTTTTGAAAATTCAGCCCTGAAGGGGGTGAAAAAGGAGTTGAAAATTTGTATGTAGGTCAAACATTTTTTTGAGTGCGGTACTTAAAACTTTGTGTAAAGGCATTATTATTCGAATCAAAGAATTTATAAACGTCGTTCTTAAACTCATCGAATTTAGTAAAGCTATTCGTTCGTAGATGTACCTGATTTTATAATGATACCGCGTATTTAGAGCAAATTAGCCGAAAAAAAGTAAAATAAGGCCAAGAGCGAGTCGGACTCGCGTACGAAGGGTTCATTACTATTTCGTAAAATATTGCAAAAAAGCACGTTTAGCAATTTCAACATTACTTAGATCTGATTATAATAAAGATGTAAAAAAATTCACGATAAAGGTTCCACGCGGACGAAGTCGCGGGCAACAGGTAGTTCAAGTATATATACACTATTATATATATACCTTAAATTCAAGCATTCTGATTTTTCTGCATCCATTGCCCTTTAGAGATATCGCAATGCCTCATCGAATAGGGCCCTGATCAGCGTTTCTGAACAGGTGTATCGTAGTAGTTTGTATTCCATACCCAACTCGTTACTATCTGGGGCGTTGAAGCAATTTGTAAATTGTAGGCGTGTTTTCTTATCCAAATTATAGGCAAATATAGAACGAATTATATAACAATGATCTTGAGCCTAAGTCTACAAGAAATTTACAAAATACGTGCCCCTAATTTAAAAAAAAACAATGAAATAAACATTATAATGATACTATCACTCTCTCTTGCTCTTCCTAGCTGTTATCCCACATGGCGGTAGGGCCAATTTTCCTTACTTTGCTTCTCTATTTATGATTTATTTATAGAACCATTTATCATTTATTTACCATCATAATCGCAATCATCGTATATTTACAGTTGTGTCAATTAATTTTCACAACTTGCGTCATACAATATGGAACAAAAACGAACAAGTTTTTAAATAAATAATATATATAACATAAATATAGTAAGTATTTAATAAAATTGTTGTTGCATGAAATATATTTTTGGTCTACCATGTGATATTACTTTGACATTACTTGAAATCTGAAGATCTGTAATCATAATAGTCGTTAATCGGGATGTTCCAAGAAAAGCCATCATTTTACGCTCCGAATGCATTGAATAGAACCTATTGCATTCCCTTCCCCGCTGGTAATAGATTAGTTAAATATGCGGATAAGTTAGAAGGGTCTTTTTTAATAAAAACATGTACATAGTTAAAGGCTTAATAAAATCAAAATATAACGATCGCTTCTTTTGTGTTACGAAAGTTACTCATACAAAAGATATGGGTGACTATCGTCACACAAAGGAATCAATTAAGTATTGTTTTAATTAAAGCCCTTAACTATGTACATGTTTTTTGAAAATGACTCAGATGCGATAGGTAGATTACTATTTGATATTATGTAACATCACTAACAGCAAAATGTTGTAATTGTTAACCAAAATCTGAGACACAATAAAGATTAATTAATTATTATTATCGTATGGCTTTATTTTCGAGTCTGTTTACAAATTAACATCCAAGTTCTTCGCCCATTGGGCTGCGTTTCCGTCTAATGTTAGTAAGTCCAGGGGTCTCCAGGGTATCTACGTCGTGGGCAATCGTGGACGATGTGGTGTATGGACTGAACCGGTGCCCCGCAATCACATTTCGGTGTTTCACGCCATCCACACCTGAGCATGAACTCGCCACAACGGCCGTGTCCAATGCGGATTCTATTGAGTGGGAACCGCTATTAAGTTGGCACCATTCCCGTCTCGGTGCCGAGAAGCCCTGTGGTTTACTTGTAGGGTCGAAATTTGCATGAGCACTCTTAGGCAAGTTGGTCAGCCATTCTTCCTTCCATCTATCTGTGATGTTGAAACCGTGCTCAACTAGATCCTGCGCCGTGTTGTAGGGTGGGCATCGAGACTTGAGGCGTTGCTTGGGAGGGCGGCTGAATTTCTTATGGATGGGCAAGTTTGGATTTGGAGCAATCTTGTTTGCTTCCGCAAGTAGGGCTTGTTGTCTCCTTAAATGTGTTGGGGGAATATGGATTAGAGTTGGCAGCCACTGGATAGGAGTCGATTGTATGGTGCCGGATATGCAGCGGACATAAACTTAACTTAACATAACTTCTTCGAAGTTGGACGTCCACCTTCCCCACATGGGCGCTGTTTAGCCATATGGGCGCGCAGTATTCCCCCGCGGAGTAAACCAAACTGAGACCTGTTGTGCGTAGCACATCTGCACTCGCTCCACATGTGGTACCAGTTAACTTGTGGAGGATGTTATTCCGAGTTCCCAATTTCTTACTTAACTTGCTAAGATGGGAGTTGTACGTCAAGGACCGATCAAGTGTTACGCCGAGGTATTAAGGCTGTGGGTTATATGCGAGTGGTTTGCCATCAAAAAGTACAGTGGGGCTATAAGAGGCTAGCTTGTTGTTCAGGTGGAAGGCGGATATCTCCGTTTTGCAAGCATTGGGCACTAGTCTCCACCTTTTAAAATACTTATTTAGCACCTGCAGGTCGGCGGTAAGTTGAGTTTCCGTGAATCCAAAGGTTCTATGCTCGTAGGTCAGGGCAATATCGTCAGGATATATAAACTTTCTGGATGCCGTTTCCGGCAGATCGTGAGTTTAAAGGTTGAAAAGCAGCGGTGCCAGTGCAGATCCTTGAGGGAGGCCATTGTTTAGTTTTCTAGGATGGCTCTGCTTATCACCCAGGTGGACCACGAATTCTCTGTTACTCAGCATGTTAATTATTAGGCCAGTAATTCGACGGCAGGGGACAGCCTTTAGTAACTTTAGGTGCAAACCATGGCGCCATACCGTTTCATAGGCTGCAGATAAATCCACGAAAACTGCCACAGTTTTTGTTGTTGTTGGAAACCAGCCTCAATGTGTGTCGTGAGGGACAGCACCTGGTCCGCGCAGTTACGACTTCCTCTGGAACCAGCCTGCTCCAGCGGGACCATGTTGATAATTAGGGGTGCAATTCTGCCTGAGATTATTTTTTCCAGGAGTTTATAGAGGGAACTAGTAAAAGTAAAGCTATTGGTCTGTAGCTCCGTGGGTCGTCCGCTTGTTTGTTTGGCTTGAGGATGGCTATTATTTTGGCGTAGTTGAAAGTGGGAGGTAGTTTGTTTCTAGCTAAGATGGCTGAGTAGCCAGGTCCTACAGTGAGGCCCTAGGTTCTTGATGAATTCGTTGTAGACACCGTCCTGGCCAGCTGCTTTGCCCAATTTAAGCAGTTTAATGGAAGAAGATGTTTCCTGTACCGAGAAAGGTTTTGAAATGGCATCATCAACAGAAAGTTCTCTCTTTAGGTTTTGTAATTGCTTCTTTACTGTTTTAGTATGTGGTTTGTCTCCTCTGGCACGTGACGTCTCCACGATTTGGTTCGTTATCGAGTTGGTCAGTTTCTGAGTTACACATACATTTTTTGGACCCGATTTGCCAGTTAATTTGTTCAAAACTTTCCAGGCCTTCCTACTAGAAGTTCTAAAATCCATCCTTTACACCATGTCTATCCATTTGTTCCTGCGCTCCGAGTCCAGCGAGTCCAAGAGCTGTTGTCCTATCTCTGATCTCTGGTAAGTTGGTATTGTTTGTGGAGCTCCTCGCTATTTTGAATAAATGATTTATTATTATTATTATTTTCAGAGCAGCCAGGAACATAGGTCTTTCTATAACCTCGCGGAACGTGCTGCTTTGCCACTTTGGTGATAAGTCCCACAAACCTCGTATAGCTTTCGGCTCTAGGTGGGATCCATCGAATATCAGCGTCAATGTCCTTTGAAAAACCAGCCCAATTCGCCTTTTGAAAGTTCCACCTGGCGAGAGGCATTGATTGCATTAATGGGATATGATTTCCGGTTTTCATCAACACAGGGCGGTGTTGGCTGTTGGGGAAATTCAACAGTATCTTTCTAGTGATCTGCAGTGGAACGCCTGTGGGTTCACATGAAACAAATGTCAGATCTGGGTTGTAATCTTTCTTTCAACGGGCTGACCTGAAAGATCCCTTGTCTTTTGCATCGAAAACCAAGGTTGTTACTCGTTTAGCACCACCCGGGGGACACGTGCAGGGTTTTGGTGGCAATTCCTGCGGACGTGAGTAACTTCATCCCCTTCGTGTATTAATTAATAAATTAATTAATACACAAGACAGACGACATAAATAAGACGACAGCCTAATAAGAAAAGGTTTAAAAACGGTAAAAAAAAAACATTCATTTGTTGAACATAGGTATGGTAAAATTAAACCTCACGTCAATTTAGATTCTCTAATTTGTAGTCGAAAATAATAATTATATTTGTAATATAGACTAAAATTTACGTGTCCGCATCTATCTCACTTATAATGTTCAGCTCTCTCCTAGCAGATATCTAAATACCTGCTCCTTTCCCCGCTCCGGGTACAAAGCAATCTCGCTCAATACAGATTACTTAGGTAGGTACAAATACTCGATATTATCGTAATTCGTAGCATTCAATAGAGGTGGAATACAAGTAGGTGGGATGAAACTCTATTCCAAAAGCTTATTCCCCAACCTGTCTGCTCTGTTGTGATAACTAGATGCAAATGTAGGTACTTTTATTACTAGCCAAAGGTTCTCTAAAGGCCGTTGCGATGTTCAGGAATTATTTTAGCTGCCGTAAACATTCCGTAAATTGCAGAAGAGTAAAAATGCGTAACATTTTTTTTTGTTTCAGCCTAGTCGGGTAAACATATCGTTCTAGATACTTCGACCTACTTTTCTGTTAAACTCAAACTCAAACTCATTTTATTGGTGAAGCAGATCACAGGTCATTTTAGTTATACACAATTACAAGATTGAAATTACGATAAGGCTCCGTTTCCACCAGTGCGAGGATGCATAGCGAGAGCGAGGGATATGTTTTTGTTAACCAATAAAATCAATTTCGCTGAGCGAGGATAAGTAAATGAAGTTATCCCATTGGTTAACAAAAAAACATCCCTCGCTTCGCTTCCTCGCACATCTCTGGTAGAAACGCAGCCTAACATTTACAAAAAATCACGGTTACAATAGAATTAATTATTATAATTACTATTTCGAAAATAATGTCAAACAATAGGTACATTAAAATGAATACTCAATTTAAAATAATATTGTTATACTTACACAAATTCATATACCAAAATTCATTATTTAATTACTAACGATAATATAATTTCCAGTGTCCAGAAATTCCTCGACGCTGTAATACGCTCGCTCGATAAGCCATTTCTTTAATTTTAATTTTAATGTCGCTACATTAGTTGCTAGTGTTAGTTGCAGTGATAGTTTCTGGCAACTTATTGTATACTAACGGCCCCATGATGTGCGGCAATTTCCGATATTTAGTAAGTCTTCCAGGGAGTGACCCTAGCTTGTGAGCATTACGAGTAGCTCGACCATGAATCTCTCCACGGATGCGATATGCACACCGGTGTTCAAACACATACAATGCCACCTGAAAGATTACGAGAGACGGGAGAGTCAGTATTCCCAGTTCTTTGAAATGAGATTTCGCGGATACACCCTGCGGTATGAATGTTGTCGCCAGAATCTTCACCCACAGAGCACTCGAACGCAGAGACACTGTCAATCGCGTGACTGGTATGAAATTTCAAGAAATGTCCTAATTCCTAATTTCGCCCTTTTCACAGATACGAGTAAGTTGGTCGCGCTAATGTTGTCAACAAAGCCCTGTCGTTTTGACGCGACGATATTACAATAGGTACCTACGGTAAAAAATAATTATATCATTGAAGGGTCGATTGCAAAAAAATTGTACATAGTTAAAGGCTTAGTTAACATTAAATACGATCGCTTCCTTTGGGTGACGAAAGTTAGTCATACAAAATGTATGGGTAACTTTCGTCACACAAAGGAATCAATTAACATTGTTTTAATTAAAGCCCTTAACTATGTACAATTTTTTTGCAATTGACCCTGAAATTACTAAACATTCATTTAAAAATACACGGAACTAAATAAATTACCAGTAACTTTTGGATATTTCACTACTTTGAATTGGACAAAAAATAATTATTTTTATGACGTCACAAACCAGTATCTCCATGAACTACATACTATACTAACAAATCGTTTTTGTCATTTCATAAAGCTGATTTGAGCTGTCATTAAATACCGTAAGTTTATGGCGTTCGTTATTCTCATACATTTTATACATCGGGGTGTCAAGATTGTTTTAAATTTATGTATGAACAGTATAAATAAGCTAATGATATTATGATTATAATGTGTAAAAACGTGGTTTCGGAATAAATTAAATTTCCTGAAGCGCCGTTCCTCTCGATCTCTTGTCAAAGTAGATTTGGGTGAGCGGGACGGCATGACACGACGACGCTCGTATCTATAGTATCGGAGTAACTTCTGTTTGTAATATAATATCATATGGCGGAGTGAGGCAGCGATTAATTTTGATGAGAATTTTGGAGTGTCACGTTAGCGAACGTTTAGTGGTTGCTTTGCTCGTGTCAAGTTTCGATGGAAATTACAGTACGTTAGAGTAATTTAATTACATCGGGTGTATTCCTGACATTTAATTGTTGTTACGGGCTTACCAAGTTAACAGCCGATTTTCACATAACCCATAGGTTCTTGACTGCGACCAAAGGTGGCTTCTGCTTAGACGACTAGAAGGTACAAATGCAGCGACGAAAACATCACGCCCTCTTTTTGCATGTTCATAGTTGGATAAAAAATGTCCTATAACAATTATATGACTCGGCCATTCGTGCGGCTTGTTCGTGAATATCCAAAGATGTCAGGTGCTTGTCACCTCGGTTCGGGCCAAAAATATGCGATCTGGTGCTTCGCGAATTACTGCCCGTGGTTTGTCTAAAGCTTTTTGTCTTGCATTGGCCAATGAAATTGTCTACCCCAGAAAAAAATATATGAAATACGTTTGTAGTTTCTTTAGGCGTGACATAGGTACATACCTGAACAAAAACATTCTAAAAATGCTATTACATAATATTTTCTTCGGTTTCCGCGACTGTCACACAATTAAATAGAACCTTGAGAAGGATTATATCGCGTAGGTAATTAATTATTTGAGCCTCCCTGACGTTTCGGTAACTTCCCAGTTACCTATGCCAACGATTGACTCAACAATTTTCAATAACTTTATTCGTTGTTACCGAAACATCAGGGAGGCTCAAATAATTAATACACGAGATATAATCAAATATGCTATTACATATTTATTTGAGGTGGGCGAACGAGTTTCCGAGAATCAACCCGAGTTGATGTGCTCAGAATGGCTGTCATTAATTTTGATGAGAATTTTGGAGTGTCTCGTGTCACATGTCGCTTTAGCGACACGTTTAGCGGTCGCGATGCTGTTATCAAGTTTCAACGGAAATTATGGTATTTTACTGTGATTGACACAGAATTTCATATTTTTAAAGCTAAAATTTGATTGCTTTCTGTATTTTGCTTGGAAAAAGGACGTAATCACTGTTTTTATATTTTCCCTAAGATTACTAATTATTTTATCATTAATTTATTAAAATCAATGCCACAATGCATATGTTACTTTAGTCTGGATTTAATTTTAAAAAATACCGAAAGACGTTGAGTTTGACATTATTGACAGCATATTTTTTTCGCGGATAGGTCGAAGACTACAATTTTATGCAGTCATAGTTGTCGTAAATTTCGTTTTTTTATGTATTTTTTTATATTTCTTACATACAGAAAAAAAAATTAGAGTGTTCCCGACGCAAAGCTCCCTCAATCTCTGTATTAATTTCCACCTGTTAGAAATATGAAATGTTGTCAATTTCATAACGGTCGCGTGGGATAAATATTTTTTTTCTTTAGAGGGTTTTCCTGCAACGCCCACGTCGTAGCAAACGTATTTTCTTTCAGCAAATGCGGCTTCTTTGGTAATAAATAAATGTCGTTGGATAAATGACAACGCGCCGTCTTTTTTAACAAATATTTGTGTATGAGAGTGACGGATTCCTTATCATTTGCAATAAAATGAAATCATTTATTTAGTAAGCAGGTAGGTCACAAGGGCACTTTGACAAGTTAGATTGTGAATTTACCGGCATTTTCCCAAGAGGAGACCGCTGTTGAGAAAGCTGAAAGAAACTCAACAGTATGTAATTTCGTAAATCACACTTTAATCAAACAATAAATTACATTTATGGTATTCGTAAAGGAGATTTATAGATTCTCCAAATCAATGTTAAGCTCTTGAGCACTTTTATTCATTGATGTTAAGTAACTAGACGAGACTTATATAAAATGTATTAAATTTGAAAGAAAAAAAATCCCAGTGATGTATAAATTGTCGATACTAGGCGTCTTTTTTATACTACGACGGTGGCCAGGACGACAAGCATGCGGCCCGCCTGATGCAATAAGATATAATTAATTAATTTAATTTCACATAAGATCTTACTAATACTAATCTTGACGACGCGTTTGGCTCGGTTTGTAGACACCTGCCTACTGAGTCGGCGGTCCCGGGTTCGAATCCCGGCCGGGGCAAATATTTGTGCAAATATTTGTTCTTGGGTCATGAATGTTATCTATATATGTATTTATATATTATGTATATCGTCGTCTAGTACCCATAGTACAAGCTTTGCTTAGATGGGCCATCGTATCCGCTTTACGGTAGGTAATGCCACGACTTTGCGTGACAGCGGCAGCGGTGTAGGTACGTGTGTCTCGCTCACTCGTATGGCCGCCGCGCTCGGCGTCCATCTCTCGTTCAACCGCTTGCCGCGCCGCTGGTCGCGCGAAAATCTTATCACACTTTCCAGCCGGCTTTATGAATAAAATAATTTCGATATCTCGCTCCTTTACAGGTATGGTATATTTACTAATAAAACAATATAATTAATAAGGCGGTCTATCGTCCTACTCTACCAAAACGTAATATCTAGAATATCAGTGACATTAAATTTGAACCTTAATACCATGATTATTCTACCCTTTCTTTTTCAATATGAATGTTGTAGTGGCACGTGCTAACTCGGTAGCTAGCGGCTTTGCGATAATAGAGAAAATGGCCTTTGTTTGAAAGATTAGGGCTCGAAGCGTAAAATTCACTTCGGAAGAGCCGTACTTATAATGACAATACCCCACAACGTTTAATCAATTAATAGTATAAAACATTCAGACGCTATTATTATACTTTATAATTATTATGATTTATAATTTATGAAGTTAAGAATAAGTAATTCGCCTGACACTCATTTTTATTTATTACGCTGTAACCAACAGAGCCTCCTTGGTATTTGCCCGAATCGTCGTCTCTAATTGATCAGTCAATTCCTGAGTCTCCATGGATTTAAACATGTTTCAATAAACATTTAACATATCGAGGACTACTTCAAACAAAACAAAGATTAATTAATCGTTTTACACAGACTTGTACCTATTTCAAAACATTTCCTTAAACATACAATATAGAGAGACATATTTACTTGTAACAAAACAAAGATAATCCCAGTAAAAATTGAAAACAGACGTTTAAAATCGCAGCTTAACGGAAATTTCAATCCCAGGTGAAGTAAACTGTTAGAAAAACGATTCAATAAACATCTACAAGAGATAGCAATTACGGGGTCGCGCTACGTTACACCTGGGGCGGTAATGCTAGGTTTAGACCAGTGGTGCCCGATATTTTCCGTTACCACTATAGTGCTATAGTTGGTTGTTGTAACTGCGTTTTATACGTGCTCTCTCGTCTCATAGAGGTTGGTGTGTCGTTCGAATTTGTAATTCAAATGAAGTATATCTTTTCATTAATATCAGTAACTCACTTACTCACCGAAGGATAAACCAACTCACTATATCAGTATAATTATCTTTCGTTCGCAACTACTCACCCACTCAATATGAACTGAACTGAATAATGTTATTTGAAATTATGAAGTTATATAATAATAAAATAAATTAACGTAGTCAAATAAATCAGTATGATTATTTTGAGATGAGTCACATTTTTTTAATAGCCTTCATTACTCATTACATTACTTAGTATCGATTTTGTATACTTTCTTAATACTTCTCACGACGCATTATTCAAATGAACCACTGAACGAAATGAAAGACATGAACAAAATGAGTATGATCATAGAGTAAATTATATAAGTATGATGCTATGATGGAGCAGTTTCAATGCAGTGAATGAAATGAACGAAATGAGTAACATATATCGCGAGAGCTAAAAGACATGAATCGTTCTCTTTCATTTGAGTGACATGATCTCTATTATCTAAGCTTGTTTTTGTAATAAAAAGCAGCGCTCATATAAACGCGTAAAAAACGACCGTATATACGCAGATAAATATGCTAGTCTGAAATCGCTCTTATGCAGCACACCTAGATAACTGTCATACGCGACTATTTCTCGCGCGAGATATTTACTCGTCTCTTTCTGTGCAGTAATGTAAGAGAGTGACAGGTAGCGCTATCTTGCGTGACAAGAGTCGCGAAGTATAGTTGTGCTAGACGGGCAGCTACAGTACTTTTTCACCTCACCAGCTCAAACATGGCGATTTTGCTGTCAGATAACAGTGAACAAAATGCGATTTTGTTTCAAGCGTGAGTAGAAAGTAGCTTTTTATTTTTTTCAATATCTGACCACGAATTGTCATTCTTCAGCCAAAGGTTAATTATAAAATTCTAATCATTTGAATCTCGATGCACTCTGTTTCTTTCATATGTATATAAAAGAGAGGGATAGAAACTTATCAATTTGAAATTCGATTTTCGAATCCGACCTCGATTGAGAACAGTTCGGATACGCGTTATACCAAAAAAATCATTAAAAACACCCGAAAAAGTTTTAATTGCAACGTATTTTTTTTCTTTATTATATTTTTATTTAACGACCGAATATTAAAATGATTGTACCTTTTATATAAAACAATTGATCATTGCTCAAATATAATAAGATTTTTCACCTTATTACTTATTGTAAATTATATTTACTTATTGTAAAATATAATTTATAATTTCGCCATTTATCATAGATGCATATTCGAAACGTACCTTAAAAAATATCGAGTTCATATTGTAATTGTTATTTTCTTTTGCATATATTTTGTTTGGTGTTTTAGGAGTAAAAATATTAATCAATGTATAAACAAAATCTCGTAATATAATAATGTATTTATAAATAAACACGTCATGTATCTGCTAAATCTTCCAATTTGATCAAATAATGACAATAACCGTGTTGGTTGGTTGATTATAATTTCAATTAAATTATATTGTTATTCCTTTTTAAGCAGCACTTATCTATTTTCTGATTAATAATATTATTGAAATCAGCAACAAAGACTATTAACATACGTTGGAAGAAAAAACACAAAATGTCGAATATGTTCTCGCTGATGAGGTGAAAAGTTGTGTGTGCTACACGAGAGCAAAGTTTTTTGCATCTCGTGCTGTTGAGTCCCTCGCTACACTCAGGATTCTAACATAGAATCACTCGCTACGCTCGTGATTCAAACGTAGAATCCTTCGCTTGCTCGGGACTCAAAATCAGCACTCATAACAAAAAACAACTTTGCTCTCTTGTTGCACAAATAACTATTATCTCACGAGCGCGGGTGAGCCATGTTTGTGTGAGTAATGTACACACATCGGTAACTCGTGGCATATAGGTAGCACTTAAAAGATTAGTAATGAGACACGTTTTCTAAGTGTCTTTTCAGATAAGATAAAATAATAAATTAATATTACCTAGATTGTATTTAAAATTGAAAAGTCACCTTCATTACTGAGACAGCACCACAAAGGTAAACTTGGTTATCAAAAGCTGAAAATAGTGTTATCAAAAAATCCAGGATATCTTATAACAAAAAATATCAATAAATTATTACTACATAAAGAAGTTTACATCAAAGAGAATATCAATAAAAATACGCTACAACTTTACAATAAAATGCTTTTTACCCATTACGTCAGTGGAGGTTGAAAGATCGTTTTCGTACACAAAGTGGATTTTCTCATGTAGAAGACGTAGGCTAACTTGTGAAAATTTAGAACAAATGTTAATTGATTATCACGAATGTCATATATTAAATGATTAAAATTCCTTTTTTAGTGGTTTCTTTTTCTCGACTGGTATATGAAGAACATTGTCACATAACTAGACTGTTAGAAAGAAACTGTCAAGTGCTACCTAAGTGCCACGAGTTACCGATGTGTGGCTAATGTACATGCACATTGGCTCTGTGTGGGTGAGCCGGAACTGTTCGCTACCGAGCTCACCATCACAGAGCCAATGTGCATGTACATCTACTCACAGAAACATGGTTCAGACGCGCTCGTGAGATAAAAGTACTATACACAAGTACCGAACTCAATCATGACGCCGTTCGGGAACAAATTGACGCGTTTAGTGCGTCATCCAGAAACAATAGCATTATATTAGTTCCCGGTAAAGTATTATTATTTGCTTCAGTGTGATATAGTGATTAAGCCTTTGGTGTTTGTGGTTTTGGTATACTATACGTTTGGGTATATAATGGAATGGCCCAAAGGTATCTAAGTAAGGTTACTTGATTAGTTTATGACAGACAGTAATGCAAGTTGCCATTTAATTACGTTCTTGTTTATTTATATTATAACGAACACTTAAGTGTCAATACAATACAATACAACAATACTTTATTGCACACCAACAAGAAAAATATTACATGAGAAATCATAAATTAAATAATGGTAGACAATAGGCGGTCTTATCGCTAAAGAGCGATCTCTTCCAGACAACCTTTGGGTGGCGGAGAAAAAAAAATGAAACAGAAAATCAATCTAGGATAAAAAACATTTATCTAGACATAAATAAATATAAAACTTCAATTTACACCGTTATAAAAAACACGCAGTAAAATGGCAAATTGCATTACATTTTTACTCGGTTTTCCCGGCTATTAACTATCAACAGGCTTCGGAAAAAATTCACACGCTTACTCTTTGTCACTATAATTTATTTAATTGTAAAGTTCCTTTATGGGTACATTTCTAAGTATGTAACATTTGAACGTAAAGTGAGGCTATTCGGAACTCGAGGGACTATTTGGTAATTTGCAAATTAAAGGTTTTAAGTAAGCTTTTTTTATATAAGGATATATGTATATTCCAAACAAATGTTTTATACCTGAAAAAATATATGTTCCAAATACTCCAATGTTTTTTAACGCGGACTTAAAAGCATATTTGTTCAGTACCAAATAACCCCTTGGGTAATAAATAGCCTCATGTTACGGTATATGTACCAAAATGTAATAGTGTGAACCTAGCTTAAGGGTATTCTGACTACAAACCGGTATCTAGAGTCTACTAAACTCGAGTTTATACGATAATTAAGGTACTTACATAAACAGTATAATTTATTATAAACTAGAAGGCGCGTACTTAATTTCATGCGCACTGGGAGAAAAAAGTCATATCCTTTTTTTTGTTTCAGCATAGTGGGTACATAGTATCCTATACCAACCATCTGTGTGAAACACAGACCCTTCTGTTAATTCTGGAAATGGCGAGATGACGACGTTTAAGGAGATATTGATTGATATTATAAATTCGAAACTTACATTATACACGATGATTTTTAATCGGTGATCAGGAGTAGAAAAATATTAATATTTGGCTAAAATTAAACTTAATACGCGAGGTCCCGCGCAATTACCTCACTGTTAAATTAATTAAAAGTTAAAACATAATTAAAACTAAAACCACTAGATACTCGTACATGGTCATCCTACATAAATTATTGAAGTACGATACCTACGTCAAGTGTCATCGCTTTGGCGGGAAATTTTATGCAATGTTCAATTCAATTCAATTTTTATAAATAAATGGCTACTGTCCATTGGGACAATTCTGCCAGTGTCAAGGTTGTAAGAACGTTGTACGGTGAGTTGAGCTTTTTGTAAAGTGATAGCGATTTACAAAAAACCACACGGACTATCGGGCCTTGACCCAGGAAGGGCTATGAACGCTTCAAGTTGAATTCTTCATTAGCTATTCACCCATACGTTAGATCACTGCACAATACGCTATCAATACTACACATTGAACAACAAAAATGAATAAATAATGAACAACGAAACTTAAACGCATGCGGCCATCTTGAGTCACGAACCGGAAGCGAAATGTTCTACGACTTTGTTTATGTAATGACAATGACAATGACAAGTTATTACTCATAAATTGTCATTCCCATTAAATTATTAAAGATGTTGTAAGCACACCGATACAGATTAGTTCGGTGACAAGGAATTTAAGACAAAATTGGTTTCAAAATAAGAATTATCATGGAAAAATAAAAGTTTGTTTTCATGTAATAACGAGTTCAACGTGACCCCCCCATCAATTACTGAGTTAGAAAAGTTGGTACCTGATCACCGATTAAAAACCATCGTGTATAAAAATCTGCTGTTTGAGTCTGTTAATTATTATAAGTTAATAATCACCTTCATTTGCAGTTATCGCAACAGCGATCCGACGAAGGAATAGTAATCAACGAAGCTGCTTAATATTTAAATTATACCTTAATAATTAAATTAGATTTCAACTAGTATTCACAATTCATGAAACCATTGACTGGAAGAGATAAGAGTGGGCGAAACTGTTGATTGTTTGTAAAGTACCGTTTATTACATAAATAGTATCATAAATAATTAAATCAATGTTCCAGAAACACAGACCACTTAAGTGTCCAGAAATCTATGAAATGTCAGGTCAGTATTGAAACTTGAGAATAAAATTGTATCCACTTCTTTTAGGTATTATTTGGCGAAACTCGGGAATTGTACGTAGGTCGAGTGAACATTTTTATTGAAATTATGATCTACGAGAGGTAACCGGATTTATAATAGTAGGGACGTCTAAGTTGAGTTACTACAGTACGGCTGGTCTTTTACGGAGGACATAATAAGAGAATACTGCTGGTACGTACGATACTGAATAAGACATGAAGTGGTGATATTTCTTGCAGATATCATACGTCAGAAACGTTGAATTTAACCTCAGGCATTGATGTACGTGGCTAGATCATTTATATGACATTAAATTTGTCAAATGATAATGGTAATCATTGCTTGGTGTTAAAAAAATGTACCTACATCCCTAATTTAAATAGTCGTTCTTGACGTACATAGGTCTGGGCATGTACGGTATTGCCTTCAGCCTTTTTAATTTAGGTACCAATCGAACCTAACTTAGTTATAGTTAGAACCTAAATTATTGGACAATAATATCACCATTGTCCAAACTGTCCGTGTTTGCGCACTTAGAACCTTGGCGAAAATTCGTTTTATCAAATTATGCTACCACATTTACATTACATGAAACTCGGTAATTGTGTTTAGGTCTAATTTCAATATTTCTTGAAATTATTATTTATTACCAGACCCCGTTATCAGTGGTGAAAATTAATTGAAATCGAATTATAGGGTTGTCACACAATATTCATTTAATTCGTGTACATTAGACATACTGGTATAAATGTCACTAAGAACAATTTAAGATGAAACACGTTATTGTTGGTGTATTATTGTATTGTTAAATTCACATAATATACAGGAAGTAGGTAAATAATGAGATTCAAGATTTATGATTCACAGTTTTACATATAATATTTCACTCATAGTTACTACTACGTAAAGGCCGAAATTCACCGAATAAAACAGATTAATAGATATTAATACTTTAGTACTGCCCATGTCTCGACGGGACTCGAGACATGGGCAGTACTACAGTCCCTCCAGCGATGCCGAATTGACCATCGGTATGTCGAGGTGCTCCGGAGTGTGTACAACAACGCCACTATGTCAGTCCGAGTACAAGACCAGTGTACGGAGGCGATTCCATTGCAGAGAGGTGTGAGACAAGGAGATGTAATATCTCCGAAGCTCTTCACCAACACAATGGAAGACGCCTTCAAGCTCTTGGAATGGCAAGGACTTGGCATCAACATAAATGGCGAGTACATCACGCACCTTCGGTTTGCTGACGATATCGTGGTCATCGCGGAGACGCTGGAGGATCTCGGTATAATGCTGGATGATCTCAACCGAGTATCCCAACAGGTAGGCCTTAAGATGAACATGGACAAGACGAAGATCATGTCGAATGTCCATGTAGCACCCACCCCAGTATTGGTTGGGAACTCGGTCCTCGAAGTTGTCGACGAATACGTCTATCTGGGTCAGACGATCCAATTAGGCAGGTCCAACTTCGAGAAAGAGATCAATCGACGGATTCAACTCGGATGGGCAGCGTTCGGGAAACTGCGAAGTGTCTTCTCGTCCAAGATACCTCAGTGCTTGAAGACAAAAGTCTTTAACCAGTGCGTATTACCGGTGATGACCTACGGAGCCGAGACGTGGTCTCTAACTATGGGCCTCTTAAGGAAGCTCAGAGTCACTCAGCGAGCTATGGAAAGGGCTATGCTCGGGATCTCTCTACGTGATCGAATCAGGAATGATGAGATTCGTAGACGAACTAACGTCACCGACATAGCAAACAGGGTTAGCAAACTGAAGTGGCAATGGGCAGGGCACATAGCTCGAAGAACCGATGGCCGTTGGGGCAGAAAAGTTCTCGAGTGGAGACCACGTACCGGCAAGCGCAGCGTAGGACGGCCACCCGCAAGGTGGTCGGATGATCTGGTCAGGGTTGCGGGGACACGCTGGATGCGGGTCGCTTCTATCCGGCCCATGTGGAAGTCAATTGAGGAGGCCTGTGTCCAGCAGTGGACGTCCTATGGCTGAAATGATGAATGATGATGATGAATACTTTAGTATATTGGATATAATATTTTTTGTTAGATCAGTCGCTAATTGATAGTTAGATATATATTTTAGTTACCGTTGATCGTCTGATATGTGGATGGTAAATTGTGAATAAAGCAACAGTCCTGTTTATTTCCAGTTTTGCCATTAGCTCAATTTTGAACTGCGAAAATTCAACACGATGATCCAGGAAATTCATATTTTTACTGAACAATAAAATTAAGTATTTATGTGACGAATATAATTTAATTGTTAAGAATTTTGTAATGACTTGGGTATAATCCTGTAATGTTACGATTTTCTTCTTATCTAAATAAATTACATCAAACATATTTTGACAAATAAATGTTAATTCAGTACCTATTATTATAGAGTGCAACAATCAAATGGAACCTTTTTTAAGGCAATTGGCTTCACATAGTTTCTGATCAAATAGGTATATCAAATTATACACGTAAAATTAATAATGTGTAGTGCCAGCCCTAGTATTTTCAATGTTTCTTCACCACTGATAGATAACGGGGTCTGTTTATTACAAAAGATTGGAAAGCCACTGGATTTTGACATGACTGTAATGTAGGGTTGTCGCAAGTATCACCACAGTACACTGGGTTTTTACAGATAACGGTAAAATAGAGTACTGCTCATATATAATTATTATTTAATTAAAATAACTCAAGTGGTGATATTTCTGGCAGATGTCATAAGAAATGTTGAATCTAACCTCAGACATTTACGTACGTCGCTACATCATTTACGTGTAGGTACCATATCATTTACACACGTCGTCGGCATCATTAACATTCTCGGTGTTGAAATGTACGGCTATAATTTTAAAAGTCGTTTTTAACCTGCGCTTGAGTATGTACACAATAGATTGTGGTTATAAATCGCGGGGCTCGGGTACCTTTGTGTGTAAATATGGTTGGTATGATACTTTGAGTGGTGCAAGATGATGATGATATTAAGGGACAATCTTACACAAATCGACCGAGTACCGAACTAAGCAAAGCTTGTACTATGGGTACTAGACGACGATATACATAATATATATGTCGGAGATGGTCATGAGTATGGACGCTCAACGAAACCAGCGCGTCATTGGAAGGCGACAGTAGCGCCCCCTTGAACCTGTTTTGGCGCGCTAGACAGAGTCTTGGTGGTTCACTCAGCAAACGACCACACCACACTTCGCTTTGGGTCACCGTCGAGTGCACTACTGCCTTGGAACTGTCCCGTTTCGTTGTGCTATACAGTGAATTATTATAACTCAACAATACAGTGTTAATTTAATAAAGACTATTCTGTTCGAGACTTCGATAAGCTAGCTTACAGACTTCTGTGCCAGGAACTGTTATTTTGTGCTCATTGTATAAGGAATAAATCAAGTTAATTGTACCTGAAGTGTTTCATCTCGCTCGAACTACCTCTTCGTCCACAACTATATTGAATAGCTCAACTAACGTGCCACAAACCGCACCCGGCCATCCAGACCCTATCCCGACATCAGAAGTTGGGATAATACCTACGGGCCCATGAGCGAATACGAAGAATGATGGAACACGAAGCGAATAAAACTAAGAAAAAAAGTTTGTGGTTACTCTTTAAAATACAAAGAACTTGACATCACTAAATCAAGGAACAGGAGATACAAGCGTTTGCGTTATATTAAAACTCAAGCTAACACCGTCACGGAGATCTACAAAACCGTATGAAAACAAATGAAGATAACACTGTTTAAATTGTTTTCATTGCAAGAGAAACGGACATGAAAATTTGATTGTTTACTTCGTATAAAAGATAAATCATTTGGGCTACTACTTACCGCCTCGGCGACAAACGCCAGCAGTCAACAGCAAACCACATCGAAGTTCATTGTTTACTTCAAGAACAGCGGGACACATCGTCAGTTGTTGCACCAGTGGAAGTGACCCAGAAGCGACGGTCAACTACAAACGCATGGACGTAGGCACTATGGCCTCACAGACAGATTTTAAAAACATATCAGGTCAGTCGTTAACTTGTCCCTACGATTCCGATATAGTTTTCACTAAAAGAAAGTGTAGCTAGTTGCTAGGGTAGACTTGAGTCGCACTTATTCAGTTTAGTGGGTGGGTTGTTCTCATAAAAGTAGCATCGGCAGGGTAAAGTAAATGAAAAAAAACGAAAAGGTATTTTTTACCTTTTTAGATTTGAATATGTTTTTGAGTGCATCAATGGTACCAAATTTGCGGAAGGGAACGAAATAGTCGTAAAAACGTAGAACTTATGACGAGTTGAAATTTTAGAGATACAGGAGAAAGTGACAATAGACAGGGTAGTAGGGAAAATGTGGCAGGGTAAAGAGAGTTTGAATAAAAAAAACAAGTTAACCACTAACGAAAAGGTATTTTTTTTACTTTTTAGATTTGAATATGTTTTTGAGTGCATCAATGATACCAAATTTGCGGAAGGGAACGAAATAGTCGTAAAAACGTAGAACTTATGACGAGTTGAAATTTTAGAGATACAGGAGAAAGTGACAATAGACAGGGTAGTAGGGAAAATGTGGCAGGGTATAGAGAGTTTGAATAAAAAAAACAAGTTAACCACTAACGAAAAGGTATTTTTTTACCTTTTTAGATTTGAATATGTTTTTGAGTGCATCAATGATACCAAATTTGCGGAAGGGAACGAAATAGTCGTAAAAACGTAGAACTTATGACGAGTTGAAATATTAGAGATACAGGAGAAAGTGACAATAGACAGGGTAGTAGGGAAAAAGTGGCAGGGTATAGAGTTTGAATAAAAAAAAACAAGTTAACCACTAATCAACTCTTTTATTGGACTTAAACTTAATATAAATCGACTGTTATGATTTTACGCCCTAACAGCCTCATGTTATGATTCAAACAGCTTTCATATAAATCGACCGTTATGATTTTACGCCCTAACAGCCTCATGTTATAATTCAAACAGCTTTCTTCAGTTAAGTAGAAATAAAAACAACAACATTTTTTTAAACAATAATCAACTTTTTTTTGATAACAGTCTGAAGTATCATAGTCTTGTAAAATATCAAGCATGATGTATCATGACCGTATAAAATTAGATTTTTTTTGTTACGTTTTTTTTTTTGGAATATACGAGTCCAAGTCCAAGCCGAACCAAACCTACTATAGTAATTCAAATATTTTCAGTTATTTATAATCACTTTTGGTTCAAGCTTTTGTCGCCAATCAATATATTCATATTATGCATTGTCGTCAATATATTCAAACTAAGTGTGTATACAGAATTCAATGGCGTGTAGTTGGAGAGGCCTATGTCCAGCTGTGGATAAGAATAGGCTGATGATGATGATGAAGTAAAAACTTTGTATAAATAGCGTTTTTTACTTTATCCTGCCATAAGAAACATTATCCTGGACATGTGTCTCTTTATCCTGTCAACAGTCACTTTACCCTGCAGAATGATTGCAGGATAAAGTTACACAGGGTATAGTGAAAAGCCGATTAACTAGCTATTATCTCCTAAACTGTTAATAATACAAATGTCATAATTTTAGTATAAATAGTTATACCTTAATACAATATTAAAATGGTATTAGTAAAAAAACTGCCGTATTAATATTTTAAAATAATCATGCCAGAATAAAGTGTACATACCTGTTACAAACTCCGAACGTCACACTTCGAAAACTTGTCGACACAAGACCGCGGCACCTCACGCACAAACCTTCACACCGGCGGCTAGAACCATACTGACTGGACGTGTTTTGCGTGTATTAGGGTTCAATAAGACTTTCTATGTGTGAGTGAGGTGCACTACCGCGAACGCACAGGATGTAGAGAAAATATCGCTGGACAAACTTCGAACGTGAATATTTGTGTTAAAAAGTAATCTAAAGATCCGGTGCAACGTCATATTTAATAATGTAATAGTATAGTTCCTATAAAAAACGATGTTTTATTATCATAGAACTGTAGTTCAATAATCTAAAGAGCTAAAACTGGAGCAGTGTCGAGTTTGGACAAGGCAGGGCACAGTGAAAAACGGTATTCTATATTTTTTTTTACAAAAGTATTATATTTATAGAAAAAAATATTTTTGGCCTCGATATGTCATGTTAGTATCTATCTATGAAAATTTTAATTATATGTGAAAATTACATATTTCGCATACTTTCTATTCAAAAACGTGATGGCAGGGTAAGATGCCACTATTTTGATTTTTACCCGGGTATTTATCAATAAAGTATTACCGGGTACTGGTAAAAGCAACCCTCCAAGTAAAAGTTGAATATTGCGTGATAGAAATTAATAATCATTTGAAACAAAGTTTATTGCACGTTTTTCTAACGATTGTTTTCGTAGTGATATAATATGAACGGACGCGAAATTTTGCTACAGAGATTTGGTGTTGAGTGATATGACCATTACGCAGTTTTTCTTATTAAAGTTTAGGATGTAAACATTGCGCCATTGAGGGTGCATCAATCATACACCAGTAGTCGCGGCTGCGGTAATAATAATCTACCCTCTTTTCATGATTTTCCAATCTATCTGTAGGATTGAATTTGTTTACGTCTTGAATAGTTTCTTACTCTGTGTACTTTAGCTGGTGTATAGTTTAGCGCCTATAATTTCGGTAAGAACTGGTGAGCTTGAGATTTGTTTAAACGATCTTAATGTTATTAACTGTGGTGATCTCTATAGCCTAAAATATTTTAACTGGAGACACTGATAGGATTAGGAAAATATTAGGACACAACAGTTTGAAATTGAAGTTTGATTTTTATCATTAATGTTTCATAATCCCTTGGTAATTTAAAAGTTATCATACAAATTAAAGCTTATTATTGAAGTGCAAATAATGATTTGATTTAAATCTTTTCTTGTATCTACGTCGTGGATTAGATGTTGACATTAACGTATCCTAATTAAAGTGTAACTTTGTTAGATTGATTTGAATTTCCTTTTTTGTTACATTTAAAGTTATAATGACCGGCTTAGAAATATGCCCGAGGGGCAAGTACCCATTAAGTTTCTAGATTCTGAGAATTCTGAATTGGTCGAGTCAGATTGGTAACTTTACCATTTTGGTAAGTGTCCTCTAGAGTCGCAGCTATGAAATCACAGGGATGATTTCATGTCTCACATAAAACCACAGGGATGGTTATATGTCGAGTGACCACAGGGATGGTTCTATAGGCTACAGGGATAGCCGGACAAAGGTGACACTGTATCCAATATTTTTAATTAAAAAGCGGTAATTTGTATTAATGGGTGCTTGTTCTTGAACTATTGATTTGTATCAGATGTCTATCTTCTTTACATATGATGTAACATTTTATTTGTTGCTTGGGATACTGTGCTTGGTGTTTTTGTTTCAGGAAAAGATACGCGACCTCAGCAGCTAACAGCGAAGCCGTGAGTCGTATGCTTCAACCGCCACGGTACGAATCGTGACGGAAAGAATTAGCCCGACTGCCAGCGACAGGGCGACTTTACTGAGAAGAGAGTTGCCGTGTATGGCATCAACACACCATATGAGGCAATCTGGTGAGGAGTTCTCATTTTATTGTGATTCTATTGCCGAGTGATCGCTTATGGAAGAGTTGATTTCCAATAAGTTCCATGGCAAACGGTTTTATAATTCAGTGTCTATGTGACGTGTATCAGTCTAGCTAAAATTGTTAGTAGGTACTGTGCAGTAAATCGAGTTACTGAAACGAGCCTATTAGAAATGTTGACATGTAGTTGTAGTATTGTAAATTGAAAGACCCTTTGCGATAAACTTGACTTCCAAACATGCGCGTACTTGCACGATATGTTGAGAGAAATGCCCGGGAGCTATGTACCATTTCAAGTAGTTGAACAAGATAGTAGTAGCACACCTCGGACAATGGCGATCAAATGTATGAAAGAAACGCGTTGCTACGCACACAGTCTAAGCTCGTGTAGGTGAACGCGTACCATGCTTGTGTGAATGAGATAAGACATGCTAGGGTTGCCGCCATTTTAAACGCACGAGTCGGGAACACGAGTGTGCAGCAATATGAGATGACCTTGTAATAGCGGCGTCGAATTAATTTTGTGTGCTTATAATTAAACTAATGTTAAACTACGATTTCTAATTCCGCCCGCGTTTAAATTCGATAACCTCAATGACTAAAAACTCATTGCGCGAATTAGGAAGAAATAAGAATCATATTACGCTGTAAGGTGGGTATCTAAGCTCGATTTATACAAATAGTTTCCTATTTTGAATCAGTATAAACGAAGTAACTAAATTTTTGTAAGGAAATTCAGGCCACCAAAATATTACGTAAGTTGAAAACATGATTTTTTGTTCATAAGTATATATATTGTGTTGTTTTCAGTGTGATCTGATAGGTTTAGATCGAAAACGGATAGGGCAAAAAAAATACTAATCATAAGTACCTATTGTAAGTTGATTTTCTACTAAAACATAAAACACTGAAAATAACTGGGTATGTACTTGCCTTGATTCATCCAATGGGAATCTGTAGAACTTTCTTTTATTTTTGTTGTTTATAGAGCTTAAACAACGGTACACAGCACAACACACGCCCATTACAAAAGTATTTGTTTAATATTTGAATATTATACGTGGCCTCCGCTCTGCGCACCGCGTCGTCGCGTCCTTGCCAGCCGGTAACTGCGAGGTAACCGAGCGCGGGTGGGCGGCACTTTCGGCGGGAGGCAGGGAGTGTCCATACTGTACGTTAGTACTCTTTATTATACTGTGGTAGTAGTGATACTGATAGGGAGGTTCTCAGTTCGGTTGGTCGATCATACCAGTCACTTCACCGTATCCGTAGTCCGGTAGAAGTCGGCATCTGCTCTGAGCAGTCCGTGGGTACGCGGTGCGCGGTAAGTGCTGGCGGAGGTCGGGTCTCTCGCAGAGACGGCAGAGTCATAGGGTTGACTCGGCGATCGAGATACCTGTTTTTCCGAACGGATTTTTGTTGATTAAATTTTTTTGATATTGGCAATAAGGCGAGCCATAAAGAAGTTAAATGGTGGTACATGGTTTCTAATGTGTTTTCCAAGGTAGAAGTGGTAAATAGCTAAATTGTTTCACAACAAGTAAGTTTGTAGTACAATCGCATTTAAAACGTAATCCGCTATTGAAAGAATAAGTAATGTTACAATTGGTAATTGGTTGTAGAAGACCATAATTCGATTTGTATCTTTTGAAATATTGCGGTTATAAAACAAAAACTTTCACTTAGTTGTCAAAATGATTTTTGTGATATTTTTAGTTTTGGTGTCAGTAACGATTTGATGCGAAAGGAAAGATGAAGTTTTTGTTTTGTCTTACCATTTTGACGTGTTTGTCAGGAGTGACCGAGAGGATACTGTTTTGGTTGTTGATTGTTTCAGAGCAACACACGAGGACGTGTGTCATCGCAGGATGGCCGTGTCGGAGATGGTCATGACATGAGTATGGACGCTCAACGAAACCAGCGCGTCATTGGAAGGCGACAGTAGCGCCCCCTTGAACCTGTTTTGGCGCGCTAGACAGAGTCTTGGTGATTTACTCAGCAAACGACCACACTAAACTTCGCTTTGGGTCACCGTCGAGTGCACTACTGCCTTGGAACTGTCCCGTTTCGTGCTATACAGTGAATTATTATAACTCAACAATACAGTGTTAATTTAATAAAGACTATTCTGTTCGAGACTTCGATAAGCTAGCTTACAGACTTCTGTGCCAGGAACTGTTATTTTGTGCTCATTGTATAAGGAATAAATCAAGTTAATTGTACCTGAAGTGTTTCATCTCGCTCGAACTACCTTCTCGTCCACAACTATATTGAATAGCTCAACTAACGTGCCACACACCACACCGGCCATCCGACCCTATTCCGACATATACATAACATCCATGACCCAGGAACAAATATTCGAGTTCATCACGCAAATATTCGCCCTGGCCGCGATTCGAACCCAGGACCGCCGGCTCAGTAGGCAGGTAGGTGGTAGAAGGGTGTAACATGGCATATTCAAATTCATATGAATCAGGTTTACTAACGTCATTTAAGTCGAATGTTACTGTCACATGTTTCAAATCGGTTCGCGATTCATCATCAGGAGCAATATTCGATTTAAACGTATGTCTGACATCTCAGGAGTTTTCTATTGATGTAAGTATCTGTGTGTATCTGTGGATTTATCTGTCTGTGGCATCGTAGCGTACAAATGGACGATCCGATTTTAACGAGTGCGTTTTTTTTTAAATGGAAACAAGAACACACCACATGGTTTTTAGCTATGTTCGGTGGAAATAGTAGTGGTCATTTGAAGATATTCAGCTTTCACTGGAACAAGTGACAAGAGCTCAGCTAATATTACAGCTAAGATTTCCAAATTATATTGTTGTTCTGTTTTAGTAGCATTTTCTATGTCACTCATTAAAAGAGGGTCTCATGATGACTAGCTACTTGTGTTGGGGGGTGTTTGAAATTTCCCGGTGTCTAATTGTAATCGAATCTTGCTAGTAAAATTTGAGCGGCTTTCAATTAAGCTGAAAGTAGAAAACTAGAATCAATTAAAAGATTCTATTAAAAATCTTTGAATAAATCGCCATCTCTCTCGCGGTCCCTGCACTTGCTGTAAACCAATTGGGACTAGGGATCGTGCGTGTAAACGGACATTCTATGGTATGGCTAATGCACTTAAGCATACCTATACTTTTTCATAAACTTCAATGCTATGCAGGGACGTATTTACCCTAGGGCCATAGCCCGCGGCGCCAAATTTTTACACTATATCGGTAAATTTTGTTACTACGCGCCCCCGCGCCGATCAATTTCGCGCTCGCATTTTCATCTGATTATGTTACTACGCACCCCTACACCGAAAAATTTATTACACACCCCCGCACCGAAAAATATCGTGCTCGCTGCGCTCGCGTTTTCATCTGGTTGTGTCATGGCCAATAAAGTTTTTTGTTCCTATGACCCAATCCTTACTTTATCTGAGTGCTTGATAGACACAACTACCATTATCCATTATAAAAAAAAAAACGTTAAATATTTCCTTGACTTCTGGGGCGGCGAAACTTATAGGCCCAGGGCGCCACCCCACCGCCGAAAAATTTGGCACTCGCTGCGCTTGCGCTTTTATCTGATTTTATTATGGCCAATAAAGTTTTTTTTTTTCCTATGACCCAACCCTTACTTTATCTGAGTGCTTGATAGATACAACTACCATTATACATTATAAAAAAAAAAAACGTTAAATATTTCCTTGACTTCTGGGGCGGCGAAACTTATAGGCCCAGGGCGCCAAATTTCAAAATACGTCCCTGATTCTATGGCTTTAACGAAATGGGGTTTAAGACAAATTTTAACCAAAACAGAAGGTCATTTAAGCTCTTTTGCTCGAAGGTTAAATCCGACTTGTACCATGTCACTCGACGCAATCGCATTGAATGTGGCCCTATAGGGCCACAGAATAGCTCAACGAATCGAGCCCAAATTCAATGCGATTGCGTCGTTTTATTAGACAGTTCCCACGACCACCTACTGGCTTCATCATCAAATCATATGACGTGTTGTTTTCAATCAAGTGCGTCCACTTTGTCGTTTACCATAAAGGCGCATTGGTATTTAAATAACGAAATTAAATTTAAACTTTAAATTAAAATTTTCGTTTTCGGCGTAGTGCTCTCCCAACTCAGCTATCGCATCGTTACGTCAACTACGCCACATCTTTGATTCAATAAGTCTACGCTATTGGAGCGCCCTCAGGGTCACATGTGTTTTAAATGAAAGTTTATGAAAAAGTATAGGTATGGTTGGCAACAAAAGCTTATCTGAAAAAAAAAAACCAATTTATGTCAGAAACTTCATTTGAGTAAAAATCGAACCCGGACCGTTGGAACGTCTATCACTCGTGTCTTTACCACCTACTCTTCTATAGTGTTATTTTTCTTTCTGTGTCTTTTCATTACGTGTTAGCTACGGATACGGTGAAACCTTTAGACTTGTGCCAAAATCGAGACATAGGCGTCTCGTAACGTAACGCTCTGTGATATAAAGTTCCTCGCTCCAGGCAAGTGTACAATAACTTTTTATTCATATTATATATTAATATGCCGTCTGTAGGACCGACATGTTCGTGATATCAAAAATGCTGACATTCAAAGGCCGCCTAAATCTTGAAAATTATCAGTCTGAAAAACATGTATTCAGAGTTGCCTGTGTGAATTTTTTTTACTGGCGCGGAGCAAGGCGGAGACTAAAGGCCTTATCACACTTGCGATTTGCGATCGAGCTTTCTATAAAAAATCGCGCAAGCGCGAGTCCGACTCGCGCATGAAGGGTTCCGTACCATAATCTATAACAAGTTTGTTGTATGGGAGCCCCCCCTTAAATATTTATTTTATTTTATTTTTAGTATTTGTTGTTATAGCGGCAATAGAAATACATCTTCTGTGAAAATTTCAACTGTCTAGCTATCACCGTTCTGGAGATACAGCCTGATGACAGACGGACGGACTGCGAAGTCTCAGTAATAGGGTCCCGTTGTTACCCTTTGGGTACGGAACCCTAAAATAAGCGTCGCTCGCCGCGTGATCGCCTCTACACAAAATTTGCTCGCAAATCGCAAGTGTTAATAAGAGTATTGTTTGCTCTATTCAATCTTAACGAGACTTGAACTATCGATCTTCGTTTTTTTGTCAAATTAAGGGATAAGGCCCGTATGGAATCGACCAATTATGAAAATACGAGTAGATGTCTATTTCTAGACTCCACTTCGCTTTTGCGATTAGTCGGTTGGGGAAATCTTCGCTCCATTCCGTCTGAGTGGAAATGTACCCTAAGCTTGGTGTACTACGTTACAAAAACTAATTTTGGTATTGCTCCAACGATAAGTAAGTATAGAATACTTTTTATCGACTAAGGTGAAAAGACGAAAAAAATACGGACGAAGTTACGCCACCTTCTAATATGAAATAAAATCAAGACTTTTTTAACATCGTAATTTTTGACTAAACACTGATAAGATTGTAAATTTTGTATATTTAGATCAAATTCATTTCAAAAAGAGAAATTAAATTTCGTCTGCACGGAGAGCCGAGCTCACAGGAACCGGTGAGTGAATACTGAAATAATTTGAATATTTCCTTTTATTATATTCGCAAGGTAGCAAAGTAGTCCGTAAACCTTAATTTGTAAGATGGAAATGAATATTTGATATGTTATCATAAAGCTTTCTTACAAAACGACGAATATCGTTGCTACCACATTATATTAAAGAAAATTAATAGAAACGCTGTCCATTCAAGTTATTTACGACAATTGGCGCGTGGACAATCTTTTTGAGGATATCAATCGATTCTATTTTTTATTGAGATCAAATGTCTATATGGGACTAACTACACTTAGAGTGCTCTAAAAGTCTGAAATGACCGTCAAAGTTCAACATTCCAGCGGAGCTCGATTTCCTTTGGACAAATAAAAATTTGGCAAAACAATGTTCCGGGCTTGTGATCGTGATAGAATACCGGTAGCCACGCTTGTCGCGCTAGCGCAGTTATTCCGACCATCCTTAGATTCCTTTCTTTTAAAGGCTTTAATTAGGTAAGTATCGTTTTTTTATCAAGTTGAAATCTCGGCGCCTGTGTCGTGGTCACCAGTATATACCGGGTGTCCCAAGACTATGGGACATCAAGGGAAAGTACCTTAAATATCGTAGATAGGATATTTTGCTAAAAGAAGACTATGTTATTTTTAACAGTTAGTAATTCTGCATTTGAGTGGCGCAAGAGAAGGGAGGCCTTTGCTCAGCAGTGGGACAGAATTATAAGACACAATTATAGATTTCTAAGAATTACATGCTTAATTATTCGTCGTCGGCAATAAATAATTTTCTTGAAATTTGACTTACTTAAACATTTTACGTTGCTCCTTTCTTTTAAGATACTATTATGTTACTTAGGAAGAATTATAATTTTTTATCCATTCTTTCGATTGGCATCATAAAAATATAGGGGTGATTTTTTTTTCACATTTAAGTCGATTCGATTCCCAGACGAAACAAATAATTCTTAGAAAATCTTTAAATGCAGAATTACTAACTTTTAAAAATAACATGAAGTCTTCTTTCAGCAAAATATCCTTTCTACGATATTTAAGGTACTGTACTTTCCCTTGATGTCCCATAGTATTGGGACGCCCTGTATATCGTGTATAAGTATCGGGATATTCCCCAAACTTGGGTACATCACCTACTCATATCAACAGGAAGCCAGTATCAATCACGCGTCTCATATAAAAATAACGACTTAAACCTCACTTTTATCATTAAATGTTTAGCGGTTTACTGTCATACTCATGTAAAATGCAAAAATGCAAAGGAGTGGTGCCGTCCACCCAAAAATGTATAGGTAGATATAAAAATTCTTAAAAAACCATCGTGAGTCTCGGACATATTGTCCTAAAATATCTAAGAAGTGGGTTTAGTCACGTCGTAAAAGTTGAATATCACTCGAATCGGTTCGCGATTCATCACCAGGAGAGCCGATCAGTCGCGGCGACAAAAACATGAAACATGTCGAGCGATATTCGCCTTTTACGACGTGAGTAAACCCGTTTCTTAGATATTTTAATAGGTATTAAAATTATGACAAAGCACACAATACATATGGGGTATTTCCATTTATTATTTCAAATTAAATAAGCTGACTTTATCAGTTGCTGCCAGCCTGGTTTTTCAGCAACTGGTGTGAAAGAGAAAACACCACAATACGTATTTAATGAAACTGATTAAGTTTTTAGGAGAGAAGATAAAATACTTAAGATCTAAAGGGTACGACGACGCGTACTATTAATTTAAAGGTCCTCATTGCTGAGTAAACTGTCCGGTTTCTTCTCACAAATGAAGGGGCAGGGTCTGTTGCACCAAACATCATCCAGTTGGCCGTTAGTGAACATGGCGCCGCAAAACTGAGAGCTCGAGTTGTCTGGCTGACCGGTGGCCCATCTGTCGTATCCCGCCTCTTTTAAAGTTTGGCCTGGGAAATAACAACCGAATACACACTCTAATTCACTAATCGGCCGTTAGATGGCGTTAATATCAATAAATTCGTAGAATATCTAGTTTTGAAAAGCCTCAATACAACGATTGACTTTATTGGCTGATTGATGGTGTTCATATCGTCATTATAATTATTATTAAAGCAGATAAATACCTTATTTACATGATAGCAGAAGGCTCTTTCAAGCAGCACTTGATACAAGAAACCGAAAAACGTAATAAACACCGCAATATAGCAAATTTGGCAAATTATCAAGTCTGAAATTTCATGGACAAAGTTGGAGTCAATGTTGGCATATAAAAACAATGAGTTATACTTTTGATATAAAAAAAATCGTTCGATCCAAAGGTCAAATTCAAAGTTCAAATGGCACAGTATGACTCAAGTAATCTTCAAACTGACCTCCACCATAAGAACTTACCATGAATGGTCATCCACAGTCCTTGCTCTTCCCAATCAGTGTGTCCTATATGAACAACGTGTTTGATAAAGTTTCCAGGTAAGGTACCGGCCGGGTGCTGCGCGTATATTTCTCTGAGTACCTGGGCCTCTGTCTCACTGTTGATAACGGCAAGATGGCCACCCTCTCCAGAGCAGGCTGCGAATGCGCGGGGCCAGGTTTGAGGCTCTGAGTGGAACTTGTAGCAACTGCCTGTGCGTGTGTCCAAGACGTATACTGTGAACATGTTAAGCGTTATTGAAATGACGTGAAGACATAGCTCACCTATGGCTTGGAGATAGTTTAAAGGTCTATACCTCTTCACAAAATCCGAGTCATTGGTACAGTAGTAGGTCTATCGGGTTAGATCTCTACATCTTGCCCTATTTAAGTATCTAATTAGAAAAAGTTAAGATACTTAGTAGATTCCGAGAGAGTTTTCATATTATCAGAAATAACTGGAACTAAACATCATACCAAGCAATTTCTTACAATTTAAATTACGATGCAAAGTCTAAAAGGTTTTCTATGAATACTTTGCTGGGCGTCACTAAACCTGCATTGGTTTAACCAAGGAAGTCCTTGGTTTAAGTTTAACGTTATTAAAAAATTAAAAGTAAAACTCACAGTTATCTACGGTCCCACAATTATTGACAGCTAAATTAGGGAGTTTCTTCTTATAGCAGATATATGGGAAGACTTCGGAACAGTTGACATCAGCCATCGTGCCGTTGGGCAGCATGAACAGACAGTCCTCGTTGTTGTCAGCATTGTCAGGCTCGTCGAGGGCCCAGAGAATTGGGATACGATCTAATGGAGTGCCTGTGAGAAGAAAATATTCGTACCGTCAAAGCAAAAAGCGGTGTTTAATGAAGGGGAAAATAAAACTCAGTAAATTCCTATATCATCATCAATAATGCCTTTTACATCTATAACAGATGAGTTAAGCGTCTAATAAACTGCGGCATTTAAGAAGACGGCTGGAGAGCCCAATACGAGAGCGACAGCCACGGCCGCATAATTGGGCCATTTTTTCTAAAGTTGTTCACCCCACTTTTGTTTTTACTTTTCGATATTTTGGGTATTTTCTACTCAGAATCACGAGCTCTTTCGATCTAATTAGGAGAAAAAAACTGTCCCAAAATATTCATAAAGCCTGACCCGAAATATATGAGGATTGTCAAGAGGGCGCTATTTATAAGATTTATAATATTTATATGGCAACAATTTTGCAACCAATCGCAACCCACTATAATGATATTAGTTTAAATATCTGTCAGTTCCACTATGTTAACCTCGTAATATCATTTAATGGTATGCACTCTTTTCCTGACTGTTTTTCGTGTAGTAAACACGTGTACACTTTATTTATAATCTTACGTTCACGACTGTGAATGGTTTTTGAAGCTTTCTTTGGATAATTTTAAATATTTGTGTTTTAAAGAAATTACCACGAATGAAATTGACATTGTTGACAAACCATTATAAAATCATTGCCAGAGTAAGAAATTAGTTCCAGTGAAATTCCGCAATATGGCGCATCCTCATATATTTCTGGTCAGGCTTTACATTTTTTGTTTTTCCATTCCGTTACCGCTGTAGTAGGTTATATGGAAATGGTAACGGAATGGAACGAAAAAACTTGGGACAGTTTTTTTCTCCTAATTAGATCAAAAGAGCTCGTGATTCTGAGTAGAAAATACCCAAAATATCGAAAATTAAAAAAAAAAGTGGGGTGTCAAGTTCAGAAAAAATGGCCCAATTGACAAAAAAATGTTGCGCCTATAATATTGGAGAAATATTGGAAAGAGCACAAGGGTAAAAAATGCCCAAACACAAATAGCAAACACTACGAAATGGGTAAAATATCCGGGAAAGTTGGGGATTTACCTGAAATTTATGAATAGTAATATTATGGACACCCCAACAAGGTGGACGAAGGCACGGTCAATTGTAAGGATTTCGTCCAGCATTGGGCGTTCTACGCTTGATTATAATAATTAATTCCTATCAACTATTATTGGGCTTCGGCCCATAGTTATAATATACTTCATCATAAATTTAAGAGTCTATCTCTTGTCGGTGTAGCTGATGAGTCTAATAACTTAGCTATCCGCTTCCTTGACTTCCCAATACGATATGACGTCTACCTTCTCTTTTATTTGTTTAATGTAACTTATTCTTGGCCTTCCCCTTCCTCGCTTCCCCTCAACCGTTCCTTCTATGATGTTATTTATAAAAGCATCATATTATTCATCGTATTTTATAATATAATTAATATGATATAAATTAAATTTTCTCAAACATGCAATGAAATATCGTCATAACGTGCATTATAACAGGCTTCGAAGTATCACGTTTCAAGCGGAAGCGAAACAACTAGAGAGAACTGTAAAGGATCCATTATGAAATTCGAATTTCATACAATATTGAAGGCCTATCAGGGAAGTAATTTTTTTAGGGTTCCGTACCCAAAGGGTAAAAACGGGACCCTATTACTGAGACTTCGGTGTCCGTCCGTCTGTCCGTCCATCTGTCACCAGGCTGTATCTCAACAACGGTGATAGCTAGACAGTTGAAATTTTCACAGATGATGTATTTCTATTGTCGCTATAACAACAAATGCTAAAAATAAAATAAAATAAATATTAAAGGGGGGCTCCCATACAACAAACTTGTTATAGATTATATATATGTATAGGTACGGAACCCTTGATGCGCGAGTCGGGCTCGCACTTGCCCAATTTTTTAAACATCTTTGTTCATGACCAGGTTAAACAGATGAATAATATTTTTTTTGTGGTAAGTATATTTTTTTATTTCATTGCATATGTTTGAGAAAAGCACTATTATATATGCCTTGGCCGTGAATAGGGCTTGTCGGCTTCGTATCACTATAAGTCCCTACGGGCGGCCGTCTATACCTACTCACCCGGCAAGCCCTTCTTTCCCGGTAATGTACTAATAAAGTCCAATTACCGACAATAGAGTAGAAGTCTCCTTTAGAGTACGTGGCGTGTATTCCAGTGAACACGCCGCAAGTCGGTGGTGTCTGGGTGTTCTTCAAAATGCTTTGCATAGCACTCCGGACGTTTTCACTTTCTGGCGAAGCTAACACGGCACCTGTAAACGGCATCTTTTAATTGATATCTTGGTAATAATAGATGGAACACACATAAAAGTACTTATAGAAAAAAAACTCGAATACGACTTGCGGGAAACGTCAAATGACGTCATATTTTGCGAGAATAATACAATCCAAATGTTATATTTGGCACACTCGAATGCCGATATTAACAAATGATATTAAAATGCCTTCACTATCATCTTTTAAGTGCAGAGTGGAATCGCTACTCTGTAGGTACTGTGCTCTGAATAGCAACGGATGATGGACAAGGGACGAGGTTTTTGTCTAGCAGGGACTCCATTCACTACAGTCTGTTTTTTTAAACACAAATTTGACTATGTCACAGATTATATAATACTATACTAGTACAGATTGACGAAGCGGTACAAGGAAATGGAACGACCCTAACTCTGGCTATTCAACTGGCTATTTTCTTTCCGTCGATTATCCAACAGATGGCAGTAGTGAGACTGCGATTTATGCGTCTCGGTCACGCCATCTAAATAAGAAATGGGAACATGATGTGCGTGCTGTCTTGTTCTATAGCCTAACTATAACGTCACATGATCGATAGATGGCGTCTTTTTCTGTCACGCGCGGACGCAAGTCAATGCAGAAAACGTTTTTGCAGGCATCGTACGAGTAGCATCTCAATGTCTTATGCGCACTGACCTTGAATCGTATCGGCATCTCTTTCAGACGGGCCGTACCTATATATACTATAATATCTATACCTTTTTTCGTAAGCACAAAGCTCAACAGTCACAAACTACAATATCTCGCGCGAGATAATTGACTGTATTTTTCTGTGCAGTAATCTGGGAGGTTGAAGCACAGTATAAGGGTGGTTGAAGGGTAACTGTATTCGTTCGGAGAGTCATTCTCATCAACAAATGTAACTTTTTTCTAATTTATCCTTACCGGGCCATAACTGTTAAGGTCTTAAGCCTTTTTTCTGAGTGTATGTTTAAACCTTCTTCCTTTCATAATCTTGTAAAAACTTTATAATGCAGTCACTTTTCTTAAACATTCAAATGATGTTTGGGACCGGTAAGGATAAAGTTAGATAATAAGAATGAACCTGCATTGCTTTAATATTAAATAAGAACAATATAGGTACAGGATCATTGTCTGCTTTATTTCATAATAATCACCACATGTCATATTTACACTACTTAAGAGCCCACCCATGCAAAATTCGTCAGGTGAATGATCCTATATCTCAACATCCATAGTGATTAAAAATCTGTCCCTTGAAAATAAGAAACTTAAACAGTTTTTCTTCAATCTTGTCAGCGTGAAAACACGATTAGTAATCATTTTCTCGATAGTTTTATCTCTCAAACATAACCCTTTTTAGGGTTCCGTAGTCAACTACCCTTATAGTTTCGCCATGTCCGTCTGTCCGTCCGTCCGCGGCTTAGCTCCGTGATCATTAGTACTAAAAAGCTGAAATTTGGTATGAGTATGTATTACGCCGAAATAACGGTAAAATAAAAACCAAAAAATAAACTTTTCAGGTACCTACCCGAACACAAAAAAAAATACAAAATGCTTTATCGCACACCAAAAACAATTTACAAATTCAATACAGAACATCTATATATATATTACGCGAGGCCGATTTTTGTACATCCCATCAGATCTACAGTTATGGTCCGATTTTGATAAATGATATGTCATTAGATTCGTCTCATGCTGGAGAGGTGCATAACACTCTTGGAATTTTATTTTTTTCCTGGATAGGTACTGAAAAATGGATTTGAAAAAACTACTGTGCGCTAACCACGTGACTTTGACCACGTGACCTGTGATCCCTATTTTGACATAAGATGACCAAATAATAATAAGCATGATTTGCTCACAAACCTGTAGTAAGTTGTTCAGCATGATGAAATATTATTTTTGAGTCGGCAACATAATATCCGCAACACTTAAAACATGTACGAATATGCAAAAATAATTTTACAGTTTGTTGACAATGAATGACAATATAACCATATTCTGACAACTTTTAATGTCTTTTTTATTGGGGGCTATTATGTCAATGCTCTAAATTGCCAGGTTGTTTTTCTTTTTAAAATGTTGATATGGAAACTTTTTTCACATACTTACGTGTTAAAAATGTGGAGAAAAAAGCCGGTTAAGTGCGAGTTGGACTGGTGCTCGAAAGACTAGAAAAACTGACCGCCATTCAGGAATAGATTATTTTTATAGGCGAGTTTTACAATAAATCAAAGCAGAAAAAAATTAGTAAAACTAATTTAAACGTCATTCAAACAAGTAAATTTATGATAGATTATTATAAATATGATTATACATATAAGTTCATCAAAAAAATAATTCCAAGGAAAATGGCATGAGTTAAGGTAAATTAAATGGTATTTTACAAGAAAAAACTTAGTCCTTCCGCTTGCATGTCGACGGGATGGAAAATGTGGTCGAGTTGAGAATATGGACGACTTGACAATGTAGCTAAGTTGGGAATGTATCTACATACATTGGTAATATGGATGAGTTGGTAAAATGGACGAGTTGGGAATATGGACGAGTTGGGAATATGGACGAGTTGTTAATATGGACGAGTTGTTAATATGGGCGAGTTGTTAATTAGACGAGTTGTCAATATAGACGTGTTTGGAATATGGACGAGTTGGGAATGTGGATGAGTTGGTAAAATTGACAAGTTGGTAATATAGACGAGTTGGGAATATGGACGAGTTGTTAATATGGGCGAGTTGTTAATTGGACGAGTTGTCAATATAGACGTGTTGGGAATATGGACGAGTTGAGAATATGGACGAGTTGGCAATGAAAACGACTTGGTAATACGGACGAGTTGGTGATATGGAAGATTTGGCAATAAAGACGAGCTGATAATAAGGACAAGTTGGTATTTTAGACGAGTTGGGTGTATCGTCGAGTTGGGAATATGGACGAGTTGGAAATGTGGATGAGTTGGCAATGTGAATGAGTTGGTAAACTTGACAAGCTGGGAACATGGACAAGGGGGCAATGTGGACGAGTTCGTATTATGGATGAGTTGTCAATCAAGACGAGTTGGTAATACGGACAAGTTGGGAACACGGACGATAGTGGGCAATGAAGACGACTTGGTAATACGGACGAGTTGTCAACGTGGACGAGTTGGGAATGTGAATGAGTTGCCAAATGAACAAGTTGGGAATATGGACGAGTTGGCAATAAAGACGAGCTAATAATAAAGACGAGTTTGTATTGTAGACGAGTTGGGTGTATCGTCGAGTTGGGAATATGGACGAGTTGGAAATGTGGATGAGTTGGCAATGTGGACGACTTGGAATTGTGGACGAGTTGGGCATATGGACAAGTTGGAAATGTGGACGAGTTGTATTTGTGGACGAGTTAGCAATATGGATGAGTTGGCATTGTTGATGAGTTGGAAATGAAGACGAGTTGGCAATGTAGATGAGTTTGGTGTATGGACGAGTTGGTAATGTAGACGACTAGGCATTATGGACGAGTTGGGAATATGGACGAGTTGGAAATGTGGACGAGTTGTATTTGTGGACGAGTTGGCATTGTGGACGAGCAAGTAATAACGCGTTGGCATAGTGGATGATTTGGGAATATAAACGAGTTGGCAATGAAGACGAGTTGATATTACGGATGAGTTGATAATACAGACGAGTTAATAATAAGGACGAGTTGGTATTGTAGACGAGTTGGGTGTATGGACAACTTGGAAATGTGGACGAGTTAGCAATATGGATGAGTTGGCATTGTGGACGAGTTGGGAATATGGATGAGTTGGCAATAAAGACGAGTTGGTAATATTAACGAGTTGGCAATGTAGATGAGTTGGGTGTATGAACGAGTGGGCAATGTGGACGATTTGGCATTGTGTACGAGTTGGGAATGTGGACGAGTTGGGAATATGGACGAGTTGGAAATGTGGACGAGTTGGCATTGTGGACGACTAAGCAATATGGACGCGTTAGAATTGTGGACGAGTTGGGAATATGGATGAGTTAGCAATATAGTCGAGTTGGCATTGTGGACGAATTGGGAATATGGACGAGTTGCCAATGGAGACGAATTAGTAATATAGACGAGTTGGCAATGCAGATGAGTTGGGTGTATGAACGAGTTGGCAATGTGGACGTGTTGGGTGTGTGGACAAGTTGGCATTGTGACCCAGATGGGAATATAGACGAGCTGACATTGTGGACGAGTTGGCAATGTGGAATAATTAACATGTTACCCTAACTTGCGAAACTTGATGGTAGAAATAACCTACGTAAAAAAAAAAACAAGCATAGATAATGGTGGTTTTTCGTGTATCTATAAAAGTTTTTTACTCTCTATTTCATACAATTGAGTTTATGTAACATTTTTTATTATCAACATTTTGAAGTATTTACGATTATAAATGAATACATAAATAGTTACGCACTCCATCATTTAATTTTTAAAACCTGCGTAGAGAGGTGGTAGAGAGTGACCAAATCTGTTTTTTCGATTCATGTGCTATTTCTGGATATTGATAGAAATCGTTCAAATCGATAAATTTATGTCCTGAAGAATGAACAATAAATTAAAATTCTACTATTATTCAGTATCGGACTATTGTCATGAATTATATTTTTCCATAAATCGAATAATAGGTATGCATTTTATTTGTGAAACAGATCAGCAGATCACATGCCAATTAATGCACAAGTTATTTTTACAAAAGAGTTGAAAAAGTTGTCACGATGAAGCTGGCACTTGGCTATCAGGCCTGGCTCTAGCCTGGCATGTTTTAACGTTTTTAAAACATCATTTTAACGTGTTTTTGACAGTATTTATACTTCGTTCCCCAAAAACTTCTTATCGATAAAGTAGTTATTTTCTGTACTACCGGATTTCCATATTCTAGCGGCGGTTTGACGCCGCAACGGGTCTCTCGTAATATTGATTGCCTAATATACAACAACGTTAAACATCGTTGGGCAATACTGTCATGCTACGGTAAAAGGACTGTACTATGCAATAAGATTCTTGGTACTATGACATCCGAAGATACGACCTTTAACCGTAACACGTCAGATTATTAGGAATGATTTATACTTAAACCACTGTTTTCCAACAAGCAGACTCGTGAGATAATCATCATTTATTTTCGCTCATATAGGTACTTAGATAATATCCCGCGACAAATATACCTACAAAAATCGGTTCTAGATATTTTATTTGATCGGGGAAAAAGGTAGAATAGTCTCGCACAGGGATGGGCGCTCGCCATGGGCGCGGTATTTATCGGGTATTTACCCATGAGCAGGGTTGCCAGACGAGTGCAACCGGAATATCGTACCGACATACTAAAATGATCGTACTAGATGATTAAATTATCGTACATCGGTCAAAGCGGCAGGACATCGACGATAGATTTACTAAATTGGGCAAGTGCGAGACCGACTCGCGCATGAAGGGTTCCGTACCATAATCTATAACAAGTTTGTTGTATGGGAGCCCCCCTTAAATATTTATTTTATTTTATTTTTAATATTTGTTGTTATAGCGGCAATAGAAATACATCATCTGTGAAAATTTCAACTGTCTAGCTATCACCGTTCTTGAGATACAGCCTGGTGACAGACGGACGGACGGACGGACGGACAGCGTATAGTCTCAGTAATAGGGTCCCGTTTTTACCCTTTGGGTACGGAACCCTAAAAACACCTCCAAAAACGTGTTTTTCCACAGATAATGAGCTATTTTTGCGAAATTAACTTCAATTTGATGATTTTCATTTAGATATTTTGGGGAATTCAGACATCCCATCATGGCATCCCTGGTAATGGCGACCAAACAGGGAAAATTTTTGACGATCTGATCTGGTTGGCAGTCATTTCTGACCATGTGGACGTTTATCTCGATTCAAGGTCACTCCAGTGAGTGTTTTTTTCATATAATGTTATTGATAAGCCCTAGAATTTAACCCAACCTTCGACGAGCTGCAAATTATCGCACTTTTGCGTACGATAGTACTCATTGTATCGTACATCGTACCGAAAGCCAATTCGCGAGCAGTGTACTGCCGCTATGCCGCTAATAGCCTGTTTTCATTTAACAAAAAAAGAACACGTTCAGAAGCAAGATAAAATAAATTTACCCACAGTGCAATTTTTTCACAGTGGTTTTGGAAAAAATATTTATTATATTAAATAAATAGTAAAATTATAAACAAAATTTATATTTTTTACAATTCAATATATTTTTTCATCAGGATGTCGACTATCCGCGTGCCGTGCAGCTAAAACCAGTTTAAGTTTCTGAGAGCTTTTAAGTTATGTCAAATCAAATTTGCAAGGCAAGGCTGTCAAATTTTATTGAATGAATGAAATTGGAAAACAAAACGTCGCGGATCTTAGAATAAATATCTTTATGCGTAGTTTCATTAATAACTATATGTTTAAATTAATATTTAATGACATTGCTTTGCAACCTACAAGTTCTAAAGTTGAATTGAAAGATAAATTGCAATATAAATAATGGGAGTGACCGTCGAAAATATGACTGAAAAAGAAGTGCTTAACGATTTCAAAGAGAGCTACTATAAAGTAAGGAAATTGCTCGACGAGGAGAGCAAAAATGACCCGGAAACGGAACCATACTTGTTAATTTTAATAACGGTAGACAACAGGCCGTCTTATCGCTAAAGAGTGATACCTATAGTGGGGGTGATTTTTTTTTCGTTTCAACACTAATGTGTGGGGTGTCGTTGAATAGGTCTTTGAAAAATAATAGGGGTCTCCAAACATTATTTTTTGATAAAATCAGCAGTTTTGTAAAATTTGCTCCGAAAATTATAAAAATTGTGTCCCCCCCCCCTCTAACTTTTCAACCACGGTCAAAAAAATATGGAAAAATTCATGAAAATGAGGGTTTATAAGTACTTTCAATGAAAACTATATTGAATAAAATCGGTCGAGCTGTTTTTGAGTTATCGCAAAAATTCATAATTTTCTTTAAAATGACGTAAGTGCCACGCGGTGTCCTTATACTTCGAACGTTACACATATTAGTTAAGTGCCATACTGTATTAAAACATTTCGCTCATCTGGTGCGTATAATCGATAACTTCCAGAAGGTAATAAATAAGTAATTACTGTTACTGGCGTTGACGACCTTTTTATAGAACTTGAAATCTTTCTCGTAATTTTCGGCTATTGTGAAGGATGGGCAACTACGGAACCCTACACTGAGCGTGGCCCGACATGCTCTTGGCCGTTATTTTTAGATATTATCGGTTGGATCTTCAAAACCCTTAACAATGTTTTTAGCTTAATAGATGCACAATTTTATTATATGTTCTCAAAAACTGTAAAAGTATTTTCAATATAAAATGCACACGTTTATGATTATGACACAACTCAAAAAACATGATTTCCGCGCTTCCGAGCATGTACTTCCATCTCGCTCACGTTTACGCTCAGTGAGAGAGAGAGCTAGCACACGCACCCCCCAATAACTCCAAATCTATTTAAGATAAAAACATGAAATTTAGCTTATGTATTTAGATCCTTTAGAACAACTAGAACCCCAAATTTCATCAATAAAAGAAATAAAACCGACCAAGTGCGAGTCTGACTCGCGTACCGAGGGTTCCGTACACACTTTCACTTATCTCATCTTAATTAGCCTGTTGAGTTAAGTTTGCACCTGAAATATATGACGCCGCATACTAATGACGTGCAAACATAACGCAACCGACTTCTTCAAATTTGATGTATTAAAGGGACTATATTTTTAATATTTTTTTTACAAATGTATAATTTTCAGATTTGATAAGTATTTGTAGTATGTGACGATATTACTTGCCAAATTTTATAGTTCTAGGTCATCGGGAAGTACCCTATCATTGTGATTCCCTTGAGAGTGTCGAAATGTACATTTTTTGCGATATAAACGGCCGTATCTCTTTTTTCACGCTAACGTAGAAGTTAAATTTTTTCACAGGTTCAAGGAACCGCAAACCTGAGTATATTATGTTAATTTCAACTGGATACCTCAACGCGTTCTCGAAATAAAGAGTCTTGACAGATAGACGGACGGACGGACAACAAAGTGATCCTATAAGGGTTCCGTTTTTTTCGATTGAGGTACGGAACCCTAAAAACCCAGCAGAGTAATTTTGCTAAGAGACAAGTACTTCGCCGACAAAAGAATTGAGATCTATATGGGCGCCAAGTTCTTTGCACTAAATTTTTTAGATACAAGGACATGCGACATACTCAATGCTTGGGGTGTAATTCAATATCAAGATTTGACTTGGCTAGTTTTCACCAACTGACAAAATTTTATAAAAGTAACAGTATAAGTAACAGCATGAACACTAACTTGCGTACTTACCTTTACGAAAATAGGTTAATGATTAGACAAATATGATAAGTACCTAATATAAATTTATATGTAAAAACTTTTTCTTTCTCATTTAACAAAAATCGTTTTTATGACTACTAATAAGTTTTCCATTAGAAAGTCATGTTAAATGTTAAAATTATAAAAAAATATAGGTATGCATTTGTTTAACTAATATGTACAAAAAACAATAAGCGACCGTTTCAAAGAAAGGCCGTTTCCGATTAAGGGAAGAAAATATGCCCTTTTGTGATAATGGACAGATTTTTTTTTCTACAGTCAGTTACGTCTAGTAGAGTAACTGTATCAATTTTGGTTAAAAAATTCTTTGTGGTTCCGCAGAAAAAAAATAAAAACGGAAATAATGAAATATGGTTTTTCTCCAAAACTATTTAACTTTAATGTACTATTATTTTTTCATTCTGTAAAGCTTATTCAAGTTCATGTTTTAAGTGAAAATGGTATCTCTATATCTAACGATTATGTAAAAAAATAGGTAAGTCAAAATTTTAATATACATATTTTTTTACTTTTGTGAGAGATACCACTCTAATTGACATTTCTAAATAAGCCTTAGTTAACGTCCTGTAACACATATTAATTTCATGGATAAAATCGGAAAGCAACTGTGTCAAAATGAAATAAATTACTGGGCTGGAATTCATTACTATTTAATTAGTAAACTACTCTAACACTGCTAAATAACCAAAACATAATATCCTCTTTACAAATAAACAAGATTTGACAGTTACAGTGACATTTGCTAGAAAATGTCACCTTTTTAGTTACGTAATGAAAAAAAAATACTCTTATTCTAATCCTCATCGCTAGAAGATAGCGATGAGGATTAGAATAAGAGTATTTTTTCAATGAAGAATTGACAGTAACGTGAATTCCGTGATTCAAAAAAAGTCCGCTTAAAGTTTCAGCAGGCCGAACGATTTTGGACAAGTATCTTGCGTGCGATAAATAATAAACAATAGCAACAATGTGTGAACAACACCCTACTGTTCGCATTCCGTTAGCACATCCACAATAATGCCGCCTTATGGATCCAACACCAATGCTGTTTGGGACATATTCGATAAAGCATCTGTAAATATTTTTTTGAAATATGGCGAGATTGGACTTTCAGTTTCAGTATATTAGAATTTTCCTTCACATATTCCAAATTCAACGAACCATCTTCATTAAGTATTTCTGATAGATACGAAATCGCTACTTATATCATTGCGAGGGGATATAATGATGTAGGTTTCTTTCTTAATATTTTTTTGATTGCATTCGCTTTAGAATTCATTTTGTAAAGACGAGTTATCTTTCTAATGTCCCTGAAATGTCATGTTACATTTAAAAAAGCAATTCATCTTTATTACTGTCATAATATGTATTTATTTAAATTTCGGTAGAAAGAGGATTATTGCGTGGCGAAAAAAGAATAGTTTGTAATTACAATTTCAAGATAATGAAGTCATACCCGAAAAGTCTTTTAAATTCCATTTTACAGTTAGTGTCCGATTAAAACCTTTAAATTGATAATCTGGTATAATGTTAAGTAAAGCTTATATACCAAATAGCAAAAATGATTAATATATACCTACATAGTTTTTAATTTTTATGTTATTAGAAAAATAATGACATTTTCAATAACAATAAAAAGCAAATGTCACTAACTGTCAAATCTTGTTCATTTGTAAAGAGGATGTATGCTTTGGTTATTTGGAAGTGTTAGAATAGCTTACTAATAAAATGTAATAAAATCCAATCCAGTTATTTATTTCATTTTGACACAGTTGCTTTCCGATTTTATCCATCAAATTAATATGTGTTACAGGACGTTAACTAAGGCTTATTTAGAAATGTCAATTAGAGTGGTATCTCTTACAAAAGTAAAAAAATATATATATTAAAATTTTGACTTACCTATTTTTTACATAATCGTTAGATATAGAGATACCATTTTCACTTAAAACATGAACTTGACTAAGCTTTACAGAATGAAAAAATAATAGTACATTAAAGATAAATAGTTTTGGAGAAAAACCATATTTCATTATTTCCGTTTTTATTTTTTTTCTGCGGAACCGCAAAGAATTTTTCAACCAGACTTGACACAGTTACTCTACTAGACGTAACTGACTGTAGAAAAAAAAACCAAGTCATAATATTAAAGGGCATTTTTGCTTCCCTTAATCGGAAACGGCCTTTACAATGTGTTATATAAATCAACAAAAATTGATTTTTATCTGCAAAAAGTACCAATTCAACTTAATTATTGAGCAAAACACATGTACATAATTCAATTATAAACTAATCAAATTTCTCTGCGCACACTTTGCCCCGCCAGCCCAGAATACAGAACCGAACAGGCTTTCAGAGCTGCATCTTGTGACGACGTTATGAACTTGGCCGCAGAAGTGTGAGGATATGAAGGTACTCCACTCGTGGTTGATGGACCATCAACTGACACCGCAGAAGATGAAGTTGACAATTGGTCCTATAGCTTCCAGCCATAGCGTCCACTTCTTTGTAATGCGGGTCTTTTTTCCAACTTCATTTTGCACTTTATTTTCAAAATGATTGATCCACAGATATCTGTTATACGCAGTTCATCATGGTTTAAATGTTCTATGGTCATGCTTCCTAAAACAGAAAATTAAGTATCTTAACATAAATAAAATACAATAATAATAATTATTAGTAGTTTGTTTTTCTATATGAACAGGTCTAAATCAACACAATAATGGTTAAAGGCTAAATAGGATCACTTTTTTCTCTAAAAGAATTCACAATTCACTTAACTTGGGAAAAAAAATAAAAAATAAATGGGTAACCAATGAACACAACTTTTTTGTAGCGCAGGTCCTGAGAAATATCAATGTACTTAGATAAAATATTTAACATACAAACACCAATAGAATTAACTTCATTCTTTACAAATTGATAAGGCAGTATGTAGTTCTAACATTACAGAAAACATAGCATTTGAAGGTCAAGCAAATAGTTTAATTTTAAGTTAGTGCTCATCTCATTGACTGATATTATCTCAGTGACTTTGTAATTTGTTTGATTTGAATGATGTTCTACTATCTTACAAATTACAATAATTTTGGACTAGGGTCTTATTAATTATTCACTTTGTTTCTTTAAAGAATAAAAATGTGATTTGTTTATCGATATGTACTTTATTTCAAATGTTAAGTTTGTCTTAAAGACAACACTTACATATATACCTAAGTGGACTCGCCTACCTATATGCTTAAGTGGACCTATATACCTGAGTCCCATCCAGGGGACATAGGACATTAAGTCATATACCTGAGTGGGCCAATATATAGAAAATAAAAACTTACCGCAATTAGACATTTCGTTTGTCAGTTTTCCCAAGATAAGAAGACGAAGGTATTCAGATCCAAACAATGTCTATGAGCGGTTTTGAGTCGTATCTATAAGAATTTGCTTCAAGTCCGTGTTAGGTGGCGTAGGTCAGTTTAAACAACTTAAAGCAAGGTTGCAAAATAAAATCACATTCAACTCAAACAATAACAGAACAAATCGAATCGCAAGTCAGTGCTGCAAACTCCCACATCACGTGTAATAAACAAGAACGACAACAACGAAACAAAGAAATTCAATTCAATTCAATTCAACAAGAAGGTCCAAAAATCCAGCCAGTCATAAATATCAGTAGGGCTACTCCGATGTTCAAAATTCGACCGTCGTATAGTGCCGTCCCTCTCGATCTTCTGTCGAAGTATATGAGTAAACGGGACAGCACTATACGCTGGCCGAATATCGAACATCGGAGTAGCCATTCAGAATATTCAGATTCGTCAGAATCAGTCGCGTTTCGTTCCACTCACAAATCGGTTGACAATTATCGGATGTCAACGTTGCCAAATGACTGCACACTTATATTAAATATGGTGTATTTACACAACTTTTCTAAAATTAGGAGATTTGTTCGATTCCAAAAAGTAATTCTAAAGATTCTTAAAAATCATATATTTATAATCTGACAAATCAGGAGAGTTTGCAGCACTGTCAGAAGTAACGGTCTGGAAGGAATGGAATGCCCAGTTGACAGATTCATAGTGTTGCCAGAACGGATTTACGTTTTCGGAAATTTCGCAAAGTGCATACCTAATCCATTAAGGGACGGGCTTGAACAAAATCGGACGAAATCCAAAAAAAATAATAAGATCTATGCAATGCTACCTATGGGATTGGGTACAAATTATTAATATTGGTTTATTCATCTATATATTCTTTATATTTCATCTTCTTAAGCGTGCATAGTTTAAAATAAACTAGTCCTACAATCATAATAAGCTCGACGAGTCTCCATTGTAAAAGTCTTAAAAGAGACGACGATTGTAAAAGGGGCGCTCAAGGTACGATTTGGAGTTTCAAAAAGCCGGGAAACTGACATTTTTTTATTGGTATGGCCACCCCGTCGTAGGCTGTGTGTGAGCGCAACAATGGGATACACATAAAACGCCATCTAGCGTTACCACTGCAAACAACTACGAATGCTTGGATGCTGAAACATAGCTAACACTTTCTTGTTCTCGGTTGATTATTTATGATTATTGTTTTCTTCGAAATAAGATGATAAATCAGTTTATATTTTAGGTTTTGTTTATAAAATATGCTATAGTTTATTTTAATCACAAAAATTCTGCTTAATTTGGCTGATTCATATTTTATTAATTTACAAATGTTAACGGTAGAGCCATCTATTGTTCACTCTCAGTACTAAAAGTAACTTCTTCGGCTTGGGACCCCCTGACTATGTGATGTAGCAAAGAAATATTGTTTGTCAAATCTCATGTTCGAACCTGCATATATTTTGGTTTTTTTGTATAAATCATTATTTTTTTGAGCTATGAGCCGTCGGACTCACTGGAGCTTTCTACCAATTTACAGAAATAGCACATGAATAGAAACGCAAGATTTGGTCACAACTCAGCTTTAAAAAAAAGCACGTAGAACGTAACTGTTTATGTAATGATTTATTATCGTTAAATACTACAAAATTATAACATGAACTCAATTGTATCAAATAGAAAGTTAAAAACGTTTATCCTTGAAAAACCACTATGTCATTCCTTTTTTTTTCATGAAATTCAATGGGTCGTGCGTTTAAGATTCACGTTATATGGGTCCTGTGATGTGTCAAATGTGTGTTAAAAAAAAAATCAGACTATGGGGATAACAATGTAACAGTTTGTGTATCGTCTCTAAAGAACCTTACTCGAGCATCCCTCTAGATTGCCGGGACCCGACGCAGCTTCAGTCAGCCATCCGCTTCCTGCAGGCCTAGCACCTAGCATATCTTGCCGTGACTTAGCGTCTCATGTCTTACTCGCACGGTATTGAAAGGAAAGTGACAGGTAGTATTTGTCACGCGACAAAGAGTCGTGTGTCACAGTTCTCACTGGTTGTAGTAGTAGTGGAACAGGGACAGCTTGCCAGTAGTACACAACAATAGAAAGGCCATGTTAAGGCTGCCTAAGTACCTTCCTTGGAACATCTGACGACACACGTTTGGCGCAGTTTGTAAGCACTTGCCTACTGAGCCGGCGGTCCCGGGTTCGAATCCCGGCCAGGGCAAATATTTGTGTGATCAACTCGAATATTTGTGCTTTGGTCATATTGTCATGATTGTTCTATGTATTTAAGTATATATTTATCTATATAAGTATGTATATCGGCGTCTAGTACCCATAACACAAGCCTTCTTGAGCTTAATTCGTGACTAGATCGATTTGTGTGAGGTTGTCTGATATTTATATATTTATTTTACATCAGTCTTGCATCCCTCCAAATTGCTGGGACTTGTTGCCGTTTCAGATAACTGTTAGCTTCCTAGTGGATATCCTGGGACAGCCAATGTCATATTATAATAATAGTTTAGTTCATGTTAAAGCCTAATTTACCTTCTCTGAAGCATCTGAGCCTAGCATTCCTCCAGGTGGCTGGAATCTGGTGCAGCTTCAACCAGCCATCCGCTTCTTGATAGTAGTCGTAGTCAAACCGGAAAAGCTTGCCATCTGCCACAGAACCATAAACTGTAGTTATTTTTTTATATACTAGGCAAACGAGCAGACGGGATGCCTGCTTGTAAGTGATTACCGTTGTCCATGGACACCTGCAACACCAGAAGGGCAAGCGTGCGTTGCCCCGCTTTCAGATGGAAAAACCCTCTTTTAAAGGTTTGGGTCCTACCCATAGTTGATATTTGAAGTTTAAAGAAATCCACAAATAAAAATAAATTGTTTTCTTACTTACCGACGGCCAAACCGATAACCAAACAAAACACTATCGAAATTACCCAGCGAAAAAACATTTTTAGTCACGATTTAATACAGTCACAAAATAAATCTTAAAATTCCTCTAACTTATGGTTGAGTCAAGCCGTTAGTGCCAAACACATACGAGAGACTGTTTGTTTAAAATATTTTAAAATTAAATTAAACTTTATAGCAGGATATTGCTTATCTAATACTCCCCCGGTGACAATAATGTTCTCAGTATTCCGTAGATTGTTATTCTGTTACTAATAATAACAGGCGATGTAATAATTCAGATAAAACTATACTCAGCAGCGAAATAATACGCAGAATTAGTGTTAAAATATTTTCTCTCAACGCCTATCGACGGCGGCGCGTATCAGATATTTTTGAGCAAACTAATCTCGCATTTATTTTTTCAGTTGTACAAAAACTAATAAACTGAGAAATGTTAATAACATCACATCGATGGCAAGTGAGCAATCTCTTAAAGTCAATGTTTACGTATAAATTAAGTTTCTGTCAAATTTTGAATTTTTGTGACAAGCTTTTACAGCCGACTGTACGTTTCTTTTAACATCCATCAATTGCTCACTGAGACAATTCTAAAAACCCTAAACTTCAGTAGAATTGCTTTTTAGGGTTCCGTACCCAAACGGTAAAAACGGGACTATTACTGAGACTTCGCTGAACGTCCGTCCGTCCGTCCGTCTGTCACGAGGCTGTATCTCAAGAACGGTGATAGCTAGCCATTTGAAATTTTCACAGATGATGTATTTCTATTGCCGCTATAACAACAAATACTAAACATAAAAAAAAATATCTAAGGGGGGCTCCCATACAACAAACTTGTTATAGATTATGGTACGGAACCCTTCATGTGCGAGTCGGACTCGCACTTGCCCAATTTTTCTATTACAGTCTCTAGGGCCACCTTCCGGCTCAATTATCAGAGCAGCCCCATGGTACCAAATTATTGTATTGTCATTGAAGTTAAGTAGGTATCCAAAATTTCACCTCAATCGGTTGAAGATATCTGCTTCAATATTGAGTTGCAAGATTCCACCCGAACAAACATAATTAATCAATCAATTCATAAATCAGTCAGTAAAGTTAATCAATCGTCAATCAATCAATCCTTGAATTAATCCAACAATCAATGAAACAAAAGATTGCATTGTAAGTTTTTTATTTTTATTCAATGAGCTTTGTCACTGCAATGACCATGTCACGTCGCTCTTGTATAGTAAGCACTGCCTTGCTCTTTAGTCGTACAGTCGCCATCAAATATATCGCAGCATATAAGGCGTTCATAAATATTTGAACACGACTCTTATTTACTGGGCGTTACAGTACATGTTCAGATATTTATGGACGCCTTATGTGCTGCGATATATCTGATGGCGACTGTACATGATGCGTATCTCGGTCGTGCTGGGGTGGCGCACGCGGGCGTCGAATTCGCGCATGTTCGCGCGCCGACGCACGGCTTGCTCTTTAGTCGTACATGATGCGCATCTCGGTTGTGCTAGGGCGGCGCACGCGCGCGTCGAATTCGCGCATGTGCGCGCGCCGACGCCCGGCGCGCTCGGCGTCGTGCGGCACGTAGCCGAGCGCGCAGGGGCAGCAGGATCCGCACGAGCAAAACGTGCAACGAACGCGCTCGGGTAATGGTAAGGCGCCTGAAAATTAGGGCGTTTGGAAACACTAAGATCCATCTAAACTAAACCACATTTGGATATGGTATCCGACAGCGAACGTCGGGATGGGAGGTGACGACAGCCGAGAACTGTCATCTCCGCGAAGGGACGGAAACTGGCTGGAAGTGGTGTCATTTCCATTCGAATGGGAGTTGTTACTACCATAAAGACCTCTTAATTTTTATGAGAACTAGTTTACTTTACTATGAGAGCACTACTCGCAAAGTTTACCGAAGTTGGGCAAGGCGAAGTTCGCTGAAGTATGGGTTTCCGCAGCGAAGTGCCCCTCCACTTCCACACTATCATATTCGCCCATACTCGTCCAATTTCGCGAGTAGTGTAAAGCCGCAAGAAAACAGACGCCGCAAGAAAACGCGTGCTTTACCAGAAACGCGAGCTAGCATGGCTTTAAATAAAAAAAGTTTACAATGTTTTACTGAATGAAAAACTCACCAATTCTTATTGCTTCAGCCAAGTAGTCTAGATACGGGGTTTCCACAGTCACATCGAGTGGAGCCTGGCAGAGGCGAACCGCCTTGGCTTTACGTTGGTTGATAACCACGTGTTTATTGCGGCCAAGGAGAGGGCATGGGCTGTTGGGATATACTTCCTGGAAGGCACAGGGGTACCTAATACGTTTTTAGTTGCTCAAGAAAGGATTTGTGAGCTTATAAGTTGCTTAACTGGTATCAAGGGGTTTCCAATTTAAGGGATAATATACGAGTATGGTTTTTTTTTCGAAAATAGAAAAAAATGCGTTCACGTAAATAATACAATCATACTTATTTTTAGTGTTTGTCACAAGTTATTATTCCTCTTTTGTAAATCTTAATATTTTTTATTTCTTTTATCTAATACGCAAGTATCTATTAAACTTAAGTACCTATCAATTATCTGGGGTAAACAAGAGGGGTCTTTTTCATCTGGATTGAAAAATAACACTTAGTATCTGCAAATAAATTAACATTTCAATTACCACCATAAATAATAGAACACGCAATAAAAATGGTAACTTTAATTACATTCACGTAAAATTACTCAAATCATTGAAATGTTTATTAAAATAAAATAATAGTACTTAATAATAATAAAATAGAAACAAAAGAGAATGTGGGTGTGTGCACCCGTGGATGACTGTGAATTATTAAAACTGGAAAGGGCAACAATTGTGACAACAATTTAACGGACCAGTAGAGTGAGTCGTTGTCGCGGTCACCAAAATTCGAATGTTGGCTACCGCGATTGGCGATTATTGTTTCTTTTTACCTTAGGGCGTCGTCGGACGCACTCAGGAATGGGTTTCCTTTCCAAAAGAAGTTCCTCCGAGGTCTTTAGGGTGTGACCTTTCCATTCTCGTCTGCGGCTCTTGCACAGTGGACGACACCTGCGACAAGGATCCAGAATAAACGATTATTCGGTCATTAATCACGGTATGGGCGTTTAAAAAAATATTACGACGATTATTTATGCATTTTCGCCGCCGGAATCCATTTGCCGTAGTATTACCATTATCGAAAAGCACACATGGACTTCTAAAATATAATTGAGAATATCATTAATTAATTACAGATATATTTATAGTCATTAAATATTGCGCCTAAATAAGTATAATTTATGATTGACCCTAGAAGGCGAGGCTGAGGTGACCTATAGGTACAAAACAAAAGATGATCATGTATCGCGCTATTAGGGTTTTTATGGAGTTCAGTTTTCTATGGAGAGGGTCATGTGACTGTAAAATTTTCCACAAGGTGATGTCACCTAGAAGGCCGATTCTTAGATAACGCTGCTTTCACATTATTTTTATATTTTTCAAATGAATTTCTCAATCACAAATTGGGATATTTTCAAAAATGTGAAAATGGGTAATATTTAATTGTATTATTGGAAATAACCGATAAAACGCCTGGTTAAAATATTAAATGTTATCAATTACAAGCGTTCATCTTGCTTACAAAAGCCACATAAAAATCTTAATAAATTCACAATAATCACATTTTAACAATACATTTCGTTGTGGAAAACGTGGAAACATGTCTCAACCTTAAGAATCATGTTTGAGTAAAATATATGAAAAAGGATCACGATTTCCGATCGTAATATTTAAACATAAAGGATACGACCCTACCATGACGGATATTAGAGACCGATAAGATAATTAAGCTGATATAGAATAATATTCCCACCCATATTTTGGTTATCCTTTACGATTATTTTCTCAGCATTTGCTTATATCATTTTACGGTTAACATTCTATGATTGATGCAAACAAGCAATTCCTCTAACGATAATAAACCGCAGCACATCTGAAAAAAATCTAATTGCGTGCAAATGGCTCAACCGATTTTTTTGATTATAGCTATAGATACACTCTTGATCACGTTAGTATAAATATTCTATTCTGGAGTTAAGCCATTGTCACAGTCAAAATAATACAATACAAGTACTCATTATTGCACAGTGCACACCTCACAAATCATACAGGAGAAATACAACGCAAGAAAATTACAATTAGAAGTCAACGTCCGTCCGCATTATTCATAGTTTTTTAGATGTATAACCTAGATTCAGAATTTAAATACCCTTAATCCAACCAAGCATAGGGAAGAGCCATCTTGACAGACAAGGCAAAATGGGAATTGAATGGCAAGGGAATTAAAAAAAAAGTGTTTAAATCAGACCACCCGTTTGGGAGCATGCACATATACACATGTTAAACTTATTTTACTTAGGTACTATTTTGTCGGGTGGTTAAAAATGGGAAAGATTTTTTGCTTAATGCCACCTATTAAGTATAAAGTGTCGATAAAGCCCAAGTTGAAGCACGCTTAGTAAGAAATTACTTACTCCCTCAGGACTTAAAGAAATTCAAGTTATAATTTTCGACGAATATCCTCTCCTTCACTGAAAGAGAGTTCCACTCGTTTGTCTATTTGGAAACGTAGGTACCTATACGATATAGGATAGGATATACACAAAGCGCTTCATATCAATCAGTGGTGTATACCATGTGTATACGTTATAGTTATTTACAAAACAAATAGTAAAACTCAAAATATCTGATATTACTTGCATAATCCTTCGGTTTTCTTTGGGTCCCTTTTTATCTTGGGCAATGTGATCATTTTATTTAGAACATTCCAACATTGGGGTAAATTAATACTTTATCATAATAAAATATTTTGCGAATTCTGTTATGATGACATTTTGTTGTCATCGTTTTGTCATCGTTATATATCAGACAGATGTCATCCGTGAATAGGTTGGTTATTTTTTTCACTTTTTTATGACTAATATTCATAGATAGTATTGGTATCGCGAGCTGGTTTTCCGCAACTGGTCGTCTTAGATAATGTACAATAAATGAATAAATAAGTGTACAAAATAATATAAAGGTACCTATTTATGTATTCTTGGACAAAACCTTTTAGGTTGCTGTCACCGTTGCTATATACGCTGTTCTTTCACTTTAGTTTTGACAGGTTTCTCGTTGAGTAATATCATATTTACAATTTAATACATTTTGTTACTATTCTAACCATGAGCTTTAGGTAAGTTAATGAATACTAAGTGAATTTAGTTATTCCTGCTATCACGAGCATCTTTTGTCTTTGAGGCCCAATGTATAGGTACCTATTCTTATTCCAAGCCAAAACACAATTTCACAACATAACGTAGTGTCCAGGCTCGAAACGATATCTTGCCCGCGCTAAAGCTGCCACTCCACTAAAAAGCGGAACGGACACAACAGACCAATCAGGCTGCGTTCTTGTGAAGTCCAAAAGAAGTGTATTTAAATCTGAGGAATGGTATTGGTCCATTTTACACAGCTCAGCTCCGCTCTGTTCCAGTGGCCGTGGCGGGTAGCCTGAGACGGGCATACTACCTGCCGCAAAACACGCTAGTAGCAAACTTGGGTGCTCGGCCTGCCTTCCGTCTTTAATGTTTCACAATTGTCGCTTTCCATTCTCATTACTAACTCGGAGTGGCGAACAAACGTTGGTCAGTCGCACCACCACGAGCCACGACATATTTCGTCGGATTTTATACAAACAACCAGTACAATACAGTTTTCAGTAGGCTTTTGCGAAGATCATAGGAGAGATCTTCTGTAGTGTTCTATTGTGTACACTTATCTACATAATTGACACATAATGATTTATTTATTGTCCCTAGCTGTTCGCAATGCGGTTTCACGACGAACTTCGAAAGTGCGCTGCTTATGCACCGCCAGCTTCACCACGATGAGCCCCCACGAGACCTTTTCAAGTCTCATGATCATGACGTAAAGGTATACGTTCCCCTTCTAGTGTAGGATCTCTTACCTTTATTCAACTCCCAATTAGATGCTTCTTCCGGCCAGTTCAGGAAGGCATCTAAACGTTGAAATTAGATCGTCTACCCCGTTTGCGTTGGCTGGTTTGAGGCACCTAGCTCACGTTAGCTCAGCGTTCCGGGTACACACGGCAGACAAAGCCGGCCTAGTTTGACTTTAGGAAGATGTTTTTTTATTGTTAGTAATTCTCGTATTAGAGCGCAAGATAAATAAAAAAATGAATAAATATCAGACAACCGAATGAATGTAGCCAATTAAAATTGGTAATTAGAATACCTAACACTGTATGGGACCGTAGTCAGAAAATATAATTATGAGAAGGGAATATATCCGTTCTCACAATAGTTCTCTTTGAACACCTCTCTTCGATCAACGAGGTCTGAGAAAGGTGTATCGGTAGGTATCTGGAAAAGGCTGTTTCAATAGATGGCATGAATATCGTCGGTAATATATTATTACAAAGTGTTTATGGACATAATCGATGTTAGTAACTATTCCAAAGGAATCGTGTTTTTGTTAGTAAATGTCCTCGTCAACTATCTGCTCAGGACCTATCTTTTTTATTTGATTCTTTAATGTTCTCCGCACTATTACTTTCAGAAAGCTAATACACTTCCTGGGATGTCAAGCAACTTCCTCGATTCTAAACAGTCCAATAAAGAGTTAAAATGTGAGTGAAAATTATACGAATTGTAGACACACATCCTCAAAGTTCTCCAAAACGACTGAGCGTGCATCACAGTTGCGCAACGGCTTCCAGCGATTCTAACCTGATTTTTAATACTTTAGTTTGCTGGCCCAAGGCCGCAAATCCCTTTGCCCTGCTGGGTAACTTTCGTAGTATGTTCTCTAACAAGTCCAATCAATCCGAAAAACCAGGTGATATTGTCCCCGGGTCCACCCTACTTGGCCACGGATTATACAGGGTGTCTAACTGATAGTGTTGTAAGACTTACGATTTTAGGGTTCCGCACCCAAAGGGTGCTAACGGGGCCGTACTACTAAGCCTCCGTTATATTTGTCTGGGTCTCATCACACTGAATGGCTGTACGGATTTTAACCAATTTTGGTGCAGCGATAGCTGTGCGTCCAAAGAACATTACAGAATACTTTTTACCTGGATTCGTTAAAAAAATGTTAAGGTGAACGGTCACGGGTACGTTCTAGTTCTAAAACAATTAATTAAACTTGTGTGGTTGTCGCACAGTGCCGTCGCGTACTTCTTCGGCGACGCGGCTGCTAGGAAAACTTCGCGCGCGCATTTGCCGTGGACATACAAGTGGATTGTTCTCGCATCCCGAAGACCCTGTAGGAGATAATAATGTAAGTTATTCAAAATATTTTTCCACTAGCGAAGCGGGAGAATTGCACATTGTCGTCGTTGCCGATCAAATACTGGACGGACACGGCCAGCTACTGTGTTCATTTAAACTTACACGATTTTCGCACATTATTCTAACAAAACGGAACTTAATAGAGTTCAAATAGTGTGTATTGAATTAGACACTTTGAACGCGTTTAAGTCCCTTTTTGTTATGATAATGCGGCCAGCCACAGAGCGAGCGATTTGTTCAATAATGTTCACAAAAGCATTTTTTATAGAAGCGTATTTTCACATCGCTTCCTTTCATTAATTTCATTCATCGCAAATTTAATTAAACGTCTTTCTTCATGTAGCGATTTTTCATTAAGCTTTTTATAATGTTCGCGTGAATTTATTTCGCTTATTTCACCAGTAATTTACTTTATTACTCGTACGTTTGCACACCGTATATGCTACGTCAAGCCTTGGTTTAGAACAGTATGCGTAAATAATTTATATCAAACCATTTTTGAAACACTTTTTTTTGCAAACTATACTTTGTTGTACAAATGTTAATTGTTAAAATCGTAACGCATACGACATACGACTTGTCACTGCATTTACGACCGAAAGCGTATTTGGAGTAGCGTTGTAGTCACTCCTTTATCTCTGCTCCTTTGGCGTATTTGAAGCAGTGGTGTGGCACTCCTTTATCTCTGCAGGTTTGTAAGTCATGCATTCAACTTATCCTCTGGCGTATTTGGAGCAGAGGTGTGGTCACTCATTTATCTCTCTGGCGTATTTGGAGCAGAGGTGTGGTCACTCCTTTATCTCTGCTGGTTTGTATGTTTGTTATGTTTTGCAGGATCTATGTATGCTGAGCGCATGTACATCGAAGGCTTTCAAGGAGGAGATGCCGCTGGTAACGACGCGCAGTGAGGTGGTGGGGGCCAAAACGGCGCAAAATGAGACCTTCGGATGCCACCTGTGTGACTTTGAAGCGGACAGGTCTCTTACTTACTTACTAGAGGCTCTGAGCTGTACATCCCTGTAGAGCCTTGCGAACAAGTTTCGAAATGGCTGAATTTATGATTATTTTTAACTTTTTCACCGAATCCATGAAAAAGATCCATATAATTTATTGAACCTGCTCGCATAATTTCACAAGAACCGGTTGAGAAATGCGACCTGTAGCCGACACAGCTGGAAATGTGGCCAACTAGTCATCCGAACATACGAAAGAATTTTTGCTTTAGCAGCTTCAGCTGAAACGGAGACACTTTACTCGCTCGGTCAAGTATTGGGCTGAAAGTGAGAGAAAGGGAGGCGGTTCCCTTAGAGTGTGGTTGTGACAAGGGTGTCACATATATCTCCACTGAAGCGTAGCTGATTGTTGAAGCACTAAGGATTCTACCTAGTTATGCGTCAGTGTAAACACATCCTTATTTTATTAAGAGAATATAATAAATCTAGAATTGAAGATGACTGTTACTGCGTACGCTGGGAAAAAAGTTGTTACTTACAGTTTTTTTTGCTTCACCGCCGTAGTTGCCTTTCAACCCGAAAGTAGTTGAAACTCGTCCAGCCGTTTGTAATTCTTTATTTAAAACCATCAGTAATTTACCTTCATTATTTTCAGAAAATCGATATTCGATGATTCAGGTACCATTTTTTTTTCAGAATAACAGTCTTGGACCGTCACCTTCTCGACGACCACAAAATAGGAATAGACAATCTTCTCAAACTTGTTATGGCGAAGACAAAAGATGGCCTCGCAGAAGACATAAACGTCTGCTTGTTCAGAAGACAACCCTACTACAAACCACAAGAACAACTAGACGAAGGGGAGTTCATCATAGAAACTGTTCAGCCTAAAATAAAGATATTGAAACACGCGGCGACTAATACTGAGAACACAGGTTTGCAGAAATTGGTTTGGTTCATGACCTAGCGGTCGAATTTGTTATTTCTGTTTTCAACCGACTTTCAAAAAGAGGTTTTGTAATCTATTATATATTTTTATTAATGTTACCTCAAAAGTGCGTGACTTATAAATCAATTTGAAAAACATTTCCCCTAAAATTTTGGTGAAGGTTTGATGAGCAAATCCAGAAATCGTAGGACGTTTTAAAATTATGTAGGCTCATTTACGGCAATTTCAGTGTTTTTTATAATAAGGTCAGTGTTCTCGGAAATGCAACTTCGTGTCCCTCAAAAGCCTTTAACGCTCAAAAGCGGTCTCCTCTTGTGAAATACCGGTAGATTCAGATTCAGACACATTTCGATTTAGATTTTGAAGTCGGTTAATAATTAAGAAAAAGTGATTATTTTGACGTCCAATTACATTTTATTATTTCTCTTTCAGGGTTGACCGACAATTTCAAGATAATAACAAGTGAAATGGAGAACATAATGAACACTTGCCCCGTAAAAGAAGTTCCAAGCGAGGAGAAAGAGTTGCTTCTAAAAATGCAGTCACTAAAAGAATATATGCGCAAGTTCGAGGACTCGTATAGTGTGTTGAAGAAAATGACGAAAGAGTATGACACGAAGAGCCGGAGCGACCGCACCGAACCTGTGTTCGATTTGAGGTTGGGCGAGTAAGTATAAAAGGTTTTTTTTTTCAAACAATCATGCGGCCCGCCTGATGTTAGCTAGTTACCGCCCCAGCTATATAACTAGACGCTTGCGATACCAGGAGCAGCACACGCGCGTGCTGTGACCCTTTAAGAACCTATTTACTTCCCTCTTGATGCTATAGCCCCCGGGGAAAACCTCGTCAGGGAGCCCATTCCATAAGCGGAAGGTGGCCACACACCTAACCACTCGGCACCGTGCACCGCTATATCTAAAGCTCGTCGTCTAGGCGTGTATGGTTGACGCAAGCATGTATCAGAAGCTGCTTGACATCACGAAATGTCAGTGTGGTGACGGCGGCGGGGCAACGTGACCACTTTGATGTCTGCAGCGAGGTGCACGTGCGGACCCCCCCGCCAGGCGGCGACGGTATGTTGTCCGCACACCGTTCCGTCCGCGCAGCGGATCGGCATCGGTGCCTATAGGAGTGAGCGAGACACCACACTCGGACCTTCCGCTGCCACCTATGGCCGCTACTCGCCACTCCACTTGTCACGCGAAGTCCTGGCCGGGCCGTTAGCGTGTGCCTAATGTGCGTTGCAGTTTAACTGTCGTGCAAATAATAAAATAATACTGAACGACTCGAGTTGAGGCGATGCCGAGTGGTTAGGAGTGCGACAACCTTACATAGGTAAAGTATGGGTAGGTGCGATAATCTTAATTGCAGCGAAATAAATGTTCGTTCTTTCTTTAATTATTTATTTCTATATATAGTCGTGAAACAGTTTTTTTTTAAATAGTTACACTAGTATGCACAACTCGTAGTGTATTTCGAGCAGCGTTCTTATCATTCTTGTTTGCGAAATGTATGGTCGGAATAGAAAATAAATAAAATTATTTCTCCATTCAGGTCGTCCAGGGATTGGTAGAGCACCCGTGGCATAAGATGAAAGAAGTAAAACTAGATATCGCTGCAACAGGTGAACTTAACTATCATGTGGTGTACTTAATGAAAGGGCGTCATCAGCTGCTTCTAAATAATATACTGCATAATTACATTACATCTACTTATAAAAAAAACTAGACAACAAAAAAAACTGGATCCTTGAGTTGTGGTCAACGCGACAGCACATGTAAAGTTAACGATATCGACATAAAAAAAAGTGGCAATACTGTAGTGGCGTTCCTTTCTAATCAATCCATCTAAGAAAATGGGAGCGACACTACAGTATTGCCACTTTATAATCTCTAAGTTTCTGGTCTTCTATTACATATTCAACGTTACTACAACTACCTACATCAAAATAATGCAATAACCTGTTCTCTAAAATTAAGCTTCATTGTTGCAATACATTTCTTTAACCAAACCTTTTATTGCAGGGTCTAAAACAGAGTCATCTGAAGAAGCTTTTCATATATTTCCATTTATTAACTGAATAAATGCTTAATTAAACTAATCAAACAATGTCTCTCTAATCCCGAAATTGAGAGAAGACTTGGACTACAAAAAAAAAACAGTCTTGAATTATTTTGTAAACCTAAACCTGTCAGCTATAACGGCAATGTCTTACAATTCCTGAGATATAAGATTTATTTTATAATTTATAGCTTTACCTTAATAAAGATATTTCAATTTATCTTTGTATTTTAATTATATTGAATGAATTTATATTTAGCCAACTGTGGCCCAATACATACTTTAAATTTAGCATTCATAATGAAATGTATCATGTGGTGCCCAATGTCGCTGCGGGGATGCAGGTAGATTAGATACCGCCTATTTCGATTTCAAAAAGGCCTTCGATATGGTTGATAACGACATCTTACTGGAGAAATTGGCGGCGGTCGGCTGCACCCCGCGGACACTTCGCTTGTTTGCGAGTTATATGAAGGATAGGCAACAGTTTGTTGATTATCTATTGCAATTTATCATTATGATAAACGATCTCCCAGAAGTAGTCAGGGATGCCAATAGTTTGCTTTTCGCCGATGATCTGAAATTATTCCTTGCAATCAATGATAAAACTGACGCAGAACGATTCCAGGGAGACATAAACCGAGTGGTTGATTGGCGCCAAAGGAACAAACTGTCTTTTAATGTTTCTAAATGTGTAGTAATAACATTCGGCCGAGCAGTCACCCAGCCACTACAGTTACGAAGTCAATGGTGTCCCATTAAAAAGGCAAACAGAAGTTTGCGACCTGGGAGTGACTATAGATCCGGAGTTAACTTCTCGTAATCACATTGTGAATATTTGCAGGAAGGCTTCCAGAAAGTTGGGATTCATTCTAAGAACAGCAGAGCATTTTAAAAATATCAAAGCAATATGTACACTCTACAATGCTTTGGTAAGAAGTTGTCTAGAATGTAATTCCACGATTTGGGCACCGCATGAAGCTAAATATAACCTCATGTTGGAGAAAATCCAATACAAATTTACCAGGTACCTATATCTAAAAAAATACGGAGTCCACCCCTATTACCCGTTGATGTACCCGACATTATTCGTCTTAGGGATGGTCGGGTACAACAAATTGAGCGTTAGACGTAGCTTGGCGCTTGCTACTTACAATACATCTTTGAACTAATAAGAGGTAGACGGAGCGATCAAGGTATCCTGAGGCACATTAACTTCTGTGCTCCCGACAAGCACGCAGAGCGCCTGCGCCGCCGGCCGCCGCTGCTGGCGGTGCCGCGCGCGCGCACCAAGCTGCTGGCGCGGGCGCCGCTCACGCGAGCCGGGTATCTCTAGAGATCGATTTATTTCGTTGCACTCTGAGTGAATTCAAAAGTGTTGCCTTAAATGTTATTTGTTATTATGAATCGTAATTTTTCTTTTTGAATTGTTTACCTTCTCTATCGCTTTAGGATTAAATCCTGTGATGATAGTGTTAAGTGATATTGTATATAAATAAATAAATGTGCAAAACCATGATCTTGCTGATTTGGTTTCCTGTCATAGGAGGCAGGGACGTTATAATATAAACTCGGTGATAAAAGATCGTAAGACGTAATAAACCGAAAGAATTATGTCAATAATAAAATGAATAAAACATCAAAATGATTTGTAATTCCGTGATTTATTTCCGGGTTTCCCAGTCTAATCATTTGTTACACGCTGGTTTATGGCAACATTCACAGATGAAATCATGATTTGCGACGTGATATCGTAGATCTCGATTCTTATGGCAATGTTGCATTGCATTCTTCTCACATTGTTCTTGTTTCGTCAAAGAATCCCCGCTGGACATATAATAGTTGGTCTGGCAACATTTGCAGCTTTTTTGATTGTTTTGATCAGTTAAGTCATCTCCTGATTGTATTTGGCGTCGTCTACCTGTTGCGTTGGTTTTTACAACAGGCAATACTCTAGGTCCATTCCTAATTAAAGGCCTATTGATCTCCTCAAAACTATCATTTCTCTTTACAGTAGCGAACATTCTATTTACTTCTTCTATGGCATCTTTGTTTGTTTTAGTTCTTTCTTGTAATGTTTTTTTTAATTCTTCGAGCTTCATTTGAGGTATTGAAGAAGATTTATGCTTTATCAAATCTAGGGAATATTGTGAGTGGGTAGTCACTTTGGGCTGGCAGGAATTCACGATAGAAAATTTACCGCTCTCTTGCAAAGAACTTCCTTCTATAGACAATTGGAATACCTTACTAAAAGATAATTTTGTTTTTTGCGGCATACTTAATTGCGTGGAAACACAAGCATCCTTTAATATGATAGTTTTACTATCAATAAGTCTATTATCTTTTGTAATATGTTCTTTTTTATTTTGGAAAACAGTCAAGACTTCGTTTAAAAGATTTAAACCTTGATCAACATTTGTTCTTGAAGTTTGTACGTTTTTCGTACTGATATCATCGACTTTATATTCCTTTTTGTTTTCGTTGTTGGTTCTTTCAAGTGAGCTTGTAGTAACGTCAGGAGTTTGGCAAATTGGACATGATTTCGATTTTCTCTTGTCAAACTCGTATTTTTTTTCTTCGTCCTTCATACTTGTGTTCAAACATATCGAGCATATAAATCTTGAGTTGTGATCATTTCTACAGCCGTAATTTGTGCTCATTTTAATGTCACGTTTTATCAGTGGTGGTTTGGTGTATGTAGTAATATAAATGGTGATTTTTGTAGATGGCTGCTTTGATTTCATAAGAAAGTGTAGTTTTTCTGAAATCAATATTATAAACAAACGTTAATAAATACTTACTGGTAAATTAATTTATTAATTAATTTTGAACTACGCCTGCGCATGTTACAGCATAGTGTGCTTTTAATGTGTCTTCACCATTTTGATGATGCGTTGTTTCAGTTTGCAGCTGCCTACTGAGCCGGCGGTCCCGGATTCGAATCCTGATGGCCAGGGCAAATATTTGTGTGATGAACTCGAATATTTGTTCCTGAGTCATGGATGTTATCTATATATGTATTTATATATAGTACAAGCTTTGCTTAGTTTGGGACTATGTCGATTTGTGTAAGATTGTCCCTTAATATTTATTGAACCTTTTTATCTGCAAAATGTTGTAAACATGTCTAGAATGCCTAGGAATATAATTGTTTTAATTAAGTGAACATGTCGGAAGAACCTTTAGAGTTGTATTTATATCCTTTGAAATGAAATTATTCCCATGAAAAAACCCCTATAGTCACAGGGGTTTTAATATAAATATTGCTTAAAAAAGGTTATCGCATATCTAACTACCCGGCCCCGGATCAGCACCGCCTCAACTCGAGCCGTCCAGTATTCTTTGTATGACATTTCAAACAGTAACGTCATCGCCCCGCCTCGGTACGCGGCGCCCATGCAGCGCCCTATCACACTTACGAGCGAATTTTGTATGAAGGCGAACACGCATCGAGTTCGCCGCGACGCTTATTTGTAAACAAAACTCGCTCGCAAATTGCAAGTGAGATAGGGCCCTAATAGTGCGTGGACAAGCAACGAGCTTTCACCACGCTTACGACAAGTGAACAGCGCGTTGGAACTAGCTGCCGGAATTCATCGGTCATCTTTGTTCATTATCATCTCATCTCATGTTTTATTTTTTTGAGACGTCTTATTTAACACGGAAATCATGCATTGATTATAAACCAAAAAAAACTGATACTGGCACAAGCTTCGAGCCGCCATAAACGGATTAATAATAATCCCTCTCTGACACCCTTCGCTAGAGCAAGATGCAAATAATGACCGGCCACATATTGCAGCAAACCGTTTAGAAGTCCCTTTACATCAACCGAAAAAAGTGGAAACCTTACACCTGACGCCTCGCGGTTCCAAATTGCTTCCGTTATGTTCTGGTTTGCGTATGGTTGACGCCTGTTTGAAGACGAGCTAATGAGTTGAGGTGCCGTTACGGTGCCAAGCGGTTAGGTTTGCGATCATCTCAGTTGTGTATACTTAGTGACAATTCAAAGACTTCAGTTTTCTGAGTAAAACGGAGAAAGTATAAGAACAAGACTGCACTCACTTCAATTTTCACAATCTTTCTATGAAAAGCAAATTCATCTTTTGCATAACTCTTTTGTAAAATAAATAAATTAAAAAATGTCGTAAATAAATATACAGGTCATACAAAAATAATAATGACAAATAAATTGAAGTGTCTAATGTTCAATGTCATAGAGTAACGAAACACTGGTTGAGAATAAATAATACACCGTTGAGACGTTAAATTATCAGATTTTGAAAATTATTCTGTAAATTAATCAGGGTACAGCGTATCAAGAAATATTTAAGGCCATAAATTATGAACATACCCATCAATCTTCAATATAATGTAAGGTCTTGAATGCTTTGACTGGCTAATTTTCTGGGTCATGTCTATCAATCTGTTAATTTTTTTAGACAAAACTGATTGTCTTCATATCTCTCGTAATTATAACCTATTTAGAAATAAAAAAAAAATATATATAATTCTTCTGTCAATAACTGACATTTGTAAATATTTTGTGTGAGACCTAAGTAACAAAAAATAATTAGAAAAACAAATAAAATTTACGAGTATGGTCCTTTAGGTGAACTGTGTTTTAAAAAACGGTAAGTGATAAGTAAGCCAATTACCGGTCGAAAAACACTTTATAATTGTTCTATCAGTTGGAGATAGCTTTTGGCCCGGCCACGATATCGGCGAGAAAGCGATGAGCGCTCGAGTGAAAAAGGGTAGTGAGAAAAGACAAATATTTCTACTGGTTTGCTGCTGGATGGAAAATGCATTTGATTGCTTGTTGAGCCAGGCTGGCAGGCACCGCTCATAGTGTTTCGATTGACATAAAGTAGAAAGTTCTACCGCTGTAATTGGTTAATTCAAGGTCCATTTTTCTACTCCTTTTAGCCTCGCTTCGCTTTACTTAGATAGTTTCATTATTATTAGCGTTAGCGCTCCACCAAATTCAGTCAGGAGTGCGGTCTATCGCTTTCACCTACAACCGCCACTCGTTTTTAAACTCACTATTTAACTATAGTTAATATGAGCTGGTTACCGCTTTACATTTTTCCAGGTTCTTCATTTACCGTGCCATTAAAAAATGAAAAACGGTAAAAATATGATAAAAAAGAAAAATGCTCAGAAATACAGGAGTAAATGTAACTGAGCATAAGATAAGACAGGAGGTACAGAAAGCATACGAATATGATTACTTTCACGAGTGCTCCAGGCGTGCGTGGGAAAGAGACAATGAAGTCCGGTACGCGGGTTATAAGACCAATATGAGGAGACAGGTCAGTTACTTTAAAGATAGGCTCACGCAGTGTGACCCTCGCTTGTAGGATACGCACCAGTGTACAGCTAGAGCTAGGTGCTCGGCACCACCGCCCGCCTTGGTAGATTCAAAATTGGCTTGGTCACCATACGCCATGACATGCATACGCTATGGGATGAATGAATGGGATAAAAACCGTTTTTTTTGCACTAGCGGTTATTCGAATAAGATTGATGAGAACTAGTTGTTCTGAGTCATTTCCAGTTATTTAAGAGAGCTGCCCCGGTGTGGCCTCTGTTGCCTCCATCAGGCGCTTAGGATGTTATTGAGATCAACATGGCAAGAGACGCCTGGCGTCCCAAGAGCCAACGAGTCCGTGGTCCTCACTGGCACCACAGGCGGTGCAGACGATGTGGAACGTTCTTCTCACTACACCAAGACCGGAGCCGCTTTGTGTAGGGTTTTGGGTCGATATAATGTATAGTCTGTCCGATCTCTAAGATCATATCAAGTCGATTTGGCACAAGGTACAAACAACCGTATACTAAATAAATTTAAGGTCGTTCTTCACTTGTGCCAGTTTGACATAATTTGATCTTAGAATTCCGGATAGACTATACCTGCCAGCAGCCTAACCCTATCTCTACCGGAGGATCTGTTGATGAATGAGTGTGTTATTGTGTCCGGTTGGGTTGGGTTCGGTTTAGCCAGCCACGGTTCATTCGATGAAGCGTTTCCAGTTTAAAATTGCACGTTTTGTGGGCAAATAAGGTCTAGAATTATAGACGAAGACCAAATTTAGTTTATGAATTGGCACATAACAAAGTTAAAGTTACAAATGAAGCAGATTCAACGGTATCTGCCTAGCTATTTACGAACAAATTTAGTTACTGAACAATAACTAAATCCATACTTTATTTCTCCTACACTGCTCAAGAAGTAGGTTATTTTAACTTCGCGAAGCTAAAATAATAGCCTAAGATCCCTTTAAGAACGACCTTCACCGAGATGTTTATTTGATGAAATGTATTTTATATTTAATTTAATATGTCAATAAATATATTGCATATGGGTTGCCTAACAAATTTTAGTCCAGGGTACGTTTAATAAATGATTAAAAAAAATATTTTTTTTAAACATTTGATTATTAGGTAAATTCTATACCAATCGAAAGTATGAAGCCCATAGAATATGCAAACGTTAGGTTGCCTATTCTTTTCCCGTCACAACTATCGGGTAGCCAGGTTTAAACTGGTAAATCTATACTAGCATTTTGCAACGGTCTGATTATTGAATTGAAATTAAATAACATTAAAGATTATTTTATTATGAACACGATGGTATAGGGTTTCCTGCGAAAAATCTGTCCAGAATTCCGGTTGTCGAATTTTGAAAAGTAAAATATTGCAGCGAGTGAATGTGTGCGACTGAGAGGTCCCAACCAAAACCATCCCATACGATAGAAGAGGACACAGCATAGCAGCTGTTTGAAGTCCGCCCATTTAAAAAAAGAGAGTGCGCATGCTATTTGTGCTTGAAAATGAAAAGCATAGCGATAGACTCGTATATGCTGTACATTATTTTGGAGTAGTTTATTATTAAAATAGAGAAATAGTTATTTAACTTTTTTTTAATCATTTAATTAATGAAATAATGAACTTTATTCTGCAAGTAGGCCACAAGGGCACTTTTACATGTCTGAGTCTATCGACATTTGACAAGAGGTGACCACTGTTGAGAAGAAACTCCGAAAGATTAGATACATTAGATTTGTTTTATTCTACTACCTATGTTTCTACTTGAATCACTTAAAATTAATGCCGTTTAAACACTTTTCACCGTTGGTTAAAATTCTCCAACATTTAAAAGTATGAGAATCTCTGAACACCATGATGACGTAGGCTTGTGTCGGTCACGTGGTTCGCGAGTCTCGGAAGAGAGTACCAGGCGGAGTATATTATTATACCATGAATTTTATTGTATCTATAGCGACAATCTACTCCAAAATAATGCACAACATATACGAGTCTATCGCTATCCTTTTCATTTTCAAGCACAAATAGCATGCGCACTCTCTTTTTTTAAATGGGCGGACTTCAAACAAGAACTATGCTGTGTCCTCTTCTATCGTATGGGATGGTTTTGGTTGGGACCTGTCAGTCGCACACATTCACTCGCTGCAATATTTTACTGTTCAAAATTCGACAACCGGAATTCTGGACAGATTTTTCGCAGGCAACCCTATACCATCGTGTTCATAATAAAATAATCTTTAATGTTATTTAATTTCAATTCAATAATCAGACCGTTGCAAAATGCTAGTATAGATTTACCAGTTTAAACCTGGCTACCCGATAGTTGTGACGGGAAAAGAATAGGCAACCTAACGTTTGCATATTCTATGGGCTTCATACTTTCGATTGGTATAGAATTTATCTAATAATCAAATAGTTAAAAAAAATATTTTTTTAATCATTAATTTAACATACCCTGGACTAAAATTTGTTAGGCAACCCATATGCAATATATTTATTGACATATTAAATTAAATATAAAATACATTTAATCAAATAAACATCTCGGTGAAGGTCGTTCTTAAAGGGATCCTCTACTATAACTAAATCCATACTTCACTTCTACTATGCTAAAAGTAGATTATCCAAAAGTAAGTTATTTTTGCTTCGCGAAGCTAAAATAACCTACTTTTGGAGCACGAGACGTAAGCAAAGTTTTTCACATGCTCTTTTTTTTACAGCCTAGGTATTACTACAGTAATATACCCAGGCATTTACCTACTCACTATCAAAGCGCTAGAAGTTCAATCTCAAGCTACACGAGGCCATCCGATTTAGAAAGGGGCTATGGAGTTAAAAGAATCTACCTTCCTGAGAGAGATTTACGAGAGTCTTCATATTTTATTCGTTAGTATTGTACTAAAAACATGTTTAACACCTTTTTTTTCGATTTTGCAACCACAGTTTGGTATTAATAATATCGATACAAAGATTTGTTTACTACATATTTAGCCCAATAAGTTGGTTTAACTGACATTGAAAGACCGTAAATGACACTGATGTAAACAAAGAGGAAACCGCGCGTACTATACAGGGTGTCCCAGAAGTATCACGTCACAGTGACACTGGAGGTAGGTCAGCTCAAGAGGAACCCAACCAACCTAACATGACCTCAGTAAAAGTTGCACGGTTTTCGAGTTATTACCGAAATAAAAACTTTTGTTAATTTTCCCCTTTGTTTTTACATTTTTCGTACCAGCATCGATACGGAAAGCTCTTAATGACAGTTTTTAGCGTGTATCAAATCATGAATAGCTAATTCAAAAGTGTAAAGTGTTATTTTGTCAGTAACTATTGTAAAATGCTGAATAATACTTGATTAATCTTGATTTTATTTGTCACAAAAACACGAGTTTCAACTTTGACCATCTACCATGTTTTTATTTTAATAGAAACGAAACAAACAAATAACGTCAATAAATTAGGCATGTTATGCAGATTCAAAAATGGTATAACACATGTATCTTACTACTTACTACGATAACATTAGGTATTCTTATCACTTTAGCGAAGCCCTATCGAGCCAACTTAAAACTTGAACTCCGAAAGCAGTCACTGTTATGTGCTACAAAGATGCTGTGTACAGCGATGACTCTTCTGTTAATCTGATCCCATTATTTTGCCAAATGCACGAGGGCTAAAAACTAATGTTTTTCTCCCTTTTGGAGGCTAGCTTATTCTAAAGGACCGGATAAAATCATAAAATGTCAATGACAATTAAAGTAGATTAATGGCTTTGGTTAGATTAGAATTGCGACCACAACAGCGCGCGAATCGAGCGAGCGAAGCGAGCGTGCCGCAGTAGCGATCGGCGTAGCACCTGGATCGGACTGCTACCAGTAAAGTAGATTAATGGGTTAGGTTAGGTTAGAACTGCGACCACAACAGCGCGGGAGCCGAGCGAGCGAAGTGAAAATAGAAACGGTAGCGTTTAGGTCAGCGTCATCAATACCATCCCTACCACATCCAACGCGTCTAATCACTTCTTCCAGCCGACTACGCACATCGTGTTTAATTTAGCCAAAAAAATAATACAGATGTGGAGACAAAACCCGAATATCTTCAATGAAGTATTGTGGACTGACGAATCGGCTTGCAAAGTGGATGGATGTCTCAATTTACATAACGTCCATAGCTGGCATACAGAAAACTCACATGAAGAACGAGAAAATCGGTCCCAATACCAATTCAAAATTAACTTGTGGAGTGAAATTTTTAATGGAATTGCGAGACCGGTCGAGTTGCCTCCTATTCTTGATGGTAGAAATTATTTTCAATTTTTGCAAAACGACCTGCCTGGTTTATTAGAAGATAATATATGCCGTTGGCACAGAGACGAAGGATGTGGTACCAACAAGATGGTTGCCCAGCCCACTACGCCCGGCTAGTCCGTGAGTACCTCAACGAAACATTCCCCGAGAGATGGATTGGTCGATTGGGACCAATTTTATGACCATCGCGTTTCCCAGTTCTAAACCCACTAGATTTTTTTATTGGGGATATTTAAAAGATTAAGTTTACGCGAAACCAATAAGTAGAATTGCGGCAACGAGTATTCGAGGCAGCCCGTACCATAGCGGAAGTCAGTTTAAGAAAATTGAGCAGAAATTTTATTGAACGATGTTTTTTGTGCATTAAGTCCACGGAAGACAATTCGAACATTTATTGTGACCTAAATTTATTCCAATTTATAAATGAATAAAAAATAACCTGTTTTTTATTGTCATTGACATTTTATGATTTTATCCAGTCCTTTAGAATAAGCTAGCCTCCAAAAGGGAGAAAAACATTAGTTTTTAGCCCTCGTGCATTTGGCAAAATAATCGGATCAGATACCAGAAGAGTCATCGCTGTACACAGCATCTTTGTAGCACAAGACAGTGACTGCTTTCGGAGTTCAAGTTTTAAGTTGGCTCGATAGGGCTTCGCTAAAGTGATAAGAATACCTAATGTTATCGTAGTAAGATACATGTGTTATACCATTTTTGAATTTGCATAACATGCCTAATTTATTGACGTTATTTGTTTGTTTCGTTTCTATTAAAATAAAAACATGGCAGATGGTCAAACTTGAAATTCGTGTTTTTGTGACAAATTAAATCAAGATTGATCAAGTTTTATTCAGCATTTTACAATAGTTACTGACAAAATAACACTTTACACTTTTGAATTAGCTATTCATGATTTGATACACACAAAAAACTGTCATTAAGAGCTTTCCGTGTCGATGCTGGTACTAAAAATGTAAAAACAAAGGGGAAAATTATCAAGTTTTTATTTCGGTAATAACTCGAAAACCGTGCAACTTTTACTAAGGTCATGTTAGGTTGGTTGGGTTCCTCTTGAGCTGACCTACCTCCAGTGTCACTGTGACGTGATACTTCTGGGACACCCTGTATATGCCACAAATTTTAAGTAATTTTTGCATAATAAAGCCAAAACTATCTACTCTGATATGAATAATTGTTTTTTCATTACGATTCAGTACTTATTTCAGAAGAACGAAGGATTGAGCGCCATTCCGGTAAACAATGTTTTCACTTTAGTTAATGACATAATCGCTGCTGACATTTTATAATGCATATTTACGACGTATGCACAATATTGCCATATGAAAGCTGTTTGTATTGCCACTATCCCAGGGATAAACCGCAAGTAGTTAAGGCTAAATTAGTATTCAAAATCAAAAGCTTAACTCAAAAACAAACGAAGAAACTGTCGTGAGGTTTTTTGCTGTTATATTCCTTTTTGTCTATTTCTTGCAGGAAAGCCCAGCTACAGAGAAAAGTACTATTCAAATCAGAAACCTTATCACATAGCTGAGGGGGAAAGACCGTTCCGAAGAGACAACAGGTTTAACAACAAATGTCCAAGGAGAACATCCTCCATGTGCTATGACGAAAACGAAATAGAAAGGTTAATAGATGCAACAAGATGTATGATAGATAACTATTGTCCAAAAAAAGACTCTTTTAAATACAGAAAACCAGCAAGAAAAATCACAAAAAAATTGTCTCCGATTTTTACGTGTGATTGCACATCGCCATTCAGTGCAAAGCCATCTAAAAGAACATTTACTGCTAAATTAGAGTGTCCTATTAGAACTCACACTAAACCTAAAAATAACCAATTATCTAAAGAAGCAAAAAAATTATCACAGGATATATATAAAATTCTAACTTTAATGCAGAAGTCGGAGGCGGAGGAAGAAGAACAATATTCATCTGATTCTTTGTTGCAACAAATTCATGATTTTGAGTGTTCTAGTACAAACAATGTCACACGTAGAAAAACTGATTTAATAACAGAACGCGTTCAAATATATCCAAAAATGGAAAAAGAGAGACAAGATCCTATAACGAAGTTAAAAAATATCACAGGGGTGAGAAGCAAACTTGAAGCATTGGTAAATGTACTTAAACAGTATGAAGACAATAGTGGTTCTAATGTAGATATTGTGGCAATAAATAAAAAACCACCATCCCCAGAAGTCCAACCATTTTTGAACGAGAAAGAACAAAAGTCAAGCAATGACGAAACTAAGAAGTGCCAAGATTGTAAAGATGTTGTATTACAAACTGAGGAGCCAAAAACAAGTAATAAAAGCATTTGTGGTCGGATAAAAAATAACAATTCGACAAAAATCGAAGTGGAGAGATCATTGAAATCACGTTTGTCTTGGAAATTTAAGGAAAAATTAAACTCAAAAAAGCGCAATGAAAGAGATAAACAAAGGGGGGCCGAAGTGAAAAATAAAATGTGCTACAAGAAGAAGAGTAAAGATAAAATAAGTTCAGAAAATGAGGCAAGTAAACAAAATATAACCAATAACAGTCGTGAAATCAAAACTGGACTAATGATTACAATCGGAGGGAAAGTGCTTCGTAAAAAACCAGTAGTAGCTCCTGAAAAACGCCTGGAGAAAATGTCAAAAACGTGGATCAAGAAATATTTAGACCCTAAAAAAGAAATTAAAGATCATAATATACACCAGAGATGGAACAATAGATCTTATTATAATCGCAGTAGTACTACAGTAGTTGAAGTCATAAACAATGTTTACAAGCAAATGGGAATAAACTTAAAGTCCAAATACAATGACGCATCAAGAAAACATCATTCAAAGTCACCTGTAAAGTCATCAAAGAAAACAAGAAATCGACAAACTATAGAAGCTTACATGTTGCCCCGAATGGTAATGCATAATCCAGTGTATATATCTGAAGATAGACATATTGCAAAAAGTCAAGTCTCAAAAGGCATACACAACTTTATGTCTAAAACAAAACTACCCTTTGAACAAAATATTAATTTACAAAACAAATGTCCTATGTATTCTAACACATTGAATTTCTCAAATGATCCGAGTTCAATTTTTTTTAGAATATACATGGCTAAGGATTATTTTGACACAGTCTCAAAAAGTAACCAGACGCTTAAGATTTCAAATTGTGATGAGCAAGTATACAAAAGTGAGCATGAAGCTACAACATCTGACGTTATAAATAATGCGTTTACTGGAAATAAAAGTCGGAAGTGTGATAAGCAAGCCCTTCATCATTGTAAGAAGAAAGATGATGAGCAAGTAAGCTATGATAGTTCATGTTTCCGTCCGAAATTTGAAGGTGGAAAGAAGATTGCAGCCCTGCAAGACATGAAGAAGAATAAAGCCAAGTAAGTAACACGCGGTATGGAATAAGTTGATAACCTGATAAGCAAACATCAGTATAATCTTATCAAACTATACATATGCAGTTAGATACCTTTCATAATTAAGTGTAGGATGCCAAACTAATTGGGGGAAACTTTAATATGAAATAAAATCCAGGCGAAGTTAATTTATGATGATAGCAAAATACTGATCTGATCACATGTTTATATTTTTATATACATTTCTAGGCTGGAATACCAAGTGCAACAACCCGCTGGCAACGAAGCTAACTTATATACTCCCAAAGCGAGTACCGTGCGCGCCTGTGAAGTTACACATAATCAAAAAGTCAAAATACAGCCTCCCGTCACACCAAGAAACGTTCCGTTAGCTCACTTTAAAAAATCTGAGGATACCGAATTACAATTAGTTAAGCCAGAGAAAAACACAAAAAAGAAAACAAAATATTTTAGAAAAGGATATAAAGATTTTATACAAGTGGATCATAAAATAAAGTTTTACTCTTCCAATAGGGGAATATGGTCTTCGAATGCAAATCCGATGATTAATATTCGACAGAACAACAATATAGATTTGTTCAAAGGAGGTCTCAGAAAACAGTTTAAAAAAGATAAATGCACTTATTTTAGTCTTGAGCATAAAAGAAAATGTGAATCTGTAGATCACGAAGAACTGCGATATCCATCTGAGCATCAAATGCGTTTTCCATCTGCTCAACATTTACAGAGTCTTCTATATTTGCCTCAGTTGTCATGCAAACACCGGTTATTATCGCAGCTTCAACGAGCTAATCCACAATATCCACCTCAATGTCAAGATACCCCAATTCCTCGACAGTCATATAAGCTACAACTTGTATGTCATACTAAAAATTCTTTAGTGCCTTCTGACCGTCATATTGCACCCAAAACAGAATACGCTTCAAAATTTCTAACCAGCTTAGATCCACCATATGAGCATCAAGCACAATATTCACCTGTATTTGGGCCTACACTGGAACCGAAACATGCATCGGAAGAACACTACTTAGGAACGGCCAACCTGAATAATTTAAATCCAATTTCCAAATGGAAAAATAGTGAATTTTCATTTATTAAAAGTTATGTTCGTCTGAAGAGAGATAGCATTTACATTAGCAATGACGAAGACTCAGACAGAATAAATAATTTAAGATTAAGTTATGCACCAAAATCAAGATCGAATCGAGAAAACGTAGCAACATTAAGTCACGACTTTTCTAGCTACAATCGTGATCACATAACCGTAAAAAGACCGTTTGATTCGGCGACATATGAATCAAAAGTAGCTTATCAAAACTGTTCAAATTTAATTGACCAAACCTCGAGGCATTTTCATTCTAATGGAACTGATCCACTAAATTATGAAGCCTGTGTTAATAGCATACAACCAAATTGTTTAGCGGAATATACAATTAGAGGAACAACAAATTCGGTCAAAACAGATGGTTCTAAAGTTAATACAAATATGTCACTAGGAAATTGTAATGTTTATAATGTTATAGAAGAGTATGTTATACATTTACTTGGCGAAACAGGAAAAATTAACAATAATAAAGTAGTAGAAACAAAACACATGCTTCATGCTATAATGACGATGAATACTAGTGGTTCTGCAAATATTTCTTACGCAAGTGAAGAGCTGATTAATTGTCTTCCTTATTCGTCTATAAGACCACAAATATCAATGAATAAAGAAATCATGCCAATGTTCAGTAAACTAAGAAAAAATAATAAGAAAACAGATTGGTTAGAACAACAAGCCGACGATAACAATGATGATAATATTTTAGTTAAATCTAAAACGAATAGGTCTTCTAGTATATATAATTTTTTTGCAAAATTTCAGAATCGTAGGAGCCAAAAAGTAGACAAAAAGTCGAATAGTTATATCAAAACAAAGAGAGATAATGCTCCTAGTGGCTGTCTTTTAAATTTGGGAAACCATGTTATGCAACGACTCAATCCAGTGACTAGAAAATCATCCAGAACATTTTCTTTTTTTAGTATGGGAACTTCTATAAAAAGAAATGCAGTCGATGATATTGGCACAAGCTACAGAGAGCCGAAGTCTAAAGTACAGTCCTCAGAAAAAGATAAATTAAATACAAATGTTGAACAGACCGTTTCGCAATGTGTAAAATACGTGGAGAATAACTCTATTAATACAAATGAGAAGAAGAAAATGCAAATGAATACCGAAGAAAGGGATGCAACTAGTTCAGCCTATCTACTCGTTAAACCCTCCAGATCTCAAGAAAAACAATATTTCATTGAACACAACGATAAATTTGAGAATAAAAAACCGGTGGGCATTGACAATGATTTAGAAATATTGAGTTATGATCCAATTAACAATATTTTGAACAATGTAACTGATCCAGCTGATATTTTACAATGTTACATAGTTAAAAAAGCGGCATTACAAATATATACTGAGGAATCAGCGGCGCATAATGATTACTTGGTGGCTAAACTTCCAAAACACGTGTCCTTGTGAACCGAACAAAATGTTCTAGTTGTCCACGTGACTATTGAGTTTTTTGTTGTTTATTTTTCGATGTTGGTAGTCTCATTTGTAATACACATTTTATTAATTTATCTTTTTTTCAATTATTTATAAAGCTGTCTGTCGGTGACTGACGCAACATTAACGCATCCACATCCTCACAACCTCGGGCACAGATTATATAATACCCTCGGGTTTAATAAGGAATGTGCACGATAGTATAGGTGGCAGCACTGTAAATGTAATTTTCCTGTAATGAGAAGGTGAAATATTCAGATTGGCAGCACCAGTTGAAAACTGAACACCTTGGTTGTGCATGAGAAGCAGGAGCTAGTAGCACTATCAGTGTCAATGTCATGGTAAAATCGCCCGGTGAAAACCAAAACTCACTAAAATGTCTGTGACTGCTCTTCAAAATCTCGTATCTAGCAAGTAGATTGACACTCAGATACGAGCTTTGTTTTAAGTAGGTATTTGTTACTTATTAGTGAGTTTTGGTTATCAACAGACGAAATATTCGGATTGGCGGCACCAGGTGGCCGCACCTTTGTTGTGCACGTTCCCACGTTCCCATCTGAGGATTTTTATGCGAATACTCTGAAGCACAAATTATTATATTCATGCGTTATTCTACCTTCACGAGTTGCGGAAACTTTCTAGTAAATAATATAACCAATTTTCACAACTCAAAAGCAACGTAGGTACTAGCATTTGACGATTGTTATGATACGAGCGCGAAGCAAACCATACGCGTAATCTAATGGATAATATTAATTGCTTCGTTTACCTCCTAATCTCCGTTAGATGGTCATTATAGTATGTACTTCATGTCTTACGAATTGAGGGTGGTTTTTTGTATTATTTAAAGTGCTAAGATACAATGTTCAGAAAATAACCAGACGAACACGCCGATTTTAACATTCCCTGTCGAAATTCGTAATTTCTCTCCGTGCTCAGAATGTTGATGTAAAATTGGCGCAAAAAATAATATATTTCATTGGATTCATAAAAAAGTTTTGAAGCCTTAATTTTGAGGAGCGTATTCGTCTACAAATCAGAAGGAAATATGAGTTTGTACAGTTGAAGCCACTCCTGCATATACCCTTTCCCGGTCACCTGAACTTTTTAAACTAAATATAAGGTTAGTACCCAATACTGTAAAACTGTCCCTTAGTAGGATTTATTTCTTTTTTAAGATACTCAAAAATTATATTTCTTTTTTTTTACATATGAACTGCTCATAATATTCATCGATGTGGTTTTCATTCAGTATTCGTATATATACTTAATTTAGTGGAATAGTCGATTGAGTTCGCAAGTCATGAATCTGTTGCTGAAAGGGTCCTCAATCAGCCTCGAGGCCACTCCGGCCGTAATGAACGATTTGCTTGAATAATGGTCCCTGGAAAACGGAATGGATTATTATGACTTTCTTCCAGGAAGTAGGATTGCATGCGCCAAATCGAACCAAGAACCAACAGAGATGAAATGACAGTTAAATCATTAGATACATATTTAAATATACCTCTTTAAAAAATTATGGAACACATGTCATGAGACATTACAATGTCTAATTTTTTTTATGTGACATTACATGTTTCATAAATTTATAAATAACAGCGCCCTCTCTCGCTTACTCGTTTACTGCTGTAAAGTAGTGCGGTATGATGTGAATATTAACGTATTCACATAGAGGTCGCTAAGGTGCAAAGCCTTTCAAATAAACAATGCAAAGATCGACACACAAAGCATAAGGAAAAATTCGAAAGGTTTCTTGGCGTAAATAGCGAAACGGATAACGCACTGGACCGGCAATCCAGAGGTACAGGGTTCGATTCCCGGTCTCTTCCACCAGGTTACGCATTTCAATTATTATTTGAGCTTTGATCTTTGTATCGATGGTTTAATATACCTCCCTAATTTTTAGGGTTCCGTACCCAAAGGGTAAAAACGGGACCCTATTACTGAGACTGTGCTGTCCGTCCGTCCGTCCGTCCGTCCGTCTGTCACCAGGATGTATCTCAAGAACGGTGATAGCTAGACAGTTTTAAATTTTCACAGATCATGTATTTCTATTGCGGCTATAACAACAAATACTAAAAATAAAATAAATATTTAAGGGGGGCTGCCATACAGCAAACGGGATTGCTTGCGTTAACTTTGCACCTCATTTGTATGGGGCGCTATACATGGTGCAAATTAAACTTAACCACTTAAGGATGGAAAGTGTTTGTACGGAACCCTCGGTGCGCGAGTCCGACTCGCACTTGACCGTTTTTTTTATTATTGGCACCAAGCTGAAATCCACTGTAGTGTAGGGCTGAGATATTCCTGTTTGAAATAAGGCGCATGTGGCGGAAAATGGAACTAACCAACTCATACCGGACAGTGACCAATGCGTTGATAGTGGCGCCAGAAATGGTCAATGGTGACTAAAATATAATTATTGTAGAAGGATTGAAATTTGTGTAAAACTGAAAAATAATTATAAATACACCTACATGCATCATCTGAGGAGTGTTTCTTGTAATAAAAAGGTACCATTATGACTACTAGCTTAAACTTACGCTATTGTCAATTTAAAATAATTTTAGCGTTTATTGTATTAATACACTGGCACTACTGTCTATGTGGATCTGGTTATTAAGTAGGTATGCATGTTTTAGTTCCGATTTAGGCCACATATTAACTACAAACTGCAATGGAATTCAGATATTTCATACGCAATTTTTTTATATTTCCGGAGCGAATATTTACAAAACTGCTGACTTCATCAAAAAATAATATTTTGGAGACCCCTATTATTTTTAAAAGACCAATTCAACGACACCCCACACACTAGTGTTGGAACGAAAAAAAAATCACCCTTTCAATAAACCATAATAAACATTTCATTGTTCAAAATATAGTTACATTGATTTACGGGAACGCGGGTGAAGCCACAGTGAACTAACGGACTTAAGAGGCCTTATACATTTTAAAAAGTATTTTCTTCATATTATGACAAATCATACTTCATATTATGATAATTTCAACCAAATTTTTAAATTGAATAATACTTTTCCCTGAGTTCTAGATAGTAACATAGCTATTTTATGCTTTCATTGCATGCATTCGAAAATAAGTTGAAAAAAAAAAAATAAACAGTTTTTAGCATGAATTTTGACAATTTAGAGAAGTTTTTTTAAATAAAAATTGTCAATGAAAGATTAAAATTTTAAATACACCAATAAATCGCAATAGCCCTGATCTAACTATTAACATTAATAAAATGTTAAGAAACATGTTTGATCATAGAGTAAAATATCTAAAACAATCGTCATTTTTAAACGGATTAAGGAGCCTCAACAAAACTCTCGGAATCCTAACATACTCCTTCTTTCATCTATATTAAACTACCAAAGCACTCCACTTGCGACCATAATATCCAGATAATAAAAGTAAGTAATGGAATTCACATGAAATAAATACATGTCAAAAGTAATGTTTAGCCGATGAGAGATCAAAGAACCCGCCATTGCTGGGGGAGATTAAACAAGATGGATCACTCATCGTGTTTTTCTCATAGACGTACTCGTAATAGCTGAATAATTTCACTATTACACTTACATACATCTACTAACCGTAAGCCCGCAGGGATTTCCGTGTTTGATAGAAATTAAAATAGTTATTTGTTATGCAAGGCTGTGAGTTGTTATTTGATGCGAGTGTTGAAATTGAAAGCTGAGCGAGAGAAGATTGAAGCGACAACCATGAGCGAAGCGAATGCTTAGAGCTTGAGGTATCTATCTGAGCGTAGCGAGGGTTTCAAGACACTAAAAGCCAAATAATTTAGCAGGCGTGCGAAACACAAAACTTTTCACCTTACTACGGTGAGGAAAATGCGAGATGCAAGAAAAACAAAATAAAAAATATATATAGGTAATATGTCTATTTAATTTACCCTCTATTTAAGATATCAAATTTACAAGAACCAAATAAACAAGAGGAAAACACGCAATATTAAAAATCAAGGAATGAAATAATATTATGTTATAGAAATATTATTTGTCAAATTTGCCTGTTGTTTACCTCTGCCTGTTATTTGAATGTATCTCATGTTGTGTTGTAGGTATTCCTTGATGTTGGAGGTGTGCAATAAAGAGTATTTGTATATTTTTGGTTTTTGTAGAAATAGGTACCTACTTAGAAATATTAATTTTAATGAACTATTTAAATATGGTTCAGGAAACCTTCCGATATCGACAGCAGGCAGTAGAAGTAGCCTCTAACAAAAATGTATGGCGGTAAATTCAATTTTTTGATACGAACACGAGCTTTAAAAGCCATATCAAACGTCCGGGCAGCTTTACCTGGTGAAGCGAAAGTTGAAAGCTACGAAAGCTGTTTTAACGAAGCTTTCGACTGGAACACAGATCCCGGTGCGGATGTCACGAAAGTTTGCACGGCGGGCTTTTAAACGATAAAAGCTTATCTGCAAAAGCAATAACTGAGAAGGCGACAGCGGAAAGTGTAATGGTTTTTGTATTATGTAAATTCTCCCAAATTTACGCCGGTTCACCGATTTAAAGTCGCTTACCGAGTTATCGATATTATCAGGATAGCTCTATCCTAACTCCTGAAGGTTTCCTTAAAGGATCGAATATGTAATTAGGGTATCTTGGAACAACTTAAAGTTATCGATATGGCTCTTCAGTTTAGCAATCTGACATGGTAATGGGCAATCAATTTTTACCACAGAAACGATAACTCTAGGACGATCTCAAATTATCGGGTATATATAATAAACTAGCGGTCCGCCCCGGCTTCGCACGGGTGCAATGCTGATAAATTATGCATGTATTAAACATATTATAACCGCATCAAAATCCGTTGCGTAGTTTTGAAGATCTAAGCATACATAGGCACAGATAGACAGCAGGAACCGACTTTGTTTTATATTACGTAGTGATATATGATTTTATTACCTTGTGTTAACATTTCGGCCACTTCACAGATCACAGCCAATGGTCTAAGAATGAGATACCAAACGACAGCAGTCATTTCAAGAGTATGGCTGGGCTGTGACAAGGCGATCGAAATGTCAAGACATTTACCGTTGCAAGGTAATTGAATCATATATCTTCTTCTACTTATCATTCCTCTCTCGACATATGCCTTTTGCATGTATTTCCAATCTGCAATTATATAATTATAGTTTACTAGCTTTTGCCCGCGACTACGTACGCGTGGAACTTGATAAAAGGGATTATTAAAAGTGCCTAAGCAAATGTAAGAGCAATTGTGCTTTTGGTCTAATAATTACTTTTCTTACAGGGTCACCGCATCCCAACAGAAATGTTCATTCACTTTTCAATCTTTTTAGGTATAATTTCCAGGATGAAAACTATCCTATGTCCTTCCTCGGATCTTAAACTATCTCCATGCCAAATTTCATCAAAATCGGTTCATCGGTTTAAGCGTGAAGAGGTAACAGACAGACAGACAGACAGACACACTTTCGCATTTATAATATTAGTATGGATGGATTAAAACAGTTTAACGCTACCGCTTGTGACTTGGCGCCTACCGAACTATTTCATAAGTGTGTTATTACAACATGGCATGAGTAAAAAAAAAACAATATTGGCACTCGCTTTTACCGATGAATCCCACGGTTTATTCGCCGTCGCTTGTGGCTCGGTGACACTAGCACCTAATTTTGCGACTGTGCTTTTACAATGGTACAAAAGGACAATGTTGACAGTCGCCAAAACATGGGCAGTTCATTTTAACTCGGTCGATTGTGAACGTTAGTAAACTGAACTGCAATACTAGATTGGGTGGAACTTTACGAAATTATTATATATATGAATATTCTGTTTTTTTTTTTAATTGGAGGCAAACGAGCCGAAAGATCGCCTGATGATAAGCGGTTACATTACAAATGGATATAAATGGTGTCCTATCGTTTGACCAAAAGTCATTTTACAAAATTACACTTAACAAACAAGGTTTTACAAAAAAAATGTTTCGCCAATTGATCATTTTACAAGTCGTTTTACAAATGACTCACTTCTCCAAATGATCAGAAGTTAAATTTACATTTTACAAATAATCATTTAGCAACTGAGTTATTAGAGAAAAAACTACTCTTGGTCTAAAAACTTTTGTTACAATGTATTATTTGACAAGTGTTTTGTTTGTTTAAAAAAAAATTTGCTCTATCCGTAAAACTCGTAGAGCAAACTTGAGGAAAATGTACAATTTGCTCTATTAGTATAAAGTATAATGTTTGAAAAAGAAGTACTTTTTATGAAATAACATTTTGTTAAATAATATTTTGTTATTTAACACATTTACCAAGTGTAGTGTTTGTAAAATAATCATTTGCTAAGTGAGTTTTTGTAATATGATACTTTTGTCAAATGTCTCGTTTGCTTAATTAATATTTTATTGAAACGTTGTTTGGTCAAATGATCATTTGTCAAACGTTTTTTGGTCAAACATTAGTGAACCGGATGGTTGCGTTTATCACGTGAGAAATAAGCGACATAACATATATCACTCACACTCGCATTTGTCAAAACGTGACGGATGCTTTGTCACTTATTTATCGCGTGATAAAACCAACCATCATAGGCCCCCTGCAGCATGAGAGTCACAATATACGTTACTTGCCGGCGCTTTAGATACCTATGAGATGACATTTAGTTGTCCATATGTTCAGATGGAGACCAATCAGCAGAGAGGAAAGGCAACTTGAAACTAAGTATATTAAATACTATTATGTGATGCGGGAAAAAAAGGAGTAACCTGCCGCTCTGCAGACGAATATAAGACCGTAACTTGGTCTATTCTTACTACAACCACACCTGTGCTAACTCGGGGCACTGATACTAAAGTAATGTAGCAAAATATTTTATCGACAAATAAATATATATCGATGTTACTGTCAACATCTAAATGTTAATCAACATAAATATTTTTTTTTCAGAATGAAAACAATAAACAAATTAAAACGTGTATTTGTTTGTTTATTTGAAATAATTTTCATTGTAAGTATACAATCAATATTTTTTCCATGGGAGTCTCGTTGGAGACACGGTACAGAGCGGTCGCATCTGTGCAAGCCATCCCGAACGACCCAAAAACGCCACTTAAATCTTTGAGCCAAAACAATAGCCCCACGCGAAACAATAGTCCGGCCGTCTGTTCGTTCCAACCCCCGTCATAAAGTTCAAAATTCTCATCGCGCGTCCGATGTTAAACTTGAAAGATTACTTTAAACTAACCACCGCGTTCCCTAAATATCATCAAACCAAAACCATCGGGCTTATACATAGTGCAGTGCGTCTAGATAACAAATAGCCTAAGTAGTGAGTGCAAACCTAGTGCTGGAAGCAGGTACAGCCGAGTAGAGTACAACATACAGGAGTAACCACGCTGCGCGCTGCCTCAATTACTGACGACACAGCAGCCCAAGCAGAAATCGGTGAGCTCTTTCCATTATCACTGCTTACTTAATGTCAATTCGAAATTGAACTGTTAAATATGTTGTATGTAAGGACATATCTGAGTTAAAAAGCTATAAAGATCAGATCAGATAAGCATGTGCCTAGCAACAGACCTCGTCAGGTCCTCGGCAAATTGCAACTCAAACATTCCCCCGACCTCTTTAAAACCGCCACACTTAGGTTCTATACCTCTACGAAGGATCTGTAATCTAGATGCACTGATCAACTCCAAAAAACGCCCAGGCCCTAATAAACTAACAAAGAGTATTAAAAGCAGATTTTTGTATATAAAATTTACTTCACTAATAATTACATCGCTAAATCACAAATCAATAGAGTCCTAAACCTTTTCTTTTATTAAACTGACCGAAGCGCATACATACATAAATAACCCCCACGAACGAAGAACAGCTATAGTCGGGTTCGACGCCAGAAACAACGGGGCCAAGAATTCCAATCCAAAAACGCGATTTTTTTGCTTCGCAAACACCTGGTTAAAGCAAAATCTCATGGCTCAATAATAATTGGCGAACCTAACCTAACCTAACCTAACGTAACATAAACGACTACCTATTACCACGCGCCCAACACAACTCCTAAAATACATACACACATTATACCATCACTTCCAACGCAATTCACAGAATCTTTATAAAGCTTGGGTTATAAGACATAATCAAACAAAAACATTCTTTGTTACAACCCACTCACAGCGAAGCACATGGTCAGTCCGGCAAACACCCCGTTTTATTGCCAACCAAAGCAGCTCGACACAAAAAAAAAACAGACCATTTTTTTTACCTAAAGCGCACTGCTACTTCGAACGAAATCACATCTGGCGGCCACAACTCACCAAAGAGAGTCTGCCAAGCCATATAACAATAGCAATTAAGTAGTAGAAAGTTGACGCAAGTTTGAAAGTCAGGACATCCATCACAATAGATAACTACCTGAAGTCACACCGGAGCACAAAACAACACAGCCGGTGTGCATTAAAAACAAACACTACACCATATAACAATACCTAGTAACACACATAAACACCCTCGACAACACCATCCACAAATAACCTAGACTTTAAGCTCTCCCCACAGCGCGCCTCTAGATACCAGGACACGACAACAATCTACAAACATGGAAAGCAAGATGGCAATAAAAAATATACCCGGAGATGGTAACTGTCTTTTTCGAGCTATCGTCCACCAAATCAACGACTTATTTGGATTAACGTTTGATCATCAAGCAATCCGCAGACCTCGCACGATATGCTGATGAAAACCAACATGACCAAACAATGCGAAATGCGATCACAAGCAATATTGATGTCAACAAGCCAGACCAACATGAACAAATTAAGCAATATTTGACTGCAACACCAAGAGGGGGTGTGGGGTGGAGCCGATATACTTATATCTGCAGCAGAATACAACAGCATCAATGTAAAAGTATTTCAAGGCACCCCACTAAAAGAAATAATACACCTTTACCCCTAAAACACCCAGTGACGCGGTAAGCACCATAGGCCTGGTCTACAGTCACAATCACTACGATTGTTTTGAAAACCACCTGGGCGTAAACACGACTAATACACACAACTCAGGCGAGCAGAAATAAACCTAAATACCGGAACGCCAGAGGAGATAGCAGACGCAACTGGATACCGACTGTCACGACCTAGGCCGCACCACCCGGTTCACAACCCAATATATAGAACTAACGTGGCAACATGGAACGTTAGAGAAGCAGCTAAACCTAAGAAAAAACAGATATTGATACGTTACTAGAATCGAAATCAATACACATCGCATGCTTACAAGAAACTCACGAATCCGATAACTACAAATGGAGTCTAAGCAGAAATAACTCCAACAGAGGTCTGGCCATCCTTATTAGGAAAAACAGTGGGCTTAAAATTAACTTGACTAAAACCAATTTGAACAACATGGCAGCGTCAATCGACGTTGATAACAAGACAACATTACTCGTCGTCACAACACACTGATCAAACGAAACATCAGCAACCACAAACGACCTGTCTCGCCTACTCCGATTAATAAAGCTCAAGCCAAAAAACTCGACCCTAATCGTTCTAGGTGACTTCAATACAAACATCGGGTATAAAGATGCAAAAACGCGACGCAACCATCACCAAATGGGTAAAAAGCTATACCGCCCAAACAGCAACAGTAACGGGGAAAACATCACTGACCTAATAAGAATCGAGAAATTCCGATTGGAAATCGTCATTAGGCCGAAGTAGCTCTAAAGTAACCTGGCAATCAGGCAGTAGAAAGTCACAAATAGACCACATAATGACCCAAAACAAGAGCTCATCCAACTTTAGCTTCATCAAAGGCCAGCACACGCCGTTATCAGATCATAAAATCATATGAGGCGAACTGAAACCACAAAAATCGAATAAGACCAACATAAACAAAACCTCCCGAGATAAAACCTCAGACGAATCACAATCCTTCAACTACAAGACATTAGACTACGACATGCTCCAAGATAAAACTACAAAAAAGAAATATCAAAACATCGCACTGGCAATGGTACAGAAACGTACAAAAGAAATCCCACTCCAATAAATAAATATTAAGGGACAATCATACACAAATCGACCTAGTCCCAAACTAAGCAAAGCTTGTACTATGGGTACTAGACGACGATATACATAATATATAAAATACATATAGATAACATCCATGACCCAAGAACAAATATTTGCACAAATATTTGCCCCGGCCGGGATTCGAACCCGGGACCGCCGACTCAGTAGGCAGCTGTCTACAAACCGAGCCAAACGCGTCGTCAATGGCAAGAAATCACGGAGATAATGAAAACCTCAGCGAAAAGAACAATCAAATTTCATCCAAAATACTCAAAAAAACACAGAGTAGCGCTAGCAAAACTGCAACAAGCCAAATTTAGGACAAATCTACGCCCAAGTGACGTAACACGAATAAACAACCTCAGAGAATGCAGACGAAATCTACAAGTAATCGAATCAACAGAAGACGAAAGGGAATGCAGAATACTCTTTAAGGGGCTAGCAACTACCCATCCGTCAAAGAGGATGAAAATCACCTACGACTTCTACAGAAGACACAAGCTCAAGGCAAGACAAAAATCAAAAAACAATTTTATTCCAATGTCTAAATGGGAAGAAGAGCTTGCTAAGTCAGAGGTCCCAAGCACTGAGCAAGTAAGCGACGAAGACACAAGAGACCTAGAACCGGAGCCCACACTAGATGAAATAAAGGATATTATTAAAAAGATGCGTAATGGTACGGCCCCTGGAATAGATCAAACGGTGACTGAGCTATTTAAAGCAAATCCAGACGAACTCACCAACCAAATATTAACGCAAATGCGTGCAGCGTGGACAACGAATACCCTGCCGGAGACCTGGACACAATCAATCCAAGTACCGCTACCAAAAACAACGAACCCAAAATCTATAAATTACTACAGACGAATCTCTATCTGCAGCACGGGATACAGGATCTACGCTAATCTACTACTACTGAGACTGGATGAAACCATTGACGACCTTGGAAGCTATCAGGCAGCATTTCTGAAAAACAGATCTACTGACGACCGCATGTTTACTCTACGCCGAATTCTAGACGAGGAATGGAGAGCAGGATAGAAAACTTTTGTCCTAGCAGTCGACCTAGAAAAAGCATTCGACACAAATGATCTCAACGCCATGAGGGACATATTATGCACTGAACAAACTAGGCGCTAACCAATCGCATAGTTAAAGACGCGATGAATGAATCTACCTGCATCAAGTGGTTTGGACAACAAACCAGGTGGATCAATAAAGGCAAAGGCGTCAAGCAGGGTTGCCCTCTCTCACCGCGACGATTCACCATCGTAATGGAAGACGTGTTCAGAACACTAGAAGATGAACTGCCCTTCGTCAAACTCAACCAAGACGAGGAAATACAGTTACCGATTATCTTAGCTCTTGCGAACGACGTGATTATTGTATCGAACGGCCTCCAACAACTAAATGAGATATACGCGAAGGCCATATTCGAAACAACGTAGGATCAAAGCCGGGACCAATCAAAATACACGACCTACTGGAGGGAAAAACAATAACAAAAAGGATAAAATGCCATCGGATATGCTATTACGGACACATCCTGCGACGCCCTAGACACCAATTGCTGCATTCCGCGTACCGGCACAAAGCGCAAAAACTCAAAGTTAGCCGACCCAGCTTTACATGGAAAAACTCGTTGCATCAGGATATGCAATACTACGACAAGAACCCCTCCGAGTGGGCAGAACTTGCATCAGACAAGAACAAATACATCATTGCAGCCCAAAAAATCTACCAATTACAAAATCGACAGCGACTCGGAGGATGAAGGTCAGACCAACAAACAGGAAACGTGATACCCCGACGGCTATCCGGTGGACACACGACAAGCAAAGACGCCAACGAGAGCACGCGACAACTCACCAACGCTCATCCCCGATGCTCTACCCCACCTCACCTAACTTCCAATATTGGCTCAAGGTTGCATAATCGGCTGATTGTGGTCGACCGGTTGCGGCTAGTCGGCCCTCCTATCCCATCCCAGAGCGTGTCACTCCTTATAAATCTGTGCCCCCTGGTGTATCCGGCTTGTCCGGGTCAGGCTACGACCTGGCTGGGTGTGGTGCCTATGTTCATGTTCATGTTCATGTTCAAGTATACAATCAATATTTTTTCCATATTCGTCGGTATTAAAGATTGCCGTCTAGATGAAAATATCCACTTCATCAGACATGATATCGCACCGTTTTATAGTAATCGAGAACTTTCAATGAGACATGTATTAATATATATCGACATCTTTTTTATCGATATCAAATCCCTAGAGCGTGCCCCGAGTTAGCACAGGTATGCACATTATAAATAAATACGAGTCTAATGGAGTTAGAGCGGCGTCTCGTTTTTTTACAAGTATCGTTCATATACCAGGGCTCACTAAATCCTTATCGGGATGCGTTTGTACATATCTATTGGTTTGAAGTGTACAATAAAGTAAGTGTACAGTACATATTTCACAAATAGTAATGTCGTGAAAATCCAAGATATTGGTGTATTGAAGATATCCCTTGGTCAAAGTATAACTAAAAGAGCATCGCTCATAGGGAAACAAGACTAGACCACTTATACTACGGATTTAAATTCATTGTTAATTCCACAAGTTCCCGCACTAGAATACTTGCATTATTCACGCAAATCGACTGTTTACTTTCCTAACTTATTATCGAATCTGGCGGCGTTTGGAAATTCGAACATTACTTTATACAGAAGAAGGTATCTTTTAGAATACTACAGTGGAATCAGGTACGAGAATGCAAGTGTAGCTTGGAAATGCAGCGAGAGCCGGTTTGGTTTCCATTATTCATGCCTCTAAATTTGAATCAACTCGGCACTTGTTCACATACTGAACCCTTGTTTTTGGGAAGACAATTCCAAATGTATGTCTTTTGGCATTAATTTGGTGTTGTTTGAGTACCTATGCTTGCGCCTAGTAGGTATTCGATTGTGACTGTAAAACTAGAGTATAACATAATCATCATGACATTATAGGTGTTTACTTTGAAAAAAATCCGCAATAACTTGTGGTTCTGTGAGCTGCAGTTTTTTTTTCCAAGTTGCTTAAAAAAAACTTTTTAAAGTTTCAGCTCCCATATTTCCGGAATTTTGAAAAATCTCGAAAAAATTACAACAAAAAAAAACAATTTATTTATTCTAGTGATTTCCTCTATGCTCACAGCAGGTTCAACCAGCTTTGAGCACTGAGCAGAGAGAATTTTGATAAACGAACATCCAAACATCTGGACAACTCAAAGATTTTTTGGCCAAGCCCAAACGGAGACGCTACGCTTGCTGGGTCTGTTACTGGATAACAAAGAATAGAAGACAAAGTTCTCCTTTAGGTCTTTACAAATGCTGCCTGAGAATTATATTATTTGTTTATTATTTCTGACGACGCAGTTGGCGCCATTTGTAGTGCACCTGCCTACGGAGCCGGCGGCCCTGGGTTCGAATCCCGGCCGGAACAAATATTTGTGTGATGAACTCGAATATTTGTTCCTGGGTCATAGATGTTACCTATACCTGTATTTATATATATCATGTCTGTCGTCGACTAGTACCCACAATACAAGCTTTGCTTAGTTTGGGACTAGGTCGATTTGTGTAAGATTTCCTCTTAATATTTATTTATTTATTTGACCGAGTGAGCGAAGCGAGGGCCTCCGTTCAGCTTGACCAATAACGCTTTCTGTATATCCAAAGATCCTGATGTATAATCGATAGTTAATCAAGAGTTTACATGAAAAGGAAATTATGTAAGCTATTAATTTACGCATATGAAACCTGTATCTTCCAGAATAGGGTTGTAACTGAACTCTAGAACTAATGGTGTACCGTGTTCACCTTTGTTCCGCTAACCGAATCGTGGCTTGTTTAAACTTTACCGCAGCTTGCGTTCAGAAGGCTATAAGTCAGAAGCAGTCATTACAAAGCTATGTTCTCTTATGAAGGTATTAAAATTGAAAGTGGATTATTGTGTTTGAGAAGTGAGCGTTGTGTTTATGTTGCGTTATTCTGTTCGATTTTAAGGAGCGACCACACGTTGAGAATACGCTATCAGTGCGTGTACGTTGTTAAAATGTCGAACACGTGACGTTAACGTTGTGTCATACCCAGGAGACGTCAGCGAGCGTCCAGTCGCTATACTATACTACTAACTACTATACTATATCTATGCCGTGGCTGAAATCGGCAACGTCATGTTTGGGTATTAATGGACAGTACTATGCATTGAAAACGCGAAATAAAAATTTGTTGAGGTACGAGGCGTCCGTTTGCGGCGGAATTTTGGCCGAAAACAGACGCCTACTATAGGTACATATTTTATAATAATAAGTCCAAAAATCGAAACAGTCCGAAACAGAAAATTTTCTTCTTAGTTCCTAAAATTTCGTTAAGATTAGTTAAGTTTTGGAGGACGTAACAGGGGAGAACGGAACCTTGATTTGTATAAACCCTTTTCGTTAATTTTGTGGACGTTATTTGTATCCGCCGCCATAGTTACCAGGTGAAAACTTAACTTAAACTGATTGTCTTGGAACAGGAGCGGTGATTATCCTCTTAAGTCTGTTTTATCACCATGCTAAGCAGTAATACGAGGTAACATACCACAATAAAAAAAAAACACTAAGCGTACTAAATGTAATTCGCGTTTGGTAGATATTTCCTTGCACACCGCTTAGCTGCGTAACTTAGCACTAGTGAAAAATTAGCCTTAAGAGGGTGCCAAGCTCTCTCTCTCTCACTGAGCGTAAGTTGAGCGAGATGGAAGTGCGTGCTCAGAAGCGCGAATATCATGTTTTTTGAGTTGTGTCGTAAACGGTGTGCATTTTATTTTGAAAATAGTTTTACAGTTTTTGAGAACTTATAATTGTTCATCTATTAAGCTAAAGAACATTGTTAAAAACGTAAGGGTTTTGAATATCCAACCGAAAATATCTAAAAAAAAAGGTTAAGGGATAAGGGTTTAAGAGATAAAAGTATCGAGAAAATTATTACCTATCGTGTTTTCACGTTGACAAGATTGAAGAAAAACTGTTTAAGTTTCTTATTTCCAAGGGGACAGATTTTTAATCACTATGGATGTTGAGATGAAGGATCATTCACCTGACGAATTTTGCATGGGTGGGCTCTTAAAAATGCTACGTAGTCGCGTCGCGCCGCATCGCACCTCGCAAGTGTGGTCCCACCTTAAGTATTGTCTGCTAACATTGTGTTTAAATATTGCAATGTTGCCTCAAGCTTTTGGAGTTTGTACTGCAGTAAATTGCAGCAGTGTATCTATATACAAAGGATAAATGGTTGTTAATGCCTTGTGGCATTAAGTCGGCTATTTGTACTAGTTTGATCTGTGCAATAAAGTTTAAATAAATAAATAATTGAAGGGTATGCATATTTCGTTTTTATTTCTTTAGCTTCGTGCATGTGGCAAATTATTTTTAGTATAATTAACACTCTCGCAACCAAGGATTTCGTAGCGCTACGCGCGTAGCCGATAACATGGGGAAATGCGTATGCGTAGCGAAAACTCGCTACGAGCACAGCGCCCGCGGAGCGGGTACCCTGTGTTGAAAGTGTAAAATAATTACAATTGTTAACATATGTGCCGTTTTAATTAAGCCCCGATAGGGATGCAGGGTGAGCAATACAAATTACTTATTACGAAAACATTTTGAAACAACAAGTTGGCGATAAATTTTAAACAGCATAGGTACATAGATTTAAAGATATATTTATAAATAGAGATGTGCCTTTTCCGAAAATTTCCGGAAACTTTCAAAATTTTGTATGGGAAATAAGGAAAGTTTCCGGAAATTTTCGGAAACGGCACATCTTTATTTATAAATATAGGTAAACAACAGAGAATCGATTATATGTGTAACAAAACTCAAAACTAATAAAATACACATTCATTCATACATTCAATAAAACCCAACCCTCCTATTGACTCAGTCAGGTAAAAATGGTCAATCATTTATTATGTCTAAGTAAACTAGTTCCAACTTGTTTCAAAACACCCTTACAAAACTTATCTAAATTTTATTTACATCTGATTGCAGTAGAAAGGTGCCAAAGTACTTTTAGAACGGCGGCGGGCGAAAAAAATGAGACGTGGAAATTTCATAAAAGTTCCGCGCGAAAAGGCCAAGGTGTACTTACCCGGCTGCGCAATTTTGTGGAGAGGTTTATGAGTTCGCTCTTTACGTTTTTTTATAACACGTACTTTGTGTAGTCTGTAATTTGGTGGAGCGTAAATAATGAAAGTTTAAATTTTATCTCAATTAGGATGACTTTGGAATTTCAGACGATTTTGTAAAGTGACTAAGGCTGGATTAACCAGTTTTATTCCAATATTTCTCTCGGAATGTCAAACTATGGGGTTTTAACATTACAAGCCGAGAGTAAGCGTTATTAATAGACCCCGTAATCGGAGGTGCAATTTGGTAGCTGTCATGTTCATAGGGATGGGTAAAAAATATTTTGAAATACTACATTATGTCGATAATTTTTCTTTATCATAATGTCTAAGACTTTATGGTAAATCGTGTTTATTTTATTAGACAGGACTATAATTATAATTTTCAAAATGTGTTCAATTTAATAAATAAAAAAAATTAAATTTTCGTCATTGTTGTCCATGAAATTAATTTCGTTTATCAGATTTGCATTAGAGAACAATCGTTGTGCTTTAGCTATGGCAGCGGCTTAAGAGGATTTCAATTTAGAAATAATATTCTTAAACTATATCGAAATGATCTTTATAATAGCTGACTGAGCATCATGATCATAATGATTGTCATGAATCCCAAAAAAACATGTTAACATGTTAATGTTTAGTCTAAAACATGGTATACATATAAAATTAACTGTACAAAAAATATTAAGAGCATCGATATCGACATCATTATATTTCTACCCATTCCTACGAACTTGACAGCTACCCAGTTGCACCTCCGATAACGGGGTCTTTATTAATGGAATAAAAGTTTGGTCGAATGCAGTCAAAGCCGTAAATCATAGATTTTTGGTATATATGCTTAACATACCTAAGGCAGTGAATTTGTGAATGCGCCAAGGCACAGGTGTTTGTGCCATAAATATGCGACCTGGGACTACTAATTACCGCCCATGGCTTGTCTAAAGTGTTACGTCCTGCGTTGGCCAGGAAATTAGATTTTCTATTTTCAATATTAAGATAATACCTTGTATCAGAGGCTAAGAGCACAAACATAGTTTTATTATTGTTTATTTGAAAGGTTTTTACACCTTAGCGACCTCTATGTGAATACGTTAATGTTCACATCTTACCGCACTACTTTACAGCAGTGAACGAGCAAGCGATAGAGGGCGCTGTTATTTTTATAAATTTATGAAACATGTAATGTCTCTTTTTTTTCGTGTCCACTCTTAAAAAACAACGGACGATAATATAGATACCGTGAACTATCCTATTATATATAAATATTAATAACTAGCTTTTGCCCGCGGCTTCGCTCGCACAGGGTCTGGAAACGTTATCTGTTTAACTTTCTACCCGCTTTATTGTTTTTAAAATAATACAACAAATATAAATCTGCGCGCATACATACATTTTTGGGTAGTAGATTTATATACTTCTAGATCACATCATAGTATACACATGGGGCAATTCATTTTCCGATGAACCGAACAAAATCATAGTCAAAAGTTTAATCTCCTTAAGGATAGGAATTTCCTCTAACGTTTAAATCAGTATTCTCAGTATCAGTATTCTACAAATAGCCGGTCAAGTTCGAGTCGGACTCACGCACAGAGGGTTCCTTACGAACTATGAAATCACTGCACATTACTAAGGAAAAGATAAAATATACTTAGTGGCAAATTTAACATTACCGTTGGAAAACTGTTTTACCTACTTTTAATACAGACTATTTTTTATTTAATTAGTAATGTATATAAATTTATGAAACATGTAATGTCTCATTTTTTTTTAATGTGGGTAGGTGCACCACTATTTTTATTTAAGCCTTAAATACAAAGATCAAAGCTTAAAGAAAAATTGAAGAAGGAGCTACCTGGGGGAAGAGACCGGGAATCGAACCCGGTACCTCTGGATTGCCGGTCCAGCGCGTTAACCATTTCGCTACCCTAGCTCCAGGAAGATCTGACGAATTTTTCCTTATGCTTTGTGTTACGGACAGCTTTGCAAAGCGCCTAGTAGTTAAGAGAGAAAATAAATAAATATTATTCAATACTTAGATATAAGTTCGTTGCCCGTACAAGCGGCTGAAATTATTTAATTTCCCCATGTATAATCATTTATTCATGTAGAGCTCCCGTCATGTCTTAGTAAAAGACCACGGCAAAACAAAGATGACTCATCGTGGTAATTTCCACTCGCAGCGCGAGACAAAGGAGTCATGTTTGTTTACGTTTGATGTAAAAATTGAGGAAAAATAAAGATTAATTTGAAACTTTGTAAAACTGTAGATTTCAGTAAATACAGTAATTTTGTAGAACATTGTCCCGGCCGCAACCGTCCGAGAGCACGACAAATCAAAGACTAAACGTGGCTCACAGCGCGCAGCGCGTTAAGAGTGACCGCGCGAGTGTATATCTCGGACGGTGCGAGCGAGACGGCCTCTTGCCGGGGACAAAGAATCTTTAGGTATTTTCACGCCTCACAGTCAGACCAAAGATAAGAATGTAATAATCAGAAATAGATACGAAACTCTTGCTAGTTTCACGTCGCTACTAGTGCTGCCCCAAGCGGGCGTGCTCTCAAACTAATGGATGTTGTATATATAACTACAACCGGTGTATATAGCTTGTATAGGTGCCTACACAAGTACACACAGTTAAAAAATTTAAGGATGGAAACTGATTTATGTGGTATTTTGTGTAAATGCGTATCTATGCTTTTAACGCATTTGACACAGAAAACCACATAAATCAGTTATTTTTTATAGTGATAAGGAAAAAATAAAACAAAGCAAATGCTGGTTTTTGTATATTATTTGTCATAAGTAACATCACAAAGTTCATATATCCAATGCGTGGTAATTAATGGAGGAGCACTAGGAAGACTCAAGTCGACACAAATTAAACACAGATATAATGCGGTGAACTAAGGAACAAACGTACAAAACACAAAAGCGCGTGCACGGTAACCAGAAAACACCAAATGAGAACTTTGCCAGAACTTCACAAACTTTGAAAATTTGCAAAAATGCAAATACAAACGACGGAGTAAAACTAAAACGTCACCGACTTTGTATGGTATTGCCACCTTTTAAGAAAAAAGTTAAGCAAAGTTTAAAATACATTTTATTTCCTAGTTTATTTGCACTGTAATATTAGTAACTCTGTTAGAATATTATTATTAAAAATATATTCTCTATAATTTTTAAAAAATATTATGTTTTCCAGAATTTTTTAAACATTTCTTAGATTAATTTTTTCTACCAAATACACACTACAAAATACACAGCAACACTGACGTCGAGTAGACTTGGAATAGAAACAGTAGATGGCGCTGTTTTCAATCACAGGCCATGTCCTAAGAGATACCATACCATGAGTCAGACGGGAGCTCCCACAGCGTAAACACGCAAATATATTGTAAATTCAAACGGCGTCAATCTATAGAATAAGTTATTTATAAGCTGAATTATGTGTAACTCTTGTAATTTGATGTATAAAGACAGGGCGGGCGTCCCCCTGAGTTTGAACCGTTTTGTATAAAAGGACGGCCATTTTTATGTATAAACACAGTTCATCTTCAGTCTACGTAGAGTACCACTCCGTAGTACAGTTCAGCGTTGATCATCGATCCGCCATAGTTCACATCACTTCCAGTTCTTGTTCTCTTGCATTAACCATCTTGTAACAGTGTAGCGTAGTACCATCGGTCCGCGAGTTAGTTTGTTAGTATAGCGTAGTACCATCGGTCCGCGATTTAGTGTGTAAATTCATAGACAGAGACTATAATTAATTAAGTGTAAATGTAAGTGTTTCCGATCCGTTGTTGTTTTTTGTTAATTTTGTGTAAATATATATCGTTGATTTTAGTTTGCGTTTTCGTTTCGTCCGTTATTACCTTAGCCTACAGTCCACTTCGCTCCTTACTCATCGCTGAGTTTCGGAGATTGTAGACGATAGCCGTCGGACGCGGTTGTCCTCTACACTTTGTGTGTTGATCTTTGCATTGTTTTATTTTGAAGGTTTTTTTTTTTTAACCCCTTAGCGACCTCTATGTGAATACACCACGCAATCCAGAGGTACCGGGTTCGATTCCCGGTCTCTTCCCCCAGGTAGCTCCTTTTTCAATTTTTCTTTAAGCTTTGATCTTTGTATTTAAGGCTTAGTAAATATTTAGTTTCAGATTATACAGTTGGAGGCATTATGCCTACTGTTAATTCAAGGAGGAAAAAAAAAAGTTTCAGATTACTCCCTATAAGTACTTGTAATAAGAGAAAGACACGGTATTACTTGCCAAATTCATAGTTTTAGTTCAACTGAAAATACCTAAGTACCTTATAAAATTTGATTCCCTTGAGAGTATCGACGTTTGTTGTGGCATAGGCAAACAGCCGGATCTTTTATGACGTTATAAATTAGAAGTTTGGTTTTTTAACAACTTCAAAGGATTATAGTCCTGAGTATTTATATGGTTTTGATTTCCATTTTATTCAATAGACGGACATACAACTAAGTGATCCTTTGAGGGTTGCGTTTTTCCTTTTGAGGTACGGGACCCTAACAATGCAATTTTTTTTACACGAAGTTTTGTCACCTAATCCTATGTTTTGCATATAAAGTTTTAAACCTCTTCAGGAGATAACTTTCCAAAAATGAATGCTGTTTATACACGAATATATTCCTCACATGAACTTTCTTCTTTCCCCTTTACTCAGACAATAATCGTACATTTCAACAATTTCTGAAATTAGTATTTTGACACGCGGAATATGACCAGACTTACGAATACAATCTCATCTTTTCTCATCCAAACTTTCGCCTCCCATTAGACCCATTTTGGAGATGAATTTAAAAAATAAAAACTTAAGTTTATTTAGTTAGGTAGGTACTAAATTTTTTGTGAATATTCTACAAAAAAAAACCCGCATACCTCTTATTCATAACATGAAAATGTTGTCACCTTCAATTTCCTATACTTAGGGGATGAATATTAAAAAATGCATCTCTTACTTTTTAACTTCATTTATGGTGAAAAGTTGTTTGTAATGATTAACCTATGCCCGAAATATTATCACTCTTACTCAAAAAATTCCAAGCTCTTTATAAAAACTGTCACCTCCATTAGGGGTTGAATTTTCAAAACGCTGAAATCAATATTCTCAGTTTTTGATGAAAAGTCTACCCGCAAAATAGTACTCTTACCACAGAATAGATAATAGTACAAGTCCAGAAGGCACACTACTTTGATCTTTAAAAAACCGCTTTTTTTAGCCGAAAAAATATGATTTATGGCCCTTCTAAAGTCATCGTCCCCAGCGCAAGCCAAACGGAACGTTAAAGCTGCGTACCAACGGTGAAAATAAATTGGCTCGCCTGCCGCGTCGCCGAGAGCGAGGGCTGTCAACGACTAAAAATAAAAATGTATTTCCCATTTATTTCTTGCATTCAATATAGAGAGCAATATATTTATATTCTTCATACTTTATATTTATAATTTCATTATTTAACTATAAAATTAACGATCTCAGAATTTGGACGAATTGAATCCACCACCAGGCAGCAAAACATTTTAGCTTTACTTTTAAACATTTTAATACGTATAATATAATAAAATAATGTAACGAATGCGTTACCTTAACATGCAATTAAATTCTTGAGCTTCATTTTGTTTTTGCTTAGTTGTGCGATATTTATTTATTTATTCATATATATATTCATTACTACATACCTAGTATAAAACAAAGTCGTTTCCTGCCTGTCTGCCCCTATGTATGCTTAGATCTTTAAAAATACGCACGGACGCACCGTGCGAAGCCGGGGCGGGTCGCTAGTAACAAATAAAACATGTACTAAGGCGAAATTATCCCTATTAAGGATCCCTTCCAATACATTTCTTTTATTATATATATATACAATACATTTTCTTTCTCATTATTTATATATTTTATATATACTTACCTATCAAACTATCACTCAATCGTTTATTCATTACTAGTAATTTTACAAACGTGATATCAAATATTATTATAAAAACCTTTATGATTGTTGATTTAGTAGTAGACATATTTATTTTACTAGAATTTAAATTGACAAATAGCAGCAAATAATCAATTCAAAATTACATACCTAAGTACTTAACAATTAAAATTCTGTGGCTCTAGTGAAAAGGGGTTAAAGTGCACTTATGACCTTTTTGCGTTATATACACCAAAATTCACAAAAAAAAATTGCGCATCTTTAGGTGTAATCGGAGCTAAGTTATCTTTTAAAATGACAAAGTTAGGATTGTGCCAAATGGTACATCTGGTGAATTATGTCGTGAAATATGGTGCAACTAAAGTTAACAATGAACAATTTGGAGTTTTGTTTGTGGAGAACGATTTAAGTTCATTTGTCTCTTTTTTCTACTCCAGCACTTTTTTCTGTCATTTATATAGTTACTAACTCTAATATAAAGACATAAATTATGAAAGTCTGTAAAAGTCTATACTCTATTGCCCAAAAAAACACTGCTAAACGATGTTATAATGTCGCCAAAAAACCATCACTTAGTACCACAGATTACGAGTTAAACAGTAGCATTCACACAATTTGCAATTTAAAAAAAAAGCTTATTGTACAAAAGCATTGCTGCCAACTTAAAAAAAAAAGTTTTATCTTCAGTGCATGGATGTTTAGTATAGTGAACGTATACCTTTATGTAAAAGTTCATATTTTTCTGACAGATGGACGTCAATAAAAAAAAATGTTTATCAGAGACTATTTTTTTTTTTAATTTTGTTGATTCCGAGCGGGAACATGTAGTTATTTTCTTTGTAGTTTATTTGCATTTTATTTATGAAATGTCGTGTCGTAGAAAAAGTATTGTATGCAACGTTGTATAAGTAGGTCAAAAAACGCTCGTGGCATCTTTCTTACGATGTTCGCTACGCTCACATCGTAACCCATGCCACTCGCGTTTTTTGCCCCCTCTTATACAACGGTTGCATAAAATACTATTGTCGCATCCTGTGTTAAACGATCAATGTTTACTTATACCTTTTTACAAAACAAGATTACATACCTTATAGAATATAAATCGACTTTAATCTGTATTCACGACTTAATGTTAAACATAACTGATATAAGTCGAATTGTATCTTTTAATAAATCTGGTATTTAATGATCAATGTTTACTTGTACCGATTTGCACGAGCAATTTACCCATAATTCATAAAAATAAATCGAAATTAATCCATAGTCACGAATAATTATTTAGTATTTATTGGTGTATATTGACTTATACTGGTGAGATATATCATTCTACACCACGATTATTACTTGTATCAAAAAGTTCTTTTTATAAATTCTCTTCGCTGTGGTTTATTTTAAGTACACTTGAGTCTAATCGATCATACTATTATAAAATTTGGGTCACCAGTATGTAGAATGACCTACAGTAGTGATGTAGGCATTTTTTACAAGTTATTGTACTTGCAATGTACCTATGTAACTATGTTTGTTCGGGTGGGATCTTGCAATTCAATTTTGAAGCAGAATATTTGCAACCGATTGAGCTAAAATCTTTCCCAAGTACCTACTACCTACTTAACATGACAATACAATAATATGGTACTATGGGGCTGGTCTGATGATGAAGCCACCCCTAGGATTAAAAGTATTTTTTTAGTTTGTTACACAGAATGGCAGGCCGATCTTGAATCGATCGAATGCTCAAACTTGTTGAGGACAAAGGTGGCAACAATTTCGTCGACTCTATTAGCACTCCAGAAAAAGGCAGATCGTAATAGTGTTCACTGATTCTGACTCAGAAAAATTACAAGAAACGAAAGAAACCGGAACGGCAGAAGAAGCAGAGCAAGTTTCGTTTTGGGACAAAGTTGGTCAAGGACGAAAAGGACAGCCTAGAAAAAGTGAGAAAGAGAGAATAAACATAGGGAGGAAAGGAAAAAGAGGAGACATTTTGGTAAAGAGTATGAAAGCAAAAAAAAAATGAAGAGAGTTTAAGATGCTAGGAAATTGTAAAATGAAATGCGCAATAAATATACAAGAAGAACTCAGAAAAAAATATTTGAGAGTTAATTGGGCTTTAGGAGAATGTAACAAAAGGGTTCAGTTCATTGCTAGGTAATTTAATGGACGCAACAACAAAGAATAGACAGTTTGCAAATTATTTAAAAATAAAGATGGTGTCATAGCATTTGCAGAGGCTGCTAATGCGATAACCATTTGACGAAAGATCAAAGTTTGTTCAGTAACTGACAAACTTGAAATCAGTGAAGAACTTGTCCTAGATTCAGCGAGATGGATTATGCTGAGTACCACAAAAATAAGTAAAAGTTGATTGAAAGCCGTCGAGAAACATATTTCATTATTTCCTGTATATGAAAGACTTAACAGCGGTCCAATACGGATATCGGTAAAAAAACAGTTTTTTGTTAAATATTTGATAAACCCGAGTGTAATATCTTTTACGAAAATTTGTTATGTTCTGGGGATTTGGTAGATTCCTATCCTTTGGCGCCAACAGAGTACAGGCAAGAATTGATTTTATACAAGAATTGAAATTATACAAGCTGACACCCAAAATGTGATACATGTTATTTTCCGTGTCTAAATATTCAAAATTGCGATCAAATTTTAGTATTAAGGTCTCATACGTAGTCTTTGTAATTGTAATTCAACTGGAAAAACTAAATTTTGTACTTATCTCGTTTTAGGTATCATCTTGTAGGTATCGCTTAATATGTTTTTTCTATTAGACGATTGATTGAGGAAAGTCCAAATTTAGTTAAAAACTATGAGAATAGTTTTATATGCTAATGTTGACTTTTTCTGTCATTTTTGTAATAATGAATCAATAAAAATATAGATCTTTTATTGCCACTGCACCGCAAAAAATGGATATAACTTTAAAAAAACCATTGGTAAAAGTGTGTTTGTATTACAGTACACCTAAATTAATTGCGTGCAAAAGGGTAAAAGTTTATTTTTCTTAGGATTATGTCTGAAATAAAGCTCTTAAATGATAGGTTTCGTTTAGTCAGGTATTTCTTATTTAGGGTGTTCATGTATTTTTCCTTTATAAAAGGAGATAACTTCAAATAAATCGAACAGCATGTCCATTTTCACTTTCTAAAATAAGGGTGAAAGTTGGTATAAGTTCAGTTATATTCCCGGATAGTGTAAATATTATGGGTGAAAAAGGGTACAAAGTCAGTTATGTCCTTAACACTTTGCACGCCGATCACGAGAACCACTCGGTACGCATTTTTTCTCTAATTCGCCGGCCATTTGAATAACTGCCATGTCTAGCTCGCCGATGACGAGTACCACTCGTGACACTTTTTTTCTTAGAGTCGCGGATAACGAATAGAACTCGTGATCAGATTTCATACTGTTTGTATTAAAATATCGAACACAGTTCGTGATCCGCTTAATAGCAACGTGTAGAAGAACGTTTAAGCTACCCGCACACATACAATTTATTAACGTGAGGCTTGGGGGAACGGCATGACGATGCGTCGCCCGAGCTGCCTCGTCAGTGCGCTGCGCGGGCTACCTAACAAATCCATGTTAGAGTTTTTATTTTTTCATAAAACGAGTTCTTTTCAGCGACAGTTTTAAAGTAAAATAAATATGATAAACACATTGTTTTATTTTTATCATTATAAAATACTAAAACACCTCTTAAATAAAAAAGAAATTAATCCTGTATCTACGCTAATTATTATTTTATAAATCTTACAATATCACCGAAAATCGCCGGCGAACCATAGGTGGCGCCTTAAAAAATGCGCGGCGTTCTTGGGAAAAAGAGCATCACGAGTGGTGCTCGTGATCAGCTGTGGGAGCGCGGTACCGAATATAACTTACGGCGTGCAAAGTGTTAAGAACACTTTTTGGCACGGATATAAGTCACATTTTTTTCAACCGTTAACTTTGGAGAAGTAAGAATATTACCCCGTGAAAAAGGATTTTTTTAGTATTAAAACTGCATTTAAAGTTTATTTGTAAGTATAGCAGTTGAAGTACAGTGATCAAAAGTCTGAATAAATTTAAGCCGCAACGGTTTTTTGAGTCTCCTGTAAAGTAGTGTTTTTCGAGTTTAACCTCTTTTCACTAGAGCCACAGAATTATTCTGAGTATTACCAGTGTTAAATATAGAAGTAGATAGGTACACCTGCAGTATGTTTTTTATTATTATTCAGTAACTAATTATTATATATTATGTTCATTTTCTTACCTTTCGGCATCCTTCGGACATGTTGGGAGAGCGAAAAACGCGTGATTCCAATTTCGATCATTGTTCCTACAACCCGCTGCGATACAATATCTTTTCGCTGTCTTTTTACTCATTTAAACACTATTATAATATAATACTGGTATCAACAGATGAATGCGGAACGTTCACTTGCAACGTAAATCGTGAGCGAGACGCGCGCGAAAATCGTGTAGGTACGTGCGTTCCGAGACAGAGCGTGTCAGCCACTGAATAGTCCGCATGCATGCGGCGACCGGCATGTACTTGTAGCGGGAAATGTTAATCGCGGAGTGCGCCCCGCCTGCTCTTACTTAAAAAAAGGCCCGATTCTCATACAAAGTTCCATTTCCATTTAACCCCTTTCAGGGATTAATTTCCGAAAATTCTGAAACTTTTTTCTTACTTTTTACAGAAGAATCTATTCACGTAATGTTACTCAAAGAACCAAATTAACCCCATGAGGGGTTGAATTTTCAAAAACGCTGAAGTACATGGTCTTAGTTTTTGATGATCAGTGTACACAAGATAATGCACCTCTTCGTCTCGATTTTCAAATAAAGTTTCACTGTCCATTTAAGCCCTTTCGGGGATGAATTTCCAAAAATGCTGAAACTCGTCTTCTTACTTTGCATAGAAGAACCTATACACGAAATATTACCACTCCTACTCAAAGAATCCCAAGCTCTTCATACAAATTTTCACCTCCCACTTTACCCCATTAGGGGTTGAACTTTCAAAACGCTGAAATCAATATTCACAGTTTTTAATGAAGGGTCTACATGCAAAAGAACGCCCCTCACTCAAAAAAGCCCCGTTTCTAAAGAAAGTTCCACTGTCCATTTAACCCCTTTCGGAAATGAATTTCCGAAAATGCTGAAACATGTTTTCTTATTTTGCAAATAAGAATCTGTCCACAAAATATTACCACTCCTACTCAAAGAACCCCAAGTTCCTCATACAAAATTTCAACCCCTATTTAACCCCTTTAAATAATGAGTTTTCAAAAATCCTGAAAGTAGTTTTCTTGTTTCTAGATCGAGAATCTATACACAAAGTTTTATTACTCTAACTCAAAAATTACGTAAGTTCCATACAAACTTTCAACCCCGATTTGGCACCCTTAAGGGATGAGTTTTGAAAAATCCCTTCTTAGTGCTTGCTTTCATAGTATACTTGATCTATTCTAGAAATTTGAAGTTCCTAGGTTCAGTAGTTTCGGCTCTACGTTGATGAGTGAGTCAGTCAGTCAGTCAGGACTTGTCCGTTTATATGAATAGAAGATAAATATTATAGGACAATCATACACAAATCGACCTAGTCCCAAACTAAGCAAAGCTTGTACTATGGGTACTAGACGAATAGATAACATCCATGACCCAAGAACAAATATTCGAGTTCATCACACAAATATTTGCCCAGGCCGGGATTCGAACCCGGGACCGCCGGCTCAGTAGGCAGGTGTCTGCAAACTGCGCCAACCGCGTCGGCAGCCCTCTCCCTCCGACTACTGTCGATGCCCTTATGGGCATGATCTTACTTACTTAGACAGTAGCGGTGACAATCGTGCAATAAGGCTGCATTTCCACCAGTACGAGGAAGCGTAGCGAGAGCGAGGGACGTGTTTTTGTTAACCAATGGAAGCATTTGCGCTGAGAGAGGATAATTAAATGAAGCTATTCCATTGGTTAACTTAAACACATCCCTCGCTACGCATCCCCATCTCTGGTGGAAAACTGGAAACGCAACCTAAATGGCACCGTTGTGTGCCAGTTATTGGGAAAATATTGCCAATTTTTTTCGACATTGACATAATTATCTATATGAGCGATAAATATAGCTGTCGTTTCATAATAGGTATTAGCCACATCACGATTGGCCAATTTAAAGTAAAAAAAACAGGCCAAGTGGAGTCTGAGTGCGGTTCCGTACAAACTTTCACTTAATTGGCCTGGTTGAGTTAAGTTTGCACCTGAAATGTATCGAGTCGCATACGAACGAGGTGCAAACTTAACGCAACCGAGTTCTCCAAATATGATGTTTGAAAAGGACTATATTTTTTATGATTTTATTACAAATGTATAGAAGTATTTGTAGTCTGTGACGATATTACTTGCCAAATTTCATAGTTCTAGGTCATCGGGTAGTACCCTATCATTTTGATTCCCTTGAGAGTGTCGAAATGTACGTTTTTTGCGACATAAACAGCCGTATCTTTTTTTCACGTTAACGCAGAAGATTGATTTTTTCACAGCTTCAAGGGACCGTATATAGTGTTAATTTCAACTTAATACCTTCACGAGTTCTCGAGATAAAGGGTCTTGACAGACAGACATACGGACGGACAAAAAAGTGATCCTATAAGTGTTCCGTTTTTCCGATTGAGGTACGGAACCCTAAAAAAGTACATACCTACCTACTATTTGATATTTTTATAGTAGGTGATCGTTTTCCAAAAAAAAATCCCGAATCCCGTTCTAGAACGTGACGTTTTTGCGTTCATCCTACTCAGAATCGATAGCATTATCAATGTGAAGAATAAATAAGTTTCTGTCAAAGATGACATTTTATAGCCGACTGTATTTTTTTTTGTATATCCATCAAATGCTCACTGAGAAGATTCTAAAGAGCCCACGCTCGGTAGGATTGTTTTTTCTATTATAGATTTCCTATGGCCACCTTCCGGCTCCATCATCAGATCAGCCCCATGGTACCATATTATTGTATTGTCATCAAAGTTAAGTAGGTATGCAAAATTTCAGCTTAATCGGTTGACGATATCTGCTTCAAAATTGAGTTGCAAGATTTCACCCGAACAAACATACCTTAGATACATACATTGCAAGTTAAATAAGAGCGTTTTTCAAAAAAAGTGTACACGTGACGAACCGGAAAACGATTTTTTTTATAACACCGATTTTAAATTTTCGTGGCTTATTTAATTCCCCATAAGTTATAGTGTATTATTTGAGAAAATGGCATTAAAATATTAAAAAATATAGAAAATATCGACATTTTAAACTCAGATTGTGGTGAAACTAGTTCCGGATAGTCACTAATATAAAATTCAGTATAAATTGATTGAAGTATGAGCGTTTTTCAAAAAAAGTGTACATGGCAAAATTTGAATGTCCCACACGTTCAACGTGTTTTTTTTTACTTTACCTTTAGTATTTGGGTATATGAGTGGTATCATTTGATTCTGTAGATGTGGGGCATTCATTTTATATTTCTAAAACGATGATATTATATTTATTACTAGATTTATTGCAAAATAAAGATATTAAAAGTGCTAAAATGGGTATGTCCCACGTCGACTCAGTCATGTTCAGAGGCTTGCAGAAACTTGAAATAAATTTGTATGAATATTGAATGTGGTCACACAGATAAAGTAATGAGTCTAGATTTTAGTCGTGTGCTTTATTTATAAACAAATACGGTTTATAATGCCGAAAAACTACTTTTTCCACTGTCCAAAGAAATCGACAGACCGGAACTTCCGGTTATAGTCACAAGCGATTTTAACATACTTGTGCAATCGATATTGCCCAAAAAGCGTTAATTTTTCAATCCTGGCAACATTTTAATGCTATAGGCATCGGATTTCATTGCAAATAAAACGTCAGTTCCGTGAAAACGGTAACGAAAGGTGGACGCTGTGTCAGTGCGCTAAAAATAGGATTTCGAGTTAGTAACAGTTTTTTCGGTAAGTAGATTATAATTAACTTTTTAAACACAATTAGACATAGAAGAAACTATCGTAGTATCCGAAACTAAACCAAAAACACATTGAATTGGTTCAGAACACGTTGAAATTTTGATTTTAAATTGTCGAGGTAGAATTCGTCACGTCCGGTTAGTGACGTGATATACTACCGGAACGATTTTGTGACGAATTGGAACTATAAAGCTTAGTACACAATCGAAATGTCACCGATGTTTTAACCGACTTCTAAAAAAGGAGTTACTTAGTTTGACCCATATGTTTGTTATACATGCATGTTTATCCGCCATTACCTCGCATTTGTCAGAACCGATTTTGATGCGGTTTTCAGAAAAGTATTTGTTATCTCCGGAAGAAATTACTAAAAAGCAAAATAACAATTAAAACATCTATAAAAACTGGCTAAGAGCATGTCGTGCCACGCTGACAGTCAAGTTTTTAATTAGGCGAACTAACTTGACAGCTGAAACTGTTGTCAGAAATGAAGAAAAAAAAATTGTGATTGGTTTATGTCGATATAACCTTAAGTATACACCCATAAACCTTAACATATTGCATTAAGGTTTATATTCGTTTATTTATAACTATCAAGAAAACAAGAGGCAGACAGCGTTCTAATAAGCGATGTCCTAAAATAAAGTTCGTTCGATGTAAGTATTTTAATTACAACCGTTTTTAGGGTTCCGTACCCAAAGGGTAAAAACGGGACCCTATTACTGAGACTTCGCTGTCCGTCCGTCCGTCTGTCACCAGGCTGTATCTCAAGAACGGTGATAGCTAGGCAGTTGAAATTTTCACAGATGATGTATTTCTATTGCCGCTAGAACAACAAATACTAAATATAAAATAAAATAAATATTAAAGGGGGCTCCCATACAACAAACTTGTAGATTATGGTACTCGCACTTGCCCAATTTTTTATTAATGAGAATTAAGACTGTTATTCTATATTTTGAAATGTTCATGTTGCTATTACTTGTTAAAGGTAATAGTAACATTGTATGTTTTATTTAAAAAAAAATTAACAAAACATTATTAATAATCTATAAAAATAGATAAATAAAACTAATAAAACTTTCAATATTAAGATTGTCATTTACTCATGAAAGATTTTTATGTAATACATAATAATATACATGGTAAATATTTATTATTACTAGTTTAATACATGTTTTATTATTACATATATAAACTAGTAACAATATATATTATACCTACCATTTTGATTCCGTTGCAATAAATACGATTCATAACATAATATTTTTGTGATTTTATTTCAATATATTCAATCTATGTACACTATTCCTTACATTTTCCAGTTAGTCACATGAGATTCCGTTTAGTTACTGTCCCAAGATTTGGGATGTTGAAAATAATAATTTCTGGCTGCTGCAGTGCAACAATTCACATATTTAAGCGTTAACATTACTAAATGAATATTACTTAATGTAATAAAAAATATTATTCGTTGATTAGTCGCATTTTAATGCAAAAAAATACATGTTTTAGCAGTCATTTGGTGGCGATTGTGACGAACTGGACCTTTATTTTATCCTCAAAGCTTGCTCGTTCCATTAATTCTTTATATTAAACCCGTTTTAGATAGTTTATTGTCTTTATTTTAAATGTGTAAACTAAAACTGGTCCAAAAAATACTACAATCAATTTATAATGAATTTTATATTTGTGACTATCCGGAACTAGTTTCACCACAATCTGAGTTTAAAATGTCGATATTTTCTATATTTTTTAATATTTTAATGCCATTTTCTCAAGTAATACACTATAACTTATGAGGAATTGAATAAGCCAAGAAAATTTAAAATCGGTGTTATAAAAAAAAACGTTTTCCGGTTCGTCACGTGTACACTTTTTTTGAAAAACGCTCGTATTTTTTGGACCAGTTTTAGTTTACACATTTAAAATACAGACAATAAACTATTTAAAACGGGTTTAATTTATAGAATTAATGGAACGAGCAAGCTTTGAGGATAAAATAAAGGTCCAGTTCGTCACAATCACCACCAAATGACTGCTAAAACATGTATTTTTTTGCATTAAAATGCGACAAATCAACGAATAATATTTTTTATTACATTAAGGAATATTCATTTAGTAATGTTAACGCTTAAATATGTGAATTGTTGCACTGCAGCAGCCAGAAATAATTATTTTCAACATCCCAAATCTTGGGACAGTAACTAAACGGAATCTCATGTGACTAACTGGAAAATGTAAGGAATAGTGTACATAGATTGAATATCCATACTAATATTATAAATGCGAAAGTGTGTCTGTCTGTCTGTCTGTCTGTCTGTCTGTTACCTCTTCACGCTTAAACCGCTGAACCGATTTAGATGAAATTTGGTATGGAGATAGTTTGAGACCCGGGAAAGGACATAGGATACTTTTCATCCCGAATAAATTTAGTGTTCCCGTGGGATGAGCGGGTAACACCGCGGGGCACAGCTATTATATATATATATATATATATATATATATATATATATATATATATATATATTATATTATAAATGCGAAAGTGTGTCTGTCTGTCTGTCTGTCTGTCTGTCTGTCTGTCTGTCTGTCTGTCTGTCTGTCTGTCTGTGTGTTACCTCTTCACGCTTAAACCGCTGAACCGATTTAGATGAAATTTGGTATATAGATAGTTTCAGTCCCGGGGAAGGACATAGGATACTTTTCATCCCGAATAAATGTAGTGTTCCCGTGGGATGAGCGGGTAACACCGCGGGGCACAGCTAGTATTGAAATAAAATCACAAAAATATTATGTCATGAATCGTATTTATTGCAACGGAATCAAAATGGTATAATATATATTATTACTAGTTTATATATGTAATAATAAAGCATGTATTAAACTAGTAATAATAAATATTTACCATGTATATTATAATGTATTACATAAAAATCTTTCATGAGTAAATGATAATCTTAATATTGAAAGTTTTATTAGTGTTATTTATCTATTTTTATAGATTATTAATAATGTTTTATTAAAAATGTTTAAAATAAAACATACAATATTACGATTACCTTTAGCAAGTAATAGCAACATGAACATTTCAAAATATAGAATAACAGTATTAATTCTCATTAATAAAAAATTGGGCAAGTGCGAGTCCGACTCGCGCATGAAGGGTTCCGTACCATAATCTATAACAAGTTTGTTGTATGGGAGCCCCCCTTAAATATTTATTTTATTTTATTTTTAGTATTTTTTGTTCTAGCGGCAATAGAAATACATCATCTGTAAAAATTTCAGCTGCCTAGCTATCACCGTTCTTGAGATACAGCCTGGTGACAGACGGACGGACGGACAGCGAAGTCTCAGTAATAGGGTCCCGTTTTTACCCTTTGGGTACGGAACCCTAAAAACGGTTGTAATTAAAATACTTACATCGAACGAACTTTATTTTAGGTTATCGCTTAGAACGCTGTCTGCCTTTTGTTTTCTTGACAGTTATAAACAAATATAAACCTTATTGCAATATGTTAAGGTTTATGGGTGTATACTTAAGGTTATATCGACATAAACCAATCACAATTTTTTTTCTTCATTTCTGACAACACTTTCAGCTGTCAAGTTAGTTCGCCTAATTAAAAACTCGACTGTAAGCGTGGCCCGACATGCTCTTAGCCGGTTTTTATAAATGTTTTAATTGTTATTTTGCTTTTTAGTCATTTCTTCCGGAGATAACACATACTTTTCTGAAAACCGCATCAAAATCGGTTCTGACAAATGCGAGATAATGGCGGATAAACATGCATGTATAACAAACATATGGGTCAAACTAAGTAACTCCTTTTTTAGAAGTCGGTTAAAACATCGGTCACATTTCGATTGTGTACTAAGCTTTATAGTTCCAATTCGTCACAAAATCGTTCCGGTAGTATATCACGTCACTAACCGGACGTGACGAATTCTACCTCGACAATTTAAAATCAAAATTTCAACGTGTTCTGAACCAATTCAATGTGTTTTTGGTTTAGTTTCGGATACTACGATAGTTTCTTCTATGTCTAATTGTGTTTAAAAAGTTAATTATAATCTACTTACCGAAAAAACTGTTACTAACTCGAAATCCTATTTTTAGCGCACTGACACAGCGTCCACCTTTCGTTACCGTTTTCACGGAACTGACGTTTTATTTGCAATGAAATCCGATGCCTATAGCATTAAAATGTTGCCAGGATTGAAAAATTAACGCTTTTTGGGCAATATCGATTGCACAAGTATGTTAAAATCGCTTGTGACTATAACCGGAAGTTCCGGTCTGTCGATTTCTTTGGACAGTGGAAAAAGTAGTTTTTCGGCATTATAAACCGTATTTGTTTATAAATAAAGCACACGACTAAAATCTAGACTCATTACTTTATCTGTGTGACCACATTCAATATTCATACAAATTTATTTCGAGTTTCTGCAAGCCTCTGAACATGACTGAGTCGACGTGGGACATACCCATTTTAGCACTTTTCATATCTTTATTTTGCAATAAATCTAGTAATAAATATAATATAATCGTTTTATAAATATAAAATGAATGCCCCACATCTACAGAATCAAATGATACCACTCATATACCCAAATACTAAAGGTAAAGTAAAAAAAAAACACGTTGAACGTGTGGGACATTCAAATTTTGCCATGTACACTTTTTTTGAAAAACGCTCATAAAAAGCTTTTAAAAAGCTTTTAATTAAATAAAAGCTTTAAAATAAGGGTCCCAAAATTCGTATGGGAATTGTAGTTTCACTACGTAACGCTCATGCAAATAATAAAAGTTCATATTCAAACGTGACGAAATGGAATGGAGTTTAGGACACTTTTTTTATTCTTTACATTTGTTAAACGCAAAAACGAGTTCTGGACGAAATAGGGATTTGGGTTTTTTTTAACGCCCACGTGCTTTTATCCCGTGTTATGTGTCGTGCTTGATCCGATTCACCGTATTCTTCTAACTCAATCGAGTTGATTTTGTAAAAGCGCTAGGTCAATTAAGATTTATAGTACATTTTCAGTGTTTCCTTCGATTTCTATTAAAGAAGGTCGAGCAAGAAAAATAGACGCAATAAGGGCTGCTCTTGACGAAATTGGAAACAAAAGAGTGATGGCCGCCGATGGCTTTAGCTTCGAAATATTCCACCAAATTGATTGGAATGATTGATTTTTGTATAAGAAAAGTGTTTTCCGGGTTCTATTGGGGTCCGTAGTATCTCAATAAATTAAAAAAAAAAAACGGCCAAGTGCGAGTCGGACTCGCACACCGAGAGTTCTGACAAACACTTCCCATCTATAAACTGGCCGGTTTAAGTTAAGTTTGCACCTGGTATGTATGGCACCGCATACAAATGAGGTGCTAAGTTCACGCAACCGATCACGTTTGTTGTGAGCCCCACTTAAATATTGGTTTTATTCTGTTTTTATTATTTGTTGTTATAGCGACAACAGAAATACATCATCCTGTGAAAATAGAACTGTCTAGTTATTATTAGTTACTTATTTATTTAAACTTTATTGCACAAAATACAAAAGTAAAAGTACAAATGGCGGACTTAATGCCATAAGGCATTCTCTACCAGTCTTCAGTCTTCAGAAATTTACAAAACTGCTGACTTTATCAAAAAATTATGTTTGAAGACCCCTATTATTTTTAGAAGACCTATTCAACGACACCCCACACACTAGTGTTGGAACGAAAAAAAAATCACCCCCACTTTAGGTGTACGGAGGTACCCGAAAAAAGTTTTGATTTTAGTTTTTATTTTACCGTTTTGTCGGTGTGATACATACACATACTCATACCACATTTTAGCTTTCTAGTACTAATGATCACGGAGCTAAGCCGCGGACGGATAGACGGACATGGCGAAACTATAAGGGTTGACTACGGAACCCTAAAAAATAGCGTCCCCCCGTCTAACTTTTCAACCACGGGTCAAAAAATTATGGAAAAATTCATGAAAATGAGACCTTATAAGCATTTTCAATGAAAACTATATTGAATAAAATCGGTCGAGCCGTTTTTGAGTTATCGCAAAATTTTATAATTTAGTTTAAAATGACGTAAGTGCCAAGCAGTGTCCTTATACTTCGAACGTTACACATATTAGTTAAGTGCCATACTGAATTAAAACATTCCGCTCAATTTGGCGCGTATAATCGATAACTTCCAGAAGGTCATAAGTAATTACAGTTACTTTGGCGTGTATGACCTTTTTTATAGAGCTTGAAATCTTTCTCGTAATTTATACGTCTGGCTTAAAACCGCTGTTCTAAGCCCGTCTATTGTGAAGGATGGGCAGCTACGGAACCCTACACTGAGCGTGGCCCGACATGCTCTTGGCCGGTTTTTTGGGATCGTGTGGAGGCATCAAGCTGAAATGAATATTCAATACCTTGGTAGGAGCAAACCAAAGTATTGAATATGCATTTCTCCTCTCCTCAGAGCTGTGAAAAAATCTAACTTCTAAATCAACTTAATCAGCATTAAATTTGTTGACGCTGGCTAGAGAATCAAAACCTAAGGACGTTGACCTCATTTAGCACAAGTAAATTAAAACGTCCGAAAACTGTATTGTAGTTAAATTACAATAAATACGTATTTTTGTGATTACATATTTATTTGCAGTTGATAAATTTACCCCGACCTATGTCGATGTATCCGGGCAACAGTTTTCCAACAGCACAGTCAAGTTTGTCGCTCAGCACATTGTATCTTTTCGCTAGAGCAATTTGCAGTGCTTTAATAGTTAGTACGGAACCCTCGGTGCGCGAGTTCGATACGCACTTGAAAACACGCGGAATTATTAAATCGAGTAAAGTCAAACGGCGAATGTACCTTGAACTCACTCAAAGGACTCAAAAACGTAAAAATTATTCCAATGTCCCTAGACACAAAACTTATTGTAAGGTCTTTAAAAAAGTTGTTAGGAAATCTAAAATTCTATCAAGTGATAAGTATATAGAGAATAGTGCAAATAAAACTAAAGCCATGTGGGACTCATTAGGAAGCATACTACATCTACGAACACTATTTCTCCTACAGTAGTCACATTGGATATTGACGGTAGTAGGGGCAAGTGCTGTACCTGTGGACACTTTCCAGAATTTGACCTTTAATCAGTTGTTAGACAAAAACTACGCGTATTAGCAATAAATTATTTATTTTGTTTTAATCACAGTTAAACAATCTTTAAAGTCCACATATGTCTTCTACGCTACCTATCCAGAGATGGCGGATAAAAGCATTTAAAAAAAAGTACTCATTTTGTCCATAGGTACATCCACTGTTTGTACCTATGGACACTAACAATGTACCTATGGACGGTAACGTACCTATGGACAATAATCAACAACATTCTTTTAAACAGAAGAAACTTCTAAAATAACGCAATTAACAACATACAATTAATCAACATGTAATTATACATTGCTCTGCATATCATAATTACTTTTTTTTCTTCTTGAAATGTAATATTCTTAGCAGAATCTCAAGTATAATTATGGGACTTTAAAAAGCCTCCATAGTCTGCAGCAGTATCAAAATAGTCGTTTGACACTTTACATTGTTAAGGAAAACCTAATTTTCTTTATGGAAAATAATCAACAATCAATAACACATCATTTTAATACATTCTATGCTAGCAGAGTTATCTCAATCATCATTTTATATTCAACATTTTTGAAAATAAAAACCTGATTCGTCATCGGAATTTACGTTGTCTTTGTGAGCCTTTCAATTTATAAGAGATAATTTTTCATCCTCTAAAATAATTTTTGTTTGGCATCAGGTATAGTTTTAAGCTTATCAAACTAAGATGTATCTTTATCTAACGTCTTTGGTACTATTTGTTCCAGTAGAATTCTTCTTCTTATTATTATTGGTTCGTTTCGATTCTTCCACCTTAATAGTTTCTTTTGACGGCGTGTCTGTTAGGATCCTAGTTCAGCAAACTCATAGGCAAGTTCTCGAACTTGTTTTTTATTCAGGTACATGTTGTAGGGTGAGAGTGCGGAGTTGAGTAAAAGGCGATAGATCCAGTACGATGATCCTTTATTACTGACTACATTAAATAAGTACAGGTTATATATATGTATCTACGAGCTACGTCATTAGCCTACATCACACCATCCACGCTGTTTAAAAATAAAAAATAAACATAAGTTTTTTTTTTTTAGTTACATAGGCGCCTAGTTAACGTAATAAACAACTTAACTTAAGGTTAGTTACATCTGATAAGCAATACTTAAAAGTAAAGTTACGACTATAGAATACATGGTTTTGTGCGATTTTTATGCACAACATCTTCTTTTCCATTTCTTAATATTTTAACATTACAACCTAAATCTTCTAGCACTAAATAAGGTCCTAAATATAAACATTGCGTTTTATCTTTACAAGCATTCCTGAGCCATAAGTATGTATTGTTTTTATAATCAACAGGCCTCGCGTTCGAGTCATATTTCTCTTTCCTTTTATGTTTGCTATTAATTAAGTTATTGCGAGCGTCTTTTTGCGCTAATACTTCTAATCTATATTTTAATTCTAAGGGATAACTACTATGATTATATAAGGGTTTAACGTTACCATGTCTTAAATTACTAGGAAGCATGCACAACTTACCAAAAACTAATTCGTGAGGCGTATATTTCGTTTCCGTGTGCACCGTGTTATTGAACGTAAAACACCAGTAAGGCAACCATGTGCTCCAAGAATCCATTTTATTTTCACATTGTATTCTCAAATAGGCACCCATGGCCTTGTGTGAATTCTCCAGAGCACCGATCGACTCATGGTGGTACGCTGTTGAGGGCAGGTGTTTAATTTGTAGCAATTTACATACCTCAGACATGGTGCTAGATATGAACTCTGTCCCCCGGTCGGTGGCAATTTCAGCCGGAATACCGTATCGTAATATAAAATTCTCTACGAATGAACGCGCTACTGTTACCGTATCCTTAGACGGTAATGGATAAGTCTCTATAAACTTTGTTAACTCGCATTGTAGCGTTAACGCGTAACAATATCCGTGTGTATCTTTCGGGAGCGGTCCAATTAAATCCAAAAATATTTTTTCAAATGCACAATTGGCTGTGGTCGTTATTTCCATTGGTTGTGTAGTTGTAACGCAGTATTTCTGCTTTTGGCACTGCATACATTTTGACACAAATTCCATGACGTCTTTTTCCATGCTAGGCCAAAAATAATATTTTTTAATATTATTTAACATTCGCCTAATTCCCGCGTGGCCACTTGTGGGAAGTAGGTGAAAATCATTTATTATGACGCGCCTGTCTTGTAAATTACTTATTCTTTGCACGTTCCTTAAAACACATATCCTTGGTCCGGACCAACTTTTATATTTATTTATTTCTTGTATCATGCCCGCAATAAAGTTTTTATTAATTTCGTCTCTTATTATGCATAATTCTTTAACACTTATTTTCTTACACATTGATTCCAAATCTCTCGCTAATTCGGCTCGCGATATTGACGATTGAGATGTTGGATTCAGGTAAATACACGATATACTGGGCACATAAATATAATACTTAGACGTTTCTCTCACAAAATTATCATTTAAAATCTTTTTATACTCTTTATTTGTCTTAATACACAATTCAGTAAAATTTTCTGGTTTTTTAATAATTTCCACAATTCTTGGTTGATCAGGCCTTGAACTAGTGGGAACATTAAGAACCGGAGAATTTGTCCCGTCTGTGCTCTGCATAGTCTCTAACTTTCGTCTCTGAGCTCGCGTCATCACATTCATTACTTGTTCATTCATATGTTTTAGATCCTCTGACGAGATAATAATACGCGACAGGGCGTCTGCTGCTGAATTCTTAGAACCTTTTATATACTCGACTATAAAGTTGTACTCCTCTAATTGCAAACGAAACTTTAATAACCTACTGGTTGGATCTCTCATGCCGAATAAATATACAAGTGGGCGATGGTCGCTCTGTATTTTAAACTGTCTGCCATATAAATAAGGTCGGAAATACTTTACACTCCATACTATTGATAAAAGCTCTTTTTCAATAATAGGGTAGCGTAATTCAGCCTCATTTAGACTTCGACTGGCGTAAGCCACAGGTCGACCATCACTGTTACACAATACTGAACCTAAAGATTTTCCTGACGCATCGCATTGGATTAAAAACTGATTTTTCTCGGAAAAATCTGGGTACTGTAGTACTGGTGGTGTAATTAGGGCAGATTTTAAATACTGAAAAGATTTCTCGCACTCTTGAGACCATATGAAAGGTACATTCTTACAACACAATTTATTTAACGGATATGCTTTATCAGAAAAATTAGCAATAAATTTTCGATAATAACTAGCAAATGCCACGAATCGTTTGACTTCGTCAGCATTTTGTGGTTTGGGGTAATTTCGTAAAACCATAGTCTTTTTGGGATCCGGTAAAATTCCACTTGCCGAAACTAAATGACCTAAATACAATATTTCTTTTTGTAAAAATTTACATTTAGCTGGATTTAGCTTCAAGTTAACTTTTCTGAGTCTGCCAAAAACGTCTAACAAATTTTGATTATGTATAGCCAGGTTTCTTCCAAACACAACCAAATCGTCTTGATAAACTAAACATTGCTCATAATTTAAACCGGACATAGCAACGGTCATCATTCTTGAAAAAGCGTTTGGGCTTGTTTTTAATCCTTGCGGTAATCTAGTCATTTGATATTGATTTTTACCAGTTGTAAAAGCAGTTAAAGGTCGGCTTGATTCTTCCAAATTAATTTGATAGAACCCTTGATATAAATCTAAATGTGAAAAATAGACTGCGCCTGATAAGGAATCTAAAACTTCGGTTATATTGGGAAGAGGAAATTTGTCATCTTTAACTTGATCATTTAATTTTCTGTAATCGATAACTACGCGCCATTTCTTCTGATTTGTGGAATCTAGTTTTTTAGGTACTAATAATAACGGACTGGACCATGCACTCCTCGCTTCTTCAATTATCCCATCATCAAGCATTCCTTGAATTTGCCTATCAATTTCTGATTTTTGTGCATATGGTAATCGGTATGGCTTAACATAGGTGGGAGAGCTATCTGGCTTTAATTCTATGGTTTGCTTATATAGCATGGTTGTTGTTAATTTATCCCCGGGCAGGAAAAATACGTCTGGGAATTTGGCACAAATGTTCTCAATCGATTTTTGCTCCTCTTCGTTTAATTTCCGCAAATCTAACGCAGAAAATAACGTCTTCACTCGTTCGGCATTCATACATGGTTTAGCAAAGTTACAAATATAAAAATCGCTTAATTTATTTTTACTTACCGAAAAACGACCTAAACTAACGTCTGTATCTCGCGTATTTAATATTCTGATCGGTATTTTGCCCTTATTCGGCCTAACTATCGCATTGGCAACAAATATTCCTTCACATAATTCTTGATTATTAACTACGCAATCTTCTGTTATACTTGTCTCGATGTAATGTACGAATTCACTACGAGCCGGTATTGTCAGGTAATTATTGTGATTAGTTGAGGAATGTCCAAAAGGAATTTTTAACGGTTCACCTCCTTGAGTTACTAATTGCAACGTATTTAATTCAAAATTTAAAACAGCACCGTATTTTCTAAGAAAATCCTGACCTAAAATACCCTCCGTAATACAGGATAATGTTTTAAATACATAAAATTTATGTTCGAAGTAATATCCATTATGATGTAATTTAAGTATCACATATCCATCCGTCGTTATTTGTCCACCTACACCTCTGACACATAACCGCCTTTTATGGAATGGGATGCATAGATTCTTTATGCTTTCGTATTTGATTGCACTCAAAGAAGCGCCGGTATCTATAAGCCAACTGAAATTGATCTTGCCTATATCAAATGAGATTCTACTTAAGTCGTTACAAGAATAAATAAAGTCAGTCTCGAAAAAAATGATTCAGTTCCTCCGTATTGGGCGACACGTGTTGCGTTACCGAGCTGTTTTCGGTCATCATGTGCAGGCTACCCCGGGCGCTGAACCCACGACCCCGATACTTGCCGCGTGAGCTACCCCGGGCCCATCTGCCTCGTGACCTGTGACCACGACCAAAATCATGTGAATTGTATTGGGTTTGATGATAACGACCGTATGAACTTTGTCGCGGCCCTCTCTGAAAATTCTGTCCTCGACCCCTATATGCGTTGTTGCGAATGTTGGGGCCTCTGTACCTGTTATAAGAACTGTGTTGCCGGTACATACCCATAACTTCTGCTTCGCTGGACGTCGATGGCCTCGACTCGTCCCGCGCAGCCTGGATAGCGTCCTTCAGGCTGCCGAAGTTCCTTGCTGCAATTATGGTGCTGAGCCTTTGATCTTTTAAACCGTCTGCAAACTTTTTTATGCATGCTTTTTCGTTTAAAGGTTTTAAAACATCAAAACTGGCTGAGTTACCATCTGCCTGGGTGATGGTTAACTCTGAGAAGAGATGCTCGATCTCGGACCCATACTGGTCTACAGAGCGCCAACCCTGACTAATGTTTTCGAGCCTAGCTTGAATAGCTGTGAAAGATTTTTTTGGTAAAAGATGGTTCCGTAAATCCCTTATAAGTGACTCCACTGAGACATAACTATTTGACATGCGTAACTTTGCGCCTTCAGACAGTCTGCCTTTTAAAACAAAAGTTATTAATGTCTTTTTGCCTGCATCGCTTAACATGCCCGAATACATATCTATGGCATCAATCAACCGTTTCGTAGTATTTTCAGTACCGTCCATAAGGGGTATAAGGCTACAGGCTGATTTTAAATCGAACTCCATGTTTACAATTTCTGTACTACTTGTTTGAATATGCGAACTACTACTACTAGTCTCTACTGTAGTATTTATACATAAAATCAATATCTCATCATATATTTTGTTTATGTTACTGTGCAATACATTGAACTCTTCAATTACCTCAGGTTTGACATCTTTTAACAATGAAAATTGATTTAACCATTCGTCGCACTTGTGCTTAATCACCTCAACATGTGACAGCTGAATTTTTGCAATGTTTCCTTCAAATCTAGCTTTTCCTTTTTTAACTAAATATCTTCTTATACTTGTTAATTCATCATAATATTGCAATAATACATCAGCCATCACAAGCGACAATGGTAGTAAATATAACAAAAAAAAAAACCTTAATTAATGTAACTTACATCTTATGCCGCAATAGTCTCTTACGTTTCCCGTTTCATGTCAGCGATTTAACGAACAAAACCGTACACAAGACACTTCACTACTAAGTTTATATTAATGGCACTAATAGTTTACTTTAAAAAACATCACCTCTATACAGTAGTTGAAGACCCGCGAGCAGATCGCTGCAATGCTGAGATTGCGATCTCCTGTCGCATCCACTTCTTTTGGATTCTCTGGCACCTTTTGTAGACGGCGTAGCTGCCCCCAAGGACAAGGATGACGAGCATTGTCCCCAAGATGATGTTAGTCACGCTAGCGTGGAAACGTAATTGGTCGGTGCCCGCAGAGGCCTTGTTGTCGCCTCCAGCTGCAGTTATGCGCAATTATAACTTCTTCCTTTGATTCTGTCGCGCCCATGATGACTTTAACAGCGACGCGCGCATAAGCAGATGAAAACCATGACCACCACGGTTGCAAATATAGCCACGAAGATTACTGAATAGAAATACAGCGTGTCTTCTAATTGTTGCACAAATCGACTATTATCCACTTGAGCCATGTTTCATAATCCATACTAATATTATAAATGCGAAAGTGTGTCTGTCTGTCTGTCTGTCTGTCTGTCTGTTACCTCTTCACGCTTAAACCGCTGAACCGATTTTGATGAAATTTGGCATGGAGATAGTTTAAGATTCGAGGAAGGACATAGGATAGTTTTCATCCTGGAAATTATATCTAAAAAGATTGAAAAGTGAGTGAACATTTCTGTTGGGATGCGACCCTGTAAGAAAAGTAATTATTAGACCAAAAGCACAATTGCTCTTACATTTGCTTAGGCACTTTTAATAATCCCTTTTATCAAGTTCCACGCGTACGTAGTCGCGGGCAAAAGCTAGTTAATTATAAAATCAATTAAGTTCTCGAATTCACTCGTTACCGACGAGCGCGCGCGGCACCGTTTATGGCAGGATCGCCATGTAGGGTGAGAGTGCGGAGTTGAGTAAAAGGCGATAGATCCAGTACGATGATCCTTTATTACTGACTACATTAAATAAGTACAGGTTATATATATATGTATCTACGAGCTACGTCATTAGCCTACATCACAGTAGATATGCTGTTTTTTTTAGTAATCATACAGCTGTTGCTCCTCAGTATTGCTAAAGATCATCCTGATATCATTTTTGACTTCGAAGCCTTCTTCATCAATATTTCGACAGTATTTTTTTTTGTATTTAAAGATTATCGAATTTGGGATTTTAAAATTCTCAGTGGCTTTCCTTACTAAAGTCATAGTGTCCTGGCATATCTTATCTCTTTTTTTCTCAGTTTTTCTACGAGGCACGAAATAAAACAAAAATATTAATTTTACTGTCCACAGGTACATTCAGTATAATTGTACCTATGGACAGTCCACAGGTACATTTACGGAGGTGTCCACAGGTACAATTTTGGCGGTTTTTATTTTGAATTCATACCGGTCACTATTAATGCTACCTACGACTAACGAAATCTTGTAGAATTAATGTTTACACCATATAAATTAATATGCCACTGCCAAGACACCCGAACCATTTGCAGATTTTGTATAAAACATGCTTAAAAAGAAGGAAAAAACTTGCTTTTTGTCACAAAAACTTTCGGCAGCCACAAAACACGCAGTTTCTGTCATCCGTAAAGATGGCGACTAGCTAGTATTGCCATATGAGAAAAATGCTTGTCAAATAAGTGATTGGTATTTCTCTATGGTTATTCGTTTTCTTTGTATGAGTAGTGTCCACAGGTAAAACCGTCCACAGGTACAGCACTTGCCCCTACCATTTTGGAACCCTTACAAATAGCTGAAGTATTTAATAATTTTTTTATTAGTCATGATACTGGTAACTCTCCATCGGATTACAAATTAACTGCTGATAAAACCTGTGACAGTATGTTTATTGCAACGGTTGATGCCCCGTAAATAAAAAAAATAGTTCATTCTTTAAAGAACAAAAAAAGTTCTGGACACGATGGTATACCAATGCAAGTAGTTAAATCATGCATTGACTATATAACTGATCCACTTGTCTATTTAATAAATTTAATGATAGATAGCATAGCTAGCGTTTTTCCAGACTCCTTAAGCTCCTTAAGAGAGAATACTCCTTAAGACGGACGGACGGACGGACAGCGAAGTCTCAGTAATAGGGTACCGTTTTTACCCTTTGGGTACGAAACCCTAAAAAAACAACGCTACTGTTCACTGATTGGTTGAAATTACTTGTCAAAAAATTTCACCAATCACGAGGCACCGCGATCATGTTTTTTTTAATAGGTCAGTTTTAGTTGAAAGAAAATGGTTACAACAAAAATAAAAATTCATAGTGGGGAATGTCGATTAATTTTTTTCTGTGTTTTGCTCGTATAAAAAGTATTGTATGCAATAGTTACACAATGAGGTCTTAAAATCTCGTACCTTACTTAGGCTACTCGGCAAGCCCCGTGACCTAAACGCGGTACGCGACTTTAAGAACCTTCATTGTGCAACGATTGCATAAAATACTAAAAATCAATACAACAGTTTTAACGTGATGAGCATACCCCGGTATTTTCGGCGCACGAATGTTTTGACCCCGAAAATACCCCGGGGTATGTGATGAGCGTACAAATATTCTGACCAATAGATGGCGCTGTAATTAATGCTCATACACAACTAAAGCCATTCGGATTCTCGATTTTAAGATTCTTCCTGAAATCTGATTTTTCTCCATTGAGAATTGGTTTTATAGTTATACTTTACTAGATGTGTGATCCTCTTTTTCACTTCTCCGTATTCGGTTAAAAAGTGTCCTTCAAAGTGTTCTTCGGCAGCAGTGCATAGAAAAAGTGCCGTATAAATTGGGCAATTTTTTCTAAAGTTGTACACCCCACTTTCTTTTTTAATTTTCGATATTTTGGGTATTTATTTTCTACTCAGAATCACGAGCTCTTTCGATCTAATGAGAAGAAAAAACTGTCCAAAAAGTTAAGGCTATTATTATGTACATTCTTAACTTAATTACTAATTAACTTGTACTTGCTTGGTATATTCAACAGGAACCTGCTTTCATTGATAACGGAAACGCCAAAATAAGCTAAAACATCAAACGTTAGCGAAAACGACAAGCGAAATCATCGTCAAACCAAAACGAACTGTATATTTGACCCACCAAGTCGCAAAATTATATCTCCGCATATTTTCAGCAAAAGTTAATCTTATTTGAATTTTCAGTGAAGTCGAGTTAAGGTACAAAATGCACTGTTAATGTGTTGTTAACGAGTTCTTTAACACTTTTATAACTCGAAAATGAAGTCAGCTGCAGGCGGAATTGGGGTAATTAAAGTAATGATACTTGGCTGTTTTCAGAAGAAGTTAAAAAGCACTTTGAATTTAATAACGGTTATATAAATGATAAAGCTGGACAAAATCGTCAGGCCTATGATGGCGTTTGTCACGTGATAAATGATAAAACATCTGTATTTTTGATAGGCTTCTGAGTAACAGAGTATTTTTAGTCTTTCTCTTTTTTTACTGAGTGTTTCCATATGTGCGCAAATGTTGCTTATAGCTAACTATAAAATTTTATTACCGTCTTTGTTTCAGCTTTTCCAAAATTTCTTTCGTATGTCCGATGTTCGATTTCCAGCTATTCTCGCCTGCAGGCCACATTTCTCAACCGACTCTCATGAAATTTGCCAGTAGGTTCGATAAGTATCTAAAACTTTTTTTTCGATTAAGTTTTAGGAAAAATATCAAAATGGCGATCATATTTTAACGAAACAAACTGTGGTAGTAATCACTAATTTAATTTGGAAAAACCATTGGCCAAATATACGGAAAAATGTTTGTACGGTATAATTTAAACTATTGATACAAAGACCAATTGCTCAGATAAAAGCTCAAAGAAAAATTGGAATGCGTAACCTAGTAGGGAATGAAAGTGAATGCAAAAAAGACGAAAATCATGATATTTGAGAAAGAAGATAGTGTGACAGAAGTGAGTGTATGGATTGGGGACGAGAGATTAGAGCAAATGAATGAGTTTGTATACCTTGGGTCAATGTTTACGAGAGATGGAAAGTGTGAAAGTGATATTGAAAGAATGCCAACGCAATAAATGGTGCATTGCAGGCCTTTATGGGCAGTCAGAAAATCTCTAAGAGGGCGCGTCTGGCTGTGCATAGAGATGTATTTGGTTCCAGCACTCATGTGAGAGTTGGGTGTGGCAAAAGAAGCACGAAAGTAGAATAAATGCAGTAGAAATGAGAGCATTGAGAACCATGATTTGTGTAAAGCTGTGTGACAGGATAAGAAATAGTGAAATAAGGGAACCCCAGTGGTGTGAATGACGATGTACTTAGTCACTAGAATTGAGAAAGGGATGCTTAGTTGGTTTGAGCACGTAGAGAGGATGCATGAAAGAAGATTCATGAAACAAATCTACAAGGCGAATGTGAATGTTGGAAAAGGAAGACCTAGACGAACGTTTCTTGATCAGATTGGAGATGTTCTGAAAAAAGGGCAAGTCAAGAGTACTTTAAACCGACGAGCATGCATGAGGAGATTAATAAATGTTGATGAAGCGAAAGATGTATGACATGACCGTAGCAAGTGGAAAAATGTGGTCTCTGAGCGATTGATTTATATGGCGTTATAAATTAGGTGATGTTTATAATAAAATAATATTAAAACTATTGTGAGACATCTTTAATCATTATAAAAACGGTTTAAACTCACGTAAAAACTGTCAGGAACGGCCCGACATGTTTCCAACTCGTATGGAGCACTGGGCCGCGAGTCGCGTAGCAGCACGGTTAGCTGACTCTGATGAAGACCTTCATAATCAGGCATCGGATATTCGGATCGATATTTACCTACAGTTGACAAAATCCTATTGCTATCTCACTCATACGTCAAACAAAGCCGCCTATACCTACGACCGAATAAGAAAGCCGCCGCCAAAGTAAAGGTAAATATCGATCCGAATATCCGATGCCTGTTCATAATAATGAGTTCGATACATGTCGGGCCATTCCTGACAATATTAACGTGAGTTTAAACCGTTTTTGAGCATTTCTCCAAAAGTGTGTACAAAATTAACACGTTAATTAATGTTCAATTATATTTTTCCTATTTTGTTACCCATTTTTTTTGTGATTTTCAATACATTGATTTCAGATTATATTTAATTAAAAACTATAAGCATAAAAGAACCTTAACATTGATGTAAAATTACTAAAATAGGTAATTGGTAACGAAATGGGCAAAATTATATTGAACTTTAATTTTTAGTCTTAATTTTATACAAACTTTTTGAGAAATGCTCTTTTATAATTATTAATAGGTGATGTATAAGTACCCAATTCCCTACATAGTGAATAACTGAAAAAGAAACTGATCACACAAACATGACACATGTGTGTGTGTAATATGACACGTGTGTGTGTCATCACACAATGTTATGGTAAAAATTAAAAGTAACATCATTGTAAACGAATGAAAAGATTGACTTTAGCTGCATTGTAATTTAGTATTTAAAAGTTTGTGTCTTTATTCTTTTAACAATATAAAGGATTCCTAAGATGATAAAAAATAGATTATGGTCGACATTAAAGTGATGAGTTTATGGCAGTGGCGGCTTTCCCTTTAAAATCATTCCATGCTCCAAATCGCAATCTTTCTTTAAAATCTCCTTAAAATTGCCTCCCTTCAGATTGAAATCACCTCCATGGATACTGAGATTAGTCGCAGTATATCATTTTAAACAGTACTTGAGTATTTTTTAATATTGTAACAAAAGTTAATAATAAATAAGATAAAGTTAATAATAAATAAAATAATAATAAACAAATATTCGAGTTCGAGTACCACTACCGGCAGTGCAGCTGTTTGCTGACCCGACGGTCCTGAGTTCGAATCCCGGTAAGGGCAAATATCTGTGTGTGATGAACTCGAATATTTGTTCCTGGGTCATGGATGTTTTTAAATATTTAAGTATGTATATCGTCGCCTTATACCCAATATACATTAGACCTTACTGTAGGACCAAAACAATTTTTGTGAAATTGCCCAATTTATTTTGTTTTATATATTAAACAAATAAAACTGCAATGCAGTTGGGGTTTGAACCCATGACCTTTTCACTCCTCAATTTTTATTCACGACTGACGACCGTCTGGAGTATTAATAACTCTGCTTAACATTGAGTACCTACTCAAACACCTCCGTTATCTTAAATAATAATATCCGAGTATTTTTCAGGTTACATTATATCTTATTACAATTTATGGAAAAATGACAAGCGTTGTCCATATTTTGTAAAAATCTGATATCAGGATAGAAAAACTGCTTATTTCGTCAAACATGGTGACCATCAATTCCATAAAATCTCGAATCCATAATTGCAATATAATGATAGAAGAAAAATACTTAGCAGTCACAGTAAGTAATTATAAATTTATGAAACATGTAATGTCTAATTTTTTTATGTGGGTACACACAACAATTTTTATTTAAACCATCGATACAAAGATCAAAGCTTAAAGAAAAATTGACACAGTAATAATTTATGTATACTCATTTTCGTCATCATTACCTTTACTTATTTTGACTGCAGGTCATCAAAACTGTATACTTAGCCGTCAAAAGCTGTTGTTGCTCTTTGGCATTGAAATAAATTGGCATCACTGAAAATGCACAATACAAATATGGCTACGGTCGTAATGTACTGGCTATACGGGCGTTCACCTTATTACTTGATCATTTAATTTAACGCATCAAATGTGTTGTTCATACATAATATATTTGACGCCGTTGGAGTATAAGTACTTGTGAGCGGTGGTCCATTTATTCAATAAAAATCTATCTAGATCTATCTATTTGCATTTAGTACGAAGAAAGGAAAGCGACCAGTAGTAATAGTCGTGCCATCAAGTTTCCTGTATCGTTTGATAAACACGCTTATTTTATTTCAACTTATTAAACCACAATTTAAATTACATCAAAAAATCTATTGGATACCGATTTGTAATTCTGTATACTGTACCAGGAAGTGCCTTTATACTTAATTCAATAAAATTTTCCTTACATTTCTGAAGTCCTTGTAATCACTAAATGTCTGTAATATTTTAAATCCTACTCCAAATGGCTTTCATCAAAGAGTTGTTCAATTAATTATTCAATGAACGCTGAAGATGATTTGAAAGATATAAAATAGAAGACGGTATTTAACTATAGTGAAAATAAATTGTACCTATCATTGAAACCGCTAAACACACACTCAAAAATACACGGATAAATAAATTACCACCCGCCCCGGCTTGGCACGGGTGTACTGCTGATTAATTATGCATGTATAATACATATAAACTTTCCTCTTGAATCACTCTATCTATTAAAAACCATATCAAAATCTGTTGCGTAGTTTTAAAGATCTAAGCATGCATAGGGACAGACAGAGAAGCGACTTTGTTTTATACTAGTTATGTAATGATTCACTTTTGGACATTACACTATTTTTAATTCGACAAAAATGAAAAGAAGACGTGTTTTGGCTACTGATTTATATGACGTCACAAGCCAGTACCTTCATAGAAACTTCATGCTGACAGATCGTTTTTGACATTTCATAAAGAGTAGCTGATTTGAGTTGTCATTGTCACAAAGACCGTATTAAAACATATTCGGTAGTGATTAGGTCTGTGAACATAACCCAGAAAACTGTATTAAGTATTGTTAGCAGCTCTAACTTCTGTCAGTAATGTTATGTAAAAACAAGGGAAAATAATTAAGTCATTAACATTAAGGCGTAACATGTACGGGAAAAAACAAAGAGAGAGCTGGTAACACTGGGGAAAGAGATTGTCAACAGAGAGAAAGTGTCACGATTGATTGAGAGGTTAAGGAACGAAAGAAACTAATAGTAAATAATTGTTTACATTTATTAAAGGACTGATCGAAGTCGTTACGCACAAAATAACCAGGTATCTTATTGTATATGTTTACAAATTCAGAAGTGGGATTGAGGAAACGCTCACACACTGGTAAGTGCACTTGCATTTCTGGTATTTTCCGGTTGAAGCGATTAACGTATTTTGGGGTGTGCTCGTGCTTCTATTGTCATGGTAATTCATGTATCTGATCTACTGATTGCAAGCATCAGGATCATGAAATAAATGTCGCTTCATATCATAACTTCTTTCAAGGTTGTTATATTTTGTTTGACGCATTCGCCCGGTGGTGGCGGCGGGAGTTGCACGAGGAAAATTTAATATCGGTGAACGGGATTATCGTTTTATTTTGCAAATCTTACTCTACGTTCGTAAAACCACGACTACATTTTCTGTTTCGTGATTGAATGCTCAGTACCGGCCGGTTTGCTCGAAAACAATGAATGTGTGTGTACCGCGTGTACCATCGATGACACGCGCACACATACGTAACAATGTTGCCAGCAGAACAAAAACTATTTCCCCAGTTTCTTTTTAGAGAGTAGGGAGATCAGTGTTGCTAGTAGAACAAAAATTATTTCCCCAGTTTCTTTTAGAGAGTAGGGAGATCATAGTATTGCTAGTAGAACAAAAATTAATTCCCCAGTTTTGGGAAATAGGGAGATTTGAATATCAAAATAATTTCCAATCTATTTGGGACGAATTGACATGACAATTTATTAATTATTTACATATATGTAGAGAATTATTGTTACTACCGCTTTTAACAGTAGCCCCGATGGAAATTAAAGTTACAAATGCTGTAGTGTAGCGTTACGACGTATTTGATATTTGGTTAAAATAGAAACTTGATTTTACTCGCTCATACAGTTATACAATTGTATAAAATATCGTTACTAATGAGTTTTTTTAACATCCTGTCCCCTAATAACCTTTGACAAAGTGATAATAAATAAACAAAAATAGGTAGTTTCATTATGTCTGATACCGAGCGCAGTGGTTACACTCCCCCGATACCGAATGATCGACGCAAGCGGAAGAGGAATGAGTCAGAAACACAGGTTATTAAAAAGAATCGGACGAAAACGCGAAGATATAGAGAACTTCGTTCGCCTACCAAGCGGTATAAGCACTCAAAGAGCCGTCGTGTGGGCAGGAGCCGTAGTCGGCGGACTCGAAATGTACGGCATTCTCGTAGAGCAAGCAGAAGTACTACTAGGTCGTCGATTACTAGCCGCAGCTCATACGACAGTCGAGACGACCAGTCTACGCGCACTACCACAAGTAACGACTCCTATAGCGATACGAGTTCTGATTCGAGTTATAACACGCGTCGCTCTCGTTCAAGAGGGCGCCGAGACAATGCAAGGCGCAAACATCGCAGCCATCGTAGGCGTGCTTCGAGGGAAATCCAAAATAATAACGCGGTGAAACAATTTATTCATGCAATAAGTAACCATAGTCGAAACACGTTCGTCGGATCGCATGATGTTATTCCAAAGTTCGATCCTAGCGAAAGGAATCAGTCAACCAAAGCCTGGCTTAAGAAAGTGAATGAGATCGCACATATGTATAAATGGAGCAATAACCAGATTATTTTTCATGCGTTGCCAAAATTAAGTGGCCTAGCACGCCAGTGGTATGAGGGGCTATCATCAGTAAATTATACGTGGAAGGAGTGGCAGCGTAAATTATCTCAAAACTTCCCGGATGATCGTAATTATGCTGACAGGCTATCAGAAATGTTAGCTAGATGCAGCCGACGAGAAGAAACCCTGGAGGAATATTTTTACGACAAGTCCAAATTGGTACGTCATTGTAACATAAGAGGTAAAGATGCCGTCGACTGTATAATTCACGGTATTTTTGACCATAACATTAAACTTAATGCTCAAGGGGCCAACTTTAAAAGCCCAAGTAAGCTACTAAGATACTTACGCAGTATTGCCCACAAGCAAAATAAGGACACGAAGAAATTGAAATCTACAGCGAAGACCCACGCGGGAGCCTATTTAAAAAATAAGGATGCAAATAAAAGCAAACCGACAGATTCCTGCTACAATTGTTCTGAACCAGGGCACATTGCGCCTAATTGTCAAAAAGAACGGCAAAAATGCGGCAAATGCAATAAAATGGGCCACATTGCTGACTATTGCTGGCAAGATAAAAAAAATATAAATAACACTAATATGGGTAGCGCAAATAAAGTAGTTAATAAGGTTTTGCGCATAACAGCACATAATGAAATCGGCAATATATACAATAAAACAGTGTATATCGAAAATCGGAAGAAAACGGCATTTATCGACTTTGGTAGTCAATGCACCATAGTAAAAAACAGTATAGCAGAAGAATTAGGTCTTGAAATTGCCACCGACAACTTGCCAGTGATAAAAGGTTTTGCTTCGGGTGCTCTTCGACCTACAGGTCGAGTGTGGGTTGATGTGATTTTGGATTTTATTAACACGCAAATTGAAGCGTATGTAGTCCCAGACGAATATCTGAGTACGGACTTGTTAGTGGGCCAGAACTTTATCGAAATGCCGGGCGTCATAGTTCATAAAACCAACACAAATTTAATTATTTATTCTGAAGATTCGGAATTGGAGAAATTATCTATTTACACTATTGACGAGGTAAAATTTGAAGGTGCAAAGATTATTAAAATACGATGCGAAACCGATTACAGCGGACCGATCTACATACTTGGCAGTGTATCATACAAAGAAGGCGAAGAGTTTATGATTTTACCTGGACTTTACTTAATTGAAAATGGTTTGGGGCAGATCCCGGTTATATCATTCGCAGCCCAGAAAGTTGTGTTGAAGAAGGACAAGCTTCTAACTCGTGCTCGAATCGTACCTAACGCTGTAGAGGCGATGCAGATGAAACCACACGACCAATATGAGGTAAATACACTAAATTTAGCTGACTGTGACTTTAAACACGATAATCCGATTACGTTTGACATGCTCAATATAGGAGAGGACTTGACACCGGAACAGCAACAACAATTGCTCGAATTACTTAATGAATTTAGAGGTTGTTTCGCATTTGATTTAAGCGAATTAGGTATGCAACTGGGTACTGCAAGACAACTCACCGGTGTCGTACAAGCCATACCGACTACCATACAGCGAACGATTAGTTGTTAGAGATCTAATAAACGAGTTGTTAGAAGCCAAAATCATACAAGAGTCTAGCTCATGTTATGCGAGCCCGATAGTGTTAGTCAAGAAGAAAAGTGGCGAACACCGGTTATGTGTTGACTATCGAGCCCTGAATAAGAAAACAGTGAAAGACTCATACCCAATGCCTGTGATTGATGACCAGCTGGACCGTCTAAGCGGGAAAATATATTTTACGAGTCTAGATCTTAAGTCAGGGTATTACCAGATACCGATGGCCGAGGACTCAATACACCTGACCGCCTTTATAACACCTGACGGCCACTATCAATATACTAGAATGCCATTTGGCCTTGTAAATGCTCCAGCTGTGTTTCAACACATGGTCAATAAAGCTCTTGGTAAAGACCGATATGATTTAGCCATGCCATATATGGATGACCTATTATCTCCTGCGTCGTCGATAGAAGAAGGCTTAATTAAATTGCGGAAAATTTTGGTTTCTTTACAAAGCGCTAAATTGACATTGAATATATCTAAATGTTATTTTTTTGAGAAAAAACTAGACTACTTGGGATATGAGATATCCAATGAAGGCCTACGGCCCGAAAATAGGAAGATTGAAGCAGTTGCTTCATTTCCTGTCCCGGTAAACGTTCATCAAGTCCGACAGTTTGTAGGACTTTCAAGCTTCTTTCGTAGATTTATTCCTGGCTTTGCAAGTATCGCGAAACCATTGACTACTCTCACAAAATCAAATGTACCATGGAAATGGGGTGAAGAGCAAGAAAAAGCATTTCAAACGATAAAAACCAAACTAATCGAGAGACCGATCTTGGCTCTTTACAACCCATCATATTTAACCGAGGTACATTGCGATGCAAGTAAGCTGGGAGTAGGCGGTATACTTTTGCAACGACCCGATGAGAAGGCGCGTCTTCACCCGGTAGCATATTTTAGCAAACAGACGACTAAGGAAGAAGAACATTTACACTCATACGAGTTAGAAACCCTTGCTGTTGTCTTGTCACTAAAGAAATTCCGTATTTATTTGATAGGGATCCCTTTCAAAGTGTACACGGACTGCAATGCTCTTAGGTCTACGTTAACAAAAAGGGATTTAGTGCCGAGAATTGCCCGTTGGTGGTTACTACTGCAAGAGTATAATTTTACTATTGAATACAGACCGGGCGTAAGCATGAAGCACGTGGATGCTTTGAGTCGGAATCCCATTCAAAGGGATACCCAAGATGACTCAGCCGAAATACGAGAATTTGAGATCATGCATGTCACGACTACCGAATGGTTACACACAGTACAAATGACAGACCCAAAGTTAAAACTAATTAAGAGCATTTTAAACACCAATAACAGAGATATAAAGGACATTGTAGAGAATTATATTTTGAAAGACGACAAAATATATCGGAAAGTCGGTGATAGTCTTAAATGGGTTGTACCTAATGGTGCGAGATGGCGCATTTGTCAACTTAGCCACGATGAGTCAGGACACTTCTCATACGATAAAACCATTGATAAAATAAAGAAAGATTACTGGTTTCCCAAGATGAACAGATTTGTACGTAAGTATGTATCAGCGTGCCTTAGTTGTGCGTACAATAAAGCGTCCACTTCTAAAAGTAGTGGGTATCTGCACCCAATTCCAAAAGGGAATACCCCATTTCATACAATACACATGGACCATCTGGGTCCATTCATAAGGAGTAGACAGGGGAATTCTTATATACTTGGGATAATTGATGGCTTCAGCAAATTTATCTTTATAAAAGCTGTTAAGAATTTAAAAAGCAAGACGACTATTAATGTTCTAACGGATATTTTCAGTATAATAGGCAGTCCTAAAGTAATAATATCAGATAGGGGAACTAGTTTCACGTCAGCCACATTTAAAAAATTTATAAAGTCTATTGGCGTCAAACATATCCTCAATGCCGTGGCTACGCCACGGGCTAACGGGCAAATAGAAAGGTACAATCGTACTATCCTCGAATCTCTGGCAGCCTCTAATCATGGACAGGATGAGCGAGACTGGGATCAGCACATTAATAACATACAAAGAGCTTTAAACAATACCTTAAATCGAGGAACCGGGACTTCACCGGCAGAAATTGTCTACGGAAGGAGAACAACTAGCTTACAAGAAGCCCCTGTTCTGAATGCCATAGGCGAATACGAGCACAACATTCAGTCGGCAGATGGTGAGGTAGGCCAGCCGACAGTGTCTACGCTATCAGAGCAAGGTATGGAGGCTAACTTGCCTGTACGCGACATCATACGGGAGGCAGCTGTTGATAAAATAAAGAGAAATCAAGAAGCAATGAAAGCTAGATATGACGATAGAAAAGCCCCTACCAAGTTTTTCAACTTGGGGGACTTGGTTATGATTCCTAATCACCATGTCCCTGCAAACGGTAAAAGTAAAAAACTGTGTCCTAAATTTAGGGGACCATACTAAATCAATACAATATTGCCAAACGACCGATATGAGATTATCAGTATTGACGGGCACGCAAAGCGAAAATACAAAAGTGGTTACCCAGCCGATGTTTTAAAGAAATGGATTACTTTTTCTGATGATAATGACCAGGGAGAGGATCGGATCATCAGTGAGACTAGTGATAGCAATAGCACCGATGATGAGATTAACTTGACTGACGAGAGAGAATAGACTTGTAATTTACATTATTTATATTACTAACATATCCCTTTAATATATATACCTTTAACTGTCCCGAGAATGTGTCCTATCCCTGCTGCTAAATGTTTCAGAGAGAATAGAGTTGCTGCTTGAGGCATACTACGTATGCCTAGCTAATCCAAGTTTTATGGGGGAGAATTAAATGTGAGTACACAATATAGTACACGTATTTCATGAAACCGACTAATTTTACTGACATATGCCGTAGACTGCGATGATCGGTACGTGAATGACTAACCTTACTGAAATATACCGTGGAGGCGGTGATCAGTACGTAATTGACTGACTTTACTGAAATATACCGTGGAGGCGGTGATCAGTATGTGAATGACTAATCTTACTGAAATATACCGTGGAGGCGGTGATCAGTACGTGAATGACTAACCTCACTGAAATATACCGTGGAGGCGGTGATCAGTATGTGAATGACTAATCTTACTGAAATATACCGTGGAGGCGGTGATCAGTACGTGAATGACTAACCTTACTGAAATATACCGTGGAGGCGGTGATCAGTACGTGAACGACTAACCTTACTGAAATATACCGTGGAGGCGGTGATCAGTATGTAACTGACTAACCTTACTGAAATATACCGTGGAGGCGGTGATCAGTATGTGACTGACTAACCTTACTGAAATATACCGTGGAGGCGGTGATCAGTATGTTACTGACTAACCTTACTGAAATATACCGTGGAGGCGGTGATCAGTATGTAACCGACTAACCTTACTGAAATATACCGTGGAGGCGGTGATCAGTATGTAACTGACTAACCTTACTGGAATATACCGTGGAGGCGGTGATCAGTATGTAACTGACTAACCTTACTGAAATATACCGTGGAGGCGGTGATCAGTATGTAACTGACTAACGTTACCGAAATATACCTACCACGGACTGTGGTGACCAATAAATAAATAGTTGATGATAAATATCGGTAATTAATACTTGCGAGTAAATAGCTGAGTATCTGTAATGTGTATGTATACCACCATCAAGGACAAAAAAAAAAATATATATATATATACAAACTTCCTCATATTTATCTTTGTGTGGTTACAGATACGCTAGAAATAAGAAAACAGCAGTCCAGCTGATAGCAGCAGCTTCGCCCACTAAGAGGAGAAAATGGATTAATCAAGTCAATTCAAGTTCATTTCTAAGTTTAAGTACAGTATTGTACCTGCTGATTTTAAGTGTTACAATTTAATCATAATTGATCGTTGATCTCAATATTTTAATTCAAGTATAATAAGGTACTGATTTCAATGTTTAGATTTAAGTGCAATTAGTTACTTATTACAAATGTTTAAAATTAAGTACAATATCGTACCTGCTGATTTTAAGTGTTACAATTTAATCATAATTGATCGTTGATCTCAATATTTTAATTCAAGTATAATAAGGTACTGATTTCAATGTTTAGATTTAAGTGCAATTAGTTACTTATTACAAATGTTTAAAATTAAGTACAATATCGTACCTGCTGATTTTAAGTGCTACAATTAAGGCATAATCTAGCTATTGATTCCAAATGTTTAAATTCAAGTATAACGAGGTACTGATTTTAATGTTTAAATTTAAGTGCAATTAGCCACTTATTGCAATGTTTAAATTTAATTACAATATCGTACAATTTAGGCATAACTAGCTAGCGATTTCTAACCTTTAAACTCAAGTATAAGAAAGTACTGGTATCGATGTTTAAATTCAAGAACAACAAGCTACTTATTGCGAACCTTTAAAATTAATTGAAGGTATTGATATCACATTAAAAAAAAAAAAAAAAAAAATTGTCTGCTGATAATGTTATCTATTTCAGTTTTATCCTAATTATTGTAAACCAATAAAGTAATGTTGATTATATGTAAATACATACGTATAGGGGCATACGCCAGTTTGAATGGCCGAACCGGAATAGGGTCATTCCGATTAACAGGAAGGCCGTCTGTTAGCAGCTCTAACTTCTGTCAGTAATGTTATGTAAAAACAAGGGAAAATAATTAAGTCATTAACATTAAGGCGTAACATGTACGGGAAAAAACAAAGAGAGAGCTGGTAACACTGGGGAAAGAGATTGTCAACAGAGAGAAAGTGTCACGATTGATTGAGAGGTTAAGGAACGAAAGAAACTAATAGTAAATAATTGTTTACATTTATTAAAGGACTGATCGAAGTCGTTACGCACAAAATAACCAGGTATCTTATTGTATATGTTTACAGTATTTAGTAAAAATACGTTGTTTCGTTAATGAATTAGGTCTAAAATAAATATAGCATGAGTAAACTGGAAACTGGTTAATTAGTATCTTTTACTAGTGTTTCAACTTTTATATAGGTAAATTTGTGGACATAATCCTAACGAATTTGAAGATTTAAGACCAAGAGTCTCAAAATAACTTGTTCCAAAAGCAACTTAATCGCAAACAAAGCTTGGGTCAAAGAAAGCTTTTACCTGGTCTTCCAAAAGAAAATTAATAGCGTGAGGTTCTATGAATATTATGTAGATAATACAATGCTCTTTATTTCTAACCTACTTTTTAGTACGAAACTGTAATTTTAAAGTATTTTATCATGATCTATCGTTTTCAAAAAAGTTCTTTGACTCTTTTGATTTGGAATGAAAATTGCCTTGTTTCGTTCTTTGAAAGTTTTGAAACCACGACCTGTAGCTTCGTAGGAGACCTATTGATGGAGCTAACTGATTGCCAAAAGACGGAAGTTTGGTTTATATACATATATTGTGTATAATTATGAGTGCGCAAACTTATTACGCCATGACGCTTGGACAAACTAGGTCCATTTTTTTAGCATTTGTATTTACTTATGTTAAGCTGGCAACGTTATAGCTGGTATTATGTAATGAGTGGCCATAAGGAAATGAAAACATTATTGGTTCATTTCAAACATACGTACAAAACAATAGGCTTAGTAATTAAAATTCACTTACCAACCTTTTTTGGTTACAAACAGAATAGTCAAGAACAACTGGTAAGACTATTTTTAAGATACAATTGTAGTTCTTTAGGTGCATAAGCTCAGTTCAAAAAGTAAAAACTATCGTTGAACATTGGAGGATGGTTATAGAGTACTTTTTACCAGACAATATAAGGATAAGAGGAAATTATTCTTGCAAAGCTAAACAGACGAAATTACACCTTATAGTAAAAGTTAGATTTACCTTCGATAGAAGCTCCAAAGTTTGCAGTAGCACCAGTTTAAGTGGCAGGGTGTTAAAATATCCAGTTAGTTTTGGAAGTGATAAGTCCGCCGTTCTGCCACTAACGTAGCTTACATTGAGACGTGCACTACAGTACTGGCACGGCACAGTATAATAATGAGTACTAACCATAGAGTAAATTATATATGCTGAGATAGTCATCAGCTTCCTTTGTGTACTAGCGCCATCTATTGACTGAGTCTCGAGTTATCTGAGTCATGTACATATGTATACATAGCAATCGCTATGCACTGTACTGTAGGTACTTTCAATACATATTATATGATTCATCTGTACCTCACACTTAACATAATAAGTGGGCTTTAAAACTAGTTATGTTTGTAGGAAGGTATAAAAAGGACCCATTTATAATTAATTATTTTTTCTCAAACATGCTCGGAAATTTATGCGTTAATGTCCCGATATGAGGCCATGAAGTTTCTCGTTTATGGCTCCCTACATTACTTCTTGGCCTAGGCCACAAAATTAAGTATGAAAATCCATTTTTGTCCGCTGCTCTAACTTTTTAAATTTCCTTACTTAAGTTAAATTGGCAAAGGAAAAATTACATACAGCCAACCACCACCGCACTCTGTAAGCATACTTGCGATATAAAAAAAAAACAAAATCTATGGTACTATATTTATGTGCGGTTTAACCGGTGCTCAAATAGCTGGATCAAATAACATATTTAAAAAATAAAAAAGGCGGCAAATTTAACTTGGCTTAGCTTATTCGTATTTCGTAGTGATTATAATATAATTTTAACAGAAATAAAAATCTAGAAACGAGTGACGGGGAACTTATGAACTGTACTCCGCCTCATTTAAAAGAGGAGGCAAATTTAGTCATGCAGAATATGCTACGAGAAAAAAGTAAAAACTTATAATAGATCTTACTTTTTTCCCGTAGAATATTTTATTTACTTGATTATCTAGTAGTTATTTTAATATTTGTATAGAATCTTTTTATCGATTCATATTTTTTATGTGGTTATACCACATTTTTATTAGATTGTAGTAGATCGCATTCATTTTTTTTTCTTTCTTAATTTACCTTTGTGTCATTATTAATACCTAGTTATTTTAATTTTAATATTTCCTCACATTGTTTGAGAAAAGCACTATACAAGCTTCGGCCGGAACAGGGATTGCAGGACTCGTTCTATCTGGCCTCGTCTTCGACTCGGCCATCTACCCCAAACTCGTCCAGCAATCCCTTACTTCACGGCCTCTGCAGTAATGTACTATTATTTCATTAATATTGGGGAACATAATTAGAACAAACGTTTACCACCGTTTACCACAGGTAGATACACACAACATTTTTACTGTTACCATGATTTTAAAATAGTTTAAAACGAGGCAATCGTGATCCATTACAAAAAGACGGGATCGAAATCCTTCCTGGAACTTCTGTCGTCGGAATCCAAGTTAGCGTGAAGGTCAACAACGTAGAGCAGATTCGCTAATATCCATAAAGCACAGCCGAAGAAGATTTCTTAAGCCCGTTTGAATATCCACCAGAAAACATACTTGTCCATAAAGTAAACTGTCAAACAGCACTAAGCTACGCGTTCCTCTACACCGAATTGTATTAAGTAGTCTTTTACCCAAGTAGCACAACTGGGTCTAAATAGCTCGTATATCATATCTAATTAGATGCTTAAGTGAAATTTACCACCATGACTAAGTGCTATATAGGTGGCAAGAACCCTTATGCCACCAGTATAGAACCAAAAGGAGAAAAATTGCAGCCTATTTTTGGTGCTAAATAGAATCCATAAGAGATCTCACAATTACCTTAAGTGGTAATTAGAACTATGGGTGAAAGTTATGCGCAGTGAACGAATGAAAACATTTCAGTTCGGTCAATGAGTGATAAATGAGTCGCCAAAATTATCTTTGAGTGGCGAGGCAACTGTCAAATTGTGTTTTATTAAAAGTAATACGTGATCCGCCATATTCATTTTGGATTTATATGTCTGTTTGATTGTGATTAAAACTTTACGTTATACAAGCGTTGAAATAAGCACGAAATTCTTGCGAATTTTTTTTTACTGTGAAACTATAGTATGTTTTCTTTGTAAATTTCGACGCGCCCTTCATTTGATCAGGAATATTAAAAAAGAGAGTGCTAAATTAAATAAGGAATAGATACTGATAATAAATAAAAATGTTAAAAACCTGACCTAATGATTGTAGGTTACGTACAATGTTAAAGTAACATCGTCACAACTATCAAAAGTCTGTGATTATGCGTGAGTGTGATAAAATTCTGGTTAAAATAATCAATTTTCATAGGCTTCCATTTGTAAACATGGCGAAACAAAAAAGATCCTACAGTGTTTATTTTCACTTATTTGTTCCTTATTTGGAACTATCAAGTCTAATAATCACTTTTTTGTATCTTGCGAGTGGCAAAGCAGTGAATGATATTACCAATAGTAATTATTTGCTCTTTTGTAGACTATTAAACAAGCAAGACTATTAAATATATTTTGACAAGGCGCAAATAGGAACTATAATAGAACTTTTAGTTCGTTAGTGGTTTGAAATAAGTGAAAATAACTGCTTTTGATTCCAAGAACCTCCTACTGAGACCTATTTATGCGTTGGAGTGGCAATAAGGTACCTACTTCTTAGTACTTAAAGTTGCAATATTTTTTGGTTCCAAAAGAGCCGTAAAATTATCCCTTTAGCCACTATTGGTGCTATAATTCGCTATTGTACTAGTCATTTGGAACTTTTAGTTCCAAATAAGGGTATGTTCCCACTTATATGTAAAAGTTGCTTATAAGTGATTTTAAGGCCTTATATAGCACTATTGCTTCTTATTGAGTGACAATTTGAACCTTCATGCAACTTTAAGTAGCAAAATCGACTTTATCCCACCATAAGTAATAAAGTAGAAACAAAAAACGCTCCTATGCAACTACAAGTGATAGGATGAACTCATATACAGTTTTGAGTTGTGTTTAAAGCTATAAGTTGTATCAAACACTGTTACACCACTCATTTAGAACTTAAAGCTATAAGATAAGCTGCAAAATTCACTAATGTGCTGCTTGGGTAGTTTTCTATCTACTATTGTTATTTTACATTTTAAAAAATACGCATTTATTATTTTCCATTTTTTTTTGTGGATATTAAATTTCTGTGACAATCATCATATAACTGCTTAAAATATAAAAGGTGAAATCTAAAAAATAAATAGGTGGAATGGAACGGGGATCTAGTCTTAAGCCCTAATGTTGCCTGTAATGATAAATTAAAATAATACTTCATAATCTTTCACAATAACTTATAATTATGTTTTTATTATATGTTTATTTATGGATAAAATAATAACATAAAAACAGATTTTATTTTAATAATGCTAATTCAAATATTAAATTTTGCTCCATCTATCGAGCAGATCTCGTACTAAACGTACGCAAGTTTTGATGTATTAAATCTGTAAAGTACTGAGTGAAATGCCCCTGGTACTAACGTACAGTATGGACACTCCCTGCCTCCCGTTGAAAGTGCCGCCCACCCGCGCTCAGTTACCTCACAGTTACCCGCTGGCAAGGACGCGACGACGCGGTGCGCAGAGATTCAGTTTTCCGTTGGCTATACAACTCATAATACTTTCTGTTACCTATTAAAACTGATTCATTTTTCTTTCTAGCTACTATTATAATAAGAGAGAGTTAAAGTCAAACCAAAAAAGGTTTTTTCGGCCACTTTATTAGTCTTTCAATTTAATATTAAAATTAAGCAACGGGAAAATAAGAAAGCCCAGTAATAAACGAATTCGTCTTTTTCTTATACATCCCCACGTACTCACAAAGTTTCATGTTTTTTAATATTAGTAGGATAATTAGATAAATAATGCTACTTATTAAACATTTAATTGTTTAATAAGCACCCTTATAATAATAATCTCAGAAAACAGAGTTAAAAACAAGGGGGGTGAAAGTTATGCGCAGTGAACGAATGAAAACATTTCAGTTCGGTCAATGAGTGATAAATGAGTCGCCAAAATTATCTTTGAGTGGCGAGGCAACTGTCAAATTGTGTTTTATTAAAAGTAATACGTGATCCGCCATATTCATTTTGGATTTATATGTCTGTTTGATTGTGATTAAAACTTTACGTTATACAAGCGTTGAAATAAGCACGAAATTCTTGCGAATTTTTTTTTACTGTGAAACTATAGTATGTTTTCTTTGTAAATTTCGACGCGCCCTTCATTTGATCAGGAATATTAAAAAAGAGAGTGCTAAATTAAATAAGGAATAGATACTGATAATAAATAAAAATGTTAAAAACCTGACCTAATGATTGTAGGTTACGTACAATGTTAAAGTAACATCGTCACAACTATCAAAAGTCTGTGATTATGCGTGAGTGTGATAAAATTCTGGTTAAAATAATCAATTTTCATAGGCTTCCATTTGTAAACATGGCGAAACAAAAAAGATCCTACAGTGTTTATTTTCACTTATTTGTTCCTTATTTGGAACTATCAAGTCTAATAATCACTTATTTGTATCTTGCGAGTGGCAAAGCAGTGAATGATATTACCAATAGTAATTATTTGCTCTTTTGTAGACTATTAAACAAGCAAGACTATTAAATATATTTTGACAAGGCGCAAATAGGAACTATAATAGAACTTTTAGTTCGTTAGTGGTTTGAAATAAGTGAAAATAACTGCTTTTGATTCCAAGAACCTCCTACTGAGACCTATTTATGCGTTGGAGTGGCAATAAGGTACCTACTTCTTAGTACTTAAAGTTGCAATATTTTTTGGTTCCAAAAGAGCCGTAAAATTATCCCTTTAGCCACTATTGGTGCTATAATTCGCTATTGTACTAGTCATTTGGAACTTTTAGTTCCAAATAAGGGTATGTTCCCACTTATATGTAAAAGTTGCTTATAAGTGATTTTAAGGCCTTATATAGCACTATTGCTTCTTATTGAGTGACAATTTGAACCTTCATGCAACTTTAAGTAGCAAAATCGACTTTATCCCACCATAAGTAATAAAGTAGAAACAAAAAACGCTCCTATGCAACTACAAGTGATAGGATGAACTCATATACAGTTTTGAGTTGTGTTTAAAGCTATAAGTTGTATCAAACACTGTTACACCACTCATTTAGAACTTAAAGCTATAAGATAAGCTGCAAAATTCACTAATGTGCTGCTTGGGTAGTTTTCTATCTACTATTGTTATTTTACATTTTAAAAAATACGCATTTATTATTTTCCATTTTTTTTTGTGGATATTAAATTTCTGTGACAATCATCATATAACTGCTTAAAATATAAAAGGTGAAATCTAAAAAATAAATAGGTGGAATGGAACGGGGATCTAGTCTTAAGCCCTAATGTTGCCTGTAATGATAAATTAAAATAATACTTCATAATCTTTCACAATAACTTATAATTATGTTTTTATTATATGTTTATTTATGGATAAAATAATAACATAAAAACAGATTTTATTTTAATAATGCTAATTCAAATATTAAATTTTGCTCCATCTATCGAGCAGATCTCGTACTAAACGTACGCAAGTTTTGATGTATTAAATCTGTAAAGTACTGAGTGAAATGCCCCTGGTACTAACGTACAGTATGGACACTCCCTGCCTCCCGTTGAAAGTGCCGCCCACCCGCGCTCAGTTACCTCACAGTTACCCGCTGGCAAGGACGCGACGACGCGGTGCGCAGAGATTCAGTTTTCCGTTGGCTATACAACTCATAATACTTTCTGTTACCTATTAAAACTGATTCATTTTTCTTTCTAGCTACTATTATAATAAGAGAGAGTTAAAGTCAAACCAAAAAAGGTTTTTTCGGCCACTTTATTAGTCTTTCAATTTAATATTAAAATTAAGCAACGGGAAAATAAGAAAGCCCAGTAATAAACGAATTCGTCTTTTTCTTATACATCCCCACGTACTCACAAAGTTTCATGTTTTTTAATATTAGTAGGATAATTAGATAAATAATGCTACTTATTAAACATTTAATTGTTTAATAAGCACCCTTATAATAATAATCTCAGAAAACAGAGTTAAAAACATATTTGTTGATAATTAATTACAAGCTCACAAAATTAATTCGACGCCGCTATTACAAAGTCATCTCATGTTGCTGCAAAATGGCGGCAACCCTAGCATGTCTTATCTCACTCACACAAGCATGATACGCGTTCACCTACACGAGCTTAGACTGTGTGCGTAGGAACGCGTTTGTTTCACACATTTGATCGCCATTGTCCGAGGTGTGGTACTGGTAACTAGGTGGGTGATAAAATAATGACGAAAAAGTCACAGTGATCAGTGATTACTTGATTATCCATTTTGACTTGTCTAGAAAGAACATCGTAACTTAACACAAATACTGACTTATGTTTTAAATTGCTCCTTAGGTATAGACATTTTGCAATTTCTAGTTTGTTGCAATTTCTACGTTGTATTGATCCAGATCTATGAAATAAAAGTTATAAAGCACAAACAAATCGACGTAAATATCGAGGAACCGTAATTTACATATAACGGCTCACCGGCGCACACCCGGGTGTTCATCTCCGCCTTCCAGCCTTATTCGGACAAAATAGACACGCATTCGGAGCAGGCTACACGCAGTGATTGGTCGTGTTGCCACACCCCACGAACAATTGTATAAAAAATAAACTTCTCCGGTTTTTGCTAAGAACCGCCTGTATTGTTCTGTAGATACTAGAGACTACTGCAATCACCATTTGAATTAGTTTCAGGTAAAAGCGTAAAATTACGTCGACACGCATTGTGAGCTAAAAGTGTGACAATATTGATGATATAAGAATATTTCACTGCGATTTTTCGGAACTTAAAGGGCAGACTTTGTGCTAAAATCGCCCCCATCTCTAGTGACAGAGCATCCGTGGTCGACTACCTGACACCGCAAAATTGTACACACCGTACCTAATTTCTAAGTTTACGATTTCATTCGTTCGTTGGTCGTTCCTTAGAGGTTATAATGTATGCTGTAGGTAATGTATATTTAAGCAACGAGATAATATTATTCGAAATTTCAAAAAAAATGCCAAATCATCAACTGTTTTTCTCCATAATCCACTGTTGAATAATCTTAATGAAACTAACACATAAAGTAAATTAAACGGGCTTAACATGTAATGTCACCACTTTTTTTATATATTGGACCATTCATACAATGATCAAAGCACAAAGAAAAATTGGAATGCGCAACCTAGCGGAAGAGACCGGGAGTCGGACCCGGTACCTCTGGATTACCAGTCCAACGTGTTAACTCCTCCATACCACCACCCTGACGCGAGATAACCTTCCTAATTTTTCCTTATGCATTGTGTGTTGATCTTTGCATTGTTTATTTGAAAGGCTGTACGCATTTCAATTTTATTTTGCTTAGGTCGAATCTGGGAAGTGACTGACACGGTATACCATCACTTGCCATTTCATATGCCCGAATTTCGTCTGCCATAATATTCAATTGTCCAAATCTTGTTTCTTATAATTATGTTTCCCATAATCATTGTTTGCCATATTAATCCTATGCCCGAATCTTTGTTTCCCATAATATTAATTCCAATAATCACATTTTCCATAAAGATTGTAATCCATAATTGTCACATGCTATAATTTCATATGCTATCCAAATGGAACATAGGTCGAAAACCGACATCTGTAGGTTAGGTTAAGTTTGTTTTATGACCCCGTATAGCGGAGCGTCAAAATACAAACCCAATCTAATCTAGTTTTAGAAGAACTGCTACCAAATAGTACATGGATCTAAAACCGAAAACTATAGGTTAGGTTAGGTTTGTGTTGTGACTCGTATAGCGGGGCGAGCGAAGCGGGGCGAGCAAAGCGAGCGGAGCGTCAGAATGTTTGCTTCAAAATACAAATCCTAGCCTAATTTACAGTTTTAGAAGAACTACGATAAAAGGACGTACGACATTCGACCAGAACCGAAAACTTTAGGTTAGCTTTGTATTGTGACCATGTAGTACATAGTGTCTATGTACATACGTGGCCACAATATATAGTCAAAATGCTTGCTTGCATGTGTACATCGTAAATAGACGATTATTACATCAAAATGACTAGAAAAAAAAAAACACAATTTTAGAAAATCACAGAAACAATATTTAGTATTGCGTTTAAATATTCTATCAAACAATATTATGGCACTTAATACCATGGAAAACAATACTTATGGCATACGTATCATTATGGCATATAATATTCGGTAATACAAGAGTATGTCAAATGACTTTTCTAGGAAACGAAACATTCGGGCAAATGAAATTCGGGTAAGTGAAATTCGAGCAAATCAATATTATTGCATATAAATTTCGGTCAAACAATAGACAACCGACTGACTCTTTCAGTCATTACTTTATTGTGCTTTGTCTTGCACACCACGAAACAAGTAAATTATGCAAAAGTCACTCAATTTGAATAAAACATATCAAGTTTTAAGAGAAGTATAACGTTTTATGTACTTACCAGAGGATGAATAAGAACTTCGATGAATAAGTAAGCAGTCTTCCAGGTAGCACTCCAAATATTAGCTTTGGCAAAAAATATGTTTTTTCGCAGAGTGGAATACCTACCCTCGTTTGATCGTTTAATTTTAATCTTGGTTTTGAACTTTCTGACCATGGTATTATTATACCATATATCTGACTATTAGGGATGATACCTAATGTTGAATTCCATAAGATACCTATAAATTTATATCTGTATGCGTGTGACACACATATTTAATATATTGCTATATTTGCATGTCTGTGTGACGAAACATGTAGTCATTAAATGGGTCCATATTGGCTCACATAAAATTGATCCTCCGAATTTTTCTTCTACTACCGATTTCTAGTCAGAATCATCACTCTTCCGAATTTTTAACTTCATACATTTGTCCCTCATAAATTTGTACTACTACCTACCGAGTTCATAATAGACAGTTTTCAGAACATCGTAATTCATAATGTCGTCACTAAGATTATGTGTGTACTCATAATGCTGATTTTCATATTTCTTTTATTCAGAATCATAAATTACGATAAACTTGTCAATCATAACATTTAAACATCGATGCAGTTTTTCTCCATATGTTTTTATTCATAATACTTGTTTTGAGTTATAGCGAGTTAAGTGTACATGCAAGCAAGCATGCACGCATTTTGACGCTCCGCTCGCTGCGCTCGCTCCGCTATACGTGGTTACAATACAAACCTAACCTAACCTACAGTTTTCGGTTTTGGAACCACGTTCCATTTTGGCGCAGCTCTTCCTAACGGCATTATACACTTAGTAAATAAAGTTTCTTCCCGAATCCATCCTGGCTCTGCATTTGCTTATAAAAATTTGATGTAATAGTAGATTATTTACAAGTGTTCATGCAAGCAAGCAGGCAAGCATTTTGACGCTCCGCTCGCTTCGCTCGCTCCGCTATACGTGGTCATAATACAAACCTAACCTAACCTACAGTTTTCGGTTTTTGAGCCACGTTGCATTTTGTCACAATCTGCTTATAAAATATAGGATTGTGGAGTTTATGAGTACAAACTAGTCTGCTTAAAAAATGTATGACAGTGAAAAATAGGATCAAAAACAGTTATGATGAATAAATGTATGAAAACAAAAAGTAGTATTAGAGATATTTATGATAATTGACATTATGATTTTAAATGGTTCGGAGTTATGATCGGTAGTAATAGTGACTAAGTATAAATAGTGACTATTATGATGAAAAATTGTATGAGTAACATTTTCGGAGTTCCAATAATCGGGGTTGAAAAATGATGTGAACTTTGGCGCACCCTCATTAAATAGATGTAAGACCACTGTACCATGTTTGAGAAAATAAATGACTGATTCTGAAATTCTGAAATATGTTACTACAAAGGTGGTGCCTACGTTTTTTTTTATGCCCAGCAGTGTATATCTTTTGGCTGATTATAAGCTTGAAGAGGTAACAGACAGGCATAAGTAATATTTTCGCACGTTTAGGTTTACTTTGTCCATATTCCCATTTTGTCAAAAATCTTATTTCGTCCACATTCCCACCTCGTCTACAATAGGTACCATCTCGCCTACATTCCCAACTCGTCCGCAATTGAACTTGTCCAAATTCCGAACTCGTACACATTCCCATACCGTCCATATTCCCATCTTGTCCACATTCCCAACTCGTTCACATTCTCGTGGACGTAATAGGAATGTTGAAAAAATTGGAATATGGATGAACTTTAGGCTTCGCTTTCACCTTTGTAATATTAGTAGGGATTATTAGCCTTTAAACTACACAAAAGAACCTCCTGCTCGATTAAGGAACTAAAAATCTACTGGATCCTTATCCATTCGAAAATGCTGATTGTTTTAGATATTTTTCTTTATGATATTTTATATAACATACTATATTATATGTCACTACTTGGAACAGGGCCATTGCGATTCATTGGTATATATTTAAAACCTACAGTTAAATTTTTTCATTGATAATATTTGTTTCATAAATTACTCGAATTTTAGAAAAGTTACGAAGAAAACTGTTTTTCTTTTTCAATTGTTTTCAGCTTATTTTCGACTGCACGCAGTGCAAGTATGAAATAGCTATGTTACTTTCTAGAACTCAGGGAAAAGTATTATTCACTTCAAAAAGGTGGTTGAAATTATCAATATATTTGTCATAATATAAAAAAATAAATGAAAAGGTCTCTTAAAGTCGCATCGGGTTAAAAATAATATCTTAGTGAGCATTTCGCAATAACGATAAAAGTTACATCTGGGATGTCTGACGTTTAATTTATTTACCGATTTTTCAATGCGCCATTTGAATGGCATCCCACGAGTATTTGGAAAATTAATGCTTTTGTTCTGCTAGCTCTCTAGCAAATAACGTACTTTAAAAATCACAGTTGTTTTCTAGACAATTTAAAAGAAATAAGAATGTATATATTTTAGTACATTCGAATTAACCTGAAATCAAAAATGTTTTAGGCTGCGGTTTTTATTGAATGGACAAATGCTTGAAAGCGATGTCTGTGAATATGCGTGACGTTTGATGTTTTCATTCAAACTTGGTGTTTATGAGTCTAGGTAGAATTTTTAAATTGAAAAGAAAATCTGAAAAAGGTTTTTAACACTCCTGCAAAAAGCAGAATAGCGTAGACATTTTTTTATTGGGATCAAATATCTATATGGGACTAACTACACTTAGGCTGCTCCAAAAGTCAGAAATGACCGGCAAATTTCAACATTCCTACGCAGCGCTAAAAACGCTCCATACAAATTACCACCTACATTTAAATGTCATTATATGGTCTGTGGTCATTATCATTAATTGTGGGTTGGATAAGAATAGCCATTTGTAAGTAATTTGCCATTTTCACCGTGAAAAAGTGCGTTTAAGTTCATGGTTGTCTTGCAAATTACTGTTATATTAAAATATGAGGACAAATAAACGATTAAAAAAATTATGTTGGATTAAAAAAAATTGTACCAGCTTAAAATAATCCTTGCGTATGGAATTTACATTCGGAATTTAATCCTTAACGTTTTCAATCGAGCTTTGTTATCACGTGGAAAAGCTTTTATGGTTTGTTCACATTCATAGCATTGGGAACGCTTTTCAATACAGTATTGTTATAAATATATTTGTGGCCTAATCCTACGAAGGGATGCTTTGTTCTGAGCTTAAATGTCCGTTTCCAATGTTTACGCAACACTTGATTCCAAAATTGATGGAATTTTTAACACTCTGTTAAATCTGTCTCTAGTAATATGTAATAAAAAACCGGCCAAGTGCGAGTCTGATTCGCGCACCGAGGGTTTCGTACAAACATTCATCCCATCTTAACTGGCCGGGCTAACTTTGCTCCTGGTATGTAGGGCACCGGACTGGATACAAATGAGGTCCAAAGTTATCGTGTATGGGCCCCCTTAAATATTTATTTTATTCAGATTGTCAGTATTTTTATTACAGTGGCAACAGAAATACATCATCTGTGAAAATTTCAACTGTCTAACATGTCATCACGGTTCATGAGATACAGCCTGGTGACAGACGGACAGATACACAGACAAAAGGACGGACAGCGGAGTCTTAGTCCCGTTTTTGGGTACGGAACCCCAAAAATATTTTACTAATAATAATGGGTTTTTATTTCCCAGAAAATTTTGAATTTGCGATCGTCCAATGAAGTAAAACGTAAGGGATTAATGCTTTTGTCCTCTCCGCAAAAATTGGTTATTTTTATTAAAACAGCTTTTACAGTTTTCCCTATGAGGATTCCCTAACACAATGTTATCTTTTTTATAGCCTTTTTAATCTGTAATACTTAACTTGAATGCAAACGTTGATTTAGGTATGTGTAAAATATTACGTACGGTTATTCAGAATAAGAGACGTCTGACGACGCGTTTGGCTCGGTTTGTAGACACCTGCCTACTGAGCCGAAGGTCCCGGGTTCGAATCCCGGCTAGGGCAAATATTTGGGTGATGAACTCGAATATTTGTGCTTGGGTCATGGTTGTTCTATGTATTTAAGTATATATTTATCTATATAAGTACGTATATCGTCGTCTAGTACCCATAACACAAGCCTTCTTGAGCTTAATTTGGGACTAGATCGATTTGTGTGAGGTTATCCTATCTGGCTATCTGGCTGGCTATTTAGAGTGGATTTACTACTGAGCTTATCGTTATGGCTCTTATCGCACATCTAACTGCCAGCACCCCTAGCACAACTGTCACAAGCGATTATTTGTCGCGCGAGGTAATTGCCCGTCTCTTTCTGTGTGGTAATGTGAGAGAATGACGGGTAGCGCTGTGTCGCGCGACAAGAGTCCCGAAGCATAGAGTTGTGCTAGACGGGAAGGTACCGGTATCGCCGCTGTCCCAACTCGAGTATTCTTTGTAATTTGTATGACATTTAAAATTGACGATGCGTGGACAACAAGCCTTATGTTGAGAACACAAGCGCCAGGTGGTATCTAATTGACAAACGGTTGTTATTTTTTCTTAAATTGGTCTATATTTTACGAATTTAATGAAAAATAGGTATTTATTTTTTAGGCACATCCCATTTATACCAACTGATTTCGAAAGTGCCTTGACCAACCTAAGAATATGTGTTCATTAAGCTAAAATTGGCGATAGCGCTCTCTAAAATGATTAATTGATGTTATAATTAATTGAATTTTCTTTAATTACTCGGAGGCCTGGACTAATTATGTTAATTTCGAACCTTGTCCCGTCGATAGTAATTTATTTCCATTAAATATTAATTAAGCCATTTGTTTAAGAGCTTAACATCGTTAAAGATTGTGGAAACCGTATCGTCTCATTGTCCAAAATTGGAGCTTTGGGGACTGTTTACATTCAGTAGTTTATTAGGTACATGATTTATTCCAAAAACAAATATAATTTTCCAACGGTAAGTTTGATGTTTTTACATACAAATAAAGTCAAAGTTCACTATTCCGGTGGCCCAACGCACTACTGCGGTGGTTTGCCATGTTTTTTTATGCCATATCAATTTAATGTGTTTTTTCTTGTTTTGAAATTTGACAATCCCGAAATTACACGTATATGGTCTACTAATACCTATTGCTGCAAAGCAACTACTACATATCACTTAATTTGTTAAATAAATAAGGCGTAGCATTCACGTTAAAATTTTATTTTCATAATAAGCCGAATATGTTTAAATTAGTTGACAAAAAATAACTAACACCGATAATAACAAGTTCACAACGACAAAGCACGGACCTGCTAAGGGCAGGTCAAAATATAAAAAAAAAAAACAGTTTATTCGCACAGGCTAAAATATATTGTAACCGGTATAGTCAGATCTGTAGGACGCAATTTGCATAGACGTGATTACTGTTGAAAAGAAAGATTTTAAGTGGTTCCTGATCCAAGTGGAAACTCCGTACTTATCTACACCTTCATATGATCGGCATAGGTCACTAAAAGGTGGTGAGGCGTGGTGAAATGAGATGAAAATGGGTGAGCTTAGCCGAAAAATGAACGTTTAAAAAGATAATTCACCCGACATAGAGGTACCTTTGGAATTTGGAGGAAATTTCCAACAATAAAAGTCAAACCTGCACGTTAATAACTTAAGAACTTAACTCAGAAAGTAAACTATACACTATTATGCTCCTAGCCTTAAATGCTATAAACGTTACGTATGGCGTTCCACGCGTAAATAATCCATGGTTGTAACCCACGAATGTCCCGATGGTTGGTCGCAGCCGTCGGTATCTGTCTTCAACCAAGCCGAGAGTTGCGCGCGGTAATAGAGCCGCTGACAACAGCCTCCAGGTCAGCCGAACACCGCATTCGTAGTTGCTCGCCGAAATAGAGCGCAGGGCCTGAGATGATCAGCCCGTAACCGGAAGCTATGGAATATTTAAGAAGGTAAATACTAGTCCTTACAAGCGAACTGTTACGTCACTAAAGAACCAAATAGAATAATATGAAACTTACCCAGTCCAGGAGAGTGAACTGGCTTTAACGATCCGAAAACCCCCTTTTTAGAGAATAGTTGGAACCTAAAAAGAAATCACAAAATTTAAAATATAGGCCTACGAAAACGGATCACACAAGAAGAAATTGGAAGCGCAGAAGACGGCACAACTCACCTGAACACACCATCACAAGATATAGCATCTCCGGGTGGATATCCCAAGGATATCCGGGCTCGTACCAAAAACATTATCTAGACCTGAAAAGACGTCAACACTTGCACAAGTTAATACCGACAAAATTGGCCAGATGACGGTTTAAGCAATAGCGGCTAGCTACAACAGTTTAGAATAAACATGTAGCGATTTTTAACGCTACACTATATATAGTAGGAATAATTTGTTTAGGCCGAATCCACTTTTTGTTCTAACAAACAATGAGACCCAATGGTTATTGGGTGCATAATGAACTGCGGTTGCAAACTGCTACTTTGAAAGGAATGGTGGCATAAGTGCTGCTTGTGGTTAAAGTTCATAATGCACACTACGATTGGATCCCATCGTTTGTTAGAACAAAAAGTGAATACGGCCTCAAAAAATGATTCCCACTATACATATAAATTTTGTTCGATTTATTATTCGTAACAATGACCCTATAGAGAAATTTACTTCCTAAATAAATGACGGAGGGAATAATAGACGAGCCGTGGTAGTGTAAAAAATATAATAAAGTATAAAAACTATATATATACAATATAAAACAAAATAAAGAAAAACGGTATTCAGTCAGTACGCGGTACTAACGGGAAACACTGGCCTTAATGGAGCTGGGCAGGATGGTGGGAAAGGCAGGGTTTCAAGCGTCCGCGTGCTTCCAGCTTCCACGCACATCAGGCAGGAACAACCGCCGGTAGAGGTGCGTTTACCACAGCACGCAATCTTCAGCCAAGTAAAAAGGGCTGGAACAATATCTCACTTAGTTGGTGACACCAAAGCAATCCATGCCTTATTTCGTCATTGTTAAAACCAGTGAGAACAAAATAAGACTTGGATTGAGTTTAACAATAAAAAGAAAAGAGAGAAAAATAAGTATATGTACACATCGTCGTTCCAATGCTAAACTAACATAACTGCCATTTTGTCAAAATTGAGTTTTTGCTGTAAATCTGTACTAAATATAACCCCGCACAATGTCACAAATTTATAGAGCTCTAGCTTTTAAGGTTCCAGAGTTACAATATTGTGAATCTGCACTTTTATTTTTTTCCCCCATGGTAAACTTGCAAAATGTAGATAAGGCATTTTTCTTAGCTCGAGGAAGAAAAAAAATCTATGGTCAACTAACGAATCTGACATTTTGGTTAACTTTTTATGGTCATAATTATCACTAGCCGGTTAAATAACCAATAGCAAATTTGCGAATCTGCCAGATTCGTTAGTTTACTATGGTGGCTATTATGACCTGCTCACATAAGTAGCTATAGCGAACTTGCGAATCTGCCAGATTCATTAATTTACTATGGTGGCGATTATGATATACCCACAGCGGTAGCCTATAGACATTTACGAATTTAGCATTTTCGCGAGTTTGTCATTGTGACTAATGCATTTGAAGTAGGTGAAACTAGAAGTAAAAGTGTGAATCAGGCATTTTCGCAAATTAAGTATTGTCAATTTATTATAAAAAATAAAATTCATGCGATTTGCGTTTCAACAAAGGGATAAACATTATCAGAGGGGAAGCATATAAAAGCCTAAATGGTAAAGACGTTGAAGAAAGACCGATGAAAGAACCTAAATGTGTGACAAAACTCATCCATTAAAAGGGTAAAATAGGAGGTGAAGGTTTATATGAAGAACTTGAAATTCTTCGAGTAACATTTCGAGTATAGGTTCTTCATTAAAAACTGAGAAAACAAGTTTCAGCATTTTTTTAAATACATCCACGAAATGGTTTAAAAAGAAGGTGGGCTTGCATAAGAAACGTGACCTTCTTTGTGTGGTGTCGTGTAGATTTCGTCAAATAAAGATACCTAATACTTCTTTATACTTTGATAAGATGTTTAGAATTTTTTGAAAACCTCTGTCGTAAAATGGGGTAAAATTCGAGTTAAAAGTTTGTTAAACAATTTTTAAGAACTACACTGAGTCATGTATACCTACCCGTTATTTCGAACAAAAATAGATGCAAATTTTCCTATCTCTCACCGATTACACTGGTAAGTAGAAATCGAAATGTTTATTTGCCAGAATACGTTACAACAAATTAGATCTTACAATATTTATGGAATCAGTATTCAGTCGACATGCAAATCAACATGCAAAATAAAAATAAATTAATACCACATTTAAGGTAAAATCGTCATTATCAAATTAAATCTAAAAAATAACTTCACATTAAGACAAATGATAGCAATAACAGTTACCACTATAATTATGGTATTGCATATTAGTGACATATTATCTAAACTTTGGTAGCAGAAAATATTGTTTCCGAATATTATCACTCTTATTACGAAAGTATCCCCAACTCGGAAGTGTAGAGTTGGACCACATTAACTCTTCCAAGCAAATTAACTGTCAAACACATAAAAACTAAGTATGGCAATATTAAGCAAAGAGTAACCAACAATACTAGTACCGGCATATTTTTATTTCAAATTTCATTGACCCATACAATTTTTTATCTTGTTTTAATCCCCTTTGAGCCCTTAGAGTAAGAATATCAATAAACTGCAGTAAAAGAGAAATACAGTATGTAAACTTACTTAATACAACCCAAAAGTCCTCCGAAACGTCTTTTATAAATATTTTTACAAGTACAATATTGATCAAAGCATGACTTACCAAGATATTTTTTTATTTATATTAAATTTGATAGAATCTAATACTAACGTTCTAATCTAATACTAACGTTATACTAAAATCTAAAACTAAAAAGATTAAGAGTAATACTCAAGTATCAAGACTAATTAGTGGCCTATCTTCAGTGTTGTCATATACCGATTTACAGATAAAAAACTTAAATTGCTGGGGGAAAGATATTTTAGCCAAACTATACGTAATAGATAGCCTACCAGAGTTTATATTGTAACGCTGCCTAATAAGTAAATAAAAACTATTATTTTCGTTTAATTACTTAATATCGGTATCAATTACCATTGAGTATAAGTTAACGCTTGTAATTAGTTAATAAAAACATGAAAAGTCATATGTCATTATAAAGTTTACTAAACATAAGTTGAAAGTAAATCATATATTATATTTTTTACAATTGTCAGTCAGTTACAATTTACCTGTATTTATTGACTGACAGGTATAAAAACAAATATGCTTATTTGACTTTTTCAGTTAAAAAAAGTTCACTGTGCCGCTTACTATGAGCGCGAAATTATTGTTTGCATGTTTAAACAAATAACTTGTCAACGCGCCCTTTTGTAAGTGACCAAGTGGTAGGTACCTTTTTTATAGGTCGAATGCGATAAGTTTTAGACTATATACAATAGTATTATGTTATTGGCAACAAAAATAAGTGCAGATTCGCATTCTATTATGATAGCAAATGAATAGGAAAACATTTACATTCACCAAACGAAAACGACGAATATGGCATTTTCGTAACTTTACTTTGGTTTAAAAATAAAAAATGCATTTTGAATTTGCGAAAGTGGCACTTTCGTAAATTTACTATGGTGAATAATCTTACCTTTTTGTTCCTTTCTATGGAGTAGCCAAATTGCGAATGTGCCTTAATTTCTAAACCCAATGAATTAATACATATCTGACACATTGATACTATAAAACATGCATTTCAAAAACACTGTGTGAAAGCAGTTCTATTATAACTACAAAAACAACCGAGAAAAAAAATATAAAAAATTTTTACAAACTTAAAATCGCTCCCCTGTAAAATTAGTTTTTTGCAGTTATGTTAGTTTAGCATTGGAACGACGACATATTACCTGCAAAGCGGCATCCCTTACAAGTATTCGAGTATTATATACAGTTAATTCTACTGCGTTGTATATATACAGTATTATGTACACATGCGGTTAAGGCGACGGGTACTGCGAAACTAGCGCCACTTACGAATTTTTATTATATCTTCTAAAACAGATCAATTTTCAGTAATTACAAGATATGAGGAGCTGGAAAAACACCTTTAGTATTTATTAAATCATTATACACAATTTCTTGTTCTTTAGTTGTCTCCAAAAACTTGCCCAAAACTATTGTGGCCGCTTTTGACGTGAACAAGTTTTGTAGGATAAACTACAGTAAACAAATGGTGTAAAGTCATTTAATAAATATTAAAGGTGTTTTGCTAGCTCCTAGACTTCAGCTATTTCTAAAAAAATATCAGATTATGAAGGTATAAGAAAAAAATCGAAAGTGGCGCTAGTTTCGCAGTACCCGTCCCCTTAACTTGTAACAAGAAATATTACATTTAATTTTTAAATGTATAAGTAATAACTATATAGACTCCCGTTCGTTCAGCACAAGTCCAAGCGTGTCTGTGAAAAAAGACAAAAGACGAGCGCCGAACGCCTAGCGTTTCGAATGGCGTTTGTAAGCGGCCAGTCCTGAACCATGGAGGTTTGCCGCGTTACAAACGTTTATAAGTAATCTGCAACCTAATAATAGGCTAGTAGACCCAGTTTTGAAATATATTTCTAATGGTTAATAATGATCTTACTAGCTCTAAAAAAAATGTCTTGTATTTTTGTGAAAGCTAGAAAGCTAAATTTTATCAATTGAAAATTAGAAATTTCATGAACAGTCATAAACGCCGTCCGCCATTTTTGCCTTTTGCTAATCTGTGGCGTGACGTAGAATTACCTGTAAATATTCGAAATTCGACCGTCGTATAGTGCCATTCCGCTCATTCCAATATACTTTGACAGGAGATCGAGAGGGAAGGCACTATTCGAAGTCGTCAAAGTAGACTTTCAGTTTTGGTTACATGACCGATGACGTCACTACCATAAGCGAAAATGGCGGACAGCGTTTTAAGCATTTCAAAATACAGATTAAAAACCATATTTTCAAATTCAATTTTTTCAGCCATCTTTCACTTTTATGAATTGAAAAATATATATTGAGGTTTCCTTTGCTAAATACTATACGGAATAAACATTAGTTTATTACAATTTGATATGAGTCAAATAGCCTATTATTGCCAATACGACAGTAGGTAAGTATTAAAATGTCAGAGTGTACCAACTTCTTTTCCTTTTCAATTACCTAAATCTATAAACCAACTTCACAAACTAATTTAATTAGAAATAATGCCCACAACCATTGTCAACTGCGCCCTTATAAAAGATCAAAGAGTTTCTTCGTGTGATGAGCTCCGATAACGGACACTAGGGTGGAGCAAATTTCGTACTAAATAAATAATAAATAAAATAAATAAATATTATGGGACAATCATACACAAATCGACCTATTAGTCCCAAACAAGCAAATCTTGTACTATGAGTACTAGACGACGATATATATACATAGTATATAAATACATATATAACATCCATGACCCAAGAACAAATATTCGAGTTCTTCACTAAAATAGTTTCCCCGGCCGGGATTCGAACCCGGGACCGCCGGCTCAGTAGGCAGGTGTCTGCAAACTGCACCAACCGTGTCATCGGACATAAATAGAACGGAAAAAGTGTTTTTTTTATATAATAGACAATTTACCTATATTTTCTGTTGGTACTGGATTTTTTTTAAACAAATTACATTTATACATAAAATAATCAAAAAAGTATGTATAAAACCTTACTTTAAATAAAATAATCCATTTTCTTCGATTACGCGACCACATTTAAACAGAACTATTTAAACGGATTATATCGCGTATATTGTTTATTTGAGCCGCCCTAACGTTTCGGTAACTTTCTAGTTCCGTTGACAAAGGTTGACTGAGGGGAACTAATAATACTCGTTTAAATTTAATATTGCAATTAATATACGCGATACAATCCGTTTAAATTGTTTTATTTAAATAATAGAAAATTGCCGAAGAATCGACCTAGTCTAGTCCCAAATTAAACTGAGGATTTTTAGATATTTTGGGCACTGGACGACGGCACACATACTATAAACATAAATAAGTTGAGGTTTTTTTTTTGTTAACGGTTTAAGGTCGTCGCACAATATAACAACTCAACGGCGACTCGGGGTGCATGAAAGGAGCCTCCCCGTACGACGCATTTCGAAGCTTTCCGACGACATACCGTTCGTCACAGCGTCTGGCGCACCCTGGGCAACGTTCAGTTTAACCACTGGACGGCTAATCCTTTCAACACGATGGTTCCACCAAATACGAGTACATGCAACGGCGACTCGATTCTATGCCAAATATTGAAATTTAAGCCCTATGTCATATTTACTAGGTTTAATTTCAAAAAATTATATGAGTAGTGGACGACGAGTGGACGACGCGTCGTAATTTTTTTGAAATTAAACCTAGTAAATGTGACATAGGGCTTAAATTTCAATATTTGGCATAGAATCGAGTCGCCGTTGAGTTGTTAGAATACTGTGCGAAGACCTTTAGCCTGTAAAGATAATCCCACCAAAAACATTCTGTAAAAAACTAGCCAAGTCTCGATGGAGCTGCTTGTTTATCTCTAAAAAGTAATGAAATCTAGACAAAGTCGTACCAAGTCTAAGGTTCCTTACTGCGATTTCTTTATTATTATAGTTAATGTTGTGTGACTAGGCCGTTGAAGGGTACACCAGTATGGGCTATTATCTCGCTTAACAAACATAGGTAGTTACAACAGATATAACATTACGTGAAAACAAAATTGACTTGTAGCGGTTCTGGCGACAGATTGGTGCAATGGTGTCATGGAGCACCTGGATTTGTACCCTTGTGTACCCTTCAACGGCCAAGTCACACAACATTAACTATAATAATAAAGAAATCGCAGTAAGGAACCTTAGACTTGGTACGACTTTGTCTAGATTTCATTACTTTTTAGAGATAAACAAGCAGCTCCATCGAGACTTGGCTAGTTTTTTACAGAATGTTTTTGGTGGGATTTCACTTCTTTTTGTAGAAACGCGGGTATATTGTTTTATAACAACCTGAAATTAATATTTTGGTGTAATTTGTTTATTTAATTTGTGTAATGTTCGAGTAGAATAAAGTTAATCGTTCGACTATTTCTTCTTGTAAACTTGTAAGTATAAGTATAAAAGCCAGTCTAGTCTTGTCCAGAGTTTTCCTTTAATTTTATTTATATGTGTATTAAAAGCAGAAGGGGAGGCATTCGCCCAGCGGGTACGTATTAAAATGCCGAAGTTCAAAATACCGAATATCATAAGACCTATGGACGGAAGGCCGAAAATTAAAATTTCGAATGTTTATTTGACCGAAAGTTTAAAATCCCGAAAGAACGTTTGATCGAAAGGATGAAATACCGAATATTATAATCCCGAAGACTGTAATCCCGAAGAATGTAATCCCGGAGACTAAACCCGAAGATTATAATCCCGAAGACTGTAATCCCGAAGACTATGATCCTGCCTGAAGGTTGTAATCCGGAATATTATTTAAGCTCTCGAGAATTATCTCGTATTTCTGTAGTCTTACAGATTCTAATGTTTATTTTATACAAAGAATATTAACCTAAATTACGTAACCTACTTGCCTACTACTATACTTACTATTTATAAGTGAACTCTTCTGTGGAACCGATCTGCTCCGGCGCTTCGGGATGTGCAGCCCCTCCGCCCTAGTACGTTAGTACTCTTTATTATACTGTGGCCCTAGCGTAAGAAAGTGCGGGCATCAAGCGAGTCGCAGCGGCTGAGGCTGGTCGCCGAAGGTGACTAAATAGCCGAAGCTGCGGAGGCGAGCGTTGACAGCTTCGGTTACAGACAAGTTCGGTTCGATTGGCAGTCCATGACAGAATATTTTATCATAATATCGAATATTTAGTGTCATACTTAATTTCCCACTTTCCCGGACTCTTTCCTTTTCTTAATCGACTTGCCACCGAAACAGAACCGAAGCTGTCAACCCCGATTCCACGTGGTCTTGTCTGCCCTACCCCTAGAGTGTATATAAAAGCCCGGAGGCGCGGAGGGAGGGCAGCCCCCGGCCGCCGTAAGAAAGTGCGGGCATCAAGCGAGGCGCAGCGGCTGAGGCTGGTCGCCGAAGGTGCCGAAAGCCGAAGCTGCGGAGGCGAGCGTAGGTGCCGCGCTTTCTTACGCTAGGGCGGAGGGGCTGAACATCCCGCAGCACCGGAGCAGATCGGTTCCACGGAAAAGTCAGATTAGTTTAGTGTCCTGACACTTTTAAAGTGCTCATTGACTTTCGGGATTATAAAATTTCGAGATTTTAAAAATTTCGGGATTATGAAATTTTGAACTTTCGATTTTCTGAGAATAGGTAATTTGAGCTTCGGTTTATCGAATATCGGCATTTTGAACTTTCGGTATTTTGATTTTCGGTATTTTGACCATCAGTATTTCAACTGTAGGTATTATGAACTTTCGGGACTGTAATACGTAACCCGCCCAGCTGTGGGACGCTATTGGCTAGATTCAATTAAAAGATGTGTCCCACTACGCTGGATTTTTGCAATGACAGTCGATTTTTTTATGTACCAATAGTAGAAGGGGGCATTACCAATCTCTAATACAGCTGAGACCAGCTGAGGGTTCTTCATCAAATAAATAAATAAATATCGGACAACCTCACACAAATCGATCTAGTCCCAAATTAAGCTCTAGAAGGCTTGTGTTATGGGTACTAGACGACGATATACATACTTATATAGATAAATATATACTTAAATACATAGAACAACCATGACCCAAGCACAAATATTCGAGTTCATCACACAAATATTTGCCCTGGCCGGGACTCGAACCCGGGACCACCGGCTCAGTAGGCAGGTGTTTACAAACCGAGCCAAACGCGTCGTCAAAATACTTCAGACCTTGGATTTTTGACATCAAATGAAGCGGCCCACCAAGTTCACTATTAAAATACTTAAACGGGTTTACTCACGTCGTAGAAATCGAATAACACTCGACATGTTTCGAATCGGTACGCGATCCATCATCAGGAGAGACGATCAGTCGCGACGGCGGCCAACCGAACACAACAAGTTGAATATTTTTTGTAAAGGCGGTAGGTATGTCGATCTCTAATAGTTTGGTTGGGCTCTTGTGTTTTCTAATCAGAGTACTCCAGATCTTCGATTATCCTAGTTTGTAGGGTTCCGTACCCAAAGGGTAAAAACGAGACCCTATTACTGAGACTTCGCTGTCCGTCCGTCCGTCTGTCACCAGGCTGTATATCAAGAACGGTGATAGCTAGACAGTTGAAATTTTCACAGATGATCTATTTCTATTGCCGCTATAACAACAAATACTAAAAATAAAATAAAATAAATATTTAAGGGCTCCCATACAACAAACTTGTTTTATGGTACGGAACCCTTCATGCGCGAGTCGGACTCGCACTTGGCCAATTTTTATAGTTTTCGCTTTATGTGGCCATTAAACCCTAACTCTGTACCAAATTTCAGCTCTCTGAATTTATGGGAAGTACTAGTTCTTTACTGATGATCATGAGTGAGTGAGTGAGTGTCGTAAATGCGAAACTTTGCTTTCGCTTAACTTCGGAACTAAATGACTTACAGACTTGAAATTTTGGATTTTAAGTATGTGATTATAGCTTACTGGATGACGAAAATTTCTGCGTTCTGGTCTTATCCAGAGGTGCTCAAATAGGGGCCTGAAAATGCGGCGAAATGGTTCCAGTAAAGGATGGTACGGCAGTGTTTGCTTCGCGCTCGACTTGGCGGGGGCACTGCCGTGCCCCCCGATTGTATGTATAAAAAAGAGGTATTGAAATATTTAGCCACGACGTCATTATATGTTATGAGTGGTTATAGGAACCAATATTTGTATGGAGACAATAAGTAATTTACCATTTTGACTGTGAAAAGGTGCGTTTAAGTTCATGGTTGTCATACAATTCTTCTTTTGTTAAATTATGGGGATTCTGAAAAAAAAAAAAAAAAACATTTTGGATTAAAAACCAATCATAAAATTTGCGGACCTTCGAAGTCACATACTTATTTAAAAACTTACATTTTTTTTGTCTTTTTCTTTATTTCATGTCATATTGAGCAAATTTTTATTCATATTCATAATACATCATCGTCCTTATTATTTGATAATAACTGGTTTGTATTCTGAATAAGCAACGGATTCCTTCGGATCCTTAATTTATTAACCGACTTCAAAAAAAGGAGGAGGGTTCTCAATTAGACTGTTTTTTTTTTATATTTTTTACCTCAGAACTTTCGATTAGGTGCAACGATTTTGACGATTCTTTTTTTATTTGAATTCTGGTGCTCCCCGTGTGGTCCAGTTTAAATTTGGTTTAGTTCTGACAAAGACATCCATGAGAAAATCATATATTGTATGTGAACAAGTTTTGCTCATTGATTTGGTTATTTTATTGTGAAATAGGTAAAAGTGATTATTTTCATACAAAGGCGCTCCACCCTACCGGACACTCGGCCAGTTTCATTTTCCTCATTGATTCGGTTATTTTTTGTGAAATAGGTAAAAGTGATTATTTTCATACAAAGGCGCTCCACCCTACCGGACACTCGGCCAGTTTCATTTTCTCCCCAAGTGGAAAATAGTTTTGAAAGCTCTGCGGACTCCTTTGTCAACTTGGCCTTTAGTTTTCGATCAATAGCTTTTAAGGTGAAGCCTTGGGTGCTATTATTACTCCTTTGTTTTTACTGTTGGCTTGATTTTAAGAAAATATGTTTTTATCATTACTAATTGCTTATATGTAGGGGTAAACTTAACTTAAACTTTCATTTTGACTGTTGGGTCATTTTGACCACAGAGTTTAGCTTAAAGTCTTGTTATTCGATTCGATTATAGTTTTATTATTTATATATTTGCATGATTATTTATTATTTTGTTCGTCTGTATTGAATCTTTTTGTGTTCACCGATTTCCATACAAAAAAATAATCGATGAAAAAATAATTTAATACGAGTATACAAAGATCCAAAGATCCAGTAGGTACTCTTTGAGCCCATCATCATAAAGATCGTGCCAGGTCCGTCTTATTTTGGACATATTTATTAAAAGTAGCTTGTAAAACAAGTACAAATACTGAGAAGTAGTTTTCCTTTTGTTGGTGTAGGCAACCCTAGGAGTATGACACGCCTCACAGAAGCTACAACCAACAGCGACGCACGTCATTCAAAATTACCAATCAGATACTAGTAGGCTAATTCCATTGCAATAGCGGCAAATACAAAAGAGCGCGGCTTCTGTAGTTTCTTTATTCTGTGCCGGTATGATAACAAAGTAATACACGGACACATTGATTGGCGATTAGTGCGAGTTCATACATTTTGCTGCTAAACGCAAGTGGCAATAGGCTTGATACAATGCTTGGAAGACAATTCATTTTTTTTTCGATAGTCCTCGCTGAAGGATCTACGAACCGGGTCATTCATTTTTCTTTACCATGGTTTCTCCGAAATGTTTAGTGTCGATTTGATAGTTCTCAATAATAGTTGCTGAAGGGAATCGAAAATTGTTCATGGTTGGCACTTGTCAATGTCAAACCGTTGAAATTTTGACATTGACAAGTGTCAAGCATCGAATAGTTTTTTAAATTAAGTTTCGAAGGCAAAGATTCCTTCAGCCTATAGTATTCAGAACTGTCAAATTGTCAGTTATAAAAAACAAAGTAAAGATAAATGCATGACCTGTAGCTTGTAGATCCTTACAGTAAGGACTATAGAAAAAAAACCGGCCAAGTGCGACTCTGACTCGCACACCGAGGGTTCCGTACAAACTTTAACTTATCCTATCTTAATTGGCCTGGTTGAGTTACCTAAGTTTGAACCTGAAATGTATCGCGCAGTATAGAAACGAGGTGCAAACTTAACGCAACCGAGTTCTCCAAACACGATGTTTGAAAAGGACTATTATTTTTTATGATTTTATTACAAATGCATAGTTTTCAGATTTTTATAAGTATTTGTAGTATGTGACGATATTACTTGGCAAATTTCATAGTTCTAGGTCATCGGGAAGTACCCTCTATCATTTTGATTCCCTTGAGAGTGTTGAAATGTACGTTTTTTGCGACATAAACGGCCGTATCTTTTTTTCACGCTAACGTAGAATTTTGATTTTTTCAGTAGGGTGTTAATTTCAACTCGATACCTCCACGCGTTCTAGAGATAAAGGGTCCTGACAGACAGACAGACGGATCGACGGACAACAAAGTGATCCTATAAGGGTTCCGTTTTTTCCAATAGAGGTACGGAACCCTAAAAAATATATAAATGAAGTACCAGACTTCATTAATTTAGATTATTAAATTCTTTGGAACGCATCTGACAGCTAATGACAGGTGACAGCTGTCAGCTGAGAGGAGACCGGCCTTTGTCCAAAAACTGCATTGTAATACTGAAGATACGATCGTTGTTATAATACAAGTTAATATTATTCAAGGAAAGTGAAACAAATAGCTTTAATGTTGTTTCTCTTTACAGGTGAGTTATTTTATTTAGTTTTTGAAGTGTATAAAAGTTATAGTTAAGTATTTAGACGTAATGCTAATAAGTTAATAAAATTTCTCTTTACAGAGCAACGCAACTGACTTTGTTTCATTAAATACAACAATTTGTGTTGAACACACATTATAAAACAACATTTCCGGCTATTACAGTAAATAAGATGGTCAAATTAAGATTTGAGTTTGTTGTAAAAGCAAGTAAAGAAGATCCGAAGACTAACATAATTTGCATAACCTCAATTACTGATGAAGACAAAAATGTTTTCTTAATCCCAGAACTATATCAACCGGTGAAGTTCCATGACATGATATTTCAAACGCAAGCCTATCTTACAGTCAAAAATACTTTACAACGAAGACACGACAGAAGGAAAGTGTGGATATCAATGACAACTGAGTTGTTAGATACATACATGGATACTGATGGGAATATGAAATTCAAGGGGTTTTTACTAGAGGAAGCTACACCGGAGACTAAAGAACAAGCTCAAACAGCAGGAATATCTGAAGAGGCTTTGTCAAAAATATTAGAAAATTTGGCTGATCTGAAAGGCGGCAAATCGAAGACCCATAAAATAAGGAACTTGAAGGAGCAATTTGTTATGGAAAAGTTCTCAAGGAAAACATCAAGTGTATCACAATGGATTACGATGTTTGAAGCTGAATGTACCCGATTGGAAGTCGAAGAAAATTCACAACGGATTGAACTTTTTAGGTTATTTTTGGATGAGTCTTGTTTAGATTGGTATAATGCTATGCTTATTAAACATACAATAAATTCAGAGTGGCCGCTGTGGAAGAAAACATTTTGTGAAACATATGCAGACAAAGGTTGGTCGCCGATCAGGTATGCCATGTTATTTAAATATAGACAGGGCTCTTTGTTAGAGTATGCATTAAAAAAAGAAAGACTGCTTTTAGAGATAAATCAAAATATGGACAAACCTACAATGATAGATCTAATAGCTACGGGCTTACCAAACTTCATCGCAGATAAGATAGATAGGGATAGTTTAAAAAGAACTGAAGATTTATTTAGTAATATTAGAGGCTTAGAGTATTTAGTTGAGAAAAAAAATTGGGATAAAAAAAGTGTCATTTCGGAAAATAAATTAAAAGACAAAAATGTTAGGGAGTATCAGCCATGCAAAATTTGTGAAAAGGAAGGTAAATATAAGCGATATCATCCTGAATCACTGTGCTGGTTCAAGAACAAAAACCCGGAGAGACCAAAGCGGGACCAAATAAAAAGTGTCAATAACTTTGAGCTAGAGACTGAGTTAAACGAAGTGGACCCAAAAAACTAGATATCCCACCATTAATCAAAATAAAATTAAGAATAAATGACACCTTAGATGTACTAGGAATCTATGATTCGGGATCTAATGTGTCTTTAATAAATTCAAAGTTATTATCCATAAAAAAAAACTTGAATCATATCAGTGATAATTCAGGTCTGAAAACGATTAATGGTGTAAGAAAGGCTAAGGGAATGGTTACATTAAAAATAAAAATATTTGAAATAGAAAAAGTTGTTAGTGTTTTTGTTATTGATGAGGAAAACTTCGATTATGATTTTCTAATAGGGCTCGATTGCATAGACAAATTTAACTTGATACAAAATAGAAATCGAGAAATTACTCAAAACTTTCCCATCCTACTGGAACAAAATGATACAAATACGGCTATTGAGAATATACAAACAATTCCTGGCTTCACAGGTGATAAAAATATAAAAGAATATAATGAAAAAGAGGAAACTTGTCGATATAAAATAAATTTCAACGAAAACATAGATATCCAAAACTTCAATGTTACTGTAAATCATTTGACAATACAACAGTCGGATATAGATAATCTGATTTGCAAATATAATTCACTGTTTGCAAAGGATAAGTATGATATAGGTACGGTGAGGGACTACGAAGCACATATTGATTTACTCGTGGATAGGTATTGCTGTAAGAGACCATACCGTTGTACCATTGAGGATAGAAAAGAGATAGAACAACAAATTTCAATGCTGTTAAAAAAAAACTTAATTGAAGAGTCCTATAGTCCGTTCGCTGCACCGGTAACACTGGCTTATAAAAAAGAAGATGGGAGAAAGTCAAGGCTTTGTGTAGATTTCCGGGATCTTAATAAAATTGTAGTGCCTCAATCACAACCTTTCCCACTTATAGAAGACTTAATGGTAAAGACGAGAAACTGTAAATTTTTCTCCACACTTGATATAAATTCTGCATTTTGGTCCATCCCCTTAAAAATAGAAGACAGGAAAAAAGTAGCGTTTGTAACACAAGAAGGCCATTTTCAATGGAATTGTTTACCGTATGGTTTAAAGACATCGCCTGCTATTTTCCAGAGAATACTAAGTAGTATCATAAGAAAACATGGATTGTCAAATTTCGCAGTAAACTATATAGATGATCTTGGTATTCTCTGAAACATTCCAGGAACATATGGAAAATCTATCATTATTATTGGAAGCAATTTTAAAGGAAGGCTTTAGACTTAAATTCTCGAAATGTACCTTTGCTCAGGACTCGGTAAATACTTAGGTCATATAATAAAGAACAATACAATAACTCCATTAAAGGACAACTTAATAGCCATAAGAGATTTTCCAGTGCCGAAAACTCAGAAAAACGTTCGCCAATTCTTAGGGAAAATAAATTTTTATGGGAAATATATACCAAATATTTCGATAACACTAGACCCATTGCACAACTTGTTAAGGAAAGGGCAAATGTTTAATTGGTCAGAAAAGTGTCAAGAGTCATTCGAAACCATTAAAAATCTTTTATGTCTACAACCTATTTTGGCAATATTCGACCCTAATTTACCAATACATATATATACCGACGCGAGTATACTAGGCATAGGAGCGATTTTAAAACAACCGCAGCAAACTGGCGAGGAAAAACCATGCGCGTTCTTTTCGAGAAAACTAAATGAGACCCAAAAGAAAAAAAAAGCCATATATCTCGAATGTTTGGCAATAAAAGAAGCTGTGAAATATTGGCAGCATTGGCTTATAGGGAAAAAATTTCTGGTTTATTCGGATCACAAACCTTTAGAAAAAATGAACATAAAAGCAAGAACAGACGAGGAATTGGGAGATCTCGCGTACTACTTATCACAATTTGACTTCGATGTAATATATTCCCCAGGAAAATACAACCTAGAAGCCGACTGTTTAAGTAGGAATCCGGTATTGGAACCAAGTGATAACCAAGAGGATAACTTTAAATGTGTGAACTTCCTTAGTTTAATAGACATACAAAATGATCAAAGTAAGAATGAGTTTGTAGAGAAAAACAGGGACAAGTTGAAATTAAAAAATACACTATATTTTAAAAAAGTTGGAAAAAGAGATAAAATAATAATTTCAGAAGAATTCAGTAAAGAAATTATAAACAAGGTGCATAAATTTTATTGCCATTTAGGACCGCAGCAAATGGAAAAAAAAATAAAACCATTTTATACGGCAAACAATTTAAGTAAAAATATTAAAGATATATGTGGCAAATGTGACACATGTATAAAAAACAAATCGCGAGTAAAAAACAAATTTGGCCTCATGTCACACTTAGGTCCAGCTACTGAGCCTTTTGAGATTATGTCGTTAGATACCATTGGTGGGTTTGGTGGATCACGCTCTACAAAAACATACTTACACTTGTTGGTAGACCATTTCACTAGGTATGCCTACATTTTAACTTCTAAAACACAAAATTCAGGAGACTTCATAAGGCTTGTTCAAAACGTAAATAGTAAAAACAAAATTGGTAAAATCTTATCAGATCAGTATCCAGGCATTAATTCTAAGGAATTTAAAAACTTTTTAGAAAAAGAAAACATAATGCTTATTTTTACAGCGGTAAATTCCCCTTTCTCAAACGGCTTAAATGAGAGATTGAACCAAACTTTGACTAACAAAATAAGATGTAGAATAAATGAAAAAAAAGGAAAATCAGCCTGGACTACAATCGCCCATGAATGTGTCAATCGCTATAATGAGACGGAACATACTGTCACAGGATACTCTCCGAAGTACTTGTTAGAAGGAAAGTCCATTGACACTTTGCCAAACGAATTAAAACAAGAGCAGACATATAGTGATTTGCTAGAAGATAGAAAAACTGCACTAAAAAACACAATTAAATCACACAATTATAATAAAAAACAGTATGATAAAAATAGGGTAAAAATTCAAATAAAGGTAGGAGATTTCGTGTACGTAGAAAACGGAAATCGGTTAAATAGGAAAAAATTGGATGAATTAAAAATTGGCCCGTTTGAAGTATTAGACAAAATATCAAACTCTATCTATAAAATAAACACCGGTCATCGAAAATCGGAATCAAACTTATTTCACGTTACGAAACTCATCCTATTCCAACAATGACAATTCTTTCTAGTAAAGACTTTCGAGGGGGGGAGATATAAATGAAGTACCAGACTTCATTAATTTAGATTATTAAATTCTTTGGAACGCATCTGACAGCTAATGACAGGTGACAGCTGTCAGCTGAGAGGAGACCGGCCTTTGTCCAAAAACTGCATTGTAATACTGAAGATACGATCGTTGTTATAATACAAGTTAATATTATTCAAGGAAAGTGAAACAAATAGCTTTAATGTTGTTTCTCTTTACAGGTGAGTTATTTTATTTAGTTTTTGAAGTGTATAAAAGTTATAGTTAAGTATTTAGACGTAATGCTAATAAGTTAATAAAATTTCTCTTTACAGAGCAACGCAACTGACTTTGTTTCATTAAATACAACAATTTGTGTTGAACACACATTATAAATATATAATTTCATGGTCATACAAAAATTATACAAAACCTATTGCACCTCGCACTAATCACTACTTAATCAAAATGTAAACAGGCCAATAGGTAAAGTACCTGTACATATCTTTAGCATAAGTCATAACTGTGACACGCGAGTCTGTCGCGCGACATATATACTACAGTTGCCGAGAAACTTCTTGAGCCTAACCTTGACTGCGCAGTAGCCGATTTACGTACAAATATGCATGCGCAGATCCGCCATTTTGGGTCAAGAAGTTTCTCGGCAACTGTACCTGACACATCCTTTCTATGCCGCGCGAGCAAGACAGGAGATGCTGGGACGCGCGACAAGCGTAGTCACGGCAAGATATGCTAGCCCTACTGGAATTGATTGGGAGAATCTTGAATCGCTGAGTCAATCGCGTATTGTCGGGCATTCATGTAAACCTAACCTAAAGATTTAAACCGGAAGATAAATCGGACCGGCAATCCAGAGGTATAAGAGGTATTATACCGGGTTCGATTCCCGGTCTCTTCCACCAGGTAGCTCCTTTTTAAATTTTTCTTTAAGCTTTGATCTTTGTATTAAAGGCTTAAATAAAAAAAAAGTGTACCCACATTAAAAATAAATGAGACATTACATGTTTCATAAATTTATAAACAATAATATTTACAATAATAAAAAATTGCGTATTTATAATATAAAACGAGATATTATCTGTAGTCAACTAGGAACCCTTATAGTTTCGCCATGTCCGTCTGTCTGTCTGTCCGTCCGCGGCTTAGCTCCGTGATCATAAGTACTAGAAAGCTGAAATTTGGTATGAGTATGTGTATGTATCACGCCGACAAAACGGTAATATAAAAACTAAAAAAAAAAAGATTTTTTTCGGGTACCGTACACCTAAAGTGGGAGTGATTTTTCGTTTCGTTCCAACACTAGTGTGTGGGGTGTCGTTGAATAGGTATTTTAAAAATAATATGGGTCTTCCAGCATTATTTTAAAATCAGCAGTTTTATAAATATTCGCTCCGAAAATAAAAAAAATTGTGTCCCCTCTCTACCTTTTAAACCACGGGTCAAATATTATGGAAACATTCATGTTTTTTTTTTTTAAGTGCCGTGTTAGCTCGCGAGTGAGTAATTCAAATGAGATATATCATTTGGTTTAGCTCATTAGCTCTTTCGCTCACTGAAGATTCAAGTTGCTCAGTATCTCATCTATCATCTCAGTATTACTCACTCGCTCTCGCGTCTTTTAAAATCTAGATTGTCTCTAGTTCTCTACTCACTCGTGAACGATATAGTCTAAAGATCTGCTGAGCTAAATGAGTGATACGTATCTCGGTGAAATAAGACACATATCCTTTTACTTTAGTGACACATTCTGCGCATCTCACGCTGAACCCTAAAATCCCCGCCGCCGTACTACATGCTGCCGGCGCCGCCCCCCTGCGCCGCCGCCAGCAGCTCCGCCCCCTGCCCGCTGCCGGCTCCGAACTCCAGCGCAACATAATATTCCTCCGACGGCACCGTGGCGCGCGTGCGCCGGCCCTGACTTTATAACGAAAACGAACTCATTGATTTTTTTATATTGTGACTCAGGTGTCGGCTACATCATTTTGAACCACCGCCAATAATTTTTTTTAGAGTTGAGAGTGACTTTAATTTTGTAATTAAGTCTGTTAGTATTTATTTATGCGTGATTTTATTATATTGTAAGAATGCATATTATACTTAGTTTATTCGTGATATTATTTTGTTATGCAAATGGTAAGTTGGTTATTTTACATTGCAATTTTACAGCATTAATAATGACATAAATACTGAAATAAACACAACCTTAAAAAAAACGTAGTTATGAATTTATACTAGTGTATGATTAAATAATAGTAATTATTTTAAATGTCGATGGAATTTTTATATATTAAGAACATACATAATTCATGTACTAACAAAAATACACATAATTAATTGAATCAGGCGTTACTTTGCGGAAATCCATATTAATGAAAATAATAATATTGCTTTGAGTAAGTTCTGTTATTTTGGTGGTGGTTTGTTATATTTATTTGCGTATTTATTGTTCTTATCGTGGTGGGAGGGTGGGACAATTAAATGCATATATGCATGAAAAAATACGCAAATAAGTATAACGGGTTAGCACAAATTTAACTGGCACGATATTATATCGCGGAATAGCAAAGCAATATTATTATTTTCAAAAATACACATGTACTGAAAATTATACAAATTAGAAGAAGATAGACGATGTGACGTAATGCTTTCGTGAACATCCAAGAAAAAGGTTAACGTAAGATGAGGTTGAAGGGGACCACTTGTCTACTTTGTTCGTCACTAATTAAAGCCTATGCTTTAATTAGTGACGAACAAAGTAGACACTGTCGTATCAGGGGGCCTATGATAGTTGCTTTTATCACGCGATAAATAAGTTACAAAGCATCCGTGACGTTTTGAAAAGAGGCGAGCGTGATGCTTTGTCACTTATTTATCACGTGATAAACGCAACCATCACCCGCAGGAGACCAATAAATGAACAGGGATAAGAGTCTCGCTTGTCGATAGACTGCTACCTATCTTAAAGACATGAACTTACTGTGTTATATATGCTTCTCAGGTACGGAAATTAAGAATGAATAATAGTTATACCTAAAGAGATTTTGGTTACAGCATACAGGTATGACTACACATACTCCCAAGAGGCTGAAGGATGGCTGAAGCTGCATCAGATACCAGCCACGTGGCAGGACGCTTATCTTAACTGTTTCTATGAAGGTATTTCTTCTCTAATGGAGATATTATTAGTTAATGATTAATAAAAAACATATATTGGTGATAACAAGATTTAGTGAGCCACACCGGACTGTAAAAGTGACTAAGAACCTGCTCTGAAATTATACCAGATTAATGAAAATAATATTATTAAAACTAGCGGGAGACATATTTAATAATTATAAAAAACTGCGCCGCAGTGCAGTGGGCCGCGAGTTGTGTAACAGTACGGACAGCTGCCCCTGATGAAGAGCTCCATATGAGTTCGAAACATTAAGAGCCGTTCCTCTAAATTTTTACGTGAGTTTCGACCGTTATTTGTAATTGACAAAATTCCAAATTTTGAATCCTACAATTTTATAATATTTCTGTACTCCGCTTAAAAAAGGACTTACATCACTTTTATATTTTTCCTGGGATTACTAATTATTTTATTATTAATTTATTAAAATTTACTAAATCTTAAGTGAAGTAACTCCAAACTATGACACAATGTATTTATACAGATAGGTACAATAGTCTTGTGTCTAATAAAAAAAACTAATGCTGTTGGAGCTTGACATTATCGACGGCATATATTTTTTTCAAGGATATGTAGGTCAACTTTATGTGGATTTTGGGTTATTTCATGTATATTTTAAATTTCTTTACATATGGCAAAATAAATTCGAATAATTTTTAGGGTTCCGTAGCCAAATGGCAAAAAACGGAACCGTTATAGATTCGTCATGTCTGTCTGTCCGTCTGTCCGTCTGTCTGTCCGTCCGTATGTCACAGCCATTTTTTTCCGAAACTATAAGAGCTATACTGTTAAAACTTGGTAGGTAGATGTATTCTGTGAACCGCATTAAGATTTTGATGCAAAAATAATAAAATAATAATAAATATTGGGGGCTCCCCATACTTAGAACTGAAACTCAAAAATTTTTTTTTCATCTAACACATACGTTTGGGGATGGATAGGTCTTCAAAAATGATATCGAGGTTTCTAAAATATTTTTTTTCTAAACCGAATAGTTTGCGTGACAGACGCTTCCAAAGTGGAAAAAAGTAGGTCCCCCTCCCTCTAACTTCTAAAATAAGAAAATGAAAAATCAAAAAAAAACATATGATGTACATTACTATTAATAAATAAATAAATATCAGACAACCTCACACAAATCAACTTAGTCCCAAATTAAGCTCAAGAAGGCTTGTGTTATGGGTACCAGGCGACGATATACATACTTATATAGATAAATAAATACTTAAATACATAGAACATCCATGACCCAGGCACAAATATTCCTGTTCATCACACAAATATTTGCCCTTGCCGGGATTCGAACCCGGGACCGTCGGCTCAGTAGGCAGTTGCTTAACCACTGCGCCAACCGCGTCGTCAAACTACCAACGAAAAAAGTTTTGAACGAGATCTAGTAAGTAGTTTTTTTTAATACCTAACTTTGCACCTAATTTATATGGGGCGCTATACATACCAGGTGCAAACTTAACTTAACCACTTAGTGATGGAAAGTGTTTGTACGGAACCCTCGGTGCGCGAGTCCGACTCGCACTTGGCCGGTTTTTTTTTAGAATGTACAACTGTAGTACACGGCGCAAAGTTCTCTCGTTCTCACTATAAATTTCCACCTGTTAGAAATATGAAATGTTGTTAATTATTGGTCCAGTAGTTTATCAGGAAATGATAACGTACCAACACAAATAACCTCTAACTTCGAACGCTTATACCGCCTCCGCTCCGTTTTGTCTTCGTGGGTAAAAACGGCCTCGAGCCATCTTCAGTGAAGCGTTTCAACGGCCGCGGCATCGAGATTAGGTTCATTAAATTTGTCTTATCAACAAACTGGCGTACAAAGTACAGGAAGAAAAACATATAACGTATCGCTTTTTTTTTTAATTAGGTGGCGTGCTAGCTTCCCCAGAAAATGATCAGATGCGGTTGGAAATGATGGCGGCCATGCCGAGAAACTTGTCGGGCAGAGGCGTGTACACCGGGGTCCACGCTACATTCGGGAAGGGGGCTTATTTTTCAGTCGAAGGTAAGAATCGACCCTCCTCCTCGCGTCGTGTTCCTCATTACTGAGGGTCGTGATTCTCCGGATGCAGAAGTATTTTGTCCTTGATAAGTCTCTGCCACCTGTGTGACCTGTGTATGTCCCTTGCTGCACTCCATCATCGCGCAATTTGGTGTTGAGCGATGAGCGGACCTGGTCTGACCATTTTGTTGGGCTACGGCCTCTCGATCTTTTTCTTTCAATCTTCCCGGTGACCATAGGTGCTCAAGATTGTGCTCGTTCTTTCTGGAAATATGACCAAAAAAACTCCAAAACTCAAAAATACAGGATGAAATACCTAGGATCTCCAAGTACCGTACACGAAGCCATAAGCAACATCAAGGCTTTGCTTAGGTTCGTGGAGGAGTTGGGGTGGTTGGAGTAGCGCTACCCCCTTTTCACGCAAAATAGGCACGTTGGATGTCGACTTGTGGAAAATGCCCAGCGCAACTAACTAACTAACTAACTCCAAAATTCTACGAAGGATAATCGTGGAAAGTTAGGTCTTTATGTTCAGCTCACGGAGAATATAGCTGTTGGTACGGAACACTGTCCGGGGGATTTGCAGTATCTTCCTCCAGCACCACATCTCAAACGCATCGATGCGGTAAGAATCGACACCATTAACAGAGACGGACAGCAAGAAGCGGCTTTGTTTTATACTTTGTAGTGATGCACTATGTTTTACTGAACTTTCGTAGAAGTAATTGTATAAAGATGCGGTTAGAAATTATGTCAGTTTTACGCTTAACATCATATTCATATTCATATTCATTTATTTATAATATTTTCAATATTACACGTCAATACATGAAATCATTTATAAATTAATATACAAATTTAATTAACATTTACTCATATAAAGCAATGCCGTAAATAAGTGATACTATTTCATAATTTAACATTTAAAAATTCATTGAAGCTATAAAATGTGTGCTCGAGAAGCCAATTTTTCAGTCTCTTTTTAAAACAGCCTAGAGAGGGAGCTGATGTAATTGCCACTGGTAACTTGTTGTAGACTGTTGGGCACACAACGTGAGTTACCTTTCCAGATCTTGCTAGTCATCATGTCGGGCTGTGGCGTGTTCATCTTCTGTACAGTTGCCGGAAAACATCTTGAGCATAACGTTGACTGCGCAGTTACTAATTTACGTACAAATAATTACATACATGCGCAGATCCGCTATTTTTGTTCAAAAAGTTTCCCGGCAACTACAACCAAAGTTTTATGCAAATCATGTTGAAGGGTTGAAATAAAACTGGCAAATATTTAAGATAGGTACCTATATTCACCATTATCTATACTTACATCTATGACGATACAACGCAAACTTGAACTAACGAACTAACTCACAGACTACTACCGTTAAATAATAAAAATATATAACAGAATTGTTAAAATAACATCTATCTCATAAGACATAACACATCGTCTAAATAACATTGCTCGCTAGAACCACATAAATAATATCTCTTTGTTTGGTGAACGAATTTTTAGAAATGATGTCATGGATAATAAGTAGTTACTGTCGAGTTTCAACGCTTTAGTTACTAACCATAGGTATTTAGAAAAACCAGTTGAGGTAGATGAATCATTGTTTCGGGTTTACGCTTCGTTCCAACAATTACACATATTTGTAATGATTCGATGAATACCGTTTAAAACAGAGATGTTGCTTCCCGAGGGAAAGGCACGGTCATTCACCGAGACCAAGCTCATAAGGGGCCTCCGACCAAATTCTATAGATCTTAGGGCAAAGTCTCGAACTAACATGGGTAACACTTTTTTTCTCTTAGATCTTTTATAACCTAGCTGTCCCTCCTTCTTAGTCCTTCTCCTAAGTGTTGAGGATCGTGACCCCGTTTATTAATTTGTCGTCATCGACAAACTGTCACCAGCGCAGTGCTGCGCCAGCCTAAAGGCCTCATGGCATCTTGACTGCCTTCAGTAATAAATCCGTCCATTGCATTGGTCTGCCGCCACGTGGTCTCTTGCCCTGCCTCTTGCCCGTTCCAAGCAGCCGCTCCTAGCTGCACCACAGATTTAATAATTACCAATTATTTTACGCCTCTGTACTCGGACCACAGCTCTCTATGGTGCTTAAATGTCAAGAACACTACGTGGATCGTAGCCAATTTGAGCAAGCATTCAGTAGGCGCATGGTTATAAAATATTAAATTCATATGAAACACTTCAGCACCTCTAGCATAAATGTCATACGCGAATTATAAACCATTTCAAATATATTTCATAAATGGGTCAACTATCTTTTTATATGATACAAATCCAGCGACGACGTGGTTACACTGGCTACCTGTAGACAGTATCACCATCGAGAGAAACTGTGAAACAATATGAGAAGTAGACCTTGGTAAGAAGACCATCCGCAACAAGTAAGTAGAAAGGACTTCATTATACAGGGTGGAACAGAACGAATGTCTTTTTTGAAAATAATATTATTATTATAATTTATTTAATGTGAAATTGTTGATGTAATGGTGAAATGCTTGCAATAATATAAAAAAAAAAACAAAACATTCAAGATTATAAATTTTAACATACATGTACAACCTTACTGCTTCTACGCTAATTGTAATTTCAAACTTACAGATAACCTGTAGGTTGACTTGTAGGTATAGGGATGAGAAAACACAGATTTTGCACGAAAGTTTAACAAGCTGTAACTTGAAAACGGTGACAGATGTTAGCATAGTTTATTTGGAGAAAATAATGTTTAAAGGCTAGGGGCAAGTGCTGTACCTGTGGACACTTTCCAGAATTTGACCTTTTATCAGTTGTTAGACCAAAACTAAGGGTATTACCAATAAATTATTTATTTTATTTTAATCACAGTTAAACTATCTTTAAAGTCCACATATATTTTCTACGCTAGCTATCCGGAGATGGCGGATAAAAAATAAAATACGAAAATACTCATTTTGTCCATAGGCACATCTCCTGTTTGTACCTATGGACACTAACAACGTACCTGTGGACGGTAACGTACCTATGGACAATAATCAACAACATTCTTTGAAACAGAATAAACTTCTAAAATAACGTAATCAACAACATACAATTAATCAACATGTAATTATAAGTTGTTCTGCATATCATAATTACTTTTTTTTCTTCTTGAAATGTAATATTCTTAGCAGAATCTCAAGTATAATTATGGGACTTTAAAAAGCCTCCATAGTCAGCAGATTTAGCATAATCATCGTTTGACACTTTACATTCTTAAGGAAAACCTCATTTTCTTTATGAAAAATAATCAACAATCAATAACAACATAATGTTAAGTAATCATACAGCTGTTGCTCCTCAGTATTGCTAAAGATCCTCCTGATATCATTTTTGAGGAGTTCTAAGCCTTCTTCACCAATATTTCGACAGTAATGTTTTTTTTTGTATTTAAAAATTATCGAATTTGGGATTTTAAACGTCTCTATGGCTTTCCTTACTGAAGTCAGAATGTCCAGGCATATCTTGTCTCTTTTTTCCCAGTTTTACTACGAGGCACTAAATAAAACAAAAATATTAATTTTACTGTCCACAGGAACATTCAGTATAATTGTACCTATGGACAGTCCACAGGTACATTTACGGAGGTGTCCACAGGTACAATTTCTGCGGTTTTTATTTTGAATTCATACCGGTCACTATTAATGCTACCTACGACTAACGAAATCTTGTAGAAATAACGTTTACACCACATAAATTAATATGCCACTGCAAAGACACCCGTAACATTTGCAGATTTTGCATTAAACATACTTAAAAAGAAGGAAAAAAACTTACTTTTTGTCACAAAAACTTTCGGCAGCCATAAAACACTCCGTTTCTGCCATCCTTAAAGATGGCGACTAGCTAGTGTTGCCATATGAAAAAAATGCTTTTCAAATAAGTGATTGCTATTGGTCTATGGTTATTCGTTTTCTGGGTATGAGTAGTGTCCACAGGTAAAACCGTCCACAGGTACAGCACTTGCCCCTACATTTGCAAGAAAGATCCTTATGCATTGGACGTTAGCTTTGGTCCATGATATAAGTATCGCATTTTATCCAGGTACCCCGCTGTCCCGTATGCCGATTCAATGGGCCCGCGATGAACCTAACAACGAAGACAACAATGAAGACTGCCTGATAATGCTGTCGCACGGTGAATTGGGAGACGCCAAGTGCTCCGAAACCTTTCCCTACTTCTGCTACATCAAGAAGACGAAGGGAGTTAATGCGTGTGGCACTGTAGACGACGGTAAAGTTTACTTGAATTATTATTTATAATTCTAGTTCTAAGAACTTTGGAATGAACTGTCGCTCGCGGTATTTCCACAAAGATGCAGTTTTATTTCTTTTCAAAAATAAGAATACTGTTTTCTTTAAGTAAAATGAGCTTCAATAATATAATATGATTTAAGGCCATTTCCCTCCTGTGCCCATATTTTTTCCCACTGTATATATGTATAAATACTTATTTTTTATTTTATTATATTTATTTACACAGACTGCTTATATTAGACCCTTTTTCTGCTTGGCTTTGCCGATTTAAAAAAAAAAAACCACATTCCAATTACAGAATACACATTGGACACAAAAACGGGCAGCTGCTACAAGGTGCACAGGTCTCCCCTAAATTGGACGCGCGCTTTCGTCGCTTGCGCACGGGAAGGCAGCTATCTTGCTATAATAAATAGGTGAGGACATGTTAGTAAGGTGATGTGATGAAATATAAAATTATATATAAGCCTTAAGACGATATGATATACGTTCTTGTGTAATTATGTAAATAAATTAAATATCCTACTCCCTAGAAGACGCCCGCAATGTGCCCGCACAACCTTCTTTGTTTCTTTACGTAAAAAAATATCCTATTGGTATTATAATTTTTGGATATGCAAAAAAATCTGATTCTATTTAAGCGTGATGAGAATAGGATAGGTGGCGTTCGAGTATAATATATAACAAAAAACTTATTTTTATTTTTATTTACGCCGCCCTAGGCCGTAAGTGGAGATTTCTGGGGAGAAAACCTCTCTTCCTGGCCAAGGCAAGACTTAAAACTTTAACAAACCATGGGCGGTAATATAGGGGATTCACGAATTCACGGTCCTGAGTATGTAATGTAATAATATTACGACCGCGTATCGCATATTCTACTCGCTCGGCTCTTGCTGGAGGTATACTACAGGGTGCAATACTACTCAAAACATCACGTACTAACCAAGCCGGGCTTCCCTACTAACATTATTAATATTTCAGTGCAACAGAAGCCCAGGTTTTGGTCTCTTTGTGGGATAAGGCCCGACCCCACTTCGTGGCTGGAAAATACAACAGGGACAGCGCATTCCTCGGATTCAGAAACTTCGAGAACAATTTCCTCTGGATGACGATACACGGTACGATACAATGGTACTCTGTTATTGTTTTCACATAATATTATAAATATTAAAAAAATCGGCCAAGTGCAATTCGGACTCGCGCACCGACGGTTCCGTATTTTTTTATATATTTATTAGGATTCCGTAGTCAACTAGGAACCCTTATAGTTTCGCCATGTCCGTCTGTCCGTCTGTCCGTCCGTCCACGGTTTAGCTTCGTGATCATTAGTACTAGAAAGCTGAAATTTGGTATGATTATGTATATGTATCACGCCGACAAAACAGTAAAATAAAAACGAAAAAAAAACCTTTTATTCGGTACCTCTCGTACACCTAAAGTGGGGGTGATTTTTTTTTTCGTTTCTAAACTAGTGTGTGGGATGTCGTTGAAAAGGTCTTTGTAAAATAATAGGGGTCTTCAAACATTATTTTTTGATAAAGTCAGCAGTTTTATAAATATTCGCTCCAGAAATCCAAAAATGGCGTCCCCCTCTTCTAACTTTTCAACCACGGGTCAAAAAATTATGGAAAAATTCATGAAAATGAGGCTTTATAAGTAATTTCAATGAAAACTATATTGCATAAAATCGGTTGAGCCTTTTTGAGAATTTGATTTGGTTGAGAATTTTCTTTAAAATGACGTAAGTGCCGCCCGGTGTCCTTATACTCCGAACGTTACACATATTAGTTAAGTGCCATACTGCATTAAAACATTCCGCTCAATCTGGCGCGTATAATCGATAAGTTCCAGAAGGTAATAAGTAATTGCAGTTACTCTGGCGTTTACGACTTTTTAATAGAGCTTGAAATAAAATCGCTGTTTTAACTTTTAAGCCCGTCTATTGTAAAGGATGGGCAACTACGGAACCCTACACTGAGCGTGGCCCGACATGCTCTTGGCCGGTTTTTAGGGTTCCGTAGTCAACTAGGAACCCTTATAGTTTCGCCATGTCCGTCTGTCCGTCTGTCCGTCCGCGGCTTAGCTCCGTGATCATTAGCACTAGAAAGCTGAAATTTGGTATGAGTATGTGTATGTATCACGCCGACAAAACAATAAAATAAAAACTAAAAAAATATGTTTTTTTCGGGTACCTCTCGTACACCTAAGGTGGGGGTGAATTTTTTTTTTCGTTCCAACCCTAGTGTGTGGGTTGTCGTTAAATAGGTCTGTTAAAAATAATAGGGGTCTCTAAGCATTACTTTTTGATAAAGTCAGTAGTTTTGTAAATATTCGCTCCGAAAATAAAAAAAATAGTGTCCCCCCCCCCTCTAACTTTTCAACCACGGGTCAAAAAAATATGGAAAAATTCTTGGAAATGAGGCCTTATAAGTACTTTCAATGAAAACTATATTGAACAAAATCGGTCCATCCGTTTTTGAGTTATCGCAAAATTTCATAATTTTCTTTAAAAAGACGTAAGTTGACTTCCAGAAGGTAATAAGTAATTACAGTTACTTTGGCGTTTACGACCTTTTCCCGTCTTTCCGTCTGACCGTCTCTTGTGAAGGATGAGCAAATACGGAACCCTACACTGAGCGTGGCCCGACATGCTCTTGGCCGGTTTTCGTTATAGAGGTAACAGCCATACATCATCTGTGAAAATTTCAACTAGACAGCTATCACGGATACAGCCTTGTGACAGTATCGAGAAAAAAACCGGTCAAGAGCATGGCAGGCCACGCTCAGTGTAAAAATATTTTTTTAGTTTTTATTTTACCGTTTTGTCGGCGTAATACATACACATACTCATACCAAATTTCAGCTTTCTAGTACTAATGATCACGGAGCTAAGCCGCGGACGGATGGACAAACAGACATGGCGAAACTATAAGGGTTCCTAGTTGACTACGGAATCCTAAAAACGGCAATCACGCAAACGCAACGCAAATCACGTTGGTTGTATGGGAGCCCTACTTAAATATTGATTTTACTCTGTTTTTACTATTTTGTTGTTATAGCGGCAACAGAAATACATCATCTGTGAAAATTTCAAGTGTCTAGCTATCACGGTTCTTAAGTTACAGCCTGGTGACAGACATACGGACAGACAGTGAGGGCTTAGTAATAGGGTCCCTTGAACTGAGCTATCACATCGTGACGTCAAGCACACCGATGATTATGAAATCAAAGATTTGGTGTGATTAACGTAACCGAGTGGTAGCTCAGTTGGGAGAGCACTACGCCGGAAACGTAGGGTTGCAGGTTACAGTCCTGCTTACATTGCACTGGATCACATTTCATTTTTCTTTAATAAGTGACCTTTGTGTCAATATTCATATACTCATATTTATTAAAACATTGCAGGACAAACCATCACAGCAGCCGGGTATGACCAATGGGCCGATGGCCAACCAGATCACTACAATGGCCACCAGGATTGCGGGTCCATGTTCAAAAATGGCCTGTTGGACGACAATAATTGCGAGTACACGTTGCCATTTATCTGTGAGAGGGATCCTAATAGTCTACTATCTCATCCTTAAGACTTATAATTGAATACTTACCCTTGTATAGTTGACGGCAAACTTTTTGCACAACAATGGCGGATCTGTGCATGTATGTATATATGTACCGCTACTGCGCAGTCAATGTTATGCTCAAGAAGATTGCCGGCAACTGTAGTTATTAACCACTTTTTAAAATAAAATTCCCGTGATACGTGTAGTTACTGTCACGGTTACGGACTAGCGCGCGTTTTTCTCATGAATAAGGACTCTGTACGACTACGTGTTACTTACGACTAGTCTGACTTTAAAATGACTTTCGCTGACATATTATTGTATACCGCTAAACGGTTTATTGTGACACTCCCATTATTTTATTAAGCAGCTTCTGTATGCTACATACACTCACACTCATATACTACATACATTCACACACACACACACACACACACACACACACACACACACACACACACACACACACACACACACACACACACACACAAACATACCATGAATATAGTATTGTATAAGTATTACTTAAATTAGGCTAAATCCCAAATTAAACATGTATTATTAATAGATAAACATTGTTAAAATATATAAAGCTAATATTAAATAAGTAACCTCTAGATGTACATATAATATTTCCTATCTACTTACCAGTATGGAAGAGCGGGGCATCCTAACACAGGCTTACTTACCTAAAAGGAAGTCCCAATCACTGCAGACATTGTACTAGTTAAAAAAGGCAAAATAAACAATTTTTCATTTTCATTTTCATTTTTCATTGATTTCTGATTTATATCGAGCGATATACTTGAATACATAAGAAATGGGTTTACTCACGTCACGTCGATTAAGTATTTCAAAACGTTTCACAATTCATAAGCATGAGCTGCGTTAGGTCGTGATGACAGCTTGGCGCAAACTATGTGACATTGCTCTGTCAGCGCGGCTGCTTTTGCGAGAATCTACCTTCACATATGTCAAAAAGGGTTACACAATAGGGTCTTGTTGACAGAGCAATGTTTGCACCGAGCCGTTTTCGCGACCGAACACAGCTCATAAAGAATTTCGAATCGAATCGAAAAATGTCGAGCAATTGATTTTAACGACGTGAGTGTACCTGATACACATTTTTTATTTACTAACTCATTTTGTTTGATTTACTTAGACATACATTACCTACAAATTTTATTTATATTGAATAATTTATATGATTTTATTATTGTTTAGATAGCTTAAAAAATCGGTCAAGTGCGAGTCTGTGCTCGCGCACCGAGGGTCCTTACAAGCTTTCACTTATCCCATCTTAATTGGCCTGGTTGAGTTAAGTTTGCACCTGAAATGTATGGCGCCGGATACAAACGAGGTGCAAACTTAACGCAACCGAGTTTTTCAAATATGATGTTTGAAAAGGATATAAATTTTTAATGATTTTATTACAAATGTATATTTTTATAAGTATTTTTAGTATGTGACGATATTCCTTGCCAAATTTCATAGTTCTAGGTCATCGGGAAGTACCCTATCATTTTGATTCCCTTGAGAGTGTCGAAATGTACGGTTTTTGCGACATAAACGGCCATATCTTTTTTTCACGTTAATGTAGAAGTTTGATTTTTTCACAGCTTCAGGGGCCGTAGACTCCTATAAGGGTTCCGTTTTTTCCGATTGAGGTACGGAACCCTAAAAACATTCCAAATCCCATATAGTTTGTTTGTATATGTATACAATACATATATTTTTTATTTTTGTACAGTAATGAATAGGTAAGAAGATTGAGTTTATGAAAGATTTTGTTGTTTTCTTTTATTTCCCAACATGTTGCTGTTCAGCCCACGCCATATTGCGGATTATTAGTGGTAGGTACTTACTATTTACTAGTACTTAATTTTTTTTTTTACTAGCAACGACAAATTTTTGGTAGGTAACTGACGTTAAAAGTCAGCGAATGTCACTGATGTAAACAAAGAGGAAATGATTAAATATCCCGGGGATTTCAAGTAATTTGCGCATAATAAGCCAAAACTATGCACAGTGATGAAAGTGTTTATTATTTTTCAATAAGATTCCATATTTATTTTAGGTACAAGGACAGCGAAGGATTGAGCAGCAATCCACTAAATAAAGTTTTGAATTTGGTTCATGACTTAACGCTATTGTCATTTTTTATAATGCATATATTTGACGTATGATGCCGCTACAAACAGCTTTCATAAGGCAATATTATGAAAGCTGTTTGTAGCGGCATCATACGTCAAATATATGCATTGCACAAGGGTAAGTATTCAATTATAAGTCTTAAGGATGAGATAGTAGACTATTAGGATCCCTCTCACAGATAAATGGCAACGTGTACTCGCAATTATTGTCGTCCAACAGGCCATTTTTGAACATGGACCCGCAATCCTGGTGGCCATTGTAGTGATCTGGTTGGCCATCGGCCCATTGGTCATACCCGGCTGCTGTGATGGTTTGTCCTGCAATGTTTTAATAAATATGAGTATATGAATATTGACACAAAGGTCACTTATTAAAGAAAAATGAAATGTGATCCAGTGCAATGTAAGCAGGACTGTAACCTGCAACCCTACGTTTCCGGCGTAGTGCTCTCCCAACTGAGCTACCACTCGGTTACGTTAATCACACCAAATCTTTGATTTCATAATCATCGGTGTGCTTGACGTCACGATGTGATAGCTCAGTTCAAGGGACCCTATTACTAAGCCCTCACTGTCTGTCCGTATGTCTGTCACCAGGCTGTAACTTAAGAACCGTGATAGCTAGACACTTGAAATTTTTATTTAAAAAATCGGTCAAGTGCGAGTCTGTGCTCGCGCACCGAGGGTCCTTACAAGCTTTCACTTATCCCATCTTAATTGGCCTGGTTGAGTTAAGTTTGCACCTGAAATGTATGGCGCCGGATACAAACGAGGTGCAAACTTAACGCAACCGAGTTTTTCAAATATGATGTTTGAAAAGGATATAAATTTTTAATGATTTTATTACAAATGTATATTTTTATAAGTATTTTTAGTATGTGACGATATTCCTTGCCAAATTTCATAGTTCTAGGTCATCGGGAAGTACCCTATCATTTTGATTCCCTTGAGAGTGTCGAAATGTACGGTTTTTGCGACATAAACGGCCATATCTTTTTTTCACGTTAATGTAGAAGTTTGATTTTTTCACAGCTTCAGGGGCCGTAGACTCCTATAAGGGTTCCGTTTTTTCCGATTGAGGTACGGAACCCTAAAAACATTCCAAATCCCATATAGTTTGTTTGTATATGTATACAATACATATATTTTTTATTTTTGTACAGTAATGAATAGGTAAGAAGATTGAGTTTATGAAAGATTTTGTTGTTTTCTTTTATTTCCCAACATGTTGCTGTTCAGCCCACGCCATATTGCGGATTATTAGTGGTAGGTACTTACTATTTACTAGTACTTAATTTTTTTTTTTACTAGCAACGACAAATTTTTGGTAGGTAACTGACGTTAAAAGTCAGCGAATGTCACTGATGTAAACAAAGAGGAAATGATTAAATATCCCGGGGATTTCAAGTAATTTGCGCATAATAAGCCAAAACTATGCACAGTGATGAAAGTGTTTATTATTTTTCAATAAGATTCCATATTTATTTTAGGTACAAGGACAGCGAAGGATTGAGCAGCAATCCACTAAATAAAGTTTTGAATTTGGTTCATGACTTAACGCTATTGTCATTTTTTATAATGCATATATTTGACGTATGATGCCGCTACAAACAGCTTTCATAAGGCAATATTATGAAAGCTGTTTGTAGCGGCACTAGGGTTAAATTGAAACTTGTTAGGCTGTAAATTTGTGGTCTGTTATATAACGATAGATATTTAGGTTCTGCGCTACAATATGATACATATATGAATATGTGAAAGATTCTGAGCGTTTTTCAAAAAAAGTGTACATGGCAAAATTTGAATGTCCCACACGTTCAACGTGTTTTTTTTTTACTTTACCTTTAGTATTTGGGTATATGAGTGGTATCATTTGATTCTGTAGATGTGGGGCATTCATTTTATATTTATAAAACGATTATATTATATTTATTACTAGATTTATTGCAAAATAAAGATATGAAAAGTGCTAAAATGGGTATGTCCCACGTCGACTCAGTCATGTTCAGAGGCTTGCAGAAACTCGAAATAAATTTGTATGAATATTGAATGTGGTCACACAGATAAAGTAATGAGTCTAGATTTTAGTCGTGTCCTTTATTTATAAATAAATACGGTTTATAATGCCGAAAAACTACTTTTTCCACTGTCCAAAGAAATCGACAGACCGGAACTTCCGGTTATAGTCACAAGCGATTTTAACATACTTGTGCAATCGATATTCCCCAAAAAGCGTTAATTTTTCAATCCTGGCAACATTTTAATGCTATAGGCATCGGATTTCATTGCAAATATAACGTCAGTTCCGTGAAAACGGTGACGAAAGGTGGACGCTGTGTCAGTGCGCTAAAAATAGGATTTCGAGTTAGTAACAGTTTTTTCGGTAAGTAGATTATAATTAACTTTTTAAACACAATTAGACATAGAAGAAACTATCGTAGTATCCGAAACTAAACCAAAAACACATTGAATTGGTTCAGAACACGTTGAAATTTTGATTTTAAATTGTCGAGGTAGAATTCGTCACGTCCGATTCGTGACGTGATATACTACCGGAACGATTTTGTGACGAATTGGAACTATAAAGCTTAGTACACAATCGAAATGTGACCGATGTTTTAACCGACTTCTAAAAAAGGAGTTACTTAGTTTGACCCATATGTTTGTTATACATGCATGTTTATCCGCCATTATCTCGCATTTGTCAGAACCGATTTTGATGCGGTTTTCAGAAAAGTATGTGTTATCTCCGGAAGAAATGACTAAAAAGCAAAATAACAATTAAAACATTTATAAAAACCGGCTAAGAGCATGTCGGGCCACGCTTACAGTCGAGTTTTTAATTAGGCGAACTAACTTGACAGCTGAAAGTGTTGTCAGAAATGAAGAAAAAAAATTGTGATTGGTTTATGTCGATATAACCTTAAGTATACACCCATAAACCTTAACATATTGCAATAAGGTTTATATTTGTTTATAACTGTCAAGAAAACAAAAGGCAGACAGCGTTCTAAGCGATAACCTAAAATAAAGTTCGTTCGATGTAAGTATTTTAATTACAACCGTTTTTAGGGTTCCGTACCCAAAGGGTAAAAAACGGGACCCTATTACTGAGACTTCGCTGTCCGTCCGTCCGTCTGTCACCAGGCTGTATCTCAAGAACGGTGATAGCTAGGCAGCTGAAATTTTTACAGATGATGTATTTCTATTGCCGCTAGAACAAAAAATACTAAAAATAAAATAAAATAAATATTTAAGGGGGGCTCCCATACAACAAACTTGTTATAGATTATGGTACGGAACCCTTCATGCGCGAGTCGGACTCGCACTTGCCCAATTTTTTATTAATGAGAATTAATACTGTTATTCTATATTTTGAAATGTTCATGTTGCTATTACTTGCTAAAGGTAATCGTAATATTGTATGTTTTATTTTAAACATTTTTAATAAAACATTATTAATAATCTATAAAAATAGATAAATAACACTAATAAAACTTTCAATATTAAGATTATCATTTACTCATGAAAGATTTTTATGTAATACATTATAATATACATGGTAAATATTTATTATTACTAGTTTAATACATGCTTTATTATTACATATATAAACTAGTAATAATATATATTATACCATTTTGATTCCGTTGCAATAAATACGATTCATGACATAATATTTTTGTGATTTTATTTCAATACTAGCTGTGCCCCGCGGTGTTACCCGCTCATCCCACGGGAACACTACATTTATTCGGGATGAAAAGTATCCTATGTCCTTCCCCGGGACTGAAACTATCTATATACCAAATTTCATCTAAATCGGTTCAGCGGTTTAAGCGTGAAGAGGTAACACACAGACAGACAGACAGACAGACAGACAGACAGACAGACAGACAGACAGACAGACAGACAGACACACTTTCGCATTTATAATATAATATATATATATATATATATATATATATATATATATATATATATATATAATAGCTGTGCCCCGCGGTGTTACCCGCTCATCCCACGGGAACACTAAATTTATTCGGGATGAAAAGTATCCTATGTCCTTTCCCGGGTCTCAAACTATCTCCATACCAAATTTCATCTAAATCGGTTCAGCGGTTTAAGCGTGAAGAGGTAACAGACAGACAGACAGACAGACAGACAGACACACTTTCGCATTTATAATATTAGTATGGATATTCAATCTATGTACACTATTCCTTACATTTTCCAGTTAGTCACATGAGATTCCGTTTAGTTACTGTCCCAAGATTTGGGATGTTGAAAATAATTATTTCTGGCTGCTGCAGTGCAACAATTCACATATTTAAGCGTTAACATTACTAAATGAATATTCCTTAATGTAATAAAAAATATTATTCGTTGATTTGTCGCATTTTAATGCAAAAAAATACATGTTTTAGCAGTCATTTGGTGGTGATTGTGACGAACTGGACCTTTATTTTATCCTCAAAGCTTGCTCGTTCCATTAATTCTATAAATTAAACCCGTTTTAAATAGTTTATTGTCTGTATTTTAAATGTGTAAACTAAAACTGGTCCAAAAAATACTTCAATCAATTTATACTGAATTTTATATTAGTGACTATCCGGAACTAGTTTCACCACAATCTGAGTTTAAAATGTCGATATTTTCTATATTTTTTAATATTTTAATGCCATTTTCTCAAATAATACACTATAACTTATGGGGAATTAAATAAGCCACGAAAATTTAAAATCGGTGTTATAAAAAAAATCGTTTTCCGGTTCGTCACGTGTACACTTTTTTTGAAAAACGCTCTTCTGCGCTACAATAATAGGCTATTTGACTGATGTTGAATTCTACAGCGTACTGTAGTTATATGAATAAAATTAGCTAAATATAGCACGAAACAAAGAAAAAAATTCCAGAAACATATATCTTTTTTGGAAATATGTGACTTCAAAGGTACGCAAATTTTATGATTTTTTTTTTAATCCAAAATTAATTTTGAAAATGTTTTCAGAATCCTCATAATTTTACGAAACAATAATTGTATGACAACTATGAACTTAAACGCACTTTTTCACGGTGAAAATGCCAAATTTCTTAATTTTTCCATACAATTATTGGTACCTATACCGGCCTGTGACGTCACTAGCCTGACGCGTTTTGTATGGAGCGTTTTTAGCGCTACGTAGAAATGTTGAACTTTGACGGTCATTTCTGACTTTTAGAGCAGTTTAAGTGTAGTCAGTCCCATATAGACATTTGATCACAATAAAAAATAGAATCGATTGACATCCTCAAAAAAAATTAGTTAACATGTCTATTATGATTTATGAATACGTGAAATAAGATATGCTATAATATTAAAACATTGACATATTTATTTAACATAAATTAAAAGCATGGTACATTAAATATACACATGAATTATAAAGCTATTTACAAAAATAATCACAAAAATCATTAATTTTACAGCTCACAGATTACCTAAAACTAACTACTTTAATGATTTCTGTCATTTAATGACTTGACACATATAAACGGAACAGTCCTGACTGACTGACTCACTCACTCATTAATGTAGAGCCGAAACTATTGAACCTAGAATATATCAAGTATACGATAGAAGAAAGCACTAAGAAGGGGTATTTCAAAATTCATCCCTTATAGGGTGTCGAATCGGGGCTGGTCTTCGAAACTGCTCATAAACAACCTTATTTTTTTGAAATCAGTAAAAAATCATAAAAATCTGTTGACGAATTCGATCTGTACACGAAAACCGCCGGAAACATAAATGGATCTATACATTCAGATATACGAAAGCATTCTGAAGCGAAACGCTACTTTAATTTTCCAGTCAAATGTAACGATGATTGTTCTCTTAAAAAAACAGCCAACGACAGGTCAGTAAAAACACAGCAAAGTTATTATATCACTTCTCCTGCTCGCTTCGTTCGCTGCATCGAGGCACAAAAAGGATTATAGATTTTCTTTCTCCGCAAAAAAAAACCTAAGCATGTACATTCTGCCGTCTTACGCTAAAAGGTCGTATCTTTATACGGATGTCATAGTATAAGTCCGTTTACCGTAGCATGGCAGCATTAATAAGGACATTGACTCATAAATGCTTTCAGAATAACAATGGACCAATAACTAATTCAAGAGATCTGTCAATGTCTAAACAAAGTGTGCTTTTGAATTTTAATCCATGGCTTTTGTGCGGTAGCTGTGCAGATACTATTAACTTCCCTGTTATATAACTAAGTTATACACGAACGCGCCGTAATCAATCGACTTACTAACGTAGGGGAGAGTAACCTATATTGAACCGACGCTTAAATTGGACAACTTCTGTATTTCTACCAAATAACACAATTTATTTACAATGGCAACAAAAAATGAAGCGACGACAGCGCCATAATCAGTCCACCAATTTGGTGTAATAAATAAATTGTGTTATTTGGTAGAAATACAGAAGTGGTCCAATTTAAGCGCCGGTTCAATAAAGGTTACTCCCCCCCTATATGGCCTGGTGTTAGTGTTAACCCTTAACTACCTACGTCCGATTTCTTTAGCACAACCACCTACGAGAGGTCATGGAGACCTCTACTTGAAATGGGTCTAAAATATGTTTAAGTATTTATGTGAGAGGTACATTGATATAATATTTACCGTTTTAACGGTTTTAGGTATTTATTACCAAATATTGATACAACATTAATTAACAATATGTTCTTTAAACTTGACATAATCACATTCCCTTACGTTTTTACGAAAAAAAATTTTTAAAACATTTGGAACATGAGATCACAAAATATTCTGACACTATATATAATTTTCTTGGTAAATCTTAAAATACAATAATTAGTCAAGCAAATCAGCTATAAATTGTATATAAAAACTAGTTTTTTTTATAAAATTGCAAGATATTAAAATAGCCATTTCTTTAACTTAGTCACATTCCCTCAAATGTTTTAACAAACAAAAATTAAAATTTTGGAACACGAGATCACAAAATATTCTTAAACTATATATTTTTTTCTTGATAAATCTTAAAGTACAATAATCAGTCAAGCTAATCAGTTATAATTTTTATGTAAAACCAATGATTTTTATAGCCGTATCTCGCGACAGCCAATTGTTACACATTTCATACGTTTCGAGCATTGAATGCAGATTTGTTTTCTTGCATTCAATTCATATGTACTGCGTCTTCCGCTGCTTTTTGGGGTCACAAGTTGAGCAACATTTTCGAAGTTGCAATCGTTCTTCAGCATTGCCTGGGACTCATCTGTGCTGATAAGTCTGTATCTTTGTTGAGGATATTGTTGATATTGATTATATAGATCCCGTAAAGAACTGTTGCCAGATGTCCAGTGGGCTCGATGTAGAGGTCAATACATCGCGGTAAGCTTGTCTGATACCCTGTGCTTCATTGACTAGGTACATTATGTTGCAAGGTCCTTGATCATAGTGATGGTGGTTCAGATGCCCACCGAAAGCGATTCTTGCAGAAATAGTTCTTCTTTTTAGGTCTTGATCACAGTTGTAATAATGGCACTTCGTCGTCTGAAGAAAATTAATGTTCGTAATCTTGCTGCATTACCGGTCTAGGTTTCGATCGTCGCTGTAATAATAGCACTTCGTCATCAGAACATGACTATAGCAGAACATGACTAAAGCCGAAGCCGAAATGACATCCATCTAAAGACCCTGGTGGTTCTTAGTTTGATTCTAAATCGCTACCTTCATCATCTGGCAAGTCATCTTCATCGTGAGGGCACTTCTCGTAACCATCTTTCGACCGTTACATCATTAAGAAGCATTTTTAAATAAAACTAAACATGAAATGCGTTCAAGTATTGAAAATTACAACGTCATAAAAATAAACGCAACCACCTAGGCAAGGTCTCAGAGACCAGCAAGAAATAATACGAAACCACCTAGGCAAGGTCGCTGAGACCACTAACGACAGTTTTATACTCACCAAATTCACAGAGGCACACATCCAAACGCGTTGAACACATGGCTGGCACTGATACGGCAGCGAGGAAAGGTACAAGGTCACGGAGGTCCGTGCCATCAACATGCGATGAGTTATTCACAAATTTTGCATTTGTCTGGTCCTCAGGACCTTGCCTAGGTGGTTAAGGGTTAACGCATTGATTGTTGATTAGTGCGAGTTCATACATTAGCTGCTAAACGCACGAATCAAAATGTAAACAGGCCAATAGGTAAAGTACCTGAATCTCTAGCACACCTGTCACAGGCGACTATTTCTCGCGCGAGATAATTGCCAGTCTCTTTCCATGCAGTAATGTAAGAGGGTGACGGGTAGCGCTATGTCGCATGACAAGAGTCGCGAAGAATAGTTGTGCTAGACGGGCTGTAACTAGCATAACGTGCGACATATACTACCTTTTTTTTTTACATGGATGAATCCTCATTGGATCCCCGCCCTACGGGGAAGAGCGTGGGTATGTCGGACTCTACTGAGAAGCAGTACCGACTAAACCTCCATGGTATGCCCATTCGCGGCAATGGTAGGGATGGCACGGGAGCGCAAAAATTTTACCTGTCACATTCTTTTCTATGCCGTGCGAGCAAGACAGGTGATGCTGAGTCGTGCGACAACCGTAGTCGAGCGTTTTTCAAAAAAAGTGTACACGTGACGAACCGGAAAACGTTTTTTTTTATAACACCGATTTTAAATTTTCTTGGCTTATTCAATTCCCCATAAGTTATAGTGTATTATTTGAGAAAATGGCATTAAAATATTAAAAAATATAGAAAATATCGACATTTTAAACTCAGATTGTGGTGAAACTAGTTCCGGATAGTCACAAATATAAAATTCATTATAAATTGATTGTAGTATTTTTTGGACCAGTTTTAGTTTACACATTTAAAATAAAGACAATAAACTATTTAAAACGGGTTTAATTTAAAGAATTAATGGAACGAGCAAGCTTTGAGGATAAAATAAAGGTCCAGTTCGTCACAATCGCCACCAAATGACTGCTAAAACATGTATTTTTTTGCATTAAAATGCGACAAATCAACGAATAATATTTTTATTACATTAAGGAATATTCATTTAGTAATGTTAACGCTTAAATATGTGAATTGTTGCACTGCAGCAGCCAGAAATAATTATTTTCAACATCCCAAATCTTGGGACAGTAACTAAACGGAATCTCATGTGACTAACTGGAAAATGTAAGGAATAGTGTACATAGATTGAATATATTGAAATAAAATCACAAAAATATTATGTTATGAATCGTATTAATTGCAACGGAATCAAAATGGTAGGTATAATATATATTGTTACTAGTTTATATATGTAATAATAAAACGTGTATTAAACTAGTAATAATAAATATTTACTATGTATATTATTATGTATTACATAAAAATCTTTCGTGAGTAAATGACAATCAATATTGAAAGTTTTATTAGTTTTATTTATCTATTTTTATAGATTATTAATAATGTTTTATTATTTTTTTTTTAAATAAAACATAAAATGTTACTATTACCTTTAACAAGTAATAGCAACATGAACATTTCAAAATATAGAATAACAGTCTTAATTCTCATTAATAAAAAATTGGGCAAGTGCGAGTCCGACTCGCGCATGAAGGGTTCCGTACCATAATCTACAAGTTTGTTGCATGGGAGCCCCCTTAAATATTTATTTTATTTTATTTTTAGTATTTGTTGTTCTAGCGGCAATAGAAATACATCATCTGTGAAAATTTCAACTGCCTAGCTATCACCGTTCTTGAGATACAGCCTGGTGACAGACGGACGGACGGACAGCGAAGTCTCAGTAATAGGGTCCCGTTTTTACCCTTTGGGTACCGAACCCTAAAAACGGTTGTAATTAAAATACTTACATCGAACGAACTTTATTTTAGGACATCGCTTAGAACGCTGTCTGCCTCTTGTTTTCTTGATAGTTATAAACGAATATAAACCTTAATGCAATATGTTAAGGTTTATGGGTGTATACTTAAGGTTATATCGACATAAACCAATCACAATTTTTTTTCTTCATTTCTGACAACACTTTCAGCTGTCAAGTTAGTTCGCCTAATTAAAAACTCGACTGTAAGCGTAGCCCGACATGCTCTTAGCCAGTTTTTATAAATGTTTTAATTGTTATTTTGCTTTTTAGTCATTTCTTCCGGAGATAACAAATACTTTTCTGAAAACCGCATCAAAATCGGTACTGACAAATGCGAGATAATGGCGGATAAACATGCTTGTATAACAAACATATGGGTCAAACTAAGTAACTCCTTTTTTAGAAGTCGGTTAAAACATCGGTCACATTTCGATTGTGTACTAAGCTTTATAGTTCCAATTCGTCACAAAATCGTTCCGGTAGTATATCACGTCACAAACCGGACGTGACGAATTCTACCTCGACAATTTAAAATCAAAATTTCAACGTGTTCTGAACCAATTCAATGTGTTTTTGGTTTAGTTTCGGATACTACGATTGTTTCTTCTATGTCTAATTGTGTTTAAAAAGTTAATTATAATCTACTTACCGAAAAAACTGTTACTAACTCGAAATCCTATTTTTAGCGCACTGACACAGCGTCCACCTTTCGTCACCGTTTTCACGGAACTGACGTTTTATTTGCAATGAAATCCGATGCCTATAGCATTAAAATGTTGCCAGGATTGAAAAATTAACGCTTTTTGGGGAATATCGATTGCACAAGTATGTTAAAATCGCTTGTGACTATAACCGGAAGTTCCGGTCTGTCGATTTCTTTGGACAGTGGAAAAAGTAGTTTTTCGGCATTATTAACCGTATTTGTTTATAAATAAAGCACACGACTAAAATCTAGACTCATTACTTTATCTGTGTGACCACATTCAATATTCATACAAATTTATTTCGAATTTCTGCAAGCCTCTGAACATGACTGAGTAGACGTGGGACATACCCATTTTAGCACTTTTCATATCTTTATTTTGCAATAAATCTAGTAATAAATATAATATAATCGTTTTAGAAATATAAAATGAATGCCCCACATCTACAGAATCAAATGATACCACTCATATACCCAAATACTAAAGGTAAAGTAAAAAAAAAACACATTGAACGTGTGGGACATTCAAATTTTGCCATGTACACTTTTTTTGAAAAACGCTCAGTCACGGCATCATAATGCTGGCCCTACTGGAATGGATTGGGAGAATCTTGAATTGCTAAGTCAATCGCGTATTGTCGGGCATTCATGTGAACCTAACCTAAAGGTTATTAAAATAAACATGATTAAGTATTTTACTCAGACAACATTACACATTGAAGGCAAAATGTTTATTTGATAAACACTCATATGCTGCCAAATTTACGTTTGAAATTATATTTACGATCCAATTACCTAGAATCTGTTGTTATCAGTATTACAATAATCATACTTTCCTTATTTATAGTTCGCTTTGTTATTACTACTTATTACTTTATCAATAGTTTTATTGAAGTAGAGAAGACGATCAAACGAACGTGATTTGAATTTTGTAATTAAGTCTGTTAAAGTACTTATTTATTATGTGTGGTGATATTATAAGAATGCATTTTATACTTAGTTTATTTGTGATATTATTTTGTTATGCAAATGGTAAGTTGGTTGTTTTACATTCTAATTTTACAGCATTAAATATGAGATAATAATCAAATAAACACATTTTAGGAAGATAACGTAGTTAACAATTTATACTAGTTTATCATTAAATTATCATCATTGTTTTATTGTCTATGGAATTTTAATATATTAAGCACATAACTCATGTACTGAAAATTATACAAATTAGAAGAAGATAGATGATCCAACATGATGATTTCGTGAACATCCAGGAAAAAGCAAGATAGGTCTTGCGCCGCCATCATCCAATTTCTGCCCGCAATCCTAACCAGGTCGTCAGTTCACCTTGTAGGGGGCCTTCCCACGCTGCATCTTCCGGTCGCCACTCAAGAACCTTTATGGTCCAACTACCATCGGTTCTGCGGGCAATATGCCCCGCCCACTGCCACTTACTTAAGTCTGGCGACTCTCTGAGATCTAAAGCCTCTGGTTCTCTTTCGTATCTCGTCATTTCGGATTCGATCCCGCAAGACTTCATTGCCCTTTGAGTAACTTTGAGCGTTTTTATGAGGCCCATTGTGAGCAACCACGTTTCAGTGCCATATGTCATCAGTCACTGGCAACACACATTGATTAAAAACTTTCATCTTAAGATACTGTGGTATTTGGGACGAGAAGATATTCCGCAGCTTCCCGAACGCTGCCCAGATACAGACACCACTATGTTCAGATGACTGATGGCCATAACTAGTAAGGATGATAAATGGTAGGCTATAAGGCATTACACCTTTGCTGTCCATTACTGGGTACTACTGTGCTTAACATGTCCATGTTGGTGCCGTCACCTAACAGGGATAAGAGTAGGGCCGTCACTCTACCGATAAGAGCGAAACTCTTAAATTAAGATTGAATAATAGTTATACGTAAAGAGATTTTGGTTACAGCATACAGGTATGACTACATATACTCCCAAGAGGCTGGAGGATGGCTGAAGCTGCATCAGACACCAGCAACGTGGCAGGACGCTTATCTTAACTGTTTCTATGAAGGTATTTCTTTAATGGAGATATTATTAGTTAATGACTAAAAAACATATATTAGAAACGGCCCGACATGTTGATGACAAACTGACCGCGGGGCTGTAGGTACCTAGCTGTCCCTAAAGAAGAAATCCATAGGAGTTTGAAACATGTCGGGCCGTTTTGGACAATATTTTCGTGATTTTAAACCGTTTATTTGAGTTTTCTCACGAAATTATTGAATGAGATTGGGTATATAATTATTAATAGCGATCTTGACGAATTCTACGAAAAGCAGTGACGCAATGTATAAAGATAATATTAGTCTTGTATGTATGTAAACACTTTCTTCAGTCTGGTGTCTAATAAAAAAAAAACGAATGACGTTGAGCTTGACATTATTGGCGGCTTATATTTTTTCACGAATAGGTGGAAGACTACAACTTTATGCAGGCATTGTTGTCGTAGATTTCGGTTATTTTATATATTTCTTTACATATGGAAAAATAAATTCATATATAGGTATTTGTAGGGTGTACACGACGCGTTCTCTCTATATATTTCCTCCTGTTAGAAATATGAAATGTTGTAAATTATTGATCCAGTAGTTTTCCAGGAAATGGTGAGATACAAATACAAATAACCTCCGCTCCGTTTTGTCTTCGTGGGTAAAACCGGCCTCAAGCCATCTTCAGTGAAGAGTTTCGACGCCATCGAGCTTAGGTTCATTAAATTTGTCTTGTCGACAAATTGGCGTTTGCGTAAAAAAGTTATGGTTTTCTTTATAGGTATATATTTTTTTCAGGTGGCGTGCTAGCTTCGCCAGAAAATGAAAAGATGCAGTTGGGAATGATGGCGGCCATGCCGAACAACATGTCGTGTGGCGTGTACACCGGGGTCCACGCTACATTCGGGAAGGGGGCTTATTTTTCAGTCGAAGGTAAGAATCGACACCAGGTATTTGATCCATTCAGGTGTGGTTAGAAATGATGGCAGTCACGCCCCTTTGGCCGCGTACGTAACCGAAGTTTCGTAACCAGTTGTGATAGAAAACATTTTAGGTCTTCTTCGAAACCGGTTGCGAACGAAAACTATATTGTTCTTATACGAAACCAGTTACGAACGAATAGTTTTTGTTTTTGTTTGAAACTATGGATTTTGAGGAAGCTCAGAGTCACTCAGCGAGCTATGGAAAGAGCTATTGCTCGGAATTTCTCTACGAGGTTAAATCAGGAATGAGGAGATTCGTAGATGAACCAAGGTCATCGACATAGCAAACCAATTATGATGACGAAACTATGATCAGTGATACTTACTGTTCTAAATTTAAATTGCTTTCTCTGAATAACAAATATCATCAATGAATAAGCACATCATCATAAACATTATACTTTTCGACCTTATCTCCAAGCAATAAGGTCCCAGAACGTACACATGTTTTATGATGTTTACTGTACAACGTTAAAATTATATTTATAGTTCAAATATGACAAAATGATGTACTTCACGATCTTAACACGCATAATGCGAAAAGAAAGTTTAACAAGCTGTAACTTGAAAACGGTGACAGATGTTAAAAAAAATAGATGATAGATAGATGTCGCATTTTATCCAGGTACCCCGCTGTCCCGTATGCCAATTCATTGGACCCACGATGAACCCAACAACGAAGACAATGCTGAAGACTGCCTGATAATGCTATCCAACGGTGAAATGGGGGACGTTAAGTGCTCCGAAACCTTTCCCTACTTCTGCTACATGAAGAAGACGAAAGACATTAATGCGTGTGGCACTGTAGACGATGGTAAAGTTATCTAGAATTATGGTTTATAACTATAGTATTAAGCATGTTGGAATGAAATCGCGGTATTTCCACGATTTGTTCGATAATTTTCACAAAATCATTTATCCATAGTATTAGCGAATTTTCACATCGCGTTTTTTCATGATCGCTAATTTTATTATTCGTCTTTCTTCATGTAGCGATTTTTCATGAAGCGTTTTATAATGTTCGCGTTTATTTTATTAGCTTATTTTACCAATAGATTATTTTTTCAGTCGCATAATCATATTTTCAGCAGCATTAGGTAACATACGCCTTAGGTATGTCGACGGAGCCCCACTTCGTGGGACGACGAATAATAAATTTGGCGATCATGAAAAAACGCGATGTGAAAATTCGCTGCTATGAAAAAATGCTTTTGTGAAAATTTGCGAACAAACCATTTCCACACTTCATGATGCAGTTTTGTTTCTTTTCAAAAATAAAAAAATCCTGTTTTCTTTAAGTAGAATGAGCTGACATAATATGTGTCGAAGCGTAACAACGGGTGGCAAAAATTGTTATGACATTTCGACCGATTGAATGTTTTGACAGGCGCTGTCACTCGAGCTACGTTCAGAAATTGTTATAATTTCTTTTAATAAGGAACGTCAAGTGGGTAGCTTGAGTGAGGTCGATACCGGGCTGGCAACTGTGGCAACATTTGCTTAGTGCTGGGAGGTTGGTACACGGCAGGAAGTTGGCGGGGAGTGGATGACAGGAGGTGTGGTTGGAGGTGACAGACTTCACTTTTGATTGAGCAGCGGCCGCCTCCGCTTCGGTTTGCCGCCTCCGCTTCGTATGTTCGGACAGGACATCCCCTGGTCGCGCACAGCCAAGTACCTGGGTGTGACCATCGACAGGGGGCTCACGATGACGAGACATGTGGAAGAGACAGCACGGCGAACAAGAGTGGCACGCACTCGACTTCGTCCAGTACTTGCCAGCAGCCTTCCCCTACGCACAAAGTTGGGGATATACAAGACGTACCTGCGGTCCCGCCTGACCTACGCGGCCCCCGCATGGTACGCCTTGACGTCGGAGACCAGCAAGAGAAGGCTGCGTGCGCAGGAGTCCCCATCCCTGCGCACAATCGTTTCGGCGCCGCGTTACATGCGCAACGAAACGATCTTCCGGGATCTCAAATGGCAAGGGCTGGACGCCTTCATCGGGCAGCTGGCAGGAGCCATGTTTCGCCGTGCGGACAACTCAGGGATCCCATCCCTGGAAGGCATCGCACCACTCCACACTCGTCCACCAGACGGAAGGGGCAGAGCTCTACCGAGAGAGCTCGTGCCCCCCGAATGAGCCCCCTGGAAACCCATCCAGGTCACCACAACGCCGCTGAGAGGCCAACGATTCCGCAAAGCCGCAGATAGGCCACCGTGCTCATCTGCAGCTGAGCCCAACTCACCTAGAAGAGGAGAAGAGAGGAAGCAGCAGCAGCGCTCACGCCGCACTTGACCTGACCGCTACCACGAGAAGATGCACGCAAAATCCACAATGTGGAAGAGACTGAGGTCTCTAACGAGACCGCCCGTCCGTCATCACGGACGGAGATGAGGCCGCCAAAAAGGGCTAAGCCCTGGTATGGCATCCCCACACTCCCCTAGGGGATGTGTGAGACGACAGGATTGGTCGAGTCAACAACTTGAGCCAGCCCCGTATTGAACTCACTACGTTCCTAAAAGTAATCCGTGCGTATCCTTGTAATCGCGATAGATCAAGTTGATTTCTAATTTGGAATTGATTAATACACGTCTATACTATCGACGCGTGCTTTTATTTTCGATCTACCTACCATGGGTGATGCGCAAGACCACGAAGACCGTCGCGATTCGTCATATGATTTAAGGCCGTTTCCCATATTTTATTCGCACTGTAATATATAAATACTTATTTATTATTTTATTTTATTTATTTACACAGACTGTTTAAATTAGGCACTCTTTATACGCTTTGCCGTGTTTTTTCAAAAATCCACATTAAAATTACAGAATACACATTGGACACAATAACGGGGAGCTGCTACAAGGTGCACAGATCTCCACTAAATTGGACGCGCGCTTTCGTCGCATGCGCACGGGAAGGCGGCTATCTTGCTATAATAAATAGGTAAGGACGTGCTAGTACGATGATGAAAATATATAAAAGCCTTTTAAAACGATATGCGGTACTTTAACCATTTTTGTGAAATTAAGTAATCAACTTAAATATACATAATACTAACTAAAAGGTGCCTGCAATGTGCCCGTTCCACCCTCTTTTTTCTTTACCGTTGTCGGGTAAAAAGTATCCTTTTCTTCTCAATCGATCCCTCACTGCTGAGGATCGTGTCGACCTGTACGTTCAGTCGCTTGATGAAGTGCGGCGCTGACAGTTAAGCTAAGCCGTTCTACAGGGGTATATCTGGTCTGACCATCTTTTGGGCCTTCGGCCTCGAGGTCTTTTACCCTCTATCTTCCCTGTCACCATTGACTTATCCAAATTGTCCGGACTGCTACGCGCGACATGACCCGAATAGTCTCGCAATCTGTTGTAAGCAAATGGACGACAAGCTCGAGTTCATGTTATTTTAGTACAGAGACGTTTGTACGGTGGGCAGTCCATGGTATTCTAAACAGGCGACGCCAGAAGCACATTTCAAAAGAATCAACAAAAAAATATCCTATAGGTATAATAATTTCTGGATGTCCAAAAATTACTATTTAAGCCGGATGAGAGAAGGATAGATGGCTCTTTTTTACGACCGCATATCGTGTAATATCCTAATCTCTCTGCTCTTGCTGCAGGTATACCTATTATATATACTGCAGGGTGCAATACTATTCAAAAAATCTCCTGCTGGGCTTCCCTAAGTACTAGCATTATTAATATTTCAGTGCAACAGAAGCCCAGGTTTTGGTTTCCTTGTGGGATAAAGCACGACCCCACCTCGTCGCTGGGAAATACAACAGGGACATCGCATTCCTGGGATTCAGAAACTTTGAGAACCATTTCCTCTGGATGACGATACACGGTAAGATAAAATGGCACTCTCTTATTGTTTTCACATAATACTATCATTAATTTAAAAACCGGCCTAGTGCAAGTCGGACTCGCGCATCGATGATTCCGTACGACTAAATTAAACGTAATTTTTTTTCGTTTTATTTATTTGTTGTTATAGCAGCAACATACGTACATCATCTGTGATCAACTGACTAAAGTCGGATTTTTAATTAGCTGGAGTAAACTGACGCAATTTTTACAAGCGCAATTTGATTAACTTTAATTTGGTTTTAACATATGTCGGAGACGGTCATGAGTACGGTAGCTCAACGAAGCCGGCGCGCCATCGGAAGGCGACAGTGGCGCCCCCTTGAACCTGTTTTGGCGCGCTAGACAGAGTCTTGGCGGTTCACTCAGCGAACGCCCACCGACACTTCACTCTGGGCCACCGTCGAGTGCACTACTGCCTTGGAACTGTCCCGTTTCGTTGTGCTATACCAAGTTAGAATCAGTGAAACGTCATAACTCAACTATACTGTGTTAATTTAATAAAGACTATTGTGAGACTTTGATAACCTAGCTTACAGACCTCTGTGCCAGGAACTGTTATTTTGTGCTTCATTGTATAAGGAATAAATCAAGTTAATTGCATCCGTATTGTTTCATCTTGCTCGCAACTACCTCCTCGTCCACAACTATGTCGATTAGCTCATCTAATGTGCCACACCACGCCGGCCATCCAGACCTGTCCCCGACATCAGAAGTTGGGATGGTATCTATGGCCCATGAGCGAACACGAAGAATGATGGAACACGAAGCGAATAAAACGGAAGAACAAAAGTTTGTGGTTACTCTTTGAAATACAACGAACCTGACATCACAAAATCAAGGAACAGGAGCTACAAGCGTTTCCGTTATTGAAACTCAAGCTAACACCGTCACGGAGACCTACAAAACCGTATGAAAACAAATGAAGATTGCACTGTTTAAATTGTTTTCATTGCGAGAGAAACGGACATGAAAAATTCGATTGCTTACTTCGTATAAAAGAAAACTACAACTTACCACCTCAGCGACAAAAGCCAGCAGTTACAATACAAACTACATACATCGAAGTTCATTGTTTACTTCAAGAACAGCGGGACACATCGTCAGTTGTTGCACCAGTAGAAGTGACCCAGAAGCGACAGTCAACTACAACTTACAAGCGACGCGTGAACGTAGGCACTATGGCTTCACCGACACATTTTGAAAAACACATCAGGTCAGTCGTTAACTTTTCACTAAGATTCCGATATTTTGTTCACAAATAAAAGTGTAGCTAGATTCTGGGGTAGACTTAAGTCGCACTTATTCAGTTTAGTGGGTATTTGTCAAAAAAAGTACTAACGGGTACTGGTAAAAGCGACCCTCCAAGTAAAGTTGAATATTGCGTGATAGAAATTAATAATCATTTGCAACAAAGTTTATTGCACGTTTTGTAACGATTGTTTTCGTAGTGATATAATATGACTAAACGCGAAATGTTTCTACAGAGATTTAGTGTTGATTAATATGACCACTACGCAGTTTACCTACCCTTAAAAAAGTTTATCATTTTAAAATTGCGCTGTGAAGGTGCATCAATCATACACACTTAGAATTATTATTCTAAGCATACACAGTACTTAGTAGTAGGAGCGGCTGGGCTTAGGAACTTGCTTTAATAATCTACCCTCTGTTCATGATTTTCCAATCATTCTGTAGAATTTAATTTTTTGACATCTTGAATAGTTTCTTACTCGGTGTATTAGCTGGTGTATAGTTTAGCGCCTATAACTTCCCTAAGAACTGGTGAGCCTGAGATTTGTTACTTTGACGATTCTAATGTTACTTTTAACTGTGGTGATCGCTTTAGCCTAAAATATTTAAACTGGAGACACTAATAGGATTAGGAAAATATTAGAACAAGAATTTGAAATTGAAATTTGATTTTTATCATTAATGTTTCATAATCGGTAAAGCCTTGGTAATCCAAAGGTTATCATACAAAGTAAAGTTTGTTATTAAAATGCAAATAATGATTTGATTTAAATCTTTTCTTGCATCTACGTCGTAGATTATTTGTTCACATTAACGAATCATAATTTCAGTGTACCTACCTAACTTTGCTAGATTGATTTGAGTTTCCTTTTTTTTTTGTTGGATTATCATTATTCGTTTGGCATGTTATTTCAGATAACAAAAGAAACAATTCATTTGACTATAAGTAATTACAAATCCAACTTCAGTTGTTGTTGAATTGAAGTTGAGTTTGTTGGATTTAAGGTTAGAATGACCGAGCTTTGTGATACTGTGCTTGAAGTTTTTGTTTCAGGAAAAGATTCGCGAACTTAGCAGCTAACAGCTAAGCCATGAGTCATCTGCTTCGGCTGCCACGGTACAAGACATCGCGTAAAGAACTGCGCGAAGGCGAGCGACAGGGCGCCTTCAACCACGGGGAAGAGGGTTGACGTGTGACGTCACCACTCCACACCATATGAGGCAATCTGGTGAGAAGTTCTCATTTTATTGTGATTTGGTTGCCGAGTGATCGCTTATGGAAGAGTTAATTTCCAATAAGTTCCATGGCAATTGCTTGTATAATTCAGTGACTATGTATGACTTGTATCAGAAAATTGTTAGTACTGTGCAATAAATAAAGTTACTGAAGCGAGCCTATTAGAAATGTTGACATGTAGTATTGTAAATTGCAAGACTGGCCATAAACTTGACTTCCAAACATGCGCGTACTTGCACGATAGGTTGAGGGAAATGCCCGGGAGCTAGGGTGAAGTAGACGAAAAAAAAAAATATTGTGATACTGGTAGGGAGGTTCTCAGTTCGGCTGGTCGATCATACCAGTCACTTCATCGTAGCCGTAGTCCGGTAGAAGTCGGCATCTGCTCTAAGCAGTCCGTGGATACGCGGTGCGCGGTAGGTGCTGGCGGAGGTCGGGTCACTCTCGCAGAGACCGTAGAGTCATAGGGTTGACTCGGCGATCCCGTGGGGATGCGCGTAGTGGGTGGCTAAGTTAGTCCTAGGCCACGAATGAGATACCTGTTTTGTTGAACGGATTTTCGTTGATTTAATTGTTTTGATATTGTCAATAAGGCGAGCCAAAAGGAAATTATATGGTGGTACATGGTTCCTAATGTGTTTTTTAAGGTAGAAGTGGTAAATAGCTAGTTTGTTTCACAACAAGCAACATTGTAGTACAATCTCATTTAAAACGTATTGCACTATTGAAAGAATAAGTAATGTTACAATTGGTAGTTGGTTGTAAGATACCATAATTCGATTTTTATCTTTTGAAATATTGCGGTTATAAAACAAAAACTTTCACTTAGTTGTCAAAATTGTTTTTGTGATATTTTTTTTTGTTTTGGTGTCAGTAACTATTTGATGCGAAAGGAAAAATGAAGTTTTTGTTTTGTCTTAGGTACCATTTTGACGTGTTTGTCAGGACTGACCGAGTGGATACTGTTTTGGTTGTTGATTGTTTCAGAGCAACACACGAGGACGTGTGTCATCGCAGGATGGCCGTGTCGGAGACGGTCATGAGTACGGTAGCTCAACGAAGCCGGCGCGCCATCGGAAGGCGACAGTGGCGCCCCCTTGAACCTGTTTTGGCGCGCTAGACAGAGTCTTGGCGGTTCACTCAGCGAACGCCCACCGACACTTCACTCTGGGCCACCGTCGAGTGCACTACTGCCTTGGAACTGTCCCGTTTCGTTGTGCTATACCAAGTTAGAATCAGTGAAACGTCATAACTCAACAATACTGTGTTAATTTAATAAAGACTATTGTGAGACTTTGATAACCTAGCTTACAGACCTCTGTGCCAGGAACTGTTATTTTGTGCTTCATTGTATAAGGAATAAATCTAGTTAATTGCATCCGTATTGTTTCATCTTGCTCGCAACTACCTCCTCGTCCACAACTATGTCGATTAGCTCATCTAATGTGCCACACCACACCGGCCATCCAGACCTGTCCCCGACACATATCACTTTTTATCAACGGTTCATGACGCATTGGTGAAAACTGTAATTTTATGTAACCTGTTTTTCAATAAATAAATAAATAAATCAATAAAAGTTAATCTGATATCAGTAATTAAGAGTATTCTCATTCATTGTTTTAAGAAATCATTTCTGAATAATCTAAATAACGAAAATATACATTAAGTACGACATCTGTCAAATCACTCTGGCTAATTAAAAATACAATTTTAAGCTCATGCTCAGGGTCATGAAATGCATGGTGACAGTGTGGAGCTATCACATCGTTACGTCAAGCACACCAATGATTATGGAATCAAAGATTTGTTGTGATTGACGTAACCATGTTGTAGCTCAGTTGAAAGAGCACTACGCCGGAAACGTAGGGTTGCAGGTTCCAGTCCTGCTTACATTGCAGTGCATCAAATGTAATTTTTCTTTCATAATTGACTTTTGTGTCAATATTTATACACTCATCTTGAAACATTGCAGGACAAACCATCACGGCAGCCGGGTATGACCAATGGGCCAGTGGCCAACCAGATCAGTTCCGTGGCCACCAGGATTGCGGGGCCATGTTCAGAAATGGCCTGTTGGATGACAATAATTGCGACAACACGTTGCCATTTATTTGTGAGAAGGATCCTAATAGTCTGCTATCGCAACCTTCAGACTTATAATTGAATACTTATACGAGTAGTATAGTTGCCGGCAAACTTTTTGAACAGTTATGCGCATGTACATGTACCGCCAGTTTACGTACAAATGTACAGTTTTACGTTACATACAAGTTATTCCCTTATATGTATACATAAATAAATAAATAATAAATATCAGACAACCTCACACAAATCAACCTAGTCCCAAATTAAGCTCAAGAAGGCTTGTGTTATGGGTACTAGGCATATACATACTTATATAGATAAATACATACTTAAATACATAGAACATCCGTGACCCGGGCACAAATATTCGTGTTCATCACACAAATATTTGCCCTTGCCGGGATTCGATCTCGAGACCGTCGGCTCAGTAAACAGTTACTTAACCACTGCGCCAACCGCGTCGTCAATATAAAAAGTAAAATAAAATAAAGGAATTACAAAATATATAACAAACCATTATAAAAAACCTAATCTATGGTGCCGCCGGCAGTGGGGCAGGGCCCAGGCTACCGGTGGTTAGGGCTGCAGAGAAAAGAACCTCCTGACGATGCGCGCCGTGTCCAGGAGTACCACCTTCTGTATTTGGCCCTAGATCCAGCCATCTAGCGAGAGTCTCTTAAGATGTTTGTCGAGACTCTTCGCTATAAGACCGTTCGCCGAAACGACTATCGGGCAGTGATCGTCGAGTCAACATCCCACAGGGCAATTACCTCGTGAGCCTAGTCAAGGTACTTGCTGAATTGAATTTATTGTTTTATTATAATAATTTATGTATTATTATACATATTATTATAAGAAGACGTTTGCCGGCAGCTGTAGAGTTATTAACCACTTTTTCAAATAAAACTCCCGTGATACAAGTAGATACTTTCACGGTTAATAAGGACGCTGTACGACCACATATTACTTACTCTGACTTTAAAATGACTTTCGCTAACATATAATTGTATAGGTACAGCTAAACGTTTTATTGTGACACTCTCCCATTACTTTATTTACCAGCTTCTGTATATGCACAATCAAACAATAAATGATTTCTGATTTAAGTACCTATATCGAGCGATATACTAAAATACAATAAGAAATGGATTTACTCACGTCACGTCGTTTAAGTATTTCAAAACGATTCACGATTCGTAAGAAGTCGTGATGACAGCTCGGCGCACACTATGTGACATTGCTCTGTAAGCGCGGCTGCTTTTACGAGTATCTACCTTCACTTACACAATTAATGTCAAAAAGGGTTACACAATAGGGTTTTGTTGACAAAGCAATGTTTGCACCGAGCCGTTGTCGCAACCAAACACAGCTCATAATTAGGAATTTCGAACCGATTGAAACATGTCGAGCAATTGATTTTAACGACCTTTTACACATTTTTTTATTTACAAACTCATTTTGTTTGGTTTACTTAGACATACATTACCCACCAATTTCATTTATATTGAATAAGTTATATGGTTTTATTATTGTTTAGTTAGCTAAAAACATTCCAAATCCCATATAGTTTGTGTATAAGTATATACCTATTTAAATTTCTGTACAGTAGTGAATAGATAAGAAGATTGAATTTATGAAAGAATTTATTGTTTTCTTTTATTTCCTGACAAGTCGCTCTTCAGCCCACACCATATTGCGGATTATTAGTGGTAAGTACTCATTTATTTTACTGGCAACGATAAAATTTTGTTAACTGACATTAAAAGTCACCGAATGTAACTGATGTAAACAATGAGGAAACGACTACCTAAATATTCCATGGATTTCAAGTCATTTGCGCATAATAAGCCAAAATTATCCACAGTGCTGAAAGTGTTTATTTACAAGCTTTTATTTAACTTGCATTGTATGTTTAATGTATGTTTGTTCGGGTGAAATCTTGCAACTCAATTTTTAAGCAGATATCGTCAACCGATTGAGCTGAATTTTTGTATACTTACTTAACTTTGATGACAATACAATAATATGGTACCATGGGGCTGATCTGATGATGGAGCCGGAAGGTGGCCATAGGAACTCTATAATAGAAAAAGCAATCCTACCGAGCTTGGGCTCTTTAGAACCGTCTCAGTGAGCATTTGATGGATATCCAAAGAAAAGTACAGTCGGCTATAAAAGCTTGCCACTAAAATGTCATTTTTGACAGAAACTTATTTTTGTAATACGATTCCATATTTATTTTAGACGAACAACGAATGATTGAGTAGCATTCCGGTAAATAATGTTTTCAATTTGGATGATGAAGTACCGCTACTAACATTTTATAATGCATATACATATATCACGTATACACAATGCACATTATTGCCATATTGAAAACTGTTTGTAGCGGCACTATCCCTGGGTTAAATTGTAACTTGCTAGGCCATAAATTACCAAATTAATATGTGAAATAATATACACTATAATATTAAAACATTGACATATTTATTTAACACAAATTAAAGCATGGTACATTAAATATACACATGATATATAAAGCTATTTACAAAAAGAATCACAAAGATCATTAATTTTACAGCTCACAGATTACCTAAAACTAACTACTTTAATGATTTCTGTCATTCAATGACTTGACACTACGATTAAATATTTGAATTATAAATAAACACTTACCTAGCTTTAAGTAGAAGTACATAACGTTACATTTCGATGTTTCTACTATTTAAACAATCTATACGTAACATTGTTTACCAACATCTAATTACAGAGGTTAAGAAAATTATCTATTACCATGAATATTTACAAATTACTAGAAATGTCGCCTCCTCCTCATATTGGGCTCAAATATGAGAAAGAGGTAATTACTAGCATATTTACTAAGCATTTAAATATTAAATCATGTATAACATTTCCTACTAACTTAGGAATATATACATCGGATATAACGTTAAATATTCACAAGTTCAAAAAGGTCTTCTAAAATTTCAGTTTAAGTAAGTGCAAATGTAAGCAATTATCCAATATTTTAAATGCATTAATTACATAATTATATTGTATGGTAGGTATATTTTAAAACAGGCAATCGTATTTGCTAGTATCAACGACTACAACGTATTGGTTGTCGATGTTTATATCTGTAAGTCACCCGATTGTCTGCCCGAAAATCTCACTTACTGGCCAAGGCAAGACGTAAAACTAGGCAAACCACGGGCATTCACAAAGCTTGACATCGCATATTTATGACCCTCGCCTTGGGTTCAAGTCACAAACACCTGCGCTCTGGGATTTCACTAATTCACCGCCCTAGCTTCCTGTGGCGCGGAGGGAGATAATCCCATTAAAGGGTTATACTCCCACACAAAGTCCGACTACTGGTAGTGAGGGCTAATCAGCCCTCTGATACAATTCTGATACAATTGGGGGGTTACACGCGGGCGCACTGGGCGCATGGACTGCGGAAGGGAAAGAGAATCGGGCTATGACAGAGAAAAAACGCGAACTAAGTAGCGGTAGTACACCGCCGGCGGGGAAATGTGGAAAAGTGAAAAACAAGTTACTTACTTGGCCTCTTCGTCTCTTTTAGATAAAGTTAGACTTGACAGGTCATAAACAGGTCAGAAACTATTTCCATTTTCCACAAACAAGTGAAAAAAAAAACTAAAAAGTTGAATTTTACACAAGTTTTAAGGATGATATAAAGACATCAAATCAAGAAGAGATCTATTAACTGTCACAACAACAGTAACAACAGTAGGGAGGGGTCATTATTAGAAAAAAATATTTAAACAGCAGCGCGATGCAGGATTCTTCATAGCGCCCGGTGGCAGTCGATAGGATAAAACAAATAGGTAAGCGGGTACGGACGTATTTATCTTTGTTTGACGTGAAGAGAGAGATTTATAATTGAATTTCAAAGTATTCTACCAATAAAACATTCTAATACAAATTATTACGCACGAGTAACTTTTTCTTTGTACACGTGGTACTGCTTTGAGTCGAGGAGACGGTTAAATTATTGACGCAAATACATTTTTGGGTAGCAGGAAATATCGAAAGGAAAATATTATTATGTTTTCTCAAATATGCAATGAAAATGTCGTCATGACGTGCGTAATAACAGGCTTCGAAGTATCACGTTTCAGGCAGAACAACTTGAGAGAACTGTAAAGAAATTTCATACAAAATTGAAGGCCATGCCGGGAAGTAATTTTTTTTTTAATATCGTCTGTGCTGTATTTTTGTATGTGCGGAGTATTTTATTATTTCATTGCATATGTACGAAAAAGTACTATACATGCCTTAGCCGTAAAAAGGGCTTGCCGGCTTCCCCCTCCCCAAGGTCGGCTCTATACCTACTCACTCGGTAAGCCGTTCTTTTCCGGCGTCTGCAGTAATGTACTATAAATAGTACTGTCGCTGTACTGCTATTGTTATAGATTAAAATCTATAACAGTAACAGTGCAACAATAGCAGGTCCATAATCTTATTAAAACTTTCGTGAGACATATTTAACAAATGTATTGAGCGGTTTACGCTCACGTGAAATTGCCAGGCATTAGTTGAATAGCATGGCTATTCACTAAATTTGTGTCATATGACTAGAGTTTAGAAACAGCCATAACTGCTATATAGGGATTGTGCACAAACTATATATGACAGCACTGTGTTCCTGGAATAAGTGTAGTTTGTTGTATTATTATATTATATTATTATTATATTAGTCTGCAGCACTGCTGGGCAAAGGTTTCAGTCTCTTTCTTCCACTCTTCCCTGTCCAAAGCAACCGCCCAATACTTTCGGAATGCGTCCAGGTCGTCCCGAGAGCTCCGCCGAGGTCTATGTCGACGCCAAACGCTATTGGGTGGGTTCCACTATGTGGTTTTCTTGGCTCAAGTTCGTTCGGCATGCGGTTTATCTGTCCAGCCCAGTCCCACTTCAGCTTGGCAGCTGTCAGGGCTACGTCGGCTACTTGGGTTTTGGAACGTAAGATGGTGTTCTTCATGCAATAGATCAGCTAGAAATCAGCTAGAAAAAAATATTCGTTATTGTGTACTAACTACGACTGGCATTGTCCGTTCCTTCAGATTTCTTCATATAAAAAAAATACTTATAGTGAAACATAGAACCTCCTCCATTTTTGGAAGTTGGTTAAAAGTTATGCCGGCACGCAGCGTCAAACTCTAGTTTTACAGCATTTACGTATGATTACTAGCAAAACCTGCGCAACGTAACCAAATTAAAAAAGACCTTCCCAATGTTATCACTAGTATTGTACATTTGTACACAACTTAGCACCTAAACACAATGTTCACACTACGGTAGCTTGTTCGAAGTCGCGGGGCCTGCGGCCTCGAACCGAGTCTCAGACGATGTCGTGGCACGAGTTCCCGTTGCCGGTCCGGGTCGTTTTCGTGGGCTGGGGCCTGTGGCACACGCCGTCGTTGTGGGCGGGAGGGCAGTACATCACCTGGAAAGAAATAACGAAATAAGTGCTTAATTTTCTCATTTTAAACTATGTTAAAATTACTCCACTAACAGGAGACTCTCAAATGCTGAATACTACATACTAAATAAAAATATCGCATTAGAAACGCTCCTCATATTCGATACGGTTTGTTTCCCTTCAATATCATATTATTTGCCCCTTACATTCGTTAAGCACGCGATGGGCTGGATTCCATTTCCGTTTCCAATTTTCTCGGTTATAAGGAGAAAACATTTAATCCAAACAACTTACTGCTTACATGTAATTTCGATTTCGTATTTGTGGTAAAATTTTACTCATATTATACTTAAACGCGGAAGTATTTATTTCCTAAAGAACATTGAATAAGGTTTCAAGATGGCTGGAGTTAAAAAAAAAAACAGTTCCGGGGGAAAGAACGAGTATAGTTGGCCGATTTAAACCCAGGGTTCATATTGTTTTCTTAATAATCATTTTAACATCAGTATTTAAACTAGCGCTTGGTATTTGATGAATACTTTTTTTAATTATTACATTCCTTTAAACGCCAAAATAAATTAATCCAGCACACTCTTTGTTCCTGTGCATTGAAGTAAAAAGGTCTAACCGCCAGAGAGCCAAAACTCCCAACTTTCCGAGAAACATTCAACCGGACCAGTATATTACAGTACCTATACCTTACTGAAGGCAAAGTAACACTTCAAATCTTTAGCGATATTAGAATATTATTTGCTTACTCCGATGACTCAGTGACCCAAATAGAGTCTTGGCCTCCGATAAGTATATATAATCAGCGTCATGAAGTGGGTACTTCTTTCGTCATGACATTAAGCTGAGTGACGACCTTTTTAGCATTAATTGAATCTACATATATAAGTATTACGCGTTAATCACGTTTATGTCTATATTATGCTAAATAAACTTATTTCTTTCTTTCTTTCTTCTTTATAAGAGATTTCGCCACTCCTGACGATTTAGTGCCGTCTCTAGCCAGTTATCGGCGTTCAACTCTGCCAGATCCGCCTCCACTGTATCTCTCCAGCGATATCTGGGGCGGCCGACGGGCCGTCGTCCAGTCGGTGGACCCAGAAGGGCTACTCCGATGTTCGAAATTTTACTGTCGTACAGGAGATCGAGAAGGATGGCGCTATTCGACAGTCGAATTTTGAACATCGGAGTAGCCCTTCTGATATGCTCTCCTGACAGTCCTGACACCACGAACATTCCCCACCAAAATTAGGCCCGTACAAAATGTTTGTAGTACTTAACGCATTTACTGCCAGGGGGCGTGGCTTATGAGCAAACTTGTATGACGGTGAATGCATATCCAAATGCGTTACTGGCAGTGAATGCGATTCCTCAAAGAGTAAAGTATTTCTCTAGTTGAGGTGACTTTTTCCGATGTGGAAGTACTAAACTAAAAGATAATTCTATTTCAATACACGTAGGTAAAGGGAATGCAAACCGATAATTTTTGGTGTGGAAATAACCGGTAATTTACCAGTAATCCAGTAATTCCCATACAAAAAATTACCAGTTTCCATTCCATACGTATGTAACATTATTTTGAATGGCTGTCGCGTAGTACATAAGTTTACTAAATACTAGACTTAATAAGTGGGTTTTGCAGCGTGTCCGTAATGAAAGCGTTTTCTAATTTCTTGCTTAGCTGTTTTTTTTTACGTTTTCCATCTCCATATATCGGGAATTTTGAAACATTCCAACTGAATCGATGAAATAATTCCACATAATCTTCGAAACTGCTCATAAAGAACCTTCTTTTTTGAAATCGATAAAAATCATAAAAATCTGTTGACGTATTTGATCTGTACAAGAAAACCGCCGGAAACATGGATGTACATCTGGACATTCGGACATACGAAAGCATTTTTGCCGAAACTGAAGTGCAGACGCTACTATTAATTTTTTCTAGTCCCTCAAAAGTAACGATTATTGTTATCTTAAAAACAGCCAATGAACGGTCAGTTAAAACAGCCGCATTATTCTTCCTACGGCAGCTTGTCACTATTTCTAATAAAATTATCATTCATTTAGAGACTGGAATCAAATTACAGAGACCTCAGTGCAAACTTTGGGCAGAGAAAGTTGGTGAAAGTATTTGTGGAACAATACTACTCTAACTACAGAATGGCGTATCTGAGTATGATATGGCTATCAGTTTCGTCATTTTGTAGACTTTAAGCGAAATAGTCTTGTGGTTGTCCCGTTTAATTTGAAGTATAGCTCGCCCTTTTCCCAGAGGGATTGTTGATAAGTTTACGTTTCAGTTAAGTTTTATAGGACTAACTTTTGTCCGCAATTTTGTTCCAAAATTGGTTACACGGAAAACAGTTAGATAAATAGTATCGTCGTTGTTTATTTGTTGATCTTATCTTTTACGAGGCAACTCTTCGCGCATAATTAAGTAGATCGGTACCTACGTATAGAAGCTTACGTATACCAAGATTGTAACGCAGAAGTCTGCCTAGAAATTCCACGCAGGCACGCAGACGGGCATAGAGAGAGCGATGATTGTGATCACCCTGCGAGACCTGAAACGAAACGACTGGATCCGAAATAAAACCTAAATTATAGACGTCATGGCCCAAGCACACAGGCTGCAAGTAATTTAAGCTGAATAAAGGATGTATAAGCATTTATGTCTGTGCTACTTGGGGGCTGTCATCGCGAAGAAAAAGTGGGCATGGACTTTGCATATCAAGAATGGACGAGACCTGGACAAGACGAGTCCTTGAATGGAGACCCATAGTGGACTTTAGTGTGGTAGACCATACGCTAGATGGAGATAGCATTCTACGTCACGGGGGATGAGACTGGATGATTCGGGCACAGGATCGCCGAGAATAGAAACAGAGGCAAGAGGCCTACATCCAAGTTTGGATTAACCTCCTAACACCCAGAGCTATTTTTGTGTTTTTGAAATTGGAACATTCTATTATTCAATAAAAGTTCAAATCTAAATTTGAATTTGTACATAATTATGAGGTTAATAGAAGGCCACCATGATGATAACGATGCTTATGCGGTCATAAGCATCGTTATCATCTCAGTAGATTTGAGAGCTTATCTCCTAAACACTGCAACACAATGCCATGGTATAAATGATATAGAGAAGCTCAGTTAAGAACAAATGGAAGTAGAATAGGATGTGGGAGGTCTGTTAGATGACTACAACTCTTTTTAATAACCTAGGCACGACTCAGGCCCAATGTAAATCTTTAAGTTGACATTTACGATAATGACTTCGAATGGCGACCCAGACTTGAAGAGTTAGATTTTTCTTACTTTCATAAAAATCAATGGTCCCGTAGATTGCGAAAAGTTAGCAAAATTAAGGCCACAAGGTTGGTAAAGTATGAGCTTCGAAGTGAAAGAATTGTATATTATATGTACGTATGTACCTAATATGAGTATTTTAATTATATGTAATTATGTTGTCTGATGCACCGCCTACAATTTCTCTGCTTTGCCCTAAGGTTGACTGGTAGAGAATGCCTCATGGCATTAAGTCCGCCTTTTGTACGTTAAGTTTTTCTTTTGTGCAATAAAGTTTAAATAAATAAATAAATTCTAAAACTTTTTCTCAAAAACGTGTTAATAACTTTCTTGTCGATTAATTTTTTTATCTTTTTAGTCTATATTGAAGTCGGTTCTTTCGAGTCGCTGGTTTATTTAGAGTTTAGCCAAGCTACTATAATTGACACCACGATTGCAAACATAAATAGGCGCAATATCGCCACATTAATCACACTAATATCATAAAGGCGATTTGTGAGGGTGTTTATGTGTATGTTTGTTACTTCTTCGCGCTCAAACGACTGGACCAATTTTGATAAATTTTGGTATGAACGTAGCTTAACACATAAGCGAAAACACGTAGTGTTCCTATGGGATGAGCGTGTAACACAACGAGGTGCAGCTATAGTATGTAAAGTAATATACGTCGAAAAATATTATGTAATGGCTGAAAATCATGATACTTAAAAATGTGAATACAGACGACGAACAGGTTTACCTCTAGCTCTCCACTACTCGCGACGTTGGGCGAAAATTATAGTGTGGAGAGGCATTTCGCTGCGTAAACCCATACTTCGGACAACTTCGATCAACTTCGGTCAACTTCGGTCAACTTCGCGAGTAGTGCGGAGCCGCAATAATATCGATTAGTTGTGTAGGTCGATACAGCGAGGTCAATCTTATCAGATTTGAACGCATTGTCACGCACGTTAGGTTAGGTTAGTTAGGTACTAAGTAAAAGTAAGTAAAAACAGCAACAGGTAGTACAAACACAACAAAATCGATAAAATAGTTGGTATACTCGTAAGTTTACCATAAAAAAAATATGTCTGTTTATCTGTCTGATCTGTCAGACACACGATTAAATGCTAGGACTTTGTTTTCTTATTGAGAGGGACACAATTTTTAACAATTTATTATCTACTTAACTTTTTGAAGGGTTAGATTTGAGGTATGCAACTGCATCCGTAGAGTTCTGTGAGATCCGCCACTGCCCCGCTAAATTCTGTGATTGGGCATTCAAAGATAATGTGGTGTACTGTCTGATCTGGACAACCACACTGGCATTCCGCTGACTCACACCAATCTCATTTGTATCGTAGAGAGGTACAATTTCCGACGATTTTTCACAATAAAATCATAGTCAAAATTCTGTTATAGTAAAACAATCTGAAATGTTGAGAACGCTATCTGGTTACTTAAGTATGCATTACAGCCTTACGTTTTTGATTCGAGCGTAAATATCATTACTTTGCGTAGAAGCGACACTCTCAGGGGCACGCAATCACTTCTCAGCAAGAACACAGTTTGAAAACAGTCGGTCTATATAAAAAAAAAATGTTATAATCTGTAAGCTGAAATTTTTGTGCATGTCAAAATAATTCATATTTATTACGTATATGTTAGTTCGGAGAAATAAGGTACGTACTACAAACGATCGCTTACGAAAATCATTGTTTCAGTATCAAGATCAGCGAAATTTTTATACGAGTGAATATAGCTGATGCTCGCAATTTTATGATATGCTGGTATAACAAAAGCAAATACTAGCAGTGCACAGAAAATGGAAGCTGACCTGACTGGTATTTATCAGTGTGCCAAAGTAATTTAATGTGCCATTCCGGGGCACCACATTCTAAATTCTAAATCAACTAAGCTCCACGTCCCGCTCAGTGTCAGTACTCAGTGTGTAGTGAAATCTTTGCTTTTAACGGCCACGGCGCTTACAGAGTAAAGCCCCGTAATTAACACAAATTATAACGGATACATCATGATATGCCTTCATAATCGAACGTTTTGGCGTAGTTGTATTCGCCGTGGTCTCAGATGTGGTCAACCCCTTTAACAACAAACCGTTATTATATTGTGTACATACTGGTACCGCGAGAGTATAAAATATGGCAAAATGCCGGTAAAAATTCCAGTGACGAAATGAGGACTGCATCTTTCTTACTGTTTCCAATATAGATACTGTGCTGAAGACGAAGGCTTCGTTGGACAATTTATTACGTTTATTTTGTTTTTCCCTTTGAGCGCAAACCCTTGTGTTGCAAGTCTTGTAAATTAGATTGGACGAATCCTTACAAACCTGATAAAAGCGTTCTCGTGTATTATTTTCACGAGTCGTGTCTTTGAGTTTCTCGTTACATACGAATTTAATAAAGTAGTTCATAATTTCGTAGCATTTCTTTGTAGAATTTAGTGAAACATCGCTAATTTCCTATTTTATTAAGATTTCATAATACCAAACATTCAGGACTACTGCTAACGTGATGGTGGTTACGTAATAGGTAATTAATTACCAAATATTTTTGAGTGGCTGTAAATCGGTCCCAAATGGCTGTAAACGGGCGAAGTTTACATATGATTTCCTAACTCCGCCTACACTATGCGTCAGTAATAAACCATTATTTGCGATAATATACGTAAAATGTAAAACTACATATACCTATAGTTTCGCTATACGTCTTAGGTATCACCACGTATCACTTATATAAGGTTTTTTTCATAGGAAATTAATATCGTTGCTACATCATGGTAACAACGTTATCGTAACGTTCCATTTCACGATGATACTTAGAAGTGTACTTTGGCTCTTAGCCCAGTCAACCTGAGATAAATTGAGTGGTAGGTGGTGTCTACTTGCGTAAATCAGAAATGCTTACAGTGAAGCCAAAAAAATTATAAATGAATGGTTCAGGCGAGGTTCGAACCTCCGTTTTCAACGGCTTTGCGAGCCAACGCGGGCGTCCTACCTATTGGAACACTGTACCGATGCAAGATCCATTGAACGCTACGATGCCACCCTACAAGAAGCAACTGGTTGAAAAAGTCATTGCTTTAAAAAACAATCTTTCATTAATAGTTCAATAAAATGAGTAGTCAATAGAATGGACAACTTTTATCTATCAGGATATTATGTAGGTTATAGAGCAAAGTTAAATGTTATCTACTCTCCCCCCTCTCCGGGGCGAGCGTGACCCCCCGCGCCCTCGAATGTGTCCCGGTGCGCGGTATTTTACATTTTAAAAGAAAACCGTGAACGATACATACAGTGTGTAGGAACAAAATATAATCCTTGATAAAATACTTAAACCTTTTATACATACAAAAGCGATATCAATTATAAATTCTGCGCAATCTGTTACCAAATACTAACGTTTTAAATAATTAATCTTTTTTTTTTGCTAAATGGATAGCTCACTCAAAAACTTCACACTTTACCGCCAAAATGTGTATGACAAAAATAAAGAATAGAACATCTTTAACTATAAAAGTTATTTATAACTTGAGCGAAGCAAGAAACCATTTTAATTGCCCAATTTATGCTTATTCCTTTGTACTTTATTTCACAATAAGAATAAATCCCTAGAACTCGTTCCGGCAACAATTTAACACATTATTATTCCGTTCACGATCCTGATTAATTTTCTGATACAATTATATCACGGGTAAGTTCTACGAAATTGACCGAAGTACCTGTTGAATTAAAAGGGTCCTAATTCTATTTAGGTCGGTATTATGCTTAATTGGATAATTTATATTCTGTTTGGGCGATCAAAATATGGCTTGAGGGGAAAAAATGTAGGAAAAGTGTTGCCGCACAGTCGTTAGTGAGTTTTAATGAGATGTGTTTTTTTGTTTACGTTCTGCAGTTGGTAACGAGATTGATGCGACGAGTGTGGTTGTCGAGAAATGCTGCATGTTGACGTATTGGTTTTTATGGGTTGATGTAAAATGAAAAAAAAATATATATATAGGCTCTATAATTTCAGGGTTCCTAACTTTTTGTTTCTGTACTATTATAAAATTGTATTGAAAATCAGTTTTCATCAGGGGTCATACATTTAGGAAAATCTTGCACGATGTATGAGTTGTACACCACCATCGCCGCACCAACCCTGTTGCTAGATTGGTGCGGCAAATTTCTTTGTCCGCTCTTCACGCCGAAGCGGTTGAGCGGGTTTTAACTTATTTTGCATGGTACAGAGATAGTTGGATGTCCAAAGATTGCTTATTTTGGTACAGAGATAGTTGGATGTCCAAAGATTGTTATAGGATACTTGTTATACGTCCAATTTTATCAATCCCTAAAAGTACATCTACCATAATTACGCAAACAGCCTTGCTTAGCAACGTCCCCATTTGATCTCTTTTGTGAACCCTTTCGGAAAAATCGCCCATTTTAAATCACAGTCACGCGGAGTTCCGTATTTTTTAGGGTTCCGTAACCCAAAAGAAACGGGATCCTTATAGGACTGTTGTCCGTATGTCTGTCAAGACTCTTTATTTCTGAAACGCGTAGAGGTATCGAATTGAAATTAAAATCAACTCAAGTCTACAGTGCCTTGGAACTGAAAAAAAAACCAAAATGTCTACGTTAACGTAAAGAAAAGATACGGCCGTCTATGCCGCAAAAAAAGTATATTTCGACAGTCTCTAGGGCACTAACATTTTTAATTAGGGTATTTTCTGTTTATCTGAATCTATGAAATTTTGCAAGTAAAACCGTCTTATGCCAAAAGTATAGGGACTATACCTTAATTTGTAATCAAACCATAAAAAATTAATAAAATAAATAAATAGTATTTATTTACAGTGTGTAAAATATTGTTTTCTAATGGTAAAATTACGTTTGTCGCTCAATACAGTTTTATCTTTTCCTTAGAACAATAAGCTGTGCTTTCACAGTTCGTACGGAACCCTCGGTGGGCGAGTTCGTGTCACACTTGACTGGCTTTTTTATAGAAGTTTATGTTTTATGATATCAGACAATCTCACTCAAATTGCCTAGTCTCGAATTAAGCATTAGTATACTGCAGTACCTATGGATTAGCCATGCTCCGAAATTGAAATGGAAGTGGGCCGGACATGTAGTGTGTCCGGCAGACCACAGATGGAACATAACCGTTACAGCTTGGAATGGAACTCAGGGCATACGCTGTAGAGAAAGATCTTTTTCTCATAAATGGTCGGGAATGTTGACTTTATTCATAAAAAAATAGGAAATGGTAAGTCAAAAATAAAAATAAACGCCTTGCCGGCTCGGTTTGCTTGACAGGAATGTTGTATGAAATTCCTTTATTGGTCGAGGAACAAACTTTTTTCTTTTTCGGAAGAAAAATACACTTATAATTTTTAATAAAAAAAAAACAAAAAGGCGGCAATGCAAGAATTCAGTTTTGACAAATAGTGTCTATTAAAACTTATATGTGCTTATTTTGTTATTTTGTTTTTCTTGTTTTCTGGGATAGGCTCTAGGTATATTTGCCTCACCCTGAAGGGCAATTGCTGGCTTCGTATTAAATTAAGCAGACTCCCAAGGTTGTCCGTTTAGAATTAATACTCAGCCAGCAGTTGACTTTAACGTCGGAGTAGGTCTATATGTATTTTAAAAAACCTATAAAAATGATCTGCTTGTTAAAATCTCAAAACTATATTATAACGAGCACGAAAAATATCTAGTCTGTTACTCATGAAAAAAAGGTTCTGTTAAACTAAGCAACCCTAAAAAGGTTCACTTTATCAGAGCTCGCCATGCGATGCCCTTCCGCTTAGTTAGGCTGTCAACGGAGCTTGAGCGAACAGACGGACGAAAAACCCGGCCATACTTCAATAATCGTGATTTGTCTCTTGGAAACGGGACGGAATTATTCGTACTGTGCTCTGAGTGAAATACAGAAAAACCCAAACGTAACCTAGAATCTTTCGTAACATTTGTAAAGTAAACATTTTATGAGTTTCAAGTCCGCCCGCAAAGTAGACCGTAGTCGGGTATAATGTATCCTATATTAACCTAGCGGCCGCCCGCGACTTCGTCCGCGTAGATTTTTGATGATGACAAAGATAATGTTATTAAAACTATCGTGAGACATCTTTACTAATTATAAAAACGGTATAAACTCACGTAAAAATTGTTTTTTCAACCGAGACGGTGGTTGGGCTCTACCTCCGGCATGGAAACCTGTGATTCCGGCGTTAAAAAACATCTCGCGTTCAGACAATGTCGTTGATACAATAAGTCAAGTGTGCGTGGTATCAGTGGGTAATAGTGAAAATGCAGTGACAGACAGTCCAGTGGTGACAGCGCAAGAGCCCTGCCCTCCCCGCGCCGCGCTATCTGCGCGTGCGCAGAGGGCGGCAAGAAGAGCGATTAAAAGTGCAGTGGGTCGCGAGTCGCGTAACAGCACGGATAGCTACCCCTGATGAAGAGCTCCAAATGGGTTCGAAACATGTCGGGCCGTTCCTGACAATTTTTACGTGAGTTTATACCGTTTTTATAATTAGTGATGACAAAGATATTAAAATAGGTAGGTAAGGAATTTTATTCTTAGTTACTTCACCCCCTTAGGGGGATATTTTTTTAAAACGCTGAAATTACTTTTTTCGTATTTGAATAAGTAAGCTTTCTACAAAGTTTCAAGTCTCTAGTTCAAAACATTAAGTTTTTCCCATATAAACATTGCACCCCTATTTAACCCCTTAAGGGGTGGAATTTTCTAAAACGCTGAAAGTACTTCTTGTGTTTTTTAATAAGTAATCTTTCTACAAAGTTTCAAGTCTTTAGCTCAAAAAAAAGTTCCCCCCATACAAACTTTGCACCCCTATTTCACCCCCTTAGGGGCAGAATTTTTTAAAACGCTGAAACATTTTTTTTGTATATGATTTAGTAATCTTTCTACAACGTTTCAAGTCTCTAGCTAAAAAAAAAAGTTTCCCCTATACAACCTTTCATCCCCTTTTTAACCCTCTTAGGGGAGGTATTTCCAAAAATCCCTTCTTACCCCTAGCCCACGTTATAAAAGTAACCTACTGTGCAAGAATCAACTCTCTAACATTAGTAGTTTCGGCTGTGCGTTGATGAGTCAGTCAGGACTTCTTCTTTTATATATATAGATAACCATCTTCCGATGTCCAGCCGTTTCGGTGTGATGAGAGGACAAAGAAAATTATGCCCAACATGGCTGGCATAGCGCCGCGCGCCCATACAAAACTAATGACGACCCTGCATCACGCTATTGAGATTTTTCCTAAAATCATGACCCCTCTCCATAGAAAACTAATTTTAAATACAAAATTGATAATGGTTTTCAATATGAAGGTTCTAATACTGATAAGGGTCCTCCACGGGTCCTCTTTCTAGTCAGAAAATCTTTCCGAGGTTTCACTATGGGGAGCTAATTTGAGCGATCGTTTCTATAGAGTTCGAAATATCACCATCACTATTATTTTATCATCAACATATCAGCCGACAACTGGACAACGGCCTTCCCCAAAGTTCGCCATAATGATCGGTCATGCGCCACCCTCATCCAATTGCCTCCCGCGATCTCGGCCAGATCGTCGGTCCACCTTATTGGGGGCTTCCATTCTGCCCCAGCGACCGTCGGTATCATACTTTCTCTTTTTTCTTTCTTTGTCGTTTTCACTCTTGGCAGAGTGGTCGTGGTCATCATTTCAGATGTTGGTGGCAAGCTTCACAACACGCCGCCATTCTTCTCTGATAGCCGCCTTCCTCGTACATTCGTGTAGTGACGATGAGCCATTTATTGCAGCTTTTATTTGATCTGTCCATCTCATAGGCGATCTGCCTCGTACTTTCTCTAGCCAAGTCTAATTCTTCGAATGATCCTATTCACATTTTTAATTTGAATAGAAGTAAAATTCAAAGTGTTTTCATAAACACTAAAGCGAGTTAAAACCAAATATAAAAATCGCACTTATTTTCTTACTTGTTGTTTCGTATTTTTCCATCGTGGATTATTTATTTTCATTAACAAACAACAGCTTTTTCGGAGATCAAACAACAAAAGAAGCGTTTTCTATTAACTGGCTTAGATGTATTTTTAAACCCTTTCATGTATTAACCTAAACACCTTTTGTTTTATTGTAAACAGATGTAGTTTTATTTAATTTCGTCAGTAACCGCAATGCATTATTCACACTTTGGGTGAGAATCTCAGTGTAAAACCAAGCGGAGAAGATATAGCCCAACAGAGGGTTTTCCATCCCACGCCATACTGTGGATTTTTAATGGTACTAATTTATTTTACTGGCACATACAAATTTTTGGTAACTGCCGTTGAAAGTCGGTGAATGTCACTGACGTAAACAAAGAGAAAAAGGACTAAATATTCGGCAAATTTTTGCATAATGAAGCCAAAACTATCCACAGTGATGAAGATTCAGTATTTAATTTGCAAGAAAAACGAAGAATTGAGCAGCATTTTGGTAAACAATGTTTTCAAATCGACATTTAAGAATACAAATATATGACGTATACACATTATTGCCACATGAAGGCTATACATGCATAATCCAAAAAGCGAAGGTCTTGCAGTTAGGCTACTCTTGCTTCCGTCACTGACTAATCGACACATTATAGTGACAAGAAAAATATTTTTTTCTGTCACTCATACAAAAAAAATATTTCTGCATTACAAATCATTTTGTGTTATTTTTGATTAAAATGGTTAATTATTATGTGCAATAAACGTATTGACTTAAAAATTCTGTAATAATAATAAATATATATACAAACATTACAAAATGTCATTTACTTTTACTAAATCTTAGTATGCCGTATTAATTTATTTAAAACCCTCATGATTTTATGAGATTGATAATACGTAACAAGAGAATCGGGAGTATTATGATGACATTATGATACATCAATGGCAACACACATTATGATTGCCAGAACCAACCAACCAATCATGCCGTAAATGTATGATTCTCTCATTAATTCGTAAAAATGTGAATCAATGTGAATCTGTAACATTATTTGAAAATAAACAATAAAAGCCAAAAAGTGGTTGCCTACTTTTCATTAATATTTGCAATAATATATGTATTTATTTCCACAAAGCCTTATAAAGAAAAACCACATAATTAGCAGAGGAAGTGTTAATGTAATTTCAGAAATAAGCAACGAATTGTATCAAATGTTTACAAAGAAAAGTCACGCTGTAAACGATTAACCATGTTCAGATGCAAATTTCGATAACAAAGCAATTTTAATCTGGTGTTTCGTTACCACCATCAAGATACAATAGGCCACGACAAATCAAACTAGCCAACAGTTCAAAGAAAAATTAGCTCTATGCGTCTAGACACACGTTAGTTTATTGGCCTACTATAGTTCACCGCACGCTGGGAAATGGTTAATTTGTGAATTGAGCTAAGGTCACGTCTAACATGGAAACGTAATTATTTGATTTAATCGCGTTTAAGGTATAAGAGGCAAGTGCGAATTGGGAATGAAGATAGGGTTCCCATGCAGGGTTCGTAAAATGCCAGTAATAGTAAATACATTACTGCAGGCGCCGGGAAGGAACGGCTTGCCGGGTGAGTAGGCATGGGCGGATAATATACGAAGCCGGCAAGTCCTTTTCACGGCTAGGCATGCAGGTAGTGTTTTTCTCAAACATATGCAATAAAAAAAAAATACACCACTCAAAATAAAATATAATTTAGCTGTTTAGCCTGTTCATGAACACAGATGCCATTAAAGTTCTCTCGAGTTGTTCCGCCCGAAACGTGATACTTCGAGGCCTATTATCACGCACGTTATGACCACATTTCATTGTATATTTGCAGGCCGTCACTGGTTGTCATAGGTCCTTTCAATCGACTTTGCTCGCATTTTACGATCCCTGGTTCTATGAAAAATAGTGAGTCATTAAATGTCAACCTAAATACGCGATATTCTTTAATAATATGACTAAAAAAAAATCAACTAAAGCTGCAAAATAAAACGTAGCGGAAAGTTCTTCCTCTTATCTTCTCAGAAAGCCGCCCCATAACTGTATTTTATTAGTTGTTTGTGTAAAAGGCGACATAATTGGTCGTGGCTATGGGCACATCAATTAATAGGATGCAAACGTATAATTGTAATTGTTATTATGATGTCTATGACATTGGGCAATTAAGTTGAGAAGAATTTTATAAACATAATTTATTATGAATAAAAATAATTTATGGTCACAAAAATAATTGAATTACAACGTAGTTTTAAAAAGATAATTATAGTCTTTCAGCTAGTCTATTAGAATTAAGTACAATAACGACATGAAATGGAATCACTACAAATTCAAATTAATTAGTACGGTATTATTAAATTGCACGGTTTTTACCACCGAGCTTCGAAACTCTAAGAAAAGCAATTTGAAACTTCTGCTAAGAATTTGTAATTGAGTGTTTCACGTTGATGATAAGATCTTAATTTGTTGTAAAAAAGCGCGTAATTATAGCCACAGGCGGTAGTTTATTACGGCATATTATTACTTTTATAATTGTATTTTCACAAGAATTATTATAGCGCTTGGTAAACGTATAACAATAATGTTAGAGAAACGCCGCCGTAATTTACAAACTGTATACTATTCCAATTTGTGTTTTAATAATAATTTAATAGTAATAGAAATTAATTGTATAATGTATTGACTTGTAAAATGTTGAAATTTTATTTATAAGTATGAGTATATTTTTTTCCGTGGGACACTTCAAAATTAAGGGGCTTTAAAACATAGTTTTTTTCTGGCTTTGTATTGTCAAATTTTCCACAGGAAAGGCGGCTAGTTTCTTTCATATGTATGACCCATTATAAAATCCAGTCACGAAACAGTAAACGGGAAATGGATTATTCATGGAGGGTTTCGGTCCGAAGGCTATCAGTTCATTAGTAATTCAAACGATAATAAATAATAATATTATAATGGATGTATTAGCCATTGGATAACCATAAATTAGCTTGATTTTTTCCTTGAATACTGCCAAATGGAGTTATACATTTTGTTTTTCTTAGCAGTGGGCCTACGATGGTTGCGTTTATCGCGTGATAAATAAATGACAAAGCATCCGTCACCGTCACATTTTGACATGTAGAGTCAGTGGAAAGTGCAGAGAGCGAGGTCGCTATGAAACAAGTTGAGCGGTCTCAGGCGGTGTAATGTATCGTATGTACTAAGCGTGTTTCTTTCAAAATTTCCTATATCTAGTTGCAAACAGAGATATTTGCATCTAATGCTTAATCTACCCGCGCTTCATGTTTAAGCCTGGAGCCATATATAGATTGGCTGGCAACGAGTATTAGAAAACTTCGATCTCAGCCTCCAGAATGATCGCTTCGCTAGTCCCAAGGCGTGTCTCGTGCATTCCGGAGCGCCCGTGGCTGCACTGCAGAATCTGATTGCGCCCACACAATAAACGCATCTTGGATGTAATCAAGGCATTTCTGCGGTTTAATTACATCATTAAGGTGACTGAATTTCAATAGGTTTCAATAGGTTAGCTCAATGAGGTTCAATAGGTTTTATAAATTAACTATAAAAAAATTGATGCTGTGTTAGTTGAGAATACCCATTTTATGATAGTGCACCTTGATATTTGTTTTTAACTTAGTATTATGTAACACTTTACGGACAGTACGTTGTGATACGGCACCACGTCTGTGGATGGTGACTTTCAACTTCACCTAACTGCGACTCCAACTAGAGCCTTGGCAAATCCCTTGAGCCGTTTTTGGCTGTAGCTTTTTTGTCTATGCCGTAGCATGCAATTTTCAAAATGGTACTGTATCCGTGTGTAAAAGGAAATACAAAGTTTAGTCGTCGATTTGTATAAATAACCGGGACGTTTAGTTTAGTCCTCATTGTATCCAACGCCATAGTTCACGCTTAGTCAGATGCAAACTTAACGTAGTGTGGGGCAATGACTATGTCTTCTTATATTATCATGGACGAATAACTCAAAGCGAATACTGATAACTATATGTAACGTATAGGTCCAGCGGCCTGTTATAGATGGCGCTACCAAGGTAAAATCTTCGCTCCATACCTTTCGTATGTATTCTACAACATACTATAGTCAAACCACGCTAATTTTTCCAAGCAAACGAACTGTCAAATCATACAAAATGACTCAATTTAGTATGGTTTGACAGTTCATTTGCTTGGAAGAGTAAGCGTGGTTTTTTGACTCACTTGTTTGCTTTTGGTAACTAAGTTACATCTTAATTTCAGTTTGATCAATTTTTTCTTATTAAATGCGTATCAATACGATGTTCATTACAGTGAACAGTCGAATGATTTGAATCGTAATCTGCTTGCGAATTTCGAGGATTTCTTAAGAACGGCTGTCGAATATCGCGCAATTCAAAGCTGAAATTTGAGCTTGAACGTGATTTGAATTTTATGTATTTCTGATTTAGAAATTCTTGTGGATTTTATCACGCTTTTAACACTTAATTATGTGTAATAAAAGTTACAAAAGCAATACTATTATGGATGAGATTTGACACTTAACGCATTAAAGTAGGGTTCGGAAATGTTATGGCAGTCCGGGATTCCATGTACTGTAATAAAAACTGGGGCTGCAAACCTTATATTAAAGTGAGTCAGAGTGAAACGTCGTGAATAACATTTGAGTTCCATGTTGGGCGCCACTTTGTCGCTACTTAAAAGGAGTCTGATTACTTATTGGAAGCCGAGGAACAAAAACTCGAGAGAAAGATCACTATGGAATTTTAAATTTTAGAATTAATTACGTGCTAGTCATATAAACTTTTCTAAAAGCGATCCTGAAGTTCTCAGAGAGTTACGCGTAGAGGAGTGGGTAGATATAGCTGTTTATATAGGCTAGAACGTGCGACACGATATAAGCCGTCACGGTGAATCAGTTGGTGCTGTACGCATACGCTCTAACTAGTAGGGTGAGGGAAACATTTAATTAGGAATCTCTTTGATCTTTGCTTCGTGCTAATGCATATTTAAATTTATTTGAGCCCCAAGTTGGGTGCCACGTTTTGTCACTAATTTTTATCCAAGCGAAACGTATATAATGAAGGGGTGTGATTCATACCTACTGGAAGCCAAATAAAGAAAAACATATCCAGACATTTGCAGGTAACCAAGAAATTAAGTCTTTTTAACCCGTCAAAGTGGAGTAGCGGAAATAATGATAGAACTACCAACCTTTCTAAAGGCGACCCTGAAGTTCTCAGAGAGGAACGCGTAGAGGAGGGGGTTCACACAGCTGTTCATGTAGGCTAGAACATGCGACACGATCTGCGCCGTCACGGTGAAGTAGTTGATGCTGTATGCATCCAGCGCTTTCACTAGCAGAATGATCTGGAATAAAATAAAAACACATTTTAATATGTAAAGAACGCGTAGAAACATGATCATAGAATGCTAAAGCGGTAAGTCTTTTAAATTAATTTTTCGTAGCCACTCATCGAGACATACATAAGTCGCATATATTTACACAAACAACCAGTATAGTTTAATTCTCATGCTACTTATGTGCACATCAAAAAGAACCATCTATCTACATAGTAGTAAAATATTGTATTGGGTGGTGTTGTTAGTTTCAGTATATTATATACTATTATGAGATTATTGTTATTATTTATTATTTTTATTCCAGAGGGGCATCATTTCAAGAAAAAAATTAAATGCGCGATGCAGGATCGTCTCCTGATTTATATGGGCGCGCGGCACCATGTCAGGCTGGCATGTGCATCTAATGGTCATAATTTATTTCTCTTCTCATCATGCTGAAACGGCTGGGCAAATATTATTGATGCAGGGATAGCTGGAAATTCAGAAATGGTTAAGTAAAGTATAGTTTTTACCATTTTAAGAAAAAAAAATACGCGGAAGAAGTTTTAAGCATTCTAGGTTTTAACAGTTCTGTTGCCCGAAGGAAGTAAATTAAGACCGTTTCAGAATTCGTTGATTACTTAACGAAAATAACAATCAAATAAACAAACCTCGTTTTGTTTATTTGTTTGCATTTGCCGAAGGGTTTCAGAGGATCCGAAGTTGTTTTGATTTTGTTGTAAAGTTGAAACCGTCTATTTACAAGATTTGAGTGTTTACAGAGTTGACGGTGTTACCAAGTTGTAACGAATCTGTAAATTTTTGTTGATTGACATTGTTTGTTGTTTGACATCGGAAATATTTACAAGGTTTTCCTTTAGCTTAGCCAATGGTAAGTGTTTTTGACATCTCCTTCGGTAACTGCGCATTTTCCATGGTAAAAATATATGTTGCTATTCTGCTCACATAAAGCTAATGGCGAAAGGCCCAGGGACAATCTTTCACAAATTGATCTACTCCCAAACTAAGTAATGCTTGTACTATGGGTACTAGACGACGATATACATAACATACAAATACATATATAGATAACATCCATGACCCAGGCACAAATATTCGATTTCATCGTACAAATACTTGCCCTGGTCGGGATTCGATCCCAGGACCGCTGGCTCAGTAGGCAGGTGCACTACAAACTGCGCCAACTGCGTCGTGAAACAAACATTCTACTCACTTAATCTAAACAAATAAGTGGTAAATAGAAAGGTAATAGTTTGGTAATAATTTGGCACCAGCATTCATATTTAAGTTACCACCATTTGTAAGTATGGCTGTATTGTCGTTTATGATATTTTGTATCATGTATGAACTTATTGGATTTTTGAGTCCAGTTTGAATATTATAGTAACATAACAGTCTTTTTCTACTCCAGTACTTTTTTCTGTCATTTATATAGTTACTAACTCTAATATAAAGACATAAATTATGAAAGTCTGTAAAAGTCTATACTCTACTGCTCAAAAACACACTGCTAACCGATGTTATAATGTCGCCAAAAAACCATCACTTAGTACCTCAGATTACATGATGAACAGCTGCATTCACACAATTTGCAAATTAAAAAAAAAAACTTTTGTACTAAGGCATTGCTGCCAACTTAAAAAAAAAGTTTTATCTTCAGTGCATGGATGTTTAGTATAGTGAACGTATACCTTTATGTATAAGTTTAATTTTTTTGACAGATGTTTAGTATGGTGATCGTATACCTTTATGTATAAGTTAATATTTTTTTGACAGATGGATGTCAATAAAAAAAAAGTTTATCAGAGACAATTTTTCTTTTTAATTTTGTTGATTCCGAGCGGGAACATGTAATTATTTTCTTTGTTGTTTATTTGCATTTTATTTATGAAATGTCGAGTCGTAGAAAAAGTATTGTATGCAACGTTGTATAAGTAGGTCAAAAAACGCTCGTGGCATCTTTCTTACGATGTTCGCTGCGCTCACATCGTAACCCATGCCACTCGCGTTTTTTGCCCCCTCTTATACAACGGTTGCATAAAATACTATTTCACTTCTCCTGCTCAAAAAGTACGTCATTTTCAGTTCGCAAAGCGGGGCTAAAATAGTACGTTTAGCCCCTAGGGTTTAAAAGGAAACCATATAATCCCATACAAATTTCTAAGACACTGAAAAAAAACTTGTTACCGGCCAGCTACATACTATTTACAAATAAAATAAATCAACCTGCATCCTGATCAGATCGACCCAATTAAAAAAATAAACTAAAAAGTTTTTATTTACAATGTACTGGAATATTAACTGAAATTTTATTTTAGCACGTTTTATAATCAACGAAAAGAAATTTAATCTTGGCTAAGAATATTAAATGATAAAATAAAAGAAATTATTTCAGTCGTTTTTTTTTCAGTCGAAGTGAAAAGCAGAGTGTTTAACACGGGGCTACAAGCCATTATGACACTCAGATATATTTGGCCTCGCTCACCTCGTTCGCTCGTCCAAATAATTACCTCGTGTCATATAATGGCTTGTTTTAGCCCCTTGTCAAACAATCTACTATTAAATTTCTCTTTTTAGGGTTCCGTACCCAAAGGGTAAAAACGGGACCCTATTACTGAGATTTCACTATCCGTCCGTCCGTCAGTCCGTCCGTCTGTCACCAGGCTGTATCTTAAGAACGGTGATAGCTAGACAGTTGAAATTTTCACAGATGATGTATTTCTATTGCCGCTATAACAACAAATACTAAAAATAAAATAAAATAAATATTTAAGGGGGGCTCCCATACAACAAACTTGTTATAGATTATGGTACGGAACTCTTCATGCGCGAGTCGGACTCGCACTTGCCCAATTTTGTAAAGCTTATTTCATCTATAATATGTTAACCAACTAATCAAACATTATTTATACAAATATTACTTTTGTATTGATCCAGTAATTATAGCTGTCTATAAAATACAAAGTACGTGTTAAAATATACGAGTAACCTAGTGTTTGCTTTGCTTTGCTGGGAAATAATCTAAAAACTAAAGATGACCTACCTACAGTCTTCCTCTATTTCCATTATTGTCAGAACTCAAATTATTTTAGTAACCAGAAAACGAAAAGCTTGATGAAACGATAAAAGGAAATTAATAATTCAAAGCAGTATTTCCCAATTCCTTTCTGCTACATTTTTTAAATAATGAACATATTTTTGTTAGGTACTTAAACCGCTACACATGGAATCTTTCTTTGGTACATTTGTGTTGATTCAAAACAAGGTAAAAGGTAAATTTACCTTCCGTACTTATAAATGAAACGTAACAAAAGTATAAAAAGCTGATGTGCTCATCGTGTGCAAATTAAATTGTCTTCATTAGTTGTTGTTATAAATATGAACATAGTCAAAAAATATGTTTTGCTTACAAAGTAAAAAACGGGCAAACAGCAGAACCGGGCAGCAGGCAGACATGTTCACAATAACTTTTCTTTTCCTTATTTAGTCAGAAGTAAACTAGGCGATACTTTAAACCCCTGTATGCTACCCTGTACGCACAGATCTGTGCGTGATATTTAAACCTTACGTTATAATATCAGTTAATTTCAATTTGTTAATTTTAATATTTGCCATTGCATACGAGGGAATAATTTGTATTAAACAATGTTTACTGTAGGTAGTTGTGTTAATTGTTTATTTAATATACTGGGTTTATTAATGTTAATGTATCCACATTAACTTTACTGAAGGAATCACCCGCTTTTAAGAATGATGAAGGCTTCGCTATTAGAAAATAGTCCGAACAATTTGGAGCGTGCTCGTCTCTTGGCCGTTTCCGCGAACGAGTCTGGCCACTGGCTGCACGCCCTTCCCTCGCGTAATATCGGCACTGTTCTAGATCCCAATTGCTTAAGGATAGCAACTTGTTTGAGACTCGGAGTTAGAATATATGCCGAACATACGTGCGTCTGTGGTAAGAGCGTAGATCAACTGGGACCTCAATGGGCTTTCTTGCGCAAGAAGTGCCGGCCGCTTGTACCGCCATGGCACATTAAACGATCTGCTCCCCCGTTCACTTGCCACTGCCTCTGTGCCTGCCATCCTGGAACCCATTGGGATGGCGAGAGACGACGGCAAGCGTCCGGATGGAGCAACGTTGGTGCCATGGAAGCTTGGGAAAACCTTAGTGTGGGATGCGACATGCGTCGACACGTTTTCCGCATCGCACATCCAGGTAACTCGCACACAGGCTGGTGCGGCGGCTGACCAGGCCCAGATCCTGAAGCGCCGAAAATACTCATGCCTTTTAAAGAATCATGTGTTTGCGGCGCTGGCAGTAGAGACTTTAGGACCTTGGTCAGCAGACATGAAAAGCTTCTTGAAGGCCCTGTCGTCGCGGTTGGTCGACGCCACGGGGGATCCAAAAGCTGGCGCTTACCTCTGGCAAAGGATCAGCCTTGCAGTTAAGAGAGGTAACGCCGCCAGTATAATGGGGACCATACCACAGGCAGAGCTGCTGGAAGGGGTGTTCTTTTTATAATCCAATTATTTTTAATTTAGTATTAGTAGTTTATTTAGTATTTATCAAGTCTTTTACCACTTATCTTTGTATATTGTAAATATGTTTTTTTTCTTTATTTAAAAATAAACTGTGTAATACAGTGTCAGGTTACAGAATGATCTACATGCATTTTTATGCAGTTATTCTAACGTATGGCTGTGAAAACTGTGAGAACGTGACTTTTCAGCATGCGAGAGATATTCTATTAGGTTATGGTTCCATCTTTGCATTATGCTAATGCTATTCTCATATTATTTGGGCCCCACATTTGGCGCCACCTAGTCAATATAAATTTGTAGGGGCACGACCCGCCAGCGTATAGCGCCATCTGTTGATAAACATTTCATCGTCCTTCATCATGCCGAAACGCCTGGACGTATTTTAATAAATTTTGGAGGATAGCTGGACATTCAGATATACTATGCTGTTTACCCAACTACGGTAAAGAAAAGTGTGTTACGCAGACGAAGCTGAGAGCACATTCTAGTTTAGGAATAAGTATAATATCCATACTAATATTATAAATGCGAAAGTGTGTCTGTCTGTCTGTCTGTCTGTCTGTCTGTTACCTCTTCACGCTAAAACCGCTGAACCGATTTAGATGAAATTTGGTATATAGATAGTTTAAGTCCCGGGGAAGGACATAGGATACTTTTCATCCCGAATAAATTTAGTGTTCCCGTGGGATGAGCGGGTAACACCGCGGGGCACAGCTAGTTATAAAATAATCACTTCGGGAGCGACAGTTTGCTCATTCCATTTCTAAATTTAGTTAAGCTTCACAACTAATATCCAAACTAATTAACATTACTCGTCATATTTGATCCTTCAACATTACTAGTGCCTATTGTAATGAAAGTAATGAATTTACAAACATCATTAAAATTAATACACATTGAAATGTTCCAAGCAAATAAGGGTTTAGTAGAAATTAACGGTAAATTATATCTAACGTTACACTCCATTTAAATAGGAATATTGAATTATATGTTATCAATATCTCGCAATGGAGCTGCTATTTGCGTTTCCATTGATAATACCATTATTAATTAATGTTGTATGAGTAGTGAAAGCTGTTACTTAGTAACTTTATTAGTACGCTTACAAAGATCCAAATGTCGGTTTAGTTTGACACAAGTCGATATCGAAGTTTATCGTGTGTTGTATAATTGATTTTTTATAAGCTGTCCGAATTCCACTTGGGAGCTATTCTTGTAAACATGACACCACAAAACGATTGTATTACTCCTGTATAGAAGCTTACTTTGATATAAATATAAACAGGTAACTAAATACACAATCAACTATTTTCTTGTTTCAAATTTCTTTTCTAAATCACAAGGTTAAAATTAAAATGTCCTAACACATTGGATTACCTGCATATACTAGATAGGGATAAGTATCGCTTTTTCGATGACCCCTCCGGCATATCAGAGATACGTGGAATTAGGGCCCAGGGCGGTAACTCGATGAAGCTTTGCGATATTCTTCAATTTAACAATGTCATGGCTACGACATTAGGTATGTCGGAAATATATTAAGTGACATTAATAAAGGAGTAAAAAAACCGTCATCTGCTCTGGCTAATACAAGTATTTATGTTTGACGCCACGTACATAACTGATAAGTACTCAGTATAAACAATTCCGTAACAGTTCCACGAAATACTTAATTAGTTAATTTCTTATAGCTCAAAGTAAATTAAATCCATTTTGAAGTGAAGGTCAAACAGAATAAATTCCCAGAATTTCCTAGAAAACTCTTTTCACTTAATAAATACTCAAGAATTCACTTTGAAATAGAAATCTGATGAAAAGGGCTTTCGTTAATCTGAGAACATATTTTTACCGAGCGAGCGAAGCGAGTTAATAGGTTTTTTTTCCACCTTCGCCAAAATTTCGTTCGTATATTTGGATGTTCACATTTCTCAACCGATACTTAAGAAATTTTGTGAGTAGGGCAGTATAGTATTATATAATCTGTGGTAGGGCCGATGAGTTTATAGATTTTTTTTTGTGGTCAAGTATTCGATGTTTTTCAAAAAGGCGTATATGGGGGTTGAAAAGGGGTATATAGCTCACAGAGACACTAGTAATAAAATGGAATCACACACAACAAAAATAGCAGTACGTTACAACAATCTTTTTGATACAGGGTGATTCAAGTCATGAGGAGTTTTAGGGGTGATCTTGAGAGCCACACTGAGCAACTTTCAATATGGAATCAGTCAAGAATTCGTTTTTTTAATAGTTAATTGTTCCCGTCCCATACGTTTTGGAACGGCTGTCTTTTGCTTTGGGATTTTGTGGTTGGCCTATGGGCCAGTTTCACTATGAAAGTTGCTCAGTGTGGACCTTATAACTCCTGCCTATGAGTCCTGAATCACCTTGTATGTTTATGTCTCACTCAGTCATATTACACAATTAAAATACAAGTTGAATAATGAAATGAAATAATGAAATAATAATGAAATAATGAAATAATAAATAATGAAATAATAAATAATGAAATAATGAAATAATGAACTTTATTCTGCAAGTAGGCCACAAGGGCACTTTTACATGTCTGAGTCTACCGGCATTTCACAAGAGGAGACCACTGTTGAGAAGAAACGCCGAAAGAAACTCAACAGTCAGTCATTTTTTCAGAAAGCATAAGTACTTAACTATTACAATGATATGTACTTAACTATACGTAGTTCTACAAGAAAACATATTAAAAGTGTAATTTAAGACATAAGTGAGGAAAACTTTAAGAATAAAATAGAAACTACCTACAAGAAAGCCTGACGGTTTATCACAATTTATGTACGTTTGATATGCTTTCTTATTAGAACTGTGTCCCTTAAACTAGTTAGCTACAATCTATGAAGGAGTCAGCTACGCGGTTTCTGGTTCAGGCCATGCATTTTTGTCTGTCAGATAGTCCTCTACTGTATAATATGCTTTGACATTAGAGATTTTTTTAAATAACTTTTGAGAGATGGAAAGGCTAATTTTAAAACATGATCAGGTAACTTGTTATAAAAATGAATACATTGGCCTAAAAATGATTTACTTACTTTACGAACACGAAACTTTCTAATAGCAATTTTATTTTTATTTCTAGTGTTAAAACTGTGGACATCGGATTTTTTTGTAAATGAATCTAGGTTTCTAATAACATACATAATATTGTTATAAATATATTGGGACGCTACAGTTAAGATGTTTATATCTTTGAAAATGTCTCTTAAGGAGTCACGAGAATTTAGGTTATATATAGAACGAATGGCTCTTTTTTGTAGCACAAATATAGTCTGAATGTCAGCTGCTTTGCCCCAAACCAGAATACCATATGACATGACACTATGAAAATAACTATGATAAACTAAGCGAGCTGTATCAACATTACTCAATTGTCTGATTTTCCTAACGGCGTACGCCGCTGAACTTAATTTACCTGCAAGCATTGCTATATGTGGACCCCATTGCAAATTACTGATAGATATGAATACTAGGGACAATCTTATAGATATCAACCGAGCCTTAAACTAAGCCAAGCATGTGCTATGGGTACTAGACGACAATACGAGTATACGTACTTTTATAGATAAATATAATGTCCAAATATATAGAACTCATCCAAAACCGTAACCTATTTTAATATTTGTGTTCTATGATTGACAAACATTTACAAAAATATTCTTAGGTACATACTGGTAGGTACTCGTATCTAAAATAAACAAATTTGATTTTCTTATGAGGAATTAAAATACTAATATTATAATTTCTTATTGTGTTCATAACCCGTTGAGTGAATGTGTACGTAACACTGGAAATAAGCTAATTGTATGTACTATCTATAGTCTATTTTATACGTGTGATATCGGCTAGGGACATTTTTATCCTTTTTTAATTTATGTAACAAATACTTTTCTGAAAACCGAATCAAAATCGGTTCAGCCAAACGCGAGATAATCACGGACAAACCTACATACATACAGGTCAAACTGAGAACCTCTTGTTTTGAAGGCGGTTAACAAAATGTACTGAAAACACAAGTATCACACGCACATAGCCATATCAAATATACTATAATATAAGGTCTTGCATACAGAAATTAAAAACGTAGTACGTATCTTTCACAACAAACATCCGATTCAGTCTTCTTTAAATTACAGAGGAATCTAAATCTAAAACATCAAACATGGCATCACAAAACTGAATCTTCCCCTGTCCTATTACATCCTTTAAACAATTTAAAACGTGCCGCCCTGGTCGTTACAACGTGGGCCCAGAAGTGTTCAGTTGTAAGACTAACTAGCTCTCCGAGGAGCCAGTGGCAATGTTGAATCTAGGTTTCTAATAACATACATAATATTGTTATAAATATATTGGGACGCTACAGTTAAGATGTTTATATCTTTGAAAATGTCTCTTAAGGAGTCACGAGAATTTAGGTTATATATAGAACGAATGGCTCTTTTTTGTAGCACAAATATAGTCTGAATGTCAGCTGCTTTGCCCCAAACCAGAATACCATATGACATGACACTATGAAAATAACTATGATAAACTAAGCGAGCTGTATCAACATTACTCAATTGTCTGATTTTCCTAACGGCGTACGCCGCTGAACTTAATTTACCTGCAAGCATTGCTATATGTGGACCCCATTGCAAATTACTGATAGATATGAATACTAGGGACAATCTTATAGATATCAACCGAGCCTTAAACTAAGCCAAGCATGTGCTATGGGTACTAGACGACAATACGAGTATACGTACGTTATGAGGAATTAAAATACTAATATTATAATTTCTTATTGTGTTCATAACCCGTTGAGTGAATGTGTACGTAACACTGGAAATAAGCTAATTGTATGTACTATCTATAGTCTATTTTATACGTGTGATATCGGCTAGGGACATTTTAATCCTTTTTTAATTTATGTAACAAATACTTTTCTGAAAACCGAATCAAAATCGGTTCAGCCAAACGCGAGATAATCACGGACAAACCTACATACATACAGGTCAAACTGAGAACCTCTTGTTTTGAAGGCGGTTAACAAAATGTACTGAAAACACAAGTATCACACGCACATAGCCATATCAAATATACTATAATATAAGGTCTTGCATACAGAAATTAAAAACGTAGTACGTATCTTTCACAACAAACATCCGATTCAGTCTTCTTTAAATTACAGAGGAATCTAAATCTAAAACATCAAACATGGCATCACAAAACTGAATCTTCCCCTGTCCTATTACATCCTTTAAACAATTTAAAACGTGCCGCCCTGGTCGTTACAACGTGGGCCCAGAAGTGTTCAGTTGTAAGACTAACTAGCTCTCCGAGGAGCCAGTGGCAATGTTGAGATCCAACCCGTTGACCTCAATGTCAGGGCACGTCAAGTCAGAAAATATAGTTTAAGATCTAGTTACGAAAATTATACAAATAAATATAAATATATATCGGAAAAAATAAATAAATGGGGTCTATAATGATAATAATTCATGGCTTAAACCATGCCTCCCTTCTACTAGTTACTCGTTGCCTGGTTTCCACTTAATCCGTAACGATCGCTCTGAAAGAGGTGGTGGCGGAGTTGCCATATATCTTCGATCTGTTATATCCTTGTAATGCACCCCAATAGGCTGACCCAGCATCTTCATCAGCAAACCTCCCTTCCAACTAAGTTAACCTTCCATATCCTAGATGTCCAGACAGCCAGTTCCGTTCCGACCGCCGACCGAGTTACACTTTTACAACCCTCCTGGACTAGCCCTAGTTTTGTTTATTATAAGTGTATTTTGTGACCTTGTGTGTGAATAAAAATACCTTTTTTTTTAAAAGTCCTTGGAGGTTTCCTTTATAACATTGGTGGCAGCTTGGGGATTTTTTAATAAATCCGGGAACGTTTCCGAAGTGACAAGTGAACAATAAAGTGTCAAAAAGTGTCAAAAAGTGTAAAAACTAACTCTCTTAAGTGTCGCGGTCAATTCCAAATTTTAGAACTCACTAACCACTGTTTCCTGAGGCCTGGCATAGAACCAAGGTCACAACTATCGCTGTTTCCTGAAGACTTGGACAAAGCGCCAGTCTACTTATCCACTGTTTCCTGAGGCCTGGCATAGAACCAAGGTCACAACTATCGCTGTTTCCTGAAGACTTGGACAAAGCGCCAGTCTACTTATCCACTGTTTCCTGAGACCTGGCACAGAGCCAAGGTCACAACCATCGCTGTTTCCTGAAGACTTGGACAAAGCGCCAGTCTACTTATCCACTGTTTCCTGAGGCCTTGCACAGAGCCAAGGTCATTATCATCGCTGCTTCCTGAAAGACTCTGGTCTTTGTCTCGCTGCTGTTTCCTGAGACCTGGCCTAAGCCAAGGTCACTCTGCACCGATCCCGAGAAGATGATCGTCAGCCAAACCTTCATAGTTCTACTGTAAGTACTTTCATTTCCACATTAAGTGATCAGTGCTGTGTCGTGAAAACAAAGCAAAGTGCGTGAAAATAACTGTATTGAATAGTACATATTACCATTTCTATAACTCGCCGCTAATATTATACTAGTTTCATACGTTAATATCCATTAAGTCATCTAACAAGACTTAATTCTCGTCTGTTTTATAAATATCATCCTGGTACATCGAGCCAACTGCACTCTTATCTGTAAAGCTAACTCAACATTCTCTCAAGTAGACGACGGCGGACCGTCTATTACACCGTATTATAATTTTAACTCATTGCATCTGATATATTAAAATAAAGAAAATGTCGAAAACTCCTGAAAATGAAATGCCTGGACCCTCCAAAAACACAAAACCAACTCTGGAACCATTGGCTATCCCAAAGTTAATTCTCTCGGAAATCCCTTTAAATATTGTCCTGAAATTTATAAAACCCTACGATGGGTCCAGAGACAAACTTAGTGCCTTTATAAATAATTGCTCTAACGCAATTTCTTTAGCCTCAGCAAGCCAAGAGCCTATAGTGCTCAAGTACATTATCAGCCAACTAGAAGGAAAAGCAGAGCTTGCTTGCTCAATCAAAGAGTTCGATAGGTGGTCGACACTTCAAGAATTCCTTAAAGCACAGTTTGGGGAGAGGAAACACTATGCCCATTTATTAACCGACCTTCAAGAGTGCCGACAAGGCCTCAACGAATCTGTAAACCAATTTTCCCTCCGCATCGAATCTTGTCTTTCCCAATTATTGACAGACGTTACCATGTCTTGCAACAGAAAATCAGAGTTACCTGGCCGACTTGCAGCTATGGAGGACCTTGCTCTAAATTCATTCATAATGGGTCTAAACCCAAAAATCTCTACAGTCCTACGCTGCAAATCACCAAAAACACTTAACGATGCAATTAATATTGCATTGTCGGAAGACAAAATCTTACAGTTTGCTAACAAAAAACCAACTGAGGCATTCAAACCAAATACATACAAAAAACCTAAAACCAAAACAACTACTCTTACCCAAAACCGAGCACATCCTTTAACCAATCAAATAATTTCAACAAACCACCAAACAATCCTATCGTATGCCGCTACTGCAAAACACCAGGCCACACCCTCGAACAATGTAGGAAAAGGGAATATAACAATAGGCGTTACAATTTCAAAAACAATGCTTCCGAACGTCCTATTAACTTCCTTGATAATGAAGAAGGTGTTGATGAAGTAGATACCGAATCTTTAAACGAGCAATAGGCTCGGATAGGTGTCGTCCGAGTCGTAATGTTGCTTCAGGCACCATTCCATGTGTTTCTGTCCCGAATTCCAAAAATTCCCATATCTACGAAATTCTCACCAAACACGAAAGGTACTTACCATACATTCATGTACAAACGTCAATGAGTACTAGACCCCTGATGCTACTCATAGACACTGGGGCAGCCGTCAAGAAGTCCTGCCTCGATAAAAACACAAAATTATCCAAAAGCGAAATACACGTGAAAGGCATCGATTCCACTAACGAATCCATTAAGAGCGTTGGTCATGTTAAAACCGAAATCTACCTACCCAGTGACCTAACCATATCACACAACTTTCATGTAATGGAAAAAATAAACTTACCCTACGATGGCATCATCGGCAACGACCTGTTCGCCAAATTCCGCTGCAATGTAAATTACGCTATTAATTATTTAGAGATCAACGAACACAAAATCAAACTATTATTTAAGGAACCAAAATACGAAATTCCCCCGAGAAGTGAACTAATAATTGAATGCTCCGTGACCAACCCTGACATAAAAGAGGGAATAATCATCGACCAACACATATCCGAATCACTACTTGTAGCCAATTGTATTGTAAAAGTTAAAGAAAATAACCGTATAAATATCTCAATTGTAAATATTTCCGAGGACCCTGTCAAACTGAACCCTGACTTAAAACTTAAATTAGAACCAATCGATATAAATGTAGCTTACGCCATGACTGGCAACACTGCCAGACGCACAGAAGAAGTGCTAAATTCACTCCGTACTTCCCATTTAAATAACGAAGAAGCAAATGCCCTTACCGAAATATGCTCACAATACTCTGACATTTTTCATCTTCCAGATGACCAATTAACCTCCACTCCCAACATCCAGCACAGTATCCGAACAAATAGTGACACCCCTATATACACAAAATCGTATAGATTCCCCGAAATACACAAAAAAGAAGTGAATAGACAAATAAACAAGATGTTAGAGCAAGACATTATTAAGCCGTCTATTTCCCCGTGGTCTTCTCCAATTTGGGTTGTACCGAAGAAAATTGACGCGTCAGGAGAACAAAAATGGCGAGTAGTAATCGACTACCGCAAACTTAATGACATAACGATAGGCGAAACCTATCCTATTCCTCAAATCTCCGATATCCTAGATCAATTAGGCAACAGTAAATACTTTTCAACCCTTGATTTAGCCTCAGGTTTCCATCAAATAAATATGTCCCCGCAAGATGCAGAAAAAACTAGCTTCTCAGTACCTCAAGGTCAATTTGAATTCAAAAGAATGCCCTTTGGGCTCAAAAACGCGCCTTCCACATTTCAAAGGCTCATGAATAATTGCCTATCAGGACTCCAGGGTGTCCGTTGTTTTGTATACCTCGACGATATCGTCATATACTCCTACGACCTAGGGTCGCATATAAATAACCTATCAGCTGTCTTTGAAAGACTACGAAGCTTCAATCTGAAATTGCAACCAGATAAGTGCGAATTTCTTCGAAAAGAAGTCGCTTATCTTGGACATATTATCAGTGATAAAGGTGTCAAACCTAATCCTGAAAAAATAAAAGCGGTTACCGAATTCCCAACACCTAAAACTCCAAAAGATATAAAATCCTTCCTCGGACTTGTATCATATTACAGAAGGTTCATTCCCGACTTTTCTAAAACCTCCAAACCACTAACTCTACTCCTGAAAAAGGAAACCCTTTTTAAATGGGGTCATGAACAACAATTAGCTTTTGAAACCTTGAAATCCAAACTTACAACTGCACCAATCCTTCTTTATCCCGATTTTACAAAACCCTTTGTACTCACATGCGACGCCTCAAATTATGCCATTTCTGGTACTTTATCCCAGGGACAAATTGGCAAAGATCAACCGATAGCTTTTGCCTCCAGGACATTGAATAAAAACGAATGCAATTACAGTACCACGGAAAAAGAATTACTCGCTATTGTCAATTTCTGCAAATATTTTAGACCTTACCTGTTCGGTAGGAAATTTTACATAGTAACTGATCACCGCCCTTTGAAATGGTTGTTTAACCATACTGATCCTAGTAGCGGTTGTGCAGCTGACGCATTATCCCGATATCCAATCCTTAACGACGAGATATCACATATTCCTGTAAACGCTTTAAATACAGAAGAGGGTGAAACTTCTCAGCTTCCATCCGAAACAACTATCCAAAATGATCCGCAACCAAGTACGTCATCTGCCCAACCTGAAATCTTTGACCCATTCAATATCGGAGACATTCCATCACTATCGCCTAATCCACAATTTTCCCCTATTGAACTGGACTCTATAATTGATGAACTTAATCAGCTAACTACACCTTCTCTGGAAGTACAACCCACTGAAACGAATATTAACGAAGATCTGCTCCAATCCATCCCTTCGGTTATGGATGACACATATTCTAAATTCCTAAAAACATCACAGAATACCCATCATGATACCACCATAGTAGAACACAATGAAAGTCTTCTGAAAAGTCCATATAAAACCATCATTATACCCACTTCACTAGATCTAGACGAAAATGTACCGTACATTGAAGATTTTCTTAGTTACTTACCAAACCGTGAAGAATTCTTACAATCCGAAAAAACCCTACTCTCCTTAAAAGAAATTAATCATGGCGGAAAATCCTTTATAACCCTCTTTACTAAAGTCCATCACTTTGACGATTGTTCATATGCTGACATTTACGAATCACTGAAAAACCTCCGGAACCACCTGACTACCACTAGAGAAAACACGGACAATATCAGTATCTCAGACTTCAAAAACCCGTTCGACAAACATGCGTTCACAAAAATCTATAACATGATTGCATACATCTTTAATGGAACCGGTATACAAATAAATATCTATCACGATAACTTAATATATCCGTCACTAAGTGAAATCCCTAAAATTCTCAAGGAAAATCACGATATCCCTATTGCAGGACACTTAGGCACAACCAGAATGATTAGCCGGATCCGCGAAAGATACTTTTGGAAAAATATGCGATCTGACATCGAAGCTTATGTAAAAAAATGCTCCTCATGCCAAACTAACAAGGCTTTAAGAAAATTAAATCGTAGCCCAATGGAAATAACTTCAACTTCTACTGAACCTTTCCAACGTTTATCACTGGATATTGTAGGACCATTACCCGAAGCAGGACCTGCCAAAGTTAAATATATACTCACCCTGCCGGATGACCTAACAAAATATTCACTAGCCTACCCCATACGAAGCACTACCGCTGAAGAAACCAGTGAGTGCCTTATCCACTTCATATCATTATTCGGGATTCCCAAATTCATACTGACGGACCAAGGAACCAACTTCACATCTGACCTATTTAAGCAAGTCTGTTCCTTTTTAAAAATTAAACAGCTTTGGTCCAGCCCTTATCACCCGCAGACACAAGGCGCTCTTGAAAGAAGTCATTCCACATTGAAAGAATATTTAAAATCCTATGTAAATGCGGAACAAAACAATTGGCCTCGTTATGTATACACTGCCATTCTCACATATAATACCACTGTACATAGCACAACTAACTTCAGCCCTTATGAACTAATTTTCGGACACAAACCATTTTTGCCGAGCTCCATTTACGACTCCGCACCTAATACGACATATTGCGATTACCTGAAAATGCTTCAACACCGACTTCAATTCTCTCGGAACAAGGCCCTAGAAAACATTAACAAATCGAAAGAGAATTCCAAAACGCACTACGATTCAAATACTAGACCCGTAACTTATAAAGTAGGAGACTATGTCTACCTCAAAAACCATTTACGTCTTCGTAAAGCCCTATCTCCTGTATGGAAAGGACCTTACAAGGTCGTGAAAATTAATGTTCGAAATACTTTGACCTTACTGATAAACCGCAAAAATGTAGTTCATCATTACGATCAAATTAAACTAGCCCATAGGACTAATTAAGTAATATAAGCATAAGTACTACCTAAGATTTGATATTTTAAGATTTTCATCATACTTTTATTTTTATTTTTATTTCTTTTCAGCGCCCCCCTTTTCGTACAAGGTAATTACACCGAACCCGTACAAACTGGTCCTGGCATTTACTTTGATCCCGTTGGAGAGCTTAAAGTAATAAACGGATTCTTAGATATAATTATACCCGTCGATATTTCATTCATTAAACCGCACATTGACAATCTGAACGGTGTGATAGTCACCTCGAAATTCTTATGCAACCAATATGACACGTTTACAAATACTGAATGCAGCAACATGTTTCAGCCACTCTCTACGAGATACAACGATATTATTAGAGATTACGACTCGATTTCACATTTAATAACAAATAAGTCAAAAAGATCTGCGTGGTTTGGCGGTATAGGTACCGTTTTCAAACATTTATTTGGAACTATGGACCAGGATGACGCTAGCATGTATAATAACGCCATTCAAAGCTTAGAAAACGATCAAAAAGAGGTAGCGACCTTAATGAAGAAAAATATTTTAGTAACATCATCTATATTAAAATCCCATAAGGATTTTATAAATAAAATAAGCATTAATGAACAAAGATTGAATGACGCAATTAACATGCTTAGTTTATCAATTAAGAATTTAACTGTAATTAGTAATAATCTAGAAATAAGATCTAACATTTTGGAATTAATTAATATAATTGAGAATAATCTTATGACTCTATCATTCAAGTTGGAGGACATTGTTAATGCCGTCATGTTTAGCAAATCAAACATATTATATCCAGCTATAATAACCCCGAAGCAATTATTTACCGAACTTGTGGAACATTACAGATTTTTACCTAAATTACAAGAATTGCCGATATCACTCAACCTAGACCATATAAACATTTTGACAAATATCTCCGAAATTTCCTGCTTTTACATTGATAAAAAAATTATATTTATAATGAAGCTCCCACTTGTTTACTCTCGAGAATATAACATCTATCACGGTGTTCCATTCCCGGTAGCGCACAGTAATGTCACACCGGCCTCCTACGCGATGGTGAGACCCACCGCGAATTATTTAGCTCTAAGTAGAGATAAGGCGTACTATTGTAAGTTAGATGATTTAAGTAACTGTAAGCAACTAACCAGTAAGTTTTATATTTGTAACATTGTACATATATATTCCACTACGTCCTCACCTATCTGTGAAACAGAAATTGCCAAAAAATTGTTATCATCCAAACCTGACAGCTGTGAAATTAAACTCTTACATGGCAATTTGGAAATTTGGCTAAAATTAAATAACAACAAATGGATATATGTAATTTCTGAGAAATCTAAAATATCAATAGAATGTCAGAATAATTCAAATTTAATAGAAACGGGTTTAATGGGCACTGGCCTATTAACATTACCTAACAAATGCACCGCATATTTTAAGGGCATGCAATTCATTACCGAAAATAATGTAAACCTCGAATTAAAACCCATTCGGTCAGATTTCAACTTAATAAATGACTCGTGCTGTAACTATTCTACATTTAAAAAACTTCAGTCAGATTTTCCAACTACACATACAAGAATTCTAGATATAAAATCCCTAAAAGATACCGAATATTTATCCCAGAACCAACTAACTGAACGGTTGGACAAATTAATTGAAAAACCCCACATCGTATTATATGGTAGCTATTATTCATATAGCACCATTTTTATTATAATTACTCTGGCACTCTATTTTCTCTACAAAATTTGGAAATTAAATCTATGTAAAAGGCGACCTACCCTACTTACCAAAACCAAATCATCCGCTCCACCCCCTAACCATCCTGAATCCGAACTTGAAGAGCTTCCCATTCCAATCCCTGCTCCTAAACTTAGATCCACATAAACTTCACTCCCTAAGAGTGTAAGTTTAATCCTACCCCCCGGGAGATGTTATATCCTTGTAATGCACCCCAATAGGCTGACCCAGCATCTTCATCAGCAAACCTCCCTTCCAACTAAGTTAACCTTCCATATCCTAGATGTCCAGACAGCCAGTTCCGTTCCGACCGCCGACCGAGTTACACTTTTACAACCCTCCTGGACTAGCCCTAGTTTTGTTTATTATAAGTGTATTTTGTGACCTTGTGTGTGAATAAAAATACCTTTTTTTTAAAAAGTCCTTGGAGGTTTCCTTTATAACAGATCGCATATTCCGTATTCCATTGTTTGTATGTCTGCTAATTCTCCTACCTCCGATGCTGCAGAATACATGTTCCTTAATATCACCCTATCACATGCTAAACTTCTCCTGGGAGTATTTTACTCTCCTTCACTTTTAGTTAACTACTTCGGCAGTCTAGAGAAACTTCTTGAAGATCTCATGCCATCTTACGATCATCACATCATTATGGGTGATTTTAACACGTGCCTTCTCAAAGATGACCACCGTTCCAAGTCTTTACAGTCCCTGGCTGATGCTTTCAACCTGCGTATTCTCCCTGGACCTACGCATAAGTTTCCTAATTGTACCGCCTCTTTATTAGATATTACTATGACATCTTCTACTGCACATGTTGCTAAGCATGGCCAGTGCTCCGCTCACGCTTTCTCTTACCACGATCTTCTTTATTTATCGTATAAATTAAGACCTCCCAAGGCAAATGCCAAAATACTTCTTCAGCGCAACTTTGGAGGAATGGACGTTGACAGACTTCGTGATGATGCTTCTAAATTGGACTGGAGTGTTATCTAATACGGTTAATACGGTTAACGACAAAGTCTCACTTTTTAATTATCTTCTAATCCAGCTCTATGATGTTCACGCTCCAGTCCGTTCCATTAAAGTAAAATATCTTCCTGCTCCCTGGCTTACTAAGGAGATTAAAGCATTGTTGGAGAAGAAAAATGTGGCCAAGTCGAGGTATAAAGCGGATTCCTCTCATAGAAATAAAGAGCGTTATCACACGTTGCGTAACCGCTGTAGTACCATTTGCCGAGATGCTCAAAGGCGCCATATCCACCAGTCCGTAGAGAATGGAGACCCTGCGAAAGTATGGAAATTTCTCAAGTCAATTGGAGTTGGAAAGCCACGTCCGAATTCCTGTACCAATGACATTAACTTCGATTCGCTTAATCAACATTTCTCTACTTCTAGCACATTCTCTGGCGCTGTTAAGGGCGACACCCTTGAATTTCTTTCATCACTTTCCACTCCAGATTCACTCCCTTTTTCTTTTGTTCAATTTACTGACAGTGATGTTAAGAAGAATATTCTATCTATAACTTCGAACGCTGTAGGTACCGATTGCGTCAGCCGAAACATGATCCTTCCTATCCTTGACCTCCTTGTTCCCATTATTACCTATATCCTAAATTGTTCTATCTCTTCTGGTACTTTCCCGTCACTTTGGAAAGATGCGAATATTGTCCCGATACCGAAAAAGTCCAATCCTTCCTCTTTTTCTGTTTATCGTCCAATCTCCATTCTCCCACTCCTTTCTAAAGTACTAGAGCGTCTCGTTCAACATCAATTATCATCCTATTTGAATAAAAATAACCTTTTGAATCCTTTCCAGTCTGGTTTCCGTCCTGGTCATAGTACGGCGACAGCACTAGTTAAAATTACAGACGATATCCAGTCGGGCATGGACTGTCGGAAAGTTACAGTATTAACGCTGCTGGATTTCAGTAATGCGTTCAATACAGTTGATCACGACATCTTATTTGGCATATTAAGTTCTCTTAACATATCTCCTGCAGTAATTGATTGGTTTCGTAGTTACTTAAGTGATCGTCGGCAGCAAATAAAGGTGAATGACTCCTTTTCTTCTTGGTGCAGCACGCTGGCTGGGGTTCCTCAGGGTGGAGTGCTGTCGCCTTTGTTATTCTCTATCTTTATAAATTCCATTACACATAATATATCTTCACATTATCACCTTTATGCCGATGATCTTCAAATTTATTCGCAGGGTGCTCTCGGTGACCTCGCGTCTGTTATTAGCGACGTAAATGGTGATTTGGAGCGCATTTTAAATTGGAGTCATAGGTTTGGTCTCAAAGTCAATCCTGCTAAAACTCAAGCTATCGTAATTGGCAGTTCGAAGCTGATCTCCAGGGTTGACTTTGATAATGTCCAACCTGTATTCTTTGACGGAGTTCATATACCCTTTTCGCACTGCGTAAAAAACCTCGGTGTCATGGTTGATCGCACTTTATCTTGGGTGCCACAGGTCAGTGGCGTGCACCTTATAAAGACAAAAAGACACTGCCTACCCTAGTTGATTACAGAAACGAAATATATTATTTATTGTTACAAACATTACCTTTTTATAAAATTATATAAACAAATGTACAAAAATAATCAATTTGCGATCCGCGCCATCTATCGAGTCGGTGCGCTAAAATTACAATACAATACAATACAATACAAAATGCTTTATTGCACACCAAAAAAGTTTACAAATTCAGTACAGAACAATAATTTTGTACGTATTGGTCGATTCCGTGGAGATTAACTTGAACGATTCCGCGGCACTAGCGCCGCTGCGCGCCGTAAGCGGTAAAGACAGGCGATTTTCTGTCTAAATTTATATTTGTGTGCCTCGTGATAACACGGCCCGCGTGTGTGTGCGTTCATATAAAAATATTGCACACAATAAAAAAACTCACGCACACAAATACAGAAGTAAGACATTGTCTCATGTCTTTTACTTCCTTACGGAATTAGGATGTTTCCGACCCGCGACTCGACACGGTGAACCAACATTCGGTGCGAGCGAGGCGCGAATACCGCCACGCCCGATGTTAAGCGAACAATTCCGAACGGGTAGCCTGTCTCGCTCTCTCCTTAGCTATTATTTGTAGATTCGAACTTCCGATGTTGACTATGTAACGAATTTAAGAAGGCGCATTTTTGTAACTTTAATTAGCGCAAAAACAGTACTATTTAAGTTGGTCGTATTTTTGTAACCTATAGGTTTTGCATACTTGGACGCCATTATTGTTTTGTTTGTTTTGATTATTACGTGTGATAGTAGTGACTAGTAAATAAGCGAATAAAAACTTTTAGTGTATTCTTTTGATTTGATTTGATAATTGTGGTGGTGTTTAGTGTTTGCGGTCGTCAGTTAATAGAGGCAATTATTTAGAGATGGTCGATTTGCTTGATATTTGAGAAGACGAAGAAAAAAAACTGTCCCGCAGTATTTCTGTAAGTTATTAGGTTCTCAGAATTTTGTGTCTACCCTGTCGCAAAGCTCTGTGCACGCCACTGCCACAGGTTAATGAAGTAAGCAGAAAGATGTTTGCGGCAGTCGGTTCTCTTAGAAGGCTCAGTAATTTTCTGCCTATTGCCACCAAAATTGCGCTCTCTCAAACCCTACTTCTTCCTATATTGGACTATGCTGATATAGCTTACCTTGACCTCACGGAGGAGCAGCTTAATAAGCTTGAGCGTATCCAAAACATCTGCATTCGGTTCATATTTGGGTTACGCAAGTATGACCATGTATCCGACTTCCGGTCTCAGCTCAAGTGGCTCTCAATCCGTTCTCGTCGTCACTCCCATATTCTGTCTCTTCTTTATAATGTACTATTTAACCCCACAACTCCCCGCTACCTCAAGGAGCGCTTCAGTTATTTGCGTTCTGTTCGCTCTGCACAAAACTTAGTTCTTACTGTTCCCCCTTCATCTTCTAAATTTTATAATGGTTCTTTCACTTACCGGGCTACTTTACTGTGGAATTCGCTTCCTCTGGATATAAAGCGTGCCCAATCTCTTGCAACATTTAAAACCCTCGTCAAAAAACACTACTTGTCTCTCCCTTAGTACACTGCAATAATAATAGCTCCTTTAAATTTGTGGCTCATACTGTTTTTGTTTTTATTTATTACTTTACAATATATTTATTTATTATGTCTAAGTATTTATGTAAGTATATCTGTATAGTTTTATTTATGTATGTTTATTACCTTTGTCTTTTATGGTAGTCGTTCATTTAGTCCTTTTATTATTATGCACCACCTACTAATTTCAAACATTAATTTTCAACTACTCCGCTACCTAAAGGTTGTCTGGAAGAGATCGCTATTTAGCGATAAGACCGCCTGTTGTTTACCTCTGCCTGTTATTTGAATGTATCTCATGTTGTGTTGTATATTCCTTGATGTTGGAGGTGTGCAATAAAGAGTATTTGTATTTGTATTTGTATTTGTAATTATTGATTGCCGTTAATTTGTATAACTAATAAAATAACATATAACGCATCATAGCATAAAGAGTTCCATTCAAGCTGATTAAAAAAAAGATTACTAAGTAGATCGCTATTTAGCGATAAGACCGCCTGTTGTTAACCTTGTTTATTTTTTTACTGTGTATCTCTCATGTTTTGAATCCCTGTGTATTTGAGGTGTGCAATAAAGTGGATTTGTATTGTATTGTAGATTTTATTTTGTGAGCTTCTATTAAATGACAAACACAAACATAATATAAGTAACTCTTTTTTTTATACCGGGTATACAATCCAAATGGGTCAGTATGGTGAAGTCGGAAACTATGAGAGATAGCGAGATCTGTTCTTAGGAACCATGACGTCAATTTTAGATTCATTAAAACTGCATTCAAATTTTTTTTCGTATATCTCATGCATAACCGGGAATCCGTCGTGCCGTAACAGGTGTCCAATCATTCCACGTTCCAATTTTACAAGGGTTTCGCATAATGACGACCGAGTCAGCCTTGCCCCTGACCCTGCTGGACTCGGACCGCCACGGCATGTTACATCGTGGAAGCCCGTTGTCAAGAACCATTAACTCATTTCTGTCCATTTCCATAAATTGCTCCAGTTTAGGGATATATAGTGGGGTGGTTTCCCCCTTGCCTTCCACACCGCAGCTTAGAATCCGAGGGATGCTCGCCTCCCAATATCTAGTCGAGGGCCCTACCAGATAACCTATCTTCGGCCCCACGCCAGTACTGATGTCACTGCTACCTAACACCAGGGGAATGCTTATTTAATGGCGGCATTGACTCGCCATGTCGCAGGACCGTCGTTGCATATTGCAGCTTTTATTTGGCAAGGTCGTCCCACCGCCCTTTCCACTACATCCTGCTAACCCTGCCGCTGTTTGGTTGGGGACTGCTTATTCAGTATATTCGCAGCTAACCGCCATATCTGACGGCCGTTCCACTATTCACCCACTGTGGACCCCGGTAGTAGCCTCAGCCCTACCTAACTATTATAGAAGGAAAAGTTGAAGGAAGGAGGAAAAGAGGAAGACCAAGAAGAGCTTATATGGACCAAATAAAGGAAAAGGTGAACGTCGTGTCGTATCAAGCCGTCAAGGAGAGAGCTCAAGATAGAGAAAATTGGAAATTGCTTCACCGACAAGAGCTTAGCTCTTAAGTTTATGATGACGAACCGGGAATCCAACCCGGTTAAAATTGAAAAAGAGGAGAAAGAAAATAAAGATGTCAATCGATCTTGTTTTTTATTGGCAACAAATTTCTGAATAAGAGTACATACATTTAGAGTGCTCTAAGAGTCAGAAATTGCTGTTAAAGCTGAAAACGCTCCATACAAACATGCGTGCTGTGTATGGATATGGATAACTTTTTCCATTTTGACCATGATAATTTCCGTTTAGGTTTATAGTGGTCATACAATTATTGTTTTGTTGAATTATGAGGATATTGCTTTTGGATAAAAAAAAACGTAATATGTTCGTACTAGGTATCTTAAAGGAATGTCACTCTTTAACAGCGATTTCTGATTCTTAGAGCACTCCAAATGTATGTAGTCCCATACAGACATTTGATCTCAATAAAAAAATAGGATCGATTGACATCTTAATTTTTTTATTTTTTTCTCTACTCAATTTCGGCCGGGTTCGATTCCGGGTTATGCATGAAATATACGAATGAAAATTGAATGCAAGTTTCAATATTTTGGGCATTTTCTACTCAGAATCACGAGCTCATTCGATCTAATTAGAAGAAAAAAGAGTCCCAATGTTTTTTTCGTTCCATTCCGTTACCATTTCCATATATCCTACTTCAGCGGTAACGGAATGGAAAAACAAAAAAATTATGAATATTTTGGGACAGTATTTTTCTCCTAATTACTTGGTTAATATTATTATAGCGGTAAAATGGGTACAAGTTTATGCGGCAAGGATCCTGCACTATGCGTGTTGGTAATTCTATATTCTCTTTGCTCCGTCAAAGGAGATTTAAGGAATGAAATGTTGCGACTTGACTTGAATTTGTCGGTTTTGAGCGTTTTTCAAAAAAAGTGTACACGTGACGAACCGGAAAACGTTTTTTTTTATAACACCGATTTTAAATTTTCTTGGCTTATTCAATTCCCCATAAGTTATAGTGTATTATTTGAGAAAATGGCATTAAAATATTAAAAAATATAGAAAATATCGACATTTTAAACTCAGATTGTGGTGAAACTAGTTCCGGATAGTCACAAATATAAAATTCATTATAAATTGATTGTAGTATTTTTTGGACCAGTTTTAGTTTACACATTTAAAATAAAGACAATAAACTATTTAAAACGGGTTTAATTTAAAGAATTAATGGAACGAGCAAGCTTTGAGGATAAAATAAAGGTCCAGTTCGTCACAATCGCCACCAAATGACTGCTAAAACATGTATTTTTTTGCATTAAAATGCGACAAATCAACGAATAATATTTTTATTACATTAAGGAATATTCATTTAGTAATGTTAACGCTTAAATATGTGAATTGTTGCACTGCAGCAGCCAGAAATAATTATTTTCAACATCCCAAATCTTGGGACAGTAACTAAACGGAATCTCATGTGACTAACTGGAAAATGTAAGGAATAGTGTACATAGATTGAATATATTGAAATAAAATCACAAAAATATTATGTTATGAATCGTATTAATTGCAACGGAATCAAAATGGTAGGTATAATATATATTGTTACTAGTTTATATATGTAATAATAAAACGTGTATTAAACTAGTAATAATAAATATTTACTATGTATATTATTATGTATTACATAAAAATCTTTCGTGAGTAAATGACAATCAATATTGAAAGTTTTATTAGTTTTATTTATCTATTTTTATAGATTATTAATAATGTTTTATTATTTTTTTTTTAAATAAAACATAAAATGTTACTATTACCTTTAACAAGTAATAGCAACATGAACATTTCAAAATATAGAATAACAGTCTTAATTCTCATTAATAAAAAATTGGGCAAGTGCGAGTCCGACTCGCGCATGAAGGGTTCCGTACCATAATCTACAAGTTTGTTGCATGGGAGCCCCCTTAAATATTTATTTTATTTTATTTTTAGTATTTGTTGTTCTAGCGGCAATAGAAATACATCATCTGTGAAAATTTCAACTGCCTAGCTATCACCGTTCTTGAGATACAGCCTGGTGACAGACGGACGGACGGACAGCGAAGTCTCAGTAATAGGGTCCCGTTTTTACCCTTTGGGTACCGAACCCTAAAAACGGTTGTAATTAAAATACTTACATCGAACGAACTTTATTTTAGGACATCGCTTAGAACGCTGTCTGCCTCTTGTTTTCTTGATAGTTATAAACGAATATAAACCTTAATGCAATATGTTAAGGTTTATGGGTGTATACTTAAGGTTATATCGACATAAACCAATCACAATTTTTTTTCTTCATTTCTGACAACACTTTCAGCTGTCAAGTTAGTTCGCCTAATTAAAAACTCGACTGTAAGCGTAGCCCGACATGCTCTTAGCCAGTTTTTATAAATGTTTTAATTGTTATTTTGCTTTTTAGTCATTTCTTCCGGAGATAACAAATACTTTTCTGAAAACCGCATCAAAATCGGTACTGACAAATGCGAGATAATGGCGGATAAACATGCTTGTATAACAAACATATGGGTCAAACTAAGTAACTCCTTTTTTAGAAGTCGGTTAAAACATCGGTCACATTTCGATTGTGTACTAAGCTTTATAGTTCCAATTCGTCACAAAATCGTTCCGGTAGTATATCACGTCACAAACCGGACGTGACGAATTCTACCTCGACAATTTAAAATCAAAATTTCAACGTGTTCTGAACCAATTCAATGTGTTTTTGGTTTAGTTTCGGATACTACGATTGTTTCTTCTATGTCTAATTGTGTTTAAAAAGTTAATTATAATCTACTTACCGAAAAAACTGTTACTAACTCGAAATCCTATTTTTAGCGCACTGACACAGCGTCCACCTTTCGTCACCGTTTTCACGGAACTGACGTTTTATTTGCAATGAAATCCGATGCCTATAGCATTAAAATGTTGCCAGGATTGAAAAATTAACGCTTTTTGGGGAATATCGATTGCACAAGTATGTTAAAATCGCTTGTGACTATAACCGGAAGTTCCGGTCTGTCGATTTCTTTGGACAGTGGAAAAAGTAGTTTTTCGGCATTATTAACCGTATTTGTTTATAAATAAAGCACACGACTAAAATCTAGACTCATTACTTTATCTGTGTGACCACATTCAATATTCATACAAATTTATTTCGAATTTCTGCAAGCCTCTGAACATGACTGAGTAGACGTGGGACATACCCATTTTAGCACTTTTCATATCTTTATTTTGCAATAAATCTAGTAATAAATATAATATAATCGTTTTAGAAATATAAAATGAATGCCCCACATCTACAGAATCAAATGATACCACTCATATACCCAAATACTAAAGGTAAAGTAAAAAAAAAACACATTGAACGTGTGGGACATTCAAATTTTGCCATGTACACTTTTTTTGAAAAACGCTCTTTTGAGTGAACAATGGTTTGTTAGAGTCAAGTTTTCTGCCAGAAAATGGATTTATATGATTATGAGAACTTATAAAATCTACTTAATTAATGAATATATTACAATACAATACAGTTCAAGTACTCTTTATTGCACACCTTATAAAACATACAGGAGAAATATGATACAAGAAATTACAATTATTTATAATAAATAAACATTAAAATTTGTGTTGTATTCAATTTATAAACTAGTCAAAATATATAAATGAAACTGAAATACTATGAATATTTATAATAAAACATACAAGTATTCAACATAAAAGTGAGGAAAAAATAAAAACTTAAAAATCAGTAACCACAAATCAGGTTTCCGAACGTGATATTGTACGTGTATTTTTTTAATAAATGTACATATCATTTTAGCCGACCAGACCAGATCGCCCTTTATTAGAGTGCGCTGATTGGTTATTCGAAGATTTATCGACTGATGAAATCAGTTACGCGTTGTAGGAGTTTTAAATATAATAATTAACGGAAAATTGAATTTATCATTACCATTTCACTGTAGGCAACATATACAAAAATCAGAACTACCCGATTAACCCAAGACCCGCAAGGCAACCCCACTTTTAAAGCACGATTTCCATGTATTACATGGACCACAGAGAATCAAAATCATCGTGTTCGAAATTTAAATGACTTTTGCACGCTAGCGGATAAAATAGACTTTTGCACGCAGATTTCGCGCTATAAATGGAGGTTTTCCGAGCGAGTGAGGTGAAAAATGATTTTGTTATTAGGCGGCGGCTAAAAATCGGAAATAATAATGATATATAAATGAAAAACAAATAAATACATAATTATAATAAACAACAAATACATAAATACATACATACATTCAGCCAAAAGATAATAGGACCAGTTTAGTAAAATACCAATTATGATAGGGACAGATAATACTCTTTCAGGTGAGTTTTGAAAGAAACAAGAGATTTAGCGCGCCTTAAGCTCACAATCAAGGAGTTCCACAAATTCAGTGAATAAAGGATTTTGACCTTACAAACGGTCCGGTAGTTTTGAATTTTTGATATGTGGTCTAGGATGGTTAGTCAGTGTTTAAAATGCAAAATGCACAATTCCCCCCCTCCGCGCCCGCAGCCATATTGAAAAAACCGACACTCTCTTCATATTTTTGCTCATATCTTCCTTCAGGAGCATTTTAGCTAGAAGAAAGCTTGGACAATGTTATAGAGAGTTAAATTTACTACATTTTCCATTTTATATTTTGTTTCTAGGACAGATAGTTACGGAGATATGCACATTAAAAAAAACTTAAGAAATTGCAATTTCCAACTCAAAAACAAACTTCTGGATTATATCTTCGTTTAGGAGCATTTTAGCTAGAACAGTGCTTGAGCAATTTTGTAGAGAATTAAATTAACTATAATTTACATTTAAAATTTTGTTTATAGGACAGATAATTACGGAGATATGTAAAAAATAAAGTCACGTTTTCCGAAAATGTATGTAAAAATGGACATGAGTTTTATAAGAAATTATATTTCCTACATGTTTTAATTTGTCCTAGACTAGTCCATAACTGAATGACAGCGTTCTAAACCAAGAATTTTGAGAAATTTTCGGAAAATTCGACTTTTCCTGTTTTTTAAATGTGCATATCTCCGTAACTAACCGTCCTTGAAACAACAAATTATAGTAAAGTAGTAAACCTCATAACTCCGTCATTTATGAGTCGATTTGGAAAATTCTTTTTAGGTTCATGAATAGACATCTCAAGGTTGGTCCCATAAAATTTTGGTGAAGATCGGATGACGAGATCCATGAGGAATCGAAGGAATTCCTGAAATTTTATAGGCACTCATAATATTTTTAATGTTTTTTCTAAAACTATTTAAGTATTTGCATATGGTAGTCATCATCTTCTCATGCTGAACTGATGATGGAAGGTACAACTCCTTAACAGTTAGGAGTTAGGAGATATTTCAAACGAGATGCATGCCTTCAAGACCTCCCTGATCACCCCGCCATAAGTATTTTATATGAATCACTAAAAAGCGAAAAAAAAAATTTTTAACAAAAAAAAGAACCGACTTCAGTAAAACTAAAAAGCCGAAAATAACCCGTTCAAGTACAGATTACATTTGACTCACCCTTTGAAGTCGGTGCCAAACCTCACGTAAACTTTAATATATAAATATAATAACTGAGTGGTTTGGGATCGATTTCAAAGGGTGAGTCAAATGTAATCTGTACTTGAACGGGTTATTTTCGGCTTTTTAGTTTTACTGAAGTCGGTTCTTTTTTTTGTTAAAATTTTTTTCAATATGGCGGCGGGCGCGGAGGGGGGGGGGGGGGGGGGGAATTGTGCATTTTGCATTTTAAGCACTGACTAACCATCCTAGACAACATATCAAAAATTCAAAACTACCGGACCGTTTGTAAGGTCACACATAGTACTTTAGTCTCTATTCACCGTATTAAACAGACAGCTTTAAAAGTAAACGAATTGTTATAAAATTTTGAGACAGAAGAAGGTACGACAAGGAGAAAATTTTGAGCAGATCGAGAAGAAGTGAGATAAGGGAAACGCTTCTTGAGATAGCGGGATATATTGAATCAATTTAAAGCAAAAGTAATATCCTTGGCCTTTTATTATACGAAGTAGGCCGGTAAACACATTTTTATTTTAATAAATAAAATGACAAAGGCCTAGGCGGCTGACCATAGCATTGCGACGCATAGGCCGGAATGGCGGAATGCTGTGAAGACAGGCGTGGAAGGCTATGAATGCCTCCGCCTTAAAGACCTCGATGCGAAACGCGAGCTTCAAAAGGCGCAACCTAGGCCTTCCTACAACTACACGTACAACCCAGACGGACAGCTTCACTGTCCCACTTGTGATCGTGTGTTCGTAAACAAGCTGGGTTTCACGAGCCACGTGTGCGCGCATGCCAGAAACAACTGACAGGGTGTCGCGGTTGACGGATACGTCAAGAAGGACATCATCATCAATAGTTTACGTATTGTAATATACATATATATAAATAAATAAATATTAAGGGACAATCATACACAAATCGACCTAGTCCCAAACTAAGCAAAGCTTGTACTATGGGTACTAGACGACGATATACATAATATATATATATATATGTTGAAGCGGTGTCATACTCCATACTGCAGAGCTACAATGATTCTTTGAGAATACTATTGAAAGCTACATATGAACTGGTGACGGCACGGCAGTGAGGCGGTGATGAGGAGTGTGAATGAATAAACGTTTATGATAACTTCTTGGTGTTGTATTTCTCGTAATAGTTCACAAAGGAATGAGCAGAGACGTCACTGCACCTGGTATTTAAAGACTATCAAAGTACCATTAAATGGAGGGGAGAAACAAGTAAGTGGTAGTCGTCAAGTAACCAGGTGTTAGTAACATTTTTAGTCTATTGACACACTGTGTAAATAATTTAACAATACTAATGTTGAATCTACTATTTCTTAAATTGCTATTATTAATTACAATATAACTCATGCACTTCACATGGACTAATAACTTATAACTAAATTATCAAGATACTCAATGATCTATTCAAATGTGCTTCTGAGGTAAAGATAATCCAATTAATATCATTATTTGTTTTCTAAGATACATTTAAATGCGAAATAATCTCAAAGGCGCTATCACGGCCATACTGACCCGAAGCTCGTGCTCAGAGCGAACGGTTTGAAAAAGAAAACTCAAGTTGGTTAAACAATCCAGTAATTGGCACTTTAACAATGATCGGCTTGTCAGCCCAGTTACGGGACTAAATCCTTCTGATCCATCCACGCAAGTGACTGACAAAACTATACTCTTCATCATATTGCCCAGTTGTTGGACTAAACCCTTCTGATCCATCACAACAAGTGGCATGTTATTAATGCTTTGGTTGACGGTCCAGTTGCGGGACTAAATCTTTCGATCCATCCACGCAAGTGACCAAAAACTATTCTCCTGTTTATCTTATTTTAATATTGCCCAGTTGCTCGACTAAATCAGTCTGAAAACTAAAACTCATCATATTCGCTATCACGGTCATCCGAGGGTTGGGACAGACACGCTAACAACATTTTACACAGTTATATTTTACTGTCTATAATCAATTATAGTTTGGATATTATTTAAACAAACATTTGTCACATCACAGAACCATTTCATAAAAAAAAAAAAAACAATCACAGTGGTTTTTCAAGTATCTATAAACGTTTTTCACTTTCTATTTGATACAATTGAGATCATGTTATATTTTTTCTTATCACGGAATTGAAGTAGGTATTTAACGATAATAAATCATTACTCGAACAGTTACGTACTACGTCCTTTTTTTTTTGTAATAAAAGCTGTGTTGCGACTAAATCTTGCTTTTCGATTCATGTACTATTTCTGTAAATTAGTAGAAATCGATTAAATTGATAAATTTATAACCCAAAGAAAGAATAATAAAACAAACTATTATTTTCCATAGAAATCTCCAGTGAGTCCGACGGCTCGTAGCTCAAAAAAAAAATTGATTTACACATTTTGAAAAAAAATAAGTTCGTCGATAAAATCGATTTGATCAACCATTCATAATCGTTATATTTGGCAAACAATATGTCTTTTCTACATCACTACAAACATCAACAGAGAACTGTCAAAGTGTGTTTAAAAATCATACACACTGTAGGTATTGCAAAAAAAAATGCACTCGATGGTGATCGTCAGTGAAGAGAGTGGTCGTTTTCCCTGAATGACCGCCAAGACTGTCAAGCGCGCTAATACTGGTTCAAGGAGGCGCTCCTGTAGTCTTCCGATGGAGCACTTGTCCCGATGATCAACTGAAACAAAAACTCCAAGCACAGTATCACAAAGCTCGGTCACTCCTGACCTAGATCATAATGGGTAGTTTCTTTGTAGTACAAATAAAACTAACAAAAGCATGCCTTTATTATGAGTAATTCTCAAAAATTAAATAAGGTCAAAATGAAGTTACACTTAAATTATTCTGATTGTAATTTAGTTAGTTAGTTTATGTACGAAACGATTATCGAAATTGAACCTTCGTATATCTAATCCATAACTTTCTAGAATATAGAGCTTTACTTAAATACGATATAATCAAAATGTTTGATAAAAGAACATTCTAAACAGAAAGAAAGAAAATAAAAATACAAGTGCAGTAAGTTTCGAAGCAATCTTTTTGTGACAAACGTAGGTGAGTACTGTACATTTATTTGTGCTACTCACTGAGACGATTAAAAAGAATCCCAACTTAGTTGTATTTACAAAGTTTCTATTACTTCAGTGACTAACACCATCCATTATTAAAACTATTACTGTAGTATTGACTTCGATTGCTATGCGAAAGTTGAAAATTAAATAAGAAAAAATAAAGAAATATGGTCTAAGCTAAGCCATTCCTAATAATTTCCTTAAAGATCAAGTCTCAAATTGAACACAGACTGATAATTTAATTGAAACTATAATAAGATTAAGCAAATTTAAAACAAAACAACAATAGAGTCGATGATTGATGTTCAATTCCACAATTTACTGTAGTTATATGAAGAAGTTCAAAATTTTATGAAATAAAGAAAAGAGTAGTTTAGAACCGAAAAATTAATTTCGGGAAGAGAAGGGAATTATGAAATATGATATTTCGAATGTATAGGTAGTAAGTAAATAGAAGCTTTTTTTTTTTAACTCAATTGCAAATTTGACATTATATTCAAAATCCTCATAATTCAACAAAACATGAATTATGGAACAACCATGCAAGTAATAAAATTATAAACGCACTTTTTTAACATTTTCCCTCCGCTTAATATTATCACACACGCAACGAATTATCTGGCCAAATTCCTGTTTAATAAGCTGCTAATGGAGTACAAATTAAATCCATGGCTAATAGCAAAATGTTTAATGCAAGATGCAAACAGTATCTTTTGACAAAATTTATTACTCAGTAACTGATTTTATAGCAGACACCTAATGATTTGTTATTTCCAGTAATACTACATCTTGACTTTTTAAATGTTGCTGACATTTGTAATAACTATCCATTATTTAGATTTAATTGTATTTTATTAGGATATTTTAAGGCTCCTTTTCCGTCCAAAACTGCTGATGGTTTTAGAAATTGTTGTCTATGATCAAACATGTTTCTTAACATATCAATGTCGCTAGTTAGAAAAGGGCTATTTCGATATGTTAGTAGGTATGTAAACACTACTCCAAATTGACAAAATGCACGCAAAAAGCTGTCTTCTTCTTTTTTTTTTTACTTATTTTCGGCTGCACGAAATGAAAGTATGAAATAACTATGTAACAATCAAGAACTCAGGCAAGAGTTCATTCACTTAAAAAAATGGTTGAAATTATCAATGTAATTGTCATAATTATGAAAAAAAATTATACATTTTTAAATGTATACGGCCTCTTACTGACGTTTAAATGGAACTTTAACTATATTTTATGTCTAAATCATTACTTAAACATGGGTTATAATATTATAAGTATTATAGGAATAATAAGAATTATTAATTACTTATGCATTTTTTTTTTATCATTTGGAATTTTGCTTTTTATGTTACTTTTTTTTTTTTTTTGGTAGTGTTGTTTTAAACTTGGATGGTAATGCATTGATTTTAATTATAGTAGTAATGTATAATTATTATTGTAATCAATAATGTGTATTGATTTAATATTTAACACCATAGTTATTGCTTAGAATGAATAAATGAAATGAAACGAAATCAATCAAGCTCTAATCCTCTGACATCAATCTATGTATAGCGGTCATTATTATCGAATCTCAAGCTTATCAATTCTGAAGCGAGTATTTGGTGTATAATGTATGAATTACGTTGGTGTATAAAGTATAACTATCCAAAACGTCAACAAATATAAATTTTCGTTCCTGGGGAATGTCAGTAACAACGATTGCAAAATCATAAATGGAGGGTAAATTATTACCGCTGCCGTTACTACTTGATTCTAACAAGGCTAGGTACATTAAAACAGCAATGTTTACATTATTGACTAAGAATAATAAACTACGTAACGGTTATAGTAATTCGGAATCTTTGTTGTAAAATTTCGTTGTAAAACTTTGTTGTAATCGAAATATTTTTTCATCGCGGAAACAAACGTCCTATACTTACACTAAAATGTCGACCATATTATTAATTTCTACGACGCATTAGTAAATTATTTTAACTAGTAACACTTTATTGACACATACCCTCTAAACTGAATAGGTTTCTTATCGCATCTACCCCAGAATCTAACTACAGTTTCATTTATAATTACACACTGTACTAAAATCGTAGTGAAAACTGAACGACTGACCTTTGTGTTTTAAAATCTCTGTCGATGGGGTCACGGCGCACACGCGTCGTTCCTTGCTGATCGCCGATCTTGCGTTTTGCGTTGCCTTTACTGGAGTGCAATGGCTGACGATGTGTCCCACTGTTCCTTACTTGAAGCAAACAATGGACTTCGATATATTCCATTATTTCCAATAATTTAATTGGTCGACGTGGAAGGGTTAATTTATTTTCTTCACTCATTATTTCGGTGGCTGCCGAGAACAGAAGAATATGAGGGTGCAGGATCAACGTCGTTGTCCTCGTTCTCCTGATATTGTGGGGCGTATGGTTAAGCTCCGGCTTCTGATGTTGAAGCGGTGTCATACTCCATACTGCAGAGCTACAATGATTCTTTGAGAATACTATTGAAAGCTACATATGAACTGGTGACGGCACGGCAGTGAGGTGGTGATGAGGAGTGTGAATGAATAAACGTTTATGATAACTTCTTGGTGTTGTATTTCTCGTAATAGTTCACAAAGGAATGAGCAGAGACGTCACTGCACCTGGTATTTAAAGACTATCAAAGTACCATTAAATGGAGGGGAGAAACAAGTAAGTGGTAGTCGTCAAGTAACCAGGTGTTAGTAACATTTTTAGTCTATTGACACACTGTGTAAATAATTTAACAATACTAATGTTGAATCTACTATTTCTTAAATTGCTATTATTAATTACAATATAACTCATGCACTTCACATGGACTAATAACTTATAACTAAATTATCAAGATACTCAATGATCTATTCAAATGTGCTTCTGAGGTAAAGATAATCCAATTAATATCATTATTTGTTTTCTAAGATACATTTAAATGCGAAATAATCTCAAAGGCGCTATCATATATATAAATACATATATAGATAACATCCATGACCCAAGAACAAATATTTTGCACAAATATTTGCCCCGGCCGGGATTCGAACCCGGGACCGTGGACTCAGTAGGCAGGTGGTCTACCAACCGAGCCAAACGCGTCGTCACATACCACTGTATTAGGTCCTGAGTTTCAAAACAAGGCAAGAGAAAATATTTGTGTGATGAACTCGTACATTTGTTCCTGGGTCTTGAACGTTTTCTATTTATATTATCTATATCGTCATCTAGTTTACATAGTTGAAGCATTGCTTAGTCTGGCACTTGAACAAATTGTGTAAGATTGTCCCTTATTTTATTTACCAAATATTTTAATCAAGCTGCACTCACCTGTATAGGACACCAGCACACAGCAAACACCACAACCACCACAACGACCATTCTGGTCACCTTTTTCCTCCCCCTCCTGCTCTCCGCAGACACTCTGCCCCCCGGCGCACTCTTCCACAGCCTTATTAACATGTGCATATACAGAAAACATATTAACGCCAACGGTATTACGTATGACGACAGGAAGAATGACATCTGGAAACCCAGCTTGCTGTAACCCTGCTCTTCTAAAAACACGCAAGAAGAATGGTTTCTCTGGTAGTATGAGTATTCTCTCTCACCATGACAAATTCCAACTGGTATTGCTGTTGTTAATATCACCACCCAAATTAATCCTATAGCTAGTAGCGCGTTTTTCTCTGTTCTAATGGACATTGATGCTATTGGGTGTACTACAGCCATGAATCGGTCTAGAGACATAAGCACCAAGGTATATACTGAGGCGTGAGCGGTCACAACGATGAAGTATTGCACGACTTTGCACCACCAGTCACCGAAAGGCCATCTTGGCATGACATAGTCCGTGGCTGTGAATGGAACGCAGAAGATCACGAAAAGTAGATCAGCTATAGCCAGGTTTATGATGAGGAGGTTGGTAGTTGATCGCATGCCAGGATTGGCGGAGACCACGAGGACAACCAAAGCATTGCCGACCAAGCCGACAATGCCGATGAATCCGAAGAAAATTGGCACAACCCTAGACACGACTTTTTCCAAAAGTTCTCCGCTTTCGTACTCATTGTTGCTGAAGTTACATGCTCCTAGGCTGAGGTCATCATTGGTCATATTCAAGCATATGCTATAAAGTTCTTCGTCTGACGACTGCATCTTGATTTGGTTTTCAATGCTTCATGTCATGATTCGGAATGTTGAGTTACCTGAAACAACAACAGAGTGTTAGTGAAATTAGGTTTTTTTCATCAGGCCCTATAAATATAGCAGTGAGCGCAGATGTAGATCACAAAATCATGTCTGTTTTTTAAGTTTTTTTAAACCTTAAGATAGTGAACTTCATTTTTCATCATTCTTCATTGAAACAAAGATTAAAGCACAAAGAACAAAAGGAAAGAAAGAAAAAGTTATTTGGCATTAGAGTGGTGGAGACACTAACACGTTGGACCGGTAATCCAGAGGTACCGGGTTGTAGACCTGGTCTCTTTCGCCAGGTTACGCATTTCAATTTTCCTTTGTGAATTGATCTTTGTATCAATGACACTCAATGCTTCAATATAAAAAAAAATGGTGTATCCACATTAATAATAATGAGATTATTATCTAATATATATAAAAGAAGAAGTCCTTAATGACTCATCAACGCACAGCCAAAACTACTAATGTAAGAGAGTTGATTTTTGCACAGTAGGTTACTTTTATAGCGTGGGCTAGAGATAAGAAGCGATTTTGAAAAATTCAATCCCTAAGGGTGTTAAAAAGGGGTGCAAAGTTTGTATGGGGGAAACTTTTTTTTTTTGAGTTAGAGACTTAAAACTTTGTAAATAGATTACTTATTAAAAAACACAAAAAATGATTTCAGCGTTTTTAAAAATTTCACCCCTAAGGGGTTTAAAAAGGGGTGCAATGTTTCTATGGGAGAAACTTTATTTTTTGAACTAGAGACTTGAAACTTTGTAGAAAGCTTACTTAATCAAATAAAAAAAAAGTAATTTCAGCGTTTTGGAAAATTTCACCTCTAAGGGGGTTAAAAAGGTGTGCAAAGTTTGTATGGGAAACACCGCTAATGTATATATATAAAAGAAGAAGTCCTTAATGACTCATCAACGCACAGCCAAAACTACTAATGTAAGAGAGTTGATTTTTGCACAGTAGGTTACTTTTATAACGTGGGCTAGAGATAAGAAGCGATTTTGAAAAATTCAATCCCTAAGGGTGTTATCTATACAACGTGTTTTTATAAAATTGCTTTAACTTCGACATAGTGCTTGGAACATTAACGTAAACTCATCCCTTAAACCGTTTAATGATATTCGAAAAATATTTTTTTTTGGTATCCCATACAAAGTAATTAATTATTTAATTGGTGGCTATTGTAAAAGGTCCTTTTGAGTTAGGCAATAGTTAGAGTCAACTTGTTGTCATTTTAACGTCACTGATAAAACTTCATCGATGACAGAATTGAGAGCTCGTTAAAAACTTTAGCTAGGTGGAATGCGTGTGGATGGTCTTGGGTTCAAACCCCGGTAAAGAATTTTCTTTTTGTATTTATTTTTGTTCATTGGCAGTGAAAGTTAAATTTTTTGTGCTTATTTTTTATTTCAGAACAATTTTTGCGGTGTGTTTAATCCATTTTAATTTTAATTCACTTTATTTAAATTCTTTCGGGTTATGGTATAGTCACAAATGAAACTAATTAAGTTTAAGTATAAACATTTAATTACATAAACAATATTGGCCTAATAAAATAAAATGATCTCCTCATCAGTATTTAACACTCAATATTTTTTATTTAAACCAAAATAATAATTTACTACATCTTGTTTTCAAAGTGCCCGCCATTATTTTCTAAACAAATATTCAACCGAAATCGTATCTCGCGATTTAGTTTGACAGGAGTGGCACGCATGGCATCGGCTTCTTCCTGAATTCGTTGCAGTCGGTCTTCCCTCGAAGCCACAGGTTTGGAGTAGACTTTTCTTTTAAAGTACCCCAGACATTAAAGTCTAAGGGTGTTCGGTCCGGAGATCTGCATGGCGGGCCACGCAAGAGTTTGACTGCCGCGTGTCTAATCCAACGCCCAGCAAAGTGCACATCCAAATACTGTCTAAAACGGCCAGCAAAATGTGCGGGTGCTTCGTCATGCTGGATCCAGTGTGTCCGCAGTGTTTCCAATGGAATATCATCGAAATAATCCAAATTATGCAAGTTCTTATTGGGATATCGACGTCGGTACTCCCTTGCTGCTTCCGCCGCATATTATCCATTGCAGAAACCGTAAACAAAGTGCATATTGGCTTCTTCTTCGGCCGTATAATTTATCCGTGGCATCACAAAGCAAGTGAACACAATTATTTCATTAAAAATTAAGTAAATAACAACAATAATAAATTACTATTGTCAATTTGACGTGACACATGCGAGTCAAGTGAGAGCAAAATAAAAAAGAACTTATTGATTTAGACCTTGTCGTACATAAGGAACACTGAAAACTCTTTACATACGAACCAGCAGATAATAGTCTTTGGTTATAAGAAGATTTTACACTGGTTAAACTGAGATTAGTGATTAAATTTGAATATTAAATAATTTGAAAACGGTGCGAGTTAGGAACTTGGTTTCTTTGAGAAATTGACTCAATAAGACGTAAAGAATTACCCCTTAAAGTTAAAGCAATTGAAAAAGTACACCCTGTATATATAAAAGAAGAAGTCCTTAATGACTCATCAACGCACAGCCAAAACTACTAATGTAAGAGAGTTGATTTTTGCACAGTAGGTTACTTTTATAACGTGGGCTAGAGATAAGAAGCGATTTTGAAAAATTCAATCCCTAAGGGTGTTAAAAAGGGGTGCAAAGTTTGTATGGGGGAAACTTTTTTTTTGAGCTAGAGACTTGAAACTTTGTAAAAAGATTACTTATTAAAAAACACAAAAAGAGGTTTCAGCGTTTTTAAAAATTTCACCCCTAAGGGGGTTAAAAAGGGGTGCAATGTTTCTATGGGAGAAACTTTATTTTTTGAACTAGAGACTTGAAACTTTGTAGAAAGCTTACTTAATCAAATACAAAAAAGTTATTTCAGCGTTTTGGAAAATTTCACCTCTAAGGGGGTTAAAAAGGTGTGCAAAGTTTGTATGGGGAACACCGCTAATCTATATATATAAAAGAAGAAGTCCTGACTGACTCATCAACGCACAGCCGAAACTACAAATGCTAGAGAGTTGAAATTTGTACAGTAGATTGCATTTATAAAGAGTACAAGAGATAAGAAGCGATTTTGAAAAATTCAACCCCTAAGGGGGTTAAAAAGGGGATGAAAGGTTGTATGGGGTACAAGTTTTTTTAATGTTAGGAACTTGAAACTTCGTATAAATGTATCAAAATAAAATATAAGAAAACTCATTTCAGTTTTTGAAAATTCATCCCCTAAGATGGTAAAATAGGGGTTGAAAGTTTGTATGGAGATCAAATATTTTTTTGAGTGCGGGACTTGAATCTTTGTATAAAAGCATATTATTAGAATAAGAGAAAAAAAAATTCAGCGTTTGGAAAAAAATCATCCCCTAAGAGGTTTAAAAAAGGGTTGAAAGTTTAAATCCATTACAAATTCTTTGAAACTTCTTATAAAGGCATATATAAAAATAAAAAAATAAAATTAATTGATTGTTATTAATATTTCAACTTCTAAGGGGGTTAAAAGGGGGATGAAAGTTTGTCATGGGGTTCAAATTTAATTCTAAGCTAGGAACTTGAAACTTCGTAAAAAGGTATTAAAATAAAATAAAAGAAAACCAATTTAAGCGTTTTTGAAAAATCATCCCCTAAAAGGGTTAGGGTTGAAAGTATGTATGACAATCAAACATGTTTTTGAGTGCGGGACTTGAAACATTATATAAAAGCATATTATAAAAATACAAGGAAAGTAATTTTAGCTTTTTGAAAATTCAGCCCTAAAGGTGGTGAAAAAGGGGTTGAAAATTTGTATGAAGATCAATTTTTTTTTATTGCGGGATTTTTAACTTTGTATAAAGGCATATAATTAGAATATTAAGAAAAGTAATTTCAGTGTTTTTGAAAATTCTACCCCTAAGGAGGTTAAAAAGAGGTTGAAAGTTTGTTTGAAGATCAAAAATTTTTTTGAGTGCGGGACTTGAAATTTTATATAAAAGCATATTATTAAAATACAAGAAAAGTTATTTCAGCATTTCTGAAAATTCAGCTCCGAAGGTGGTGAAAAAGGGGTTGAAAATTTGTATGAAGATCAATTTTTTTTTTGATTGCGGTATTTCAAACTTTGTATACAGGCATATAATTAGAATATAGGAAAAGTAATTTCAGCGTTTTTGAAAATTCCACCCCTAAGGGGGTTAAAAAGAGGATGAAAGGTTGTATCGGGTATAAGTTGTATTTTAAAATAGGAATAAGGAACTTTGTAAAAAGGTATTTTATTAAAAGATAAGAAAACTCATTTCAGCGTTTTTGAAAAATCATTCCTGAAGGTGGTGAAAAAGGGGTTGAAAAATTTGTATGTAGATCAAACATTTTTTGAGTGCGGTACTCAAGTACTTTGTCTAAAGGCATTATTATTTGCATCAAAGAATTTATAAACGTCGTTCTTAAATTCATCGAATTTAATAAAGCTATTTGTTCGTAGATGTATCTGATTTTATAATGATACCGCGTAATTAGAGCAAATTAGCCGAAAAAAAAGAAAAAAAAGGCCAAGAGCGAGTCGGACTCGCGTACGAAGGGTTCGTTACTATTTCGTAAACAATTTAAAAAAAAAGCACGTTTAGCAATTTCAACATTACTTAGATCTGAAAATAATAAAGATGTAAAATGTTCAAGATAAAGGTTCCACGCGGACGAAGTCGCGGGCAACAGCTAGTGTTTCATAAATTTATAGCGAAATTTTTCCATGACGTATCTTTGCAAAATGATCACTAACATTTTGCCATGAATTGCGAAATATTTTTAGCGTTCAATTTTGATTAATTGTTTATTGTGCCTATATAGTGTGTTCAGCCTTTGCTAAGCTTTTTTTTCTTATGAAATATAAGATATAAGATCATTTGAATTTAATCCCATCTGTTGGTAAGTGTGATGAAGTCAAGGACGGAACATGTTTACCTAGATAGTCTTATTCGCTATCGTTCTCAAGGGAAGAAAACTGGTCCTTCCAGTAAATTGAATGTCTATAAATGCCAAGTTAACATTGTCCGGGAAAATGGTTAACCTTATCCATTCTTTAACTGTATATGTAGAGGAGACTCTCCCTTCGTACATGTTGCCAGTATAAATAGCGTGGGTATTTAATACGGGCATATAATGTATTCAGTTATAGTAATTGATCATAGGAATCGTATGGCATAATTATTATGTTAAATAGTCTTTTTAATTAGGTGTAATGATTTTTTAAAGTCCAACCGAGCAGCAATGTACGTAGTCCGACTTAGTTTGACATAAGAAGTTTTAAACTGTTTGTTTACTTTATCTTTTATGTATTTTTGAGATTTGTTATTTTACAGTAGACTCTTTTCGGAAAAAGAAGAGCTGTGAGATTATGGGAGCCCATACATTCTACGTGTCTTCTTCCGCAGACACTAATCACTAAAGTGTAATCACTGATTGTATGAGGCAGTGCAAATTACGTTATTTCTCATGCTATTTCGACTCTTGAATATCAATTTCACTGTCGAACTAGTGACTTACCAGTTTACCCATCATTAAACCTTACAGACAAGTATGCATGATAGTTAAGTAGATTTCTGATAAAATCCTATGTGTTCAAAGTGTCTGCTGAAATTCATATTTATCAATAAACGACTGACGTTGCCTGTCAGACACTTACTTCATAATCTGGTTTGATAACATTATTACTAAGTTATTACTCTTCTTATGTGAAAGGTTCGATTAGAATAAAACTAGAACATAAACATCGAAAGAGTTCAGTAAAGGACTAATTGAGTTTTTGATTTTAATTCACTAAGTAGAGAAATAAAAACTTTTTGATTTTTGACTGATACAAATTTAGTTTCTGGTTTTAATTTTCCTGACACTATGTCATGTTGCCGTCAGTAATCAAAATAATTGTTGAAAATACCGCGACCGTCGAATTTTTCTCCTAATGAACTCGCTGATATGATTTTGATTTACGGCGAAGCTCAACAAAGCGGCCGAAGAGCTTTAGAGATGTACAGGGAGCGTTTTCCAAACAGGCGAACTCCGCGAAACTCACGAGTAATCGTTAACGCTCTTCAGCGTATTCGCGATGGTCTGCCTATCATTGGAAGAGCAAATGGAGAGGGAAATGGTGACCGTCTACCGGGACGAGTAGAAATGGTACATTTTGCACCATTTCGTTTTGTACCCGGAGAGCAGCACCAGAGAAGCGGGACGTTGGTTTGACGTGAATCACAAGATTGTCCACAAAATCTTGAAAAGAGACAGGCAACGCCCGTACAAATTTTTAAAGGCACATGCTTTGCTACCGAGGGATTATTTGCCACGTTCATTGTTTTGTACTTGGATACGCGACCAACAGGAAGCAGATGACAGATTTTTGTCAAACATCATTTGGACAGATGAAAGTACGTTCACTAGAAACGGAGTCTGGAACCAACGTAACAGCCATTATTGGTCACAGGTAAATCCACACTTGCTAAAGGAAACTGGACATCAGTATCGATGGGCTGTCAACGTTTGGGCGGCCATACATGGGGATCGCATTATTGGGCCGGTCTTCATTGACGGTAATTTAACCGGTGACAAATTCGTTGAACTGCTAAATGGGCCCTTGGCTGAATATGTCAATACTTTACCGGCTGAAGAACGCATAAATACTTGGCTGCAGCTAGATGGGGCTCCCGCACACTCATCACGTCGAGTGAAAGTGGCTCTAGACTTGATGTTTGGTGACAAGTGGATAGGCCGGTTTGGTCATCGTCGGTGGCCTGCTCGCTCTCCTGATTTAACACCGTTGGACTTTTTTTTATGGGGGGCTGTGAAAAACGAGGTTTACTCACAACCTCGAACTACAGTGGATCAGTTAAAAGACAAAATAAGACAAGTATTTGAAATACTACGAGCAACAAACATGAGACGTGTGAGAGAGTCTACCCTTCGTCGCTGCATCACTTGCTTGGAAGTGCATGGCCGTCACGTGGAAAACCGGTATCTCAGACGGATAAATCAACGTGATTAGTTAAGGAATAAACTAATGCCTAACTAAACTAATAACTTAACCTATCTAATAAAGTAATGAGTCATTATTTTCGACTTTTATTGCATAATATCACGCAGTTTCCCTAACGAGATGGCAGAGCATCGAATTTGCAATTTAGACATCAATACACCGCGTTTGGCTTTGATTTGTTACTTCAATAAAGTAAACAAATGAACGCTGACATGGTACGTCATGACGTTAAGGTACGTTAATTAATGTGGTTGCAAATACATTGCGTGCTCAATTATTTCGTATGAAAAAAAAAACATTCTAATTTCCTAAAGAAATCAATGTAAATAGGGTCCCTGGGTCCGATACTAACCGTCATTTAAATATATGCCCGTATTAAATACCCAAAAGGTGGGTGAAGGGAGGCACTTTAAATAATAAAAGCTGGTCAAGTTTGAGTCGGATTCACGCACCGAGGGTTCCGTACACACTAGGAATAGGTACCGCCTATTGCACGAACGTAAAGTTAGACTGTACTAAGGAACAAACTTAACTTTGCCGTTGGACAACTATTATAACCATACATGAACATAGGAAAGGGTTAGTTTATTAACTGAAAATAAGTTAGTAATCACATATATTTAGTGTAATGTTTCTACAGTTTACGGTTTTCTGGCGTTTTTATTTACTAAATTATGCGTTAAGCTAAATTATGTTGCTTCTTGCTTGCTTTCTACCGTATCGTTAATTATGGGTACACAATAAAAGTTACAGAATCGACTTATTTTAAAATATTTATTAAATTTAATTTAATATTGACAATGTAAAATATATTTGAAAACGAAGAAATAAAAAAACTACATCTACTTATTGACCTTTTCCAATTTTTCGCAGGTTTTGGACAACGCTAACACCGAGGTTTTTGGCTACCAGATTCCAGTCTCGCTTGAATTTTTCTAACGAAGTGGCAGAACGATCTTTTTTACGCAGATCCCTCTTCATCAATGCCCAACATTTTTCTATGGGGCGAATCTCTGGGCAGTTTGGTGGATTGTGCTTTTTGCCCACAAAGTAAATTTTTTCTTTGGCGTACCACTTCAGTACTGGCTTAGCATAATAGCAGCTGGAAAAGTCAGGCCAAAACAAAGTTTGACCTTTATGCTTCCTTATGAGTGGCAACAATCTCTTCTGGAGAAATTCCTTCTCATAGATCTTTGCATTTAATGTTTTGTCAGTGAAAAAAGGAGTTGAGGTCTTTCCACATTGACAAATTGCTTGCCAAACTAAGATCTTTTAACCAAATTTTTCGCAAAAAATTGCTTTTTCGGTCTTACAAACGACTGTTCCTTCCTTCACCGTATAATATCGTGCTCCGGGTAAAGTTTTGTAATCCAACTTTACGTAGGTTTCATCATCCATCACAATGCACTGCTTCTTTTTACTCAAAATCTCTTCATATAACTTGCGGGCCCTAGTTTTTACGGTAGATGACTGTAAAGCTGTCCGTTTTGGCTGTTTTTGCTTTTTATAGCTCTTTAAGTTATTACGTTTCTTATCTCGTTGTACCATACCAATACTAGTTCCCACTTTTTTGGCACAATCACGAACTGAAAGCCCTTTTTTTGCGGCAAACAGCTTACATATATTTTGGTCCAAATTAGGCATCGAAGCACCTGGTTTTCTGGCGCGACCAGGAAGATCACTTAACGAGTAGTGGTCGCCGAATCTTTGGATAGCGTTTTGAACAGCATGAACGCTAACACCTTCCTCTATAGCCAACTTTCTGTATGATATACCACTTTCAGTGCCCCATTTGGAAACAATAGATTTTCGCTTTTCGATTGAAAGGCCTTTCATTTTAAAAACTATATGCTTATTTAATTATACAACTTTACACAACAATCCTGTTATTTAATAACGTACTAAAATTTGACAGATGACATATATTATCTTTTCATCACTAAACCTCTTTTCCAGCCAGTTACATGTGTACCCATAATTAACGATACAGTCTTTAATTCAACGGGATACGTTTTGATTCCGTTGCCAGCGTCAACAAATGTAGCACAGATGCTCGTATGTTTTGATTGCGTTGAATGAGAACTTCGATGTTTTTAACCGACTTCAAAAAAGGAGGAGGTTATCAATTCGATTTTTTTTTTTTCTATGTATGTTACTCGATATCTCCGAGAATTGTGAACCAATTTTCAATTATTATTTTTTTATCGAAAGGGTATAACTCCGATTTGGTCCCGTTGGCACTAAGTCGGGATCTGATGATGGAATCTTAGAGAAATCGAGGGAACTCTTCAAATGTTATAGGGACATGTACGGCGCTTTCGGTAATTTATTGATAAAGTCAAGAATTTACATTCAGTAAATAGGATTTGGTGGACTAAAAAGCAAAAAAAAAAATTTTAACAAAAAAAAAGAACCGACTTCAGTAAAACTAAAAAGCCAACAATAACCCGTTCAAGTAAAGATTACATTTGACTCACCCTTCGAAGTCGGTGCCAAACCTCGCGTAAACTATAATATATAAATATAAGAACTGAGTGGTTTGGGATCGACTTCGAAGGGTGAGTCAAATGTAATCTGTACTTGAACGGGTTATTGTTGGCTTTTTAGTTTTACTGAAGTCGGTTCTTTTTTTTTGTTAATTTTTTTTTTATGGCTCGTATTAGTACCAGACCTGAGTATTGGATATGATTTTAGCTTGATCTACGCGTTCCTGAGAAAGGGGATCGACAGACCGACAGACGGACAACAAAATGATCCTATAAGGGTTCCATTTTGCCGATTGTGGAACGGAACCACAAAAACTTCTATTATTACTGAGCACGTTTACATTGTCTCAAAGATTACATTTTAATGAGCGATGTTTATGCAAGGATCGACCTATAAATGGAGTGTACTTGATCGAAACCTCAAGTTTTCTGATTCGTTGGTCGGATTAGTGGTGCGGCGAATATTGGGGGCTCAATTATAATAATCCTTACGCCCGAGTGATTCTATACAGAGTTGCTAAGCTGCTATGAATAATTTTAAACTTAAATTATCACAAATACTGAAAAGTACCTATGTGTATGTATGTATGTATGTATGTATGAATTTTTTAAGTAAAAAATACATTGAGTATATTGTGTACAAAGAATAACACAATAAAATAAATAAATTACACTAACATTATAAAGGCGAAAGTTTGTGAGTGTGTTTATGTTTACGTTTGTTATTTCTTCACGCTCAAACGGCTTGAATTTTTTTGATAGATTTTGGTATGAATGTATTAAAGTATGAAGCTTTTTTTGCATTACAGGATTGCACGGTTGAAGTGCCAATGGGCAGGCCATGTAGCCTGGAGAATGGATGGCCGTTGGGCCGGCAAAGTCCTAGAGTGGCGACTACGTATATGAAAGCTCAGCGTGGGCGGCTCCTCGTGAGGGCACAGCTGCGTTCAGCAGTGGACGTCTGTGGCTGATAGATAGATCGCATGAAGAACGTTACAAAATCACCTTCGATTCTAATATATTTATGTTCGGCATATTCTATTTGGATTCGTTCAAATGAGCACCAACGGAAAATCACTTTTAATGTGAATACGTTACAGTATGCAACATGTAGTACGCTGAGTAATGTTTCATAGTATTTTTTAAAGGACAATCACTGTAATTGAAACGTAGGTAATGGTTTACTAATGTTTTGCAGAAAAACCCTGGGCCGTAAGTGGGATTTTCTGCCCGCTACGCGAGGAGCTCACTTTCTGGCCAAGGCAAGATGCAAAACTTCAGACAAACCACAGGCGGTAATTTGCAAAGCCACAAATCGCATATTTATGACCCTCGCCTTTGGCTCTTTCAAACACTTTATACTCTCGAGGTTTGTACACATAATTATTAAACCCGATAGACCCGGCTTAATAATAAGTTTTAATTAAGTTGTAAAATAAACCTAACTTGCCCACCCTAAATGTATCAGGATACACCAAAACATTTAATAATATAATTATTTTACGTTTCAGCCACAGACAACCCCCAGAGGAGGTGATCTGTGGTTTCAGCTGAATACAAGTAATTTCCGTGAAATGCGCAGTACGCGAGACATTACATGTTCAGTAAAACAATTTTCTACCAGATGAGGGTAGACTCCTAGTACAAAATGCACAAATGCCATAATTCGTTCGTGAATGAATTTTGCAATGGACTTCCGGTTCGTGACGCAAGATGGCCGCATGCGTTCAAGTTTTGTTGTTCGTTATTTATTCATTTTTGTTATTCAATGTGTAGTATTGATAGCGTATTGTGCAGTGATCTAACGTATGAGTGAATAGCTAATGAAGAATTCAACTTGAAGCGTTCATAGCCCTTCCTGGGTCAAGGCCCGATAGTCCGCGTGGTTTTTTGTAAATCGCTATCACTTTACAAAAAGCAAAACCTCACCGAACAACGGCATGCTCTACGAGCAAACTCGAAATTGGCGAAATCATCAATAATTTTGATGGAAGCCATATTTTAAAATTAGAATTAGAATTAGAATTTTGCAATGACAGAATTAAAATCCTAATACGCTAGAACACTTTTCAGAGTAAATATTCAAATTCTGCTCGTTGAAATGTGTCGTCCTACGGCAGATTCAGAGCTCACCAGAGCATACACAATCTCCGTAAATTCTAAACATAACATTTAGGCATCTGTGTCCCAAGATTGGTATTACAAAGAAGCCTGTGTTATGACAACCTTGGTTCCGCTCATTCCGTTCAGTAATAACTTCAAGATTGCATTCAATATCTAACGAAGCCGCGCGATCTTTTATTTTTCCATTCGGCCCAAAAGATTTTTTATGAATCGGATTTCGCTGGTTCATGAATAATCGAACAGCCTTAAAAGCTGTTTTCTTTAAAATGATCGGGAATGTTGACTTCTACATAGTATAAAGCAAAGTCGCTTTCTGCCGGCCTAAGATGGTTTCTTTTATCACGCGATAAATAAGTGACAAAGCATCCGTCACGTTTTGCAAAATGCGAGTGGAAGTGACAGATGCTTTGTCACTTATTTTATCCCGTGATAAACGCAACCATCAGAGGCCCCCTGCTGTCTGTTTGTCCCTATGTATGCTTAGATCTTAAAAACTACGCCACGGATTTTGATGTGTATTTTTTTAATAAATATAATGATTCAAGAGGAAGGTTTACATGTATAATACATGCATAATATTATAGCATTGCAACTGTGCGAAGCCAGGGCGGGTCGCTAGTTATGGATAAAAATCAGGACGTGAAGGGCATAGTTTATGATCAGTCTAAAATAAATAAATAAAAAATTGCCGGGTCGGTTTGCTCGACAATAATGTTGTATGAAAATCCTTTATTTGTCGAGGTAAAAACTTTAAACAGTTAAAACGGTCATATAAAAAAGGCATAGGTCCTAAACAGCCAAAACTGAAGATCAGCAGCTACGACTTAATGCGATTTTTTAGTTGCCTCAAATAGCTTATGGCGTTTTTGGAAGAAACATACACTACTACTATTTTATTAAAGAAAAGGCTGCAAAGCGACGATCAGTTTTGACATATAGTAGCTGATAATTGATAAAACTTATCTATACTTATTTTGTTTTCTTGCACCATTTTTGAAAAAAGCACTACTTATATTAATTGGCTTTTATTGGCTTTGCATTAAATTAAACGAACTCCCAAGGTCGTCCGTTAAAATCAATACTCAGCCAGCAATTTCAGGTCTTATCAAATTGTTAGAATCCCGTTTCATGTTTTGAAGTGTCCCTTTGATAAAATGATAAATAGCTATATAGTTTTTTGTCATAAATTTGACACCCATTAACCCGTTTATTTAATTTCATTGTATTGTAATTGTATTCGCCACTAAACTAACAGTATGTTTAATTAAATTACTAATTCAGATACATAATATCGCCTGATAGCAACCAAAACTCAATAACATTTTCGTCCCTTTCTAATCAATCTAAGAAAACGAGGACGACACTACAGTATTGTCACTTTTTAATTTCTACTTAATTTTGGTCGGACTGTAAGTAGGCATTTGTTATTAGTGAGTTTTGATATTTAATCTGCAATATTACAAAATTCTAGAATTCAATTGGAGATTAGTTTTCTATTGAGAGAAGCGCAGCGTGACGTCAGTCGTACAGCGTCATCTGTTGTAAAAATGTTCTTTGTCCTCTAATCACACCGAAAGGCTGGACGGATTTAAAGCGATTTTAGTACGGGCATAGCTTGGACATCCAAAGAAATGAAATGTAATGAATGAAATAATTTATTCAGTAAAGTAGGCCACAAGGGCACTTTTACAAGTCAGATTGTGAGTATACCGGCAGTTCGCAAGTGGAGACCGCTGTTGAGAAGAAAGCCGAAAGAAACTCAACAGCAAGTCATTTTTTCGTAAATTATACCTAAAAACTAAAAAAAATATATTATAACTAGGTAATTGATACATATATGTTAGAGGAGATGTACAAGATTCTCCAAATCAATGTTTACACTAAAATGTATATAAAATAAAGTGTTTTTTTCAGAGATGTAGAAGGTCTCTAGGCGTCACGACAAGACGTGGACAAGGTTGCGGGCACGTGCTGTAGTAGGAATATTATTTTATGGATTAACCAAATAATACGGTACAATCTGGTTAAGTAATTAGCTAATTGTAACAATGAAATTAGCTAAAATCCCGCTGTTTACCAAATATTACGAGATTTCATGCCCCGAGGTTCATTCGTGATGGACGAGAAAATGCATAACCATCTGTGGATACCCAATGTATAATCGAAAATAGTTAAAATCTATCTAGCAAACATACAAAAAAGTTCCTTTTTAATCCCCGAAATGTATTACAATCATCAAACAATACGTAGACTTTCAATGCGTGAATCTCTTAAAATTACAAAATAATCAACATTGGATTCCATGAATCACGTTGTTTGCATTATCCGAACCTCATCAATAAAACCGCAAACAGGATGGACTATTCCTGTCTACTCAGGCAAATTTACTCCTTCTGATGAAGTAAACATGTGTGTTTGATTATCAATTATGGCTGCAATAGTAAATTGAATTATTACAAATCAGAAGTGCTTCGCGCTAATTGGATGATACCTTGAATTTAAAGATGTTTTGGCTTTACTACGGCATTATATCTGAAATATGCCTATCTATCCTTTTAGTTACATTAAAAAGTTTATCATTTTATAATACCTACATTCTATCATTATATAATACCTATGCAGCGACGGAGGCGGGCATGGCTGCGTAAAATCAGTGATGTCATTTGTGGCGACCTTTCGCGCGTTGTCATCGTTGCCGCATTAATTGCTCCGCGGGAGTAACTGTTAATACTGAGTACTTCATATCAAACATAAGGTAAATCTATGATATGATAATGAATAGGTGTGTAGATAAAGTAGTGTATGCAACTGTACATAAAACAAATATATTTTCTTTGCCTTATAAAAGGTTAAAACTTTACTGTTTTAAGAGCTCTCATTATGTAACAGTTGCATAAAGTAGTATTTATCATCATCATCATCCAACGTTTCAAATGCAGTTGCATGCGTCGTAGTCCTGAATATGCATGCAACTGAGATTGAAAAATTGGATAATGAACGTATTTACATACAAAAACTCGGAATGAATTTAAAAACGGCGAGAATATTAAGGCGGCCTATGATGGTTACTTTTATAACGGGATAAATATGTGACAAAGCATCCGTCACGTTTTGACAAAATGCGAGTGACAGATGCTCTGCCACTTATTTATCATGTGATAAACGCAACCATCATAGGCCCGCCTAAGTAGCATAAAAAGCTGCAAAACGGTTATACAGCCTTTATTCAGCTTAAATTAGCAGTAAAAGGGCGCTTCTGCAGCTTGTTTGCTGCTTGGGTGGTTTGTGACTGATAGAAAAAACGACATCCACGGCCGTTTCCCAACTATCAGCGTCATCATACCCAGTAAATCGAGTCTAAAATAAAATTAAACATAAATACAGGATAACACATCGTCGCGGTCTATTTCAGTCGGCAATGTCGGCATAGACAAGCAAAACAAGCATGGGAACTGATGCAAGACGTTTTCGCGCCTCATAAATCTATAGTAGAGAATAGCAAATAGCACCGCCGATAGACGAATGGCCTTTGCTGGAGATCATAGGGCATTGGAAGACAAATAAAAATCGTTGAAATCATTTGTATCTTTAGGATTCGTCGGTCTAAGAAGTATACTTCTTTCCCAAGAGCCAAATTAAATATGTACCTAGCAACCGCATACTAGTGTTAAATGAAGTAAATGTGAGAAACTTCACTCTGTACTAGATTGAAGTTATTCAATGTTGATTTTAACTGTTTGAACTCTTAGAGACTGTATACATCTCTAAGAAACAGCTTAGTGTAGTATGACACTCACAGACTGTATAGTTTTTATTTCATTATTTCTCCATTAAATTGGGGAATATTTGGACCAGAAGGGATACTCTGAACTCAAAAGTTCAAAATTCGAATAGATTCATTCAAATTTACAGATGGGTTTTAAGTTTTCACTTCAGAGTTGTTCTTCTATTCCAGAGATTCTCCAAGTAAAATCTAAAGTACCTACTGGTCATAAGGTCAAAGCCAAGTTCAATACATGCAATGGTAAAACATCTATTATAGATACCTACTATTATTATATTATATCATTCTGAAATTTTGTTGGAAATCAGTTTTCTATGACGAGAGGTCAATATTTCAGGATAAATATTAACAGAGCTATGTACAATTTGTAAGAGCTACATATGTAAGCCGAAGTACATAACTCATTACGCCGAAGCCGCTGGACATGCAAAAATGGTGAACTGATCTTTTTACCCGACTGTCATGCGCACTTCTGTAACATGTTTGAATAACACTAATGCGAGGAAAGCGGATAACCTAAATTGTGGACTGTGGTCAGTTGAACAACTAACCTCACTCTTCTAAAGTATACTGTTGTAACTCGTTAACGTCTTTAACTTAGATCCATGAGTCTCCAGAGCATCTCGCAATAAACTTTACAAATAAAAGCACCCATTAAATCCTGAGGAGAGTAAGGACAAAGTGCCACCACTTAGTGTAATAGGGTGGATGCTCCTAAAATCGTATCCTGTAAGCTGTAAGTTTTATGGTCGCTAGTCTTGAAGCGTTGTCTTCGCAGACTATACGACAAGTGGCAAAGTTTATGGATAATGACGTTGTGTATGATATTCTAGCTCATGTGATGTTTAAATAGACGTAAAACAGCGAGACACACTTTAAGGATCACACCAATCTTTAAGGAAACAATGAGGTTATTTATATTATTTAACGGAAATGACGAAGCCTGTTGTTGATTTTAGTGGTAATGATAATGACGAAGCCTGGCATTGCGGATCAGAACCTGTAAATTTTCCTTTCGTGGGTCTTTTAAAAACATCATTATGACATGATTATTTTTAATAAAGGAAGGTATTCTTTTATCATAACTATCAAATGCGGATCCTTGTCGTGCGATAAATGTTGTCTATCACTTTCCAATCCGTATATGTGTGCGAAAGTGACGGCTGCTTTATTATTTATTTATCGCGTGAGGAACGCGTCTATAATAGACTTGCACCTGTAGTTTTAGATGTAGCAGGGGTAAGACTAGGACAACATTTCAATAGGTTTTTTAATTTCAATAGTGCTTGATCGCACGCTGCGCTTTCCTATACATACGTGGTCGCAATTTCAGCATTTTGTTACCCCAACGGCCATGCCTTTCTCCGACCTTCGGCCTTCGGCTGCAGCGACTGTGTAAATCAGGACTAAGTCATATTGCAGTAGAGCACCAGAGATCTGCCCTATGATAAGCTCTCTGATGGCCTGCATACCCAATTGCAATAACAATTTGGAAGCCACTACAAACATGGGCCCGTCCATAAATCATGTGATCGTTTATAAGTGGGGTGGGGTCTGAAAAATATCACAAATGATCAAATCCCGGATGAAAACATATCACGTGTAGTTTTGTAACACAGCGAAAAAGCCAAAAACAATAAAATTACTCCACATTTTTCCCATATCAAAATAATCCGCTCTAAGCGTAATTACCCAAGCAAACGACTTACGACGTATTCAGCGTCTAATGGTACCCGAGTGGTACGTGGTGGTACTTAGTTCTTGAATGGGGGAGAGGAGTAGCGTTACAATCACTAAATGACGGGGAGGAGGGGGTCTAAATAAGCCAAATATAATCACAGCATACCCAATTGCTTAAGAAATTTGCAAGCCGCCACAAACATGCTACTAACACAATGGTACTGAGAAATTGCAACGTGAAGACACCGACCTATCTTCCAGCTAATCTAGCGTCTAGCTCGGCTGCCAACAGTGTGAATAGTTTATCGCTGATCATAGTTTACATTTAACACTGTCGACGGCGTGTGGTCTGCCATTAACAGACAACACTTGCGAATAAAAACGACTCAACAACCCTGAAACTTGAAAATGGTAATCGACGTTGTAGGACCAGGATAAGACTCAAAATGTAACACGTTGAAATTCCGCTGGAAATGATGTTAAGTGTGGGCGAAGGATTCTGACCGATTTATTCTCGTTTTTAGTCCCGTTGATTATTTTATGAATGCTACATATTAAAACTGTTTGCGTCGTTAATCAGTCAGCTAGGCGATTCAATTTAGAGAACATAATTATGGTGAGCAGTTTGTTTGTCAATTAGATTGGTTAATGACTCTAATAGTGTCGTATTATTAAATAAAATGTATTATTAGTAGTAAAATATGAACATATATTTAAAAAATTAATAAATAAATAAATATCAGACAACCTCACACAAATCAACCTTAGTCCCAAATTAAGCTCAAGAAGGCTTGTGTTATGGGTACTAGGCGACGATATACATACTTATATAGATAAATAAATACTTAAATACATAGAACATCCATGACCCAGGCACAAATATTCGTGTTCATCACACAAATATTTGCCCTTGCCGGGATTCGAACCCAGGACCGTCGGCTCAGTAGGCAGTTGCTTAACCACTGCGCCAACCGCGTCGTCTTTTACATAATTTTACATAACTATATATTACATAATATGTACTTCATAAAGGAAGAGTATTGGCCAAAGGGTGTCTTGTTGCGGCGTTTCCGTGGACGGCTACCTGACACCTCGAACACGCGTAACACGTCGCTGTTGAAAAATGTTTAGTTACTTACTTATGTTTTTATTATTTTGTATTTGATATGTATGTTATTTTTACGTTACGTTGTATCTATGGGCCACAGTTGCTTGAAATAAGTGTTTCATTCATTCATTCACTACTATTTCTTATAACACAAACTCAATTTTTTTTGAAAATTTGAAATTGAGCTAGGTATGCCCATCATAAATCACTGATTCGTACACAAATATTTTACGGGAAAGCTAATATTTTGTTACTGAGGAGAAACAAAGATTTTTGATTGAGAGTTTTTTTACTTATCCGATTTTGAATTGTAATTTTATTTATATAGATAACGACTTTAAGTAATATACTGCATGCTCCATCTTGACTTGAAATATTTGTATGCCTAACGGCTAGACATGGTGATACTGTTTTTATTAAATGTAAGACCTGTTATATTTATGTACCCATGTTTACAAATAAATGTCTGATTCTGATTCTGATTCTGATTCTGATTTATAAATTGATTAATGGGAGAACTTCGATCGGGAGCTAAAAAACGTGACTAATATAGAAAGATTCTAACCGCAATTGACATTTATAATAATATCAACTCAAATCAACGTTAAATGTTACTTTTAGTCCTGAGGTTACAAGTTTTACTTTGTGATGTTTTAATAATTAATATTCAATTTTGTTTTTGAAGGGGTCTTGACGAGGGCAGACAAGACCACGTGGAATCGGGGTTTAGCGAGTCGGTCTTACGCCAGACATATTCTGTCATGATCTGCCTGTCAAAATATATTATAAGCTTTTTTTTAAAGAACGCCTAAGAAAAATGTGGTCATTTATTAATCTGATTTTGTGCTATTCCATACTAATTGCACTTATTATGTCTTTATAAAAGAAGCCATTTCGTAGCCAAGCCCGAAAACTATCATTCAATGTAATAGCCATTATTGTAAGTGACGCTATGAAAGATGGCTTACAATAGTACAATTTCTCACCAAATCAAACGAAATGGAGGGGAAATTAAACCGGGAAAATTAAGTACCTACACAATAACTGTTTGTTATCTCTCCCCTGCTTTTTGCGATACCAGAAGATGCTTGAATAAAAACTGATATTACATTTTAAGTAAATATTTGCTGTTATCATTCTGTTAGCGTTCGTTCGTTCGTTCCGATGCCAATAGGAGACGAAATATAAGGATAGATTCATGCTCGGCGGTACGGTACATTCACTCAATAAGCCAATGGTTGTGAGTTAATTTTTTACAAGCAATATGTCTTTCACTTGGCTACAGGCTAAGGCTAGGCTTTGAGCTAGGCGAGTCTAATAAGGAACCCCTTTTCGCGTGACTCAGTATCATCTGTCATGCTCGGACGATATTGAATAGAAGGTGACAGGTAGTTATTGTCGAGCGACAAAGAGTCGCGTGTCACAGGTCTAAAGGCGAAATAATACTGCTCAACATGAATTCGATTGTCGCGTCCAGTAATGATATGCAATAGAGTTGTTATTTAGGGCTTGTAACAGCCTAAAATCGGCTACCTATCTGAAACACTAATTTTTGTTTCCCATCTGTAACGTTTCGTCAAATTTTCATTTGTCCGAAAGTCACTTTTTCTAAAATTGTTAATATTTCAAAATAATCATAAAACAAACCTAACCTATTTATAAACGAAGTTTACACAATCCTGAAAAATTACGGGTTTCAAAAAAAAAAAATTCGGACTAATGGAAATTTGGCGAAACGTTATAGATGGAAAAAGAAAATATGATTCTGAGTTGAGACAAATTAAAATAAATTACCTTGTGGAGCTAAGATTGAAGAGCCTTTTTTTTCTCCATACAAAGTTGGTTGGAAATGTCTAATGTCGAATTGCAGCCCTTCTCCGAATATTTGGATCACTTCTTAACGTTTCGTCACGTACTTGTATTAACGCATTGTGTTTGATCTCATCAGACGAGTAGGTAGTGTGGATGGCTCTGCAATAGAAGCTTGTCTCCAAAAACTTAATATTAGACAAATATTTTTATTAAATAAGCTTATTCCATAAGTCTTACAATCGTGTCGGAAATATAATAAAATCACATCATAATTCATTTTCCAATTATTACTAAGTATATTGTGTGAAGAAAAATTTAAGAATCTTAAAAATACCAGTAAACATTTTGATATATACCGGCAATTTTCTTCAACGATGTTTACAAGACGTTTAAATATTATTATAATAGTGGATTTTCAGTTTGAAACATTTATAGAGGGATTATGTTATGATTAATGATTTCCAATAAACATCAAGGCAGTTTTAGGTCAGAATTAGTTTGGTTTTGTTCCGTACCCAAAGGGTGCTAACGAGACCCTATCACTATGCCTCCGCTGTATGTTTTTATGTCTGTTCGTCGTTCACAGGGCTGTGTATCTTTCCAACCCTAATAGGTAGAGACTTGAATTTTATAATGTTATATTTTCCAGCGGCCACAGTTTTATAATATAACTATGGCCAGTGAGTGTATCAACCAACAACTACAAAACAATTCAAAATAAAAAAGATAATACGGAACCCATCATGCGCGAGTCCGACTCGCACTTGGCCAGTTTTTATAGATTGTTTTGAAATATGTCGCGCAATACACAGAGCTTAATATCTAAAATGATGTATCTAACATGATGGATGAGGATGTTTTAATAAATATCACTCGAAGGATAACCTGCCAGTATATAAACACTTTATACGTATTCCAATAAATATTTATTACTGTAGTATTGCAAATAAATTTACACGTTCACTCACGGGCCAGGTTTCTGTTTCACTTTTGTTAGAGCAGCCGAATGAATTGGGATGTATTATTTTTTACGACCTATGTAAATTCAGAAACCATTTCTGAAAGTAGGATAGAATGAGGACGAATGAAAGTCAAACATGATTGCAGTTTATGCATGTGCTAGAAAGTAGCATTTTCTATGCAATCTGACTGGTGTGTAAGATGATTTCCGACTCGTCTTATACTCGTGTAATATTTTCTATCTTTTTCCAATCAGTACAATGCGAGAAAGATAGGTGATATAATGGAGTTGCGGATAGATTGTTATTTATTATTATTGCTGGCTGCTGTTGCTGGTTTAGTTGTCGTTTTAGAAGGACACAAGCGAATCTGAAGCTGTGCGGAAAAATAACCAATCAGGCTACGTCTGTGTGTAGTCCAAAAGAAGTGCATTCCGATCTAGGTACTAAAAATGCTACACGCTTTTTTTCAAGTCGGTACACTATAGCAAAAGTGTCGTTGAAAAGTGGTCTTAATTAAGCAAGTTCCATTTTATACCAAATTAAATTATACCAAAAAAAACCCTGAAGCCATGGATTACTCCTGGTATCCTGCGTTGCATACATAATCGTAACAAATTACAGCTAAGTACGCGATCGGAACCGGATAACGAGATTCTTAAGGTTACATTTAAAAGATACCGCAACTATTGTAATAATTTATTAAAAAAATTGAAACGAAATTATGAAAGAGAACAGTTAGCTAACTCCGCCAAAAACCCCAAGCAATTATGGAAAACTATCAAAAATATAACGAATTATAAATCTACTAAAACATCAAATAAAGAGTTATTAAACACAAAATCATGTCCAACTGAATCTGTAAACCATGTTAACAATTTCTTTGCAAGTATTGGGAAAACACTGGCCGAAGATATATTGAAGAATAAGGATGAGGATAGAGATGTAAGTGATGAGACGAGTAGTGTAACCGCACAAGATCGGATATCCTCATCCTTCGCTCTTTTCGATACTGACCCTCAAGAGGTGAGTGACATTATCATGAGCCTGAGATCGGAAAGTGCACCTGGGTGGGACAATATTCCAACCAAATTTCTTAAACTTCTGAGAATGGATATAGCCCCTATTATTAGTCACTTAGCAAATCTATGTTTTAATCAAGGAGTTTTCCCTGCCCCCCTGAAGCAATCTATTGTGACACCTGTAGGGTCAAGGCGGCAACAGTGGGTCACTTTTTTTTGCAGTCATGTCATTTGATTTGGGTGAGTGTTGGAAAGATGTAAAAGCATCCGTGTTATAGTGTAACTAACGGAGATTGATTATTCCAATCGATTGAGCGCAAAAAGATAATATTTTGGAAAATAAATAGTATTTTCTAAAAAAACTCATTTGAGCCATTGTGTACCGTGGGTGGGATACAGTGAATCGGTCCTCAGTTTACAGTGAATCATGCAAGTTTACAGTGGATCATCTATAATATACCTCAACTAAAAATGCATTTCTTTGCTTTTTATCGGTCTTTATTCTTTTGTTTTAATCGAACAATAAGTTACACATCAGAATAGAAAATTTAGTTTGACTACTTCAGTCTGAAAGTGACTTTTCAGTCTTTCACATTCAAAATATACTAAATTAGCTTAATTTTGTATGACTTAGTTAATAATCAACGCATAACTTCTACATAAACTAAGTAACTATCATTACTTATCAGTATCTTGCATAAAATATCATAAAAAATGTCTCTTTGTCCTTAAAATAAATAATCAAGTTATTTTTCGGCATTCTATATATACTAAATCCGTAAAACATTAACGCACCGTATTTGAAATAATCTTTCAACTTTTTTTGTTGCTCTTCATTGAACATTTTACTAACGTTATAATTTGGCGTAAACGAACCTCGTCGACATTAATATTTCAAGTCTTAAAATGATAACATCTAAGTGCAGTGAAAAGAATTCCTGAATCTTTAGACGCATTTCTCACGCTCATACCATTTGCTTTTACATATTCATGTTATCAGCTGTGTGTTTCCCTATTTCACGTGGCCTTGCTGGACGAGCCATCCTAAATGGGAAAATTAACAAAAATTATTACATCTCGCTAAATTTTCTAAATTAATGTCTGGATAACCATTATCCAGTACCGATAGTACACAGTGGATCATGAACCACTGTGTACTTAAGTGTTTTGAGCCACTGTGTACAAAACTGCCATTTTGGATTTAACTCATACCACGTGTGATGGTTTTACGTAAATCGAAGAGCGGTATACGCGAAAATGACCTCAATTAAGTTTATTTCTTAGCAAAAATATAACTCCATAGGAAAGACGAAAGGTTTGTGAAAGAATAAAAAGTGCATCTTACCTTAAAACTCACTTTTTCTCCGTCAAAACAAAAAAACACTCGCAACACGGGTTTGTTACATGGCTGACGCAAAGGAACTGGATGTGACCTGTATATATCAGGAGGCCTTCCGAAGAGTAAGAGAGATGGAAAGCTACCTATGATACTTTTGAAACAACGGCCAGTGCGCCACTGTTGTCGCTATAGCCACTGTTGCCGCCTTAACCCTACACAAGAGCGGGGAGAGAGATGATGCAAACAACTATAGGCCAATCTCAGTCTTACCTGCTATTTCCAAAGTTATTGAAAAATTGATTAATAATAGACTTGTTTCATACCTAAATAAATTTGGAATTCTCTCTGATTCACAATTTGGATTCAGACGATCACGATCTACGGAAGATGCAGTTCTAGAGCTAACCACTTTAATAGCAGATAAGACTGACATGGGTCATAAATGCCTAGCAGTATTTCTAGATTTAAAAAAAGCGTTTGACACGGTCTCTCTTCCCACTCTTGTGCGCAAAATGGAACGCATCGGAATAAGGGGATACCCATTGGATCTGCTGAGTGACTATCTTCAAGGGCGAACCCAAAAAGTTAGAATAGGTGACTTCACAAGCCAAGATACGAGCATCACATTTGGCGTCCCCCAGGGGAGCGTTTTAGGGCCTACGTTATTTTTGATTTACATTAATGATCTGACCAATCTTAAGATTCAACATGGCCACATCCTATCTTACGCTGATGATACTGCCATAGTCTTTCAGGGGCGATCATGGGAATCAGTGTTCTTAAACGCGGAATCGGTTCTCTGCAAGATATACCACTGGCTAAAAAGTAATCTTCTTACCCTCAATGTCAGTAAAACAAACTATGTTTGTTTTTCTAAATACAACAGTACGCAACCTGAAAGCAATTTGAGTTTAAAAATACATACTTGTAAACATTCTCCCAAATTCTCGTGTAATTGCAAAGAAATTGTTAAAGTGAGCTCAACAAAATATCTTGGAGTTATATTGGACCAGCGCCTCTCATGGCACATGCATATTGAATATGTTAACGATAGAATAAGGAAACTTACCTGGATATTTAAAATACTTAGATATATAAGCTCTAAAACATTACTTAATCAACTTTATATTACCCTAGCGCAATCCATTATGTGTTATTGTATAAGTGTTTGGGGAGGTGCAAATAAAACAAAGTTTTTGGAAGTTGAGAGAGGGCAACGATGCCTGCTGAAAGTCATGTACTCAAAGCCCTACAGGTTTCCCACTAACGAATTGTATCAAATTTGTAACCAATTGTCTATGAGAAAGCTGTACGTCTTGAGTATCACACTCAGGATACATAAATCCTTGCAATTTAATCCTAAACTATTAAACCGTAGGCGAAAAAACAAAGTAGTTCCTCTTCCAACAACCAAATCTATGTTTGCCAAAAGGCAGTAGGTATACAGCACAGTCAGCTTATGTATATAACAAGCTAAATTATGAAATTAATATCTATCCACTACAACTTTATCAGTGTAAAAAAGTGTTAATAGAATGGTTGAAAAATCTGAATTACGAGACAACTGAAAGTTTATTACATCAAATGTCATAGTTATATACACGGAACACACACACACACACACACACACACACACACACACAATCCCATGCGCGTTCGCACAAACGTATGCAAATGTGAAGTAATGTTAAAAACAAAAACCTACCTTTTTACTTTCATTATTAAAATATACACTTTAGTATAGTAGTAGCTTATATTTCATAGGCTAATACTTTATTTCTAATTTGTTATTAGACTTATTAGGTATAAATGTATTATTTATTTTCTTGTAATTTGACTTGTAGTAGTAGAAGAGCGGGATTTCCTGACACAGGTATCATTATACTTACTAGGAGATCCCAGCATCATTATTATTGTGTCTGCTTTAGAGAAATAAAATATTTTTCATTTTTTTTTTTCATTTTTCATACCAGTTAACATTAATTTAAGTGAAAACTAAGTTCTACTTTTATGAGTTGGACGTCGTTAAAATTAATTAACGCGAACCTCAGTGCAGAACTTAGCAAATGTGGAAAATAGTAGCATGAGACAAATATTTGAGGAAGTTGTGTTTTGGCAACTACAATTAATATTCTTATATTTTCATGATGCGCGAATTTCGCGAATGATACCCTAAAAAAAACAGGGTGCTGCGTTTTTGTTTATAATAAAAAACAACATTGTGGTATCGTCACGGGGAAAATTATGGATCAGTACCATTCGTTTTTTTTCAGTAGTATAGTCAATTTTGACAAGTGCGCCAGCAGAGAAAACGCACCTATCGTATCGAAATATCGAAAATTACGTATATATTAAAATACCTATGAAACGGGTTTATTCACGTCATAGAAGTCAAATGTCACTCGACATGTTTCAAATCGGTTCGCGATTCATCATCAGGAGGGTCGATCAGTCGCGGCGGCAGCCAACCGAGCACTGCGGGCAAACGCCCTGTCGGCGCGGCTGCTTGACGTGCGCGTCACCGGCGGAGACGAGAATCTACCCTCATCCTCACACACAATTTCAATTCTACCCTCATCCTCACACACAATTTCAATTCTACCCTCATCCTCACACACAATTTCAATTCTACCCAAATCCTCACACACAATTTCAATTCTACCCTCATCCTCACACATAATTTCAATTCTAGCCTCATCCTCACACATAATTTCAATAGGCGTGCCAATTTTTTTGAGGATCTTTTTTAGATTAACCATTCTATCTTTTACTGGGACCAAATGTCTATACTACTACCTACAAATAGACTAATCTAAAAGGGTACCGGTATTTGTATGGAGAAAATAAGTAATTTGCTATTTTCACCGTGAAAAAGAGCGTTTACTTTCGTGGTTGTCATAAAATTATTGTTTTGTTACATTATTAGGATTTTAAAAACTTTTATTTTGGGTTAATAAAAGAAAACATAAAATTTTCGTACCTTTGAAGTTTGAAGTCACATATTTAATTTTTTTTATATCATGACATATCGAGCTAATTGTATTCATATAACTACACTATGCTGTATAATTCAACATCCGTCGCATCCCTTATTGTCGGTTTGCTCACAACACTCATAAGTCATAATCATAACGTCATATGCTAAGCATTTTGTAGGTATTTTAGTTAATACGTCTGAGACTCACGATAGTTTTCTATGTAAAATAGTACGAACAGGCAACTATAGTTAGTTGGCAAAAATAACATGGCGTAAATAGTATAACATCTGTACTTTTCAATGCCTGGTGACTATAACTCTTGAATTGATTTGATCAGTCCTTCTCACTCTTATGCGGTTAGGATTGGAACTTTCTGATTTCGAATCCAAAGGATTTTAAGAATTCACGGACACACAAATAAATTCAACTTAAGGGAAAACTAAGGTTACAATAAAAAGAAAAAGACTTACTAGGTACAATAGATAATTACGCGACACCAGAACATGGATAAAGATGTTCAGAAAATTAATCATTTATCTCAACAAAAGATTTCCAATTTAACAAGCCGTCCATTTCTCGCTTTCTGAGAGTCGAAGAAACAAAACATGACGAATACACCCTTCAGTGTGACGAGGGTTCTGTAGATAAGTTTCCTGAAAGCGATATTTTAAAAGCAGGAGTTACTTTTGTTTATTACTTGGGCACTATGTTTTACAGAGACAGTACTCGCTAGCGCCTGCGTAAAGGATTCGTATGGAGAATTGTAGTTCTACACAGTATCCGCTAGGGGCGCTGGGGAGCTGTACTATTCTCCATACAAATCGTTTACGCTGTCGCTAGCGAGTACGGTTGTGGTACAGTAACGTTAACTCATAGTAATGGTACAGAGCTTTCGTGGAAATAACTGTTCATTAATTAGTAACCACTTACGAGAGTTAATTATCAGTAACCTGATGAAAAACTGTAGAATCACTTACGTATTTACCTACAAACAACTACAAATCTTGTTAGTCAACTTTAATGTCTACGTAAGTTAATACTAAATTATAATATTAACAAATATTTAGTCCTGGTGGCTGGACTCCACATTAGAGGACGACAGTTTTATTGATTCTGTTTTAATGTGGAAATACCTCATCTGCTTACATTGTAGTGGATCACATTACATTTTACTTTCATAATTTACCTTTGTGTCAATATAATAAAAAAAAACCGACTTAAAAAAAACTGAAAAGCCAAAAATAACCCGTCAATATTACATGAGAATCTTACATTGGAATCTCTGATTGAAGTCGATGCCAAGCCACTCAATTATTACTACGAAAAAAGATTTTTTTACATTATGAATAATATAATATTGATAATTTTAACCTACCTTTTCCTGAGTTCTAGAAAGTAACATAGCTATTTCATGCTTTTTATTGTAAGCAGTCGAAAGTAAAAAAAAACTTAGTTTTTAGCCTGGCCATCCAGAAATCTGGGGAAGATTGTCAAAGACATAAAAAATATTTAGTTTAAGTTAGGCTAGTATATTTATAATACTTGTATATATTTTTAGAACAGAATTTTCTTATCAAAATTTGTCGTATTATGTTGATGATTGATGTTTTTACTCTATACTGACAGTCATCATAATAGCAAGTGTAGAGCACAATTTTATTTTGTTTCTTATTTTGTATTTTTTTTTATTGAATAAATCATTTTTTTAATTAATCTGTAAACTATTAAAATTAATTTATTAGTCAAATTAGAAATTGAAACCCCTCGGATGTTTGAACAATTTTGATGCAATTAATACTTCAACGTGGAATGCGAAGAAAAATGGCAGCCATTTGGATAAGGTTGTATCAAAATAGATTTATGTATTTGCTTCGAAATTGACTCAAGTTTAAATCCATTTATTCTGCACATTTCATAGGGAACTTTATTAATTAGACTACAAGGTAATTTTCATTAAAGCAGTATTGTCTGTTCTGCTAGCGTAAACCAAATATTGAAAAATTCAATTAAAACTTGCATGACACATATTTAATTATTGTATTTAGCGGTCCATATGAGTACGAAACAAGACAGGCCGTTCCTGATAATTTCATGTGGGTGAAAAAGAGTGTATTTTTTTCTGTTCATTATAAGCACTAGAAGGTATTAGTAATTTTTGTGAGAAAGAAAATGTCACAACCGTAATGCCCGTTACAGACAGCGAGTTTTTGCAGCGATAGAACTGTCGACATTTATGTGCTAATGAATTCAGAAAAATCAGAATAAAATATTAAGAGTGTAGCAAATCGTTACTATCGATTCTTTACATCATTTGAGACGATGGCGCTATTATGCCACTGTAAGGTAAGTAATGACGCAACTGGGAAAAGACCAAATAGTTTGCATCCTGACCTTAACTCATTTCATATTTTTTTTATCAATTTTCCATTGTACGACGACAAATTAACATCAAATAATGTACCTTAAGGTACTGTTTTGAGGCTCATTATTGCGTCCCGATTTTTTTTCTAAGACTAATTAAAAAGTTCCGTTGTGCGACAAAAGTTAATGACACAATAATGAACCTCAAAACAGTACCTAAAGGTACATTACCCGATGGTTAATTTGTCGTCGTACATCGGAAAAATTGATACAAATTTCAATTAAATGAGTTAAGGTAGCAAACTTTTTGGTCTTCACCCAACTATGCCTGAACTCGGTATAGTAGTTGTTAGTCCGCTGTTTTCTAACATAATTGTGCGCATCGGGTTACAAGCATGAAAGTACTAGTAGACTTAACTGACCAGCAATAAAGAAATAAAAGAGGTATACCTTGGTCCTATTCACCCCGCTCTCCCGCCACGCAGGGGACGAATCTGACTTCCCTCCACATCTGCAAATAATCACCGCGGAACGCTATATGTGTGGTAGAAATTTCATGCTTGTAACCCGATGCGCACAATTTCGCGGCATAGTAACTCTACTAGTAGCGCAGCGGATAAAGCGCCCGTCTTGGCCCGGAAAGCCGTTTGAGACGTAGGTTCGAATCTCGCATTTTTAAATTTTCGCTAACTGAGACAAAGCTGCTCCGCCATTTTTCTCTCTGCTCTCTCTCCCTCAGTAGTAGGGTTCCGACGATCTTTGGGTACACAACCCTAAAAGCAGCCATACAATTAATCACACTAAATATTATAAAGACATAAGTTTTTGAGTGTGAGTCGAGAAAAAAAAATAGTTTGCTCGTGGGATGAGCGGGTAACACCGCGCGGCACAGCTAGTTGGTAATAATTAAATAAAAACAAAATATATTAAATAAATGTTATGGGACAATCATATATACACAAATCGACCTAGTCCCAAACTAAGCAAAGCTTGTACTATGTGTACTAGACGACGATATACATAATATATAAATACATATATAGATAACACTCATGACCCAAGAACAAATATTCGAGTTCATCACACAAATATTTGCCCCGGCCGGGATCCGAACCCGGGACCGCCGGCTCAGCAGGCAGGTGTCTGCAAACTGCGCCAACCGCGTCGTCAAATTATAACAATGAGAGAGCATGTCGAGTATTCGAATCAGCAAATGTAGGTATAGAGGACGCTTCATACAATTAAGACCTAGCCTACACTGTTCAATAGAGCACTAAGACATTTCCAAAAATCCCATTTTGACTTCAATCGATCTTTAAAAATAAACGTTAAACTACAAAGCTTAAGGTTGCTTTTAAACCCGGAATCATACAAGCAATAATCCTTTTTGAAATTACACTCCTCAATTCCAATCCGCACTGCCCAAAATGGCCACGCAATTATTGTATCGAATGGACACCGCATAGTGCCCTGTTCCCATTTCATAAACGTATTCCCACGATATTGATTTGTGAAATACCTAATGAAATAATGAACTTTATTCTGCAAGTAGGCCACAAGGACACTTTTAAATGTCTGAGTCTACCGGCATTTCACAAGAGGAGACCACTGTTGAGAAGAAACGCCGAAAGAAACTCAACAGTAAGTCTTTTTTTTTCAGAAAGCATAAGTACTAATCTACTAAAATAATATGAACTTAACTATACGTAGTTCTCGAAGAAAACATATTAAAAGTGTATTTTAAGATATAAATGAGGAAAAGTGTAAGAATAAAATAGAAACTACAAGAAAGCCTGACGGTTTATCGTAATTTATGTACGTTTGATATGCTTTCTTATTAGAACTGTGTCCTTTAAACTAGTTAGGTACAATCTAAGAAGGAGTCAGCTACGCGGTTTCTGGTTCGGGCCATGCATTTTTGTCTGTCAGATAGTCCTCTACTGTATAATATGCTTTTGACATAATATGAGTAGTTTAATTAAACTACTAATTGCAATGTTATATCGAAACTGTATGTTTCGAATTGGCACGCGATTCATCATCAGGAGAGCCGAAGCGTGTCGAGCGATATTCGACTTCTATGACGTGAGTAAAACCGTTTTGTATTTAAACTAATTGAAACTGAAAATGCATGTGTTCGATCATCCTTATCAAATGTTTAATAGTGGTACAATATCTACCGTAACTTGCAAGGCTTACATTAATTTCAAGGCTATATTTTTCTTGGAATACAGTTCATCTAGATTGATAGTTTTATTTTTTATATTACCATGATATTTTCCTCTCAAAACTTTAACGTTAATGTTTATTAAAAATAAAAATGTTATGCTTTGAGAAGGATATTTAAACCTACGTCCCCATGACTTTACGGGCCAGACGGGTGCATACCAATTATGCTACCGAAGCCACTAACCAAAACATCAAATTTAACTTTTACGTTTTAATAACATGACATTATAGAAAAGAATCACATTTAGATTTCTGCATTCATCTTTTTCTTATCTTCCGGTTCGAAGGACCAAAATATTACGTATTTTGCTCAGGGCTGGTTCAGAATCACATACACGGACAGTTGCTTGAATAACACGTGACATAATATTCAATAGAATTAAATATCTAAGAGCTGCGTTAAGGCTCGGTCGCCATGGACAGAGAGAGAGAGAGAGAGAGAGAGAGAGAGAGAGAGAAATTTCTTCCGTCCTGTACGGCACACCTAGAACACTTGTACTTTCGCTGTTGGTACACATAATAGGAGTGAGATATTTTTTTGAAGCTGTCACAATGGTCATCAGGGCGCCATTGAGCCTTGAATGGGCACTGATTGTGTCAGAAATCATCGGAGCGGATAGGGATCGTATTGCAGGTGCTTAATTCGATTTTGATTGCGTTGGTTCTATTGTCACCGAATGAACTACGATCTCTTGGGAAGGGAATAATGTCATCTGATTCAAGGACATTTGATAAAATGATTTTGAAACCTTCATACGACTTGTATACCGGTATTCAAATAAATTAAAAGTAAATTTATGAAACAATAGAAGGTGCTGACAACTTCGTATGCGTATCAGTTAAAAAGTATCCTATAACCATCCTTATTCCTGTACCGAAATTGGTTAAAATTTGTCCAGCCGTTTCGGCGTGATGCGAGGACAATGGAAATTATGCGCAACAGATGGCGCCAGACTGGCGTGACGACGCGCGCCCATACAAAACAAATGACGATCCTGCATCACGCTATTAAGATTTTTCCTGGAATCATGAGTCATGATTCCAGGAAAAATCTTAATAGCGTGATCATAATAGGGGTCATGATTCATGACCCCTCTCCATAGGAAACTGATTTTCAATACAAATCTAGGATTTTATAATGGTATAGAAGTAATGTCTCATTATTTTTAATGTGGGTACCTACACCACATTTTCTTAAGAGGCCTTATATTCCTTTTAAATTTTTTTTTTCATATTACGACAAATATATTGATAGTTTTAACCAACTTTTTGAAGTGAATAATACTTTTCCCCGAGTTCTAGGTAGTAACATAGCAATTTCACGCTTTTATTGCGTGCAGTCGAAAATAAGTTAAAAAAACTAATTTTTCGCGTGAATTTTGTCGATTTCGAGTAGTTTTTGAAACAAAAATTATCAATGAAAAATTCCAACTGTAGGTTTCAAATATATACCAATAAATCCCAATAGCCCTGTTCTAGGTGGTAACATCAATAATATGTTAAGAAACATGTTTGATCATAGAGAAAAATGTCTAAACAATCAGCATTTTAAAAGGAATAAGGCCTCTTAATATTGTACCAATGACACAAAGATCAAAGCTAAGGTGTAAAGGATTTTAAATAAGCAATGCAAAGATCGACACACAAAGCATAAAAAAAAAACGAAAGATAATTTGATGTTAGGGTGGTGGAAAGGTTAACACGTTGGACCGGTAATCCAGAGGTACCGGGTTCGATTCCCGGTCTCTTCCGTCAAGTTACGCATTTCGATTTTTCTTTGTGCTTTCTTCATCACTACATAGTATAAAACTAAAAGTCGCTTCCTCTGTCTGTCCCTATGTATGCTTAGATATTTAAAACTACGCAACGGATTTTTATGCGTTTTTTTCAATAGATAGAGTGATTCAAGAGGAATGTTTATATGTATAACGCATGCATAATTTATCAGCATTGCACCCGTGCGAAGCGGGGGCGGGTCGCTAGTAAGTAATCAATTTTTATTAAAACAGTAACGTGAGCTAGGCGTAAACTAAATGTTTTTATATAAACGATTTTTTTTTGAAGAATATACTTTGGAGGGGTTATGAACCCACGTTTCCGCGGCTTTCTAGGCCAGACGGGTGCATTACCAATTATGCTATCAAAACCACGCACATTGTTCACTACAAGTAACTGTTTGGTCAACAAAATTAAAATTATACTTATACAAGAAACTGCTGTAAGTATTATTTACCCAGTTATTATAACTAGAAAAGTAAGCGCGTAACTGCATAGGGCTCGCAGTCGTGTCCGTGTTTCGTGTACCCGTAGCCGGATCTCCGTTGCCGGATAACACGGCAACGGAGATCCGGCCCGTTCGGCACGTGTAATTAGGCTCCGTGTAATTAAGATACGTAGCTCCGTGTTACACGGAGATGCGTTTCTTAATTTCAAGTGCATCCGATCCGTCCGTGACGTTTCGGTTTGACAAGCTTTCATTAAATTCCCGAACGGAGCTGGGATACGCCGATCCGTAGCCGAACGCAGATACGGTTACGTATCTTTGACGTGCCCGTGTAGTACGTGATCTTAGTACGCCGGTGCTAAGAACACGGAGCTACGGTTCCGCGTGTAACACGTATATCAGAAGCCCTACTACATACCTAATAGGGCGGAAAATTCGTGAATGTCGCACGTACGTATTACGGCCCGTGGTTTGTCTAAAAGCCGAAACAGACGATCGAACGGTCCGGCGGACCGATAGGGACGCAGCTATCTGTTAGAAAGAGATAGTAATATATATCTCTCATTCTAACAGATAGCAGCGTCCCTCTCGGTCCGCCGGACCGTTTGATCGTCTGTTACGGCTTTAAAGTTTCACGTCTTGAATTGGCCAGGAAGCGAGATTTTCTCCCCGCGTATCGGGTAGAAAATTGTACAGCCCAGGGTAACGAACAATATCGTTCATAGCTATATCCCATATTTATATGTATATAAAAATCTTTCATCCATCCATACTATACTAGTATTATAAATGCGAAAGTGTGTCTGTCTGTCTGTTACCTCTTCACGCTAGTTTAACATCCGAGGAAGGACATAGGATAGTTTTCATCCTGGAAATTATCCCTAAAAAGATTGAAAAGTGAGTAAGTAATTCATGATGACATTGATGACCCTGTAGGAAATGTAATGATTAGACCAAAAGCACAATTGCTCTTACATTTGCTTAGGCGCTTTTAAGAATCTCTTTTATTAATTAAGGTGAATAGGTGGATATCTATCGTGTTGTACGAGGTTGCTTCCATACTTCCAAGTTCCACGCGGATGTAGTCGCGGGAAAAAGCTAGTATTTTTAATATGAAAAAGTACATGGGCTTAGAAATATAAATTCACTGGTTGTACCTAGTATGTCCATATCTATAAATAAGTGTTTCGATATTGCAACCTTTCGACCTTTTGTACCTTTACGCACCTTTATTCAACCATCGACGGGTCCTTAAAACGAGATGAGGGTCTAATCTAACGACATCTTGACTGCGGTTGAGTGAAAGGTCAAGGATTTTATGAAGTGTTCATGCATAACTTAATACAAAGACATCTAGGTATGTCTTGAAATCATCAATAGGAAGGAAAAATACTGTCAGAATGTTATACGGACCACAGAGCCGACTCATTCCTCGGCCAAAGGATTAGCTTGGCTATTCAGCGGGGGAATGTAGCCAGCATCATGGGTACATGTAGGGTAGAGCGGGGCTTAAAGGTCCGCGGGTAAAAAGGTCCACCATACCTAACTCCGAAATTAAAAGTTTGTTTGACATCGAAGTGACTCGACTGTGAGGGGTTTGCGGGGGAAGTACGCGTGCCGCCTCGCGCAGTGCGCTGGCGAACGCTGGTCGACCTATACAAGTCTGCTTTGAATAAAAAAATCACGTAAGTAAAATATTGCACTTCATTTCCTTTTTGTCTACTGCTTTTATTTAAACCGTTAGAAGTGTGAGCTTGTTTTATATAGGTATGGTTTCATGTTAAGATGGTGTAAATCTAATGCAAAAAAATGTTTTCTGCGTTATAACCTTGAAATGAAACAAAGTCACTACGGGGCATAAAGGTCCACCTGTGGCCCTTTTTGTCCTGTAGTGGACGTTTTAGCCATTATGAAAAAAAAATATTTATTTAATAATTTTATTCTAGAATGCGTGTTTATAAGAGAAAAACCGAACGGGAGACGAAGTCTGTATAGTTAATGAAGCGTGCTGCTGAGTTGGTGATAAGTGGATTAAAATCACAGAGGCAAGTTTGTCGAGATTTTGAGATTAGCAAAACCTCTTTTAACGAGATTCATCGAACGTTTAAAGGAAAATCCAGATTCGCCGTTATTTGGTTACGGAACTCCCAGACAGGTGTTTAACCGAGAACAAGAAGCATCCCTGACGGAGTATCTGCTCACGGTTGCTCAAATTTATCATGGCTTAGGATCTAAAGAGTTTCGTCTGGCTTACTATTGCGCTGTTAAATTTAATGTGAATTGTGCCATAGTTATAAGTTTGGTAGAAATTTAAATAGTTGACACTTGTTATCTTTTTTATTTATAAATTGATTTAACATGCCTTTCTTTTATATAGCTCATTTAAATAACTACACAATGCCCTATATAAATTTAGTGGTTCTTTTTTCCCCTGATACTGGTCCTTTATGTCCCACAGTCGGGGCAAAAGGTCCAATCGACCCGACTTTCTATATTGCTAATATCTGGCTTGGAGTTGAAAATTGGTTATTTTTAAATATTGTCACTAATAGACGAAGAACTAAGCTATCCATTGCTATTAAAATCTTTTTCGTAAACAATATAAGTTAGTAGTTACAACAAATATATGTAAAATGCCCCTTTTTGCCCCGGCCCACCCTACTCTGCAGGGCCGTGATTTTGGGGACATCGGATTAAGATACTTTTATTTCTAGAATAGGTTAAGTTGGCTATTGTTGTTTTTTACTTGTTTATCGTTTAACAAACACAATTTAATTTTCATAGGAAGATGAAAATGACCACATGACAGTATTCAATATCAGTATCAAGTTTGTAAGATGATATGATTAAGATAATTGATTTTACACTAGAAATAATATTAAGATTTTTAACTTTAAAAATATAGGAATTACACAGGTTGATTACAAGTTTTATACTTTTCAATATTTTGGCTGAGATCTTGTCACTTGTTACAATTAAATCTTGGAAAATACTGGTCCTATTTTCACTAAACATTGCTAAAAACCATCTCGACGGACAAGTCTTTTGATTTAAAAAAACCGCTTTCAAATTGTTCCATCCGTTTGGGAGCTACGATGCCATAGACAGACACACAGATACACTGATACACAGATACACATGTTAAACTTAAAACACCCCTCTTGTTTTGTTGGGGGTTAAAAATATAACGTTTGGGAAACAGTGTTCCCAATTGTGTATTATAATTAAAATTATATGAATAGGTACAGATATCCAATTTCATAAAATGTATTCCAACAAAACGTGAGTGAATATTAATAGCTTGGAAATAAACAAATATATATTTCCACGAAATTCGCCAACCACAAAATAAATACTTAACCGAATCCCAACGGTTTAAAATAACTTAATCAGCTTATTCCCCAAAACTAGTTCAAAATATGCAAATCCCAATAAAAAACTAATAAGTTCATGTCCCTCTCAAATTAATTGAATAAAATGTAACTCTGCTTGTTCCAATAAAGAATATGCTTCACAAACTTCGTGCTAATCTTGGAGAGTTAAAGTTAGTTTTGCTTTGGCGTTACTTGGGTTAGACAGTAAATTGATTGATGGTCCATTATGACCACTAATTGAACCCTTGAGAGGATTACTACGGACGTAAAGTTTCTCGTAAAACACGTTTAATGTGTTTATATTTATTTATACACTAGCTTTTGCCTTCTGCTTTGCTCTTCTGGTTAGTATAATGTGCAAAATGGTTGGCGCAGTGATAAAGCAGCTGCCCACAGAGCCGGTGGTCCTAGGTTCGAATCCCAGCAAGGTAATTTGCGAGATGAACTCGAATATTTTTCCTAGGTTAGGGGGGTCATGGATGATTTATTTATTTATTATTTATTTAAACTTTATTGCACAAAATACAGAAGTAAAAGTACAAATGGCGGACTTAATGCCATGAGGCATTCTCTACCAGTCAACCACAGTGTCAAACAGAGACATTATTGGTGCGGGAAGGGTATACACCGAGAACTAGTCTTCATACAACCGATTTGTGAAAGATGAAGACGGTTTTGGTTGTATGTGTGCGTGACTACGAACCAATCATAGACATGTTTTGCTTGTGACATTGACGTTGTGACAGATGCGTAGACGGACGAAACCTAGCCCTTGGCTAACCAAAACTGGCTTCACTTTCAAGTGCGAACTAGGTTTCTAGGCGAAGCAAAGTCGTTGCAAAAATATGCTAGTCCTGCTGAGGCTAATAAATTTCCACCAAAAAACCTTCAATTCCACCAAAAGTAAAATATCACCACCAAACGGAATCATTGTGTTAAGAGAAAGCACTATTTTATTTCCTTTGTCTTTTATTCAAGCGGGTAACTTCACTTCAAAGTTGATGAAAAATATATTCGCTACCTGTCCATTTTGAGTTTTATTACAGTAAGATTTACACTTTAATGACTTTATTTAAAACAGCTATTTATCTTCTTTGTATAAAATGAGTTTTTGAACCCGCCATCAATAGTTACGATGACCGTTTTTCGAGTGGGGTGAAAATTGTATTTTATGCAGCTGTTACATAATGAAAAGTCTTAGAACACGAGTGTGGTTTTATGAAACTCGCCTTCGGCTCGTCATAACAGAATCATACGAGTATTAGGCCTAGTCATTTACAGTTAGTGTGCGGTATTCGCTTGAGTACACGGCATTTAATGTTAACGTCATCATTCCTTCCTGCACGTGCCTGCACTAAAATACAAGATGGATATCCTTCTTTAAATGTTACTAGGGTTCAGGAAGTTAATCTTGCCAAAACTCAAAGGAAACCTTTTGGTCATCAAATGCCGTATTTTGCGCTTATATACTTCCTGAACACCGCCCACTAAGTGACAAACGCTTTTTTATCTACACACATATTCATGACCATAAATCATATTTTCTTTTAATGTAGATATCAAATAACTAGAAATACTCTCAGAACTAGCAGTAATTCCCGCTGGCTAGGTCACCTCATTCATTTCAAAGAGCTCAAAACTCACATTTTACAATTTTCTTCCTTCCGTGCAAGCGAAGCCGCGGGAAAAGCTAGTATAATAAATCACAAAATCTGGCCAAGTGCGAGTCTGACCCGCGTATCAAGGGTTCCGTACAGGTACTTATCCCATCTGAACTGGCCGGGTTAAGTTAAGTTTGCACCTGGTATGTATGGCACCGGATACAAGTGAGGTGCAAAGTTAACGCAATCGATCACGTTTGTTGTATGGGAGCCCCCTTAATATTAATTTTATTGTATTTTTAGTATTTGTTGTTATAGCGGCAACAGAAATACATCATCTGTGAAAATTTCAACTGTCTATCACGCTTCACTAGATACAGCCTGATGGTGACAGAGGCACAGACAGACAGACGGACCGCCGGACGGATAGCGGAGTCTTAGTAATAGGGTCCCGTTTTGAACCCTCTGGGTCTAAAAAGTAAACAACAATTGTGTTACCATTGTTCTATCGTGCAAATATTTCTTAATCCATTCAAATAAATCCGCTGAGTCCCAATCAACGCTATGTTATTCAGCTGATATTTGCTATGAAATATTTGGAATAATCAAAATCACTATAGGTATTAATATTCAACGTTTGAAAAGGTGTAAAAAAGCTTTCACTAGCCCGGTTCATATCAAGGTTGAAAAGGGTTTTATTAAGGCTGAAATTTAAATTCAGGGACCAAAGAGGCTAGACTTTTATGCCTGATTCAGGTTTGTCGGCTTGCAGAATCTAAGTTGAGATCTAGGCCGGTAAGAATGATCAAATGAAAATGTTTAAATATTGAAATGATTTCAACGGAATGCTCTTCGCGTGTGCTTGTTTGAATATTTAATGAAATAACTTTAAATATTACTCGGTTTTTTTAAGATTTTAAGTTTAATTTTTTCAACGCGATAACCTTCCATAATATTTTTTTCTTACAAAATTTAGGTAGGTAGATATATTAAGTAGGCCACACCCTCAAGGGCACTTTTGCAAGTCCGAATCTACAGCATTTCACAATAAGAGGCCGTTGTTGAGAAGAAAATCGAAAGGTACTCAACAGTAAGTCCCTATTTTTTCGTAATTTGTATAAAAATGGTGTACCAATTGTAGTGAACTAACTTTATGGTGTTATGTAGGAAATATACTGTTACAATACTTTAATATTGAGTAATGTTACTTATTTTCTGCTCTCGGAATAAACTTTGAATAGCTTTTCTAAGTAGCTTGGAAACTAAACTTGAGTTCGTGGTAACATGAAAATCGAGCTAAGTAAATATCCTGTACTAGGAAATTCTCATTTCAGGCGTCTTGGGTCTAAAACTTGGCAGTCGTATTAAATTTGTTACTCGTTTATCGCTGTAAGTGTGTAAGTCTTTCTTGATGGAAAATTACACTTTAAACGTGGTAAGTAGTTCTGTCAGGGTAATGTTTATTAAAACTTTAGGCACTATTCTAAAGGTAAACGAAGGGCTCTCTGAATGTTTTTTTTTACGTTATCAATCCTCATATATTTAAGTAAGGGGAAAAAAAAAATTTAGGAAAGTGTGATAGCCCCGATAAAGCCGTGCCGCCGCTCGCCGCTCCGCTGTTGGGCCGGCGTCGTGGCCACACCGTAATTTGTCTAAGGCGGAATTGTTGAAAATTGTAAACAGTCGCTGCTTTGAAAGTTATTCGATTACACCTTAATGAACACCTTTGTAAACCTCGCTAAAATTGTCAACAAATTAGGAAGTAGGTAAAACGGGTGCGCCTTATCGGCCATTACAGACAAGCTGATTAATATTGATAAAGGGTAATAATATAATTTTATGTACCAAAATAGGTTAATCATTAGAAAGATATCCGGAGAAAATACCAATGAAATCCGATATAGGACTATTACAACATTTACAACGGAAAGTTGCTTTGCTAAACTTTGAGATTGCGCCTAGCGTTAGCGACTGAACTGAGCGCGGGGATTGCGTATTTAGAATATTTAGATCAGCGCGCGGCCGCTATAGTAAAAATTTATGGAGAATTAAAGGCACTTTTTGATAAATCTGGACCTTTAATACCAAACAATAATTGAAATATTCGATGCGGACAAATTGTAATGTAAACATTCATAATTTTTTTGAACTGAAAATCAGAAAAGATTAAATTTCCATTGTTAAAGTATACTTACTTATAAAAAAAACACTTAACGCCTGCTTACGATTTTACAATTTTCGTCCAACTTTACTTAGTTTTCTAATAATCTTATAATTTTTCCACGGAGAAATTGTTAACACATTCTTCGAAATGCTAAATTTAGGTATAGTGTAGAAATGGTTTAAACAACTAGTGTTGAAGTTGTCTACTTTAACGGCAGCTGCCTATTTTTCACATTTCGCTCGACTTAAGTGATTCGTTGGCCACCACAAAAAAAAAATATTTTTAACAAGAGCCAAATATCAACAATACTTTTTTTAGTAATTAAGTTTCGAAGGCAAAAATCCCTTGAGCCACTATTATTGAGAACTGTCAAATTGACAATTAAAAAAACATTTTGGAAAAACTATGGTAAGTGAATAAAAATTAACTATGCGATAAAATTTACTTTTCTTACTCCTACAGTCCAGATACTATATTTTAAGCTAAAACCTTAGTCAGTTTATGGCTTGTCTACATTATACAGCAAAAAGGATATATTTTCTAAAGTAGGGTTTGATCCGAAAGTCTACCCTTTCTAGATTTATTTGGTGATTTCTTATCAAAATGATCGCGTTTACCATTTTTTATTGAACAATCAGTTACACATTGTAAGAAGAAAATTACCTATTTTCGAGTAACAAATAAAGGTTTCTTTTTTTATCTACAAAATGTAGTTATTTTATTACCTTTAGGTAGTGTTATTCCTCTATTAGTAAGTTTTATTGAGTAAGCGTTTGATTTAAGAACTTTTTAACCGACTTCAAAAAAAGGAGGGGGTTCTCAGTTCGGTTGTATGTTTTTTTTTTTTTTTTTTTTTTTTTTTTTTTTTTTTTTTTTTTTTTTATGTTTGTTACCTCAGAACTCCGTCATTTATGAGTCGATTTGGAAAATTCTTTTTAGGTTCATGAATAGACATCTTAAGGTTGGTCCCATAAAATTTTGGTGAAGATCGGATGACGAGATCCAAGAGGAATCGAAGGAATTCCTGAAATTTTATAGGCACTTATAATATTTTTCACATATTTTATAAAATTATTTAAGTATTTGCATATGGTGGTCATCATCTTCCAATGCTGAGCTGATGATGGAAGGTACAACTCCTCAACGGTTAGGAGTTAGGAGATAATTCAAACGAGATGCATGCCTTCAAGACCTCCCTTATCACCCCTGCCATAAGTGCTTTTAACAATCACTAAAAAAGTTAAATCTAAAACATCTCGCGGCCACTTGTAACTTCGGATCGACACTGGAAGAAAACCTACGCGACCAATTCCTCTCAGGTCTCTCGAACGAAGCGATGCGATCGCGGATTTTCGCGGAGAAAAAAATAGAATACAAGGCGGCCGTGGAACTGGCTCTGGCTCCGGAGGCCGCGGAGAAGCACGCGGAGGTGAGCGGCGGCACGGGGGCCGCGACGACCTCGGGTGCCGGGGGCGACGCGGGCGACGGCCTGCACTATGTGCGCGCGGGGAGCGACGGCAGCGCCAGGCCGCGCGGGCCTGCCTCGGGGCGAAAGACCACGATCCGCTCCGCTGTTGGCGCTGTGGCAAGGCGCATCGCGCGGATCGGTGCAAGTATGCGCGTTATAATTGTGACGAGTGCAATTAGAGGGGACATCTGAAAGTGATGTGTAAGCGAGTGAGGGGCGGAAGTGAACGACCGGACGGGCGACATAACGACGTGAGTGACGAATCAGACGATATGTTCAACATTGTGGTGGCTGCACAAGGTAACAAACCTTATTTTATTAACTTAATTGTGGACGGAAAAGTCATTAAGTGCGAAGTGGACACTGGCAGTCGAATTTCAGCTATAAGTGAGCAGATGTATGATCGATTGTTTAACAATAAACCTATTAACTCGGATAATTTATTGTTACGTTCGCATTCGGGTATGCAAATCCAATCGCTCGGGTATATCGAAGTAGACGTTTGTTTACCTATAGGCGATATAACAGTTAAATCGTTACCCTTGCATGTTATTCGGGATGGAGCCCGGCCTTTATTGGGCAGAGAATGGTTACGTGCGCTAAAGGTAAATCAAATATACTTCAATGATATACTTGAGGACGGATTTGTGAACCAGTTATGTGCCGAATTTCCGGAAGTATTTACCGATAACTTAGGTACATGTAAACGCACCATTCGAGCGCGGCCCGTACCTTTAGCGCTGCGAGAGCGAGTCGAGCGCGAGTTAACACGACTCGAGGCCGATGGATCGATATATAGGGTCGAGTATTCAGATTATAGGCACGTTGCGATCGTGCGGACGCGTTCGGCGTCGGCGGCGCCGATGAGCCGGGCCCGGGCCCCCCTTGCTCGTGATCACCAGCCGCGCCTGCCTCGTCCCGCTCGCCATCTGACTCCGACCCGACGGACGCGTCCTCGTACGTGTCCTCAGCATCCTGACCCTCCTCCGAACGACATTTCCGAGTTTCGGCTTCCCCGTCGTCCACCGACAACGCCGCCGTATTAGTACGGAATAACGAGTACCGGTTTTTCCACGGCGCCTCTTCCCACATCGACCTTATAAGAGATCGGGCCCGTCTTCTCCACAACCTCGCCTGATCCTCGCTCAACCTCGCACGATCGCAACGTGCCTATAATCGGGCTAAACGCTCCAAGGATCCTCTTGTTAAATAAAGTTATGTTAAAGAACAAAAGCAGTCCACAATCAATGTCTTTTGAATCGGTTTTTATTAAATATTTAGTAATATTGTATTATGTAATAGTGCATCTACATACACATCACGACAAAGGGACAAATGATAAGGGCAAGCATTGTTAATATTAAAGATATTAGATGATCAAACGAACTTCTCAAGCGAAGTTCGATCATTATTATATGAGTCGTTTCATTCGAAGATATAATAACTGATTGGACTAACAACCTTATCATCTCCTTTTGTTTATCAAGATCTGAGTTATTTTGATGTGAATTTGTTTTTTATAGTATAAGTGATAAGTCATTAGTACTTATAATATTAGTAGGAACTAGTGATTAGAGAGGGAGAAGTGTGACGGTGAACTCATATTTGTTTAACACGTTGGAGGGTAATTCGACAATAAATCAGTCAGAAGTCAACCACTGCCTTTTATTACGCTGCACTTACGTCAAACCGACTGACGTTGGAGTTGCAGTATTGCAGTATTAGAGTAATATATTCAAATATATGAGCTCATATTCAAGCTAACACTTGCCTTTGAAGTCCTAATACTAAATCTAACTTCCGATTGGCGATTTAATGCTGGTATATGGAGCTGCAAATTTCTAGTTAATTTCGAATTATTTGAGCGCGTATTGTGAATCGTCAGTGTATCGTGATATTCGTGATGCCACAGGAGAATTGCATGCAATAGAAACAAGGAGATATTATAAGATATGTCATAGTCCAGTACTTTTGCAATTCAATTTTGGCGTGTTGGTAAATGATGACGTTAGAAAGTTATTGTGATTTTTTTGGAAAATCTACGATTATGCATTCGATACAGTTGAAGATTTTCCTTAAATTTTGCGTATTATCAATGCAAACAAAGAAATTACGCAATTTTATATCGTAACAAATTGGTACATTAAAAGCATTTCGAAATTTTCAGATATGTGCAAATATGAAAAAATAAATTATAATCCTACCGTAGTTAACGCAATGCATGTTGCTTATACATTTTTACAAAGGGAACACTGCACAGATAAATTTACGGAGTTATCAGACGGATTCAAACTGGAAACTGCTGACTACCATCTCGCCAGGCGGTAGGAGAAAAAAGTAAAAAAGCATAAGAGAAGAGTACATCTTCTCCATTTTAAAATTTGGCTCTCACTTTAACATTTATAATGCACTCAAACGAAAATAAACAAAAATCAGACCTTAAAATTAGGCCAAAATGCTATTTTTACTGGACTTTTAGCCCACCTGTTGCTACCAACAGGTGGGCTAAAAGTCCAGTAAAAATTAGATTCCTGAAGGGATACTTCGATGTTCAAAATTCGACCGTCATATACTGCCGCTCACCCAAGGAGATCAACCACAAATTGCAGCAAAACATGGCCCGTTTAGAAGCTCTTTTATAGTAGGTATGCAATGCATATCATCACGAGAAGTTTGTTGTCTTCCCCACTCAATTTTATTAGAATCTTTGTAAGTTGGTTTTAAAACCATAACAGTCAACAACACGCCTCTCGAGTACGTGGACAGCTACATCTACCTTGGTAAACAAATATCATTTCACCACCAGAATAATGAGCAAGAAGTTGACCGAAGAATAAAGATCGCTTGGAACAATTGGTCGCTGAAAGAAATACTAAAGAGCAAACTAAACATGAAACTAAAAAGAAAGTGATGGACTCATGCATCCTGCCGTCACTAACATATGCTAGCCAAACGTGGGTGTTCACAAATAAGGTAAAAAATAAGATAAATACATGCCAGAGAGCTATGGAGAGAAGCCTGACAAACATAAGAAAAATTCAAAAAATACCTCACATAAATATAAGAGCTATAACGAAGATAATCGACGCCTTAAAGCACGAAAAGCTACTTAAATGGAGATGGGCAGGACACGCCGCCAGAATGTCAGACACACGCTGGGCCGCCCGAGCCACGACGTGGCCTGGGCCCACTGGAGGGAAACGGAGTAGAGGAAGACCAAGAAGTCGCTGGTCGGATGACATTAAAAGAGTAGCTGGCCCAAGCTGGGCTATAACAGCAAGAAATAGAAAAAAGTGGAAGTCCTTGGAGGAGGCCTTCACCTGATAAGGGGTCCTTGGCCGCTATAACTTAAAAATATTAGTTATGTTATACTGCAGAAATTAAAAATGCTATTCAATGCAAATTTATAAATGTATATTTTTTATAATCATAAATTAACAAAATACTATAAGAAGAAAATGTGACATTTAAACAAAACAACTAATAGCTTAAGTGACTGTACTTAATGCATATTTGGATTCGAAATAAAAGGCTTTTTTATTTTTATTTATTTATTAAGTTGGTTTTGGACCTACAATATCTACATAAAAGATAAATAAGGAAGATTCAAAGAATATTAAGAGTAAAATGGGATGAATCATTCTAATAAACCTAAATCTCAGCGAACGGAGGAGTATGAGTATACGAGTATATTTTACTTATTTACGACCTAAACTCATCCATTTCAGAATGTATATAACACGAAAAAACACTTCTTATTTCATCTAAAAGGTGAATGGTGTGAATAAAAAATATACTTCCTTCAAAAGGATTTTCAAATGACAATTACGTAAATGGATGTTTAAATATAAGTACAAGGAAACCAAATTAGGTCACTCCTGTGTCACAGAATCACGTGTAACTGAACAAAATGAGATAAAAGGAAACTCATTCGTTTTTCGCCCATTGGGTTGATACACGTTTAAAATGGGACAAAACTCTGTGCGGACATTAATCAATTTGCCGGCGTCACGTCAGTCCGATTTGATTGGCGTACCGAGGGGAGCTGTGCTTTTAGTGCATAGTATGAACTAAATTTGATAATCAATATGGCTGCGGTATTTAATTGAGTCACGATATTTCGGCGCACGTACATATTTTTAACATGTGAAAATTACCATAAATTCAATTTTCATACGATTAAATAGGTATTCTATTCTATTCTATACTGTTATAAAATTATAGATTTGTATTGACAATCAATTTTCTATGGAGAAGGGTCATTATTACAGGAAAAAAATGCATTGTAGGATTCGTATGAACGCCATCTGACTTAAAAACATCCTTGTCCGGTCATCACGCCGAATCGGCTGGATCGACCCCGCCTGGATCAACTCGACTGGATCAACTCCGACTGGATTTTTTCAATTTTGGTACAAGTTTTGAGCAGACAACATTGCGGGTACGTTTTAGTTATATTGTATTCGTGTTTTGTTTAGTATTTAGAGCGTTCTCACAATAATTTTACAGTGAAGAAATTATCTATGGCTACTGTTTAATCGGGATTGAGTATCCTATAGTTTTTCTTTCTGTGTGCTCCAGACATTCTCATTTCATTCCTATCCTAATGTTCATTTCATTAACATTATTAATCTCAGATTAGCCCGTTCTCAGAAAAGGGCGTATTTTTGGTAGCAAGATTATATCACTATCCCTACTTAGTAAGCTTTGTTAATTCTGAATCAGTATTTTTTTTAAATTTAATTCTAGAACCTTTTGTTTTGATTTCTTGCGGTGGAGAAGTAGTTCTATTCACTTTGCAAAGATGATTTTTTTTTTCAAACTTTCTTGCAATCGGTTAGTGATCGACATTTTTTTTAGTTTTAAATTGTAAAATATCAGTAACTAATAGATTGTCACAATGTTGTTATGAGTAAAGTTCCATATTTCAAAGTTTCAATGACATTAATAATTATAAAAACGGTTCAAACTCGCGTAAAAATTGTCAGGAACGGCACGACATGTTCCGAACTCATTTGGAGCTCTTCATCAGGGGTAGCTATCCGTGCTGCTACGCGACTCACCGATGCGACCCACTGCTTTCAATGAAATTATTTTATTATATAATTATGGCAAAATTAAGCAATTCATAACTTCCTTACGGCCTTCAAAACTAGAAAAAGTACCACTGGGTGTAATAATACCCGAGCAAGTGTTCCAAAGTTGGTTTATGGCGTTAATAAGAGGTTATGGTTCAAGTTATTATAGCTCCAACAACTGTTCAGTTTATATGAGCTGGCTTCCCAAAGGCTTCATTTCAATAAAACTTTCACAGTTTCTTTTGACATACTACATCTTTAACCCTTAATTTGGCAATGTCCAATATGCTGGACAAAACGTATGTTTTTTTTCCTGTATTTTTTTCTGAACCGCTATCATTTGAACCATCAAATCCCGATGAGGCACGAATTATGAAATTTTGATGTTTTTTTTTCCAAATTAAAGGATAATTTATTTTGTGATTATAAAAATGAAATATATAATATTGAAGATTTGAGATAAATAAATAAAATAATAATACGTGTAACAGTCTACTTGAAGGTCACAGCACATGTCACTCGTTTCCTACCTAAAAATTTAGTAAGTTTCGAATACTTGTTTTTTTTTTAAAGCTTTTATTTTACTTGCAATGTATGTATGTATGTATGTAAGTATGTTTGTTCGGGTGGAATCTTTGAACTCAATTTTGAAGGAGATAATAATCTTCAACCGATTGAGCTTTTTTTTACACTAGGAGCTTTAAGACACATTGATTTACTCACGGCTAGAACGAGAAAGCTGATATTTATTTTTAAAAATCTACGTCACATTGCCGACTCAAATATAATAAAAATGGTTTACTTTGCTCTGGTTCAATCCATTCTTTCATACTGCATCTCCTCTTGGGGTGGGGCATACAAAACTCACTTGCTTAAAGTGGAACGTGCCCAGCGAACAATACTTAAAGTTAGCATGTTTCTTCCTTTTCTCACTACAAACCTCTACAAATAATGTAAAGTTCTAACAGTTCGGCAACTCTTCATCTTACATCTTATACAGAGAAAGCACTCGATGTTGACTTATGATCCTCGTAATTTGACAAATAAGCGCCGCAAGGACTTGATCTGTCCACTCATGAAATTTAACACACGGTTTGCCCAAAGATTATTTTGCTTCCTTGGAAGTTTTCTATATAATAAAGCCAACAGTGTAGTTTCTATTTACTCTAAAACAAAAACATCCTCAAAGAACTGTATCACGGAATGGTTGCTCAGTCTTGATTATAACAACACCGAGAAACTGATTACCCCAATTTCGTAAAGCTCTGGCCTATTTATTTATAGTACTAATTATTTTCACTCGTAGGTATTTATTTATTTATTGTATATTTATCTTTCTATTTATTGTAAATATATTTATTTTATTCCGTCATAATTTTTATTAATTATTTTGAACAAAGGCATGTGTGATTGTACTTTAAATAATTCATTGTTATTACGTAGTAAGTTATTAAAAGTGTGTTAAAAGTGTATTCCTTTCCTAAAAATGTTGCTATAGATATCTGAGGGTAGGACCTGGTGACCTGACATACAGGTTTTGCCTAGTTCGGGCACCAGTTTCCACCGCACAAGTTATTATATACCTACTCACACGCTCATTAATATTATGTTTTGTTAATCTAGTTACTGTTAGTGTTACTACTATTGTACAAACTACTTGTATACTTTGTGGTGGAGACAATAAATACTTTTTCATTTTCACTTTTTTCATTTTAAGGTAATATGTGATATATATTTGGACTCAGCTCCCCATAAGAGACCCAGACTTAGAACAACAAATGCCAAAATTCTATAAGTACAATACATTTTTATCGCCATAATTCCCTTCTACACTAAAAATCAAGATGGCCCTCTTTCCTAAAATGATCTTAGGATTCAGAAGGTTCATTCTGCTAAAATGTTCTTAGGATTCAGAAGGTTCAAGAAGGTTCTGCTAAAGGAAATCAAACGCCGCATATTATACTATCATACCATAAACACTATCAACTTAAAGAATATCCTTATAAATAGCATTAACAAAAAACAGTCGAAAATGAATTTCCACGTGACCAAAAGTGATACTTGTTACCCAATGGAGGATAAAATATTCAGAACTAAACATAAGACAAATTTCCTTGGTACGTAATTTAAGCCATCATTATTTGGGCATATAATCCCATTTTAAAGATACATAAAGTATGTATAAAATATTCAGAACTAAACAAGAGTAATCTCAGCCATACGTAATTAAACCCAATATTAAAGATACATAAAGTATGTAAATTTATTCCGCTTATACAAACATAGCCAAAATGGCCGAGTACGAGTATATTACCAATATTTCGGTGTAATCCCCAAATATTTACTTAGAGAGATACTAAAACGGTTCGATTGTTTATGTTACGCGAAGCACTTTCATGAAAAGGGCCGCTGTTTACACAGGGGGCACGTAGCAATGATTTGACTGACAAAAAATAAACAAATGAACATATCGGGTCGAACATTTGACATGCTGACGAAAGTAAATATTATACGGGTTCCGTACTCAAAGGGTAAAAACCGGCCAAGAGCATATCGAGCCACGCTCAGTGTAGGGTTCCGTAGTTGCTCATCCTTCACAATAGACTTAAGTTACGAGAAAGATTTCAAGCTCTATAAAAAGGTCGTAAACGCCAAAGTAACTGTAATTACTTATTACCTTCTGGAAGTCAACTTAGGTCGTTTTAAGAAAAATAAGAAATTTTGCGATAACTCAAAAACAGCTCGACCGATTTTGTTCAATATAGTGTTCATTGAAAGTACTTATAGGGCCTCATATTCATGAATATTTTTTGATCCGTGGTTAAAAAGTTAGAGGGGGGGCGCTATTTTTTATTATTTTCGGAGCGTTTTTTTATAAAACTGCTGACTTTATCAAAAAATAATTTTTGGAAACCCCTACTATTTTCAAAAGACCTATTCAACGACACCCCACACACTAGTGTTGAAACGAAAAAAAAAATCGACCCCACTTTAGGTGTTTGCGAGGTACCCGTAAAAAAATACTTTTTTAGTTTTTATTTATCGTTTTATCGGCGTGATACATACCCATACTCATACCAAATTTCAGCTTTCTAGTACTAATGATCACGGAGCTAAGCCGCGGACGGATAGACAGACAGACAGACGGACAGACGGACATGGCGAAACTATAAGGGTTCCTAGCTGACTACGGAACCCTAAAAAACGGGACCTTATTACTAAGACTACGCTGTCCGTCCGTTTGTCTGTCTATCTGTCTGTCTGTCTCACATGAACCGTGATAGCTAGCCAGTTGAAATTTTCACAGATGATGTATTTCTGTTGCCGCTATAACAACAAATACTAAAAACAGATTAAAATTCATATTTAAGTGGGGCTCCCATACAACAAACGTGATCTGTTGCTTTAACTTTGCACCATACATACCCTGTGCAAACATAATTTAACCCGGACAGTTACGATGGAAAGTGTTTGTACGGAACCCTCGGTGCGCAACTCCGACTCGCACTTGGCCGGTTTTTTTTTATCAAACATAATTTTATCTCAGATCGTGGTGTAACATTATGGCTTGGTAAATGATTAAAAAGTTGTTACATTACTAAAACAAGTTCACATATGTACTATAATGGCAGCTAGCGACGGCGGTGGGTCATGGATAACCCAAAATAATAGAAGTTATTTCAAATCATTACGATATCTGGGAGGCAGCCGTCTTATGATCATCATATTTGATGATCTTAAGACGGCTATATGATATAATATGATGATCTAAAGACGACTCCGCCGGTGCCGTCAGGGTCGCCTCACGGGTACTCCTGAACGGAGTTCTTAAAATGTACATAAAAGAAAATCAATGATAAAATGCTGAATAAACGTGATGAATAAAATAGTGTATGCAACTTAACATAACTAAACCTTAAAACACTCGTTTCATAAAACTACACTCTCATTTAGGCTTCATATTATGTAATCAATTGCAAACACTACTACACAATATTTTTTTTCGAAATGTAGGGTAGGTATGATTCTTCCAGGTTATAAATGCGTGTCATCTTTTTAACTATTTTTGAGATTCAACAATAAGCACACGTAGAATTAATTTTCGGGCCGAAGTTTAAAACGAAACAGTATATAAATCAATCGGTGCCGTCATCGTAAACGAGACACAGGCAGTAATAGTTGCTCCTCTAATGTCGGTTGCCATAAAAAAAAGGAGCAGATTTTTTTTTTATTGCGTCAAAGAATAAATAATATACCTCCTGGAATTATTGTGCCCGTACAGCGGCGCGGTAACTTCGTCACTTCGTCTTCGTCAGTGACCAAGTTACCGCACCGCTGTACGGGCAGCCGTCCCTGATGAAGGGCTCCATACGAGTTCGAAACATGTCGGGCCGTTCCTGACAATTTCACGAGATTGTAAACAGCTTAATACAATAATTAAATATGTCTAACGAAAGTTTTAATAAGATTATTGCCTGAAAATACATTTGAAATTGGCTTCAGGCTCAGATTAAAATCCCAGCAACGTGGAAACGATGAATAATTCATGAGTAAATTTTATTCGTGACACGTCTCAGATCGATATCAATTCTTACCAGTATCTGTGCCAGTATCAATGAGTTCGACGTCAGAAATCAAAGTTCTGTTTAACCTTGATACTTACCTAAAACAAAAAAAAATCATACACTTTTCATTCAATTTTACACCATAACTTACCTAAGTATAATTCAATGAAATAAAATGATAAAGTTAGGTATAGATATTAATTCACCCAAGACTATTATTTTGTGACGCTATCCAATTTAAGAGCAAAGTGAAACTGAATAGAACACAGCTGTTCATTCGTTTTTTAATAAAAAATAGTACCTCTAGCCCAGTTTTAGCCTCTAGTATCAGTTAACCGCGTACAAATGTAATACATAACCTACAGTAAAACAATTAAAAAAACCTTTAAAACAAAAAACATTCAAGCCAAAAACTAGCGCGCTACCTTTAAATAAAGCCCAATTTACCTACATATAGGATGGCACAGAGGTTTCGGTAGCGAAATAATATGTCAAAAAGTTGTGATGTTTTTTTCGCCAACAAGGCTCTATGCTGCCAATCACGTGAACTGATTGGGTTTCGGGGACTCCTTTTGATTCACTGTGGCATGTTGTAGTAATTTTACCCAGTGCTTGGTGGTTACTTTTTAACTTTCTGCAGTTACTAAGGCGGTCACACTGCTCCGCACATCGGAGCGGCGGCCAGTGCTGCAGTGTTTAACTTTGTACTGTAGAATCTTGATTTGTGCACAATAACCGCAGGGTATAACACACTGACACCGCATCTCCGCTCAAACTAAAAATCCGCAGCACCGCTCGTCCGTCAAAGTTCAAAGTGCTTTATTTGTAAACATAAAAAGTCACACTGAATAATATAGAGGTGTTCGATACAATATTATAATGGTCCACTATGCTTTGCCAGTTGGCGTACAAAATAAGGAGGTTTCTTAAATAGGAAATCCTACTAAGCAAATTAATAATTGATACATAAAATGAGGGTGCGCAATGGTACTTATGTCAAATATATTAAAAAACTAATTATAATTATGTGTACATAAAGTGTCAATATTTAAATAATCGGAAATTGAAGAAAAGCATCTAACAGTAGGTAATTTAATTATGTTGCGTTTAAATTGAGGCATGTCTAATTGTTTTAATTTCAGTGGTAATTTGTTGTACACCCTTATTTTGAGCGAAATGGCACTTTTTTGAAAAAACTGTACATATTATGTTCTCAGCCCGTTCCATATGTCTGCCAGTCACATTCACTTTTTAGGGTTCCGTAGTCAACTAGGAACCCTTATAGTTTCGCCATGTCCGTCTGTCCGTCTGTCCGTCCGCGGCTTAGCTCCGTGATCATTAGTACTAGAAAGCTGAAATTTGGTATGAGTATGTGTATGTATCACGCGGACAAAACGGTAAAATAAAAACTAAAAAACTATTTTTTTTGGGGTACCTCTCGAACACCTAAAGTGGGGGTGAATTTTTTTTTTTCGTTCCAACTTTAGTGTGTGGGGTATCGTTGAATAGGTCTTTTAAAAATAATAGGGGTCTTCAAACATTTTTTTTTAATAAAGTCAGCAGTTTCGTAAATATTCGCTTCGAAAATAAAAAAAAATGTGTCCCCCCCCCCCTCTAACTTTTCAACCACGGGTCAAAAAATTATGAAAAAAATCATGAACATGAGGCCTTATAAGTACTTTCAATCAAAAGTATATTGAACAAAATCGGTTAAGCCGTTTTTGAGTTATCGCAAAATTTCATAATTTTCTTAAAAGGATGTATGTTGACTTCCAGAAGGTAATAAGTAACTACAGTTACTTTGGCGTTTACGACCTTTTTATAGAGCTTGAAATCTTGCTCGTAACTTAAGTCTATTGTGAAGGATGAGCAACTACGGAACCCTACACTGAGCGTGGCCCGACATGCTCTTGGCCGGTTTTTTAAACATTGTTTGATTACTTTTAACAAATAATAAAGCTTCAAGAATGTAGAGAGAAGGCATTGTCAAAATTTTCAGTTCCTTGAAGTGTGGTACACAGCTATCAGTTTGCTGGAGACCACGCATTGCTCGAATGCATCTTTTTTGTGCTTTGAAGACCTCTTCTTTACTTGAGGAATTACCCCAAAATATGATTCCATAGCGCAGCGTTGATGCTACAAAGCCGTGATACGCAGTTAATACGGCATAAGGGCTTGCTCACTTTGATCATTTGTGGAGAGGCCTACTCTATATTGATTGAGTTTACGGCACACCTGTTCAGTATGGGCTCTCCATGACAAGTGATTATCTAAGTGCACTCCTAGAAACTTAGTGGTTGAGACTGATTCAATATCTGTCTCTTCATATCTACAACAAATAGGCGGTGGAGGTTTACACTGGTAAAAATGCATAATTTATTTTTTTGACTCGATTAATTAATAAATTGTTTGCGTTAAGCCATTTAACAATGTCATCAATAGTGTTATTAATTTCATATTCATAATTTTGTACATTATTACATTTTATAATTGCATCAGCGAACCAAATCATAGGGTATTTAATATGCCTAGGAAGGTCATTGATATACAGTAAAAATAGAAGAGGTCCGAGAACACTTCCCTGAGGTACACCGTATGTGATACGCCTCTTTTCAGATTTAAAAGTCTTAACGTGCTTAGTGCGCATACAGATTTGTGAGAGTTCGGTGTATTGTTCTCTACCACTCAAGTAAGATAGATAGTCAAAAATATTTTCTAGTATGAAAACTATAATTCCTACTAGGTACACAAAGTGTGACCAGCCGCAGATTTCCGATTATAGTTTCCGTTTCTGCCACGACTCGTCCCTTTCTGCACAGACTATACAATTTTTCTGTTTACTTAAAATTATTTGCCATGTTCCTTGCTACTCAATAGTGCGACATCTTCGCAAACTTGGCGGACACTCTGTCGTGTCACTAGATAGCGTTTATTATAAAGTAGATTTTTAACATTGTATTTGAAGCAAAACTAATTTAGATAAACCGTCCTTAGCAATCGCATTTTCTTTAAACTGTAAATAAATTACATATTCATTTAGTTTTCTCGCAGAAAATATTTAATTAAAATAATCAGATTCGACATTTCACTTGCAAAATATTCAAATTATGCTCAACCGTTACAGTCCTTGACTTTTTATTTTCATGATTGCCACTGGGGACAGCAAGTCGTGTTTAAAATGTCTGCGCTGAACAATAAGCTTACAAAAGGACAAATACTTTTTTTTTAAACAGTTACGTCTGCTAGCGAAAATCAAATGTTTATATCAAAGCGTTTTTTTTTTTATGTTTTGTGCAGCATTTGACATCTCTACGGCTTTCCAGGCCAGACGGGCAAACTAGTGAACTACCATTTAATAATATTTCAAATAGCGTTCAGTTTAAACTTAATTCATTAATTTATTATCACAGAACCCAAACTATTATTTGTATTTGATTAAACCAAATAGTTTTTATTATAATTAAAAAATATGTGGGTGCAGCGTCATTTAAGAATTGGCCCTCTACATGACGTCACCTCGTGGAGAATTAACCTGACAGTCAGTAAAATGACAGTCAAAACACATAATAATTACAGTGCTACAATTTCCATACCAAATCCGCCTAAGAAATGGTCCGACTGTAGGTATGTATGATTTTGGCGCTGTGACCAATTAGTGGTCGCCTACGCGATTTTAGAATGAATTACTTTTCAAATGAATTTTTCAAACACAAATTGGGATATTTTCGAAAATGTTATGTTGTAACATTTAATTTTTTATCCTTTATTTCATAATGTCGATAAAGGCCTGGTAAAAAAATGAAATGTTGTCAATTATTCTATCTAAGCCGATGGTTAAAACATCTAATTTTTCAACTGTATTTTTTATATAGGTGAGGACCAAAAAGTTTGCTGCCGTTTAATTAAAATTAATTTTATTAAAATTTGTATTAATTTATCCATTGTACGACGACCAATTAAGCATCGAATATTGTACCTTAAGGTACTGTTTTGAGGTTCATTATTGTGTCGTTAATTTTTGTCGCACAACGGAACTTTTTCCGATAGCTTTTTTTCTAAGGCTAACTAAAAAGTTCCGTTGTGCGACAAAAGTTAACGACGAAACAGTACCTTGGGGTACATTATTCGATGGTTGATTTGTCGTCATACAATTTTTAAAATTGACACAAAAAAAAAAAAACAAAAAAAAAAAAACATTTATTTCGATTAACATAGACTCATATTTATCCGGTAAGGATGTCAGTATAAGATTATTGAAAATTTTTGGTCTTCACCCACATGCCTTAGGGCAACTTAGGGCCACATCGTAACGCATTTAGTTACGCTCACCTGGCCCGGTGTGCCCTGGATACGTGGGTCCAAATCCCGTTCAAAGTAATTCTTATTTCAAGTTTTCGCTTCAATACGAGTATGACATCAGGACAAAATGCTGTTTAATAATAAAATACGTTTTTACTTTCGTAAGATCATGAGACCGATACTTATAGAAAAAAAAATTGCTTACTAGTCTATTTGCAAACCTTTCTTGGCATTATCAGTAATACTTGTCTCACAAGAGAATTGTATACATTAATATTATATAAGAGGTGATATTATGGTACTCGCAACCTCGTTACGCAGGAAGACAAAGGCATAATCCTCTTTTTATGCTTCTGCGTAGTTAGGTAATAAGTTTTCTAGCCATCAATAGGCAGTCTATCATCTCGGTATCAACAATTATCAAAACCAGGGCGCTAATTCGAGTGTGCTTTGGGATATCGGTGAATAAGCGAAGTCTTAGGTATATCTCAGGTAAATCGCCTTTCAATATGAAGCATTCATAATAGAGTATTATGTCAAATATAATTTGACCTCCAATTAAGGAGTACTTGAACTTACTTGCACGTAGGTATTTTAAATACATATTGACTGCTACTAGTTTTTTTGTTAAATCTTTAATTGCACAAAACATAGAATTTTTCTGCTCTCAATAAAGAGGACGAGGTCACGGGTATACTTACGCAGAAACTCCGTCCTATTTTCAAAATCGTAATAAATCAAACAATTCTAATTTCGTTATCCATAAACAAAAAAATAATGGAAAAACAATGGTTGTCTGTTACGAATTCTTCATTAATTCAGCTGGGAATATGAAAGAATAAATCATTCGAGTCAAAACATTCATAAATTCACATTGTTCCGCCATCGATCACGCCGGGATTATGAACGGGGTGATGTACCACGGATTGCGGTAGCTAAATTCGACGTGGCATTGCGTTATCCCCTAATGCAATATCATAGGAATGCCAGATTCAATTCGTTTTTGTTACACGGCTAGACTGGCCGATGGTACTAGTATAACTGGTATAAGAAAACAAGGTATAACAGGTGAGACTTTTGATGTCGTCACGTTATATATATGTTTATTTTTGGATGTAAGTTTAAGTATCTGTAAAGGTGTATGTGTTAATCAGTCGTTTTCAACAACTTTGCACTACCATTTTCATAACTATTTTTTGTTTACTCTCTACCCTAAGGTTGTCTGGAAGAGATCGCTTTTTAGCGATAAGACCGCCTGTTGTTAGCAACTGTAATACATTTTTATTTCTTTTAGTTTTCTGTTTATTGTTTTGTGGTGCACAATGAAGAGTATTATTATTATCTCCTTTATTTATTTTAATTCTTAGGCTAGGTTTTTACAATATTTATGTACTTACCTATATAAAAAGTAAAATACACTAAAGAAATTACAAAATATATATAAACACATTATAAAAAACCTAACCTAGGGTGCCGCCGGCAGCGGGGCAGGGCCCAGGCTACCGGTGGTTAGGGCTGTTATTATTATTCCTTTATTTCTCTTGTATCTTAGGCTAGGGTTTTAACAATAAATTACACAATACAATAATTATTATTATGATTGGTTGGTCGGTTCTATCAGTCTGTTTCTGTGTTGCCAGTAGTGTATCATAATACTCCCCTATTCCCTTGTTACCTATATGAGTCTCATAAAATCGCGAGTGTTTTAAATCAATAACTAAGACAAAATAAAATTTAGTCAAATAAATGCAATTTTTTTTTCCTTATAATGAGGTATTTTGTTACCATAAAGCGACAACTAATCAGTGACGTAGTCTCACTAGCCGGAGTGTCATGCCTTGTTCTCTTATACCATGGACTGACCGAACAGGCAACACAGTTCGTCAAACTAACCAAACACTTTCGTGCAGCTGTCCAGAATGTGTGGTTCATGAATAAATATGGAGGACCAAGCTTCGACAGGCGCGACCCAGGCCTTCCTACAGCTACACGTACAACGCTGACGGACAGCTTCACTGTCCCTCTTGTGTTCGTGAACACAGGGTGTCACCGTTGACGTATACGTCAAGGAAGACATCATCACCATCATGGAGGACCAAGTGCGGGCGGCACTTTCTCGGAGAGAGGCGAATACACAACCTATCGAGTTTTATATTTTTTGGTGATGGTTTGTTATATTTAATTTGCGTTTCTTATTGCGGAGGGAGAGTGGGTACTTTAAATGCATGAATGAATACCAAAATACGCAATCAAATATAGCGGGTTAGCACTAATTGATTGTCACGTTATTGTATCGCGGATTAGCAAAGTAATGATATTGTTTTGATATCATGGTAAGTCGACTGTTGTTTAAATATAATCGACAAGGTCAAGCTAGGAACGCGTATGCGTCGACGTTCGTGTTGGATAGTATGAATCCTCGTAAGAGAGGATACATCGCAATGCGTATCTGCAGCCTTGACAGGGGTTCTACAGAAGTGCACACGTCACAGACAACCCCCACTAGACGGAGCATGTAAGGCGACCCGCGCGCACCGACGATATGGTACGGCAGAACATTAAAGTATCAACACGGCGGCCACCGTTTAGTGTTTAGTTGCGTCCATGTTTATGAGGTCTCTCTTCACCACTTAACACTACAATTTACCATGTTATTTATTTCATTTCTTTTTTCGTTGACGTACCTACGCATGGATCATAAACAAGGACGCAACTAAACGATGGCCGCCGTGTTGATACTTTAATGTTCTGCCGTACCATATCGTCGGTGCGCGCGGGTCGCCTTACATGCTCCGTCTAGTGGGGGTTGTCTGTGGCACACGTATATGCTGACGCATTTAGTTTGGATTTGTCTTTCTGCTATTGGAGCTGCAGTCAATGTCACTTACATGGACAAATTTACATTTCGTTTTATTCACACAATTACGGGAATGCTACGACTTCGGTCTTAGGCCTGGGTCTCCTATTACACGCTATACGCAGCGTACACCATCTTTTCATACTAAGCATTGTGTTATTAGTATGGAAAAATGCTGCACGCTGCGTACAGCGTCTAATAGGAGACCAAGGCCTTAGAGGCGACCGGCGAGGCACGCGGCGTGGCAAACGTGCCACAGACACCACTCGTTCCATCTGCGTGAACCGCTATACTCACGCCGCCGCTCTGAAGTCATGGCGTCTTTCCTAGTCGCTGATACATTTGTTCCCGCCGCGCCCCGCTCCGCTCGCCGCTCCCGCGATTCGCTAGAGCGGCATCGCACGTGGCAGTTCGTAGTATGCTTCACATATCGGTATGATTTTGTTTTTGCCGCACGCCGCTTATCGCTCCCGCTGCCGCTGGTCTCTAAAATTCGTGGCTGGGCCGTTAAGCGGTATAACTCGCCATCTTGTATCTCACACCTGTCAGTTAATAAAATATATTTATCTGAATAAGAATGAAAATATCACAACTGTAACTTCAAAATAAAGCAAGCTTATTTCAGCGTCGAGTTCTCAGACACATGTCGGTATAATAACTGAATTTAGTCCTTGGTTGAACGAGTGGGCGAAGGATTATGGAAGGAATAACGTCGGGTATGTTATGATACCAAACTTTACTTGTAAATTAGTGCTGCCCAGAATTAGTTTATAACCAGTTTTGAAAATGAAAATCGGAAATGCGACGCAATTGGTAGTAGGGCGTGGTGAACGAGCTCAAACGCGTGTGCGCCAATACGAGTTTATAGTTACGAACACGCTAACGCGATAATGTTAAACACTAAATTCGTATGATTAGCTTATGAAACGAAAATCGAGTAAAAAATAGCAATAACCTACTGAACCTAATCTTAATAAGAGTATCTATAACTAAATCCGATGGATCACGGCCCTGCGACAGGGTACCCATGATGCCGGCTACATTCCCCCGCTGAATAGCCAAGCTAATCCTTTGGCCAAGGAAATGAGACCCGAGCTTATGAAATACCACATTAATATGTATATTTTAGAAATTCATGCAACACTAGCTGTGCCCGCAGCTCCGCACGCGTGGAAATCGGTTTGTGTCAGTAAACGATTAATTGACCCCTAATTTCTCTCCCTCTCTCCTCGAGGCGGAACTTGAATTAAAGTAGAGTGAATACGATAGATGACTGTTGTCGTCAGGGTACTCGATAGTCTTAGCTCTTGTTTGAAAAAAGTTAATTTTAGTTAAAAGTAGTTTTTTTTTAAGTTTAATTCAACATAGCTAATAAACTTTAGCTGTGTTGAATGAATATTGTGTAGAATCGCTACTAGGGTAGAGTTAAGATTGTTTCGAAATAATGACTGTGAAGAATAACGCATGTGATAAACTTCAGCTGTGTGGAATTCATATTGTGTAGAATCGCAACTAGGTAGAAACAATAAGAGCATAAACATCGCATAATCCTTAAGTAGCGCCATATAAGATTCAGGTGCAAAACTAACTCAATCGAGTGTGGTGGCTACTCCCCCTTTTATTGGTAATTTCTTTATAGCCTGTAATATGGCCAGGAATTTACTCGACAGATTAATGAAGTTTCCATCAAAATCCGTTCAGCCGTTTTTACGTGATGCGCGGTCAAATAAACAGACAAACAGACAAAACTTTTTACTCAAATTGTTAAAGCTGTTGGTTCTCCTAAATAAATAAATAAACTTTTTTTTTTTATTATTTTCCATGTACCGACTTTCGACCGTCGTCAGCTTTATTATAAGTATAGATAGAAGATCTAATGGTTCATTATTTTTGTAATATGGGTACACCGACAGTCAATTGTTTAACATTTTTAGAAGTTAAATGGATATAGTACGCTATCCTTAAAAGATAGATATATATATAATTATATTGTCATCACCGACTTTTTTTGTAGACACCCAAAAGAGAAATAATCCCTCTAGCTAGACATTATTTCGCTATCTCAAACAGATTAAGAAGCGTTTTCCATGAAACCTCCCAGACCAGACTTTTTCAACTATATTACTCAATTTGAAACAATTTACACAAAACTTTAACGAATTATAAGCCCCCCAACAGGGTGTTTTTTCAGCTCACACCATAGTTCGGATTTTTTGTGGTAAGTACTAATTTATTTTACTGGCAACGATACATTTTTGGAAACTGAAAGTCAGTGAAAATCAGAGAAAACTGAGGCCTAAATATTCTGCAAATTTCAAGTATTTTTTGCATTATAAAAGTCAAAACTATCCACGTGGTGAAAGTATTTTTTTTAAAGGTTTCTGTATTTATTTCAGAAGGACAACAAATGATTGAGCAGTCCCGGTAAACAATACGTTTTGAATTTGGTTGATGACAAATCCTCGACAAATGCATATTATTGCAATATTTATGAAAGCTGTGTGTAGCAACAGTATCCATGGTCAATACCGACACTTGTTAGGCTATACCTGTAGCTCCCTCAAAAACTAATCTATTAATAGATGAAAAGCAGATGGAAATTCATTCCGTACTTTAATAAAAAACCGCAAACACAGAGTAAGACAGAGCTCGTCCCTGTATGGTTAGGTAGACCTGTTACTGAAATAAAAAAAATATTGACATGTTTATACATTTTGCTTACTAACAATAGGCATAACAAATTGTTACTAACAAATATATGGATTCAAGTCCGAAATGAATGAATTTTGAATTTTAATTTTGAATTAGAAACATGTCGGGCCGTTCGAGACAATGTCGTGTTTAATTGTTTGTGTGATTTGTGACACTGCTTTCGTTCGTTTGCCTCTGACTGTGAATGGGTTCCTTATCTGTCTTGTATTTATTTATATTTATGTATGTTTAAATAATATCTATTTCTGTATGTGTATATCTATCGATACGTTTACTTGCTTATCTGTTGATAATTATTTTGATCTCCCTTCCCCTTCTGCATTACCTACTCATTGAATTTTGAATCCCGTCGACGTACTGAACTCGACGACAAGAGGGATGAGCTGAAAGCCCGACCACCAGCGGTGATCAGCTATAATTATAATAATGGTGTTCTCTCGTGCCCGTTGTGCTCACGGGGCTTTAATAACAAGATCGGCTACGTTAGCCACATGAGAGCACACGAACGCCAACAGAGGAGTTGAAGCAGTCGCCGTGGCCGAAAACGGTCGGGATATATATATTACCTACTCATTGTGTGATATTTTATACTGATCAACTCCACTACCTAAAGGTTGTCTGGAAGAGATCACTCTTTAGCGATAAGACCGCCTGTTGTCTACCGTTATTCATATAATTGTTTCTGTGTTCAATTTGTAAACTTTTTTGGTGTGCAATAAAGCATTTTTGTATCGTATTGTATTGTATCTCCATCCGCTAGGTTTAATTAAAAATAAAAAACACACTGGAATACACTTTAATACCATACATAACGATCAATACAATGACTCAATACTCAATACAGCTCAGACACAATAAAGACAAATCTCGTATCTATCTACGACACAATTTTGAGAACCAAAATTGCATCTTCCTCACAGCTCCGATTTAAGCGGAAAGTGCATGCTATCTGAGCACTAAAGGAAATTGATTCGCATACCGTAATTTGACCTGTAAGGTGACTTATAAATTTTTCAGTCGAGTTTGAGTGATGGCCAATGAAATGAGGTTCTTACGTACCTGTGTATAGTGAACATAATATAAGCTAAGCTAATCCACTTACCTGCATTCGCAATAGCATTGTGTCTAATACAATCCTATCTGCTTTTGTTCTCGTCAGCGCCAACCAGTTACTTACAAAAAAAGGTTAGAACTACATTGCGTGGATATTGAATTTTCAACCTTATTCCTTGTTGAATAGGTTTAAAATGGTTGATGATGAGAGTTCATAGTCCTTTTTCAAGAGAATACGTTCTTGTGAAGAGTCGGACGGTTGTAAAAATCCAAAAAAGTATGATTACCATTATTCTGTTAGTGTATTTTGTAGTTTCATGCCTAAGGAAATAGAGTCGATAATCTATATTAACCTTCCAAGGTGGTTACAATCTGGTTTTACTACGAGCTCGTTATCTTAATTTGTGGTTTACCAGTTGTGGTTTGTTCAATGGTATTCAGTTCTTAAGTGGATTAGCTTAGCTTATATTGTGTTCACTATACAGGTATAATACAATACAACAATACATTATTGCACACCAACAAGAAAAACATTATATGAGGCATCTTAAATTGAACAATGTTCGACAATAGGCGGTCTTATCGCTAAAGAGCGATCTCTTCCAGACAATTTTGGGTAGCGGGGAAAACAAAATTAAAAAGGAAACAGTTGGTGGTGAGATAAGAATTTAAATAATAAGAGAAGGAATAAATAAATGGCATACAAATATTAAAGATAGAAGGCCATATATATACACATACACAAAAAAGGACCTACATATATAAATATACATAAACGTAACAGGTAATCTCAGCTAGCTACCTGAGATTACCTGTTACTTTAAAAACCTTGACTCTAGGTAATCTTATCAAAAATCACGAATTTAATCTCCCAAAAATAAAAGCGTGTAACCTAAGTGACAGAATGATAGGAAAACAATATTAGTACATTACGGCAGAGACCAGTAAGTAAGCCATACTGGCCGAGTAGGAATTAGATGGACCGAGCCGTAGGCGAGGTCCGGATATAATACGAGGCCAGGATGGCTCTTACGGTCGAAGCAAGTATAGTGCTTTTCTCAAAAATTAAACAAGAAAATTAGATTAAAATTATATTTTATAGGTGACATTCATATTCGGCCATTTTCCAATGAATATTTTTGTTATATCCCATTTTTATTATTACACATTGTGATATTCGTCGTCGCAGGCACCATTAACTCCCATGATAACAACCTATAACAAAAATAATTATGAGTTTATACTTGGATAAAAGATATAGTTATATCGTTATCAAATAGTGGCAGCATTTATTTACCTCCATCGCCAAAATGTTTATCATCTAGAGCTTGATTCAAGAACTACATTTCTATATTTTGCTGCTGAATATTTGTGATTTCTTTCCTTTGTAGCCATCCGATTGTCTCAGAAAGATTGTTGAAATATTCAGACCTTATCACACATTATCTGACCAAGTATTAACTTGATTTTCTTCCTTCCATTTAATGAATCTCTTGTATTTTTTTATATCTCCTTGGATTTAGTCGGAAGTAAATTATTTTAGCTAACTCTGCCTCCGCTTTTAAGTATGGAGGAGTGCCGTCTATTCGGAATCAGACTCGTCTGAACTCATTTTTGCTGAATTATTGTAATAGATCACACAAACACATTTGGAATTTTTGTCTTTTAATTTAAATCCCGCCTTAACTTCTTTTTTTTATAAATACTGCGTTTAATTATTTGCACTGTCTTACAAATCTAAGTCTTAAAGATAAAATTTAATTATTGTTATACATTGTTGTATTTTCTAACTAGTTTTCATATCATACGTAAAGCTTACCTTCAATTTTAACTCCGAGGTTTTTTCTAAACGACACAAAAAAGGAAGGAATTCCGAAATATCATTGTCATTTTACACAGCACAATATTATACTGCATACAAACTTCCGCACTAAACCTTGTCGCTACTTTTTTTTTTTATATGCATCTTGAGTTACGTTTATACTGCCAATAGTACTAACCTCTTTTTATTTTACATTTGCTCTTAGTGTAAATTGCAAGTGTATACTGCAATGTCGTCTCTTTCTATTTAATCTATGAAAAAGGGACGCCACTTTTTAATTTCTACAATTTGCTCTCGCACTGTACTTATAATTAAAACAATTTGTGGAATGCATCCTTTTTACATTTATATACGACCTCATCGCCTTCACATCCTTAGTTTTTTTATAGGTCGGTGACGATGTAAATCGTGTTTCGATATTCAAATATCTTGATACGTAATAGGAATTACATACTTACTTACTGGACAAATATTGATTCCAAATTTAAAATCTCGCTGTTTACTGGACACTTCTAAAAAGTCTTCGGTATGTTCCACTTACTGTAGTCTATCTAGCGGTGGTAAGGCAACATTACATGCAATTTTTGAGAAAATACCTTTTGTATTATTGTAGTAATATCTCTTCAAATTTGAACTTTTTCACCTTCTTAATCGCTCCTGTGGAGCGGCGACAGTCCCGTTAGTGGGTTTGTACTTCCACGCAAAGTCCGACTCACTGGTAATGAGGGCTAGCCAACTCTGATACAGTTCAAGTCATGTGAAAGAAATCAAGGGCACCTCGTATACCTTTTATTACAAAGGTACACACTTCAATTAAAAATAATGTCGAACGCATTATCAGCGCCGCTGACGAGAGGCTGTCATGGAAGTCGACAGAAATGGGGAATATGTAGGTTATCGGTTTTTTAAGTGACGTTAAGTCCTCCGCTGACAAGTTTGTTTTGGTAGATGGAGCGATATATTGACAAGGGTGTTGTCTGGCGGCGTATAAAATTACTGACTTAGAATGGAAAGAATTTTTCTCAAACATTAAATGAAATGTCGTCATAACGTGCGTTATAATAGGTTCGAAATCACGTTTCGAGCGGAACAACTAGAGAGAAATGTAAAGGAATTTCAAACATAATCAAATAAATTTTAATAATATTGAAATATAAGCCACGAAGTATATTTTTAAAACATTCACGTGTTAATTTTAAACTACAAGTTTTTTTTATTACCAAAATCGCTTTATGTTAGTGGCTAACACATTTTCTAAACATTATAGGAATATTTTTACCAAATTGAAAAGCCATCTGAGGCAATTATAAATTCTGGGGCTATTGAAAGGAAGACAAAAGGGTAATGGCCATATTCAAGGGCGAAAAGAGTCGGAATTTAAATAGCGGTCATCTATCTCAAAGTTCCCTTTATTACGCCGTTTGAAAGATGTCATTTACTTTAGACAGCATCACGAAAGTTACAAGGATGGCGTGAAGGATAAAATAGGTTTGAGTTAGTCAATAAAAACTTTGTGAGACTGTATTGCATGTCAATTGTGTTTAGTTCAAAGGATCAGTCTAAGAATTGAATGGAATGAAACAAGTGAAAGTTGATTACAAACTTTAATTTGTCTTTCATTTCGGGTTGATAACGATCTAGAATGAGTTCAACGGAAATGGTAATTGGAAAACTGGTTCGAGACTGACAAACTTTTTTGTTAGAAACACGTAATTTAGGTATTTCAACGTATTTTATAAAATTCTAAAAGGCTTCCGGTTCGTGACTCAAGATGGCCGCATGCCTTTAAGTTTCGTTGTTCGTTATTTATTAATTTTGGTTGTTCAATGTGAAGTATTGATAGCGTATTGTGCAGTGAACTAACGAATGAGTGAATGGCTAATGAAGAATTCACCTTGAAGCGTACATAGCCCCTTTTGGGTCAAGGCCCGATAGACTGCGTGGTTTTTTGTAAATCGCTATCACTTTACAAGAAGCATGATTTTATCACCTCACCGTACAACGTGATATCAATCCTCAATCTTGTCGCCGTGTGCGACTGGAAACGAGTCATTGGCAAAATACCTCTTGCACAGCAAGAAGTGAACCCCACAAAAAAAAATCTAACATTGTATTGTTGATCAGTTTTCTACGGAGAAGGGCTATTTTTTCAGGAAGAATCTTAACAGCGCGATGCAGAATTTATATGGGCGTGCAGCATCACAAACAGACGGATTTTAACCAATTTTTAGCTAGACATCCAAAGATGGTTATAGGATATTTTTGACCAGAATACGGTGAAAGGTGTAATACATACATTAATTGATATAGTGTGACAATTTAGCAACAAGATGATAACATCATAATGATGTTTTTCATAATAGCGTGTTAGGTCGGAACTACTACATGACTCCGTATCTTCGCAACTACAAATGATAAAAATATAAGACCATTTGGTACTCTAAGCGGCAAATTTTTAGAACAAAAATGGCGGATCTGCGCATGCACATTAATTTTGTACGTAAATCGGCTACTGAGCATTAAAGATTATGCTCAAGAATTTTGCCGGCTAATGTAGTTGTCTTTTGGCTAGTGTCTTTTAGCCCATGTAAACTATCGAAAACTTTTGTAAAGCAGCTTAGTTCGGTTTTATGCATACGACGGCAGAATCAGGTACTTACACGGATTTTTATGTAACTTTATGTACGGATATATTAAATACTAGCTGAGACCCAGCTGAGACCCTCAATGTCACCCGCTAATACCACTGGAACTTTTTTTTTGATTAAAAGTATATGCAGAAGTATTTAACAAACAAACAAACAAACATACACACCTTCGTCTTTATATAATGTTACCGTGATTTCAATTGTTTTGTTGAAATTGTCTCAAAGTTGTAGGCCATGCTCCAAACGTTATTTATTCATTTGTACAATGAAAAATAAATAAATAAGCCCTGGTCCATACAATAAACATATAAACCTTTGTATTTTCACAACATGCGCTTTATCATTTCGTTTACTTAAACAATCGTAGCGTGGATTGTTTGTTATGATGCCTGTTTGTTTTCAGTAATTTATATGAAATGCAGATGGTGCAATAAATATTATCTGACTTGCGATTTTGACTTAAAGTTTCATCAGAATAATCCTTAGAATGCAAATTATGTGGAATTGTTTATAGGGCACGACATAAAACAAAACATGTTGATCTTCGCAGGATTTGTTTTTCTTTCTGTGTCAAAGGAGATTCCTTGAGGAATCGAATCCGAAATGATGAGATACCCCAGAAAACCAAGGTTGTAGATATAGCTCAGACAGTCGCCAAACTTAATTGGCAGTGGGCGGGACATTGCTCGTAGAATCGATGGCCGTTGGGGCAGAAAGGTTCTTGAGTGGCGTGGACCGGAAGATGCAGCGTGGGAAGGCCCCTGACAAGGCGGACCGACGACCTGGTTAGGATCGCGGATAGAGATTGGATGAGGGGAACGCAAGATCGATCGTTGTGGAGAACTTTGGGGGAGGACCTTGTCCAGCAGATGTCTATCGGCTGATGGCTGATATGATGATGACGATGACGATATTTGTATGGGAGCGCTGCGTAAGCAAAACAGCGCCATAAGTTGGTAAAAAAAAAATATCATCTCATCAAGCTGTAACGGCTGGACGGACTTCAACTTTTCCACCAATATTAGTACGAGAATAGCTGGAAATCCAAAGACGACTATGGTCGAGTAAAACGTTTTACGCGAAGTTTCGTGGGCGCATTCTAATGAATTTAATATAAAGTAATTTTAATATCAAATATAACAAACGTACAACTACAAACGTACCACTTAACGTACAACTTTGCGGGGAATCTCAACAAACGTCCGCCAACTTGTAATAAAGACAAACTTATCTGTGCCGCCTGCTCCTCGCGAATTTAAATTGTGAATACGAATGAGGACTGATATTGAACTTTAGAGCATACGGTGACCTATATGAATAAAAACTGCTCGACATCTAATGAAAGAAACAAAAAAAACCGGCCAAGTGCGAGTCGGACTCGCGCACCGAGGGTTCCGTACAACTAAACAATATTTAAATTATTTTTTGTTTTCTATATTTGTTGTTATAGTGGAAACAGATATACAAAATCTGTGAAAATTTCAACTGTCTAGCTATTCATGATGAGATAGATATATGCAGCCTCGTGACAGACGGACAGACAGGAAGACAGCAGAAAAGCGAAGTCCTAGTAATAGGGTCCCGTTTTCTAACCTTTGGGTACGGAACCTTAAAAATTAAAGGGACTTCGAAATACCTACCTTTGAAGTCTCAAAGGCACGTTTTACATTACATTGTACGTTTTAAATCAAAAAGCAAGCTTCAAATTCTTTTCAGAATCCTCATATTTCAACGAACGCACTTTTTCACGGTTGAGATGTCAAATTACCTATTTTCCAAAAACAAATATTGTTATGTATGGAGCGTTTTCAGCGCTCCGCAGGAATACCCTAACTTGAACAGTTATTTCTGACTTTAATATCAGTCTAAATGTAGTTTTCCATATAGCCACTTGGTCCCAATAAAAAAAAGGATCTATGGACATACTAAAAAAAACGTCATGCCTACTGGTTATGAATTTGAATTCTTATTCGTCCATCTGATACTGTTATTATGTGGAAAGTTATAAATTGCTCGTAGAAAGCAGATTCTTTTTCCTAAGGATCAAGCCAGGTTTTGTTTATGGTGTCTTCATCACTACAACGAAAAATGCATCGCACCAATCAAATAAGTATCATACGATAATTATATCCCATACCTATCAATGTGATTAGCACATTAAGAACTTCAGAAATGGGAATAAAAATGAGACATGTACTGAACGATAAAATCGATTTTATTGCGAACTGTCAAATAAAAAAATAAACATTTTGGTATAACCATGATAAAAGAAATTGAAAGACCTGGGGGCCATTGTTTGCGTTTATCACGTGATAAATAAGAGACAAAGCATCTGTCACTCACACTCGCATTTTGTCAAAACGTAACGGATGCGTTGTCACTTATTTAACGCGTGATAAAAGCAACCAACAAAGGCCCCCTGCAGTTCCTTACAGAAAATACTATCGAAAAAAAATGGTCTTACAAGAATTGTGCCCAGCATATTGCCCGATACGAATGTTGAATATCAGAATATCGGAGTGACCCTGATATACAGAAACTTCGAAATTCGAATTTTAACACCTACGAACTAGTTCAACCATCATAAATGCATCAATTGACATCGAGACTTCAACTTCATGTCGGGACACGTGAATTTCCCGACTATACCTAAATTCGAGTGCTCCTGACAGCGGTTATTTTCATTCCATAATGGAGCGTCGTTTCTGCCTATTCATACAGTGCAATATTGGAATCCGTTAGTAGGTAAGTAAAGAAATAAATACAGCGCAACAGTTCAAATAAATAACAAAAAAAATAAACATACAAACGAAACTAAACTATGTCTCGAAATGGTCCCTCGGGGACCACGAGGCACCATTGTTTTTTTGTTAGTTGCCATAGCGACTTTGGGCTCCCCTTTTTGCTTACCATCAGGCGAAGTGGAGCCACTGTTCTACCAATATAAAACAAGCAGATGTTATGCAGGTAAGTAGCACCTAGCGTATTCGAAAAACAACAAGGACGCTTGATTCATTTATCATTGAGCATATGAATTTAAGCCCAAGCTTTACACATTTATGTAAATTCATGTCGATTAGCTTAAATATTCTGCGTTATATTAAATTTCGCCCTCAAAGTTGGAAGCCCTTCAATGGATGAGAGTTTGTGAAGAGACTTGTTGTGATTTAAAGCGTTAATATCAGCGAGTGGTTCAACGAAATTTTCAGTTTAATGAGGGTTGAAGTTCTTTGCGGAATGTTTCACGCTGCGCTTTAAAACAGAATTTAACACACATCCTTGATCACGTAACGACAAACATCAGAACACGCCACGCACGTGAAGATGCACGTTGTAATGTATGAATTCTCATGAGACATGTCACACTGCTTGCGTTACGCACGTGTGCAAGTCGCGCGTATTCGGTGCGCTCTGGCATTAATGGATCACTTAAAAGTTTGGAAAGTGATGCGATCTTGCTTTACTTGCTGTGGTATTAGTAAGTACGTATATAACATTAAAAAAAAAAAAATTATGCGTATCTAGTATTTTTTTTTTCATTAACTAAGAGAATGAAAATCAGCATATAATAAATACGCCTTATGGTGAAATATGCACAAATTTTAACAGTATTAACTTTGTATCAAAAACGCGTCCAATCTAACGGTTTAAAGTAAAGAGTTCATTAAAACCCATAAAACAAGTTAGCACAAACTCAAGAAGTTACAAGCAATCACTAAAGATTGTTACAGTCTCCCCCCTCGCCCTGACACCATCGTCAAACCTTTCGACAAAAGTTTACCTAATATTTATTTTAAGCATTAGGTGAGTTGAAAGCGAGGAGAGCACGCAACGAGTTCGCCGCTGCGAATTTGCACGCGTCTGTCGCAGACTTAAGAACTATTGTCGCGTCAGTCGCTAATTGTTTTGTTAAATTATGAGGATTCTGAAAATAATTTCAAAATTTACTTTTATTTTCACTAAGCAACAATTTATATAAGCATTATTAGATATTAAATAATAATTAACATAAAACCTTAAATAAAAATTAAAAACTAGACTTAAACATAAACTATAGATAAAAAATTTGGCCCAAATCACCGTCTATTGGCAGCGTGCCCAGAAGGCTGGCAGCATTGCCGCGTTGAATGGCAATGCTGATCCGCTGTGCGAGATATGAACCAGCCCTCTGGTCACGCGTCAACTCGACTAACCTGCGGCTAGACTCTTTAAAGACCCTGTGGGCGCTTTCACCCCAGGGCCCCAGTCTCAACCCCAAACGGCTCAAATATGCATTCGCTATTAATGTTTGCATATTTGCGCCGCTTGAGGAGTTCCGCCGAATTTGCAGCCGAGCCAGCCTTTACAGCAGTGCCACGAAGATGGGACAGCGCCAGAGTATCAGCACAGGTCGCGTCCCAGACCAACGGCTGTCCCATCTTCCATGGCACGAGGGTCATTTCAAAATTTATTTTGGATAAATAAAAATATCATACTCGTACCTTTGAAGTCACATATTAAAAAAAAAACTTTTCTGTTTTATGAGATATTGAGCTAATTTTATTCATATATCTACAATATGCTGTAGAATTTTACATCAGTCATCCCTAGGACACGTCAAAGCCTTTACAAATGCAAGATTGAAATTACTTACCCCTATAATCCTCTATGAGACTTTGACAACTTAGCTTCAGTAAGACTGCATACTTAACCAACTAAGTCTTATATCAAGCTATTTATGATGATTCTACAATTTAGCCTTAGATGCCGTACTGAACTTAACTTAAGTCTTATATCAAAAAGCTTACCCTTCAGCCGAGACTTGTTACGTATACAGGGTGATCAATCCAAATGGGTCAGTAGGGAGAAAACGAAAACAACAAGAGATAGGGAAATCTGTTCTTAGGAACCATAATAATATATGCAGTCGATTTTAGATTTAATACAAACTGCATTTTTTTTTTTTATAACTCTCATAATGTATAACCGGCAATTGAACCTGGTTAAAATTCTGTAAGTAATAGTAGGGCGTATTGTAACATTCTTTACAGCGGTTTTTGACCGAGCTATGTATGAGATTTATAAAAAAACAATAATAATGCAGTTTTTATTCAATCTAAAACCGACGCCATGGTTCCTAAGAACAGATTTCTCTATCCATACTAATATTATAAATGTGTAAGTGTGTCTGTCTGTCTGTTACCTTTTCACGCTTAAACCGCTGAATCGATTTTGATGAAATTTGGCATAGGGATAGTTTAAGATCCGAGGAAGGACATAGGATAGTATTCATCCTGGAAATTATATCTAAAAAGATAAAAAAGCGAGTGAACATTTCTGTTGGGGTGCGGTGACCCTGTAGGAAATGTAATTATTAGACCAAAAGCACAATTGCTCTTACATTTGCTTAGGCGCTTTTAATAATCCCTTTTATCAAGTTCCACGCGTACGTAGTCGCGGGCAAAAGCTAGTCTCTTATATTTTGTGACTTCTCGCTACTGACCCATTTGGATTGATCACCCGGTATAATATGCCTGGTGAGAAATCTCAGTAATAGTTAACTTCAGGCTCCTTATCCGTTCAAAAATTCTGATTACTTTAGACATTTTTATCAATGATCAAACATGTTTCTAAACATATTAATATCAAGGTTACGATTGGGAACTATTGAGACCTATTGATATATATTTGAAACCTACATTTTGAAGGTTTATTGATAGTGAGAAATCTCAGTAATAGTTAACTTCAGGCTCCTTATCCGTTCAAAAATTCTGATTACTTTAGACATTTTTATCAATGATCAAACATGTTTCTAAGCATATTAATATCAAGGTTACGATTGGGAACTATTGAGACCTATTGATATATATTTGAAACCTACATTTTGAAGGTTTATTGATATTTTTTGTTTTAAAAGCTACTCGAAATTGACAGAAAAATGTTTATATATATATATATAAATAAATAAATATCGGACAACCTCACACAAATCGATCTAGTCCCAAATTAAGCTCAAGAAGGCTTGTGTTATGGGTACCTACTAGACGACGATATACGTACTTAAATAGATAGTTTTTTCTGCGTAAAATTTGAAAGCATGAACTAGCTATATTACTATCTAGAACTCAGGGAAAAGTATTATTCACATTAAAAAGATGGTTGAAATTACAATTTAAATCTCCTACCGTAAAACGGGATAAATTGGTCCAATTTGTCACTTTCAACTGGAATTTTATCCTTGTTCCGTAATGCATAGGGCATTTTAAGTGTCTACATAAAAATGTATGGATCTCTCTTTTAGATGCTTAGTAACCTTAGCCTATAACCTATAAGATCAATTTAACATTAATAATTATCCAACCAGCATTTTATTTTGAGCCATCGGCAATTTACTGAAATAGCAATAATTCTGCAAGCTTTATCTACGTTGAAGAGAAAAGCGGGTACATTATGCTTATTGTGAATATGTAAAAGGGGCCTAAAGGCAAAAAACTAGCCATCTATAAAGACCAAGCCGCAATAAAATAAAATTTATTGCCTAAGGATTTTTAGACTTTGAGAAAGTTCTGTGCTACATTAACTGATTGGTACCTGAGACATAAATTATAAGTAGGCCTATGATCGTTTATCACGCGATACTTAAAATATAAAATACTAGCTGTGCCCCGCTCATCCCACGGGAACACTAAATGTATTCGAGATGAAAAGTATCTTATGTCCTTTCCCGGGTCTGAAAATATCTCCATACCAAATTTCATCTAAGTCGGTTCAGCGGTTTAAGCGTGAAGAGGTAACAGACAGACAGACACACTTTCGCATTTATAATATTAGTATGGATGGATACATCACTTTTCAACACTTGAATATGAATATGTTTATTTATCAGTAGCGTGGCGTGACACAACATTTCAGGGCAAGACGTCTTTTTACCATTAGCAAACATTTTCCCAGTGGGAACCGCTTTATATGGTCACCGTGCTACTACTACTTATTAAATTCAACTATCATAGATCCACGGGATCGAAATCAAATTATTATTAAATGAAACTGTGAGTGGATCCTAATGTCAATACCGTTTCTAATAAGATTTTTTACTTTTCTGGTAATAAAATAGGACACTGGAAGGCTGGAACTCTTTCAAAAAAGCGTTTTATCGTGAAATGTATTATTATTTAAAATCTTAGTCGATAGGGGAATGGCATTTTCACTGCTAAAAAAATTACAGTAAAAATAGATGCCTACTCCGTGATCCAACCGCAGGAGATGTTATTGATTAATGTTGAATTCGCATATCAACGATTTCTTTTGAGAAACACGTTCAATATTTGATTGTCATTGATAAATATAGTTAGTATAAATAACGATAATTTACATACGATATCTCCTGTATTATTCGCACAATTATTTAAAAAATTACGAAATTACTCCGATTCATTAATGTTTTTATGTTTCCTCTTGATACTGCCAAAATGTAAGTAAATTCTATTCTATTTCCAAACTAAATAATCTGTTTTATGTATGCTGTAAGAGAAGAAAAAATAAATTGAAAATAGTTAGTAATGGACCATTACTAACGGCCGGAAGTTTTGACGACGACACGTTTATATCCGTTCGTTATTGCTTAGCAAAAGTGTCGTTCAATTTCCCCTCCTCACACAGTAGGAACATAATATGTGCAGAAGTTTAACTCAACCGACTTTTATAAGATCAAAACTTACTTTAATCTAGCGGTAAACACATTTTAACAAGCCTTTATTCAGTTTCAAATTAAATGCCATAAATTATATAGATCTGCGTCGTTCCATAGTTTATCGTTTCATTTACATAATGTTTATATTATGCCAAATTTCAGCTCAACTTTAAGATCCGTCATACATTGGGGCAGTAGCTAAACTAAATATAGCTTTAGATTCCTTCATTTCATAATATAAAATATCAAAATAAATTACTTTAAGTCAATTTACGTGTACTTATATTATAATCGTCACATACATTACTGATACCTAATAGATAATCTAAGATAGCAATAAAAACAGCAAAATTGATTGCAGAACAGACGATAAAATAATTATAATCAATTGAGTTAAATATATCGAAGAACCTCATTAAAGGATTGTCAAAATACGAAAATTAAGGCTAAAAACTTCATATTTTAAGTCGTTTCAGCCATTAACATTAAAAATTCTATATTTTTTGGAAAGACGTAATAATCAACTTGCAACTTACTGATATTTTAACGTAAGTTGAAATGTCCTGCACGGATCCGTGCCGAATTATACGAGGGATTAAGTACAACTTATCATTAATAGGGTTAGTTATACTACTGCAGATGATTTCTCTGTGTCTCAATATTCGCACACGCCAATATCTTTCACAGAACCTGGAGTTTCAGTTGTATTAGTGACTCTGTCGGTGACAGCTTTATGGCATCAGATATTCCTAACTACATCGGCTTAGACGATATTGCGGATCCACACTACTCGCGACGTTGGCCGAGGTTGGTCGAATATGATAGTAAACACTTCGCTGCGGAAACTCAGACTTCGGCCAACTTCGGTATTGAAAGGAAAGTAACAGGTAGTATTAGTCGAGAGACAGAGTCGCGCGTGACAGTTACCTATGCTAGGCGTGCTGGACATACGAAAACATTTTTACCACAGCTTAAATCGAGACGCTTCGCTCGCTTGCACGATTATGAAATAATGAAAAAAAAAACGCTAATATTGTGTAATTAAAGTGCGATCTCACTGCTGCCCAAAAAACGGTGACGGGCCTTTTACGCAGTGATGTGTTGTATCCGTACCGGCTTTACCGCAAGAACAAATGCACTGCATGCAATATACCTAAACGTATTTTGAACAGCGATGTGGAGAATTTGCGGTACACCGCTGTTCAAAATACGCTGACGCACGTATTTTTGTATTATTTTGATTGCGTTTACGGTGCGTTTTATGCTTGCGGTAAAAACGGTATGGATGCGACATCTCACTGAGTAAAAGCACCGTCACCGTTTCTTGAGCGGCGGTGTGGTAGCACCTTTATTATTGTCGCCAGGCGGCCATTGAACTCAATATTCGCAAACCGATCCCGTTCATACAACTCCGGAGTTCCGTCTGTGTTCGTATCTGCGGCTGACAGCTTTATTTATGAAAGTTTCCAGCAAACTGAGCTTTTTCCTTTTGCCTAATAAAGAGATAAATGTCACGTTTTGAATTTAAATATGCCCTTTTATAAAGTACTAGCTTTTGCCCGCGACTACGTCTGCGTGGAACTTGGAAGTATGGAAGCAACCCGTACAACACGATAGATATCCACCTAATCACCTTAATTATTTATTTAAAGAGCTTATTAAAAGCGCCTAAGCAAATTTAAGAGAAATTGTGCTTTTAGTCTAATAATTACATTTCCTACAGGGTCATCAATGTCATCATGAAATACTTCACACACATCCACTTTTCAATCTTTTAGGGATATTTTCCAGGATGAAAACTACCTATCCTATGTTCTTCCTGAGGCATAAAGACCTCCTTACCCGCGACCCGCAATAGTCTTACACCACTAAAACGATTAACACTAGGCAGTCCCAACAAACCTCAAACACTTTATCCATATTCATTCATCATTTACGTATTTCTGAAGTATAGAAGTATTTTACTTTTTTATATATTGCTATTATATTTCGTCACTCCCTTATCTTATGTAGATAGTATATAACCAATATGATCCCATCAACGTGCAAAAAGTGAAGTAAATTCTAGCGTTCAAACTTCTAAAACTATTGTGCGTCGTTTTGTAAAACATGAGAATGAAGGTAATAGGGCACTGGATAGAGTTATTACCTATTGCCGGTCAATCTGTTGTAGTGGGAAGACCGTTATCTATAGTAATGTCATCTGTCAACTTTTCTTACGCGCGTATCTTTCTTGGTAGAGTATTTATTACCTTCTTGTAATAGAAGCAATTGAATTGGATCTTAAACTATCTCCATGCCAAATTTCATCAAAATCGATTCAGCGGTTTAAGCGTGAAGAGGTAACAGACAGACCGATACACTTTCGCATTTATAATATTAGTATGGATTTTAGGGACGTAAATTAGATTTTTACGTTAAATCCACACTAAAAAAAATCTGCTTATTTTCAAATCAAGAGTGTTCTCTTTTAAAACCCGACGAAAAGCGAGGGGTGTTATATAAATTTAACATGGGCATCTGTATGTCTGTCAGTGGCATTGTAGTGCCCAAACGGGTAATCCGATTTAAGCCCGGTTTAAATCGTAAGTATAATATTGTCTGTCTTGGGGATTTTAGTGATCTGTGTGAAAAAGTAAATTTTACATAGAAAACTATCGTGAGCCTCAGACATATTAAAATACAAATCTGGTTTACTCACGTCGTAAAAGTCGAATATCGCTCGACATGTTTCGAATCGGTACGCGATTCATCATCAGGAGAATCGATCAGTTGCGGCGGCGGCCAACCGAGCACTGCGGGCAAACGCCCTGTCCGCGCGGCTGCTCGACGCGGGCGTCACCGGCGTAGGCGACAATCGACCCTCATCATCACACACAATGCCAATTGTCAGGGGTCACAGGCGCGACAGCGGCCTATCGGTGTAACTCGGGCGTCGGTGACCTTGTAATGCCGAATCCTTCGACAAGGCATTCACGTGAATGCCTTTCCCCATCTCGCGCGTCCCGCGCTCGCCCGCGCTCGCCCATCGACACGCAAACATAGCCGCGAGTTTTGTTACTGCACACAAGTGTCGCTGTCGTTTCTTTTTACGTTAGTACGTATATACATTATTTGCAGGGGTCCTGAACCCTTACCATGATTTAACGTGACCGAACTCGCTAGCGACAGCGTAACCAATTTGTATGGAGAATAGTACGGCGCCCCTAGCGGTTACTTTGTATAACTACAATTCTCCATACAAATCGTCTACGCTGTCGCTAGCGAGGACGGTCACTGTAAACTCATGGTAAGGGTACTGATTATGAATCGCGTACCTTCGAATTGGTACATGTCGAGTGATATTCGACTTTTACGACGCACATAGGGGTAAATTCACGATCTACGGGGCCAAAAGTCGATTTATCAAAACAATAAATACCTCTGCGATAACAGCTACCTACAGTAGAGGACCCTTTAGCGGGTACATAACAATCCCCACTACCCTCGTATGCACGTTCTAACTCGTTTCACGTCAGTCGGAATTTGTTCGTTTCACTTCGTGTACGTTGCTTGTTCTGGCGCTCTTAGAAAAGCGAAACTTTGAAGATGTGGTTTATTGTTTTTAAGTGACCAAGAGTGGAACAAATTATGGATTCTGAAACAACAGGTTAGTGATTTATAAGCAAAAATAAAAATATGCTTTATTCGTTTGTTTTTGTGGCTAGGTTAACGCTCTGAAAGAGAGACTGTTTTTGAGCGTCATTTTTCGCAAAAAAAAAACTTCACTCGTTAAAAAGTAATACAATAGGGTGAGATCGAGCAGAATTGTTAATGGCATATTATTGTCTATTGTTTTGCTTATTAGAATTTAAAAAAAAAACCTTCCGCATACTTCCGCCAAATCATAATTGTTATACTTTGAAAATAATTCGCCATTTTACTCAGAAATATTTTTTTTTGTGTATTGAAGCTGCAACACGGATATTTTGAATCGCTTACTTTTGAGCTCCGACCCCTTACTGACCTGCAGGAGAAAAGTAAAAAAAAAGAAAGTACAGTACTTTCCTGCCAGAGACGATAGAATTGCTATTGCCTGCCGATCCGAACCCAGAGTGCGCTTCTGGAAGCGAAGAAGAAAACATAATAGCAGAGAGTGTAGCTTAATATGGCAACTGATTTTATTTCAGTAATAAATGATTATACACATTTTACTATATTTTTATTTTTTTCTTTTTTGTGCAGATGTCGAAATTTTACATATTAATAGAATTTTGAAGAAAATACCCTATAAATAAATAAAAAATATATTGAAACAGTTGTTTCAACTTCGTAATACGTTAAAAAATACAAAAAACCGCTAAAATAATATTGGCCCCGTAGATCGTGAATTTACCCCTATGTGCGACGTGAGAAAACCAGTTTTGTACCTTAAAAGTAAATTTTATTTAAAATTTAAATTTAAAAATGATTCTTCATATTCACTTTGCCTGTGTAATTGGCTAACGAAATTGACTAATCCGCCGTTGTCGCGCGGCAGATTTTCGTGGATTTCATTACAACAAATTATACAAAGACAGTACGCAGCTTATTGGATCCTGGGTCAGAATATGAAATTAAAGTTTGTTGGACATTCAAAGTTTAAGAGGCTTCAAACATCACCCTGAAAAAAAAAGTATTGGACCCTTAATTTGGCAGTGTACCACAGCATTTTTTTTTCTAATTAGATTTTTTTTGCTCTATTCTACCGTAACGAGGCTTGAACTAGCGACCTCCAAATTTTTTTGTCAAATTAAGGGTTAACAGTAGCCCAAATATAAATTTATGAAACATGTAATGTCTCATTTTTTTTAATGTGGGTACACCACAATTTATTATTAAAGTATTTAATACAAAGATCAAAGCTTAAAGAAAAATTGAAAAATTCTCTTCCCCCAGGTAGCTCCTTTTTAATTTTTTCTTTAAGCTTTGATCTTTGTATTAAATGCTTAAGTAGCCCAAATTTTAGCTGCTAGTTACATAAATCGGAGGACTGACTAACTGAGGGCTAAATTAATGTAGGAGTATTTGCATAATTTTGGTTACCACTAAACACGATTCGGCTAACTATCTCTCAAGTAGTTAAACTATGAGCTATTTAATTTTTCAGTGTAGTTTTTAAAAATTATGTGTACTTTTTTATGGAGGCGTGAATCTTTATGCGCTGTTGGATAATTTAGAGACACACATACTGATTATTTAACAAAATTAGATAATTTACTCGCCTCTGTCATTTTCACTTCTGAGATTTCTAGAATATTTAATTACAGTTTGTTTGGACTTCATTTAGTTAAAGAAGGTTTCGTGAACTTTATTTTAAAATAAGTGATACAAGTACTCTTTATTGCACACTTCACAAAACATATATGAGAAATACAACGCAAGAAGTTACAATTAGAGGTAAAAAATAGGCGGTCTTATCACTGAAGAGAACAAGACAACCTTTGGGTAGTTATGTTCTTCACAGTTACAATACTTTTCGAATGGGTTTATGTCACAAGAAATGTACCAGATTTTTATGAAAGTACTAGAAGTTTCCCATAACATCGTCCGCGAATATTTTTTCTTTACTATATTCGGGTAAAAGTATCCTATAACCTGGATGTCCAGTTATCCCTTTACCGAAATTGGTTAATATTTGTCCAGTCTTTTCGGCGTGATGAGAAGGCAAAGGACATTATGAAAACCTATGGCGCCAGGCTGGCATGGCGCGCCCATACCAAACAAATGACGATCCTGCATCACGCTATTAAGATTTTTCCTGAAATGACCCCTCTAAATAAAAAAATTGGGCAAGTGCGAGTCTAACTCGCGCACCGAGGGTTCCGTACAAACACTTTCCATCCTTAAGTGGTTAAGTTAAGTTTGCACCTGGTATGTACAGCGCCCCATACAAATGAAGTGCAAAGTTAACGCAACCAATCCCGTTTATTGTATGGGAGCCCCCCTTAAATATTTATTTTATTTTATTTATTTTTAGTACTTGTTGTTATAGCGGCAATAGAAATACATCATTTGTGAAAATTTCAACTGTCTATGTTAATATTTTTTATGCTATGTAGAGATAGGCAAGTCGTAACGTTGGTTACATACCGAAGAATTTCCACCCGGCCCGATACGCCACAGATTCAATTTGAGATGCGCCGACGGCTATTTCCTTTCTTTTATGTCCCGTCGGAGGTTGGGACCCAGTCGGGACTAATTGTTTACCCGCCTACGCCCACACGGAGGGTACGGTTTTAACGGTTATACAGTATCGAGTGAGTAATGGTCGTTAGAGCAACTTATGATTTACATTGGTCTAATATATTGGGATCCTTTTTTATAGACAAACAGTTCACCGAATTCACATCATTTTTTTTTATGTCATAGGGGGCAAACGAGCAAACGTATCGCCTGATGGAAAGCGATAACCGTCGCCCATAAACACCTGCAACACCAGAGGAGTCACAAGTGCTTGCCTACCCGGAGGACGAAGATAGAATGCCTCTATGCTAGTAATTTCACCGGCTATCTTACCCCCACACCGGAACACAACAATGCGAACATTGCTGTTTGGCGGTGGGTTCATAGACAAAATCCTAAATTTTTCATAAATCTTGAACATGTCAATCTATAGATTAGGTTAGGTTTGTGTTATAAAATTCAAATTTTTGTATGGTTTCAGAAAAAAGTGCTTTAGATGAAATTAATTTTTATAAAACTCAAATTAAAATTCTATCAAACGATTGTCTATAAAACAAGTATATAAATCATGAGAATTCTGAAAACAATTTCAAATTTCTTTTGGATTAAAAAAAAAGAACATAAATTTCTCGTGCCAGTCACATAATTAAAAAAAGTGCATATTTTTCTTTATTTTATTACATATTGAGCTAATTTTATTCATATAATTAGAATATGATTCACGTCGACATTGGCGAAATACATCTTGCTAACCCAGCAAGAAGTGACAACCAAAAAGAGAAAAAAAAAGATTATTTACGATTCAACATCAATCTACACCGCTATAGCCGAACTTCTTAGTAAGGGGCTTCTAAACGGGCCATGTTGTGCTGAAATTTGTGGCCCGCCATTATCTGCATCTTGCTCTAGCGTAGGGTGTCAGAGAGGGACGGCCATAGTTGCTGGCCACAAATTGCAGTAGAATATAGCCCGTTTAGAAGCCCCAGTACGCGTGGGAATATTTTCCACTGTGAAGCGATGACATTGCAAACTGGCACGTGTGGTATGACGGAAAAGGGAGGCGGGTTTTACTTGGCGATTAACGAAATACGCGGATGCGGACAAAGTCGCGGGTAGAAGCTTGTCTATATTATAACTTCAAAACTTGAGTCCTTATTTCCTTTTCTATATTGTGACAAATATAATTGTATTGATAATTTCAACAAACTTTTTGTTGAGAATAATACTTTTTTTGAGCATAGAGAAAAATTTCTAAAATAATCAGCATTTTTGAACGGATAAGGAGCCATAAATAAACCGGATAAGGATAATATAAAGCGACCCATGCGCGGAATTCCTCGCATTGTGTTCCGTAACCTACAAGCATTGCGTTTGAAATGAATGAAAAACCCATTCCGAGTTGAATGGTGGATCCGCTGAACCGTATATTTTCGTTCATGGCTACAAATGGGCAAATGATCGAGTGAAGCGAATGCTACACGTGTTATGAAACAATGTGATGGAAATGTTGTCTTAAATACTCCCAAAAACACGACGTATCTGTTAGGGGTTTTTATTTATTTTATTTTACCATATTGCTCCCATTTATTTTGGTTATTTGTTAGGGTAAAGAAATAACCATAGTTTCCATTATGTTAGTGACACACTATAAATATACATTCAATAAAAAAAATATGTTAAATATATTCAATAAAACAAAATTTGAAATGTAAAATATAGGAAATTTAATTATCTACAACATTGCCCAAGCACTGTTCTAGCTAAAATGCTCCTAAACGAAGATATAATCCAGAAGTTTGTTTTTGAGTTGGAAATTGCGATATTTTACGTTTTTTTAAATGTGCATATCTCTGTAACTATCAGTTTTTGAAACAAAATTTAAAATGTAAATTATAGTAAATTTTATCCTCTTCAACATTGTCCAAGCTTTTATCTAGCTCAAATGCTCCTAGACGAAGAATTAAGCAAAAATGTGAAGAAGTTCCCGGTTTTTTCAATATGGCGGCGGGCGCGGAGGGGGGGGGGAAATGTGCATTTTGCAATTAAACACTCACTAAGTATCCCAGACAACATATCAAAAATTCAAAACTACCGGACCGTTTCTAAGGTCTCCCCTAGTACTTTAGTCTCTATTCACCGTATTGTTTGTTTACACTTACGTGCAATTGAACGTTATGGATGAAATTCCGAAATAAATGATTATAATAATTATTATTATTGAAATCTTCCCACACCTCTCCCACATCTTCATCAGGGACTGCTACCCGAACTGCGGCGCTCCGTTCTAATATACAACGCGCGCGGACGGCGCGGGGTACCCCCTACCCCTTGCCAGCCTACAACTTGTCCGTCGGGCAAAGAACGTCCCTTTTGTCATCAATAGACATTACGAACACTTGACCAAAAAAAAAAAAAAAAAAGGAGAGTTTCAGTGTGTTTATATGAAAGATCAGTGACGAAATTTCCGCGTCGCTCTACGGGTAGCCCTGATAAAAAAGCTCCATACGATTTGGAAAATGCCAGGCCGTTCCTGACAATTTCACGTTAGTGTAAACCAGTTAAATACGACGACCGTTTCTTTTTGCGGCATAATTTTTTTATATTATCTTATCAATCATCAAAAAATTTTTACACAAAATCGTGGATATATTATCCTTAATTGAAATGACGTACACCAAAAAATTTTTCAACTGTTTCCAATCCAATCATCCCATTAACGTTAAAGGGCTGTAAAATCGGCTTAGTGATGAAGGCTTATGTAAAGCTACGTCGTTTCATCTATTGTCTCTTGATTTAATTTGAGATTCGGTACTGACCCTTTCCGTTTTATGAGGGAACGGCGTGCACACACGCTTTAATTTGCGAGTGTCTCGCCCCTTTATTTCCTTAATTCTTAGACCCTCGCTGTTGGGTAAAAAATACCACATGCTTTTCGGTTGGCGTTGTGTACGATGCACTTAAGTAAAATAATACTATTTTGTGGTTTTGCACCTCATTATCGTCCGTCACAAAAGGGCAGCGTACGAACACGTTTCTCTCTTATGACGAAAGGTACAAAACCACAAAATAGTATTGTTTTGGTTAAGAGGATAGTACTGGCTTCACTTTCAAGCGCTGACTAGTTTTGCAGGCTTATTATTTCTAAGGCTTGTAGGTAGTCAAACAAAGCCTCTTTGAAGTTGACTATGCAGTATGCAGTAGGCAGCATCTAAACTTGGAATGTTCCGTATTTTCAGCATAATTGAATCAGGAGAACTTCTTCATTCTGTAGGTACGAGCCGCTAACTAAGTTTTTATCGCGAGCGGAACAGCCATTGCATCCGTTAACAACGCAGTAGTCATGGAAAAAGGTTTTATTAAATATGTTGTCAAGACATCATGCACCTTAAAATGCGCTAGTAGTCTACCGGTCAACCGGACTCATTATTTTGTAGCCTCTCGCTAAAGTTGGGGAATTTATTCACAATGCGTGGTATAGATTGTTTTCACTAACGGATTACTGTTCTTATTCTGTGCACTGTGACGGAATAAACAACCAGCACGACTACCAGTATCGCTTACAATATTTCCACCGTCTAGAAGTTGATTTTGAAAGTCTACCGCTGATAGATTGTACGAGAGTTTGTTTTTAAATAAAACTTTGCCAGTAATAAATAATGGTAAAACATTATGTGCAAATCTTTTTTTTTAACCCCCAAGAAAAAGGTTATAAGTTTAACATGTGTGACATCGTTGCTCCCCAAACGGAACAATTGGAAGGTCCGCTTGAAATACTATGTTCGGTTGAGTCGGGAGTTTTAGAAATTTTGAATTTAGTTTTTTTTTATATATATATTGTAGATGATATAGAGAATAATAAATAATAAGTCTACATATTAAATTTTTTATGCTAAAATCAAATTTGACGTGGCACTGAGGTGGCACTTCAATATCTTTAATTGAGCTTAACCATTATGTAACGAACACATGTCCTTAACTTGATAATGAATCGATATTAGTAAGTAAGCATAATGTTAATAGACATTAAGGGCGATATGGCTCTATATAGTAAAATTGGGTGTCTATCATTTTATCGAAATTTCTTACATCGATTTTCATTTCATCGAAAACTATTCCACGAATGTCTTTTAATTTTTTTTTCGAATCACATAATCATCAATTCATTGCTTTTCGAATCATCGATCAACTATTCAACGTAAATTGTTTCGAATTTGTCTCAAATCGTAGCTTAACTATTGATCGAATTTACCTTTCATCGAAACATGATTCACAGATGGCACGTCCCATTTATACAAAAAAATAACCTAAACCTAACCCAACCAGGTCGGATCTAGCCAAGTCGGGTTTCAGGTCATAAAAAAAAATAACCTAAACCTAACCCAACCAGGTCGCATCTAGCCAAGTCGGGTTTCAGGTCATAAAAAAAAATAACCTAAACCTAACCCAACCAGGTCGGATCTAGCCAAGTCGGGTTGCCAGTATGGCCTATGATCTTAGCCTGTCCGGAAGGACGAATCATTAAAAAAAAAAAAAAACACGTTTCGATGAACGACTACGTCGATGAACAAATAAAATAATGAAGTGAAATTCGATGAATTGATTCTTGTGTGAAAGGTAATTCGAGCAAATGTACAAGCGATGTAACGAAGTTCGATGAATGATTCCTAAGTTGTAACAAAATTCTGCGAATAGTGTTATGGGAAACGATAATCGATGAAACGTTTTTCGATAAAGTGATGGATTACCAGTAAAATTATGTACATAAACATTATGAAGACTTGACACGTCCTAACGATTATTTGGAATAGTACAGTATATCACTATTACGTGCTATTACTTAGATCATAAGGGACTAACTATAATGGTGATATCTCGGACATATCTCGATTGTCACGTCGAGCATGGTTGCAATGAATAGGTACACGACTATTTTTCTGAAAATGACATTTTAATATGCGTCAAATTTGGGTGACACATCGAACTGATTTCTCTTACAGACGCAATTGCAATTAATACGCGTTTATTTGACGTCGCGAAGTTGATTAATGGGTGTCATTATGTATGACTACTGCGACTGTGATACGACCGAGTAAAGGTGCATATTCACTGATCCAGAACTCGGTGGCACGGAGAGGACAGGAGCAGACTGTGAAATACCATGATGCCATTTTTTTTAAAGTTGTCAATCGATTTTGAAGCCCCGTCGAAAAAAGTGGGATGTAATAAGTTTAACATTTGTGTATCTGTGTGGCATCGTACCTCCCAAACGAACGGACCAATTTGAGTGTGTTTTTTTTGATGTAAAGACTTGTCTGTCGAGATGGTTCTTAGATATGTTTGATGTAAATATGACCAGCAGTTTCCAAGATATTCAGCTGTAATTGGAACAATATCACAGCAAGACAAGATCTCAGCCAATATTTGCGTACTTGAATAGTACCTACACACCACTTTACAGTATCATTATCGGCCATTAGACGTCCACTGCTGGACAAAGGCCTCCCCCAAATTTGGCGGGATTTGCCATAGTCATCACGTTTGGCATGCGGGTTGGCGATCGCAGTAATTTCCACCGGACTTAAACTCATACTTGGACCTAGTTTTAGGACATACCTACCCGGGTTCATCCACTACTGTATTGCCACTTTTTAATTTCTACACTTTCTTGTTGGAGTGCTAGTGGTTTTGTAAAAATTTCTAGAAGTGTTATTTGTTCAGACTTCTCGAAATATCGTTTACGGGACTTGAACCTATCGTAACTATTATTGTAGGGGTAGCAGTTACAACTTTGTTACCCGGTCCATATATATAACTGGGCAATCGTCTTGCCTAATACGAGTTCTGTACAAAAGCACTTAGCGGTTATCGCGGTTCGTGAAGAGGTAACATCTTCACAAACCGCGCCGATCCGATAAGTGGTTTTGTACAGAACCCGTAGTCATCGTGCGGGAGAATCATTATGAGGAAATTGAGGCAATGTGTTATTTTTTCAAATAAAATAACCAACTTCCATGAGCAAGATTGGTATGATTTGTTTTTTTGGAGACGCGGTTCGCGGAGATTGTATTGCACCTGCCTACTGAGCCGGCGGTCCTAGGTTTTAATCGCATCGTGGTCAAATATTTGTGTCTTGTCTGTACTGGGTCTTAGATGTTATCTATACATGTAATTATAGGTATATTAATATTATAAGCAGACAAAATCTAAAAACTTGTTAGAACCTGTTCTGTCATCGATTCTAAGTCCAGACAACTTTTTTTCGACTATCTTCCATGTACAGACTTTCGACCTTCTTCAGCTTTATTATATTTATTATATTATAGTACAAGCGTTGCTTAGTTTGGGACTTAGGTCGGCTGATTTGTGTAAGATTGTCCCTTAATTATTATTTTTTCTCAAAAAACGCTAAATGAATTTTGAAAATCGATTCATAGGTAACTGGCGGAATAGTCGCGTAACATACATAAAAAAATACAGTTAAATTAGGAACCTCCTCATTTTTTGAAGTCCGTTGAAAACATTTATATACTGTAATTGTAGTAACATGGTTGTGTCTTCTTCGTGCGAGTTAACCTGTCAGTTTGAGTTTTGCCCCAGGGCACTTATGGGCTTAGACAGGGCCACTAGTAGATTGGGGGCATTGTCCCGGCTAGCGCTCCGCGCTCTGGTAGCAACGTCACAGGGCTGAGGTAGTATAGCGAATATACTTAGGATAGATTAGGATGAAGAATGATTTTAAATTCCACGGCATACTTGAATTATATCAATAAAATTAGTTAAATATGTCATGAAACAAATAAAAGAAAAAAAAAATTTTGAAATACCTTTGTGACTTCAAAGGTGCCGACGCAAATTTTATGTTTTTTTTAATCCAATAAAGTAAATTTGATGTTGTTTTCAGTATCCTCAAATAACTTAACAAAACAATAATTGTATGACAACTTTGAACTTACGCTCTTTTTCAGGATGAAAATGGCAAATTATTTATCATCTCTCATGACATAATAATGACGGCCATGGTGGCCATTTATAGGCACATCTATAGCGATTTCTGTTGTTCTCGGAAATGTAATTTCTTTTCGTTGAAATAATCATTATTTCTAAAGCAGCTATTTTATAAAAATAGAAAATCTTCAGGTTGACTGGTCTCCATCTCTCAAGTTTATATAGTAACAAAACCAATTCATATTCATTATTAATTCAAAAACGGGAGCCCTTTGACTCCTTAAAAACTTATATATCGTCGAATTATTCATTTCGCCGAAATTTATTAAGCAAAAATAATGAAATAATGGACATTATTCTGCAAGTAGGCCACAAGGGCACTTTTACATGTCTGAGTCTGGCACCTGGCATTTCACAAGAGGAGCCCACTGTTGAGAAGTAACACCGAAAGAAACTCAATACTCAATACTCAATCATTTATTGCATTCCACAATGTTAGTTTACAGGATACTAAATAAACTTAAGTTCTAGTTGTACATGATGGTGAACTTAATTGTGGACCCTGCACAGCAAAATCGTGAAGAGAAGACGACTTATGTGTTGTTGAACTTACGTATTCTAATTATTCTATGTTAAACTTTAATTTCTTAGAATTTCTAAATTCGTTTCGTTATTATTTATTTTTTAATTAAATCTATTTTGTATTTATATATATTATTATATTATGTAATAGAATATGTAACTGGTGAAATATATGTACTTTTATGTTTTTATTGTAGTTTTTCCTCTAAGTATTCTGTTAACTCAACAGTAAGTAATTTTTTCAGAAAGCATAAGTACTTAACTATTACAGTAATATGAACTTAACTATGTATACGTAGTTCTCGAAGAAAACATTAAAAGTGTATTTTAAGATATATGAATGAGGAAAAGTGTAAGAATAAAATAGAAACTACAAGAAAGTATGACGGTTTAACACAATTTATGTACGTTTGATATGCTTTCTTATTAGAACTGTGTCCCTTAAACTAGTTAGGTACAATCTAAGAAGGAGTCAGTTACCCGGTTTCTGGTTCAGGCCATGTATTTTTGTCTATCAGATAGTCCTCTACTGTACACTATGCTTTAAACATTAGATTTTTTTTTTAATAATTTTTGAGAAATGTCTTGAATATTAAGAAAATAAACAAGATTTCTTCATATATATCAGGAACTATAATATTTTTCTGAAGTGACACAAAATTACAGTGACATTAATATTAAATAAGTTTTAACCAGAGACATTATCTGCCTGGTACTAAAACTGATATACAGCCTACTATAATTTACACAACTCAATACTCCCACTTAAATTATACATAACTAACTGTAAACAAATCTACAATAATATAATAAAAAAAAAATGGATACTAATATATATATTTTTTGTAAATCAAGTTGTTCTAAATAAACTTTCTATATTCCACCTGGATCCTTTTTAAGGCCAAATAACGATCTTACTCGTTTACACATTTTATTTTCTTGTACTCGTACTCCATTTGGACAGGTTTCACGCCATTTATCGCATTGAGCACAGCTGACAGCCTCATCATAAATCTCAGGATCAGGAATGGCAAAATCTACTTTGTTAGACTCAAACACTCTATTTCCTCTGGGACGAAGGGTTATGTTGAGAGGACCTACATCTCTTGTATCAAAATCAATTGAAGGCATGTATGTTGCGTCTTGCTCATCTTCAACAGTTCTCATACTTGCTTCACAATCATAAAATTCATCACTATCTCCACCTTCATTGCTTCGTTGCTCATTTCCGTCCTCTTCTTCTGAAACAAATGGCTGCTGATTATCTGCCACTTCTTCCAAATACATTTCGGTAAAATTTCGTCTAATTACAGGAGTATCATTTTCAAGGACGACAGAGTTTATTGAACAGTGTGCGACACCACCTGGTTCCATCGGGCCTCTGTTGGACTTCTGCTGTTGAATCACTTTAATGTTTAATTTGTACAAGTTGTCCCTTTCTAAAGATGCGCACATTACTAAATTATTTCCGTTATAAATTAATGCATTATAGTTTTGCTTGACGATTTGGTAACCCTGTCTTGCTATAACTCCTTCAGACAATAGATTGCGCTTAAAGTCTGGCACGTATAGAACATTTTTCAAAACACTCTTCTCCCACTGACCACTAACAAATCTCTCAATTAGAATACTTCCTTGGACAAGTATTTTGACAGCTTCCTGGTTTCCTAATTTTAACGAAGGTCCATTGTAAGGACTAAAATCATTAAAATATTCCTTTTTAAAAGAAATGTGGACTGAAGCACCGCTGTCGAGGATCCACTGTTCGCTCTCTGTTTCTTCATTAAGATACGCATGAAATGCTAACAAACATATTGATCTCTTCAGCGTTTTTCCTCGGTGCACGACATTCTTTAATAAAATGCCCTCGTTTTCTACATTTATAACATGAAAAACGGTGCTTCTGATTTCCTCTATCATTTGAACAAGTTTCTTTTGACAACCCTGGTTTCTGTTTGGCCACGAACAAAGCCATTTCACTCTCTTCTTCCGCACTTAGGCTCGCTTCTTCGTCTAAAAGACGGGCAGTCAGGTTCACTATAGTTTGCTTCGTAGGATCAAGGGACATCCATGCCTGATCTGTATTTGGCTGGCAAAGAACTGAGGATCTTGGTCATTATCGCAGTATCACTGATATTCTCCCCATTTTCCTTCAATTGTTTAGCCAAACTTTCAACTTTTGATATGTATTGAGCAATGTTGTCAGCAGCTGTCATTTTGTATTGATAGAAGCGCTCATGTAATAACATTTTGTTCAGCTCTGACTTTTGTTCGTAAATAGATTCCAGTTTAGTCATTACCTCCGATGCGCTGTCACAATTTTCCACCAGCGCAATTTGTTTTAGATCTATGGCCGACGTAAGTATGAACATGGCCATGCCATCGTCTTTCAACCATTGTACCACCTCCGCATCAGCAGTTGGTTTCGGCGTCTTTATATTAAGACCGTTGGCCCTTAAGGCGCAACTGATCTGAAACTTCCATTGTTTAAAGTTCGATCCGTCGAACTTGTTCATAATCATTTTTCCAATAAAATCCATTTCTTAACTTTTTTGTTAGAAAACGGCAACCACGTTTTTTACTGCTCTTTGTTTATCTTCGCCACATGCCTGGGCCCATAACCTATTGAATATTAAGAAAATAAACAAGATTTCTTCATATCCACTCAGTTGCTTCGAATTTTGAGTTGGACTCTATTTATATAAAAAAATAAGAGCGGTGACAGGTAGCCGTAGTTACCAAAAGCAATCTAGTGGATATATATCAGGAACTATAATATTTTTCTCAAACATGCTCGGAAATGTATGCGTTCTGCCGTCCTACGGTAAAAGGCGACCTTTTGACATTTTGCCGAAATTGAGTTATTAATACCACCATAATGAGAAAAAAAAGCTGCGTCGACCTATTTTATCCGTTTTTCGATAAGAGGCTTCGTTTTCAAGTTACTAGTAAGGTAAAAGAACGCATATGTCCTTAACTTGACAATATAACTAGCTTAAAAGGCGGTAATTTACCGATACTAGTCTAAAAAAACGAACAGTCGCCTTTACTAGACGATTTCTAAGATAGAAACACGTACAACACATTTTACTGCCTTTCAATTATATATCTTCTTCGAAAAAGATACGGCTCATCAAAACCTATAACACCGTATCCTTTATTTTTAGCCTAAAATACCGAATCTGTACTTTTTACGTGCTTTAAGATTAAAAACTGAACAATTTTATTGTAACATATTATCAATCTAAAAAAGCGTGTTTAGGATATTCGTACTTTATATGTAGTATTTCAACCGTGGTTATAGAAAAATATTGCCGAAATAGCCGCAAGTACTGCGTGCTAGTGTAGAAACCCGTATATGCCCCAACATCCGACATACGGTCCTTGGCTCGCAACTCGTACACGAAGCCCACAGCGAGCGCGCCGGCGCGGGGGCAAGTGTGCGCGGGAGGCACGGTCGTCGACGCCGGCAGCCAGCGCGCCAACATTCAAATTACAAGTACGTAGAATAAGGAAAAAATAATTGATTGTCAGTTTTTGTTGTTTTTTGCATGTATTCAATACAGTTATTACCTTAGAACGCCTAAATTATCAGTTAGAGTAAAGTTAAGGTAGTAAAATTCCGCCACAAACAACGTTGGACAAAAACAGATTCGGACTTTTAACTTAGTATTGGACAAGATTTTTTACCATACGTTTATAATTAACTATACCTTTTAATTTGAAGTAACTTCCATTTTTGATGTCATTTATACGAAAAATAGTTATTAAAGGTGGGTTATTTTATAGTTTCATTGATTTTTTTATGGATAACAATACCTAATACAAGATTTGCGAAGATAACGCACACTGTCAAAAAACAAACCGTAATTTCGGAATAGTGCAGACCAAATATGTCTTTATTAATTTAAATTGTGAAAAGTTTTCTAAAAATGAAAAAAACTAAGCTGGGTTAGGCTAGTCTTGTGCTTCTGTTTTTCTTTCCCTGTATCTGCCTGACTGACATTCAACAGTTTTTAACATAAATACCTTTATCTTATTCCTAGGTACAGCAGTACAAAATATTTTATAACTCATGGCTTTTATAACTTACAACTTATGTTTTTTTTTTTCAATTTCGAGTGAAATTAATAGGTAGGTACATAATAATTGGTATTATATTTATATTGTTCCGCTTAGTTTTAATTTGACGAAACATCATTTCTATCTTCTGTTATTAAAATTACCAACTTTTCTGCATCTTGGTTGCCAATTATCCCGTTCATGTAGTAAAAAGAGATGGCAAAATCCTTCTTTACAACACATTAGGTACAAATTATATCTGCGTCATGTCATAGCGTCCGGGAAGTATAACTACATAAAACACGATTGAGTAAAAACATACACATATGAGGGCCTTTTAAAGTTACTTAGGTGTACGTATTGTACGGGTTTTACTTTTTATTTCATAAAAGAAATTCACTATACACACAGCCAATCGTCCATAAGTCACGTTATCAAAAAATAATTAAAAAAAAATAAACGGTGTTGTTGTTCTCTGCGGCCTGTTTTTGCGAGAAAGTGAATAAGTATATAATCAAATGTAAAAATATTATAATATTGTGTCAAATCAAATTCAATCTATTTTTTACTTTACCACCGCCTGATAAATATTTTGTAACAAAGAAATTATTTCTACAATTGTCGTACGTTTAAAAATTTCCTATTTAACCAAAGTAAATGTTAAATAAATGGTTTCATTATCATTGCCACATAATATTATTAAATTTGACCGACTAATCGCAACTCTTTTAAAATTAAGGCGAGAAATGAAACTTGATGATATTGATTTTCATACCTAAATTAAATATTACTTCGTCGCATATTTGGAGAAAAGCACTATGCCTATATAAGTATACATACCTCATACTCATCCATAAAATGACTTTTCCAGCCTCTGCACTCTGCAGTAATATACTATAACTGAATACAAAGATGCGAGTATAATAGTGACAATTATTGAGACATAAATTTATGAAACATGTAATGTCTCATTTTTTTTATGTGGGTAGGTACACCACAATTTATTTATTTTTATTTATTTAAGGCTGAATTATTGAGACGCTAAGTACTGCGTTTTGTTACCTCTTCTCCCACAAGTACTAACTTATAATACCGTATACGGCATATTTTTGGTAACGATACGTCATTTTATTTTAGCACACGAAACAGTTTTATTGACAAAATAAAACTTATGACTAATTTACCTAACTAAAAGGCCGTATTAGCACGATGTGGTCTTATTACTTTGACTGTTGATACGTCATTACACCTTAACGCAAAGTTATAAGACCGTATACACCATATTCGGCATTTAAGCTTAGCTTATCATATTTATAACAGAAAATACTAAATTAAAGAACCGTATAGTGCGTTTATACCGCCTTTTAGCTAGTTTTATATTTTACTTTATATTTTTACTGCTAAGCTAAAAATGTTTTTTATGTCTGTAAAAAAAACTATTTCACTTAAAAAAGTGAGAATGCCATAAAAATCAAGTCCCAACACGCTGCTATAAAACGCAGAAAAAAATAGTCGAATAAGTTGCACCAATTTCTAGAAATAGAATTTTGCATTTTATTTGACGTTTTTTGCGATTATCTCGAAAGTGACTTTTGTCAAAAGGTCGCCTTTTACCGTAGCACGGCAGCGTTAATGTCCCGATATGAGGACATGAAGTTTCTCGTTTATGGCTCCCTACATTACTTCTTGGCCTAGGCCAAAAAATTTAGTATAAAAATCCATTATTGTCCGCTGCTCTAACTTTTTAAATTTTCTTACTAACGTTAAATTGGCAAAGGAAAAATTGCATACAGCCACCCACCACTGCCATCTGTAAGCATACTTGCGATATAAAAAAAAAAACAAAATCTATGGTACTATATTTATGTGCGGTTAAACATGGTGCTCAAATAGCTGGATCAAATAACATATTTAAAAAATAAAAAAGGCAGCAATATGAACAACTTTTTTTCTGCTTATTCGTATTTCGTAGTGATTATAATATAATTTTTCTCCAACTTGCTTGGAAATGTTCCCATTAATGTAGTAAAACTGGACCGCGAAATCGTTCGTTATATTTAGAAGGCGTTAATGAAAATTAAAAAAAATATATATTATTGGCCTTAGCCGGGAAATCAATATTATTTAAATAAGACGATTAAGTAAAAAACACACCTTCCGTTTATAACGTCTCATACAAATGAGGCTAATCTTAATTTGGCCGGTTACTGCATTTTTACCTTTAATTTTTTCAAAGACTTTGATAATTCACCATACAGCCAATTGTCCACTAAATTTAAAAAATAAAAACTATTATAAACTTTTTAATTGTTCTCTGCGTTTAATTCTTGCACTGAACATTTTTTTGCTCTGCTACTGTCAATGTATTTGAAATATCGACAAATTTCGAATAACGGACAAACAATTTAAATAATAATCTTATATGCGGTTAATTTATTTTCATGATTCTTAGTTATTTATTAGAGATTTCTCACGAAAGTTTTAATTTTAATAATATGATGATATTTAATGAGTGAGTTGAAAATTAATAAGTGTACCAAAAAAACAAATAAAAAATAAAACAGAAATGATTGTGTCCAAATCAATATAAAAGTTATTTTGAACTTATGATCTTCTCCGAATGATAAATATGGTATGGTTTCTAAAAAAAAAACAGTGTGTTTAGAAGTTGTTAATTTAACTAAAATTTATAATTACCTATGTGCATATTTTTTGTTATTGTGTTTTCATATATATTTAATTCTTATTCATATATTTTGTTTTAAATCAAACATATGATTCGGACCCGAAATTTTATTCCTATTCCTAAAAAAAATAAGTACCGAATGAACTTCATGGTACTGATATATTAAATTAAAATGTAAATTGGTGATTATTTCCAAGCATATTTGGAGAAAAGCACTATACAAGCCTCGGCGGGAATGTCAGTTCGCAGATTCGTATTATTGAAGGACTCGGCTACGCCTCGTCCTTCAAAATCATACTCATCCACGGACTGACTTTTCCCGGCCTCGGCAGTAATATACTATTAACAGACATAAAAATTACTTCTAGTGATGAGAGTGACGGGGAACTTATGAACAAAGGATGACGGGGAACTTATGAGAAGGCAAATTTAGCCATGCAAAATGAATAATATTTTTTACTTTTTTCTCGTAGCATATTTTGTTTTGTTTACTTGATTATCTATTAGTTATTTTAATTTCAATATTTCCTCACATCGTTTGAGAAAAGCACTATACAAGCTTCGGCCGGAACAGGGATTGCAGGACTCGTTCTATCTGGCCTCGTCTTCGACTCGGCCATCTACGCCAAACTCGTCCAGCAATCCCTTACTTCACGGCCTCTGCAGTAATGTACTATTTCTGAAGTGACACAAAATTACAGTAACATTAATTATAAACAAGTTTTAACCAGAGACATTATCTGCCTGGTACTAAAACTGATATACAGCCTACTATAATTTACACAACTCAATAAAATGGAAAGGCTAATTTTAAAACATGATCAGATAACTTGTTATAAAAATAAATGCATTGGCCTAGAAATGATTAACATACCTACTTTACGAGCACGAAACTTTATAATAGCAATTTTATTTTTAACCGACTTCAAAAAAAAGGAGTTTTTTTTTTTTAATGTTTGTTACCCCATAACTCCGTCATTTATGAGTCGATTTGGAAAATTCTTTTTAGGTTCATGAATAGACATCTCAAGGTTGGTCCCATAAAATTTTAGTGAAGATCGGATGACGAGATTCATGAGGAATCGAAGAAATTCCTGAAATTTTATAGGCACTCATAATATTTTTCATATATTTTCTAAAACTATTTAAGTATTTGCATACGGTAGTCATCATCTTCCAATGCTGAACTGATGATGGAAGGTACAACTCCTTAACGCTTAGGAGTTAGGAGATAATTCAAACGAGATGCATGCCTTCAAGACCTCCTGATCACCCCGCCATAAGTATTTTATACGGATCACTAAAAAGCAAAAAAAAAAATTTTAAACAAAAAAAAGAACCGACTTCAGTCTTTCTTTCTTTTGTTAATTTTTTTTTTCTAGTGTTAAACTGTGGACATCGCAATTTTTTTGTAAATTAATCCAGGTTCTTAATAACATATGAAAATGTATTCCTCTGTTGTCATACGTTTTTCATAATTCTGGCATATATCCTATTGATTAGGTTAGGTTTGTTTTATAACAATCTCAAATAGTTTACGGTAGCAAAGAAAAATACTTTTTTCGTCGAAATGTATCTTTCGACGAAAAATAATTCTAGGAGTCAATATAGACCCTTCGAAAATGCATCGCATTGCTTCGTTAGAAAAATCACCGATAAAGAAAAAAAACACCATAAATCCGTCTATATCAGGCCAATAAATGATTATTTCCGGGGTATGAAAAACGCTATGTCGCTTGAAAATGCAAATTAATTGAGCGAGAGCGGCAGCGGCTCCCAACCGATAGTATTGAATAAAATTAGCATAACAACATTATTGGGACCGAGGCACAAGCGGAAGCGGAAACGAATAACCAAAACATTGCTTACCTGTACGTGCTCCAATATAACTTTGAGACGCGCCTCTTTGCCGCTTGACATACCTGACACTTTTCTTTCGATACCGTGTGCGCAAGCAGGTGGCGGTGAGTCGCGCGTAAAGCATTGTCGTGGCAAGATATGCTGTAGCGGCATTGTACGATACACTACTATTTTTACATAAAACTTACCCATAAAGAAAAGTGGGAGCGCCTGCATAAAATTAGGTACGCCTTTATCGTATCTAACTTAAAGACTGAGTGAGTTTCCACTGAGCGCAGCTGAACGGAGTGGACCGTGTGTGATGAATCATATTGCTCAAAATCGCGCGTACGCATGAATGGAAACAATGTCAATGGTCAAATTGTGGTGCTCAAGCGGCATTGAAAACGCACAGAATTGAATTGAAAAAACCTTGCGAAACATGGACGCACATTGAGGGGTCCGTGGGCAGTGGAGCACGTCTAAACAGTATTGTTATCAGCTTGCTAATGGATTTCTTTTGGAAGAAATTGGTGTTGTTTCAACACACCTCTTTTTCAAAACCCCTCTGTCTCATGATCATCATCATCATCATCTCAGCCATAGGACGTCCACTGCTGAACATAGGCCTTCCCTATGGACTTCCATATATACCGGTTGGAAGCGACCTGCATCCAGCGCTTTCCGGCGACCTTTATAAGGTCATCTGTCCATCTTGTAGGTGGACGTCCTACGCTGCGCTTGCTGGTCCCTCTGTCTACCCTGCCGTAATTAACGTTAAGTTAGTATTAAACGTTACTTTCCGTGGACAGGACATCCACTAACCACGTTTGCCGTGTTCTGTAATTAAAAAAAATAATACGCTACCCGCTAGTATCTTGCATTGACCAAAAAAAACCTGGAGACTTCAATTTTATTTAAGCTAAAGATTTTGCCGCAAAAAAGCCACACGGCTTTGAGGAAAGATCTTTGATTTCGAGAAATAGCAGCAGCAAAGGGATCTGTTGGGCTCCGGCGGAATTTGTGATCAATTTAATATCCTTCAGTGAAAGCAAGACACTCCGTTGACGTAAAAATATCAAGAATATTTCAGTAGCTAAGTTCAACGTTGAATTAAATAATCGTAGTTACTTAAAATAGATTTTTTGAAGATTTTAAGAAGACGTTTGGATTAGGAAAATAAGTTTTTAATGTACAACTTGACTCCGCAAGCAGAGCTTGTTCCAAAATTACTGGAAAGTCATTTTTTACGATTCCAACCATATCCACCCCATATCCCTACCATTTTGGAAATTTCGACAGTAAATATCTATCTAGGTTTTATTTTATGAGAATCGGGTGAGAAATGGGGCCTCTAGGCGAGAACAGCCGACCATCCGAACATCCGGAAGCTGAACCACAGACGCTTTGCTCTCTCGGCCAATGAGTAAATCATCAATGGTTCTATTATCTATCTATCAGCCCAGACGTCCACCTAGTCGGGGGGCGTTCCACGCCGCGCTTTCCTATACGTGATCGGCGATCGCCACTCCAGGACTTTGCTGTACTGATAATATCCTCATTTCTGATTTTATCACACAGTTAAACTCCGATCATAGCCTTTTCCATTTGCTGACTCTAAGCCGCCTCATAAGTCCCATTGTGAACGACCACGTCTCAATTCTATAAGTGCAACTGGAATTATCGTCATGCACAAGTCCGATTCGCAGTCGGGCTTTTATTATTTCATCCGAACAAATTATTCAATCCTTTTCCCACACCCGCTTTTTCCAATTCGCCAATTCTGCCAATTCGCTAAGTCTGAATTCCGCACAATTGCATTTCACCCCAACGATTCGGCATATTCAAAGTTTTATCTTGCAGACATGTTTAGTTTAAGCAAATTCTGGACAATCAAACCGGACAAAAAAAACTTAGTTATTTTTTAATACGATTAGAATAGAATAGAAACGCTTATGGAGGAAAACACGTCATTAAAATTACAATCCAGTCGATTGAGATTTTTATAGCGAGGATCAACTATTTTTTTTTATACGAACTATTTAAGCCGCTTAGGACCAAAGCATGCGATGCCAGAATATTATGTCGTTTAAATTCCATTGCTGTGTGTTAACGTCTCAAAAGCTGTGTAAACGCTTATTAGTTGACACCGATACATTTTAGTTTACATAGCCGTATGGCGTTATAACATGGCGGCTACTATTTCGCGGTGTTAAAAAACGGATGAAAAGAATCTAAACCCTTGAATCGAATTTTAAATTTATTTTGTTATATGAACTGAAACTAATATCAACCGACAGCTTTTTGCTTAAGCGATCTTAGATTTTTTTTTCTTATATAAACTTAAATACCCTATTGTACGTATTTGATTCCATTGTTCCCTCTCCTCGGAAATACCAAAGGCATTCGCGTGCCAGTGCTAAGGTTTATTGTCTGCAGAGGTCACTGAATGTAGGTGGTTGAAGGCAGTGGGTAGCTGCAGCGTATTAGGTTGGAAAATCTATTTACGCCTCAATTCTGGGCTATTTAAGGCATTGCATGAGTTTCAGCATAGCTATTGACAAAATATAGATGCGCGCTGCCGTTGTAATATGACCCTAGATATATATCTTACGTTTGTAATCGAAGACGTAGAGACAATAACGTTGGAGGTATGATTTTTTTCTTTATTCGTACAAACTTGTGTACAAACTTTAAAAAAAGTTAAACAACCAAAGCAGAAGATCAGTAGCTACGACTTGTCGCGACTTTTTAGCTGCCTCAAATAGCTTAATATGGCGTTTTCGAAATAAACGTACACTTCTACTTTTTTTGTTAAAAACAATAAAAAGGCGGCAATGCAATAATTCAGTTTTGAAATATAGTGGCTAATAAAACGTATCTGTAGATATTTATTTTGTTTTCGTGCACCATTCTTGAGAAAAGCGCTATATTATTATTGTCTCAGCTGGAAGGGCAATTGCTAGCTTCGTATTAAATTAAACAAACTCGGACTCCCAAGGTCGTCTATTTAAAATTAATACTCAGCCAGCAATTGCCTACTTCCCTCGCTTCAACAACAATGTACTATTATCAGATGCCGTCCAATGCAGAATAAAAGCGCAAATCGCGGTATTCTACTGGAGAGACTTCAAACATGATGCATTATGTTTTTTTTTTATACTACGACGGTTTATTCATATTATGTCGGTAGAAACATCAAATTACCCGGTATCTTGCTTAGACAAAGCTCTTAAAGCCAACAAACTCGAACTCTTGATCCTTGAAATGTTTTTGTGGCTAGAAAATCTCGTTAAGCTGACAGTCTACCGGATTAGATACGGTGGCTGTATCCAATCCATCATGAAGTTACGCCTTATTGGGTTAGTCTGAATTTTGCTGTTGGGAGACTGGTAGTTTTAAAACTTCAGTATCTAAACAAGAGGCAGTCTTACGGATAAACATGAGCGACATACCTACTATTATTTAAAAAATGAATTATGAATTAATCATCTATTGAATTAGAAAACAAAACAAGCAATGTTGAGCTATAGCATCAAAACCAGCAAGTTAAACAATTAAATGAACTAAATTTATAATATGATTAGTAAGGGTTTCTCTTTGTACTTTCAACGCACTTAAAACACATTTACGGACCAAAAGACCTGAGCTTTAAGGGATTAAGTGTGCTCAGCGTTCATTGCGTAGTCGGCGCAAGTGAGCTGACGTAAGTTGTTTTGAAAGACTTCTGTTGAGGGTAACTGCATATTAAAACGGTCCAAAAAGTACTTCACGGTCATTTTGTAAGAACTTTTTATACGGAAAATATTCAGAAAATGAAATGAAAACAAGCTTGGTTAAGTAAAATGGGCGAGTTATTGTTTATTTCTCCTTCAACGGAAATTGAGTATTTCTAGGGTCGAGTTAGTTATAACTTATGTAGATAGGGCTGTAGGTATCGTGAGCTTAGGGATGTCTGTAACTCTCGTCTCTTTCGTTTGGTGGTCCTTATTCCTTAAATGATTATTCAGACGGCGGGATATTTCATCTACATAATCCCTCCTATTTCTGTACTAAAGTCGAGTCAAAAGTGTCCTACAAGGCATCTTTGTGAGTTCTTGACCAACTTTAACGACGTGATTGGCGAAGTGACAGTGCTTTTATTAAAACTTTCGTGAGACATATTTAATTATTGTATTAAGCGGTTTACACTCACGTGAAATTGTCAGGAACGGCCCGACATGTTTCGAACTCGTGGCTCCATACGACGGCGGCGATTCATCAGGGACGGCTGCCCGTACACCGCCGCGGCAAACTCGTCACTGCTGATACTTTGACCGACGTTCCGCTCTGAGCGCGCGCGCCGATGGCGCGGGGGCGGGGGGTGCTTGCAAGCCCGCAACTTGTCCGTCCAGCACTCCAACGTCACTTTTGTCATCAATAGACATTACGCACACTTGACTAATGGTGTCCACGGGATTGTCCAAACGCACAATATGTTTCGCCGCCGGAAGCACAGGCTTCCATGCTGGAGGTAAAGCCCAACCGCCGTCTCTATTAAAATTCGGGCGCCGTCCGATCTCGATAGCTTCGTGTACCTTACGTTGTATATAACGTTTCTCACGTACCAACACTCTTGCTTTATCGAAACGGACAAAATGAGACGCACCGGCTTCGACGACATGTTCAGCGACCGCGGAATTATTCGTGTACAGCTTCCGTACACTGCGTATGTGCTCAGACAACCTTGCAGACACATTACGTCCCGTCTCCCCGATGTACGCCTTGCCACACTCACAGGGTATTTCATATACGCCCGGGCTACCGAACGGATCTTTATCTTTAGGTGACTGCAACAACTGCCTTACCTTAGTCAACGGACGGAACCAGGTTCTAATACTGTATCGGCGGCGTAACATGTGTCCGATGGTATCCGTCACCCCTTTAATATAAGGCAAGTACGCAGACATGTCGGGCCGTTCCTGACAATTTCACGTGAGTGTAAACCGCTTAATACAATAAGTGACAGTGCAGTTCACTACTGAGTCGGCAGTCCTGGGTTCAAATCACGGCAAGAGCAAATATTTGTTCCTTGTTCATGGATGTTTTCTATATGTATTTAAGTGTGTAGTCTTTGCTCAGTTTGGGACTACATCGATTTGTTTGATTTATCTATATAATCATCGTCCAGTGCCTATAACACCAGCCTACTAGATCTTACTGTTGGACTAAATCGATTTGTGTCATGTTGTCTAATATAAAAATATTATATATTTTGTGTGATTGTAGTAATATTCCAAACAACATGTGACATGGCAAGTTGCTTCTCTATACAAGTTTAGAATTTTACAATAGTGTAGAAGAATAGACTGTGACAGCTTTTTTTCTTCCTTCATGCGAATAAAGTTGCTGGCGCCTTCCGTCCTTAACACAGTTATTGAACTTTGGCTAAATCTCATTATTCTGTATGGCCCGTCGCTATCGAGCGAACTCTTTAAAATTGGATTGTACACTTCAATTCGATCTTCAAGTTTATGAGAGATGGCCGACACGAAATCGGTTAGTGCTCGTACAGAGCTTGAAGCGTCTTCGTTATTATCCGTTCCATGCTTCACCACAAAATGGTTTCGCTGGAATTTGAATGTCGCGCTCGCGTATTTGAAGTCGATAATCCGTTTACTTTGGGATCAAATTTGAAATCCTTCTCTGGGATACAGTTTATTTGCGCTTGGGATTTTTGCATTATCTAGAATGATTCGGGCCAATTTGGGAACTGTGCGATACAACACAAATATTTTCCGGCCATAAGAGTACCGTCTATCGACGAAATGTCGCATCTTGCGATTCCTAAGACGCGTTTTGCGTTAGGAACATCCACAAACACACCGTTTATAGACAAACTGTCGTATCTTGTGATTCCTAAGAGGCGTGTTTAGCGGCGGTACAGTACTTTTATCTCACGAGCGCGGGTGAGCCATGTTTGTGTGAGTAATGTACATGCACATTGGCTCTGTGTGGGTGAGCCGGAACTGTTCGCTCCCGAGCTCCCCCGCACAGAGCCAATGTGCATGTACATCTACTCACACAATTACATGGCTCACCCGCGCTCGTGAGATAAAAGTACTATAATTTGTTGTATGCAAATGGTTCGTCCATAGACGTAGTGTGTTTCTTGCATGTCTTATAAGCAGCTAGTTGAAAAAATTAATGGCTCTAGTAGCAGGTAGGACGCTCGTGTTGGCCCGCGAAGCCGTTGGAAACGCAGGTTCGAATCCCGCCTGAACCATTTAATTTTCAAATTTTTCGGCTCATTGTAAACATGTGAAAATGCCTTTATTTACATTGGATATGCTCGTACCTTATCCAAATGAATACTTCAAATAACTTGATATATGGAATGTTACTCAGTCGAGTAAATATTTGAAGAGTAACCTGTAATTTGCGTCCATTAGAGCTGTCATGAAACGTTTGAGTATCGCATTTCTGTTTTTAAGCCTTTATTCACCTAAAGCATTTAGTTTCACTTAAAAAAAAACAATTGCTTTTATCTTATTTTTGCATTTGTAGCTGGAATAAGGGTCGTGCTATTTTTAATTGGAGAAAAAGGTACAACCACCCTTGAGGATTTTTCAAAATTACTCATTAGATATGATGTTATTGGATATTTTTTCTATTTAACTAAATATGCTGAGTAAATTTATAAAATATGTAATGTCTCATTTTCTTGAATGTACGCACCACAATTTTTATATTAAACCATTGATACAAAGATAAGCTCAAAGAAAAATATTAAATGAGTTACCTGGTGGAAGAGACCGGGAATCGAACCCGGTACCTCTGGATTGCCGGCATTCCGCCACCCTAAGTCCCAAGCATCTTCCAAATTGTTCCTTATGCTTTGTGCGTCGATCTTTGCATCTGTTTATTAGAATTCGGTCTATTCTATAGAAATAATCCTTTTGCTTGAGCGAATCCACTTAGCTTTGTACCCCATGAACAATACTCATTATCTGTATTGTTAGCTGTGGCCACAACTGCCACTTCAAAATGTAAGGCGTTATAAGTGCAAATTACTTTTACACTAAATTAGTCTTTAAGTCAAACGAAATAAGGTTTACTCTTAAACAAAGAGAACAGAGATGTTGGTCACTTATTGTCATTAAGTCATTATAAGCATCGATAGGAACTTCACTGCTCTTTCACTTACGAAGTGACCAACATCTGTGTTTCTTTGTTTAAGAGTAAACCTTATTTCGTTTGACTTAAAGACTAATTTAGTGTAAAAGTAACTTGCACTTATAACGCATTACATTTCGAAGTGGCAGCTGTGGCCACAGTTAACAATACAGATAATGAGTATTGTTCATCGGGTACAAAGCTAATGGGATTCGCTTAAGAAATGGGCTTCGAACTATACTAGGTAAGTCATTTCAAGTTTTTCTTTGAGCTTTGAACTTTGTATCAATGCGTTAAATATGCTAAGGTCATGTCATTGTATTTCGTCTTCATGAAATTATAATAACGATCTTTTGATTGTGATTGCAGGGTCGTTTCAGCGTTTTATAGTTTAGTTAATGTTTTTTTACTGTACCTTGATGATTGAAATAATTCACTCGTTTTATTGAGACATGTAGAAAGAAGTTCATGCTTACCTGTAACAAACAAGTTTAACATTATTGATTTATTTTATAACATTCGCTGTTTTACTCTCAAAATATAGTCAAAAACTAGGCATTGACTCCGTATACTATATCCGTCTCACATATCGGAAACATCTCCTAAGTGGCTCTCTAGGAGAGATCTTTAGATTATATCGCCACTTAAGTTTGCCCCTCATTTATAAGCAAAGGAAAAATAACATATTTTGGCAACAATATAGATAAGTACATCAATGAAACTTAGTTTTCTAACTTTATCTGGGCACTAAACGGTCAGCGGGTCTATGACTGTTGCTTTTATCGAGCGATATATAATCGACGAAGCATCTGTCATGATTTGACAAGATGTGAGTGTGAGTGACAGATGCAATGTCACTTATTTATGACGTGATAAACGCAACCATCAAAGGTCCTGCTGAGTCCTGACAAAATTTTGAGGTGTTTCCCCGATTGGGGACGGTATGGGCGGGAGGAGACTCGAATGAGAGTCTCAAAATGGCCAGCTGCTTGTGTCCGGGGTGTTTTAAAATATTAATTAAGGCTATTTCCTAGTTTTGTATTGTCTAATTGTCCAAATTTCGTCCAGCTTTTACTCCTTATCCATTTAAATATAGGAGACTTAAATCCCTGAGAATTAGTCTTCCGTTATATAAAACTAATCCCTTACCAACATCATAAATAGGTGTTCACTTAGATAGCACACTGAGCTGGAGGGTGCAGGTAGATGAAATTAGCCGGAAAGTCATTGGCTCGCTTCATGCTCTCAACAAACTGAAAAATTTCTTGCCCATCAAAACTAAGGTATTGCTTGTAAATGCACTATTACTACCCATAATTGATTATGGTGATGTTTGTTATCCGGACTTAAATGAGGATCTTCTTGATAAGTTGGATCGACTTCTTAATAATTGTATTCGCTTTATTTTCTGTCTCCGTAAATATGATCACGTTTCTTCTTACCGCTCTCAGCTTGGCTGGTTTCCCATCCGTCAACGACGCAATATTCGTATGCTCTGCACTCTCTTTTCAATACTCAATGATCCACAAGCTCCTGAATACCTGAAAACCTTTTTCTGCTATGTTGAATCCACTCGTAACCGTAATTTTCGCTCTTCCGGCAATCTTGCCCTTTCTATTCCTCTTCACCGTACTGGTTTCATGTCTAATTCTTTCTCCTTGCAAGTGGCTCGCCTCTGGAACGGTCTTCCTCTCACAATCAAACAGGCTCCGAGTAAGTTGGCATTTAAAAGGGCCGTGCGAAGTTTCTTTGCTGGCAGAACTGAAGTCTCATAGTATATCTGCTTGGTTTGTTTCATCGTCGTATATATTTATGTATGTATCTATTTATATATATGTATATTATATGTATGTATGTACCTAATATGAGTATTTTAATTATATGTAATTATGTTGTCTGATGCACCGCCTACAATTTCTCTGCTTTGCCCTAAGGTTGACTGGTAGAGAATGCCTCATGGCATTAAGTCCGCCTTTTGTACGTTAAGTTTTTCTTTTGTGCAATAAAGTTTAAATAAAATAAATAAATAAATAACATGTTATTCTAACGAGGTAACATAATATATACACCCAGACTGACGTGCCCTGGGAAAACAGTGTGAACATGATGGAAAAATAATTTTCCTATAAGGAAGCCGCGACAAAATTGATCTAATAAACTTGGGACTTAGGTACGAGAAACGTGTTTTATATAGGAAATGTGATATAAAAGTGGAACATATTTATTATGATATTACCCTTCTTTTATTTCTTTATTGGCGGGTTGATGTCTCTAACGATTTTATGAAGTGTTTGCAAGTTTAAAAAGTGTGGTTCATTGATGATTCCTACTTGTTTTATTGTTATTTTAGGTATGTTTCATTTCATTAAGAGTTTTTTCTACAATACAGACTGATGAAGATCTATTTGATTTCTTAGAAGTTTCGGTGGTTGTAATTTCACCAAATAATATCTAAAAGGAAATTTCAGCCGTCTAACTTTTGATAAGGTGTTAGCTTGGAAAAAAGGTTTTTACAGATCATAAATCTTACTCGTTCCACTTGAAATGCTTCGATGTAAGTATACTTGCAAACTTTGCTGCCTTTTTAGGGTTCCGTAGTCAACTAGGAATCCTTACAGTTTCGCCATGTCCGTCTGTCCGTCTGTCCGTATGTCCGTCCGCGGCTTAGCTCCGTGATCATTAGTACTAGAAAGCTGAAATTTGGTATGAGTATGTGTATGTATCACGCCGACAACACAGTAAAATAAAAACAAAAAAAAATTTTTTTTGGGGTACCTCTCGAACACCTAAAGTGGGGGTGAATTTTTTTTTTCATTCCAACACTAGTGTGTGGGGTGTCGTTGAATAGGTCTTTTAAAAATAATAGGGTCTCCAAACATTATTTTTTTATAAAGTCAGCAGTTTCGTAAATATTCGCTTCGAAAGTAAAAAAAATAGTGTCCCCCCCCTCTAACTTTTCAACCACGGGTCAAAAAATTATGAAAAAATTCATGAATATGAGGCCTTATAAGATCTTTCAATGAAAACTATATTGAACAAAATCGGTTAAGCCATTTTTGAGTTATCGCAAAATTTCATAATTTTCTTAAAAGGATGTAAGTTGACTTCCAGGAGGTAATAAGTAACTACAGTTACTTGGCGTTTACGATATTTTTATAGAGCTTGAAATCTTTCTCGTAACTTAAGTCTATTGTGAAGGATGAGTAACTACGGAACCCTACACTGAGCGTGGCCCGACACGCTCTTGGCCGGTTTTTTTTTAACTTATTATGAGCACGGTGTACGGTGTATTTGAGAAACGGTGAATAGTCACCAATATCGCTTTTTCATACGCATCTTTTATATAAGTAATTAATTAGAAAAGGATAGTGAACCTTAAAATAATATTTTTCAATAAGAATTATTATGTACAATAAATTCATGACTTAATAACTAATAACTCAATTTTTAAAACTAGATTACAAAAATAACAAGGTTAAAAAAACACCGCTCCCTGACGTTTCTGGTCCAAAGGTGCCCATAACGCTCGCAGCAATGCAATCGCAATGGACACCCTTTGTACCAGAAATGGCTCGGAACGCCCCTTTTTAGGGTTCCGTACCCAAAGGGTAAAACCGGGACCCTATTACTGAGACTTCGCTGTCCGTCCGTCTGTCACCAGGCTGTATCTCAAGAACGGTGATAGCTAGACAGTTGAAATTGTCACAGATGATGTATTTCTATTGCCGCTATAATAACAAATACTAAAAATAAAATAAAATAAATATTTAAGGGGGGCCCATACAACAAACGGTTGGTTGCGTTAACTGTGCACCTCATTTGTATGGGGCGCTATACATACCAGGTGCAAACTTAACTTAACCACTTAAGGATAGAAGGTGCGCCGCCGCTTGGCCGGTTTTTTCATTTCATTTTTATAATTTTTCTTTTCTCCACATGAAACAGGCTTTCAAAATATCATCGTACCTATCGGTTTGTTATGTTCGTTGACTCGAATTTTACTAGATCGAATATTCGCTAGGTCGTTTTTTGCTCAATGGTAAACCGAAGGGCGAACGCAGCGAACCTTATGGGAGTCCCACCTGACTGATTAGGACGATTTAGTCGCAGGCATAAATTAAATTTCGTTTATAACCGACTTTAAAAGAAGTAGGAGGATCTGTTTCACTGTATGTTTTTTTTTATGTGTGTATCACCGCCAATTGTGGACGGATTCTATAAATTAGTTTTTCTACTCCAGTACTTTTTTTTGTCATTTATATACTAACTTTAATATAAAGACATAAATTATGAAAGTCTGTAAAAGTCTATACTCTACTGCCCAAAAAAACACTGCTAAACGATGTTATAATGTCGCCAAAAAAGCATCACTCAGTACCTCAGATTACAAGCTGCATTCACACAATTTGCAATTTAAAAAAAAAAACGTATGTTCTAAACTGTACTAGGGCATTGCTGCCAACTTAAAAAAAAGTTTTATCTTCAGTGCATGGATGTTTAGTATAGTGAACGTATAACTTTATGTATACTTTCATATTTTCTGACAGATGTTTAGTACAGTGAACGAATACTTTTATGTATAGGTAAGTTCATATTTTTTTGACAGATGGACGTCAATAAAAAAAAAGTTTATCAGAGACTATATTTTACGGGAACATGTAATCATTTTCTTTTTTGTTTATTTGCATTTTATTTATGAAATGTCGTGTTGTAGAAAAAGTATTGTATGCAACGTTGTATAAGTAGGTCAAAAAACGGTCGTGGCATCTTTCTTACGATGTTACACTCACATAGTAACCCATGCCACTCACGTTTTTTGCCCCCTCTGATACAACGGTTGCATAAAATACCATTTTATTTGAAAGTGTCTTCTCCTGAGGTGGTCCTATTGTCACCATGTCCGTATCTGATCATGGGATCCCACGGAAATCGAAGGCAACCCTCTAATGTTATTCATGTATTTTATAAAGTTATGGCACCGACTTTAAAAAGTGATTCAAAAAGGGTTATTTCTGGCTTTTCATTTTCTTTTGCGGTCGGTTCATTTTGTTTTATCATTAAATACAGCTACTGGTAAAGAGAAGTGCGATTTAAGGTGAAAACAGCTGGAAAGCGTCTGGACATCTAAACATGAAATACATTAGGGCCAAACAGAATTGAAGAAGCTTCGCTCCTTCGGTCAATTATTCTGTTATCGAATAAGGTCTTCCACGTCAAAATTGCCTACATCATCGCATCTTAAGCGTTGCCATGAATAATGAAACTCATATCACATCTACACGCCGGCCTTAAATATACCGGAATAAAAGATCGTTTCCACCATTTTCCCTATTCCCGGCAAACGCTGCCGTGTTACAGTAAAAGGTCGTATCGTAACACGGCTTTCATAGTAAGATACGACTTTTTACCGTAGCATGGGAGAACGGCTACCGCGCCTGATCATGACAGAGTCACGGAAGATATAAATCAACATTACTCCGCAAAAACTTAGGGAAACGATAGTAAGAAACAGGTTACTGCTTAGGAAATATGGAAAAGGATAATAAGAAGTTGTATGGTGTATCATTAAATAGTGATAGATGGTTACATTGTATTTGTTTTTCGTGGTTATGTATGTTCATTTTTTGTCCTTGTTTTTTACCGTACCTTTTGTCTTTGCTTCCATGGGAACATCAATGAATCCATTTTTATTCCTTAGATAATAAAACGCGACAGTAAGTACTGACATAATATAACATTCATCTCAATAAGAAAAATTCGAGATCTGGTTACTTCGAATAGAGCATATCGCTAAAGCAGACGTGAAGGGTTCTTGGAAATATGTCAGTGTCAAAGGTCGAATTTAGGCCTTTTTCTTACTATATTTCTTTATAAAAATAAATGATAGTGCGCAAACAAAATAAAAATACTAAAATGTAACTGCGAGGTTCGCTTATCGCCATGTTATCTTCTAAAAGTGACGCTTAAAAATATTCCTCGTTTTGTTTAATAATCTGCCTTCCCACGCATTTGCGCAAAATGATAAAAAAATATTTTGTTCTTCGTTTTATTTAAATAAGTTACAGTTCAAGCAGCTTTGATAAAAATCTGTCAAATTATTTGTAAATAGAACAGAAAACTTTGATTTCAGGAAAAAAGTGTCTTTAAAACTTAAAACTCCTTAAGATAATTGATAGAAAATTAAAAAGGGCTTAGCCATTAGAGTCGGGTTCTTTTCTTTTGGAAACACAATTCCTTAAGGTTTCAATAAGAGAGAACGAAAAAAATACCTCTCCACAAATTCTTTACGAAATACTTTTGAAGTTCGAATTTCCTGCCTAACCTTTTTTTACTTTGTATAAAATTGGGCACTAAAATGAAATAAGAATTGAAATGAAATATGAAATGAAATGAAATTTATTCAATAATTAAATCCATGTTAGTAAAATAACAAATAAGCTCTTAAGTTAAGACTATCCTTTAAAACACCATTAATCTATTCATCTATACTTTTAAATACCATTTTGTAACTCTAATATAATATTTTATTTACGTTAGTAGATGGCCATCCAGGACTCTAGGGCTAAGGCGAGTGGTACTCAACGCCAAAACAGAGGTTCTCGTGTTTTAATTAAAGTGCTGTATTTGCCGATCTGTTTTTGAGTCACTCCACTCAATGTCATTGTGTTTTCGAGTAACTCAAAACTGACTTAAGATGACAATAAAAAATTAGCCAAGTATGAGTGGGATTCGTGTCTATAGAGATTTGTATCATCAGACCACATTATGACATTAGACACACTACACACTGCGCCAAACACGTCGGTTTGGCGCAGTGTGTAGTGCCTACTGAGCCGGCGGCCCTGGGTTCGAATCTAAACCATTTGAAAATATCATTAAAATGCAATATATCTGTGATTTGAACTGCAAAAAGGAATATTTCATGATACGACCAGGGGGCCGAAGATGGTTGCGATTATCACGTGATAAATAAGGACAAAGCATCTGTCACTCACACTCGCAACTTGTCAAAACATGACGGATGCTTTGTCACTTATTTATCACGTGATAAAAGCAACCATCATAGGCAAGTTAAATTTGCATCTGATATAATTATATGGCATCGTATATAAATGAGGCGCAAAAACTTGTCCACGTTCGAAGATATTTCGCCTCTTCGGAGATGTCTCCGAGATATTAAAGAGATATATATGGAATTAAGACCGACCTTGTATACAAATTAGCTGTCGTCAGTAGATAAGAAATATCTGTGTTCATTAAACATATAATTCAACCCGGGCGCTTTAGGCTTATTCGTATAAAACCGTTATTACGTTTGTCGAATTAATTCCCTTTGAACCAGTCCTAACATTTTCAACTCAGTAATTGTTCGAATTTGTGTGCTTGGCTTTAAGTCTGTGTTTGAAATATATACTCTGGAATTATATGTGCTTTGTTCCTACCCAATAGAATTGTCTGTTTATAGAACCCATGAAAACCTGATATGTATTCAAAGCGCAGTTTACTTACCCGAATGAGCGAAGCGAGCGAGAGAAACGTCTAATTTTCAGCTTTTCTGAAAAATCTTGAAAAATGTGAAAAAAGTCGTGAGTTATGATACTAAAAATTCAGCCAGCAACTTGTTCACGTTGGTCATACGCTTACTACGGAAAATTTGATCCCAGGTGTAAAAAACATTATCTGGCACACACTTAGCGTACGCTGAAATATTGGATACCTCGTTTGAAAATTCTGCATCGTTTTTAATTCCAGCGCATCCTTATTTATTATTCGGTTTTCGCTTCAATAGCGCAATGCAGCCATAAAGATGGATAGCGTGAGGCCATTTTAATATTTCCTACCTATTTCGTTTTTTTACTAAGCCAAATAAACTATACAATGAACTTGACAGTATTATGTGTTTTGGCACGGCACGATAGTTTTAATTTCAAAGTATCACGAATACTTTATTAGCTCAAAGCATTGCATTTCTTGTTGTCGCTACACAATGGTCGGTATAAAGGCATGTATATGTCGCAGTCATCTGGTTGAATCTGCTATTTGATTGAATGACTAGCGCGTTCATTGAATGACAACATTCAATTGAACGACTAAAGGACAACTCGTCAAGTTGTTTAATATAACGTTCAACGTCTTGAGTGAACGTCATTTAGCATTTCAATCACCTGACTGATTTCACGTCTGCTCTGTTCAAAGGGCTATGTTACAATCCGCTAACTAGTTGGACGTTGAGTGACGCTTGTTCAATCAACGTTCGGCCTAGTCATTCAATTTAATGTTGTCATTCAATGAACGCGCTAGTCATTCAATCAAATAGCAGATTCAACCAGATGACTGCGACATATACATATACTAGCCTAACCTAACCTACAACAAAAATTGGTAGCTAAATAATATTATCCTTTCGACCATGTCAAGGTATTATTTTAGATGGTAAGAAAAATTTGTGCAGCAAAATGAGTTTTCTATGAAGAGAGATCATTATTTCAGGAAAAATTGGGCAAATGTGAGTCCGACTCGCGCATGAAGGGTTCCGTACCATAATCTATAACAAATTTGTTGAATGGGAGCCCCCTTAAATATTTATTTTATTTTATTTTTAGTATTTGTTGTTATAGCGACAATAGTAATACATCATCTGTGAAAATTGCGACTGTCTAGCTATCACCGTTCTTGAGATACAGCCTAGTGACAAACGTACGGACGGACGGACGGACGGACGGAAAACGAAGTCTCAGTAATAGGGTCCCGTTTTTACCCTTTGGGTACGGAACCCTAAAAAAAGAAAAATAAGTAAAAATTAAAGGAGGACACCGTACAAAGAACGTGTTTTGTTTTGTTCAATATTGGTACGGAACCCTTCGTGCGCGAGACCGACTCGCACTTGGCCGGTTTTTTGTTCCTCTCATCACGGCAAAACAGCAGTTCGGACTTAAACCAATTTTGGTTAAAGGATAGCTGGACACCCCGATAAGGTTACAGGATACCTTTTACCAGACTGTGGTAAAATAAAGTTTTACGCGGAAGAAGTCGCGAGCATTGTCTAGTCTTGACGCGGTTGGCGTAGTGGTTAAGTAACTGCCTGCTGAGCCGACGGTCCTGGGTTCGAATCCCGGCAAGGGCAAATATTTGTGCCTGGGTCATGGATGTTATTTATATTTTTAAATTTAAGTATGTATTTATCTATATAAGTTTATCGTCGTCTAGTGTCCATAACACAAGCCTACTAGAGCTTACTGTGGGACTAGACTGATTTGTGTGAGGTTGTCCGCTATTTATTTATTTATTAATTATAAAATATTATACAAATATTTGCCCTTGCCGGGATTCGAACCCAGGACCGTTAACCACTGCGCCAACCGCGTCATCAATATATTATTACTAGCTGCGCCGCGCAGTATTACCCGCTCATCCCACGGGAACACAAAACAAATCGGGATAAAAAGTAGCCTATATGTTAATCCAGGGTGTCGGCTACCTTTATACCAAAATATAATATATCAAAATTGGTCCAGCCGTTTGAGCGTGAAGAAGTATAGTACAAATTTTCTAAGCTAAGCTAATCCACTTAAGAACTGAATACCATTGAGTGACAAACCACAAATTAAGATAGCGAGCTTGTAGTAAAAGCAGATTGTAACCACCTCGAAAGGTTAAAGATTATCGACTCTATTTCCTTAGACATGAAACTACAAAATACACTAACAGAATAATGGTAATCATAACTTTTTTGGAATTTTACAACCGTCCGACTCTCCACAAGAACGTATTCTCTTGAAAAAGAACTATGAACTCTCATCATCAACCATTTTAAACCTATTCAACAAGGAATAAGGTTGAAAATTCAATATCCACGCAATGTAGTTCTAACCTTTTTTTGTAAGTAACTGGTTGGTACTTACGAGAACAAAAGCAGATAGGATTGTATTAGACACAATGCCATTGTGAATGCAGGTAAGTGGATGAGCTTAGTTAAAAAAAATTGTACTATAACAAAAATACACATAAACACACTCACAAACTTTCGCCCTTATATTATACACACACCCAAATGGATTAGCCAGTTACGGACCAGATCAATATCAGTGGAACTGAACAGGAAACGTAATGAGCTAGTTCCGGTTATAAATAGGCACCGGATCGCTAATCGTTAACGACTATCCTAAACATTCGTCCACAGTGTGGGAATATAGCGTTTTACTGCGTTTTTTTATTATTTTTATTAAAGCAGTAACGTCAGCTAACGTAACCCAAATGTTTACAATGAAGCGAAAAATTGAAAAATTGAAAAATTTAATGGTTCAGACAGGATTCGAACCTGCGTTTCCAACGGCTTTCCGGGCTAACACGGGCGTCCTACCAACTGGACCACCGAACCAGATGTCAGAGCCATTGAATCTTTCAACCAGTTGCTTCAACATGCCTTAGAGTGGCATCGTAGCTCCATCTACCGTAAAGATTTAGACTTTATTCGGTGGTCCAGTTGGTAGGATGCCCGTGTTGGCCCGGAAAGCCGTTGGAAACGCAGGTTCGAATGCTGTCTGAACCATTAAATTTTTCAATTTTTCACTACATTGTAAACATTTCGTTTTTTTATAAGTTTAATCTCAGTCAAAACAATGTGACCATATCCCGGGGTTTTGGGAGCACGGATGATTTGACTAGGCTAACAGTAGGCGAAATAATGCCACCGTACGATCAAGAGCAAACAGAAATGGGTGAAACGATATTTTCTTCTTTTTTTAATACAGATTTGTCCATAGTCTAATACTTTTTCTTTACATAAAAATAATATTAATATGTTTATTTCCGCCATTTATAGGGTTTATAGTGAAGCCTAGTGGATGAAATTTTCCAAAAAGACAGATCTGTAACTTTTTTTTTCTAGTTATAAACAAAACGTCAAGCTTTTTGAAAATTGACATCCATTTCATACTAAGCGTTTTATAAATCCTTTATGCCCATTAACGCGTGAACGCAGACAAAGCCGCGTGCAGAAAATAATAGTTTATACTTTACGTCGGCCGTATAGGCTTGTTCGGACTAGGCTGGTATTTTATTCTAGTAGCGAGTAATTTAGTAGCTAAATCATTCGCTACTGCCAAAAAATCGTTCGCATTACAGTCGAGTAAAGTTCACAAGTCATAGGTCAAGTAAATTAAGACGAATATGGGCAATCAGGGGAAATAATTCGTGTAGTTTTGAAAATTTGTACAGTAATACTCTATGGTGTCTAGATGAACATACTAAAAGTCCTCGAGGGTGGGGGCTGTGCTAAGGGAGTAGGGGGGTTTGAAGGTACCTTTTTTCAGATTTTTGCTCATAACTCGAATGTTTGTAGAAATAGCATTATGATTGCTTACAACAAAAGTTTTTACATAAAATTTACTACAAATTTGGTCATATTCATTTTTACTCTAGGTACGACTAATACCTTGGGAGCTACAGGGTGTGTAAGTTGACAAAAATATTAAAAAGTAGTTGTTCAAGAAAACGTAGTTTTTTCGTAGTTGTTCATCATAACACTTGTGTTGTGCAGTTGAGAAATTCCCGTTACTGGCTAATTCTCATTTAGGAATATTCCAAGAAAATTCCCATTGTTCCCGGGAATATACGAGCTTGGTGGATCCATTCCGTTGTTATTTAGTTTTAAGCTAATTAATTGAATACAAGCAAACCGTTTTTGCTTTTCGACTCATCCTGAATCACCACTTAGAGTGAATATCATAAAATTTACCTGATGATGGACCCTGGAAGCCCGTAATGGATCGGATCTCAAGATACGTTCAACGTAGATATGTGCGGTTTTCGAATTCCAACTTATCTTGATGAGCAATTAGAGCCGGTATCATAAAATAAACCTGATGATGGATCCTGGAAGCCCGTAATGGATCTCAGGATACGTTCAACTTAGACATGTGCAGTTTTCATATTTCAACTCATCTTGATGAGCAGTTAGAGCTGGTATTATAAAATTTACCTGATGATGGACCCTGGAAGCCCGTAATGGATCGGATCTTAAGATACGTTCGACGTAGACATGTGCGGTTTTCGAATTTCAACTTATCTTGATGAGCAATTAGAGCCGGTATCGTAAAATAAACCTGATGATGGATCCTGGAAGCCCGTAATGGATCTCAGGATACGTTCAACGTAGACATGTGTGGTTTTCGAATTTCCAGGGAACCAAATTTGCAGGGAATTTTATGTAGAAACTTTTGTCCGAAGTAATCATAATACTATTTCTACAAATATTTGAGATATGAGCGAAAATCAGGAAAAAGGTACCTTCAACCCCCCCCTACTCCCTTAGCACAGGCCCCACCCTCGAGGACTTTCAGTATGTTCATCTAGACACCATAGGGTATAACTGTACCAATTTTCAAAACTACACGAATTATTTCCGCTGATTTTATTAATTTTCTTGAACTATCAGAGGTATTCTGCAAGATGAACAGCCTGCAGCGTAATAAAGTGAATAAACTGATAAAGCTAATTGTAACGGCTATTTTAGAAGAGGTAGATGAGGAAATTTGCGTGATTAATAAAAAGAAGCTATGGATACGAAAATTTATCAATAGAAGAGATGACCTAGGAGGTACTAATCGTCTTCTAAAGGAGTTAGCATTGGAAGATCCCAAAGAGTACTTGAATAGCTTAAGGATGTCAGAAAGTTGTGTGAATTTTCTTTTAATGAAAAATACAGTTTAAGATTCTCAGTGGTGGGGGGTGCTACTCGCTACTAAAAAAAATAGAATAAAATGGATTGACTCGACTAAATTACTTACTAATCTACTCGACTAATTGTTTGGTGTTCAGACACGTTTAGCTACTAAATTACTCGCTACTAGATTAAAATACTAGCCTAGTCCGAACAAGCCTTAAGAGGCTTTTAGGCCGCGTAGCGGGCAGAATAACCACGGGCGGTAATTCGTAAAGCCCCAGATCCCCTGTTTATGGCCCCCACCTTTGGTTCGGGCCACAAACACCTGCGATCTGGGAAATTTACGAATTCACCGCCCTAGGTATGTAACGTACAGTCAACCAATTTGATTCCTAGGCCATTTCGTACCTTGTCACAGTGAACGTCAATATGAAAGCCGCTTGAGCTCATATCATTGTCATTGTGACAAGGTTCTATAGTCGCCTAGAAATCAAATTGGTTGACTGTACCTACTATAAGTACTAATATGCACTTATTGACTTCTCTTTATTGATCTTTCGCCAGCCCGTCGCCAAAGATCACAAGCTATCTGAGAAGTATCGAGAGCACTCTATCCCTTTGCAAACTTGTGAATAATACAGTTACTTTGTCTGCCCTGTATTTGACTCGACAGTCAAGGATACTTGACAGTCACAGAGGCGAGTGTGTATGGGCCACGAAATATGGCAGTATTTTGAAAGTATGATTATTACTTATGGTTATAACAGTGGTAGATTATGTTTATCAAATTCATTGCAATATACATGGAACTTTAGTTAACATACGTAAGTAAAACGGGTATTGTGTTATATATAACACTATATTATATAGTAAGTCTTTAGGTATACCTGTTTTTGTTTCGATGTTTGCATCGTGAGCAAAGCACGTTTTGTTTTTGGTATAGTAAGAATTATTTTTGATGTCCGAAGCTACTCACATTTGATCAGCCGTGCTGCGAACAATATGAGCATCTCCATTCTTCGTTAAACCGCAGAATAGAAAACACAAATGATAAGTGCAGGTGCACCCTATACATGAAATGCGTCCGTAAGTCAAAGGAAACAAGGATTTACATTGAAACACAGTGCATATAGATTTGGGATATTTTTTTATTTAAAGCAGTTAGTGAAGAGCGCGTGAAAGAACAAGGATAATGCTATTGTTTGCCGGTAACAAAGTTAAGTAGTTTCGGACTCCAAAAACAATTCTTACAATAGGTTTACACTAATCCCGCACCAATACTCTCTGTCTGGCCTTATGATTGACTGATAGCGCAGCGAATGCCTGGTATACAAGAATATTTACTTGGCTATTTTAAATAGAAAACGTCCAGTGCGTCTCAAACAATACCACGTGAGTCCTGTAACAGGAGCAATAAATTAAAACATACATTCTACCCCTCAAACTGAACGACATTTATTAAACAACATTTAAAAATAACTCATTATGGCAATTCTGGAATCGTACGTCTTCTTGGTACCTCTCACTAGAGTGGGAGGGTAGTTCGTTAAATAAGGCTGACACCGATTAAACGGGGTTATTCAGTTAGGAATCGTGGTTTGAGAAGATAGTTGTGGAATTTGAGATACTTACTGTTATTTAGTTGTGTGATTGTGCAAGGATGATTCAAAATGTAATACGGATTAACCAGAAGAGTACGGAGTTTTATTTTCATCGGCTCTCCTAATGATGAATCGCGATGTAACATGTCGAGCGATATTCGAATTATCCCAAGTAGCGAACAAGCTGCAGAAGCCCTTATACTGCTAATTTGAGCTGAATAAAGGCTGTATAACGCTTCTGTAGTCTTTTTTGCAACTTGGGATACGACATGAGAAACTCGTTTCATTTGTATTTTAAGAGGCCTTATTCCTTTTAAAATGCTCATGGTTTAGACATTTTTCTGTATGATTAAAAATGTTTCTTAACATATTATTGATGTTACTACCTAGAACAATGACAATTTTTGTTTGAAAAACTACTCGAAATTGACAAAATTCAGGTTGAAAAATTAGTTTTTTCAACTTATTTTCGACTGCACGCAACGAAAGCATGAAATAGCTAGTTACTACCTAGAACTCAGGGAAAAGTAGTATTCACTTCAAAAAGTTGGTTGAAATTTATCAATATATTTGTCATAATATGAAAAAAATACTTTTTAAAAGGAATAAGGCCCCTTAATACTAGCTTATCACTTCACGGAACGCTTTTTCGCTGATGTTCCACGCATCATAGTGCGCTGACGAAACCTCATTACATTAAGCTGTTCCATTAAGCCAAATGTTCGTTCTAATTAAATATTACATTACATTTCCTACCAGTCATTACAGCTATTCATACCGCTAGAGCGACCCGGGCTAATTACGAAGTAAAGGTGGCTTTCCATCGGCGAGGCGACGGCCCTAGCGTCAACGAGAATTTTCAACATTTCAAATGTTCAAATAGTGTTAAGTTTAAACTAATTTATCATAATATCATCTAGTAGAAAAGTTGCCACTTAAAACGCACAAATAGAGTAGTGGTACAATTTCTCTACTAATTCGGTCTTAATTAGAATTAGACCGACTGTGTGATTTACTTAGCATCAGCAATTTCACTCAAGAGAGCTATATACGACCCATTGGACGACCTATGTCACGCTTTGAGGACAGCGTAAAGCGTGACATGTTATCCTTCAAAATTTACACCCAACTCTGGGAGGTTATTTTTATAAATAATGACACAAAGGTAAATTAAGAAAGAAAAATTGAATGCGATCTACTACAATCGAAGCGGGGTTTGAACCCGCGACCTCGGCGTTTCCGGCGCATTGCTCTCCCAACTGAGCTATTCGATCGCTACGTCAATCACACCAAATCTTTCATCCCTTAACTCTTTACGCTACTGGAGCGCCCTCTGCGACATATATGTTTTTTGAAATGCTTATGCGCATTAGCCATACCCTAGGATGTGCGTTTTACACACACGATCCCCAATCCCCATTGCTTTACAGCAAGTGTGAAGACTGCGAGAGAGATGGCGCTTTTCTAAATATTTGTATACAATCTTTTTTATCGATTCATATTTTGTTATCGATTCATATGTAGTTGGGAGAGCAATGCGCCGGAAACGCAGAGGTCGCGGGTTCAAACCCCGCTTCGATTGTAGTAGATCGCATTCAATTTTTCTTTCTTAATTTACCTTTGTGTCATTATTTATAAAAATAAAAATGTGGTATTACCACATAAAAAATATGAATCGATAAAAAAGATTCTATACAAATATTTAGAAAAGCGCCATCTCTCTCGCAGTCTTCACACTTGCTGTAAAGCAATGGGGATTGGGGATCGTGTGTGTAAAACGCACATCCTGCGTCACCTGCGTCGAGCAGCCGCGCGGATAGGGCGCGTGCCCGCAGTGTTCGTTTGGCCGCTGCCGCGGCTGATCGTCTCTCCTGATGATGAATCGCGGACCGATTCGAAACATGTCGAGCGTTATTCGACTTCTACGACGTGAGTAAACCCGTTTAAGTATTTTAATATGTCTGAGACTCACGATAGTTTTCTATGTAAAAAAATGATTGAAAATTTTTAACAAAAAATAGAACCGACTTCAGTAAAACTAAAAAGCCGAAAATAACCCGTTCAAGTACAGATTACATTTGACTCACCCTTTGAAATCGATCCCAAACCACTCAGTTATTATATTTATATATTAAAGTTTACGTGAGGTTTGGCACCGACTTCAAAGGGTGAGTCAAATGTAATCTGTACTTGAACGGGTTATTTTCGGCTTTTTAGTTTTACTGAAGTCGGTTCTATTTTTTGTTAAAAATTTTTTTTTCGCTTTTTAGTGATTCATATAAAATACTTATGGCGGGGTGATCAGGGAGGTCTTGAAGGCATGCATCTCGTTTGAAATATCTCCTAACTCCTAACTGTTAAGGAGTTGTACCTTCCATCATCAGTTCAGCATGAGAAGATGATGACTGCCATATGCAAATACTTAAATAGTTTTAGAAAATACATGAAAAATATTATGAGTGCCTATAAAATTTCAGGAATTCCTTCGATTCCTCATGGATCTCGTCATCCGATCTTCACCAAAATTTTATGGGACCAACCTTGAGATGTCTATTCATGAACCTAAAAAGAATTTTCCAAATCGACTCATAAATGACGGAGTTATGAGGTAACAAACATTAAAAAAAAAAAAAAAAAAAAAAAAAAACATACAACCGAACTGAGAACCCCCTCCTTTTTTTGAAGTCGGTTAAAAATAGGAGAAGAAATAGGGTAAATCGCCAATAATTGGCCACCGTTCAATAACTGGCCACCTCAAACTAAAAATGAACTCTGTTCACCTACAAACTGAATTCCATTCCGGAAGACCAAGACGAACATATATGGAGCAAATAAAATAAAAAACAAATGCGCCATCATATAAAGAAGTACAAGAAAAAGCGGAGTGCAGAATGATCTGGAAATTACTCCACCAACGAGAGCCTAGCTCTTAAATATGTAATGATGAAGATGCCGTTATAAGCTGACGCTACCTGAACAACGTATCATATTTATGCAAGCGTTCAGTGTTTGCCTTTCGAATAGTTTATTAAGTGTTTACGAACATAAATTTAAAATTATTTATGTAAAGAGCCTTCTGCTTGGCTTCCCAATCGTATTAGATCCTCTCATACATGAACCCCGCAATATAATTTCATGCAAATAAATAACTAACCAAGCGTTTAATATGATAAATTGTTTTCACATTCGTTCTCCTCAAATCATAATTCTCGTGTGTAGCGAGTGGAAAATTATCTACGTCTCGTGTAGGAATAAAAGTACAATACACTCACATGAATCACAGACTAGACAGCACAGATTCAGCACTACCTACCTTTAAATATAGTTATAAAATACTGGGCCTCAAATCGACCATTGACATCGTTATATAACCGAAATCTCAACTTTGTTTCTAATTTAGCAATGTGCGCTATTGAAAATTTTGGTAATGGCATTTTTTCACTGATTAGGATAGTTTATAGGCGTAATATTCTAAAAAGGAATGGATACATTTTTGATATAATACCCTGTTAAAACTAAAAAATATATATGGGGCAGTAAACAAATTATATTGAGTCACGAGTATGTTACAACAGCTCTCTCTCTCTCTCTCTCACTCTCTCTCCCTACTCTCTTTCTCTCATTTTAAATGTGGTGATAAATTGTTTAAAATTCAAACCTTGTCTGAAGTCGTCTCCAATTGGTGCCCAGGATGACGAGACCAAAAAAAAAATATAACCTTAAAAAATTACAAATAAGTATTTTCTCGGTCCAATCAAATTACAAAAATAAATATCTATGTCACATTAAAAGAATGCATTAATGAGTTGACGGTGACTATGCAAATATATATATACTAGCTGTGCCCCGCGGTGTTACCCGCTCATCCCACGGGAACACTAAATTTATTCGGGATGAAAAGTATCCTATGTCCTTCCCCGGGACTTAAACTATCTATATACTAAATTTCATCTAAATCGGTTCAGCGGTTTTAGCGTGAAGAGGTAACAGACAGACAGACAGACAGACAGACAGACACACTTTCGCATTTATAATATTAGTATGGATATATATATATATAAATATAAAAATCCTGATGCCTGGTCACGATTTTGTTTAAAAACGTTAACTCTCTAATCTTAAAACGTCAGCTAACAAATTGTCGCTGAACTTTCCTAAACTTGACTCGAGATTGGTTCCGTGACGGGATCGGAATTTTTTGAGACAAAGCCTTAAGAAAATTGCAAATTAAGTCGCTTCACGGCTCAAGGCATTTATCATGATTTTGGCTGAAGTCTAATTTACATGAAGTCAGACCATAATTTGTTTTGAAATGCTTAGTTCAATCACAGAATAAAACACTACAGAAGGGTCTCTCGTTTGAGTCTCTAAAGCGACTGAGAATTGTATTTTATGGGCTGTTCTTTCTATCACTTAGTCCTGTTAAAAAGCGTTTGGAAACTTTGATAATAGTAGTCTTGAATTTTGCTTTGATTTAAATTATTATTAATTATAATTGAGGTTATTTACAAGAAGTTAGAAAATCTATCAGTTTGCAGTAAAATCTGTCTATCAGAATGCCTACTGAAGACGAGCGCAGAAAATGATCCAAAACTGCATTCAAATCTGACGAACGTTAGGGTGGGAATAGACCAATCACCTGAGTTGAAATCTGTATCTCAGCTCCGCTTCACTATTGTGATTAGTCGATTCCACACGTCTCCGCTCCGCTGCACTCCAGTGGAAACGCACTCTTATTGGTCCATTCTGCACAGCTCCGCTCGGCCACATAACAGATAGGTACAGAAATCAATCTACATACAAGTGCGCTCGAGCAAATGCACACATAGATATTGCTCACGGACACTATATCTCGGACCAGCTCAGACCAGTGCGAGCGCGAGTGCCATCCGCTTGACGTGTCCGTGAGCAATGTCTATGTGTGCGTTTGCTCGAGCGCGCTTGTATGTAGATTGATTTCTGTACCTACATATCTGTTTTGTGGCTCGGCTCCAATGTAGTGGATAGGCAGACATTCATATTTGCAGAGTATTTTTTTTTATAAAAGTGTAAGCTAAAAATATGAATCGATAAAAAAAAAAAAAGATTCTATACAAATATTTTAAATTGTGCCAAATCCATAGGCATACATTTTCTAACATTTTGAAATTAATCCACACGCAAATCAAAAGTCTTTGAAATTATCAAATATTTCACTCTAATTTGACGAGTAACTGTAATAATGTCTTGGAAATACAGTGTTAATAAAAGTACGTCAACATTAGGTGTGATTTGTATCTGAAATCGTAACATAACTAAAATAAAAGTTTTATAGACGAAAGTTCAAGACTGATTGCAATATTAAATTTATGTCCTGCCATTACGATGGCTTTAGTTTATGTAATTGAATACGTGTTAAAACATGAATAAATAGATACTCAGTGTTATAACTTATAAAGTAGAAAACTACCGATGCCTATACAAGATATTATGGCAACCGTCTAAAATAACTGACACACTATTTTTTGTCGCGCCACTAATACTACCTGTCAATATATCGTGCGAGTAGGACCTGCAGGGCTTGCATATCTTGCCGCGACTAAACTAGTCGCGCGAATAAGCACCTCCTGTCTTGCTCGTACGGTATTGAAAGGAAAGTGAGTAATTTCTCGCGCGACAAAGAGTAGCGCGTCAAAGTTATGCTAGAGGTAGTGATGAACATATGAATGATGAATGAATGAATGAATGAATGAATGAATGAATGAATGAATGAATGAATGAATGAATGAATGAATGAATGAATGAATGAATGAATGAATGAATGAATGAATGAATGAATGAATGAATGAATGAATGAATGAATGAATGAATGAATGAATGAATGAATGAATGAATGAATGAATGAATGAATGAATGAATGAATGAATGAATGAATGAATGAATGAATGAATGAATGAATTAATTAATGAATGAATGAATGAATGAATGAATGAATGAATGAATGAATGAATGAATGAATGAATGAATGAATGAATGAATTAATGAATGAATGAATGAATGAATGAATGAATGAATGATTGAATGAAAATTTATTCGTAAATATACACGAACTGGACAACACATTAGAAATAAAATAAAATCGTAGGTGTGTATGCCATGCTCGGGAACCAGCGCTGGTCTTCCTGTGTAACCGGTGATGCTGAGTCGCACGACAAGCAAAGTCGCTGCAAGATATGCTAGCCCTGCTTGTAGACAGAGGCATCAACAGAGTACTTAATCAATGCCATACGTGAGAAATAATAGCGCATAGACTTTTCTGTATACATTAATTGTTGAGAATCGACCGTTTTTAGCTACTGGCAACAATAAGTTAGTTCACTTTTCTTTCGTGGCGCTGCGCGTGCGCAGTCGCCGGCGGACGCGAGGCGGGACCATGTTGTAACGGTTTTTGTTATGGTGTGATCTCCGCTACGGGGCGAACAGTATTTGAGGTCATTTTTACGCTTTATTCGGAAAGTATACGGTGTTCGCTTTATACGGTGTAATTCCTTGTACGGTGGGCTGCTTCTGGCGCTCCAAGGATTGTTATCAAGTGATTCGGATCATATATCGGACTACTATAATGTGAACTGTTTTTTGGTGTATGCTTTTTGAGGACATCACGGCACGCTCACATGACGAGCAGAACGGACAAGTAACATATTCATACACATTACACAACACAATAACACACCCTTGCGGCTGTGAAGAAATTCGGCTGGAAACCTAGGTTAGTGTTAATTAGAATTAAGGCTAGGTTTAAGTACATAGGACGCCCATCGCGTTCAGTTGTTTCGCGTTAGGCAAGATTGTTTGATAACTTGCCATCTTGGGCCCATGGTAAATTCGATTTGTGTCTGGCGGAAACATTAACACCTACTACAGATTTTTTGTGACCTCTAACAATCTAAAAGCAAGTTTGCTGAATAGGGATCATCAGCGATTATCAACAATTCCATTGTTAACCAACTTCCTAAAAGAGGCGTTTCTCAATTCCGTTGTTTTATATTGTTTGTTACCTCAGATTAATTTGAAAAGTTTTTTTTTATTCGAGGCATCTTCATGTAAATCTTACAACATTTAAGGTGAAGGTTTGATTACTAGATCCAGGAATTGAAGAAACTTCTCAACTGTGGCGATTTCAGTAGTTTTTTTTATATTGACTCGTGCAGTTGTTATCGGAAATACGATTTCTCGCTAAAATAGATTATTTTTTTAATTTAAAGATAATCCTAACTAGTAAAAACTCTACTTACTTATAACACAAATGCCATTTTTCTCAAACTTGAGTTTTGCACCACGACATTTTTAGGAGCACAACGTTTTGTGGCCTGGCAACCTGCCCAGTACAAGTACACTCGATTCGGAATGTCACTGGTTCTGCAACGGATGCATTCGTCACACGTTCGGTAACACAAAGTGATTCCTTTGATCATTGCTCTTTGCGTGATTCAGGGAAATATTAAATGCTACAATACGGGATATAAACATAAGTAAAAAAAAATATTCTACTTATAAATAGGCTATTAATTAATTATTTTAATTGAATATAGCGAAAATAAATTACATCATTGAAATCATTAAAACACACAATATTCAAAAATAGTATATAATTTTATTGGTAAAAATAATACTTTGACAACATTTTCTGACATTTCTCTGTACATTCATTGACATGATTCTACTAACAGCATACCTACTGTGTAGCATTGCCTTCTCGTACCTATTTTTTTCTTGTTTTCATTATGTTCTATATTAAATATTATTATATCACAGTCATATTGAAAGTGATTTACTTGCGAGTCGATGGGCAGATGTATGTCGGGAATGTCTGAGGTATTGCGAGGCGATGGATGATAGTAGAGTATCATAGTATGTATATACCCGTCTTTGTCTTTTATTTGATGTAAACCTCAATAATGCAGCGCTTTGGTTCTGTACTGTAAATCTGTATATAATAATAAATAAATAAATAAATATCAAAATATCTTACGCCGTCCAATCGTAGCTCCTGATGATGAATCGCGTACCGATTCGAAACATGTCGAGCAATATTTAACTTCTATACGATGTGAGTAAATCCGTTTGGTTAGTACATATTTTAATATGTCTGAGATTCACGGCAGGTTTTTATCTCAAATTCCTCAAAATCTCTCCGCGCCATTTCAAAAATATAGCCTTGCTAACCTTTAAAAGTAAAATGTTTTAAACTATATCATACAAAGAGCGCAAGCAACCATCTTCGTCGTTGTGCACTCATTGACATGATTCTACTAATAGCATACCACTCACGCTCAATGCATTGACTGTTCGTTCCTTTGATGAGACCCAAAGTAGGTATGTTGTGCAAGGTCTATAACAAATGTTTACAAATGAAGTGAAAATTTAAAAATTTAATGATTCGGACAGGATTCGAACCTGCGTTTCCAACGGCTATCCGGGCCAACACTGGCACGGAAAAAAATAATAATAATAAGGTCTATAATTTCAAATATTATTGGTACTACTATGTAAATTTGCACATTCTTGAAATAAAATGAAAGAAAAGGGAAAAATTAAACCCTGAATCATGAATCAAGCATTGTTTTAACATTGCGATATTCACATATTACTTAGGTACACTAGCTACATTTACATAGCACTTAGACCCAACAAGCTTTTAGACCCATTTTGATATGAATTAGTGAAATTGGACCTTTACTACCTTGGAAATTAAAGTAGTAAATATATAGTTTCTACAATATAAAGTTTATTTTTATCGTTACTCCCGAAAAGTTGCGTGGAAGAGATCACTGTTAAGCGATAAAACCGCCTGCTTTATACCATTACTAAATTCTTGTATTTTAGTGTTTATTTTACAAGTTTATTTTGTATAATAAAAGCTGCAGGTGTCTATGGGCGACGGTAATCGCTTTCCATCAGGCGATCCGTTTGCCCGTTTGCAGTAAAGCCTGACCAGAAATACATATATGAGGATGCGCCATATTGCGGAATTTCACTGGAACTAATTTCTTACACCGGCAATGATTTTATGATGGTTTGTCAACAATGTCATTCGTTGTGGTTTCTTTTAAAGAAAAATATTTAAAATGATCCAAAGAAAATGCCAAATCAATTCACAGTCGTGAACGTAAGATTATAAATGAAGTGTACACGTGTGTACTACACGAAAAGCAGTCAGGAAAGTAGTGCATTCCATTAAATGATATTACGAGGTTAACATATTGGAACTGACAGGTATTCAAGCTAAAGTCATTATACTGGGTTGTGATTGGTTGCAAAATTGTTGCCATATACATCTTATAAATAACGCCCTTTTGACAATCCTCATAATAATATATTTCTGATAATTTTATTAAAACTTTCGTGAGACATATTTAATTATTGTATTAAGCGGGTCTGAGAGCGGAACGTCGGTCAAAGTATCAGCAGTGACGAGTTTGCCGCGGCGGTGTACGGGCAGCGGTCCCTGATGAAGGGCTCCATACGAGTTCGAAACATGTCGGGCCGTTCCTGACAATTTCACGTGAGTGTAAACCGCTTAATACAATAATTAAATATATTTCTGGTCAGGCTTTACATAAAAAAAAACATGAATAAAAAAAATATAAATACATACAATAAACACCTCTAAAATCGTTTGAGTAGTTTTCGCGCTATGGTGGAACACACTTTTACATATAAATATACATACATACATACATAGACTGCTAAACTTATAACCCTTCCTTTTGGCTTTGCCGTATTCGGGTAAAAATACCTAGGAAAGCATCTTCGAAGTTTTTATCTGTGCACTCATTGACATTATTCTTTTCTACTAATAGCATACCATTCACGCTCAAAGCCCGCCCGTCGAGCGTTCGTTCTTTCATTCGTTCTTTTGACGAGAGCGAAAGGATTGTCGCTACCAAATTTCACTATACAACCTTATTTCTACGCTTTAAGAGCGCAAAATAGCTGTATAAAGATTTCTTTGATATTTTATTTCTATTTTCTGTATTGTATTTATTTGTCAATCTACTAAAACGCTTTTATTTATCCATAATATGGAAAGCTTGAGAGTTGTGAATAACGGTAGGAAGCCTTTATATCTGCAGACGTCGGAATATTGACAGTGACAGGTACAGTGTGTTTGATATTATAACAAACATTTGACAGTTCTCTGTTGATGTTTGTAGTGATGTAGCAAAACCATATTGTTTGCCAAACCTAACGATTATGAATGGTTGATCAAATCGATTTTATCAACGAACTTTTTTTCAAACCTGAATATATTTTTGTTTATTTTGTGTAAATCAATATTTTTTTGAGCTACGAGCCGCCGGACTCACTTGAGCTTTCTATGTAAAGTAATAGTTGGTTTTATTGTTCTTTCTTTAGGTTATAAACTTATCGATTTAATCGATTTTTACCAATTTACAGAAATAACACATGAATCGAAACGCAAGATTTAGTCACAACACAACTTTAAAAAAAAATAAGACGTAGTACGTAACTGTTTGAGTAATGATTTATTATCGTTAAATACTTCAACACAGTGATAAGAAAAAATATAACAACTCAATAGTATCAAATAGAAAGTGAAAAACGTTTATAACGTTTTTACGTTTGACGACGCGTTTGGCTCGATTTGTAGACACCTGCCTACTGAGTCGGCGGTCCCGGGTTCGAATCCCGGCCGGGGCAAATATTTATGCAAATATTTGTTCTTGGGTCATGGATGTTATCTATATATATGTATTTATATATTATGTATATCGTCGTCTAGTACCCATAGTACAAGCTTTGCTTAGTTTGGGACTAGGTCGATTTGTGTAAGATTGTCCCTTTATATTTATTTATTTATTTATTTATAGATACTTGAAAAACCACTATGTCATTCCTTGTTTTTTTTTTATGAAATTCAATGTGTCGCGCAGATTTACGTTGTATGGGTCCTGTGATGTGACAAATGTTTGTTATAATATCAAACAGACTGTAGGGATTTCAATATCAATAAACTCACTCCAGGTTCTCAGCTACCTCCGTACCAAATTTTTTTTAGATTTAGATTTAGATTTATTTATTTCATAATATAAAATGACAATATAAATTACACTAAGTCAATTTACATGCACTTATACTATGATCGTCACATATATTAAAACTAACAGATAAAATATGATGACATCGACAATAATAACAGCGGAATCAATAATAAGACAGATTAAATAATTACATGTTAAAATTTTAAACAAACAGATAAAAATGACAAAGAAGCTCACAAATGGATTGTCAAAATACAAGAATTAACACGGTAAAAATAACACTGAAAATTAAAAAGTCAAATAAGGCAATAATTAGAAATAAGGTCAAAAGTAACAGGTAATTGTCAATATATAATGTAATTAATGTTATATAATGTCATAATTAACAAAACTGGAGTAGAAATAAAAACAATGTCAATTACAATATAAATATAAATTACATTTCCATATAATCATTTACTGAGTATAATGGATTATCCAATAAAAAGTTTCTCAATTGTCGTATAAAACTGTCGTCAGATGGCTCGGTTCGTAATTCCGCGGGTAGGCGTTCATAGAACGTGGGACCGATAACGCGCGGGTTTTACAGGCAAGTGCCAGGCGACGCGGAACTGTCCTAAGTCTTCCTGTGGATCTAATTTGTTTGCCCGATACCTCAACCCGCGCAAACATTGGCAAATTATTTCTCACGTACATTAAAACCTCAAACACGTAAAGTGAGTAGTGCGTCATGATGCGATACTTGACAAAGAGATCTCTGCAAGAATGTCTGGGTTCCACTCCAGCCAGTATCCGAAATCCAGTATTAAATATGGTTTAGCCGTTTGAGCGTGAAGAAGTAACAAACATACACATAAACACAGTCACAAATTTTGGCCTTTATAATATTAGCGTGATATGGTTGCTTATTGCGCTGGCTCAGCGACCCAATGGTTGCTTATTGAAAGATTTGAAATTATGTCGTATCGTGCCGTCCCGGTCATTCAAATGTTCTTTAACACGATATAAGAGGGTTGACATGATACAAACTTCGAATTGCTATCTTCGGAGTTTCCCATCAGAAACTTCAAACTGCGCTCCAAATCAGGTATTTCATATGAAGGTGTCAAGGCTGCGAAGTTCAAGTGGGACTGGGCGGACACGTCTGCAGAATGCAGCATTGAGAGTCGTAATATGGCCATCGAAGTAGAGACCGAGAAGATCTCGGTCTAGGTCCGTGAATGCGTCCTGGCATGTGTCTAGGTCCTAGACGCATTCTAGGACTCGAGCAGGAGCATCAGCTTTATCGAGACGACTGGCGGAAAGTGGAGAGACATTTGCCCAACAGCAGAATGGAGCACAAGTAAATAAGTATAGTTATATTGATTTAAACTTACACGATTTGCATACATTATAATACAAAACGTCCCTTCCCCCTACCCCTCCCCCTTAGAGACCATTAACGTCATCACGTTTGAAACGTCGAGGTAATTAAATGAACACGATTTGATAGCGACTAAAATTGCCTAAAGAAATATAGTTTCGGTATTTAAGACAGTGTGATTAGAGACTGAATTTAGCCCCATTAAACGGTTTTCATTGATATGCTTTAGCTCATTCAGTGATCCGTATCAGAAATCCATACGCAGTAAGTGCAAATGCACACAGCACTTCCAATTTGATTGGAGACCCATAAAATTGGCATCTTGTTTGCAAACACGCGATCGTTGCGTTTCAAATTTAGAACCGATTACTCGAGCGCTCGATTTCTCGATTCATATTTGGATTATATATAGGTGACGTTTGGTCTAGACAAAGAATATGAGGTGTAAAGCAGAGTAGTCAACTTATATTATACGTATTACTTTAGGAGGTGCTCGCAACTTTGCCCGCGTATTTTTTTCTTTACCGTAGACGGGTAGAAAGTATATAAGCGTTTTTGGAGGTCTAGCTATTCCTGTACCAAAAATGGTTAACATTTGGGTGTCCTTCCTTTTCGCCGACTTATGTTTCGCAAACGTTTCATTTCGCAAAAGTTTCATTTCGCCAAAAGCATTTTTCACTGAAACTGTAAACTATTTCAGATTGTTGTAAATATCATCCTTTAGATTAGGTTAGGTTAGGTTTGTTTTATAACAATTCGAAATAGTTTACAGTTTCAGTGAAAAATGCTTTTGGCGAAATGAAACTTTTGCGAAATGAAACGTTTGACGAAACGTAATTCGGCAAAAAGGCAGAGAACCTAAAATTTGTTCAGCCGTTTCGGCGTAATGAGAGGACAAAGAAAATTATGACCAACAGGATGGTACCAGACTGGCATGGCGCCGCGCGCCCATATAAAACAAAAGACGATCCTGCAACATGCTTTTAAGATTTTTCCTGTATTGATGACTACAATCCATAGAAAACAGATTTTCGGTACAAATCTAGAATTTTATAATAGTATACTTAGATAAAAAATATAATATTAACTAAAAGGTGTAATTTCTATTTCGTCCGCGTTTTTTTTCTTGACCGTAGTCGGACAAAAAGGATCCTATAACCATCTTTGATATGGCACAATCCCACTCTCTATAGACACGAATCCCACTTATACTTGGCTGATTTTTATTGTCATCTTGAGTTTGAGCTACTCGAAAACACAATGAGATTGAGTGGAGTGCCTCAAAAAACAGATCGGCAAATACAGCACTTTAATTAAAACACGAGAACCTCTGTTTTGGCGTTGAGTACCACTCGCCTTAGCCCTAGAGTCCAGGAAGGCCATCAAATAACGTAAATAAATATTATATTAGAGTTTCAGAATAAAAGTATAGTTGCATACTCGTAGATGATAGTCTTAAGTTTAGAGCTTGTTGTTATTATATTGACATGGATTTTATTATCGTTTTTAACAGAATATTTTTATCGATTCTGTTTTAATGTGCATAGAAATACGTTATTTTTATAATTATAAATATTCACACAAAGAAAAATCATGACAGAAAAATGTAATAACTTTGTTTTTAAAGAGAATTCTACAGATACCTATCTCAATGCGCCAGTATTTTAACGTCTTGTTTGTACTTGATTAGGATAGCAACGCTTGGTGCAAATTCACAAACGCGAATGAACAATGTATAAATAGCATTTTCGAATTGCAGATGATTTCCAGTTCTGCATTGCAGGGTACGCTCACGTTGGTTATTTAACCTGACTTTGCGGTGCTCAGGTGTTTTGGACGATACCAGTTCTCTTTGTCTCTCACGTTGCCCTGTTATCCTGGGGTCATATTGCTCAGGTGTTTCGGACGCTACCAGATACCTTTGTCTCTCACGTTGGCCTCACAACCTGGCTTCATGTTGCACAGGTGTCTCTGACGCTAACCGTTTTCTTAGTTTTTTGTACCTAGTCGACTATGAGTTCCAATTTCACTCTCTTTTGCACGCTTTGCTCTATACTTTTCTTTTGCTTTATTAAGCCTCCTTTTTCGTTGTGTTGCTGTTTCCGTTTTATTTTTGTTTGTGTTTATTTTATTATTTTTTACCATTTCGTTCTCATGAGTAGTGGACATTAAAACGGTCAACCCGGTCAAACGGTCAGGTCCAATAGAGCGGCAAGGCTATTAGTCAACAAGATGTGCCCAAGTCTTGAGGGGAAAACGCTTACGATATATACTTTTTATTAACCCTAATGCCACACAGTTCTTGACAGGTTTTAACATTTTATCTTAACTTGGGTGGTGTACCGCTAGCGAGGTTTCATTTTTAGCCACCCTAGCACAAGGCTTGACACGATACAAAATCTTGACTTGGGGGAACCTTGGTTCCTTGGTTCCAACTTAGAATCGGAATTCATTCCGATTCTAAGTTGACGAAGTCCTTTGTATTGATAAGTTGGCTAAATTTCATCATTCATATTACCTACTGTTAAGTATTGACTGTTCTAAACTCTACGGTCCACTATGCAGCTTTCGACTTGCCCTTTCATTTGATATCCATCACCCATATTGAAACAATTATTAAATCGCCATCGTCATCGCCAGCCATGTTAGATTTGAAATTTGTCAAAGCAAGGTATTACAGTATTCTATTACTCAAGCCCTTCCATTTGATACCCATATTGAAGGGGTAGTGAAAAAAAATCACCTGCCATCTTGTTGGCGGCCATATTGGATTTTCATTTATTTTTCAAAGTGTAATCTATTCTACTAGGCAAGACCTTTTATTTGATACCCATATTGAAATCTGGCATTTCCGGCGGCCATCTTAGATTTTAAATTTGTCAAAATATAATACAGTACCTATTCTATAACGCAAACCCTTTCATTTGATACCCATATTGAAGGGGTAGTGAAAAAAAATCACCTGCCATCTTGTTGGCGGACATGTTGAATTTTCATTTATTTTTCATAGTGTAAACTATTCAAATAGACAAGACCTTTTATTTGATACCCATATTGAAGGGGTTATGAAAAGAAAAATGAACCTGCTATTTTATTGGCGGCCATATTGGATTTTCATTTTATTTTCACAATGAATTCTATTCTACTGATCCAGCCCTTTCATTTGATACCCATATTAAGGAAGTAGTGATAAAATTTGTAATCCGCCATTTTGTAGCGGCGGCCATCTTGGATTTATAATGATGCTGAATGTATTAAATTATATTGTCACCAAAACTAAAGATCTGTACCAAATTTCAGATCAATACGTCAACAGGAAGGGGGTCAAATTTCAATTACTAGATTTGACCCAAATAAAAAATAAACAAACAGGGCAAGCTAAATTAAACCGTTTAAAAAATGTAATGTGATCTGCTGCAATGTAAGCAGGACCTGAACCTGGGCCGTATGTTTCCGGCGTAGTGCACTCCCAACTGAGCTATTACATCATTACGTGAATTACACCAAATTTTTTAATCCATAATTCTACTTAAATATGTGAGCGGTATTTCGAGCATTGGAGTAGCCCTTCTGTATTGCCGTAGCCGTTATTGAATCACTACATTTGTTGTGTTCATTATCTGCTGTAAAAAATCGCCATGTGTAATCGGTCTAAGTGAGCCCAAATTAGTTTTGGCAGGATTACAGTAAGTGCAACGGCTCAATTCATCAATCGACGATCCATTAAACCGATATTAAACTAAATGCGCGCACAACTGCATATACTTATACAATTGTATAGGATTGATTTTAGAAAGAAAAAAAAAACTTAAGTCTGGGACTATGTGAGTCCAATTTTTTCTAGTTGCGTTGCAACAACTTAACTAACACATAAACCTTTCTGATGATATATTTTGTCCTTTTTTTTCAAGATGATAATAAATAGGGCCTTATAATTCTTAACCGGATAAACCCTTTAGGAGACAGTTAAGGAATAAGATGTTTTTGACGTCTGACCTTTGATTCAGACTTTATGGAATCGCCTGAAGGGTTACTCTGAAGTTTGATTAGAAGTTCATATCGCAGCGTTCATTCTAAAACAAGCTGTGAGTGAGAAACACGAGAGCGAGAGGAACAGAAAGGATACTCCGCAGTTCGAAATTCGAAGTTCGTGTCGCAGCGTTCATTCAAAAACAAACTGTGAGCGAGAAACACGAGAGCGAGAGGAACAGAAAGGATACTCCGCAGTTCGAAATTCCAAGTTTGTGTCGCAGCGTTCATTCAAAAACAAACTGTGAGCGAGAAACACGAGAGCGGGAGGAACAGAAAGGATACTCCGCAGTTCGAAATTAGAAGGTCGTGTTGCAGCGTTCTTTCTAACCCAAACTGTGAGCGAGAAACACGAGAGCGAGAGGAACAGAAAGGATACTCCGCAGTTCGAAATTAGAAGATCGTGTTGCAGCGTTCATTCTAACACAGACTGTGAGCGAGAAACGCAAGAGCGAGAGGAACGAAAAGGGTACTCCGCAGTTCGAAATTCGAAGTTTGTGGCGTAGCGCTCATTGAAACATGAGAACAAGAGGAACAGAAAGGATACTCCGAAGTTCGAAATTCGATCCTGCCATCCCTCTCGATATCTTGTCAAACAATATTTGAACGAGCAGGACAACACGATTAGAAGTTCTAATTTCGTAGAACGGAGTAGCTCTCCAGAATCGAACTCAAATTTTGACCTTTAGAGTAAGCCCTCAGTTAACGAGTAGTCGCACTAGGTTTTTAAAATCAACTGCTCCAGTGGCATAACTGTGACACCGGACTCTTAGTCGCGCGACTTTTACTACCGGTCTCTTTCCTTTCAATGAAAGGGCAGACGAGATGGCAAGACTGGGGGCAGAAAGGGAACTCATAGGACCTGAACCTGCACTGCCAATATCGGCAGAAGTCACGAGAGGAGTTATAGCCAGACTAATGGAGGAAGAGGCCAACAAACAATGGCGTGAGACAACGGACTGTCGACAATCGAAGATGATCCTAGGAGGCATAAACAGGAAAAGGACCAGGTATCTCCTGGAACTAGGTAAGAAAAATCTCAGATTATTAACAAGTATAATCTCGGGCCACAACAGCCTTAACAGGCACCTAAACGTCATGGGTGTAGTAAGTGACCCAAGCTGCTCATATTGTGGCCATGAGGAGACTAGTAAGCATGTTATAGCAGAGTGTGGCATGTATGCGATAGTACGCTATAGCATCTTCGGGAAAGATAAACTGGAAGAGGAGGAGCTGAGGGACATTAACCTTAAAGATGTCCTTTCCTTCTGCAGGAGAACAAGAAGATTCGAGGAAGAAGGCTGTATGGGAGCGCTGCCGGGACAGTAACCGTTGGCTCCAACTGGGAACTGGGCTGAATGAACGCACCCAAGCGATCGACAGCCCGCCTGTCTCCGGCCGGGCGTCCCTACACCAAATCATCATCATCATCATCATCATCTTTCCTTTCAATACCATGTGAACATGACAGCTGATGCCAAGTCACGCGACAAGCTGTTCAATACCTATAGTTCGAGTAAATACCAGGCATACTGTCCACATTAGAGACCGACCAGTCCAAAAATAAATTCGGCTATCCTTACGGACTATAGAGATGGGCGACGTCCAATTGAGGCAGTAAACCTCACCTCAAACTTTGAGGTAGGATATTTTGGTAACGTCTTTGAGAAAGTTCTCTTAGCATTATGTTTTTTTTATTTATTATTTAGAGAGAGCATAGGACGCTTTACGAATGATAGGTATTAGTTTTTTTTTTATGAAAATAAAAAAAGGGTTTGATCACAGTTGGTCATGCTACCCTTACAGTTACAGAAACTCCATCTTAAGTATCATCGACGATTAACACCTATATTTACAAAATTAATTAACTATATAAAGCGTTTTAATTTGTATTTTTTTTTATTTACATTATTCTATATATCATCGTGTTTTAAACTTTATATGACGAACGAACACTTTAGGGGTTATCTGTTTTATATTTTTTCCTTGTGCAATACTATAACATATCTGCACTTCTAGTACAACACGCGACTCTTTATCGCGCGCCAAACGCTACCCGTCACTTTCCTGTGAATATCGTGCGAGGAAGACAGTAGATGCTAAATCACCCTGCTGGTTTTCGTTTACAAAATGTACTGACGTATATTATCCCAAGCCCCACACTAGCCCTTAGTAAAGTGCAAACACAGGGCACGCACATATGCTGTCCAGCAAACATTCATATCTTTACGACCGACCAAATACGATTAGGTCATATTAGATTTGCTGTTTGATATCTTTCCCTGTGCAATACTATACAATTTCGGCCCTTCTAGCACAACTGTGACACGCGACTCTTTGTCGCTCGACAAACGCAAGCCGTCACTTTCCTGAATGGCGTGCGAGGAAGACAGTTGATGCTAAAGTCACCCTACGCTGCAGGGCCTATGATGGTTGATTTTATCACGCGATAAATAAGTGACAACGCATCCGTCACGATTTGACAAAATACGTGTGAGTGACAGATGTTTTGTCACTTATTTATTACGTCATAAACGCAACCATCATAGGCCGCTAGCCCGTCTAGCGTAACTATGCATTACGACTCTTGTCGTCACTCGTCACTCTCTCATTGTATTATTTAGAAAGAGATAGGTAATGTATTTCACACGAGAAAAAGTCCCCTCTCAAAGTTGTGCTACAGGTGCTGGTTTCTTTTTTCCAACGTGCTGAGGTATATTATCCCAAGCCCCACACTAGCCCTTAGCAAAGTGCAAACACAGGGCACGCACGTATGCTGCCCAGCAAACATATCTTTACGACCGACCAAATACGATTAGGTCACATTAGCTGAGGCGATTCCATAAAACTGGGAACTCCACTGCAAAGAAAACGTGATGAAAGACTGGTCAAGTGCAAGACGGACTAGCGCACGAAGGGTTCAATGCCAACATGTTTTTTCAATGCATGGTTTAACATTCAAAATAATGAGACATCTGATAAAGCATATGAACGACATAGAAACACCAGAACAGAGAGATAAACGGTTAGCTACAAGAAGAAAAGATCTGCTACAGCCGACCAACACCCGACTCAAAGTAGTAAAGCACGCTTCGGGTTATCAAGCAATAAGGTTATTCAATGAGTTGCCAGTGGAATTAAAATCAATAAACAACAGTTCTATTTTTGGAAATAAATTCTTTCTTGTTAGAGAAGTGTTATTATTCGGTTGATGATTTTTACGCTCATACTTAATGCTTATTTATTTTGTCAATTTGATAATTTTACTTATAATGTTTGGTGAATGAACTTATAATTTTACTCTATTTATTGGTTGACATGATTGTACATATAATGGTTTCTTCTGATATTGACATTTTACATTAATTATTAAAATTGTATCGTACCTATATTATAAATAATAATTTAGCATAGCTTATAGTTGATAATTATTTTTTGTTATTTTAAATTATTGTATTTCAACACGACTGTATGTTGTTATGAATAAATTACTTACTTACTTACTTACTTACATTACTTAACATGTTGCATTTTTTTTTTTTGTATTTTTTTTGTTATAGTGGCCATTGCATAATACATACTTTTTCCAATTCCAAGCGTCTACCTATTACCATTCAACCGTTAGGAAGAAACGTAGGAACGCCGAAAAACACGTTAGGTATTTGTATGGAGATTCCCTATATTTTTTTTTATTTTTTTCAGTATTTTGTTGTTATAATGCGAAAATTTCAAGTTTACCTATTACGGTTGGAAAGATAGACAGACAGTGGACGCTTAGTATAGGATCCCGTTAGAACCCTTTCGGTAGGGAACCCTAAAAATCTGCATTGTCTGACATTGACTGGTTAAAATCTTAATGGAAAAATTAAGTTTACGAGTAATGCTCGCTCTTACCGTTTATGCCGACATTAGCAATATTACTCGCCATTTTGTATTATATTCCTATTAAATTAGAGCAGAAATAGTTGATATTGATTTAAACTTACACGATTTTACACGACTCGACAAAAAAAGAAAAGCAGGATTTTAATGTATGAAATCGGGTAAGTTTAAATCTTTTATCGTATACCAGAACGGGCAGTTTTAAAATAAAATGAAATATCTTGTACAGTTACTGAAAAAGAAAGAGTGAGTATAATGGCGATGCTGTCATTTCTAGTTAAGTGCCGCAATTCAGACTTTTCTTCCTACGTGTGTTCGAATAAACACCGTGTAAAAACACACCGTTTTCCTTTGAAATCCTACGAAGTAATAAAAATAACTAATAATATAAGCTTGAGGCGTTCGAGGTGTGGTGCTCGCGAAGGATGGAGGGAATAAGCTGGCCAGAAAGAGTCACCAATGAGGAAGTATTGGAAAGGGTAAAGGAGAAGAGACATATACTTCATACAATAGAAACTCGAATAGGGAAAATGATAGGTCATTTGATACGAGACGACGATCTAATACAAAAGATAATGGAGGGGAAAATTTAAGAAAGGAGAGGAAGAGGAAGGCCAAGGATTAGCTATTTGGACCAGATCAAGAAAAAGGCAGACGTCGGGTCGTATCGGGAAGTCAAAGAACTGGCGTTAAGTAGATCGGACTGGAGAAAACTGGACCGACAAAAGTGAAACTCTTAAATAATATAATAAAAATAACACCTTTTAGAACGCGATTGAGTTCCGTTCTGTTATAATTATGTATATGGTACCATTACCATGAGTTAACGTGACCGTGCTCGCTAGCGACAGCGTAAACGATTTGTATGGAGAATAGTATAGTTACTTTGTAAAACTACAATTCGCCATACATGCTAAAATGAGGCGCCCTAAGCGGCTCAGACGCCAGATGTGCGTGTGGCTTGACCCCCAAAACGATGGCGCACATGTTGTCTTGCCCAGCAAACAGTGTATAAACACGTGTTCCGAACAGGACCTACGAGACGCGACACAGAGAGCCCTGAGCCCACTTTCTGGTCCCGGCGTATGAGATGAAACCATCGACACGAGAAGAAGAAAAAGCATTCGTCATACAAATCGTTTGCACACAGTCGCTAGTGAGTACTGTCACTCTAAACTCTTGGTAAGGGTATAGCAAGATATATGTGTCGTCGTATGACCTCAATAATGAAGCTAGGCCACAAATGTCGCTGCTCGGTAAATATATCTTTACGACCGAACAGATTAGGTCATATTAGCTGTAGTACCGATTCCAGGTGTAGATGAAATGTCCCAATTAATTTCTTGGAACGGTTATATAACTGACATAAGTAGAGGTATAATCATGATATAATCTATACTATTATACAATTCTAGATTTGAATTGAAATCACTTACTACCTGTAATTTAAACGTAAAATCATATTGCTACAGTATTAGGCATATCGGTATCAAACGGCAAATATCTGCTGTGCGGCAAATATATCTTTACTACCAAACGAACCCAATTAGATCGTATTAGCTGCTTATTCCAGATGTAGATGAAATGGCTCGTTAATTAGTTCAATCGTTTGGCTCTGATGCAATTTAGAACGAGTAGCACTAATGCGTAACGGGAGGAGAAAAAAGTAAGGATTAAAAAAAAAAAACGGTGCCGACACAAACAATGACATAGGTATATTTAGCTATTCTATCATCAGACGCCGGGAAAGTAGGGCTTGCCGGGTGAGTAGGTATTGACATGTCGGGCAGTGATACGAAGCTGGCAAGCCCTTTTCACGGCTAAGGCGTATGTATAGTGCTTATCTCAAACATGATATGAAATGAAAAAAAAAAATACACCACTCAAACATATTATAATTCAGCTGTTTAGCCTACACGCCACAGAGGCCTTACATTTTGTATGAAATTCCTTTACAGTTTTCCCAAGTCGTTCTACCCGAAACGTGATACTTCGAAGCCTGTTACGCACGTTATGACGACATTTCATTGCGTGTTCGAGAAAAAGAATTTTTCAAATCGGTCGAGTCGTTTTTGAGTAATCCAAACTTACATGAAAAAATAAATAGCAACCCGGTGAACTGAGTATCTCGTCCGTTTTTTGACGTCGAATTAAAAAGCAAAAGTTTTTTCAAATTTTAATCAGTACCTGCGTCACTCCTTCATTTCACTGTATAGTCCACAGCGTTTATCAATTATCTGATTTCCACGAATAGTGCGTTACTTTGGACATGTTGCATGCAGAGAGACGAATAATTTGGAACGCCTGATGGTAACAGGCAAAACCGAAGGTAAAACCTAGAGAGAGAGGTCCCAAAATGTGGTCAAACCAGATATCTTAAGAGCTGGACATATCAGTCAGTACTGCACTCAACCAAGTACCGGAACGTAACCGATGGAGACTACTAGTTGACGAAATTAGAAGGAGTCACGATCCTCAGCTGTGAGGGAACGATTCAAGAGAGAGAGAGAGATAGAGAGAGAGAGAGAGAGAGAGATAGATAGAGAGAGAGAGAGAGATAGATAGATAGATAGATAGATAGATAGAGAGAGAGAGAGAGAGAGAGAGAGTCCGAAGGGTATAAATAGCAGGAACACCTCGGCAAAATTAACAGCCATAATAACACCATGCACAACTTTCGAACACGCTTCGCCTCAGGGAGCTCACGGCAACCAATTAACCTGAAAAATATAAAATAAATCTCCGAATCTATGTGGGCAGACCTAAAATGTTGTTACAAATATTGTTGTTATTATAATTTTAAAATATATATGCAAGCTAGCTGCACCGCGTGGCGTTACCCACTCAACCCACGGGGACATTACATTTTTTTCGAGATAAAAATTAATCCAGGGTCTCAGATATATTCATACCAAAATTTATCAAAATTGGTCCCGCATACACATAAACACACTCACATACTTTCACCTTTATAATATTAGTGCGATAATCCAATATCGTCCAATGGATTTAAAATCACATAAGTACCTACATTTTATATATTTCGATAGTGAATTCAGCGCTATAACTTGTTTATTAAGATTGAAGGCATCGAATCAAGTCATTCAGTGTATTTCGAATGTTACTATCTCTATAAACTATTTCGGTTATAAGCACTGTTCCTGGTGACATAAGGTTGAAAACGGTATACTTGTTAGTGACACACAGATAGACTTAAATACGATGGGTGTTTCATCCGCTGGATTTAAAGCGTATTGGCATTCACGGCGTAAAGGAATTTGCAATCAATGTCCAATCTTGTTGAAATGAGAGGTGATTCGGTACAGTTTACTATACGCCATCAAACCAACTGAAAATAATGTAAATTTTACGTGTATGTTTATTTTATGAATATAAATTAGATAGTGAAAGTGAACGCAAAGTGAATTGAGAAAAATGTGTCTGAAAGGCCACTTCTATACCTACTCTTATAAAATTCTAGACTTATATTGAATATCACTTTTCTATGGAGTAATAATTTCAGGAAAAATCTGATAACGCGATGTAGGATGGCCTTTTGTTTATATGGGCGCTCGGCGTCATGCCAGTCTGCCTCTCATGCTGCCGTAACGCCGGGACAAATTTTAACCAATTTTGGTACAGGGATGGCTGGACATCCAAGGATGGTTATAATCAGATACCCGAATATGGTACAGAAAAAAAACGCACGAATTTGCAGGCACCTTCTACCTTGAAAATTATAATTCTAATAAGTAAAAAGGTTTTTTCAGGACGGTTGCCTAAATACAATACCGTACTTAACCTAATACGATTATTTTCTAATTTTACTCGAATAAGAAAATTCTGCGAAGCAAAACGTGCTGTGATACGCATGTCTGGAGATAAACCGATATTTAAGGATGAACGCGCCCTTAATAGGTTTATGTACACTTGTACAGTCAAGTGTAAAAAACATGGAACGACTTATTTACGTAAAATGTAAAATATCTCCCATTGCGTATCGTCTGTTGACAACCAAAACTCACTAAGTAGGTAACAAATAACACTAATTAAAACAAAGCTCGTATCTCGGTATCAATTTACAGGCTAGATACGAGGTTTTAAAGAGTAGTGACAGAAATGTTAGTGAGTTTCGGTTGTCACCAGGCGTTACGTCCACGAAACAAATTTCCTATAGTTTATTCCATAAAACATAAATGTGAAAAATACCAAGTTCGTAAATGAAGCCATTTCGGTCCACTTTTTACCTTATCATTATCCACGGCCGGTGTTTCGCCGTTTCGCTTCGCGAACTTGGCGGACACACTACCGTGTGTCTAATTTGTGGATATTCCGATACGTTTCAAAAAAATATTCGGTCCTGCATAACAATTTTGATTAAAATGAGTTTTTAGTGCAAGATTTATTGCAAAAACTATACTGTATTATTTTTGTTCAAATCTAATCACAAGTATCACAACAGCATTAATTTAAGATTAAAGTAGGTACCTACATAATTCATAATTGGAGTTACGATACGTCCAGTATTTTGGTCTATTATATTGCAAATTTTGATAAGGGTCAAGCTTCTTCTCCAGTCGTATTCCTGATTTCAGTATTCCTGACCAGTAGCTTCAACTTACCCCTTAGGAACCCCACAGGAACATTTTTTTAAGGAATTAGTGGCCTATATGTTAATCCAGGGTGTCAGCTACCTTCATTCCAAAATTAATCAAAATAGGTCCAGCTGTTTGAGCGTGATGAAGTAACACATAAATACACAAATACACTCACAAAATTACGCCTTTATAATATTAGTGTCATTTAATTTAGAGAGTACCAGTTTTTTGGGCAAGGAGTGTTAATTTTAAGGATTGCACTTTTGTAATTGTACGGTTTCATTACCGTACATTTATTTATGCTTACTTGCGGCCTACTTTAGGCCACACGGCAACAACGTATTTATAATAAGTTTCAATTATAATATAAAAGAGATTGCTATTAACATCCGAGCACTAAGCATCAAGAGAAATAATTATTAATTTACTTTGTTGTGTTACTATAATAAATAACTTTAACTTTAACTATCTTTCTCCATTCAACAAACATCTAACTACAACCTACAAATCAAGTGTATGAGGCCCAGCCCATACAGTAATATTATCGAAAAATGTTACCTCCATTGTCCCGATCTTTAATAAATTAATTGTTAAATTTCAAGAATTCTTCTTTTATTTTATCACGTTCTACTTCCTTAATTATACGCGGCAATGATATTGTTTTCTTTTTACATTCCCGAAATCTCGTTTAAATATTGTATTTTTATACAATTTTCTCATGCTACATTCAGGAATGGGTAACGAGTACATTCATTATAAAAATATACAGCTTAATTAACATGGTAGAAACAGTAATAAATTATTGTGGGCGGTTAATTTCATTTTTATTTGCATGTAGGAGCTTGCGTGTGACGGTATAAATGTAATTTAATTAACAAGTAAGAACATGAACACATATACATAGGCAAGTTGTATTTTAAGCGAGATTACAACGATGTGACACGCTACCGATTTGAATTTATTATAAAAAGATTATGACGAGTCATAATAAAAAAAAGACGTCAAGACAGCTGTGATTCCATTACAGCCAAGGTAAAGTAGCCGGAACTTTGTTCTTTGTACAACCCCATTTTTGTATTTTGGATATTTTAGGTATTCCCTACTTAGAATCGCGAGATCTTTTAGACCATAAGAGTTTGAAGTGCTCATTTCTGGTATGCAACAAACATAGGACTGAGGCGCATTGAAATAAGTAAACAGACTAATAAAGTACATCGTTAAATCGGCCACACATCGGAAATATTTCGAATGTCATCAAAAATTGAATTTATTCCCCCGTTGATCATTATTAACACATTAACTGCCAGGGGGCGTGGCCTAGGAACAAACTTGTATGACGGTGAACGCATATATATATGTGCGTTGCTGGCAGTGATTGCGCTATGTTCAGCTACGCTTGCAATTTCCTTACGAATATTCACAAAGAAGGTATAGTAGAAATCCTTTTTTGAGGCCTAATTCACTTCGCTTGTTCTATCAAAGAATTTGACCCAAAAGGCATTATTATGCATTGTGAACTGCACAAACTGCTACCTTAAAATGAAAGGTGTCATAAGTGCAACTAGTTAACATAATATGCAGTTTGAGGCCGCAGTTTATAATACATACAAAACCCATTCGAGGCCTATGCTCGGTGTTTATTTGCGAGATCAAATCAAAAATGAGGAGCAAGGTAGCAAGCGAAGTGGCAGTGGGCGGGGCACATAGCACGTAGAACTGACGACCGATGGGACAAAAAGGTTCTCGAATAAAGGCCACGCACCGGCAAGCACAGCGTGGAACGTCCACACACAAGGTGGACAGACGACCTGGTAAAGGTTGCAGGAAGCCGCTGGATGCAGGCCGCTTCCAACCGGCTGATCTGGAAGTCACTGGGAGGCCTATGTTCAGCAGTGAACGTCCTGTGGCTGAAATGATGATGATGATGAATACCCATTCGGTATTGAACAAACGAATAGAATTCGGCCTCAAATAATGATTCCTACTATAGCTAAGAGCAAGAGTCGCCGGGCCTAAATTTTAAGGGGACATATCACTGCTTCTTTGTCCGATACTGTCAGTTTACGTTAAGTTTGCACGTGGTTACTATGGCGTCGCATACCAATGAGGTCCAAAGTTAACGTAAACGGGTTATACAAAATAAATCGAGGTTTCGTTCTCGTCTGTTTCTTCCTCCAAAAATAACCAACATTTACAACATTTTAGGGATGCTATGGGAAGGAACTTTCTATGCCAGACCGATTTTTGCGCTAATTATGATAGGATTTGTGGACTAGGCGCCCGTTTACGGTGGAATTTTGGTCAAAAGAGTAGGTTCACAAATAATAAGAGCAAAAATTTAAGCAAAGTTACACAGTAAATCCATACTATCCATACTATAATATTATAAATGCGAAAGTGTGTCTGTCTGTTACCTCTTCACGCTTAAACCGCTGAATCGATTTTGATGAAAATTGGCATTTAGATAGTTTAAGATCCGAGAAAGGACATGGGATAGTTTTCATCTTGGAAATTATACCTAAAAAGATTGAAAAGTGAGTGAACTTCTGTTGGGGTGACCCTGTAGGAAATGTTATTATTAGACCAAAAGCAAAATTGCTCTTACATTTGCTCAGTCGCTTTTAATAATCCCTTTTATCAAGTTCCACGCGTACGTAGTCGCGGGCAAAAGCTAGTATAAATATAAAAGTCAGACAACCTCACACAAATCGATCTAGTTCCAAATTAAGCTCAAGAAGGCTTGTGCTATGGGTACTAGACGACGATATGCATACTTATTTAGACAAATATATACTTAAATACATAGAACAACCATGATCCAAGCACAAATATTCAAGTTCATCACACAAATATTTGGCCTGGCCGGGATTCGAACCCGGGACCGCCGGCTAAGTAGGCAGGTGCTTACAAACTGAGCCAACCGCGTCGTCGAACAAACACAAATACAGTATTAATTTAAAGTTAAACGATTTTCACTAGTTAATTTTTTTGTTACGATACAGTTGATACAAAAACAAATAAAACCGATTTAAACGAATTGTTAATTAAACCGACACACCATTTACACTTCACATTAACAACGTGATGATTCCGCATAATTTATAATTCACGGCGTTTTATTGCGCAAAAGTCATAAACACATAAATATACTCCAGTCAAACGGGCTTTAAAGCGTAAACAATCTTCATAAAAATGTTTTATAGCGGGCGAACCAACGTGTAATTATATCATTGCTAACTCATATCTAAGTGTAGGTACACTGATATAATGCAAAAGGTCGTGTCATCAGGAAAAGACTAGAAACACGGCAAATACCTATGCGTCATACGGTTATCATAAAATAATCGATTTGTTGACTAACGGTCATCTATACTAGTATAAAATTCTATAACTGTATTGAATGTTTGAGTGCCCCACCAGGGCAAAGGTTCCTTGATTTCCACGACTCCCGATCAGATGTCTCCTCCGGACAGCCGTTGAGGAACGTGTCCAGGTCGTCCCGCTATCTCCGCCTCCGCCTGCCACACCTGCGCCGTTCATCTTGTGGCACCCACTCAGTGGCCAAGCTAACCTTTTCGGAGATAGGTATGCTGCAGACTTGGCCGACTCAGTCCCACTTTAGCCTGGTGGGTGATTCTCCAACATCAGAGATTTTTTATTAAATTAGTAAATTTTATTACAGGAAAAATCTTAACAGCTTGGTGTAGGTTAATACAAAGATCAAAGTTTAAGGAAAAATTGAAATAGGAGCTACCTGGTGAAAGATACCGGGAATCGAACCCGGTACCTCTGGATAACCGGTCCAGCGCGTTCACCACTTCGCAACCCTAGCTCCAGGTAGACTTGACGATTTTTTTCTTATGCTTTGTGTGTCAATCGTGGTGTAGGTTTTGTACGGGCACCAGCCGTACAGTGGTAGCACTATCTGTTGGTAAAGATTGTCCGATCATACGCCGAAATGGCTGGACGCTTTTAGACCAATTTTGGTACAGGGGTACCTGGACATCCAAAGATGGTTATAGAATATTTTTTACCCGACTACAATAAGAAAAAAGTTTTTTTCGGACGATGTTGCTGGCACCGCCTTGTTTTGTGAATAGGTACATTAGAAAAACCTGGCGTGTTCTAGTGAAGATTGAAGGCTACACGTATAAGAGTCAAAGGCTGTTAAATTCGTGACTTGAGACTTTTACGAGCCTCACCTATTTAGATAGCGTATCCTAAAAAAGGAACCGGATCTGTCTCTTTCCTTTAACAGCAAGTGAATGGGACACGAATATTTTAGCCGGAGCAGTTAACCTTATCATAATAGCCTCACTGGATTACACAGCTACTCACAGATGTTTACTGTTTAGGTTTCAAAAGGTTATCTAAAAAACCTGTATATCGTAAGACAGACTCAGATTGTTTTTCTAAGTTGAGGTCTTATTTGTTTTCAAACCGTTTTTTAACGTAATAAATTATTAAAAACTTGTATTTTTAATGAGTATTTAACCCGTAACTAGAAAAAGTCGGTTATCATTTCCACTATCTTTATATTTTACGTAAATGATGCACATTTTCCTTTAATTCGTTATTAATGTTATTAGAGTAATGGCGTTTTTTTTTATCAAGTGTTAGTTTTTCCTTCCCAAGGGCCACAAACGATAAGCCTACTTTGTTTCTTATAACGGAAATACCAAAACTCCATAAATCCCTTTTATTACTTCTTATCTCTTCTGTTGCTATAAATATACCATAAAACATCTAAATTTAGAGTAAGTGTTACAATACCTATAACACTACATATAGGTAGGTTAGGGTAGGTTAAAATATGTAGAGGTTCAATAGCAGTTTTCAGCACCGTTCGCCAGCGGGGCAAGCGCAAAATACAAATACTGTTTATTGCACACTTCACAAAACATAAAAGATAAATGCAAGAAATTATACTTAGAGGTACACACGGACGGTCTTATTGTTAAAGAGCGATCTCTTCCAGACAACCTTTGTATACTGAAGAATTAGTGTTATTATTCGACTATGCTGAAGCAAAAAAAGGATATATTGTTTTCCTCCACCGCAAGCGAGGTTGCAACAAGTTTCAACATATTTGTCATAAAATTAATATTTTAATTATTACTTACAACCCACATATAGATGTTCAACTAACGGAAAAGAAATTAAAGAACCACCAAATAAAGGAGCATTTTATTGAAGTAACGAAATCCCCCAGAACCGAGCGAAATGAGAAAATTAATAAAAGGAAAGTGATTTATTAGAAAATGCGGTCAAGTGTGGCGTAAACATGACGGTACCTATATTTTTATTTCATCGAATTGAACCGGTAAGCTGTTCATAAAACAATTGATATTTATTAGAAACGGTGCTTTATAGTACAAAACTCTTAATGCAAGAAATTATCAAGAATTGCATTTATTCAATTCCTAAACGAGTAGAATTAAGAATAATGTTGTGTAACGGTATGATAAAATTTTGTGATTTTTTTAATAATTTTTACCGGACGATAGTATGATCCGATCAAATTTATTTTTGGGGTTCAAACTTTCCTTGTACTTGGATAGGTTGTAAAAAATGAAATAAAATAAGCCTTTATTGCTGTTTTACATTATTCTACAGTACAATAATTATATTTATTACGACGATCGGGTAAATGGATTAGTATTAGATTTAAAAATAAAAAATAACTTTAAAATTCCTTAATATCTTAGCATAACATATTTTTTCATTTTCGCCTAATATTCGTACTGTCATAATTATCACCATCCCATTCTGGCACTTCAAACCAAACATAACTCTCTTATATAACATTTCTCGTCACAAAGTAATGATAATGACACATCTTTAAATTTTACGAGGCCCCAGTCCACGAACGCGAGCCTAATGCTTAATAAAATGGCGTATAAAAAATAATTTGCTAAAGATGTGATATTGTGATTTATATGTTTTTTGACTTGAGAGGTTTTTAGCCATTAATTCCGTCGTTTGTCGTAATGTGATCACATAAACGTAATTTATTTGTGTTATTTCGCTGTTAATGGAATGTTCAGATAGTAAGCGCTTGTAAACCGCTACGTTATATTATAATAGTCATTGTAAAAAAATACATTGTAATTTACGAAAGTTTTCTTACAAGCTGGCTAACAACAGTATTTTAAACGAGAACCTTTGCAACACTTCAGTCCAAGATAAAGAATAATTCAGTTTTTCAGATAACAGCTTTTAAAGTAATTTAAAAATTAAACTTCACTAAACTTTCATCCTCTTTATGTTTTCATTTCCTTAAAGTTGGGTACTGAAAAATTGTCGTATATTTTATTTCTGTTTTGTACACAGAGTCTGTGAAATTAACTTCCCGTGTTTGTCAAGTCCCGAAGTGTCACATAAAAGAAAAAGTTGGCGACGTCACACCGCCATAACGAACCGTTTTTTAGGGTTCCGTTTACCAAATAATTTACCCTCGGCCCGCTCGTCGCCAGTGCTGTCGTCAAGTATACAAAGATTTAAAATTAAATAATTTCTTATATGTTTTGTCATAATAATTTTTCATCAGCCTTATTTTTCTTAGAAATCATTCTTCTCAGAAGCAGTGAATTTTTCAGGATTTTTATATAACTATTAAGTAACCTAAAATAAATAAATAAATAAAAACCCGTTAAATATATAAAATACTATAGAGTTAAGATAGGGTGAACACAGACTAAAAACTATGATAAAGGAATGAATAATTAAAAATTAGGTAACTCAAAAAGAAAAAAAACAATTGTATGACACACAACAGTCATTATGACTTCCAATCTGCGAGTAGGAGGAGGCCCGCAACCATCACGTATGATGCTTTACCTATCATTATCATAATTATTAAAAAAAACATGGTGGTATACTGAAACTATAAGTAAATAGTTATACACGGTTGTGACGGTTTATTAAAGATACAAATTTTTTAACGCCGAGCCATTCCACTCATTGAGGTTTCGGAAACGGCTGCTTCCAGTTACAGAGGTAAAAATAAGAAATTTCCAAAAAAATTGATTCCGCTTATAGAGGTCCTAAATTCCACCTATAGAGGTAATTCGTTGCCAAGGGACTGGAACGGAGAACTTGGGTCCACTTAAAGAGGTTTTCCACTAACCCAGGTTCCACTTATCCAGTTTCCACTGTATATGAAATATATGTGCAAAATAAAATGACACAAAATTAGAAATTGAAAATTTATTTATTAAAGTCGGAAACCAACCCAACGCCGTCACGGCTCGGGCTTTACTTTTTTGTGTACACCGAACAAGCAGATGGTATTTTATTCTCATAAAAACTTCAGTTAGGTACGCACCATTCTTCGCAAATTTTATTTTATGTCATCCTTTGGGCTTAATATTACTGTCAAAAGTTGCTAAACTAACTTAACAAAAGCGAAAAGAAAATGTACGAGTAGGGCTAAATAATTTAGGAAAAACATAGTGAAATAATGGATGGAAATAATAGGTTTCTGAGGAAAAAGTTATTTTTCTGTAGCTCTAAATATTATAAAATTATTATTGTAATCTCACGCCCCTGTAAATGAAAAATATACATAAACGTTTAGAATTTAAAGTTTTCTTGCTTACCATGGCAACACAGTAGTTAACCAAATGTTTACAATGAAGTGAATAATTAAAAAATAATAACCTCGCGGGGCATATATTGTTTTAATTTTTCGCTTCAATATAAACATTTCGTTTACGCAAGCTGCTGCTTTAATAAAAAAATAATCGGTACTTACCCTAATATTTATAATAATATCTGCCATTAAAATATCGTAATTACTGTTCCATTTCTCAAATCATATCATTCAGTTATCGTTTAGAAACGGTAGGGACCAAGTCAATGAGACTAACACTGGCGCATGCAAACTTAGCTCAACCGGGAAACGCGTGGAGATGAGCTCAACCAACTTCAATTATCACTTTATTCCCTTTTTTCATCTCACTTGTTAAAATATGCATAATGTAGATACATTTGCATTTTAGAATGAATTTCCTACTAGAGTAAATATGCGCCGAATTATATTATACCGTGTCGTTAAAATACGCGTTGAAAAAGGCGATGTACAATTTTATGAATTCATTCATAAATGAGCCATGCAATTCTGCAGCTCATTGTATATATACAGTGTGATTCCGGGGTCATGGAGCAGGAGTGAACGGGGTACTGGGGAGGGTCACACTGAGCAACTTTCACTATGGGACTACCACGAAAACTCGAAAAAAATCTCCTAATTAAGAGTTAATTGATACTTAGTAATTGATTGTTAAGTATCAATTAAGAGTTAATTGATAGTATTTTTTTCCGAGATTTCGTATATGTTTGAGAGTTTTCATTTTCCATGAAATATTATTTTTGAGGCAAGTCTTTATTCCTTTTAAAATAGGAAAACAACCATTACTATTTTTATGTTTCTTCACTTATTTATCTTTAAGAATACAACAAGTATAAAAATAATAGAGTATAGATACATAAATCAACGCATAAAGTATAATTCAAAAGCGATTGTTTTGTATTTTGATATTAATATTAATAATTATAAAATAAGTTATATGCACCGGAGCAGTTTCGTATCTTTTTTTTATTTCTACTTAAATGTGTAAACGCAAAAGCTCCATACTTATTTTTTGGCAACCATGTACCTGAAATGTGTACGGTAAATTTACGAAAATGGATTAATAAAAATGTACACTAGCAATTTTCTTGGAATTTTATTATTTAAATAAAATAGGTAGGTATATATATACACTTTTAACATGTGATCTAAAAATGAAGTTTATTGTGTAATTTTCTTTGTTTGTATTTTGTACATTAAAAATAGTATAAAAGCAATATTTATGTATCTGCCTCGAAGTAACTTTTTGCGTCTTTAAATTATTACGTAAATGCCACCCAACAGAACATTCCAAAGCTGGCCGGCCTCTTTCTCGTCGCTTAGAGATGTGTACAAAGACAGCGAGTGAGTGATTCAAATTAACTATAAGTATCATTTTGTTTACATCAGTCAATCACTGGAAGATAAAACAGCACATTGTATCAGTATAGGTACTTTTCATTCGCTACCATTCTCGTAGCAATATGAAATAATCTGAGTGAATTAAACCATTTTGATCAAGTATGAAGGATTATACAGGATGATCGCCCTGTATAATCCACAGGATGATCACTAATCAATCCAAATGGGTCAGTAGGGAGAAAACGAAAATTATAAGAGAGGGAAATCTGTTCTTAGGAACCATGGCTTCGATTTTAGATTTATTAAAAACTGCATTCAATTATTTTCGTATATCTCATGCATAACCGGAAATCGAACCCGGTTAAAATTGGGGATACGAGAAAAAAAAATGAAGATGTCAGTCGATCCTATTTTTTATTGGCAACAAATGTCTGTATAAGAGTACATATATTTAGAGTGCTCTAAGAGTCAGAAATTGCTGTTAAAGCTGAAAACGCTCCATACAAATGCGTGTTGTGTATGAAAAAATAACTTTTTAGGGTTCCGTACCCAAAGGGTAAAAACGGGACCCTATTACTGAGACTTCGCTGTCCGTCCGTCCGTCCGTCCGTCCGTCCGTCCGTCCGTCCGTCCGTCTGTCACCAGGCTGTATCTCAAGAACTGTGATAGCTAGACAGTTGAAATTTTCACAGATGATGTATTTCTATTGCCGCTATAACAACAAATACTAAAAATAAAATATAATAAATATTTAAGGGGGGCTCCCATACAACAAACTTGTTATAGATTATATATATTATGTATAAGTACGGAACCCTTCATGCGCGAGTCGGACTCGCACTTGCCCAATTTTTTTCCATTTTGACCAATATAATTTCCGTTAAGGCACAGAATAAAGACACTACAGAAGCCGCACTCCTTTGTTATTTGCCGCTTTTGCAAAAGCATTAGCCTACTCGTATCTGATTGGCCATTTTTAATGACGTACGACGCTGTTGGTTCTAGCTTCTTTGGGGCGTGTCATACTCCTAGGGTTGCCTACATTAGCAAAAGGGAAAATACTTCTCTGTGTTTGTAATTATTTTAAAACCTACTTTTAACATAATACGTTCAAAATAAGAGGGACCTAGCGCGATCTTTATAATGATGGGCTCTAAGAGTGCCTACTGGATCTTTGGATTGGTTTAACGTAAACATGTGCGGTTTTTGCTTTTTCCAACCATTTTGATTAGCATTAAGATCCAGTATTATAAAATTGACCGGATTTTGTATCCTGGAAGTGCTTACTAGATCTCAGGACTGGTTCAACGCGGTCACGTGCAGTTTTCGTATTCTAAATCACTTTGATGAGCAAGTAGAGAACGTAGAGAAGAGTGTTTATATTATGTAAATGCATTTTTAAAAAAAATATTTTAGCCTTTGGAAGTTTGTAGAATTGAAACATTTTTATTTATTTTATTATCGGTTTTACACCTATATAACATTTCATTTTTATGCACACTTGACATCAATTATTGATTCAATCGACGACGATCAATGACAATATGGTTTATATTTGTATCCATAGAAATAAGCCCGTTTCTAGCTTTACATATGTTCTGGGATTATTACATTTTGTTTGTTTGATATTTACGAAGGTGAGCGAATTTTTAAAATCCAATTTCATATTCTGACGGATGACCCAAAAGCCCCCCGATACCGAGTTTTAACCCCCTAGAACTAATTAGAAAAAAAAAGTCACCATTTTGTTTTTTTTTCCACGACTGTACTCGGGTGGAGGTCCCCTATGACATTCGTTCGAGCACCCCCTATCTATTTTCAGCCGTTTACGAGATACAGGACCCTTAAAATAAAATCTCCATACAAATGTTTCGATATTTTCCGACTTTGACTGAATTTTTGGACACCGATTTCAGATTCATATTTGTGAGCCCCAAATGCCCCCCGATACCGAGTTTCAGCCCCCTAGCACCAATTTGAAATTTTGAAAAAAAAAACCATTCGCCATTTTGAATTTAATTTGGTTCGCTAATTTTCACATTCATAAGCGAGGTTGAACAAGACACGGCGCGCACCCTGTGCGCTAAACGCAGCAATGCGGTCTAAATCTGTGTGTTCGTGTACGTGATGTGGAGCTTGTGGACACGTCCACACGCGATTGCGTTTGTAGTAGTGTACCTATCGCAGCGCGGTTGTATGAAGCTTAGTCTCTGTTCCGTGTCTTTACTCATGTGGAACCAGTCCTGAGATCCAGTAGGTACTTCCATGATCCATCATCAGGTCAATTTTATGATACTGAGTCCAAATGTTCATTGTGGTGAATCGAAATGTAAAAACCGCACATGTCTGCTTTGAACCAATCTTGAGATCCAGTCCCTATTTCCAGGGTCCATCATCAGGTCAATTTTATGATACTGCCACATACTGGCTGTAAATGTTCAGTAAAGTGAGCAGAAAAACCACACTTGGCTACGTTGAACTAGTCCCGAGATCTAGTAGGTAAATGTTCCATCATCAGATCATGACTTAATGTCAATGGGAAAACCGTAACAGTAACCGTATTCTCTTACTAATAATTAAAATATATATTTCCACTTTACGGAGTTAATCGGTGAACTTACGTTCAAAACGATTTAATGTAGCGAACACTGAATCTCTTCCTTTTTAAAGTCGGTTAAAAATAATAAAAAATCACAATAATATGCAAATAATAAAAATGTAATCGATGCGTTGTCTTCGCTTCGAACGTGCCGACCCTAGCCGAATAAAGGCGGGACGATGGGCGGGCCGGGTCACAATTGTGACCCGAAATTAGTAGGTATAATTTTTGACACTTCAGCGGAGTGAAACCCCCTTGGTTAAGGTTCATAGTTGTCATACAATTATTGTTATGTTGAATTATGAGTATATTGGAAACAATTTCATATTTGCTTTTGGATAAAAAAAAAAAGTAAAATGTTCGTACCTTAAAATGAATGTCACTCTTTATCAGTAATTCCCATACAGACATTTGTTCTCAATAAAAAATAGGATCGATTGACACCTTAATTTATTTTCTCTACTCAGTTTCGACCGGGTTCGATGCCGGGTTACTCATGAGATATACGAAAAAAAAAATAATGCAGTTTTTAATGAATCTAAAATCGAAGCCAAGATTTCTCTATCTCTTATACTTTTAGTTTTCTCCCTACTGACCCATTTGGATTGATCATCCTGTATATAGTTACTTAAACTATTTAAAAAGAAAATAACGATGTCACCAAATCATTTAATATTAAGCAATTTTTTAAACATTTATTCTGAGGAACTTTGTTTAAAAAATATTTACACTTATCATATAGTAATGTCAACATGACGAAGCAGTTTAAACCTGTAGATTTATTGAGTGAAATTAACGAACTGAGTGTTATATCAGCTGAAGATATAAATTAATCTTCTCCTTTGAGTGATACATTTTTCGCTTCTCTAGATGGGACAAATCTTTAATACAGGTAAATTCGGTATGACTCTCTTTGACCACCCACACTTTTACTTGCGTGGGTGAAATGTGGGCAGTCAGTATATTTCTAATCAGATTTCTGATGTAGTTTCAAACTGAATTAAATTTGTTTTTGTTTCGTGATTTTGTTTTGACTAAGGCTTATTTGCCCATAAATAGGTAAGTACACCGCTTTTTCAATGTAATTTAAAAACAACTACGTCTATACATCTTATTATGTCTAAGCCCGAAGTCAAATACGATTTGGTCAGCTGCATTATGGAAAAGAAGTCTTTTCTATAATAAGAAAAAATAGCATAAAGCTTTACAAGCGCGCTGACACCGGCTGTTACGCCATATTAACTTTTATCTTTTAATGTGGAGGAATGATGGAGTTATCTTTTCTGACGGGGTTTTGAGTAACGATCTTAATATGACTATATTTTAAAGTGTTTTGCTAGGGTTCCGTACCCAGTATTCCATTAGGGTGTTACAGGATCCTATAAAAAATAATAAACTATTACTAACCTTCGCTGTCTGTCCGTCCTATCACGGGGCTGTATTTTTCCGACCGTGATAGGTAGTGACTTGATTTTTTTGTATAATTAAATCTAGAATAAAAAATTGAGTTAGAATTTGTACGCGAGTATAGTTGCTGGAAAACGGCTGAAAAGTTGTTATCAGAACACTTTCTTAACTACATTCTAAAATGAAGGAAGTTTCGAAGGAAGTTTTATGACCAGAACCTCAAATAGGTATAGATAAAATAGGTACTCGTAAGTTGCTAACACAAAAAAACATCTCAATTGCATTTATGAGTCATTTTCAAAAAACACGTACATAGTTGAGGGCTTTAATTAAAACAAAACTTAATTAATTCCTTTTTGTAACGATAGTTACCGATATCTTTTGTATGACTAACTTTCGTAACACAAAAGACGCGATCGTAACTTTGTTTTTATTAAGCCCTTAAATATGTACATGTTTTTTGAAAATGACTCTTACACCTTCAACACATTCTATTTTATTATAAAATTCTTGATTCGTATTGAAAATCATATTTCTATGGAGAGGGGTCATGATTTCAGGAATAATCTTATGGTGATGGAGAATCGTCATTTGTTTTGTATGGGCGCGCAGCGCTATGCCAGTCTGGCGAAATATGTTGGTCATAATTTCTTCGGCCTCTTATCACCGAAACGGATGCACGAATTTTAACCAATTTTAGTACAGGGATATGTGGATATCCAAAGATGGTTATAGGATATTTTTTACCCGACTACGCCAGCAACAAGTTTTACACGAACGACCTCGCGGCACCTTCTGGTTTCTTGTATAAAGAACACTGTAGTCACTGACATTTTCGAATCGTCTAGAAGAAAAAGCTTTTGAATTTATTGTCTTTGAATCTTTTCTTTATTATTCAGATGATCCACATAATATGTATATAATATCACCCACGATCTTGTTTAATTTCTCGCCACTTTTAGTACCGAAAATGTAAATTTTAGTATTCTGTGGTGTTTTACAACTATAGGATGTCTGACAACAAGTGTTGTGATATAAAACAAAAAAAAATTACCCTACCGTGACCAGGTCCGAACCTTAGGTATACCATGCCATTTGTAATATACAAAAAATTGTGATTAATTTAATAACATTGTCATGATGTTACCTAGATTTTCGTAAACCTATCAATATATTATCATACTAATTGTGGGGGCAGTAATTTGCGCGACGAAACACTAATAATTTCGTATTTTTTGAATAAATCTTAATGTATTCACAAAAATTAGTATTAAAATCTGGTTTCATTCGCGCGCGACCTTTGTATTGGCACAGATAAATAAGTACTTCCAAATAAGTTTATCTCATTGTCAACGCCACATATCAAATAACATATCATTACCAAATCTTGTAATAAAATTACCAAATCAAATTACAACGTAGATATATTTCATAATTAAAACCACAACCTGGAAGTCATACATTATGTTACTTTTATAAAATATACTCTAAAAATTACGTAACTATAAAACGTGCAAAAACGGGAATGGAATATAAACCAATAAAAACTCTCTCTCTTATTAATTATGTACCACTCTGCACCTACTTTGTATTAAGTTAAAATTTTCATCAATATCACTACCCAAAGGTTGTCTGGAAGCGATCGCTTTTTAGCGATAAGGCCGCCTGTTGTCTACCGTTATTTATAAATTGTATTTGTCTTGTTTCCTTTTGTAAACTTTTATTTTTTTTATTTACCCTAATTCGTAATCTTTTTATACCTATTATGTACAAGATCAAGCATGAATGGAAAAGTACTAACTGCAATGACTGGTTTGAAAACTTTAGCTCTCGGTCCTCATGCTGTTAACTAAAAAAAAAGATAATTAAATTTTAAAGATCGGTCCATGATGGAGGCCAAGAACACGGATTGGTTTATTGAAATCATATCGAGACCGTAGGCACGGGTAAAATCTCAAATAAAAAAATAATATAAAAACAAATCGAACCAATCGTAAGTGTTTAAAATTATTTAAGAGTTTTCTCTAAAAATACAGCTCTAATAATTTTCTTCATTTATCGAAAACTTAAATAATTTTACATAGAAAAAATAAGATCTCGGTAATGCTTAAGTATATTACAAACTAAATTTCTATAAATAAGCTACAAAACAAACGAAACCAACTATCTTGTAAAATTATTCTTTCAACTTTCTTTTAATTAATTCCAAACTTAAACAGAATCCTTAAACTTTTAATTTTGCACAAACTTTAGTTACTTACATTACGTCGTGCCGGTGCGCCGTAATGGCGAAAAAAAAACTTCAAGCACTCATCCACTCAGTTAAAATAAGTACAATTCTAATTTCAAACACACACTTTCAAAGTAAAACTGGCACTTATTAAAAAAAATAAAAACAATTGAATTTGTTCTAAAATATAATTCAATGTTTATTTTAAATGTATTCGAATTTTCAAACGTTATTATTTTTAAATTCGGAACATTCCGTGAACTCCGGGAGGGCGGGACGCGGCGCTCGCTCGCTACGAGTTCCAGATGGTGACTGAATTCAGCCGCCGCTCCACGCTGGATTGATAGTTGATTTTCGGAGTTCCTAGTAAATTTTCTTATTGATGAGCTGAAACTTTTTAGATTTAGCGGAGTTTTCTGTGTCATGGTGACAAACGAATTCTTCGATTTCTAATGATGTTTTTCAGGTTATTGAAGAGATTCTTAAATCAAAAAACAATAACGAGTTTGTGGCGTAAGGTTTATTTGTCAAGAACGTCTCAAAACTCATTTAGATATTGTGTTGTTGCTGACGGCCGATGGGGCAGAAAAATTCTCAAATGGAGGCCACGCACCGGCAAGCGCAGCGTGGGACGTTCACCCACAACGTGGACAGACGACCTGGTAAAGGTTGCAGGAAGCCGCTGGATTCAGGCCGCTTCCGACCAACCGATCTGGAAGTCACTGAGGGAGGCCTATGTTCAGCAGTGGACGTCCTGTGGCTGAAATGATGATGATGATGTTGATGGCTGGGCATTGGGCACCATATAACAGTGGACTGACTGATAATTATGTAATCTTCTATCTATAGATGGCCTCGTTATCACTCGGCCATCTATTACTACTCGGCCAATAATCCCCTATTTCGCGGCCTCTGCAGTAATGTACTATTATGGAGAGGAGTCATTATTTCAGGAAATAAGCTTAACATTGTGATGCAGGGGATCGCAGTTTGTTTTTTACTGGCGTGCGGCGCTATGCCTGTCGGGCGTCATCCGTTGGCCATGATTTCTTCGGCCTCTCATCACCGAACGGTTATACGAATTTTAACCAATTTTAGTACAGGGATATCTGGATATCCGAAGATGGTTAGGATACTTTTACTCAACTACGTCAGCAACAAGTTTAACGCGGACGAGGACTGGTTTCCTGTATAAAGAACATATAAGTCAAATGTTTACAATGAAGCGAAAACGCTAGCAGACGGCGGTGCTTTTTTAATTTTCTTCGGTTTCCGCGACTTTCACACATTTAAATAAAACAATTTAAACGGATTATATCACGTATATTAGTGAGCGGTAGCTTTACAGATACCCTTGTCAACGAGTCAACCTTTGACAACGGTAGGTATCTGTAAAGCTACCGAAACGTCAGGGAGGCTCAAATAATTAATATACGCGATATAATCCGTTTAAATGTGATTTTTTTAATTTTTCGCTTTATTGTAAACATTTAGTTTACGTGATCAGACGTTACTGCTTTAATAAAAAAATACCATATTAGTGTCTGTAATTTTACTAAAGATTAACAGGACGCAGGATTTATATGGGCGCGCGTCGCCTGTCATACAGCGCGATCTGTTGGTAACATTTCTGTGTTCACTGAACACGCTGATATGGCTAAGCGGATTTCAATCAATTTTGGTATAAGGATAGCTGGACACACAGAGACGGTTATAGGATACTTTTTATCCAACGTGGACAAAGTTGTCGAATGGAGACGATCATATAGTCAAAATCTTTAATCTTTACGGTAGATGGAGCTACGATGCCACTCTAAGGCTTGTAAGAAATTTAGCAATTGATTGAAAAATCCAGTGGATTGAGCGTGAGTTTGAATCACTATAACATCCGCGTTATTGTCAGTTCAGAAAACAAATGTCTTCCCTCTGCTGATCAAAAGTTAAGAGCTTGTGTGAATCTAGGTATGTTGCTAAAGTATTCCATCGGATTATAGAAGAGGGAACGTTCTTTATTCTCATACGAGTTTTATCAGAAAATTAGGCCGTAGAAATACTCGATCCTAAAACTAGTATAATAAACTTGAAGGTGCAACTTCGTAGACGGGTAAAATGTATCCTATAACCATCTTTAGATGTCCACTTATCCCTGTACCGAAATTGGTTAAAATTTTGTCCAGCCGTTTCGGCGTGATGCGAGGACAAAGGAAATTATGAAAAATTAAAACAGATGGCGCGCGCTCATAAAAAACGCATGAAGATCCTGCATCACGCTATTAAGTTTTTTTTTCTGAAATTATGACCCTTCTCCATAGAAAACTCATTTTCAATACAAATCCAGTTTTTTTTTATAGTACAGATTGTAGCTAAGGTGGACGTTTTATAGTTCCCTTTACAAGTACATTACCTTATGACATTGGTTTTTTTTATATTCATCTTGTTTACTTTAAGCCCTAATCAGAGCCTACATTTTCTGTTACAAATCTAAACCGACAAAGCAGTAAAACAGCTAGTTACTTCGGTACAACTAAGGTACATAGAACAAAGTTAAGTTTATAAGAAATGTAGGTAACAATGCCGCTAGGGGAATGAATGTTTCAGGAGGTAGACCCCGATACAACGGACAGGAGGCTATATCTCTATCCCAAGGGCAAGTATGGTTCAGATAGTTGACGCGATAAAAGTTTAGAGGTTGCGTATTTGATAAAAGTATCTCGTAATGTATATTTAACAACACCGCGAACTTTCGGCTAATGTTGTTATGACTGTATTCCTACCGACCGACATAAAAAAGTGTGAAAATAACACCACATTTTCTAGGAAACTTAAAACAATACTTGGCAATCTGGCTTGTTTCAGTATAAACGAATTAATATTAAAAAAAATTTGAATGTAGACCGTTGGGGTATCCCTCGCGATCCCTAAAATCGTTTGTCCTAAAATCACTTGCCCGAACAGTTTTGTCCTAATGGGCATTAGCCCTAACGATCAATTGCCATAATAATAATTTTCCATAACGTAACGGTTGTCCTAAAACTTATTTGTCCGAAACATCAATATCCCTAACTGTCAATATTTTTAGCCATATTCCTCGCAATCCCTAAAATTAATCTTCGTTTTTTAAAGTCCCCGCCCCTTTTGCAACCACCGAACTGAATGAATGAATGAATGAAAATTTTATTCGTAAACATACACGAACTGGACAACACATTAGAAATTAAATACAATAAAATAAAATTCTAGATGTGTATGCCACGAAAAGGTCACACCTCAGCATAAATGCTGGCCCGGGTACCAGCGCTGGTCTTCCGGTGTAACCTATAGGTGACGCCACGGGGAACCGTACACACACCGCCGCACTCTAAGACTGCAGCTTAGGCGCATACAGTGCCAAGACAATGAAATTGACAGAAAGTGCTGTCAATGTCACTGCAGACCGTTAGCGAAGGAGAGAAATGAAAAAAATAATCTAAGAATGCAATGCCCGTATGTGTACAGCACATTAAAACATTGACCAACAACTGCTACCAGTAAAGTAGTTTAATGGGTTAGGTTAGAACTGCGACCAAAACAGTGCTCGAGCCGAGCGATTAAAACAAAAATTAGGGCATATGTTTGTTAGGACAAATGATCATTATGACAAATAAAATTAGGATAAATTATCAATATGGCAAGTGGCATAGGAAATAAGATATTCGGGGAACCAAAATTAGGGCATATGAGTGTTAGGACAAGTGATCATTATGCCATAAAACGTTAGGAAATGCAAAAATAGGTTAAAAAACGTTAGGGATTTAGATAAAGATCCGACCTAAATAAACACTAGTCTGAAACAAACTTAAAAATATTATCTTGATGAGATCAAACCTAAGTAAAGTTTTAACAGCTGTTATTATAGATACGAAATTGACTTGTAATTGATACCTATGTACATTTACCAATAAAGAATCTAAAATCTGAAATCTGACTCGAGTTTACTGCCGTGAGTTGGGTCTGAACTTTTTGTTTTTTTTCTGGACAAAGGCCTCTCTCTTGCGCCACACCACTCGTTACTGAATACCTCCAAGTCGTCCCGCTATTTCCGTTACTGCTTCAGTACAGTGCTTTACTCACGGCTAATCCGACCGATATTTTTTCGAACTTACATATGGAATTCCTCCTCTGAAACCTCTATGTAGTTCCTGTGCTTGGTTGGATGGATTGTTGTCAATTCATTAAATAAAACACATTAAAAAAGTAATATAAATAAATTAATTAATAAATTAAAAATAATACAAACTCAAATAAATAATAATTAATTGATAAAAAATATTAAAAAAGCCAACACAATACAACATGAGATACATTAAAATAACAGGCAGAGGTAAACAACAGGCGGTCTTATATCTCTTTTCAGACAACCTTTAGGTAACGGAGTAGTTGAAAATGAATGTTTGAAATTAGTAGGGTGGTGCAGAATAATAATAGGACTATGTAAATAAACGACGACCATAACAAACAAAAGTAATAAACATACATAAATAAAAATATACAGATATACATTACATAAATACTTAGACATAATAAAATAAATATATGGTAAAGTAATAAATAAAATAAAAACAGTATGAGCCACAAAGTTAAAGGAGCGATTATTATTGCAGTTTAGTGACGTGGGTTTTAAATGAAGCAAGAGATTGGGCACGGTTTTATATCCAGAGCTAGCGAATTCCGCAGTAAAGTAGCCCGTGTACACAGTAAATGTGAATGAACCATTATACAATTTGGAAGATGAAGAGGAACAAGAACTAAGGTATTGTAAAATTCAAAAATAGTATCGAAATTCAGTTTTGAATGGAAGGGGTCATCATTTTAGGAGATATCTTAACAGCGCAGTGTAGGATTTGTTGGGGCGGGCGTCACTAGCTGTATAGCGACATCTGTTGGCAAAATCTTCTTTGTCCTTTCAACACGCAGATACGGTTAGACGGATCCAATCCAATTTTGGTACAATGATAGCTGGACATCCAAATGTGGTTGTAGGATACTTTATACCCACTAAGCACGAACTTGCAGCCACATGATGTATCTACGTATATTTTATAACGATTTCAAGAAACAAATCAATACTATTTAAGTTTATAAGAATTATCTTATAGGGCAGTAGCCCTGTAGCATAAAGACACACAGGCAGCACTCGCAGTTTTTTATTTTTTTATGAAACACAGCAAGCACAGCAGCTTTTGGCAAAAAAAAAACATAGGGCCCTTCTTCTTCTTCTTCTTTGTCGTTACACTCTTGGCAAAGTGGTCGTGGCTGTCGTTCCTTGTGTGGCAAGCCTAACCACACGGCGTTATTCTTCTCTCACGGCCAATTTGATTGGGTCAGTCCACATCATGGGAGATCTACCGCGTGGTCTATTACCGTCTTCTTTGCCCTGGACCACCAGGTGCTCAATGGACAAAGCTCCACGTCTTGACACGTGTCCGAAAAAGGTGAGGATTCGGGACTACGTTCATTTACATACGGATACATTTAATAATATCGTGTTTTAACTACAAAAAGTACACTGTTAAAATATACCACATTTCCTTTCCTATAATACAGATCCTCAAGTATCTTTATCACACCTCCTACAGTATAGGTACAAAATTGTTACTCGATAACAAAGAAAAAACAACTTGAAATCAACAATTGAGAACATTTCAAATTTTCAATTAGTGTTAAGTTTCAACAAATTTCAATGTAAAATCATACGCAAGAAAATGATAAAACAGATATAATTTTACACTTGACGGCTAACTTATTCGTTTCCTATTGTATTCTAATTCCAAAGCCGTCTAACAATATTAACTGAATATGCTGGATCTTTCGTACATTGGATGTAACGCTGATATAACAACAATGGATACCTCATGTTCTTTTTGCAATTTATACGTGACACTTACCTACCACAATGAGATTTGAAATATGCTTTAGAAGATGCCTGCAACTTCGTCTCCGTCAACCAGTTTTTTAACCGTAGTACCGGATAAACAGTATTCTATAACCATCGTTGGACATCCAGCTACCCTCGGACCAAAATTGGTTACAATCCGTCAAGTGATTTCGGGGTAAAGAGCGGACAAAAAAAAAACCAACAGATGGCACTATGCGGCGAGCGCCTCGTGCCACAAAGCCACTGCGCCTAAAGACCACTATGCTTTTGTTATATAAAACTGATTTTTAATAATACTATATAGATAACTTGCAAAATGTTACAGTAAATCATATCTAATTAATCCATTATATGTGTACATAGTAAAAAGCAAAGGTATAGATCGGACTTCGGACTTTTCATAGCAGGGTAATTAAAAGACGTTCGAGAGCTATGGAGCTCATACTTATTTAATTCGCAATTTGAATTTGTCTTTTTTAAAGAATATTTGAAATCTTGATAATGAAGTCCTACCCTAGGCAAGGTTTTTTTTACGTCACCATAAAATACGTAAATCATTGCGACTTTTTTTAAAGTTTTCCAACTTGGAGATTGAATAACCAGTCGTAACTTAGAAAATCATAATCATCAACTAAAGTAGTCAAATCTACGAGTTAGTAATGCCATAGATATTGTATCTATATTTATAGACAACAATAGCACTTTAGAATTAAATAAATTAATGAATATAATTCAAATTTGAATGTTGATGTCGGCTCTTTGAGCTCTCTAAAGTACCACCGTGCTGCGAAAAGCCAATGAATCTTGCTTAGTGAAATCCTAAAAAACATGCGGTGTCTGTTCATTATATATCAGCGTGCCCTCACTGTACATCGCAGATGAATTTATGCGCGACAGCTAAAAAGGAAGTATTTCATTCTGAGCCGACTTTAATGAATCAAAGGATAAGGATAAAATGTGGCTAAAGGTTTCGCCTGAATTTATCAAGCAGATTTTCTCTTTTTTAAGGTTACTACTTTATCTTTTTATTAATAGCTACCAAAAATAAGGGCCGCATAAAGCGATTGATGCTATAATACTTAACATGTTAAAATACCTTCGAAGCGGGCTTACTCACGTCTTAGAATATCGCTCGAAATTTTTCGAATCGGTTCGCGATTCATCATCAGGAGAGTCGATCAGTCGCGGCGGCGGCCAACCGTGCGGCTGCTCGACGCGTGCGTCACCGGCGGAGGCGAGAATCTACCCTCATAATCACACACAATGTCAATTGTGGTTGCACACACTTATTACGTCATTTGCTAGGTCTCGTTTACGCTAACCACCGACGTAGTACCCAAAACCATTCTCCAGGTGTACCCAAAACCATTCTCCAGGTGTACCCAAAACCATTCTCCAGGTGTACCCAAAACCATTCTCCAGGTGGGGGCACTGACCATCAACAATCTCGGTTAACATTCGGATGACAACTACTTTTCTAAAGTGCTAGTCTGACTCACGCACCAAGGGTTCCGTACAAACTTTCACTTTACCCATCTTAATTGGCCTGGTTGAGTTAAGTTTGCACCTGAAATGTATGGCACTGCATACAAACAAGGTGCAAACTTAACGCAACCAAGTTCTCCAAATATGATGTTTGAAAAGGACTATATTTTTTATGATTTTATTACAAATGAATAGTTTCAGATTTTTATAAGTATCTGTAGTATATGACGATATTATCGCTTTAACGTATCTTTTTTCACTTTAACGTAGAAGTTTGATTTTTTCACAGCTTCAAGGAACCGTAGACTTGAGTATATGGTGTCGAGGTGCGTCTACGCTAGGCGAGCCGAGCACGAGCCGAGCACGAACCGACCACAATTCGTCTAATGTGGACCGACTTACAAGCCTCGAACGAGCGCGCTGCGAGCGTTTTGTTCGCGCTCGGCTGCGTTCCGCCAGTTGTCGGTTTTTTGACGAACACAAAGGGATTTGCTTCGCGCTCGCAGTGCGCTCGTGGACGTGTTTAGTGACAGACGTCGGTCGCTCGAGCCGAGCATCATTGAGACGTGACGTGGACCGATGATACTTCCTTGCAATTAATTGAATTATATGAAAATAATCCATTGATATGGGACCCAAAACATCTCTGCTACACCTCTGCTTAATGGATATAGCCTCTTGAAATTTGGTATTTTGTTTTGCAATGTGCGGTCCAATTGAGCGTAGTAAATTCTCAGTTTGTCGATGCCATTCGAAGAAAGTTCTTAAATTGGCCAGTTGCTTCTTGACCTCTCAAAATGGTCAGCAAATCATTTTGTTGATTGGATCTCATTTTATATAGATTTGCAGATCCCATCGTCTTGGCCTTTTTTCTTTTTTGCTGACTACATATAATAATCGCTGCAACAGCAGCGGCTGCTGCAATATTATTAATGTCGTCCATATTCGCCAAGTGCCGCGAGCACACTGCGGAAAACTACGTTCGAGGAAAGTGCTCGTTGTAGGTTCGTTGTACGTCCACAGTTGACGCCGCGAACGACAAAGCCAAGAACGTTCCGCTCGTGCTTCACTCGTGCTCGGTTCGCCTAGCGTAGACCCACCTTTAATTTCAACTTGATACCTTTACGCGTTCTCGAGATAAAGGGTCTTGACAGACAGACAGATGGACGGACAGCAAAGTGATCCTATAAGGGTTCCGTTTTTTGCGATTGAGGTACGGAACCCTAAAAATATGCGGACGAAAATTTTCCTTGACTGATTCAAAGTTTATAAGAGAAGTTACCAACCACAATTGTTTATGTTAATAGTTTATTCATTAATTGAGGTTTTTAGTCACCTGACCTTGAACGAATCCATTAATCACAATTTTCGTTTTAATTTATTGTAACCAAGACATATAAATTTATTGCAGACGTCATGTGCAACTTGAGAGTAGATGGTTAACTTCGTTTCAAGTAATCTTTTCTTTAATATGCACATCGTGGGAATTAAATTAATTATTGTCTTACCAATACGTAGTAGCTGAAATTTTGTAGAAACATTCTTCCTTGCACAGGTAATTTGAAATCCACCCAAAAGCAATACATTTAGTTATACTTATCATAAAACATACTATATTAAAAAAAATGAAATAAAAATATTTCAAGTATCACAATATGACTCATATATAATTTACAAAATACACTTAAGCACTAACATCAAACACATTAAAATTACAACACATTAAAATCTATAATTATTAATTATATAAAAAAATATACATTAAGGCTTCAGTGGGCAGAAATTGGATGAGGGCGGCGCAAGACCGATCGTTGTGGAGAACTTTGGGAGAGGCCTTTGTCTAGCAGTGGACGTCTATCAGCTGATATGATGATTATGTTGACACAATGAAAACCGTCATCTATTTCTCAATGTGTCACCTACTGTCCTGCCGGACGCATGCGTAGCATCGTACGGACAAAACCTGTCTGTAATAGTTTCCAGGGGACTATGATGGTTGCGTTTATAAATAAATGACAAAGCATCTGTCACTCACACTCGCATTTTGTCAAAACGTGACGGATGCTTTGTCACTTATCACGTAATAAACGCAACCATCATAGACCCGCAGGACGCTGATGTGCAGTGCGCACGCGTCGCACCAGGACCTCTAACACAACTGTGACACGCGACTCTTTCTCTATCTCTTTCTGTACACCCTGTCAGAGAGTGACGGATGATGATATGTCGCGCGACATGAGTCGCGAACCATAGTTGTGCTAGACGGGCTCTCAGACGCATGGTAGCTTTAAAACACGCCACATGCGCCTACGCAAACCTCCATGATGAGCTACGCTATCGCGGCAGCCCCATCATCGTCCTGAACACAGAATATTGTTATACAAAACAACAATTATTTATTGTATACCAACAAGAAAAATGTTGCAATTTAAAACTTAATTTAACAATGTTAGATACAAGCCATACCACATACTTAACTAAATACATATATTTATTTATTTATTTATTTAATCATTATTGCACAAAAGAAAACTTATCGTACAAAAGGCGGACTTAATGCCATGAGGCATTCTCCACCAGTCAACCTTAGGGCAAATCAGAAAAATTGTACGCGGTGCAACTGACTTACACATACTCGTAAGTAACAAAACATAATTATAATACTTATACATAATTAAATGTATACAGCGATGAAACATACTAAGCAGATAGACTAGACTAGGAGACTTCATTTCTGCCAGCAAAGAAGCTGCAACGGATGTATGTTTATATAGATATACATAAAAAAGAAGAATAGAAAATGAAAAAGCAGCACACGATAAGTTATGGGAGGGACGAGTATAAAGACGATATCCAATACGATGTATTTTTACTTTTGAACTTATGCTAACATCAAACAGATGTATTTGACTCCGATCTGAAATAACATTGTATAAATAAAGCCTATTTAAGTCGAAGTATAAAAATACTTCAATTCGCAGTATAAACATGTAATGTTTACCATTAAAATATAAGACAGAAGTCCTCAATAAGAACATCGAGACAAACAATACTTATATCTAAGCTTTTTAAGGTTCCGTACCCAAAGGGTAAAAACGGGACCCTATTACTGAGACTTCGCTGTCCGTCCGTCCGTCTGTCACCAGGCTGTATCTCAAGAACGGTGATAGATAGACATTTGAAATTTTCACAGATGATGTATTTCTATTTCCGCTATAACAACAAATACTAAAAATAAAATAAAATAAATATTTAAGGGGGGCTCCCATACAACAAACTTGTTTTATGGTACGGAACCCTTCATGCGCGAGTCGGACTCGCACTTGCCTATTTTTTTTATATTAATATTGACGTTTCTATTTGTTAATATGAAATTTTCTGCAAATTTTTTATAACTTTGGTTTTGTATGTTATTAAATATATTTTTCAACATTATTGAGGACATGTTCATGAAAGTGTTTCACCAAAATTGGGGTTAAACCATTTTTTTTCTAGACTGTTGGTCCTTCTAGTAAATCGTTACTAAGCATCATTGATTGCTCGACGCTTGCGCCAGTATTCGGCCCACAACTCCCTGTGGTACGTTAGACACAGGAAGTTAAGATTACCCCCAGCAACATTCAGCAAACCCAGAATAAGCCCCATGTTATATTTTACCATATTCAAGTGACTTCCATAACCATAATGGGAAACAAAGAAGAAACACCTGAAGGGATACTTAAACTAAAAACTATTACAATTTTATTGCAGATGCCTTTCCATGTTTCTTCTCGAACCAAAATTATACAAACTAAAGAATGAAGCACTCTAAAATATAGTATAAACGCTATTAATATTAGCAAAGTATTAATGACATAGTTCAATTTCAATACCAGTTTTGTCTCGAAGAAATTATCAATCGAATACAATGATAACACTTCGATAATGGGCATTAACCATGAAAACAGATTAGCTCTTAAATATTTCCTGCTGAATTCAATATTGTACACTTTGACAATATGGAGATAATGCATCGTAGTAGCAAACAATAACCAATGACTCAATATAATCCTAGGTACCAGAGTCAAAAACACGACGACGATATCAGGGTACTTGTAGTGAGTAGAGAAGTAATAACCTATCATGTTGGCAGCACTAACAAAAATAAGATTCATGGACACGTAATGCTGGAACCGCCTCCATCTTGATATTAAAATCCAGGATATTGCGCCAAAGGTGAGACTGACTAGAGACAGGAATACATTTAAGATGAACAGGATGACAGAGCAGGAGTAGACAATTTGATGCGCCGGTGATTTGTACAACGCAGTTGTGTTACTGTCTAGTAACGTTCCAAACATTGGTAATACTGATACTGAGGTGTTCATATTCTGCATTCAAAACCCGATGTCCGCATTAGATGCACTGACTGTTTGGGCTTGTTTATGTACTTCGCGGTTCCGAGATAGCTTTGTTACTCGTAAATCAATCATCGGTTACACTAAGGTGTTCTTAATTATGGTCTTGACCTACACTTCACCAGTGTAAAGTTATAATGGGTTTAGTTTCCGTGAGACACTATTCTTTAGTTAGGCATTTTCACTCTTCCATGATAGTTTTATAATATCATTACGGCAATGGCAGTAACGCGTGTTGTTTGCTGCTATTTTATGCGAACGTCTCACCCACCTCGTTTATCCATTATTGATGAATTATCACGTATTGATTTTTATATTTTGTTTTTCCTTTATCACAAATAGTTTCATTCTCACGTTCACGAAAATTTTCTTACTTATAATTTATCAGTTCTTGGATTTATTAAAAAAAATGCCAAAACGTAAGTGTTTGCAGCGTTACAGCCAAAATACAAGTGTGCGACTATGACGGAAAAAGAGTTATGATTATGAATCATAACAATTAAGACGACTTACGAATTACGTGCCTTGAATATGAATAGTCCTTGATGACCTTGAGAGTGAATCAGGTTTATTCATTTGCACAATTTTTGGATCAACAGGACGTAACACTACTCACAGTTTCTACTAAACTACTATTTCTACATGAATGAAGGTATTGAGTTCTAACTTTTCAGAATACGAGGGTGTATTTCATTCTACTCTGAGAATGAATGGAATGTTTGAATCTGAATTGACTCTCTATTCGATATGTCTGAAGAATTCAACTTTACTGTGATATTGATTGAAATTTTAGTAACGGTAACCGAAGAGACAACGTTACCTCGTATCTCCTATTACAGGTAGGTACTATACAGTGGTTGTAATGACATTAGGGTTATTTTCAAAAAATATGTGCATAGTTAAAGGCTTACCTAATAAAAACAAAATTACGATCGCGTCTTTTTTGTTACGAAAGTTACTCATACAAAAGATCGTTACACAAAGGATTATTTTAAATAGAGTTCTTAATGTACATGTTTTTGAAAATGACTCATTAATGCATTTACTACCACCAGTCATAGCTAAAAACCGTCTCGACAGACTAGACATTCAATTAAACAATACCGCACTCAAATCGATTCATCAGTTTCCACCACCTGCACTACGATGCCGCCATGTCTTTTAAATTTGTAACACCCCTTTTTTATTGGAGTTTAAAAATGAATTGCCTGCAGTTTTAGCTGCTGCTATTTAAGTCTTCATCTATGTGCACCCATATTGTTAAATAACTGTAACTTCAGATACTTGATAAAAAAAAAAAAAAAACACCGGTCATTTAAAAAAAAAACGCTTTATTGTTAACATTTTGGTTTATGCTAGCAGACGTTACAGCGTCAATAACAAATAATTACTATACCGAAAACTAGTGTTTTGTGATAGTTATTGACTTAAGTTTCATTATTTTTAGAAGTTCGTATTCTGTATTGATATCTATAAAATATACAATATAAATAATAAATAAACAAATATTAAGGGACAATCTTACACAAATCGACCTAGTCCCGAACTAAGCAAAGCTTATACTATGGGTACTAGGCGACGACAAAGACCCAGGAACAAATATTCAACTTCATCACACAAATATTTGCCCTGGCCGGGATTCGATCCCAGGACCGCTGGCTCAGTACAAACTGTGCCAACCGCCTCGTCACTCACGTCATTATTTATCATACACACCTAAACGATTATTAAATTGCTGGTGTTCGTATCTGTTTTTAGAAATTATCTGTAAACATGTATAGGTAAATCCATTTCATAATAATGAGGTCTCCCAAGAAATTTCCAAGTCTTGTCAATGCAAAGTTAGTTCAGCTGTTCTCACTAATATTGTTTGTAACTTCTCGTACAGTTCAAATACCAGCGTAGTTTGAGCCGTGGTCCAAAAGTAAAATGAGGGCGCTAGGGGTCAAGACTGATTTTATATTGTTATTATGTTATTTTAATATTTTAGCATTCAGAAGGGTTATCTCTCTACAAAGAAGCTGTACATGACGTTAGGTGGGGAAAGTACATTAATTACTGGGAATAAATACACTGATAATGGGATACAAAACAATAAAACTATGTACAATCCGTATAAGTTATATTCGACTGAAGTGATATTGTAAGTACATATCATTATATATAATAGGTACTAGCGATCCGCCCCAGCTTCGCACGGGTGGAATGCTATATTATGTATTTATTATACATATAAACCTTCCTCTTTAATCACTCTATCTATTAAAAAAACCCCTTCAAAATCCTTTGCGTAATTTTAAGGATCTAATACATACATAGGCACAGACAGACAGCAGATAGCGACTATATGTATATTACATGCATAATTTATTAGCATTGCACCCGTGCGAAGCCAGGGCGGGTCGGTAGTAATTATTAAAGATGTCTCACAATAGTGTTAATAATTATTGTATTAAGCGGTTTACACTCACGTGAAATTGTCAGGAACGGCCCGACATGTTTCGAACTCGTATGGAGCCCTTCATCAGGGACGGCTGCCCTTACACCGCCGCGGCAAACTCGTCACTGAGTGTAAACCGCTTAATACAATAATTAAATATGTCTCACGAAAGTTTTAATAAAATTAGTGTTAATAATATTAAATTAACGTTCTTATATATTTCAATAGGTAACCAGACAGACACACATAGTTACTATTTCATATTCGGTTATTAAAAAGTGTCTAATTATTCTAACGATCTTCAAACGAGACTGAGGGTTCATTATAAATGAAGTACCTACATATATTAAGAATGTAATGTTATATTACGAAGACCATTATTAAACTTTCTACTTTAAACATTATCAAGGTTTTGTGGTTTTATAAACAAACGGGCGGTTTTTTCATCGCTGTTATAATATCGAGGGCTTCATGCTATAGGGGCGTATGCGCAAAATCCCTACTTTTCAGGAGAGGCAAAAAACTTAATAACTTTTTGTCCCTTCGACGGATCCTTTTGCAAATTTGCATGGAGTATTCATATTGTCACTGTTCTTATCTAGTATGATTAATTTTACGTAAAGTATTCTAAAAACTAGTAATAATGCGCTTACGCCTCCTTACTGCGGCGCAAATATTCGAAATGACTGTCGATTTTCCTTGAAAAATACTTGAAATTGAGGGGCGTATAAATTAAATCTTTTCCTATTCAATTATTCAATGACAATTGGTCTGAGTTCTGTTTTTATATCGAAATACTCTCTTTTTACAGTAATTTTCACATTGTTACGAATCTCCTTCAATTTTTTCTGATTTTTTTACGCCTGTTTCGCCCGACAAAAAAACAGCGCTAGTGGCTTTTGAGTGTGGTCGTATAGTGGTGATCTAAGGAAAATTCAAGCATTTAGTAAAGAAAGAATATACATTTCACTGATTAAATTATTCGTTTCCTTGATTATAACTTTTTAGAAGAATTTATGACCCTGCGCCGCTCTTGAATTGGCGACATTCTGGGATGTTAAGTAAGATGTCGATCTCCAGTCGGCTGACCATCTCGAACGATTATTAACTGAGCACTTCAGTGCTAAATAAAGTCTCTCTGTCTACCCGTCGGTCTTTGCCTAGAACAGCAGTCATAAAGTCGTTAAAGGTGACTTCTTGCGAACTCCAAGCAGTTGAGGTGCCCACTCTCTGCAGAAATCGGATTTTACGAAATCTTAATAGGTTCTAGTAACTAGTTTGTAATGTGATATCATGACAGTCTTCTACAAAAACGAAGCATTAACCGTACGCCGTGACACTACTTTTGCCAACCCAACTCCATCAGAAAGCCCAATTCTAGGAGACCCTTGATGTTGCTGACGAGTTATAAGATAGACTACGGAAATCGGTTGATGTTGTGCCCACTATTTGTTCAATCGAGGACACCTTAGCTGCTCTCCTGAGGTTCTGTTTTCCCGTGGCTGTCAAGCAAATCAACCTCTGAAGTGATTGTAGTTTAGCTTCATCGGTGAATAGTTTTGTTCTTAATTAAAACTTATAATGCCGGGCATGCTATGTTTTCTTATTTACCTTGCTCGACAAATTAGAGCTCTGTATTGATCATTTTGGGTTAGATACCACAAAGCATCTGTTAGCGAACATTACCCGCTAAGTGTTTTCGAATAAACTGTCAGTTTGTTGTTACACAGCCAGTGTAGAGCGGGTGAAGTCACATTCACATACCCTTGTGATTACCGCTCGTTAGTATTACTATGTCGCAGGATATGATGACTCTGTGTAATAGTGATGTTCGTTTAGTGTGACGATGATTCCACAAAAGTGGTGAGTGGACGTAGCTTCGAGGGTTCTTACTTTGCTACCACTGCCTTTTTGAGTACACCAGTTTTGGGTTCACCAGTTTCGATGCCGATGAATCTCTTTCATTCCGGCTCCTACCAGTGCGGCTTTATGCTGGTGAATTTTATCCTGTCGTTGCCCTTGACGTCCTTCAATGTCTATGAATGTGCCTAAGCATAAGGCACAGACTTGTTTTTAGTATTTTGCAGAAAACTTTATGTTGCAAGTGCCTAAGCAAAAAACTGATTAATTTTCACTGAAGAATCTAACGCCGAGTAGAAGATTTCTACCTGGTTTTGTATGACAATTACTTTGACTTGTCTACGCAGTACGCAGGCAGCCAAAACAATAGTAAATATCTTGATAATTATATCTTTTCCCTTCTATTCCGTTCGGTTCTGGTGATTTGTATGAGTCAAGCAGTTGAAAGCTTCTGTCTGTATTTTTTGTCGCCATGCTCTCTCCGTTGGAGTATTCTCCTCATCTACCCAGCTCACTAACCGTTATAACTCACAGCCTGAGCAGTGAGTCTGTACGAGGGTTGTTTCTCCCGCTGCTGAGCTGGTGAAGGTATTATCTGGCTTGTGTAGGGATCCTAAAACTGCAGTTACCTGTTTGTAGAGGAGACTTAATTTGGACTTGACTTATTTGTGCCCGTGCTCAAATGTTCATTATTGTCAATACAACAATGAACATTTGAGCACTCAATAAACTTAATAGTTTCCTCGTCTTTTTTCTGCTTATCCTAAACTTCTCCAGCTTGACTAGTTAGTGTCCCCGCAGCTGTCTGAGATGGATAATTATGCATGATGGTAGCAATCCATAATGGTATATGTAATGGTTTATCTATTTCTTCAGCGCCCCCCTGCCTCATATTTCTTGGGAACCTCTGTTTTCAACAAAGTTGGACCTAGTCGGCTCGCATATTATGTGCGATAGTGCGATTCATGCTAAGTGGGTTCGTCCTTTGGATGACATCGAGCATTTATGATTTGGATATTGAATCGAATCCACCTGGGATACGAGCTGGATGGTGTCTTAGAAACCTACCAGTTACAGATGTTTTTCGGAGAAAGGTATGACGTTCAAGGACTTTGCGCCCATATGGTGCGACGGTATATGAGGCCGAAGACTGATACTATCACTAAAAAGTATGGTAAATATGGTCGTATTATACGACAATTTATTATTTATTGTATAATATATTTATTATATATATTTATTAGCTATTGTGCGACAATTTTTGGTAAATCACACAATCGAGTAATAGACGTATGAACATATACGCCTTTATACTCCGATCATATTATGAGATTCCATTACACTATTGCGCTTACGCCTACTGTACGCCTCTTTGGATCGATAAAAAATTATGACCTACAATGATACGCCAAAACATATTTTATTTATTTTAAATAACTTATAATTACGATAAAATTATGAAAAAAATTGACCCGATGTATCGCTATTAGATGATTACGATGCCGTTAAAAACGAAAAATCGCATTTTTGCGCATACGCCCCTATAGCATGAAGCCCTCGATATGTCTACCCGTAATTATAATGCCAGTAGTTAGTAAGTGTTAAAGTTATAACAAAATCCATGTTTTGGTACTGGTGCTGCCATCTATTGACAAACGTTGTTAGAAATCTAACGGTATTTTTTATGGAATAAATTTTGTCTGTTCGCAACTGTCATACGAGTTTTATTAGGTTATGGGCCCAGACCATATTTCTATTGTTAAAGTAAAGTGTTTCCATCCAGATTTATTCAGAATATTGTGTTTTTATTGTGTTGTTCAATAATGGCTTCGAATTTCATCGAAAATGTGCCAAATTTAAAGGGCAGAGAAAACTACGATGAGTGGGCGTTCGCAGCAGAGAACTTGCTCGTCTTGGAGGGAATGTCACAAATCATTTCGGAATCTCCGGACAGTAAAGCAAGTTACGTCGACGGGTACGCCGGCGGCAGCTACAGATTTGGACGCCAAAGGAAGAGCGAAGCTGGTTTTGACAATAGACCCGACCCTATATGTCCATATTAAAACGACGAAAACTACAAAGGAGCTATGGGAAAACTTAAAGTCAATGTTTGATGATCGCGGCTTTTCCAGGAAGATAACCCTACTTCGTCATTTACTATCGATCAGGCTGGAGAATTGTGATTCGATGACGTCTTACGTAACGCAAGTCGTTGAAACATCGCAACGGTTGAGTGGTACGGGATTTGACATAAACGAACAATGGATTGGATCGTTACTGTTGGCAGGACTGCCGGACAAGTTTTCGCCAATGGTAATGGCGATCGAGCACTCAGGTATTCCTATCAACGCAGATGTCATTAAATCGAAACTACTTGATATGGAATCGAGTGAAACAGAGTGTAGTGGGGCGTTTGCTGCGAAAGGTTGGCAGAAGCATAAACCTGGCAACACCAGCAAGAATGTATCTATGGATAGATCAAACGTCAAAGCGACAAAAAACATAGTTTGTTATCGGTGTAAACAACCAGGACATTACAAAAATCAGTGCACGATGACCGAGAATAAGCGAAAATCGAATTCATTTAATGCTGTGTTTTTAAGTGCAAAGTTTAGCAGCTCGCAGTGGTACATCGACTCGGGCGCGAGTACGCACATGACTCCAAATATACATTGGTTGACAAATGTGTCAAACAAACCTCGCGTAAACGAAATTGTTGTTGCAAGCAAAAATACGATACCAGTGGAATGCAGTGGTGATGTGTGTATCACTACAGAGGCAGGAGGTGTCGAATACGAGATTCCAGTTACGGACGTGCTGTATATACCGAGTTTGGCAACAAATTTATTGTCTGTCAGCGAGCTGATGCGCAAGGGCAACAAAGTTTTCTTCGAGGAAGAAAGATGTTGTATTTACAACAGAGAGAACGAGTTGGTGGCTACAGCTCAACTAATAGAAGGCGTCTACAAATTGAACACGGTACAATCTAGTTGTTTGATTGCGTCGGCGACGGGAAACGTGTGGCATCGCAGGTTTGGTCACATAAACAGTGATGATTTAAACAAAATGAATGAGGGTGCAGTCACCGGAATGTCATTCAAGGACAAGTTTCATGTCACCGAAGAGAGTTGTGAAGTGAGGCTAAACAAAGCAGACTACCGTTTTCTCATGTGGGTTCAAGGAGTACAGAAATTCTTCATCGAGTACATGCCGATCTCTGTGGACCTATGGAGGTGAAATCAATAGGAGGTTCCAAATATTTTCTCCTATTTGTCGACGATTTCAGTAGAATGGCGTTTGTATATTTCTTGAAAACAAAAGATGAAGCTTTTGAATACTTCAAACAATTCAAGTTATTTGTTGAAAACCAGACAGAAAAGAAGATTAAGTGCTTGAGGACTGACAATGGTTTGGAATTCTGCAATAAAGCATTTGATAAATGTTTGCAAGATGCGGGTATTCTGCACCAGAAAACTAACCCATATACACCTGAGCAGAATATCCTGTGTGAGCGTCTCAACAGGACAATTGTTGAGAAACATAAAAGTTTAATGTTCGATGCAGATATAGATAAGAGATTCTGGGCAGATCTGAGAGATCTGAACATACAGCTGTATATCTGAGGAATATAGCTTTAGCATCAGGTTTGAACAATAGAACACCGTATGAAGTGTGGATGGGGAAAAATCCGGATGTCAGTAATTTGCGTATATTTGGCAGCAAAGTCATGGTGCATGTTCCAAAGGAGCGTCGTTTAAAGTGGGATAAGAGAGCCAGGAAATATATTCTTGTTGGCTATGCTGACAATGTCAAGGGGTATAGAGTGTATGATCCCACCAGTAATACAATCATAAACAGTAGAGACGTGATTATAATTGAAGAAGGAATCGCCAACGATGCAAGCGTGCAGATCGAAGTGTGTCCAGACCAGAAAGCACTGTCCATAGAAGAGGAGGTGCAACTCAAACAGGAAGAGGAACCAGAAGATGCAGCAGAGCTCAATAACTCGGTTGAGTCAGATACTGTGGAGTTTTTTGAGGCTCCTGATGTTCCTGCCGAACCGGATCCAAGTTCCAGTGGTGAAGGTGCTTCAGTGTGTGATGAGCCAGAACAAGCTCAAGATCCGCCTGCCACACCTACAAAGAGGGCAAGGAAAAAGCCAGAGAGGTATGGATTCTCAAATATGTGCGTAGACTCGCCTCCAAGTGTGGCTACTATTACCCATGATGCCCTGAATGGTCCGGAATCTTCATTCTGGAAGGAGGCCATGAACGAGGAACTTAATTCTTTTGAAGCGAATGAAGCATGGGAATTAGTGGACTATCCTGAAAACAGCACAGTGGTTCAGTGTAAGTGGGTCTTTAAAAAGAAAATAGATGTGGACAATAAAGTGCGGTATCGTGCGCGTTTAGTGGCGAAGGGCTTCACCCAGAAGGAGGGTATCGACTTCCATGAGACTTTTGCTCCGGTCTTAAGATACTCTACTTTAAGACTTTTATTTGCTCTAGCTGTGTAGACTTAGATGTGAATCATCTAGATGTAACTACTGCATTTTTAAATGGATTTTTAGATGAGACAGTGTACATGAAACAACCAGTTCTACCTGACTGCAATAGTAAGAATAATAAAGTTTTAAAATTAAAGAGAGCTATTTATGGGCTCATGCAGTCATCAAGGGCTTGGTACCAAAGAGTAGAGGAGTACTTATAAGGACTTGGTTATAAAAAGTCTAAATTGGAACCTTGTTTATTTACCAAGTTTGATGGAAATACAAAAATCATCATAGCATTATTTGTTGATGACTTTTTATTTTCTCGAATAGTAAAGTAGCTACTAATCAATTAGTTGAAGAGCAAAGTGTTAATTTTAAAAGTAAAAACTTGGGCCAATTAAAGCAATGTTTGGGAATGAGAGTTAAGGTTCAACCTGGCATGATAACAGTAGATCAGGAACAATATGTTAATGAGTTACTGCATAAATTTAATATGTCTGAGAGTAAATTAGCTGAAACTCCAATGGAGGTAAATTTACAGTGTAATAAGTCAGAGCAGGAGTGTAGTGATAAAAAATATCCATACCAACAGTTGTTAGGTAGTCTGATGTATCTGTCAGTGTTAACTAGACCAGATATTTCATACAGTGTCAACTATTTAAGCCAATTCAACAATTGTTTTGATGAAAGTCACTGGAAACATGCCAAAAGGATATTGAGGTATTTGCAGAAAACTAAAAATCCTGGTCTTGTATATGTAAAAGATAATTCTGTCCTATTCTGGTTTCAAACTTTCAAATTGTGTAGTATCATATGAATGTAGAAAACAGAGAACTGTAGCTCTGTCTAGCACAGAAGCTGAATACATAGCAATGTCGGAAGCGTGTAAAGAAGCTATATATTTGAAAAATTTAATAACAGAATTATTAGGAAGCTGTGGCTCTATTGTTTTATATAATGATAACCAGAGTGCACAGAAGTTATCTTTGAATCCTATGTTCCACCGCAGGTCAAAGCATATTGACATTAGATGTCATTTTGTTCGTGAAGCTGTGGCAAACAAGTATGTTAATATTAAGTACATACCAACAGCTGAAATGCCGGCAGATATTTTGACAAAAAGTTTAAATGCTGTTAAACATCATATGTTTGTTAAGAAAATGGGCATTTCATCTGTTTAAAGTTAAGTTTATTTTTGAATTTTGTTAGGTGGTGGTGTTAAAGTTATAACAAAATCTATGTTTTGGTACTGGTGCTGCCATCTATTGACAAACGTTGTTATAAATCTAACGGTATTCTTTATGGAATACATTTTGTCTGTTCGCAACTGTCATACGAGTTTTATTAGTAAGTTAACCTTTTTTCATGAAACTGAGCACATAGACAGCATGTGAGTGACATAGAAATTTTGTATGTCCAAATATGATAAATAAAATTATAAATGTGGAAGTTTTGTGAAATATGTTTCGATGTTTGTTGATTATTAACGGGTTAACACAGTTGAGCTAATTTAGCAATTGTACATAATAGATTCAAATAACTTATGTGAAACGAAACAATTAGCATAGATTAATATCATATTTGATGACGCGGGGCGCAGTACGAAAGCACCTGCCTAGTGCCTACTGAACCGGCGGTCCTAAGTTCGAATCCGGCAAGGGCAAATATTTGTGTGATGAACTCGAATATTTGTGCCTGGGTCAGGAATGTTATTTGTAATTAAGTATGTGTTTATCTATATAGATTAGATTTATTTATTTCATAATTTAAAATGTCAGTGTTACGCTAAGACAATTGACACGCATTCATACATGATCGTCATAAAAATAAAAATATGTTATAATAATGATAAAAGCATGACAATTGTTTATAACAACAGATATTATTAGGTTAAAATATTAGAATATTTCCTTAAGGGATTGTCAAAATTCTAAAAATCGTTACTACCTTCAATAAACACAATGTAAAAGTCAGCAATGAAAATTAACCAATAAATATAAATATATGTATCATGGTTTAGTGTTCATAACACACGCTTACTAGAGCGCATACCGTGGGACTAGATCGATTTGCGTGAGTTTGTGCGATATTTATTATTATTTATTATACAAGTGCACGAACAAAACGCTGCGACTGGCCCGCCCGTTTCAATTCCACGCAACAAACAATTTCCTTTGCCTTATAAAGTATATTTTCCTTGCGAGTAGCGATATTAAGGCAAATATTTGACATGATATCATGTCTCATCTCAGGGTTATTTGAAGAAAACGTGTATAGGAATTAAGATAATAATATAGGCACCGGTCTATCGTTTGCCTGAATTACATATGCCATATTTTTTCACTGGACTTTATTCATTTCGCATAAATCTATTTTTCTCGGTAACCTGACTGTTCGGAAATGCTATTAAAAACCTATTCTAAAGTAATGATTTCTACATGAGCGGTATTAAAAAATCGCGTACAATTTACGATTTATGAAATAAAAAGATTAGGTACCTGCGGCAAGTTATACATTTATGGCAAATGAAATTCAGGCAAGTGAAGGCATCTTAAAATAGATACCAATTTAAGATGTAGATGTGTATACTTCTTTAGAAGAGGTTTACTAACTAGCCTATGATATTGAAATTGTTTAATATTAGTATCCTAGTATCCTATCCTAGCAATTGCGCCATGTAAGTTATTATTTTAGTTGATACAATGCAACTTTTTATTTTTCAAGGTTTAAGAAAATAAAAGCTACATTCAAATACATAACTCAATAGGTCTAATTCGATTGACAAAATACTTATTATTTTGAATGATAAGTATTTGGATTGACAATTTATTTGGATTTACATTGGATATCATGATTGACAGGTTCTTCCCAAATATACATTATGGTGGAGATATATCGAATATATTGCATTAGAAATATAATTATAAAGTGTACCTACATAATATAATATTATTAAAATAGTAGAGTTGTTAGACCGCTGTTTTCTAACATAATTGTGCGCAACGGGTTACATTACAAGCATGAAATTTCTACCCACAGATAGAGTGTTCAACGGTGATTATTTTCAGATGTGGAGAGAAGTCACATTCGTCCCCTGTGAGGCGGGAGAGTGGAGTGAATAGGACCAAGTATCCTTCTTTTCTTTCTTTATTGCTGGTCAGTTAAGTCTACTAGGACTTGTTTGGTATCGTTTCCGTATAAAACAGATATCAGAAATTATTTTTTTGTTGTTTTTGTATAGTTCTATATAAAAATATATGGCCGAAAAGGTAAAAATCACAACAAGTTTTTTTATTCAGTGAGGTAAATTAGTTCAATTTCGTGAACATTTCCAAATTATTATTATTATTTCAAACAGCTCATTTAATCTGGTTTCTAAAAATATATGCATGTTGGGCACTTCTCATACAAACAGTAGCTTAAAATATATTATCTTTACGTCGGCGTAACCAACGTAAATCTCCAAACGCATCCTATTTTGCTTCATTAAATACATTAAATAATGATTATTAACATGCTTTTATATAAAATACTTACTATATACATCCTAGAAAAACAAATTAATGTAATTAAAACAAAATATTTTTTTGCTAATGTATCACGAGCACACGGGCTAATCTCAACATCAACAATTTATTTAAGTTACTGTTTGTATGAAGAGTGCCCAATATGTATATATTCATAGAAACTAGATTAAATTTGCTATTTTGAAATATTTTTGTTAGTTGTAAATATTCAGGAATATAACTAATTTATCTCCCTGAATAAAAAAAACTTGTTGTGATTTTTACCATTTCGGAAATACACCCATATTTTTATATGGTACTATGAATAAATAACATGAAAAATTAATTGCTGATATCTGTTTTATACGAAAACGATACCACACAAGTCCTAGTAGCGTTATCTGATCAGTAATATAAAAAGAAAAAGAGGACTCCTTTGTCCTATTCACCCCGCTTTCCCGCCGCACAGGGGACGAATCTGACTTACCTTCAAATCTGAAAATAATCACCGCAGAATACTCTATTTGTGGTAGAAATTTCGTGGTTGTATCCCGATGTACACAATTTCGCGACTTAGCAAAATGTACTAGAACACGCAGGCTAAGCTTAACATCAACACTTTTTTCAAGGTATTTTTGTATCTGATGTGCCAAATATATACATTTTTAAAAACAAGATTAAATTTGCTGTATAGTAATTTTTTTTTAAATTGTAAATATTCAAGAAATATAACTAATTTATCGTTCTGAATAAAAAAAAACTTGTTGAGATTTTTACCTTTTCGGCAATAAACCCAAATTTTTAAATCAAACTATTCTTAAATAACATAAAAAATTAATAGCTGATATCTATCTTACACGAAAACGATGCCACACAAGCCCTAATAGCCTAACTGATCAGTAATAAAAAAAGAAAAAGAGCAGTACTTGGTCCTCTTCACCCCGGTCTCCCGCCACGCAGGAGACAAATCTGACTTCCCTCAACGTGGAACGTTCTATGTGTGGTAGAAATTTAATGCTTGTAACCCAATGCGCACAATTTCGCGGCTTAGCAACTCTACTAAAACTATCGTGAGACATTTTTCGTAATTATAAAAACGGTTTAAACTCACGTAAAAATTGCAGTGAGCCGCGAGTCGCGTCGCAGCACGGATAGCCCCTGACGAAGAGCTCCATATGAGTTCGAAACATGTCGGGCCGTTCCTGATAATTTTTATGTGAGCTTAAACCGTTATTGTAATTATTACGTAAAAAAAATACTAATTTTGCGATTTTGCATGTTCATAAGAAGGTGATGATAGTCAATGAATTGGTATAAATAAATCGTTCATAATTCAAGAACGAAATTGCCACGAAAGTAAAGCCGAATGTGGGCGACTGCAATAGAGCCTTCAAGATAAGTCGGAGTCCCAAAGCCGGCTGTCCGTGTGGTAAATTCATGGCGCCACATTTGAACACTGCATTTGGGGATTGCGAGAAATGTGTTATTTATTACATAATCGTTCTTTTATAGTCAAACACTCCAACGAATTATTTATTTCATAGAATTTTCATTTAATAGACAATTTTTTTTTTTTTTTTTTTTAAATAAGTCATAAATTTTACAGACACTTTGAAAATAACAACTTATAGATTAGGTAAGGTTAGGTTAGGTTTGTGTTATCACTTTCCAAAATAATTTATGGTTTCAGAAAAAAATGCTCTCGATTGAATGAAATTCCTATGAAAAAAAAAATCGATTAAACGTGTGTATAAAACAGGGGTAAACTGATTGCGCAATATATACTAGTCTACGAAAATGTGTCAGTTTATAGTTTTTTACAAATTTATTTATTTATTTAACTTAATTACACAGCATTTTAACAGATAACCAAGGCACTGTGAAATTATAAAAAAATATAACAATGATATACAAACATTTGAAAAATAATTGAAAACCATTTGAAAAACATACATTAGCGAAATAAATTATACATTAAATAATTCAAACTGAGGACAGACGGATATTCATCCCACATGATATAAACGATGAGAAAACAGGGCTTTATTCGATTAATATTGACATTTTCATTTTATAACGTTGTTAGAGTTACCTTTTCAAGTCTAATTTAACCTACCGTGAAAATACAGACAACAAAAGCCTGTTCAACTTTCAATACTTCAACGTATTGTTTTTTCTTTAATACGTACAACGAATATTTGTTATCGAAAAAAAAATACTTAACCTATAGTTCATACTTAATAATGACCAGACAAACATTTCAGCAAAACCAAGCTTCAGAATCAAATTTCATGTACCGCCCACACAAGTTATCCCACTCCGTAAAACTAAGCACCATATCTGTATAATTCAATAAAAAGTCGTACGTGAACTTGGCAGCTTGCCGTTTTCCCCTTGCCACCATCAGTATCCCATCGTACACTACGTAGAAACCATGTCTCCATACCAAATGCTCTTCGCATATTTTGGGGTAAGTCATATGTATAACAAAGTTAGTAACCATTATCACTGTACAGATCTTCATTTGTTTTCTTCACTTTAAAACAAGTGCTCGACGCTTTTTTTCTTTTATTTTCCACGCATGCGCGTAGCCATGTTTTTCAATCGGTGATCTCATTGTCTACGCAAGCGATTTAAGTAGGCGGGATGTTGTATGGTTGACTGTTTTGGTTTAGTGCGTTCTGAATTCGGTCGTGTTAGGAACAATATAATTTGCATTTGTTTTATTCGAGGGAGAATGTGAAGATTTTTATTATGATTTGAGTTCTCAGGGACAGAAAGGGTTGATTGTTTTCTTTGAAACTATGGAGTTGCTTTATAAGGTTACGGTGTGTCGTTAAAAAAAATGCGAGTTCGCCTTTTATTTCATCCTATGGGATGATGAACTGTGATGAGTTTTGTTACATATTGTAGGTTCAAATCATAGAGGGGATAGTATTTTTTTTCTCTGTACAGATTAATTTGTATTGAGGTTTCAGCGCTCATTAAATGCGACCTGTGCACGCTTTGTTTAGGAAATGTATGTGAATAGAAAACACACAACCCTCCCCCCTTTGTAGGTTAGTGTAGTAAGTAGACATTACCTCAAATGATTTAATAGAATCATAATCTTCCTGTTTATGTCTAACAAATTCATCAAAAAGTTTGTGTTTAAATGATGCAAGTACAAAGTTAATTTACAGTTATAGTTTTACTTATATTTTTTTCTAATTGTAATTTGAGTGCGAAATGCTACTTCATTATCATTCACTACTGATAATCCTATTCAAGTACAAACAGGTTTTAGCTGAAGGAAACCGCAATTGAGTTGGGCTTAACTTGTATAATTTTATTAAGCTAAAACATTATTCCTTCCGTCTCAACCTAGAAAGTAAAAATTAAAGTGCACATTCGTTTGCTTTAAGAAACAGCACCACTGTGTTGAGACTTTAAATAAACGAATTTAAATTTTAAAATATATGTATCATTATGTTCCATTTTTCTTTAGCCCTTCGTACTTTGTTTTTTATCAAATTCCTGGTACGTAATATTGAAAATGAGTTCTTTTATTTTGAAATAAGCTTTATCACCCACAAAACGAGTTTTAAGTAATTAAAGCAAAAATATATAAACTTTAAAAGCAATAATAAATATCTGTAAGTTCATAAAGATACATTTGTATTTATTATTTATAAATGAAATTAATGTCTCTTTTTGTAGCACAAATATATTATAATTATCTGATGATTTTCCCCAAACCTGTGTGCCGTAATGAACTGACACTATGAACATAACAAGGATAACCTGAACGAACTTTTTCAACATTAGTAAATTGTTTAAAAATGTTGTGAAGTTCAACATAAATGTTTTCCGTCCATTAGACCCTACGTGCTTCAACCGTAAAGAGTGGGATAAGCTACACCTGCTACAACAAAGACTACGAAAACAGTGCTACGCCGTAGCGGTGCTACTCTACGGTGTAAAAGCTGAGCTACGAAATTACTAAGGCCTGAAATAAAAGTTCTTGTTTACTTTTATGTTACGACATTAAATTTTCCGCTAATATGTAACACCTGATACGTCCAGCAATAAAATGAGATAGGTACCTAATAAATACGATGTAATCCGTTTAGAAGTTTATTCATAAAGGACAATCGCATAAACCGAAAAGAAAATTAAAATGCATTAATTTTACATCACGTCGTCCTACCATAAATTTGCACGTCGTAGAGTCGCCATATTACACGACGATCGACGTAACGTACAATCTGTGGTACAATTTTGTTGTGACCCAAAATGCTTCAACTCTAATGTCAAGTATGGAAAGGCACTCCTCAAAATAAATTGGCCAATTACAAATTTAATTTAACCTAATAACTTCTAGTTCGTTAAACAACACCGCGCTAGTTTTGATTAAAGCGGCTTTAGGCGTCACTGGCGGCTCATTTTAAATTTAAAGCGGGCTAATGAGACGGATTCTGTTCAGAAGTACGGCAATGCTGCCGATTCAGAAGTTCGAAATTAGACCGCCGCGCGTCGTATAGTGCCGTCCCTCTCACTCAAATATACTTTGATAGCTAGGAGACCGAGAGGGATCGACGGTCGAGTTTAGAACATCGGAGTAGCTCTGAATGTTGTGGTTGCGTTTGTTTTAATTAGATTTTTTTCACTTTTTACTAGTCTGACATATGTTTTTTTTGCTAGATTTATTAATTCATTCATTCATTGTTGAAGTAATCGCCGTTCCCGATTCCATGTTAATTTCTTGGTGATACGATATAGTGCCTAACTTTCTCCTTCATTGGATTAAAATATGTTAGTCTTGGTCTTCCTCTGCCTCATCTTGCGTCCCTCCATGATGTGAAAAAAGAAAGCAACATGTCGCATTAGGTGTCCTATCCTCTTCTTTTTGGTATCGTTTTTAGTATACATCCGTTTATCTTTTAGTTAACGATAATCAATCCATATTTTTATGAGCAAAATATTGTATGTATATTGTACGTTTTGGGGTCTCGTTTTTAAATTCATATCTTTATTTTACTAGACGGAGATAAATTTAGTGTTACTTATAGGTGTTCATTTATTTCCAATATTTGTGATTATGATTAAAGAAACTCAGTCGCTTAAGGACTGTCTTAAAAAGACTTGAATCAAAGAATTCTTAATATTTTGAGTCGTTATCAATAGACTCATACACAAAAAAAACATAAACGACTCAAATTGCCGAGTCGTTTCTTTAACAAACTCAAATGCCACACGCTCTTGTCGTTTACGGAATGACTCAAAAGTTCAAGACGGCAGTCTTAAACTCTACGTTCTTAAAAAAAAACTTGTTGTTTTCGCTTAACGCATTCACTGTCAGGGGGCGTGGCCTAGAAACAAACTTGTATGACGGTGAATGCGTATACAGGGTGATCAATCTAAATGGGTCAGTATCGGGAAGTCAGAGAAATAGCGAAATCTGTTCTTAGGAACATGGCTTCGATTTTAGATTTAATAAAAATAACATTATTTTTTATTATAATATAAAAATCGTAGGTCTTATTTGTTATTCTAGTTAATCCTGTAAGTACCCAGTTTTGTATGAGATTGTAGAAATAAATTATGCAATTTTTATGAAATCTAAAATCGACGCCATGGTTACTAAAAATAGATTTCCCTATCTCTAATTGTTTCTGACTTCTCCCTACTGACCCATTTGGATCGACTTCGCTAATTTTATTCATATATGTATCTACAGTATACCGTAAAATTTCACATCAGTCTTTATCCCTATTGTACTATTATCGCACACTTCGTTTTCAACCCTATTTCACTTTATTTCAGCTCTACTTCCTGTTCATGCTGGTTTTCTTCGTGCTAATATGCCTCATATGCGCAATAGTGCTCATTTGCTATCAGAAGAAACATGGCCTCGAAGTGTTCTCATCGACCGATCCCAGAGAAGACACGCCATTGCCAGTTAGAAGAAACTGCGTTAACGAATTCTAGTAAAGAGACAATCTTATGAAATATATTCCACACGGGCAACAATGAGAAGATACACGAGAAAACAAGTCAAAAAATATATGTATTTACTTGCTTACTGCATTAACGAATAAAGTGGACCATGGCCTGCAATCTTCAAATCCTTTCGTTTTTACTCGACAGAACGGAGTTGGTTCCGGTCTTTTATGACTTCATCTCATCAGTCATCACCCAGTACCTCTAGCGCAACTGTGACACGCAACTCTTTCTCGCGCGTGATTACCTATCTCATTCCGTACAGTACTGTGAGAGAGTGAGGGATGACGCTAAGTTGATCGAAGCATAGTTGTGCTAGACGAGCGCTACCTACGCCATCTTCGTCAGTCCGATCCAAGTGTGTTTTTTTGACTACTGATTGCTGCCCGAGCCATGTGTCTTAACAATTTCGATTTATGGTACTACTTGGATAAGGCGGTTGTCAGACTGCGACGGAATCCGGACGGACAAGCGGTGCGGCGGATTTTTAGTTTGAGCGGAGATGCGGTGTCAATGTGTTATATTATACCCTGTGGTTTTTGTGTACAAATCAAGATTCTACAGTACAAAGTTAAAAACAGCAGCACTGGACGCCGCTCCAATGTGCGGAGCAGTGTGACAACCGCCTAGCACTGGATATTGCGGAGTGCCCAGGAGCAATCCTTTCTCCGTGTAAAAACAATCACAATTATGCCGTGCTAAGCCAAAAAGGCTCAGGCTCGCTCGTACGCATGCCAGGATTGTGCTAATAAATCTCATCCTAGGATAAATCACCAGACTCAATACCTTATGAGGGAATAACGGGACAATTTTTCTACATTTTCAGCATTTAAATATCTTCTAAGTATAAAAAAGTATATTATTTTGATGTGAATGCCTTCTAATGCCTCTAAAGTGCCAAAATTGTACATTAATTAATAACTCGTTTTATCCAAAATCTGTAGGTATTTTCTGTTATTCTTCTTGTAATTAGGTAATATTTAATAGAAAATCTAATGTGCATACCTAACGATAAACAGCTGCCTGTAATAATGTGATACTGTATACGTAAGTAAGATATTTATATTAAACCAAATCCTCAATTTTAATCACGTGTTTCATTAACTCTCTTCTAATTTTGAATTCGTTCTGGGAAAACTTTCTTCTTTGATGGTTAAGAAGTATCCTATAACTATCTTAGGGCGTCCAGTTATCCGTGTACCAAATTGATACTCGTAAAAATCCGTTTCAGCTCGATAAGAGGACAAAAACCATTATGCCAACAAATGGCCATCTTTTAGTCTATTTGACGACGCGTTTGGCGCAGTTTGCCGCCACCTGCCTACTGAGCCGGCGGTCCCGGGTTCGAATCCGGGCCGGGGCAAATATTTGTGTGATGAACTCGAATATTTGTTATTGGGTCATGGATGTTATCTATATATTTATTTATATATTATGTATATCGTCGTCTACTATCCATAGTACAAGCTTTGCTTAGTTTGGGACTAGGTCGATTTGTGTATGATTGTCCCATAATATTTATTTTGTTTTATTTATTTAGTAATATTTTCAGTTGGTTGCTTTTAACTCGTGACGTCACGACGTTACCACGCACTGCAGGTGCGTCATAATGACATCAACCATTAGTTCCGACTCACCGGTGAATACATTAAGTATCTCATTAATTATTCATAAAACGCATCGATTCTCAGGTACCTTCTAAAATTATCACATGAGAGAAACTTCTATTTATACAGAGTGGAAAAAACTAATGGGCATTGGAGGAAAAATGCCTTAAATCCCTGTTTGCTAATTTTACTTAAAGGAAACATTCTCATATTTTTAAAAAGTAACGAAATTTATATTTAAAGATATTTTTTAGTTTACTAAATATTTTGGTCATTTTTAGAAGGAAAAACGCCTCGATACGCCTTTCAACGTCGGTCGTCTATTTTTACACCGTGTTGTGACTTATTTTCACCATATTGCACTCAGATATGCCAACAACCTGGAAAGACTGATAGTGATGAGAAAGGTCGAAGCCCGAGGAGATGGTCGGACCAGATCTCCGAACAGCTGGAGTTACAGGCGACGGACCGAATATGTCAGTTGACGACAGACCACTGACAGATTAAAAAGGAGTCACGATCCCCAGTAATGGGGGAACGATTAGGAAGATAAGAGATTAGAGGGGCAAGTACATTTTAGAAAATCTTAGAATGCTTGTTTAAAATAATTTGATTTAATTTAAACAGATTAGATCGCGTATATTAATTATTTGAGCCTCCCTGACATAATTAATATACGCGATATAATTCGTTGAAATTGTTTTATTTAAATGTGTGATAGTCGTGGAAATCGAAGAAAATATTGTGAAGTTGTTGTTCCTTACTTTAAATCAAAGAAAGTTTCCTATATGTAAAATGAGCTGATTTAAGGATTTAAGGCAGTTTCACTTTAGAGCCATAGTTATTTTCCACCCTGTAGTATTTTATTCGCGCTTTTACATAAACTTTATGTCAGACACTAGTATCCCCATTAATATTTCCAGTCGGTTGCATTTTGACGCGTGACGTCACAACGTTACCGCGCACTGTGGTTACGTCATAATGGCACCTACCATTAGTTCCACCACACTGGTTAATACATTAAATATCTCATTAACTATTCACTAAGCGCATCAGCTCCATATTAGTACAGTCAGTTGAGAAATGTAGTGGGAAGATTTATGTACTAATAGCAGGAAAGTTACTTTAACGCTTCACAACCAGGTAAATAAAAAAAAATATTACAAATTTGCCATGGCCGGAATTCGAACCTAGGACCGCCGGCTCAGTCAGCAGCTGCACTACAAACCGAGCCGACCCCGTCGTCTAACATGTTTCGAACTCATATGCTCTTCAACAGGGGCAGCTTTCCGTGCTGCTACGCGACACGCGGCCCATTCAACCGTCCACGTGGCCGTTTTTATAAACACTAAAGATGTCTGACGATAGTTTTAATAATATGATCCACCTATGGTAAAGAAAAAGAACATGTGGACCAAGATTAGTTGCCTCTATACATACATAAAACCGCAAAATAAAATAACGACAATTTCGCGTTCCCAATGTGGTTTTAGATAACTGTGATAAAAGCCGCAGTAGCGGAAAGCTGACATAACTTCAAATCTCCTATTAATTGGCATTTCCCCGAAAAGCTTTAGCTTTGCAACTGCGACATTATTTGCAGAAACATATCCAATCTAAATGTGTGTTGTTTGTATGTGTGTTGTGTTTATGAATGGTGCACCGTAAAGCCATCTTTGGGGTTAGAATACCGAGAATCGTTAGAGCACTGGGAATTCCCGATGCTTTCCAATTACAAAACCAGACCAAATTTTACCTACCTATTTTTTCTTCTTTTATCATATACTGAAATCCTTATGTGCAAACTGATATAGATTTTACTGTAAATAGCAAATATGCTTATGTGAAATAGTACATTACTGCAGAGTTGCAGACACCGGGAAAGAAGGGCTTGCCGGGTGAGTAGGTATAGATAGGTATAGATAGTGGCACGAAGCCGGCAAGCCCTGTTCACGGCTAAGGCATGAGCGTGCGGCACAGCTAGTAAAGTTAATAAAATAATATTTTTCTCAGACATATGCAATTAAATAAAAATGAAATGAAATGAAATAATTTATTCAGTAAGTAGGCCACAGGGGCACTTTTACAAGTCAGATTATGAATCTACCGGCATTTCGCAGGAGGAGACCGCTGTTGAGAAGAAAGCCGAAAGAAACTCAACAGTAAGTACCTAATTTTTTTCTTAAATAATACTTAAAACAATTACATAAGTAATACATTTGTGTTATAACTAATTACACTGGTACACGTAAAGGAGATGTATAGATACTCCAAATCAATGTTAATTAGGAACATTAAAATGAAAATTTTACGATAAATTAAAAATATTAAATATGCCCAGAGATGTATAAAGTCTCTGGGTGTCACAACATGCAATAAAATATAATTACTTAATTAATTGAATTCCATAGAGATGTATAAGGTATCTAGGCGTCAACGTGAATAGTTTACAATAGAAAATAATTATTAAACCTAAATTTCTTTGAGATGTATATGGTCTCTAGGCGTCATAACATGCAATAAAATATTTTAAAATTATTTTCCTCAGAGATGTATAAAGTCTCTGAGTGTCATACTATACTAAGCTGTTTCTTACAGATGTATACAGTCTCTAAGAGTTCAAAAAGTTAAAATCAACATTGAATAACTTCTATCGAGTACAGGATGAAGTTTCTCACGTTTGCTTAATTTAACACTAGTATGCGGTTCCTACAAATTTAATTTGGCCCTTGCTAGCATGAACAGACCGGACCCCACAAACAGCACCCGTTCACGAGTATGACGCATATCTCAGCCATCGCCTCCCTCAATCATATTAAAGAGAAGGCTGCGACCCGATCAACGACTACTGGAAAATATGCACCACTGGAAAAAAGATAGAATTCAGCTGTTTAGCCTGTTCATAAGCACAGACGCCATGTTCAAAAAAATTGCTTCCCAGCCTAGGCCTTTAACCCAAGTAGCACAAGAACCTGTTTAAGAGCTGTTTATCAGAATATGTTTACGGCTAAAGCTGAATTACACAGCTGAATAAGAGCTGAAAAAGCGCTTTTTCAGCCTTTATTCATCTAAATTGGGCACAAATTAATCAGCCTTAAGTTCACATAGCTGTTTAATAGCTTAATAGCGGCTGTAAAACGGTTGTATTAAGGGTCACAAGAGTTACAAGGGCTGAATATCGGCTGGCTTAAAGAGCTCAACGGTCTGCTTATTCAGATTAAAGTTCACATGTAAACCCTTATTACTGTCTTAAACCTCCACAAGTTCACCTTTAGCTGGACAAGCTAAAATGTATACTATAAATATTTAAAACGCGACGTTACAAAATTGTTTAATGTTCAGCGAATATATGTGTTGTGTTTTTTTATTGAGAGCCATCACTTTTGACTGTCATATTGATTGAATTGGTGAATGGCGGAATCAAAATATTAACTGGTATACCTGAATTTTCGGTTAGTTAGTGGAAAATTATTGCGGTCTCGATTTTACTGTGATTATATATACATATTATCTAAGAAAATTTTGAAGCGCTCCTAAAATAATACGTTTTTGGACAATGTTAATAAAATATACAGGGTATTTCAGGTGTATCCTCTCACACACCAAAGGCGTTTTCCTTTTTTTTTTTCATTAAGAATATCCCAGGAACTGTTGTTACTGGTCTAAAGAGAGTAAACATTTGAGATTTATAAGTACTTTGTAGTTGAAATATAGTCCAAAGCTAAGATAAAGAACAATAATTTCAAGGTTATACAAAAAAATGGTGACTATCTTTCTAAATCGGTGTGAACCACTTTTACTCTATATTTCAGCTACAGACTGCGTAACGATTCACTTGTGTTCCGTTATTCAGCCTTAAACAGGAATAAGTGTAAATAGTGACCGCAAATACGGCTGCAAGCTGTTTTCTGTGTCCTTGGTGGTTGGTTGGTGGTAGTTTTTATTCTTTGAGTTTCTGTAATTTTCTGGTATTCTCTCATAAGTTTTCTCCTGAGTCCTCCAGTTCGCGATCTAATTTTCCACGAAAACCCTTAATGCGGCCAGTAAAACACTTACACAAATTCAAATATACACTACCTTTTTGACGTTATTTGCTACACAAAAGGTTTACGTGTGTATATGCAGTCAGCCAAAATCTGATTAAGACTTCGCATGTGAAACATTGTTCAGCAGTAGCCGCTAATTTGATTCACTCATATTTTTCTAAACAGCTATAAGCGTTCTGGTGTACTTCTAAACAGCTGCTATGCAGATTGTATCAATAGGCTGAATAAAAGCTGACTAGCAGAGAAAAAATAAGCCCTCAGCAATAGTAACGTCCACATGTAGGTCACTATACCTCCATTGACGTTATAATAGTGCACAAGTGGTATCATAAAAAGGCAACGTAATAAATATGCACATGTGTTATCTTATACAGCACTTAGCATAAAGTTCACTATTAAGTTGCCCTTAAGCAGCTAGTAGTGTTGGAAAATTCTTACAGCTGAATAAGGATGAGAATGTGTGCCCTTTGTATATCGTAATACAGCTCTTATTCAGCCTGCGCTGTTTAATTGACACTATATGCTATTATGCAGCTGTAAGTTCACGGATGAACTATTGTAAGAGTTTATATCATCGTAGAACTGGATATAAGACCACGAGTGAGTAGTTATATTGCTTACTGTGTTAATTCCTTAACCCTCCTCTCAATTTGTTCCGCCCGAAACGAAATATTTGGAAGCCTGTTATAACGCACGTTATGACCACATTTCATTGCATGTTAGAGAAAAATATTGCGCGCTCAAGCCACGGGAAGACTTCATTTTTTCGAGATAAAAAGTAGCCTATGTGGTAATCCAGGATGTCAGCTACCTTCATGGCAAAATTTGTCAAAATTGGTCCAGCCGTTTGAGGGTGAAGAGGTCATATTATTAGGTATTATTATTCACACACTCACAATCTTTCGCCTTTATAAAATTAGTGTGATAAAAGATATCTCATGATAGTTCATTATGATTCTAACTCTTGATTGCCTGCAATGCGACACTGAACTACCACAGTGTTTACGTATTTTTCATTCAGTCCCGTTTTGTTATGATAATAAATTACATACTGTAACTTTACGTAAATATGTTTGAAACGCGTCGTTTAGCTAAGTCACATTGGCAAGTTCAGAAAGTTCGTAGAAGCGTACATAATGACTGATTTCCAAGGCATTCGTCGGATTACGCACCCCAAAAACGTTTATGCGATCAGACCACATAAAATATTCATAGATTCGACCAAAACAGTAAAATAAGGTCGCAACAAAGTGCCGTAGTCGAGTTATCCCAACGAGGCTCAATAAACTGGGCAACTATTGGCGCAATCTGTTCCGGTCCTCTATAATAGAAAACCAGGCGTAGAATAAAGCAGCGGACTCTATGTTAAAGCCAGTTTATCGATGAAAATACGTACGAACCAGGTTTAGTCACGTCGTCGCAAGTAGGATATTGCTCGACGCGTTTTGAAACCTTTCGCTATTCATCATCACGAGCATCGATCAGTCGCGGCGGCGGCCAACCGAACAATACAATTTACTCTATGAACCGGACACTGCGCGCCAACGCTTCGTTCGCGTGGCTGCTAGATGGCGTCACCAGCGGAGGCGAGAATCTACCCTCATTATTACATACCAAGTCTTTTTGGGTTGCACACAACACTCACTACGTCACTTACTAAGGTTTTGCTACACTAACCACCAACGCATTAATATTAGTATCCAAAACCGATTTCCAACTGGGTCAGTTTTTTTATTATTTAATCGTATGGAATAATTGAGTCGCTTTACATGTTAATTACACAATAATATCTAAATACTTCACCAGGCTGGGCCAGATATAAATCTCGTATATCGTTGAGCGACAAAGTGGGTAATCAGAAATAAATTCATAAAAAGTGGGTAGTTGTTCTAGCATCGAAGGAATACATGCCTAAAATAACCTAAATTCAAAATGTAATAAGCCCCCGACCTACAAATACAAATATAAAACATTTATTGACAACACAAAGTTACATCTCAACAATTTCGACGGGATATCACAGGGCAGATATGCTACGAACATAGCATAGATTCACTCATGATTATCAAATTGTCTACCTTAATAATTGTGTTACTAAATTAATTGGTTATATATAATAACATTTATTTTATTACATTTGCCTAGTTTTAGTTTGCAAGTATCATTTCAGATTTTTTATTACTCTATAGTCATAAATTTTTCATAATTCTTGCAAATATCATCATATTGATTAGGTAGGTTAGGTTAGGTTATCTAAATTAGTTTACGATTGCAAAGAAAAATGCATTGTACGAAACATTCGAGGAAAAATCATTCCAAGAGTCAATATACATTATACACCCATCTTCTTTTACTCGATGACTTTGGGTCACTATTCTGTATCCAGGACCCTCCAAATGGCCTTGAGTTTCATGAATTCAGAAAGTTTCGCAAGACAAAGCAAATCGCTCGGAATACAGACTGTCGTGAAACCGACATTAGCCACGTTTAGCAAGTTTTTACCAAGGTTAGGATATATTATGATAAATTTCTTTTAAAAATATGCGTAGTTGTAACTTAGTTTGGCCCATTTTGAGTGAAGTTCCGTGTAAAGGACGATGTGCACATTTTTAGAGTTCTTTACCCAAAGGGACCCTATTACTAAGATTCCGCTGTCCGTGCGTCTTTCTGTCCGTCCATCTGTCACCAGGCTGTGTCTCATGAACAGTGATAACTAGACAGTTGAAATTTCACAGATGTATTTCTGTTGCTGCTATAACAAGAGCTCCCAAACACAAATGTGAGCGGTTACGTTAACTTTGCACCTCATTTATATGCGGCCGGTCCATGTAAGCCCTCCTTGGTCGTCCTCTCTTTCTCTTCCCATCAATATTTCCTCCTATCATAGTACTTATGTATTCGCGTGCCGCGGCAGGTGTCCAATAATTTTTTCTCCTCGGTTCTCCATTGTTTTTAGAATAGACCTGTCTTCGTTCACAATATTAACCACTCAATAAAAGACCTGTCCTCGGTTTGACCGCTTTTCGGTCCTGCTGATCTTCTTTATTCGTCGCCACCACCACATAATGAGGCTCCTTAAAATGTTTACCTAATTAATGTGATATATTATGTATAAATAAATTAAACCACTGTTGTGAAGCTAATACTGTTGTATTCATGAATTTACAATAATATATAAAAAAAAAACTACATTCTTTAGCTGTTGCTGATATGACATGACAATAATGTGTCACAATAAGAATAAATCAACAGTACGAATTGAAAGCTCATCAAAGAGTTTGAATACTGAACATTCTCGCTCCTTTTAAACAAAAACAATTATAATGGCGAAACATTTAATGATTAACGAGTAATTAAATAATTATGTGTTATTATGTGTTAGACTGGACTAAACTGTTTATCAACGATATTACATTACACTTTATAATCAATTAATTTCAAAAGCGCCGATAAGCTTCGTTACCGATTCAGCAGAACCCTCTCAAGTGATTCCATTATGAACCCTCCCACCTCATTTGCCTCGAAACTCTAAACTAAAACAAAGAAACCCTGAACAATGTCACTGGCCCCAATTCGAGGTGACTTTGCGATATCCTTAATTTAGTAATACATATCTCGGACAAGTGCAAAATAAAACTTATAAGTACTTAAGTAATTGCTATAGTTAAACAATACCAAACTTAATTGATTCCTTTGTGTAACGAAAATTACCTACCTATATATTTTGTGTGACTGACTTTCGTAACACAAACGACGAGATTGTTGTTTTCTATTTATTAGGCCTTTAACTATGTGAAATTTTACTAAAAACAGCTCGTTCACCTTTGAATATGATAGATTTTTTGCCAAATAGTACAGTCACAGAAATTGTAACACGTCTCTTTTTCGCTCTTGTTTCAATGATAATAAGGGTCAAAAAGAATCATCAAAATCGGTTCACCCAGTCGAAAGTCTTGAGGTAGCAAAAATAAAAACGAATACAGTCGAGTTGAGAACCCTCCTCCTTTTTTTGAAGTCGGTTATAAAGGTACTCGTTTCAATATCCTTTAACGTACTTTCTTTGTCATTATGGATATCTCAGAGAAAAATAATTAGCAGCGTCGAATTTTACTTTTCGATATACTATTACGTTAACGTGAAATCGACTTTACGAGTTTATATTAGAAACTACAAATGGATTGGCAAGCAATAACTAGACGTTAGGTACAAGTTACAAGACCTCATGTAACTTGTACCTAACGTCTAGTTATTGTAAATTTTGTAGAAAATGGCGGGATATTAGGTCTAATGTTAACCCTTAAATGCATGAATTATAAAAACACAATATTATAAAATATTATGTTATTTCAAATAAATGTTTCTAGTTTTCAACCAGTAATTCATTTTTGTTTATGTAAGCTGCATCTTACACCATGCATTTAAGGGTTAAATTTAATTACAACTTACGTACATGAAAATTCTGTCTTATCGCGTAAACTTCACATATTACTATAATATATGTGTATTGTTTATTGTTTATTAAATTACACACCCAAGCTTACAGCACACAAATATATCTTAACTGTATCTTGCGACTCCAGTATTATTTAATATCGACGTGTGGCGTCAGTTTTACTTTTTGTGCACGGTCGATATCAAAAGTATGTCATAATATTATTACTGGCTTATGTCAGATTACATACTATTATTGTCAGCCCCTTTTCATCATCATGCTGACTGTACATAATGTAATAGATGTTCATTGCTAATTTGGGCAACTAATTTTAATACAAAATCAAATACGAGTAGCATGTAAGATGAAAATATAAATGACATATGGGTCTTATTGCTTAGGAATGATATCCTCCATATACATTTTAGAGTAAATAAATATTTGATAATGGCCCAAGTTTATTACGCTTTTAAAAAAACAATTTAAACGGATTATAATCGCGTATATTAATTATTTAGGCTCCCTGGTCTTTCGGCAACTTTTCAGTTACCTTACCTTTGATAACGGTAAGTTTGAAATTGAAAAAATATTGTTGGCATTTTATTTTATAAGTATGAGTATAAGTATTCAAAGTGTAACAGTAGCGGAGACCGAAGAAAATATTAATTATGATTTATTATTTGACGACACGTTTATCTCAGTTGATTGCACAAGGGCCTACGAAGCAGGCGGTTCCGGGTTCGAATCCCAGCCGGGGTGTTTGTGTGATGAACACGAATATTTGTTCTCGGGTCTTTGATGTTTTCTATGTATTTAAGTTTGTATCGTAATTTATCTATTATCTATAATCCGTCTGTCTGTTACCTCTTCACGCTTAAACCGCTGAATCGATTTTGATGAAATTTGGCATGGAGATAGTTTAAGATCCGAGGAAGGACATAGGATAGTTTTCATCATAGAAATTATCCCTAAAAAGATTGAAAATTGAGTAAGTAATTCATGATGACATTGATGACCCTGTAGGAAATGTAATGATTACACCAAAAGCACAATTGCTCTTACATTGGCTTAGGCGCTTTTAATAATCCCTTTTATTAATTAAGGTGATTAGGTGGATATCTATCGTGTTGTACGAGGTTGCTTCAATACTTCCAAGTTCCACGCGGACGTAGTCGCGGGCAAAAGCTAGTTTTATATATATAGTCGCCTAGTACCCATAGTACAATCTTTGCTTAGTTTGGGACTAGGTCGATTTCTGTAAGATTGACCCTGACATTTATTTATTAATTATGATCGCACTTTGTGGCGAGTTATGGGGGCGACCTGTGTTCAGCAGTGGACGTCAATCTATCTATATATCTAGCAGCCACAAATTATGAAATACTGATTCATAATTAACAGAGAACTTAACTACTTAACACCTAACTAATACTCCCATTAGGTGATTAAAACGTAATTGAATTTAAAAAATATGCACAGATCAAGTCAAAGAAATTTTATTCGAGAGGGAGTAAATTGGGACTTTCTACAAAAATGGTATTTCTTCAAAAAACTCCTGCGCTAACCTTATTTCAACGTCTCTACACCGAAAACAATCTCGGTTTGCACCAATAGAAATTAAATTAGATCAATTTATATCAATTGGTTGCTATGGGGACGGGTGTAACTGTAAACCGTTGGGCAACGCTTTGTGAGACTAATGGGGGAAAAGGGTCAGTTAAGGGACTTGGGCCGAAAGGAAACTTACAAAGTACCCGTAAACAAATTGAGTTATTTAATTACAATTGCATAATAACCGCGTCAAATCATGGTTATGATTTACTTTCAACTAAGTTTTGCAGAACTTGAATGCACATTGAAGTGGAAACGGCCTGTAATCTATAGGGATGGCGACTAATGTTAAATTCTTCAGCATACTGTAGCTATATGAGTAAAAATAGCTCTATATGTCATATAACAGAAAAAAAGTAATATTTTCAAATATTTACTTTAGTTGTATGTTTTTTAGTCCAAATAAAATTTCAAGAAATGGGTCCTCATAATTTATCAGAATAATAATTGTATCACAACCATAAAATATACGGACTTTTTCACAGTGAAATGGCAAACCACTTATTTCTCCATACAAATATTGGTACCCATAATTTATAATGACGTCACGATTTGGTGACTATTTGTATGGAGCGTTTTTAGGGTAAAAAAACGTCTACCTACATACATATTTCGAACATCTCAAGAGAATCAAAATGTATAACTATGGTATTTTCCGTTGATCTAGAACTATGAAATTTGGTAAATAATACCGCCTTTACTACAAGTATAGGGGAAAATATATTTTATCTTTCAAAGTTCTTAAAACAGTTTTCCAGAAGTAAAGTTAAGTTTGTCGCTCAGTACCTACAGTTTACCTTTCGCTCGAGCGATACGCAGTGCTTTCATAATTTATCAGAATAATAATTGTATCACAACCATAAAATATACGGACTTTTTCACAGTGAAATGGCAAATCACTTATTTCTCCATACAAATATTGGTACCCATAATTTATTATGACGTCACGATTTGGTGACTATTTGTATGGAGCGTTTTTAGGGTAAAAAAACGTCTACCTACATACATATTTCGAACATCTCAAGAGGATCAAAATGTATAACTATGGTACTTTCCGTTGATCTAGAACTATGAAATTTGGTAAATAATACCGCCTTTACTACAAGTATAGGGGAAAATATATTTTATCTTTCAAAGTTCTTAAAACAGTTTTCGAGAAGTAAAGTTAAGTTTGTCGCTCAGTACCTACAGTTTACCTTTCGCTCGAGCGATACGCAGTGCTTTCATATTTCGTACGGAACCCTCGGTGCACGAGTTCGACTCGCACTTCACCTGCTTTTTTAACACAAAATCTATACATATACACACAATATCCATCAATATTATAACACCGTATAACTAAAACACCGTCTGTTGACAACCAAAACTCACTAAGTAACGAATACCTACTGAAAACAAAGCTCGTATCTTAGTGTCAATCTACTCACTAGATATGAGGTTTTGAAGAGCAGTCACAGAAATTTTAGTGAGGTTTTGGTGGTCACCAGGCAACATATACACCCCAGGCCAAAAGTATGGAAACAAAGTTTATTCTTTGAATATTTAGTTTCCAATAATTATTCCTTGTGTAAATGTTAGTAGCCGTTAGGCGACCCCTAAAAGATAAAAAAAATAGAACATCCAGTATTAAAACATCTGCATATTGTAAATATATATATATATATATATATGTCGGAGACGGTCATGAGTATGGAAGCTCAACGAAACCAGCACGTCATTGGAAGGCGACAGTAGCGCCCCCTTGAACCTGTTTTGGCGCGCTAGACAGAGTCTTGGTGGTTAACTCAGCGAACGCCCACCATACTTCACTCTGGGCCACCGTCGAGTGCAGTACTGCCTTGGAACTGTCCCGTTTCGTTGTGCTATACCAAGTTGATTAGAGTCAGTGTTATAACCCTGCAATGTGCCTAGTGTTCCTTTAATAAAGACTATTCTGTTAGAGACTTAGCTTACAGATCTTTCTGTCAGGAACTGTTATTTTATGGTTCATTGTATAAGGAATAAATCAAGTTGATTGTATCTGAGGTGTTTCGTCTCGCTCGAACTACCTCCTCGTCCACAACTATATAGAACAGCTCATCTAATATGCCACACCGCACACCGGCCATCCAGACCCTATCCCGCCATCAGAAGTTGGGATGGTATCTACGGCCCATGAGCGAACACGAAGAATGATGGAATTCGAAGCGAATAAAATGGAAGAAAAAAATTGGGGCTACTCTTTGAAATACAACGAACTTGACATCCCTAAATCAAGGAACAGGAGCTACAAGCGATTACCTTATTTAAACGCAGAACACCGTCACGGAAACAAAACCGTATGAAAACAAATGACGATTGCACTGTTTAAACTGTTTTCATTGCGAGAGAAACGGACATGAAAAATTGGATTGTTTACTTCGCATACAAGAGAAATCATCGGGGCTACAACTTACCACCTCGGCGACAAAAGCCAGCAGTCACAATACAAACTACATCGAAATTCATTGTTTGCTTCAAGAACAGCGGGACACATCGTCAGTTGTTGCACCAGTGGAAGTGACCCAGAAGCGACGGTCAACTACAAGCGACCCGTGGACACACGTAGGCACTATGGCCTCACAGAAAGATTTTAAAAACACATCAGGTCAGTCGTTAACTTGTCACTACGATTCCGATGTAGTGTTCAGTAAAAGAAAGTGTAGCTAGATGCTAGGGTAGACTTGAGTTACACTTATTCTGTTTAGTGGGTATTTGTCAAAAAAAAGTATCCCGGGTACTGGTAAAAGGAACCCTCCAAGTAAAAGTTGAATATTGCGATATAGAAATTAATAATCATTTGAAACAAAGCTTATTGCACGTTTTTCTAATGATTGTTTTCGTAGTGATATAATATGACCGAACGCGAAATGTTTCTACAGAGATTTAGTGTTGATTAATATGACTACTACGCAGTTTACCTACCATTATTAAAGTTTATCATTTAAAAAATGCTCTGTGAGGGTGCATCAATCATACACAGTACTTAGTAGTAGGAGCGGCTGCTTTAATACGAGTAATCTACCCTCTTGCTCATGATTTTCCAATCGGTCTGTAGAATTGAATTTGTTTACGTCTTGAATAGTTTCTTACTCTGTGTACTTTAGCTGGTGTATAGTTTAGCGTCTATAATTTCCGTAAGAACTGGTGAGCTTGAGATACGTTTAAATGATCCTAATGATACTTTTAACTGTGGTGATCGCTATAGCCTAAAATATTTTAACTGGAGAAACTAATAGGATTAGGAAAATATTAGGACACAAGAGTTAGAAATTGAAGTTTGATTTTTATCATTAATGTTTCATAATCCCTTGGTAATCTAAAATTTATCATACAAAGTAAAGCTTTTTGCACTTAAATAAGTGCAAATAATGATTTTATTGAAATCTTTTCTTGTATCTACGTCGTGGATTAGATGTTGACTTTATCGTATCCTAATTAAAGTGTAACTTTGTTAGATTGGTTTGAATTTCCTTATTTTTTTTGGATTTAAAGTTACAATGACCAGCTTAAAAGATGCCCGAGGGGCAAGTACCCATTAACTTCAGTGATTCTGAGAATTCTGAATTGGTGGAGTCAGATTGATAACTTTACCATGTTGGTAAGTGTCCTCTAGAGTCGCAGCTATGAAATCACAGGGCTGATTTCATGTCTCACATAAAACCACAGGGATGGTTATATGTCGAGTGACCACAGGGATGGTTGTATAGGCTACAGGGATAGCCGGACAAAGGAGGCACTGTATCCAATATTTTTAATTATTGTAAAAAAAAGAGTGATTTGTTTTAATGGGTGCTTGTTCTTGAACTATTGATTTGTATCAGATGTCCATCTTCTTTACATATGATGTAACATACTTGTTGCTTGGGATACTGTGCTTGGTGTTTTTGTTTCAGGAAAAGATACGTGACCTCAGTAGTTATCAGCGAATCCGTGAGTCGTATGCTTCAACCGCCACGGTACGAATCGTGACGGAAAGAATTAGCCCGACTGCCAGCGACAGGGCGACTATACTGAGAAGAGAGTTGACGTATATGGCATCAACACACCATATGAGGCAATCTGGTGAGGAGTTCTCATTTTATTGTGATTTGATTACCGAGTGATCGCTTATGGAAGAGTTTATTTCCAATAAGTTCCGTGGCAATTGGTTGTATAATTCAGTGACTATGTATGACTTGTATCAGTCTAGCTAAAATTGTTAGTACTGTGCAGTAAATAGAAATACTGAAGCGAGCCTATTAGAAATGTTGACATGTAGTATTGTAAATTGCAAGGACCCTTTGCGATAAACTTGACTTCTAAACATGCGCGTACTTGCAAGATAGGTTGAGAGAAATACCCGGGAGCTATGTACCATTTGAAGTAGTTAGTCAAACAAGATAGTGAGACTGATAGGGAGGTTCTCAGTTCAGCTGGTCGACCATATCAGTCACTTCACCGTATCCATAGTCCGGTAGAAGTCGGCATCTGCTCTGAGCAGTCCGTGGATACGCGGAGGTCGGGTCTCTCGCAGAGACGGTAGAGTCACGGGGTTGACTCGGCGATCGAGATACCTGTTTTGTCGAACGGATTTTTTGTTAATTTAAATGTTTTGCTATTCAATAAGGCGAGCCAAAAGGAAGTTAAATGGTGGTACATGGTTTCTAATGTGTTTTCTAAGGTAGAAGTGGTAAATAGCTACTCGTAGTTTGTTTCAGAACAATTAACATTGTAGTACAATCGCATTTAAAACGTATGACGCTATTAAAAGAATAAGTAATGTTACAATTGGTAATTGGTTGGTATCCTACATACCATAATTCGATTTGTATCTTTTGAAATATTGCGGTTATAAAACAAAAATTTTCACTTAGTGGTCAAAATGATTTTTGTGATATTTTTAATTTTGGTGTCAGTAACTATTTGATGCGAAAGATGAAGTTTTTGTTTTGTCTTATAATTTTGACGTGTTTGTCAGGAGTGACCGAGTGGATACTGTTTTGGTTGTTGATTGTTTCAGAGCAACACACGAGGACGTGTGTCATCGCAGGATGGCCGTGTCGGAGACGGTCATGAGTATGGAAGCTCAACGAAACCAGCACGTCATTGGAAGGCGACAGTAGCGCCCCCTTGAACCTGTTTTGGCGCGCTAGACAGAGTCTTGGTGGTTAACTCAGCGAACGCCCATCATACTTCACTCTGGGCCACCGTCGAGTGCAGTACTGCCTTGGAACTGTCCCGTTTCGTTGTGCTATACCAAGTTGATTAGAGTCAGTGTTATAACCCTGCAATGTGCCTAGTGTTCCTTTAATAAAGACTATTCTGTTAGAGACTTAGCTTACAGATCTTTCTGTCAGGAACTGTTATTTTATGGTTCATTGTATAAGGAATAAACCAAGTTGATTGTATCTGAGGTGTTTCGTCTCGCTCGAACTACCTCCTCGTCCACAACTATATAGAACAGCTCATCTAATATGCCACACCGCACACCGGCCATCCAGACCCTATCCCGACATATATATATATATATATATATATATATATATATATATATATATACTTACATAACTCCGGGACAAAGTGCATGTCGTCGTTTTTTTATTGCCTTTCTACAAAATGTTGCACTGTCAATTTTCAAAAGCAGAATTTGCTTTATTGACTTTTAAATTTTTTATAATCATTTTTATATCGTGATTTTGTAATTTATTACGTAAGGAAATCACAGGTTTGTATAGTAATATAAGCTTATTTCCATACTTTTGGCCTGGGGTGTAGTTTGACAGTTCCTCGATTTAGAGCACAGAAATATATCAAGATAGAAGGAAAGAGTTCGGCGATTTGTAGGGAGACTGAGCGTGTAACATTTTGCGTAGGTACTTTGACGTCACGAGCGTAATTTAGTGATGGGAAACATAAGCCGCGCGAAAACGATTCAGAAACATCGATTCACAGATCGATTCGAACACGGCACCGATTCTATGCATCGCCACCCACACCGCACCGCGCCGCGGCCCAGCCGCCGTCACAAACAAAACCAGTTATAATAATATTTGCTTTGCACTATGTACTTACATTATATAGCTGCATAATAAATAAGAACGTAATTATCATTTCCTCTGTTTTCAAAATCGATTTTAATCGAATAAGAAAATCGCAGTGCACAGCAGCACATGGCAGCACTATTCTTACTTTTGACAGAAAAAATGAGAAATCGACCTTGAACGTGTCTCGACAGTTTGAATAGCGTATTTTTACATCGCTGGCTTTGAATGCACGCCAAGGTTGGCTCGTCAAATTAAAACCGCAATGGAAAGCTAGCGTTGGACACAACCGCCCGCCTCTGTTGTGATGAAAATAATAAAATAAATAGTTTTGTAATTAATAACAGATATTTAAGGACAAATTGTACATACCAATGAAAGGAAATATCTCGATTAACAGCTCCAATTTTATTGGAAGTGTTTGAACAATTAATTATTGCGCAACAAGCCATTTTGTTTTTAAGACCTGACGTCGCACACAGACCGCGGTCGGGAGCTGACTAATGTTCGCGGCGAGCAAAGTTGACACCGTGTCAACATTTCGCCACGCGAGGTACGTACACTCTTTCCTTCTATCTTGATATATTTCTGTGATTTATAGTACCTACGTTGCCGTGGTGACAGGGGCCTGGTGGAGCGGCTGCGTACGGCAAGGGACTCGGCTAAATTATCAATTAGTTAAGAGGCCTTATTCCTTTTACAATGTATATTTTTCATATTATTACAATTATATTGATAATTTCAACCAACTTTTTGAAGTGAATAATACTTTTCCCCCGGTTCTAGGTAGTAACATAGCTATTTCATGCTTTCATTGCAAGCAGTCGAAAACAAGTTGAAAAAACTAATTATCCGCTTTAATTTTGTCAATATCGAGTAGTTTTTGAAACAGAAATTATCAATGAAAAATTCAAACTGTAGGTTTCAAATATATACCAATAAATCCCAATAGCCCTGTTCTAGGTAGTAACATTAATAATATTTCAAGTAACATGTTTAATCATAGAGAACAATGTTTAAAACAATCAGCATTTTAAAAGGAATAAGGCCTCTTAATAATTACTTATTACCTCAAAACTCCATCGTTTACGAACAGACTGCGCCACGCAGTGTTTATCCGCTCATCCCACGGGAACACTACATTTTTTCAGATAATAAGTAGCCTATGTGTTGATTCAGGGTGTCAGCTACCTCCATACCTAAAGAACCCCGCACAAAATGATCGGTAAAAGCCGTTCGGTCGATTTGTCTGAAATTTTGTGAAAATATAGCCTCTAATACTCTGATCAGCGGTGTGAAGTTGCAACTTTAATTAATGACTAGTTTTTAAGATATGAATATTTTTATGTTCAATATTTTTTACTTACATGTAATTCTTATTAGTTAACGTACACTCGGTACACTGTAGCAACCTGGCTTATTATTTTTCCGTGGCAATATCGGGATGAAAAACATCATTCGAAGGTTAAAACTATCTTCACGCCGAATTTCGTTCAGTTCCGTCCGAGCGAGAGCGTGGAGAACTAACAAACTCATATGTATGTAGGTACATTACGATGCTAAACTGTACTAGGTATATTTAATTGATATTTGATTGGTTTTACAAGACTACATTTGTACATTCAATGCGTTAAGTATGGTATAAAGCGTTCTTAGCGATGGATACTTCACATTTTCTTCGTATCGGGCAAAACCTAAAAACCTTAAGATTGCTGTATTGTGACCGCATCTCATGTACCAAGGGTTCTTGCTCTACTGATTAAGATTGGAACCTGATGTAGCCCTTATTTTAATAAATCCTGGCTCATTGAAGTTTTCATCTAATTCGAAAACTCGCTCGTCTCATTCTCATTCAGCTTCATCGCTCATCTCATTTAGCTTCAATTCGCGCCTGTACAACATTAATGTTTTAGACACGTTGAAGCATTTCATTAGCTAACTTTGACTGGCACGAATTGAAGCTGGAAATCTTGGCCGAAGAAGAGCACGATGGATCCCACTAACTGCTGCACCAATACCAATGTTTCCACGGTTAGACCTTGCGATTTGCACTCACACACCTTCGGTCACATTTGGAACATATCAAGTGAAACTGTCTCCAGGATATATTCAAGACAGCAGCATTGCGTCATATTAACGACTTAGCAGCGAAAGACGAAGACGAGCGAGTTTTCGAATTAAATGAAAACATCAATGAGCCAGGATGTATTAAAATAAGGGCTACATCAGGATTCCGAAACGCAACGTTTTATTATGTGTGGATTGCATTTGATGAAGAAAATAATAACGGGAGACGTGAAAATCCAATAATCTTAGGCTATTATTGCACGTGTAAAAGTAGAGCAAGATTCCTTGGTACATGCCATGCGGTCACATTACAGCAATCTTAAGGTTTTTAGGTTTTGCCCGATACGAAGAAAATGTGAAGTATCCATCGCTAAGAACGCTTTATACCATACTTAAACCAACCAAACAACAACAACAACAACCAAACCTACCAAATCTAACACCGAGATGTCGGAACAACGGGGCCACGCTGTTTCGCCGTCAAAATAAACATTGTTCGGTTCATGACGCATTGGTGTAAACTGTAATGTTATGTAACCTGTTTATCAATAAATAAATAAATAAATTAAAGCATTGAATGTACAAAGGTAGCCTTGTAAAACCAATCGAATATCAATTAATCATACTTAGTACAGTTTAGCATCGTAATGTACCTACATACCTATGTGTTTGTTAGTTCTCCACGCTCTCGCTCGGACGGAACTGAACGAAATTCGGCGTGAAGATAGTTTGAACCTTCGAATGTTGTTTTTCATCCCGATATTGCCACGGAAAAATAATAAGCCAGGTTGCTACAGTGTACGTTAACTAATAAGAATTACATATAAGTAAAAAATATTGAACGTAAATATATTCATAACTTAAAAACTAGTCATTAATTAAAGTTGCAACTTCACACCGCTGATCAGAGTATTAGAGGCTATATTTTCACAAAATTTCAGCCAAATCGACCGAACGGCTTTTACCGATCATTTTGTGCGGGGTTCTTTATCAAAATTGGTCCACCAAGCGCCGTGAAGAAGCAACAAACAGACACATAAACACACTCACAAACTTTCGCTTTTATAATATGAGTGTGGAGTGTGCTAATTGCTTGTCGCGCGACACGGCATTATCTGTCCTGCTCGCACGGTACTAATAGGAAAGTGACAGGCAGTGTTTGTCGCACTACAAAGAGCCGCGTGTCACAGTTATGCTACACGTACATCTTACTGAGCCACTAGTCATTTTACTTGCGGTCAGTTGTGCTAACCCGGGTTACTAAGTTTACCGTTAAAAACTTTACCACAGGTTGGTTAGTAATAAATGTAATTCAACAGGAAAGGTGATCAGCGTGTATTTCCCTTATTTAGAAGAAATAAGTATTCTCAACTTTTCGAGTTGTACATAGTGCGTCATGAAACAATAGGTACGTTTACTTGCTATGATGTGTTTTGTTTGACGTGCTAATGTCAAATTCGAAAAGCCTAGATATTGACCTCTTGAGTACGTATCTTCTTTGATCTTGATCGGGTTGACAAGATTCCAAAAGTTAGGTCAAATTAGGTTTACCTTTCATACAGTAGTACTGTTTCAAGTTACGACTGTTGTATTCAGCGCAAGTTAGATTAGAGTGACTCTCTGTTTCGTCGATGCCCTAATTGAGTTGGCCAACTATTTCCAATCCCATCAGCAACTCGGACACTGTCTTGATCTGAACTTATTTTGTAGACAATGGGATGTTGTCACAATTAAATCCTCTCCATTACAAATGTTTCCTTAAGACACCTTGTTCCTTTTAAAATGCTGATAGTTTTAGACATTGTTATCTATGATCAAACATGTTTCTTAACACATCATTGATGTTACTACCTCTTCTTCTTCTTTGTCGTCACACTCTTGCCAGAGTGGTCGTGGTCGTCACATCAGGGTTGGTAGCAAACTTTACAATCCGTCGCCATTCCTCCCGTACTGTAGCTCTTCTTGTGCATTCGGGGAGTGGACCATTGAGTGTATTCTTGACTTGGTCGGTCCATCGCTTCGGTGACCTACCGCGCGCTCTAGTGCCTTCGACTTTCCCCTGCACCACAAGTCGTTCCACAGAAGTGTCTAAGTGTGTTACTACCTAGAACAGGGCTATTGGGAATTGGTATGTATTTGACACCTACAGTTTGAAAATGACAAAATTCACACGGTTTTTTTTTTTCGTCTGCTTCCAATTAAAGCATGAAATAGCTTTGTTACTACCTAAATCTCGGGGAAAAGTATAATTCACTTCAAAAAGTTGGTTGAAATTATCAACATATTTGTCATAATATGAAAAAAATATTTTTTAAGAGGAATAAGGAAGGAAATAATATATGGGCTACACTGACCCAAAGACAATATCAAAAAAGTTGGTTGAAATTATCAATATATTTGTCATAATATGAAAAAAAAAAAATTTAAGAGGAATAAGGAAGGAAATAATATATGGGCTACACTGACCCAAAGACAATATCAATGTCAATATTGTCTAAATGCAGAAAACAAGTGTTTCCAAAATGCAGAAAACAAAAATCTACCACTTGGTTTCTGCCGCGGTAAATTGAATTTGTCTCATTCATAACCTGTCCCTTTCATAGCACTTTCCCCCTACATAATTAAATAAAAAACTTTTGAACAGTTTTTAAGTCCAATTTTGTTATATTATATGTGAAAACCGTGCAAGTCTAAATCAGAATTTATTCTATTTTAGGATTTTAATAAATCCTAAAAGAAAATTCACGGGCAAATGAGAACAGAAAAGTCAACTTTAATCCTTATTTACGTTGAAATCGCATATGTTCTCTCCTATCAGTAGATATATGTATATTAGGAATTTATGAGCAAATAAATCGGCCCCGAAAGTAAATCTAATTCCGATAACGACCCACCCTTCTTCTCTGAGACATGAATTCGAATTAGCCCTTTCAGGACCCTTGATTGATATTTATGCTCGAAGGCTAAAAAATACAAAGGGACAACTTTTATAGGAGCAACATAAAATAACTCTTTTAAAATCACTTTTACCTGCTTTTTTCCTGAACATCTTATTTTTTGCTGTACATCCTACTTTTTTTTTGTTTTATTTTGTTGTTTTCTACTCAGAATTACGAGTTAAAAAACCCAAATAAAAAACCGGCCAAGTGCGAGTCGGACTCGCGCACCGAGGGTTCCGTACAAACACTTTCCATCCCTAAGTGGTTAAGTTAAGTTTGCACCTGGTATGTATAGCGCCCCATATAAATTAGGTGCAAAGTTAGGTATTAAAAAAAAAATTATGGTTTTCGTAATTATTCCTTTATCTATGCTATAAGACGTTGCTTCGTACCAAATTTCAAGATTCTGAGTTCACGGGAAGCACCCTGTAGGTTTTGATTCCCTTGCAAGTGTCGAAAATTTGCGGCATAAACGGCTGTATCTTTTGATTTCGTTGGCTTAGAAGTTTGATTTTTTTCACAGCTTCAAGGGGCAGTAGACCTGAGTAATTGATATAAATTTCAGCTTCATACCTCCACGCGTTCCTGAGAAAAAGGGTCTTGACAGACGGACGGACGGACAGACGGACAACAAAGTGATCCTATAAGGGTTCCGTTTTTTCCTTTTGAGGTACGGAACCCTAAAAAAGACCTGGGGTATACCACAATAATAAAATGGCGCAACTGCTCGTGATAAAAATGCGAACTGACTACCATCCTTGATATAATAAAGCCGGCCAAGTGCGAGTCTGACTCGTCCACCTAGGGGTCCGTACAAACACTTAAAATGCCATTTAACTGGTCGGGTTAAGTTAAGTTTGCACCTGGTATGTATGCTGCCGTCCGTTAACTAAAAAGTCGTTAAGCCACAAATCTAATTTTGTGGATATGAGCGAAAAACGAGGGAAATATTTAAAAAATATGCTACTTGAAAACCGTATGTTATACAAAAAAAAGGTAAATGTCCAAAGATAGCTTGTCAAATTTACTATCAAATTACGATAATCTTGATTACAAATAACTAGTCTAAGTTAGAAAAAAAACTCCTTTTCCCTTTTAGTTGCGCATAATATTGGTAAATATAAAAAAAATACTTGACTAAAGAGTCGCTAAGTACACCTTAGCGACCTTATAGTTTATGATTCCAACGTAAAAAATTAGATGTTTTTTTCTTAGAAAAAACTATTCGAAATTACTTAACTAAAATGGCGTTAAGGTACTCAACGGCTTTTTAGTTATGTATTGCAGCTTTGCATTTCAAATTAGTTCTTAACTATATCAACATAATAGTATTTTAATGTCTTTTTAGGTAAGCTTTTTGAATGTAGCGTCTTATTGTGTTTTTGTAAGGAGTATTTTAAGTAACCTTTACTACACTTAAAGGCCGTTAAACGTGAAACCTTTAAGCATAATGGTCTTTTAGTTATGTATTGGGGATGGATTATTTCAAAAGAAAAAACGATGTTGCATATTTAAAAAACTTGAATGTACGGAAATAAAAATGCAACAAGAACCTTTCTTGAAACACTAACATCACAAAACATAAACATGCGAAAAATTACATAAAAATGTCCTAAAAAACATTAGTACAACTAAAACAAAAACAGCAAACTGCCTCAAAAATAACCAATCCATTTTTTAAACTATGAAGTACAGGCAACAATGGAGCACTCATTTGTTTCTTACATACGTAGAACTTGTTCATAATTATGACGTTCTTAGCTAAAAAAACAGACTACAAATGGTTACATGCTAAAAACTCTTTAGTACCTACTTACATAATTATGCTCGTTATCGTAATACTCAATTTATAAAAAGTTAATATTTTAAATGTCTACAAAATTTATCACATACTTTGTACCTACTCGAATCCCACCAAAATCATTTCATGTAAAATTGGCGGCCAAGGATCACATGCTCATAACACTTTCGCTGTAAAAAAGTTATCAGATCCCAGGAAAAGGCAAGCCCCTAAGCCCTGACTTTACTAACCATACACCTTGGTTTCAAAAGTATGGCTTGGCCGTTTCATAGTACCGTAAATAAGTCCAACGGATCGTCTGGCCCATATGGTATCAATAAATTAAGTTTATGTCTTCATGATAATATAATTATATACACATACATATATAAACTTAATTCCTTACTATATCCCCTATTATGGGAATCCCATACAAACTTCTATCCCCTTATTTAAAGTGTGAGGGGTGATTTTCTAAAAATCCTAGAATATGTATTTTATTATTTATAACAAGGAGTCCCTATATCAATTTTAAGACCTCTAGTATCAAAATTTGCGGAAGTCTCATACAAACTTCCATCCCCTAGTTTAAGGGGTTGGGGGGTAAAAGTTCGAACTTTTAGATATGTTTGTTGTTTGTGTACTAATACTTCTGGCTTACATACCAAATTTCAGCTTTCTACGTCACCGCACCGGGAAGACCCCAGGGTATACCGGATGATCAATCCAAATGGGTTAGTAGGGAGAAGACGAAAACTATAAGAGATAGGGAAATCTGTTCATAGGAACCATGGCTTCGATTTTAGATTTATTAAAAACTGCATTCTTTTTTTTTTTACTTATACTTATCTCATGCATAACCCGGAATCGAACCCGGTCGAAATTGAAAAGTGAAAAAAAAAATGAAGATGTCAATCGACCCTATTTTTTATTGAGAACAAATGTCTGTATACGACTACATACATTTAGAGTGCTCTAAGAATCAGAAATTGCTGTTAAAGGGTGGCCTTTAAAGTACGAACATTTTACGTTATTTTTTTAATCCAAAAGCAAATATGAAATTGTTTCCAATATTATCCTCATAATTCAACAAAACAATAATTGTATGACAACTATGAACCTAAACGGAAATTATCATGGTCAAAATGGAAAAAGTTATTTTTCCATACACAGCACGCATGTTTGTATGGAGCGTTTTCAGCTTTAACAGCAATTTCTGACTCTTAAAGCGCTCTAAATGTATGTACTCTTATATAGACATTTGTTGCCAATAAAAAATAGGGTCGATTGATATCTTATTTTTTTTTCTCCTCGCCTATTTTAACCGGGTTCGATTCCCGGTTATGCATGAGATATACTAAAAAAAAATAATGCAGTTTTTAATAAATCTAAAATCGAAGCCATGGTTCGTAAGAACATTTTTCCCTATCTCTTATAGTTTTCGTTTTCTCCCTACTGACCCAGTTGGATTGATCAACCTGTATAAGTGAGTGGCAAAATAGGCGTGTTTTAGGTACCAATAAAACCTAAAGTATAAAAGCTAGATCAATTAAATTTAGTATATTTCATATGTTCCCTAACTGCATCTTAACCTGTGAACTTGGGCGATCTGGTGTTAACTGGGACGAAGCTATGAGGGTTTGAAAATAAGACGAAACGGTTCGAGAAAAGGTAGGTAGTGCCCCGCTTCATTTTGAGGGGCGAGAGCAGATTGCGTCTTTTTAGCCAAGTATTGTGGCTTAACGTACTTCTAGAAGAGGATTTCTACCATAATCTGAGTATTTCTTACCTACGTTAAAAAGACGTTAACAGATTGTAACGTCCTTTTAGTGTAGTATTTTCATGAAACGCCTTTTTAGCCTAGGATATTAATCTAAACTACCGCAATAAATCTTGGCTTGAAAGTAACTAAAGTACCTTCACGACTTTCTTGTGTAGTAATGTCGAAAAAAGTCTTTTTTGCTAAGTAAAGTTTAGAAATATTTTCGAAACATTATGGCGTTAAGGGCTACTTGTGACCTTTTAGTTAAATATTGATGGTTAACGTACATTTAGTGGAGTAAACTATGAATACCTTTGTGATTAACGACCTTTTTGCAAAACCTATTTCAAAAACTATAAACCTTACAAATATGATTCCTATACAGATCGATAGAGTATTTTTTTTTACATACGATGGCATTAAAACCTAAAAATTGACCCCCTGAGGGTTAACGGCCTTTTAGTTAACGGACGGCAGTATGGCACCGGATACAAATGAGAGTGCAAAATTAAAGCAACCGATCACCTTTGTTGTATGGAAGCCCCCTTTAAATATTTATTTTATTCTGTTTTTTTTTGTATTTTTTGTTACCTATAGCGGCGTGAAAATTTCAACTGTCTTACCTATCACGGGTCATGATCATGAGATGTATCTCAGGCTGTAGCCAGGTGGCAGATGGACAGACATACATCCAGACGGACGAACAGCCGCAGCGGAGTCTTAGTAATAGGGTCCGTCTATCCCTTTCATAATTCGTATTTTATTCAACTGGTCCTATTATCTTTTGGCTGTATGTATGTATTTATTTTTGATTATATTTATTTCTTCTTCGTGTATATATTATTATTATTTTCCGATTTTTGCACCGCCTAATAACAAAATAATTTTTCATGTTCTCCACTGCCTTCTGGGCATCAAGTATTTGAGAAACCTCGACACGAAAGAAGAAGTTCTCCACTACTCCTTTAGCGATAAGACCGCCTGTTGCTAACCTCTAATTGTAATTCTTGCATTGTATTTCTCCTGTATGTTTTACGAGGTGTACAATAAAGAGTACTTGTATTGAATTTAACTATGAAAACAACATGGTGTCATGATAAAAGTCGCTGTCTACAGACGTGGTGCCACATCAAAAGCGTCCTAATTAACGTCTCTCGACGCACAGTCATGTGACGTGATTTTCAAATGTTCAATTGATTCGTTATTCTATTTATCGTGGGTTGAAAGCGGTTGGATCGAACAAATATTCCTTATCGTTGTGCTCTGTATTGTGGTGGGTATCGGGTTAGACTGTCGATATGCTAACGACCTCGAATTGGTCACGATCGGGCTTGGTTCATGCTTGTTTGTACAGGAAATGTTCCGTGTGAAATGTGTCGAGCACTTAAGAGGCCTTATTCCTTTTAAAATTTATGTTTTTCATATTATGACAAATATATTGATAATTTCAACCAAATTTCTGAAATAAATAATAATTTTCTTTCCCTAAGTTTTAGATAGTAACATATGTCGTATGGCTATTTCGTGCTTTCATTGCGTGTAGTGGAAAATAAGTATAAAAAAAAAAGATTTCTGCGTGAATTTGATACAAAAATCATCAATGAAAAATTCAAACTGTAGGTTTCAAATATAAACGCTGTTCTAAGTCAGTAGTAACGTTGATAACGTAACGGTAACGGGTGTTAAGAAACATGTTTGATCATAGAGAAAAGTGTTTAAAACAATCAGCATCTAAATCACGCAAAGGGCCCCTTAGGGCCCGCAGATTAAATAAAAGACAAAATTTTTTTTTGCATTGTTTAGCAAATGGCTAAAATAAGCTATTATGACGCGACATAATTAAATCAAAAGTAAAAACTCAAATCAAAAACTCATTACTTTTTTGCTTATGATTGTGACAAGCGTCGTATGGCATAGACAATATAACCGTTTTCCATCTTTAGATACTTAACGATGATCAGGTGGCCGATCTGATCAGGTTGTTTTGTTTTTAATTATTCGGTATGTAGCTGGAAGGGTAGATATTTTCATATCGTATGATTTAAAAGTTGCTAAAATTTCTTTGAAATCTTTGAATCAGCTATACTTTTTACCCGTCTATGGTAAAGAAAAGAAAATACGTGGGTGAAGACGACTTTACTTCCACAATTTTATAATAACATAGATTGGCCACGAATTTAATAATACCCAGACAGACAAATTAACCCCAAATAATGGGTCACAGTTCAGTACGAAACTAGATCAGACAAACACTCCTATTTTTAGAGTTTAATTTGCGGCAGTAAAGAGTTTAATCAAGTTATGACGTCACACGCTGCAAATATTGGAGAACGTGACGACGGTTGTATTTGTATTGATTGCTCGTTTGTGAGCCTCTTCGTGTTTGCCGTACTATACATAGGAGTTCATAGTAACTCGGCACGATTGATTGTGTGTATAGAACTAAAGGGATATGTATAAATATAAGGGGGATATGGGGAATTACAAACAGTCTATTTTCACACCTATATACATAGATCAACGCGCAAAGAAATAATAAATTGCACTCATACGTGGTCCACACCGAGAATCGAACCCTTTGGATTACGGTCCAACGTCTTTACCTTTCGACCAGAGTCGCACTCTATATTCACTTTTTCAGGACCAATTTTTTTTGATGATCTTTATATCTTTGCCGGGTGTCTCAAGACTATGGGACATCAAGGGAAAGAACCTTAAATATCGTAAATATCGTAGATAGGATATTATGCTGAAAGGAGACTTTATGTTATTTTTAAAAGTTAGTAATTCTGCATTTAATGATTTTCTAAGAATTACTTGCTTAATTATTCGTCGTCGGCAGTAAATAATTTTCTTGAAATTTTACTCAAACATTTTACGTTGTTCCTTTCTTTTAAGATACTATGTTACTTAGGAATAATTAGTACTTTTGTTCATTCTTTCGATTGGCATCATAAAAATAGGGGTGATTTTTTTTTTCACATTTAAGTCGGTTTGATTCCCAGACGAAGCAAGTAATTATTAGAATATATTTAAATGTAGAATTACTAACTTTTAAAAATAACAAAGTCTTCTTTTAGAAAAATATCCTATCGACGATATTTAAGGTACTTTCCCTTGATGTCCCATAGTCTTGGGACGCCCTGTATAGCAATAAAAAATGTGGTGTTAACGTACCCACATTAAAATATCATTTCGCAAACCATAATTGTGTTTCGAATTAAAATATTAAAAGTCTATTTTTATTTATTTAAGAAATGGCGAGTCTATAAAAGTATCGATAATATCAGCTTTACATGGTCTGTCTTCTAAAACGAGCAATAAATTAATTAAAACATAGATTCGACTCTTCAAACTTTTTTAGTAACTTTGATACAAAAATTTCAATAAAAGCTTGTTAGCGGCCAGCTACATGCCGAATAATTAAAAACAAAACAACCCGACCAAATGAAAGGAAAAAGAGTTCTCTATGAAAATAAACTGAAAATCCAATATGGCCGCAACAAAATAGCGGGTCCATTTTTCTTTTCACAACTTCTTCAATATAGTATCAAATAAAAAGTCTTGACTAGTAAAATAGAAAATTATAAGCTCAAAGTAATACTCATTTTTATTTTTTATTACATAGTTAAAGCAAAGGTTACGAAACCTGACTTTATCCTATATATTGATTTAAACTTTTCACACATTATTGTAATAAACGAGACTATTGCGTTCAAAAAGTGCTCATTTAAACTGATGGTACGTTCATGGTCTATAAGGTACTGACTTTATTCTATTTAAAGTATATAAAGTTAGGTTCAGTTTGAAAATTTCACCTTTGAAAATACCAGCAGGTGGAGATAGTAAAGAGATAATAAAATAAAATACACCGTAAAATCAAAATGGCTGTCTCCGTTCGTTAACTCGAGCCTTTTTAGAAGTTGCCTGGACTCGTAAAAAGTTCACTTTAACTTTATGGGTACCGCCAAATGACGTGATTGGACGGCGACGGAAATTGAGGGTCCGAATGGATAATGTCCACTCGCCATGTTTGTACCAGTCGCAATAATGTTTTTGTTGAAGTTTGAGACACTTTTTTTTTTCTATTTACATGTGTAGTGTACATTAGATGCTCTCTGTACAATTAGATTTCAGATTTGCACTAACTTCTAGTATTTCTGTTTGGCCCTATGGTTGACTGGTAGAGAGCGCTATTTGGCATTGAGTCCGCCATTTGTACCAACTTTTGTTTTAACGTGAGAGGAAGGAAGGAAGGAACGAGGTTTTAAAAAACACGACCCTTTTACTGAGACTCCACTGTACGGCTGTATCTCATGAACCGTGATAGACTGTCTAGACAGTTCAAATTTGCACAAATGGTGTATTTCTGTTGCCGCCATAAACAACAAATTGCACCTCATTTGTATCCGGAGCCATACGTATACCAAACCTGTGCAAACTTAACTTAACCCGGCCCGTTAAGATGGGATCAGTGTTTGCACGGAAACCACAGTGCGTAAGTCCGACTCGCACTTGGCCGGTTTTTTACATTACATAGGCAAGCATGTTGCCAGGGATGACCATACTCGTATGATGGTCTTCCAAATAATCGGTCTACATTGTCGAATGCCTTCCAGCATCTCTGGAATAAATAGTAGATTACTACAGAGGCCGAGAAAATGGGTATTGCCAGCCGTATGGATACGGGGCTGACATACCTTTTTAACGCCAAGGTATGTATAATAGTGCTTTTCTCAAATATGCAATGATATAAAAATAAAAAAAAACATCAAACAATGAAACCAAATCACAGCCTGATCAAATTTACAATTTGACCATCCAATATTTTTTTTTTCTATCTATAAATACATTTGTATTATAATATCTTCATCACAAAATCGTAAAGAGGCACGAAATCGCAACACTCTATGTCACGTTTTTGTGCAATGGATTTTTAAATTGCACAGTGTAGGCCTACACTTTTTTATCGTAACGATAACGTAACGTTCAAGTCACAATGACGTTAGATAAAATCGTGTTTTTGGGCCCTCGCTCTTGATAATAACTCCAAGAATTAAAATACTGTTTAAGTATTTTCCCGGCGACTCGTTTCATTCCAATTATACCTTATGCCTAATTAAATTACCTACACTTAATTTTCAAATCTGGGACTTCCATTGCTCTGAAATTTCACTAATTAAAGTCTTTTTACTTAATTAAAGCCTGTTTTTCGAGCTTTATTTTTTAATGAAAAATTACGATTTTGGGGACGAAAACTCTTTCGTGTTTGTCTCTCTCCTTAAGTTATCTACTCTAATTTAACTAGTGAGACTAGCTTAATGCCCTTGGAAAAATTTAAATGAGTAACCTGAGGTACGAGACCGATTCAATTTTTCTTTGAGATTTGATATCTTTGTAAGTTTGTATCAATAGTTTAATATAAAAACCGGCCTAGAGCATGTCGGGTCACGCTCAGTGTAGGGTTCCGTAGTTGCTCATCCTTCACAAATCACAATAGACTTAAGTTACGAGAAAGATCTCAAGCTCTATAAAATGGTCGTAAACGCCAAAGTAACTGTAATTACTTATTACCTTCTGGAAGTCAACTTACGTCCTTTTAAGAAAGTTATGAAATTTTGCGATAACTCAAAAACGGCTCGACCGATTTTGTTCAATATAGTTTCATTGAAAATAATTATAAGGCCTCATGTTCATGAATTTTTCCATAATTTTTTGACCCGTAGTTGAAAACTTAGAGGGGGGACGATATTTTTTTATTTTCGGAGCGAATATTTACAAAACTGCTGACTTTTAAAAAAAGTAATGTTTGGAGACCCCTATTATTTTAAAAAGACCTATTCAACGACACCGCACACAATAGTGTTGAAACGAAAAAAAATCACCCCCACTTTAAGTGGTATCCGAAAAAAAATTTTTTTTTAGTTTTGTATTTTACCGCTTTGTCGGAGTGATACATACCCATACTCATACCAAATTGCAGCTTTCTAATAGATTTCTAAGAGCTAAGCCGCGGACGGACAGACGAACAGACGGACATGGCGAAACTATAGTTGACTACGGAACCCTAAAAATTGTGGCGTGTACCCACATTAAAAAAAATGAAACATTGTAATGTATGTTTCATAAATTTGTAAAAATAACAGTGCCCTCTCTCGCTTGCTCGTTCACTGCTGTAAAGTAGTGCGGTAAGATTTGAATATTAACGTATTCACATAGAGGTCGGTAAGGTGTAAAAACCTTTCAAAAAAACAATGCAAAGATCGACACACGAAGCATAAGGAAAAATTTTAAGGGTTGGTTGGAGTTCGGGTAGCGAAGTGGTTAACGCACTGGACCGGCAATCCAGAGGTACCGGGTTCAATTCCCGGTCTCATTGCATGCATTTAAATTTTTCTTTGAGCTTTGATATCTTTGTATCAATAGTTTAATATAAAAATTGTGGTTCGTACCCAAATAAAAAAAAAGGAAAAATTACATGTTTCATAATAGTTATTTACGATACAAGTGTGGAAGGTAGCTGATTTCAGACGAGTGTGAATTTTAGTCACGAGCGAGGTACGAGCGAGTGATTAAACAAACACGAGTCGGAAATCATCTTACTTAATGCATGTACGAGAAAATAGAAAATACTTTAATACTCACAAAGACTGTTTACATTGAAAAAAAAAAGTATTTTGATTTTATCCAAAAAGAAGCCGTCGTTCACATTTTTTGCTCCTTCAATAACATTTTACGGGTTTAAATTCATGATTCGTCCTTTATCTCACCATTATTTCAGCAGATTTGCACAAAACAACTTCAAAATAAACTAGACATTAATAAAAAATGGCGGAGTTATTTGTAAACCGCGCTCGACATATCTACTACTGCGCATGTGCAAAAGTATTTTTTTTATATTCGTCTTATGTCAAAATGGCACAAGCGCGACGACGTGTACATTCAGCCAAATTTATTTAATGAATAACGATTTAAAGTTCGTTTATTAATCAAATTTTATATCTAATGTAATTTTATATATATCTAAATTAATGACGTGTTAAATAAATTAATTAATGAAATACTGGTTTTATTATACTTTTATACGTGATAATAATCGGTTTTTGACTTATTTATCAAACTTTTTGTAAATAATAAAACCTCTTTGTGTCAGGCTGTCAGATACGGCTATAAATAAAAAAAATTGAAAAGTAAAAACCACTAGTGTGGAAAAGTAGTACTTTCCGCTATTGAATGCCAAGAATACGCTCTTTTCGAGCACATGCATTGTAAATTTATGAACATCATTAAGACAATTTTCTGTAGGAGGTATTTTGTGTAATGGCCCGGTTTTAGCGAGTGTGTAAGCACATACTCCTTAGAAATATCTTCGAATTTGACTTTATATTAAGATTGGTACCTATGCTAATATTGGCCCTTAGCTCAGAATCAGGGAATAGTAATGAACCTTCTGTTATTTACTAGTTCCGCGCGACCCGCCGATAGGGATTACTATTAACATTGGTAGGGTGCGGTTCCAATTTTGGCGGTAACAATAATCCAACTATCTCGGTGGATAAAATTTACCTAGATACAATTGCATAGCAAATTATATTGGATACAAGCATACAACATTAAGTTTTGTTACTTTTGTCAGGTAGAGTACGGATAAAAAATTGCGCTATATAATTCGCTAATTAAAAACTCGCAACAAACTTCAAACCTTCTAACGCTTTCTGACGCTGTCGATAAAACAGTCTAGCTAGCCACGGCCGTTGCGGCTTCTGAACGTGCTGAAGTCACTCGTCTCCAGCTTTTGTTGTCCATTTCTTGTATTGCTCTCTCTTTTATTTTATTTTTAGAATGTCAAAATAATATAGCTATATTGTTCTTAAAGTGATAACTGATAGTATATTCCAGTTATTGCCCTCCAGTTATGGTCCCTCGCTATTGTAGTGCGTCGGGAATGTTCGCAGACGCAGCCGTCGTCGACGACTTTTTTGCTATAATGCGCAAAAAGTCGGCGTCCGTGATACGGCGTTTGCGGGGAAGCAGCAACAGTATTCTGCAAATGATAGCGGACAGACTGGACACGCCTGTACTCAGTCGCTTCATAGATCTGCATGTGAGGAGAAGGGTTCAATGAGGTGGCAGAGGTGGAGGGGGTAGCCATCAAATCTCTCTGTTATTCTAATTTCATTGTGTAAAAGTCTGTGTGTGTTCATGTTTTAAAGTTTTAATAATGTATCTGACATAGTTTATAAGTTAACTAGCTTTTGCCCGCGACTACGTCCGCGTGGAACTTGGGAGCATGGAAGCAACCTCGTACAGCACGATTCAGCTCGACTTCTACGACGTGACTTAACTCGTTTCGTATTTATTATAATATGTCTGAAACTCACGAGAGTTTTCTATATAAAAATCAGACCTGTAATAAAACGAATTCTGAACAAACGAAAGCAAAACTAAGCTTTAAAGTAATGTATTTATTTTTTCCAACTAAATCCGTGTAAAGTCAGGCCACACCCCACAGCCGATAACATTTAGCTTTCGTGCCTAGACTCGTTTAGCTTCATTTGGAGTCAAATTGCATCGTGTGAGACTACCATTCCTATCGGTCTGGGCGTTATGGGCCATTTGAGGAAATTGAAGCTGAATTCCAAGTCTATGTAACGTATTAACCTTCGCTTTTCAGCAGTTATTGGTATAGAAAAATACAAATTGTTGATGTTTTCCAATAACCTTCCCGGCCGGTATAACAGTGCAAGTGCTACGATACTCGTTTAAGAGGAAATACATCTACTTACTCATTTTTTCATATAAATCGAGGGTTCGCTCGTATCAAGCTCTTATGTGTATGAATGTATGAATACATGTATTTGGCGCAGTTTGTAGACACCTGCCTACTGAGCCGGCGGTCCCGGGTTCGAATCCAGGCCGGGGCAAATATTTGTGTGATGAACTCGAATATTTGTGTTTGGTTCATGGTTGTTCTATGTATTTAAGTATATATATTTATCTATATAAGTACGTATATTGTCGTCTAGTACCCTTAACACAAGCTTTCTTGAGCTCAATTTGGGACTAGATCGATTTGTATGACGTTGTCCGATATTTATTTATACCTCCTATGTATATTTATTGAGTAGATTTGAGTATGCCTCAATTTAAGCGGTTGTTGCGAGTCTAGACCCAAATTATATACCGAATCTCTTTCAACATGTGAAATGAAAACTTTATTACTGTTTTGTACATATTATTGTCCTTTTTACTAGATTTGTTGAATATGTACCTACTATGCCCCGTGGCGGCAGGCAATGTATGTCGGCGCTCCTGGGATCGAATTTCGGCCGGGGCAAATATTTGTGTGATGAACTCGAATATTTGTTGCTGGGTCATGGACGTTATCTATGGGTGCGTCTCATTTCATAGAAAAACAAATAACATATTTTTATATGACCGAACATACGTTTGGTAGAATTTTCAGATTGTATAACAACGTTTCGTAGAATGTTTATTTCATATATCGTTATTTCGTAGAAGCACAATTGATAGAAAGTAATTTCTTACAATTATTTGATAGAATGTACGTTTAATATAATGCACTTTTCTTATAACAATAATTTCATAGAATGTTCGATTAATATAATGTACTTTTCATAGAATGTACGTTTAATAGAATATACTTTTCGAATAATATACTTTTCATATAAATTTAAGCACTATATAACTGAGTCATCAGAATTCATAATCACCCGAATTCATAAATTACAAAATTAGAACGAGCGAGCGAGCGAAGCGAGCCAGCAAAACCTTTCAGAGCAGATCCGACGTGGCCGGGTGAGGTTAGAATTAGAAGTTCAGGCGGGAGCGAAGTGTAACGAGCTCCCGCCTGGCCTTCGAGGTTATTTTTTTTTTGCGTCCCGAAAAAAGTTTTGTTTGTATTCATACTGTTTACGTGCAAGAACATTCCACCCAACCATTATGATAATTATCTGTTATGAAGTAAAACAATAAGTTATGAAAAAAAAATGAGGTAACATTTCTTAGTAATGACATTGATTACTTATTAACAACTTTGCTAATGCATTCGCACAGGAGTAAGCAGTTGCGATTATTATAATTATTGTTTACGTACCTTTCTAAATTAAGTGTGTATTATGTTATTTGTTTATTCTATTAAATGTTTATTGTATTAAATGTTCATTATATTAAGTGTTCATTATTTTTAGTGTTTATATACGAAACAAGCAATATATTATCAAGTGTTGTTATAAGAAATGAAAATATATGAACTGATTTTCTACGAAATGATAATTCTATCAATTTGGTCGATTCTATCTGTTGAAATTATATTATATGTTATTCGATGTGATGAACGTTATACCATTTGTTGTTCTATGAATTATTACACACCCGTGTAAGATTATCTCTTAATATGTATTCATTTTATTTTTATGCAACTTTGTTTAGGTCTAATCCTGCCTGTCTTGTAAAATTATTTTTATTGGCTCTCGATTTTTGTAGGTACCTAATATCGTTTCATTTAGTCGGAATTTCATTTCCGAGCTAGCCGTTCCTTTAGTATAAACTATTCGCCTTTTGTAAAATATTGAAGGAATGCCGAAAATGTCACAACTTTAACGGAAAGTTAGTAAATGTTCCGGCACTGCAATTTCGACGGAATGAACGCAATACCATTTGAAATGATGATATTCCTTTAAAAAGAGCAGTTACGTTTTTTTCTGCTTTGTTGTGCTCTCTTTTGTTTTATTTTGCGAACATTGCTCCGATTCAACAAGGTAGCAATATGGCAATATATCGGACACATCATTAATGTTAACTAATTTGAGCTGTATTAAGTGACATTATACCTAGTTAAACCATTGATACAAAGATCAAAGCTTAAAGAAAAATTGAAAAAAAAAATGAGTTACATGGCAAAAGAGACCAGGAATCGGACCCGGCAATCCAGAGGGATTGCCGGGTCAGTGCGTTAACCTCTTCGCTACCCTAACTCCAGGCAACCTGCCGTATTTTTCCTTATGCTTTTATGTGTCGATCTTTGCATTGTTTATTTGAAAGTTGTAAAATCTTAGTGACCTCTACGTGAATACGTAAATATCCACATCTTACCGCACCACTCTACAACAGTGAACGAGCAAGCGAGAGAGGGCGCTGCTATTTTATAAATTTATGGAACATGTAATGTCTCATTTTTTTATGTGGGTACTCTGGGTACACACCGCAATGTTTTATTTAAACCATTGATACAAAGATCAAAGCTTAAAGAAAAATTGAAATATGAGTTACCTGGTGGAAGAGACCGGGTATCGATCCCGGTACCTCTGGATTACCGGTCCAGCGCGTTAACCACTTCGGTACCGGGTTCAAAAAAAATGAGACATGTTTCATTAATTTTATTATACCTAGTATATTAAATTATTACACAATGAAGGTTCTTAGAGTCGAGTACCGCATTTGGGCTTGCCGATACCTACCCTTAATAAGGCAAAGAAAAAAACATTGACAAGCTGAAGAAAATAGCATCTAACTACCTGACACCATTAAAACAAAAGTTAAATCACATCATTTGTCAAAAAATTAAATAAAGGGACGAAATATAAGATTTAACTGATAATTCAACTGGTAAAATATTTTCTCTTAATTACAGTATTCAAGTACCAGTAGTATGTAGTACGTACCTAGTAGGTTTTTGTGTTGATTAAAAATTATAAAGTATTATCATGCCTCTCATGTTTTTTTTTTTTAGTCATAGGGGGCAAACGAGCAAACGAATCGCCTGATGGAAAGCGATTACCGTCGCCCATAGACACCTGCAACACCAGAGGAGTCACAAGTGCGTTGCCGGCCTTTCAGGTGGAAGTACGCTCTTTTCTTGAAGGTTTGAAGGTCGTATCGGTCCGGAAATACCGCAAGCGACAATTCATTCCACAATGCAGTCGTGCGAGGCAGGAAATTTCTAGAAAAGCGCACAGTTGTGGACTGCCAACTATCTAAGTGGTGAGGATGAAAGGATTGTCGCGTAGAACGATGGCGGAAAGAAGCGGCAGGAATCAATCCGAACAACTCCTCGGAGCACTCCCTGTTATACGAAATGAATACGAAAATACGAAATGGCAAGACAGTCATACTTACTGACGGTAAAATATTCCAATCAAGTTGACTGCCTACTGAAATTATCTGAGCTGGGTTTAATTGAAGCGTGAACAGATAATGAAGCAAACAATATTTGTAAAAATATTTTATTTTATTCTGTTCCTAAAAATATCGTTCGTGAACAAAGTGACATTGTGAAAATATGTATTATTTTTTATTTGATTGCACCGACATTTGAGAAGCTCATTTAAATATTGTTTGACTTAGTCGTTCGTTAATCATTAAAAAACTAGACCTGTTTTATTTGAAGTTAAACAATATTATATGATCAGGACTTAACGAATATTGTAGGATTAAGATACTTAAAACAAGTTGATTATCAAATGTCTCTCGTCATAAGTACGGTGACCATGAAATAGGAGTTGAGACATTTTACTACCGACTTTCATATAAGCCATATTACATACTCAAATGTTTAACTACTTTTGATGCTTTTATAATAAAACAGGTACCTCATATTACTAGGTCGATGCAGAGTCAGCCACCGGCTAAGCTTGCACCATAGATTGGAGCGGGTTTTTTTTTTTTTTTTCGAAATTTTCTCTTCGTCACGACCTAGCGAAATTTAATTTTTGCATTTTAAAACAAAAATTTCTAAAATCGGTTGAGAACTCGCTGAGATCTGCGCATTGTTACAAAGTCCATTCGAGTCGATCCATGGGAGCTTCGCTCCAATAGTACGTAAATGTTAGTATAGATACAGATACAATAAATACTTGTACTTAGAGTTAAAGTAAGTTGCAATAGTGTTTTCTTGTTTAATTTGGACTTAACCCTCTGGTGAATTAGATTCTATCTAGTTCAGGTACAAAGTTAAGACAATCCAAAGACGTTATTTTAAATCTAAAACAACTCCAGGATAGGCGTTTTTAATAACTTTAGTTAATTTATAAATAATTTTAACAAATTAATGATATGATAATGAGGAATGAGATTATCACTTACGTTTGAGTTCAAACTCATGAATATTTATCACAATATTGAAACAAAATAAAAATGTCCTATTTATCTTTCATCCATACATTCACTTGTATCGCCGTTACTTAAAATACTATTTAAAATCTTGTCCTCATCATCCACCGAAATATCGTGATTTTCTAAAACCTCTTTGATAACTTCATCGTGTTTTTCAGCCGCTTCACTTGATTCAATTTTCCTTTTCTCTCCAACTTCTGAATCAGTTTTTGAATCAAGTTCACTAACCTCTTCTTCTACTACTTCTTCTACTTCTTCTTCTTCTTCTTCTTCGACGTCTTCTTCTTCGACTTCTTCTTCTTCTAAAACGTCTTCTTGGATACTCTCTTCCTCCATAACAGAATCTGATAACATATTCATTTCCTCTACTTCTGATAACTCTTGAATACTTTCTTCTTCTTTCTCAGGGATCTCTGGAAGCGACTTGTGTCCGTTTTCTTTAGTGTTAAGTATACCATTTGTGAGATTTTCTATATGTTCAGAACCATTTGACATGGCGCTCTCTTTTAGAGGTTCATTTTGTAATTTGTTATTAAGTTCCACACCATTTGTCATGGCACTGTCGTTCAAAGAATCATTTTGAGAAACTCCCCGTAATACTTCTTTTTTAGATTGGATGTTTTCAAGGACTACATCATCTTGGGTTCTGATCATAGGCTGGGGTGTGAATCTATCTCTATAAAATAATGATTTTTGATTAGTTCAAGACTTAAGCTATTATGAAATTTCATTTTAATTGCACTAAGAATTACCTGTGTTTACCTTCGAACTTGCTTGGCACCATGAAGCAGTTAGACTCTCTGTAAATAATTCTTCGTTTGCTAACCCATGGCCATTGTAAACTCCAATAAGAGCTCTGAAAATTAAATTTAAGTGGTCACGATCGTTTTTTTAATTGATTAACTCTCAATATTTATTTGTATAGAATCTTTTTATCGATTCATATTTTTTATGTGGTAATACCACATTTTTATTTTTATAAATAATGACACAAAGGCAAATTAAGAAAGAAAAATTGAATGCGATCTACTACAGTCGAAGCGGGGTTTCCCCTTGTGTCATTATTTATGATTAACTCTGAGTTTTTCTTAGTTTTCACAACCACGGCGGCGTGATTATTTTGCGAATAATGTCTTACCACTTTGGCATGAACTTGTCTCTTTTTAGCTCTTTCTTCCTCTAGTCTTCTTTCTTCTTCGCTGTCGTAACCGGTTTCCTGAAAAACACATTGCTATAGGTAAACATCCACATATAAATAATGATAAGAATTGTTTATACCTACCTACTAATTTCCGAAATACAATACATAATAAGCATGATTAGTGTTACTTGAAGATTATTCTACTTCTGAATGATGGATAAACATTTAATTAATAAACAGTGCATCAGTAATGCTTCTTACCAAAGGATCTTCATAGCAGAAATAAGCATCCTCTTCGTCTTCAGGGCTATAACAGAAAAAAAAACATTACTATATTATGTCTGGTGTGGCCTGTAACAGAAACAATACCTAAATAAAACATAGGTTCCAATCATTAATCTAAACAACATTTGTTCTGTAGCTTTTAAAATAGCTTGTATTATTTAATAACTTGTTAAATGTTGTTTATTTCAAAAAGCAATGTATTGCAAAATATTTGATAAGTGGCGTGATAGCTGTGTCAGTCAGCGTATGTCAATGTTTGAACAAATACATAAAAAACCATTAATGATAATTTATTTGAACTCCAAATATCTCAGTTATTTATCGTAAAATGCCTTCAATTTGAACCCATTTCCATAGTTGTTGATTTAAATAGAATTCCCGGGCCGTGTATCCTTTGATTTCATTAATTTTAAACGTCCGTTATCATTTTCTTGTCATTTCCTTACCGGATTATCCAGTCTTTGTTAGATAATAAGATTTACACGGGAGTTAAGGTTCCTTGAAACTCATAAATGCCATTATGCCTGAGTTGTTCAAGTTAAATTGTATGCAACTCCAAAGGTAACTTCACGGTGTAGGTACGTTGTACGTTGACTGTGCTATTATACCAAATCTTGTTATGATCTTGGTTAAATGAATAATGAATTAGTTGGGAAATCTTAGCCTGATTAATTCTATAACAAATAACACGCTTTAATTAACGGAAGATGAATTTGATAATTTCAAGAGTTACTAGTTGTGCAAAATTGTTTATTGAAGTGCTTTCTTGTATAAAGAAAATGTTGAGCTTAGAAAGTGACAAAAGAAACATTCATGCTGGAAAACATTGCGTTTCCTAAACAGAATATTACGGTTCAACCACAACTTTGTGTTACCAGCAGCAGCAGTGGTAAGCGGCGAACGGCAAAAACAAAAACCAAATTCATACGGCGTGCAGTGCTGCTCTAGCTGTGTGTGCCGAACGAATCGCAGTGGGCCGTGGTGGGAACAAAATGTATCGGCGACTAGAAAACATGCCACAGCTTCTGAGCGGCGAATGTGATGGTTCACGCGGTGTACGTGGCATGCTTGGCGCCCTGCAGCCACCGCTCCGCTCGACACTAAGACCGAAGTCGTGGCCAGCCCGTTAGTTTTCTTTCAATGAGTGAGTCGTGGCGGAGAGATGGGAAGCCCTAATCAGGCAACCTCTGAACATTTTAGTTTTATTTATTTATTTTAGTTACTTAAGTTATTTTTGTAATACTAACAATATTAATATAGATTAATTAGTCCGAAATAAATGTGAATTAAACTAAAGAGGATATAAGAAGTAAAGCATTCAAGCTTAAAACGCCGTAAGGTGAACACTCGAGTTGAGCGCACAGCGGGCCGGAGCGTGCAGCATTTATGTGTGGATCATGCTAAACAAATATAATTGATACAAACATCCACATTGGACACCCATGATGTAAAAGTAATCCGTCACTCTTACTCCGACATTCTTGTCTGACAAATGCAATCATCATAAGCCTGCTGAATGCATATCGTTCATTTCATTTGTCGCTTGCCCGCCACGCTGCTCGCTCCGTGTCAAGTGTCCGCTCAAGCCGTATACTTACGCTGTGACGGCTATTTTGAGGTGTATCCCGGACTCGATGATGATGGCATGGGCCTCCTGGATGCTGAGAGTAGAAGTGTCGATGTCGTTGATGCGCTTGAGTTTGTCTCCTGGCCGAATGCCCGCCTTCTCAGCACGACTGTCCGGCTTCACCTGCAATGTTAAAAGTAAATTTTTAGTAACTAATCCACTGATAATTACCATCACGACTTGCCAAAGCAAAACGCTGCACACTGGTTTTATATGACAAAAATATTAAAATGAAATGCCATATTTATTGATACTACTAATTATTCTGACGTCCAAACAATCAGAAAATATAAAAAGATCTATTTTGCTAATTACCCTTATTCTGATATTGTTATCGAAAAGTGGGCTATTTCTTCCCGCGACTTGTGCTACCAGTATCGCGCAATTACCGCTCGTTGTTTTACCCCTATTACGGGAAAACTTCTATGTTGTAATTTGTTTTTGTAATGGATATTCAGAAACAGGTATGTATGATTATTTAACGTATTAATTAATTTTAAATATTGAGTTTTAGTGTGATAAATTGGCTGCTATATCATCAGTAAAATATTTCCTTATATTTAGTTTATTTGGAATGCTAGTCGACTTTTAGTACTTTGTCGACGGTTGTCTAATCTTAAGTCTATCTTGATTAGTTAGATATAAGGTTTCTTTTACTAAATCAAGTCTAATTTAATCCAGAACCTTCCATTATTTTAAGTAATCAGGGTGCTACGCCAAAGTGTGGGTTCCGATTACGACACATAAGGAAGATGTCCAGGAATTTAACTAATGCATATCTCTTGAACAGGCTTCTTCTGAGCTCTGATCCATTATTGACGAGGCTCAGGAAGTTACCTTAAAAAAAGAAATGGCAGTTTTTAAAATATTTTTATGTAATTTATTATTAATATAAAAGATTTGAAACATCTAATTTAATAATGTGTTTATTAAACCAAAATAAGCAGGTTTTACTTTTAAATCTTATGTACAATGAGCATTAGTATTTTTGACGCACCTTAGTATGGACGAGTAACTAGTGTGCGCTGTGTAGTTTTTTTTTATGTTTTGAAAGATCATGGATTAATTGCGTTCGAGTTTTATACCTCTCTCGCTAGCTCTTATGCGATCGAGAAGTAAAGTTGAATACTTTCACGGACAGCGCGTCGAGAGACGTAAATTAGGACCCGCGTGATATGACACCACGTCTGTGGACGGTAAATTTCATCTAACCAAAACTCTTACTCCATGTACAGCGAACCGCGAACATTTTTCATAATTTTTATACAAAGGCCAATGTCTTGTGCCTTTTTTGGGCTAGAACTTTTTGTACGAGTTTTGTCAGTGCCTCAGCATGCAATTTTCAAAATGATCCTGTGTTAACTTTCATTGTTAAGCGTAAAAAATTACTATGCACTAATTAATTAGATGTTTGTCTTCGTAGGTATACTTAGTTTATAATTTCAGTTGAAAATATCTAGACCCTTCATAATTTTCCAACCAAACGATTTAATTTGGACTCAGACAAAGAGCGACCCTCTGTTTATAGACCTATTTAATTAATAATATGAGTACCCTTGAAATAACGGCGACGTCTACTTTCTGACCGACTAAAATTAAATTTAAAGGAACTGGAGTTATAATACGGTGAATAAAGACTAAAGTACTATGTGTGACCTTACAAACGGTCCGGTAGTTTTGAATTTTTGATATGTTGTCTAGGATGGTTATTAGTCAATGCTTAAAATGCAAAATGCACAATTCCCCCCCCTCCGCGCCCGCCGCCATATTGAAAAAACCAGCACTTTCTTCATATTTTTGCTCATATCTTCCTTTAGGAGCATTTTAGATAGAAAAAAGCTTCGACAATGTTATAGAGAGTTAAATTTACTACATTCTCCATTTTATATTTTTTTTCTAGGACGGATAGTTACGGAGATATCCACATTTAAAAAAACGTAATAAAAAATCACAATTTCCTACTGAAAAACAAACTTCTGGATTATATCTTCGTTTAGGAGCATTTTAGCTACAACAAAGCTTGGGCAATGTTGTAGAGAATTAAATTTACTATTATTTACACTCCAAATTTTGTTTCAAGGACGGTTAGTTACGGAGATATAAATAAAATAAAATAAATATTAAGGGACAATCTTACACAAATCGACCTAGTCCCAAACTAAGCAAAGCTTGTACTATGGGTACTAGACGACGATATACATAATATATAAATACATATATAGATAACATCCATGACCCAAGAACAAATATTTTGCACAAATATTTGCCCCGGCCGGGATTCGAACCCAGGACCGCCGGCTCAGTAGGCAGGTGTCTACAAACCGAGCCAAACGCGTCGTCATGCACATTTATATATGCACGTTTAAAAAACAGGAAAAGTCGAATTTTCCGAAAAATTCTCTAAATTCTTGCTTAAGAACGCTGTCATTCAGTTACGGACTAGTCTAGGACAAATTAAAACATGTAGGAAATATAATTGCTTATAAAACTCATGTCCGTTTTTACATACATTTTCGGAAAATGTGACTTTATTTTTTACACATCTCCGTAATTATCTGTCCTAAAAACAAAATTGGAAATGTAAATTATAGTAAATTTAATTCTCTACAACATTGCCCAAGCTTTGTTGTAGCTAAAATGCTCCTAAACGAAGATAATTATAATCCAGAAGTTTGTTTTTGAGTTGGAAATTGCAATTTCTTAAGTTTTTTTTAATGTGCATATCTCCGTAACTATCTATCCTAGAAACAAAATATAAAATGGAAAATGTAGTAAATTTAACTGTCTATAACATTGTTGAAGCTTTTTTCTAGCTAAAATGCTCCTAAAGGAAGATATGAGCAAAATATGAAGAGAGTGCCAGTTTTTTCAATATGGCGGCGGGCGCGGAGGGGGGGAATTGTGCATTTTGCATTTTAAACACTGACTAACCATCCTAGACATCATATCAAAAATTCAAAACTACCGGACCGTTTGTAAGGTCAAAATCCTTTATTCACTGAATTATTATATCAGTGTGAAGTTTAGATTTTTTTAAAACAAGTGCGTTTGCTTATTAACAGCTATTGGTAACAAAATTATTTTTCTGGTGAACTTTTACTCCATAGGCCAAAAAAACTACCCCTATTTTACTTCCACAGAAATGAGATAAATGACATATTTTAAGCTGATTAAGTGTATGCTCTGCATCGTCTGTTGTTATGTGATTCACGCAACCATTGGGTTAGTTTATCTATGTCTTGACTTCCACCACCATCTCCGTTTACTAGAGCATCAGCTAATGCTCTAGTAGACGCCTTCGATTGTGTTCATACTTCATATGCCATATCCCCTCTTCCTTGCGTCGTGTTCTTCATTACTGAAGGTCATGATACTCCGGATGCAAAAATATTTTTTCCTAGCTAGCTAAGTAATTCAAGATCATATGAAGAAGAACTTACGTCAACAACTCTCAGAGGAGTCTTGTAGAAGGATCCTCCAGCAAGGTCGAAACCCCAAATGGCATCTTCAAAGATGACGCCTTCGTGAAACTTTCGTTCCTTGACTGCCAGTTCGGCTTATCCATCGCTCCAGCCAGTTTCACCACCTCTGAGGCCGTCAGATTGGTGTAGCGTATGTATCTATGTACGTAGCTGAGGAATTAAAGATCATATGAGGAAGAACTTACGGCAACAACTCTTAGAGGAGTCTTGTAGAAGGATCCTCCAGCAAGGTCGAAACCCCAAATGGCATCTTCAAAGCTGACGCGCTCGTGGATACCCTCGTTCCTGGACTGCCAGTTCGGCTTCTCCACCTCTCCAGCCAGCAAGGCTGCTTCTTTGGCTGTCAGCTTGGTGTGGCGCATCGAGATCGCCATGTCTGGGGGCATACCCTGGAAAAGGTAGACGGTTCCATTATAATTATAATATTCTAGTTTAAATTCTGAAAAATAGGGATTGCTCAACTATTTCTTCTATAAAGCCTAGGTGTAGTCATACGATCACTTTCGGGCAACGGTGTAATTAAAACGCTTTAAAAATAACAATGACACCAAGGAAAAGTTTTGAATTTTTTGACAGCAAATCTGCATAGAATCAAAGTCCGCTACTACGAGTACCTACCTAATGCGAATGTGGTATAGCCTAACAAGTGTCGGTCCTGTGAAACAGCTAGTTTTCATATGGCAATAATTTGCTTACGTCATATATTTGCATTATTAAACGTCAGTAGTGATTTGTCAAGGATTTATCATCAACCAAGTTCAAAACATTGTTTACCGGAATGCTGCTCAATACTTCGTTCTTCTTGCAAGAACAGCACTGTCAGTACATTGTCCACCCAAATTATTTCGTGTGACAAAAGGGCCGGACTTAGCATGTGCTGCGACAGCCATCAGGCGTCTGCGCAGCGCTGGTTTTCAGGCCTTCCCTTTTCTCTCTCTGTCATGTCTAGGGATTTGAAAATTCAGGTGGATATTTACCTAAAGTTGACAAAATCCTATTGCTATCTCCCTCATACCACAAACAAAGCTGCCTATACTTACCTACAACTGAACTACAATGCCGCCGCCAACGTTTAGGTATAAAAGCATTCGATTATCCGATGCCTAGTCATGTCTGAGATATTGCCTGACTTTCAACGTCAGTTACCAAAAATGTGTCGTTGTCAGTAAAATAATTTAGTAATTTAGTCCGCAATATGTGGCGTGGGCTGAAAAACACCCTATTGGGCTAAATGAACAAAAAGCACGTATACAAAGAACGGATATAGTGTATTATTTTGTAAACAACAATCTTTTGTTTTCCCCGTGCATTTTGTACATACAATGCCTACCTTACACACCGCGCTTATTACTGCAAGTGAGGCTCTGTCAATAGACAGAACCGGGTCAAGTGTAGTTATCGTCCCGTAAACAGATTTAACGAGGTCATTTGCTTTGCGGATAGAGATTTCATTCATACAAACGATGTCATAGTTTAGGTAGATAGTGCAGCCGCCAATGGAACCGGCAGTCCTAGGTTTGAATCTCGACAGGGGTAAAGTTTGAATATTTTGTTCCTGGACATTGATGTTCTTATTTATTTAATCTTTAATGCACAAAAGAAAAACTTGTCGTAAAGGTGGACTTAATGCCATGAGGCATTTCTCTACCTCCTTACCGTCAGGAAAAACAGATAAATTGTCAAAGACAAAGTATTATGACAGTTGAACACAAGCCTGCTAGAGATCATAATTTGGACTAAATCGTTTTTTTTTTTTAGATCGCTTTGTATGTTATTTTTTCTATAATTTCCTGCAAAAAAAGAGGTCCCTTAATTAATACTAAATTTTAAAAATAATAAGTTTAAAAAAAATTGGGCAAGTGCGAGCCCGACCCGACTCGCGCATGAAGGGTTCCGAACCTATACATATATATAATCTATAACAAGTTTGTTGTATGGGAGCCCCCCTTAAATATTTATTTTATTTTATTTTTATACATCATCTGTGAAAATTTCAATTGTCTAGCTATCACCGTTCTTGAGATACAGCCTGGTGACAGACGGACGGACGGACGGACGGACGGACAGCAAAGTCTCGGTAATAGGGTCCCGTTTTTACCCTTTGGGTACGGAACCCTAAAAACACCGCTCCCTGTAGTCTCTGGTTCAAAGGTGCCCATAAAGCTCGCAGCGGATCGCAATGAACAGCCTTTTTACCGGAAATGACTCATAGCGGGGTCTTCCCCCTTTTGCCTGAGTCGACGGCCTAGGTCACGCACAAAACTTTTCGCATCTGTCCCCAGCAACCTCCCGTCTCCACCGCAAAGGGAACAAAAATGTACGAGGAACCTAGAGTGAATGATAAAGAGTTTTCTTGGAAAGTTAAATTTATTTAGCTCATCGTACTGAGAATCGTTTGTGTCCATTCCAGATGCCAAGCTTATGTATGAATGTTTATTTTATTTTATTTGGCTAACGCACTGGAAATATGTGAAGTTTTGAAACACTTTTTTTCTTGTATGAGGTTTGAATATAAAATGATTCTGAGTAAGATGAACTTAAAAAAACAATTTTATGAAAAACAAAAAAAAACATGTTCACCATTTTTTTAAACGCTCATATACTTTGTTCCTGCACCGACTACATATTTATGTTTAACCCAGTGGTTGACTGGTAGAGAATGCCTAAAGGCATTAAGTCCGCCATTTGTCCTTTTTTTGTATTGTGCAATAAAGTTCAAATAAATAAATATACGACAAGACTGGCTATGGCTCAAAGATTAAAGGGGTTCACCCCTCATATTTTGTGTCAGTGAGTTGGGTCCATTTCGTTAAGCAAGATTTTCCGATCCTTATTTATGCAGAGAAGTAATTCAGTCATAATCAAGCTTTGCAAAAACTAAAACATGTCTTCTGGTATAACATGTATTTTCATAATAGGTAAGTAAGCGGCCAATCTCCCTGGGCTGCAGAAATTGTACTTACCCCAAACACGAGGCCCGGTTATCATATTTATCTACATGTTACTTCTACCTACGCTTTGCCAAACAAAATTAATACGGGTAATTGGTTTTCCTTACGCTTTGAGTGCTCATATTTTGTTCATTATCTAGATTGTTTTTAGGCGAGCGTGAAAGCTATTATTTATGACATAGGTTGGGAAAAAGCGAGGAAGAGGGACTACTTCGTGTTATAGACAAAAACAGCATGACTTTATAACCACAAAATAAAAATATTCAAAGAAATAAAAGATGAGAATGCGACGAAACGGTTCGAAAAAAGGTAGGTATAGTATACTCGTCGTAGGTAATCACTTGCAGGAAAGATGAACAAAACACGAAGTTATTTGCACGGCATTTAATGCAGAACTAACTACTGACATACATGCATATCCGAGTACCCTACATGCAAGAGAAAAGCATACTTTAAACTACCGTCCAATGTTTACACATATATCACAGTAGGTAGTGCCTTTTTTGTTTGATCCTCTTGGCGGGAGCACGGCCATAGCCCCAGATAACGTTCTTTTACTATTTCTCAATCGTGGGAATGTCGTTTGCGTCATAAACGTACTGTTCTTTTAAGTATTTTACAATGCATGTGCTCGAAAAGCGCGTTTTCTAGGCATTCAAACCGTGCGGAAAGTACTACTTTTCCACACTAGTGCTTTTTACTTTTAATTTTTTTTTCTCTTTAAGGTTTTATTATTTACATAAAGTTTGATAAATAAGACAAACACCGATTATTATTACATATAGGAGTACAATAAAACCAATACTTCATTAATTAATTCATTTAACACGTCATTAATTACATTCGATATAAAATTTGATTAATAAACGAACTTTAAATCGTTATTCATTAAATACATTTGGCCTAATGTACACGCGCTTGTGACATTTTGACATAAGATGAATATTAAAAAAATACTTTTGCACATACTGCGCAGTAGTAGATATGTCGAGCGCGGGTTACAAATAACCCTGCCATTTTTTTTGATGTCTAGTTTATTTCGAAGTTGTTTTGTGCAAATATCTGCTGAAATAATATTTATTGTTTATTGTTTATTGCATACAATTAACACTGACAGTTCAACCTTACGTGCTAATTGGTGTAACATTTCTTAATAGCTAACATGCATTATTATGTGACAGTAATGTCGAGATAAAGGGACGAATCATAAATTTAAACCCGTAAAATGTTCTATTGAAGAAGTAAATAATGTTTACGACGGCCTTTTGTTGGATAAATCAAATCAAAACACTTTTTTCCAATGCTTAGTCTTTGTGAGTATTAAAGTATTTTCTATTTTCTCGTACATGCATAGTAAAGTTTTGTACGAAACTCGTGTGTAAGATGATTTCCGACTCGTGTTTATTTAATCACTCGCTCGTACCTCGCTCGTGAATAAAAATCACACTCGTCTGAAATCACCTACCTTACACACTTGTATTGTAAATAACTATTATAAGTTAGTTTAGTTGTTAGTATTTAATGTTTATTATTTTTACCCATTGTGTTTTTTTAATGTCTTCGTTTCAGCCTAAAAATATTATTTTTCTCCGAAACAATTTCTTTTTATATTATAATAAATAACACGATATTGTAAGACGAACGCTTCTACGAAGAATAACAAGAATCGTCCGGATTTCCTGGACACGTGTACTGTCGACCTCGTTTTATCTTGTTCAACCCCTCGTTTCCATACCCCTTATATAGAAGGCGAATTATGACCGATTCGGCTCAAATAGGACGTAATATAAAGTACAATAGAACAAAGAATCGAAAAGTGCACGTGCCATTCACATTTATATAACTACTGGCGTCGAGACACTAGGTCCGTGGGGTAGGGCTGCGCGTGGGCTCCACAAGGCGCTAAGCAAACGCCTAAGGGAGGTAACGGGTGACCCTCGCGCAGGCAGCTTTCTCGCGCAAAGAATTGCCATCGCAATACAACGCGGGAATGCTGCCTGTGTGATGGGCACGCTGCCTAAAGGACCATGTTTTTATAATAGTTTTAGCCACCTTTTAGTATAAGTTTATTTGTTTTTTTTTAATGTTTTCTTGTAAATAAATGTCTACCTATAACTACTAGATGCCGTGAAGTGTTCCATCCTAAGTTACATTTCCGTCAATTTAAGAAATCTTGTCCATAGTTCATCTCATGTATCAAGTTCCACTTGAGACTACATAATAATAAAGAAGATGCATGAGCTTGAAATTCCTAATTATTTTAGTTACGAGTATACTATAAATGCTAGTCTACTTCAAAAAACGAGAGTTCAAACAGGTTTTTTTTTTCCAAATTTGTAGCAAAATCAAATTATTGAAACGCTCCGGTTTTGTCTTCTGCGGAATGTAAACTCATGTACCATTAACTTAGTACCATTTTGGGCAGCTACGAGTAGCTAGAGAGCACACAAAATACCGAGAAAACCTGTAAGTATGCCGCGAACTGAATAGGAAAGTTTGAAAATTCTGCATGAAGAGTTTTTATCCATTTGAAAAAGAAAAATTAACCTGTCCCAAATAATACCATCAATCGATGCTCTAAAACTTTCGTGAGACATATTTAATTATTTTCAGGCGGTTCATGACAATTTCACGTGAGTTTAAGACGCTCGATACATTAATCAATCGATGCAAATAATATCACGTAAACTGTATATAAATAGGTAGGTATACATGGTGGTAGGTAAAAAAAATCAAAGAAGACTTTTATCGACCTACAACAAAGCATTTGTGTGTGCTACTTTTCCTAATTAACGTAAATAACAGCCTTTGTCCCGTGGGAAATTCAGGCTTACATCCCACCCCAGAGCCTCAAAAAGGCATGGTTCTCGATGGTGTACCAAAATTTCAACGCGAGCGAAAGCTCGTTATTCAATGCTCATATGTAAACGATATATGTAATGTAAAAATATAAATCTAACTATATATGTATGTATATATTATTTATATCGTCGTCTAGTACTCATAGTTAAAGCTTTGTTTAGTTTGGGACTAGGTCGATTTGTGTTAGAATTAGATTGTCCCTTAATATTGATTATTAAAATTTATTATTATAATTATGTATCTACGTAGACGTGGTCACAGTAAACAGGTCAGGTGTTTATGCTAGTACCCCAAAGTAGCACGCTACATTGAGTAAACATAGGCATAGTATGTAGAATAGCAATTGAAGTTGAGTTTATATTTTATATATAATAATCTAGACTGCCGAGGAAGTGTGTCCGCCAAATTACGAATAATTTCGGGGGACTTTAAATTTGAATAGATTTTAAGGTATTTTGCAAGTATTGTTACTGAATCCACCTGCCAATTACTGAATCCAAAAGTTCAATAGAACCTACAGTATTAAACCTAGAAGTGAGAATTCTTATACATATCTCTGCGAATGCACCCAAAGTGTCATTCATTATATATTTTTAATACTATTTCTGAAAGTTTCTATTGGACCTAATAACATTTTAATACGAAATTAGGTATCTATTTAACATTGTAACGTATGTACATAAATCTGTGTCAGATCAAAAGTTACTTTGTTTGGCAAATTAGATTTATTTCGAAGCCATATCACATAACTTCTAAACGGATTTGGAACATAGTGCGAGTCTAACATTTCTCATAGTTTATAATGGAATGTCACTGTGTAACTTTCCTGCATTTTTGATAAGTTCACTTGCTGCTGTAGAATTTTTTATATGGGCCCATTTTTACAGGGGAAAATATATCAGTTTTTTTTTTGATAATATTGATATTGTCTTAATTACTAACGATTAAAGGTAGGGGGCCTGAAAATTGCAATTCTTCTAAACCATGAGACCACCATCACCATCGGAATTTTCGGATGGTCCTCACATGGCTCCGCTAGACATAGATTGATTTTACAGTAAAATGGTACACGGCGCTGGAAGGTCCATCTGCTCTCAAAACATTGGGTATGAAACTTAAATAGTTATAGTTATATATTTATAGGAAGGGATGTTTCTCCTTTCATAATCATTTATCAATATGTAAAAATCGAAGGTTATAAAGTGAAATAAGAGTGAGTGAATTTCAACAAGCTCGAAATTTACCTAATTTTGGTGGCTTTTTTTATTTTTGATGTTAGAGTCAAACCAATATTGTGTAGTAATGGCCCTTTGTTATACATAATAGTTTTAAAGATATTATGATTTTAAGTAATTTGCCTGCCACCAAAATTGTACATCTACACCAAAATTAGTTATTGGTGCTAAAAATTAATATTTGTCAATGAAATTGCCTGCTGGAAATGAAAAGAAATATATGTTTAATTAATCATTTTAATTTTACCAAAATATCTATGAAAATACAATCACTAACTCTTTTGTAACAACAGTATATTTTTTTTCTTTTCGAGGACTCTTTTCTTGTTTGATTGATTTTTCTTGCGATTAGCCATCGTAAAAACTACATACATTTAAAAAAATAAGCATGTACAAAAGCGAACTTATCCCTTTAAGGGATTTCTTCCAATTAACCTTCGAGTAAATGAGTGTTAAACACAAGTAAATGGCAGACAAACCAAGCAACATGTACAATACGATAACTCTACAAATAGTACAAATGAAAATGCAAAAACCAAATAAGAGAGAGATAGGCAAACAGTCAATGTAATACATATTACGTAATATCTATATAAATACATATAACATAAATATAATCATAATTATAACAAAAACAGCAACCTAATCAAATAATTACAGTAAACATGAGATCTATCCAGTGGGATAGATAGAGAATCGCACTTACTTGATCGCAGGCGATGGCCACTACCATCCGCCATGTAAAAGAACTTCTCTGCAAGGTAAGGTCCTGAAGAAGGAATGAAAGGGACATTATACAAAAGACAAAGAACATGTAAGTCTCTGCGCTGACGGATCGGAAGCCATTTAAGTTGAGCGCGGTATTGATACACGTGATCAAATTTGCGGAGACCAAAGCAAAAGAGAGCGGACAAGCATGATCTTCGTATGAAGAGGAAGGAAATTCTGCAGACACCGCAATGAATGAAGGGACGCGAAAAGTTTCCTACTGATCTCAGAAATATGACGAGCCCATGACAAAGATTGATCTATGGTAATGGCAATTTTTTTTACAGTAGAAGAGAAAAGTACAGGCGTACCATCCAAGAAAATAACTGGCTTAACTTGATCTGAAAGCTTGGAAATAAGGGGCTTCCAACGACAATAGCCTGCGAATTCTTGACATTCTTCATCAAACCAAAGAATCAAGCCTAAGCACGGATTGAATCCAGGGCTAAATTGATTTGCGAAACAAAGGAGCCAAAATCATCAATGCTGGCCGCCGCATAAAGCTGCAAATCATCTGCATAGACATGGAAGGAGGAGGAGAGTGACTGTGGTTGGTGATTCCGTTAATGAAGACAGAAAATAGTAATGGAGAGAGTATGCCCCCTTGAGGGACACCAGCAGACAGTTCACACCAGCTAGAAAATCGGTCATCAACTCGAACCCGCTGTTACCCCCCAAAGAGGTAATCACGAAACCAGGACAGTGAAGTTGAAGATATATATAAAGTACTAAGTAAACTGAGAAGAATATCAAAATCAACAGTGTTAAAAACACTACTAAAATCTAGGAGCACCAATATAGTCACTTTTCTATATTCTATATTAAGACGAATGTCGTCGGTGATCTTAACCAAAGCTGTGGTTATGCTAAAGAATTGAACAAGTTAAGTCTATTTAGATGTGATGAGGGACGTGGATTTACAGAGGATTGAATGATTTTGGATAAGACGGGAAGAATGGACATACGACGATACTGCGAAAAGTACGACGGATTAGGGGTTTTAGGGAGAGGAATCACATGGGCGCATTTCCAAATTGTAGGAAACGTGCCAGAGGAAAAAAAATAGTAATATAGGAAAGGATAGGAGCTATAGAATCCGCCACCAGCATAAGCATATCTAAGCTAAGATTACCCTCACCGACAGCTTGTAATATTATATGTATTGTGTTTATACTTGACTTCAAATAAATTCACCGAGTCAAAAGTGTTGGAAATTCGATTACAAATGTGTAATTATATACAGATTATAGAATTAACAATTCTGGTGGCATCAAGCAATTTTGGTGACTTTGAAATTACCACCAAAACCACCAGAATTGATCCACCAAAATTAGAAAAAATGATTAAAAACATATTTTAAAAGTATCCGTATTATTTACTTCCAATTTAACTTTACATTTTAAAAAGGAAACCTTTAACACGTCTTACACACAATTCACACACAATCAATTATTGCTAAGTCACTAGAAACATATACCACAAAAATTGTGTCAAAACGTATTTGTACCCCACCAAAAGTAGATACTTACGTGCTGAGTGGACAGATCCAGCAAGGTACGACATGTGTTTCATCACTCCATGCCGGAGCGGAACTAAACGAACAGGTTAACAGACGTTTGATGGTCTTGTTGCGTTTCGTTCATCCATAAACACATTTACAATATTTACCACCAAAATTGACAATTTCACCCGGACAACTTTTAGTGCTCAATTTTGAGTATCTATTTATGTATTAATCTTTATTTATATATCCTTATAAGATACTTAAACCAATAAAGATTATAAATAAATGCAATTTTAGTTTAAAACATTGATGATATGGTTATATCAAAGACATTTAGGGCTCCCCCACATCTAGCGTCTCCCGAACGTCGACGCCTCACCAACGCCCGCGCGGCGTCGACGCCGCGCTCCCGCAGCGCCGACGCGACGCTGCGGCGCCTCCCGAACGTCGACGTCGCAGTGACGTCAACGCGGCGTCGGCGCCGCGTTAGCGCCGCGCCTTTTCGACGTCAGTGTCGACTGTCGAGCGTCGGAGCGTCTTGTCGGCGCCCACGCAGCGTCACTGCGACGGACAGAGCACGCAACCCACCGCGTCCAGGGTTGCCAGACGTACGATAATTATCGTACATGTACGATAATTTGGCGTCCGGTATGATGTACAATACAATGAGTACAATCGTGCGCAAAAGTAGGTACGATAATTTGCAGGTCGTCGAAGGTTGTGTTAAATTGTTCGATTATCAAATAAAAGTCATGGATTCCGATGAAGAAACACTGCTGATAACGTTACTGTTGAAACGGAAATTACGTAAAAAGAAGAGAAAATATTGTCGTCGATATTGGCAAGATCCTCTATGGAGTTCTGGAATTCATGAAAGTGACTATTTTGTGTTGTATAAACGAGTGAAAAAAAAATGAAAAACACTTTTTTGAGTATTTAACAATGCCAAGAGAAACATTTGAGGAACTTCTGCTTATAATCCAAAGCGATTAAAGACATCGCGATACAAAATTCAGAATGTCAATTTCACCTGAAGAGAGACTAGTATAGCATAGACAACATGACGCGAGCTGTGAGAACAACCTAAAAATAGCTCACGAGGATTGTTAATTGTTTAGCACAAATGATTCACAAATTACTTAGGTAATTGTAATTTTCATTCATAAAACACTGACATTGGCATCCTTGCCAATGGCGACCAAACAGTGAAAAATTTTGACGACCTGATCAGGTTGGCAGTCATTTCTGACCGTTTGGACGTTTATTTCGATTCAAGGTCACTCCAGTGAGTGCGTTTTCATATAATGTTATTAAAAAACCCTAGAATTTAACCCAACCTTCGTAGTAGTAGGGGTATATAAGTACTCATTGTATCGTACATTGTACCGGAGGCCAAATTACCGTACATGTACGATAATTATCGTACGTCTGGCAACCCTGGACGGGGTGGGTTGCGTGCTCTGTCCGTCGCAGTGACGCTGCGTGGGCGCCGACAAGACGCTCTGACGCTCGACAGTCGACACTGACGTCGAGGAGGCGCGGCGCTAACGCGGCGTGGACGTCACTGCGACGTCGACGTTCGAGAGACGCCGCAGCGTCGCGTCGGCGCTGCGGGAGCGCGGCGTCGACGCCGCGCGGGCGTTGGTGAGGCGTCGACGTTCGGGAGACGCTAGATGTGGGGGAGCCCTTATGAGGAACAACGAATACTGGACGCCGCACCAAAATTATCATTTTACCGCAAAAAAAATAATTATTAAACATAAATGACTTTTACAATACTTTGCAATTTGGCTTAAGATAATAATTTGTGTCTTCTTTTCAGAAAAAAATTAAAACTTTTAAAACAATTGTTTCACACTATAGTTATCAATTCCGCCGCAATTTTTTTTCGCTGAGATAATCACCCATTACTATCCTACGAACGAGTTTTCATACCGAGTAACCGGTTTCCTTAGAATAATTGCGCCTAGAACGAGTCTTCATACAAAAGATTTACGAAAGATGAAGCCGTTTCTGGTTATGTGTGCGTGTTTACGAAACAATCATAGAGATAGACGTGTTGCTCCTATTCTCGATTGTCCTAAATATTATTTCGACGCTTAAGAATCAATACCGGCTAACTAACATTTTGACGTTTTTCACTTTTTAATACAGTTAGGTTCAGAAAAAAAAACGAATAGCATGCCAAAATCGTCTAAATTTTATTTTATGAAATGGATGAGCAATCCGCTATGGAAATATCATCTAACTATTAAACGCGTTTACTTTTCTGCCAATACCATCTATGTGCTCTGACGAACGTCTATACTCCGCTGTTGCTTGCCCGCGATTGAAGTGCGCGACTGCCACCGCGAGCGGTGCCGAAAATGCCGAAACATTGGCGCTGTGGTCAGCAGGTACGGTGCGCGTGTGAAAGAGACCAATAGAGCGCGGCTCAGCTATCCCGTGACGACGCCAGTGTTATTAGTATTTCAAGTTTTTGCAAGTGCGTAACGTTAATTTTCTAGTGAAAAAATAGGTAGTAAAATGTGATAAATTCATAATTTTTTGTGACTACTTAAGCCGTATAAGGTATGTTTTGGTGTATTTTATAATTAACGCATGATTATATTTCTTAATTTCGTGTATTTCTACAAAAGAGTACCCGTTAGGTATATTTGAAAATTGAGATAGACAATCTTTCCAGAAGAACCGTGATAAACACTTAGTGAAATTCTGTCAATATTACATACAATTTGTAATCAAACGGCTTAATTTAGTTATAGTTTTGGTAATTTTGTTGCAGTAGAAATGTTGAACTGTTTGTACCAAGGCCTGAGGTCTATATTTATATTTCATTCAATTGTTTGATTTAATCCAGGTTATCTTTACATTAAAATTAAAATACATACAAGTACAAATATTGAAGCCAATACTGTCTAACTTACAAAAACTTTGTTTAGGGCAATGCTACACCTATTGTGCCATTAACGGTATTTCAAAATGTTTTGCAAAGACTTGCTATTTGTATATATACTTTTTTTTTAAGTTAACTTAAGCTAAGAATTTATTATTTCGTTACAGCCACTATCTTACCAACTAAATAAAAACAGTACTATAATTTAACCAATACCACCAAACTTACACAAACTTTTTATACGGTTATATTACTACAGCAGTGATCCTTTCAATTTGGTATAAAAGTATTTTTATCAAGGTTTTCTTATATTAATATTGTGTAGCGTTAATAAAAACATGTTTTTGATTTTTTTTACTCTAACCACTCATCTTACAAATTATAAAAAAATATAAGTTTACTTTGAAGCAATACCACTTAACTTACAATATCTTTGTTCAGGGCAATGTTACAGAGGTGCCTCGTATAACAATAGTTTTAGTACATTTTTATTATTTTAATCGTTTAAAAAAAAAAACAATAATTTGAAATTCCAATTTTTAAATCGTTTTTTACGCTTCCTGTAAAATTGTATTTTTGTTGCTTAGACAATATTGATTCTTAAGCGTCGATTTGTCCTATCGTTTGATGTGGCTAAGATTCAACCATCGAATGATTGACGTGCATAATTGTAATGTTCCTAATATTTAATGTGCTAAAAATCTTTTGACTACATTTCATTATACCTAAATCTCGAAGATTTTTAAGCAAGCATTCTGATGATCCGCTATCCATGGTCATAAAACAAACCTAACCTAACCTACAGTTTTCGGTCTTTAACCTAACCTACTAAGTGCTAAATTTTAATATACCTCCGCAAGCAAGCATTCTGACGCTCCGCTATCGATGGTCATAAAACAAACCTAACCTAACCTACAGTTTTCGGTCTTATAATATTAGTATAGTGTTATCTTGATGATTTTTAGCAAGCAGAGCTTTCAAAGGGTCACAGTTCTACCTAACACTCCTCCTCGCTTCGCTCGTCGTCGTACCTAACCTAACCAAAATCTGACCTCGAAAATCTGAAAATCTGAGCTGAAGGTAGAATACGTAACGATTCTGACTTTACGCCTACCACCATAGTTTAGTTTAGGTGCTGTAATTTTAGCCAATTTAATAATAGGCAAAATAATTCTTAGGGCAATTCATGTTAGGAATATAATATTATGCTTTAGGTAATTAGATTTTAGAGCTATCAATATTAGGGCAAACTTGCTTTAGGATTTTAAATGAGTATGCGCAAAAATCATTAGGACAAACGAGTAGTATGCCATTAAACAGTATACCAAACATTCCCGGCAAAACATTTTTAGGACAAAAAACGTTATGCGATACGACAGGCACCCGGCGAACTAACTTGACAGTTCATTGCACACGAATGTTGCCACAGTTTCGCTAGTGTTGTTAATATCGATGTTTTAAAAAACCAGTTCATACCAGAGGTTTAGTTAAGCAGCGTTAAAAAAAAGGAAACACTGCGTGTTTCATAAATTTTGCATTATTGTGTTTGAAATCAAACTAATAATTTTATTACACGAATCAATAATAAAAAAAACGGTTGGAATTAAAATACTTACATCGAACGAACTTTATTTTAGGACATCGCTAAGAACGCTGTCCGTCTTTTTGTTTTCTTGACAGTTCCATGGTACTATCGAATACACTAAATAACTGTACATTTGTAAACGAATATAAACCTTATTGCATGTTAAGGTTTATGGGTGTATAGTTAAGGTTATATCGACATATTTGTATCGACATAAACCAATCACTATTTTTTTTTCTATTTCTGACAACACTTTCAGCCGTCAAGTTAGTTCGGCTAATTAAAAATTCGACTGTAGGCGTATTTATTCTAAGCGTACCTTATTAGTCTTATTACACAGTAGTTTGTTCCCGTGGAATGGTTTATGACTCGGAAATAACAACCTCATCTCGTTTAGTTTTTGTAAATACCTTTGCGATGTCGTAAAAATTGATGGCTCATGTAATGTCGTGTTTAGTTGTTACGTATTTTTACCGTGTGAATGATATTGTAATGGACTAGTCTTTTTTCTTTAAGTGTCAGAATTCCATCTCCAAACGTAATTAAACAAAATATGTTCTGAGTTCTGACTATCTTTAAATAGCAACTAGTGCTATTTGAAATGTTTTGTTTCTTGACAATGTACCTACAAAATACGCAACAATTTTTTTATTGAATCTCGAAACGCAATTAAGTCTTTCAAAATGTTTTTTTTTTGTAGGTAAATTAGACACCACATTTTTTACACCACAAAGATCAACAGGCAAAGAAAAAATCAATTGCGCTCATACATGGTTCACACCGAGACTCGAACCCGGTATCTCTGGATAACCGGTCCATCGTTTTAACTTTTTTTTTTGTAAAGTTGTCAATTAACAATGGGTCATAGCGGCCCTGGTAGTATGAAAAGATAATACCTTTCTTCAGATGCGCAATCCCTAAAATATTATAAAAGCCAATGTATGTTCATTACTTCTTCATGCCAAAACGGCTGGACGGATTTGCATGAAATTTGGAACAGAGATAGGTAACTTAACAAAATAGCGGCTAAAAGCCGCAAAAAGCATATGATTTAACACAAGTGAAGCTGCGACCAAAAGCTAGTGAAAATATAGTAAAAATGTATTACGAACGTATTCGTTGAGATTGTTGGGAATGGAATCAATGGAACAAAAGGAATCCATGCAATTGCATTTTAATTTAATTTAAAACAATGAAAACTGACCGGTTTCAGTCAATTATACGTACAACTCGAGTTTGGAATACTAAGTTTTAATTGAAAGAACTAGTTTTATGGCTGCAACTAACTACTAACATTTACATATAAACTGTACACGATGCAATACAAGTTAATTAGTGCGAGCGTAAAAAATAATACTCAACAGCTGATATTAATTATATTTACTTGCATTAAAAAAAAATGATCTTGCCTGAAAATAAGTGATGAGATTAATAAAATTGATTAATGAACCTATAGCACTGAAAACCTGGTATAATATTTCACAGATCCCCGACGATTGATATAGGTACCGTTTTTGTACTAATGTATCGTTTTACATAATGTATGAAATTAAAAAGTAGTATCAAAGATAAAGGTTTTAAATAGTTCGGAGTTATGATCGGTAGTAATAGTGACTAAGTAAATAATTACTATTATGATGAAAAATTGTATGAGAAACATTTTCGGAGTTTCAATAATCGGGTTTTTTTAACCGATATGAACTTTATTTATTTATTCAAACTTTATTGCAATATGTACAAACAACGGACTTAATGCCTTCAGGCATTATCTACCAGTCAACCACTGGGTTAAACAGAAATATGTAGCCGGTACTTGTACGAACTTTCGCGCACCCATTACTATTATTATAATGCAGGTTGATAATTCCGCATGAAATAAATGCAGCATGGCATACAAACTAACATTTAGTCATTTTATATGGAGCTCCGCAAAGTAACACCAGAATCTATCAATTAATTGTATAGATATAATAAATGGGCGAATCTACTTTTAAACCTCGTTTAAAAATGTCACCTCTGTTTACATTTATGATTTACTGTAAAACGTAAAATATCCCAACTTAGACCTAATAAACAGAACTTGTATATTGAAAGCTCGATTTTTGGTAACAGACATATTTTGTGTAACGCCGGAGACAGACAAAAGTGTCGGTCAAAAAGTCGATTCGCCCAAATATCAGGACTGGGCTCCATGCAAAATACACTTTCAAACCCCTAATGGACGCGCACACTCACTTCGGGAAGGCTAAAATATCACCCCCACCACTAACCTTCGCTGTTTTCCAGGCACCAGGTAATGATCACTCAATATGGGGCTCGGCGATCGACTGATCCAATTAGTATTGATTGAGGTCGACGTGGGCGTACTTAGTGCCAATTCGTCTTGACTGATCATTTGGCAATGCTGGCCGGTGATACAGGGCTAGTCGGAGGTTAAACGATGGTTAGGAAAAGAAATAAGGGCCTAAATCAATTTCATTAAGTTCTAATCTCATCAAAGAACGTTATCATGATCAGTCCTGCGCCGTTCGCAATCAGTGAGTCCAGAAATTAACTGTAATTTGTCCCTGACCACCTCTGAAAGTGCTTTCCTCGATGCGTCTTCCACCACGTGGGCGCCACTCATGAATCCGTTGGTCTCAGTAGTCGTCGTCGCGTCGGTTCTACGAGCAATCAGATAAACCAGACTCAATTAGATCTTGTGTCGAAAATTGTTTATAAAAAGAGACTAAAGAAGGCATTGCTTTCGGTTGTGTTCGATCAGAATGTCTGAACGAATCTATTTAGCAATGGCGTGGCAAACGTCATTGCAAGCCGGGGCAGATTTCGCTTACTTTGTCTTCAGTAAATTGTGCTCAATCGTCCTGAAGCAGGCATGGCAATATTTTTATTTATTTATTTATTCAAATTAGTTACACAGCATTACAGTAATTAAACCAAGGCACTGTGAACTACAAAATTACATTTTAAAAAGCCTTAATCTAGTTTGTTTTAGGCGACGTAACAGAGTGGCTCCGTTGCGTCGTCTAATCCGGCGCAGGATTCGGCAGAATGCTACCTAGTAGGTATAGTTTAATAGGGTAATTTTTGTAGTTCGTATAGTTTAGCAGTATACTTTTTGTAGTTCGTAAGTCAAAACGTGATTGATCATGATCAATAGTAGTAAATATACCTATGTATAAAATGTTTAATGGTGCAGGGCACTTCGATTTTCTGCCATCAAACTGCTATGCAGTTTGGTAGATATTCAATATGTATATTGTACTATATTGTTTTCAGATAAATAAATAAATTAAAAAAAACTGTGTCCTACCCATAGTCACTTTGATTTTGTATTTTTTTGGAAAAAGGATATCCATCGAGACTACGGCTTAAGTTACGGTTCGTTTGTAAGTCACAGTGGAATGTTGTAGGTAATTCAAACCTAATATTTACATCTTGACCACAAACTTTTTATTATTTGACCAGTATTTTTGTTGAATTGTGAAAACTAAACTTTTATTTACCTACCTACTGCTATAATAAGCCACCATTAATTTGTGAAAGCCTACGTTCTCTGGTGTTGGAGGCCAAGATCGACTTTGGTTCTTTGGGTCAGCGCAGCAAGTAAGTAATAATTTGTAAGATATACAATATAAATGGACCTTTGATTAAATTACTCATCCTAACCATTACATAAGTAAATCGTCAATGTTTGCCACCGGCCCCGATCAGCGAGCATGAATGGAAGCGACAACTGACAAAGCGCCAAGGCTGAAAGTGCGTATCACATATATAGTTCGACAAACCTTAATACTCATAACTTGAAGCCATTTTACTTTTGAGATAAGGTCTATTGTTGTGTAATTGGCTGCGGTTTTTACTGGTTTTTCACCTGGCCAAGCAGCGACACGCCATGCACGTTGCGATTATGAAGCGATATTCTTAATAATCAAATTTAATATCCGTCCGTCTGCCTCGAGAAAGCATATATTCAGCTACGATCTAGAGGTGTATTTTTCTTATAATTCCTAATAATTTAGAACTCTTCAAGGCTAGTAGATCTTGTTGCTGGGAGCTACAATTTTCGACCACCTGCCATACCATCAGGCATCAGTGATAAACATTTAAACGCCCTATCATACCACCAGGGACATCTGAGACAATCGACGCACTGAGAAAATAAAAACCGGCCGGCACATCCTAGGGCTAATGCGCATAAAGTATTTCAAACACATATGACGCAGATGGCGCTCCAGTAGCATAAGAATTATGGAATGAAAGATTTGGTGTGATTGACGTAGCGATCTAATAGCTCAGTTGGGAGAGCAATACGCCGAAAACGTAGAGGTCGCCTGCTTAGATTGCAGTAGATCGCATTCAATTTTTCTTTCGTAATAACTTTTGTGTCATTATTTATAAAAATAAAAATGTCGTGTTTCCACATAAAAAAAAATAGAATCGATAAAAAGATTCTGTAACAATAACTGGCCAAGTACCTATTAGTCTGACTATAGTCTATCCATGCATGCCAACTTTATTTTTACCTGTGCGCAGCGTATTAGGGTGCGAGAGCGATTGCCGGCTTGGTAATGCCTCCGAACCCGAGGTGACAGATATGGCACGAGAATGAATAACACATGAGAAATTATATTGAATGTCTCATCTAATAACATGTGTCCGCGTTTAAGCCGCTTCATCTCTACTTTAACCATCTGCTTTTATTGTGTGTGTAAGGCACGATAAAAGCGCAATTCGTAGTGAAATACATAGTTTTGTTAACAAAACCTGTATCCCAGATGTTGCTTGTGACCAGATGAGTCCATAATGCTTAATGCACGCCGTGACTCGAGGTAATAACCTATAACGCACCGTGCATCATGGTATACCATACAGGCTACAGGCTTTGTAAACAAAACTATGTTGTTATACGCTGTAAAGTCTAGTCTATCCATGCATGCCAGCTTTATTTTTACCTGTGCGCATCGAATTAGGGTGCGAGAACGTTTGCCGGCTCGGTAATATCAGCAAGATTGCCTTCGATCCCGAGGTGACAGATATGGCACGAGAATGAATAACACATGAGAAATAATATCGAATATCTCATCTAATGACATGTCCGCGTTCCAGCCGCTTTATTATACTTTAACCATGCGCTTTATTGTGTGGACAGGGCACAAACAAAAGCGGAAGGCCAACACCATGATTTACGATGCGTTGTAGGTTATTAGCTCGCATCACGGCGTGCATTGAACAATTTGAACATATTGGCACGTCTGGTGACAAAGAAGATCTGGCATACAGCTTTTAAATAAAAAAGATGTTGTTTGACGACGAGTCTAGCCTATCCATGCATGCCAGCTTTATTTTTACCTGTGCGCATCGCATTAGGGTGCGAGAGCGTTTGCCGGCTCGGTAATATCAGCAAGATTGCCTTCGATCCCGAGGTGACAGATATGGCACGAGAATGAATAACACATGAAAGATGAATGATACAGAACATCTAAGAACATTGGACAGTGTCCTAAATGTATAAGTGTGCACGTAACATATATCAAGTTCGAAACGTCGAGAAAAAATACACTTTTTAAACGCGATGAAGTCAAGTTTTGTTATTACTAGGGATCGGAAATTCAGGTGGATATTTACCTAAAGTTGACAAAATCCTATTGCTAGCTCACATACCTCAAACAAAGCCAACTGAACAACAAAGCCGCCGCCAAACTTTAGGTATAAAAGCATTCGATAATCCGATGCTTAGTTATTACAATGGGTAGAAATTGTGTGAATTTAAATGAATCTTAGTGCGATTTCCATTATAAGTAATTTCTTATGAAATTATAATGAATTCACAAGCGGTTGCTAACGAAGTAGAAAATATAGACTCAATCCTACTCCTACTCGGACGTCAAACGTATGATTTTATATAAAAAACGTCTTTTTTGGACCAGTTAGAGAATTTCGGTCGACTTCGTCACATATACATATACATATAGGTAAGATGAATTGTATGTTTTAGTAGTATTTAAACTGTCTTAGGCCAATGTTCTCTGTGTGTGGTCGTTTTTTCACCAACAAAGGTACTGGCTGAAAATCAGCGTTGCGGCCTGCGGGCTGCAGCACATGCTGAGCCTGGCCACGGCTCAAATCTCTGAATGTTTTTTGTTTTTGTTTGTACTACTACTGTGTTCGTGTGTTTGCAAATAAATATTTCTTTCTTTCTTTCTTTATGTAAACTTTTCCAAACAAAACGACGTTCATTCGAACGTACCTACTTTGAGCGATGTCTCAGGGTATATCCCAGGTACACTTTTACGGTCTGGCCACAACTACGGCCGACAGTTACGGATTTGCAACTACTTCGGTGGCAAGCGTAACCGGCGAGCGGCGGAAAGTTGCCGAAACGTGAATATACGCGGTAAGTATGATCTGTTTAAATTGTTTTATTTAAATGTGTGACAGTCGTGGAAACCCAAGAAAAAAAAGGGGATTAATTCGACCAAATCTTACAGGAAAATATCGCATTACAGGCAAAATAGGTAGGGTCGGGTTGCCAACAGTGGCTCGGATTTTTTCGAACGCTCAAATTGTGAAGAAAAAGTCGTGGTAGCGGGCTGAAATTCACACTCAACGTGCTTTGGTTATTAAACTTTGTCCCAGAATTATCAGTTTTTCAATCAAGGCAACAATAAAGTAGTCAGACAATGTTTAAAAAAAAATGGGAAATGAGCCACTCTGTACGGGTACTGTGCTATTGTGACTCGCCCCTGTAGTACACAGAGACTCTAACAGTATACAGTGGCTCAAGTATATAATATTTAACTAAAACTATAATTTACATTCAGTTTCATTTATTTGTTTGAGTAGAAATATACTCTAAGCCTCATATCTATCAATATCAGACACATAAAAATTATAAAATCAAATCTCTTAGGATATTTGAGATCAACCTCTTTTCTGACTTTGTTTCTTTGTCGTTAGAGATCTAAAAATTAAAAACGAGTTTAATTTTTATTCTTAGTCCAAGCAAATAACATAACAGTTATCAAGATACATTAAAAGGATAAAAAATCCAGAAAAATAACCAAACAAAAAGTAGGTTCTACACTAGGATAGGTTACACTCGAGTGCAAAAGTGTTTCAAGCATATAGGTTTATTCTTATAAAAAAAACTAGCTTTTGCCCGCGACTTCGTACGCGTAGAACTCGTTAATTGATATTGACAATAAAAAAAAAGAAACAATTAGACTTTCAACCCTTTCAGGTATTCAATACTCGAATGGAATCTAGTTAGTAGTTTAGTTCTGGGCTATTGGGTGAAAGCCATGGACAAAATGCAAAACATCCTTTTTTTAATATTTTTGGAGTTGCAAGGCTAAGTCCCATTCGATTCAATAAGTTATCCGAGGCTAAGTCCTATTCGATTCCATAAGCTATGCTCAGAAATGGCTCGAGATGGTGACGGTCCATAATCAACTGACGAAGAAGGTATGGTTCTATTCACCAAAGAATTTTTTCACATTATGAAATTGGGACAAAATAATTATTAGATAGCTACTATTATTTTTCTAACTTGGTTTTTACAACTTAGTTTATTGAAGTATAGTTCAATAAATTATCCTAAATTATTTATTTAGGTCAGTAAAAACATGTAATTTTTTTGATTTGGAGACATGAGCAAGCTACATACTGTTCATGAGAAAAACATTTCGTGCCCAAATGTATTCCTGCTACTTTTCATGTTCGCCCCTTTGATTTATTAATAGTCATAGAAAATGTTAAAAACTTTTAATGGAAACTGTAGACGTTTAAAATTAAATGGTAAATTATTCGGTATAATTGGAACACGTGGTATAAGTACACTTTGTCCCTTGGCTTCTACCGTTAAAATCGTGCCCTTCACAATGTATTTCCCTAATTAGGTGATTCTCAATCTAGCGCCGTTGCCAAATTTGGGTGCGTCTAAGTTGCGCATTAACAAAACTGGTACTTTTTTTGTTGATTTTGAAAACAATATCATTTTTGATGCCAATATGGTTCTTTCACATAGCCAGTTTTCGTCATGAATATAAGTGTGCCTATAAACCGACCATGAAAAAATGCTCGGTCGGTGATAGAGCCAAAAAATTGCACTTTTTCTATTTCCTCTTATAAGTATCATAATAAGGTTATCCTTCTCCATCAAAGCGTGTCAGGCCCTTGACTTAAGCACGTCGATTATGTAGCATAATAATTGATTGACAATTCGGGTCTTGTCGAGTATCCGAGTCTAAGATCCGAAAAATACAAAAACTTTATGCACTAATACTGTACTCAGCGATAAATATTGCACATCGGTCTTTAGCCCTTAATTTGACAAAAGATGACGAAGGTCGCTGGTTCAAGCCTCGTTATGGTAAAATTGAGCAAAATATTCTGGTTCGAAAATAATATATGGAAAAAGATGGTCAAAGAATTTGTTCACCCTACCATACACGCCAAATTATGGGTTAGAAAGAGGCAATTCAGCAATTGGCTGTTTATTTACGACGATTTCCGAACACTGGCGACCTTCCATCAATCATTGTTTAAAATTAAGATGAATGAAATGGGAATGAACGTAAATACTTTCTCGTTTATAATATTATTAGGATTATTTATATATGTTAAGTATCGTATCTTTGCATACTGAGTTATTTACTACTTTATTTATACTCAGTTACCAAGCGGAGGTACATAATCAAAGCTCGTAGGCACTATTTTCAGATGATGTGCGTATCGGAACGTGATACCTACCTGAAGGGCTACTCCGATGTTCGAAATTTTACTTTCGTATAGTGCTATTCCATTCACTCAAATATACCTTGACAGGAGATCGAGAGGGATGGCACTATTCGACAGTCAAATTTTGAACATTGGAGTAGCCCTTCTGCAATCACTGGTTTGACATGTCTTGCCAGATGGGTGTGTGACGTTTGTCAAATCAAATGTGATTGATTCAAATTTGTAAAATTTTATGTATTTGATTCTTGAAATTACGCGATTAATCGAATTTTGCGGATACATGTTCCCATATCAGAATTTATTGTTTTTTTACAAAGAATAGTTTGGTATGCGTTTGGTGGTCTATCGTAGGTAGATTAGTTTACGTCAAAACGATGACATGTAGGGAGTTGTTGCAACTACAATGATTTGCTCTCCATACAAAGTTTAATCCCGTTTTTCACGGGAACACTACATTTATTCGGGATGAAAAGTATCCTATGTCCTTCCCCGGGACTGAAACTATCTATATACCAAATTTCATATAAATCGGTTCAGCGGTTTAAGCGTGAAGAGGTAACAGACAGACAGACAGACAGACAGACAGACACACTTTCGCATTTATAATATTAGTATGGATACAGTTTTGTTTTTATGTTTTTTTATTTTATTAATTAGTTGGCATTGAGCAGTAAATAATATAAGTAGCTACACAGTGGCTCAAGAAAGTACATAGTGACTCACGAGTCACTGTGTACTTCTTAAATTTGAGCCACTGACCACGCCGCAGCCATTTTGAATTCACCGGCGCATAACTATCACGTGGCTTGCCGAAGGACATGCGAATCTATGTCATTGCCTAGCATAATAACGTCACTTTGCATCAAAACAACAATACTTGTCTTAATGCTCAAATTTCTCTACATAAAAACAAGTGTAACTTACCTTAAAATGTAATTTTGCACCCTCGGCCACACGAAACACTTTCCTACACATGTAAACTGCGCGGGAGCGGGCGAATAACTGGTTTGTACGTGTTTGGGTATCGAACGCTCTCGGCTAATGAAGGAGACAGATAGATATTGTTGCTCTATCTAGGAAATATAGCCGCGAGTAGTGACCGACCGAAGTTTCGGTTTCGGTTTCGGTTTCGGCCAGTTTCGGCCTAAAAATCATGTTTCGGCCAAAGGTTCGGTTTCAGCCAAAAAACAGCCGAACCTTTGGGCCGCGCCGAAACTTCCAACATCGTACTTTCGGATCGCGTTCGGTTAACGTCGGGTGCGTTCGGCTGTCGGCACGGTTGGCAACATGGCGTCGCTCACCTGAGTCTGCCGGCCGCTGAATCACTTTGATAAGTGAGGTGACGTTTGTGTTTGTTCCCCGAATAATGTTAAGTAATAGACCGAGCGAGCAAAGCATTTCCGTGTCAGCATTGGCCCACAAATTCTTTCGTATGCCCGGACGTTTGGATGTCCATGCGCTTACCGACTCTTGCCTTAATGTCGAATTTCTCAATCGATTCTCATGAAATTTTGTGAGTATGTTCGATAAGTATACCGGGCGTCCCAAGACTATGGGACATCAAGGGAAAGTACCTTACATATCGTAGATAGGATTTAAAAGTTAGTAATTTTGCATTTAAAGATTTTCTAAGAATTAGTTAGTCATGTCCCATAGTCTTGGGACGCCCTGTATAGTATTGTTTCGTCGATTCAGTTTTTCAAAATTTTCAAAATAGCGGAGATAGGAGGGCTAAAATCATCACTACTTAATTTTATTTTTGTTATGAATTGGTCATCTCATATTGTAAATCTTAACGCTTTTCTTAAATTTACAAACAAATTGACGGCGATATTGGTTTTTTAGGATAAAAGTGAGGTTTACTTATTTCATAAAATGACTTTAGAATTCGTCATTGTTGCATGTATGTAATAAAATTAGTACGTTTGAGTAAGCGTTACGAGACCACCTGATTGCAATTATAATAATTTAAACTCAATCAATTATTTTGTTGCTATGTTTTTAAACTTCTTTTATTTTATACCATATACAATTAAAAGATCGCTGCCTCAGTACAGTATTACAGCTGTTAATGCTACATTTTCATTTTCTGGGTAATTTAATTTGAACCAAGACCAAGTGTCAATGTTAGAATATCAATTGAACAAAAGTGAAACGTGAGTTTTTTGTGTATTGCTGAAATTTGTAATTATTTACCATTTCCACCCCACTCCACTCTATATTCATCTTCACTTTATTGAAATGTCTCTAATCGACAAAAAGAATCTAAGTATATTCTTATCAAACCTACTCACAAAACTTCATGAGAATCGGTTAAGAAATACTACCTCCAGGCGAGAACACCCCAAAAAGCATCCAATCGTCCACACATATGATACGAAAGAATTTTGGGCCAAGCTGCAACTGAAACGCTTTGCTCCATCGGTCAATTATGCCAGCGACATGTTTCATTATATTCATATTAGATCTAGAAAGAACGACCGGCTGACATTTTATACAACGTTTTAATCACGTTTATAAAAGGTTCGGTTTCGGTTTCGGTTTCGGCCGAAACTGTAATCAGAACCGAACCTTCGGTTTCGGTTTCGGTTTCGGCAGAAAAACGTGTTTCGGTCGGTCACTAGCCGCGAGTCAGTGTACCCGACCGAGCCACTGTTAGCAACCCGACCCTACTTAGGTATACCCTTAACCTTATTTGATAAGACGACTACCATGCTGATTTTTACATACTTATTTGCAGACCTAGGAATCCGTGGGGCAAATTTCGTTGACAGGTAGGGACATCCTATATCGACAAATTAAATTATCGATGTTCGTTTTATATACTAGTGTAAAAATATGTTTTTATTAAAAGTAAAAAATAATAATTACGTAATAACTCAATACTCTTCTTCGTTTTTAAAGAGAAGAGAATATTTTTTGCGATGAAAGGTGGATTGACATTTGTTACAGCATAGCTTGTACCCACGTTTAATTATTTCAGGTTGTTTTTTAAGCAATTCTTCTATTTTTTTAGGAGGCATTATTTATTTATATAAAATACTTATGTAATATAACGTGTTTACAAATGACACTGTCCGACGACATTGACAAGTACCTATTGTTTTATAGCGAGTTAGCGATTGTCTATGTAGGTAATTTACTTCTATTGAATTATCAAAAGAGGTTGAGATAATTATTAACTATTTTGTAGTGCTATAGGTATTACACCCTACCTTTATATTAAATATTGTAACCTAGCGATTATTTAAAATATGCTATGTTGAACAATTGAACAAAAAAACACACAATGTTGGGGGCGATCACTAGTATATAGAACGAACATCGATAGTTTAATTTGTCGATATAGGATGTCCCTACCTGTCAACGAAATTTGCCCCACGGATTCCTAGGTCTGCTTATTTGTGACGTTTTCAATCAAAAGGGCCCACTTGGTCGCTCACTATAAGCACAGTATAATAAAGAGTACTAACGTACAGTATGGATACTCCCTGCCTCCCACCGAAAGTGCCGCCCACCCGCGCTCGGTTACCTCGCAGTTACCGGCTGGCAAGTACGCGACGACGCGGTGCGCAGAGCGGAGGCCACGTATAATATTCAAACATTAAACAAATACTTTTGTAATGGGCGTGTGTTGTTGTGTGTACCGTTGTTTAAGCTCTATAAACAACAAAAATAAAAGAAAGTTCTACAGATTCCCATTGGATGAATCAAGGCAAGTACATACCCAGTTATTTTCAGTATTTTATGTTTTAGTAGAAAACCAACTTACAATAGGTACTTATGTTTAGTATTTTTTTTGCCCTATACGTTTTTGATCTAAGCCTATCAGATCACACTGAAAACAACACAATAAATATATATGAACAAAAAATCATGTTTTCAACTTAGGTACGTAATATTTTGATGCCCTGAATTTCCTTACAAAAATTTAGTTACTTTGTTTATACTGATTCAAAATAGGAAACTATTTGTATAAATCGAGCTTAGATACCCACCTTACAGCGTAATATGATTGTAATTTCTTCCTAATTCGCGCAATGAGTTTTTGGTCATATCGAATGTGAACGCGGGCGGAATTAGAAATCGTAGTTTAACATTAGTTTAATTATAAGCACACAAAATTAATTCGACGCCGCTATTACAAGGTCATCTCATATTGCTGCACATTGTGTTGATGTGTTCCCGACTCGTGCGTTCAAAATGGCGACAACCCTAGCATGTCTTATCTCACTCACACAAGCATGGTACGCGTTCACCTACACGAGCTTAGACTGTGTGCGTAGCAACGCGTTTCTTTCATACATTTGATCGCCATTGTCCGAGGTGTGCTATAAGGGCGTATTGACTGGTTATTGGTATAAAGATGCAAATAAAATTCGAATCTTAAACAAGCGGCAAAGTGGGCCCCTTTGGCTGAAAACGTCACATTTTTATACTTAAAGCCTCTATATTTTTTTACCCCGAAATACCTAGAAACAAGCATGTGAGTCTTTCGAAAGTTTCAAATGGAGCTGCCCTCATTACTTGTTTGTGATCAGGTTAAAATAATAGCACTAAATCTAATGGACCAACAACTCTGTCAAACACCCCACAACAGCATAAAATCATTGCTTGATCAAACACCTCTTTATTCCCCACTGCTTAAGATCCAAATCTGCACGCATTCATTTACGTAGTGCATCATCTACGCAATCTGCACTTCAGTGTTCTATTATGTCACTACAAACTTAACAATGCGCACCAGCAAATTGAGAACTAGGTCTGTGTGTACCAACTTTGCGTGTATTGTTACGCGATGGTGCCTTTGTCAATCGCAGAGATAAGTTTGCAGTGTTTGTCTGGTCGACATGACATGTGTGATACCCGCCCACTAGTACTCTCCGAGCCAAGCTATCCGTGTCGCTTTTACCGGGTGATTAATCCAATCAAATGTCAGGTACGTTATGCCGACTATTTCCTTTCTAAGCTACGCCTACACAGATAAGGGTTACTCACTAGTAAATAATAAATCAATATTGCCAATCGAATTGCAAGTATGGGACGGATGTTTGAAATTGACAGCTGTATTTGTATTGACGTGAGTTTGTAAAAATAAATTGTCCCATTCATAAATTCAACATAAACAACGGATAATTGATAAACAAGATTCATCACAACTTGGTACGTAATTACTTACAGTGGTATTGCTTGAATGCGAAGTTTTTATACAAAAAATGTGTTAATTTGTTTTTCTCAAACATGTAATGAAATATCTTCATAGCATGCGTTATAACAGGCTTTGAAGTATCACTTTTCGGGCGGAGCAACTCGAGAGAACTGTAAAGGAATTTCATACAAAATTTAAGGCCTAAGCCGAGATGTAAGTTTTTTTAAACATGGCGTATGTGTTTATGAACAGGCTAAACAGCTGTTTTTTTTTTTATATGTGGTGTATTTTTTGTTTCATTTCATACCTAATTATGTTTGAGAAAAGCACTACACAAGCTTAGCCATGAAAAGTGCTAGCCGAGTGAGTACGTAGGTATAGACGGCCGACCTTAGGGAGACCTTTATTTCCCGGCGTCTGCAGTAATTAATGTGTAGTACATTTCTGATTTCATTCACATATAGCTTAATCGTAAGCTAAATTTCTTTAAAAATCGTTAACTATTTGGGATTTAACGACGCGGCTGGCGCAGTTCACCTGCCTACTGAGCCGGCGGTCCTGGGTTCGAATCCCGGCCAAGGCAAATACTTGTGTGATGAACTCGAATATTTATTAGATACTGAATTTTATCTATATATGGTCGTCTAGTACCCATAGTACAAGCTTTGCTTATGTTGGGACTAGGTAAATTTTTGAAAGATTGTCCCTTAATATTTATACCTATTCATTTATAAGACACTTCTAGCTGGCTCCTGGAAAACAAAATCGTAACACGTCCACAGACGCAAGATCATTTTGAAAATAACTACAATAGGCTATTTGACTGATGTTGAATTCTACAGCGTACTGTAGTTATATGAATAAAATTAGCTAAATATATCACGAAACAAAGAAAAAAAAACCAGAAACATATATCTTTTTTGGAAATATGTGACTTCAAAGGTACGCAAATTTTATGTTTTTTTTTTTTTAATCCGAAATAAATTTTGAAAATGTTTTCAGAATCCTCATAATTTTACGAAACAATAATTGTATGACAACTATGAACTTAAACGCACTTTTTCACGGTGAAAATGCCAAATTTCTTAATTTTTCCATACAATTATTGGTACCTATACCGGCCTGTGACGTCACTAGCCTGACGCGTTTTGTATGGAGCGTTTTTAGCGCTACGTAGAAATGTTGAACTTTGACGGTCATTTCTGACTTTTAGAGCAGTTTAAGTGTAGTCAGTCCCATATAGACATTTGATCACAATAAAAAATAGAATCGATTGACATCCTCAAAAAAAATTTGTCAACATGTCTATTAACGACTAACTTTATACAATGAACTTCTAGCTAAAACATCACAAGGCTTTGCTTTTATATAACAAGTATGGGACATGTTCGGCTGTAGACGAAATGGCAGTTTTGTGAAGATAAAAGTCGCCGTAACACGAGCATCCTAATTAACGTCTCTCGACGTACTTCCCGTGAAAGTGTTTAGCGCTTAAATTGGCAATGTACTACAGGATGTACAAACTCTTTGACAATCTTTCTATTTTTTCGAACGAGTGTTTATTCAACGTTAACGAGACTTGAACTATCGATCTTCTTTTTTGTCAAATTAAGGGTTAATGAAATGAAAACTTTGGCGAAAAGAGAGGACCAACAGTCTAGTAAAAATCGCGCAAAACCTTACAATTCTGTTTTTGTGTGGTGGATATCTCTCAGCTGAAGCAAACCCCTTTTAGGGTTACGTACTCAAAGGGTAAAAAACGAGACCCTATTACTTAGACTCCGCTGTCCGTCCGTCTGTCTGTCAGTCCGTCTGTCACCAGAGTGTGTAGTCATTAAACGTGACTGTTGCCGCTACAACAACAAATACTAATAACCAGAATAAAATAAATATTTAAGGGGGCTCCCAAACGTGATCGATTGCGTTAACATTGCACCTTATTAGGTTGCAGTGCCATACAGTGCAAACTTAACTCGGCCAGTTAAGGGATAAATATTTGTACGGAACCCTCGGTGCGCGAGTCAGACTCGCACTTGGCCAGCTGTTTTTTTTTATAACATGTGCGATGAAAAGCCTTCATGCGTCCTTGACTTCAAACACTACAATGCAAATGGCCATGCCATTCTCATTCACAACTTTTTCCTATGGTAATGAGTTTTGGACAAACATTTGAAAAACGTGACTGTTCCGGACATAGGAAAGCAATTTTGTCTAATCAGAAATCGACACGCTTCGCTCGCTAAGTTAAATAATTATAACGATATTTTTATATGTACGTATAAATTACCGGCTAAAGGAGTTACATTGATCCACGGACAACATACATGATTCGAAAATGTATAGATTAAAATATGTTTGGTTTTAAACACGTTCCTAATATTTTATTGTATTTTATTGATGTTATTAACTCCTAATAATGAAATCTTATATTCATATTCATAGAGTATCTATTCTTATACTTAGTGTAAAATCGTGTGGATGGAATCATGAGTGGAAAGATTTTAGATATTAGTAATGTTTTATCACAACACTTCAGGAGGCCTATGATGGTTGCGTTTATCACGTGATAAATAAGTGACAAAGCATCTGTCACACACTTGCATTTTGTCAAAACGTAACGGATGCTTTGTCACTTATTTATCGCGTGATAAAAGAAACCATACATAATTATCACTACATAGTATAAAACAAAGTCACAGCCCGCTGTCTGGCCCTATGTATGCTTAGATCTTGAAAACTACGCAACTGATTTATTTGCTTGTTTTTTAAATAGATAATGTGATTCAAGAGGGCGGATTATATGTATAATAAATGCATAATTTATCAGCATTGCACCCGTGCGAAGGGCGGGTCACTAATTATTGTATACGAACTAACGAAAAGTAGTTAGTTTTCCGATGTTTCGACTTCGTACCATTGCGGTCGTAGTCTCAGAACGTCATTAGTCCCGTCCATTATACGTCCCGATTTATCGTCACAATGTGCGAAAATCGTTGAAGTTTGAAGCAATATGCAGTTATTCTACCCATTTAATACGACACGAATCCTCAGCTGATTTCGACATTCGCCCACGGTCCTTCAACTGACCGCATCTAATAAATCAATCGCGTATCGAACGGGTATAAATAACAGGTATAAATAACGCACAATTTGTAGCAATAAAACAATTGAATAATGAAACGTCACATCAGAGCGGCTTAGAATGCTCGTGTCCGCATTACATCGCATACAATCGACCGCATAGAGTAGGGAAGTACGAAATGGTTTAAATTTGGAACTTCATTTCATATGTAATCTATCTTCATTTGTTTCAACTAAGTAGACCGATACACCCAAATATCATCTGTTGACAACCAAAACTACTCATTAAGTTACGAGTACCTACTTAAAACAAAGCTCGTAACTCAGTGTGAATTTACTTACTAGATACGAGGTTTTGAAGAGAAGTTGACTGAAATTTTAGTGAGTTTTGGTTGTGACCAGACATTCTCGTTTGATTGGTACTTTGAGATGTATTAAGTGACATTGACGACTGGAAATATATGGATTGCTGCTATTTGAGCTGCATTAAGTGACATTGAAAACTGGTCATATAAAGACTAAGTATGCGTATCGCTAAAGTTACTTAGTAATATTGTCAAAAAAAAGTTAACTCATAAAAATATAGAATCTGTAATTAAATATACATAGGTGTATTTAGTATTCTGAGTACATATTAGTAGGACAAGGTATGAGCCTATACCTAGTGGTATGCTTAGGCTTAGAACTATAATCCTAATAAATTAAAGATTTCCTCTAAGCTTTGTAAAACAAAAATAATTTAAGTGAGATAAACAGCTGAAATTTTAATTTTAATTTTATTTTTTATTTAAGAAATGTAAATTTTTTCCCGAATTAACTATATGACACGACTCATGAAACATTTTATTTCGTCTGTTCCTCAAATTCACATATTCTTGCCATACATTTTTCATCGATATCGATAAGCCTTTTTTCGGTTTCGGTATCATCTTTCCCTTCTCTATCCGCAACGCCCAATTTGCAACACAAATACCACCCGACGTTTCAGACGGACGCAGACCGGCAATGCGTTTGATGGGTTCAGAAGTATTGTTAGTACCAACAGTTATCTCGTCAGTTTCAAAACAAACGTGCGTAGATTTAATTATAGAAAATCTCGGGCACTGCTATTATTATTATTTAAGAGTTTTATTCTTGTCGGTACAGTTCTCTCCAGTCCGTTCTACTTAACGCCAGTTCTTTGACTTCTCGATACGACCCGACGTCTGCCTTTTTCTTGATCTGGTCCAAATAGCTAATACTCGGCCTTCATCTTCCTCTCCTTCCTTAAATTTTCCCGTCCATTATCTTTTGTATTAGATCTTCGTGTCGTATCAAATGACCTATCATTTTCCCTCTTCGAGTTTCTATTGTATGAAGTATAGGCACTCTGCTACTTGGCTAAAAATACAGGTACACTAACATAACTCCGAAATGCAATGGAGACTGGGGATCGCGCGTGTCAGCGCACATCTTAGGGTAATGGCTACAGTTCTTTTTTTTTAAACATATATTTTATATTTGACACATGACAGCACCCATATAACGTAAATATGCATAGTCTATTGAATTTGATTGAAAAAAACAAGCAGTGAAATAATGGTTTTTAAGCATTTGTAAACGTATTTTACTTTCTATTTGATACAATTAAGTTTGTGTTTTTTTTCTTATCACAGTCTTGAGGTAGTATTTAACGATAAAAAATATTACATAAACAGTTAGGCAATAAGTGTTTTTATTTCAAAAAGCTGTGTTGCGACCAAATCTTTCGTTCCGAATCAGGTGACATTTCTGTAAATTGATTAAAGAGGCGATACTAGCGCCGTCGAGCTAATGTCCTTTGATGCGCCGCCAAATATAAGCAGGTTCGATAAAAAAAATATCGTCCGTAAGATACCTAATCATTTGATTTAGCATACAATACGTCTTAACTTCATCACTACACACATCAATGGACAAGTGTCAAATATGTGTTTAAAAAAATTAACTCTTAGCTTTTATTGCCAGATGAAAGCTGTTTTTAGTGCCACTATAACCCAGGGCAAGCCGACCGTTGTTGGGCTTTAAATATTTTCAATTCATAGAAAGTGTTATTTCGAATGCTTGTGTATTTCTACATATATCATAACGTACCTATACTGAGAGAAAATATAAAACGAATACCTCTGGAAAACTTAATATTCCCAGTTCCTTGAATTACCTACTGCTAAGGGAAGGAAAACATCGTGAGGAAACCACCTAAGCCCAATAAGGCCTAGTTTCCCCTCTGGGTTGGAAGGTCAGATGGCAGTCGCTTTCGTAAAAACTAGTGCCTACGCCACATCTTGGGATTTAGGTAGCCGACCCCGATTGAGAATTCATTCTCAAAAAATGGGACAAAGGCTAGGAGGATGATGATGACCTACTGCTAAGGGAATATAATAGATAATACATCTGTACACGGAAATTACAAAATGTGCTTACCTTTTGCTACAATGCTACCTTTTCCAATTTCGCAGAATTAATCCACCATCAAATATCGTTAAAGAGATCATATGTATTTTCTTTGGTTTCCGCGACTGCCACACATTTAAATAAAACTATATAAACTGATTATTTCGCGTATATTCATTATTTGAGCGTCCCAGAAATTAAGGCTATTGAAATAAAAAAATATCCTTATTTCAATAGAGAAGACGGTTTGTTATCACCGGCTTGGAATCCTATCAATATGTTGTATATCTTATCAAGGATCAAGCAACACACAAGACTGGAAACCATGGACCTCGAAACAAAAATAGTGTTAAAAGTGGTATACGTAGAGAATTTGTTTTAAAAGTATAATTATCCTAGTAATAAAGCAGTCTGGTTTCTTTCGGCGGTTCTTTCTCCTCAGTAAGCCTTATAGTAAACCATTGGTTGGCAGGTATATTATTTTTAAATAAAATATTTAATGGCCTTCTGGCACATCGTCGGGGATAGTGCAATACCGCGTAAGTAACAAGTGAAGATACGAATCAATATAGAACTTTATCGACAGCTGTTATTTACGCGGTATTGCACTATCCCCGACGACATGTGTCTGTGTTTAAACATAAGCCCTTTTGGCATGTATGTATAGGCATGTATACCTTTATTTTTAATTCATATTTATAAAATGGGTAGCCTATGCCAAAATTGTTTTCTCAGTCAACCTTTGACAGTTGTAACAGGAAAGCTACCGAAGCGTCAGGGTGGCTCAAATAATTAATATACGCGATATAATCCATTTAAATTGTTTTATTCCAATCGATTTTTTTAATATATGGAAAGTGACAGATGCGTATATGTGTCAAGTTCTGAGTAACAGTTTGATTTTTGCCCCAAAATGTCACCTTGCGTAATGCGTAAGTGCACAAATTACGCAAAAAAAAAATACATAAAAAAGAAAACGGAACTTTACATCACAAGTAAGTAAGCAGAAATCCTTTCATTTTCTCGGTTTTAACATTTCATTTTTCAAATATTGGCCGGGTGCTTGATGTGGCCAAAAGCGGTAACTTTGGCCGCTCTGTCTCTGTCAAACGTCATACTTTTCAGTTATTATGCTTACGTTTTCTACTATAAAATAATAAACTGGAATAAAATAGCTCACGATAGCTGTTGTGTGGTTTTATTTATTTAACCGTATGGCGCATATATATAAACATTCCGACAATCTAATCAAATTTGACAATCTAAACAAATTATATAAACTAATCTAATTTATAAATCCGCACTCAGGGACCCAAGCCACGAAATAGCATCAGGTGTTAAGTTGTACAGATCTTCCGGAGAGCCCGAGTACGAGTGCAGGGGGCAGCGCTGTATGATGTGCTCCACGGTTTGAGCCTCCACGCCACACTCGCGTGTGGTAAACTGCAATAATACAGGACAGCAATTGCAAATTTTATCGCTTTGCTACACCGAGTTGGGAACAAGATCAGAGAATGAGATGGATCGCTGCTGTTAGAAGAATAAAGTAAGTGTATTAAACTGAACATATTTTTATCTATTTAGTGCAATAATAATATTATGATAGAATGATTACAATGTTTCAAAAATTTAAAATTTAGAATAACTTATAATTCGTAAATGTTTATTGTTTTAGTACTGACGGATCTGTATAAATGTACCCTCGGTTTGAGGCTGAAACCTTATGTTGTGACCGATGCTTTGGAAACCAGTTTTGATAATATGAGTAATTTTTCAATTATGTGGAAACAAAAATACCTAATAAAACTTTATTTTTTTCCTATTCCTTCCGTAAATTGACAATAATACTAAACACACATATAATAATTACTTTCTTCAATAAAGCTAATTACATTAAGTTAGTTTCACATTAAAAACAAACAGATTTTGCACTTGTTATGTGCTGTACAATCAATATTTTCAATTATTTACCTTCATTTTGTTGCGTCCATTATTTAACACTTTTGAGCCGTCAAATTTGCGAAACTTAGGCGGCGCTGACTTCGAGCACCCGGCCAATAACGCCATTTTGACATAATCATGATTATGTCAAAATGGCGTTATTGGCCGGGTGTCATGACACCGCGTTTGAGAGATAAACTTAATGTCATTGACCGTGATCTGAGAAGTAAATATTGCAGTTGTCATATTAGTGTATAACGTATCTTCTTATAAAACATCATTGGTAGTAGTTATAAATTAAACAATGCTAAATAACGACGCACACATTGATAATTCAATCAATAGTCTCCCAACACAAGCATATTATTTTGCTTGGTTGGTGGCTTCAACCTTTTACTATGTGTTAACTTCTATGAAACTTAAATACTTAAACATTTTTCATTTTCTTTTTTAAATAGTTTACGACCGGTATGTTATCACTATCACTACGTAATACAAAACGAAGTCGCTTTCTCTGTCCCTATGTCCCTATGTATGCTTTAATCCTTAAAACTACGCAACGGATTTTGATGCGGTTTTTTTTAATAGATAGAGTGATTCAAGAGGAAGGTTTATATGTATAATACATGCATAATTTATCAGCATTGCACCCGTGCGAAGCCGGGGCGGGTCGCTAGTTATTTATAAACTTTCCTAACAACTGAAAGTGCTTACAAGAAGTTAAAATCCTTGTTTTAATCATTTTCTCATAATTATAAATTAATTAAGTCCACGCCGATCTAAATACACAATACTAAATCCTAACAATAGGATATCTCAGCAACGCGTACTGGGAGTTTAAATTCAAAGCTAAATCTGGATTATCTTATTTGCAAAAAAACATATGAGCCATGGAAATTTCAGTTGAATTACCCCTTTTTAGTCTAACAAATCAAACAAACACACGGGATGTTAACAGTTGTTGGAGCGAGAGATTTGTCTGTTTAATGAATAAAATGAGGGCTGGTTTACACTGACTTAAGGTAGGTATCATAAAAATACTACATAAATATTTGAAGAAGGGTGTTATTACTATTTAATCAATGTGAACGGCTTACATCGCGTAAAATCATTGTTTGAATCCTCCTTTAGGGTTCCTTACCCAAAGGGTAAAACACGGGACCCTATTACTAAAACTCGGCTGTCCGTCCGCCTGTCTGTAGAACAACAAATACTAAAAACAGAATAAAATAAATATTAAAGTGGGGCTCCCATACAACAAACGTGATCGGTTGCGTTAACTTTGGACCTCATTTGTATGCGGCGCCATACATACCAGGTGCAAACTTAACTTAACCCGGCCAGTTAAGATGGGAAGTGTTTGTAAGGAAGCCTCGGTTCGCGAGTACGACTCCCACTAAGCCGCTTTTTTTATTAGCTCTTTATTCAAAAGTGTATTTTATCTTAAGATATTATTTACCTATCAATTTTGAGTATCAAAGTTGTTAAATAATATTATGTTTAATGCAAATAACCGTTTATTTGTTGAAAAATAAATAATTGTTGAAATTAGGTAATTGTTTTACGCGTCATAACGAGCTTAAAAATGTAATGTTTTGTGATTTTCAGGGTAAGACCTTTTTAACCAAATTTAATTAAAAAGTTAGACCTAAAGAGTTGTATCTTACTTACTAGTAAGAAAATAAACTCATTTGCTTAATTGCTTAAATTATACGCTTAAGAAAAAAATATTCCTCATACTTAAATGACGCATGCTCATTGATCGATTTCATTTGAACTGCAGCAGAGCGGTTAACTTTGATTGGTTCAATTGTCGTTTAACCACGCCTAGAAAATTACTCAGAAATATTTTCCAAAAAGTTGTGTCTTACTATGAAATCTATAATAGATACGACCTGTTACCGTAACGAACTACATTGTTGACGTATTGCGAGCAACAAATATATAAGCAATTTTGTGTACTGAATTCAGGTAATCTATGACCACATTTTCGATCAGTGTCGTGGAAAGGCTTTTGCTTATCAAATATTTTTACTTCTGGCCGAACAATAATTAATTTTTCTCCAACTTGCTTGGAAATGTTCCCATTAATGTAGTAATACTGGACCGCGAAATCGTTCGTTTTATTTAGAAGGCGTTAATGAAAATTAAAAAAAATATATATTATTGGCCTTAGCCGGGAAATCGATATTATTTAAATAAGACGATTAAGTAAAAAACACACCTTCCGGTTATAACGTCTCATACAAATGAGGGTAATCTTAATTTGGCCGGTTACTGTATTTTTACTTTTAATTTTTTCAAAGACTTTGATAATTCACCATACAGCCAATTGTCCACTAAATTTAAAAAATAAAAACTATTTTAAACTTTTTAATTGTTCTCTGCGTTTAGTTCTTGCACTGAACATTTTTTTGCTCTGCTACTGTCAATGTATTTGAAATGTCGACAAATTTCGAATAACGGACAAACAATTTAAATAATAATCTTATATGCGGTTAATTTATTTTCATGATTCTTAGTTATTTATTAGAGATTTCTCACGAAAGTTTTAATTTTAATAATATGATGATATTTAATGAGTGAGTTGAAAATTAATAAGTGTACCAAACGTAAACAAATAAAAAATAAAACAGAAATGATTGTGTCCAAATCAATATAAAAGTTATTTTGAACTTATGATCTTCTCCGAATGATAAATATGGTATGGTTTCTAAAAAAAAACAGTGTGTTTAGAAGTTGTTAATTTAACTAAAATTTATAATTACCTATGTGCATATTTTTTGTTATTGTGTTTTCGTATATATTTAATTCTTATTCATATATTTTGTTTTAAATCAAACATATGATTCGGACATTTCGGACCCGAAATTTTATTTCTATTCCTAAAAAAAATAAGTACCAAATGAACTTCATGGTACTGATATATTAAATTAAAATGTAGATTGGTGATTATTTCCAAGCATATTTGGAGAAAAGCACTATACAAGCCTTGGCGGGAATGTCAGTTCGCAGATTCGTATTATTGAAGGACTCGGCTACGCCTCGTCCTTCAAAATCATACTCATCCACGAACTGACTTTTCCCGGCCTCGGCAGTAATATACTATATTCGCAATTTAAATGATATCCGTTGTGAAATTTCACGACCGATGTGAACAAAGCCTATATCCAAAACAAATTCAAACATCTGGGCGGATACAAGCGTTATTCAATTTCAAAGGCGTCGAGTGACAACGCTAACAAAACGAAATTGTTTCTGTAACTGTTTCGAAGGGAAAGGACGATAAATTTTATCTCAACAAGAACACTCATGCTCAATCGTTCCCTGAAAAGTCATATAAGCGTAAGCATGCTGTGTATCATACGACTTTTTTTGCTTGAGCATAACATACTCACGATTGTACTGAATCCTGTGTTGGAAGTTGGAAGGCTGAAGTCTTTGCGAAATGGTTGACAAATATTTTTTTTTTCAGTATCTTTAGTTAATGTTCAAAGGCAGTTCGTTTTATACTCGCACGTTTGAATCATTTTCTGCCACGAAAGACGAATTATTTTTTTGCCACCAGGATATTTTCCATTTTATAACATTTTCAACGATGTATTTATTCACTGTAAAAAATTATACAAAGAAATAACATTCTCTTGTATCAAAAAAGTCCATCATTTTTCTGGAAGAAACAGGGCTTAGGCGTTTTTTTTTGGAATACAATTTTTTTTTGCTATGGGTACAAAAAATGTATTCATTTAAAGAGGCCATTATTCCTTTTTTTTTCATATTATGACAAAGATATTAAATAGTACTTTTTAGGGTTCCGTACCTCAAAAGGAAAAAACGGAACCCTTATAGGATCACTTTGTTGTCCGTCTGTCCGTCCGTCCGTCCGTCCGTCTGTCAAGACCCTTTTTTCAGGAACGCGTGGAGGTATGAAGCTGAAATTTATATCAATTACTCAAGTCTACTGTCCCTTAAAGCTGTGAAAAAATCAAACTTCTAAGTCAACGCAATCAAAAGATACAGCCGTTTATGCCGCAAATTTTCGACACTTGCAAGGGAATCAAAACCTACAGGGTGCTTCCCGTGAACTCAGAATCTTGAAATTTGGTACGAAGCAACGTCTTATAGCATAGATAAAGGAAAAATTACGAAAACCATAAAAAAAAATTTTAATACTTAACTTTGCACCTAATTTATATGGGGCGCTATACATACCAGGTGCAAACTTAACTTAACCACTTAGGGATGGAAAGTGTTTGTACGGAACCCTCGGTGCGCGAGTCCGACTCGCACTGGCCGGTTTTTATTAAGGTGAGTAATGAATTTCTCTGGGTTCTAGAAAATAACATAGCCATTTCAAGCTTTCGTTGCTTGCAGTCGAAAGTGAGTTGAAAAAACCAGTTTGCAGCGTGAATTTTGTCAATTTCGAGTAGTTTTTAAAACAAAAATTATCAGTGAAAATTTCAAACTGTGGGTTTCAATTTTATACCAATAAGTCGCAATAGCATTGTTCTAAGCAGTATAACATTGATGATCTGTTAAGAAACATGTTTGATCATAGATAAAAATTTCTAAAATAACAATGTAAAATAATTAGCATTTTTGAACGGAGAAGGAGCTTTAACAGAGTATCTTTATTATCATTATCACCCACGTAAAGAAGTCCCCAAGGCAAGTAATCCGACTCCGTCTGAGACAGCTGTAGGCTTTCAGCTGTGTGCAGGCTACGCAACAATGTTACCTGGTGGAAGGGACCGGGAATCGAACCCGGTACCTCTGGACCGGCAATCCAGAGGTACCAGGTTACGCATTTAAATTTTTCTTTGACCTTTGATCTTTGGATCAAAGGTTTAAAATAATAATAAAAATTAGACATTACATGTTTCATAATTTTTTAACGATATTTTTCAAAAAAATTGGTGCAAAACTCAATTTAAGATACTTTTAAACCTACAGTTATCAATGTTTCTGTATACGAAAAATGGATTAATTTAACAGAGTACCTATCTCTATTATCACCCACGTAAAGAAGTCCCCAAGGCAAGTAATCCGACTCTGTCTGAGACAGCTGAAAGCCTTATCTCAGTGTGCAGGCTACGCAACAATGTTACCCGGTGGAAGAGACCGGGAATAGAACCCGGTACCTCTGGACCGGCAATCCAGAGGTACCGGGCCTACAGTTATCAATTGTTTGTTTATGCGAAAAATGGATTCATTTAACAGAGTATCTTTATTATCACCCACGTAAATAAGTCCCCAAGGCAAGTAATCCGACTCCGTCTGAGACAGCTGAAAGCCTTATCTCAGTGTGCAGGCTACGCAACAATGTTTTTGTAATTCGATACGGCCTTGCTGTGCTCACGTTAATTAGGGGGAGTGTAGAATGGGGAGGTATTACTAATTAGTAATGAATACCACTTATTCTAAAAGTATACAATTCAATTCTATCTATACTACTCACATAATCTTATATATGATTTTCATACATTATTATAGCAAAAACCGGCCAAGAGCATGTCAGGCCACGCTCAGTGTAGGGTTCCGTAGTTGGCCATCCCTCACAATAGACGGGTTTAAAACCGCGGTTTTAAGTCCGAGGTTTAAATTACGAGAAAGATTTCAAGATCTTTAAAAAAGGTCGTAAACGCCAAAATACTTTACGGCACTTACGTCATTTTAAAGAAAATTATGAAATATTGCGATTACTCAAAAACGGCTTGACCGACTTTATTTAGTATAGTTTTCATTGAAAGTACTTATAAAGCCTCATTTTCATGAATTTTCCATAATTTTTTGACCAGCGGTTGAAAAGTTGGTAGTGGTTCAAAACTGCTGACTTTATCAAAAAATAATGTTAAGAGACCCCTATTATTTTTTAAAGACTTATTCAACGACATCCCACACACTAGTGTCGGAACGAGAAAAAATCACCCCCGCTTTAGGTGTTCGGGAGGTACCCGAAAAAATTTTTTTTTTAGTTTTTATTATACCGTTCTGTCGGCGTGATACATACGAGTACATATACCAAATTTCAGCTTTCTATTACTAATGATCACGGAGCTAAGCCGCGGACGGACGGACAGACGGACATGGCGAAACTATAAGGGTTCCTAGTTGACTACGGAACCCTAAAAACGGGCTTCATCGCGTTGAAGAAGTATTTATATAATTACCTCGTCATTTCGAACGTGATGTTATGTTACTCGAAGGGACATTGAGGTATTTAAATAAACACTTTTTTCAACGCGATTCAGTCCCGCTTTGTTATAATAATCTATCTATTGGCCGATCCTTGCACAGTGAAAAGTTATAACCGCTAGCACCAAATGTATAAATTGATAACATATTCTTCTATCTTCCCAACGAATTCCCAAGAATTTCAACCATTTTCGGTCCAGACACTCAATATAATTGACTATGTATAGAAGCTTCATATCCCATTTGAACTTTGCTGATGCCGCCAGTATTTGTTATTGGTTGTTTGTAAAAATGCTATGCAAGTGGTGGTCGTTGGTGGAACACGATAGACAGAATTTTCCGCTCTTCTACTAGTGTCTATAAACGCGCGTGGAAGGTGAAGTTGGGTACAATGTACATGCTGATCCGTCAACTGTTTAAGCGGCTTGCTGCTCCATGGCGAACAAACTCCGTCCGTTTGAAAGAAAATGTCATAATCATAACTTTTTTTGCTTCACCGCAGGTGAGTACCTAAAAAGTATCCTATCCATCTAGGGGTGCGTAGCTTCCCGTATACCAAACTGGTATATCCGTTCAGGCCTGATGAAAGAACAAAGATTTCATTTTACAATTTTTTAATATTACAAACAGAGATTACTTAAAGGTACGCCCACTTGGAAAAAAAATCATAATCATAACCCTCTTTTTGACGTGACAACGTGTTAAATTAGGTTGCGCTGGGAGTCACTCATGAAAAAGTGTAACGCCCGCTCGCGTCTGATGAGGGCCGGTTGTCCCGCTAAAACTCGAGAACGGCTGAACCGATTTGGCTAATTTTAGTATTGAAATATTCGTGGAAGTCAAGGGAAGGTTTAAACGGTGAGAAAATATAGAATAAATGAGTGGAAAATAATAAAAACGATAATTTTATATTCCCATACAAATACAAACTGTTCGTACTTACCTGTCAAACATATGATGTTTGTTCCGTCGGTTCGGTATTTTTAGAATAATTACATGTAGATTTAGACTAAATAAGGGTTTGGAATCGACAACATACATGCATAATAGTCTGATTATCGTATATTTAGATTTAAAACATGTAAAATAAAGACACTATAATGACATTAATGACACATGTGATGGGTGCGTTCAGAAAGTAACACTTAAAATGTTGTTAGGGAAATTGTGAATGGATATGATACAAATAAATATTCTACCGAGAAAAAGACGTTGTCACGTAAAATCTTCCTTCGCCCGTAAAACCGACTTTACAGGCAACCATTTTTTTTATCTGTAATCGGGTAGAAGTATCCTATAACCACCTGGAGATACGCTAAATGTATATCAAAAAAAATTACTACATCGGTCCAGATGTTTAGGCTATTAATTTTTATTATTTTATAATATTATAGAATTCCGGTGTGTATACTTTTGTCTTTACACTATTTATTTATTTAATCTTTATTGCACAAAAGAAAACTTATCGTACACTATTCGAAGAGCAAAGGACAAAAATAACAGTCCATTCTTCTTTAAGTAAATATTACATAATGGGGCTTTCCATGGCACGTGTATCCTCGTCCTTAGATCAATAGCGCGTGGGAGTTGTTCTAATTCCTTCTTGTATCTAATTTGCGCGCAACCTGTGATTACATGCTTTCAATATATACTTAACTATACAAACAGGGTAGGTATGAGTGACCCGACAGATTTAGCAGGGCATTCCTGAGGACATAGAAATATAAAAAAATTGGTATATCAATTTAATTATTTTTATTAAAACAGTAACGTCTGCTAACGTTAATATATCAATTTATGTGAAAATTGGCAGAAACATTTTTTCTTCGGACTTTTTTGCATTTTTGTTTGTACAATATCAATTCGTGAGCAGCTCAATTTCACGAGTATTATCTGTCGTTTTGGGATCCATCAACCACTACCAACCACCAGATTTGAAAACAAAGTTGCTACCAAAAGTAGGTACATTATGCACTCACCTGGACCGTTTCAATTTGCGCTTATTATTATAAAATATATGTAAGTCTTTTTTGGCCAAAATTTCACCGCAAAACGGACGCGCAAGTACACAAATTTTATAATAATTTGCACCGAAATCGAAACGGTCCGACACAACACATTTCCTTTTCATTTAGTTCCTAAAATTTCGTAAAGATTGACTGAGTTTTGGATGAGGAAACTGACGAGAACTGCTTTCGAATTTCCAAAATTGAGATGAGATAGGCCACTTGAAATTCATCGCGTTAATGACAGTTCAAAGGCGATATGACTGATAGATAACGGAGATTTGACGTTTGGCGATATCTCAAACGGCACTGTCGAATTAGCGCCCGGGGGGCCTATGTAGGTTGCTTATATCACGCGATAAATAAGTGACAATGCATCCGTCATCAACTCATCACTACATAGTAGGGGAACCTGAGGAGACTCGATCCCTTGGGAGACTTGTTAAAGTTAATTTAAAATTCAACCAAACGCGATACGTTTTCTTATGCTAGCAACACTCATTCATTTATGTTCACGTTCTTTCGTGGCACGTTGTGACTCACGTCAGTATTTTGCACATGGTGGCCGTTGAAATATTTGTGTCGCGTCGAACTTAATTTTCGGTAAGTTTTAACATGATTTATTTAATGAAAAGTGAAATAAATGCTATTGTTTTAGTGTGTTTGTTGTTTTAGTCGTTTATTCAAGTGTAGATTGTCATTGAATACGTTCAAATACGTGATAAATAGTTTTGAGTAGCGCATGTTTTATAACAACACTATGTATGGGGAGACTTGAGAACTTTTGATTTGGGGGTGACATGATGACGGAATCATGTGTCCCCGTGAGGGATCAAGTCTTATCTTGTCATTGAATACTTTCAAATACGTGATAAATAGTTTTGAGTAGCGCATGTTTTATAACAACACTATGTATGGGGAGACTTGAGAACTTTTGATTTGGGGGTGACATGATGACGGAATCATGAGACCCCGTGAGGGATCAAGTCTTATCTATGCTAGGATTCATAGAGCTGTCGATGATATATTATTTCTCGCCCGACTACGACAAAGTTAAAAAGTTAAAAAGTCTCCCAATTAGGGGTAAACAAATCTTCCTTACATGGGGGATACATGGTAAAAGTCTACAATATTGTATTTCATTTAATATTGAGTTAAATTTTAGCATAATCTTGTTTTCATTCAAACTATCAATGAATAGATAAATTTTGAATATTTTGGCTTGAAAAGATCTCCACTGTAAAAAATAAAAAAAATAGAGTCCAAAATCAAAATGGGGATCAACTATCCCCAGGTTCCCTATAGAACAAAGTCGCTTCCTGCTATCTCTGGCCCTATGTATGATTAGATCTTTAAAACTACGCAACGGATTTTGATGCGGTTTTTTTAATAGATAGAGTGATTCATGAGGAAGGTTTATATGTATAATACATGCAGAATTTATCAGATAAAATACGAGTGTGAGTGACAGACGCTTTGTCACTTATTAATCACGTGATAAACGCAACCATCATAGGCCCCCTGATTTGTATCCGACGCCATAGTATTATTATTATAGTATGGCTTCATTTTTTTATTTTTTTTGTCATAATTATTACCACTTACCAGGTGTCAACTTAACGTAAACTGATATTATGGGAAAAGGAGCAGTAACATGTCCTCTTAACTGAAGCGTGACGCTTTTAATGCTATATCTACAACATTTACACGTTTCTCTCAAGCCGTCTCCATCCCACGTACACGTGTCTCCGCAGTTTGATAAAAGCTTTGGACGTAAATAAATTAGTTTCTTAATACTACATTGTCTTAATATTAAGTAAACATTATACAAAGCATTTTCCCTTTGTATCAGTTTCGCACGTGCAAGCATTATAGATCGATACTAGTGGGAGTTGGTTTTTTCCTTAGAAAATACCTAGTTTTGTTATACAGTACGTGTATAACAAAACAAATATTTGTAAAGAAAGTAAGAAGCGTACTATTAGCTAAAACAAAAAATACAACACAACCAGTATAAACTGTATCTTAATTATTATCCATATATTGTACCTGGTTTTGGATTGTGCTATCGTCAACGCGGCTAACTGACCATTGTGAACCATATCACAATGTGATTGGGTCCACCGGTGGTCAGTTGGGTGCGTTGCTGTTGTGCTATTGTTAATGTAAAAAAAAAAGTATGTTAACTAACTTAGTTTAAGTATTACATAGAAGAGTAGTGTAGTTAGCAAGTATCTACTTAATAGTTAAATATATGGTGCCTCAACTGCCAATAAACCGCCTTGTGGTTTGGCAGAGGATTAACATTAGCGATAAGGTTTTGTATTGAATAAACGTTATTATATATTATATATATTTTTTAATTTGAATTATAATGGCTGTATAGGCCTTTATACAGCGTGGCTTGCTACTTGGGCTGTTTCAGACCAGCTTTTTTTCCCGTGGCTTCGCTCACGTTAAAACATGGACACTATCCTACGGGAACCATGTTTTTATTATTTTCAGGATGGGAATTGTATCCATCCAGTCGGGCGCGTAAGACACACACACTCACAAACTTTAGTTTCTTTTATTAAACTAGGATGTCCGAGATCAGCACAGTACATAACTCTAAAGTTTTATTTGTCCGAAAAAAAATTATTCCGAATATTCATAGTTTCAAAAAACACTGTCTGATGGAAGATTTTGATCTTTTTTGGAGTAAATAACATACAATTGATACCGACTACAGAAACGACGATCGAAAAATTGCTTTAGGAAGTACGATAGTTGGAATCAATGATGCTTTCGGAGAAATTTCATGTTGTGTATAGTGTTGTTGCACAGAGGGTGGTACAGAAGGGCGGCTGCAGGGAGGGAGTACGAGGCGGGCCGCGTCGCCAGCGAGCTGAGCTTCGACCACAAGGACCCGGAGCCCATCACGCACGGTGTGTATAGTGTTGTTGCACAGAGGCCGGTACAGAAGGGCGGCTGCAGGGAGGGAGTACGAGGCGGGCCGCGTCGCCAGCGAGCTGAGCTTCGACCACAAGGACCCGGAGCCCATCACGCACGGTGTGTATAGTGTTGTTGCACAGAGGCCGGTACAGAAGGGCGGCTGCAGGGAGGGAGTACGAGGCGGGCCGCGTCGCCAGCGAGCTGAGCTTCGACCACAAGGACCCGGAGCCCATCACGCACGGTGTGTATAGTGTTGTTGCACAGAGGGCACTGCAGAAGGGCGGCTGCAGGGAGGGAGTACGAGGCGGGCCGCGTCGCCAGCGAGCTGAGCTTCGACCACAAGGACCCGGAGCCCATCACGCACGGTGTGTATAGTGTTGTTGCACAGAGGGCACTGCAGAAGGGCGGCTGCAGGGAGGGAGTACGAGGCGGGCCGCGTCGCCAGCGAGCTGAGCTTCGACCACAAGGACCCGGAGCCCATCACGCACGGTGTGTATAGTGTTGTTGCACAGAGGGCACTGCAGAAGGGCGGCTGCAGGGAGGGAGTACGAGGCGGGCCGCGTCGCCAGCGAGCTGAGCTTCGACCACAAGGACCCGGAGCCCATCACGCACGGTGTGTATAGTGTTGTTGCACAGAGGGCACTGCAGAAGGGCGGCTGCAGGGAGGGACTACAAGGCGGTGTGGCGATTCACATGGTCTCGTCATGATCTCGCCATCATATAATCATATATCACCATCGTAAGACTCACATCATCAGTATCATCATCATTTTCCCGTCACATTAGCACGTCGTATTAGTTTGGGTGGCTCCGTTATACCTATATAGGTATATGAACATGTACTGTAACGCCCAGTCAATAAGAGTTGTGTTCACATATTTATGAACGCCTTATATGCTGCGATATATCTGATAGCGACTGTACCATATTCAAAGTAACGGTGTAGCTCCCTAACCTTCTAATGAACAAACTCAGTTAAGGGTCAACAGGAAGGGATGACGAACTACAAAAAATATTGTTTTAAGGATTATGATGACGAAGATTTGTGTATCTTAAATGCAAAACATTTAATTAGTTCCAATTGAAGTTGGCTACGCTCACATCGACAGTCCTGATCCAAGTCACTCGCGTGTTTTGACCCTCTTTGCCTCTTATACAACTGTTTCATAAAATACTATTGTATTAAATAATTCTGCTAAAATGTTACCTACAATATTTATTTTGTGCTTTACAAGCGTGGAGTTGAAAAGAAAATCAGAAATTTAAGCAAGATTTATGCGAAGTTTTATAAATTAAAAATCATCACTGCTCAGTTATGAAGAGGACAGTTTCCGAGCGAAAATATATTCTCTGTTTTTATTCAAGAAACTTGGCCCGTAATTTAATTTCCGTTCCATTAACAACCTTTTTTTCGGCAACCTTGCCGTGCGAAAGAAAAAGAGCGTATCTTGATATGGATTCCATAGTTAGATACGACTTTTTATTACGGGTCAGAACTGTGTAACTCGCCGAGTTTTTTTTTCGTCTTCGGGAGTGTGTTTAGGTAGATAATTGTATTCCACGCATTTCCAACGTGTAGCCGGGTCGTATATTTATTAAATTAACGCTTCCTGCAAACAATACAATAGTTAATGGATAAAGGCCAAGCCACACCGGACGCGTTTTGGGCACGTATGCATCGATGCACGCGTTGTAAAGTATGAATCTTCATAACATATGACACACCGCTTACGTGACATTTATGTGCCGCTCGTCTACAGCACGCGCGCTGTTGACAGGGGGGCTGTACTACCGTGTAACGGTAAAAGGTCTTATCTTTATACGGATGTCATAGCATGGCAGTGTAGAATATAAGGTCCGCATTCGTCCGTGTACAACCTTTTTTATTTGTCGTAGTTAGTTAAAAAGTATATCCCTGTACTAAAATTTGTTATACTCACCACGTCTAGCAGTTTCAGTGTGATGAGCGGACAAATATTTTTTACCAACAGATGACGCTGTGCGCTAATGCCTTGATCACACGTACCGAGTAAACGGGCGAGACAGTGCTCTGTCTCGCCCGTTTGTCTTGTGTGTGACAGGGACGAGAGCACTGTCTCGTCCACTGTCTCGGTACGTGTGATCAAGGCATAACACCGCAGCCCCCAAAGAATCCTGCATTGCGTTGTTAAGAACAATGACCCTTCCCATAGCAATAAAAAACATTTTTTTAATATATTTTATGAATTTAACAAAAGTAAGTATAGATATTTTCTACAGACTTTAAAAAGAGCAGAATTTCATGTGGACGTGTTTTATGAAATAATATGACTATGAAATAATTGAATTATGAAATAATGAAATTATTTAATTAAGAAATAATGTTATAATTACATACATGATGAAGAAATAAAATAATAGAATTAATTCTATAAGCAGGTCACAAGGGCACTTTTACATGAAACTGTATCGAATCGTTATTCTGGGTTTAAAATATTCACATTTACCAAGGCTATTCGAGCAAACTTCCAAGAATAAACGCTCAATCTCGAATAGTAATGTCAAACAAATATGGTGTTTTTTATACGAGATTAAGCGTTATACTTAGAATAACATTTTTGTTAAATCCAGCCTGAGATTTATAAAGTTCAGGGGTCAGAACTACTCCGAATAAGTAAACATCGTGGGTTTGATTTCCACACGCTATGTAATGGATCGAGTAAAATTTTGTACTTTTATTTCAGCTTTGGTTCAATATTCATTGAATGTGTGTTTACAAACGCCTCTTTGTAGCACAAAAAAACTGCGCGTGTATATCAAACTACATCCAGCGTTTTTGTTTGTCAGCTGCTCGACATCCACTTCACTATGAATGTCTCTCCTTTATCGTGATGTAATTTTAACGATGGCTCTTTTATCTGACATCTCCTCGTGACTAGAAATATCATTGGAATATTTTTAAAGTCAAACTGCAATGTCTGTTTTTAGTCTACGAACCTACAATCATTATTCGAAATGAACAGATGATAAACTTTGCGTCAATTTGAAATTAACATGTCTCACGGACAGTACGTCGCGGGACGTCTATTACAGAATGTACGTGGTACGACATCATGTATGTGGCCGATGATTTTAAATTCAACAAAAACGGCATCTCGTCAACGGTCGGATATTTCTAGTAATATTGACAGGAACTGACCCTGTGCCGTTTTTGTGCTATATAATGCAAAATAGGTATCTGTGCCGTATCACGCAGTTCTCAAAATGGTCTTGTGTCCGTGAAAGTGTTAAGATGGTGTTTTACGTTCCGGCCATAGATAGGAGCGGAAGGTCCGAGCGTGGTGTCTCACTCATGTATGTGTCATGTACGTATGGCCGCCACTTGCCGCTACCGCTTGCCACCGAAATTGTGGCATATCCTTTACAACAACGTTTAAGAACATTCATTCAACAGTGTCACGAACACACATTGCATCTATTATATTCTAAGCACCTTGCATGATAAGCGGCTTTGACCTGTTAATTGCGTCTAATAAAACAATCATCAAACCTCGTAATGTTAATTATAAAGTGTTACATGTTCATCAAAATAAATCAGTTGACGGACATGTGGGCGGGGCGTCTGACATCTATTACAAATAAAAGGTAACCATTGGTTGGCACGGCGCCAGATCTCCGCGCTAACACGACGAATTCAGCGAGCTATGGATGTCTATTATTGTCTGAATTTATTTCGAATTAATCATTGCTAAGTGTTACTAGTGACGAGTTGCCAGTTTTGTTTGAGTGGGTGTATGCATGAATGGACGTTTTGTAATCACACGTGTTTGAATTGGGTCCATATTGACTTCTAGAAATATTTTTCGTCGAATGTTTCATTTTGCTGAAAAATCATTTCCCGTCTTTCTTTGCAACCGTAAACTATTTGAGATTGATATAAAACCAACCAAACCTAAACATAGGATGATATTTACAAGAATTATGAAAAATGTACAGAAGAATAAAAATTATCGGAAAAAATTTTTCGACGAAATCAAACTTTCGACGAAATAAGGCGTTTGAATTATTGATGAGATGTCAAATGTTAATTATAATTTTAGATGAGTACAAAGTAATATGTGTAGGTACTTTTGTTGCATGGTACTTTAATTAACGCTTAAAACAAAACGTGTACGAATTGCGGGTTACCATAAGGTAACAGAATAGGTATCCACCTATTTTACGACGTTGTCTTCGGGATTTTTCACACCCGCTAAGGACACGACACCGTGCCACGATGCGACGTCGTGTCGTGGAAATACATAAATCCAAAATGAACTTTAGCTTCATGCGACGAGATGCAAAATTAAAATTCATTTTACAAGCTCACGACGTCTCATCGTGGCACGATGTCGCGTCGTACGACGATGCGATGTCGTGTCTTGTAATTGTGTTTTGGCCCTTATCTCTTCACGACAGCACCTATTTTCTCATATATTTTTTTGTAGCTGTATTATATGGGTCATAGTTATATCCATTTTTACTATGATAACGATAACGACGTGCTATGGCTACAGCATATTTGCGATACCGCAAGGTCTTAACTAAATGGAGCCCTATATATTTTAAGAAAATCATAAATAACGCTCTAGATTATAATATAGCGTGTATAATTTGATATAACCGCAAATTGAAACCAGAAGGAGATTTTAGTGCTACAATCTGATATTTATAACAATTATTAATTTAGCGTTAACTGCTATAGCGTAATTAATTTTTGAAAATTTTCTGAGCAGCAATGTATGGCGTAGTTTTTACTAGTGACAGTTGTCACATCATGATGTCAAGTGTCAACAAGTAATTTTTAAGAGTGCGAGCAGAATGCTGGGTTTTGTCATCAGAGTAGCGTACAACTTCTCCGGCACCAAAATCGCGATTCTACTCTAGAACGCTGTAACGCGGCAAACCTCCATGGTGCAGCACTGGCCGCTTACAAACGCCATTAAAAAAGACAGGCGTTCCACGCTCCGCTTTTGTCTTTTTTCTCAGACACGCTTGGACTTGTGCTGAACGAACTGGAGTCTGAATGGCTATTACTTGTATATTTTAAAAATTAAATGTAATACTGAGATTGCTTATGTATTGTGGTGTTACGAGTTTTACGTAATTGTGCATAATTACTGTAAATATAACGCTGTATCATATATTGCTGATAGTTCTAACACTTGTAAGGGCTGCCGCTTTGCAGGTAATATTTGTATATACTTATTTTTCTTTGTTTTATTTTTATTTATATTGTTAAACTCAATCCAAGTCTTATTTCGTTCTCACTGGTCTTGATAAATACGAAATAAGGCATGGATTGGTTTGGTGTCACCAACTAAGTGAGATGTTGTTCCAGCCCTTTTTACTTGGCTGAAGATTGCGTGCTGTGGTAAACGCACTTATACCGACGGTTATTCCTGCCTGATGTGCGTGGAAGCTGGAACCACGCAGACGCTTGAAACCCTGCCTTTCCCACCATCCTGCCCAGCTCCATTAAGGCCAGTGTTTCCCGTTAGTGCCGCGTACTGACTGATTACCGTTTTTCTTTATTTTTTTTTATATTGTATATAGTTTTTATTGTTTATTAAATTATTTTGTTTATAACCACGGCTCGTCTTTCACTCCCGACGACTAGCCGGGCTACAAGGCTTTTGTCAGAAGTAAGCTAGAATTCGGAGCCATCTTATGGGATCCGCACGAATCAAAGTACTCCACCATGGTGGAAAAGGTCCAACGTAAATTCGCGAGATTTGTATACAAGCGGCAACACGGCTATTATCCGTATCGGTACCCATCCCTATTCGTATCGGGTATGGTAGGCCTCGACACTTTGGAACTCCGAAGGAAGATGCTGATTATAGTGCACTACTATCAGTTACTCAACAACAGAGTGGACAACCCGTCCGTGCTGGAGCGCATGAGGCTGGTGGTGCCTGCGGTGGGCGGGGGCGGGCGGTCGGCGGCGGTGGCGCCGCGGCGTGTCCCGCCGCTGTTCGCGCGCTCGTCGGCGCGCACGAAGCGCGGCGACTACGCGCCGACGCAACGAGCATACATGATGCTTAATACTATGATAGAGCGGCTGCCTCATGCGGACGTGTTCGCCGACGGTATGGGTACGTTTGTGAGACTGATTGCGCTCTATCTTACCAGCTGCCATAGTATTTAGTGGTGTTGTCTGCAATAATTTTTATTTTTAATTTATTTTGCTGTTTAGTATTTCTTTAACAATATTCTGTGTTTACTGTGTTAGCATAGTACAAATTATTATTAAGTAAGTGTTTTGGTTCCGTACTGTTAATTTACATAATTACTGAAATAAATAAATATACAAACAACAACAAACAAATACATTGCGTGCTGGATTATTTTATATGGAAAAAACGATCGCTTTTTTTATAATTTACGATGTAATATATTAATAAATGCCTATACTAAGACCCCATAAAGTTTGCGGTAATATCTAATATTACACGCTGTATAGTCTTCTAAAGGATTTATATCACGCCTAAAGTTTCTAACGCTGTCATTATTATTCCAAAATTATTTGCATACGAGGCTAGCCAATGTATTGATTAACAATTTAACTGTAATTAGTTAAGTTCCATCAACATCGCTTAGGAATTCACTTAGCAAGTTTCAGATTGTGATAACGCCCTTGAAGGTTGTTTACGTAAGCTGATATCTACGAAAGCAAATACTTTATATCGATATTCATAGAATTCAATTGCTAGTGTTTTTTTTTTCACTTGTCTGTTAATAAATCATGATATTGAACTTTATCTTTATCTACACAAACAATATTTTTTTCTAGGCCTTCTTCTGCCCAGTTTATTCATAATATTTCCTTTAATAACGTTCTCGGAAACTGGGTAATATTTTTAAAGGTTCCGGGTTTTCTGATTTCTTTTTAAGTTTTCATGAATGTTTTGGCAAGCTTTTCACTGGTGAAATCAGTGAACGCACATACACATATAAATCTCATTAGTGCTCAAAAATGACTCCACGTATACTGTACTTACCTAAACCGAATCGGGTGTACCGAGGCCAAATTGACAGTTTTAGTATGAAGGCACCAGTCAATGGCAGATCATGTCAGTTTATTTCAATTATTTATTTAAATATTGCCATTGACTGGTGGACCGGACCGTATCTCCCTCAAAATGCCTACTTTATAGTTAAAGGGTTTTAAAATCATTCAAAAAAATATAATAACAAATTTGGTATATAGTGGTATGTATTGTATAAGTAAGGCTAGTAAATGAAAGTTTAGATATAAATTATACCTTTTTAGAAAGAACATATATTCTATTCTTTACCTGTTAGCAGAAAAAAAAAATATGAATTATTAAACACGTTAGTGATTGCCTTTAAGATCGACCACCAAACTTGGGAAGAACTCGCGGTAGCGCGCACAGACTGGCGCAAGTGTGTGGCGGACGGCCGCAGGTGGTGCGACGATGCATGGTTTGGCGCATTGACTGACAAGAGGCAGAAACGACATCTAGGCGACCATACTACATCAACAACGGTCAGTGTCTCTTGTCAAGTTTGCGGTCGGATATGCCGCGTATCGGTCTTTTCAGCCACCAAAGACGGTGCTTCGCAGACTGAAGACCACAAATCGTCTGTAATAGACTTATTTATTTATTTATTTATTTATCGTATGGCATTTTAGTCACTGGAATAGACTGAAGGGCCTATGATGATTTTGGTAACAGATTGCGCTGAATTCATAAGTGATAATTCTTTTGGGTTTATAGTTAATTTATCAAGTATTATTTTGTTTCTACGTGGTTCCTACACACTTTCTATGTATCATACACGGTTTTCAATTAAAATGGAAAATACCGCGCTCCGGGACACATTCGAGGGCACGGGGGGCTGACACTCGCCCCGGAGAGGAGGGGAGAGTAGATAAAATTTAACGTTGCTGTCTAACCTACATATCCTGATAGGTAAAAGTTATCCATTAAGTTTGCCAAATTTTCAGCTAATTTCATTGAACTATAAACGCGGTCCCCGACTTTAAGAACCTTCATTGTGCAACAATTGCATAAAATAGAATAATACTTACATATTTTCCGACCTAAATAAGTCGGTCGTTCTGTGTCAAAGTCATCCATCATCCACTTAAATTCCGGCCTCAGAAACAGTCGGACTTGGACAAAGTCGGCCTCGCGGGTAAACGAGACGCTCGGATCATCCTGACGGATAACCTCCGCATTGCAACGCGTTTTCAATTGCATTGCAATTGAAAGAAACCCAGCGATAAAGGTAGAAAAAATACAACAGGTATTTTTATTTATTCAAAACAAGGAATCTATTACATAATATACGGTGAGCGAAAACCGCTCTTCTTCTTCTTAGTCGGCACCTTTATTGCTGAAGGTCGTGTCTAGCTTGAAATGTTAATACTTATTTGTCATTTGATGCACCATGCTTTTCCACTTGTTTCTGTCCTCGGCGATATTGATAGCTTTAGGATTATATGATCTGTGCTTTAGGTATTGGCAGGTCAGTGATTGTCTTTATAAGATCTGATCAACGGGCAGTCGATCGTCGGCGCGGTTTTTTCTCGTCCACCTGACCAACTACCATCAGTAACCAAAATAGAAAGGCGGTGTTTCATTTTAGGTTTATTCTTAAAGTATTTTAATGTGGTTTTACTCATTTAATTACAAATATCATACGAAAAAAGTTACTTAACGATTACACCCTTCACAAATAAAAAAAATGTGTTTCGTGTAAATACATGAACTAAATGATGAAACTGATCAAATTACTTAGACTTAGCCTTACACATATATTTTAAACATTTGGTCAAGTCACAAGACTAGCATTCGAATCTCGAAGTATTTTGAATCCGCTGACACTTTTGAATTAAAACGTACCTTTTTAAAACACAGGAAAATACGTTCTAGGGACAGTAACAGGACTTGTGCAGTATAAATTGTATTTGCCTTGAAAACTGTCCCGATGCCAGGTACGGTCTATTTTCAACTATTATCTGAAGGAAACACTATACAGAGACATAGTTTTCAACCTACTTTGTAAATAGAGGTCTCAACAAACTTCATACTAAATAATAATTAACTTATGGCTAATATTTCGCATATTTTAAGGTTCATTATTTAAATATTTTTGATGTGGTTTTACTCATTGTACTTTCGATATCAGTTTAAAGTTTCTTGATGTCTGTTATATAGGGTGTTTGGTACATCGTTTGCCAAATTAAAATGGGGGATAAAAAAAATCTTAGGCTTACGGATTTTTTTATGGCATTTATTTTATTTTTTTTGGAAAACTCTAGAAAACGACTCGTTTAAACTTAATTTACAAAAAAGTTTAGTGCCTAGACCTGATTTTTTTATTTTATTGCAAGGTATAATGTTCGATACTCAAAGGTAATAAGATAGATGAGTTTAATAAAGAACTAGAAGATGTGACTATAGACATGAACGGTGAGGTTAATATCATATGGCGGCAACTATATTCGCACATCATGAAAGCGGCAAATAAAGTACTGGGCCGTACAAGACCGGGAAAAAGAATACCAAGGGAGACGTGGTGGTGGAATGAAGCGGTTCAAAAAGCTCTAAAAGAAAAAAAAGAGGCTTTTAAGGGTTGGCAATCCACTCACTCACAAAACGATAGAGAGGCATATAAGGAGTTAAAAAGAAAAGCGAAGAAGGTTGTCGCCATAGAAAGAAAAAACGCACTGGGCTCATTGTACACTGCCTTAGAAAGTAAAGAGGGACAAAAGGAGATCTATAAATTAGCTAAAGCTCGTAACAAAGCATCTCAAGATTCAATAAAATCAAGGGTAGTAAGAAGCCGGGAAGGGATCTTAGTATACAAGGATAAAGACATCCTTTCGGCGTGGCATAGTTACTACGATGAGCTGCTAAATAAAACATCTAAATCGGTAGTACTTCCTGAGATGAGGAAAAATGTAGGCCTTATATCAGTAATACACCCTCAGGAAGTGCAAAATGCCCTGAAAAAGATGGCAAATAAAAAAGCGCCGGGTCCAGATGGCATACCGATTGAGGCATGGAAATCCCTTGGACAGAAAGGTGTCAGTCTCCTCACACATCTTTTTGTGAAAATCATGGATCAGGCGCAGATACCAGACGCATGGAGGCTTAGTACCATAGTACCTCTTTACAAAGGCAAGGGCAGTAAATACGACTGCAATAACTATCGTGGAATAAAGTTGATGTGCCACACTATGAAGCTGTACGAAAGAGTCATCGACGCACGGTTGAGATCGGAATGTGCTCTGTCCACTACCCAGTACGGCTTTGTACCTGGCTTATCCACGATTGATCCGATGTTTGCCATAAACACGGTTGCACAGGAATATGGAGCAAAGAAAAAACCCCTGTACGTCGCGTTCCTTGACATGGAAAAGGCCTTTGATCGGGTGCCTCGTCCAACTATCTGGTGGAGTCTTCGCAAGAAAAATATCCCAGAAAGGTATATCGAAATTGTAGCCGACATGTACAAGGACGCGAAATCATACATTCGTACAACAGTAGGACAAACAGACCCTATAGCAGTTACCGAAGGGGTGCATCAAGGTTCTGTGCTCAGCCCTTATCTTTTTTGCTTGGTGATGGATGCCCTTACTGAGAACGCTCAAAGCCTTGCACCGTGGACTTTTATCTACGCAGACGACGTGGCTATCTGCACCGACACCAGATATGAGTTAGAACAGGCATTAAGGGAGTGGAAACAACAGTTACAAGCAGGAGGGCTTGTGTTGAGTGTGGCCAAAACTCAGTTCATGGTGTGTAACAAAACGGACTCAGGTGACGATCCGCTTCTAATTGACGGTCAGGAAGTCAAGAAGTGTGACGAATATAAATACCTGGGTTCGATGTTACACTCAAACGGTGGAGTAGAAGCCAATATTCAGCACCGAATCGCAGCCGCCTGGCTAAAATGGCGGGAAGTAACTGGAGTAACCTGTGACCCAAAAATGCCTGTCAAACTAAAGGGCCTTGTCTATAAGACCATAATCAGGCCAGTACTGGTGTACGGAAGTGAGACGTGGACGGTGACCCAGCGACATGTGCATACCATACAGGTAGCCGAGATGAAGATGTTGCGGTGGATGTGCGGAGTTACCAAGCTCGATAAAATCCGTAACGAGTACGTGCGCGGCAGTCTTGGTATCCGGGACATCGCCGACAAGCTACAGGAAAGTAGGCTCCGTTGGTATGGCCATGTTCAAAGAAGGCCTGCAGACTACATCGGCCAAAAGGCTTTGAATTTGTCCATCCCAGGGTCCAGAACCAGAGGTAGACCGAAGAGGCGATGGACAGATCTCATAAAGCTGGACCTCAGTTCTTGCGACGTATCGGCAGATGATGCGTTGGACAGGGAGAAGTGGAAGAAGAAGACGAAGAAAGCAGACCCCACAACCAGATGGGAATAATAATTGCTCAGGAGAGAGAGATTGCAAGGTATAATGTTGTGCGGTTCTATCAAAATACCAACAAGTCGGGTCTAGTTATTTTTATTGACCAAACGATGTACCAAACATGCTGTATTAGTTACAAAAATACCTAGTCACGCCTAGTTTGTCGCGGATTGCTTTATTAGTATCGAGGCAATCGATTTCGATTCTCATCATGTTTTGTGACATTAGCGCTTATAACTAGGTATTACATTTGTTTGACGCCACTATCTTATGTACTTACTGATTTTTGGTCCCTAACAACAATACATAGATCACTTTATCTATCCAAATATCATAAACCCTCCATGATGCGTTCAAGAACCGCACATTATGATCACCATATAAATATACTGTTTTATTAGAACAAATTTCTTATCTGTGAAAATGTTATTATTGCTAAATAATAACATCGATCTCAATAATAATATTTATTCAAATTTCGAACATCTTTGAAAAACAAAGAAATTTCATTTGACCTCTATTCTAATATCAGTCGAGATGACGTTTAGTTCGAAATGAATTGTCAATTTGCAATCAAATTTGACAAATATCGCACGTAAGTAAGATATCGAACGATATGATAGTTGGAGCCGACTCTAGTTTGTCTCTGAATTAAAAAAACTATGACAGCTGCCAGAAAATTTCATTACCGCCATCACCGGGTAATATTTGTCGTAATGTGCGACTCCTGAATGCATCATGGAGGCTTATGATATATAGCTAGATAAAGTAGTGTATGTAACTGTACATAATTAGGCATTAAAACACTCGTGTGATGTTATTATGAAAATTGCCTTTGGCGCGTTTCATAAACCCATACTCGTGTTTAATACCCTTCATTGTGTACAGTCACATAAACTACTATTTTGTATCCGGCCTTAAATATACGTACATAAATAAAAAATAAGCCAATAAGGATGTGACTCGTTACGCCTAAACGTCTGGATCGATGTTAACTACGAGTAATTTATCGCGGGAAATTTCTAGTGTACATTAAAACGAAATTACTGTCGTCTAATCAAATATTTGTGCACCTACCCTACATTTAGAAAAATCTTAATAATCTGGCTTGAAATAATTATATCCGAAGTATTGACCCATACATATCGCTGCTCCGATATTACAGGGTTATATGTTACATTTTCAGAGTAGTTAAAATTAGACTTCTTGTCATTATGACAATATTCTAATTTGAACTCGTCAACAGTGAAACATAGAACCCTGTAAATATTCAGCCAGCGATATATTGTCATGGCGCAGTCAGTAGGACATGAACAGGGAATCTGAAGTAAATCAATTATCTATAATATCTATTCAATTTATTTCATTAACAATTGTACATTGTGTTTGAGAAGTTATCAGTTAAGATAGATATTACAGTTATATCGACAGCTAATAGGCTAGTTGACTCATGTCAAATTGTAATAAACTAATGCAAGAATCTTATATACTAACTGGATATTGCATGCCGAACATTCCTTTGAAGCCAGAAAAAATGACCTTGAATTACGTCACGCTGATCTTGCATCTCTTTCTTTAAGGTGTCCATGATTAAGCATACATTAGGAATATCCCGCGGAATTTGACATATACAACAGATTGATGATTGATGATTTTGTAATTTATTAAATTCAAATCCGATCAACTGTTTTATCATGAAAGTGAACACCCATCCTAGTAGGATAGGAAAGTATATGCATAGCTAAATTTTATTGTTGTTTCGTGCGTTGCCGTCCCGCTCGCACTGGCTAATTTACCAGAAAGGAATGGAAGCCTTACGTCGGCGATAAAACATTAGCATTCTAGGCAATGCTGATTTCAAGTGTCCGTGTAACTGGAGACTACTTGCTGATACTTAAACGGACGGCTAAATGTATGGAGAAAAACGCGACGCATACGTCAACGTCCCTTTTTCACCGTGTATTAGCCGCCTTTACGCAACGCCAGAGTATTGTGAGCACCTATGAGGCCAATCCTTAAATATAGTAGCAATTTTAGTATAGGTACACGTTTTTTGTTTATATGTGTTTGTGAATACGAGTGTGACTATGGCTAAGTTCACAGTGAGGTAGCCATTAGTGGATTAGGTTAGCAATATACTTACCATTGGTGTAGGTATCAATGTGACGTTCTGTAGTAAAAGATACCAATTTGTCAGTCCATTTTTGGTTGCATTTCTATGCCACTCTGCACTTAGTCCGCCTTAATGATATCCGGCAAAAGGTTTCCTTTTACCTGAGCACGCCACAAATAGTTACTAACAAAAACATAAGGGGCGTATTTGTCAATGGATAAAAAATAATAAAATACTAGGACGTTATAACAGTTTCTTTATTTTCCACATGTGAGAACAATTTCGACAGCAGGGTCATCAAATTGTCGAACGCTCTGAAACCCTTTATCGGTACAATCGACAGCCAAAACCGCCTCCTTCGTTCATCTTTTGGAAAACTGCAATATTTAATATTATTCAAGGAAATTGTAAAGACACAAACAATAAACATGTTATTCTGTGATATGAATTATGAGAATAGAAAACGTACTAAGTTGATAGATTTAGGTCCATTTTATACGAGTAAATACCATGCATGAAAACGAATTGGTCACCCGAGTTGTAAAACCACACAATCTTTAGTTTCTCATTTAAGACAATGTTGAACTTCAAATAAACAAAATATACTTCTAACTTATCATTATAAACCTATTCGTGGGGTTCTTGAATAAAAATTTACAAGCAAAATAGAGCTTACAAGCAAAATAGAGGAAGACTGATTGCTAGTAAGATTTTTGAACATTTTCGTAAAATAAGTACTCACCCATAAAATTTTGTGTCGGATTTCTGCCTCCAATTACTTTTACAATGCTTTACTATGCAATACATAGCGCATTACGCAAGTAAATCGACGAAATACGTTTATTTCACGAAAAAAATTATTGAATTGGTGAATGACTTTTGACAATTCTGACATATCGGCGATATTTCTTTATTATTAGTGTTGTCATAGTACGTAGGAGGTGCATACCCGTGAAATGAGAATTTTGATTCAGTTATTTTTTTTTTGTATAATACATAGAAAACTAAGTAAATTTGATCGCAGAAAGTTTTATATGAAAAATATAAATTTTTGTTGGAATTAGCTTAAAGTAAATTAATTAGGTAATGCCCGATAATTCTTATTTCTATAAAAAATAAGTTTTTTTATAAATAACATGGTAACACATCACAGTGTGGAAAAGAGATAAAACATATGAGCAAAGGTGAATGAACCTGGCTTCAACTCATAGTTCGGCACGCAACATCCAGTTAGTATATAAGATTCTTGAACTAATGCTTATTCCGTATAGTATTTAGCAAAGGAAACCGTAATATTTATTTTTCAATTCATAAAAGTGAAAGATGACTGAATAAAATTAACTTGAAAATATGGTTTTTAATCTGTATTTTGAAATGCTTAAAACGCTGTCCGCCATTTTCGCTTATGATAGTGACGTCATTGGGCATGTAAACAAAACTGAAAGTCTACTTTGACGACTTCGAATAGTGCCGTCCCTCTCGATCTCCTGTCAAAGTATATTGGAGTGAGCGGAATGACACTATACGACGGTCGAATTTCGAATATTTACAGGTAATTCTACGTCACGCCACAGATTAGCAAAAGGAAAAAATGGCGGACGGCGTTTTTGACTGTTCATGAAATTTCTAATTTTCAATTGATAAAATTGAGCTTTCTAGCTTCTACAAAAATACGAGACATTTTTTTTAGAGCTAGTAAGATCATTATTAACCATTTCATATATATTTCAAAACTGGGTCTAATAGCCTATTAAATAATGCTTAACTAATTACATTATCATTTTCATATAATATATATAGCCAGGAGGCTTAGATAAACACCGGCTATAGGTGAAATAAGTATATTTTGTAGATAGAACAAGTAAAAAGTATAAGAAATTAACAGAAAAACACAAAACAACAGTCGTCTTCCGGCAATGAGTATAAACTCACATACGTCTCGCTCTGACACCTTCATTCTTACTATTCTCATTCAAATACAAACCTCTGTCATTCATCACCAGCCAGCCATCAGTCCCAGTCCCACAGTCGGCCATCCTGCATCCTTGCCTGTCCCCAGGTACACCTCTATTGCCTTTGCCAACACTTCTGGCTACTTCAACTTAACTGACAACACAACATAAACATAATCAGTAACATCTTGGAAAATAATCATCACACAACTCAAAGAAACGTCTTCAACAAAAACATATCCAAAAACCAAAAATAAATCTACCTACCTACTAACTGAGCCGTAAAATAAAGATATATCGTCGTTACGGAGGCAGTCGCTTAATAAAAACAATTGAGCACTCACCCAATGTGACGTGTGGAGTCCTCTACCCCGTAGACCACGGCTTCATATTATCCGCCGACGAAGATGTGCGTGCCGGCCCCTCCGTCGAACTAAGCTCCTTTTCTACCTCGTACCGATCCTTGCCTCTAACTGCTGTTACTTTGTACGGTCCAAAGAACTTCGGCTTCAACTTAAGACACGTACCAAATTGAGTTCTCAGTATGGCGACTCTATCTCCTATTTTATAAACGGTGCTCTCCTTCCGTTTCCTATTGTAGGTAGTCCTATTTTCCTCTTGAATCTTCATTATCTGTGCTCGAGCAGATTTACGTAATTGCTCTCTGGCTTCGTCATAGCTATCACGACTTTCTTGTGATAACAAATCATAAATTTGAATGTCCTCCTTAGTACGCATCTTCGTACCATGCATGAGCTCAAAAGGCGTCGTATCAATGCTTCTCTGATATGTACTGTTGAGAGCCATCCTGCAGTCTTGCCACATGCCTGTACCATAGTCCAGGTTCTGCAATGCACAGTTTCGTCAAAACAGCTATAATTGTACGATGCATCCGCTCGACCTGACCGTTGCCTCGTGGTATACCAGTCGTCACTAGCACGTGATTAATTCCTTCGCTCTCACAATATTCTTTGAAATCGTTACTGGTAAACGCCGCTCCACGATCTGTGATTAATCGAAAAGGATTTCCATAGGCCTGTTGATGCACTTTTAGCTTATCTAAAGTTTCCTTCGTGGTCGTGCTCTTCGTCGGAAACACCCATACAAACTTTGTAAATGCGTCTACTAACGTGAGTATGTAATTGTACTGCTTCTTCGTTTCAGTAAGCGGTCCCACGTGATCGCAATGGATGGTGTGCATCGGTATACTTCCTTTATCGATACAATGTAAAAATCCTTCCTGTTTCCCGCTCTTTTTAGTAGCTAATAAACACGGAATACACGTCACAATAAATTCGTCAATTTTGCGGGACAACTCTCGTATATGGTAGTCGTGTTCTACCAACTCTATCATCTTTTTCTTGGCAAAGTGTCCCTTTTTATGCACCTTTTTGATAATTTCACGTTCCATGCCACAAGGTATGACCAGCTTTTGTCCTTTATACAGCACGTCGTTTTCAATTGCGTAATCTAAATACGTTTTATCTTTCAAGATCTCCCTTATGGCGCTCAATCCGCCATCTTGCTCCTGAGCTTGCTTTATCCGCTCATGAAGCTCTCTCGTCACTACTCCAATATGCGGTGCTCGGCTTAAAGCGTCAACATGCCGCATCTGCGATCCGGTGCGGTGCTCTACCTCGTAATCGTACTCTTGTAGCACTAAAGCCCATCTCGCCACTCGTGTCGACATGTCCTTCTTCCTCAGAGTCATTTCAAACGCCTGGCAATCTGTAACAATTTTGAACTTAATTCCGAACAAATAATGTCTCAACTTCTTCACACTTTCTATGACCGCCAATGCTTCTAGCTCATAGCTCGTATATTTCTTCTCAGCGTCGTTTGTCTTTTTGCTCAAATAATATACTGGATGCAACTGACCGTCATTCGGGCATCGCTGCAATAATATTGCCGACATCGCTAGCATAGAGGCATCAGTATGCAGCTCAGTATACAGTTCTCGGTTAAAGATCCTCAAAACCGGTTTGCTTGCCAACTTCATCTTTAATGCCTGAAATGCTGCCCTCTGCGGCACTCCAAAAGTATACTCAACATCTTTCTTCAATAGTTCCGTCAAAGGTCTGGCAATTAACGCATAGTTTTCGATGTACTTCCTAAAGTACGACGTTAACCCAACAAAACTATGAAGCTGTTTAACGTTAGTAGGTTCAGGAAACCTTACCACAGCGTCCGTTTTATCTGGCGACGGTCGCACCGTGCCATTCTCCACGACGTGTCCAAGGTACTCCACCTTGCGCTGCACCAACTGCGTCTTCTTCCAGTTGATTTGTAATCCGTACTGCGACGCTCTATTCAACACTTCCTTCAACCGCATCACTGCTTGCAATTCATCCTCTGCAAGTATTATTACGTCGTCAATAAAAATCAAAATAAAACCTTTCTCAATAAAATCTCTAAAAATCGTCGTTATAAATCTTGTAAACACTTTTGGACACACAGACAATCCAAATGGAGCTTTTAAAAACTCATATTGTGCATTATGCGTCACAAATGCAGTATACTTTATCGAATCTTCGTGAACAGACAAATGAAAATAGCCGTTCTTCAAGTCAAGTGTGCTAAATACTCTTGCCTTTAGAAGCTTGTCGATGTGATCTTCGATGACAGGCAATGGGTACTCGTCTTTCACCATCTTCTTGTTAATGAGCCTGTAATCGACACAAATTCTCGTGCTACCATCCTTCTTCTTGACTAGCACCAAGGGGCTAGCATACTCTGAATGACTTACCCTAATGACCCCGTCTGTGAGCCACTGTTTCACCTGCCGCTCTACCTCTTGCTGTTCCACCAAAGCGAGTCGTCGTGGTCGTTGAGCTACTGGGACGTCATCCCTCAACACAATACGTAGCTGAACTGGAGCCTCGCACGTCTTCGTCGGTCGGTAAGTATCTACTAGCTGGTTGACGTCTTCGCGCAGCTTTGGATCACTTACGTAACCTGAAATGTCGGAAACACACACACATGATATTACGAAGCCAACCATCGTTAGACTTCATCAATAAAACCCGACTGCCTTCCATAACGAACGTTACATTTTTCAAAAAATCTTGCCCTAAAATAATAGAAAAAGGCATAGTGTCTCTAGGCACAATATACAAAATAACATCTTCATAAACTTGCCCGTCGATAGTAAGGTCCGTTGTGAAATGCCCCATTGATTTCACTCGCATCGCACCGAGTCCCGACATCGCGATCTCACCTCGCTGATATTCCGGTGCGCCTAACGATTTATAACAATCAAAACTAATTAAATTTATGTCACTGCCCGAATCAATCAAAGAAACAACATTTTTATCAAACAACACAATGTTTTTCATCGGTTTTCCATTTTTTTCTTCGTCTTTGTTGACATCCGTCGAACGCGACGTCACCTTGACCTCGAATATGTCAATCGCTTCATTTTTACATACGGAGTTTTCTTTTCGGCCAGTATTTTCACAATGTAGTCCCGTCTGAACACACATCTGTTCCCGTTTTCCCGCCAAAACGCCACTTGTATGCGAATTTACCACCTTGTTGCCCGCCGACGTCGAAGTTGTTGCACATTGCGACGAAATGTGTCCAAATTGGTTGCAACGGAAACACTTAACTCCCATTTCTTTATGAGGACATTCGTTCGATAAGTGATCAGCATCGCCGCAATTGTAACATGCTTTCGTCTTCTTCCTGGCACCCTTCGACTGGTTATGGTTAATATGTCTGTTTACGTTATGCGGTAGACTCCGCGCTTCCGCGTCCTTAATTGTCTGGTAGATATACAGTTTCTCCTTGAGTTCAGCGTAAGTAGTCACACCATATAACAACATCTTATTTACCGGGCTATCCTGGATTCCCTCCACAATATATTTTATTGCCACGTCGTCTGGCATCTTACCACGTTTGCCCAGCTCCTTCAGTGCGAGCATATAATCTAGACATGACTCTTCCTTTGTTTTCTTCCTCGCACTCATCATTTCGTGGATGGTTTTTGAGTCAATGGCATCAGGAAACTCTCTAATAATCGCCGCCTTTAAGTCGTTCCAAGACTTGAATGTTTTCTCAGAGCGCAGCCACAACGCCGCTGTGCCTCCAAGTGAACGCCTTGCAACTAGTAGCCGCTGGACCGCCGTCCAACCGAAGATCTCAGCGTTGTCTTCAATGTCTTCTACCCACTGCCCTGCTGGGTAGGCCTTGTCTTGGCCAGTAAAAGTTGGCACCATGCTTTCAGTGAGATGAAGCATCGGTCCACTCTGCGCTGGTTTCTCTGCTGTTTCTTCGCTGTCATGTCGACTGGTCCGTCTCGTCTCGTTAGGCATTATCGTACCGTCGTAGTCTTCGTCACAGTCGTAAAAGTGAAAGTCGTTGTCGTCGTCGTCTTCACTATTGTACGTCGTCGTCGTCGTTACTGTAATCGTCGTCGTCGTCGTCTTCGTCGTCACGTCATCGTCGTCTGTTTTGCGTCACTACGTCTATCGTCGTCGTACGTCAGTAACCGCTATCGTCGTCGTCTTACTTAGTTACCGTCGTTCTCGTCGTCGTGCTTTTTCTGTCTTCGTCGTCGTCGTTTTTTCAAATTACTTTTTCGTTTCTATCCCGGACGAGCCCCCAAAACTATAGCCGGGAGGCTTAGATAAACACCGGCTATAGGTGAAATAAGTATATTTTGTAGATAGAACACGTAAAAAGTATAAGAAATTAACAGAAAAACAAAAAACAACAGTCGTCTTCCGGCAATGAGTATAAACTCACATACGTCTCGCTCTGACACCTTCATTCTTACTATTCTCATTCAAATACAAACCTCTGTCATTCATCACCAGCCAGCCATCAGTCCCAGTCCCACATATATTCGTTGTTTCGCAACTCTTTAAAATAGCAATATTTCCGAATTGTGTCTCCATATATTATAAAAACGTTTAAAAGCAAAGTCTGACGAATTATGCTCAAAAGTGCAATAAAACACAGAAAATGCTTTAATAAATACTCATATTTCATTACAATATACCGTAACGCTAAACTTTCATTATTTATTGCTTGCGGTAGTGGCGCATTTAGTGGTGAAACTTATCCCAGTGTTTGGCTGAAATATATCATACATATAATGTACTGTTTAACACGTTCGCTGACAGTACGTCGCCAGGCGAGAAATTCAAATGTAGCGATATGACAGTACGTTGGAGGACGTACCTACTCTTGTTACGATTACGGGCAGTACGTCGGCTGGCGATAGTTTTCCCTATAAACACTAAGACAAGTAGCGTTCACTGTCATATTGTAAGTAATCTTATACATCCTACTGCCGTATTAAGGGTATAATTTAATAGGACTATTCCTGTCCCTTACACATACCATACGTCACTCGCACTTGAGTACTACGTCGAACGGCGTGTGCGCTCGCTTACTTTCTCAGACAATTAGTCTGTCAGTGTCATTTTAGGAACAACAACGAAGTGTTATCGCAAAAAACGTAAGTAAAATTTATATAATCGTTCTTAATATCTTTGAATTTAACTTAAATTAGGTTAATAAATACTATTTACTTGTTTTTATGTAGTAAAATTTAAAAATGCCCACATTTGATGTATTAGAAATTGATATTGAGAACATAGTTCTGCTATATTCTACATATTTTTTTAAATAAAATAACTTGATATTATTTGTACATTTCGATACTAAAGGTGCCTTATTTAATTGATAACGGTTGGGTATTGATATAAATTACTCAGGTAGGTTAATACCAGTGTTAACCTTTTACGAATGTTTCTGTGTTGTTTCAAGTAAATTAATAAAGGAATTTTAGCTTGTAGTTAGTCCACGAGTAGGTTTTTCCGAGTATCGCGATTATGATCACGATTTTAAACTGTTTATAAGTGTATGTAGTAGGTATATTTTAATGCAAATGTTATCTTAATGAACAATACTTATATTATTTCAGATGTCATCGAAAAAAACGTCCGAAAAAACGCCTGTTTGACGATTTGAATTCAAATTCGGACACTGAGGTGGATCCATTCGATGACAGTGATGGTGAATATGGCTCCGACAAGAATTATGATCCACAGCAGGTAGGTGGCTACTCAAGTTCTTCAGAGGAAATATTTTCTATTGGACCTCGTCGACACACATCTGGGGGCCCTGTCGCCTCATCGGATTCAAGTCGCATATCACGGAGAGCTCGGATTCTGAGCAGGACGATCAACCTGCAGAACAGACTGAATTAGATGCAGAAGTAATAGATAACTCCCTCTCCCACGAAACATCTCCTGTATTCCTAGTAGTATGGATCCAGCACCAGTGCCAAATTGGCGAAGATCTCCTGTACCAGAGGATCAACCGTGGACAAATACAATTGGTGAGATTAAAAACAAAAACAGCAACTAAAAACACAATAACCCCCAAAAAAACATTGTTGAACCAGATCAAGATCGAAAGCTCAAGTCACTGGCCCCAAACGTCAACCTGCTCCTGAAAAAAAAAACTCATTTCTGAAGTGTAAAATGTTTCTAAGTAAAAATAAGAAGAGAGTAGAGACCAGCTACCGCTGCATTGGATGCCCAGGGCTTCCTCCGCTATGTCCTAAATGCTTCCAAGACTATCACCAACTCCTTGAGCACCAAGAAGTCCAAGAACAATCCTCTTAGTTGATTTTTAATAGGTATACGCAATTTGTGTAAAAAAAGTTGAAAAACCAAACTTTTAAAAATTATGCGATGTTATAAGGAAAGTCCATTGTTTGTACTAAGTTTATCAGGATATTGTTAACTTTTTGTTTTGTTTTTTAGTTTTCACAATATATTTCCTGAGGACTATATATTTTTTGTTGATTTCCCTATAAAGACATGACATCCGTCGACGTAGTGTCGCATTTAGAAATGGAAAGATATGATCAGCATCAACGTCGACAGATGGGTACGTCCCTCGACTTAGTGTCACATATACGCATATTAACGCATGCTCAGCATGACACTACGTCGACAGATGGGATGATCCCTCGACGTAGTGTCACCTTTAGACATACAAATACATGACCAACATGACACTACGCCGACAGACGAGAACGCCTTACGACGTAGTGTCATATTTAGACTGAAATATATATGACCAACATGACACTACGTCGACAGACCTTAACGTCTCATGACGTAGTATCACAATGAGACTGAAAATACATGACCAACATGACACTACGCCGACAGACGAGAACGCCTCACGACGTAGTGTCACATTTAGACTGAAAAATATATGACCAACATGACACTACGTCGACAGACCTTAACGTCTCATGACGTAGTATCACAATGAGACTGAAAATACATGACCAACATGACACTACGCCGACAGACGAGAACGCCTCACGACGTAGTGTCACATTTAGACTGAAAAATATATGACCAACATGACACTACGCCGACAGACGAGAACGCCTCACGACGTAGTGTCACATTGAGACTGAAAAATACATGACCGACATGACACTACGTCGACAGACGGGAACGTCTCATAACGTAGTGTCAAATTAAGGCATGTTAAAATATGCTTATATAGGCACTACGTCGAGAAAATTCATCGTCTGTCGACGTAGTGTTGCACTGAGGCAGGTATTTTTTTATGTAGTTAGGCACTACGTTGCAGGACGTTTACGTCTGTAAACGTAGTGACGGAAGTATTTAAAATTATATTTCTGGATTTATTAGTACGTCTTTTGACGGGCTGTTATTTAGTATGGATTTTTTTACTGCCGTATTACGGTGTCAGGGTAGGAGTCCACTGTCAGCGAACGTGTTAACTAATAACTATATGTTGGAGCGGTGTCATACTCCATACTGCAGAGCTACAATGATTCTTTGAGAATACTATTGAAAGCTACATATGAACTGGTGACGGCACGGCAATGAGGTGGTGATGAGGAGTGTGAATGAATAAACGTTTATGATAACTTCTTGGTGTTGTATTTCTCGTAAAAGTTCACAAAGGAATGAGCAGAGACGTCACTGCACCTGGTACTTAAAGACCATCAAAGTACCATTAAATGGAGGGGAGAAACAAGTAAGTGGTAGTCGTCAAGTAACCAGGTGTTAGTAACATTTTTAGTCAATTGATACTCTGTGTTAATAATTTAACAATACTAATGTTGAATCTACTATTTCTTAAATTGCTATTATTAATTACAATATAACTCATGCACTTCACATGGACTAATAACTTATAACTAAATTATCAAGATACTCAATGATCTATTCAAATGTGCTTCTGAGGTAAAGAAAATCCAATTAATATCATTATTTGTTTTCTAAGATACATTTAAATGCGAAATAATCTCAAAGGCGCTATCACGGCCATACTGACCCGAAGCTCGTGCTCAGAGCGAACGGTTTGAAAAGAAAACTCAAGTTGGTTAAACAATCCAGTAAGTGGCACTTTAACAATGATCGGCTTGTCAGCCCAGTTACGGGACTAAATCCTTCTGATCCATCCACGCAAGTGACTGACAAAACTATACTCTTTATCATATTGCCCAGTTGTTGGACTAAACCCTTCTGATCCATCACAACAAGTGGCATGTTAGTAATGCTTTGGTTGACGGTCCAGTTGCGGGACTAAATCTATCTGATCCATCCACGCAAGTGACCAAAAACTATTCTCTTTATCATATTGCCCAGTTGTTGGACTAAACCCTTCTGATCCATCACAACAAGTGGCATGTTAGCAATGCTTTGATTGACAGTCCAGTTGCGGGACTAAATCTTTCTGATCCATCCACGCAAGTGACCAAAAACTATTCTCCTGTTTATCTTATTTTAATATTGCCCAGTTGCTCGACTAAATCAGTCTGAAAACTAAAACTCATCATATTCGCTATCACGGTCATCCGAGGGTTGGGTTGGGACAGGCTACTGTCTATAGTCAATTATAGTTTGGATATTATTTAAACAAACATTTGTCACGTCACAGAACCCATATAATGTAAATCTGCGCAACCTATTGAATTTCAAAAAAAAAAAAAAAATGACATAGTGGTTTTTCAAGTATCTATAAACGTTTTTCACTTTCTATTTGATACAATTGAGATCATGTTACCTATATTTTTTCTTATCACGGAATTGAAGTATTTAACGAGAATAAATCATTACTCGAACAGTTACGTACTACGTCTTTCTTTTTTTGTAATAAAAGCTGTGTTGTGACTAAATCTTGCTTTTCGATTCATGTGCTATTTCTGTAAATTGGTAGAAAACGATTAAATTGATAAATTTATAACCTAAAGAAAGAAAAATTAAACAAACTATTATTTTCCATAGAAATCTCCAGTGAGCCCAAAAAAATTGATTTACACATTTTGAAACAAAAAAGTTCGTCGTCATAAAATCGATTTGATCAACCATTCATAATCGTTAGATTTGGCAAACAATATGTCTTTGCTACATCACTACAAACATCAACAGAGAACTGTCATAGTGTGTTTAAAAATCATACACACTGTAGGTATTGCAAAAAAAATGCACTCGATGGTGATCGTCAGTGAAGAGAGTGGTCGTTTTCCCTGAATGACCGCCAAGACTGTCAAGCGCGCTAATACTGGTTCAAGGAGGCGCTCCTGTAGTCTTCCGATGGAGCACTTGTCGCGATGATCAACTGAAACAAAAACTCCAAGCACAGTATCACAAAGCTCGGTCACTCCTGACCTGACCTAGATCATAATGGGTAGTACTTTGTAGTACAAATAAAACTAACAAAAGCATGCCTTTATTATGAATAATCCTCAAAAATTTAATAAGGTGAAAATGAAGGTACACTTAAATTATTCTGATTGTAAATTAGCTAGTTTATGCACGAAACGATTCTCGAAATTGAACCTTCGTATTTCGCTTTACTTAAATACGAAATAATCAAACATTCTAAAATTAAAAGAATGCAAGTCAAAAATTACAAAATGGTTGGTCACATTAACATATAATGACCTCGAGGATCTCCTCGAGTTTCGGTAACCCACTTTCTGTCACCCTCTCTCTCACACACACACACACACACACACACACACACACACACACACACACACACACACACACACACACACACACACACACACACACACACACACACACACACACACACACACACACACACACACACACACACACACACACACACACACACACACACACACACACACACACACACACACACACACACACACACACACACACACACACACACACACACACACACACACACACACACACACACACACACACACACACACACACACACACACACACACACACACACACACACACACACACACACACACACACACACACACACACACACACACACACACACACACACACACACACACACACACACACACACACACACACACACACACACACACACACACACACACACACACACACACTCACACACTCACACACTCACACACTCACACACTCACACACACACACACACACACACACACACACACACACACACACACACACACACACACACACACACACACACACACACACACACACACACACACACACACACACACACACACACACACACACACACACACACACACACACACACACACACACACACACACACACACACACACACACACACACACACACACACACACACACACACACACACACACACACACACACACACACACACACACACACACACACACACACACGCGCACGCATGCAAAAGCGCAAATGCGCGTGCCTTATTCATTGCTTTTTCCAAATTTTTATTGTAAGTTTTCTACTAAAGCTTTTTATAGTTACTTCATTTATCTACCTCATAAGTTTCCATAAGTGCAAAACGGGTATCTACTAGATTTTACTAAATTGTGTTGCTTTCCAGGGTGAGGGCCTGGAGATCTGTATTACAGGTTTTCAATACCTAGTTCAGACTCCAGTCCCTCACAAAGGATACTTTGTACCACTTTCATGTTTACCAACTAGTTGTCAAACTGTTTTTGTATGTCCTTTGTGAGGTGAAAATAAATGATATTTTTATTTTTATTTTATTTTTTTATTCTAGACAGAAAGAATGAGAAAAAAAAAATACAGTAAGTTTCGAAGAAATATTTTTGTGACAAACATAGGCAAGTACTGTACATTTATTTGTGCTACTCACTGCAAAGTTTCTATTACTTCAGACTCCATTATTAATATTATTACTGCAGTATAGTCTTCGATTTCAATACGAAAGTTGAAAATTAAATAAAGAAATATGGTCAAAACTAAGCTATTACTTATAATTTAATTTAAACTATATTATGATTGTCATTTATCTCATAAAAGAAAATTCAATACAAAAAAAAAAACAATATTGTTGATGACTGACGTTGAATTTCACAATTTACTGTAGTAATATGAATAAGCCCAAACTTTTATGAAATAAAGAAAAGAGTAAGTATCGAAAAATTAGGGAAATGATGAAATATGATATTTCAAATGTAGGTATCTAAACAAATTTGAAACCCTTTTTTTTAACTCAATTGCAAATTTGACCTTATATTCAAAATCCTCATAATTTCAACAAAACATGAATTATGGAACAACCATGTAAGTAATAAAATTATAAACGAACTTTTTTAACATTTTCCCTCCGCTTAATATTATCACACACGCAGCGAATTATCTGGCCAAATTCCTGTTTAATAAGCTGCTAATGGAGTACAAATTAAATCCATGACTAATAGCAAAATGTTTAATGCAAGATACAAACAGTATCTTTTGACAAAATGTATTACTCAGTAACTGATTTTATAGCAGACACCTAATGATTTGTCATTTCCAGTAATACTACATCTTGACTTTTTAAATGTTGCTGACATTTGTAATAACTATCCATTATTTAGATTTAATTGTATTTTATTAGGATATTTTAAGGCTCCTTTTCTGTCCAAAATTGCTGATGGTTTTAGAAATTGTTGTCTATGATCAAACATGTTTCTTAACATATGAATGTCGCTAGTTAGAAAAGGGCTATTTCGATATATTAGTATGTAAACACTACTCCAAATTGACAAAATGCACGCAAAAAGCTGTTTACTTCTTTTTTTATTTTCGGCTGCACGAAATGAAGGTATGAAATAACTATGTTACAATCAAGAACTCAGGCAAGAGTTCATTCACTTAAAAAATTGGTGGAAATTATCAATGTAATTGTCATAATTATGAAAAAAAAATACATTTTTAAATGTATACGGCCTCTTCATGACGTTTAAATGGAACTTTAACTATATTTTATGTCTAAATCATTACTTAAACATCTATACTATTATAAAATCCTAAATTTGTATTGAAAATAAATTTTCTATGGAGGGAGGTCATGATTTCAGGAAAAATCTCGATAGCGTGATGCAGCCGGATAGTTGTTTTGTATGGACACGCGTCGCTGTGCCAACCTGGCGCCATCTGTTTTCAAAAAAACCGTTGTCCTCGCATCACGCCGAAACGGCTGGATAAAAAGCTACCAATTTTGGTACAGGAATAGCTGAACATCCAATGATGGTTATAGGATACTTTTTATTATGATTAATATTTATCTCTGAAAACATAAATTCCATGAAATATTTTCCTTACAATGTGTAAACCTTATAATGACAGCGTTTGTGATTTTGAATTTAGAAGGACGCGACCCCCGCGTGGCTCTTACGTGTACAAAAACTAAAAAGTATGAATTCGACATAATACCTCCGCGCAGCCCACCGGCATTAACAATAAGGTTAAGGTTGTTTGAGGCGTTGAGTTACGGAAACCGTCTTAGTTAGATAGAAAAGATGGCGCCAATTATCGACCAACACAGACGAAAATATGAGTGCAATGTTCGTTGTAAATTGTCTCATGCCCAAAAAAAAATTATACATTTCTTTAAAAACACAATTTGCGACAATAGGAACTAATGCTCTTTTATTGAATATACAATTATATTCTTCTGTAGTTTGTAAGTATCGACCAAATCCCGGAGACGCAATTAAAAACGTTAATGAATAAAACAGATTTTTTAATGCTATTTTATCGAGTGTAATTGAAATAAAAGTATTTCGAATCAATTTAAGTAAATTAAATACAGTTCTAAATATGTTTTACCAACCAACATTTAGAACATTAGGCGCAAATTTTGGTATTGTTTGTGTTTGGCCTAACTTACTAATAAGGTAGCGAAATGTATAATAAACGATAAATATACGATATATTTAGCGACAATTTTGCATCTATGTAGTTTTTTTTATATATAAAATTTATTCAAAGTAATAAATATCAATCATTCTTTATTTTTAACGGCGTGTTGAGATTTTGTTGATGACCCAATTTTCCGCTAGATGGCGTTGTTACCTTGACAAAATCTCCATACTAGCGGCTGCATCGCGCTGTTAAGATTTTTCCCGAGTTAATAACACCAGCTCCATACATGTAAAGGATTCACGCACGTCGTTGCGTGCCTGTGACCACGATTCGGCACAAGCTAGGGTGTAGTGTGATGGGTTAACCCGGACTTCGAGAATTACTACCGAAGTTGTTGAATATTGATCGCATACCTAATAATATAAGCAGCAGTGTATCAATTATTGAGCGTTGCTGCTCGACAATGTATGCATTTTGTATGAAAAACAACCATGATTCGAGACAAGACAAAATTATAAAATTTACAATGTAGAAAGGATTTCACCCAGCCGGGATTTGAACCCAGAACCAACTGAAATAATAACCGTGTCATCTCATGCATTTTCCTTTGCTTCCTTATTCATTATACCACGGATAACAAAACAGTGAGGCCATCACGTATCCGTTCAGTGGTGCTGTCGCCATTATTGACGTACGCTCGATTGAGTTAAGTTGGCACCTGAATCTTATGGCGTTACTTAGGAAATTATTATGAAAGGTCATATTATTATATTAGTATTAGTACCATTGTAGACGAAAATAATTTATTGTCATCTTAATAGATGTAATTAATATATGTTCAGGTAGGACTATGAGCTAATTATTTTTCAAGGTGCTTTGAATAGTTATCTACAATAATCAATAAATATTCAAAACGATATATAAACATAAGTCTAGCCTCAATTTAAACTAAACCAAGATGATGTTCACAATGGTAGCACCTAAGGTACGGAGCGTTCTAGGGAAGTCGCCCACCCACTAATTTAAGTAGTAACTTAATGCGATGCCGTAGGCCGAGCTCTACGTAGCACTGAAGGTTCAGAGCGTCCCAGGGATGCCGCTCACACATTTAAGCTTATATAAGTGTGTGGGCGGCCTCGCATTAAGTTTTTTAAATCTACGATAGACAATAAATATTCAAAACAATTTTTTAAACATAAGTCTTGCCTCAATTTTAATTAAACCAAGATCATGTTCACAAGCGTAGCACCGCAGGTGCGGAGCGTCCTAGGGAATGCGCCCAACCACTAATATAAGTAGTAACTTAATGCGAGGCCGTAGGCCGAGCTTCACATAGCACCGAAGGTGCAGAGCGTCCCAGGAAAGCCGCTCATACATTTAAACTTATATTAAGTGGGTGGGCGACCTCGCAATAAGTTATTTAAATCTACAATAGACAATAAATATTAAAAATTGGGCGAGTGCGAGTCCGGCTCGCGCATGAAGTTTGCTGTAGGGAGCCCCCCTTAAATATTTTTTTTATTTTATTTTTAGTATTTGTTGTTATAGCGGCAATAGAAATACGTCATCTGTGAGATTTTCTACTGTCCAGCTATCACCGTTCTTGAGATACAGCCTGGTGAAAGACGGACGGACGGACAGCGAAGTCTCAGTAATAGGGCCCCGTTTTTACCCTTTGGGAACAAAACCCTAAAAACAATCTCTTAAACATAAGTCTTGCCCCAATTTTAATTAATCTAAGATCATGTTCACAAGTGTAGCACCGAAGGTGCGGAGCGTTCTAGGGAAGGCGCTCATACACTTAAACTTATATTAACTAGGTGGGCGGCCTCGCATTAAGTTATTTAAATCTACAATAGACAATAAATATTCAAAACAATTTTTTAAACATAAATCTTGCCTCAATTTTAATTAAACCAAGATCATGTTCACAAGCGTAGCACCGAAGGTGCGGAGCGTCCTAGGGAAGGCGCCCACTGACTAATATAAGTAGTAACTTAATGCGAGGCCATAGGCCGAGCTTCACATAGCACCGAAGGTGCAGAGCGTCCCAGGAAAGCCGCTCACACATTTAAACTTATATTAAGTGGGTGGGCGACCTCGCATTAATTTATTTGAACATATTTTATGTAGGTGGGCGTCTTCCCTGGGACGCTCCGTACCTTCGGTGCTAAGTTACTTTATAAACCCTTAGTAATTTAATGCGAGGCCGCAGGCCGAGTTCCACGAGCGTCCCAGGGAAGCCGCCAACCCACTTAACATATGTTTAAGTAACTTAATAGGCGGCTTCTTTGGGACGCTCCGCACCTTCGGTGCTACGCGGAGCTCGGCCTGCGGCCTCGCATGAAGTTACTTCAACTTATATTAAGTGGGTGGGCGGCTTCCTTGGGACGCTCCGCACCTTCGGTGCTACGCGGAGCTCGGCCTGCGGCCTCGCATGAAGTTACTTCAACTTATATTAAGTGGGTGGGCGGCTTCCTTGGGACGCTCTGCACCTTCGGTGCTACGCGGAGCTCGGCCTGCGGCCTCGCATTAACTTACTTTAACTTATATTAAGTGGGTGGTCGGCTTCCTTGGGACGCTCCGCACCCACGGTGCTACGCGGAGCTCGGCCTTCGGCCTCGCATTAAGTTACTTCAACTTAAATTAAGTGGGTGGGCGGCTTCTTTGAGACGCTCCGCACCTTCGGTGTTACGCGAAGCTCGGCCTGCGGCCTCGCATTAAGTTACTTCAGCTTATATTAAGTGGGTGGTCGGCTTCCTTGGGACGCTCCGCACCTACGGTGCTACGCGGAGCTCGGCCTTCGGCCTCGCATTAAGTTACTTCAACTTATATTAAGTGGGTGGGCGGCTTCTTTGAGACGCTCCGCACCTTCGGTGCTACGCGGAGCTCGGCCTTCGGCCTCGCATTAAGTTACTTCAACTTATATTAAGTGGGTGGGCGGCTTCTTTGAGACGCTCGGCACCTTCGGTGTTACGCGGAGCTCGGCCTGCGGCCTCGCATTAAGTTACTTCAACTTATATTAAGTGGGTGGTCGGCGTCCTTGGGACGCTCCGCACCTTCGGTGCTACGCGGAGCTCGGCCTTCGGCCTCGCATTAAGTTACTTCAACTTATATTAAGTGGGTGGGCGGCTTCTTTGAGACGCTCAGCACCTTCGGTGTTACGCGGAGCTCGGCCTGCGGCCTCGCATTAAGTTACTTCAACTTATATTAAGTGGGTGGGCGGCTTTCTTGGGACGCTCCGCACCTACGGTGCTACGCGGAGCTCGGCCTTCGGCCTCGCATTAAGTTACTTCGACTTACATTAAGTGGGTGGGCGGCTTCCTTAGGACGCTCCGCACCTTCGGTGCTACGCGGAGCTCGGCCTTTGGCCTCGCAATAAGTGTAGTGAACGGATGATATTGTGTTTACGCGTGCGAAGCCGCGGGCAAAAGCTAGTGTGTTATAATATTATAAGTATTATAAGAATAATAAGAATTATTAATTACTTATGCGTTTTTTTTATCATATGGAATGCTTTGCTTTTTATGTTACGTTTTTTTTTTTGTAGTGTTGTTTTAAACTTGGATGGTAATGCATTGATTATAATTATAGTAGTAATGTATAATTATTATTGTAATCTATAATGTGTATTGATTTAATATTTAACACCATAATTATTGCTTACAATGAATAAATGAAATGAAACGAAATCAATCAAGCTCTAATCCTCTGAAATCAATCTATGTATAGCGGTCATTATTATCGAATCTCAAGCTTATCAATTCTGAAGCGAGTCTTTGGTGTATAATGTATGAATTACGTTGGTGCATAAAGTATAACTATCCAAAACATCAACAAATATATAAATTTTCGTTCCCGAGGAATGTCAGTAACAACGATTGCAAAATCATAAAATGGAGGGTTGATTATTACCGCTGCCGTTACTACTTGATTCTAACAAGGCTACATTAAAACAGCAATGTTTACATTATTGACAAAGAATATTTAACTACGTAACGGTTATAGTAATTCGAAATCTTTGTTGTAAAATTTCGTTGTAAAACTTTGTTGTAACCGAAATATTATCTCATCGCGGAAACAAACGTCCTATACACTAAAATTTCGAGCATATTATTAATTTCTACTACACATTAGTAAATTATTTTAACTAGTAACACTTTATTGACACATACCCTCTAAACTGAATAGGTTTTTTTTTTATCGCGTCTACCCCAGAATCTACCTACAGTTTCATTTATTATTAAACACTGTACTAAAATCGCAGTAAGTGAACGACTGACCTTTGTGTTTTAAAATCTCTGTCGATGGGGTCCCGGCACACACGCGTCGTTCCTGGCTGATCGCCGATCTTGCGTTGCCTTTACTGGTGCAATGGCTGACGATGTGTCCCACTGTTCCTTACTTGAAGCAAACGATGGACTTCGATATATTCCATTCTTTCCAATAATTTAATTGGTCGACGTGGAAGGGTTAATTTATTTTCATCACTCATTATTTCGGTGGCTGCCGAGAACAGAAGAATATGAGGGTGCAGGATCAACATCGTTGTCCTCGTTGTCCTGATATTGTGGGGCGTATGGCTAAGCTCCGGCTTCTGATGTTGGAGCGGTGTCATACTCCATACTGCAGAGCTACAATGATTCTTTGAGAATACTATTGAAAGCTACATATGAACTGGTGACGGCACGGCAATGAGGTGGTGATGAGGAGTGTGAATGAATAAACGTTTATGATAACTTCTTGGTGTTGTATTTCTCGTAAAAGTTTACAAAGGAATGAGCAGAGACGTCACTGCACCTGGTACTTAAAGACCATCAAAGTACCATTAAATGGAGGGGAGAAACAAGTAAGTGGTAGTCGTCAAGTAACCAGGTGTTAGTAACATTTTTAGTCAATTGATACTCTGTGTTAATAATTTAACAATACTAATGTTGAATCTACTATTTCTTAAATTGCTATTATTAATTACAATATAACTCATGCACTTCACATGGACTAATAACTTATAACTAAATTATCAAGATACTCAATGATCTATTCAAATGTGCTTCTGAGGTAAAGAAAATCCAATTAATATCATTATTTGTTTTCTAAGATACATTTAAATGCGAAATAATCTCAAAGGCGCTATCAATTTCAGATCAATTGTATGAATTTCAGATCGGCTTGACTCCTTGGCGCTGAGACATACCCTCACTCTGCATCTTTTATCGTCCCATAATATTTACTTATTTATTTAATTATAAACCTTACTCTTGAATCATTCTACCTATTTAAAACCGTATCAAAATCCGTTGCGTAGTTTTAAAGATCTAAGCATACATTAGGACAGACCGACAGACAGGCAGCAGGAAGCGACTTTGTTTTATACTACATGTAATGTAACGGGGAGTGCTCCGAGGAGTTGTTCGTATTGATTACTGCCGCATTTTTCCGCCATCGACAATTCTTTCATACTCACCACTTAGTTGGCAATTCAAAACTATGCGTTTTTCTAGAAATTTCCTAACTCGCTCGACTGCAATGTGGAATGAATGTCGCTTGCGGTATTTCCGGACCGATACGCCCTTCAAACCTTCAAGAAAACGGCGTACACCCGCCTGAAAAGCCGGCAACGTACTTGTGACTCCTCTGGTGTATGGGCGACGGTAATCGCTTTCCATCAGGCCATCCGTTTGCTCGTTTGCTCCCTATGGCATAAAAAAAGTTATGGTATTGAATACCTTATACGATATTACATATTACTCATACATTATCAGTTTTCCAAACTTAATAGAACTAACTTACAGAGTAGAAGCCCAGAAAATGCTCCCGGCAAATGAATGAAGACTGACGACTGAATGTCATTACGGCGCCATCTTGGACTTCATTCTGTTTTTAGGGTTGCGTACCAATAAAGACAAAGAGGCTTTACGGCTGATTTTCTGTTCGTCTGTCACAGCGCTCTCTCAGGACTTATACTAAAGATTTGAAATTTGGAACTATTGTAAATATTTTTTGCAAATAAATGGATTACATAATCCTTGCCATCTCGTTGCACACTCTGTACCTCTACGTGACGAAACTCTTCGGCCGGCCTCTCTAAGGGGTTTTTCATATATCCCTTATTTGGCGTCGATGCAGCTCCGGCCGATATTTCTCTGTATGAAACGCCAATTAAACATTTAGTAGCGGGTCATTCTACAAGTAAATTAGTCATGAATGAGTACGTGTAATCACAATTTAGCAAGTAATTTATATTATATTTAACAAAATAATTAATACTTACGCTTGTTTTCCGAAAAATGTGATCTCACGAGCACGACGGTAAACTATTTAAATATACCTACTAGCTCTCGATGTTGGAAAATGGACGACCAACGTAAGGAAATCTACGCATTCATCATTTTTCACGTGATGTCATATCCGAGTGACAATTTCGCGTGCAACCATATTAGCAAATATGGGCAAACGCTTAATTATATATTTATCGCTTGATAAACGCAACCATCATAGGCCCCCATATAGTCGTTTCAACCTGTTAAACTTTTCCACCCTGCGTCTTCCTGTTGGCGGTGGTAACTGAAGATCTTTGCCCCAACTATCATTTGGTTCTACAAAAAAGAACCGACTTCAGTAAAACTAAAAAACCAAAAATAACCCGTTCAAGTACAGATTACATTTGACTCACCCTTCGAAGTCGATCCCAAACCACTCAGTTCTTATATTTATAGTTATATTATAGTTTACGCGAGGTTTGGAACCGACTTCGAAGGGTGAGTCAAATTGTAATCTGTACTTGAACGGGTTATTTTTGGTTTTTTAGTTTTACTGAAGTCGGTTCTTTTTTTTGTTAATTTTTTTTTTTGCTTTTTTGTGATACATATAAAAGTTCTGTGGCCATCTGTGGTGTTCATCATCAGTTTCCTTACACCAAATCCTATTTACTGAATGTAAATTCTTGACTTTATCAATAAATTACCGAAAGCGCCGTACATGTCCCGAATTTGAAGAGTTCCCTCGATTTCTCCAAAATTCCATCATCAGATCCCGACTAACGTCCCGGCCAACGGGACCAACTCGGAGTTATACCCTTTCGATAAAAAAAAAAAATTGAAAATCGGTTCACGGTTCTCGGAGATATCGAGTAACAGACATACAAAAAAAAAATAGTTCGAATTGAGAACCTGCTCCTTTTTTGAAGTCGGTTAAAAATTAGGTTAGATTATAATAATACGGATCCACGGTGCGCGAATCTGATTCGCACTTGGCTGCTTTTTAGTGATTCAATTTCAAGCCAGCTTTTATACCGCGGCAAAAAATCTGGATGATAATTCAAACGATCCATCCCATCGATGGCGACAGTCACATTAGGTCAAAGGTTACACACAGGTAAAGGTTACCAGCGCGCACCAGCGTGCCCGGCTCCGTCTTCCGGCTTTATTAGGACAAAGTTGGAACGCGTTTAAAGCGACTCCTACAGGCACGCTCTTTGTTGTTGGTCACATTGTCCCACGACCAATTGAGTGTCATTTTACACTAACAACCAAATAAATACTGTCCTCAGGTGGCATTCCGGAAGAGCATGAATAAATTTAGTGTTTTACTGTGTGTTTAAATCATCTTGTAATAGATTAAAAGCGTCAGTCAAAGTATGGGACCCACCAAATGAGTAAAAATATTGAGTAGGCCTTAAATAATAGGTATATGTTTATTTTATACAGGGTGGAAAAAATATGGGCCCTAGAAGGAAGCTGTCTTAAATCCTTAAGTTAGCTCATTATAGTCAAAGGAAACCTTCTTTCATTTTTAAAAAGATAAAAAACTGCATTCAAATATTATCTAAAATATAGGCAATTTGTTTTTACTTGTTCCTCGTACTAAAAATGATAATAAAATTAATGTTAGATTTCAAGATCGTGTTCATTTAAGACCCCAACAATATAATTCTTTTACGTGTTTCTTTTTGGGTTTTTTAGTACTTAACACGTTCACTGCGGTACGGGGGCCTCCGAGCCCCGTACGACGTCGTCGTTCAGTGCGGGAGACAAAAAACAGTGTTTACTCGCTGGTGCGGAGCCTGTAACTTTGGTATTTTTTTGTCTACGATTGACACAAATATATAATTTTGATCCTAAAGTCTAATCAGGTGATATTTAAAAGATAAACGTGGTCCCACGAACCCCGTACCCACCACAGAACAAAAATTGTCTTCCAGTGGGATACGGGGTACTGAGAACCCCGTATAGATATAAGCTGACCCGTGCGGGCTAATGAGCTCAGTGTCACTAGTGCAGTCATTATTGCAAGTCTTGTTATCGATATCGGTAAATTGTATCGCAGATAAGATCATACGGAGAAAACTGTGCCAAAAACCACTGTGTTTAAATTGTTATAATTTAGAAAATTAATACAGCTCAAATGTATGTGCAATATTTTGTATGTTGTCAAGTTACTTAAGACTGTTCCACTTGTTTATTTTATTATATGTATGTTGTCAAGTTACTTAAGACTGTTTATTTTTTTATATGTAGTTTAAATCACGTTTAAAACATAATTATGATTAAAATTTATCGTTTGTTTTTATTCCCATCACTATCAACTTATCGACACACACACAGTCTGTGCGGTCCGGTGTCCGCTAAACCCCATACTCTGTCAATTCTAGTGCGATACGGGGATAATAAAACCCCGTAATTTATTTTTCTTCTAATTTAATAACCTTTCATCGTGTCTACGTGCGGAAGCAGGGACACATAGGTCATATTATTCTCTTTGAATGGATGAAAACAAATTTGTAAAAAAATATGATTTCAGGATTTTAGAGCAGTTTTAACTGACGAGTACGGGGCACTTTTATACCCGTAACGCATCACGGCGAAAACCACTACGGTGTCAATCAGGCCCCGTAACGCACTGAAATTCAGGACAGAGTTTTAGATTGCCGCAGTGAACGTGTGAAGACAAGCGAATTTTAGAACATATTTGAATACAATTGTGTATAGGTATTTAAACAATAAAATAATGTTTCCTATAAATAAAATCAGCTAACTTAAAGACTTAAGGCCTTACAGATTTAAGGGGGATTTAAGGCAGATTCCCTCCAGAGCCCATATTTTTTTCCACCCTGTATATTTGGCTTTCTTACCTCATGGGATCCAAAACGTCCCGAATTAGGAATATTTTAGTAGGTAATTCGCAACCAAGGCTTCCCTGAGTTGGGAATCATTGCATTAGATATAAATCCATGAAAGTTAAATGTTAATAATGACTTTTAAACCAAAGTTTTCGTGCCCATACAACCCATCAGCAGAGAATTAAGGTCTGACATTCTCTCGCGATTCCTGACTTCTTTGAATAAATGAACGCCCAAGTTTGACAGGTAAAAAGGGGTTGGTTAAAGTGTCGTGCACCTGACATACGGGTGTAAATAAAAGGCATATGCAGGCCAAATTTGCTAGTAGAGAGGTCACAAACTATAAGAGATGGGGAAATCTGTTCTTAGGAACCATGGCGTTGAATTTAGATTTAATAAAAACTTTTTTTTATAAGTTTCATACTTAATTTCATACATAACCCGGTTAAAACCGCTGTAAAGAATGTTACAATGCGACATGCTATTACTTACCGAATTTTGCCAAGGTTGTGAATGAGATTTATAAAAAATAATTGAATGCAGTTTCTATTAAATCTAAAATCGACGTCATGGATCCTAATAACAGATTTCCCTATCTCTTATAGTTTTAGTTTTTCCCTACTGACCCATTTGGATTGATCACCCTGTATAATGGACCAATTCGTCTATTCGCAACGTGCCAATCCTCTTTGAAGAACCTAATAGTGAGAGGGTACTTACAAAATATAGTCCTTAATATTCCGTAATAATTCGAACAGACATGCTAGACTTTCACCTAGGAATAATCTTGTCCGAAGGGTGTCACCTGGCACCACGAACAGCGTTACCACATCGTTGTGACCTAGTTTTTAAGTGTATTTCCGAAAGCCGAAGTACCGCTTAGAGGCCCTTTCTTAAATTTAATGGAATGTAAGGTGTACATCGAGCGGATGCTGTCCCTATCCGTGTCATGGGACACACAGAGACAGACGAGCGTCCGCTAGGTGCAAGAACTATTCATGGATATATGGAATCTAAATACAAATTGAGCTATGGGGATGAAATGGAGGACTGGCTAATTGGGCTATGGATTGAGACTATCAGGCGTCTACCAGGAAAAAAGTCTCATGTGTATTGGCACTGGTAGACGATGACTCGCTTCCCGCTTTATTGTTATATTTAAGCGATCTTGGGAACACTGGTTTTAGTTAGATACTTTTATTGAAGTGAAACTTCTAATGCGACTTCCAACAAGGTTGCGTTAAACGTTTAACGCTACGGCGGAGGGGGTAGGAAAGCACTGTTGCGTTAAACGTTCAACGCTCCTGGAGAGGGGGAATAGAAAGAGACAGAGCGAGAGTGAAGAAGTTTGTCTTTAAGAAACAATATGAGTTCACTAAAAAACAATTTCTTCCCCTATTTTCATTTGCACATTACGAAGTTTCACCTCTTCCGCGCGGAGGGACTCCACGCACAATTTTTTTTAGAAAAGGTTAAGTTGGTTATTTTTTTTTTGCTTGTTTTTCGTTTAATAAATATGTATGCTAGATTTTAAGGTATAGTATAATATAAGGTATGATCATTGGGCCTGATATCTGACGTAAATAATTTGAGACCCGGTGCTAATCCCGCGGGAACGCAAAATTAATCCAAGTTGTCAGCTACCTCCAAATTTTATCAAAATTGGTACAGACGTTTGAGCATGAAGAAGTAAAAAATATACAAACACTCACAAATTTTCGCCTTTGGGTATAATGTTAGTGTAGTAAAAATAATTATCGTCAATGTACATGCGTTTTATTTTCATAATTTTATAATAGAGCATTTCTCAAAAAGTGACGTCAACCCTTGGTTTGTCGAAGCACTGATCAGTGCAAAGTATTTAAATTCTATCTAAACATAATAATTGAGCTTCAATTTAACTGGCAAATTTTTGACATAACATAGGATGGGTTCATGGTCTGTTATTTTTTTCCTTTTTAGTTACCAAATTTCTTTGTGATTTCCAATACATTGATTTCATATTATAATAATATATGATTAAAAAACTATAAGCATAACATAACCTTAATTACTAAAATAATTGGTAACGAAATAGGAAAATTATATTGAACTTTCATTGAAGTCTTAATTGTGTACAAACTTTTTAAGACAGGCTCAATAAGTAAACTTGAGCAAAGTGCGTTCAAATCCATTAGATCGGACAAAGCAATCACTCATGCGTTTCAGTGATATAACTTCAAGCGTAATCAAATAACATAAGTGGAATATACGTTACTTAAAACGTAATATCAAAGGACGTGTAGGTAGAAACCTTTGTGATTACAATAATTCTAATGGAGTAGAAACTTTCGCCCTTTAGACTTGTACCCTCAGGTTTACTCTCGTAAGACCCAAAACACAAGGTCATAATTATATAAAGTACATTAGTACACGCTTAGAATATCTTAAGTTAAATAGAAATGGCCAAAATGTGGCTTCGGCAACTTTACAAAGGTAACTTTGCCAAAGTTCTGTAAAGCAAATATGGATGAATAACTTCAGAACTTCAATTCGCATGTGAAACTGGAAAACCAGAAAGATGACTGACTGAGTTTTCGCTTTTAGATTCGAGGTTCGACTCTTGCACGTATCTTTCCGAGATCTTGCCTCTATAGCATCGGTACTTTTGGCGATAAGTTTACGCTATTTGACCGCTACATCGCTATTAAGTAACAGGAACGGATATTTCTAATTTTTACATATTCTTCTGTTGATGGAGTGATACCTAAATGGCCAATACCTACTTATATCACTCAAATGGGTTAATCTCAACGTCGCGTCTATTAAATTAAACCTAATGATTAGGTTAGGGTATATCTATTCAAAAAACTTTGATCCTTTACTGCGAACGTCAACATACCTACATCACAATTTTTTTGATGATGTCAATCGATTCTCTTTTTTATTGGGATCAAATGTCTATATGGGACTAAGTACACTTAGACTTTTACTTGACTTCTTTGGATGACATTTATCTGTAATGCCTGTCCTTTGTATCTTTATTTTTTGAAATGAATGTAATCTGTTTAGTGTGCCAATAAAGAAAATACAAAATAAAATAAAGACTGCTCTAAACGTCAGAAATTAGGGATCGAAAATTCATGTGAATATTTACCTAAAGTTAACAAAATCCTATTGCTATCTCACTCATACCTCAAACCAAGTCGCCTATACCTACAACTGAACAACAAATTTAGGCCAAAGTTTAGTTAATAAAATAATCCGATTTTCCGATGCCTAGAAATTACCGTCAAAGAGCAACATTCCTACGGAGCGCTAAAAACGGTCCATACAAATGGCCACCATTTTTACCGTGAACAAGTGGGTTTAAGTTCATGGTCGTCATACAATTATTGTTTTGTTAAATTATGAGAATTCTGAAAATAAGTTCAAAATTTATTTTGTGTTTAAAAATAAGAGCATAACATTTGCGTGCATTTGAAGTCGCATTCAAGTCAAAAAAAGAATTTTATTTTATTTCTTTGTTTCATGACATATTTAGCTAATATTATTCATATTACTACAGTACGAGTATGTTGTATAATTCAACATCAGTCTACAGCTACACTCCTATTAAAGGGGTCAGAAAATGAGAACGGTAGGTATCCATCAGAGACGAGTTGGCGACGCGTTCACAGATCCAACAGATCCCAATTCACGACGGCTTCGTACATAATGAACAAAGAAAACACGAATTCCAAGAATCCTATTACGCGGCACAATTCGCCTAAACTAAAAACGGCTTGATTAACAACTAAAAGGGCACTCACGGCCCAGATAACAAATGGCAAGCTGTCAATGCCGAGGACAGTGCATTAACATGTCACGAAGGGTTGGCAGTGATCGATTCATCGGTGTGACAGGCGATTTCGGACCACATTGTTGTGCAAACATTACAAGTTTCAATAGAAGAGACGAAGCGATGGTATTTTGGAGAATTAAGAAATGCCTCTAAGCGACAACAGCCAAAAATTCGAATATTCGAACTTCCAAACCTCTGGACATACGAAATAAATTTTGTCCAAGCTGAAGTAAAAACACTTCGCTCGCTCGGTCAGTAAGGCTGTGCAATTAGTGTTTCCAACAGAACCAAGTAGTTCAAACAAGTTCGATCAAACAAGTAAGTGTATTAACAGGCGAAACCGTTAACTACTGTTCAGATTACTTCAGAGTAGATAAGATAATGGGGAGTTAGTGAAGCTATCTCGTTCTACAGCATGTTTTAAGATGCACAAAGGCATAGAATAAATAAATATTAAGGGACAATTTTACACAAATCGACCAAGTCCCAAACTAAGCAAAACTTGTACTATGGGTACTAGACGAGGATATAAAATAATATTATATAAATACATATAAAGATAACATCCATGACCCAGAAACAAATATTCGAGTTTATCACACTAATATTTGCCCCTGCTCGGATTCGAACCCAGGACAAGGAGGCAGGTGCCAACAGCGTCGTCTAATTATTTTTTTTGTTCGAGAGCATCTCCAAGTTGGTCCCATAAAATGTTGAACTGCTCAAATATATAGACACATCTATGACGATTCCGTTGTTTTCATAGTAACTAGTTCAGTTGTTGTCGGGATACAATTTCTTATGTATACACTTTATTGTACATAAAAACAAGAAAAAACACATTACAAAAGAATAAGCACATGCTTATTTCGCATAGATTAGTTCGCCTTTGTACATACAAAGGCGAACTTATCCCTCTAAGGGATCTCTTCCAGTTAACCTTTGAGCAAATGAGTGCTAAACACAAATGTAAATGGTAGACAAACCAAGCAAAATTTACAATACAAAGGAGTATAACTTTACAATAATACACATGAAAATGCAAAAACCAACAGAGAGGCATAGGCAAATAGTCAATATAATACATATTACGTAATATCTATATAAATACATATACATAATATTCAACATAAATATAATTATAATTACAACAAAAACAACAACCTAATCATTCGTTCGACAGCTTTATGGTGGAACACACTTACATATAAATATACATATATAGACTGCTAAACTTATAACCCTTCCTTTTGGCTTTGCCTTCATCATCATCATCATCTCAGCCATAGGACGTCCACTGCTGAACATAGGCCTCCCCTTTGGACTTCCATATATACCGGTTGGAAGCGACCTGCATCCAGCGCCTTCCGGCGACCTTTACAAGGTCATCTGTCCATCTTGTAGGTGGACGTCCTACTTGGTGGCTTTGCCTTAGTCGGGTTAAAATAATAGGGGTCTCTAAATATTACTTTTCACGTCTCTTGCTCTAAAAGTTCGACTTTATGCTGTGCGTAGGCGACATAAAGTCGCTTTTTATGCTCTAGAGCGTAAAGTAAAATGGTCGTCGAAGACCAAGGCGATCGGTCCAACAGCCACACAATAAAAGTTACTTAATAAACAGATTTAAAAAAAAAACTTCATAGAATAAAACCCGTTCCAGACCTTCCGATCCGATCCGATTTATCGGAAGAAATCGGATAATGTGTAGTGTATTAGATCCTAACAATTGCGCTACACATTATCCGATTTCTTCCGATCAATCGGATCGGATCGGAAGGTCTGGAACGGGTTTTAACTCTTTATTTTTTTCGTTTCGTTAGTATTCTAAGACCAAGGCAAAAATACCAACAGCCAAAGTACACAATAAAACTTCTTGAAATAAACTTGTAACTTTTATTCACTGTCAATTATTACTTTTTAAACTAATATTTCTCATTGCTTTAGAGCAATTAATTAAAATTTAAAGTTATATTAGTATAAATTTAAATTTTTAAGTATACCTAATATTTACATGATACAGTTTCATTTCCTCGCAATCGAAGTGAAAAGTAGAGTGTGCAACTCGTCCATAAAACGCATTTTACACTCGACTTTATATTCATCCTCGCTCGCAAGCTCGCTCGGATGGATAAACGTCTCGTATAAAATGGTGCGTTTTATGCACTTGTCATACAATCTACTATTTTGATAAAGTCGGTAGTTTTGTAAATATTCGCTCCAAAAACCAAAAAATTGTGTCCACCCTCTAACTTTTCAACCACGGGTCAGAAAAATATGGAGAAAATCATGAAAATGAGGCCTTATAAGTACTTTCAATGAAAACTATATCGAACAAAATCTCTCCCTCCGTTTTTGAGTCATCGCAAAATTTCATAATTTTCTTTAAAAGGACGTAAGTTGACTTCCAGAAGGTAATAAGTAATTACAGTAACTTTGGCGTTTACGACCCTTTTCCGTCTCCGTCTTTGACCGTATTTTGTGAAGGATGAGCAACTACGGAACCCTACACTGAGCGTGGCCCGACATGCTCTTGGCCGGTTTTTTGTATAACTCGTTTGTGTTATGGTTTCCTACGGGACAGGCTCCGCCTAGTGTAGGGACACCAGGGTAACCATTGAATGGCTAAGAATATCATCTTACAAATTCAGAAAAATTCAGTACTTCGTAATAAGTTAACCTAAGTGGAATTTGTAATGATTAATGAATAAATGTTTTAATGTTTTAATGTTAGTGTTAATTCCTTTAACTTCCCCTTGAGCGATGCTACGGACTGCGTCTATATTTACTCTCGTTGAAAGCGGCATATTTTTGTGAAGAAGTAATTAGGTACGTAAAATGATTTTGATCTTAATGTCGGTCTATTCACATAAAAGTTTTATTTTAATTTCCTCTGGTTCGCTAAGGTACGTGAAATTACAATATTTTTCATATCCGTGTTTTTACGACGCAACGAAATTTTGCTTGGAGAAATTTTCATTTGGGTAGGTATACAGTTTATCATCACCTTTATGTCGGAGACATAAAGTCCATGTCATTATTATGCTTGGCATATGAGCGGAATAGAGAGAACAACATTTTTACTATCATTTATATTGTCTTATTTCTGGATAATAATTATAATAATAATTATCTTGCATGATCGAAACAAAAAAAAAAAGATAGGATGAATTCTGGCCTAAAGGTCATGCTCCGGCGATTTCAGTTACCTGAAAATAAATTATATTTATATTGATTGATTGATAGGTCAAAGACTGGCCAGACTAAAGTGTTAGAAGGGCCAATGCCCTGGGCGTTTGGCCTTAAGTTCGCCTCTTGTTTTGTGCAATAAAGTTTAAATAATTAAACTAGTCGCTCTGCAAGCTGTACATCTTACGAGTTTATTTCGAAATGGCTGAATTTTGTATTTATTTACGTTTTCAACTCCCATGTGTCTCCGCCATTTTGAAAATTTTCGAAAAACTGAATCTACTATACTCTATAACACTTGAATAGAATCTTTTTATCGATTCATATTTTATGTGGTAATACCACATTTTTATTTTATTTTCGAGGGGCACACCGAAATGATCGGGAATAGAGTACTTTAAACTGAGTTACATTAAATCCTTTTTTGTCACATGCATACTGGCGACTTACAATCACGATGCCGTTTTTACAATTTAAAAAAAGAACGATATATTTTTTTAATTCCATTTTTAAAGTGACAACTCGATGAACAAAATGGAGCTGACGCGTGAAAATTTTCGTGCAATTATTTACCATAACTTTCGTCGTGGCTTATCTCCAGATGAATGTCGCAATGAGCTTGTTACTATATACGACATTGAAGCACCTAGTCAGACGACAATATATCGGTGGTATGCTGAGTTTCGACGGGGTCGTGCCTCTCTTGGCACCGTACCTTCATCAGGTCGGCCGAAAACGGCGGTTTCGCCTGAAAACATCGCGGCTGTGGAAAAACTACTAAAAGAAGATAGACATGTGACATACGAGCAGATTCGGGCAACCATAGGCATTGGAATGACTGCAATTCACACTATTTTGCATGGTGAATTGGGTGTCAGAAAATTGATTTCCCGATGGGTACCCCATAATTTGTCTGAAGAGCAAAAGGCGGCTCGTGTTGATTGGTGCCGATCTATTCTGAAATGCTACAATGGAGGAAAGTCAAAAGCCGTTTATAATATGGTCTCGGGTGACGAATCCTGGATTTATTCTTATGAGCCTGAAAGAAAGCACCAGTCGGCAGTATGGGTCTTCGATGACGAGGTCAAACCAACGAAAGTTGTGCGTTCTCGAAGCGTGTCGAAGAAGATGGTGGCTTCGTTCGTCTCAAAAAAGGGGCATGTTGCCACAATTCCTCTAGAAGAACAAAGAACCGTTACCGCTGATTGGTATATCACAGTTTGTTTGCCGGAGGTGCTGGCCGAACTTCGCCAAGGGAACCCGAGACGCCGCGTCATCTTACACCACGACAATGCGAGCTCCCACACCGCCCACAAAACAACTAAATTTTTGAACAACGAAAACGTTGAGTTGATGTCCCATCCTCCATACAGCCCTGACCTGAGTCCAAATGATTTTTTTACGTTCCCTAGAATTAAAGATTTATTGCGTGGTCAGCGGTTTGAGAACCCAGAAGCCGCTGTGGAAGCCTATAAATCGGCCATTTTGGCAATGCCTACTTCAAACTGGAATTATTGTTTTAATGACTGGTTTAAAAGAATGCAAAAGTGCATTGAATGTAACGGAGAATACTTCGAAAAACAATAAAATATAATTTATGTATATAGTGCACATAGTTTTTTAAATTCCCGATCATTTCGGTTTGCCCCTCGTATTCTATAATACTTGTCAAATCTACTCTCAAATTTTCATGATAGTCGATTGAGAAATGTGGCCTACTGGTAAGAACAGCTGGAATTCCGAATATCCACGCAGAAAAAGTGATGGTGAAGCTGAAACAGATAAGCTTTTCTCGCTAATAAATAAGAGTAGGTAAAGCACATTGCTCGTAGAATCGATGTCCGTTTCGTTAGAAAGGCTGGATCGTAGACCGCGGAAAACCGTTCTGAAACCCTATGATGGTACTGATATTTTAATTTTTATTATAATTTTTGACATTTACAATTTTATATTAGAAATATTCTAGCTTCCGTTTTTTATTTGTATTTTTTTTTATTTGTTGACGATCCTTTTTGGGATTTTTATTTTATTTATATAATGTTGTTTTTTTATTTTATATTTAGTAATAATTCTATCAATAAATTGCTCTGCTCTCTGTAACTGACGATTCGAAAGTGCTTGTAGCTAGGCCTACTTGAATATTGCAGAGGCCGCGAAATAGGGAATTGTTGGCCGAGTAGTAATAGATGGCCGAGTGATAACGAGGCCATCTAGAGATACGAGGCCGACAATCCATGTTCGCGCCGAGGCTTGTATGCTTTTCTCAAATAAATCCAAGGAAATAGTACAAATGTTCAACTTATATAATCATATATTTTTACTATTCCAGACAACTTTTTACTTTTTTCAAAATTTATTTTTTAAGCTGTTCGGGTTAATGTTTTTGCCATCAAATGTTAAGATGATCCTATTTATTCAAAAATTGCACCTTATTAATTAGATATTGATATATTATTTTACAACAAACGTTATTCCTTGTTTATTTTATTGAATATCTGTTTTAATCTAATTGAATGATCTAGTTAAATATAAGAAATAAAACGTAAATATACAATGCACAAACTACGTTTTTTTTTATTGGCAGTATGCCATAGATTATCAATAAAAGACACAAACCCCACTGAAACAAAAGACAATCTCTTTGTTGGCCACGGCCAATAATGTTGTATGAAATTCCTTTATTGACCTCTAGTTTGAAATTAGAACGAATCTTCAACAAGCGCTATACAAAGACGTATTTCGCGTTCTATTACCACGACCATAAGAACGACATTTCCTTGGATGTTTGAGAAAAGAATATTTTGACTTTGACTTTGACTATGCAAAATTCAAAGTTATAACGACCGAGCTCCAGTTGCTTACGCGTTAATACCAAATTCCTTGTATTTCGATTATTGCATGATTTGCTTGGCGTATTATATGAAAACACGTGAAAATGTAACAATACACAAAATTCACACAATAAAATGCATTGAAAGGGCTTTCCTCTCTGGAGAATCCGTCATAACAAGCCCGCGGGAAGACGTGCGTAGAGCTTAAGATTATAAATTCTGACGATATCATTTCTGTATGTGGTCACAGGTTGGAGTTTGCAGTAGCCTACCGATTATCTCACTGAAAACTAGACATTTACTTGCGTCCATTTTGATATTTATCTACGTTAAACGAAAGATATTGCATTAATCGTAGCCTTAGATGTGGAGCAGAGATAGTTTAACACCCTTACTTAACATGTAAACTAATTTTTATCCGGAAAAAGTATGGATCCCGTAGGATTTTTTATTTTTTTTATCCAAAATAGCCATGCATTTAACCTTGATTGCACCTGATGTTAAGTGACAATAAGGCCTAAGATGGAGCATGCTTGGCTAGAAGATGCCTATTCACTCTCGACTTGAAGAGATCCAAGTTATATTTATCGGGGAACAGGTGCGCAGGAAGAGAGTTCCATTCCTTAGCTGTCCTCATAAGGAAAGTAAACGCAAAGCGTTTCGTACGTGTCAGTAGTATATCGACAACATAAGGGTGGAATCCGAGTCCGCGCCGAGATAATGTATACGATTTCAAAACGAGCAAAGTCGCAGGTGATAGCTAGTTTAAATCTATTTTTCTCAGTAGACTGAAACTATCCGGGATTGTTACAAAACAAACATACTAAACCTAATGATTTCTATATAAAAAAAATACCAGAGTTTACGGTTTATGATATAAAAAGTTTATGGCAATTAAAAATTATGTCAAGTGATGCAAATTTAAGACATATTTTGTTTCATATAAGTAGGGATTTATAGGTTATTAAATTTATAGCTGTCTTTTAATTCAATTCGCATAACGTCCACGGTCAAACTTGTTAACCTACCAATAATTGAATGAGACCTATGTATAGTATAATGGTAATATTTACTGCAAATAAATGATTATCTTATCTCATCTCACCTTATCTTATCTTATCTCATCTTATTTTATCTTATCTTATGGCAAATGAAATTCGGGTAAGTGAAGTTATCTAGCGTGGATAGCGCGGAAATATTTAGTCTGTTTAAGTCCAAACTGCTTTTCCCTTATCTGTGGAATAACCGGATTTAACCCGAAGCCACCTTAAAATCTCCCAGGCTTATGTGCGCGTCGTTTGACACGTTTCAGGTTCCATTAATGTCAGAAACTGTACGACATTATCTACCGTAAAAAAACACTAGGTAATAGCTGCGTTTGAGGAACCGATTTAGAAAAGATAATGCTTATGAACAGTAAAAAAATATTAAGAATAAAAACTGGGCTGCGAAAAGGCGATCTAATAAGATATTTTTAGGGTTCCGTACTTAATGGGATACGGGATTAATAAGCCTCCGCTGTCTGTCAGTCCGTGTGTCACAGGCAGTATCTATAGAACCGTGTTAGGTAGATACTTGAATTTCTCGCATACATTACTATAGAGCTAGTATAGCTCTTTAACGATCAGTACCTACTAAAAATAAAAAAAATAAACGTGGCATTTTCCACGTTTTTCGATTGGCCGCCGCCGCGACTGATCGGCTCTCCTGATGATGAATCGTGAACCTTATGGAAACATTTCTAGCGATATTCGACTTCTACGAAGTGAGTAAACCCGTTGCGTATCAATTTTATTATGGGTAAGTTAGGCCATCATAACAACAAATTCTAAAAATAAAACAAAAATTAAAACATATGTCATGGTACGGAACCCTTCGTGCGCGAGTCCGACACGCACTTGTTTTCCCCTTTGGTACTTAAATACTGTATACTGCAGTTAGTAAAGTACTAAGTTCAGTTTAATAGCTAAAGTAAGCGTATCGTTTACACTGAAAACTTTGCAGTAGCTAGACGAACTTCTTGAACACAAATATGCACCCCGCACGAAAAAAGAGGGGTGTTACAAGTTTAAAGTCTATCTGTGAAACTGTGTAAGTGTGTACCCATCTGCGTTACTCTGCAAGTTTGTCTGTTATTGCACCTATTATTCTAAGGCAGCCTTTCCACGGAGCGGAGAAAATTTAACCAATCAGGATGAAAGAAAGAAAGAAAGAAAGAAATACATTTATTCGTAACGAGACACAAAACATAATTACATAAAAGGCGTGACAGAAATTAGAAGAAAATAAAATAAAACAATAAGCAATTATTTTTATGGCTGTGCCACGAAAAGGTCCCACCTCAGCAAGATGCTAGCTCGAGAGCCAGCGCTGATCTTCCGGTGGGACCATTTGTGAAACTCAAAAGAAATACATTTAAATCTGAGGAATGTGATTGGCTTATTTTATAAATCTCCGCTACGCTCCGCTTTTGTTGACAGACAGCGTTAAGGGAAGGTCCAATTCTTAAGGAATTTTTGTTGTTTGAAAGGTGACATGATTAAAAATATTAGTATTTATATCGTTCAATCACTTTAACATAAGTAATACTTAAAGCAATACTTATTGTCTAACTAATTATACACCGGGGTCTTCGGTGCACGAATCTTTTAACAATAGGTGTCAAATCATTTGTGCACCGAAAACTTCGGAGTAGGTATGCTAATTATCAGACCTAGGAATATAAAGTGCAAAATTTAATAATTGATATAATGATATTTTAGATAATTGGGTTCATCGAAATGGGCGATCCCTAGCTGCTAGTAGTTGTCATCAAAATTTGCCCTTTATATTCCTAGGTCTGCTAATTATACAAGTTCACTTACACATGATAGACATTAGTTTAAACTGTCAGCTCGGGTTTTATATCACTCGCATCGCATATGTATCTGACCGTCTTGTTTGTAGTATGATATCAGTATTTATTCATGCGAAAGAAGCAACGACTCCTGTACCAATTACCCATAAAAAAACAAACCCAATGGGCCAAAATTTTCTTCATGTATTTCCTCATTAAAGTTTTTATTTACATTGTCCATGATTGAAAGATATTCTTTTGACACAAAGAATCTTTTCAACCTATATAAAGGAACGGTATCGAGTGTGTCTTTTAAGAGGTTGCTTAAGGGTTGAGTAATTCCTTATTACATTACTTCAAAGATGTACGGGTCGTCTTCAAAGAAAGGGGGTCAAGAAAGATGTATAAATCGTGAAATCTAAGTATGTTGTTAGGTGAAGTACATTAATGTTGCCACAATTGAGACCCTTAGTTTTCTTAAAAGTTACCTATTGAGTCAACGTATGATCTTCAAAATACTTACTAGCAGTGCGATTTAAATGAATGGCATTGAAGTTGTATAGATACGCATTGCGTACCTATGTCGTACATAATACATTATATTATTCCGTTCTTATGAAGTTTATTATAGGTCTACCTAGGCTGACAGCGTAAAAGAAACGAAATAAAACTAGTTATTTCTTTCAATGTTACACACGCAAACAATATAACATTGCAAGATCATAAAAGAATTTTGCTTTCTTTTTTGTAACCCTATTTAGAGATGGGAAATGATTTACATTTAAAGCACCGCGACTGGCGTTCTAGTTTCAAAAATCACACAAGATTCTCTCTGGTCAATTTCGCAAGAGCCACCTGAAAACTGATTTTTATTGGTTGTTTAGATAAAATGTGATAAAGTTAGTCATGAAAATGCCACATTTCACCCACGGACGGGTGCGTATCAGTACCACTGGTAACGAACAGTGGCCAATTGCACTCAATCAAAATGGTGGTAAGTGGAGTCGAGTACAGTAGGTATCGTTTTTGTAGGCCGAATCTACTTGCCTTTGTCAGTTACGTCTTCACTAAGCCGCAGAATTGTCTCGTAAAATTAGACACAAAAAGCGCAGACACTTTATACAATGAAATGTGTCTTTTAGACAAATGAAATAGGAAACAATGAAATATTGAAATATAGTGCATTCAGTAGATTTACGGCATTCAAGGATTCGAACTCCAAAAAGAATTCTTACTTTATCCAGGTATGTGTTAGTAGGCTACAAACGCATCTCGCGGCGCGTAGGGAGTCCGTGCCGCCGAGTATCTAAAAAAACATTGAATAGGAATTTGAATTTGAATAGGGTCTACAAATAAGGGAGTACGTGTTTCTAACTCTGTCGTGACAATTTTATTATTTATTATGATAAAAAAATTACAAACTGGTACACTTTATATATGTTTCGCCAAACTGCAATGCAGTTTGTTGGCGAAGACCGCAGTCACAGTGACACTTTTTCACGGCTGCTCGCTGTGATTTCTACATGATAACATTATTTACTATTATTTATTACCCACCTCTATTTTATCTATTACCTTCATAGGAATACGACACTCGGGGATTTCTTATGAGACTCTATAGTCTCATAAGAAATCCCCGACTGTCGTATTATGACTGCTCCAAATGTATGCATCATCTTCATCACATTCTCGTCCTTTTTGCATTAGTTAGCTGTCATTTCAATAGCAACCCTATTCGCTCTGAACTGAATTCTTTATGGCTTGAATAATTCAATGCCGTTGGGGTCTTAAGCTATTTGCAAAGGGATATATGGCTATTGTCATGGTGTTATATAAGTCAAACATTTGTGTTTTCGTTTTCAGAGAAGGCTATAAGGAAACTGGATAGCGACGAAAATGACACCATAGTGGTATATGTGCTGTAAAGAGAGATAAAAGTATTCTTGTCTTTTGTCGAGAAGAAATATGTCTTATTTTGATATCACATGGATTACAGCTGGTTAAGCCCAAAATCTTGAAAATTCACTTGTTTTTCGCGAACTATATTTACTGAAAAACTGGGATGGCGTCAAACATATTGTTGGTAATGCTGGAGTGGCTTAAGTTAACTTTTTTCTACTAGAGCAGAAATATACGTTACCTGACCGCCTCGCTACTGCTAGAAAAGGTAGTAAGTAATATTTTTCACGCGACAATGAGTTGTTTTGTCGCGTAGCATAGTAAAGTGATGTTTAAGATTTTGCTGGGCTTTTTAATGTTTGATCTCACGAAAAGGCCCCATATTGCACTTTTGATTGAACTTTATCTAGAATTATAAATGCAAAAGTGTTTTTGTTGTTTCGTCCTTTTCTAACGTGATTTCTATTTCATTATAATTTAATCGAATAAAGTTTTTTGGCCGTTATTGTTCTGGATAATGTACATTATTTAGAATAATTATGGGTAAAGAACATAAGGCTAGGCGTAAGTAAAGACAAAATAATCTCAAATATGTCTTTATATTAAAGAACTATTTAAAATATTTTGTAATTCTCAACTGGATCGTTATTTAAACACGAATTTTCGAGACAGAAATTTCGACATAATATTTCACAAAACACCAACGATTTACGAGTATACAGAAATAATAAAAAATAAATTTTCTCTTGCGAAATAGAACGACTTTTTCCAGCATATTTCCCAACCCCACTTTGTCACAGAAAAGGGCCATTTCATCAAAAAACAAGGATCTTAACAGTGGGATTGCCTCCATTATTCTGAAAACCCCTTTCAAATGGCAAAACGAAACAAGAGCAAATCATTAAAAAAAAGCGATTACACACAGTTTAACACCATTATCCCTCTGCCTCTGAGACCTTTGTCAAATTTAAACCTAACTGTCGTGCGAATAAGCAGAAATGTCCAAAGAACCACTCCCATGCGAACAAACTTAATCTTTCCCACCTAGGTCAGACAACTTACTTTAACGTACGTATAGATTACTTACATTTATTCAGGACAGCTTAATGCAAATAGTCCCGAACACATGACTTGAACGAACAGTTGACTCTTTTTCTTTTTAATAGAACTTGCTTTTGATTGTAGATTATTGTTTGAACAAGTTTGTTGATTTTCAAGGGGATAAAGATAGTAAAGGTGTCCATTTAGGTTCCAAGTTGGATTACATGTCTTGATCGGGTTCATTTTAAACGACTATTATCTTAGTTAATGGGAAAGGTATACTTTCATGACAACGCCCACTTTTAACCTAGACAAACACATAATATAATAATACCAAACTTGCGAACGGGGGCTAATTCGAGCGTGTTATCTTCATCATTGCATCCGGCTGATTTCGGCTACGGCGACTGAACGCTGGCTACTGAGAGCGTCGCTCATTAGCGCACAGGTGGCTGACGTAGCCAATTTTCGCAAAAAATGTGCGGCCACATTCGCTGCAAGTCAGCACCCCACCACAAAATTGTACTGGATAACCGCTGGTGGTCGGGCCTTAAAGCTCCTCGCGCTTTTCTTCGAATGTTTTCCGCCACTTTATGCCTCCACTTGAGCCAATCTATGAGATATCACCAAATAAGCGATGTCTCAGGTATAGTTCAGATACAACGCCTTAAACTGTTTCGTGAAAGTTCTATTGACTTTTTATATCAGTTTACCATGGTTAAAATGGTTAAGGCGTAATGATTTAGAAATTAACTACATGTAATTTTATTAGGTACCAGGTATTTTTTCCAGTGTAAACGAATGATAAGAACATGAAATATAACAACATTCACAAAAATTATGAATATCCCGATATCATATACAATCCATTTCAAAATTATATTACCTATTCTAAAAGAAAAAAATAATAGTAGATAGCATTGTCAACAATAATCATATGAAACTATAGAGTCGTGAGCTCTGCAGAACTTGGGATTCGGGTTTGGGTAAATTCGGAGAGGTTCTTATCTCGATCGCATACGAGCACGATGATTTTTAATCGGTGATCAGGTACCAACTTTTCTAATGATATTTTTTATTTTGAAACCATGTTTGTCTAATTTCTTTGTCTAAATTCCTTGTCACCTTACTATCTGTATCTGTGAGCTTACAACCTCTGTAATAATTTAATGGCGATGACAATTTTTGAGTAATAACTTGTCATTCTCGTTACGTCATTACATAAAAAAGTCGTAGAAAATTTCGTGAAACTTCCCGCTAAAGCGATGGCACTTGACGTAGGCATCGCACTTCAATCATTTATGAAGGATGACCATGTATCTAGGTGGTTCTTAGTTTTAATTATGCTTTAACTTTAAATTGATTAAATAGTGAGGTAATTGCGTGAGACCTCGCCTATTAAGTTTAATTTCAGCTGAATATTAATATTTTTCTACTCCTGATCACCGATTAAGAATCATCGTGTATGAACCTCAAATCTAATTCTATCAGCTCTCGCAGGTACTGTAAAGACGTGAATCGCACTATTAAGCTGTTTAATCCAGCTAACTATTACAAAACTAAAATTGCAGTGTTATTTTTCATTTCAAATTTAGTATTTTATAATAATATAGAAGTTGTCCAACCCTTCTTTTGGATCACGTGCGATCTTCAGAGCTCTCTTAAAAAAGGCTTCAATAAACATAACAAGCAAAGCCTCGCCTTTCTAATAAAATCTCGCACGCCCCAGGAATATATCATCTCAGTCATAACTGGAGGCATCTGGCGATAAAAAAATCACATGACAACATTTCCCCGCAATTTGGCATCCATTAAATTGTAATAACGACGGGTGAGGCGGTTTCATTAAAATCTCGTTCATCGAAGTATTAAATATATAAGACAGGTGTATAAATATGTACATACACAGGGCCTCCATTTGTCGTCTGACGCTGACACAAGATCTCGCTGCTGGGCATTTTTCAAATTAAATATTTGATACAAATAATAATAAGAATATTTTTCTTTTTTATATTGTTCTAAAGTATAATGTTTGTCAGTAAAATTTGTAAAGTAACTTATTTACTATATAATTAAGGTAAGAACTCCCTTTGGAATCTACATAAAGTATTGCCAAAAAATCGAAGAAAAGGTACCGATTTTTGGGTGTCCCACGTATACTTTGCTAACTTTGAAGCGAAGTTTAAGTATATCTGTCTCGTTCTAGGCCTGACCGTGGATATTGTGTGAAATGATCATAATCGTCGTAAACTAATTTTGAACCTTATCTTTTAACGCCTAGTGTAATAAAATTGGAAAATTACAATTTATTTTATGTCCTCTAAAACCAGCATGGTGGAAAATTCGACTCATAACGGCATTTCTACCCACTTAACAACAAAAAAACTACCAAAAGAGTTGTGATTTTATAACAACAATACACGTTGTTTAGGTATGGCAGTCATTTCGCTTTGACGAGTAAAATCTATGTTTTAATTTTTTGCTCCTGTTACAGGGCCCACCGGGTATATAAAAGATATTCTTATTACCTGACAGTATTTTGTGTGTAATGTGTAACATTTAACAAATTTAAAATGAATCCTTCTTATGGTATCCCTTTGAACGCCCCTACTGGTCCCTACATATTAGTACTTAACTGAAAATATCATTGCAAAAACATGCTTTCAATCTACTGTAGCATTTGAATGGAGACATGCCCAAATAAATTCTCATGAAAAAATTATTGTATCTTAGTTGCAAAGTATGTTTTAACGTTTCATTTCCATTAATTCCACAAAGTTTAGTGAAGTATTCAGCGAGCCTTTTATCAGATAACTTCCCTTTTCAAAGAATGATTTGTAATGTGATAAACATGTAATGGATTATTCGTTCAAATAAATGAATGAATGAACGCACGAGATGATCCTTCCTTTGAAAGGAAACATCACACAGAATCGTAGATTTAGTCAAGGGTTTAACAAAGAAAGAAAGAAAGAAATGTTGAAGGGTGTAGGAGTTAGGGGATTTAATTTTTTTTTTGAGCGAAATATCACTATTATATTATGTTGTAGTCGTGTCGTCAACTGAGTGATCTTATAAGGGTTCCGTTTTTTCTTTTGGAATTATGGAACCCTAAAAACGGCTAATTTTAATAAATATATAATAATATGCCAGTAGCCATTCTGTTAATTTTTGATTCTGACCGTATTTGCTTTGAAATAATAATATATATCTTATCATAGGCTTTAGGACTTCTAAAATCCATGGAGTCACCGATAGTTTTTTTTTTTTCAAATCAAGTCAAAGTGTATAAATATGAATGACGATAATATTGAACCCACATCCCAAGGCTTTGCAACCCAGCCGGCTGCATTGTCAATTATGCTATCAAAGCCACTAGCCAAAGCATCGATTTTTTTAACCAGTCGCTTTATTTCTATGTACATTGAATTCATTCATAAATGGGCCATGCAATTCTGCAGCCCATACATGCCATAGGGCCGCATCGTAGCGCCATCTACCCTAAAGATTATGTCTATATTTCGGTACCATCGTCTGAAAGTTGTCTAAGTTGATAAATCGATAGCGGCATGTGCTACACGCTAACTATTTTTTTTTTATTAAAGCAGTAACGTCTGCTAGCGTAAACTAAATCTCTATAAAAAAAAGTTTTTTTACAAATCATTTGTCTTTGAGTAATCGGGAAATATACAAATAAAGATGAAAAAGGCTCCGACGTACTGAGAACCTCTTCCCTATTTTGACGTTAAATACTCATGATCAATATTACCATATCAAAGCTTCCCACGGTATAATAAGTAAAATAAAAGCTTGTAAAAATAAACACGAAAAGGCGCTAGAGAGTTTTTAAAGTTATAATTTGACATATAGTTATAGCACATAATAGACACTAGTTATAGCCACGAGTAAAGACGAATAGGTATAAGTAATACGGGGTAGCTCTAAAATGCAGGGGCTACTTTGGAAATGAGTTTTTACGCCATTATCCTTATTTTCAACCATTCTGCCGTGCTAAGGTAAAAAGCGACCTTTTAGTATGGAGCTTCATCCAATAAGGTCGCCTTTTACCTTAGCACGGCAGCATTTGTGGCAGTGAAATACATACCTTCATAAATGACGTATTTAACCTTTAACTTCATTTGCTCAATCGAACTATAAATATTTGCGTTTTTATAACCATTTTAAATCTATCAAAATAGCCCCAAATTTTCCTAAGGTTGACAACAACATGTCATTATGTAATGACAGCGTGATTTTGAAATTACTGTTCTGTTTTCGTACCGATAGCGAGTTCAGCAGCGAATTTCAAGATTGGCAAAAATATTGTTTAATAGGTATATTTCGTTAAGATTTTTAAAAATTAAAATACATATATAAAATGGACTATAATTTTATATGCACGATAAAATTAAGATAAATCCAGTGACTTAGTTTATTAGTGTATTTATTTTTCTACTGTATCACCTATTATAGCAGTTTACACTCACATGAAATTGTCAAAAACGGCCCGATATGGTGATGTTATTAAATTACCTCTCACGAAAGTTTTAATCAGTTTACTGTTTTACCTACTTATTTTTCGAAAATATATAAGTATTGCTTTTAATAACATTTCCATTCACTCATTAATTCCATTCATTCATAACTTTTTGCAATCTGTGCTATTTGATGTGTGTGTAATCAATTCATCTCTACTTTTGTGACAAGACCCATACGAATCTTTGCACCCTTTAACCTGAAATTCTGTAAAATACTTTGTCAAACTCCCGTAATTTTTGTTCGCCCGCATCATTTTTGTTACGCGCTCGCTGCACTTGTTCCCTTTGAAGAACGAACATGTTCGTAAGTGCTTTGCTGGCGTATAACGAGTGAAATTTAATACAGATAATGCGGTTCCCGTGTTCTGAACTGGAGCGAAGTTCTTTATGGTGACATCAGCAGTGTTTTCACGTTACGGTCGAGTTTGCGTTCCATTGATTTCTTGATATCTTTATTTAAAGGAAGTGGCTCTCAACTTGCAGGGGGTAAAAATAGCACGCAAGTCCCTCATTTTTTTAACACGCTTTTATTAGGTTCATTTGTTTGGTAGTTTGTATTTAACGAACAATATGTATAATCAAATCTTGAAAGTATATTTTAAGCTGCTTTCTATTTTATTAATCGTATCATGAAATTCAAAAGAAAAATACACCCATGTGCCTAGGGCGATATTTTTTAGTAAAAACATTACTTTTAAATGTATGCTATTAACATTTTGCAACTTAAATTCAAATCTTACGTTTCCTAAGATTATATCCAATCATAAAAAAATACATCTTTAATCTTTTAATTTTGTTAGTCGGGAAGGCTTAGTTAGTAGTTTTGGGTGTAAGTTTCGACTCGTTTTACAAATTTACTACAAAAAGGATTCCTGTATATATTACGACAGTCATATCGTTTTTCGGTGACAGTATGAAACATAACTAAGCGTTTTCGTATAAAGTGACAAAAAGTAGCATGCGACTTGTTGTTTGCAGACCTCCAATAAAGCCTTTTGCGGAACTCAAAGTGCTCGCAGAATTTTAGTTTTAACGTAGTTTCAGCTACTGGCAACTAGGGCTGAGCGTTTTTAAGGGTTCCGTACCCAAAGACTAAAATCGGGACCCTATTACTAAGTCTCCGCTGTCCGTTCGTCTGTCACCAGGCTGTATCTCATGAACCGTGACAGCTAGATAGTTGAAATTTTCACAGACTATGTATTTCTGATGCCGCTATAACAACAAGTACTAAAAACAGAATAAAATAAATATGTATTTAACAGGGGCTCCCGTACAACAAACGTGATTTATTTGCCGTTTTTTTTATTTGATGGTGCGAAACGGCTACAAGAAAGGTCTTGTAGCCGTTTCGGGAAATCGTTTTTATAGAGAAACGGAGAAACAAACTTAAAAAAATTTAGGTACCTAACAATAATTCATTTACAGGAATTCATTCACATGCAAAATACTCGATTTGATCGTAGAATTAGTTACATTTCTCACCGAAGCCTCTCCATTTCAGCTCTCTCCATTGCATTTTATAAGTTGGGCGACTATTACAGTGTCCTTAGGTTTCTTATTTAATTCTGAGTCTATACAATAGTCTTAAAATAAATAACACTTCCCATAAAAAATCCGTTTTCTATTGCGAAACATGACATTTTAGAGTACTTACGATGTGAAAATCAAACTTCTAGTTAACGCAAAAAAAATATACCTACGGCCGTTTATGTATATTTCGCTATTCTCAAAAGAATCAATGTTTATAGGGAACTTTCCTTTGACCTACAACTATGAAATTTGGGAAGTAATATCTTCTTACACTACAAGTTACTACAAACTATACATTTCTAGTTAAATAAATAAAAAAGTGATTTCAAAAATTATATGACGTCAACCCGGTTTAGGGTTACCAGACACAAATTTCAAAAGTCCTGACAAAATTCCTGATTTTCGGCCAAAATTCCTGACACTAGTCCTGAAATTGTTTAATTTGTCAATGTTGATTGATCTATGTTTACCTATATTGTAAAAAGATAATTGCGATTATTTATAAGTTGCAATTTATGAAACTCCAAAGTACTTGTAGCTTTACCCTTTTTGTTATTGTGATTTTACAGTTTTGAAGAAGAAGAAAGAAGTTTACAGTGTATACAATTTATGGTCTCATTTATTTGCCGAAAATTCCTGACATTTCCCTTTTCCGGCCGCATTCCTGACATATGTCTAAAATTCCTGACATGTCAGGAAAATTCCTGACATCTGGTCACCCTAACCCGGTTGGGTTAAATTTGCACCTCATTTGTATGCAGCGCCATACATACTACCTAGAAGCAAAATTAACTTAGCCGAGCCCTGCCAGTTCAGATGGTATAGGATAACTTAGAATTTGTATGGAACGCTCGGTGCGCAAGTCAGACTCGCACTTGGCTGGTTTTTTATTCGTAGTACTTGTTTTTCGGGTTTTCTTTCCGTCCCTTAGGCTGCGCTGACGAACGATCGCAGTACTTTCAATATTTTATTTTACGTTCAAAATAGTCAAAATTATAGTTACTGCAGAATTTAGAATCTCCATTAAATGAGCTTTCGAATGGTATTTTTTATTAACCAAGCTTAATACAAAAAAAATAAGATGAAGGTTGGTTGCATTTCCGTACTACAAAATGTTATTATTTTAAGCATTGCCTCATATTTTGCTAAGCTACTGTAAATAATCTGGTATGGGGAATAAATTGGGCATCATCTATTTACCTGATAACGACCCCAAACTTGACTGAAAGGTCCAAAGTAATAATATGCCAGATTTTTTTTCTGAGCGCCGGGAGCACTGTACTTTGAATCTACACATCAAAAGCACTAACTTATACAATATACAATAATATTTCGTCACAAGGGTACGTAAATGGTAATAAGACTAACAAGAACTCATTAACAAGAATGTATAATTCAGTTATATGTATACTGAAATGTACTCTTGAATGTAAACCAAATTGCCTATACAGGTTCCCCCGAAGACACACGGTCGACACACGAGCTAAATTGCTGCTATAAATAAAGTGTCCGCTTTTGTCTGTCTGAAGAAGGTACCTTAGAATAAAAAGATATTACAAAATAGGGAACAGGTAAATTTAAAATGTTTCTAGGGTTCAGAAGATTCATCTCGCCAAAGGAGAACCTCCCAATCATCAGACGCATTACAGCCATTAAATAAAAACCATTCATGAAACGGGTTTACCTACCCCTAATTTATATAAAAAAAAAAATTATCATATCTAAACAAAATATGACGCCATAACTTCCTCCTGCACTAAAAATCAAGATGGCTCTTCCTAGGGTTCAAAAGATTCATCTTGCCAAAGGAGAACTCCCGATCATCAGACGCCCTATTTTTATTATGGCAACGTATGGAATGAAAAGCTTGATGCAGCTGTGAATTTCCCGAACAGTTTTGCCGACCTCTCTTTTCGGTATTTATTTTTCAACACTCCACGTAACGAGCGGCCATTAAAACGTTTAAAGCAAATGAGTCGTGCGCAGCGTTACAAAACGAAATTGTAATTTCATCAAGTTTCAACCGCTCAGCAAATACATTACACAGTATAGTTAAATTACGTTTCTCCATCATCCAGTCCTTTTGTGATAAAAGTACGCGCGAGTAACTTTCCTGAGTGCAAACTCGAATTGGATCGAATTAAAACATATTTGAAACATTAAGTTGAGTTTTAACAATTTTCAACCCACTTCAAAAAGAAAGAAATTCTAAATTAGGTTGTATTTTTTAATATTCGTTACCTCATAAACTCATAACTCCGTCAGTTATAAACGGAAAAAAAAAAAATATATATTCTGAGAGCAGGCATTCTCTTGGTTGGTCCCATTAAATTTTGGTAAAGTACAATTACTTTTGAAGGTGCGGGCCTGTACAACAAAATACCTTTAGGTATAAAGAGAGAGCACTCGTTCAACTCATTTAAAAAACAACTTGCTCAGTATGTGCTTAATAACAAATTGCTTTTGTAAAATCGTAACAAATGAGTTGAACGGACAAATATTAATTGATAAACAGATGTACTATCTACTCAGTATTAACTCTTACCGGATCTTGTTACTTATATCATTATAACTATTATCTATTGTTCTCATGGAAGTGATGCAATGTCTTTAATGAGAATAAACCTAAACCTAAAGTTCTGATGACGTGATCCATGAGGAATCGAGGGAACCCCTCAAATATTATAGACATACATATAGCCGGGAGGCTTAGATAAACACCGGCTATAGGTGAAATAAGTATATTTTGTAGATAGAACACGTAAAAAGTATAAGAAATTAACAGAAAAACACAAAACAACAGTCGTCTTCCGGCAATGAGTATAAACTGACATACGTCTCGCTCTGACACCTTCATTCTTACTATTCTCATTCAAATACAAACCTCTGTCATTCATCACCAGCCAGCCATCAGTCCCAGTCCCACAGTCGGCCATCCTGCATCCTTGCCTGTCCCCAGGCACACCTCTATTGCCTTTGCCAACACTTCTGGCTACTTCAACTTAACTGACAATACAACATAAACATAATCAGTAACATCTTGGAAAATAATCATCGCACAACTCAAAGAAACGTCTTCAACAAAAACATATCCAAAAACAAAAATAAATCTACCTACCTACTAACTGAGCCGTAAAATAAAGATATATCGTCGTTACGGAGGCAGTCGCTTAATAAAAATAATTGAGCACTCACCCAATGTGACGTGTGGAGTCCTCTACCCCGTAGGCCACGGCTTCATATTATCCGCCGACGAAGATGTGCGTGCCGGCCCCTCCGTCGAACTAAGCTCCTTTTCTACCTCGTACCGATCCTTGCCTCTAACTGCTGTCACTTTGTACGGTCCAAAGAACTTCGGCTTCAACTTAAGACACGTACCAAATTGAGTTCTCAGTATGGCGACTCTATCTCCTATTTTATAAACGGTGCTCTCCTTCCGTTTCCTATTGTAGGTAGTCCTATTTTCCTCTTGAATCTTCATTATCTGTGCTCGAGCAGATCTACGTAATTGCTCTCTGGCTTCGTCATAGCTATCACGACTTTCTTGTGATAACAAATCATAAATTTGAATGTCCTCCTTAGTACGCATCTTCGTACCATGCATGAGCTCAAAAGGCGTCGTATCAATGCTTCTCTGATATGTACTGTTGAGAGCCATCTGCAGTCTTGCCACATGCCTGTACCATAGTCCAGGTTCTGCAATGCACAGTTTCGTCAAAACAGCTGTAATTGTACGATGCATCCGCTCGACCTGACCGTTGCCTCGTGGTACACCAGTCGTCACTAGCACGTGATTAATTCCTTCGCTCTCACAATATTCTTTGAAATCGTTACTCGTAAACGCCGCTCCACGATCTGTGATTAATCGAAAAGGATTTCCATAGGCCTGTTGATGCACTTTTAGCTTATCTAAAGTTTCCTTCGTGGTCGTGCTCTTCGTCGGAAACACCCATACAAACTTTGTAAATGCGTCTACTAACGTGAGTATGTAATTGTACTGCTTCTTCGTTTCAGTAAGCGGTCCCACATGATCGCAATGGATAGTGTGCATCGGTATACTTCCTTTATCGATACAATGTAAAAATCCTTCCTGTTTCCCGCTCTTTTTAGTAGCTAATAAACACGGAATACACGTCACAATAAATTCGTCAATTTTGCGGGACAACTCTCGTATATGGTAGTCGTGTTCTACCAACTCTATCATCTTTTTCTTGGCAAAGTGTCCCTTTTCATGCACCTTTTTGATAATTTCACGTTCCATGCCACAAGGTATGACCAGCTTTTGTCCTTTATACAGCACGTCGTTTTCAATTGCGTAATCTAAATACGTTTTATCTTTCAAGATCTCCCTTATGACGCTCAATCCGCCATCTTGCTCCTGAGCTTGCTTTATCCGCTCATGAAGCTCTCTCGTCACTACTCCGATATGCGGTGCTCGGCTTAAAGCGTCAACATGCCGCATCTGCGATCCGGTGCGGTGCTCTACCTCGTAATCGTACTCTTGTAGCACTAAACCCCATCTCGCCACTCGTGTCAACATGTCCTTCTTCCTCAGAGTCATTTCAAATGCCTGGCAATCTGTAACAATTTTGAACTTAATTCCGAATAAATAATGTCTCAACTTCTTCACACTTTCTATGACCGCCAATGCTTCTAGCTCACAGCTCGTATATTTCTTCTCAGCGTCGTTCGTCTTTTTGCTCAAATAATATACTGGATGCAACTGACCGTCATTCGGGCATCGCTGCAACAATATTGCCGACATCGCTAGCATAGAGGCATCAGTATGCAGCTCAGTATACAGTTCTGGGTTAAAGATCCTCAAAACCGGTTTGCTTGCCAACTTCATCTTTAATTCCTGAAATGCTGCCCTCTGCGGCACTCCAAAAGCATACTCAACATCTTTCTTCAATAGTTCCGTCAAAGGTCTGGCAATTAACGCATAGTTTTCGATGTACTTCCTAAAGTACGACGTTAACCCAACAAAACTATGAAGTTGTTTAACGTTAGTAGGTTCAGGAAACCTTACCACAGCGTCCGTTTTATCTGGCGACGGTCGCACCGTGCCATTCTCCACGACGTGTCCAAGGTACTCCACCTTGCGCTGCACCAACTGCGTCTTCTTCCAGTTGATTTGTAATCCGTACTGCGACGCTCTATTCAATACTTCCTTCAACCGCATCACTGCTTGCAATTCATCCTCTGCAAGTATTATTACGTCGTCAATAAAAATCAAAATAAAACCTTTCTCAATAAAATCTCTAAAAATCGTCGTTATAAATCTTGTAAACACTTTTGGACACACAGACAATCCAAATGGAGCTTTTAAAAACTCATATTGTGCATTATGCGTCACAAATGCAGTATACTTTATCGAATCTTCGTGAACAGACAAATGAAAATAGCCGTTCTTCAAGTCTAGTGTGCTAAACACTCTTGCCTTTAGAAGCTTGTCGATGTGATCTTCGATGACAGGCAATGGGTACTCGTCTTTCACCATCTTCTTGTTAATGAGCCTGTAATCGACACAAATTCTCGTGCTACCATCCTTCTTCTTGACAAGCACCAAGGGGCTAGCATACTCTGAATGACTTACCCTAATGACCCCGTCTGTGAGCCACTGTTTCACCTGCCGCTCTACCTCTTGTTGTTCCACCAAAGCGAGTTTTCGTGGTCGTTGAGCTACTGGGACGTCATCCCTCAACACAATACGTAGCTGAACTGGAGCCTCGCACGTCTTCGTCGGTCGGTAAGTATCTACTAGCTGGTTGACGTCTTCGCGCAGCTTTGGATCACTTACGTAACCTGAAATGTCGGAAACACACACGCCACACATGATATTACGAAGCCAACTATCGTTAGACTTCATCAATAAAACCCGACTGCCTTCCATAACGAACGTTACATTTTTCAAAAAATCTTGCCCTAAAATAATAGAAAAAGGCATAGTGTCTCTAGGCACAATATACAAAATTACGTCGTTATAAACTTGCCCGTCGATAGTAACGTCCGTTGTGAAATGTCCCATTGATTTCACTCGCGTCGCACCGAGTCCCGACATTGCGATCTCACCTCGCTGATATTCCGGTGCGCCTAACGATTTATAACAATCAAAACTAATTAAATTTATGTCACTGCCCAATTAAAGAATTAACACTTTTATTAAACAAAATAATGTTTTTCATCGGTTTTCCATATTTTTCTTCCTCTTTGTGGATATGTCAATTGCTTCATTTTTACATACAGAGTTTTCTTTTCGGCCAGTATTTTCACAATGTAGTTCCGTCTGAACACACATCTGTTCCCGTTTTCCCGCCAAAACGCCATTCGTATGCGAATTTACCATCTTGTTGCCCGCTGACGTCGAAGTTGTTGCACATTGCGACGAAATGTGTCCAAATTGGTTGCAACGGAAACACTTAACTCCCTTTTGCTTATTAGGACATTCGTTCGATAAGTGATCAGCATCGCCGCAATTGTAACATGCTTTCGTCTTCTTCCTGGCACTCTTCGACTGGTTATTTCTGTTTTCATTATAATGTAAACTCCGCGCTTCCGCCTCCTTAATTGTCTGGTAGACATTCAGTTTCTCCTTGAGTTCAGCGTAAGTAGTCACACCATATAACAACATCTTATTTACCGGGCTATCCTGGATGCCCTCCACAATATATTTTATTGCCACGTCGTCTGGCATCTTACCACGTTTGCCCAGCTCCTTCAGTGCGAGCATGTAGTCTAGACATGACTCTTCCTTTGTTTTCTTCCTCGCACTCATCATCTCGTGGATGGTTTTAGAGTCAATGACATCAGGAAACTCTCTTATAATCGCCGCCTTTAAGTCATTCCAAGACTTGAATGTTTTCTCAGAGCGCAGCCACAGCGCCGCTGTGCCTCCAAGTGAACGCCTTGCAACTAGTAGCTGCTGGACCGCCGTCCAACCGAAGATCTCAGCGTTATCTTCAATATCTTCTACCCACTGCCCTGCTGGGTAGGCCTTGTCTTGGCCAGTAAAAGTTGGCACCATGCTTTCAGTGAGATGAAGCATCGGTCCACTCTGCGCTGGTTTCTCTGCTGTTTCTTCGCTGTCATGTCGACTGGTCCGTCTCGTCTCTTTAGGCATTATCGTATCGTCGTAGTCTTCGTCACAGTCGTAAAAGTGAAAGTCGTTGTCGTCGTCGTCTTCACTTTTGTACGTCGTCGTCGTCGTTACGTCGTCTTCATCTTCGTCGTCACGTCGTCGTCGTCTGTTTTGCGTTACTACGTCTATCGTCGTCGTACGTCAGTAACCGCTATCGTCGTCGTCTTACTTAGTTACCGTCGTTCTCGTCGTCGTGCTTTTTCTGTCTTCGTCGTCGTCGTTTTTCGAATAACTTTTTCGTTTCTATCCCGGACGAGCCCCCAAAACTATAGCCGGGAGGCTTAGATAAACACCGGCTATAGGTGAAATAAGTATATTTTGTAGATAGAACACGTAAAAAGTATAAGAAATTAACAGAAAAACACAAAACAACAGTCGTCTTCCGGCAATGAGTATAAACTGACATACGTCTCGCTCTGACACCTTCATTCTTACTATTCTCATTCAAATACAAACCTCTGTCATTCATCACCAGCCAGCCATCAGTCCCAGTCCCACATACATATGTATGTAGGTATCTATAACGATTCCGGTGTTTTTTTTACAGTCGTTCTCGGACATACAATGTTTTCTCGTTGAAATCGATTATATTTTTTGAAAATGTCATTATTGGGCCAGCTAGCACAACTTGCCGCGACTCCGCTTGTCGCGTGACATAATTTACCCGTATCCTTTGCTCTATACTAAATAAAAAGAGACAGGTGTTATTGCCACGCGAGGAAAAGTCTCGAAACGCAATTTCCTAGAGAGGTAGTCAGTCGAGTCGAGTTAAAGTGAAAAAGATGTTTATTTCTTTCCTTTTCCCTGCGTGATTAAAGAAGAATAGTAATCACAAGATCACATTTATTTGAATCCCCCAGGAGAAACTCAAAGTAATTATCTTTTTTGCTGAGAAAAACTAATAATCTAATTTCGGAATCAATCTCTCTCGGGGTTTTTCTATTGGCTTTGATTGTTTTCGTTCCATTTATTATCCGTTGGTGCTTCGCTCACATGCGAAATCGCTGCCGGAGTTTTGGTAAAAAAAAACCGGCCAAGAGCATGCCGGGACACGCTCAGTGTATGGTTCCGTAGTTGCCCATCCTTCACAATAAATAGACGGACTTACAACAGCGGTTTTGAGCCCGAAGTTTAAATTACGAGAAAGATTTCAAGCTCTATAAAAAGGTCGTAAACGCCAAAGTAACTGTAATTATTTATTACCTTTCTGAAAGTTATCGATTATACGTGCCAGTGCACTAGCGATTTGGCAAGGGGTTCACTAATACGATATGTTGCATAAAATTGATACTCATAAATTCTTTTTGTATTACAACCTTCGACAGAAACATCATTTCTCCGAATTTTATTTTGCATATTTTTTTTCTCATATTGTGATTTCACATATTTTTTTTATATCAGAACATTCATATGGCAGAATATTAATAAGCATAATATTTACATGTCCGAATAGTTATTTCGAAGATATTTATATCTCATAATATTTAGATTGCATAAAAATTCAAATTCAAAAGCAGTTCGATTCTGTTATGGTCGCAGTTCTAACCTAACCTAACCCATTAAGTTCGATTCTAACCTAACCTACTTTACCGGCAGCAGTTCGGTTCGCTCAGCGCGTGCGGCTGGGCGGTCAAACGGCAACTTCTTCTTTTCTTATAAAACCACCTCATCTCAGAAACACTCAACTTGCACACCAACGAAAATCAAGCTGGGACACAAAGTGTAAACCGATAGCGCGGCGTGTTCCAGATCACACTTCACAAAAAGCGAGGGAGGTTTTAGTCCGTAGGCTGCTGGGTGTGACATCCACTCGCAAAGAGTGGTTGCCAAACTCCGCAGAGTCGGGCATGCTGTCAGGTCCGGCCTGGCAGTATCCTATGAGGATTTCCTCCCTCCACGGAAAAAAAAAACCCATTAAGTTCGGTTTTAACCTAACCTACTTTACTGGCAGTAGTTCGGTTCTGTTGTGGTCGCAGTTCTAACCTAACCCATTAAGTTCGGTTCAAACCTAACCTACTTTACTGGCAGCAGTTCGGTTCTGTTGCGGTCGCAGTTCTAACCCAACCTAACCCATTAAGTTCAGTTCTGCTGTGGTCGCAGTTCTAACCTAGCCTAACCCATTAAGTTCGGTTTTAACCTAACCTACTTTACTGGCAGCAGTTCGGTTCTGTTGTGGTCGCAGTTCTAACCTAACCCATTTAACTGGTATCGGTTTAGTTAATAATCGCCTAATCTAACCTAAAACCTAAACCAGTTTCCTAGCACACGTCTGTTCCGTAAACTATGTCTTTATGCCATAATAAATTCGGCGATATTAATGTTCTGCCATATAAAATTATACGAAATAAAAGTCGGTGATACTAGTGTTCAGCCATTTAAAATTATGCTAAATTTATAGAATGCTAACTGACAATTGTGATACATAATAATTATACTAAAGAATCATTCGGCTAAAAATGTTTCGGTGATAGCTGCTATGCGAAATGTATTTCGGAGAATCGATATTATGCAAGATAAAGGGAACCCTTGGCAAGGCTCTGTCATTAACCAAATTCAAAACATTGTTTACCAGAATGCTGCTCAATCCTTCGTTCTCCTTACGAAATAAATACTGAATCCTATATGCAAAAATCGTGACTTTCATCACTGTGAATAGAAATACTTTCGACTTCATTATTCAAAAGATACTTGAAATTTGCGGTATATTTAGTCCTGTTTCCTCGCTGTTGACATCAGTAACATTCACCGACTTTCAAGGTTAGTTACCAAAAATGTATCGTTGCCAGTTAAATAAATTAGTACCACTATAAAGCCGCAATATGGCGTGAGTTGAAGAACCTCCTGTTGGGCTGTACAAACAAACAAGTTTTCTGTAAAGTTTCATCCATTCCCGTTCGTAGCTCATCGTTATCATATCAGCCGAAAAAGTACCAAAGCCCAAAGCTTTTTATGGCAACCGGTCGTGTGCCGCCTTCAGTTTCCGTTGATCCTGATGAGATATTCGTTCCACCTGGTTGTAAGTTCCAACTATCAAAACACAATTCATGTCAGTCCTATTTATCAGCTAACTGTACTAAATGCAAGAGAGGCGTTCCTTAAGTATCTAATCTAGAATAGAATAGAATACTCTTTATTGCACACCTCAAGAAGAAAGAAATACAAATACAGATAACACTTAACATCTTAATCTAACTTGAAACATATTTTCACAGTCAACATTCCAAATTCACAAATAACGATCTCTTGAAGTTAAATTTACTTTTCTATTGCTTCAAACTGAATAATTTATTAACAACAACTAAAGAATTTTCTAACTTGAACGCAAACTTCTAATCGTTCAATCAATACAAAAACGAATTAAGTCACGAAAATAATTCACACAAATTCATCCCTTACTTTGTGTCCAGTAAGATAGTATTGAAAGAAAAGTCGTCGCTTAGATATGTCTCTTCACTGCGATATCAAGGTCGAATGCTGTTGGAAAATCATCAATTTGTCGGGTCTTTTTGGAAGTTAACTAAATGTGAGTAAACTTGCTCGGAGTTGCTTCGGCTCATCCAGTATTCATCTCGGCCCTTGGGAAAGTACCTCGTCCCGCCCGGTAAGAAAAACAGCACACGATATTTTGCAATGAGAAAGACTTATTTTACATTTAATTATACTTGGATAGAAAATATCAATTAAGCAAGTTTTTTTTAATACATAGAATATATTATCTGTCAGCGGGAAAATTGCTTTAACAGCGTCCGCCATTACCACTTTAATGGTCGTTGGCATGATGGGCATGACAGCACACGACCACTTTGTCCACCAATGTTGTAAGTAAAAAATAAAGCCAAGTAAAAAATAAAGATTTTTAAATTCAAAAAAATACCTTTATCAATAAATCGCACGATCCATGCCCTAAAAATTGGTCAAAATCCATGTATTATAGACAGAGACGTGCCGACATTGTTTATTTTATTTGACAAAACTCTTCAATTTTTATAGGCACGGGTATTAAAAATAACATATCTTAACATTACAGACTTGGGTGAGTAATCTTATGTATGAGAATATAATGATCCTAAAACCTAAACTAATAAATCTCCAAGATTTATAAGTTTTCAAAGCGATTTGTCTGCTTTGCTACATATTTTATGGCCAGATCACTCTAAAGGGTGTACGACTAGATAAACCCTTTTCTGAGCTAACAAAATAAAAGGGTAAATTTGTCCTGATATATTTGACGTTCTTCTTTAGAATTTATTAGCTACATTTCACTCATTCAAGTGGTTTTCAGGGTTCCCTAAGTCAGTCGGTAAAAATACAACCCTAATAAAATCACTTTGTTGAATGAAAATATTGGGTTTGGGTATTAAGCTCTGTGGTGGGTTTAAGGTATAAAAAAATGTATTTTTTTTTGTAAATTTTGTCAAAAACTTGAATTAATAAGTAGGTATCTATGGTAAGTATATATAAGTTATCCAGCCATCTTCGTAAATACCGCACTTTATTAGACGATGCTTAACTCATCTGTTATAGATGTAAAAGGCCAATGATGATGATGATGATAATATAGGTACCTACTTGATAAATTTAGAACAAAAGGAATGAGGTAGGAAAAACTACTTGTAAAAATTACTAAGAATATCAAAAAAGAGGAAAAACATACAATATTTAATTAAAAAAAATACTTTTTATACTTTAACAGGATGTTTTGAAAGCAATAGGTAAGTAATAAAATTCATATAGTGTAGAGACAATGTACATATATATAAATATATGTAAGTGTTACAATTCCATCCAATAGAATATTAAAGTTTTCTTGTTGGTTATTTATACAAGAATATTTTATTGAGCTTCATAATCTCAATAAGTAAATTATATAGAGACTGAAGTAGAATACGTACTTACCTATTTTAATTTAGCAATTAAAATGATATTATAAAAATAGATAGATAGTAAGAAGGTACCTAGATGTACATACTCGTAGTATTAATAATGTTCTTCAAACTATTCAATTATTGATTGTTGCAGTGCACTGCATGGCTTCATACTGGACAAAATGAATGTATCTTCCATGTAATGTAAATACTCGCACCTATAAAAGCAATAAATAAACGTATAGGTATCAGGATCAATGATCGCAGCAGTACTTTATTTTATTATTATTAGTCTCCTTTAAGAAAAAGAAATCAGATAGAATATGCAACAAAGTAAATAAAAACTTAACACATACATTTTCAACACCCTTCTCATTAAGCTTTAATTTATCTGAAAAAACTATCCTATTCAACGTTACCTACATTGTTTACAGAATAGCTTTTAAAGTTGTAAAACAAGCTTTTAAGCATAAAAGCTAGGTGCAGCTAGCTAAGTGAACAAAGTTGAGCAAAAATGAAATTCTTCCCGATGCACTTATCATGTTGGGGTTTACTATCAAAGTTTTAGAAATGTTATAAGATTTTTAGTTTTACCTGGCAAAGAATAATGTTGCAAATTGCTTACACTCACTTCTTTCTCAAAGTTGTTTCCTACTTTACATTACAATACAATACAACAATACTTTTATGAAATACAAACTTTATTCAAAATATAACAGAACAAAATAAACAATAACCAATTAAATTAAGTCTTATCTAAATCTAAACTACGAGTAGGTAAGTCTAAAAATGGACCCCGTGGCATTGTACCAAAGACGCTGGCAGCATTACCTCGCTGTATTGCTATACTAAGACCCTGAGCGAGGAAGCTGCCAGCCCTTTGGTCACCAGTGCTGTCGATGAGCCGTTTCGCAAGCTCTTTAAAAATAATTCTTGCGCTTGGACCCCACGAGCCCAGGGTCTCGACACCAAATGCGGAGAAGTGGTATTGAGAGCCGAGACCCCGGTATTTGTGTATTTTGCGGTTTTCAGCCGTCTCCGCCGCCCCGCAGGCCCGGATCGAGGTCCGTGGAAGGTGTGACGGTGCTAGCGTATCGACGCATGTTGCGTCCCACACCAGCACGCGACCCATCTTCCACGGGACCAGGGTCATTCCGTCAGGCCTCTTGCCATCGTCTCTCGAGACACCATTTGGTTCCAGGATCGCGGGAACGTTGACGGTGGCAAGAGCTCGGCGGATAATATCGTTGAGGGCGGCATGTCTGGACAGGCGGCCAGCGCTGAGATGACAAGATAACCCGTGGTGTCCCAGCTCATCGACGAATGTCCCACAGGGGCATTTGTGTGGTGTACACACCATAACGCCTAGCCTCAGACTTAACAATACTTTTTGCACACCAATAAAAGTTTACAAAAGAAAACAAGATAAATACAATTTATAAATAACAGTAGACAAAGGGCGGTCTTATTGCTAAAATGCGATCTTTTCCAGACAACCTTTGAGTAGTGAAATTGATGAAAAATTTAACTTAATGAGCATATTTCAAAAAAATTGAACACAATTAAGACAGAAAATTAAAGTCAAATATAATTTTCCTATTTTTTTTACCGTTTTTATTGTGATTTACAATACATTGATATCAGATTATGTATAATTAAAAAAGTATAAGCATAACAGAACCTTAAATAACATAACCATAACATTGATATAAAATTACTAAAATAATTGGTAACAAAATTGGAAAATTATATTGGACTTTAATTTTCTGTCTTAATTGTATACAAACTTTTTGAGAAATGCTCTAATACAGAGTAGGTGCAGCAGAAGGCGAAGGGAGCCCATAATTAGATACTAACAGAAAACAAATACGCATATCGGTAAATATACACATTCATAATAATAAAATAAAATAAATAATAATAAATATCGGACAACCTCACACAAATCGATCTAGTCCCAAATTAAGCTCAAGAAGGCTTGTGTTATGGGTACTAGACGACGATATACATACTTATATAGATAAATATATACTTAAATACATAGAACAACCATGACCCAAGCACAAATATTCGAGTTCATCACACAAATATTTGCCCTGGCCGGTATTCGAACCCGGGACCGCCGGCTCAGTAGGCAGGTGTCTACAAACCGAGCCAAACGCTTCGTCCATACATAAATAGATAAAAATAAACTTACATAAACATACATAGTATATGACACTACATATAAAAATCTTATAACACAACGCAATACAGTCAGTGATAAAAAACAGTTTCATAAATTATACCAAAAATTACTGTAAAAATATAATTTAAATAATAAAAGAAATACCCCCGATATAAGAAGCTGGTCATCATGAGGCTTTCATTTAATGAGTGGGATACAAATGCTACTAAACCAGCGGGTCTAATGCTGGTTGCTTTTATCGCGGTATAAATAAGTGACAAAGCAATCGTCACGTTATGACTAAATGCGAGTGTTAATAACAGACGCTTTGTCATTTATTTATCACGTGATAAATGCAACCATCATAGGCCCGTTGAACATAACAACTAAATTTGGAATACTTCTCTGGAAAGCTATTGGCTGAGATCCTGTCACTGTTTCCAATCAAATCAGAATTTCTTGGAAACCGTTGTAGGTTTTTACTAAACATAACTAGAACTATCTGGCTTTCGATAAAAAAAAACCGATTTGAATCGGTCCATTCAAATAAATTCGCAGAATGTCCTGCTCAGAAAATCGCCGAGCAAAGATACATAAATTCAATTGACTATGAAGGAGTCTAAAAGCGCCGCTCATTGGTGTGTTTTCTTTATTTATTTGGCAGTTTATATTATAGTAATAGAATAGCCTAACTTACAGAATTGTAATTTTAACGTAGCAATAATAGGAGTCTATAGATCACCTAGCTTTAAGAAATGAGATAGCTTTCTCGAATTATTAAATCCTTATTTCGTAACTTAGAAAAATGTTGTTCTAATAATTCGTGATATTATAATATGTTAAACTACAGAGGCGACGATTTATGCAATATCGACTATAACCTGACCGAGTTTCTAATTATGATGACGAAGACATTGCAATGCCGTACCTAATAAACATAATAGTTTTATAGTATAATTGTTAACAATTACTTTGACACTTAGAATATAATTTGTACGCGTTTTTATCAATTCCTGTAAGATTCATTGACTAAGAATTGTGGTAATTAAATGACCTCTCAAAGCCTGAGATACAGGATTTTCCTAGTTCAGGCACAAGAATTAATTGTGTTCTGTGTACATGTAAGACTTTTTATGCTAATTGTTTTTCTTATGTGTTTCATTAATAAAGATTATTATTTATTATTATTTATTATTCGTTTGGGAGTTACGATGCCACAGACATACACATAGATACACATGTTAAACGACACCCCTCTTTTTCGTCGGCGGTTAAAAACCAAGGTCCTTGACATAGATTAGAACATGATTAGACTTGTCATGATTCAGTGTGACGAAGCGGTAGGCGCAGTGATGAATTGATGATTATTGACAAGCCAAAGACAACATAGAATGACGCGTATAAAATAGACCTTAGAATAAATACGCCTAGAACGAGAGTCTTCATACAAAACATTTGCGAAAAATGAAGCCGCTTTTGATTTTATGTGTGCGTGTCTACGAACCAATCATGGAGACGTGTTGCTTGTGAGCTTGACGGTGTGACAGATGAGCACACGGACCGGCTAACCAAAACTGGCATCACTTTCAAGCGCTGTCTAGGTTTCTAGGCATATTTATTCTAAGAGATAGACCGATATATATAGATTGGAGTTAACCTATGTCTATAAGAGAATTGCTATTAGGTCGATTCATGTAATAAAAAAACTATTTTATCTAAAGATTAAACTATTGATACAAAGATATCAAAGCACAAAGAAAAATTTAAATGAGTTACCGGGGGACGATACCGGGAATACGTGGACCAACACGCCTGACCTTCTATTGTCCTTTTTCAAAGCATATTTACACGTAGACATTTTCCCTTGCTATCATAATAGGCCCCCGACTAGGCGACCCTTAGGTGCGATTTATAGTGTTTTTAAACTCTCGCTGCGGTGAGAATAACTTAATAAGATTCCGGCGGAACTATTTTTACAAATGGGCGTGAAATTAGTGATTCAAATGCATTTTTATGAAATATCTGGACAGTAGCGGTTAAAGCAAATCGGGCTCATTTCGCATCGTAAGCCGCGGTAATTAGCCTACGCACAAGCGTGCACCATGGTGCCCGCCTCCGTGGATGCGCGTGCGCTAGTTTAGGTGTGACTTTGTTCGGTCATTCTTACAGGAGCGCATGCATCGGTCGACAGCCGCGCTGTGCGACCAACTACGTCGCATTTTACACAAACAAGCAATTTTTATTTTGCAGTTGGAGGTGTTTGGGGCAGTGTTGTGCAGCCGCCTACTAAGACAACGGTTCTGGGTTCAAATCCCAGCAAGCGCTAATATTTGTGTGATGAACTCGAATATTCCTGTACATCACGGATATTTGTCATGTATTTACGTTAAAAATAAATAATAAAAAATTTTTTTTGTTCCCTATATGGAACAAGACTACCTTAAACAGTGTAGCCTTGGAGAACTGCTGCAGTGTGAATCCCTAGATCGCATATTTATGGCCTTTCATAAATATGGCTTGCGATTTTCAACAAACTAAGCACATATGAAAAAGATTCATTGCCCATGGAAATGGGTGAGGATTATTGGTGACTACTTACTTCCTCAATCTCTTACAACGAACTTCTGTTAAATTGCAGTATCAATTTTACGACTTTCGGATTAAGGCACACGTTTCAAAACGAATCCAACAAGACGAGATATTCGAGAAGTTAACGTTTTTTACATTTCCCGCTTTTTATTTCTAATGAAAGGATTTTAGGGACTTTAAAATTGGTATCAGCAATTTCAAGTTCATTTATTGCTTTTTACTGGGTTAAAGCCAATGGAGTGAGTTTTTTTCAGTAGCTTTACGAGTTAATTAAATACACGGTACGTAGGCAATGAAACGAAAGTTTTGTCGTAATGCGGGGTGCTGATTCGAGTGTTCTTTTAGATATCGCCAAATAAATGATATCTCAGGCTAAAGACGATTTACGCAGTGAGGCAGTGTTATTCATTATAATATAACGTTATAGTTTAAAACAAAGTAGCACACAGGCTGGAAAAGCGCTTATAAAGCTCATTTCGGCTTATTTAACCTGTATAAGTGATTATGCAGACTGCTACTTGAGAGCTTAAATCCCGGTAACGTAAGCAAACCCACAGCAAAATGCTAGTATATTATAAGTCTGTTTCAACCTTGTACTAGTCCGGTGTTAATTAATTTAAGGCTCCGTGAGTGATGATCGTAATTACTTCACCAATAAAACGTCGTATGTGCTATCACAATGAGTATAAAGATAAGATCTTTTGGCGAGTAAACGACCGAACGACGCGTCACTAGGGGCTGCGAACGGCGATAAAACTACCTTATCCGTCTAATCCATTTAATTTCGTTAAACAAGCGACTGTGTCACTCATTGCTTACGTACCTAAATCTACTCCTGTACTTTTATCCATCATTTATGTAGTCACAAACTCTAATAAAGGATATACTTTACAAAAGCCTTGTAAATGTCTATAGTCCATTGCCCAGAACGCACTGCTAAACGATGTTATATAATGTCACCAAAAAAAAGGTTTTCCAGGAATCCCCGGGACAATATAACCATATTAAGTATAGCATTCGAGGTATTTCACCCCAAGTGGCACACCCTACCCTGCTAATATATATTCGAAATATGTCTATTTCAATCTTTAAATGTTACCTTGCCAATGTCACAGCAGCGCGAATAGCAAAAATCTAAATATTATAGTGCTATGTCCATAATATGGCTCATACTATACTTAAATGGTGGGCTATTAGTAAACGTCAATAGAATTGGGGCTCGAGCTTTTAAGCAGTAGGGAAATGGTGAGTAGGGGAATGGGAAACTTGTAGTTTCTAACAACATTTTTGCCTTTTATCGCATTATCTATATCAAATTGACAAAATTATACTAACTTTTCAATTGTGTGGGTTGCAAACGGGAAATTTGCTGAATCGGCTAAGCGGTTAGGAAGTTTGCTTAAACAATCCAAACTCCAGTTATAAGAGGCTGTGGTCCATTTGCTCTTTACTTTGAAGCTTGCTCCTCAAACTTGGATGTTTGTGGTCGTGGGTTGAAGGGCTCTTGCAATAGTCGGCTATGACGCAATTAGATACTTGGTTATAAGAACAAGTGAGTGACTCTTTTGATCATATCACCCTGATGATCACCCTGTAGGTATATATATAATTCTGTATATAATTATTGAGGACAGGGTGGTCCCAAAACCATGTCACATAGAGGAAAGTACCTTAAATATTGTAGATGGTCAATTTCACTGACAGGATACTTCATTTTGATTTCAAAAACAATTTTAACTACATTCAGATTTTGTAAAATAGCCTGTCTGAACCAGGAGTCGAACCCGCCATAAAAAACGTAACTTTAAGACTTCGATCAAAAGGTTCAATCGGAAAGATTATTTAACGTATTATCTTCCAAGGAACATAAAATCTTAAATAGAAGGAAGACCATGCAATTGTACATTTACAATTTCAGGAAAATTCATACTTAGTGATGTATGTAGATCAAGGGAAATCAATAAATAATAATACAGCATGTCCGTACGTATTTTCAGTGTATTCAAAGAGAAAAAGAGAAACGACGACGCGTTTGGCGCAGTTTGTAGAGACCTGCCTACTGAGCCGGCGGTCCCGGGCTCGAATCCCGGCCAGGGCAAGTATTTGTGTGATGAACTCGAATATTTGTGCTTGGGTCCGCTTGGGTTCCCATAACACAAGCCTTCTTAAGCTTAATATGGGACTAGATCGATTTGTGTGAGTTTGTTCGATATGTATTATTATTTATTTATTATTATAAACACAACTACCACCAAAAGTATAAAAGTACAAAATGTAGGTCTACCCACAAGTTCAGTAACCTGCCGATCAGCTGCGCATCTACCTATAAACGTATAGGTATTAGGCATTACACTTAGCCATTTCTTTCGCTCAATAGTGGTTGGTAGTACAGGGGCGGGTAGAGGAAAACGGTGCAAAGGAAAATCCTACCCGACGAACGGCATCCTAAAAAGAGCGCCTAAATCATCCATACTCGAGTGCTCTCGCAACGCCTTAACTGCCAGAAGTGTAAAACTATTGCAAAAGAAAGCATTCAATCCTCAAACCAAGGAAAAACTGGAAATAACGATCAAACATGTAAGTCATGCAAACAGCGACGACCACTCTGATAAAAGTGTTCGACTTATTTATTCTCTTTACTGGAAAAGAACAGCTATAGACAAATAGACTGGTAGAAAAATCCAAATATCGGCTTCCTTTACCGTCCTAACGGCATTTTGTGAGCCATTTTGGTAACATGACTTTTCCGATGTAAAAAAGCCTGCTGAATTCGATTCTGGATGTTGCCAAGCCGAATTTTGCCCCCCTCTCCCCATTTCCCCCTTTTTACCTCAAAATATGTCCCTAATCACGGTTTTTACGGTTTTACACAAAAAGTATTAAAGTTAGACAAAAAGTGTCAAAGACGAGACTGGTCTCTATAAAATGTCCTATAACATGGTGTATAAACCATTTTAGTAGGTCTTATGGTTTGTGAGCAATATCATCCCGAACTTCTTTTTTTTTTATTGATAAACCTGGCTAGGCAGTGGAATACACTTATTTTGGGATAATTGGTATCGCACAGAATCCATCCGCTCTGCAGCTCTTGACGCTGACATCCAGTTGGCGTGCTGCTTATTATATGTCAAGACTTACGAGGCTTTCAGTCATAAGCAGTCGTCAGATTTACACGCAGAACTGTATCCAAGTCGGGCTAAAAGCGACGTAGAAAATAAAAATGGCTTTACTTCTGGCCATGAAGTCATTCAAAATGCTCACGCCAGATTCTCCAGAAACGGGCCTTAGAAAAGCAGTTATCCAGGATCTTCCAACAAAAAAATAAATTGTGACTTCTCACTGCCAAGCAGCTTGGCTCACTCCAAGTAACGAAGTTTGTTTCCGAAAGGCTCACCAACAGCAGGTCTACAATACAACGCAAAGTTCAAAATGAACAAAGGCCCGACCTTCAAGACCTGTACAAGGCAGGTCGTTCAAAATCTACCATATTTGCGTCTGATGTGGAAGGCAAACGCTCAGGCGCTGGAGTGGTGGCAAACAAAGCATAGCCTGCATCGTCACATACGCAGGGACAGGAACTTCTCAGTCTTTCGCTCATGGGGTGTATGCCGATCTCATTGAGCCTTCAGAGAGTTCACAGTGCTTTGGATATATTACAGTCCATGCTCCACGTTTGCAAATACCTGAAAACGGAATACTTTTAATCAAAGGAGTGTCTAGGTAAATGTTTTAGAAACGCAAATGATCAATTTAATTATTTTATTAAATACCTGCAATGTAGCCGTTCGAATCGCCAGTACCTAAGTAAAAACCTGAGTAAAAGGTACTGCTTTAGAATATTCTAATGTTCTAAAGCAGTCCCTTAATTTTATCATGATGATGAATCATAACAACAACAACACTAATAACCAGTCTTCTGGGTGGGCTATGCACAGCGTGGAGCACATGTCGAGTGTCGGTTTCCTCATGAATAGCACGTAATTTTGAGGTATCGACCTCGGTTGGTGACGCTTGAACCTTAGTCTCGTCTGCAAATTCTCGCACTACGACCGACCACATTAGTCCCGCCAAAATCAGAGGCGATAATTCGCGGGATAAAACTGCGAGCCCAACCTTGTTTGAAGGTATTGAGTAATTTTTAAGGAATGGCATGGTTGTTGAATTAATCTTCTTCCGGATCTGGCGAACTGATAATTACCGTTTCTGTTTCGTTGCAGCCGTAATGTTAAGGGACCAGTATTCGTAAAAAATAAAATAAAAATGAACACGTGAAGAAACAAAGAACAAAAAAATACAGGTACGTGTGCAATGGTCTATATCTATCAAACACTAAGTCCACTCTTAGGAACCCTACACTTATAGTTTTTATGCGTTAGCACACTGCAAAGGCCAAGTCTCCGAAAGTATGGGCATCTTTTAGTTCCGGAAGGCAATGACCAGCACCTGTCCATCATTAATCAAAGTCAAAGTCAAAGTCATTTAATTAATGAGGTGAGCATCCATAAGTGATTCAAGAACTTGCGGATATTCTACTGTTTCGGTGATTAGCCTGAAAACATTAGACTTTTCTCGCCCCTCAGGGATCCATCCGGGATGTAAATAGCCATGGAGACAGCATGTAGCTCATGATTCAAGATCTCTCGCAGACTTAAAGTTCTCCCAGTCTTGTCAACAGCTGTCAAGCGTTATTGGACGCTACGGTTTTTCTAATTTGTAGTTTTAGCAATGGCAGATTTTGAACGACCTGCCAAGGCAGGGGTATTTGAAGGTCGGGCCTTTGTTAATTTTGACCTTAGCGCAGTTGCTTACCTGCTATTGGTGAGCCTTTCGGAAGCAAACTTCGTTACTCGGAGTGAGCCCAGCTGCTTGGCAGTCAGAAGTCACACTTTATTTTTTTGCTGCAAGATCCTGGGTAACTGCTTTTCTAAGGCCCGTTTCTGGAGAATCTGGCGTGAGCATTTTGAATGACTTCATGGTCAGAAGTAAAGCATTTTTATTTTCTACGTCGCTTTTAGCCCGGCTTTGATACAGTTCTGCGTGTAACTCTGACGATTGCTTATGACTGAAAGCCTCGTAAGTCTTGACATATAATAAGCAGCACGCCAACTGGATGTCGGCGTCAAGAGCTGCAGGGTGGCTGGATTCTGAGCGATACCAATTATCACTGAAAAAAATATCCAGTGGAGCCTACTGACATTACAGTAAGACTTACTGCAATAACAGTGAGGCCTACTGACATTTCAGTAAACCTAACTGTAATAACGGTTACGCCTACTGTAATTTCAGTAGGCTCCACTGGGTATTTTTTTCAGTATCCCAAAATAAGTGTATTTTTCTGCCTCGACCATGCTTATCAATTTAAAAAAAAAATATATGAATTTTGGGAAGATATTGCTCACAAACCATAAAGCCTACTAAATAAGTTTATACACCATGTAACAGGAAATTTTATAGAGATCATTTTTGTCTATAACACTGTTGTTCTAGCTATAATACTTTTTGTATAAAACCGTAAAAATCGTGATTAGGGACATATTTTGAGGTCAAAAGGGGGGGGAATGGGGGGAGGGGGGCAAAATTCGGCTTGGCAACATCCAGAACTGAATTCAGCAGGCTTTTTTACATCGGAAAAGTCATGTTGCCAAAATGGCTCACAAAATGCCGTTAGACTTGAAAATTTTTATTTGAACTACCAGTCTAAAAACGGTTATATAAGAAATCTTAATTAAGGTATAGCCTACATCCTAGCATAATTCCCACTGAGATTTTGTGCAGGTAAATAAAGTGGCATAGAAAAAGAGAAGAACAAGTTAAGTAAAAAACATAGATTTGTGTGTGTGTGGACAACGAAGTAACAAATAGGTGCAATTTTCAGCAGTAATGGAGGTTAAGGGTATTTGTTACTTTTGGGATTCATATGACAGGTAGGGTCATATTGAGCAACTTTTACAACAGGTCTAATGACGAAATCACGAGGAAAATCAGAATTTATATACAGTGTGATCCCACTGATCCCACCCCTGTTAATCCCCCCACATGACCCCTAAATCACCCACTATTATGATTTCACAATAAAATAAAATGAATATGACTTACTAGTTTTTATTCGTGGCTTCGCTCACGTTAAAACATACTTACTTAGGTAATACTCTATCCTACCGAGCAACATGCTTTTTTGCGACGGAATATAATCTGTATACATACGTATTATAATGGCACTTGATCTTAATACGCCAGTTTTGTGATATGAAAATAATAATACGGAGTTTTGTTCCAGTTAAGCCGGTTACGGAAATATCTGACAAAACCTTATTTTAAAGAAGTTAATTTCAAAAAAAGGAAAAGAATAAGTTAATTCACTGCAAAATTAAATGGCGGAAGAGTGTGATAAATCACTTTCTCGTCCATTTGCACGATTCAATAACGTTGAAGCTTAATGCAATATTCTTTTGTATTTACAATGGTTCGTTTCCTTCCTTATTCTTTGCACTTTTCTGTATCATTAAATCGTCACTGAATCACATAATAAATTTCTTTTGATTTTCCTAAAAGCTGCTTGAAAACTGTATTTTATTGGTTGTTTGTGTAAAATGCGACGCAAGTTGATGGAACTAGCCATCAACGCGCGTTATACGTTATGCTGTTCGATGTAAAAGAAATGACCTGAAATAGTGATAAACGTTCACGTCACCAAAATAGACATTCTACGCAGACGAAGTCAAGAGGGGAGTCTAGTTCATAGAGTACCTCGCAACCGATAAATCCAACTCTAAACATGTCATACAGCTTATTTCCTCATAAAACAAGGTCAATATACAGTAACCTCTAAACCATAACGTCACATGCGCCGATAGTTTTCCAGTTACTTAGGACGTTCTTCATCTGTAGAGTATAAGGGTACGATCGTGTCGTACCCGCGTCGTCCCGTCGTAAATCACTCGTAACCCCTTCGCTCCCTAGTCACGTTTTCAATAGATATGGAATATGATATAATATATACGGCTTTATAGGAAGAATAAAGTAGGCAATAATGTGAACGATACGGTTGAACAGTAATCTGGGCTGGGCCAAAGTTTGCTAATCAAATGTTACAGGTTTGTGGGGTTTAGGAACTTGTTATGAAAATGAAGTTTTAATCACAACTCTGTATTTCAACTCCCATCGAAAAAAGAGGGGTGTCATAAGTTTAACATGTGTATCTGTGTGTCTGTCTGTGGTATCGTAGCTCCCACGCACGGATGGACCAATTTGAGTACGGGTTTTTTTAAACGAAAGACTTGTCCGTCGATAATATAGTTCTTGGCTATGTTTGGTGGAAATAGGACCAGTAGTTTTCAAAATATTGAGCTTTAATTGGAACAAGTGATAAGATCTCAGCCAATATTGAAGCCAATATAGGTTACTAACTTACTGAATGAGGGTATTATGATGACCAGCTACTTGTCTTGTGTAGGGGGTTTATAATTTTTAATTTAGTAATTTTAAATTGACCTTAATTCGACGAGACATTTCTAGGATAGATTCGGATTTGGCTCTTAATATATTCTTGGTCAGTCTTGAAACATATGTATCTGTAGTCACTTTATTCACCATCAAGTAATAGCAGCCAAACTATCCAAATAGATCGGAACACCTCTTTTTTTGCATAGCCATATTTGGCCACTAACTACATATATGATTTTGACTGTACAGCCATATATGTACATAATCCAGTTTTTTTAGTACAAATAGCCAATACAGTGGTCCACCACTTTGAGACCTTTATTATTTAATACTCAAAAATGGTAGACCAATTTTTGGCTAAACTATATTCATAGATTAGATACATCAAGTCATTAGTACTTCTAAGATACGTTCAGTCCAATACGACAAAGAGAATAAAGTTTTAATGGATATTGTAGGTAATACGTATAAAAGTAAGCGCTCAGAAGTAATCTCTAAAATACCTCAAAGTCCTGAGTACTTTAGTTGTTACAAAGATGAAATTCCTTGGAGGGCTCGGGTAAAGAAACATACAATTACAGACAGGTTCTTTTGTATTATATTGTCTAACTTTATTCTATGTGACTGCTTGTCTATACAGTTTACGATTTATTTTAGAATTGAAGGATGATTACAATTTGTTTTGACTGATATAGGAGGCAAATGAGATGCGGGATCGTCTGATGATAAGCGATTACAGTCGCCCATGGTCACTTTCAACCAGGTCAAAGATTATATATATACTAACGTAAAAAGAAACGATAGCGACACTTGTGTGCAGTAACAAAACTCGCGGCTATGTGCGTGTCGAAGGGCGAGCGCGGGCGAGCGCGGGACGCGCGAGGTGGGGAAAGGCTTACACGTGAATGCCTTGTCGAAGGATTCGGCATTACAAGGTCACCGACGCCCGAGTTACACCGATAGGCCGCTGTCGCGCCTGTGACTAGGTTAAGGTAACTGGCCGGGCTAAGTTAAGTTTGCACCTGAGCGTTTTTCAAAAAAAGTGTACACGTGACGAACCGGAAAACGGTTTTTTTTATAACACCGATTTTAAATTTTCTTGGCTTATTTAATTCCCCATAAGTTATAGTGTATTATTTGAGAAAATGGCATTAAAATATTAAAAAATATAGAAAATATCGACATTTTAAACTCAGATTGTGGTGAAACTAGTTCCGGATAGTCACTAATATAAAATTCAGTATAAATTGATTGAAGTATTTTTTGGACCAGTTTTAGTTTACACATTTAAAATACAGACAATAAACTATTTAAAACGGGTTTAATTTATAGAATTAATGGAACGAGCAAGCTTTGAGGATAAAATAAAGGTCCAGTTCGTCACAATCGCCACCAAATGACTGCTAAAACATGTATTTTTTTGCATTAAAATGCGACAAATCAACGAATAATATTTTTTATTACATTAAGGAAAATTCATTTAGTAATGTTAACGCTTAAATATGTGAATTGTTGCACTGCAGCAGCCAGAAATAATTATTTTCAACATCCCAAATCTTGGGACAGTAACTAAACGGAATCTCATGTGACTAACTGGAAAATGTAAGGAATAGTGTACATAGATTGAATATATTGAAATAAAATCACAAAAATATTATGTCATGAATCGTACCTATTTATTGCAACGGAATCAAAATGGTATAATATATATTATTACTAGTTTATATATGTAATAATAAAACATGTATTAAACTAGTAATAATAAATATTTACCATGTATATTATTATGTATTACATAAAAATCTTTCATGAGTAAATGACAATCTTAATATTGAAAGTTTTATTAGTGTTATTTATCTATTTTTATAGATCATTAATAATGTTTTATTAAAAATGTTTAAAATAAAACATACAATGTTACGATTATTTTAGCAAGTAATAGCAACATGAACATTTCAAAATATAGAATAACAGTATTAATTCTCATTAATAAAAAATTGGGCAAGGGCGAGTCCGACTCGCGCATGAAGGGTTCCGTACCATAATCTATAACAAGTTTGTTGTATGGGAGCCCCCCTTAAATATTTATTTTATTTTATTTTTTGTATTTTTTGTTCTAGCGGCAATAGAAATACATCATCTGTAAAAATTTCAGCTGCCTAGCTATCACCGTTCTTGAGATACAGCCTGGTGACAGACGGACGGACGGACAGCGAAGTCTCAGTAATAGGGTCCCGTTTTTACCCTTTGGGTACGGAACCCTAAAAACGGTTGTAATTAAAATACTTACATCGAACGAACTTTATTTTAGGACATCGCTTAGAACGCTGTCTGCCTTTTGTTTTCTTGACAGTTAAAATAAACAAATATAAACCTTATTGCAATATGTTAAGGTTTATGGGTGTATACTTAAGGTTATATCGACATAAACCAATCTCAATTTTTTTTCTTCATTTCTGACAACACTTTCAGCTGTCAAGTTAGTTCGCCTAATTAAAAACTCGACTGTAAGCGTGGCCCGACATGCTCTTAGCCGGTTTTTATAAATGTTTTAATTGTTATTTTGCTTTTTAGTCATTTCTTCCGGAGATAACAAATACTTTTCTGAAAACCGCATCAAAATCGGTTCTGACAAATGCGAGATAATGGCGGATAAACATGCATGTATAACAAACATATGGGTCAAACTAAGTAACTCCTTTTTTAGAAGTCGGTTAAAACATCGGTCACATTTCGATTGTGTACTAAGCTTTATAGTTCCAATTCGTCACAAAATCATTCCGGTAGTATATCACGTCACGAATCGGACGTGACGAATTATACCTCGACAATTTAAAATCAAAATTTCAACGTGTTCTGAACCAATTCAATGTGTTTTTGGTTTAGTTTCGGATACTACGATAGTTTCTTCTATGTCTAATTGTGTTTAAAAAGTTAAGTATAATCTACTTACCGAAAAAACTGTTACTAACTCGAAATCCTATTTTTAGCGCACTGACACAGCGTCCACCTTTCGCCACCGTTTTCACGGAACTGACGTTATATTTGCAATGAAATCCGATGCCTATAGCATTAAAATGTTGCCAGGATTGAAAAATTAACGCTTTTTGGGGAATATCGATTGCACAAGTATGTTAAAATCGCTTGTGACTATAACCGGAAGTTCCGGTCTGTCGATTTCTTTGGACAGTGGAAGAAGTAGTTTTTCGGCATTATAAACCGTATTTGTTTATAAATAAAGCACACAACTAAAATCTAGACTCATTACTTTATCTGTGTGACCACATTCAATATTCATACAAATTTATTTCGAGTTTCTGCAAGCCTCTGAACATGACTGAGTCGACGTGGGACATACCCATTTTAGCACTTTTCATATCTTTATTTTGCAATAAATCTAGTAATAAATATAATATAATCGTTTTATAAATATAAAATGAATGCCCCACATCTACAGAATCAAATGATACCACTCATATACCCTAATACTAAAGGTAAAGTAAAAAAAAAACACGTTGAACGTGTGGGACATTCAAATTTTGCCATGTACACTTTTTTTGAAAAACGCTCACCTGGTATTTATGGCACTGCATACAAATAGGGTACAAAGTTAACGCAACCGATCAGGTTTGTTGTATGGGAGCCCCACTTGAATATTTATTAAGTTTTTGTTTTTAGTATTTGTTGTTATAGCTGCATCAGAAATACATCATCTGTGTAAATTTTAACAGTCTAGCTATTACGGTTTATGTGATACAGCCTGGTGACAGACGGACGGCAGAGTCTTAGTAATAGGGTTCCGTTTATTACCATTTGGATACGGATCCCTAAAAATTAATTTTAGACAGTAATATTTATCCAAGTCTCACCCTTGGCATTACTGCCTCAATATTTTAACGGCACCTCTGTATTTTGCTCGTGAATCTCACAAAATATATGGCGGGTGGAAATGAAATGAGTGAATAACTTTTCTTTCCTGGAGTTTGGTGGTCCATGTATGTGATTGACGTTACTGAAGAAACAGATAAGATTGATGTCAGAAACGTTATTAGAATAAAACGAGACTTAAAAATATAAATAAAAATTATTGATAGAAACATAGCTCAAAGAAAAATTTAAATGAGTTACCTGGGGGACGAGACCGGGAATCGAACCCGGTACCTCTGGATTGCCGGTACAGTGCATTAACCACTTCGCTACCCGAACTCCAACCTACGTTTCGAATTTTTCCTTATGCTTCGTGTGTCGATCTTTGAATTATTTATTTAAAAAGGTTTTTACACCATAACGAGTGAACCTACATTTAAAAAAAACATTACATGATTCATAAAATTGATATAAATAAAAATGTTGATTTGCTTGAATACTAGGCGTGAAGATTTTTGTTTATTTCGAGGATGTCATTCGATTCTATTTTTTATTAGGATCAAAATGTCTTTGGGGCTAACTACGCCTAGACTGCTCTAAATGTCAGAAATGACCGGCAAAGTTCAACATTCCTACGGAGCGCTAAATACGCTCCATACAAAATGGCCACCCACATGTAATTTGTGGGTTGGGTACCAATTTTTGTATTAGAGGAGACAATAAGCTAATTTGCGATTTTCACGATGAAAAAGTGCGTTTAAATTCATGGTGTCGTCATTTAATTATTGTTTTTTTTTTTGTAAATTAAGAGGATACTGAAAATAATTTTAAAATTTATTTTAGAAGTTAAAAAAAAGCATGAAACGTGCGTACCTTTAAAGTCACATATAAAAAAAAAAAACTTTGTTTATTCATAAAACTACAGTATGTTTCATAATTCAACATCAGTATACACACACACCTATTATACTTTGCACCTGTAAAGTAATAGAAACATCAAAAAATGTAAGACAGTCTTTATCATAATGTTGTTGACTAGAATAGAATAGAATAAAAATTTATTCTTTAACATACACAAAGTGGACAACAAATATTAGAAATAAAATAAAATAAAATAAAAACGTTATTGTGTATGCCACGAAAAGGTCACACCTCAGCATAAATGCTGGCCCGAGAACCAGCGCTGGTCTTCCGGTGAAACCTATCGGTGACGCACACACACGGCTGCACTCTTAGACTGAACGCAGCGTAAGCGCTTGTCAATGCCAAGACAATGACATTGACAAGCGCCAGTGCTGTCATTGTCGTTGTTAGCGGAAAAAGAGAAAAGAAAAGAAGATCTGTGAAAAGTTCAAATAGGATTCATCGGCCATCTTTGTTCATATTCATTTCATCTAATGTTTTAATAATTTATTTTTAATTTTTTTGATAAGTTTTTTTAACACGGAAGTCATGCATTGGTTATAAACCAAAAAAATTGATACTGGCACAAGCTTCGAGCCGCCATTTACGGATTAATAATAATAAAAGAAAATAATCGAATGCAATGCCGAAATGTGTACAGCTCATTAACATTTAACAGATACAGATGCAAGTAATAAAAGTGAAAAATAGTAACCAAGATTACAATAAATGTGGATATATAAGCAAATAACTAAATTTTATATGATAGATCAGTAACAAACGAAACACTGTACAGTAATGCCGAAAACTAGACAAAGACATGAAATATATGGTGACAAATAACAATACAATGATGCAAAACAACATAACATATAAGGGACATAAAACCTCGGTACGGAACAATAACATAAATCATTACAAGCAGCTACTACTGACTGTAATAGGTATATATGTATTACTGTCAGTACCAAGTTCACATTAATATGTGCCTAAAATTGGCGCGGGGAACTAAAAATGTACTTATGTTTTTGGGATATTATTAAATGCACATGTATAATTTTTCAGGACACTAGGTAACTCAACTAATTAACTGAATGCATACCAGAAAAACGAATGCTGTGCAAAAAAGCAATTGATTAGCTGAACATGTCCTACAAAAAAAACTTCAACATCATACAAAACGAGATGACCTTTTTAACCGAATTCACACCAAAAATATGGTTCGTACATCGGATATATTTGAAAGTTTCACCAAAAATACTTACTTGCACACTAATTATCCTCGCACTGCACACTAAGATCCGACTCGGTTGGGTTAAGTTAGGTTAGTTTTTTTATTTTTTATATCCAGTAAAACAGTTTTGCAAATACCTTTAAATAGTATATTGAATTCGCATTATTTAGGGTGCAAGTTAGTATTTTAGGTGAAACTTTATATGATATGAACGAGAGAAAGAAAAGAAAAAAAAGCGATGGCGATCACAAGTATTCCACAGAGCTTAAACAAGACAAACTCCGCGCGGAGTCCTCTTACAAGGGATGTCGGACCCTCTGTACGCATCCTGCAGATAAATATAGAAGGTTTAAGTCTAGCTAAGAGCAACTATTTGACAAAGCTGCTAAAGGATAATAGAGTTGACGTTGTCAATATCCAGGAAACACACACAAAGGATGAAGCTGACTTTGAGAAGAGGGGAAAGATAACAGGATATACCTTAGTAAAAGCCGTCCACCATCCTAAGTACGGCATAGCCACGTTTGCCAAATCAGACATTAGAAATGTACAACTGGTTGACTTCAGTAATAAAGACAACGTCTTCCTCATCGTCCTAAAAGTGGATAACACATCCATAGTAAATGTCTATAAGCCGCCTAGCATACAGTGGCCTGCCAGAATGCTACCGATCCCGCCTCACCCAAGCCTGCATATCGGAGACTTCAATAGTCATCACACAAACTGGAAATACTCTTCGGTGGATTCCAATGGCGAAATTTTAGCACAATGGGCGGAATTGCATAACCTGCACTTGATTTTTGACGCAAAGGATAAAGGTACATTTCATTCAGCCAGATGGAACAAGGACTACAATCCCGACCTGGTTTTTGTATCCAGAGACCAGTTCGATCGACCGCTCCCGTGCAGCCGCTCCGTTCTGTTAAACTTCCCGAAAAGCCAACACAGGCCTGTCCTCGTGGAGTTGGGTGTAAAGTTTCTCCTAAAAAATTCAATGCCGCTACCGAGGTGGAATTTTGGTCGAGCGAACTGGAGTGGGTATCGGGAATGTTTGGACCGGAACCTGTCAACTACCAAACTGGACCCAACAGCTGCCAACTACGAAAAGTTCTGCGAACTGATCCTGAACGCTGCGAAAGGTAACATCCCAAGAGGTTACAGGAAAGAATACATTCCAGGCTGGAGCCCGAAAAGTGAGGATCTTTTTAAAGAGTACCAAAGTACGGGTGACCCAAGCACCGGTGCTGAACTTCTTTCCTCCCTTGATGAAAACCGGAAAGCAAAATGGGAAGCTGCTGTTGAAGACATGGATTTCAAGCGATCCAGTAGAAAGGCTTGGAGAACCCTCAACAGCCTTACCGGGAAAAACATTGCTAGAAAGGAATACACCAGCGTTGAACCAGATGTCATAGCCAATAGAATGGTGGAACTTACCAGAGCTAAAAGTGACAAGAACTTCACAAAAAGACTCAAGAAAGACCTCTCGGGGCTTAAACAGAATGCTCCAAGGAATCATATGTTGGCCGCACCGTTCACCATAGATGAAGTTATTATAGCCATAAAGCAGCTCAAAAGTAGCAAATCCGCTGGTCCAGATAACATCTTCAACGAATTCATCAAGCATATGGGACCAGTGGCAGTCAGCTGGCTCGCAGTCTTTTTTTCGGACATCCTGGCAAAAAATAACCTGCCTAGACAGTTCAAGCGTTCCACAGTTATCGCTGTGCTTAAACCGGGCAAACCTGAACACCTTCCGGAAAGCTACCGTCCTATCGCACTCCTCAGTTGTACACACAAATTGCTTGAACGTATCATCCTAGGACGGATTGAACCATTCGTAGAAGCTGCAATTCCTCCCGAGCAAGCTGGTTTTCGCAAGGGCAGGAACTGTGTTGATCAGGTCCTCGCTCTCACAAACTATATTGAAGCTGGCTTTCAGAATGGTCTAAAATCTAACGCAGTGTTCATCGACCTCACGGCTGCCTACGATACTGTCTGGAGGCATGGCCTTATTCATAAGATGTTTACGGCAATACCAAGCAGAGAACTAGTAGACCTAATCTCTAATATGCTGTCTGAGAGGGTCTTTGAGGTTTGCTTGGGCAGCGGGAAGAGCAGGAAACGCAAGCTGAACAACGGTCTCCCTCAAGGCTCTGTGCTGGCGCCAACCCTGTTCAATCTGTACATATCCGATCTTCCACACACAGTAGCTACCAAGTTTATTTACGCCGATGACATAGCACTTATTACCCAAAGTAGAGATTTCGAGTCCGGAGCTCTAACACTAACATCGGACTTGAAGACACTTGCTGATTACTTCAGATCGTGGAGACTTATACCTAGCACGAGTAAAACGGAAACTTCCTGCTTCCACCTCAATAATAAAATGGCTAGCTATAAACCAGCTGTACACTTCAACGGCGAAGAATTAAAATATAACCCTTGCCCGAAGTACCTTGGAGTTACGCTGGATCGGTCCTTAACATACAAGGAACATCTTATTAAACTCTCGCAAAAAATCTCAACCAGGAATAATCTTCTTCATAAACTCTGTGGCACAAGCTGGGGTGCTTCAGCAGACTGCCTTCGCACGTCAGGCATCGCTCTCGTCTACTCGACGGCAGAATACTGCGCACCAGTTTGGCTGAATAGTGCTCATACAAATAAAGTGGACGTCAAACTAAACGAGACCATGCGCTGCATATCTGGCACTGTCAAATCCACACCCGTCCATTGGTTGCCAGTGTTAAGTCATGTCGCCCCACCCCACCTTCGAAGACTCCATGCCTTAAAGAAAGAAGCCGAGAAGATCTCAGATAATTCCTCTTTGCCAGCCCATTACGAGTTTTGCCATCCACCCCCGCACCGACTCAAATCCCGAAAACCTCCCTATACCACTGCTAGGAACCTAGATAGTTTTAACATCGGGGATAGCTGGAGGACCGAGTGGACAGCTGCGACAGAAGGCAAATCCAGCCAGCTGACTGACCCTACGGCTAAGCCAAAGGGATTCGATCTCCCTCGCAAGCTCTGGTGTCGGCTGAACAGACTCAGAACAGGACACGGCCGCTGCAACTTTTTCCTACATAAGTGGGGATGGAAAGAGTCTCCACTCTGCGAGTGCGGCGAGGAAGAGCAGACCACTGAACATATCATCAAACGATGCCCACTTCACTCATACGCTGGATCTGCTGAGGACCTGTATTCTATGTCTCCTGACGCAGCCGCCTGGCTTAATAATTTGAAAGTCATTCTTTGATTGCTTGCATGAAACATATTGCCATACGATTAAATAGGTGAAACTTTCAAATATTTTGATCGAAAAAAGGGAATATACAGATATCGATTTAAATACATGCCTATGTTTTTTACCCGTAGTTAAGGGCTTGTGCACAAATCACGTGAGGTTTTTTCGGCTGCTTTTTGACTCTGAATAAAGATTTGAGTTGATATGTTTGGAACGGAATAATAAAGGGAATCCTTTATTCTTCCGTTCCGTACATATCAACTCATACACTCATTGCTGCCTTACCCACATCCACGCCTATACTTATATCTACTGAACTCAAAAGAAAAGTGACAAACCACTAAATTCCAAACAAATGTCCCAAAGTTTTCGCGCCAGTTTTCCTTATTTAACAATAGATTATTGGTTCCAAAGCTTTCCTTTCTATATGTTAGAATAATTTATTACAGCCCAACCCCTAATCTGAAGGGTGCTGTGTGATATACCACCGAATAGTGGAGAGGCGGACTTAAAGGAATGCGCTGAAATTGACTATTTCCTTTTTATTTATCTACTAGCTGTGCCCCGCGGTGTTACCCGTTCATCCCAGGAAACACTACATTTTTTTGGAATAAAAAGTAGCCTATGTATGTCCAGGGTTTCAGCTACATAGCTGTCCTGTGGGCAGCGATCCTGTGGACCTCACCAAAGGTGATGTGGAAGGTAAACCGGGGCTACACGGGAGCCAGCACATACCTGTATTGAAACCCCGATCGAATGGGATGCGTAAGGCATTGTCCCAGTGAAAAAAAAAGGGGGCCAGCTACCTCAGAGAAGCTACCGCGAAGAAACCTACCTTGGAGAAGGAAGCAGACGAAAACAAACCTCAATTTGTATGGAAAAATGAGCCATGGTATTTCCTCTCTTAAGACATCGCGGCTATAAGGTTTCCACTACATTCTGCCTTAAAGTCTCCTCGCCAAGTGTTTTATAGCATTCAGGAGTACCCAGATTATAAGTAAATATACAAATGATCTTTGTTGCACACCTTAAACAAAGAATACATAGCACAACATGAGATATATTAAAATAACAGGCAGAATTAAACAACAGCCGGTCTTATCGCTAGATAGCGATCTCTTCCATACAACCTTTAGGTAGCGGAGTATTTGAAAATTAATGTTTGAATTAGATTATGCTCCGATCATGCCGAGATTCTGTGGATTTTAGTGATACCCTAATGTATGTGTTTATTAATATCTCAATTTACGTAAATTCATTCATTCATTAGCACAGACTGGTCGGGCACTAACATTTCGCATAACTCAAGAAAGTGTGGGTCGGATCGATCTATCTAGCATCGGACGACTGTACTTATTCTACGCACGAACTCTCTATTTAAAGGGCTCAAAGTCATTACTCATCTAGTTCATCGGAACGCGGAAAAGTTGGATGATATTTTACTTCCATGAAACTAATAACTAAGTACACCTACTATTATAAAATTCTAAAATTGTATAAAAATCAGTTTGTTATCTGTTTGTTAGCAGTCAGTCAATAAGGGGTCATTATATAAGGAAAAATCTTAATAAGGTACCAACATTTTATGACATAATTAAAAAAATATTTTAATGCAATATAATATTGCTCCTTTAAAAAAAAGGTGTTTACTTTAAGAAAAATGAGCTAAGTTAAGCATTGAAAGTAGTTTCTCCAGGGCCCACAATATTTTCCACACTGTATATTAATATTTCTTTTGTAGCATATCTTTGGGAAGGCGCGGGTAAACAAAAAAACATTACATACAAGTAATGAAATATTTGATGACATACAGCACTGAAACGTGGTCGCTCACAATGGGCCTCATAAGAAGGTTCAAAGTTAGGTACTCAAAGGGCAATCAAATGGAACGAGCTATGCTCGGAGTTTCCTTACGGGATCGAAACCGAAATAACGAGATACGCAAGAGAACCAAGGTTGTAGATATAGCTCAGACAGTCGCCAAACTTAAGTGGCAGCGAGCGGGGCACATTGCTCGTAGAACCGATGACCGTTGGGGCAGAAAGGTTCTTGAGTGGAGACCGCGGACCGGAAGACGCAGCGCCCAACAAGCTGGACCAACGATCTGGTTAGGATCACAGGCAGAAATTGGATGAGGGCGGCGCAAGACTGATCGTTGTGGAGAACTTTGGGAGGCCTTTGTCGGCCTTTGTCCAGCAATTTATACCACCTATCCTTTATTCACCTGTCAAAGTTAACGTGAACAGATTAAGGGCCGTGACTGCCTTTAACACAGTAAAGTTCTTTTTCTCAAAAATTGCATGTAGCCTTACCATCGCTAGATAGACTACAGTAAGTGGAACATACCGAAGACTTTTTAGAAGTGTCCAGTAAACAGCGAGATTTTAAATTTGGAATTAATATTTGTCCAGTAAGTAAGTTTGTAATTCCTATTACGTATCAAGATATTTGAATATCGAAACACGATTTACATCGTCACCGACCTATAAAAAAACTAAGGATGTGAAGGCGATGAGGTCGTATATAAATGTAAAAAGGATGCATTCCACAAATTGTTTTAATTATAAGTATAGTGCGACAGCAAATTGTAGAAATTAAAACGTGGCGTCCCTTTTACATAGATTAAACAGAAAGAGACGACATTGCAGTATACACTTGCAATTTACACTAAGAGCAAATGTAAAATATAAAGAGGTTAGTATATACTATTGGCAGTATAAACGTAACTCAAGATGCATATTTAAAAAAAAAAAGTAGCGACAAGGTTTAGTGCGGAAGTTTGTATGCAGCGTTTAGTTCATAATTGTGCTGTGTAAAATGTCAATGATATTTCGGAATTCCTTCCTTGTTTGTGTCGTTTAGAAAAAACCTCGGAGTTAAAATTGAAGGTAAGCTTTATGATATGAAAATTAGTTAGAAAATACAACAATGTGTAACAATAATTAAATTTTATCTTTAAGACTTAGATTTTTAAGACAGTGCAAATAATTAAACGCAGTATTTATAAAAAAAGAAATAAAGGCGGGATTTAAATTAAAAGACAAAAATTTCAAATTTGTTTGTGTGATCTATTACAATAATTCAGAAAAAATTAGTTCAGAGGAGTCTGATTCCGAATAGACGGCACTCCTCCATACTTAAAGGCGGAGGCAGAGTTAGCTAAAATAATTTACTTCCGACTAAATCCAAGGAGATATAAAAAAATACAAGAGATTCATTAAATGGAAGGAAGAAAATCAAGTTAATAATTGGTCAGATAATTTGTGATAAGGTCAGAATATTTCAACAATCTTTCTGAGGCAATCGGATGGCTACAAGGGAAAGAAATCACAAATATTCAGCAGCAAAATTTGGAAAAGTTCTTAAATCAAGCTCTAGATGATAACCATTTTGGCGATGAAGGTAAATAAATGCTGCCACTATTTGATAACGATATAACTATATCTTTTATCCAAGTATAAACTCATAATTATTTTTGTTATATGTTGTTATAATGGGAGTTAATGGTGCCTGCGACGACGAATATCACAATGTGTAATAATAAAAATGGGATATAACAAAAATATTCATTGGAAAATGGCCGAATATGAATGTCACCTACAAAATATAATTTTAAACTAAATTTCTTGTTTAATTTTTGAGAAAAGCACTATACTTGCTTCGACCGTAAGAGCCATCCTGGCCTCGTATTATATCCGGACCTCGCCTACGGCTCGGTCCGTCTAATTCCTACTCGGCCAGTATGGCTTACTTACTGGTCTCTGCCATAATGTACTATTGCCGTCATTATAAAAGGTTAATATCAACTCTCGTGAACAAAGTATTAACTTTGAAGCTTATTGAATACGAAGTCTTAATATCCGTCCAATAGGCACGAATCTGTAAAGGAGTAAAGCTATCGATTATTAATATTTTGAGCTAAATGAAGCGATACTAATGTTTTTTTGATGATACAATACGGCCTGAAATTACGTTAAGCGGATCCTGTAACGTTCACAACTTTGTATTATCGAACAACATAGACCTTATTTATACATTTATAAGTATTGACTGATTAGATTAATAACCTAAATTAAAAAATGAGAACACCTCCGTTTCGTACTTTTCAAGATCTGAGCATACATAGGGACAGACGGACAGACGGACAGACAGCAGGAAGCGACTTTTTGTTTTTAGTGATGCATGACTACAGGGGAAAAAATTACTATGAAATTAAAATTTGATAAAACGTTTGTCCATAAAAGGGGATCCCAATGTCCATACTTATGGGAGACTAGTGCCATTTCCTCCACAGATTTTAGTTACGTATCATAGGTAATTTGCCAAAACACGAGGAAAATAGACCTCACACCAGAGCATCGCCAGCCGATAGCCTCGTGGGAGGAAAATGATCCACAAGAATAATCCTATGGAAAAATTAAGTCCAGTGAGTTCCAATGAGTTTTATCACGACATGCTTGTAGTAGTAACCGCCCCTGTGTTCACCGAAAATGATTGATTACTTGAAAGGTGCCGCAAGCCTCACAGCACAGTCCGTCGAGCAACCACAATGCGAGCGACTCAATAGCCGTTTGCGAGTGGAATCTGACGGATGCGGGATAAATACCTGATCCACGGGGTTACGGAACTTGGCTTGTGCACTGCCGCAGTCAAATTTAGCAACATCATGGCTTAAAAACCACGATATCGGGCATATACCTATTTTTAAATTCTAAGTTCACATTATACAATATGAGAGACTAGCTGCGCCGCGCATTGCTACCCGCTCTTCCCACGGGAACACTGAATTTTTTGGGGTAAAAAGTAGCCTATTTTTTAATCCAGGGTGTCAGCTACCTTCATACCAAAATTTATACTGGTCGTTTGAGCGTGAAGAAGTAAGAAAAATAGACAAACACATTCACAAACACAATATTAGTGTAGGTGTCTAGAAGGTGTCCGCAACTTCACCCACGTATACTTTTTTCTTAAACGTAGTCGGGTAAAAAGTAAAGCGGTGGTAGCCTAGTGGTTAGGGCATGCGACTTTCAATCCGGAGGTCGCGAATTCGAACCCAGCCCGTACCAATGAGTTTTTCGGAACTTACGTACGGAATGTCATTTGATATTTACCACTCGCTTTTCGGTGAAAGAAAACATCGTGAAGAAACCACCTAAGCCCAATAAGGTCTAGTTTCCCCTCTGGGTTGGAAGGTCAGATGGCAGTCGCTTGCGTTAAAACTAGTACGCTACATCTTGGGATTTAGGTAGCCGACCCCGATTGAGAATTCTCTCTACAATGATATGGGACAAAGGCTAGGAGGATGATGATGATGATGAATCGAGTAAAAAGTAAAGATTGTTTTAAAGATTTCGATGTAACTAGTCTTATAATAAATGTTAATCATAATTGTGAGTAGACTCGGATGTTACAAGGAAAGACCCTCGTTCCGTTACACCCTGTATATTAGGGCCTTATCACACTTGCGATTTGAAAGCGTTTTTTGTATGAAAGCGTACGCGCAGCGTGTTCGCCGCGTCGCTTATTTGTATAGAAAATACGCTCGCAAATCGCAAGTGTGATAAGGCCCTTACGATTTTAGCATGAGTAAACCACAATGGTCGCGGGATTCAATAGCCATATCTGACACAAGAGTGATGAATACCTGATCCACAGAGGGATAACGGAGCTTGGCTTGTGCACTGACACGCTGATTACCGTGTATTGTGTTGTTTCCTGTGTTACTGTTGTACTTGATAAAACATTGGGGCATTATATATTTTATCTATTCAAATATCATAAACCCCCCATGATGCATTCAAGAACCGCACATTATGACCACCATAAAAATAGTCGGTTTTGTTAGAACAACTTTCTTATTAACCCCCGACAAAAAAAGAGGGGTGTTATAAGTTTAACTGGTGTATCTGTGTGTCTGTGTATCTGTGTATCTGTGTGTCTGTCTGTGGCATCGTAGCGCCCAAGCGGATGGACCGATTTAAGTGCGGTTTTTTTTAATCGAAAGACTTTTCCGTCGAGGTGGTTCTTAGCTATGTTTGGTGGAAATAGGACCAGTAGTTTCCAAGATATTCAGCTTTGATTGGAACAAGTGACAAGATCTCAGCCAATATTGAAGTCAATAATTCGAAATATTGGCTAAATGTTAAGTGTTATTGGCATTTTCTATATGACTCACTAATTGAGGGTCTCATGATGACCAGGTAGTTGTTACTGGAACTCAGCCAATACTGAAGCTAAGGATTCCAAAGTTTTGATTAAATGTTAAGTTTTATAAGCATTTTCTATATCACTCAATAAATGAAGGTCCCATGATGACCATCTAGGTTTGAAAGGATCTAACCCGAGCATTTCAAATGTTGGTTAAATGTTAAGTTTTATTAGCGTAATCAACAATTTAATATACAACAATATAATATAATAATATTTTCTGTCACAGTACTAGGTCACTGTTTCTAAGTTTCACAATTCTGCTAGAGCTGAATTGTCATTAGGACTATTGAACAGGTTCCTTTGATTGAAGTCACAAATAGCAACACCCTGCAAGATTTTAACGCGACTAAAGGACACGTAAGCTTTAGCAAAAGTACTTTTGCCTAAAAGAAAACAGCTTTTTGGATTCTGTAGTCAACAAGGAACCCTTATAGTTTCGCCATGTCCGTCCGTCCGTCTGTCCGTCTGTCCGTCTGTCCACAGCTTAGCTCAGAGACATAGTGGTAGAATAAATTTAAGTCGGGATGTATTTTTTTAAGTGGGGATGTAATTTTTATCGGTTTATCCCATGGTGTGGGGTATCGATGATTAGGTCTTTCAAAACTAAGCCAAGTTACCTATTAACACCAACTGTAATTTTTATGGAGCTAAGTAAGCCACCCGTAGTATTTGGATCCTGGAGAATAGAAACCTGGTTCTGTTTTAGCCCATACGTAGCAGGTTATTTGGACACATCCAGTGCATTTAAAGTATATAATTTGATTGTCTTGGCTAAAAACTTTGCCATTTTGTCATTTTAAGCTTTAGCTAGTTTGACTTTAACGATTTTTCCCAGAATGTTGCTTAAGGCTATTGAAATCAAAATATATCCTAATTTTAATCTTTTAGAAGACAGATTTCGTTAACACTGGCTTGGGATCACGTTGTACCTACATATATAGTCAAGGATCAAGCTCGACAAAATACTGGAAACTCGGACCTTAAATGGTGTAAACCAAAAAATGTGTTAAAAGAAAAAACATCCGGAATGAAAATTCTGTTTGTTTAAAAGATATGAAATAAAAATAAATTTAAAAATTTAAAAAACCCTTGACATGGCCACCTACAAAAAGAAAGAAATAAAATCTACGAAATGTGCCTTTACAATGAACAGTAGAAAATGAATCCAAGCTTCGTTGCGTCGGGGGACCGCTAAGTGAATGAAATGCAATGTACTGAAAATCGTAAAGTGGGAAGCCCGAATGCATCCTTAGAATTTTGCGTTGAAAAAAATATTTCATTTCATTTACGTATCTAATTAGCGGTCCCCCGAACGCAACGAAGCTTGAATTTTCTACTATTCATTGTAAAGGCACATTTCGTAGATTTTATTTCTTTCTTTTTGTAGGTGGCCATGTCGGGGGTTTTTTAAATTTTATCTGTAAAAATGTTATTATATATTGCTAAATAATAACATCAATTTCGATAATATTATTTATTCAAATTTCAAACATCTCTGAAAAACAAAGAAATTTGATTTGACATCTATTCTAATATCAGACGAGATGACGTTTAGTTCGAAATGAATTGTCAATTTGCAATCAAATTTGACGAATGTCGCACGTAAGTAAGATATCGAACGATATGATAGTAGGGGCCGACTCTAGTTTGTCTGAATTAAAAGAAAAAACTATGACAGCTGCCAGAAAACTTCATTACCGCCATTACCGGGTAATATTTGTCTTAATGTGCGACTCCTGAATGCATCATGGATGCTTATGATATGTGGCTAGATAAAATAATGTATGTAACTGTACATAATTACAATAATTAGGCATTAGGCATAAACGCTCGTGTGATGTTATTATGAAACTTGCCTTTGGCTCGTTTCATAAACCCACACTCGTGTCTAATACCCTTCATTATGTACTGTCACATAAACTACTATTATAAAATTTTAGGGTAATTATAATTAGGGAAAATAATCTTGATGACAAAAAACAATGTTAGGTAATAAATAGGACAAACTACGTCACATAACGTTAGGTAAAAAATCATTAGGGTTAATCGATATTATGATAAATTACTTTCAAAAAACATGAAATTAAGATAAATAATCAATATAGCAAGTGACATTAGCCAATAAAATATTAGAGCAAAAAAATATGAGGATAACCAAAACTAGGGCAAAGGAGTGTTAGGACAAATGATCATTATGACTAACAGGGTTAGGGAATGCAAAAATATGATAAACTTTAGAGGTACTGATTTAAATGTATATCCATATTCATATCCATATTCATATCCATATTCATATCCATATTCATATCCATACCCATACTCTACTATTATGACTGTATTCCCATAAATACGTATTTATCAACGTAACTAGTGTATTTTGTTTCGACATTTCAAGGCTCAGAGATACAAGTAACGTCAATATAATGTTTATTTAAAACAACTCCATAATTTATTTATATGTATAACAGCGACAATACCAGCCAAGTCCTGAAAATAAATCACATTGACGTGTCAAAAGGGATACATGAATCGCTAGACTGCATCGATTTAAACTTTTCAAAGAGTATTGTAATGCTGTCACTTTCAGCGGTTTCATAAAGGACGACTACATTTTCACAGGAATACAATAGTATTTATACTTATATCATTTTCGTATTCACTCTTGGTGCTTCATAAAATAGTACATTACTGGAGACGCCGGGATAGAAGGGGTTGCCGAGTGAGTGAGACATTATACCGATAGTGATACCGAGCCGGTAAACACAAATACAAATCATTTATTTTACACATAATGTAAGTAATTATGCTAGATGGTAGGTACGGCAAGTCCTTTTCACGGCAAATTTTGTATGAAATGGCTTTAGTTACAGTTATCTCGAATTGTTCCGCCCGAAATATGATACTTCATAGCCTGTTATTATAACACACGTTAAGATGACATTTCATTGTGTGATTGAGAAAAAATGTTAAGCCTGTTAAAGCCCAAACTTGGTTAACTTTCGATAAAGTTTGTTTTTTCTTTTTAAAATCATCGTCATCATCATCATCATCTCAGCCATAGGACGTCCACTGCTGAACATAGGCCTCCCTTTGGACTTCCATATATACCGGTTGGAAGCGACCTGCATCCAGCGCCTTCCGGCGACCTTTATAAGGTCATCTGTCCATCTTGTAGGTGGACATCCTACGCTGCGCTTGCTGGTCCGAGGTCTCCACTCGAGCACTTTTCGGCCCCATCGGCCATCTGCTCTGCGTGCTATATGTGGCCTGCCCATTGCCACTTCAACTTGCTAATCCGGTGAGCTATATCGGTCACTTTAGTTCGTCTACGGATTTCCTCATTTCTGATTCGATCACGTAGAGACACCCCGAGCATAGCCCTCTCCATTGCTCGTTGAGCGACTTTGAGCTTTGAGATGAGGCCGATAGTGAAAGACCACGTTTCGGTGCCGTGAGTCATCACTGGTAACACACATTGGTTGAAGACTTTCGTCTTGAGGCACTGAGGTATGTCGGACGAAAAGGCATTGCGTAGTTTCCCGAACGCTGCCCAGCCGAGTTGGATTCGGCGGTTGACCTCTTTTTTGAAGTTGGACCTACCTAATTGGACCACTTGTCCTAGGTAGATGTATGAGTCAACAACTTCGAGTACCGAGTTTTCAACAGAGACTGGGATGGGCAGAACCTTGGCATTTGACATGAGTTTCGTCTTGTCCATGTTCATTTTTAAGCCCACCCGTTGAGAATCGATCGAGGTCATCGAGCATCATGCTGAGTACCTCCATCGACTTTGCCATGACTACGATGTCGTCTGCAAATCGAAGGTGAGTGATGTATTCGCCATTGATGCTGACGCCAAGTGCTTGCCATTCCAGGAGCTTGAAGGCTTCCATAACGGCCGTAAACAGTTTCGGGGCACAACGTCCCCCTGTCTTCTCAATGGAATGGCCTTTGTGCTCTGCTCCTGAACTCGGACCGACATGGTGGCGATACTATACAAACACTTCAACATCGCTGAAGTGACTCGAGCACCGCCCATGTTTCCACCGAATCGAAGGCTTTCTCATATTCCACAAACGCTAAGCATAATGGCAAGTTATACTCTTCAGTCTTCTGTATAACTTGCCGCAGCGTATGTATGTGGTCTATGGTACTATAGCTTCTTCGGAAACCGGCTTGTTCGGGAGGCTGGAAGTCATCAAGTCTATGTTCGAGACGGTTCGTGATGACCCTTGAAAACAACTTATAAACATGGCTTAGAAGCGTGATGGGCCTGTAGTTCTTCAATAGGCTGTTATCACCTTTCTTGAAGAACAGTACCACCTCGCCTCTATTCCATGCTTCAGGCGTTTTGCCCTCGGACAAGACGGAATTAAAGAGCTTCTGGAGGACAATAAGTACCGGTGTTCCACCCGCTCTCAGAAGCTCTGAGGTGATTCCGTCTTCGCCCGGCGCCTTGTTGTTCTTAAGCTGCTTCAGGGCCATCCTAATCTCATACAGACTGATGTCCGGGATGTCTTCGGTATAATGTCGGGACAGCTTGGCTCTTGGATCGCCTACCAAGCTGTCAACGGGCTTTGCGACTGAAGTGTATAACTGACCATAGAACCTCTCGATCTCGCCTAGAACCTCTGCTTTGGTCGACGCTATGCTGCCATCTTCCCGTTTCAGCTTAGTCAGCTGGCTTTGTCCAATAGACTTGTCCTTTGCGAACACTTTGGAGCCTTTGTTCTGCGGTCTCTGTTGAATGGTCTCTTTAACACGGTTCGTATTAAAGAGCCGCAGATCATGTCGCAAGGACTCCGATATCTTTTTACGATATAAACATAAAACAATCAACATTAACAAATTAAACATTTTAAACAATCAACAGATAGGTAAATAACCTCTTATTAGCCAATAATTTAAATTAATAGCAAAAAAATTAGCTTCACAAGCTCTTATTAGCCAATAAATGTAAATATTTAGTTAACATTCATCCTTTTTGACATATTTGCTACTTTTCGAAACTTCGCTTAGAAATGTTTTATCTTTTGTGACAAGTTCATAAAACGATATGCAATTTAGTGCCTTTAAATTTTACTGGGTCAAAAGCAGAGCCCTTACGGAAGATACAGTTAGTCGGTTTCTTTCCTTCGTCCACTGCACTCCCATTAGTGAGAAAATCCTCTCTACGTTTGCATTTTGGGCTATCATCGCAAATAAATATTGATATATGCGCAATAGTTCTTGTAACCTTGCAACTCCTATACTCTTAAATTTTTTAACCCATATCGTATGAAGCATTGCGTCATAAAATACGTTATCTGGGAGAATTAAAAACGTATTTAGAGCAGTTATCTCGTCGAACAGCTTAACATAATTTATATGAACGCCTTTACCATTCATATGCGTGGACGTGTAGCGTGGACGGTGTTGTCAAAATCCATTTCTTCGTCTTTTTTTACAATCATCCAATTGAAGACTTTAAAATCATCTAGTGGTTTCATCCACGAATCTAAGTAGTCAATGCATATTTTGTACATATTTTTTATATCTTCATCGAATACTTCTTGATTATGTCCAGAACACTTGGCCAGCAATTCTCTCACTTTAAGTGGCTTAAAGTTGCACCTTGCCCGTGCACTCAAAATAGCACGCATGCTGTCCAGAATCCGTGCAATATCTAATACAGAATTACATTCTTTTTCGATTTCTAATATGTTTTCCTGGAAAGCCGCCATCAGAGAATGTACCATGAACAGATATATTTCAGCAAGTTCGTTTACAAAAAACTTCTTTATTATTGGAACTGCAGGTGTGGTCAAGAAGTATTCTTTTAAAGGTTCATACATCTTTAATATTTTTTCTACAGCAGGAAAGAGACTTAGCCATCTCGTTTTGCTGTGGGATAGAAGCTTTTCGTAACTTACGTCGATGTACTCGCAAATATCCTTCAAATCCTCGGCGCGAACAGTGTACACTGAGAAATAATTAAATAGCTTCATCACCCAAGTCTATAGTAAGAACGTCAGTGCCACGTTGAATGCAATTGTGTAGAATATGCGCCAGGCAACAAACTCCAACAATTTCTTTGTTTAAAATGTTTTTTATTCTGGTCCACACATTTTGTCCTGGCTGCCGGTTAACACCACCAAAATTAACATTGGCGTTATCAGTAGTGTATGGTACACATTTCTCCAATAAATCATACTTCTGCAATGTTGATTTTATTATTTCAGTTATGGTTTCAGCCGTTTCGTTTCGCGTATTCATGACATCCAGCACTTTTGCCGTTATACCTTCTTGCCAATCGAAGAATTGGATTAATATGGGAAATATATTTTCAGCACCGTGATTACTAGCATCTGTAGAGACACCTATAAATTCTGTGCTTTCCAATGATTCTTGGATTTTGTTCAAAACCCACGGCGTGATGACGCCAGTATCAATGGCTTCAGTCTTAGTCCTCGCACAAGAAATACCTTGCGCAATGTTTGAGTCGGGAAATATAGTTTTAAGTAGCACACTTGTGCAGTCCATAGACCTAAACGAGTGATGATGATTCACTGTATGAAGAGCCAGCGTAGATTCAACACTTTGAGTTTGGAATATCGAATCAATTTTGACATTTTTAGACACCGTTAAGGTTTGTTTTTTATGTTTTTGTGACTGTATGTGTTTTTCAATGTCTGAGGCACCTTTGAATTTAATCGAAAAATAACATTCACATATTGTACAATACACTTCGCTCGGGTCTCTACCTTCTTTCAGTAACGGATATTTAATTCGTAGAACATCGGTAAAAGTACAAAGTCTCGGGCGTTTGCTACTAGACGCCATCGTAAGGATATTTAAACAGACGCGGACGGTAGAACATGCGCACTAGCACACTAGTGTAGCGTACAAAACGCACTAACGCGAGCGCGAGCGCGATACGCGCCGCTCGGGCCAATTTATTATTATTATTATTAATAGCCCCCTCCTCCCCCGCCGCCCCGCCGCGGCCCACGACGTAATAACAACACGCGGCGCGCGGCGCGAGCGCGAGCGCGTCAAGTTCGTGTCGTGTCCGGAATTTTGGCCGAAAATCAGGAATTTTGTCAGGACTTTTGAAATTTGTATCTGGTCACCCTAGTCTAGACCCAAATTATATTGGTCGCTCCCGTACTATCACAAACGTAAATGAGAGACAGAGCTTTTTGAATATAATTATTATCCATTGTCCTGTGTCTATGGACTGCCATTGTTTTATTTCACTGCCTTTTGTTTTAGGCAAATGTCTGGACAATGTGGACTTAATGAAGCATTGTAGCAGCAAACCAAATATTTCACACAGCCCACTTCGTCTTACTATTACATTGTAAATATTCGTTTTGTTTTATAAATTCAGGACGCTAATTTGACTGAACTTTCGGTTATCACCAAATAAACAATATCTCAGGTATATCCCAAGTTTCATTATCACTAAAACGCGATGTTTATTTATTTATTTGTTTATTTATTCGGCAAGGTTACAAAATGTAAATTGTCATTAACATAATAGCATGTAGTTATAGTTAGACTGTACTAAATTTACATTTCTATGACTACCATGCACAACTTTCATTAAATGGGTACATACTAAATTTAAATGTTAAACTTATCTTAGGAGGAATGCATAATACTAAGATTAAAATATAATAAATAAATAAGTAACAAAAAACATGTGTATTTTTACACTTATCTAACTTAAACTGTAATTGAGATCTTCGCTTTGACTTAACTAATGAGATAGATAGTTTATTAATAGAATATTTGAACCGATTGAGACTTAAATTAAATATATCAAGTTCACTATAAATATTGTTATAAGAGTTACACATACGTGTTATAGGACTATTTTGTGACACATTATTATTGGCTATCGGGACTAGAAACCGAGCTGGCTTGCGACATGGCTTTGAATATATTCGGAAGTTAATGTTAACTAATGGGCTCAGAGTCTATTTCGTTATGAATAATTTTATGTAGTGTTATTAGTTTCTCCTTCTTTCTAAAGTTTGCGAATCGAACTGCATAAATTGACATTTCACCTTACTACCCCATCAAGTTAAGTTTTTACCTGATATCTATGGCGCATATAAATGAGGCGCAAACATAATAAAACCGGGTTTTTGCGGTGGCGATATACCGTATATTTACTTTGGAGATCTCTCTGAGATACCAGGTTTTAAATTATGGAATTAGGACCCAGTTTTCCAAACGAAATGGGTTTTAATTAAATTTAATGGGTAAGTACGTAATTACAAAAAAGGTATTAGAAAAATATCAAAATAAAGTCAATTTATTTGCTATATTGTATTCTGTTTACGGTGTAATGCTCCAGTATTAATTAGCTAGGGACTGACGTGAACAACACACCAAAATTATGGGCGCCTGTCGTTTTGCGACGTGTTAATTATATCTTAATTAATTCGCTTCATTGGGTGAATTAAATTATGTTAAATTAAAATTAAATTATGTTGTTTCGTCGATTTTCCATCTCCTCGAAGTAGGACGTACCTAGCTGGACATTTTTTCCAGTACATACTTACAGTCCGACAAGAAAGTCTAGAAATTTAAAAGTGGCAATACTAGAGTAAAAAAAAATGGAAAAAGAAGGGGAGGCTTTTGCCCAGCAGTGGGACACATAAACGGCTATAAAAAAAAATACTAGAGTATCGGCCCGTTTTCTTAAATTGATTAGAAAGGGACGATACTACAGTACCTATTGTCAGTTTTTAGGGTTCCGTACCCAAAGGGTATAAAACGGGACCCTATTACTAAGACTGCACTGTCCGTCCGTCTGCGGATACCTTCACTTCCCCGAATTTCAGTTGTCATAAATGTATCACTTGCCATAATTTTCATTTGCCATAAACTTTTTATTTCATAAATCATTAAATTCTTCGGGATTTCTTTAATACTTTTAATTGAGAAATAATTAGGTTAGGTTTGTTTTATAACAATCCCGAAAAGTTTCAGCTTTCAGAGAAAAATAGATTTATGGCAAATTAATATTATGGCAAGTGATAGATTATGGCATATGAAATTCGGGCAAATGATAGAGTACCGTCCGTCTGTCTGCATGTTTATCCGTCTGTCACCAGGCTGTATCTCGTGAACTGCTGTTGTGTTGCCGCTATAACATCAAATACTAAAAATTGGAATGAAAAATATATGTAAGGGGGCTCCCATACAATAAACGTGATAGGTTGCGTTAACTTTACACCTCATTTGTATCCGGCACCAAACATACCAGATGCAAACTTAACTTAACCCGGCCAGTTAAGATGGGATATGTCGGAGACGGTCATTAGTATGGGAGCTCAACGAAAAGGCGCGCCATTGGAAGGCGACAGTAGCGCCCCCTTGAACCTGTTTTGGCGCGCTAGACAGAGTCTTGGTGGTTCACTCAGCGAACGCCCACCGACACTTCACTCTGGGTCACCGTTTAGTGCACTACTGCCTTGGAACTGTCCCGTTTCGTTGTGCTATACCAAGTTAGAATCAGTGAAACGTTATAACTCAACAATACAGTGTTAATTTAATAAAGACTATTCTGTTCGAGACTTCGATAACCTAGTTGACAGACCTCTGTGCCAGGAACTGTTGTTTTGTGCTTCATTGTATAAGGAATAAATCAAGTTAATTGTATCTGAAGTGTTTCATCTCGCTCGAACTACCTCCTCGTCCTTAACTATGTCGAATAGCTCATCCAATGTGCCACACACAACATCCATCCAGACCTATCCCCGACATCAGAAGTGGGGATGGTATCTACGGCTCATGAGCGAACACGAAGAATGATGGAACACGAAGCGAATAAAACCAAAGAAAAAAAAGTATGCGGTTACTCTTTGAAATACAACGAACCTGACATCACTAAATCAAGGAACAGGAGCTACAAGCGTTTCCGTTATTGAAACTCAAGCTAACACCGTCACGGAGACCTACAAAACCGTATGAAAACAAATGAAGATTGCTCTGTTTAAATTGTTTTCATTGTGAGAGAAACGGACATGAAAAATTCGATTGCTTACTTCGAATAAAAGAAAACTACAACTTACCACCTCGGCGACAAAAGCCAGCAGTCACAATACAAACTACATCGAAGTTCATTGTTTACTTCAAGAACAGCGGGACACATCGTCAGTTGTTGCACCAGTAGAAGTGACCCAGAAGCGACGGTCAACTACGAGCGACGCGTGGACGTAGCGTAGGCACCATGGCCCCACCGACAGATTTTAAAAACACATCAGGTCAGTCGTTAACTTTTCACTACGATTCCGATATTTTGTTCACTAATAAAAGTGTAGCTAGATTCTGGGGTAGACTTGAGTCGCACTTATTCAGTTTAGTGGGTATTTGTCAAAAAAAAGTACTAACGGGTACTGGTAAAAGCAACACTCCAAGTAAAAGTTGAATATTGCGTGATAGAAATTAATAATCACTTGAAACAAAGTTTATTGCACGTTTTTCTAACGATTGCTTTCTTAGTGATATAATATAACCGAACGCGAAATGTTTCTACATAGATTTAGTGTTGATTAATATGACCACTAAGCAGTTTACCTACCATTATTAAAGTTTGTCATTTAAAAATTGCGCTGTGAGGGTGAATCAATCATACACAGTACTTAGTAGTAGGAGCGGCTGCGGTAATAATAATCTACCCTCTGTTCATGATTTTCCAATTGTTCTGTAGAATTGAATTTGTTTACGTCTCGAATAGTTTCTTACACAGTGTACTTTAGCTGGTGTATAGTTTAGCGTCTATAACTTTCGTAAGAACTGGTGAGCTTGAGATTTGTTTAAAAGATCCTAATGTTACTTTTAACTGTGGTGATCGCTAAAGCCTAAAATATTTAAACTGGAGACACTAATAGGATTAGGAAAATATTGGGACACATGAGTTTGAAATTGAAGTTTGATTTTTATCATTAATGTTTCATAATCCCTTGGTAATCTAAGAGTTATCATTTATTTATTTATTTATTTATTTATTCAAATAATATTTACATAGCATTACAGTTAAACCAATGCGCTATGAAACTAAATTAACTAAAACATAATTTGAAACAACATGAATCACGTACAAACACTCGATTGCCTAACATCCATCACTTCGCAAAATCTTAAACATTCACAGCACACAGCCGCCCAACTCCATGCAAACAGATCGCATTCCGGTGCTGATGCCAGAAGCGCATTTAGCGCCACAAGCGCGCGTACCAGCGGCGAGTTTTTGCGCGACACGGTGCGCGGCGCCGCGGCCGCAGGGTTACCCGAGGGACGTCCGGGACGAACAGTCTCACGAGTTGTCCGACCAGATCCGGACAGTCCATCTGCCCACGCAGAACCCGACACGCAAAAATTAACAGCCCGTAGTTACGCCTTACTTCTAAGGAGTTGTAATTCAGAGTACCTAACAGATATTTCGTGGGGTACAAAAACGGGTAGTACCCGTACATTTTACGAAACAAAAACCTAAGAAAGGCTTTCTGTACCTTCTCCAGAAGCAAGACGTACGTGGCCTCGTGTGGGCTCCACACTAGTGACGATGACTCCAGCTTGCTTCTTACCAACGCGTTATAGACCATTTTTATGGCCCCCGGGTCGTAAAAGTCACGGGCGTTGCGGATTACAAAACCTAGCCTCCGATAACAATTGGCATCGGTCACATTAACGTGTTCGTGAAAACTTAAATGTGTATCGAAAATTACTCCGAGATCCTTCACTGAGGTAACACGATTAATAGGTTCCGGCCCAAGCATATAGTTCGCATGTAGCGGTGCACGTGCGCGACTAAAAGAGCACACACAACACTTAGCAGCGTTAAAAAGAAGTTTGTTTTCCAAACTCCACCGGAAAACCAAGTCTACGTCATTCTGCATGGAATCACAATCCTCCTGCTGCATCACGCCATAGACCAGTTTCAAGTCATCGGCATAGAAAAGACATTTAGCAGACTTGGGGACTAATGGCAAGTCATTTATCATTATCCCAAATAAAAATGGTCCCAATATAGAGCCCTGACTTACGCCAGATCGAGTGTGATATGGAGGAGATACAAAACAACCGTGCTGAACATACTGCTGCCGATCACGTAGATAACTAGCCAGTAATTTGAGTAATCTGGGAGAGAATCCAATGTGACACAGTTTTTCCAATAGAATGTCGTTATGCGATCGAAAGCCTTACTAAAATCGAAATAGAGGACGTCAACTTGGACTCCCTTATCCAGATGCTCAGAAACAATATCCACCAGAGCCAAAAGATTTGTGTTGACAGAGCGATTTGGTCTAAACCCATGCTGAGCGTCACTTAAAAATGGCCTAACTTGTGTTGAAAGCGTCCGATGAAGTATAAGTTGGAACAGCTTTGCTAGGGTGGAAAGAACTGCTATTGGCCTGTAATTTTCCACAGCCGAAGTGTCATTTGATTTTGGAATAGGACTAACTCTTGACACCTTCCAAATATGGGGATATGTTCCTGAATTCAATGCCAAATAAAAAATGCATTGCAAAGGGGCTTTAAAATTTTCTATGCACCCCTTGACAATAAAAGCTGGCAACCTGTCCGGTCCTATAGCACAATTGAGCTTCAGACGCTTTACACCCGCCTCCACCTGCTCCAGCGATAAAGGGGGCACATTAATACAGTTCGCATCACTACCGAACATCTCTCTCTCCAATGTTAGGGTCAAGAATGGGAACATCGGGCAAAAACACCCCCGAGAAATATTTTGCGAACACGTCAGCCACATCACTTCCGGCATATTGTTTACCCCCGAAAGTCACACGAGGGACAAACCCACCTTTCGACTTAAGACACTGAAGATGCTGCCAAAAAGCGCGAGGATCGTCTTTCACCCTAGCCTGGATCCGTTCCAGATAAAACCCGTAAGCCTCTGAGATTTTTCTTTTCACCTCGGTTCTTAATTTTGCGAATCTATCGTAGACGGTTCTATCCTTCGAAGCTTTCCATTCACGATGCAGGTCACTTTTGTGCTTTAAGTCTTTAATCAGCTCTGCAGTGAACCAGACTGGATAACATCTACTAGGCTTCATCGATCTAACCCTTTTGGGCACACAGATATCGAAAATACCATATAATGTTTCATAAAAACAATCTACAGCACTATCGACATCCGTCGCACTGAGAATACCCTGCCAATTCGCTTCCGAGATCAACCAGTACATACGTTCATAATCGCCTTTAGCGAAATTCCAGTCACGACGGGTGTCGACATTGCTAGATCCTATTTGCTCTGCCGGAATTTGTCCCACGGGCGCACGGTCAATCGGAACTGAAATTTCCAAAGGAGGGTGGTATGCATCTGATCTTGGTACAAGACCAGTACCCCTAATCTCCATAACCGAAGTGACAGCAATGCGCTCCGACACCAGCACGACATCTAGCTTACCACCATATACATTCTTCACCTCATTCCTCTCATTCAAACCACATACACTTAAGAAGTAACAATAATAACTTAAAATAGTTTGGGAAGTATACACCTGATTCAAATTAAGATCGCCAACAAGAAGGACCAGGCCTTTAAGAGAGTCAATTACAGATTCCACTGTTTGAAACCAACGCATGTAGGTTTCGTCAGTGGCACTAGGGGGAATGTAGACCACACATAAGTAGCACTTGGTAGAATTCACTGTGAATGACGCCCATAAGTCCTCGCCAGTCAGGGTCTCCAAGTCTCTTCGACGATGCAGCACAAGTTCCGGCCGAGCGGCGAGCAAAACGCCGCCCCCTCGTGCACCCGTGGCGCGGTCCCGACGTAGCACACTCCACCCACCACAACGAAGCTCAGCATCATCGACGGCATCAGAAAGGAAGGACTCGGTCACAGCCACAACGTCGCATTCGAGAGACAAAAGATTTTGTCTGAAATAACTAAGTCTCGTGTTGAGACCCCTCATATTCTGATACACTATGTTCAGGGTTGGACTTGTTTGGACGATCGAGACTCGCCGATTTTGTGCCATCACCACGGGGTCTTCGAAATAACCAGGGCTTTACCCGAGCGTTTACAGGCCACATCTCGGCAGATACACACCTCTCGAACATCTCCTGGGGAACGCCAATCTTGTATGACCTATAATCGCCTTTAGTCTTGAGCTCCTCGACATTAACGGTCTTTTCCGGACACAAAGCTTGCAGATAGTCACGGATTTCATCCGCACTCGATAACATATTCCAGAGGTGGACGTATCTTCGGTATTCAACTGCCTTAAGCGTCGTAATATCCGGACCAGCAGTGCAGCGTACCGACGAGTAGCGATTTTTGTGGACCCCGGGCTTCTGCCATTTGCCAGAAACAGATTCATCCTTATCCAGCCCCACGGTATGTGTCACTGCGGTATCATTTCTGGGTGGGACCAAAGGCTCGGAGACACTAGTTTCTTCACCGGAGGCAATATTGGCGACATCTCTAGAGCGTTTCACGATCCCTTCACTAGATGAGGGCAGATTCCAAGCCTGGGGTTTACGACCAGATCATACAAAGTAAAGCTTGTTATTAAAGTGCAAATAATGATTTGATTTAAATCTTTTCTTGCATCTACGTCGTAGATTATTTGTTCACATTAACGAATCATAATTTCAGTGTACCTAACTTTGCTAGATTGATTTGAATTTCCTTTTTTTGTTAGATTTAAGGTTAGAATGACCGAGGTCTGTGATACTGTGCTGGAGTTTTTGTTTCAGGAAAAGATTCGCGAACTTAGCAGCTAACAGCTAAGCCATGGGTCGTCTGCTTCGGCTGCCACGGTACAAGACATCGCGTAAAGAACTGCGTGAAGGCGAGCGACAGGACGGGGAAGAGGGTTGACGTGTGACGTCACCATACCACACCATATGAGGCAATCTGGTGAGGAGTTCTCATTTTATTGTGATTCGGTTGCCGAGTGATCGCTTATGGAAGAGTTGATTTCCAATAAGTTCCATGGCAAACGGCTGTATAATTCAGTGACTATGTATGACTTGTATCAGTCTAGCTAAAAATTGGCTGGCTAAATTAGCCCTAGGCCACGAATGAGATACGTGTTTTGTTGAACTGATTTTTGTTTATTTAAATGTTTTGATATTGTCAATAAGGCGACCCAAAAGGGAATGATATGGTGGTACATAGTTCCTAATGTGTTTACTAAGGTAGAAGTTGTAAATAGCCAGTTTGTTTCACAACAAGTAACATTGTAGTACAGTCTCATTTAAAACGTATTGCACTATTGAAAGAATAAGTAATGTTATAATTGGTAATTGGTTGTAGGATACCATAATTCTATTTGAATCTTTTGAAATGTTGCGGTTATAAAACAAAAACTTTCACTTAGTTGTCAAAATGATTTTTGTGATATTTTTAGTTTTAGTGTCAGTAACTATTTGATGCGAAAAGAAAGATGAAGTTTTTGTTTTATCTTACCATTTTGACGTGTTTGTCAGGAGTGACCGAGTGGATACTGTTTTGGTTGTTGATTGTTTCAGAGCAACACACGAGGACGTGTGTCATCGCAGGATGGCCGTGTCGGAAACGGTCATTAGTATGGGAGCTCAACGAAAAGGCGCGCCATTGGAAGGCGACAGTAGCACCCCCTTGAACCTGTTTTGGCGCGCTAGACAGAGTCTTGGCGGCTCACTCAGCGAACGCGCACCGACACTTCACTCTGGGTCACCGTTTAGTGCACTACTGCCTTGGAACTGTCCGTTTCGTTGTGCTATACCAAGTTAGAATCAGTGAAACTTAGTTAATTTAATAAAGACTATTCTGTTCGAGACTTCGATAACCTAGTTTACAGACCTCTGTGCCAGGAACTGTTATTTTGTGCTTCATTGTATAAGGAATAAATCAAGTTAATTGTATCTGAAGTGTTTCATCTCGCTCGAACTACCTCCTCGTCCACAACTATGTCCAATAGCTCATCCAATGTGCCACACACCACACCGGCCATCCAGACCTGTCCCCGACAGATACGTGTTTGTACGGAACCCTCGGTGCGCGAGTCCGACTCGCACTTGGCCAGTTTTTGATTTCTAGGTACTCTTTTATGTCGTACTGTATTCGTCACCAACTTCGATGGTAGAGTTCCCAACAACAATCGGGCAAGGTGCAACATGGTCATTTGGCATGATTTTGGCAACTGTTTAGCCCTGGCCGGGATCCGAACCCAAGACCGCCGGCTCAGTAGGCAGCTGGACTACAAACTGCGCCAACCGCGTCGTCAATCCCTCCAATGTCCACTATTACCACGAATTTGTCTGCAAATCGAAGGTGAGTGTGGTACTCGCCGTGTGTTGATACAAAGTCCGTTCCAATCCAGTAGCTTGAAAGCATCTTCCATTGCAGCCGTAACCAGTTTCAGAGAAATGAATGAGTTATGGTTTTATCGAAACTCAATTGAAGATTTTCATAGAATAATACAGACTTTAGGTAGGTTTACCATCATTTGCTAAACAACATTTCTCAAATAATCCTAACAAACAACGATTCACAATCTATACATTTCACAAACCTGTCATTCCCTAAAATGCTCATTTTTTTTACTCGACAAATATACATTTAGTAACTTTGACGGTTTATTAACACATTGAAAGACAAGGTATTATTTAAAATATTTATTTTCTTTGTTTTATATATATGTCCAGTATATACGACAGGAAACTGATAGCGATTTATTCGCTCGTAGAACTACCCATTTACCAATCCGACGAAAACATCGTCAAGAAACTGAAAATCCGCCCAGTTACATATTATTGAATGTGTTAACATTACTGCGAACATTCGAAGTGTTTTATTTCAAACTCATATTTTCACATAAAATTACTACTTTGTAAACACATTCCTTAAGGGTCCTTACTGTGTCCGAATATATCTAGTTGAATCGAAGTGAGCTTTTTATCAAAAATGCTGGCATCTATGCCACTGTCAACTTCATGTCGTCTAGTGGCGTCACTGGACAATACTTTCTTGTAAAACAATAAATGCGTCTAATCGGGAAACCGATGCAATAGACATATTGCCTTTTTTTTTTTGAGGATGTCAATCGATTCTATTTTTTATTGTGATCAAATGTCTATATGGGACTGACTACACTTAAACTGCTCTAAAAGTCAGAAATGACCGTCAAAGTTCAACATTCCTACGTAGCGCTAAAAACGTTCCAGGCGTCCAGGCTAGTGACGTCACACTGCCGGTATAGGTACCAATAATTGTATGGAGAAATTAAGAAATTAGCCATTTTCACCGTGAAAAAGTGCGTTTAAGTTCATGGTTGTTGTACAATCATTGTTTTGTAAAATTGTGAGGATTCTGAAAACATTTTTAAAATTTCTTTTGGATTAAAAAAAATATCATAAAATTTGCGTACCTTTGAAGTCACATATTTCCAAAAAAGATTTATTTTTCTAGATTTTTCTTTGTTTCGTGATATATTTAGCTAATTTTATTCATATAGCTACAGTACACTGTAGAATTCAACATCAGTCAACATGTCTATTTAGGCTTCGAACGTCGCAGTTCTACAGTCGAGTCGCTACGTTCCGGACCAGCAAAATCTAAAACCAAACTGACAGACTGTGGTTTTCACCACAGGTCATGCCACAAACAAATAAACATACAGATTATCATCATTAAAGAACTAATGTATACACAAAATAGAATGAATGTCATTTTTAGGTTGGAGAATTAATGTGACGTGTTTTTTTTTTAATTTAAGGCCTTTACTGCGGCTGCGGTATCGCGCCTTAATATATCAAGTATAGTTAATTACAAGCTTAATAGCCGCAGCGAAGGTGGTACAACTTTGAAACATACTGACTAGCTGCGCCCCGCGGTGTTACCCGCTCATCCCACGGGAACACTACATTTTATCGGGATAAAAAGTATCATCAATATCCTTTTGTTAATCCAGAGTACTGTCAGCTACCTCCATTCTAAATTTTATCAATATTGGTCCAGCCGTTTTAGCGTGAACAAGTAACAAACATACAATCACATAAACACACTCACAAACTTTCGCCTTTATAATATTAGTGTGATTTCCATGTTTTATATTTCAAATCCCACGAATAACTATTACAAAAGCGAAAGATTGCAGGTATTTTTTTACATTTTCACGCCAAAACGCCTAAGCAAATTTGCCTGAAATTTGGAGAGAGATTAGAAATACTCTAACTTAATGCATAATGCTACTTTTTTATTCCAACGAAAATATGGTACTTGTTCGTTTGTTCACCGACTTCCTCCGTCAAATATAAACAGATTTTCAAAATTATTTTTTGTTCGAAAGAGTATAAAATTGAACCTTTTCCCACTATCATGAAATCAGAGTCTGATGATCGGACCCTGGAAGTACATTAAGGATTCGTTTAACATAAGCTGTTTTCACTGCTCGATTCACCTTCATGAGCAGTTAGAGCCTGTATTATAAACTCGACCTCATAATGGACCCTGGAAGTGTCTAAGGATATCTGGTTTGGTTCAACTTATACATGTGCGGAAGCTCAAAAGGTTTTGTCGTGTTATATGCTGTGGCTTTATACTTAATCCATAGTTTGCGAACTTCTGACGTAAACTGTATGCATTGCACTCATATCAATAATCAAACAAAATCAGCAAGTACATCTCCCAATGATTGTGTTAAGTCAGGAAGCACTCTTAAAACACAATATCGAGTCCCCAGGTGTAATGAGCTGAGAGACAGTTTAACGTCCACTTTTATAGTCAATAAATCGCGTATAGTGTTCCTTGTGTCGGATTTAACAAAATTTATTCAGCACTTTTAAACCTGTAGCATTATTTATCTTACATTTTAGTAATGTCCTTGCTGAGTTAAGCGGTATTCATGGGCTAGTAAACGTTTTCAATTTGAATACTGGTCATTATTCTACAATGATACAATAAGTAGATACAGTAAGCATGCAAACCACAAGAGTAGGAGAACTCTTGTGGTTTGCATACTTACATTACTGGTATCAAAACGTATAACGGGTTTATTAAACTTGGACGGGTGGACATCGAGACCATGGACGTATCATCAAGTCTGAAATGTCGAGGTATGTGAAAAGAAGCTATTAAGTTCCGTTTTGCTATGATAATGAAAACCGATTAGTCTTTGAAGACAGTCAGAAAGCAACTGAAAAAAAATAACTCTTTGTTCTTTAAAAATAATTCTTTGTCGTTCATAGCAGCGTATTTTTCTTTTCTCCGTAATCAAAATATATTCAGATGAATATGAATTATTTGAGTATTTTCTTGCCAGATCACTGCTTTTACATCATAAAGTACAGATATTGCGAATATTACATATTGACAAGTACCAATAGGAATTTGGAAGATTTCGAGCAAACAAATGGTTAAGTGTGATGTGGAATTAAAATGCCGGGTTCTGTATCACTGTATTTTGTTCTTAACCTGACTTAGGAATGACATAATTATGTCTCTAATAAGCCGAAATATTTGGTTTAGTCATTGACCGAGCGAGCGAAGCGAGGGAAGCATCTCTGTTTCAGCTTCGCCAAAATTTCTTTTTTATCTCCGACTGGATATTCGGATTTCCGTCTATTCTCGCTTACAGGCCACATTTTCGCAATGGATTCTCTTAATTTTTGTTAGTAGGTAGGTTCGATAAGTATGTACCTATATGGAATTCTTTTGTCGGTCCATTAGTTCAAAATGGCGACAAGATTTAAAATTCCAAATTTCAAGACAAACTCGAGATTGCGTATATTATTATTTTTTTGTTTTACATGTTTCAATTAAATTCTTATCGATAAATCTGACACCTAAGAACAGAAAAGGAAATTCACCACATGCTTTGTCAATTTAAAAATAATACATGCAATTCACAAAGTATATCGGCAACAAGCTTCGTCAGAGTCAAATGACCCGAATTAATAAATCCGCGATACGCCTCACGGAAAACTTCTATTAAATCCCCTCTTAGTGCCATATTCGGTCCAAAAGTCCCCATTATGCTAGCAGCATTGCCCCGCTGAATGGCAATAATGGAGACTTGCTGAACCAACTATGACCCAGAGCGAGGATTCTTTCAATCGCCGCAGTTCATTTACAACGTTTCGTAAGTTTCAGTTTCCAGAAAAACATTGTATATTTTCTGTTTTTACATTTTGTACAAACTACCTATTACTAGCAGGTCAAGTTAAGTTTGCGCCTGTTATCTATGGCGTCGCATATAAATGAGGTATAAACTTAACGCCACCGGGTTGGCGAAGTGGCGATATAGAAGGTAACTTCAGAGCTCTCGGATATCAGAGTGATGTATACTTACCTATTATGGAATTAGGGAGGGCCCAAGTAGTTGTTATTAAAATACCTCTATAAAACTAATAAATCGAAGAGACGTTTTCATATCCGGCTGCGGATCACAAAACGAGGAGGCGGCAGAGGTGGCTTATAATAAGAACTTTATCGAAATTGTTTCTTCAATAACCTCTGGTTCTAATTTCAAGCACAGAAAAATACTGAACCGAAAACAAATATTCAGTGGAAAAGGAAAGATTAATAAAGCCACCATTATGTGAATCTCATTTCGAGATAATATAAACAGTTGAACATGAAGTCTTTTACAAGTACCTTTCCATAACATTGAAGATCACTACATAATATAAAACAAAGTCGCTTCCTGCTGACTGTCTGCCCCTATGTATGCTTAGATCTTAGCTATAAAAAGTAGCTTGTCAGTAGAAGCTAAAATGAAAATAAACTAAAACAAATTCAAAAAATTGCTTCCCTTTGGCATGGTACCGAAAATGCTGGCAGCATTTCCTCGCTGAAGAGCTATGCAGATACGCTGTGCGAGGAAGCTGCCAGCTCTCCGGTCCCCAGTGGTCACTTCAAGCCTTTTGGGAGCTCTTTGTGAAGTTGTAGGGCGCTGGGACCACATCGACCTAGGGTCTCGACACCAAAAGGTACAAAATTGTATTCGGGGCCGAGACCCCTATATTTGGTGCTCTTTAGTTTTTCGGCCGCTTACAGCAGCCGCGCCCGCTCTGTTAAAATTGCTTGTCAGCTAAAATACAAAACCCTCACTTAAAATATCTACTCTACGAATTAAGATTAAATCAATCTTGGTAGTTCAATATCGACAGCTATATATACGAGTAATATGTATGTATGTAAACACTTTATTGTACACAAAACAGGTTAAAAATAAATCATCATCATCAGCCCGGAGTCGTCCACTGCTGGACATAGGCCTTCCCCAGTCCGCGCGACCATACCCGATCCTCAGCTTTCCGCATCCAACCGCTTCCCGCCACTCTTTTTTAGGTCGTCGGTCCACCTGGCGGGAGGCCGTCCTACAGGGCGTGTCGTTCGTGGTCTCCACTCTAGAACTCGTCTGCCCCATCGACCATCGGCTCTACGACAAATATCCCCGCCCACTGCCACTTCAACTTGCATATCTTTATGACTATGTCGGTCGGTAGCTAATCACTTGCTAAACAACGTTTCATAAATATTCATTTTACAAACAACGTTTGACAAATTAACGATTCCCAAATCAGACGTTGCATAAAATATAGTTTTACAAATAGATCATGATACAAATTATTTATTGGACAAAACATCATATCACAAAACATTATTTAGCAAATTATTCATTTATTATTCTAGTCAATTGACAAAATAACGAATGATAAAAACAACGTTAATAAAATGCATTGTTTAGTAAACATTTCGTTTAATAAATCATGATGGTGTGAACGCCATTCATATGTGTAGTTTTCCACGAGTACAAATATTAACATACTTAATTTTTAACAAAGTATAATTGTTCTGATGAACATACAGACGTCTTAGTGTTCAGGTTATTGAGTTTTTTTAGGTAACATGGCTCAAAAACCGAAAACTGTAGGTTAGGTTAGGTTTGTTTTATGACCATGTATAGCAGAGCAAGCGGAGCGTCAAAATGCTTGCTTAAAAAATGGAACATCACTCAATCTAATTTAGCCTAAATATGGCAAAAGTGAAAAAAAAATCCCTGAAAATTTGCCCTGGCCGGGATTCGAACCCGGGACCGCCTGCTCAGTAGGCAGGTCTCTACAAACCGAGCCAACCGCATCGCAAAAATACATTTATAACTAATATTACATATACAAATTAGTATTCCTTTTATCCAACTACGCGACGTCAATATGAGCTATATTTTTTTTTATTCCCCGCGCGGGCATTCAGGCTTTTTCTAGTCACACTAATACTCGCATTACCAAGGTGAAAGTTTGTTACTTTTTCACGCTTAAACGGCTGGACCAATTTTGCTACGTTTTGGTATGAAGGTACCTGACACACTGGATTAACACATAGGCTACTTTTTATTCCGAAAAATTTAGTGTTCCCGTGGAATGAGTGGGTAGCCGCACGGCGCAGCTAGTCTAAGGGATGGCTAATTAATCCCCAAAATACTCTAGAGTTGTCACACGTTTCCATGAAATGGCGGAGCTCTTTACGTCTAAACAATGCGTCCAACTCCAGCAGATTACTTGGGACCCTCGTCATGCGGAAACTACCTGCCACCTCTAAATACCCCTGTAAAATTAATATCGACCCAGACACTACAGAATACTTTCATCCCTCTAGGGTGTAATTTAGAAAATATGCGTCAAACCTCTTTTAATGTTTTATCTTGTCAACTGTCTCTCTTGTCAAATCAACTGACTCCGCTCCATAGAAGACGGATTGTCAGTAAAAATGTAGAATTTTATAATAGAATAGATTATTCACGTATTTTATTTATGTCTTAGGTATTCATGATGAGATGTGCAATAAAGAATAATCTATCCATCTATAAAGTACTCGTACTCTGTTTTAACTTTTTCTTCTTAGTCGGACCCTCAATGCTGAGGATCGTGACTCCGCCGATTAGTATTTTTGATAGCAGCTCTCCACTTCCCCCTGTCGCTTGCTTTCTGGAGCGCACTGCTTAACGTCATATCCATGTTCGTTGGATATCTGCCCACACCATCGTATTGCTTCTGCCCCGTGGTCTGGTGCGGTCCATCTTTTCCATCACCATCAGTCTCTCCAAATTGCCAGGGACTTGGCGAGCTATGTGACCAAAGTATTGAAGCACACGTTGGAGACCATCTTGGGACTATTTTAACTATGTGCAATTATTCAAATACAAAAATCTTAAATACTTTTTATTTCATGCTGTGCACCTTTTAACTGATCACCATAAAAATAGATGAGAAAATAGAGTTACCATCATTACCTGAAAAACAATAAATGGTAACCCTATGTTCCCGAGAAATCTCAGATACGTTTAATCAGTTTTACACGAAGTCTGTCGAACGTTCTCGTTCCGTATAAAAGGAACATTCTCGAGTACGCACATCTCTATGCAGAGAACGGTGGCAAACAGTACTATATCTCATCCGCTTGTCGGCGCAATCTGTTACTGAACTTTAATATCTAAACCAACTTTGGAAAGGAACATCCATCCACAATCCACACGAATATAATTTAATGAATGGTCTAAGTTCTGCTTCCGAGTTGGTTCGTATGCTCGGTGTAGGTTTGTTTTTCTCACTGCTGCAGGGTGAAAAGACTTGAATTCGATTAACTGAGATTGCGCAAAATCGGATGACACGCAAATTCGTAAATAAATAAACAGGAGCAAATGAAGGTATCAAAACGATTTCTAGCCTACTGGAAATTAATTCCACAAAATGCTTTTTTGGGTTCCGTCCCCAAAGGGTAAACAAATTATACAAAAAACGGGACCCTATTACTAAGACTCCGCTGTCCAGTGTCCGTCTGTCTGCCACCAGACTGTATCTCATGAACCGTGATAGCAACACCGTAATTATTCTTTTAATAAACGAAAACTATTTATACAAAACTAAAATTAATACTTAGTAAAACTAATTCATCCTCCTAGCCTTTGTCCCTTTGTAGAGAATAAATTCTCAATCGGGGTCGGCAACCTAAATCCCAAGATTTGGCGTAGGCACTAGTTTTTACGCAAGCGACTGCCATCTGACCTTCCAACCCAGAGGGGAAACTAGGCCTTATTGGGCTTAGGCGGTTTCCTCACGATGTTTTCCTTCACGGAAAAGCGAGTGGTAAATATCAAATGACATTCCGTACATAAGTTCCGAAAAACTCATTGGTACGGGCCGGGTTCGAACCCGCGACCTCCGTATTGAAAGTCGCATGCCCTAACCACTAGGCTACCACCGCTTTGTACCACTTAGTAAAACTAATTATAAAACTAAAAGGGTTCTATGAACCGTTCCGGAAGGTGCCTGGCTCAAAGGTCCCTAGAATATACTAGCGGAGTTGCTGCGCTGTATCGACAGGGAGATCTTTTGAGCCAAATACTCGCCGGAACGAGGGTCCACGCCTCGGTCCCTCAGCTTCACGCCAAGGCCGCGACAAACTCCTTAGCTTACCTAATACCTTAAATATTTGTGGGGCTCCCATACAAAAAAAACGTGATTTTTGCCGCTTTTTAGGGCTCCGTAGTCAACTAGGAACCCTTATTGCTCGATACTGTCACTAGGCTATATCTCATGAACCGTGATAGCTAGACAGTAGTTCACAGATGTTGCCTCTGTAACAACAAATACAGAAAAAAAAGTTAGCTGTACGGAACCCTCGGTGCGCGAGTACGACTCGCATCTGCCGGTTTTATGGATCTTATTTAAATGACCTGTCCCGTATTGTAATAATTTAAAAATGTGATAGTCTAATTTGTCCAGTGGTTTGGCTTTAGTGTTGATATCACTACATAGTATAAAACAAAGTCGCTTCCTGCTGTCTGTCTGTCTGTCTGTCTGTCTGTCCCTATGTATGCTTAGCTCTTTAAAACTACGCAACGGATTTTGATGTGGATTTTTTTAATAAAGTGATTCAAGAGGAAGGTTTATATTTATAATACATGAAGCCTGGGCGAGTCGCTAGTATGTAATATTGTAGATCTTGATGTGATAAATAGAGCAAAAGCATACTACATCGGGATAACGCCTAACCAATTTAGAAGCCCTTTCACAAGATTGAAGTCTTGTAAATTATTAACTAAAGGCTGTACTGAGTTATTTACAAACCAACGTAAACGGTTTAGGGTTTGATGGTCGGATTTATGGTCGTCGTCTGATCTGGGTCGGCCTTTAAATAGATGAAATTTTCAAGATGTACAGTCTGTTGCAAAACTGGTTAAGAAATTAACGCCTCCAAAATCTTGGCATAGACTCATTTGTTTAAACCTACACGTTTTTCGGGGCAAATATTTGTGTGATGAACTCGAATATTTGTTCTTGGGTCATGGATGTTATCCATAAATATTGTATTCCAAAATCTTGGCATAGACTCATTTGTTTAAACCTACACGTTTTTCGGGGCAAATATTTGTGTGATGAGCTCGAATATTTGTTCTTGGGTCATGGATGTTATCCATATATTGTATTTATATAAGACGACGATATACATAATATTATTATGTATATCGTCGTCTAGTACCCATTGTACAAGCTTTGCTTAGTTTGTGGGACTAGATCGATTTGTGTATGATTGTCCCATAATATTTATTTATTTATTTATTTTTCACGCATTATTACAACGAAACGGGACTTAAGAGGCCTTATTCCTTTTAAATTTTAGTTTTTTTATATTATGACAACTATATTGATAATTTCAATCAACTTTTTAAAGTGAATAATACTATTCCCTGAGTTCCAGAAAGTAACATAGCTGTTTTATGCTTTCATTGAGTGCAGTCGAAAATTAGAAATTAAACGAACTTACCTGAAGTGAAGTTCTATTCTAATTGTATGAGCTGCGCAGTCTCGAAATGATATTTAACTCATGTAGTATACGCAGTTTATACGGCTTTTCATCACATAATTCAGAGTACAGAAGTTTAATCTTTCAATTCAAAAAACGCGCCAAATTTCCGAACTTAAGCCACGCTTTCCGCACTCTGACCTGTCAATCTCATTTAGTTTAGAGTTTAGTAGCTTACAGCAGCTTCCCCATCCTGACGTGACGCCTGAGAAAACAGAACCTATGGAAATGTCCTGGAAAATAAACTTTGAAACGGGTATAGGGTGGGGGGGATTATCATTTCGAGACTGCGCAGCTCATACAATTAAAATAGAACTTCACTTCAGGTAAGTTCGTTTAATTTCTAATTGTATTTCGCTGCGCAGTCTCTTCATGATAATTAACTCATGTAGATGTTCAGAGTCAAATCAAAGTTTATTTCTAGCTTTGCGAGTAACTCGTAAGTGTTACTCGTCATAACAATACTTAATTTATGATATACGCGGCACTAGAGGCCTCTCATAAAATTGAGAAATTATAATGTGTCATTCAAACCTGCAGGTGCCTGCAGTCTATCTTATAACATCAATATTGAGACATAGCAGGCCCATGGCAAAGACCCGGGCAGGCCGAGTCGAGTGGGCGGTGAATATAGAAGACAGCTAAGCATTTTGAGAAGTTGTCTCCTTGTAAGTTATTATTTAAAACAATAATAAAAATAACATGACATAATGATAGTTATGTATAATCTTATTCATATGACAACAGGGCTTTTATTAGACCAATTACAGGTTTATATCTAAGGAAGGGCAACAAGAGTAGAGGCTTGTTCGAAACCTGCCTAGATGTCTTAATTAAAACCGGAATTTAATTCAAAACTTTATCCAGATATTGGAAAATATTGGATAATTTAATAAAAGACAGTGTTTGTAACCACTGTACAGTGGTACTTATAAGCAAGGTATTATTTCTTGTTAAATTCCTCTAAGCAGAAACTAGATACTATTTGAAGACAATGATGGCAAGTAATTTAGGCACTAATTATGGTTCCCAAGTTGCGCTACATCTTGATTAATATAAACTAACGGATAAAAGCATCCTTAATGAATAGAATTTGTAGATGTACCTATAGCAGTTACCACTGCTATCTCCGGCTCGCTTTTCCTAAATAGTTTAAAACATTTGTGCTGAAGGACTGATGCATCTAAATAATGTTTAATTAACACTTTCGACACCAACAACCCGGTAGCCGGGCGCTCTGCTCGTAGTAAGTTTTCGCTACATACGGTTTTTCCCATGTTATCGGCTACGAGCGTAGCCCGTAGCGCTACGCGGTAGCGAATGCGTTAATGTTTTGACACAAAACCAAAATGATGACAGTTTTACAGCATGTGTCTTACCGCTATGCGGTACTATGTGAGAGTGATGCCAGCAGGCCCGCATTATGTCTGCTGAGACTGATGGACACTTCTCTTAGTTAAATATAACACATTTCGCACAGCACCACCGTAACTAGGATAAAGCGTTCCAAGAATTTTTGCTAGCAACCAACGGTAACTTGCTAAAATCTAAGTTAGAACCAATTGTTATACATGTAGAGCTTACCAGCTTGAGCCAGACGGGATACCACACTAGCGCCCGCCAGATATTATATATATAATATACATATAATGTTTAGTAAATATATTTATGTGAGGGATGTTTATTTACATCAGTAGTTCGATATGTGACGGAGTCTGAGAAATCAATTATAATATATAACTTTTTCCATGACATGCCTAACACAGTGACATCATCAGTGCAATCCCTTGCCATTAAGTAAATTTAATATTTTAAAATGTTTATTTGGTAGCTAACACATTCAAATTTTGAATGATTTCTTGTAGATTTTATTCAGGGATATTATTTTATTCAGATTTTATATACATAACGAGAGAATAATAACATTACTTTCTCACACCACTGTCATATTTGTGTAACAATAGAATGTGGGTGTAGGATAATTTGAAAACTGAATTCAGTTTATGAATGAGATAATCTGTGGTTTAAGCAATCTTCTAAAAGATCTCACAGTTCTTTTAGTCAAAGCAGAAAAAAAATTACGACCCTAAAAGCTGCCAAGGCAGTACTATAATAGATTAATAATATCCACCAAAATAGCTCATTCTTTACCATTAAATAAATTTGCATGGATTTATCATAATTGTTTCAATATTTCTATCGGAAATATGTATTGCCCGTCTAACTCTGTGAAACTCGAGCGTCAAGCCAAAATCGGTGGCAGACCGACCAGCACAAGCAAGCCTGTTGAATAGGCTAAATGTCCTATTCATCATGGTGATAGTTTAATAGCTCTAGTTTAAAAAAAATATATATAGGTATATAATAATAATAATTTAGCTAAAAAACTTTAAAAGGTTCTTTAAACTTTTAAAGGGAGTTGATAATTGTCAGACTCCCACACGGATCCAAAAAATTTGGACCATGGTAAAAAAAAGATCTTTCCTCCTAGTTTACAATGAAAACTTAGATTCTGTAACAGAGCTTTAGCTTTGCCTGTATGCTATTGAAGCATTCATTTATTTTCATTTCCAAAAAATAAATAAAAAATTACCCTGGTACTTATAAAAAAGGAGCTTGAAAAAACCAGCTCCTCTAACAACTTTAGAGTTGTCTGTATGCTATCAAAGCATTCATTTATTCTTATTTGTTTATTATTGCACAAAACAAGTCAGTATGAGTGACGGACACAATGCCAAAGGCCTCCTCTAGCCATAGGTCGTACTAGTAAATATTGGAAGTAGGCATCTATTATGTATCATTATATGTAATTTCCCCAACAAAAAAAATAAAATAAAATAATAATAATAATAGTAAATAAATAAAACACTGCCCATATCAATCACAAACCTGATATCAATCAGAGAACTGCATGACAGGTTTAAGCAACTCTGTGTAAGCGTAGGATGACATGTTCAATCTTCTGATAATTTTAGAGAATTCTATTAATGGACTCGGAGAAAATATACATCTCCGGGTAAAGTGTGCCCTGTGATTTATTTGTTGCATTAATTTACTATTCTATTGTTGTGATATGTAATTACAATTGTAATTTTATATTTATTATGGTTATTCAAAGACAGAATCAGACATGAAAAAAATGTCCTTGAGGCCTATTTGTAGATTATTCATGATTTAAATTTTTAATTTTATAGTACCAATATAGCAGTTAGGAAGCATCAGCCTAAAGGCTGTTCTAGAAATATCTTGCTTGGAGTGTTACATTGCAATATGGTTATTTAATTCCTTTCAATTGTAATAAGACTTATCTTAAGACAGATTTTATGACAGAATATCATAGGTAAATATTGGCCTCTGCCAGGTAGGCCTTTAATAATGACTGCTTGCATTTAGTAGTCCAGCATAGTAAAAGATCTTACTTATTTCATTTACAAATTCTTCAACTGAAGAATATCTAATTCAGAATTAATTTTTTAATTACTCCCCGCTGCATCATTGATGAAAAAGAAACTTTATAACTATCTTGTTATTAAATGACAAGTTGCCATTGTACTAAGCAGTACTTAACACTATCCCTCAGGACTGTGATTATGGGAATCAGAATTCCCAAGTGATTTACATACTATATAGTGTGTTTAGCGCTGCCAGCTGGCCGCTGGTCTCAACTCCTATAGTTGTTCATGACCTAGTCATACTTACTTGGCATTTATTTAACATATGCTTTTCACTTTCTATCAACTAGCCACTTCGGCCTTTATTTAGTCTTGAGGCATCCTCCAATTTTCAATAGTCCGGAACGGTATACTTTTGAATTTTTCCTGTTAGTAGGCCATTTTCGATGACATTTTTGATTATAATGGGAATTTATTCTTATTATTCTCAGCAAGAGCAGATCTGACTCACTGGATCTGGGCCAAGTGTGTCAAATTCTAGAGCTTCAGCTGGTAAGGCCAGTCTCTATGTTGATGTATTCATAATTCATCAGCTGTAGTATAAGGAAGCGCTTATAACGCACTGTCTAACGAGCCTGAAATAAGCCATATATCAGACTGTTATGTATGGCACAAAACAGCAGAATGTGAGCCCAATATGGTGCACCACAACACTGATTTCAGCATGAACTGGACTAAGGTGACCTGAGCCCCCAAAACCATATGTAGTTGCTACGCATATAAAGCAACGAGTGAATCCAACTGATACACCATTCTACTCAGCAGAGCCAGCAGAAAATGCACCCAGATTAATCCACCACATTTGCTAAGGTAATAAGCATAGAGTGAACCCACGTAACACACAATATAACTTAAGTTTAAAGCTACAAGTGTATCCACTAAAGCGCACCACAATGCTTAATGAGCAAAGAGAGTACCCAACCAGCTCGATAGTTAGCACTCCACATTGCTACAAGATGCGAGCGAGCAAAAATATATTTCAATGCGCCAGCAGCACACGCCGCTCGCTGCTAAGGTTATGCATATTACGGCCTTACGGAAGACAGGCAAGGCAACGATCCAAACTTATACAATTCTTGTCTTACCTTGTTTGTTATAATCCTCTTAGCATAATGTTTTCCCTTTTCTGTCATCTCTCATGCTCAAGCAGTTGAAATGGCTTCGCCACCAGAATCCCGCTCCGCATGGCGCCTGTTCGGTGATGACGATTTGTGATAACGTAAACAAGACGATCATTATGCCCGGGATATCGCTCACGAATCCCTTGAGGGATTCCGGCTTGCCGACCGACTCGAGCGCATGACGCCGTGAATCTTTTCAAACGACGGAATTCCTGTCGAGATATATCCATCAACCCGCTTAGACGATGTTTCAACATCGTCTTTATAATAACAATTAGTATTTAACACCTTTCACAACACCATATTACATTATTATAATTAAGACGAAAAATCGCAATGTGATCTTGGCCGCACAAAAGCGTTAATGAGATTGACAGGTCAGAGTGCGGAAAGCGTGGCTTACGTTCGGAAATTTGGCGCGTTTTTTGAATTGAAAGCTTAAACTTCTGTACTCTGAATTATGTGATGAAAAGCCGTATAAACTGCGTATACTACATGAGTTAATTATCATGAAGAGACTGCGCAGCGAAATACAATAAGTTGAAAACACCAGTTTTCTGAGTGAATTTTGTCAATATCGAGTAGTTTTTGAAACAAAAATTATCTATGAAAAATTCAAACATATACCAATAAATCTCAATAGCCATGTTCTAAGTAGTATCATATGATAATATGTTCAGAAACATGTTTGATCATAGAGGAAAATATTTTAAATTTATCATAATTTTAAAATACTGATCTAGTAAGGCTCCTTATAAGGAAAAAAGGTGTTTTCTAATCACCTCGTTTTGGACGCGGTGTTATAAGTTGGGGGCACCGTGTCACTGGTGGGATAAGATTTCTGCTTTAACAAAACTATTTAGGTCACTATTTCCATGATCACACAACCCATTTGCATACACACCAACCAAAAGGCAAACACTGAACCCTGGCCTTCGCAAATACCAAACCTTGGAAATTGATCCCTGAATCTAATTTAAAGCATGCGCACATAATGTCCTTTAATCTCAAAATCAAAACCTGGTCCTTCGTCATATGAGCTACGGTACGATTTCGACTGGCAAAGTTCTAATTATATTACTAAGGCTTGTTCCACCACCGATGATGAGCGAGAAACGAGTGTTTCGGAGATGCTATGACGGTGCGCGGTGCGTGAATATTTTTTTCATCAAACATATACGTGTGGGGTATCTATGGATAGGTCTTCAAAAATGATATCGAGGTTTATTAAATATTTTTTTTCTAAACCGACTCGCACTTGGCCGCTTTTTTGATTTGTGTAATAAACGTGTGCATTTTATATTGAAAATAGTTTTACAGTTTTTGAAAACTTATGATTGTGCATCTATTAAGCTAAAAAACATTGTTAAAAATGGAAGGATTTTCAAGATTCAACCGAAAATATCTAAAAAACGGGTTATGTTTGAGAGATAAAAGTATCGAGAAAATTATTACCAATCGCGTTTTCACGCGAACAAGATTTAAAAAATACTGTTTAAGTTTCTTATTTCCAAAGGACAGATTTTTAAATCGAGATCGAGAATTTTGCTTTGCTTAAATTATTTAAGTACGCGATAAGACCGCCTATTGTCTACCATTTATAATTTAAGGTTTCGATTGTAATATTTTTCTTGTTGGTGTGCAATAAAGAATTGTTGTATTGTTGTTGTTGTATTAAGTACTCTCCCAACTGAGCCCATCGTTACGTCAATCACGTCATATCTTTGATTTCATGACGACTAGAGTGCACTCTGCGTCATTCTTATTTAAAATGCGTTATCTTTAAGGGTGAAGACCCAAAAGTTTGCTACGTTAAAACATTTGTTTTTTTTTTTGCAATTTTTCCATTGTACGACGACAAATTAACCATCGAAATACGTTTAGGTACTGTTTTGAGGTTCATTATTGTGTCGTTAATTTTTGTCGCGCAACGGAACTTTTTAGTTAGCCTTAGAAAAAAAGCGATCGGAAAAAGTTCTGTTGTGCGACAAAAATTAACGACACAATAATGAACCTCAAAACAGTACCTTAAGGTACATTATTCGATGGTTAATTTGTCGTCGTACAATGGAAAAATTGATACAAATTTTAATAAAATTAGCTAACGTAGCAAACTTTTTGGTATTCACGCTTAAAATGCTTAATGCTTTCTAATCTAGCTAATCGTCTCCTTGCCGACAGTGAGAGAAGTGCCTAAATCGTAGGGTAATTATGCCATTTACCGGCGGAGGAGGGTGAGACGCTGATAAAATATCAAATGTTTGGTCCCTCGATATTTGAGTTTGCCGCTTTGAAGCCTGTTGCCTATTTGATACGAATCGCTGTTTAATGAGAATATGAAAGTGAAGTATTTGTAATAATGTTAAATTGGTTCCGTACGGAGTAGCAGTCAATTTTGACATATTTATATATACTCGTCTAAGAAGTTGCTAAGGGCGCCTTATTGCCTTTTTTCCTTGTTTCGGTTGCCTGATTTTTGCGCTGAAACCACCGAGTAGTAATTTTTTTTCATATCATGACAAATATATTGATAATTTCAACCAACTTTTTAAAGTAAATAATACTTTTTCACGACACTGCTCGAAAATGTGGTTATAGAATACCAGAATCCAGTACACAAAACAGCTCTTATATGTTCATTTGTAAACTGTATATCTATGTTAGCTCCCAACACGACAACAATGTAGCACCTTAGGGTCACAGTTCGTATCTACACATGAATTTCATAGTAAGATACGACTTTTTAGAAAATATTTTGGAGTTACTAATTCTAATTTTAAAATATGGCTTCCATCATAGTTAATGATGATTTCGCCAATTTCGAGTTTGCTCGTAGAGCATGCCGTTGTTCGGTGAGGTTGTGCTTTTTGTAAGGTGATAGCGATTTACAAAAAACCACGCGGACTATCGGGCCTTGACCCAGGAAGGGCTATGAACGCTTCAAGTTGAATTCTTCATTAGCTATTCACTCCTACGTTAGATCAGTAGTATACAGAGTATTTAAAATTCAGAAAAAGTGTGTGAGAGTAATTTGTAACGCATGGTTTGACGAAAGCTGTGTCCCCCTGTTCAAAAAGCTACACATTCTGCCTTTGCCCTGCTTATACATCAGAGAAGTATGCGTTTTTGTAAACTCCCACTTACATAACTTCCAAAAGCGTGGAGAAACTTTACAAAGGCAGACAAGATTCAAAGGGAGGCACCTGCTATTAAAACCACAATGCTGTAAAGCAATGTACCAAAAAAAATATATATAACATGTGCATTGACATATATAATCGCATCCCTGACGAAATTGTAACCCTTCATGGAAATATTTTTAAGGATAGACTAAGTAGCTGGCTTATTGACAATTGTTTTTATAGCGTAAAATATTTTCTCGAGACATGTAGAATCAGGTAATTATTATTGACATTATATTTTGATTTTATTATTATTTATTGGAAATGTTACTTTTTAGATTATTACAATTCAATGTTTATTTTTTTATTTTTTTAAATTCTACTCTAAATTTTGCATGCCTACATATAGGCTGAATACATGATACTAAAAGTTTTGTATTTAACATCTAAAACACTGTATTCTGGCAAATAAAAATCTTTGAATCTTTGAATCTTTGAATCTTTGAATCACTGCACAATACGCTATCAATACTACACATTGAACAACGAAAATGAATAAATAATGAACAACGAAACTTAAACGCTTGCGGCCATCTTAAGTCACGAACCGGAAGCCATTTTGGAGTTATTTTCTTGGCCGGCTCAAACGACAATTTAACCAATCAAAGCTTAATCATCTGCTGCATGTCAAATTAAATTGACCAATGAGAATGCGTCATTTATGAGGTGTATTTTTCTCTTAAACTTATAAATACCCGCAAAGGAGTTTATTTTCTTAAGTAAGATAATACTCCTCAGGTTTACTTTTTAAAACGTTTTCGTTAAAAAGGTTTTACCCCGAAAATCATGAACATTTATATTTTAAAATTAGTAATGGGGCGTAAAACAATTTCCTAATTTCTGCAATTACTTATTTTTCAACAAATTAACAGTTTTCAACAAATAAACACATAAAATTATATAATTATATATTGAGTTCATAATATTTTTTTAATTCGGCTTAAAAGCCATGACTCCATTACGATGCGCGCATGCGCTACAAGGCAGCCGCCATATTTTAAAAAAGCAAATGTATTGTTTAGTAAATATTAAATATTGGTTTTGTGATGTGCTTAATTTAATAATGTTCTCATTGACTAGCGAAATAAATAATATTAGGAACGTATATTAATATTGACGCCTAACGTTACAATGATCTTTCAGTGTAGAATGTATAGTTGAGTTGTTTAGCTGAGTGTAACCAAGTGTAACCTAGACTAAATGTTAAAATTTTGTTGAAAGTGAGGTAAGTTTTAATATTTTTGTTATTTCTTAATAAATGGGTTTAAAATCGTCGTTGCGCCGTTTGAATCCGGGGGCACAATCAGCTTTACGTATAAAATAGCCCTAATTTTTACAAAAATGAGGCTGCAACAAGGCGCCTAGTTTACATAGTACTTAGTATATAAAATACTCGTATTTTAATGTATTTCCTCGCAGTAGTCGTGAAAAGCACTCTGTTCAGTCTCGGCTGAAAGTACAATAGATGAACTCGTATTATCGAAGGCCTCCCCTGCGGGTCGGCCTTCGAAATTTACTCGTTCATCTATTGCTTACTTTACAGCCTCTACAACAATGTACTATTCCCTTAGTTCCAGAAAGTAACATAGCTATTTGCATGCTTTCATTGCGTGCAGATAAAAAAAAAACAATTTATTGTGTGAATTTTGTCCATTGCGAGTAGTTTTTGAAACAAAAATCAGCAATGAAAAATTCAAACTGAAGATTTCAAATATATACCAATTAATCGCAATGGCCCTGTTTTAAGTAGTAACATTTATAATATGTTAAGAAACATGTCTGACCACAGCGTCACTTGTAATATGAATTAAGATAACCGCCAAATGACGATTTTTCAGGAGAGGCCAAAAACGAAATTGCAAATTAAAAAAAGTGCAGTAACATTTTATTTCCTAATCCGATTAAAATGATGTAAAGTAGTTATAGATTAATTTTGTAAGAACTTTCAGTCGATAATGGTCTCAAAAAGGCTGCTATTATAGTTTAGAAAATAGCGTGGCGCTTACGTTAATTTTTTTCCAAAAATGAGGAGTTACGTTAACACAACACAACATTTGTTTCAAAGAATTTGCCCTAATTTAAAGTAAGTCACAAAAACGTAAAAAAATCTAACGTAAGGGACACACATTTTCAAAACGTGGACTTACATTAGCGGAATTCAGCTAAGGAATTTTTAAACTTATCCAATTGTAATAAGGTTTAACATAGAGTTTTTAAGTTAATTAGTGGCAGGATAGTAAGTCGTGATTAAAACCGGTTTATAAGCGGGAAACAGTTTCTTTTTTGTTTATAAAAACCAAAATTGGTAAAGGCACCTTTAGATTTAAAGAGTATTAAAAAACACTTCATTTTCTTTCCAATCTGATACTTTTCCTTACTGTTTTTCCTCACTTTGCTTTTTTTTCTCCCTTTCCTACAATATTTATGTACCTTTTTTACCTACGACTTTTACTGCACATTCTGCTTTCCCTTTTTCTCTTTCTTTTTTATTTCTTTCTATATAGTTTTCTTCGTATTTATTACCTTATTTCTGTTCCATTCATCAACTCCCTCCTTTTGATTTTAGTGACTTAAGTTTAAACTTCAGCTTAACGTTGTATAATTTCGTTTAAATAATCAATTTTGTCTTTACAAACCCTCAGTCCTATTTTCAGTGTAAGGCTTGTCCCTGTCTGAAACTAGCCGAATGATCTTTATTTGATTCTTCATTAATAATTTGACCATTTCCTGGCAAACTGGTGACTAAATGTTTCGTCACATAATTAGTAACTCACTCTCACATCACTATTATGGACTTGAACGTCAAGGGGTAAATTTACGACTGAAATGCTTCGAATACCTTCGCTATTGGGCTTCGACATCTTTCTTATAGAGCTGAAACGGATTTAGAGATTTTCTTATATCTTGTAAGCTGTTGTTTTCTCGCGAACTACTTATTTGAAGCATCATTGATGTCCCGTTATTAGTAGAAAGTATGGCCCAACTCAACGCCTTTCTCTGGCTGAAAAAAATAATAGTCAAGGGGCAAGCAAATAGTTAACGTATTTTATTGAATCATCGCATCAATACAATGACATTACGTTGGATATGTAGGCTACTGAAAAAAATTATTGGGAGTATCTCAATGTCACTAACCTCCACCATATCACTATTACTACCATCATTCATTCCTGTCTCTTGTTTTCTAAAAATAATACACAAGTATATACATTTTATTATGCCTACGTGTTGCTACATGGTAGTGGCAGTGACTGATTTTCACAGAAAAAGTTTTCACAGTCCGTTTAACCAGACATTTAAGAGATTCCCTAAAAACGAAATGCATTAAGCTAGATTGTTTCAATTAAAAGTCCCTAATTCAAGAATAAGACATGATATAAATAGGCATAATAGCTAATTAATAAATAACAACATTAAAAAGTTTAAAACATCAATTTCTATTTGATACTGGAAATCCCGACAAACTTCATTCCGCCTTAGAAGTCCCTTTTGAGGTGATAACAATTTCTATAATACTTACTTACTTCTTATCCTTATCAAATTTCCCTTAATTTTTGAAAGTTTTTTTTGTATAATATTAGTATTTATTAATTTTTTATGTCGTTGAGGGCAAACGAGCAAACGGATCGCCTGATGTAAAGCGATGAATGTACTTAACTCGTAATTTTTAACTGTACTTATTGATATATAACAACGCAATCGCACAATACTGTCCTTATCACGAATTGTTGGAACCAACCGTTACCGGTATTCATAAAAATTACAAAAAAAATATTACAAATTTTATTTGAAATGCCATAACATATAATTAAAGTATTGGTATAGAACTTTGAAATTAGCTCAGTAAAATAAAGAAATGTGTAATAATAAGCGAAATACCGAAATACCAGTATTTTTATGGAGTCGAAAACCGGCATCCGATCGCTGGTCGGTACAAACATAAGTAGCTATCATATCCATCACAATACCAAATCGTAAACAGACGCACGCGGTAGAGTTTGTAATTGCTTCCTACAGGCAAATGTATGGTCGTCTCACCGGTATCTACTCATTAACACTGCAAAGGAAAGAGATGGTCGCAAAGTTCCTGGTAACCAAAATAATGTAAGCACCAGGTCCGTCTAAATTAAGTACATAATTTTAATGTAACCGTCATCACTCGAGCCTTGGGAAGACAAATAATAATGTAAGAGGCAATAATTGCTTTAAAAACTACGAAAACTTTAATGTTACTGACTAAATTATATATTCACCCAGCTTGCAGTAAGCACAATTTGTGACAAGATTAGACTATAATTGACTTTAAATGGTTGCTGTCTTTATAATCTCGTTTATTTTTTTTTACCTGTCTAATCTGAGCATATAAATCATTTATGTACCTTATTATTTACATGATTTGATTCAAAAACTAAAAGTATAACCCATTTAATGTAAGAACCATTTTATATTTTTTATCTAGCTTTGAAGCTAACGTAACAGTCAATCGGTAATAAAATGCTATAAATTGAGTAATGTAAGAGTCATTTATTTACCGATGAGTCTTACATTAATGACTTTTGTTCAAATTTGGCCAATACTTGTGGTTACGTTAATCTGATATTAAGTAATTTACAAAAATGTGCCATACACCAAAATAAATACAGAAAACTAAAAAAAACGGTCAATTTTTGTTTAATGTAACCAACATTTTTTTCAAGATATCGTAATTTTAATAACAGCAATGGATAGATCGTCAAATTTACAGACGAACTGTATACTTAACTCAATTTCGTCATTTTGGCGGTTACATTAATTCATATTACAGGTGACGATAGAGAAAAATGTCTAAAACAATCAGCATTTTCGAACGGATTTTCAAAGGTTCTAAGCCGAGTCTCTTCTCTTCTCTTCTACGTCAAGATCTTTGTAAAAAATCTCTTTTCCTATAACGGAAGCCTTTTCAGTCGGTGCGTAATAATAATAATAATAATAATCATTTATTTCGTGTAACTTGACTTGACACATATTATGTTAGTAAATACACCTTAAATTTAGGGGTTAGTATTAGCTAAAAATAATTACAATATATTATATAAATAAACTAATTCTACCACAGTATGTTACCTGTGGGGGAATGTAGCCCCGCACAGTGCAACATAATGGGACAGTCCGGTTTGTCCGCTATCATTCTCAGGATGATGTTGGGACTGTCCCGCACCCGGCGCATCAGGGATGCGGCGCGCCCTCGCAAGGTGGCCTCAAAACCATCCACACGCGCCTCCGCGAACATCCCTGATGCGCTACAGAAGCGACGCAGTCCCACCAGCACCCGGAAAGCATTATTGTATTGGACCTTTAGGGCCTTATAGGCCCGTTGCGAATAATGAACCCACAAGCTGCATGTGTACAAGGAGGTACAGAAAGCTCTAAACAGAGTTATCTTCACCTCCCTGGAACATCCCGCAAACCTTCGGGCTATCATATTTGCCCGCACCGATAAAGCTCTTCGCTCACGCTCGATGTCTATGTCATCTTTGAGGTCGGCCGCAACTACATGGCCGAGGTATTTAAATTGATTCACTCGGCTCATCGGACTGCCATTAAGAAATATCGCTGGGAATTCTGTATGCTTGTTACGGCCGCTCTCAAAGACCACATACTGACTTTTTTTTTTCATTGTATCTGAGACCATGACTAGCCGCATATGTCTCGCATACTCTGAGCAATTTACGCATGCCACAGACCGACGCGCTCAGCAACACCATGTCGTCCGCATAGCTGATGTTGTTTACGCAAACTCCATCAACATGACATCCGACATGAATGCTACTGAGCGCCTCGATCAGTTCGTTCATATACAGATTGAAAAGTGTAGGTGAACTCAAACCCCCCTGTCTCACTCCACACTCCAATCTGTACTCATCAGACAGCGCATTTGCCCATCTAACGCAATTGACCTGGTTCCCATACCAGTACCTAAGTATGCGTAAAGTTTCCCGTGGTATACCGGTCTTCTCTAGCTTTTTCCATAATATGTCATAGGAAACCAGTTCAAAAGCCTTAGATAAATCTAAGAAACAGGCAATTACAGGGGTCTTGCTTTTGAGGTAATACTTGACAGTATGCTTAAGACACAGTATTGCAGATTCTGTAGACAAGCGCGGTCGAAACCCAAACTGGTTGTCATGCAGTGTTACATGCTTCGCTAACTGCGCATTAAGCACACTGTCAAATATTTTGGCTACAATCGTCGCTAACGATATCGGCCTGTAGTTAGTTTTATCTGCCGGGTCTCCCAAACCTGGATTATGCTGATTATGCTTATTATTTATAGATTGTTTAAATTTCATGTCTATCCTGGCAACTCTATCTGAAATCGAAGTAATTCTCTTATGTTTGTCTTCAAGTTATTTTAAACCCGACTACGGCAAAGCCAAAAGGAAGGGTTATAAGTTTAGCAGTCTACGTGCGTATGTATGTTCATATGTAAGAGTGTTCCACCATAGCGCGAAAATTACTCAACCGATTTTAGTGATTGAGGGCCTGAGGGGTCTATCGATTCGTTATTCAGTCCGGGTAACATAGGCTACATTTTGAATAGACTTAAAAAAAATAAGTTAAACTTTTTAGCTTTTCAGATTGCTTCTTCGAAGCCGAGTTTCAGCTTTTTAAACTTTAATTTTATTACTATAAATCCGATACCATTTTTTCCGCTTAGAAGTGGCTCTGTTTATGTAGAATAATGTCTCATATAGATAATTCTAAAGTACATTTTTTTTGTAGTGTGGATAAATGATGCGTTAGGTATGGTTTAGATATTTCTTATGGCTTATGTTTGCTCGTTTAATAATGAATATAAAATTCGAACTCAACATTTCAATTGCTGTACGCTAAGAACTGTCTACCATTATTTCTATATATTTTTTTTATGTCGCTAGCTATGCCATACTAGATAATGCAAATTAAGGTAAATTATAAATTAAGTCTGCCAATATTTAAACCAGTAAAATGCTCATCTACGAACGTTTCGTAGTAACTGCTGATATTATTACTATTAAAAATGTTAGAAAATATAGAGTTATATAAATGCTAAATAGGTCATTTTTTTTAATGAATAAACAAAACGAAACTAAACACTGTTGGCATGTATTTAAATCGGTATCTCTATATTCCCTTTTTTCGATCAAAATATTTGAAAGTTTCACCAAAAATACTGACTTGCACACAAATTAGTGCGAATTAAATATACTATTTAAAGGTATATGCAAAACTGTTTTACTGAATATTAAAAAAAAACTAACCTAACCTAACCCGGCCGAGTCGGATCTTAGTGTGCAGTGCGAGGATAATTAGTGTGCAAGTCAGTATTTTTGGTGAAATTTTTGGTGTGAATTCGGTTGAAAAGGTCACCTCGTTTAAGTTTTTTTTGTAGGACATGTTCAGTTAATCAATTGTTTTTTTTGCTCAGCATCGGGGGGCACGGCAGTGCCCCCGCCAAGTCGAGCGCGAAGCAAACACTGCCGTACCATCCTTTACTGGAACCATTTCGCCGCATTTTCAGGCCCCTATTTGAGCACCTCTGGATAAGACCAGAACGCAGAAATTTTCGTCATCCAGTTAGCTATAATTACATACTTAAAATCCAAAATTTCAAGTCTGTAGGTCATTTAGTTCCGAAGTTAAGCGAAAGCAAAGTTTCGCATTTATGACACTCACTCACTCACTCATGATCATCAGTAAAGAACTAGTACTTCCCATAAATTCAGAGAGCTGAAATTTGGTACAGAGTTAGGGTTTAATGGCCACATAAATCGAAAACTATAAAAATTGGCCAAGTGCGAGTCCGACTCGCGCATGAAGGGTTCCGTACCATAAAACAAGTTTGTTGTATGGGAGCCCTTAAATATTTATTTTATTTTATTTGTAGTATTTGTTGTTATAGCGGCAATAGAAATAAATCATCTGTGAAAATTTCAACTGTCTAGCTATCACCGTTCTTGATATACAGCCTGGTGACAGACGGACGGACGGACGGACGGACAGCGAAGTCTCAGTAATAGGGTCTCGTTTTTACCCTTTGGGTACGGAACACTAAAAACTAGGATAATCGAAGATCTGGAGTACTCTGATTAGAAAACACAAGAGCCCAACCAAACTATTAGAGATCGACATACCGCCTTTACAAAAAATATTCAACTTGTTGTGTTCGGTTGGCCGCCGTCGTGACTGATCGTCACTCCTGATGATGGATCGCGTACCGATTCGAAACATGTCGAGTGTTATTCGATTTCTACGACGTGAGTAAACCCGTTTAAGTATTTTAATAATCAACTTGGTGGGCCGCTTCATATGATGTCAAAAATCCAAGGTCTGAAGTATTTTGACGACGCGTTTGGCTCGGTTTGTAAACACCTGCCTACTGAGCCGGCGGTCCCGGGTTCGAATCCCGGCCAAGGCAAATATTTGTGTGATGAACTCGAATATTTGTGCTTGGGTCATGGTTGTTCTATGTATTGAAGTAAATATTTATCTATATAAGTATGTATATCGTCGTCTAGTACCCATAACACAAGCCTTCTAGAGCTTAATTTGGGACTAGATCGGTTTGTGTGAGGTTGTCCGATATTTATTTATTTATTATTTATTTGATGAAGAACCCTCAGCTGGTCTCAGCTGTATTAGAGATATGGTAATGCCCCCTTCTACTATTGGTACATAAAAAAATCGACTGTCATTGCAAAAATCCAGCGTAGTGGGACACATCTTCTAATTTAATCTAGCCTATAGCGTCCCACAGCTGGGCGGGTTACGTATTACAATCCCGAAAGTTCATAATACCTACAGTTGAAATACCGATGGTCAAAATACCGAAAATCAAAATACCGAAAGTTCAAAAAGCCGATATTCGATAAACCGAAGCTCAAATTACCTATTTTCAGAAAATCGAATGTTCCAAATCTCGAAATTTTATAAACCCGAAAGTCAAATAGCACTTTAAAAATGTCAGGACACTAAATTATCTGACTTTTCCGTGGAACCGATCTGCTCCGGTGCTGCGGGATGTTCAGCCCGGAGGCGAGCGTAGGTGCCGCACTTTCTTACGCTAGGGCGGAGGGGCTGAACATCCCATCGGCGGCCGGGGGCTGCCCTCTCTCCGCGCCTCCGGGCTTTTATATACACTCTAGGGGTAGGGCAGACAAGACCATGTGGAATCGGGGTTGACAGCTTCGGTTCTGTGGCAAGTCGATTAAGAAAAGGAAAGAGTCCGGGAAAGTGGGAAATTAAGAATGACACTAAATATTCGATATTATGATAAAACATTTTGTCATGGACTGCCAACCGAACCGAACTTGTCTGGAACCGAAGCTGTCAACGCTCGCCTCCGCAGCTTCGGCTTTTTAGTCCCCTTCGGCGACCAGCCTCAGCCGCTGCGACTCGCTTGATGACTTACGCTAGGGCCATAGTATAATAAAGAGTACTAACGTACTAGGGCGGAGGGGCTGCACATCCCGCAGCGCCGGAGCAGATCGGTTCCACAGAAGAGTTCACTTATAAATAGTAAGTATAGTAGTAGGCAAGTAGGTTACATAATTTAGGTTAATATTCTTTGTATAAAATAAACATTAGAATCTGTAAGACTACAGAAATACGAGATAATTCTCGAGAGTTTAAATAATATTCCGGATTACAACCTTCAGGCAAGTCTTCGGGATTACAGTCTTCGGGATTACATTATTCGGGATTACAGTCTTCGGGATTACAGTCTTCGGGATTATAATATTGGGTATTTCATCCTTTCCATCAAACGTTCTTTCGGGATTTTAAACTTTCGGTCAAATAAACATTCGACATTTTAATTTTCGGCCTTCCGTCCATAGGTCTTATGATATTCGGTATTTTGAACTTCGGCATTGTAATACGTACCCGCTGGGCGAATGCCTCCCCTTCTGCTTTTAATACGCATATAAATAAAATTAAAGGAAAACTCTGGTCAAGACTAGACTGGCTCACAAGTTTACAAGAAGAAATAGGCGAACGATTAACTTTATTCTACTCGAACATTACACAAATTAAATAAACAAATTACACCAAAATATTAATTTCGCTCAAAATTAGGTCTAAAGATAATGCATTGGACTAAGAGTGGCGGTGATACCCGCCCCGCACACGTCGCTAGATGGCGCTGACTGTATTTTAAAACGCGCCGTCGTTTGTTTTTCCGATAATCTTATATGGCGAAGTGGCAACCGGCCGCGTTACAGTCGTTTACGACATTCATCTACTGCGCTTGGAAACGTTTGCTAGGGATTAGGAGGGATTATTTGCATTTCGTTGATTTCGCTTATTATTTCGTGAGATTTGCTAAAGTGAATTAGCAGGTTGTTATAAAACAATATGCCCACGTTTCTACAAAAAGAAGTGAAATCCCACCAAAACATTCTGTAAAAAACTAGCCAAGTCTCGATGCAGCCGCTTGTTTATCTCTAAAAAGTAATGAAATCTAGACAAAGTCGTACCAAGTCTAAGGTTCCTTACTGCGATTTCTTTATTATTATAGTTAATGTTGTGTGACTTGGCCGTTGAAGGATACACAAGGGTACAAAACCAGCTGCTCCATGACACCATTGCACCAATCTGTCGCCAGAACCGCTACAAGTCAATTTTGTTTACACGTAATGTTATATCTTTTGTAAATACCTATGTTTGTTAAGCGAGATAATAGCCCATACTGGTGTACCCTTCAACGGCCTAGTCACACAACATTAACTATAATAATAAAGAAATCGCAGTAAGGAACCTTAGACTTGGTACGACTTTGTCTAGATTTCATTACTTTTTAGAGATAAACAAGCGGCTGCATCGAGACTTGGCTAGTTTTTTACAGAATGTTTTTGGTGGGATTCGTTTTTGGGTATTTCTACCATTTCGTGCAAATCACATGTTCGTAGAAAAAAAAACATGTATTAAGTGTCAAATTGACTTCAAATATTTTTTATGTATTGTGTCAGGTACATGGGTATACTTTGCATCTAAAATATATTATACTATTGCAAAATAAATATATATAAAAAAAAATAACATGCGAAAAATTCATTACCATCATCGTTCAGAACACAAATGTATAGATTAGACAGCGAATAACTAATCTATTTTACATGTATCACATTAAATTTAATCTCTGATATGGTTGAACTATGTAATAAGGGATATAACTTTGAGAGTCTAACAGTCGTATAATTCTTATTTACGTTGATTGTATCTTAGCAAAATATTTTTGTTCATCAAAAAACTTCATTACCATCAATTAAATTTGCAATGGCAACATCGGCCTGTAGACGTACAAAGTAGTATTTTATGCGTTGTCCCTTCCACTCGCGATCCCACCTCAGTCGACTCAATGAATAGTGAAGAGAGTGGACGCGTGCCATAATTTTGTAAAAAAATAATTCGTGGCGAGATTTTGGAATTGGTACGATTTTTTTTCATTGCCATTCGTGCTGTTTTGATATTAATGCTTTAGAGTTTTATTGTACTGTTGATACTTAAATAAGCAACATTAAGTTCGAAAACTTAGTGTATGAATATACCTACGATTGCAGTTGTTTATAATGAGTAAATCTGCAAAAGGTAAAGAAAATTCATTACCATCCTCTTCATTACCATGATTTACCAGTCACTTTTAGGCGAATGGTAATGAATATAAAATACTGGTAATGAATTTAAGTATTAAAATTGTGAAAATCCTATCTTCTATCCGTTCCTCTTTTACGTGACAATACGTTTTCTGTGGGTATATGTATGCAGAACGTTATATATATTTTTTGCGATTTTTTTATTTATCTTCGTTATAGGGTTCATTGATATTATCCCTGCATCTGACAATGCTTTTGTAGAACTAAAAGACTTTATGCATCAACGTACCACCGAAAGATTTTTTAAAGCAGTGGAAAACGAGTCAACCTGTCCTTCCCCAATAATAGAAAACTTAACCACTTTAGAACAAACACAACAGTTGCAACATAATATCAGAGCTGCTCATGTCAAGGCGAGTGGAGCTACTCAAAGCATAACTATCGCTTTACTTTCGAATATAAAACGACATTGGACTAACGAATCTTTTATTAAAACAGATTCCAGTCACCCGAAAAAGAACTGTTGTTGACTCTAAGAAAGAAAATAAAAGTGATCAGAACCAAACGTCATATACGGAAAGTAAAATAAAGAAACTAAACTAACTACTTTGGCGCAGCAACCCAAAATGAGTTTTGGCCTCCAACACAAGAGCACGCCATCTTGCCCGATCCAGCACCACTTCGTGCCAGCTGTCGCTAACTCCTAGCTCACGCAGATCCGCCTCAACCATGTCTTTCCAGCGAAACTTGGGGTGACCAATAGGACGTCGTCCAATTGGTCGGCCTAAGTATGCTATCTTGACATTTCGATCGTCCCCAATTCTCTCGACGTGGCCAATCCAGCGAAGACGATGTGCCTTGGTTTCGCCAATGATCTTAAGTTCGGCTACTAGTTCGGCGATCTCCGTGTTTTTGCGGATCCTCCAGCTTCCATCTTCTCTTTGAGTAGGTCCCAGAATCTTTCTGAACACCTTTCTTTCTGCAACTAACAAACTTTTCTCCTCCCTAAGGGTCAGCGTCCAAGCCTCACAGCCATACATTAATATAGGTATGATGACGGTTTTGTATATCCGTATTTTTGTAGATCTGCTGAGGAGCTTGGACACCAACACCCTATGAAGTGCCGCGCTGCAGCGTAAGGTGTTCTGGATGCAGATGTTGATCTCGTCCTGTCTTGTATGCGAGTTAAGAAACCGACACAAGAGAAAATAAAGAAAAGTATTGCTAAAACTGGAACGGGCTGTAAAATACTGAAGGCCACAATTAGTAATGGTTCTTCAGAGGAAAATGATAAAGGAACGAAAGTTGGAGCAAATTATAAACAAGAAAGTACTTCTAAACTTAAAGAACTGTCGAAAAATTTGCTCACTTTTTTAGAAGTGTTTATCTAAAAAAGTGAGCAAATTTTTTGACAGTTCTTCATCTGACGATGAATTTAACATTTTTTAAGTTTTGAAATATAATCTTAAATCATTATAATTATGAAGAACTTCCTACATCACGTTGTTTGAAGTCTAATTGAAATGTTCTATTGTGGTACAGAATCTATGTTGCGTTCTATTGTCAAGACTGTTAAATATTAACCAATTCGTTTGAGTCAAATTCACAACTAAAACTTTGTTATTGTAATATTAATTCGGGTTACACAATATAATAAGTAAAGTATTCTAAGAAGTGGATTTCAACTGATGATTAGACGTTAAATGGTTAATTATACACTCAATACTTTATTGCACATAATGGTTTTACAAAACAGGTGGTAAAGTTACAAATTTGAGATCACATCATGTATCCTGAAGTAGGGCGCAGCAATTTGTGAGATACTATTTATGGGTATACAATTTGACATAAAAATAAGAATAATAAAAAACTTATTCTAGGGACTTATATGGTTTGAAGTAGGTAAAATTGAAAGCAAAAAGTAACATTATTAGGTTAAATTGCACTACACAGTACGTTGTAAATTTAACTCATTTCGAAATTCTGTACTGTTAGGTTATTTAGGCGTTTGTAGAATTAGATGTGGATTTCTATTCATAAAACTACTAAATGTTTACGAATTAGTTTTGAGTAAAACATATACTTAACTAATACTTTGTTCTGGAATGTTAATGTGTATAATATACAATAACAATCAGAATTTAAAAGATAGTTATATTTTTTTTAGTAAAGTATGATAGATCAAAAACATGTGCACTGCTGCACTACTTTTTATGAGACTGTTTTTTTTTTCCTTTTTTGTGAATATGTCGTAATCACTCTTTCATAGAGTAATTACTAAGGATAGGAAGAAATAAAAAAATATCTAATATAGGCTTTTTGCTTAATCCTTCATTACCAACACCACATTTTCATTACCATACCACTTTATATCATTACCATATTCCGTAGTTCATTACCATTCCATTTGAAAAAACAAAATTACTTATATCTCGGTAAATTTTGGGTATAATTCTAAATAGGTTATATTACAGTTATTCTTTTTCCTATTTCTTCCCATTAGCATAGAAAAAAATAAAAAATAAAAAATTCTCCTCCTGTCTGCCGATTTACACGAAATGGTAGAAATACCCTTTTCTGGTATGCATTCAGTTAATTAGTGGAGTTACCTAGTGTGCTGAAAAATTATACAGATGTGCATTTAATAATATCCCAACATTTTTGCGCCTGCACAATGAACCAATTTATGTTTTCGAAAGACCTAAGAAAAAGTTCAACTTTATTTATGCAATCTAAATAAATAAAAATCTAACGGTAAACAGTAATTGCCTCAGACAGGTGACCTTATAATTTATATACATACTAATACGAAACCACTACGAAACGAAGGCACTCGTCGCATGTCGAACGTAACAGTAATGTATAGAAACACTCGTAAAAAGTATTAATGTATCTTACTTGACCTATTACGTCGTAAATATGTTTACAACAAGAAAACGCACTTACCCATGAATGTAGCCTATCGTATGCGGCTGTCTGTACAATTGATCGACAATAAAATTAGGTAAATTTATGAAACATTGTCTATTTTTTTTTATTTGGGTACACACCACTATACTTTTATTATACAAAAATCAAAAATGGATACAAAGATCAAAGCTCGAAGAAACATTTAAATGAGGGACGATGTGGTTGGCTCGGTTTGTAGAGACCTGCCTACTGAGCCGGCGGTCCCGGGTTCGAATCCCGGCCAGGGCAAATATTTGTGTGATGAACTCGAATATTTGTGCTTGGGTCATGGTTGTTCTATGTATTTAAGTATATTATATATTTATCTATATAAGTATGTATATCGTCGTCAAGTACCCATGATACAAGCCTTCTTGAGCTTTATTTGGGACTATATCGATTTGTGTGAGTCGCCTGGCCGGGATTCGAACCCGGGACCGCCGGCTCAGTAGGCAGGTGTCTACAAACTGCGCCAAACGCGTCGTCAAATTTAAATAAAAACGACGGTAACTGTAAGGCTACCGAAACATCAGGAAGGCTCAAATAATTAATATACACGACATAATCCGTTTAAATTGTTTTATTTAAATTACAGCTAAATTTGTAGTTCTGAGGGTCGATATTGGCTGAGATCCTCCTGTCACTTGTTCCAATAAACCTAGTTTCAATAAACATAGCTATGGACCATCTCGATACACACGACTTTTTACCTTATCCCAATCAGTCAATACATTACACATGTTAAAATTATAACACCACTCGTTTTTTGCCGCGGGGTAAAAAAAAAGTGTAAAAACTAAAAATTAATACATATAGGTATGTATCGCCCAGTTCACAGTTATATCGCCGAATCATTCAATATTTATTATTTAGCAAATAAATTTTGTAAATTTAACAAATTAGGTGAAAATCAATAAAAGAAACAGAATGCGAAACCAAACTCTTAAACAATTTGTATGGTAGCCGGCGCCTGCTGTAGACACCTCTGTTTATCATTTATGTATCTTCGCATTTTTATGAGACCTCAACAGTACGTTATATAAGTACCAATATCTCTGCTTTACCACGGTCATACATCGAACTTAATTTTTATTGGCTCCACCTTACAATACGTGCAAGAAATATTATAATTTTCTTTCCCGATCCAATCGATAAAGTGCTGCCTGGCGGGGCTTCTATTACCTCTTTCAGCTACGCGAGCAGTGACCGGAAAATATATAGACATCGTTCTCAGTACAAAATTGGCTTTCAAAAACGGTGCCAATATTTGACTGACAACTATCCCCTCCACAAGAATTTGTCATGCCAGCAGTTTTAAATATTAGCCTATACGAAGTCATCCCTCCTCTTAGAAATAGTTGTGATTGGTTGGTTAAAGTTTTCATTGGCTAAAATGGACTTGTAAGTGTCAAAGTCCATGCGTGGCGCTCGAAAAAGGGTAGTTGTCAAACCTAATATGGATGCAGTAATCGAAAGGTAACCAGTTTAGAAAATATATTACTCTAGCTCTTAATTATATTTTCGAACACTTGAGAACGGTTTTAAAATAGTGACACTTTAATGATTTACTACTAAAACGTGTAAAGAGCGTAATTTTTTTTAAATCACTAGTGAATTCAACTTTAATGTCGCAAAATCTTTAATCAAAGTAAATTTTGATTAAATATTTTATAATTTATTTTCATTTTTTTTGAAGACTAAATAAATTTAAACCACAAGACAATAAGGTACCTTTAAATAATAGTAATAAAGGTACCTTTGCGTTTAACATTGCGTTTTACAATACAATACAATGCAACAGTCCTTTATTGCACACCAACAAGAAAAATATTACATGAGAAATCATAAATTAAATAATGGTAGACAATAGGCGGTCTTATCGCTAAAGACCGATCTCTTCCATACAACCTTTGGGTAGCGGAGAAAACAAAATTAAACAGAAAATAGTAGGTGGTGAGATAAGAACTTTAATAATTTGAGAAATAATAAATAAAGGACATACAAAATATTAAAGACAGATAGGTCATACACATACACAAATTATATCTATATCTATAAACATACATAAACGTACATACATACAAAAAGGAAGAATGAAAAGAATATCACAACTAACATTAGACTTATAATGAAAAACGACAGCATAGAATTATGTTGAAGTTAGGCTACTACGGTAGAGACAAATAGTGATCTTTAAGTTTATTATATTACGTTTTAGTTAGATGAATCCGGCATTGGTTTGATAATAATCATCATCATTAAAATGAACGCTACAGATCCACGAAGATACTGTAGGAAGGTTCTAGAGAAACTGCATATGTCCACTTTAATTTTTGCTCGCGGTCCTTCGGGTAACTAAATTAAATGTAAAATGTAAAATAATAAGAGATGTTAAATTATGAATATGTCTAGTTACTCGTTAACATACACTGTAGATACCGCAGGTAACAGAATATGTACCTAACACTGAAAGGGAAATTGTACTATTTACGGTACGAAAAAACATAAATGTACACACGTATTCTTTAGAGTCCAAATCGATAACTTTTGACATAAACTTATTTAAACCCATTTTGAGCACTTTCATCAAAATGCCCATTAATCAGACACTAAGCGGTACAACACCTTTAGTAGGTAAAGACCGTCGGGTATATTGTTGTTATAACATTTTTTTAATTTTAGCAGATTATAGGTGTAAATCTTAATACCTGTACGTAAAGTATAAATACCTTAAAAGGTAAGGCATAATACCATCCCCATACAAATGTCTTCGAAAAATATTTTATATTTTAATAATTCAAAGAACGTTACTTAGATGAACCAATGGATGCCGTATTTTTTATTATTATTACTTGAGTGGTTTCGACACCATTTCACTGCACATGAAGGCATTTTGAATGAAATGCAGATGTTTTAATTTTATACAACCTGACATGTTCTGCCATCGACAGACGCCATCCTATTAAAACTGTCAATTTGGCCTTGGTACAAATGAATCGTCTCAGGTACAATTCACGTGGGGTCATTTTTGAGCTCCAATGAGACTTCTATGTTTATATGCGTTCACTGTACGCGAGGTAACTAACAAACCTAACCAGGCCAAAGCAAAATTGTTGGAAATGAGTTTTCTTTTCTCATAGTATCGCTGGCCTAATTCCAGCACTTTACGATATGCCTAAGAATATCACCTATCCTACGTGTTGAAACTGTTACAAGTCGCGCGACAAAGTTGCGTTAACCACGTGATAAATAAGTGACAAAGCATCGGTCACTCACACTCGCATTGGGTCAAAACGTGACGGATGCTTTGTCACTTATTATTATCGCGTGATAAAAGCAACCATCATAGGCCCCCTTGAGGACGATATCAACAAGTTCACATTCTAAATGGAATAACTCAATACGTCTAGACACTTTGCTTGCGTCGCGCCCCACATGTTTACATTAACAACGTGACTATCCCTTATGAAGCTAAAAAATAATGGGTGATATATTTCTTATGATACAAGAAATGAGGTAAATAAAACAAGATATTGACGTGTAACCTAGAAACAAAGCCTTGTAGTATTGTAACTAGCCGTAGGCTATACAGTTCTGTTGTATGTTATGCGAATATTGTATGTTATAGAATGTTAAACGAATGATGGTAATATCTATTTACCTCACCCTAAGCCATAAATGGGATTTTCTTGCCACATATGAGGAGATAATCTAACTTTCTGGTCAAGGCAAGACGTGAAACTTTAGACAAACCACGTGCGGTAATTCTTAAATCTCCAGATCACATATTTATGGCCTTCTCCTTCGGTTCGGGCCACAAACACCTACGATCTGGGATCCTCAGGTCCTCATTGCCCTAACTGACTAACTATTTTGACTTAGTGATACAAACAGGATCTTAGTCAGCGAAACGAGAGTACGCCACTTGTCCCGATCCTGCGAAGTTTCTCGCCAGTTTTCGGCTTGAAGCTTACGCCACAGATTAACTTATGCAGATCCACCTCCACCACGTCTCGCCAACGGTACCTGGGACGACCGACTGGTTGTTTGCCTCTTTTTGCCGCGGGATCCTCTATTCTTTGTAGGTGACCGAACCAACGAAGTCTATGGGACTTTGTCTCCCCGATAATGTTCGGCTCGACCACCAGCTCCTCAATCTCGGCGTTAGTACGGATCCACCACGTACCATCATTCCTTTTAGTAGGTCCCAGGACCTTCCGAAGCATTTTGCGTTCCGCTACCAGGAGTTGACTTTCTTCTAGGGTCAGTGTCCAAGCTTCTTGGCTCTTATGTATGACAGTTTTATAATCCGTATTTTTGTATTCTTGCTGAGATGCTTGGACACTATGACCTTATGGAAGGCTGCACTACACCGTAGAGAAAGAATTCACTGCCCTAGGTATTTAAAATGTACCTACTATTATATTTATTTATTTAGGAGAACCAACAGCTTTAACAATTTTGAGTAAACTTAAATATAATAGAAAGCAGGGAAGCCAATTACAGGATCTCACGGGTAGAAACAATTTAACTAATCTTAAATTAAAGTGCCACACTCAACACTTCACATCATCTTATATAGAAAAAGTATAAAAAAGAAGAAAATGGTAAACAATACACTACACTACACGAGCTCTAAAAATTGCAAAGTATATTTTAAACCCAGGCGGGAGAACGACTATGTAACACACCTATAGTTAAAGCACCTTGTCACCAAACTTTGTTTCACGGAAGGAATTTTACAGTTAAATATGTCGATATCCAGTTCCTTCGTTAGATTGTTATATAAAAATCCTTCTATAACGTAAATCTCAGAAACGTTCAAAGGTATAAGACGGCAATAATTGCCTCGTTCCCGTAAACAGGTAAAAACGTAATCCAATTATGATAAAAAATGATTTGTAAATTTATATTTTTTTGTCAATTAATTTCTGTACAAGCTATTATAAGGAGCTTTGGCGTGTAACATGGAATAATAATTATTTGGTTCTTATATAACCGTAATTAAGGTTTCTTATTATAAAATACAAGGAAATAGCTATGTGTAATGTTAATGTCTCGGTGGGCTCTTAAGGTATTCTTTGATCTGGTATACTAAGTAAACATAACGTTTTTCATGTTCGAAATTTTCTCTTCACTTATTTCTTATTTAGATAGAATCATTTCGATTTAGCGATTAAAAAGAAATCCCAATTTCTTATCCTTGTGCCATTATTAAATACTATTTGAGATAATGATAAGAACAAAATAACAATGAACGTTTAGCGAGAAGAAAGGGTTTTAGTGACGACAAGTTCCGAACTGAGAAACTTTTTAGAATGGACTTAGTTAAGAATTTAATAGAATTTTTAGCAGATATTTATAAAAAGTTCTAGTTTCCTGTAAGCCATTTAATTAAAGTCCTTATAAGATTTTTTAAAGTACCTACCTAAATTTATGTCGATAATTTGGGTGCGCCAAAGTTCACATAATTTTTCAACCCCGATTATTGGAACTCCGAAAATGTTACTCATACAATTTTTCATCATAATAGTCACTATTTATACTTAGTCACTATTACTACCGATCATAACTCCGAACCATTTAAAATCATAATGTCAATTATCATAAATACCTCTAATACTACTTTTTGTTTTCATACATTTATTCATCATAACTGTTTTTGATCCTATTTTTCACTGTCATACATTTTTTAAGCAGACTAGTTTGTACTATTTTAGAAGCAGATTGTGACAAAATGCAACGTGGCTCAAAAACCGAAAACTGTAGGTTAGGTTAGGTTTGTATTATGACCACGTATAGCGGAGCGAGCGGAGCGTCAAAAGTGCTTGCCTGCTTGCTTGCATGAACACTTGTAAATAATCTACTATTACATCAAATTTTTATAAGCAAATGCAGAGCCAGGATGGATTCGGGAAGAAACTTTATTTACTAAGTGTATAATGCCGTTAGGAAGAGCTGCGCCAAAATGGAACGTGGTTCCAAAACCGAAAACTGTAGGTTAGGTTAGGTTTGTATCGTAACCACGTATAGCGGAGCGAGCGTAGCGAGCGGAGCGTCAAAATGCGTGTATGCTTGCTTGCATGTACACTTAACTCGCTATAACTCAAAACAAGTATTATGAATAAAAACATATGGAGAAAAACTGCATCGATGTTTAAATGTTATGATTGACAAGTTTATCGTAATTTATGATTCTGAATAAAAGAAATATGAAAATCAGCATTATGAGTACACACATAATCTTAGTGACGCCATTATGAATTACGATGTTCTGAAAACTGTCTATTATGAACTCGGTAGGTAGTAGTACAAATTTATGTGGGACAAATGTATGAAGTTAAAAATTCGGAAGAGTGATGATTCTGACTAGAAATCGGTAGTAGAAGAAAAATTCGGAGGATCAATTTTATGTGAGCCAATATGGACCCCGATAATTTCGCAAGGTTGAAGACTCATTGACACGTACGTACGTTGGGCTTCGCCTTGTATGTTCGGAAATATATTTTTTTTAACTAGGAGCGCAGAAACCACTGTAACTAGGGAATGCAAACCGGTAAATTGTTTTATTGGTTGACCTTTTTCTATGAAAATTTAGGAATGTTTTGGTTTAAAAATTACCGGTAATTTCCTTGGAAAAATCACTTTAGGTGTACGAGAGGTACCCGAAAAAAAGTTTTTTTTTTGTTTTTTTTTACCGTTTTGTCGGCGTGATACATACACATATTCGTACCAATTTTCAGCTTTCTAGTACTAATGATCACGGAGCTAAGCCGCGGATGGACAGACAGACAGACGGACATAGCGAAACTATAAGGTTTCCTAGTTGACTACGGAACCCTGAAAAGAGACAGGCAATTTATCCCGACTTTATTTAAGAGTCGTGTGTCATATTTGCGTTAGCGCAGAGTGGGTGCAAAGAAGATTTTTATGTTAGTAGGTAGTAATTGTATGGGCTGAATCAACTCGATCGCTTCGCGATCTCGTTGATTCAGCCCATACAATTACCTGTAGCGACAACAGCGTGCCGAATTTGACACGGCAGGTTGTAAGTACTCATACTTTACTCGATTGCTAGCCGATCTCTTGTTGATGCAGCGCATACAATTACTTTTGTGGCGGCGCGACAGCGTTACCGGCTGTATCTATGATTCATGTTTCAGATCGCATAGGAACCCGACCGTATCAAACCATTTTAGAACGTTGTTATTATGCGCCAAACGAGTCAATAGTGATATTTATATCAATGTTGTTACAGAGATGTGTCAACTTTCGAATTACAAGACGTGAATTTAACTGGACTATGAAACGAAAATTATTGTACTAGGTATTTTGAATAATTTTGCCGCTTTACACTATTTTTCTCGATTTAATTTAGAAACGGAATCTGAAAGCCCCCAAACTACAGATTTGCTCGCAATCCCCTGTCGCATGACAAGCTTCTTGAGCGTTACAAGCATAAGACGTTGGCAAGCAGGCGTAATGCGGGGGAATAGTTGTATACAATACATGCGCAGGCCACAGGCGGCAGGCAGTTCCTTCACATAGAGCGCAAACCAAGCCTCTATACGAGGCCCCGATGGCTGCGGCCAATGCGCCGGGCTCCGACCGCCGACACTTGTTTATTAAATAAAAGTCGTCTGTACTAACTGAAATTCTGAAATTACACTAAAGAAAAAAAAAAGATGTCTGATCCAAGAGAATATTACATAACAAAACCAATAAACTCTTCAATAGAGATTTTATATACTTCATCCGAATTATATACTCTCGATCTAAACGATGCGTGTGTTGAAGAAAACTAAAAAATCTCTATTGAAGACTTTTTAGCTTCGTTATATATGAAACGATATCAAAAGAAAATAATGCGACTTTTTTTTCGGTGTAGTTTCACTCGTAAATCGTTATTACCGATTATAGATAATTTTCAGAATGAGAGTTCATGTTAGCTAGTTAGCATGATTATTCAAGGATAGAAAATCTGAGCTCCAATGGCAATATTCGAGTCAAGTAAATCTTGAAGTCATCTCAGTTTTTGGGTTTCCGCGCCCAAAGGGTGACAAATGGAGTCCTATTAATATAGCACCACCGTCCGCCAGTTTGTCTATCACAGGCAGTACATACTTCGCTTGTATATTATTGCTTAAAAAAAATGTATTAAATAAAAAAAATACTTAGGCGGGATCCGCATACCAGAAATGCTTTATTCAAAAGTATTGCTCTGTGATAACGAAACCCTTCGCGCGCAAGTTCGCCTCGTTCTTGAATTATTAACCCTTAAATGCATGGTGTAAGATGCAGCTTACATAAATAAAAATGAATTACTGGTTGAAAACTAGAAACATTTATTTGAAATAACATAATATTTTATAATGTTGTATTTTTAAATTCATGCATTTAAGGGTTAAAACATATGCCCATAGGTCTGGATAACCCTTATAATTACACAACTTTACAATATGCAACGAACATTTGCTCATTATTACAAATCTATAAGGTATCCCAACAAATCAAATTGTCAAATAAAATAATTATATGTGTTTTTCGGCCCAGTAGTCTAAATAACAGCGCATGAGTCGGTGGAGAGTACATGCTACTTCCTTTTAAGATTTGCGTATCGATTTTCATGTTACAAGGCGCTTTTGCACCTAACGCATTTCTTTTATGGAACGTAAAGGTGTGTTTATGATGAAGTCATAACTAAGAACAGTCGAAGTATTTATTGATTACTTGCATAAGGACTAAAGTTGTTTAGCTGTTTTCTTGTTTTAATTGTGCTGTCATCTAAGATTATCTTACTTACCATTGTAATCGCGACTTAATAATATCGTGTAATAAAAAGGACAGCCGCCGATTTGCGCACATTATTTTTCGCAAACCGGGACTCCGACTGCACAGTCCGCTTCAGAGTTCGTGATTTTTAATAAAAATAAAATAAGCCTTCTTCGTTCGCTCCAGCCGAGCAAAAGTTACACGGAACTTGCCTACAACAAGGAAACATGTAAGTGTATGTACCTATATAATACTTAATCGCTGGCAAGCCCATTTTGAATTTTTTCGCCAATTTTCTTAAAAAGTAAAATCAGTTCTGGCTTACCCAGAGATTTACTCGTAGTTTCACATTACGCCGCTATCTGTTAAATAAATACTCGGTCAGTTTATAGTATTTTTTTGTCTACGGTGTTTCAAATTTCGTTTTTTTCTAGGCCTGGTTGGTCGCTTAATCCATTTTGGGAGGACGAGCTGGACGATTCCTCGAGGGCGATTGAGGAGTCCTCCGTTCAATCAACGCCTTCGACATCGAAGAAAGCGCCTGAGAAAAAGCCTGCGAAGAAACGCGCGCCCAAAAAAGCCAAGTCGACGACAGCCGCCCAAGTGAAGGAGCCGTCGGCGCCGGATAGCTGCTCGGAATCCGAAGACGATGTTATCGCGCTTACTCAGCCGCAGCCAGTGAAGCGTAAACGTCCTGCGCAGGTGTTAGATTCTGAGGTATGTACCTAGCTCACCTAGATTTATAATTTATTTATTTACGCGATTTCCTAGACTATGGTTGGATATCAGATGGATGACGTCCTTGTTGGCTATTGTCGGCCGAAGTGTTTTAAAAAGAAGGAGGTTCTATGTTTGACTGTATATGATGAACATTGTAGCTACATAATTATTATTTCGCAACTGTTGGTAAATTTTCTTTATTAGCTCTTGTCTGTCGGGATATCCAATTAAATTACATTCAGTTATCTCATCTCTAATAATAATTTATATTAGCATCTCACGCGATTAACTTCGCATGCGAAATAAACGCATATCTTATTGTTTATGTGTGTCATATCCCAATTTCTACCAATTGTAGGCGCACAATATTTTCGATTATACTGACGGATTTTTCTGTTTGTTCTTGATTGGAAATAATTGACTACTAGATGTGCAGTGCTTCTTAGCATTAGCACAGGTATCAAATACTGAAAAAGAGGCGCCAACATTTTTTTGTGTGCTGAAATTTACTGAAGAAATATATGTATTTTAATTCTTTCTTTTTTTCACAGGACGAGACACAACCTGAAAAGGTCCAAAAGCCGGTGCGGGCGGCGACGTTGAGAAGTTTTTTGACTCAACGCGGAGCATCAGGATTTACGACTCAAAGGGATCCCACCAAGACAGGAGAATACTTCATCGAACTCCGCGTTTATAACAGCCGCGAAGCGGAACGGTTGCCGGCGGAAGAGCGCTGGAAAAACGCTCTTACCACATTGAAGGTGGCTGCCGACGCCAATACACCGCTGTTTAGAGCGGTCTCGAAGTTGATTCAGGTCGGCAAAGAAGACTTCGCTAAAATTCAACCGATTATGTATCCAAGTCCTCAGTAACTCTATTAAGATTCCTAATTTACCTAACCACTATACTCGACATTATTAGTATGCCCTATCTATATTATTCTCACATATAATCATTTTGTAGGTAACCCTAACTATAAAATTATAATAATTGTATTATTCGTTTCACGTGTTTTTATTCACAGTATATAACCCGATAAATGAAATAAGGAAATAAGGAAATAATGAAATAATGAAATGATGAAATAATGAAATTATGAAATAATTAATTAATTGAATAACGCCGTAAGAAATACGCAATAAATAGTAGTTTTTTTTTCCTTCATATATTGCCAATAAAAAAGAGTAATTAAAAGAAATCATGTTTTGTAACGAGTGCAAAGTTCATGTTTCTAACTTTACGTCACATAAAAAGAGCAACCTTCATAAATCAAACTGTCTGATAAACACCAAGTTTGACAATGTACAAGTCATAGCTACTGCATTTAAAAATAGAATTAAAAGTTATAGAGTACAGTCAACAGCAAATAATGTGCATTTAGCTCCGGAACAGTTCTTAAATAATATTTCAACGTCAGTATTTGAACTAATTAAAATGTCGCTAGAAAAACATATCGCGTTGAAAGTAAATGTTGAACTCTTTGTTTCATACACACAGCCTAAAAATAATGAAAAGGCTATGAAGTCGTTTAATACTCAGTACGCCCAAATTTTTCGGAATACTGATATTTCGTCGCTGTATTCTAGTTATGCGGATAACCTTATAACCAAGTGCGCAGAGTTCGAACTTTCCGAATCAGGCTGGACTATTGATTCAATTAGTCATTTGGAAATAAATATAAATAAATACAACCCTTTAAGGGCGGGTACGTATGTCAGTTTGCCGGCTAAAATTCGCAATACTAAATCATGTTTGAACATACAAAACAAAGACGATTATTGTTTTTTATGGAGTGTCGTTGCGCATATGTATCCAGCAAGTTGCAATCCAAGTAGAGTTTCTTCATATCCTCATTTTAGAAATGTTCTCAATATTAAAGGCATGTCTTTTCCACCAACCTTAGAAGACTTAAAAAATTTTGAAAAAAATAATTCCGATATATCAATTAATGTCTATGGTTTGGAAAAAAAAAATACTGTGACGGGACCTCTATATAAGACATTGAAACATAAGTTGACACACGTTAACTTGTTACTTATTGAACAAAATGGAAAATCGCATTTCTGTTTAATAAAAAGTATTGAAAAGCTTGTTCGCGGACAATTGACTAAACATACATCTAAAATTCATTTATGTGAGGAGTGCTTCATTTATTTTGATACTGAACAAAAACTTTATTCCCATAATTGCGCTAGAGTAAAAACAATTTTACCTGAACCTAACAGTACCTTGGCATTCAGTCATTTTGAAAGGACTCAAAGAATACCTATCGTAATTTATGGAGATTTCGAAAGTTTGCTTCTAGAATATTCCGATAAAAGTAAGTCCAATCACATTGAAAATCTACAAGTACATGAAGCGACTTGCTTTGCTTACTATATATGTTGTCAATCTAAACCAGAACTAAATGAATACGTATCATATCGCGGTCCTAATTGTGCCCAGAAATTTGTAGAAACCATTTCCAAAGATGTACAGAAATTGCATCAGTTATTATCAGTTAACTGTGAAATGTTACCTTTATCTGATGAGGAAAATCACGCGCTAAAAAATGCCACGACTTGTCACATTTGCGGAGATCCTTTTAAAATTGGCGAGCCTATCATAGCTGATCATGACCATTTTAGCGGTAAATATCGAGGCCCTAGCCACAATTCTTGTAATTTAAACGCAAAATCCTGCGAGTTTATACCTATACTGTTTCATAATTTTTCCGGTTATGATTGTCATTTATTTATTACGGAACTATCGAATACTATTGGCCGCATAAATTTAATTCCCAAAACAAAAGAAAAATACATATCAGTTACTAAATTTATACCAATAGATGGTCAAAAACCAGCGCAAATGAAATTTATAGACTCATTTAATTTTTTGAATTCTGGTTTAGAAGAATTGGCTAAAACATTACACCCTAACGACTTTAAAAACCTCAAACAATTTTATACTAATCCTTTACACTTTGAATTACTTCGCAAAAAAGGAATTTATTGCTATGACTACATAGACTCGTGGGATCGATACAACGAAACTGAACTGCCAGATCGAGAGTATTTTTACAGTAAACTAACTGGTGAAAATATTGCAGACGATGACTACGAACATGCAAAGTCGGTGTGGAGTGAATTTAATATACAAAATTTGGGTGAATATACTGATTTATACCTTAAATGTGATGTGTTATTGTTGTGTGATATTTTTGAAAAATTCAGATGTATGAGTTTAACTTATTATAATTTAGACCCGTGTTATTATGTTTCAAGTCCGGCTTTGAGCTGGGACGCGATGTTGCTGTATACAAAAATTCAGTTGGATTTAATATCTGATGTTGAAATGTACCAAATGATAGAAAAGGGCATTCGAGGTGGTCTTGCTCAGTGCTCGTTACGACATGCTAAGGCAAATAATAAATATTTGTCAGATTACAATGCCAATGAAACAAGCTCATATTTAATATACTTAGATTGCGTCAATTTATACGGTTTTGCTATGTTACAAAATCTTCCAACAAATAGTTTCGAGTTTTTGAAAGATGAGGATATAGAAAATTTTAATGTTGAAAGTGTCAGTCGCGACAATCCTCAGGGATACATACTAGAAGTAGATCTTGAATACCCCTCCAAATTACATGATGATCATTCAGATTTACCATTTGCGCCAGAGAATTGTGTACCTCCAAGTAAAACAAGTCGTAAACTGATAGCAAATTTGCATAATAAATATAAATATGTCATACATTACGAGCATTTAAAAGAATGTTTGAATAATGGTTTAAAATTATTGAAAATTCATCGCATTTTAGCTTTCAACCAATCAAAATTTTTGGAGCCTTACATAACATTAAATACAGAATTAAGACAAAATGCTAAGTGCGACTTTGAAAAAAATTTTTTTAAAAAACAGGTGAATAGCATCTATGGAAAAACTATTCAAAACAAAAGAAATCAAGTAGACGTTAAGTTGGTTAATGTTTGGAAAGATGTTTCAAATAAAACGAACAAACTATGCGGTGCGGAAAAATACATTAGCGCTCCCAATTTCAAAAGTTTGTCAATTTTCTCGGAAAACCTTGTAGCCATTCAAATGCGACAATCTAGATTAATTTTAGATATGCCTATTTTTATCGGATTTACTGTACTAGAGCTAGCTAAAAAGCACTTGTACCAATTTCATTACTCTGTCATGAAAACAAGGTATCAACAAAATATTCGCCTGTGTTACACTGACACCGATAGTCTTTTGTATTTAGTCAATACTGCTAACTTTTATGATGATATGAAAGAAATGCTTCCATACTTTGACACAAGTAATTTTGAGGCTAATAATATTTACAAGATGCCGATAGCAAATATGAAAATTCCTGGTTATTTCAAAGATGAAATGGGTGGTGTAGTTATATCAGAGTTCGTCGGATTACGAGCTAAGTTATACTGTATTAACACTGAGACAGCGTCTATAAAAAAAGCAAAAGGGGTAAAAAAATGTGTGACGAAAAAACTCGAGATGAAGAAATATAAAAGATGCTTGTATAATGGCGAGGAATTGCGAGACAATATGTGTATTATTAAATCAAAAAACCATAAAATGTTTACTCAGAAATGGAATAAATTGGTGTTAAGCAAGAATGATGATAAAAGGCAATTAATAGAAGGCTCAGTTTCAACTTTACCTTGGGGTCACTATAGCAATATGGTATAATAAGATTAGTCGATAAGATTTATATGTTAACTATATTTTTACAGCACCTACTTAAATAATAAAAATGTGTAACACTAATTAATTATTTTGTTTTTCAATAAATTATATTATGAATTAGAACTTTTTTTTTGTTTGATCACCATTTCCCTTTGTCTTGCTATTGTAAATAGGGTAGGTCAATACCAGTAGTGGTCTTTGGAAGAGTTTACAACTTTATAATAAAAAGCCACAATTAATGTATACGAATAGGTATGTATTCACAAAATGAAAAAAATATTTCACATGGTTCTATTTTACAATTTGAAACTATCACAATCACTTATTTTTTTCACAATTTTTCTTATTAAGCTTTCTGCGCCGTCCAAAATTTCGTCATAATTGTCCTCAACCACATATTGTGCGCTTACACAAACATCATCACCAATATTTCTCCGCTTGACTCCAGGAACAAGTTCATAAATATTAATTTTAATCAAATGATGTGCCTTTTCTTTTCCTTTTTTAGATACATAAGATAAATTGTGTGAATTTTCGGCTTGCGACTTTTTAATTGTTTTCTTTTTCGGTTTATTCTTCAAAAAGCGGCATTTCGTCTCATCAGGCAGTTTGGTTTTCTGATGCTGGACTCTGCATAGATCTTCTATGTCTTGAGTATTATAAAATAAGTCATCAACGAGACGGCTATCAATATCGACGCTTTCGCTGTTTTCTTGGGAGTCAAAGTTTAGCAGGTGTGACATTTTCTGCAATGAGATAATTGGAATTTTAAATATAATAAAATATTCGGCCATATAACAATAGATACCTTTTGGACATACAAATGCAGATGAACAATATATTTTAACAATACATTCGTAAATGAACTCACTTGAATTATGAGAAATTTCTGAATCACGAGTAATTTCTTCGACGACCACTGCAGAAATGGCAGCATCTTAGTATTAATTTTAAACACGAAATGTCATTTACCCATAAACGTGTCAGCTGACTTGGTGATATATAATACCTACGTCGCGGTCTTAATATATTACATCATCAAATAACATAATTAGGTACTAGGTATATAAGGACTTGTAATATTTTGATTCACCTCATACTTCATCATGAGGTTTGTTAAGCAAGCTGAAACATTAGAGGTGAATACTATAAATGTGGAAAAAAATGCACTAATAGTAAAGCATAGCGCTCTATTACCTAATACAATTCGCTGCATAATATGCGGCCCTTCTAACTGCGGTAAAACTAACGTTATGCTGAATTTATTGTTACATGAAAATGGATTAAAGTTTAAACACATTTATTTGTACTCAAAGACGGCTTTCCAACCAAAATATCTCTTCTTGAAACAAGTTATGCAAAATATACCAGGATCGAATTTTTATTTATTTAATGAAAGTAAAGAAGTCATTCATCCCAATGATGCTTTAACAAACTCCGTCATGATTTTTGATGATGTAGCGTGTGAAAATCAGATTAATATTAGAAATTATTTTGCTATGGGAAGACATAGGCAAATAGACTGTTTTTATTTATCCCAAACTTATTCCAAAGTACCAAAACAATTACTAAGAGACAATGCCAATCTTCTGATTATTTTTAAGCAAGATGATACCAATTTAAAACATATATACAATGAGCACATAAACACAGACATAGATTGGCAAAAATTTAAAGACCTTTGTTGTACTATATGGAAAAATCAATTTAACTTTTTATTACTAAATAAAGATTGCGCAATTGATAAAGGAAGATACAGACTAGGTTTTGATACATTTATTTATTTTTGAATTTAGTACATATACTAGTTTCATTTGGAAAAGTACTCACTTTAACTTCTGCGGCCGAATATAACACACAATAATTTGAAGTTACCAAAAAATGGAGGCCGATCTAAAGAAACAATTGATAACATCCGCAAATTGCATAAAAAAGAAAATTAGAATGATGCAGGATGAAGAAGATGCTGCTAACGTAAAATTAAAGAAAGTATTCAAGCCTATTACGGATTCTCTGGAGACATTGGGAAAAGCAAATGATGAAAAAAACCCCAGTTTATATATAACAAATTTAAAAAACGATTGCGAAACGCCTATGGACGATGACTTATCCGCAGGATATGAAAAATTCAAAGATCGCCTTGAAACTGATTCAAGCAAGCATTCAGAGTATTACGATGAAAAATTCAAAGACCACCTTGAAACTGATTCAAGCAAGCATTCAGAGTATTACGATTTTGACAATGATGTCAAAAATTCTAAAAATAATGTTAATGACACATTAATATCTCTTAAGAAAGAAGATGTGCTAGACATTTATGATAACATCAATGTTCCGTTTGGTATTCGTAGTGAAAATAAGAAACTCATGATGGGAAATTCTGCTGTCACTTTATCCTTAAAAAATAAAGATTCGAAAGAAAAACAATATATGCTTACAATCAATAACCGAAATTACGAAATGACTAGAGGTTTAAAAGAACTTTTAATTCGAAATAAGCCTGATCTTGAGATAGTAACCGAAAAAGACAAGATTATTTACAAAAACTTGCTTATTATTACCAGCGCCCACAGGCGAGATTTCCATCCCAACGGACAGTTGAAAGGAGACAAAGGATTAAAATACAGCCAGATCGTTAAACCTTTATTCACGGAGGCTAAGCAGGATTTTCCCGAAAAATTGCCTGATCTTAAAATTGGCGGTTCTTTGCCTAAATTAAAAAAATATAAGAAAGCAACGGACTATATTTATTGGGATGATCCAAATGAATTAATAGAGAGACTAAAATTATTAATCGCATCAAAAAGCGCTGGCAACAGCAATCATGACAATGAAATCCTGTCTATTATTGAAGAATTAAAAGAATCTGGTATTATAAAATAATAAAATTGTGCTAATAGAAAGTAGCAATTGGATTGCCTAGAGGGTTTGTGTGTAAATAAATACTTCAATGTTATCATCATTACATTCAGTAATCAAAAGAACGTCAAACATGAATGTGCGTGAAATTAAAAAACACTCTAATGAAATAAAAGAGAATAAAACTATAAATGAAGTTGAATTATCCGATAGCGTTAATATTCCAAAATATATTAATACGCAAATAAGAACTACCGTAAATAAGTTAGCGAATCTTTATAAAGTAATTGAGGCTTTATCAGCACGTATAAAAAAAATAGAAAAAAATATTGAACTTAAAGAACTAGAAGGAAAATTCAACAAGCACTATGAGCAAAGCCGGCGTAGTAAATGAAATTCATAAAAACGTAAGAGTGAACTTCCCACGAAGAACAGTTATATTAAGAGACATAGATGACCTTTGGCAGGCTGATTTGATTGATATGCAAGCATTATCAAATGTAAATTCAGGTTACAAATATATATTCGTAATTATAGATTGTTTCTCAAAATATGCTTGGGCATTTCCTTTAAAACAAAAGACGAAAGAGATTTTGTCAAAAACATTTAAAACATTTTTAGCAAAAGGCCGATTACCAAAAAATTTACAGACAGATATGGGTAAGGAGTTTTACAATACTGATTTTTTTAAAATTGTCGAAAAATATAATATCAACCACTATTCTACGTATTCTAACAAAAAAGCCTCTATTGTTGAACGCTTTATTAGAACACTAAAAAATAAACTATATAAAGAATTTAATTTAAAAGGAAATTATAAATGGATCAATGGAACACTCGACTGTAAAATGCATGAGTACAATCATGCGTTCCATAGAACTATAGGAGCGCCTCCAGCTACAATTAATCAAAATAATAAAGAAAAAGTATCGCTAAGATATACTAATGCGCAAATAAAACATGCGAAGAAAATATCGAAGCGCAAAAGCTTTCGAGTGGGGGATTTCGTGAGAATAAGCAAATATAAAGGTTGCTTCGAAAAAGGATATACGCCTAATTGGTCTACAGAAATATTTAAGATAATAAAGGTTCAAAATACTTGCCCAACAACTTACTTATTGGAAGACGCAAGGTCTAGACCAATTTTAGGAGCATTTTATGTACACGAAATTCAAAAGACTTTACACCCTGAGGTATACCTTGTTGAAAAAGTTTTGCGAAGAAAAAGAAACAAGGTATACGTAAAGTGGTTAGGGCTGCCTTCAAACGAAAACAGCTGGATAGAAAAGACAAATCGGTTATAGGAAAGGTGACAGTACCTATTTAAACATTTATTGTTTTTACAATGTACTCATTTGTTTGCGAAACGCCGTGCTATAAACATTACGCTCACAGTTTATTTAAATGAAAACAATCATGAATAAAGATAAGAATAATATTAGTAATTTAAATATGAAAAAAAAATATATATCACCAACTTCAAAGGTTAAAACTGGTTCTGGATTCAGAAAAACATTTAATAATATTGTTTCACACACAAAAAAGCGTATTAGAAAATTAAAGCCTAAGTGCAAAAAAGTTTTAGCGGAACTAGCGTATGCAGCTGCTCATGAAATGGCGTCTGACGATTTACCTATAAAATTGCCAAGAGTAATTCCGGTGCCTAAAAGCGGAGGATTTCTGCCTTTAATACCCATATTTGCTGGGTTGTCTGCCGCCGGTAGTTTAGCAGGAGGTATCGCCGGAATCACGAAAGCCGTCAATGACTATAAGTTAGCTAAAAAAAATTTGGAGGAATTCAAAAAACATAATACGAATATGGAAGCATTGTGTATTGGGAAAGGATTACATCTTAAGCCATACAAAAACGGGCTAGGAATTTATGTGACAAATAAAAAAAACTAATTACTCGGCTACCCAAAAGAGCGTTAACTAATATTGATATCACAAAACATTCTAAAAACATACCATTTTTTCGCGGTGTTTTTATGAGAGATGAATTACCAGAATTTCCATTACCTCTGGAATGCGGGGTTATCAATTTAGATTCCTCTACAAATTCTGGTACTCATTGGGTAGCCTATGGAAAAATAAATAATTATGTTGAATACTTTGATAGCTATGGCAATTTAAAACCACCACAAGAGTTTGTCAAATACATGGGAGAAAAAATTCACTACAACTATGATAATTTACAAGGAAACAATTTATATAACTGTGGTCACTTATGTTTAAAGTTCCTTGCCTCATTTTGGGAAAGAAGAAATTAATTGCATATGACGTCATACTTATCAACAATATATAGAATGGTGTGTTGCAGAATCGCACATTACATCACCAAACGCGTTGAAAATTGTTTCGTTGAAATCTACGAAATTTAAAATACCAGAAACTAAAAATGATTATCTTCAATAAAAACTCCGAACATAGTAAAACTCCTAATATTACATCCGCAACATTGAAAGATAGAAGACGTGTAAAAGCAACAAAGAAGATTACAAAAAATAATAAGATTTTTTTACGTTCACTTGGATTTAAAATATAAGATGTTACAAATCGCAGATTTACCACATCATGACAATTCCATCGAAAGCTATGAAATTCATAGCTATAACCCTTACAATAACAATTTTAAAGTAAACGATGAAATAAGAATACCTATACACCAGCAAGATGTTTATGTATTACCATCAGCTAGCTCCATTTACATCGAGGGATGCGCAAGTATATCTACCACAGACGCAGCAGGGAAAATAACAACGAAAAAAGTGAAATTTATAAACAATCCAATATTATTTTTGTTTCAAAATATCAGGTACGAACTGAATGGGGTTGCAATCGATAACATTAAAAATGCTGGAATCACAACAACAATGAAATCTTATATTTCAATGAATGAAGGAGAAAGTAAAAATGCTGCTTTATGGGGTTGGAATTTAGATGGAGCCAAAGCAAGTGATACCCATTTTACGGCTATAATACCCTTAAATAAAATATTAGGATTTGCTGAAGATTATAATAAAATACTCATCAATTGTAGACATGAGCTTATATTACAAAGAAGCAGTTCTGTTTCAAATACTGTGATAGCTGAGAAAAATGAAAATATTTGTATAGACATAACAAAAATTCAGTGGCGTGTGCCGCATATTAGAGTTTCTGATCGCGAACGACTTGTACTACTAAAACATTTAGAAAAAGACCGACCAGTACAGCTTGCCTTCAGAAATTGGGATTTATATGAATATCCATTATTGCCTAAAACAACAAAACATTCTTGGTCTATTAAAACTGCTTCTCAGTTAGAGAAACCGAGGTTTGTTATATTAGGATTACAAACGGATAGAAAATTCAATACGACAAGAAGTTCAGCTTCATTCGATCACTGTAACATAACAAATGTCAAATTGTTTTTAAATTCGCAATACTTTCCATATGACAATCTTAATTTAAAGTTTGATGAAGGAAAATATAGTATATTATATGAGATGTATGCTAATTTTCGGCAGTCGTATTACAACGCTTGTATTGAACCGCTGTTAGATTTGCATACATTCTCCAAAATTGCTCCAGTTTTTGTTATCGACTGTTCAAGACAAAACGATTCAATCAAAACTGGGCCAGTTGACGTGCGTTTAGAAATTGAGTCATCAGAAGACGTTCCAGAAAATACCGCTGCCTACTGTTTGATCCTCAACGACTGCCTCTTTGAATATAAACCACTCAGTAACATAGTTCGAAAACTATCATGAATGCCGCCATCGTGGATGTTCAAGGTTTTAAAAGTAAAGACAACAAATTTATACCTAAAGAAATAGCAATTTTGTGCGAAAATCGCATTCTTGTTTTGTTGATAAAACCGCCATATCCATTCTATAACTTAACAAGTATGGAACGTTCACATGTGGCGTGGATAGAAAGAAACATCGGAATTTTATGGAACGAAGGCTTTGTGCCTTATTTTAATTTTAAGTGTTTGATATTACAATACATGAAAAATAAAAAAATATATGCTAAAGGTGCTGAAAAGGTGAAGTGGTTGAAAGAAATACTAGAAAACGATAATATCCATAATTTGGAAGAGCAAAATTGTCCTAATTTACAAACCTTGTATAACAATTATGCAACATCGTTGGAAATTCAAAGCTGTATTTACCATAGCAAGATATGCGCCTTTAAAAATGTAACTTGCTTAAAAAAGTGGTGTATAACAAATGATATTTTTTAAATAAAGAATAGATACACTATTTCAACCGTCGTTTGATTTTTGTTACGTGTGAATGAAATGGAGAATGTTGTATGTACAAAGAGTCATCAGTGTCATCACCTACCAAGCTAGCGCTAAATGATTCGATATGTGGTTTCAAATATCTGTCAATGCTGATAAATCACGTAATTTGCTTAGGTGCTAAACACATCGGTTGGAAATTGCGAATGAAATACTTTACTGGATTAAATATAACAGCTCGGATAGTCAGAATAGATTACGATTATGTAGACTTGTTACCTATCTTTTAGTTTTCCTCCTTGATGGAACACTGCTTATTTAGTAGACCAGAAAGGTTGTCGCTGCAGGTAATTGTATGGGCTGAATCAACGAGATCGCGAAGCGATCGAGTTGATTCAGCCCATACAATTACTACCTACTTATGTTTCTTAAGAACATACACATGCGATCGATATATCAGTATCAGTAAATATATAACATCTGTATCCGTTACAGAGCCCGGTACCCGTACATCAGCCGCCGAATATATCGCTCCCATTTAACATTTGCCACTGTGGCGTGGAAACATATACGGTACAGAAACACGGACGGAGACTTCAATCGATAACTCAAGTAGCCTAGGTAAAGTAAGGCTTATGCTTTGAATAGTTTAAATTGTTCTAAGACTAATTTAACCTACACAACTAATTCAAAAATATAGCTATATAATTACGGAGAGTTTATTTTTGAAATTTCAGAAGATTGAGTACAGAAAAATCTTAGTGCAAATTCTTTGAGTATTGAATTACCCTATTATATTTGATCAGTGTAGATTGACGCGTATCATGTGTGTTATCCCATGACGTTCACATTTTCAGCCAAGCGATGTTCATTGCACATACTAACAGTGACATATGAACGAGACACGCCACGACAATCCGTAAAAAATGCCTCGCCGAAGGTAGGAAGTTATAGTTCGTTGGTTTTCTTTGTGTATAATCCATTAGAGTAACGTAAATAAGTTCAACGGGCCGTCTAGCCCATATACGGTATCAAGAAATTTAGTTTATGTCTTCATGATAATATATATAAACTTAATTCCTTACCACATAGGCCGGACAGTCCGTTAGACTTATTTGCGGTACTTTATGAAACGGCTAAGCCATACTTTTGAAACCAAGGTGTAGGGTTAGTAAACTCAGGGCTCGAGGGATCTGATAACTTTTTTTATAGCGAAAGCGTTATGAGCATGTGTGTCTTGGCCACCATTTTTCCATGAAATGTTTTTGGTGGGATCTTATTTCTTTTTGTAAGGTGCTCTAGTTTTTTTTTGTTTTTTTTTTTGGGCTGTAGCATTTTTAAGTAAGTTATTATTATTGTGTATTCAAGAAATAAGTACTTACGTTTAGCCCCATATATATACACTTTGATACCCCATTATGGAAAACCCATCATACAAACCATATCATCCCCTCATTAAAAGGGTGGGGGTGATTTTCTAAAAATCCTAGAATGTGGTCTGGTGTGGTGGAAAGGTCTAAAACTATATTTTACTAGGTTTAGTACGATAGGTGATCGTAGTAACATATATAGGATGAGAAAGAATGTCTTTTTAAATCATTCTCGCAATGCTTAGTCGAAGAGGGAGTGAGGCGAAGCTGAGCGAGCCATGTTTCACTAATCACAGTGCTGGAAATCGCACATGCACTTCAGGGAAAACGTTGTGATTGGCCACATCAATATCCGCTATTCCGCCTCCACGTCAATGAAAATATACCCACAGAGGGCACGCTCGCTATTCTACCTCGAGTATTTCCACGGATGATCAGAGTGATACATGATTCATGTATCGGATGAGAATGCGCTCATATGTTGCGCTTCGCTTCCAGAGCAGGGTTTTTTTAGAGAACACGCCCGTTACTAGGTGCCGTGTGTTTCCACATGTGATCGTAGTAATACTTATGATTAGGGTGAGAATAAATGTCTTGTCAAATTGAGACATCGCAACGCTAAGTCGAAGTGGAAGTGGCGCGGAGCTGAGCGAGTCATGAAAATCGCGCGTTTACTTCAGTGTGATTGGTCACATCAATAACCAGCCTCGCGTTCATCGTTTCAGCGTGAATGAAAAATACCCACAGAACAGAGGGCACGCTCGTTATTCACTGATGATCGCAGTGATACATGATTCATGTATCGGGTGAGAATGCGCTCATATGTTGCGTCTCACTTCCAGGGCTGGGCTTTTTAGAGAACACGCCCGTTACTAGGTGCCGTGTGTTTCCACAGGTGAACGCAGTGATACATGATTCATGTATCGGGTGAGAATGCGCTCATATGTTGCGTCTCGCTTCCAGGACTGGGCTTTATAGAGAACACGCCCGTTACTAGGTGCCGTGTGTTTCCACAGGTGAACACAGTGATACATGATTCACGTATCGGGTGAGAATGCGCTCATATGTTGCGTCTCGCTTCCAGAGCTGGGCTTTTTAGAGAACACGCCCGTGACTAGGTGCCGTGTGTTTCCACAGGTGAGCGCAGTGATACATGATTCATGTATCGGGTGAGAATGCGCTCATACGTTGCGTCTCGCTTCCATATCTGGGCTTTCTAGAGAACACGCCCGTTACTAAGTGCCGTGTGTTTCCACAGGTGAACGCAGTGATACATGATTCATGTATCGGGTGAGAATGCGCTCATACGTTGCGCTTCGCTTCCAGAGCTGGGCTGTTAAGAGAACACGCCCGTTACTAAGTGCCGTGTGTTTCCACAGGTGAACGCAGTGATACATGATTCATGTATCGGGTGAGAATGCACTCATATGTTGCGTTTCGCTTGCAGGGGGTCAGGATGCACCGACAATATATCGACATGATCGAATATAAGTAGCTCGTAAGTCTAAGAAAGTCGAGAGAGATATTTAAAAATACTTCGATAGGTATATATGGTGTGTAAGGGGCCCCAAACCTACATCTCCCAGGGGCCCAAGCCAACCTCACCTGCTTGTGGTGCACGCTGCTGACCAACGGACGAGGCTCTGGTGACCCGCCAAACCGCACACCGGACTAGCGTGGCGGGTTACGGTTCGAGCCCCTCAAATGAGATGTCAACTTTACCACGGCCCCAAGTACCCGGCGGCGGCTGCAGTTGCAAAGCTGGCGGAGACGGGCGTCGGCCGAGCACTGGAGCTAGGGGTGCTAAGAATCCCCGGGTGGGGCTCCACCGTCAAACGACCTCGGCTAACGATAGTACGGACAACCGACGTAGGCTATCACTGGTAACCTACAACACGCGCACGCTGAGGACGGACGAAAAGGTCACAGAGCTGGAGAAGGAGGTCAGCGGGATGCGCTGGGATATCATGGCGTTATCTGAAGTCCGAAGAGAGGGAGAGGACACGATAGCCCTGAAATCTGGTAACCTGCTGTACTACCGGGAGGGCGACCAGCAGTCCCAGGGTGGTGTCGGGTTTATCGTCCACAAGTCTCTCGTTAACAACATAGTGACAATTTCGAGTGTGTCGAGCAGGGTGGCGTACCTGATACTCAGAGTATCTAAAAGATATTCGTTGAAGGTTATACAAGTATACGCGCCGACCTCGACGCACCCGGATGAGGAGGTGGAGCCATGTATGAGGACGTCAGTAGGGCCATACATGCTTCCGAATCGCACTTCACTGTTGTTATGGGAGACTTCAACGCAAAGCTGGGTATGAGAGGCGATAACGATCTGAGAGTGGGGCAATTTGGATATGGGTAACGGAACCGAAGGGGCCAGAGGCTGGCCGAATTTCTGGAGAAGGAGGGACTCTTCATGATGAACTCCTTCTTCAAGAAGCCCCCTCAGAGAAATTGGACCTGGATGAGTCCCGACGGTTCCACGAGAAATGAGATAGACTTCATTCTGGCTACAAAGAGGCAAATATTCAATGATGTCTCAGTGATCAACAGGGTGAAAACCGGTAGCGATCACCGAATGGTAAGAGGCACATTGAATATTAATGTCCGCCTAGAAAGGTCTCGCCTAATGAAGTCTACGCTCCGACCAACTACAGCCCACATACAAAACCGCGAAGACATGGATGATTGCGTTACCGTGGACGATATAAATAATAGGTTGGCAGAAACTGTCCCCGAGGTGGGGAAGAAATTTTTCAGACCCCGCCGCAAAGATAGACCTCAAAAACTATCCGATCATACCCTCAACCTCATAGCTGAACGAAGCTCAATGACGCTGCAGACTTCTGAAGACGCTGAAGCATACAGGTAGCTCAATAGACGGATCCATAGGTCCATGCGACACGATATTCGTTCCTTTAATACCAACCATATTAAAGAAACGATAGAGCGGAACTCGGGCTCCAAAGTGTTTGCCAGGGACCTGTCTATGGGCCAAAGCCAGTTAACGAAGCTGAATACAGAAGGCGGCAGTGTAGCGTCGACGAAGCTTGCCAAACCTATTGATAACTTAGCCAAAGACCCGAGAGCCAAGCTGACCCGACACTATACCGAAGATATCCCGGACATCAGCCTGTACGAGATTAGAATGGCCCTAAAACAGCTCAAGGATAACAAGGCGCCAGGTGATGACGGAATCACTTCAGAGCTTCTGAAAGCGGGTGGAACACCGGTACTTAAGGTCCTTCAGAAGCTCTTCAATTCCGTATTGCTCGAGGGCATCACGCCAGAGGCATGGAACAGGAGTGTGGTGGTGCTTTTCTTTAAGAAAGGCGATAAAACACTGCTCAAGAATTATAGACCCATCTCGCTTCTGAGCCATGTCTACACGCTCTTTTCTAGGGTCATCACGAATCGTCTCTCAAGCAGGTTTGATGAATTCCAGCCTCCCGAACAAGCCGGGTTTCGAAAAGGCTTCAGTACCATAGACCACATACACACGCTGCGGCAAGTTATACAGAAAACCGAAGAGTATAATCTGCCACTCTGCTTAGCGTTTGTGGACTATAAGAAGGCCTTTGATTCCGTCGAGACATGGGCAGTACTACAGTCCCTCCAGCGATGCCCTGCCCTGAGCACCTCGACATACCGATGGTCAATTGACCATCGGTATGTTGAGGTGCTTAGGAGTGTGTACAACAACGCCACTATGTCAGTCCGAGTACAAGACCAGACCAGTGTACGGAGGCGATTCCATTGCAGAGAGGTGTGAGACAAGGAGATGTAATATCTCCGAAGCTCTTCACCAACATAATGGAAGACGCCTTCAAGCTCTTGGAATGGCAAGGACTTGGCATCAACATAAATGGCGAGTACATCACGCACCTTCGGTTTGCTGACGATATCGTGGTCATTGCGGAGACGCTGGAGGATCTCGGTATAATGCTGGATGATCTCAACCGAGTATCCCAACAGGTAGGAGAACATGGACAAGACGAAGATCATGTCGAATGTCCATGTAGCACCCACCCCAGTATTGGTTGGGAACTCGGTCCTCGAAGTTGTCAACGAATACGTCTATCTGGGTCAGACGATCCAATTAGGCAGGTCCAACTTCGAGAAAGAGATCAATTGACAGATTCAACTCGGATGGGCAGCGTTCGGGAAACTGCGAAGTGTCTTCTCGTCCAAGATACCTCAGTGCTTGAAGACAAAAGTCTTCAACCAGTGCGTATTACCGGTGATGACCTACGGAGCCGAGACGTGGTCTCTAACTATGGGCCTCTCAAGGAAGCTCAGAGTCACTCAGCGAACTATGGAAAGGGCTATGCTCGGGATCTCTCTACGTGATCGAATCAGAAATGATGAGCTTCGTAGACGAACTAACGTCACCGACATAGCAAACAGGGTTAGCAAACTGAAATGGCAATGGGCAGGGCACATAGCTCGAAGAACCTATGGCCGTTGGGGTAGAAAGGTTCTCGAGTGGAGACCACGTACCGGCAAGCGCAGCGTAGGACGGCCAGCCGCAAGGTGGGGACTCGCTGGATGCGGGTCGCTTCTATCCGGCCCATGTGGAAGTCAATTGAGGAGGCCTGTGTCCAGCAGTGGACGTCCTATGGCTGAAATGATGATGATGAAGGTATATAGGTACAATGAGTTATAAACTCCTTATATGTTTGGAATTCGCAGCAAATATGTACAAAGCCGACGCTCTTCTTTTGATAAAACATCATGCCAAAAAAGAACAGAGCCTCAGGTTAAGATATTTTTAAAAGAAGATGATATAAATCGTCAGTAGTGGCGAAATCTCTTTTCGGAGGCCAAGACTCACTTTGGGTGTTAAAATCAATCACCCCACTTCCAAGATAAACCGTGATGATAGGGTTGGTAGTTCTTGGAACACCATGAAGCTATTTCTTCTTCCGATAGTCCTTGCTATAAGCATCTACAAGTAGTCATTTAGGATGACGAGCGACTAAACGTGTCAAAAATTTTCTTATAATTATGCCCTTCAAAAACCTAACACGCCATTTGACACAATCGTGTTAAATGTCAAGCCGTGAACATTTTCCTAATCTCCCTTTATTATATCCGTCGCGTTTGAGTGATATGACCTAAAAAGTAGCTTAACCTATCACCATGAACCGTCAACAGCAAAAAACATCAACGGAGGCGTTTAAGTCTTTCTTCATCGTATTTATATTGAGACTGAGTTTCAAGTGTCATAAGCGCCTCTTAAAGCTGTCCTATTTGGTCAATGTTTATTAGGGTCGCATAATCGGGCAAGGGTTTCAAATCCATTACTGGAACATCCCCTCTTCCTATTTACGTTACGAGAGGGCTTAAAAACAATGGGAGATAACAACACACCTTTGGACAGGCGTAACGAATATCGCGCTCCTAACTAAGTAACTGGGTAGGTACACGTAATGGGAACCCGTTTAAATAATACTTTTATAGGTGTTCCCGGCGATCTAGGGAAATAATGGTGAAGCGAAATAAAGCAATTTAAAATAAGTTTTATACTCACGTACTGTAATTTCACAGACAAAATCACAACAACGCACTTTTTAAACCAGTACCAAAATCCTATACTCTATGGTACCCGCTACTGAACTTTAATATACGAAAGACTACTCAACTCAAATGAATTTAAAAAAGAGAGTAGCAGCATATTTAATACAAATAAAACCCGCTACTGGTCCCTGATTGGTTGAAATTACTTGTCAAAAAAAATCCAATCACGAAGCGCCCGCCATGATCATCGCAATCATGTTTTTTTTAATAAGTCAATTTGAGTTGAACGACAAAGGTTACATCAAAAAGTAAAAATTCATAACGGGTAATGCCGATTAAATAAAAAAATGATTTTCTGCGTTTTGCTCGTATAAGAAAGTATTGAATGCAATAGTTACCTACACAATTAGCGTAGTACTCTTCTTTAAGAACCTTCATTGTGCAACGATTGCATAAAATACCTACTATTCATTTCTATCCGCCTACATTAAACTAACAAAAAAGCAGTCAGGCTTTCATAAGACTGTTATATGACTGCCGTGCATAAATGCCGTATCAATCAGGCTAATGTGATAGCACTTTTAAACAAATCCCTTATAACCAGGCCTAGCCAAGTCCAAGATATATCACAAAGCTGAAACGCAAGCCAACTGAATGAAATATATATGTACTACCCGTAAACCGGATTACCGAGTAAAATAGAGTGTACTTAGGTCCGTAACAGATTAGGCTTGTAGAAACCTTTACTCGTATTTCAAAGTCAGTGTTGTGAGTTCATGTATGGTTTTACGAAATAATATCTAGTTTTATTCCATTTTGCGAAGTTTGTGATCGAAACCTAGCTATGGAAACGTGAGGTTTGTGGGATTTGTGAAAATACTCGTATTTCAGTTTTCACTATTCAAGAGACCTATATCTATAGTAGGTATAGGTATACTACTTAGGACTTCGCTTTTCGCGACTCAGACTCCTGTCTTGCTCGCACGGCATTGAAAAGAAAGTGACAGGTAGTGTGCAAAACTGGTGTTGAAACCGGGAAATTCAATAAGTTAACGAAGTGTCGGAGGTATTTTTTGATAAAGAAACAAGAAGCTTTCTAGCCTATAAAATTCCTTTGATACATAATTTGTTTCACTTCAAACATATTGTAGCACCATGTTTATGTTGATGTTTTTTATCATAATAAAAACATAAAATAATTCAAGCGAATGCATATTATTAAATAATGTTAAGTATTCCTCTCAAAAGTCATGTGTACGTTTCAAGCACTAATAATCAATTCATGAGGTATTTTCCATTTCCGTCTTTGGTTTCCGAAACCCAGATACCATGAAAGTGTCACGAACCAATTTGCCAAACTATAATAAACTATACATTTGTGTCACGTAATACACCTAGTAAAAAAATCTCAGATTTCTAATACCAGAGAAAGGAAGAACTACGAGACGCGACACAGAGGGCGCTGACCATCGTCACATTCTGGTCTCGCATATGAAACCCACGGCACGAGGAAAAGAAGAAAAATCGGCCATGTGCGAGTCTGACTCGTGCGCGAAGGGCTCCGTACCAATATCGAGCAAAAAACACGTTCTTCGTATAGGGCGCCCCTAATTTCTACTTATTTTTATTATTTTTTATTTTAGCGGTAGCATAAATAAGTATACACTGTGAAAATTTCAACTGTCTACCTATTACGTACCTATTACGATTCATGAAAAAATGTCCTTCGAACGAAATATCATGGAAACCCCCTATTTTGTGTTGGTGCCTTAATTATTATTATTTTTGAATAGTATTAATAGTAATATCGTAACAATATAGCAACAAATACTATTCAATAATATCGCTACATATTATTGAATAGTATTTGTTGCTATAGCGGCAACAGAAAAACATCATCTGTGAAAATTGCCTAGCTATCACGGTTCATGAGATACAGCCTGATGACAGACGGACGAACAGCGGAGGCTTAGTAATAGCAAATAGGGTGCCGTTTTTTACCCTTTGGGTACGGAACCCTAAAAAAGAGACGAAGACATACAATTAGGTCTATGCAGTATGAGGCGTCTCAATTAGTTTATCTCGTCCCTCAGGACTCACTCGAGCGTCAAGATAAGCGTGAGCGTGCTCTCAGTTTCGCCTCAAAGTTGGTCCTAATTAAACGACATCAGTTTGCAGCCAACTGGGCTGCCTGCGTTAGTGTAGGGGGGATATGCTTTAGGACAATTTAAAGGACAATTCAAAATAATATTGCAGACGATTAATGGTGTAATGTTCGGGAGACACCGTTTTTGGTGGCTAACTAAACCGATACGAGATCGACACATTCTACCGCAGGCCTGAGAGAAGTATGCGACAGGTGAAGTTGGCGGTTAATTAGATTAGAGTCAGTTTAAAGCATGTTATAAATATTATTCGATAACAAGTGTCTACTTGAACTTGTAGTATGTCACTAAAACTTAACCTCGTGTTTGTCACTTGAGTTTGACAGTCGTATAATCTGTCTCTAGCTTTCCCTTCCCCCGTTCTATGTAACGCACATAGGTTTTCCGTCTAAAGTATTTGAATATACAAATGTTGTAATTGTTACAATATTAATTTGCAAGGTGTTATTATGGCAATAATACAGTACTTCTTCAGTGACTTCTTCAAGTTTAGTCAAGCAAACTTATTATTTCATTCCCGTCACATCTCCACATACTTCATATTACACCCACCACTCTATGTTCTAAGGAAATTGAGTAGTGACTGATTCATCAAAAAACAAACTCGAACTTTTGATTTGACTAATCTTATTCAGCGCCTATAATGGTTGTGTTTATCGAGCGGTCATAAAACATCACACCGGTCACTTTTTGACAAGTATGTAAGTGCAAGAATGCCGGGTGCTTTAACATTTATCTGTCGTGTGATCATCGCACCCATCGCAAGGCCGCAGGACGCGAAATCTAAACAACGAGACCGGTATTTTATAATATTGCAAAGGTATTTCTGTTACATTTTATAGGTCGCACAGTAAAAAAAAAACTTTATTTATACTATAAACAATAATACAAATCTAGTTTTCATACAAGTGCAGTAGAATACTAAAGGATAGTCCATGAAAACTTTTTCACCACCAACAAGAAGTATTCGTACGGATTTAATTTTTAATAGAGATCACATTCAATATTTTTCTCGGTTTGCATGATACATGGTCACACTACAGTTCACGTCACAGCGCGTTTTCAGTCAAGTCCCCTTAAGTGAAACGTCTTGATTTTCCGTAGTAAACATGGCACTGGGCCTTTGGGGCCAATAGGGCCGTTGAGGAAACTGTACACTAAGTGCCCTCATTCCCTAGTCAATTCTTGCCTCGTTTGACAAATGCTGTGCGTAGTTCATAACGACCGTAATGATTGAGGTTCTGTTAACGTTTAACAAGGATTTATGTTCATTAATTGTAGTTTAGATAGGGTTCTGAATTGAACTAGAAATTAGTAATCAATTATCACCTCATACGTGCTGATACTAAAAAGGTTGCGCAGTCTAAACTAAATAACACATTCGTCACTATAAAACTAATTTGCGGCGAAATTTGTATTGGTTTTTTTCTACGTATATCATATAATAATATCAGACAACCTCACACAAATCATCCTATTCCCAAATTAAGCTCAAGCAGGCTTGTGTTATGGGTACTAGGCGACGATATACATACGTATATAGATAAATAATAATTAAAAACATAGAACATCCATGACCAAGGCACAAATATTAAATGTTCGTCACACAAATATTTGCCCTCGCCGGGATTCGAACCCAGGACCGCCGGCTCATTGATTGATTTATTTATTCAATAACAATATACATTGTGTTTGAAATTATACTTATACCTAACTTAATCTACACATTAAAATACACACTGATATCATAAATTAATAAAATTAAAAATAATCCGAATAATATTAAAATTACAGAAGATGTCAAAAAGTAAAAGCAAAAGCAGATGTCAGAACATAATTAACAAGTTTAGAAGTAAAAAAAACAGTAATAAACCAAGGTCCACTTGTAACAATTGACATCAAAATGTTAATACAATAGCATACACAACAACAAAAAATGTATCTATAATATGTATCTCAGTAGGCTTTACCATATATATGAGCACCATAAATCGCACAGCCATAGCAAAGTTAGCTAATAAAGCTATCCCCATAACTCCTGAGATCCAGTAGGCACTTCCAGGGTCCATCATCATGAAGATCGGGACAGGTTATCTTATTTAAAACGTATTGAATATTTAATAAAAGTAGCGTTTAAAACAAGTACAATTACCGAGACTTTGTTTCTATTTTGTTGGTGTAGGCAACCCTAGGAGTCTTCATCACCCATAACGTGCTACATCCAACGACTGCACGTCATTCAAAATTACCAATCAGAAACTTTTCTTTATTCTGTGGTACTGCGTTATCTAATACCCGTAGTAGTACTTAAATAACTAGGTCGAAGTGTGTACAATTGTCCCAGATATTTAATTATTTGACCTCTCCACGCGTCACACATAAACAACCCACCTATCCCAAGCACTTTCCTATTACGGCCGCAATGAGCGAAGCAATCAAATAAACGCGTGTTGTGTTTAGGCAAGGCACCAATTCGCAACCAGAGCCGGTATATTAAATTACCACGTCCATTTTGACCCTTTTCCCGGACATCCGTTTCCCGGATAAACCCGATAAGCCTTTTGTCGCCTGCGCCGAACTGCGATAATATTCAAATTGACTGTTTTCTGTAACTCGTGCTTTTTTTTCACAACAAAAGTAAACCGCATCTCCGAAAACATTGAGCTGTGAATTGAACTGTGTGAAATCGAGTGAGATATGTGTTTTTAGAGCGCAGATAAAATGTATGGAAGATAATAATAGGAACACGGATTGAAGTAACGAGATGGGTTCGATTAGATCCAAGGCTCGAGCACACACAAACCTCTATTCAGCATGTGAGGAAATCATTACAGTAGTCAAAGATAGATAGAATCTCTTTATTGCACACCTAGACACGAAACAAATACAAATACAGGAAAAACTTAAAATTGCAATAGTACTCTATTGCAATTTGGGCGGTTTTATCGCTAAAGAGCGTAGCTAAAAAGTTTGTGTAACGGATTTTTTTATATGAACGTCAGAAATGAGTTAGATAATGCAAAAAAATTACAACTTGTGGTAAGATTTTCGATAATCATGAGACATCTTTAATAATCATTTATTAAACGGTTTACACTCGCGTAACAATTGGAACAACATCGGCCCGACATGTTTCGAACTCGTATGAAGCTCTTCATAGATTTTCGATCCTTCTGTCCCAGCATAGATTTTCGATCCTTCTAACCAGGACGCTAATACGACGCAACTTGTAACTTAGCGATACTTTAGCTATACGAGTATGAAAAACAATATTGGTAGAATACAGATAGAACCGGTCTACCGAGTGTTTTCATAATTTTCATGTCAGCAGAAAGACGTCAACTCCTGGACAAAGAATACCACAAGGTTCTTCACAACGACCGTGTGCCGCCTTCATCCAACGGCTTCACATGTTCCAGATCATCAGCCTCCTTTGTTGTGGGCCTCGCCACGTGGGTCATCCAAGACACGGTCGCTACTGAAGAATCTTTATCCCCACGCCATCGGTTCCACGAGCAATGTGCCCGGCCTGCCACTTAAGTTTTTTGTTTACATTTATTTAAATTCATAAACAATATAACATTGTTCACAGATAAATCTTCCATGGACGTTGATTACATAACAGACCATCCCATTGTCCAGGGAACTGTCCTAACTCCAAGCATGTCCGTTGACAACCCCTAATAATACGCTACACTGACTATGCAAAAGGGTGTTAGACTGGTAGTTCAAATCAAAATTTTCAAGTCTAACGGCATTTTGTGAGCCATTTTGGCAACATGACTTTTCTGATGTAAAAAAGCCTGCTGAATTCGATTCTGGATGTTGCCAAGCCGAATTTTGCCCCCCTCCCCCCATTTCCCCCCTTTTTACCTCAAAATATGCCCCTAATCACGGTTTTTACGGTTTTATACAAAAAGTATTACAGCTAGAAAAAAAATGTCAAAGACAAGAATGATCTCTATAAAATTTCCTATAACATGGTGTATAAACTTTTTTAGTAGGCCATATGGTTTGTGAGCAATATCTTCCCGAACTTCATAGACTGGTAGAAAATTCTGAATATCGGCTTCCTTTACCGTGCTAACGGCATTTTGGGATCCATTTTGGCAACATGACTTTTCCGATGTAAAAAAGCCTGCTGAATTCGGTTCTGAATGTTGCCAAGCCGAATTTTGCCCCCCTCCCCCCTTTCCCCCCCTTTTTGACCTCAAAATATGTCCATAATCACGATTTTTACGGTTTTATACAAAAAGTTTTACAGCTAGAAAAAAATGGTCAAAGACAAGAATGATCTCTATAAAATTTCCTATAACATGGTGTATAATTTTTTTAGTAGGCCTTATGGTTTGTAAGTAATATCTTCACGAACTTCATTATTTTTAAAAAAAATTATAAACTTGGTCGAGGCAGTGAAATGCACTTATTCTAGGATAATTGGTATCGCACAGGATCCAGCCGCTCTGCAGCGCTTGACGCTAACATCCAGTTTGCATGCTGCTTATTATCTGTCAAGACTTACGAGACTTTCAGTCATAAGCAGTCGTCAGATTTACACGCAGAACCAGGGATCGATACCGGTATTCATGAAAACGCTCTAATTTCGCGTTTTTTTTCGAATGTGAAAGGCTTGTGTTATGTAGAATTTCGTTATAGATATAGATCCTTGAAATTAGCCCACTAAAATATAAACATGTGTGATAATGAGCGAAAAACCGGAATATAATAACGTTATTTTGTGCTATTTTGTATGGAGCAAAATAACGGTATCGATCCCTGCGCAGAACCGTACCCAAGTCGGGCTAAAACGGCCGTAGAAAATAAAAATGCTTTGCTTCTGAACATGAAATCCTTCAAAATGCTCAGTTCTACGCCAGATTCTCCAGAAATGTGCCTTAGAAATGCAGTTACCCGGGATCTTGCAACAGAAAAAAATAAAGTGCCAATTCACACTGCTAAGCAGCTTGGCTCACTCTAAGTAACGAAGTTTGTTTCCGAAAGGCTCACCAACAGCAGCCCGTCTAGCACAACTATGCTTTGCGACTCTTGTCGCGCGACATAGCGCTACCCGTGACCCTCTTACATTACTGCACAGAAAGAGACAGGCAATTATCTCGCGCCAGAAATGGCCGTTTGCGACAGTTGTGCTAGGGGTGCAGGTCTACAAGCTACAACGCAAAGTTCAAAATGAACTAAGGTCCGACCTTCAAGACCTGTACAAGGCAGGTCGTTCAAAATCTACCATATTTGCGTCTGATGTGGGGGGCAAACGCTCAGGCGCAGGAGTGGTGCCAAACAAAGCATAGCCTGCATCGTCACATACTCGACTTGTACAGCAGGGACAGGAACTTCTCAGCCTTTCGCTCATGGGGTGTATGTTTATCTCATTGAGTAGTTCACAGTGCTTTTCGATATCGGAAAACGGAATACTTTTAATCAAAGGAGTGTCTAGGTAAATGTTTTAGAAACGCAAATGATCAATTTAATTATTTTGTTACCTGCAATAAAGCCGTTCGAATCGCCAGTGCCTGAGTAAAACGCCAGAATATTTTAACGTTCTAAAGCAGTCCCTTAATTTTGTCATGATGATGAATAATAAGCAACAACAACACTAATAACCTGTCTTCTGGGTGGGCTATGCACAGTGTGGAGCACATGTCGAGTGTCGGTTTCCTCATGAATAGCACGTATGTTGAGGTATCGACCTCAGTTGGTGACGCTTGAACCTTAGTCTCGTCTGCAAATCCTCGCACTACGACGACATTAGTCCCGCTCGCGCGTTTGCGGGATAAAAACTGTGAGCCCAACCTAGTTTGAAGGTATTGAGTCATTTTTAAGGAGCTGCTTGGCAGTGAGAAGTGACACTTTATTGTTTTCTGCTGCAAGATCCTGGGTAACTGCATTTCTAAGGCCAGTTCTGGAGAATCTAGCGTATAACTGAGCATTTCGAAGGATTTCATGTTCAGAAGCAAAGCATTTTTATTTTCTACGGCCCTTTTAGCCCGACTTGGGTACGGCTCTGCGTGTAAATCTGACGACTGCTTATGACTGAAAGTCTCGCGAGTCTTGACAGATAATAAGCAGCATGCAAACTGGATGTCAGCGTCAAGCGCTGCAGAGCGGCTGGATCCTGTGCGATACCAATTATCCTAAAACAAGTGCATTTCACTGCCTCGACCAAGTTTATCAATAAAAAAAAAAAAAATGAAGTTCGGGAAGATATTGCTCACAAACCATAAGGCCTACTAAAAAAAATTATACACCATGTTATAGGAAATTTTATAGAGATCATTCTTGTGTTTGACACTTTTTTTCTAGCTGTAAAACTTTTTGTATAAAACCGTAAAAATCGTGATTATGGACATATTTTGAGGTCAAAAAGGGGGGGAAAGGGGGGAGGGGGGCAAAATTCGGCTTGGCAACATTCAGAACGGAATTCAGCAGGCTTTTTTACATCGGAAAAGTCATGTTGCCAAAATGGATCCCAAAATGCCGTTAGCACGGTAAAGGAAGCCGATATTTAGAATTTTCTACCAGTCTATGAAGTTCGGGAAGATATTGCTCACAAACCATATGGCCTACTAAAAAAGTTTATACACCATGTTATAGGAAATTTTATAGAGATCATTCTTGTCTTTGACATTTTTTTTCTAGCTGTAATACTTTTTGTATAAAACCGTAAAAACCGTGATTAGGGGCATATTTTGAGGTAAAAAGGGGGGAAATTGGGGGAGGGGGGCAAAATTCGGCTTGGCAACATCCAGAATCGAATTCAGCAGGCTTTTTTACATCAGAAAAGTCATGTTGCCAAAATGGCTCACAAAATGCCGTTAGGACGGTAAAGGAAGCCGATATTTGGATTTTTCTACCAGTCTATGTATCTTAAAGTCCGTACACACTGCATTATTTTGATACTCGTCCAGCACCTCTAGCTTTACTTTACTTTATATGCTTTACTGTCATACACGACTATTTGCTGCGCGATAAGATAAGATAAGATAAGATAAGATAAGATAAGATATTTATTTGCAAAGAATAAGTGATTACATAGTTGTCTTAGTGTGGTATATGACATTTGGTATCTTATTCTGCTATTTGTACTTATATATACTAGCATGCAAATATTTTAGGTACCACGTTAATACTACACATCACGTGAGAGAAAATCCTTTATGTTATAATAGAGCTTTTCATTCAAAAGCTTAATTAACTTGGATTTAAATCTATTGATAGGTAACTCTTGTGTAGCCTTTGGCAACCTGTTATACAGTCTCATACACATAATGAAGCAGTGATTCGAGTACAATGCTGTCCTCGGAACATAATTGTGAACTAATTTTTCAGGATTCGACATAATTATCTGTCTCTTTCTGTGCAGTAATAATAATGAGAGTGACGGTTAGCTCTATGTCGCGCGACAAGAGTCGCGAAGCAAAGTTGTACGAGACGGGCAGGAGACGGATGTCCGTCGACAAACCCTTTAAATTCTACGCCACGCTGATTATACAAAAAGACGTACGTTGCAATAAGTAGGTACGTAGGTACGCACTGCATTACTGCTCGATACAGAAGATGTCATACCTTCCCCGTACGCGACTTAAAACTCTGTAATAATGTTTTATACCAAAACTAGCTGCGCTCCTCTAATCTCACGGGAACAGCCCATTGTTTCGGGATAAAAAGTAGCCTATGTGGTAATCCAATGTCAGCTACCTCCGTACCAAACTTTATAGAAACTGGCCCAGCGTTGAGCGTGAAGAATTGACAAACATACAACACACTCGCAAACATTCACTTTTACAATATTATTGTGATACGAAAACCATGAAACGCTCCATAAAATTACGCAGTGTGTATAGCCTTTTAATTGGGGCACCCCAGTCAGTTACGTCCTTTTGCACACGGAGATTAGATTGAATGAATGCAAAATAAATGGTTGAATCGCTGTAATTAATACTCCTGTCAAGTGAGGGTCGCGGGTGCTCTCGGGTGTGTCGGATCAAAACCAGGTAGCAGACATCATTTCAGTCGGAATATAATATTATTTATTACTGACTAGTGACCCGCTCCGGCTTCGCACGGGTGCAATCCTGATACTAACTCTACTATAAATAAATAAATAAATAACTATACTATATTAGACATATAACCTTCCTCTTGAATCACTCTCTCTTTAAAAAAACTGTATCAAAATCCGTTGCGTACCTAGTTTTAAAGATCTAAGTACCTACATAACTATACAAGTATACATAGGGACAAACAGATAGCAGGAGGCGACTTTGTTTTATAATAATATGTATGATGCAGAGGAAGGCGGCTATCAGAGAAGAATGGCGGTGTATTGTGAAGATTTCCACCAACATCTAACATGATGACTATTTTGTCTGAGAGTAGCATCAATCAGATATAAGTTACGAGCCAAGCACTTAGTTAGGGTCAAGGCAAGCCAAAGGCAAGTGATACATACTTATAGATAAAAGCCACGTAACGAAGAAAGCTTTGAGTATTCATTTGTGGCGGGAAATAGAAGAAGAGGAATGTCAAAGAAAAGATGATAGTAGAGTTGTTAGTCCGCTGTTTTCTAACATAATTGTGCGCATCTGGTTACAAGCATGAAATTTCTATCACAGATAGAGTGTTCCACGGTGATTATTTTCAGATGTGGAGGGAAGTCAGATTCGTCTCCTGTGAGGCGGGAGAGCGGAGTGAATACGGCAAAGTATCTCTCTTTTCTTTCTTTATTGCTAGTCAGTTAAGTCTACCAGGACGTGTTTGGTATTGTTTCCGTGTAAAACAAATATCAGAAATTCATTTTTTATGCTATTTTTGTATAGTTCTATATAAAAATATGGGTGTAATGGCCGAAAACGCAAAAATCACAAGAAGTTTTTTTATTCAGTGAGGTAAATTAGTTCAATTTCGTAAACATTTTCAAACTATTATTATTATTTTAAAAAGTTCATTTAATCTGGTTTCTAAAAATATATGCATGTTGGGCACTTCTCATACAAACAGTAGCTTAAAATATATCTTTACGTCGGCGTAACCAACGTAAATCTCCGAACGCATCCTATTTTGCTTCATTACATACATTAAATAATGATTATTAACATGCGCTTACATATAATATTTACTATATACGTCCTATAAAAACAAATTAATGTAATTAAAACAATTTTTTTTTGCTAATGTATCACGAGCACATGGGCTAATCTCAACATCAACAATTTATTTAAGTTACTGTTTGTATAAAGAGTGCCCAATATTTATATATTTTTAGAAACAAGATTAAATTTGCTATTTTGCAATATTTTTCTTAGTTGTAAATATTCAGGAAATATACCTAATTTATCTGCCTAAATAAAAAAAACTTGTTGTGATTTTTACAATTTCGGAAATACAACCATATTTTTATATGGTACTATGAATAAATAACATGAAAAATTAATTCCTGATATCTGTTTTATACGAAAACGACACCACACAAATCCTACTAGCGTTATCTGATCAGTAATATAAAAAGAAAAAGAGGACTCTTTTGTCCTATTCACCCCGCTTTCCCGCCGCACAGAGGATGAATCTGACTTCCCTCCACATCTGAAAATAATCACCGCAGAATACTCTATCTGTGGTAGAAATTTCGTGGTTGTATCCCGATGTAAACAATTTCGCGACTTAGCAAAATGTACAGCAACACGCAGGCTAAGCTTAACATCAACATTTTTTTCAAGGTACTTTTTGTATCAGATGTGCCCTATATGTATACATTTTTAAAAACAAGATTAAATTTTCTGTTTAGTAATATTTTTTTAAATAGTAAATATTCAGGATAGATAACTAATTTATCGTCCTGAATAAAAAAAACTTGTTGTGATTTTTACCTTTTCGGCAATAAACCCAAATTTTTATATAAAACTATTCCTTAATAACATGAAAAATTTATAGCTGATATCTATTTTACACGAAAACGATGTCGCACAAGCCCTAATAGCCTTAACTGATCAGTAATAAAAAAAAGAAAAAGAACAGTACTTGGTCCTCTTCATCCCGCTCTCCCACCACACAGGGGACGAATCTGACTTCCCTCCATATCTGAAAATAATCAACGTGGAACGCTCTATGTGTGGTAGAAGTTGCATGCTTGTAACCCGATGCGCACAATTTCGCGGCTTAGCAACTCTAATATGAATACTGGATTGTGTGGAAGAAAAAGGGATGCTGTGCCGATGACAAATAAAAGGGATAAGGGCAAGAGAATAACGGTTTATTTTATTGTTATATCTTGTAAGTTTATTGAATAATAATGCAAATTAAAAATGTAACAAATATTATTTTTGCCGGTCCCCGCAACTGTCAAACATTTAAACAATACAATTTAACCTTTCCCTCTCCTTCAATAACCTTTGACAACGGTAACTGTAATAGTCTCCGAAACGTCAGGAAGCCTCAGATAATAAATACACGATATAAATCCATTTTTAGGGTTCCGTAGTCAACTAGGAACCCTTATAGTTTCGCCAGGTCCGTCTGTCCGTCCGTCCGTCCGCGGCTTAGCTCCGTGATCATTAGTACTAGAAAGCTAAAATGTGGTTAGAGTACCTATGTGTATGTATAACGCCGACAGAACGGTAAAATAAAATTAAAAAAAAATTTTTTTTTCGGGTACCTCTCGAACACCTAAAGTGGGGGTGATTTTTTTTTTCTTTTCAACACTGGTGTGTGGGGTGTCGTTGAATAGGTCTTATAAAAATAATAGGGGTCTTCTAACATTATTTTTTGATATGGTCCCCCCCTCTAACTTTTCAACCACTTACTTTCAATGAAAACTATTGAACAAAATCGGTCGAGCCGTTTTTGAGTTATCGCCAAATTTCATATTTTTTCTTTAAAAGGTCGTAAGTTGACTTCCAGAAGGTAATAAGTGATTACAGTTTCTAAGGCGTTTACGACCTTTTTACGATAGAGCTTAAAATCTTTCTTAACGTAAACCTCGGGCTTAAAACAGCAGTTTATTCTGAAGGATGAGCAACTACGGAACCCTACACTGAGCGTGGCCCGACATGCTCTTGGCCGGTTTTTTATTTTATTTAAAATAATTAGGTAGGTACATTGGCGTTGAATTCGTGAATGACCCATTTTGGGCATTTGTGACCCGAACCGATCTGGCGCTTTACGAATTATCGCCCTTGGTTTGTCTAAAAAGTAAAAGGTAAAGTTCCACGTTTTGTACGGCCTAGGTGATGTGATGTAAAATAATGTTTAGTTAGCCACGTTCTAGGTTTCAGCTGGGAGCAGTCAACAATTTACGTATGAGCTGCTATTCCAAGCGAAAGTTGTGACATACACCGCGTTACTTTATTTCATTGCATTGATTTCCCTGGTGGTTCTGGGCTTGTGTTATTGTACTTTCAATCTAGTTATCAACATTTGTTGCCTTAGGTTTAGATTGGATGTCGCAGATTTGAAAATATTTGTCTAACTCAAGCCCTAATTAATTGCTTCCAGTCTGCTCCTAGTCTTGACCAACGTCGGTTCGACAGCTATACTTAGAAAGAAAGAAAGAAAATACATTGATTGCCAGAAAGATAACACGATACAGTTACATGTTCAAAAAAAAACAAAATAGAAACACCAAGTAAAAAAAAACAAATAATGGAACATTGTCAAAAGGACAAGATCCATAATGTGCTGGGAGCCTAGCCGCTGTGGTGCGACGCAGTTCCAGCGCTGATGTTCAGCTTGCCCAGTGCGTGACCTGAATAAATTACAAATTCATATCATTTATGATTAAATGATCACATTATATTAATAAGTGCCACTTGATAAATAGTCGAGTATACATGTTTTTTAAGTACATTATTATATCATCCTGAACTGTCCCACAGAAGGGCAAAGCTCTTTTTTCCACTCGTCCCTGTCCAAAGCCACAACCACCCAAGGTACATATGGCAATAAAACACATTGTCATCTATATATATATATATATATATTACGCGAGGCCGATTTTTGTACATCCCATCAGATCTACAGTTACGGTCCGATTTTGATAAATGATATGTCATTAGATTCGTCTCATGCTGGAGAGGTGCATAAAACTCTTGGATTTTTAATTTTCTCCTGAATAGGTGCTGAAAAATGTATTTGAAAAAACTACTGTGCGCTAACCACGTGACCTGTGATCCCTATTTTGACATAAGATGACCAAATATTAATAAGCATGATTGGCTCACAAATCTGTAGTAAGTTGTTCAGCATTATAAAATATTATTTTTGAGTCGGCAACATAATATCCGCAACACTTAAAACATGTACGAATATGCAAAAATAATTTTACAGTTTGTTGACAATGAATGACAGTAACCATATTCTGACAACTTTTAATGTCTTTTTTATTGGGGGCTATTATATCAATGCTCTAAATTACCAGGTTGTTTTTCTATTTAAAATGTTGATATGGAAACTTTTTTCGCATACATGTTAAAAATGTGGAGAAAAAAGCCGGTTAAGTGCGAGTTGGACTGGTGCTCGAAAGACTAGAAAACTGACCGTCATTCAAGAATAGATTATTTTTATCGGCGAGTTTTACAATAAATCAAAGCAGAAAAAAATAGTAAAACTAATTTAAACGTCATTCAAATAAGTAAATTTATGATAGATTATTATTTATAAATATGATTATATAAGCATCAAAAAAAAATATTCCAAGGAAAATGGCATGAGTTACCTATGGTAAATTAAATGGTATTTTACAAGAAAAAACTTAGTCCTTCCGCTTGCATGTCGACGGGATGGGAAATGTGGTCGAGTTGAGAATATGGACAACTTGACAATGTAGCTAAGTTGGGAATGTATCTACATTGGTGATATGGATGAGTTGGTAAAATGTACGAGTTGGAAATGTGGCCGAGTTGGGAATATGGACGAGTTGGGAATGTGGATGAGTTGGTAAAATTGACAAGTTGGTAATATAGACGAGTTGGGAATATGGACGAGTTGTTAATATGGGCGGGTTGTTAATTGTTCGAGTTGTCAATGTAGACGTGTTGGGAATATGGACGAGTTGGGAATGTGGATGAGTTGGCAAAATGAAAAAGTTGGGAACACGGACGAGTGGGCCATGTGGACGAGTTGGGAATGTGGATAAGTTGGCAAAATGAACAAGTTGGGCACACGGACGAGTGGGCAATGTGGACGAGTTGAGAATATGGACGAGTTGGCAATGAAGACGACTTGGTAATACGGACGAGTTGGTGATATGGAAGATTTGGCAATAAAGACGAGCTGATAATAAGGACAAGTTGGTATTGTAGACGAGTTGGGTGTATCATCGAGTTGGGAATATGGACGAGTTGGAAATGTGGATGAGTTGGCAATGTGGATGAGTTGGTAAAATTGACAAGTTGGGAACATGGACAAGTGGGCACTATGGACGAGTTCACATTATGTACGAGTTGGCATTGAAGACGAGTTGGTAATACGGACCAGTTGGCAATGAAGACGACTTCGTAATACGGACGAGTTGGTGATATGGAAGATTTGGCAATAAAGACGAGCTGATAATCTGCATACATCAAATTTATGAGGTCTTAAAAACAACTGTAGTACAGTCTACTTCAACAATCACTAAAAAAAATTAAAAATTTAAAAACCCCCGACATGACAACCTGTAAAAAGAAAGAAATAAAATCTATGAAATGTGCCTTTACAATGAATAGTAGATAGTTAGTTAGTTGCGCTGGGCATTTTCCGCAAGTCGACATCCAAGGTGCCTATTAATGAACAGTAGAATAAGAATCCAAGCTTCGTTGCGTTCGGGGGACCGCTAAGTACCTATCCTAAGTGAAATGAAATATATTTTTCAACGCAAAATTGTAAGTATGCATTTATTTGGGGCTTCCCACTTTACGATTTTAAGTACATTGCATTTCATTTACTTAGCGGTCCCCCGACGCAACGAAGCTTTGATTCTTTTTCTACTGTTCATTGTAAAGGCACATTTCATAGATTTTATTTCTTTCTTTTTACAACTTGTAATGTCGGGGGTTTTTTAAATTTTTAATTTTATTTTTTTTTCATATTTTTTAAACAAACAGAAGTTTTTTCCCGGAATTTTCTACATTTAACACTTTTTTGGTTTTACACCGTTTAAGGTCCATAGTTTCCAGTCTTTCCTCGAGCTTGATCCTTGACTATGTGTACGACAACAGGATCCCAAGCCAGTGGTAACGAAAGCCGTCTTCTCTAAGATTGAAATTAGGATATATTTTGATTTAAATAGCCTTAAGCGACATTCTGGGAAAAAATCGTAAAAGTCAAATTAATTAATGCTTATAATGACAAAATGGCTGTTATTACCCAAGACAATCAAAATATACCTATACTCTAAATGCACTGGATGAGTTGAAAGAACCTGCTACTTATGGCCTAAAACAGAACCAGGTTTCCATTCTACAGGACCCAAATTCTACGGGTGGCTTACTTAACTCCATAAAAATTTCCGTTGATGCTAGGTAACTTGATTTAGTTTTGAAAGACCTAATCATCGATAACCCACACCATGGGATAAACCGTAAAAAAAATATATCCCCGCTATTTTACGTGTAGGGCAAGTACACAAAAAAAAATTAAAAATTTATTCTACCACTATGTCTGAGCTAAGCCGTAGACAGACGGACGGACGGACATGGTGAAACTATAAGGGTTCCTAGTTGACTACAGAATCCTAAAAAGCTGTTATTCACTTAGGCGAGTACTTTTGCTAAAGCTGACGTGTCCTTTAGTCGCGTTAAAATCTTGCAAGGTGTTGCTATTTATGACCTCAATCAAAGGAACCTGTTCAATAGTCCTAATGACATTTCAGCTTTAGCAGAATTGCAAAACTTAGAAACAGTGACCCAGTATTGTGACAGAAATTAAAAAGGTTTTCTGAGACTCGGCTTAATATCGACTGTACTTTCTTACACAAACGTTAATTGTTCATTAAGGACAATCAGACGAGCCCAAACACTATGGGTTTATTATGTGCTGTTAAGGAGTTCCTACGGCGATCTTCAGCTGCATGGTACCAAATTGGTTATTGTACTATCAAAATTTTATTAAATTGTTGAATACGCTAATAAAACTTAATATTTAACCAACATTTGAAATTCTTGGCTTAGATCCTTTCACAACTAGATGGCAGGGCAGTATTTACCCCTAGGCCCGGACCTAGGAGCCCAGCTAGTCTAGGGACCCAATCCCAGACGCAGAACTTGTACCATAATAATGTTGTCCTTATAGGGGAGGGGGCCCCAAATGCCCTCTTAGTCCAGTCCTGCTAGATGATTATCATGAGATCTTCACTTAGTGAGTGATAAGGAAAATGCTAATAAAACTTAACATGTATCCAGCGTTTGGAATTATTGGCTTCAATATTAGCTGAGATCCATTAACAACTACCTGGTCATCATGAGACTTTCATTTAGTAAGTGATATAGAAAATGCTAATAATACTTAACATTTAACCAAAATTTGGAATCCTTGGCTTCAATGTTGGCTGAGATCCATTAACAACTACCTGGTCATCATGAGACCTTCATTTAGTAAGTGATATAGAAAATGCTAATAATATTTAACATTTAACCAAAATTTGGAATCCTTGACTTCAATATTGGCTAAGATCCATTAACAACTACCTGGTCATCACGAGTCCTTCATTTAGTAAGTGATATAGAAAATGCTAATAATACTTAACATTTAACCAAAATTAGAAATCCTTGGCTTCAATATTGGCTGAGATCCATTAACAACTACCTGGTCATCATGAGATCCTCATTTAGTGTGTGATATAGAAAATGCTAATAATACTTAACATTTAACCAACATTTGGAATCCTTGGCTTCAATATTGGCTGAGATCTTTTCACTTGTTCCAATTAAAGCTGAATATCTTGGAAACTTCTGGTCCTACTTCCACCAAACATAGCTAAGAACCATCTCGACGGAAAAGTCTATCGATTAAAAAAACCGCACTTAAATTGGTCCATCCGCTTGGGCGCTACGATGCCACAGACCGACACACAGATAAACAGATACACAGATACACATGTTAAACTTATAACACCCCTCTTTTTTTCGTCGGGGGTTAAAAGACCAAATAGAATGTGAAAGTCGGCTATTCATTTAGCAATCGCTAAAACTATGTCCCACTCAAGGCCTGACCTCGACGTTGATGATATCTGTTCAAATCCAAATACAGTTCTCCTTGCCTTTCCACGCGGCGTCAGACAAAAATAAATACAGGAGATTTTTTAAACAGAGAGGACATTATGGCAAAGAAGACATTTTAAAGTGGACGTCATGATATAGCTGATAAAGTGGATATTGTGAAATAGTGGACGGTCTGACACAATGGATTTTATCAAATGTTTACAATGAAGCGAAAAATTGATAAAGTAAGGGTTCAGGCAGGATTCGAACCTGCGTTTCCAACGGCTTTCTGGGCCAACACAGGCGTCCTACCAATTTTTCCTTTTATTATAAACAAATACAGTTGATATTTTGAAACAGTGGACGTTTTAATACGGCAGTGGACAGTTTGGTCCCAAAGGAAGGATATTAATACGATATGTCTAGCGGATCCCAAATTAGGTCAGCACTTTCATTACAAACAATTTAAGTAATATATAGAAAAACGCGACAAACGCTTGTCCGTAGCGTCTTCCAGTAAATCCTGTCGCCACTGAAGAACCATCTACCCCAACGGCCATCGGCTCTACGAGCAATGTGACAGCCCACTGCCAATGAGGTCTGGCTTTTGCGCTTTGTCGATGAACTTGGTTCTTCTTGGAATCCCCTAATTTATATTTCAATCATGCAAAAAAATCCTTAAAAACTTGCAATACTTTGTCGTAACTTCACAGTTTTAATGTAACACACTTCTATGGCGTGGTTATACTCCCACAGAAAATCCGACTCACTGATAGCGAGGGCTAAATAGCTCTGATACAGTTCAATTAATGTCTAAAAAAAACAGTTATATCTGAATATTTTGAATAATACTACTGACTGTACATGTACAGCCTTGGCAGGCAGCTGATCGGGGTTTTCGCGCAGCATGTACTATATCTTGGCACCCCAAAAGCCTAGACAAGATTTGTTACTCAAAGGCCATAATCTTTTAGCCAAGTTTACGACCAGGGACCTTATTCGAGAATGCCGTTTGAGAGATCGCAAAACGTCAAAACTCTATTAGATAACAGTGATATCGCCTTTGAACTGTCATTAAAATGCGATGAGCTTCAAGTGACATATCTCATCTCAATTTTGGAAATACGAAGGCGATAATGATTGTCAAAAATGCTGTTCATGCATATGAATTTCTGTTTTGAAAGAAACGATACTGACTTATTTCACGCACTACACGGTCAAGTTAAAGTATGCGAATGTTATTTATGCCGTCACATACAAAGGAAACGCAAATTAATCGCGACCGGATTGACGAAGTTGCGATTTTCTAGGGATATCGCCACTTGTCAAGTAGGGACACGTCAAAAGTGACGGATGGCGATAAAATTGAAAGATCTCCATCATCTCTCTAAAATTGGTCGAATTACCCCCCTGGGTTTTATTAAGGCAAACTTTGTAGCCCGAAAGATGTGATTTATAAACTTATTTTTGAAGTGAACCAAATGATATTTACATACGACGCTTGCTTTTACCGAAATGATAAAGTTTGGCTTCAATCTTATTTACGTCTCCAGGTTTAATATTTTCAACGTTACTTTCAAAAGTGTATTGTTTATTGAACAGAACCAATGTTCATCCTATTTTATGTGGGGATATTTATATTCTTATGTATATGTACAAAGGATACAAAGGACACAAAGTATAAATAAGAAGCCAAAATTTTACGCAATCCGCTGAATTGCAAGTAGGAATCAAACTCACGACCTCTGCTTGAACGGAGCAGTGCTCTCACCACTGAGCTATAGAACCGCTATATGGATTCCGCTTTTTAAACCGCCCCTTGTTTTCTTATTATTATGTTTAGTTATTATTCGGGGTCCTTACAGGACCAAGTCACTCAAAGGGCAATGGAGCCGACGAACTGGTTATGATCGTGGGAAGCAATTGGATAAGGGCAGCACACACTGCACTGAATACTGTGAAGAACTTTGGGGGTCTTTGTCCAGCAGTGGGCGTCTGACGACTGACATGATTATCATGAAGGACCAATTCAGCAAGAGACAGATTTTGATCATATCGCACGTAGTTACAACCAGCATCAGAAATAGCTAAACATGTTGGCACTGGCATATTATTAATATGTTAAATTGCATACAAAAATTATCACTTTCTTTTGATTCTGACTATACAAGAATAAGTTGCAATAGCACAGCTATGTCCAATGATTAAAGTATTCAATTTGTAAACAAAAAGAGTGGTACTTTATTTTTTACTAAATATCTCGATCTCAAACCAAAGATGCATAACTGCCAAGTGCGAGTTGGGCTCGCGTTCATAACTTCAGTTTTTCTGTACCAAATAACTTCTTGTCAGTGAATATAAAAGGGATTATTACTTAGGCTGCATTGAAAACCAAACTTTTATTCCAAGAACCACACTTACTCTCATAGTAATGTCAAAACCCCATACTAGTTTGACGTTACTATACGAGAATAAGCATTTTTCATGAATAAAGGTTTGTTCAAATCCAGCCTTAGTCACATTACAGTTAAATTTCCATTGTATCGACCAAAATTACATACTAGAAGATGTAACTTTCATTAACAAGGGTTAAGGCAGCTCACCAGCCATATATGTATGTATAGTAGTATAGAAGTGTATGTTACAGATTCTATAACAACATAAATTGGTTGTACTTCCCGCAGGACCCGAGGCACCTCCGATTATCGAGAATCTATTACCCTTTCGTTACGGAAAACACGTTATCAGAATATTAACACTTAATTATGGTAAGCGATATATCAGATTAGTAGGACAGAAAAAGTCACAAATGAAGAAGTATTTAAAAGAATGATAGAAAAAAAACACTGTTGAACACCAGAACTGGTGCACTTACAGATGCCGAGAAACTTCTTGAGCCTAACCTTGACTGCGCAGTAGCCAATTTACGTACAAATATGCATGCGCAGATCCGCCATTTTGGGTCAAGAAGTTTCTCGGCAACTGTACTCCCGACCGCGCGACCGGATTTTTTGCATTGGTGACCATTCATAGGCGGCTGTTCTACTTTAGTCTATCAAATTCGCTGGTTGTGGTCGCGCGTCGCGGTCGTTTAGATCATAATACCATCTTTAAGGTTAGAGCAGTAGGTAACTAGGCACTTACTGTCAAGTTAAGCTTCATAATAACTCGCGTACCGAGTTACAATTATAATGGCTTCATAATGAAATCGATAGCTTTATTCCAGTCCTCCATAAGCTGGGATCTACCCGATGGAATATGTTATCCTAAAATAATACACGCATCCTAAGCAAATTGGTAAGAGTTATAGCAACAGGGGCCCGATTTTAGGACTTTCACCTTAAAAACCTCAATATCTCGGTAAATGTTAATCTGAACCAGAAAGTTTAAATAACAAAACATGCTTACTGTATTAAAAAAAATGAGGTGTTTTACTGCCATAATTTCTCGAACCGAAATTTTTCTGATTCAGAGCCCTTCAAAATGGCTGAACTTTTAACCCCGATATCTAGATAAATATTGATCGGAGAAAAAAAGTTTATAGAACAAAACACGCTTATTTTGATGAAAATGGACTTCTGATTGGCAGTCAAAGACCAATGGACCTATCAGAAGCCTTATCTCGCGCGGTGTGAAAATGAAGGGGTTCGGCCTCCCGCGCCGCGTCACGAATGGTGCAAACTAAACCGACTGCGCACAGGGTGCGGGCGAAGCGCACATTTTAAGACTGCACCGAGCGAAATGTGAAAAAATAGGCAGTTGCCGTTAAGTAGATAACGTCAACACTAGTTGTTTAATCCATTTCTAAACTACATATTTAGCACTTCGAAGAATGTGTTAACAACTCCTCCGCGGAAAAATTATAAGATTATTTATATTTTACCCTAGAGAACTAAGTAAATTTGGACAAAAATAGTAAAATCGTAAGCAGGCGTTAAGTGTTTTTTTATACTTTAACAATGGAAATATATTTTGATTTTCAGTTCAAAAAAAGATGAATGTTTACGTTACAATTTGTCCGCATCAAATATTTCAATTATTGTTTGGTTTTAAAGGTCCAGATTTATCAAAAAGTGCTTTTAATTCTCCATACATTTTTACTATGGCGGCCGCGCGCTGATCTAAATACGCATTCCCCGCAGTCTATGGCTCAGTCGCTAACGCTCGGCCCCCTCGCGACTGTGGTGTCGAATCCTGTCCATCACATAGTGCAGGAATGCTCCTTTAGAGCCTACCCTGGAAACTCCGAAGACCTGTTCTCCTTCACAACTGAAGCGGCTAAATTTGTGACATAACTGTTGTATATATTTCGATTTATTGTAATGTTTTTTACGCCATACGATTAAATAAATAAATAAGCAAATTTCAGATATAACGACTCAACTTCACGCTTTCAATAAACTTCGTACTCACTCACATTAGCAACATTAGCGTAGAAAACTACCGTGAGTCTCATACACAAACGGGTTTTGGATACTACATCGGTGGTTAGTGTGGACGAGACCTTAGAAATTATGACGTATTGAGTGTTGTATGGAACCCGACAATTATTGACATTGTGTGTGATGATGGGGGTAGACATTCGACTTTTACGACGTAAGTAAACCCGTTCATCTATTTTAAAATAGCAACATTAGCGATTTCATAACAAATTACATTCCAGCAAAGTGGAAGATTGCACCCCACTATGGAAATATAAATGACTGAGAGTTTCTTTCTTTAACAGATGGCTGAAACTGAAAATTATCTTGTTGTATACGGCGTTTTTGTTGTACATTAATCTTCCCGTTATTACTTACAGAGCAATTAATTTGTAAATTTCCGGAGAAATTCGTTTTCAAAGGTATGTCCAGAGGGGAACTGTTTAAAACAATACTCCCATAATGAAATAAATACATACTAAATGAACTTTATTTTGCAAGTAGGCTACAAGGGCACTTTTACTTGTCTGCGTCTACCGTTTTTTCACAAAAGGAGACCACTGTTGAGAAACGCCGAAAGAAACCTAACATTCAGTCTTTTTTTTCAGAAAAAATACGTAGGTATTAGTAATATGAACTTTACTTAATTCGTACCTACCTCAAGAATTAAGGCGTATACGTAGTCCTCGAAGAAATCATATTAAAAGTGTGCCTATAAAATAATAATATTGTATTTTAAGTAATAAATAAGGAAAAAATTTACCATTTGTCCGGAATTTTCGGTGTTCTCGCCTACATTTCACAAAGTAAATTGTCTATATTACTATTTAACTGGTTACACAATTTCACGAGTTTTTCAAATTTTTTAAAAATTACGCGGTTTGTCACGTCATATTTCAGCCATCAAAATAAAAACGAAAGTTTCACATTTCAATTTGGATAAACAAAAAAAGTTATGAAGTGTCGATATGCTAGGTAATCGCAACTTCGCACATGTCTCTGAGATATCAAAGAAGTATATGTATGGAATTAGAGCTCAGTACCTACTATGGATGTAAGCCATATAATATGAAAGTGCTGAGCCACCGGTGTTCTTAAGCGAAGATCCACGATATCACATTATCCAAGATTCCTTTACGAAACTTCTTGTCGATTCATGACCTAATAACAAAACAACTGAATATGCGCTTCCAGCGGATCTATATCTGAATCCCTAACGTTTTTTAACCTATTTTTGCATTCCCTAACGTTTTATGTTATAATGATCACTTGTCCTAACACTCATATGCCCTAATTTTGGTTTCCCTAATATCTTATTTCCTAGCGTCACTTGCCTATTATGGTTGCGTTTCTCCGGAATGATGTTCGAAATATAGCAAAATATTTGCTAGGGGGCCTATATTTCCCAGCCGTTTTATGACCGATCTATAAAACTTTATAGCATTCCTTATCCTATTCCCATAACATAATATTATTACATAAATTGACCAATGATTGGCGATTGACAAGGATACATCATCTATGATATAAAATTGTTTTCGTTCGGGCTGATTCAGTGCACGATTTACGAGTGCATTTATTAATTTGTAGTTTTCAGGCTTGCAGAAGCTCGAGCTATAAATCTTTTCACATATTATGAGCAGATATTATCGATTCTCAACATAATTTGAGACGATGGTGCTGATCATATAAGTTCTTTACGGCAGATGGTGCTACGATGCCACCTGCGGCATGCAAAAAGAAACTGGTTGAAAAATCCAATGGCTCTCGCATCAGGTTCAATGGTCCAATAGGTAGGACGCCCGTGTTGGCCCGGAAAGCCGTTAGCGACGCAGGTTCGAACCCTGCCTTAACCATTGAATTTTTCAATTTATCGCTTTGTAAACATAAGCTTACGCTAGCTTTAATACAAATAATATAGTATTTCCACATTAAAAACAGAATCGATAAAATATTCTATTAAAGCCTTGCTATTCATTTGTCTTTGTGAGGATCCACGAGCTCTCACAGCTTTCCGAATAACATAGCACTACTGGAATTAGAAAACTAGTTAGAACAGTAAACAATGCGGTACACGGTACATAATATGTCAATCAATCGACCAATCAATCAATACATACACATCAATTATTTACATAATATGTAAATAATTGATGTCGGTAGAAGCCTAAATTTCGGACTCGTGAAATCTAGGGAGCTGGGAAGTTTATAAATCTAGCCTGTTGTTTAAGCACTAATTCTGCATTTCTTGAAAACTATCTACCTATGTGTAGTTCAAAGATTGATGATTGTTGCGTTTACCACGCGATAAAAATGTGATAAAGCATCACGTTTTGACAAGCATATATGTGAGTGTGAGAATGCCAGCTGCTTTATAATTTATTTATCACATGATAAACGCTACCATTATAGGTTTGTGGATATTTATCATAATCTTATGAAAGCAAACTCGTCCGTATAACCCTTATTTTTCTACCGTAGTCGGCAAAAAAATATCCTATTACCATCTTTGGAGTTGCAACTATTTCCGTGCAGTTGTCAGTTGTCTGTAAAGTTGGTTGTGATCCGTTTTGGTGAGATGAGGCCGTATAGACATTCTGGACTATAAATGGTGTTGTAATCAATACCCATATGGAACTATCCAATCACCCACTAAAGTGTAAAGCCATTCAAATATACAACAAACTAGATTACACTGAGTTAGTCTAGGTCTAGTTTTAAAAAATCCAAATGTTGTAGGGACTCTAATGAATTATCCATACGCGTCGAGGTGACTAAATACACTTATGCACACAGATCCAGGTTCACGTCATTAATCTTGTGAACGAGCTCTGTACTAATGACCGCCTTCTTTGCTCCATTTGCGTTAAACCATAAATCATTTTAAATTAAACGAAGCGTAACTATTTGTTTAAAGTGTAATCTTTAAGAGTGAATTCATCCGTGTCAGCCGTTACTGATTAATCTGCGGATCTATGATTCTAGCTTTTATCGCGCGATAAATAAGCGACAAAGCATCTGTTACGTATTGACAAAATACGAGTGTGAGTGACAGTTGCTTTGTCACTTATTTATCAGACCTTAGGGCAGCTAGAGACTTAATTTGTCCTAACACATATATGGCCACATTAGACTTAAAGGATGCCTATTTTTTAGTCCCTATGGGTAAAAACAGTAGGAAATATTTAAGATTCAGATTTAATGGTATTCTATATCAGTTTACTTCTCTTCCATTTGGGTTATCCATCAGTCCTTACATTTTTACCAAGATCATGAAACCTGTTATGAATAACATACGATTAAATGGTTGGTTATCCTTAATTTACTTAGATGATTTACTGTGTATTAGTGATACATTTGAATCCTGTAATAAGAATATAAAAAATATTATTTTATTGTTAGAAAGGCTAGGATTTATTATAAATTATAATAAAAGCCATATCACTCCAAGTACAAGATGCAAATATCTTGGTTTCTTTTTGGACTCAGAAAAATATTCAGTTGATTTACCGTATAATAAGAAAAACCAAATTGTACAATTTATAAAAAAAAAATAAAGTAGATAAAAAGTACAAAATCCGCATTTTCGCGCAACTACTAGGAGTTTTAGTTGCAGCATCACATGCAGTTGCATATAGTAAAATATACTGTAAGAGACTAGAAAGAGCTAAATGGCTAGCACTAACTGTAAATAGTGGTGATTTTGAAAGTTACATGGAAATTTCTGATTACATTATAGAGGATCTTGCTTGGTGGAATATGAATGTATTAGTTGGTTCTAACCCCATACGGACAAAGAAATACAAAATAATAATATCTTCAGATGCATCTAGATCAGGTTGGGGCGCAGAATGCAATTCAATAATCACTCGTGGATTTTGGAGCCAGAGTGATAAAAAATTTCACAAAAATTATCTTGAGCTCCTAGCCGCCTTCTTCGGACTAAAATGCTTTGCCTCTAAATTAAGCAATTGCGAAATCCTAATGCGTATAGACAATACTACAGCTATAGCTTACATTAATAAGGGTGGAGGTGTCAAATTTCCCCACCTAAGTGAGTTAGCCCGTAAAATATGGCAGTGGTGTGAGAGCAGAAAGATATGGATAGTAGCTTCATATATCGCGTCTAAGGAAAACGTTGACGCAGATACTGCTTCTCGCGACACTAACTTAGATACCGAATGGGAGCTGGGGCAAACATATTTTAAGAAAATTGTAAACAAATTTGGTACCTGTAGTATTGATCTGTTCGCATCTAGAATTAACACCAAATGTAAAACATTTTGCTCACGTTATCCTGATCCAGAAGCATCAGTTGTTGATGCTTTTACAATTTCATGGGAAAAGGAATATTTCTACGCCTTTCCCCCTTTTGCAGTAATATTGCCAGTACTGAGAAAAATTATTAATGATAAAGCAACAGGGATAGTAGTTGTACCAAATTGGCCCACGCAAGCATGGTACCCGATGTTTACATCACTTCTATGTGAAGCTCCTTTAATATTGGAGCCTTCAAATGATCTTCTATTATCTCCTTGCAGGAGCAGAACACACCCTCTATCACACAACCTTTCGCTGGTGGTAGGGAAATTATCAGGAAGGCATACTTGAAAAAAGGAGTTCCCGAGATATCTGTTGATTTTATTGTAGACTCAATATCGCAGTCCACCCTTAAACAATATGAAGGATATCTCAAAAAATGGGTCCATTTCGCCGCAAGAATTAAATATGACTTATTTGATCCTACAAGTGCTAATGTAATAGAGTTTCTAACAATTAGATTCAATGAAAATGCAAGTTACGCTACTTTGAATACTTCAAGATCAGCCATCTCACTTATAGCAAAAATAGACATATCTAATGATGCCATTATATCTAGATTTTTCAAAGGTATTTTCAGGAGACGTCCTTCTGCACCTAAATACTCAGAAACGTGGAATATAGAACAGGTTTTAGAATTTATTGAAAATCAGGATAACCTAGAAAATACAAACCTAAAATTTATATCAGAAATTGCTACAGCACTTTTAGTTCTGGTTACAGCCCATAGATTACAAACAATAGCCCTAATAAATATAGATGAGATAGCTATAAGTTCATCAGGGCTACAAATTAAAATTCCTGATAGGATAAAGACATCAAAACTTGGAAAAAATCAACCTTTACTTACTATTCCTTTTTTCAAACAACGTCCTAAAGTTTGTGTAGCCACCATAATTCTTCATTATTTAAAAATTACAGAACCAATTAGAGCAGGAAATAAGAGACTATTTTTATCCCCAGTAAAACCCCACAAACAGGTTAGTGCTCAGACAATTGGTCATTGGATCAAGTCTTTACTCAGTAAAGCCGGTATTGACACTGAAAAGTTTAGTGCATACAGCACTAAACATGCCTCTGTGTCTACTGCATATAGAAAAGGGATAGACATTGATACTATTAGGAGAACAGCAGGTTGGACAGAAGGGTCGAAAACATTCGCGCGTTTTTATAATAGACCTCTTATGGAACCAAACAATAAGTTCGCTATCAGTATTTTAACCAAAAAATAATTAGGTAAGTGTTATATTATATGCTTATAATATATCTTTTGTAAGTGTGTTTGAAAGTATGATTATAAATAAAACTATGTCAATGTTTAAAACATTTGTATCATTTCAATGATAAGGAATACAAATACTTTTAAACAGGGCTCTATCACAGACTCTAAAAATCTACATGTTATCATATCATCGAGAACGAGACGCGCAGTATAATTGATCGATCAAACGAGCCCGCCGAAGGCGGGCGCAGTTCGATCGAAATTATACGAAGCGTCTCGTTCGAAGATGATCACTTCCCGCCCATGTAAAAGATGTTACATTTCCATCTAATGTCTTTATATTTGAAACCCATCCCTGTAATCATCTTCCGTAAAACTGTGATATCGCTTAGATACTCTAAAATATATGGCGGGTGATGGCGGCGCGCCGCGGGAGTTACAAACGGGGAGCGTTTTTCAATTTTAAATCTCTAAACGTTGTGAAGTTTACAAATACTTAACAGTACTACATGTTATCATATCATCTTCGAACGAGACGCTTCGTATAATTTCGATCGAACATCGCCCGCCTTCGGCGGGCTCGTTTGATCGATCAATTATTAGGTATTGATGCAAAGATCAAAGCTTAAAGAAAAATTTAAAATGAGTTACCTAGTGGTTGTGGTGTGTACTGTGTACCCACATTAAAAATGAGACATTACATGTTTCTTAAATTTGTAATATACTAGCTGTTGCCCGCGACTTCGTCCGCGTGGAACCTTAACTTGAAAATTTTACATCTTTATTATTTTCAGATCCAAGCAATGTTGAAATTACTAAACGTGTTTTTTTTTGACGTGACAACGTCTTAAATTAGGTTGCGCTCGGAGTCACTCATGAAAAAGTGTAACGCCCGCTCACGTCTGTTACGATGAGTGACCGAACGAGAGAGAGGCCCGCCGGACCGGCGAATGCCTTGCGTCTCTCTCCCACTCAAACATGATCGGTCCGCCGCGCGTTGTCACGTAAAATCTTCGCCCGTAAAACCGACTTTACAGGCAACCAGTTTTTTGCCATTTTTTAGTAACGAATCCTTCGTACGCGAGTCCGACTTGCTTCGGTTTGCTTTTTTTTCGGCTAAATTGCTCTAATTACGCGGTATCATTATGAAATCAGGTACATCTACGAACGAATAGCTTTACTAAATTCGATGAGTTTAAGAATAACACATACGTTTATACATTCTTGGATTCGAATAATAATGTCTTTATACAAAGTTTCAAGTCCCGCACTCAAAAAAATGTTTGATCTTCATACAAATTTTAACCCCCTTTTCACCACCTTCAGGGCTGAATTTTCAAAAACGCTGAAGTCACTTTTCTTGTATTCTATTCATATGCCTTTATATAAAGTTTCAAGCCCCGCACTCAAAAAAATGTTTGACCTTCATACAAACTTCCAACCCCTTTTTCACCACCTTGAGGGCTAAATTTAAAAAAAACGCTGAAATTACTTTTCTTGTATTCTAATTATATACCTTTATACAAAGTTTAAAGTCCCGCGCTCAGAAAAAGGTTTTATCTCCATACAAACTTTCAACCCCTTTCAAACCCTTGTAGGGGACGAATTTTCAAAATGCTGATATTACTTTTCTTGTATTTTTATAATATACTTTTATATAGTTTCAAGTCCCGCATTCAAAAAAAAATTTGATAGTCATACATACTTTCAACCCCTTTTTAACCCTTTTAGGGAATGATTTTTAAAAACGCTGAAATAAAATTTATTTTATTTTATTTTAATACATTTTTACGAAGTTTCAAATTCCTAGCTTAAAATTAAGCTGTTGCCCGCGACTTCGTCCGCGTGGAACCTTTATCTTGAAAATTTTACATCTTTATTATTTTCAGATCTTAGTAATGTTGAAATTGCTAAACGTGCTTTTTGCAATTTTTTACGAAATAGTAACGAACCCTTCGTACTTGAGTCCGACTCGCTGTTGGCCTTTTTTTACTTTTTTTTCAGCTAAATTTTCTCTAATTACGTGGTATCATTATAAAATCAGGTACATCTACGAACGAATAGCTTTACTAAATTCGATGAGTTTAAGAACGACGTTTATAAATTCTTTTCACAAAGTTTCAAGTACCGCACTCAAATAGAAGTTTCATCTACATACAAATTTTCAATCCCTTTTTCACCACCTTCAGGGCTCAATTTTCAAAAACGCTGAAATGAGTTTTCTTATCTTTTAATAAAATACCTTTTTACAAAGTTTCTAATTCCTAACTTAAAATACAACTTATACCCGAACCTTTCATCCTCTTTTTAACCCCCTTAGGGGTAGAATTTTCAAAACCGCTGAAATTCATTTTCTTTAATTCTAATTATATGCCTTTAAAATCCCGCAATCAAAATAAATTTTTGATCTTCATACAAATTTTCAACCCCCTTTCACCACCTTCGGGGCTGAATTTTCAAAAACGCTGAAATGACTTTTCTTGTATTTTAATAATATGCTTTTATATAGTTTCAAGTCCCGCACTCAAATAATTTTTGATCTTCATACAAACTTTCAACCCCTTTTTAATCCCCTTAGGGGTAGAATTTTCAAATACGCTGAAATTACTTTTCTTGTATTCTAATTAAATGTCTTTATACAAAGTTTAAAACCCCGCAATAAAAAAAAAATTGATCTTCATACAAATTTTCAACCCCTTTTTCACCACCTTTGGGGCTGAATTTTCAAAAACGCTGAAATGACTTTTCTTTTATTTTTATAAATTGCTTTTATATAAAGTTTCAAGTCCCGCACTCAAAAAAATTTTTGATCGTCATACATACTTTCAACCCCTTTTTAACCCTTTTAGGGGATGAATTTTCAAAAACGCTGAAATTAATTTTCTTGTATTCTAATAGTATGCCTTTATACAAATATTCAAGTCCCGCACTCAAAAAAATATTTGATCTCCATACAAACTTTCAACCCCTATTTTACCACCTGAGGGGATGAATTTTTGAAAACGCTGAAATCAGTTTATTTTATTTTATTTCAATACATTCTTACGTAGTTTCAAAATCCTAACTTTAAAAAAAACTTGTACCCCATACAACATTTCATCCCCTTTTTAACTTTTCAATTTGAATTTTTCAAAATCGCTTCTTATCTCTTGTGCACTTTATAAATGCAACCTACTGTGCAAATTTCAACTCTCTACCATTTGTAGTTTCGGCTCTGCGTTGTCATACACTATAACTATTCAACTAACCTAAGAAAATTAGCGTAAACATCAACAATCACAAAAAAGATAATTATATTCAGCCATATACCATGGCTGAATAAAATAAATAAATACCTCCTATTCTATTCTATTTTTTTTTAATGGCAACCGGTCACAGTCAAGCGACCATTACTGCCAATGTCTCGTTGCCAATGGCACTCGGCGACTAGATAGAGGATTGATACCACGTTGTACGGTGAGTTGATAAAATCGTGTTTTTTGTAAAGTGATAGCGATTTACAAAAAAACCACACGGACTATCGGGCCTTGATCCAGGAAGGGCTATGTACGCTTCAAGTTGAATTATTCATTAGCTATTCACACATTCATTTGATCACTGCACAATACGCTATCAATACTACACATTGAACAACAAAAATGAATAAATAACGAACAACAAAACTTAAACCCATGCGGCCATCTTGAGTCACGGACCGGAAGCCCATGTGGGTCCTGTAACGGGACCAAAAAATTAAAACAAATTTTACTCGACAAACTGAACAACATCTGACAGATACTTTTTTTTTAAATACTGTTTTCATATGTTCATTATTTCAAACAAAGTAAATAGCATTTTCAATGTACGCCGTCCAGCATTGACATCGCCTTAGCATTGACATAGCTGTCACTTTACTAAATATCAAATGTTTCGGTATACATTGCTTCTTTGAATAAACTTTTTTTTACAGGTTTACATTACAAATGAGTTATTTTTAAAAGTTGTTTAATAAATATTGTTCAGTTTGAGGGGTTGAATCTATGTTTTAATTTATTGCTCCTGTTACAGAGCCCACCTGGTATATGTGAGCCAGCATTGAGGGAAGGGGAAAAGTCCCTAATGTTATTTTTCGAATTATTATGTCCATTAGCAAATAATTTTGTTACGAATTTTCACTGTTTGATTAATATAGCTTATAAAATAATTTGTACGAGTAGGTATATCACTATTTGTTACCGTTTTTTTTAATATTTAGTTAAGTAATAAGTAAACTCCAAAATAAATAGTAAAAAGTCACACAAATCCAAATCTAGTGGAGAACGATGAAGTGGTGGTTATGTTTGTATGTACAACTGGTAAATGAGTGATAAAGTAATTCAATATTTATATTTATTCTTCCGTCTTAAATACTTGTGGAGCCGATGATACTTTAATAATATTTATATTCTAAGAAAGTAATTAGTCTGATTCTTATTGGTCTAGACTGATTGGCCGGCCTAGTGTCAACAACAGTGTTATTTTATGTTTTTTCTTTTAAAAAAATAATAAGTACTTAATTCAAATTGGAAATATCGACCGGCAAACAACGGACAAAGTAGCAAATATTCGATGGGCTTAATCTATAAGATAAGATACAATTGAAAAACCAGCCAAGTGCGAGTCGGACTCGCGCACCGAGGGTTCCGTACAACTATTTTTTTTTTTTTTTTTTTCCGTATTTGTTGTTATAGGCACGTGTGGTTCTATGACGGAGCGAGGAATAGGATCTGGTAGTAAGTCATTATGCTTGTATGTTTAAATTGTGTGCGTTTTATTAGGTTTGTTTAACCTAAATAACGCAAAGCTTTGATAAGTACAATCGAATCTTTAATTGACGATATTAATTGGAAACATCTTTAATTAAAACCTCGAGGTGCGCATTGGAACACTGTATCAAAGTAAATCCGCTTCGGCCAAGCTTGTTGCCGCAGGGGAACATTTTACGAGAATTTGCGCTATCGTAATTATATCAGCACTCATCCTCAGGCTATATTGTAGGTAGTGATGTTCTGTTTCCGAGAATTTCGGATAACTTCCTCATTTTGTTTGGGGAATATTCTCGAGAACGTTCTCTCCCCATACAAATCGGGAAACGTTTTCTAGAACGATACAACTCTAATTGTAATAAAGTAGATTGGACTGTGTGTGAAAAAAAAGGGATATTATTAATGGCACAGCAAACAAATAATCGCCTATCAATTTATTTTCATCTATTATATACTTTTTACATCAAATTAACCCAGATAGCCCGACCAGGTGTTATAACACCGCTCATTTTTTTTTTATAATTTACTCATGCTTGTTGCGATTTCAGATATCGCAAAATTTACCCAGGTTCCAAAAAGTTCGTTTAGGTGAAAGTGGGTTAATTATTGCACAGGAAATAAAATAAATGCCTAGCAAAAATTGTACTGCAGATAATTAGAAAATACACATCAGCACGACACTACTTTTCATATTTTTAAAGAACCCAGTAGGCTAGGTTAGGTTTGTTTCATAATTATTCTGAAAAAAAAACCGTTTTTGAAAAATATGGCTTTCGGACAAATGAAAATTTGGCGAAACGTTACAAATGGGAAACAGAAATTAGTGTTTCAGATAGGTAGCCATCTAATCCTGATCACCTTTCAGAGCAGATCCAACTCGGCCGGGTTAGGTTAGGTTAGTTTTTTTTTATATCCCTAAAAAACGCTCCATAATGTGCGGTAGTCATTATTAGCTATGTATTACTTAAATATGCTTTACTTTTAAATAAATAGATGCACGCCACAAATATAAATTGTAGTATATTTAGTAGAACTTTGAGTGCAATATTTGCTGTGCATTCAGTAATTTTGATATAAATTTTGATTATTTTTGCATAGAAAAAGGTTTTTTTGTATGTGCGTTTAAATACTACCCAAAAAAAATTGCTCAATATGTAAAACTACCTGAGAAATAGAAAAATATGATAATTCTAAATAACTTACATTGGTTTCTAATAGCCCTCAGTTTGTTAGTCATCTGATTCAGTAACTAGCAGCTAAGATTTGGGCTACTGTTAACAAATCACTTTTTTTTTTCAATGTGCTTGACGTTTTTATCAAAGAGGAGGTTTATCTATATATTCTCTGTAAGGACTTCTGTGGCAGTACATAAGAAAACTGTTGCGGGTTTGTGAAAATTATGTACAGAGTCATGGATTGAAATACAACGTGGCAAAAAGTCAGTATATGGTCTTTGAGGTCGGACGTAATCGGACAGTAGAGGTACCACGCATAGACCTTTATGGTATGCCTCTAGACAGGGTCGATGCTTTTAAATATCTGGGCCATTTAGTAACGTGGGACCTCAAAGACGATACTGACATAGAACGAGAACGGAGGGCCCTGTCGATCAGAGCGAACATGATTGCCCGCAAGTTCAGGCGTTGTTCGAGGGAGGTGAAGATAACCTTGTTCAGGGCTTACTGCACTTCCCTCTACACGTGCAGTCTGTGGTTGCGGTACACGCAAAGGGCCTACGGGGCTCTCCGGGTTCAGTTCAATAACGCGTTCCGGGTGGTTGTGGGGCTGCCTCGCTTCTGTAGCGCATCAGGGATGTTTGCGGAAGCCAGAGTAGATTGCTTCTACGCTACTATGCGCAAGAGGGCCGCATCCCTGGTGCGCCGGGTGCGCGGTAGTCCCAACAACATCCTGAGAATGATCGGGGATAGGATCGATTCTCCATATTTATTGAATTGCGACAAATTGCACGTCCCCAGTGTACATAAAACAAATTAAATGTTTCTAACAATTAGTTTTAAGTCTTAATACTAACAACATATGAGTGTAACTTACTTGAAATAAACATATTATTATTATTATTATAAGTGTGCCTTTCCGAGAAAAGTCACCATTACAAGAAGTGAGTAAGTGGCCATATAAGCGGACCAGCGTGGCTAGCATATCTTGCTGCGACTGTTTGTCGCGCGACGTATCGTCACCTGTCTGGCTCGCGCGGTATTGACAGAAAAGTGATCGATTAGTATGTGTAGCCAAAAACAAATAATGACTTTTTGAATCCAAATCATCCCAAAACGGCACGAATATCAAATTGTAATACCTAAGAATTAAATTTTTCCAAGGATCGGTAAATGAATAAAATTGGGCAAGTGCGAGTCCGACTCGCGCATGAAGGGTACATAATCTATAAGAAGTTTGTTGTATGGGAGCCCCCCTTAAATATTTATTTTATTTTATTTTTAGTATTTGTTGTTATAACGGCAATAGAAATACATCATCTGTGAAAATTTTAACTGTCTAGCTATCACCGCTCTTGAGATACAGCCTGGTGACAGACGGACGGACGGACGGACTTTGGGTACGGAACCCTAAAAAGAGGTTTATCTTTAAGACTCTTTTTTTCTTCGCGTCGACCTTTAAGTCTAATAAAACAGGGACGCTCTAGGCGATGCGACATTGAGATATTGGTTGAGCTGCGCTAAGACTTCGGGGCATACGAATTACAAGGCAGCCTACATGCCCGTCGTGATGGAGACAAAAATATTTGTGAAGATTTATCCGTTCAAAAATGCTGATTGTTTTAGACATTTTTCTTTATGATCAAACATGTTACTTAACATATTATCAATGTTACTACTTAGAACAGGGCCACTGCGATTTATTACCATATATTTGAAATCTACAGTTTGAATTTTTCATTGATAATTTTACATTCAAATACCACTCGAAATTTACAAAATTCACGCAGTAAACTGGTTTTTAGGATTCCGTAGTCAACTAAAAACCCTTATAGTTTCGCCATGTCCGTCTGTCCGTCTGTCCGTCCGCGGCTTAGCTCCGTGATCATTAGTACCAGAAAGCTGAAATTTGGTATGAGTATGGGTATGTATTACGCCGACAAAATGGTAAAATAAAAACGAAAAAAAAAAATTTGGCTGTCATTGAATAGGTCTTTTAAAAATGGTCTTCTAACATTATTTTTTGATAGTCAGCAGTTTTGTAAATATTCGCTCCGAAAATAAAAAAAATAGCGTCCCCCCCCTCTCTAACTTTTCAACCACGGGTCAAAATATTATGGAAAAATTCATAAACATGAGGCCTTATAAGCACTTTCAATGAAAACAATATTGAACTAAATCGGTTTAGCCGTTTTTGAGTTATCACAAAATTTCACAATTTTCTTTAAAAGGACGTAAGTAGACTTCCAGATGGTAATAAGTAATTACAGTTACTTTGGCGTTTACGACCATTTTATAGAGCTTGAAATCTTTCTCGTAACTTAAGTCTATATTGTGAAGGATAAGCAACTAACGGATCCCTACACTGAGCGTGGCCCGACATGCTCTTGGCCGGTTTTTCAACTTATTTCGACTTCACGCAATGAAAGCATGAAATAGCTATGTCACTATCTAGAACTCAGAGAAATATATTATTCACTTTAAAAAGATGGTAGAAATTGTCAATATCATTTGTCATAATATAAAAAAAATGAATAAGGCCTCTTAAAAAGAGGATATATCCCTGCTCCTTTTCCCTATCCCATACTATCAGTTTACGTAAAGTTTGCACCTGGTAACTGTGGCGTCGCATACAAACAAGGTCCACACTTTACTGTAACCTGCCCGTCTAGCACAACTATGATTCGTGACTCATGTCGCACGACATAGCATCACCCGTCACTCTCTCACGCTACTGTACAGAAAGGGATAGGTAGCAAATCTCGCGCGAGAAAGAGTCGCGTGTCAAGTTGTGCTAGAGCTGCTGGGGTTCTATGATGGATGCTTTTACCACGCGATAAATAAGTGACATAGCATCCGTCACGTTTTGAGTGTGTGCAAGTGAGTGCAAAATGCGAGTGTGAATGACAGATGCTTTTGTCACTTATTTATCACGTGATAAACGCCACCATCATAGGCCCCCGGGTTATACAAATCGAGGTTTCGCTCCCGTCTGTTTCTTCCTCTAAAACTAAACCAATCTTTACGAAATTTAAGGAACTGAATAAGAAGGAAATGTTCAGTGTTGGACCGTATCGTTTTTTGCGCATGTACCTACCTATTATATAATTTGTGTACTAGGCGCCTGTTTGCGGCGAAATTTTAGCCAAAAACAGACGCCTAGTACATATCTGCTTTGATCTTTGTATCAATGAATGGTTTAATATAAAAAATGTTGTTGTTTCAAGATTAGAATCTATGTTTAATTTATTGCTCCTATTACAGGCACACTCAATATACAATAATTGCTCGTTTTTAAAGTAGACTTATTGTGGTGATATTACGAACATAATAATCCCGGTACGGGTCTATGATGGTTGCTTTTATCACGCGATAGATAAGCGACAAAACATCCGTCACGTTTTGACAAAATGCGAGTGTGAGTGACAGATGCTTTGTCACTTATTTATTCAGTGGTAAACGCATCGATCATAGGCCCCCAGTTCTTTAATAAAAGGCAACCGCCGACATGCAAATAAAACCATAATATGTATACTAAATTGTTAGGATTTGCATACCCATTTTAATATGAGGTCGTCATATGAAAATCTTACTTTAACTGTCATCCTATAAAATGTTGTGAAATATAAAAGACTGGAATCACAATTACGGAAAACTAAATTCATTCACGCACTAATGAAATTTTGCTGTTGTCACTGAAACTGTTGATAAAAGTCAGCCACCAAAACTTTGAGTGTTCATACTGATTGTAATTTTGAAAAGATAAGATCCTTGAATAGGCATGTCGATAAATATTTTGGACGATGTCAATCGAATCTATTTTTTAGTGGGATCAAATATCCATATGGGGCTTACTACACGTAGACTGCTCTAAAAATCAGAAATGACCGTCAAAGTTCAACATTCCTAAGAAGCGTTAAAAACGCATTATACAAATGGCCACTTAATCATGACGTCATTATAATTTTGTGCGTACCAATATTTGTATGAAGACAAACACCACACGAGTCTGTTTGGAAATGGCTGAAGTATGATATTTTATACATTTTCAATCCCTATTTCTTCGCCATTTTGAAAAATTTCGAAAAACAGTCGACATAAATATTTATATAGTATTGAACCTGCTCATAAAATTTTACAAGAATCGTTTGAGAAACGCGACCTGTGGTCGAGGACAGCCTGAAATCTGTAGAACGCGTCCCGATAATAAACATAGTGTGGTGATAATTTAATTATTAGAGATATCGAATTTAGTCCCTAAAGCTGACTAACGAATAAAATATCCTTTCGCATTTAGAATAGAAAGCATGAAATAAAATAAATGCTTTACATTTGCTTCTGGTAAGACAAACCATAAAAAAAACAACGTATGCGACTGAAGATATGATTGACAGGGAAGATTAGGGACACTTAAAAGAGTCACATAATATTTATCTTGAATTGATATGGACTGATATGTTCAGGTGGTCGATATGATAATGATGTGACGCGTAATCGGCGTAACCAAGGTTGTCAATGTAGTTGTTAACTTAAGTGGCAGTGGGCGGGGCACATTGCTCGTAGAACTGATAGCCTGCAGAAAGGTCCTTGAGTGGCAACCGCGGCCGGAAGACGCAGTGTGAAAATGCTCCTAACAAGGTGGACCAACGATCTGGTTAGGATCGCGGGCATAAATTGGATGAGGGCGGCGCAAGACCGCTAGTTGTGGAGAACTTTGGGGAAGGCATTTGTCCAGCAGTGGGCGTCTATTGGCTGATATGTTGCTCAGTGGTATGATTGAGGAATCCTTTCACATTTTGAGCTCAATATAAATATATTTATAATTTAACTAATCCCGACGAATTGAGAACACTCATCGTTTTTGAAGTCGGTTACAAACTTAAGAACTAGGTTACATTAGAATCAATTTCTTTATAAGTCGTCTTTATACACTTCATAAGTCGAGTTGATTTACTATTTTAGCCTACGGTTGCAGCAAAAAAAGTTCGTGCAATTATCATTATCGCTGAAGAACATTTTTTTTTTTTATGCACCAACCAACCGCAGTCGTTCGGAATTTTCGTTTGGTGTGTGTCTCTGTCTGTTATATGGCGATATCTCGCTTGCTGTCGTATTCCATTCGGAAACCGGACCGGAATTCCGAACATCTTTGGCGGCCCAAAGAAAGTAATAAATAATACTGTATTTTGCTCTGAAACCTTTTGTATCGCTGATACATTTCATTCCATATCCGGAACTGTCGAGGTAGAAAATTGTGAAACTGCGCAAAAGGAACATTAGATATTTTCATCTTGCCAAGAATCTTTCAGTAAAGTTGTCTAGAAGTCTAAATTGCATCTCGCAACGCAAAGTTTCGATACACACTGTGCCCGACACTTCCTGAACGACGGAGTGTAGAAGGAGGAGCACTATCTTTATGTATTCAAAAATGTCCGTTTAAAAGAGTTAAATTGTTCGCGCTTCTAAGCAAACAACGTAAACAGTTGAAAATAGGCTAGTTGACTCATGTTAAATTGTATTAAACTAATGTTTATTTCGTATAGTATTAGACACAGTAAACCTAATTATATTATTATATATTTTTCAGTTCATAAAAGTAGAAGATGGCTGAACAAATTGGAATTGAAAATATGATTTTTATTCTATATTTTGGAATGCTTAACACCAAACCAGTAAAAAAAATTAAAACTAAAAACGTCATTCGCATCATAAATGAGAGGGTATTACTGGTCTTTATTTACGGGATCGCCTACGTCACGCCACCAGATAAGCTAAAGGAAAAATGGCGGACGGTGTTTTTGTCTACTCATGGAATTTAAATTTTCATTTAGTAAAATTTAGCTTTCTAGTTTAATAATAAATACAGTAGGTGCGAGTGTAACATTCTATTTGCAATTTTAATCTTATAGTCACGGACAAAGTCGGAAAACACTCGGGTCACCAAAAATATATATTTTTCAACACGAAACACTTCAACTATTTACGTCATCTTAAACTACGATTTTTCTCATATTATAATCTCGCTACTCTAACGCTATTGTCACCTATTGTCGACTGCTTTGGAACTATTATTTAGGTACGGCTAATTTATAAAAGATAGCACTCCTCTGCTACATTCCACACGATGAAGTTTAAATCAGGTTTAGAATACACACTCGTAAATTTGGACTGTCTGAGGAACGTTTGTAGGTTTCGTATTTAGAGGCTAAATGTTTCTTGTGACATTACTTAAGCCCTAACTATCGACCCACCCCGGCTTCGCACGGGTGCAATGCTGATAAATTATGCAAATAAACCTTCCTCTTTAGTCATTATATCTATTTAAAAAACGCATCAAAATCCGTTGCGTAGTTTTAAAGATCTAAGCATACATAGGGACAGACAGACAGACAGCAGGAAACGACTTTGTTTTATACTATGTAGTATAAAACAATAGTAGATTGTACAACAAGTGCATAAAACGCACCATTTTACACGAGACGTTTATCCATCCGAGCGAGCTTGCGAGCGAGGATGAATATAAAGTCGAGTGTAAAATGCGTTTTATGGACGAGTTGCACACTCTACTTTTCACTTCGATTGCGAGGAAATGAAACTGCAACATGTAAATATTATACTTAAAAACAAATTTAATTAAAATTTAAAGTTACATTAGAGCAATGAGAAGCATTTAAAGTAATGTATGTATGTATGTATGTATGTATGTAATCACTTTATTGTACACAAAAACAATTCACAAAACTTAAAAAAATAAAAATAAACATGTACAAAGGCAAAGTAATAGTTTTTATTAAAATAAAAAAATAATTTAAAAAGTAGTAAACGACAGTAAATAAAAATTACAAATTTATATAAAAAAGTTTTATTGTGTACTTTGGCTGTTGGTATCTTTGCCTTGGTCTTAGAATACTAACAAATTAAAATAACAAAAAAAAAAAAAAAAACCGAAGTTTTAAGTTGGTCGTGTGGCTGTTGGACCGATCGCCTTGGTCTTCGACGACGATTTTACTTTATGCTCTAGAGCATAAAAAGCGACTTTATGTCGCCTACGCACAGCATAAAGTCGAACTTTTAGAGCATGAGAAGTGGAAAGTAAATTTTTCGTTGTGTTCTGATCTTTGTATCATGGTCTAATATAAAAAAAAATGTGGTGTAGGTACCGACATAAAAAAAATAGACATTACATGTTTCATAAATTTATATAGGACTACTGCTTTGAGTTACGATAGGCAATTGCTGGAATGTTTCAGAAACTGAACCAGCAAAATACATCTTCGACCCCGTAGTCACTTATCATCAGGTGATACTGACGACGCGTTTGGCGCAGTTTGTAGACACCTGCCTACGTAGCCGGCGGTCCCGGGTTCGAATCCCGGCCAGGGCAAATATTTGGATGGTGAACTCGAATATTTGTGCTTGGGTCATGGTTGCACTATGTATTTACGTATATCGTCGTCTAATACCCATAACACAAGCCTTCTTGAGCTTAATTTGGGACTAGATCGATTTGTATGAGGTTGTCCGATATTTATTACTTATTTATTTATTTATTTTTTATTTTTACTGAGGTCAATTTACGGATTCATACAACATCTAGAGCTAACTAAACGAAATGTTGAGATGTATACCAATGGCTAGCACATCGCACCGTTTTCGACATGGGGAGCGTTTGGGAGTGTATGTAGGTATTCCCAGTAGCTCACCCGCGTACCATTGCACGTCATTTTTCGACATGTCCTATTATCCCTACACGTTTCGGAAGACAGCGCCATGACACACAATTATTTAAGGCACGGGCATGTCCTGAATAAGTTAATATTTTTGGTTTCAGGCCTTCGAAACATAAGACAGAAATTATTGAAAAACATATTTATTGTTCACACATACAGAAATAAATAAACATCTCAAAAACACAACTTCAACAATGAAATATAGACTATCCTATAGACTCATGTGGAGCAAGTGTACACAGTAGGTAAGTGTGCGCAAACCCGTTCTGTTTGGACTGAAATACATGAGTTTCCGGACACTTACCCACTGATTTCACTTACTCCACATGACTCTATCAACGGTATTATCGGTAGGTAATCAATGTTATCATAATGGAACACTCCTGCTTAACGCATAAGCTTGTATGTGTACCACCTGCGGTCCGGTGTTGGTGACAAGCCATCCTCCCTCTGGGTACAACCTGCTACTGAACACCACTTCTCCTTCACCGCAAAACCATTCAATAGAACTAGCATCCAGGAATATCCTCCAACCTGTCATGCTAACTGGTGACCATTCCACTTGACGAATATCCCCTGAACCTCTGTCCACCACTACTTTACCAACATCAGGTTCCCACCGAAGCCAGGCCTTCTCACCACCTCTCGTGCCTTCAAGTTGTAATTCCATTTTATAACTTAAGTCACCCCATACTATTAATTCTCCTGTTTTTCCAAAACGAATTTCCTGCTGCGGTTGAAGAGCGCCGACCATTTTCACTTCATATCTAAGAAGAATCATGGCGTCTAAAGGACTCATTATAATCCGGTCGCCAACTAGCTTCAACTCTCTAACTATGGTCATCGCACCAGCCCATCCGTCCTCCGCTTCAGGATGTGGCTGCTCCCACATGTTAAACCAACCTACCAGCACCCTTCTTCCCAAAGCATCAGTTGTCTGTGCTGCGTAAAAATCATGACCGAAATCAATCTCTTGGAAACCGACCTCGTGAATGAATTCAAAGGTATCATAATTAAAGTTGCCAATAATATAACCTGTTTGATGAAGATTCTTGTACCTATCGCCTTGAGGCTCCATGCCTTGTGGTGACATGAGTAAAATATGTTTTCCATCCAATTCGAAGAAGTCTGGGCACTCGTACATGTAGCTATCGCCGTCGGATTCAGCAAGAACATTCAAGAATTCCCAATTCTTCATATCAGTTGATCTGTATAGCAATACTCTTCCTAGATTGTCATCGGTTTTGCTGCCAATGACTACATACCAGTGATCTCCATGTTTCCAAGCTTTCGGGTCTCTGAAGTCAGGAGCTCCATTCGGAGATGAGGATATAACCGGATTTCCCTCATATTTGTGGAACGTCACACCATCGTCGCTGTAGGCTATATACTGAGTCTCATTGGCCCAAGGTTCAACATCCAAATCGACGTGAGCAGTGTATATAAGGATCATGGTGTCTCCGTCGACGACAGCGCTGCCTGAGAAGCACATTTCCTTTTCAGGTATTAACGCTGTCGGCAGATATCTCCAGTGAATTAAATCATGGCTGACAACGTGTCCCCAATGCATGGGTCCCCAGACCGAGTCATACGGGTAGTACTGATAGAACAGATGGAACTCTGACTTGTAGAACGTGAAGCCATTTGGGTCGTTGATCCAACCAACAGGCGCAGCAACGTGATATTGTAGTCTATACCTGTGATTGATGTCTCCTCTCTTGCTATCTATATAAGCTTCTACACTTTGGATGTCATCCTGTGTCTGCCGCACAGTATTACAACACGCCAAGGTCACGAGAGCGAAAAATACGGATGCTTTAATGGCCACCATGATGCCAACTCGTGAGAACCTGTCGTCGATATGTCTTATATAGGAGGTAAGATAGTTATCTAGAGATAATCTGAAGTGTTTTGTTTGGTTCCACTTGGGAAGTGATTAGGATCGCTTCTCTTGTAGATGACGACGGCGCCTATTAAGTAGTCAAGAGCAATTTTATTGAAAAGTACAACAGTTGTGTTATATGGTCATAGTCAAGGTCAATGTCACGATTATATTATTATAAAGAGTTTAAAGACCCATTTATTTATGCCAGCGATTTGTCGAAATGTTTGTCTGAATTAGGTTCAGTAATTCAGTATTCGCAATACCGCGTATACTTACGAACCGTTTTTAGGTAAGCGGTATGGATAATATGAGTTGTCTGCAGAAATTTTGAGTCCCATTACTGTGAATGATTTCACAAATACATCGCCCCCTGCCTGCTATACGGCCACATCTCAAAAAAAAACTTTTTTTTTTCGGATTATTGCAGACTCGTAGTCAGAATAGGTTAATTTATGACCTTGTTTCGAGAGCCATAAGAAAAAATATCCTTAAGAGCCTTTTTTCCACAAGTGGCCTTATGGATCTGACCAAAAATTGTCAGTTGACTCCCTGCAAGACAGCCACTTTTCAGTTATGGCTGTATAGCATAAATTTATAATATTTTTTTTGAGTTGCGTCCCATAGAAATAACGTATATTCTAGTATTATTACGATGAATCCCTTTAAATATAAGCGAAATAAACGTCATTGTGCCCTGTTGAGCCAAACTGGCGCGCAATACTCTACCGTGAAGTAAACTAGGCTGACTGGTAGTGCGTAGCGCATCAGTTGTTGCTCCCCAAGTAGTTCCCCTTAGTCTGTGGAGTATGTTATTCGGCGTCTGTAGCTTCTTCGCATATAGGTAAGACTGCAGTCTAGAGTGACACAAGTACTTTGGTGTAGGATTTAATTTAAGCGCAGTCTCTCTGAAGCATATATTTGGCTCATAACTGCTTCTTTGTTGCAAGGATGGAATGTCGCAACTTCTGTTTTACTAGCATTGGGGCAGCCTAATCAGAAATGTCATTCCAGATTGCTAGTAAGAGCTTCCTTCGAGGTTTTAAATTTGCCATGCTGGTTTGCGATGGCGATGTCATCACCATACATAAATTACCGACTCTCTGTTTTCGGAATCGGTCCTGACCCACTTCTGTTCAACCTATACACACACGATATGGCTTAAAAAGGAGCAGGGCCAAGACTGATCCTTGAGGTAGTCTATTGTTCAGCTTTCTGACTTTGCTCGGAGTGCTTCCGAGTTAGACGATAAATTCCCTATTGCTGAGCATAGAGTTGATTAGTCCCACCATTTGCACCACGGTCATGAACTTATAGATAAGCTCCTGTCTACATACGCTATCGAATGCAGCTGAGAGGTCTAAAATACTGCCACGGTTTTCTCTCTCCTTTGAAACTCAGCCTCTATGTGTGTTGTGAGCGACATTTACCTGAACTACGTAGTTCGGACCACTACGGAATCCAGCCTGCTCCACAGGAATTATTTTGTCGACAATAGGTTCGATTTGATTGTAGATTAGCCTCTCCAAAAATTTGTAGACGCAACTAAGTAGTAGAGGTCGGTAACCCTTTGGTTCGTCGCCTGGCTTACCCGGATTGAGTGTGGCTATTATTTTTGAGCAGCTGAACTTAGGTGGAATTATATTATCCGAGACTATGTCTAAATAGAACTGTGGGAGCTACGTCCTACATCTTTGGCCAAGGTGTTCTAAAAATTCGTTGTAAATACCGACTCACATATATTGGGACTTTGATTCGAACCAATCTTCATCCAGTATTGCTAAACGTAAAAGTAGAAAACGGAAAGCTTATCCTGCACTCTGAAAAGGTAATATTGTAAAGAAGTTGAAGTATTCTAGAAAACAGTACACTAATATTATCAACGGGAACCTATGGTATGCTACATGTTTACACGATAATTAAGGATACAAGTGCCTTGAACAGACGATAAAGGTACCAGGTAATATTTTTTTATGTGAAAAATTATCTGCATCTATCTATAGAGTTTATCGCTTTCAGTGATGTTGTTACTGTAACAAGAGTTGATTAAAAAAGGTATCTTAACTATTTTGGTGTTTGTATTTATATTTTCATGTTGCCATTGTCCAATACTTCTTGTTCAGTTTTGGACGCATCTCAAAATTTCAACAAAATGTTTCTGCAATACGGCCACAACTCTAAATAATTACATGTTTTATAAAAAAAGACATAATCATGAGAAGAAGTATATCATCTCGAGTAAAAAAAGGTAAATTAAAAATTAATTAACCCAAAACTCAAGGAGTAAGCCCCTTTTTACTACCACGCACGACGCTGCCAAAACTTTAACAAGCGATTTCTCGAAAAAATGGTTTTTTGAGATGTGGCCGTATAGCAGGCAGGGGGCGACATATAATGATAATGATAGATCAACGAACTAATTTCATAAGTTCAAGGTTAGTGTCAGGTCAGCTTTTTTCTACGAAATGGTTTTATACCAATGGTATAGTACGAAAGTCCTGTCTTGAGATTTTCTTCTTTAGACAAAATGAGCCGAGAAGTAAATTAAAGAATAGTGTAAAACCTTAATTAAAGGATAAGGTTCAATCTAAACTTTTTATTAGGAAAGGTTAAATAGTTTCAAATAGGTACAACAGAAAAAAAAATACTTTTAGTTTCTCACTAGTCAGTTCGTTTAACCTATTAACTTTTAAGCAAACCAATATTGCAAACACTGTCCCGTCTGTTGACTCCGCACGTAGACGCGACGGCCAAGTTTAATTAAAGCGAGTAAATTAAATATGGGGTACATTTAGAAGCAGTGCGACTGCACAATTAGCGATTCAGTCGGACTCAAAGGTTGCTCCGTATTCAACTCCACGAATATCTGTCTCCTATATAGATTGATCATAGTGGTTAGTGTAAGGAACACGGTAAATAGCTAGCGGTGGAACGTGGCTCCCACCGGTTTTCCCATTTTAGAAAATGTCGCCTATTTTTTAGAAAAAGTAAACTAAATAAATAATAAATATTAAATAAATATTATGGGACAATCATACACAAATCGACCTAGTCCCAAACTAAGCAAAGCTTGTACTATGGGTACTAGACGACGATATACATAATATATAAATACATACATATATAGATAACATCCATGACCCAAGAACATTTATTCGAGTTCATCACACAAATATTTGCCCCGGCCGGGATTCGAACCCGGGACTGCCGCTCAGTAGGCAAACTGCGCCAAGCGCGTCGTCAATCGATCCCGTTTCGCCTAAAGATTTTGTTTCACACCACTCCAATGCCAGCTGGGCTACTAACGCACATCTAGGTGCATGGTTCCACCTTGCGTCTGTCTTCATTCAAAATCGACGAGCATTTTACAGCCAGTCGTAGCGGCAGACAGGCAAATCGTTTGTCCTAAAATCACTTGCCCCAACTGTTTTGTCCTAATGAGCTAATGCTCATTAGGACAAAACAACACATGTTAGGGCTAATGCCCTAACGATCAATTGCCATAATAATAATTTTCCATAACGTAATGGTTGTCCTAAAACTCATTTGTCCGAAACATCAATATCCCTAACTATCAATATCCCTAATGTTTTTAGCCATATTCCTCGCAATCCCTAAAATCAATTTTCGTTTTTTAAAGTCCCCGCCCCTTTTGCAACCACCGAAGTGCTACCAGTAAAGGAGTTTAATGGGTTAGGGTGTTGTATGTATTATTTATGTATGTAGGTACATGTAACTTTGGTTTGACGTGTGTCAAAACGCGGCCTTCAGTCTTGAATACATCTTTGATAGTAAGCACGTATTTTAATGTTATCCCGCTATCCTGAAGGCATCTGGGTTCCCTACATTATATTCGCGACGATCTGGACTCGCGTAGTGTTTACATTTGAAGAGGCGGTGAATTTAGTTCGAGTGCTCGGCGCGGTGGCCATTAAGAACTTATTAATAATTAGTGCGTGGTGTTCCGTTGCGTGGTGGGCGTAATGGCGGTCGGTAAAATTGAACCGTTCGACGCGAACAATGATAAGTGGTCTTCATATGTGGAACGTCTGGAACAATATTTTATCATTAATAGTGTTGATGAGGCAAAGAAAGTGGCTACGCTAATTACATTTATCGGGGGCCCCACCTATGAACTGTTAGTGACCCTATGTTCACCAAAGAAACCGCACGAACTTAAATATAGTGAAATTAATAAGGTTATGTTACAACATCTGCAACCAACGCCGAGCATACTAGCTGAGAGGTATAAGTTTCGCCACAGAATACAAAATAAAAGTGAGTCTACAGCGGAATATGTGGCAGCTTTAAAGGAATTGGCTAGAACGTGTGACTTTAAAACGAATTTAGAGGAAAATTTAAGGGACCAGTTTGTCTGTGGATTATTGAGTGAACTCATCAGACAAAGACCGTTTACTGAAGACGACATTAGTTTTACAAAGGCGTACAGAGTAGCATTGGCCTTGGAAGCGGCGGAGACGAATGCAGCTGTAGTGAATAGTAAACAGTCGAAAGATGACGGTGCTGTGGCGTGTCATATTATCACAAAGGAAACTCGACGCAGCGACGACCAACAGCGGAGCCGGCCGGCCGGCCGGAGCGGCGACCGGGCGCGCGGGCGCTACGGCTACGGCGCATCGGGCGGGAGCGGAACGCCGGGCGCGGCTGGAGCTTCGGGTGCGGGCCCGTGGCGCGCGGGTCGGTCTGGCGGAGCAGCTCGTGGGCGCGGCGTCGTGAGCGGCTCGGGGTGTCGGGCTTGCGGCGGACAACATGATTCAGCGGGATGCAAATTCCGCGTATACGTGTGTCGTATATGTAATCGAGAAGGTCACCTCAAGAGAATGTGCCCTAAACTCGGCGCGGCGGGCGCGAGTTACGCAGACGGCAATTACTTGGAAGAAATAAATAATTCGGATACCGATGATAGTCTCGAGGTAATTACCCCAATGTTTAATTTAAGTGGCATACAGGAGGATACCAGTGAACCATATAAATTAACATTGCTAGTTAATAATAAAGAATTGGAAATGGAGATTGACACCGGCTGTGGCATATCGTGTATTAGCCTTGATTGCTACCGCAAAATGTTTATGGATTGCAATTTAATAAAATCTAATTTTGTAATGCGGTATTACACCGGACCAACTGTATCAATTGTAGGCAAAATAAGATCTCTTGTTAAATATAAAGGTACAGTCCGGGAATTGAATTTGTATATTATGAGGGGTGGAAGGACGTCTTTAATCGGTCGAAAATGGTTAGAGCAGCTAGGTATTGTGCACCCCAATACTTTCCCATGTCATAATTTAGTCACGGGAGGGAAATTCAATTTGCAATCGTTCAGTTCCAGATACGCGCAGGTTTTTGAAGACGGGCTGGGGTGTTATACGGGCCAGCCGGTGGGCCTACGGCTGCGCGCCGACGCGGTGCCCGTGTTCATGCGCGCGCGCCCCCTTGCGTTCGCTTTGCGCGCACCTGTCGAGAGTGCACTGGACCAGATGGTGAGTGATGGCATTATAACCCCAGTTGAGTATTCAGACTGGGCCACACCAATTGTACCAGTCGTTAAGTCGGACGGCTCAATTCGTATCTGTGCTGATTATAAACTTACACTCAATAAATGGCTAGAAATAGATAGATACCCGGTTCCGAGGATCGATGATTTGTTAGTAAAATTGAATGGGGGAGACAAATTTACAAAAATCGATTTGAGTCAGGCTTATGCACAGTTTCCGTTGGATGACACAAGGAAAGTGACCACAATTAATACCCACAAGGGTCTGTTCCAGTACAATCGCCTGGTCTATGGTCTCGCGTCAAGTCCTGGTGTCTTCCAACGTAGGATGGAACAAATGTTTGCTGACTTACCCACGGTTGGAGTCTACTTAGACGATGTGATTATAACGGCGAAAAACGATGATGAACATTTAAATATTCTTTGTCAGGTGTTTGACAGATTACTTAAGTACGGTCTTAAAATAAAAAAAGAGAAATGCACGTTTTTTGCGGAGTCAGTTACCTACTTAGGGTTCGTTATTTCAAGAGAAGGGGTATCCGCATGCTCAAGTAAAATAGAAGTCATTAATAAAATGTCTAGTCCACAAAACGTTTCAGAGTTGCGATCATTTCTTGGAATGATTATGTATTATGCGAAATTTGTTAAAAACATAAGCACAATATTATCTCCGATGTATAAATTGCTGAAAAAAGACGCCAAGTTTGTATGGAGTGATGAGTGTCAGGTTGCATTCGAGAAAATTAAAATACTGCTCCAGTCGAGTGAGGTGCTGGCTCACTACTCGAGCGAGCTTCCGCTGGTCTTAACGACCGACGCGAGTAGTACGGGCGTGGCCGCTATAATTGCGCATCGCACACCAGCCGGCGAGCGGCCAGTCGCGTATGCGAGTCGTGTGCTCAGCTCCGCTGAGAAACACTACTCGCAGATTGAGAAGGAGGGACTTGCCATAATTTACGCTGTCCAAAAATTCCACCACTACTTATATGGTAGGAAGTTTCTTTTAAAAACGGATCACAAACCCCTGGTAACCATTTTTGGAGACAAAGTTGGCATACCTACTATGGCGGCGAGTCGGCTACAGAGATGGGCGGTCATCATGTCCGGGTATAGTTATGACATAGAATATGTGCGGAGTGAAGACAATGGGGCGGATGCTTTATCGCGACTGATATCCGGGCCTGATAAAAAGGTACGATCGGAAATAACTTATCTTAATTACGTTCAAAATTTTTTACCTATAACAAGCACGGATATTAAAAAAGCAACTAGTAAAGATCCGATTTTAATTAAAGTCTTGATGTATATTGCTTCGGGATGGCCTACGTACTGTGATGATGAGAATCTTAAGCCGTATTATAGCCGCAGAAACGAGTTGTATATGGAGGCTGGGTGTATACTATGGGGATATAGGGTGATAGTGCCAACTGCGTTTCAAGATAAGATTTTGCAGGAGTTACATGTAGGACATGTCGGCATGGTAAAAATGAAGAGTACGGCCCGCAGCTACGTGTGGTGGCCCGGCATCGATGCGGACGTGGAGCGCACGTGCCGCGAGTGCGCCGCGTGCGTCGCCGAGAGCAGCGCGCCTCCGCGGGCGCCGCCCAAGCCGTGGCCGTATATTACGGAGCCATGGACGCGACTGCATGTTGACTTCCTGGGTCCCATCGAAAATGAAATGTTTTTTGTTATAGTTGATTCCACCACGAAGTGGATCGAAATATTTCGAATGACAAAAACTACTTCGGCAGCGGTTATTAAAGTTCTGTGTGAAACTTTTTCTAGATTTGGGTTGCCTAGGTCACTGGTTTCAGATAACGGACCCCAATTTTGTAGCATACAATATGATAATTTTTTGCAGTCAAACGGCATTGAAAAAATACTTACACCGACTTACCACCCATCATCAAACGGCGCAGCAGAAAACGCTGTAAAGCTCTGTAAAAAAGCGATCAAGAAAGCTAAAAGAGAGGGTGTTGACATCGATATAGCTCTACAAGCATATCTGATGTCATACAGGAATGCGATTCATGGCACTACGGGCGAATCCCCGGCGCTATTGCTTCAGAAACGGAGGCTGCGCTGCCGACTAGATTTACTTCGAGGGGGCGACGAGCGTGAGCGTACCGTACAGCGTGTGCAGGAGCGACAAGTTCGAGCGGCAGGGGGTCAGAATCGACAATTTCAAGTCGGCGATCTAGTTCATATGCGTGAGCAGGCGGATCCAAATCGGTGGGTGAAGGGTAGGATTAGGGAAGAAGTAGGGTCAAGGAATTACATAGTGGAAAGATTAGATGGGACGATAGTAAAAAAACATGTTGATCAAATAAAGCACAGGTTTTTAAATGGTAATCAATTGGTGTGGCCTTGTGGGGATACTTCTACAGACGGTGGAGTGGTGCCATCGCTGCCAACGGCTGGGCCGGCCGTCCCAGAGGGCGCACCAGTCGCGGCCGCGCATGAGCAGGGGCCCGAATCGGCCGCTGCTGATCAAGCGGTAACCTCGCCGTTACCCCAGGGGGCTGTTAGTAGTTATGGTCGACCTATAAAGCCCGTTAGATATTATCCTATGCCGGAATTTGATTAGAACCGTTTTTTGTTAAATAATGTGTTTAACTATTTTTAAGCACTATTGTTACCTATTAGTTTTCTGAACGCAGTATGTTGTTAATAAGTGTGAGGGTGTGTTGTATGTATTATTTATGTATGTAGGTACATGTAACTTTGGTTTGACGTGTGTCAAAACGCGGCCTTCAGTCTTGAATACATCTTTGATAGTAAGCACGTATTTTAATGTTATCCCGCTATCCTGAAGGCATCTGGGTTCCCTACATTACAGTAAGGTTAGAACTGCGACCACAACAGTACTTGAGCCGAGCGATTAAAACCAAAATTAGGGCATATGAGTGTTAGATTTGTCCTAATGATCATTATGACGAATGACATTAGGATAAATTATCAATATGGTAAGTGACATTAGGAAATAAGATATCAGGGAAACCAAAATTAGGGCATAAGAGTGTTAGGACAAGTGATCATTATGACATAAAACGTTAGGGAATGCAAAAATAGGTTAAAAAACGTTAGGGATATAGATCCTACAACCGACCTTTGCCTGTCTGCCGCTACCAGTGGTCGGAATTAGGTGAGCTAAAATACCTACAGTTCGCGGTGAGACATAATATAGAGTGGTTACAACCGGATAAAAATAATGTTTTATTTGGATTCCGGGTATTCGATATTCATCCAGGCACTGCGAGTACTAGCCGTAATGATGAAAATGGTTACATTCTAGCCATAAAGTTAAAATTATAATGAAAATGTGAAATCTATTGTAAAATTGTAATTCGTGTTTACCTATTCATTGTCAATGCTTGTCAGAGTGGCGTATTAGCGTCAAAATAGTGTAACAGTAATGTCTAGATATAGGAAATGAATACATATGACGTTTTTTGTGTTGTTTCATTTATGGTATTGGAACGGAAATAAATTCACTTGAAAATATTGTTTTTGCTACATGTTTTGGGAAAATAACACAAAATAGTTGACTTCATAAGAATTCAATTTTTCTATATTAAAATCGATCTATACTCGACGCCACGTAGCTTGGCAATAGCGACCAATGACTCCTCCTACCATGAAACTCAATTTCTAATAACGACACTTTTGTTTGTTCCCCGTAACGACCGTGGTAGAGGGTGTCTGGGCGTGGAGGGAGCGGACCCGCTACCACGGTGTAGCAATAAAAGTAAAAATGGTCGTTACGGGGAACAAAAAAAAGTGTCGTCATTAGAAATTGAGTTTCATGGTAGGAGGAGTCATTGGTCGCTATTGCCAAGCTACGTGGCGACGAGTATAACAAACTTGTAAGCATAAAATTTTACCATGAGTGCATGTCGTACTTATGCATTTGCAAAAAATTAATAACAGGAAATCAAATTAGTAGATATTGAGATAAATAAGAATCTAGTGCAATAAAATTCCCACGTGGCATATTAAAATTAGGGTTGACTTACCGTATGGGATCCAGGTGAACGAATATATGAAACGCAGCAAATCGTAATCCTTAGTTCCAGGCCAAGGTCATAATTTGAAGAATATCCAGTATACCATAAAACAAGCCAAAGTCAAAAACAAATCGTTACGATAAATCCAGTAAACCACACACGCACTAACATAACTGACCAGGGTTCAGGAGCGAATGAGTCCATCTACCTACCTGAGTATGTACTTGACCTTTTACTATCTCCCTTATCTTTTGAGCACTAATTGTTCACACCGCTTGGCTCTAACACGCCCCTTTGAGTCATTAACAAACAATGCGCGGGGAAACACATATTATTCATCTTACGACTACTTCTTAGAAATCCTGTACATACCTTCTTTTGTCTAGCCATTTTTACTAAAAACTAACATTAAACATGCTGCACTGTAAACAAAACATGTCACGTTCAATATTACAACAAGTACCCAAATAAATATCGGATACCCGGAATCCAAATAAAACATTATTTTTATCCGGTTGTAACCACTCTATATTATGTCTCACCGCGAACTGTAGGTATTTTAGCTCGCCTAATTCCGACCACTGGCCGCTACACAGTGATACTTTAAGCGTGACGATACAACTTGTATGACTGTGACTTTACTGAAGGAATGACGCTTATATAAGTGTGACAACAATACTGATATTAGGAAATAGCTGGAAGGAGTAATAGGTGTGACAGGTGATATTTTACAGTTTTTTTTTTACGTTTATCTAATAACGTCGATTGAACTGTTGTTACCACACATTAAAGAAAATCATTATCTCTCTACGGGGTCCATATTTTTTATTTCTATACTATATGAGTCTGAATTGTGAAACGCGCGTCCTGCGACCATTATAGGCTTACAACCAGCACACACGGGTGCGGTTTCCAAACCAGCCTAAAAATTTGCCATGCAAGTGAAAATTACTATTTTTACGAATTAAAAGCGAGTCGAGTGTAGACAGACTCCGCAACAACACCATTTAAAAGCACTTAGCAGCGAGTGCGAAACTGGCTGCCAAGTTCATGAAACCTCCGCTGCTAACTGCCGTCGCAATACTGCTGTCCTATTGATAACAATCTACTATACAATAAATATGACTGACGATAATAATTATATTCCGTTAGCATTCCAAGACAGAGAAAAGAATGATGAAATTCTTATTTTGGATACGACTGTGAAATTTGGATCAGTATCTATTCCCTAATTTTAAATACCGTACATATTTTGAGCGAAATTCTTCTTATTTTTTCTTACAACGCTCTTTTTAATTTACTCTTTACCTGAAATTTAATATTTACTGTTGCCCTAAACCTCTCCCAATTACGCGCTTAGCTGCGAAACAAATTTCTTTGAACTTATATAAGTAAAAAAAAAGGTTTTCCAGTGTAGCTTTGCGCGTCCAAAATTAATCTAATGACCATTGGACCCTTAAATTATAAAAACGGGAACTTTATGTTAACAAACGAAAATCTCGCGGTTCTTTACTTAAAAATGCGTTTCAGTTGAACACGAATTAATTGATACAGAAGAACAAAGAAGAATTAGAAGAAACAGAGGGTGCACTCAAAAGAAAATAAAATAACAGAAGTAAGTACCCATTCAGTGTGTAAAAAATCAATACTTTCATAGTCCACTTTTTGAAACGATCGGCTCTTCGAAATTTTGGCAGAGATTCAGTTCCTTATTTGTTTATGTTTATGTATATTAAGAGGCCTTATACATTAATCATAATCATAATCATAATCATAATCATATCATAATCATATATTTATTGTCATATTGTGAGTACAAAAGTAGGTCTTACATTATATTATAGTTCTTCACAATCTACCGATAACCGGCGTACAATTTATACATTAACTTAAAATAACAAACTACACATACACTACAATTTTTAATTAAAGTAACTACATGTCAGATTTCTTAGTTCTACACTACCATAATAAAATCTTGGCTACATATATCATTACATAATCAGAATTGTCTAATAATTAATAAAATAATAATCAGATGTTGCAGTTAAACTACCTACATAAATTAATTTATTCAAAATGTTCACTTAAATTGTAGTAAGCTCTCTCAGTACACCATTGAAGAAGCTTATTTTTGTATTCTGGTAGTTCTGACATTTTTAGATCTTCTGGCAGATTATTGAAAATTTTAATAGAAATTTTAATAGACATGTAGAATGTACTATTTTTCATATGAGCTGTGTTAACATCCTCAGGATAGCATATGTTGAGACCATGGAGTTTGAAGTGCTTCTAGGGTTGGATGTTTTTATTTTATAAAGGTGCATATTATTCTTGACAAAAATACAAATCTCATATACATACATAGAATACAGAGTCATAACCTGAAGAGATTTGAATATGGGTTTACAAGAGTCGATCGAACGAGTGCCACATATTGCACGTAAACATTTTTTTTGCAGACGAAAAACTTTTAGAGTATTCTTAGAGTTGCCCCATAGAATAATTCCGTACCTCAGGTTCGACATTACATGAGCATGGAAAGCTTGGACCGCCGTTTCCTGAGATGCAATTTGGGTTAGTTTACGAAGAGCAAAAACGAATCGATTCAACTTATTGATTAAGTACTCCGTGTGATCTTTCCAGTTGTTATGACTATCCAGTATGATACCTAGAAATCGGGTTGAGGTAACTTTGTCTATTTTAACGTTGTTGTAATTAATAGTTACTTCCCTCGTTTTAGCTTGGGGTGCACTAAACTGGATATATTGTGTCTTTTGCAAATTAACCATTAACGCGTTACTATTTAGCCACTCATTTATACTCCTAAATACTCTATTTAATTCTGCTTCGTATGCGTCTGGATTCTCGCAACGCACGATTACGGAGCAGTCATCGGCGAAAAGAAATTACTTTGTGTTGTGTTATGTTAGGTAAACCGTTAATATATACAAGGAATAACAAAGGTCCGAGAATACTACCCTGTGGTACGCCCTGTATAACATCGTCAAGGCTTGAGTTATATCGGGTTACCATTTTCGCGTTGAAATCTGTGTTGTCTGAGTTCTATTACTTAGATATGATTTTAGCCAATCATAACCGTTTCCCCTTATACCGTAGGCGTAGAGTTTTCTTAATAGAATAGCGTGGTTGACACAGTCAAACGCTTTCGACATGTCTAAGAAAATAGCTGTAACGGGTGTTCTATTATCTCTACAGAGTGAAATTTCTGTTAGGAGATTGTAAATAGCCCATGTAGTTGATTTCCCTTTGCGGAACCCAAACTGATTCTCAGAGAGGATATCGAACTTGTCAAAGAAGTTAGTGAGTCTGGCGTAGATTACTTTTTCAAATATTTTAGACAATATCGGGATTAAGGCTATAGGTCTATAATTGTCTGAGCTACTTTTGTCACCTTTTTTGAAAACTGGCTTTACGACACTAATTTTAAGTTTCTCAGGAAAACATCCTTTATCTATTGACAAGTTTATTATGTAACTTAGAGGGTGAGCTATATAATTGGCTGCGCCTTTAATAATTTTTGTACTTATGTTATCGTAGCCAGATGATTTCGAGTTGTTGAGAGATTTAATAATTTTAATTACTTCAAAAGGGTTCGTTGGTTTCAAAAAGATGGAAGAACTGTTGAAATCTATCTTTGTATGATCAATTGAAGATACGTTTGTATCGTTTTTTTTCGGATCTAAAAACTGTTTATTGAATGCGTTGGCAATGTTTTGGGGATCCTCGACTATTGTTTCCTTAAACTTTATCTTGTCAAATGACTGAAACTGCTTGTCTGAGTTAAGGTGTTCGTTTATAAGACCCCATGTAGCTTTCACTATATTATCTGATTTTATTATTAATTTGTGGTTATTAATCTTTTGAGCTTGCCAAATGCACCTTTTTAAAATCCTGGTGTAGGTTTTCTGATGCCTTTTAAGGTTACATTTTTCCCGTTTATCTGTGGTATGAATATATTGCATGTATAAATCCCTTTTTTGCTTTAGAAGCTAGTTTAATGCCTGGTGTTACCCATTTGAGTTTTCGGTTCGCGTTTATTTTAACCTTAACAAGGGGAAAACAAAGTTTATGAAAAAGGATTAAATCATCGTGAAAAATGTTGAATGCATCATTGGTGTTATCACATGCAAACACTTCATTAAAAGTCAGGCTACATAAGCACTCGTAAAATTTAGCGCAATGTTCTTCCGAGTAATCATATTTTTCTATGTACCAGTATTTTGCGGCAGTGCTAACATATTTAACTGGAATCTCAATCATCTGCGCCGAATGGTCAGATAGATTGAGATGGTGAACATGGACGTTTTTCTCATCATTACTAAAGTTAATGCATGGCTATGTTGTCTATACACGTTTTTGACAAATCAGTTATGCGCGTTGCTTCATTTAATTGCAATTTAAAGTTGTAATTGCCTAGCGCTCTTTCTAATCCTTTGACCGTTTCTAGTCTAGGCTTTAAGCGATCGATGTTGAAATCCCCGCAGATAATAATTTTCCTTTTAGATTTCTTACCTAATCTGGTTAGTAGTATATGAAGTTTATCAAAGAAAGTATTTATGTCTGAGCAAGGAGTTCTATAGATGCAAATGACTATCATATTGTAACTCGACAGTTCAACACCACAGCATTCAAAAATGTTTTCTATGCACAAATCATTAATCCACTGAAGTTGATTGTAGTCTACTACTGTGTCCCATCTTCCTAATATACACACGCCACCTCTTTTTGTTTTAGACCTGGAAAAGTGCGATAGTAGTTTATAATTTTTAACCAAAACATTAGATTCGTCACCCGTTTTCACGAATGTTTCTGATAAACAGACTACATCTGTTAGCTTTCCAAGATCTTTAAGTTCTTGAAGAGCAAGTAGAATCGGATCCAGCTTGTTTAATAGGCCGGCTATGTTTTGGTGAAAAATTGTTATTTTATTAGGAGGTACGAAAAAAATCAAGACTTATCGGTTTGATAATTCTGGGTTTCGGAGTACTTTGATTTGTCTCGGTTTCATTATGAGTAGGAGGTACTTGTTTAGTAGGTTGCGCGAGAATTGCACTGTGCGTTGTTTTTCCCGAGGGGATTGATTTCGGGCCTTGCTCACAAATTTGCATACACACTGGTTTATTAGTTACTCTTTTGAAGTAAAATGGTATCGTCCCCTTAGGTGCTGTACCGAGTTGATTACATTGAATGGATTTGTTTTGGCTCTTCTGGATCCATTTAAACTGCAGGAACTCAGATTGATATTTGATATAGTCAATACTAGTGTTAATCTTTAAACAAATATCTTTTAAGTAGTGTAATTTAGAGCTGTAGTACGTTTTAGTTTCTATATATTTACAATTGCTGAAATTTTGAGTAACTAGTTTAATACAATTGTTCAGTTTTCTTTCATTAAGATGGCGATTAAACAAAACTGATAAAACATAAACATTATCTACATGTGACAGTTTATTTAAGGCAATACTCATATTAACGCTTAACTTTACTGGATTTGAATCGTGACTCCCCGTACATATTACCACAATGTCATCCTTTGATACCGTTCCTAGGTTATCATCACAGCGATCGAGGACAATGGCAGAGTTTGCGTTTGGTTTTATTACTGCGTAGGGTTGATAATTATCGTTCCAATTTCCCATTCTGGAATTCTTCAATACACCAGATAAGCCAGATATTTGTTCATCACCCAACAGTAAAATTCGTTTTCCGTTTTTAGCCTCTTGAAATGTAATTCTACTTATTGGATCTTTATCGACGTTTAACTTAGGGCCACTTGTTGCCCCTAGCTCGTTTAAATTAGGCTCCTCTCTCGTTTCAGGAGTGGTCGATAGACTTCTGAGGTTCAGTTCAATTCTGTCTAATAATGTGTTTGTTTGCTGCACTGATCTACGTTTCCGATTCTTTTTTCTTTTAGTACATGGCCGGGGAGTAAAATTATTTTGATTACTAAGAAGATTCGTGTCCTCAATACCAACTGATTTAAAATATTTAATTTTTAGCTCGCATTCACGCAAACTTTTTTTTAACTCCTTGATTTCAAAGTTTAAGTTATTAATTTCCTCATGTGCAATATTTAATTCTGTTTGTAGTCTGCTAATTGTTTCCTCTAACTCAAACATTTGGGAGCCATTCTCGTCGTTCCGTAAGTCCGGCAGGCTACTCGTAAGTAAAGTTCTAGTCGACATATCCGACTCGTCGAGTAGAGAATTTAGCGATAAATGTTTTGTCGGTGTCGCCTTCCCGGCTGACGACATAGGCCCCGTGGTCGCCGGGAGTAGGCGCTTGCGCACTGTCACATTATTTGAAGCGCTGTTGTTCATTTTCAACTTTGTTTGATCAGAAGTAAGATGGTAGTTCGAACGCACGGTGTAGTCACAATCACTACTCACAATCACAATACTTTAAACATATTAGTTATGATGTCGATGAAGCCTGTGTTAAAAACGCTGGTTCTTGTTGAAGTATTATTGACAGTTCTCTTATAACTGGCAACACTCTGTGGGTGCTGTCAGTGCGCATGCGTCTGTGGTAGGAGTGAAGTGTCAAATTGTATAGCCCATAGATATAATAGACCACTAGATAGGGCGTTGATGACGTCACAGCGTAAGGAGCATAAACGTCAAGATGGGCTGTATCGCTCAAATGCGGCTGTAAATGTCAAATTATTATGCTACCATATTAAGTAAACGAGTAAGCATGCGATGATGACAACCCTGACCATCCTTTTCAACTTAGTCGCATTATAACGTCTGTTTTTGACGAAAAATAAACATTATTAATATTCGGTTTAAAGAACTTTATTCTCATTAAGACAATTGTCACTTACATGAGAACTTACAGGCTAAGTAATGCAATGTTAGTATATAACAGTATGAATTTAGATAGTGATGTTAGTAATATACAATGGTATGGTTTTAGATTATGATATAATATAATAGTGGAGGAAGTTAAGAAAATAAAAATTAAAAATAAAGAATATAACTAGAGGTTCTCTAACCTAATAATTATCATTACTAATACTTCTTGCATTATGAATAATTTTAAATAATTATAATTATAATTGTAAAACAGTTACCTGGTGACTCTTACCTAGGAAACTATTTCACATATTTGTGTTTTTAAATGAAAAAAAAGTGTGAAAGTGCGTGCAAAACTTAGAAAATGTCGTGCATTGTGCGCGGATGCAATTCGCAGTCTGGGAGAAAAGAAAACTTGGGTGAAAATATACTTTTTCATTAGTAAGTAATTCAGTATTGTTTTTTCAGCAAATGCATCAGAAATTATGTTAATATTAAAAATATAAGCTTAGAAATAGGATTATTATTGCACGCAAATGATATCTAACTATGCTACAATTAAAATAAACATAGAAATAGTGAAAAAAACAATTATGTTAATTTCTGTCGTGAGGTTACTAGTGACGTAGAAAAAGTTATCGATACTTTGCGATTCTGTAAATCAAGGTTACTTTGGTCAGGTGTATAATATTTAAAATAGTCAATGACGTTTTGGTGGACATTGTTGATAGCTTATTTTTTTCGTGGATAGGCTGAAGACGACAACTCTGTCTGAGCATAGTTGTAGATTTCGGTTATTTTATGTATTTTGTTATATTTGTTTACGTACATACAGAAGATTAAATTCAAATAAATATTTTAGTGTGTCCACGACGCAAAGTTCTCTAGATATCTTTATTAATTTTCATCTGTTAGAAATATGAAATGTTGTCAATCGTATGTTTAATCAGCAAGGTGAGAGAAGGGAAGACTGTCAAATAAATGTATTATAAATTTATAACAATTTCAATGGTTTTTTGGTTCATTCCGTTAGTTTGCATAATAATTTTCTAATAACCACAGTCTAGTTCCATCATGAGACGTAACCAATATACTAAATTTCAGCTCGATCGGTGCCCAGAAGTCAATTTTAATCTACTCTTCCTTTTTACACTTACACGATCAGACAAAAAAAAACATTTGCCTAAAAACCTACAGAGTTAATAATTATAAATAGGTACTTTTCGTCCATTAAGAATATGGGTGAATGTCGAAGGAATTATTTGTATGGTATGATAACGTCGTATCTGTTATTAAGTAATCAGTGCTTTGACTTAGCTTTTTATTTAATCTTCAGCCAAAACAGCAGTCAAGTGGCTTAGAATCCTTTTCAAAGCGAGACTCAATTTAATCGCAATACTTAATCTTGTTATTTTTTTATAATGCTCTGTTGGCGGTACTCCTGGACACGGCGCGCATCGTCAGGAGGTTCCTCTCTCTGCAGCCCTAACCACCGGTAGCCTGGGCCCCTCCCTGCTGCCGGCGGCACCCTAGGTTAAGTTTTTTTATAATGTATTAATATTTTGTAATAACTTAAAAATCCGTGTCAATGTTTTTTTTTTCATATAATTTTCAATATAGAGCCTTAAATTTAAAGACGTTATTTTTTGGAACTAAGCATTAAATAAATAAAAAAAAATAAAAAAAAAAATATTAAGGGACAATCTGACAATCCAAGTTAAAGATGTTTATTTTTTTAATAAGTTGATAAAGTTATCAACTTGATAACTTTATCAACTATATAATTGTAGTTTTATCGATATCGTACCGATATCGATAAATGTATTCGGGCATCACTACAACGAAAAATTTGACACATGGGCTTGTACATTTTTTTAAAAGACGTAACTGACAAATATACTGTCATCTCGTTTTTTCTTGCGGGAACTTGACGTGCTTTACAGAGATAGCAATATTGTCGTAGGTTTCTACTAAGTAACACGCTCTCTATTCACTATTCCATACTCTAAGGTATAGCCTATCAGCTGATGGTTGAACGGTGTCGAATTCCCGTTATTTCTTCGTTCGTTTTTGATTTAGGCGTAAATTTGAATCAAAACGGTATAAAATATGTTCTCACCGTTAAGATTTATGTGGGTTTGTGTCCGTGCCGGCGTGGTGCCGGCCATATCACTGTGTACAATCCGTCGTGGGTTTGCAGATGGACGTAAACAACACTGTTAGGACTTTCTATCGTAAGTATTTTCTATTACTTGAAATAAAATAAACTAGAGCTCTCTAAGTTCGTGTTTACTTGGCTAGGGTTGCCATATTCCATTATAATATGTTTTTTTTTCCATATAACTAATATATATAATATTGATAATTTTTAAAGTGAATAATACTTTTCCCCGAGTTCTAGATAGTAACATAGCTATTATATGCTTTCATTGCGTGCAGTTGTTAAAACAGTTAATAAAAATGTTTTCTACGTGAATTTTGTCAATTTCGAGTAGTTTATGAAGCAATTTAAATTGTAGGTTTCAAATATATACCAATAAATCACAATAGCCCTGTTCTAACTACTAACATTGATAATGAATGTCTAAAACAATCAGCATTTTTACAGGGATAAGGAGCCCTAACTTTTATAATCCTTAATGTCATTTATGTTGAAAAAAAATAAAAATAAATCATAAGAAAGGAAAGCACATCTTTCTTTGAAGTTAAGACTTAGGTATAGGTAAAGTCCACGTCAAAATTACGTGACCGTTCAAGTTTTTTTCACACTAACGTATGTGGCAGTTTGCAGTTGAAGTGAAAAAGTTAACCACGAAACCGTCCAATTTTGCTCTAGCGTAAGTAAAGCATAAAGAATACAAAAATGTTCGTATTATTTCATTAGCAAATAGATGAACGTACGTTTTTAAAATCAGTTTAATAAGTGAATCCTTATTTTAACCCATTTAAAACCGCGGGACATTTACTCGCTAGGGCAACATTGGACGGTTTCACGCTACATGTACTTTTAAATAAATAAATATCAGACAGCCAAATCCATCTAGTCCCAAATTAAGCTCAAGAAGGCTTGTGTTATGGGTACTAGATGACGATATACGTACTTATATAGATAAATATATACTTAAATACATAGAACAACCATGACCCAAGCACAAATATTCGAGTTCATCACACAAATATTTTCCCTGACCGGGATTCGAACCCGGGACCGCCGACTCAGTAGGCAGGGCAGGTGTCAACAAACCGAGCCAAACGCGTCGTCACTTTTGATGTTACTGTGCATAGCTTGCTACATCAGCTGCATAATTATAATTATTTAACGTTATTATAATATAATTATAATATCAGCTGCATAATTATAATTATTTAACGTTTAATATAATATAATAACGTTAGATAATTATAATTATGCAGCTGGTGTAACAAGCAAATTACTATGTTACTGCGAGAGCAGTTTACGTGCATAAACACTGACTAAATAAATCTTCGAGCATTAAGTGCGGTAATATTCTCATTCTCCCCGAAGTAATAACGAGGTTATTTGTCTCATTTCCCGGACCGCTGCACATGCAATTAAGCGAGAACAAACAATGCGGGATATTTAACCAAGAAACAGACATCCACGCTTTAAAACATGGCTTTAGGTATTCAAGGCCTGTATTCGACTCTGATTTTGAGTGATCACGCTATCGTATTGTATTTTTGTTTTTTATAACACATTATATTAAAATGCCTTCATTATGATCTTTTACGACCAGAGTCGAATACGGGCCCAGTAAACCTTGGGCAAGATGGGTGTCAAGAACTAATTGGTAATCTCTGCAATAACATGCTAAGAAGACAAGATAGGTGCGCCGCGAACTGCGCTAATAGTCACACCATATACGCACTAGCACACACCTGACGAGTGCCCGAAGGCCTTCCGTCTTTATTCGAGCTAAGGTGTAGCCAGTCGTAGCGACGCACACAGATTGGCCGGTCGTGACTCCACGCCCTGCGGCCAATGACGAAACAAATTACACAAATGATCCATACAATTTTGTTAGTAGGCGATTATCCGAAAATCAAAACAGAGAAAACCTTCTCCAGCCTTCTATTCTGTGTCTTGAGATAAATTTTAACATTCTTCTACGTATGTGCTAAGAGATAATTTCTATATCCACTGGTCAGCCCCATTACTTACATTGCATTAGGCTATATCACAAATATAGTGACTAGTTTTTTCGGGAAAATTATGGAGCCCCCGCCAAAAATGATGTCTCATGGTGTACTTAATTGCGACAATCCAAACTCAAAAGAAGAAGAGCAGTGCAATATACTTTATCGTCGAAACTTCATCAGCAGGGCATATCTTGCCGTGACTCAGCGTCATCTGTCCTGCTCGCACGGTATTGTAAGAAAAGTGACAGGTATTATTTGTCGCGCGACAAAGAGTCGCGTGTCACAGTCATGCTAGACGATTGGTCGATCCGGTGTCTGTCGCACTTGAATATTTCTCAAAAAAGGTGTCAATTTTATCTGCAGTTATCACTGCAGTCGTCAACTTGACGATCATCACAATCAGGTACAGTCAATAACTATTTAAATTATTTATATACTAAAAGCCTTTTTGTAAAAGGTGCTGTGGCGTCCGCGTCGAAGTAAAAGGCATAATCTTAACTCTCTTTTTTTGTTTTTCCCTATGCAAAAAGGGTAAAAAGTATTCTATAACTATTTGGGGATGCGCAGCTATACCTGTATACAAAATATGTTGAAATCGGTCCAGCTGTTTAGGCGTAATAACGACAAAGATATTTTTAGACAAATTTTTAATATTAGAGATAACTAGAGAGTAGCCGCAACTTTTCTACATAGAAAACTGATTAGGTATCAGTAAAATTTTAGAATTTTATAATACTAACTTTAGTATGGATGATTTTTACAGCTGGGCCAGGAAAAATCTTAATAGCGCGATTAAGAATCACCTTTTCGGCATGGCGCCGTGTACCCATAGAAATAGGGTACGCGGCGCCATGCCAGTCTGGCGCCATCTGTTGATCATAATTTCTTTGTCCTCGCATCACGTCAAATCGGCTAGTTAAATTTTAACCAATTTTGATACAGGGGTAGTTGGATACCTAAAGATGGTTATATATGATACTTTTTACGGGTTACACGGGTGTACGGAAGGAAAAAAATACCCAGACTAAGTTGCGGGTACCTCTTAAAGTCTTAGTACTTAAAAAATATTATTCAACGCGACTGTACCGACGATTATCCACGTCATCACGATCGCTATCGCCACAGTGTAGGGAAAGAGGATCTCGAAAATATCTCAGTGTAATCTCGTAATCTGGCTGAGATTGAGATAAGATCATGAACCAGGCCCCAACATACATATTGAATACAAATTCACACGTGTATTCAAATAATTGTTCATATCGAATTGACAACATATTTCATATTTCCAACGGGTGGAAATTAATATAGAGATCGAGAGCGCTATTTGTCATGTACACCCTAAAAATATGGTATGGTAGGTATGAACATTTTTGAGTTACTTAATTACAAACTATTGGTAACTAATGTTATTAAGTTATAGCCTTACAGGTGTCAGTCCGGCCCAGGGATAATGGCACTACAAACAGCTATCATGTGGCAATAATGAGCATACGTCATATTTGCATTATTAAACGTCAGATTTGTAATGACAAATTACCAAAACCAAAAAATTGTTTACCGGAATGCTGCTCATACCTTCGTTATTCTTGCGAAATAAATACTGAATACTATTGAAAAAAAATCGACTTTCATCACTGTGGATAGTTTTGGGTTTTTTTTATTTAAAACTTTTTTTTTGTTTACATTAGTGACATTCACCTATTTTCAACGTCAGCTACCAAACATTTGTCGTTGCCAGTAAGATAAATTAGTAACTAAAATGCACAATATGGCGTGGACTGAAAAACACCCTAATGGGCTATAACCTAGATTAACCCCTTAGATTATATTTAATATCCAGGCTACATCGCCTTGCCCAACAATCGACCAACGTATTTGAAATTCTAACTAAACTAAAACGAAATTTTGGTTGAACTTAGCTCATCTTTACTTCCGAGATAACTAATTCCGATACGATAACTAGTTCCGAGAACTAATTTTTGAAGCACCTGAGACTAAGTTGCCCATGTAAGTGTCAATAAATAGCGATTAGACCGTTTTATACGGTAGTTTGGTGCGGTCTCGTGGTTTTTACCTTAATTAGCGGTGAGGCTCCAGGCACGTCTGAACTGGCAATTTATGTTAGCTCCATGTAGGTAGAGGAGAAACGACGGTTGAATTTGTAAAACTGCTGATATTCCGAATGGAGTTCTTTAGCACACAAATCCAAAGTAGCACACTTATACAGCCCCTACGCAGCTGAATTAAGCCATATAAGGGATGTATGCTATATGGGATGTTACATTTTTATACTATTATAAAGTTCTAGATTTGTATAAAAAATCAGGTCATGATTACCAGAAAAAAAAAAAAGTGCGATACAGGATTGTATTTTGCTTTAGAGATATTGCGAAGTTTTAGAAGAAGATTAACAAATTAAAATTTTATAAATATTGTCACAAAAGAAAATTATGACAGAAAAATGTAATGTGATCCACTGCAATGTAAGCAGGACTCGAACCTGCGGCCCTTCGTTGCTGACTGAGCTATCACATCGTTACGTCAATTACACCAAATCTTTGATTCCATAATTCTGCGCTACTGGAGCGCCCTCTGCGTCATATGTGTTTATAATGCTTATGCAATATTTATAAAAATAAGAATGTAGTATTTTGTTTATTTCGTAGCAAATATTGTCAAGTTGCTTTTCTGACCATTTGCTGTAAGTGAATTTTCAATTATCGTCAACCTAACGTTCCCCATTGATGTATTCAATTCATTCAACAAAGCACAATCTCCGGTCATGTCAATTTAGTTCCAGAAATGTCGGTACAATACCTGACAGATTTTAATAAAATCCAACAATGTTCAACCTACATCAAGGAAGTCGGTAAAAAAAGGGAGATTTTCGGGATCACATGGCTAAAATAAAATCGATTGGCATAACGTCCTCTAATTATGAACTTTACAGGAGTTTTGATAGTAGGTAAAACCTTGTTTGGTTTGATAGTAAAGGAAAGGTTAAGTTGGTTTTATAACAAGCCTGATAACTTATCTGTTCCAGAGAAAACTAAAAATTATGGCTATGAAAATTATGCCAAATGACAATTATAAGTAACCGATTTTTGTCGTCTCTTCAAAACTTCATCGTGTATGATCAGATTTTGACAGATATTTGAACTCCTATTTATTCTATTTACAGATAGGTATGGACGCATAGCTTCGGTATGGACAAACGTATGGCAAAACTCGCAGCAAAATGATGTTCTGGCATTGTTTACTGTCAACCCGAGTAATAAGATCTTAAAGCACTGGTCAGCCGTGCACTTGGACGAAAATGGTAAATGACTGTAGTACCTGCTTTATATATTAGGTATATTTAATATTTAAGGTTAAGTAAGTAAATCTACTTGTAATTGTAATTGTATTGTATTGTATTGTATGAGTTTTTTATGATTTGAAATAAATGATATTATTATTATGTTTGTGGATTTTTTCCCATCTCGACTTTACGTCGGGTTTTTTATAGGACCAGATACGTGTTTAACCAAGTAATCTGGTCCTTGTGTATAGGTGTGGTGTGCTTACGGTGTTGATTTATTATTATTATTATATTTTTACTATAGGATTCGAAAGAGCGTAACTTACTTTTCTTCATTTTAACTAAAATGCACTATTTTAAGTGTCGACCAAAAGTGCAATCGATAAAAACATGGTATTATCGACCAACTCCTTTATCTATTGCCTACTTTCCTGCCTCTATAACAATGTACCTACTGTTGAAGATGATAACAACCGTGGATGCTGATGGGTTAGGATGAATTTAAATTTTAACTTAAAATGTGACTTAGTATATTCTATGGATTTTTAAGATCAATTTGCAATAAGAATTTAAAGCTCAAATAAAGAATTAAAACTTTTAAAAACACTAAGGAAATATAAAGGCACAGGCGAGGAATATTAATTAAATTAGTTGAGTAACTAGACACCTCCGACTAATTACGGACGGACGTTACCCGACCGCAGCGGTTTGTTGAGCACATTCTTTTAGTTTCCCAGCCCGACCCTTGTCGCTCGACATAGCGCTACCCGTCACTCTTTCACATTACTGCACAGAAAGAGACGGGTAATTATCTCCTGCAAGAAATAGTCGCGTATGTCAGGTATGCAAGAGGTGCAGGTATAGTCTCAGTTTCGGAGTTACTAAAACGACTTTTAAAACGCGTAGATGCTTAGTCGGTAAGTAGATCCCGTAAAATATTATACCGTTAACCTCTATATCAATATAGACATTTAAAATTTCCTAATAATGTTGAATTGGAACCCATATGGTTACCTAATGTTTTTATGGGAGTCTAATTCGAACATGTATACCCCTTTCGTTTCTGGCGTATTTCTCTTGTTAAGTTAATAAAAAACAAAGAAATCGTAACGACCACGCTCTACCAGGCTCAGCGTAGCCAGCCCCTTCAGGGTGAACTGATAACCTGGTGAATGTCGCTGGAGTCGGCTGGATGTGGGCGGCGTAGGGCAGTCATCGTGACGCTCTTTGGGGATCACCTATAGCATGGGCACTTATTGTCTTTTTGAATATACGTCCATGCTATAAGGAAAGAAACTTCCAAAGAGCACGAGAAAGTTCTCAAAGAAAGGATAAAGAATATTCATTAAACTAAGTCAGAGTTGGATAACAGACACCGGCTAATTGTGGAGTCGTTAACTCGTTATATTACTTCCTAGCAGTTTGCGGAACGCATTCTTCCAGCTTCCCGGGTATGGCCTCAGTTACGGCGTTTACAGTAAACGCCTACCGTTCGCCTAGCTTTCAGGTTGCTCTGACTTATGCGTATGCGTGAGTCGCGTGCAGTATTTCCGGACCGATACGACCTTCAAGAAAAGTGCGTACTCCCACCTGAAAGGCCGGCAACGCACTTGTGACTCCTCTGGTGTTGCAGGTGTCTATGGGCGACGGTAATCGCTTTCCATAAGGCGATACGTTTACGCGTTTGCCCCCTATGACATAATAATGAAAAAAAAAGTTTATAGGGCATTTGAAGACAATAGGGTAAATTCTGTATGTGTGAAGAAGTAGTTTAGTAGTTATGAGGGAACAGATGAACAAGAACATAACGTACATACATATATACCGGTTAAAAACACAACCCTTCTTTTTGCTTCGCCGGAGTCGGGTCAAAAGGGTAAAAGGAATTTATAATCCTAAATTACGAACGTTTAGTCCTTAAGTTTAAATGTATTGATTTAGTTTTTATTTCACTGAGCAGAGGAGAAAGATAATTTTGCATGGAGTTTATGGATGTTATGGAGTTTTCGACGAAAAAACAAAATGCCTACTGTTCGCGAGATGTTAAAATAGCTTTACATAGCTCTGATTTATGCACAAAAAAATTAAATTGTTAGATTTCACCTGAACCCAAAGAGCACCTGAACGCTAAGAGCCTACTGATTGTATGTCACACGACCACGCAGGGTTAGATGATAAAAGTGGTATGCAGCAAAAGAAGATTACTGGATCGGATGGGCCGGATTGCTATCTCTACTCACGATAGGCCCCCGAAAAACAGGCAACTATTTTTAAAGTTCAATGCCACTAATTTTTAAGTGCTCAAGAGCCTTGAATATATTCATTTTATTTTATTACAATTATTACGTACCAACAAATATACACATTCTATTATAATACGACCGCTGTTAGTGACGCTGCACACCGGATCGAATAACCACCAGACAGAAAAACTTCCAACAGCAGTTTGCGTGCAGTTTTAAATTTCAGCACCCCCACCGTCTTGGTTACGAAAGGATGTATGTCAGTAAGAAACCGTGGCAGTTACTACTTATTGTGCCGGAACAATACAGCCGCCGTCATAGTTGGCGGTCGAACTTTTAAGTAGGGAAGATAAAGAAATCTACATAACCAAAGAGAAAGAGGCTAATACAAATAAGTACCTATACATACTAGTGGCTGTGTGAGCAGTATACCTCACAAACATTTTGTGAATGGCTGAAATATGTCATTAGAGTTGCATAACTCAAAAGGATATAAAAATTTGTTGCCAGACGGACGGCCACAAATTTTTCAAGTCCCTTTATCTCGGGAACGCGTAAGGCATCGAGCTGAAATTAAAACCATATACTGCGAATTATACAGCGATCTCTTCAACAAATACCTATTCGAGCTCATCACACAAAGGATTTCCCTCGCCGGGATTCGAACCCAGAGCCTCCGGCAGCTGCCCTGCATCAATCGCGTCCTTTTAGTAAATTAGTTTCAGTGATTTCAACACTACCCTATTGAGAACATTCGTTTCCAGAACTTTCTATGGCTGCTGGAACACAACGGAGACTCAAGTTTCATACTGAAGCTCTTACAAGATTACGAGAAGCGTCGTCGCACAAAGTTGAGGGCTAAACACTTCGACGGAGTTTCTAAGACAGTTTGCTAGGAATTTTCCACAACTTTCCTTTAGAAAATTGAATTATATAACTTGACTGAGTTCAGAAAAAGCAGTTTCTTTATCTTTCCTCCAAATGTCATTTTCAAAAACGCTGGTCGACTTGTAAAAGTGCCCGTCTATATTTGCAGAGTAAAGATTGAATTATTGATATATTTCAGATATAAACCGGTGGGAGAGCTGACATCAAAATTCCCAAGCAGCTAAGACCAACGTGGACCTACAATTAGGTGGACTGCAGATCTGATGAGTTCACGAGCGGCCAGCATGGTAATAATTTAGTGAGGCTAGAGGCCTGGCTCTGTAAATGGATATCTTACGGCTCACATTATACCAAATCCTGATAGGATGGGATTCCTACATCATAATGATCTTTAAGGACCATGTCAACAACCAAAATCCACAATAGTGAAAAAAGTAGCAGGCCATAACATAAAAATGTAGTCCTGTTCTCTGTCTAGTGTAACACTTTTCTTTGTTGGCAACACCATCTATTTGAATTTAGACCGATCTGGTACAATCAGCACTGCTGGGAGTAGTCTGATGATAGGGAAACCATCGGTCTTGAGAGGATCTTCTGTCGTGATTGACTGGTTAAGAGGCAACTATTTCAGAGTACTATAAGATTTAAACTATCTAATAAAGTGAGTATAATTAAAGGCAGTGTTTGTTAAAACGATATTAATTACACCAATATCGGTTATTGGAGAACAAACGTTTCACTTGCTTCTATTGAAGTGATTCAGTGAGGTCGGTATATCGTTATATCAGGATCATGGGTTATTTTTAGCACAGATGAGGAAAACAATTTATAAAAATAATTTATTCAAGCATGTGCGCAGAAATTGGTCAACATTATACAAATGACTATCCTTTATAACACACTAAATAAATCAAACATTAGTAATAAAATACCTAGAACGAGAGTTATCTTTCAAGTGATCTGTGAAAGGTGAAGCTGCTTTTGGTTTTATGTGTGACATTGACGTTGTGACAGATACGCCAACGGACGATATGCCATGCCAAGCTAACCAAAATTGGCTTCACTTTCAAGCGCTAACTAAGGTTCTGGGACTATTTAATCTAAGTAGGTGCACTAACTAATAATACGCTACACTAAGAAATAATATGCAAATTACATCTAATTGCGTAATAAATAAATACCTATGTTGTTATAAGGACAAGAACGCAACCTGGCCCAAGAACAGGGTATTCAAACATTTAATAAACGCAGCTTTACATTCATACTATTAATTTCGGATACGACACTCCCATTATCAAAAATAGTTTTGAGCTCCCATTATCTAATCAATAAATACTGTTAATTGCCTTAGTTTCTATTTATATATACTTGTTGAAAGTCAACGATTATTTTTATACAAATCATGGAGAAACAAGTGCAAAAATATTGTAATAGACATGTTGACTGATGTTGAATTCTACAGCGTACTATAGTTATATGAATAAAATTAGCTAAATATATCACGAAACAAAAGAAAAAAATCCAGAAAAATAAATCTTTTTTGGAAATATGTGACTTGAAAGGTACGCAAATTTTATGAAATTTTGAAATGTTTTCAGAATCCTCATAATTTGACAAAACAGTAATTGTAATTAAACCATGAACTTAAACGCACTTTTTCACGGTGAAAATTGCAAATTTCTTAATTTCTCCATACAATTATTGGTACCTATACCGGCCTGTGACGTCACTAGCCTGGGCGCCTTTTGTATGGAGCGTATTTAGCGCTACGTAGGAATGTTGAACTTTGACGGTAATTTCTGACTTTTAGAGCAGTTTAAGTGTAGTCAGTCTCATATAGACATTCGATCACAATAAAAAATAGAATCGATTGACATCCTCAAAAAAAAATAGTCAACATGTCTATTTCTGTTGGGATAGTTAGACCTTCGGGGAGCTCAAAACAATTTTAACTTCCAAGCAATAATCAATATATATATGACCTTAAAACTATGCTATAACTTCAATATTTTGGTTTTAAATATTTCCTGCTACACACACTACAATACACTTTCACGATTTCAGAGTAAAACATAAAAGTGGCTATCAATAACCCCCAACGCCATTTAAATTGAGTGAAACAGCTCTTGACCCGGGTTTGATATCGTCAGCGATACATGAACATCGAAATATTCTACCAAATACTAGTTCTTCGGTTGTCATATTCGACTTCAGAAGACCACGTTTTTTCACTAGGTTCTTGCACTACACTGTTTGTTCATAGTTCATAGAATTAATAATCAACATTTAGATTTATCAGTCCCTTAAAATTAAAGTTATATTAGCAATAGCAAACAATCAATGACTTACTTTACTCACATTGTAACACAACCTTATAGATTACAGTGCATGTATATTAGAATACAATTTATATTCGAAAACATTCAAACATGAAGAAATCAGCTTAAGCAACAAAGGGGGTTAATAATTTATTATAATATTTTATTTTAATATAACAGTTGTTATTATTACAAAATCTCCCCAAAAACCAAAACACACTCGCTGACATGAAACAATTTATACAATAGTGTATTGTGTCTTAAGGGTAGTAAGTAGGGGATTACTAACGAAGGTCTATTAGAAGCCCGACGCCGGAGTTTGTAATCCCCTTACTACCCGCCATACACACAATATTTTTCATCACATTTGGGAGTAAATAACAAATACGTAAGACAAAAATAAACATTAAACTAATTAAACGATAACGATTGACAACCAATTTTTTTCTGTATATATTTTTTTAATTTACTATAAGCACTGGCAAAACGGCCATCAGCTTAAAACAGAAAACAAATGTACACAGAATCTCACCATCTATCATTAAACAAACAACAATTAACAATATTATGCAGCAATAATTAACACCGTAATATTATAAAACTTAAATACGAACAATAATTTTGTTACAAAACTAAATAGTACCTAACCAATAATTTTATAACTTTTTTTTCTTTTTTTGTGTCGTCTACCACAGATAATGCTAAGAACTGCGTTTAGTTTAGAAACATGACAGGCTATACTTCCAGATTGTAAATATAATTCAAAAAATAATTTAATAAAATTATTGCAACATACACTTAAATAATTGTAAAACATAAATATTAATGCAGTTACATGTACCGTATCAATTCAATACACAATAAAATTTGCTGGTAGGCAAGTTTTGTTCGTACAAGAAAAAGCCTTGGCTGGATTGAAACCTCCTTAGTCTGAAGTAATCTGCGAGTGCGTACTATATTTTTAAAACTAAAACCATAACTCCCTCGGGAGTAATAACAATTTATAACTCCCGCGGGAACTATATAGGCCTTAGTCCTTCAGTACACCTGCATTTAATACCATATTTTACGAGCAAATGTGATGAAAATAAACAAAAAGTATTCCTACAACTCATTTTTTTATGACCACATACAACCTGTTTGTCATATCTACTAATGATAACATTTAAAAACATACTTATTAAAATTTAACTTTATAATGCATGCTTACATGTATAACTTTTATGTCTCATATCTATTACGTCATGAATCGCATTTTTCTGGATATCTTCAAGGAAGTTCAAATTATATTTTCATGTAATTGATACATCCGAAGGTCACTTAATAATTACACTCCTATAAATGAGTGTGTCATAAATATGCTTATTGCAAAAAAGGTATTTTCACTTCTCATGCTCTTAAAATGTTACTTTAGTCTCTGCATATCGGGACTAAAGCTCCTTATTAATCTCTAGGGACTAAAGTAAAATTGTTTTAATTTACTTTGGAAACCCCTAAACAGCCAATCACGACGTTTGTGAATGGAGGTTTATAGCCATTTTCAGTGATAGGTATACAAACTTTTTGGTGCGTGAAAATAACCTCAAAATTACAACAGCTCAAAAATATAAATATAAAAAAATATTTCATGAAACACGATTAATTATTACGAATACGAATGTAATTTTATAATGCATGGTCCATAAGTTCATATTAGTCTTAAATAAAATAGTTTTCAAGTTTGAATCTGTTGGCTAAATATGCAAGCATTTAAAGCGTCACTACAAAAAAAAAGAAAAAACCATGGAACATTTTTTTTTTCTATTACAATTTTGAATGAGTAGATGTCCATTACTTGTATTAAGCTTGAATTGTAATCACCATTAGACCAATTAATTGTGTCACTATAAATTACGGACAAAATATGTAATCATCATCTTCCAATGAAGAAGAATAAAGCTGAAGGCTATATAGAGGAGTCAATCCAAAATAAATACAATATATATCGAAGGCTATACTATACTGAAGGAATTAAAATAACCTCAAAGCAGAAATCACAACCAACATTTGACCCACGCCCATCAACATCGCGGGATGAGAATGAGCCTAATGAAATGACCATCGGCAACCTTTTTGAGAAAAGGTCTACGTCTCTACTATACCTACTCTCCATTCTCTCCAAGTTTTACTTCGGCTTCGAGTAAAAATATTGAACATACTTCTCAATTGCAAACCACGCCGACCCAGCTTAGTTTACAGGGGAAAACCATACATTTAAATGTAAAGAATTGTACAAATTGCCCTTTCAATTTTTCTGAAGTTAGATTAACGGCTGTACTACGTAATTGTAAGAAACTTTGTTATAATAAATATCGTAATTTTATATTGAACGTCGTTTATTTTCCTCGCATTCAAAGTGAAAAGTAGAGTGCTTAACGCGAGACTAAACAACCATAATGACACTCGAACTATTAGCCACCCTCGCTTAGCTCGGGTGGCTAAAACATCTCCTGTCATTATGGCTTGTTTTAGTCCCATGTTGAACAATCTACTATTTAATGGCTATCTTCGCGGGAGATCAAATTACATTTTCAAGCAATTGATCCATCTGAAGGTTGCTTAATCATTTTACACACCTGTAGTAGAGGTTAGCGGCGATGCTACCTTATACACATCTTGGATGGCTCGTCGCCGACGCCAGTATTCGCCCCAAAGCATCCTGTGCCGTCTCAAACAAAGGAACGCAATATTGCCTGCAGTAATGTTCAACAGACACAGAATAAGCCCCACGTTGTATTTCACCATATCCACGTGCAACACTTCTATCACCATAACAGGGAAAAAAGAAGAAAGACCCGAAGGTATACATAAGCCAACAGCCACTACAATCTTACTGAAAATATCTCTCCATGTTTCCTGTTTGGCCAACATTAATTTAACTATAGAGTGAAGTACTCTGCAATATAAAATAAAAGCGATCAAGAGTATCAAAACGTTGATTCCGTAGTTTAAATACACGACTAGATTAGTTTCAAGGAAATGATCAATAGGATACACTGTCAACACTTCGATAAAAGGCAAGAGCCAAGAAAAAATATTTGCTTTCAAATATTTTCTGCTGATCTCAGAGCTATACACATTCACGATGTCCAAGTAAAACATGGCAGTGGCGACCAGTAACCAATGGCTCATGACAATTCTGGGTAACAGCGTCATGAATATCACTACGATTTTGGGGTACTTATTGTGAGCACACAGATAGAAGCCTATCATGTTGGAATCGCTGACAATCATGAGATTCATGCACACATAATTCTGAAACCGTCTCCATCTTGGTATCACGGTCCAGGAAGTAAGCGCAAAGGTGAAAGTAAAGATGGAAAGTAGCAGGTTTATGATGAAAAGGATTATGGAGCATAAGTACGCTGCTTGATGGGCTGGGGACTTCTCTGCCAGTGTAGTATTGCCATCTAATAAAGCTCCAAATTTTGGCAGATCTGCGGTTTCCATATTTCCTGGTGTCTTCTGGTGTCTCGTGGCATTCACTTAGGAACAATAGGAACACTTTTTGTGCTGTATGGTTGTTCTTCAACTATTTGACATTATTTGTTTTTATCGCTTAATTGGAACATCGCTTCATGACTGCACTGATCCTAATGTAAAGTATTTTAAAGTAAAATTAATTTTGTGAAACGGCAATTTTGCTTATTTTTTAACTTTTGATTTATTAATTTCGTTTACACTATTTACTTTTATGTAATCACAGAGGTCCTTTAACGAGGAAACGCAGGTCCAAAATGAATTTACGGCTTAAATTTAATTAGTAAGCAAACCGCACCACGTTAACACTGTATGTACTTAAAATTAATTTTCCTCCAAAACTTCTATTTCATTTCACGCCGTCCTGCTTACTTAAATATTGTTTAACTTGCGAGCAAAAGGGATAAATAATACTAAATGGATTGCACTTATAAAGACTACGTTTGATTTCATGACTTCATATAACTTTCGAAGCTGTATTTTGCGTCATAACACACGCAAATACCGATCAATAACGCATCAACTATCATTACCATTATGCATGGTAAGTGGTGAGGTGACATCAGCTCTACATTTGGTGACTTAACGACACTCTCAGAGGCATAGATAGAATTAGGGATTTCAATTCAGCCCACCGGATCCGGTAATGCGACTGGGTCCGGCCGGAACCGGAATCATTTAGTAGCCTCTCGCGAATGTCGGGAGTTTCTTTCTAAATTAGTGTTATGTTTCGGAATACGATTCACGAGAGGCGGGCAAAACCTACATAAAATAAGTCAAAAATTATCTTTTCGTAAAGTTTACGTTTATATAAAGAGTATTAGGAAGGTTAATGCCCCAAACAATTTACTGAATAATTAGTTATTATAAGAAGACCCCCCTATCTGGCAGAAAATAGTTTTACGTTGTATGTTATAATTTTCATTATTCGAATTTTTCTTCAGCTGATTCGGGAAATATTTATTTAGTAAATGTTTGTATTGTAACCTGGTAAATTAAGGTAGGTTAGGTTACACTTATTTAATTACTTTTCAGAAAATTCAATGCTAACAAATAGGCTAACAAATTATGCGAAACGTTACGGTTATCGGTAATTCTGCGACACATTAAACATAACGAAGTCCAATGTCATGGTTTTCTCGGGCCGCCACACCGCAGTGCCCCCATGTATTACCAGCGTCCCGATGCCATTATGCACTGAATGTAGGTTTCTCGGCTTCATGATAGACTCAAACTTAAACTGGAAGTGTCATGTCGACCAACTGTGTGATAGGTTGGGTAGTGCCGTCTTTGCGTTAAGAAAATTGAAACCATTAATATCGAATAATGCATTAAAAACTGTATATTTTGCGCATTTCCACTCAATAATGTCCTATGGTTCAATTATCTGGGGTAATTCCACCGATGCCAAACACGTTCTTATAATCCAAAAACGAGCACTTCGGATACTGGCTGGAGTGGAACCCAGACATTCTTGCAGAGATCTCTTTATAAAGTATCGCATCATGACGCACTACTCACTTTACATGTTTGAGGTTCTAATGTACGTGAGAAATAATTTGCCAATGTTTGCGCGTGTTGAGGTATCGGGCAAACAAATTAGATCCACAGGAAGACTCAGGACAGTTCCGCGTCGCCTGGTGCTTGCCTGTAAAAACCCGCGCGTCATCGGTCCCACGTTCTATGAACGTCTACCCGCGGAATTACGAACCGAGCCATCTGACGACAGTTTTAAACGACAATTGAGAAACTTTTTATTGGATAATCCATTATACTCAGTAAATGAGTATATGGAAACGTAATTTATATTTGTATAATTGACATTGTTTTTATTTATACTCCAGTTTTGTTAATTATGACATTATATACTGACAATACCTAAGTTCCTGTTGACCTTATTCCTAATTATTGCCTTATTTGACTTTGTTATTTTCAGTGTTATTTTTATCGTGTTAATTCTTGTATTTTGACAATCCATTTATGAGCTACTTTGACATTTCTATCTGTTTGTTTAAAATTGTGACATGTAATTATTTAATCTGTTTTATTATTAATTCCGCTGTTTTTACTATCAATTTCATCACATTTTATCTGTTAATATTAATATATGACGATCATAGTATAAGTGCATGTAAATTGACTTCGTGTAATTTATATTGACATTTTATATTATGAAATAAATAAATCTAAATCTAAATCTAATCATTAGTAAATCCCGAGCAATTTTAGTAAGTGGTACAATTCCCGATACTCTCATACTAAAATCTCCCGGTTCTGCAATGTAGCTATAAACAGCTCAACTCTCCACTGAACCCCGGAAGTATTCGGAGATGAGATAACATGATAATAAAGTTTGTGGATTTTATTTCTAGAATGATCTGTAGTAAATTTTAGAGATCATAATCTCCTTCATCACCGCCTCTTCTATAGCCTTGTTATTGCGACATCAAATCTTGTGAAGATTTGTTATATTTTATGATGGAACTATGAAAAAGTTGTAAAAAACTGAACATAAAAAGATACAATTATTAGCCTAGCGTGCTAAGGCTCTATAGCACAATGGCGATTTGCGGGCGTCGAAAGCAAGGCGAGCGCGCAACGAATTCTCTGCGAGCTGTACAATAATATGGCGCTTCGGGGTACAATATGGCGCCTCGTGGTACAATATGGCGCCTCACGGTACAATATGGCGCCCGCGGTGCGATATGGCGCTGCGCGCTCGCCTTGCTTTCTTAAACGTTTTATTGTTTTATATACTTACGTATTCAATACACGTAAGTGTGCAATAAGCTGTGCGTAATTAATGGTCAGGACATTCGAAGCCATATATGGTGCAGTGGTGCATGCATGATTCACCAATATTTCCTTTTGGCGGTTAAACTGTATGTAGGTATCATTTATTTCCATTAAGTTGATTCATATCCTCCAGTCGATCACCATACAAACAATATTGTCAATGAATTTTGATTTTATACGTTGATTTTTGTATCATATGCAACAAAATAATTCTAGCTCTATTCTGTTTCTAGAAGATGAGGCATCATGGGCCGGGCGTTTAAACTATACAGAAACTAAAGTAGACCGGTCTGTTCACACTAGCAAGGACCACATTAGTTGTGTAGCAACTACTTACCGGTGTTTAATGAATGGACGTGAGAGACTTCATCCTGTACTCGATTGAAGTTATTATTTTTTTATTTTTTTACTTAGAGACTGTATACATCTCTAATAAACTTAGTGTACTGAATAATGACGCTCAGAGACCTTATATATCTTATACATATTATCTTAAAGTAGGAAAACCCTTGATGTATGCAGATGATCTCAAGTTAGTGGTGGATATCAGGAACCCATCGGATTGCCTTGGAATGCAGTGCAATCTAGACGAAATTCACCGATGGAGTATTGAAAATCGTCTCTATCTTAATGCCTCTAAACGCTACGTTATGAGTTTCACGCGATCTAGGCGACCCATACTTGCGCAATATGAGATTGATAAACAGGTTCTCTCCCGCACTCAGTCTGTGAAGGATCTGGGGGTGGTTTTCGATCCTAGCCTCACGTTCCACGATCACATGCACGCACTAGCAGTAGAAGGGTTTAAACGTTTGGGTTTTGTTATCCGTAATTGCAAAGATTTCACGCATATAGGAGCCATCAAATTACTCTACTCTGCTCTTGTACGATCAAAACTAGAGGCTAGTGCGTGCGTATGGAATCCACATGAATCGACCAATGTGTTAATGGTGGAAAAAGTTCAAAAACGCTTCCTGCGCTTCCTTTTTAGTAAATTAGGCGGCTATTACCCATTTTTGTACCCCACCGCCTACCTGCAGGGCATTCTTGGCTATAACTCCCTCGCGGCGCGTAGACTGTTTTGTCAAATAATGACCGTCCTCCACATTTTACGTGGCCGCCTCGATTGCCCTGTCCTAGTTGGAGAGGCGTGTCGCCTGTTTGTCCCGGACGGGCGCACGAAGCTCCGTGCGGACCGCCTGCGTCTCTTTGCCGTGCCCGCCGCGCGCACGCTCTCGCGCCGCAACTCTCCCGTGTGCCGCGCTCTACACGCCCTTAACAGGCTGGATGTGGTGGAATGCTCCTGCGATTTGTTTGCGGATGGATGGACGATAGTTGAAAGAGAATGCTTAAAATTGTGCGAGAGTCTTACTAATAATTAACTAATTAATTCAATGATCTGTCACTAATAATAATATACATAAATGATTTAATAATTGTTTAAGGTTCTACAATGTTATAGGCTTATAGGTAACTCAATTTATAATTAAATTTGTGGTAATATAGTTAATGTTAATACTCGTATGTAATGATGATGTAATATAGTTTATAAGATATAGTAGTTAAGGAACTTGTAATGACTTAGGTTTATCCTGTAATGTTACAATTTCTTGTATGTGATTAATAAACAATAAACAATACATCTCTGAGGAATGAAATTTAACTATTATCATATTATTATTATCATTACTTATTTTTTCTTTTTTGTATATTGTGACGCCTAGAGACCTTGTACATCTCTAAGAAATTTAGATTTAATAATTATTGTCTATTGACAATTATTCACATTGACGCCGAGAGACATTATACATTTCTGTGGAATTAAATTAATTAAGTAATTATATTTTATTGCATGTTGTGACACCTAGAGACTTTACACATCTCTGGGTATATTTAATATTTTAAATTGATCGTTAAAATTTTATTTTAATATTCCTATCTAACATTGATTTGGAGTATCTATATATCTCCTATACGTGTACGCATGTAATAATTAGTTATAACACTAATGTAATGTAATTGTTCTAAGTATTATTTACGAAAAAAATACTTACTGTTGACTTTCTTTCGGCTTTCTTCTCAACAGCGGTCTCCTCTTGCGAAATGCCGGTAGATTCACAATCTGACTTGTAAAAGTGCCCTTACTTACTGAATAAGTTATTTCATTTCATTTCATTATTTCATTTCATTTCATTTCATTTCAGAGTTCAATTCCCGTACTAATTAAAATATTTTTTGAAGTGAAACGTCTTTCTGTACTCTTGCCATGAGTTTACAATGATCGTACTCACTGGCAATTGCGTAAACGATTAGTGTGAGAATTGTAGTTCTACATTAACCGCTAGGGGCGCTGTACTATTCTTCACACAAATTGTTTACGCTGTCGCTAGTGAGTACGGTCACATTTGGTTAGAGTATTGTACGTATTGGGGGTCACTTACTAAAACCACATGCAACGAAAACATGTCTCAGTAATGGCTAACGACGATTTAGTTCTTTTTTTATTGTAGCTAAGCCAACGAATCGTTACGAACGAATTCGATATTTGCATGTCGAGATGCCCGTTTGTCCGGGTTTCCGATTGTTCTCGCCCACAGGCCGCATATCTGAACCGATCATCGTGTAATTTTGTGATCAGGTCCAATAATTATAGCCACTTTTTCGAAAATTTTCATTACTCAGATTTTAATTCATATCGGTAGATAGTGTGGCCTGCGAAAACCCCTTTAGACGAAACACACAGTCACAATCCAACAACTCGATTTAAGTGTATTTGCTCCTTTGCCTTTGCGCACTAACTCATTCGAGCCTAAAATAAGAAAGCCCAAAAAATTATGAGTTTCACGGAACAGACCTTATGGCGTTGCGCGGTACAATATGGCGCTTCGGGGTACAATATGGCGCTTCACGGTACAATATGGCGCCTCACGGTAAAATATGGTGCCTGACGGTACAATATGACGCCTCATGGTAGAATATGGCGCCTCACGGTACAATATGGCGCCTCACGGTAAAATATGGCGCCTCACGGTACAATAGACGCCTCACGGTACAATATGGCGCCTCACGACACAATATGGCACCTCACGGTGCAATATTGCACCGAGCGGTACAATATGGCGCTGCGCGCTCCCCTTGCTTTAGCTTAAACGATTATTTTATATACGCATTAAATATGCAATAAGCTGTGCAGAATACATAGTCAGGACACTCGAAACCATATTATGTGGTGCAGTAGTGCTTGCATGATTCATTGATGAATCGTGTTTATGTTTGGTAGATAATGCCAGTGCGGCCAGCGAAAATCCCTGCAGACGAAACGCACAGTCACAATCCAACAACTTGATTAAAGTGTATTTGCTCCTTTGCGACTGCGCACTAAACTCATCCGAGCCTAAAATAATAAAGCCCAAAATAACATGAGTTCCAGGGAACAAAAGGTATCCATAGCCCCCGGCCACAGTGAGTTTGAGAGGGAACTTAAAATCGGAGACTTATCAAAATGCTTAAGGTGGTTGCAGAGGAAACAAAACTAGACATTCGACGCTAGATGGCGCTGGGAAGCAAGATTTGTAGTTTTTGTGTATTATTTCGTATGTTACTTTAGTGTGAAGTAAAATTTGTATGTTGGCGAGTCCGCGTATTAGTCTTTTATTCATATAGTATTAGTAGCACGGTCATAAATTGTTTTATTCTCCCACGTGTTTGGGCAATTTGTGAAAAATCAGCAAGTACTCACACTAATAGACACTAATTGTGAGTGTGTGCGGGTGATTCATTCATTAAAGGGTCGCGTATCATCTGTCAGTTTGATAGTAAGCGCAGAATAAATAAGCAGGCATGATATTTGATTTTGATGATGAAGTAAAGATGCACCTCTAGCACAACTGTGACACGCAACGCAACTCTTTCTCGCGCGAAAAATATTTCCTATCTCTTTCTTTGCGGTACTGTAGGAGACTGACGGGCGATGCTATGTCGCGTGACAAGAATCGTGAAGCCTAGTTGTATTAGACGGGCTGGATTGTCAAAATAAATAATACGAAGAAATTACAAATCTTTGGCAGTTCTACATTTTTTAAGTATGTGGTGAAATTATACTAAGTATTTTTGTTGGGTTTCTGTGCTGATATATTGTGATTCTGATTTGTGATGTTATTGAGTTTGTCTTAAGTTTTTGGGGATTGGGGTATAGCAAAAAGGGCCCAATTTTAGGACACATATTTTGTTGAGAAATATTTTTCTCATTTTTGTTACTTTTTGATTAAAATTAAACAATACATTAAAATAAGTATCTTTTATAAATTACAATTGTTTGATTAACTTGCCCGTTTAAGAACTAGAGTGGTCCTAAGTTGCCATAGAATTACTACGTAGCCTGGAACTACTTGTACTATCATCTATTCTGTGCTGGGACTTAGGTATTTACGATAAAAAAAGAAAACAAGTATAGGTACCTCTGTTTTTTATTACTTAATGACAAGATCGGGCCGATTTTGCTATACTCTGACCTGATATACAAAAACCCGACATCAAGAATAGTAGGTACTGATTAGGGTTGGGATTTTCGTGGTTCTAAGTCGTGGTTCCATGGAGTCTCTAATTGTAAAAATGTTCAGTCTAAAAATATATAACTACAAGAACTACTACCGACTGAGCGCAGCACCAGTTGTTTGCGCCACGCTTCACGACCCCGAGCTAAGCTCGCCCCATATAAAAATATATGACAATATATTGTTATTATACATATATGGATTTTAGAACCACCAACCACTAAATAAAATAAAACAATTTTTGTTACGTGTAGGTTTTATTATAATACTATTGTTTGCGTTAGTTGTAGACGTCGCTTTAATTCGAAATGGTGGATTATTTTTCTTTTTAACCCCCAGATCTTCGCCATTTTCAATTTTTTCGTTAAAACTAGGTGTATTACCTAGGCTTCTTTCTGTTTAATGCTGTTTAGTGGTTAGTACGGCTGCCTGAAAACGAAGGTTTATATTGACATATGTGGATTGCAGGTATACGTTGTAATATTATTTTAGGCAACATGCATGTTTTGTAGCAAATTATAAGTTTCTGCAGCTTTTCTTGGATGAAGCCTTCATCTGAATGAACTTTAATTGACATTATTTTTGTTGATAAATCAATGAAGGAAATCATCCTGCAGTAATCCCTTTTGATGAAGCTCTAAGCTGGCCTTGAATCAGTAAAGAAATTATTTATTACGTCACAAAAATGCCAGCAATGGAACGCTGTATGCAGTACCTATTATGTGATTATCTTACAGGGTGTTAGGGTAATTAGTGTTATTACAGTTATCCTTCAAGGAGGAAACTTAGTCACTGAATCGATAATTCCAAAAGGATTTCGTTTCCCACACCTATTGAAAAACATGGGTAGGTCTTGGTATCAATTCAGTCAGAGAGAAGAAACTACCTATATGAACCCACTATGAACAGCTTCGTTTTTTTTTTCATCACCCAAAGCGAGCGATTTCGTTCAGTTTTTGTGGTTGGTTACGGTTGTCTTCACGCCATGCTTGTCTTCGCCTAAAAAGAAAATAGCGCGAGACACCTCTTTCACGGCAGGACGCTTCGATTTGTAATGTTTACAAACACAATACTTTCCCCGCAATTTCTGACCCATGATATCGCAATATCGTTTAGGGATCACTATGTCCTGAGTACACATGTTTATTATATGCACGTTTCATTATTCACACTTAACATAAAGTAAAAACTCACGAAACGAAAAAAATGTAAACCAAACATGATTCATTTTTATACGAATTTCCACAATTGACAGTATTGACACAATTCATTACTTCATTCACATGATTTAGTGCGTTCGAAATCTGTTCCACTTTATTGTTATGAGCAAATAAACACAATAGGTATCTTTAAAATCCAAATGTTTCCAATTATTTGTTACATGTTTAATGAAATGAAAGCTGTAATCATTTAAAAATAAACTGTTATGCATTCATATCGAAACATCAATTTAAATTTTTTATCCTAAATCATAAGTTAAGTAGTATGTATTATATTTCAGAACGCACTGTTCATGAATACACGCACATGTTTACGTGCGCTTACGTTTGTATGTGTGTAAAAGCAACGCACACATACATATATGGACAATATTTCAACGGGTTTTAAAGCTTTAATAACTTTGTAATTGTATGATTTATAGCAAAACTGATTTCCTTGGCGAATAAAAGATCGCTTAAAGATTTTTTTAAGAATGTTTAATAGCCTAAAGCCATAACCGCCTAAGTGTGTATTGATCAAACGATTTGTATGAAAGTGACATCTCTGCAACCACCTTAAGAGCCCCTCGGACTATCAGTCTTTAGGCCAGCCATATTGTTGATTTGCCGTTATGTAGATCACAATAGACTGAAAAAAACAAAATTTTATGGGTGCGTCCCATATTATATACAAACTTTTGGTATAATTTCAATTTATAAACATACAAAAGATATAATGCACGATATATATAATAAGAAATACCATAATTTTATGAAATTATATAATATAAGGCTTGATAGGTATAAAATTCGATTCAAATAATATCATGTTATAAGTGTTATTTTGTCTAATAATTTTAGATATAATATGTATTTTGTATAACAATAAAATTATGACGTATAATATAATATCATTTGAAATATCTATCATATAAAATAATATTATATTGACATACCTACTTAGTACCATTTTATAGGAAACACCCAAATACTCCGAAATATTTTATTCCGATTTTGCTTATTCATTATTCCTAAGAAATAAAATTCCGATCGTTAAAATTCCAGGTTTTCATTTTATTATCTACTAATTAAGGAGCTTTGATCATTTTCATGCCTCCAGCAGGCCTAATACAACCACGAAATTTAATATTCCGAATTTCAAGTCCGAGTTTTTTTATTTCCGAGAATTATAACATCGAAGATTTAAAAGCCCGACGTGGCTCTGGCCCCAAAAATAGAATTCCGATTTTCACTTCTAAAACTGATAAATTTCGGATTTTTTAAAATCGGAATAAGCAAAATCGGAATAAAAAAATCGGAGTACTTACCTATATCTGTTAGAGCGAAACGAGTGCAGGCAAGGCAGGTAAAGTAGATCCAACTTGGCTTAAGTTAGGTACGACAACGAGCAAAGCGACGAGGAGTGTTAGGTTGAACTAAGTTGAAGTGTTATATATCTATTGTTTATATATGTTCTATTACTTACCCCAATGTCATAATATCGCGGGATAGAGAAGATTCATCGTAATTGAATAGGTTTTCAAAAATATTATATAAGTATTTATGCACCTTGTCTTCACTGTCATTTCGTCTGGTGACAACCAAACCTCCCTGAAATGTCTGTGATTGCTCTTCAAAATCGCGTATCAAACCCCGTAACAAACCTAGTCACAAAATTTCACGGGAATCGAGAACAGTCGTAATGCCGGCAAACCTATATCCGAAGATCCAAACATCCAAGAAACTGAGTCAGTGGGGCCCAAATACTTCAGTGTATAGCTGCGTTAAGTTCCCTAAAAGTGTCTCCAGCGCTCAGCCTATCATTCGAGATGAATAGTAAAGTTTTTGTGGCGACAGTAAAACCGCGCCGGATCGGATGACAAAAGGACTCGACATTCGCTTTGATATTCCCCAAATCATTACTGAACCGTAATCAGAGATGCCGTTTGTTTTCTTTTGCGGCTTTGGGTTTTGATTTTTTAAACATTCATTTTCTCGCCGTTATTTATTTTACGATGTAATCAATAATATCAAATTACTATACGGTGCCTTCATTACTATTAAGGCGCTGTGTGCTAATACAATTCTATCCTGCATTGCTCTATTAAGATTTTTCCAGAAATAATATAGTAAGCGAAAAAATAAAATTGTTGCAAATCATTGAAAAAAGAGGAGGAAAAAATGTTGGATCATCTCATAAGATGATCCAACACTTTCTCTAGACTTCAAGATAATTAATTGATTACATTAAGACTTAAATAAATAATAATAAATAAATATTCTTTATTTCAGGTAATGAGACCCATATCAGCATGTTACAATACATACAGTAAAATGAAAAGAGGTGTAAAAATTAAAATTAAAACTGAACATAAAAAGTAAAGTAAAACTGGACATTCACAAGTCATTCATTTTCTTTTTATCACGGTGCACGGTCAGTCAGCACTTCAAAATCTGGCAGTCCAGGTGTTCGGACAGGGTTCTGAGGATCTCATTCTCAGATGAGAGAATGCGGTTCCTGAAAGATGCTATGCGTGACCTCACTATGGCGAAGAAATCTGGAACACGGGCTTCTGCAAACATGCTTGATGCACTACCGAAAAAAGTACTGGAGCAGAAAAATATCGTAAGGGAAGAAGACTTTCACCGGGAGAACTCTGCCACAGTCCAATAACTAACTAACTGTTAGTCTTACTCCATTATACAATAAACTAGTCTTAACCTACCTTAATCCTAACGAGTTTGGGGTCTTCACAATTGTCTCGATCAATTTGTTGAAGGATGCAGAATGAAAAGTGTCGGCAATAAAAGTCTGTCTGCAGATATAAATTTTAGGAATGCTTAGTTTCCATATAGAATTCGCTTAAAGGAGTGATCTATTCTATATTCTCCGCACATCTCATTTCATGGGAGCTCGAATGCCTGCACGACGGATTCCTACAAGAACACGACACGACTTATAGGTTAGGATTCCACTGAAAATGTTTAGTTTTATTATATTTAAATATAAATTTTACGCTTAACAGAGTGGCACTGTTTTGCCAGTCAAAATTAGGCCGCCTGAGTAAGACGCCTAAGAAAGGTAGAGGGCTACAGTGATACACAATATTTAACTAAGCACATAGGTGACGTTGCAAATGTTATTTGTGTACCTACATAGTTATAACAGGGATGTCGCGATATTTGTTATTTACTGTCAGTAGTCATGAAAGGAAGTTTAAATGAAAACCGTAAATATTACGTTTAATATGTATTTTTAATTTAAGGGTTGTCATATATATTTTAGTGTTTTTAATTTAAACTTCCTTTCATAACATAAGAACCATCTTGACTGACAAGACTTTCAAATAATAATCAAAAACTTCACTCAAATCGGTTCACGTGTTTAAGAGCTACGATGCCACAGACATACTCACATATACACTTGTTAAACTTATAACAGTTATAAAACCCCTCTTTTTTCGTCGGGGGTAAAAAAACATGTAAGATAAGAAATGTGCAGTGTGATCCTAGCCTACAAATGGCTCCTCACCCCGCGCGTGACAAACTTCACATGTGACGTGGTCGACGGGCTTGAAAAGATGGGTTTCAAATTCTATACTACCTATTCCAAAGAAAGAAAAGAGGGAAGGAAATAAAATACAATGACACTTTTTTTATTTAATTTAGATCGACAGAGCTCGTGATTCAGAGTAGAAAATACCTAAACTACCCAAAATCTAAAAAAAACCCGGCCGAGTACAAGTCTGACTGGCGCACCGATGGTTCCGTACATATCGCATCTTAACTGGTCGGGTTAAGTTTGCACCTGGTATGTATGGCACCGGATACAAATGAAGTGCAAAGTTAACGCAACGCCTCATCACCTTCGAACTTTGTGGTATGGGAGCCCCCTTAAATATTTATTTTATTCTATTTCTTAGTGTTTGTTGTTATAGCGACAACAGAAATAGGTACACCATCTGTGAAAATTTCAACTGTATAACTATCATTGTTCATGTGATACAGCCCGGTGACAGACAGACAGTAATAGGGTCCCGTTTTTACCATTTGGGTACGGAACCCTAAAAAAGTGGAGTGTAGGTACAACAAAAAATATAATGGCCCAGGTACTGTAAATAACCCGATTGTATGCCCTTCTTAAATGTCAGCAATAACCGCTGTCTGAACGGAGTTTATTCAATTTGCAATCACTGAACGTCTTATTCGTTTATGCGCTCCAACGATCGGATCCTTAGACTCAAAAGTAATATCATATCAGATATATTCAAATCGCATAAGACAATACTCTAACCTAAATAAGAAAATTGCTATCTGAAAATTAAAGATTGTTTATGACTAAGTACTTTAATAAAAAATTATTGGCTGTAAGAATAAGCAGCAATTAGTGATAATCTTATTATAAGTTTCGTGAGACATATTTAATTATTGTATTAAGCGGTTTAGGGCCGAAACACATAACCGTTTTAATTGGCGGTAGCGTCAGCCCGATTCGTATGAAAATCGGGCTGACGCTACTGCCCATTTTAGGCGGTTATGTGTTTCGGCCCTTACACTCACGTGAAATTGTCGGCGGGTTACCGCGTCCCTGTACCGGCGGTCCCTGATGAAGAGCTCCGTGCGTGTTCGACACATGTGTGACTGAATGGGAAGGAAATGTTCTGTGTCTTATCGTTTCGATATTTCCTTCCTTTTCAGTTCCTAGAATTTCGTAAAAATTGGTTAAGTTATGGAGGAGGAAACAGGCAAGAAGGAAGCCACTTTAATTGAGGACCGCATTTGTATCCGACTTCATAGTTACCAGGTGAAAACTTAACGCAAACTAATAGTCTGGGAAAAGGAACAGTGATACGTATATTCTCTTAAGCGCAGAGTCCAACTTTTGTGTCTTTGGATTTGGCAACCCTACGCTGGCACCACCCATCTGTGCACCTTTCAGTACGCTACAGGTTCAGTCCAACTTTTGTGTCTTTGGATTTGGCAACCCTACGCTGGCACCACCCATCTGGGCACCTTTCAGTACGTTACAGGTTCTTAGGTCTAATAATGAAACAATAGTTTGTATAGAGTATTTAATTAGGACACTTAATAGAAAAACCTGCTTCTATCAGCCATTATTTATTCTTTGAAATTCTTGAAGGGGCCTTTGTTCAGCGGCGGGTGCGCAAATTATAGGATTTCATAAAAGCTGCTAATGAGTTTTTAAATGGTGTTCTTAACTAGCGTAAGATGTTTATAGCAAGATTTTAAGAAGCCTTATTCCTTTTAAAAATTATGTCTGTGTTATTGTGATAAATATATTGATATTTCCAGACAACTTTTTGAAGTGAATTCTTTTCCCTAAGTTCTAGCTAGATAGTAACATACCTTTTGCATGCTTTCATTGCGTTAAGTCGAAAGGAAGTTGAAGAAACCAGTTTTATGCGTGAATTTTGTCAATTTCGGTGTCGTAGTTTTCAAGCAATGAAAAATTCAAACTACAGGTTTCAAATATATACCAATAAATCGCAATGTCCCTGTTCTAATCTAAGTAGTAACACTGATATAATGTTAATAAAAATGTCTAAAACAATCAGCATTTTTGAATGGATAAGGCCTTAAGTTAAAAGTATTGTCTATAAACCATTAAAAATGTGGGACGTATATTCTAATTATATCGTAAATTCTAGGTAGGTCATGAATATTTGACACAAAGGTAAATTATTAAAAGCAATCTAAATTGATCCACTGCAATGTAAGCAGGACTCGAACCTGCGACCCTGCGTTTCCGGAGTAGACTCCCAACTGAGCTATCACATCGTTACGTCAATCACACCAAATGTCGTTTTAGGATGTGTTTCTGTGGTGTTTTTTCGAATAAAAAGATAAACATTAATCACAATAAATACTAATATAAATATGAACTTTGAACTTGGGAGTAGACCTCCAGGTTTTTTCCCTCGACACAGACAACCCCCACTAGACGGAGCATGTAAGGCGACCCGCGCGCACCAACGCGTTGGACCTGGAACCTGGAGGTCTACTCCCAAGTTCAAAGTTCATATTTATATTAGTATTTATTGTGATTAATGTTTATCGTCCATATTCATTAGTGTTTGTATATGTGTACCTATCAGTGGCTGGCTCGTCCATTAGATCAAATTTTCACGGTCATGGCCCATGTTGCAGAATGTTGCCGTTTTTAGTTACGGAAAAAGTAAGTTAAATCGGTCCTGGTTTATCCAGGTATTTTGTTTGGTATTTACTGCGATCATATAAAAGTTTCTACACGGGCGCCACCGTTTAGTTTTTCGGTGGCTCGTCCTAAAGGACGAGCCACGCCAGAGACAAGCAGTGCAAAAGGCCCTTCGGGCCCGCAAGCAAATAGATAAAAAAAAAATAAAAAAAAGCCACCGTTTAGTTGCGTCCATGTTTACGACCCGTGCGTACGTCAACGAAAAAAGAAATTAAATAAATAACATGCTAAAACATGGTAAATTGTAGTGTTAAGTGGTGTGGAAAGACCTCTAGGACTTCAAGTTATTAAAAAGATTGTATTACATTCCATTATTAATGTCAGTAATCAATAAATGTATTTCAACATCACCCGTTCGCTGGCCGTACGTACGTTGCGTATACTATACCGTTTTCCAGCACAATCGAAATATGTGCAATTCAATCTGTGAAATAATTATTAGTCGGGAGCGGGGGACTTTTAGCAATTACGCGAATCTAGTTATAAAATTCGCACCTCCTACAATTGTGGGGATGAGCTCAGAGGAGCTTATTAAAATACGAGAGGTACGAATATATATTTATTGCCCGGAGGCTAGTTGAAGACTAACTATACATTTTTATTTATGACGGATGTCACTCGTCCATTCAAATTCATAAAACGTATTTATTTTTATATCAGTGGCCAACAGTGGCGTGCACCTTATAAAGACAAAAAGACACTGCCTACCCTAGTTGATTACAGAAACGAAATATATTATTTATTGTTACAAACATTACCTTTTTATAAAATTATATAAAACAAAATGTACAAAAATAATCAATTTGCGATCCGCGCCATCTATCGAGTCGGTGCGCCAAAATTACGTACGTATTGGTCGATTCCGTGTAGATTGACTTAAACGATTCCGCGGCACTAGCGCCACTACGCGCCGTATGCGGTAAAGACAGGCGATTTTCTGTCTAAATTTACTTTTGTGTGCCTCGTGGTAACACGGACCGCGTGTGTGTGCGTTCTTATAAAAATATTGCACACAATAACAAAACTCACGCACACAAATACAGAAGTAAGACATTGTCTTATGTCTTTTACTTCGTTACGGAAGTAGGGTTTCCGACCCGCGACTCGAACATTCGGTGCGAGCGAGGCGCGAATAACGCGACGCCCGATATTAAGCGAACAATTCCGAACGAGTAGCCCGTCTCGCTCTCTCCTTAGCTATTATTTATTTTGTAGATTCGAACTTCCGATGTTGACTATGTAACGAATTTAAAAAGGCGCTTTATTGTAACTTTAATTAGCGCAAAAACAGTTCTATTTAAGTTTGTCGTATTTTTGTTACCTATAGGTTTTGCATACTTGGACGCCATTATTGTTTGTTTTGATTATTACGTGTGATAGTGGTGACTAGTAAATAAGCGAATATTAGTGTATTCTTTTAATTGTGATAATGGTGGTGGTGTTTATTGTTTGCGGTCGTCAGTTAATAGAGGAAATTATTTAGAGATGGTCGATTTGCTTGATATTTGAGAAGACGAAGAATAAAAACTGTCCCGCAGTATTTCTGTAAGTTATTAGGTTCTCAAAATTGTGTGTCTACCCTGTCGTAAAACTCTGTGCACGCCACTGGTGGCCAACTCCCCTGAAAAGTGAAGTCCAACCTTCAAAAAAAAAAAAAAAGGTCGCCAAAAAGAGCACGAGGCATTTATTTGCCTTCATATTAAAGAAATTGCCGTCTGTATGAGTGTCAGTTAGGAGAAGATAAAATTCACCGTCCGCAGATGGGTTGTCGTATAACGAGGGCCCTTAATTAACGTATCTCGACGTGCTGTCCGTGAAAGTGTTACATATGCATATTTTGAAGTTTATAGGCGTTTTTATGACGCGGTTGGCGCAGTTTATAGTGCATCTGTCCATTGAGCCAACGGTCCTGGGATCGAATCCCAGACAGGGCAAAAATTTGTGTAATGAATTCAACTAGTTTTGCTTGGGTCATGGTTGTTCTATGTATTTGAGTATATATTTACCGAAATGAGTATGTATATCGTCGTCTTGTCACCATAACACAAGCCTGCTTGAGGTTAATTTGTGTGAAGTAGTCTGATATTCATTTATTTCACTTTTTTTCACGACACGCCAAGTTTATTACTCCTTATAGAAACTATAGCCCTTACTCTCTGCATCTGCACACAAACATAGCTTGATCGGATTGCCATGCAAAAATTAATAGGCGCTCAAACCATATCAAATATTATCATTATCAACGTTTTTAAAAGTAGGCATAAAAGACATTCAGCATATAATGTGAAAATGTGTAAAAAATAAGTTAGATAATTGTTATTCTTGCTGTTATGTTGATTTTTAATGTTTTCAAGCGAAATGTACCACTTTGTCGGTTTCCAAAAGTTTTTGTGCGTTGACAAACAAATTTTGTTCTTATGACAAACGACAAACCCTTTAGGTTTAAAAATATACATATTAGGTAAGGTGGGGGTAAGCCTATCACCAGGGGAAGACCTCAGTACAACGACTGCGGACTGAGCTTGCTTCTCTTGTTTGCTATGTCGGTTAAGCAGTAAAGCCAATGTCCCAGCTTTTATTTTATTTTTTGTCTAATTGGTAGGACCCTTGTGTTGGCTCGAAAAGCCGTTGGAGACACGAGTTCAAAACCCTGCCTGAACCATGTATATTTTTTTATTTTAAGGGTTCCGATAGTCAAAGTTAGGAACCCTTATAGTTTCGCCATGTCCATCTGTCCGTTTGTCCGTCTGTCCGTCCGAGGCTTAGCTCCGTGATTATTAGTACTAGAAAGCTGAAATTTGGTATGAGTAAGTGTATGGATCACGCCGACAAAACAGTAAAATAAAAACTAAAAAAAAAAAATATTTTTCGGGTACCTCTCGAACACCTAAAGTGCGGGTGAATTGTTTTTCGTTTCAACATTAGTGTGTGGGGTGTCCTTGAATAGGTCTTTTAAAAATAATAGGGGTCTTCAAACATTATTTTTTGATAAAGTCTTGTAAGTATTCGCTCCGAAAAAAAATAGCATGTCATCAAAATATCATCATCAAATCTTTCTCGTAACTTAAGTCTATTGTGAAGGATGAGCAACTAAAGAACCCTACACTGAGCGTGGCCCGACATGCTCTTGGCAGCTTCATGGTACCTAAGCATCAAGACCGTGTGATTGCTTAGATAATACAAGGCACTGTTAGTCTTATCCCGTTAGACTAAAACTACGCCTTTCACCTGCCTACTGAGCCGGCGGTCCTGGGTTCGAATCCCGGCCGGGCCAAATATTTGTGTGATGAACTCGAATATTTGTTTCTAGGTCATGGATGTTATCTTTATATGTAGGTATTTATATATATATATATATAAAAGAAGAAGTCATGACTGGCTCATCAACGCACAGCCGAAACTACTAATGTTAGAGAGTTTATTTTTTGCACAGTAGGTAGGTTACTTTTATAACGTGAGCTAGGGATAAGAAGCGATTTTGAAAAATTCAACCCCTAACGGGATTAAAAAGGGGATGAAAGGTTGTATGGGGTACAAGTTTTTTTTAAGCTAGGAACTTGAAACTGTAAAAAAGTATTAAAATAAAATGGAAGATAAGTAATTTCAGCGTTTCTGAAAATTCATCCCCTTAGGTGGTAAAAAAGTGGTTGAAAGTTTGTATTGTTTGAAAAGTAATTTCAAGTATTTTTTTGAGCGCGGGATTTGCATCTTTGCGTAAAGGCATATTATTAAAATACAAGAAAAGTAAATTCAGCGTTTTCAAAAATTCGTCCCCTAAAAGGGTTAAAAAGGGGTTGAAAGTTTGAATCCATTACAAATTCTTTGAAACTTCTTATTAAGGCATATATAAGAATAAAAAAAAACATTAATTTAACGTTATTAAAAATTTGACCTATAAGACGGTTCAAAGGGGATGTAAGTTTGTCTCGGGGTTCAATTTTCATTTTAAGCTGGGAACTTGAAACTTCGTAAAAAGGTATTAAAATAAAATGGAAGAAAAGGGATTTCAGCGTTTTTGACAATTCATCCCCTAAAAGGGTTAAAAAGGGGTTGAAAGTTTGTATGAAGATCAAAATTTTATTTGAGTGCGGGACTTGAAACTTTGTAGGTAATTTAAAAAAATTCAGCCCTGAACACTTCCCTTAAATATCATACAACTTTTAAAAAGAAAAGTAATTTCAACATTGCTTGAAATAATAAAGGTGTAAAATGTTCAAGATAAGATTCCACGCGGACGAAGTCGCGGGCAACACAGCTATATATTATGAAGGCGAAAGTTTGTGTGTATGTTTGTTACTTCTTGACGCTCGAACGACTGGAATTTATTTGATAAATTTTGGTCTGAAGGTAGCTGACACCCTGGACTAACACATAGGCTACTTTTTATCCTGAAATAATGCAGTGTTCTCGTGGGATGAGCCAGTAGCACCGCGGGGATCAGCTAGTATATTATATGTATTATATCGTCGTCTAGTATCCATAGTATCTACAAGCTTTGCTTAAGCTTTGGGACTAGGTCGATTTGTGTATGATTGTCGCTTAATATTTATTTATTTATGCTTGTCGTACCCCACCTTACCTTAAGATATTGCAATTGCAATTTTAATTTTACATATCAAGTGTCATTATATCGTACATATATTAAATATTTATTCTGCTTGGTCATGTTCGCATACTACCATCCTTGAATAGACTAGAGTTGGACGGCATATCTGACAAACGACTAGAAGTGGACCCTTGCACGGCAGGAATGCCTTTACATTCTTTGCTCTACTACTAATAAACTAGGATGGTAGTTTATCTGTTGCAAAAGAAACGTCTCTGGGATAGAAAGTAATCAAAAAGCTATTTATGTGATTGATGATCTGTTAAGATAACTGAAGTGGTTGCCACAAGTAATCAAATCATGTAGTCTTATTTTTTTATATAAAAATCTTATTGGATGTTGGTACTGTTGGTCCCACAAGACGGATTGCGGACCAGTCTGACCAAATAAGAGATGGTACTGAGCGCATTCTAGAAAGAATGGCCATTACTCACTTTACTTTCAAGAGCAAATTAGCCCTAATTTTATATGAGGAAAATTTAAACGCAAGTGGACTGGCGTGATTGTACTAGTACGTGTATTTGCAAATCCACATGCAGTCACTCCCAGAGCTTGTGCAGCATTTTCCCGCATATTTTGTATGTATTCATTGATAAGAACTGCATTTGTATGTTGGTCGTCATATGAACAATAGAGACATCGCTAACGAACTCTTTGACATTAAGGTATGTCAGTTATTGAGTTTCATTGTATGCTTCTGGTATTTCCATTGCTTTGTTATATGTTTGTCAAAAAATATTCTGTAGCATATTCGTTCCCTAAGAGAACAAAATTTGGAGTAGGTACTGCTCTCTAACCAGGCCCGGACTTAGAAGGCCAGAGCATTTGGCATTTGGGGCCCTCTCCCTTATCTCGAAACGGTTTTCAGCAAATTAAAAGTTCTCCTTCATTGGTTAAAGTAGTATTTTAAGCGATAAAGGAGAACATAAGTATGGTGCAAGTCCTGCTACTGGGACTGGGTCCTTGTGGGAGTTGTGGGCCTTAGGGTAAATACGGCACTGTCTCTAGCACAACTGTGACACGCGACTCTTTCTCGCGCGAGATATACTACCTATCTCTTTCTGTACAGTACTGTGAGAGAGTGACGGGTGATACTATGTCGCGCGACAGAAGTCGCGGAGCATGGTTGTGCTAGCCGGGCTGCTCAGATACGACTTGTATGCTCACAAAGCAATATATTATGCAATGTTTGCAATATTTTGTGTTGCATTTGTTTTTATTCCTGCTGTCAACTTTATGAGGTATGTTACGTGTTTTTCCGACAAGCAACGCGAAGTATGAGAAACCCAATCATGTTACTAGTAACGACCAATGAAGCCTGAGCCCGTATTGCTTGGCGTTGGTTCGAGGGGAGATGCCAACCAACCTTGGATTATTATAAGAAAGTCGTACCCCCGTCACGTAGGAACAGAAAGTAGGTATATTACATTTCTAACTTAGCCGATGCCGAGTGTAAGGCGTGGATTTCTTTAATATTGTAGATAAGTCACTGTTTCTATAATTGTACTGAATTGCAAACAAAATATTTAAATGAGAAGAGAAGCGTACGTTCCCGTAAGTCTACTGCGTCAACTTGAAATTTGAGCTCTCTGAAGTCTGCGTTAAGTATACGAAACAAGTATCTAAATACGTAGTTGCATAAATACATACGTCGATGACAATATTTTTTTATTTTTCCACTAGCCTATTTAATTTATTGGTTATATTTAATATGGCCATATTTACATACCAGATGAAAAGCACTTTAAAACTTCCATAATGAACTGTAAAATGAACCTTAAGATAAAAAAATAAAAGTGCCTAAAGACGCGTTTCAATATTCATTCTATTTCTTCTAAAAAATACTGGCGCAGTCAGTAGCACGGATCAATGGTTACATAGAAACTCAGCAACTGCAATCTTTTAACATGACTGCACAAAATTAATTATCGTCCGTGCTTCTGCCTTGTAAAGCTTAGCAACTTATAGTTTGTCAAACACTCAGCTAACAATTTATGATCCTACTTATGCCACCTACAATCTCAGGTGTGTCAGACGAGTCAGTAATGTGATAGGGGCTTCAGTATCAGGCACAAACAAACGTATAATGATTTTTCATTTCGGATTTCGAACTCAATTGTTTGCTTCCAATGAATTCTATATTGCTGCTCTCTAAAAACTATTAACTGTAAGGAAGGTAGTTTCATAAATACATCGCAAGTTTTAAGATCTATGTGCTTTCATAATTGGATAATGGTCAATGAAGTAAAACCACGGCTTCCGGTTCGTGACTCAAGATGGCCGCATGCGTTTAAGTTTCGTTGTTCATTATTTATTCATTTTTGTTGTTCAATGTGTAGTATTGATAGCGTATTGTGCAGTGATCTAACGTATGAGTGAATAGCTAATGAAGAATTCAACTTGAAGCGTTCATAGCCCTTCCTGGGTCAAGGCCCGATAGTCCCTGTGGTTTTTGTAAATCGCCATCACTTTACAAAAAGCAAGAAGCTCACCGAACAACGGCATGATCTACGAGCAAACTCGAAATTGGCGAAATCATCATTTACTTTGATGGAAGCCATACCTATTTTAAAATTAGATTAGAAGTAAAACCACTTTAAAACAATAAATAGGTAAATTATAAAAATTAAAACAGAAAATAATTTTGCCCGATACCGATTATCCAATCGGAGACCCCCACCATCGCTTATTTATCTAAAATCAGTCATTCACGCATCTCTTTCAGACTCGTTTAGTTCACCTTCATTCTATCTCTTTCACTATACATACGTCATGCTTACGTTCCTTTTCACTCAATCCTACATAATATTATCAAAACAATATAGGCGCAGTCGGTAGGACGTTCGAATGAGGGAAACTTTGATGACTGATGATCATTGAGGTATTATTTATTATAGAGCCACAGACCCGAACAAAAGTGTCAAATAAAGTGGCACCGTTGTCATGTTCAAGTAGATGCCAATAACGTTTATTTATAATTTGCAGCAACATATTGACTTCGTACAAAAGAACTCTTTGTATAAACGTTTAAGTGTCAAATTGACTTAATTACTTATTACCACAAATATTTTACGTGTAAATTAACTTTTTTAGCGTATTCTGACTGAAGTCTCTTGTCAAACTTTTAACATGGCACGAATGGATCAGATTTTAATATATTTACATACTAAAAATATTTTCACTATTATTTTATTTAGGTATTATGATATATTTTTTGTTTGAACTAAATAAACTCGTAAATTGTTAATAACAAATTTAGTTACGTTTTTATTTAACAACTGCATAAAAAGTTTCCGATTGAAGGGATAAGTAATAATGACATTATTTCTCCTTATTCCAGTATGTGAAATGAGAGTAAGACAAGTGCAAAATATTGACATTATTAACCCTTTAAAATTTGATCTTATTTGTCGGTGGCGTGGTATGCACGGCAACACACGTCGCCGTCGCCTTTATGTGTTCTTGGCGTTCAAAGGTTTAAACTGACAGTGTCTAGACTCTGTGACAAAATAAAACAATAACAACAGAGCTATTTTTTTGTAATTTATGAATTTTATCATTTTACGCTTCTGTTGATTAACATAAAAAAACATGATTATGCCGAACACACGAGAGACGAATTATTTGGCTTCAATTATTCTTCGCGTTTGTCTCTTGCTAAATGTGATCTCCATTTTTACGTTGTTGAGAATGGGAATCTTGAATAAAAAAAATAGGATAATTATTTATTGCACTCCTTAATTTATTAATAAAATATAAAACTATAGCGACTCCTTCGATTTTTGTTCTGTGATGAGGTGCATTTTGTAGGGACAAAGTTAATAATTCTAATACAAAAATTGATATGATTTTACATAGGATTCGTTAATTAATCGATAGAACTTAAGTAAAAAAGAATATTCCGTCCTGTTCCTTTATTTTATAGTTGTTATTTCTGTAATTTTTCACTGAAAATAAAGTCACTTTTGAGACCCGTCACGTGTCATGGTCTAAACGAGACTGATCGCCCAACTAATGCGATTTGTGATTTTGCATTAGTTGGGAAGGTGCCATTTTTTCCGTCTGATTGTGTGTCCATGTAAATATTACGTCAATGCTGATGATTGTAATTGTAACATATTGTGTACATAATAATTTATATTCACGAATAAACACTATCCGTGCCTCTGCCATGTACAGTTTAGCAGCTTAGCTAGTCAAACACTAAGCTAGCAATATTTTGCCCTATCTATGCTCCCCGACATACATCGAACCTGTCAGTAATGCGATAGGGCATACGTATCAGGCGCAAACAGGGACGTATAGTGGTAAATCTCATAATTCCTGCACTGTTTATACTGACAGGGGCAAATACTCGGAATCATGATGGATACAATATGTAATGTGCTCAGAAATTTTATATAATAATATTTATGTTTACTAATTGGCGAAAAAATTGGGTAGCAATATATTCAGATAAGTTGAGCAGCAGCCCGTCTTGTTGCGTGACATAGCCTCGCCCGTCACTCTCTCACAGGACAACGAAGAAAGAGATAGGTAACATTTCTCGCGCGAGAAAGAGTCGTGTGCTAGTATATCTTACCGTGATGACTTCGTATGTCGCGCGACTCAGCGTCACCTGTTTTACCGCACAGTACTTATTGAAAGGTAAGTGACAGGTAATATACAGGGTGGAACATTTCTAAAGACTGGGCTGACAGGATAGTTTCACTTGAGTGATATACAATCGACCTATTATAATTGTAATGCTGGATTTAAAAGTAAAAAATCATCAAAATTAAATATTTTAATATCAGCGACAGCCCTACTTATTCAAAGGTTTTATTTACATTTTAAATTACACCTATCTTTAACTTAAGCGATGTTCAAAAGATGCTAGGGTTGATATGTGCAGATTTTTACACTAATGTTTAACAAACTGTATCTCAAAATTGGATAGAAATATTTACATATTTTATTGGTGAAAAATGAAGTACCCAATCTGAATAATTCCCTGTTTGCTTAAAAGTCCCTCGATCTGTTCCACCCAGTAGGTACGAGGGCGGTTTGATAAGACAGTGACTTTTAGTAAAAAAAAAAAAGACTTTTTCATAATTGAACTTTTTATTCTAATTCTTAACTCTTTGGTTACTGGCTGTCATAATTTTTTTAATTGCGAAAATTAAAAAAGAAATCGAGGCATATACGCGCGCGAGAAAGAGTCGCGTGTCACACTTGTGCATTATATTAATTTGTGGTTGTGCTTTATTTAACGTACAAGATAGACTGTTAATTTCTTTAAGGTCAGGTTAGGGTATGAAATACCCCACGGCCGTACGCCTCATTCCTGGCGGCTTAAATAATTTATAGTATATCCACTGGCCTTCCAAAACTAATGTGACAGCGTTGATGCCACAGATAATTAAGCCTGTAATAATCGTACCCATGTCGCGGCAAATTAAAGGGACGCGAGGGACCGAAACATGCTAATTATTAATAAAGACAACGGCAAGGGCCCTTCAGGGCCTTCGTGGTCGCGCTCTCGTTACGGCAGGGGCGATTAGACAAAGTTATGCTGATACAGTACGACACAAAAGAGTAGAAATTAAAAAGTGGCAATACTGTAGTGTCGTCCCTTTCTAATCGATCTAAGAAAAAAGTGTAGTACTATATATGATAACGCGTGCGGAATTATACTAATGGGCGATAATGAGCGACATGCGTCGAGAAACGAGAGCCGCTGTTTATCTTTCACAATTTTGAGTGAGATTACGCTTGCTTCTCCGGCGCGTGGTTCGACAACCTAGCCTGACCATTTCGTCTCTATTTATAATTATACACCGTGGCCGATAATAACCCGAAAGATTTAAACCACGTATTTTTGACGACAAAACGAGTAAATAATGTTATATCAACATGGGTCTAATTATGTGTCTTAATTAAATTACTATTTCAGTACAAATTAAATCATATTAAATGCCCACTACTTTGTGAACAAGTTTTTAGTTGAAGAAGAGTGAGCGAGCATGACACTTCACGAATCGCTTCGAAATCATACGACGGACGGCGAATGCCGTGACTTCTGTTCTATGACAAGAAGTGTCAACTTATCGCTGTCTCAATATTACAGGGTTCTATGTTTCACTTTTCACGCGTTCAAATTTAAACATTGGCATAATGACATGAATTAGGGTGTGTGAGACGGGAGATTTTTTAACTTTTGATTTGTTTTAAATAATTTATATCTCCTTAATTATGAGTTTTTGGACTATATGTTACATACGTTTATATACTCTAATTAGGCTCTAGTATCGTTAGCTTAAATCTTTCGGGTTATTAACGGTCACGGTGTATTTCTGACACTTTTGATCTCTTTATCCACCTAACTTTTTCTGTCTATCTCTCTGTCTCATTTTATATTTATCTTGTGGGACGCCGAGTAAACAAACACCATCAACAACTTATTACTTTTTTATTGACATTAATTAAATGGAGCACAATAACTTTTCACTGAAGCCCGGAACAGAGTGCGCTTGGGGTCCCGTTGATGCTAGATGTTTTGTTTTCTCATATCACGTCATGGCTGCGCCTCCCACAGGTGGCGCCACTTTGTACAGCTAGCATTGACGGGAACCCATATTTGTAAATCTGTATAAATACTTATTATATAGGTACATATTGGTACGGAACGTATTATTTCACATTTATTTATGACAAGTTGAGTAGTATTTTGTAATATATAAAGTTAATGTAATTATTGATTCTAACAATTCGGCCATCCGCAACATTTACACGTCCCCGTGTACGGAGACACCTCTTCAATAATATTGTATACATTATACATGTAATGGGTTCCAATAACACATAATGTGTACGCCTCTAAGAAACTTTTAAATTATCATATTGTTTAGGTACTCAACGTTTTTGTTAGATAGATTATAAAATCTGTCCCGGTAGGTAGCTTAAACACAATTATAAATCAAATCAAGCACAGTACATGTAGTTTCTATAAACATTAAAAAAAAATAACGAAGGTACAACTTACAAATTCAAATAAACTCTTAAATCCGGTATAAGTCGCTTTTAACTTTGGATTTTATACTTAACAAGGCAGTTCAAGTCACATCTACCATGAGCCTGTTATACCTAAGTCATGCCACTAATCTATCTTAAACTAAATTGGTGGTGCAAGTTCCAATCTACCTTGAAACCACATGAACTATATAGCAGTTCAAGTCCCATCTGCCTTAAGCCTGCCATAAGCTATATCACTAATCTATCCTAAGCTACATTTGTGGTACAAGTCCCAATCTGCCTTGAAACCACGTGAACGATATAGCAGTTCAAGTCCCATCTGTCTTGAGCCTGCCATAAGCTATATCACTAATTTATCCTAAACTATATTTGTGGTACAAGTCCCAATCTGCCTTGAAACCACGTGAACGATATAGCAGTTCAAGTCCCATCTGTCTTGAGCCTGCCATAAGCTATATCACTAATTTATCCTCAACTATATTTGTGGTACAAGTACCAATCTGCCTTGAAACCACGTGAACGATATAGCAGTTCAAGTCCCATCTGTCTTGAGCCTGCCATAAGCTATATCACTAATCTATCCTAAACTACATTTGCGGTACAAGTCCCAATCTGCCTTGAAACCACGTGAACGATATAGCAGTTCAAGTCCCATCTGTCTTGAGCCTGCCATAAGCTAATCACTAATCTATCTTAAACTACATTTGTGGTACAAGTCCCAATCTACCTTGAAACCACATGAACTATATAGCAGTTCAAGTCCCATCTGTCTTGAGCCTGCCATAAGCTATAGATTCTATGTCAATCTAAGTTATTGGTACACTACGCATTAACATTAAACTGGTTAATTTAAACATTTGAAACTGGTACTCGTGAAACATATCAATACAAACAATATGGTTAACATTCATTTTCTCAATCTTCAATTTTAACAATTACTCGCGATCACGTTGTAAGCCTCTTGCTAGAGGATTTAGCATAAGCACACTCTAAACAGGTATCAACGTACAATATGTTTCTTTGACTTAGCATACGTCTTGTCGTAAGTAAAATAGCCAATGTCATTGTGACATTGTTTAAGTATCTGCCAACGCACCCCTTTAGGGACCACCCACCTCTCTCCATCGGTTGTTTTGCGATATAACTTTTTATTACGGACTATGTAATTATCAGTTACCTCCACTACTTCGGGTGATTTTGGACCAGTCAATATATACATTTTCCGCTGTATTTCAGAATCTGAGCTTTGTATCGTGCTCAACCAGTCTGAATCTCCTACTTGAACACTGTTAACAGACTCAGTAAAGATGTTGCTAGGTGGTGGATTTCTGCTTAATGCATCGACATACGTCATTGATTTTCCTGTACGATATTCTACGCTGTAATCAAACTCTTGCATAACAATCCACCATCTAGTGACCCTTGGTATTAAGTTTCGCTTAAGGAAACTCGCACGTAAAGAGTTACAGTCCGTGAATATTCTGAACGTGATCCCAATAGGTATGCTCAAACTTTTGTAACGACGCCACAACCGCGAGTGTCTCGAGCTCATATAATGTCATGTGTTGCTCCTCGGGAGTAGTCTGTTTTCCTATTGAGTGCCCTATAGTCCACGCAGAGCCTGACATCACCAGTCTTGTTCTTAACTAATACTATGGCTTGCAAAAGGTGACATCGATGGTGGAAGAATATCACAATCATTCCATACTACACTTTCAGCTAAAAGGAGAAAGTTCTCCTTTTCGCTAAAAGGTAACCGATACGATCGGTATACTACTGGTTCATCGTCCCTTAACTATATGGACATCTGGGTTAGACTCGTTTTACCCGATTCTTGTAAATTAAAAGTGAATGTTTGCGGTATTTATAAAGTAGTGCTAATAGTTTACCTAAGGTTCTACCGTCCTGCTTACTATTTCTGGGCCTTAATGGTTCAGCCTCATTTACACTCATAACTTTACCAGATATTACTACATTAGACTCTGACTTTTCCTCACGCTTACACCGAGCTAGAAAGATCCCTTACCGAGGCAGAATGGTTCAGTTGACAATCCTTTTTAACTAATTCTACCCCATTTCCGGTCTGAACAGAATCCTTGCACTATGTAATGTTCACGATCCGACTGACATCGCGTGCTACCATCAACGTAGACGTCTCCAGTATATAAGGCTTCGTTACAAAATCGACTGCTGTTAACCCATCAATCACTGTTTTATGAGCACAAACTATGTAACTTAATTCTACCAACCAAATAATCTTCTAAACTATGTACTTATCCACAAGCAAATAATATCTTTCTCTACGATGATATGCGATTGCTCAGTAAATGTTTGCCCAATAAATAGCGGTACGTCTAATGCTTCATCCGGCACAATAAAACAATCAACAATTGCCCGTGCTGCAGCAATTTCTTTTACAACTTTACATTTACCGTTACCGTTTCATAAGCGATTGGTTATTTTATCAGTGTAACTGAACTACCAAAGTCAATAAAGCACTCATAAGCCGATTCATTTATTAACGCCTTTTTATAAAAATAGTTACGATTTTGCGTCGACAAATTCTATGCACATTACTGGTTTTGGCATTTTACTAGTGTTATCAGCATTTTTATAATTATTCGTATTAACCATACAATTATCAGTGGTATGCCCGAAACGCTTACATTTATTACACTTTAATACAGGCCTTGGACATTGAGTCCTATAGTGACCTTCTTGTAAGCAATTAAAACACTTTATCGTCCTCTCATTTGTAGGAGCCATACGTCTGGTATCAGGATTCGGGTCATTCCTAAGCCTAACCCTTTGATCAACGTATGTGCTACTCCTAGCGGTCTTTAAAAACGGCAAAAACTGCTCCGGTTTCTCAAAACGAGCTGCTTCAGCCCCAAGTCGTACACTGCGATCATCTATTCCAAAAATGAGACAATCGACTGCTCTCTTACCGGTAATTTCGCAACGATTGAGTAATATAATTTTATCATAAAAATATTTTTCTAATGATTCATTGAAACGAGCACGTTTACCTAGCATCGCTGAGAGTAATTGTCCGTAATTCTCATCACTAGGGAAAGCAAGTTTGAGCTTCTCCTGCCACTCTTCCCACGTAAACATGACAGTCGTAAGGCCCGAGTACCACCTTTGAGCTATACCTTTAAGTTTTGGCAACGCAAAATGAACTGTTTGACGATCAGTCCAGTTATATATGACCGCGCACTCGTTCACTTTGTGTAACCACATCGCGACCGTCTGTTCCTTACTATCAGGGTCAAATTCGGGTACCGTATTTTGATTAGACAACTTTTCATAAGAGCTCTTATCGTTAATGACACGCAAAGCCTCTACTAATTGAGTCACAGAGGTATGATCACCAGAAACATAGTTACAATTTAAAGACTCACGTTCCCGCTCATTCTGATAATTGTTCGACCTGTGAGTGTGATCATATCCCTGGCGGCTGCTCCGACTGCGCGATCGCGGTCTCCCGTCGCGTTGACTACTATGGCGCGAACGGCGCCCACTTCGCCGTCGGCTGTGGCTTCGGCTGCGCGTTCGAAGAGTCTCGCGCCTCTCCGGACGCCGCTGCCTGGTCCTGCTGCGTGACTGCTGCCTGGCCCTGCTGCGTGACCGCTGCCTGGTCCTGCTGCGTGACTGCTGCCTGGCCCTGCTGCGTGACCGCTGCCTGGTCCTGCTGCGTGACTGCTGCCTGGCCCTGCTGCGTGACCGCTGCCTGGTCCTGCTGCGTGACTGCTGCCTGGCCCTGCTGCGTGACCGCTGCCTGGTCCTGCTGCGTGACTGCTGCCTGGCCCTGCTGCGTGACCGCTGCCTGGTCCTGCTGCCTGGCCCTGCTGCGTGACCGCTGCCTGGTCCTGCTGCGTGACTGCTGCCTGGCCCTGCTGCGTGACCGCTGCCTGGTCCTGCTGCGTGACCGCTGCCTGGCCCTGCTGCGTGACCGCTGCCTGGTCCTGCTGCGTGTTCGCTGCCTGGCAGCCCAACCGCTTTCTCTGCGGCTGTATCGGCTGCACGCGCGAGATGTCTCCTTTCTGCTCACGTGCCGCGACCGCGACCCGGGTTGTTCGGCTGGTGGCAGAGGTGGTGTTTTTGTTTCACGCGACCCTCTCTGGGTGCCTCCAATATGATGCATTTTTCCTGAAAATGTTAAAATCACAAACAGCAATCTTTGTCTTCAAGAAAGTAAGTCGACCTAGAAAACCTCCATAATCCAAGAGCATTTTTTTTTTTTTTTTTACGTATGTGACAGACTAAAATACCCATTGTCAAATTTAACTTATCAGATACACGAACGTAACGATTCGGCATTATTTACATTAACAGCATAAACTGCCCCGCTTCGTGATGAACAACGACTTCTTTTGCAAGCATCAAATATCAACAAGCCGCTATGCCGCTAACATAAACATTGAACTAGGAATGCGCGTCGCCCTCGAGGGCCCCGATAGCATTACTAACTTAAACGCTCGCGCTGACATATATATACCATATACCTAAATGCGGCATACACTCTTTGTGAACTTGTTTAACATTCGAAAATAAATACCAACTATTCGTAGGAAACCCACAGTGACCCGTACCAAGTTATTTTGTCACATTCAACTATACACCCATCGACCTTAACAAGTTGTACTAGGATTTTGATTATTTTACAAATATACAGTTACCAGCATCTTCAATAATACAGAATTTAGAGAAAGGATGAAAAAAAAATAACTTTTAACTACGCATTTTATACTGCTAAATTACACGTATGTCTTCGTGTAACTCATTTATTTTTACTGTTATTATTATTATAATTTTTTTTTTCATCGTGATGATCTGTTATATTAATATACTACTTACATTATAGCTTATATGAGCATCCCGTCTATAATTACCATGAGTCAACTTTTGAAGTAATTACACATCCAATACTTATAACATCGTGACGTAACATAGCTTACTTACGTTTATGTCCGTCGTTTTCAGCACACAGGTCCGACTTAGGAAGTACTCACAACTTCCATATATCCCACTTCTGACTTGTGGGACGCCGAGTAAACAAACACCATCAACAACTTATTACTTTTTTATTGACATTAATTAAATGGAGCACAATAACTTTTCACTGAAGCCCGGAACAGAGTGCGCTTGGGGTCCCGTTGATGCTAGATGTTTTGTTTTCTCATATCACGTCATGGCTGCGCCTCCCACAGGTGGCGCCACTTTGTACAGCTAGCATTGACGGGAACCCATATTTGTAAATCTGTATAAATACTTATTATATAGGTACATATTGGTACGGAACGTATTATTTCACATTTATTTATGACAAGTTGAGTAGTATTTTGTAATATATAAAGTTAATGTAATTATTGATTCTAACAATTTGCATCCGTTATTTACCAAATCGAAATAGATGAAAATGAAAAATCCGCATGTCTTGGACTTTTAGAACCCATCGTAGATGACTTGTCGAATTGCGCAGATTATAAGATTTCTCGTAGTCCGGCTGGTTGGACAGCATGAAATTAAAATTACTAGTATTTTAATTTAATCCAAAAAAATATATAAAATACAATTGTGCTGCGATCTTTGTATCAATGGTTCAAAAATATAATGATTGATATTATTAAGCAAGTAGCGAATCGTGATAAAACCGAATGAGATTGAGAACCTGCCGGCATTGTAAACAACACACTATTATTAACATCGGGAGGGCCGAAGTACTCCAGTCCGGTGTTCATTAGCACCTAGGCCGCCGCCTAAGCCGACCTTTATACGATACAACATACAACAAGCCCTCATTTAAAGGTGCTCCTCACCAGGAGGTACCTGTAATGTAACGTTACAAATCCGAGCATTCAAGATCAGTGAGCAAATCGTAACGTTACAGATTCGGACATTACATCAGTGAGGGATAGGGCTGCCATCCGTCCAGGATTCCCCGGATTTGTCTAGTTTGGAAGCCGTCCGGGGGCCGACCGGGGGGGTTTTCAAAAAGTGTCCGGGGAAAACCTAAAAATGCGATTTAGGCCAAATGTCCGTGTTACCTATTGAAGTGTTTGTTCGGGTTCGGCGAATTTAGAGATGGCAGACCTAGTGAGGGATAACCACGAAAGCAAGGGAAGCAGTAATATTGTTTGAAATTGAATCATGAACATACCCCGGGGGTTTTGGTGCGCAGATGATTTGACGCCTACTGTGGGTCTAGTGTTCAATCATTAAGGTATACTCGTAAATGTTACAAGCGAATGCTTGCCGGTCAGGAAGGCAATAGAAAAGTAAAATGTTTTTTTTTAATTATTTAAAAATAGATTAAATTAGACTGTAGCTAAAGTTGGCTTTAAACGCAAAAAAACGCTTGGAACGCGTTCGGAACATATTTATATCTATACGGTAACTAAAGAAAAACGTGAGTTATCCAAAAAAATCTTATTAATATGTCTCTTCAATAACTTCACGTTCTTGGGTTTATCGTACCTACTCAGAATTACTAGCATTTGATTACAAATAAAAAAAATCATATTCAATAGGCAAACTTTTTTTAGAAGAATGGAGTCGTCTTATTGTATTAAAAACTCACACTTGACGCCTTGAAATTATTGTATTTTTTTTTTTCTTTTATTATCACACAAAAACAAAAGTAATATAAAAACTACCTCAATCGTTTTAAATAAAGAAAACAATATCGATAGTGACGTTATGTGCACGGTGTTTATTTGTTTTCAATCAGTATGCTTTGCTACTCAACGTTGATAAATTTCGTAGAAACAATTGTTCCTTACCCCGAGTAAGTAAACAAACACATTTCCTCAGCCATTGCTAAGGTGAGTTGGAAGTTTCTGATCTCCATTGAATAAGCCTAACTAGATTTCGTAATAAATAACTTCTTTGGAAAAAAACACGGGATATTTCAAAACCTTCAAAGTATTTTTTGTTTGTTTTTCGTGTGAAAGTTGGTCGCACTCATTGGTAAAAATTTTACCTTCTTTAATAGCACCTTAATGATAATATTTCAATTCATATTGACTCCATATTTTCCACACGTTAACCCACCTATATCTAAATTACCATACTTTTAAATTTAAAGTATCAATTTGAGGCCACACTGCATTATAGAATAAAACTATTGATTCTCAGGTAAGAAAAGTAAGATTCGCGAACTCAAAAACAATTCTAACGTTATGTATTAGTGCCCCCATAGCTACGTATAGTGTCGTGTCAGTATAAGTATTTTATAACTCTATTTTGTGTTTTTATAAAATTGATTAAGATAACATGTGTCAGAATTGACTTATTAACGGCGGAGCACCATACTTAGGTATTTCCCTAGTGTTTATGCGAAAGTGTTGATAAAATAGAGAACAATATTTCTGTTTGCTCAAAATGACAATAAGAATTGTAATTTTTTTTGTCAAAATTTTCTTCGGGCTCTTAAGAGGCCTTATAAATTTCAAAATGTATTTTTTTCATATTATGACAAACACATCGATAATTTTAACCAACTTTTTAAAGTGAATAATACTTTTCCCTGAGTTCTAGATAGTAACATAGCTATTTCATGCTTTAATTGCGCCAGTCGAAAATAAATAGAAAAAAACAGTTTTCTGCGTGAACTTTGTCAATTTGGAGTAGTTTTTGAAATAAAAATTATCAATGAAAAATTCAAACTGTGGGTCTCAAATATATACCAATAAATCGCAATAGCCCTCTTCTAACTAGTAACATTGATAATATGTTAAAAACATGTTTGATCATAGAGAAAAATGTCTAAAACTATCAGCATTTTTGAAAGGATAAGTAGCCTGAATGTACAAACATTTCATGTTTACAATTTTATAGGAGTGTATACAGAATATATACACATAGGTAGATATTGCCACAGAATCCTTGAAGCGAACGTTCGTCTCGTTTTCACCAATTATTATTTCCTCTCGCTCACTTTCACCGATCATATCACCGATTTTTACCTCCAATACCTACTTGAAAAATATCTGAAACCGCTGACAAATGCTAGGAATATTCGAACATGAAATGTTGTGCTCCAACCGAAGGTAAAGTTGTATAGTTTTCTGACGAAACTTAGTTTACCATTTCCTGTTATTGTGGCGGAAAACTTTCTTTTATACATTCCCCAGCATATTTGGGGCGCCATGCACTAGCGTCGATCCGCAGTTTCGCTCGTATTACCTAGATCCATGGCGCTGATTAATTCGTGACGAATGTAGATATATCCAAACGAAAAGATACAGCAGTAGTAGAATATACTATATACCCACAACCTTATTTATATAAAAATCACTGCAAACAAAAGAGCTTCCGATGCCCAAGAAGAAAATACCTAAATAATTTATTCAGTAAGGTTGAAGTCAGACCAGCGTACTTTGAGTCGCGTTATTTCGATCGCGGCATACATCATGTCACGTGATTACGTCACACTAAGTATGGCCAGACCGAAATTACGCGACTCAAATTACGATGGTCTGGCTTCACCCTAAGCTACAAGAGCTTTTACAATTCAGATTGTGAACCTACCGGCATTTCTCAGGAGGAGACCGCTGTTGAAAAGAAAGCCGAAAGAAACTCAACAGTGAGTAATTTTTTCGTAAAAATTCGTCAGCATCCGAATTTCGTACAGTGCCGTCCGTTTTTAACCTTTTTAGTAATTAAGACCGAAGCTCTCCAAATACCCACTGTGCCCAAGCTTTAGAAATTATTCAATAACATGAAGTAGATGATATTTTAATTAAATTGTAAGGTTTGAAATAATTTTCTCAAGTGTCGTCTCAAGTGCGTAAAATGATACATCGTTATTTTCTTCTCAAAATTTAATCACATTAAGATAACAGCCCTTCTTATTCAAAGCTTAGATATTGTCTATTATTACTTTGTTCTAATGAAATTTTGTATACGATAAGATAAAAGTTTTTTTTTTTTTTTCCTCTCATATCTTTGCAATACTGTCTCGAAGACTTTCAGCAATTGGTTAAGAATTTGCATCTTTGTCTTGAGAGGCACGCCGTCCAGTGACGACAGCCATTACTGTGTCTTGATTATCTCACAGGAGGTCTCTTGGGGCTTTTCTCTTCAATCGAGTGAATGTAGATTCGCTCTGCATCAACTGCGTGGCCAGAATATTTGGGTGATTACTGAGTCTTCGCTGATATGATTTCATAGAATTGTTTATTTCTTCCTTGACTGTTCTGATTTTTAAGTCGTGGTGTAGCTGTTCGTTGGTGACGAACCAGGGGACGTTTGCTACCATTCTCAGCATTTTCGACTGAAACCGTTGTAGGATCTCTATGTTTGAGTTGGAAGCGGTTCCCCACAACTGGATACCGTAGGTCCAAATTGGTTTAAGAATACATTTGTAGAGTAGTAGTTTATTTTCCATAGACAGTTCAGATTTATTTCCATAAGCCAGTACATTTTTCTTAGCTGTATACCGAGAGCCTTTCGCTTTGTAAAGATATGTTTTTTCCATGTTAGGCGTGTATCGAGGTAGAGGCCAAGATATTTCGCTTCGTCGGCCTGAGGTATCGGTACACCATTGAACGACACAGGAGGACATGTAGCGTGTCTTGTTGCAAATGTCACCTGCACTGACTTTGACTCGTTAGCTTTTATGCGCCAGGTTTGTAGCCAATTTGCTATATAATTTAGGCATTCTTGGAGTTTTTGGCTGGCTACTGTCGGATTTTCGTCAACAGCCAGGGCTGCTGTATCGTCTGCGAAGGTACCGATTACTGCCCCTTCTGTCAGAGGTAGGTCGGATGTAAACAGGAGGTATAAAGTAGGGCCAAGGACGCTCCCTTGAGGCACTCCGGCGTGGACGTTATGTAGGGTGGTAATAGATTCACCAAATTTAACAGCAAATGACCTGTCTGCAAGGTACGACTTTAGAAGTATATAGTAATTTAATGGGAGTAAATTCTTTATCTATACTATTATAAAATCCTAAATTTGTATTGAAAAAAAATTTTCTATGGAGGGAGGTCATGATTTCAGGAAAAATCTCGATAGCGTGATGCAGCCGGATAGTTGTTTTGTATGGACACGCATCGCCGTGCCAACCTGGCGCCATCTGTTTTCAAAAAAACCATTGTCCTCGCATCACGCCGAAACGGCTGGATAAAAAGCTACCAATTTTGGTACAGGAATAGCTGAACATCCAAAGATGGTTATAGGATACTTTTTATTATGATTAATATTTATCTCTGAAAACATAAATTCCATGAAATATTTTCCTTACAATGTGTAAACCTTATAATGACAGCGTTTGTGATTTTGAATTTAGAACGACGCGACCCCCGCGTGGCTCTTACGTCTACAAAAACTAAAAAGTATGAATTCGACATAATACCTCCGCGCGGCCCACCGGCATTAACAATAAGGTTAAGGTTGTTTGAGGCGTTGAGTTACGGAAACGATCTTAGTTAGATAGAAAAGATGGCGCCAATTATCGACCAACACAGACGAAAATATGAGTGCAATGTTCGTTGTAAATTGTCTCATGCCCAAAAAAAAATTATACATTTCTTTAAAAACACAATTTGCGACAATAGGAATAGGAACTAATGCTCTTTTATTGAATATACAATTATATTCTTCTGTAGTTTGTAAGTATCGACCAAATCCCGGAGACGCAATTAAAAACGTTAATGAATAACAGATTTTTAAATGCTATTTTATCGAGTGTAATTGAAATAAAAGTATTTCGAATCAATTTAAGTAAATTAAATACAGTTCTAAATATGTTTTACCAACCAACATTTAGAACATTAGGCGCAAATTTTGGTATTGTTTGTGTTTGGCCTAACTTACTAATAAGGTAGCGAAATGTATAATAAACGATAAATATACGATATATTTAGCGACAATTTTGCATCTATGTAGTTTTTTTTATATATAAAATTTATTCAAAGTAATAAATATCAATCATTCTTTATTTTTAACGGCGTGTTGAGATTTTGTTGATGACCCAATTTTCCGCTAGATGGCGTTGTTACCTTGACAAAGTCTCCATACTAGCGGCTGCATCGCGCTGTTAAGATTTTTCCCGAGTTAATAACACCAGCTCCATACATGTAAAGAATTCACGCACGTCGTTGCGTGCCTGTGACCACCATTCGGCGCAAGCTAGGGTGTAGTGTGATGGGTTAACCCGGACTTCGAGAATTACTACAGAAGTTGTTGAATATTGATCGCATACCTAATAATATAAGCAGCAGTGTATCAATTATTGAGAGTTGCTGCTCGACAATGTATGCATTTTGTATGAAAAACAACCATGATTCGAGACAAGACAAAATTATAAAATTTACAATGTAGAAAGGATTTCACCCAGCCGGGATTTGAACCCAGAACCTACTGAAATAATAACCGTGTCATCTCATGCATTTTCCTTTGCTTCCTTATTCATTATACCACGGATAACAAAACAGTGAGGCCATCACGTATCCGTTCAGTGGTGCTGTCGCCATTATTGACGTACGCTCGATTGAGTTAAGTTGGCACCTGAATCTTATGGCGTTACTTAGGAAATTATTATGACAGGTCATTTTATTATAATAGTATTAGTACCATTGTAGACGAAAATAATTTATTGTTATCTTAATAGATGTCATTAATATATGTTCAGGTAGGACTATGAGCTAATTATTTTTCAAGGTGCTTTGAATAGTTATCTACAATAATCAATAAATATTCAAAACGATATATAAACATAAGTCTAGCCTCAATTTAAACTAAACCAAGATGATGTTCACAATGGTAGCACCTAAGGTACGGAGCGTTCTAGGGAAGTCGCCCACCCACTAATTTAAGTAGTAACTTAATGCGAGGCCGTAGGCCGAGCTCTACGTAGCACTGAAGTTGCAGAGCGTCCCAGGGAAGCCGCTCACACACTTCAACTTATATAAAGTAGGTGGGTGGCCTCGCATTAAGTTATTTAAATGTATAATAGACAATAAATATTCAAAACAATTTTTTAAACATAAGTCTTGCCTCAATTTTAATTAAACCAAGATCATGTTCACAAGCGTAGCACCGCAGGTGCGGAGCGTCCTAGGGAATGCGCCCAACCACTAATATAAGTAGTAACTTAATGCGAGGCCGTAGGCCGAGCTCTACGTAGCACTGAAGGTGCAGAGCGTCCCAGGGATGCCGCTCACACATTTAAGCTTATATAAGTGTGTGGGCGGCCTCGCATTAAGTTTTTTAAATCTACGATAGACAATAAATATTAAAAACGATCTTTTAAACATACCTAAGTCTTGACTCAATCTTAATTAAACCAAGATGATGTTCACAAGCGAAGCACCGAAGGTGCGGAGCGTTCTAGGAAAGTCGCCCACGCACTAATATAAGTAGTAACTTAATGCGAGGCCGTAGGCCGAGCTCCACGTAGCACTGAAGGTGCAGAGCGTCCCAGGGAAGCCGCACACACACTTCAACTTATATAAAGTAGGTGGGTGGCCTCACATTAAGTTATTTAAATCTATAATAGACAATAAATATTCAAAACAATTTTTTAAACATAAGTCTTGCCTCAATTTTAATTAAACACAGATCATGTTCACAAGCGTAGCACCGCAGGTGCGGAGCGTCCTAGGGAATGCGCCCAACCACTAATATAAGTAGTAACTTAATGCGAGGCCGTAGGCCGAGCTTCACATAGCACCGAAGGTGCAGAGCGTCCCAGGAAAGCCGCTCATACATTTAAACTTATATTAAGTGGGTGGGCGACCTCGCAATAAGTTATTTAAATCTACAATAGACAATGAATATTAAAAATTGGGCGAGTGCGAGTCCGGCTCGCGCATGAAGTTTGTTGTAGGGTGCCCCCCTTAAATATTTTTTTTATTTTATTTTAAGTATTTGTTGTTATAGCGGCAATAGAAATACGTCATCTGTGAAATTTTCTACTGTCCAGCTATCACCGTTCTTGAGATACAGCCTGGTGAAAGACGGACGGACGGACAGCGAAGTCTCAGTAATAGGGCCCCGTTTTTACCCTTTGGGTACAAAACCCTAAAAACAATCTCTTAAACATAAGTCTTGCCCCAATTTCAATTAATCCAAGATCATGTTCACAAGTGTAGCACCGAAGGTGCGGAGCGTTCTAGGGAAGGCGCTCACACACTTAAACTTATATTAACTAGGTGGGCGGCCTCGCATTAAGTTATTTAAATCTACAATAGACAATAAATATTCAAAACAATTTCTTAAACATAAATCTTGCCTCAATTTTAATTAAACCAAGATCATGTTCACAAGCGCAGCACCGAAGGTGCGGAGCGTCCTAGGGAAGGCGCCCACTGACTAATATAAGTAGTAACTTAATGCGAGGCCATAGGCCGAGCTTCACATAGCACCGAAGGTGCAGAGCGTCCCAGGAAAGCCGCTCACACATTTAAACTTATATTAAGTGGGTGGGCGGCCTCGCATTAATTTATTTGAACATATTTTAAGTGGGTGGGCGTCTTCCCTGGGACGCTCCGCACCTTCGGTGCTAAGTTACTTTATAAACCCTTAGTAATTTAATGCGAGGCCGCAGGCCGAGTTCCACGAGCGTCCCAGGGAAGCCGCCAACCCACTTAACATATGTTTAAGTAACTTAATAGGCGGCTTTCTTGGGACGCTCCGCACCTTTGGTGCTACGCGGAGCTCAGCCTGCGGCCTCGCATGAAGTTACTTCATCTGATATTAAGTGGGTGCGGCTTCCTTGGGACGCTCCGCACCTTCGGTGCTACGCGGAGCTCGGCCTTCGGCCTCGCACTAGGTTATTTCAACTTATATTAAATGGGTGGGTGGATTCCTTGGGACGCTTCGCACCTACGGTGCTACGCGGAGCTCGGCCTTCGGCCTCGCATTAAGTTACTTCAACTTATATTAGGTGGGTGGGCGGCTTCCTTGGGACGCTCTGTACCTTCGGTGCTACGCGGAGCTCGGCCTGCGGCCTCGCATTAAGTTACTTCAACTTATATTAAGTGGGTGGTCGGCTTCCTTGGGACGCTCCGCACCCACGGTGCTACGCGGAGCTCGGCCTTCGGCCTCGCATTAAGTTACTTCAACTTATATTAAGTGGGTGGGCGGCTTCTTTGAGACGCTCCGCACCTTCGGTGCTACGCGGAGCTCGGCCTTCGGCCTCGCATTAAGTTACTTCAACTTATATTTAGTGGGTGGTCGGCTTCCTTGGGACGCTCCGCACCTACGGTGCTACGCGGAGCTCGGCCTTCGGCCTCGCATTAAGTTACTTCAACTTATATTAAGTGGGTGGGCGGCTTCTTTGAGACGCTCCGCACCTTCGGTGCTACGCGGAGCTTGGCCTTCGGCCTCACATTAAGTTACTTCAACTTATATTTAGTGGGTGGTCGGCTTCCTTGGGACGCTCCGCACCTACGGTGCTACGCGGAGCTCGGCCTTCGGCCTCGCATTAAGTTACTTCAACTTATATTAAGTGGGTGGGCGGCTTCTTTGAGACGCTCCGCACCTTCGGTGCTACGCGGAGCTCGGCCTTCGGCCTCGCATTAAGTTACTTCAACTTATATTAAGTGGGTGGGCGGCTTCTTTGAGACGCTCAGCACCTTCGGTGTTACGCGGAGCTCGGCCTGCGGCCTCGCATTAAGTTACTTCAACTTATATTAAGTGGGTGGGCGGCTTTCTTGGGACGCTCCGCACCTACGGTGCTACGCGGAGCTCGGCCTTCGGCCTCGCATTAAGTTACTTCGACTTACATTAAGTGGGTGGGCGGCTTCCTTAGGAGGCTCCGCACCTTCGGTGCTACGCGGAGCTCGGCCTTTGGCCTCGCAATAAGTGTAGTGAACGTATGATATTGTGTTTACGCGTGCGAAGCCGCGGGCAAAAGCTAGTTTTATATAAAAGGCCGAGGTGCCACACGCGGTCAAACGCCTGCGATATATCCAGGAAGGCAGCATTGCAATATTTCTTTTCCTCGAAGGCCTTGTGGATTACCTCTACAAGCCTGCGGACCTGTTCTGTTGTTCCGTGTTTATCCCTGAATCCGAACTGGTGATCAGGGATTATTTTCTTTTCCGCAATTACAGATTTATGTCTTTTTAGGAATAGAGTCTCCAGAAGTTTTGATACAATTGATAACAAACTGATGGGTCGGTAAGACGATGCTTCCTCGGGGGGCTTTCCAGGTTTTAGGATCATTATAATTTGGGCTACTTTCCATTGTCGTGGGAAAATGCCTCTTTTTAGGATGCAGTTGAACAATTGAGTCAGGAATTTTATCGCTTTTGCCGGCAGTTCTCGCAATATCTTGGCTGTTATTAGGTCATACCCAGGTGCTTTCTTTTGATTTAAGTTTTTGATTGCTTCAACAATTTCGTTAGACGTGAGCCTTTCAATAGGCAATTCAAGTTGGTACGGCTCCTCGAGATATTTCAGCATTTCGTCCTGATGTTGTTCGGCCGCGTTCGTAGCGTTGTTGGGTATGAATACCCCGTCTAGATGCGATGCAAAGACTTCTCCTTTTTCTGCGTCGTTTTTAGCCCATGAACCATCTTGTTTGCGTATTGGCGGTTTCGAGGAAATTGGCCTCTTAAGTTTTTTCGTAGCTTTCCACAGGGAATAATCCGTAGCTGCTGTTGGGCTTAAGTTCCTTAAATACTGCTGAACACTATTATTTTTTTCAGTGCATAAGATTTGTTTCAGTTGTGCTGTCAGATAGTTGAATCTTTTTTTATCTTCGTGATATCTGGTTGTTTGCCAGCGCTTGCGAGCCTTCCTTTTCTCTGCCACAAGTTCACGTATATGTTTTGGGCAATCAGTTCTATCTTGTATCGCGATGGCCGGGGTGCTGTTCCGCGCTGCGGTTTGGATGCATTCATTAAAATGGTCAATCGCCGTTACGAAATCATTTTCGGTTTTGAGTGGTAGATTTGTGTTGATTGACGAATTTACCTCGGAACCGAAGGATTCCCAATGGGTCTTATTGCTGTGAAGTCTAGTCGGGGGAGTGTTCAACATGAATTTATGTTGTATTTCTAAGAATACCACACTATGGTCCGAAGATAAATCCTCTGATGATGTACATCTAAGTTGTTCATGGGGGATTCCTTTTATGACACAGAAGTCAATCAAATCTGGTGTTTTCTTTGGGTCTGTTGGCCAGTATGTTGGCTCACCACTTGATATAGCAGTAAGTTTCAACTCCTTGAGAGCTTCTTGAAGTTGCCTCCCTTTAGGAGTCGTTAGCCGAGAGCCCCAGCTAGTGTTTTTTGAGTTGTAGTCGCCACCAGCTATAAATCTTGATCCGAGTGTTGTGAAAAATTGCAGGTACCCTTGCTTTTTGATGGCGTGTTTAGGTGGGGAATATACAGCGCTAATTGCTAATTGTCCCCGAGTGTCTAAAATAACGATGTTAGTAGCTTGTATTTCTTCCGTTTTGTATGATTTGGCCTCGAAGTGGCTGATGTTACTTTTTATTATTATTGCTGAACCTCCATGTGCCTTGCCGTCGGGGTGCATTGTGTGATAGAATGAATAATTGGGTATCTTTATGTAACTTTTGTCGGTGAAGTGGGTTTCGGATATGAGAAGTATATCTATTTTGATTAGGGTTAGAAATGTCTTGACTTCCAAGACATGTTGTGAGAGCCCATTGGCATTCCAAATGGCTATTTTTATTTGATTGAATTTGTCATCTTTGTCATGAACTCTATTAGTAGGTTTGTCATTGTGGTCATTTGTTGCATTAGTTGTCTAATTGTGTTCAGAATTTCTTTCGTGTCATTACTTTCCGTTTGGATTAGTGGGATGTTCTCTTTGGTAGTTGTGTAATTATCTTTAATTTGAGATTTGGCGGCTTCACTGTATGTCACATTATTTTGGTTGGTGGGTGCTTTACGAGGTTCCTCTACATTAGAACTAGTTTCAATGTTACGGTCATTATTTGATTGGGTTCGCTGTCTCCGTAGTGGGTGAGGGGGTGGATATTTGATTTTCATGAGCTCTTTGTATGTAGGGCATCCCTTATGATTAGCTGGGTGAGGACCGCCACAGAGGATGCATTTGAGTTTGATAGAACTTGACCTGTCCTTACGTTCACAGCTAGCAGACGCATGATCACCTGCGCATTTTATACATTTTGGCTTTCTATGACAATATCTTTTTGTGTGTCCGTATTGTTGGCAATTGCCACATTGGGAAATGTCTTTTTTAGGTTTTGGTGGCTCCACTACTATTCTGCAGTGCAGTAGGCTTTTGATGTCATAAATGAGTTTGTTCTGATCGTTTTGTTCAATCTCAACAAAGAAAATTGGCAGGGGTTTCTTAGAGACCCTTTGTTTAACATTCCAGATATTTGTTACTTTGTGTCCATACTCAGATAGTTCCAGTTTGATATCTTCCAGGTCGGAGGATGGATGTAGGTTTTTAATTACTGCTTTGAATGACCTTTCATTTTTTGGTTTGTATGTGTATAATTCAGTTCCTCTATCTAGTAAGTTCTGTCTTATTATTTTATAATGATCGATTGTTTTGGCCTGTATTCGGACTTGATCGTCCTTTAAGACTTTCAAAAAGTAGTTATCTTCTGCTATTTCATCAAGCAATCTTCGAAGTGGTTGAATATTACTGACCCTATCCACGTATAACGGAGGAGGTTTGAAGTCAGTTTTTTCTGTAGGGATGATTTCTTCTTGTTTATCGTTATCAAGTTCTGTAAACCTGTTGGAGGTCGGGATGTTCTGGCTAAGCCAATAGGTATCAAGCTTTCTTTGCTTTTGAGTAGGATTCTTTTCTGGACTATTACGGGATCTTTTGCCAGATGAAACTTTTTTCCATTGTTCTTGATCTGTTTCTTTTGGGTCTACAGCATTGCTGAGGGATTGGGATCTTGGTCGGTTAAAGAGACCCGGGTGAAATATTTGCTGAGTGAGTGATTTGCTAACTGCATTGTCAGTTTTCGGTTTGGGTGGTGCGCATTCATTTGATTGGGGGGTTTTTGGGTTTAGCTCATACATTTTTGTTCCCACGAGTAGGGTCGATAAATAGGTCACTTGCAAGGTAACGCCCATTCACGCAAGAAGGCAATTCAACGGTGTTTGCCAGGTCCACCGAGGTTGGCGCTACGAACTGAACTCCTTTCAGCCATGCATCCCCTTGGCGCGTTACTCACCGTGGGATTAGGGTATTTTTTATAGAGGTATTCCTCCTCCTGGTCCGGGCGGCGAAGCCAGGGCCTCCATTCTCGCGAAACATGACCACGAGGTTACGGGTTGCATTGGTCATTTCCTACCAATGCTGTCTTGGCCGGTTAGGCCTAGTAGGTCTGGTTATTTACCGCCGCCAGATGCTCGGCGTTGTTACTCGTTTTGCACCACCCAGGGGATACGTGTAGGGTGGGTCTAGGAATAGATGGTAAATCCTACGGACGCGAGTAACATCATCCCCCTATAAAAGTATGTAATATTTTTTTTCCTTTAGGCGAGGCAGGTCGTTTTCGTGGAAACTCAATGTAGTGAAACTTCATGTATGGTTTAGGCCTATTTCGAAGGACGACTTCTCCTGGGCTAGTCATCTTCTAAGTGGGTCTCTTTCGCAGGACGTCATTTTCTGAGTTAGTCATCGTTTAAATAAATCTAATTCAACAAATTTGTCTTGGCTTTTAACTAATGTTATGCTATTTACTTTAGTAACAACTTGTTTTTCATCATAAAGTTGTAATTTTACTAATAGATATTAGCAGGGACCGAGAATGTAATCGAGAAGGACAGGCGTATAAAGGTTACCTCTTTAAAGCCTTAACTGCTCAAATATCTTTCATACGAAATAAAATTGAAGTTCTTAAACAGAGATGACCTACTAAGAAACTCACTAGCTAAGAACATGACATCCTTCGAAATTGACAGGAAGCGAAGATGACCTGCTAAGTGACCAGCTCAGAACATGACGTCCCTCGAAATTGCTACGAATCGAAGATTACCTGCTCATAACATGACTTTCCTCGATATCGACACGAGACGAAGTTGACCTACTAAGAAACTGACTAGATGAGAACATGACGTTTTTCAAAATTCTCAGGAAACGAAGATGATCTGTCGAGAAGGTCGTCATGACCATGCTCGAAATTGACTCAAAACGAGGATGACCTGCCCTAAAGGCATTTTTTATTGTTGATTTTTGTTGAATACTGCCTTAGGCAGCTACTAGCCTACTAGATCACAAGCCAAAGTTAGAGCTTACTTTGAAATACCTACTTTGGAATTGGATCAATTTGTGTGAAGTTGTCCGATATCACACTAATATTACAAAGGCGAAAGTTTGTTACTTATTGTACCTACCTATGTTTGTTACTTCTTTTAGGCTCAATCAGCTGGATAAATGTTGATAAATTTTAGTAGCTGGGTAGCTGACACACTGAATCGACATATAGGCTACTTTTATCCCAAAAAAATGTAGGGTTCCCGTGGGATGAGCGAATAACACGGCGCGGTGCAGCTAGGTTAGGTATATATCCGATGTGTACATATGAACTTACTACTTTTCAACAACGTTTGAAATTCGTTCGACCTTGCACTCGTACCATTCTCGGTTTATTTTTAAACTGTACGTGAACAGTTATGAATAACATTACACTATATTGCAGACGCTATAGAATCTGCATTGGTATGGCGACTAATTCTTCGTTTGCATATTGCATGTTTGTTAAGTTAAGTAGTTAGTAAGTAAGCATCACTGTGCACAATAATTGTAGTGACAGAACGCGACGCCAACAAACTGTTTCACAGTTTGGCGCACTTTAAACACAGTGTAAAGTATGTGCTAATATTGATGAATAAATTAAAAAAAAAAAAAAAGACTAGGTTTTTCATGAGGGAACTTTATATTTTCGGGGGAAAGCCGGAAAACGCATGACAAGCCACGCTCAGCGTAGGGTTCCGGTTCTGAACCATAATTTCTCAGAACAGAACAACACCACAGAAAGTTTGTGTTGCAGACGCACTGGGTTGTCCGATCGTGGAGTAGTCCCCATCTTACAACACAGCGCCGCAAACGATGGCGCATCTGTTGGCGTGCTCCGCATGCCCTCCTGCTCTGAGTACGACCTGAGAGGTGCGACGGACAGAGCCATCAACACCGCTGCTCATTGGGCATCAAGTGTTTGGAATGGTACCTCGACACGAGAAGAAGACAGAAAGTTTGTCGTATTGATTATCGCATAAGCCACTTGAGAAGTAAGTACTTGAGTAAGGACACCTGAGGTAATTGCGTCTATAGAGGCAAATGCGTCTTTTAGTGATATCATACACAAACGCAATACTGTATAAATACAACTGGATCTTTTTTTATATAATACTTAGTGCCAACGTTTAGGCTGTCGGTTTTAAAATGTTGGGCGTCTACTATACAGTGTGTACCTATATTTGGTATAACCGCATACTTTGCGGGGGCTTAGTATAGGCACTTATTAATATATTTATCCATAAATTATAAAAAAATCAACCATTCTTTTTCCATATAAAATAAATCAGCAAGCAATGTACTTGTTTATTGTTGTTTGTTGACAAATAACATCGGTATGTCACAACTGTCACTAGTAATAACTACGCCATACATTGCTGCTCACAAAATTTTCAATTTATTACGCTATGGCAGAGTTAAAGTTAATAATTGTTATAAATATCTGATTATAGCACTAAAATCTCCGTCTGGCTACAATATGCGGTTGTATCAAATATACACGCTGTATATCATCATAAGACACATTTGCACCATATATGCAATCAACTCAGGTGACCTTATATCAATTTATTATATGTCTAAAATGCAACACAATTGGTCATCAACAGGGAGCGAAACTATGGTGCCGATGACAGACGTATGACGTCAAGCTAAATACAGAGTGTTTTTATTTTTTATTATAGATACCTAATCAAATGACAACGACTTATTGGCATATTTATAAAACTGGCGAGTGGATCGAGAATTATATTGCCCTGAATGTACGTGTGAAATGTATACATGTAATCATGTAAATTTCATTATCCAGTATAAAATGTCGTTCGTTAATATTTACTTACATTATTTTTTGTATAAATACCAAAAAATTATAAATAATCAATAATATTTATATTACCATTACCATTATTATTTACATTATAAAGTATCACTGAGGAGTTGCAATTTTGTTTTAAAAAAACATCCAATATGCGACTTCGCGTCATAATGACGTCACCGGTAGGTACCAAAGTTTCGCTCCCTGGTCATCAAATTATTTTGCAAATGTAAAAGAAAAAGAGCGAGATGAATAAAATAACAGATGATCCAATATAAAAAAAATACTTTATTTTTTATTGCATGCATACTAAACAGCACAGTAAAGAACAAACTTATGACATTGATCATTTGAATACAATTCCCGAAACGTTGTACGGAGAATACTAAATTTTCTGCAATGACATGAAAATCATACATCATGTTCTGTCAGACAAAATTACGAAGCGTATCATTGTTGCCAAGAACGTATTCTTCTTTTTGTCCTAAACTGAGTAAAACTCCGAAAATTGGCAGTCTTGTAGGTATAGAATCTACGAAATGGAAGCATCTTCTTATTACGTATCGTAGCGCAGTAAAATGCTAAAAGTTGACCAAATACATCAGATTATCGACAAAAAATATTCAGTAATCCCACATTATCTCTCAATTCGGCACACAATACTGTTTAGATACTTTTCGAAACAAAACATTTCACAAAAAAATTAAACTATTCGATACATAGTGGCTTAGACTATAAACATTACTTACACTCTCAACTCGCTCACTCAGTGTTTTACCTTTATACTCACTCTCAATCACTCCGTAATGTTTTAAATATACCTAAACATGGCCTAAAGCTAACAATACTGAATTTATTTCATATCCAAAAAAGAGAGCTACATTTAAGATAATACTGCAAAATATACAACAGCTCCACTTTTTCCAGAAAAGTGGAAGGATAAGCGCATTATAAAGGAATCCCCGACCATTGAACTCCACGTGACTTGTCGTGACTCAGTAATGTAAACAATCTTCGAGTTTATTTTACTTCAGTTTATATTTAAAGTACACTTTCATCAAAATGCACCATTTCAGATAACTACCCGGCTGTATACTCACTCAGTTTTTCAAGGATCTTATCATTTAGAAGTGTAGGAGCATCAATAGCCCACAAATAGTCTAAATGATTGAATTCGTCATAAGGCACTAAATACGACTCAGTGCTAGCTGGCAATTTTTCCTTTAACTTATTAACTGCAGCCTCACTGGATAACAGATCATTCTTCGCCCAAAACAATGTTATTGGTAAAGTCACTTTGCTTAGATCATATTCAGGGGGCACTTCTCTACCGTACATCACCATGTTGTGCTTAATTCCGTAGTCAAACTGTTGGAATCTTTCCGAGGTAACTAACTGCGCGAAGTGCACTATGGTCTTCCACGAAGTTCCAGTTCCAAGGTGTGATAAAAATACTGGCAAAAGTTTCTTGTTAAATTGCTTTTCATTATAACCACAAATAGAAAAAACGATGTTTTTACAATACACCGCGTCAAAGCCGTCGATTGTGCAGGACGATGACATTTTTCCCAGGAGAGAGTCTTTAGGAATGAATTCGTGGGATCCGTACAACATTTCCATGTAAGCCACGTTGTTGGCTAGAGGTACGAATGATTTTAAAGAAGATTTCATATCATCCATGAACGCTACAGGTGCTAAAGCGAGACCGGCGGTCAGGATCTTGTTGTACTCAGGGCGAAGGGTCAACATAGCGAAGAGGATCGTCGTCCCCATGGAATGTCCGATGTAAGTGATTTTAGTGTCATCGCCTTTGATTTGCCTTATATAATCAATAACAGCTGGAACGTCGTATAACGCAATGTCTTGCCACGAAAAGTTCCAATAGGATTTGGTGTGGGTTTTCAACCACGCATGGTCTCTAGAGTATTTGTTGCCTCTTATATTGCACATCCAGACATCGTATCCAGCATCAGCTAGGACGAACCCCAAACCTTTCTCAGGACCATTAATGACCCAGTCCGCAGAGCTGGCGCAAAGTCCATGATGTAAAATAACTGTCTTCGATGGAATTCCGGCTCTTGTTTTCGACCGTGGGATCCTGTGTATGTTTAATAAATATCCCTGGGAAATCACTGTATGTGTTTCGCACATGTATCCGTGGCGGACGATAATGGATGGCACAGACAACACGACATCTGGGTTTTCTAATCGAGCTCCGTTATCATCACTGGGCAGGTAAGACCAGGAATCTGCCATTTTCTTTCCACTCTTCATCACACTTTCCACACACTTATTAATATCGCCGCCGATCTTGTTATGATGATGTTCCACGTAGTTGTTTACAGATACCGAAATTTTTGTTGCTTCTTTTAATTTTGAGTTGATTGCTTGTTCTATTTTGAGTTTTTGCTGTTCGAAAAACTTTGTCGCCATCATTGATTGGTCAGAATAGATATTTTATTTTAATTAGCTTCTGGTTTACGGGGTTGGCACCACTGTTAAACGTACGCAATAACACTAATGAGATACGTCTGTATAGTCCCGAGTTTTTCCTGGCACTGAGCCCAACAAGCGTGCGCTCGAAGATGCATTCAATCTATATATATTCGTTGTTACTAATTTATCAACGCGTTACCCAAAAAGTTGTGAGCTGGGAATTCCCGGTTCTGGTTATTCCCGCGGATTAGTGTAAAAAAAGAGCAGAGCGAGGGAGTGTCTTTTTCCAAAAATAAAGTAATATCTACATTAGTAGCTGCGTTAGAGGCTTCGAGGTGGTATTGCATCACAGCCTGCCCGAGTGGCTGACGCAAGGCCACACAAGGTTTACAGTTTCCAACGTGTTTGCATTTGTAACGCAAATAAATCGTAAACATTAAACTTTAAATTGTAAACAAATTACTTTATAACTTAAACATTAATTTGTAAACAAATTACAGTTCCAAAGTACACAGTTATCCTTGTCGGTTTTATTATTTATGAGGAAGCTCCAAGTTACCGATGAGCCATGCATAAAGAGTAGTCCTAGTTCCTCTCTTAGTTTTCCTCTTTGAGGCGTAATATAGATTTAGATTTATTTATTTCATAATAACAATACAATATATTGATTTAAACCTACACGATTTTCACACAGCTTTTCTTTGAGATCATGAACGTAACATCACGATCGAAACGTCGAAGTAATGATATAAACACTTTTTTAACGCAAATAAGTCTCATCATCTGTTGGGGTACCTATAATTTTGTTATAATAATTAACAAATTATAATATAAATTACCCGAAGTTAAATGATCGTCAATAGAAACAGAAAATAAAAATAATCATTTCATCACCTCAATGCAATAAAACAATACAATCATAACACTGGGTACTTAAATAAAAAAGTGGTAACACAACTAATTTGACTTTTGACTTTGACTTATAATCAGACCTTGGCGTGCCTCTGCGTGGGTGAGCTATTTTTACGTCAAGTAGTTGTCATGTAGATATTAACATGGATAAGGTGTAGGTATCCATAAAGAAATATTAAAAGAAGACTAGTCATAGTGGTTTTACATTTCGCACAAAATATAAAATATGGTTTACTGCCTTCCTGCCGTCAAATGTCACATCGAGTTCATTTTCAATCCACTATTTTTTTAAACTTTCGTCATACTTACTCAAATTCGCAAAAAAATATATAAATTATTATTAATAATTATTCATCCGCTTATACACTTCTGATTGACACAACATAATAATAGAATAATGACGTTGTCATGAAATTTCACCCAGAGAGAATATGGCATCCTTAAACAGATTTTATGATATTCACTTGATTAACCTTCATAGTATCATATGCATTAGTATATATATATATATATATATATATATTATCGAAGGAAGTTTGCTTTAATACTCGTTGAAACTGTATTCCCGCTTAAGCGGAAAACTGTAGGTACAAAATAGATTAATCGTTACGTAGATTCTAATAAAATTAATTTGTTTTGATTGTGACGTAAAGCTCGTAGCTGAAAGGAAGCCTACATAAAATCATTTCAGTTTATGGGGCACGTGGGGCAAGGGCATGATAAGGTATGGCCATGTTATGAAAATTCTGGAAACAGCTCACCCTGATCTGATTATAACCCACGGGGTCGTCAGAAAAATATTAAAACGGAATGAACAAATGTCATTTTTTACCGAGTTCAAAAAAAGGAGGTTCTCAGTTTTGTACGTATGTATGTATCACCCCGCCATACGCCATAAGCATTTTATTTGAATCACTAAAAAGGAGAAAAAAAAACCGGCCAAGAGCATGTCGGGCCACGCTCAGTGTAGGGTTCCGTAGTTGCTCATCCTTCACAATAGACTTACGTTTGCTCGTTTGCCCCCTATGACATAAAAAACAAAAAAAAAAAGTTACGACAAAGATTTCAAGCTCTATAAAAAGGTCGTAAACGCCAAAGTAACTATAGTCACTTATCACCTTCTGGAAGTCAATTTATGTTCTTTTAAGAAAATTATGAAATTTTGCGATAACTCAAAAACGGCTTAATTGATTTTGTTCAATATAGTTTTCATTGAAAGTTCTTATAAAGCCTCATGTTCATGAATTTTTTCATAATTTTTTGACCCGTGGTTGAAAAGTTAGAGGGGGGGCACTATTTTTTTTATTTTCGAAGCGATTATTTACGAAACTGCTAACTTAATCAAAAAATAATGTTTGAAAACCCCTATTATTTTTAAAAGCCCTATTCAACGATACCCCACACACTAGTGTTGGAACGGAAAAAAAAATTCACCTCCACTTTAGGTGTTCGAGAGGTACCCCAAAAAAAAATTTTTTTTAGTTTTTATTTTACCGTTTTGTCGGCGTGATACATACACATACCCATACCAAATTTCAGCTTTCTAGTACTAATGATCACGGAGCTAAGCCGCGGACGGACAGACGGACAGACGGACATGGCGAAACTATAAGGGTTCCTAGTTGACTACGGAACCCTAAAAACGAAAAAAGAACCGACTTCAAAAATAACTGTAAAGACAAAAATAACCCAGTTCATGTTCAGATTACATTTGAATCACCTTTTGAAGTCGGTGCCAAACCTCACTTAAACTAAAATATATAAATATCAAACAAAAATGCTCGGAAATACGAAATGGTAATCATTAAAGGCTTTATGCGTCGCATCTTTTTTCATAGTGATAATTGAGTGGTACTCGACTCGGTGGTAAACATTTCAATAAAAAATGGTTCAGTTCGTATTTCGGCAGGTAGAAACTCGTTATGGGTCGGGCCGATGACGCGCAGGTTTTTTACCTGCTAGTGTCTTGCGGGGCGGGGCGCGGGGTGCGGGACGCGGGACTGTTCTAAGCCAGGAATATACTGCTGCGCTAAGCTATAAATATATTATAAAAGGAGATCTTTTTGTGTGGAGCTCCATTGCAAAAGAAAAGGTCGCCTTTTACCTTAGCACGGCAGTATAATACTCACAGGGTTGCCAGACGTACGATAATTATCGTACATGTACGATAATTTTACCTTCGGTACGATGTACGATACAATGTGTACTATCGTATCGTACGCAAAAGTACGATAGTTTGCAGGTCGTAGAAATTCGGGTTAAATTCAATGGTTTTAAATTACATTATGTGAAAAACGCACTCACTGGAGTGACCTTCAATCGAGATAAACGTCCACATGGACAGAAATTACTGCCAACCTGATCAGATCCTCAAAATGTTCGACTGTTTAGTACAAGCTTTATGACAACCTTGTCGCCATTAGCAGGCATGTCAATATCAGATGTCTGAATTCCCCAAAAGTTATTTTTGCAAAAATTGCTCATTATGTGTGTAAAAACAGGCTTTCGGTTTTTGAGATTTTTTTTATTTTTTGGATGTCCTGCCCCCATGTCCGGTGTACGATAATTTAATAGTTTAGAACGATAATTTTAGTATGTCGGTACGATATTCCGGTTGAACTCGTCTGGCAACCCTGTAATACCACAGAATAGATAATAGTACAAGTACAGAAGGCACACTACTTTGATCTTTACAAAAGCCGCTTTTTTTAGCCGAAAAAATATGATTTATGGCCCTTCTAAAGTCGTCGTCCCCAGCGCAAGCCAAACGGAACGTTAAAGCTGCGTGCCAACGGTAAAAATGAATTGGCTCGCTTGCCGCGTCGCCGAGAGCGAGGGCTGTCAACGACTAAAAATAAAAATGTATTTCCCATTTATTTCTTGCATTCAATATAGAGAGTAATATGTTTATATTCTTCATACATTATACATATTTATTATTTCATTATTTAACTATAAAATAATCAATCACAGAATTTCGACGAATTGAATCCACCACCAGGTCGCAAAACATTTTAGCTTTATTTTTAAACATTTTAATACGTATAATATAATAAAATAATGCAACGAATGCGTTACCTTAACATGCAATTAAATTCTTGAGCTTCATTTTGTTTTTGCTTAGTTGTCCGATATTTATTTATTTGTTCATATATATTCATCACTATACACCTAGTATAAAACAAAGTCGTTTCCTGCTGTCTGTCTGTCTGCCCCTAAGTAGGTATGCTTAGATCTTTAAAAATACGCACGGACGCACCGTGCGAAGCCGGGACGGGTCGCTAGTTACAAATAAAACATGTATAAAGGCGAACTTATCCCTATTAGGGATCTCTTCCAATACATTTCTTTTAACTCTTTATTTATATATTTTATATAGGTACTCACCTATCAAACTATCACTCAATCGTTTATTCATTACTTACAAGTAATTTTACAAACTTGATACCAAATATTATTATAAAAACCTCTATGATTGTTGATTTAGTAGTAGACATACTTATATATTTTACTAGAATTTAAATTGACAAATATCAGCAAATAATCAATTCAAAGTTACATAAGTACTTAACAATTAAAATTGATCTGAGTAACCAGTGTTAAATATGGAAGTAGATACACCTGCAATATGTTTTTTATTATTATTCAGTAACTACTTATTATATATTATGTTAATTTTCTTACCTATCGGCATCCTTCGGACGTGTTGGGAGAACGAAAAACGCGTGATTCCAATTTCGATCATTGTTCCTACAACCCGCTGCGATACAATATCTTTTCGCTGTCTTTTTACTCATTTAAACACTTTATATTATAATATAACACTGGTATCAACAGATGAATGAGGAACGTTCACTTGCGACGTACATAAATCGGAAGAGCGTGCGCGCGAATTTCGTGTACGTGCGTTCCGAGACAGTGCGTGGCAGCCACTGAATAGGCACCATGCATGAGGCCACCGGCATGTACTTGTAGCGGGAAACGTTAATCGCGGAGTGCGCCCCGCCTGGTAATACTCACAAGGAGGTTCTGTACTGAGTCTGCCTGTCGATGAAATCCGTTTGCCCGACACTTCGACACGTGCAAACATCGGCATACTCTTTCTCCCGAATATTAAAATCTACGATATTCCGGTTGAACTCGTCTGGCAACCCTGTAATACTCACAAGGAGGTTCTGTACTGAGTCTGCCTGTCGATGAAATCCGTTTGCCCGACACTTCGACACGTGCAAACATCGGCATACTCTTTCTCCCGAATATTAAAATATCAACTACCTATGTAAAATGAATGCGTCATGATTTAATACAAGATTAATTTAATTTAACTATACTGGGTCAGACAAACCATAAAATTCAGTAGGTAATATTCTATTTTCACGCCTTCTATTGGCAATGGCAATAGGTTCAGAAATTATGTAATATATAAGTGCATATAAGTAAATGGCATATTTTAATACTTAAAGCATTGTGTAGTATAAAATTAAAGAAAAGGTGGGAAGTTTATGAAAATCACTTTATTTTAATTTCATATGACATATCCTAAATCTGCCGTCTCACGGCAAAATAACTTTACTTCAAAACAGTTCTTCGTAGAGAAAACAGTTTTTGTTTTAGCTTTTGTTCTTTCATATTACTACTGATTTATATACCAAAACATTTAGAACGTTTCGTTATTTCTAAATTCGTAAATATAATCGAAATAAATATTTTTATGGTCTATCAGGTAAATACACCAATATTATTATTAGTAATCTTTTCAGCTTAGTTATGACATAATAACGTAACCCGAATTACATTGTTTCACGATGAGAGAGCAGAAATATTATGTACATAAATAATACTTAATAATACAACACCTTAAACACAAGTAGGCTATTTGACGTAGGTATATCGTAGACATTAATTCACGCATAGCACCAGAATTTATCTTCCTTCACCAAGGATTATTAAAAAGAAAGAAACAAACAAACGAAATAAAAATATATATTTTCTCCCATTAAATTCATCTCCGTGCATCCTGTGCTGTCAGACAAAGTCACGAAGCGTATCATAGTCACATGGAACTTATTTTCCTCTTCACCGGACACAGTTATTTACTTTAAATTGCGCAAAAACTCAAATCTGCAAATTTACATAGTAGCTTTAAATGGAAGCTATCTTATCTCACGAAACGTAGGTAAAATGCTCAAAGTAGGTCATATTCGCCAGACGATCTAAATTCTCAAACTATCATGCACATAAACATAATCTGTCTTCTCGGCGCTCGAAATGTAAAATCTAGATCGGGAAATTATGTCGATGAGAAAATATTATGCACCAGTTTCGTTCAACAGTAGATTATTTTTCACAAGCTTCTATTTATTTTATTGCTTATATTTAAAATTCACTACGCTTGGTATTTCGACGCTCATCCGTTTTATTATCCGTAAAAATTTCTGCAATATCATCAACATAAGAATCATAAGTACTTAATTTTCCATTCAAAGTGAAATTGTTATTTGAGATAACTAAAGGTATAATTTTTAAAGCATCAGCAAATACTCGTACTTGAACCTAATTCCATAACTCACGGTCATTGTTGTCACTTCACTTTCCGATATTTGTAATTGAAAAGAAAATGCTATAACTATCCATACACTCGTCTAACTTTTCAATGATCTTATCGTTAAGAAGTGTAGGAGCATCAATAGCCCACAAATAGTCTAAATGATTAAATTCGTCATAAGGCACTAAATACGATTCACTGCTAGCTGGCAATTTTTCCTTTAACTTATTAACTGCAGCCTCACTGGATAACAGATCATTCTTCGCCCAAAACAATGATATTGGTAAAGTAACTTTGCTAAGATCGTATTCTGGAGGCACTTCTCTCCCATACATCACCTTGTTATGGCTAGCCCCGTAGTCAAACTGTTGGAATCTTTCCGAGCTAACCAACTGAGCGAAGTGTACAGTCGTCTTCCACGAGGTTCCAGTTCCAAGGTGTGATAAAAATACTGGCAGAACATCCTTGTTGAACTGTTTCTCATCGTAACCACACATAGAGAAGATAATGTTTCTACAATATGTTGAATCGAAGCTGTCTGCTTTGCAGGATGAAGATATTTTGCCCAAAGTGGAATGTTTAGGAATGAACTCATGTGACCCATATAGCATTTCCATGTAAGCGACGTTGCTGGCTAGCGGTGCAAATGATTTCAGAGAAGACTTCATATCATCCATGAACACGACAGGTGCTAACGCGAAACCGGCGGTCAGAATCTTATTATAATCAGGACGTAAAGTCAGCATAGCGAAGAGAATAGTCGTCCCCATCGAATGCCCTATGTAAGTTATTTTAGTTTCTTCGCCTTTGATTTTCATTATGTAATCAATAATAGCAGGAACATCGTAGAAAGCCACATCGTGCCATGAGAAGTTCCAATAGGACTTGGAGTCTGTTTTCAACCACGCATGCTCTCTAGAGTATTTGTTACCTCTTATATTAGGCATCCAGACGTCGTATCCGGCATCAGCTAAGACGTAGCCTAAGGCCTTCTCGGGACCGTTGAGGATCCAGTCCGCAGAACTGGCGAACAGTCCATGATGTAAAATAACTGTCTTCGAAGGAACATCACCTCCTTTTTTCGGCCGAGGAATCCTGTGTATATTCAATAAATACCCTTGAGATATGACTGTGTGTGTTTCACATGTGTATCCATGCCGGACGATGGTCGCTGGAACTGACAACACGACGTCTGGATTTTCTAATCGTGCTCCGTTATCATCACTCGGCAGGTAAGACCACGAATCTGCCGCTTTCCTTCCGCTCTCTTTCACGCTTTCCATTATCTTATTCTGCTGTTGTTCGACATAACTGTTGACAGATTCCCTCATTTTCGTCGCTTCTTCTAAACTGGCGTTGAAAGCTTGCTCTATCTTGAGTTTCTGCTCTTCGAAAAACTTGGTCGCCATCATTGTTTGGCCAGTAAAGAAACCTGATATAGATTCCGTCCAGTTTTGCGGGGCTGGCATAACTGTTGTCGCGTAGACAATGACACTTAATATGATAGATGTCCGCATGTTGCCGAGTTTTTAGCTCGCACTGAGCACAGGGACAGACCGCTAGCTGTAATATCGAATTCCTCGTGACCCGGAGTTGAGGTCAAGATGTAACGAGATATGAGCTATATTGTGTCTGCAATAGCCCACTCGTATTTTTTTAACACACGTTACGCGCGTAGCTTATTATCTTTTGTAAACAAAATGTGTTATTTGTTATTTGCTTTGGGTACTGTGAATCACTAGATAAGAAAAATCCGGCTCGTAATTGGTACGGCGTCTTTTTTCCCCGGATATTATGATAAATATATATATTCTTAGGTACCTATACGTACCAAAATTAACAAATTTAGATGGGTGTGTAATGTTTTGCATAACAACAATTTGCGAATTTTCATTTTGCATAAAAGGAATTGCATAATTACAACCTGCATAAGTGATCATATAGCATAAAAACAAAATGCATACAAACGAATTCCATAATTTCGAAAATTATAATAGTTATTTGCATAATAGACAAATAGCATAATAGTCACTTTGTATACTATACCATTGTCATATCATACTTTTTTCATAAAAACTTAAAGCATAAATATTGTCCAAATAAATATATACAATAACATAATATTTTTTTCTTATTCATTCTTGCCCATTGCCGAGCCAAATTAGGAGCAGTTACCTTTTAAGGGTCATAAAAAAAACCCTAACCTACCTATCTCTTGGAGCAGTTTCGTTTTTAGGGTAAAAAAATCCCTGAACTACCTATCTCTGGGAGCAGTTTCGTTTTTAGGGTCATAAAAAAAAACCCTAACCTACCTATCTCTTGCAGCAGTTTAAAATAACCCTAACCTACCTTTTTCTCGGAGTAGTTTCGTTTTTAGGGTAAAAAAACCCTAACCTACCTATCTCTGCGAGCAGTTTCATTTTTAGGCTCATAAAAAAAATAACCCTAACCTACCTATCTCTGCGAGCAGTTTCATTTTTAGGCTCATAAAAAAAATAACCCTAACCTACCTATCTTTTGGAGCAGTTTCGTTTTTAGGGTAAAAAAAACATAACAATATTTCAGTAGGTAGGTAACAACTTTTTATTCTTTTTTTAGGACTTATTTGATATGATATTTATGCAACTTGATAATTATTTTAGGTGTTTTTATGAATTTTAATAAATATTCTGAATGTATGTTATACCAGGTGACTTTATGACTTATGAACATTATAACTAATGTTATTATGATTATTCATGGTTAGTTATGATGTTTAAATATTATGGTTGACAAAATTATGATTTTTGTTTTTATGCAATGTGTTTATTATTCATTTTGAAAGTAGTTAAATGAAAATATGCTAAAAGTTTTTATGCAACTTGAACCGCTCCCAATTTAGATAATTGGTCTCACTACTTACAAAAGATAATAGCATTTTATCAATTTTGCACATTAATTTTATTAATTTAAACCGTGATTTATTCCAGTACAGTTTCAGTCAGTACCAGTGTAAGGGATCTGAAGATATTATGAGAAATTGACAGAATTCCTAAATAGGCGTGTAGACATTTTTTTTAGACGTCAATTGGTCCAATATTTTGGAGTCAAATGTCTGCTTCATTTTATATTTATTATGTGTTACGGGTACCAATATTTGTATGGAAGCACTAAGTAATTCGCTATTTTCACCGTGACAAGTGCATTTAAAATTCATGGTTGACATAATGATTGTTTTATTGAATTATGAGGATTCCGAAAACAATTTCATATATTATTATTTTTTGGATTAAAAAAAAAATCATATGCGCACCTACATTTGAAGTCACATATTTCAAAAACGTCATTTTTGTGGATTTTTTTCTTTGTATTAATTACTATTGAGAAACGGCTATCAAAGATGTTAAAGAATAACCAGCAGTATTACAACGCCGTTTGCCATTAATGAATATTAAAGTTCTGTAGCGGGTACCATAGAGTAGGTATAGAATTTTGGTACAGGATTAAAAAGTGCGTTATTGTGATATTGTCTGTAAAATTATAATTGATAGACTAAAGTACGGGACTACAAAAAAAAACAAAATTACGCTTTACTTCTTGTTGTATTTATTGAACACGGAGAGGTTGGAAATTCGGAATGGGATAACTAGGTAAACAACTGCAGTACCGCACAGGTGCATCAAAGTAGAAGCAGTAGCCCCAGTAGCCAGCCCCGCAGTAGTCACTGCATTCTTCATCTCGGTGGCAGTACCGAGTCTCGCGGTCGATGGTCGGTCTGGTGTTTGGTGGATGAGGGGAATATCCAGCTCCTGTAAAGCCATTGCGGCCGGTACAAACGGACAGCATTTCAACTGCAACCTAGCTGAAAAATTGCAGTTTGAGTGCGGTTTTGCTACAGTTACGGCATTACGACCATTACGGTGTGTGCGGTTGACAGGACTGCACGGCAAGTGTAAGCGGACTGCACAGTCGGTTTGCAGTTTTGATGCAGTTACGCTAACGCCAACTATAGCAAACCTGCACTCGAACTGCCATTTTGCAGCTAGATTGCAGTTATTATGGCCCTAATAATTTACCGAGCGAGCGAACCAAATATTTAGTGACGAATGTTACTTACAGGTCGTATTTCTAAAAACGATTGTCATGATTTTTATGACAATCGTTTTTAGAAATGCGACCTGTACCTGATTACACCATAAGTAGGTAGATATAACATTATTTATCGATTCAATTTTCCGTTTTTTTTTCGAAATGGCGTAGATATGGGGGTGGAAAAGGTAAAAAATTATCAGCCATTTTGAACGTTTCATAAGTATATTATTTTTGGTATGTTACATAAATTGACTAGTCATTGACATTTTAATAGTTAAAAGTGTGAGAACAGTAAAGTAATACTCGTATATTCAAAGTGTACCTACTTATGGTAGGTAATTGAAAAAAAATATTGAAGGAAGAAGAAGGAAGGGGCGATAAGATAAGGTTTTTAAATATAAACAAAGCGAGTATTTAAACAATTCCAATGATTTTTTATAAATTTGAGATGCCCAAAACCTTGTCCGCGTAAAAAAAAACCCAATAGCCTATAGTAGGTATATTGTGTTTATTATTTTACTCTAATTATAAATTGTTAACGTTATTTAAATTTTGTATTGTATTTTATTGTTTGATTATTTGAAATGCACATCGTAATTTAATTCAATAATTGAATGGAATAATGTAACCTAATATATGTAATTTTAAAATTTAATGTATAAATATGTGACATGTAAAATTTAAAAACATTTTATAAATAAATGAGTATGCGTATGAGTATGTATATCTTCGGTACCTAGTGTAACTACTTAACAACATAACAGAACCATTTTTAGTACCGAAATTGGTTAAATTTTGTCTTTGTCGTTGTTGTCTTAATCAAATAGGTAATAAAATGTGTATGTCACTAAGTTTAAAATGACAAATAAAATAACATAAAGGTTTAGGCACGTTCAGCGGGTTGTGTATTGCGCTATTTAAAAGTAATAGTAGAGTTGTTAGTCCGCTGTTTTCTAACATAATTGTGCGCATCGGGTTACAAGCATGAAATTTCTACCACAGATAGAGTGTTTCACGGTGATTATTTTCAGATGTGGAGGGAAGTCAGATTCGTCCCCTGTCACGCGGGAGAGCGGAGTGAATACGGCCAATTCTCCCTCTTTTCTTTCTTTATTGCTGGTCAGTTAAGTCTACCAGGACGTGTTTGGTATCGTTTCCGTGTAAAACATATATCAGGAATTCATTTTTTACGTTATTTTTGTATAGTTCTATATAATAATATGGGTGTAATGGCCGAAAAGGTCAAAATCACTACACGTTTTTTTATTCAGTGACGTAAATTAGTTCAATTTCGTGAATATTTTCAAATTATTATTATTATTTCAAAAATTTCATTTAATCTGCTTTCTAAAAATATATGCATGTTGGGCACTTCTCATACAAACAGTAGCTTAAAATATATCTTTACGTCGGCGTAACCAACCTAAATCTCCGAACGCATCCTATTTCGCTTCATTAAATACATTAAATAATGATTGTTAACATGCTTTTACATATAATATTTACTATATACGTCCTAGAAAAACAAATTAATGTAATTAAAACAAAATATTTTTTTGCTAATGTATCACGAGCACACGGGCTAATCTCAACATCAACAATTTATTTAAGTTACTGTTTATATCAAGAGTGCCCAATATTTATATATTTTTAAAAACTAGATTAAATTTTCTATTTTGCAATATTTTTCTTTGTTGAAAATATTCAGGGAATATAACTAATTTATCTCCCTGAATAAAAAAAACTTGTTGTGTATTTTACAATTTCGGAAATACAACCATATTTTTATATGGTACTATGAATAAATAACATGAAGAATGAATTCCTGATATCTGTTTTACACGAAAACGATACGACACAAGTCCTACTAGCATCACCTGATCAGTTATATAAAAAGAAAAAGAGGACTCTTTTGTCCTATTCACCCCACTTTCCCACCGCACAGGGGACGAATCTGACTTCCCTCCACATCTGAAAATAATCACCGCAGAATACTCTATCTGTGGTAGAAATTTCGTGGTTGTGTCCCGATGTACACAATTTCGCGACTTAGCAAAATGTACTAGAACACGCAGGCTAAGCTTAACATCAACATTTTTTTCAAGGTTTTTTTTGTATAAGATGTGCCCAATATGTATACATTTTTAAAAACAAGATTAAATTTTCTGTTTAGTAATATTTTTTTAAATTGTAAATATTCAGGATAGATAACTAATTTATCGTTCTGAATAAAAAAAACTAGTTGTGAATTTTTCCTTTTCGGCAATAAACCCAAATTTTTATATGAAACTATTCTTAAATAACATGAAAAATTAATAGCTGATATCTATTTTACACGAAAACGATATCGCGCAAGCCCTAATAGCCTTAACTGATCAGTAATAAAAAAAAGAAAAAGAACAGTACTTGGTCCTCTTCACCCCGCTCTCCCACCACACAGGGGACGAATCTGACTTCCCTCCACATCTGAAAATAATCACCGTGGGAACGCTCTATGTGTGGTAGAAATTTCATGCTTGTAACCCGATGCGCACAATTTCGCGGCTTAGCAACTCTACTATAATCGAAAGTAGAATCATTCCTAAAAACAAAAAGCAAAACAAGAGATTACCTAGCCTTAAAACCGTCCCGCGTGCCTCCCGATTCGTAGGTATCAATTAACAAATAAATTACAAATGGTCTATCTTTTTGCGCGCGTAATAGGGGAAGGAAAAACATACAAAACTGAATAAAAAGTTGCTATCATTGGACCGGCGCTTTGAATGGACCATCTAAATATTTTTTTCATCACACTTTCTTGTAAACAAGGGTTTACATGCTAGAAAAGCGGGCGGTAAGTCGTAAATTACGTCCTAGGGCGGTAAGTAATTTCTATCACACTTTAAGGGATTACATGCTAGAAACCCGGGCGGTAAATCGTATATTACCAAAATTACTTTTGTTTTATTTCCTCCAATGTGTGATGAAAAACGTCGTACGTGACTCTGGTGGTAAAGGAATTCCAAACTCGTGTCGTTAAAGCCCTCTCCTTCGGCTTCGGGCTTCTAATAGACACTCGTTTGTAATTCCTCTTTTACCACCCTTGTTACGTAATGTACTAAAAACCTACGCATGCTAGACAGAGATAGACAAGGTACAAAGTGTCCTTAAGCGATCCAAGCGGCCCCACCGCTTCCTCAGTCACACCGCGCTTCTCTTCTATGCTGCTTCTCAGCGACGAGTGACGTGAGCAAGTGTGTTTCGAGCGTTGGCGATGTAATAATTACGCGACAGAGAACCGCAAGCAAGTGTCATTATATTTGCATTTGTTTGAGTGCATTGGCGTATTTAGGGGGGTGGCCGGGTGGGCCGTGCCCACCCCAATATGGTCTAGTGCCCACCCCAGGATTTTGGGTAGCCCATGGAAATTAATGACTTCATCTCATAGGCCATGGGCAGGCCCCACCCAGGCCCCGCCTGAAAAATAATCTTAGATACGCCAATGTTTGCGTGTATTGACGTATGATGGTTAGACATCTATCATTATCATTAAATTTATAATAATAGTTTCTAGCCAGTTATTTTCGTTATTTCTTTTTGTATCTAGATACTTAGTTGCTATCAATGGACCGCAGGTATGTCCTATCATCGGACCGGTCCAATCATGGCAACTTTTTTTTTTTTCAGTTTTGTGTGTTTTTCAGTGTTGGTGAACAGATGATATTCTGTTATAGATTTATATAAAAACGTTTAAATACTCTTAATAAAAAATAAAAAAAACATATTAAAATAAATAAAAATGTTTAAATTTCTATAAGTCTCCTTGATGGGACCATCAGCAAAAAAAACCCTAGTCCATTGATGGTGACTGTGGTCCAATCAAGGTGACCCTGGTCCGAACAAGGCAACAGTGGCAAAAATCCTTTTGTCTTATTAATTTGTCTGTAAGGTAACAAATAAATATATTTCAATGGTTCAAAATTATCAAACTTGTTTTAATTTCTTACATGAATTGTGTAAATTATAAGGCAGCGAAATTAAGTGGTCCAATGGTAGCAACCTTCCCCTAATTGCCAGTCCCTTTTTGTGCAGTAGTATGAAAGATTGACGGGTAGCGCTATGTCGCGCGACAAGAGTCGACTCAAGAAAGACTTTCGAGAGAATAGACATTATTACCTCCCCAGTGAAGTTCATACGGCACCGCTGACACCATAGTCAGAACACAGAAGATTACTAAACACTTCATGATGATCTCCGGGCAGCTGGTGTTGCAATGTCTTGTACCTGTTAACTAATACTATAGTGATGGAAGTATACTTATACTTCCAATCTGTTGTGTTATGTTTCCAATTGTTGACAATAATTAGTACAAGATTTATGGCCACGGATCGTATTAAACGTCCTTTCCCGTGACCAAATGGTCATATTGAAAATGCTTCAAACAGGAGAAAAAAAGATCCGCTAATATTAAATCCATATCCTTTAAATACGTATACCTGTAAATAGGTATCACACAAATTGCTGCGCCCTACGTATAGGGTATGTGATCTCAAATTTGTCACATTACCACCTTGTAATACCATTATGTGCAATAAAGTATCGAGTATTAAAATTTTACATATTTTGGTGTGATGTAAACGGGAAAAGGCAGTTGAAACGCTCCTTGGCGATACCGAATATTAACCAATACCACTCACCGCAATACCTAGTAGGTAAGTACCTAGTCTTAGAGTGCTTAATTTAATTACTAATAACTTATCGATTTACGTATATCGAATTGATTAAAGAAGGTGGGTAATTGTATTAAGTGGACATGCAAAGAACGTGTCCATCGAGATGAAAATAAATTTTCTTTCTTTTTTTATTTACATATTTTTGCCCGCGACTACGCTCGCACAGAAGGATACAAAGTGTCCGTAGGTCTGCCGTCGATTCTTGGATACTGCGAAATCCAGGCCAAGCAGTCACTATTTACAACATTGGCGAATTTGTGGGTCAGGCCTATTTAAAAGCGATGACACCTGTCAACATCACAAATGCCTTTAAAAAATGTGGCATCCATCCATTTGACGACTCAATTTTTACGGATTTAGATTTCTTGCCTAGTTCTGTCACAGATAGGCCAGACCCAGACAAGGAAAATACCGAAATGAATATAGAGACGGGGACATCGGAATCGACTCAACCTATTCCTTCAATTTTACATGACGCGGAACCATCAGAAGTCATTCACGATCATCCAGTAGTCAACGCTGGTTCACAGCCAATACAGAGCAGTGAGGCAAATGCCAGCCGACCAGCACCAGACGCAATATTTCCATCTAATCAAGACCCTGATCTGCCATATTTAAATACATCTTCACAACAACCAGAGCCACTAAACATGTCAATGTCGACAGAAAACAGTCCACAGCAAGCAGGGCCTTCTAAAGCTTTTGTCACTCCCCAGATGATAAGACCTCCACTAAAAGCACCCCCCCGTACTAAAAAACGCCGAACTGCCGGAAAAAGTATGATAGCGACTGACACACCCGAAAAAGAAGAAATAGCGAAAAGGAAGAAAAAACCTGCCAAAAGGGTGAAAAACGCAAATTTGTTTAAAAGCAAGAAGAAAGAGAAGTCTTTACAGAATGCACCGGCTGATGATACCAGTGAAGATGATGTTTTTGAGGCAAGTGGGGAGTCTTCTGGAGGTGAACAGTTTGGTAGTGAAACCGACGAAGATGAAATAATCATAGATCGTAACTTTGCACCTCTACGAAGAAACCCAAAAGTTGGCGATTATGTAATAGTTATGATAGAATCAGAAAGAAAGAAAGAATACCACTATGTGGCCAAAATCTTGGAAGAGGATGATGCCAGTGATAACGATTATTTCGTTTCCTATTTAAAGCTAAAGAGTAAAGTTTATTTCAAGTTTTCAGAACCAATTGAACCTGATACGGCGGGTATTACAAAAGGAGATGTCAAATACATATTACCAAAACCCAAAATAGATGGTACCAAGCGTCGTCAAGCGACATATCAATTTCCAGCTAACTTGTCTCTTCTTAACTTTCCATTTTAAGTTATAGGAATTTGTTTTGGTAATTAATTAAACTGATTTTTATAGTTAAAAAGCAAAAAAAAAAATAGTTACGTTAAAAGGAATATTTTGTGCCATTTGATAAGAATTTATTATTCTGTTTCTCTTTTGAATAATAGTAGTGTTTTTTTTAAATAATATTACTCACTTAAGTACCTACTGAAACTGATTAAAGACTGACTATTTAATAGATATCTAATAAGTCTATAAAGAATAGTTAATAACTTCTGTTATGTTTAAAACATATAATTGCTTTTGGTAATTAATTAAACTGATTGTTATATTTTTTCCAGCTACAATAAAAAGAATAACGTTAAAAGGGTTATTTTGTTACATTTAATAAGAATTTATTATTCTGTTTCTATTTTGAATAATAGTGAAGTGTTTTGTTTTATAATTTTACTCACTTAAGTTTATGAGTCTGAAACTGATTAAAGACTGTCTATTTAATAGATCTCTAATAAGTCTCTATAAGGAATAGTTAATAACTTTTGTTTTGTTTAAAACATATTGCTAATTGTTTAACATAATATATAAATAGGTGTAGGTAATATGATTAGATGAAAAAAAGTGCTATGATACAAATACTACGAATATTTTTGTAATCAAAGACGAAAATTTTCATGTGATGTGAAATGCTGTGATGATTAACCAAGCTTCCTGCCATTAGTTTCGATAAATATATTTTCTTACATCGAATATCATATTTCATTTAATAGCCTAACATTTCCCTTATTTGGTTTGTATACGGATATTTTATTTAAATAAAACCTACGCAAAGATTCATTGTGTACTTCGCAACGATTCATTGTGTACTTAGCTGGATCATTGAATACCTAGCCCCGGTTCGGCGTGTACCAGAGATGGTACACAATGAACCATTTCTCTTTTTTTTTTTAAACACGCATATCTCATATTCCATTGCGATTTAGTCAAAAATATTGATGCAAAATTAAAGCCAATTAAGTAAATAATGATATGGAACAAAAATAAAGTTAATACCTTTATTTAAGACTGACTTATTAAGGTACAAACTTTTGGTGGCTCATTGTTGGCTACCTTACCCTATACTAATGTGTCCTAATCATGATGAAAATCATCTGCAGTTCTTTCATTCCTCCGCGGCAGTTACTGGTAGTACTAAGTAGGTACTACATAGTTACCTCCGTAAAAGAAAATCTATGATATGATGATGAATATTTTATTAAAGGAGTTTATGCAACTGTACATAATTATTAGGCCACAAAACACGAATATTTTAAGACGTCTTATTATGTAACAGTTATATAAACTAAACGTCTACGTCTAATCCGACTTACCTATATTATATTTAAGGGCCATTCAAGCATTTTATGTAAGTAGAATTTTTAGAAATTTTGGATCCCTCCACCTCCTTCCCCAGAAAAGGTAAACGAAGCTCATACTGCTCCTCCTGGCCGGTTACTTATTTACGTAACCAATGGTAGATATATTTTACTTACCTACGATTGCTTTATTTACGGTTTATAAAGAATCACGGAATATTACAATAATTATTGCTATATAGGTCAACGTAACAAAAACCATTGACGTATGTGGATTTTAGGTATTATTTTTGTTTTATAAACAATTGGGACAAGAAACGTCAGAAACGATATCACCGCGGCCCGATGTCAACTTTGGTTACATTATATTCTTTATCATTCCGTAATTTGTGTGAGGCTAGAGTTAGTCCGTGAGTTCTTGGTTTATTTGTCACAAACTGTTATTTTTTTAGAAAGATTATAAAACGAACGTAACCTACCCTAATGGGTTCTTTAAAATGATGTTTATAAATCCTGAAAATATTACAGGAAAAATTTACTCCCGGACAAATTAAAATTTAGCGAAACGTTACGTTAAGATGGGAAACAATGTTTCAGAATTGTGAAAGGATACGCGATTCGTGCTAATAAATGGTGTATTTACAACACTCCTCGGTAAAGAGTGACTAATGTAAGGTCGCTAAGAACGAAGAATTTAAGGCATTGACCCGTCATTATCTATCTCTATCACACGCGCATAATTATAATGTAGTCGAGCTCGTGATTCCGCGGTCAATGCCACTGAGCGAGCGCAGTAATAGCGGGTTAAAATACAAAACTCTTCCTGCTTGGCGTCCTTACATAATATATAAAAATTCCCACCACATTCCCACAATTTAATCCTCGCCAATTTCATAATAATAAGCAAATTTCTCCAAGGAGCCTCTACGTGCATCCATATCCCCACACAAGCCTTCCAAAAGACCGGGACGTATGAGTCCGAGACTCAAAAACGAGAAACAATAATTATAATATGGAGTTAAAAAATAACATAGTACCTTCTGTAATTAGTTAATAATGTAAAAACTAATAATGAAACAGTTTCTGCCCCGGGGTCATGACTCCGAGCACAGACAAGGAAGCGTGTCGAAGCATGGCCTTAGGAAGTAAATAGAACTAGCGAGGCGTGCGCTCTCACGTACAGAAAATCTTTCATGGTACACGCGGAGAAGATGTGCTTATTTATATATATACTAGCTTTTGCCCGCGGCTTCGCACGCGTAAACACAATATCATCCGTTCACTACACTTATTGCGAGGCCAAAGGCCGAGCTCCGCGTAGCACCGAAGGTGCGGAGCGTCCTAAGGAAGCCGCCCACCCACTTAATGTAAGTCGAAGTAACTTAATGCGAGGCCGAAGGCCGAGCTCCGCGTAGCACCGTAGGTGCGGAGCGTCCCAAGAAAGCCGCCCACCCACTTAATATAAGTTGAAGTAACTTAATGCGAGGCCGCAGGCCGAGCTCCGCGTAACACCGAAGGTGCTGAGCGTCTCAAAGAAGCCGCCCACCCACTTAATATAAGTTGAAGTAACTTAATGCGAGGCCGAAGGCCGAGCTCCGCGTAGCACCGAAGGTGCGGAGCGTCCCAAGGACGCCGACCACCCACTTAATATAAGTTGAAGTAACTTAATGCGAGGCCGCAGGCCGAGCTCCGCGTAACACCGAAGGTGCCGAGCGTCTCAAAGAAGCCGCCCACCCACTTAATATAAGTTGAAGTAACTTAATGCGAGGCCGAAGGCCGAGCTCCGCGTAGCACCGAAGGTGCGGAGCGTCTCAAAGAAGCCGCCCACCCACTTAATATAAGTTGAAGTAACTTAATGCGAGGCCGAAGGCCGAGCTCCGCGTAGCACCGTAGGTGCGGAGCGTCCCAAGGAAGCCGACCACCCACTTAATATAAGCTGAAGTAACTTAATGCGAGGCCGCAGGCCGAGCTCCGCGTAACACCGAAGGTGCGGAGCGTCTCAAAGAAGCCGCCCACCCACTTAATATAAGTTGAAGTAACTTAATGCGAGGCCGAAGGCCGAGCTCCGCGTAGCACCGTGGGTGCGGAGCGTCCCAAGGAAGCCGACCACCCACTTAATATAAGTTAAAGTAAGTTAATGCGAGGCCGCAGGCCGAGCTCCGCGTAGCACCGAAGGTGCAGAGCGTCCCAAGGAAGCCGCCCACCCACTTAATATAAGTTGAAGTAACTTCATGCGAGGCCGCAGGCCGAGCTCCGCGTAGCACCGAAGGTGCGGAGCGTCCCAAGGAAGCCGCCCACCCACTTAATATAAGTTGAAGTAACTTCATGCGAGGCCGCAGGCCGAGCTCCGCGTAGCACCGAAGGTGCGGAGCGTCCCAAGGAAGCCGCCTATTAAGTTACTTAAACATATGTTAAGTGGGTTGGCGGCTTCCCTGGGACGCTCGTGGAACTCGGCCTGCGGCCTCGCATTAAATTACTAAGGGTTTATAAAGTAACTTAGCACCGAAGGTACGGAGCGTCCCAGGGAAGACGCCCACCTACATAAAATATGTTCAAATAAATTAATGCGAGGTCGCCCACCCACTTAATATAAGTTTAAATGTGTGAGCGGCTTTCCTGGGACGCTCTGCACCTTCGGTGCTATGTGAAGCTCGGCCTATGGCCTCGCATTAAGTTACTACTTATATTAGTCAGTGGGCGCCTTCCCTAGGACGCTCCGCACCTTCGGTGCTACGCTTGTGAACATGATCTTGGTTTAATTAAAATTGAGGCAAGATTTATGTTTAAAAAATTGTTTTGAATATTTATTGTCTATTGTAGATTTAAATAACTTAATGCGAGGCCGCCCACCTAGTTAATATAAGTTTAAGTGTATGAGCGCCTTCCCTAGAACGCTCCGCACCTTCGGTGCTACACTTGTGAACATGATCTTAGATTAATTAAAATTGGGGCAAGACTTATGTTTAAGAGATTGTTTTTAGGGTTTTGTTCCCAAAGGGTAAAAACGGGGCCCTATTACTGAGACTTCGCTGTCCGTCCGTCCGTCTTTCACCAGGCTGTATCTCAAGAACGGTGATAGCTGGACAGTAGAAAATCTCACAGATGACGTATTTCTATTGCCGCTATAACAACAAATACTAAAAATAAAATAAAAAAAATATTTAAGGGGGGCTCCCTACAGCAAACTTCATGCGCGAGCCGGACTCGCACTCGCCCAATTTTTAATATTTATTGTCTATTGTAGATTTAAATAACTTATTGCGAGGTCGCCCACCCACTTAATATAAGTTTAAATGTATGAGCGGCTTTCCTGGGACGCTCTGCACCTTCGGTGCTATGTGAAGCTCGGCCTACGGCCTCGCATTAAGTTACTACTTATATTAGTGGTTGGGCGCATTCCCTAGGACGCTCCGCACCTGCGGTGCTACGCTTGTGAACATGATCTTGGTTTAATTAAAATTGAGGCAAGACTTATGTTTAAAAAATTGTTTTGAATATTTATTGTCTATCGTAGATTTAAAAAACTTAATGCGAGGCCGCCCACACACTTATATAAGCTTAAATGTGTGAGCGGCATCCCTGGGACGCTCTGCACCTTCAGTGCTACGTAGAGCTCGGCCTACGGCATCGCATTAAGTTACTACTTAAATTAGTGGGTGGGCGACTTCCCTAGAACGCTCCGTACCTTAGGTGCTACCATTGTGAACATCATCTTGGTTTAGTTTAAATTGAGGCTAGACTTATGTTTATATATCGTTTTGAATATTTATTGATTATTGTAGATAACTATTCAAAGCACCTTGAAAAATAATTAGCTCATAGTCCTACCTGAACATATATTAATTACATCTATTAAGATGACAATAAATTATTTTCGTCTACAATGGTACTAATACTAATATAATAATATGACCTGTCATAATAATTTCCTAAGTAACGCCATAAGATTCAGGTGCCAACTTAACTCAATCGAGCGTACGTCAATAATGGCGACAGCACCACTGAACGGATACGTGATGGCCTCACTGTTTTGTTATCCGTGGTATAATGAATAAGGAAGCAAAGGAAAATGCATGAGATGACACGGTTATTATTTCAGTTGGTTCTGGGTTCAAATCCCGGCTGGGTGAAATCCTTTCTACATTGTAAATTTTATAATTTTGTCTTGTCTCGAATCATGGTTGTTTTTCATACAAAATGCATACATTGTCGAGCAGCAACGCTCAATAATTGATACACTGCTGCTTATATTATTAGGTATGCGATCAATATTCAACAACTTCGGTAGTAATTCTCGAAGTCCGGGTTAACCCATCACACTACACCCTAGCTTGTGCCGAATCGTGGTCACAGGCACGCAACGACGTGCGTGAATCCTTTACATGTATGGAGCTGGTGTTATTAACTCGGGAAAAATCTTAACAGCGCGATGCAGCCGCTAGTATGGAGATTTTGTCAAGGTAACAACGCCATCTAGCGGAAAATTGGGTCATCAACAAAATCTCAACACGCCGTTAAAAATAAAGAATGATTGATATTTATTACTTTGAATAAATTTTATATATAAAAAAAACTACATAGATGCAAAATTGTCGCTAAATATATCGTATATTTATCGTTTATTATACATTTCGCTACCTTATTAGTAAGTTAGGCCAAACACAAACAATACCAAAATTTGCGCCTAATGTTCTAAATGTTGGTTGGTAAAACATATTTAGAACTGTATTTAATTTACTTAAATTGATTCGAAATACTTTTATTTCAATTACACTCGATAAAATAGCATTAAAAAATCTGTTTTATTCATTAACGTTTTTAATTGCGTCTCCGGGATTTGGTCGATACTTACAAACTACAGAAGAATATAATTGTATATTCAATAAAAGAGCATTAGTTCCTATTGTCGCAAATTGTGTTTTTAAAGAAATGTATAATTTTTTTTTGGGCATGAGACAATTTACAACGAACATTGCACTCATATTTTCGTCTGTGTTGGTCGATAATTGGCGCCATCTTTTCTATCTAACTAAGACGGTTTCCGTAACTCAACGCCTCAAACAACCTTAACCTTATTGTTAATGCCGGTGGGCTGCGCGGAGGTATTATGTCGAATTCATACTTTTTAGTTTTTGTACACGTAAGAGCCACGCGGGGGTCGCGTCCTTCTAAATTCAAAATCACAAACGCTGTCATTATAAGGTTTACACATTGTAAGGAAAATATTTCATGGAATTTATGTTTTCAGAGATAAATATTAATCATAATAAAAAGTATCCTATAACCATCATTGGATGTTCAGCTATTCCTGTACCAAAATTGGTAGCTTTTTATCCAGCCGTTTCGGCGTGATGCGAGGACAACGGTTTTTTTGAAAACAGATGGCGCCAGGTTGGCACGGCGACGCGTGTCCATACAAAACAACTATCCGGCTGCATCACGCTATCGAGATTTTTCCTGAAATCATGACCTCCCTCCATAGAATATTTATTTTCAATACAAATTTAGGATTTTATAATAGTATAGATGTGTAAAATAGACTAGAAGTTGTCCGCAACTTCGTCCGCGTTATTTTTTTAACATTGAAAATGTTCATGCTTATCAAGTGCATTGCCCCGATTTATGAAATTGTGATGTGACATTTGCCTGTAAGTAGTTTCGCAGATATGAGAGGTACGCGGATAAGCCACATGTCAAAATGTGCTTCAGCCAGAGGGCTTCAAAGTGCATTTTAATCTCCCAAAATGGGTCTGTAACTTTTTGAGATTTGCTAAAATTTGTCATAGTTAAAAAAAAAACACGGACTTGGATCGAGAATTTCCCAATAACTTTTTTGAGCTGGCTATTCAAGGAACAGAAAAAAAAAGAATCACGGGATTGAATTAAGCTGCAGTTTGAGTCATTTTAGGGCTTGTGCACAAATCACGTGAGGTTTTTTTGGCTACTTTTTGACCCCCCCTCCCCCCTTGTGATATTTGGTGAGGTTCTTTGCTAACCCCCCCTCCCCCTCAGTACCTCACGTGTTTTTTTTGTTTTCGCCAAAATTTCGTAAAATTGACTCGCTATTTTGAAGTTTTCAACAAGTAAGTAAACTTATTTTTAACAAAAATGAGAAAAAAAATATCGATATTTTCTTAGTTCGTTCACTGTGGAAAAATACACGTAAGGTCTCCTTCCCCCCCTCCCCCAACGTGATATCTCGTGATTTTTTCGTGACCCCCCTCCCCCCTATTGAACCTCACGTGATTTGTGCACAAGCCCTTGAGGAGGGCGGACCAAAAATATCGGCTACCGCCGGGTCAAAACAAATTTGTTCAATTTTATCATGTCATTGTGCTTTATTTCTAAATGATATATTCAATGCCTTTGGTAGTTACGCGTAGTGTGAGATCTGTAGATTTTTTATTTACCGTAGCACCGTAGTCTTTTTACCCTACTGGGTAAAAAGTATCCCCTTTAACTATGTTTGCATGTCCAGTTAACCTTGTACCAAGATTGCTTAAAATCTGACCAGCTGTTCTGGCGTGATAAGCATACAAAGAAATGTTTGCCAATAGATGGTGCTGTACAGCAGGCGACGCGCGCCCTCACTCATCTTGCATCGCGCTGATATTTCCCGAACAAATAAATGAATGAAAACATTTAGTTCAGGCAACTGTGGCCCATAGATACAAACATACCTTAATACTAACAAACCTATGTATCAAATACAAAATAATAAAACAAGTAACTAAACTAGATCACATTTTTCAACGCGTGTTTGAGGTGTCAGATAGACGTCCACGGAAACGCCGGAACATGACACCCTTCGGCCAATACTCTTTCTTTGAAGGTCGCTAGTTGGTCCGTCGGAACTCTCAACACGAGGATGAATGATCTTAAATACAATATTAGCATTTTTAGAAGATTGAACGGGCATTAAGGGCGCATGTCAGTTGAGGTTGAGGTGAGTTGCAATTGTATTGTAAGTAAATAATCTAGCTTTTAGGTATTCATTTGTAAACATGTTTACCGATATTTAGTTATTATAATTTATTATATGGGTTCAAAAGATACGAACGTGTAATCTGAAGGTTAATATCAGAGCTCTATTTCGACGAGGCATTGCGTAATCTCCAATTTAGCTAAAATCTTGGCTTTCTCACTACCATGTAATCTACATAAATAAATAAATATCGGACAACCTAACACAAATCGATCTAGTCCCACATTAAGCTTTTGTAAGCTTGCGGACATTAGACGACGATACACATACTTATATAGACATATACTTAATAAAAATACAAATAACAAATGTCTATAAATGTTTGGTATTTCTAATTGGACCAATAAAAGTGAACAACAAGTCACTACAGTATACAAACAGCTATATACATATCTCGGCAAATGAATAAGTTTTGATAACGAATTGGAAATAGAACGCCGAATACAAAATACATGGAACAATTACTGGAGTAAAAAAAAATCTTTAAAAGCGGCTTACCAGCAATAATTAAAACTGCCACAAGCCAGTATGATGCTCAGTGTTATAAGTATTGTGCGAAAAAGGAGTCCATATATTTCATAAAGGGCTGATTTGAGATCTTAACCTAATGATTACTTTTTGTAGACCATCAGGCTTATGAACTTGTGATACAGCGGCGAGATCTCCGACATAATTATGTCAACAGAAACGTCGAATTTTGCCCCCGCTTGTATCAGCCCAGTCTGTTGACCGAGCTCGCGAGATCCAATTATTACAACTTCCATAATAATCACGCAACGTAATTAACACGGGATCGCGGCCAGCTATCACTCGAGATAAGAAGGAAAATACGAGATTCGATTAACAAAGATTGTGGTAGCCTTGGGCCTCATTCGAGAATGCCGTTTGAGACGCAAAGCGTCAAAACTTTGTTTGACCGGGACCGGGACGTATGAGCGCGAGACTCAAAAACGAGAAACAAATAATAATAATATGGAGTTAAAAAAGAACATAGTACCTACTGTAATTAGTTAATAATTAATAACTAATAATGAAACAGTTTCTGCCCCGGGGGTCATGACTCCGAGCACAGACAAGGAAGCGGGTCGAAGGATTGCCTTAGGAAGTAAATACACTCGAGATAAGAAGGAAAATACGAGATTCGATTAACAAAGATTGTGGTAGCCTTGGGCCTCATTCGAGAATGCCGTTTGAGAGATCGCAAAGCGTCAAAACTTTGTTAGATAACAGTGATATCGCCTTTGAACTGTCATTAAAATGCGATGACCTTCAAGTGACACGTCTAATCGCAATTTTGGAAATACGAAGGCGATAATGATTGTCAAAAATGCTATTCATGCATTATTTCTGTTTTGAACGTAACGTAACTGACTAATTTCACGCACTACACGGTAAAATTTAAGTATGCGCATGTTATTTATGCCGTTACATGCAAAGGAAACGCAAATTAAGCGCGACCGGATTGACGAAGTTGCGATGGTCTCAGGGATATCGCCACTTGTCAAGTAGAGACACTGTCATTAAAGTGTGATATATTTCACGTTACCTATTACCCGGGAAAGTTAGCGCCTGATACTTTTGGCGCCTCATCACAGTACCTAATAAGTATTATGCACTTCTTTCTTTTGTTACTTCTACACGCTTAAACGGCTGGATCAATTTTGATAAAATTTGGTATAGAGGTGGATTTGACTGACACCTTGAGTTAAACATGACTAGGTACTCTTTATCCGAAAACATTTAGTGTTTCCGTTCGATGAGCGAGTATATAAATATCAGAGAGATATAATGTAGGTATGTAGAGTAAGGACCCTGTATTCGCTTGAGGAACCAATTATTCTCTGACTTAGAGGTGTGAAGTGACATAATATGTGATTTTCTTTTATTCTTCCTCTGTTTACCCTTCTTTGGGAATGAATATAATAAATAAAAATAAAAAAAATATCATAAAATAAATATCCGGAACAGTCTTATACAAATTGACCTGTACCTGTGAGTTTCTATTATTTTTTATATTTAAACTTTATCGCACAAAGCAATAGCACAGTCTAAGAAGCAATAGTCAGTACAAATGTGGACTTAATGCCAAATGTAAAACGTAGGTACAGTTGCCGAGAAACTTCTTGAGCCTAACCTTGACTGCGCAGTAGCCGATTTACGTACAAATATGCATGCGCAGATCCGCCATTTTGGGTCAAGAAGTTTCTCGGCAACTGTATGTCATCTACGCTAAATTTACCATTTATCATTATACAAATCGCACTATCGGTTTCCCCCCGGACACTTTTTAAAAACCCCCCGTACAGCCTCCAATCTAGGACAAACGCGGGGAAAACCCGGACCCGGACGGATGGCAGCCCTATATCGTAGTACATAATGGTTTCTTTAACATCTAACCTCTCTTTGCCGTTGCTTCACGAAATGCATTTGTTGAAAGGCTTCAACAATAATATTAAATGCTATAATTATTCCAACACGCGCAACATTGTATAGACAGTATGTGTCTCTGTTATCGATAACCTTTTCAGGGTCATCACAGGCAGACTATGTCCCTAAGTACGTCGCTACACATTAATTAGCTAAATAACAAGTACTTACGGATATTATAAGTAAACCTCCACCTCCTATAATATCTTTAAAAAATAAAACATACCTACTTCATCAGCATACCTGCTTCAACAAGTAGTGTTAATCAAACTATAATAATTAATAATTGAATGAACCCTGGACACTTAATTCATGTGCAAATACTTACCCACTTTCTAAGGCTTTGTACGGCATATTAAGATTTACCAAGGCCCCTGTCGCGCCATCTCTCCCCAACGTGTATGACAAATCGCCTGAATTCTATTGGGTACAGATTCGCCAGCGCAACAAAGTAATAAATATATATATTTCTGCATGAGTGTGAAAGAAGGAGTGACCTTCGACCGCATAATAGCTATGTATGCATCACTAGAAATGTATCTCCGCCCTGGCTGCTCATTCCTAGCAAGATCGATTATATTATTATACTTCCAGTCTCTTCCTGACTCTTGGTCAAAGAACCTTGGCACCCCACGAAAGGGGGGATTTAATGTCAGGGGGCATAGCGCCCCAGTTCGCATCAGATGACGTCGTCTTGCGGCGTCCCATTGGTGGGTTGCTACCCTCATGTGCGTCTGACTGTGCCACTGGAAAGGGTGCCTATCAAAGGCCCCAAAGGACCCTCCTAACCATCCCCTAATAGGTCCTCCATCAGCGCCAACTCATAATCGATTTGTGCTACAATGGCTGCCCGTGTGCTTCCGATACACACGCTTTGGTGGAGCCGGGCCACCCCAGTCCAGTTTACATGATCGGACTCATCGAACCTGCCATTAGTGGAGCTCTATCACGACTCATGGTCGACCCATAGTTCCACACTCATGTAGCTAAACATCGTTAATAATAGCATGAACACTCACCAGAGCATATCCGGTGACCTCGCGGAGAGACGCACGTTTCTCACCTTGAAACCCTTATCTCCGTTGTCCATACTCCTGCATAACTGCCCACACTTCCTCCTGGCGCCGTTTTCTGTCCCCGGTGTCAACATACAGAACCGTTAAAGTCAGATCATAGACAAACGAGGTTGCCATATTGCAAAACAAATTGACTTAAAACAGGTTGACACTTACCGACTGTTTTACGACGACTCGCGTGTGAAGTGCGCGACAGCCCCGCCTGTCTAGCCTGTCATAAGTTTTATGTTTCGAACGTACTAGGAAAGTTTAAGCTAAGTACCTATGACAAGATCTACTTGGGATATACAAAGGAGTCAAATGAAACCCTATGAAGGATTAAAATACGTTTATTTCTTAAAATTTGTCAATTATCAGACAAGTGTCTTGGTACAACCATCCGGAAGGAGCTTCCCGAGTTATAGTATGCAATATACACAACAAAATTAATTATATACCAGCATACACTAAATACATTACTTTAGACACGAAAGTACCTATTGGCATTTTAAATGCCTCATATCATACGCTAGATGCGAACTTAGTCTACCTTTAGCTCTTATATATGTTTATACATATTTATACATGCTTAAGTGTGGCTATATTCTCGACAGCTACGTGTTATGAAACCAAAGGGTTGATTTTTTCAAGCAGAGTCCTTTTCCCATTCTTTTCAGTCGTTTGCCTCCATAAAAGGACTTTCCGATATATCCAACGAACGGAAATCGAGTCAACGTTATCGTGAAGTCGATTTTGCGCTGTCTTATGACCTGCATACAATTCATTTCCCAAAATATATTAGAAATAAAAGCATTATCACGTTGCTTTGATATACCTTTCGGAGGTAAGCAACATTGGTCGATAATTTATTACTTATTACATCTAATTTCGTGATATTTGTTTTGCATTGATTGTGTAGGAGGCCTATAATTTGACGTCAGGTCATGAGGATTTATCATCACATGTTTAGACATCTCTATGTCTCGCTCGCTCTAACGCGATCCAGATAAGAACCTCGCATGTTTTCACACAAGCCCGAATCCCAATCTGAGAGCCACGAACTGTACACTCAAGGAAATTGAAACACGTACCTTTTTCGCTCTTGTCACAATGACAATAAGGCTCAATAAGGGACGCGTTTCAGTTTCTTTAACTGTACTTACATATTTATTGGTAATGATTTAAGCTCAATGGTTAAATTCACAATAATAAATGAAAACAATAGCCATTTAGGCTGAGTATTCGGCTCTTTTTATATGGAATATCTAGCAGAAATCAGGTTCTATCCATATGTTTTATGTGACATAGAGAGAGTATACATTTAAATAGAAATATCTTATTGAACAATACAATGCGACCTATCGCATTAGAGTATGGCTCAAGAGTGTTTCAACTCCTGGTTATTGTTACGAAATTTAGACGAATATAATCTTATTTTTCGATTCCATCACAATTAGCAAAAACCGCTCTGTTATTAGCTCACCAATTCAAGGGTTTTTTTTGCAAATATAATGTTATTAATTCGTGAAAAAATTACACAAGTAAGGAGCGTTCAAAACGCTCCTGGGCCTTACTCATTATACAGGACTTAGGCTGATTAACAATGGAGTACGCCGATCCACTTCTGACCGCCATATAGACACAAGATGACCCAAACACTGAAGCCAAAATGACCCAACGCCAAACTAAGAGCCACGATCGTTACAACAAACGACCAAATAAAATCTTATACGCCATTCCTGCCAAGGGCTTTCCAGCCCACTTCTAGGGTTAGGAGCATTCGCGGGTTCATGGGTTTTATTATAACAGAAATTAGGTTTATACTTGAATAAACAGAAATGAGACAGAAATCATTTTATTCCGTGGAACATCCTATACGCTCGTGTATTTTTTTTTGTAACCGAATAAATAGTTATGTACCGTAAAATGTGGCTATTTGGGACCCGAGGGGCTATTTGGTATACAAATTAATGGTTTTAAGCTGCTTAATATAGATTCTTCCCATCATAATAGTTGGAACAAATGTCTTATACCTGAAAAATCTGTATGTTCCTAATGGGTCGATTGCAAACATTTTGTATATAGGTAGTTAAAAGCTTAGTTAACAAAAAATCACGATCGCTTCCTTTGTGTGACGAAAATTAGTCATACAAAATGTATGGGTCAGTTTCGTCACACAAAGGAATCAATTAAGTTTGGTTTTAATTAAAGCTCTTAACTATGTAAATTTTTTTCGCAATTGACCCTAATATACCAATGGTAAAAAAGTCGAGCCTCAAGTAATATTATTAAAGCTATCGTGAGACATCTTTTTATAAAAACGTTTTAAATTCACGTAAAAAATGTCGGGAACGGGCCTGCATGTTCAAACTCATATGGAACTCATGCGGAGTGGTGCACCTAATGAAGCTTCATATGAGTTCGAAACATGTGGGGTCGTTCCTGACAATTTTTACGTGAGTTTCAACCGTTTTTTATAATTATCGGACTTAGGCTTTTTTTGCTTCGTACCAAGTAACCCCTTGGATTTCAAACAGCCTCATCTTATGGTACTTAATTTTTTAACATATTTGTTTGATATATTGTTCACTTTGAGATTACTAAAGCATCAGCTGCCGCATCAGCATTAGAGATTTTCTCGTATACAAATAATTACTAACATGTCCGTGTTATATGTCTTTATGTTGTTATTTCAATATTAACTCTTATTAGAAGAACCAAACCTCCATCACAATTCATCACGACGTTTAGAAAAGTGAGTCGTGGGTTTTCACAATCAGTATAACATAAGGCAATGTAAATAGCCTTCAAATTACATACATAATAATTTTATTCCATAGCACTTGTCACTTAGAAGGATAGCTAGATCGTGCACCTATTTTGATTTAACCACATTCTTGACATATTAACGGGTCAATGTTCATTTATCTCTTGCACATACGCACTGAAAGAAAGAGAACCCTTCATTGTAAAACCAACTGAACCCGCGTAGCGTTAGATTTCATTCACCACGCACCTACGGTCCTACAGCATACAGAAACAACGGGACCAGAAACGGAAATATTCCCCAAATAAGCCTCTCGCATAATTCACGTATATTTAAATGCTAAAATAATCTTTCACATCACCCCGCCTATACAACTACGCTAAATAAAATATGCTACGGCTAATATTAGTTTACAATTTCATGATAGCGCACGCACGAATGTAAGTGCAATAGTTACTACATCACAAGTTCTATGCCGTCTTACCATTTATTACTAATATTGATTCGCTGAGGGTTGAGACGTTATTTTCCGTGGACTTTACACTGGACTAACCCAACCACGCGGACCGCAAGTCGATAGATTCAACATCGTTCGCAACATTCGTTTATGTACTGCTAAAAAGAAAATATTGAATTTTGTATATATTGAACTTTACGGATTTGTCATTCTCAATCTGTTATGCGGTCCAGGATTTGATACGTTTAATATATTTTGACATGATATTAATTGCAAAAGTTGTCTTAATTTATTATACTCGAATTTGTCTAACAATTCATTAACGTGCCACCAACTAAACTGTTCAGTCGGCGGCTATTTTCGTCGTGCACTGCATATATGTGTATACATAATATTAGCACGGAGTTAATTTTATTTTTTCGCCTGAACAGATGAATTGGTCACAGTGTGAGTATATTTCGAATCTGGAAATGTATATTTTTTTTTTACTTTCTGTGCTTTGAGCGCAGTTTTGTTTTACATAATAATTTCAAAGAAGTTTGATCAACAATTGCATTATGTTATAACTATCAAAAACTTAAATCAAGTGAAGAATATGGTAAGCCGGCCATATTTTGTAACTAATTTGATCGAAGTCATTCACATTACATATAATAAAATGAAAATAAAATCATATTCGTGTGCCATTTCACAATCAGGATTGTTATTAGGTAGAAATAAATTAAGAAAATGTCTAATATTCTACATCCAAGCATTACAGATCGTTAGGTTGAGCACAAGCACATTAAAAACAAACAAGTATGGTGAATGCACCAATAATAGAGCAATTAAGACTATAATCAGTATGACAAGGAATCGTGTTGAACATTGGAGTCACTTGCGTATGTATTCCCATTCAAATAGCACGTTGAAGTTATAGCGTGTACTGTGACGTAAGTAACACCAAACGGGCCTATGACGGTCGCGTGTATCAAGCGATAAATAAGTGACAAACCATCGGTTTCTCTTGTACTTACATAGTTGTAACAATGACGGACGCTTTGATATTGATGTCAATACAGCCCTGACTGCAATCATAGCGCCTCAGCTGTGGTCCCCGTGGGCCGCGTGTTAAGGCAAATTTTTATGATTTTTTACAGATACTTATAAGTATAAGGGTTCAAATATGGCTTGAACTGGCAGAGGGGTTATGATTGTAGTCAGCTACAGAAATAGCGTGACCCAACTTCGCTAATACTGACATGTATTGTATAATTTTACAAACACATTTTTTCAGACAGACTTTTTCTTAATATATTCACCCGTTATTCGAGCATAACTTCGAACTGCGACCACCGGCATTCACTGCCTAGTGCCTACCGTAAAAACGCTTTATCTTTAAATTAATCGCATGTATAACGGTCTTATACTTATTTACCAGTGTTATGCTAGTATGTACTATGAAGTTGGTGTATCGTTTACAATTTGAGATTTTAAGTTCCAAATAAATGTGTACAAAAGGTGTACCTCAATGTATTACTAATATTACAACCCCACCTTTCACGCTTGTTAGTGTTGGAGGTTTTGGATGAGATTATTTTGTTAATTAATGATTATCAGATGAAGCAATGTGTACCAAATATGCCAAATCGAGTACTGAATAAGTAATCTTACAAAACTTGTTAATATATTGGAGCAGATTATAACAATTTATTACATGCTGACAAATCGGCTTTTATACACATTCATATGAATCTAATTTCGGCACAAATATTTCCTTTACTAATATTTAAAAATAGAACAGCATTTTATGACCTAACTACTATTTTGACGACGCGTTTGGCTCGGTTTGTAGACACCTGCCTACTGAGCGGCGGTCCCGGGTTCGAATCCCGGCCGGGGCAAATATTTGTGTGATGAACTCGAATATTTGTGCTTGGGTCATGGTTGTTCTATGTATTTAAGTATATATTTATCTATATAAGTACGTATATCGTCGTCTAGTACCCATAACACAAGCCTTCTTGAGCTTAATTTGGGACTAGATCGATTTGTGTGAGGTTGTCCGATATTTATTTATTTATTTATTTATTGCTTTAGGATGCCACCTAAGTTTATGAAGTAACTGAAACTTTCTGCATAGCCACTCAATTGCTTCGAATTTTGAGTTGGACTCTATTTATATAATAAAATAAGAGCGGTGACAGGTAGCCGTAGTTACCAAAAGCAATCTAGTGGATAAGTTAATTAATTATTAATCATAGTACAGGCAAAAACACATGTCAGACCTTAAATACCTATCTAACTGCATTACGTGGTAAATTAAAGGAACTATTTATTTGATTGCGTAACTGTACATAAACTATATACCTATACCTGAATATGTTGCGGACATTAAAATATGACAGACATTATATAGCATAGATGTACAGTAAAGGAAACTGAAACGAGTACCTTTCTGACCTTTATTGTCACTGTGATAAGAGCAGAAAGGGAAGTGTCTCAATTTCCTTGGCTGTACAGTCAGAATCAAAAGTAGCTGATAATTTTAGTATGCAATTGGTCATATGCCAGTAGTAAAATTTACAGTTATCTTTGATGCTAACCTTAGCAGTGTTCAGAAAATTCTCGCATGGAACGATTAGAAATATCCATATAATTCGATTTTTTTCCCCGTGATACCTGGCATCCGTTAGATAGTAGCATAAGTATAGTATCAAAAACGACCGGACGGTCTATACATAGGACATACTGGCTTTTGCTTCGGCATCGAGTTATTAATGACGCGATCTCGTCATTCAAAGTAAACTATTTGTACAGCAAAAACACTGTCATATGTGAAGCACATCCGACCGTTCTGGTGCGGACACTAGGCTTTGGGGGAACAGACTAGGCATCCTTCAATCGTTGATACCTGAAGAATTAATAATTGGTATTCATTCTAGGTATCCAAGTGCAAACAACTGACTACCAAGTTTGTGAGAATTCTCTTCAACCTCATTCACCTATCTATAAAATTAATTTGCCCTCTCGTGATTATCATAGTCATCGACCAGTTATGGATATTCAATTTATTGAAATTTCTCAGATATAATAAATAGGATTATTTCTCATCGTTTTATGTAGCAAAATCAAGTAAAATAATAGTTCCAAATACGATTTTATAAATAAGTTAACGCATCTTTAGGTGTCGTTTAGATTGGGCACATACGTGTCTTAGGAAGTTGGAAATATCTACGTATTTTTAACAGACTTCAAAAAAGCAGGTTCTTATTTCGATTGTATGTTGTTTTTTTAAATATGTTACTCGATCATTTAGCCAACTACGAATCGATTTTGATGATTCTTTTTTTGTTTGGTAGATCATACTTCGGACGTGGTCCCATATAAAGTTAACCGAAATTGATTTAGAAAATGTGATTATTATGCTGTTGGAAAAGGGGCTGTCGTCCGTTTTTGTCGTCCAGTGGCGTAGTTAGGCTTGGGAAAACCTCGTGGAACTCCATGTGTGACCCAGTAGGCAATAGGTATAGTGGGATTCGCGTAAAAAGAGCGCTGTCAATCTCACTGCGCAGTAGTAATTTATACTGTGCGGGAAGATTGAGAACGTTATCTTTACATGAATTTAAGTATATTTATTTCTATAGATAGGCACTGATACTATTTCGTCCACGGTACGGCAATGTATATAACCCACATCATAATTAAAGATGCGACTAACATTAAAAGCAAACTTTACCTGAGAACATTTTGAACAAATATGGCAAATCAAATACATACGACACGGTAAAGAAGACGTATGGTAAAGTTAATGTCAAAATTAATAGATTGGTCTACCTTGTTTTTTATTATTATTATGACGCATTTAAGTAAAATGCCCTTTTCATTCGAAACTCTTGGTTTGAAGTATACCCATTCTTATTTATCAGTAATGCATGAATGACCTAAGGATAAACACGTTACTTTGAAGATTCACGGAGCGAATGCGAATCGACCGTGTTATTACTAAATTGCTTCGTTGGTTATATTAATTTGAGACATCAAAAATATTTCTATTGCTTAAATTTACACCTAAACCTAATCAAACGGTTGACGGGATAAAAATACATCGGCCATAATTTAAGGCGATTCCAAATTCACGACTTATTTTATTACTACCGTAGTAAGTTAATTCTTTTCAAGAATTCATTTACAAACTTCAACTGGGGAATATTTAAATTACGCATTTGTAAATTTATCTAGAAAGGGAAAATCTCGAAAACGCTTTTCGTAAAAATGTTGTACTTGCGTGCCAAATTCATTTAATATCTTATACAAGTTTATTAATGATCTCTTTCGAAGGTTCCCACTTCTTTAATTTCATAAATCCGTATCATGCGAAGGCTTAGATACACACAAAGTAACTAAATCCTAATCTCCGCTCAACCACACTTTTAGGACACATAAAATATTAAATTAGCACTTATAATATTCAATCGATTAAATAAAAAATGTTATTCCGTCTACAAATGAGTTTCTATTAATTTAAGTAGTTCCTAATCAAATAAGCAACAATGATCGGTTACACATTTATTTCTAACTAAACTTATCAATAAATTATAATAAATCATTGCACTTAGTACTTTATTCTCAGAATGGTTAAGACAGCTTCAGAAATACGCCAACAGAACCTCAGTTCGATAAAACAGAGACAATATTTTTGAAGCTGACAACACATAGTCACTGCAAGCGTATAATTAAAAAAAGTCAAACATGACGTTTACAACTGTCAAACTATGCACTCGAGTCCAGAACTAAAAAAAAAACAAACAAAAAAAAACATCCGTAGATCATACTACTGCATTACTTACGTAAACTTAAATCACTCGCAACACTGTCCATAGCGTTCCCTCAACGGTAATGCATACTGAAATTCCAAATTTAAAATACCCTATCACCTTATTATTGCCACTGTACCAGTTGGAACCGGTGCCATCCGACGGTCCCGAGCGGGCGATACTTCGGTGCGAAGCGTGTACATCTGAGGAACGTACCGAAGAAAATTCTAAAGGCCAGAATTTGTTCTCCGTCGGTCACGACGGAAGAGATTTGCGCAAGCTAAATAAATGCGAGGTCCCTAGGAAACTTGGGCACGCGACTAAAGCCAGCGTAAGCCGTCTGTGTCGCTTGAGCGTCGGTCACGCGTGACTGGGTGAGTAGGGGCCGGGTGTGTGTGTGCGGCACGGTCCTCAGACGCGGCAGCGGCCGGGCGGCGCGCGCGCGCGCAGCGTCCGTCAATACGCGCGCCGCTCCTCCGCCTCCGACATCTGCAACACAAACACGCGGTGAGTGCTCTGCGGGGCTGCACTGTCAATAAGCTCGCTTCTGACACAGACCGAGGGCCGTGGACCATCAAGTAGATGCTGTGTCATTTTTTGTAACGTGCACCTTATGCCACGACCACACGCTTGCCGTGCTTCGGCAAGCCTAAAGGCCGCAGTTATATGTTAAGTGTGCACGATGTTGTTCCGTCTCATTCTAATATACAGGGTGGCCCATTTAGATCGGTCTGTATGGGAAAGTCTAAAACTATGAGACATTCGAAGATCTGTTCTTAGGAACCATGTCATCGATTTTAATACCTCACAAGAAAAGCTGCAAAAAAACCTTTTCATCTCTTCTGTTCGGAAAGTGTCATTTTCATGAGTAAATAGCCGGGTGGAAAATAGCTTTTCTATCCCTAGGGTGGAAAGTATTTTTTTTTTAATTGCCACGGAGTCAAAGATAATTGCCATCTAGATGCACGTCGTGACCAACTCAATTAGATACAATCCAGTCGGCCGTGGTAAGTGGCCATTGAAAAATGGTTTCCAAAGGCAAATATAGGCTAGCTTAATTTATTTTTATTTAATTATTAAATATAAATTTGCATTATAATCATATTACATACATTTAATTCCATCCCACATTTATTGATAGATCGTACATTTATTTAAAAAATAAAATTAAAAACATTTTATTGTTTTATTTTTTACTTTTTAAATGTTGGCGGTACGTAAATCTTAACTTTTTTTTATCTATTATTATTAAAAGTAATAATAATGAAAGTTTGCAATTGAAAAAGCATTAGATATAAATATCGTGGAGGGAACACGAGATTAAATATAAATGTCGTGTCTTTAATTAGTTATAAATGACATGGACATTAATATAACTCGCTCATGACATTTATGTGTGTAGTATTTTATTTTCCTCGCAGTCGAAATGAAAAGTAGAGTGTTTAACTCGGGTGAAATTACCCATTTCACCCTCGAACTATCTTCTCACTTCGTTCGAGCGCCAGAAATATCTCGGGTGCAATGGGTCACTTTCTACCCTTGGTTAACAATCTACTATTACTCAGCTCGGGAATCGAACCCGAACGTTTTGAAAAATAACACTAACATTATTCCTACTTAGATATCAAATGTGTATATTCGATTCCCGAGCTGAGTAAAGGCTTTGTTTACTGTATGAATGCAGTTTTTCTTGTTATCAAAATCGATGACATGGTTCCTAAGAACAGATATTCGTATGTCTTATAGTTTCAGACTTTCCCCTACAGACCGATCTAAATGGGCCACCCTGTATATGTAACTGCGTCCTAAAGGCTTGCTAAGGCTTGGCAAGCATGTGGTCCCGGCATTAGTCTTAGCTTTGCAGGGTTCGGCAAATCAATCAAGTCGATCGTTTAGCGCTTCAAAGGACTCGAAAATGCCCGCAGCGCGCACACGAAGTGCTCCTACACTACTCGGCTGACCTCATGTTTGTTTTCTGTGTCAATCTAACGACATAAAAAAAAAAAAAGATATTTATTGAACAAAAACATGTTTTTTGGGTACAAATGTTCGCAAACAGCTGCAGTAGTGTAAACTGTGTCGCAGCTATTTATTTATCAGTGAGACGTGACAAGTCCTCCCGAAGTTGAACGTCTGTAGATGCACTTCAGACTGCGGTCAGGTTTCCCCGAGTACATTATCTCGGAACTACGCGAGTAGCGTGCTTAGAAGAGGCATATGGGCCATTTTTTCTAAAGTAGTACACTATTTTTTTTTTTTACTTTTCAATATTTTGGGTATTTTCTACTCAGAATCACGAGCTCTTTCGATCTAATTAGGAGAAAAAAATTGCCCCAATGTTTTTTCGTTTCATTCCGTTACCATTTCCATATAACATACTACAGCGGTAACGGAATGGAAAAACAAAAAACGTATGAAAATTTTGAAACAATTTTTTTCTCCTAATTCGATCGAAAGAGCTCGTGATTCTGAGTAGAAAATACCCAAAACATCGAAAAAAAAAAGTGGGATGTACAACTTTAGAAAAAATGGCCCATGTAAGCCCGCTAGTTGACTGTGGGTGTGCTGTGGGTGTGCTGTGGCGGTACTCACGTCGCGGTGGCGATGGCGCTTGTGCGGCGGCTCGTCCGGCGCCGCCTCGATCACCAGCTCGCCGGCCAGCGCCTCGCACTCGCCGCCGTACCTGCCCCTGAGACAAAAGATAACATAAGCTACGTCCACAGACTAATGGGTCGTTCTTCTTTTTTACCTACAATACATCGGAGTTCCATTATTGTGGTGGCAGTGTACAATAAAAAAAATGCATTTGTTTTTTTATTAGGACTAATTGAAGTTCCCTTCACGGCCAATACTGTCAATTCAGCGGGGACCACATTTTGGCTTACCACTGACGGCATTCTACGAAAAACAAACGATTGAAAAAAAAATGCTGGTTAGAGAACCTGGAAGATCACATAATATTAATAGATGGAAAAATATGGACGATTATTCGAACATTATAAAATTTAAAATATAAATAGACAAAGGACAGACTATTGTAGGTAAAAAAAAAAGAACGACCCTAATACTACTCCAGCGACGCTAAATGTCATCTGCATAGAATCATCCGACAAGCGTGTAAATACCAGCTCACATATGCATAGGCAACCAACTAACCAGTCATTAAACAGTCCGCTACCAATAACTGCCAGTAGGATACTAACGTTGGTCCTTCGAACCCGACCAATTGAACTCTGCAGACTTAGTCTGGTCAGACACTACAGATTACATAAGTGTCCATAAAAAAATAGGGCCAAATGTTGTTAATTTCAGAGAAAACTGACTATAATAGTCGACAGTCAACGTCGTTAATAACCAACAGACTATAGTGAAATTAGACTTAAAGTAAACGTCATTTTCCACTTTATGGCCTATTAACAAAAGCCGCGTCGCTTGAGAGTGCGACTTAAACTAGACTCGATGTTTTAAAATCGCAAACATGTGTTAACGTATACGTACAGGTAGGGCTCGTGGTGCATCGCGTCGCCTTCCTCCTGGATAGAGACCAGCCCGCCAGTGCTCGTGCCGACCACGTACTTCTCTGTAACACCATACACAGAAAGTTAATACCATTATAAACAGTCTAATAAACTTTTTATCATACAAGAAAATCTATAATAATGATGATGAATATGTGTGTGTAGATAAAGCAGTGTATAAAACACTCGTGTGATCCTATTGTGAAACTCGCCTTTGGCTCTTTTCATAAAACCACACTAGTATCTTAAGACCTCTCATAATGTAACAGTTGCATAATCTACTAATAAGTAACATCGCGGTGTCACCCACGCTCAGTGGCATCGGTATAGGAAACACTGTGACAATTTGCATTTATTTTCGCAGAGTTAGTTACTTATAAGGCAGTTGGGCTGAACAGAAGCAAAGCTGAGCTCAGATGTGTAAAGGGGACCAATCATATTCCTCAGATTTAAATATACTTCATTCAGGTTTCAAAGACGCAGCCTGGTTGGCTCATTTTCTCCGCTGCGATTGTCGCGTTATGATAGGCGGTTTACTGCAGCGATGCCTTAGCACCACGTGTTTGGCGAGACGCGAGCGTCCGGTCCTATCTGTAGGTCAGTTACGTGACTAAGCTGAGATTTATATAGTTATTTTTTAGGCACAACATAGGTAAGGGCTCCACTTCGCCTGGTGGTAAGCACCCCTTTTTGCTTAAAGCCCAAGTCAAGAAACCGACGATACCATGTCAGTTGACACTGCCATGCTGGCTCGAGAGATGCTTCGTCACGCTACGTTTGACGAGTGCCATATTATAAGAAGGTCCTATTAGCTGTAGTTTGCAAGCGATGGCGACGACTCCGTCGACCGCACCACCGAAGTGGAGTGTCCAAGTGAATACACGGCTTTAGGCGAATATTTAGTGAATGCTGACCTTCCCGCTCGCCGCCTGCCCCGTTGGTGACGACGGTGATCTGGTGTCCCGCCATCACCAGCCCGCTGCCGCCCGCGCTGTACGAGATGCCGTGCCCTGCGCAACACACACAAACCATAAATACGCGACGACGCGGTCGGCGCAGTGGTAAAGCAGTTGCCTGAGCCGACGGCCCTGGGTTCGAATCCCGGGCAAATATTTGTGTGATAAACTCGAATATTTGTGCCTGGGTCATGGATGTTATTTGTATTTATCTATATAAGTACGTTTATCAACGTCTAGAACCCATAACACAAGCCTACTAGAGCTTGCTGTAGGACTAGTTCGATTTGAGTGCGGTTGTCCGATATTTATATTTATTATTAATATTGAATTACGAATCCGCCAACATCGACCCATCGCTTTCTATGGATTGCTATGAAATGGCAACAAATGCATATGACCTAACGATAGCACTCGCCAAGAGCCACATGCCATCTAACTTTAACTTATGAATTCGTCATTCTTTTGTGTTACAAGCAAGCAGTGAATCAGCGTATTACGGCGTACAGGCACAGATTAATATAATAGTTCTTCGAACAGATACTCATGTCTGAATAAAAAGGCAAATACCTACCGCTTTTCATGCCTACTCAATTTAACAATGGAGCGACCTTGAACGCGCGGTTCGTTGGCCGCACGTGCCGGCAAAACGAGGCTAGGGTTGACACCGCTTAGAAATGATTTTATAAAAAGTCAAGATAAATGAAAAAAAAAACTATCGATTTATTTAAATTTATTAGTCAAATTTAATTATCATTAGGTAACTACTAGAAATAAGTATTCACATGCGCTGCGGCACACCATCAAAATCGTTTAAATTTCCGAGTAGGTATATCGGAATCTTACCTACCTATTCTTTCTGAACATACCAGAAACATGAAACAAAAACATGAAACTCTCTGTGTAGGTACTTAAGTAACCTAAATATATCCCGATGACAGTAGGTACCTACTTACTAAATAAAGTTTGATAGGTGCCTATATATAATGTGTTACATTATTGTGTAATACTAGCATTACAAGCTTCGAAACAGTCACTAGTTATAATAATCTTATAATAAGTTTTATAATAATCTTATCACGCGTTTCATCTTTGCGAATGCATTCCTTGCAAAAGGTCTTAAGTGCCAAGAATACGAGGGCTGTTCCGAAAATAGTTAGTCAACGGCGTACTATTAATTGTATTCGTTTAATTTTACTGTAGCCTAAAGGCAAATTTCATTACGAACTCTTTCGCGTAAGAGTCACTGGCCAGTGACATTCAGTTATTTTTTATGAAATCAGAAAAAAAACATGTCTGTCACTTTTTGTTCGCAAAAATGGAGCTAACGCGGGAAGCATTTCGTGTTATGATATATTATGATTATAAACGAGGGTTAACTTACAAGGATTCTCATGAAAATTTAACTAGTGTTTTTGGGGCCTTATCCCCATCTGTTGCCACTGTCAGTTACTGGTTCCGTGAATTTAAGCGTGGGCGGAGCGACATCAAAGATGAGCCTAGACCGGGGCGACCGCCAACGGCAGTCACTCTAGAAAATGTTATCAAGGTGGAATGGCTAATCAAGGAATCTCGAAACATTACCCACCGAGAGATTCAGGACGAACTGAATATTGGATCCCGGGCAGTTTCTACCATTTTGCATGACCACCTTCAAGTTCGGAAGGTTTCGTCTCGATGGATACCACATTTTCTCACACAGGAGCAAAAAGACATACGTGTCGATTGGTGCAAATTTATGCTAAAAAAAATTGATAATGGTAATTCACAACAAGTGAGCTACATTGTGACATCCGACGAATCTTGGATATATAGCTACGACCCATTTACAAAACAGCAATCAACACAATGGGTCTTTGAAGAAGATGATTTACCTACTAAAGTAGTTCGCGGTCGAAGCGTCAACAAAAAAATGGTTGCTGTTTTTTTTCGACGTAGTGGACCTGTAGCCGTAATTCCACTTGAAGATCGGAAAACAGTTACCAGCCAATGGTACACTGAAGTTTGCTTACCACAGGCCTTCCAGGAGCTGAACGTCAGTCATCCAAGTACTGGAGCTCGGGGCATCATTTTTCATCAAGATAATGCTCCGGCCCACACGGCTGCCAGAACCACGGAATATATTAGCAAATCAGGAGTGCAATTGCTACCACACCCTGCATACAGCCCTGACCTGGCTCCGTGCGATTTTTTTCTGTTCCCCACGTTAAAAAAATCATTACGTGGGCGACGATTTTCGACGGCGGATGAAGCAGTGGACGAATTCAGGCGACTTTTTTTTGATCTTCCGCAAGAACAGTTTTTCTCCTGTTTTGAAAGTTGGTTCAGTCGTATGCATAAGTGCATAAAGGCAGCAGGGGAATACTTTGAAAAGTTGTAAATAAAGTTTTATTATATTCCTTATAGTTTTTGTTTAACTAAAAAATTTCGGAACAGCCCTCGTAACGCCGACGTTTACGCCCTTTTTAGGCCGTGCAATGCACTCTCCCGCCACACGCACTAAACTGATTTGGTAAATCTTAGTGATTAAATTATTGTCACTTTTTGATATAGGTAGTGGATGTTTTCTATGAATTTAAGTATATTAAGTAGGTAGGTTTATTTATTCAACATTACATGTATCTATTATAACAGTGTATGCAATGCGTTTAGGTAGGTGCTTATTAAGTTCTAAGAATTTTTAGTAACATTTCATCGTCTGTCGGCAAAGAAAAAAAGGATAAATGTCTGTTGCTTTTATGTTTTTACACCCCGCAACACTGCAGCGCGTTGGTCTTATTCGCGTCAAAGCCATTTTTTAGGTGATTTTATAGCGCGACCGGCGGCGTCCGGCCGTGAGCGCGTGTGGCAACCGACTGCCTAAGCGTGTCGGCCACGACAGGCGATGTGTAGGTATCGTTCTGGGTTCCCACGGTACAGATGGGGGGCACTGGTACAGGCGAGGTCACGGGAAATGTCTACTTACTGTACGTGCACTTTGTTTTGTCTGCACGTTGCCGTTGTAGTTTAAGCGAAACCTACGGATATATCTGTTATTCGCATTCTAATCTAACATAGACTATGTCTGCTACTAACCTGGCGAGCCGGGCGCGCTCTGGCTGACGCCGCTGCGGCTGGAGAACAAGTACTGCGCCGCCTGCCCGCCTCCGCTGTTGTTTAGTCGCTGCTGACCGCTCTGCAAACGACAAACGTCAGTTAATAGAAATACAAATTTCCTTCTTCCACAGATAGCAACACACCTCGAATACGCTTTAGACACGCAACATACACAGCGCACTAGCGCAGGACTTCTGCACGAATTTAATTTTAGAGTGGTAACGATTGACAGAAAACTATCCATACTAATATTATAAATGCGAAAGTGTCTGTCTGTCTGTTACCTCTTCACGCTTAAACCACTGCATCGATTTTGATGAAATTTGACATGGAGATAGTTTAAGATCCGAGGAAGGGCATAGGATAGTTTTCAACCTGGAAATTATCCCTAAAAAGATTGAAAAGCGAGTAAGTAATTCATGATGACATTGATGACACTGTAGGAAATGTAATGATTAGACCAAAAGCACAATTGCTCTTACATTTGCTTAGGCGCTTTTAATAATCCCTTTTATTAATTAAGGTGATTAGGTGGATATCTATCGTGTTGTACGAGGTTGCTTCCATACTTCCAAGTTCCACGCGGACGTAGTCGCGGGCAAAAGCTAGTTGGATATATCATGCAACTTAGGTCTCATGTACTTCGTAGGCTGTATTGGTGCGTTAAAAAATATTTCCCGACACGCCTACCTGAGACGGTGACGTCGCGCGCTCCTGTACCACAACCTGCCGGCACTGACCTGCTCGTGTTCCTCGCCGGTGAAGAGGTCGGGCGTGGGCTCGCGCGACAGCTCCTCGGGCGTCACCAGCCCCGACACGCCTACCTGAGACGGTGACGTCGCGCGCTCCTGTACCACAACCTGCCGGCACTGACCTGCTCGTGTTCCTCGCCGGTGAAGAGGTCGGGCGTGGGCTCGCGCGACAGCTCCTCGGGCGTCACCAGCCCCGACACGCCTACCTGAGACGGTGACGTCGCGCGCTCCTGTACCACAACCTGCCGGCACTGACCTGCTCGTGTTCCTCGCCGGTGAAGAGGTCGGGCGTGGGCTCGCGCGACAGCTCCTCGGGCGTCACCAGCCCCGACACGCCTACCTGAGACGGTGACGTCGCGCGCTCCTGTACCACAACCTGCCGGCACTGACCTGCTCGTGTTCCTCGCCGGTGAAGAGGTCGGGCGTGGGCTCGCGCGACAGCTCCTCGGGCGTCACCAGCCCCGACACGCCTACCTGAGACGGTGACGTCGCGCGCTCCTGTACCACAACCTGCCGGCACTGACCTGCTCGTGTTCCTCGCCGGTGAAGAGGTCGGGCGTGGGCTCGCGCGACAGCTCCTCGGGCGTCACCAGCCCCGACACGCCTACCTGAGACGGTGACGTCGCGCGCTCCTGTACCACAACCTGCCGGCACTGACCTGCTCGTGTTCCTCGCCGGTGAAGAGGTCGGGCGTGGGCTCGCGCGACAGCTCCTCGGGCGTCACCAGCCCCGACACGCCTACCTGAGACGGTGACGTCGCGCGCTCCTGTACCACAACCTGCCGGCACTGACCTGCTCGTGTTCCTCGCCGGTGAAGAGGTCGGGCGTGGGCTCGCGCGACAGCTCCTCGGGCGTCACCAGCCCCGACACGCCTACCTGAGACGGTGACGTCGCGCGCTCCTGTACCACAACCTGCCGGCACTGACCTGCTCGTGTTCCTCGCCGGTGAAGAGGTCGGGCGTGGGCTCGCGCGACAGCTCCTCGGGCGTCACCAGCCCCGACACGCCTACCTGAGACGGTGACGTCGCGCGCTCCTGTACCACAACCTGCCGGCACTGACCTGCTCGTGTTCCTCGCCGGTGAAGAGGTCGGGCGTGGGCTCGCGCGACAGCTCCTCGGGCGTCACCAGCCCCGACACGCCTACCTGAGACGGTGACGTCGCGCGCTCCTGTACCACAACCTGCCGGCACTGACCTGCTCGTGTTCCTCGCCGGTGAAGAGGTCGGGCGTGGGCTCGCGCGACAGCTCCTCGGGCGTCACCAGCCCCGACACGCCTACCTGAGACGGTGACGTCGCGCGCTCCTGTACCACAACCTGCCGGCACTGACCTGCTCGTGTTCCTCGCCGGTGAAGAGGTCGGGCGTGGGCTCGCGCGACAGCTCCTCGGGCGTCACCAGCCCCGACACGCCTACCTGAGACGGTGACGTCGCGCGCTCCTGTACCACAACCTGCCGGCACTGACCTGCTCGTGTTCCTCGCCGGTGAAGAGGTCGGGCGTGGGCTCGCGCGACAGCTCCTCGGGCGTCACCAGCCCCGACACGCCTACTTGAGACGGTGACGTCGGCGCGCTCCTGTTTCAAGAAACACACGACGTTACTAATATATCCGAATATTGCCCCGACCAATAAAAAAAGACAATGTTCTAGATTTAAAACTGAACGTTCACAGTGGTTGACGGGTCTCGGTCATTTGCAGGTCAAATGGATGAACAAATTCAATACATACTTTGGTCAATAGAACTAGCAATCAATAAGTCAGAATTAGCAGTTTTTGCTTTGGGCTCTAAGACATTATCACTAATTAGAAAGTAACTAGTGGAGTTGAGGAAAATAAAGAATCCTCGGATAGTTATTTATTATACAATTTCAACCAGTAAACATACATTTACTTTCAATTGCGATATGCGCGTATAGATAATTCCTTCATCATTTAAATACATAACTACGACCAATACTCGAACAAACTAAAATTTACGTATTAAAATACAATGCACAATTTCAAAAATGATTATGTTTGGTTGGAATCTAAATTAATAAGTGAGGAGAGTAAAAGAGAGTTATGTACACATGTGGCTAGTAAATAAATCTTACATAACATTACATTCAGAATCGTACAGATACCTAGACTAGTGATATTACTAATCAAGCGATACGACATCTAAGGTTAACGTATTCAAAATAATACCCAATGTTTATTCCCCAACTTCTTACCCCGACTGCACTGATGTCAGTATTCTGATGATATTCGATTTGTACACCAACTTCTATGGAAATATTGAAATTATAATTGTTTTGCTAGTATTTTAGAAAGAAAATATGAAACGTGCCAGAAACCGTGGCAAAACGATTCAACCGCTTGCGTTCTGAAAGGTCTTCCTTTAGTTACTGATAATGATTACTGTATCCAGATATCGTTTTCGTTTAGGTACATCCATATTGCAAAATTTTGAGATGTTGCACAGACATTGGAATTTTGGAAATGACAAACATAATGACGCTGAGTATAAATATATATGAAATTCAAAAGATTGACAATTTATTATACACATTTCAGACAGTGGCGTGCACAGGTTTTTAGGCTAGGGTAGGCAGTAAAGAAGAAATGGTAAAAAAAACACATACCCGATTTTACTTCTATCTTTTCATGTCTGCAAATTCAGTATCTACCCAGACCGTCTTCAAGTTAGAAAATAACAAACACGGGAAACAAAACAACCTACTTTTGTGCGAACAGCCAGTCAAACACTTAAAAGTATCGTAATGTCTAATGTGAAATTTTCGTGTTACATTCCCAGTTTTTTGTTGCAAATCCGGCAACTCCGGCATGCATCTTCCTTTTTGAAGGACATTTAACTTTGACGCGAAAGGTAATTGCCCAAAATTACCGTTTGCTATTTTGTTTAAGCACACAAGGCCAGCACACGACTCACACGAAAAATCCATTTTGATAAATCACACGCATCAATGGAACTAAAAATCACTTCCGATTTTGATTTTAAAATGCTAAATCACACAACACAACACTTATCACTTGTATTTTCACTTTACAATTCAAAACAAACGCGCCTGTCGAACCAAAACAAACAACAACAAATTAAAAAAAATGGCCGGCGGACTAACCAAAGACGCTAAATTGGTTTACATTATTATTAGATACGTAATCCTAGCGAAAAATCCCTTCCAAATTTGGCCGCGTAAAATCAGACCGAAACAGGTGAATCGAATGGGTTGCGAGAAAGAGATAAATATATTCGTAAAAAGATATCGTAGCAAATACATTGCGTGCTGAGCGTCGGCGTATAATCGTGTAAGCATTACTAAATGCGCAATGGATTACGTTTATTTCCATTCTGCCGAACGATATCTTCTACACCAACGTATCGTCCTCCAGGCCAGGCGGTCGGAGTTGAGATCATTTTTGTATGAAGTTTTACGCGTGTCGCTGTGTGCGTTCTGTAAGCATGTGTTTGTATTTTCTAGCATTCAAGGCGGACTTTTGCAAAAGTACGTCTTGCGTTTACGTTTACCACGTTCGGCGCGTGACATGACGGGAATGTGGCGAATTTATTTTTCTATTGTGCCAATTGTTATAGTGACAAAACTGTTATTGGCTTTATTATAAAATTAAAGAAAAACAGAATGTTGTGTGCATTAATATGTTAGGGTAGGCAGTGCCTTTGTGCCTATATGGAGTGCACGCCACTGATTTCAGACTAGGGCACTTTCTCTAGCCAGCCATGTACGTGGTGGCTGCGTATTGTTCAAATATCAAGAATTTTCTGACTTACGGCGGTTTATAGTTGAGCTCGACAGTGAACAGAACAGTACGAAAATGATTAGTTACTGTAACTCTCCGAGAAGCAAAAGCTCTGTGCTTCGCATAAAATCTAAGTCTATGCTATTATTTTATAAAAAACAAGGTTCCTGATGGAATTCTCATATGTCTAAGCACAAGTCTATATAGATAAATTTCGCTTATCGATGCTTGCTTACACCCAGAAGTGTTTTAAGAGGATCCAGTAGATGTTTACGTACCTGGAGGAAAGTCCGAAGGGCGCGCGAAACTGCACGCCGCGCGGGCGGCGCGGACGGAAGGCTAGCTCGATGAGCTTGCCCTCGCTCTGCGGGTCGATGCGCCAGAAGCTGCCTTTCCCCGGCTCTTCCTGGCTGCGCGGCACTTTTATAAAGTATCTGGAAAGGAAAAGAATCTTCTTCAGCTTCTGAGCGGCATTTTAGAAGCAAATGTTTTGTTTTTTTCAATGTTAGTATGTGATAACTCTCAACAAAATTATAAGCGGTTTTACAGCAGCTACCTTAGTTTAAGTTTCGACTACACTTTCTTAATTTCCTCAGATTTTCTCAGACTAGAACAATGTCACATGGTCAGTAACGTGTGATGAGCTATCCAGTACAAACCTGTTAAATGATAGGTCGTGAGTTGTGACGTAGAGTTCTGTCAGCCCTTGTCGGCGGGGCACGGGACGAGGAGCTCGTATCTGTACCAACCTGGTTGAGTGATAGGTTGTTGCGTAATTTGCGTATAGAGTTCTCCCTGCCCTTGTCGGCCGTGCGGTAGTATGGGTAGCGCTTGGTGATGTAGCTGTAGATCCCGCTGAGAGTCAGCTGCTTGTCGGAGGTCACGGCACTATGAGCTCCTATCTGTACCAACCTGTTAAGTGATAGGTTGTGACGTATAGAGTTCTCCCTGCCCTTGTCGGCCGTGCGGTAGTATGGGTAGCGGTTGGTGATGTAGCTGTAGATCCCGCTGAGAGTCAGCTGCTTGTCGGAGGTCACGGCACTATAAGCTCCTATCTGTACCAACCTGTTAAGTGATAGGTTGTGACGTATAGAGTTCTGCCAGCCCTTGTCGGCCGTGCGGTAGTAAGGGTAATGCTTGGTGATGTAGCTGTAGATCCCGCTGAGAGTCAGCTGCTTGTCGGAGGTCACGGCACTATGAGCTCCTATCTGTACCAACCTGTTAAGTGATAGGTTGTGACGTATAGAGTTCTGCCAGCCCTTGTCGGCCGTGCGGTAGTAAGGGTAATGCTTGGTGATGTAGCTGTAGATCCCGCTGAGAGTGAGCTGCTTGTCGGAGGTCACGGCACTATGAGCTCCTATCTGTACCAACCTGTTAAGTGATAGGTTGTGACGTATAGAGTTCTGCCAGCCCTTGTCGGCCGTGCGGTAGTAGGGGTAGTGCTTGGTGATGTAGCTGTAGATCCCGCTGAGAGTGAGCTGCTTGTCGGAGGTCACGGCACTGTGAGCTCCTATCTGTACCAACCTGTTAAGTGATAGGTTGTGACGTATAGAGTTCTGCCAGCCCTTGTCGGCCGTGCGGTAGTAGGGGTAGTGCTTGGTGATGTAGCTGTAGATCCCGCTGAGAGTGAGCTGCTTGTCGGAGGTCACGGCACTATAAGCTCCTATCTGTACCAACCTGTTAAGTGATAGGTTGTAACGTATAGAGTTCTCCCTGCCCTTGTCGGCCGTGCGGTAGTATGGGTAGCGGTTGGTGATGTAGCTGTAGATCCCGCTGAGAGTCAGCTGCTTGTCGGAGGTCACGGCACTATGAGCTCCTCTGTACCAACCTGTTAAGTGATAGGTTGTGACGTATAGAGTTCTGCCAGCCCTTGTCGGCCGTGCGGTAGTAAGGGTAATGCTTGGTGATGTAGCTGTAGATCCCGCTGAGAGTGAGCTGCTTGTCGGAGGTCACGGCACTATAAGCTCCTATCTGTACCAACCTGTTAAGTGATAGGTTGTAACGTATAGAGTTCTCCCTGCCCTTGTCGGCCGTGCGGTAGTATGGGTAGCGGTTGGTGATGTAGCTGTAGATCCCGCTGAGAGTCAGCTGCTTGTCGGAGGTCACGGCACTATGAGCTCCTCTGTACCAACCTGTTAAGTGATAGGTTGTGACGTATAGAGTTCTGCCAGCCCTTGTCGGCCGTGCGGTAGTAAGGGTAATGCTTGGTGATGTAGCTGTAGATCCCGCTGAGAGTGAGCTGCTTGTCGGAGGTCACGGCACTATAAGCTCCTATCTGTACCAACCTGTTAAGTGATAGGTTGTAACGTATAGAGTTCTCCCTGCCCTTGTCGGCCGTGCGGTAGTATGGGTAGCGGTTGGTGATGTAGCTGTAGATCCCGCTGAGAGTCAGCTGCTTGTCGGAGGTCACGGCACTATGAGCTCCTCTGTACCAACCTGTTAAGTGATAGGTTGTGACGTATAGAGTTCTGCCAGCCCTTGTCGGCCGTGCGGTAGTAAGGGTAATGCTTGGTGATGTAGCTGTAGATCCCGCTGAGAGTGAGCTGCTTGTCGGAGGTCACGGCACTATGAGCTCCTCTGTACCAACCTGTTAAGTGATAGGTTGTGACGTATAGAGTTCTGCCAGCCCTTGTCGGCCGTGCGGTAGTAAGGGTAATGCTTGGTGATGTAGCTGTAGATCCCGCTGAGAGTGAGCTGCTTGTCGGAGGTCACGGCACTATGAGCTCCTCTGTACCAACCTGTTAAGTGATAGGTTGTGACGTATAGAGTTCTGCCAGCCCTTGTCGGCCGTGCGGTAGTAAGGGTAATGCTTGGTGATGTAGCTGTAGATCCCGCTGAGAGTGAGCTGCTTGTCGGGCGCGGAGGCGACGGCCTGCACGATGAGCTGCGCGTAGCTGTAGGGGGGCTTGGCGTCGTCGCGGTGGTCGCGCTCGCGGTGCTCGCGGTGCTCGCGCGAATCGCGCACGTCGCGGCTGCTGTAGCCGGAGTCGGACACGGTGGAGGCCTGGAACACCAGATCATTTCATGGCTAACTGCGTCATGATATGTTTTCATGATCGTCGGATTGATTATTGGCTTCGTCTATGCGTTTTGATAACTATGATCAGTAGTGCCATTAGGTTTTGGCGGATCAGTTCGTTTTAGCAAGCTTTCTCTCTTAACTCCGGTGTTTTTTTTTTTTCATTTTTTTATAGAAATATTAAAACGAGCTTTGCGACAAAATACGAGGGCAAAACTTTATTCACTAGACTTATACTTTAGTCTTATATCATAATGATTTCATACACGTTCATGATTTTTTCCCTACCTCCCATACAACACCAGCTTGTTAAACAGCTGTTCCATTATATATAAATCAGTGCTAGGCTAGTGCTTAGTATCCAGCAGAGTCAACCAGTATAAGTTGTATATCACCGATCTGAGGCACCGAGCCGTTAGGAAGAACCATTTGTCATACCAAATTGTTAAATATTCATAACTATCGATACTCACAGAAGTCCCATTAGAGGTGGGCCGATGCTGGGCTAGATCCGCGTAATGCTGAGCTACTAGGCCCAAATCTGCGTGCCGTCGGCCTGAGGACCCGGCGCCGCGAGGTGACGTCGGACAGCTGTTTGCTGCACTTATTGTACCTGAAAAGTACAGAACAGAATTCTTAGAATAAGCTATCGGATTAAATTTTGAAGTTAACAGTCCAGTCTCCAGGGAATCTCCGATCTCCACGGAATGTCTAAGTGACAGAGAACGGAAAGTTCAAGTTAATATTCCGATAATTGGGAACTATAAGTTTTCCAGTGAAGTGGTCATGTTATATTTTATCTCTATAGTAGGTATACGTATGTAAGTAGTTCTCGACCGGCAAAGTCTGTGGTAACTCCGACTAACTAAACTTAAATGAACTGCAAGCCGGTATCCACAGAATATCATTAAGTAGTACCAGACTGCGTAATACAGAATGAAATGATCAGCGACCCAGGCTCATAGGCGTATTTAGGGTGGCAGGATGGGCCGCGCCCATCCCAATATGGTCTAGTACCCACCCCAGGATGTTGAGTTACCGATAGAAATTCATGGCTTCATCTTGTCATAGCCAGGCCCCCAGGTCCGTCTGAAAATAATCATAGATACGCCAACGCCCGGGCTGCCGATTACGGATAAAAGTGTTCTTACCAGTAGGTGAAGGTGCCGGACTGCGTCCGTCGTTCTCCACCGGAATGGTGATCCGGAGAGGCGGTAGCGGCGCCCCCGAGCTACCACCGGCGCCACCGCCACTTTCTTCTATTAACGACTGGAACTCCAAACGGATGTTCGTGGAAGGGAACCGTAGGGTGCATCTGGAATTAAGAAAGGAGTTAATTAGTTGAGAATGAGGCGCCTACTCATAAACATAAATCTAGTGATGTTTAGTAGCCATCAGCTCCAGCGATAAACGTATCCCAAGCATTTAAATAGTATTTCAGTTTCTAACTGTTTTCTAAACGCTCTCAGCTAACTTCTGTCGTAAAATCGATTGGACTGAAAGTGGGAGGAAATCGTTCTAAATGTTTAACTGTACGCTCCGACGTTGTAAGTCCAATAAAATTTTATGGAATAACACAACAACAGCATTTCAGCCTGCAATCCCCGTAAGTCTTGAACACACTGTTATTATGGATTTCGAGCATGTGGAGGCAGCGCAAAGTTGGCAACGGTCGCGACCAAAAACTCTAGCGGAGCAAAACCCCTATCGTTAGTATCGTTACTCTTGCCAAATCAGTTAACTTATAAGAAACATTTTAAAAATTAAGCTTGCTGATGTACACTAATTCTATAACGTCGGAAACATGTTATATGTTTGTCACAACTAGTTGTTATTGCTTCTTAATCAATACAACAGCTTAAGTTTCCGTTCCGATCCTTAATCAGCTTTATATTTATAGGTTATTTGCTAGTGTAATAAACTAACGCAAATTGTCCACAAAAACAAACTAATCAAGTAATCCATAATAAGATGATAAGTTCAAACACAAACTTAAGAAATTGTTGAGTGACAATGGCGCCCAACATGGGGCCAGTCTGTAATTTAGGCCTACTGTCACATGAGGAGCAAAACCGTATCGATCAAGCCCGTCACGACCTACAAAACGATTCCGTGAAATACCATTTAATAGCCGCAGTGCAGGGAATTCAATAAAAGACCAGTATAATGCACACACACACAAACATAAAGTTCAGTATTGTGTTCTCGGACTGTAGCAAATAACAGAGTGTCGCTGTGTGGGAACACTCAGCCGCTTCGTGTTCGTCGAGCATGGCTAAAGCTAATGTGCTTAAATGTGCCTACTGTTGTGTCTTGAGTTTCTTACAAATTATGTTACAGATTTAGGAGTTTAAATTCTTAAGACAGACATAATGTCGTGCCAATTTAGTATACAACAGAATGCAGGTGTTTTAATATATCTGTATTTGCCACAAATACTAAATAATGATAAATATAAGTAGCTTGCCAAACAAAATAAACGGTTTCAATTACCAAAACAAAAACGGTATAGAGCCAAAGTGGAATCCGTCGCTAAATGAGTTTCGGGATTCGACGAGACCACATTTGCATACGTCATTAATTAGAACTTTGACCGGGTTTGCGTTAAATGAGGGCCAAACTTAATCTAGTTTTAATAACGTTTAATGACATTTGTTTGCGTTTAACAACGTTGCCGCAGTGGTAGTGCAGCTGCCTACTGAGGTCCTGGGTTCGAATCCAGGAAAGGCCAAATATTCGTGTGTTGAACTCATGTATTTGTTCCTGGGTCATGCTCTCTATCTATTTACATGCGTATATATATTATGTATGTATTTTGTATCGTCTTCTAGTAATAGTACCCATGGTACAATAATAGTTTGGGACTAATAGTTATTTATTAATATCTTCATTCATAACCAACGGTACCATTCAGACACATACTTCCGCCGAGCCTTAGAATGGTAGCACTAACAAAAAAACATTACTTATTCACAAAATCGTTGACATCAGACGACGCCATCTTAATATAATATCGCCATACAAATAAGTAATTAGAATACCATTTCGCCATTCTATTGACCGCAACGCAATGTTCTAGAATGCTATGAGCTCGCTTAGAGCTAATACAACGTAGGCTTAAGGCGTACTCTCTGAATAGTCTGAATGGCTAGCCATTCTAGGCTAGAACGGCTAGGCGAGTGCGCTTCGTGCATCTCACATTATAAGCACGCCTCAGACGACCGCGTAAAGGTACTGTTACACAGGTAAACAAAAACGTGCAAAACGTGTGTACACGTGCTGAGAGTATGCTTAATATGAGCATGCTTTTGAACTAAATCTTATTATAACTTTCGTGAGAGATATTTAATTATTGTTTTAAGCGGCAACATTGCCGCGACGGTATACGGGTAGCAGTCCCTGATGAAGAACTCCATACGAGTTCGAAACATGCCGGGCCGTTCCTGACAATTGTTTACATTTGCTAGCAATAAGCATGCCAGTTTTAAGTAGGTATGCTCTTGAATAAGCGTCAAAACAAAGAATCTAATACACAGATGCCATTTGACGGGGTGCTCTCTGCCAGTTTAAACAAAACCATAAAAAATCAAACAGCCATCCGTATGAAACTGAATAAAATTATCCTTTTGCTGGCGATGCCAAGCATCCAAAAACTTCCCTCAACTAAAAAAAGGAATAGGAAGGTTTGGGTCCGTGATTGGTTGACTCGAACACAGTATAGCATAGCATGCTCATTAAAGCAAATGCGCTCACACTTGCTATTACCTTTCCCCCTTTCCCGCATCAAGTAGCATGCTCAAAGATATCAGGGCGTGCTATTAGCCAATATGCCACTAAAAACCATGCTTAATAGTAGCATGCCCTATACACACGCTAGTATACCGCATTTGCTCGATAGTGGCATGTTTTCGTGCTCGTAATCAGCATGGTGTAACAGTAGCTTAAAATATCGGGTCACCTACGAGAGCTGAATTGAATCATTGCAGGAAAACCGCCGCAAGCGCTCGAATGAAAAGGTGGAAACTGATTGCGCTCTTTTCATCGAAGATATTTTATAGAATGAATCCAACGAATCAATGCAGTATTGATGACGCTGGTATATATTTACATAATACTTTGACCTTTCAGACTTCTTTATTTTGCAAGAAATTGCTGTTATATCAAGATATTACCTGGTAGTTCTGTGAGCTCCTCCTTGCGAACATTTAATTAACACGATATTTCTTATTTACCTTCATTACCTAAGGTTTTGGTGTAGGTAGTTGCATACAGCGTGGCACAGGTGTTATGTCTCGCGAACATTCTTTCGAAATGGCTGATTTAAAACGTAATATATACATTTTGACACCCATACCTACGCCATTTTTTTTTAAATGACCTGCAGACGAGAACAGCCCGATATCCGAACATCCGTGTGTGCATATGATGGGGTGTTCACTTCTTTTATACAAAAACACACACATACACATCACCGAATGCTTCAGTTCATAGAATTTTCAATTCATAGACAAATTTTTCCTCGGAAGTCATAATTTTTTTCAGAAACAAGATATTAATAACGCGAATTTTAGAATTCGAGTACTGAAAAGAGAAGAAATTTTCCGCGTACAATACTATCACTCTTGAGTAACGAAGCCCACATGAAATGAACGATCGTCCATTGTTCCCTCTCGCCTACGAGGAATGCACATATCTAAAGTACCGTCAGGAAAATAAATCAAATAATAGCGTACAAATAAACCTATGTAATCTTTAAACAGCGAAGCGAATGAAATTTTCAATAAAGAAGCTCAGAAACTGATAAGAGAGACGGCTGAACCTATCGATAAATGCGATCAAATGTTCTAAGAAATACGGGTTATTTCGACGTACAATAAAATCCATACTGGGCTCAAAGTAGATCTAAACGTATAGATCCTGGAACCCAGCACAATGGAGATAAGACACGTACCAACAGCAGAATATATTTGTATAGACGCCTTACGCATTCTTTTCGCTTTGATTTGTTTTGAGAGTGTATAACGACAATTTGTATCCTTGCGTATTATAATTATCATTCAGACTTAAAATAAAACATCTTAAACGGATTATATCGCGTATACTCCTTTTAAATTGTTTTATTTAAATACGTGACAGTCTCGGAAACCGAAGAAAATATTCAGACTGGTTAACAAAATCAAAATAACATAAATATTTACGTTGTCAGGTATCAATATCAACGTTTGTAACCAAATCTAAATAACTTAAAAGACCTGTGTGTCACTGTGTAAGTGTGTAATACCAATACCTAATAAATGCACGAATTGCAGCCCATGCGTGGTGCCATTCCATTGCAACCAAGTCCGGAATCGAGTGATTCATCAACACTTATAATATGAGACTCAATTGTACCTACTATACTACGTACCTATGCGAAATTTGTTCGTTTTTCTTTTTTTCGACAGCAGAACGGCGCAGCAGATTGTTGCCTATTTAGTGTATATTTTATTCTGGAAAAATTACAGGGTTCCCGAAGAACAAGCAGAATGCAATTGCAATAAAGAACTTTTTTTTTACATGTGTTCATGTAATTCTTCCTTAATCTTAGGTATAGTAAACTGCATAGAAACATGACCCCCCGCCATAGTAATTACTACACATAGGTAGCACCGTACATAGGTAATGTTAATTGGATTTAGGAGTTCTAAAGAATTGGCCTACATAAAGGTCCCTATACATTCCCATGTACCCTATTCCAGCATCCGGTCCGTCATCAATGAATGCGTCCGGCTTGACTGCGAATGGGATTCCTTAATCACACGCCGACTCAGCGGTATGCGGGACACTATAGATAGGGTTCGCTCCTTGTATAAGAAAAGGCTGGAAGGTTTTACTTATTTCAAGTGACGCATGAATACACAGAACAAGAGTTTTTAATGTGCGAGGAACGAGCAGCAGAAATCGTTCGAATCGTTTTTTTTTTAATGTTCATATTTCTGTAACTATCTGTCCTAGAAACAAAATTTAAAATGTAAATTTAAGAAAAAAAAATTCTACAACATTTAGAAAGGTCTTTTTTTTGTTCAGTTTTTTCAATATGGAGGCGGCCGCGAAGGAGAGGGAATTGTGAATTTTGCATTTTAAACACTCACTAACCATCCTAAACAACATATCAAAAATTCAGAACTACCGGACCGTTTGTAAGGTAAAACCCCTTTATTAATTGGATTATATTATAGGTCTTTGCATGCATCTTGTTTTAATTATCCCCTAACTCCTAACCGTTTAAGGAGGTTCCATCATCAGCTCAGCACAGGAAGATGATGACTAAGTTGTTCATGAACAACTTCATAATTGCGGTCAACCATACATGTACACTCGTCAAACTGTGACAACCTTTTTATTGAAGTCGGTTGAAATACCAAAGCCTTCTAAGTGTAACAAATACTTTCTGAAAACCGCATCCAAATGGGTTCAGCGACACGTGAGATAATCGCGGACAAACATACATAAGACGTAGATACTTGCAGGTTAAACTGAGAACCTCCTTTTTTTGAACTCTGTTAAAAACTAACAGAAAATTAAAAAAATTAACCTCGGTCGCTATACATTGGGATACGAACCACGATTACGATTTAAATAATAGAACAGATAAACCGTTACCTCATTTGTAACCGTTATTACCGCGGTTATAATGATTTACATGAAATTATGATGAAGAAACAAATGAATTGCGGCTACGCATTCATGAAAAGTTAATAAAGCATTTCGATTTTCCCGTCGCTTTTGAAGTCCATAAATTTTCATCGAGCCAGTTGAGCTTCGACATTAAATTAAAGTGTGCATGTAGGAATTTAAACAGTCCGTGACAACAATCGTAATTGGGACGTGCTCGTCCTATTGTTTAAAAAATGAAAAACCTTTTAATGAAATTACTGCGAATAACCCGAATACATAAGTAGGTATATGTAGCTTAGAAATTAGGAATACCAGAGATGTATTTCTGTTTAACGTATTTTAAAAGTTTTAGTGAAAAAATTGTTACTTACGTTAACTTGCGTTCAATATTAAAGGCCAAGCCACACCGGATGCGTGCGCAGCTCTCTGCAGCTCGCGCATGCGTGCGCGTGCGCAGCACCCCTGCCACACCGACTACACGCAGGTGCTGCGCACGCAACGCAGCACGCGAGCCGCAGAGAGCTGCGCACGCATCGATGCCGCACGCTGCAGCACCATAGCGTGACTAGCCGCCATTTTGTTTGGCATACTATTTTTCTTTTCGACAAAAACACCATGTTTGATAGCAGTTCGTCGGATGAAGAAGAGGCGCTGCTTCTACTATTATGTAATAGAACTCCTGCGATGCCTAAAAGACTATGGGTGCATGATATAAACCGAAAAAGAGAATTTTGCAGTGAATATCACAACCTGTGTCGCGAACTCGACTCGTACGAAGATAGATTTTACTGGTATTTTCATATGTCCAGAGCTTCTTTTGAAGAATTACACGAATTGTTGAGGCCTTGGATATTAAAAAGTGATACCAACTACAGGAAGGCTATTGGAACTGGAATTGCAAAATCCATAGTCAGACAATCTCTTCTAATTTATCTTGATAAAACTTTAGAAAAAAGGGGTTTGTCCGTTTCAAAACTTATGAATATATATAATGACCTCAAATAACTGTAGTCGGACATTACTGTTAATATATACTAAGTAATTCACTACACAAAATACTGAAGTGAATATTTTTCTTCACAAATCACAAAGCATACCGGCAAAAGTTGTAAATAAATACAACAGAGCTGTGCGTGTACACGCGCGTGCACATGCGCGTGCGTGTCCGAACCTGTCGGTTTGTCGTCTCATATGGAACGCCATTAAATACAACGTCATGACTGCACGCAACGAAGCGACGTTGCCGCTCCGCTTGGAGCTGGCGTGCACGCTGCACGCAGCCTGTTTGTCTCAAGAGAGCCGCAACGCGTGCGGCACGCGTTACGCGCACGCACACGCGTACGGCACGCAAGCGGTGTGACGTCTACTATGAGGTTTCATACTATACAACGCGCAAGTCACGCACACGCACACGCACACGCGCACGTGCTGCACACGCAGCCGGTGTGGCTTGGCCTTAAACCTTTTTAGAGACGAAATTGGCAAGAATCCGTTTAACGTTTATACTAAATTATACGCTTTCGTGTTGTCTGATAATTATTATATACTAGCTGCACCGCGCCGTGTTACCCACTCATCCCACGGGAACACTACATTTTTTGGGATAAACAGTAGCCTATGTGTTAATCCAGGGTGTCAGCTACCTTCATACCAAAGTTTATCAAAATTGGCCCCGCCGTTTGAGCATGAAGAAGTAACAAACATACACACATACTCATAAACTTTCCGTTTAATAATAGTAGTGTGATGGTATATTTTAACGTCAGAAAAATATAAGATACACATGCCTTAACACTCCATGAATACGTGATAATCATAAAATTATAACATCAAACAAAATTAAATGCTAATTATACAGGCTAATTTGTCAAAACTGCGAAACAACTAAGAACTCCACAAACAAGATATCTACATATTCTAATAAACACTTGCACACGTGCATTCATTCAAATTAAATTCTACCAAGCTCACATCAAGGTCCTTTTTACTACAAACCAGCTGGCGTTTGCAATCGATAATACTCTTGTTTACTCTTTATTCTACGTAAATTACTTTACAAGTGTTTACCACCGTGACTGCATTGCAGGGAAGTGTCAGCTCTATTGCCTAAGGTTAGGTTTTAAGTTCTAGTGTTGGAGTTTAAGCCTATTGAACTGGAGGCGTCGGGAAGCCTTTAATATGTGCTTAGTAGAATCTGTATGGCGCCAATACTTCCATACTATACTATCTATACTATTATAAAATTCTAGACTTGTGTTGAAGAATCAGTTTTCTATGGAGAAGGGTCATCATTTCGAGAAAAATCTTAATAGCGTGATTCTGGTTCGTCTTTTGTTTTGTATTCAGTCTGGCACCATCCGTTGGGCATAATTTCTTTTGTCCTCGCATCACGCCGAAACGGCTGGAGAAATTTTAAGCAATTTCGGTACAGAGATATAGCTGGATATCGAAAGATTAGAAGATACTTTTTACCCGTCTACGGTAAAGTTTGGTACGAGTATAGTACCAAAATTGATACAAATCCGTCCAACCGTTTTGGAGTGATGAGAGAACAAAGAAATTCTGACCAATAGATGGCGCCAGTCAGGCATGGCGCCGCGTGCCCATACGAAATAGAAGGAGATCCTGCATCGCGCTAATGAGATTTTCCCTTATCAAATCTAGAGTTGTATAATATTAAAAAAGTATATTTAGATATGTATGCTTCCAAGACACCGGCGAATGAATGTTTTGTTATGACAACGCCGGATCGATAGTCGCTTTTCCTCGCTACTTGTATACCTAGGTACCATTGCTTTGCTGTTTTCGTTGAGTAATATCGCGCTGTAAATATTATATGTACCTATTTAGATTAGTCTGGATTTCATAAGCGCGATTAGACCGAAGACCTAATCGTTACTTAATAAAACTATAGTAACTTAACTGTAATTTCTATCGTATGTCTATCATTAGAAAACTACCCTGAGACACAAGAATATGTAACCATTTCATAATCTAAATATGGGTAATTTATATTTAAACAGAATACTGTCACTTAACTACGATACAAAATTAACTGCTTTCAAATTAGTTTTGGAAGCCTCAACCGCTCAGCATTATTTCTAAACGCCCCAATTTCCTTCTCACTAAATGTAAACAAATATAAGCGCTCCTTCGCATCGTTTCCGTACATCGTCGGCTTTGTAGGAATATAATTAAAATAACGCGTTTCAGACGAGCAATGTACGTTCGTGCAGCAATGTTGCCGCGTTACATAATGGTTGTAGCATGTTGTGTCTGCTGGTAACTAACGCCACAAACAACAGGTCAGCAGGCAAGTTGGGGGTTGTTCGTGTCCGATATTGAGCCGTAGTTCGACTAGCGAGGGTCGGTGTTAGCCCGTGTGTGCTCGCGTCATAGTATCGATCGACGGTCCCGGCAACGTCCTTCACCCGGTGGCCTTTCCGAACACGGCTGTACTGAAATTTGCCGCTTTTTACCGTATTGACAGGCTGTTAGCTTGATAAGTGGGATGACAAAATAACTGTATCGGGTTATTGGGAGCTATTTTTATCGTATTGACTCGAACGGTAGGCATCCGACTACACAAACACGTGGTTTACGCAGACGTTACTGCTTTAATAAAAAATTACCGACTAGGAAGAAGTAAACAATAAAAATATTAATTATTGTATACTATACCTAATCACACATAAAAAGAGCGATGTCAAACTCATTTTGCCTCCGTTCTTCTAACTTGACATTTATTTATTTAATCTTTATTGCACAAAAGAAAACTTATCGTACACAAGGCGGATTTAATGCCATGAGGCATTCTCTACCAGTCAACCTTTGGGCAAAGCAGATAAATTGTGGTAGGTAATAGAGTCTAGACATTTAGCATACAACGCCTTATTTAGATCGGAACTAATTTTATTTTTATATGAAAACTGTTGAAGTTATAGGTACGTAAATATCTGTTTTTTTACGGTGATTTTATCGAGAGTATTCTTAGCAGTGATTCAAGAAATTCTGTCCAATCATTAAATGATCATCAGCTATTTCCCAAGTCTGTCGAGGGTTTTAATCGTTTAAGGGATTTTTTGTTACCGTGGGCGAGAAACTCAGCTAACATTTGTAAGTTATTTTTGGTTGTTTAGTAGACATATTATCTACTACAAGATAACTAGAAAATTGCATCTACATCAATAATTTGACATGGAAGCGGAAAGAAAGAAAACAGCGCAAGCGGCAGGTATAGAAAAATACTGAAGTATGAAAGTTGAACGTCTATACCAGTTAGTTTATAGTTCATAAAAATACTAAAAATCTTAAGTGCGACTTAGGCAACACTAGGTAGGTAATCTTTACTTCTTTACGAATAATAATCACATCAGTTGACTTAATGACAAACACGTTAACCATATAAATCATTTAAAGCTTTAGTATTATGGGTATTAAACCCAAGAAATGCTAATTATAATCACTAGGGATCGTAAAAAGCGAGCAAAATCAAAAGTGACAGCACTTGAATTTTGCTTGCATTGTACGAACCCGAATAATTAACCTGTTTGTTTCTACTAGTATTAGTACCTTGTAAAGCCAATCAATATTAAACGCTAAGTTACTAAGTTATTTGTGACGTCCCACGGGCAAAGGTACCTTATGGCGGGTATGGAGTTAAGCATACCCTGATGAACTACAGCTTATAAGCTATCGATAGCAGAAAAAATTATCTTTCTAGATTGCGTACTTACTGAGATATAATTTTTTGAAATATTTATTGCTAATTCAGCGATTTTGAGAAATTGGCAATTGAAGTTTAACTGTTTCAAAAACTATGTTCCTGTTGTAAGTTACATAGTGGGCTACGGAAAATGATTCTTTGGGCTTCTGTTTGTCAGAGAATATTGCAACAACTCATAATATTACACGTCCAAATATTTAAATTTATCAATGAATATGCCTACTACCCTATTTCTAAGAAATCGTGTTTAGCTTAATTTTTCCTTTTCTTGGCAATAAGATGTTAGATTTGTATGTCTAAGTGTTCTATAACGACTCCAAAAGAAAATAAATAACAAACAAAACGAGAATTGAAGGAAAATAAACACTTTTAATGTTTTAATGCAAAATCATAGATAATGACAGTTTTTACTTTTAAAGTCACAAACAATATAATTTTTCTACATATTTCAACAATAGTCTTTAATTAACATTATATAAAACTTTTAACAACGTTATCAGACACTAATTTTTACTTTTTGAGTCACTTAAAGTTACATAACTATAACACGGTCTTTGTTCCATACATTTATAAAAAGGTACCTTATGGAGGTCAACAACTAGTACATCAGTACAATCAATCCATTTCTATGATTTACATTTTGAAAAACGCTTTCATTAAGCTCTATTATTATTTTAATACTTAATAATTACGAAAATAAATCAGTTCTTTCTTATAATCTTATTTAAAAACAACAAATACAATATAAGCAAAGAAAAGGTACCTTATGGCTCAGTTACATGACTTTACTGATTTGTCTGTTCTGAACGCCTTTTATTACAAAAAAAGACACCGTCACGTACCTACTTGGTTTCTGTGACCTGTCTCACCACAGTATGAGCATTGTAGGCTTTACGTCTCGGAACAGACTGCAGACCACTGGAACTGGGCTGAGACTGAGGAGTAAGCACTTCGGGAAAGGCTTGCAAAGGAAGCACTTCGGGAAGAGCTCCCAAAGGATCTTCATCGCGAGATACTGTGAGTTGAGGTGTAGAGCAACAAGTTACGACAAGTATTTCTAACATTTTTTTATTACAGCGCCATAAAGTACCTTTTGTACTAAACTTTAGAAGCATATTATTCAGCCTTTAATTCGCCTATAGTAATAATAAAGATAGGCAAAGACGTGTCGTAACGTATATTTTACTAAATAGGAATAATTAAAAAAAACGCCATTTTTACCAATTTTTACACAACATTGAATATCTCCGTAACTAGAAACCTCCATAAGGTACCTTTTCCCGTGGAACGTCACATTTATCACCCCAGTGACAACAATAGTGGAGGCCCAGGAATAACAAATAGGTCATACACGGCACTTTGACACGAGACAGGTTACGCTTAAATAGAATACAGACTTGTACAACATTAGTGTTCAGCTTTTAGAGCCAACGATTTTATCTTCTGTTTGATGAAATTAACACACGTCGCGAATAACACGCTGAAATTGCGTGTTAAAAATGTTAAGCTATAGTTTTTCTGCTAGAAGTACCAGAATCAAAACTTCAAGGTAGTGTGTCTGCTAGAAATACCAGAATACATATGAAACTAGCCGCTGTCGCGACCGTAGCTCGTGATTAAGAATCTTGAATCGATTCGAAACATGTCGAGCGATATTCGGTTTCATATATAAGTTCAAATTGAATGAGATTAGGAAATACCTTTTTATATTATGCACTTTTGGCAACTCAAAATTAATATCAGTTAGTTGTACTATGTAGGCACTTTTACACGTCAGAATCTGAATCTACCGGCATTTCACAAGAGGAACCCGCTGTTGAGAAAATAGCCGAAATATACTCAACAGTAAGATTTTATTTTACATTATACTAAGGAATCACACTATACTCCATCCGGATAGGGCTTTAACTAAATGTAAACAAACCTTGGCTGTCAAAGTTGACATATTCAGGTGTAATCAACATTTTATCAATTGTAAAATTTTAATTCTTACTTTCGATTATTCTTTTGATAGTCAGACTGATCAAGGTTCGGCAAAGCAGAAAAATAATTAATAAGTTCTCAAAAACTGTAAAACTATTTTCATTATAAAATGACACAACTCAAAAAACATGATTTCCGCGCTTCCGAGCACGAACTTCCATCTCGCTCACGCTCACGCTCAGTGAGAGAGAGCTAGCGAACGCGTTGGCGCCCTCTTAAGGTCCCAGTTTATTTTTAATTATCGCAATAACTACGATTGCAGTAACTCAAATACGGTACGCGTTTTTTTGCGGATAGTTGTAGGTAAGCATAGCAGTAGGGTTCGTAAAATGCGACCAAATTTCATTGAAGCACTAGGGCCGTCTAGTATATATGTATACGTCATACGTCAATCGATTTTGTTGTACCTAATATCAATCACCGTAACTGTGAATCAACTGAACATCAAAAATCATTCAGCGAAGCAAATTTCGTTCTAGAATCCGAAACCGGTGTGGATACGAAGAAAGAAAAGGAAGGAACAACTGGGAATCATTAAAATACAGCTTACACGGATCTATTAGTCTTAACGTTTGTTACGTCATTTGAACAAGTCAAAAGAAAACAATTTCATTACGAAAGCTTTGAGCCCTCGAACACAAAGTTAGGCATTTTTAATGAGCCTGACGAAGGAGTTTTGTTCATAACAAGATCTGTTTCCAGGTTTTTATTTACACGAATATTTTGGCGGTTTGTTTTTAAAATCTTGTTCGCACTAAAAATAACCCCAGTATTTATTTTTAGTGCGAAAAAGATTTTTTTTTTTCTGATACGGTTGACATTGCCATATCGCCATTGGAGCCATCTATCGACTTTGCGCGACCAGCGGCGCGGCGAGCGGTTGAGCGAGAGATCCGAGCGCGGCCATGCGAGTAAGCGAGACACACGTCCCGTATCCTATAGGCGTACATATTATAGCGTAGGTGACGTAGACAAAACCTGGAATAAACTCGAGCGATTATTTATAGCCCACTCCCGGAACCTTAACGAAAAGGATCCGTATATAAGAGTGATTTAAGAGGCTTAACAAGTGTACATAATCCTATACTCGCACATAATGTAGCAAATACATAATACAGGCCCTCGAGACGTTCCGGGAATGATGTACCCACTCTATGTTTGTAGAAGTTATACGAGACCTAATAACATTTTTAATTCTAGGTTCGCACATATGATATGATATAAATATAAAGCCGCATTTCCGTTACAGCTTAAAGAACTTTCCAATAGTCCTCGTATAGATAAATAATGTAACCCGTGCTCTAACGAAAACAAACTCTGTAATAAAGAGACTGTGGAAACTGCTTTACTTTGTGGATGTTACAGTTGAATTATTCCCTTAGGATTAATTCATCATAGTCATAATCGACCTAGCAGTGAGAGTTCAAAACAGGGCTCGCCGAATACCGCCATTTTATCAGTCATAGTTCATCTACTTGCCTTCCACTATATTTAGTTTAGTTCAAATATTGTAGAAACTAGGAACCTTCCGAAAAGAAAAGGTCCGAAAGGAAAGGTTCCTAGTGTTTTCGCAGTCTGTGTGCTACTTGCAAGTAGTAGACTTGCAACTAGTCGAGTTATACAGCTTAAATTATAGTTATAATAGTTGTATAGGCTTCTTTTACAGCCAATTTGCTACTTGGATCTTCCTATCATATGACTTTCTTCACATTCTAGACGCTCTAGCGTACGTTTTTTAACGTAAAAGACCTCGAACGCATAACGACAATATTATTTATACAGGAAACTAAATGATCGTTTCCTTGCGTTCGAAACTTACACTAGAGGCTCTGATATGTCCAAAGGACTATTCTAGGGACCGGTATAAACAAAATTCAAATAAGCCCAGCCAATATTTGCGCGCAAGCCTTATCTATGAGAATCGTTTAGGCTTATCTCAGGACATATCGGGTCCATTTCCGTTTTCATCGCGGAAACCATCGCTGTTTTCTAAAGGTATAATATGAAGAATTTATGGTATGTTAAGGCTCACAATGTCACTGGTATGGTATTCAATTGCCTGATTGGTTTTTATTCAGACAATTAATTAGATGGAGAATGGAATTATCGAACAGATTTTGTAAGTCGTGTTTTAAAATCTATCGGCTCTAATAAAAAGGATAATGAAAGATCAAAAATAATGATAGTACATTCCGTTTTATTATTAAAGTTCTAGGCTGATTCGCAGCCAACAAGCTACCAACTTTCGTTGACGAAAACAATCTTTCCACACACGGACGGGCTATTTACACCAAGAATATTTGATAATAGATAAGGGCTGGTCGATACTCCGCTTGATGTGCTACATCCCATAATTGTAGCCCGCTAAGTAAGTATTCCTACGTAGAAATAGAAAGAAATTGTCTATATTTGTTAAAATACCTAGAATCACACAATTTTTAATTCAACTGCGCCCATTTTTTTCCATTCAAGGCCGAAGAAGAATGATTTTTTTATATCACGCCAAAAGCGAAATCGGAAGCACTCATACTTGCCCGGCTGCTGTCGCGTTAGCCCTACATACATCAACGTTTTTGAACACGACACAAAAAACGCATTTCAGCCCCCATGCGGGCAGCAACTGGCGACGCACACCATGCCCTCATTACCAAGATTCAAATCGGCAAACGCTAGGGTTGCCAACCGGAAGCAGGGGGGCTGTGACGTCAGCAGCGGTCGGCGCACCCCGCAAGGTCGCGCGACCCTCCGTTAAAATATGCGTGTTTTGGTCTCACCGGCCGTTTGGAGACAACCCTAGGAATTTCCATGTATTTCCGAAGTTCAGGTCTAGTGATTGACGTGTTGGAAAATCGAGCTATAGTTTCAAGATGGAATGTTCATTGTTTGATGCCGCTATCGTGTAACATACCAGTTTGCGATAAAAACCGGTATAGACAGACAGGGGTAGAACGTGAAAATACTGAAGACAGTAGGAAATTGGAATCAATATTTTGTTACGTAATATTACCGAACGAATGATATTATTAGCTACAGACATTACAGTATTGTGTGTCAATATTGTGTTATTGTATTGAGTAAAACAATAACATAGATTAGCTGCCTGTCCATAGAAACGGAGCGGATAAAATAAACCAATCAGGATGCGTCTTTGTGAAGCCCAAAAGATGCGCATTTAATCCGAGGAATGTAATTGGTCCATTTTACACATCTCCGCTCCGCTCAGCCCGTCTAGCACAACTATGCTTCGCGACTCTTTTCACGCGACATAGTCCCGTCACACTCTCGTAGTACTGCACAAAAAAGAGACGGGTAAATATCTCGCGCGAGAAATAGTCGCGTATGACAGTTATGCTAGACGTGCAGGTTCACGCCATGCGCGCGGCGGAGAGGCGAGCCGCGGTCATAGGAGTGAGCCCGGACCTTCCGCTCCCACCTATGGCCGCCGCTCGCCGCAACGCTGGTCGCGTGAAATCGTGGCCGGGTCGTAGGCTCAAGCTAAACAGAGAGACGTAGGACGAACACGCGTCGCAGACGCGGCGCCATTTTAATGAATTTCCGTACAAAATGTATAGTAGCGTATCTTGTTAAATAGCACACAATAGTAGATAGACTTAGTAGTGTCCTTTATGCTGTCGGAACAACGCATAGGTACCACGTATTACCTACACTTCTACGACAAATTACACAAAACCTAAAAGAATGAGTCAACAAACAGGATCTAAACTATTGCAATTTACGATACAGGGAAGCAGTGGATTCATTCTCAGGCAGTGAGCAATGCCAGTAGGTTTAGGCATATATCTGTCTGAACCAGAATACTTCTACATTTGGGCGAAGATAAGACCAAAGGATATGGATGCATCTTGAAATAGAAAACTTATTAAAACCAAAAGTTGAAATTGTGACAGAGTTTTGTGTGTAAGATCTTAACCCCGAGCTGAATGCTATCCAGAAGTCCAGACAATCTTTTCAATACTTATTTGTTCTTAAACGACTTCCAATTACGATACTAGGATACCAGGAAGGGATGGGAGGTCGAGGGAAGCTTGCTGATAAGCATTGCCGAAAATCGTGTTAAATAAAAGCCAAGCTTGCCAAAGCAATTTCTAACACTGTCGACGCCTATGTTATAATACGAGTAGGTAAACAACCCCGGCCCTACGGGTCTCGGGTATAAATAAGTTGGTGACCTTCACCCCGTCCGCTTCGATTTAGTCGGGATCTCAACAAACATCTTCCTTTGTACGGTTCGAGGTACAAGTTAAGTATATTTAGGTGTTAACTGAAAATAGTATCATGTTTCATGTAGAAATAATTGAAACTTATAAGGGGTGACAGAATATACGTGGAATATAGAAATGCTTCAGGTTTTCATTTTAAGTCCGGGATTTTCCCGGTACCCTCTGCGAACCTCAGATAAGGCACGTGCTATAATTATGGTATCATGCTGTAACTATGTCCAGTTCCAGTTATGAAGGATGCAGAAGTGCACATTTGCTGATATAATACGTTGTCCATCGTTGAGTGTTGATAGCTAAATTCAAACTCTCAGTCTAAATCTAACAAAATAAACTAATTTTTACCCAGGATAGTTCTACATAAACTGATGAAAAAGGTAAAATTGAATGTAGGTAGGTATGTGGGCAGTAAAAAACATTCAATGTGTCTAATGAGAGTCATGAGACAAACATGATGAACCTTTGAGGACTTTGAAACCTTATAAAAGGACTCTTTCTTATTTCTGTGTATCTAAGAAATTGAACCAAGCTATTAAAGCTTTATGGATGAGATTAGAGAAGTAGAAATAGCGAACGTAAATCCTTTTGAAGGTAATTTCAATGTTTCAGACGATGCGTTCCAAATTTTAGAGGCTTACCGTAATTTCACTAAAGCTGCTCAAATGTTTTAATGTGTACCACTTATACGTACAATGTAAGTGCTTCGGTATCATAACGTAAACTTATGTGTGTTTGTTTTAATAAGCAAATACACTACCTCTAGCTTAAGCAAACACAAATACATGTCCACGAACAACATACATTTCCCGAACAACATTATTGTAACCCAGCAGCGTTTTAGAAAATAGCTTAAATAGCAGAAACCCTATATTTTCCTTTACAAGCATAATAAAATCATAACATTGTAATTGCAGACATTTCCATTTCAGTACGCGGCTATAAAAAAAAATCGGGCCAGCCTACCCCCGCCTAGCACACGAAAGAAATGATCTGCAACGAAATGTCTATCCATACTAATATCAGTAATATCCATACTAATATTATAAATGCGAAAGTGTGTCTGTCTGTCTGTTACCTAAGTCGGTTCAGCGGCTTAAGCGTGAAGTTAAGCCGCTGAACCGACTTAGGTGAAATTTGGTATGGAGATAGTTTGAGACCCGGGAAAGGACATAGGATAGGTACTTTTCATCCCGAATAAATTTAGTGTTCCCGTGGGATGCGCGGGTAACACCGCGGGGCACTGCTAGTTACTAATAAAAGTTTGTTTGTCACGGAAAATACTGACTATACTCCATCCATTAGGCTGCACGTGCACTGAACCGGAGTGGAGAAAATTAACCAGCGCTGCATCATTGTGAAGCCCAAAAGAGGTGCATTTAAATCTGAGGAACGTGATTGGTTCATTTTCCACATCTCCGCTCCGCTTCTATTAAAATGATAAAACAATAGTTTGATAGTACATTACTGCAGACGCGGGGAAATAAGGGCTTGCCGGATGAGTAGGTATAGACGGCCGACCGCAGGGAGGCCGGATAGTGATACGAAGCCGGCAAGCCCTTTTCACGGCTAAGGCATGCATAGTGCTTTTCTCAAACATATGCAATGAATTTAAAAAATACACCACTCAAAAAAACATAATTCAGCTGTTTAGCCCGTTCAAAAAAAATTACTTCCCGGCCTAGGCCTTAAATTTTGTATGAAATTCCTTTACAGTTCTCTCTAATTGTTCACTTGAACACTTCGAAGCCTGTTTTAACGCACGTTATGATGATATTTCATTGGTTGTTTGAACAAAATATTAATAGACGTTACAAGTTTTGGAAATATGTGACGTTTTTCAATTTCAATTTCAATCAAAAGGGTCTAAGAGCATCAATAGGTAATTGGCATGAAGAGCCTTAGACCTGGAAGGGGACACATATTTTCCTGAATAAAGATAATACATAGTATCTATACCTTCCAAAATAAGGGAGTGTTCGTCGTCTCTTCGTCAGTTGATAAAATTCTTTATAGGTTCAACGGTATACTCAGTCCCCGTTCCTCCACTATGTACAAACCTGTCTACGAATATTTCTAGATTAGGTGGGTCAATCTAAAATTCGTTGCAGGTAAACTTGTCCCAACGAAAAAAAAGTTTGTTTTTATAAAATTAGTTCAAATATATGTAAAATTTATACAAGTTTTTAACTCAATCATCATCATTTCCACACATTATTATTAATTTCGTATAAATTATTAATATTTCGGTTTTTTAAACGGTAACATAGTGGTATTTGGTAGTAACAGAGTTGTTTTTTCTATGAACGATTTTCTGCAACGAATTTTAGGGTATTCCCTTGATTTGTCTAATTTTTTTTGTCTAATTTCAGTTTTTCTAACAACTTTTACCATAATGAACATTTTATCTAAAGTCATTATGTATAATATCATTTCTCATAATTATTATTTTGTCGAAACTCGTTTTGCCTAAATGATCATTTTCATAACTCTTGTTTTGTCGAATATTATTTTATCTAAAACTCACTTTGTCGATTCTTATTTTAACTAATCATTACATAGCCGAATAACGTTTTAACTAAAAAGTTTTTGTCTAATTCTGAATTATCATAATATTTACCTTGTTGATTTTTATTATGTATCGATTAGACATAGCTGAAAATTAGGCAAAACGAAATTAGGCAAATTTAGCAGTTAGTTAGGCTAAACACCGAAAACTGTAGGTTAGGTTAGGTTTGTTTTATGACCATGGATAGCGGAGCGAGCGAAGCGAGCGGAGCGTCAGAATGCTTGCTTGCATGGAAGTATATTAAAATTTAGTAGTTAGTACGAGTAGGTTAGGCTAAACACCGAAAACTGTAGGTTAGGTTAGGTTTGTTTTATGACCATGGATAGCGGAGCGAGTGGAGCGTCAGAATGCTTGCTTGCATGGAAGTATATTAAAATTTAGCAGTTAGTAGGTTAGGCTAAACACCGAAAACTGTAGGTTAGGTTAGGTTTGTTTTATGACCATGGATAGCGGAGCGAGCGAAGCGAGCGGAGCGTCAGAAGACGCAATAATTAAATTAGACGAAATAAGATTATGTAAAAAAGTATAATACGAAACGAATATTAGTCTAAACAAAATTCGGCAAAACGAAATTAGGCCAAAAATTGATAGGCAAAATATGTTTATACGAATTAAAAATTAGGCCAAATAAAATTAGACGAAATAAGATTATGTGAAATGAGTATTATACGAAACGACTTTCACTCAAATGAAAATTAGGCAAAGTGAATAGTTATGCTAAATAATATTAGTTTAAATGAAATTAGGCAAACTGAAATTAGGCAAAAAGTTGTTAGGCAAAACAAGGTACAACCCGAGAATGACCCAGGTACAAGATTCTCGAAAAATATCCGCATCATGACAAGCTATTAGCGCTCACGGATTAATAGTCTAAATATAGACGATAACCTGCCTGTACGTTAATATAGTAAGTATAGACTAATCAGCCATCTATACCCGAACATCCAATTCGCAACGCGTTGGCTAGATATCAGGACGGTCCATTACGTTCCAACGAATTTACTGAAATTTGGCAAACGTGCCCGGTAGACACAGACGTGGATATATCCATATTTCAAGTAAGCAAAGCCGCAGGCAAAAACTAACGGCGTAATAAACTTGCTGAAAGCCCAAAGCTTTAGGAAATGAACACGGCAACGAGAGTTTCGCATGCCTTCATTCAATTTATGGGTGAATTTTCGTAATTATTTTAACATGGCGGACGGCGGGGCGAAAGCTAGGGGTTGAATGGTATCGCGCTCGGGGTCTGATGAGATTTGCTAATTTATTTATTTATTTCAGGAAATCTCTGGAATGGCATAATTAGTTCTTGTAGATTCTGAACGTACGTACCTAATCTAGATACCACGTAGTTACTACGCATTTGTGTAGATTGATAAAGAAGAATATTATTAAAACATTCTATGTTTTTATAACTTTTTATCTACTGTTACGTTACTATAACAAGTTCAGATACCAACTATGCAGCGGCAGCAGCAGGTCATGAAGAAGCAAAATCAGTGAGAAAGATGATACGAAGAAAATTATCAAAATCTATGTTTTTATAACTTATCTACAAGAATTTTCAGCTACTATATGTCCAATAAAATTAAGCACACGGTATATGTTATCAAGTAGGTCAAACAATATAACACATTTAAACTATTATAAATTAAATTATCGAAACATTTGGTATTTTTTTACAATAGTACCTATAGTTTACTGATATACCTAACTCGGCCCTTCACAACGTTGTAAGTACATAAAGTTCGGAAATGTACGGCACTTGTAGAAATCATCATGGTTATAATATAAAACTATTATTGTCACCTGACAGATGCTACGATTATGAAATGGGCTAACATAATCCGTGGTGTTTAAAACAATTGGCAACATTGCGAGGGACGCTCATGTTGAGCCGGTTTGTTTATATTCCGCGCCCGTATTTAATTCCGAGCCGCCTCCGCCAGGGCACGTCACCGCCATGTGACGTCATCGGTCGGCACACAAATTAGTAATCTAGCAAATAACGGCAAGCATGACGTGTGTCAGCCGCAATTGACATCGTTTACTGAGCGTCTAAATGCCGAACACAGATATTCATTCAATTATTTGTTACTTTTGTATGTTACTCGCTCTCAGCTATCGGAGTTTCGGACCCTTACAGCTTCAGGCGCTGCTAGGCGCTGCTTCAGGTAGCAAACATGCTGAATAAGATATTCTTCAGCCATTATAACTCTAAATTAAGCTGTATAAGTGCTTATGCAGCCTGTCACTTTATGGACTAACGGATGCAGCCGCACAAGGCTTCCGTCGACTAGAGTTTGAAAAAAAAGTGCTACTTGGGTAGCTTAAGACGTTACATCCTCTACTCCAAATACAAATGCCAATATTGCAAACGTCACTGTCTATTCCGCTCTGAAACTATATTTGTTGCGGACAGCACGGCGAGACGTCTAGTTTCAAGATAAATAAATATCAAATAAATTTAAGATTATAGCCCGAAAAAGCAGCAATACTGTAATAGTACATTACATCAGAGGCCGGGAAAATGAGGATTTCCGGCCAAGTAGGTATATATAGTCCGGATAGTGATACGAGGCCGGGAATCCGTTTTCACGACGAGGCATGTATAGTGCTTTTCTCAAACATACAATGAAATAAAAAAATATACTTCAAAGAACAACATTTTATTAATTGACAAATAGGACATTTTAGCACAGATTAATATAATAGTTCTTCGAACAGATACTCATGTCTGAATAAAAAGGCAAATACCTACCGCTTTTCATGCCTACTCAATTTAACAATATGGAGCGACCTTGAACGCGCGGTTCGTTGGCCGCACGTGCCGGCAAAACGAGGCTAGGGTTGACACCGCTTAGAAATGATTTTATAAAAAGTCAAGATAAATGAAAAAAAAAACTATCGATTTATTTAAATTTATTAGTCAAATTTAATTATCATTAGGTAACTACTAGAAATAAGTATTCACATGCGCTGCGGCACACCATCAAAATCGTTTAAATTTCCGAGTAGGTATATCGGAATCTTACCTACCTATTCTTTCTGAACATACCAGAAACATGAAACAAAAACATGAAACTCTCTGTGTAGGTACTTAAGTAACCTAAATATATCCCGATGACAGTAGGTACCTACTTACTAAATAAAGTTTGATAGGTGCCTATATATAATGTGTTACATTATTGTGTAATACTAGCATTACAAGCTTCGAAACAGTCACTAGTTATAATAATCTTATAATAAGTTTTATAATAATCTTATCACGCGTTTCATCTTTGCGAATGCATTCCTTGCAAAAGGTCTTAAGTGCCAAGAATACGAGGGCTGTTCCGAAAATAGTTAGTCAACGGCGTACTATTAATTGTATTCGTTTAATTTTACTGTAGCCTAAAGGCAAATTTCATTACGAACTCTTTCGCGTAAGAGTCACTGGCCAGTGACATTCAGTTATTTTTTATGAAATCAGAAAAAAAACATGTCTGTCACTTTTTGTTCGCAAAAATGGAGCTAACGCGGGAAGCATTTCGTGCTATGATATATTATGATTATAAACGAGGGTTAACTTACAAGGATTCTCATGAAAATTTAACTAGTGTTTTTGGGGCCTTATCCCCATCTGTTGCCACTGTCAGTTACTGGTTCCGTGAATTTAAGCGTGGGCGGAGCGACATCAAAGATGAGCCTAGACCGGGGCGACCGCCAACGGCAGTCACTCTAGAAAATGTTATCAAGGTGGAATGGCTAATCAAGGAATCTCGAAACATTACCCACCGAGAGATTCAGGACGAACTGAATATTGGATCCCGGGCAGTTTCTACCATTTTGCATGACCACCTTCAAGTTCGGAAGGTTTCGTCTCGATGGATACCACATTTTCTCACACAGGAGCAAAAAGACATACGTGTCGATTGGTGCAAATTTATGCTAAAAAAAATTGATAATGGTAATTCACAACAAGTGAGCTACATTGTGACATCCGACGAATCTTGGATATATAGCTACGACCCATTTACAAAACAGCAATCAACACAATGGGTCTTTGAAGAAGATGATTTACCTACTAAAGTAGTTCGCGGTCGAAGCGTCAACAAAAAAATGGTAGCTGTTTTTTTTCGACGTAGTGGACCTGTAGCCGTAATTCCACTTGAAGATCGGAAAACAGTTACCAGCCAATGGTACACTGAAGTTTGCTTACCACAGGCCTTCCAGGAGCTGAACGTCAGTCGTCCAAGTACTGGAGCTCGGGGCATCATTTTTCATCAAGATAATGCTCCGGCCCACACGGCTGCCAGAACCACGGAATATATTAGCAAATCAGGAGTGCAATTGCTACCACACCCTGCATACAGCCCTGACCTGGCTCCGTGCGATTTTTTTCTGTTCCCCACGTTAAAAAAATCATTACGTGGGCGACGATTTTCGACGGCGGATGAAGCAGTGGACGAATTCAGGCGACTTTTTTTTGACCTTCCGCAAGAACAGTTTTTCTCCTGTTTTGAAAGTTGGTTCAGTCGTATGCATAAGTGCATAAAGGCAGCAGGGGAATACTTTGAAAAGTTGTAAATAAAGTTTTATTATATTCCTTATAGTTTTTGTTTAACTAAAAAAATTCGGAACAGCCCTCGTAACGCCGACGTTTACGCCCTTTTTAGGCCGTGCAATGCACTCTCCCGCCACACGCACTAAACTGATTTGGTAAATCTTAGTGATTAAATTATTGTCACTTTTTGATATAGGTAGTGGATGTTTTCTATGAATTTAAGTATATTAAGTAGGTAGGTTTATTTATTCAACATTACATGTATCTATTATAACAGTGTATGCAATGCGTTTAGGTAGGTGCTTATTAAGTTCTAAGAATTTTTAGTAACATTTCATCGTTTGTCGGCAAAGAAAAAAAGGATAAATGTCTGTTGCTTTTATGTTTTTACACCCCGCAACACTGCAGCGCGTTGGTCTTATTCGCGTCAAAGCCATTTTTTTGGTGATTTTATAGCGCGACCGGCGGCGTCCGGCCGTGAGCGCGTGTGGCAACCGACTGCCTAAGCGTGTCGGCCACGACAGGCGATGTGTAGGTATCGTTCTGGGTTCCCACGGTACAGATGGGGGGCACTGATTTTAGTCTAACAACCAACCTTTAAAAACAAAACCTGCTTTTTGTCAAACCAGCCAGCTGTGTGAATGACCTTGTTGTTGAAACAAAAAAAAAAGTTACTTTTCAGGCCTAGGCCTGAAAAGCAGTATGAAATACCTTTACAGTCCTCTCGAGTTGTTGCGCCCAAAAAGCGATTTCCGAGCCTATTATAAGGAACGTAAAGACAATATTTCATTGCATGTTTGAGAAAAATTATTTTCCCCTTCTGATCACTTATTTACTGTGAAGGGCTCCCGTCTTAATGTAAAATCATAACAAAGATGACTCGTCATAAACTTTCCATTAGTATACAAAAACAAGAGTCATCTTTGTTTACATTTATACTGAGGAAATTTTTTAGATTAATTTGTAACTTTACGTAATCATTCCTTGTGATAATGATAAAAGTATTAAATTCACTTAATATTGTACCGTCCCTCCTGGGAGCGCGACAAATTAAGAAATGAACACGCGCTCAGCGCGCATCTTGGTATACATCTCGGTGTACATCTTGCGTGAACCTAATGTCACTCAAGTGTTTGTAACAGGTATTGTTTTAAAGCCTTTTTAACCTATTGACCGCCAAGCGGTCTAGCAATTTACCGTGCCACTGACGCCAGAGCAGTAAGCAGTATGAAATACCTTTACAGTCCTCTCGAGTTGTTGCGCCCAAAAAGCGATTTCCGAGCCTATTATAAGGAACGTAAAGACAATATTTCATTGCATGTTTGAGAAAAATTATTTTCCCCTTCTGATCACTTATTTACTGTGAAGGGCTCCCGTCTTAATGTAAAATCATAACAAAGATGACTCGTCATAAACTTTCCATTAGTATACAAAAACAAGAGTCATCTTTGTTTACATTTCATACTGAGGAATTTTTTTAGATTAATTTGTAACTTTACGTAATCATTCCTTGTGATAATGATAAAAGTATTAAATTCACTTAATATTGTACCGTCCCTCCTGGGAGCGCGATAAATTAAGAAATGAACACGCGCTCAGCGCGCATCTTGGTATACATCTCGGTGTACATTTTGCGTGAACCTAATGTCACTCAAGTGTTTGTAACAGGTATTGTTTTAAAGCCTTTTTAACCTATTGACCGCCAAGCGGTCTAGCAATTTACCGTGCCACTGACGCCAGAGTAAAAAAAAAAAAGATGTGCCCCAAAATCAACAGGGATTGAAAAATACTTGTAGCGGTTGGAATTACAAAGTTTTTGATCATTGAAATTTGGACGGCTGTGGCCGACGTGGCGTCAGGGGCATGATTTTTTGTTGACGGCCACAGCCGACTGTGGCGGTCAAAAGGTTAAACTTCATTCCATGATAGATGCTACTCAATAGTTCGATTTCTTTTCAGGGCGCAATAACCTACCCTATAAGGCTACCTACGAAACCGTAACTAATACTAAGCCTTCGCTGTCTGTCACTTCTTTAATAAATAAATATAATTTCACTGGGTAACGTAAAGGTTTCAACTTAAACATGTTTGGATCGGTAGTCACTTGTTAGTATAATATTTGGCGTTAGGTACTACACAGCTGCACCTCTAGCACAATTTAACCATGCGACCCGTTCTCGCGCGAGAAATATTACCAATCTCTTTCTTCGCTATATTGTGAGAGAGTGACGGGCGACGCTACGTCGAGACGCGAAGCGTAGTTGTGCTAAACGGGCTCTGTTATTCTAAAATTTTGAAATCTTGCATAGGCAACATAAAAAGATGAGTTCTTGCCTTTTTACGGCCACAACAGTATCCTTCCTGCGCCTCGCACTTAGCAGATTATTCTTCAATTATCGGATGTGTTGTCTTATCATTTAGTTAAAAAAAAAACAACTGTGACGGAACAAAAGTAACTATGACGTCTTCGTGTCATCGTTATCGCGGGGACAAAATCAATTGACATAAAGAATAAACGCAACAGAATGTTTATTCAGTACAATCGAATTAAATGCCCACTCGTTCGCAACCTCTGAGAAGTTCTTAATATCTATACGTTTTTTTTTATTCATAGATGGTAATTATTAATAATTATTTTTGTTGTGTGTATGTAAGAAAATGTTGAATTTAATTATAAACAGTTGGTTGATGTGTGCATTTTTAACGATGTAGGTCCCGAATTGACCTATTCCACCCTATTGTGATTTGATAATAAATATTTATCCCACATAATTTAATATATGTTATTATTAAATAACAGTTTATCGTAACTAATACAAGTAGCTAGTACAGTAGCTTAGACCGTTCATATGGCGTCTTCGTGCAGGAAATATTCACTTCGGCCAACTAAATGATCTTTCGTCGTCGATAGATATAAACGAAATATCTTGCGTTTGGATAGTCTCTTCTGTTATTTTATAGTCTTTGGGAGCTGTCAGATCGTTATTGCTCTCGCGATAACGACGTAACTCATGGGAATTCCTATTAACGACCGTACATCCGTCACAGTTGATTAGAAATTAAATATAATTGTTATCGATTACGCATTCATCAGTAATCACTTGCAGCAATTCATGGAACTGTCACATACATTTGCGTACTTAATAAGCCCCGCCTACACAGGTACGTTTGCTGGAAATTTCCAGGGCTTATTCGATACCTGGAAAATTTTCTCCGCCGACTCAAGGACTCGATACTTATTCTACAATATAATTATATTGTCATATTCAACATCGTGACCTCCGTGCTTGTATTAGGGAATGCAACCCGGTTATAACCGAAACCGTAAAAACCGGTTTTAACCGGTTATGTTGGTCTAATTGTGTAACCGGGTTTTGGGAGTAACAGAACCGGTTACGGTTATTTTTCGGTTATTTCTTCTAATGCTAAATAAGCATACGCTTACTTAAATTTTTCAAAAACACGATCTCCATATTTATCGTTCAGCGTATATTTAACTCCAAATGCTATTACATGTATAAAAAAAAGCGGTGGTAGCCTAGTGGTTAGGGCATGCGACTTTCAATCTGGAGGTCGTGGGTTCGAACCCGGCCCGTACCAATGAGTTTTTCGGAACTTATGTACGGAATGTCATTTGATATTTACCACTCGCTTTTCGGTGAAGAAAAACATCGTGAGGAAACCACCTAAGCCCAATAAGGCCTAGTTTCCCCTCTGAGTTGGAAGGTCAGATGGCAGTCGCTTGCGTAAAAACTAGTGCCTACGCCACATCTTGGGATTTAGGTAGCCGACCCCTATTGAGAATTCATTCTCAAAAAATGGGACAAAAGGCTAGGAGGATGATGGTGCTGAAGTACGTTAACTGGATGTTTAATTAAATAATACGAGTACGGTATGAATGGTATGGTATAGTGCCTCGTCAAGTAAAAATAATTACATTGTATGAACTTACGTAGCTAGTGACTAATAGTCATCAACACACGCAGAAATTACGTTAAAAGTGTCGTCCTTTTTATTTCCTTAGCATAAATAATAACAAAACAAGCCTTGAACATTTGTGATTGAGAATTTGAGATATTTTATCGTTGCTTGTAATGAATATAAATATACTTAAAATTTTTGTGTTAGACATCTGAGTTATGAGGTGATTTTATTTTAACTCTTGATTTAGGTAATGATAGAAGCTTATTATCCTTTGTTAAAGATATTTAAAATATTAATGAGATGTACATATTTTATTTATACCGCTTTTTTTCCAATATTTACGTCATTATTTGTTATTTTAATATTTTTTCGGTTATAACCGGTTATAACCGGTTATCGGTTATTTTACGAACATAACCGATAGGAAACCCGGTTACGATATTTTTCCGGTTATTGCATTCCCTAGCTTGTATGCTCTTGAATAAACTAGAGATTCTCAAGAGGGCTCAGACATATAATAGAAGATGAAAGAGATATATTCGTCACTGCTGTATATTTTATGATTAGGCGCGATGGAATAAGTGGAAGTCACCAATATAATGATATAGAATAACAATAGAAGGGTTCATTATTTTTATTTACGATAGTTAAGCATTTAAGCCTCGATTTCACCAATGTTAAGTGACAATAAGGCCTAAGATGGAGCATGCTTGCCTAAAAAATGCCTGTTCACTGCCGACTTGAAGAGATGAAAAGCAATGCATTAAGTAATTTAAATATGCTTCATTATTGTTTTAAAATAACATAAATATTGATTTAAGAGATTAAAAGATTAGAGCTCAGACTTTAGGCTTAGTGGGCAGCGCCACGCTTCCACCTGTTTCATTCTGAGTTCACCATTTTTATGAAAAGTATCAAGTTCACGGTACAATATAAATATATTCATCATTAATTAAACGTATAAGTTCACAGGTAGGTTATAAGTAATTATTACATAAGTATAAGCACCTTATCTGGTTCATATCAGCACTGGAATTAGAACTCATTTCATTACCCAACTATCGCAAAGAGATCTTCATTAAGGCTCAATTCACACGTACCACAACCACACCACGTCGTTAGCGCACCAGCGTTAAAATGTGGTGTGGTTGTGGTTACGTGTGAATTGTACTATTTATTAAACATACAAAATATGCGCCCGACCACGTGGTGTGGTTGTGGTGTGGTTGTGGTTACGTGTGAATTGTACTATTTATTAAACATACAAAATATGCGCCCGACCACGTGGTGTGGTTGTGGTGTGGTTGTGGTGTGGTTGTGGTTGTCGTGTGGTTGTGGTACGTGTGAAACAACCCTAACACGCAGAAAATACCAGACTCTACATAGACGTCTGGCCACGCACCGGCACACTGGAGTAACCTCATTCAAGCCACAACAAGCATAGTCTGCGTAACCCCGCTGAAACACAACAGACAGCCCTCAGTTAGGACGCATTCCACTCTAGAGTTGAAAATTCGCAATTTCGCCTCCCCGTCCTCGAGCCCTCTCAGAGACACCCGAGCATCATTAGAGCCTTCAAAACCACAGAAACCTACTCCCTAAAGTATCACGCTATTTCATACCTTACCGACTCCTTTTAAGGACTACGGTTTGCTTTCCAGTTCAATGACTCGCGACGCGTCAGTAAAATATGACGTTTAAATCGTGGCATTTCAGGGCACACATTAATTAGTAGATATATCTAAATATACGGCATTATACAGCGCGAGAAGTTGCCAACATACACACCGAGAATAGCTGACAATAATATTGCTATAAATAAATTGTTGCTACAACAATACACTCGATACTACGTTATCGGGCCGCGTCTATCTCAAACAATCGTTTATTTGAAGATAACGGAAAGTTTGTAGTTGTTGTTGTAGATACAAAGTTCAACAAATCGGTAGTTGTGATATTTTAAATGATTTACTTTGAAACGAAATTCGTACATGTTACAACCGGCTACTTCAACCGACTGAGCTGACATTTTGCATACCCACTCAACTATACTAAAATATATTCGTCACTGCTGTATATTTTATGATTAGGCGCGATGGAATAAGTGGAAGTCACCAATATAATGATATAGAATAACAATAGAAGGGTTCATTATTTTTATTTACGATAGTTAAGCATTTAAGCCTCGATTTCACCAATGTTAAGTGACAATAAGGCCTAAGATGGAGCATGCTTGCCTAAAAAATGCCTGTTCACTGCCGACTTGAAGAGATGAAAAGCAATGCATTAAGTAATTTAAATATGCTTCATTATTGTTTTAAAATAACATAAATATTGATTTAAGAGATTAAAAGATTAGAGCTCAGACTTTAGGCTTAGTGGGCAGCGCCACGCTTCCACCTGTTTCATTCTGAGTTCACCATTTTTATGAAAAGTATCAAGTTCACGGTACAATATAAATATATTCATCATTAATTAAACGTATAAGTTCACAGGTAGGTTATAAGTAATTATTACATAAGTATAAGCACCTTATCTGGTTCATATCAGCACTGGAATTAGAACTCATTTCATTACCCAACTATCGCAAAGAGATCTTCATTAAGGCTCAATTCACACGTACCACAACCACACCACGTCGTTAGCGCACCAGCGTTAAAATGTGGTGTGGTTGTGGTTACGTGTGAATTGTACTATTTATTAAACATACAAAATATGCGCCCGACCACGTGGTGTGGTTGTGGTGTGGTTGTGGTTACGTGTGAATTGTACTATTTATTAAACATACAAAATATGCGCCCGACCACGTGGTGTGGTTGTGGTGTGGTTGTGGTGTGGTTGTGGTTGTCGTGTGGTTGTGGTACGTGTGAAACAACCCTAACACGCAGAAAATACCAGACTCTACATAGACGTCTGGCCACGCACCGGCACACTGGAGTAACCTCATTCAAGCCACAACAAGCATAGTCTGCGTAACCCCGCTGAAACACAACAGACAGCCCTCAGTTAGGACGCATTCCACTCTAGAGTTGAAAATTCGCAATTTCGCCTCCCCGTCCTCGAGCCCTCTCAGAGACACCCGAGCATCATTAGAGCCTTCAAAACCACAGAAACCTACTCCCTAAAGTATCACGCTATTTCATACCTTACCGACTCCTTTTAAGGACTACGGTTTGCTTTCCAGTTCAATGACTCGCGACGCGTCAGTAAAATATGACGTTTAAATCGTGGCATTTCAGGGCACACATTAATTAGTAGATATATCTAAATATACGGCATTATACAGCGCGAGAAGTTGCCAACATACACACCGAGAATAGCTGACAATAATATTGCTATAAATAAATTGTTGCTACAACAATACACTCGATACTACGTTATCGGGCCGCGTCTATCTCAAACAATCGTTTATTTGAAGATAACGGAAAGTTTGTAGTTGTTGTTGTAGATACAAAGTTCAACAAATCGGTAGTTGTGATATTTTAAATGATTTACTTTGAAACGAAATTCGTACATGTTACAACCGGCTACTTCAACCGACTGAGCTGACATTTTGCATACCCACTCAACTATACTAAACTGTAACTGGACTGGTCTGATGATGGAGCCGGAAGGTGGTCCTTATGAACTCTATAATAGATTAAAGCAATCCTATCGAGTTTGGGCTCTATAGAATCGTATCAGTGAGCAATTCATAGCCGTTGAAAGAAAAGTACAGTCGGCTATTAAAGATTGACACAAAAATATAATTTTGAACTTTGTTAGAATACTATCGAAAAAGCCAAAATGATCAAGTTTTCATATGTAATTTAAAAATATTGCATTTTTTTGAATTTTGTGTATGCATATTAGTATCTTTGCAGTCTCAAAACGCATGGTTGACGTTAATTTGTAAGGTAGAAATAGTTATGGTCGTAGTCTTTTTTATTTTTGAAGTCTAGTTGACCCCATAAGGCTGATTGTCCACTGAAGCGAACTGAAGAAAATGAACCAATCAGGCTGCGTCTTGGTGAAGCTCAAAAGAAGTGCATTTGAATCTAAGCAATGTGATTGGTGTATTTTACACAGCTCCGCTCCGCACCAGTTGGACAGGCGGCCTTATACTAATACCACGCGAGCAAAGGCGCGGGCTCAGCTAGCATTATAAACACAGAGAGCGAGCTAGAAAAGGAGACAGGTATACGCTTCCCACACGAGACACTTACAAATTCTGCTCATACCTTTATAGATAAGACCGCCGATCAAAGCTGTAGGAAAGAATCTTACAAAGAATGACCCAGATTTCGAGTGCGCTATTGAATTTCAAAGACTCACATTTCCACGCTGATAATACTCCAAGAACTGGGAACATGCAACAAATACTTTGTACCGATCAGATGAGATTTTCATACGAAACATCCCATACTGAGCAATGTGATACTGAAGAATACCTACTGATGGGAACTTCAAGAATGGGAGTGGGAGTCGAACTGACACATGTCTACTGAACGTCAAAAACGCTCCAAAGGAAAAGTCGCACTATAACCTTACCATGAGTTTACTTTACAGTAACCGAACTCGCTAGTGACGCGTAAACGATTTGTATGGATAATTGTAGTTCAACAAAGTGATCGCCAGGGGCGCTGTACTATTCTCCATACAAATCATTTACGCTGTCGCTAGCGAGTACGGTCACGTTAAATCATGGTAAGGGAAGGTGTGAAGTCACAAATGCGCGCATTAGCTACTAAGTGTATGTAAAAATATGCACTTTGCAATGCAGTTTTTTAAAATGCTGCGTTTAAGTATAAAGTTGTTATACATTTATGTTCACGTTATTGTGTAAACAAAGTCATAGTAGATTAGATATCATTAGTTTTGCTAAAAATTATTGAAAATATTTAATGTACTTATAAGTATTTTACGTCTCATTTTTTTTGATGTGGATGTACTTTTTGAGTTAATTTAGTGTTTGTGAACTGGTACAACTAAAAGAATTGGGAATTCCAACTTAATGCATGTTCCCTACTGTCCAGGGAATTTTCGTGGAGATACTGCTGCTGTCCCCGTATCCGGAGCGAAATCGTAAATCTCTCAAACGATTGAAATAACTGCTGATATTTCTGATACAGATGAAAAATTGGACTCGGCATCCGCAAATGGGAAATGGATAGCAGAAACCAAAATTGAGTTGAATTTTAACAAGGTTTTTATGTCGCTAGGTAGGTATTGTTTATGGCCATTTTGTAAGGTTTTCATTGGTGAATGGGGAAATTCACACTTTGACTGTTACTGTCCCATATTGTAATGTGATGTTCTTAGCATCTTTTACCAAGACCTGTCAACGCGTCCACATGAAATGTTTCTGTTTAGCCCAATGGTTGACTGGTAGAGAATGCCTTATGGCATTAAGTCCGCCATTTGTACACTTTTTTTTTTGTGCAATAAAGCTTAAATAAATAAATAAACCCGAACAATAGGACATTTTACTAAACACTCATATTTTTTCCCCACATAGCAAAAACAGATTTTACCAAAATGATTCAATAAGAAAATGGAAAATTAGTAACGCAATAATTAATAATTAATAATAAATAATTAATTATATTTGAAATTCTTGCATACTGTAATAAGCAAAGTTTGAAAAGTTTGATCTAAATACAAGCCATTTACTATGTCAGCCAAATGTAACCACACTTAATTAGAAAATAATTACAAAACAGAATTAATTAATGCGGAAAATTATTTTTATTGGACCATCCCAACACACCTAGTAAATAAATTCCATCAACTTTAAACTCGATACATAAAATAAAGGCACCTTTATCTTTTGAAAAGGTTTACGGTCCCTAAAAGGAGAATGCAGAGATCAACTCGGAACAGTAAACAAGTCGTAAACAGCGAAACGATGTGAGGACGAGAACAACAACAACAATGCTAGTCGATGGAACTTTACCGAACAGATGGTTCCGCGGACAAGACAAACCCTAATATATTTGCGAGTGTAAAGCCCTTCAAATTGACAACGCAAAGATCAACACGCAAATTCGAGATGTCTCCTGGCGTTCCGGTGGTGAAGTGGTTGACACGTTGGGTAATCTAGGTATAGGAACCGGGTTCGATTCCCGGTCTCTTCCGCTAGGTTACGCATCTAATGTTTTCTCTGTGCTTTGATCTGTGTATCAATGGTACAAGACACATCCAAATTAACTTGCCGGCTAGATCTATTGACAGTACTCTCCTATTCATAGTATTTAAGTAGTGGTTTATTATGGTTTATTCACCACTTCTTGCTCGTGGCTCGGTGTCTCCTGACACAAGCTAAATTACTTAGGAGGCTCCAACCTTAGCTATTGTTAAATATTCTATAATATAACCTAATAAACTGTTTTTCATTTAATTTTTTCATATTACGAGTTAAATTTATATGGTTCGTTATCTTCAAGAAATAGAACTGACATTAAACATTGTTGATGATAATAAGAATGGGTTTACATTAAGGTAGGGAGATAGCGCATGCTGCTAAAATAACAGAATTAAATTTTATTTGACGTTAGTGTTCAAAATACGTATAAAACACGTAACTTTTTTTATTTACTGTCACTTTGTTTTTCCTTTTTTTTGTTATCTATAAATATTTTTTTTTTAAAACGTCACTAAGGCACAACCCAGGGATGAAGTGGGTATAAACAATTTTCCAATCAAGCAAAGCAAGGAATGAACGAGAATTATAATTAAACAGTTCGCGTCAAAGCAATCAAGACCCAGACAGCCGAGAAAGCGTTATTTACATACAATATCGCCTCATTGGCCAAAAACACTGACGTATGAATGGACGGAAGGCACCATAAAGAAAAAGTTACTACCTATACCTACTCGAATGGGGGGTTATTATTAACCGCGTGTCGCTGAGTCACCGCGTCTAGGCAGTCGTCCTGTTCAAGGCTGGCAGAATTCCGCCGATACATAATTGGGGCCCCCGGTGATAAATTTCGAGACCGTCGCACTATCTCAAGGCCCAAGTTTCAACGAACCTATAGCCTGTATTGAATCAGTGTTTTGACGTGGCCAGTTGTTTGATGAATTGGTTAGCGTTTGCAAATTTATTTTATTCTAGAACTGTTCATATTGACATTATAAACATGGTTTTCTTAACCAACTTCTAATAAGGAAGAAGTTATATGTTTGTTAAGGAGACAATAAGTATTTTAATTAGAATGTTATACGTGCCGAACTGTGTTTCCCCATACAATTGTATAGGTGAAATGAAAACCTTAACTGAAGGACTAAGATACGTCAATCCTCAAAATGTAGAACGCCAATTTCTGTATACAGACACGTTACTATTACATATATCTAAATTTTATAATCAAAAATATTTTTAAAGACTCAGTTTAGGAGCAAAAAACGCGAATCCAGAACTACGATTTGGTGAAGTTTTTGTAGCTAACATTGCACTCTGCTGTAGTAGTCTCTATTGCACTGTTACTTACCTTTTGCTTGTTACCTATCTTTATTTGCAAAAAATATTCGGATTGGCACTTTCATTTTAAAAATGTAATATGCAGAAGTACAAATCCGAACGGATGTAATCTCAGACAATGATATGACCACTATCAAACCAAGTGCAAACATCTACTTTCAGATAACAATCAACGTGTAAAACTCCACGCTACGGCTACGTTCTACGATAACTGTATGACTAACGATATTAGACATGATAAACAGTGCAATGGGAATTAGAAACAATCCTTTTAATAAATAAATAATAAATAAATAAATAAATATCGGACCACCTCACACAAATCGATCTAGTCTCAAATTAAGCTCAAGAAGGCTTGTGTTATGGGTACTAGACGATATACGTACTTATATAGATAAATATATACTTAAATACATAGAACAACCATGACCCAAGCACAAATATTCGAGTTCATCACACAAATATTTGCCCTGGCCGGGATTCGAACCCGGGACCGCCGGCTCAGTAGGCAGGTGTCTAATACAAACCGAGCCAAACGCGTCGTCAAATAAGAGAAACGTTGTAAGTTTAGATGTGACGTGGATAAAACCACATTGTGAAACAGAAGCGTTAATCTTCTACTCGACCGTTAAGTTCAAACTTGATATACCTAGTGCCGAGCACGTGATATAAAGTCGTCAACCGGGTTGTCACAAAAAACTGACCAAACTTGCGGTGTCCGCCAGTCTGAAGAAAACTCGGTCGGCAGTCATGTGGTAGCGAAACAAGATTGATGTACGATGCCAAGTCGCCTACTGACAAAGTAAAGCGAACTTTGGATGAAGCAGAAAAAGTTTAAATTACGTTTAAAGCAACACAGGTTGCGTCGAAGGAAAAGTACTCCTATGTCCGAAGGGTTAAAATTAAAACATGGTTCGCGCTCGATGCTCGCATAGCCGAGGTAGCAACAGGATCGGGTATCAACACAGTTTACGGAATACTTAGCTTACACGTTGGCTTTGATGTAAATAAATCAAGGATCAGATAGGCCGTCTGCGAACGAGCCCCAGTAAAGACACGAAATAAGCATCTCGATATACGAAAATGTGATTAGGAATGTTCGTGTCTGTTTTGTTGTAGCTTCCGTCCAATTAGGTGGAAATGTTATGCTGCATGCGGATGAGGATATGAAAAGATGCAACGATGGTTGTAAATTCTGTTATGTGAGTTAATTAAGATGTCATGTCAGGTTAAGAGCGTCATTGAGCCAAACGTCGGGTATAGCATGGTAAGGCGACGTGTAGTCTGAGCGGAGCACTGACCCCTGCCGGAGCGGGGGGGGAGTTCGCGACGCAACACTTCTGTCTGGAGCCTTATTGACAATAACATCGCGACAAGGGAGTCTATATTGCGTGTTAGAAGAAAACTTTATAAAAAACTTTAGTAAAGCATTTTTTCTGTTCGGATCAATTGTAATGCACAATTGCAGTAGACTTTTAACGCGGTTTCTAGGAACATCTATTTTGCTTTCGCAAATGCGAGACATCTCGTAATTTTTTAGGTATACTTAGTTTGTGAATAGGCTATCTATGTGCAATTTTTGGAAGACCATTTAATTATATTTTTTTAGATAGTCCTTGCTGTAATGATCTACAAACTGCAGGTCATTATTTTTTCTTTACTATTGTTGTTCCAAAATGCTTTTTTTTATTCTCAACTAGCGACCCGCCCCAGCTTCGCACGGGTGCAATGCTGATAAATTATGCATTATAATACATGCAACAAACAAACAATAAACGAAACAAAACATACAATAAACCTTCCTCTTGAATCACTCTATCTATTAAAAAAACCGCATCAAAATCCGTTGCGTAGTTTTAAAGATTTAAGCATACAAAGGGACATATGGACAGAGAAAGCGACTTTGTTTTATACTATGTAGTGATTTGACAGTTCGCAATAATATTGGCTGAAAGTACCTATATTTGTCTTCAAAGTCCATTAAAAAAATTGTCGATTGTCGGCACTTGCCAATGCAAAACCGTTAAATTTTGTCATGGACAAGTGTGAACGATTGACTAGTTTTTAATTTAATTTAATTTAATGGTTTTGCGAGAATTGTACCCAAACTATTCGTCATTCAATTGATATTCGCGAGCTCTAAGAACAGTTTTAAGGTCGCAGGTAATAACGATGTCTGGTCTACATTGCTAATTTTTTTATGGAGTTTTAAGCCTGTAGAGAAAGCTGACATGCTTGCGTCACATCCAAGCCAAACAGTACAGTTCATCCCACATATTTTCCGGAAAAACGTCAATTTAATAGAAGTGTTAATGCGAGAAAGTTAGTGCCTTTTAGTCAGTAGCGTCTACGTCACTAGAACGTTTACATAACCGACAATACTCGGTTTGCACCGTGATATTCTTTCAACTGAGTATTGTAATTAAAGGACGTTGATATACGCTACGAGTACGAGTTATTGCAGTCCTTTAAGATATAAATAAGTGCTAATATCCAAGCACGACTAATGCATAGGTATAACGATTATCTAAAGCTATGAGGAAAATTTTGGAAACACCCTTCTATTGAGACTATTATAGCCTTCCAAGTATCAGTCCTGCCCAAAGCCCAGGGATAATGGCGCTACAAACAGCTTTCATAAGTTCATTACTTATTAGGTAAACGTCAGTAGCGATTTGCTAAGGACTCATCGACCAAATTCAAAACATTGTTTACCGGAATGCTGCTTAATCCTTCGTTCTTGCGAAATAAACACTGTAAGATATTGAATAAACTTGACTTTCATCAGTTCATCACTGCGGATAGTTCTAACTTTATTATGCAAAAAACTACTTGAGATTTGCGGAATCCTGTTTCCTCTTTGTTTACATCAGTGACATTCACTAGGTGTCAACGTCAGTTACAAAAAATATGTCATTGCCAGTAAAAATAAATCAGTATCACTAAAAATCCGCATTACGGCGTGGGCTGAAACGCCGTGTTGGGCTATAACTATTATGATTCATTGATTACACAGAATTATACCTGAAATTAGACGTAGTCTACCGAGTGACCCAAATGTGCCCGAGAGACTCAGAGAAACTTCTCGAACTGCCTGCGCCCAGCCAGACAATGAAATCGGGCACTTTAAACAAGAGCTCCTTTAAACTTTCAAACAACGTTGCCGCTCGCTCCCAATCGAATGACTCCCATCTCTGCAGCGCTTGGAATAAAGCCCATCGGCACTTCAATTTGGTATTTAATGGACTGTGTAAGAATGTTTTCATTTCCACGGCAGAATCAATAAACTGTACAGAGCAGTCAGCTGTGAGATGGACCTTTCGGAATAAAAAGTCGTCTAGCAAAGCAGAACCGGGCGAGTGGCGTGCAGGGTTGGTGATTTTTAAAGCAATATGTTTGAGAAACACTAAATGCCAGTAGACTATTGGTGAAGCTTCTCGAATAGGATTAGTTTATATCAGCTGCGCCCCGCGGTGTTACCCGCTCACCTCTCGGCACGAAAACATAAAAAAAAATCGGTATAAAAACTATAGCCTTAGTCAATGTGGCCACATCCAGGGTGTCGGCTACCTCCATACCAACTTTTATCATAATTGGTTCAGCCGAACTCTCAAGACTCACAAACTTTCGCGTTTTGAATATTAGACAAACGAATACAAAAGGAATTTCGTCTATTTAAAGTTCCATTTCATCAAATCAAAGAACACATTAAAAGACGTTAGTTCCAAGAATAATTTAATAACGAAAAATAAATTCCAGATTGTTCTCACGAAAATAGTTATGATGCAACAACAATATTTTGCATCGCAGTGCGTTCCAAGCGACGTTATTGATGAATAATAATTAAACTGCGACATGTTCTGAAAATCTTTCCATAGCCTAGCATCTACGACAAATACCGGTTGTTTTGTGTTTACCGACCGAGTTATGAATGGTTGAAAGAAGAATAGGTAAAATTATTTTTTAAACAAAGAAGCTTAATTTCGGTGTGAACAATCATTGAATTTCAGGCTCTCTAGAAACTTTTACTTAGATTATAATTTAGAAACAAACAAGCTTAATTTCGAAGTGAGCAAGCTTTACTGAATTTCACATTGGGGGGGTTGTTGATATTGTGATTATGACTGAAGCACAAGTACCTACGTACGGAAGGGTAAGTTCGTGTTTTGTTTAAACTTGGAGCGCTATTAGTAAGGTTTCTTGCGACAGTTTTTGTTCTGAATGAAAATAAAACGTAAAAAAAAAAAAAAACATTTATTCCGTTTTCCAAACCCTGTTGTAGAGGATTCGCTTATTTAATCGATGCATAAAGAGTCATTCATATATATTTACACATCAGTGCAGGTTTTCAATGGCATTACAGACACATGCAGATGAGAGATGATCCAAAAATGGTCCTCACCGAGCAATAGATGCGCAGAATGTGTCACTAAAGTGAAAAGAGTGACCTGTGTGTCTGGTGTGTCTTTAGTTACCGAGCTATGTATCACTCATTTAGCTCAGTAGATCTTTAGACTATATCGTTCACGAGTGAGTAGAGAACTAGATACAAGACGAAACGACGAGAAAAACGCGAGAAAGCGAGTAATACCGAGATAATAGATGAAATACTGAGCTACTTGAATTTTCAGTGAGCGAAAGAGCTACTGAGCTAAACCAAATGATATAGCTCGTTTGAATCACTCACTCGCGAGCTACACATCTTTACCGAGGAATACAATTAGCTTGGGTTGGTAACAATGTCATCGGATCTGGTTTTTGGCTAGCGTTTGGTTTGTTGTAGTAACAATACTTATTATATTTATAACGCTTCTTACCATCATTTCTTTCGGCCCCATATATCTTTTCTAGACGAATTCGTCAATGAACTCGATGCTTAGAGAATGGCACAGTTGAAGGCGACAGTTGCAATGCCAAAAATACGCCGGCCGTCTGTCGCCGAGATGCGCGCCGACCTATTTACGTCCTGGTGATTTGTTTACAAAGGCTCGCGCTGTGGTATGCGCATAGCGTGGCGGGCGACTAATGACAAAGGTAACTATTTCTTTTTTTACTTCCTTTGGTGGCCTGGCATCGATACTTGCAAACAAATAATTGTTTTTCCTTCTAACTCAAGGGCTACTACGACATTCGAAACTGGAACTTGCCTTGCTGTTTTTATCGTTGTCCAAGTAAACAATGTTTGGGGTGCGGGACGACACATTACAAAGTTCAAACTAACCTTTCTACTGTTTTTTTTTTTAAACCAATAGAAGTGCGCCTACCTTGTGTGATCTAACTGATGTTATAGGTCATAGTTTACTAAGAATAGAATAGCCTCTTGAAACGCGCTAAGCCCGAAACAACTTATCGTGCCTGTTTTTTGCTTTCCTGTAAATTAGGTGGAAAAGAATCAATTTAAATAATCTGATATACCTACATAAAATCCCTTTTTTGTATTAATTTTTGTCATAAACTATTAAACAATTTAAAAATTGTATTGAAAATCAGTGTACTATGGAAAGGGGTCATTTTCCAGGAAAAATCTTAACTAACTTCACAGGAGCGTTGCGCCGGCCGTATAGAATTAATACTGAGATAGTTAGATATCCAAAGATTTTTTACTAGACTATGGTAAAAAAAGAATACGCGGACGAAGTTAGCCGTGGCACCTCCTAGTATTCTAATAAATCTTAATATATGTAACCATAAAACAGTCTATCGACCCTATCGCAATAATCAAACTGCTTAAGTAATGTTAATGTGTGAAAAAGAGAGGCGACTTAGAAGGCTTTGCAGTACCTACGCAAGCATAAAAACATTAATGAAGAACCTTTTATAGCCCTTCAGGATTGCGACACGGAAGCGTCGTAAAGTTTTCCCGATATTTGAGGAGTCTTTTCAAAAGGACTTATTTCTCTATGGAAGTCATGCATAACTAAGCCCTTTTGAAAATAATCTCCTCGTTTGCCCAGAAAGATGTTTAGATGTAGATACGAGTAAAGTAACTCGATGTGATCGGAATTGGAGATGGGAAATGTCTTGGAATGTAGTTGCGGCTAGGTTGCGACGAAATCAAAAACAAATCGACAGAAAAACAACAGTCGTACGAATCAAACCAAACGAGGAATTTAATGCTTTCCGTAGAGATGTGCAGTTTCCGAAAATTTCCGGAAACTTTCCTTTATTTACGGGAAATGAGGAAAGTTTCTGGTTTTTTTCGGAAACGGCACATCAATAGCTTTTCTCATAAAATTACGCCTCCAACGTGTTGTCTCTTTCTCGCTCTTAGGGCCTTATAACACTTGAGTAGCGAACGTGTTTTCCATACAAATATCAGTCACGGCGAACTCGCTGACAAAATTCGCTCGAAGATCGCAAGTGTAATAAGGCCCTTAGTGACGAGCCGAGAGCATATTACTACATATCGTTATATTTATATTGTACTTCTATCGTTTGGATCTAAAATTACTAACCAGGCCAGAAACGGATGTTCTTACATCTATTGTTACCGTGGAAACGGGGAAAAATCGAAGGTTTATTTCGCCACAAGCCAGATAAATTTTCCAGTCGAAACCGAACACTTAGGATAGCGATATATACACTTCAAATCCACAGAGCATAGTAATCATACCACATATATGAGTAAAACACATAACCCTCCTTTAACATCGCCGCAACTGAACGAAACAAACAGTCCAGGACCGGGGACGAAACGAGTTTGCTTCAAACTCGTTAGCAAACCAAATACCGCGTACGGACCGACGGTTCCAGTAAAATTGTTTTGAAATATGACTATCGTATCGTACATAGTGCACGGTTGCATTGAACTTGTGCCTTGCTTGAAAGTTCGTGGGTGTGTGTCTATGTTTGTTACTTCACCCTTAAATTGACAAAAAAACGATGGTCGATAGTTCCAAGTCTCGTTAAGGTTGCATTATCAATTCTCGTTCGAAAAAAAAGGGAAAGATGGTCAAATAGTGTGTACATCCTGGTGTAAGTTGCCAAATTAAGAGTTAACGCTCAAACAGCTGGACCAATTTTGGTAAAATTCGATATTGAGGTAGCTGGTACCCTGAATTAACACATAGGCTACTTTTTATCCCGAACGCGGGTGCGCAACTGGTATTTTCACTCAAAAACAGAGTCCTGATTTCTATTTAGACATTAAACTAATCGATGACGATGAATTCCACGGACTTTGCGTCCATGGCACAGTAGGAGTTGGTAAACGAATCACCACTTTATCTTTCGTGCCTAGATCCTAACATATAATACGAACAGTAGCATTAAATAAAAGTGCCTACTTCTGATAAAAATCGAACGTAACTCGTAACGATTTCGTAGTCAAACTACTGGTCCAACCGAACACAAAAATAAACGGTAATCGTTCCAATCGTCTAGATCCAGAAATTGTATAGTCAAACCAGTTCATTTGAGTGGAAGAATTAGCGTGGTCTTACTCTAAACTAAACACGTTTCCTGAGTTTATTTATTTATTTAAACTTGATTGGACAGGCACAGATCAAACTAGTACAAATGGCGCACTTATGCCACAAGGCATTCTCTACCGGTCATCCATAGGGCTGATCATAAACATTAAGTTGGTGCAGGGTCTATAATGTTAACTACGACGAATGTTTGGAAAGGTTAATCGATGTTCAAAATAAGGTCACCCACTCACAAGCACTATGGTCTGGATAGCTAAAAGGTGAGGCTATTCAAATCTATGATTAGTGAGGATTTATAAGCTGCCACACCGTTAGCGCCGCGCTTCTGAAACAGCACACTACAGGGAGGAGGATTTAGTACGTAAGCTAGTGGAGGTAGCACCCATTTGTAATATGGTGGGTACTACCTCCAGTAGAGTCGGGCATGCTGCCAGGACCGGCCTGGCAGTATCTAATAAGGATTTCCTCCTCCCGCGCAAAAAAAAAACACTGGACTGGTCGGGTCGGAAATTAACAAGATTATAATGACGAGTGTGAATCGATAATGGGACCCTTATATTAATCACATCATTGATGTCATAGTCAAGACAGGAGTAGAAGATATATGAACAAATTTCAATGGCCGATACGTTTCTTATTATTAGCAAAGCGCTGTAAAGTGCGATGCACCACGACACCGGTAGAATGCCGCCCGTGGGCGCTGATGCCGTCCAAAAAGGAAACGACGCATAAATGTACGATACCCATACATAGTTATTACATTCTGCATTTGAAAGGTGTGGGAAGCGGCCGGCGAATTCAGAAGAGGGATTTATGCTGCCTAGATTTATATCATTACTAGCTTTTGTCGTCGTGACAGATTTGCTTATACTTTGGAAATAGAGAATTATTCTTGTCCATATTGTAGTATTTGCTTTCCCATCCATAAACTATCTCTGTATAAAGCAATGGCGTAGCATCAAACAGAAGCTCAGGGCAAGCCGGGGTAGATTTCACTACGTTTTTCTTCAGTAGCAAGGGCAATAGATAGTAGTGCTCAATCGTCCTGAAGTGAGCAAGCCCTTGGGAATGGACGCCAATGGTATAACGGCGGCGCGGTTGGCGCAGTTTGTAATGCATCTGCCTACTGAGCCGGCGGTCCTGGGTTCGAGTCCTGGCCAGGGCAAATATTTGTGTGACGAACTCGAATATTTGTTCCTGGGTCATGGATGTTTATTTATATATATGTATTTATATATTACTAGCTTTTGCCCGCGACTACGTCCGCGTGGAACTTGGAAGTATGGAAGCAACCAACTATAACACGATAGATATCCACCTAATCACATTGATTAATAAAAGGGATTATTAAAAGCGCCTAAGCAAATGTAAGAGCAATTGTGCTTTTGGTCTAATCATTACATTTCCTCCAGGGTCATCAATGTCATCATGAATACTCACTTTTCAATCTTTTTAGGGATAATTTCCAGGATGAAAACTATCCTATGTCCTTCCTCGGATCTTAAACTATCTCCATGCCAAATTTCATCAAAATCGATTCAGCGGTTTAAGCGTGAAGAGGTAACAAACAGACAGACAGACAGACATCAGACAAACAGACAGACACACTTTCGCATTTATAATATTAGTATGGATTAGTATGGATGTATATCGTCGTCTAGTACCCATAACACAAGCTTTGCTTTAGTTTGGGATTAGGATGATTTGTGTTAAGTTTTCCCTTAATATTTATTTATTTATTAAAAAGTATCATTAAAAAAGTAGGGCATTCACAAATCGCAATGCTGCACTAAATAGAGCAATGGCATTATATCACACGCTTTAGGTGTAATCGCTACATCATGAGAAGGGCGAACGACCTAGACAAGACAGGTACTTTAGATTTAGGCCACGATGTCATCACTAATTGTCAAGTCTCATGTGCAGACTTGACATAGGCTAGTTATGAAACGATTTTGCAGTACGTGGAAGCTGTTTTATAGCGACCTAGTTTATCATTTTTAATCCTTCCTTAGTAGCCTAAGCCATACTGTACAGCCGGCGTCAAAAGTAGCTGACAACTTTAGTATGCAATTGACAACATTAAACATTTTCAAATAGCTTAAAATAATGTATTAGGTATCACGGAACCCAAAACTATTAGTTTTATTTAAATATATATACCGACTCGTAAAAAAATATAAAAAAATACTGTGAAAGCAGCGTCATCTAAGAATCGGCCCTCTAGATGACATCACCTTGTGGAAAGTTTGACAGTCACAGCATAGTAAAAAAAAAACAGTGGTATAATTCAATTTCTATACTAAATCCTTTGTAATAGTTCGACTAGTCGACTATGCTCTTTTAGAATGAGGAACTATTCAAATGAATTTTTCAATCACGAATTGGGATATTTTATATTTCATTCTTTATCCTTCAATTGATAATATCGAAATTTATTCCGATATCCGACCGGGTTTGAAGAATGAAGACAGTAGTGAAATTGTCAGCTATTTTTGATGCTGACTGTAAATGCAACAGTAATTTAGTTGGATTTTTTCGCATCAACGACGCGTACGTGCGATGATTATTTGCATAGAGAGCGCGACACGCAAAAGAAAAAACTACTTGTCCTACAAAAGGCGGGTATAATTCCATAGGACATTCTGGTCGTGGTCTCATTTTTTTTTATCAAATTCTACCACTCACTCGAAACTACCCAATGGTAACCTTGTCACAGGTTACATTTACTAACTAGACACAAAATGCCACTGTATTCGCAATACAGCCCTTACAGTGACAAAGTAATACTAGTAACAAAGTATCATAATTATATAGCGAGTCGTCCATAAAAATCCAGTCTCAGCCTATCCTAAGACATTTAAACTCCTTAACCTACTGATATTCAAGAAAAAGCGGAGTTCACTCCAGAATTGAACCAACTTACCTACCTAGTCTACTAGGTAATAAGGTTTAATAGCTAATCAACCTCAACAACGTAATAGTTGCAAAATATTAAAATTACCAAGCACCTTTAAAGCCTACTCAAGAATTCCAGCAGAATTGCTACTAATTTTGTTTAGATTGCTCTTGACCATAATGTTCTGATAATCAAAGCATTTTAATTAACACCTATAACTATTAGTCGGTTAATTACCTATTCGACTTATCATGCAAAATGACGACGTCGCGGTCAAAATATTAAAATCAGTCCGATCATCGTTTATTTCGTTGCTTACTGTTAATATTAAATGCAAGGCAAATTTGCCAGTACGAAACATGAGTAAATACTGCTAAGCCGCTTTACTAAGGCTCCACTGTCCGTCTGTTTGTCTGTCACAAGGCTGTATCTCATGAACCGTGAAAGCTAGGCAGTTGACATTTTCACAGATGATGTATTTCTGTTGCCGCTATAACAACAAATACTAAAAACGGAATAAAGTAAATATTTAAGTGTGGCTCCCATACAACAAATGTGATCGGTTGCGTGGGATAAGTAGTTGTATGAAACCCTCGGTGCGTGAGTCCGACTCGAACTTGGCCGGGTTTTTTTATTTCGATATAGTTTTGTAGTGATGTCGATTAATTATCTGTAATTAATTCATTAAATCTACAACCATTTCGCGCGTAAGGTTTTTTAGCAGCGGAATTCACCAAAAATCCATAATTTAGGACGTATTTGTGAAAAGTTAAAATACTGGAGATGATATTTTTACAGCGACACCGCTAAATACCCTCTTTGCGTTTACTAGGTCGCCAAACCAGTATTTAATGATAAATAGTCTAGTGCAAAACCAGTCTAAGAAAGCTCTAGACTTTCCTATGTTGTATGGCACAGCAGGTCACATTAAGCTGGACCTAAGTGGATACATGACCAGGGTATGCTGATCTTTATTTTCTTCAGTTTTAGTGAATAATGGAGACCAGTTTATATTAGCCCAGACCAAAACCTTGGAAGTTCGTCAATGGAATCGTTAGCCGTCACAACACGCATGTTTTAAATATGGCGTCAAAATAAACATAGCCTAGAGCATACATACATTTCGCGAGGAAGCGCAAATTTTAAGTTCTCCGAATGACGATTCAAGATTGTTTTGGTGTAGGAAGAATTATTTAATTATGTCTTCAAACGCCTATCCGATCCCTCGCTAAATTTTATTTTAGATGTTCCTTTTTTGGTTTATCGTATAAATAAATAAAATTATGTAGATATGCCCTAGAGGTACAATAAAGTGCAGTGCAAATTTATTGCAAATGTATAAGTATACTTGACATGCGATGATGCGACGGGGTCCGTCCGACAATTCCAATTAAATCCTTTTCATCAACAACTTCTTTCATGATACTCACATTTATAAAAAGGTCATCGTATGGAAATGCTTTGAAATGAAATGATATATTGATTAAACAACGGTTAAGAGAGGGCTATTTCATCGATAATTCCGTAGTGTTTTCTTTTTAATTCTCGCACAATCGATGCCAGAAACGTGTTTAGTTGACTAATGCGCGAGCCTTGTTATTTTCCTAACTGGTTGTTTGTTAGTGGTGTCATTGCGCAAGGCGCGTAGTGCAGCGCGCATGCGTGGACGTACACACGCGCCGGCGCCCGGTGTTTACAGCGAGGATGCATTTATAGCTTAAAAAAATAAAAGATTTCCGAATGTTCATAAAGAGCTTATCTCTAAACTACAAAATAAAGCTATTCTACACGAGTAAGACAAAGGCATTCTGGACTCTGGAGTCATGTCATCATACATATTTTTTGCTATAAAGGCATCCTGCATGCATAATATGCATTAAGTATACTGCTATTTGCGTGTTTCACTATACGGTGAGATGGGTTGACTAATCAGGAACGGCGAATGGCCGGCGTCCCCCCTAAAGAGAACGCACAAGAAATATTCGCATGTATTGTAACCCCGATTACATGTGCCATTCAGAAACAACGTTATCGTCCGCAACAATCGCCACTATGATTCCGATTTACATAATATACGCACAAACAGCTCGTCACTCGTAGCCAAGTAAACAATACCCTTACCATGAGAACGTGACGGTACTCGATGGCGACAGGGTAAATGATTTGTATGAATAATAGTACTACAATTCTCCAACTCTCCATATAAAGGCCAAGCCACACCGGATGCGTGCGCAGCTCTCTGCAGCTCGCGTATGCGTGCGCGTGCGCAGCACCCCTGCCACACCGACTACACGCAGGTGCTGCGCACGCAACGCAGCACGCGAGCCGCAGAGAGCTGCGCACGCATCGATGCCGCACGCTGCAGCACCATAGCGTGACTAGCCGCCATTTTGTTTGGCATACTATTTTTCTTTTCGACAAAAACACCATGTTTGATAGCAGTACGTCGGATGAAGAAGAGGCGCTGCTTCAACTATTATGTAATAGAACTCCTGCGATGCCTAAAAGACTATGGGTGCATGATATAAACCGAAAAAGAGAATTTTGCAGTGAATATCACAACCTGTGTCGCGAACTCGACTCGTACGAAGATAGATTTTACTGGTATTTTCATATGTCCAGAGCTTCTTTTGAAGAATTACGAATTGTTGAGGCCTTGGATATTAAAAAGTGATACCAACTACAGGAAGGCTATTGGAACTGGAATTGCAAAATCCATAGTCAGACGATCTCTTCTAATTTATCTTGATAAAATTTATCTTGAAAAAAGGGGTTTGTCAGTTTCAAAACTTATGAATATATATAATGACCTCAAATAACTGTAGTCGGACATTACTGTTAATATATACTAAGTAATTCACTACACAAAATACTGAAGTGAATATTTTTCTTCACAAATCACAAAGCATACCGGCAAAAGTTGTAAATAAATACAACAGAGCTGTGCGTGTACACGCGCGTGCACATGCGCGTGCGTGTCCGAACCTGTCGGTTTGTCGTCTCATATGGAACGCCATTAAATACAACTGTCGCGACGAACGCGATCCTCAACAAAACAGCAGGTGAGTGTAATTTTGTAAACAATCTTAATTAATTATACTGGCAACACAGACAGAGAATTTAAATGAAAAACGAATCCCTTTTGACAGTTAAAAGGAGAAGTTTTATCATTCCTGACGGAACAATGTTCGCGTGGCGGGAATAGCGGAGAATTGAAGTCAGTTAAGTTATACTCATTAGAAAGGAAGATCGGCAGATAAAACTGGTAAGCGTTAGAAATGTAGTTTACCATTGTCTATACTAGAGAGATGAAGAGATAACTAGAATATGAGATGACAGTTAGAATAGAAAACAACCAAGAAGTTGTCAAATGGTTGTGTGTGGACAGGGTCGGGCTATAAGGGGAGTTGTGGAGGCCCGCGGCGGAGAAAGAATCTCCGCCAAACAATCAGAATATAATAAGAATAAGAGTAGAATCCAGAACAGAATATAATTGTAGAAATCACTTCATCTCTCACTTTATTGTACAACCATCTTGTCGTTATGTCTTCAATGTCTTATTTAAACTCAGGCAATGTTTGGGTTTAGAATTTTATGGAACATCATTATACAGATTTCCCTTGTAGAATGTATAGACGTCACGACAAAATGGTGGAGGTGACTGAGCGAATACCTCAAGAATATGTAAGCGAAGCGTGCTCAACAACAAGCATCTTTTCGTTTGCTCGGGAGGCTCCGTAGTAGAACGGGAAGGTGAAGGTAGAACGGTGGAGACCAAGAAACTCACAGAACGGTGGAGACCAAGAAACTCACAGAACGGTGGAGACCTAGAAACTCGCAGAACGGTGGAGACCTAGAAACTCACAGAACGGTGGAGACCCAGAAACTCGCAGAACGGTGGAGACCTAGAAACTCGCAGAACGGTGGAGACCTAGAAACTCGTAGAACGGTGAAGACCTAGAAACTTACACACATTTAAGAAGTTGAATGTGTGCTCATACGTTTTGTTAGAAATAATATAAAACGAGTCCATAGCCTAGGAATCCTAGTTTGGTCTCATTAAAATAGAACGTTACATCATTCTTCATACCCTGTGCTAGGAATCCTAGCTCGGGCTTATAAATTTAATATAGTATATAAGATAGGTAATGAAAAATCATACAGTATGAATAAATATGTTTCATTTAGTATTATACTCGTTTTATGTGACTATTTACATTTAAAATTACACAGGTAAACTAGCAGGTCGCTGAGATTGGAGAGTGTGATATCGCTTTAAAACTTCAAGAGTTAAAGGCAGAAAACGTCTTATACTTGTTTTGTTGGCAGCAGTGTGGTAGTTTGTTCTTGTTACGATTATTTATCGTAGCTACAACGAAAGCGATTCTCATTGGTCAATATGGGAACTTCATCGGTTCTTATTGGTTAATAGTTGTAATAAGGAATAGAAATAAGCGGTTGTAAGAGAAAACGTACGTGTTGTATTTGGCGCTCTTTTGAATCTGAAGATAACTTCGGGCGAGTATTTTATAAGACGATAATTGGTGTGAAGTTAGGAACTAATGTAACGAAAATATCCACTATATCTAGAAGAAAAAACATTTTCTTTGCTGATGAAGTTATTATGGTTGTTGTTTTGATGTGTTTTAACCATTTCAAGTTAAATTATTGCTTCGAAAAGCCTATGTAAGTCCAAAATGGAGAACCCAATGCTCGTACGTTTGGACCTCATTCATGAGCGTCTTCAAAGTCTACTAATAAAAGGAGGAACTTTTACCGAAGATGAAATGTTGAAGCACATACAATTGTTGGATGAGTGCAACTCTAAATTAACATCGGAGATACACTTTTACTTAGAAAAAAGCAGGTGAGTAACTTAGATAAGGATTTAGAAAAATGTCAATTAAAGTGTTGTGCGTATAATAATGATTCTTATAACTTTAATTACAGTGAAATTTCAAAAGAAAACTTAAGGTTATATACTAAAACGCAACTTGATGCGGAGAAATGGAAAATTGAGATGAAAACCCTGATAAAGACACAAGATCAAGCTTCCTCAGCCCCAAAGAATACGGCAAAATTACCCAAACTGACACTACCAACATTTGAAGGTCAAACTCTACGTTGGGCCGAGTTCTGGGACCGTTTCAAGACTAATGTACACGAAAAGCCGCTACCTGATGCCGAAAAAATGGCCTACCTTATTGGGTGCCTCAAGGGGGAGGCACTTGAAGCCGTCGAAGGCCTAAATATAACGGAACTAAATTATGAAGTCACATTAGAAATACTGAAGCAAAGGTTCGGAAACCCCCAGAAGGTCATTGATGCCCATTACGAGGCCATAAATCGCCTGCAAAGGGCAACTGACAGTGTAGAGGACTGTAGGTCTAATTTCAACACTATAGAGAAACATCTAAGGATATTAAAGAGCCTAGGCGAGGTAGTCACTAGTAACCATCTTAGATCCACAATCCTTGCGAAGTTCCCAGAGAAGGTGATATATGAACTACATCTACTAGCACTGGCAGATAATATAGATAATATTAGAGAAGGTCTCCAGAAAATTATTACTGCTCAAGAAAGTGCTAGTACAAGGCCAACCTTAGAGCCAGCGACACCGAAGGCTAGTGAGATTACAACAGGAGCGCTACACACTCACACTACACATCAGAAGAGAGAAAATAAAAATAAAATCTTTAAGAAAGGGTTTCTTAAAAGAAAAATTCCTGAGAATAGAGAAGAAAAGTCAAAGAATAAAAAACCTAAAATGGCATGCATCTTCTGCCAAGGTGCGCACTATAATGCTGACTGCACAGTTGTGAAGGATATTATAAACAGGAAAAAGAAATTAGGTCAGAGATGTTACCTCTGCTTCAAGGAGGGGCATAAAACATCGACATGCAATAGTAAGAAGTTCTGCTATTTCTGTAAAGAAAAACATAATCAAGCCTTATGTCCCCGGAAGCCAGACGGCAGTCGTGGAGGTGGGGCAGAAGAACTCAAAGACAACTAAGAAACACAGACTTGTTCTTGACAATGGCAGCGGTCGCAGCTATATAACAAAGAAACTGGCAAAAGAACTCAACTTAACAGCAGACCGGGAAGATGAATTGATGATCTTTGTGTTCGGAGCCGACAACCCAGTAAAAATTTCCAGCCAGTCAGCTGACATTCAGATTTTAACAAAGAGAGGCATCAAAAGGGATATTCGGGTGAACATTGTCCCACATATAACAAATTATGTCGGACCTCCTATGGAAATAGATGGAGTGGATGTTATAGCTGACGATGGGTCTGTTAGCGAAGAAATACAACTTTTGATCGGTGGTGATTATTATTATTCATTTCTTAAGAATGAAATGGAATTGTTGAAGGACCACTTATATCTGATTAATACTGATTTCGGATGGACGGTGGCCGGCAAGATCCAAAAGGAAGAGAAATATAATACACTATCCGTCATCATGTATTGCCAGTGTCAAGAACCAGAAGCACCCTATTTTGTAACACCAGACTTACCCTTCCGGGAACCGGACATCAGGTTTTTATGGGCTTTAGAAAGTATTGGCATCGTAGACTCTCCCAAAATAACCAGAGAGGAAGAGGCGATCAAGCACTTTAATAAGACAGTCAAATACGAAGGTATGAGATATCAGGTTAAATGGCCCTGGATAACGTACCCACCTGACTTACCCACTAACTATGGTCTTGCCTATGGGAGACTTTCAAGCTTAATCCGAAGATTAGAACAGGATGCAATGGATGAGTATGACAGCATTCTGAAAGATCAACTGGCTACGGGAGTTATAGAAATTATAGATCCCTCGGAAATTAACTCTAATACACACCCAGTTCACTATCTAGCACATCACATTGTTATGCAGAAAGGCAAGAAAGGGCGTGTGGTGTATGATGGTTCGGCTAAACTTAAGGACAGTAAAAGCCTCAATGAGTGCATGTACAGAGGTCCTTCTATGCTAGAGGATTTAACGGCACTTCTTTTGAGATTCAGAGTCAACAAGATTGGAATTACAGCAGATGTAGAAAAGGCCTTTTTACAGGTTGGACTACAACATGAGGATAGAGATGTAACCAGATTCTTATGGCTGAAAGACCCTAAACAAGGAGTGACTGAGGAGAACCTACTTCATCTGCGCTTCTGCCGTGTCCCGTTTGGGGTCATTTCTAGTCCATTTTTGTTGACTGCTACGATTCGATATCACTTGTCAAAGAGTGACCAGAACCTTATGTCAAAGATAGCAGAAAGAACCTATGTGGACAATTTGGTCACAGGAACAGACACATTAGAAGAAGCTCGCGACCTCGTAAATAACACTAGGGCTGTGTTCACAGAATTGTCAATGAATATAAGAGAATGGACATCTAACAGCAAGCACCTGTTGAAAAGTATTCCAAAACAGTTTCGTTCGAAGGACACTGAATCGACGAAGGTATTAGGGCTTACCTGGCACATGGAAAAGGATACTCTGAAGCTTAGATTGTGTGATATACTCTCTGACCCAAAGCGAGAACAGACCAAAACCAAACGGGGTATATTACAAACTCTCGCTTCAGTATACGATCCTTGTGGATTCGCAGCACCATTAATCTTGCCTGCAAAACTTCTGCTTCAGGAGCTATGGAGAAGAAAGGAAAAATGGGACTCTCCATTGCCAGAAGATTTAATAGACCAATGGGAAGATGCAATGACTGCGTTGAAAACTGCTGCTGAAATAGAAGTTCCTCGGCATGTGGGTTTTATACCAAATAAAGACATAGAATGCGAACTGCATTGCTTTACTGACGCGTCTAAAAGAGCCTTCTCGGCTGTAGCATATCTTAGGATATTAGATAAGAAAGAGAAGAACGCTAAAGTAATGTTCATAATGGCGAAATCACGGGTTACTCCTATAAATCACAAAGAAGACCTCAAAATACCGAAATTAGAATTGCTTGGATTTGTCATGGGAAAGCGGCTTCTAACTTATGTAAAGAATACCCTTGGAATTGAATTGAAACGATTGTGCCTGAGGACCGATAGTGAAATTGTTTTATACTGGATGAGGTCAGAAAAGCTATTGCCTCCATTTGTCTGCAGAAGAATAAATGAAATTAAACAAAATAAAGAAATAGAACCTCGGTACGTCAATACAGAACTGAACCCTGCAGACCTAGCGACCCGACCGGAACAATGGCACACGAAGAAGGAATTGTGGTTCAATGGACCCCAATTTCTTTCGTTGAGTGAGGAGGGCTGGCCAAAATTGCAAGAACATAGCCAAGCAAATCTCTTTACAGGAGATGACTCAGTGATGGATACCTTAGACATGTCACTTCCAGCAGAGGAATCGATCAGGGAAACCATAGAACAAGAAAACACAGAAATGGAAATAGACAGTATAGAGGATGTTGGCCAGACCACTGCGGTTGACAGGACCTGCACAGAAATAAGGAATTTACAAAAGCTACACTTTCCACAAGAGGTAGCAGGCAAGACCACTAGCCTATCAAGGAATTTGGGACTATTCATGGATATGGATGGATTGTTACGATGTAAAGGTCGGCTTATGAACACAATTTGTTCATATGATACTAAATATCCGATCCTAATACCTAAGAACTCAGAATTTACAGACAGACTGATTCAGGAAACTCATCATAGATACTACCATGTAGGAGCCCCGCATACACTAAGCATTATTCGCCAGAAATATTGGATCCCTCAAGGGAGAGCGAAGGTTCAGCGAATAATAAGAAAATGCCAGCAGTGTATTAAACATGGAGGTGGTCCATACAAACTTCCCCCCACACCAGCACTACCCGCAGAACGTGCAAACTATAGTGCTCCATTTACATACACCGGGATCGACTATTTCGGGCCAATTTTCATCACCGAGGACAGACAGATGAAGAAGAGATGGGTTTGCCTATATACCTGCCTGGCTGTACGTGCCATCCATATGGAAGTTGTGAAGGATTTAACTGCTGAGGAATGTTTACTGGCAATGAGAAGATTCGTATCTACACGAGGGAGACCAGAACTCGTAGTCTCAGATAACGCATTGCAGTTTAAACTAACAGCAGAATTATTGTCCAACACATACTTTCTGGATAATAAGATAAGGTGGAAGTTTATCCCTCAACTCAGTCCATGGCATGGAGGATTTTATGAAAGGCTAGTCGGCATAGTGAAGAACTGCATGAAGAGAACACTGGAAAAGAGAGCTCTGAATGACACACAGCTGAATACAGTTATCAAAGAAATCGAAGCCGTGGCGAATTCACGTCCACTTACTTGTGTTGGTTCCGACGTAGAATATGTGTTGAGACCAGCAGACTTTCTAACCTACGGAAGATGCATAGAGGTTGAGCCATCAATACAAAACTCATATCCAGGTGGTTCAGTCACAAAGGAGAATCTTATAGAAGGATGGAAGAAGGGTAGACTGATACTAGAAGAATTTAAAAGGATGTTTTTGGGACAATATCTCTGCAGTCTGCGGGAAAGATACCAACATTCACACAAGGAACCGCGAGTTAGGACTAACCTGAGTCCTCGGGTGGGTGACATAGTCCAAATTAAAGAAGACTCAAAGAACAGAGAGAACTGGAAAGTAGGAACGATCAGCAGTCTGGAACGAGGAGCTGACGGAGAATGCAGAGTTGCTAAGGTCAATGTCAAAGGAAAGGAGTTTATACGCTCAATAGGTCACCTATATCCTCTGGAGGTAGAAGATGATACATCAGAAAGTTCGAGAGTAGAAGCAGAAATACAGTTAAATCCAAAAGAACGAGAAACTGAAGAATTGCCTCGACAAAATACTACAGAAATATCTGAAAGGGAAACAAGGTGCCCTGACAACGAACCATTAGAACAACCGTCACAGGAAATAGCGGTTCACCCAAACATTGATGTTAGGTTGGAAGCTAGTGATTTGGACGAGTTACTTGTGCCAGTAGAAGAGATAAGTAACGGTGTCAGTGAAGGAAGCAGAGTAGAGGTTTCGAATGAAGAAAGGGTAGAAGGAGTAGACACCGTGTTTCATGAACCTTGTGATGGAAGAATTAGAAGGACAGCTGCTGTCCGGGCTAGAGAAAAGATTGCCCAATGGACAAGCCAGCTGATAGCCATGTTTTAGAATATCTCGGCCGTTGGGAGTGTCGCGACGAACGCGATCCTCAACAAAACAGCAGGTGAGTGTAATTTTGTAAACAATCTTAATTAATTATACTGGCAACACAGACAGAGAATTTAAATGAAAAACGAATCCCTTTTGACAGTTAAAAGGAGAAGTTTTATCATTCCTGACGGAACAATGTTCGCGTGGCGGGAATAGCGGAGAATTGAAGTCAGTTAAGTTATACTCATTAGAAAGGAAGATCGGCAGATAAAACTGGTAAGCGTTAGAAATGTAGTTTACCATTGTCTATACTAGAGAGATGAAGAGATAACTAGAATATGAGATGACAGTTAGAATAGAAAACAACCAAGAAGTTGTCAAATGGTTGTGTGTGGACAGGGTCGGGCTATAAGGGGAGTTGTGGAGGCCCGCGGCGGAGAAAGAATCTCCGCCAAACAATCAGAATATAATAAGAATAAGAGTAGAATCCAGAACAGAATATAATTGTAGAAATCACTTCATCTCTCACTTTATTGTACAACCATCTTGTCGTTATGTCTTCAATGTCTTATTTAAACTCAGGCAATGTTTGGGTTTAGAATTTTATGGAACATCATTATACAGATTTCCCTTGTAGAATGTATAGACGTCACGACAACAACGTCATGACTGCACGCAACGAAGCGACGTTGCCGCTCCGCTTGGAGCTGGCGTGCACGCTGCACGCAGCCTGTTTGTCTCAAGAGAGCCGCAACGCGTGCGGCACGCGTTACGCGCACGCACACGCGTACGGCACGCAAGCGGTGTGACGTCTACTATGAGGTTTCATACTATACAACGCGCAAGTCACGCACACGCACACGCGCACGTGCTGCACACGCAGCCGGTGTGGCTTGGCCTTAAATCCTATACGCAACGGCTACCGATTACTGTCTCTGAACGCATGGTACAGGTATTGAATACACACGCACAAACAGCTCGACACACTCGTAGACAAGTAAACAATACCCTTACCACGAGTTAACGTGACCGCACTCGCTAGCGACAGCGTAAATGATTTGTACGGAGAATAGTACAGCGCCCCTGGCGGTTACTTTGTAGAACTACAATTCTCCATACAAAAAAAAAAAAAAATACTTTACGCAATCGCTAGCGAGTACTGTCACTGTAAACTCATGGTAAGAGTACAATTGTCGGGTTGTAAACAGAGGTATTGTATACATAGTAAGGGCGTTTTGTTCTTCGGTCAATAAACTTTTTTCAGTTGTTAGTTAGTTTATTATGGTGTACCCTTGGTCACCCTTTAAAATACGATCTACGGCGGTTATATTTACCAGAAACTAAATGTTTACAATGAAGCCGAAAATAAAAATTTAATGGTTTTCAGATAGGATTCGAACCTGCGTTTCCGACGGCTTTCCGGGCCAGCACGGGCGTCCTACCAACTGGACCACCGAACCAGATGTCAGAGCCATTGAATCTTTCAACCAGTTGCTTCAACATGCCTTAGGGTGGCATCGTATCAGAAACTGTATAATTACAATTATAAATTTCATATTTTAAGACTACAATTTTATTATTTTTCTGTATTACGCTTAGAAAGAGGACGTAATCACTGTTTTTATATTTTTCCTGAGCTTAATAATTGTTTTATTATTTACTAGCGACCCACCACGGTTTCGCACGGGTGCAATGCTGATAAATTATGCATATACATATAAGCCTTCCTCTTGAATCACTCTATCTATTAAAAAAAAACCGCATCTAAATCCGTTGCGTAGTTTTAAAGATCTAAGCATACATAGGGACAGACAGACAGACAGACAGCAGGGAGCGACTTCGTTTTATACTATGTAGTGATTTATTAAAATGTACTTACTCTAAAATGTAGTAACTCCAAAATTATAATACAATGGAAAGGTTCCTTTACTCGGGTGTCATAAAAATAAACTAATGAATGACGTTGAGTTTCACATTGTTGACAGCTTATTTTTATGTATATAGCTGTCGTACATTTCGGTTATTTTATGTGCATATTTTCATATATTTCTTTACATACAGAAAAATAAATTCAAGTGATTTTTAGGGTGTACCTACACGACACATAGCTCTCCGATCTCTATATTAATTTCCAGATGCTAGAAATATGAAATGTCGTCAATTGCAACAGTTATAAACCCATTCTTATGTAGATTACTCTTGACGGCTTAGGCTACTTTGGACCGTTTCCTAAAATATCTGCGTCGACAACTGGTCTTCTTCCACGAAATTACTCTTTCATGTAATGTCAGCAAATGACCTATGATGCCATTGTCGTAGAATGACCGTTTCCTATTATATCCGCTTCGAAAACTGACCTGCTTCGTATAATTTCCGCTTATTATGATGTCTAATTCTTACGATTTCCTACATTTTAGGAAACAGACATTATAAAAAGCGACAATGCGGGAAGAATGCAATGTTGAGAAGCAGACATTTTAGGAAACAGGTGTCTGTTGTTAGAGAAGAAGACATCATATAAAACTGACAATGTGGAAAGAAGGCCAGTTTGAGAAGCAGACATTTTAGAACGGACCTAATGAACCTGAGCCCTCCTGATAATACCATGCGAAAGTAAATAATAAACTTTTCATCACATTTGCTCGTAAAAGATGGTATTACATGCGGGTGTACTGAAGGACTAAGGCCTATATAGTTCCCGCGGGAGTTATAAATTGACATAACTTCCTCGGGAGTTATGGTTTTAGTTTTAAAAATATAGTACGCACTCGCAGATTACTTCAGACTAAGGAGGTTTCAATCCAGCCAAGGTTTTTTGTTGTATCAACAAAACTTGCCTACCAGCAAATTTTATTGTGTATTGAATTAATACGGTATATGTAACTGCATTAATATTTATGTTTTACAATTATTGATGTGTATTTTGCAATAATTCTATTAAATTAAATTTTGAAGATTTTTCAAGTTTCTAAACGAAACGCAGTTCTTAGCATTATCTGTGGTAGACGACACAAAAAAAAGGAAAAAAGTTATAAAATTATTGGTTAGGAACTATTTAGTTTTGTAACAAACTTACTGTTCATATTTAAGTTTTATAAATATTACGCTGTTAATTATTGCTGCATAATATTGTTAATTGCTATTTGTTTAATAATAGATAGTAAGATTCTGTGTATATTTGTTTTCCGTTTTAAGCTGATGGCCGTTTTGCCAGTGCTTATAGTAAATTAAAAAAATATATATGGAAAAAAGTTGGTTGTCAATCGTTATCGTTTAATGTTTATTGTTGGCTTATTTATTTGTTATTTACTCCAAAACGTGATGAAAAATATTGTGTGTAAGGCGGGTAGTAAGGGGATTACAAACTCAGGACATTAAAAGCCCTCCGCCTTCGGCGTCGGGCTTCTAATAGACCTTCGTTAGTAATCCCCTACTTACTACCCTTATGACACAATATACTATTACACAAAATAACCGACTACAACGAGAAGAAATCGTATTTCCGAGAAGAACAAAACTGTAAAAAAAAAAGAAATCACCATATAGATATGTCTATAGCAATTGTAGAGTTCCTTCGAATCGTCATGGATCTCGCGACGTCAGATATTCACCAAAATACTCTCATGCATACTCTCGAAACGAATTGAAACCTTCTACGAAGTCGGTTGACAATAGTTTGTTACAAACCAAAGGTAAAAAGAAGCGAAAAATAAAGTTCGGATGACGCCAATTTAATATTACCAGCTGTAAACCAGACTTTAACTGGAACATCGTGACATTGCTTCACGTTGTATCGCGAAATACAATGCGACTGTGCAACCAATAGCACGCATACCTACATGGACATGTGTGTCGGCCACGCAAGGGCATTTAGGCTTTGCCCTAGATTCGACTGGAATAAACCTGTACATGCTGCAATCACACACTATGTTTGCATTAGGCGCAAGTCACACAGAAAAGACCTAGAGCGAGGACGCATCGCAGACGCGCAGTTAGAACTGTAACGGATATGCCGCCGCGCGGCTAGCGGTTGAGCGAGAGATCCGAGCACGGCAGCCATACAAGTGAGCAAGACACACGTACCACACACCGCTGCCGCTGTCGAGCAAAGTCGTAGCATCTCCGTTACAGTATTTCGCATAATAGAGCGCGACGGCGGCGCGTCCTCGATCCTTCTTTTCTCTCTTGCTGCTTCTATACATTTTGTACTAAAGTACATGAAAAGAGCGCCGCGTCTCGCCCGCCCTACGCCTTTTCTGTGTGGCTTGCGGCCTACGTTGTAGTCGAAGTAAATCGGACGGAGGACGATCAGAAGAGCCAATCGTAGTTAAGGGCGAGCGGAGTGGACGTTGTAGACGCCTGGTGACGACAGAGGTCAAAATTATACCCAAGTCGAAAAGAAACATGCGAATAAAAAAATCTTGATGACGCCATTTAGCATGACGAAGTTTTAGGATGCCTAGTCGCCAAATTTATGCCAGAGCCAAAAAACAAGCGAAAAATAAACTTTTCATGACGCCACGACTAAGGGCCTTATCACACTTGCGATTTGCGAGCGAATTCTGTATGAAAGAGTGATCACGCAGCGAGTTCGTCGCGACCCTAATATTTTGATAAGGCCCTAAAGGGCACTGAATGACAAATCTGGTTCTACTTTGATCAACGACTAGGGTCCGCTGGTCAAACGAGTCCGGGCTACGAAACCCTGCTAAGCGATATGCACATAGTAATCACAAAGAAAAAACAGACTTCAACCAGAAGAAACTAAGCGAACTGCTATAAAAAAACGAAATTATCATAGTGTGTGCCTATAATATTTGAGGAATTCCCTTTTCATCCAAATTTTCATCCAACGAAGAAACCTAGTTCCAAACTAACAAATCATTTTCGACATTGGTTCGTAAACCAACGGAATTCTGAGATTGACAAAAAACAACCGAATTGTTTTCTATACAGACTTCAAAAATGAGGTTCTTCCTTTTTGAAGTGGGTAGTCAGAAGAGACACGAAAACGATTGACATAATGACACGATACGAGTTTAGCTAAATTGGCTGCACAATGGCCTGCTAAGCGGCGGTGCTGTGCCGGGTTCGAATCCTGACAAGGGCAAATACCGTGAATGATGAATGAGTTTTGAATGCTTCCTATCAATCAAAATTAAAACGTTTATTCTGTAAGTAGGCCAGAAGGGCACTCTCACATGTCTGAATCTGAATCTACCGGTATTTCACAAGAGGAGACCGCTGTTGAGAAGAAAGCCGAAAGAAACCCAACAGTAAGTAATTTTTTCGTAAATTATACTTAATCATACTATCTACATTATCTTAGTATATCGTCGTCTAGTGCAGTCGCCATTAGATATATCGCAGCAAATAATGCGTTCTTAAATATCTGAACCCCTTGACCGTAAGAGCTGATATCTGATGAGTGATGGCGACTGTACATCGTAAATATTTAGAACAAGTGCTTACTTTTGGACTAGGTCGTTTTGCGTAAGACTTTCCCAGAGATTTATCTGAACACATTTATAATATGATCTTATCATGGAATTTCTAGTTGAATAGCCATTTTAAAAGATCCCAAAAAAGGAGCTAACAACAGCTTGGAAAATGACTTTGGAAAAGCAGGTTAAAGTCGTATCGGAAATTTAACATTGGATGAAACGCTATCATGGGATTAATCATCCATAGCTGTTTCGGTCAGTTAATCTCTGTTAATTTATTTAATACTCCGACTTCCTTAGCTAATTAAACCGTACCCCACACAGAAATACCTAATTCACTATATACATTAAAATACGAACGAAACTAACCTAATTATAACGTCTAGAACGGCAACAGGAAAACATAATTAATTGGCAACGTAAATAAAGAATTACATGCTATTTATAGCTACTTATTCGGTAAGGCAGATTGTTGATAACAATGCCTATCATGGATCCAATGCCATTAGATTAGGCTTGAAGCGGGTTACTGAGATTACACTTTGTATGCGTAACTATTTAGGTACTATAGGTAGTCTTTTTTTTTAAGTGCCTTTCACTTCTAGATGTTTTGGCCAGAGGTATTTCGCCAATGTCAACGTTAAGACATATCCTACATGAGGAAAATGGTCGGTAAAATGTTGATTTTTGTGGGAGGATATATCATGTAGGGAACCTTAAACAAAAAACATGTGTGTTATAGACGGCACAGACAATACAGTACATTTCTACAGTTATTAATAAAAAGAGCAGGAAAGGAATGACAGTAAGTAAGGCATGTCGACATAATAAAGGAAAGAGGAAAAATCTAAATTCTTGATAGAAGATAAAATAGTTTTCAGCGACAAGTTACAGTATGTGTTTTACAGTCTGATGTTGTGATCTTGTAAGTATTTAATAAGGATAGCAGTGAGGGCAGTGTCCATTGAAGTAAAACGTGAATTGAAAGTAGCAGGCCGCGGGATACTCCTTGGCTAGCACATCGTATAAAGTGTACGAGAATCTGGTGCAGTTGAAACATACTTACGTAATCTAGAGTACCTTCGTCGAGACCGCAAACCGCATTCGCATAATGAACTATCACGCGCCCTAATCTTGGCCAAAAACACTGGAGAACAAACGTGACCTAGACGAAATCGACAGATAGTATCCACTTATATATTTTTGGTAAACCAGTCTTCTCCGTGTGACTTACGTTGTTTCGGGTACCTACTGATTGAGACAAAAAGAGCAATGAAATCTAGTTGGATTGCTCACAATCTATATCAAGAGCCGATATTAACAGTAAAATATGACGTAATACGGCGCGATACGTACGGCATGTTTGTCTCGACGGCTGTCAGCGAGTGTGTGCAGCAAGCAGGGAGAGACCGAGCAGTAACAATGATAAACACCTTAACAGGTGTAATCTGGCCCAATGGAAAGTACCTACCTACTACAACCCCTACTACACGAGGCACCTAATATGGACATCCGGACTATACGAAAGAGTTTAGGGCCACGATGAAATGAGACGCTTCGCTCGCTCAGTTAATGACAAACAGTGGTTATCATATTGTTCAGTTAAATGTGAAAAAAAGATAAATGTCTACGAAACTAAAACAACTGTATTGTAACATATAACGATTGAAGAGTATGTATATTTTATTTATGCAATGATAACTCGCCACTAACTTAAAAAAATGTTTTGATTATTCTTATCAACGTCCAAGGTGATTTAATTCGCGCACTTCAGCCATTATTGATAAACGATAGAGACAGATAGACATAGACAGAGATGGAACGGCAACCGTTTTGTTTACTTTTATTGTTTACACGCTGTCTCACTCCCGCACCGTCGTCAGCCACGCCTATGTACACAACAACGAAAGAGCGTATGTGCGGCTAATGGAAAATGCTTTACGACGTTCTTTAGATAGAAACGTAGTGAGGAATGACCCCGGCGATCTAGAAGGTGCACGCTATGACCACGTGGTATTATGCGGTACATTGCTTTGTGATAAGACGGGAAAATTGAATGGCCCGATTTCTGAACTACCTAACCGTGGAATGGAATGTACTGAACTTATAAATTATTTCTTTATTTCCTTAATGAGATTTATGTTTCTTAGTCTGCATATAGCATGACTGATTTTGTGAGAACACACTAAGCATTTCTGTTAAGCCCGTTTTTTTTCCAGTATTTGCGAATCCCTCACCACTACACTTACAAAAAAAAACAATTGTACCTTTGCTACAAAGTGTAAGTACCAATAGGCGGGTAGATTTTTATTTTTTAGGATGTCAATCGATTCCATTTTTTATTGGGATCAAATGCCTATATGGTACTATCTACACTTAGACTGCTCTAAAAGTCAGAAATGACTGTTAAAGTTGAACATTTCTACGGAGCGCTAAACACGCTCCATACAAATGGCAATCTACATGAGACGTCATTCGTGGGTTGGGTACCAAGATATCTATGGAAATTAAGAGGATTCTGAAAAAAACAAAAACAAAATTCTTTTGGATTGAAAATAAAACATAAAATTTGCGTACCTTTGAAGTCACATACTTAATTATTTTTTTCTGTTTTTTTCTCTGATTCATGACATAATGAGCAAATTTTATTCATATAACTAGAATACGTTGTATAACTCAACATCAATCTACACCCCTATTTATTATGGATGCAATAGTAGCATTAATAGTAAATAGAATAAATAGATAAACTAGCTAAGTTAATTATGAAGCAAAAGGTCATCAGCATATTAAACGGTAGAGGCAAGGTCAGAGCAGGTCAAAAGTTAATTATTGTATTAAGCGGTTTACACTCACGTGAAATTGTCAGGAACGGCCCGACATGTTTCGAACTCGTATGGAGCCCTTCATCAGGGACGGCTGCCCGTACACCGCCGCGGCAAACTCGTCACCACCGTCGGAGTTTGCCGCGGCGGTGTACGGGCAGCCGTCCCTGATGAAGGGCTCCATACGAGTTCGAAACATGTCGGGCCGTTCCTGACAATTTCACGTGAGTGTAAACCGCTTAATACAATAATTAAATATGTCTCACGGAAGGTCAAAAGTTGCCATTTATGTACACACTAGGACTTGTAGCACAATGTTTGTGACCATTTGTAATGTTAACAATCAACATTGGAAGCCCTATGACCCCAAGAAATTTATTTCGTGGAATGTTTAGTTTCGCCGAAAATAATTTTGCAGAATTTTTATTCCTCTGTATGTAGTCATAATTTTTCATAATTCTTGCAAATATCATCCAAATAATTAGGTTAGGTCAGATGACCTTATAAAGGTCGCCGGAAGGCGTTGGATGCAGGTCGCTTCCAACCGGTATATATGGAAGTTCAAAGGGGAGGCCTATGTTCAGCAGTGGACATCCTATGGCTGAGATGATGATGATCATACCTCGAACAAATCATGCGGATGACGTCAAACCACTCATAGGATGATTTCAAAAAGTATTTTCATAAACAATTACTACTTATCAATTATCAACCTCTTTAATAAAACGATATCGCCACTTGACATGAGCAGAGTAGGTACATAACATCTTTGACTGACATTGTCATTCAGTTGAACAATAAAGTGACTTCGTAATTATTTAAATTTTTCTTTACAATTTTTTCAAAAGACGCAAAAGAATGTCGCGTTTACAAGAATATTGTTGTATTATACGCGGTTAATCTGTTACTTCGTGCAATATGTCATACGGATGTTGCAATGCAATACAGACATCATCCTGTGTGCAAAATTAGGTACGTCATTTTTACGTCATCCGCATGATTTGTTCGAGGTATGATGATGATGAATTAGGTTCGGTTGGGTTTGTCTTATAACAATCTCAAATAGTATACAGTTGTAACGAAAAATGCTTTCTACAAAAACATTACTCAATTTGGCTGTATTGATCAAGTATTCCCACTCATGCCATGTTATAAGTTAACAAGTATATTACCTGCTAGAAGTTATTTAAAGAGGTTACATGTACAGACAGTTCAGTCTTTACCATAGCCCAGGGCTCTCAACAGGGGCCCCAAAAACCCTAGATGACGTTTCAGATCGAAACTGTCTATGGTAATGTGGGCCCCTATTTAATGAGTGCCCAAAGGCTCCTAATAGTTCAGTCCAGTGCCCAAGGGCTCGGTATGTGCTAAGACGGCCTTGTAAGTACACAGGATTATTCCAGAGAAACCAAATTCTGTATTGATAATGCTAGAAGATCCGGTCTGCCATGACCTGATCAATGTTTGTAGACCACTGCAGTGGTGGCAGCACTGAAACCAGTAAATAGTCGCACTAGAGCAGTTGAATGAACTATGATAAGATAGCAAGGCTGTTGTGAATTTGTCTTTGCTTCAATTAAGTGCTAATCAGTTAGCTGTAATAAAATAAAGACATAAACAATGCACGGTGGGCATTCATTTAGCTATATTGCTGTTTATTTACAAGCTCCACCCGAATGGTGTCACCGGAATTTCAGCACTGGCTTCCGAGTTAGCATTATACTGAGGTGGGACCATTTGGAGCTATAGTTAAGTTTTTAGTTAAAAAGTTTATTATTGTTTTTTTTTTCAATGCATCTATTTCTTTCTTTCTTTTAAATTTCCTGTGCTAAGGTATAAGGCGACCATTTTATATGGAAGTCCATACAAAAAGGTTGCCTTTTAGCTTATCACCGCAACAAGACATTGAGAACTGAATAAAATTGATTGACCTGTAAATTGTGCATTAAATAAAACCATAATACTTTACAATATTGCATCATACAAATTACAGAGCAGTTTTAAAGCAATCATTTTAAGTTTGTGTTATCTGCTTAGTTACACAATTAATTTAATGAGCAATATCAAATGCATAACAATGACAAATCATATGCCTAAAAGCTATTTTGATGAATGTGCTAATACTACTTGGTTTTACCTCTCAAGCGGCCTGCATTGCATTAGTCATGTCAACAGCTAATGAAGCAGGACACAAAATACCAAACAAAGTGTGTAAGAGAGAGACTGCTTCTCTCATTGGCATAATGATCAGAAAGGTGCTCTAGTAATTATAATTTGGCACACATTGCGATTTTATTATTAGACCTGTATGTCAACATCAATACACATTCATTTAAAAACTAATAACCAATTAATGTATTCACCTAGAGGCACAAGTGAATATGATTGACATCATGACTTGCCAGTATTTTAATGTTTGTTTGCAGTAGAACTTCATGTTACAATAAAATTACCATGAGTTACATCATCCTGCCAATAAAATGAATTGGTTCATAAATAAGTTGAACTTTGATTTGTATGTTTATATAAATTGCATAGAGGCCTAAAAGATATCGGTACAGCTAGAAAATTAAAGGTGATAAGAATATTTTATTTTCTTTAAACAACAGGTAGGTAGACATAAACAAATATGTTTGTTTACAAACATACAGCCAATGAGTAGGTGTAAATAAAGCAACGCGGGTGGCTTTATCGCCGCGTGCTCGCTTGTATCGTGGGCGCGCGGCCTCGGCGGCACTCACCTCTTGGGCAGCAGCATCGGCGCAGAGCCCTTCCGCTGGAACACGCCGTCCACCAGCACGCCGTTCTTGCTGTTGCACGTCAGGTAGAACTCCGGCTGGTCGTAGAACAACTCCAAGTGCCGTCGTGATATAAAACTGGAATGTCCCATGTTAACGTCCACTTCCCCCCGGCTAGAATTACGCCCAATCACCACGCGCTTCTGCCGGATTAGGTACTCGAAGTCCCGGCCGTCGAGCCGCGCGATGGCCACCGGAGCCGGCTCCTGGGCCCACTGCACTTTCGAAGGCGACGGCGGCGACTTGAGCGAGAGCAGCGCCCACGCGTCGCTCTCCGAGCTCCGCGAGAACTGAGTCTGGGCCATGTCAGCCGCGCGCGAGTATCACCAGCGCTTCGGTCCACACGCGGGGCGCGCACTGCCACTGCTGGCACAAGGGCACATCACAAGTTCACACGCGTGCCGGATCCGCTGCTCCGCGACCCGGATGTCCGGAACCTGCCGACTCCGAGCCCGCTCTACGATTTGAGGTTACTGACGGGACGCACATGCGCAAAGTTTCGACTTGTGCGGTAAACAAGAATTATATAAACCACCACACCACCACGTGATACTGTATACATATACCTAGTCCGGAACTGCGGATCGATACTATTCCGTATGGCGATTCCGTGTATGGTCGAAATATTGATCGAACTGTTGTTGCACAACAAATTTTTCGTAATTGGACCGAAATTAGACACTAAAGTAAACACGAGGCGAGAACAAAAATAACCAAAAACGTCAGTTTAGGATACGCAGTTTATAAGATCGTTGCGCCATCTGCATGGAACACAACAAACAACAAGGTGTGGTTTCAATATACGCAATTAGCGTTGAGATATTGCCTAATCGGTCATTATTCTTTTATTTGTTTTTAAGTATAATAAATTCGAATAAATTAAAATCTGGACAGTAATTTTGATAAATCACTTATTTCATTTTAAAATTTATTTAATTCCTTCACACAATAGACTCGTAATATATTAGAATGAACCAAATCGCGTAGAAAGGAGCGAAAATAGTGTTGCTTGGGAAGAGTGAAAATCAATCAATGCAACATCACTATGTTTGTTTAACATTTAGTCTATAGTCTATGACTTTTTCAAAACAAAAATAGTGATAACTGTTTCGAAACCACACCAAATTTTATAATTACATTTAAAAAGTAACCATATTTCATAACGACATTCAAAGAAGTTTCTGAAATATTTATTGATTTGATATAAGTTAATATTTTTTTATGGGAACGGATGGATGTCTATGGTATATTTTTTTGAGATTGGTTGGCTAGCTGTCATTTTTCGGGTTTTGTTGGGAGTGAACTACTAGACTATTAGACTTGAAAATGAATTTTCTTTGTTAATAGGAAAATTTATGAGCCAACCCAAATTTACGAAGCTTCAGGCGGTACTCAATTATATGAAAAACGACTGCAAATAAACAAGAAGAAGAGGTAAGTCTTAGTATTATTAAGTATAACGAGCGGCAAATTTGATATTTGTTAATATTATTTGTTTATTAAAATTAAAAATTTAAGGATTCACTAACTCTTTAAAAAATACCGTAAAGCTTGTATTGAGTATCGTTTACAAACGGCTTGTTTTTTTATTCTAACTACAATTTTTAATTTTGCTTATTATTTCACTGTGCACGACATTCAGTAACCGGCTACGGAAATTTCCAATTAATGGTATCAGTACGCCATGCAGATTGAGGACAAACTTTTTCTTAGATCTTTTCTGGGATGTAGATAATGCTTGGAACAGTTATTTTATTTTTGTAATTCAACTATCATTCAACAATCTAGCCATAACTAATAGTAACAGACTAACAGAACTTGATCGACCCATTTTTTTCCTAGATTAGTAAAGTTTTAGAGAAAGTTTCTTTTTATAAGTACTTGGAAAAAATTTAAATGACAAATTAGCAATACAAAATGGTAACTTTGCAAAACAGCTTGTTAGTAAATTTTGAGTCTATATTTATGTAACGAAGGGCCCTTATTACATTTCATTCGGGGAAGTGGAAGATATCCCTAGGTAAGCCAAAGCAAAATTGGCTTATTTCTCTAAGGAATAACAGAGAAAAGTGCAAAAATGCTCTAAAATGGGGAAGGTAATCGGGTTCGATAGACAGATCTTTGGTAGGTGGTAACAGACGCTTACCATTTTGTTTCAAATTTGTATGTAAAAGTACACTTTTCGGAATCAAAAATAATTAAGTCCCTTGTAAAATGGGGAACACTCAAAATGGCAAACTTCAGTCTTGCCTAAGACATTACGAGGCTCCAGGGAACAGATCTTTGGAAGGCCCTTTTCCTTTGAGAAAATTCTCTACTTGAAGTATTGTATGAGGGTGGATATATATTTTAAAGGATATTGGAATCATATTTAGATGTATTAACCCTCATAATAACCTCATAACACTTATTACAGATAGCTAACAGTTATGCAATCGAAGATATCATAGTGCTATGTTCGTAGGCAATAACATGGGAAAATGTAGGTATATGGCTGCAAGCATATCACCCATGGACCTAGTAATTTACGTTTACCACCAGCTGTCATATCCCCAGCCCGATATCCAAAAATTGCGCTAATTTTTAACAAAAAATAAGCAATGTTAACGAAACAAACCTACTCAGTTTTTGACTTTGGTTGAAATACTTTGTAATTCAAACTACTACAACTGTATTTCAATGTCCCTGTTGATTTTGGAGCACATCTTTATTTTTTTGCTGTGGCATCACTGGCACAGTGGACACTTTATTGCTTAGTCTTCTTATATATTATTCTAGCTTTTACACTTTGCTTGTGTTAAAACAAAAGTTTACACTATCCTACGGCAGCCACAACTGTTTTTTAAAAATAGCCTGTGGTAAGTTAGGGTATAAACTCCAAATTTCATGTATATGCATCCACCCATTTCGGGTAAAGAAGTAACAAACAAACGTCGGTTTAACCAATGCACGAAATTTTGCTGTTATTATATAAGTGGGATTTAAATAAAACATATTGTTTTAATTTTAACTATGTCTAAATTAATATATTTCCAACTTCATGACTAGATATTATCACAGTGAATACACAATAATAAGTAACAAAACTACAAAATCTAAATCTAAGTATTGGAATATTAAGTAATAGCCTCTTCGTCATACATTGTTCTCTTTAGATGGACAAAAACTTCGTAAACTATTGTTAGAACTGGTACTAATAGCCTTACCTGTTTCTGTCCGTCCTTGCCTTGCATCATAAACAGGCATCGGATATTCGGATCGATATTTACCTAAAGTTGACAAAATCCTATTGCTATCTCACTCATACGTCAAACAAAGCCGCCTATACTTACGACCGAATAACAAAGCCGACGCCAAAGTTTAGGTAAATATCAATCCGAATATCCAATGCCTGATCATAAACACTTTCGTTTGTCTATGATTGTTAGAGAGCCGTCATACAAAATTATTACCAAAGGAGTATGCACAAAGTTGTACCTAAATACATGCTAGTATGTAGATAACTAATCGCGCATTCAATACATACAGTTCTAAATGTCCTATGTATAAAGGTAAACTTATCCCTGTAATTTTAAAGCATCTCTTCCAATCCAACTAACCTTAGACGGTATGAGATTTGATAGGGACAAACCAAAAACGCATATACCTAGTTGAACTATAATTGTTGTCATGGTTTTATTCAATAATTTGAGCACAAATTGATCAGAGGATTATTCATTATTTTTTTATCCTGATTAGAAAACACAAATTGAACGACACGATTTCAATTAGAAGTACGCAATAATAGGTTCTGTTTCATTATTGTTGCGTCAAACTTCTGTTGATACATGGAATGGTTCTGTGGAAGAGCTAAGTAATGGACTAATGGTACTTAAGTGACCTGCACGTCTAGCATAACTGTCATACGCGACTATTTCTAGCACGAGATAATTAGCCGTCTCTTTCTGTGCAGTAACGTGAGAGAGTGACGGGTAGCGCTATCCCGGGCGACAAGAGTCGCGAAACATAGTTGTGCTAGACGGTCTGTTGTACCCAAAACTCACTTGCTCTTTCTTAAATAAATAAGACAAAAGTATCATATTGGTGAGTCTTGTATATCTTCAAATTAGGGGCTCCAAGCCTGGTTTTTTTTGTATGGACTATCCCAGGATTGGTAGCTCCACTTCAAAGCTATTTAACCTTTTGAGCGCCAAGGATAACGTTGTAATCACGTCGACGGAAAATTGTGCCACTGCCGCCAACGTTGTCTCATGACGTCCAAATTTCAATTATCAAAAACTTCGTATCTCATACCGCTACAAGTGTTTATCAATCCCTGTTGGTCTTAACACATTCAAAGCAGCAAAGCATAGCAAACAGAGTTCATTTTTAGTTTGAGGTGGCCAGTTATTGAACGGTGGCCAATTATTGGCGATTTACCCTATATGCGTTCACCTTCATACAAGTTTGTTCCTAGGCCATGCCCCCTGGCAGCTTTTTTATATTTTCTGTGCCGTCACCGTGCCAATTGACAACATTTAAAATTGTCAAATTGTGTTAATTTTAAATTAATGCCATTACTTTATTATCACAGAACCCAGATAGGGTAAATCGCCAATTACAGGCCACCGTTCAATAACTGGCCACCTCATACTAAAAATAAAGTCTGTTCACCAACAAATATAATTCATTTTAGTATAAGGTGTTAATTACTGGCCAACCTTCAATAACTGGCCACGATATACTAACATGAGTTCAGTTTGTAGGTAGACAGAGTTAATTTTTAGTATGAGGTGGCCAGTTATTGAACGGTGGCCAGTAATTGGCGATTTACCCTATATTATTTATATCTGCTTAGACTAGTTTTGAAAATGTTACAAAAAAAGGTGAAAGCATCGGCGTCTAAGAATCAGCACTCAAATGACGTCACCTTGTGGAAAATTGACAGTCGCAACCAACAAAAAGAACAGTGGTACAATTTTCATACTAAATCTGCCTTAGTAATCGTCCGACTGCATAATTTACTGCGCTGTGGCCAATTGCTTGTCGCCTACGCTCTTTTAGAATGAGAAACTTTTCAAATTGTTTTTTTAATCATAAATAGGGATATATTCGAAGATGTAAAAATGTGGATATATTAATTTTTTTATCCTTTATTTGATTGTATCGGAAAAAGGCCCGGTGTAAAAAATGAAATGTTGTCAATTGCCTCGTCGCTTGGCGTACAAAAGGTTAACTAATCATCAAGCTGCGTCAAACTGGCGACACCTCTGTTGATCCAATGCTTTTGCGGTACACGTGACAGCAGAGTGATGAACATGACGAAATTACTGGAGTGACCTGTTGTGGCCAGAACTCCCTTCCTCTCACTGGTTTTATAGATAGGACAGAAGTAGCATGGAGGTGGGTTAAAGTCCTGTATCAGGGCTGGTTGGAACCATATGATAGGGATGGTGTCGAAGAGGATTTTGGGGTATGACTCGTCCAGTTCCTTGATCTCTCGGTTCCATCGCGCTCCTTCGAGGAATATTCCCTGGGGAAAAGAAGTGGCATGAGATTATTGCGCTTCTGATATCCATGGACGACATCTGTTTGAGTGTTAGGCTTAACCCGCGTAGCACACATCCTGCTGCATAAGGTTGGCTCAACTTTTTCTTTTTGTTATATTCTGTCCCGTCACCCAAGAGAATGGTGATTAAACTTCTTAGAAAAGTGTTGATAATTTATAATATTGGTATTTTCGAGAGATACTCTAAATAATAATGGGCTTATAACTGCTGCAATTACAAATTTTTTAGGGTTCCGTACCCAAAGGGTAAAAACGGGACCCTATTACTGAGACTTCGCTGTCCGTCCGTCCATCTGTCACCAGGCTGTATCTCAAGAACGGTGATAGCTAGACAGTTGAAATTTTCACAGATGATGTATTTCTATTGCCGCTATAACAACAAATACTAAAAATAAAATAAAATAAATATTTAAGGGGGGCTCCCATACAACAAACTTGTTATAGATTATAGTACGGAACCCTTCATGCGCGAGTCGGACTAGCACTTGCCCAATTTTTGTTGAGTATTGCCGCCGAAAATCGTACTTTATACAGTAACCCAGGGGACATCACCGTGGCAACAAGCAACAGAAACAAGTAGATTGACCCATAAGAGCTTATACAGCCCTTCGGCTTATTATAGCTCTGTAACGACCAATCACAAAAGTGAAACGGATCTGAGATACCTACAGATTGCAACTCGGGTGATTGGTCTATTCCGCACGACTCCGCTCCGCTCCGCTCCGCTTCATGGACACACGCCCTAAAGACTGTATAAGGGTCAATCAACTATTTTCTGCCACTCGTTGCCATGGTGATGCCCCTGGGTCACTTTTTAAAACAACGATTTTCCGTGGTTGTATAAGCTTTGTAATTTAAGCAGTTATTAGCATTTAAGCATTCTTATGTAGACTATCTCCTGACAATACCAACACTTTTCAATTATCAACACTTTTCTAAGAAATTTAATCACTATTATCCCCTGGGTCACGCACAAAATAACACCAAGAAAAAGTTGATCCACCCGTAAGCGGTTATACAGCCTGCGTTTTACTTGAGAATAATATACCGGGTGTAACCGACGGTGTACCGAAAACTGAAACCATGGCTTCAGACCATTATTCTGGGATGGAAAATCGTGGAAATTTCTTTGAGAAAATTCACAAATTTTCCTCGCGAGTTTTCATTTTTTCTTTATTTTTCCGTTAATCGAACTCTACCGGTAACAATTTTTCATGAAAAATCGCATGAAAATAGCATTTTCCGCAAAACACGCAACATATCACAAACAGTATTATGTAAGCGTGTGGAGTGGGTCAGATAACGGTACTGGCCGGTCATTGATCCGCCAGTGCGCGCCCGTCGGCCGTTACGGTCGGACGCATGTTTTATGTTTACCTACCCGCACATTTTATTTGCTTTACTTGCTTGAATGAAAATAATCTTGTTAGACGACTTCCGGTTTGTGACTTAAGATGGCCGCATGCGTTTAAGTTGCGTTGTTCATTATTTATTCATTTTTGTTGTTCAATGTGTAGTATTGATAGCGTATTGTGCAGTGATCTAACGTATGAGTGAATAGCTAATGAAGAATTCAACTTGAAGCGTTCATAGCCCTTCCTGGGTCAAGGCCCGATAGTCCGCGTGGTTTTTTGTAAATCGCTATCACTTTACAAAAAGCAAAACCTCACCGAACAACGGCATGCTCTACGAGCAAACTTGAAATTGGCGAAATCATCATTAACCTAATGGAAGCCATATTTTAAAATTAGAATTAGAATCTTGTTAGACTGTTTTAATTTATCGGTCAGTTGTTATTGGTGTTAGGTACTACATACTAGTTGTGATCTGTGGTTGCGTTGTTTTTGTGGTTGCATTCATTCATGTCATTCGATGCGCATTGGCGTAACGGTATGTTTTGCGCTGACGCGTGAGTGGAATGGGGAGCGCCCGGACCGGTCTATGCTTGCCGCGTGCCCCCTCCCCGCGCGTCTGCACCCGAGAGAATTGGACGCAATACATTGCGTTGCGAGTTTTATAATTTATTTCAGAAAATCTTATCCTTGAGTTTTCCGAGAAAATGAACACTCGTTTTCAGTTCGTGATTATGGTCTAAAACTACAGTTTTTGTTTTCGGTACGCTGTCGGTTACACCCTGTATATTCGTTTTTCACAAAGATTTGATTATAGTTGAAAATACTGGGAAAAATATAATTAAAATAGAAATATATAAAAAAACATGCATTAGTCACTTTTGACATTCCACGCCACACAAGCTAAAACAGCCAAATCCATACTATCCATACTAATATTATATACGAAAACGTGTCGGTCTGTTACCTCTTACGAACGAACGTTTTTGAGAACATTTCGTCGGGGATAGTGCAACACCGCGTAAATAACAGTTGTCGATAAAGTTCTCATTTCAATAAAATGCTTAGCATTAGTTTGAATATTGATTCGTATCTACACTTGTTACTTACGCGGTATTGCACTATCCCCGACGATTTCCCATATATGCAAATCGGGAAACTTTCTCGAAAACGGCACATTTCTATCTGGATACCTTTACTGCACGAGATAAAGCGACACAATCTTGTGTGATATGATATAACTGATAATAGATTAACCTTAGTCGCAAAAAATCCACTCGGCATAGATCGCCTCTGATATAATTAGAGCTGTAAAGAAGTGCAATAAATGAAACTGAAATGCGTACCTTTTTGACTTTTTGACCCTTATTATTGAGACGAGAGCGAAAAAGGTTCGTCTTTCCATTTACTTGACTGTATTACATGTTCGAAATTGGGTAAAAAAGTACTGATCCACATACAGATGATCAAAAGTGATTTGAGACAAGTTAGATTATCTATCTATGAATAATATCAGATGCTAATTGGACGAAACTAAACGTAAAGGTTATTACAAATCGGCGAGGATTATGGCAATTTTGACAAGTCTTATGAATCACTGTCATCATCATAGGTCTTTACATCTTTATCAGATGATTTTATGAATACGATAGAACGAAATATTTCACAACCCACTGGTAAAAAACTGTGCTTGAGACGCCAGCAATCGGCAAGCCTCGTGACCTAAACGCGGTACTCGATTTTAAGAACCTTCAATGTGCAACAATTGCATAAAATACTATAAAAAGTATGCGACATACTGTTAAGTTTAAACTAATTTCAATAATTTATTATCACAGAACGCAAAACTATTATTTTTATTCCCGTCTAGTTTTCGTCACCTCATGTAAAATTTGTCAGTCACAGCACACAAAAAGAACAGTGGTACAATTTCCATACAAGGGTCATACAGAGTTCAAAAAACAAAAGTCGTCCCCCCTGTGGTCAAAAGTTAAGAGCTTGTATGAATCCAAGTTATATTGCTATTACATCGGATTATAGACGAGGGAACGTTCTTTATTCTCACAGGCATTTAATCAGAAAATTAGGCCCTGGAATCCTTAATTTCGTAAATGTCCACAGGAAAGACTTGAACCTAAATCTCTGTATGACCCACTAGCCTTAGTAAAAGTCCGACTGTGTGATTTCCTGCACTATGACCAATTACTGGTCAACCTACGTACACTCTTTTAGAATGAGGAACTTTACAATTGAATTTTTCAATCACAAATTGGGATATTTTTGAAAATGCATATATGTGGTAACATTTACTTTTATCCTTTATTTGTTAATAGGTATCGGAAAGAGACCGGTTAAAAGAAAAGATATGTTTTCAATCGCCACAGCCGACTTTGGAACAAAAGGTCACAAGCCACACACAGTTTTACCTATATCGTAAAAAATGCAACTAAAATACACTGCAATAAAACACATGTGCATTAAACGTACACTACCAGTTTAGCTGATGTGATTAAGTGCATTGAGATAGTTCCACTACAGACTATACAATAGAAAAGAATAATATAAGATAATCAGCAGAGTACAATACCCAAGATGCATGCGTTGACGCACACACGAACAAGTTGAATACATTACAAGACATTGTAAAATGCCGTTGGTAAGCCAATAGGCTAGTTGACCCATTTTTGAAATATATTATGCCCCGCTTCTTTTTTGTTCGTCTTGGCCGGGGGCACTACCGTGCCCCCAGATAAATGGTTAATAATGTTCTTACTAGCTCTAAAAAAGATATTGTATTTTTGTGAGAGCTAGAAAGCTAAATTTTATTAATTGAAAGTAGATATTTTATGAACAAACAAAAACGCCGTCCGCCATTTTTGCCTTTTGCTCGTCTGTGACATCTGTGGCGTGACGTAGAATACCGACTAAATAAACAGAAGGACTACTCCGATAATATGACTACTCCGATGTTCGAAATTCGATCGTCGTATAGTGCTGTCCCGCTCACTTAAATATACATAGACAGAAGATCGAGAGGGACGGCACTATTCGGAGTCGTCGGAGTAGCCCTTCAGTTTTCTTTACGGGACCGGTGACGTCACTATCATGAGGGAAAATGGCGGACAGCGTTTTATGAAATGAAATCGTTTAATTCGAGTAACAAGGGTGACTCATATTAATATTGGTTAGTACAAATCTATATGTTAAGTGTTAGTAAAAACATTACAAAAACTTACACAACATACGCGCTTTTTGACACATGCTGCTCACAGCAGTGTCTTATGTAGGGGCAGTCAAACCTATCCCCAATCGAGCATTAAGCATCTCAAAACACAGAAGAAAAATGAACTGAAAAATATATATTTAGGTTTCCTATGCAAAATACTATGCAAACTAAACTTTAGTTTAATACAATTTGACATGAGTCAACTAGCCTTTTCCAGAGATTGCTTCGAATGACAATTTTATTAACGATTGGATTACAAAGCGTGGGTTATTATCACGACACCAAATATAGCGAGTGTTTACCGTAAAATAGACAAAGCTTTCGGTTTCAACGTCGTATGTTTTTCTTAAGAGTTTTGGGTTTGGAATTCACCGAAATTAGTAATATTATGCTGCATTAGGTTACCTATCTGAAACACTAATTTTTGTTTCCCATTTGTAACGTTTCGCCAAATTTTCATTTGCCGAAAGTATTTTTTTCCAAAACTGTTGATTTTTCAGAATAATTATAAAACAAACCTAAGCTAACCTAATGGGTTCTTAAACTTATTTAATCCTGAAAATATTACGGGTTTCAGGTAAAAGTACTTTCGGGCAATTGAAAATTTGGCGAAACTTACAGATGGGAAACAATGATTCGGTGTTGAAACAGGATACCGCTGTATTAACGTTGATGAAAAATAGTGCAATGAGTGTAGAACAGTATCAGAAACCCCAAAAAAAGCAGTCCTACGTATAAATCTTTCGTACCATGCTCAGATTGTCACATGCGGCCTACAACTCACCCAAACGAACACACTGTGTTCGTGGCCTTGATGGTCCATCTGTCGTGTTTGCTGCTTGCAATACATCAATACGGTTAAAAATATCTTGGGGTCAATATTCATATATCAAATGCACAATTCAATACACAACCGACTTTCTTCCTGTCATGTAGAGCTCATGTTGCTCTGGTATTTCATCTATTGTTAGGTATCCTGCGATGATAGTGTGTGTGAATTGTGAAAGTGGATTGCGTAATGTTTTCGGCGGGAATTTCTTTGATTACACCGATTCGGCCAAACTAAAGTGCGGTTATAATGTTGAGACCGATTTTTTTAGGTTAGCCAAAACAGTCTTAAATAAGCAAAGTTATTTTTAAAAAGTGATGTATAAATGCAATGTAGAATTGTAGCCCCGCTCTAAATAATGAAATGACTCATACAAAGTAGTTCATCTTATTCAAAAAGAGCAAACAGCTCTCCGTATGGTTCGAATTCAGTTAGTTCACAAAGTTCCTTTATGAAACATTCATGACTGAAATGCGTCAGTTATCTTGGAATATATTGGTCCCGCTTTGTTCTTTTGAGGCCACGATTTCAATTTGGTCTCAGCTTCTATCTGAACCCCCCGACGCCGACGTTGTCTGACGCGTCCCACAGGGGTAAGTTAATTTAATAAAGCATCCATCAGTCTTACGTACACAGAGAAAATTAGCTTCATCCTTAGTACAACGCAGTGAGCACAATATATTGCTGAGTCGTTTTTAAAGATAGTACTTCGGTCCCCTAACGTGAACCTTCACCTTTAGCTAAACTGTGATGTGACACGCGACTCTTCCTCGCTTTCTTCTTGAGATTCTGTACAGTACTGTGAGAGAGTGACAGGTGTTTCTTAAGTCGCGAACCATAGTTGTGCTAGGCGGTCTTACCTTGCAATACACCCCGAACTCAGGCAGTACGCTGCATTCAGCCTCCATGTCGGTGATCTCGAACTCGAACTGCACGTTGTCGATGGGGATGTGGTTGTGCCGCGAGTAGTTCTGCAGCACGCCCGTCAGGAACGACTGCGTGAAGTAGAACCCGGATATCCAGAACACGATGGGCGGACCTTCGTCTATCCAGTCTTGGAGGAACTTTAGTCTGCCGAGAAGAAAGTATAAGACAAGACAGTCTATATAAGTAGTCTATGAAAGTAGCAAAGTACTAGTATCTCTGTTTAGCCCTATGGTTGACTGGTATAGAATGCCATTTGGCATTAAGTCCGCCATTTGTACAGACTTGTTTTGTGCAATAAAGTTATTTATAGCCGATGTACCTAAACCAAGTACTTTGTTTTCTACCGATCTAATAACCAATATTTATACCTCTTAGCCCGCTTATCTCTAGTCTACTCACTAGACTATATTTCTAATTTAGTACTCTGCGTAGTATTAAACGTTATTTGAATAACTGCCCTCTCCCGATGAGTCGGCCAAATCCCAGGTCAGTCCTATTGACAGCGAAAGGTCGCCAGCGACAAGACAATACAAAGTCGTCTATATTATTATTATATACTTGAAATTCCACGAGTTCGTATGTACCAGAGCGTATGTGTATAAATAAAAGCTTGTAATTAGCGCTCTGTAAATTTTAAGTAGTCTTAGTACTCATCAGACGCCCGGCGGAGCTGGGTGAAGTACAAGAATATTTATGGCTTGTTTTGTGTGGCTTACTCGGTGCGCCAAGAATGAGTCAGTACTCTAATTACATTTCTGCTCAGTCACAAAAAAACAATACACATATGTAATTTCTATGCGATCTCCAATGTTCTGCCGTTGTAAACAGTCATATTTATCGGAAACTTTCTTTAATTCCAGTACAATGGAGGACCAAGTGTTAAGCGAAGCAACATGGCCGCAAGAGGCCGAAGCGGCTATCAACGATATCCGCAAACACGTGAAATCAGCCAACATATCAACCCAGTTGAAAAACGACAATCAACATATTTACATCAATCTGACAACCCTGGAGAACTCCGACTACTGCGTGGAGATGTCGGCCGCCGGCTTCCGAGTCGTGGGCAGGACCTACGACGACACATCCCTAGCGATTATCGAGAACATGAACTATGAAACCCCGTACGCTTTGCTCAATAACATCAGTCAGAAATACAGGGAGTCTTTCGGTGGTGAGTTGATGAACAAGCTACTGGATCTGGCGAAGAAGGAGACTTGAATTTTGAGTCGTATTGACGATTTTAGAGCTTATCTTGTAGTAAACAGCCTTACTAGACATAGATATTGTCACAACACAGGAGCTTTTGGACAAATATTGTTGGGTTTCCGAATTTTTGAGGGTTGTTTAAAGTGATAAGATACAAAGGTTGTAATTGGCGACTGTCGAAACTGTCAGTATTTATGTGTGCTATAAAATGTATTTAAAGTATAATAATTGTATCAAAGTAGGATTACGTGTATTCTTTGTAATGTTTCTTCTCATGTTTAGTTTGCATAGAGGTATGAAAATAATTGAACGGGATTCATGTATAGTTTTAAATGTGTGTTTATTTGTATAACTTGTAATAGTTAGGTTTAGTGACTACAGAATTGTATTAATCAGGCATCGGACTTTTCGTAGCACGGTAGGTCATTAGAAATCTATGGAGCCGACATTATCATTAAAATATAAATAAATTAATGAATGAATACATGAGTGATACGAGTTCGTTAATTTATTTATTTCTAAATTGGGTTTATGGATATTGTGGTTAAAATCTCTATAATATTACTAACTCGTAGATTCAACTAATATTCACGATTCCATGCATGCTTTTACGAGTCACGACTGTATAATCGATCATTAATGAATAAATCCAGAAAACAGAAAAGATCGAAATTATTTTCGTTTTTTAAGATAACGAAAAAAAAACGTTGCCTAACCAAATCAGGACTAACTTGGTCCTAGACTATAGTATTAAAAATGCGAATTAAATTGTATACGCTTGTGAGTATGTAATTCAAACGTTAATTCGGCTCCATAGCTCTAACGTCCTCCGGTGCTACGAAAAGTCCAGAGCCTTTACAATAATGCCCTTTATTTGTCATTTCGTTTTAAACTCTGTCACAAAGTCCACAGCTTTATGTGTGCTTTGATAGAATTGAGCCTTGCGTTTTGGCAGATTTTGTATACTAATATTTTTATGTACGGCCTAATTATTAAAGCCTACGCGAAAATATATTATTGTTTAAACAAAACGCGAATCTATATATAAAGTATGTCGTAAATATCATCCAGGCCTAGCATTTTTTGACCTACCACCGTGGAACCATTCATCAAATTATTTATCTCATTACGTATTAGTATGTTAAAAATACATTGAAAAATATTATACACAAGTGTATACCTAACCTAACCTAACAAGTTGGGGTTTTGCCCCGGAATCGTGGCGCTACAAACAGGTTTCATAACAATAATGTGCCTTCGCCATATATGTATTTGCGTTATAAAATGACAGTAGCGATTTGTCATGAACTAAATACAAAGCATTGTTTACCGGAATGCTGCTCAATGCTTCTTTGTTCTTCCGAAACTAATAATGAATCATATTGAAAAGAAAACTTGACTTTCATCACAGTTTTGGCTATATTATGCGAATATTACTTGAAATATGCGGAATATTTAGTCGTTTTTCCTCTTTGTTAACATCAATGACATTCAATGACTTTCAACGACAGTTACCAAAAATTTGTCATTGCCAGTAAAAAAAAAACTAAGTAGTATCACCAAAAATCCGCAATCAGGCGTGGGCTAAAAACTAACTTGTCGGGCTGTATGTAGTTTCACGAGTTAAGTCGTTACTTTCACACTACATTAGCTAGAAAGAGACGGTAAACTATCATATTACTAATAATTTTTAAGAATATTATACTTAAAACCATTGTGACCACTGTGATTGAAATCATAATTTTAAGGACGCAGCACAACGCGTTACTGATGACTGTCTAGAGCATTTCTATGTGTCAATTTATCATAAAGATTTCTGAACCAACTATACTGCACAAGAAAGAAGGGCCACGTAATGTTTATGTAAATTTTAAACTCCTTAAATATCGCATGACCTTACAGCCCAGCCAGGCGGAGCGAGAGTCCGAGCGAGTGGAAGAGACCGCTCACTGTTGCCGCCTGCCGCTGAAGTTGTACCATGCCCGTAAATAAGGAAAAAAAATATTAATTTGGTACTTGATATTACGTAGTTTTATCTCACTATTGTGATGTTCCCTTTCAATGTAATTTAGAAGATTGAATATGAAAATTATACATTTGAAAAGTTTTTAAAATTTAAGTGGCATTTTTTTTGGCAGTATATTTGTCTACTTTAGTATCTTCGATATAATAATACTTGTACTTGCTATACAAAGCAGGGCTATATGTGTTAGTGTGTCCTATTTGATGTTTTATATAAGCAATTTCGATGATAGTTTAGACTGTAGAGACACAGCTCTCTTTTGTCATTCGTGATGCTTCTGTTAACAAATACTTAAATAAATAATTTAGTTAGTTTCGGTATTATGTGTCTATATATTTTAAACAATAATTTATAAAATTTATTCTAAATTAAGCCATTCTTATTTGGCAGTGTCTATACCATTGGAAATGTTATGCAGAGCATTTGGTGTCATACGTTTTTTCCCACGAGCGGGTCGGATGTTTCTCGTGCTTTAAATTGTATGCACGTTCGTTCACAGCTCCGATGTTTATCATTATGCATACAATATATGTAATCGAGTATGTTAAACACGAGATTCTGGCGCTCATTTAGAATTAAAATATTCATTGATCTGAGCAGAAACGTTGACATACATATATGTATTTGACCTTTGCACGTTGTTTTCGTCCTCGTTGTACGTTCAACATCAAACACCGTTTTAGTTCTCCGAGTCAATTGTCGTACACACACATAAAAATTTTCTGAAACAATTGCGGACATTACATGACAATGACAACATGTTTATAGTCTATCCGGAATTCTAAGATCAAATTATGTCAAATTAGCACAAGTGAAAAACGACCTTAAATTTACAAGGTATTCGGTTGTTTGTATCTTGTGCCAAAGTGATTTCATTTGATCTTAGACATCAGACAGACTATGCATGGTAATACTGGCTTTGGATCTGATACTTTCGTACAAAAAAAAAATAACAATTCATTTACGTTATGTAGGTAAGTAAACTTATTTTGCCTTACGTTGGTATATTGACAATTGCAATAATAATACGACATAAGTATATAGTTTTATATGGTGTCATATTATAACATTAGTTTCACACGCAAATTACGCTCGCACCAGTACAACAGCGGACTGAGTACAAACATTGTATTTTAATGTTAGCTTTAGTTATCGTATGTTGATAGTAAACTGAATTTATTTGTTAAAACTGGTTTCTTTACCCCCTACTTCCCCAAGACAACACCAAATGTATGTATACCAAAGCGACTTGACATGAAGCATAGAATTAATAACAACCAACTAGCTATGATTAGCTATGGATGTCTTTCTATTTATGATAAGCAACCGACTTCAAATGCATTGCATGCATTTACAACGTACGACCCGAACCTAAGAGCTTTGTAGAGGAATAGCTCTCATTAGTAGGTATAGAATAGGGAATCGTCCCTTCATGAAGGCATCACACTGCGCTCAAGATGGCAAGGCTTTGAGCGACCATATGAGCCCTTTTTCTCTACCACAGCTACACTTCATACCTGCGGGCCTAGCATATCCTGACGCGACTTCACTTGTCGCGTGACTTAGCGTCACCTGTCTTGCTCGTGCAATATTGACAGGAAAGTGACAGATAGTACTTGTCGCGCGACATAGAATAGCCTTTCATAGTCATGCTAGACGTGCTGCACCTGTAGCACAACGCGACTCTTTCTCGCGCGAATGATATTACCTATCTCTTTCTGTACAGTACTGTGAGAGAGTGACGGGTGACGCTAAGTCGCGAAGCATAGTTGTGCTAGTCGGGCATTTCAGTAGATCCGCGACGTATGACCCCAGGGTCTTCATGGAAGGGTAGCTCTTGGACATCCAGGCTTTGGGCTCAATACCATTGGATGAACCAGCGAGACAGCTTTTTGTGAAACTGCGAATATTAACAGTACCATCCTTATATATATTCGAGTTGAGCAAGTTGATGAGAAGTACAGGCGCTAGCACAGAATCAGCAAGAGCTGTATGTGGTTCGTCCAGAAGGAAGCCAGGCCTAATTATACCCAAGTATAGACTCGTAAAAACTAGCCATTCTTTCCGTATTATGGGGCCACGTATATACATATATATATATATATATATAATAAGCTGTCACCTGACATAAAGGACGCTAGCTCAGATTTACAATTTAGGAATAAATTAAAGCGATTTTTAATTAATAAAGCATTTTACTCGATAACAGAATATTTGAACGAACAATGATTTATATAGTAATCAACGGATAAATAGTTACCCAACGTATTGGAACGAACCAATTCTAATTAATGTTTTGTCAATATTTTAATTTTATAACTGTATTTTAATTTTAATTTATTTGACATGTACATAATTTACAACAATGACAATGTATGACCAATACAAATAAATAAATGATATGATATGATATGATATGATACCCTTTACGAAGGCGTCCTTGCGCTGTTTTAGCTCGACGCTCATGACGCCCAAGACTTGTGCGGCCGTCTAGATCCCCTATAGCGTCCGAGCTACCAATAGCACAGTATAGACATCTATGTAAAGGGCATAGCCCACAAAGGTGTTTTTCAGCCTACGCCATATTGCGGGTTTTTAGTGGTACTAATTTATTTTAGTGGTGGTAGCGACAACGCCGACGCATCATCGTAAACCGGACCGCCGCGGAGAGCGCGGCCTGGAGTACCGTTAACCGACTGCGGCGGCGGGCGACGACTTCCCCTCGCGCCTTGCTCTGCGCTCGCACGACTTTTTGTTCGCGCCGCGATCCGCGACTATTGTTATATTTATTATCAATACATAGTGTTTACAGTCCGCTACGTTTTACTTGTAGTCTAGATCTCCCTCAGTATTAATTAGGGCACTAGACGCAACAAGTGGCTATGACACATTTTTGGGAACCTGACTCAGGGAATGCCATTGATGTAAACAATGAGGAAACAGGACCAAATATCCCACAGTTTTTCTTGCAATACGATTTAGTATTTATTTCGCAAGAAGAACGAAGGATCGTCCAGCATTCCGGTGAATAATGTTTTGAATTTGGTTGATGACAAATCGCTACTGACGTTTAATAATCCAAATATATGACGCATGCACGTCATTGCCATATAAAAGTTGTTTGTAGCTGTAAATGTAATGGTCAAGACCGACACTTGTTAGGCTATAGTTGTCATTGTCAACGCACCTGCTCAGTAGATCCGCGACGTATGACCCCAGGGGCTTCATGGAATGGTACCTCTTGGACATACAGCCTTCGGGCTCAATACTCTTCACTCCGTGCACTCTTAACTTGACGCCTATGATGCCAAAGTCTTGTGCGGCCATCTAGGTCCCCTACAGCGTCCGAGCTACCAATAGCAGAAGAATCTAGAAGGTAATTGCCAACAAACCTGCTCAGTAGATCCGCGACGTATGACCCCAGGGGCTTCATGGAAGGGTAGCTCTTGGACATCCAGGCTCCGGGCACGATGCCCTTTACGAAGGCGTTGTTGCACTCCTCCAGTTCCGCGCTCATGATGGCCAGACCCTGCGCGGCCATATAGACCCCGTATAGCGTTCGGCTTACTACGGATATCAGCCGATTGTAGCGGATCAGTTCCTGATAAAAATAATTACATTGTAAACAATTTCTTTTAATATTAGTATTAAAAGATGGTCTTGTCACAGTCTAAGAAACAATACAGTCGGTCGACGAAGGCGTCTAGACAGGGCAATCGTGCGGGGTGACAGAGGCGGCGGCGGGAGGGGCGCTCCCCATGTGTCATACGACGAAATTGTTAGTATTGCGGGAGATGACTTCCAGGGCTGACGCGTCTTGCAAAACATAATTAAAATGGTGCATACGACATGTGCTGTGCGACAATGCATGTCGTCATCTTTTAAAAATAAAGAACTACGATTCCATAGATTTCCTCGGTCAATAGAAAGGTAAATATTATATTAATTTGACTTGAACGTTATTCGAAGCTTATTTAATTGAGATAGGCATGTCGTTTCCCGCCTTGTATTGCTATCTCTTTCTAAATTATAGCCCCTCTACTAGTCTTTTCCTACCACCACCTGGCAGTGGGGATGAATCTGGGGTCTGATGAAATCCCAATTAGTTTCTTCATTGGCGTCTGATTTCCCGCCGCGATCAGTCGTAAGGTCTAGTGCCCAATACGACTATTCAAAATTTAATCATATTATTTTGAGCGAACCCTTTTTAAACTAAGTTCCGTTCGCTGAGTGAAGAAATACTTACGTTACTAAATACGATATCATTGGGTTACACAAATTCATACGAGTTGTTAATTTCCTATCGTAAGTTATTTGTGACAACATATTCACGTAAGTATAACACTAAAAACGAATTATCTGTGTCGTGTCAAACAAAGGGTTACTTATCACTGCACAAATCTACCCACATATTTTTTGTGAATGTAAATTAACGGTTTTACCGTTCGATATTTATTATAAATTTGATTTGTAGAATTATGGATGAGGTGGATGAAATGCAGGAAAATACCAAAATGGAATCGAAGGAAACCCGGACACGTAAGCGTTCATATAGCAGCTCGAGCAGCAGCAGCAGCGATAGTAGCTCCAGTTCCTCGGATTCATCGAGTAGTGATCAAAAGAACAAGCGCTGTCGTCGTAGCAAGAAAAAGAACAAGAAAAAATCTGCTCGCAAGTTACACAAACTAACAAAGGAGGTAAGCAAGATACGTGCAAGCCTAGCAGCCCCTAACGATTGTTATAACCGTAACTCAGAATGTGATGCATTTTCCATTGTCTCGGACACTGTTAGTCGGGATCTTTACGACGAAACAGAACCCCAGCCGGGCCCTTCAAAGCCTTTTGTTTTGGGTCTCGAAACTAAATTAAAAGAACCAACAATTCCGGATGCTACGGAAGAACAACTTAAGTTGCTGTGCGAAGTACAGCGGCTCAACAGCAAGGGCTGGAATGACATTCGTTATTCTGAGACACAAAAAACGTATAGTCGGTCTCCGGGCTACACGGATTTGGAGGTAAACGAGGAAGTTAAACAGTATGACTCCTACCCACATTTAGTTAATTCTGACAAAGCGTATGGCGCATTAACCTTTTGTCTCATAAAACAGCAAGAAGCCCTGCACGCTGCAGTGGCAAGTATACTCGATTTCATCAGGTCGGGAGGAGAATTTTCTTTTGAAACTTTTCGTGAAAAGGTTAATAGTGTCCTGTTAGAAGGAGATCTTTTTAAGGTTTCCGAGAATTTATTGCAGATGGTTTGTGGCCACAGAGCAGAGGTTATAAATATGAGACGAAACGGAATTACGAAACATATCAAAGAACCTTTGGTAAAGGCTGCTATACGCAAGATACCACCTTCTAGCTCGTCTCTTTTTAACGCTGAAGAGTTCACAGCCAAAATCGAACACCATGGCGGGGTTCGTAAATGTTTTTGGCCTCAAAAAAAGAACCCTGTTTCGCAAACAGGCGATTCTAAAGCCGAATCAGGCGCTCCCTCGCAGGGAGCAGTGCCTCACAAAGTACCCTCGCAGGGTTACTGTAATCACGTACACACGGTAAGCAACCCGCATACGTGCCATGCTCATGCGTGCCAGGGAAATACACCCGCACAACATGCTGTTCCCCCGCGGGGAAATTACCATCAAAACTATCCTTCGCAAGGATATAATAATGCCTCTAGAGCTAGCCATAGCAACACCTTTCGAGGGCGCCAACCCAAGCAATACCAGCAACGATCCCAACAACGAAATGGCCGTAAACGAACGGCATCGCCTGGAGGCTACAAGAACAATAAGCGAGGAAAGTATTGACACGAAGTTCAGAGCGGGCCGCCTGGCACAATTCTACGACGTTTGGGAGACGATGAATGCACCAGATCATATACTGCGTATAATAAAGGGGTATCGCATACCCTTTTACCAAAAACCACCTTTAGTTTATCCGAACCTTTATGGAAACAATCTGGAAATTCCAGAATCGGAAGAAATTACTCAGATAATTGGTCAAATGAAAAAGCAGGGTGTGTTAGAGGTGGCAAAGCCGTCTCCAAGCTTTCTTTCGACAATGTTTTTAGTGCCAAAGAGCGACGGCTCAGCTCGACCAATTTTCAACCTCAAGCCTCTAAACCGGTTTATAATTACCGACAAATTTGGACTAATAAATGTTCATCGTGTACCGGATTTTATCCAACCCCAAGATTGGCTTTGCAAAATAGACCTGTCCCAGGCTTATTTCCATCTACCCGTAAGTCAAACGCACAGGCGCTTTTTACGCCTTATTTACGGACAAGAACTATTACAGATGACATGTCTACCGTTCGGTCTCAGCACCGCACCAAAAGTTTTCGCATCATTCACCAACTGGGTGGCGCAGATTCTAAGGAATTCCAATATACGCACGATTGTGTATCTCGACGATTTCCTCATAGCCCACCAGGACAAGAATACGCTTGCCAGGCATGTAAAGATTGTTGTGGAGACTCTAGAAAAATTAGGATGGCTGGTAAACTACGAGAAATCGCTTCTAACTCCTCAAAGGTCATTGGTATACCTGGGTATCGCTTGGGATCCTTGGGAGAATCTCAAAAGTTTACCAAACGAGAAGATTCCATTATTGAAGGCCAAGGTCCAACAAATGCTATTTTTAGAGAAAACCAATCGAAAAAACCTCGAGAGTTTAGTCGGAATTCTCAACTTTGCAAGCTTCACTGTTCCAAGGGGAAGGTTAAACTACCGAGCAATTCTAAATCTTCTCAATTCGATACCAAGATTTTCGGGACGGCTTTACAGCATACCCAAGGAAGCAATGGAAAATCTAGTATGGTGGCTGCACAATTGTCATCACCCATCACCAATCCATCTCCCTCCGCCATCACATTTCCTGACGACAGATGCCTCGGATCTTGCTTGGGGAGCCCAATTAGACGCACAGGCTCTGTCGGGCAGTTGGACCGAGTGGGAGCAAAAGTTGCACTGCAACCAGAAGGAAATGCTTGCTATATTGAAGGTCTTAAAAGATCACAGTCAGTACCTGAGCTATTCTACGGTTCTTGTCCAGTGCGACAACAAAACAGTGATAGCTTACTTGCGCAACCAAGGTGGAACAAAATCAAATCCTCTCCTAGAATTAACATACCAAGTTTATCGCATTCTCGAACAACATCAAATACATCTCAACTTGTTCCACATCCCGGGAAAATACAACAGCCACGCAGATCATCTATCAAGGATGCGTCGGCCGCCAGAGTGGCATCTCCTACCAGAGGCCACAGAGAAAGTTTTTGCAAAATGGGGTGTCCCGCAAATAGATCTATTTGCGTCTCAAAGAGCCCACGTGGTGATCAACTATGCGTCGCAGGATCAAAACGATCACAGAGCTCTGATCCACGACGCCTTCTCACAAATTTGGACGTTCGATCTAGCGTGGGTGTTCCCACCCCCTTACCTAATCCCAAAGGTATTGGCTCATCTCAATCAAGCCACAGGTGTATACCTTCTGGTAGTCCCGCGATGGAACCGCGTTTTTTGGCGGGCGGACCTCAAGTCCCGGGCCCTAGCAGCTCCGTTCACGCTGCGATCTCTAGACAGGCTCCTGATCGATGTAACTACGGGCTTACCACCGCCGAAAGTTCAGGAAATGATACTGGAAGTGTGGAAGTGTGGGGGTGGTCAGAGAGCTTAAGTGGTTGGAATTCAGATCAGTTAGACTTACTTAAGCAGTCCTGGCGCGCCTCCACACGAAAGATTTACAGCCTCGCGTGGAACAAATGGGAAAACTGGGCTACTAGTAAAAATATTGACTACACGAAGCCATCAGGATCGGATGTAGCAAAATATTTGTCTGATCTTCACTTAGTTCATAATCTTTCATATAGAACTATCCTACTGTATAAATCAGTAGTTTCAACATTATGTAATACGGAAGAATCGGGCCAATTAAGTTCGCACATTCTTGTGAAACAAGTTCTTAAATCAATAGCATTGCAAAAGCAGAAGCCCAGTGACCAAAAACCTCCTATATGGAATGTAGAAAAACTTGTTAATCACTTAAAAAAATATAAAATCAATTTAGAAAATATATTCGAATCATCTCGGCACACTGCGATGTTACTTCTTCTTTGCTCCGGTAGAAGAATACACGATCTAACGTTATTAAAAATTGATTGTAAACATTATTCGTCATCAGATGATTTTGTAGTATTTTGGCCGGAATTTGGATCCAAGACAGATTGTGTAAATCATCGACAGTCAGGATGGAAGTTACTTTGTAACTCTGCTTGTCAAAATTTAAATCCTGTATTTTGGGTCAAACACACAATTGCATTGTTAAAAAATAGACGAGACTTAAATAATGTAAATAATTTATTTGTCACCTTAAGAGGTGAAGTAAAAACTGCATCCCGAACAATTATTGCGGGATGGATCAAAAGTTTGCTTAAGGAGGCTGGCATTACAGCGTCCCCGGGTAGCGTCCGCTCAGCGGTCGCGTCTAAGAATTGGATCGACAACTTTCCTGTCGAAGACATATTAGCTCGTGGTAATTGGCGTTCAGAAAACACGTTCCATCAATATTATAGACGTGAGGTAATGCCAGTATCCTCTAGTGAATCTATTACTGTGTCGCACTTTTTTGAAGCAGTTGATTGAATAATAATTGACATTATGTATTATTAACAGAGGATAATATTATCTTTTGCAATAAATTTTAATGATTTACAGTGGAATATGCGGTTTATTTCTTAACTCTCCATCAGTTCCTACACTAAATTCACATTGGCATCTTCTTTTCCGGCACCACCAGGCGATAACAAACAGGTCTCAATTAAATAAGCTTCGAATAACGGTCAAGTCAAATTAATAGACGCGTTTTACCTACCAATAAAACGCATATTAATTTACTTACCTTATTCGAAGCTTATGAGTAAACTCTGCCTGGTGACATTAATTTCGAGCCAATGAAGAAACTAATTGGGATTTCATCAGACCCCAGATTCATCCCCACTGCCAGGTGGTGGTAGGAAAAGACTAGTAGAGGGGCTATAATTTAGAAAGAGATAGCAATACAAGGCGGGAAACGACATGCCTATCTCAATTAAATAAGCTTCGAATAAGGTAAGTAAATTAATTTGCGTTTTATTGGTAGGTAAAACGCGTCTATTTTTAATATTATTTTATAGTGCCTAAGTAATAAATTTTCTCATGTCATGCTAACGTAAACAAAATGGCGGATATAAAAGCGTTACGCCTGCCGGTAAAAATTGAAATACCGCAGAAATATCGCTAATTGTTTGTTTCTGTGTACCTAAACAAAAATATATAATGATATGATATCTCACATGAATTTTTAAATTCAAAATGTCGGACATGATTTATAGGTTATTTTAAGTAATTACGAGTTTGACCTTTACTCCCCCACTGCCGTCGTCATCCATTTTTGTATATTTTCAATATTTTATTTTACTTCAACAAATTTTTATTACATTAAAAAAAAGTAATTACGAGTTACGCAAAGTTTAACTTAGACTTTATTTAAAAAGTAAGAAATTGTTTGTTGATGATTTTTAATTTATTTTTGAGGGTCCGCGGGGTACCGATTACGAAAATGGCGTCCATTTTGAAATCCAAGATGGCGGACATTATTTTTCCTTAAAATCGATATGGGTGTCATCTCCGAGGTTCCTGGGGGTTCCGATTACGAAAATGGTGTCCATTTTGAAATCCAAGATGGCGGACATTATTTTTTCTTAAAAATCGATATGGGTGTCATCTCCGAGGTTCCTGGGGGTTCCGGATACGAAAATGCCCTCCACTTTGAAATCCAAGATGGCGGACGTCACTTTTCGAAATGGGTGTCGATGTGTGTAGCAGTGATATCTATTTTTGAAATCTACACCCCCAGAAACCTAGAAAACGGCACCCATGTTGACTTTTTAAAAAGTGACGTCCGCCATCTTTATTTCCAAAATGGACGCCATACGTAAAATTAGTACACATACATACATACACGAACCCTAAAAACATTACCCTCCTTTTTTGGGCAGTTGCGTAAGTCTGTGACAACCCTTGGTAGATACGGTAACCTTGAGCGGTGTCGGCATTTACGCAAACATCAAAGGCGTCGGCACACTGTTAGTTTTTACACTGTGGTCTTGTGGTCGGTTGAGAAGATGATTCGATGCCCAGCAAGTATGTACACGATATAGTTATGTTTTTGACTTATTTCGTTACTAAGTATTAGTTATTACCCACCAACTTCAGAAGTGGGATGCGCTATACATACAGTCACATCACATAGCTATTTACGTAAACTACGTAAAGGCAAAAGTATACCGCACTGCGGCACAGGCTAGGCATATTTAATGGCGTTATCTTAAATCATACTAGTTATATTTTTACAAGCTTTTATTTAACGTTCAATGTATGCAACTATATAATGTTTGTTCGGGTGGAATCTTCCAACTCAATTTTGAAGCAAATATCATCAACTGCTTGAGCTGAAATTTAACATACCCACTTAACTTTGATGACAATACAATAATATATATTACCATGGGGCTGGTCTAATGATGGAGCCGGAAGGTGACCCTAGAAACTCTGTAAAAGATAAAGCAATCCTACCACGTTTAGGGTCCTTAGAACCGTCTCAAATGTTACATCTGTGATTGGCTTTATGTTCTAGCTATAAGCATTGTTATATATCATGTTCTGTAATGCTGTTGATGTTGCAAATAAATAAAATAAAATAAAATAAATGTTCAAAAAAAGTTCAGGCGACTATAAAAGCTTGCCACTAAATGAACTTTTTGACAGAAACTTATAAGTAGGTACATGAAACAATCCCAACCTGCTTGAGCACAGTGTTCATGCTGTTGAGGTACTGCACGGGGTACCTGGCGCTGACGTCGTCCACGTCGTAGAGGCCGGGCAGGCGCGCCATCATGTCCTTGGTGAGCTCCACCACCCCGCCGCCCTCGCCGCCGCCCTCGCCCCCGCCGCCCGCCATGATCGACGTCTGCGTCAGCAGCGTGCCGAACAGTAACTGTACGTACACAGATAATGATTGGTACCTAAATATAATAACCAAAATCCATACTAATATTATAAATGCGAAAGTGTGTCTGTCTGTTACCTCTTCACGCTTAACCCCTGAACCGACTTAGATGAAATTTGGTATGGAGATAGTTTGAGACCCGGGGAAGGACATAGGATACTTTTCATCCCGAAAAAAAATGTGTTCCCGTGGGATGAGCGGGTAACACCGCGGGGCACAGCTAGTTGTAGTATATTTACCCCCGACACAAGTAGCTGGTCATCATGAGACCCTCGTTCAATGAGCGATGTAGAAAATGCTACTAAAACTGAACATAATTGAGATCTTGTCACTAGTTCCAATTAAAACTAAATAAGTATCTTGGAAAATACTGGTGACCAAACATAGCTAAGAACCATCTCGACAGTTCATTCGATAAATAAAACCGCGTTCAAATTGGTCTATCTGTTTGGGAGCTAGTATGCCAATGCTACAGATAGACACACAGATACACATGTTAACTTACAACACTTAACCTTGTTAATGAGGGGTCGTTTTCCCACGATAAGCCGGAAACTATATCACTAATGTTATTGCCGTATTTGACATTCACGAATCGTAACAATAAGGCTTAGGACTTAGACATAACAGAAATAGCGAGACTAAATCGTAGATGGCGATAATACTCAGCATCATTGGCGTATTTAGGGGGGTGGCCGGGTGGGCCGTGCCCACCCCAATATGGTCTAGTGCCCACCCCAGGATTTTGGGTAACCCATAGAAATTCAGGACTTAGGCCAAGGCCAGGCCCCACCCAGGCCCCGCCTGAAAAATAATCTTAGATATGGCAATGCTCAGCCAGCATCACACATGGATAATGGGAATTTGGGAATCACTCACAGAAGCAGTCTCCTTGTTGTCCTTCGTGATGTCCGCGTTGTCGTGCAGCCCGAACACCTCGGGCTTGGCGATCATCGGCAGCGCGCGGATGTGCTCCAGCACCGAGTTGTAGTCCATGGACGGAGGCATGCGGTACTCGCCGCTCGGCGAGAACGAGTAACTGCACAAATGGAACAATATCAGCATACAATTTTGAACGCCACAGTCGTCATATGAGTCATTTTCAAAATACATGTACATATTTAAACTATGAATACAAAGATCAAAGCTTAAAGAAAAATTGAAAAAGGAGCTACCTGGTGGAAGGGACACCAGGGCGCTGTTAGTTTTATAAATTTATATACATTACATGCTTCATAAATTTAAAAAACTAACAGCGCCCTCTCTCGCTTGCTCGTTCACCGCTGTAAAGTGGTGCGGTAAGATGTGAATATTAACGTATTCACATAGAGGTCGCTAAGGTGTAAAAACCTTTCAAATAAACAATGCAAAGATCGACACACAAAGCATAAGGAAAAATTCGTCAGGTCTACGTGGAGCGAGGGTAGCGAAGTGGCTAACGCGCTGGACCGGTAATCCAGAGGTACCGGGTTCGATTCCCGGTCCCTTCCACCAGGTAGCTCCTTTTTCAATTTTTCTTTAAGCTTTGATCTTTGTATTCATAGTTTAAATAAAAATTGTGGTGTACCCACATTAAAAACAAAATAAGACATTACATGTTTCATAAATTTATACATGTACATAGTTAAGGGCTTTTAACCCCTCGTATGCTTAGACGCGTATCCGTGCCAGTTCATGAACTGCCTAAGCACGGATACGTTCTAAAGTATGAAGCGGGCGGCATACAATGACGTAACGCGGCCACACCGAGGTGTCAAATTCTGAATTGGTTGCCGCATACGAGGGGTTAATAAAAACAAAATTACGATCGCTTCTTTTGTGTTACGAAAGTTACTCATACAAAAGATATGGGTAACTATCGTTACAAAAAAGAATCAATTAAGTTTTGTTTTAATTAAAGCCCTTAACTATGTAGATACATGTATTTTGAAAATGACTCATATCACGACATCGACAGAATACGGTATTGATTATAGTGAAAATAAATTGTATCATTGAAACCACTAAATATACATTCAAAAATACACGGAACCAAATAAACTACCACTAACTTTAGGACATCATACTATTTTTAATTGGACCAAAACTACAAAGAAAACGTGTATGAAACTTCATAATACCAGACCGTTTTTGACATTTCATAGAGAGTAAGTAACTGTTTTGAGCTGTCATCGAATACCGTATTATAACGATCAACTTTTTTCAGCGCTGCGTATCGTATAGGAATGTAGAACTTAGGCGTTAATTACTGACTTTGAGAGCAATTTAAGTGTGATTAGTCCCATACAGACATTTGATCTCAATAAAAAACAGGATCGATTAACATCCTCAAAAAAAATGATCATCATTCATCGGGCCTATGATGGTTGCTTTTATCACGCGATAAATAAGTGACAAAGCATCCGTCACGTTTTGACAAAATGCGAGTGTGAGTGTCAGATGCTTTGTCACTTATTGAGTATTTATTTATTTTATTTAAACTTTATTGCACAAAATACAAAAGTAAGAGTCAAATGGCGGACTTAATGCCATAAGACATTCTCTACCAGAGTATGTATCTCTCTTACTTGAGACAAAAAACAAAAGAGATGATGTAGTGAAGTGTGGTGCTTTACACTTACTCCGGGTTGGCAGTAGCAGCGACAGAATGAGCCGGCGGTCCTTGTCGTCGGTGACGCGCCCCCCGTAGTTGTGAAGTGTGGTGTTTTACACTTACTCCGGGTTGGCAGTAACCTCGTCGTTGTAGAACAACGACAGCAGCGACAGAATGAGCCGGCGATCCTTGTCGTCGGTGACGCGCCCTCCGTAGTTGTGAAGTGTGGTGTTTTACACTTACTCCGGGTTGGCAGTAACCTCGTCGTTGTAGAACAACGACAGCAGCGACAGAATGAGCCGGCGATCCTCGTCGTCGGTGACGCGCCCCCCGTAGTTGCGAAGTGTGGTGTTTTACACTTACTCCGGGTTGGCAGTAACCTCGTCGTTGTAGAACAACGACAGCAGCGACAGAATGAGCCGGCGATCCTTGTCGTCGGTGACGCGCCCTCCGTAGTTGTGAAGTGTGGTGTTTTACACTTACTCCGGGTTGGCAGTAACCTCGTCGTTGTAGAACAACGACAGCAGCGACAGAATGAGCCGGCGATCCTTGTCGTCGGTGACGCGCCCTCCGTAGTTGCGAAGTGTGGTGTTTTACACTTACTCCGGGTTGGCAGTAACCTCGTACAACGACAGCAGCGACAGAATGAGCCGGCGATCCTTGTCGTCGGTGACGCGCCCTCCGTAGTTGTGAAGTGTGGTGTTTTACACTTACTCCGGGTTGGCAGTAACCTCGTCGTTGTAGAACAACGACAGCAGCGACAGAATGAGCCGGCGATCCTTGTCGTCGGTGACGCGCCCTCCGTAGTTGTGAAGTGTGGTGTTTGACACTTACTCCGGGTTGGCAGTAACCTCGTCGTTGTAGAACAACGACAGCAGCGACAGAATGAGCCGGCGATCCTTGTCGTCGGTGACGCGCCCTCCGTAGTTGTGAAGTGTGGTGTTTTACACTTACTCCGGGTTGGCAGTAACCTCGTCGTTGTAGAACAACGACAGCAGCGACAGAATGAGCCGGCGATCCTTGTCGTCGGTGACGCGCCCTCCGTAGTTGTGAAGTGTGGTGTTTTACACTTACTCCGGGTTGGCAGTAACCTCGTCGTTGTAGAACAACGACAGCAGCGACAGAATGAGCCGGCGATCCTTGTCGTCGGTGACGCGCCCTCCGTAGTTGTGAAGTGTGGTGTTTTACACTTACTCCGGGTTGGCAGTAACCTCGTCGTTGTAGAACAACGACAGCAGCGACAGAATGAGCCGGCGATCCTTGTCGTCGGTGACGCGCCCTCCGTAGTTGTGAAGTGTGGTGTTTTACACTTACTCCGGGTTAGCAGTAACCTCGTCGTTGTAGAACAACGACAGCAGCGACAGAATGAGCCGGCGATCCTTGTCGTCGGTGACGCGCCCTCCGTAGTTGTGAAGTGTGGTGTTTTACACTTACTCCGGGTTGGCAGTAACCTCGTCGTTGTAGAACAACGACAGCAGCGACAGAATGAGCCGGCGATCCTTGTCGTCGGTGACGCGCCCTCCGTAGTTGTGAAGTGTGGTGTTTTACACTTACTCCGGGTTAGCAGTAACCTCGTCGTTGTAGAACAACGACAGCAGCGACAGAATGAGCCGGCGATCCTTGTCGTCGGTGACGCGCCCTCCGTAGTTGTGAAGTGTGGTGTTTTACACTTACTCCGGGTTGGCAGTAACCTCGTCGTTGTAGAACAACGACAGCAGCGACAGAATGAGCCGGCGGTCCTTGTCGTCGGTGACGCGCCCCCCGTAGTTGCACTCCCCCGCGAGGTAGTTCAGCGCGTCGAACGGGGTCTCCGAGTACTCCGAGAGGAACATCTGCCGGTCAAAGAATACGAGATGAAATGGCATACATATGATTTAATATTATTTCTTCGTAAATTTTCGTTGCCCAAATGGTGGCGGCATTATTATAATAAGTTTCTGTCAAAAATGACATTTTAGTGGCAAGCTTATATAGCCGACTGTACTTTTCTTTGGATATCCATCAAATGCTCACTGAGACGATTCTAAAGAGCCCAAGCTCGGTAGGATTGCTTTTTCTATTATAGAGTTCCTATGGCCACCTTCCCGCTCCATCATCAGATCAGCCCCATGGTACCATATTATTGTATTGTCATCAAAGTTAAGTAAGTATGCAAAATTTCAGCTCAATCGGTTGACGATATCTGCTTCAAAATTGAGTTGCAAGATTTCACCCGAACAAACATACTTTAAACATACCATGCAAGCTAAATAAAAGCTTGTAAAAACCGGCCAAGTACGAATCTAACTCGCGCATCGAGGTTTCCGTACAAATAATTATCCCATCTTAACTGGCCGGGTTAAGTTAAGTTTGTACCTGGTATATATGGCGCCGTATACAAATGAGGTGCATAGTTAACACAACCGAACAAGTTTGTTGTATAGGAGCCCCACTTAAATATTTATTTTATTCTGTTTTTAGTATTTTTCGTTATAGCGGCAACAGAAATACATCATCTGTGAAATTTTCAACTTTCTAGCTAATAATGAAGTACAGCCTGGTGACAGACGAACAGACAGACAGACGAATGGACGGACAGACGAAGAACGGAGTCTTAGTAATAGGGTCCCGTTTTTTACCCATTGGAGTTTGGGTACGGATCCCTAAAACACGACTATTAGGTAAATTACTGAGTAATCTTCGCAGAAACTTATTACTCTCTCCCTTTTCATTAAAACAACTTTTTCTGACAATATCTCATGATCTTTATTTACATCATCTGAGATCTCAATAAGATAAGCAATCACATTATTAGGTACCTGTAGCTGCATGATGCAAATCCTCAAATCACTCTCATTGAACTCGTACTGAATGTTCCAGCCCAAGGGTCCAAAAGCTCTCCTTTCCTGCACGATCCCGTGGAAGAAGCACAGCGCGAACAGCAGCCGCCGCCACTCCTCGGTGCGGGGACAGGAGATGTAGAACTCGGGGTCGCTGATGGGGTCCGAGATGTAGGAGCGGTAGATGTTGTTCTTCAGGCCTTTTGGAGCTTCATTGGTCATTTTTACACCTAGAAAGAGAAATGAATGAATGAATGAATGAATGAACGATTTATTGCGTATGATGAACAGGTTACATTTGCAGATTAATTTTTAAGTCTCACCAATATTCTAGCTTTCATCAGGTGTAGGTACACGTCTACAATATAGGTACTTATATTAATCATTATGACAAAAATGATGTTTGGAGACCCCTATTATTTTTAAAAGATCTATTCAACGACACCCCACACACCAGTGTTGGAACGAAAAAAAATCACCCCCACTTTAGATGTACGGGAGGTACCCGAAAAAAAGTTGTTTTTTTAATTTTTATTTTACCGTTTTGTCGACGTGACACCTACACATACTCATACCAAATTTCAGATTTCTATTACCTACTTATGATCACGGAGCTAAGCCGCGGACGGACAGATGGACAGACGGACTGATGGACATGGCGAAACTATAAGGTTTCCTGGTTGACTACGGAACCCTAAAAAGGCGCATTATGTTAACAACCAACCGTTCTGCAGCACAGTGACCGGGAAGGCGCGGCTTGGATAAGAAGTCAGCCAGCATCGGAAATTAGGATGCGTGGCCTGCGGAGTGATCACCTCCGCGCAGATGCGCTCCAGCTCGCCCATCCACGAGTCCATCACGTGGCAGTTCTGGAGCACCACCCAACCGCCTGTCTTGATGGCTTCCGCTATCATGTTAGCTGCTATTGGACCCTGGTGAAGAAATTTGTTTAAATTACCTTAGAGAAATTCTGATGATCTGTAAGCGTTGGGGAAGACGTGCAAGAACCATAAAAAAAACGACGCCAAAAAAACTGAAAAGCCTAAGTGCAAGTTGACGTGGCGTTTGCCACCGACTTCAAAAGGTAATTCAAATGTAATCTGTACATGATCGGGTTATTTTTGGCTTTTCAGTTATTTTTTGGTCGGTTCGTTTTTTATTAAAATTTATTATTTTACTTTTTTTGCTTTTTAGTGATTCAAATATAACCACTTTATCACAAAAAGATAACCCTGTTGAGTCGAGTCGAAAGTTCTGAGGTAACCAATATAAAAATAAGTCGAATTAAGAACCCTCCTCCTACCTATATTTGAAGTCGGTTAAAAAGCAGAAGAATTTATCGGTCGAGAAAATACCTCCTTTTCCACGTATCCTGCATGTTGCATGGTCTTATCATGAATTTTTCGGGGCTTTAGAATTTTTGTGATCCCTTTTTATATCGTGATATAGCTGGTTAATTACAAACCAAGGTAATACTTTACCGGAGCTATTGTTGCTCAGGAACGTATATTGTAGAACTAGGTTAGTTATACAGTGTGTATATTTGATATAACCGCATACTTTACGGGGGCTTAGTATATGCACTTATTAATATATTTATCCATAAATTATAAAAAAAAATGATAGGTATTTTTTTTCATATAAAATAAATCAGCAAGCAATGTACTTGTTTGTTGGCACATAACATCGTGATGTCACAACTGTCACTAGTCATAACAACGCCATATATTGCTGCTCAGAAAATTTTCAAAAATTAATTACGCTATGGCGTAACGCTAAGTTAATAATTGTTATAAATATCAGATTATAGCACTAAAATCTCCGTCTGGCTACAATATGCGGTTGTATCAATTATACATGTATATCATTAATTACATTACCTGTCCTTGACCGAGCGAGATAGTCTCGAAGGTGATGACCTTCCTCTCCATAGAAAACTTGACAAGCCCCGACATGGGGTCGGAGCCAGCCGACAGGATGAAGATCAGCGGCGAGCAGCAGTTGCTGTCGTTATACGACTTCTCAAGGTCAAAGGGAGGTGGCTCCACGTAGGGGCGTCCCATCTCTTCGATCACGTATTGCTGGACGAGAGGTATGAGCTTGTCTGGACGGATGCACCTAGTAAAAAGATGATAATGTTTTTAAGGTCCACAATTCAAAAGAGTACTGAAAGAATGGTTAATTACTAAATGTTTTTATAATCTTAATGAATATTTCATGTAGCAATGTTAATTTTATTTTACTTTTTCTAATTATATAATGTAGATCATTGTACGTCCGAAATGGGCAAACTGTTGACACTGAACCATATAATGTAAGACTTTTGTACACAGTTTTGACAATAAACGCTTATCTTATCTAAGGCGACGGGTTATGCGAAACTAGCGTCAGTTCTGGTTTTTTCTTACATCTATAATAAATTCTCAGTAATGGCAAAAGTCGGAACTGGACGAACCCCTTTAATATTTATTAAATCATTATACACAATTATTTTTCGTTCAATAGTTATCCCCAAAAACTTGCCCAAAACTATTGTGGCCGCTTTTGACGTGAACAAGTTTTGTGGGGTAATAAACCACAGTGAACAAATTGTATTAAGTGATTTAATGAATATTAAAGGTGTTTTGATAGCTAGACTCCAATTATTTCTGAAAAAATATCTGATTATGAAGGCAGAAGAAAAAATCAGAAGTGGCGCTAGTTTCGCATTACCTTCATAAGTATTACCAATAAACAGCAAAAATTTATAGCTCAAGTGTCGGTCCAGCCCAAGGATAGTGACGCTACAAACAGCTTTCATGTGGCAATAATGTGCATACGTCATACATTTGCATTATTAAACGTCAGTAGCGATTTGTCAGAGCTTTATCATTAACCAAATTCAAACCAATGTTAATTTTGGCTTTATTATGCAAAAAATATTTGAAATTTGCGGAATATTTAATCCTGTTTCCAATTTGTTTGCATCAGTGACATTCATCGACTTTCAGTTCATTTACCAAAAATGTGTCGTTGCCGTAAAATTAATTAGTACCTACTACTTAAAATCCGTAGGGGGGGGACAACACAACTCGATTTCTTTACTTTTTTACCTCAGCATGATCAGCTTTGGAATTCCCCTGATCTCCTCGTAGGGCGGAGGCAACGGCACTTCATGCGGTGCGGACAGGTCGTAGAAATCTTTCCAAGCTTTTAAATTCGATACGAAGTTTTCCTTGAATCCTCTCAAGCTAAAACATAAACATAAACCAGCACAATAGGATACTTTTAAACGGATTTATATATCAGACATCGGCAGTCTAAGCGCTCTTTCAATATATAATTAGTTGTGTGCTGTCACCGTTTAAAGCGAATCAAGTATTTGTTTATAATTACACCCCAGGCCAAAAGTATGGAAACAAAGTTTGAATTGAATGTTTAAAGTTCCAATAATTATTCACTGTGTAAATGTTAGTAACCGTTAGGCCACCCCCAAAAGATAAAAAAATTGAACATTCACTATTAAAACATCTGCGTATTGTAAAAATATATATATACTTACCTAACTCCGGGACAAAGTGCATGTCGTCGTTTTTTTATTGCCTTTCTACAAAATGTTGCACTGACCATTTTCATAAGCAGAATTTGCGTTATTGACTTTTAAAATGTTTATAATCATTTTTATATTGTGATTTTGTAATTTATTCCGTAAGGAAATAACAGGTTTGTATAGTAATATAAGCTTGTTTCCATACTTTTGGCCTGGGGTGTATAACTAAAAGGTCCGGAACTACATGCGAGTAAAACTGTTATTTACCTTAGTCGGGTAGAAAGTATCCTATAACCACCTTCGGGTTTCCTACTAAAATTGGTTAACATTTAACATTTTAGTATTCATGGAAACTTAGGGAAATATGAAAAGTTGCAGCCTGTCATTACATCATCAGCTAAATCCGCTAAATACGATGTATATTCACCGAACCAATTTGGAATCCCAGTTGTGGACTGCTCAGCATAATAAATTATTATTGGTATATATATATTTGAAACTACAATTTGAATTTTTCATTGATAATTTTTGTTTCAAAAACTACTCGAATTTGCCAAAATTCACGCAGAAAACTGTATTTTTTTTTTTTACTTATTTTCGACTGCACGCAATGAAAGCATGAAATATCTATGTTACTTTCTAGCACTCAGGGAAAAGTATTATTCACTTCCAAAAGTTGGTTTAAATTATCAGTATATCGGTCATAATATGAAAAACACAAATTTTAAAAGGAATAAGGCCTCTTAAGACCATATAAATTAAGAAGCTCACCCCGCTAGATTGCTGGAGCGTACGATCTCGGACCAGGCCTTCTCCGTCAGCCAGGTTGATGCGGGATTCTCAAACGGATTGTCCAGCGCCACGCCGCCCGTCAGAAGGAATGCCAACATCTCCTCGTCTAAATTGCCCTGACAACAACGTTTTTAATAGAATCTTTTTTTTTTCGATTCTGTTTTAATGTAGAAATAGCACATTTTCGTTATTATAAATATTGACACAAAGGTTAATTATAAATGAAAAATGTAACGTGATCCACTGCAATGTAAGCAGGACTCGAACCTGCGACCCTACGTTCCCGGCGTAGTGCTCTCCACACCAAACCCTTGATTCCTTAATTCTACGCTACTGGAGATCACATTAAACCACATACACATCACATTAAATTTTTCTTTCATTATTTACCTTTGTGTCAATATTTATATTGTAAATAGTCGTTTCTCTGAAAAATCTGTAAAGTCAAATTTACCTTAGCTCTCAATATACCAAGAGTCAGAACGAGAGAGAATATAAGCTTGTCCTTCTCGAAAAGACTTCTGCAGACGTTTTCGTACATGCTCTTGGTGAAGTAAGCATTGAGGGAGGTCAGACGCTCTTCCAGCACATCGCATTTTGGCGAATTTATGATGGCTTGGTTGTAGAGGTTAATGAACCTGTGAATAAATATTGAGAATTAAAATATCTAAGTATCTGAACAATGGCAACAACTTTCTTCTTCTTGTATCTTAACAATAATCTCGTATTAATTGGGCAAATTGTTTCTCAAAATATTTCATTTATCTAATGTTATCTTTTCCTAATAGACAGACATCATCAAATCTGTGACACAATGCGGCATAAAGGAGAATTCTCACTCCGCCAAACATATAGCTGTATACATGGCGGCGCATCACGAGAGAAGCGGTGGCGAAAGAACCGACCTAACCATGACCACGACCACTCTGCCATGAGTGCACGACTACGAGAAGAAAGAAAGAAATAAAGAAATACATTTATTCGTGACGTGACCATAGAACATAATTACATAAAGTTTGTGGCATTGGGAGTGTCAGAAAAAAGATTCTGGCATATTTTTGTAAGATTTCCGCTTGACCCGATCAGGTAAAACTTGGTGTATTTCAGTGCCAATTTACTTTAGATATATATCGTATTTGTTAGCTGTTTTATTCTGATTCTAGTAGATATCAGGTAAATACGTAAAATTATGTACTTTCTCAAATATCAAATCATACTTTAAGCAAACAATAACATAGTTATGTGAACAAATTATCGTTTATTTGCAGTTACAAGTAATTATAAGCTACACGATTCGATTACATTTGTTTTTATTTTTAGGTGCCGTTTATACGTGAAGTTAACAGGCAATGAGGACTTGGCGTATTTACCGATTAGAAAGTGAAATGAAAATGTGAAAATCTTATAAAGCGTTTTTTTTACAGTTCCAAGGTCAACCGACTTTGTTTACTAATATGTTGCTTGAATACAAAAACCAATGATAAAAGTTGTTATGTCAAATAAATAAACAATTTTTAAGGCGTATATTTTTTTATATTTATTTTCGTAAAGCAGCACTTAAATTTACCAAAGTTATGCAGGAAGCGACCAGCATATTTATTTGTCAAAGTGACTTGTATTTTAATCAATTGATCATGTTGGTCGTTTTTTGCATCAAAAAAAAACTGCTTTCAAACCTACGCTACTACGAATATCGAATATTTATCGATATCGATATAAAAGTATGATTCATATTTGTCAAGCCCTAACAACATTGGTACCAACATACTCGTAGTAGAATTGGATTTTACTATGTTGGTACTACTGTTTTAAGTTGTTAGGTTGGTACAAAAGGCTTTCATAATTCCGATTAGCGGCTTGTATGAAAGTGCCGACTCTTAAAACGTAGTGATTATATGCTCTTTGGGTGACGCCACGGAGAGCTGCACGCAGCTCAAGAGCAGCAAGAAAAAGAAGAATGTTACATTTCTCAACCCAAGTTTTTTTGTACTGCCTAGACATTTAGGGCAGTACTGAACAGGTCTTCACCCCCTGATTCTACCACTGCTATTGACCAAACAAGAGACGCTTCAACGTCTGTCTGAAGAGTAGTGTATACTTACCAGACTAGCGAATATTGATACATCGGATCGATGGCACCCAGATCAGAGATACAGAAGAACAGGACGGAGCTATGCTTGGAGACGGGCACGTATCCCTGTCTCGCTTCATCTATCTCAACCTCAGTGATGGCCGCAGCGGCCTGCTTCGCGTTGATGTCTATCGAGAGGATCTTGGACTCGGAGAGGATCAGGTTGGCTGATTCGTCTTCTAGAATATTTCCAGCTGAAGACAATACCTGGAATACAGAATTGCATAAGTTGACAAAGGGAATTATGGGCATTGGTCCAATAGCTACAGTACGTGAGCTCACAGATTGCCATTCGGGTTTGGGTAAAAACTGAGAGGTTCTTGTCTGGATCACCTGAGCGAGCGAGATATGTATAAAATGTGAATCGCATTCTGACTGAGATTTAAAAATTGGTCTAGAAGTGAAAACTAGTCTATACCGGTATCGGGTACCAGTAAGGAAATCATTTTATTTGAACCACCTTGGTACACAGACATTATGTCATTACACATTATTGCTATGACGAATCTCAAAGAGGAACTACTTGACAAGCTCGAACGCTTACAAAATGTGTGCATAAAATATGTTTTCGGACTGCGCAAATACGATCACGTGTCCGCCTTTAGAGCGCAGCTGGGTTGGCTGCCAATACGTCAGCGTAGAGACCTGCATGTCCTGTCATTGCTTTTTAATGTTCTCTACAACCCTGCTTCACCTCCTTACCTCAGTGAAAGGTTTAAATATATGGCCGATGGCAGTGGTCACCGCTTGCGGTCGTCTGCCAATCTCACTCTGGCTGTACCGTCTAACAAGACGCGTACGTACGCCAAATCTTTCACAGTAAGCGCTGTGAAGCTGTGGAACGAATTGCCACTGTCCCTTAGGAAGTCTCCATCTGTAGCATCACTCAAGACGAATCTTAAGAAGTTATGGCTTTCCAATGACTTGTGAATTGGATCAACAATGTATTTATATTTATGTGTATATTTATATTACATTATATATATGTATGTATGTATGTATATATGTATGTATGTATTAATAGTTTATATGTGTAATTATTAGTAGTCTTATTATTTTTAATACCTTTTTGTACACGGTGTTAGTTTGTCTATCTTCTTCTCGTACTCACTCAACTGCTCAAAGGTTAACTGGAAGAGATCCCTTATAGGGATAAGTTCGCCTTTGTACCTATATGTTAATTGTAAAAGATGTATTTTTTAACTGTTTTTGTGTAAAATAAAGCGTTTACTTACTTACTTATGTCCGTTTTAAGCTAGCAAGGTATTGTTTACTTCACCTTATTTTAAAATATCAGGGGTTATATCAATTTCAAATTAAGCAAGCATTGACTGTGCTATCACAATACAATACAACAATACTTTATTGCACAACAAACCAAATACAATTTTTATGGCCCAACAACCCACACCATATCGCGGATTTTTAGTGGTACTAATTTATTTTACTGGCAACGACAAATTTTTGGTAACTGCCGTTGAAAGTCAGTGAATGTAAACAAAGAGGAAACAAGACTCAATCTTTCGCAAATTTCAAGTATTTTTTGCATAATAAAGCCAAAACTATCCACAGTGCTGAAAGTTAAGTTTTTTTTCAATATTTATTTCGCAAGAAGAACGATGGATTGAGCAGCATTCCGGTAAACAATGTTTCGAATTTGGTTAATGACAAATCGCTATTGACGTTTAATAACGCAAATAAATGACGTATGCACATTATTGCCATATGAAAGCTGTTTGTAGCGCCACTATCCCTGGGCCGGACCGACGCTTGCTAGGCAATACATATGTAGGGCGGTATATTCATGAATGTCTCAGATCGCAGATGTCTGTCGCCCGAACCGAAGATGGCGTCCTCACGGGCTCAATTACCACGTGCGCTACGCCACTATCCCTGACGCTTGTTAGGCTATAAATAGGGGTAGGCAACGGGCGATCTTATCACCTCTAAGATCTTGTCCTCGATCTCCTTGAGCGTCCTCTTGTTGTTGGCGCCCTCCACGATGAGCTGGTTCTTCTTCAGCTCGAGCTCGGGCCGGTCCTGCGCCACCACGATACCTAGCAACTGGTCCTCCAGCCCTTGTGGTGTTATCATGAAGGTCAGCAACGTTACCTACCGCGGGAAGCAAGCATTGACTGTGTCACCTCTAAGATCTTGTCCTCGATCTCCTTGAGCGTCCTCTTGTTGTTGGCGCCCTCCACGATGAGCTGGTTCTTCTTCAGCTCGAGCTCGGGCCGGTCCTGCGCCACCACGATACCTAGCAACTGGTCCTCCAGCCCTTGTGGGGTTATCATGAAGTTCAGCAGCGTTACCTACCGCGGAAAACGAAAAATTTAATATGGTGATATCAAGTGAAGATAGGCTTTACAGTCTAAACTGAAGGTTTGCCAGAGGGCGATGGATACGCTAGGTGTTCAGAGGACTGATCGGATCAGAAACACGGAACTACGCTCCAGAACTGGTATAGTGGATGTGGGTGTCAAGACCGCAAAACTGAAATGGGACTGGGCTGGACATGTCTGTCGCATGCATCCGGAAAGGTGGGCCACAATAGCTACCCAATGGATCCCACAAGATGATACCGGAACAGAGGCAGACCGAAAAGGAGATGGCGGGCGCACTGGCAATAGGGTCGAGTGGAGAAAAGAAGGGGAGGCCTTTGCCCAGCAGTGGGACACCTAAACAGGCTATTAAAAAAAATTGTGATATAACTAATCTGTTACTTTACCCGTAATTACAAATAATTTCTTATAACAAGGTACAGATAACGTACAATTGTTGTAGCAAACACATAGGATATTTATTTATTAAAACTTGTTTAAGTTAGTTGCACCGCCCACAATTTCTCTGCTTTGCCGGAAGGTTGACTGGTAGAGAATGCCTCATGTCATTAAGTCCGCCTTTTGTACGATAAGTTTTCTTTTGTGCAATAAAGATTAAATAAATAAATAAATAAATAGGATCTTTATTGCGTAACTACCGAAGATTATCAAGGGCTTAATGCAAAATACCAAATAAATTGTAGACTAAAGATCAGAGGAATACAGTCGATTGTACAGTCGAGTTCATAAATTTATGACCGAAAATATCAGAAATCATGGCATAAGAAAATAAGGTGTGGCACACCGGCTAGTGAGACTTTCTACGTGACTGATCAGTTGCCGCTCTATGGTGACAAAATAATTATAAGGGAAAGAATTTTGCCGCCAGTCGTAAAAAAAAATGCATTTATGCATTACAGTTGTTTGACAAAATTTAATTTTGTCGTAATCATCATCATCCTAGCCTTTGTCCCATATCTTTGTAGAGAATGAATTCTCAATCGGGGTCGGCTACCTAAATCCCAAGATGTGGCGTAGGCACTAGTTTTTACGCAAGCGACTGCCATCTGACCTTCCAACTCAGAGGGGAAACTAGGCCTTATTGGGCTTAGGTGGTTTCCTCACGATGTTTTCCTTCACCGAAAAGCGAGTGGTAAATATTAAATGACATTCCGTACATAAGTTCCGAAATCTCATTGGTACGGGCCGGGTTCGAACCCGCGACCTCCGGATTGAAAGTCGCATGCCCTAAACACTAGGCTACCACCGCTCTCTAATTTTGTCGCAATAATTGATTTAAAATACTCACGATTTTAGGAGATTCATACAGGTAACGAGGGCATCGGGGAGTATTATGATTTAATACACTACTAGCAACACAGAAACGGATTGACAGAACCAACCAACGAATCATAGGGATGAGGTCAAAAGTCTCGCCCGTCATTCCGGACTGCCATACCTTATCTCCTTATACTATGTCAGTAATATAATTGAATTCGCATCTATTTTTAAAGGCATAAGACGCGTGTCCAGATATTTTTGATCACATTTATTGTCATGAATTTATGAACCTGGCTGTAAGTTCGAGTGTAGAATACAAACTTTGACCGCAATCTCAGGCAAGTAGTGGGGATTACTCAGCCGCGTAGTGATGTAGAATCTGAAGTCATGGTTGTATTCCAAGATGTTGTCTCCAAACTTGAGACAGTCAATGCCGCCGGATCTGGATAAAAAGGTGTGAATTTAGCGTAAGTTTCCCGATTTTGATTACCCTTTCGTCTTTTGTCTTGAGTAGAGATGTGCCGTTCTCGAAAATGAAAATGTTCTCGGGAACATTTCCCCATACAAATCCGGAACACACATCTCTAGTCTTGAGCACCAATGACAGGTCACATTGGCAGAAAAATGCCTCCCAAACTATGCCAAGACGTTATTTGCCGCTATATAGTGCTTACATTTGGCTAATTCCGTGTCTAGGACACAACAATCGCTATCGAAACTGGTCACTCAAAAGGTGTTTTGCTAGGAAAATCAGTTAGATAAAATGCGAGGCCTACGAGGGTCGGTGACTGGGTACATTATTGAAATACTGATGTTTGATGGGCCAAATCAGTTCTAGAATAGAGATCACCCACAAGAAAACGTAGTATGGGTAAAATTGCTTCCAAATGAAAGGAGGACTGGTGTTTTTTTAGGTAATTAAATGAAGGAGACCTAGGATCAACTTCCTAGTTTCTTTTAGTATAATATCCAGTTAAAGTTATCTCTTTTAGTATAATATCCAGTTAAAGTTATCTCTTTTAGTATAATATCCAGTTAAAGTTATCTCTTTTCTCAAATAGGCAATGACATGTCGTCATAACGTGCGATATAACGGGCTTCGAAATATCAAGTTTCGGGCGGAACAACTCGAGAGGACTGTAATGGAATTTCATACAAAATTGAAGGCCTAGGCCGGGAAGTAATTTTTTTTAAACATGGCGTCTGTGTTCATGAACAGGCTTAACAGCGTAATTATATGTATTGAGAGGTGTATTTTTTTTATTTCATTGCATATGTTTGAGAAAAGCACTATACATGCCTTAGCCGTGGAAAGGGCTTGCCGGCTTCGTATCACTATCCTCTCTCTCTCTCTCGTCTATTCTCCTGCCGACCAGCATTCATAATTTGTCAGTTTAATTTAAACCTTATGACAAATAGATTGTCAGTTAACTATTAATTGAAGTTTATGTACAGTCAACCAAAAATGTGGTCTACCACTTTTCGACTCTATTTTACATGTAATAGAGTCCAAAAGTGGTAGACCACTTTCTTTGCTGACTGTACTATGTGTAGGACATCGGAACTCAGGAGGCTATACCTACTCACCCGGCAAGCTACTTTTCCGGCGTCTGGAATAATGTACTGTTATGCCGCTGCCGACATACCTAAAGACGTTCCGCAGCAAGATGGGTTCCAGCACAGCGTCCACCTGCTCGCGAATGTTCTCCAGAATGACAGGCATCCCCAGCTGTATCGCATTCTCCAGCACCCGGCCATAGTTGGAGTCCGTCAGCTTTATCACCTTCAGCTGGTTTTCGCGCTCCATATTTTTAATCCATTTGTTTGCTTGCTCTAGAAACAGCGATTTTTATACATTTTTAGTACGTGGGCACAACTTCGTTTACGGGGGAGGAATAAGGCATAAGATCAACCCTCTTTTTGCTTCCGCGGAGTAGGGCAAAATTTATCATAAAACCATCCTTCGCGGCATATAACTATACATTTTTGATACTTACCCTGTATCGAAAACTGGCAAAATCTGTCCAGCTATTTTGGCGCGATCAAGCCGCAACCATATTCCGATCGGTGGCGTTGTCGTGACAAATCAATTTACCACTTATTCGCACGAAGCGATTTGCTTCATCATTTCCAATGCGAACCACTAAGGGATGGAACTCGCTCCCATCGTGTGTAGTTCCAGAAAATTATAATTTGGGTCTCTTCAAGGTAAGAGTGAATAGGCTATTATACTGAACCGGCGAGTTATATCCTCGACCCCGTAATAGTCATTTATTTACCATCAGGTGATACTGAGGTCAATCACCGGTCAGTTTGTGAATAAAAAAATCCATACATTTTATATCAATGCTACTCGCACTATTAAGATTTTAGTTCAAAATCATGTTCCCAGTAGAATTACAGGAATTTATAATAGCTCTTTATAGTCCGACAAGAAAGTGTAGAAATTAGCAAGTGGCAATACTGTAGTGTCGTCCTGTTTTTCTTAGATTGATCAGAAAGGGACGTCACTACAGTACTGCCACTTTTTAATTTCTACTCTTTTATGTCGTACTGTATATATATACGTATAGGTAGGTCGGGATGAAGATTTCATTATTTTCATTATTATATTAACTCGTACGTGTAATTTATTTTTAAGCAAAGTAGGGTAAAAAGTATCCTATAACCATTTTTGATTTCCAGCTATTCCTGTACCAAAATTGGTAAAAATTAGTCCAGCCGCTTCGGCGTGATGCGAGGACAAAGTCGTCGTGCGTCCATACAAAACAAAAGTCGATCCCTCATCACGCTATTAAGACTTTTCCCGAAATCATGACCGCTCCATATAAAACTGATTTTCAATACAAAACTAGAATTTTATAATAGTATACAGATGTATTAACACTTTGAACACCGGGAACTTTCGCTACATACGCATTTCATAGCGCTACGAAATCCTTGGTCGCCAAAGTGTTAAAGACCGTGATACCTTGAGGGTCGATCATCAGAGCCCACCGGCGAGACTTCTCGACGATGATGCCGTTCTCCACCGAGAAGGAGTCGACGGGCAGCCCCGCGATGTTCCACGCGCGGATCACCACCGGCTCCCCCAGGGTAGTGATCAGGGAGAACGATTCGGAACATGGGATATCTGCAATTAAACCAGTAACTCTTCAAATCATCTCATAGTAATAGTAACAAGAACAAGTAACAAATATTTTGTTAAAACAAAGCTCGTATCTCAGTATCAATCTACTTACTAGATACGAGGTTTTGAAAAGTGATGAGAAAAATTTTCGTGAGTTTTGCTTGTTACAAGGCGATATAAAGTAGAGTGCAGTGGCGTAGTGACAAAGATATCAATGGGCCCTTCCGAGTAGCACACAGGCTGAATAAGCACTTATAAAGCCTTTATAAGGCTTAAATTAGAGTTATAATGGCTGTATAACCTCTTATTCAGAGCAATAGTGAAGTGTGCTCAAATTCTCGCTATAATAAGAAAACCGATTACGTTGGCAACTACGTCTCCAGAAAAAGATCCAGAGGAAGACCAAGACCCACATAGACAAATGTGTTGCTGTCGGACATAAGTAGACAATATTTCTGACGTCAAGGATAGGGCGAAGTGGAGGAGGATAATAAGGAAGGCTGACCCCAGCCCCACCACCATATGGGACTATGGGACACATAACCAGAAAGAGAGAGAGAGAGAGAGAGAGAGAGAGAGAGAGCGAGAGAGAGAGAGAGAGAGAGAGAATTAAGCAAACGGCATGGACGCCTTGTCGCTACTGTACCTGTGCCATGAGTTAACGTGACCGTACTCGCTAGCGGCAGCGTAAGCGATTCTTACAGGGAATAGTACGGCGCCCCTAGCGGTTACTTTGTAGAACTACAATTCTCCATACAAAAAAAATTGCGCAATCGCTAGCGAGTACGGTCACTAGGGTACTTATAGGTAAACAACGAAGCCTCGTGGCATTTAGGTAGCATTTGACGTTTCTGACAGACTAGTGATGTAACCGTATTTTTACGAGTAGGTACGAGTGAGGGTACACGTCTAGAAAAGAACACCAATTAGAAAAAATATTTTCAACCATTTAATATATGACATTCGTGATACACAATTAATATTTGTTTTAAATTGTTTGAAGTTATTCTACGTCTTCTCTCTGTGAAAATCCACTTTGTGTACGAAAATGATTCCGTTGCATGATTTTGTCTTTATTTTTGAGAGTGTCCGAATCCAAATGTTTCAGTATATTTAATTTTTTTAATTTTAAATGTAATTGACATTTTGAACAAAAACACTTATCCTCCCTTATCTCAAGCTCCGGAAAATTTGAAACTAAATCCTCTGAAGGCGAGTTGGTTACGGATTCTCTGTTGTGCTTTTTTGTATTTTAAATATGTGTTTATATTACGTGTTTTGCTAACAATAAAAACATCGCAACGGTTGCATTTTATCTTATCACCTTGTAGCAGGAGTTCTAGATGTTTTTTTTATGATTTCCTCCATTATTTGAAACAAAATCTAACATACTATCGCGACACGTCTTTTGATAATTATTGAATTAATGACAATGACATACATAAAATTGACAATTGATGTTTTTTAAATAACGATCAAACCTGCTTCTTCACAGATATGTTACAACTATGTAGGTTGAAACCCAGTAGAAATTCATTAGTTATTTTATCTTATCTGAAACGGCAATTGAAAAACGTGTCTCATCACTAGTGCTACCATAATGCCACGAGCTCTCGATGTATACTTATAGGGTACTGTTATTGTCAGGTGTGCTATCTTCGTTTTCTAACATTAAGCCAAATTCGGAAGATATACTTAGAAGGCGTGTAAAAAAGAGTTGAGCTGGCCTTCCTCCGAGGATAACTGAAACAGGAATAGTGAATGCTCACCCAGTTCAAAAGTGCGTTTGTTCCATACATGCAACACTTCTCGTCTGTAGCCTACAGTGTACGGTCCCAAGTAAGCGATGCAGCCAGCCGCCAATAAAACGTCACCTAGAAATAACAACACTTCGTCAAGTAATATAAGTAAAACTTTTATATCCCCGATGATGAGTTAGTGTTACATAAACATAACGCTATAAAATAAAATAAAAATATATATTTTAAGCATTGACGTAATAATTACATGGACACACAATCAGACGAAAAAAATGGCACCCTCCCAAGTAATGCAAAATCACAAATCGCATTACTTGGGCAAACAGTCTCGTTTAGACCATGACACGTGACGGGTCTCAAAAGTGACTAAATGTTGAGTGAAAAATTGCAGAAATAACAGCTATAAAACAAAGAAAAAAGACGGAATATTCTTTTTCACTTAAGTTCTATTGATTAATCAACGAATCCTATGTAAAATCATAGCATATTTTAGATTAGAATTATTAACTTTTTCCCTACAAAATGCACCTCATCACAGAACAAAAATCTAAGGAGTCGCTATAGTTTCATATTTTATTAATAAATAAAGGAGTGCAATAAATATTTTGTGAAAAATGGAGGTCACGTTTAGCAAGAGACAAACGCGAAGAATAATTTAAGCCAAATAATTCGTCTCGTGTGTTCGGCATAATCATATATGTTTTATTTAAGTTAATCAAAAGAAGCGTAAAATGGTGACATTCATAAATTAATAAAAAAAATAGCTCTGTTGTTATTGTTTTATTTTGTCACATAGTCTAAGCACTGTCAGTTTAAACCTTTGAACGCCAAGAACACCTAAAGGCGACGGCGACGTGTGCTGCCGTGCATTCCACGCCACCGTCAAATAAAATCAAACATTAAAGGGTAAATAATGTCAATAGTTTGCACTTGTCTTACTCTCATTTCACATACTGGAACAAGGATAAATAATGTCATTACTTATTACTGATCCCTTCTATGCAGTGTTGGGACCCTTTTATGCATTTGTTAAATAAAAACGTAACTAAATTTGTTATTAACAATTTACGAGTTTATTTAGTTCAATCAAAAAAATATATATTAATACCTAAATAAAATAATAATGAAAATATTTTTTGTATGTAAAAATATTAAAATCTGCTCCGTTCGTGCCATGTTCCAAGTTTGACACGAGACATTAATCAGAATACGCGAAAAAAGTTAATTTACACGAAAAATATTTATGGGAATAAGCACGTAAGTCAATTTGACACTTAAATATTTGAGCAATGAGTTATTTTGTACGAAGTAATTATGTTGTTGTAAATTATAAATAAGCGTTATTGGCATCTACTTGAACATGACAACGGTGCCACTTATTTTGAAATTTTTGTTCGGGTCTGTGGCTCTATTATAAATAATACCTCAATGATTTTAAGGGACAATCTTACACAAATCGAGTAGTCCCAAACTAAGAAAAGCTTGTACTATGGCTACTAGACGACGATATAGATAATATATAAATACACATATAGATAACATCCATGACCCAGGAACAAATATTCGAGTTCATCACACAAATATTTGCCCTGGCCGGGATTCGAACCCAGGACCGTCGGCTCAGTAGGCAGGTGCACTACAACCAACAGCGTTGTCGCTATAATACATACATATGTTATCAAACTGGAAGACTTAAAACTTAAGACCGGAAACTTAAGACCAAACTAGCAGTAGACGCGATCTACTCTATTGACGATTTTTTTTCAAGTAACTGAGTGCACACCCTTAACCGGTTCGCTATCCAAGATAAATAATTAATTTATATAAACTTAGTTAAATCCTATATTGATAATTATGTTGACATGTAAAACTATGTTTTATCAAAATAAATGAATGAATGAATGAATGAAGACGTGACGATATTCAATGTTGGGCGCGTATGAATCATAAAATTCATAAACAAGTTAGACTTGATGCGTTAATGTTGAATTGTTGTTTTTTGTTGAATCTTTTTGAAAATGTTAGAAGATTAAAGGGGCTGTTTCTTTAAGTGGCGTCAATCAATTAATTAATCATTCATTTATTTGTAAGAGAGTTTTAGAAACCCATTTATATGGTCCACTTTGGGACATCTCGCCACTATACAAATAGGCCTTAGAATCTACATTTATACAACCTACCTACAATACACAAATGTTTCGTTGGATGACGAAGTAAGTATGCAGAACGCTTAAAGTTCAAACATAATAATCGCATCTTCTTTCTTATTTACATGTAGGAATAACGATGTACGAACTTTTGGAGGTGATACAGGGGACTATTTGGAAGAGTTAGAACCCAACGAGTATATACTTTAGTCCAATGCTTGTTTTTTTTTATCGAATTTTCCAATTTGTCAGTGCGTACCAAAATTTGACATGAAGAGTTACATTCAAACTAAACTATGCATATAATTTACATGTATGTATACATTTAACACGTACATTCAGGGCAATATAATTCTCGAAACTCTCGCCAGTTATAAATATGCCAATAAGTTGTCATTTGACTAGGTAGCTATAATCTAAATAAAAACACTTTGTATGTAGCTTGACGTCATACGTCTGTTTTCGGCACCAAAGTTGCGCTCCCTGGTCATAACGTGCGTTATAACAGGCTTCGAAGTATCACGTTTCGGGCGAAACAACTCGAGAGAACTGTAACGAAATTTCATACGATATTGAAGGCCTAGGCCGGTAAGTAAATATTTTTTGAACATGGTGTCTGTGTTCATGAACAGGGTATTCAGGCTAACCAGCTGAATAATATATATTTTTAAATGGTGTATTTTTTTATTTCATTACATATGTTTGGGAAAAGTACAATACATGCCTTAAGCGTGAAAAAGGCTTGCCGGCTTCGTATCACTACCCGGCCTCCCTACGGTCGGCCGTCTATACCTACTCACCCGACAAGCCCTTCTTTCCCGGCGTCTGCAGTACTGTACTATTCCCAGCCGTCCCTGCAGGTCATGCGCGTGCTCCGACCACCGCGCCTTCTCTCCGCCAGCCCACCAATCAGCTGTTTGATTTCGTCTTCTAGACCCTTCTCTCTCTAGCTGTTACAGCAAGCCAAGCCATGTGCCTGTTGCGACCACCGCGCCTTTTTGTCGCCCTTCGTTGAGTACAGCTCGATCTTTTCTATACTCTATTCTTTTAAGATCACTTTCCTCAGCTGTTCCTGCAAGTAATAGGTACGCGAGCTGTGACCACCACGTCTTCGCGCCACCCGGCCCGCCGATCAGCTGCTCGGCACACGCCAACTTTGTTGAAAACAGCTCAATCTCTTCCAGATTTTTCTATACTTTACCGATCACGTTCCCCAGCTGTTCCAACAGGTCGTACGCCAGCTGCGACCACCGTGCCATCTCTCTGCCCAGCCCGCCAGTCAGCTGTTCGGAACGCGCCAACTTCGTAGAGTACAGGTCAATATCTTCTACAACCTTCTATAATTTACCGATCACTTTCCCCAGCTACTCCTGCAATTCACGTGCCAGTTGCGACCACCGCGCCTTCTCGCCGCCCAGCCCGCCGATCAGCTGTTCGGCGCGCGCCAACTTCATAGAGTACAGGTCAATATCTTCTACATCCTTCTTATACTTTACCGATCACTTTCCCCAGCTGTTCTTGCAATTCACGCGCCAGTTGCGACCACCGCGCCTTCTCGCCGCCCAGGCCGCCTATCAGCTGTTCGGCGCGCGCCAATTTCGTCGAGCAGAGCTCGATCTCATCTTCTAGACCCTTCTTCTTGCGCGTCATTTCCGCAAACTCGTCGTTGAGGGCCTGTGGGGAAATTAGAAGGATCCTGATCAATGGCATCAACGAGAAGACGTAAGTGAATTAAGCTTCCCTAAACAATACTACAGCTAACAACGTATTCACATAGAGGTCGCTTAGGTGTAAAGCCTTTCAAATAAACAATGCAAATCGGCACACAAAGCGTAAGGAAAAATTCGAAAGGTTATCCGGCGCTAGGGTGGTGGAAAGGTTAATTGGACCGGTAATCCAGAGGCACCGGGTTCGATTCCCGGTCTCTTCCATCGGGTTACGCAGTTAAATTTTTATATTCCTTAACACACTTTAGGTGAGATGAAGTTCAAAATACTTGTCTATTTTACATAAAATAATCACTATTTCACAAAAAAATATCAACTACAACAAAAGAAAGTTATGTTACATGACAATGGGACCCAGCAAAGTATGCTCTTTGAAACAAAAAAAATGAGTTTTCCGAATCGGTTCAACCGTTTCTGAGTAATCCTGCTCCGTTTTTTGATAGCGGTTGTAAAAGAAATGAGACATAAATATTGGGATATTTGTTGTCTCTTACTCGTAATTCATATAATAACTTAATAAGACTAGCATAGCTACATACCTGTAACTTGTCGAGCACACCCTGCAACTGTGCTCGTTTGGCGTTGAGCGTGTTCATCTGAGCCTGCAGCTCGGACTCTGCCCCAAACAAGGCTGCTTTCTTCGGAGCTACCACCTGTAAATTGTACGTTATTGTCAGTATTAGGATTTTTCAAGGAAAAAATATAATTTTGATTAAAAGAAATACTTTAACTCCGATTTGTACAAAGAAATATACATAAAAAATAATACAAACACACATGATAAAAAAACATCAATCCATTAATAGTACATTATAGCCCTGCAAGGGGTTTTACAACCCAAGCCATATTGCGGACTGTCAGTGGTACTAAATTATTTTACTGGCAACGAAAAATTTTTGGTAACTGACGTTGAAAGTCGGTGAATGTAACTGATGTAAACAAAGAGGAAACAGAACTAAATACTCCGCATATTTCAAGTAATTTATGCTTAATAAAGCCAAAACTATCCACAGTGATGAAAGTCAAGTTTTTTCAATAGGATTCAGTATTTATTTCGCATGAAGAACGAAGGATTGAGCAGCATTCCGGTAAACAATGTTTTGAATTTTGATAATGACAAATCCTTGACTGACATTTAATAATGCAAATATGACGTGTGCACATTATTGCCATATGAAAGCTGTTTGTAGCGCCACTATCCCTGGGCCGGACCGACGCTTGCAAGGCAATACATATGTAGGGCGGTATATTCATGAATGTCTCAAATCGCAGATGTCTGTCGCCCGAACCGAAGATGGCGTCCTCACGGGCGATAAATATGCAATCTGCGGATTTACGAATTACCACCCGGCGTGGTTTGTCTAAAGTTTTACGTCTTGCCTTGGCCAGCAAGTGCGATTTTCTCCCCGGCCTATGGTGACGTAATGGTACATTACGTAACAAGGGTGGTAAACGAGGAATTACGAACGAGTGTCTATTAGAAGCTTTAATAATGACACGAGTTTGGAATTCCTTTACCACCAGTCACGTACGACGTTTTTCATCACACTTTGGATGAAATAAAACAAAAGTAGTAGTAGCCAATACTAAAGTTAATTACCGCCCTATGGCGTAATATACGACTTACCGCCCCAGGGCGTAATATACGATTTACCGCCCGTTTTTCTAGCATGTAAACCCTTAAAGTGTGATAAAAATTGCTTACCGCCCTAGGGCGTAATTTGCGACTTACCGCCCGCTTTTCTAGCATGTAAGCCCTTGTTTACGAGCAAAGTGTGATGAAAAGAAAATTACTCACCTTGATCACACGATCGTACACGTCCATGGCGCGAACCCACTTGCACAAGCCCTCGCAAGCAGACGACACCTTGGCGATCACAGCTGGATCAAATTCGCGATCGGGAATGTATCTGAAAGCGGAAAAAGAAAACATACTCCTACTTCCAACAACGCGTAATCTTCCGGGGGTCCCGAGTACGAATGCAGAGGGCATCGCTGAATTATATGCTCCATAGTATGGACTTTTTTGCCACACGCGCACATTGCAGACACAGGATAGATAAGGGCATATCTTTAATCAAACATTTAATAAAGTATATAGAAGTTTAACCTAATCTAACCTACAAAAATAATAACTTTGCAGCTTAATTAATAGCTTGTCATCTACTTCTTGAGCATCTATACCAAGTTCCTACGAATATTGTAATTTTACGACTTATGTGCGTTTGCATTTCTTTCTTGTTGAGGTGTGCAATAATAGTATTTTATAATTATAACAGTTGTATAAGAGGTGTCAAAAACGCGAGTGGCATGGTCACTATACCTGAGATCCATGCACAGTAAAAAGCAACAGTATATTCACAACGCTGACGGACCCGCGGGTTAAAGTTGGTAGTATTAATGCATAGTATATCTACATAGATGTGTAAATCGTACTTGTCCCGAATCTTCTTCATGGTCGCAGGCGGTATGTTGTCCTTGTCGTAAGATTTGAGGTTCTCCAGAAACTTCATATCTCCTAGCATCTTCTGTGAGGGACCCCAGAAGTCCTCATATGGCTTGCCTGTTACCAAGGAAAATATATATTTAGTACTTTTTAAATCACAGCATTATCATTAGCATTATTGAAATTATCGTGACAGTTTACAAGTAGTAAGTACATATCTACAGCCCGCAAGTCCACGTGTATAAACTAACAGCAGATGAACGATTACGAAATACGCCACTGGAACTTATCCTTGCAATATTCATTTTCCTGTCTACTTGATACCGTTCGTGACACATCACTAGATTACAACCAGCCCCTGACAAGGGTGATATCCACCCTGAGGATATGAAACATCTAAAAAAACATATTACTAGAACTCAGATTCCTGAGGGCATCCATCTTCCTGTCTCCCTGGTTCCTCTTCATGACGCACACCGCCTCCACCACAGCTCAACACCCGCCCGGAAGGTTCTTCATAATCTTCACGAGATGATTCCCGCTGGCTTAAGAGTATTGAAAGCGTCCAGGGCAACGTTGAACGCTGGTGCGGCTTCAGCTAATTTCTTCATTAAGTCGTCCAGTTTTATTATGCTGAAGACACACGATGGGAACTTACCGTTGGCATCCATCTTCCTGTCTCCCTTTATCCCCTTCATGACGCACACTGCCTCCAACACCGTCTCTTCACGAGTGTGATATCTGCTGGCTTAAGAGTATTGAGGGTGTCCAGGGCAACGTTGAACGCTGGTGCGGCTTCAGCTAATTTCTTCATTAAGTCGTCCAGTTTTATTATGCTGAAGACACACGATGGGAACTTACCGTTGGCATCCATCTTCCTGTCTCCCTTTATCCCCTTCATGACGCACGCTGCCTCCAACACCGTCTCTTCACGAGTGTGATATCTGCTGGCTTAAGAGTATTGAGGGTGTCCAGGGCAACGTTGAACGCTGGTGCGGCTTCAGCTAATTTCTTCATTAAGTCGTCCAGTTATATTATGCTGAAGACACACGATGGGAACTTACCGTTGGCATCCATCTTCCTGTCTCCCTTTATCCCCTTCATGACGCACGCTGCCTCCAACACCGTCTCTTCACGAGTGTGATATCTGCTGGCTTAAGAGTATTGAGGGTGTCCAGGGCAACGTTGAACGCTGGTGCGGCTTCAGCTAATTTCTTCATTAAGTCGTCCAGTTATATTATGCTGAAGACACACGATGGGAACTTACCGTTGGCATCCATCTTCCTGTCTCCCTTGATCCCCTTCATGACGCACACCGCCTCCATCACCAGCTTCACACCCGCCGGAGGGTTCTTCATGCTCTTCACGAGCGTGATATCCGCTGGCTTGAGGGTATTGAGGGCGTCTAGAGCAGCGTTGAGCGCTGGTACGGCCTCGGCCAAGTCCGACTCGCAATCGTCTTTGATGGCCTGGGCAGCGGCGGCTGCTTCGTTGGCTAGGGCTTCGTCGGCACCTACGATCTAAAATTATAAAAAATACAGGATAATATTGGAACGTGAAGATCATCTATAAAATAGGCCACTTAACGAGCACAAGCAACAAAAAAGTGCCCCTCGGGTTGACTGTAAAAGGCTACAATAAACATAGGCACCAACTGACCAGAACGTCAACGGCAAATTGGGATGGATCTGCTTAAAACCATCACCAACACTGCCATAATTATTTGTGGTTTCAACATGCGAACATTCGTCTAATGTTAATGTATGTACTTGTATTGTACTTATAGCAATATAGACAATGAATATTTCCTATCAAAATAAAATTACGCCATCACAAAAGATGCGCTTTATTCTATCAACTCCAAGTGAAATACCTCTTTTTGTTTCTCCACAACGACGGTGTCCTGCTCGATCTTGATCATGAGCTTCTCCGTCTTGTCGGATGTCTCCACCAGCAGCGGCTGCAGGTCTATCAGGTTCTGCTGCATCACGGCGACCTGACCCGCCGCGAAGTCCAGCTGTTCCAAGCCAGTCTCGTACCTGTAATTACAATAAATAAATGTTGAGGGACAATCTTACACGAATCGATCTAGTCCCAAACTAAGCAAAGCTTGTATTATGGATACTAGACGATGATATATGTAATTTATAAATGGGTGGATCAATTTTTCTTGTTGTTATTCCGTCCCGTCACCCAGGAGACAATGGTGACTAAACTTCTTAGAGAGAAGTGTTGATAATTTATAATATTGGTATTTTCAAGAGATGTTCTAAATAAGACGTATAACTGCTGCAATTACAACATTTTAGTTGAATATTTCCGCCGAAAATAGTAGTTTTAAAGAGTAACCCAGGGGACATCACCATGGCAACAAGCAACAGAAAAAAAATGAAAATGACACACATGACCCAGGAACAAGTATTCGAGTTCATCACGCAAATATTTGCCCTGGCTGGGATTGGAACCCAGGACTGCCGGCTCAGTGGGCAGGTGTACTACAAACTGCGCCAACCGCGTCGTCAACGAACGTACAATTAACGTTAATCGCAACAAAAGGTCGTTTCTGATCTTAATGCGCACTACATTTATTCAATGTGTGCCTGTTTTAATGGTATTAAGGAAGAAGACAATAGCTGGGCTTGAGAGACAACAACTTTATGGCATATCGTTTTTTTTTGTTGATCGACGCCCCGCCCTAGCCGTCGGCGGGCTATTAGGGCGGAGCGTCAATCAAAGAAATCTGTGACGAAGTTACCGCGCCGCTGTAAGGGTAACAGTGCCTGATGAGTATACAAGTTCGAAACATGTTGGGCCATTCCTGACATTCATTTATGGCTCACGAAAGTTTTAATAAGATTATATCTGGGAGGGCCAGTATCGGTCATGCCAACTAGCCTCTGCAATAAGGAACGTATATGGACTGTAGATGGCATCGCAGCGCTATAAATTGCAAGCATTGATAATAATAAACATTCAGATTCGCGGCCCCAGCTTCGTTCGTTGGCCACGAGAACGTTCAGAAACTATATCTCAATGTCAAAGTAAAATTAAAAAATATTTTTTCTACTCCAGTACTTTTTTCTGTCATTCATATAGTTACTAACTCTAATACAGGGTGTACTTTTTCAATTGCTTTAACTTTAAGGGGTAATTCTTTACGTCTTATTGAGTCAATTTCTCAAAGAAACCAAGTTCCTAACTCGCACCGTTTTCAAATTATTTAATATTCAAATTTAATCACTAATCTCAGTTTAACCAGTGTAAAATCTTCTTATAACCAAAGACTATTATCTGCTGGTTCGTATGTAAAGAGTTTTCAGTGTTCCTTATGTACGACAAGGTCTAAATCAATAAGTTCTTTTTTATTTTGCTCTCACTTGACTCGCATGTGTCACGTCAAATTGACAATAGTAATTTATTATTGTTGTTATTTACTTAATTTTTAATGAAATAATTGTGTTCACTTGCTTTGTGATGCCACGGATAAATTATACGGCCGAAGAAGAAGCCAATATGCACTTTGTTTACGGTTTCTGCAATGGATATGCGGCGGAAGCAGGAAGGGAGTACCGACGTCGATATCCCAATAAGAACTTGCATAATTTGGATTATTTCGATGATATTCCATTGGAAACACTGCGGACACACTGGATCCAGCATGACGAAGCACCCGCACATTTTGCTGGCCGTTTTAGACAGTATTTGGATGTACACTTTGCTGGGCGTTGGATTAGACACGCGGCAGTCAAACTCTTGCGTGGCCCGCCATGCAGATCTCCGGACCGAACACCCTTAGACTTTAATGTCTGGGGTACTTTAAAAGAAAAGTCTACTCTAAACCTGTGGCTTCGAGGGAAGACCTACTGCAACGAATTCAGGAAGAAGCCGATGCCATGCGTGCCACTCCTGTCAAACTAAATCGCGAGATACGATTTCGGTTGAATATTTGTTTAGAAAATAATGGCGGGCACTTTGAAAACAAGTTGTAGTAAATTATTATTTTGGTTTAAATAAAAAATATTGAGTGTTAAATACTGATGAGGAGATCATTTTATTTTATTAGGCCAATATTGTTTATGTAATTAAATGTTTATACTTAAACTTAATTAGTTTCATTTGTGACTATACCATAACCCGAAAGAATTTAAATAAAGTGAATTAAAATTAAAATGGATTAAACACATCGCAAAAATTGTTCTGAAGTAAAAAATAAGCACAAAAAATTTAACTTTCACTGCCAATGAACAAAAATAAATACAAAAAGAAAATTCTTTACCGGGGTTTGAACCCAAGACCATCCACACGCATTCCACCTAGCTAAAGTTTTTAACGAGCTCTCAATTCTGTCATCGATGAAGTTTTATCAGTGACGTTAAAATGACAACAAGTTGACTCTAACTATTGCCTAACTCAAAAGGACCTTTTACAATAGCCACCAATTAAATAATTAATTACTTTGTATGGGATACCAAAAAAAAAATATTTTTCGAATATCATTAAACGGTTTAAGGGATGAGTTTACGTTAATGTTCCAAGCACTATGTCGAAGTTAAAGCAATTGTATAAAAACACGCTGTATAAAGACATAATTTATGAAAGTCTGTAAAAGTCTATACTCTACTGCCCAAAAAAGCACTGCTAAACGATGTTATAATGTCGCCAAAAAAGCATTACTTAATACCACAGATTATAAAATAATCAGCAGCATTCACACAATTTGCAATTTTAAAAAAAACTTATTGTACTAAAGCATTGCTGCCAACTTAAAAAACAAGTTTTATCTTCTGTGCATGGATGTATAGTATAGTGAACGTATACTTTTAGGTATAAGTTCATTATTATTTTAACAGATGAACGTCAATAAAAAAAAATGTTGTTGATCAGATTTTTTTTTTATTTTGTTGATTCCGAGCGGGAACCTGTAATTATTTTCTTTGTTGTTTATTTGCATTTTATTTATTCAATTTCGAGTCGTAGAAAAAATATTGTATGCAACGTTGTATAAGTAGGTCAAAGAACGCTCGTGGCATCTTTCTTAAGATGTTCGCTACGCTCAATCGTAACACATGCCACTCGCGTTTTTTGCCCCCTCTTATAAAACTGTGGCATAAAATACTATATTAATTAATTTATTTAATCTTCATTGCACAAAAGAAAACTTATCGTACAAAAGGCGGACTTAATGCCATGAGGCATTCTATAACAGTCAACCTTTTGGGCAAAGCAGATAAATTGTGGTTGATGTATTCTTTTTACTGTTTACTTCCTTTAAAAGCATACATTTTGCATCTTAAATTCTAGCCTTAAGTTTTCGAAGATTATATGGAATTTAGTAAAAAAAAAAATACATATAGTTTAGTTCTCGATTTTTTTTAGTCGGGAAGGTTAAATAAACGGAAAGGCGGCAAGCTCGTAACATCTTCGTTGTGCACGTTCCCTTATAATGTAAAATAAGGGGCGCGATTTTATACTGTTGGATACAAAAATCAACATTAGATCTAATATCTTCATAAAATAGGTGTGTGAACATAGGACAGATCCAAAGCCTAAATAAACCAGGACTCTCTACATAATATTTATCAGACTTGTCTACAAAATACGGTATTTGATGACAGCTCAAATCAGCTACTCTTTATGAAATGTCAAAAACGATCTGTTAGTATGAAGCTTCTATGATGATACAGGCATGTGACGTCATAAAAAGCAGTAGTCAAAACACGTTTTCTTTTTAGTTATTGTACAATTAAAAATAGTATAATGTCCAAAAGTTAGTGATAGTTTATTTGGTTCCGCGTATTTTTTTATGTGTGTTTAGTGGTTTCAATGCCACAATTTATATCCACTATAGTCAAATACCGTATTGTATATTAATTTCTTAAGCTACATGTTACCGGATTCTAGCGCGGGTGATCTGGTCCACCTTCATGGTGTACAGATTCTGGAAAGCCTTGATCAGCTCGAGGTAGCTCGTCGGCGTCACGTACACCTTCCGCTTCTGATCAGAGTAAAACCTGTAAATATTTTGATAGTATTAGACAATTTGGTGCCATTCTCCTGCGAAAACTGCGCTGGGTACAATTCTGCGAAGACCTTTAAAATATTTATTTTTTCGATACTAGCTGTACCTAAGGATCTACAGAGTGCAGGTCAATTTTTTTTTTTAATTGTCAATTTGACTGTTCGCAGTAGTGTCGAGTGAACTTTTGCCTTCGAAACCCAATAAAAAAAAAATTGTCGATGATGAAAAGTGCCGACCACTTATCAATGTCAAACCGTTGAAATTTTGACACAGGTCAGTGTCAAACCATTGAAATTCTGACACATGTCAGTGTCACACCGTCGAAATTTTGACGTCGATTTTTGTTGGGTTCCCAAGGCAAAGGTCTCTTCAGCCAACACTAGTGCGAACTTTCGAATTGTCAATAAAAAAAAAATATTGGAAAACCCATAGTAAAAAAAAAGTGACCTGCACGCTGCAGATCCTTACAGCAAGGACTATAGAAAATTAATAATTTAATGAAATGGCCTTCGAAGAATTGTACCCGGCCTATTCAGGTCAGGACTTACTAACTACTGTATTTTTTTTTGTTTTGAGCCGATGGGTCATTTATCGATATCGACATGCATGTTTATATATCACTGACACGACCGTAGCAGTCGCTATCGTACCGGTATACGAAGCTGGAGTCATGTGCGATGGACGCTGTTTAAACCATTCTACAGATGCAAGAGGCGATGATGATGTTTCAGGGTAGAGGCTGCCATATGGGCCATGTATTGCTGAAATTTGTGGCCGGCTACTATAGCCGTCTTTCTCTGACATCCTACGCTAGAGCCGCCGCCAGGCCGGGCCCAAAATTGCAGCGAAACATGCCCGTTTAGAAGCTCCCGATTTTACGATTCTGTGGGACATATAGAAACTACCCCATCCAAGGCATTTAACACGTTCACTGTCCCAGTCTAGCAGCTAGAGATCGCCTATATCGATGAACCCAATTATCGATGCCTTTCCTATATAATGCACTCCAGCAGCTGTCATTAAATTTTGCCCCGTATATTCCGAGGTCTGCTTATGTCTCTGTAATAGCCTTGCCATGAGCCCACATATGAGATGTTAATATAAACTTGCCTATCGCTGAGCTGCACGACGCTCATATGGAACAGCTGGCAGATCTCGACGCACGCCGCGCACATGCTCTCCTCCACATCCTCGATCTTCGAGATGAACATCTGGGCCACGCGCTCCAAAGCCTCTGGGGGCCAGGCTGTGAACCTGTACAAAACGTTCAAAGATTTTGATAAGACATACGGCTAACTAATGGCTTAGGTTAAAGAAAATTAGATTCAAATGTATGGAATTTGGCAAAATTAATGGACAACTTTTATCTAACAGGATATGTAGGTTATAGAGCAAAGTTAAATTTTATCTACTCTCGACCCGGAGAGGGGGCGAAAAGTTATCTATTAATTTTGCCAAATTTTCAGCTAATTTTATTGAACTACTTAGCGAGTTGAGCTCTTGTACGAGAGTACGTTAATTGTCCCAGTAGTCCCACTTTTAGGCCCGGATGTGCCAGGTGAATAAGATGGCTAATTCACCTGGCGCCAAGGTGAATTTCGGTTAATCGGCTGAATTTTATGTTTGTATGGTCTCTGTATTCCAACTCGCACTTGACCATTTTTTTATACAACCTTATTCGGTTCGATCTGCGCTTGCCCAATATTTCCACTAGTGTCTACCCAGTAATGTCTTCTCACTAACAGGTTCACGAGTCGTGAGTATCATAAGTGTCAAAAAGCTTTCATTAACACTTCTGGATATGACCCTGACTGGCATTTGAACTTAATTCCTCTACTTGGCGGCGAAAATATTTGCAGTTGGTTGCGGAACGAGTCCCCGATGGGCGACATGGCCAGCACGATGCGTAGGTTTGCCTTCACGCGCTCCACACCCATGATCGGAGGATGGCTCACGTAGAAGTAGATTTGTCTCAGATCAACAAAAGTACCAGTCGATGGTGGCGCAGTTGATGAGCGACGGGAACATTCGCAGCCGGTTGCGGAACGAGTCCCCGATGGGCGACATGGCCAGCACGATGCGTAGGTTCGCCTTCACGCGCTCCACACCCATGATCGGAGGATGGCTCACGTAGAAGTAGATTTGTCTCAGATCAACAAAAGTACCAGTCGATGGTGGCGCAGTTGATGAGCGACGGGAACATTCGCAGCCGGTTGCGGAACGAGTCCCCGATGGGCGACATGGCCAGCACGATGCGTAGGTTCGCCTTCACGCGCTCCACACCCATGATCGGAGGATGGCTCACGTAGAAGTAGATTTGTCTCAGATCAACAAAAGTACCAGTCGATGGTGGCGCAGTTGATGAGCGACGGGAACATTCGCAGCCGGTTGCGGAACGAGTCCCCGATGGGCGACATGGCCAGCACGATGCGTAGGTTCGCCTTCACGCGCTCCACACCCATGATCGGAGGATGGCTCACGTAGAAGTAGATTTGTCTCAGATCAACAAAAGTACCAGTCGATGGTGGCGCAGTTGATGAGCGACGGGAACATTCGCAGCCGGTTGCGGAACGAGTCCCCGATGGGCGACATGGCCAGCACGATGCGTAGGTTTGCCTTCACGCGCTCCACGCCCATGATCGGAGGATGGTTCACGTCGAAGTAGATTTGTCTCAGATCAACAAAAGTACCAGTCGATGGTGGCGCAGTTGATGAGCGACGGGAACATTCGCAGCCGGTTGCGGAACGAGTCCCCGATGGGCGACATGGCCAGCACGATGCGTAGGTTCGCCTTCACGCGCTCCACGTAGAACCCAAACATGGCCAGCGGCGTCGTCTCCATTTTCTTGCCCTGCATACAAGAATCTGATTTAGTCGGTCAATCAGTCATCATTGGACACTACGCGCTTCTGTCTATTCGCCTGGTAAAGTAATCCATCAATGCTGCACCAGCACATCTAGCATAAGTGTCATCGGCGACTATTTCTCGCGCGAGATAATAACCCTTCTCTTTCTGTGCAGTAATGTGAGATAGCGACAGGTAGCGCTATCTCGCGCGACAAAAGTCACGAAGCGTAGTTGTGCTAGATGGGCGGAGCGACAGCGAGCGTCGTTCCGTCGAATACAACCATGTATTTAAAACAGAGTAAATAAGTATAACGTGGATTTGACACAGCCTTAAGGTTGCAATTGCCCTTGAATATTTTTCTTTTACTGCGTTAACGCATTTCCGAGGATCACAAGTAAAACGAAATCCGAAATCCTCAATCAAATGTTTGAGCGAACCGTTGCGCGATGAATTCATGGAGAATGATAAGCGACGCATAATGAGAAAACCTGTGGGGTGGAGCCAGCCAGCCACCGCCAGCCTGTGACCAAATATTTACTTTGACGACGCGGTTGGCTCAGTTTGTAAGCTACTGAGCCGGCGGTCCCGGTTCCGAATCCCGGCCAGGGCAAATATTTGTGTGATGAACACGAATATTTGTGCTTGGGTCATGGTTGTTCCTATGTATTTAAGTATATACATACATATCTATATAAAAGTATGTATATCGTCATCTAGTATCCATAACACAAGCCTTCTTGAGCTTAATTTGGGACTAGATCTATTTTTGTGAGGTTGTCTGATATTTTTATTTATTATTTCTTTATTTACAAACAAACTAGGTTTAGCGAGTCATATCCGCGCCCACCGTCGTCGTAGGAGTCCTAATACGAGCTCTACTACTTGAAATCGCTGTCATCGGACCCGATTAAGAGGACATCATCACCATCAAACCTGTGCAGAAGCCAGTTCCTAAGAAATTATCTCAGAAGTCAAGCTATCTGACCATCTGATTCATCGTTTATCGCGCGATAAATAAGAATTTTCTTACCAACTCCCTGACAGCTGCCTGCATCTTGTCCAGAATCTCCACTTTTTCGTCCATGCCGTATAGATTCGGTATGTCTCCGGTGTTGAGCAGCATGTTGATGTCTTCAACCATACCTTCATACATAATCTGAAATAATGAATCCTAGTCAGGCAAGAACTTTTAAAAAAGAATGAAATCTCACGGACGGTTTTTACGAATTTAGGAATCAGTCCAGCAGCACTGCCGTGTCACTATATCACTCCACACGAGTTTTTTGAGAACCCCTTAAAATTGTATCAAACATTGTAACATTAGGTCAAATTGACAACAAATCGCCAAACTTTCATTTGTCCGAAAACTATATTTTTTCCAAAACTGTAATTTTCTTAGAATTGTTATAAAAGAACCCTAACCTTTTTAAAACGATGTTAATAAAATTCTGAGAATATTACAGATTTCAGGAAAAATAATCTTTCGGACAAATGAACATTTGGCGAAACGTTACAGAGGGGAAACAATGTTTCGGAGTTGAGTTAGAACATATTATGTATACGTGGTGCATGTAGTTCCCATTCGCTCTGCCTTCTTAGACGGATTAATACGTCGATGGTGTTCTTAAGGATAAGACTTACTAAGTAAATTTATAATTTTATTTTACATAATATACATAACACAACAAAATAAACAATAACCCAATAAAAATAAGTCTATCTAAATCTAAACTAAGTCTAAAAATGGCCCCCGTGGCATTGTACCAAAGACGCTGGCAGCATTACCTCGCTGTATTGCTATACTAAGAAGCTGAGCGAGGAAACTGCCAGCCCTTTGGTCACAGTGGTGTCGACGAGCCGTTTAGCAAGCTCTTTAAAAATAATTCTAGCGCTTGGCCCCCACGGGCCCAGGGTCCCGACACCAAATGCGGTGAAGTGGTATTGAGAGCCGAGACCCTGGCATTTGAGTTTTTTGCGGTTTTAGACTTACTTGGTTATCAGCGAAGAGGAACACCAGCGGCTTCCCCACGATGCCAGCCTTCATGAGCAGCTTGCGGATGTCGTCGCGCCACTCGTTCTGGCCGTACACCCGCGAGATCTCGATCTGGATCACATTCATCTCCAGGATGCTGGCGGCGAGTTTCACCGCGCTGCTGCGGCCGCTGCCTCCGACGCCCACTAGCAGAAGGTTTCCTGGGAAACGACGAACATCGAGGTGTCAAAAATATATGTCTTAGGATAAGTCAGGCTCACCAAGGAAACGAGGAAGACCAAGAAGCAGCAACTTGGACCCTCAAGAAAGGCGACCGTAGCGCATCCCGCGTTTGAGATGTGGTGCTGGAGGAAAATGCTCGTGACTCACTGGACGGAACACCGAACCAACGACTCCATAACCGAGCTCAAGATTCCGATAAGGCTCCGCACCATATGCATACGGAGGAGTTTCCAGATCTTTGGCCACATTGACAGAAAGAGAGGTGACAATTGAGAAAAGCTGCTGGTAACAGGAAAGGTGCGCGGAATACGGCCCAGAGGAAGAAGGCCAACACACTCGTCGGACCAGATACGCTCTACCCTCAAGACCTCAATTTACGATGCCATCCACGCAGCCCAGGATAGAGTACGGTGGCGCAAAATAGTCCACGAAAAAGTTATCCATCCAAAGAGGCCAGGACCCTCAGCATTGAGGATATCGACTCAAGGAGGAGGAACTCAGGCAGATATGACGTACTCTTAATAATAATGTCTTTTCCTTGTACTTGGCGGTAGTGTTTTTATTTATTAGGGATTATATGGATCTCATAAAATAATGTTAAAAATTAAACCCGATTTCCTGTTTAACTTTCAGATGGATGTTACTAATATTTTAGTCGCCTAAATAATGAATGTCCTCTTATGTGTATAATAATAATAATAATAATGCGATTACATGGCATGTGTCACGGAGCGCATCGACTACCTAAAGCAGAAAGTTTATGCATGGGCAAGCCGTATTCGTCGCTACAGAGAGCGTGTGGATCGATTCCAGCAGAATCGTCTTTTCCAAAGTGACCAAAGGAAGGTATACCGAAAGTGGGAGGGAGCCGACCAATGTGTGAGCGACGGGCAACTGCCGGATCCTACTGCCATGATTAATTTCTGGCGTAGTATCTGGTCGGTTCCAGTCGAGCACACCGAGGGCGAATGGATGAATGTTGTCAGACGTGAGTGTGAGCCGATCGAAGCCATGGGGGCTGTGATTATCAGCCCCGATGATGTAAGCTGTGCGACCCGTACGACCCAGAACTGGAAAAGTCCTGGGCCGGACGGGTTGCACAACTTTTGGATCAAGTGGTTTCGATCCTCACACGAACGTCTGGCAACACAATTCCAAGACGCCCTCGAGCTTGGTTCCCTGCCATCTTTCATGACTACTGGTGTTACCTTCCTGCTCCATAAGTCCGGTAGTACCACGGAAGCCAAAAACTATAGACCCATCACGTGCTTGCCCACTTTATACAAGCTCCTTACGTCCATTCTGAGAACTAAAATTAACACGCACATTGTTGCGAACAATGTTTTGGCCTTTTCTCAGAATGGGTGTAGGGTTGGGTCCCGTGGTACTAAGGAGCTCCTCCTCATTGACACGACCATTTGTCAACAAGTCCGGCGGAACAGGGGGTCTCTCTCGACCGCTTGGATTGACTATAAGAAGGCCTATGATTCGGTGCCTCATTCATGGCTGGAGAGGATCTTAGAGCTGTATAAAATTGATACAGCTCTGAGATCCCTCTTAGGCGCGTGCATGAGGCAGTGGACCACAGTCCTTCGTCAATCAGGTGGCGGGTATGGCCCCCCTGGCCCGCAGGACTTGATAAGGATTGAGAGAGGTATTTTTCAGGGTGACAGTTTGAGTCCTCTGTGGTTCTGCCTAGCCCTGAATCCGCTCAGCACTCTGCTGAAGGATTCAGGACTAGGTTGCCGGCTTCGAAGAGGAGGTGAGGTCATTTCTCATCTGCTTTACATGGATGATCTTAAGCTGTATGCACCAAAACGCCAGGATCTGGTGGAACTACTGGAAGTAACTGAAGCCTTCAGTAGCGCCATCAAAATGGAGTTTGGTGTAGACAAGTGTACGGTCATGCATGTACAGCGGGGGAAAGTCGTAAATTCCGCGAACTTACAGCTTTCTGAGACAATGTCCCTCAGGTCTATCTCCGAAGTTGAAACCTACAAGTACCTTGGTATGTCACAGTCATTGGGTATTGCGGACGGAGACATTAGACAGGCGTTGAAGGAGCGTTTCTTTTGTCGTTTGACAAAAGTACTTAACAGTCTTTTGTCCGGTGGCAATAAGGCGCGCGCCTTCAACGCTTGGGTGATGCCTCTGCTCACTTACTCCTTTGGCATACTAAAGTGGACTCAGACTGAGCTGGACGCCCTGGATACGAGGGTCCGTCAGCTACTCACTACACACCGCATGAGGCACCCACGCTCGTCAGTTATGAGACTGTACATCCCGCGTAAGTGTGGAGGCCGTGGCTATTTAAACGCCAAGGACCTCCATAACCGCGAGGTGTGCAGTCTTAGGGAGTATTTCCTAAACAACGAGTGTGGGATTCATCGCGATGTAGTAGCAGTTGACAAAGGCCTCACCTCTCTCTCCTTAGCAAACGAGAACTGGCGCAGACCAAAGGTGCTTAGCACTGATGACCGCAGGGCTGTATGGAAGAGCAAGGAGCTACACGGGCGGTTCTGCAAGGCCCTTACAGGGCCCGATGTAGATCTGCTCGCGTCGGTGAACTGGCTACGCTTCGGGGATCTCTTCGGGGAAACCGAAGGTTTTGTCTGTGCAATTGCGGACGAAGTAATGATGACGAACAATTACCGGAGATATATCCTGAAGGACGGTACGGTCGACATTTGTCGGGCATGCCGCCGTCCCGGCGAGTCACTCAGGCATATAATCTCCGGTTGTTCTCATCTTGCTAACGGCGAGTACTTGCATAGACATAACCAAGTAGCCAGGATCATTCACCAGCAACTTGCTCTTCGATACGGTCTTGTGGGGTCTGAGGTGCCGTACTATAAGTACGCACCGATGCCAGTTCTCGAGAATGGTCGTGCCACGCTCTATTGGGATCGATCTATCATCACGGACAGGACTATTGTAGCCAATAAGCCTGATATCGTGTTGGTAGATCGATCCAAGCGCCAGGCAGTGCTCGTCGACATCACCATCCCACATGACGAGAACCTCGTGAAAGCCGAGAAGGACAAACTCAGCAAGTACCTTGACTTGGCTCACGAGGTGACCGCCATGTGGGATGTTGACTCGACGGTCATTGTCCCGATAGTCGTTTCGGCGAACGGTCTTATAGCGAAGAGTCTCGACAAACATCTTAAGAGACTCTCGCTAGATGGCTGGATCAAGGGTCAGATACAGAAGGCGGTACTCCTGGACACGGCGCGCATTGTCAGGAGGTTCCTCTCTCTGCAGCCCTAACCGCCGGTAGCCTGGGCCCTGCCCCGTTGCCGGCGGCACCCTAGGTTAGGTTTTTTTTATAATGTGTTTATATTTGTAATGTATTTTTTATATTTTACTTTTTATATAAATTTATTGTAAAAAATACCTATCCTAAGAAACAAGATTAAATGAGTGAATAATAATAAAGCCCGTTTATTTCCAATCTGCAATTGTTACATGCTTTTTTTTTAATATATATATTACAAATATAAAAAAAATAAATGTGTGTATGTATTAAAAAAATTGTTTTCTTTTTTCTTTTACTCGCTATCATTACTTTCTTCAGTATCATTGATCGGAACCCCTTCTCGGGTAAAGGCCTCCTCCAGCTTCTTCCAGCCCTCTCTATCCATAGCTTTCTCTCTCCATTTACTTCCTGCTATCCCTTGTATATCATCTATCCACCTCTTTCGAGGGCGCCCTCTTTTCCTTTTTCCTTTCGGTCCCTTCCATGTAGTTGACTCTAGTGTCCATCTTTTGTCTGTGCATCTTGCTACATGTCCTGCCCACTGCCACTTTTGTTTTAGGGCATATTGTAAGGCGTCTATAACTTTCGTTTTTCGTCTTATTTTTTCACTTTTTACTTTTTGTATTCTTCTTAATTTTAGTACACTTCTCTCCATTGCTTTCTGGCACACTACTAGTTTAGTTTTTGTTTTAGTATTGTATGTCCACGTTTGGCATCCGTATGTAAGAGTAGGTAAGATACATGTGTCCAAGACAGTTTTCTTTAGGTGGACAGGATATTTCCCCTTTAAGATTTCCTTCAGGGACCAAAATTTTTTCCAGCTCATGTTAATACGCCGCTCTATCTCTACTTCTTCACTTTTGTCTTCGAATGACAGTTGTTTTCCAAGATATATATAACTGTTCACATATTCAAGCAGCTTCCCGTTGAGGTTTATAGCGTTTATGTGGCTGTTTGTCAGTATTTTAGTTTTACTCTCGTTCATTTTGAGGCCCACTTTTTCGCTTTCTTCATTTAGAGTGCTTATCATATATTCTAATTCTTTGCTTGTATCAGCGAATAAGACAATATCGTCCGCAAATCTGAGGTGTGTAAGTCGATCTTGATTAACTTTAATCCCTTCTGACTGCCAGTTAATATTGTCAAAAATGTGTTGTAGTACCATTATGAACAGCTTGGGTGAAAGGGGGTCTCCTTGTCTTACTCCTCTGCAAATCGGTATCTCAGGGCCTCGTGTCTCTAGTTTGACTTGACTTACGCTACCCGCGTAGATGTTTTTGAGTACTCTTGTATAGTTTTCATTTATGTGGCATTTATTCAGCGCTTCCCAAATAGCGTCATGAGAGATCGTGTCAAACGCTTTGGCGTAATCTATGAAAGCAATGTATAATGGTCTGTTGAACTCCTTGTATTTCTCCATTACCTGTTGCAGTACGTGTATATGGTCCGTTGTAGAAAATCCGGAGCGGAAACCTGCTTGTTCGACTGGCTGGTAGTTATCAATCTTTCGGCTAAGCTTGCTTTGTAGAATAGAGGTGAACAGTTTATAAACACTTGAAAGTAGACTAATAGGACGGTAGTTAGAGATGTCTTGAGGGTCTCCTTTCTTGTATAAAAGGATTATATCGGATCTTTTCCATTGTGCTGGTACCTGACCTGTGTTCAGAACCTCATTGAATAAATACGTAAGTGGGCGAGTTAGCAGGGTAGCACCGGCTTTTAGTGCTTCATTTTGTATGCCATCTGGACCAGGGCTTTTGTCTGCTTTGAGTTTTCTGATGTGGTTGATAACTTCCTTCTCATGTACTAGTGGCAAGTCGTTCGTGTTTTGAGAACATGTTTCTACTATATTATTTGTAGCAATGCAGGGAATTGGTTTTGCATATAATTCCTTGTAAAACTCTGTGGCGCAGCTCATAGTTTCTCTTCTGGTTTTTGTTTCTTTTGATTTATATTTTAAGTTTTGAATCCAATTTTTGTGTGTGAGCAGTTTCTTGTAGGCTTTTTTCGTGCTTCTATAGGTGTTTAGATTATTCTCGATTATTTTGTATCTGTAGTCTTTGTAGTCCTTATCTATTGCCTTACTTGTAGTTTTAAATAATATGCTCAGCTCCTCCTTCATTTCTTTGGTTTTTGGTTTCGTTTTTATAAGTTCAGTTCGTCTTGTGAGGAGAGTTCTAGTAGACTCACTAAGTATTTTATTAGTGATTTTCGGTTCATTATTTTTTAATCTGCATACAAGGCTGGTGTTAATGATATTAACTAGTCTATTGTAATAAGTTTGAATATCTTCCTCTTGTTTTGTTTCCAGTTGATGTATGTTCATTTCAAGGTTTTTTAAGTATGTTGATATATCCTCATCCGTCCTTAGTGGCTTAGGTTGTGATTTGAATGATGTTCTGCTCTTTTTTTCTTGATCTAGCATGTACGTAGCTCTAACTAGTCGATGGTCAGATCTGAATCCCAAGCCATGCAATACTTCTACATTTCTGATCCTCTTTGGGTGGTTTGACAGTACAAAATCAATTTCGTTTTTTATCTTGCCACAGGGGGAGAGCCAGGTCCATTTGCGGTTATTTCGAGCTTTAAAAAAGGAGTTCATAATTGTCAGTTTATATTCCAATGCATGTTGAATTAGTTTCTCTCCTCTTTTATTTCTGTTTCCGTATCCAAATTTTCCCAGAACAAAGTTTTCACTATCTTCTGTTTCGCGTTGGCCGACTTTTGCATTAAAATCACCAATAACAAGTACGTTATCTCCTGCCTGTCTGTGAGCTACCTGCAGAGTTTCATAGAATGATTTAATTTCTCCATCTGTTGCCTTTTCAGTGGGCGCGTATACTTGTATTATTGCAAGCAGTTGGTTATTGTATTTCATTTTTAATAGGGCAACCCGATCTGAGAATGCTGTAAAGCTGACAATGTTATTTTTATGTTCTTTTCTTATTAAAAATCCAACTCCATATAAGCCGGGTATTTCCCCTTTGTAGCAGAATATAAATTCTTCATGTTCTTCAATTGCATAGCCCTTTCTTCTAACTTCTGCCAAGCCGAGTATGTCGATTTTTATCTTTTGAAGCATATATGTTAATTCTATAAATCTTTTTGTTGTTGCCAGTGATCTTACGTTGAATGTTCCAATCTTGAGAGTTTGTTGTAGTTGTTTTATTTTTCCAGCTGTTTTTTCTAACCTTGCTGGAGGGTTGTAGTCATTTTCCCCCACGGGGACCAGCCGGCTTGGGGGAGAGTGTTTCCTTTCTATTGTTTCTTTGTGGGTTTTATGTTGTTTTTGTTTCCGATCGAGATGACTGAGAGTTGTAATATGATGCTGTAGGTTCCTTGATTGCTATTTTTTCGAATTCATATAAGCTCTTGCACGCATTATTGCAAAGGCATCATCTTGCGTTTTGTTTATTTTAGGAGTCTCTTCTTTACTTGTAGATGGGGAGGGTGGCATCTGGCGTTTTTTCTAATTTTTTTTCTCTTCAACCACTAACTTGTCATATTTGATGTAAGCCTTATTGCCTTTTTCCCTCTCTATAGCCATTTGTTCCTTTAAAGTTTTCCTAACCTCTAAGATTTCCTTTGGGTAGTCAGGCGTAGCAAATACATTTTTAAAGGATTTTCTGTTTTTCAGTATTTGATTTCTTGTTTGTTGCGAGGTAAGTCTCAACCGTATTGGCCGCGGCTTGCCGTTTTTGTTGTTGGTCGCCGAATCCTTCTTCCCCATTCGGTAAACGCAATCAATGTCCCTTCTTTTAAAATTTGGGTAAACACCATTTTTTACAATTGTTGTTATTGTGTCTATTAAATCTTCATTCTCATTTTCCGTTTCTTGTATATTGAAAAGTATGACATTATTATTTCGTTTCTCACTGTCTAATTGCTTTAATTGTTGTTCTAGCACTGTTATTTTTTCCTTCAGTAACGAATTTTCTTGTTTAATTTCATCGAATCTACACTCAAGAGTTTCTCGAATGTTTTTTGACACTTGTTCTGTCACCTTTTCGCTTATTTCGACTGCTTGTGTATTGAGATGACACTTTAATTTTTCTAACATTTGCTCGAATTGGGCTTCCATACTTCCCAGTGATACAGCAGCTTAAAATGTAGCTCGAACAGTCCAGTAGTATTTTTCTGGGAGTTAATAGATATGCTTTTTCGTATGGTAACACTCCGCTAACTTCCGCTATTTGTGGGTACATTCACTTTTATCGTAATTAATCTAACGTAATTGAGAATTTTTGCCGTTGATTTTCGCACTGTTAAACTTCGCTCTGCGCCGGGATAACGATTTCACAGATTATTTGTAGTTAGTTTTTCTTGATTATACACTGCGCTTACGGATATTTCGGAAAATTTCACGTTTTAGCAATTTTTTATTTGGGAGCACTTGACAGCACGTATGTTCCTTTACACGACCGGAACCGGAACCCTATATTATGGACCCTATACCGGAACCTTATGTCTATAAGAGCATTTATTATGAATGCAAAAGTCATCTACGATGAAAAATCTTACAAGCAATTCTCACCATTGTCCTGTAGGAGCACCCTGGTGCACCTAGATATGTGGTCCAGGGCATATCGGAACATGACCAGAGCCATGGGTGAGGAGGACACCACGTTGTATTCCTCCAAGTAGTACTCCATCTTGACAGCCATGTCATCGAGGCACAACACCTAGAAGAGGCGAACGTTTGCATTCTTATTAGTAATATTCATCTTATATATTCCACCAGGTAGCTCCTTTTTCAATTTTTCTTTAAGCTTTGATCTTTGTATTCATGGTTTAAATATTCATCTTATTTATAAATATAAATACATAGGATAAATAAGATGGTAAAATTTTACGCAATCCACTGAAGTGCAAGTGGGGTTCAAACCCACGACCACTGCTTGACCGGAGCAGTGCTCTCACCACTGAGCTATATTTCATGATTGTCCAGAGGCCAGGGACACGTTGTATATAAATAAGACCTCGTGTACCTGCAAAGTTATTTTATTACTTACCTGATCGTAAATTTTGGGATCAGCGTCAGGCTCCATGTAGTTCCCGAAGAAGATGTTGGTGGCGTGGTTGTTGTTCAGCTTCTCTCCGTCGGGCACGTAGCCCATTTCCGTCAACACTTGGTCCATGTGAACCCGGTAGTTTCCGTACACCGCTTTGTATACTACATCGAACAGCTTTTGCCTGAAAAACCATGAAACGCTTCGCTTTAGAGATAGCGCAAAGGGGGACATGACCACCTTCCATATTGACCACCAAAAATGGGAAAAGCTTGCGGAGAAACGGACGGAGTGGCGCAAACGCGTTGTGGTGGGTCGTAAGTTACGCGACGAGACCTGGTTCGCGGCACTCGCTGACAAAGACGTCGCCAAAGCGACTCAGTACCACCTGTCGCACACTTCTCTTGTCAGGCCTGCGGTAGAATGTGTCGATCTCGTATCGGTTTAGTTAGCCACCAAAAACGGTGTCTCCCGAACATTAAACCATAAATCGTCTGCAATAGACGCAAGGGCCTTTAAGTATTGTCACCAGGAGACATTCTGAACGTGACGAAATTTCTTTAGCCAACTGGTAGCAAAACTTACTAACCCACCAAATAAGGAAAGCATTGGTACTTTCTGTTAATAAGATCTCTTCGCATAGTGTTGCTACTTGCTAGATGAATTTAGTAAGTGGCTTATTTAGGTTTTTACTGGTGAAATTTTGAATAAAGTGAATCGGTTAATTTTCGGTGTGAAGATTTTCTTTGGAGTAATCTAACTAGGGATAAATAAGGGCTTGTGCACAAATCACGTGAAGTTTTTTCGGCTACTTTTTGAAGAAGAGTCACTTTTCGAGAGAGAGAGCGAGAGAGGGAAAAGATGAACCTGTCGGCGTCGTCGATCAGGCGGTCGTAAAACACGCGGTAGGTCTCGTGGATCCACAGCAGCACGAGCTTGTTGACCTCCTTCATGTGCGAGGCGGGCACGAGCAGCACGCCCTTGATGACGCGCGCGAAGTCGCGCAGGTTGAACAGGTAGTGGCACTTGCTGGGCGTCGGGAGGAACTGGGTCGTCACTGACTTGTACACTTCCATTGTTGCTGCTACGACGGTCTGCGGAAATTAAGACAATATGTTAGCGGTCACAAAATAAACAAAAACAAGCACAAATTGTATCGAAACGAATTATATTTTACACCGTAGTAATATTGCTGAGGAATGCGTCTATGTCATCCCGCCATCTCCGACTGAGCCGGCCTCGTCTACGTCACCCATTTTCGAGGCACCCCCACTTGGTGGCTATCGCGACATTGACGCATTCCTCAGCAACTGGTCGGAGGTAGCGTCGTACAGGGACCTGTAGAAATCAAAGGGCACCTAAGACACCTTTGCCCAGCAGTGGGACAGGCTAGCCTAAAAAAAAAAACGTATTAACGTGGTAATTGGACTCGGTTTAGCACGTAAGAAACATTTGATAGCCTTTGTTCAAAAGTGCTGCCCTCCATAAGGTGTTGGTGTCCAAGCTTCTCAGCAAAAGTACGAAGTTACTTCGCTGGTTTGGTCACGTTCTGAGGAAGGATGAGGATCGGGCGGTGAAGAGGGCATATTTGGGACGACCGACTGGTCGTCGTCCAGTGGGCCGACCCAGATATCGCTGGGGTGACAGTGTGGAGGCGGATCTGTGTCAGCTTCAAGCCGATGACTGGCAAGAAATAGCACAGGATCGGGTCCGGTGGCGTTCTCTTGTTTCGGAAGCCAAGATCCTCTTTGGTGCATTGTAAACATTTTCTCGTATTATTAATCTTGCCTTATTTTGACGATCATGATATTAATTCGTATAATTTTGACATTAAGCAAATTTGTAATGTAATTTTTATCGTGAAATAAATAATCTAATCTAATCTAATCTAATCTGGGCCACAATACTTAGTTAGTTAGTTGTTCAAAAGTGACTCACCTTACTTGTCCGCATCAGCGTTTCACTGAAGCCCTTGCTGAAGTGCCAATCCATGATGGTGATGAAGATCTTGTTGAGGGTGTTGTCCTCGAAGGAGTCCAGGGCTATCAGCACGGTGTGCCGCGTCAGCCGCCAGGAGATGAGGTTGGAGCCGCCGCCGGGGGGGAGCATGGCAGAGACGAACAACTGAGAAATATAAGGAGCTTAAAAAAAATACAATTCCATCACTGGTTTTCAAACTACACATGGAATTGAAGGAGGAGGATGAGATGAGGAGGAGGAGAAGGTTATACTACGACGGTGACAAACAACCATACAGCTCGCCTGCTTAACTCTGGAACTAACAGCCTCATACTGTAGGCCCTCGGGAAAACTTCAACTTAGTATGCTCAAGTTTTGACACATTTTAATGTAAACCAAAACCACATTTTTGTACTCGTATTCTAAACATAACCTAAGGTTTAGGCTATGTTTAGAATACAAAAACTTTTAATCTCACGTGTTTTATTTTGTAGGAAAAACGAGTGAATTCGAGAGAAGACTAGCGTTAGAGAAGTTGCTATGACAGTGGATCAACAAAAGTGGAGTAAAAAAAATACAAAGTCCCCCTCAAACGCGTCCGTTAGGTATAGGGATAAGTTCGCCTTATATAATTATTTTTGAGTTTCGGTTCAAAAATGTTTTATGTGCAACAAACTGTTTACATACATACCTGGAAAAAATACGATAATAATATGAGGTATGGATCATTACCAGAGACACGGGTTAAGATTTAGGACGACGCGGTTGGCGCAGTTTGTAAGCATCTGCCTACTGAGCCGGCGTTCCCGGGTTCGAATCCCGGCCAGGGCAAATATTTGTGCTTGGGCCATGGTTGTTCAATGTATGTAAGTATATATTTATCTATATAAGTTTATATGTTGAAGATGTTGGTATGAGAATTAGATCAACGGAACTTGAAATAAAAAATACTAAGTCCCTCTCAAAAGCGTCCCTTATAGGGATAAGTTCGCTTTCGTACACAATGTACACATGTACCTATTGCTTTTGAGTTTTGATCAAAATTGTTTTTACATACAAAAAATAGGCCCATAAACATAATACGTGGTCAGGATCCTCACCAGAGACATACGAAGGTTTAAGAATTCATGACTGCCCAAATCTCAAGCTTACCACATCAACAACCTCCTGTTTGACCATTTCCTTGAGGTCGTACCAATGTCCGTGGTCGATCCACTGGCGGATCAGCTCCAGGGGCGGCTGCGCCCCGTACACCTCCTTCTGCGGCATGCTGAGGTCGTCCACGAACAGGACACACTAACAAAACAACAACATATTATCTACTATTATGTTTATACGTATTTATTAGTTAAATTATAATATATTAATAGGTACACTTTTAATCCTGTTTATTTGAGAAGTACGTATAAACCTAACCGCTTGAAATTGGTACATATTAACTTTTAGAACGCTTTTTCTCTCTTGTCAAAATGTGGCTTATAAACCAATAGTTGAAAAAAGAAAGAGCGAAAATATACCTTATCTGTCAGCAGGAAAATTACTTTGACAGCGTCCGCCATTAGTGGTCGCTGGCGTGGTAGGCACGACAGCACACGACCACTTTAGTGGTTCTTGGCGTTCAAAGGGTTAAACTACATCCGTGAGCTCTTAGATTGCGATTCGGGTTTGGGTGAAAACTGAGAGGTTCTTATCTGGATCACGTAAGAGTGAGCGAGACAGGTAAAACCCGAATCGCATTTGGACAGCTCACGCACTGTACTGTTAAGTATTATATAATATCATTATAGTACCATTACGTGCGAAAATCATGTGAAACCGAGTTCAAATGCTTGCCTATTCTAACCGAAAGAAGGAAAAGAAGCACCCCGTCAGAGGAGGCTAGGATACTATCCATGGGACATAACTTAGTCAAAGTACGTTTAAAAACATACCTTTTTGTTCATGGACGGCCCGTAAACGCCTTTCCGGCGTCTATCGACTTTGGACATGATAATATCTTGCGTCTGAATAAAAAAAATGTTAGGGTAAGTGTAAACGAAAGGCCATTTTCAATACGACGAATGATTACAAATATAATCAAGACCATAGTAACGCCATCTAGTAATACAGCTATTCTATAAGCAGACCTATTTTTCCTACACTATATCACTCTAGTAGGTATGTACTTTAAAAATCTCTGCATTTTTTTTTTTAAACTGAACGCCCGCCAGCGTGCGCTTTGCAACAAATTTCATAAGATAAGATAATTCATTGAACACAATTTGGTCTAATAGGCCAAAGTATTTTATATTGTTTTTATTGTGGTAATACGCAGGCAAACGGCCTCGAGAAGACACTAGGTGCTAAATTCGACGTTACTAATATGTAACATAAAAATAAATAGGATACCCCTATGCTTTTTCCTCACCTGATTAGCAGTGGTCCTGGCAGAGAAATTGACCGTATTCGTGATATATTTCTCTTTAGGAAGGGAAAGCAAGAAGTTCAGCACGAGGGAGGACTTCCCGGTGCCGGTGGGGCCCACCAGCAGAATGGGGATCTTGGCCTTCACCATCATGGTCACGAAGTAGCGGAGACAGGCGTTCTCGTTCGTCAGGATAATCAGGTCGTTCACCTGAAGTCGAAATTGCACAGCATTTACATTTTTTTTAACCCCCGACAAAAAAACAGGGGTGATATAAGTTTAACAGGTGTATCTGTGTGTTAGTGGTATCGTAGCTATCAAGTGGATGGACCGATTCGAAAGCGGTTTCTTTTAATGAAATGAAATGAAATAATTTATTCAGTAAGTAGACCACAGGGGCACTTTTACAAGTCAGATTGTGAATCTACCGGCATTTCGCAAGAGGAGACCGCTGTTGAGAAGAAAGCCGGAAGAAACTCAACAGTAATCGAAAGCCTGGTCTTTCTAGATGGTTCTTAGCTATGTTTGGTAAAATACCTGCAACCGTTTTCGAGATTGATTGAAGCTTTGCTTGGAACAAGTGACAAGAACTCAGTCAATATTGAAAGTAAGAGTCCAAATCTTGTTGCTATGTTCAACTTTTAATCCCACTCATTAAATGACCAGCTACTTATATCGTTTTTTTTTTAATTTAGGTTATTTAAGGTCTCTAAGTGATCCTGCACCATTTGCTAGTTTCTGTTTGGCCCTATGGTTGACTGGTAGAGAATGCCTTATGGCATTAAGTCCGCCATTTGTACTTTTGCTTTTGTATTTTGTGCATTAAAGTTTAAATAAATAAATAAAATAAGTGTCCGTCTAGGAACTCAGCCATCCATAAAATACTTTCAAAATCCAATGACACCACCGGAAGATCAGCGCTGGCTCTTGAGCTAGCATCATGCTGAGGTGGGACCTTTTCGTGGCTCAGCCATAATAATATTATAGATGCCTATTGTTTCATATTTTTTTTCATAATTTCTGTCACACATATAATTACATAAAGAATTATGTTCTATGGTCACGTCACGAATAAATGTATTTCTTTCTTTCTTTATTTTCTTTCAATGACCATCTAGGTCGTGTTCTGCCTCTTAGCCTGCCGGTCTAATAAAGCGGAGCGAAGAATTTGAAGCATTGTGAAACCCAAAACTGCGCTCCAGTAGACAAGCAACTTAAAAGGCTGGACCATATCTAAACAAGCAGTTCCGTCCCTATTTCTCTATCTCTCATTCAAGTTTAAGAAACAGCAACTAACAAATCATAAGAGACGTATAAAACCATTCAAATTTTTCACCTTAGCATTAGCCGCTATCTGCCTCTCTTTCGCCAGCTCCATCCAGGGTATCCAGCGCCTCTAGCACAACTGTCACACGCGACTATTACTCGCGCGAGATAATTACCTGTTTTTTTCTGTGCAGTAATGTGAAAGAGTGACGGGCAGCGCTATCTCGCGCGACAGGAGTCGCGAAACCTAGTTATGCTAGACGGACAGGTGCCGTTGTTCCTCTTGTCGTACTCTTAATCAAACGCCGTGTCCTTGGCCCCGAAGAGCTCTTCGAAAGAAAAAAGAGCGAACTCCAGTTCGACACGTTGATCCATCCAACAGTTTGAGAAACACCAAGTAGCTATGTACAATACGTAAGATTATACGAATAAAATCAATTTTTTTATTCACCTTAGCATTAGCCGCTATCTGTCCCTCTTTCTCCAGCTCCATCCAGGGTATCCAGGTACCGTTGTGCCTCTTATCGCACACGTAATCAAACACCCTGTCTTTTTCCCCGAAGAACTGATTCTCGGGCAGCTTTAAGGATGCCAGTACGGAGTTCTCCACGTTGATCCATCCAACTGTTGGAGAAAGTAGCTATCTACAAACAATAAAAGCTTTCAAATCTTTTACCTTAGCATTAGCCGCTATCTGTCCCTCTTTCTCCAGCTCCATCCAGGGTATCCAGGTGCCGTTGTTCCTCTTGTCGTACACGTAATCGAAGACCGTGTCTTTGTCCCCGAAGAGTTGATTCTTGGTCAGCTTGAAGGACTTGGGCTTGGGGTACATCGCATTCCCTCCGTCCAAGAGTTTGCGGAAGAACACGTCAAACGCTTTACGGCTGTCACCTGAGGATTTAAATACCTAGCTTTTTAATATTTTGTATGGGGTACGATTTTACTTTACTTATTTATTTAAACTTTATTGCACAAAACAAAAGTCAGTACAAATGGCGGACTTAATGCCAAATGGCACTTTGACAAGTATCTAAACATAGAGCCACCTTTAGCGCGCTGTGTGTGAAGAGATATTTTATTATGAACTCAGGTGTGATGTTTACATAATTAAGTATATTTTTGCTGCAAACGACTTCAGAAAAGAAGAAGCTTTCAATTAGGTTCTTTGTTTTTTTTTTTTTGTTGTCTCAGAACTGGGTAATTTATAAACCGCACCAAAATAGCTTTAGTTGTTTTATATAAAACTAGCGACCCGCCCCGGCTTCACATGGGTGCAATGCTGATAAATTATGCATGTATTACACATACAAACCTTCCTCTTGAATCTATTTATAAAAAAAATGCATCAAAGTCCGTTCCGTCGTTGCGTAGTTTTAAAGATCTAACCATACATCAAAGAATTCTTTGCACTCTCTTTTCAATCTTATTCGATCCTACGACTCCAGATTATCTCAAATCTAAGTTTCAATTTGTGACTGCTCGCCCTGGTTGCACTCTCCGTACTTCTCGTAAACTTAAACTCGTTGTCCCTCTCCACCGCTCCGGTTTCATGTCCAATTCCTTCACGGTTCAGGCAATACGCCTCTGGAACGCTCTCCCACTCAACATTAGACAAGCTCAGAGCTAACTCTCCTTCAAGCGCATGTTGCGCAAGCATCTTTCGGACAATCTCTCTTCCTAACTTTCTTCGAAATATTTTACTTTGGGTACATAATATATGTATGTAAGTATATCATATAAAGTATTCGTGTACGTTTATGGCAATTATATATACATTCCTATATATATCTGATATTATTGATTTGTGTTTTAATTATTTTGTTTCTCTGTAACTCTGATCCTGCACCGACTACATATTTCTGTTTAACCCAGTGGTTGACTGGTAGAGAATGCCTAAAGGCATTAATATTACTTCTCAAAAATACGATTTTTCGTATTGAAGCCAGTGATTATTTGTAAAAAGTGATTTGCTCTTAGTTTCGGGCATTTAATCTGCTCTTGAACTAGGGCAACGTCAATATCATGCTCTAATAGAATTTTTTGCATGCATTCTGCCTTGGCAAGGCTCATCCCTTCGATATTTAATGAGCAGACTCGGACAGAAGGTCCTATGTCCATTGTCGATTGGCTCTTCGCTGTCGAGCGTTAGCTGAGACAGTTATCGAGGGCATTTCGTATATGCAGCGAAATTTCTGCAGGAAAATCCAGTGAACGCTGCGAGAGGAGGATCGAACATATAGTCATGGAGTGCCCTCTCACAAGGTTCAAGGGTAACTTAGATGACATCGTAAACATCTCCGATGAAGCGGCTGCCTACTTGAAACGGGCAAAATTTTAATTTTAGTTATTATCTTGATTATCCAGTGACCTATAATTATATTATTATAATAATGCCATACGATAAATAATAAATTTGCTCTTAGTACAAATATTTAATTTGCTTAGTTTCGGGCCTACTATACTTACTATTAAGAGTAGGACATATGCCCCATGTCAGCGAGAACACGAAAGTGCACTGAAGCCACATCGTGCTGAACTGATTCTCGCTTTCCAGGAGACACGTCAGCAGACGAGAGAAGGACTGAAAGATAAGAAACCTACATCTAAGACCAAATGACATAGACCTTACTTGTGCTACTAAGATTGTTGTGAGATTAATTATGTACAGTAAGATGGATATACCTTGGATTTCAATGTCATGGTTGAAACCATCAAAAAGTTTAAAACCAATCACAATGTTTACTTTCATTTTCATAATTTTTTTAAAATAAAAAATCCAAGAAGACAATGATCCTAAGTAAACATTGGAAAATTATGGTATACCTTCACTTGCCCGAATTTCATATGCCCGAATTTCGTCTGCCATAATATTCAACTGTCCGAATCTTGTTTCTTATAATTATGTTTCCCATAATCATTGTTTGCCATATTAATCCTATGCCCGAATCTTTGTTTCCCATAATATTAATTCCAATAATCACATTTTCTATAAAGATTGTAATCCATAATTGTCACATGCTATAATTTCATATGCTATCCAAATGGAACATAGGCCGAAAACCGACATCTGTAGGTTAGGTTTGTTTTATGACCCCGTATAGCGGAGCGTCAAAATACAAACCCAATCTAATCTAGTTTTAGAAGAACTGCTACCAAATAGTACATGGATCTAAGACCGAAAACTATAGGTTAGGTTAGGTTTGTTTTGTGACCCGTATAGCGGAGCGAGCGAAGCGAGCGGAGCGTCAGAATGTTTGCTCCAAAATACAAATCCTAATTTAATTTACAGTTTCCTAATTCACAATCTAACCTAGTTTTAGAAGAACTGCTACCAAATAGTACATGGATCTAAAACCGAAAACTATAGGTTAGGTTAGGTTTGTTTTGTGACCCGTATAGCGGAGCGTCAGAATGTTTGCTTCAAAATACAAATCCTAATCTAATTTACAGTTTCCTAATTTACAATCTAACCTAGTTTTAGAAGAACTGCTACCAAATAGTACATGGATCTAAAACCGAAAACTATTGGTTAGGTTAGGTTTATTTTGTGACCCGTATAGCGGAGCGAGCGAAGCGAGCGGAGCGTCAGAATGGTTGCTTCAAAATACAAATCCTAACCTAATTTACAGTTTCCTAAGTTACAATCTAACCTAGTTTTAGAAGAACTGCTACCAAATAGTACATGGATCTAAAACCGAAAACTATAGGTTAGGTTAGGTTTGTGTTGTGACCCGTATAGCGGAGCGAGCGAAGCGAGCGGAGCGTCAGAATGTTTAGAAACAATATTTAGTATGGCGTTTAAATATTCTATCAAACAATATTATGGCACTTAATACTATGGAAAACAATACTTATGGCATTCGTATCATTATGGCATATAATATTCGGGAATACAAGAGTATGTCAAATGACTTTTCTAGGAAACGAAACATTCGGGCAAATGAAATTCGGGTAAGTGAAATTCGAGCAAATTAATATTATTGCATATAAATTTCGGTCAAAATATAGACAACCGAAAATTATCTGTAGAGACTACACAACTAATAAAAAACGGCAAGGTGTGTTAAATACGATTTGGCCACCGCAATCATCGGACCTTACCCCGATTGAGTTTTTATGGGATCAACTCGACCGTAGGGTTCGAAAACAATGTCCGACATCTGCAACAGGTCTATGGGAGATACTGCAATATGAGCGGAAATGGAAATCCATTAGCAAAGAAACGCTACGCAGACTTGTAGAAAGAATGCCAAGACTCTGCTCTGAAACGGAAAAGGGTCGATGTGTATTTTTCGATAAGAATAACATTCAACTTTTTATTATTATGCCTTTTTTAAATAAAACCTCTTCTTAATAAATTGTGATACATAGTATTATAGTCTTGAAAACTTCACAAAATATTGATTATTTGTATATTTTGTGTTTGGTCTTAAACTTTGTAACGGTAGTGTATTAGGTACGAAATAACACGAAATATACATAAAATGTATATACCTTAAGTCATACGTATTCAATTACTGAATTGTAGTTGTATTCGAACAACTTTCGGGTATCAAAAAATACTTAGGTGAACATTGGTAAATCCGGCTTTAAAAATGTAAGTAATCCGGAACTTCTTACGTAAAACTGGTGGATCTCCCCGACCGAAACGAAATGCGTGCACTTGGTGCCGATGAACTCGAAGATCGCCGGCACGAGCCAGTCAATCAGCTCTTGGATCAGGTCGAACTGCTCCGGAATCAGCCGCTTGCTCAGCCACGTGTTGTACGACTTCAGGAACGCGCGCCAACCTGGGAAGACAATTCGGTATATAATTCGGGCAATACAATCGCAGACGCCCCTAATCATGTACATTCCTTTTCACCATAACACGCTTGTAAATATTGAAAGGGAAAATTTATTGCGACCAGTTGGTCGATTGACAACATTTCATATTTTTAATACTAAAATTTTATTATTTTACTCTATTCCGCCGCTTAGAAAGAAGACTTAATTACTGTTTTTTTATATATTTTGCCTGAGAATAATAATAATTTTATAATTAATTTATTAAAACTTACCTACTACTTTTAAAATGTAGTAACTCCAAAACTGTGACACAATGTATAGATTACTTTAGTCTGGTGTCTCATTAAAAAACAAACGAATGACGTTGAGCTTGACATTATTGACAGCTTATTTTTTTTTCGAGGATCGGTTGAAGACTACAACTCTATGCAGGCATAGTTGCCGTAGATTTCGGTTATTTTATGTATTTTGGTATACTTCTTTACATACATGATAATAAATTCAAATAATTGTTTAGGGTGTACACGACCCAAAGCTCTCTCGTTCTCTAAGTATATTAATTTCCACCTGTTAGAAATATACAATGTTGTCAATTGTTCATCGTCATCATTACAGTTTTTTTATTGTATTGGGGGCAAACGAGCAAAGCGGATCGCCTGATGGAAAGCGATTACTGTCGCCCATAGCACCCCATAGAGACCTGCAACAAGAGAGGAGTCACAAGACCGTTGCCGGCCTTTCACTTTCAGGTGGGAATACGCTCTTTTCTTGAAGGTTTCAAACCTTCGTATCGGTCCGGAAATACGAGCAACAATTCATACCACAATGCAGGCATTCCACATTTTAAGGGTCTATTACCATTTTACTTACCCAACTGTTCCGGCTCCATGTATATCATCCCGCATCGGGACACGGTGGCCGGCGAGGCGAACTCCAGGTCCGCCGGTTCGAAGATCAAGTTCATTTTGTTAGTCATCTGTTAACAAAATGTGTAAATTAATGTTCTATGAAAGTAAAAAATCACAAGTTCGTGTATGGCGCAATCCCATTTGAAACCACTGCCCAGAGAGTCACCGGAATGATGTCTCAAGACTCAGTAGTGCTCAAGGCTCAGTAGTATACCGTTGTCGGCGGGCTTATGTACTGAAATTTTCAGTCCACTTTACACTGACCGGCTTGGTGCATTCTAATTATTTAATTCTCTAATCTTATACATTAAGTGAGTAACCTAAAGTAAAAATTTAAAACACCCCCCACACAAGTAGTGGTTTATCATGATGACCCTCATTCCACGAGTGATATCGTCGGGGATAGTCCAATACCGCGTAAGTAACAAGTGTAGATACGAATCAATATTCAAACAAATGCTAAGTATTTTATTGAAATGAGAACTTTATTGACAGCTGTTATTTACGCGGTATGGCACTATATCCGACGATATAGAAAATGCTACTAAAACCGATCATAACTACAAATTCTCGGCTTCAATATTGTCTGAGATCATGTTACTTGTTAGCATTAAAGGAAACTACTGGTCCTATTTCCACCAAACATAGCTAAGAACCATCTCGACACACAAGTCTTTCGATTTAAAAAAAACCGCACACAAATTGGTCCATCCGTTTGGGAGCTAAGATGCCACAGACAGATACATGTTAAACTTATAACACCCCTCTTTTTTTCGTCGTGGGTTAACGAATTACTCACCTGAATGATCTCGCCACTCATGAGACACAGCTTCTTGTTGTCGTCGAGCACGGTGTTCATGTTCTCGATCCACACGGCGTCCACGGGGCCGTCGAACAGAATCCACTTGCGGTCCCTAGTCACTGACATGGCGTATTCTCTGAACGCAATGGCTAGCACGCCGTCTGACCTGAAAAGCGATAGGTCAGGTTATTTCCATGGCAATAAATCATGGCTAGGGCATGGAATGGCAATATACACAATAACTACCTTTAGAAGATTGAAGAAAAGAAACTAAGAAAGACAATAGAAACGACAGAATGCAAGCGAGGTGTGTTAAGTGAAATGGAAGCATCCATATAGCTGGCTCATATACTGGCTGGATTGATTATCCTGTATCTGTCCCTATGTCCCTTTGTATGCTTAAATCTTTAAAACTACGCAACGGATTTTGATGCGGTTTTTTTTAATGGATAGAGTGATTCAAGAGGAAGGTTTATATGCATAATTTATCAGCATTGCACCCGTGCGAAGCCGGGGCGGGTCGCTAGTCTCAAATAAATTTAAGAGTCAAACTCTTGTCGCTGTAGCTGGTGTAGTATGTAGATGTCTCCATCTATCCCTATCCATGGCCAACTCCTTGAATTCCCTATACGACAAGAGGTTTTCCTTCTCTTTTATTTGTTTTATGTAGCTTACTTTTGGTCTTCCCCTGCCTCATCTTCCTTCGAAATCTTTATGGCGTGACGGAGGCTTCGTCAGCTACAGGGCTTGCAGGGAGTCAGCCAACTTCTGGTAGACCTGCATCTTTTCGCCCATCGGAGCACCTATTATCATGAACTTACCATTCATGTGAAGCGGGATCGAAGCACCCATACAACTGTCCCATGGTGATCGCCTTCGGGTTGATGATCCTGTATATGGCGCCGAACTCCTTATGGCGTGGTGGAGGCTTCATCAACTGCAGGGCGCGCAGGGAGTCGGCCAACGTCTGGTAGGCCTGCGTCTTCCCGCCCATCGGGGGCCCTACTACCATGAAGCCGTGGCGGACAAGCATCATCTCGTAGATCTGTCATAAATTTACAGAACGCTGCTCAATGAGGTCTTTTATCTTCTAAGACATGTATTAAACCACTTAATTAAAGTAGGTTATTTTATAGTGTTCACAAAGTATATAGCACTATATAGAAGGATATAAACGGAGATAATTTGGAGTTGCGTGATACGGGTATTGATTGGCGAAAGCTGATGTAGTGTCCTAGCGAGTTTTCCAGTCCTTAAAAATGTGGAGCAGATTGATAAACTAAAAGATGTTCAATACCTGTATAATCTTCTCGATATACCAATCGGTGCCTTGCAGATTGCGTTTGTCCAACTCTTTGACGATGCATTTCGTCAGTTCATCTCTGTCGGGCTGCGGGATCTGAACTCCGGGGAACAAATCTGAGTAGATACCCATGAAAAGCGGTACGTCCTAAAATATAAATCAATGGGCGAAATAAAGAGGTAGCACTACACAAAGTGACAGCTAAAATATAGTTAAAAAAAGCCCATACCTGTGACAAAAACTTAGGCATATTGACGTCTATTATAGCCCTCAGCACAAGCTGAGCCTCGTCCTTTTCAGGGTAGGCTTTCTTAAGGGCTCCTGAAGCCAGAAGCACCGACTTGACAGCCCTCATTCCGTAATCGTAGTGGTTTTGGGAGGACAGTTGCTCGGAGCAGAGCTTGTACGCCTGCACGATCTTGCGCGCTAAACTGAAATCGAATATATCATAAGTATCGTCCATCTAAGTTGCAGTCGCAGCTCGATGTCATTGTCCAGCAACAAAGACCATCCCCGAGAATCTCCAGATTGACCGGTGCTACCCACATCTATAACGATTTGGCGCGATCTTCGATCCACATTGTAGTCCCACCGTGGTGAATTTTAATCCGTGTGGACTGGTGGAGGATAAAGGCGAAAGCTGTTGGATGCAGGTATAGTGAGAGGCCTTGAATATCCCTAGAAGAGAGGCATTCGTCTTGGGCCACGTGCGCAGGGTATGCAGGCAATAATCTATACAGTTTTCTGTCTTGCCTTGCGCAGCGGCGGGTGCTAGTTATATACCTATATATAAGGTTGACTTACGGTCCCGCGACGACGAACCCGTTGGAGTACAGCGTGATCTCACCGATCATGGCGTAGTCGGGGACCATCATCGCCACGGTCCGGAACAGCACCTTCAGGTTGTCCGGCAACTCTGTACGACCGGCATAACTGGAACAATGACATGTAGTCACCTTTCAGTACCGCGACTATCTACTATTTAGTACAGAATATAAATAACAGTAGAGAACGTTTATCATATGTGACCACCCTCATACCCTCCCCTTTAAATCATTGGACCACACGTGCCGGTTTGCGATCATCGCTTCACCGTGGAAAATTTCCACGCGTATCAAGAAGTTTAGCAATTCCTTTATCTGCCGAACTATTAAAAAGTGGAACTCTTTGCTGCATGGCACATGTGTTTCCTCCTCCTTACAACATGGGACTCTTAAAACGAAGCGTGAAGCGTCTCTTGGGCCAGCATGGCACCATTGGTTTCTTGTTAGTAGGAATTGTGACTTGGGCTCTCCTTTTTACCTTACCATTAGGCGAAGTGGAGCCAGTTATACCAATAAAAAACATTTAGGTTTTCGCTTGGTAAAATTGTTGGTTTGTCTATCTTCTCGGATACGATTCTCTCATTTGGTGATAGGTTAACTGGTAGAAATCTCTTATAGGGATAAGTTCGCCTTTGTACATAGCTATTGTTTTATTAATTGTGTTTATGTACAACAAAGTGATAAGGTGATAACATACATAAATTTGGAGATAATGGGTTTTTATACATTTTCTATGAGAAAAAAAAAAAAAAAAAAAATGTGAAATAATATTATATAACCACTGTACAAAAAAAATCGAATCGACGACTCGGGGTTTCATCACATCACAATCAGATTGAATGTTCAGATAAAATAATTACACATAGAAGTAAAGAAAACATTTATGCAAACAGAGGGATTATATTGATAACGATGAGTTAGTCGTATCTATCAATCAACCAAAATATTAGTACGCCTCTTTATTTGTTACTACCCAATCAAAGCGGAAACAAGTAATTAGCAGGTAATGACTCCGCACGTAGCCAAATAGGTGAGAAAGGCGAACCGTTGTGACAGTTTTTTTTTTCTCCTAATTAGATAGAAAGAGCTCGTGATTCTGAGTAGAAAATACCCAAAATATCGAAAACTAAAAAAAAAAAAAGTGGGTTGTACAACTTTAGAAAAAATGGCCCAAATACAATTTCTACTCCGTCGATCCTTTAAAAGGTAAATTATTAAGTTCAAAACATTAACTTAACTATGTTATTAATCTTTCTGTGCACACACTGTTTAGATTCTAAACTTTAGAATTATAGTCCAGACCTAGACGATAAGCATGAATTTTTATGTAATTGACTGTAATTTGTTGTGTGAGCCTAATAAATAAATAAATAAATGAACTCGGGCTGTTTGTAGAAAACTTTACGGAAATTATTTCAATTGTTTATTGTATCTTTATCATTATCAATATCGCAAGAGGGTGGGTATCCTACTCAGGTAGCGGCCGAGATAAATATAAGGAGGACCGCCTTTGAGATCAAGCGTCAAGACCTGCACTTATAGCACAACTTTACTGTGACACGCTACTCTTTCTCACGCGAGATATACTACCTATCTCTTTCTGCACAGTACTGTCAGAGAGAGACTGGTGATGCTATGTCGCGCGACATGAGTTGCGAGGCGTCGCCGAAACTGAAGTATGTGATCGCTGGACCGGTGGAGGAAAATTAATAGCCAATCCATAAGCTGACAAAATGTGACTAGGGGTTTGGGCAAAATGTGAGAGGTTCAAATCTCGTGAGCGTAAGTGCGATCAAGACAGGTTATAAATCTGTAGGCAATTCGTCAAGTCACGACTTTAAAATAAAAAAAATGTCGTCCACCATTATGTGACACACAACTGAATAAACATTTACGTATTTAATTTGTCTTATGGTTTACAGTATTTAATGTGCAGTTATCTTTATCACAAAAACGAAATTCACTGTACTTAAACTTTAATTATTTTCTTGAATATTATATAATCGGGTAGTAACTCGTCAACATGTGTAAGTATTCTGTCCGACCTATCCAACCTACGGTGCTCAAGCGTTAAAGGTTTAACACGTTCACTGTCCGTGTCCCATAAGCCGGGTCACGGCAAGCATCTATTGCAGACATAAGGTTCACATGTCAAACTGAGACAGTTATCAGTTATCAGTTTATTTATTGCTTTCATAGGTACATTTATAGGTGGTACATTATATATTGTTTCCGCTATGAAACCCTGTAGGGCACTGCAACATTTGACAGAATGTCAGTTTACTAACACTAAGTATTCTTAATACTAAATTATATACTAACAACAATTATGAGATTGACCCTTAATTTGGTCTGCACAGTGTTCAAAGTTTTATATAAAAAAGAAAAATAAAAAATGGTTTAAATTATTAAATTATATAACAAATAAAGACTATTATATATTATAGTACAACAATGACAATTATTAATCTTTTTTTATCTTATGGCAACATGGACGGGTTAAACTATGAGATTAACATTAGACATATAGGTCTTATAATTATAAACATTCTACATTATACTTGTATCATTAATTACTACTTTCAAAGAACTCTTCCATGGTGTAAAAACAATTATCAACCAAGTATTTGGTCAATTTTTATTAAAAACTAGCTTTTGCCCGCGACTTCGTACGCGTAGAACTCGTTAATTGATATTGACAATAAAAAAAAGAAACAATTAGACTTTCAACCCTTTCAGGTATTCAATACTCGAATGGAATCTAGTCAGTAGTTTAGTTCTGGGCTATTGGGTGAAAGCCATGGACAAAATGCAAAACATCCTTCTTTTAATATTTTTGGAGTTGCAAGGCTAAGTCCCATTCGATTCAATAAGTTATCCGAGGCTAAGTCCTATTCGATTCCATAAGCTATGCTCAGAAATGGCTCGAGATGGTGACGGTCCATAATCAACTGACGAAGAAGGTATGGTTCTATTCACCAAAGAATTTTTTCACATTACGAAATTGGGACAAAATAATTATTAGGTAGCTACTATTATTTTTCTAACTTGGTTTTTACAACTTAGTTTATTGAAGTTATAGTTCAATAAATTATCCTAAATGATTTATTTAGGTCAGTAAAAACATGTAATTTTTTTGATTTGGAGACATGAGCAAGCTACGTACTGTTCATGAGAAAAACATTTCGTGCCCAAATGTATTCCTGCTACTTTTCATGTTCGCCCCTTTGATTTATTAACAGTCATAGAAAATGTTAAAAACTTTTAATGGAAACTGTAGACGTCTAAAATTAAATGGTAAATTATTCGGTATAATTGGAACACGTGGTATAAGTACACTTTGTCCCTTGGCTTCTACCGTTAAAATCGTGCCCTTCACAATGTATTTCCCTAATTAGGTGATTCTCAATCTAACTTAGACGCACCCAAATTTGGCAACGAAATTTGGGTGCGTCTAAGTTGCGCATTAACAAAACTGGTACTTTTTTTGTTGATTTTGAAAACAATATCATTTTTGATGCCAATATGGTTCTTTCACATAGCCAGTTTTCGTCATGAATATAAGTGTGCCTATAAACCGACCATGAAAAAATGCTCGGTCGGTGATAGAGCCAAAAAATTGCACTTTTTCTATTTCCTCTTATAAGTATCATAATAAGGTTATCCTTCTCCATCAAAGCGTGTCAGGCCCTTGACTTAAGCACGTCGATTATGTAGCATAATAATTGATTGACAATTCGGGTCTTGTCGAGTATCCGAGTCTAAGATCCGAAAAATACAAAAACTTTATGCACTAATACTGTACTCAGCGATAAATATTGCACATCGGTCTTTAGCCCTTAATTTGACAAAAGATGACGAAGGTCGCTGGTTCAAGCCTCGTTATGGTAAAATAGAGCAAAATATTCTGGTTCGAAAATAATATATGGAAAAAGATGGTCAAAGAATTTGTTCACCCTGCCTTACACGCCAAATTATGGGTTAGAAAGAGGCAATTCAGCAATTGGCTGTTTATTTACGACGATTTCCGAACACTGGCGACCTTCCATCATCATTGTTTAAAATTAAGATGAATGAAATGGCAATGAACGTAAATACTTTCTCGTTTATAATATTATTAGGATTATTTATATATGTTAAGTATCGTATCTTTGCATACTGAGTTATTTACTACTTTATTTATACTCAGTTACCAAGCGGAGGTACATAATCAAAGCTCGTAGGCACTATTTTCAGATGATGTGCGTATCGGAACGTGATACCTACCTGAAGGGCTACTCCGATGTTCGAAATTTTACTTTCGTATAGTGCTATTCCATTCAGTCAAATATACCTTGACAGGAGATCGAGAGGGATGGCACTATTCGATAGTCAAATTTTGAACATCGGAGTAGCCCTTCTGCAATCACTGCTTTGACATGGTTTGTCAGATGGGTGTGTGACGTTTGTCAAATCAAATGTGATTGATTCAAATTTGTAAAATTTTATGTATTTGATTCTTGAAATTACGCGATTAATCGAATTTTGCGGATACATGTTCCCATATCAGAATTTATTGTTTTTTTACAAAGAATAGTTTAGTATGCGTGTGGTGGTCTATCGTAGGTAGATTAGTTTACGTCAAAACGATGACATGTAGGGAGTTGTTGCAACTACAATGATTTGCTCTCCATACAAAGTTTAATCCCGTTTTTCACGGGAACACTACATTTATTCGGGATGAAAAGTATCCTATGTCCTTCCCCGGGACTGAAACTATCTATATACCAAATTTCATATAAATCGGTTCAGCGGTTTAAGCGTGAAGAGGTAACAGACAGACAGACAGACAGACAGACAGACACACTTTCGCATTTATAATATTAGTATGGATGGTATTTTTTTCCTCGTTTCTAATATTCTTTGGGAGTTTGTTATAAATTTTGATACACATTACATATGGGCTTGAACTATGGAGTTTTAGTTTAGAGAATGGGACAGGAATATTATCTCTAGGACGCAAGTTGGTGGTTGATTGGTTCGTGGATGATGGGAAGAAGTGGGGATATTTTTTAAAGAATTTGCATACTTCTAGTATATATATGGAAGTTAAAGTTAGTATATTAAGTTTACGGAAATGGGGTCTGCAGCTTTCGGTTGGTTTTATGTTTACTATGATTCTTATGCATTTCTTTTGTAGCAGGAACAGGTCAGGTATATTTGTGCTATTGCCCCACATCAGGATACCGTACCGGAGCCAGGAATGGGCGAATGCATAGTAAGCACATAGAGCGGTTTTATGATCAGCATGTTTTTTAACTTCCATTAGGGCATAGGTGAATTTCGACAATTTGGATGTAATTTTTTGGATATGCAATTTCCAGTTTATGTTTGTATCGATTTCCAGGCCAAGCAGATTAGAAGAATTTGTGCATTTTAAGGTTTGATTATTATATAAAAGGTTAATATCTAAAATACGTTTCTGATGAGGTTTAAACTGCATAATTTTTGTTTTATCTATGTTTATTTCAAGGTGGTGAAGTTCTAACCAATCGATTACTTTTGTAAAGGTATTGCTTAAAACAGAGTTTAAGTTGTTGTCTTGTGTTTTATATGGGAACACTATGGAGATATCATCTGCAAAAAGAACACAGGTGTGGTCAACTACTTTTGGGAGATCATTTATATAAATGAGGAACAATAGACAGCCGAGTACGCTGCCTTGAGGGATAGATCCTAACATTTTCCTGGCATTGGATTTAATATTCTCTATTGTTCTAGTTTGGAAGTTGTGGTATTCAATTTGGACAAGTTGTGCACGATTTGACAAATATGACTGGAACCATTTATGGGCAATTCCTCTTACTCCTATGTTATAAAGTTTGTCTAATAATATTTTATAGGAAACTTTGTCATAGGCTTTACTCATGTCTAACAAAACGCCAATGGCATAGCTTTTACTGTTAATAATGTCAAGTATTTCTTGCACGTATTTGAATAGAGCTAAAGATGTGGACCTATTCTTACGAAATCCATTTTGGTTATCGTTTAGTATATTAAATTTCTCGCAAAATGAGTAGAGCCGGTTAGCCATTGTGGTCTCAATAATTTTTGCAAATGTGGGCAATAAAGCTATTGGACGATATTGGGCTGGGTTATTGCAATCACCTTTTTTGTAAATCGGTTTAATTACGGATATTTTAAGTAAGTCAGGCATAACACCTTCATATAACGATTGGTTTATAATGTATGTGAGTGGAATAGTTAATTCATTTGCACATAGTTTAATGATTGCAGGGGGTAATTCGTCGTGTCCAGAACTTTTTTTATTTTTTAGTTTAGTTATTATTTTGTGTATTTCATGTTCGCTTACAAGGCTTAAATAAAAGGAGTTTATTGGCGAATTGCCAGTGTGGGAGTTCGTGGAGGGGGGTATCATAGTGTCAATTTTTTTGGGTTGTTGACTGTTCAATGATACAAAATAGTCATTAAATAAATTAGCAACAGTATTTGGTTCATCTGTAATTTTATCAGAGACAAGTAGAGACATATTTTTATATTTCTTCTTTCGAGATTTATTTGTGTTTTCGTTTATAACTTGCCACATTCCTTTTATTTTATTATCTGATTTACAATTTTTTTTGACGTGACAAAATTCTTATAAATTGGTTTGCCGGGTGACACTTCAAGAAACTGCGTTACGCTCCGCTCACGTTATGCGCTCACAATGAGAGCGAGTGAGAGGGAGAGAGTGAGAGAGATAGGCATACACACCGGTTCATGTCTTGCGCTTCTATTTCGCTTAGGCGCCTGCATACAAGTTTACACGTTGCCAGTTAATTGTAAAACGATTGTGTAGTGATAATGTGAAGGTAGTTTCGTCCATCGCAACAATTCAAACAGCAAAGGTAAATAATTTCAGACTGATAATATAACATGATGAAATAAATGACTAAGACATAAGTGAATAGGTTATGTTGTAGTAATCACAATGTTGTGGTAGTTTTCAATCAAAAAAGTAGTATAAATCGTTTCTCAACCAATAATAATTTGCTATACGAATGAATATTCACATTAAAATTATTTTACCACTCAAAGTCGTTGTCACGTAAAACTTTCGCCCGTATACCGACTTTACAGGCAACCAATTTTTTTGACGTTTTGAAGTTTTTTTGATGTTTTTATAGCAGTTTTGAGAATTTTTTCATACTTTTTGTAATAGTTATTGAGAATTCATTATCTATTTTTGATATCATTATTTTTAAAGATCGTTTGTACCTACATGACTTTTTAGACCTTTTGTTAGCCAAGTTTTTCTTTTTGTAGTTTTAAGTTTAATTTTAATTTTAGGTATTGTTTTATGAAACACTTCTAACACTTGATATAAAAATTGGTTATAGTTCTCATGGACATTTTTTTGTGGTGAAATAATTGAGCTCCAATCAAGTTTTTGTAATTCTAACTTAAATTTATCAATTTTACGTTCATTATATATTATTTTCTCACAAAACCAAGCTTTATTATTACAGGCAATGGTAGACTTACTAAGACTCCTTTATGATCTGACAATCCATATTCTTTAACTGAGGTCGACATTTCTTGATCGTGAAAGTTGGTAAACAGTAGATCTAGACAGCTACTACAAGATTGAGTGATACGTGTGGCTTCTTTTATGTGTTGCTTAAAATTGTGTCTTTTCATTAAATTTAGTATACTACGAGTAACTTTAGTTCTTTAGTTCGACAGTGAATGTGTTATTACTATTAGCGAGCCATGGAACGCAACATTCTAGGGTTGAAAAGGACCAACACGTCCGCATCACCACGCTGCGTTCTATAACATGAATCTCCGACGTTGGAGAAACAACCGTCAGGCTAAATTGGATCGGGCGGCCACGTCTGCCGCATGCACCCGGAATGGTGGGCTAGCTGGGCCACTGAGTGGGTGCCGCAAGACAAGCCGAGCATCGCAGGCGGAGCAGGCCTACTCGGGCATGGCGGGACGACCAGGACAGGTCGAGAAAATCAAGGGGATAGGCTTTTGCACAGCAGTAGAAGTCGGACACTCATACAGCCTAACAAAGAAAAAGCAAACCCATTTATATTATTACGTTACTAATACAAAATTGGAATGTAGCAATAGTGTAAGTACCCAATTAGAAACTTTATACAGACGCACGTATCGAATTGTTCAGTAATTTATATTCAGAAGCCTTAATCCATATCATCTTAAGAGGCATTATTGCTTTGAAAATTTTCTTTTTTCTTATTTTGACAAATATATATTGATAATTTCAACCAACTTTTTGAAATGAATAATGCTTTTTCCTGAGTTCAAGATAGTAACATAGCTACGAGTATTTCATGATTTAATTGCGTGCAGTCGAAAGTAAGTTGCAAAAATCAATTTTCTAGTAGTTTTTGTAGGAAACAAAAATTATCAATGAAAAATTCAAACAATCGGTTTCAAATATATACCAATAAATCGCAATAGCCCCGTTCTAAGTAGTAACATGATAATATGTTAAGAAACATGTTTGATCACAGAGAAATTGTCTAAAACAATCAGCATTTTTGAACGGATAAGGAGCCTTAATACATATTGCATAAATAAACTTGTTTAACCAACTGTGTAAAATTGGCCTCATCGTCTATGCGATCTCCACGGCAAAACGGAAAAACAAGTTCTTATTCAGTAGCGATAGCGGTAAGTAAATTTATTAATTTCAGTTATTAATTTTATATTTAAGATAAATTTCTATATGACCAACGATCTTATTAAAACACTGCCTCTAACTCTTTACCATTTAAACACAGATCGTGCTAAGTCGAGAAGTTTGTCTGAATATTTTGTCCCACAATGTCCGTCGAACGAGTGTGGCTGAGATTCGAGAAAAAGAAGAAAGATGGAAGCACGTGGAAGTTGAGAATACAAGACGTGCCGCCGGCGCGACTCGATGAGATCATCGACCTTCAGGCGAATTACTTTTTAAGGGACGCCTCGATAAGTAAGGCAGTAGGTAAGGGATATCTTATTAATAAGGATATCAGTTTGCTACAAATTTTGAAAAGATTACGCAATCACACTACTTAATATTATAAAGACGAAACTTTGTGAGTGTGTTTATGTGTATGTTTGTTACTTCTTCGCGCTCAAACCGCTGGACCAATTTTGATAAATTTTTATATGAAAGTAGCTGACACCCTGTCAGCTACTTTGGTGACTTTGATGATTTCAAGGACCTACAATTGCAGACATTTAAAACTAAACTATACAATCGGTTAAAAGAAAAGACATTTTATTCGGTTAGGGGTTATTTAAATAATTAATTAAGGAAGTTCGTTTTTATTGTGTTTAAGTTAATTTGTATGTGTGTGATCAGAATACATTTTCTATTATATTTAATTTGACATTTATGTATTTTAGTAACTTTTACAGCTATAGACACTATTGTACGTTTTTTGCATGCCAGCATTGCTGGTTAGATTATGTCATTAGTGCTTTATATGTTTTCATCCTTCTATCTGTACCATATCTAAAGCAAATATATAATTTCATTTCATTTCATTTCAATAAACCTATTATAGTGGAGAACACGTCGTAGTTTTAACGGAATATGTTATTAAAATACATTATAAAGTCCGCAAATTAGATTAAAAAACAGGTGTCGCTTGCTCCTATAGAGAGCTTCTTTGCCCAATGCTATGGCGCCTAGGGCGACACATAATGAATGACTAAAGAGAAAATAATTTTCCATCTTTTACAATCAGTTTACCCTTTTTTAACTTAACACCTAACACGTTATCTTCAAGGAGTTTCCAAGAACCCAGAAGCAGTACAAGGGTACAAACAAGTTTTGTCCACGACATTACGCGACCCCGCCTACCACACGGTCATATGCTGCGAAGACAGCAGCGACGAAGTTGGAGACATTATCGGGATATCTTGCATCAAGGTTGGAAAGGAATTCGATTTGAAAAAGTTGAAGGTAAAGTTTGAAATAGACGATCATTATATCATCTAATATCTCCCCATAGAAAATCCTCTCAAGGGCCTCCATCACCACAATAGCGACATTGTAGGATACTGTTCTACTCTAGTATCTTAGCCAGTCCACCTTTTTTGGGACTCTTCTCACACTCCGTTTTCGGGTACGCGGTCTCCGCTGTGTTCTTCTGTCGCACCGGCCATCACTTGGTAAGTTTATCACTCGGCCTTATGTCGACGATATATATGTCCAATGCTCCCATTAAAACACAAGTGTTCACATTTAGGGTAACTTCATTTCTCTATTTTACAATTATCGATATCGGTAAAAGAAATGTTTCTAATACTAGCTAGATTGCAATTCTTAATGTTTTGCCGTAAAAGTCTGACCTTTTGATAATCAATAAGATTTTATAGTTTATGTGACTGTACATAATGAAGGGTATAAACACGAGAGTGGGTTTATGAAACGAGCCGAAGGCAAGTTTCATAAAAACATCACACGAGTGTTTTAATGCCTAATTATGTACAGTTACATACACTATTTTATCTAGCCACATATCATAAGCCTCCATGATGCATTCAGGAGTCGCACATTATCACAAATACCCGGCAATGGCGGTAATGAAGTTTTCTGGCAGCTGTCACAGTTTTTTTTATTCAGAGACAAACTAGAGTCTGCCCCAACTATCATGTCGTTCGATATCTTACTTACATTACGTGCGACATTTGTCAAATTTGATTGCAAATTGACAATTCATTTCGAACAAACGTCATCTCGACTGATATTAGAATAGAGGTCAAATCAAATTTCTTTTTTTTTTCAGAGATGTTCGAAATTCGAATAAATAATATTATAGAAATTGATGTTATTATTTAGAAATTTGTTCTAACAATACAGACTATTTTTATGGCGGTCATAATGTGCGGTTCTTGAACGCATCATAGAGGGTTTATGATATTTGGCAAGATAAAATAAATAATGTTATGCGATTTCTTTATTTCCAGGAAATAATAACGGTTGAAGGAAAGAAGTTAATGGAAATTATCTCAGATATATACTACAGGGGTACAAAGATGTTCAAATCTGGCCCTTGGCTGCATGACTTATCTATATTGGTGATGCCTAACTACAGAGGGTATGGCATCGCACTACAGTTCTTAAAAGCAAGGCAAGTTAAATACAAATTAAAGAAAAACAACGACTGTCAACTTCCTACATGTTTTACCTATTCTTTAAAATAAACTAAAATACTTACTTATAGTAGGAATTCTTTTTTAAGGCCGAATTCACTTCGCTTTGTTCCAACAAACAATGGGACCCAGTGGGTATTGTGAGTATGAACTGAACCGTAATTTTTGGAAGCGAGGTGAATTCGGCCTCATTATATTATTCCTACTATACACGAAATTAAGAATGATGTTACAGACTTACAATTCAGAAATCAAAAAATTGTATTTCTTGTTGTGGTAAAATTTACTATAAAATGTTTCCCCTGGACGGAACATAATTCATACTACACGCGCAGAAACTGTCTGTTTGCGAATTGCTGACACTGCACAAGTATCCCTAGCTTATGATAGTGTGGAAAGGCACTTTGCCGCGGAAACGCGTACTTCAGCCAACTTCGCCTTGGCCAATTTCAGCATAGTATGCTGACGTCGCCGGTCAGTCTGTCACAGGGCCTCCGTACGGGTTCCCGATAAGGAAAACTCCTCCCTCACCAATGTGGAGGTCTTAAAAGCAGAGTGTGGTTTTATGAAACGAGCCGAAGGCGAATTTGATAACAGGATCACATGAGTGTTTAAAGACCTAATTATGTACAGTTGCATAAACTACTTTATCTACGCACATACACACATGTAGTGTGTAAAAGACTGAAAAACCTTTGATGATTCATCGTCATATCATAGATTGTATTTTGTGTAAATACAAAGTACTCAGTATTACCAGGAGCGGACAAATGAAAGAGGCGGCGGCGTGGGCCCGGTTTTATCGTAATAACATCACTAATGACGCTCCTTCATGCCTCACCGCCGTCACTGCATAGTAATGTAGGTATTTCCCTATATTATCTGAACTTGCTATATAGCTCAAGCAAATTAAGCCATATGGGCAATCAGGGGAAATAATTCGTGTAGTTTTGAAAATTGGTACAGTTATACCCTATGGTGTCTAGATGAACATACTAAAAGTCCTCGAGGGTGGGGGCTGTGCTAAGGGAGTAGGGGAGGTTTGAAGGTACCTTTTTTCTGATTTTCGCTCATATCTCAAATATTTGTAGAAATAGCATTATGAATACTTTGGACAAAAGTTTTCACATAAAATTCCCTACGAATTAGGTTATATTCATTTTTACTCTACGATCAATACTTTGGGAGCTACAGGGTGTTTAAGTTAACAGAAATATCAAAAAATGGTCGTTCAAGAAAACGTAGTTTTTTCGTAGTTGCTCATCATAACACGCGAACGTGTTGCAACGTTGTGTAGTTGAGAAATTCCCGTTACCGTTAAAATCCCATTTGGGAATATTCCAAGTAAATTCCCATTGTTCCCGGGAATATACGAGCTCGGTGGACCCATTCCTTTGATATTTCGTTTTGAGCTAATTAATTGAATACAAGCAAACCGTTTTCACTTTTTGACTCATCCTGAATCATCAATTAGAGTGAGTATCATAAAATTTACCTTATGATGGACCCTGGAAGCCCGTAATGGATCGGATCTCAAGATGCGTTCAACGTAGACATGTGCGGTTTTCACATTTCAATTCATTTTGATGAGCAGTTAGAGCCGGTATCATTAAATAAACCTGATGATGGACCTTAGAAGCCCGTAATGGATCTCAGGATACGTTCAACGTAAACATGTGCGGTTTTCGTATTTCAATTCACCTTGATGAACAATTAGAGCCGGTGTTATAAAATAAACCTGATGATGGATCCTGGAAGCCCGTAATGGATCTCAGGATACGTTAAACGTAGACTTGTGCGGTTTTCGTATTTCAACTCTTCTTGATGAGCAATTAGAGCCAGTATCATAAAATAAATCTGGTGATGGATCCTGGAAGCCCGTAATGGATCTCAGGATACGTTAAACGTAGACTTGTGCGGTTTTCGTATTTCAACTCTTCTTGATGAGCAATTAGAGCCAGTATCATAAAATAAATCTGGTGATGGATCCTGGAAGCCCGTAATAAATCTCAGGATTCATTCAACGTAAAAGAAAAATAGATTTTTTAGGGATACGTCGCCATCATAACGTCTGTCTGTCCGTCCGTATGTCACAGCCATTTTTTTCCGAAACTATACATTCGTGGTATCTCGATAAGGCCTTAGCTACTACGGGCGTCAGCACGGCGCATAACGAATAACGTCAGAGTTGGATTTTGTACTATAAAATAATTTGTATATTTTCATGTCTCGTATTATATACTACCAGAACGACAAGATAGTACGCCAAAATACTATAATCTCTTGACCATATCAACAAAAATATATATGCGCCGTGTAGCTCCTAAAGTATAGATCGTAGAGTAAACATATATATGTCAAATTTGGTGGAAATTTTATGTAGAAACTTTTGTTCGAAGTAATTATAATGCTATTAAAAAATCTGAATAAAGTACCTTCAACTCTCCCTACTCACTCAGCACAGCCCTCACGCTCGAGGACTTTTAGTATGTTCATCTAGACACCACCAGGTTTATTTCATCTGTGTTAGTATGATCATCAGGTTTATTTTATGATACCGGTTCTAACTGCTCATCAAGATGAGTTGAAATGCGAAAACCGCACATGTGTACGTTGAACGTATCCTGAGATCCATTACGGGCTTCCAGGATCCATCATCAGGTTTATTTTATGATTCCGGCTTTAATTGCTCATCAAGATAAATTCAAATTCAAAAACCGCACATGTCTACGTTGAATGTATCTTGAGATCCGATCCATTACGGGCTTCCAGGGTCCATCATCAGGTACATTTTATGATATTCACTTTAAGTGGTGATTCAGGATTAGTCGGAAAGCGAAAACGGTTTGCTTGTATTCAATTAATTAGCTTAAAACTAAATGACAAAGGAATGGATCCACCAAGCTCGTATATTCCCGGGAACAATGGGAATTTTCTTGGAATATTCCCAAATGAGAATTAGCCGGTAACGGGAATTTCTCATCTGCACAAAAAACCACTCCGGAACCGTGGTCCCACTGCTACGTTTTCTTGAACAACTACTTTTTAATATTTTTGTTAACTTACACACCCTGTAGCTCCCAAAGTATTGATCGTAGAGTAAAAATTAATATGACCAAATTTGCAGGGAATTTTATGTAAAAACTTTTGTCCCAAGTAATCATAATACTATTTCTACAAATATTTGAGATATGAGCGAAAATCAGGAAAAAGGTACCTTTAACCCCCCCCTACTCCCTTAGCACAGCCCCTACCCTCGAGGACTTTTAGTATGTTCATCTAGACACCATAGGGTATAACTGTACCAATTTTCAAAACTACACGAATTATTTACCCAGATTTTATTAAATTTCTTAGAGTAAATAGTAATTTAACAATACGGAGGCTTTTAAATAGATAAAAACCGCTTGCGCGACATATGCGTGCACGTACGCGTCACGTGTTTACAGAAGGTGGAAGAAAGAAGATTTGTTATTAATTACAGACGAATCATGTGTGCAGAACTTGGCATCCCAATGACAGGGGCGCTGATGACAGAGTACGGGAGTCAGGCGGCGGGCACGAGGGACGGATGGAGGACGGTCTTCGAGGTTAAAACCGACGACCTGGCTAAAAAATTTGACCTGGTCTTCGAGGATGCACCGCCGTCGTTCAAGTATATGGTCCCTGGGACGCCTGAAGAACATTAATATTAATTTGAAATGTGTTTGAAACTAAATTGATTGTACAAATCAGGTGCATGGTTTTTTCATTATAGAATTTTGTAGGTAACCTAAATTAAATTACTATCATTCATAATATGTAGATTATTACGTTAGATATATACGAGTACAAGTAATATTGTATAAATTCATTGTTACTATGTTCTGTAAATTTATGTCCATTAAGGAGTTTTGTACCTTCATCAGCTCAGCATAATAAGATGATGACTACCAGATACAAATACCTGAATAACTTAATAAAATGCATGAAAAACATTGTTAGTGCTTGTAATATTTTAAGGGTTGTCCTCGATTTCCCTGGGATCCCATCATCAAATCCCGACATGGTGACAATGGCACCACCTCAGGAGTATACTCTTTCAAATGCAAAAATAATTTTGGAAATCGGTCCACCGGAGGAGATCTCGCGTAACATAATCCTACTTTTTGAAGTCGATTGAAAAAAGGCGTTCACATTAACTTGGAATTAATTTATCGATTAGGAATTATGTAATTTTTTTTATAATATCAAAAACACAATTACAATCACATCCATATTTCTAGTAGGTACATATTGAGAATGTAGCACTAAAAGTGTAAGTTAACCAATTCGGGAATCTGGATTCTGGGGTCAATGTAACAACTGCCGTGCCCCGCACAGTCGAGCAAACGCGCGCGCCGGCACGCCGTACCATCCTTTTCTCGTAGTCATTCAGAACATTTTCAAACGTATTTCGTTGTGGACAAAGCTAGAAGTCTGAATCTTCAGTGACCAGGAGGGCATAATATTATGTAGACATATTCCAAATAACATTCAATTTGAACCAGTAGTTTGAGAATTATTGCTAGTCAAAGTTCCTTTTGTCATTCATTCTGTTTACATGAAAAATCAAACACTACTTATATGGTAAACTTTCGAATCATGAAATTTATCGGAAGTCGATATTTAAAAGATAAAGCACCTTTTGAACGCCAAGCGATGTAACAATTCACTGAGCCTCTGACACCACAGCAAAAAAGCATTCGAAAATGAACAGGCATTGAAAAATACTTGTAGCGGTTTGAATTACAAACTTTTTGATCAGTGAAATTTGGGCGTCATTTGACGACGACGTTGGCGTCAGCGTAGCAATTCTACGATGTCGTGGTATGACCAATGTGGCGTTCAAAAGGTTAATAAATAATGCTTTAAATGCCATTTAGCTTCTACATTTTTTCGCGATATTAAAAAGTAGCATCATATGCTTACATATGTTAAATAATTCATTATCTCCTTTATCTTATCATATCACTTATCAATATTCCACTAAATGTGCTGATAAAGCAACTGTGTACATCTCATGTGACAGTATATGACTCAATGTGACACTGTTTTCCCCATTTGTGTGACGGCTGACGACAAAACCAAACCAAATTTTCAGGTTAGTAGTCGTCATGAATATTTTTCTCCTTTTTTTATGTAATAACGTTAAACAACTATCAAAAGAAAATTAATGAGTAAAACACTAGCTTAAGATATAAAACGCCGTGGATCTGTCTCATCCTATGCGCTTGGTAACTGAACAATACTCCTAATGTTTCCAATTTTCATGCTGTATTTTTGTGTAATGAATTTTAGCACAATTTATGAGAACACTAGCTGCGCCGCGCGGTGTTACCTGCTCATCCCACGGGAACACTATATTTTTTTCGGGATAAATAGTAGCCTATGTGTTAATCCAGGGTGTCAGCTACCTTCATACCAAAATTTATCAAAATTGGTCCTGCCGTTTGAGCGCGAAGAAGTAACAGCCGTACACATAAACACACTCTTATCATATGCACGTTATGTTCAGTAAATGTGAAAAGTAAGTAACGTTTTATAAGGTGCTTCCCCTTTCAAGCCAACAAACTGATCCGCTTTGCACCAACTTCCTTTCTGTTGTAATCTAATCCTTTTATCGAGATATTCAAGATTATGGACAATCATTATCAAACTGTCAAATCTGATATAAATAAAACAAAGAACCATTTACTTTTCAATGACAGATCGTGCGAGAAGTTAATCTGAATACTTGCCCCACAATGTCCGACGAACGAGTGTGGTTGAGGTTCGAGGAACAGAAGAAAGATGGAAGTACTTGGAAGTTGAGGATACAAGACATGCCACCGGCGCGAGTCGATGAGGTCATCGACCTGCAGGCGTATTACTTTACAAGGGACACAGCAATAAATAAGGCAGCAGGTAAGGGAATATTTAATGTCGATCAGTCAATTTGCTACAAAATTGTATAAGCTTAATAAGCCTGCAATAAATAATACATACTAGAAATCAGAACATGGGAACTGTTAAGTTGATGTATTACCTAAAGGGTATAGCCGTGTATGTATACGCAATCGGCCTAAGACGTCAAATAAAATTTAATCCATACATTGTGTATAATACTCGTATAAACCATCTAACTTTATAAACGACATGTTGTGTTGTTTTCTCCGCTACCCAAAGGTTGTCTGGAAGAGATAGCTCTTTAGCGATAAGACCGCCTGTTGTCTACCATTATTTAATTTTTGATTTCTCATGTAATATTTTTCTTGTCTGGTGTGCAATAAAGTGTTGTTGTATTGTATTGTATTGTTTTCCATACAAACTTTCAACTCTTTTTTAACTCCCTTAGGGGATGACTTTTATGGTAACGCTAAATATTTTGTTTTGCTTTTTAGTAAGAAATCATTAATTCATTATACAAAGATTCAAGACTATAATTTTGCAAATGAACGATTTCCATACAATGGTTCAACCCCTATTTCACCCCCTTATTAAGTGTTGCATTTCGAAAACACCTTTAAAATATATGTTCAGGTCAGTAAAGCAAGAGTCATGTATAGATTATTGAAAAAGAAATATATCTTTGATGTGTTTTACAATTCAGTTGAATTCGTTTTTTTACATAGCGTCGAACATCTTATGTTCAAGGAGTTGCCAAGAATCCAGCAGCAGTAAAAGAGTACAAAGAAGAGGTGTCAATTTTAATGCGGGACCCCACGTGCCGCACGGTCATATGCTGCGAAGACAGCGCCGACGTAGTTGGAGACATTATCGGGATATCCTGCGTCACGGTCGGAAAGCAATTCAATTGCCAAAAGTCAAAGGTAATGTTTTCAAGTAGATCGTCATTATCATATCCGTCATAATCCTCTCCTTCACTATCATCTCCGTCATTATCATCTCCATCATTATCATATCCGTCATAATCCTCTCCGTCGCTATCATCTCCGTCATTATCATCTCCATCATTATCATATCCGTCATAATCCTCTCTGTCATTATCATCTCCGTCATTATCATGTCCGTCATTATCATCTCCGTCATTATCATGTCCGTCATTATCATCGCCGTCATTGTCATCTCCGTCAGTATCATATCTGCCATAATCCTCTCCGTCATTATAATCTCCGTCATTATTATATCCGTCATTATCATATCCGTAATTATCATATTCGTCATTATCATATCCGTCATTATCATATCCGTCATTATCATATCCGTCATTATCATATCCGTCATTATCATATCCGTCATTATTATATTAGTTTGAATCTCGCTACGACGCGAGTTTTAAATCCTTTACGCTGAGAGTTCCGACCTTCCGACAGACCAACTAGTGACCTTTGCAAAAAAGAGTATTGGCCGAAGGGTGTTATGTTCCAACGTTTCTGTGGACGGCTACCTGACACCTGGAACTTGGGTAACGCGTGGTTGCTTGCCCAGTGTTTCTATTAATACTCGAGCAGTGGTAGTAAACATTAAAAACAACAGATTGAAAGGTAGTCGCAATGCAAACAGACTTTCTTCTCTGTTATCGTAGTCACAACGCATATATGCGTTCACTGTCATACAAGTTTCTTCCTAGACCACGCCCCCTGGCTGTTAATGCGTTAATATTAATCAATACATATTCATTCATTCACTTTGATAGAATATAGTTTTATATATCAACATAATTATCATAATTTTTTTATCACCTATTACTTGATTACTCATTACGCAACATATTATCATAATAATTAATGAAGATACGAGAAATAATATCGCGGTATCTTACGTGGCACTCGGAATAGTAGTTTTTGATGCAAGTGTGGAAAGTATGTCATTTTGAACGAGTCCCGAGGAGTCTTGGCCTGAGCCGCAAGGCGAGGGTCAAGACTCGGGACGAGTTAAAATGACACTTCCACACGTGTATACTCGATTTCATATACCATGGCCCGATGCACTTGAGACGGTAATTAGGCGTTAACAATAGGATTAGTGATAACAAAAGATACCTGGCCGGACCCTTTTGCGGCGTGGTATTTTACATGCAACCTAATGATCTTGATCGTTTAACCTAGTAATCTTTATTAATGTAAACAATATTTCATGTTAGTTGTCATCTGACTACATTTGTGATTACACGTATACTTAAATAATTATGTTTCGACCTTGGGAAACACCCACAAGTAACCCGTCCAGTGGTGATGTTAGTTTGCAGCAACGTAAGAAACGATTTTTAAGCAAGGACGCCCAAGATGTGGTGATAAGTGTTTATAAGACATTGCTAAATCGAATGGGTAAAAAAAATTTGATTAAAGAAACGTCTATATTCACCAGTGTGCCGGAAAGGACAGTTAAAAGGATTGTCTCATCACTCTCATCAGGACCAAGATACCTCCCTCGAAAACGAGTAAAAGCTTCTTTTAAAAAAATTGATAATTTTACAGAAGAGGTTGTGAGGAGAACTGTCTACGACTTTTATAGAAAAAATGAAGTTCCAACGCTCACAGAGATTCATCAAGCATTATTAGCAAGCGAAGTGGGATTTCCGTATTCAGAAACAACACTATGGAGACTTTTACGAAAACTTGGTTTTAAATATGGAAAGTTAAACGAAAGGAGAATCATTATGGAAACATCACGGCTTAAAAAATTAAGAGAAGAATTTATTACCGATATACGATTGAAGAGGTCTACTGGAAAAAGTATTGTATATTTGGACGAGACTTGGTTTGATACCCACGACACACTGAAAAAAGGATACAGGGACGACTCTCAAAATTGTGCTACAAATACTCCATGTTCAAGAGGCAAACGTTTAATTATACTGCACGCCGGTACTGAAAATGGTTGGATTCAAAGGGCTCTTCTTGTTTCGAGCAAACATCTGAAAAATTCAAGTGCAGACTATCACGAAGATATGTGTTCGGAGTTGTTCGAGAAATGGTTCGTGGAGCAGCTTTTACCCAATATCCCTGCCAATAGCGTTATCGTTATGGATAATGCGTCATATCATAGCCGTCAAGAGGAAAAGATTCCCAACACCAATTCAAGAAAACCTGACATAATAGCATTTTTAAGAAAGCGTCATATTACTATACCTGAGAAAATAACTGTTAAGAAATTGCTGGAAATTGTACAAAGTCAAAAGTTTGAAAAGAAATACTTCATCGACAAAATAGCGGCTGAGGCTGGGCATGAAATATTGAGACTTCCCCCCTATTATTGTGTGTTGAACCCAATCGAGCTTATGTGGAGTTATGTCAAGAAACAAATTCGTAAGACGAACATTACACCAACAGTAGGTGATTCTGTAATTCAAAATTTAAGAACTGTGGTAGACATGACGAACCCTACGCTTTGGAAAAATGCTTGTGAGCATGTCATCAAAGTGGAGAACGAGTTTTTAGCCCACCCTGTGTATCCGGTCATCATAAACACCTGCGAAACCTCAAGTTTGGAAGAATATACGTCAGAAAGCGAATAATTCTTATATTTTATGTAATTAATGTATATGTTTTAACGTAATTAAATTAAGTTAGTCTTAAAGTTACCTGAAAGTTGATTGTTATTACTTTATTGACACAATTAAAATAATAATAATAATAATATGTATATAGATATAAATAAATGTTTCATTGACACAATTTTTGTTTTACAAAAGTTTGCTATTATTATTAAATAAAAAATATATATTAATATGTATTAAGATATAAATAGATATTTTATTGTCACAGTTGTATGTTTATTGTTATTAAAGTAAGTTAGTCTTAAGTTACCTGAAAATTGATTGTTATTATTTTATTGCCACAAATTTTGTTTTACAAATGTTAGCTATTATTATTAAATTAAAAATATATATTAATATGTATTAAGATATAAATAGATGTTTTATTGTCACAGTTGTATGTTTAATATTATTAAAGTAAGTTAGTCTTAAGTTACCTGAAAATTGATTGTTATTATTTTATTGACACAATTTTTATTTTAACAAATGTTGTTATAAAGTATTAAATATAAAGCTATTACTATTCAATTACTATAAAGATGCCGTACCATTATAATTAAACAATACCGTAAACAACTAATATTTCGTATTTTTATTTTCAAGTACCAAAATGTTTTAGTCCCGCTTTAGTTGCATGCAGATTGTACCGACGCGTGCCATTTTGAAGTGCTCCTAATTAGATAACAAAAGGCAAACATTATGAGCCCTATTGTTAAGTTTCAAGTCCATCGGGCCATGGTATATGAAATCGAGTATACCAAACAACGTTTTTTAATACATTTGCGAAAAATTGCAATAATACAAATTTAAAACAGTAATTGAAAGGGGCAATTATATTTATTTCTGTCTGATAAAAATTAAAAGTACTTACAATTTTTAGAGCAATTGTGAAGGGTCGCATTTAAGGCCTTTGCTGATAAGTTTAAAGTTTTATTCAAGTTGTTAATAATTCTCTTTTTCTTGTTTCCAGCCAATAAAATGTTCATAGACGGCAATGTAATTTTGCGGGTAAAATACTCTCACTTGCAATTTTTGCCTTGGCTGGTATATAGGGCGGTGTTAAATGTATTCTGGTAACATCAGAATCCATCATTTTCTATCAAAAACTTTTATTTTATAAATCTTACGTGTCATTTACACATAATGAGGGTTTTCTGAAACGGTCTACGTGAGATGGCAGCACTGTAGCGTCAGGTCCAATGAACTGTCAAAAATGTCAAAATTCATACTCGAATTTGTAATTATCGATATTTTTTTTGTTTTATATATACAAACAATCATTACTGTGGAAATATTGTTCTCTTAAAATGCCACAGTGTTGTGCAGTGCCCCTGTGTGCCAATAAAACAGGAGGGCATACGTTCCCTACGAGAGATAAAAACCGATTAAAGCAGTGGCTTGTAGCTATTCGCAGAGATAAATTTACTCCAACGAAAAATAGCCTCGTTTGTAAAAGCCACTTCACCGCGGACGATTACGAGCTACCGAAGGATTCAGTACTGGAAAAACGTAAGAATATTTTCAATATTAATGATAAATTTTAGTTAATCACTTTGATTATCTCAGTTCTCGACCAACCTTCAATGATGGATTGCAAACATTTTTAGTTTGTGCCTTATCAAAAAATACTTAACTATAACATTTATATTTATCTAATTATTATTTCAGCTAGACCTGTGTTGAAAAAAATTGCAGTGCCAAGTCAATTCCCATGGAATGTACAAAGTTCTAGTAGGGATCAAAAACAAAAGGAGCGAAATCAAAGACGTTTGGTGCGAGATGAAAAAAAAATCCGCGTACAAGTTAACAATGAAAAAGAGAAGGCTGACACCTTCCTCATGGAAACGACTAACTGCTGCGAAGTGGAAATTGAGTTAGAGGAGAAACAGAAAGATATTGGAATCCAATGTGATTTAGGTCAAGGTAGTGATCTCAAAACACTTAAAGAATGTCCTAAAAATGAAAACAAAAGAAAATAATCTTCTATTGAGAATGTGCTGGATGTAACAAATACGGCCGAAATACAGTTTTATACTGGTTTCCAAGATTATGAACATATAAAATTCATATTTTCTATTTTTGGAGATGAAGTAAATAGTTTAAAATATTATCCTAAAATGAAAACATTAAAGGTGCCATTTATGAAGCCATGTGATCAATTCCTTCTGGTATTAATTAAATTACGCCGGAACATATTATTTACAGAACTGTCCTTTCGATTGAAGATTAATAAAACAGTACTAAGCAACATTTTTATAACATGGATCAATTACTTATATTGTAAATTGAAAGAGTTGAATGTATGGGTGCCAAAACAATGCATAGATAAAAATATGAAGTACTATGGCAAGATTAATCCATGCACAGTTATAGTAGATTGCACAGAAATAAAAATAGAGAAGCCCAAAAATCCACTTACCCAACAGCTTACATATTCCACTTACAAATCAGCAAACACTCTAAAGGTTTTAGTTGGAATTTCAGCATCAGGCTGCGTCACATTTGTATCAGATGCATATGGTGGGTCTACGAGTGATCGTGAATTGTTTGAAAAATGTGGACTTATTGATAAACTTGAACCTAATGATATCATTCTTAGTGACCGTGGCTTTAATGTGCAAGACCTAGTGTGCCATAAAGATGTTACAGTTAATGTACCAGATTTTTTAAAAAATACTGATGGACAATTTGAGACATCTCAACTGAGAAGATCAAAAAAAATATCATCAGAACGGATACACGTTGAAAGGGTCATTGGTTTGGCTAAAACTTTTAAGATCTTAAGCGGCAAGTTAGATTCAAAATTGGTGCCTTTAGCAGATAGAATTATATTTGTATGTTTTATGTTAACCAATTTCAAAAATAATATTATAAAGTAAAACATGTGTTTTTCTTTTTTATTTCATTTATTTAACGTCACTTTTTACAGTACTGTTCATTCACAATCACAAAACATGGTTTACCTTATTGCTTTATTAAACATGCTTAGTTGTTTGTTAAATAATAAATAAGAATACAAAATTAAACTTTGTTTTATTTTCTATCACATAGAATCTTATGTCAGCTATATGTACAGTCGCCATCAGATATATGGCAGCATATCAGGCGTTCGTAAATATCTGAATATGTACTGTAATGCTCAGTCAATAAGAGTCGTGTTCACATATTTATGAACGCTGCGATATATCTGATAGCAACTGTACATATAAGGCGTTCATAAATATGTGAACACGACTCTTATTGACTGAGCATTACAGTACATGTTCAGATATTTATTCTGCAAGTAGGCCACAAGGGCACTTTTACATGTCTGAGTCTACCGGCAAGAGAAGACCACTGTTGAGAAGAAACGCCGAAAGAAACTCATTCATTTTTTCAGAAGGCATAAGTACTTAACTATTACAATGCTATGAACTTAACTATAGGTACGTAGTTCTACAAGAAAACATATTCAAAATGTATTTTAAGACAAATGAGGAAAAGTGTAAGAATAAAATAGAAACTACAAGAAAGCCTGACGGTTTATCACAATTTATGTACGTTTGATATGCTTTCTTAATAGAAATGTATCCCTTTTATTTATTTATTTTATTTATAAGTTTACAATCAACACTTACAGTATATATAACCAAGCATGCATGCCGGGAAAAAAGTAGAGCGTTGTCCCTTAAACTAGTTAGGTACAATCTAAGAAGGAGTCAGCTACGCGGTTTCTGGTTCAGGCCATGCATGAATTTAAAGTACAAAAGTACTTTAAATTCATACATATTTAACAATCATACATATTTTTTGCTATCTGTGGCAACATAAATTTAAAGTAGAAATCTTTTACTCTAGGGATTATAATATTTTGTATAAATGATTCATTTTTGTTTACATTTATTATTTTTTCATCAGCATTGGTCCATATAAATAAATCACAACAATCTCTACCTGTCACAAGTAACTGTGTTTGGATTTGGTAATAATAATTGCTGGTTTCCTTTAGTTGCAAATACTCTGAATTATGCTCTAAATGGATATAATTGTTACATCCAATCATTTCATCCCTTATGGAATACGGACACTTCACTTCTAGAATTTTGTTATTTTCAATGAATCCATCAGGAGAAGCTCCAATGAAAGGGTACTGCACAGAAACACATAAACCACAACGCTCTACTTTTTTCCCGGTTATCCCCTCGTATGCTTCTATTGCTGTGGCTTCCATAGACTTGCCCCATTCTAAGGCCGTGCTTACTATTTTCTAATCAAGTATTAGGCTTTGTGCATACTTCTCCTGGTCCCTCTTAGCAGTGAATTTACAAATCTCACCTACTCTTGAAGCAGTCACTCGTAAAGATCGTTCCGTATACCACAACTTTGTCTTACTCTGATTTTTTGTTTTCTTCTCAATTTCCTTCGCTGAGTCAGTAGTTATCTGTTAGGAGCAAAGTATAAGAAAAGTATTAAGGTATTAAACCTAAACAAATGTCTACAATCCCAATGCAAATGCAATTACTAAATAATAATGAAATAATGAACTTTATTCTACAAGTAGGCCAAAAGGGCACTTTTACATGTCTGAGTCTACTGGCATTTCACAAGAGGAGACCACTGTTGAGAAGAAACGCCAAAATAAATTCAACAGTCAGTCATTTTTTAGAAAGCATTTAAATACTTAACTATTACAGTAATATGAACTAACTATAGTAATATAAAAAATATAGTAGCTACAACTTCAGTTGATTCACTACCCCGCTTGCAATAGTAGTCTTATTATAAGTAGCAGCTACTATAATAAATAAATTCATGTGGAATAGGTGGCTTACGGATATTTTATTAAGGATAAGTTGGTGATGTAAAGGAATAGGTAGGTAATCATGGTCATGTATCACATGTTGCATGTTAGCACTGTCCAAAATTCCACACAACCCTATCCTTTTCTGTGATAATGAACAGTAGTTGATAACTTTGTTTTTGACTGTTTCAGGCCATTCCTTTCCTAGACTGTTAGAGGACTGTGGTCTTGGATCATAGCACATACTTCTTTTCTTTTTTTTGCAAACATTGTATTCCGATATTTCATATGAAAGGTTCTCTGCTTTTTGTGGTGAAACATCAAGTTTATTTTTCTTAGGTGCATGCCATACTTGTTTTTTTTGTGTTGGAGTGTGTTTAATTAGCCATACATTTTGGTCTCGGAATTTGAGTATAGCATAGCACAAAACTGACACATGTTTACAAATGGCTTTTGGTCCTTTCCCTGCTACACACTCACACACCGATTGTATAATACACCCACTTTTGTTACATATGGCAATGGAAGCAAAATAAGTGAGGGATTTTGTATTTTCTGAGTGAACTTGACCTTTGAAAAATATATGTGTACTAGTATTTGCGGTCACTAGTGCTAGTAGGTAGTTATTTTGCAGCATATTATAACCTCTTCTGTGCACAGCAGAATAATCTGACATTCCTATGCCCTCTTTATACAAATAGCCGCGTCCACACTGGGCGAGCCGCCTCGCGCGGCAATTGCCGCGCGCGGCGGCGCGCTCTGTGTGTACGCGCCTCGCCCGCGGCGCCCGCACGCTTTGCCTCGGCCGAGCGCTGCCGCGGCCGAGCCGCGCGCTGTCGGTTTTTGTCCGTGCTCAAAGGTGCCTCGGTCGTTTGCCGCGCGCAGTGTGGACGTACACGTGTTTGCTTCGGTCAAATTATGACAGATAAAACAAAATGGCGTGCGACACTTACGTATTACGCGAAACGGAATAACCGTAACTAAATATTATGTGCTACTTGTTTGTTTTAAACATAAAAAAATATTGAATTAGCTTTTTTTTGGAAAATTCTTTGTATGAACGTAGCAACAAGTCAAAAATCAAAAGCTGATTGCGTGCGGCGGCGCCATATTGTTTTATCTGTCAAATGGGCGAACAAGACGGCTCGGGCTTGCCGCGCGCGGCATTCGGTGAGCGTAATTTCATCCAATGCCCGAGGCATGCGCCGAATGCCGCGCGCGGCAATTGCCTCGCGAGGCCGCTCGCCCTGTGTGGACCCGGCTATTCAAGGAAATATGTGTTTATATTAACTATATCAAAATTGGGTAACACTGTTTTTGAATCCACACTTTTGTATAACTTTTCTTCTGGCCATTCTGTCGTATAAAGAATCTGACCTGAGAGGTTAGAATTATTATTTCCATTTGGTTTAAAGTTGTTGTTTCTGTCATAGTCCTTTAGCCTGAAATAAAAATATACATTAATCAACTACAAAACACTCAAACACAAATAATTGCAATTTAGTAGTTAAAAAACGAAATCAAATTGTGTAAACAAATACTAGTACATTATGTTACCTACCTTTCAATGAGCTTTTCCTTAGTACCAGTGACTTTTGCGCCCCTGTTTTTGAGCTCAGTCTTCAGTTCGGTGACCTTTTTCTGGCCGTAATCCATAACAAAGCCAATAACACCTCCAAATACAATAGAATTTCGATAAACAATAAGTTCAGTTCCTACGAGTTTATGCTATTTGACAGCTGTTTGGACCTGACGCATACGAAGCGCCGCCTGGTGGCAGAAAAAGTATGGAAAACCCTCATTAAAACAATCTTGAATGAAAAAGAAAGTTTTACTTTTAATTGTAATATTTTTTTCAAGATGGCGTCGGCTGTCATCATTCAGCCAAATCAAAAGAAATAGTTTTAATATTTCAGAAGAGATATGATAATGTTACACAGTAATTTAATTGATTCCAAACAATAAACATCGTGAATCTGCTTTTAGTTCTTTACGTTTCATACAATTGTAAATAAATAAATATAATATTATTTAATACACATTAATACCGATCATTCATAATTATTATGAATTTATAAAGCAGCGCGTGGGTCACGCTTAATACTGTATTTTCTAATCTGTGACAATACTTTTCTTTTTAATTTTTTTAGGTCACGCATAATACTCATTTGCTCATTAAATAATAGTCACTCAGACAAATTATTAGAACCGTTTTTGAATCTTTTTAATAGATAACCCTTTGATTGATCCAATATGTGCCAATATGCAGTTTAAATATTTTTTAATACAGTTGCTCAAAAAGTGGTACTTTTCGTAGCTGCAAATCGTGCGAAAAGTTGGTTATTTCGAACTAGTGCTTTTTACTTTTCAATTTTTTTTAATTTTCTGTTGTACTAACACGTCATACCTCATACATCCAAACAAAGGTCAATCACTTTCTCACTTTATTTATTACGTCATGCAGCATTGCAGGTGTATATCTCATAATTATGCTTAAAATATTTAAATTGCATATTGGATCAATCAAAGGGTTATCTATTAAAAAAACCCAAAAACGGTGTAAATAATTTGTTTGAGTGACTATTATTTAATGAGCAAATGAGTATTATGCGTGACCTAAGAAAATTAAAAAGAAAAGTATTGTCACAGATTAGAAAATACAGTATTAAGCGTGACCTACGCGCTGCTTTATAAATTCATAATAATTATGAATAATCGCTATTTTTGTGTAATAAATAATATATTTATTTACAATTATATGAAGTGTAAAGAACTAAAAACAGATTCACGATGTTTATTGTTTTGAATCAATTAAATTACTGTGTAACATTATCATATCTCTTCTGAAATATTAAAACTATTTCTTTTGATTTGGCTGAATGATGACAGCCGACGCCATCTTGAAAAAAAATATTACAATTAAAAGTAAAACTTTCTTTTTCATTCAAGATTGTTTTAATTATGTGTAAATGACACGTAAGATTTATAAAATAAGAGTTTTTCATAGAAAATGATGGATTCTGATGTTACCAGAATAGATTTAACACCGCCCTTTATACGAGCCAAGGCAAAAATTGCAAGTGAGAATATTTTACCCGCAAAATCGAAAGAAAAATTACATTGCCGTCTATGAACATTTTATTGGCTGGAAACGAGAAAAAGAGAATTATTAACAACTTGAATAAAACTTTAAACTTACCTGCAAAGGCCTTAAATGTGACCCTTGACAATTGCTCTAAAAATTGTAGGTAGGTACTCTTAATTTTTATTAGCCAGAAATAAATATAATTGCCCCTTTCAATTACTGTTTTAAACTTGTATTATTGCAATTTTTCGCAAATGTATTAAAAAACGTTGTTTGGTACACGTGTGGAAGTGTCATTTTAACTCGTCCCGAGTCTTGACCCTCGCCTTGCGGCTCAGGCCAAGACTCCTCGGGACTCGTTCAAAATGACATACTTTCCACACTTGTATCAAAAACTACTATTAAGCATAATTATAAGATATACACTTGCAATGCTGTATGACGTAATAAATAAAGTCGGAAAGTGATTGACCTTTGTTTGGATGTATGAGACATGACGAGTTAGTACAAAAGAAAATTAAAAAAAATTGAAAAGTAAAAAGCACTAGTTTGAAATATCCAACTTTTCGCACGATTTGCAGCTACGAAAAGTACCACTTTTTGAGCAACTGTATTAAAAAATAATTTTATTATACAAACAATGGACAAAATAGCGAATATGTCTATGTTGAATTCTGATTCTGAATGTATTATTTAGAACAGAAAAAGAAACACTGCGTAACATTGTACATTACATTACACAATTACAAATATAAAAAAAAAAAATTACTGATCACGTGAAATTTTCCGTTAGTAACTACTTATTAATTCGAACTATCTGCTCGAGACTTCTCGAGTCGGGTATAAAAGAGAAATCTAATAAGTCGAGACGAGAAATATTATAAATACGACGTCAGGCGTCATCAAAACAATCGCCATCGAGTTTGGAGCAGTGAAAATTACGATTACTATAAGTTTACACCTCATTTGCCCCAAATACTGAACCAAATTTACAGCAAAAGAGTTGTTAACTACGTATGCAATGCCCACAGCGCACAGTACACAACTGGGTATGAAATGAAGCCTGCTTAAATATAATAAATAGTAAACTTTTTAATATTAATTTTATTACCTTGTTTCCAGGAAAATGTCACGGCTGAAAGAAAGAAGTACCTAGAAGTTACCTCAGACATAGACAGTGCTACAAAACCGTACAAATCTGGCTCTTACCTTCATGATATATCTATATTGGTGATGCCCAACTACAGAGGGTACGGGATCGCACAGCAGTTCTTAAAAACAAGGCAAGTTAAAAGTAAAGAAAGCACGACTGAACATTTTGTCAAAATTTTTGTTTTTAAAGAAATATATTCTGTACGTCTGCTTTGTCAGGCACAAGACGGCTATGACAACACTATCAATACAAAAACCAAGTTATAAAAGATATACCTACATACCAAAAATTTACTTCGTAACTTCTTAATTATGAATGAAAATAATAGCGTCATGCCCGACATTCTGGTGGAATGGCCTAATAATATTTAGTTTGTAATAAAGATCCTTATTCTCCATTGTTTTTTTTTTACGACTACCAAATTGGAGGGGCGCGCCGCCTATAAAAGAGATAACACACCTCTTTCGTGACGAATGCGCGCACGCCGCACGTACAAGTAAGTGTCACGTGTCTGTGATAAGTGTTGCATACGAAAAAGGAAGAAAATCAAAGATAATTGGTTATTCATTACAGACGAATCATGTGTGCGGAACTTGGCATCCCACTGACAGGGGCGCTGATGACAGGGTACGGGACCCAGGTGGCGGGCACGAGGGACGGGTGGAGGACGGTCTTCGAAGTCAACACCGACGACCTGGCGAAGAAATACGACCTAGTCTTCGAGAATGCACCGCCGACATTCAAATATATGGAGCATGGGTCGCCCGAAGGACATTCATATTAATTCGCAATAGGTCTTGAAACTAAATTGTATATATACAAACTATGTGCGTGTTTTTTTTTTTTCATTCTAAAGTTTGTATTATAAGTAATAATTATTGGGTTATTATTAAATGCAGATCTGTATAATTTTTCAGCACACTAGGTAACTCCACTAATTAACTGAATGCATACCAGAAAAACTAATGCTGTGCAAAAAAAACAATTGATTAGCTGAACATGTCCTACAAAAAAAACTTAAACATCATACAAAACGAGATGGCCTTTTTAACCGAATTCACACCAAAAATATGGTTGTTGCATCGGATATATTTGAAAGTTTCACCAAAAATACTGACTTGCACACTAATTATCCTCGCACTGCACACTAAGATCCGACTCGGCCGGGTTAGGTTAGTTTTTTTTTTTTTTTATATCCAGTAAAACAGTTTTACTTACCTTTACCTTTAAATAGTATATTTAATTCGCATTATTTAGTGTGCAAGTCAGTATTTTTGGTGAAACTTTTAAATATTTTGATCGAAAAAAGGGAATATACATAATTATTTATATGTACAGTCCAGGAAATTCAAACCGTTCAGTTTTCTTCACTGTATATACATGTATACGAGTGCAGTAATATACAAATTTTCACGACACTGTTCAAAAATGTGGTCATAGATTACCTTAATTCAGTACAAAAAACTGTTTATACTTGGACATTTGTAAACTATTTATTTATTTAAACTCAATTGCACAAAAAAAAAACTTAACGTACAAAAGACGAACTTAATGCCATGCGGCATTCTCTACCAGCTTACTATATATCTATGTTAGCTCGCAACACGACAACAATGTAGCACGTAGCACGTTACGGTAACAGTTCGTATCTAATCTATAGATGGATTTCATAGTAAGATACGACTTTTAGAAATATTTCAGGTCGTCAATATTAATCGTCTGCTGCATGTGAAATTAAATTAACCAATGAGAATGCGCCATTTATGAGGTATTTTTTTTAAGCGTATAAATTATAAATATCTGCAAACGAGTTTATTTTTCTAAGTAAGATAATACGCGTCAGGTTTTACTTTTTAATAAAGTTTGTTAAGGCGCGTAAAACAATTTCCTACTATAAACAATTATTTATTTTTCAACACTTAACAATATATATCATTTCAAATGCAAATGAGTAATTTTCAAAAAACATTTATTTATTTAAACTTTATTGCACAAAACAAAAGTCAAAAAATGGCGGACTTAATGCCAAGTGGCATTTTCTACCAGTCAACCATTTAACCGAATGCATAAAAAATACCAAAAATACATGTACATAGTTAAGGGCTTTAATTAAAACAAAACTTAATTGATTCCTTTATGTTACGATAGTTACCCATATATTTTGTATGAATAACTTTCGTAACACAGAAGAAGCGATCGTAATTTTGTTTTTATTAAGCCTTTAACTATGTACATGTTTTTTGAAAATGACTCAAATACATTTCGAATTGTATATATTTCGAGTTCATAATATTTTTATAATTTAGCTGAAAAGCCATGACTTCATTCCATGAGATGCACGCGGGCAGGTTATAAACCTGAAGATCCTTTTGTCACCTCACTGACTGCAATATAATCAAAATAAAATGGTTGCCTACAGTTACGTGTGATACACAACTGAATAAACATTATTGACTTTGAAGACTCGTGGTTTACATTATTTAATGTTCAGTACTTTTCATCAGGCCAAAAAAGTTGCTGAGAATAGAAAGGCGTGGCGCGAGCTAATGAAGGTTCTCTGCACCTCCGGGGTGCCTTAGGACAACAACAACTTTTCATCAAAAAACGACGTTCACAATAATCTGGATGGAAGTTTTATCTGGAGCATTATGTTTATGTACCTAATCGAGTAGTAAGTACCTAATAGATGATTTTTTGTAATAACACATTTACATAAACACGTTTGTAAATTGCTGAAACTAAAATAAGAATGAAGCCAAAGTGAAAATTACCCAAGTTACCTATAAAACAATTAGTTATTTTATAGAGGTAAATTTCGAATAATGATATTGATATAATAGGAAATTCACAATAAAAAAAAATAAAAAATTGTAAAGCCACTGTGTACATAATAAGCCATTGTTCTCTCCCATATGTGTGACGTCTGACGACAAAACCAAACCGTGTTACAAAATTCTTACACAGTAGCGTTTCATTAGTCGTCTTGGATTTTCTTTTGTGAAACAAATTATTATACTTTAAAAAAAATCAATGGCATCAAAGCTCAATAAAGAGTTAACAGTGATCAAAGAAGATTAATTTGTGCTCTATGACAGAATACACTGGAATTTGACCCCAGTATTTATAGGACCAATAGGATAACGAGATCTGTCTCCACTTCTGAGACAACAGCCTGGTAAATGATCACTATGCGTTATACCACTTTTATACATGTGTTTTATTTAAATAAGTAGTATAATCTATATGATCATTATTTTATTTAGATGTTCATATTATAATATGCACTATAGTGTATATACTAGTGCAGTAATATATAAATGCAAATCTATTATGTTTAGTTAATGTGACAAGTACGAGCCATTGTGATGCAAAATCCGCTTTGTACTGGATTCCTTTGTGTCGTAATCCCTTTACAGACATTATAAGCACACTTCATTAAATTGTGTCATGTTACCAAAGAGATAAATATATTTAACTTTGGGTACATATTATATGTATGTAAGTATATCAATATCATACAAAGTATTCACGTAAGTTTATGGTAATACATTTTTATAAATCTTTAGGTAATTGATTTGTTTTAATTACTATGTTTGTCTGTAACTTTTGATCCTGCACCGACTACATTATTTCTGTTTAACCCAGTGGTTGACTGGTAGAGAATGCCTAAAGGCATTAAGTCTGCCATTTGTACTTTTTGTTGTATTGTGTAATAAAGTTTGAATAAATAAATAAAACAAATATAGAACTGTTTACTATTTAAACCAGATCGTATTGCGGAGAGAAGTTTGTCTGAATATTTTTGTCCGACAATGCCGATTGACCGAGTGTGGCTGAGATTCGAAAAACAGAAGAAAGACGGAACTACGTGGAAGTTGAGGATCCAAGATGCGCCAATGGCGAGGCTCGATGAAATTATCGACTTGCAGGCGAATAACTTTTCAAGGGACGCACCGATACATTATGCAGTGGGTAAGGAATATTGAATTATGGACGTGAGTTTGTCCCACAACCAATTATGTTAGGAACAGTTCAATTTTGTAATAAATCAAAATACATAACCCAATCTCTCTCTGTCTTCTTCGCTATGTGTCCCATTCCCGTATGGTGGTGGGGTCAGCCTTCCTTATATTCCTCCTCTCCTCCATAAATATAATAATTTTTGATATCAGGAAAAATCTTAATAGACTTATGTAGGATCGTCATTTGTTTTTTATGGGCGCGTGGCGCCGTGGCAACCTTGCGCCATCTGTTTTCATAATTCCTTTGTCCTCGCATCACGCCGCAACGGCTGGACAAATGTCAACCAATTTTAGTACAGGGATAGCTAGACATCCAAAGATGGTTATAGAATACTTTTTATCCGTCTCCGGTAAAGAAAAAAATACGCGGACGTAGTTGAGGGCGCCTCCTAGTATTTAAATAAATTGTTGAAAGAGAAATGTATCTTCCACAATTTAGTTTATCCAAAAAGTACATTTATTTAACTTAACGACTAACATCTTCTCCTCAAGGAGAGTCCAAGAATCCAAAAGCAGTACAGGATTACAAGGAGGACGTGTCCATGACAATACGCGACCCCGCCAGCCGCACGGTCATATGCTGCGAAGACAGCGGCGACGTAGTTGGAGACATTATCGGGATATCTTGCGTCATGGTTGGAAAGGAATTCAATGATTTCAATGGCGAAAAGTCAAAGGTAGCGCTTTGAGATAGTTACTATCACACCTGATATGTGCCCAAAGACGGAGTTTCCCAAAGCTCGATTATGTAAAAAAAACGAATTTATAAAACTTTTCTGAAATTATTTAACCTTTATTTGGTAGCGTTGGTCTGTCAGACGAAGTTAAAATATAAAAAAAGGACGGGTTGCACTCGGAAAGTGCCGGCAGAAGTGAAAACTCCGATTTTATTATATCTCACTGACACTTGATTTCTATTTTAATCTCTATTTCTTACTAATGTATGTTTATGATTACGCTTCACCATCTGTCACTTACAACATTTTGTTGTTCGAAGGCCCCCTTTCTTTGAAACAGACGCGGTTGCTAGGTTACCAACCGACTGTTATCTGACGCGCGGATCTGTCGCGAGTTTAACATTTTTTTACCCATCTAAAAATTGCCAAGCGCCGCTAAAGAAGTTTTCACTTCAAAAAAACTGAAAAGTAAAATGCACTAGTGCAGAAAAGTGGGACTTATTGTGCCTGCTTAGAAAACAGTCTCTTCGAGCACATCACATGCATTGTGAAATACTTACATCGAGATCGCGATACCTAAAGTTAAGCGTTTTTATTCTTCACATTGGTAATGCTATCGATTATGAGTAGGATGAACCCAAAAACTTCAAGTTCTGAAAGGAACAGGGATTCAGTTTTTTTTGTTGGAAAACGCTCAACTGCAGTATGTGGATTTCTTAGCTTATATATTGGCCGAGATCTTGTCACTTATTCCAATTAAAGCTGAACATCTTGGAAACTACTGGTCCTATTTCCACCAAACATAGCTAAGAACCATCTCGACGGACACGTCTTTCGATTTAAAGAAACCGTACTCAAATAAGTCCATCCGTTTGGGAGCTACAATATCACAGATATACAAATACACAGATACACTTTTTAAACTTATAACACCCCTTCTTTTTTTCTTCGGGGGTTAAAAATATAACCAATAATTAAAACTGAAAATGTTATATTTCGTTTCCAGGAAAACGTCACGGTTGAAAGAAAAAAGGCGATAGAAATTCTCTCAGAAATACTCAGTGCTACAAAGGCGTTTAATTCTAGCGTTTGCCTTCATGGTGTGTCTTTATTGGTGATGCCGAACTACAGAGGGTACGGGATCGCACAGCAGTTCTTAAAAACAAGGCAAGTTAAATGCTAATTAAAAAAAAGAATGCCGTCCTCCAAATATACGTTTTTATACTCGCGTACTATAATCTGTCAATTATAATTTCACAGACAAAATCACAGCAACGCACTTTTGAAACCTGTACCAAAATTCTATACTCTATAGTACCCGCTACCTACTGAACTTTGATATTTCATAAGACAAATCTCCACTCAACTCAAATGAGTAAACACCAGCATATATCTGATAAAAAAAAAACTACCCTTTCCTGATTAGTTGAAATTACTTGTCAAAAAAATTAACTAATCACGAGGCACCCGCCATGACCATCACGATAATGTTTTTTTTAATAGGTAAGCTTGAGTTGTATATTCGCGGCTCCGCTTCAGGGGCCAGGAAACTTAAAGCGAGGTACCAAAGACCATTTGTCTTTACAGGCGAATCATGTGTGCAGAACTCGACATCCCAATGACAGGGGCGTTGATGGCGGCGTACGGGACTCAGGTGGCGGGCACGAAAGACGGATGGAGGACGGTCTTCGAAGTCAAGACCGATGACCTGGCGAAGAAATACGACCTAGTCTTCGAGGATGCACCGCCGACGTTCAAGTACATGGTCGCTGGGCCGCTCGAAAAACATTAATATAAATTTGCAAAAAACTTTTGTCATTTAAAAAAAAAACAAAATTACGATAGTGTCTTTTGTGTTACGAAAGTTACTCATACAAATTATATGGGTAACTATCGTTACACAAAGGAATCAATTATGTTTTGTTTTAATTAAAGCCCAACAATTAACAATGTACATACATGTTTTTTGAAAATGACTCTTATCTGCACTTATGTGCATGATTTTTTTAACCGCCGCCTCCCACTATACACCAAGCCGCCAAAGTTAATCCTGTTTCTTAGAAAATGTCAACATGTTATGACTAGTGTGACCATCACGCGCTGTTTCTGTTCGCCGTGAAACAAGGCAAAACAACTTAACTTGATGGGTGATATATTTAATTTAAAAAATATATATTTTAAATAAAATAAGTTAATGAGTGCGATCATAGGTAAGTGTAAAAAAAGAACATGTAACTATTTATTCGTTTTTATACGGCTGATGGTAAGTACAATGGCCCTGGATGGACGTAAATATACTGGCACCATCTGTGTTATAACGAATAAAACTGTTTCTCTAAATGTGCTGTTTTATTTTTCTACAATTTCTTTTAAAGATATCAATGATAACTTTAGAATTCTCTAGCGTCGACATTCAAAATCGAGCGAGCACGAGAACACGTGACGACTCTGTGATGATGATAATGTTGAAATAATGTCAAAATAACTTAACTTGATGGGTGATATATTTAATTTAAAAAATATATATTTTAAATAAAATAAGTTAATGAGTGCGATCATAGGTAAGTGTAAAAAAAGAACATGTAACTATTTATTCGTTTTTATACGGCTGATGGTAAGTACAATGGCCCTGGATGGACGTAAATATACTGGCACCATCTGTGTTATAACGAATAAAACTGTTTCTCTAAATGTGCTGTTTTATTTTTCTACAATTTCTTTTAAAGATATCAATGATAACTTTAGAATTCTCTAGCGTCGACATTCAAAATCGAGCGAGCACGAGAACACGTGACGACTCTGTGATGATGATAATGTTGAAATAATGTCAAAATGTGTTCCAATTGCAACTGAAATCATCACTCATTCAAGATGTTTCTGCAAAACTATAAATAAGTATGAATTATCGAACCCGTTCACAAAATTTCACGAAAGAAATGCGATTTCGATCAATCAAGGCGAGAATAACCGGAAATCTGGACAAATAGACATTCGGACATACGACAGCCCCGTGTCGTGAACCGTTCACCGTTTACATTGCTAACACCTCTTAAAAATACATTAGAAAAAACAGGTTGATAAATTAATGTAACCTTGACCGAATCAGTAATGTCTATCCCTATTAACCACATAGTATAACTTCATTAACCACATAACTAAGACATCGTTGTCAATTTATTTTGCGTCGGAAAATAGATAACATATCAAACATCATTCGGTGGTATATTTAGATGTTGTTTAGTATTCATTACATTTAGTTGAAACATGGTTGTGGATAAAGTGTGGCTAAGATTCGAGAGGAAGAAGAAAGATGGCACTACGTGGAAGTTAAGGATACAAGATATGCCGCCGGAGCGGCTCGATGAAGTAATAGCCCTGAAGACTAAATACTTTGCTAGGGACGAGGTTGTGCATAAGGCAATAGGTGAGTGATCTCTAAAAACCGGTAATGGACTGCATTGTTAAGACATTGTTCCAGTTTTTTTTTTATATATTTTCGTTTTAGTTTCCGCAATCACGCGGTTAATATTTATTTCAAGTTTATATAGTACCTGGGCGTTTCCCGGATCTCTGTCACTATAGGTGAGCGTTTTCCAAAAATAAACCCGAATTCCTATTTCTTCGATATCAAAAATCATACTAAAACTTTAGGTTTGAAAATTGAATTAACATTTTTCGTTCAATAGCGATGCAATGCCGAAAAATGCATGGACAGTCATTAAATGGACAGTTATTAATGCAATATCGATTATGCAGAAAACGGAATTTATGTTGATATCGGGGGAATAAGAAATAATGTTCAAGAGGAAAATAATAGCAGAATCTGGGCAAAATTATCATAATAAATCTGTTCAAAGTCGATTTTAGTTAACTAAAACACGATTTTAATTTAATTAATCGTACCCAACTACTACTACTATTTGATAACGGGAAAGGGCGGTTGCAACACACAGAGGTTAAAAAATATACATATAGAGATGACAGGTGTCAGAATTGATCGGTTTCCTTAACGGCCGAAGGGGTTTTTTCCAGGTGTTACTAAGAACCCAGAGGCAGCAAAGCAGTACACAGACTATTCCTATATGACAATGAGTGACCCAACATGCCACACGGCCATATGCTGCGAAGACGACGGGGACGAAATTGGGGCCATTCTCGGATTGTCTTCCGTCTCAGTTGGAAAGGAGGCGATAGACTGGGACGAAATAGTAGAAATGATGAAGGTTAGTTCATTGGAGCTGCTCTTTAACTGTGTGTGTTTTGGATCAAATCTTAGAATGCCTACTATATCGTTGAAATTGTTTAAGACGTTCGAATGCTCATAAAGAGCTTATCTTGTAAATATGACCCCAGATAGCCATTGTCCGAGGACAAATGGAATTAAGAACAAAAAAAAACGCAAACTAATTTATATCGTATTTTCTATGTCACAAGTTTAAAATTGGTATAGCATAGCTCTTGCGAAACGGAACTCAGGTTTGACCCTCTTGGCATATCATTTCCATCGCGTGCGTAGCGACTTCTGCTGTTGACTGTACAAGGCAACTGCATCCTAAGTAAGTTAAGGTGGACAGTCATCACTGTTCAGAACATCTGAACAGTGACTTCCATGTTGAAATAGGTTAAAGAATGAAAACTTTAAGTCGTTATAAATATAAGTAAGAAAAGTTCATATTGCAAATGCAATTCGCTTTTTATAAAAATCGCCGTCCTCTATTTTATCCCTCACACTAAAAGTCCTTCCGTGACCCTCAAACAGTATAAATGTATCCGACATATGTTGGAACTCAAAATCTTTCAAATCGTCATCGATCCTTTTCAAAACTCTTTTAGCATTTTCTCCTATTTTAAAAGCATCTAGATTGGTTGTTGATTCACCAAAATGATCAAAGGTAGCACTTTTACAACTCTAAAGGAACATATGCTTCAAATTTCGTGATCCATGCATCATTTTATCGTTTAAATATTATTGCCATTTGTATTTTAAATTTGTACAGGAAAAGTTATCGGAGCCCACGCCGGAAGGTATGAAGCTAATAGAAGTATTTTCTGCAACTTCTAAAATGTACAGTCCCATAAAGGAGTTAAATCTTAGCTCCTATTTGGATGACATGTCCATACTTGTGCTGCCAGAGTACAGGGGATATGGGATTGCACAGCAGTTTTTAAGAGCAAGGTAAATTCAAAAATGAATTATAATAATTTAAAGAATATTTATCAGTAAGCATTTATGTCACGCAGTGATTTACGCCTAAATCTGCAAGCAGCCAATTGGAGTAGCGACCAAAAACTACAACGAATGGCTTGAAATACCGAAAAGATATGTTCAATTAATTCAAATTTTCGGGAACAACAACTAACTAAAGTTTTAGATACCGTTCATCCGTTTCAAACGATCGGAAAAGTTCAATTAATGTAAAAACAAAGACATAAATATCAATTACATTAAAAGATTAAAATTCACAAAAAAAATGTCTGACACGGCCCGACATTTTCCAAACTCGTATGGAAACTCGAAACGTTTATAATAATTATTAGAGACTACAAGGTGCCTGCAACATCACCCGCGTACTTTTTTTCTTTACCATAGTTGGGTAAAAAGTATCCTAAAACCATCTATGGATGTATTGGATGTCCAGCTATCCGTGTACCAACAATGGTTAAAAGTCGTCCAGGCGTTTGGCGTGATGAAAGGAAAAGAAACCAACGGATGGCACCAGACTGGCATGGCGTCGCGCGCCCGTACAAACCAAAAGGCGATCTTGCATCGCGCTACTAAGATTTTTCCTGAAACCATGACCACTCTCCATTGAGCTTTCGTCACAGAATACTTAAACACTAAAGTTCCATGCTTTATGCTTTCGAGCATCTTCGGGGTTCGATAGTTCTGGGGCACGGTTACTGTTCAGAAAGAAATACAAAAAAAGGGTCAGGTGTTGTCCAGTATATTGGACATTTCCAATTAAGGGTAGTTGCTTTCGTTACAGACGACTCATGTGTACAGAACTCAACATCCCCAAGACGGGAGGGTGGATGACTGGGTTCGGGACTCAGGTGGCGGCCACAAGGGACGGATGGGACACCGTCTTCCAAGTCAAGTATGACGACCTGGCGCAGGCGCACGACCTCGTCTTCGAGGATGCACCGCCGACCATGAAGTACTGTGTGGCTGATCCAGTCAAAGAGAGCTAGCACAATACATCGACCTATGTATACGCTTATCTACGATAAAGCCTACCACTTAAGATCATTCTTCAGGCGGGGCCTGGGTGGGTCCTGGCCATGGCCTATGAGATGAAGGAATGAATTTTTATGGGTAACCTAAAATCCTGGGGTGAACACTAGGCTATATTGGGGTGGGCACAGTCCACCCACCCTAAGTACGCCTATGCTTATAAAATGTTTCAATTTGTTATTTTTGCAAGTTTTTTTGTTTTGTTTCACCTTTTTGAACGCGTTTACATCCGTTTGTTTTATTATAATAACCAGTCCAACATCAAAGGTGGCTTTAGGGGGAATCGTCCCGGACGGCTGCCCAGGTGAACTAGCGTTTTTGGCCAGGTCTAGGGCGCCTAAAAAGCCTTGAAAAGCGTTTCAAGCTGGGAACGCGGAGGGCAAACGAGCCCGGGGACGGTCCCCAACCAGATGGACCGATCAAGTAAAAGGCAGATCAAAAACTAGGTCTTGAGCATCCACAACCACCGATGAGCACGATCCTCAGTCATGAGGGCGCGGTCAGAGAGAGGGCGCCTAGAGCGCCGCACAGTGAGTGATTCGTCCAGGGCACATCCAACACACACTCATCTGTATCATTTTTGTACGACAACACAGTTAGGTACTGTGTTTCACTATACTTTCGCTTTCGCTATTGTAATTTCTAGAGCGAACGTACCCTTACTTAGGAGACAAGTTGAAATACGGCATTTGACTGTAGTAAAAATAAATTGCATCATTGAAATCACTAAACACACATTCCAAAATTACTAATAACTTTTTGACATTCTACTATTTTTAATTGGACAAAAACTGAAAAGAAGACGTCTTTTGGCTACAGATTTTTATGACGTCACAAGCTAGTATCTCCATTTCCATACAAACTTCATAATAACAGATCGTTTTTGACATTACATAAAGAGTTGCTGATTTGAGCTGTCATCAAAAACCGTATTACACGTGAGTCCTAAGCCTCCCGCTAGCACTTACGCACTTACCCAGGGTTCATGGTGATGAACACGGAACAGGTCGGGTTGAGGCTGATCTCGGTGCCCTCGAACACGAACCGCTTCTCGCGGCGCAGGATGGCCAACTGGATGGACAGGATCTGCTGCGCCACCACCGATAGCACCTCCAGCTCGATGCGGTTGAACTCGTCGAAGCACGCCCACGCTCCTGACTGCGCCAGACCCTGGAACAGAAAACACATTGTTATATGACAATTGAGCAATTTTGTAATAGTATATGGAAGATTAGAAAACTACCGTTTGTAATCATCTAAACTTTTCAGATTACAACGCACAGTGCCAAATAATGCCACATTTTTCGCCATGGACAACCTGATACAGAATTGGTTAGAACTTATCATTAGAAACCTCGGAATATACTACAACAGGTAGCTGTTGTGTTTATTTTCCAACTTATTCATGTTGGTAAAGTGACGTAATTTTCGGGCAAAAGAAAATCAAAGTAATCCATCTCTTCAACTTTAAGAAATGTTTTGAATTATAATGTTTAAAACGTAATATTGATCGTAGCTTTATGTTTAGAAACGATTTACAACCTTCTACAGGCATTAGAAGTCAAAATATTACTATTTTAGTTTTTTTGTTTTTATTTTTTTTCTCCCAAACGTGCAAGTAGTGGCTGGTAATTTTGATATGTGAAGTACCTCTGAGCGTCCTGAACATGTGATATTAAAATGAGCGCGGTAGCTCGTGGGGTCTCGAAGAAATATCAACTTCGGTTTTGATAAAAATATCATCGTCTAGGGTTGATACTTTTCGGTCAATAATATTTGACTGAATAGTAATAATGTTATTAATTATTTGAATCTTACAAATTATTACCTTTGTGTATAAATCAGTATTTTAAATTGGATATTAAGTAAATAAATAAATAATAATTTTCTTCGGTTTCCGCGCCTGTCACAGATTTCAATAAAACAATTTAAACGGATTCTATCGCGTATATGATATTAAAATAAAGGCGTACATACATGCCAGGTAGGCCTAATGTGTAAGAACAGTTATGCATGTGCCAGAAGGGCATTAATTTTTTTATTTTAAAATATCTACCAGCGGTTCGCTATCAGTCTTTAGAGCTAAAACAGTCGCTAAAGTTGTTAGCAAGATGCAGAGGGGAAAGTCGCCCGGCCACGACGGCCTCAGTATTGAACACTTCAAGTATGCCGGCGTTCATCTGCCTCGTGTACTTGCGATGTTTTTCAGTCTGTGCTTGAGCCATTCATACTTACCCAGGACATTCATGAGGACTATAGTAGTACCAGTGCCCAAGAACAAAACCGGAGATTTTGTCCAGTAGGGACAACTATCGGCCCATCTCGCTGGCAACGACAGCGGCTAAGATACTCGCCAGTATGCTGGACTCTATAGTCGATCTGCATCTAAAGATACGTGATGCTCAGTTCGGTTTCAGAACTGGGCTGTCTACTGAAAGTGCCATTTTAAGTCTGAAGCATACTGTCGGGTATTATACGCAAAGGAAAACAGACCAGAAAATACATAAGTGACTCATTCATTGATACATATGTATTGCCCTTTTAATTTGCTCGCCGCAATGTTCAACTAATGATGTTAGTTAATAATCACTATAATCTTGCGGTCTAGTCGGTGAAGGATAAGGTTTAGGCAGCCGTCTTGTTGGTACAGCCGTGGCATGAAAAATGTTCGTCTCTTTTGAACCTTAACACCAACATTGACTCTAAGTGACTCCAAAAGTGAAGAATCTTTTTAATCTTCAACATAGACATATTTGTATACATAATATGTATACTTATAGTATTATTTGTTTTGGTTTTTTTCTATTATATTCTATTGATGGAAGAGCGGGATTTCCGGACACCAGCATATGTAAAATTAAAGAAGTTGTTTTCGTACCTACATTTTATGAAACCGGAATAATATTTTTAGTTTTTATTATATATTTTTTTAATTAAAATGTTGTGATTATTTGTAAAGTAAGTAGAAAAGAAAGTTCCTATGAATGTTTACATAAAAATTAATTAACCGAAAATTTGATCGAATTATTTTGGCAGCCCTGACAAAAAGTATTATTGGCATGTATCTTGAAGACCCCACGAGCTACCGCGCTCATTTTAATATCACATGTTCAGGACGCTCAGAGGTACTTCACATATCAAAATTACCAGCCACTACTTGCACGTTTGGGAGAAAAAAATAAAAACAAAAAAACTAAAATAGTTAATATCTTGACTTCTAATGCCTGTAGAAGGTTGTAAATCGTTTCTAAACATCAAGCTACGATCAATATTACGATTTAAACATTATAATTCAAAATATTTCTTAAAGTTGAAGAGCTGGATTACTTTGATTTTCTTTTGCCCGAAAATTACGTCACTTTACCAACATGAATAAGTTGGAAAATAAACACAATAGCTACCTGTTGTAGTATATTCCGAGGTTTCTAATGATAAGTTCTAACCAATTCTGTATCAGGTTGTCCATGGCGAAAAATGTGGCATTATTTGGCACTGTGCAACGTTTCCTCGCCTCCCACAGTTCGGGTCTGTCTTTCGGTCTATTCCAAGGACATGAACATAAGCACTCATCTTTTTTTCATGTGGGTACACGACACATTTTTTATATTAAACCATTGAACAAAGATCAAACCTCAAAGAAAAATTAAAATGCGTAACCTGGTGGAAAAGACCGGATCGAACCCGGTACCTCTGGATTGCCGGTCCAGCGCATACGCGCATTTAAATTTTTCTTTGAGCTTTGATTTTTTAGGGTTTCCCTAGTCAACTAGGAACCCTTATAGTTTTGCCGTGTCCGTCTGTCCGTCTGTCTGTCTGTCTGTCTGTCTGTCCGCGGCTTAGCTCCGTGATCGCTAGTACTAGAAAGCTAAAATTTGGTATGAGTATGTGTATGTATCACGCCGACAAAACGGTAAAATAAAAACTAAAAACTTTTTTTCGGATACCTCCCGAAAGTGAGGGTGATTTTTTGTATTCGTTCCGACACTATTGTGTGGGGTGTCGTTGAATTGGTCTTTTAAAAATAATAGGGGTATCCAAACATTATTTTTTGATAGTCAGCAGTTTTGTAAATATTCGCTCCGAAAATAAAAAAAAAATAGTGTCCCCCCCCCTATAACTTTTCACCCACGGGTCAAAAAAATAAGGAAAAATTCATGAAAATGAGGCCTTATTATTTACTTTCAATGAAAGCTATATTGAATAAATTCGGTCAAGCCGTTTTTGAGTTATCGCAAAATTTCATAATTTTCTTTAAAATGACGTAAGTGCCGTTGGCGTTTACGACCTTTTTTATAGAACTTGAAATCTTACTCGTAATTTAAACCTCGGACTTAAAACCACTGTTTTAAGCCCGTTTATTGTGAAGGATGGGCAACTACGGAACCCTACACTGAGAGTGGCCCGACATGCTCTTGGCCGGTTTTGTATCAATGGTTTAAGATAGGGAAATATGTTGCAGTGATTTATTGTTTTTCATTGTGTACCTTGAAGAATTTTCCTAGCGCCTTATAGTCCAGTCCATCGGAGCAGTTGAACACGACACACTTCTTGGCCACGGCCTTGGCCAGGTCCTTGGTGGTCTCCGTCTTGCCGGTGCCGGCGGGGCCTTCCGGAGCCCCGCCCAGATTCAACTTCAATGCACTCATTAGTGTTCTGGGAAAAATAACATATTAGGTTAAGGCTACTTATCCGTTAAAAAATGCTGATTGTTTTAGAATTTTTTTTATGATCAAATATATTTCGTAACATATTATCAATGTTACTACTTAGAACAGGGACATTGCGATTTATTGGTATATATTTGAAAGCTGCAGTTTAAATTTTTCATTAATAATTTTCCGAGATTTGAACAGTTTTGGAAGAAAAATGCTTTCGGACAAATGAAAATTTGGCGAAACTTTACAAACGGGAAACAAACATTCGGACTTACGATAGGTAACTCCCGGTGTTGTTCTCTGCCTCCTGCGCTACTACCACTCCTGGTAAAGTCGGGTATTAATTATTAAGCGCTGACAACGGTAGGAACAGTCAGACCCACATGAAGCAGCGGTCAGTCAAATGCGTCCAGTCGGCCGATGTTGCCCAGGTACTCGAACCCGTACTCCACGTCCGTGGTGATCATGCACCAGGTCACCTTGTGGCCAGTAGCGGAGCTGGGATATCCAGTACTAACCGGTTATAGACACTGGTAGTCAAGTTAGACTCACCTGAAGCAGCGATCAGTCAAAGGCGTCGCGACCAGCCGGCCGATGTTGCCCAGGTACTCGAACCGGTACTCCACGTCCGTGGTGATCATGCAGCAGGTCACCTTGTCCCCGCCAGTAACGGAGCTGGGATATCCAGTACTAACCGGTTATAGACACTGGTAGTCAAGTTAGACTCACCTGAAGCAGCGATCAGTCAAAGGCGTCGCGACCAGCCGGCCGATGTTGCCCAGGTACTCGAACCGGTACTCCACGTCCGTGGTGATCATGCATCAGGTCACCTTGTCCCCGCCAGTAACGGAGCTGGGATATCCAGTACTAGCCGGGTATAGATACTGGTAGTCAAGTTAGACTCACCTGAAGCAGCGGTCAGTCAAAGGCGTCGCGACCAGCCGGCCGATGTTGCCCAGGTACTCGAACCCGTACTCCACGTCAGTGGTGATCATGCAGTAGGTCACCTTGTCCCCGCCAGTAACGGAGCTGGGATATCCAGTACTAGCCGGGTATAGACAGTGGTAGTCAAGTTAGACTTACCTGAAGCAGCGATCAGTCAAAGGCGTCGCGACCAGCCGGCCGATGTTGCCCAGGTACTCGAACCCGTACTCCACGTCCGTGGTTATCATGCAGCAGGTCACCTTGTCCCCACGCCAGTAGTAGCGGAGTTGGGATATCCAGTTGAAGTCAGCTATATCGCAGACGCGCTTTTCTACCATTTCCTCTAGAATAGAACGGCCTGGTGGGAAAAATATACAAAAACTTCTTATTATTAAAACTTATTTTTTTACTCTACGTGAGAAAACACATAAAAACGCTTAAAGAAGCAAACGGAAAAAGATTTTAAACTAAATTTTATAACTGATTTTAATGGTACCATATTATTTATTTGTTCAAACGGGTGCCGCTATGATTGCAGTCGACGTGACGTCATTGCGTTATGTAAACACAGCGCCCATAATATAACCTCAGACTGTAAACACATTACGGAAACAAAAAACTCATGCGGTGTTTTTACACTTCTCGAACATTGAGGAACAGCATACCAATGATAAGGATAGTAACTCACTCATCATTTAAACCTATTTTAATGACATTTAATGATTGAATGTTTTTTTTTCTACTAATTTACTATATCGCCTTGAGATCAGCGAACGAAATATAAAACATAGAAGCCTAACTAGCGTCGGAAAATGGCCCCACAGATTTTGTGTCAGTTAAGGCGGGGCGTAAATTTTGTGTCAAACGGCTGTCTAGTTTGCAAATGGCGACGCCGCCGAACAGTTGCATTACGTGAAATAAGTGAAGTCTCAAAGTAAGAAAATATGCCGTACTGTTGAGTAAAATGGTGTATTAGTCACTCATGAAAGCACAAAGAAAAGATGGTATCAGTTTTCATACGTAAGTAAAGCCTTACACATATTAATTTAATTTATTTTACGGAATAGATTTTGTATAGGGATGGTGTTATGCCATATGACTAATTTATATACGATGTTTGAAAAAAGTAATGCAATCAGTGGCGTGCCTAGACTTACAGGAGAGGGCAAGCCCAGGGATATGTTTTGGTAATTTTTTAGTGGGTAAATCCATTTTATTGCCGCATTACTGTTCAATGTAAAATTTCAATAATACACAGGTCGGGCGTGGGTTTTGGGGAAAATATGAGCTGTTTTTTCTGAGCGAAAGTTAGAGTGCCTACCTTTCCTTCGCCTATTATAAGACTAGTAGAAGTTTACTAGGGCAAGCCGTGCTTTTGGGCTTGTACGACAGTACCCCCACTGAATGCAGCTTTAAAGTGTTCAAAGACCGTTCCTAAAAGGCTATGCGTTTTCCGTCAGTCCGGCAGGAAAACGTATAAGTACCTAATTATGTTTGATATTTTTTCACTAGAAAGGTTGTATCGACTTTACCTACATGTAAAATATAAATTATTACAAAGAAGGAGAAATAATAATAATAATAATAAAGCTACACGGGCGGTTCTACAAGGCCCTTACGGGGCCCGATGTAGATCTGCTCGCGTCGGTGAACTGGCTACGCTTCGGGGATCTCTTCGGGGAAACCGAAGGTTTTGTCTGTGCAATTGCGGACGAAGTTATGATGACGAACAATTACCGGAGATATATCCTGAAGGACGGTACGGTCGACATTTGTCGGGCATGCCGCCGTCCCGGTGAGTCACTCAGGCATATAATCTCCGGTTGTTCTCATCTTGCTAACGGCGAGTACTTGCACAGACATAACCAAGTAGCCAGGATTATTCACCAGTAACTTGCTCTTCGATACGGTCTTGTGGGGTCTGAGGTGCCGTACTATAAGTACGCACCGATGCCAGTTCTTGAGAATGGTCGTGCCACGCTCTATTGGGATCGATCTATCATCACGGACAGGACTATTGTAGCCAATAAATAAATAAATAAATAAATAAATATTAAGGGACAATCATACACAAATCGACCTAGTCCCAAACTAAGCAAAGCTTGTACTATGGGTACTAGACGACGATATACATAATATATAAATACATATATAGATAACATCCATGACCCAAGAACAAATATTTGCACAAATATTTGCCCCGGCCGGGAATCGAACCCGGGACCGCCGACTCAGTAGGCAGGTGTCTACCAACCGAGCCAAACGCGTCGTCAAAAAATAAGCCTGATATCGTGTTGGTAGATCGATCCAAGCGCCAGGCAGTGCTCGTCGACATCACCATCCCCCATGACGAAAACCTCGTGAAGGCTGAGAAGGACAAACTCAGCAAGTACCTTGACTTGGCTCACGAGGTGACCGCCATGTGGGATGTTGACTCGACGATCATTGACCGGATAGTCGTTTCGGCGAACGGTCTTATAGCGAAGAGTCACGACAAATATCTTAAGAGACTCTCGCTAGGTGGCTGGATCAAGGGCCAGATACAGAAGGCGGTACTCCTGGACACGGCGCGCATCGTCAGGAGGTTCCTCTCTCTGCAGCCCTAACCACCGGTAGCCTGGGCCCTGCCCCGCTGCCGGCGGCACCCTAGGTTAGGTTTTTTTATAATATGTTTATATATTTTGAAATTTCTTTATTGTATTTTACTTTTAATATACAGATATTGTAAAAACCTAGCCTAAGAATTTAATAATAATAATATTTATTGCAACCAAGTACTTAATAACTAGGTACAAGGACCCTGTCAGGGTGTAGCAGAAAGTAAACATTTTTTGTAGTCTGGTTTACCAAACTTACTAATAATAGGTAACTTATACTAAGTAATAACAACTTAGTGTTTCTCTTAATTTAAATAAAAATTGTTTTAAAATTTAATAACTATAAAAACAAGCATCATACTTTTATGAGCATGATATCATAGCATATGTGTCATATACATTGTGCTGTGCAATCGATTTGTACATAATTATTTAAATATTTTTCTCGTCCATAAATTCCGCAATTGAGTAGTAGCATTTGTCTATGAGTATTCGTTTTAGATTGCTTATAAAGGACGAGTCTTTAAGGGTGTTTTTTATATTAATAGGGATTTTATTGTATATTTTAATTGCTCTGTAGTATGGTCCATTTTTGTAGATTTCTAGTTTAGGTTCCGGGAGTTCGAGATTTTGGTGGCGACGAGTGTTGTGATTGAATTTGAAGAGATGTATATTTTTTCTTACAAACGTGGCAACTTCTAGGATATAGAGGGAGGGGAGAGTTAATAGTTTTAGATTTTTGAATTCAGGCTTACAGCTATTTGGTTGGTGGATATTGGCCAGGATTCGTATACACATCTTTTTCATAATGAAGAGCTGGTGAGCATCTGTGCTGTGGCCCCACAACAGGAGCCCGTAACGTAGCCACGCGACCGCCTGCGTGTGATACGCGGTCAGCGCGCACTCCATGCTAGTGTTGCTCTTCAATATGTTCAGTGCGTATACGAATCGGGATAGTTTATTTTTTATTGTTTCAACATGTATTTTCCAGTTTAAATTACTATCTAATTTGAGGCCCAGTAGAGTACAATCGGTGACTTCTTCAATGTTTAAGTTTTTTGCTACAGTGTCTAGATTAAGTGGCTGTTTTTGTCTCGGTCTGAATTGAATAAGTTTTGATTTGTCGGTATTTGTTATAAGGTTGTGATCCTGTAGCCAACGGGTCACGGAATCGAATGTTTCTTCTATGTATGTATTGCTATTTAAAGTTGAACATTAAAATAATAGAGATATATCATCAGCGAACATTACTACTTTATGGCTGGTGATTTTTGGAAGATCGTTTATGTAGATGAGAAACAGTACACAACCTAAAACACTACCTTGAGGGATTGAGCTATCAGTATATTTGATTTTTGATTTAAAGGACTGTAATATTCCGGTATGGTTACTAATGTGTTCTATTTCTACGTATAGTTGTCGCGATGTCAAATATGATTTCAACCAGTTTAAGGCCTTACCGCGTATGCCAATTTCATTTAATTTGTTTAGTAAAATATTATGTGAAACTCTGTCATATGCTTTAGACATATCTAATAATAAACCCACTGCGTATTTTCTGTCTCGTAAATACTCAACTATAGTTTGGACATAATTATAAAATTTGGACATAATTTTAAATAAATAAAGGAGATAATAATAATATTAGTAACAACAAGGAACAAACAAAAATTCCTTAAAGTATGTATTTTTTTTTAGAAATTCGTATGTAAGCAATAACCTAACATTCAAGATTTATAATGAAGTGAAAAAAATTACTCTTTATTGCATTAACGATTCACCAATTATGAGTTTTCACTGTCACCGCCATATTACCATAAACAAATGTCATGCGTTTAGTCGAATCACAGCTGGCCATTCGGAAATTGACGAATAACATTCATTTGTTAAGCGTAATTGAAAACATTTGACTGGCTGTGATTGGTGGACCGGTGCGTATGCGCATTTCGACTATTGGGCCGGTTTTTTATTGCAACTTTGTATGAAGCTCGTGTTCTATGTTTTATTCGTTCGTTGCTTAAGATTAAAAAAATGAAACCAAAAATCCCAATAAGATCTAAATTATACAATTTAGACACATTATATCGCCTGTATTCATTATTTGAGCCTTCCTAAGGTTTCGGCAACTATTACAGTTACCGTTGTCAATGTTTGACTGAGAAAAACAACGAAACGTCAGAAGGAACATTAACTGAATAATTGTAACCTACCGTGCACATCAATAACGATGAGTGCCTCGATAGTGACCCGGTTGCCGGGCTCCAAGTCACCTTGCACCAAGTACACGAGCCCGGTGATTTGCTCTGTACTCCTCGCAACCATGTCGGGCAAGCTATTGGTCTCGATCGCTTCTATTGCCTGGTGACAAGTCAATGGATAATCAACAAAATAAAAGCAACGGGCATATGCAGACCAAGTTGTTTGTTGTTGACAACAAGAAAGCTATTGAACAAGAAGAAGGATATAGAATAAATTAAAATACCATATCAAATGTTCAGATAGACTACTTCCAATTTTATCGTATCTATACTATTATAAAAGTCTAGATTTGTATTGAGAACCATTTTTCAGGAAAAATCTTAATATCGTCAGGATCGTCATTTGTTTTGTATGGGCGCGCGGCGCCGTGCCAACATGGCGGCATCTGTTTTCATAAGTTCCTCTGTCCTTGCATCACGAAACAGCTGGACAAATTTTAACCAATTTTGGTACTGGACATTCAACGATGGTTATAGGATACTTTTTATCCATCTACGGAAAAAGAAAAAAATACGGGTCAGGACCAAAAAGTTGGACGTAATTTAAGCGTAGTTAGCCTTAGAAAAAGAAGCGATCGGTTTAAGCTCCGTTGTGCGACAAAAATTAACGACACAATAATGAACCTCAAAACTACAATTGAGGTTCATTATTGTGTAAAAGGTACTCCTTAAGGTACATGACTCGGTGGTTAATTTGTCGCCGTACAATGGAAAAATTTAAACAATTTTTTATTAAATGAGTTAAGGTAGTAAACTTTATGGTGTTCACCCATACGCGGACAAAGTTGCGGGCACCCCCTAGTATCTTACTAAAAATGTATCTACACAGACAAATCGGTACCTCAGTCGTGTAGTGGACGCAAGAGCCAGTCTGCACGATCTGCCCTGGCCAGATGAGCACCCAATCCTCGCGCTTGGTGAGCGGGTACGCGTTCACCGCCTCCGAGCCCACGTCCCTAAGGCTCACCACCATCTGCTGTTCCAACTGTTGGAGCCAGCGCTCCACCATGCCCTGATAGAGTAGGAGAAACTCTTTAGTATACAATTTTATGACCATATTATGGCGAGGAAAACCGCTACACAAGGCTCCTATTTAGTGGTGGTTTATGTATGCATGTATGTAAACACTTTATTGTACATAAAAACAAGAAAAACACATTACAAAAGAATAAGCATGTACAAAGGCGAACTTATTCCTTTAAGGGATCTCTTCCAGTTAACCTTTGAGCAAATGAGTGCTAGACACAAACACAGTGGTTTATCCCTTGAATATCTAAAGAAACTTAAGGAACCTGTGACTGTTTTTGGTGGTGTACGCAAGGAGGTCTTTCCTTAACAGCTTTCAAAGTGCTTCATTCACAAAAAAAAGTAAGTTTATCGAAATCTCAAAACCCTAAATAATGCACCCGAAAAATATGATGAAAATATCCACTGCTAATGTGTCCTAAATTGTTACCTTGGCATCAGCCGGCTGTATGCTGGACGAGAGCTTGACCACCTCTCCCTCCGCGGAGGCTATGCCGACAATTTCCTTCGCCGCATTGAAGTCCAGCGTGTATATCCCCTCGAAGCACTTCTTCAGGTGAGGCTGCACCTTCATCGGGTCCTTGGTTTCGGAGAGGATCTCGAGCAGCTCGTCATTGGATAAGAAGAAGAATCTGGAAGGGACACGGGAAATTCTCGGCGCATTGTCCAAATTGATGAAGCGTGTCAGTCCCAAATCACGCAAAGGGCCCCCAAGGACTCGCAGATTCAAACAACACCAAAAAAAAAAAAAAAAGGACTCGGGAAATCTCATAACTGAGTCTAATACTGAGCGAGTCAGAATTTGCCGGTCCTCGGTATCTTACATATTATATTTGCCGGCAAACTTTTTGAACAAAAATGGCGGTTCTGCGCATGTACATTTGTTCGTAACTCGGCTACTGCGCAGTCAAGGTTATGCAAGAAGTTTGCCGACGACCGTTCCAGAAATGTTGGCTTGGATCGTAGTACAAATGTTTTGTTTTAATCGTTCGTTTATTAAATTATTTATTGTTTCTGGAGAGACCGATGAGTATTGAAACAGAGGTGAGTAGAAACGAGGTCAATTTCTCGGTATTTAAATCCGGCAAATACGCTGTTTAGACGCCCACCGCCCGCGGGCCTCTCAGTGTGCGTGCTTGATTCGCAAACGGATGTAGATTCGAGAAATTGAAGTTGTTTCACATCACTAGAGCTTATGGCGATTTCACACGAGGCAAGAACAGTGAGCAGCACACATTTGAACGCACAGTTACTGTAAATACAGTACTGTTCTGTGCGTTCAAACAGTAGCAGTACTGTGCTGCCCACTGTTCTGCCCTCATGTCGAATCGACATTACTGTGAGACTAGATCGATTTGTGTGAGGTTTTCCGATATTTATTTATTTCATTTCTCATCTCTGTTTCATGACCCCTCGGTCTCCCCTACCAAGTTCCTCTGTACTACTAACCTGGGGAAGAACAACCTCTTCTTCTCTAGATAATCGTTCAATCCCCTCTGTATATCATCCAGCAGCGCGTTGTTGTACTTCAGCTTCTTCAGCAGCTGCGGGAAGTCTGTAGCGGTGAGGACCATGGGATCCTTCGCGGTGGCGATCATTATCGTGCGCCACTCCTTGTCCACGTCTCGGAAGTTCCGAGCCTCCGTCGGCATTTGACGCATGATGTCTTCGGAGGAAAAGATGGGCTCCAGGTACATCCAGGTGGCTTGGCACTGGGGAGCATTAAAAAAGCATGTAACTTGCAGACAAAATAAACTTGCGATGCAAACATAAATAACACAGCTAGGCTAGCCTACAGGGTGACATTTTTCCGAAGGCAACTGTAGATATTGATGCAAGTTTGCTTGTGAACATTCCTAGCATGCAATCATTCGTGTGAAGAGATTTAGTTCAAAGATAGAAATACTATCACCGGAGGAAGATTACCATAATTATTATGTCATTCATTCAATATCACATTTCAATAACTCCATATGCACAGCTTCCTTCTCTAAGCATAAGATAAAACCTGCCAATGTAAAATTTATAAACGCAATAAAGATTCAATTCTATTCTCTAGTTTGCTATGTTTGTAAAGCAGTAAACTCTCCACATCATATTAAATGAAAGAGAGATTATCCCACTAAAGGGATAATCCCACACAACGTCCGACTGCCGTTAGTGAGAGCTAACCAGTCCCAATACAGTTGAACTAATTCAAGTCGTGTCTTGTGAAAATAACTACTAGGTAATAATTTTATTAAAACTTTCTTGAGACATATTTAATTTTATTAAAACTTTCGTGAGACATATTTAATTATTGTATTAAGCGGTTTACACTCACGTGAAATTGTCAGGAACGGCCCGACATGTTTCGAACTCGTATGGAGCCCTTCATCAGGGACGGCTGCCCGTACACCGCCGCGAGTACCATACGAGTCCATACGAGTTCGAAACATGTCGGGCCGCTCCTGACAATTTCACGTGAGTGTAAACCGCTTAATACAATAATTACATATTTAATTGTTGTATTAAGCGGTTTACACTCACGTGAAATTGTCAGCAACGTTCCTGACAATTTCACGTGAGTGTAAACCGCTTAATACAATAACTACTAGGTAAATTTGAAAGGTGACCTCAAATGAAAATAGGGTTTTACAACCATAATCTCAGCATAAAACGATTCATATTTAGCTGCCATTTCTGAACAGTTACCATGAGCCACTGGTCGAGGATGTCCTGCATACTGATGAGTTTCTCCTCCCAGGCGACCATGTCGGCCTCGAACGCCTTCACGTAGGGGGAGCCGCGCATCGTCTGCGACTTGAGGATGTGGTCGTCCAGCTGTTGTTGCACGTCGTCCAGTCCCGACAGGATGCCGACGCCGGTATCCCTGCCAATGTTGGTAACATATAAGTCTGAGAAGATTAACCTAAAGCAGGGCTAGCATATCTTGCCGCGACCTGTCTCGCTCGCACGGTATTGAAAGGAAAGTGACAGGTAGTATTTGTCGCGCGACAAAGAGTCGCGTGTCACAGTTATGCTAGAGGAGCAGTGATGGAAAGTTTACATAACCTTGAATTTTTTTTTTATGTCATAGGAGGCAAACGAGCAGACGTATCGCCTGATAGAAAGCGATTACCGTCGGCCATAGACACCTGCCACCACCAGAGGAGGCACAAGTGCGTTACCGGGCTTTCAGGTGGGAATAAGCTCTTTTCTGAAAGGTTTAAAGGTCGTATCGGTCCGGAAATACCGCAAGCGTCAATTCATTCTACAATGCAGTCGTACGAGGCAGGTTTTTATTTTTGTATGGTAGGGAAACATGGACGATGACTCAGCGTGAAGCCTTGAAAATGTGGTGCTGGAGACGAATGGAGAGAATAAGCTGAACGAAAAGAAGAATAATGAGGAAATGCTTGTGAGAGTAATGGAAAAGTAAAGGTTGTTGAAAACTATTGAGAACAGACGCGGAAAGATAGTTGGAGGGAAATATTGAGGGGAAGAGGAAGAGAGGACGACCTACGAGATCTTATATAGACCTACGAGATCGTATCAGGAAATTAATAAGAAAGCTGATAGAGAAATATATTTTGCTCAAACGACATGAGCCTAGCTCTTAAGTTTAAGATGATAATGAACCTCAAGTGGATTAAACGTAAAGGGAATCTATATCTCTTACATAAAATAAATAACTAAGATGAAAAGTCTTCAAAGTATGGCCTATAGGCACCTAGAATTCAGATAATATGAATCGATTTCGCGTGTCGTTGGAGTCGCGTTTTCGCTCCACTAACCAGTGTCAAACACGTAGATGCTTCTCCACTGTGACTATAAAATCAACTAAACAGTAATATTTATTCCCACGCCTGAATCATAATTTACCTATACAGTTCTAAAATCAATATCTTGAATTTATTTCGGAAATAGAATTCGTGGATAACGTGTTTGGTCGCACACGTCTGAATTTTTTGTTAAGCAATGTATTGTGTTTGTTAAGCAATGTGTGTTACTGCTTATTGTCCCGAAAGGCTTAGCCCAGCACTTAAAACCACTAATCGTGAACAATGACTCCTGTGGCGCGGAGAGAATCCCATCAGCGGGTTATACTCCCACACAAACCCCGACTCACTTGTCGACAGCTCTAATGTAGTTCACGCTCACGTTTGAATTTTTTAGTCATGACTTCATGACCAAAAAATTAAATCGTGAGCGTAATTATCACATCTTGAGTCCCTTACCTGTACGGCGATATTTCGAACTTGATTCCCACCCATTCCTCTTTCATCTTGTTGAGTGCCTTCTCGAGCGAGTACTCCTTGGAGGCATATTGCTCAATCTCCTCAAGCTGCGAGGCAAACACATGGACTCCTTGCTCTACCATGTCGGCCAGGCTCGTTTCCGGCTCGTGGATAACCTCGGCGCCGATCAGATCACTGATCTTGGCCCAGTGCCGCGCGCGCATACCCTGGAGAAAGACAAACTTTATAATCACCTCTTCACAAGCGTATTAGCGTTGCTAATAGCAACGCTGTTGCTATTCAGCGAGGAAAATTCTGTCAGCGTCTTCGGGGCTATGCCAAGGGGGTCCGATTTTTAAGTCTTTTTAATATTAAGTTTACATTTAGTAAGTTAAGTTCTCTTAGTTTATAGTTAGTATTTTATTTTTATAAAAAAAAATCGACTTGAATGAGCGAAATGAGTATATAATTGGTATTTTGTTTGATTTTCTCAAACAGCGTTAAATCAATTTCGATAAAATGTATATGGGACCACTTCTAAAGTATGATCTACCAAATAAAAAAAGAATCATCAAAATCCAACTGGGGATGCAAATGTTCCTACATACCAATCCAGCCATTACGGCGTGATGAAAGGCAAAGATTTCATTCATTTAAATTATATATTACTAGGAGATACCCGCAACTTCGCCCGCGTATTTTTTTTTTTCTTTAAAAAAGCTAGTGGCAAAATTAGTTAAGATTTGTCCGGCCATTTTGGCGTGATGCGAGGACAAAGGAAATTATGAAAACAGCTGATGACGCCAGGTTGGAACGACGCAGCGCGCCCATATAAAACAAATGACAATCCTGCATCACACAATAGACATGTTGACTAATTTTTTTTGAGGATGTCAATCGATTCTATTTTTTATTGTGATCAAATGTCTATATGGGACTGACTACACTTAAATTGCTCTAAAAGTCAGAAATGACCGTCAAAGTTCAACATTTCTACGTAGCGCTAAAAACGCTCCATACAAAACGCGTCAGGCTAGTGACGTCACAGGCCGGTATAGGTACCAATAATTGTATGGAAAAATTAAGAAATTTGGCATTTTCACCGTGAAAAAGTGCGTTTAAGTTCATAGTTGTCATACAATTATTGTTTCGTAAAATTATGAGGATTCTGAAAACATTTTCAAAATTTATTTTGGATTAAAAAAAAATCATAAAATTTGCGTACCTTTGAAGTCACATATTTCCAAAAAAGATATATGTTTCTGGATTTTTTTTCTTTGTTTCGTGATATATTTAGCTAATTTTATTCATATAACTACAGTACGCTGTAGAATTCAACATCAGTCAAATAGCCTATTAAGATTTTTCCTGTATCCTGGGTCATGACCCTTCTCTATAGAAAAATTAATTTCAATACAAATCTAGATAATAATATAGATTACTAACGACCCGCCCCGGCTTCGCACGGGTGCAATGCTGATAAATTATGCATATAAACCTTCCTCTTGAATCATTCAGTCTACTAAAAAAACGCATCAAAACCCGTTGCGTAGTTTTAAAGATCTAAGCATACATAGGGAGAGACAGCAGAAAGCGACTTTGTTTTATAATATGTAGTGATAGATGTATAACTATTTCACCTTGTTGCATATAGCGCACAGTACAGGCAGAAGCACTTTGAATTTCTCCACTTTGTTTCGCACCATGTCTGCTATGCGTTTAGCGCCTGGATACTCAAACATCTGCCGCCCCAATTTGTAAAGAAGCTTCCACCATGCTTCGACGTCTTCGGCGATTTGCTCGGCTTCTAAGCCGAGGAAGGGGCCGTGGTACCTGTAGGAATAACGACAATGCTATTAACCGTAGGAGAGCTTAAAAAGATAGAATAGCAGCAGGGTTCATAGCATGGCGAAGAAGCAAGCCACATTTGGGCACATGATCGGCGCTCGTGAAGATCATGGAGCCAGGTTCGCCACTGACGGACACGTCAAGGAGGACTATAGAAGAACACGCAGTCTTCAGTGGAGTACGAGTACACGCACACACGCGTGAAATCCAACTCCTTATAGTATACCTATTATCAACGAAAATTGAGGATGATAACTTGTGTTTGCAGAAAAATAGTAGAACCCGCGGGGGAGCCTAAATTCCACGTACCTATATCTTTCTGACATACCGGAGAAATCTCCGAAGTGACAAAATACGTAATGTGTCGCCACTGTAACGACCCGATCGCGTTAAGTTTACACTTCATTTATATAAGATGCCATACATATCAGTTGCAAATCTAACTTGACCGGGTAATAACGTGAAATGTCACCAAGCGAAATCGCTAAGACGTTCGTTGCATTTGCACAATCCCGTGAACACCATTACTCAAGTGTGCGGTGTGCGTAATATCTATGGATGACAAAAGTGACATTGAAGTGCCGGTTGGACAAGTTGCAACCCCCGCCCCCGCGCTATTAGGGCGGAACATCGATAAAAAAAAAACAGTGACGACATGTCGGGCCGTTCTGCCACTACGTGAGTGTAAACCACTCAATACAACATTTAAATATACCACGGCTCGAGCGTACACTATTGCCTTTGCTGGTGGTACTACTGGTGGGAATTAGTTTCTTTTAAGGGCTAATTTTAATTTATCAACTTAATCTCTCAGTCTTCCACTTACCATTTCTCATATCCATCATAAAAGTCAAACGCTGTATGCCAGAGTTTGTGGAACGGCTCGACGCCGGTCAGCATGGTCTGAAGACTGAAGAAGACCGACGCTTCTTGGTCTAACAGCTGTTCCTCGTTGAGGATATCGTCTGCTTCATGTTTGTCTTGCTGAAAGACCACATAACACATTGGATGTAGTAATTAAACAAGGAGTGCGCTCCATGAAAAGGTTTTCCTTAAGGAACGAAGGATAGGGAGGACGGATTCTTCTACCATTGCAACCGTTCATGTATACTATATTTTCGTTCTGTATAACAAAAAAATATATAACCCACCACTAAATTCTGGTTTATCTCATCCACTCTCTTGATCACCTCCTTCAACAGGTCAAGGGTGAGCAGCGGTGGGTCGTACCGCCGGAACAGCTCCAAGTCTTTCTCATGCTGTTTCAACTTCTCCTCGAAGACAGCCTTCCGACTTCTCAGCTTATCTTCTGCCATGGACTTCTTGGTATTTAGAGTTTTAAGTGTCAGGTCGATGGTGTCCTCCATGTCGAGTGGCCAGAGGAATACGCGGGTGTTCAGGTTTATATCTTCAACTGAAAACAAAATTAAACGTTAAATGATAGCAAAAATGGCAAAAATTATCCTGTTATTCCGTATGAATATTTTGTGTGCTTGTTTTATAAAGTACTAAACTAAAACCAAAAAACTAAAGTACTAAACTAAAGTGAGTGAACAGTTACACATTTAAATCATTGATGAGTATTTCTTAACGTTGATTACTTTGAAAATATCCGCCATACCATACACCGCGCACAGACAATTTTATCCAGGTGCTCCGCCTTTCATTTGTTTTTTGGTTATGTTTTTTTCTGCTGTGGTTACTGGCTAGTATTATGTTTTTGTGACGTGATTAAAGTCATACAAATCGATAAACGCCGGCCGCTTGCACGAAAAAGCATGACTCAATGTCACGTTCCGCCTGAGCCGAGGGTGCAAGCGAGAGCGCAATAAGCGATAGAGATCTGCAATACGACTGCATTACGACCGTGAAGCCAGGTTGCAGTCGGTGTGCCGCTGACAGGACTGCACGGCAACTGTAAGCGGACTGCACAGTCGGTTTGCAGTTTTGGTGCAGTTACACCAACTGCAGCAAAACTTCACTCGAACTGCCATCTAGGTAGTAGTTCAAATGCTGTCCGTCTGTACAGGTCGTATGATGATGTCCTCTTCATTGGGTCCGATGACAGCGACTTCAAGTTGTAGGGCTCGTAGGACTCCTACGACGATGGGCGCGGATATGACTCGCAAAACCCAGCTTGTTGGTGAAAATCCGGTCGTATACACTTTAAGTAACTCACAATTAAGGTGTGCGTGCGTCATCAGGAACAGCACATATTCGGCGGTAGTGCGCGCCTTCTCGCGCAGGTCGAAGAGCGCGCAGTCGCGGCAGTCCGTGATGTAGTTCACCAGGTCCACCAGCTGGGCCGTGGTCTCCGGGGTCTCGCCGGCGCGCGCCGCCATCTCCTCGTAGACGTTGCAGATGCTGGAAAATATAATAATAAAGGAAACACTCAAAAACCATAATAAAAAGCTTCGAACAAAAGGTATCTAAAGAATTACTACAACTCAAAAGATCAAAAGCCTGTGCGGTCACTGCAAACTAAACAAACACCTGTTCCTAATGGGAATAGAACAGGACGCAACGTGCATTATCTACCAAGAGTCGGAGGAGAAAGCTATGCATATCCTTTGCTCCGGTGGACCACTTATGCACAAAATAAGTATCCACATAAGGCAACATTTTGTGCCCCCAGAGGACATACAGCAACTGCCCAAACAATCTGGGATTTCCTGGACTCAACGGGTCTCAGCAGTGAACTTGCCACAATAGATCAATTATGGTCGAAGCGGCATACAAAAGACCCAAAGGATATGTAATAATAATGAAACGTACCTGTGCATAAAACATTGTAAACTTAAAGCCAAGCGGTCAAGCAATTCACCGTGCGTTAAAAAAAAGTTCTCCAAAATCGATAACCTTCGGTTCGATTTTACTCTCCGCTTTCTGAATCTCTTTGTCTCAATATGTCTATCTATGCGCTTTCCTATACGTGTTCGTACTCTAGGACTTAGCTGCCCCAACGGCCATCCATTCTCCGGGCTAGGCTTGCCCAACTGTGCAATCCTGTGAGCTATGTCGGTTACCTTGGTTCTTCTTCGGATATCCTCATTTCTGATTCTATCACGCAAAGAAATTATATCTATGATGATGAATTGACTCACGCCCGGTTCCACTTCCTGTTGACGAGGATGAAGTGGTCGACGATGTGCTGCCGCAGCCCGTTGACGGTGGCCGTCATGGCGTCGTTGAGCGGCGCGCAGTCCAGCATGATCATGTTGAGAGGGATGTCCCGCCGGAGGAAACCGATCTCGTCGCGGAGCTCCTCGTACATGTAGATTCGGAGAGAGTAGTCCTGAAGAAGAAGTTGTACAACAATAATAGTAATAAAATATATTAAAGTCTGAATCTTTACGGTAGATGGCGCTACGATGCCATCGTAAGGCATGTAGAAGCAACTGGTTGAAAAAAACAATGGCTCTTGCATCAGGTTCGGTAGTCCAATAGGTAGGGCGCCCGTGTTGGCCTGGAAAGCCGTTGGAGACGCAGGTTCGAACCTTGCCAGAACCGTATTTTTTTTTTAATTTTTCGCTTCATTGTAAACAATAATAATGATAAAAGTAGCACATATAGCATTATATTAATCTGTGATATAGCGTCTTTGTTTTAAAAATATATATCCTAGTAATAAGGCAGTCTGGCAGTTTTCTTTCGGCGGTTCTTACTCCTCAGTAAGCCTTAGTTGTGTTTTTCTCAGTCAACCTTTGACATCGGTAACTGGAAAGTTGCCAAAGCGTCAGGGAGGCTCAAATCATTAATATACTCGTACGTGATATAATCCGTTTCAATTGTTTTATTTAAGTCGTGATTTTTTTTTATATATTATTTGTTCCCTGGTGCTAATTTTGGTTGAAAGAGGTGACTTGGAACAGTTGGAACCAGCCGTAAATGGATATGAGCAAGAAGTATAGGTACGATAGTATTTTTAGTCCGACATTGCTATTTGCTATAATTTGATTATTTTCCATTGGTTTTAATGACATGCATATTAAGAGTCCAAAGTCGTACAATACTTTGGATTCTCAATATGCATGTCAAATTCTAGCTGATTGTGATGTAACCAAATACTAACTCTACCACCATTTATAACCACTCACATTCAAACAATAAATAATTTTGTATTTGTATTTGTAAAGTATACGATCTTTTACCTTTAAAAGTGGTGCTGGCTCCTGTCCAAAGAATATCATCAAATCCTGCCTAGCCGTGCCGTCCAGTATGTAGTAGTACTGTTCGTACCGAGACAGGAATGAAATGGGGCCCGGCTTGTTCATGTTGAAGTAGTGAATGGTCTTGTGGACTAAATCTCTCATGTAGGGCTCCTCGGGATACACACTCATCAGCGTAGGTTTGGGTCGGTAAACACCTGAAGATATAGAGCTGATTAGAGAAAAAAAAATGTTTTAGTACAACTCTTTTTTTTTTTATGGCCACGTGGTCCTACTGCCTTTGTCCTACCGACCGGACCACATGAACTTTTTTTCCGGATGGTTCGACTAGATTAGATTAGATTAGATATATTTATTTCTCTTTGAAAATTACACAATATTTTACATGTTGTAGATAAAATAGAATGGATTCACAAAAAGATCGTCAGGTATATTCAATTATATAAAATTAATAATCTGGTACTTATTCAAAAGTCACAGTTTAGCAAAATAAACAAAAACCAACAATGAAAACAGGAAAATAATATGTCAAACTAAAAATACTATAATTATGAACTAGATCAACATATTCAACAAAATGTCATGAGACGAAATACAAAAAATATAAATTAAACATAAAACAAACAATCTAAAATAATATAAGATACCTGTCTAATTTAGTGCAATGTCAAAATTTACGAAATAAAAATTAATAATATAAATTTAAAAATATATGGTACAAAATAATGATGTTACCTCATAATATTCTGAAACAGAATAAAGGGTTTTTGATCGCAAAAAATCTTTTACTCGGCGCTCAAATACTTGATCCGACGTCTCGTTTCTGAGACTGGCGGGTAGACGTTCATAGAACGACGGGCCTATTACGCGCGGGTTCTTGTCGAGCAGCGCCAGCCGCCGCGGCACGGGCAGTAATCGCCCCGTCTGACGGGTTATTCTGTTAGGCATACTGGCGCGCTTAAACAAATGTATGTTCCGGCGCGTGTACATTATAATTTCGTACACGTACAGAGAGTAATGTGTCATCATTTTATATTGCTCAAAAAGTTCTCTGCACGAGTGCCTCGGATTCACGGCCGCCATCACGCGTAGTGCTCTTTTTTGTAGTTTGAACACACGGTCAGAGTCCGTTGAGTTACCCCACAAGACAATGCCGTATGACATGAGCGAATAGAAGTACGCATAATAAATTTGAACCAGTGCATCACTGGAGACAACTGGCTTCAGTTTACGCAGGGCGAATACTGCACTGCCAAGCTTTTCGCAAAGATGGTCAATATGCGTTTTCCATTTAAGCTTGCTGTCAATCATAAATCCGAGGAACCTGCATGAGTCACAACGCGGTATCGGACTCTGTATCAGTGGAATATCTCTGTGACCTGCTGTGAAAATTATCACGTTCGATTTCGTAACATTTAGGATGAGACCGTTCGCTGAAAACCACCTGTGCAGTTGGTTGCATGTGTGTTCTATTTTATATTCAAGTTGGGCGTATGTATGTGCTTTCACTATCACAGTGGTATCATCAGCGAACAGTACCATCATGCCTTCGGCAACGGAGGTAGGGAGGTCATTTATGAACATCAGGAATAAGGTATTTCCGAGTGCCGAGCCTTGAGGTATCCCGAGTTCCAGTTTACCTACCTCAGATCTCACCTTCTTACCCTCTATCTTAACCTCAACCGTTTGCTGTCGATCTTTAAGGAATGATGTAAATAGCCGATGAGTATTATCTTTAACTCCGTAGTGACCTATCTTTTCTAAAAGTAGCTCATGACTAATTACATCAAACGCTTTTGATAAGTCGCAGAATACCCCCGCTGCCTTGTCCTTATCATCCAGTGCCGTGGTTATGCTATCATATATGGTGTGTGCTGCTGCTGTGGTAGACCTATTTTGCCGGTAAGCGAATTGATTTTGAGTCAGTAGATTGTTTGTTTCGAGATGGTCTATTAGTCGCTTTGACAAAATCGATTCAATGATTTTTGAGATATTAGGCACAATAGTAATCTTCTTCTTCTATATATATAAAACTCAAAGGTGACTGACTGACTGACATAGTGATCTATCAACGCACAGCCCAAACCACTGGACGGATCGAGCTGAAATTTGGCATGCAGGTAGATATTATGACGTAGGCATCCGCTAAGAAAGGATTTTTCAAAACTCATCCCCTAAAGGGGTGAAATGGGGTTCCAAAGTTTGTATGGGGAAACAAGATTAGTTAGACTATTTTATTCGAAACTTCACAGGAGTATTCCTAACGATAAATGAGTAAACACGTGTTTCAGGTTTTTTGAAAATTCAACCCCTAAAAGGGAGAAATGTGGTGACAAAGTCGGAAAATCAGCATGGGTATTGTTTTTATGGTTTATCGGGTAGCTGATTACGAAAACCGCAACGATTTTAAAATCCAACGTGTCGGACGTGAGTTACCATCTCCCCTGTTGGGGTGAAATGGGGTTGAAATGTCTAAATACTAAACCGCTGGTTCTAGAGAGTTCAAATTTGGCACGTAGGTTCCTTATAAGGTGTAGGGGTGCACTAAGAAAGGATTTTTCAAAATTTACCCCCTAAAGGGGTGAAATGGGGGTCCAAAGTTTGTATGGGGAAACAAGATTAGTTAGACTATTTTATCCGAAACTTTACAGGATTATTTCTAACGATAAATAAGTAAACACGTGTTTAATTTTTTTTGAAAATTCAACCCCTATAAGGTAAAAATGTGGTGAGAAAGTCTGAAAATCAGCATGGGTATTGTTTTTATGGTTTATCGGGTCGCTGATTACGAAAACCACATCGATTTTAAAATCCAACGTGGCGGATGTGAGTTACCATCTCCCCTGTTGGGGTGAAATGGGATTGAAATGTCTAAATACTAAACCGCTGGTTCTAGAGAATTAAAATTTGGCACGTAGTTTCCTTATAAGGTGTAGGGGTGCACTAAGAAAGGATTTTTCAAAACTCACCCCCTAAAGGGGTGAAATGGGGTTCCAGAGTTTGTATGGTGGGAAACAAGATTAGTTAGGCTATTTTATTCGAAACTTCACAGGAGTATTTCTAACAATAAATGAGTAAACACGTGTTTCAGGTTTTTTTTTTAATTCAACCCCTAAAAGGGAGAAATGTGGTGACAAAGTCTGAAAATCCATTGGTAATGCTTTTATGGTTTATCGGGTCGCTAATTACGAAAACCGCAATGATTTTTAAATCCAACGTGGCGGATGTGAATCTTCCCTGTTGGGGTGAAATGGGGTTGAAATGTCTAAATATGAGTATGGGTGTAATTTTTATGGTTTGTTGGGACGTTAATTACGAAAATGCCACCAATTTTGAAATTTTATTTGTGGTCATGAAAATTCTTGAAAGCATTTGTGCCAAATTGCAGTAGTTTTGCAGAAAATCGGTTGTAACAGACGGACTGACAGACAGCTACACGTGATCCTATAAGGGGGTTCTGTTTTTGCTTTTGAGGTATGGATAGAGACCCGCGTTATCCTAATTGATTAAAAAAATTGTATTTGGTGGGATCTCGATCGTCGTCAATCGGTACCTATAGGCGGGCGGCGCGTTGGGACGGGAGGAGTAATGATCGGGAAACTCCCTGCATCCGTAATAAATACATTCAAGCTTTTCAATAATTATGTTAAGTCATTTCAGAATTCTGAATTACGTTTATCTGGCTCAGAATAATACATTTTTCATTCATCAACGAAGAGAACCTCAATATCTTACAATAGAACATGACGTAACTTAGAACATGGCTTAGAATCATTAAATCAATCTCGAATATCACAAGTCAATAAGCGGAGGCTCGGGACATTATAAAAGCTTTATAGGTACAAATAAAATGCATACATATCCCGGTGTCTTAGCTTCACTTCGAGTTATGGATTTTGAAGTGAACTTTATTTGGTACAGTAAAAGCTGAGATCGTTTGATTTGATAAAGTGGAGTTATGATAAAATAAAAGGTATTTCCCAGTAATATTAGAAAAGCGAAAGTCTGTGTATGTTTTGTTACTTATTCACGCTAAAACGGCTGGACGGATATGCATCAGGGAAATGCAGATGGCAGATTATAGCCTACTTTTAATCCTGAAAAAAAGAGCATTGTTCCCGTAGGATGATGTATATTGTATAGGCACGCGAGCGAAGCCGCGGGTTAATGCTAGTGGGCCTATAATTATCGACAGCAGTTTTTTCACCTTTTCCTTTATACACTGGACATACACGTGTGCTCTTTAATACGGCAGGGTACTCACCGAGGGAGAACATCGTGTTTATTAGTTTAATTAGTAGCCCTGCAATAACCGGCCAAACGCACACGAGTATGTTCAGGGATATATCATATATGTCTAGGGTCCCGCGTGTCTTCAGCATGGATTTGAGTACACGATTCAGATCTGAGAGTGTCACTGTAGGTAAAGTAAATTGAGGAATGTCATTTTTTTGTAAATGATTGGCTAGATACTGTACAGAGTCCGATTTGTTTATATTTAATTGACACTTAGAGGCTACAGTGAGAAAGTGTTGGTTCAAGTGCTCTGGTACTTGGTAGGGAGGTACCTCATTACCGTCTCCGTCCTTCAGCAAGATAGCGTGAGACACAGGTTTTGTAGACACTTCTTCGTTTACTACACGCCACATTTCCTTTGATGGATTTTTACTGTTCACTATACGTTGATCAAAATATTCTCGGCGGGCAATCAAAGATTCCGATTTAATGCGATCGGCATGATAATTTATGCATTCTGACAGTGTTTCGATGTCGGGATATTGGCGTTTCATTTCCGTCAAATCATTATAATTTAAAATAAGATTGGAGAGGGTATCATTTAACCAAGGAACTGTATTGTTTTTCTTTAGCAATATTTTTTTTTATCGGAAAATGAATGTCAATGTAATATGTAAGTACATTAAATAATTTCATAAATCTGTCATTAATAGGTACTAATCATGTCATCAAAAATAAAATTCCAATTATAATTTCCTATGTCGATATAAAACGTAAAGAGAGATTCGTCCGTGAATAACCTTTTCTCAATGAAAGACTCCGGTTTATCCATAAGGGATGGTTCAGTAGTCAGTGTGAATATTTGCGCGTTGTGGTCGCTGACGGTGGTGCGCAGAGGCGCTGCCGCGATGCCAGCGCCGCGCGGCGCCAGCCCGCAGTCAATGCTGCTCGAGCTCTGCGCGGCCACACGGGTCGGAAACGCAACACAATTTCTACACATGTAGCTTCCCAGTGTCTCGTCAACCCGCCGCCTCATTACATTGTCGGACAAATAATCAACATTTTGATCGCCGACCAAAATGAACATTTTGTTATCATCGGTGAGCTTGTTTAGTAATAGATCTAAATTATTTAAGTAAACATCAAAGTCGCCGTTCCCAGTACGATACAAAGCAATTACAATTAAATTAAGTTTACAAATTTCGATTGCAGTAATCTCAAAGTGAAATTCGACGGCAAGGTTTTGTAGATCGTTACGCTGGCGATAGGAGATACCGGCCCGTGTGTACAGCGCCACTCCGCCGTGAGCTATGCGCCCGCGGCAGTAGCTACTCGCTAGCTGATATCCACATAACCTCACTCGTTCAATCTCATGTTTTTTGCACCAAGTCTCACTGCAAGCGAATACATCGGGTTTCTCTAAATGTAATAGTAAATCTAATAACGCGGTTTTACCACATAAAGAACGGACATTTTGGTGAATGATTTTAAATCCTTGTGACATTAGTGCGGTTTTCGTATTGTTATTGACCCGGCGCCCGGGCGTTGGGAGTTTTTTGGATCAACAAAATTAAATCTTCTGATTGATACATTATCGGGCCAATTCTGAGTGTCCTTCACCAAGCTAACCTTATCAGCAGGCACGTCGAGCTTGAAAGATGAGTACTCGCCTCTGGTGACTACAAGACGTTCACACTGCGCATTTTCCACATTCAGCACAGAGCTGACATGTTGAAGTACATCTTCCACGGTGGTATCTTTGCTCAGATTGAAGACGTGAAGACTGACATGGCGCGGCGCGGCTGCTCGAAGAGCCAGATGTCTGCGTGGATCTCCATTTACCGATGGTGCTTTTGGGGCAGACAACTTATCAGAAATGGGCAGTAGGGGTCCATCGGCGGTGCCTGCGTACCCTCCAGAGCTGATGGGCGTGATGTTAAATGCGCCTGGATGTCCAATGGCAGCACCATGGTCTGCGCGGGCTGATTTAGACGTATCGCGACGAGGTCGGCCACGGCGTAATTTGGGCACAGGTTCCGCCGTCTCCTGCAACACTCTGCTGGCTCCTGGGATCGACTTCAGTTTCGGAGTGTCTCCTTTAACACTCCCTATACCAGATTCCTGAGAGGCAGTGCTCTGTGTGGCGGTCTGGGGATCATTTCCATCAGTGAGAGGGTCATCTATGTATTGTAGCCCTTGTGGTCCGGACTCATTCAGTGAGACAGTTTGTATAAAGTGGAGTTTATGGGGGATTTCGTTCTGCGGCCGTTCTATAATGCCAGGTATGACTCTGACGATTTTTATCAGTTCCTCAATTTGATTTTTTTGCGAGGACAAAACTTCTTGTTGTTGTAACATTATAGTATAGCAACTATTTAGCTTTAATTTTATACCTTTTAATTCTCCCTCCAGGTTTAAAATAACGTCAATCAATCTTTTGTCCGGCTCTTCCTTTGCACTTATTTTTGATTTTGTCGGTGCCATATTTGCTAATTATATTCCACAGTCACTGATTATCTAAGTTACTTATAATAAATCAAGTTTAATAATGGTTTACACGTTTAAACAAATTAAATATTAAAATAAAAATACGGAGCGGTTTTAATTTGACTGTTGGCGACAGTGGCGCCACCTCCTAAGTGGACTACCAGGAATTGTAATTCCGCTCCGTCCTACCGATCGGACCACATGAACTTTTTTTTTCCAATTAGTCCGATTAATCTAACCACTAGGAATTGTAAATCCGCTTCGTCCTACCGATCGCACCATATGAACTGATTTTTAATGGTGCCTATTATTCAATTTCTCACCTCTCAAAAGTTAATCATTTTATTAGAACAACAACCAAGCCACCTTTGCGTTTTAAGTATAAATAATTCTGGTTAATTTTTATCTGGATCCGTTGTCAGACTGCTTGGTCCGACCAGACATTAAATTTTAATCTCTACTATAAAATTCTAGATTTGTTTTGAAAATATTTTTTTCTATGGAGTGAGGTCATGATTTCAGGAACAATCTTAATAGCGTGATGCATGCCAACCTGGCGCCATCTGTTTTCATAATTTTCTTTGTCCTCGCATCACGCCAAATCGGCTAGGCAAATAACCTATTTTGGTACAGAGATAGCTGGACATCCAAAAATGATTATAGAATATTTTTATTCGCCTGCGGTAAAGAAAAAAATACGCTGATGAAGTTGCGGGCACCTCCTAGTATTGATAATGATAATCATCAATCTCTCAATCTCTATCAAGAAACGCAGGAATAATGTCAGTGACGGATATCTATTGACATTAACATTTGACAGTGTCTTTATATTACTTCTTGAGAAAGCTACCTAATACGCTCTACGCAGTATGCAGGTTCGCGTTACTCATGTAGAACGCGTGGTCCGATTGGTGGGACCACGTGGTCTAAGAAAACGACAGTTTCTTTAGTCCGACTAGTTAATCGAACCTACAGGAAATCAAAAGTTCACGTGGTTCGATCGGCGGGACCACGTGGTCTAAAAAAAATATAGTTTCAATAGTCCGATTAGTTAATCGAACCATCCGGAAAAAAAAGTTCATGTGGTACGATCGGTAGGACAAAGGCAGTAGGACCACGTGGCCAGAGGGCATTAATATTAGCACATACTTTACAATGTGTTTAAAGTGCGCCAAACTGTGAAACAGTTTGTTGGCGTCGCGGTCTTTCACTACAATTATTGTGCACAGTGATGCTTACTTACTAACTACTTAACTTAACAAACATGCAATATGCAAACGAAGAATTAGTCGCCATACCAACGCAGATTCTATAGCGTTGCAATAGAGTATATATTTTACTGATGGATGGTAAATGAAGACTTCTTGGACTTCGGCTAAAAATATCTTAAAGCTCATCTTATGTTTTTTTTAAGACGTACCTTGAACTGTATCAGGGCTGGTTAGCCCTCACTACCAGTAGTCGGACATTGTGTGGGAGCATAACCCGCTAAATGGGATTATCTCCGCGCCACAGGGGTAATTTAGGTTGTGGTGACAAGGGCGCACTAGGTGCATGGACTGCGTCGTGAATAGAATGAACCGAATCAGTGTGACTTAAGGCGGGAGGAGAGGGGAATCATCTCATGTTGCCAGTGGCGTCCTATAGGCGGCACCAAAATGGAAAGCACTATCGAATCCGACCGCCACCTGTCTACTAAGTCTTGCACACTAAGAGATCTTACTTTAGTTTTATCTCCTCGACCCCGAAGAGCACCTGTAGCGCAAGTGAGACAAGGACCCTTTGTCGCGCGACAAATACTACCTGTCACTTTTCTTTCAATGCCTGGCGAGCAAGATAGATGAAGCTGAATCGCGCGAGAAGCGAAGTCGCGCCAAGATGAGCTAGCCGTGCAGCACTTATGCACAACTGTGACACGCGAGTCTATCTCGCGCGAGATATGTTCCCTATCTCTATCTGTACAGTACTGTGAGATAGAGACGGATGACGCTAAGTCGCGCGACGAGAGTCGCGAAGCATAGTTGTGCTAGACGGGCTGGACTCACTGGTGCAACCGCCTTCCTGTTTATTCACCTTCAGTGTTGTGTACCCAACCCACAAATGACGTCACATGAAGGTGGCCATATGCATGGAGCGTCTTTAGCCCTCCGAAGGAATGTTGAACTTTGACGGTCATTTCTGACTTTTAAAGCAGTCTAGTGTAGTTAGTCACATATAGACATTTGATCCCATATAGATATCCCAATGAAAAATAGAATCGATTGACATCCTCAAAAAATATTTGTCTACAGGCTATTGTGTCTAAGTATATCCATTCTCAACTAAACAGTCTTCACTAATTGTACTCACCAGGATACATCATACTGTCTATACTCGGCAGCTGACTACCCACGCTGATGATGCAATTGAACCACTTGGTGATTTGCATCCACATGTGGTCCAAGGGTGGATCAAAGGTGATGTTAGTAGAATCCGTATGTGCAATAGCTTTTATTCTTAACAGTGGACGTTTAATGTACATGTAATCGTGGTATTCTGTGCCAAAATCGTTGCCTTCCTGGATAACACAAAAAGAAACGAATAAATAGGTCTTGAGTGCATTATGCACTGCGGCTACAAACTGTTACTTTGAAGCGAAGTGAATTAGGCCACAAAAATGAATTCCTGCTATACACCGTGTCCAATAAGTCCGAATACAAACTTTTAGCACCTGCTGTATAGACATACGGATTGCTAGCTATATATATTTTTTTTTATTTGAAGAGTATATGGTCATAAACATAATACAATAATTTCAAACGTCAAGTATTTTTAGTTTGGTTTTAATCCACGATGAAGCACTCGTGAAGATATTATTAGGAAATTTCGTAATGGCGACAAGCCAGGTGCTATCTTCAGGGCGTTACAACCCCATGGAGTTAATCGGAATCTAGTTTATACTACTATCAAAAGGTATAAAGAGACCTCTTCTACAGAGGACAGAAAAAGATCCGGTCGCCCACGTTCAGCTATAACCGTAAAAGTGGTTAAGTGTATAAGAGGGCGAATTCGGCGGAAAAAACACCGTTCTATTAGAAAATTAGCTGCTGATCAGAAAATTTCCAGGGGATCGGTACATAATATATTAAAAGTAGATCTTGGATGTAATGCCTACAAAAAACGAAAAGTACATGGCATTTCAGAAGCTACCAAGAAAAAGAGAGTAGAAAGATCCAGCACCATACTTTCTTGGCACGCAGGGGATGAATTTATTTTCTCTGACGAGAAACTCTTTGTGTTAGAGCAGCCTCATAATGTCCACAACGACCGGTTGTGGGCAGCAAGGATAGAAGACATTCCAGACTATGAAAGGAATGTTCCTAGGTGCCAGAGCTCACCATCAGTGATGGTTTGGGGTGCTCTTTGTAAGAGGGGCAAATTGCCTTTAGTATTTATTGATAAAGGCGTTAAAATCAATGCGGAATATTATAAATTGGAGGTTTTGGAAAAAAATGTTGCCTCAAATTTAAAAACTATGTTCGGAGATGACTATTATGTTTTTCAACAAGACGGAGCTCCATCACATACGGCAAACGCTGTTCAGACTTGGTGCAAAACTAATTTGACCGATTTTTTGCCGAAAAATGAATGGCCACCGAGTTCTCCAGATTTAAACGTATTAGATTATTTCGTATGGTCTTACATGCTCTCAAAACTAAATAATTGTAAAGTCGTAAACCTGAACCATTTTAAAGAGGTTATCGTGCAAATTTGGGACGATATGCCAATGGAAGCGGTGCGTGCCGCGTGTGACTCTTTTGAGAAACGTTTGAAGCTGGTAAAAAAAGTTAAAGGTGGAGTAATTCCAAAACATTTGTTGTAAATATTGTATATAAGTTTGCCTTTCATATAATATAATTTTCATTATATAAACTATGCTAACATTTATTTTATTAAGGATCGTAACTGTATTCGAACTTATTGGACACGGTGTATAATAGGCAAGTTTTAAACATCTTTACTATTGTTCTTGTGTTATGAACTTACAAAATAATATGAGAAATATTCAGCAAAATGATTGACGCTTCGTTCAATCAGGTCACGAACTTGTTTTGACATAAGCCCATGGATGCATCTGGAATTAAAAAATAATATTTTAGAAATATAGGGTCTCGAATGATAGTACTAGGTCAAAGTTAGTGGGGACAGATTGTCAATCTCAAATTCAATAATTCAATTCATGAAAAAAACGTGAAGAACAACCTAATTAGTAATTTTAAGAAAACTAACGAACTATGTGCCATGATTTGAAGGACATGTATGGAGTGCCCCGCCCCCTCCCGATTTTTATTAGTAATTTAACCATTTTGCCTACGAACCCTAACTAATGCAAAGCTGCAAATTTTGGTAGGTATCAGGCCTATATGTACATCATTCTGTTTAGGATTGATCGCTCATAACTAATCAAATAAACCAAATGAAGCTTGGAGTATGACTTGTCATAGAGTAAAATTCTGCTATGTCACAGATCGACCTTAGATATCAAAAATAATGTCTTGGAGATGTTTTGTATAAACCAGTTAAACAAATAACATCGGAATCATACTGAAAGAACTGCTCCAATTGGAACGTAGACTCCCGCTTCTTGGCGACGCAGCTAAATCAGTGGTTGCGCATCTTGATCATGGTGTCGACAACTTGTTGAGCTAGTTGTCCACCTTCACAATAACTAATCTAATAACAACGGCGTCATACTCAAAGAACTGCTCCACTTGGAACGTGGACTCCCGCCTCTTCTTGGCGACGTAGCCGGACCAGTGCTTGCGCATCTTGATCATGGTGTCGACAACTTGTTGAGCTAGTTGTCCGCCTTCACAATAACTAATCTAATAACAACGGCGTCATACTCAAAGAACTGCTCCACTTGGAACGTGGACTCCCGCCTCTTCTTGGCGACGTAGCCGGACCAGTGCTTGCGCATCTTGATCATGGTGTCGACAACTTGTTGAGCTAGTTGTCCACCTTCACAATAACTAATCTAATAACAACGGCGTCATACTCAAAGAACTGCTCCACTTGGAACGTGGACTCCCGCCTCTTCTTGGCGACGTAGCCGGACCAGTGCTCGCGCATCTTGATCATGGTGTCGACAACTTGTTGAGCTAGTTGTCCACCTTCACAATAACTAATCTAATAACAACGGCGTCATACTCAAAGAACTGCTCCACTTGGAACGTGGACTCCCGCCTCTTCTTGGCGACGTAGCCGGACCAGTGCTTGCGCATCTTGATCATGGTGTCGACAACTTGTTGAGCTAGTTGTCCACCTTCACAATAACTAATCTAATAACAACGGCGTCATACTCAAAGAACTGCTCCACTTGGAACGTGGACTCCCGCCTCTTCTTGGCGACGTAGCCGGACCAGTGCTTGCGCATCTTGATCATGGTGTCGACAACTTGTTGAGCTAGTTGTCCACCTTCACAATAACTAATCTAATAACAACGGCGTCATACTCAAAGAACTGCTCCACTTGGAACGTGGACTCCCGCCTCTTCTTGGCGACGTAGCCGGACCAGTGCTTGCGCATCTTGATCATGGTGTCGGCAACTTGTTGAGCTAGTTGTCCACCTTCACAATAACTAATCTAATAACAACGGCGTCATACTCAAAGAACTGCTCCACTTGGAACGTGGACTCCCGCCTCTTCTTGGCGACGTAGCCGGACCAGTGCTTGCGCATCTTGATCATGGTGTCGACAACTTGTTGAGCTAGTTGTCCACCTTCACAATAACTAATCTAATAACAACGGCGTCATACTCAAAGAACTGCTCCACTTGGAACGTGGACTCCCGCCTCTTCTTGGCGACGTAGCCGGACCAGTGCTTGCGCATCTTGATCATGGTGTCGACAACTTGTTGAGCTAGTTGTCCACCTTCACAATAACTAATCTAATAACAACGGCGTCATACTCAAAGAACTGCTCCACTTGGAACGTGGACTCCCGCCTCTTCTTGGCGACGTAGCCGGACCAGTGCTTGCGCATCTTGATCATGGTGTCGACAACTTGTTGAGCTAGTTGTCCACCTTCACAATAACTAATCTAATAACAACGGCGTCATACTCAAAGAACTGCTCCACTTGGAACGTGGACTCCCGCCTCTTCTTGGCGACGTAGCCGGACCAGTGCTTGCGCATCTTGATCATGGTGTCGGCCACGTCGATCAGCCAGTTGTCCACCAGCTCCGCGCGCGTCTGCGCGCAGATGTTCTGCAGACGCTCCGTGAACTCGTGTGGGTATTGCGGGAACGGGAGGCCCTCTTGCATCTTGTTCATGTCGCATATCAACATGTTTTGGTATCTGTGGGCAAGATAAGAAACTAGTGGTTTATGCAACTGTTACATAATCAGAGGTCTTAAAATACGAGTGTGGTTTTATAAAATGAGCTGAAGGCGAGTTCCATAATAGGATCATATGAGTGTTTTAAGACCTGATTATGTACAGTTGCATATACACTACTTTAACTACACACATATTTATCATCATTATCATAGATTTTGTTTATGAAGGTACTAGCTGCGGCGCGCGGTGTCACCCGCTTATCCCACGGGAATACTATTTATTTTGGAGCATTTGAGCGTGAAGAATTAACAAACATATACATAACACACACTCACAAGCTTTCGCATTTATAATTTTAGTGTGATGAAACACTCAGTCTTGCCAGTCAGTCCGCGGAGCAGAGACCTCGCGCCGTGGCGGACAATATCAAATATGATACTGTTAAGGTGTCCACGCCAGATACATAGTACTGTTATCAAATACCATCTTTGCATGGGTTCTAGATATGGGCAAATTTTTATTAGCTATCTCCTTTCCCATCCGTAGTCTATTCCGCATAGTAGCAGCACACAAAGAGCGTTCGTACGAGGCGTCCGTAATTTGGCGCGTATTGGCGCCTCGAACTCGTACCGTGAGCGGGAGATTGGTTCGTCTACTTAAGTCCATTTCTTGTGTGATACATTTCATACATTTATACATTTCATAGGGATATAGCTCCTTTAAATTCATCTTACTAGGGGTGCAGTGGATTGACTTAACTTATTGTCCCATGTCCCCTGGATGAGGCAGAAGGCGTCCACAGTACGTCGCCATCCCGAACGGTCTTGGACTTCGCGTTTTACTTTGCTCCATGGGATTTCCTATCGATATTTGAAGTAAGTATGAAAGAAAGAGTATATTGTCGTTTCATCTTTACCTTTCATGCCACAGTCTCCTCAGCTCAATGAGCACAGGGTTCCCCTCGTAGTACCGGTAGAAGATGGCCTGCTTGGCACGGACGTAGTCAGTGTGCCAAGGCATCGGCGCGCGGATCACGCATGTTGGCCATAACGATGGCAGGAAAGCGATGTGTAGGCGTTCGCGCTCGGCAGGGTCCTCTAGAATATAGGATAGGATGCATCTGAAATATAACAAGAGTTGTAAAAATAGTCTGTAAAGATGGATCTAAATGGTACTCGCCAGTTCAGCTAAAGACAAAAAAGGTTACGGAACCTGTGGGCTGTTACTAACTTTTTAAACGTTAGTGGTCGCTATACCGGCCATGCAATTAAAACTTAGACACATGGTGGCTCAGGACAGGAGCTGAGCCAATAGCTATTAATCACAATAGCCTTCAGTATTACTGAATCGAAGACAGAGCGGAATTGCAAGCGAATGGAGTTTTAGCGCGGTCTTGTGATGAATGGCGCGCGCCTTAGTTACACAAGCGGAGGAAGAAAAGACTTAATATTGAACGGTCAGCGGTAACTATGTTGTCCATCGTTATTCAACTTTGATAAACAGTGATGAAGTTTTGGGTAACTTCGATTGATAGGACATTGCGCTGGTAAGTTATAAATTTAAGCTTATGGCAATCTAGACGTATGTAGGTACATCGTATTTTAGATGACGTTCTGCCTCGTTGATGCATAAGCATCCCCTATTCTAGGAATAAACATATTTAAATGTAGAAATAAGCTATACATTTCTTTCCTCTCACTTTCGTAGCAAAAATAATTCTGATTGATACTTATTGGTACCTCTTCATAGCCCAAAGGAAGAACTCCTTGATGTCGGCCTCACTTTGCCTCACGCAAGCCTGATAGGTCAGAATCAGCAATCTCTTCTTAATCTTCAGCGTTTGCTTGTCTACAACTGCCTTCGCCTTTACGTACAGATGCCGGGGAAAGTCTGGTAGGTATTTTCCATCAAGGGCCTGCAATGGAAGGGAACTGGATTAGTAACGATCACAGTGATCACACTTTCCCTACTTCTACAGTCAACCACTAATGGTGTGCGCACGGCTGCCAAGCCTCGGCAAGCATACAGGACGAAGCTATAGGTTAGAGTGAGACGGAACTACAACGAGCTCACTCTAACATATAACTGCGTCCTGTACTGTAGCCTTGTCATGCGTGTGGACCCGGCAGCGCCAATTGCGTTTTTATCCGGTGACATGTCCAGGTGTAACCTACTACTCCCCCTCCTAAGCGTACACTTATAATTCCACTGGCCAACTTTACTGTCACAAGTGAAAAAGAGAGCGTTTAAAACTAGATTTGGTTTAGCTAGCCATATCAGAGCCCACAATATATAAGTTAAGCTGTATACGACCTACGTACAACCCTTATAGTATGTAAATATATGTATCATTGTATTTATGGTAAAGTTATTATATAATATACATTTATTCACTTGTATCTCAGATGCTCTCCGAACGATTAATTTTCTACTCTGCACCCACTTGAAGCATCTCTGTTTGGCCCTATGGTTGACTGGTAGAGAATGCCATTAGGCATTAAGTTCGCCATTTGTACTGACTTTTGTTTTGTGCAATAAAGTTTAAATAAATAAATAAATAACCCTGCCATACGAATAAATAAATAAATCAGAGCCCACAATAGACGAAGTCCATAGTTCTTGCATTGGGTCGCCGTCATCGAAAACGATGAGGAGGACTATATACATACTTAAAGTCACCTAAAAAAAGCGCTGTCAATCTTTTTTGCCCAGTAGTCATTTATAATACTACGCAGGAAAATTTGCCGCGCCGTTTTTACGTCAATTTAGGTATACTTGTACGTAAGTAGCATTTTAGTTACCATTTATTTTTTGGGTCCATTTCAAATAGTACTGATACAATTGTGCAATAATTACCGTGGTCAAATAATAGTTGATCCTCTCTAAATCTTTAGGATGTATGTATCTGTAGTGTTCCTCTTCCGTTGCTCTCAGCATCTCCGTTTTTTGATCATCTGGGTCTCTAGGAAGTTCGAATTCTAATTTTTCCAAATGCCTATAATAATAAAAAAATATCTAAATAAATTAATGAATTCCACCTTTAAGCGAAGGTTTAAAAATAAAAAAGGTATCTTTCTATTTATTTGTATAGAATCTTTTTATCGATTCATATTTTTTATGTGGTAATACCACATTATTTATAAAGGTATCTTCCTATTTCTTAATTTTCTTTTGCCCCAACCCCAATCCGCCGGTCTGACAGTAGCTTTTTAACATAAACGAATAACCGATGTTAACGAAAAATAGTTATTTGTTATGCAAGGCTGCAAAGTTGTTATTTGGCGCGAGTGTTGAAATTGAAAGCTGAGCGAGCGAAGGAATCTAAGATTGAACCATGAGCGAAGCGAATGGTTCAAAGATAGATTCCTGAGCGTAGCGAAGCTTTCAAGACACGAGAAGCTAAATAATTTTGCAGCCATGCGGAACACACAACTTTTCACCTCACTACAGCGAGGAAAATGGAAGTTCAAGAAAAACAGCTAAAACATAAAAATAATCATATTTAATTTTGCCTTCTTTAACACATCAAATTTAAAACATTAACACACTCAAATCCAAACCAAATAAATACGAGAGAAGCACACATATTAAAAATATGGCCGTAATTTGTATTATCGTCGTGTATATTTTATCGTTGAGTTTTTCTTAAGCACTGTTATATTATATTTGTATTTGAAACTACTTGACACATTCGTTGCGAATGTGCGAGAATGGCATTCTGGGAAGGATTAGTTGGCCACTCGGAAGTATTTTCCATAACACTTGCTTTGGTAGTTATTGGACGATGGGATCCGCACAAGACTATTTCGGCTTTATCTTCTTTAAAAACGCCAATAGTTTCGGTAAATTACTTATCGTCTCCAAATATTTATAACAAATCCTTTTTCGTTTTAATGCAGAAGCATTGAATAAATACTCCAAATTGGGCTCAACTTTCTTGTTTTCCATATTTCTATAAAGTAAGACAACAGTATGTATTCTCCACAGAACCAATTTACGTTGTTTACGTGAATTGTGAAAACTTCCAACTTTTTAATTATTAATTTTTTTCTCGGGTGCGTTCAGAAATTACACTCTTATGTTAAAAATTTTATAACAAATAAATATTAAAATTTGTGATGTATTTAATATATTTACTAGTCAAAATATGTAAATGAAACTGAAATACTTAGTATTAATATATATAAACATATTCAACATAAAATAAAGTGTAGAAAAAATAAAAACTTAAAAATCTGTAACCGCGAACCAGGTTTCTGGACGTGATATTGTAGAGTGTATTTTTTTTAAAGAAGTATTCAAACGTACATACTCGTATTTATGATTTTAGGCGGCCAGACCAGATCGCCCTTTATTAGCGTGCGTTGATTGGTTATTCGAAAATTTGTCGACTGATGAAATCAGTCACGCGTTGAAGGAGTCTTAAATATAAAAAAGTTACATGCACCACAGAAAATCAAAATCGTCGTGTTCGAAATTCAAATGACTTTTGCACGCTAGCGGATAAAATAGACTTTTGCACGCAGATTTCGCCCTATAAACGGAGATTTTCCGAGCGAGTGAGGTGAAAAGCTTATTTGTTATACCTATGGCAATGGGACCAACTAGAAATTATGCTCATTGACATAAAAAAAGAATCGGGTTAGCCTTTTTCGAGTAATCGGAGAATATACATAAAAAAATTGGGCAAGTGCGAGTCCGACTCGCGCATGAAGGGTTCCGTACCTATATATATATATATATATACATAATCTATAACAAGTTTGTTGTATGGGAGCCCCCCTTAAATATTTATTTTATTTTATTTTTAGTATTTGTTGTTATAGCGGCAATAGAAATACATCATCTGTGAAAATTTCAACTGTCTAGCTATCACCGTTCTTGCGATACAGCCTGGTGACAGGCGGACGGACGGACGGACGGACAGCGAAGTCTCAGTAATAGGGTCCCGTTTTTACCCTTTGGGTACGGAACCCTAAAAAAGCAAACTCACGAATGGAGAACCTGCTCCGGTTTTTGACGTCGGTCGTATTGAAAATACCTACATCTCTTCTCTACTATTACAACATTCTAAATTTGTATCGAAATTCAGTTCTCTCTGGAGAGGGGTCATGATTTCAGAAATAATTAATAGCGTGATGCAGGATTGGCGGGGAACGGTGCAGGATCGAGGAAAATGGCGAAAACTCCTGTCGGAGGTCAAGACCCGCTTTGGGTCGCTGATCTACTCAGTAGTAGTAAGTAGTAATGATGCAAGATTGTCATTTGTTTTGTATGGGCGTACGGCACCATGCCAGTCTGGCGTGGCGTCGGTCGCGTTGTTGGTCATAATTTCCTTTGTCCTCCCATCACACCGAAACGGCCGGACAAATTTGAACCAATTTTGGTACAGGGATAGCTGGATATCCAAAGATGTTTATAAGATACTTTTTACCCGTCTACGGGAAGAAATTGTCCTTGTATATTATAATATATAATAGGCTTATTTAATTACTTCTTTAGAGCAATTTGCGCAGCAACATCTGCAGCTTCTTTTTCACGTTTTCTCTTTTCTTTCTTCTGCCGTTTTTCTTCTGCTTCAGCTTCCTTCCTTCTGTTATAAGCTCCGGAAACTAGGTCTTCGAGCAACACAAGTCCTATGAGAATAATACAAGTTATTGGGAAGTAACAATACAATACAATACAAGTACGCTTTATTGCACACCAAAAAACATTTACACAAGGAATACCGTAATAACCGTATGTAGTAACCGTAGGACCCTTTTGCTAAGCCACAGATAATCAGCCGCAAATCATGTTCCCATCCTGTATAATTTATTTATTTTAAACTGCAGAACAACTCGCGGTGCGATACCAGTGGATGATATCCAGAAATATATTTTATGAGATTGGCGCAGTGGTAATGCAGCTGTCTCCTGGTCCGAATCTGCCTGGGTCATGGATGTTCTATTTATTTATAAGTATACAGGGTGGAACAGATCGCGGGACTTTTAAGCAAACAGGGAATAGTTCAGACTGAGTACTTAATTTTTCACCAATGAACTAGGTATGTAAATATTTCTATCAATTTTTGAGATACAGTTTGTGGAACATTATTGTAAAAATCTGCACATATCAACCCTAGCATATTTTGAACATTGCTTAAGTTAAAGACAGGTGTCAATTTAAAATGTAAATAAAACCTTTGAACTAGTAGGGTTGTCACTGATATTCAAATATTTTATTTTGATGTTTTTTTTTACTTTTAAATCCAGCTTTACAATTATAATTAGGCCGATTGTAGATCACTCAGAAATGTTCCACCCTGTATATTTACCTATATAAGTATGTAGATCGTCATCGTCGTCTGGTACCCATAACGCAAGCCTCCTTGAGCTTCATTGGGGACTAAGTCGACTTGTGTGCCGTTCTCCAATAATTATTTATTTATAATAATATCACCAGAAGATACCTGCTATAGTTATATAGTCTATACTACATATATCTAGTTCATATGCGATTTCAGGTTACACATACTCAAACGCCGAGTCGTCCTAATTACCTTTTTGGAGCTTTCCTTTCTCCTGTTCTCTCTTAAGAGCGTCTTCTTTCTCCTTCATCCGTTCCGCGTAGGGCTTCAGAGGAGGGAACTGGACTTCGCCGTTGGGGCCAAGAGGGCCAAAGCGGGGCGCGGGCACCCGCCGCTTGGGAGGCATGTTTACCACCCTCATGGTTTTCGCAGCAGGGGTGTAACAGTTGCCTGGAAATTATAGATACATTTATTTTATTTTCATTAGCACAACGGTGAATTTTCTGTAATCTATCAATTAAGTATGTTACGTTTTTCAGAAGTTAAGACTTCTGTCCTCACGTAACCGCTGGGAAAAAAACTAACACGCTGGTTTGCGATTAGTTCTGGGTTCGCATGAAGAGGATTGAAACTAGGCGAATAACTTGTGCTACGTCAGCGACGGCAACTCGCGTTAACCTCTAATGTTGGCAGCATATGGCTTATATAGGTTGTTGCGGGCTGGTTTTCCGCAACTCGACGTCTTACAATGCGCCTATTTTGCGTGAAGGGTTGCTGGCACTAACTCTTGCCAACCCAACTCTACCAGAAAGCCTAGCAGTCCCTTGATGTTGCCGACGACTTCTGGGAGTGACCTCGGAGACCCGAGGTGTTGTGCCCGGTATTTGGCCACACCTAGACATTCGAGAATGATGTGGGCGGCTATCTCTTATGGCCGTGCTTATACTCACCAATGGAGTCCGCGGGCTTAGCGTGATCGTAACTCTCGCGGTAGGGCACGCCTCGCGTCCAGGACTTGCGCTGCATCAGCGGCGGGAACTCACTGCAGGCGCCCTCGCTCTCACCTGCACGTGATAACATTATTAAGGCTGTGACACGGTGGTAACCCTTTTTAGTATCGGGATCACGAAAAATCCAAGCCGCGACGGGCGAAGTGGCGACGGCGACTCAAGCTGATTACGGGCGCAGGTCCTGGTGTGGCGAAGCCAAACTTGCTCTTTGTTACGCTTGTTTTTAGGCTTCCGTACACACAGGGTAAAAAAGGGACCCTATTAATAAGACTCTGCTGTACGCCAGTCTGTCTCTCTGTCTGTCCGTTTGTCTGTCTGTCTGTCTGTCTGTCTGTCTGTCTGCCTGTCTGTCTGTCCTTCTGTCACCAGGCTGTATCTCATGAACCGTGATAGTTTGACAGTTGATATTTTCACAGATGATGTATTTCTGTTGCTACTTTAACAATAAATACTAAAAACCGAATAAAAAAAATAATAAGTGGGGTTCCCTTACAAGAAACGTGATCGGTTGCGTTAGCTTTGCATTTTTTTGTATGCAATGCCGTGCATACCAGGTGCAAACTTATTTTTATTTTATTTATTACAAAAGATACATACCTATCACTTATCTTAACCCGGCCAGTTAAGATGGAATAAGTGTATGTACCCTCGGTGCGCGAGTCCGACTTGGCCGGTTTTTTTATATACCTCAAGTAAGGTGTATTTGAATTGTGATAGTTGGATGATTTTGGGGGGGTCAATATCGTTTAAAATGTATGACGTAATCTCTGAACAACCTTAGTATATTGCGAGTTTGAAGACCTCACCTTCAGGGTAGTAATTCTTAGCGGCTCGCAACAGCACGCTATCGCGGTCCAGCTCCTCCTTGCGGCCGGCGCGGGGCATCCAGGGCATGCCGGGCGGCGCACGCGCCGGGGTCACGAACCGGGGAGGGCATAGCTCCGCGTCGATCGGCTTGCTTTTCCGCTTACGATCTCCGCTCGCCATGCTTGTAGGTACTAAAAGGATAATCGGGGAAACAACAAAAAACGATAGGCCTATAAAATAGCTAATGATCTTCTATTTTTATGTCAAATATACGGCCGAGGCCGTCAGACCTCGAATCGGGCTATCGAGTCACGCTCGTAACAGCCGCACTTTTATAGATGCTGCTTAAATGATTGTTTATAGATGCAAGAAGCTAATGATGATGATGATGATTTTCAGACGACAGTGAGCAGGTTATTGACCGAGCGAGCGAAGCGTTCCCATTTCAGCTTGGCTGTAAATTCTTTCGTATGTCCGGATGTTTGGATGTCGCATTTTTCAACCGATTCTCATTAACACAAATTATAACGGGTCTAACGCGATATTTCCTATTTACCTTCATAATCTAACGTTTCGGCGGGGTTGCACACGCCGTGGTCTCAGATGTACTGGTGAAACAGCGAGTTGTTACTGGAGCCGTCGGCCAAATGTAGTACTACCCGACGAAAATGTCTAATAAAATGGATGGGTAGGAAAATAAATGTTCGACTACCACCCATTTATTTGCTAATTATTGTCACCGGTCCGACACACAACACTCACAACATCCGCGCACAGATTCGAAGATATATCCCGCGGTTTAAACTTTTTAATCACTGGTCCCCAAGTTTGCGATAAATTAAAACCATCTTCCCGGTTGAAATTCTTTGGGTGTTTCTTGATTTCAATTGCTTCCCTTACCATCCGTGGATAATAGTGCTTTTCTGTGGAAAGAATTTTCGGTTTGTGCAACTCGATCCAGTGATTCGTTCCAGATGTTAACAAATGTTCAGCTATTGCAGATTTTTGTATTTGGCGATTTTTGACTGCTGCTATATGTTCTTTCACCCTTTCCTGAACACTCCGCTTAGTTTGGCCAATATACGAACTTCCACAGCTACATTCTATCTTGTACACACCGGGATTTTGGAAAGGTATAACATCCTTTGGGCTGCGCAAGAAATTTGCTACTTTGGATAACGGCGTGTCGAAACGTTAGATTATGAAGGTAAATAGGAAATATCGCGTTAGACCCGTTATAATTTGTGTTAATTATGAGTTCAAACCGCGAGAGTATAAAGTGTCAGATTCTCATTAAATTTGTGAGTAGGTTCGGTAAGTATATTTTTTTTACCGATTCGGTTTTTAAAATTTTACAAAATGGCGGGGATATGGGGGTTGAAAACATAAAATACAAATTTCTGCAATTTAGAGACATACTCGAGAGGTTAAACAGACTCACCCAGCACAAGGACGGATGGTTATAAAACAATACAGTACAGACTTCCTGCAATCTTTTTTCCTGAACAAAAAACTTCGATCTCATCGTAATGAATTAACACTATCTAGGTAAGCGTGGCAGAAACCTTGTAGAGTTAGTCTGGAAATTGTGAACACCTGTGGATTTATTAACGATTCAGGTGCACACCGTTTACACGGATGTTTAAAATTATTCAAGGAAGTATTAATTTACCTGCTAAGCCGCGCGGTGTTATCCGCTCATCCCACGGGAACACTACGTTTTTCGGGATAAAAAGTAGCCTATGTGTTAATCCAGGGTGTCACCTACCTTCATACCAAAATTTATCAAAATTGGTCCAGCTGTTTGAGCGTGAAGAAGTAACAAACACACTCACAAACTTTCGCCTTTATAATATTAATAATGTGATTAATTCATTCTTACACCACTTACCTAATTACGAACGAGTTTCCACGGACAAATAATCACCCATTACGAAACTCATATATATTCAAACTTACCTTAAAAAGATCCCAGATGTCTCTAAAGCACCATTATTTAATTATTTTCAAGAAAACTGTACACGCAAGATAAATAACAACAATCTGTTGACGTATCAGTGACGAGTCGTTATGGCAACCATTAATCTCTATGGAAATAAAATGTTATCAGCCCCTGTCATTATCATAATGAACCAAAAAGGAGGGTTGCCACGATCCATATAAAAAGTAGTTCACCTAATCTCATGTAAAAAGAGCGGCTTCAAACTCATTGCGCAGTATAAATGTCTATTTGTGGGTATTGTCTTTTATCAACCTATAGGATAGATAGAAGAATCCCGTGCTGGACAAATGCCTTTCTCCTCTAGATTTCCATGTCTCCCGATTAGATGTCTCTTTCGACCAGACAGTCTAGCACAACTACGCTTCGCGACTCTTGTCGCGCCATAACACCGCGCGTCACTCTCACACAGTAGAGCGAAAGAGATAGGTAATATTTATCTCGCCAGAAAAAGTCGCGTTCACAGTTGTGCTAGAGGTACAGTTGTTGAAAAATGCGTTCAGATCATCCCACCATCTCCACTGAGGTCAGTGGAATGCTCCTCGTGTAAAGCCAACCTTATTATTGTACCGTTTTTAACCTTTTCAACGCCCAGCATCGCAAACCATTTAACGTGCTACTGACGCCACAGCAAAAAAGTAAAAGTGCTCCAAAATCAACAGGAATTGAAATAGTGGTAGCCTTTTTAATTATGTTTTAAATTATTGAAATTTGGACGGCTGTGGCCGACGTGGCGTCAGTGGCACAACTTTTAGCTGACGGCCACTGCCGTGCCGTCTTTGTCTTTCAATACTTACATGAAGATGGTGGTGAGGTGCATTGGCGGATGGGCGTCGTTGTGGAGATGCTTTATCCAGCAGCGGACATATTTGGACTGATATGATGTTAAAGCTAATTCGAATTAAGAGTGGTTATATTTAACCCCCAAAGAAAAAAAAGGTGCATATTGTCTGTCTGTCTATCGTGACATCGTAGCTTCCAAACGGGTGGACCGATTTGAATGGATTTTTTCATCAAAATCACCACTGTCCTCTTTTTTAACCCTCGACGATAAAAAAAGGGGTGTTATAAGTTTAACATGTGTATCTGTGTACATATCTGTGTGTCTGTCTGAGGCATCGTAGCTAGAGATGTGCTGTTCTCGAGAACGTTTCCCGATTTGTATGAGAAAGGAACGTTTTCCCCATACAAAACGTTTTGAGGACGGCACATCTCTAGGGCTGCCATTCGTCTGGGTTTCCCCGGATTTGTCCTAGTTTGGTGACCGTCCGGGGGGGGAAACCCGGACACTTATTACTTATTCTTAGCTATTTCTAGTGGCAATTGAACCAGTCCTCTCCAATGCAGGTTCGTCTCCAAGATATGCAGTTTTTATTGGAACTAGTGACAGTATTCCAGCGGATATTGAAGCTAAGAGTTCAAATATTTGAGATTGTGTTAAGTCTTGGTTGCATTTTCTATACCTTATTAAATGAAGATCTCATGATGACCAGATGCAAGTGTCAGGGGTATTTTTAAATTTTTAATTAAGATTATAATATAATAAGAGTATAATAGGAGATAGGTGCCTCAATTTTCGATAAATTCCAGCAATAGGTACTGCTTTGCATTCAGTGCATTAGGTACGTGACCGCTAGGCTAACTTACACTTATTTAGACTCGAAAAAATATATTTTTGGAAAGGAAAAAAATCATATGGTGGTTAAATTTGTATGGTATCCTAAAGCTTTATTGTATTGCATGGAATCCATCCTCTATTCATCAAGTATGATTTACAAAAAAATACTAACTATTGAATTTATTTCTTGCTTTCTTCTCAACAGCGGTCGCCTCTTGGGAAATGCCAGTAGATTCACAGTCTGACTAGTAAACGTGCCCTTGTGGCATACTTACTGAATAAATTATTTCATTTCATTGGTTAAAGCCTTTTTTAATGTTTATTTAAATAAGCATAATTATATTCTCCTGTAATATACGGTCAGTTGTATTACTGGCACGTCAAATTGTATACTAAAATTGACAGCTATTTCTGATGCCGACTGCATAGTCGCGGATTGAAAAGGTTTGAGTCTTTTGGACCTTAACACCATTAAAATCGAAGACTATACTAAATCCATTAGGCTGTATGTCCAGCACTGAAGCGCAGCGAAGAAAATTAACCAATCAGGCTACGCCTTTGTGAAGCCAAAAAGAGGTTCATTTAAATTTGTGGAATGTTATGAAAGCTTCGCTCCAGTACACAGACAGCCTTACTGTTATTAATTAATAAAACAATAATACGAACCATCATTTAATACATTTTCATTAAATAGCACCAGAAGTAGATAAATTGACACAATAAATATTTACCTAATACATTAATTAAAAAAAAATGAATGAATATTGCATTTTTTCTTCACAGATAGATCTAACAATCTAAAAAGCCTCTTAATTATTATGCTTAGAATATCACTATAAGTATACATTAAGTAAGCCAGCGTGTGACAATGAATGTTTACATACACACTACAATGAAAATAATACAATTTTACATTAATAAATTATACACTATATTATGCCTTGTCATATCATGTCTGTCTGTCCTCACGTCAAAAGAGCGGTGTCAAACTTCTTACGCAGTAATCATTTTATACAAAAGTACCAGATTCCTTGAACCCCTTCAATTACGTAAGGAAATTGGGTCGCTGAGCGTTTTCTATCACCTATACCATGGCGAGTGTTCTGAAGAGTTATTTTCTCTTATCCCACCCTCCCCTTTCCATTATAGAACCACACGTGCCAGTTTGCGATGTCATCGCCTCACCGTGGAGAATATTCCCACACGTACCAAGAAGTTTGGCAATTCCTTCATCTGCCGAACTATTAAAATATGGAACTCCTTGCCGGCTCATGTGTTTCCTCCTTCTTATAACTTGGGACCCTTCAAACGAAGCGTGAAGAAGCATCTCTCGGGCCAGCATGGCAGTGTCAACTGACTTGCCACCGTTGGTTTCTCGTCAGTTGCCATTGCGACTTGGGCTCCCCTTTTTGCTTACCATCAGGCGAAGTGGAGCCACTATGTTGTGCTATTATAAAAAAAAATACACCACTCTTTTTACGTGAGATTAGGTTTAACTTTCTCATTTTACTTTTCATTAGTTCTTTGATTGTAACTGATTAATGAAATAAATCTTCAGCGTTACTTATATTTATTATCATGCTACAAATGCATTACAAGTAACTGTTCAACATAAAATAAGTTGAAAACATTAATAATACTTACTGGTAGCACAAATGGATAAGTGGTTGGAAACTTTTTGATTTCTCTTGTATTTATTCTAAAATAAATAAGGTCAGTCAGGGTAAGCCCGTCACACGTGATTACAGATGTGGCGTTCTCGAGAACGTTTCTCGATGTGTAAGACGAAAAAACGTTCTCGAGTACATTTTCCATACACAGATACAGGGATACAGATGTTGTTCTACTAACGCCAATTTACAACCATGAACTAACTTATTTACAGCTCAGCAGGGTGTTCTTCAGACCACGACTTATTAAGGAATTTTTAGTGGTACTAATTTATTTTACTGGCCACCACAAACTTTTAGTAACTGACGCTGAAACTCAGTGAATGTCACTGATGTAAACAAAGAGAAACAGGACTAATGATTCGGCAAACAAGAATTTTTTGCATAATAAAGCCAAAACTATCCACATGTGATGAAAATCATTTTTTTTTTTAATAGGATACAGTATTTATTTCGCAAGAAGAACCAAGGATTGAGCAGCAGTCCGGTATAGTTCGAATCACATCTGGTAAGCGAATCCCATTAGCTTTGTACCCGATGAACAATACCCATTATCTGTATTGTTAGCTGTGGCCACAACTGCCACTTCAAAATGTAAGGCGTTATAAGTGCAAATTACTTTTACACTAAATTAGTCTTAACGTCAAACGAAATAAGGTTTACTCTTAAACAAAGAGAACACAGATGTTGGTCACTTCGTAAGTGAAAGAGCAGTGAAGCTCGTTTCGATGCTTATAAGACAATGAAGTGACCAACATCTGTGTTCTCTTTGTTTAAGAGTAAACCTTATTTCGTTTGACTTTAAGACTAATTTAGTGTAAAAGTAATTTGCACTTATAACGCCTTACATTTTGAAGTGGCAGTTGTGGCCACAGCTAACAATACAGATAATGGGTATTGTTCATCGGGTACAAAGCTAAGTGGATTCGCTCAGCCAAAAGAATTACTTCTATAAACAATGTTTTGAATTTGGTCGATGACGTGTCCTTGACAAATCGCTACTGCTGACGTTTAACATGACGTATGCACATTATTGCCACATAAAAGCTGTTTATAGCGCCACTACCCCTGAGCAGAACCGACACTTGTTCGGCTATGAATGCAACTATACCCCGCGCGGCGAACGATGAGTCCTATGACACCTGTCATCTCAGTACATTTTTCCGACTATCACTACATAGTATAAAACAAAGTCGCTTTCTCTGTCCCTATGTCCCTTTGTATGCTTAAATCTTTAAAACTGCGCAACGGATTTTAATGCGGTTTTTTTTAATAGATAGAGTGATTCAAGAGGAAGGTTTATATGTATAATACATGCACCCGTGCGAAGCCGGGGCGGGTCGCTAGTACATAGTATAAAACAAAGTCGCTTTCTGTCCCTATGTCCCTTTGTATGCTTAAATCTTTAAAACTGCGCAACGGATTTTGATGCGGTTTTTTTTAATAGATAGAGTGATTCAAGAGGAAGGTTTATATGTATAATACATGCATAATTTATCAGCATTTCACCCGTGCGAAGCCGGGGCGGGTCGCTAGTAGGTTATAAAATGTACTGAGATGACAGGTGTCATAGGACTCATCGTTCGCCGCGCGGGGTATAACATCTGTGCTTTTCCATACTTTTATGGTAGGCGCCTATTCCGTGTGGCGCGCTTATCCCATAACCTTAACCTTAGCAGTATTTTTTTAATCTAAGGGTGCGTCTCCACTTAAGCGAAGTCGTGCTGAATAGACCAATCACACGAGTTGAAATCTGTATCTGAGCACCGCTTCACGTTTGTGATTGGTCGGTTCCGCAGGTCTCCGCTCCGCTGCGCTTCAGTGGAGACACACCCTAAGACTGCCTCTTATCGTTTTAAAAGTCCGCTGATAGTACTTGCAACCATCGAAACTTATATTGTGAATGTAAATAACTTATAATCTACCACAACTTGAATTAAATGCATGAAATATATTGTGCCGACGAATACAGGAGTAGAAACCGTATCAACACAACCACGTAAAAGTAGAAAAGTTAAATTTCATTTATAACCCGACAACTTGATTTTTATCCCTCGCTATGTCGCGGGTTTTAGTGGCACTAATTTACTGATGAGGAATATTCTTTGGTAACTGACCTTGAAAGTTATCAAATGTCACTGATGTAAACAAAGAAAACACAGACACAAAATGTTAAATAATTCGCTAATGAAAGTCGAAAATACACCACATCGTTGGCAGAAAAAGTTATCCTTAATTTGATTCAATGTTTATTACAGGAGAAGAACGAAGGATTGCATAGTATCCCGATTATCAATGTTTTGAAATGGCTTGTTGACATGCCGATACTGACATTTTAAAATGCATATATGTACATGACTTATATTATTGCCATATGAAAACTGTTTAAAGCGCCACCATCCCTGGAGTTTAACCGCCACTTGTCAGGCTATATATGAATACATACCCCTACAATTATATATAAATAAAAGTAAATACGATCTCAATAGAAATCCTACTTACGACCCTATTGTATTATTATTATGTGAATATTTATTTATAAAGACTTTTGGATTGTAAGTGCAGAAGAAGAAAAAGTATTTTAAATTACTACAATTAAATTAAGTAATCCAATAATAATCTCTTATTTGATTTTAGGAACATTGTGCAAATTGAGTTTTTACTATGCACCGTTTATTAGTAAACTAGCTGCGCCCCGCAGTGTTATCCGCTCAAGCCACGGGAACGCTACATTTATTCGGGATGAAAAGTAACCTATGTGTTAATTCACGGTGTCAGCTATCTCCATACCAAATATTATCAAAATTGATCCAGCCGTTTGAGCGTAAAGAAGTAAAAAAGATACACATACATTTACAAACTTACACGTTTATAATATAAGTGTGATATAACCTTCTAGATTAGAATAAACACGCCTAGAATCCTAGTTAGGGCTTGAAATTGCAGCCAGTTTTGGTTAGCCACGGGCCGTCCATCCGTTGGCGTATCTGTGACAACGTGAATGTCCCAAGGCAATGTCACGCCCACATGAAACCAAAAGCGGCTTAATCTTTCGCAAATCACTTATGAATACTGTTTGGGCCTATGGTTGACTGGTAGATAATGCCATTTGGCATTAACGCCGTTTGTACTGACTTTCGAGTTTAAATAAATAAGACTCCCGTGCTAGGCATATTTATTCTAAGCCTTCTAGTAAATCATAAATACCTTAGCACACTACTCTCGTACTGTTGCAATTGCGTACTTTCCTGCAATCACTATAAATTACGTCTGTGGTATTTTTGATAATACAATATCTATGCATATTTTATTTACGTAAAAATGAGGTCAACTGACCGTATAGCGTAATTACATATACAGTCTAAGCGTTTTGACAGTTCATAAAAAGTAGCTGATTTGATCTGTTAATCAAGTACCACATAAGGACGTTAGTGCACAACTCTATGTGCCTAGCTTAAATTGAACCTATTGGCAATATAATTGTAATTAGTACGAGTGTGAACGAAGGTATCCAAGTATACCATCATCATTCATCAACATCTCCATCCATCATAAACCACTTATTTAAATCCACTTCTTTTCCCCCTCTCCCTTATTCAGGCAGCTATTCGATCCTTGCCAGCTGAAAGAGCTATCAGTATCCCCGTCGTCATTAGACTTGGATTTCTCGGGCGCGTACGAACTCGGCCGACTCCTGTTGGTTCGCTCCAGGAGGGAGTGGTTCAGGCGGGAGGCATCGAAGTGGAAGTCTGCGTTGGAGGGCTTCCTGACCTCGTTCAGGTACTTCCAAGTGTGGCTGTTGCTTGGGTCTTCGGGTTTAGGGCTGTACATCCATTCTGTAAACATGAATTCAGTTAAATTTGCTTACATAATTCTGTAGCCGTAGAGAAAAGGGGTATTAAGTCAAAGTAAAAAAACAAAAACCGGCCAAGTGCGAGTCGGACTCGCGCACCGAGGGTTCCGTACAAACACTTTCCATCCCTAAGTGGTTAAGTTAAGTTTGCACCCGGTATGTATAGCGCCCCATATAAATTAGGTGCAAAGTTAGGTATTAAAAAAACTACTTACTAGATCTCGTTCAAAACAATTTTCGTTGGTAGTTTTTATAGTAATGTACATCATATGTTTTTTTTAGATTTTTCATTTTTTTTATTTTAGAAGTTAGAGGGGGGGGGGACCAACTTTTTTCCACTTTGGAAGCGTCTGTCACGCAAACTATTCGGTTTAGAAAAAAATATATTTTAGAAACCTCGATATCATTTTTGAAGACCTATCCATAGATACCCCACACGTATATGTGTTTGATGAAAAAAAAATTTTTGAGTTTCAGTTCTAAGTATGGGGAGCCCCCAATATTTATTATTATTATTTTTATCTTTGCATCAAAATCTTAATGCGGTTCACAGAATACATCTACCTACCAAGTTTCAACAGTATAGCTCTTATAGTTTCGGAAAAAAATGGCTGTGACATACGGACGGACAGACAGACGGACAGACAGACATGAGGAATCTATAAGGGTTCCGTTTTTTGCCATTTGGCTACGGAACCCTAAAAACGAAGTTAGTTTTCGAGTTCGATAGTTCAAGGCTCGTTAATGTTGAATAGAGCAAACAGTTCTCGTTAAAAAAAAATTGAAAAAGATGGTCAAAGGGTTTGTACAATGTACATCCTCATGTGCATTGCCAAATTAAGGGTTTATGTGACTTATACCTTTTTTCACCAGGGCCACAGAATTGTATCATAGGTAATTTCATTGCATGCATTAGCCAACATAATCTTTCATTCATCTACTTAAGCTAAGCTTAATAAAAGTAAGCAAAGTTTATCTACATAAATAATGTGAATTTGACCAAACCTAACAGAGTTTGAATGTGCCCAGGTGTACCAAAGTGCGCTGTGATTGGTGAATTTGACACTTTTTTTGTGCAAAGTTTCTATTTGAACAGTTGCCGCTTGAGCCTTTTCACACACACAACACAAAATAACATATTCGCTTGACCACAGTACAATTTTCACTCGCTCACTCGTCATTCCTTCAATGATATGCCTCATCAATCAGCTACATCAAATTGAACACAATCTATCTAATAATCTAACTTTCGTGAGACATATTTAATTATTGTATTAAGCGTCACCGTCGGGCGGAGCGTCGATCAAAAAATCAGTGACAAAGTTATCGCGCGGCTCTACATGTAGCAGACCTTGATGAAGAGCTCTATACGAGTTCGAAACCTGTCGGGCCGTTCCTGAGGATTTCACGTAAGTACACTCACCGCTTAATACAATAACAATCTATTCACGTTTTTACACTTAAGAAGCCCTCACCGCGTAAGTCATGACCACTTATTCGCACGAAGCGACTTGCTTCAACATTTCTAATGCGAACAGCTAAGGAATGGAACTTGCTCCCATCGTGTGTATTTCCAGATAACTATAATTTAGGTATCTTCAAGGTAAGCGTGAATAGGCTATTACTGAACCGGCGAACTACATCCTCGGCCCCGTAGTCACTTTCCATCAGGTGATACCGAGTTTCCATCAGATGATACCGAGAGGTCAATCGCCGGTCAGTTTGTGAAATAAAATAAAAAATTAAGCGAATGCTAGCAATAAGGATGCTCCCTTAGAATAACACATAATTAGAAAGCCAGAAAGAAGAATTCACGATTACATTATTCCAAAATGGCGATGACTATATGTAAGGTGACGTTACGAAAACAGATTACCTCCTTTAGAAACCTTCGCGATGGCGCTCAGCAAGAAATCCTTGTCCTTGGCCTGCAGTACCAGCATGTGCCGGAGGATCTCCACCATGGAGTGCTGAGCCTTGGCCTTCGCTCGCATGAAGTACACCAAGACGCTGCACAAATAAAAGCACCTATATTAATTACTACTAATTGTACAAAGACAACGAAAGGAAGCGATCGGTGCGTTCATAAAACGCTACGTAGCTTATGTAGGTCACAAAATCCTGAACACAGAAAACACTCTGGACGCACAAGGATTGGAGCCCGTTAGAAATTGCCCGCAACTTTGTCCGCGTACAACATTTTTTTTACCGAAGTCGACTAAAAAGTAACCTATCAAAAATCCGTTTTGAATGCCCAGATAACCTGTACCTAAATTGGTTAAAATCCGTACAGTCATTTCGGCGTGATGAGCTGATACAGATTTTTTAAGCAACAGATGGCCATATACGGCCGTCGCCGCGTGGCCTAATACAAATACCGCATCGCACGCGGGACGCGTGGACAACTTCAGGACGCCCTCCGTGAATACAGAGAACACTGTCTCGTACTGTTGGAACACTAGAGCCAGTCGTGTTCAGTATACGCGTCACATACCACAGCGCGAGCGCGAGGAACCCGATGACGCCCGGGCGCGTCACGAACGCCAAGGCTCCTCGTAGTGTGGGACGCGTGGACAACTTCAGGACGCCCTCCGTGAATACAGAGAACGCTGTCTCGTACTGTTGGAACACTAGAGCCAGTCGTGTTCAGTATACGCGTCACATACCACAGCGCGAGCGCGAGGAACCCGATGACGCCCGGGCGCGTCACGAACGCCAAGGCTCCTCGTAGTGTGGGACGCGTGGACAACTTCAGGACGCCCTCCGTGAATACAGAGAACGCTGTCTCGTACTGTTGGAACACTAGAGCCAGTCGTGTTCAGTATACGCGTCACATACCACAGCGCGAGCGCGAGGAACCCGATGACGCCCGGGCGCGTCACGAACGCCAAGGCTCCTCGTAGTGTGGGACGCGTGGACAACTTCAGGACGCCCTCCGTGAATACAGAGAACGCTGTCTCGTACTGTTGGAACACTAGAGCCAGTCGTGTTCAGTATACGCGTCACATACCACAGCGCGAGCGCGAGGAACCCGATGACGCCCGGGCGCGTCACGAACGCCAAGGCTCCTCGTAGTGTGGGACGCGTGGACAACTTCAGGACGCCCTCCGTGAATACAGAGAACGCTGTCTCGTACTGTTGGAACACTAGAGCCAGTCGTGTTCAGTATACGCGTCACATACCACAGCGCGAGCGCGAGGAACCCGATGACGCCCGGGCGCGTCACGAACGCCAAGGCTCCTCGTAGTGTGGGACGCGTGGACAACTTCAGGACGCCCTCCGTGAATACATAGAACGCTGTCTCGTACTGTTGGAACACTAGAGCCAGTCGTGTTCAGTATACGCGTCACATACCACAGCGCGAGCGCGAGGAACCCGATGACGCCCGGGCGCGTCACGAACGCCAAGGCTCCTCGTAGTGTGGGACGCGTGGACAACTTCAGGACGCCCTCCGTGAATACAGAGAACGCTGTCTCGTACTGTTGGAACACTAGAGCCAGTCGTGTTCAGTATACGCGTCACATACCACAGCGCGAGCGCGAGGAACCCGATGACGCCCGGGCGCGTCACGAACGCCAAGGCTCCTCGTAGTGTGGGACGCGTGGACAACTTCAGGACGCCCTCCGTGAATACAGAGAACGCTGTCTCGTACTGTTGGAACACTAGAGCCAGTCGTGTTCAGTATACGCGTCACATACCACAGCGCGAGCGCGAGGAACCCGATGACGCCCGGGCGCGTCACGAACGCCAAGGCTCCTCGTAGTGTGGGACGCGTGGACAACTTCAGGACGCCCTCCGTGAATACAGAGAACGCTGTCTCGTACTGTTGGAACACTAGAGCCAGTCGTGTTCAGTATACGCGTCACATACCACAGCGCGAGCGCGAGGAACCCGATGACGCCCGGGCGCGTCACGAACGCCAAGGCTCCTCGTAGTGTGGGACGCGTGGACAACTTCAGGACGCCCTCCGTGAATACAGAGAACGCTGTCTCGTACTGTTGGAACACTAGAGCCAGTCGTGTTCAGTATACGCGTCACATACCACAGCGCGAGCGCGAGGAACCCGATGACGCCCGGGCGCGTCACGAACGCCAAGGCTCCTCGTAGTGTGGGACGCGTGGACAACTTCAGGACGCCCTCCGTGAATACAGAGAACGCTGTCTCGTACTGTTGGAACACTAGAGCCAGTCGTGTTCAGTATACGCGTCACATACCACAGCGCGAGCGCGAGGAACCCGATGACGCCCGGGCGCGTCACGAACGCCAAGGCTCCTCGTAGTGTGGGACGCGTGGACAACTTCAGGACGCCCTCCGTGAATACAGAGAACGCTGTCTCGTACTGTTGGAACACTAGAGCCAGTCGTGTTCAGTATACGCGTCACATACCACAGCGCGAGCGCGAGGAACCCGATGACGCCCGGGCGCGTCACGAACGCCAAGGCTCCTCGTAGTGTGGGACGCGTGGACAACTTCAGGACGCCCTCCGTGAATACAGAGAACGCTGTCTCGTACTGTTGGAACACTAGAGCCAGTCGTGTTCAGTATACGCGTCACATACCACAGCGCGAGCGCGAGGAACCCGATGACGCCCGGGCGCGTCACGAACGCCAAGGCTCCTCGTAGTGTGGGACGCGTGGACAACTTCAGGACGCCCTCCGTGAATACATAGAACGCTGTCTCGTACTGTTGGAACACTAGAGCCAGTCGTGTTCAGTATACGCGTCACATACCACAGCGCGAGCGCGAGGAACCCGATGACGCCCGGGCGCGTCACGAACGCCAAGGCTCCTCGTAGTGTGGGACGCGTGGACAACTTCAGGACGCCCTCCGTGAATACAGAGAACGCTGTCTCGTACTGTTGGAACACTAGAGCCAGTCGTGTTCAGTATACGCGTCACATACCACAGCGCGAGCGCGAGGAACCCGATGACGCCCGGGCGCGTCACGAACGCCAAGGCTCCTCGTAGTGTGGGACGCGTGGACAACTTCAGGACGCCCTCCGTGAATACAGAGAACGCTGTCTCGTACTGTTGGAACACTAGAGCCAGTCGTGTTCAGTATCCGCGTCACATACCACAGCGCGAGCGCGAGGAACCCGATGACGCCCGGGCGCGTCACGAACGCCAAGGCTCCTCGTAGTGTGGGACGCGTGGACAACTTCAGGACGCCCTCCGTGAATACAGAGAACGCTGTCTCGTACTGTTGGAACACTAGAGCCAGTCGTGTTCAGTATACGCGTCACATACCACAGCGCGAGCGCGAGGAACCCGATGACGCCCGGGCGCGTCACGAACGCCAAGGCTCCTCGTAGTGTGGGACGCGTGGACAACTTCAGGACGCCCTCCGTGAATACAGAGAACGCTGTCTCGTACTGTTGGAACGGACCGCATGATTGAGATTGTGTGCTGGAACAAAGTCATTTCTTAAAATCGGTGAACTTGATCTTGTTAATGTATTATTTAAATCAGTGTACAGTAAAATTATAGTCTATGCATAGTTAAATAAATATGTACAACTCACCCTAAGAATAAGGTCCCAATTCCGAAGAGCGTGGTGAACAGGGACAGAGTCACCAGCATGTACAGCACGGTCTGCGTCTGCGCGGCGCGCCAGATCTAAACAAATAAATTGCATGGATTAGCGAGGTGTGTTTTTATACTGCTTTTTGGAACCAGGTGTGTAGATTAACTACACCAGGTTATTATATTTATTAGAAATTTCCTCGGAATCTCAACAATTGTCAAAGAATCAATCGATTATTAAAGCAGTTTCAAGTTTGCCCAATGCTTAATTATAAACACCATATTATGTCATATCCCAGATCTGTAATCTTCCTAGTTGGTAATAGGTTTAAGAATAAAACAAATCATTGTGCGTAATGTGCTTTTTCATCACACTTGCTCGTAAACAAGGGTTTACATGCTATAAAACCGGGCGGTAAGTCGTATATTACGCCCTAGGGCGGTAACTAATTTTGGTATTAACTACTATTTATTTATTTTGTTGTACTTCCTCCAAAGTGTGATGAAAAACGTCTTACGTGACTCTGGTGGTAAAGGAATTTCAAACTCGTGTCCGTCACTCGTTTGTAATTCCTCGTTTACCACCCTTGTTACGTAACGTACTATTACCTTCCTAGCCGGCTGGCACGCTCTCAAAGCGCACTCCCTCTTCACATAGAACAGCAGCAGAAACTTGATGGCTACGGCGACCACCAGCAGAGGCGAGAACAGCATGCCGAACCACAGTACGGCCTGGTTGTAGATGATGGTCAGAGAGTTGTACACTATGTTGAACTCTGGGGCTCTGGACTTTGGGTTTAATCTGAAATATTAACAAGAATTATGAGCCTAATTTAAAAAAAATGGTTGACTGTAAAGTCGGTTTGCGGACGTGATAACCAATGGAGTGGAAGAGAGATAGATCCACAAGCCGAACGCTTAGGCCGATCTCTATGGCTTGTTCCGCGCTCTCGCTTGCACTCTCGGCTCAGGCGGAACGTGACAATGAGTCATACTTTTCGTGCATGCAGCCGGCGTTCATCGATTTACAAGACGGTATCACGTCCAACGTCCAAATTCGATAGTTTATTCTGACAAAAACAACGTAATAGTACAAAAAAATACTCGTTATAAAAGTCTTATATCAAAACAGTACCTCAAGCACAACTGTGACACGCAAACCTGTGTCACGCGACAAATACTATCCGCCTCTTTAATTCCAATACCGTGTGAGCAAGATAGGTGATATGCTAACCCAGTTGATACATTAATACCGAGAGCACGGTTACGGTATGTTTTTTTTTTGTATTTAAGTATTAAGTTTTAACCTACGAGACGCGACACAGAGGGCCCTGAACGTCGCCACTTTCTGGTCCCGCACTGTATGATGTAATGAAACCATCGACACGAGAAGAAGAAGAAGGATGGTATTAGGGCTTCTGGTATACATGTAACATGCGGAACCGTAGCTTCGTGTTCTTAGCACCGGCGGTCCGATCCCGTACTACGCGGTCACGTCGAAGACACGTAGCCTTGTCTACGTTCGGCTACGGTTCGGCGGATCTCGCTCCGCTCGGGTATTGAGTGAAAGCTTTTTTTTTTATTCAAAATAGTCATGCATTTAACCTCGATTGCACCTGATGTTAAGTGACAATAAGGCCTAAAATGGAGCATGCTTGGCTAGAAGATGCCTATTCACTCTCGACCTGAAGAGATCCAAGTTATATTTTTCAGGAAACAGGTGCGCAGGAAGAGAGTTCCATTCCTTAGCTGTCCTCATAAGGAAAGTAGACGCAAAGCGTTTCGTACGAATCAGTGGTATATCGACAACATAAGGGTGGAATCCAAGTCCGCGCCGAGTACTGTATTGTCTGAACGGAGACAGTGGAATTAATTCATGCAGTCCTAGTGCACACTCACCAAAGTGTATCCGGTAGAAAACCGATAAGCAGGCGACTTTCCTGCGGTGTTCGAGGTTTTGCAGCTTTTCCTGAACTAAGGCAGGGTCGCAAATGAGCTTCTTCGCACGCTTGTCAATTGAATCCAAGGCGGCCAGTTGGTATTTGGCGGACCCATCCCAAAGATGGCAGCAGCTTGTCGAACCGACAACGTCACGGACGGATCGGATCCGCGTATAATTAAGAAACTTAAGAAACGCATCTCCGTGTAACACGGAGCTACGTATCTAAGTTACACGGAGCCTTATTACACGTGCCAAACAGTTCGGACCTCCGTTGCCGTGTTACCAGGCAACGGAGATCCGGCTACGGGTACTCGAAACACGGACATGACCGCGAGCCCTAGTTGGTAATAATGAAATAGCAAACATAATTAGAACTTAAAATAATTGTTAAAAAATAAAATCATATAAAAAACTCACTTAAATATGAAACCCCTGACAACCTCAATAATTGGCAACAGCCCGAGTGATATTAAAGCGTCTAGCAACACCAGTCGGTACGCCTCCTGGCCGAACGACGTCTCCCAACACTAATCATAGAAAAGAAAAAGAAACAAATAAAAACGAAATCATAAAAATACAAAAATAGTAGGTACTAAAATAAAAACATAAACAATGTGAATATGTGAAACATGTATTATTTCATTAGTCATTACTTTACAATATGGAAACACCACATTTTTTTATTGAACGTTTAACAAAAAGATCAAAGATAATTCAAATAAGGAAAACATGTAAAGGTCTCCTGGCGTTGGGGTGGTGGAGTGGTTGACACATTGAAGCGGTGATCCCGAGGTACCAGGTTCGAGATTCCCGGTCTCTTTCACCAGGTTACGCATTTCATTTTTTCTTTGTGCTTTGATCAATAGCTCAACAACAATATGAATTACTGGATTATAAAAAAAAAAAAAAACAAAAAAAAAACCACGGAGTGGTTGACACATTGAAGCGGTGATCCCGAGGTACCAGGTTCGAGATTCCCGGTCTCTTTCACCAGGTTACGCATTTCATTTTTTCTTTGTGCTTTGATCAATAGCTCAACAACAATATGAATTACTGGATTATAAAAAAAAAAAAAAAACAAAAAAAAAAACATCAGAATTTCAATGGCACATGGCGTAAATGAAGGGTACACGGGAAGAACATGCGGCTACTCACAGCTACTCCAGACGAGGCCCAGTAGTACATCAGCAGCATCAGCGTACCGATGTCAAGGCAACACGTCCGCGCTAATGTAACGTATACGGCAGTTCTGGGCTTGTAATACTCCAATCTGTTTAAAAACAAACAGTTACTTTTATACGTACATATCTGTATTTATACACACTAAAACTTTAGAGAACTTTACTATCGCAAAAATGCGCTGAGTCGGAAAATAAACCGAAGCACGTAGTAAATCATATACATATTTGCATTATTAACCGTCAATGGCGATTTGACATTAACCAAATTCAAAGCGTTGTTTACCGGAATGCTGCTCAATCCTTCGTTCTTCCTGCGAAATAAATAATAAATCCTATTGAAAAAAAAAGACTTTCACGCCTGCCTTCTTTTTCATGCCTGTGGATTGTTGGCTTCATTTCATTATGCAAAAATTACCTGAAATTTGCGGAATATTTAGTCCTGTTTTCTCTTTGTTTACATTAGTGACATTCACCGACTTTCAACGTCAGTGACCAAAAATGTCGTTGCCAGTAAAATAAACTAGGACCACTAATAAACCGCAATATGGCGTGGGCTGAAAAACTCCTGTTGGGTTATAAATTATAAATGTGCTACTCACTTGACAATCAATCCGAACAGCAGCGGACACACAGTCACCGCCACAGTAACTCCTAATGACACCAGTATCTCCCAGTGTGCCAGCTTGCTCTCCCTTTGCAGAAGCAACAGGAACGCGTACTCCAAGCCGATGATCGCCGCTAACACTAAGATCGTAACGACTGTATTGGCCAGTCGCTGCCCGAAGCGGATGCAGAAAGATTTCGTGGTTTGCTTCTTGTTTTGCTCGCTGAGGAGCTCCTGGAAATAAAATAAAAATATGTGACAGTGCAAAAGGTTCCATTGTTCATGTTCAGATTCCGTAAAAGAGTTGACAGGTTATTGATACAAAAAAAATAGAAACAAAGGACCATGGAAAAAGTATGGAGTCTAGACCAAGAACCAACGCTACGGAGATACGAGTTAAGTTATTAGATAGGTATTAATATCAGCATAATTTTTTACTACGTACACCAATTTGGAGTCCATTGCAGAGCTGAGATATTCGTGTTTATAGTTAAGATGTGGCATAAATCGGCAATAAAAAATGCATACTTAATAACCAGATCCACATAAATAGTGGCGCCAGTGTATGAATACAACGCTAAAATTATTTTAAATTGACGATGTCGTAAGAAAGGAAAGGAATAATCCTCATATGATGCGTGAAGGCGTATTTATATTTATTTTTCAGTTTCACACAAATTTCAATCCTTTTACGACCATATAGCGATGCGCTATTATAATTCTAGCGCCACTATCTACGCATTGGTCACTGTCCTGGACGAATTAGTAAGTTCAATTTTTCGCCACATGTGCCTTATTTCAGACAGGAATATCTCAGCTCTGCAATGGATTTCAGCTTGGTGGCCATTAATAAGTGTACCTTAAACTCGTTGTAGATGCTGTTAGCGAGCAGGGCCTTGGCCTCCTTCGTGGTGATGCCGAAATCCCAGCCGCAGAATACTTTACTGGCGAAGATATGGCTCATGCCGCCGATCCGGGCCGTTTCTATGAAGTTCCGACGGTATGACAAGGCGGTCCTATCAGGAAATTAATTAATTTATTTATTTAAAATGTATTGCACAAAATACAGAAGTAAAAGTACAAATGGCGGACTTAATGCCATGAGGCATTCTCTACCAGTCAACCACAAGGCTAAACAGAGACTATTGGTGGTCAGTATTGGTAGAGGAAATGAGATTTATGTAAAAAAAAATACCTCAGAACAGAACTCTGTGTAATTTATGAATATTTCGATAACTACTTTTTGTTCTCCAAGGCATCTCCAAGTTGGCGCCATAAAATTTTGGTAAAGATTTGAAGACGAAATCCATGAGGAATAGGGGGCACTCCTCAATTATTATAGGGACATTAATGACAAAATTATCTAAATAAATGTCAAATTCGATGTTTTTTAATAGTAATTATTTTAGTAGTTATCGGAAATAAATACAATTTCCTTTACTTGGGGTAAAACTAGAAAAGAGTAATCACTTAGTTTAGAAGAGCATTTATGCTCAAAATTCTGGTAATAATCGATAAATAGCAGCGAAAATGTAACAATAGCTAATAGAGATGGGACATGTTCTCGAGAACGTTCTTTCCCCCTACAAATCGGGTTCGAATCCCGGCCAGGGCAAATATTTGTGTGATGAACTCGAATATTTGTGCTTGGGTCACGGTTGTTCTATGTATTTAAGTATATATTTATCTATATAAGTACGTATATCGTCGTCCAGTACCCATAACACAAGCCTTCTTGAGCTTAATTTGGGACTAGATCGATTTGTGTGGGGTTGTCCGATATTTATTTAAATCCGGAAACGCTATCGAGAACGGCACATCTATCTCACCTGTAGCACAGCAGCGCGAAGAACAGCAGATACAGGCAGACCATGGTGAAGAAGTATGCGAACGGCATATTGTACCGAAGCAGCCCTGAACCGGACACGTCGCCGGAGTGGTAGTGCCCGTAGAACAGCAGCGAGTCTTCGAAGCCGCCCTGCAAGAAAGCAAGTTTTTGAAACATTCCGCCAGAGTACAGTTGCCGGCAAACTTTTAGAACAAAAATGGCGGATCTGCGCATGTACATTTGTACGTGAAATGAAATGAAATAATTTATTCAGTCAGTAGGCCACAGGGGCACTTTTACAAGTCAGATCGTGAATCTACCGGCATTTCGCAAGAGGAGACCGCTGTTGAGAAGAAAGCCGAAAGAAACTCAACAGTAATTATTTTTTTCGTAAATAATACTTAAAACAATTACATGATACATTTGTGTTATAACTAATTACACTGGTACACGTAAAGGAGATGTATAGATACTCCAAATCAATGTTAAGTAGGAACATGAAAATAAAATTTTAACGATAAATTTAAAATATTAAATATACCCAGAGATGTATAAAGTCTCTGGGTGTCTCAACATGCAATAAAATACATATATAATTACTTAATTAATTTAATTCCACAGAGATGTATAAGGTCTCTAGGCGTGCTACGACGAGCTAACCTTACGGAGACGGTGGGCAGGTATTGCGAGCGTGTCCTTACTTCTCGTATTGTAGTGGTGAATGTCACTGTTTAGCTTGAATTCATGGATTTTTTCCGCACAAACATGATAATTTCAAGGATGTATTGAGATGCTACGGTGAGAATATTTGTTTCCTTGTATTTCTCTCTTAGTGACGTACGACCTCCTAGTGCATAAATTGCGCGTACGTTACGCGTTTACGTTTTTTTAGCACAAAGATGGTTTGGATGTCCGCCGCTCTTCCCCATAATAAAATTCCATACGACATAACACTATGGAAATAACTGAAATATACAATCTTTGCCGTCTCGACGTTTGTCAGCTGCCTGATTCGCCTAACTGCATAGGCCGCGGAGCTAAGCTTACCTGCAAGAGTGGCTATATGCGCACTCCATTGCAGTTTAGAGTCTAAAGTAACACCCAGGAATACTGTTTTTTCTTCAAATTCCAGTACTTCGCCTTTCAGTTTTACCTTGGCACAATTTACTTGTTTCACATTTGGTAATGTAAATTTAATGCACTTAGTTTTCTTGGCATTTAAAAGTAAATTATTTGCAGCAAAACAATCCACAATAGAGGACAGTGAATCATTAATCACATCGAAGTTGTTTTCTTGCCTTTTTAATTTAAAAAGAAGAGATGTGTCATCTGCAAATAGTACTATATCATGTTTATCTCGCACAAGGTTTGGTAAATCGTTAATACACACTAGAAAAAGAAATGGACCTAGAATTGAACCCTGAGGTACCCCCATAGCAACAGCTGACCCAGTCGATTGAGTCCCATTGATATCTACCCGTTGCGTTCTGCCTGAAAGATATGACGAGACAAGGTCAAGGGCATTGTTTTTGAATCCGTAGTGTTCTAGCTTACGTATTAAATTCTCATGATCAACGCAATCAAATGCTTTGGATAGATCACAAAATACTCCAATAGCATCTTGAGCTTTCTCCCAGGCATCAAAGATATGTTTAACTAGTACCACGCCAGCGTCTGTGGTAGAGCGACCTTTGGTGAACCCGAATTGATTGCTGTGGAGTAGGTCATTCCGATTGAAATGAGATATAAGTTGATTTAGAATAATCTTCTCAAAAACTTTGCTTAAATCGGCTTTGCTTAAATTACTTAAATCGGTTACTGCGCAGTCAAGGTCGTCCCGCTTACTCAAATATACTTTGACAGGAAACCGAGAGGGACGGCACTATTCAGAGTCGTCCGAGTAGTCCTTCAATTCACTAGTATGTGCGAAAATGGCGGACAACGTTTTGTTTTAAGTATTTCAAAATACAGAATAAAAACCATATTTTCGAATTATATTTTTTCAGCCAACTTCTGCTTTTATGAACTGAAAAATATATATTTAGGTTTATTATACTACGATACGAAATAAACATTACTTTAATACAATTTGACATGAGTTAACTAGCCTATTGCACGCCGCCGCGCCGCTTGACGCTCGTAATCGCCAGGAAACTACCACTCACCTTTCCACTGACGAAGTCCAGAAACCCTCTCTGCACAGTAGCAGTTTTATCGGTCTCATCGTGCAGTGCCTGTGGCACGACCACGAACGCGACCAGCATGCCCGCCAGCAGCGCGTCCAACATGAACAGCCAGCGCAGGAAGTAGAAGTAGGAGCCGACGGCCGAGCCGAAGTGGCCCTCGATGGCGCGGATCGGCTCGTACCAGAGCTCGATGGAGAAGATGAAGTCTCGGAAGCGTTCGCGGGTCTGTTGATAGAAGTAGGCGGTGAATCTGAGTATGCACTTAGGTAAATGGCACAATACAAAACAATACAAGTACTCTCTATTTATCTATATAAGTATGTTTATCGTCGTCTAGTGTCCATAACACAAGCCTACTAGAGCTTACTGTGGGACTAGATTGATTTGTGTGTTGTTTTCCTATATTTATTTATTTATTTATTTTTATATATTGCACACCTCATAAAACATACAGAAGAAATACAATGCCAGAAATAACAATTAGAGGTAAACAACCGGCGGTCTTATCGCTAAAGAGCGATCTCTTCCAGACAACCTTTGGGTAGTGGAGAACTTGAAAAATTATTTCGTTATCAGGCGGTGCAAAAATCAGAACAAATGAATAATCTATACACGATAAACAAATAAATAGATAAATATAGCAAACAATAAATACATACATACATTCAGCCAAGAAATAATAGGACCAGGTGAATAAAATACGAATTGTGAAAGGGATCGATAATGCTCTAATAATAATGGTAATATCACGAGACCACGTGGTAGATCACCCACGGATGGACTGACCAGATAAAATCTGTTCTGGGCAAACCATTGCATGAATGTACCAGAAGTGCTGCGAACCGGACGAGATGGCGAGACATCGTTAGGTGGGCGACAGCAGCCCCCAACCCTCCCTCATGAAGACCACAACCGATCTATCAAAAGCGCTCTCGCAAAAAATATTAGTCAACTACAAACCAGGCTTTCTGAGAACGAATTCATTAAATACATAAGTTTCTGTCAAAAAAAAAAAAAACATTTTTGTTACAAGCTTTTATAGCTGTACTTTGTTTGATCATCCATCACAGACAACCCCCACTAGACGGAGCATGTAAGGCGACTCGCGCGCACCAACGATATGGTACGGCAGAACATTAAAGTATCAACACGGCGGCCACCGTTTAGTTGCGTCCTTGTTTATGATCCATGCGTACGTCAACGAAAAAAGAAATTAAATAAATAAAATGGTAAATTGTTGTGTTAAGTAGTGTAGAGAGACCTCATAAACATGGACGCAACTAAACGGTGGCCGCCGTGTTGATACTTTAATGTTCTGCCGTACCATATCGTTAGTGCGCGTGGGTCGGCTAATACTCGCCTTACATGCTCCGTCTAGTGGGGGTTGTCTGTGTCATCCATCAATTGTTCACTGAGACAATTCTAAAGATCCCAAACTCGATAGGATTGCTTTATCTGTTACAGTGTTCATCACTTCTCGTCTCATCGTTTTTGGGATACCAAGCATCCAGAAAGTGTGCTCTGTTGTGGGTTTCGCGTGTGTGAAGTGAAGTTTGTTCCCGAGACAGGAGGTTCTGTGACAGAATCGTGAAATTTCCTCAGTTGTACGTGTCAAAAGTATCTTACCTTTATTAAAACTTTCGTGAGACATATTTAATTATTGTATTAAGCGGTTCACACTCACGTGGTAGCAGTCCCTGATGACGAGCTCTATACGAGTTCAAAACATATCGGGCCGTTCCTGACAATTCCACGTGAGTGTAAACCGCTTAATAGAATAAGTATCTTACCCGTTTGAACAGGAAGCTCATCCTATACTTGAATCTCTTGAACAGCGAGATAGGCTTGCTCTTAGATCGGAGGCTGACGGAAGCCGACAGCTTCGCTCGCACGTGTCGCTTCATCGTCAGGCCTTGAGCCAAGTCGCGCAGGGCTTCCCTGGAAATCGCAGATTACTTTTGTAACTGATGTAAAATATTGGGGGAAAATGCATCATATGCCATATTTTATAAGTTATTTATTTAACAATTTTTCCATGTCAATACGCATGTTATTTTGTGACGGTCAACAGATTTCAAGAATTTGAACAGTGTCAGGAGATAATCCCTTTTTTTTCGATATGTTTTTGTTTTTGTAGGTACCTATTGATTGGTTAGTTAACTTTTTATGATGCCCATATCTACCCTAAAAAGTACAGGTAGGTATCTCTCAATACTGTTATTAATGACACCTCAAATAGGTACTCTTTATAAAATATTAAAAACGCTTCGGTAGTATAGTGATTATGAAGATTATATCTTCGTTATATCGTAAATAACGGCTTGTGACGTCATACAAATTGGTAAAAACTACGTCCTCGTTTTATTTTGTATAAAATTAAAAATAGTATATTTTTTAACATTTTGAGGTAGTTTCTATTATTCCCAGAATTTTTAAACGTGTGATTAGTACTTTGAAAACATGTTTTTTTTTCTTCTATAGTTAAATACTTGGCCTCGCTCAGTAGAGCAGGAACTGGGCGTCTTGGGCATGACGTGGGAGGAGGTAGAACAGACTGCCCAAGACCGCTGCAAATGGAGGAATTTGATTCGAGCCCTACACCCCAGCAGAGGGTAATAGGAAGGAAAGAAGAAGAAGAGAAATATTTAGATACCGTATTACGAAAGCGAAGAACATATTTGACTTATGTTATGACGTCACTACCTGCGCAGCTCCTCGGCCTCAGGGTTGTCCTCCATGAGCTTGGAATGCTGTTCCATCTCCCGCACGATGATGTCCGCCTGTCTGTCAGCGGAGTCGGGTGCGTCCGCCACCTCCTCCAGCAATGCATTGTGGGATGCATTGCGCTTTATACGTATCGTGTCTGAAATTAAATAAAACTATCAGACTGTCTTACAACAATCGACTAAGTCCCAAATTAATAATAATAAATATCAGACAACTTCACACAAATCGATCTGGTCCCACAGTAAGCTCTAGAAGGCTTGTGTTATGGAGACTAGACGACGATAAACATACTTATATAGATAAATACATACTTAAATACAAATAACATCCATGACCCAGGCACAAATATTCGAGTTCATCACACAAATATTTGCCCTTGCCGGGATTCGAACCCAGGACCGTCGGCTCAGTAGGCAGGTGTTTAACCACTGCGCCAACCGCGTCGTCAAATTAAACTCTAGTGTTATGCAAAAAACAGAACCAACTTCAAAATAAAATGGAAAGCCAAAAATTACCCCATGTACTGATTACATTTGAATTCCCTTTTGAAGTCGGTGCCAAACCACTCAATTATTACTATAAAAACAGATGCCGTGCATGAAGCTTTGTATTTACGAGTATTTTTGTTCGATAAAGAAGTTTACGTGAGGTTTGGCATCGACTTCAAAAGGTGATTCAAATGTAATCTGTACATGAACAGGCTATTTTTGGTTTTCCAGTTTATTTTGATGTCGGTTTTTTTACGCTTTTTATTGATTCAAATAAAACACATAGCAGGGTGATCGGGGCGGATGTCTTGTTTGCATACATCTCGTTTGAATTATCCCCTAACTCCTAACCGTTAAGTTATACCTTCCATCATCAGCGTACGAAGATTATGAATATCAGACGCAAATTTAAAAATTGTTCAAGTTTAGGTTGCGCAAGATTAACAAACACATACGGGTCAAACTGAGAACCTCTTTTTTGAAGTCGGTTATAAAGCAGCCAGATTCCAGGGCAGGTGGCTCGGGCATCTAGAGATAATGCCGGACGATAGGAAAGTAAAAAGGACGTATATTGAAAAGCCTGTAGCCGGCCAACCGGTTTGCCGACCGAGGTACATGGAGGGATGAAATTGTGAAGGACCTAAACTACGCGCTCTACAAGCAGAAAACTGGGAGATCGCTCAAAAAAGGGCGCGTTGACGTAATTTCCTATCGGAGGCCAAGATCCACATCGGGTCGCTGCGCCAGCGGAGTAGTAAGTTGTGTTATGCGCTTCAGACGACGATATACGTAGGTACAAGGAGCTGCAGAATTGCAGAATTTGAATTAAATTCATAAATGGGCCATGCATTTTTGCAACCCATAAGTACATAAATTAACGATAAATACGATAAAATACCATAAATACGATATACATAGGTTCTTCGAGTTTGTTTCGAAATTTGTATTTGTTTACGGTTTCACCCACATCTATCTATGTATGTGTATATCTATCGATACGTTTACTTCCTTATCTGTTGATAATTATTTTGTTCTCCCTTCCCCTTCTGCATCACCTACTCATTGTGTGATTTATACTAATCAACTCCACTACGTAAAGGTTGTCTGGAAGAGATCGCTCTTTAGCGATAAGACCGCCTGTTGTCTACCGTTATTAAAATTATTGTTCCGTATTGAATTTGTAAACTTTTTTGGTGTGCGATACAGCATTTTGTATTGTATTGTATTGTATCTACGCCATTTTGAAAAATATCGATTGAGGAAAAAAAACTACTTAACAAATCTACTCGGATAATTTCATGAGAATCGGTTCTCAACCGGCTGCAGCGCGAACAGCTGGAATGGCTGTTAATAGATGTAAACAACATATGTATACATAAATACAAAAACGAACTGATTCCGCAAGGAATCTCTTCCAGTTCACCTTTCAGCATATTACATTAAATCATAAAGTTATTTATACCTCTAATCAGATCTTGCAGCTCTATGTCACTCACAGAAGTCACGGATTCATCCATTATTTCCCACATTTGGAATAAGACCCCCTCTTAAATAAGGACAATTTTATAGGAATATGAAGTTTTAGATATGTTGCCAGTACTGAACGAGTTAAGAATGAGTATCCGTACAATTTTTCGACATTAGTATATGTCGTAAATGGTATATACTAAAGTACGAGGGCTGTTCCGAATTTTTTTAGTTAAACAAAAACTATAAGGAATATAATAAAACTTTATTTACAACTTTTCAAAGTATTCCCCTGCTGCCTTTATGCACTTATGCATACGACTGAACCAACTTTCAAATCAGGAGAAAAACTGTTCTTGCGGAAGGTCAAAAAAAAGTCGCCTGAATTCGTCCACTGCTTCATCCGCCGTCGAAAATCGTCGCCCACGTAATGATTTTTTTAACGTGGGGAACAGAAAAAAATCGCACGGAGCCAGGTCAGGGCTGTATGCAGGGTGTGGTAGCAATTGCACTCCTGATTTGCTAATATATTCCGTGGTTCTGGCAGCCGTGTGGGCCGGAGCATTATCTTGATGAAAAATGATGCCCCGAGCTCCAGTACTTGGACGACTGACGTTCAGCTCCTGGAAGGCCTGTGGTAAGCAAACTTCAGTGTACCATTGGCTGGTAACTGTTTTCCGATCTTCAAGTGGAATTACGGCTACAGGTCCACTACGTCGAAAAAAAACAGCAACCATTTTTTTGTTGACGCTTCGACCGCGAACTACTTTAGTAGGTAAATCATCTTCTTCAAAGACCCATTGTGTTGATTGCTGTTTTGTAAATGGGTCGTAGCTATATATCCAAGATTCGTCGGATGTCACAATGTAGCTCACTTGTTGTGAATTACCATTATCAAATTTTTTTAGCATAAATTTGCACCAATCGACACGTATGTCTTTTTGCTCCTGTGTGAGAAAATGTGGTATCCATCGAGACGAAACCTTCCGAACTTGAAGGTGGTCATGCAAAATGGTAGAAACTGCCCGGGATCCAATATTCAGTTCGTCCTGAATCTCTCGGTGGGTAATGTTTCGAGATTCCTTGATTAGCCATTCCACCTTGATAACATTTTCTAGAGTGACTGCCGTTGGCGGTCGCCCCGGTCTAGGCTCATCTTTGATGTCGCTCCGCCCACGCTTAAATTCACGGAACCAGTAACTGACAGTGGCAACAGATGGGGATAAGGCCCCAAAAACACTAGTTAAATTTTCATGAGAATCCTTGTAAGTTAACCCTCGTTTATAATCATAATATATCATAGCACGAAATGCTTCCCGCGTTAGCTCCATTTTTGCGAACAAAAAGTGACAGACATGTTTTTTTTCTGATTTCATAAAAAAATAACTGAATGTCACTGGCCAGTGACTCTTACGCGAAAGAGTTCGTAATGAAATTTGCCTTTAGGCTACAGTAAAATTAAACGAATACAATTAATAGTACGCCGTTGACTAACTATTTTCGGAACAGCCCTCGTACAGTCTATGAGTGTGGACAAATAATACAACCAAAAAAACATACAATAAGTGTCCATCTATTCTATAGACACTATTTCATTTAGATGAGGTCCACAAATCTTTAAATATATCTTGAACACACCCACAAACACAACATGTAAACAAAACAATAAATACACATGTAACATTTAAATTTGATAATTCTAGAAGCTACTATACCACAACTATTTATATATTGAACAAGCTATTTGTGTGTTACCACAATTCATTGGTTTATTATCAACAAAAACATGATGTATTTCCTTTAAAAACACACTGAAACCACTCTCGGTTGTTGTTTCCCCGAAGGCCGATACAACACTAGGTCTGATTCACTCTAATTGTAGCATAATTAGGATAATCACTGACGCTGTAGTTAAGTGATGATCCAATGTAATTTGAGCTGCTAATGATACAACACTAATGGGTTGGGTCAGTTAAAAGAGTTTAATTAAATATTTAATGAATTTGTTTATTTATAATAATCCTTGTGCTTCTAATTTAATAACTTGTGTCATTAGCTGCTAATATTTTCTCTCGTTTCCGTGACTGTCACACATTCAAATAGAACAATTTCAATTGATTATATAACGTTTATTAATTATATGAGCCTCCCTGACGTTTTGTTAGCTTTCCAGTTACTGTTGTCAAAGGTTGACTGAGAAAAACACAATTTATCTCTGTAAACCTTACATTTGTGCAAACTACCCATTTTATAAATATCATTATATCATTAGCTACTGTTGTTTGCTTATGGGTATGTTTAGTAGTCATGAAGAAAAATCACTTTTATATTACAGTTGCAGTTGTTCTATATAAATAAAGTTCCCAAACCAAAAAATCCATTCCTATCAAATAACGTTCCAGAAGTGTGGCAGTTGGTTTGCCCTTCTTTAATCTTAATTTGACTCATTGTTTTAACTCATTTGGATATCTTGTTCGAAAATTGCAAGTATCTTTTAAGGTTTTATAATAATCAGGTTGATTTTTTTACAAATATGCAAATTTTGTACAAGTACATTGATGGTACAGTACAAAAACTCCCCCTTGTGTCGGTTATATCTTTGCTGAGAGTCGTGGTCATTCTCTTGGAAGTCTCTCTCCTATCACTTCTCGTTGCTACTTTTCCCAAACTTTGTGACTATTTTTCCAAAAAATACAAATCAACAAACAAATCCTAACAGGTAAAGCCAAGGTATTGGAAATTTCACTTACTGCCAGGAAGCTGCCGAGACGGCATGAAGTTGATGGCCACTTGCCTGGCTGCATTGTTTCTGAGGGAGAATGTTCGGCGAGAGCTTGGAGGCCGGGACTCCACCTCCTCAATTTCATCCTCCATGTGTACTGTGGATAACATTTAGCCCATCATTCAATTTATATTATTCATGTTTGCGTATGTGCTTATGGCAATAACTTTAATTAAGACAAATACATACAGACAATCTTATATTCACATTGAAAATTAATAAGCATGTTTTGATATGATAAGTTTAGAATTATGTGGCGTGTTTCATCCTATCCCAATGGCAAAAATTACCCTGATAATCCATACATGAATTCAACTGTGACATGCTATTTTGCTTTCTTATTTCTTATTAATGTAAATAATATCAGTCAAACATACCTAACGATGTATGCTACACTTTCTCCAAGGTATGTGCTATCTTAGTTATTGACATAGCATTGAAACGGAAATTAAGGGTAAAATATGCAATCTAAATTACTCTATTGTTTTACCGTAACAATACTAGATTACCATTATCGTGGATATATTATATTAACACTCAATGAGTGTGATAAGTTATCTTATCACGGAGCAATAATTATTGGAAGTATGTACTGAATAAACATTATAAATAAAAAAATGCATACCTAATGCATTGGTTGATAAAATACTCACCTTCCTAACTTTGTAAGAACGACGGTATAATGTAGGTGTGGATGGTAATTGAGGCTATCTATTTTTAATGTTTTGTATTAGTTACCAAAACATAAAAGGTTATTAATAATAAATAAACAAACAATAATGGAGCGGGGGCCGGGACGGGACGCATTCAACGATTGCCGACGTTTGACTCCTCTGTCAAATTTCGCTATGAGGCACTTAGTAATCGTTTATTTATCTACGCAAAGTCAATTTCAGCGCCTAAAAGCGAAATTAAGCAAATCTTAAAACGAAATATTTTGTTGACGGTTGACGTACGTGTGATAACGGTGATAATTTATTTCAGCCATTACTTAAACTGATGCTCAACAAAAATCTTATTTTTAACTTTCTTTTTAAAGTGGTTTTACATCGTTATAATAATGAAAACGATTATAAATAGACCATTTGATATTTTTTTCTACTATGATTATGACTATGTATTGGAGCGTGTAAACTTTGACGTGAAATAATATTCATTTTCTCTTTTCCTCATTCATGGAGTTGTATGCTTCTTTCTTGCTTCCTCCTCGCATCTCAAATTTTCAGTAATCAAGATGTCAAATTATTGAAATTATTAATTTAATTTCTCCAATTCTCTCATCTTGCTTGTGCTTGGCTTGGCTTTTGAAACTTATTTAGTTTTCATCAACAGTGATGATTGAACCCAATTAATGTGAATAATTTAATAACACACATGGTACTAGACGTCTCACAGAGCATTTGTCGTGAAACGAGTTGACACTCAATTAACGCTTCAGTGTATCTTATAAGTTGCAAGCAAACTCAATTACTAAATGAATTTCTTTCATGATGGCATCGCCGCAAAACGTATCCGTTGAACAGATCCGGCAGATCCTGTCTGAAATCATCGACGCTCTAGATTCGCCGGACTATTCTTGCAAGCTGGACGAAGCTAAGGAAGCGGCCGGAAACGAGATGTTGAAAATGATGCAAATTGTTTTTCCCATGGTTGTTCAGATCGAGATGGAAACTATCAAACGTCACGGCTTCAGCGGTACCCGGGAAGGTTAGCCTACTTGTCGAAATCACAGTAATATCCTTATATATGCCTTTAGGCAAAAGTTTGCGAGTGTGTTTATGTGTATGTTTGATCTTCACTCTCAAACGGGTGGACCAATTTTGATGAATTTTGCTATGAAGGTAGCCGACACTTTTTCATCCCGAAAAATGTAGTGTTCCCGTGGAATGACAGCGGCACATCTAGTTACAAATATATTATAGTCAAAACTAATATTTCACATTTTCCATGGTTATAGTATATTTGCGTCAATTATGAATGGTCATGGTCCTTGGGTCCATTCAGAAGTGTAGCCTTTTGACTGCCGCAGTCATACAACAATACTTTATTGAACTAAAATAAAAGTTTACAAAAGGTAACAAAACAAATACAATTTTTAAATAACGGTAGACAACAGGCATCCTTATGCCAAAAAGCATCATCATATGACAACATCGAAAAATCGTGCCACTAATGCCAATGTCTCATAATGACATCCAAATTTGAATGATCAATATCTTTGTAATTCAAACTGCTACATGTGTTTTTCAATCCCTGTTGATTTTTGGAGCATTTCTTTGTTTTTTGCTCTAGCTTCAATGTGTGACGTTCAAATCACTCAATCCCATTGGTTTGCCTATCTTGACATGTTCCAATACTAGACGTGGGCGTTATTTCACGTCACTAGTTACAGTAACTAGTTACGCGACATGTAACCGAATCACTAGTTTCGCGTCAAATAACAAGTAGTGATTTTTGTAAATGGGCGTCGTAGAGCAGGAACTGGGCGTCTTGGGCATGACGTGGGAGGAGGTAGAACAGACTGCCCAAGACCGCTGCAAATGGAGGAGTTTGATTCGAGCCCTACACCCCAGCAGAGGGTAATAGGAAAGAAAGAAGAAGAGAGTTATTTTATTATTACTGCTATCTGTGAGTCGAGTAATCGAGCGAGAGAGAGCTCACCTTCTGCACTGGCCACAGCCAGCCGAGCGAGCGAGATGTAGAAGGCGCGCGTGCCGTCGCCGTCCCGGCCAGCCGAGCGAGCGGGATGGCGATCGCGCGCGAGTCGAGGTATAATACCAAAACCGAAACAGCATAGCAAATTAATACCTAGTTATTTTATTTGTTTCCGTTTCGTGTGTAATTGTTGTATAGGTATGTATAGCTGGTGTTGGTAGAGCTATTTTTGCAAACAATCACAGGAGCAGAATAAAAATAACCAGTTACAAAAATCACTAGTTGTGAAACAGGTGACGGCGACCGAGTCACTGGTTTTGTTACGTTTCTTGAAAACGACGTAACGACCCACGTCTATCCGATACCTACTACACTTGAAAAACATAAGCTCAATCTGATTGGGCTCTTATGCATATGATATCACACCACTCCCGTTTTGTCTAGGATTTCTTATTTTTGACTGCTGTCCCTGTTAATATATTATATTCTAATGCTTGATAAGGACTCTGTTCCATTGAGTACATATTTTTATATCACTCTGAAGGAGTCATGTGATATTTAACTACTGGCCTTTAATATAAACACTATTGTCAATTACAGGTATCGTACAGTTCACACAACTGGTCCGCGAGACAGAGAGTCTGGACGCCGAAGTCTCCCGCCTCCACAACCAGATCCGCAGCCACTACCTGCCCCCAGTGTCCATTAGCTCCACCGTAGACACGTCTCTATAACTTGGTATGTTTGCGATTACTTCAAAATGTGCCTTAATGTTCAGTGCAAATTTACTTTCACTACATAATTTTTTTATTCATTTAAACTTTATTGCACAAGACAAAAGTCAGTCAACTCAAGTTACTTGAATTATTTTATAAATATTTGAACCAAGTTATAGCTTTAATGGATTATTTGAAAAAGGAATAACAAAAAATACTTAAATATGCTTTAAACAGTAATACATACTGTGTAGTTTTTTTTATTGAATACAGAGTGAGAGACGAGAAATGTAGATCTAGGTAGGTACGTACAAGCTTGTTTTCTCACAGATAATTTGCATTATTGAACGCCACAGTTCCATTATCTGAAAAATTACAAATTCTATAAAATAACACTGTTTTGTTTGTTCTAAAATCTATTGTGTATTCAAAATATAGAGTGTGTACAATTAACTATTGGTTTTAATATACTTACACTACATTCTGAATCAGACCTTTACTAACCTGTGGTAACCTGCCACACAATTTAAGCATTCATAATATTCACAACACCAAAATCACTACATCCCTTAATCTAGATTGTTTATTATAAGCTAGCTTATTTTATAACCCAACTTATACCTAGAAAAAAATTGTGTTTTATGGTAGCTTAAAAAAAACAGTAACCTAAGGGTGTCCACGGAGCCATAATATAAATGGCGAAAACAAAGCTACTTTTACTATTCATAAAATGTACCGCGATCATACTACCTAAGTAGATATTTAGGAGCACCAGCAGCATACCTGTAATTGTTTTTTTTACCAATTCCCAATTGCGTCATAAATTCATAATAGACAAGAGGATCTTTTGATGATATCATTGAAACTAAATCCTTAGTTATTCCCCATTCTCTCTTTTACTCGTAGTGCCTAACTGAGAGAGTGTGAATCATTTTTAAAGTGTTCCATTTCACAAAAAAAAACAACACTAAACTTGTCTCTTATGATGCAATTGCCTCGGCCGATCTTACCTCAATTGTTTACGTATGGAACAAGAAGGTAAACAAAAAACCTTGAGTAATAACCATTCTTCACTAGCTTGTGTTGACTAATAGGCATTCAGTTTGTGGTATCTTAGTTCGATATAGTCTAGACCACCTTCTTTGGTTGACTGTGAAACCAGGCTTTGAAAATACTTTTTGAGTTGAAATAGTGGCAATTTTTAAATCTTAGGTGGTAATAGTAAATGCAGCCCTGACTGATTAAAAATAGACGATACAAGTACTATGGGCTACACAAATGCAGCATAAATTCGAATTTCAATTTGTGCGGCTCATTGTGCACGCAAAAGTGACCATATCCATATGAAACGGGTTTAGTAACGTCGTTTAAATAGAATATTGCTCGCATGTTTCGAATCGTTACGCGATTCATCATCAGGAGCTCTTATCAGTCGCGCTACTTGCCTATGAGTAGTTATTAATATTCATATGTATCTAATAAATATTATTTTATTTTAAATCAGCGTCATATACTACAACTATAATTTTATATGGTTACTTCCTTTGGTTTGGTGTACATGTGAACTAATTAAAACAAATATTTGAACGAGCAGGCCTCGCATTAACGCGAGCTATGCAGTGATAGATAAGACTGTCCCATAAACGCCTTTTTGAACAAACACCGTAGTACTAATTTAATTTCAATATCAGGACAGATAATGAACATTATTTCTTTATTCCAGATAAAAAGTTGATGAACAATATATCAAAATGAAAAGGAGGAAAAATCTCTACGCTATCAGTGTGTGCGTGATGGTGTTTTTGTATTACTTTTGTGGTGTAAGTGACTATGTGTTTTGTAGAGACTTTGACAGTGAATTTGACTATCCGCTCAACACGGATATCCGGCCTATTGTCGCTGACATACTGGCGGGGAACAAACCGAGCATAACTCCCATAAACATTTATCCATATAGATTTCTAACTACATCAGGAAAATGCAACTCGGTAGAAAAACTCGACTTGTTCATATTAGTCAAGTCTGCGATGAATCATTTCAAGCACCGAAAGGCTATACGGCAGACTTATGGCCAGGAAAACTATCTTCCAGGTAGGATCGTCAAAATCCTATTCTTTGTTGGAGTAGACGAGCCCAGATCTCAAACACAGAGGATGATTAACAAAGAAATGGAGGCGCATAAAGATATAATACAAATAGATTTTCATGATAATTATTACAATAATACTATTAAAACTATGATGTCGTTCCGTTGGGTGTATGAACATTGTTCGACGGCCGATTTTTACCTATTCACGGATGACGACATGTACATCTCAGTTAGCAATCTCATGAACTATGTCTATGAGCAGCCCGCGACAGCTCCGAGCAGTACGATGCACTCATTTTACCAAACATCAGAGAGAGATAGACTGCTGTTCGCCGGCTACGTCTTCCAATCGGCACCACATAGATATATCACCAGTAAATGGAGGGTTTCTATAGATGAGTATCCATGGAACCGATGGCCTCCGTACGTTACGGCCGGGGCTTACGTCATCTCAAACAAAGCTATGAAAGTCATGTACGTGGGGAGTCTATATGTGAAACATTTCAGATTCGACGACATTTATCTTGGCATAGTGGCGAAGAAAGTCGGTATAGAGCCGACGCACTGCCCGCATTTTTATTTTTATAAGAAAAAATATAGCAAAGAAGAATATAGCGAGGTAATTGCGTCGCATGGCTACGGTGATCACAGAGAGTTGGTGCGAGTGTGGAACGAACAGAATAGGATCATTTGATGGTTTTTCGATTGTGAAAAAGAAACGTGACTTTGATTAGCGTGATGCTTGTACAGCCAGCAACATTGTATTAGTAATGAGCAAGTATAAATAATATTTTCATCCGTTTCCGCGACTGTCACACATTTAAATAAATCAATTTAAACGGATTATATCGCGCATATTAAATATTCGTGCCGTTTGACGTTTCGGTAGCTTTACAGATACCGTTGTCAAAGGTAACTTGAGCCAACCTCCTGTTTTATTTAAAAGTATAAATAATTATGATCTTTTTAGATCTGATTGTATGTTGGCCATACTGGCTTCGAAGTAGTCTCATGCCAATTGTACAGTCAGCAGCAAAAGTTTACGTAGAATAGTGCGCTCAGAATAATATGCACAGGCGTGTCTCGTGCCTCATAAATCTCAATAATCATACCCAAATTTAGTCGTTTTCAGTGCACGAGTTAGTTTTTTTTTAAACCCTTTATTTAAGGAGCTTCGATCATTTTAATGAACATGCCAGCTCCAGCAGGCCTAATACACAACATCATTCATCAACAAGAAATAGAAAAATAAAAATATTACTCGTATAAAATTTAAAATAACATGTACACGAAAGCAACTAAATTTGCATACACTATTTACATAAAAAAACTGTTTACAAAGTCCTACGTGAATAGAATCACCCCACAGTCCCGAAGTAATATCTGCATTTTAGCTCTAGTCCGGCCACATTCCACATCTTCGATTACTTCACACTCTTCATTCGGCGACGCTGTTTTCTTCATAAGATGTGCAAACTTACTCAATGGGACATGTCCCGACCTAAGCCTGAAAGCTTGAACAACATTTGCCCTACGCAACATGAGCTCACCTATTGTCGGCCTATTGTCAAATCATTCGTGCATCGAAAACCACGGGTATGATAATAGAGTCTCTAGATTATTCTTAAGTACTTGGAGCGTCTATTTACTTCGGCTGCTGAATGTATTAGCAGTGTTGTTCGGTGGCCTAGTTGTTGAAACAAAGCTCAATGTAATGGCTGGTTCGATCAACAGCATTACTGTGTATTAGGAAATTTTATAAATACCTCAAACATGCAATGAAATACCGTCATAATCATAAACATGCTTCTAATTGTCACGTTTCGAGCGGAACAATCCGAGAGAACTGTAAAGGAGTTTCATACAAAATTGAAGGCCTAGGCTGGGAAGTAATTATTTTTTTAAATATGGCGTCTCTGTTTATGAACGGGCTAAACAGCTGAATTATTTTTTTCTGTGTGGTGTATTTTTTTATTTCATTGCATATGTTTGAGGAAAGCACTATACATGCTTTAGCCGTGAAAAGGGCTTGCCGGCCTCTTATCATTATCCGTCTTACTCAGCCGGCAAGCCCTTATTTCCCGGCGTCTGCAGTAATGTACTATTGTTTTAAACTAAATCATTAAGGATCTGGTAAGCGTCTGATCGTCAGTGTATAAAAAAGATGCTACGACTGCGCGGTACGGGTACTCCCGCAGTCGTGGCGTCACCGTCTCTATTAAACTTCATTTTTCGATATAGTTCATTTCATTGCTAAACGAATAGATTGAAATTAAAACTGCCAAGGCGCCCGGTAGCTTGACATCCTGACATACGAAAGCAATTTCGGCCTAGCTGGATCGAAAACGCTTCGATCAGGATTGTTTTTTGATATACTTAACCGTTTCGATTTATTTATTTAATGTAGGTTGCATGGTGTGCGTTGAATGTTTGATTACATTATAAACTGATTTACCTATAATTCTAGCTTAGCCTACCTGTGATTATGATTAGTCCTTCTGTGACAAGTAACTGCTTTACACATTTCTATTATAATAGTTGTTTTTTACCCCAAAGGGTAAAAACGGGACCCTATTACTAAGCCTCCTATGTCCGTCTGTCACCAGGCTGTATCTCATGAACCGTGATAGCTAGACGGTTGAAATGTTCACAGACGATGTATTTCTGCTGCCGCTATACAACAAATACTAAAAAACAAAGAATAAAATATATATTTAAGGGTATATATACTGCGTTTGGTGATCGGTTGCGTTAAGTTTGCACCTCATTTGTATCCGGGCCATACATACCAGGTGAAAAGTTAACCCGGCCAGTTAAGCTGGGATACGTGTTTGTACGGAACCCTCGGTGCGCGAGTCAGACTCGCAATTGGTCTGTTTTTATAATAAGTAATTATGTAAAATATCACTTTATTACTTACTATTATGTTCTTATTTATGAATCTCTGACTGAATATTGTAAGGTGTATATAAAAGCCGAAGGCGAGGGTGATAAACAGCCTTGAAAGGTTGTATTATGGAGCTTCTATATCACTACCCGTTATTTGTATAGTCTACGTCAAATATATGTATTTTTTTTAGGGTAAGATGATTATAATTAACACACATAAAGGATCTATCACGATATTTCATATTTACTTTCATAATCTTACGTTTCGGCGGGGTTGCACACGCCGTGGTCTCAGATGTACTACTGAACAAGCGAGAAAAATCGCCAGATACAAAAATCTGCAATAGCTGACATTTGTTAACATATGGAACGAATCACTGGATCGAGTTGCACAAACCAAAAATTATTTCCGCAGAAAAGGACTTATCCACGGATGGTAAGGGAAGAAATAGAAATCAAAAAACACCCAAAGAATTTCAACCGGTAAGATGGTTTTAATTTATCGCACACTTGGGGACCAGTGATTCAAAAGTTTAAACCGCGGGATAATCTGTGCGCGGATGTTGTCAGTGTTGTGTGTCGGACCGGTGACAATAATTAGTAAATAAATTGGTGGTAGTCGAACATTTATCTCCCTACGCATCCATTATATTAGACTATTTCGTCGGATAGTACTTACTACATTCATAATCTTACGTTTGTGCAACCCCGCCGAAATGTAAGATTATGAAGGTAAATAAGAAATATCTCGGTAGACCCGTTATAATTTGTGTTACAGTCCGACCAAAAAGAGTAGAAATTAAAAAGTGCCAATACTGTAGTGTCCTCCCTTTCTAATCCATATAAGAAAACGGGGACGACTCTACAGTATTGCCACTTTTTTAATTTCTACTCTTTTCGGTCGGACTGTAATTATGTGTACAAACCGCGAGAGTATAGTGTCAAGATGATTATAAGTGGTAGGTAAATGAGATTTAGGGGCGTGGCGCCAATCAAATCCCAGGGGCAGGCCAAAGCTGATGTTGGTTACTTTTGTCTTCTTTGAGACAGGGTTCGAAAGGATACTTATCACAATGAATTGCGCTCGTGAAAGTGAACTAACTGTATTCGAGTATTCGAACGTGTATTTCCGCACCCGCATTTGCGTCTATTCGAACGCCCGTAGTGGCAACGAACGTGCCGCGCCGCCGCCGTGGGGATTCCCCTTACAAAAAAATGATTTTATTATTCTTGGTCGAATTTGTTATGAAACGGTATAGGTAACAAATAAATTTCTTATGAAACAATATAACAAATTAATTTCTTACACTGGTGATAATTACCGTTTATCAAGAAGCGTTATCAAATGCCCAAAATAGGCAACCCGATGGGAATGCGATATCATAGACGCACCGCTAAAGATAAGGAATACTCCTCATGCATGTGTGGATGATATGGGAGACGATTTCACTTGTCTATGTATATATATATATATATGTATATATATTCATTTCGTCCTTCCGTACAGGCAAGATCATAGGCCATACCGCCTCTCAGCATCAAAAGTAACTGACAGTTTTATGGAGCAAATAATATAAGTACTAAGACTACTAAGTTCATTTGGATATAGTTATGAAGACGCTGTTCCTCCCCTTCTACATTCTATATATTACTATTGGCTTGTGTCGAATTGCATATTATTATTAAAATTTAGTTATTTTTGATGCTGACTGTAAAACGTTAAACATTAAGTTGTTTTATTCCCAATTTGATGGCGGTTTGATTGGAATTATGCAAGAGATGCATTTTTTATGTCTTGTAAATTCTACTTACAACTTAATTTCTCGGTATTGTCGTCTCGAACAATCTAGGATTAAGAAATTATACTTCATAGTGTAATATTTAACGATCATATATTTCATAGCTACATATATCTATGTAACATTGTACTTAATCATAATGTCATAATGTTTACCAAGAAATACATCATTTTACAAAATACATGTACCATTATTGCACCTTATCCATATTGACCACGAAAATGGCACAGTTATGAGCACATAGTTTACGCAGCATTTCTGCTGATGACTGTATTACATATACATAGCTGTCCCCAAAAACCACTAAATATCCTAATAAGAGTAAAGGGTGTAAGCCCTTCATTTCTCCCCTCCGTAGCGGCCAGCTCTTCATTTTCATTTACACGAGTTCTAAGCAGCAGCCTTCTTTACCTGTGAGCTTCAAGATAGCCAGTCACAGGTCCTCGTACAGACGTCTAGTGAAAGCTTCAAGACCGATCAACAGATGGCACTAGTGTGCTTAACGCGATACGAAATGTATGGGACAGTCCCTACGGTGGCGTCGTCTAGGTTGGCGACCCGCGATTTTTTATAAGCATTGGCAGTTTTCTTGAACTCTTTTATAATGGTGTCTTCTGTGGCGGTTTGCTTATTGCTCTACGTATTCCCTCCCATCCACATGGTCCCTCTTATTATCATTAGAGTTCTAAACAGCAGACATCTTAGCTTTGCTTGTGACTTTGCCCTCAATCTCCTTGAATACATAGGTGACCTTCATGATGGTCAGCTACATGTCTTCGTACATACGTATAGTGAAAGCTTCAAGACCGATCAACAGATGGCACTAGTGTGCTTAGCGCGGTACGAAATGTATGGGACAGTCCCTATGGTGGCGTCGTTTAGGTTGGCAGCTTGAATTATTTAATAATGGTGTATTCTGTGGCGGTTTGCTTATTCCTCTAGGTATTCCCTCCCATCCCCATGGTCCCTCATATTTCCATTAAAGTTCTAAACAGCAGAAACCTTAGCTTTGCTTGTGGCTTTGCCCTCGATCTCCTTGAACACGTAGGTGAGCTTCATGATGGCCAGCCACAGATCCTCGTCCGAGATACCGCAATGCAACGTCAACCTGATGGTCTGGCTGTCGAAGATGATGCACTTCAGTATCACGCCCTCGTCGTTTGTGGTCTTGCAGTCACCCTGGAACCGTACATTTATAAATGTTTTTGTGAATGTTACATAATGAAAGGCATTAACGCACTAGTGGGTTTACGAAACGAGCCTACAGGCGAATATCATAAATCATAATAATTTACCTTTCGACCGCCAAAGACGGCAAATCACGTCGACGGAAAACTGTGCCCCTGACGCCAACGTCGTCAAATGACGTACAAATTTCAATGCTCAAAAACTTCGTAATTCAAACCACTAGATGTATTTTTCAATCCCTGTTGATTTTGGAGCACTTTTGTTTTTTTTTGCTGTTGCGTCAGTGGCATGGTGGCATTACCGCTTGGCGTTCAAAAGGTTAATAATATCACACTAGTGTTTTACTGCCTATAGTTATGTACAATTACATACACTGCTTTACACACTGCTGCTTCTACACATATTATATTATACTCTTTCTATGATGTATTCAGATTCAGACATGTTTTAGCCATACGATTTTGTAGTAACGTCTATACCTATTATTATGAAATTCTAAAATAGGGGACATCCAAAGATGGTTATACCCGACCACGGTAAATAAAAAACATTTTACGCAGACAAAGTTGCTCTCTTGCGCAACTTGAGCTCTTGAGGAACAATGATATAATGTGGAATGATATTTATGCCATATTGTTGTAACCAATACATTAATTTATTTACTTGACTAATCTGAATTGTACCTAATTATACTCCGACCACTAAGGTAATTGCTGTGCCTTGACAGGGTTCATGTTATGGACTTAATCTTATTAATGTAACATCTTGTTGTACAAAATGATAATGCAATAAATAATTATGAATTATGATGTTTACAGTAACCCACCTGGGTCTCCTGCAAAGAGACCTGGGCGAGCCTCTGGACGACTTGTTCGGCGCTGACGGGGCAGGTCGGGGTCAGTTTCACCAGCACTATGTTGGTGTGCTGGTTCTGCCGGTCCACCGTGAAGCTCTTGAGGAACATGCCCTCGATTACTGAAATTGTTAATAAAAAGTCAGGCTTATTCCCGCGGTTCAGTGTTGCAATTAATTTATTTAAACGTTAGTTTAGTCAAATTCTACGCATTCGTTTTACATGCGCGTCAATGGTCCGTCGAACCGGATCTGAACCAGTAGCCATATCATAAACCGTTCTTCGATATTTAGCAGACCTTCTTCGGTACACTCTTTACAGAGTGGTCGTAGCCATTATGTATTTGTGGAGTTCTGAGTGACCCGTTTGACGATGCGTCGCCACTCGTCTCGTAGAGCCGCTTTGCGTGAACATTCATTGACGATAGCCGACACATTGGCTTTGATCTGGGCGGTCCATCTCATCGGCGATCTTCCTCAGATAATTCCTCGATTTAGCAGACCTGCCCATCTAGCACAACTATGGTTCGCGACTCATGTCGCGTGACTTAGCATCACCCGTCACACTCTCACGATACTGTACAGAAGAGGATAGGTAGGATATCTCGCACGAAAAAGACTGGTGTGTCGATGTTGTGCAAAAGGTGCTGCCTCACTTGAAAAAATCCATTTACTTCATTACGCCCACCCCATCACTTCACTCTTCCCCTATACCTGTGGTTAGTCTCTGCGCGCGCTTGTGGTCCAGCCCCAGTTGCGGGACGACCTCGTCGATCGCCACAAGAGCGCAGGCCGCCAACACTCCCGCCTGCCTCATCCCCCCGCCTAGCATTTTACGGATGCGTCGCGCTCTGAAAAAAAAAACGATTTCTTAGGGCAAGTTGGATCGATAAAGGCAGACCGGGTATTTCACCAGCCATCTTGTGTCAATTCGCACATGTGTTTGTGGCGCGCATCATGCCATACATACTAGAGATGCAACGGATAGTTGTTTGGCCGGATACCGGATACCGGGTATTCGGCCTAACCACCGGCCGAATATTCGGTATCCGGCCGCCGGATATTCGGCCGGCGGAACTATACCTACATTTTGAGTTTTACAGGTGCGCGTCGCGCAGGTTTTATCCTGTTTCGTAGTGAACGTTCGCGTGGACACATTTTTAGGTTCGAAACGAGTTTTATTATGTCATTACGAAGTAACTTCCTTCAATAGTACACGTGCAAATTGTAGTAGTACTGCAGTACATTCCAGTTTTACCCCAAAATCAAGCAAGTTTACTATCCGGTATCCGGCCGGATATTAAAATAAGGGCCGGATAGGCCGGATACCGAATATTCGGTGCATCTCTAATACATAAGACAGAACTCGTTACCAGTAGGTAGCTACGAGTAGCCTAACAAGGGTCGGTCCAGCCCAGGGATAGCGCGCTACAAACAGCTTTCATATGGCAATAATGAGCATACGTCATATCGGCATTATTAAACGCCAAGGATTTGTCACTAACCAAATTCGAAATATCGTTTATCGAAATGCTACTAAGTCTTTCATTCTTCTTGCGAAATAAATACTGAATCCTATCGAAAAAAACTTGACTTTCATCCCGGTCCCACAGACCACTCAATTATTATATTTATATATTATAGTTTACGTGAGGTTTGGCACCGACTTTAAAGGGTGAGTCAAATGTAATCTGTACTTGAACGGGTTATTTTTGGCTTTTTAGTTTCATAAAGTCGGTTCTTCTTTTGTAAATTTTTTTTTTTTGCTTTTTGATGAGTCATATAAAATGCTTATGGCAGGGTGATCGAGATCGGGGAGGTCTTGAAAGCATGCATATCGTTATCTCCTAACTCCTAACCGTTAAGGAGTTGTACCTTCCCATCATCAGCTCAGCATTGGAATCCGACCATCACCAAAATTTTATGGGCCCAACCTTGGGATGTCTATTCATGAACCTAAAAAGAGTTTTCCATATCGACTCATAAATGACGAAGTTCTGAGGTAAAACACATTAAAAATAATAAAAAAAAAACATACAACCGAATTGAGAACACTCTCCTTTTTTGAAGTAGGTTAAAAATTCAAAATATCGTTTATCGAAATGCTACTCAGTCCTTCATTCTTCTTGCGAAATAAATACTGCATCCTATTGAAAAAAACTAAAAAATCGTTTATTAAGGTGGTTGCAGAGGTGTCACTTTCATACAAATCGTTTGATCAATACACACTTAGGCGGTTATGGCTTTAGGTTATTAAACATTCTTAAAAAAATCTTTAAGCGATCTTATACTCGCCAAGGAAATCAGTTTTGCTATAAATCATACAATTATAAAGTTATTAAAGCTTTAAAACCCGTTGAAATATTGTCCATATATGTATGTGTGCGTTGCTTTTACACATATACAAACGTAAGCGCACGTAAAGCTATTCATGAACAGTGCGTTCTGAAATATAATACTACTTAACTTATGATTAAAGCTTTAAAACCCGTTGAAATATTGTCCATATATGTATGTGTGCGTTGCTTTTACACATATACAAACGTAAGCGCACGTAAAGCTATTCATGAACAGTGCGTTCTGAAATATAATACTACTTAACTTATGATTTGGGATAATAAATTTAAATTGATGTTTCGATATGAAAGCATAACAGTTTATTTTTAAATGATTACAGCTTTCATTAACATGTAACAAATAATTGGAAACATTTGGATTTTAAAGATACCTATTGTGTTTATTTGCTCATAAAAATAAAGTGGAACAGATTACGAACGCACTAAATCTTGTGAATGAAATAATGAATTGTGTCAATATCAATACTGTCATGTCAATTGTGGAAATTCGTATAAAATGAATCATGTTTGTTAATTTTTTTTCGTTTCGTGAGTTTTTACTTTATGCAAAGTGTGAATAATGAAACGTGCATATAATAATCATGTGAACTCAGGACATAGTGATCCCTAAACGATATTGCGATATCATGGGTCAGAAATTGCGGGGAAAGTATTGTGTTTGAAAACATTACAAATCGAAGCGTCCTGCCGTGAAAGAGGTGTCTCGCGCTATTTTCTTTTTAGGCGAAGACAAGCATGGCGTGATGACAACCGTAACCAACCACAAAAACTGAACGCAATCGCTCGCTTTGGGTGATGAAAAAAAAACAAAGCTGTTCATAGTGGGTTCATATAGGTAGTTTCTTCTCTCTGACTGAATTGATACCAAGACCTACCCATGTTTTTCAATAGGTGTGGGAAACCAAATCCTTTTGGGAATTATCGATTCAGTGACTAAGTTTCCTCCTTGAAGGATACCTCTTGTAATAACACTAATTACCCTAACACCCTGTAAGATAGGACATGCATACAGCCGTTTCCATTGCCGGCATTTTTGTGACGTAATAAATAATTTCATTACAGATTCAAGGCCATACCAGCTTAGAGCTTCATCAAAAGGGATTACTGCAAGATGATTTCCTTCATTGAATTATCAACAAAAATAATGTCAATTAAAGTTCAAACAGATGAAGGCTTCATCCAAGAAAAGCTGCAGAAACTTATAATTTTCTACAAAACATGCGTGTTGCCTAAAATAATATTACAACGTATACACCATTTCGAATTAAAGCGACGTCTACAACTCACGCAAACACTAGGTTTATAATAAAACCTACACGTAACAAAAATTGTTTTATTTTATTTAGTAGTTGGTGGTTCTAAGATCCATATCTGTATATAATAACAATATATTGTCATATATTTTTATATGGCGCGAGCTAGCTCGGGGTCGTGAAGCGTGGCGCAAAAAACTGGTGCTGCGCTCAGTTAGTAGTAGTTCTAGTTGTTATATATTTTTAGACTGAACATTTTTACAATTAGAGACTTCGTGGAACCACGATTTAGAATCACGAAAATCCCAACCCTAATCAGTACCTACTATACTTGATGTCGGGTTTTTGTATATCAGGTCAGAGTATAGAAAAAGGGCCCGATCTTGTCATTAAGTAATAAAAAACAGAAGTATACTTGTGTTTTTGTTTCATCGTAAATTTCTAAGTCCCAGCACAGAATGGATGATAGTACAAGTAGTCCCTGGCTACGTAGTAATTCTATGGCAACTTAGGACCACTCTAGTTCTTAAACGGGCAAGTTAATCAAACAATTGTAATTTATAAAAGATACTTATTTTAATGTATTCTTTAGTTCTAATCAAAAAGTAACAAAAATGAGAAAATATTTTTCAACAAAATATGTGTCCTAAAATTGGGCCCTTTTTGCTGTAACCCAATCTATCATTCAGAAAAACTTAGGACAAACTCAATAACATCACAAATCAGAATCACAATATATCAGAACAGAAACCCAACAAAAATACTCATTTAATTTCACCACATACTTAAAAAATGTAGAACTGCCAAAGATTTGTAATTTCTTCGTATTATTTATTTTGACAATCCAGCCCGTCTAATACAACTAGGCTTCACGATTCTTGTCACGCGACATAGCATCGCCCGTCAGTCTCCTACAGTACCGCAAAGAAAGAGATAGGAAATATTTTTCGCGCGAGAAAGAGTTGCGTGTCACAGTTGTGCTAGAGGTGCATCTTTACTTCATCATCAAAATCAAATATCATGCCTGCTTATTTATTCAGCGCTTACTATCAAACTGACAGATGATACGCGACCCTTTAATGAATGAATCACCCGCACACACTCATAATTAGTGTCTATTAGTGTGAGTACTTGCTGATTTTTCACAAATTGCCAACACATGGGAGAATAAAACAATTTATGACGTGCTACTAATACTACATGAATAAAAGACTAATACGCGGACTCGCCACTATACAAATTTTACTTCAAATTAAAGTAACATACGAAATAATACACAAAAACTACAAATCTTGCTTCCCAGCGCCATCTAGCGTGGAATGTCTAGTTTTGTTTCCTCTGCAACCACCTTAAAAGACACACGAAAGGAAAATTTACAATAAGTTCTGATCCGCATCGCAGGCTTCGTCAGGTGAGATACAACAACAAATCAGCAACAGGCTTCGTCAAATACAAACCAATGATGTGATCCACAACAGGCTTCGTCAATATCGTTAATAAGGCACGCCCCGAATCGAAGCTGGCTCAAACGTACCCATTACACTGGCGGCGTTACCACGCTGAATGGCCAACGAAATTTGTTGCACCAGGTACGATCCGGAGCGCGGGTCACAGCCCCTATCCCTAAGCCGGCGGCCCAATTCCCTAATAAAATCCTTGGCCTGCGAGCCCCAAGGTCCACCAGTCACTAGTGCAATAGGTACAAAATCGTACGCTGGCTCCAAGGCATTGTATTTAGCGTGCTTCCCTCTTGCCGCACACTCCGCGGCCGCCCCGGCAGTTCTAATGGTATGAGTCAAGTGGAATGGAGCAAACGTACTCACACAAGTTGCATCCCACAAGAGGCACCGACCTTTCTCCCAAGGAACCAACGTGAGGCCATCAGGCCTCTTGCCATCAGTTCGACTCAACCCAGGAGGCTCCAAGGTACAAGGTAAAAAAGCTTGACTTTCATCACTGGATAGTTTTCGCTTTATTATGCAAAAAATACTTGAAATTATCGTAATATTTAGTCGTGTTTCCTCTTTGTTTACATCAGTGACATTCACCGACTTTCACCGTCAGTTACCAAAAATTTGTCGTTGCCAGTAGGTAATATAAATTAGTAGGTACATACCACTAAAACTCCGCAATATGCCGTGTGGGCTGAAAAACACCGTGTTGAGCTATACTAGGTAACAGGACGTCGTCCAACTAAGAAATAATAACATAAAAAACCGGCCAAGTGCGAGTCGGACTCGCGCACCGAGAGTTCCGTATAAACACTTCCCATCTTAACTGGCCGGGTTAAGTTAAGTTTGCACCTGGTATGTATTGCACCGCATACAAATGAGGTGCAAAGGTAACGCGACCGATCACGTTGTATGGGAACCCCACTTAACTATTTATTTTATCCTTTTTTAGTATTTTTTGTTATAGCGACAACAGAAATATATCATCTGTGAACATTTTTATTGTCTAGCTATCACGGTTCATGAGATACAGCCTGGTGACAGACAGACAGACGACCGGACAGCGGCGTCTTATTAATAGGGTCCCGTTTTTACCCTATGGGTACGGAACCCTAAAAAGTAAAATGTCCTCATAGTACTTACTGGTCAATGAAATGCACGGAGCCGACGAGCGCTGACCCTACCGGACAGCTCAAGCCTTTGCTGAAGCACACCGACACGCTATCGCAAACCTTGACGACGTCCTTCACCGGTACGTTTAGGTATTCTGCATAATACAAAATTTAAATTAATTGCTATCAATAGCCATCAATGTGTATAAAGAGAGAATTTAGGATTAAGAGTTAGGAGGGTTCATTAAAAATTAGATGATTTTTTTTTATACTACGACGGTGTGGCAAACAAGCATGTGGCCCGCCTGATGTTAAGCAGTTACAGTCGCCTATGGACGGTTGCGACGCCAGGAGCAATTGTTTTAATAACGATCTAAAGCACATAACACTCACTGTTAATCACATAAGTATAAACTTTTAAAATCTACAATTACTTATTCACAAAATTCTTTGTTTAGTCGTAGGCTTCATCGCACATTTGAGTTGTCTGTCAATTTTACAAACATCTAATCAGCAAAAAAAGTAAAATTGACAAAGACAAAAGACCTTGTCTTCGTCTCTGTCACTCTAAATGGTTTCTGTAAATAGTTGTTCCGTTCCCTCCTGGTATTATTATTCGCTTGTCATGTCCATAGGCTACTGGGTCCTAGATGCCGACCCTAGCCGAATAAAGGCGGAGCGATGGGCGGGCCGCGTCACAATTGTGACCCGAAATTAATAGGTATTTTTCTTGACACTTGGCGCGGAGTGAAACCCCCTTGCCACAGGGGAGGAATTTACTGATTTGTTTTAGTTTATGTCATTTTAGCTTTTTTGTATAGTCTATCCGGAATTTTAAGATCAAATTCTGTCAAACTGGCACAAGTGAAAAACGGTCTTAAATTTAAATGTATACGGTTGTTTGTACCTTGTGCCAAAGTGAATTCATTTATCCTTAGAGATCGGACAGGCTATACTTAGTTGTTAGTAGTATTTAGATTAAGTTTTTAGTGACTTTTTCTTTGTTTTTCCTTTTTTTTGTCTTGAAATAAATAATAATAAATATATACATATAATAACAGTCACCTATGTAGTGTAAAAGCTTGTAAGTTAAGGCATGTGATAATAAGGAGGTTAAAATAATACGACTTATTACATTTATTACGAATCTTTGGCAACTGTTATTTAATGCACGGCACGTTTTTAGAAGAGCAAATCTTAGGTATATTACCTGCCGCGTTGAAGATCCGGGCCCCATCAGCATGTATAGGTATGGAGCGCTTCTTGCAGATGGCGGACAAATCTTCGAGCCATTTCATAGGGAGAACCTGGAAAGATACCACGATTCTGTCACAAAGTTGAAATACGGTGTTTTAATAGTACATTACTGCAGACGCCGCGAAAGAAGGGCTTGCCGGGTGAGTAGGTATAGACGGATAGTGATATTAAGCCGGCAAGCCCTTTTCACAGCTAAGGCACGTATTGTGCTTTTCTCAAACATAGCAATGAAATAAAAAAATACACCCCTCAAAAAAATATAATTCAGTTTAAAAAAAATACAAAAAAAAACCAGACGCCATGTTTTAATAAAATACTTCCCGGCCTAGGCCTTCAATTTTGTATGTACTCTCGAATAGTTCCGCCCGAAACGTGATACTTCGAAGCCTGTTATTATAAGGGTTATAACGCACGTTATGACGAAATTTCATTGCATGTTTGAGAAAATTATATATTATATAAGTATGACTTTGACCCTTAAATGCATGAAGATGTAGGTATATCTACACGTTACTGAAATCACACAAGTCAAAATCGGAATATTGTCAATAAAGACTTTGTCAAGATCGTCCCGAAGTCTCAAACTGACGTGGATTTCATTACTAATTACGTCATTTCAGAAATAAAATTAGTGTATGTGTCGGCGGCCGATCGTAAAATCCGCCAGATCACGAAATTCCTAGGCATATCGTGAAACGCCGCCATTTCATGATTTGGCTAAATGTTGACCAGGCATATCATGATATGCCTGATAAAAAATACGGCAGATCGATTAGAGCAACGCATTCGTCGATATTCCTAGCTCTATACCGGGCATATCGTGAAAATCCGGACGATCACGAAATTCCTAGGCATATCGTGAAACGCCGCCCGAAAAACCCTAACCTACCACTATTTCTGGGAGCAGTTTCGTTTTTTGGGTCATAAAAAAATAACCCTAACCTAGATAGTTATTTTTTTTATGAGCCTAAAAACTAAACTGCTCCCAGAGATAGGTTTTAGGTTAGGGTTATTTTTTTTTTGTGACCCGTAAAACAAAACTGCTTCCAGAGTACTGAAACTATTCCCAGAGTATGCCTAGGAATTTCACGATCTGCCTAAAAATCACTGGTGGGTGTTACTTAGGCAGATCATGAAATGGCGGCCTTTCATGATATTCCTAGGAATTTCATGATCTGCCTAAACGTTATTGGGCAAATCGTTAAACGTTATGTCTTGAACGATATGGCGGATGTCATTTAGCCAAATCATGAAATGGCGGCGTTTCACGATATGCCTAGGAATTTCGTGATCTGCCGGATTTTACGATCGGCCGCCGACATATGCATTTTAAGGGTTAAAGATGGCAATCCGATCCCAAGAACCGCGATGCGATCAGAACACTTCTTCGATCTTAAGATACGTTTGCATTTTGAGATAGTAACTAGCGTATCTATATACGCCACAAAATATATTCTAACATTTCTAACTGTAGCAAATGTAGGTATTAACTTAGATACAATTTTCTGATTTTGATCGAGCGATGAATCATCTAATACTTTAACCAAGAAATAATAGGTACCATAATACCAAGTCTATGACTTCCACAAAACTATTGAACTATTACTTAGGGGATAATCCCTAAACATCCCGTACCTAGTCAATAGTTTGTCGGTGGAAATAAGACGAGAGCCTTACACGAAAAATTCAATAGAATGTTAAAAAACAGTTTTTTTAAACTACTACGGTTTTGTGGGACATTGTTTTAGCCGTAAGATCGAAAAAAATATATAAATAATAATAATAATAACGAAACAAAATGTTTTACATAATTTATTTTTCACAAACAATATCTGAACATTTCTTAATCGTGTATCGTGTTCACGTATACACTAGTCCCTAGGCAAAAAAAACATTTTGATTCCTCCAAGTGGAGCGAGCACGAGGCGATGCGGATCATACTTAAAATTCCTACGCGTGTGGTCCGTTGGCTCTAATCGGAATCTCTGCAGTATCTTCACCGCACATACCCGGCTCTGCATCTTCGCGAACCCCATCCCTATACAGTTCCTCCGCCCAATACCGAATGGAAAATACACTGCTGAATCTCTCTTAGCTGTGTTTTCAGGACTAAAACTGTCAGGATCAAATTTGGACGGATTAGGCCAATATGTTTCGTCATAATGGAAACCGCTTAGAGACACCAGCAGTATTTGTCCCTTCTTCAGCGTAACACCGGTCCCAGGAATCGTACAATCACTGCCCACTCTCCTGTGAATCGGATCGACTACGGGGAACATTCGTAGCGTCTCATCAAAAACTCTTTCCAAGTAAACCATATCTTTAAGTGCATCGTATATTATTTTATCATCATGACGCTCCAGAACTTCCTTAATTTCCGCAGCTACTTTGTCCTGCACGTCCGGATGTAGTGCAAGAAGCATAAACATAAACCCTGCCGTCGCGGCACTAGTTTCAACACCTGCTGCATAAAATACAAATGCTTGGGCCGCCATCACATATTCTGTGATTTCCCAAGTTTTCCCTTCCTTGTTCTCAATCTCCTTTTTTTAGGGTTCCGTAGTCAACTAGGAACCCTTATAGTTTCGCCATGTCCGTCTGTCCGTCTGTCCGTCTGTCCGTCCGTCCGCGGCTTAGCTCCGTGATCATTAGTACTAGAAAGCTGAAATTTGGTATGAGTATGTGTATGTATCACGCCGACAAAACGGTAAAATAAAAACTAAAAAAAAAATTTTTTTTCGGGTACCTCTCGAACACCTAAAGTGGGGGTGATTTTTTTTTTTCGTTTCAACCCTAGTGTGTGGGGTGTCGTTGAATAGGTCTCTTGAAAATAATAGGGGTTTTCAAACATTACTTTTTGATAAAGTCAGTAGTTTTGTAAATATTCGCTCCGAAAATAAAAAAAATTGTGTCCCCCCCCCTCTAACTTTTGAACCACAAGTCAAAAAAATATGGAAAAATTCATGTTAATGCGGCCTTATAAGTACTTTCAATGAAAACTATATTGAACAAAATCGGTCAAGCCGTTTTTGAGTTATCGCCAAATTTCATATTTTTTCTTTAAAAGGTCGTAAGTTGACTTCCAGAAGGTAATAAGTGATTACAGTTTCTAGGGCGTTTACGACCTTTTTATAGAGCTTAAAATCTGTCTTAACTTAAACCTCGGGCTTAAAACAGCAGTTTATTGTGAAGGATGAGCAACTACGGAACCCTACACTGAGCGTGGCCCGACATGCTCTTGGCCGGTTTTGTTTCATCTCCAGCATAAAATCCATGAAATCATTTCTACTCGTTGGCACTCCTTTCCTTTCGGCAACTATTTGTTTGACTAAGTCGTGGAAAAACTTTGAAACAATTGTGGGGAAAACCGATCTTCCCAATTTATTTAATATGCCAGGAAACATCATATCGAGTTCATGAGCGTAATTAACGGTAAATATTTTCTTATCGATCATATTCAATGTGTCCACAATGTCGCAATCTTTAGTCGTGTCTATATGTAGGCCAAAAGCGCAGGCTGCTACGACCATCAGTGTGTACTTTTGCATAAGCTGACACACTTCCTGTTCACGCTGTGATCTAGTCAAATATTCAATGTGTTTGATAAATCGGTCCCCTTTGTCAGTGGTCAAATGAAGCATTAGCTTCAATTTACCTGATGTAAACATTGGACTGAATTTTTTCCTCAGAATTCGCCAGATTTTCTCATCAGAGTTGAACAGATTTTCGCCCAGACCGTCTTTGTCGAATTCTATGCCACGGTCGGGGAAATTATCGAATCCTTTAATCATGTGCTTTATGATCTCCGGGTCTCAGATGAGCAGATCGGGAGTGGTCGTTCTGTACACTCCTACAATTTTCTCATCAAGAAACGCATCGTAAAATTTCTTCATAACTACCATCATAGGTTCTCGTCGCAGTGTAAATCCCATTAAGTTGCCAAATAGAGCAACGGGAGTGGGAGTAACAACATTTCGGCTCCTCCAGTAGTTGAAGGTTCTTGTAAAATACAGATATAAGTAATAGGTCGCTGTGGCTAGACCTATTAGAAGATACACAATAGCCATTGTTAACGAAACGAAAGTCCATACGCGACTACGTGTGTTTCTAAATTTAATAAATAGGTGTATAAAATCAAAGACACGACTGAAAGTTATAGGTAGTAGGAAGGTACCAAGATTTTTTAAGTAAAGCAACTGTTTAAAATGTCTATGCATCATATTGTTAATGGAGAGTCATGTCATAGTGGGCACCGGCAAAATTTCTTTCAGTAAATAGTTTCAGATAATCAAAAAAACCGGCCAAGTGCGAGTCGGACTCGCGCACCGAGGGTTCCGTACAAACACTTTCCATCCCTAAGTGGTTAAGTTAAGTTTGCACCTGGTATGTATAGCGCCCCATATAAATTAGGTGCAAAGTTAGGTATTAAAAAAAAACTACTTACTAGATCTCGTTCAAAACAATTTTCGTTGGTAGTTTTTATAGTAATGTACATCATATGTTTTTTTTAGATTTTTCATTTTCTTATTTTAGAACTTAGAGGGGGGGGGGGGGGACCAACTTTTTTCCAGTTTGGAAGCGTCTGTCACGCAAATTATTCGGTTTAGAAAAAAAATATTTTAGAAAGCTCGATATCATTTTTGAAGACCTTTCCATAGATACCCCACACGTATGTGTTTGATGAAAAAAAATTTTTGAGTTTCAGTTCTAAGTATGGGAAGCCCCCAATATTTATTATTATTTTTTAATTTTTGCATCAAAATCTTAATGCGGTTCACAGAATACATCCACCTACCAAGTTTCAACAGTATAGCTCTTATAGTTTCGGAAAAAAATGGCTGTGACATACGGACGGACAGACAGACATGACGAATCTATAAGGGTTCCGTTTTTTGCCATTTGGCTACGGAACCCTAAAAATTCGGACAATCTAATCACATTTCCAAACAGTAGAAGTAGTAATTATATATATATAGGTACAGTCGGTGAGCTGTCACATTGCCATTCGGATTTGGGTGAAAACTGAGAGATTCTTATCTGGATCACGTAAGAGCGAGCGAGACAGGTATAAAACACGAATCGCAGCTCACGAACTGTACTCGTGTATACGATCTGCTAGTTCAAAACTTCGCTTATAAAACAGATTAGATATACATAGTTGAATAACGATTCTGTACAAAGGTCAAACACAACCGCTATCTATTAATATGTATTAACTTTTGAACTTATGATATGTGCTCATCAGTTATAAGATTTCTTTATTACTAATTACTTGAACATTTTGAACTGTCAATTTTTGTTTACTCCTTTACCTTCTTACTGTTAAAAAACACAGTCTGTGTTCAGAATATCTAGGGCACGATATTACTTATGTTACTATCGTTGCTGTAAACATTTATTACGGACACACGGAATCGTTGGTAATAAATAGTTTGTATCTAAAATGTAACATTAAGTGGACAAATTTGTACACTTGTTGCCCCTATAAATAATTCTCATACCCGGGAAAATAGTGGGGTTGGGATTGGATATTGGATTGTTGTTCCGCATACGTACGTATCGTATAAACATAATACATACTTAAAACACTAATACTAGTGTTCTATTGCTTTATCAGACACATTACAAATAGGTACAGTCAGCATCAAAAGAGGCTGACAATTTTAGTAAATAAAACTGCCAGTTACTATGGATGTTGACCGTACAATTTTTGTCTACGTCTAGGGACCATTTAGACCGCTCTAAAAGTCAGAAATTACCGTCAAAGTTCAACATTCATACAGAGCACTAAAAACGATCCATATACCTACTTAAAAAAAAACCACCTACATTATTACGTCATTCCGTGGGTTGGGTAGTACCAATATTTGTATGGAGATTTTATTAGTAATTTGTCATTTTCACCGTGAAAAAGTGCGTTTAAGTTCATGACTGTCATACAATTATTGTTTTGTTAAATTATGAGTATTCTAAAAACAATTTCAATATTTATGTTGGATGTGTCATATTTAAAAAAAAAATCTTCTTTGTTTTATGACATATGGTGCAAATTTTATTCATATAAATAGCTACAGTATGTTGTGGATATCTAAGGGCATTGAAGTTGCCAGTAAAATGAAGCGCTTTCTAAGCACTGTAGATCAAAGTAACTGTGATATATCAATATTAAACTATCGTAATAAGTTTATTTCAATTTATAGGCGCGTTCTTAGAAACGCGAAAAGAAATGCTGTACAAACACAAATTAAAGTGGCACAGAAATCATCTAAACAAATTTGGGAAGTTATAAATAGTCATAGAAATAAGTCAAAAGTTAAGAAAAACGAAAACCTCATCTTAAAAACAGATAAGGTTATAAGTGATCCTCAAGAACAAGCTGATCTTTTTGGACATATTTTTGATCATGGGAGCGTAGCCATCTCGAGCGACATCTTAACATCTTTAGACTTACTAACAAAGTACACTGACAGAGTTCAGGAATCCATGACTTACAATAGTGTAACCCCACTTGAAGTTCATCGGATAGTGAAGACTTATGGCACCCAAATCATCGGTCGGACATGACGAAATACCCATAACGATCATAAAGGATAATATAGACCTGTTATGTGAACCGCTAGCGCATTTTTATAATGATTGCTTTGATTTAAGTATATTCCCTGATCAGCTGAAAATAGCTAAAGTGTTGCCAGTATATAAAAAAGGAAAAGAAAGCGAACCAACTAATTATAGACCCATATCGCTGTTACCAGTTTTCTCCAAAATATTTGAGAAGTTGATGAAAGTACGACTGCAAAACCATCTCGTCTATCATAATGTGCTCAACGGTCGGCAGTTTGGGTATCAAAAAAGCATTGGCACCAGTGAAGCCATCGACACCTTAGTACATGATGTTGTCACCCAACTAAATGACAAGAAAAAAGTTGCAGGTGTATTTCTGGATCTGAGCTCGGCTTTTGACACGGTCGACCATAACATATTATTAGCCAAACTTGAACACTATGGCATCAGAGATAGTGTGCTAGCATTATTTGAGTCATATCTTAGAAATAGGAAGCAGTTCGTTGAAATTAAGTCCATAATGAATGGAACTGAGGTAGTGGTAAAGTCCAGGATGGCGACAATAAGCAGAGGGGTCCCCCAGGGATCAATCTTGGGTCCCTTATTCTTTGTGGTGTTTCTGAACGACATCGTAAATTATATTACTGACTCAGTGCCATGCACCAACCTAATCTTGTTTGCTGATGACACTAACGCTGTAATAGCTGCTGATAATATAACACAGTTAAATGACAGAGTAAATGCTGCCCTATTGTTGTTTGCCAGATGGTTTGAAGTAAACAACCTGAAACTCAACTCTAAGAAAACCAACGCCATGTTATTTAAAGCTACAGCAAAAAACACACATACCTTGGATGCAGCAGTTTATGGCGATAAAATATTGCAAACTGATTGTGTCAAATTCCTGGGCATTCATATTGATGAGCTACTGAATTGGAAGCTCGAAGTTCAGGCGCTTAACAGCTCTCTAGGTTCTGCTTGTTATGCTCTTCGTAGCCTGCGAGATGTCTTAAAAACTGAACAACTTAAGTTAGTTTATTACGCCCTAGTAGAATCAAAGTTGCGTTACAGTATAAAATTATGGGGTAATGGCTATAACTATAATGTTGATAGTGCGTTCAAGATGGAGAAAAGGGCTATTCGTACTATTGTTCGCATCCCACAAAGCGAATCGTGTAGACAGCACTTCATAGACCTCAAGGTACTAACTGTACCATGTCTATACATTCTCGTACTGCTCACAGACTTCGTGAAGCACTTAAACAAATGGGAAAGCACGTTGGACAGGGAGCACAGATTGTCAACGAGACGTAAGGACATACCATGCAACATAGTGCCTAGGCTAAACATTGTGAAGTACGCGGCGTATTAGCAGTCGGTTGTCCTTTATAACAAGCTATCTGTTGAGCTTAAAATGATCACAAATAGTAAAATTTTTGGTGCAAGACTCAAGCAGTTTCTATTGGAAAAATCGTTTTATTCGATTTTATTCGACATGCAAAACAAATAATAATATTAACTTGACATGTCAATAATATTCAATTTATTTATATTAATTAATTGTTGATGTATCTCGAATCACGTATTTAATCGCTGACATTATCGCTATTATTATTTATTATTTAATTTTTACCGACTGTGCAACAGTATATTTTGTGACGTGTATTATTAGTATTATGTGGTGACTTTTAATTTGTTTAGATTTAGTAAGTAGCTACCTAGTTTAGAACTTAGTATATATAAGAATTTCAAACACAATTTGTAATTGTTCTTGAATAAATGATATGATGATATGATATGTATAATTCAACATCAGTCAACAAACCCTATTGTCGGAATTCGAACCCAGGGCCTTAAGCTGCACATGCCGCATATATCTCTTTGCGTAATTGTACGTAAATACGAAAAACCAGCCAAGTGCGAGTCTGACTCGCGCACCGAGGGTTCCGTACAAATACTTATCCCATCTTAACTGGCCGGGTAAGTTAAGTTTGCACCTGGTGTGAATGGCGCCGGATACAAATGAGGTGCAAAGTTAACGCATCACGTTCGCTGTATGAGAGCCCCCTTAGTTATTTATTTTATTTTGTTTTTAGTTTTTGTTGTTATAGCGGCAACAGAAATACATCATCTGTGAAAATTTCAACTGTCTAGCTATCACGGTTCATGAGATACAGCCTGGTGACAGACGGACAGACAGACAGCGGAGTTGAAATTAAATGAAATAATTTATTCAGTAAGTAGGCCACAGGGGCACTTTTACAAGTCAGATTGTGAATCTACCGGCATTTCGCAAGAGGAGGCCGCTGTTGAGAAGAAAGCCGAAAGAAACTCAACAGTAAGTCATTTTTTCGTAAATAATACCTAAAACAATTACATAATACATTTGTGTTATAACCAAGGATTATACATATGGATTGACAACCTCATACAAAAAAACGTACTCCAGAAGAAAGCTCAAATACCGTCTTATTTCTAGATGGCGCTGATTATAAGACGTAGATGCCCAATGTTTTATTAAAACACATAATAGATGTCATTGTCGCTAAGCGTTATACCAAAAAGAGACAGCGTGGTATCTCGCTGAAACTACTCGTGTTGATTTCTTAATCACGAATAATCAAGCAGACTGCACGTCTAGCATTAACTTTGACAGGCGACTCATGTCGCGCGAGATAGCATCATCCGTCACTATCTCATAGTACTGTACAGATAGAAACAGGTAGTATATCTCGCGCGAGAAAGAGTCGCGTGTCAAAAGTTATGCTAGCCGTGATCGTTATTGAATAGGTACAGCCAACGTCATAAGTCATAAACGTACGTCCGTACTTTCCTAGCGCTCCAATGATATCATATCTATATCATACATTAGCCAGAACTACCTATACGACAACCCGTTCAGAAATTCGTGGCCATTTATGTTCGTCTTATTACATTGAAATAAGTAGGTAATCAAAAGTTTACCTGATCTCACGGGAAAAGAGAGATGGCAAACTCATTGCGCAGTAATGACTACTATGCAATGAGTTTGACACGACTAATTTGTACGAGAGATTAGGTATACCTATATTTATAATCATTACCCTTTGCATTAAGGCCGTTCCCTGAGCCAGAGCCCCGAGCCCCTCCTCAGGCCACCCGTCCCTGTCACATAACAGTCACATTTCAAAAGAGTGACGGAGATAGAGCTTGCGGGCCGTAAGGCGATATCTTTTTACGATAGAATTTGTCGATGATTATTTATTTTAAAAATATTGCCTCAAATTATTGAAATTCGGAAGCTGTCAAATTACTATTTTAGTTATGATTGATTTTTCTCCTTTTTTGTTTCATAGTGTCACGTAGTGAAAAAACAAGTAAAGTTGGAGTAAACATTCGAATTGGAGGTTACTTTGGGAATTAATTGTATCGAGCGAAGTGTTATGAATCGTGTATCGAATGCTGTGTTATTAAAGATAATATAATCAAGAATGATATATATTTTTCCCTCGTTTACTAATATCAACGTTTCGTAGAAAAATAGGATAATTTTTGGGGTATTTTTGCATTTCTGGCTCAGGGAACGGCCTTAAACTATTTTAAGTAGGTATTACATAAGTACCCGAGTATATTAATACTACGAGTACTAATACTGGCTTAAATAGTAAATAATACATTCTGCTAGTTATTTTTATTGTATATCTTTATTACGAACAATGATCAACGGAAGCACACCAAAATTTTAACACACTTTAACAACATACGGCACACTATAAAGTTCAATATAAAGAAGTAATTATAAATACTAGTTAAGCCCATTTTATTCCAATTGGTCTTTGGTCAAAATATCTCACTTCATCATATACAAAAATCGCTGAATCGCGATTATTTCTGCTTTAATTTGACGTAAGCCATACTTATATAGGTAGCCATAATACGACTTGTCAATTTCAATCTTCTGTACCGTTAAATGCCCCTCATGTGTTCCGTACTGAAAGAAACTTTAGGAATCTTTAATCAACACTTTAAGCACGCCAAGAATAGAGTTTTCTCTACGAATAGAGTCTTCTTTAAACCTATTTTTTTCTTCAGCATATATTTCTAAAAGCTTTCGCTTCCGTCTTTCTTTTGGCGTTATGCCTCTACTACCATACCAGTGAGATTTTAATTCTGGTTCATTGCATTACAGATGATTTCAACTGAAAATTCAAATTCGCATTGCACCCATAATTTAATCATAAAATTCAGCGCTTTAGATGCAAAACTTCAATACTTTCTAAAATTAGTATTTGCTTTGGCATAACATGTCAATCATTACCTAAAAAATATAGAACCTATATGAATTTGATGTAGTAGCATGGCAGCACGCTATTTAAGCCTTTTCTTAAACTGTTTAAACTAAGCAATCTTGTGATGCTAACCTTGTCAGAATAAAATAATGTTTTTACAATGAAGGTTTAGGATTGTCATTTGAAAACTATTTATTAACCAGTCATAAATTTTGATAATAAACCTCCCTTAAGCGGAACGTAAATCGAAAATAGCAAAACTATATTACAATAGGCATCAACAAGAATCTTATATACTAACTGGATATTGCATGCCGAACATTCCTTTGAAGCCAGAAAAAATGACCTTGAATTACGTCACGCCGATCTTGCATCTCTTTCTTTAAGGTGTCCATGATTAAGCATACATTAGGAATATCCCGCGGAATTTGACATATACAACAGATTGATGATTGATGATTTTGTAATTTATTAAATTCAAATCCGATCAACTGTTTTATCATGAAAGTGAACACCCATCCTACTAGGATAGGAAAGTATATGCATAGCTAAATTTTATTGTTGTTTCGTGCATTGCCGTCCCGCTCGCACTGGCTAATTTACCAGAAAGGAATGGAAGCCTTACGTCGGCGATAAAACATTAGCATTCTAGGCAATGCTGATTTCAAGTGTCCGTGTAACTGGAGACTACTTACTGATACTTAAACGGACGGCTAAATGTATGGAGAAAAACGCGACGCATACGTCAACGTCCCTTTTTCACCGTGTATTAGCCGCCTTTACGCAACGCCAGAGTATTTTGTGAGCACCTATGAGGCCAATCCTTAAATATAGTAGCAATTTTAGTATACACGTTTTTTGTTTATATGTGTTTGTGAATACGAGTGTGACTATGGCTAAGTTCACAGTGAGGTAGCCATTAGTGGATTAGGTTAGCAATATACTTACCATTGGTGTAGGGTAGTCAATGTGACGTTCTGTAGTAAAAGATACCAATTTGTCAGTCCATTTTTGGTTGCATTTCTATGCCACTCTGCACTTAGTCCGCCTTAATGATATCCGGCAAAAGGTTTCCTTTTACCTGAGCACGCCACAAATAGTTACTAACAAAAACATAAGGGGAGTATTTGTCAATGGATAAAAAATAATAAAATACTAGGACGTTATAACAGTTTCTTTATTTTCCACATGTGAGAACAATTTCGACAGCAGGGTCATCAAATTGTCGAACGCTCTGAAACCCTTTATCGGTACAATCGACAGCCAAAACCGCCTCCTTCGTTCATCTTTTGGAAAACTGCAATATTTAATATTATTCAAGTAAATTGTAAAGACAAAAACAATAAACATGTTATTCTGTGATATGAATTATGAGAATAGAAAACATACTAAGTTGATAGATTTAGGTCCATTTTATACGAGTAAATACCATGCATGAAAACGAATTGGTCACCCGAGTTGTAAAACCACACAATCTTTAGTTTCTCATTTAAGACAATGTTGAACTTCAAATAAACAAAATATACTTCTAACTTATCATTATAAACCTATTCGTGGGGTTCTTGAATAAAAATTAACAAAGCTTACAAGCAAAATAGAGGAAGACTGATTGCTAGTAAGATTTTTGAACATTTTCGTAAAATAAGTACTCACCTATAAAATTTTGTGTCGGATTTCTGCCTCCAATTACTTTTACAATGCTTTACTATGCAATACATAGCGCATTACGCAAGTAAATCGACGAAATACGTTTATTTCACGAAAAAAAATATTGAATTGGTGAATGACTTTTGACAATTCTGACATATCGGCGATATTTCTTTATTATTAGTGTTGTCATAGTACGTAGGAGGTGCATACCCGTGAAATGAGAATTTTGATTCAGTTATTTTTTTTGTATAATACATAGAAAACTAAGTAAATTAATTGATCGCAGAAAGTTTTATATGAAAAATATACATTTTTGTTGGAATTAGCTTAAAGTAAATTAATTAGGTAATGCCCGATAATTCTTATTTCTATAAAAAATAAGTTTTTTTTTATAAATAACATGGTAACACATCACAGTGTGGAAAAGAGATAAAACATATGAGCAAAGGTGAATGAACCTGGCTTCAACTCATAGTTCGGCACGCAACATCCAGTTAGTATATATTAAGATTCTTGGGCATCAATCAAAAACTAATGACATTTTCATGACGTTACTTACATTCAAACTGAAAGAGACAAAACATCATTTGACAGTATATCACACTTACCTATAGCACTATGGCCAGTACATGGCCAGGATAACTTCAAAGGTTTGACTTGAAATATTTCATCCATAATAAATACTTAATCAACCATAAAAGCCTTAAAAGCGAAAAATTACCCTCAGTGAAAAACTTCTCAACATATCAAAAATTGTAAAAGCACAACGTGGAAACGCCATCTATTGTCAACAAGGTATAACATTACGATACTTACAAAACTCTGCAAAAGTTGTTAATTATGAACACCGTTCTATTTCGTTTATGTCGCTACTGAAACGCCGTTTTAATTCATTTTGATACATACGGAGGCATCTAGTTCCCCGACGATAAAATCTTTATCGGCGTACGCTCCTTACTATGAACATCATACTTCCTTACCTTTTATCTTCCTTGGTTATAACTAATTACACTGGTACACGTAAAGGAGATGTATAGATACCTACTCCAAATCAATGTTAATTAGGAACATTAAAATTAAAATTTAACGATAAATTTGTTGGGTACGGAACGCTAAAAACCGCACTCAAAACGATCCACAGGCCACACCCTAGAGTGATCGCGCCTTCCCGTGAAACGCGAGTGATCGCGTGGGGAGCATTTTGCCGCCCATACTTAATATGATTTTTTCTAGAAAATAGGCGTTATATGAATTTATAATTATGTTTAAAGGATAGAATGAGAGATAAACTATCAAAATAAGAAACATTTCTTAAAGTTTGATACTTAGAATTAAGAAAAGAATGCTTTGGGAAATCTTAGGTATTTTGTTTTGGTTTTTTGCAACCTCTTCACAATTATTTACATGAAAAAAATATCTAAATAGCTAAATTATACGTTTTCGTCACCTACAACATGTATTTTAGCAAAACAATCCTGACACATGTACATACATTGTTCGTTGCACAGTATCTTTGCACATCTGGTTCATCCTTTTCTCGTACTTCTATTTCTCTTGGACGGACATACTGCACATATTAAATTTTGATGATCCGATGGTACAAATCGGGCGATTTGGTTTCTCAGCTGTTTCTGCAATGTGTTTACGTCGGATCTTCTAATGATATGTAGTCTAGTCATGCCAGGGCAATTTCTTTCAGAAATGTTCGTCGTAATTAATATAAAGTAAACTGAGCAAAACAAAACAAAAACAACGCCCAATAACTAAACAAACAAACTAAAAATCAATATTAATACGATAGTTATATCAAAACAATACTAAACGTATTTTATTATTTATTATTATTATTTCCGCTTGGGCCTTTTGTGTGCCGCATCGACCAAAATTGATCTATTGTGGCAGCCCTGTCTTAAAGCTCACTGCTGAGGCCCGTTGAGTCCAGGAATTCCCAGATTCTTTGGGCCGTGAGTTGTTGTATCTCCTCTGGGGGCACAAAGTGTTGCCCTAAGTGGATACTTCTTTTGTGCATAAGTGGTCCACAGGAGCAGAGGATATGCATAGCTGTCTCCTCTGACTCTTGGCAGAACCTGCACGTTGCGTCCTGTTCCATACCCATTAGGGACAGGTGTTTTTTCAGCTTGCAGTGACCGGTCAGAGTTCTAGTCACCGCACAGACTTTTGACCTTTTGAGCTGTAGTAACTCTTTAGATAACCTCTGAACAAAGCCTTTTATAAGGGTTTTCGAGTGATTTTGTCCTTTCACAGCCACCCACATCTCGATCGCCTTAGATTTGTGTAAATCGTTGAGCAGAGAATAAGCCTGGCGTTTTGTGATTCCACAGAACGGTTCTGGGCCGACAAGGGGCTTGTCCGCGCCATCTCTTGCGAGTTTATCTGCTCTTTCATTTCCGTCAATATCGGAGTGACCTGGTACCCATCTAAGAGTGACTTTGTTGGTTTCGCCTAGGGCATTTAAATTGTTTTTGCATAGTTGGACTAGTTTAGATTTAACCTCTAGTGATTCCAGTGCCAACAGGGCAGCTTGGCTGTCCGAGTTGATGTATATGTGGCAGTGTCTTATGTTCTTGTCAAGGTTTATCTCTGCACATTTGTTTATGGCAAAGATCTCCGCTTGGAAGATTGAGGCCTCTGTGCCCATGCTGACGCTTGCATTGAGCTTTGGTCTCTGTCCATAGACCCCACATCCTACATCTTTTCCTTTTTTGGAACCATCCGTATACCAGATGTGGCAACCCTCTTTGAGAGACATTTGGTCGTTTAGCCATTCGTCTCTTGAGGGTAGTTCCACTGAGTAGTATTGCGTAAAGATACATTCAGTGAGCATGTCGTCAGAGGGCATGCACAGTAGTTTGTTTTCGAACACTGAAGCCTTTAGTTTGTTCAGTGCTTGTGAGCGCCATTTCGTCTTGGACAGTGTGCAGAGCCTGTAGATGCACTGCTCGGCCTCTTTCTGCACCTGTAGGTGCAGAGGTGTTAGGTCGAGCAGTGCGTCCAGGGCCGCACCCGGCGTCGAAGACAGGGCTCCTGTTGCAATAATGCAGGCAGTGCGTTGTAGGCTGCTTAGTTTTAGGATCGCTGTCTTTTGGTTGGCCTTATTGCACCAGACAGCGGAGGCATAGGTTATTATAGACCTCACGACTGCTGTGTATAGCCACATAGCAATGTTGGGTCTTACGCCCCACTTATGGCCCCACAATACTAAACGTAATGAAAACTCATAATATTTCAACTATATTAAAAAAAACAGATCTATAAACTTTACTTACGTGAGTAGTCGGCAGTGAGCAATTTGCCGTTAAACGCGACACACCTCTGACAATCTTTGCCTCCTGCAGCCACCCGCGCAGTGAATTTGTTATAATTTCTAAAACAAGGAGGTAAGGTACGGGGGGGCAGCTACTAGGACGCTTGACCTTGAAAAATGCATCGTTTACAAAATAATACGAATATAGTTCCGCGGGCGGCAAAATGCTCATAGCGCGAGCACTCTAGGGTTAACTTATAACACCCCTGATTTTCATAGTAAGTTAAAAACTAACAAGGAATATGCCTTACCTTCCCGCCACAAACGTTATGCGTATTTTCAATGCAGACGAGCGAGGTGACGGGTTCGTGGATGTCGGAGCCTCGGATGCGTTTCTCCAGCTTCTCCAGGTCGAAGGTGCCGTCGGGGCTGTTCTCCATTGTGGACAGCAGGCAGCCGCCGACGTGCGCCGCGCCGCCTGGAGACAACGTAGTCTTTAGCACAGCTTATGAACATCATGGCACCCGAGCCACAGGCGCGGCAGCGGCCTACCGGTGTAACTCGGGCGTCGGTGACCTTGTAACGCCGAATCCTACGACGAGGCATTCACGTGAATGCCCTTCACCACCGCGCGCGTCCCGCACTCGCCCGCGCTCGCCCCTCGACACGCACACATAGCCGCGAGTTTTGTTACTGCACACAAGTGTCGGTGTCGTTTCTTTGTACGTTAGTATACATGTATATATTCTATGCCCGAGCCCTTTTTTTTTCCTTTCTTGATGCCTACGACGGAACCTTAGCCAGATTACCCCTGGACTTGATATCTAGTCTCAAAAACTTATCCACATTATGGGTCCCAAGGTGTACAATCACCTCCGGAAAGACATTGTTGCTGCTCAAACCGCACCAGTATTTAAGCGAGAACTTAAATAATAGCTAATCGAACAGGCCTTCTATGACTACAAAGGGCTATTTATGAAGTAATATTTGAGTTAAAGATAAATATTCATTTCGCTTAACGAAGTAATGTAATAGTTATATTTAATGTTCAATTAATGTTTCTATTAACTATATAATACGTGATGTAATGCATTATTGACGTGTGAAATGATATTACCAATAAAGATGAATATGAATATGAATATGAACCCTTATACGGCTGCATCCGCTAGTCATAGTGTGCGGGGGCGGGGCTAGCCCGCCGATCCCTTGGTTACCAAGAAACTTATAAATATACAGTACTTTTATGTCACGAGCGCGGGTGAGCCATGTTTGTGTGAGTAATGTACATGCACATTGGCTCTGTGTGGGTGAGCTCGGGAGCGAACAGTTCCGGCTCACCCACACAGAGCCAATGTGCATGTACATTACTCACACAAACATGGCTCACCCGCGCTCGTGAGATAAAAGTACTGTACTAGAAGGTACCTGCAACTTCGTACGTGTATTTATTTTAAACCGTAGTCGGGTAAAAAGCATCCTATAACCGTCTCTGGATGTCCAGCTATCCCTGTACGAAAATTGGTTAAAATTTGTCCAGCCGTTTCGGCGTGATGCGAGGACAATGGAAATTATGACCAACTGATGGCGCCAGACCTACATGGTGCCGCGCGCCCATACAAAAGAAATGACTATCCTGCATCATGCTATTAAGATTTGAAATCATGACCCCTCTCCATAGAAAGCTGATATTCAATTATCAGAAATTTAGGAGCTTCGCTCTTGTCGGTGGAGCAACTTCCATGTTTCTCCATCTTCAACTTTCTTTTTGATGTCCTGATACGACACGTCGTTTACTTTTTCATTGATTTGGTCTATATTAGATCTCCTAGGTGATACTCCTAGGTGTACAAATCTAGAATTGTGTAATAGACTAATATTATAGATATCGGATAACTTCACACAAATCAACCTAGTCCCACAGTAAGCTCTAGTAGGCTTGTGTTATGGGCACTAGACGTCGATAAACATACTTATTTATATAAATGCATACTTACACCGTGTCCAATAAGTTCGAATACAAACTTTTAGCACTTGCTGTATAGACATACGGATTGCTGGTATATATATATATATTAATTTAATAAGTATATCGCCATAAACATAATACAATAATTTCAAACGTCACGTATTTTTAGTTTGGTTTTAATCCACGATGAAGCACTTTCGTGAAGAAATTATTAGGAAATTTCGTAATGGCGATAAGCCAGGTGCTATCTTCAGGGCGTTACAACCCCATGGAATTAAACGGAATCTAGTTTATACTACTATCAAAGGTATAAAGAGACCTCTTCTACAGAGGGCAGAAAAAGATCCGGTCGCCCACGTTCAGCTAGAACCGAAAAAGTGATTAAGTGTATAAGAGAGCGAATTCGGCGGAAAAAACACCGTTCTATTAGAAAATTAGCTGCTGATCTGAAAATTTCCAGGGGATCGGTACATAATATATTGAAAGTAGATCTTGGATGTAATGCCTACAAAAAACGAAAAGTACATGGCATTTCAGAACCGACCAAGAAAAAGAGAGTAGAAAGATCCAGCACCATACTTTCTTGGCACGCAGGGGATGAATTTGTTTTCTCTAACGAGAAACTCTTTGTATTAGAGCAGCCTCATAATGCCCAGAACGACCGGTTGTGGGCAGCAAGGATAGAAGACATCCCAGACTATGAAAAGAATGTTCCTAGGTTCCAGAGCTCACCATCAGTGATGGTTTGGGGCGCTCTTTGTAAGAGGGGCAAATTGCCTTTAGTATTTATTGATAAAGGCGTTAAAATCAATGCGGAATATTATAAATTGGAGGTTTTGGAAAAAAATGTTGCCCCAATATTAAAAACTATGTTCGTAGATGACTATAATGTTTTTCAACAAGACGGAGCTTAGCTTATCTTAGAGACATACGGCAAACGCTGTTCAGGCTTGGTGCAAAACTAATTTGACCGATTTTTTGCCGAAAAATGAATGCAGGCCACCGAGTTCTCCAGATTTAAACGTATTAGATTATTTTGTATGGTCTTACATGCTCTCGAAACTAAATAATTATAAAGTCGCAAACCTGAACCATTTTAAAGAGGTTATCGTGCAAATTTGGGACGATATGCCGATGGAAGCGGTGCGTGCCGCGTGTGACTCTTTTGAGAAACGTTTGAAGCTGGTAAAAAAAGTTAAAGGTGGAGTAATTCCAAAACATTTGTTGTAAATATTGTATATAAGTGTGCCTTTCATATAATATAATTTTCATTACATAAACTATGCGTACATTTATTTTATTAAGGATCGTAACTGTATTCGAACTTATTGGACACGGTGTAAATATAAATAACATTCATGACCCAGGCACAAATATTCGAGTTCATCACACAAATATTTGCCCTTGCCGGGATTCGAACCCGGGACCGTCGGCTCAGTAGGCAATTGCTTAACCACTGCGCCAACCGCGTCGTCAAACTTATTTCGTCAAATGTTTCATTTAGCCGAAAATCGTTTCGCAGATTCGTTCCGGACGACGCGGTTGGCTCAGTTTGCAAGCCCCTGCCTACTGAGCGGCGGTCCCGGGTTGGAATCCCGGCCAGGGCAAATATTTGTGTGATGAACTCGAATATTAGTGCTTGGGTCATGGTTGTTCCTATGTATTTAAGTATATATTTATATATATAAGTACGTATATCGTCGTCTAGTACCCATAACACAAGCCTTCTTGAGCTTAATTTGGGACTGGATCGATTTTGTGTGAGGTTGTCTGATATTTATTTATTTATTATTATTTTGTATTCCTCTGTGGTCATGTATTTTTCATAATTGTTGCAAATTATTATCCTATTGGTTAGTTTAGGTTTGTTTTATAACAATCTCAAATAGTTCACGGTTGCATAGAAAAATGCTTTCTCTACGAAATGATTTTTCGGCGATATGAAACATTCGACAAATAAAAATTCTAGGAGTCAATATAGGCCCTGATCGCACTTTGTGAATGAATGAATGAATGAATGAAGCGTTTCATTCAATCATCATTTCATTTCATTTCATTTCATTTATTCACTGGAACATACGGTTACACGAAGATCTTACCCAGTTCAGATATGTGAAAATTTATGAGGGATTTATCAGGACATTATGTTCGTTGATGACAATTTAAAATTAGCTAATAAAATTTACTACTTACTAATAATTATACAAAGTCAATATAAATAATAGTAATTAAATTGCATGCGAATAATTTATACCATGTCAATTCTTAGAACCTAGTTTAAAATATTAAGTGAAATCCGAATTGTGATATAAATAAATTAATAATTTAAAAAAATAAAAATTGTTATGTAGGTACCTAATATCTATTTAAATTCATGCGTCAAAAATTCCTTTACACTGTAAAAACACTTGTCACTCAATAATTTATCTAATCTCGTTTTAAACTCACTGAGCGACAAGGCTCTCAATGCAGCTGGTATTTTGTTAACCTATTGACCGCCAAGCGATCTAGCAATTTACCGTGCCACTGACGCCAGAGTAAAAAAAAAAAGATGTGCCCCAAAATCAACAGGGATTGAAAAATACTTGTAGCGGTTAGAATTACAAAGTTTTTGATCATTGAAATTTGGACGGCTGTGGCCGACGTGGCGTCAGGGCACAGGGCACGATTTTTTGTTGACGGCCACAGCCGACTGTGGCGGTCAAAAGGTTAAATATTTGTACTCACATGTTGTTTGCACTCTTTCTCCTAAGTGCTAACTTGTTACTGTCAGGTATTTCCAATCTGTGGCAAGCTATGGGGGGAGACCTATCTTCAGCACTGTACGTTTGTGGCTTATAGATAGATAAAGAATAAAAACATATGAAAATACATATGAAACAAATATCGTTCGACATGTTTCGAATTGGTTCGCGAGTCATCTTCAGGAGCTACGGCCAATCGCGGCCCCCTTTTTACGTCAGGGGTTAAGAGGGCGACAACGCGTTGGCTAGCTCTCTCTCTCTCACTGAGCGTAAGCGTGAGCGAGATGGAAGTGCGTGCTCGAAAGCGCGGAAATCATGTTTTTTGAGTTGTGTCGTAAATGTGTGCATTTTATATTGAAAATAGTTTTACAGTTTTTGAGAAGTTATAATTGTGGATCTATTAAGCTAAAAAACATTGTTAAAAACGGAAAGGAAAACGGAAGATCCAACCGAAAATATCTAAAAAAAAGGGTTATGTTTGAGAGATACCTAAAAGTATCGAGAAAATTATTACCAACTGTTTAAGTTTCTTATTTCCAAGGGACAGATTTTTAATCACTATGGATGTTGAGATCTAGAATCATTCACTTGACGAATTTTGCATTAGTGGGCTCTTAAAAATAATAAAATTACCTTGTTCATACTTATAGATGTGTGCCTTGTCTCCAACAATAACTTCTGAACCTCGCTTGTTGCAGTGGACCATAACTGAAAATAAAAGGATTACTTTGATTAAAGAGAAATCAAGCCCCACTAACTAAGACACGCGACTCTTTCGCGCGAGATATATTACCTATCTCTTTCTGTACAGCACTGTGAGAGAGTGACGGGCGACGTAACACGGGCTGCAGTGTAGTAGATCGCGTGCAATTTTGTATTCATATTTTAATCCTTATGACAAACTTTAAAAATAATACATGTGGTATTAAAAAGAACACAGATTAATTGACGACGCAGTTGGCTCAGTTTGTAAGCGCTTGCCTACTGAGCCGGCGGTCCCGGGTTCGAATCTCGGCGGGGGCAAATATTTGTGTGATGATCTCGAATATTTGTGCTTGGGTCATTCATGGTTGTTCTATGTATGTAACTATACATATATTTATCTATATAAGTAGGTATGTATATCGTCATCTGGTACCCATAACACAAGCCATCTTGAGCTTAATTTGGGACTAGATTGATTTGTGTGAGGTTGTCTGATATTTATTTATTTATTTAATTGAATGCCAAGTGGTGAAGAAATTCAGTGTCCCTGACACCACAGCAAAGAAATATAGAAGTCTGAATTATAAAGTTTTCGATAATTGAAATTTTGCTGTCACAAGACGATTTGGCGTCAGTGGCACAATTTTCCAATATCCTGATATGACGATTGGGGTGTTCAAAAGGTTAACAATTCTGTTAAAATAATGAGAATTTGCTAAGTATCAAAGTCATCAATTTCAAAATATATGCTTTTATGTTATAAAACAAATTTCATTAAAAATAAATAAACTACTACTAATATAACTGCTATGGGGGGTGCATCAACACTATGCTGCAAATTAAAAACAACATCTTAATCTTTTCCTGGAAAGGAAAGTTGCAAGTGCACCCCCTTGCGCCCTACTGCCGGCGGCCATGGGCTATGATTCAATGGAACACGATGAGGTTTTCACTACTCTACGAAACAAACACAACCCTTAAGGCGGTATTGTCCGACCGTGGTCGCGCGGAACAAATTGACACAGGTCCGTCCTGTTCAAGCGCTGACGCGCGACGAGTTTTAGTAGGTTTTTAGTTCTAGTGATTAAATAAATAATTTTATCGAGACAATCCTAGCGAATTTACCTAGATAATGTTAGTATCCATAAATGTACGCAAGAAACGGGTAAAAAAAGTTCGTATTTTAGCCTTACCACTGAAAAAAATATGACAAATAGAGGTAACTTTGGGATTTTTTTCTATTGAGCGAAATTTATCCAATCATTTTACTGAAAGCGATTTTATAATCGCAAGATCCTTAACCATTAGATTGCTTTTGGTAACTACGGCTAACTGTCACCGCTCTTATTTTATTATATAAATAGAATCCAACTCAAAATTTGAAGCAATTGAGTGGTTATGTATGATATATGTATATGTTTTTCATAATCTTCAAACACTGCGTAATATGTTTACGACTCATTCCAAAATGCGTGAATTCAGCGTCTACTGGGAGAAGGGCGCCTAAAAATGCACCTTATAAGACAAAACTTAACAAACCGAAACTATTGTGATTTAATTGACTCAATGACTATGACTACAAAAGATGCCTTGTAACATATAAACACAGTTTATTGTATGTATAGACATCAAGAAATAAATCATTAATGAAACTTACTTGCAATCAAATTGGACATGGTGCCTGAGGGCACAAAGAGAGCTGCCGGCTTGCCCATCAAGGCAGCAATCTTACTTTCCAAGGCATTCACTGTTGGATCTTCGCCGAAGACATCGTCTCCAAGCGCAGAGTTAACCATGGCATGCTTCATCGCCTTAGTCGGCTTCGTCACAGTATCCGAACGCATATCCACTATGTATGCCATGATGAAATAAAATAAAAAACTTTAATTCAGTTTTTGATTACGAAAGTAAAATAACCTAGATTCAAGCAGAACTGATTTAGAACTGTTCGGTTCGACTAAGATCACTTTAAGACTAACGAAAACCGACGGCTGATTAGATAAATGAGATACGGGTCCATCAATACAATAACAAAGGCGATAATAATTGAAGGCTATTTTTGCTCATTATTCAATCAACCGGTTTGAGGGATAAATTGCTATTAACCAAATACAATACATCAGTAATACTCTTCAAATTGCGAAGTCGCCTATTTCGAACAATAAAATAAACATAATGTGGTATTCTGATTGTAGTCGCATTACATTTAATTTAAATCTAATTGACATATGCCATTGTCATTGTCAGCTGTTTCTGCTTTTGACAACTGTTCTAAGGGATCCTACTCACTTGCCCTAGCAAGAAATGTTGCAAGGATTCAACATGAGTTTTACTTACTTACTTACTCCGTTGGCTCAGCGACCCAAAGTGGATCTTGGCCTTCGATACGAGATGGCGCCAGCGCGCCCTGTCTTGAGCGATCTCCTCCCAGTTTTCTGCATTCAGAGCGCGTAGGTCCTTGGTCACTTCGTCTCTCCACCGGTATCTCGGTCGGCCGACCGGTCGACGACCTACAGGCTGCCCAATGTACGCCTTCTTTACCGCCCTGTCATCCGGCATTCTTTCCAGATGCCCGAGCCAACGGAGTCTTGCTGCCTTAATCTCCCCAATGATATTCGGCTCAGACACCAGATCCTCCAGTTCTTGGTTCTTACGGATCCTCCAGCTACCATCCTCCCTCTGCGTCGGTCCCAAGATCTTACGAAATATTTTCCTCTCGGCAACGAGAAGCTTGTTTTCCTCTTTTAGGGTTAGTGTCCAGGCCTCGCATCCGTACATTAAGATAGGTCTTATGACGGTTTTATAGACTCTAATCTTAGTCTTCCGACGCATCACCTTGGACACCAACACCTTATGCAGAGCCGCCGCGCATCTTAGGGTATTCTGAATGCGAAATTCAATCTTCTGTTCTCTGCTATTGGAGTCATTAATCAGACAGCCTAGGTACTTGAATTTCTCCACTCCCTTATACGTAACCCCATGTACGACCAGGTTTTCTCTAGGCTCCAAGATATTCCTGTATCTCCGCATGTGTAGGAACTCAGTCTTCTCCCTGCTGATTTTCAGGCCAACCCTTGAGCCTTCCTCGCCCAATACCTTCGTCTTCTCGGAGATGGTCACACTGTTCTCTCCCAATAAGGCTAAGTCATCTGCGTATCCGACTATCTTATGCTGGTCATTCAACATCACTCCACCGTCCAATATTTGCACTTTCCTAATGACGTGTTCTAGAGCTAAATTGAACAGCATAGGAGACAACGCATCTCCCTGCTTGAGACCAGTAATGACATCAAATTCATCTGTCAACTCTCCCCCAACCTTCACCCGCATTTTACTCACACCCGTGGCGACTACAATGAGCCGTACGAGTTTATCTGGGATCTTGAAGTTTCTCAGGATGGAGAAGAGTGATTGTCTGTCAATACTATCGTAAGCTTTGGCGAAGTCTACAAAAAGGCAGTGTACTCCCTGCGCAAATTCCCATTTCTTCTCCATGAGCTGTTTGAGGAGAAAGATCTGGTCCACTGAGCTACGGTTACGCCGAAATCCACACTGGTAATCACCAAGAATCTCTTCGGCATACTTTTCCAACCGACCCAGTAAGACATACGAGAAAACTTTGTAAGCTGTGGAGAGGAGTGCTATTCCTCTGTAATTCGAGCACTTCTTCTTACACCCCTTCTTGTGTACTGGACAGATGACCCCGACGTTCCACTCAGCTGGTTGCCGTTCCTGTCGCCATATTAAAAGCAGTAGCTCATGCAAACGGGACTGTGCTTCACCCCCGCCACGCTTCCATAATTCCCCTGCCAAGCCGTCAATACCTGGGGCTTTATTGTTTTTCAGGCGCATGATGGCTCTCCTGACTTCCTCAAAATCCAGTTGATCTTCACCATCACTGCGTACCTGAGCTTCCTGCACGTGATCTTCATTCACTGGACAGTTCAAGAGACTTTGAAAGTAATTTCTCCACATATTTTTAATTTCTATAGGGTCTGAGATCAAGTTTCCATCGACATCCTCGAGTAATTGGATATTAGGCTGATAACCTTTTCGGACAGTCTGGACTTCCTTGTAGAATTTACGGGTATTACCTGTTCCGATCAGGGTCTCCATACTCCTTACAGTGTCCTCCAGATGTCTACGTTTAGCCTGTCTAATAATCCTGCGGCAGTTATACCTAGCCTCCTGGTACTTTTCTTTCCAAGAGTCATCTTGCTCCGCCAGGGTTTTGTATTTCCGCCTCTCTTCTACGGCCACCTCACACTCATCCGTCCACCACTTCTTTCGCCTCTGGCGTTTACGCCTTCCCAGTACCCTCAAGCCCACCTCTTTCACAATATCCCTGGTTTTTTCCCATGTAGCATCGACATCATCCACAGATTCCAAAGCTTCGAATCTATTCCTGAGTTCCAGTCTGAACTGCTGCCGTAAGTTCTTATCCTTTAGCGATTCTGTACAGATTTCAGGCTCCATCGCTGTACCCCTAGTTCTCTTGGCACTTTTGATCCGAAACTTCACTTTTATCACCAGAAGATAATGGTCGCTGTCACAATCCGCTCCTCGGAATGTTCTGACGTCCTCTATTGCACTCTTATGCCTGTTGTCGACGAGAACATGGTCGATTTGGTTTATCGTTCGCCCATCTGGCGACTTCCATGTCCCTTTATGTATATTCTTATGTGGATACATGGTACTTGCAACAACCATTGATTTCGAAACAGCAAAATTTATTGTTCTGAGGCCATTATCGTTCGTATCTGCGTGCTTGCTGTGTCTTCCAATGGTCGGCAGGAAGATTTCCTCGCGGCCCACCTTTGCATTGAAATCCCCCATTACCATCTTAGTATCGTATCCGGGAATTTGATCGAACACATTCTCGAGTTTATCGTAGAAACTATCCTTAGCCTCATCGTTACTAGTCTCGGTTGGTGCATAAACGTTCACAATGGTGGTGTTTGCGAAACGGCCTCGTAGGCGTAAAGTACAGATTCTGTCAGATACTGCTTCAAAGCGTAAAACACTCCCAACTAAATTCTTACTTATGAGGAACCCTGTACCATTCGTGTGCTGACTACTATCTGCCCCGCTATAAAACAGTATTGCTCCATCATCTAACTCCTTTTCCCGGCCAGCGGACTTCCTGTAATGCAGCTAAATCTACCTTATAACGTTTCAGCTCTTTTTGTACTTGGTACAAGGCTCCCGGCCTGAATAAACTACGAACATTCCATGATGCTAATCGGAGGTCCATTTTGCCATGCATTTGGTCGTCGGTATAAGGAGATCGTACATTTCTTCGTATCGTATTCGCAACAATGGTTTTTTTTTTTATGTGGGCGGGCCGTTAACCCGCCGCACAACCCCCGAAATGCTGGAGGACCACACCCTACTTTGGTCAGCGAGTCCATCGGACTTAGCCGGGTAGCGTAGCTAGGCTGTACTACCGACCGTTCCCCCATCCGCCAGCCAGGGGACGCCCCTCTACGCCGTGAGGTCCAGCGCGAGGAGGCAGCGTGTGAGTTTTAACTATAGTTATTTATTTAAAAGACAGATTTAACGCAAAAGAGTACACGAAAATGTTACTTAACACATTCACTGCCAGGGGGCGTGGCATAGGAACAAACTCGTATGAATGACGGTGAACGCATTCACTGCCATGCGTTAACGTTATTATTGTTGAGGTTTTATGCTGTCGACTACTTTGTCTTTGATGTTATTTGATGTTGCTTGTCATGTTAGTTTTACTTTATGAAGAAATAAAGAATTGTACGGACGCAAATATTGTTTGTCTAATAAACTTAGGAATATGGAGACTTCCAGCTACGCAGAAGGTAAATTAGGGATTTAACAATTATAACGTTATTGTCGAGCAGTAAAATGTTTGTTTGTACGGACAATTAGCCACCCAAACTCAATGGGCTACATACCTATACCTCGTACTGGCTACTATAGTCAAACCACGCTAACTCTTCCAAGCCAATAAACTGTCAAACTATACAAACTGACTCACTTTGTACGGTTTAACAGTTCATTTTCTTGGAAGAGAGTAGCGTGGTTTGACATTATGAAGATCGTTTTTTTCAGTAGTAGGTAACGCATATTCTTGATATACCTACTTAGATATTTTTTCCATGTAAAATACTAAATGAAATAACAAGTAATTCTGAATTTGGCTTCCGACACCACATGTAGTCGAGGGATCAGCTTTCCTGTTTTCTTTTTCACTTCGTCCTACCCTTGACATCTACATCAGTAATTGATACACTAGCTACATTACACTACTAGTTACATTGTTCTATCAAGTTTCAAGTCTGTCTGTATATCTACGAATGGGGAAACGAATGTTGTTAGGCAAGATTCCTTGTATTCTCGGCTAATTTATTTGCTTCCTCTACATGATCATACCGTACATTACAAGCCTTAAATAAAAATTGTGGTGTACCTACCCACATTAAAAAATGAGACATAACATGTTTCATAAATTTATAACGTACAATACAAGTTGAGAGAAATTCGTAAACCTCTTTTTGTTTTTCTTTTTTGGTAGTTGGGTATTAAGAATTCTATAAATAATCACCTGTGGATTTGCATCCTTCCTTTTACTAACAGCAGACAACATTTTTTTTAAATTTCACGCGATTGGTCCGAAAGAAGCCTGAAGTCACGTATACACACATTAAATTGAATTTATAACATTTTTTTAATCAGGCCTTTTTCCAATATAATCATATAAAGGATAAAAATATAAATATCACTACATTATTATATTTTCATAAAAATATCCCAAGTTTTGATTAAAAATCCATTTCAAAAGTTCATTCCAAAGCACAAATATTTTTCATTTTTTCATTTCATTTCATTATTTTTGTGTTTTGCGACTGTTACTTTTCCACAAGGTGACGTCATTTGAGTGCTGATTCTTAGGCGACGCTGCTTTCACCTTTTTATACAGACTAAGTTCTTGCGCAGGATGACAGATACCCCATGGTATGTGACCAACCTGAGCCTTCACCAAGACATGGAACTTCCCACCATATTTGGTTTTTTTTTCAAAAAATCGTCTAAGCGCTTCTTCGATATAGCTCCCAACCACGGGAATCCTTTTATAAGGAAGGCAGCCGACTACCTTCCTCGAGCTCCCGATCCCAGTGTGGATCCACCTCACAAGTTGGTATTTGCAAAGAGGTCGGTTTACCCGACGTCCGAAGCATGTACTATCTGACCCGGACGATGAGATCACGGAAACCATCCAAGCGATGGTTACCGCGAACTCTCCGAACGGCGCCTCAGCGTAATCCCCGCCGGTGGGGAACTACCGCTACTTAGTTCACGTTTTTCTTTATCATAACCCGATTTTCTTTCCCCTCTCCCGCCCTAAGTCAGACTGATTCGGATCAGTCTATTCACGACGCAGTCCATGCGCCCAATGCGCTCGTGTCACCCCAACCTAAATTACCCCTGTGGCACGGAGATAATCCCATTAGCGGGTTATACTCCCACACAAAGTCCGACTACTGGTAGTGAGGGCTAACCAGCCCTGATACAGTTCAACTCATGTCTAAAAAAAAACCTTTTTGGAGTTTACTCCTTAAGAATCGATTTTCATATATAAGCCCGGGGTATGAAAATTATGGGGTATAAAATCGAACGTATCTGCCGTGCTAATTTAAAAAGTCGTATCTCAGTATACGATCGGGGTAAAAATACGACTTCTTAATTTAGCAGGTTATGCGTTACGTTATGCGTTATAGAATTAGAATTATGAATTATGAATTAGACTAAGATCCCTATATAAAATGACCTTCACCGAGATGTTTATTTCATGAAATGTATTTTAAATGTACTTAGCAACGGGAAAACATGGCTCCCGTTACATAAAATTAATATTAATTGTACTCTGCCATTTATTTATTTTAAATTACCACAAGAGGCTTAACAAATAACATAGACAAGAAACATATTCATAATTTCTCAGCGGAGACTGCGGCGGCGGCCGGCGGCCTACACGGCGGCGCGTTGCTGCACAAGTGCGCATCGGGCAGCTTGACTGACAGTTGTCAATCTACAACAGCTGAGAAATGTGTTTTTGTTTTCAAGTTTTTGCTAATATTTTGCGTGAATCTCTATCATGTTACGAGTGTGATTGCTATCAGTGCATGAGTACTATCTAGTTATATGTGCAATTATAAACCACCGCTTCCCCCAGGAACTTTATGGGGCAATTTGTATGCCGAAACTTGGAGCGGTTTTTTTTAATACTTTATTTGTTATCGTAGCCGTAAGTTTTTATCTATTGCGTTTTTTAATAGTTTACTTGATGAATCCTAATAGCACGGGCTCCTCTCAGAATGTCGCTTCCAGGTCTGTGTCGCTGTCGCTGGAGAATTCCGTACAGTGCCCACATTGCTCCCAGATTCGTTTCTTTAAAGGTCAGAAACGACTTAATATACACATCAGTAGAACCCATGGCATTCGTGCTGGCGCAATTACGTCGCCACCAGGCAAACAATTCACAACCAAGTCAGATCAGGCCTTTTTCTGAAAAAAACAGTGAGCTTAAACATTCAATTCCAGTGGGCAAACGAATTCCTCGCAGCGCTCGAATTCAGGTTGCACAAAAAGTGTGCCTACCTTTTCGTTCTTGTTTGCAGCGCCCAACAGGGTACATAATGTGATACTTAAACTATTTACTTTCACCTGTATAATCATTATGTGCAATAAACGTATTGAGTATATATTTTATAAACGTTCTTAAGGCCACGCGCGCACCAAGATTTTAGTCGCACGATAATTTTGTCGCATAAATGCAAGATATGGGTTTATATGAGAGTGCGCGCACCACGATTTTCATAAAACCATAAGTACGCTTATTTCTGCGACAAAAAAGTGGTGCGCGCCTGGCCTGAAGAGTAAACTCCAGTCGTGCGTCGGAGCTGACACACACACTTTTTTTTAATATCTTTAGAACTAGTCTGCGCCGCGATATTAAAATAATGAAATTAGTTTAAACTTGACACTATTTGAAAATTTTAAAGGTTAATTGATCGGTCATCGAAATTATTTGAAGTTTTTGTATTCGACAATTGGTATTCAAGAATCATTTGGACCCCAGAGAAAATTTGTGTTAATGAAAGTGTTTTAAAACTAGTCAGGGACCAGCCAATTGAAATGAAACCAAATAATTATTTTAATGACATCCTCCCGGGAAGTTTAGGTAAATAGGCACTACCTATTCAGGGATTTACTAATATTACTTATTTTTTCAGAAATGTATCCATTTTTTAGGTTAGTATTCGATTATATTTTGCTTGGAAGTTATATTCAGACCACGCTAACTCTTCCAAGCAAATGAACTATCAAACCATACAAACTGACTCACTTTGTATGCTTGGACTAGGGGCGTAACGAATGTTGATTTTTGGACATTCGCGAATGCGAATGCGAATGCGAATATTTGACTCTGACATTCGCGAATGCGAATGCGAATATTGCCTATTTTGTCAGTAAAAAAAATTAAACGGAACAAAGAGCAAAGAAACTAGTTTGAAAAAGTTAGTTTCTTGGAAAATTCATTTAATTTCATTAAAACTTATATTCCTGATCTAAAAACGTAAACAGATTGTCTGATGAACCCACTTTAAGTAATACATCAACAACAAAAAATCAAAAAGATAAAACTATACATTCCTGAACAGAAATAGTTATAAACATTATGAATATCACTTCTAACTGAAATAGGACTGGGCCGTATAAATCTGGTGCATGTCAGAGGATTTGGGGGTTAAAGTGACTACTGACTACCACTGACTTCCACCAAATAGAGTGCGGCGTCCCGGCGGAGCTCGACGGAGATGGCGAGAGGTCCCGAATGTCTTCTATGAGAACTAGCCTAAGACCGGGACACGTGTAAAAATTAGAGAGAGGCCTTTGTCCAACATCAGCAGCGGAACACCGTACCCTCTTACTCTTACTCTTAGTACCCTCTTAAATAAAATGGATTACGTAGCCAGTAAAATTCCAATTATTGAAAATTCAAATTACCTACTTTAGAAATTAGGTAAATTAAAATATGAAATAATACAAATATGACTCACGTTTACCAGTCTTTGTCTTTTGTTTATTCATTTTTGAGGCCGAAAATGTATGAAAAAATATTCTCATAATATTCGCAGATATTCTTGCGAATACGAATGCGTATATTCAAAAACTTGCGAATATTCGCGAATGCGAATGCGAATGCGAATATTCGTTACACCCCTAGCTTGGGCAGTTTATTTGCTTGGAAGAGTTGGCGTGGTCTGACTCTAGCGTGGTTTGACTCTACGTGGCCGAGTTCAGCACAATATATATTTTTAATAACTTCCAACTAAACGCTATTAACTGGTAACATTTTTCTAGGGTAGTGAATAGGTTCCTTTAAAATTTTCAATGGCAATTTATACTATGAATAATATTATAAAAAAAATTTAAGAAATTATACATCATTTTTTTATATATCATTATATATTTTCAAACTATAATTATAATTTTAAGAAACTATAATATTTAAAAATCAAAATTTAAATCACCACCTTATTGGTTTGCTTCCTTTGTAAATATCGTTTTCCATAGACTAGTAAACTATTTTCATTGGTTTAGATTTTAGAAAAAAAAAAAATTGACGACAATAGCCAATCGCAAAACACATACTAACGGCCAACGGCGGAACGGCCACTGATGTGATTTGCGTAACATAAAACAAATTTCAACGACGAAAAAGAAAAACTGAATCGGCAAGATTTTGTGCGCTTATTAAAACTATTTATCAGTGTTTAATCTTTTTAATTTTTATTTCTCTTCGCAAACTAAGTCCATAATAAGTACAACATCGAGATAAGTATACGAATTAGCGTTACATTAAGTCTTACAACGATAATCTTATACGAATTAAGAACAAACCCAACGTGAAGTCGGGCGTCGACCGGTCCATCCCTCCTACCGTAACCGTCGGCGACTCCGCCGTCTGTCAGTCGCAATCTTCATTTTGTATCGGCGCCTCGCGCGGTCTCGGAACGCGGGTGCATTTTTAAAAGTGTTGTGAGGTGCAGTGTCGGTCGGCGCGACCGTTTAATGTGGTTTTCAGTGCCGGCGTTAGGTTATCGCAAGTCGGGGCGTGCGGCGTGATCAGTCGCGATGGTTGACATGGATAGGAACGACCCGGAGCTCCGGTATCTGTCGGTGGATCGGAACAGCTTCAACGACCCGGCCACTCAGGCGGAATGGACGCAGAAGCGCTTAGTATGGGTGCCCCACGAGTCCCAAGGGTTCGTGGCGGCCGGGATAAAGGGGGAGCGAGGGGACGAGGTGGAGGTCGAGATAGCAGAGTCGGGGAAGAGGATGCTGGTTCAGATAGATGACATCCAGAAGATGAACCCGCCCAAGTTCGACAAGGTGGAGGATATGGCGGAGCTTACGTGCCTGAATGAAGCCTCGGTGCTGCACAACATCAAGGACAGATACTACTCCGGCCTAATTTATGTAAGTACCCAAACCTTATCCATTGACCAAAGTTAGTACAAAGTAAAATTACAAGGAGACTAATGCCAGGATTTGAATGTTATTAACTCTACAACCTTCAGGATTAACATTAACTTAGTAAAAGTCAGTTACTTTTTTAATAACAGAAATACTAGCTTTGGTCTCTTCGTGTCAAACTATAGTTAACGATTAGACTTTATGTTATCTTAATAGGTGTTATGGGAGAGGATTCCATCTTTTAATTAGTCAGTATCATAATTAAAAAGTTAAACAAACTACAACTGCTGGAATAAGAGTTAGTGCTAAGTTAAAATTGAAGTAATGCTTCAATATCCGCTGTCTATACTACATTTCTAAGCAAAATACTATGCTGGCAGACTATCTTTAAATATGTCTTAGTAGGATCAGACAGATTTTTGATCAGAAAATTCAACCAATAAGTATAAAATCTCAAAACAAACTTAAAAAAAACTCCTGTTTTAATTTCAATGACCTGATTGATATTTAGAGGTCAACTTAAGGAAAATGCACAATTTATATCTATTATTAACCCTATCCTTGTAGCAGCTGTCAGCTATATTTTAATTTTCATATGCCCATCATTTTATATTAAAACAATATAAAATTGGGTTTTAGCAGTTTCCAAATGTAATATCTTAAGTGAAAATTTTATATTTGATCTATTGGATGGATGTAGTAGTAACATAGTGACAACTATAGGAAGAACGGTATAATATTCATAAAATGATATATTAAATATATATATTAAATGATATATTAAAGAATTAAGTACTTATGATTGCAGTGCACTTATAGGATGCAATAGTAGTATCTGTTTGTTTGACTCATTTTCGTAAGGAGAGTTGTGTGTAAGGAGAAAAGTAGGAGCTAGAGATGTTCCTCGATTTGTATGGGAAATGGTCTCAAGAACGTTCTTTCGCCATACTAATCAGGAAACATTCTTGAGAATGGCACATTTCTAGTAGTAGCACCTTACGCTGCCCCTCACTTTCTGCTACTCTTTCTGGTGCACCATAGCACCTTAACATGCACAATGGGGACCATTGTACTAAGAAGGGCCAGGATTAGCTTGTATGGCCAATATCGAATATACTATAATTTTTGATACTGCATACAATTGGTAAGGACCGAAGGCGTAGTAGTAGTGGTAGGCGTAGTTAGCCATAGGAAAAAAGCGATCGGAAAAAGTTTTGTTGTGTGACAGAAATTAACGACACAATGGTTAATTTGTCATCATACAAGGGCAAAATTGATACAAATTTTAATGAAATGAGCTAAGGTATAATCTTTTTGGTCTTCACCCATATACTAACTAGTATACCCTATAGCGAACCCCAGTCCTTAGCAACGGAAATGTTAAGTTATTTGGTATGTCTAGATGACAAAGACACATCTTTTTAAGTCATCCATCATATTCAGGAGGTATTTTGAGCAGTAATGAGAATTTTACCAACTTGCAAGCTAAGATGATTCATACTTTACACAATGAAGTCATATTTGTTTGCTAGAATTTGATGATTTAATAACTTTTCATGTAGTCTTAATTTTGTGCTTATAACTTGATTTTATAATGCTTATTCATAGTTTTTCACATTATTGCATGTTAGGTCAAACAAAATGCTTGTTCAGTACAATGACAAGAGATATTTTGATATCTACTTTTTTTTAATATGCAGACTTCTTTACAGACTAAAAATTCCATAATAATGTGATAATATTTTTAAGAATTAAATATACTAAAAATTTAAACAATAGATGCCTAATGATAACAGATATGAAAGATGACTCAGTACTCAGTAACACTAATTGTTTATTCAAGGATAATTTATTGACATGATTGTAGAATTTGTGACGAACCTAAACCTATGTGTCATATACTGAAAAGGTTCATTTATAATGGAAAGTAGGACAAAAAAATTTGACTATCTCGAAAATAACCAATGAAAAATAAACAATGAAATCCAAGAATAACTGAACAAGTTACTATAAAAGCTACAGAAATTGTCATAGATGTGCCTAAAATGTTTGAGGTGTTCCTTCGACTCATAGATCTCGTCACCACATCTTCACCAAAATTGATTGATGACTCTTGAACAAGAACTAATTTTTCATTCATAAATGATGAGTTTTGAAATAACCTTTTGGGTGCAGATTGGATCAGAAACAAATGTCAGGCAGTCTAAAAATATAACAATTCTTTCTGGCAGGGACCAATACCGGTATTCATTAAAATTTAAATATGTTTCTAGTTTAGCGTTTATTTTTTAATGTAATTTAATAGATCTTTGAAATTAGCTCACTATGATATAAAAATGTGGAATAATAAGTGAAAAACCGAAATCAAATAATGGTATTTTGTATTGAGCCTAATAATGGTATCCAATCCCTGATTTCTGGTCCTAATTTTCTACTGAAACTTTGTTTTATACATCGAACATACAATAATGGATTATTATCATACAATTTAATATAATATCTGCAATGCAATTATAGTACATATAAGGTAGAATTTAAAAGGCAAACTTGGGACATCTTAAATTCTCTTAGTCATTCTGATTTATGGGCTTGTTTCATATAATCGCTCTGAGATTTAATTGCTGCGAATTTTAATTCCAAAGAAAGTTTCTTCAGTGTCTTGTTTTGACTTTTATAACCTGCAAGTTTGAAGATTGCAATCTGAATTTAATTTACTGCTTGCTCAATTACTTACTTTTTATATGACTTATTAATCATTGTAACATAATTAATAACTTCTCTCTTCTTGTTTGTTTATGTTTCAAGACAATTTACAACTTAACATTGATCACAGTCTAGTTATATTTTAGTTAATTGTCAAAGTTTGAAAATCATCCAGGAGTATTTTTTTTTGTTTATCACTTGCATGTACATAATATGCTTCGTATCAATTTCAAGAATCAAAACTGTTTTTATAATGGTGGTGTTAAAATCTGGCCCACACCACATGTTTAATAAAAAAAAAAAGAAAAAAAAAAACTAAATGTGCCACCCAACCATAAATGTAATTTTATGGTAGGCTTAATCAATTGGTTATGCACAAAAAAGTGAGTTCTAACACTTCTAACTCTTTTCTTCTAAGTAAGATTGAAGCAACATGGTTTACATGTATTGTATATTTAATAAAAAGCTAATTTTTGTTTAATAAGGAATATTGTGAAAACGTAAAACTGGAAATAGGTACTTAAAAGTATTATATCCATTGTTTGAGTAGATCTCCCATTTGTATTAAATTTGTGATACTTGTGTTCAAATCTAGTCCACCAAGCCCAAAGTCTCTTCTCTTGACAGTTAGCAGAAAAGAGAATTGGTTACAATTTTGTGCTGTGTCAGTTACGCGGTAATTCAAAGATCCAATTTCACTGGTTGTGATTTCTTGGAGACATATTTTTAAGTTTAAACAAATTTAAATGTTTAATATTGTTGAAACAAAATTAAGTTTTTATTCAACTTTATTGCTACATTTGATTCTGCTCCCCGGATATTTAGACGCGGTTTTTAGTATAAGCGAGCGAAAAAAACTTGTTCCTGTAATATCTCTCTCTATTAATATACAAATTAAGTTTATGCGACTGCTACTTTGCCTCCCATGTCATAATAAAAAATGCCCTAATATTAAACTAAAATGTACTGTAAATTCTATTAAGGCTCTACCAAGTTATTTAATTTTACGGTTTAGATTTATCCAATTTCTATGACACAGCCTAAACTATTAAACCATAGATACCTAGTTTAAATTTTAGCACCAGGCTTGCATAACACACGGCGGTTAACATAAACGTGTTTATCAGAACAATCGACCGGACCAGCGTCACCGTATGTACCTAAACGCCGTGCCTGAGAAGCATAAAGTTGTAAATGCCTCTGCTGTAAGTTCATGTACTTAATCTAGTCTTTCAGTCTTTTGCTTCTAAGGTACGGAACGACTTGCAGTGTTATGCTTATCAGGTACGGAACGGTGCCTTGTTACTCTAAAAAAGCCTATCTCGCTCTAAAATCTATGAGCACCAACGCTCTTTGGGCTCGGCTAGGTAATGTGGTACGCGTACCTTTGTTATTTAAATGTAAGGATTTCACGCACCATTAAGTTTGCGAACATTGATTGATGAACATCGGTCACGAGGCCCCAGTCCAGGAAAGCCAGAATAAATTTTAGGTTCAGTTTACCATTGATCATTTTGGGTACCTTTTTTTCCCTTGGAACCCAAAACTGCTTCGGGGTTCCAAAATGACCAAAATGATTAAAGGGGTATCAATTTTGGAGCGCTTGATTTAAATTTTCTGTTCACCTTCTGATATATGAAATGTTTTGGTTGAAAGAAACAATCTGGTAGCTTTTCCTTTAGGCTTTGAGATAGGGTCTATAACCTATAAGTAGGTACTTAAATAAGTTTTCAACTGTTTGAGTTATGTACCAAGCTCCTTTACCGTTTCACATACATCATCTCATCAAATCGGTAATCCATCCACTTATACATTCAGTGACCAATTTTGCGTCCAATCTCCCTCCTGCGATATGTCAATGTAAATAGGCCTGTCCAATGTTCCAAGAAGTGATTACTGTTGGTCATTTTATGTAGGTTAAGTAAATCTCTACATTAGTGGCGTAAGCTAAAGACAATGGTAGGTAAATTGTCTTAAGGGTATTAACTTGAATACTCGTGTGGTTAAGCAAGTTTGTGTCGTCGAAATGTCAACCATGAGATCATTCGGGTCACTCTTGACGTGTGATGCTCTAAAACAGGCTTTCTCGTTAAACATTAGTCATTAAATTGGTATTATGTTACGTAAAGTTACGATAATCAGGCACAAGCAACTGCAGAGCAAATAAGAAAGCTGTTACTGTTGGTAATTTGATTATGTTTTTCAATCTATGGTAACAAGAAATGAAATGTAACTCGAGCAATACCTTTAATAACAACTACGCCTTATTAAATTTAAGTACATATTCAATTTAAGTTGATACCAAGAACAAATGTTTTCATTTGGAATATTTCCTTAGAAATATAAAATAATTAAGGATATCGCCAGCTTCGCAAACATACGGTCATGTAATTAAGTTACTACAACTTTAACTATAATTACACAAATCGGTTTACCTATTAGGTACTAAATACCTAACCGAGGAATACATAAAACATGAACTCATTGATCTGTCTCAAACTCTGAGCAAAAACAACCGGTTTTAATTTCAATTTCTTCATCAAAACGAACTTCTTGTACCAGGAGAGCATAAACAGCAGGCAGACGTGTTTCGTCTACACAAACCTTAGATGTGTGAACTCTGGTCAACCGGCCAAATAGCGTGGGCGTCTGATTAGAGCCGAGGGGTGAACGTAGTGTTCTTTCAACGTTAGTCGGATTTTCAAACGTTTGGGCAAAGCGTCGTGCTCGAGATGAATGTCAAGGTGAGGCGCGCCGCGCCCGGCCGAAACGGCCCCGGCAGTCATTGACCCGGCGGGGAGAGAGCGGGGATGCGGCCCACGCGAATATACGCTACGTGCGTTTAACCTCCACAGATGTTATAACGCCTTGGTACTAGTGGCAATCTTCGCCTGATAGTCCTTTCCACGTGAGGGGCTAACCTCGACTCCAGCTTCAATGATCCAGATCCTATGTCTCCAATCACTCGCGTACCTAGTTGAAGAATAAATGCAATTAATCAGAAACAAAAACGTAATCGGTATAGGCTTTGCTTACAACATGTTGCCAAGATTTGGACGTTCAAATTCACACGTTCTGTTAGTATCCATCGCAAGTCACGTTTACTGCCGATAACTCTGTATGAGTCACGTATTAGGCCGAACGTTTTATAAACAAGGTGCTTATGGGCAAACTTGACTATTATGCTACGGTACATACTACTTTAAGCATCTTATTTAAGGAGTTGATTATGGCTAGATATACCGAACAATGAGCTCTAAAGTTCTAGATAGAATCGGAACCTATTTGTTTTAATAATGAAACATTCATAAATAATCAGGCAAGAAACAGAGCATTTCCGTAACATGGGAATAAAGTTCGACGATATAATCCAGCACACGCACACCTCTTTACAACACGTCAAAGTTAAATGTAAAGCTGTTACGGAACTTAGCCATAAAATTAAAACAATAAGCCTATCGAATTTGCGTCTTTCCTTCCCAATCTCATATCTCCCGCGTCGTTTAGTAATGTGAACTTTATTTTGCAATGTACAAGGTTGGTTGCAATTACAGTATTGAAAGATGAGAGTTTGTGAAAGGAAGCGAAATCTGCGTGTGGGGCATCGAAAATAGATGCGGAGATCGACAGATCGGTCGCCGGCGTCTTGGTTCACGATTTAATGTCTTGGGTTTATAGCTCCCGTTGAAATCTCCAGTGAAATGGCACAATGAGCCAGTGCAGGGTTTAGGATGCGTGAATAAATTCTGGGATCTCCTGGCGCCCATTACGCCTATACTTTTTGTTTTTACTTATCACACCATGTTGTCACTAGCCAGTGACGATGAAGATTACGAAGATTATGAAGATTTACATGCTCTTAACAAACTCAAAAACTTTTTACCCATTAAAACTAAGATCTTATTAGTTCAGGCGTTAATTTTACCCATAATTGAGTACGGTGATGTGTGTTATCCAGACTTAACTGAAGAGCTTATGAATAAATTGGAGAGACTTCTTAACAACTGCATTCGGTTCATCTTCTGTCTTCGTAAGTATGACCATGTTTCTTCTTACCGCTCTCAGCTTGGCTGGTTTGCTATCCGCGAACGACGTGAAATTCGAATGCTGTGCACTCTGTTTTCTATTCTCAAAAACCCAATATCTCCCGAATATCTCAAAAACTTCTTTCACTATTATGGTGTAACCCGTGACCGTCAATTTCGCTCCACTGGCAATCTATCTCTGTCCATCCCTCGTCACCGTACTGGTTTTATGTCCAAATCGTTCACCGTCCAAGTGTCCCGCCTCTGGAACCGCCTTCCCCTCAAGATCAAGCAAGCACCGAACAAATTCGCTTTCAAAAAAGGTTTGCGTGACCTCTTCGCTAGCAGAGTTGTGAATTCTTAGCTAAGTATCTGATTAGGATATTTCATCTGTATTTAATAATATATATGTGTATATATTATATGAATATATGTATTTATCTAAGTATTTATTTATCAAAACTTGCCTGAGTTAGTTGCACCGCTCACAATTTATCTGCTTTGCCCAAAGGTTGACTGGTAGAGAATGCCTCATGGCATTAAGTCCGCCTTTTGTACGATAAGTTTTCTTTTGTGCAATAAAGATTAAATAAATAAATAAATAAAGATTCATGAATGGTTGGCTAAGAAAGAGGTTGCAGAGCTGTGATCAGTTATACCATACCATATGCATAGGGGATTAGGGGAGGACTCCATCATAAGCTACACATCATGAACTACGATTAATTAATTAAAAAAATGTTTCAGTAAACTAGGAAAGAACATTGAAACATAGAATTTAAACTTTAAAGAGTACTCTGAAATGTTACTAACAAAAAATAATATATTACAGTTCTTAAAATCATTATTTGCATCGCTATCAGAAATATCTTAATACAATGATCCACTTTATAGTTTATAGATAGATTGCTCGAAATTAGCTCATTTAGATAAAGCTATTTCTTGCTTACGTGTTAGTCATTCATGTTTTTATTAGGGAAAACGGAACTTTACGGAACAAATGAGTTATCGTTACGATATGATATCATAAATCGAATGACAATGGTTATTCAATCGACTTATTTTATGGATGCGAATATTGTGCAGGCGGACTAGTTTTGTAGCTGTACTTTCCTATTACTTATAGTCTTCTAGTAATAGAGTCCACTACAATACCTCTTGCCCTTCCTTTATAATTGACTTAATATTTAGTTAATATATTAGTGCGTCATAGTACGATTTACACTTGAAATTAATGGTTTACCCCTATCGTTTTTTCTCATTGCATCTCAGCCAAATTTGGTGGAAAATTAGTCCTTTACTTAATCGATCCATATGGTCGGCCGGCTTCTGGAACTTTCCAGACTCTATGGGGCGAAACTTTCAAGAGAAATACCCGCGTCGAACTAACATTGGCTATAAGCGAATTCTGTGAGATTAGTCCTACTTTTGACTATAATATTAAACGCAGCGACTTCTACCAAAAAGCCAAAACATTACGTTAATATCATATAAATGTTAACCTGACTTGGCCCGTCAAAATAGCTTCATGGGAAAATGGTAATCAAGCATAATAATGAACCTTAATTCAACTTTGCAATGGAAGATGATATATGAGCACCACTGGACCTCCCAATCCAATTAACTTGGTTCAACAATCGCGGAGTCAATTTCGAGTGCCATTAAATATGCATTTCCATTCAATTCGACAAGTTGTCGCTCCTTCCCGACCTCCCCATTGCAGACGAACCTTCGGGAGGCAGGGGACTGAGGGCCCGCGGTGAAAAATAAGTGCACTATTTTAACTTCATATAAGTCTGGCTTTTAATATGCTAAACAAACAGTAGAAATGCACGTTAAAAGCTTTTAGCTACTAACATGATTTTTAACCACCACGCAATTTCAGAAAGTGACTGAATCGTTTCAAACTGACCAGCCTGAACTGACCTGACTAGACAGTCTAATAAAACCTTTAGTATTTGATAGTTTTTAGTGTTTTTATAAAAATTAAATTACGAAGGGATATTGTACTATTTAAGGACGTCTGAATCATAATGTTTATAAATTTCGATGTTTGTGTGTACAGTTATCTTATCAGTCGTATCACGTTAAAATGACGCAACGGGGTTTGTACGATTTCTGTAAGCAAGGGTGATAAAAATTAGGAGTGAATGGAAAATGGAAATACATTTGAAGGAAACTCATACTATTATGATTTTAATATTTGTGGACGTCTCTGGAGCACACTTAACCAGAGTCTAGATGCAGTGTTGATTTCCGCAAGTATTTAGCATATCTCGTCTCGATAGCTGCACCGCAGCTGCAGCACAACTGTGAGACGCGACTTTTTCTCGTGCGAGTTATACTACCTATCTCTTTCTGCACAGTACTGTAAGAGAGTGACGGGTGATACTGTGTCGCGCGACAAGAGTCGTGAAGCATAGTTGTGCTAAACGGGCTGCTGCGGTCTAGTGTTAAAATACTGGCTATATTGTTAGTACCGCGTCAAGGGTGCAGACTGGGCTTAAACTTTCAGACGCAGACAAATTATTTGCGGCATATACGTAAACCGGGAGCGCCCGGGAAATTGTAGTTTCCGTTCAATTTCTGAAGCAACACTGCGTCTGAAATATCGTTACATTTCTGGAAAAAAATTTAAAAGTCTGCCTGCCTGTCTGTTGTTCACTTAGCTAATGTAATCATTTAGCTCTTAAATATATGCGTCTCTTAAAAGTAAGCGGTTTCTTCTCAAGTTTACAGTCTCATTTCTAGAGATCTCCGTTTTGACAGATTCTAGAGGGCAAACGGTGAAAGATGTGCAGCACGTTTTTCATTGATACTTACATATTTTGAACAAATTATTTCTTTACGCGATAACATTAGCTGACTTTGAGGATATTTTTTATGAATACCGCCTACAAATGTTTAAAGGCACGCAGCTATTTAAACATTGGCTGTAGACAGAGTGGGTGTAAAGCTTTGTATATGAGTTTTCAATCACCGTTCGATAATATTTTTCACTGGGATTTTCCTTGAAAATAGTAAGATTTATAAGTTCAGCTAGTGATACAAATTGCTATCAGTAATAGTATTAATATTTTGTTGTCCGTTGAATCGTAAATTTTTACCTAACTCCAAAACACAGGAAGTGACTTAATTTTAATTTATTTTATTTGAAAAATTGTGTGTGTGTGCTAGAGGTTTCTTATCGTATCAACAAAACTTCTTCAATGTTATTATCTTGCCTTTTCGCGACTATTATTAAAATAATTAAACGGATTATATCACGTGTATTCATTATTTGAGCTTTCCGGACGTTATTCAAAATTGATAATGACATTTTTAATCCGTGATTGACTGTTTTGTACTGAACACGGCAGCATGGCTTCCATCACGTTCTCGTGCGACGGCAAGATTTGTTTTGGCACGAACTACGCTGCTAATGCGTTGGTTGTAACGCTATATCCGAACTGGATCTGATCGTAAATCTACAACTGAAGGTAAAATTTATGAAATCAACAACTGTTAGCTATAGGCTTAAGCTTATGAATAGAGTCAAAATCGTAAAGAAACGGAGAATTCGACTCAGCATCACCTGTCTTGTTCACACAGTATTGAAAGGAAAGTGACAGGTAGTATTGGTCCCGCGACAGAAAGACGCGTGTCACAGTAATGATAACCGTGCAGTTTAATTAAAAGTATCAGTTAGGGCCTTTTATTTTTGGGCGGTAAAAGTAATACGTCGTTTTACGGGAGGTCTGTGCAAAAGGTTCTATTTGAGCTAGGGTATAACTTGTAAATATCATTATTTCGATTATTCTAGATGATACTGTGGTCAGTTTCTGTATAAAAATCAGTTAACTATCGCGTAATATCGCCTCTATTGATGATTGATCCAAAATGGATATTCCGCCGCTACCAAATTGACGGTCCTTTCCCTCCCTGTTATTCTATCTGCAATGCGGAGAAAAGTCCTGTCCTCACCCGGATAGCCATCTGGACCCAATATTGTACATTTAACCCAGTAAATCGACAAGTTAACATTTGCCAAGTACAATCTAGTTGTGGATTTTTTATATGTTGTAAGGATCGGTTAGGGCAGTATGCTTTAGGGAATGAAGACTCGGTTATTTTCTCATGGTAAAATAATCGGGTTTGCATTCCCTAGTGTGCAACTTCGAAAATCACGTGAAAAACTGCCGATTCGAGCAGACTGCACGAGCTAGAATCGTTATTTTACTCGTTTCATAGATCATCGTTATTTTACTCGTTTCATAGAGCAGAAACAATGTAGGTGGTTTATTATTGTTTTTAAAGTCCGTAGCGTAAGAAAGTAAATTTAGAACAGCAATGGAAACAGACAGCTATAAAATAGATGCTTCCCATACAATACGTCAGTACGTATTTGTGTATGTATGACTTCATTCATTCTCGTTTGTTTTCATAAAAGCGCCAAGTTGTGTAATAAGCTGTCTATGACGTATGGTAATATCGAATTCGGTTACACAATATTTTAATACTTTTAAATATCAAGCTCATTTGCTCTATTTTTTCCGCGAATGAAGATTTCTTTTAGGTATGGGTATTTCAATTATGCTGATAGGGCCTTAAGCTGGTATAGGACGTGTCCCATTTTAAAGATCACACCTTTAAGGGTTATTACGTAACTGAGCACGTGCTGCCACCTTCAAGTAAGGTGTGATCAAAAACATGGGCATTTCCTCGGGACTGGATAGATGCGTTTATCGCCACAAATTAACCTTCTGCCATATTATCAATAGATAAATAACTAAACCCTTGAGACCAGATGGTGTTAAAGTAATTCAATATATCATATACACAATTACGTTACATATACATCGTTGTGATAATCTATGAATCATGTACCTAAGTTAATAGATTAGTTAATTAATCCGAAATAATTATGTTTTTCATCAACGACAATAATGCGATTTAAGTCTTTTGACCGCCGCGGCCTGCCTGACTTACTGTATGCAACAACTTTACGACATAATTATGCCAGAATCCTAGCTATTCGACCTCATTCAGACCCAGCCATTCCACAGCTCAGTTTTCGAGCAATTTTTAAGTCTTGCTCAATAATTACACCCTACGTTCCACCTCCTTGAAAAACGTGATCCATGATCTCCATACACTAGGTATAAATCTAAATATGAATGAAACCGTTGTACGGAGAATATTTCAAGATACGATATCCGCGAGTACACTCGGCGACACATTGACGTAGATATGCTTCTTAAAGCTGGTATAGTATGGCTATTTCAGCTGTAGTGTATCTTCATGCGTGGTGGGTTGTACTAGAACTGTAACAACTATGTATATGCGAAGGCTATTTGTGGAGCAGTCACGGCGTTGATATGTTCCGTGCATTAAATAAATGTTTAAATGTACTCTTTACTATCTTTGATGAATTTATGTGGTGAAGATACTGGATCAATTGGGAAGACTCAATATTTTATTTAATTTTAAGCATTTCAAAGAGATACTTTGTTGATCGTTAAAATATTTTATTGAGTTCCTTATAGATTCTGATACATGGCAGTTTTATCGTTATGTTAACAGACCACGTAACCGCTGCAAAAGTTTAGTGATATCACAAACTTGCTCACTGATAAATCAAATATTAAGTAAGACTGATTGTGTTATCTCAAGAATTTCCTGAAATGAACGTAATATTTTCCTCAATAATTTATATAGTATTTTCATACAGGGAATATAATCGTAGTAGTATATCGTGACATGATTCAAGTGTTATCTATTTTATACAGCTCTATTTCGAAGTAATATACCTAGGTGTGGAGAATGGTTTATTTTTCTTTGTGATCCCTTAATAACTCTCCATTCGGTTTTGATGTTATATAAATATGTATATATATCGTAGTGAATAAGGACCGAAACGAATCCCGCATTACGTTGCCGTGACGTGAGACGTGTGACGACGTGTAACGTTGCGTCTTCGACCGGTTACACATCACGTTCGCGATAGAGTCGCAGTACATAAAAAGTTAATTCAATCGCGATACAGTATCCATGAAATCGCGATACAATATCGATGCAAACATGATGCAGTATCGATGCAGACGAGATAAAGCCGAGACGCAAGAGTTTAAAAAATTACTGGCTAGTCATTCGTCAAAAATCAGACCACGTTTGCTGTATTTGCATTACTTTTAAGAAAGAAACACATATGGCGTATAGGATCGATCACACCGCTGCTCAAAAAATGGTGACACAGTACGTTACGTTCACTTAACTTGATCATTAACTCACTAGATCTAGAACATTGAAAAAATTCTATTGAAGTGACTGGACAGGTCTTCACGCCCATGGAACGCTGACAGAACGTTGTTTTTGCTTTACAGAAATATTATAAAGTGTGTTAGGCGAAATGAATTTCGTTAAACCAATATCTTTTTCAATACATGACATGTCTATGTGCGTGCCGTTCGATTTGTAATCCTCTAAAGAATTTAATACACAGCGTTTATATGTCGTTGCTCAATCAGGTCGGCATCAACAAATTGCAAACGACGTACGATTTAGACGTCGCCATATACGTCAACGGGCGTGCTTCGATTGTGATATAATTTATATGACGTGGATTGAACCAATATGCCATTACTTATAATTGGCGCACAGATAAGCGTTGAGTTTTGTAAAACATTCGCTTATGTGGCAATATTAGAGTTAAGTATGGCTGGTGCGGTATATGGAAGCCGTTGGTGCGAAATATCGGTTGCAAGGAAAAGTTCTGATATGCTACTGGCAGTTTTCTGCTTCATTCTTCATGAATCAATCTAACTAACTGAGCGCTACGACCCAAAGGCAGTCCTGGCCTCCGACACCAGCTCAGCAAAAACGCTTATCTGGTGGTACCGAGTGATCGCCGCAGACCCGTAGGACGGTCTAGATATCGCAGGAGTGATGAACAAACCGGGGTAATTTCGGTGCACGAATGATTTGACGTCTACTGTGGGCCTAGCGTTAAATCTTTCGTGCACCGAAAACCCGGGGGTATGGCGATGGAGTTCAAAAACAATTATAGACCTAGACCTGAGTCAGCTGAAGATTAAAGTGTATTTGTCACGGAAACCTGATTTAGCATTATGTATACGTCGCCGTTGCCAAATGCACTATACTGGGAAGACCACACAGCCACTTCATTTTCTATCTGACTTTTAATTGATAATGATAAAGAAGACACGTGGGTTATTATTCGACCTAAATGTCAGCGGGCGAAAATAGGGTAGCGTGGATTCGGTAGAAAAGGTGAAAAAATGGGTTCTAGATCAGCCATGTAGACTCTGGCGAAGTGGTAGCTGGTCGTGGACAGCATAATAAAGGTGTTGAACGGTGAAGTCCGTCAGATCTTGAGGGTCAATACCGGTCTAATGACCGGTCACCGAACCTAGGAGTTTCCTTCACAGCTGAGCAGATGCAGCGGCCTGCTTAGATGTTCTCTTTCTTAGAATTGCAACTACTCTTGGTAGCTGGGGCATAGACCGTATAGATATTCCAGTGGACCTTAGCCACTGGCCATTCGGTGATTCCGTGGAATTCCACCGAGGAAAAGGTGCGAGAGTGGGATCCAGGATGTTAACTGCCATGCAAACTTGAGGAACGAACATACCACAGGGTTTTTGCATGGTGCATGTGACACCTGTCTAATACTCGACGGAATTTGGCATTACTCAAGTTCGTCAAACAATTAACCTCAATGCATTTATTTATATTTAAATATTCATTAACTAAATTACACCGATAAACCCAACATCGTTAAACTGCATCACTTGCATCAGCCTAATAGAAAGGAAGGGCAATAATTTAATAATTCTATTACGGCCACTACAATCAACCCGCCCATACCGCAGCATTAGCATAAGCATTTTGTTATTGCGAATGTTTTGTCCGCAACGCGAGTGATGCATCTACGCGGGAGGCTCGACAAAGCACATGCTCATGAGTACCCTGACCATTATTATCGCCGGATATTCAATTTGCACACATATCCCGCAAAGAAAAGGGTCCACATTCGTTAAGCGCACCGTAGAATATTGAACAGCACTTTAGCATAATCAGTTCTTGTCTTTGTCTCGTGATGTTCTTAAGAGACTTTAATTAAACGTTTTATTGCCTAGCGTGAAACGGAATGCATTTCATTAGTAGCCACTTTTGAGCGTCTTAAATTGAATTTGAATTGAAGATAACATTTTGCGAAGCCTTGCTACTGAAGTAGGTTTTTTGTTTCTTTCGACGCGTCGTTCATTTAGCAACTATATTTAAAAGCCGTAATTATAAATGATAGATGGCGCTGTACAATTTCGGAGATATTTTCTGCTGCACTTGAGATACAGGAAAATTGTTACAGTCTGATCCTCATGATATTTAAAATAGTGTCAGGAAAGAGGAACCTCTAGTGTAGAAATTTCAAAGAATTCGCTTCAATCTCAACAACTTGTACCTCTTTGTTAAGTAAAAGATTACGTGACTGATGATCCATCATTCTGAAGCAACGGACAATGAATGGGAATAATGAAGAAACCGTACACGTCAAGCCATGTGCGACATCATTCCTCAAAATTTGGTCACGGACATTTTCTTTAATCTTGCTCTCATTGTCGTACCAACCCTGTGAACATGGTTTCTTGACTAGCTAGCCATGCCATGATGATACAGCTTTATAGTTTCTTTATTATTATCATGCAATCAAAGTTGATGTTACGCTAACATCAAAAGGGATGCTACTATTTCTAGTTTGATATTAGTACTCGTTGTAACCAAGGCTGATAAACTTACATTATGCATTGTTTTCGTTGCGATTACATAAAATAACTGGCTCTACGCAGAAATTATTCTCGATTTTTCGTACTGTAATTTTCCAAGAAAAGGATTGTAATTGTTGTTCGTTCAAAAGATATTTAGTCTCTATCAGTTTTCATACAGACAAATTACTGATGAATGAATGCGTCATTATTTCATGAAACGATAAAGAGTGGAAACACATGCTCTTCATTGTCGATATTTATAACCAATATTATGAGTCATATCCACTGATGTGAGATTGTTGCAAACGAGGCACAGCAGCTCGATAAATAAACAACCTCATTGGCCTTTAACAGGCGTCTAAACTTTCCACCATCTAACTCAACAAAGGACATGTCGGCACGACTCACGCTCCGTCCATATGTCCAGGCCATATAAGGCGATGTTTTAGCCATTTAACCACTAGCCATATGCCACACCGTACCTACCACACGTTGAGTAACCTGCACAAGATGGTGTAGAATTGATTAACTGTAAACGGCTTTGGTACGCAATCAACGCTCATTGAGGTCTTTAGGTTTGTTTTTTTCGGAGTTTCTCGACTTGGCATGGACTTTTGTGGCGCCATGGTTTGAATATTGCATTCCGAGTCATAATTGCCGGTCTGGTGTCGGTTACACGATGTAAATGGAAGTGTCGATCACTTCAATTAATGCAGCTGAGGAAAATCAAAATACACGATGTTAGGATGCGCTGTGAGCGACTGAAACAAATTACTCGTAATACTCGTCTTATGAACGCTGCTTTTTATGTAATTTTATCGTCTTCGTCATACAAAGGTGTGCCAGTGGCATGCAATATTTTTATATGTCCATTATTTTGCAAGTTTCGAAACACTGCTTGCGTAATGTCAGGTAAAATCGCCTGATTAGCCTATTGAAACATTTTTTGAATCGCCTTTCAAATCCTAATAAGGCACCGGTCTTAATCTTAACCTCATATCAAACATGACCGAAACAGTTTCAGAGATTATCGCGTTGACACCCAAAGTAACAACCGATTAAAAGGTATCACAATTATGTATGGCAGTAGTTTGCACAGAATCACCCGGCTTGCGTAACCCTGCCATACCTTAAATGGCATAAGTCGAGTTCGGACCTTCGAGAAGTGGGTCGGCAGTATTGCCATCTGGTTGGACTGGACAGGACACGCGACGGTGACGTGTAATCTCCGTAACGGTACTCGACTCGACGCCGGTTAAGACCATCGCTTAATAAAAATAAAAATTCTTCAGGAATGTCGTCAGAAGGGTCAACGGCGTGGCGATATGTTGCCATTCTTGAAGACACTAAGAAACTCTACACCTGTACAGTTATATATATTACACATTACATTACATTTCAATAAGGTTTTCTGTACTTGATATGCTACTATTCTACGACCTCTAGAATCAAACGTCTTTTAATTTCTGTTGTGTTTGAAGAACCTTGAATCTGTACAGAGAACAGTAGCCAAGGATGGTCCTCACAGCGCCCAAAAAGTCGTCATTGGTGATGATTTTGGTGCTGTGTGGCACACTGAAATTCAATGACACGACTTTTAAATTACATTATTACAGTATTCACATTAGATTAAACCATAAATCTCAGAACTAAACGCTAATTAACCTAACTCCAGCTTAACGAAGCACAAATTTTGCGTACACAAATTATTATCTGATGGCTGTTCAGTTAGTTAAACAAATAGCGGCCGTACCTGCAGGGCGGATTACATACGAATCGTAATGAACGCCAATTTGCAAAGAATTGATCGTTTGAATAGATTTCAATGATTCATGACATAGCCAGAAGCGTTTTCGTCGTAATGGGTATCCATTTAATAAGCCTTATGGATGTTACTTAACATGCCGAATGTGTGGTGGACAAAAGATTGTTATGTCATGTCATAGAAGTATTAAAGTCATATCTGAGTATATTGTTGAAGCAAGCCCTGTAAGAATAGTTTCTTCATGATTAGATTACCAATATGCACCTACGTCCCATTGTTCTGTAACTTTTGCTGGTCACTGGTCAGTCAAGGGACAATGGATTTGTGGTATTTGGACTGTGCAGCACTGCTTTTGGTGGCCTAAAAGACCGATCACTAACCCGACGACAGATATCTGCAATAATGCTTACGGATTAGATTACAATTTTTGGCTTTTTCCACCGCTTCTATATTAGTGAGCTCCAGTTGAATCAATAGTTTACAACTAGGAACAAATGAATCTTACGATCGTTATTACCTCCAGAATGCGCTTCAGTCTCACGCGATGACATCACCGATATTACGTATTTTCTCGTCCATTGTGCACGCGATGTGTAAGGTATACCTATTGTTTATGCGCTATCACTCTTCCTATACGTATTGTTATCAAATATGGCCTTTGTTTTATAATATGCAAGTATTGCGAGCATTCTTAGGCTAGGAAAACTAAAATAAACTGGTGTATAAAAGCGTGGCATCAAAAACGTTTTTTGGGCATGCCAGAGTTGAAACCTAGTTTTCCTTTAAGGAAGAGCATTTTTTATGAAGGTGACGGTATTCAAAAGTTTGGTATTATAAGTAAGCTGGAACAAAGATGGAAGCAAATTTCTACGGAGAAATTGGGTTGCATGGGTCAAATTACTCTAAATGGTAGGCTTATCATCAAAATTTGTTTGAATACGAATGCGCACCTCGCACGAGCATTTCATAGACAGTTTTAACGCAGCTATTAAAATCCATGTCCCATTTTTGAATAGATGAGTTCCCGATTTGGAGTCACATTTTTTATTATTTGTTGTAAAAGTAATGTACAAACACAAACACTTATCTTCAGCTAGCTGTAGTATGTGTGTAGGTTTTTGTAGAAGACCATTGCTTAAGATCATCCTGGATTAATTTGGTATCCATTCAGTCAGATATTTAAGAGCGAATTCACGGTCTGAAATATCTGCAAAGATAAAGAAGTTAAAATTATTGAAGCACATGCCATTTTTCAGTTATATAATTATATATTTATTTCGATAGCGGTCATATTCAGAGTCTTTGTACAGGGTATTCATTATACTATTGTTGTACTTTTCAGGTAAGTTCCCGTTGACCTTCATTTTTGAATTAAGTCAAGCTGTATTCATGTGGTAAGGTATTCTATTTTAAAATTAAGATTTTTGATAACACCTTATCATCCTCTGTAAGATTAGGCACGAGAATCACTGAGTTTTCTTATCTGTTCGGTCTAATACTACTTTATCCGTTCTCCTACTTCATATCAAATGCGTGACGTCGCAAAATATTTATATTTTAACCATTTATCATCTTACTCTAAAACAGAAAGACATTAAAATTAATGAAGACATAAACTCGTAAAATATAGTTCTGACAATCTGACGTAAATCTAAGCATACCTTTTAAATTTGAGATAACGTTTCTAATTTATGTTCCGATGTGTGGTTTTAATTGTTTTATTGACTCCTAATATCGAGGTTCCACGTTATCTGTGGAGATAAGTAACAAGATACAGTGAGATGGGATCTGAACCGGTTATGGTACCGTTGCTTGCGGCTTTGGGATAATGGGTCACAGGAATCGTTGGGGTTTTTAATGGAAAATCCGGCTTTTTTGGAGATACGACTTGAGTTATAGATTTGGATGGTGTATGAGGATATCGTGTAATAGGGAAGATGTATGTTGGTGTTCGATTCTTAGAAGAACGGTTGATAATGTTTTTCATTCTGAGGTGTTGTTTATACACATGCGATGTGAGAGGAGCTTAGCACGCACCTTTTTTTTATATAAATCACCCTTTGAAATGAAATGAAATAATTTATTCAGTTAGGGCATTTTTACAAGTCAGATTGTGAATCTACCGGCATTTCGCAAGAGGAGACCGCTGTTGAGAAGAAAGCCGAAAGAAACTCAACATTAAGTAATTTTCTCGTAAATAATACTTAAAACAATTACATTACATTTGTGTTAGAACTAATTACATGAGTACACGTAAAGGAGATGTATAGATACTCCAAATCAATGTTAGGTAGGAACATTAAAATAAAATTTTAACGTTCAATTTAAAATATTAAATATACCCAGAGATGTATAAAGTTTTTTGGATTACATCTGGCATACCATTTTCACCTCACCAAGTTTCATTGTTCAGACTGACACTCATATCTTAACATTGTTTATGGATGCATCTGTGAGTCTATTTAGTAACATTAAATGCATTATCAAATCAACCTCACATTCAATAAATAACTATACCTACTCAATAATCTAAATGAGTATAATTATCTTCATTTGATTGGAATCAACTAGCTCACAGCTGGTTATTGACTAAAATTCTGCTCGACTCTTTATGTGCATTTAATACAGATATATAGATATTTTATCATTAGTTTTATACTAATCAAGACTTCGGAAACTTATTTAAATAAACTAGAACTCCATTTTTGTGTGTGAATTATAAAAAGGGCAATTCTTTTTTAAATTATCGTTTCGAAAGTTGGAGTCATTGGTTTGGATTGGACACATACACATACCTACATTACGTACGAGTTTTGCTCTAATTGTTTAGGCCCCCCTAAAGAGTAAGACTTCTGAATTTTCCCCATTTGGGCATTAGGAGTACGGGAGCCAAACATACATTTATATAAAGTTCGTCGTTATAAAATTACTCTTTACAATGATATACAATATCCATTATCTATTAAATTTAATTTCACTGTATTAAAATGAGTTTATTATTCATGTTACATAATAAGACATGATATCTAATACATCGTCATAGAGACTTCAATTTTAAAAAACAAATGCAATTAGTGACTCCATGGATTTTAGAACCACATGCTACCTAAAGTCCCAACCCTATTGATTACTATATAGAACACTTTGTCTCGGTTACTGTGGTACCGGGTCTTTTGTAATTGCTCTTTATATAATAGTGCGTTCCGTTATTGCATCGGTCGCACCTCGGTCATTGTCGTCTGCTTTCGTAACCGGGTCGGAGGTTGGCCGAGTGTTTCTTTTCTTGCAACCTCATTTGTTTATACCCCTAGCCAATCGGAATGGTTTGATAGTTCAATGAAGAATTACAACACAGAAGTAGCAATGGGCAGGGCACATGCCCCTTTAGTCGCGATCACGTACCGGAATTCGAAGCGTGGTAAGGTTCTAGTTTCCACAATGCACATTGTTACGAGGGTTGTTTGATAAATACCCGTGTTTAGAAAAAAACAACAAAGGTTTGTATACGTGTATATTTAATATTTATTTTTCTACATAGTCACCTACATAGTTGGATCTCTATACACTTGTTCCAACGGTGTTCTAGCTTTAATAAGCCGTCTAAAAAATAAGATTTCGGAAAGTCGTGAAAATAGGCCTCCGTGGCGGCAATGACCTCTTCATTGGACGAAAATTTCTTACCACCGAGCCATTTTTTAAAATTTGGGAATAGGAAGAAGTCATAGGGAGCCAGGTCTGGGGAATAGGGCGGATGAGGCAGCAATTCATAATGTAATTGCTTTAATTTGGAGTCTGCGATTCTTGAGGAGTGAGCTGGTGCATTATCATGATGAAAGAGAACTTTTTTCTTATTTAGATGTGGTCTCTTTTTTTTCAAAATGGTATCAAATTCTTGCAATAAATTAGCGTAATATTGCCCGGTTATCGTTCTTCCTTTTTGTAAATAATCAGTATGGGTGATTCCCTGCGAGTCCCAAAAAACAGTCGCCATGAACTTTCCGGCCGATGGAACGGTCATCGCCTTCTTTGGAGCTGATTCCCCTGGCAAAATCCACTGTTTAGACTGTTCTTTACTTTCTGGGGTATAGTGGTGTATCCACGTTTCATCAACAGTCACAAAACGCCGAAGGAACTCACCCGGACTACTTTCGTACTTATCTAAACAGTGCCTTGAAATTTGCTTCCGGGTGAGCTTTTGTTCCTCGGTGAGCAAACGCGGCACCCACCTCGCCAAAACCTTCTTCATGCCTAATTTGTGTTCTAAAATGTGCTGCACGCGTTCAATCACCTGTGGTTACCTCAACAGGACGTCCTGGGCGATCTTCAGCAAAGATGGACGTTCTGCCTCGTTTAAATTCATTGTACCAATATCTAATGGTTGTCATAGAAGGAGTATGATCATTGTAAACAGCTTGCATGCGTACTTTTATTTCATCACAAGAATTTCCTTCCAAAAACAGAAAACGAATTACAGAACGATACTGCTCTTTCTCCATTATTGCAATAACAACGCGAACTCCGTCGTAAAAAGCCGTTAAAAGAAAAAAAACAAAAGAACGCTGTATTTTTTTTTTAATTTTCTAGTCCATAAAGGCTGTCTAAAAAGTTCGTATACCTACATAATTTCAGCCAGTAACAAGAATAACTTTTTAAAACGTGTATTTATCAAACAACCCTCGTATATGTAGGATTTCTTCAATTTTTTCCCGGCTGTAGAGCAGTTGTGGTAATTTCTGCCGTTTGATTGTATTGATTGCTAAAAAGTGATTTGCTTCGTCTCTCTGTTTCACTGCTTTAGTGAGTTTATAATAGGCAGTAGCTTTTACCCAAATTTCGAAGAGCATACTTATGTTAAATTATTTATCTTCTTTACACTCTCGTCCCTATATCGTGTGCATTAGAACACGTGCGTAATGAGGGTTGTACTTATTAAACTTGACATTTCCGAAAGCCTTTAAATCCACGTCTAAACATATGACTATGACAGCCAATCCCACCCGTTCGGAATTTAAATCAACGCGACCGACCAATTTATTATTACGACCTGCTAATAAACTCCTTAACATTCCTTGTTCTATTTTAGTTCCAATCACTTGGCAATAAGAACTGGTGAATTAGAGAATGTTGTATGTCCGACTGCAGACGTAACAAGGTGCGCCAAGGACATTACTTAACGTTTAGCTGGTTGTTTCAACGTTTTATCGACCAGTTCGTGCGGTGATCCTGGCCCCCTCTTCAGAACCCCCCAATGTCCTCACGCGACCAAGGTCGGCGTACGGACGCGTTCCAAATTTTAATTTTGTATTTCGAATGACAATATGGCTGTCAGATACCGGATATTTGGATGTGGCAGTAAATTTGCGAGTTTGCATTCATTTGTTTTTTAAGAACTTGATTATGGCCTTCTTGGTATTCGATGGAAAGTATTACTTAGTAGGGTTTTTTTTGAGTTAGTAAGTCAATAAAAGTCGTATTTCCACCTTTAAGATAACTTCCAATAAATGCCGGACAAACTATCGCAATGGTACTGCTAAAGCTTCATATGACGAAAATATGTAAAAGTTTTATCTATCGACAAAGTAATTCTTCAGGGGCAAAAGGCTTTGAGGCGAGTCAGTCAACTGAAAACGAGACTTGCCTCCGGCAGTGCGGATTTTTCATCGTCTGTTCATTTGCTAAATTAATAATTTTTCTTCGAGGTTAACGTTTCATTCTGATTGTATATAACCTGCAATTCTCAATATTTTATGTTGTGGTCCACATTATTGACAGCAACAGATTCATTTAAATAAAATAATTTAAACGGATTACCTATATCGCGTATATTAATTATTTGAGCCTCCCTTACGTTTCGGTACCTTTACAGAAAGAAAAAGAAGAAGGTACCGAAACGTCAGGGAGGTTCAAATAATTAATATACGCGATATAATCCGTTTAAATGGTTTTATTTAAATGTGTGACAGTCGCGGGAACCGAAGAAAATATTAGCAACAGATTCAGCTCATACAGTGCGTATTAGGTAAATCAAATATTCAAAGGATACACAGTCGTAACCATAATTTCAACAATTAGTATATACGAACATGTATTTTGTATGTTTGTATTGCAGAGATTTCCTTGAAACACATACACTATTAAATTCCTGTGGTTTTGTTACTAATCATACAATAATTATATTATCCTCATTAACATGGGCAACCAACCACGCTCATTTAAATTTAAAAATAACTTACTTAGTAAAAATACATACAGAAACCATATTTTTTTGCGTATCCTTTATCGGTTTTCTTTTTAACCGACCTAAAAAAAAGGAGCAGGTTTTCAGTTAGTCGTGGTGTTTTTAGGATTCCGTACCCAAAGGGTAAAAACGGGACCCTATTACTGAGACTTCGCTGTCCGTCCGTCGGTCCGTCTGTCACCAGGCTGTATCTCAAGAACGGTGATAGCTAGACAGTTGAAATGTTCACAGATTAGTGCCCCCGCCAAGACGAACAAAAAAGAGGCGGGGCACTACCTACCTTTTCTCGAACCGTTTCGTCTCATTTTCAAATCCTCATAGTTTCGTCCCAGTTAACACCAGAGCGCCCAAATTCACAGGTTAAGATTCAGTTAGAGAACATATGAAATGTACAAAATTTCATTGATCTAGCTTTTATACTTTAGGTTTTCTTGGTACCTAAAATACGCCGATTTTGCCACTCACTTATACACTGACGTATCAAAACCTCTGGGGTACTTCCCGATGACCTAGAAAGCTGAAATTTGGTATGTAAGCTAGTATTAGTACACAAACAACAAAATAATTCTAAAACTTGGAACTTTTACCCCCCAACCCCATAAACTAGGGGATGGAAGTTTGTATGAGAATTCTGCAAATTTTGATACTAGAGGTCTGAAAATTGATATAGGGACTCCTTGTTATAAATAAAACACATAATATTCTAGGATTTTTTAGAAAATCACCCCCCACCCTTTAAATAAGTGGATGTAAGTTTGTATGGGGTTCCCATAATAGGGGATAAAAGTGTATATTATATATGGGGCTAAAAGTAAGTATTTCTTAAATACACAATTATTACTACTTATAGTGTAGATACAGTACACTGACTTCGTATTTTAAATATTTCTTTATAGACGTACCAAAATGCAATAATAAATGCAGCGCAATTAACACGCGGAATTTTATATTTTTGATTATTGAAGCAGATTTAAGCGTAAGACGAATGCGTAAGAGGAAATAATATCAACAAGAAAAATAGGCAAAAATAGAGCTCTGAAGACTGATGCTCAAGAAACGCTACAGCCCAAAAAAAATAAAAAGCTAGGGCACCTTACAAAAAGAAATGAGATCCCACCAAAATTTTTCATGTAAAATTGGCGGCCAAGACTCACATGCTCATAACGCTTTCGCTGTAAAAAGTTATCAGATCCCAGGAAAAGCCAAGCCCCTAAGCCCTGACTTTACTAACCCTACACCTTGGTTTCAAAAGTATGGCTTGGCCGTTTCATAGTACCGTAAATAAGTCCAACGGACCGTTTGGCCCATTACGGTTTATATATTTACGGTAACCTATGAAACAGCCAAGCCATACTTTTGAAACCAAGGTGTAGGGTTAGTAAAGTCAGGGCTTAGGGGCTTGGCTTTTCCTGGGATCTGATAACTTTTTACAGCGAAAGCGTTATGAGTATGTGAGTCTTGGCCGCCAATTTTACATGAAATGTTTTGGTGGGATGATGTATTTCTATTGCCGCTATAACAATAAAATAAAATCTCCCATACAACAAACTTGTTATAGATTATGGTACGGAACCCTTCATGCGCGAGTCGGACTCGCACTTGCCCATTTTTTTTATGTACTTATGTTCCCCGATTACTCGAAAACGGCTGAACAGATTTGTTTTTTTTTTGTTCGTATGAGTATACTTACTTGTTGGTCCCATTGTCATAATCATGAGCTAACTTAAAAGTAATCTAAATCATAAAGTATGAAATTTATCTCATCGGATAACCGGGTTTCACCGGATAATGCCATAGCATTGGGGTATGCAAACCCAGTTATTTTACCATACAAATAACCGGTTATAACCGGGTTGAAAATAACTGCGCTTCCATACCCTATATGGCATACACAGTAGTTAACCCTTAAATGCATGGTGATGTAAATTTACATAATACTGAAATGACACAAGTAAAAATCTTAATATTGTCAATAAAAATTTTGTCAAGATTGTCCCTAAATCTCAATCTGACGTGGATTTGATTGCTAATCACGTAATTTCAGAAATAAAGTAAGTGTAATTTTATGTATTTAAGGGTTAAAACAGGTCGAATACTCTTAATGTTACTAATCTAAATTATGATGGCTTCGTCACTGAGGTCATCAGGTCCCCTAATTAAATGACGGTCTGTATGTGTATACTGTCATCCATACTAATCCATACTATTATTATAAACGTCAGGGAGGTTCAAATAATTAATATACGCGATATAATCCGTTTAAATGGTTTTATTTAAATGTGTGACAGTCGCGGGAACCGAAGAAAATATTAGCAACAGATTCAGCTCATACAGTGCGTATTAGGTAAATCAAATATTCAAAGGATACACAGTCGTAACCATAATTTCAACAATTAGTATATACGAACATGTATTTTGTATGTTTGTATTGCAGAGATTTCCTTGAAACACATACACTATTAAATTCCTGTGGTTTTGTTACTAATCATACAATAATTATATTATCCTCATTAACATGGGCAACCAACCACGCTCATTTAAATTTAAAAATAACTTACTTAGTAAAAATACATACAGAAACCATATTTTTTTGCGTATCCTTTATCGGTTTTCTTTTTAACCGACCTAAAAAAAAGGAGCAGGTTTTCAGTTAGTCGTGGTGTTTTTAGGATTCCGTACCCAAAGGGTAAAAACGGGACCCTATTACTGAGACTTCGCTGTCCGTCCGTCGGTCCGTCTGTCACCAGGCTGTATCTCAAGAACGGTGATAGCTAGACAGTTGAAATGTTCACAGATTAGTGCCCCCGCCAAGACGAACAAAAAAGAGGCGGGGCACTACCTACCTTTTCTCGAACCGTTTCGTCTCATTTTCAAATCCTCATAGTTTCGTCCCAGTTAACACCAGAGCGCCCAAATTCACAGGTTAAGATTCAGTTAGAGAACATATGAAATGTACAAAATTTCATTGATCTAGCTTTTATACTTTAGGTTTTCTTGGTACCTAAAATACGCCGATTTTGCCACTCACTTATACACTGACGTATCAAAACCTCTGGGGTACTTCCCGATGACCTAGAAAGCTGAAATTTGGTATGTAAGCTAGTATTAGTACACAAACAACAAAATAATTCTAAAACTTGGAACTTTTACCCCCCAACCCCATAAACTAGGGGATGGAAGTTTGTATGAGAATTCTGCAAATTTTGATACTAGAGGTCTGAAAATTGATATAGGGACTCCTTGTTATAAATAAAACACATAATATTCTAGGATTTTTTAGAAAATCACCCCCCACCCTTTAAATAAGTGGATGTAAGTTTGTATGGGGTTCCCATAATAGGGGATAAAAGTGTATATTATATATGGGGCTAAAAGTAAGTATTTCTTAAATACACAATTATTACTACTTATAGTGTAGATACAGTACACTGACTTCGTATTTTAAATATTTCTTTATAGACGTACCAAAATGCAATAATAAATGCAGCGCAATTAACACGCGGAATTTTATATTTTTGATTATTGAAGCAGATTTAAGCATAAGACGAATGCGTAAGAGGAAATAATATCAACAAGAAAAATAGGCAAAAATAGAGCTCTGAAGACTGATGCTCAAGAAACGCTACAGCCCAAAAAAAATAAAAAGCTAGGGCACCTTACAAAAAGAAATGAGATCCCACCAAAATTTTTCATGTAAAATTGGCGGCCAAGACTCACATGCTCATAACGCTTTCGCTGTAAAAAGTTATCAGATCCCAGGAAAAGCCAAGCCCCTAAGCCCTGACTTTACTAACCCTACACCTTGGTTTCAAAAGTATGGCTTGGCCGTTTCATAGTACCGTAAATAAGTCCAACGGACCGTTTGGCCCATTACGGTTTATATATTTACGGTAACCTATGAAACAGCCAAGCCATACTTTTGAAACCAAGGTGTAGGGTTAGTAAAGTCAGGGCTTAGGGGCTTGGCTTTTCCTGGGATCTGATAACTTTTTACAGCGAAAGCGTTATGAGTATGTGAGTCTTGGCCGCCAATTTTACATGAAATGTTTTGGTGGGATGATGTATTTCTATTGCCGCTATAACAATAAAATAAAATCTCCCATACAACAAACTTGTTATAGATTATGGTACGGAACCCTTCATGCGCGAGTCGGACTCGCACTTGCCCATTTTTTTTATGTACTTATGTTCCCCGATTACTCGAAAACGGCTGAACAGATTTGTTTTTTTTTTGTTCGTATGAGTATACTTACTTGTTGGTCCCATTGTCATAATCATGAGCTAACTTAAAAGTAATCTAAATCATAAAGTATGAAATTTATCTCATCGGATAACCGGGTTTCACCGGATAATGCCATAGCATTGGGGTATGCAAACCCAGTTATTTTACCATACAAATAACCGGTTATAACCGGGTTGAAAATAACTGCGCTTCCATACCCTATATGGCATACACAGTAGTTAACCCTTAAATGCATGGTGATGTAAATTTACATAATACTGAAATGACACAAGTAAAAATCTTAATATTGTCAATAAAAATTTTGTCAAGATTGTCCCTAAATCTCAATCTGACGTGGATTTGATTGCTAATCACGTAATTTCAGAAATAAAGTAAGTGTAATTTTATGTATTTAAGGGTTAAAACAGGTCGAATACTCTTAATGTTACTAATCTAAATTATGATGGCTTCGTCACTGAGGTCATCAGGTCCCCTAATTAAATGACGGTCTGTATGTGTATACTGTCATCCATACTAATCCATACTATTATTATAAATGCGAAAGTGTGTCCGTCTGTCTGTTACCTCTTCACGCTTAAACCGCTGATCGATTTTGATGAAATTTCGCATGGAGATAGTTTAAGATCCGAGGAAGGACATAGGATAGTTTTCATCCTGGAAATTATCCCTAAAAAGATTGAAAAGTGAGTAAGTAATTCATGATGACATTGATGACCCTGTAGGGAATTTAATGATTAGACCAAAAGCACAATTGCTCTTACATTTGCTTAGGCGCTTTTAATAATCCCTATTATTAATTAAGGTGATTAGGTTGATATCTATCGTGTTGTACGAGGTTGCTTCCATACTTCCAAGTTCCACGCGGACGTAGTCGCGGGCAAAAGCTAGTATTATAAATGCGAAAGTGTGTCTGTCTGTCTGTTACCTCTTCACGCTTAAACCGCTGAACCGACTTAGATGATATTTGGAATGGAGATAGTTTGAGACCCGGGAAAGGACATAGGATACTTTTCATCCCGAATAAATTTAGTGTACCCGTGGGATGAGCGGGTAACACCGCGGGGCACAGCTAGTAGTTAATAAGACTATTATTATAGTCTTTTCCTAACTTTTAAAGCCTCAGATAATCCCGTATGACTTAACGCTCCGCGCATAATAATCGTAACGCAATACGTTATAATTTAATAATCTTGGCGGGGTGAACGACCGCGCCGAAATGTGCGAGTGTCATTGTGTGGGACAACAGGATAATTGGACGATTATACTGACTATTAGTACCGTGTTTGATTTAGTTGGTGAACGGTTTGTTATAAGTACAGCGTTTGATTGAAGACGAGAGCTGATTTAATTCTGATCAGGATCGCGCGGGGGAGTCTGTATGAACATTTTTCCTTTAAGAATTCAGTGTACCGTCGGATTCTCGTTCAGGTTCGAAAGGAATACATTCCCATCATATTCATAGTCATATTAAATGTTTACGCAAAAATAGCATAAGCGCTTATACATTCTTTTTACAGCTTAAATTAGAGTTATAATGGCTGTATAAGATCTTACACAGCCAGTTTGCTACCTGGGATCAGCATCAATAAACACACGGCAGATCGATTCGTTGGATGCAACGAATTCAATGTGGAAAAGCCGTAAACCCTGGCTAGACTGCTACAGTTCGGTCTGTTTGTCAAGATATACTGGTAGATTTATATCGACTGCAAAAGAGAGGAACCTCCCTGTAATTCAATCATGTACCGGAGGGTTATTTTTCTTTGTGGCTGACTGTACCAGCTTCGCTTCTAATTTATTGTAGAGACACGTGCGACACAAGACATATGAGCCCGATTTCAACATGCCTTTTTTATTAAAGGCAATAGACTCTCCGCTCGGCACGTGTTATGGATACACGACGAAACTATATGTAGTTCCGTTCGCTAACGACCATTTGTGCAAATACCAACCTAAGGCATTGTAGTTGCCTTAGAGTTTGAGGCGCATTACTAGTCTGAAGTTTCTTTTATTTCCTATGTGCCTTCGAATTGCAAAATAGTCCCAACGCCTCACGAGTCTTCCTTTCATGACAGATTCTTTCTTCATACCCCTCCTTTGACGTCACTCTATCAATATCGCTTACAAAGAGATACTTCAAACTTAGAACTACTTAGTCTAGACGCATCACCTTTATGGGACTAGTATGCAGTATTTTAACAACGTCAATACTTTCCAAAGCTTCTAGAAAATCATCCGTATTTCTTTCCATCAAGGTTTGTAGTCAATCACAGTAGCATACTGCAGTTGTTGCGGGTTTTAGTTCAATTATGTACCATGTGGCTCGGGAATTAGGGGTTTTGTAATGGTATAGGGTTCCCGAAGGAAGCCTTCCTGCGTTTGACGCTCACGGTTGGCATTCAGCCAGTATAAGCTTGCTTTAAGGTGCATATTGACTGTTTAGTGGCCATAAAACGTGTGTGTTCGGCTTTACTGAGGATGAACATTAATTGAATACGTGTAGTATTTAATATACACGTACGCGCATATGGTGTTATGAGTAAACTTTACCTAACCTCATTCTAAATGTATTACATAATCTGGGGACACGGTAGTGCCCCCGCCAAGGCGAAGTAAAAAGAAGCGAGGCACTAACTACCTTTTCTCGAACGGTTTCGACTCATTTTCATAAATCATATACGTACATATACGTTACACTAGCCCCAAATTAAGTAATATTCGAGTTCATCACTCAAATATTTGTCCTTTGCCGTGATTGGAATCCAGGGAAAATAGCATGATTATGTTAAAATTAGGGAATGCAATACCCGGTCATTTTTGTTACCCGGGTATTACCCGACCTTGATTTTCAAAACCCGGGTACCCGGGTAATACCCGGACTTAAACAAAAAGTATTAAATATGGGGTTTTTATGGTTTTTACGGGTATTTAAGAATGAAAAGCACGTTTGATTACGATTCCAGACTTTAAATCTTATGGCGCTACTTAGGAAAGGGGCAAACTTTTTTTCAAACATGTGTTACGGATGTCGAGTACCCGATAAACTAACAGTTGACGCTGAAATTTATACGTTGTGACATGAATAAGCCACTGAGGAAGGATTTTGCAGGAGAATAAATTTATAATTGACTAATCGCTGCTACGTTGCTGCCTGGTGGAAAACGGCTCACACAACTTTCAAGAGTCCAATAGATTTGGACAACACCTGTCTGCGGTGTATCAAGAAAATGTGATAAAACCAGAGTTCTACAGCAGAAGCTGTGCCTGGCTGAGAATATGCGAGTCCCACATGGAGGCGGCTCACAATGTCCAAGAATTCGCCCGGGTACTGTTTCAGGTTGGAAAAAGACTTCTAGAGAATCTGGAGGAAACCAACAGCCTGGTTAGATTACCAGACACGTAATGCAGGATATTTCTGTCCGTCTAAGACCTCATTCGGAGCGTATACGGAGACCTGAGCCAGGTGACGGCACGTGAGATTTCTTGGGTTTGTGAGAGCCATACTCACGCCAATAAATGTACAGGCAGCGGCATTTAATGCGTGGATATTGGCGAAAATCAAAGGTGGACAAGCAGCATATAATTCCATTAACACTGTCTTGGATGAAGGCAACGTCACAACATCACCCGGGGGAGTTCCTTAACTCATTGAGCGCTTCTGGACTCCCTGCTTGCTTCTTCGGAATCTGTCACCTCCTAAGTTTGTAACGGAGCCCGGTTAAAAGTAGTGCAGATGCAGCGAAACCTCATAGAGGCGCAGATTCTGACGGGGTGCGGCGCCGGGCGGATCTGAACTACAGTCCACTATCGTATCCATCTGTTAACTTTATTTAAACTTCTGCCTCCAGGGGAAAGGGAGAGAAATTAGGGGTGAATTAGTCGCTTACTGACACAGACCAATTTCCACGCGGGTGGAGCCGCGGACAAAGCTAGCTAAGTTACAACGCAGTTAGTTAGGGTTACAGGGTTACAGCTACAGCCGTAATAGAACATTTTGTTGTAAGTTATTTATGATTTCACTAATTTTTCTTAACATTTCTTATTTCGGGTAAAACCCGGTTCATGAGTTGAAAACCCGGGTTTTTACCCGACTCCAAATGTAGTCGGGTACCCGGGTACCCGAAAACCCGGGTATTGCGGTTGCATTCCCTAGTTAAAATGTCAGTTTTAAACTTAAACCCATTCAATACTCATTCATAGCAACCATTGCAAAAAATTCGCCGAAAATGTCCTAACCAATGATTCTATTTACATACACAATCATCAACCTCTAACCGGTGACTCATTTTAACGGTCGCTCCAGCCTTCCAAAACCCAAAACTCATGCGTATTCACCACGTTCTTTGGACTTAAGCTGTTTCACTTCCAAGCGTTAGATTTTTTTTACAACTCCTCCTATTAAATGTGAATACTTGCGCACGAGTAAAGTGTGAACTATTGTCAACGTATAGTCTTTTAATTGCTTAACAATCTATTAGTTATTACAATGATTACGCCACTCATAAACAGATTTATGAAATCCTCGTTCTTTGGATTCATTGTATCTATCAACGTAGTGTATCAACTACGTACTTCTTCGTTATTATACGCATATGATATTAAATATGTACAACAAATGCGAAAAGGCAATGACAAGAGGATTATCTCTATTTTACATAGAAAACTACTGTGAGTTTTAGACATATTAAAATAGCTACGAAACGGAAGTTTCAGTGATCGGTTGGCCGCCGCCGCGACTGATCGGCTCTCCTGATGGTGAATCGCGAACCGCTTCGAAACATGTCAAGCGATATTCGACTTTTACGACGTGAGTAAATCCGTTTAGGATTATCTCTGTACAATACTAGAAGACTCAACATCTTGGTAGTTGGTACTGAAATTACTGAATTTATGGCATGTGTATGTGTCTCAGACTTAATAAAAAAAAAATTGTTGTTAGAGGAAGATGTAACTTGCATCGGTACAGATAGACTAGGATCACGTAAATCTGTCGAAAACAACAAATCTACTATTTAAACCTGTGGCCCTGGCGTCATTAATATTTATAAAACTTCTTATGATGTAGATATTTCTTTTCAGTTTAATTCGATTGATGAGAATTACGACGAATCCGATTAGGACTCATCTCAAGATTGATTCGACTTGCGATTGTTATCCAGCAATACAATTCGCAACAGACATTACGTTTATTCATTAGTTAGCTTTAGCGCGCCTTGAACGAACACATCAGGTTACAATGTCCTTTATTAGCCACTCGTTTCGCGATCATCTTGATGCGGTGACGTCATCAAATTAGTTTCGAGACTGTGAGGCCCTTAGGGTATGGCGACTGGACCGTTGGCGGGCCATGTGGTCAAAATTTTAATAAGTTTGATTATCAAGGAGTAGAGTAGGGTTACAAGCGGGTTGAAGAGAAGAGAGGTCACTAGAAATGTTCTGATTTATCTTGCAATAACATAGACTCGAGTTTTGAACCCTTTTCTTGATACTCTGCATAAAATATGTATATCCGGCAACGCACTTGGGACTCCTCTAGTGTTGCAGATATCTGTGGGCGACGGTAATCGCTTACCTTTAGGCGATCCGTTTGCCTACAATGACATAAAAAAAGAAAAACTATCTCAGGCATATACAGCATCAAGCTCTAAACATCTGCCATATTAAGCCACGCAGAGCACAATCATATTAGGTATACCAGTCACACAGTCCCTCTACCCTCTCAAAAGTCTCTATGTAGCAGTGGTCAGGCGACACACAAAAACTCGAGGCAAACCAGGGTAGATTTCACTTACTTTTTCTTCAGTAGGAATAGAGAATGGTGCTCAATCTTCCTGAAGTAGAAACCTGGAAACCTGGTAGGAATCTGCCATGTGCTAGGTCAGGGATTAGCACACACAGCTCTGGATAAGTAGAGGTTGTAGGTTCCATCCCCGCCTGCAATGATCGCGTAAAATGTTGTATTTAAATTTAATCTATGTATAAATTTTCATAAAAAGTTCAGAATATGTTGGGGTCACCCCATCGTCAAGTTTATTATTGTGCTAATGTCAGTGCAGGAAACGAGGAAACTTTATACGTGCGATTTTTTAAAGTGCATCAATTCAAAATAACAACGATAACAGAAAACGCGTTCCTCGAATTAATTTCAAGTGTGAAGTATTCAATAACGCATCGGTTACTCGATGCACCTAATTAGAAGGCTCACTTTATGCTGATGTGAATTGAATTATTGTTTTCCTCCGAACAAACGAAGTCAATGCACTGCGTTTCTGTACTTAGTTACTAAACGATAGGGTTGTCAACTTATGTACATTTATTGTGCAGTGAAAATATGTAAAAACAACTTCTTTAAATACAATCTCTTTTACTAGTCTAGCTAAATAAATGAAGTTTTTTATAAGTGTCTAACTTTACAAACTGATGTCTTAATATTAAACACATTTTTTGCTGGGTTTCGTATTATAAGCTTATAAAATATATATGTAAAAAAAAAGTGTTATATTTTTCTTGAAATACTTTGTCGTAGTACCTAATCTCTATATTTCCCTCAAACGTTTATTTATCTCCGCTAAAAATACTAAAATGTAGCCAATATCGCGTGTATATCCAACATGTTCATGTTTATTAATACCGCCTCGATTTACCGCACGAATGTAAACAACTGGGTCATTCAATTCACTTTGAAAAAACAAAGGCGTTAAATAATGTGCATTTGTGCAAGTATCTCTAAATAGTCTTACCAAGTACAAACCTGGTTGGAGTAAATCGGGTTCTGTATTATTATTTTTTTGTCAACAATGATCAAAGTAACGGTGTGAGTTAAAATTGATTGCTTATTATTTTAGAAAAACATATATTACATACAAACATGTGATAAGGACAATATGTGTGGACAACCAGGAGTTTTATGAAGGAACATACAGTAGTAGAACCTAACACGTTTTGTGTCACGGATTCCTGAATAATCAGTCTTAATAAAACGAAAGTTTAAAAAAAGGTTTTATTGGCTCTTTAAACAACTTGACTTATAGTTTTTGGCAACCCTACCTGAGCGGTCGTTAGCCAAAATGCAAACACGTAAAACGTGGTCAATGTACGGAGGCAACTGCGTTGAACTTCGAAAAAAAAAACTGTTGTATTTCTCACTTTTCTTTTACTTCCTTTAAACAACGAACGAGACAGAATGCAACATTTAGATTTTCGGGGGATTTTTATTGTTTTACCACCAAATAACCCTTTTAAATCTGATAATTAAATGTGTTATGTTCGCTCATATAGTAGGTGACGAACGCCGCTCGTATTTATGTGTCCCTGGTATGGCTCGATTTGTTTTTCTCTGTCACTTGGCATTTTATGCACTTTTGAGTAAGAAGAAGGAAGTATTTTCCTGTTTTTTTTTTCTTCACACAATACTTACTATTACTACATATGTGTAGTATTACAGAAGCAACTGAAACAAAGTGAATCTTTCCATCAAACCTTTTCCCAAAGATAAACATATAGTTCTTCAAATCGAAAGAGAACTGTCAATATCTAGGTAAGCAATATTTGAGCAACGGTCTCCTCATTACCTACTTATCGCATAAATTAAAAAAGCAATCATTTTTAATGTTTGAAGGGGTGAAAAGTCATTGTAAAATTAAAACACATAAAACATACTTACAATACTAAAAACTATAGATAAATATAAAAGAAAACATAATTATATGTACAATTGCCTAAATATAATCAGAAACAATAAAATAAATAAATCTTTATTTTACGTATCGTCATCATTGTCACTGTCCTCAATAAAATGGCGAATCAGCTGATGAGGCTCTCTCAGTTTGCCAATTAAAACTGATCACGTCTACAGAACCTCATTTTACAGACGTTTTGCGTAAGTCACTACGGAGTGTGCGTTTCTAGAAATATTTATTGAGGTGAATAACAACTTAATTGGTATTAACGCAAAACGTGCGGTTTTAGTGATTCATTTTCTTTTAATTAGAATCCAATGCAGACCTATTACTAATTTTGTACTGATGCTTAATAAGGCATTGGATATTTATGAGATGCGGTAGAATTTACGAGTTGTGGAACTGTATACCCGATCTAAACGCGAGACTCAAGACTGCCTATGTTTTTATAACATCGTCAAATCTTTTGAACGCCAAACAGTAAAGCAATTAGCCGTACAAGGGCACAGCAACAAAATAAAAAAAGTTCTCCAAAATCAACAGGTATTGAAATAAGTTTCTATCAAAAATGACACTTTAGTGACAAGCTTTTATAGCCGACTGTACTTTTCTTTGGATATCCATAAAATGCTGACTGAGACGATTCTAAAGAGCCCAAACTCGGTAGGATTGCTTTTTCTATTATAGTTCCTATGGCCACCTTCCGTCTCCATCATCAGATCAGCCCCATGGTACCATATTGTTGTATTGTCATCAAAGTTATGTAAGTATGCAAAATTTCAGCTCAATCGGTTGACGATATCTGCTTCTAAATTGAGTTGCAAGATTCCACCCGAACAAACATACTTACATACATACATACATACATACATACATACATACATGTAATGCAAGTTAAATAAAAGCTTGTAAAATACTTATAACGGTTTGAATTACAAAGATTTCGATCATTGATATTTGGCCGGCTGTGGGCGAAGTTTTCGTCAGTGGAGTAATCTTCAGCTTTCGGCCACAGCCGTCTTAGGTATTCAAAAGGTTTAATACACGGGCCTTACTATAAAAAGCAGTATATTCTTAGAGTTTCTGTCACTACGAGTGAGTGTCGCTTCGCTTATTGGCTCTTGAAGATCTGTATTTGCGGATACGGACCACAGATTTTTGGACCATCATTTGCCCCTCCAGCTTTGAAAAATAATGTAGAATATTACAGTGATGAAAACTGAAAGCAGAACTGTTTCTTGTATTGTTGAGTTTTAAATTTGCGAAAATTCAAAGGCTCCGCAACCGCATACCTAAGTTGGAGTGAGTCAGACACAAGTTCTTATGTTGGCCCAACGGCGATAGGCGGGAAATTTGATATGTGAATCATGCGTTTACATTGTTCTCCGGTGATATGGGGTCTTTGGAATGTTCATCGCATCGAAGGAAAAGTAAAATCGCAGGTTCGCTGAGTCGCAATCTTTGAATACACCGACATTCGACCACATGCATAATTAAATTCAAAATACATGGCGAATTCCATTCTAATGCGTAAAATGGACCAATCAAATTCCTCATTAAAATGGACTTCTTTTGGGCTTCATAACGACGCAGTCATTTTCTCCGCTCCGCTTCAGTAGGACAAGCAGCTTTAGATTGTGCTACCAACAGACATGCTGCGAGCTGATAAAAAGATCTAAATTGTTCAGTTGATGCCATCTTCCATCAGCGAAGTCGGCTATCAACGCGAATATTAGCAACTTGAAACATTTTATCCGCTGCTCTGAATCTAGGCTGACCATAATTATGCTCATTTTCATTTCAAACCATTCTCAAAGGTTTCCGAGACATGTCTATACCTATATCTACGCATGCTATAATGTATGATATATTGATTGACATCAGATCTCTAACGTTGATTCGTTAGTCTTCATTAACCGTATCAAATCGCAAATGCATCTTAGTATGCGATCAGTAGGTCGGGTACCAATTGAAGTTGATTCTAATTTCACCGCGTGTGGTCCAGTGATTTCCTAACTTAACTGTCAACGTTCATCATTCGGCCCTTATCTGTTTGTCGACACTGGTTTCGTGATTGGGTTCATTATATCCTGCTACTAGCAATCAGTATTAATGTTGACGACGTAAGTATAGTTAACAGTATGACATAATTTTATTTACGAGCATAATTTCAGGTTTCATAATTTGTATTTCTCTTGTTTAGATGCTTTGAGGATAGTTAACCGTCTAATTAGGAGTGTGCTCATAGTTGAACGCGTTGCCAACAGGTGATACTGGGGTCAACCACTAGTCAGTACGCAATATGAAAGCACTAATTAGCTGATAATTACTGGAAATATCACACACTACTGCATATGGACTTTTGTCGCTGTGATTCCAAAATGATAATCTAGATGAGATTGAACTCAATACAATCATTCCCTCCCGCGTTGTGCCATAAAGACAATAGTGCTACTGAACTCATACGATGTAAAATCCATAACATGCGGCTATCTTAGGGTAGCTTTCAAGGATGGCTATAATGTCGCAAACGATGATATCCCTGCCATAAAATGAGTCCTGCTACTGGGTTTACTCTTAGTCTTATATGTCGTAAACATTTGTAGGTACTAATCTTGCTAAAAGCCAGACCATATATGCCGACGGTCGAGATGAATAAAACCAAAAGAGGGCGAATATGACGCATGTGGCGTTATTATGATTATGCATATAAATAAGAGGAGATAGTCCCAGATTATATCCAGTAGGTTTGTACTAAGAGTGATATACATACTCGTCCAACGTCCAAGTAAGAAGAAGGAGCAAATATTCTTGCTCCGCACAATTATTTGCTCCTATCGGGACTGATAGCTTCGTGAGCATTACCTAAGCCGACCGCGTAAAGGCCTTAAGTTAAGTCGAAAGATATTTTAATTGTCATTAATATTTCGCACATCCGGAATGATTCATATATCAGGTAGCGTAACCAAATCTGTTGAAATCGATAGATGCGGACATCCGTTGCAATTTCGCATTTCATTTTTCGATGAGTCACCACCACCATCGCACCACTCGAGGGCTGTCCGTGACGCATCCAATGCTTTTACCGTTGCAGTGGTTTATTGGTCGTTTTCGGAGGAGTTGATCATGCGGTTAGGATGCCATCTGGTTTTGTGACGCTCTTTTGATTGACAAGAATCTGTGGTTAATCTTAAACCATGTTGACGATATCTTGCCAATCTTAATTATACTACTATTGTTGGACAGGGACAGCGGACCCGGACAGCTTTTCGTCACCATAACTAGTTATTTTATTACTTTCACGGATAGTAAAATTTTTGAAGAAGTTCTAGTTGCGTAGGGCGAAGGAGGAGAAGGACCTACATATTATCAGTTGGTTTTTCTATGATAATTACAATTCTCAACTCCTTTTATGATCTTTTTTTCGATTTGGCAAGGTTCCCAAGCCAGTTGATTCTTATAAAAATATCTTTAATACTGTTCACAAGTAAAAAATACCAAGGGTAGGGGAATCCGCGACAGACCGGAAAATTGACGAGACTAGACGTCGGACGCAACGTCTGACTGCCGTGCAATAATAACAACATACAACAATGAAACGATTTACTGTACAAACATTCGAATAAAGAGATTAAGGACCAATTCCCACTACTGCTAATTCAAACATTACCTAATTGCGTTTAGATAGATAGTAGCAAGTGTATAGTTTGTATCGGGCCTAAACGATAAGTTGCAGTGCTATTAGTGCTTTTAGTCTATTCTGCAGGCATCTAGTCAGCTTTTTAATTTGGAACACAATTGAGCCATAATTCCTTTGACAGAAAGCCTTTTAGTAATTCCACTCCCCACTTGCATGTCCGCGTACTATTTAACGTGCACTTAGAACGTGTCCGAGCCACGATCACCAATAAAATGTGTCCCGAATTTATTATCAACAAAACCCTGTGAGGTCGACAGGTGTGCCCCTCCCCAGAGCAGGTGCAATGGCCGCCAAACCCGTCTGCTACATTGAATTCATTTGGTATAGTCGTCTTGTAAAGATGGAATAGACGGGGAAACTTTGATACTACCTAATGCTCATTTTCCTTTATGATTTGTAAAGTAAAATGTAACGTTAATTTGGGAGATTTCAATGATACATGGGATACAACAAAGCAACACTTATCTCATCCAACACAATATTTATTTGCTGGTAGTACTATTAGTTACTAACAACAAACTCAAAACACGTATAGTTCCATCAATTATGTATAGGGTAAAGTCTGCAACTTTCAAAGTCGTACTGTATTTTATTTTGTAAATAATTCATATCGACTGCATTTACGGCCACGAATTATTATGCAGTTCGTAAAATTACAATTATTTCCGTTCAACTTATGTCCGGATCATCTCATAAAGTTTAAAAACGTCTTCGAGGTTTCAGCTGACGTCAAGTTTCTAGGTTATCAGGGTTATATCACCGGCGCCTAATCTTTATGGCATACATGACGACATGTGTTTAGGTTTAGGGCTGACGATCGCTGTGAAGCAGACCTTGAAGGCATCACCAGGTTTGGCATCGCCGGATGTTTTCTTTGACTCACTGCCGAATTCTGTTAAAGCGCCAGATGTTAGGAATTTGTTTCTTACAATTTTAGTATGCTATTGACATAATTCAAAGTACACAACCTTTAAAAAGTTTCAAATCCTTGTAATTATCCAAACGCAATTATTTTCAAAGGATACTAGTGCGAGGAAACGTTTTACTATTCCCATATATACATGCAATACACATATGTGTACTTAAAAGAAGTAAAATTAATTTGAAAGATTTTAACTCCTCTAAACCCTACCCAAAATACTACGGCATCGAAATTCGAGTGCCCGAAAACAATGGCTTCCATTTACCAAAGCCTAAGGTACTAATGAACTCTTTAAAACGAAAGTCACATTCAACAGACCGGTGCACCCTTTGGAAGCCGATTACATCGGCTGTCTGGGTGCGGTTAAAGCTGATTAAGTGATTTAGTCGAGAATACAGAGATGAACTCGAAATAAGTAAGTCTTAATCCCAATATGGTAATCGAGTTAATAAGACCACACATTTAAGCTTTCTTTTAAATCATTCAGATTTCTTCATAAAAAAAAATCCATCTATAAATTTGTGCTGTCTTCAAGTAAATTCTCGTATTGCGATGCTTAAAGCAACTAATAAAAACATTTGGATCTTCAGCTCTGGTATCGCGGCGGATGCGCTACGATACGCGAAACGAGCCTATATCCTGCGCGTAAGTTCAACGCTCGCAACGCTTTGATAATGAACGAATTATCGCAATGCTAATTGTTTCAAAACAGTAACAGCGCACCTGAGGCTTCTGGTTTGTAGATAACAAATTTGACTAGCATTGTATTCTGTTTGGTATTTTGGCTGTAATGTATTATTATTAACCGTTTCAAAGAATTACAAACTACGGTATCTAAAATTGAAAAACAAAATACTGATATTTCCGAATGCATCGAGTTCCTCACTCAAAAATATGATGATATGCTATTCCAGCTCCGCGACATGGAGGAGGAGAAGAAAAAGGACCGAGAACACATTCGCCACTTAGAGGAAAAAATTGAGATTTTGGAACAAAAAATTAAGGAGCCTGCAATTGAAATCAAAAACCTTCCGTTTCAATTATTTAAAGACAAGAAGTACGATGCGAAAGAAGATTTATGTCAAATCTTGAAAAATCTGGGTGAGTCGATAAAGGAAACGATCTCAGACTCTGATATAAGAGACATTTACAGTAAAAAAACGCAAAAAGACAGCAGAAAGCTGATAGTTGTCGAATTCTCATCAGTGATAAAAAAAGAGAAAATTCTTGAAGCCGTTAGAATATTCAACAAAGGTAAAAAGAATTGCGAGAAACTTAATTCCGGCCATCTCAAACTTGAGGATCCCGGGATTCCAATATATATATCCGAAGCCCTTACATATAAAACGCAAAAGCTTCTCTATGAAGCCAGACAAATCACAAAAGACAAGGGCTACGTCCATTGCTGTACTAGCCGAGGGTCGGTCTTCATACGCAAAGCTGATAAATCAAAATATATCAAGATTAGCAACGAGAATGATCTTAAAAATATCGCATCCAGTCAATGACTATTGTGTAAACTGTATTTAGATAATAATGTATTTAGTTCTAATAATTATGATAAGGCGATAAGCAAAATTAGTTTAATCTTTATCTTAAATGTAACACACACTCAAAACAATACAATACAAGCTAATAGAAAATATGTAACTCCCTCTCACCTGGACTTCAGTGCACCAATTTCTACTTTCTACACCTACGTGACATATTATTCTGAACACTGTAATAAGTTTTATCATTCGATAGCGCAAACAAAGTGATATATGATGACATTGACAATCTTGCGGTAGCCAATGCTATCCCTTGTGAAGTTGAGGATTGTAAAACATTGGTCAACCCTGGAACCCTGAGAATACTAACCCAAAATATTCGAAGTATTAACAAAAACTTTGATGAATTGTGTGTATTGCTATCCCGTCTGGACGTTGGTTCCGATATAATAATACTCACTGAATGTTGGCTATCTTGTGTTAATACAATTCCGGTATTAAATGGATACCACAGCTGTGCGAGTTCAGAAAATCGTAATCAAAACGGGGGTTTAGTTATATACTCTAAATCGCATCTTATTATGGAAATTGAAGAGCCCAACTTCCCCGATGCAAATTGTTTAATACTGAAAATAGACACGAACTATGCTGTGGTTGCCATTTACAGATCTCCCGCTGAAATTAGTATCCAAGGATTTCTGGAATCATTGCATACTGTTTTGCGTAAACTTACGAACTGCCAAAATGTAGCTGTGATTGGTGACATTAATATAAATATTACTGGTGATTTGTTGGACTTACGATCTAACGTGTACCTAAATTTCTTAGCTTCACATGGATTTCTCCCTGGGCACAATTTAATCACACGTGATAGCAGCAAATCATGCCTGGACCATGTCATGCTAAGATCAAAATTGTCTGCCCAAATTTTGATCATAGAATCTACATTGACTGACCATAAATCAGTTCTCCTAAGCTGGCAATATAATAAAATAATAGAAAATCAACAATTAAAACGCACAAAATTATGTAGTGAATCGTTCGCACAAGATCTTCAAAGTACAGACTTTAATGAAATTCTCAACATAATGGACCCAAACTTAGCTATAAATCGTTTTATTGAGCTCTTACAAAGCTTAATTTTAAAAAATACTATCGTCGTGACTCTCCCAAGAAGCAAATTTATTATAAAGCCCTGGATAACGCCCGGCTTATTACGGTGCATCAGAAACAGGGATAAGCTTCATTCTAAATGTAAAAAAGAGCCTTCGAATGAAATCATTAAAGTTACATATCGACGCTATAGAAACTTTTGCTGCAATATCCTTAAAAAAGTAAAAATTGAGTATGAAAAAGAACAAATAAAAAAAGCAGGTAATAACAGCAAACTTCTTTGGTCATCGATTAAAAATATTACAGGTACAGGCAAAAACAAAGCAGTAAATGATGATCTCTTATATATTAGTTCTTCGCCACGGGCATCAGTTGATCATATAAACCAGTTTTTTGTTAATATTGGGAAAAATCTAGCGGAAAAAATAAGTAACATGTCTAAAAACGCATCCACCAACTTCATAAATAATTATCTAACAAACCGACGGCCAAATTCCATGGGAATGATGAACACGTGCGAAAAGGAGGTTGAAGCGCTAATTATGGGATTAAAAACTACTTGTTCGGTAGGATGGGATGGAATACCTAACTCACTGTTAAAAACCCACAAAGACACTTTTATACCAGTTCTCAGTCACATTTTCAATATCTGCTTGGCTGAAGGACTTTTCCCTACAGCTCTGAAAAAATCATTAGTCTTACCAATTTTCAAAAATGGAGATAAATCCCAACCAAACAATTATCGACCTATCTCAATATTGCCCTCTCTATCAAAAATTCTTGAACGAATCCTAAACTTGAGACTGACGTCTTTCCTTGAAAAATACAGCATCCTTTCTGACAAACAATATGGCTTTAGACCTGGAAAATCTACAAATGATGCAGTCCAAGACCTTACACAATTTGTGGCAAATCAACTTGACAGTGGCAATAAATGTGTTTCAATATATCTCGACTTGGCCAAAGCTTTTGATACGGTTTCCATCCCCATCCTGCTGAAAAAACTGGAGAATATAGGTGTCAGAGGCACATCTCTCAAAATTTTCGAGGATTATTTGAGTAATCGACAGCAATGTGTCTCAATGTGTGAAGTAAAAAGTGGTGACTTGCCCCTTAGCTACGGAGTCCCGCAGGGCAGCATCCTGGGTCCCACTCTTTTCTTGATATATATAAATGACCTTTGTCAGCTCAACATTCCTTCTGGCAGGATCATTGTATATGCAGATGACACCGTTCTTCTCTTTGCAGAACGATCTTGGGAACAAACTTTTGCAAATGCTCAAAAGGGCCTAAACCTAGTTACGAAATGGCTTGAGCTTAACCTTTTAACATTAAATGTGGCGAAAACTAAATATATAGTCCACTCCATCAGGAGTCCAGGTCAACCATCTCAACGCTTTTCCCTTAAAGCACACAATTGCAGTAACACCCAACAGAATCCGTGCTCATGCGACTATATAGTTGAGACAAACACCATAAAATACTTGGGTGTCATCATAGATTCCAACCTCAATTTCAGATCACATATCGAGATGGTTAGTGGCAGAGTCCGCAAGCTGATATATGTGTTTAAAAATCTAAGACATGTTGCTGATAAAGTACTATTAACAAGAGTTTATCTGGCGCTTTGTCAGTCCCTTCTAAGTTACTGTGTATCGGTTTGGGGAGGTGCCCCTAAATCGTCTATGATTTCGATTGAAATTGCTCAGCGCGCAGTATTGAAGGTCATGTACTTTCTTCCGTTCACGTATCCCACGCAAATATTATACGAGACTACCAAACTACTGACAGTCAGACAACTTTTCATTCTATCAATCATCCTTAGGTTTCACTCAACACTCTACTATGACAAATCTCACATGGCAGATTCTCGACGAGCATACAATATAGGAAAATGGGAGCATAGATTTAACACATGCTTCATAAGAAGGTTTTATTCTTTTAATGGACCCTTTCTTTACAATAAAATAAATAAGCTTCTCAACGTATATCCCATGATAAAAAACGATTGTAAAAAAACTGTTACGAACTGGTTACTAACCAAAAACTACCTAGATACAGAGGACCTTCTATCTATATTGGTGTAATCGTATTGTACTGAACTAGAATAAAATTAGCTATCAATTTATCTTACTGTTATTGTATATACTTTCTATAGAATGTATTCTAAATAATAACAAAACTCTTCCACATGAAATTTACTTATTATTATTTAGCAAGACACGGCATACGCATTTACAGATACACTGGCGCGTATACTCACCATAAACACACATTCGCGCCCACACACACTCACTCATACACACACACAAACCCTCTCTTAGTCTTTAATAAAATAGAAAAATAAACTACAAACAGTGTAAACCATGCATGCGGTAACCCTATACTGTTGTTAGTCATAAATTTCAAATAAATATAGTTTTGTATAACGTCAAGATATTGTTATGGGGAAGAGCACAGCTTACCCTAAAGCACAGGTTTTACCTATTTAGGAAGCAGTCGCTAGCTATAAGGAAAATTTGTAAAGATGTTTTACGAAATAAATTATTATTATTATTAATTATTATTATTTGATGAAAGTACATCTCGACGAAAAGTTAAATTTACTTGGACTCTTCCCTGAGGGACTTCCTACTAAAATAACTCGTTAATGACTTAGTTTATCAAAATGACTGATATTGGTGTCGTATTTAAAATAATTTTTGTAAGAACCTAGTGAGGCACCGTAGAATTTCTTGAAACTTTGACTCCTCAAGAGTAAACATGAAAAAGTTATTGATATAACTGATTAGTTTGTATCTATCCCAAAAGATCTTGGCGCTATTTGAAGCCTCCGTATTTCCATAATTTCCATTACAATTCCTTAGCGGTTAATCTCAAACATCTTGTTGACGGATTATGTTTTCCATTCCGGGGGGCGTGGGTGACTGTTTATTGTTGTGCGCTATTATGGCGCCTGTTGAGTCCACTATGACCAAAATAAGTGCTCCTGTGACTGTAAGGTCAATGCTCTAAACCGCCTGGACCTAAGAAGATATAGCTCTAAATTATAACTCGTCCTTCATTTTCATTATATGTTTTGTTCTTTATATAAATATTCATCTAATTCTGAGTGACAACTTCTTGATTTGATCTAGACCATCACCAAAATACCTGTTGGTCCTCTTACGTATCTGATATTTTTTGGAATTAAGTTACATAATCCAGATCTATTTTACGTATCTTTTTGCACTTGTACTCGTATTGGTGTACCCTTATATATTTGTACCAGACAAACTACCAAACATGACAACTCGTACGTTAACGATTCTCTGATAGGTGTATGAGTCATACCTAGCATGACTTTTTAGTTCTGAAATTGAACCTTCGCGTACTGGAATAAGTATTACGATAGATAAGGTTAAGTAAAGTCATCTTAAGGTTATGTGGGCGATAGTCGTTTGCGGCACGCGCGTACTTTTTACTTGATCTAAATAGATACCTCCGTTGAACAAACAAGGGTTATAGATTCACCCTGGTTGTAATTGTAATTATGAATACATCCGCAAACCCATTGCATTGATATTCTTCACGTGTAATATTGTGTTTAAAGCTCTTTCCTAAGACCTTTGACGTGTTATAGTTACTTATTTAATTTCCTAAGCAGTACAATATCAAGAACTTTTCTATGAATCCACTCACGCACAAATCTATCAGGGCGCCATATATTTCGTGTCGCCTCGCCCTCGTAAAATTTCAATCACTTATTAACCCATAGTTAATAGACATGGTGCAGTAATTAAAGACGGCCTCGCACGGCCTTGCGTTCAGTTTGAACAGATGGTAGTTACTATGCTGGTGCTGCGGTGAGTCAGCCGAGAATATGTATGGCCGTTACGTATTTGGAATTATCTTTAATCCTACAAGTTATTCGTATTCCGAAGAGATCACTATTCTAGTTTAGATGCACAGACCTATTAGAATTGTAAATCGGACGTGTCATAACGACGACAAGGTATACAAGGATTATTTTCAAAGTGGATTGCTGTTGGGATGACACGGTAAAAATTAAGTCGGTTAGATGTATAGAGATTTCCTCTATAATTATAGTGATTCGTTTCGTGTTTGACACGAAAGGTAATCAAAACAGACAGTTTAACATGCGGAAAATAAAGTAGCGAAGCAGGTACATTAGAAGTTGTTCCAATCATATGGGGCTTTGTTTGAAATCAGGTTAATGATTATATCTCTAGTCTTGCTTGCAGTTCAGGATTTTAACGTAGAGAACAAGTTTCTATCCGTTAGAGGAAAATGTGCTCTTCTGTAAACGTTCTCATTCAATGCGGTTGTGCGTTGATGTTTTATTTTCTGAATATAAGATATTGTTAATAGTATATTAAAGCTGTCTGTAGTTCTTATGACACTTATCATAACGATCCATCTCCGCAAATTATTCTTTAGGTTGACAACCTTGTTTTACTTACTTTAGATATTATCATCTTTAACGAAACGTGAAAATACATTTTGTTTTAAGGCCTTACCTTATATCCTTCAAGGTTGCGCTGTTAATGGTTACTCACATTAGGCAAACTAATGATTTAATAGTTTTTCTTAAATTCTTCTTGTTTTTGTGCTGCTTCAATTTTAACGGCTCGTTTACTCGTCTCATTGTAAATTACTAAATGACTGCGAAAGAGTTAAGATGGGTTTAACTTATTGAGATTTTGTTTGTGGTAATATTTTTACTCTCTTATCCTTCTTACATTTTTATTTTGACACTGGTTGTCCTTTCGCAAATCTTCGGGTAGTTTTGAAGAAGAGGGGGTGAAATTATAATTATTTGTTTTCATTAACAGGGGGGACTGGTTTTGGGTATTCCTTTGCTCATTTAGATAATTATTGTTACTACGTTAGCTTGAATATAACTTGTAATAATACTGGCAAGAGTAAGCCGAAAATCTATCTATGCCATACTTATTAATTAATAGTTATTCCTAATGCTTGATTTAGTATTACAGTATTTTGTTATTATTCTGTAACGTATACTACAGAAAGCTGAATTGAATTGTTCCATGTCTAATGATCAAAATTAGTTGCTAGGCTTAAAAGTTAGCATAACAAAATCTTGCCAAATATGTCCACAATTTTGCAAATATTTCACGTCCCTCATAAAAAAACGCTCATAAAATATCGCGGCCATTTTGCCGATCCCGCTCGGATTGTGAACTCGTGAGTCATCCGTCGTCGTTACCTTTTCTTTGTGCGCACGCGTCACCACATGACAGCCCGTGTGTCACTGGCCGGGTCATTCGGCATGTTGCTTTCAAGCCTAACCGCACCATTGATGCGTTCAAATTCGTGCTACAATTGCTACATCAAACTTCAAACCAAATATATTCAAAATGCGTCAGAACAAAGTGGCCCAACTGAAAGTAAAACAAAACACGGGAATCACGATTTAGACCCACGATGACTTAAGGGGCCTTATTCCTTTTAAAATGCTGACCGTTTTGGACAATTTTCTCTATGATCAAACATGTTTCTTAACATATTATTGATGTTACTACCTAGAACAGGGCTATTGGGATTTATTGGTATATATTTGAAACCTACAGTTTGAATGTTTCATTGATAATTTTTGTTTCAAAAACTAGTCTAAATTGACAAGATTCACGCGGAAAATTTGTTTTTTCAACTTATTTTCGACTGCACGCAATGAAAGCATGAAATAGCTATGTTACTACCTAAAACTCGGAGAAAAGTATTATTCACTTCAAAAAGTTGGTAGAAATTTTATATATTTGTCATAATATGAAAAAAGTAATTTTTTAAAGGAATAAGGCCTCTTAACAGTCAGCCATATAACAGAGTGATAGTTACGCAACTATCGCCTCCCAAAAAAGTCTACCGATATTTATCTACTTCACAACGCAGATCGTAATATTGCTTAAAAGTAATAAAATTGGTTACATGTATTAAATGAGTGTCGTATGGTACACAGAAATGAAGTCTAATGGAATGCTGTGTTAATATCTCTACTTATATTAAAACTAAGGTTTATGTACCTTCTGCTTTTAAACGCTTGATTATGTCTGTAAGAGACTTCCTTTCTTCTTGTATTTTAACTTCTACTCACCTACTAGTGCTGGTTAATCATCGCTACAAATCCGCTATGAACCATGTTAAGCACAGTACAGCAAACGCATTCAATTCACCGTCTATTATAGGATAGCCCAGTAAGGAGATGCCGAATAAGGAAGCGGACTCGTGGAAACCGTGCCGATGTAGTTTTTGCCGCTTTGCTGGCTGCTATTACGACATTGTAATACATTGCTTCGACAGATGGCTGGAGGAAGTGTCCTTGGGTTCAGATACTATTGATCAATTTAATATACCTAGTACTAGTGTACCCTCAAGGGGATTTTCTATTCATCTTCTTCGTGGAACGAATTTTACGTCAACCTAGGCCGAAAGTGTGATTTTCAGCTCGCTGTGCGGGGAGAAAATCTCACTTCTTGGCAAAGGCAAGCAGGTATCGTTACCGGTATTAATTAAAATTTATATATCTTTCTAATTTCGCGTGTTTATTCAAATGATCTGAAATATAATTTAGGTATTGATACAGAACTTTGAAATAAGCCTGGTAAAATATGAAAATGTATAATAAGCGAAATACTGAAATTTAATACCGGTATTATGTATGGAACTTGATACAGGTATCCAATTCCTGAGGGCAAGACGTACAACTTTAGACATACCTTCACTACCACTAGTTCGAACCTGCCGTAAATTAGCTCAAATAAATTTAATACCGGTATTATGTATGGAACTTGATACAGGTATCCAATTCCTGAGGGCAAGACGTACAACTTTAGACATACCTTCACTACCACTAGTTCGAACCTGCCGTAAATTAGCTCAAATAAATTTAATACCGGTATTATGTATGGAACTTGTTACAGGTATCCAATCCCTGAGGGCAAGACGTACAACTTTAGACATACCTTCACTACCACTAGTTCGAACCTGCCGTAAATTAGCTCAAATAAATTTAATACCGGTATTATGTATGGAACTTGATACAGGTATCCAATCCCTGAGGGCAAGACGTACAACCTTAGACATACCTTCACTACCACTAGTTCGAACCTGCCGTAAATTAGCTCGAATAAATTTACTTACATTACGTAAAATCAATGTATGACTTGAATTAAACGATGATGGTTTCAACGAAACTTTATAGTTAATTTCAACTCGTAATGCTAATAATTACTCTTTAAAAATATATATACAGTATAAGATCCGGCTTCGTTCGTGTCTGGGTGTGGTAACTGTGTTTCCTTTTAATGTTCATGTGCTTCTCGAAGTATAAATTGTCGGGCTCTGATACCGACACGTATGGTAGATTGGTACATGAAATATATCTCGATTTTCGGTGATGTAATCTCTGCATCGTTGTGACACTTGAACGCCATATTTATTCTTTGTCATGCTCTTGGCTTAAGCAGTGAGAGTCCATATCAGAAAGGTATTTCTTTATTCCATCTAGCGTCCGTATACTCAAGAAACTAGAAACAATCTACAAATTCTTTAAATGGGCGTCAAAGCGTAAATCAACCACTTCGAACATTATCATTTTAAACAGAAACAGTATCACATTTAAATAAAACAATTTAAACGGATTATATCGCGTATATTAATTATTTGAGCCTCCCTGACGTTTCAGTACCTTTACAGATACCGTTGTCAAAGGTTGACAACTCGTCAGGGAGGCTCAAATAATTAATATACGCGTTATGATCCGCTTAAATTGTTTTATTTAAATGTGTGACAGTCGCGGAAACCGAAGAAAATATTAGAAACAGTATCATTATCAAGCCACTATTTAAATGTTTCTAGCTCCTTAATTAGCTCTACAATTTAGTTAATGCTTAATTTATTCGAATATTCATCTAGCGCAGCTATACACTTGTCACGCTCTATTGCCTTTTCAGATAGTCTGTAGGCGTAGGCGCTCAATTTAAACGTTTTACATAGAAATGTGGCTCTTGTTCTTTGTTATCCACAATTTGATTGTGAGCATTTACATAATGAAGGTTTCCGGTTTCAACTTTATGTTGGATATCTGGGTTAACGTTCAGATCTCCGTGGTTTCTTGTTTTGTGTTTACCTTAAAAAAAACCTTTATAGGATTCTAAGTAATGATGCAATAAAATGTATACATATAAACGATTATTCAATAAACAAACGATTATTATTCGTAATCTTGATGATTTTAGTTCACGGTTCTCAATTGTCATGAATTCACGGTAGCACCATGAAATTCTGGTCAAATTGTTTAAGATGTGAACATAACGAACATTTAATGCAAGGTGAATTAAAAGCTCATTTTGTTCATTATATACCATTTAGTTGGTGGTTTATTAATAACACATGTCTAGAAACTGAACCACGTTTTCTCATGCAGTCTAATATATTCTTAACTCCTCGTATGCGATTTCGAATAATTTCTAATCAATTGGAAACTACATGAAAATTTAACATAAGGTTACTAATAATTGACCAGCCAGGTTAGGATAAATAGCGGCGAATTCGCTTGTCGGATTAAGTACACAGTACACAGGATCACCCGTATCGTTGTTTAAAGGAGATATTATGGGGATATTAGTGATGTTCCGCTCCATACAAATCAGGAAACGTTCCCATGAAAAGCATATTCCTTTGCGAGTAATAAGCAATCTTTGTCGCGTGACTAAAAATCACGTGTCACATTTGTGCTTGTGGTCCTGTTGAAATCTCGCTAGTCTTAATTCAATACGTAAACGATTCAATAATATTAGTTAAATAATAACCGACTAACCGTGTTTACTCGCACGTCCTCTAGACGCCGGGTCAGATCGCAAATTGATTCGCAGCAATTGCCCTCGCCGATAATGTTATCAAACAAGCGCGCTTTGTAGTCGCCGACAGATAGCCGCTTATCTTAAGAAACATCGAGTCACTTTGAAAACGTGACAGAAAACATTGTGTTTTCTAATTCGTAGTAGGTCGTATATTGCTGTTTAACCTCCGTTAATCTCGCGAATGATAGGGTGCGTTTCAACTGACCGTGACCGTGATTGTGATTTGACCAATTCCAATGTTTCCACTTTTGAGATGGAGTGGTGATTCTCAGTACTCTGTTCTCCCCCTCCTCTCCTAGCCTCAAGTAAACCCTAATACCTCACCCCAAATCAAACCTCACCTAATAATTCCTATAACGCGGAGACACTCCCACACAAAGTCCGACTCACTGATATTGAGGGCTAACGAGCCGTGATACAGTTCGTCGTATCGAAACCGCACCCTTGCATACTACTAGAGTCAAACCACGCTATCTCTTCCAAGCAAATGAACTGTCAAACCATACAAACTGACTCTTTGTATGGTTTGACAATTCATTTGCTTTACAAACTGACTCTTTGTATGGTTTGACAATTCATTTGCTTTACAAACTGACTCTTTGTATGGTTTGACAATTCATTTGCTTTACAAACTGACTCTCTTTGTATGGTTTGACAATTCATTTGCTTTACAAACTGACTCTTTGTATGGTTTGACAATTCATTGGCTTTACAAACTGACTCTCTTTGTATGGTTTGACAATTCATTTGCTTTACAAACTGACTCTCTTTGTATGGTTTGACAATTCATTTGCTTTACAAACTGACTCTCTTTGTATGGTTTGACAATTCATTTGCTTTACAAACTGACTCTCTTTGTATGGTTTGACAATTCATTTGCTTTACAAACTGACCCTCTTTGTATGGTTTGACAATTCATTTGCTTTACAAACTGACTCTCTTTGTATGGTTTGACAATTCATTTGCTTTACAAACTGACTCTCTTTGTATGGTTTGACAATTCATTTCCTTGGAAGAGTTAGCATGGTTTGACTCTAATCGCGCAATGTCAACATCATAGGTTTTTTTTTTTCGTTGAATTGAAGTGTAAATAGAATTACATGTGTTGTGTTGTGTCAAGCTGGTGACAGTATTCTCGACTAGACGGTTCTCTGTGTACGTTTGTAGGGATGACCTCCACTAGGGATACATTTTGTGTTCCAGTCAAATATGTTACCGTAATAACGGCCCTAAGATAACGTAGCAATATGCTTAAAATGAACCTTTTTACAGCCATAGTCGTCGTATCACGACGTCGGAAAATTGCGCGACTGACGCCCATAACGTCTAGTTTTTTTTAATATAATTCAAATCGCTACAAGTGTTTTTCAATCCCAGTTGATTTTGGAGAACTTCTTGATTTTTACAAATACAAAGTTTTTACAAACACTTTGAGAACTGATATCTTATGCTATGCTGGGGCGATACGCTCTGACCAATTAACTTACATAGTCTGGTGAGGGTGTCTTCGAATTTTGTCACTGCTTAATGTTGGTTTTAGTTTTTTTTTGTACTGCATATTATATTATTACGGCTTATTGTGCTCGAACGCGTCTAGTGAGAAACTATGAAACTTCCTCACCCCAACAGGGACCTTTCTTTTCTGGGGTTCAACTTCTTTTTACAAGCTTATTGCGTCAGTGGCAGGGTGAATTGCTTTACAGTTTGGCGTTCAAAACGTTAAGCAACTAAGCTTTGGACATGACCGTAATAATTCAATGTTGACCGCAAGGGTTGCTGAGACTGGGGCCTATTTTGGAGTAAGGTCTGACCGAATAAGGTTTATAGGTTTATGACGCAGATTGACTACAAATATCACGATAAATTATATATAAACGGTTTCTAATATTATCAATTAGTGCGTATTGAAAAACTGGTGTTGAGGAAGTATTTAGAATAACTATATCCAGCGGATTCAGTCAAATTGCATTATGGGAATATAACCTAGTAACTGATTTCCTTGGCTAAGTGACTCGGGGGCCATTCCATATGAAATCAACAAATGGGAATTAAAAAGTGTGCTGCATGCATGAGCTTCGATTTTAGTAAAAAAAATTGAGGACATCCTTTGAGATGCCAGGAGTACTGAACCACATCCATTTTTTTTACCGCATATCATTCAAGAAGTGCCCATGTAAAGTTGAACATTTAGTCAAATTCATACTTCCACTTGATAAGCTCTAACTTTTTATTTTGAATAGGTGTCCGAATTAATATAGTTTTGTTTATTAGAGCAATAAATGTGCATTTTATTTTGTATAACAAATCTGAACTAAACTAATCAAAAACGACGTGGTGACCATCTAAAGTTCTATCTGTATTTTCTCATTTGAGATTTTCAACAGCGTACTGCGTCAACCCTGTTGCATATAAAAGGTTACTTCTTTTAGAAAAATAAATTGCTTTGTCTTATGATACTATTAAATAACTTTCGTTGTTTTGGAACAAGATCTTGTAAAAAAAAAGTCGTTGTGAAATATCACATATTCGAAAAACGCAGTACACTTTCTAATTTCCATTTGTTGATTTCATATGGAATGGCCCTCGGGTAAAATTTTGACCTCTCGATCGATGCTACTTCCGATCCTGCCAAAAGGATCTACTTTCAAAAAATGTATCTCTCTCTGTCGATTTCACTCGTGGCAGAGTGGTCGTGGCCATCATTTCAGATGTTGGTGGCAAGATTCACAACACCCCGCCATTCTTCCCTGATAGCATTGCAGCTTTTATTTGATCTGCCCATTTCGTAAGCGATCGTCGTGTCGTGGCCTGGCACCCTCAACCTTTCCCTGGACCACAAGTAGTGGTCAGAAACTTTTATACTATTACTAAGTCTAAAATGTTACTTCAGTAGACGCAATTCAAATTAGCACCGTCCTTCATAATTCATAAACTATTGACAACAAATTGATTCGTCCCGATAATAGTTTTACGATCGCAGCAATTAGTCCAAAGCTATAATTCTCGATCTAATTGGTTGTTTGCGTACTTTATTGTATCTGATGATACTAGCTGACCTGAGTGCGCATTACTTTTTACTATTTAAACTGACCTCTTATTTTATTGACCCGGTTCCGTTTGTAATAATAATTGACAACCTTTCATTTTTTTACCGTGTTTATTTCCACTAAAATTATATAAAGGATTAAAAATTAAATACTACCCCATTGTTTCAAAATGTCCGTTTTATTCAATGTTTCTTATTCTAAAAAGCGTAAGCGATAACTAATTGGTCACAGCGAAGAAGCGTCTTTTACATTTTTCGGAATATATTCATAACGAATAGGAATAGGTATAATAAAATATAAAAATAATTGTTTTGGGTTCCGTGGTAATAACTCAATGAAATAAGTTTATATTTATCTTTAATAAAAAAAAAAGGTTGACAATTGTTCTCACAATTCACAATTGTTCCAACGATATGAATGTGGCAGTAACCTCCGCAAACCCGTTGGCGAACAAAAATACCAAAAAAAAAATACAAAACTAAAACGGAAGGGCAAGACCACGTCTTGAGCTTAGGGCACAATTAAATCATACCTTTTGGCTAACTATTCAGTAACACTTGAACGTCTTGATTACGTTGTGATCTCTAGTTCAGACCCTATTTACCTTTGTACCTATTGTTGTAGATCTGCAAAGATGAGGCATCAATTCGCAAGATGGCGGCACCAAAGGAGACACACTTAAAATAAGAAATGTGTGCCCTACATGTGCCTTTTTCGTGTCATGGTTCTGTCAGGAATTTTAAGACTAAAAGTGATGCATTGCCTGCTTTATAGTTATATTGTATAATTGGTAATTGCAATGAATTATAATATAAACTAAATCCATATATTGAACTAAACATTCACACGAACTTCCACATCTATAAGTTGAATCACAGAAATGTACCATTTCTTAGAATTGGTGTCTTAAACGAGTTCGTTGTCTGGTTTTTCCCGACCGAGCACATTGTCCTATTGTTAGATTAACTGGTATATTATTACTTATCGGAAACATATTGGAACCTAATAGTTACAGAAACATCGATTGTTGCGATAAATCCCACAGAAAAATAGTTACTAAATGTAGCTGCATTATTTAAGTCTTTACTTAAAAAAATATTATAATAGCGTACATTTTCAATTTTATGTCATGCACCAAGAACATACGTAGCCAGCTACATAATATCGAAGTGAGAAAGGCGTGTCAGGATGTATGTTAAACTGGAAATCCGCAAACACCTCACTTGTATAGGAACCTATAATTTCCCATGATTCATATTCCATAACACATGACACCTCAATTACTATAGAAAGCATACCAGCGTTACCTAAGAGCACGGAATCTCACGGATGCTCCGTATGAAGTGGTATGAATCACTAGTTCTTGCTGCAGAAGCGGATGGGGAAGCCACTTTCGTCTTCGTTGATGCGCGGTGGGTGTATGGCAGCGGGAATGCAGTTTTATCTCCATGTTTGAGTGTTTTTAAATGGTTTATTTTGCGTAATTAAAGACCGAGACATCATTGGTCACTATTATTGACATTATGGAAGGGATGATGGGACGAGTAGGTTTATAATAGTCTATGCTACTGTTACGTTATGACAAGTCTTAAAACACGAGTGTGGTTTTATGAATCGAACCGAAGGCGAGTTTTATAACAGGATAGCATGAGTGTTTTAAGGCCTAATTATGTATGGCTGCGTTAAATTACTAATTTGATATTTAAATTCCTTAGATTTTGCACAGGAACGCAACGTAGTTTAATAGAAGTAAATAGGATCTTGAATTTTTCTATCTATTTATTTTATATTATTTGGAAACGAATAATTGCCAAAACAGTACTGACGGAAAATAAATAAATTACAGCAGTGTGGTCATCGACATACTAGTATTTTATCCTGTGAAAATTTTACCCTCATCATTTCTCATTGTACTAAGTTCTTTCATAATTTTATCATCAATATCCTTAGCGTTTCATACTTGCAGTTAAGTGTTGGCTAACCAAATGGTTGAATGTTCCAAACTATGCTTGCCTGTCACACCCAATCGTCTCACAGAAGATGATCTGCTTGGATCGAATTGCAATCAACTGCCCATATGTCATTGCACCCAATTTATTGTCATTGAAGGTGACGAAATATCAATAAGTACAATACGTTGTAAATACAACTTTATACTCTCCCAGCACAGTTGGTTATTATCTATTTTCGAACCTGGATAATTAAAACTAAACCCTTTGTATGTGTCCCAAAGTTTAGTTTTAAAATGAGCTTTCGTTATTCATCATACAGTTTATTTTAACAAGGTTCTAAAACGAGGCGCTCGAATGCATAAAATACTTTTAATTATTTTGTAATTGACTGGAATTCTCGATTGACGACTATTTAGGTGGACCAGTATTTATTTATAGTAATTGAAGTCGCGTGTTTTATATCAGAATGTATTTATGTTACGAGCAGTAAGTTACCTATTTATTTATTAATTCTTGAATTAGACTAGATAACGGTTTGTTAGTAATATTCAACCTAATGGACTATTTAATTCAAAGATTACTCTTTATTTATAAACGTACTTACAATTTATATTAGGTTATCAGGTATAGGTATAGGGGTTATCAGGTCTAACATAGATTTATTTTAGTTCTTCATTAGTTTCTAGTTATAGAAAATTGTGTGAATATGTGTCCCGAGCCTTAGCACACTAGCGATTTACGGGCGAGCTGAGTCGATGCGCGCTCGCCTCGCTTTCAACTCGCCCACAAATCGCCAGCGAGTTAAGGCTGCTAGTCCACTGAAGCAGAGAAAATAAACCAATCGGCCTGCGTCTTTGTGAAGCCTGAAAGAGCATTTATATCTGAGAAATGTGTTGGTCTATTATACACCGCTCTCCTTTGCGTCTGTGGATAAGCCGCTTAAGGCTCGTTATCCTTTAAATGCGTGATGATGTATATTTACACGTTACTGAAATGACACAAGTCAAAATCTGAATATTGCCAAAAAAGACTTTGTCAAGATTGTCGCGAAATCTCAAACCGACGTGAATTTCATTGCTAATAATATCATTTCAGAAATAAAATGAGGGTGATTGTATGCATTTAAAGGTTAACACGTTTTACACGTTCATTGTCCCAGTTTGACATTTGAACCTTATGTCTCTGTAATAGAGGATTGCCGCGACCCCACATTTAATTCACGCCAAGTAAAAGTGAAATCCTATTCGTTTTCTTTAAAAACATCTTTCCTTTTCTAATTTTAAAATATGGCTTCCATCAGGTTAATGATGATTTCGCCAATTTCAAGCGTAGAGCATGCCGTTGTTCGGTGAGGTTTTGCTTTTTGTAAAGTGATAGCGATTTACAAAAAACCACGCGGACTATCGGGCCTTGACCCAGGAAGGGCTATGAACGCTTCAAGTTGAATTCTTCATTAGCTATTCACTCATACGTTAGATCACTGCACAATACGCTATCAATACTACACATTGAACAACAAAAATGAATAAATAATGAACAACGCAACTTAAACGCATGCGGCCATCTTAAGTCACAAACCGGAAGTCAACACCTTTCCTTAAAAACTCAAGATGACAATGACATTGACAATTATACAGGACAGACGAATCAATTTGCTAACTTCTTGTCAGTTCCGGATCTAGAAGCCGGTTGAGCCAATAATGAGGCTGAGATCATTCGATCATTTGGCTCGCTGATTTGATTTATTGTTGCCCATTGGGCAGGACCAAGGCTGTGTTACTGACACTTCACTGATTACGCGCAATTATGTTTAGAATGCGATAAAACATTTGCATGTATTGAATAGGACCGAAAACTCATGTAAGAGCCGACACCGACAGAGACAGTTTAGCTGCAAAAGTGCAGTTTGGATGCGGTTAACATAACTGTATCGAAGCTGCAAACCAACGATGTAGTTAGTTTACCTGCAGTCGGTGCGTAGTTCTACCTACTGCAGATCGGCTGCAAGCTAGTCGCACCGTTGTTATTCAGCTCAGTTGCAGCTGGTACAAATACAGTCGGTCCGTAGGTGATAAAACTGGACAGAATACAGCTTTACCCCAATCTGTTTGAGTCGACCCTAAGACATTGCTTTTGAAATTGTAGCGACCCGCCCGGAATGGTTTTGACGATACCTAAGGAGGCACGAACGAAAAAACAACTATGTATATTTATAGTTATTGTATTCTGAAACAAATATATTTCTTAACGGTGTTCGGACAGACGGAAGTCTATAAAGCCTAGTCTTGATATCGATATTTTAACTTCACAATATCTTCCGCAGACATACTCCGGCCTCTTCTGCGTGGTGGTCAACCCGTACAAGAAGCTACCCATCTACACGGAGAAGATCATGGAGAGGTACAAAGGCATAAAGAGGCATGAGGTCCCGCCACACGTCTTTGCCATCACCGACACAGCCTACCGCTCCATGCTACAGGGTCAGTATATCTTTCTATTCTATAGCATTAACATTCCCATCTATGTTCCTTCCAGATCATGTATAGGGAAGCGCAGCGTGAGACGGCTCCCAACTAGGTGGATGGTTGACCTCGTGAGGGTAGCGCGAAGTCGATGGATGGTCTGCACGAGATAGCACTTTGTGGCGACCTATAGGGGAGGCTTATGTTCAGCAGTGGAAGTCTGTGGCTGATAGATAGATCATTCCCTTCTAACATTCGATACAGAACAATTACCTGCTTTCCTGTCCCAACGGAATCCAGGTTACAACTAAAATCTTACGTGTAGTTTGCTGCAGATAAACGTGTCCCTGCCATGCTAACATTTATGCTAGAGGGGTCACGGTTCTCCGCAGTTGACGGTATACATTACACAGCCAATTTAAAATCCAGAGAAGTACTTAATTTGTCAAGTTAGCCATAAGCATCGTCCTCTGTTACACATCTTAACTACTTTAACCCAGAGAGTCCAATTAATAACATAGTGCCTTTGCTTTATCAGATCACATGAACACAGAAAAGCTGCACGGAATCAATATTTATTGAAGATGTTTAATTTTTTTTTTTTGGAATTTTATCTATATTTTTGTTCCTGAATGCTTTCAATTACTTAGTCACAACAGCAGTAAATTGTATCCTTCTATTATATCCTAGACTGCAAGTTCCTTTAAATTCCAGTCAAAGCATTTAGCGCATTCCTACTCCTTTTGAATCACTAACAAACCACAAGAAAGGCGCGCCGTATCGCGTCGGCCATTAGTGAACAATTAGACAAATGGCCCGCCGTCCTTATCTGCGTCTCGCTAGTGCACGTTTGGCTTTTTTGGCCGTAGATTTATGACAGGTTGGGTGACAAGTTATTGGAATGCTTTCCGTCTTGACATTTGTGTATTTAATCGGGTAAAGTTTTCACATTTGGTTTATTATATTTTAAATTGAATTTTATTATTTAAACAGTACAAATATCGCTACATATTAGTTATACGATCAATGTCTCTTATATGGGAATTCGTGCTGACTCTCTCAAGAGTAATAGTCAGAAATAATTAGTCGTGGGGAATGGCGACACATAGGTAATGATAGTATAAACAATGTGGTCAAACCTGTCAGTACCCATACCTCTATAATTCATACAGTATACGCAATGAACTTTCCTAGCGATATTAACCAGCGAGACTCTCCTTAACCCTTTGAACCATCGACGTTCGATCGCTCGTCACCGCTAAGTACAGGGTCGGACAGGAAACGCCCACGAACACACGGTGTTTGCGTTTCGTAATGATAGTAAACAAAGGTGTAGCGAGGATGCGGCGCGATTCCGTATGCGAATACATTGTTTAGGATGTTGTGGGATAGTGGCGTGCTCAAGTACTGCAGTTTCATTGAACAATCCTGTGTCAGCATACCAGGGGTTTTCGGTGAAGGAACGATTTGATGCATATGCCTATGCCTACCACAGACTTGTGACGTAACATCCTAATTTGATTATGTTTGACTTATACCGCGAACCACTCTCATTGCTTCCAAACTTCAAGCAAACTCATGTGAGAGCACTCAACAGTTTCATTGAACAATCCTGCGGGCCTATGATGGTTCCTTTTATCTCGCGATTAATAAGTGACAAAGCGTCTGTCACGTTGTGACAAAATGCGAGTATGAGTGGCAGATGCTTTGTCACTTATTTATCAGTTATAACGTGATAAACGCAACCATCATAGGTCCCATGTTATGCACTGCGTGTTGCGATAACAACCGATAGTTTTACGGTGCACCGTGGTGCACTGCTCCACTTTCTTCTCTTGTTAGAGCAAATCGGCGCGTCGATTGTAGCCAGTCGCACGCGTCGGTAATGGTCCAAACTCCTATTGGAACAATTATCATATATCTATTATTTTTTTTTCATTCTATTGGTTTCAATGGAATCCTTCTCTCTAATTCTTTCTTGACCTTCCGCCGCGTTTATTTCGATCTTTGTTAAATTCCTTATTATTTTTTTACCGCGTGTGTTGTCTCACGCAAATAATTCCATGTTCCAGATCGCGAAGACCAGTCTATTCTCTGTACGGGAGAATCAGGTGCCGGCAAGACAGAGAACACGAAAAAAGTTATACAGTACCTCGCGTACGTCGCTGCCTCCAAACCAAAAGGATCCGGAGCGGTAAGAGAACTTCTAAAGCTAAAATTGGTATCTGCAGAGCCGTATTAAGTAACAGAACGTATGGCAATAAAGGCAACTGCCTTAACGGCGAGCGATGGCTATAGGTGGAAGCGAAAGGTCCGAGCACGGTCTCTCACTTCCTTTTATTGCCGACGCCCGCCGCTGTCGCTTGCCGCCTACTCGTATGGAGCTATGTACATATACATATCTAAGCAGTAAAGCGCTTTGACTCGAGTATCTGAGAGACTACTCCGAAGTTAGAAACAGTTATGTGTCTCGCGCAGGGATGGCTGGAATTGGTCTTCGAATTTCGGAGTAATCTTCTCTATTATAAAGTCAAGAATCTTAACTCACAAATATCTCTTCTTGGGAAGGAAACTCTTATGTACATTCTTGTTTCTTTATTAAGTATATGACATAGAATAAACAATGGAAAATGTCCGTTTTTCTCAAAGCAGTCGATTTATAAAAAAACGCTGCTTAAATCATCTGTCAAGATGTATAAGGCCTTTTAGTAGTATTTTTATACTGGCGGACAATCGAATCTTGGTATTGTATGTCAAGCACAATTAATAGTCTCTCAACTATTTATTGATTTCAATGTTTACTAGGCACGTATTATACGTCATGTATAGTTAAACGTTGGATCATTTTGTTAATGCCAAACATAGTTTAGTAAGGCTAGGATATATTAACAAAGTCGATGAGTACTTTTATTGTAAACATACCTTCCTTTGCAACTATGTCTTAGTCAGAATATTATTATTGTTACCGCTATGAATCATTAATTAAATAAATATTGCTCATGGACTTCAATGAAAACTGAGCTTACATTTATTTTTAAAATCAAAAAAGATAGAAACCAAGATATAAGATAAGTTAGACATTACTTCCATGAATGGTTTGGTTTTTGAAACTACTAGCAATAGATTTGACACTTGACAGTGTCTGCTATTCATTCAAGAGTACATTTTCTGATAAATTCACAGACATGTATCGCAAGTGTTACACAGATCGAAATTTTATTGCAGCTCGATAAATTTACATTAAATTGTACTAATTGGATTATTCGTACTCGATTTCACACCCCGAACACATAAATTCCACATACGTGTTAATAAGACAAGGATCGATTGAATGCCCAGACTCATAAATACTCCGTTAAGGTAAATGCATGATTTCAAAACGGCTTTAATACTGTTTTTATCCTTGTATTTTGAACCTCATGTCCTAGTGTAACAGGTCGGACTTTAGGCTTATATAAAAGGGAGTTAACTCTTTAAATGTCGCTCTTCAGATGTCCGATAGCCCCGTATCGTTCGCTGTCTTATGTAAGGCTGGTCTTACCATGTCTGTTTATTGCCTTTCTGGTACAGTCAGGTGCGATTTATATGTGTAGGAGTGGTAGTGCTTTATTGGCAACGCTGGATTACCTACTGCTTGAGAGAATATAAGGACTTAAAGTGCAATTCTCATTTGGACCCAATGCAAAGCAAATAACTACCATATGCTTCCCGCGCATTAGACAGCAAGTCGAAAATAATAAATAAATATTAAGGGACAATCTTACCCAAATCGACCTAGTCCCAAACTAAGCAATGCTTATACTATGGGTACTAGACGACGATATACATAATATATAAATACATATATAGATAACATCCATGGCCCAGGAACAATATCATATATTTTTTTGTCCTTGCCGGGATTCAAACCCAGGTCCGTTGTATCAACAGGCAAGTGCACTACGAACTGCGCCAACCGCATGTTAGTCTATAACATCAGCACTGCGTGCCATAAATCTATAACAGATTGCAATTCCGAAACGTTACCATTTTTAACGTTTAGCCGAGTTTTCGTTTGACCGAGTGTAAATAAAAAAAAGGTAACATGAGACATGTTTAGACATTTAAGTTTAAATATGTATAAAAACAAGCTTGCATTAAATATGACATTTAAGTTTAAATATGTATAAAAACAAGCTTGCCCAAGATATCTTACAAGGCGTGCATCTGTGATGTTGCTACAGAGAGCTAAAATTTCACTGCCACTAAATCATGCGATAATATACTTTTTGCCAACGATATACCTAAATAAGTTTGCGATTGTAATTTTCTCCGAATTTATGCATAAATTGCAGGTCATTATTTTGCACTTGAGTGTACCTACGAAACGGCATATAATTTTCAAGAAACGCTGTTCCATTTACGGTAAAAACTTGTATGAAAAAGTGTATTTGGCAATATCGCTTGTTTGCGTCGGGGTCACCTACAAGCCATACTTTTGAATAATATTTGTCCAGTCTGTTGAGTTATTAATTATTTAACGCGTAGTAATATTAGCCTGATCGTTTAGTTTATGTAATGAGTATTGACGGATTTGCGGAAAACATAGGCAATATTAATTTACACGTTACTTTATTGTCTCAATCATCGTCAAGTCGACTTGTTGTTGTATTCATTATAATTACTATGTCAGGTTGGTCGGTCAGCGACCAAAGGTTTTCGTCATCCGACACGAGATTCACGTTAATTTCGTTGTCCTTATTTCAAACCACATATTATTAGGTCATTGTGTTTAAACCTTTTATTTTCTTAAGTGCACTCAAATTTACTGGTTCGACTACCGCGTGAGGGTAAGATGTTCTTTGAACGCTAGGTTAAATGTAAAGCTATACGTACGAACCCTATTGTCCCATTTTATCATGCTCTGTTAGTGATCAATAGTTGTTTACCACTTAACAGCTGATTACAGACAAAAGTAATCTGCCGTTAATAGCTATTTAAAAAAAGCATAGCGATACTGATTATAGTAAGTACCTAAAGGTATCGGTTCGTTGCTGACCACAAACAGCAGCAGCAGTAGACGACGTGACGCGGCGGCACTACTGGTTTCTAAGTATTTCTATGAAACCATTCTTATAGATAGCGTCACGAAGCAGTCGCCCGACCACAGGTCGGTAGTGCACTAGGAACTAACTGGATACGGACCTGCAGGGTTAGCATCTAGCCGCGACTTCGCTTGTCGCACGATTTAGAACCATCTGTCATGCTCACACGGTACTGAAAAGAATGTGACAGGTATTACATGTCGCATGTCACAGTTATGCTAGTCGGGTTCCAAATCATAGCATAGCGACATGACGCCACGACGTGTCGCTACGACACGTCGTTTGCTGCTGTCGTCTGTGGTCGGCTACGAACCGATACCTTAACAGTGTAAGATCTTAAATCTGGTAAGCTAATTCATCATTATACCAGCGCTCTGAGTCAATCTGGAGTGTATTTAGTTGTAATAAAGATTTTGTTTGTGCCTTGCTAGATTGTCAATCCTATCCGTGATAATCCTATTAGCGTAAGAGTGTATATTTCAGCACACCTGCTTGGAGGAGGCGGCTTCTGATTACACTGTATAGCACTTTCATTTTTAAATACGATTTAATGAAGAAATTTTTTGCACAACACACTCGTGTGTTAAGGAACATTTTAGTATTCGTTTTTAAACTTTTATGCCTGGAAGCGGACTACCGAGCGCGGTATTTTGGTCACTCGTACGGCCGCCGCTCGCTCTGCCGCTTGCCGCGGAAGTCGTGGCATGTCCGTTATGGGAAAGGTTTTCGCACTGTCCATGCAGTATGACTTCATAGGGCGCGGGACAACGTTGGGAAATTGCGCGTCAAATTGTCATTGATGGTGTTAAAGCGTACTCCAGTAAATATTGACCAAAATCCAGTAAATATGCCTAGCTATCTGTGCAAAACTTTTCTTCATACGTCGAAGGGTGAAATGCAGAAAATATGTACCTTTTGTCCCCACTTTTCCATATCAAGTTCGCTTTCTTAGCTTTGTCACGCCCATACAGTATATATAATGAAAGAAAAAGGTTACTGAACTGAAAAAAAAAAAGTTTCAGCTTTAATGTACATATTTTCTGCATTTCACCACGAAATAATAACGGTTGTTGCTAAGAATTCATTTTGAATCAATAGTGAAATTTGTAAGAAACATTTATCTAAATGTAATTGCTATGCGTAATTTGGTTGTTAATGTGAGAAGCATAGCTTTCTTCGATGCAAAATTTCAGTGCCATGACCAATCTTAAATGGCCAATCAAAATAAACGCCTCATAAACGATTTCAAATCGTTTTCAACGTATTTTGCTTTCAACTGTATATTGTTTACGATTGGATTTCGAATACGGATTTGTTCCATAAAAGCTTCTTACTCGTTTTCTAAGCAACTACCGTTAGTCGTTTAATCAGGCAACACTGAAGCAACACGACACCGACACCTAAGTGTCACAAAACTAAATTATTTATGTTTTACCGGACCGAATCGAATATCATAAGGGCATGTGCACAAATCACGCTAGGTTCGATAGGGGGGACGGGGGATCAATAAGTAGCCGAAAAAACCTCACGTGATTTGTGCACAAGCCCTAATAGGTATCTGATCGGCTCTCCTGATAATGAATCGCCAACCGATTCGAAACACGTCGAGCGATATTCGACTTTTACGACGTGAGTAAACTCGTTTCGTAGATATTTTAATATGTCTGAGACTAACGGCAAATATATGCAAAAGTCGTGTCGTGTTGTTAAATTGTTGCTATTGTTGCCTGAAACGACGAATTTTTTACTTTTATGTCTGTATACTGTATTTCTAAACATGCACTGATGTACATTTTTCTCTACCCTCTTCCCGGTGACCCGACATCGGCTACAGGGGCCCTCGCCACAGTTGATAATAGTAAGTCGAATGAGTAAAATAATCCCAATTATATCACACACCTTCTCATGTAATAACTATACGCCCAGTCATATTATCACTGCTTATACTATGTTAATATTATGTTCCGCTATGTTATGTATACAACTTGTGTGTCGTATTTAATTAAACTATATATTTCAAAAGTATCATATAATGTAAAACTATTAGTCTAAGATCCCTTTAAAAACGACCTTCACCGAGATGTTTATTTGATGAAATGTATTTTATATTTAATTTAATATGTCAATAAATATATTGCATATGGGTTGCCTAACAAATTTTAGTCCAGGGTATGTTTAATTAATGATTAAAAAAAAATTTTTTTTAAACATTTGATTATTGGATAAATTCTATACCAATCGAAAGTATGAAGCCCATAGAATATGCAAACGTTAGGTTGCCTATTCTTTTCCCGTCACAACTATCGGGTATCCAGGTTTAAACTGGTAAATCTATACTAGCATTTTGCAACGGTCTGATTATTGAATTGAAATTAAATAACATTAAAGATTATTTTATTATGAACACGGTGGTATAGGGTTGCCTGCGAAAAATCAGTCCAGAATTCCGGTTGTCGAATTTTGAAAAGTAAAATATTGCAGCGAGTGAATGTGTGCGACTGAGAGGTCCCAACCAAAACCATCCCATACGATAGAAGAGGACACAGCATAGCAGCTGTTTGAAGTCCGCCCATTTAAAAAAAGAGAGTGCGCATGCTATTTGTGCTTGAAAATGAAAAGCATAGCGATAGACTCGTATATGCTGTACATTATTTTGGAGTAGTTTATTATTAAAATAGAGAAATTGTTATTTAACTTTTTTTTTAATCAATTAATTAATGAAATAATTAAGTTTATTCTGCAAGTAGGCCACAAGGGCACTTTTACATGTCTGAGTCTATCGACATTTCACAAGAGGTGACCACTGTTGAGAAGAAACTCCGAAAGATTAGATACCTACATTACATTTGTTTTATTCTACTACCTATGTTTCTACTTGAATCACTTAAAATTAATGCCGTTTAAACACTTTTCACCGTTGGTTAAAATTCTCCAACATTTAAAAGTATGAGAATCTCTGAACACCATGATGACGTAGGCTTGTGTCAGTCACGTGGTTCGCGAGTCTCGGAAGAGAGTACCAGGCGGAGTATATTATTATACCATGCATTTTATTGTATCTATAGCGACAATCTACTCCAAAATAATGCACAGCATATACGAGTTTATCGCTATCCTTTTCATTTTCAAGCACAAATAGCATGCGCACTCTCTTTTTAGGGTTCCGTAGTCAACTAGGAACCCTTATAGTTTCGCCATGTCCGTCTGTCCGTCCGTCCGTCCGTCCGTCCGTCCGTCCGTCCGCGGCTTAGCTCCGTGATCATTAGTACTAGAAAGCTGAAATTTGGTATGAGTATGTGTATGTATAACGCCGACAGAACGGTAAAATAAAAATTAAAAAAAAATTTTTTTTCGGGTACCTCTCGAACACCTAAAGTGGGGGTGAATTTTTTTTTTCTTTTCAACACTGGTGTGTGGGGTGTCGTTGAATAGGTCTTGTAAAAATAATAGGGGTCTTCTAACATTATTTTTTGATAAAGTCAGCAGTTTTGTAAATATTCGCTCCAAAAACAAAAAAAGTGTGTCCCCCCCCTCTAACTTTTCAACCACGGGTCAAAAAAAATCGGAAAAATTCATGTTAATGAAGCCTTATAAGTACTTTCAATGAAAACTATATTGAACAAAATCGGTCGAGCCGTTTTTGAGTTATCGCCAAATTTCATATTTTTTCTTTAACCCTTTGAGCGCCGAGCGGCAAAGCAATTCACCGTGCCACTGACGCCAAACCAAAAAAAAAAAAAGTGCTCCAAAATCAACAGAGATTAAGAAACACAGATAGTGGTTTGAATTAGCATGTTTTTGACCACTGAAATTTTGACGTCAATAGACGTCGTTGGCGTCAGTGGCACGAATTCCCGATGACGTGATTTGCCGTCCATGGCGGTCAAAGGGTTAAAAGGTCGTAAGTTGACTTCCGGAAGGTAATAAGTGATTACAGTTTCTAGGGTGTTTACGACCTTTTTATAGAGCTTAAAATCTTTCTTAACGTAAACTTCGGGCTTAAAAAAGCAGTTTATTGTGAAGGATGAGCAACTACGGAACCCTACACTGAGCGTGGCCCGACATGCTCTTGGCCGGTTTTTTTAAATGGGCGGACTTCAAACAGCTGCTATGCTGTGTCCTCTTCTATCGTATGGGATGGTTTTGGTTGGGACCTCTCAGTCGCACACATTCACTCGCTGCAATATTTTACTTTTCAAAATTCGACAACCGGAATTCTGGACTGATTTTTCGCAGGCAACCCTATACCACCGTGTTCATAATAAAATAATCTTTAATGTTATTTAATTTCAATTCAATAATCAGACCGTTGCAAAATGCTAGTATAGATTTACCAGTTTAAACCTGACTACCCGATAGTTGTGACGGGAAAAGAATAGGCAACCTAACGTTTGCATATTCTATGGGCTTCATACTTTCGATTGGTATAGAATTTATCTAATAATCAAATGTTTAAAAAAAAAAATTTTTTAATCATTAATTAAACATACCCTGGACTAAAATTTGTTAGGCAACCCATATGAAATATATTTATTGACATATTAAATTAAATATAAAATACATTTAATCAAATAAACATCTCGGTGAAGGTCGTTCTTAAAGGGATCCTCTACTATATTTTGCTGCTTTGTAACGATAGATTAGAAAAATTAACTTAAAAAGTATATTTTAATTTTATAAATATTTAGCATGTTTAAATAAGTCAATCAAATGGCCTTTCAGTCTTTTACAGACTATACAAACAGTGTCATGAAGAACAACGCTTTTCATGTCAATAATAGTGTAAAAATCATATTTATTGCACCAATACAAAATATTCTTAGTACGTTTTGAAAGATTTTAATATGTCTTGAATTTCTAACTTTGTTTCATGCCATTTTTTGTTGTTTTTAAATGTACATATATAAAAATCCAGCGAAACCATATTTATAATCATAATATAACATTATATTAAGCTATCATAACATTATACATATCACAATCCATTAGCAAGCGTTAATTAAATTTAATGCTGCAGTTCTGAGCAATCATAGTAAAAGAATGTAAAGTTGTAAATGGGGCATTAACTGTAATGAATGTTTGCTACTGGGTACACCTGTATCGCTAAGTTACTCGTATATCTACTATCGTCCGTCCTTGTCCCGTCTAAATCTAGTCTAATGTCAAAATCATTATATTTCACGCTAACCCCTAGAGCAATGGACCCACTTTTGAGGTAAAATTTTGCTAAAATTCATAATTGGTAGTAAATCAGTGTTCATCCCGAATCATATAACCTTCCCTCGCTTATGTATCGTGTCAGAACTCACCTACCTATACATTATACAATAATGCTAGTTTTATTCTCAGAATATACTGTTATTATTGCTGAAACCATTTATTTACCTTAAGATTTTCTAAAGTTATTCATTGAACATTTATATTCTTTCAGGGAGAATTGGAACAACAACTTTTACAAGCCAACCCCATTTTGGAAGCGTTTGGTAACGCTAAGACAGTCAAAAACGACAACTCATCACGATTCGTAAGTATTATTTTAGCATTTACTTTACTACATCAATCATTAGTTTAACTGTGCGACAGTCGAATAATTTACTGATAGTCGTAAATCTGTAGGTAATTCTAGTCTACCCCATTATTTACGGAATTAGACTACACTGAAGAGAATCACAACAGTCGCTGAGTGTCAGTGCGTTAAGCACCGTCAGCAATACGGTATTTGACAATAGTAATAAAAAATTTGTATCATTGAAACCACTAAGGACACATTCAAAAATACACGAAATCAAATGAACTACCACTAACTTTAGGACATGATACTATTATAATTGAACAAAAACTAAAAACAAGTCGCGTTTGACTACTGGTCTTTATGAGTTATGACGTCATAAGCCAGTCTTCAATCAGCCAATCTTTATACTACCAGATCGTTTTTGACATTTCATAAAGAGTACCTAGCTAATTTGAGCTGTTATCAAATACCGTATTACAAGATTTGAATTTTATATTATTAAGGCGCTTCATTGAAGGCTCGTCGACAACGACGGATTGTGAACGCCAGTTCTCCAATTTTAATACGCTTTAAAACCGCGTCCGTTGTAACTACTTAATAAAACATATAGTTTTAATAGATACTTAGTATGTCATTAATGTTTTCAGGGCAAATTCATAAGGATAAACTTCGACGCGTCCGGTTACATAGCCGGCGCGAACATCGAGACGTACCTGTTGGAGAAGTCCCGCGCGATCCGGCAGGCGAAGGACGAGCGAACCTTCCACATCTTCTACCAGCTGCTGACGGGCGCCACGCCCGAACAGCGCGCCGAGTACATCCTCGAGGACCCGAAGAGCTACCACTTCTTGTCCAATGCGGCGTTACCAGGTACAGTTGCGTTCTAAATTCCATGTTTCTTCAATGTCCTAAATAATCCGGCGCTTACCGGTGACAAAGGTCGGGAGCGTGTTTTTAAATGAATGCTCAGTGCTATGAAGAGCTGAACTAAGGTGTAAGCCTTTTAAATAAACAATGCAAATTTCGACACAAAAAGCGTAGGGAAAAAAAACGAAAGGTTGCTTAGGCGTTTGAGTGGTGGAAAGGTTAAGGCGTTGGACCGGCAATCCAGAGGTACCGGGTTCGATTCCTGGTCTCTTCCACCCGGAATTTCAACTTTTCTGTGAGCTTTGATTTTTGTATCAAATAATGGTTTAGCTGACCTAGCACCGTCGAGTTTCTTTCGGCATGTAAATCTACCAAATTCTGTTATGTCTTATTTCAACTTCATGAGTTCTAATCAAAATCATGATTTTTGGATATAAATAATCTGTTTTATACAAACATATGCATGCACGAATGAACAAAACGTTCCTGGCCTAGATTATTTTAATATGAAACATTAAATACTTTTCCAAATTCAGTCGACATCTCCTTTACGCTTAGTGTAGAATCCTTTACAGTGCCGGGCATCGACGACGCGCTGGAGTTCCAGGCCACGATCAAGTCGATGAACATCATGGGGATGAACAACGAGGACTTCAACTCGATCTTCAGAATAGTCTCCGCGACGCTGCTGTTTGGCTCCATGCAGTTCAAGCAGGAGAGGAACTCCGACCAGGCCACGTTGCCTGACAACACTGTTGCTCAAAAAATTGCTCACTTACTTGGTAAGTTTCTATTTTTTTATACCGTTATTAATTGGTATTTGTTTTACTAAAGATCAATCCCACACCGTTGTAGACCTCAAGTTATAAACTAACCGCATTGACAAGATTATAATTAATTTTTTGCTCAAGATTTTGTAGATCCGCTCCGCATCCGTTATTCCTTATAATTTTTAAATTAAAATGTGCATTTAAATTCATAAACAGCACACAGGTCTGAAAAATAATGTTATCTATAGCTGCGTAATCTGACCGTTTGCTTGTCTTTTTCAGGTCTCTCCGTAACTGAGATGACCAAGGCTTTCCTCAAACCGAGGATCAAGGTCGGTCGCGACTTCGTAACGAAAGCGCAAACGAAAGAACAGGTGGAATTCTCAGTCGAAGCCATCGGCAAAGCGTGCTATGAGCGGCTCTTCAGATGGCTCGTCAACAGAATCAACAGGTCTCTGGACAGAACGAAGAGACAAGGAGCTTCCTTTATCGGTATCCTCGATATGGCTGGTTTCGAAATCTTCGATCTGAACTCCTTCGAACAGCTTTGCATCAACTACACGAACGAAAAACTCCAACAGCTCTTCAATCACACCATGTTCATTCTAGAACAAGAAGAGTACCAACGTGAAGGCATTGAATGGAAATTCATTGACTTCGGTTTGGATCTCCAGCCGACAATCGACCTTATCGACAAACCCATGGGCATCATGGCCTTGCTTGATGAGGAGTGCTGGTTCCCCAAAGCCACGGACAAGACCTTCGTCGAGAAGCTGGTCTCTGCCCACTCCGTCCACCCCAAATTCATGAAGACCGACTTCCGTGGTGTCGCTGACTTTGCGATCATCCACTACGCCGGCAAAGTGGACTATTCCGCTGAGAAATGGCTGATGAAGAACATGGACCCACTGAACGAAAACGTGGTATCCCTGCTCCAGTCTTCCCAGGATCCTTTCGTGTGCCACATCTGGAAGGACGCTGAAATCGTCGGCATGGCGCAACAAGCCATGACAGACACGCAATTCGGTGCCAGAACGAGGAAAGGCATGTTCAGAACTGTCTCCCAACTGTACAAGGAACAGTTGACAAAACTCATGGCCACGCTCAGAAACACCAACCCCAACTTCGTTAGGTGTATCATTCCTAATCACGAAAAGAAAGCGGGTAAGATCGAAGCCCCTCTGGTGTTGGATCAGCTAAGATGCAATGGTGTGTTGGAGGGCATCAGAATATGCAGGCAAGGTTTCCCTAACCGTATACCCTTCCAGGAATTCAGACAGCGATATGAGCTCCTCACACCCAACATCATACCCAAAGGTTTCATGGATGGAAAGAAGGCATGCGAGCAAATGATCGAAGCGCTAGAGCTTGACCACAATCTGTACCGCGTTGGACAGTCAAAGATCTTCTTCAGGGCTGGAGTGTTGGCTCACCTGGAAGAAGAAAGAGATTACAAGATCACGGACTTGATTGTGAACTTCCAGGCGTTCTGCCGAGGTTTCTTGGCCAGGAGGAACTACCAGAAGAGATTGCAACAGCTGAACGCGATCAGGATCATCCAGAGGAATTGCGCAGCTTACCTCAAGCTTAGGAACTGGCAATGGTGGAGATTGTACATAAAGGTAAGATTTGTTTATTTGTAAATTATCTATCGTACATTTTTACTCGAAAATGTTTAAATCTGGATACGTTCTCGAGAACGGCACATCTCTAGCCGGAAGTCTTTGCAATTGAACATGAACAAGTGACCATTCGATGAATTCTCTGAAAAAGTTGAGGATGGATAAACAATGATAGTTATTGTTATAAAATGACGTGTGACTTACTAACCCAGTTCTAAGTCCATCGGTTATGTTATTATTATGTCAAGACCAACTGCGCTCAACTCGAACAATTAGTTATAATACTCGACCTAGAGTTTTGGCAACAGCCTCGGTGTAATGCGAAAGTTATGTAAATAGACCCACTTGTTCACCAGACGGTAGTCGGTAAAATGGTGCGAACTTGTCAGCTTTATTATTCTACTGCTCGTAAGTTTATTTATACTGCGAATTGTTTTGATTGAAAGTTCTACATACAGTTCGATGTGAATTCATTGACTGAGAACGATAACCATTGATTTATTCAGTGAAATTTACATGATAGATTCAATTCATTCCTTCATTCAAATTAATTTTAGTTATTTCGAATCGAGTCACAATCGAGTAGCAATCCAAATGTGGTCTATTTGTTACAGTCTTTCGATGCGTGTTCAGATAGTTAAGTTTATCCAAACCTGGCCTCACCTTGTAAGCCATAGCATTTTGTGCACTTTTGTACAGTGCTATCAGAATGCAATTCGCATTCTATACCTGTCTCGCTCGCTCTTACGCTATCCAGATAAGAACCTCTTAGTTTTCACCTAAATCCGAATCGCAATCGGAAAGCCCACGGACTGTAGTCTAATCTGTAGGTTACCCTTTTACTTTACTTATGACACATCATATAATATAAACTGACTTGAATTAACGTCTTCCAGGTGAAACCTCTCCTAGAAGTGACGAAGCAGGAAGAGAAGCTGACGCAGAAGGAGGACGAGCTCCGTCAGATCCGCGACAAGCTGGACACGCAGATGAAGCGGTGCCAGGAGTACGAGCAGAAGTTCCAGCAGGCCAGCGCCGAGAAGACGCAGCTGGCTGAGCAGCTGCAGGTAACAGAGTCCTATTGATTTCAATACTTCCCTCATTGGAATGAGCAGAAGTGGATTTGCAACCTTTTGCTATAGTAAACCTAAAGGGCTTACTTTATGAAAATTCTAGGGCTACATTGATAGATTTAAAATTGTTATAAAAACCCAAATATCCATAGCCCGGTTGAGTAATGAAGTAAAAGGTTGGAGTTTGGCAGATGGCCAAAAAGAAATAAGGACTTGGCATTAAAACTGTTTTCCAAAGTAGCCCCTGCATTGTAGTCACCAAACAGTGTGATCGATCTTACCGTCTTATGTCTAAAACCAAAATCACCTTTATGATTATGTAAGTTCAGTTTACGTCAAAGAACTGTAGCATTTCATTTTACCCAATATTTTACCGCCAAGCTAACTCATCATACTAGAAATCCTTCTAAGAAAAAAAAATGTGCGACAGGGATAACACGAATACATTTGCCTCTTGTGACACCTGCTGAAGTGAAACTTTCTTATGATTGACAATACACGGTTCCATATTGCTTGACAATGATACACGCGGTTAGTTATACTAGCCGTATAAACCGGATTAAGTATATGAGTACTTCGCTTATGCTAAAAGACGGTGTACTTGTGTACTTGGTAGGTGGCAAAATAAAGACTTGTCGTATGTGTCGCTACAATACAATACAAGTACGCTTTATTGCACACCAACAAACATTTACACACGACATCACATATAAACAAATTAAAAACGGTAGACAACAGGCGGTCTTCGTTCTACGATCTACGCGGCGGTCTACGTCGGTTGCCATCGAGTTTATCTATCATATCTTTAAAGCCATAACAACTAATCAATTCAGATAACATATGTATATTTATCCTTTAATAATGTAACAATCTTGTAAACACTAATCCCTCATTTGCATAATGCAGGCGGAGTTGGAGTTGTGCGCTGAGGCGGAGGAGTCGCGCGCGCGCGCCGCCGCTCGTAAGCAAGAGTTAGAGGAACTTCTGCATGACTTGGAGGGGAGGATCGAGGAGGAGGAGGAGAGGTGCAGCGCGCTGCAGCAGGAGAAGAAGCGGCTGCAGCTCAATATCCAGGTGAGAGATATTCATCATTTAGAAGTAACTGACACTTATAATTTGGGTTTAATTGGCGAGCTACATCCTCGACCCCGTAGTCACTTACCATCAGGTGATACTGAGGTCAATCGCCGGTCAAACTGACATGGTACTTTACTGATCGCCTTTGTATTTCTTGTTTTTATGTACATTAAAGTTTTTACATACATACATACTACGCAATGATAGAATCGCAGATTACAAACAGACTTGTTTAGTGTCATCACCATTAGAAGGCCTTTTATTGTTTTATGATGGCTAAGAACACTGGCATTTCGAACCGCTAACCTGACCGGGTTTCTTTTTCATATCATAACGTTCTATTTTTTTTTTCAGGACCTCGAAGAGCAATTGGAGGAGGAGGAAGCGGCGAGACAGAAGCTGCAGCTGGAGCGTGTCCAGTGCGACGCCAAGCTGAAGAAGCTCGAGGAAGACCTGGCCCTCAGCGACGACACCAACCAGAAACTCGTCAAGGAGAAGAAGGTTCGTTTTAAACTCAGCCATTTTCGATATATCATCGTCGTTTGTTATTGGGGTAGTCGTGCATTCACATAACCTATATATGCTAAATTTTAGCTTTTGAACCTTCTGTTCGGTCATTCTTTGAGACTTTAGAGAGAGAACTTCCTGCTATAGTCGCTTTTCTCAAGTATCTCAATAGCGCCTTGCCTTGGTGACTATACTCGAAACTTCTACCATATACGCACAGTGTATAGTCGCCAGGCTCAGTAGTAATATAGTGTTAACTGTCATTCGTGAACTCTATTGTCTAATTTCACCCATTGAGATGTCATCTAATTTATTGGATCAAAGGAATTTTCTCTCATTCTCACAAAGTTTGCCTGCCCTGTCAACCCGAAGCATATAATGATCCTAAAAGTAGATTTTATGCATTTTACGGATTTGCGGGGAAGGCAAACTTTCTAAGAATAACATTTAACTTGGACGACGATATTTGATATGAGCCGAACAAATCTTTATGGCGCGATCTGCTGCCTGGCAGTCTAAGCAAGGCAAGAAATTCATTTAAAGGAATTATTAACGCATAAATCCTATCTACGTTAAACTAACTCATAATATAATCTTTCTTCTAGATCCTAGAAGAGCGCGCGAACGACCTCTCCCAAGCGTTAGCCGAAGAGGAAGAAAAAGCCAAACATCTGAGCAAGCTCAAAGCGAAACAGGAGTCCGCCATCGCGGAGCTGGAGGAGAAGCTGCTGAAGGACCACCAGCTGCGGCAGGAGGCGGACCGCGCCAAGCGCAAGCTGGAGACCGAGCTGCAGGACGTCAAGGAGCAGCTGGTCGAGAGGAAGGCGCAGCTGGACGAGCTGCAGATTGTGCTCGGTGAGTTGTTGTTGTCATAACAAAGACAAGCAGGAGTCCGCCATCGCGGTGCTGGAGGAGAAGCTGCTGACGGACCACCAGCTGCGGCAGGAGGCGGACCGCGCCAAGCGCAAGCTGGAGACCGAGCTGCAGGACGTCAAGGAGCAGCTGGTCGAGAGGAAGGCGCAGCTGGACGAGCTGCAGATTGTGCTCGGTGAGTTGTTGTTGTCATAACAAAGACAAGCAGGAGTCCGCCATCGCGGTGCTGGAGGAGAAGCTGCTGACGGACCACCAGCTGCGGCAGGAGGCGGACCGCGCCAAGCGCAAGCTGGAGACCGAGCTGCAGGACGTCAAGGAGCAGCTGGTCGAGAGGAAGGCGCAGCTGGACGAGCTGCAGATTGTGCTCGGTGAGTTGTTGTTGTCATAACAAAGACAAGCAGGAGTCCGCCATCGCGGAGCTGGAGGAGAAGCTGCTGACGGACCACCAGCTGCGGCAGGAGGCGGACCGCGCCAAGCGCAAGCTGGAGACCGAGCTGCAGGACGTCAAGGAGCAGCTGGTCGAGAGGAAGGCGCAGCTGGACGAGCTGCAGATTGTGCTCGGTGAGTTGTTGTTGTCATAACAAAGACAAGCAGGAGTCCGCCATCGCGGTGCTGGAGGAGAAGCTGCTGACGGACCACCAGCTGCGGCAGGAGGCGGACCGCGCCAAGCGCAAGCTGGAGACCGAGCTGCAGGACGTCAAGGAGCAGCTGGTCGAGAGGAAGGCGCAGCTGGACGAGCTGCAGATTGTGCTCGGTGAGTTGTTGTTGTCATAACAAAGACAAGCAGGAGTCCGCCATCGCGGAGCTGGAGGAGAAGCTGCTGACGGACCACCAGCTGCGGCAGGAGGCGGACCGCGCCAAGCGCAAGCTGGAGACCGAGCTGCAGGACGTCAAGGAGCAGCTGGTCGAGAGGAAGGCGCAGCTGGACGAGCTGCAGATTGTGCTCGGTGAGTTGTTGTTGTCATAACAAAGACAAGCAGGAGTCCGCCATCGCGGAGCTGGAGGAGAAGCTGCTGAAGGACCACCAGCTGCGGCAGGAGGCGGACCGCGCCAAGCGCAAGCTGGAGACCGAGCTGCAGGACGTCAAGGAGCAGCTGGTCGAGAGGAAGGCGCAGCTGGACGAGCTGCAGATTGTGCTCGGTGAGTTGTTGTTGTCATAACAAAGACAAGCAGGAGTCCGCCATCGCGGAGCTGGAGGAGAAGCTGCTGACGGACCACCAGCTGCGGCAGGAGGCGGACCGCGCCAAGCGCAAGCTGGAGACCGAGCTGCAGGACGTCAAGGAGCAGCTGGTCGAGAGGAAGGCGCAGCTGGACGAGCTGCAGATTGTGCTCGGTGAGTTGTTGTTGTCATAACAAAGACAAGCAGGAGTCCGCCATCGCGGAGCTGGAGGAGAAGCTGCTGACGGACCACCAGCTGCGGCAGGAGGCGGACCGCGCCAAGCGCAAGCTGGAGACCGAGCTGCAGGACGTCAAGGAGCAGCTGGTCGAGAGGAAGGTGCAGCTGGACGAGCTGCAGATTGTGCTCGGTGAGTTGTTGTTGTCATAACAAAGACAAGCAGGAGTCCGCCATCGCGGAGCTGGAGGAGAAGCTGCTGACGGACCACCAGCTGCGGCAGGAGGCGGACCGCGCCAAGCGCAAGCTGGAGACCGAGCTGCAGGACGTCAAGGAGCAGCTGGTCGAGAGAAAGGCGCAGCTGGACGAGCTGCAGATTGTGCTCGGTGAGTTGTTGTTGTCATAACAAAGACAAGCAGGAGTCCGCCATCGCGGAGCTGGAGGAGAAGCTGCTGACGGACCACCAGCTGCGGCAGGAGGCGGACCGCGCCAAGCGCAAGCTGGAGACCGAGCTGCAGGACGTCAAGGAGCAGCTGGTCGAGAGGAAGGCGCAGCTGGACGAGCTGCAGATTGTGCTCGGTGAGTTGTTGTTGTCATAACAAAGACAAGCAGGAGTCCGCCATCGCGGAGCTGGAGGAGAAGCTGCTGACGGACCACCAGCTGCGGCAGGAGGCGGACCGCGCCAAGCGCAAGCTGGAGACCGAGCTGCAGGACGTCAAGGAGCAGCTGGTCGAGAGGAAGGCGCAGCTGGACGAGCTGCAGATTGTGCTCGGTGAGTTGTTGTTGTCATAACAAAGACAAGCAGGAGTCCGCCATCGCGGAGCTGGAGGAGAAGCTGCTGACGGACCACCAGCTGCGGCAGGAGGCGGACCGCGCCAAGCGCAAGCTGGAGACCGAGCTGCAGGACGTCAAGGAGCAGCTGGTCGAGAGAAAGGCGCAGCTGGACGAGCTGCAGATTGTGCTCGGTGAGTTGTTGTTGTCATAACAAAGACAAGCAGGAGTCCGCCATCGCGGAGCTGGAGGAGAAGCTGCTGACGGACCACCAGCTGCGGCAGGAGGCGGACCGCGCCAAGCGCAAGCTGGAGACCGAGCTGCAGGACGTCAAGGAGCAGCTGGTCGAGAGGAAGGCGCAGCTGGACGAGCTGCAGATTGTGCTCGGTGAGTTGTTGTTGTCATAACAAAGACAAGCAGGAGTCCGCCATCGCGGAGCTGGAGGAGAAGCTGCTGACGGACCACCAGCTGCGGCAGGAGGCGGACCGCGCCAAGCGCAAGCTGGAGACCGAGCTGCAGGACGTCAAGGAGCAGCTGGTCGAGAGGAAGGCGCAGCTGGACGAGCTGCAGATTGTGCTCGGTGAGTTTATAAAAAAAAAAACAGACAACTTCACATATCGAACTAGTCCCAAATTACGAGTAAGCTCAAGAAAGCTTTTGTTATGGGTACTAGACGACGATATACATACTTATAAAGATAAATATATACTTAAATACATAGAACTACCATGTCTCAAGAACAAATATTCGAGTTCATCACACAAATATTTGCCCTAGCCGGGATTCAAACCCGGGACCACTGATTCAGTTAGCAGGTGCTCTACAAACTGCGTCGTTAATGTTATTGTTACAAAAATAATTAATCCTTAAATACATTTGGTTTCTAAAATGATACTACATTGTATTATTGATAATCCATTTCCATTTCGAATTTGAGACTCAGCTTGACGAAGTCTGAATTAATTTTGAGTTGATTTTCGACGTGTGTCATTTCGATGGCATCGCTTTAGATACTTCATGCACCTAAGGGTTAAATTGCGGTCAAAAGGGTGTTTATTTAATTTGACGACGCAGATTTGTAGTACACCTTCTTGCTGAGCCGGCGGTCCGGGTTCGAAGCCCGGCCAGGGCAAATATTTATTTATTTATTTATTTAATCTTTATTGCACAAAAGAAAAACAAATCGTACAAAAGGCGGACTTAATGCCATAGGGCATTCTCTACCAGTCAACCATCGGGCAAAGCAGATAAGTTGTATTAATATTTGTGTGAAGAATGACGAATATTTGTTCCCAGGTCATGATACCGTCCGAAAGATATGTATACCGTCGTCTATTACACATAGTACAAGCATTGTTCAGTTTGGGACTGGTTCATTTGTGTAACATTGTCCTTTAATATTTACTGCAATTTGTGGCCGGCAACTATGACTGACACCCTACGCTAGAGCGTGATGCAAATTATGGCCGGGCCGTATATCGCAGCAAAACGTGACCCGTTCAGAATCTCCTTTCTCGGCGCATTGTCCAAATGGACGAGGCGTGTCAGTTCCAAGTCACGCAAGGGGGCCCTTTGCGTGACTTGGAACTGACAGACAAACAAAAACAAAAAAAAAAAAACAGAATCCCCTTACTAATGTATAGTCTAGTCTCCAGACTCTGTAGTAATATAGAGTGTGTTCCTCAGCCAAGCGCGAGGAGGAGCTGGCTCTGGCGCAGACGCGCGCGGACGAGGAGGGCGCTCTCCGCGCGGGTGCGCAGAAGGCGGCGCGCGAGGCGGAGTCGGCGCTGGCGGACGCGCACGAGGACCTGGAGGCGGAGCGCGCCGCGCGCACCAAGGCCGAGAAGCTGCGCCGAGACCTCAACGAGGAGCTGGAGGCGCTCAAGAGCGAGCTGCTCGACTCGCTCGACACCACGGCCGGTCAGTACGAAGCCATCATGCTACTTGTCACTTATTGACCCTTAAATGCATACAATTACACTAATTTTATTTCTGAAATGACGTAATTACCAATGAAATCCACGTCAGTTTGAGACTTAGGGACAATCTTGACAAAGTTTATATTGACTATATACAGGTTTTGACATGTTTCATTTCAGTAACGTGTATATATTATATACATGCATTTAAGGGTTAAGCTAGAGAAACGTTTGACGTAAAGAAGGACCGATAGCGCGAACATATTATGAATGGTCGTAATGGAGAATGGATGAAATTTAAAAAACATATCTTGATTTTTTGTTTATAGCTCGAAACAACCCCCCTTCATTCCTACAATGAGTGGGGAAACATAACAAGTTTTTAGACAAAATGATCTGCGATGATGTAGTTGTAGTATATTCCTCGATAGCAAAAATAAAATTGCGCGCAATCTTTTCTCGAGCTGCAAATTTTAAAACAGATGGACAGAATAACGTTAGTATCTATTTATGTGTTATTACTTCTTGTTAAATATGTTTATTTATTATAATTTCCAGCGTGAATGAGTCTGAGCTGTATTCGTCACAAAATTAAGTATTGATTGTTGAGTGCTATCATCTATCAGACTGAGATTTACAACAACTCGTGAAATGTAGTCACGTATGTGTTTTTTATACAATTCGTATATTGTTGTAAAATTTTCATCCTATACTTGTCAAGTATGGTTGAGAAGGATAAAAACCAATTGACGCTTGTGTGACTGCTTCAACGTGTCTATATTGGTTTTGAGTTTTAGCTTCATCAATCATTAAACATTTCATATAAAGTGAGAAGGACTCCATCTTGACTGGCGTGGTGTTTGTTCATTCACATTCTCAAGTTTATACGTACTAAGTAATGATACGTCGTTTGTATTAAAAACCTTCAAACAATTCCAAGTTTTGCTACTTTTTCAGATCTTTAAAGTACAGCAATTTTTATCCAGCAACCATTTTCTGAGAATTTTGCCTTCTACAGATAAACACTCACAAGCAACTTTTATGCAATTAAATCGCCTGGTGACAACTAAAACTCACAAAAAAACATTTTCACCACTTTTCAAAACCTGGTACCTAATTAGCAGTTTAATACTGAGATACAAGTTTTCTTTTAACACGTCCACTGTCCCAGTGTGAACCTTATATCTCTGTTATAGAGGCTTGCCGTGACCCCACATGTGGGACACGGACAGTGAACGTGTTAAGAGGCCTTATTCCTTAAAAGAATTTTTTTTTTCATATTATGACAATTGATAATGTCAACCAACTTTTTGAAGTGAATAATACGTTTCCCCGAGTTCTAGGTAGTAACATAGCTATTTCATGCTTTTATTCCGTGCCGTCGAAAATACATTGAAAAAAAAAAACTAATTTTCCGCGTGAATTTTGTCAATTTCGAGTAGTTTTTGAAACAAAAAAATCAATGTAAAATTCAAACTGTAGGTTTCAAATATATACCAATAAATCCCAATAGCCCTGTTCTAGGTAGTAACGTCAATAATATGTTAAAAAACATGTTTGATCATAGAGCAAAATGTCTAAAGCAATCAGCATTTTAAAAGGAATAAGGCCTCTTAAGTAGGTACGCGTTACTTAGTGAGTTTTGGTTGTTAACAGACGAAATATTCTAAAATGATATGTCTGTCAACAGCGCAACAAGAGCTTCGCTCGAAGCGCGAGCAAGAGGTGGCAGTGCTGAAGCGAAGCCTGGAGGAGGAAGCCGCTACTCATGAGAGCTCGCTCGCAGAACAGCGCCACAAGCATTCACAGGAGCTCCAGCAGTTGATGGAGCAGCATGAGCAGATCAAGAAGAATAAAGCTGGTAAGTAGAACGGTATACTGTCTAGTCGAAGGTTTATTTCGTCGAATTTTCACTTCGCAGAATTTTTATTCCTCTTTAGTCGTACATTTTTCATAATTATAGCTAATATCATTTTAGTTTGTTTTATAAGTTATAACAATCCCAAATAGTTGACGGTTTCAGAGAAAAATGCTTTCTACGAAATGAAACATTTGAGGAAAAATTATTCTGCATCGGTTTAGTGAATACTACCTGTCACTTTTCTTTCATTACCGTGCGAGCAAGACAAGTGACACTGAGTAGCGCAAGTGAAGTCGCGGCAAGATATTATAGCTCTGCTGGTTAGATTGATCGTGGGTTTCTCGGACTGAACGGTCCGGACTGATGGACTGAACCGACGGCAGAATCAGCGTTAACTTTGCACCTCATTTGTATCCGGCACCGTACATACCAGGTTCCAACTTAACTTAACCCCGCCAGTTAAGATGGTATAAGTGTTTGTACGGAACCCTCGGTGCGCGAGTCAGACTCGCACTCGGCCGGTTTTTTTATTTATAACCGCCCCCGCGCTCTCGGCAGCCCGGTTGTGCAGCCCGGCTGCGGCAGCCAGGCAAACGTATAGGAATTAGTGGCTGCCTAGTGCGTGGGCTCCTATACATTTTCATTACAGATACAGATAGAGATAATTTATTAATAAAAGCAAATGCATTTTACAAGTCACATTTCAATATTTGTTCGACTCTTGCCACTACGTTTTATAAACTAATGTTTCATAGAAACTGGATTGAAACATTTGCAGTTTTTATTTTCAAGAAATCTCGATTGATAAAATCATACATTTTAGTTACAATATAATCTATAAAAATAGTTAAATAATTTGATGATACGAGCATATTGTTTACAACTTTGTAAATATTTTCAACTTGTTCATTTCGCTTAGATATACGAACTTTATAGCATATCAAACTACAACCTTTTTCAGTTTACATATCAAAGTCAACTGACACTGACGCGACCAAAAATCAAATCCCACATTCTATTTGTGACATCAACAAAACGTCAAAAAAAAACTTTAGAGAGCTCTACAATAATTTGTTAAATCTTTTATTTATAAATGTAATATTCCGCCATGGCCGCGGAAGCCAAACGACTGAAGAACGTGAAGTTCGGTCTATCGAAGGATGACGAGGAGCCGAGTTTGGCAGAGTTTCCGCTGGAGGAGGGCCGCGCGTTCCACTTCGCGCGCGACTACTGGGAGAGCCGCAGCGCGCCGCCCGGCGCCGGCGCCGGCAAGACTGCCGCGGAGGTGGCGCGCTGTTAGTGCCACCTCCTTTAAGGCTGATTTAGACGAAGACAATTTTGAGACGCCTAAATGACGGCGCCAGTGATTACCGCACATCACACCTCCGACCGTTTAGACAATGACTATTTTCAGCCGCCTAAATCTCGCCGCCAGTGACCAGCGAGCCGTGTTTACACAGTGCTTTTTTTCAGTACCAGTTATTAGTGGCAGCGAGAGACGCGGAGGGGGGGTCACTGGCGCCAAAAAATAGGCCCGTGTTCTATTCCGCGCCAGCGATGGCATGCCGCGAAATAATGGCGCGGAAAGTGTTTATACGGTGCCTTTTCGAGGCGCCGTAATTTAGGCGTCTCAAAATTGTCTTCGTCTAAATCAGCCTTTACCGTCCTGATATACTTAGCCTGCTCGTATACTTGGCCGCAGAAACGATAATCTTTATACAAAGGATTTGCGAAGGATGAAGCCGGTTTTGGTTTTATTTGTGTACGACGAATAAATACGCATAGAACGATAGTCTTCATACAAGATTTGCGGAGGATGAAGCCGGTTTTGTTTTTATGTGTGTTTATTTACGAACCAGCGGGCCATATTTTTCCGTGACTTCAGTTGTCGCGCGACTCAGCGTCACCTGTTTTGCTCGCATGGTATTGAATTTAAAGTGACAGGTAGTATTGCGACAAGGACGTTTTGCTTGTGATATTGACTTTGTGACAGATGCGTACCCGGTCGAAACTGAGCCTGTGACAGGCCGTGGCTCACTAAAACTGGCTTCACTTTCAAGCGCTGACTAGGCTTCTAGGTGTATTATTCTAAGTAATTCGGTTGGTGTAACGGCAACGGCTAAATAAGTGATTCAAATTGATAGTGACTTAGACTTATTGAGCCCGGAGGAAGCAATTCAGGTGCAGGCTCTTCGATCGTTCAGGCGGAACCATAGATCTGTTTTTCTAAGTGAGGTCTTCTTTATTGTCTTATAAGTATAAAACAATGAAAAAAACACATTGTACTTGTTAAAATACATATTTGTGGTCCTATAACTAAGCTAGGCAGGTTCCTCATATTACGTATGTATGTACCTAATATAGATTGTACCATTGTTTCCAGGTCTGGAGAAAGCCAAACAAGCCTTAGAAGCGGAGAATGCCGACTTGGCCACGGAACTGAAGTCTGCGAGCGCTGCACGAGCCGAAGGCGAACGCCGACGCAAGCAGGCTGAGGCTCAGTTGGTCGAATTAGCCGCTAAACTACAGGAAAACGAACGATCACGGTAAGTGTTCAAGTATGAATTGGCACTTAGTTTCTTTGACAGTGCATACAAATGCAGTACACACTTGCTTAATCTAATACGGTCTTTGACTATAGTAATAATATTGTTTATCGATAAAACCACTAAACACGAATTCAAAAATACACGGAGCCAAATAAACTACCACTAACATCATCATACTATTTTTTATTGGGGAAAAATTAAAATGACGTGTTTTGACTACCTACTGATTTTTATGACGTCACAAGCCAGTATTTTCATAGAAAGCTCATACTTACAGATCGTTTTTGACATTTGATAAAGAGTTGCTGATTTGAGCTGTCATCAAATACCGTGTTTTAGCATTCGTTAGAGACAAAAAAAAAACAGGCGCCATTGAAGTTGATAAATCTCTCGCTTATTTTCAACTTGAATTCTTTGGATTGAGCGTTGTGTATTCTATAGTACTGTTACCGATACCATGAATATCACGTAGCACTTTAAAAAAATGCCGCTTAAATAAGAACATGTTTGACGCCACTGATCTATTGAGTATGTTATGGTTTTACAGCATTATTCACTACTATAAACTCTGATTTATTGTTTCAGTGCGGAGGTGCAGGAGAAATGCGTGCGACTGCAGAGCGAGGCGGAGCAGGCGCTCGCGCAGCTCGAACAGGCGGAGCTGAAGGCCTCCGCCGCCGTCAAGCAGGCCGCCACCATCGGCGCGCAACACGCCGAAGCGCAGGTGCCATAGCATTAAAACATTTATTCATTAATCATCACAAATTCCACTTACGTTAAGTTATTACAAAGTACTGAATTGTTTTTAATTTGTAAGATGATATCCTATATAGACTAGACGACGATATACGAGGTGCCCATGAGCATTGCGAAAGATTTTAACCACGCATTCCTTAGGTCCTAAGGAGTAGTAAATCTGATGTAAACCTAGGCAAATTTATGTTTTTTTTTTATTTTTCCATACAATAAATACTTGATAAAAAATAATAAGGCGGTAATCCTGACGATGCGCGCCGTATTCAGGAGTACCGCGTAGGTTCATATAAGATTTATTACTCCTTAGGACCTAAGGAACGCGTGGTTAAAATCTTTCGCAATGCTCATGGGCACCTTGTATATTATGTATATCGTCGTCTAGTACCCATAGTACAAGCTTTGTTTAGTTTGGGACTAGGTCGATTTGTGTAAGATTGTCCCTTATAATATTTATTTATTTATTTATTTATTATATTTTTTTCGGGATCGTCTTCCTTTAAAGAAAGACACTTTTTTTCACGGAAGTCCTAAATTTTTTAGTATGTTGAAAATGTCAACCTATAGATTAGGTTAGGTTAGGTTTGCATTCCAAAATATTTTATGGCTTCAGAAAAAAAAATGCTTTCGACGAAATGAAAATTCGATGAAACGTTTGTCTATAAAACAAGGATACACCATTTTTTTTATAGTCCTTTCTATAAGGATCTACAAGCTGCGACTCCTTACCATAGTTTTACAAAATATTTTTTAATTTTTTCGATATGACAGTCTTTGCGAATATTTTATTGACTGAAGGGCCTTAAGGTGCCTTTGGATTGAAGAGCTATTAGATTGGTTGGCTAGCTTGAAGTGTAACATTTTTCAACTTTTAGCTTTAGTATAAACGAATCGGTCTGTTGAGTTTTCCTTTTATCTGTTGAAACACTCTAAAATAATGTTCATTTGTAGGCACTGCTGGAAGAGGAAACGAAGCAAAAGCTCGCTCTACAGACGCGCCTGCGCAATGTGGAACAACAGCTCGAGCAGGCGCGCGACCAGCTCGAGGAGGAGGAAGAAGCCAAGAAGAACTTCGAGAAACAGGTACATACTTCAACCCGTCCAGCATAACTGTGACACGCTGCTCTTTGTCACTTTCCTGTCAATACTGTGCGAGCGAGACAGGTGTCGCTATGTCGCGCGATAAGCGAAGTCGCGTCAAGACTAGCCCCGCTGAGACGACTTCTGTTTAGTATACAACCTTTTTAAGCTATACTGACTTCATGAAAGGCAGGGTCACTGGCCGCTTCGCTGTTCTAGAAACAGTATAACTGTACACACGAATTTCAAATCTGTGAGTAAATATTGAGGTGTCCAAAAACCTTATATAAAAAAGGCAGAGAATAACCAGGAAGATGACGGAGGCCTCCCAACGCAGAACATCTGCAGCAGCGGTAAAACCTCGCTATTTGATTTTAGGTCTGGTTAGGCTTTTATGTTAGGCTATTACGCCAAGAATTTCCACATGTACAGTATTCATTATATTCTATTGAAATGACTATTATCTATTGAATTATGACTTGCTGAATTTGTTTATCATGTTGACGATCACCGTATAGATTCGTGTATATTTACTATGTGTAATTTATAATGTATCCCTATATGTGTGAAATAAATATAATATAATCTAATATATTTGGGTTTTTGTTGCATGTTCCCAATTCTTGTATAGGCAAGAATTTGGAATATGCAACAAAACTATGAGGATTCGTCGATTCATAACTATGATGAGTTGGTTTTTTTTTGTCCGTGGCACTGATTACACTAAACAAGTGTAAGTGTAACGATTAAAACGCGATATTTCAAAAATAAAAAGTTGCAGACCAGATACATATATAATAATGACCATGTTCATAATGATCAGGTTGCTGCCCTCACCATACAAGTGGCGGAAGCGAAGAAGAAGGCAGAGGAAGAGGCTGAAGCCGCCGCCATACTGGAGGAGGCTCGCAAGAAGCTCAGCAAGGACATCGAGGCGCTGCACCGACAGATCGACGAGCTGCAGCAGGCCAACGACAAGCTCGACAAGAGTGAGTCACAGTCATTTTATTTTATATGACTTTTTTTATACTACGACGGTGACAAACAATTATGTCCGGCCTGATGTTAGGCAGTTACCGCCGCCTATGGACGATTGCGACGCCAGGAGCATCACACGCGCGTTGCCGACCATTTAAGTACCTATTTACTCCCCTATTGATGAACCGCATGCTGTAGCCCCCGGGGAAAACCTCGGCAGCTCATTCCACATGCGGAGCGTTCGCGGTAGGAAATTCCTCTGAAACCGCACTCGACCATTTAGGCTCCAGTGTGTGAGGATGAACACCATACCTATGGCGAGCAGTGCGATGGTAGAAAGACAACATCCCATTATACAGACGTTAGAACACACACAAGGAGGCAAAAAACTTGAACTGTATCAGCGCTGGTTAGCCATCACTGCCAGTGAGTCGGGACTTTGTGTGGGAGTATAACCCGCTGGGATTATCTCCGCGCCAGAGCCTTTTTTTTACTATTTTGATTGAGCACCATAATCTCAATATTTTTGAATGATTATTTATTTTTCAGTGAAAATAATTATTGAAAAAAAGTAAAAAAAATGAGGACATACTCGAGATTCCATTTTCTCTCGGCCATGGCCGCCGTGTAAGAGATACGTATTTGGTAGTTTGGAGTTGGAATATACTGTGGCAAGACGCATGTGGGGCAAAACGTTTCAGACGTTTGACATTTTTCAAGATAAATATATATACGACATTATAGTTTTTTGACGCTGAATATTATTTTACATTATTTTAACTATAGAAGCTATCATAAAATAATATAAAAATAATGATAACATCTTGTCTACATCACTTTTGAGAAAAACTTAATCATGGCCTGATCATTTCTGTTCCACACAAAGTCTTTGGTCCCCTTTGGCTAAGATGAGAAAAATATTGAACAATGAAATATTTCCTTAGGTTATGTTATATTGTGATCTTCAGGTAAAAAGAAGATCCAAGCGGAACTCGAAGACACCAACATCGAGTTGGAAGCGCAACGCGCCAAAGTCATGGAACTTGAGAAAAAACAGAAGAGCTTCGACAAGGTACGTCGTACTTTATTATGGATTTAAAGGTCGAAGAACGCGTGCGTGCAGGCTTCCACGCAAGCAGTGTGACAACTCTTTTAGAAATTCATACTTTGCAACGCGAACGCCGCACGCATTCGGTGTTACATACAAATTACATTACAAAAAATTAAGGCTCTATCCGTCCGAAAATGCTGATTGTTTTTGACATTTTTCTCTATGATCAAACATGTTTCTTAACATATTAACAATGTTACTTGTTAGAACAGGGCTATTGCAATTTATTGGTATATATTTGAAACCTTCAGTTATTTCGCATTGATAATTTTTTGTTTCAAAAACTTATTTTCAACTGCACGCAATGAAAACATGAAATAGCTGTTACTTTCTAGAACTCATGGAAAAGTATTATTCACTTTAAAAAGTTGGTTGCAATTATCAATTTATTTGTCATAATATAAAAAAAAAATACATTTTAAAATGTATAAGGCCTCTTAAGCCTTGTTCGTAATATTGATAGTTTTGTTTCAGGTTGTGGCAGAGGAACGAGCAGTTGCGGAGCGATACGCGGCCGAGAGAGACCAGGCCGAGCGCGAAGCGCGCGACAAGGAGACCAGAGTGCTCTCGCTCACTCGAGAACTAGATGACGCCGCCGAGAAGGTATACTCGATATTGTACTTTACACATAACTAAGAGTAATTCGTCACATATATCATTAAAAATTGACTTGATAAGGATTGACTTGTTTAGTACGCCGTTTGTGTCACTTGGTATTCAAATCGAAATCATATCTATTATACTTCATTACGCCTAAAATCGTACAATAGAATCTACTTTTCACTGTCGATATATACTTTATTCCTTGTGGTGCACCGCTATTTTAATTTGAACAATCTGATTATGAAATGTCTTACAGATTGAAGAACTAGAACGCACGAAGCGTCTCCTACAATCGGAACTCGACGAGCTTGCGAACACGCAAGGCACGGCGGACAAGAACGTGCACGAGCTAGAAAAGGCGAAACGCGCTCTGGAATCGCAGCTGGCAGAGTTGCGCGCGCAGAACGAAGAGATAGAAGACGACCTGCAACTCACTGAAGATGCTAAACTCCGCTTGGAAGTTAACATGCAGGCTATGCGGGCACAATTTGAGAGGGATCTCCAGGTGAACTTTGATATATATTCTAGGTTCTGGCGTAGTCGATAGGATAGGGTCCAATGGTACTCTTTGCTGCGCGCACGAAGAGATAAAAGATCACCTACACTTTATTTAAGATCTATACTGCGTTTGGAAGTAGCCATGCTGGCTATGCGAATAGAGTTTGATATTGTGATTAATTTGCAAGTAAGCGGCTCAGCGATACGTTGTTGTGACGCTTATTTAAGTCAGACAATGAGAAACATAGAGATAGTATGAAGCTCAAAATGTTACTGGCGCACTCGGTAGGATGCTTAGGAGGCATAGTCGTAAATACAATAGAATAATTAATTCACTTGGTTAACATTGCTGCCGTGCTCAAAATTCAAAAAGGTTGCCTTTTAGCTTAGCACGGCAGATTGGCAAATATACTTACGCGTACCAAGAAGTTTACCAATTCCTTCGTCTGCGGAACTACTAAAAAGGAACTCTTTGCCGGTACATGTGTTTCCTCCTTCTTATAACATGGGACTCCTTCAAACGAAGCGCGTAAAAGCATCTCTCGGGCCAGCATGGCAGTGTCACAAGGCACCGTTGGTATCTTGTAATTTGCCATTGCAACTTGGGCTCCTTTTTGCTTACCATCAGGCGAAGAGAAGTCACTATGTTGTGCCAACATAAAAAAAATGCTTTTCTCAAACATGTGTGCATTATAACAGTATTCGTATAGGCTGGGAAGCTTTTTTTTAAACATAGCGTCTGTGTTCAAAAACAGGCTAAACAGCAGAGTTTTTTTTAAGTATTTTTTTTTTTATTTCATTGAATAATGTTTGATAAAAGCACTATTCATGCTTTAGCCGTGAAAAGGGCTTGCCGGCTTCGTATCACTATCCATCTACATCTACTCACCCGGCAAGCCCTTCTTTCCCGGCGTCTGCAGTAATGTACCATTAATAAATGACAGGCCAAGGAAGAGCAAGGCGAGGAGAAGCGCCGCGGCATCGTGAAGCAACTCCGCGACCTGGAGGCGGAGCTGGAGGAGGAGCGCAAGCAGCGCGCCGCCGCGCTCGCCATGAGGAAGAAGCTCGAGGGCGAGCTCAAGGACGCCGAGCAGGCGCTGCATCTCGCCAACAAGGTATGTATATACATGACAGGACAAGGAAGAGCAAGGCGAGGAGAAGCGCCGCGGCATCGTGAAGCAACTCCGCGACCTGGAGGCGGAGCTGGAGGAGGAGCGCAAGCAGCGCGCCGCCGCGCTCGCCATGAGGAAGAAGCTCGAGGGCGAGCTCAAGGACGCCGAGCAGGCGCTGCATCTCGCCAACAAGGTATGTATATACATGACAGGACAAGGAAGAGCAAGGCGAGGAGAAGCGCCGCGGCATCGTGAAGCAACTCCGCGACCTGGAGGCGGAGCTGGAGGAGGAGCGCAAGCAGCGCGCCGCCGCGCTCGCCATGAGGAAGAAGCTCGAGGGCGAGCTCAAGGACGCCGAGCAGGCGCTGCATCTCGCCAACAAGGTATGTATATACATGACAGGACAAGGAAGAGCAAGGCGAGGAGAAGCGCCGCGGCATCGTGAAGCAACTCCGCGACCTGGAGGCGGAGCTGGAGGAGGAGCGCAAGCAGCGCGCCGCCGCGCTCGCCATGAGGAAGAAGCTCGAGGGCGAGCTCAAGGACGCCGAGCAGGCGCTGCATCTCGCCAACAAGGTATGTATATACATGACAGGACAAGGAAGAGCAAGGCGAGGAGAAGCGCCGCGGCATCGTGAAGCAACTCCGCGACCTGGAGGCGGAGCTGGAGGAGGAGCGCAAGCAGCGCGCCGCCGCGCTCGCCATGAGGAAGAAGCTCGAGGGCGAGCTCAAGGACGCCGAGCAGGCGCTGCATCTCGCCAACAAGGTATGTATATACATGACAGGACAAGGAAGAGCAAGGCGAGGAGAAGCGCCGCGGCATCGTGAAGCAACTCCGCGACCTGGAGGCGGAGCTGGAGGAGGAGCGCAAGCAGCGCGCCGCCGCGCTCGCCATGAGGAAGAAGCTCGAGGGCGAGCTCAAGGACGCCGAGCAGGCGCTGCATCTCGCCAACAAGGTATGTATATACATGACAGGACAAGGAAGAGCAAGGCGAGGAGAAGCGCCGCGGCATCGTGAAGCAACTCCGCGACCTGGAGGCGGAGCTGGAGGAGGAGCGCAAGCAGCGCGCCGCCGCGCTCGCCATGAGGAAGAAGCTCGAGGGCGAGCTCAAGGACGCCGAGCAGGCGCTGCATCTCGCCAACAAGGTATGTATATACATGACAGGACAAGGAAGAGCAAGGCGAGGAGAAGCGCCGCGGCATCGTGAAGCAACTCCGCGACCTGGAGGCGGAGCTGGAGGAGGAGCGCAAGCAGCGCGCCGCCGCGCTCGCCATGAGGAAGAAGCTCGAGGGCGAGCTCAAGGACGCCGAGCAGGCGCTGCATCTCGCCAACAAGGTATGGATACCGGCTGAAATCATTCTTACCCTGGCCCTTACCTTAACCGATGCGAAGTTAGCCGAAGTATGGATTTTCGCAGTGAAGTGCCTCACCTCACACTCATATTCTCCCAATTTCCGTCAACTTCGCGAGTAGTGTGGAGCCGCTATTACCTTATTTTATATTATTTCTTAGTCTAAACTCTAAACATTGATTTGGATAATCTTGTTCATCTGCTCAATGTGTACCAATAACATAATTTGTAATTGCATAATTTTCGGAAAATATGCTTACTGGTTGTTAGTTTATTTCGGCTTTCTTCTCAACAGCGGTCTTGTGTAATGCCCGTAGAATCCGATTCCGACTTGTAAAAGTGCCTGTACAATGATTGCACATCTTTTCTGCAACGCTGCGCTTGTACTTTGTTACTTACTCTAAAATAATGTCAACAACCCTGCACGCGCAGCAATTAGGGACATATGATTTTAACTATAAGTTTTTATAATATTCAGTGTTAGATTGAGCGTGGTAAAATAAACATCTTATCCGCATTTAGGGTGTTTTCACTCTCTCGGCACTCGCTTTGGCAAACTGACATTGACATCCAGTTGCATCCTCGTACAGTGCCCTTGTGACTTACTTACAGAATTAAGTTTGTAAATTAGATTTTCGAGTTCAAGGCCGGGCTGGTAACTTTTGAAACTGTCGAACGATGAGATCGTCTATTTTACCTTGAGATCTGAAGTTTATCTAATGTGTCACAGGTCAAAGAAGACGCCACTAAGCAACTGAAGAAACTTCAGCAACAGCTGAAGGAAGCGGTCCGCGAGGCGGAAGAGGCGCGCGCCGGCAAGGAGGAGGCCTGCGCGTCGGCGCGCGACGCCGAGCGCCGCGTCAAGGCGCTGGAGGCCGAGGCCATGCAGCACGCCGAGGAGCTGGCCGGCGCCGAGCGCGCGCGCCGCCAGGCCGAGGCCGAGCGGGACGATCTGCTCGACGAGCTCAACAACACCACCAGCAAGGTAACTGCACACACTAACCACAATCAGGAACCGCACAAGGTATATACACCCCAGGCCAAAAGTATGGAAACAAGCTTATATTACTATACAAACCTGTGATTTCCTTACGGAATAACTTACAAAATCACAATATAAAAATGATTAGGTACATTTTAAAGGTCAATAACGCAAATTCTGCTTATGAAAATTGCCAGTACAACATTTTGTAGAAAGGCAATAAAAAAACGACGTCATGCACTATGTCCCGGAGTTAGGTAAGTATATATGTATTTTTACAAAATGCAAATGTTTTAATAGTGGATGTTCTATTTTTTCATCTTTTGGGGGTGGCCTAACGGTTACTAACATTTACACAAGGAATAATTATTGGAAACTTTAAATATTATTCAAAGAATAAACTTCGTTTCTATATTTTTGGCCTGGGGTGTAACTACACAAGGTAAACACACACAGTGACCGCACACAGAGACAGACTCACCGCACATTTTTGGAACACGAGCCGATATTAGTGTACAATACAATCCAAAATGATTCTACAATACAATAAAAAAAAAGGTTAAAAATTTACACGGATACAAAAAATTTAATAACGGTAGACAACAGGCGGTCTTATCGCTAAAGAGCGATCTCTTCCAGACAACCGTTGGGTAGTAGAGTTGATAAGAATAAACCACACAATTAGTAGGTCATGCAGAAGGCGAGCGATCCAGAAGCGAAGAAGCACTAAATAATTACCAACAGATAAGCAAGTAAACAACAATAGATAATATACATAAATCTGCATATACATACATAAGCATAACTATAAACATATACATGACAGATAAGAAGAACAGATACACAGTCAGAAGAAAGCGTAACGTAAACACAAACAATCGAGAAATACGTAGTACCATTGTATTTTATTTTTAAAGATCGCTGGAGACTTAAGACTTTCAAGGTACACATAAGTGGCTTTATATTCTAGTACACCATTATTTTTCTGGAAAGAAACCTCAAATGCAACTCGAAGTAACAACAAATGTTTCCCAGGGCACACTCTTGGTGGACGAGAAGAAACGCCTGGAGGCGCGGATAGCTGCGCTCGAGGAAGACCTGGACGAGGAACAATCCAACAACGAGATCCTCAACGACCGCCTGAGGAAGGCACAGGTAACCCACACGTACCATTATCATGTCCCGATCGTTTATCCACACTTTCACCTCCATATTTTCAATCTATTTTTTAGAATATTTTTATCGATTCTTTTTTTTATGTGAAAATAGGTACCACATTTTAGTTGCTTAGATTGTAATGTAGTAGATCACATTAAATTTTTCTTTCATAATTTAATTTGTGTCAATATTTATATTTTCAATCTGTTTTTATGATTGACTGGCTGCGCCACGTGGTGTTACCCGCTGATCCCACGGGGACACTTTTTTTTTTCGGGATGAAAAGTCGAAGCCTATGTGTTAATCCAGAGTGTCAGCTACTTTCATACCAAAATTTATCAAAATAGGTCGTTTGAGCGTGAAGAAGTAACAAACAAACACATAAACACACTCACAAGCTTTCGCCTTTATATTATTATGGATATTATGTACTTCCAAATCTTGATTGTCTTTCTATAAAGAGCTTTTCTCCCAAATGTAAAGATGATCAGTTAAAATTAGGATTCCCTCAATTAATAAAGGATGATGTAGTTTTACACTTTGAAGAGAAACAGGTTATTACACATTATCCACTACTATAGTGCCAGATATAAATTTACCATTAATCAAATTTTCAGAACCAAATCGACCAAGTCACCATGGAGCTGGGCACAGAGAAGTCGGCCACACAGAAGTTGGAGAGCGGTAAACTTGTCCTGGAGCGCCAGAACAAGGAGTTGAAGGCGAAGCTCGCCGAATTGGAGACTGCGCAGAGGACGAAGACCAAGGTAACCTGTTTGCCAGACTATTTTTTATGTTTCCAACAGTTCGGTTTGACGTCATAACCGAACTACAGAGACTTAGTGTTGCATTGGTTCGGCCTCGGACAATTCAACTGAACTATTGCAACTTAATGATTAAAACTAACTTCACCACTTTTTGTTAGAATTTAGAAGATTAGCCGCGACTTTCCCTTTATTTAACTTGGTCAGGTAAAAAGTGTCTCGTTTTTTTTAGCTACCCTTGTACCAAAATTAGTTGAAATTGGTTCTTTCCAGTCGTTTTGCGGTACTAAAGCATATAAGGAAATGCCTATCATAGATGGCACTTATATAGCTTGCCCCGTGCGCCTGCACCACGCTATTAAGATTACTCCTGAAGTAATAACTCCTCTCCTTAGAGAATTTTTATTTCGCAACACAATTTTTGAAATTTTGACGTCTAAAATAAGTAAATGTGAATAAATTCCTTACGTGTTGTCAAGGGGTCCATATTGGCTCACAAAAAAATCTTATTCATAATTGTCATTAGTCATAATTTTCGTAGTCATAATTTCAAATTTTCTCTAAAAGTAACTTTTTAGGATTGTTTTAATACAAACCTATCCTTACTTAGTTAATAATTTCAGGTTATGGCTAGGGCTTGCAATATCCGTCCATTTTTCGTATCCGGATAATTTGGATACTAAAATAATTTACTATCCGGATATCCGGATACAACGGATAATACGGATATTCATATATTTTTTTAATAAAACACGAAATATGGTTTACATTTCGATGATACTAATGTGTACCATGTCGCTAGGTACTGATTTATGCAATTTATTTTAGTATTTGTGCTGCTTTAGTCTTTTTAAATTATAAATGTGACGTCAACAACCTACCTTTGTTGTTATTTAGTTTAAGTTTTTACGTAGGTATTTTCATCTTTTTGCTGTCAAATAAATGAGTGTTATATGGTTGTATATAATATAATAATAGACAAAATATACAATTTAACAATAAGAAATTGACTAAATGATTTTATAAATTTAATATTCAAAAAGAAAAACAAAGTGAAAAGACGAGTATTTTTATTTTTTTATCATAATATTAAAAATCCAATCACATTTACAATCGCTTTCCCGTTGTGGACTTTCGATTTAGTGTTATCTTGGATCTGGTCTGTCCAGCGCATAGAGCTTCTTCCTCGTAGTCTCCTTCCCTGTACTTTCCCTGTCACCAGGAGCACTTCTAGGGTGTCGTTTTTCTTCCTAGTTAGGTGATCGAAGAATTCGAAGATCCTGCGGAAACAGATTGTCGACAGCCTAACGGTGACTCCCACTTCTGGAAGAATTTACACATTTGTGTTGTGGGATGTCAAAGGAACTGGTAACATTCCGCTCCAGCACCACATCTTAAATGCGTCAATGCGAGATCTGTCTGCCTTTTTGAGGGTCTGGAGGGACACCAGAGCCCTCTTGGTTTTTAGTGAGATTGATATATCTATTCAGATCCTGTTTAGTCAGGTCATCGCGCTTTTTGCCATGCTTATCCGCTTTCGTACATCTGGTTCGCATGAGCCATCGTTCTGGCAGAGCCCAGGTATACAAAGCTGCCCACATATTGGAGATCGCGTGTCCCACTGAGCTCTAGCTGCTTTGTTCGATCTATGAGCAAGAATTTTATTAAAGATTTGTTGATCGACAGGCCAAGTAGCCTATAAAACACAAGACCAAGGGGGTTTTAAATTCGAAGGATTTCTTCAGGAATCAGTTGTTTGATGGTTAGAATTAGTTCTCTAGTGCCCTTTCCTTTCACGAAGCCGGCTTGTTCCGGTGGAATATGCCAAACCAAATAGTGGTGGATCCTGTTGTTTAAGATGTGCAGGAGAACTTTGCTTTCGTGAGATATCAAGGCTAGAGTCCGGTAGTTATCGCGTATCCGGGTATATCCTACTACCGGTATAACTCTTTTTTTTATAAAACGGTATAGGTACTTGACGTGTTATCGATTAAAACTTCCATAACAATTGTAGTCAGTTCCAAAAAAAATCAAGACCGTATTTGTGAGACTGCTCAAACTGACGCAGTTTAACGCAGGTTTCTTTTATTCCCCTTCTTCGTCGTTGTCTTCATACGGCATTGACTACTGGTACTGGTGTCATTCTCACTTTGTTGAGCATGGTTTTATAGAAGTCCTTTCATCTCTGTAGTCTGAAAATCTTGAGTTCATGATCATGACCTCATATTCAAATGTATTTCAAATATCATAAAAGCTTCTTGGTCTTCAACTGTCAAATGTCTTCACAGAGTTATAAGAGAAGGGCAGATGCCGTGGCTGTGGAAAGATAATCTTTCGCGCGCAAAATTCGAATTGCTAACTCGGTTTGTAAACTCGAGTTGTACTTTCTACAGCGTAATATTATTTTATTTTAATTATTCGAAATATCCGTATTATCCGAATAGTGTATAGAAAATTAACCGGATATTAAAATTCGCGGATATCCGGATAAAACGGATATCCGGATATCCGGATTGCAAGCCCTAGTTATGGCTAACGATTTTATGACAAACACATCAATCGTTATGTAAAAAAATACGCAACCGTTGTCAAGTCGTTCGCCTCGCTACCGCAACACCTAACGAAATGTTTATTCCCAGGGCGTGATCACCTCCCTGGAGCTGAAGGTGGCCAACCTGGAGGAGCAGCTGGAGGCGGAGTCGCGCGAGCGCCTCGCGCAGCAGAAGGCGTCGCGCAAGCTCGACAAGAAGATGAAGGAGCTGGCGCTGCAGCTGGACGAGGAGCGCAGGCACGCCGACCAGTACAAGGAGCAGATAGAGAAGGTAACAGAAGCCGACTACATGGTGGAGTCATGTTGTCCTAAGGCACCCTGGAGGTGCAGAGGGTCTTCATCAGCTCGCGCCACGCCGTTCTGTCCCCAGCAACTTTTTTGGCCTCGCTCCAGGTCAGTCCGACGGCTCGCAACTCAACGGTGCGCCGCCATGAGTGTACAGGACGTCCGCGGCTACGCCTTCCGTCCGGCGGCTTCTACTCGAAAGCGATGCTTGAATTATTCGCTCCTCTAAGAACGATGTGGCCTATCCATCTCCATTTTCGTGACACGATGTCCACGTTCATATTGTCTTTGGTGTGGTCATACTACTTGCAAATTCAGATGTGAGCTCGCAGTGTCTACCTTGTTAAAATACTGTGGTGCCAACATTTTGTATCCAACCACAGCCGACACGACTTTCCACGACGATTCTGAATCGGTACTGATTTTAAGGATTACTAGATAAAGTTTCGATGTGGAAGTTATTTCTTGATTACTTCGGTGGACTTTTCCAAACTTCTGTAACCAAGTTTATCCACAGATACAGTTAAAGCTAAAAGTGCATTTCCGCATTGCGGCCGTAAAGGCTTCGGAAGCGGCGATATACATTTTCATAAACTAGTTAGTGTCGCATCAGCCGCATGTGTCAATCACACGCAATCAATCGTGCGCGGCTGCGATTGACATCGATGCACGGAATCGCACTTTTAGTCTTAAATACATAGACGATGTCAATATCGATATCGGTACTGATAAATTGTTACTGTTAGTCTCCCACCTCAACGTGTTGGAGGATGATATGGTATACTATTGTTTTCTCAGATGAACAACCGCGTGAAAGCCCTCAAACGCCAGCTGGACGAGGCGGAGGAGGAGGTGCAGCGCGAGAAGGTCGGCAAGCGCAAGGCGCAGCGCGAGCTCGAGGACATACTCGAGACGCACGAGACTCTCACGCGCGAGTGCAGCAACCTGCGCAACAAGCTGCGGTGAGTGACCAGTTCTCTACACTTTACCGTAGCTACAGTGAGGGCTAAAACAGGATTACAAGATGCGACATCGCAATCGACAAGAGAATTACACAAAAACGGATTGACAGAACCAACCAACCAATCATAGCGTAGTGACACCAAAAGTCTTGCCTGTCATTCCGGAGTGTCATACTTTAGAAGAATATATAGTCCGACCGTAAAGGCGACGTCCTGAGATAGAATAGTGTATTTTAATTTTGAATTGTATTACATGAAGATAATGTTAATTTTGGATTTATGTTTTTCCACGATAGGACGTCGTGACTTGAGGTCGCGTGTGATAGACGATGTTATGTCGTGTCTTGTAATAATGTTTTGGCACCGACGTTATCACAGTTTGCCGTTTGCTGTAAGTTTGGACCTGGTATCTATGGCATCGCATACAAATGAGGTCCGATCTTATGGTAAATGGGCTAGGACTAGGGTCACACTGTAAGTTTAGGGGTGTTTAGGGGCCATTATTTTAAATGCATGAATCGCGAATGGTGTAATTAGTAGGAAGACTTAATTTTCCTAAAGCGGCTTTGGCGGGAGACAGTATTTTTTATGGCGTATTGAAGTGGATCATTTGCAACTAAAATGAATTTATCTTAGAAAGAGAACTTCAGCGTGACCCAAGTATAAGCTTCGCGATTTATTTCCTTGATCTGAAGTCTTGTATATACACTTAATAATATTTCTTTATTTATAATGTCAAATGATAATTTAAAATACTAATCCGGGTGTATAATGTAAATGTTACTAAATTAAATATTATTTTTGTTTTATTATTAGTTTTATGTTACAATTTAATTCACCTGAAGAGTTACCTGCACACATAATAAAATTATATTTTTAAATTTAATGATTATATCGTCTTCATTAACATAGGTGCAGGATGTTTTTTATTAAGTTGCGTGGTTCAAAATGGTTTTAAATGTTGTTCTCTAAATTATGATTCCCATCCAACACGGCATTACTTAAAAAAAAAAACAAAGAAGAAGTTTATTGGCACGAAAAAGGCAGTAAGTGCATAACCATCGTCGATACGTTAAAAAAAGAAGCAAAATTTGTGTTTTTTTCTTGACGTATCAGAAATTTGAATGGCTGCCTCAGAAGCGTTCTCTCTTGCAAACAGACGCTTCTAAATTCAACTGTAAAGATGTGTAAGGTTTTAAGATAGCCATTAAACACGTAACTTAATAATGTGTGTATAAATGTATAATAAAGTGTGTTGTGTGTAGCCCCTCGCGCGACGATTCGGTCTCCGAGTAGACGCAGTGATGTACAGTAAGAGTTAGCAATACTATGGTGATTAAAGCTTACAAGCGCGCTCTAACCATGGCCTGTGCTGGTCACTATTATTTGGCAAGGCTTGGATTACGGTTGTTGTGTTTACTTCTTAAGAAAAAATCGTTACACGTTTATTAAGTTGCTTAATAAAACTTTATTGCACTACGTTCCTATAATGTTGGACATTTTTATACTCAGAATACCTACAAAAGGGTCAAAGTTACACCAATTGACTGTTCTAATTATTTCAACCAAGGTTTGCCAAACAGTATTGTGAATCTAGCACAATGTTCTATGTCTAAGCTTAAGCAAATATTTCAAAAACAGCTTATGTTCACCAAAATACGGATCATTACCACTGTTAGGTGGGTGCTAAGTCTGTCGTTTGCCTTCAGTATCTTTCTGTTTGTAACAGTTTTAGTAGAAAGTGATGGATATTGTACTCGCGATGGACTTAGCCGTTAAATTGGGTATAATATAATCCTTTCGAATGTTTTTGGTATCTCATTATCCTTCTATCATTTGCAAGGTTTATGTTATCCCAGTATCATCAAAATGCGTCATCTAGGAGTAAGAATGTTTTATTGTGCCGTCGTTTGATTCCATGATCAATTGATCACTTCATGGGGAGTACCCATATCATTGTGTTGTTTGGGTTTTACATCACACAAGTCGAATCGACAGGACTTGACGACTACGACTATAATCAGTTTCGGTATTTTGTTTTTCTATCTGGGTTAGAAATAAGGGTGCTTCTCCTCGAGTATTCGCCTGTAATGTAACATAAATCAAATATATATATTAATTTCATATTTGGAGCACCCTGAGGGTAATGTTTTAGAAATACATATTGATAATTAATTGTCATCCTATCTGGGTTTAGTTAGATTAGACGCATATAAAAGCATAAACCAATGTAACTAACAATTAGTCGTGTAATTTGAGCTTATGATGTGCAATATAAAAAAAAAACAATATTAACAGTTAATTTAATACTCACGTAGATAATATTAAACTTTATGTATTGTTTCTTCGGTATCATGTACTTTAACACCACTGGACATAATGATATTTCGAAGAGAATAATGTTAATAAAAGCTAGTTTACTAAAAAAGCATATCGGTTATAGATAATTATAAAAATTGGGCAAGTGCGAGCCCGACTTGCGCATGAAGGGTTCCGTACCTATACATATATATAATCTATAACAAGTTTGTTGTATGGGAGCCCCCCTTAAATATTTATTTTATTTTATTTTTAGTATTTGTTGTTATAGCGGCAATAGAAATACACCATCTGTGAAAATTTCAACTGTCTAGCTATCACCGTTGTTGAGATACAGCCTGGTGACAGACGGACGGACGGACGGACGGACGGACAGCGAAGTCTCAGTAATAGGGTCCCGTTTTTACCCTTTCGGTACGGAACCCTAAAAATAAACATCTATTGTTTATTGTATAAATTAAATGAATTCCGCGTCACGTTACGCCGTGCTAAAATGTTAGGGTTCCGTACATCATCATCAGGGACTGGTACCCAGCGGCGCGGTAACTCCGTCACTGAGCCCACATGATAGCTAATGACATCGTTATGTTTCCAGACGGCAAGGCGGCGGCCCCATCGGGCTGTCGGGCGCGTCCTCCTCGTCGCGCATGAAGCGCTCCTCGCTCGCGCCCGGCGCCGGCTCCGGGGACGAGTCCTTCGACGACGTCAACGACACCACCAACAGCGTCGAGTAGCCGGCACTAGTGTAGCCGCTGGCAACTGATCTCGCTAGAGCCATACCACAAAACAGATAGGTACAGCTACATACAAGCGCGAACGAGCAAACGCACACATAGACATTGCTCACGGACACGTCAAGCGGATGGCACTCGCGCTCGCACTGGTCCGAACTGGTCCGAGATATCGTGACTCTAGTGGGTAACTCTAGCGTTCTAACCCCGCGGTTCTAGCGTCTGTCCTTTTTAACGATTATTACCGCAACGGAAGCCAGTCGTTTTAATTATGATTTAACTAGGATCGCACTCGGGAGTTGCTTCGGGATACATAAAAAATCGTCGAAAAGATAGGCAAACTTACTGCTTGTAGTAACGAGATGGGTATTCAAGTCTTTTACAGTTGTGGTAAATGTGGTCAAATTATACATTCATATTTTGTCTTGCCAATGTCAGTCTTTGCTATTTGGCTTAAATGATTCATGCGTGTATAATATAATTCTCAGTTTGCAACATACTATGCTGAACATAGGCCTCCCCTTTGGACTTCCATATATACAGGCCTATGTTCAGCAGTGGACGTCCTATGGCTGAGATGATGATGATGATGATGAACATGCTATGAATCTGAAAATTGTACTTTCTACGATCTAATGTCTCCATTGAAATGTCGCCAATAATTGCTTGCTATTTGTCTTTACGTCTTGTTTCATGATACTATTAAACAAGAAACGTGACTGGGAATCAGTAGTGGTAATTTTGATCAGGGCGATATGGGTATCGATGCTAGTTTTAATATACCCCGAGTGCATTTCCTAACAATCAACAGAAAGCTATTGAAGCTGTTATGCTGAAAATAACTAATACGTGGCCTAATAACTAGAGCAAGGGAATTGACGTTATTACGAAACTGCTTGAAATTATGTGAAAATTGTCAATAATCACATACAAGTTGCAATGAGATCAGTTGCCAAGTTACTATACTATGTCGGTCCTACGAAATCGGCTTGTAATATATTACTGTACACCCGAACCACATCGCCTGAAAATGAAATTGACCTCATGAAATAGTCGAACATTTTGCATGTCTGTACAATATTTGCGACTTAGCTGTGTCCTCATCGGAGCATCCGAGCATGCATAAATTACGCACTGCTGAATGACTCTCCGATGGGGATGCATCTTAAAAAATGATATTTTATACATTTAACTGTCCGCGAATCTCTACGCATTTAAATATTTTTTTTTGACGCCATCACATAAGCATTTTTATAAATTGGAGCATTCACAATCCAGTATTAATAACGAAACATTCCTGACAATGGAGAGTTGCTGTTTTACCTTTGACCTAGTCTAGCGGGTAAAATGTTGAAATTACTCATTGGGTGATATTGTGATGAAATTAAAGAAAAAAAAAGTATTATTAATAGTGGCAAAAGTACTTCATAGTAATTGGATTATTGGATTAAAGCGACTGAGTATGGAAGACTGTTGCGACAATAGATACCCCAAAAGCCGGCTTCAGATTCACTTTGCTGCCAAACTGAGCGCGCTCGGCGTTGTTCGATGCTCAACTCGCTCAAGGGCGCTCAGTCGGTTGCCTCTACATGTAAATAATATCAGTGGTTGTCACTGAGCGCTTAGTTGCCATACAAATTTAATGATACCTAGTAATTAAGTATGAACATGTAAGCTTTTGGTGTGACGGTGCGCGGCGGCGCGAGGCATCTTGGGATAGTCCAAATGTCATCTTCGAACGAGATTCAGTTAGGGAATTTATCGGGTTGGACTGTCAAATAACTTAACAAATCAGTACTGCCCCAATTGTGATGTAATAGCAACAGTTTTATACAAATTTACAGTTTTTATACAGTACAAATCGTTCTGTGGCCCGCCGCGCCTTGTAGGTGTTTTAACAGATTTTTAACTGTCCCTTGTACTCCTTGGATTTGTAAATACACCGCTCTCGTCACGCAGGCAACGCTAGCTGTTGCCCGGCGACTCGGCTTGCGTTACACTAGACATAGGTAAGACACATAGTAATAAATTGTGGCCTTAGGTTTTTATATGGTTAACGTTCTCGTGCGAGAGGCGTAAAGTTTTGATACACCCGATGTAACTTTGCGAGCATTTTATATGACTATTTACCGAAGTCTAATTATATAGTTTCTTTTTCTGAATAATAATATAAAATTTAAATGTAAGTAAACCATTGAAGCATAAACATATTTTACATAAATATTATATTTAATTATTAACAATTATAGATAATTGTAAAATTGGCCATAGGTTGTAACAAGTTATCAGTTGGTATGCCAATTAAACAATTTTTCATGATTTTTAACTACTGGTTTTATTTCTGTTATTTTTCTCACCCAGCTCTTTCCTTGTTTACAATAAGCAACATCTAAGTCCGTTATTGTATCATCGGATGTATCGTATCGAACACGCGTATCATAACTTATCATAAATATGATTTAGTAAAAGGGGCTTCTAATTTGCAATTATAATTTAATTTGTGGCCGGCCATTATTTGCATCTGCGTCTAACGTAGGGTGTCAGAGAAGGAAGGCCATAGTTGCCGGCCACAAATTGCAGTAAAATATGGCCCGTTTAGAAGCCCCATAAAAAAGCGTGCCACATAAGATACTTGAGAGTGTATCAAACACGGCGTGACATGGTCGCGTATCAATTGCGTTCAGACTATCGAACATATGACGGAGATACGATACGATACTCTGGTACGATGCAAACATGGATCCAGTTGCCCTGGAGCTAGTCAGTAGCGATGCAGTCGCGGTACAGTTGTGATACTATCGATGAGATGGGAAATATCTTGGAATGTAGTTGCAACTAGGTTGCGACGAAATCAAATACAAATCAATACAAAAACAGCCATACCAATCAAACCAAACGAGGAATTTAGTGCTTTTTCTCGCTCGTAGAGCCTTATCACACTTTCCAGTTGCAAGCGTGTTTTCTATACAATATCAGTCGCGGCAAACTCACTGCGTGCTTGCCTTCATATAAAATTCGCTCTCAACTCGCAAGTGTGATAAGGATGAAGAGCCGTGGGACCCGCCTTCCCTGTTTCTATTACATGCGTTCTAGCTGAGCTGCACCTCGAGCACAACTGTTAACACGCGCGAGAAATACCTGGCACCTGTCTCTATCTTCACAGTACGGTGAGAAAGTGACGGGTGATGCTATGTCGCGCGAAAGGAGTCGCGAAGCCAAGTTGTGCTGGACGGGCTGGTAGAGCGATAGTCGATTCGTAACGATATATCGGGAATATGTGGAGATATTTGGCACTCTCTGTTGCTGTGGCTGGTGTGCTCCTCCGATGTCGTTTCACATAGTGTGTTAGTGTCGTACCTGAATTCAAAACGATCCTAACAAAGATGGATTGATCTCTTTGTAATCGGAACCTCTTTTCAGAATCAAATGTATGCTTTCCAGCTGATTTAAGAAGTATTTGCGAAAGCAGAACAATTTCAAATCATTCGAACACCAACGAAGTTTTCCTTAGCAACGTAAAACAATCGTTAAGCATTCAACTTTCGCTTCAAAAACTCACAACACAGAAATTATAAAAAAATAAATACAAAAAAAGTGTAATCGTCGCAATCTCCCATTCCTTCTGCAAGTCAAATCGAAGAATCTGCAAGATGCCGTGTGGACCCTGCTGTAGCCCTTGCTGTAGCCCGTGCTGCGGGCCCTGCTACTCCTGCTGTGCCCCCTGCGGCCCTTGCTGTGGCCCCTGCTGTGGCCCGTGCGGCTACCGCTGCTGAAGACCCCAGTGCCAGTTGGGTGGATTGCATCAATGTGGACATCGGACTCGCAAACTGAAGGTGTTCTATCCTGTTTGATCCTGTCGGGATCTTGCTGAAGATGGATCCTACGTAGTGCGATGGCCCGCGGTGTATCCACCCGTCCTTCGGTGTTCCAAGTGCGCGCGTGGAGCAACGGAAGGTTCTTCTAAAATATGGCTGTCAAACCGTCTAGTGCAGTGTGAAACATTGTTCTTTGTTTAACAGCAATATAGTTTTTTTTCCTTCTTCCGTATTTTTATTCTCTAGTGTTATGCTTCTTTTGAGTGTGTTTTAGGAATTGGTTTTCCTAATAAGAGAACTGAACCGGTAAATAAGTTCTAAATTTTATGATTTTTCAAAGATTTTTGACACCAACGGCGGATTCATCCGTGAAAACATGCAGAGCGATACTTATTGTCTTACAAACTTATACGCAGCTATATAGTCATAGTTTGCACCAAAACTGAAAATCGACTGCAGTCCGCTTGCAGCTAGCATGCAACCTATCGTCAGGACTTCCCTGATGGCTTCAGTTTCATTGGTCGATAACTCTGTCGATATACGGGATGCGGGGACTCCCCGCAGACGGTATAACGACCAGTGAAACTTACAAGTCGACATACGGCATGCTGTTCTCACTCACAATTGGGAGAACGCCACACCTCTAGTTGTGCGCCGCCCGTCATACAAATTGCAAAAGCCGTTATGGACCTACCTAATTCTTATGAGAAAGTCATTAAATGGTATCAAGATGAGAAGTCAGATGATAACACTCGAAGCTAATCGCCCGTGTAATCATAACCGTTAAAATATAATTCCGATTGAGATTAACCCCCGTTTCCTGGTGGTCATACTAATTTGTCATATCAGTATGACCACGAGGATATACATGTCCTCCTAGTCATACTGTAACACCATTTATTTAGAAAAAAGGTTTTTCCTTCCTCCTGTTTGTAAAAATACTTTTCTGTCAGTTGCCTTAATAATATATTATAGTCAATTTACGATAGCTAATTCGGAAATATTATTGTATTTTAAAATAGATGAATTACTATTTATTATAAGAAAAAAGGGGACAATATTGTTGTTAAATGGCCACCAGTAGGTATAAAAAAAACCGGCCAAGTGCGAGTCGGACTCGCGCACCGAGGGTTCCGTACAAACACTTTCCATCCCTAAGTGGTTAAGTTTGCACCTGGTATGTATAGCGCCCCGTATAAATTAGGTGCAAAGTTAGGTATTAAAAAAACTATTTACTAGATCTCGTTCAAAACTATTTTTGTTGGTAGTTTTTATAGTAATGTACATCATATGTTTTTTTTAGATTTTTCATTTTCTTATTTTAGAAGTTAGAGGGGGGGGGGGGGACCAACTTTTTCCACTTTGGAAGCGTCTGTCACGCAAACTATTCGGTTTAGAAAAAAAATATTTTAGAAACCTCGATATCATTTTTGAAGACCTATCCATAGATACCCCCCCACACGTATGTGTTTGATGAAAGTATGGGGAGCCCCCAATATTTATTATAATTTTTTTATTTTTGCATTAAAATCCGATGCAGCTGTAAAGATTAATGTGTCGCAAATTATCTCCCAGATGAATAGAGATAAAGATACAACTAGCTATCATCTAAAATTGTATCATAATTGCTAGCCAATCCATTATAGCTCTTAATGGATTGACTTACGATGTCCATCGTTTATTATCTTGTTGATCCAAGTTTGATATTCCATCCCTGAGAAGCGTTGGATTAAGTACCGATGCTGGCACCAGATCTACGAAATAAATGGGGACTCCGTGTCTGTCAGGATGGCGTGAGAGATGTCTGAATAGTCACAACATTTGCACCAAATAACTGTACCTAAACTGTACCTATGTGAAAAAAAACTGTACCTCAAGCAATTAAATATTAAATAGATAGTGACATAGACACGCCGTTCTGAGTGACGTCAGCTTGACGCGCATAGAAGTGTATCCAGCGTGTATCGCCACAACGTGTGGGAAATATGTTCTGGAACATATATCAATAAACTGTGTGCGTGTGGATTGAGTGAGCACCCTTCAAAAATGAGAAAAAATGTGCTGATCATTTAGTAAAAGTTTAAAACTAATTGATTAATTTGTAAAACGATAAATAAAAATAATACATTCATTAATGTGTGCTCACTCAGTTCTCACAAACTACCAACGAAATCTGTGAATGCGTTTATGTATTTAAAATATAATATTTATATACAAATTTTTAGTAAAACCTATGCTGAAGGTAGAGTTTGTCAAACGAATCGTGTCACCTAGGAGGGGGCTGATTTATTATATCCATCTCTTTTTTTCGTATGGTATATTATGAGATAGATATATAATCAGCCCCATACCCGAGGGGCGCGACTCGCTTGACAGACTCTAGGTAATAATTTGTAGATCACCTGGTTACGTATTTAAAGTTTTACAAATAATTTCGTATGCTCACTCAATCCGCACACTTTCGAAAACCCAATTTCTGATAGAAAAAACTGCAGAAGTCCACACATTATTCGTAAGTTAAAAATGAAAATATCTTAATATTTGTAGTATCTAAGAAACTATAAAGTAGTTCAACTTTTAGTAAAAAAAAAATACTAAATATCCACCATCTAAAATGTCATTATTCGTTGTCTGCTTTTAAAGATATTCAAATCTAAAATAAAATCTAAATACAGTCCACATTTTGGATCACACAGTCCACTTCTTAGAATACAAATGAGTTTCACTTGTCGTTATATCGTATGCGTGGGACTCCACGCATACGATATAACGACAAGTGGTATATCGACACGCGGTATATCGACCGAGTTATCGACTTGTTAGTTTCACTAGTTGTTATACCTCCCCGCATGCGGTATATCAACCGAGTTATCGACCAATGAGCCATAAAACACAATTACAAGACACGACATCGCATCGTCGTGCGACGCGACATCGTGCCACTATGCGACGTCGTGTCGTGGAAATGCATAAATCCAAAATGAACTTTATATTCATGTGACAAAATGTAAAATTAAAATTCATTTTACAGTCTCACGACGTCGCATCGTGGCACGATGTCGCGTCGTACGACGATGCGATGTCGTGTCTTGTAATTGTGTTTTGGCCCTAAGAACGGTTCCCACCGGACGGCCTTCTTCAATCAAGGGCCGATACAGACGGCATACATAAGGGCCGATACAGACGGCATACATAACGGCCGATACAACGCTTCATTGATTTGATAGTATAGTGTCATCTCAATGGTGCAGATGAGACTACACCCAATCCGCGGTTCCCTTTGCACCATTAATGGTGCAAACAAAACTAATTAGCCTCATCTGCCCCATTGATGGTGCAGGTCAATGGTGCATACGGTACGACGGGAATTTGTGTGGAACTGTGGCAAAATGACAATTTTTAGGGTTCCGTACCTCAAAAGGAAAAAACGGAACCCTTATAGGATCACTTTGTTGTCCGTCTGTCCGTCCGTCTGTCAAGACCCTTTTTCTCAGGAACGCGTGGACGTATGAAGCTGAAATTTATATCAATTACTCAGGTCTACTGTCCTTTGAAGCTGTGAAAAAATCAAACTTCTAAGCCAACGCAATCAAAAGATACAGCCGTTTATGCCGCAAATTTTCGACACTTGCAAGGGAATCAAAACCTACAGGGTGCTTCCCGTGAACTCAGAATCTTGAAATTTGGTACGAAGCAACGTCTTATAGCATAGATAAAGGAATAATTACGAAAACCATAATTTTTTTTTTAATACCTAACTTTGCACCTAATTTGCAAATTTTCGACACTTGCAAGGGAATCAAAACCTACAGGGTGCTTCCCGTGAACTCAGAATCTTGAAATTTGGTACGAAGCAACGTCTTATAGCATAGATAAAGGAATAATTACGAAAACCATAAATTTTTTTTTTAATACCTAACTTTGTACCTAATTTATATGGGGCGCTATACATACCAGGTGCAAACTTAACTTAACCACTTAGGGATGGAAAGTGTTTGTACGGAACCCTCGGTGCGCGAGTCCGACTCGCACTTGGCCGGTTTTTTGTAGATGGTTTGCAGTCCGTCTATTAGCCCTTACTGATCCGGAAATGATCGGCCGATGGAATCAGTCACGTCTGAAAGAAGCTTATAATCGATTGTCAAGAGTGAGTGACAGTTCCGTCCGTCAAAGTCAAATCAATGTCATGTCAAGCAAGTTGTCATTGTCACTGCTGTCTGCTTGTAGCATAGAGTATATTGAATGCTTGTAGTGCTGGTAGTTTCCGCTGTATTGGTGTTTTCTTAAGAAAATCACAGTTTATTTATCTACAACTATTTCACAAGTGTTACGTCCTATTCAGCGAGCGGCATCGAACCCTATCAATAGTCTATACTTACTATTCGCACGATGGCAGATCAGTCTACTTCGGTCGACCAATACTTCGAATCGGCGCTGTCTTTGGTGAAATCCGCCGGAAACCTTATGAAAGAACACATAACTGGATGTAAGGACTTCGAATTAAAGTCGTGCGATATCGATTTCGTAACAGAGATAGATAAGAAGGTCGAAGAGACGTTGGTAGGAGGTCTTTCAAAATTGTATCCCGATCACAAGTTTATTGGCGAAGAGGAAGTTTCCGGAGGGGGTAAATGTGAGCTGACGGATGCTCCTACATGGGTAATAGACCCCGTCGACGGCACCATGAACTTTGTTCATGGTTTTCCGCACAGCTGCATCTCTTTGGGCCTGTTAATCAACAAGGAATCAGTTGCCGGTATTGTGTACAATCCTTTATTAGAACAGTTGTTCACAGCCAAGAAAGGTAAAGGCGCGTTTTATAACAGCCGACAGATACATGTATCTCAAACAAAAGAATTGAGCAAAGCTTTGATCATGACTGAAGCTGGGACGAGCCGAGATCCAGAGAGACATAAGGTTCTTTTTGAAAATTTGCAGATGATTATTACTAAAGCTCATGGTATCCGACAGCTGGGTTCTGCCGCCTTGAACATGTGTATGGTGGCATTGGGCGGGGCTGATCTTAACTTTGAATTTGGCATTCATGCTTGGGATATAGCCGCAGGAGACATTATAGTGCGGGAGGCGGGCGGAGTCTGTATCGACCCTGCCGGTGGCTCCTTCGATGTGTTATCCCGCAGGGTTCTGTGTGCAAGCACTCCAGAATTGGCACAGGAGATGGCCAAAAATTTATGCCAATTTTACCCTGAGAGGGATTAATCTGGATCTGAAGAATCTATTTATTGTGATTGTGTTGGGTGTTTCTGATATAATTAGTTTAATGCGTTCACTGCGTATGCGTTGGTGGCAGTGAATGTCTTAAAGTAGACTATGGATTAATTTTTGTATTCTTTAAATGTCATGTTACATTAAAAACTAGTTTATTGAAGTTATTTCACAGCAATATCCAGTTGGTCTTCACAGTGTATATAATTTTTAAGGCCATTTAAATTTATCTCTGTTTAAAGTTACTGAAATCCAATATGACTAAAGGGACTATGATTTCTTATACTGAACCAATATAATCTTTAAATGCATATTCAGTATGATGTTAAAAGTATACACATTTTAAAAGTATAAGTTAAATTATTGTAGTATCTTTGGTTGTTGTCACTAGTCTGTATTGTGTTCTAGAAATTGATTGTACTTAAATGTTAGTTTTTAGACTATAAGTACTATAACCATACTCATTATGATACATAAGGAACAAGAAGCATACCAAATATTAATAAGGCAAGCATTTTGTCATGTATGACTGATTTTTAGGGTTCTGTATGGACTGAGGTTCTGTACCTCAAAAGAAAGAACAGAACCCTTATAAGACCCTTGGACCCTTTACTTTATCTTAGGAACGCGTGGAGGTATCGAGTTGAAATTAAATCCATATACTCAGGTGTACAGTCCCTTGAAACTGATAAAAATCAAACTTCTAAATTTAAGTTAAAAAATGATATGGCCGTTTATGCCTGCAAAAACTTACACTCTCAAGGGAATCCAATTTTATAGAGTATTTCCTGTTGACCTAGAACTATTAAAAAATTGGCAAGTAATATGCTCTTAAACTACAAGTTTAGAGAAGAATCTGAAAGCTATACATTTGTGATTAAATCTTAAAAGGTGTTGTCTGTATTTAAATACGTTAAATTGTATTCCAGCAATAAAGTAAAGTTTGTCAGTCAGTGCAATTTATCTTTTCGTTATAACAATATGCATTGCTTTTATAGTTCGTACGGAACCCTCGGTGGGCGAGTTCGACTCGCACTTGACCGGCTTTTATTTATTGAATGCAGGACATATTTATCTGATATTGTTACCAGAATTAGGTTATTATTTATAATATGACTTAGGTACTATTGAATCTATACCAGTTTATATTTTATAACATAAGGGTACTTAAATTATTGTAATAAAATGATGAAATGTTTATTATTATTTTATTTATTATACATAACACTCAACAAAACTCATGTTGACAAAAATTTACAAAAAAAAACATGAATAGACAAAACCATATTTATTAAGAGTATTTTCAGTTTAATCTCAGAAACAAAATTATTTTTTTATTATTATGGTTGAAATAAACTTACGAGTACCATCGGTGGTTACTTTCTTTGATGGAATAATGGAAATTATCTGTAACACCACATGACATGATGTATTCTAACAAATTCTTAACTACTGTAGATAGTGAGATTCTTTATTTTCAATATTACACGTTAATAAATTCGTTGCTGCTTAACTTAATTATATATGAGTTGATGAGCACACTTGTGAAGTGACAACTGCAACTACCAAAAAATATTGAAGAGTACTACTAACGCCATCTTACAACGTACTAGTTGTCACGCCGAACACTGATCCGATGTGTTCGTTTTTAAGTAGATTATGTATTTTAGTTTCGGCAATAAAGGCTATATAATATAATAATAATAAGTAGGTAGTCTTGCCTCCCACAAAATGTAAAACCCAGATAGTTGACGTTAATAAACTGACATGACAAGAGACCAGTTGTATTTCAGCCAGGTACTCATCCGCTGCCAGAAGTTATTTATAGGGCCATGATTGTTCAGAACGCTCCGAAACTGACATCTTCAGTAGAAGTACGAATTGCCGACCATTGGGCCCTACGGGTACAACTGCCACCGACCCGACTACAGGCCTCAACATTGGTCCTTCCAACCGGATGGTTTGAAAAATTGTTGACGGCGACCGGTGGCGGTCTTGTACTTCTTCGTACGTACGTCTTCGCCTGAAGACGTCAGTTTGGATGCGTTTAGAATAATGATGTGGCCGACAATATACTGTTTAATTGTTTTGCCTTGTTAATGCGGACTACACATAACATAATAAAAGCTTAGCTGTATTTCAACGTAACCTATTGTTATTTGTTAAATAGAAGAGTTTTAATCAGTTCGGTAATTTCAAAAAAAAAAAATATTTTTCCATAGTGCAACTCTTCTACTTAACCAATATTATCTTATTAATAAATATTAATTTATGGTCATACTAATATCGCTCTCAGTCTGTTAAATATATTTACGAGTAATAGTTAATCTGTCAGTTAAGTCTTGTACACGTCATGTCAGTATTTGTCATTTAATCTTTTCAGCTTCACTGATTAAGGAATCAGTAGTAGGTACAGTCATAGTCGGAATGAGTCAATGTCAGTATCGTTTTTCAGTCAGTATAGCTCAGTTGTGACTGATATTAACAACATTTAACGTGAATAACTTCAACTCCAGCGTTCCTCCAGACGGCGCCACTGAAGCAACGGCTCTGTTCCATATACTTCGTATGACGCGCAGAACTCTTCTTAATACATCAGATTAGAACCGTCTATTGATCTATTTACGGACATTCTCGAGCCGGTGGAACAACGCGGTCTTAACAGTCTTCTTAAATTACTCGTCCATGAGTCACAAACTGTGACGGTTCGGACAGATGTAGTTATCTCTGGTACGTATCGGTTATGTCGTATCAGTTATAGCTAGTACTCGTTAAGTCGTTATAGTCACTATAAATGAATGTCAGTGTCAGTCACAGTTGCTATTCATTAAGTCAGTCGTATAATGAATACGTATATAAGGTTGTGGTCAAAGTAAATGTCTAAAGTCAATATGATTTACGTAATATAAATAACTAATGTTAGTTACAGTCAGTATCAGTCGAAGTCAGAACAAAATGCCGTCAGTGTCAGTTAAAGTCTGTATCAGTCCCAATCTGTATTGGATTGACTTTGTGAGTTATTCTTATAGTCATGGTTCAGTCAGTTGTAGCCATATCTAATTTCAGTCACAGTCTGTATCAGTCATATTCAGAACAACTTGCCTTCAGTGTCAGTTAAAGTCCGTATCAATTTCAATATTAAATTGAGTGTGTCCGTAGTTTTTATAGTCTTGTTTACAGTCAGTAGTAGTTAGTATCAGTCATATTCAGATCAAATCGCCTTCCGTGTCATTCTGTATCAGTCCCGATTGTGTGTGTCAGGTCCTATTTGTCTCGTTTACAGTCAATTGTAGTTATGTCAAATGTCAGTTTCAGTCGCAGACGGAAAAAATTACCAGTTTCAGTTAAAGTCAGAATCAGTCCAGGATTATGTGTACCATTTTGATTTCTTATAATAAATATTGTTTACAGTCAGTTGTAGCTATGTCAAATGTTAGTCACAGTCAGTTAAACTCGTTATCAGTCCTAGTAAATGTCGAATTGTTAGTCGTAGTCAGATCAAATTGTCAGTGTCATGTCAGTTAAATTTGTTGTCAGTCCCAGTTAATATGGAATTCTCAGTCGTAGTCAGAAGAAATTTTTAGATCAGTAATTTGTTGTAGTCATGTTCTAGTTAGTCGGTTCAGCGGGTCTAGTTACTAAACGTTAAAGTCAGTGTACTATCGTTCCAGAACCAGAAACTATAGCCTTTAAGGGCCACAATATCAGAAGAATCTCAAATAAATCGATAATTAATAATCTCTATAATTTATGTCCTTAGAACTACGTTATGGAACACCTCTAGTGCGAGTTAAAGTATAACAGTGTCAATAGATCCAGTATCTAAAGTACTAGTCTTCTAAATATCCTAATGAAATGTTATGTTTGTTTTGTTCACTAGTGTTTGCAATTTGTTTGTGTTTTCAGGATTTTTAATTGTCGCCAACCCTGAGTACCTGAGTACATTTTGTCAGCATTTGTGTTTTGTCTGGTCAGTTTTCAGTTGTAAGTTTCGTCAGTCGAGTCATTGTCATAACTGTTGAGTCATGTCAGTCATTATGTCCGTCACGTCATTGTAATTCATGTCGCAGTTGCCTTATGAATATGATGTCATTGATGCTTCTATTCATTCTTTGATGGCTTGCCCGAACGATCACTGTAAACACATTCATTACTTGTATCCAATAACTTTACGACATTATCTCTGAACCAAAGGTTAACACTAGGGTTACTTTCCGTCCGAAAATCCTCTGAAATGACGGAAGAACTTAGATTAAATCATAATATTGATTTTGCCCGGTATTTTAATTTGCCTGCTGTTGGTCCAGTAATTCAGAAAAGGGATAGATGGATAGTAACCCCAACCACAACTCCATAGATGGCAGTAGTGTCAGTAGATCATATTTATAAACGAAAGCATTTATAAGTTTCTTGTTTCCGTCTGTCTTCTGTTATCTTTATCTACTTTTCCCTGTTATAGATTTGTAACGGTTGTTAAACATCGGTGTTTACTTAATTTTTGACGCATAATTATCTTGTTACAGTATAAAAATAACCGCGTAACGTTCTCAAATAAATTAAGTACACATCAATGGTGTGGCTTCCATAGCACCTGATTCCTGCTGGTTCGCCTATTAGAAGGATTTTCAACACCTTTGCACTTATTTCTCATGAAGAAAAATGAAGTCTAATCGGCTCCGGCTTGCCCAAGAATACTTTAGACGTCACACTACACACATAAATTATTGAGCTGATTGTAATTTTTGTTACAATAAGCAACGCGTTCGTAAAGCTAGTGGCCTCTTCCTGGTCGTCGTCTTCGCAGCTGTCCGAAGTTGAAAGGTCTCGGGATCTCTTTCAAAGCATGTGGGTCTGTTTTGATGGGCGGCATCCGATGAGGCAAGCCTTCGGGCAAGTCCTTCTCCTCGTATATTGCCCATTGTGACGGACTGAAACAAATGAAAAACGTTATTTAGTCAAATCTAACAGAGGTCTAGATAAATTTATGGAACATGTAATATCTCTTTTTTATATGTGTACACACCACAATTTTTATATTAAACCTTTGATACAAAGATCAACGCTCAGCAGGTAACTCAGTTCAATTTACCTTTGAGCTTTTATCTTTGTATCAATGGTTTAATAGAGGTGTAGATATTTGCATATTTATTTTATTGATAGATGCTAAAATGTAACTGAGTAGTATTAGTTCACTTACTTGTTTTCACTGGGTATGACTTGGAAAGCTACTGATGGTGTCTTGGCGGGGTTCGTCGGCTTAGCTATCTTCACCTTGAGTCTCATCGGATCTGGGATCGCTGATTTGGCCTCAGCTTCTTCTATCAGCGCCAGTTTGTCAGCAGACGATCTTTCTTCTATCATTACAGGCACAGGGTGCCCGGGACTGTTATAATTTTCTTTCAAAATATCTTTGTTTTCATTCTGGTCAGTGCTTTCGTCAGTCACAGTCGAGCTACCGTCGGGATACTTTCGTAAAACATTTCTTACAAAGTAGTATTTGCTATTCGTTTTTGTGTAATCCGGTAACTGGTCTTCGTCGTAGCGTCTCGTCGGTCTCAAATTGCTGTAAGGTTTTGTTGCAGTTTCGTAATGGAAGAAGGTTGACAGTTTCATAGCGTTTTGTTTTTCCTCTGTGTCCAGTCTGTCGTCCTCGTAAGTCGAGAAGTCTTTGCTTATAATGTCATGCTTATTATTTTTTTCAGTACCTTCAGTTTGTTTCTCTTTGTCGGTTGTTCGGTCGCCTTTGTATGTTCCTACATAGCCAAATGTCACTAGCTTATACAAACTTTCTGTCGTTGGCTTAATATTCTCAGTCACGTCAATTTTGTCAATAGTAGCGTCAGGTTTAGTGGTCAGTACTTGGTCATTAGATCTAGCAGAAGAAAAAATATTGTCATTTGAGTTAGGTATGTGTCTGTAGTTATAATTCTCGTTCCTGTCATCCTGTTTATTGTAATTGTTAGTTTTGTCCTTTTGTCTGTCGTAATTTTCATTTCTGTCGTCTTGTCTGTTGTAGTTGTCATTTCTATTATCATGTCTGTCATAATTGTCATGTCTGTCATCCTGTCTGTTGTAGTAATATGGTTTGTTGGGTCGTCTGTATGTGTCGTCATAGGTCTGATAGGTCACTTTAACTACGTCTCTGTCATATGTTCTTTTTGTCGTGTGATACGTTCGTCTTGTCGTTTGTCGCCAGGACTGAGTCGGTCTAGGAACGTAATTTATCAAGTATGTATACTTATCAATGTTTTCAGTAACAGCTATGACAGGTCTATTATACGGTCGTTTATGTTGTAAGTTATTTATAACTACTGACTGTACACTATGCACTTCTTCGTCATCGTCATAGTCATAGTCATTCCCATATTGTTTTGTTGGGTTCTTGTAATTTCGCCGTGAGTCAGCTTCCTCATAACGTCTACTTTTGTTTTTAAAGTCAAGTTTGTCGTCTATCTTTTGTACAGTCGATTGAGTTGTCTCTGTTACGTTATTGTCAGTCATAGTCTCAGTTGTATTCAGTTTATCAATTTTATCATTAACATTGTCAGTTTTGTTATGTCTATGCGTTGGTTTGGGTTTAGTTACATTATGAGTATTATTTTCAACAGGAACTGGTTTCTTTTGAGGAGCTTTGTTAGTAACAGTTAACTTTTGATTCTTTTTAGTCGTAGTTGTCGGTTTTGCAGTAGTTGTCTTTCTTTTAGGTCTTTCAGTGCTTACATCATCAGATTTACTGATATCGTTATTCGAATTCACGTCAGTCCATGGAGATAGGTCAAAGTTATTCAGTAGTCCGTTAAGGCAGGATATTCGGTCGTTGTCAGTGTTGTCAGCGGAAAGAAACACAAAAGGTTGGATACTATCAATGGTGTCCAGGGTACGGCAGAGGATCTGGGCAAACGATATTCTTCGTATCTGTTGCAATTGCGCCGGGGTCAAAGACGATTCGAAGCCTCCGTTCTCATACCTAAAACCAAAATATATTACAGAAATAGAAATAATAAGGTTACGGAAAAAGAAAAACCTAAAAGCGGAAACACACTGGTAGCGTTTTTGTTGTGAATTAAGTTCATACCATTGATGATTGAACCCAAAATGGGACTCATGTATTTGTGATTTACGTTACCAATCGATGTTTAGGAAAGTAATTTAATTTGTTTCTTCTTGAGGCTTACTCACCAGAATCGATCTCCTTTTCGAAGGTTCGAGAACTGTTGTGCGATGATGCACGCGAACGTGGGTCCGACCAGCCCGCCTACCACCGGCCTTTCCGACATGCCTCCTGTGAACAGGTCAATGTCGTCCACGTGCCTGAAACAAGAGCATACATCATATGAACCTGTTCGTGACTATTTCACTCTTGGGCCTATGATGATGATATTACGCGAAAGATAAATGATGAAGTATCATCATTCTACGTATTAGATGTTGTGTTTCGGTTTATTTATCTTTTTGGTGGAAATATGTATGTTTTGAGTTATCTAGTATTTTATTCCTGGGCTTGATGGATAGCAGTGGAAATTTTAGATCCTACGTGAAGTACCTAGTCTAAATATGATTGGATATAAACGGTTTATAACTACCTGTATAAACTCTGCATTCTTCTGACAGCACGCGGCGACATTACTCTAAACAAGTCCTCAAAGCTGTTGATGGGTGATAGTCCACACGGCTCTCTCCAAGCTGTATACGGAGCGATTCCATGGTCTCTCCCCCTTTGAATATTGATGGCCGCCAGATCCATTCCGAAATCAAAAGACGGAGTTTGAAACAAATGGTTGGTGAGTTCTTCCGTGATGAATTCGTCTCGTTTTTGGATTGGCTGGTTAACCATCCCAAGGAGGAGACGGTCTACCGCACCCATGCTCCAAATGTTTGAAGGGTTCGTGAGCTCATCGTGGAGAGACACGTCTGTAACCAAACATTTGAGGATCGGCTCTAAGAAAGCTATATCAATAAGATAAAATAGTTTATATTAATCAAATGCAGAATTTAACTAAAATCTGCTATAGCTGCTAGCTAGATAGAGCTAGGTTGGGGACATGTGTCGCTAAGATTATAGGATGTAGCAAATGCATTAAATAGGAGTCGGGAGAAAAGATATAAAGAAGCATAAGCATATTGAAGAAAATGTTATGTAAAACGAACTTACTGTTATTAATAGGCCTGTGGAATCGGTCATACCGCATCATAGAAGGCTGCACCAAGCTGTGGCCGAAGCGGAACGCGGCAGAACCGAACGAGCTGGCGGGGCTCGGGTTGATCTTTGGACTGTAGCCCTTGTAGTAGCCTTTCTTCAGGGGCTCCAGGTCGAACAGGCGCATCACTTCCTGACCTGCGGTAGGAGCACATAATCACAACCGGTCCTGGTTGGAGTAGATGAGAGCAGACAGCTATTCACGTCGAAGTTGAAGTACTTGTTCAATGAGTATCGTCTACTTCGAGAACCGTAATCATCAAGACTGTCAGAAGTGTCAGAACAGAACATCGGTGGATCTGTCCGTACAGTGAAATGCAAACAGCGAACGATCGCGTTTATGGCTAAGGTCCTCGGAATGAACCTAAACATGCCGAAGAGTACTGATGATCTTGAATAATCTAGATTATATGTATTACTTTTGCAATATAAATGATGTATGTCAGTCTCACAATATGTTTGACTTACCTAAAATGATAGGAAGGAATTCTCTGTAAGAGATATGCTGGATCATAGCACCGACTATTTTCCGCGTCTCCTGGTACACTTTCTCGTCGCTCCAGTGAGGGTTGAGATGCGCCAACTCTTGTGCCATTCTAGAAACAAGAACATTATCCATAATAATAATAATGTCTGCATGAAACAGCAGCTCGTCGTAATCGTGTTTTACAGTGAGATGTTTCAACTAAACACAAAGAGAACAGTAAAAAAAAATAGTGGTCCTGTCTTGACATGACTAATATCTGTTTCAAGAGAAGTATTGATATTACCTGTTGTGTTGTCTCAGCCACACGATGTGGGCAGCCACCAACCCCGGATGCTCATTGACCCTCGCGTCACCGGATTTAAAGAAAGAAAGAAAGAAAGAAAGAAAGAAATCATTTATTGTTCGATTGTGCATATACAGAAGCTGTTAAATAAGAACATGGGAGAGTGTCACAATAAACCGGTTAACGGTATACAATAATAATATATGTCAGCGACAGTGATTTTAAAGTCTACCATATACATTTTAATTACTTTACATTTCCAGAAAACAAATAATCCTGTTTCTTACAATAATATAAATATAAATAAGTCCAATTGTCACAAAAATCCATATACCTATTATTAACAATATAATCTATATAAATTAACTAATAAAAATTATCTATTTAAATGTCCCTTACAATGTTTGCCATTTTAATAAAATAATCATTTATTGAATAAAAACACTCCTCAAGTAGCATTTTTTTTAATTTTGAGAAGAATATTCTATTTGGAAGTTCTGTCCATGAAATAGGGATTGCATTATATATTTTTATTGCCATATGGTAGCAATTCTTTTTATTTAATTGTAGACGGCTTTTAGGAATAATCAAAGATTTGTGTGTGACTTTTCGTTTTCCCTTGTTGCATTTCATGTTAAAGAGTTCCAAATTATTTCTTACAAATTTACAAATTTCTAGAATATATAGACTGGGAACAGTCAGGATCCCGAATTTTTTAAAGAATGGTTTACAAGTATCCGACTGTTTTATCCCGCTTAAAGCCCTGATGCACTTTTTCTGCGCTATAAAGATTCTTTGTATGTCTGTGGCATTACCCCATAATACCACTCCGTAGCGCAATGCAGAACAAACATAACTATGATATACTAGTAGACCAGTGCTTTCAGAAGTTATAGATCTTAGTTTCTTTAGAGCGTATACAGATTTGTTTATTTTTGCGGAAACTAAGTCAACTTGTTTTTTCCAATTGAGGTGTTCATCAATAACAATACCTAAAAAATTGGTGTGTGATACCTGTTCTATTTCGTCCACACCCGTGTTCACCTCTAATTTATTTTTTATTTTGTTATTACGGGTTACAAATCTAATAAGTTTAGTTTTGGAAGCATTCATATATAAACCGTTATTTTCCAACCAAGTTGATATCTGTGTCAATGTATTATGGATGTTTTCCTTTAACTCCATATCGTTTTTCCCTCTTATGATGACAGTTGTGTCATCGGCAAACAGAAGACAACGATGGGTAATAAAGTTAGGAAGATCGTTGATATATAGTAAGAATAAGAGAGGTCCCAAAATACTGCCCTGGGGTACCCCACGAGGGTTTACTCGCGGAGTAGAGTCGACGTTTGAAGTGGTATTTTTTATCGTACATGTATGAGTTATTCGCGTTATTTGCCTTCGGTCCGCTAAATAACTCTCTAACCACATGTATGCCGGCCCTCGTATACCATATTTTTCTAGCTTATTTAAGAGGACCAGGTGATTAACAAAATCGAATGCTTTACTTAGATCCAGGAATAGTCCTACCGCCATATCATTATCTTCCAACACATCAGTTATACTCCGAACCAAGTCAAAACCGGCATGAGTGGTTGACTTCCCTCTACGAAAACCATTCTGCTCAGGACACAGGATGCTATTTTTATTTAAAAAATTTAAAATTCGCGAGTACATTACCCTTTCAAACACTTTTGAAATGACGGGTAGAAGTGCGATCGGTCTATAATTACCTGTGTCCGTTCTTTTCCCTTTCTTAAATAACGGTTTAATAATAGAGAATTTTAAGGCCTCTGGGAAATGGCCTTGCTCCAATGACAAATTTACCACATGAGCTAGAGGCAGAGCTATGTCCTTAGCAACTGCCTTAAGTATTTTTACATTTAATTCATCAATACCTGTGGCGTTAGTGTTCCGCAGGGACTTTATTATTTTGTCAATTTCATAGGGGTCCGTGGGTTCTAGAAAAATGGTTTTATCCTGACCAACTACGGTACAGGTATAAGAACTACTCCTATTTTGGGTAATATTAATGAAAAAATCATTGAAAGCATTGGCAATTTCCCGAGGTTCCGTTAATAGTACATTATTTAGTTCAATAGCACAAATTGCCGACGGTATATTGTTTTGCCCAGTGTTTGCTTTTATTATTTCCCAAGTAGCTTTCCCTTTATTGTCAGCTTTTTGCAAAATATTTTTATAATGATTTTTTTTTGCGGTATTAAAACAATTTCTTAAGTGCCTGGAGTATTTTTTAAACTGTGTCTTGAACTCAGATCTTTTTATATTTTTATAATACCGCAGCCGTAACGAGCATTTAGTTTTGCAACTTTTCCGCAGGCCTTTTGTAACCCATGGTATTCTTTTTTTGTTCTTCGACTTACGAATTTTTATTACCGGAAAACATAACTTAAAAAACAGTGTAATTGTATCATGAAATACTTTAAAAGCATCTTCAGCATTTGTTATTGCCATTACATCGCTAAAACTTAAGCATGCTATGTATTTTTGAAATTTGCTTACATTTTCTTCACAAAAGTCTCTTTTGTAAAAAACTACGGAATCTCTTTTTCGTGACGGGGAATTTATAACAAAAGAAATAGTTTGAGCAGTGTCGTGGTCTGATAGACCTAGTTTATGTGTTTTTCCAGTGGCTTCCTTAAAATTGCTCAAAATATTATCGATACACGTTTTTTGGCGTGTGGGCTGAGAAATATGGAATTTTAAATGATAATTGGAAAGCAATTCAGTGAGTCGTGACTTATCCTTAGATTTACTTAAAAAATCTATATTAAAGTCTCCTGCTATTACGATCTTGCCGCTGTAACGACTTAAGGATGCAAACAGCTTGTCAAGTAGCTGGAAAAACATCTGAATATCTGAGTCGGGAGTCCGATATAAACATACTAATATGGTTTTCAACTTGCTTATTTTGATGCCACATATTTCAAATACATTTTCTTTTACCAGCGGTTTTATCGAAATTAATTCTTCAAAATCTAAACTATCCTCGACCAATATGCAAGTACCTCCTCTCTTATAATTCCTGGAATAAGAAGAAGCTAGTTTAAAATTTTGTATTGACAGTAGCTTTTCATCACCTTCTTTGATAAATGTTTCACTTAAACAGATTACGTTGACGTTAGTATTATTTTTCTCGAGTTCTGTAATTGCGACTTCTAGCTCCTCAGTTTTATTTAATACACCCGCTATATTCTGGTGAAAAATCACAAATGGCCTTTCTTCCTTATGGACGAAAAAACAGCGGACTATCTTTTTTTTTAGGGAAGTAGTCCGTTATTTTATGTTTCTTGTTAATTGCCTGTTGACCAATGTCAACAGGGTCTTTGGTTACAGTTACCTTATGAGAATGACCTATACTTTTCTTAAAATAGAACGGAATAGTTCCTCTGGCTGGAGGATCAAATGATGGTATGCTACACTTTGTATCAGTAGATTTAAATTTCAGAAACTGAGATGAGTACCGTAAATAATCGATCGCCGAATTAATCTTATAACATGTTTCCTTTATGTATGCAACCTTTGATTTATAATAAGTCTGTGTTTCGATTATTTCACAGTTAGGAAAATTTTTAATAATCAACCTTAGATTAGTATTTAACAATTTCTCATTAAGATGTGGATTGTACATGATCGGCAGAACATACACGTTTTTAATATGGGACAACTTAAATAATGCAATACTTAAATTAACATTGAATTTAGCTGGGTTCGAATCGTGGCTTCCGATACTCAACACTACTATGTCGTCCTTCGAAGCCGTCTCTTTTATTTTATCACAGTAGGACAAAATACTATCTGACTTTGCATTGGAACAAATAAGTGCACTAGGTATATATTCGTCGTTCCATTTTCCTTTTCTAGAGTTGAATATAGAAGTTGCGAGTCCAGTAACTTGTTCGTCGCCAATTATATATATGTAGCGATTGCAGAGTTTGTTTTGCGGATCGGCCTCATCTGTGTTTTTTGGAGTATGTGGGCACAGGCTGTCCCGTAGAGGGCCGCTTCTTGATTTAGTATGACCCGACTCCGGCGTTAGAGAAACACTTCGTTTTGTGTCAAACCGCTCCAGCAATGGCTTACTGGTGATCAGACTGCGTTTTTTCTTTTTGCGACGATGGCTACTTAGTGGAGTAGACATACTAATTGGTATGCTGCTGTTGGTGATGTCCTCTATACCTATTTTTTTGAACAATTTTATTTTACTCTCACACGAGGATAATTGTTTTTTTAATTCTTTTATTTCTTCGCTTAGTTTTTCTATTTCCGCATTAGCTATGATTAATTCCGACTGCAGCATGTTAATTTTCTCCTCCATTTCAGCCTTTTGTGGGTAGTCATCGAAAGTGTCGGGTAGACTTAATAAAGTTTTTGTTGACAGTTCAGAGTCACTGTCATTTGACACACTAGATAATGAGTGACTTTGTCTCACTGGATTTTGACGTTTCCGATCGGACACAAATCTGCGACTGTTTTCCATATTATTATATTTTTAAGTGAAAATCACCTGTTTTGGAACGTACCTTATCCAAAAATATTTTCCTTTAAAAAGAGTATCACCCTTTTGGAACGCTCCCTCGTAGCGCAAGCGCGCTCGATGCTGACAGCTTCGAAAAAACGCCCACGGCGTTTGTTTGTGTGCGCGACAAGTGCTGTCCTGATTGGCGGATCACAAACAAAACACGGCAAACAAGTTTAAAATTTTAGCTGTTTGATGCACAGCGTTAAAGATTTTCGGTTGTCACTCACGGTTCTGCTGGTTTATTCGATATGCTTAAAGCACTCCTGTGTCACAAACACTGTATTGCAGGATGCACTGGTATTTATTATAGTGCCAAACTTGATTTAAATTTATTATAGATTTAAAATTGCGCAGTAAACAAATATACGTCCTTGCCTTGAAAGCTCAGAGGCGTTTTTTTTTTTTTTAAAGCAGTCGGAGGAGACTGCCCCACCACGGCAGAGCTCGTCACGCCTCTCTGGAGGAAGCAGTGGACGCCGGTTCTGGACGCGTCCGTATTGGAGCATTCCTGAGATTTAAGAAAAAGGTTAAAACTCATTACTTAAATTATTTGGAACTTTATAACCGCTAGAAAAGTTTTGGGCTTAATTCGGTATTCCTGGACTTAATAATGCGAAAAATTTAATTACAAATTTAATAATACGATAACACTAGGCTTTAGGAATGGAAGAATGACTATAAGTCAGAGACGGAGATTATTAAGGTCACGGCAAAATATTCAGATTATTCAGTACCTACCATATCTAACTATTGCGTTCTCGAAATGAGTGACTGTTTTACATTTACTTATTATTTTTAACGTAAATAAACGCTCTCGACCTTTTGGCATATGATTAGTACCTTACGTATAAGACCTAAACGTTTTTCTAAATCAGACTGGTGCCATACCGTTCCTGAATAGGCTGTTTATCAGACTATAACAGACCTGAATGCACGCAGACTATACCAGATTCATCTGTGCAGGGGCGAAAATCTATAGAACATCAGGGAAAGACTAATGTCAAGTGGTGCTTTACCGTTTCTGAACAGCCTGAGTTTGTCTGACTGCCTCGCTGAGCTGGCATAAAGAGGGGACCCGTCGATGTAAGCAGACACTTGGTTCATCTGCTCTCGCCATCCCAGAGCGCAGTCGTCGCGGGGAGCGGGAGACGACCGCACGAAGTCCAGGCAGCGGACTCCTTTAGGCCCGTAGAACGGGTCGGACGGCGGCACTTCGATGGGCATACATTCGGGGTGCTAGGAGAGAAAAAAAAATATAATTAAGAGATACTGAGCTGGGTAACACGAGGCTGAAGCTGGTGATCAATGACAACATTGTGCTTAATTTAAATAGTGATACTTTGCTTCTGACTGTTTTGCTAAATGCTTTAAAAATTCATCAAGCTTACGAAGGAGAACGTAACCTTAAAGCTCGAAGTGGCTAAGTAGTAATTTTTGCTCTCTGCTACATAAACACCAAAATGGAAAGTTGACCTTCAGGATTCTAGAGCTCCTATTATAACAGTATATCCTGTTACTAAGGCTCCGATTTAGCTTTACTTAATAATAAGTATCTACTGGCACAGTATGAAAAACGAAGACGTAAATACAACTTACCAGAAATTCTCGAGGTACGGAGTCCCTACCACCATCCTTGCAGCAACGCGGCACAGAGCCGTTAAACCCTCGCGATTGCGAAGACGACGTCACATCGTGATCCAGAAACTGTCCCCACTGCATCAGCAGGTGCGTTATGCCCGGGACCTCCACGTGGTGGTCTTCGTGGACCATGGAACTGATCTCCCGGGCGGAAGGGAGAGCGGCACCGAAAACTGAGCGGCGGGGGGCTTGGATGCCATCGGAGTAGGAGGGGGGGAGGAACCGTTGCACGGGGGTCATGGTGGACCCCCATCGCGGACGGTTCACGTTGTTGCATGTGCCATCATGAGTACGGTATCTGGAAAGGAAATTCTATATTAGGTTCAAGAAGAAAGGCTGGATAGGTACAATTAATTTACGGAACTTTAACGGCCGGTTACGGACGGCGACTTATTGCAGAGATACAAACGCGCGTTCCATGCGAAAGCGCTGAAGAATTTAATTCATTTATTTTAAAGTTGGTCTTTGAAGTGTAAACTGATGAACCTAAAGTACTGACCTAATTACCACCTCTGCGGTTGCGTTTCTTTCTCCTTTGCACCTCTAAGCACAACTGTGACTGTGACACTCTGACTCTACTCTTTCTCATGCGAGAAATGTTACATATTTCTTTCTTCGCAGTACTGTGAGAGAGTGACGGGCAATGCTAACTAGACTTGCGAATCATATTTGTGCTACTCGGGCTGTATCGTGGTTGTATCGATATTGTATGTGTCACCTATGTGTGTATCGAGAAATTCGAGACCGTATCGCTGTAAAGACGCCGTTTATAACCGATCGAGCAATAGAAGTGAACACATTAAGATATATCCATCGAAATTATTTGAACTCAAATTGCTACCGATTTTGTTGTATGACACCTCTAGCACACAATGCCGATAAATCAGGCATTATACATTATTATACTTAGAATTGCTAAACGTAACTTTTTATGCTTCGTAATCTCAAAAGTCTAGTCCCGTTAGCTAAGACATTGTTATAAAATACATTGTGTCAAAAACCACAGGCGGAAGGAATAAAATATTATAACAAAGTTTATGCTACTATCCTAACACCAATTCTAACACTTAAAGCGGTAGACTCAAATTGTAATACATTTCAGGCTTTTGTTTGGCGGTGTAGCAATGACCGCTGAATGTTCAGAATGTACCGTTCTCATGATCGTTGACCTTGGTGCTCACTGCTCAATCGTGCTAGTAAAATTACTTCTACGCATTCATTTATATTTAATATTTAAATACCTAATACACCCGTCTTCGTAAATGCCGCACTTTATTAGAAGCTGCTTAACTCATCTGGTATAGATGTAAAAGGCCGATGATGAAGACACCCCTAAAGAAACTTAGCTCACTGAGTATATCGCCTGGTGACAGTCAAAACTCGTTAAAATTTCTGTCACAGTTCTTGAAAACCTCGTATGTAGGAAATTGATTGATACTGAGATAAGAGATTTCTTTTAGGTAGAATTGTTAATCTATTTAGTAAGTTTTGGGTTTCAACAGACCTATGTAGTATGTAGTGGAAGCTTGTCCAAAGTGCTCTTTTAGAGACAGGAGGTCTTAGGCACGCTTGTCAACGCGCTAAATTTTAGCAGTTACGTTGAGAGCTGACACGCAGCAGTAGGTGGCAGCAGCAATTTCTAGAAATTACGGACAAGATTTTTTTTTTCAAATTGTGATTATCTAAAAGAGTTACCGACCGATTTTCGGAATTCAAATTGCACCTTGAAGCGCTCCAGCAGACACTATACTCGATGGCTAATACGGCTTACGATGCACGATGGCTGCTTTTATCACGCGATAAATAAGTGACAAAGCACGTTTTGTCAAGATGCGACTGTTGGTGACAGCCGTTATGTCACTTATTTATCGCGCCACAAAAGCAACCATCTTAAAAGCCCATAGGAAAACATAAACATTTTGAATGCTAATACTAGCGGTATGCGGACTTACCTCTTGGAAGCAGGTGGGCACTTGGGCGCGCCGCGCAGCGGGCAGTGCTGGAGCAGTGGTGACTGACGCAGCGCGCTGGCAGCAGGGAACTGCGGCTCCTCGGTGCGACCCTCTAGCCCATCACCACTGCAGACAAAACGACCCATTACACAAATGTATATGTGTAATGTGAAGTACAACTTGTATGAGGTATGTGGTGGTAAGCACCGATGACGAGTCAAAACAACGACTGACGGCGTTCAGAAAATTTCTAAACCGAAATTGTTCGAATTATACGTTTTTTTTATGTACTGCAATGGTGGCACACAAGCGTGTGGCCCGCCTGGTGTTAAGCAGTTACCGTCGCCTATGGACGCTTGCGATGCCAGGCGTAGGTATCATGCACACGCGCGTTGCCGACCCCTTAAGAACATATTTACTAAACTGTTCCCCGTCCCCAGGGAATACCTCGGCAGGGACCTCATTCCACATGCGGAGCGTTCGTGATAGGAAATTCCTCTGGAACCGCACATTTCTCGACCATTTAGGCTCCAGTGTGTGAGGATGAACACCCTTCCAATGGCGAACAGTGCCATGGTATAAAGTAGCCGTGGGCATCATGTCAAACAATTCCTTAGAACGTGTCCCATTATACAGACGGTAGAACACACATACAAGGAGACAAAAGAGGGTCGATTCCGCTTGTGAGTTTAGGAATAAGGTAATGCTGACGCACCACTATAGGTTCTGGCCCTTCGCGATTTGATAACCTCTTTTCAGTAACTAAATACTATTGTTATATGTAAAAATAATATAAACACGTGACTCCTAGTTAAAAAAAATACGGTATTTAGTCGACCCATTGCATTTCTTTCAAAACAATTCCAGTTCTTTTCGCTATGTCCTTTTTTCCACATAATGTAGCGATACGAAATGGAAACCAAATAAATAACCCTAGAACCTTTACACTCGAACCAGCTATCACTTTCTGTTAACTAATGTGTCTATAATCTATTCAAAGCAACCTTATCTATACACAACAATGTAGGCTAATTCATTATTTCAAATTAGCATAAGCATCAAAAGTGAAAACTCATCAGCAGTTGAAATATTCCTTCCGAGTTCTGGCTTGAATCACGGAAGTGTGTTTGGAAAGTATGATATACTTAAATATTATAATAATTGGATGATCTCGCAGTTTCACGAGAGTTCTAAATCATGTTATCATGCTACAATTATTACGGACGCAAATAAGAGTAATGATGCAGTGGAAAAGTGCATTAGGTTTGTCGCTGATAAGTCGGTTGACTGCTTTATAATTGTATACAGGTGTTGGTAGCTATTTGGCATAATGGCTGCAAATTTAGATGGGTACCGTGGGTCGTAACTAGAATGGGATCTCTTTTTTACTGATATTTAATGCCTTTTCATAAGTATTGAATAATTTTCATGTAGGGAATTATCGTTTTCTATTACGTATAGGTAGGTTTAAATAAGTGACAAACCATCTGTCACTCACACTTGCATTTGGTCAAATAAATAAATAAACAAAACGTGATGAATGCTTTGTTGACCCCCTGGTTACGGCTAGTACAAGTGAAATACACATTGTATTTATGCTCCACTACAAATAAGCTGTAACACAACCTTGCTATATCTATCTATTAGCCAAAGACTTCCACTGTTGAACAATTGAACATCCCCCATACCTCCCCTATAGCTCGCTACAAAGTGTGATCCCGTGCAGACCGCATTCATCTACTCCTCGTCCCACGAGGTCATCCGTCCATCTAGTCGGGCACTCGCTTCACTCTCTATCAATATTGGCTCTACAACCTCGACAATAGCATTCCTAACATAACCAGCGAGAAAACAAACAAAATTTTGAAAGCTAACCTGTTTAAACCAGTTCTTAGCTTATGTAACTCGTGAAAATTAATATGATAAACGCACGCATGATAATTCTGCGCCCGCGCCGGAGAAAGTGAAACCGCTTTCGACTCCCGCGCAGGTTCGATCATAATATATACGTATGACGCAGTATTGTTGTGCCGTGTTGTAATATTCTATTATAGTGCTGGCGTGCTTTTAAGAGTGCGATAATAGTTATTTATTAAACCAAATAAAAAAAAGAGTAGGTTCCCGACTCTCTTTTTAGGGTTCCGTACCCAAAGGGTAAAACGGGACCCTATTACTGAGACTTCGCTGTCCGTCCGTCCGTCTGTCACCAGGCTGTATCTCAAGAACGGTGATAAGAAAGGTGCTCGACGCCAAAAGCGATGAAGTCTTATTGGGCGGCGAGACAGCTGTATTTATTGAAAATTTCAACTCGGGCAGTTTTCTCGCGCAAACGCTTTCCATAGCCATACAGCGTGGGAATGCTGCCTGCGTCATGGGCACCCTACCTAGAGGTCTTTTAGTTTTATAAATATATTTTAATCTTAGTTTAATTTTTAGTTTTAATCCCATAAATTTGTTATTTGTACGTGTTGAATACATATATTGTAAATCTTAAATTTTCACAGATGATGTATTTCTATTGCCGCTATAACAACAAATACTAAAAATAAAATAAAATAAATATTTAAGGGGGGCTCCCATACAACAAACTTGTTATAGATTATGGTGCGAAACCCTTCATGCGCGAGTCGGACTCGCACTTGCCCAATTTTTATATTTACTTGGTTGCTATTGGTCGAGAAAGAAAAGGCTCAATATTAGAAGCATTTGAACGTGCTTTTGCGAATATACATTTCGCAAGTCGATCATTTTAATAGTTTTTAAGACACAATTATTGTTTTTGTGATGTTTATTCAGGATTTGATTAACCGGCGTAAATCACACGCACAATCAAACGCAGTTTTTTTTGTATCTTGTATCATTCATTTTGGTCGCACAATGGAGCTTTTTATTCTCGTTTCGTATGGCTAACTACATTTTATTTTTTCCAAGTTGACGTCTACCAAGACAAAGTATCTACTTAAGTAACATTTCAGACTGTCTGTCTTATATATTTATGTATGATGCCCCGGCTAGACGTAAGCATCTATTTGTATTTATATTTGACGACGCGGTTGGCTCAGTTTGCAAGCACCTGCCTACTGAGCGGCGGTCCCGGGTTCGAATCCCGGCCAGGGCAAATATTTGTGTGATGAAGTCGAATATTTGTGCTTGGGTCATGGTTGTTCCTATGTATTTAAGTATATATTTATCTATATAAGTATGTATATCGTCGTCTAGTACCCATAACACAAGCCTTCTTGAGCTTAATTTGGGACTAGATCGATTTGTGTGAGGTTGTCTGATATTTATTTATTATTTATTTATCTATTTAATTAATTAATAGGCGAGAACAGCCGGAAATGCGGATATACTAAAGAATTTTAGGCGAAGCTGAAACGGAGACACTACACTCGTTTCGCTCGCTCGGGCAATTAATTGGTTGATCTGCAACGCCACTATTATGACAAGAAAACATAATCACGGGCGGAAGAAAACAATTAAAATTCGCCTCCTGCGTCATAAAAAGAAAATGTTAGCTTTTTTGTCATAGAAATAATTGTTCTGATGGTCTACTAGAAGTACTTGTACTCTTTAAAGTCAATAATACTTTTCTCTGAGTTCTAGAAAGTAACATAGCTATTTCATGCTTTTAATGCGTGCAGTCGAAAATAAGTAAAAAAAAAAAACCGGTCAAGTGCGAGTCGGACTCGCGCACCGAGGGTTCCGTACAAACACTTTCCATCCTTAAGTGGTTAAGTTAAGTTTGCTCCTGGTATGTATACAGCTCCATACAAATGAGGTGCAAAGTTAACGCAACCACACCCGTTTGTTGTATGGGAGCCCCCCTTAAATATTTATTTTATTTTATTTTTAGTATTTGTTGTTATAGCGGCAATAGAAATACATCATCTGTGAAAATTTCAACTGTCTAGCTATCACTGTTCTAGAGATAAAGCCTGGTGACAGACGGACGGACGGACGGACAGCGAAGTCTCAGTAATAGGGTTCCGTTTTTACCCTTTGGGTACGGAACCCTAGAAACAGGTATCTGCGTGAATTGTGTTACTTACGAGTAGTTTTTGAAACAAAAATTATCAATGAAAATGTCAAACTAGGTTTCAAATATATACAATCTCCATTCTCCATAGCCCTGTTTTAAGTAGTAACATTGATAATATGTTAAGAAACATGTTTGATCACAGAGCAAAATGTCTAAAACAATCAGCATTTTTGAACGGATCAGGAGCCTTAAAATAGGTATATATGTTTTTCTAATAAAGTACAAAAACAATTAGCTTCGTACACTATATGTGGATGCGAAAGTGTGTATGTTAATTTGGCCTGCTATAACGCTGGAACCAAATAAGGACTGCCCACATGAAATGTCTGTCACTTAGAGATAGATATAATATAAGCCGGCGAGTGACATATCTAAGTTAAACCCCGAAAAATTTGCAATTCCAGAAGAAAAACAAGTGATGAAAAAATATTTCAAACTCCGAATTTTTTTGCATGGGAATACCAGGCCTTCTAGTTACCGCTTTACTACTACGGTTAAGCCGCGAATAGATCCTCCGAACTGTAAGTAAAAAAAAAAACTACCAACCTGAGTCCTCCTCAGCTTTAACAAAATCCAGTCAGTCAAAGGTCAAAGTAAAGTCACTGTCACTGGTCACTGTCATCGTCAGTCGCAACACGTCAAGTCTCAAGTCACAATCGTCACGGTTACCATTGTCACATTTAATCAGGTCATCAGTCATCAACACTGTCAAGTCTTAACACATAGTCAGTCTTGTAGCGGTTTCTTATGATTAGTCAGTCGAAGTCAAAGGCGAATTCACTTAGCCGATTTAAAAAATAGTTCAAGTCGGCTGTTGCTATTGAAAAAGGAGTTTGACTAGAAGCCGCGCACTGCGCCGGCGCGGCGCGGCGTTGTACTGCGCGCATGCGCGAAGCCCCTGCGCTCAAATACTACCACTTCCAACTTCCAAGCACGGTGTTGTAACGCGTTGACAAACTAAGGCTAATTGAGTTTTTGCTTGATTTGTATCCGATTGCAATTAGTCAAACTGTTTATGGGTTTCGGAACTGAAGTCAGCAGCAAAATTTATTGTTAGGCATACAGTAAGGTTCTTCAGTCAGGTCGATAGTCGACATTGAGTGACATTCTATATCTACATCTAAATGTAAATAATCGATAAGTTTTCTTTTTAAAGCAAATAGTACAGTTGCCATCAGATATATCGCAGCATATAAGGCGTTCATATATATGTGAACATGTACTGAAACGCCCAGTCAATAAGAGTAGTGTTCAGATATTTATGAATACCTTACATGCTACGATATGTCTGATGGCGACTGTACATTAATAAAGTAGAATACAGTGGTGGATAGGATATCTCAGGAAACTTCGATCTCTGTGGTATTCATGCTTAAAGCTTGAACTACCACTAAATAGCCATGGAAATGAAAGTCATCGATGAAAGTCCACGACTATATACTCGTACGCGCAAATAGCACGAAAGTGGCTTCATCATTAATTGAACGCATTTAATTAAAGCCAGCTCTAAACACCACAATTATCAGCTAGTTTACAACTTGACTAGGAGTTTAAACTTTAAATTGTAAGCTATTAAAATCTGTCTGCAGATTCTTTCATGAAGCTAAATTTGTAGGTTTCTTTTGTGATTCCACTTTAACCATTTTTCGCCCCAGGTGGCATATCACGACGTCGGAAAAATTTCTCCACGCCAAACGTTGTCAACTTCTCATATGACGTCGAAACTTGATTGATCAAATATTTCGTAATCCAAACCGTAAGGAGTATTTATTAATTGATTTTGGAGCACTTATTTATTTGTTCACCACTTAGCGTTCTAAAGGTTACAGCAAGGGTTCCCAAAGTGTGGGTCTCGGCGCCGCCCTGGTGCGCCGCAGAGAGCAAAGACGGACTTCGTGAGGTGTTCCTATTTTTTTTTCGAACCAAATTCTGTTTCGCATATGCAAATATGTGCTTGTCTTAGCCAAAAGAGGGTTAATTTGTCCATACAATACTGGAAATACTAAAATTGACTTGGTTATCATATTCTCCAGAATCCTGATTGTCTGAACAGTATCTGCCCGAAACGAAAAGTCGATTGAAAGAGCCATCAAATCCAAATTTTAGCCAGTGTTATATTTATCTTTTCTATCCTACTGTACTTTGCACAATTGCAGTTTCAAAATTTACTAAGAAGAGTCGAATCAGTCTAATGAACTGTGAATCGGCTCGATTTGTTTGTTTTACCGATTCCCCCCGATTTGGCCATGTCGTCTGTCTGTTGACGCAAAGCGCGCCGAAGCGGCACGAACTTGCTCGTTTCATAAATTTTTCACAATGTCTCTAAACTCCTTTATTTATTTGCAGCTTAATTCTTTGAATTAAGTAATTGATTGCATTGGAAAATAATTGACATTACAAATAAATCGATACGCATCGCCGGTATTTCGTTTTGTTTTCTTCGATCAAAACTGCGTAAGATTGACCTAAAACAAAGCGACGGTTTACCCGATTTGCGCAACGGAGGTTATAGATATTGCGTTTTATTCGTAACAGATGGATTATTACCAATTATTACTAAAACGTTAAACGAAACGGGGCAGTTTTCTAAATGCGTACTGTCATGCTACCGTGTACAGCTGTGGCATAGAAGTTCGAGGAAGTTTCTCGTTTTATTCCGTATTTATTCTCAAAATAAAGCCCGTTTCGCACGGAGTTATAACATACATTATAACAAAGGTATCTTACGATATATTTTGCATACTATTTGACAGAGTGCTAAATTTTTCAGGGACCCATGTCATAGTGTAAAAATCTCAACTGAATTTAGGGACTCGATCCTCTTTCAATGTCCATTCAGGCCACCCTATTTTTACGCCGTTGGAGCAAAGCGAAGGTGTGTTGAGTAAGGACTGGTATTCCCTTCCCTTATACAACTTAAATTAACCATTTAAATATGGAACACTTTGCCGGCTCATGTGTTTCCTACTACTTATAACTTGGGTCCCAACGAAGCGTGAAGAAGCATCTTTCGGGTCAGGATGGCAGTGTCAAACTGACATGGCACCGTTGGTTTCTTGTCAGTTGCTATTGCGACTAGGGCTCCCCATTTTGCTTACTATCAGGCGAAGTGGAGCCACTATGTTCTGCCATATAAATAAATAAAAAAATAGCTGTACTAGGGCTGTATAAGTGTTCATGCAGCCTGTATGTTACTTGAGTGGTCTCTGTTTGCACCAGTATCAAGTATAGGAAGCCGCTCGGTGAGATAAAAGTGCGCACGCGCAGCGGTCTGCGTTCACTTTCTACGCAGCCGTGAACTTGCGCCTTCCGCCATTCATAGGTGTTGTTCATTCAAGCTACTCAGTAGCCCCAGCGTGGCATTCAGGATTTTGCCAATTGGCTTGGAAGAAATTTCAGAAAATTACGACCTACGGCTTGAACATGGATAAAAAATAATTTTTTTTTTTGGACAGTTGATTATCGCAAAATTGATGGTTCTAATGTAATGATAGTTATAAAGTTATAATTTTATTGAATCGTCATCTATTTTTGCCCAGAAGCAATTAAATTTTCTAGATAATAACTATAGCTACTGTTTTATACAAAAACACAGCCAATTTGATTCTACTGGTTTCAAAATTATCATTAGGGATATTAAAATGTTATGACTTTCTCAACAATCTTGACTAACAACATATGTAAATAAAACTTAATTTACTTTGTAAGTAACATAAGTAACGTTAATTAGCTAACTAAGACGAATTGCAAACTAATTAAAAGTGAGAGTGTGCACATAACACTCGCATGCCAGCATTACCTTAACTGTACATACTCGTATGTGCGACGGCACAGACGAGCTGTAACCTGCCGTTTCCTGGGTATTGATTTCACGCTTCACTTGACTGCTGTTTCCTACACGACATTCTGTCATACTATAGATACAATCAAACTATAGGGACAGTATTTTCACTGAAAAAAACGCTGCTACGGCAGTATCGGCTCAATAATGTCACACCTTGGTTAGACGTAGTTAGACGAAATGCAAATCTACATAATTAAAAGTGAGAGTGCCCACATAACACGCGTAGGACAGCATTACCTTAACTGTACATACTATGTACGACGGCACAGACGAGCTGTAACCTGCAGTTTCCTGGGTATTAACTTCACGCTTCACTTGACTGCTGTTTCCTACACGACATTCTGTAATACTGCAGATACAATCAAACTATAGGGACAGTATTTTCAGTGAAAAAAAAACGCTGCTACGGCAGTATCGGCACAATAATGTCACACCTTGGTTAGATGTAGTTAGACGAAATGCAAATCTACATAATTAAAAGTGAGAGTGCCCACATAACACGCGTAGGACAGCATTACCTTAAATGTAAATAGTTAACACGGCACTGACGAGTAACTGACGGTAATTTAGCTTCCTGGGTATTGACTTCACGCTTCACTTGACTGCTTTCCTACACGACATGCATCATAGATACAATCAAATTATTGGGCAGTATTTGAAGTGAAAATAAACGCTGCGATCGGCGGTATCGCCCCAATAATGTCACACGCATTTAATACCTAGTGAGCTAAGCTAGATTTAATGTTAATCAAAATATTGTTACCATTACTAAGATTCATGGTGGCTTACGAATACTTAGTAAAAAATATATTTATTGCAAGACTTATCTATACACGTTGGATACTCTTTTCTTTTAATACAATTATTTCAACTATATAAAAGTCTGAGTATCTTAATAAACTGAAAAGAATATTGAAATGCTATTTTCGACAGCGTTAACATGTGCATGCAATGTGTTATGTGTCATGAACGACCATTTTACTGTTCTTATATTAGCATTTCACGCTGCATAATCACGATAAAAACATAAAACTAAAAGAAGAACGTAAAACGTAAACGTGAAGGACGTAAGAACCATAACGTATCACCATACGTTATGGTTCTTACGTCCTTCATACTAATTAACAGTTTTCTATCAATAACGGTGCTTCTCTTCAGCTGCTCACAATCGTAATACTGGTTATAATAATTTAATCGTGTTTCGTAGCAACCATACATATGTAGGTAAGAAAAAAATGCAATCACGATTGATTCTACCTGAGAATCAAGATATGTTGTACCGTTTCTCAATGCCGAAGGTGCTAGAGAATTGTATATGTAAGTTTTTTATTACATGAAGTAGCAATATATTTATGTAACATCTTCAATAAATTACGGTAAAGTATGTACTTGTAATTATATTATACGTTGCGAGTAATTACTAATTAATCTTAGATATGTATGTCGGGTTTATGAGTACTTTTACTTTCCATCATTTAATAATTTTAGAAGATTTAATATGTGTACAACCCCACTAGAGATTAATCTATAATATATTATGTTTTTTTAATAAAATAGGTACTGATATTGTAGAGCGGTATATAAAAACTAATTTCAGATACAAAATCTCATATTAATAATAGATGAAATCGCATGTTTAGAATAAAATAAAATACGTATCACTACATAGTATACAACGAAGTCGGTTCCTGCTGTCTGTCTGTCTGTCTGTCTGTCCCTATGTATGCTTAGATCTTTAAAACTATGCAAAGGATTTTGATGTTTGTTGAACTAGTTAGAGTGATTCAAGAGGAAGATTCATTGAAACCGTGCGAAGCCGGGGCGGGTCGCTAGTTTGATTATAAAACTTATTTTAGGGTTTAATGGGCATGACATGCAATCAATTTTAATAAAAGCGCCCCATACGATGACATTCAGAAATCGCAATTTCGAATTGTATAATAACTTTCACTTTCATTAACGATCGCAGAGCGGAGCGGTTCATGCTGGGTTCATGCAAAGCGCATGGTCGTTGCGCGCGCGCAACTCTTGGTTTCCGCGTGCATCTTGGGTTGCGTGTGAGTTGATCATATTCGCATATCAGTGATGTGGCGTTCATAGACCTTTATTCCAACTGGCTGGGCTATTCAAATCCCGGCAAGGTTAAATATTTGTGTGATGAACACGAATATTTGTGCCTGGGTCATGGATGTTCTTGAGCTTAATTTGGGACTAGGTCGATTTGTGTGAGGTCGTCTGATATTTATTTATTTATTTATTCAGCTTTTGAGTTCCTTTCCCACCTTACCAAACAATGGTATTATTTTGTCAAAATTATTTAAATCATATGACGTAATTTTAGATATTAATAATTATTATTCCTCAAATTGACATGTTTTTAATTTTTTTCTTTTTTTGTTGCTCCAAATTGTTTATTTGCGTATTACTATGTGTTTCTATGGTACATAATAAAAATAGTGCACTGCAAAAGTTAAAGTGTGGCCCACGTGGCCTCGAAAGCGCGACTTCTGGTGGTCGGCCACAGCCGACTGTGGCGTTTAAAGCGTTAATGGGGATTTATAGGGTAAGACCGAACGTTGTGGACAGGCCTTTGTCCAGCAGTGGACATCTATCGGCTGATATGATGATGATGATAAAGTATTAGTACATATAACATTACTTTAGGGTAAATAGTCCGCCTATTATTCTCTTGGTTATTTTACTGTGTGTTGTTTTTACCTTGAAGTACGTAATCAATTAATCTTAAAAACAAACAACCGAAGTGAGAACCCCCTCATTTTTTGAAGTTGGTTTAAAAACCTAAATCACTATCGGATCGTCCGTTTAGGAGTTATGATGTGACAAACGAACATACATTGAGCTGTTCTGTTCATAGAGGCGGAAGTGGCTGTAGGATTTTCTGAAAATTAATGAAGGTGGTGTTGGCGGTGTAGACACATCGAATTTGGACTCGTTAAATATGTATGTATTTTTTTGTAAGAAATGTACACAATAATTTTTAACAAATAGTTTCTGGGTATGTGTACCGTATGTTAAGAGATACCCATCCCTTAACATACGGTTAAGGGAAAAAAACTGGTTTCGTCTCATTTGCATTTTACAGTACAAAAGGTTGAAGTGGTCAATTCCTTTTATGGCTCTATGGCTTAAGTAAAAATATAGTAAAACTCGGGACCCAGCAAGTTTTACCCCTGTTTTAGATGGTCATATGATGAATTTTTGTAGCCACAGACTAAAAAATATCTATTTGAAAAGAAATGGAGTCAGCGAGTTTTTCTACTCACCCCTTCATAATAAATCCGCGGTGTGTACAAGAGACTTGTATAGCACGTCTGTTGATAAACATGTCCTTCGTTGTTTCTCCAGTACCGGTTAAGGAAATGTACGTCGGAAACTACTTTCTTTTCTCCCAGTAATGGCTTCTTGAGTGTTCTGTGTAGAAATTCCTGCCGTATATGGTTTCATATTATTGGTCTACTTACATGTGTTTCTATCTTGAATGGAAAACTAAAGTTATTCAAGTAATTACTTTCTTAAAGACAAGTTTCTCATGTATTCACGGCGGTCCTAGGTTCGAAACCCACCCAGGGCAAATATTTGTGTGATGAACTCGAATATTTTGTTCATTAGTCATGGATGTTCTCTATATATGTATTTATATAGGTATTATATAACAATATATCGTCGTCTAGTAGTACAAGTTTGGGACTAGGTCGATTTGTGTAATAAATAATTATCTATTTGTTTGTTTTGGGATGAACTGTATGAACCTCGTTACACAAATAGAGGGGTGCTGTTCATACTAAATGACGATTGTAATAGTAGCTTACAACTAGAAAGATAATAAATTGATTTAAGGTCTTGGAAACAGGGACATCATTGGAAAAAGTCATACAAAGTCGGCCTGAGATCACAAAAATAAAACACAAACAGACGGTTCAAAATGGAAGGTGGAGCAGTGTAACCAGGTGCACCGTAAAATCTTACGCTTTTTATCGTGACACAGGTAATGAATGAGTCAATTTATTGGAAATATTCTTGTTTCGCTCTGATAAAAACACTTTCTTTCTTAAACAAATAACGATCGAAACAATCTAAACAAGCGGCAACCGCACTCTTGAACCCACCTAGCATTATCTGCCCGTATTACACGCTCGGTGAAAGCTATTACATATTGTGTGTGAAAAAATATCGCGAGATTGTTTGTGTCACGCCCAAGTAGCACACTGGCTGCTAGCACTTATACAGCCCTTATACAGCTTAAATTAGCTGTACGAGTGTGATACTTGGGCGCTGACGTCATGACGTCCTATCCGTCCTATTTAAGAATAATCAGGCTCCCAGAGCGACGAGGCGTTGCATTCGTTGCAATATCCCGATCCCAACCAGACTAAGCTATATATCGCACTGTATTGAAAATGAAAATGAAAATGAAAATGTTTATTCTGTTATACATATTAGGGGTTTACAAGAATAGGTTGGAATCTCCTAGTAAGTGACAAATTCACTTGTGTATTAGTAATAAAAACAACATATCTATAAATGAAGACCACGGGCACACCTCGGACAATGGCGATCAAATGTATGAAAGAAACGCGTTGCTACGCACACAGTCTAAGCTCGTGTAGGTGAACGCGTACCATGCTTGTGTGAGTGAGATAAGACATGCTAGGGTTGCCGCCATTTAACCCGCCATGAACGCACGAGTCGGGAACATATCAACATGTGTAGCAATATGAGATGACCTTGTAATAGCGGCGTCGAATTAATTTTGTGTGCTTATAATTAAACTAATGTTAAACTACGATTTCTAATTCCGCCCGCGTTCAAATTCGATAACCTCAATGACTAAAAAAAAACTCATTGCGCGAATTAGAAAGAAATAAGAATCATATTACGCTGTAAGGTTTGTATTTCTTCGTAAGTGAAAGAGCAGTGAAGTTCCTATCGATGCTTATAATGACAATGAAGTGACCAACATCTCTGTTCTCTTTGTTTAAGAGTAAACCTTATTTCGTTTGAATTAAAGACTAATTTAGTGTAAAAGTAATTTGCACTTATAACGCCTTACATTTTGAAGTGGCAGTTGTGGCCACAGCGAACAATACAGATAATGAGTATTGTTCATCGGGTACAAAGCTAAGTGGATTCGCTCAAGCAAAAGGATTATTTCTATATTTAAGCTCGATTTATACAAATAGTTTCCTATTTTGAATCAGTATTATAATTCGAAGTAACTAAATTTTTGTAAGGAAATTCAGGCCACCAAAATATTACGTAGGTAAGTTGAAAACATGATTTTTTGTTCATATATATATATTGTGTTGTTTTCACTCTGATCTGAGAGGTTTAGATCGAAAACGGATAGGGCAAAAAAAATACTAAACATAAGTAATTATACATAAGTAGTTATTGTAAGTTGGTTTTCTACTAAAACATAAAACACTGAAAATAACTGGGTATGTACTTGCCTTGATTCATCCTATGGGAATCTGTAGAACTTTATTTTATTTTTGTTGTTTATAGAGCTTAAACAACCGTACACAGCACAACACACGCCCATTACAAAAGTATTTGTTTAATATTTGAATATTGTACGTGGCCTCCGCTCTGCGCACCGCGTCGTCGCGTACTTGCCAGCCGGTAACTGCGAGGTAACCGAGCGCGGGTGGGCGGCACTTTCGGCGGGAGGCAGGGAGTGTGCATACTGTACGTTAGTACTCTTTATTATACTGTGCCACGGGAGTAAAATACCTTGATCCTTTATTAAAATTCATTTATTTCCAAACGCAGGCTTAACTTATTAATTTCTTAAACTAATTGATACAATAATCAAAGTAAAATTGAAATGAGTTAAACCTGGTGGAAGAGACCGGGAATCGAACCCAGTACCTCTGGATTGCCGGTCCAGCGCGTTAACCTTTCCGCCACCCTAACTCCCAAGCAACCTATTGAATAAATAGTTTATTAATTCTTACTTAAAAATTCTATCAACAAGTTGTCTGCAGGAAAATGTGCATCTTATCTCCTCAATGGATAAACGTATTCCGTTTTAGTCTTTTTCACGTGAAAGCTGGCTTCATAGAGATTGTTTCAAGTAAGGATCAAGAAAAATGGTTCAGCCTTTTGAGAAATATCAGCTTTTATCTAGACGTGTCGGTATGGTTTCAGCGTTTACTCGATATAAATTGCTGTCATTAGCGCACAGCTTTTATGTGACGAAGTGCATTAATATAGTACATAATGGGTATAGATGCACGTTGCAGTTTCCACGGCCTTGTAGAAAGTGCGGGTGCATCCAGCAATCAAGTGAGAGTCGGACTCGAACCTGGGACTTTCTAATGCTGCACTTGGTTGTAGGGCAATCTTACATTATGCTGTGATACTAGTTACTTTTCTAATGATTTAGGTATTATTTTCTTCTCAGGTATAATTTAGCATGGACCGATAAATCAGCCATCGGAGTTAGGTACCGTAAGATGAGGCTATTTGGAACTAAGCAAAAAAAAAGCTTTTAAGCGTTTTTTTTATAGTTCTTCGGTTGGCGTTGTTGTACGATCTCACCCCTCGTATGCGATGTCAAAAATTTGCTAATCAACTTGTAACTAACTGATATTTTAACGTAAAGTTCAAATGTCCTGCACGGATCCGCGTTTAGGCATACGAGGGAAACAGAACTTCAGAAGGGAGGAGAAAACAGTATGTAGTGTGGTTTTGTACCTCATTATCGTCCGTCATAAAAAAGAAGCGAGTTTCATAGATAAGGTGTAATTTTGGTGGAGGGTAAAGGAAGGAGGGAGAGGAGAGGAGGGGGGGGGGTAAGTTTAAGGTCTTTGCCAAGAGTTACAATTCGGCTAAATCGTCATTTGGCGTGCTTCATATATCGCTATTATTTTGTTAAATCCGCTTGCCGCTTACTGCTGCCGCTGCCGCTGGTCGCGCGTAATCGTGGCTGGGCCGGTACGGAGATGCTACGACTGAGCGCGATCACCGGCCCGGTGAGTGGTTGAGCGAGAGATCCGAGCGCGGCGGCCATACGAGTGAGCGAGACACACGTACCGCGCGCCGCGCCACTCGCCGCCAAAACCGAATTCTATGCTCAATACTCTATGCTCAAAGGCGTGACCATAGATTAAATAACTGCCGAAGTGCGATAGTACACTACTCGCGAAGTTCCTCGACAACGTACTTGACTGATGTTCGAAGTGCGACAAAAGATACATTCAGATTCACACAGAAAACAAAATAATCGTAGATTAATTAATTACTACAGTATGTATGTAAAAAAAATGTGCATAAAGTATGCTTCAGCAAATTAATTGTATTAGAATAAAATTGTACCAATGCGATCCGAAGTCAGCCGAGGGCCGAGTAGTGTAGTCAGGCACTTCGGGCAACTTTGAGTCTTGACTCGGGCGCAAAAAACGAATTCGTGGCATCTTCCAGCGCGTATTAAGCCCGTTTTCCTAGAAGTAGTTTCCAGGTACGTAAGTATTGCGTAAACTTCGGCTTGTTCATCACTATGGGATCTTAAAATTGATCATTAACCGCCTGTGACCATAGTCATAACTCATGCCTAATTACCTGAACGCTGAGTTGACCATTTTCTTTATACAATACTGGATAAGTTTCGTAACAGCTTCCTTTGAATACGTCGCTATTGAAGTTGATGGCATTACTTTTAAAAATTGTTGCATCATAAGTGAGTTTTTAAAAGGTACTCAGCATAACGACGTTTGGGATAATAGAGCATTATCATTAATATTGAAATAACTGCCGTATATTGCGGTGCAACCACAAGTCCAACAGGGACTCTGTTTATCACGCTAATATTACAATATTAGCACAATTTCGAGTTTCTTTCTACAGGAAGAATTAAAAAATATATATTGCCATTATTCTTAACCAAATGAATAGTTTTTCATAAAAAAAAACATGATAACATTCATATTACTTCCTCGGCTTAGTTAATCCTACGTATATCTACCAGACAATTCTATAAATACCTACTTTAATTTGGCAAAAGAAGAAAAAAAGGCAAATTTTCTTAAAAAATATACAGTGTGTTACTGGCACGCGGGCATTTAGGTATCAAATTGATAATAAAATGTTCGATTAGAAAATTGTTTTCACGTACCTATTAGCTAATCAATAATCAGAACTATATGTGAATAAATAAGTAAATACAGCATTGATGTCGTGTAATAATGTTTATTGCACTGTATAGGGCTTATGCACAAATTACGCGAGGTAAGGTTTTTTCGGCTATTTTTTGAGCCCTCCCTCCCCCTGGTGATATTTGGTAAGATTCTTTGTCCCCCCCCCCCCCCCCCCCTGACAACCTCACGTGTATTTTTTTCGCCAGTATTTCGGAAAATAGACTCACTATTTTGAAGTATTTAACGAATGAACCGAGAAAGGGTTTCTACTCATGTGGTAGATTTTTCCCTCCCCCAACGTGATCCGTCGTGATTTGTGCACAAACCCATATATAATGAAAAATAATGGCATGGCGACGACAAGTGTGAATGATTACATTGATTGACTGAACAGTCATAACAAGTCAATAAGCAATACCGCTCCGTTCACGTAACCGTACGTGACAATAGGAAGCACTATCTTCTATACTCTATGCTCAAAGGCGTGACCATAGATTAAATAACTGCCGCGTCCGCGTTTGGAAATCATAGACTTATATGGACTTAGGTACATTGTTTATCGCAGAGATGGCATTTATTGGGGCCATGTTTGGGACTTGTGGGCCTCTAGACGGATTCTTGACATGAGGAAAACGGAAGGAGACATCTTCTACAGCTCTTGTTATTGACATTTATGACTCTCTAATTGAATTATTGTTTTTTCTCAAACGTACAATGAAATGTCGTCATAACGTGCGTAACAGGCTTCGAAGTATCACGTTTCGGGCGGAACAACTCGAGGGAACTGTAAAGGAATCTCATACAAAATTGAAGGCCTAAACCGGGAAGTATATGTTATTTAAACATGGCGTCTGTGTGCATGAACACGCTAAACAGCTGATTATATTTTTTGGTAAATATAACCGATGAAATCGTACTTTTAATAGTAGTTCTAAAACGTTGTCCAGGGGACATCACCATAGCAACGAGCAACAGAAAAAAGTTGATTGACCCACCTACGATATACATACATATATGTACATACAAGTGCCGATCATAAAGAAATTATGTGTTAACTCTAGATTCTAGCCTAGAACAATGGGTTCACGTTTGACCCTAGTTGTAGTCTCACCTCACAATATCACAAGACCGCACCTAATTGTAAGTGACGACAGGGTTAAAGGCGAGAAGAGAGCGGTTGAAATTATTATTTCGTTACACATGGTTTGTATAGTTGAAATTTTTTAAGCTGTCCGAACTCCACTTGAGAGCTTATCTTGTAAACATGACCCCACAAAGCCATTGTTTTACCCTTGCATAGAAGCACACTTTGAGACAAATGAAAGCAGGTCTACACAAAACGCAAACAAATATTTTCTTATTTCAAATGTCTTTCTAAATATACTTACTTTGGCACTATGTAAGTCATATTATATTTATAATGGGTCGAGAAAATTTATCGAGTCCCATTTCCCAAGAGCTGTGCTATTCCAATTTCAACCTTGTGACTTCGAAACTGATGATATAAATTTATTTGCATCTGTTTGTTACTCGTCCTCGGACAATAGCTTTCTTGGGTCATGTTTACAAGATAAGCTATTAATGAACATTCGGCCGTCTTCAAAAATCAACTATAAATAGCCCGACAGAATACAATGACTTTTAATCAGTATTTGATGGTGATCACATTGAACTCTCCATGGTAGTATCCAATGGTTATTGGTTTTATTAATATTATATTTCAATTAATTAAATGGGTAGTTAGGTAATTGCGTGAGACCTCAGCTATTAAATATTTTTTTGGCTGCTTTTATATTTTACGATTATAACTGATCGTGTATAGGTATACATCACGATGTATGTAGGCAGACGACAATATCAATAAACACGTACAACATTTCCAAATATGTATCGACTAAAGTGTTATATGGGCAAACTATTTCAAGGAAAACATATTGGTGTGCGATGTACGAGTAATTTACTGACAAAAATATTTTAATCATAATCATCTATGTAGCAATACGGTTGTCTGCTATCGAATGAGTAACCAAGTCAGTAAATTAAGTCTGCTTCAACAACTATTATGATCAATATTTCAAGCGACTGTCAATTTCATTTAAAACTAGGTGCTATATTAATTAATGGCGCACAAGTGCTGCCGTGTTCATACTTCATCAGCATAAAGCATTTTCACCAACGAAACAGCAAAAACCTAACAATCGCGGAACGATCTAGTTTCTAATCCCATTCGCAGATGTTTTTCTAAAGACAATTGTGGGAATATGAAATCGCGCCGATAAAGCCCTGTCACCAGCCATGCGAAAATCTATTGAAATAAGTAATTATGTGACACAATATTCTTGGAAGCGTTGCCATAACTCGGGATATATGGTTTAAGTGTAGTTCCGTTAAAACCTGCTTGGCCGAAGTTTGGACTGGTTATTAGACCATTTCAAAAAAGTCGTAAGGGTCTTAGGCAATCAAGTTTCATGGTACATTTTAGGTTTATACAGAATTGATATCCGAGCCAAGATGAACGGGGCAACTATCTACTGTTACTGAGAAATGTTTTGCTAAATGTTATTGCACATTTCGCTAAATCTTGAACGTTCTGTGAGGACACCGCTAATGGTAGGGCTGTATTTGATTTATACATTCTGAACTATATTTCACTGAAGTAATTAAGAGGCACAATGGCGAGAATGAAAAGAACTACACCAATATTAAAACTAACTGATCTTAAAGCTATCCTTAGACTGCGTTTCGAGGGATGTGTTTTTGTCAACCAATGGAATAACATCATTTACTTATCCTCGCTCAGCCCAATTGATTCTATTAGTTAACAAAAACATATCCCTCGCTCTCGCTACGCATCCTCGCACTGGTGGAAACGCAGACTTAAGAGCATTTTTTGGTTTCTTTCAGTAGAGCTATAAGCTATTGCACAATAATTTCTTCGTAAAAACAACATCCATTACGACGCGGATGGCACAGTTTGTAGTACACCTGCCTACTGAGCCAGCGGTCCTGGGTTGGAATCCCGGCCAGGGCAAATTTTTGTGTGATAAACTCGAATATTTGTTCCTGGGTCATGGATGTTATGTATATCGTCGTCTAGTACCCATAGGACAAGCTTTGCTTATTTTGGAACTAGGTCCATTAGTGTAAGAATTATTTACTTATTTATTTACAACTCTAATACTTTTATATTGTACCTATCTGTTTTATAGTTGTCCCCGAAACGTACCATTATAAGATTGGATTATCATCTCATAATTTGGATTGGTAAATGACATAACAACTCGTAAGTATAGCCAATAATTGAGAAAGTTGTGTCCAATTTGTTTAACAAGGTAGACTCTAATGAGGGGAAAACAAAACAAAATAACTTAATAGCTTTACGCCGGCGATATCACTACCGTCTATATCGTGTAGAAATAAGTGAGAGAATGAGAGATAATCTCACAAACTTTTACGTACGTTTTTACTACTGATGGAACAATAGGGGAAAGCACGTATTATAAAACAATAACACGATCAGAGTGATCTAGATTAGGCACGCAACCAATTATTCTTACCGCAGTTTACAATATTTTATGTTATATCATAAAGCAATTGCGTTACACAATAAGATATTTATGAAATTAAACTGGAATGTCTTATAAAACAAAATCTCAGCACCATCGGTCTGCTCCATATAAACTCGAAAAATTCTGCACCGATTTTAATGTGGGTTTCTGTAACTTAATTCTTGCGGAATGTTAGTAGGAACAGAAATAGACCGATACCTATATGACCTATCTAATGGTATTTTTTTACAAAATTAGTATAAAAAGTACAACACTAGGATGGCTCCATCTATCGACGGTTATCTTATCGGTCGGGCTAAGCTTATGTAATTTATCAACTTTTCAGTAAAAACATACTGATGTAAACTAATTATTTTTATCAGTAAGATCCTATATTACACCAGAAAATAGTGAGGGAAGCAGTGAGGGAAGCAGCGAGCTAAAGCGTATTCAAAGATAATTTTCCTTTTTTACTTCGCTAATTAATTATGTAACTTACACTGTAACGAAACACTTACTATGTGCGAAACATTAATCGCACAGCATGATCCATAAATAATGCATTATGCATTATAATTAAATAACCGTGATAAAACAGTTTGCGATGCCTCATCGGTTCCATTCCTAAAGAGCAGTAAAAACAGGAAAAAAATCATCGTTGAAATTTCCTTGATAATAGAGCCAATTGCGAATGTAAGTGATGAAATTAATAATAGGCTTCTTTAAAGTGGAATAAATAAGAAATATAGTATGAATTCTGAAATATTGACAAAAACATTTTCGCACTGTATTTTTTGGGCGTAAGGCTAAGACTACTACTAAAAAAAAAAACTACTCAAAGTGAAAAATCTTATTTTTACTTAAGTACTTTATATGACCAAATGACGGAAATTAAAGCTATCAAAACCATATTGTGTGGTTTACTACATGTTATCTACAATACAAGTACTATATTTAATTGATCTCCACTCACCTAAAAAGTACTAACAAGCCAAGAGAGGTAATTAGAATGTGCATGTAATAATCCAATGCTTTTTGCCCAAGGACCGCATGTTTTCCCCTCAGCCATGCCTAAAATAAAAAGTCCATGTCAGAAGGTGCTGCACCAAATGCCAAAGAGTACTAGAAGCTTTTCGTACTTTAAGTCACGACATAAGGTAATTTTGTACAAATTAAAACCACTAACTTTGCCATGTTTGTCACGCAAAAATGTTCGAACAGAGTCTGGCATTATGTCGTTTAAGGATGCTAATTTGAAATGTTAACTTCTTGTCAGTTTTTTCAAGCTGTTTCGTAATGTTTTGTTGTTTCACCTTACAAGAGACAAGAACCGAAAAGTCAGCAGAAAAAGTAGCTAGCTACGCACGCCAGCGTGGCGTAATATGATGGTTGCTTTTATCACGCGATAAATAAGTGACAAAGCATCCGTCACTCACACTCGCATTTTCACAAAACGTGACGGATGCTTTGTCACTTATTTATCGTGTGATAAACGCAACCATCATTGGCCCGCAGGTACTCAAAATGATAATATGCACATGGAATCGATATCTATATATATTAATTTTCATCGGATAGAAATAGGAAATACATTACTATTGTATTAAGGGGCAATCTTACACAAATCGACCCAAATTAAGTAAAGGTTAATGGGTACTAGACGACGACATACATAATATATAAATACATATATAGATAATATGCATGATCCAGGAACATTGAACATTCGAGGTAATCACACAAATATTTGCCCTGGCCGGGATGCACTACAAATTGCGCCAACCGTGTCGTCTGTGCTGTCAATTACTGTGGCGCTACAAAGCAATTCACAGTCGCTGACGTACTGCGAATTGTCCGTGATGTGAGCGCCATATTAATTTCACAGAGCGTGTACAGGGCCGGGTAAAATCGAAAGTGTAAACGCGCGAGTGAAAGCCACCTTGCACTTGGGCGAAAGGTGCAGCTGCAGTAGTGTAATAGAGACTTGTGGAGGTCGTCGACATTGCTCCGACTACGTTCGGTAGAGTGGATCATTGTGGGATTCTCAAAGTGTGCTTTGGAACATTGGGCTTCACGAGATCACTTAGAAGGCTCCATCAAAATATTTTTTTGTAAAATTCTAAATGAAGTTTATTATTAAGTACTTAGTGTACGGGACGCGGCTGGGAAGGGAACTTTGATGTTTGAATAATGTTTTAATAACGGACCCTATTTTATTAATTTAAATAAAATAATTGAAACTGATTATTCAAATTTAAATTCAATTTATTTCACGAACACAATAAATTATTACATATTCAGTTTTGTGGCTCACACTAGGCGGGGCCTGTCCTGTGACACCACACAATCGCTTACACAATTTTGGCATTTAAATGGCGAGCATTTGGAAAAACACATAACTACATATTACTATATTAGAATGTTATATCGCATATATTAATTATTTGAGCCTCCCTGGCGTTTTGGCAACTTTCCAGTTACTGTTGTCAAAGGTTGACTAATAAAGGTTGAAAAGGTTAAATAAATTTTTTCTTTGCCAAAGTTACATTTTACCAAGTTTATTTACCCTTACAAGGATAGTAAGAAAGGTTTTTACTTTTCATAGGCTCGATAAATTATCTAGTGTTTCTAACAGATTCCACGGGCAGCAAAGTTTGAGAACCGCCGCATAAGAACATACAGACCAATGGTCATGGGGCGGTTATTAAGTGAAATGGTGTTGTTGTTGACATGAAGTCAATAATGTATGAAAACGAAAACTATGCGAACTTCTACACTATTATTATAGTGTAGGAATTCGTTATTACTATAATTGCTTTGTTACTTGGTGGACGGATGACGTCGTGAGGGTAGCGGGGAGTCGAAGGATGCGGTTTGCATAGATTCCCGCTTTGTGCATGGCGAGCTGACGTGTGTGGCTGATAGATGGATAGGTAATTGATTTAAAAATAACAATCTTTACAGTGCGCTGCACGGGAGACCTTTTATCGTATGAGCATTGATAATGACGCCATCTATTATCCATTTTCTTATCACAACAATTTGGAAGGAAAGCATCCAAATTCGTAATTTTTTCAAAATTTACGGATTCGGATGCTTTCCTTTACTTGTGCTACATGGCATTGCTTCTTGCCAAATTTATGATTCTAGGCCAACGAGAAGCCCCCTATAGGGGACCTATAGATAGGTATAGACACCCCCGAGAACGTCAAAATATGCGCCATATACGAAGCAAAAACGGTCATATATTTAGATTGGATTGACTTAAAATTTTGTTTTTTTTTACGACTACAAGGAATACCAGACACGGGTATTTGATGTAAATTTTGGCTTGATATACCTCCACGCGTGCGAAAAAGGTTTTGAGAAAGTCAACAAAGTGATCCTTTAATGGTTCCGTTTTGATACGGAGGCCTAAAAAGTGGACTGATGACCTAGTAAAGGTCATGAAGTTGTTCTGTGTCCAGCAATGGACGTCTTGGCTGATGACGTCAAGCGCGATGACCATAAGCCTATTGGCGTAATTAGCGTTGCCAGGCGTCCGGACAAAACCGGACATAGGTAGTTAGGCTTTTTGATTGCGTGTCCGGCCAAGATAAATGGTGTCCGGCTTGTCCGGCTTTTGTAAGGCTTTTTACATTTCGCAAACAAGCGAGTGCTGACCGTGGCCGAGTGCAAGCGAGTCGATCACAAAATCCTCAATAATGTATTGTGTCCGGCCTTTTTACTCAAATGTCCGGCCAAATTGGTTGGTCTTTCCGTTAGGTAGCGACCTGGCAACCCTAGGTGTAATGATATCGAGACGAATATGATATCGCTCGTCACGCTCGGTAACGAGACGAGCGAGCTGCGCCGGAGTTGCGTCGCGTGTCGTATTATAACCGTTATGTAATCGGTAATTTTTTTAATGCTGTCTTGTATGGTAATGTATTAGTAGCTAGGGCTGCCATCCGTCCGGGTTTCCCCGGATTTGTCCTAGTTTCAAAATGTGTCCGGAGAAAACCCGGACATTTTTTTATGTTTGGTAACACCATATTGAATTAATTATTTACCGGCATGATTGTGTACAATAAGTAGGTAAAAGCCATATAAATAATACAAAGCGCAATCAAGGCACTAGCGCGGGGCCGGCGGTTAGTAAATTTTGACTAGCGGATGCAGCCGCACATGGCTTCCTTCTTCTCTTGTTTGGAAAAAAAAAAAACAATGCACTAGCTTCTTTCAGCGTAACACGGTAACATTATTTTCGTAGACGTCCGGGGAAAAAATGCAATTTACGCCACATGTCCGGTTTTTCCGTCCGGGAGTCTTTGTCCGGGTTAGGTGAATTTGGAGATAAATAAGCAGGCCTATGAATAGCTTACTAGTCTCTGGACTGGAGCCCTATTGTGCGTTTTTGAATAAATGTATTTAATTTATCTTTTTTGACACCCGATGAAACGGGGGGCGTCAATTTTAATCACCCATTTTATAAAATATCTACTTAAAAAATCTGCCATCTTAAAACAAATGGGTGTAACAAATTTTCAGACATTACATGGCATAAATAAATAACTCAATAATTAGTGATTTTTGGATTACGCCTATTCGCTAAGGCAGAATTATAAATTAAAAAAAGAACACCGCTTTCCCCGAAACGACGTTCTAGCATCTAGCTTAAAATTTGCGGCGTCTTGAACAATCCTTCCTACAGTATATATGTTTCATAATCTGTATTTCAATACATTTCATAATCTAAATTCGATTAAAATGTACTGAGATTACAGATGTCACACGCACAAACTGTATGAAATAGTATTTTCTTCGGTTTCCGCGACTGTCACACATTTAAATAAAATAATTTAAACGGATTATATCGCGTATATTAAATTGTTTTATTTAAATGTATGAAATAGACTATAACATTATTTCGTGATAATAAATAATTGAGACCATATTAAATATAACAATAAATTAAATTAAACAATAAAACTATTAACTAAACCTAAATATTTTAACCTAAATATTATGCTGTCAGTCAAAAGCTGTGGCAAAATAAGTTTGAATGTCTGCGATGTCAAAGGCGAGCAAAAGAATATACTTCTCCAGAATGTCCTCTACGTGCCTGATCTTGCTACAAACTTGCTTTCTGTGAACCAAATCATCAAGAACGGTGGCCAAGTAAGATTTAATCCTAAAGGCTGTTTGATTATGAATAAGGACAATGCGATTGTTGCGACGGCAAGCTTAGTTGATAATATGTACCAGCTGAACACTAATGATGATCACGCATACATATCCGCAGTTGACGACAAGAACGCATGTCTCTGGCATCAACGCATGGGTCACCTTAACTTCTCGGACTTGAACAAAATGAAAGATGCTACTGTTGGAGCACAACTGTCATCGAAAGACACCGTTGTGTGCTTAACTTCTTTGAAAGAGAAACGAACACAATCAACATTTAAAGAGGACGGTTCCCGAGCTACGCAAAAGCTAGAAGTCGTTCATTGTAATCTTTGTGGTCCGATGGAGACAACGTCACTGGGAGGAACGAAATACTTCATGACGTTTATTGACGACTTCACAAGGATGCTGTTCGTGTACTTTTTGAGAAACAAGTCCGAAGCCCTAGCAAAATTCAAAGAGTTCAAGAGTGAAGCCGAAAACTAACTTGACTGTAAGATAAAGTGCCTCAGGTCTGACAACGGCACAGAATACATAAATAAGGCCTTTGTACATGTTTTATTTTTATTTTTTTTTGAAGTTTTGTGAATTGTTTTTGTGTACAATAAAGTGATTACATACATACATACATAAGGACTTCTCAGACTTTCTTGTGACCTCAGGTATTGAACACCAAATAACCTCACCGGACCAAGATGATAATACGATGAACCGCACGTTGGTTGAGACAGCAAAGTGCATGCTCCTAAATGCCAAGCTAAGCAAGCTGTACTGGGCTGAAGCCGTACATACAGCCGCCTACATCGCCTGCAGATCACCAACCCGAGCGCTGTCATACCAAACACCAATTGAATTGTGGTCAGGAATGAAACCAGATGTAAGTCATATGAAAACTTTTGGGTGCGAAGCAACGGTTCAATTGCCGAAAAAGAAAAGTAAGAAGTGGGACATCAAAGAGAAAATGCTATTTGTCGGCTACTGTGAGCATACAGAAGGGTACAGGTTCATTAAGCCCGGGTCCCAAATAGTTGTGATAAGTCACGATGCTGTCTTTCTTGAATCTACCGTGAAGAAAAATTTCGTTCCGGTTGAGTTAACAAACGAAAACTGCACTTCAATAGATCAGCAAGACGGAAATAGCGATGATGACGACACAGAAAACTACGATTCCAGTCAGTCAACTGCAGAAATAACAGTTCAATCAATAGATGAAGCTGAACTGTCAGAAGGATCTGAATACGTACCACAAACAAAGTATTTTAAGCCCGAGGCTAGTACAATGACATTAAGGCCAAGGAAGCAGCACAACGCTGAATCCTCTGCTGCTAAGCCAAGTGGCTTTTTATGTTACAGCGATGAGACAAGTTTAGCACCGCTTACCTACCAGGAGTGTATTAACTCAGTAGACGCTGAACATTTTAAAGTCTCGATAAATGAAGAATCGGGAGCAGGTTTTCGTTTTCAGGAGACACCCTCATCGACTGACAATGTACCCCAAAATTCTAACTTAAAGCTGGAGGGTAATGAGAGAACAAACAGATACGTCTCATTCAGAGGAGCTGCAGAATCACGGAAGCACGCCACAACCGTAAGCGGACCATACATAATGTACGCTGGGAACTTGGTGAGTCGATTCTTTAGGTACTAACTATTATCAGAATCACTGTTACACCGTACTTAATCGTCCTAAAGCTACGAAGAATTATGGTATCTGCTGTCAACCAGGCATGGCAAGCGTATTGGTCGGTTACAGTGACGTTGTTACGCCAATAACCCCGACACCAGACGCTCTGTCACAGAATACGTGCTTATGAGGAACTGCGCAGCTTCGGAAGACATTTGGGCAAGGACGCCAATGATGTCTGACTTTAGTCTATTTAAACAAAGATTCGTCTGTTTGAATATTAACAGTGCTATGTGTATGATTAATTTTAGTATTTTTTAACCGTGAAGCTATAAAATGCCGCCAAAGCTATAAAATGTTGGGAAAGTTAAATATGGGTTTGTATTAAGCGACGACCTATGACAAAATCCAGCATATCAGTGCCATAGATTTCGCGCTTTCTCTCTATAACTATAATTAATGTAGTGATCGTTTTCCATAGACTCTCACACTCATAAAGTGTTTGCCTTATGGAAGATTTTCATAGCCATAATGATTAACTGATAATACTTAGATATTATGTCGGACATATTATGTTACTTAATATTCTAAATCAAAAATTTAAAACACCCCCGATACATGTAGCTAGTCATCATGAGACACTCATTCAATAAATGATATAGAAAATGGTACTAAAGCTAAATATAACTACACAATTTGGAATTCTTAGCTTCAATATTTATTTATTTATTTATTGGAGATCAAACAGAAACAAGTACAGGATAGTCTTACAATCTATATTGGCTGAGATCTTGTCACTTATTCCAATTAAACCTGAATACCTTGGAAACTACTCGTCCTATTTCCACCAAACATAAGCTAAGACCCATCTCGACGGGCATATATGTCTTTAGGTTTAAAAAACCGAACTGAAATTGGTCTATCCGTTTGGGAGCTACGACGCCACAGACAGACACACAAATACACTCCTTTTTTTTGGTCGGGGGTATTTTTTTTAATCGTCAGACTGACCGGCGCTGACCTCAGTATTACCCGATGAATTGATTGATGATAATTGACTTCGGGGTGAAAGATGTAGCTCGCTGTTTCAGCAACAGTCTATTCACTCTTGCCTTGAAGAGACCCAAATCAGAATTTTCAGGAAGAACACATGATGGGAGCGAGTTCGATTCCTTAGCGTTTCGCATTAGAAATGCTGTGAAGCAAATCGCTTCGTGCGAATAACTGGTAAACCAACAATATTGGGATGAAGCCGCTTTCTCGCCAGGATATCCGATGGCAAATCGGGGATACCTAGTGGGATTAAATCTTCCAATTGTTCTGCACACTTTCCAAAAGTTATGGAGGAACATAAAATTCATTTAATGATTCATTTGTTTATTTGCCATGCTTATTTACAACCTTTAAACACAAATCAAACACGACACGACAAATGTGTGCATTCCCTCGTAAAATCGTGCTCTCCACCCACTAACTACTATTTAAATCCATGCAATTTTCCCAACGGGCCCAAAACTTGCCTTATTAAATGTCTATAATTTTCTAGAAGGCTATTCCCGTACCCGCTCCATAACAATATAACTGCATAATGCTTCCTCTTCCGACGCGGTTAAGTACGCTTGTTATGTACTCGTAAATGTCACTATAACACTGGTAGCAATTTCTTTCCCATATAAAACAAATATTTTCTAACGTACCAGTCGCGTTGATGTATTTGTATTCGATGCTACGCGCCACGCGGTAGCTTACACGCTGAGAGTTTAGCTAGAAGTTTTCCTTTACTTTATTTATACTTTCACGGGCAGTATGCCGAGAGAAGAATGATTGACGAAAATTGGGATCCTCGTGATAGCAACATAACTGTGACACGCAATTCTTTCTCAGGCGAGAAATATTACCTATCTCTTTCTTAGCTGTTTTGTGGGAGAGTGATGGGGATGTAAAATCGCGTGACAAGAGTCGAGAACCCTATACATAAGCTGAGACTATTATCTGAGTAAAACCGCTACTCCGTCTACAACCGAACATTTCTCATTGTTTTGAAAATATTAAGGCCAGTATACCGTTTTGGGCTACAACTTTGCGATGGAGTGAATTGGGTTCTACCACAGAATAGATAACATAGACACACACACAGTTTCACTCTTGCCATTGTATTAATTAAAGTCAAAGTCTGAAGTTAATGTAGCATAGATCTAATATTGTTCTCCCTTATTATGTTTGTATTTCTTTCTGTATAACAACAATCCTCAATGTTAACCGGCTCACAGGGTCCCAAGATACCGGCTCAGCCTAGTTTTTGGGCCCGCTGGGTATCTGTATGCATCATGATGTGTTCTAAGTTCAATAAAAATATATTTAATTTCAGAATAGTATCGACTGCCGCGACAGCATCTCGAGTATCCGAGCACGCCAGAGACAGCTCGCTGCGACCGGTTCGCCGCGCATAAGCTTTCTAGAGAGCTGGCTGGCGCACGCGCAGCTTTCGATTCCACGCGATATGCTGGATTTTATTAATAACTTAACCTTTTCATTTAGACGATGGCTGATAAAGGGTGACTAGAGAGCTATGATATAATCGTATGCGAAATACTGCGCTAAGGTACAGGCTAAGGACTTATAAAAAAAAAGCTCTAAAATAGTAAATCTTATTAAAACATTGGTGAGACATGTTTAATTATTTTAGTAAGTGGTTCTCACGTGTAACTCACGTGAAATTGTCAGAAACGGCCCGATATGTTTCGAACTCGTACAGAGCTCTTGATCAGGGACTGCTGCCCGCACAGCGGCGCGGTAACTTCGTCACGAAGACGTGACGCAAGTGTAAACCATATCTAATACAATAATCCAAAATAATCATGTGATTCAAATATATTATTTTTACTTTAATACCTGTATTGCATTGTCAATCTTCTGTCCATCTAATAAAAATGAGCAAGTATTCGGTATTATTTTCACTTGTGAATTCGAATTTCATCTCGGAGCTAGTGCGCAATTATACATAATGTTATATCTGAAAAAAAAAAAACACCCATGCATTAAAACGGGTCTGTCCGAAAAACTACAGACTCCGTCACGATATTTTTTATTTACCTTCATTGTCTGACGTTATTGTACGTCTGATACCAAGATTACCACGGCGGCAGACAATGAAGGCAAATAAAAACCGCGATAGACCCGTTACAACAAGTTATAATGATGTATACAAGCCGCGAAAGTAGTGTTATATCAATATTGGTGGTGGTTGCATGAACAGACTAAGATGTCAATTATTCAATAGTATGTACTTGACATATAAAGAATTAAGTATACTTCAAATAATCACGTTCAATTAAAGTCGTTTCTCTAGTTTTACCAACGCCTAAAAGTAAGGAAACTAAAAGAATCAAGCAAAACAACTTTAGTTAAAGGCTATTTCCTCGTTTTATGTGAATAGTGAACAGTTTGAGTGGTTAGGTATGTGATGTGAATTCGCACCGTATGTAATTTAGATCGCGTCCGGGTGGTTAACTGCAATTTCACACAATTGTCCTTTCTTCAAAGTCAATGTTCGTATTTATGTCAATAAAACGATAGGAATATTTTAATTATTGTATTAAGCGGTTTACACTCACGTGAAATTGTCAGGAACGGCCCGACAATATAATATATAATAGGAATATTTTAGTTTTTAATGGACAGCTTCTTAGTGATAAACAGTTCCTTATTTAGGTCCTGTCGATTTTTTTTTAACAAACGTGCTGAGCTCAACTGAAATAAAGTCTATGCTAGAAGTAAATGCACAAATAAAAAACTTAATTTTTGCCTGATAGTCAAATATTTAATACTTGTTGTAATTGTAATAGTTAAAACCAGACGCATTATTTTACATTTACATGGTAAGGTGAGCTCTCGACATACCAGTACAGATATAATGAACCATAGATTGCATTAATCATAGATAATGTGAGTCGGGGTAACTCTATAAGGCATCTGATACAAAGATCAAAGCATAAAGAAATATTGAAAATGCGTAACCTGGCGGAAGAGACTGGGAATCGAACCTGGTACCTCTGGATTACCGGCCCAACGTGTTAACCTTTCCACCACCCTAACGCCAAATAGCCTTTTCAATGTTTCCTTATGCTTCTTGTGGCGATCTTTGCATTGTTTATTTGAAAGGCACACCTAGGCCTTTTATATCAAAAATAATAATTGTGGTGTACCTACCCACATTAAAAAAAATGAGACATGACATGTTTCATAAATGTATCTAACTATAAGAGGCCTTATTCCTGTTAAATAGATTTTTTTGAAATTATGACAAACATGTTGATAATTTCAACCAACTTTTTGAAGCAAATAATACTTTTCCCCGAGTTCTAGGTAGTAACATAGCTATTTCATGCGTAAACTAATTTTCTGCGTGATTTTTGTCATTTTCGAGTAGTTTATGAAACAAAAACTATCAATGAAAAATTCAAACTGTAGTTTTCAAATATATACCAATAAATCCCAATAGCTCTGTTCTAGGTACCTAGTAACATTAATAATATGTTCAGAAACGGGGTATGGAGTGGCCTCGTGCAGTCGTCCGTCCGGATTATTACTACCGTCTTGCCTGCTAACCCACCGCCAAACAGCAATGTTCGCATTGTTGTGTTCCGGTGTGGGGGTAAGATAGCCGGTGAAATTACTAGCATAGAGGCATTCTATCTTCGTCCTCCGGGTAGGCAAGCACTTGTGACTCCTCTGGTGTTGCAGGTGTTTATGGGCGACGGTAATCGCTTTTCATCAGGCGATACGTTTGCTCGTTTGCCCCTATGACATAAAATAAAAAAAAAGAAACATGGTTGATGACAGAGAAAAATGTCTAAAACAATCAGCATTTTTAAAAGTATAAGGCCTCATAAGGCATGTTTAACATTACGGTACAAATAAAGGTACGTATTCAACATGTAATCGCCCAATAACCTAACAATACCCCAAACGTTTTCATTGTCGCTTGCTCAACTTGACATTGGCGTCGCAGGTGTAGTGAGTAGCATAATGCAGGCCATTTGCTATTCATTGTGAGTGGAGTGAGACATTAAACGATATCGTAACAGGTCATCTAATGCTTAATAGCGTACACAATACACACTTTACCTACTATGGACTGATTAGCAGAAATACAGATCCCATCAAAAACATAACATGTAAGAATTTACAAGTCTCGCAACATTCTACCGCAAAAAGTTGTGAGATACTAGGTATATAAAACCATTCAGTACCCCAGTCAGTACCCCATCCATCCCATCCAACAACTTTGACATACATTTTCACCGAATTATTTAACTAAAAATATATTACCATGATAAACGATAGTGGTGCCCGCATTAATATTACACATCTTTATCTTTATTAATTTAATGACTTGGCCATCGCACACGGAAATAGAATTTACCTGCAATGGAAATGAAATCTACCAAATTTTATTAACGCTTAATTTATTATGATCTTATTTTCATTTGTTTACCTTTATTTTTATCTTTAATTTACCTAATAATTGTAGAGTTGACTAAGAAAGAATGTGGATGTATATTATAAACCCAACTATAAATAAAACCCGGGCCCCATGATCGGTGCCGAGTGGGAGGGGATGCCCAGGAGGTTGGCCGCATTACCACGCCAGGCAGGGCTATTCTTTTTCAAAACTACCATGAACTGCGGTTTTTGAACTGCTAATGTAATTTAAATTTAATAATGTTTATTGTATCTTATAATATGTAATTTAAAAAAATATTGAATTATTCTAATAGCATGTTAACTTAAGTGATTCAATGTATAAATATTTTTACGCCGTTTTCGTCAGGATATGCTGAGCTTAACTAATTGTAACAACAATTTTATTGTACCATATTCGAAGAAATAAACGTATTCTTTATTCTTAAACAAAAGTAATGCACATTCCAGAAAGCTTCCTCCAAATTGATACCGCATCGTTTTTTGAGATATTATAATTACGAAAACGATTAATTAAGTAATTAAAAATGTCAAAGCTAGATTAACTTGCTTGATCTTTTGACAAAACAACTTTAGGCGTAAAAATTAATCATTCCATTGTAATAAGCTAAACGGTTTAGGAGTTGCGACAGAACAGGCAGCCGCACATACGGCGTGGGACAGCCGAGCCTTGGACTGAAAAGTTAAACCGATTATAAAGATTACTTTGTTACTGGTTAAGCATTAAAATCACGCCATGTATACTGTTATGTTAAGACTATATTCAGACTACAACCAATGCATATGTCCACAATATACAGAGCCTCTGTCGTCAGTAATTTTATTATAATTAGTGTTTACACTAATGGCATAGACATTAATGGCATATATCTATACTAGGTACCTAATATAAACCCCAAAATTGTATTGAAGACTAATGTTCTATGGGGAAAGGTCATGCTTGTGGGATAATCTAAATGGCGACTGCAAGCCTTATTTTGTTTTTTAGAGGGCATTACAACACCATTGTTGCGGCCTCATCTCGCCAAAACGGCTGAACGGAGTTTAGTCGATTTTGGGGGAACAGGAAATAGTTGGATTGCACATCCAAATATAGTTGGTTGACATCGTTATAATGCAACTGCCTACAAAGCCGTCCAAGGAATTTTGAATCATCGATATTTTCTATGTAGGTACCCATACTAGTACTGTTTAGCTCCGAACTAGATTAATTTGTGTAAAACTATCCCATATCCCTAATATTCACTCGTATTTAGTAGGTTTTGTTGCCTCAAGAGCAGAAAATATAGTGTCGAAAAACCGTAATATCTTAAACTGTAGTAAAATACGTAATCCAAGCAGATTTCGAGCGTGTAATCGGTGCGGTTTGCTCTCGATTGTTCGCGGGTTCGATTCGGGGCTGTGACTGATATCACTTACACAATGTTTAGATTTAGCAACGCTTTGCCTAAATCGCGTGTAACATTTTAAAACAAGTGACACACAAATATTATGATAATGGAATCTTTTAGACAAACATATTACAGAAGGTTATCTCATTTGATCTTCACAAGAGTTGCCAGAGATACTATTTTCTTGGATGTTTCTGTAAATGCAACATATTTGGCAGCATGGCATCGCGACGTCATTGTCAGATTTATGAACAAGCTATGGCTGACTACGAGCGCGCTCCGATTTTGTCAGAACAACAGGGGAAAGAAGAGCGGGTGCGCTTGTCTTGATATTATACTGGTATAAAAGAATGTATAAATTATAGGAGATGTCTTATTAAAACTTTCGTAAGACATATTTAATCATTGTATTAAGCGGGTGAAATCAGTGACAAAGTTAGCGCGCCGCTGAGCGGGTAGCAGTCCCTGATGAAGAGGTCCATTCGAATTCGAAACATGTCGGGCCGTTCCTGACAATTTCTCGTGAGTGTAAACCGCTTAATACAATAATGCATATATATATGTTGCAGAATGCAGTTATCCTGACCTGCAGTTAAGATGCCAACGCACATACGAGTTAGTATTTAATTACGGTGCAGTGCAAATATCATCCGGTATCCTGTTTAAACAGCGGTCGTATAATACAGATGTAAGTGTTGCGACATTTATACATATGCGCGTACTGACAGAAAAAGCATTCATAGACATACTCAATTACATATATTACTACCTATACTCGTATTTTTGGAATTGCCTTGAGGATGCCTATGGAACTATTATTATTATTGCCGGCGGCACCCTAGGTTAGGTTTTTTTATAATGTATTTATATTTTGTAAGTACTTTGTTGTATTTTACATTTTATATAAATTTGACCCAACATGGATCATTTTGTTAGTAACAATCCCTAGTTTATTTCAAAACTTAAATTTTAGAAATAAACTAGGGATTCTGTTGTTTTCATGATTTCGACAATAGTATTTTATGCAATCGTTGCACAATGAAGGTCCTTAAAGTCGAGTATCGCGTTTAGGCCACGAACCACGAACTGTATATACTTTTTAACGAGCAAAGTGTAGAAAAACATTTTTTAATTTCTCATTTTCATTCCCCATTATTAATTTTAATTTTTGATGTTACCTTTTTCGTTCAACTCAAACTGATGGTGCGTGATGGGTAGGTAAAGTATTTTTACCGTAATATAGCCGATACATCGCACAAATGGCTACATGTGATGTATGTGCCAATGTCACTCGAATCGAGCCTCAGTAGTGGCTGTATTGTCGACCGTACTTTTAGTGCCAGCTCGGCAGGATACTGATTGAACCTGTTTACCGGCGGTTGCAGTCGTCATCGAGTAACCGTAGCTGTTAAGGTTTTACAGCAGCGGTCTTCAACCTTTTACCAGGCAACGGTCAACTGAAGTTAGGGGTGTGAATAATTTTTAATTTGAAATATCTATACTATTATTAAATTCCAGATCGGTATTGAAAAACAGTTTTTAACTCCCGACGAAAAAAGAGGGGTGTTACAAGTTGAACATGTGTATCCATGTATTTGTGTGTCTGTCTGTGGCATAGCTCCCAAACGGATGGACCAACTTCAGTGTTTTTTTAGTGGTGTTCTGTTTTAGTAGAATTTTCTATATCACTCATTGAATGAGGGTCTCATGATGACCGAGGGGGTGTTTTAAATTTTTTATTTAGGTTATCTACGGAGAGTAGGGGTCATGATTTCAGGAAAAATCTTAATAGCAAGATGCAGGATCGTCTTTTGTTGTGTATGGGCGCGCGGCGCCGTGCCAGTCTGGCGTCATCTGTCGGCCATAATTTACTTTGTCCTCGCATCATGCCAAAACGGCGACAAATTTTAACCAAATGATGTTCAGGAATAGCTGGACATCCAAAGATGGTTATACTTGGATAGATACTTTTATCCGACTAACGTATAAAAAAAATACTCGTACGAGGTATCAGTATATTCAAAATATTCAGGGGCCGTTTGGGAGAGAGTAAGGGCCGCGAGTTGCTTATGTATAACGACGAATTTGACGACGCGGTTGGCGCAGTTTGCAGACACCTGCCTACTGAGCCGGCGGTCCACAGTTCGAATCCCGGCCAGGGCAAATATTTGTGTGATGAACTCCAATATTTGTGCTTGGGTCATGGTTGTTCTATGTATTTAACAGGGGTCGGACTTTCGTTCGCACGGTAGGACTAATGGAGAGCTATGGAGCCGATATTCACATTAAAATACTATTCATACTCATACTTCTTGAGCTTAAGCCTTCTTGAGCTTAATTTGGGCCTAGATCGATTTGAGTGAGGTTGTCTGATATTTATTTATTATTATTATTTATTTTATTTAATGCCCCTAGAAATGTCATATTAACGAGCGTTTTAACCGCCTCATTAATATGTCCGCAATATCGACGACCTCCGTATAAACTGAGGGCCTATTTTTGGTTGTCTTGTAGAAGTTGCGGATTTTTAAAATTCCTATCAAAATGATGTTGACTGCCTTGTCGGATTAGCCAATATTGTGGACATATTAATAAAACGGTTTAAACGCTCAAATATTTGATCGCCCATTAGGCAGCGCGTCAAAATCATAACGCTCTTTTTGCTTCTCTCTGGTTAGTCTGGTAAAAACCAAAGTGTATCAAAAAATATTGAACGACTGGATCCGCTTAGGAATAAAGTCACCGCATGAGAAAAAAAAACCTCTTAAAACATCCGCTTTCGATACAATTTTAGAATTTTATGATGATTAGTTGTTTTTCTATGAAACTAAATAAGTCTTTGTCAATATAAACATCAATCAATTGCTTACTGATACGATTGTAAAGAGACCAAACTCAGTAGGATTGCTTTAATCTATTACAGAGTTTCTAGGGCCTCTTTCCGGCTCCATCATCAGGCCCGCCCCTTGGTACCATATTATTGTATTGTCATCAAAGTTAAGTAGGTATGCAAAATTTCAGCTCGATCGGTTGAAGATATCTGCTTTAGTTGCAAGATTCCACCCAAACAAACATGTTCCATATTTATTACATACATTGCAAATTAAATAAAAGCTTGTAAAAAGAACGCTCTTGGCAAAATCTCATATTTACTGGTCAGGGACCTAATTCGAGATTGACATTTGAGTGATCGCCAAACGTCAAATCTCTATTAGATAACAGTTATATCGCCATTTAAATGCGATGAGCTTAAAAGTGACATATCTCATTTCAATTTTGGAAATACGAAGGCGATAATGATTGTCAAAAATGTTATTCATGTATATAAATTTCTGTTTTGAACGAAACGTAACGGACTAATTTCACGTACTACGTGTTCAATTTAAAGTATGCGCCTGTTATTTATGCCGTCACATACAAAGGAAGCGAAAATTTTGCGCGTCCGAATTGACGAAGTTGCGATGTTCTAGGGATATCGCCACTTGTCAAGTAGGCACACGTCAAAAGTGACGGATGGCGATGAAAAGGAGAGATCTCCATTATATCTCTAAAATTGGTCGAATACCCCCCCAGGCTTTAGATAATTTGATAAGTGACAAATAAGCCAGTAATTGGGCGATAAACAGGCTAAGCTCCTTGTTAAGGCGCGCTCACACATTGGCGGCATGCTTGGCTCCGTTTCGGCGCTTGAACTATGTGTGTCACCCGGCGTAGCGGATACATCAAAGTGGTATGTTGCAATGGATGCATTCGTCCTTGCTTGATGCAAAGGATGCGGTAAAGGCTACAATACAAATCAAATAAAACTTGTTGTGCCAAGTCTAAACTTTGTGTCGTGCCTAAGTCTGTGCCAAGTCTAAACTTTGTGCCAAGTCTAAACTTTGTGCCAAGCCTAAACTTTGTGTCGTGCCTAAAATTTGTGCCAAGCCTAAACTTTGTGTCAAGTCTAAACTTTGCACCAAGTTTAAACTTTGTATACCAAGTCTAAACATAGCGCCAAGTCTAAACTTTGTGCCAGGGGCCCATTCAAATATCGTTAAACAGCAAAAGATCCCATAGATAATAAAATTACACTCTCTTAATTTTAGTAAAGTTTGTTTATAACTCTAGTAGTCGTTGGGTCTCCGCTTGTACAGATAATTTTAAACGCCACTGCCTTGCAGCACAGATTAAAAAACTTCAGAATATGGTCTTTTGACCGTCTCAAAAGCCGCCTGATATTTATATTTAATTGGTCGTTTGTGTAAAATATGAAATTGTGGGCCACGTACGGTACATGTGTCACTATGGCGAGTTACAAACGCGCGCCTATGGTTCTCCAATAAAGGAAGGTGGAAGGTGGAAGGCCGAGTCTCCTATGACTCTTTGGGCCAACACGGATGGAATAGGTTACCGAATCTATATCTATTATCTAAGCCCTTGGATCTAGGCAGTAAAGTCATGTACTGGTATTATTCTTCCAAAGCTCCTTCATTATTACAACAAAACGGGATTTATACGCGTACAATAAGTGTTTATTTAATTACCTTGACGTTTCGAAAGTAATGTCACGTTCATGGTCTCGAAGGCAATGATCGTAACATCACGCTCGAAACGTCGAAGTCATTACACTTATTATACGCGATTTAAGTCCCGTTTTATTATAATAATATATGAAAATCGTTCACCCTACCCATCGGGTAACCTTTACCCTTTACTTATTCTATTTGTATGGCAACCGGTGATGATCGGGTAAAACTAGCGAATTCACAAGTTTTTCGGCCGTCCTGCCTGCGCTCTTTAAAATACCTCGCGCTTGAGCAAGATCAATTAGATGGAGACATTTATGTCCTCACTAGTTCACTGACAGCTAGTGGCGCTTGATAAAGAATTGCTATCTATAGTTAGGGCTGCCATCTCTAAATTCGCCGAACTCGGACAGAGAACCCGGACATTTGGCGTAAGGGGTCGTCCTAATACAACGCGACTACGCGATTATCGCAAGTTCGCGCGAAATTTACTCACGTTATAATATGTTTGTTCCACATATCGCATTTTTTCTCGGACGTGTCCGAAAATAATAATAAATAAGTCAATTATTTTTATGATTTTCAGTGAAACTAATGATACTATGGAATTCTTCACACAAAAACGTAATATATTGTAAGACAACTATATAGGTACTTAAACGCAGTATTTTAAGAACTACATATCAATATATGCATATTTACCCGTCGCCAATAAAAGCTATTTCCACATACAGGGTGTGGCCTGTAATAGGAGCAATAAATTTAAACATAGATTCTACTCTTCAAATTGAACAACATTTGTTCAGCAACTTTAAAAAAAGTCAGTTTTCAGAAATTAAATTTTCAACAGAATTTTCAATGCACGTCGTCCAATGTTGACATTCCCTGAGCATTGACATAGCTGTCACTCTACTAATATCGGCCATTTCGCAATTGCTTCTTTGTCTAAACATTATTCTGAAAAATATCATTTAATACCTACACGGTATTTTCAGAAGTTGCTTAACAAATGTTGTTTAGTTTCAAGGGAAGAATCTGTGTTTTAATTTATTGCTCCTGTTACAGGCCACACCCGGTATAATCCGAAATATTATAATCATCTAAAAGGTTTATTGAGTGCACGTATTTAGGTCAAACTATATTATGGAAAATTTGTTAACCTTTTTAACCGACTTCAAAAAAAGGAGGGGGTTCTCAGTTCGGTTGTATGTTTTTTTTTTTTTTTTTTTTTTTTTTTTTTTTTTTTTTTTTTTTTTTTTTTTTTTTTTTTTTAATGTTTGTTACCTCATAACTCCGTCATTTATGAGTCGATTTGGAAAATTCTTTTTAGGTTCATGAATAGACATCTCAAGGTTGGTCCCATAAAATTTTGGTGAAGATCGGATGACGAGATCCATGAGGAATCGAAGGAATTCCTGAAATTTTATAGGCACTCATAATATTTTTCATGTATTTTCTAAAACTATTTAAGTATTTGCATATGGTAGTCATCATTTTCTCATGCTGAACTGATGATGGAAGGTACAACTCCTTAACAGTTAGGAGTTAGGAGATATTTCGAGATGCATGCCTTCAAGACCTCCCTGATCACCTCGCCATAAGTATTTTATATGAATCACTAAAAAGCGAAAAAAAAAAATTTTTAACAAAAAAAGGACCGACTTCAGTAAAACTAAAAAGCCGAAAATAACCCGTTCAAGTACAGATTACATTTGACTCACCCTTTGAAGTCGGTGCCAAACCTCACGTAAACTTTAATATATAAATATAATAACTGAGCGGTTTGGGATCGATTTCAAAGGGTGAGTCAAATGTAATCTGTACTTGAACGGGTTATTTTCGGCTTTTTAGTTTTACTGAAGTCGGTTCTTTTTTTTGTTAAAAATTTTTCAACATATTAATTTAGGTACTTATCGGCTCATTATTAGTGGAAGTATGTATCTAACCTAATATATAAGATGCTGAAGCTTTTCTACGAAATTGGCGTGGCATTGGCATAATAAGATTAAATTGCAGTTCAAAATAGATAATGTTACGGCACTTACCATTTCAGGTTATTTCATTATATAACGTAAAGTATAACGTTGGGAAATTAGCAAAGAGGCAGTTTTTGCAGACGCATTTGTTAACCTCTGTTTTTATTGAATGGGTCGCAAAATTCAATTTGGTCTAGGCTGCTAGGCCATAGGCAGGCGGTGAACCGGTAAAGTGAATCGAAATTATAATTTTTCGTTAGGAAGAGTGTCATAATTGTTAGCAGCAGTCAAAGTCATCCTTATTGCTATGCTATAAAGGGACTTCTAAACGGGTCATGTTTTGCTGCAATTTTTGGACCATTATTTGCATCATGCTTTAGAGTAGGGTGTCAGAGAAGGACGGCCATAGTTGCCGGCCACAAATTACAGTAAAATATAGTTGGATCAAGTTGGCTACATTGGCCGCTACTAACTACTTATTTTATGAACGAATATAACAATACTAGAACATTTGGATTATATTGTTAAATAAGTACTTAGTGTTCAATCAAGTCTCTCAATCTTATCTAGTGTCGACGATCTAATTAATAAAAGATCGGGGATCTCTTATCCAATACCACAATGGCATTGGTCTAGTTCCTAGAACTTGTCTTCACAATCTGTAAACAATTCTAAGACAGACATTTCGAATCCACTGCCAATAGACCTCTTCTCGATAAGATGAGGGTTCAACGGCTTGCGAAATTCAACGGTTTATTCTTTATTCAACAGTCCATAACTGTGGGCAGGCGATTGAAATGTTGGAAACTACCAGCGCAAGGTATTCGAAATTTAATTTGGAGCTCTTCATCAGGGGTAGCTATCCGTGCTGCTACGCGACTCGCGACCCACTCATCACTCATCAGAGTGGGTCGCGAGTCGCGTAGTAGCACGGATCGTTCCTGACAATTTTTACGTGAGTCTAAACCGTTTTTATAATTATTAAAGATTTCTCACGATAGTTTTAATAATATTATTGCCACAAAATGTCTCAGTTCAATATACGACTATAAAACAGGGGTAAAACTCGCTGGGTCTCGATATATTTTTATTTTTACTGAAGCCAAGATGTCATAAATGGATTTGATAACTTCAATCTTCTGTATATACACGAACTGTGTGTGTACTTAGAACACGACGCTAAATCTTTCAAGAAAATGAACTGTCAAGATGACAAGTGAGTCAGTTTCTATGGTTTGACAGTTCATTTGCTTGCAAGAGTTAGCGTGGTCTGAATCTACTGACTTGACCAGTTCTTCCCTTTAGCTCTAGCCTCTTAGCTTGTTTCCAACGTACCTGGTCAGCTGTTTCAGCTTAGCAGCAGCTTGCAGCGAGGCGTAACCGTAACGGTAGTACTTGGCAGCGTCTTCTGAGGGTGCGTTGAAAGCGGCCACATATCGAGCTGGGTTGGAGTCCTCCAACCACAGTCCTGAGAAAGAAAGTGCACAGATTAATATGGGACTATCGTTTAAAATAAGAGGGAGGGAGCTCTCCGCCGTCCGCCTCTACCATCGACGAGGACAACTCAATGTGACCACGACCGCTCTGCTAAGATTTAAAGATCGGTCCCGAACAAATCATGTAACTTATAGTACTAAAGCTAAACGTTACTTTAACATCGGAAACATTTATTTATGTATGTCTTTCTGAAAGTCTTTCAAAGTGTTATCGTGAAATCTTCGTACAATATTACTTCAGTGTTAAAACAACTCCATATTTGCTTCTCGCATATACAATAAAGCAACATAATTATGCTTAAGAGGCCTTATTGCTTTTTTCTCTACGATCAAACATGTTTCTTAACATATTATTGATGTTGCTACCTAGAACAGGGCTATTGGGATTTATTGGTATATATTTGAAACCTACAGGCTGAAGTTTTCATTGATAATTTTTGTTTCAAAAACTACTCGAGATTGTCAAAATTCATGCGGGAAATTAGTTTTTTAACTTATTTTCGACTGCACGCAATGAAAGCACGAACTAGCTATGTTAGTACCTAGAACTCGGCGAAAAATATTATTCACTTCAAAAAGTTGGTTGATATTATCAATATATTTGACATAATATGAAAAAAATAAAACTTAAAAGGAATAAGGCCTCTTAATTAGATTTTCGAGTTCAGACTTAAAAACGAGTAGTGTAAACATTGAAAGGATCTACATACCCATAGAATATAATTTGGGCTCCATAACTGCATACAATTCGTGCATTTTCTGCATCCCATACTCTGCTGCTTCCATTATATCCTTTTTCTCGCTCTTTGTTAAGTTTACTTCGGGTCTGAAGTCTTCATAATCATATTCTTCTTCAGCATCCATGAGATAATCATCATCTGTACTGTTGTCAGGTATTTGTAATTCTGTCTCTGCATTTTGATATGATATATTAGCTTTAGTATAATTTTCGTTATCACAATACGTTACTACAATCGTTGAAACATTTTTTGTTGCGGAAAATGAATGATTTTTATCATAATTTCTTTCAATTATAGTTATGTTATGTAGTTCTTTAGTTAATGTGCTATTGAACATCGGCATTAGGTGTTTCAAGACTTCTATTATGTTATGAGACGTGGTTTGATTTATATTTGTATTATTAGGTTCTATCGTTAATATTTCAACGTAAGTTGGTTTTCCTGTAGTAGAAGTAGCTTCGTGTGGTTTTGTTTTATTGTTATTTTTAGATGCATTGAGTTTAACATCGTATTTTTCTTCAATACCACTTTTTATGCCACTTATATTAATCTCGTCATTTCTTCGGTCAGTCTTTTCTAATTGTTTAGGAACATTTAGTATTATTGCTTCATTTAAATGTTTTTCTTCATCATTAGCATGAGTGATGTTATCCTTAATTCTATTTATGGATGCAATGATATTATCTACTAGTGCATCTTGTACAGATCTGTTTGAACTTTTATCGTCAGTTGTGATGTCGGCTATTGAGTTTAGAATATTTTTTTCCTTACTATCAATGTCACCAGTAATAGTTATATTTCGCATTTTAAATATATCTTCCACTAATTTAGTAAATGGACATTTTGGAGTTGTGTGTACCGTCTGCTCGTAGTTCGATGATTTTTCATTTTTGACGGAGTTCAAGAAGAAACTCAAAAGCACGAAGATATATTTGTATCTGAAAAGCAAAGGTACAGAGTGTATAATTATTTTGGTAATGTGGATTTGATCATGGCTATAAAAAGAGAATATAAATAATACTAATAAATAATACCTATAATATAGTGCACCTGCCTAATGAGCCGGTGGTCCTGGGTTCGTGTGATGAACTCGAATGGGTATTTATTCCTGGACCATGCATTTTATCTATACTACTCAGTGGCTCAGCGACCCATTTTATCTATATATGTATTAATTTATATATTATAAAACTATATTATCATCGTCTAGTACCCATAGCACAAGCTTTGCTTAGTTTGGGACTAGGTCGATTTGTGTTAGATAGTACCCTAATATTTCGTTATTTTAATTGTTTTATACTATTTAAGTAAAATATGCTATCTGATGCAAGGTCGCTAGTTACCCGAATGTCTATTTATATAATTATATTTTTAAAGAATTAACTACTAGTCACTAATACTAATACATGCGTCCAATTTTGATAAAGGTATCTAAACGGGGTATCATTGGTAATGTGAAAACTTAATTATAGATCTATGGAAAAGCTATCATGATTGAGAGCTTAAACAAAAGCTTTAAGCAGTTTCTACTTTATTCAATGGAGGAAAGTGAACTTTCTCTTATTGTGCTACAAACAACTGCAGCACTGTTGACTTTTCATTACATTGGTTCATATGTAAATTATTAGATAATATTGATTTATGTTGAGACAATGCTCAACGTCGGTTGCCACACAAATGCTTTGAGATTTGGACAAATACGCGTGTGAATGTAGAACAATATTGGATTGAAACAATGCGACCAATCGGATATGTGGAATTAGTGTTTTCTTGTCACTATGTCACGTGATATTTGTAGAATACAAAGCGAATGCTTTTTTCCTGGTATATGCACCATTGCCTCAACTAATAGCCCAGTTACTTAGCCAGTCCATTTCATCCCTCTAGCCTAACATGTCATTTCATCCAAAGGGATGGAAGGCAAGAACTATTAAAGGATCTATGCACTAAAGAGTCCAAAGATCTATTAATAGTGTATGCACTCAGCGGGTGCTCTCTTTACGTGCGTCCCATGACACGACCAGGCGCAGCATCCGCTCGGTGTACTCGTTATATTCTAAACCTTCCGTCAATTTTATGAAATTGTCGAAAGGACCTCTACGTGTTGGCTTCGGTTCCTCGCACGCCTTCCAAAGGTCTGTGAGTACTATTGTTTCGTGTAAAACTATCGCTCTTTGACTATTGATGACGTATAACTTTAATTTCATTATAACTTCCATTATAAATAACATAAAATATGCGTAGGACTGGTAGGACTCAATAATCAATATGATGAACGAGTAATAAAAATCATTTTTACTTTCCCAAAAAATCCATCACTCTACGGCTAAACTAGAAGAGATCCCTTATAGGGATAAGTTCACCTTTGTATCTATATTATTTGTAATGTATGTATCTTTAACTGTTTTTGTGTACAATGTGTCAGAATGGAATTCGTTCTTTATACCTGTCTCGCTCGCTCTTACGCGATCTCGATAAGTGCCTCTCAGTTTTCACCCAAGCCCGAATCGCAATCTGTGAGCTCACGGACTGTACTTACTTACTCTATCAAAACAAACAAGATTTTGAGTTATTTGCTATCTTTTTCACTCACAATTTTGTATGGACCACCGTCCTCCTCAGAGCAGGTGTGAAAACTAGCACTGTCGTTTGTCTCACTTCAGTGTAAAGTAGGTAAAAGCTTCGTAAACTTTTATGTAACGCCACATATCCGCGTTTCGGAGATACGGGGAACATACACACAAACATTATATAATGCTGACGCATGCGTCGCGCTCGAAACTGGGACTTGAACTTTACAGGATGTAGTAAATGTTGATAAGTATTTTTCCTTATTTCTACAATACTTTAATTTGCATAATACGACATAGGGCCATGTCGGTACTTACGGTAAATTAAATAAGTAAATAAATATTAAGGGACAATCTTACACGGGTAAGTAATATAAGATATAAGAACTTATACTATAATATTCATATTATATACGCTCATATTGTATAAGCTTGTTTTGTATACCGTTCAAGGTGTATAACGAACGTTAGATATAACATCAAAATATCTATTTTTGTTAAGTATAACGTTATTTAAGTATAATATCATTGTATATAACGATCATAACGTATAACGTTCATAATATCTCAGATTTATAATGTATATTACTCAATACATCTAACACCAAAATGCATAATGCTCGTATAGAATAACCGCCTGCACATCAATTGTGTACATATTTATGCAATAGTTCGCTGTAAAATTTTAATATATGTACCTCCATGCAAGCAAGAATTTTGACGCTACGCTCGCTTCGCTCGCTCCGCTATCCATGGTCATAAAACAAACCTAACCTACAGATTTCGGTTTTTGACTCATATTTCATTTTGTCGCAGTTCTTCCAAACGGTATACTCGTATTTGCCAGAATTTCATCTGCCATTATCAATTGTGTACATACTTAATATACTTATGCAATAGTTCGCTCTTAAATTGTAATATACCTCCATGCAAGCAAGCATTTTGACGCTCCGCTCGCTTCGCTCGCTCCGCTATCCATGGTCATAAAACAAACCTAACCTAACCTACAGTTTTCGGTTTTTGACCCATATTCTATTTTATCGCAGTTCTTCCAAACGGTATACTCTTACTTGCCAGAATTTCATCTGCCATTATCAATTGTGAACATACGTACCTATGCAATAGTTCGCTGTTAAATTTTAATGTAGGTACCTCCATGCAAGCAAGCATTTTGACGCTCCGCTATCCATGGTCATAAAACAAACCTAACCTACAGTTTTCGGTTTTTGACCCATGTTCCATTTTAGGGGCATAGGGGTAGCAGTTATAACCTGTTTATTATATCATACGCTATTATATTATCTAACCATTATACTAAAAGAAAGTATATACTATGATCGTTATACGTTATGTATGTTATATCAACTGAATTTAGAGTATTTGAGTGTTATATAAAAATCATTCTACAACATGAGTATTATGCCAATTGACCGTTATTCCTAATAAAAATATAGATTTTGATGTTATAGCAAAAGTTTATTATATCTTGTGAACGTTATTAATATGAAATTATATATTATGTGGTTATATCTCATGGGACGCACCCATCTTACACAAATCGACCTAGTCCTCTGACTAAGCAAAGCTTGTATTATGGATACCAGTAGACGATATACATAACATATATAACATCCATGACCAAGGAACAAATATTCGAGTTTATCACACAAATATTTGCCCCGGCCGGGACTCGAACCCAAGACCGCCGGCTCAGTAGGCAGGTGCACTACTAACTGCCCCAACCGCGATCGTCGCGAGTACCTATGTATATCGTCGTCTAGTACGCATTGTACGTTTGTACAAGCATTGCTTATTATTTACCCAGGAACAAATATTCGAATTCATAACACAAATATTTGCCCTTGCCGGGATTCGAACCCAGGACCACCAATTCAGTACGCAGCTGCAGTACCACTGGGCCAACCGCGTCGTCAATTGCCTAACTAGATTATTTCACACTTAATCATAACAATGCTTTGCTTTGTCAAGTGCTGATGTCGCGGAGTGCTAATTTATTTATTGTATTTTTAATTATTAGGTATTGTAAGTACTGACATTAACTCTTAAGATACTGTATTTATTAACACAATCGTATGGACTCAGTCTGAAATAAACAATTATTAGGTATCTATATACTAATATTATAAATGCGAAAGTGTGTCTGTCTGTCTGTCTGTCTGTCTGTCTGTTACCTCTTCACGCTTAAACCGCTAAACCGATTTACATGAAATTTAGTATATAGATAGTTTCAGTCCCGGGGAAGGACATAGGATACTTTTCATCCCGAATAAATTTAGTGTTCCCGTGGGATGAGCGGGTACACCGCGGGGCACAGCTAGTATTATATAAGCTGGCGCGTTTCTCGGACAAAGGCTCAGTATTGCTGTGCAGCGGGGAAACGCCGTCAGCATCTTGGGATCATTTCCGCCAATGACCGACCTTGCGTAGGGTTAGGCTAGTTTAGGTTGTAGGTTTTTAAGTTAATTTTAATTATTCTATATTATAATAATAATAATAAATATGAAGATAACAGAAGAGTTAAGAAAAGAAAGGAATAGAGTCACAAATTTAATACAATCAACTAAAAATGCATACTATTATAAAGCGTTTAAATTATGCGAAGGGAAGCCACTAAAAATGTGGGACTTAATTAACAATTTGTCGAATAGAAAAATAAAAACAAACAATAATGTGAATATCAAACTTAAAATAGGACCAGATGTAATTTCGGATGAGAAAGCAATTTGCGAATGTTTTAATAATTATTTTGTAAATATAGGGACTATATTAGCAAATCAAATTTCACACCAATGTCATAATAACATAATATACGAGAACCTAAATCTAAATAAGTCAATCACTGATTTTAGACCCTTGACCACTGATGAAGTCGCCAAATTGATTGATCGTCTTAATCCAAACACAAGATCAGGTATAGACGGTATCACCACGAAAGCTATTAAATGTGTCAAAAATCTTATCCGCGACAACCTTACAAAATGTATTAATGTATGTTTTCAAAAGGGTGTGTTCCCTGATTCCCTCAAAATAGCTAAAGTTAGTCCTATATATAAATCGGGAGATAAATTAGATCCCGGAAATTATCGACCTATATCAGTTTTACCGGTTTTATCAAATATCTATGAAAAAGCTCTCCATCAACGCTTAACAGAATATCTTGACGAAATCGATTTTCTATCAGATAAGCAGTATGGTTTTCGCCCTAAATAGTAGTTTATATCTGCTGCTGCTGATCTAATAACAAAAATAAAAGTTAGTTTAGATGAAAGGAATATTGCTCTTGGTGTCTTCATCGACCTAAAAAAGGCTTTTGATACCGTCAGCCATTCATTATTACTAAATAAGCTAAAATCAATAGGTATTACTGGAAACGCGTTCAAAATTTTAAAATCGTATATAACAAATCGAAGGCAGATCACGAAACTCGGCCAAACGAAGAGTAGTGAGGAAATTATTACATGTGGAATACCGCAAGGATCCATCTTAGGTCCATTGCTCTTTCTTATTTACATAAACAATGTACAAGACATAGGATTAAAGGCTCATGTAACATTATATGCCAATGATACTTGCTTATTTTATTTTGGTCCAAAAATAGAAACTTTAATTAATCAGGCTCAAGATGATTTGAATATGTTACAAAGATGGCTTCTTTTAAATTTGTTGACTATTAATGAATCCAAAACCAAACACATAATATTTGCCGCAAAAAATAAAATCATTCCCGCCCATGAACCTTTAATCATAAATGGAGTAACAGTGCAATGTGTAAAAAAGGAAAAGTATCTCGGTCTAACTATTGACAACAGATTAGCTTGGAAGCCACATATTGAGACAGTGCGATCTAAAATCATATCATTAGCAGGTGCAATACGAGGGATTGTTCGTTGCTTACCAAATGGAGTTCGTTACACTATTTACAACTCTCTTGTAAAGCCACACATAGAATATTTGATCGAAATATGGGGCTCCGCTGCTATGACTAATTTGAAAGCTTTACAAACCGCACAAAATAAGCTAGTCAAATCATTGTTTAGATATAAATACTTCACCTCTACTAAAACTGTGTACAAAGAAACAAAAATATTAAACATAAAACAAACGTATGTCTATTGTACATGCATTTTGATAAAAAAGATAATAAATAAGGACATACGTAGCCATATAACATTCTCTAAAAGATCACAAGTATACAAGAAAATGACTCGACAAGCTAACAATATAATACTTCGCCCCCCTCGAACACTGTACGGCAAGAAGAATATAGTGTATGAAGGAGCTCAAATGTATAACAGACTGCCAAAAGACATTAAAGATATAAAATCGAAAGTACTTTTTAAGAAAACTTTAAAACAATATGTTATAAATAAACATTAACCAAACAATTATTCCATAGACCAAATTAGTTATTCCACAGATAAAATCAAGATATTCTACTCCAAACACACATGTACATAATTATAAAAAAATAATCTAAATAAGGTACCTTTACCTAAAATAAATACACAAATAAAATCTTTCATGGTTCCTCTTAAACTATGTAATTTTAGAATGAAGTAGTTTTCTCGGTCGCATACTTGTAACCGACGGTTAATTAATGTTGTAGAATAGTTTGGTTCTACTAGCCCTTAGCATGCATTCATTACAATGTTGCATTAGTTGCTGCCGTTTACCATACTTTGTGCGTTTACCCTGTTTTCTGACGCGATTATGTTCGGTCACTTTGCATGTTACCCTCTCTTACCTAGATTTAAGTCAATAATGTATTTTTCTCAGTAAGTGATTTTGTAAAATCTTATGAGGAATAAATATCTTAAACCATAAACCATAAACCAAATATCGGACAACCTCACACAAATCGATCTAGTCCGAAATTAAGCTCAAGAAGGCTTGTGTTATGGGTACTAGACGACGATATACGCACTTATATAGATAAATATATTTTTTTTATACATAGAACAACCATGACCCAAGCACAAATATTCGAGTTCATCACATAAATATTTGCCCTGGCCGGGATTCGAACCCGGGACCACCGGCTCAGTAGGCAGGTGTCTACAAACCGAGCCAAACGCGTCGTGAAAATATATATTGCAAGTATTATAATCATGTGTTGGTATGTATGTGCTCTTTCTGAGAATGTTCAGAAACGTTTCTCATTTTATATGGGAAATGTTCTCGAAAACGTTCTCTCCCCATACAGGGACCCCATACGTTCTCGAGAACAGCACATCTCCATGTATAAGTAAGTTGGTGGCGCCGCCTAAAAATTTTCTCTTACGCCCTAAGGTTGAATTACGCCTTAAGATTTCTTATGTGCAATAAAAAAAAAAACCGGCCAAGTGCGAGTCGGACTCGCGCACCGAGGGTTCCGTACAAACCTGCAAGGTTTACAAAGTTCTTATAATTATTTTTTTTTTTCACGGGTTAAAGGCAATTAGATCTAAGTATTTGATATGAATTTCAACTTGATAGCTCTACGCGTTCATGAGGAAAAAAGTAATAAGTTTATATTTATTAAAAAACCGGCCAAGTGCGAGTCGGACTCGCGCACCGAGGGTTCCGTACAAACACTTTCCATCCCTAAGTGGTTAAGTTAAGTTTGCACCTGGTATGTATAGCGCCCCATATAAATTAGGTGCAAAGTTAGGTATTAAAAAAAAAAATTATGGTTTTCGTAATTATTCCTTTATCTATGCTATAAGACGTTGCTTCGTACCAAATTTCAAGATTCTGAGTTCACGGGAAGCACCCTGTAGGTTTTGATTCCCTTGCAAGTGTCGAAAATTTGCAAATTAGGTGCAAAGTTAGGTATTAAAAAAAAAATTATGGTTTTCGTAATTATTCCTTTATCTATGCTATAAGACGTTGCTTCGTACCAAATTTCAAGATTCTGAGTTCACGGGAAGCACCCTGTAGGTTTTGATTCCCTTGCAAGTGTCGAAAATTTGCGGCATAAACGGCTGTATCTTTTGATTGCGTTGGCTTAGAAGTTTGATTTTTTCACAGCTTCAAGGGACAGTAGACCTGAGTAATTGATATAAATTTCAGCTTCATACGTCCACGCGTTCCTGAGAAAAAGGGTCTTGACAGACGGACGGACAGACGGACAACAAAGTGATCCTATAAGGGTTCCGTTTTTTCCTTTTGAGGTACGGAACCCTAAAAATATATATTTTGTAATGTAACTAAAAATTTAAGGTTTTCGGAATTTTTCCTTTATGTGTGCTATAAAACGTTGCTTCATGCCAAATTTCAAGATTCTAGGTCGACTGGAAGTACCCTTTAGGTTTTGATTCCCTTGCGAGTACTTGCGAGTTTCAAAATATGCAGCTTAAATTGCTGTTTCTTTTGATTGCGTTGACATAGAAGTTTGATTTTGTTACAGCTTAAAGGTATTATAGACCTGAGTATTTGGTATGAATTTCAATTTAATACCTCTACGCGTTTATGAGGAAATGGGTAGTAAGTTTAAAATTATTAAAAAAATATATATTATGTGATGTAACTAAAAATTTATGGTTTTCGTAATTTTTCCTTTATCTATGCTATAAGACGTTGCTTCGTACCAAATTTCAAGATTCTGAGTTCACGGGAAGCACCCTGTAGGTTTTGATTCCCTTGCAAGTGTCGAAAATTTGCGGCATAAACGGCTGTATCTTTTGATTGCGTTGGCTTAGAAGTTTGATTTTTTCACAGCTTCAAAGGACAGTAGACTTGAGTAATTGATATAAATTTCAGCTTCATACCTCCACGCGTTCCTGAGAAAAAGGGTCTTGACAGACGGACGGACGGACAGACGGACAACAAAGTGATCCTATAAGGGTTCCGTTTTTTCCTTTTGAGGTACGGAACCCTAAAAAGAAATGCTTCGTGATAGCTAGAATCGAATCAATATTTTACCAAAGGAACGTCTCAGAAAATGTACATACCTTAATACTTCCATGTTGTCACTGTTACATTTCTTGATCAAGAATTCAAGATTCAAAAAAATCCATTGATCAAGCCTTTCTCAACATGTATTCACACACAACACAACCGTTTCTTTTAATCTACACATGTAGAAGTAATGTCAATGTCACTACACTTCACATTAAATCAAAACAAGTTAAGCTTCTGACTTTTTGAAATCACTGTGTCACTTAGGTCAACTTCTGATACTGCCACTATAAGGGATGGCACGAATTAAATCTCTCTAGTCTAGTCTATGGACAGATTTTTTAAATGTTTATGAACTACCCTAGAAGGTGTGCGGTGTAGTTATTTGTCATTTCATAGACAGTCATTTGTTTCTAATTTTATTTTTATGGAATTTTTCGGCTTGAATACTCCTATGAGTGTATTTTAACTGTGTTGTAGTACTTTATAGACAAAATACAGTGATTAAAATGGGATAAGAACCCGTGTTCCTGCGTCGGCAGGCGCGTTAGGACTAGTTACATAACCCGGAGACTGTGGTACAGTTATAAGGCCTCGCCCGTGCGATGATCCCTGTTCGCGTGCTTGTTTTGTGGCAAAATGAGCTTTTGGACTCTTTTACACCGACGCGCACCGTGTTTTATTTTATATTCATTTATGTCTCTTTTAGGAAAAAAAAACGGAATGAAGGGTCACTTTGTTGTCCGTCCGTCCGTCCGTCGGTCTATCAAGACCCGTTATTTCGGGAACGCGTCGAGGTATCGATATATTCAGGTCTACAGTTACTTGAAGCTGTGAAGAAATCAAATTTCTAAGTTGACGTAAAAAAAGATTCAGCCGTTTATGCCGCAAAAAACGTATATGTCGAAATATACTTTCAATTATTGATTGTTATTGTTATTTTTTTTTGTCTTTGTCTGGCATAATTTATAGGTCTAGATTTTATATTTTACTTGACATTGTACATCATTGTTTTTGTAAAAAAAAAACTTTTTTTTTTGGTATTAATTTTAGTATCATTTCAAATAGTCAAAGTATATTCGGAATCATGAGCGACTCCTCCTCGTTATTGTCTTGCCCTCATTGTCATAATTCATCTCGAACTTTCACCGCGCACGGGCTTAAGGTCCACATTGGACGCATGCACAAGGGCATTCCCCGGGCGTCTTCACCTCTTGCTGCGCAATCAGGATCACAGGTCGCACCTTCAAATAACCCTAATGTTCGGGGTTTTGAGGACTTGGCTGCCTTGAAGCAGTCTGTTCGAGTGTTGCGGCATATCCCTAAGGGCGCGCGGAATCTGGCGGCTGGCAGATTGAGCGATCTTATCGACAAATGTGTCTGCTCAAACGGTACGGAAGAGTGGTTTGATTTTTTATCGTTCGCCTATTCCGCTCTTAAGGCGCCGGGAGCGGGTGATTCAGGCAACTTAACTTCTAAGGTTAAACGCAACATTGTCTCAGCTTGTTTAGTTGATTCTGTTAAGAGCATAACTGCACAGGCGGTAGTATCGAGGACACCCTCGGTCCTTAAGACGGTGGAGGGTAAAGTGTTTGAGGGTGATCTCACGGGTGCAGTGCGGATTCTTATGTCGGATGATGGCATAGCGTCATCGGGTCCTGAGACTCTGGCCATCTTGCAATCGAAGCATCCGGCTCCGTCTCGGCAGTTGTTGCTCCCGCCGGAACCTGACAGGTCCATTCCTTCTTTGACTGTTAAGTCGGAGGACATAGTGCAGGCACTTTACTCGTTTAATAGCAGTTCGGCTGCCGGATTAGACGGTGTCCGTCCAGTTCATTTGAAGGAACTTACTTCTGTCTCAGCGGGAGATAATGGTCCTCGCCTTCTGGAATGTCAAATACAAATACAAATACTCTTTATTGCACACCTCCAACATCAAGGAATATACAACACAACATGTGATACATTCAAATAACAGGCAGAGGTAAACAACAGGCGGTCTTATCGCTAAATAGCGATCTCTTCCAGACAATCTAATGTCTTGCTAAGCTTTGCAATTTTTTGCTCAGTGGACAATGAAATCCAGCTAACAGCCCGTACATTTATGGTGCATCTTTGTGTGCTCTGTCTAAGAGGGATGGAAGTATACGTCCCATTGCTATTGGTAGCGTTTATCGGCGCTTGACAGCGAAACTGGGGTGCTGCGCGGTGAGGGATGAGATGGCGGCGTATCTGCAACCCTGCCAGTTGGGGTTTGGCATGAAGTTGGGATGCGAGGCGGCAATCCATGCTACTCGAGCTTTTTCGGGGAATCCCAACAATGCGGAGTCTGTCATCATTAAGATCACATCAAAAACGCTTTCAATTCGGTTAAAAGGGATGTGTTATTATCAGAGGTAAGTAATAAGGTGCCTTCTCTCTATCCGTTCCTTTTCCAGGTGTACGCGTCTCCGTCGAATCTCTTCTATGGTGATTCCCTGATACTTTCTCGAGTCGGTGCGCAGCAGGAAGATCCGCTTGGTCCTCTAGTCTTCAGTCTCGCTATACAAAAGGCGATATCAGAGCTTCAATCCCCGTTGAATATTTGGTACCTAGATGACGGTACCCTCGGCGGTAGGCCTGAGGAAGTTGAGCAAGATCTACTCACACTTCTCCCGCGTTTTCGCGAATTGGGGCTAGAGGTTAACTGTGGTAAATGTGAGTTCTTCCCCTGCGGCACCAATTCCGTTAACTCTTTTCCGGTTTTCAGTGCTCTGCTTCCTGGGCTCAAGGTACTGTCTCCTGAAACCTTTAATCTATTGGGCTCACCAATTTTCCCGGAGGCCATTCCCGAAGCTTTCGAGGCGCGAAGACAGCTTCTCCTGGTGGCTGTGCAGCGGTTAAAGGAACTTTCGGCGCACGTAGCTCTGGTTTTACTGCGTGTTTGCTTTGCTGTTCCCAAGCTGACCTACTTCTTGCGCACTGTTCCGGCCTGGCTGCACCCCAATCTCATTGATACCTTTGATTGCGTGGTGAGGGAGTCATTGGAGCGTGTGTTGAATGTCTCCCTCAATGAGGTTCAGTGGGCCCAGACTTCTCTGCCCGTACGGACGGGTGGGTTGGGGGTACGCCGCGTGCGGGATGTGAGCCTCCCGGCTTTCTTGGCATCGGCGGGTGGGGTCGTGGACCTTGTCACTCAGATTTTATCTCCGGATGGTGACAGGGCAACCATACCTTACGCTTCTGATGCTTTGGCAGCCTGGACGGCTCTCAACCCGAGCGCGGTTATGCCCGATAGGCCGGACCGTCAGCGGTTGTGGGACGAGGCAGGGGTGCAGCGTATTTTCAACAATTTGCTGGAAAATTCAGTGGGTGCGGACACGGCGAGGCTGATCTCGGTGTCGAAGCCGGAGGCTGGGGCATGGCTTCACGCACTCCCGTCTCCGCATTTAGGTACCCTCCTCGACAACGACTCGATGCGGGTGGCTGTTGCTCTTCGCCTGGGCTGCGATGCTTGCGAACCTCATGTATGCATCTGCGGTACTATTATGGTGCGGTACTATTAAACTGCGGTGGAGAGTAGTGGTCATCACGCGTTGAGTTGTCGTCGATGTGCAGGGAGGTTTCCTCGCCATCACGCCCTCAATGACCTCGTCAGGAGAGCTCTGGTATTGGCTAATGTACCGTGTATTTTAGAGCCTCCTGGTCTTAGTCGCACAGACGGGAAGAGGCGGCTTCGCACATAGGTCGTACCGTGCGGGTGGCAGGGGCGGCGGCTGAGCGGGCAGCTTTACGGAAGCGTGAGAAATATTCGGCGCTGAGCAATTATCTTTTTGTTCCTCTTGCGGTGGAGACGACCGGGTGCTGGTGTTCGGAGGCTAAGGAGTTCTTAGCCGAACTTGGGCGGCGATTGGGGGAGGCGGGGCTTGACCCTCGCTCCGGGTCCTTCCTGATGCAAAGGTTGTCTATTGCGGTTCAACGTGGCAACGCGGCGAGCGTGATGGGCACCTTTGCGTCGGGGAGGACGGGGAGTGAGGATTTTGTATAGCTTAGATTAGTTTTAGTATTTTTAAGGTTTTTTAAAATGTTTGTAAATTGTGTTTGTAATACGTAAGGGAAAAAAAATGTATAATGTAATGCTATATTTGTGAAATAAAGAATGATTACTTCTTTCAATAGGGAATCAATATTTATAGGGTATTTTCGGTTGACTAGAACTATACAATTTGGCAAGTAATACCGTCTTATACTCCAAGAATACAGGAAAAAAAAAATCAAATAGGTACATTAGTAATAATATCATAAAAAATATAGTCTTTATTTAAAGTACGTAAACAAGCGGTGGGCGAGTCCGTTTGTCCAGTTTTTCTTCATACATCGCTGCTGCAATTTAAGTTAATGAGTTTCTTATGAACCAAAATAAATTTGAAAAACAAATGAAACGGATAGTTGATTGCGCCAATCCAGCATATGCATTTGTAGACCCGTACATTATTGTTTTTCATTTGGTTCCTTCTATTCTTAAAATTAAAATATTTGAATTGGCAATGTTGTATACCGCAACGGGTTTGGTGTTCGTTACGGTGTGATAGGCGGCGTGGCGCCTTGGACGTGAATCGTTAGATTAGACGACTCGCCGGATGAGAGCGATTTGTACAGGTTAAAGAACCCGCACAAAAACAACTGGCAGCCAGGGGCGAAGCCTTTTTATATGCGGGGCCTGTTATTGTGCGTTACAGGTCAGCGGGTCAGATTAGGATATTTTTGTTTTGATACTATTCTGCCCTCATAATAAGTGCAGTATTACGTCACGTATGAATATTAACTTTTTTTTTGCACGAGCGTTACGTAGTGGAAAATAAAATTCGCATACAGGTGGTTCTACTCACAAGGGAATTTTCCGCGGCTTACCTTATTTTGTATAGTTTTTGTTTAAATGGTCATAAATTAGGTATATTTTATTTTTTGACTGGTCCGTTTGAGATCAGTAAAAGAACGACCTCCGCTAGGCGTTAAGCTACTTTTCTGACCTTAGATGCTAAAAAAATGGTGTGCCGCAAATCACTTCATTTTCGCTTTTCACTTTCGCCATTCACTTTTCAAATCAGGCCTGATCTATGTACTTCTTTTGGCTTTTCTTCTTGACACTGAATTGTTTTTGGTAGACTAACTGGCATTGAAAAACTTGAGTATGCGACATACTCGTACTTACAGAATAAATTCTGTTTACTTCAAACAAAACACGACGACGGCGAATCTTTATAACGATCATTGATGCGCCATTTAAGGTTTTTGTTATAGCTGACGGTACCCTAAAGCTGCTATTGTCACTCTTGAGCTAAAATGACTTTTTTCTCAACCATTTGCGGCACAAACTGTTTTTGTTAAGCGACACTTTATTCGGGAAGCGATTTAGATCCAATATGTAGCGGAGTGGTCATTAAAAAGTATGACAACGAATTTTTTTGAAGCAAAACTTTTGGATGTGTATGCTAGGTGCAGGAGTTACGCGAGTTGGGAAAACTATGATTGGATTAGGTTTTTCGAATCTGTGGTGTAGTATTAAATCGCCAATTAATGGCCGGCCTCCTCATACTAAAAATGAAATCTGCTCACTTACAAATATAAGTTTTTGGTAGGTATAAGGTGTTAATTTGTTTATTTTCTTCTTGTATTTTTCTGTATTGAGTGTTTAAATTTTAAGTCTTCTATGCTGTGTACTTAATTCTTTTTTCTGTATCACATTTGACGCTAATGGCCTTGTAGCCAAAACCCTATATAAATAAAAAAAGGTGTTAATTACTAGCTACCCTTCAATAACTGGCCACGTTATACTAAAATGAATTCAGTTTATAGGTGAAGCGAGTTCATCTCATTTTTAGTATGAGGTGGCCAGTTATTGAACGGTGGCCAGTAATTTTCAATTTACCCTACAAAGGAAAACCTAAAAACAAACATACCTACCGTCTTCATTCACATAGTATGCGTGTAATTGCTCAACAAACACAACGGCATTAGACGCATAGGCCTCATGATTGATAAATAATTCATGAGCCCAAATTGGGCAAGGGTCAGTATCGCAACGTGCTCTGCAAGCCACTCACGCGCAGGACGCATCATACGGCGCATGTCACCATAACTTCACTAAGGCACAAAATAGCTTCCCAAACTTTTATGAGGACCACTTACAGATTGAAAGGTCACATCACACAATTTGGTCTGTGGTCAGTATCGCATCGCAAAGTGTGTGGTTCTGATTTTGCTCTGCAGGGGACTTACGCGAATGTCACCATAACTTGAGAATCAAAAGGGTTAAAATAGGCTTAGTAAACATTTTTCAGGGCGCTGCCACTTACAGATTTAGAATTTGGTCTCAGCGTCTTATAGCTAGTTCAAATAACATTACTTAATTAGCATACATGCATTTAATGGTAGCACTCTCCCGTAGCAAGCAATGACGTTTGAAACGGTTCTATTGGCAAAGTTTGGGATCCGCAGACCTATTGGACCTCTACTTTGATCTGTGGTTATCGAGACCGGTTTATGGTTTATGGTGAATTAAAGACACCATGGTATTAGTGTTAATCCAGTATTAATTGTTAAACTGGTTTTGATAGGATAAATCATATTTAGCATCCTATTGCACTTTAAACCGGGCATACAGAAGTTACAAGCAGTCAAGTGGAATAATAGATAATTTGTTTTTATGCAAGTACTTATATACCGCTGTCTATATTACTGTTTTTTTTTGTCACCATTAGCTTTTATTCGCGCTTTTTTTTCACCATACATAGAGGAGAAGAAAGACATTCAACAAGTTTATGTATATATAACTTGTTGAATGTCTTTCTTCTCTTCTAAGTAGCTAAAACAGTCGAGGGTTGCGTGGACAAACACAATAGGTAGAAAAAAAGATTGAAATAAGAGCTCTATGCACATTATAGTTCTTATTTCAAAGATATTTGACGCAACCTTCGAATCGAACTTATACATATATAGGTACGTGTTTGGGACTGTAGTAATAGAGATATTTTAATTTCCAAAACAGTTTTATTATAAAAATACAAATCTTATATTAAAACACTAATAAAATTTCTATAAATGTAATATTTTTTGTAACCTAAACAATTTAAAAACTCTTTTTTTACATAAACATTCGAAAGTAACTTTCTGATTTATACATTGAATATAACTATAGGTAGTTGTAATATAAACTTATGAGTATTCTAATAATTATCCATTATTTTAAAGTATAAATATATCCTAATCTAGCCCCATTTCATAATTGTGACACATGTCAGGTGACGCCATTTTTTGAAGGTACACTATAGTTTATGTCATACAGCTTAGTGCGTATGACAACTGTCAATTCAGTACATTTTAATCGAATTAAGGTTGCAACATGTATTAAGATGACAGATGTCACACACACACACAAAGTTGTATGAAATAGATGTTACCAGTGTAATATTCGGAGATGTAATATATTGTGTTGAACATCAAATTATCGTCACGTGACAATTGTCACCGAACCAATCATCACAGATTATGAAATAGGACCCGTCATAATAATATCAACTAACTATGTTGGCTCAGTGACCCAACAGGATCTTAGCCTCCGAAACGAGAGTACGCCACTTGTCCCGATCTTGCGCAGTTTCCTGCCAGTTTTCGGCTTGGAGCTTACGCAGATCCACCTCCACCACGTCTCCCCAGCGATACCTGGGACGACCAACCGGACGTCGACCGGTTGGTTGCCCCAAGTGTGCTCTTTTTGCCGCGCGATCCTCTTCCATTCTTTGTAGGTGACCAAGCCAGCGAAGTCTATGGGACTTTGTCTCTCCGATAATGTTCGGCTCGGCCACCAGCTCCTCAATCTCGGCATTCGTTCGGATCCGCCACGTACCATCATTCCTCTTAGTAGGCCCCAGGATCTTCCGAAGCACTTTGCGTTCTGCTACCCGGAGCTGACTTTCCTCCTTAAGGGTCAGTGTCCAAGCTTCACAGCCATACATGAGGATGGGTCTTATGATAGTCTTATAAATCCGTATTTTTGTATTCTTGCTGAGAAGCTTGGACACCAAGACCTTATGGAGGGCTGCACTACACCGCAGACAATTTTGGATGCGCATTTGGATCTCTTCCTCCCTGGTGTTGGTGTCGGTAATAGTGCAACCAAGGTACCGGAACTTGTCAACTCCTGGATATACAGTGGCCCCAACATGAAGGCTATCACGTCGGGCACGTGTGTTTTTGTAGCGTTTCATGTGGAGGTATTCGGTTTTCGTCTGATTAATCCTGAGGCCCACCCTTGACGCCTCTCGTTCCAGGACACTAGCTGCCTTCACGACTTCTTCACGGCTTTCCCCTAATAAAGCTAGGTCATCCGCGTACCTTATCACCTTATGTTTTCCACCCAACTCTAATCCCATGTCTTGGGCTAGAACTTTCCTCACCACGTGTTCTAGAGCCAAGTTGAAAAGCATAGGTGACAGGGCATCTCCTTGCTTTAGGCCGGTCATCACCGTGAACTCTTCACTTCAACTCTTCATAATAATATAGTAATCAGTTTTTTAAATACGTGTAAAATATTTTTTTAAATGCACTGATCATTCAATTGGGAGCTGTTTAATATTTACACTAAGTTTGACAGTTGTTTTGTGATTAAAACTTAGGGCTAAATTAGATGTTTTCAATGACTTATGTAATTTTCCTTAGAAATCTCTCTCGTCACTTCAAGTTTACTTTAGTGGTGTGATCTGTCGTCAAATTGTAGGCAAAGCAAAAAATTACGATAAATTATCAAGTCAAGACAAGATATAGAAGTATTTTGTATAAAAATAGCCTAAGTACATAATAATAATTATTACTCTTATTTCACAAAAACGACAGGTGACATTGAAAGTCGATAGTTAGGTAAGAACGGCACAGCCCTTAAATTCAATAACATGGATATAGTGCGACTACCATCTCTCAAACGGCAAAATTAGGAAGTACGACTGTCAGGCTGAAATTTCATACGGTTGACAGTGTCTCTGCGTTCGAGTGCTCTGTCTGTGAAGATTGTGGCAACACCCTTCAGTTCACAGAATATTGGTCGCACTATAATCATATTATATTACATTAGATACAGTGATACTGATAAATATTATTGTGAATTTCATTCCTTTTCAACTTCATTCAACCTTTTCATTCGACTGTTACTGTATTATAGTAAGAATTATTTTCGGTGTTCGAATTTACTCATCTTTGTTACCTGGCAACTAGGTAAGAAAAATCTCAGATTATTAACAGGCATAATCACGGGACATTAATAGCCTTAACAGGCACCTCAATATTATGGGTGTAGTAAGTGATCCATGCTGCTCGCACTGTGGCCATGAGGAGACAAGTAAGCATGTTATAGCAGAGTGTGGCATGTATGCGATAGTACGCTATAGCATCTTCGGGAAAGATAAACTAGAAGAGGAGGAGCTGAGGGACATTAACCCTAAAGATGTCCTTTCCTTCTGCAGGAGAACAAGAAGATTCGAGGAAGAAGGCTGAATGGGAGCGCTGCCGGGACAGTAACCGTTGGCTCCAACTGGGAATTGGGCTGAATGAACGTAATCAACCGATCGACAGCCCGCCTGTCTCCGGCCGGGCGTCCCTACACCAAATCAAATCAATCACTATACTTGGCAACAATGCCATGATCTACGTTAAGCCGCAGAGCTCTCCCGTAGAATTTAACACATAATAAGTGCAGACATCTTATACATGAAATGCGTCTTTGAATTGAAAAGAATAGGATTTTCATTGAAAATTAGTGCATATTGATTTAAGACATTTTGTATTTAAAACAGTAGCGAAGTGCGCGTGCAAGAATGGAGATAGTAGATAGTAGCATTGTTCTCAGGTAACAAAGGTAAGTAGATTAGGACTAAAAATAATTCTTACTATACCTACATAAGAGTTAAAAAGGGTACGTTTTTCTGTACCTTATCATGAGTCAACGTGAACGTGCTCGCTATCGACAGCGTAAACAATTTGTATAGAAAATAGTACAGTGCCCCTAGCGGTCACTTTGTACAACCACGTACAACTACTGAGTACATTCACTGTAAACTTATGGGAAGGATACTACTTCCTTATTGTATATAAACGTCACGGCTTTACTGGCATTCCGAAAATAGACAACTTTGGAAGTGTATATCTAGATGTATCTTAATTAGATGAAAATAATGTTCTTTTGTATACCTTATTCTAGTGAGTATAAAGTTCTAAAATACCTACATAATGATATATTCTTTATAGACTAATATATTTTCGTAATGGACGTACTCTCGAGATCACGACATTTTCTTCTTTACTCGTATTACATGTCTGAAACAAAGGACATTGGTAAGTTAGTGAAATTTATTCGAAAGGGACTTACAATATGTGCACGACACAATAAAATAAGAGCTTAAACTAAGCTATAAATGAAATATTACATCACTAGTATATTAAAACAAAGTCGCTCCTGCTGTCAATCTGTCCCTATATGTATGCTTAGATATTTAAAAATACAGAAAGGGTTTTGATGCAGCTTTTTAAATATATAGAGTTATTTTTAAGAGGAAGGTTTATATGTATAAGACGTGCATAGTATATTTATTTAGTATCAGCACTGCACCCGTGTGAAGCCTAGTCCCCAGTAGTCTCTATGGTAAGTTAGTTAGATATTTCAGTCAAGTACACAGTCAAGTGGACAGCAAGAACAATAACATATTATGATATAAATCAAGTTCGTTCTAGGTACTATTCTTAAAATATAAGTGCTATATGGTCATTTAATAAATAAGTAGGTACAGTCAGACAAGAAAGTCGTCTACCACTTTTGAAAAGAGTCGAAAAGTGGTAGACCAATTTTTTGGTTTAACACTTTCATCGGCTGTAGTTATGTGTTATGTATTGCATTGATTATTCTAGCTGACTAAGATTTGATCATCATCATCACGTCAACCGAAAGGCGTCTTCTGCTGAAAAAATATTACCCCCAAAAATGTGTGAAAAGACGCCTGTTTAAAATATAAAAACCTTGAAAATACAAAATAAATAAAGTATTGTGACATTCGCTTTGCCTGATTGCAGATATCTATATGTACTTATTTAGTTTAATAATTATGATCATTTAACTACCTTTAACAAAAATTACCTAAGTTCAAATTTACAAAAACTCGACCCAACCAAACATATAGCCATTGAATCATCTCGGCAGACCAGGCTTTCGATCACCATCCGTTTGGTAGTTGCGATGCCACAGATATACAAATACATAGGTACAGATACATTTGTTAAACTTCAAGCTTATACCACCCCTTTCTGAGAGGGGGTTAAAAATTATTACCTTTACAAAAGCGTCATCTAACATGATTTCGCCTCACTATATTCCACGCCATCTGTCACTTTAACGTGTAACTACTAAGCCTCGCAACCTCCATTGCAACAGCGCCATCTCTGTCAACTTACTTAAACTATTAACTTACTGACCTGTCGCTAGGTAGCGCTAGTGTGTCCGTCGCGCTTCTCGTTCGGCCTTCTCTTGCAGTTTGAGTTCGTTGATCGAAGTGACGCTTCCGAAAAGGACTTTCGCTGTCATTTGCTGTGAACATAATATTATTGGTGACCGCTTGGAATGTACAGACATATATCTTAATATTACACCTTATGTTAATGCAATTCGGGGGTTTCATGTGTCGTGGTTAAATTGGTAGGTTTATGCGTCAATACCCTAGCATGCCGGGTTTTATGTTTATGACGAGTATATGTATGAATGGTCACGCGGAGACTTATTAAAGTAGGGAGCAGACGTCATGCTTGGGGCTTATTGCATATTATTTTTAACCTCGACGAAAAAAGGTGGTTGTTTTAAGTTTCGACGTTTATCTACCTACAGGTACCTACTTATCTATTTATTTGGTTGTCTGAGTAGATACATATGTGTATCATTGTGCCTTATGCCTAATGGGGTGGACTGATTTTGTTTCAGTTATTTGTCTAAAAGAGAACTTCCTTCGGTCCTTAGCTTGAAAATCGTCCGAAAGAAAAGTCTCCACTTTGGGGGGATTTGAATCGTTTTTTACATAAAGGTTACACAATGACACAAGTAATCGTGTCATTGTGTAACCTTTATGTAAACAAATCTACTTATGCGATCTCATTTCTGATTTCAACGGAACCCTATTAACTAGGCTCTACTAATATTTTCTTCTGTTTCCGCGACTGTGACACATTTAAATACTTAACACAATTTAAACGGATTATATAGCTATATATATACATATACATTTTCTCAGTCAACCTTTGACAACGGTAACTTGAAAGCTACCGAAACGTCAGGGAGGCTCAAATAATCAATACACTATCTATATGTCCACACTTATGGTATTTAACTATTACGCTTGGTGTTTTTTCTTTCTTTTACATATTTCTGAGAATAGAGATGTGCCGATCTTGAGAACGCTTACCAACTTGTATGGGAAAGGTTTTCGAGAACTTTCTTTCCCCATACAAATCGGGACCGTTCTCGAGAACGGCATCATCTTTATCTGAGAAGTATGAGTCTACTCATGTCTTTACACGTCACGTAGCACTTATACAGCCTTCATACAACTTAAATTAGAGTTACAATGGCTGTGAGAGCTCTTTTACAGACTGTTTGCTACCTGGAACTTGACTGTACCAAACTAATAGCAGATAAATGTAAATTACCGATATTGTAACCATACACCCACCGCCAGGATCATTTTTCGCCGACTACCGGGTGAAATACCAACGTCGTTGTAACTAATACCCCTGAACGAGGGTTGGCGTCCTTATGCACCAGAAATTACCTCCAACTAACCTTCGGTAACAGGGAGTTAACAAATATTGTGTTGCTAAAGATTACCTACAACGAACAGCCAAAGATTAGATATATTACAGAGGGATCATCTCCCTTTGGCCTCATTGGCCTAATTTGCTGTTCAGAAATTACGTCATTACATCCTCAAAAAATGATAACGTAATTTCTGAACAGCCCCTTATGCGTAGTTGTCTGTTAATGTCAATATCTAGCAGCCTGGATAAAATGATTCAGTTTATGTCTGACTGTCATAGAGCAAGGGTGCAGTCAGATTCATATAGTAGCAAAGTGGCCGTAAACATATCCTTACCGCTATGCAAATGAAGACCTGGGGCGGTATTCGACCAATTTTAGAGATATAATGGAGATCTCTCCTTTTCATCGCCATCCGTCACTTTTGACGTGTGCCTACTTGACAAGTGGCGATATCCCTAGATCCCTCGGACATGTACTGCGGCATGATCGGTATGCCCTCCTGCAGACTATCATGATGGGAAATGTGCCCGGGAAGCGGAAAGCAGGTAGACGCAAGATGTCTTGGCTCCGAAATATCAGGGAGTGGACAGGGATTAAGACCGTCGAGCAGCTGTTCAGATTGGCGCTTGACACGGACAATTTTAAGAAGCTGACTGCCAACCTTCAGTAATGGAGAGGCACTTGAAGAAGAAGAAGATATCCCTAGAACATCGCAACTTCGTCAATTCGGACGCGCAAAATTTTCGTTTTCTTTGTATGTGACGGCATAAATTACTTTAAATTGACCGCGTAGTACGTGAAATTAGTCCGTTACGTTTCGTTCAAAACAGAAATTTATATGCATGAATAACATTTTTGACAATCATTATCGCCTTCGTATTTCCAAAATTGATATGAGGTATGTCACTTTTAAGCTCATCGCATTTAAATGACAGTTCAATGGCGATATAACTGTTATCTAATAGAGATTTGACATTTGGCGATCACTCAAATGTCAATCTCGAATTAGGTCCCTGTTCCGATATAATTAGAAAGAAAAAGAAGAAAAACATTGATTTTGGAACAAAACATAATTAAACTATTGATACAACAATCAAAGCTTACAGAAACAAAAAATGAGATACCTGGTGGAATAGACCGGGATTCGAACCCGGTACCTCTGGAGCGCCGGTTTCTTCCACCAGGATCAAGGATGTTGTTGAGAGATTCGGACTTATTTAATTTTTTCTCAGTCGTTTACGCAATTCGCTAGGGAGTACGGTCACAGTAAACTATAAGGGTACAGTTCGTGAGCAACACGTCAAATGCACCCACTAAAAACGGGAGTTAAACTAAATCAAGTGAACTAGCTGTGCATACTACATCTACAGTCAGTAAGGTGCTCTGGTGAAGGGAAATTGGATCGCGGCGCGCGCCAAATTAACGGGGCCCTATTAGGCTCGCCATTATCATTTATGGCAGAGAAATGGTTAAGGGGCAGCGAGGAACGGAAGGGGGTAGGAATTATTTTAGGGTTATCTATGTTTGAAGGGATATCTTGATTTTACGTTGGGTGTTATAGGCAAATTATGCCAGTCTCAACGTTATATGTAGTTATAGAGTAAGATAATTTAAATGTGGTGTCGTCGACGCGATCGCATTGTTTCACTGAATTTGGTTAAAGGGCGCAAATTGCCGTAAAACATGTTAGGTCAAAACTGAAATACCTATACATATATTTATAAAATTGTATTAAAAGTCCGTTTTGTATGGAGAGGAGTCATTTTCCATGTTTTTTTTAACAGCGCTTTGCAGGATCCATCGCTCGCGGATATAATTTTGATAGAATTGCAAGCGTGCGGAAATTCGCAGCTATGTTCGTCTACATAAGTTTTTAGGCGCATGAGCGGGATGATGATGAGATACGTCAAGAACCACAGGTCCGGTTTGCAATGTCATCGCTTCACCTTGGAAAATATCCTCACGCGTACCAAGAAATTTGGCAATTCTGTGATCTGCTGAACAGCAGAACTCTTTGCCGGCACATGTATTTCCTCCCTCTTTGAAACGAAGCGTAAAGAAGCATCTCTTGGGCTAGTATGGCAATGTCAACTGACAAGGCACCGTTGGTTTCTTGTCAGTTGCGACTTGGGCTCCCCTTTTTGCTTACCATCAGATGATGTGGAGCCACTATTTTGTGCCAATATAAAAAAGATGCATAGATTTCATGAACACAATAGTGGGAGGCGGCGGGCCATGTCATGGTTATGAATCATGATGGCGATGGAATATTTGAGGGAGGGGAGGACTATTGTTAGGTGGTACATTTTTAATACATGGTGGGAGTAACAGTTACCCCCCGACCCCTGGCCCCGGTCAATGATTCCTGAAACACTTCACAAAATGTGATAAATAAAAAAAAAATGCTTCAATGCGATGTTCTTATACGAAAAACTGTTATATTATATTTTTACAAGCCTTGCTTGAATATTTTTTCATGTGACATCGACGGTATTAAGTAAAATGAATGATTTTTTTAAATGACTAATGAAGTGTCCCTTGTATCCTCAGGGTATGTAAGTAAGTAAGTAAACACTTTATTGCACACAAAAACTGTTAAAAAATACATCTATTAACTAACATATAGGTACAAAGGCGAACTTATCCCTATAAGGGATCTCTTCCAGTTAGGTATGTTACAAACATTGCACGACACGACGAACACGCCAAAAACATTGTACGATCTGATCGATTTTTCAGAGGGGTAAATCAGTCTTCCCCTTAACAAGCATGCCAATGGCGACGATCGTTCGCTCCACATTTTATAATAAGTGCGATCCAGAGACATCGCGGACTGGTCGGCCATCAGACAAGCACGCAACAGTTACTTATCTTAAATTGCCAAATTCGTCCACGAAAGCTCTGACCATATACGGCTACTAAGTAAGTAAGTAAGTAGAGTAAATTGGAGGTATCAGTCCCAAAACAGGGGTGTATTCGACTTTTCTTATGCGAGGTAAATCAAATTTAAAGAGGGCTATTAAATGTAACCGTAATTACATTTTCTTACTCATCTATAGTCCAATAGGGTGATTTTCAACCCACGACATATTGCGGATTTTTAGTGGTAGGTACTAATTTATTACAAGCTTTTATTTAGCTTGCATGGTATGTTTAAAGTATGTATGTTCGGGTGAAATCTTGCAACTCAATTTTGAAGCAGATATCGTCAACCGATTGAGCTGAAATTTTGCATACTTACTTAACTTTGACGACAATACAATAATATGGTACCATGGGGCTGATCTGATGATGGAGCCGGAAGGTGGCCATAGGAACTCTATAATAGAAAAAGCAATCCTACCGAGCTTGGGCTCTTTAGAATTGTCTCAGTGAGAATTTGATGGATATCCAAAGAAAAGTACAGTCGGCTATAAAAGCTTGCCACTAAAATGTCATTTTTGACAGAAACTTATTTTACTGGAAACGATTTTTTTTGTAACTGACGTTGAAAGTCGATGAATGTCACTGATGTAAACAAAGAAGAAACAGGATTGAATATTCCGCGAATTTCAAATAATTTATGTATGTAGTAATAAAGCCAAAGCTACAGATGAAAGTCAAGTTTTTTTCAATAGGATTCAGTATTTATTTCGCAAGAAGAATGAGGGATTGAGCATTGTGGTAAATAATGTTGTGAATTTGGTTACTGACAAATCCTTGACAAATCGCTACTGACGTTTATTGCAAATATATGACGTATGCATATTGTTGCCATATGAAAGCTGTTTTTAGAGCCACTATCCCTGGGTAAGACCGACATTTGTTAGGCTAAATATATATACTCGTCATTATTATAAAATTCCAAAATTAGTTTTCACAGCGCGCTTCAGGAGTGTGGCGCCCATCGTACAATGCCATCTGTTGCTAAATAAATCTTCACGCATAAACGGCTGGACGAATTTTAAGCAAATTTGGTACAGGGTTAGCTGGACATCAAGCGATGGTTACAGTATACTTTTTATCAGACTTCATTACCGATAGTGTATCACACTAATATTATAGAGGCGAAAGTTTGTGAGTGTGTTTATGTGTAAGTATATTTGTTACTTTTTCACGCCCAAACGGCACCAATTTTGATAAATGTTGCTATGAAGGTAGCTGACACCCTGAATTAAAGCATAGGCTACTTTTTATCCCGAAATTTGTAGTGTTCCCGTAGGATGAACGGGTAACACCGTGCGGCGGAGCTAGTACAAAAATATTTTTAAGCATTTAGGATGTTTATATATATGTGAATTATTTTTAAGCATTTAGGATGTTTATATATATGTGAATTATTTTTAAGCATTTAGGATGTTTATATATATGTGAATTATTTTTAAGCATTTAGGATGTTTATATATATGTGAATTATTTTTAAGCATTTAGGATGTTTATATATATGTGAATTATTTTTAAGCATTTAGGATGTTTATATATATGTGAATTATTTTTAAGCATTTAGGATGTTTATATATATGTGAATTAGACACACACTCCAAGGAAATAATATGAATCCTAGCTCCTCCCGAGGCCGGGTTAATTCCAACTTTTGCTGCGCATTATTTATTTATTGTGTAATATATAATAAACTGCGTACAAGTTGCTTCCACAGGGGATTCAACCTAAGCTCGCAATCTTGTTACTCTAGTACACAGTTTTAGAATAGTATAATTAAGAAAATATATATATATATTAATAGCAACAATAATGAAATACACTTGTTTAGCTATATGGCTATGTAGGTATCTTATTTAGTTCCTATAATATAATTATAATGTAATTTCATAGTACTACCGAAGCCACCGCGAGGTCAACATTACAGTATAAATTTTGATCAAAATTGATACTGTAATGGTGATTTCCCCCCGCCGGGTGAGTCACCTCATGTGTTCCTCTGCTCCGCGGACTGACTAGCAGGACTGAGTGTTTCATATTTTCATAAAAGAAAATCTATGATAATGATTATGAATATGTGTGTAGAAAAAGTAGGGTATGTATCTGTACATAATTAGGTCTTACAACATTGTGGCATTTTGTGAGCCCCACTTTTTTACCGACAAATTTTAATAATTTCATAGAGTGATTCATTTCATGGAATTTTCAGTTCGTCTTCAACTATCTAATATCCCTGAAGCCATTATTTTTCTCTTTATTCCATTCATGATGATTATACAAATACCTCAAAACGGTTATAGATGAAATGAAAATGATAATATACCTGGCAATAGGGTGCTCATCTTTCTAGGTTAACCTACTGCACGAATACGTTTACTGCGTCCGTAACAAAGAGTCTACGGCGCTGAAATTTGCTATACATGATCATCTAATTAGATCAGTCTAATGCATCCTATACCTCGGCTTGTATCAATTTCCCAAACTTAATTATAACTCTATATATTAGTTAATTACTTAAGCGAATTCTGAGAACATGCCGCCAAGAGGTACCTACGAGTTTCGACAGAATTAATTTTAGAACAAACATTGTAAATACGCGTTTTAGGCAAGAATTTGTTTTGTGCCTGTTTTAGTTTAAAGAAAATAGGAGCATGTACATAAATCGATATCTTGTAAACTATAAAAGTTTTGCGATACCTGAATAAACGAAAATCGGGTTTTATGAAAGTCACACAAGTCACACCACTTAAACCCTCGTATGCGATGTCAAAAATTTGCTAGTAAATTTAAATTTATACTGATATGTTCACGTACGGTTCAAATGTCCCGCACGGATTCGTGTCTAAGCATACGAGGGGTTAAGTCAATACGGTATTTTGATGACAGCTCAAATCAGCTACTCTTTATGAAATGTCAAAAACGATCTGTTAGTATGAAGCTTCTATGAAGATACTGGCTTGTGACATCATAAAAATCAGTAGTCAAAACCAAAACACATCTTATTTTCAGATTTTATTCAATTAAAAATAGTAGGTAGAATGTCTAAAATTTTGTTAGTAGTTTATTTGGTTCCGCGTATTTTAGAATGTGTATTTAGTGGTTTCAATGATATAATTTATTTTCATAAATAAAGTCAGTTCTAACACGTTTACAGACACAGGACCATTTTGAAAATAGCATTCAAAACATTATTCTGTAAGTAGGCTACAAGAGCTTTTACATATCAGGTTATAAGTTACCTACATCAAGTTACATATAAAATAAAACATTGCTAATTTCATGTTGCTCATAGTGGTACTTTGATGTAAACGTTTTGGAAAGATAAAAGTGACCGTCTACAGACGTAGTGCCGTAGGACGAAGGTGCTGATCTCTCGACGTGCTGTCCGTGAAGTGGTAGTATGTAATCTTTCTGTGGTAAATTTTGGTGGTTTATTAAGAATGATACTTTTTTAAACATAAGAGGAGCCGAAACCACTGAATCAAATATGTAGGAATTCGAAAATTTAACATTTAGTCACGTGTATGACGTAGGTAAGGAATATTATTGTTCAAGGTTGAAAGTTTGTATGGGAAGACGGATTTCCAATCCTGGGACTTTTTAGTACGGATTATCCCGGGTATCCCAACAAAAATTCCGGGATTGGAGCTTTAATGAGAAATGTGTGTTTATTAAGGGATAACTACTATGGGCTGCGCAAATGCATGACCCATTCATGAGTGCATTCATTCATAAATGAGTCATGCGATTCTGCAGTACATCGTACGTAAGTAGAGCATAGATACCTGATAGTTCCCATTGGCCCCCACGGTGGGGGGTCCGTACCCCCTCCCGTAGCCTGGTGCCGCGCCCCCGTGGTACAGGGTGTTGTTGTTCGCATCCCTCGTGGTCGCCGCCGTGTACGTGGTTTTGCAGTTTTGGGACATCTTGAAGCCTGGAATTGATTAAGGAAATTATGTCAGAGAAGGTTCGATGTATGTCTGTGTTTTAAATTTTTAGATTTTTATTTTTACGTCTATAAGTTCAGGGTAAAGTGCGCCAGCGAGACAAGCGTTTAGCTAAGGTTGTCATTTTTTAAGCTGTCCGAATGCCACTTGAGACATTATCTTGTAAACATGACCCCACACAGCCACTCGCTCACAGCCTCTTTTTATTTGTTATATACGTAATGCTACTTCAAACCCCAAATTGGCATATTTTCCGGTGAAAATAGCTAAAAATCTCGCAAGGTATTCTAACGATTGTATTCTTTAGGTATTTGCGGCGGCAGTCTTTGTACGAAAATATGCTCACTTGCTCCACTCTCCACGGCAGTACAGAGGACGACAAAAGCGTTTTCTCTTAGGTAAGACATGTGATAAAGTCTTATATAAATCGATGAACACCGGCCGAGCGTGCAAGCGATAGAGAGGCACGATCGGCTTGTGACGCAACTATCTCTCTTCCACTCCATCGGCCGTCATTCAATTCATAAAAGTATGCAATTTTTCATCAATGTTTTTTATGATGTTATCACCTAAAATTATCGTCCGTAAACAGACTTTACAGACAGTACCAACTTTTTTCTGATTTCAGTATTACGATGCGAGCCACACCAGCGTGTACTAGCACCGCCTTCCTCTTTTGATCGGCGCTCGTTTGTACCCAGCTATGCGTGTCGGTTGGATGCGTCGCCCTTCCAGATCACGATGCATTTTACACGAACAACTCGTAAAATATAGTCAGACGGTTTTTACGTAGATAAAACGAAAAAGCCTTCTACGTATATAGATATCGACGGCAAAAAGCGGAAACGCTGTAAACGCCAATGAATTCCCTTGGCGTTTACAGCATTTACCACATATAGGAAAGCGCAGTATGGGTCGGCCCCCGACTAGATGGACGGATGACCTCGTGAGGGTAGCGGGGAATCATTGGATGCGGTCTGCACGGGATCGCACTTGGTGGCGAGTCATGGGGGAGGCCTATGTTCAGCAGTGGATGCCCGTGGCTGATAGATAGATTACAGCTTTTACGCTTTTTGCCGTCGATATAGATATAAATGTCAGTACCTTCGAGGCCATGAACGTAACATCACGTTCGAGACGTCGAGGTAAATTAAATAAACACTTTTTGGACGCGGTTAAGTTCCGTTTTGTTATAATAGGTATTGTGTGAAAATCGTGTAAGTTCAAATCAATAAATGTATTCTGCTTCTCTGTTTCATACAAACTTTCATCCCTAATATAAAACTTTTCACGTCGGTAGCGGATATCAAATATTAATACATTCTTAGAGAAAAGTCGCCTTATAATTAACAAATAATTTTATTTAGATTCAAAGTCATTATCATTATATTACAAGAGATCAGACAATGTAATTAAAGTAACAGTTACAACGGACAATATTAAGGCTCTTAAAGGGTAAATCAGTGAAGCCAAGTTGAAGCGTAATCCTCAAGGCTTCGCTGCAAAAACTCTTTAAGTCCGCATTAACAACATGGCATTTAAAACAAAACATAAAAAGCGGCAATGCCGTTGGTCGCGCTAATTAAAAAAAAACTGGACCGGCCGAAACTCCGGTGATACAGTTAGTAACTGTAACGCGAGATGGACAAGACAATCGGTGCACGGTTTGAGGCGTTTTTATTTTTATGCACTTTTGATTTTTATCGGCTTTTGACCCAGAAAGTTTATGGATGAAAAACGCCTTAGACCGAGTTGCATCTGTAGCTAACGAACCAATTAACGTTGGACGGGCATTATCGTGGGCTCAAAAAATAAAAGATTTTTTTCGTAAATTTTTACGCACGTTTTAATTTTAATTGCGCTGGGCTAAATTCCACGTAACTAACGACTGTCCGAGAGATCATCAGTAGGTTAGTAGGTCTACCTTAGCGATGTGCTCTTCTATCTAACCATATAATATATTATATTAAGTTACCTTTATCTTACCACAGCCGTTAAAATACCCAGATGTTAACTCTGGCCTATTTTTTATAATATTATAAAATTGTTATTAAATGTCAGAAAAAAACTTCACCACACCCCGATGCAGAATTTGTATGGGCGCGCAGCACCAGAAACACTGCTCCATCTGTTGGCTGAAATGTCTGTATCCGCTCAACAGGCTTATGTGTGTACGGATTTTAACCAATTTTGGTACAGAGATATCTGGATATCCAAATATGGTTATAGGATACTGTTTTCGCTGACTTGGATCGAGAATTTTCGAATAACTTTTTTTGAGATCGTTATTTAAGAAACGGGAAAAATGTGATCTTGGGATTGATTTAAGCTACAGTTTGAGCCATCATACAAGTAGGAGGCGCGCGGACGATAGTACATTACTGCAGACGCCGGGAAATAAGGGCTTGCCGGCTGAGTAGGTATAGACGGCCGACCGTAAGGGAGGCCGTCTAGTGATACGAAACCGGCAAGCCCTTTTCACGGCTAAGGCATGTATAGTGCTTTTCTCAAACATATGCAATGAAATAAAAAAATAAACTACTCAAAAAAACATAATTCAGCTGTTCAGCCAGTTCATGAACACAGACGCCATGTTTAAAAAAAGTATTTTTAATTTTCCCTCCAATCCCTCTATATTTTTTTTCTGTAATAAGTCGTCCACGTGTGTAGTGCTCGAATATTAGGGCCATTATACATTATACCTGATAATAAGAATCTTAATTTCTATAATAAATAAAATAACGGCAGAGGATTTTTAATATTGTCTATGGTCTCTGGTGACTTACGTATAGAAAGTATTTTAAATTTATTCATCAACACATTGGAATCATACAGATTTGTATTCTTAATATCAGTTCGTGTGTAGGTACTAGGCATTAACGCGGATATTGTTGGTCCGATGGCTGAATGGGTAGCAACTAGAAAAAAAAATATATCAGCTGTTCATAAACACAGACGCCATGTTTACATTAAAATTAAAAACAAATTACTTCCCGGCCTAGGCCTTCAATTTTGTATGAAATTCCTTTACAGTTCTCTCGAATTGTTCCGCCCGAAACTTGACACTTCGAAGCCTGTTTTAACGCACGTTATGACGATATTTCATTGCATGTTTGAGAAAAAGAATTTGGCGGTAGCGGGTCAGAAACAGTCAAATTATATCATATTTCCAATGCCTTTGATAGTTGTGTGGAGTGTGAGATCTACAGATCTTGCCGGCTTGCCTCAACGCATCTATACTTAAAAAAAACCTACTAATTTATTAGGTTGAGATACTTTGAGGCAAGCCGCTTCTCAAATTTGCTCTCTCTATAGCCATGCCTCAAGCCGGGTATTAGCTTTCAACCGAATGCTACATAACCATCTGCTGAAACAATAACTCGAAGTCCATCCATTATCCATGCAGTAGACAATAAATTGAAATAAATATATCATTTCATGTATCTTTGTAATTAATTGATTTGTAATTTAATAAGTAAATAATAAATGATCGTTGGATGTCGATTTTTCATGTATTCCGAAGCTACTCCAGAGTGTGATCCTAGTTATATCATAGTTAACACGACTGGCTCTTTGTTGCGGTAATAATCGTGAAAAAAAAAATACGCTGGGACCGCGCGGTTATAACGCTTGGAGAATCACCCTGAAATGGCGTCTTGTATCAGAGAAGGTTTCAGTATAATTAAATTTCTGCTCGGCAACCACTTCAAGTATCTCTGTTAGCCCTATGGTTGCTGGTAGGTAATGCCATTTAGGATTAAATCCGCCAATTGTACTGACTTTTTTGTTGTACAATAAAGTTTAAATAAATAAGTAGATCAACAATGTAATCGGCGAGTAATTAATACAAGCATTCTTAAGTTTGTGGTTAGATCGTGTAGGATTTTACGATTTGTGTAGTATTGTCGCCAAGTATTTTAAAACTTAATTTTCGCCGCTACTGTACCCACATAGAAGAATGCCAGTGACGTACGTACTCGGTATCTTACGGCCGAGTATTTGGGTCGGGTTTGTGTAACAAGTATTTGTTGAGGAACGTAATTCGACTTTTATTGTGCTTCGTTGTGGTTCATTACCTAGTTAGATGTTGCTTATTATAAATCGTCTAAATGAAACATTTTTAATAATATCTGTCAGAAGAATCACCAACTAATACATATCTAATTTAGCTTTATACTCAGTTTCATATTAACTAATAAATATTAATAGCTTTATACTCAATTATACCATACGTACTTGAAATATAACGGATATAACTATACACAGTAAAATTACGAGTAATGGTGAACAGAGCCTATCGCTAAAGTACGTCTGTGTCTGTCTGAGACATAATAGCTTTCTAGTTAAAAGACCGATTTGAGTGTATTTTTTTTTATCGAAACTTGTTTGTCGATTCTTAGCTATGTTTGGTGGAAATAAAAGCAACCTCCCAGAGTATTCAGTTTTAATTGGAACTAGTGACAAGATCTTGGAAAATATTTTGCGATCACCACAGTCATTAAGCGTACTTATCAACTTGCTACAATGCAATTTTTCGACAGTCATTGTTGCATTTAAAAATTTGTAATAGACTTAAAACGTCCCACCTAAAGGTGCAATTCAATGTAACGCGATCGGCTGCGATGCATAGAATTGAACCTTAACTGATGATCTAGAAACTTGAAATATTGTACTAGAGTTCCGTGGAACTCACGAACGTTGTGTTTCGGGACCATTGGGGCTCCCCTCGACTAAACCTGTATCCCCTAAACAACAACTAAAGTGATAAAATAAGAGATTAATGTTATATAAACCCAAATGAGCTTAGTCCACTACTCGTCGAACAAGTTTCATACGTTATCAAATCCAGAAATACAAATTATATGGATACCTATTTATAGTAATTCTTTTTACCGCGATCAGCCAACTCGGCATCTTTCAAACATCCGTATCAAGAAGACATATTTCAATTGTAAAACTGTTTAACTCAACCTTAACGTTCTCACACTTTTCAAGAACGAAATCAAAGTTGTTTTGAAGACTGTTCACCACAATAGCCTGGTAAAACCCAGTTCGGAATCCGAACAACGCCCTCGTTCTAGTACGGGCCAGTAATTAGAGATGTGATGCAATTGTATTCTGCATCAAACTATATGGAAAACAGACGGACATCCTATACAAGATCCGGTTGGGTAGCTGTGAGAACTAATGTAATGTGAACCCTGGCCTTGTGATAACTATTCGTTATAAGAGACCAAGATGCTGGCTTATGAGAATGTTCAATAGTGTGACTATGGTAACATTTTCACCTCCAATATCTGATAGTCTCTACGTAATATCCATCAATTCTAAACAACATTTAAAACACCTACCTACCCATTAGCACATGCCTGCATGGCTCCACTTTCCGATTTTATACATGAAAATGCGTTAATAAGTCGCAGCGGAATATATAGAGCACAAAAAACAAACACCATTCCTTGGCGGCTTTTTCGAAGACTAAAAGAGAGAATTTAAGAGTCAAACTATTATCGGTATAGCCAATGCAGTATGCAGTTCTCCATCTAATTCTGTCCATAGCCATTTCCTTGACTTCCCCATATGACATGACGTCATGATGACGGGAGGCGCTGGGGGATTTAAACAAATAAAAGATAAGGTAGACGACATGTCGTATATGAATATACCTCCATATACTTCATTATACATCATCACTTTGCCTGATGGTAAGCAAAAAGGGGAGCCCAAGTCGCAATGGCAACTGATAAGATACCAACGGTGCCTTGTCAGTTGACGCTGCTATGCTGGCCCGAGAGTTCTTCTTCACGCTTCGTTTGAAGGGTCCTATATTATAAGAAGGAAGAAATACATGAGCCGGCAAAGAGTTTTATAGTTCGGCATATGAAAGTATTGCCATACTTCTTGGTACGTGTGGGAATATTTTCCACGGTGAAGTAGTAGGTATATTCAGGTACTTGAATAATAAAAACTAAGTAGACGCTTTGCTGCAATAACAAGTAACACCAAGCCTGTGGTTTCCTCGGTCTCCTAAATGCCCCACCCATTTCAGCACTACTTCGGAACGAGTTAGTTCTCGTAAATTTCCTTGTAAGATACTTTTCACTGCACGTATAACGCGAAACGCGATTTGCATTTAGAACTAACTTAATGACGGTTTTCCTCGTCTTGTCGGTGACGGATGGCCGGAGAACTTACTGCAAGAGCTCGGGGAAATTATCGCGGTTGAGTCGAGTTCATTTCATTCAGATTCCATTTTATTCAAACTACAAATGGTATCAACTATCTTAAACCATTAAATTTATGCAATGATCATAGCTCTAAGAGACTGGGAGCTGGGACCTAGGTAATCCAGAGGTATTGGGTTCGATTCCCGTCTCTTCCACCAGGTTACGCAGTTAAATTTTTCTTTGAGCTTTGATCTTTGTATCAATGGTTTATAGTGAGACATTACATGTTTCATAAGTTTATCAATTATCTTGTAAAGTTGTGTTTATGATTATCACTTTTAGACTAAAATCTAGCCCTCTTCATTATTCTCTGGAGGATATTCCAGCCGCTTGAAAAGGCACACTGGTTAAAGTCTCCTCTTGAGACAAAAATAAATGTCACGCACCCTCTTAAATACGTTCAATTTTCTCTCCTTCTGTTATTCTCGATGGAGCCGGAGCCACATGGAGCCAAAATCATATTTCAATACTGACAAGAATGCTTTATGTTATGATATAGATAAGAACAAGTTAACAACCTTAGCCAACGTTCAGCATAAATCATAAGATACGTTTTATTGACGGCATCCACTAATCACTGACCTTCACCATCAGTTTATCTGGGAGAAAATACGTAATCTTTATAGTTTATAATACATCGTTGAAAGTTGAAAACTTCAAAATGTGTATACCTACGCAAGCCTTCGCTAATTTTGAGCTTTATATCGTGGATCATACGATGAATGATAGCTAAAATCATAATCCTTGCTTTGATTTTGCCGTACACAGACATAAAAAGAGCCTCCCTTTCCATATGATTTGTAAAGAAACGTATTGCATAAAAGAACGTTGAACAAAGATACATAAAAATCGAACGAGATCCATCGAATTCGATAAGATCTCAAGATCAAACTTGTACGTATGTAGATCATTGAAAAAGCAGCAATGCGGTAAAATTCCGAAATATTCTCGCCTTAACTGGAAACCAGAATAACCACTGTCGCACACAACGCCCTATTATTATAAGTATAGAGTTGAATGTTGCATAATTAGACAACAAAATGAGACAAGACATACTTGTATAATTGCTACACATTAAATTCGTAAGTGGTCCTTTTCAAGGAGATATTCGTTGCTAAGTGCAATTGGCGATATAAAGGCATTTGCTTTGTTGGCTGTAGTTTAGGATAAGTTTTACTTGTTGATCCTAATTGCAGTGTAAGGTTAGGTTATTTAACAAACAACATATGCAATCTATCATTTATATTAATTTGTCACACTTATTTAGTAACAAAACTAACATAATATACCAAACATGCAACAAGAAATAACGAGCGAGCCTTCAACAGTGACACTCCGCGTCTGAAAAAGCCGCGCGCAGTGACCATTAATCAAAACGTTCCGATACAAGTAGTTCGGAATACTCGTGCGAAACACGATGTTGCTTTCGCTAAAAAGCAGCTTACCAATTCAGTTTATTGAAGACGTGGTTCTGTGTCACTACCTTATCTTTGACTCCGACTTCGCTGAGTACCATTCAATGATTATCCCTATTTTATTGTCAGACAATTTATCAAACCTAACTTAAACTAATGACTTCTATACTTATGGTGATGTTTTAATTAACTATTACACACTGTGTATACATAATACGTAACAACACACACATTTATACCCCTCTTTTTGATCGGCGGTTAAAAATAGTTGAGTTTGGCCTTTTATGCTCGATGAAGCAACAAGCCCAGATGTACATACATAGGATGTAATCGTTAAGTATGGTTGCAGTCATTGGGTATTGTAATTTTGATATTCATTTTAAGTTTATTGACATCTCAGTTCATTGATATGTTAGAAAAATTATACGTAATAAAAAGAAATAATATTATGTTCAAATCTTTTCTTCAAATCTATGCGTAAATTCCTGAAATGTCTACTGATTCCTGAAACTCAGTACATCCAGAAATTTTACTAGCCTTAAAAAGTAAACACTTCTCACACATATAAACCAGAAGAAAGACATGAAATTAATGAAAGTATCAATGGAGAAAGCACAGGACATTATGAAAAAAAGGAAATAGGTACCCATTTTAAAATCGATCCAGCGGCCTATGATCGGTGGCTTTTATCACGCGTTAAAAAAGTGACAAAGCATCCGTCACGTTTTGACAAAATGCGAGTGTGAGTGCATGACATATGCTTTGTCACTTATTTATCCTGTGACAAACGCAACCATCATAGGCTTAGGGGTGATCACTTCAAATCCAGTCGTAAATGCGATAGAAAAGGAAAAATACCGTCAAAATCGATTCTCCTTAAAATCCAGCCGTGTCCCAGATTTTTCCACTGATTCCAGAAAGTTTCACTAGATCCAGTTTCCACTCTTGACCTTAAAAGGCACAGTTTTCTCACACAACTGATATAAAATGGACCAACTTCCGCTTATATTCGGACAGAAGCTGCGCTGGAGTAACGGCCCCTCACCACATCCGGGTTCACTCGGCCCCGCTAGTCCGTTCAATAATAGATACAGCATTTTCACGTGTCCATGTAGAATGACAGAGAAAAGTCTAAACATAACACATAGTACCTATTGATTGTTTTACGAAAATCATGTTACCTATTCGCAATTTTTAAAGGGAAATTAAACACTATTTCTTGTATATTACAAACTTGCGACCCGACCAGGCAAGGCACGGGTGCAATGATGATTCTATATATACTATGCTTTATTATACATATAAACTTTCCAATTGAATTACTCTATCTATTAAAGAAACCCGCATAAAAATCCGTTGCTTAGTTTTAAAGATCAAAATATACATAGGCACAGCACATCAAAAACACTAGAGGAATTTGAATATTCATCTGGTTAACACAATTCTGAATTTGGTCGTGTTACTAATTTTCGATACGACTGATTATGAACTACGACATAGATAGATAAGTAGCATATTAAGAAGATATTAATAAACTGATAGAAATTCAATATCCATAACTGTACAATAAACTCCCACAATATCAATTTAATACTTTTTCATGTAACAAGTTTGGTTAAGTTCAACCTAAACATAAACTTAGCTTTACACTACTCGCGAAGTTGACTTCGCTGCAGAAACGCATACTTCGCCTCGGTCAACTTCGGGATAGTGTGGAGCTGGGGTAAGGATATTTAGCATATACGAAATGCCTATATTCTTGTATAAGTATTGGTTCTATTCCAGAGCAATCGGCTCCGCTCCCAGATACTAGGTCCGTCGCTTTGAGATCTAATCCTTTAAAGCGACTGCACCTTTGTGCTATTAGGCTAAGCCGATAACGGTTGCCGATATTCGGACAGATTTCAAAATGGTTCCATCTCACTACGATCTTCATAGTCTGATACATCTTTACATCAGTAAGGGTATGTTTACGCGATATGTTATACTCGGTGATACACATTTAGAAGTCTGGGCAATCAACGTAGACCGAGATGCGACTGTTTGGCATCTTATCTTATATTGTTGCAGCGTACCTAATAATTTATTAATTCATCCATTATTTAAATACATGTAATACAACAAATTAAACCGATTAAGTTGTTCTATTTAAATGTGTTACAGTCGCGGAAACCAAAGAAAATATGAATCTATTATTGTTTCGTAATACGAGTACAAAGTTCTTACTACAGTGTCTTTTCTGTTACAAAGTACTACACTACAGTGTCTTAAGACACTGGTTTTCATCGAAGTGTTTTTAGTGTCGAAGTAGTAAATGTTGACATTTTATCAATAAATGAGTATGAGTATGAGTATGACAGTGAGACATGGCCGTATACAATGGGCCTCGTGAGAAGGTTCTAGGTTGCTGAAAGGGCAACGGAAGGAGCTATGATTGGCGGTGAAAATCTCAAACATTCAAATGCTGTTGCAATGGGATTTTATTTGGTGAAATCACACTAAATTACTATAAAGCCGGAATTTAATGAGTGTCTTTATGTGTACTTACGTTTGTTACTTCTTTACGCTCAAACGGCTGCACCAATTTTGATAAATTTTGGTATGAAGGTAGCTGACAACACAGGCTACTTTTTGTCCCGAAAAATCTAGTGTTCCCGTGGGATGCGCGGGTAACACCGTGCGGCGCAGCTAGTTAAATCATAAATTAGTATAGAGCCGGGTGTTGCCTTTGCTTACACAACATAGTAATACCCTTATGAATGAGGGACATAAGACACTCGTGGTCAAATAAGACGGGTTACAAATGGTATGTTCCCCGATTACTCAAATCAACTAAACCGATTTGGAAAATATGAGCGCATGTCAGCGTTTCTGGCAACATAGCTTCTAAATAGATGATTTGAGGGTGTTTTGAACCCTTGCATTATCGAAAAGTAACAAAAAATTGTTTTTAACTATCGTCATAGGGCTTGCGGGGATTAGATTTTATAGTTCCATGTTTTGTTTGCGTTTCGTGCTACTTGTACTGGTATTCGACGAGGAATCTTTTCCGTCGGTCGCATCTCGGTCTAATACGAAATGTCTCTATTACATCGGATGGTCCCATACTATCATGTTTGATCCAACAACAATGGACTAACCGGGCTGTACTGTTCAGTATGGACGTAAGATGATTATGGTTTGTCAGTTAGTCAAGCAGAAAGGACTAAGACTATTATTAGTCATATGGATGGCGGATCATCCTAGACCGTCAGTAGGATTTTCTGCCCGCGGGGAGAAAATCTCACTTCCTGGCCAAGGCAAGACGTAAACCTTACGACAAACCACGGGCGGTAATTCGTAAAGCAGAGTAGGTACGTTTTGTTATTTTGGTGGTGGGTTTATTATAATTATTATTTGCGTATTTATTTTTCTTATTGTGGTGGGAGGGTGGGTTCATTAAATACATGTTTGCATGAAAAAATACGCAGGCGCTTTTTAGGTTTTAAAGGCGGAAATATCTTCAGCCGCGAAAGGCAACTCTCTAACGAAAATTTCTATACTTTTTGGACTTTTTGGATGTTGAGGTAAAATTAAAATTAAAGTGCTGCAGTTTGCAGCTTTGCAGATCCTTATAGCAAGTTCTATCAGAAAAAATATAATTTAATTGTCTTCCAAAAGCTTAACCTACGCTATTAATTGAAATATTAACTATCATTACTTCACAAGAAGGCATTTCTCAAATATAGGTACTCTCGGTAGGTAGTCGTAACCTACGAGTACTTAGTATGTTAATTTATTTTATTTATTTAATACCATTAATGTTAGCACTAACAGCTATACCTTACATGCTAACTGACAAATTAATCTTAACGTGCGATGAATGAATGTATACATTGGATAATATTAATACCTAATAATTATTAGTTGGAATGTCAAACTATTACAAAATTATTGCAGGTAACATAGAACATAGTAAAATTTTATAATAGAGATGTCGGCACAAAAAGAAAATAACAATCACAGAACACTTAGATGCTTATGGAACTAACACTTAGACTGTTATGGAGACTTTCCACGTATCGATACGAAGCGGTCAAACTTTGAATCTGGGCTAAAGAATACGTCCAGTTGACTGTCACGGTCCAGTATAATTATGTTTGTTTAGTAGCTCCGAGGATTAACATATATTTATAGATATTTCTGTGGCCTAGGGGATGCATGCGGGGCACGTGTGCTTCCTATTAAATCGATAAATTCTGTTTATGCTGTACTGTAGAACATTCCAGACCAAAACTTCTTGTTAGCGTGTAGTCTATAATTGAGACTTTACCTATGTAAATGTTGTGTGAGGTAACCCGAATATCATTCCTTTCATGTAACAACTTAGAACTCGAGATCAATTCTTGTACGATTTTCCATTCCAAGGGTCATTGAAAGGAGTTTCTTTTGAAAAAAAAAGCTCGATTGCATTTTAGACGAATTTTAAGTAATTTTGTAAGTGCTATGTTTCGAACGCTCAGAAACAGTGTGAAGAAAAGTTAGTTTAGTATATAATATTGAAGTGTAGATAATTTTCATTAATTGTAAAATAAAAAAGGATTCCTATGAAAGTACCTACAGTAGGTAGCAGTAACTGACAAACAAGCCTATATCTAGAAGTCATGATACTGAAAACTAGCCTGTCTTGATACTGGAAAAAAGAAACATCTCACTCAGTGTAGTTTAATTCCTAGATTGTCTGGGAGTCCGGTTACTTGTACAGGGGTCAGTGGGCTGCAACGTTGAACTGTATACAACACAAAACGAACTAAATAAATATCAAACTCCATTATTAAAGTTAGTATCCTGGAACGTGTATAATCTGCTTTAGTCAAGTTACGTTATTATATGTGTAAAGTTGCAGTTTACTCCCTAGTTTGGTAAACGAACGGATAACTTTGTGTTCGTAGCGTAATCTACTCTTACACGTACCAGCTTAAGGCCTGTTCCCATTAGAGCGGCTTGTAACTATCGCTGTTACGTTCAGTTTTGTACGATGGCTTACGATTCTTGTAATCAGTATTTTGCCATGTTTGGTGTTTAAACCACACTATATTGTCACTGTTAGTGTTGACATACGTCACTGAGGTACGTGTTGACACACGTATGGGAGACAAAGACTTCAGATCCAACTCGCAGGCATATCGCTATTCTTTCCCGCTTGACCAAACCGTACCATATCTATCTATAGACGACGCGGTTGGCGCAGTTTGCAGACACCTGCCTACTGAGCCGGCGGTCCCGGGTTCGAATCCCGGCCGGGGCAAATATTTGTGTGATGAACTCGAATATTTGTTCTTGGGTCATCGATGTTATCTATATGTATTTTTATGTTATCTATATCGCCGTCTGGTACCCATAGTACAAGCTTTGCTTCGTTTGGGACTAGGTCGATTTGTGTATGATTGTCCCATAATATTTATTTATTTATTTATCTGTTTGGATGGCAGCTAGGGCGCGTAACCAATGACCCAACTCGGGCGCGGATACAAGCCAGCAGCTTTAGCTCAACTGTGACACACGTTTCTTTATCGCACGATATATACCACCTACCTATCTCTTTCTGTACCGTACTGTAAGAAAGTGACGTGCGATACTATGTCACGCGCGAATCATAGTTGTGCTAGACGGGCAGGAGACGAGCACGATCCGAATCGTCAAATCAATATAGATCATATGTCATCATAAATACATCAAATCAATGAAGAAAGCAGTGAAATAACTATGTCAGAAGAGCCACAGCTGCACCCAGCAATGGCATCCGATATGTGGATAGTGCAACGAAGAATTACACCGTACTAATTACAAGTAGTGTCCAGTTATTAAGCTATTAGCGAGTAAAGTTGACTCGCCCGGCGAGTACTAGTACAAGTCGTCTTGCCCCACTGTCCACTTGATTGTGTGTGCCAATTCTTGCTGCCGAGTGGGGGCCACTAAATCATAGATCGCTCGTTGCTCTGAGACAGTTCTGTTAATTTCGTGGCGTGAAATATTTTTTGTACCCGGAGGTAATGAATTTACTTGAAACTCATTGACGCTAATGTTTTACGAGATCTGGAATTCACCGTGTGGTGATGTCAGTAATATATTGGACACATCCCGGATATATTACCGTCAAATATATAACGGGCAAATACAGTGTGTCCCTGGATTAAGTGCACAAACGTAGGGCTGAAACTAGATCCAATTTTCCGATAATATATTTTTACAATCCATTAAAGGCAATGGGCTTTCTTGGAATAAAGGAAGATATTGCGTCTACTTTAAGCTCTAGTGATTTGAAAAAACAAAAACGAAATTGTAATCACAAAGGATTACCGACGTTAAGAGAAGCGTCAGAATGCATTTTCCCAGCAAAACATACTTCTAAATGTTGTCAAGCGAACTCTGAATTTCAAAAGAGAGGACAATGAAGTAAACGTTAATGTACTGAAGCCTAATTGGTTCAGGGTTGCCGTTAAACAGGAAGTCAGTTTCAGACCGGTTCACAGTTGAACATTGTAGGTACTAAATAAGTACTTAAAAAAATGAGTCTAAAGTGGTGCGAACCATTGAGTCTTCGGTCCTGTTCTGCCACTTTATACGAAAAGTGTTGTTACGCTACCTCTTTTTAACCGAATGAAAAATGTAAGTATACTTAGTTATATTGATTGTTTGGTCCAATCCGTACAATTCGTACCAAATCTTTAGATGTAACGGAGGACATAAATTGCGTATCCAGTATCTGTTGAACTTTTCATTCAGGTGGTGAGTCACATACAGTCGAAAAACAAAAATCATTTTTCGCCAGTCAAAGTCCGTCACACACGGGGTATCTTACGAAATAAGTATTTGGCGTTCCTTTTGACACAGGTGAATTCACACACGTTACTATGTTTATAGCTGCGTGTGGATTCTGTCAAACAGTAGGCAAAACATATCGTAAGATACCTTACATTAAAGGTCAGTGTGTGGCTTTTTCTCTTCACTGCATATACGTAATATAAAACAAAGTCGCTCCCTGTTGTCTGTCTGTCCCTATAGTATGTATGCTTAGATCTTTAAAACTACGCAACGGATTTTGATGCGGTTTTTTTAATAGATAGAGTGATTCAAAAGGAAGGTTTATATAATTATACATGCATAATTTATATCAGCATTGCACCCGTGCGAAGCCGGGGCGGGTCGTTAGTATGATTATAAAAAAGGAGCTCCGATTATAAGTGGAATGAGTCTAACCAGAAAAGTAGGCCCTAAAATCTATATATGACTGATAGAAAATCCTAAGAGGCCTTATATTCCTTTTAAAATTTATTTTTTTCGTATTATGACGAATATATTGATAATATCAACCAACTTTTTGAAGTGAATAATACTTTTTCCCGAGGTCTAGGTAGTAACGTAGCTATTTCATGCTTTCATTGCGTGCAGTCGAAAATAAGTTGAAAACCCGAATTTTCCAGGTGAATTTTGTCAATTTCGAGTAGTTTTTCGAACAAAAATTATCAATGAAAAATTCAAACTGTAGGTTCCAAATATATACCAATAAATCCCAATAACCCTGTTCTAGGTCCCTGTTCTATCAATAATATGTTAAGAAACATGTTTAATCATAGAGAAAAATGTCTAAACAATCGGCGTTTTAAAAGGAATAAGGCCTCTTATGAAACATGTAATGTTTTTTTTTTAATGTGGAGCTCTAGACCGGCAATCCAGGGTTCGATTCCCGGTCTCTTCCACCAGGTTACGCATTTAACTTTTTTTTGAGCTTTGATCTTTGTATCAATGGTTTAATCGTATGAGTATCTAATAAAATATCTATGACAACGTTAAACATCGCACTCTATGGCCTGACCATAGATTGGGAGCATCGACCGCCCACAGCGGCACATCCGGTCTGTGTAACCTGCGCACTCGAATCTTTGTACAGCATCCGGTTTGATCCGTAGTGATTTATACTTGTGGTTCCGTTTCCTATGCGATTTTTGATAGTTTGGGATTTATTTATCATGTTGAATGGTTTTTTTTTCGTCGGTCCGAAATTGTACATGTTTCGGGGTCAATATTGGCCCAAATGTTATTCAAAACTGTCATTAGTCATGATTTTTGTAGTCAGAATTTCTAATTTTCATAAAACAAACCTAACCTAACCTAATGGGTTTTACTCTCAAAACCCTTGCGAAGTATAGTAACTTCAGAATATGGCTAACGATATTATGGCAAACAATATGTTATAACAATCAATTGTAATAAAAAAATGCGCATTAAAATAAAAAAATTAATTATTACCATAAAAATTAGGCCAAAAAAATAATAATATAAAAATATAAAGGGAAAAGTTTTATAATAATAAAAGATTGCTGATTTGAAACGATATTTGTTACTTATAGATCTCATTCTAGATCAAATATATTGTACTCTTCACTCAAGAAATTAGAAAATCGAACACTGAAATACGCGCAAAGAACAACTAAGCAATAAGGAAATATATTACGAACATAAAACCACACTCACTGTTGTAATATGTGAAACATCGTGGAATGTATCATATCACAGCAAATAAACTTAACAAATAAGTTAATTAAAGGTAGCTACCATGACACTATTTGAATTTTTAAAACACTTATACTATACGGGGTGATCAATCCAAATGGGTCAGTAGGGCGAAAACGAAAACTATAAGAGATAGGGAAATCTGTTCTTAGGAATCATGGCGTCCATTTTAGACTTAATAGAAACTGCACTCTTCACTATCACTACATAGTCGCTTTCTCTGTCCCTATGTCCCTTTGTATGCTTAAATCTTTAAAACTAGCAACGGATTTTGATGCGTTTTTTTTAATAGATAGAGTGATTCAAGGGAAAGGTTTATATGTATAATACATGCATAATTTGTTAGAATTTCACCCGTGCAAAGCCGGGGCGGGTCGCTAGTCTATCTATATATATAAAACTCAAAGGTGACTGACTGACTGACTGACTGACATAGTGATCTATCAACGCACAGCCCAAACCACTGGACGCATCGGGCTGAAATTTGGCATGCAGGTAGATGTTATGACGTAGGCATCCACTAAGAAAGGTTTTTCCAAAACTCACCCCCTAAAGGGGTGAAATGGGGTTCCAAAGTTTGTATTGGGAAACAAGATTAGTTAGACTATTTTATTCGAAACTTCATAGGAGTATTCCTAACGATAAATGAGTAAACACGTGTTTCAGGTTTTTTGAAAATTCAACCCCTAAAATGGAGAAATGTGGTGACAAAGTCTGAAAATCAGCATGGGTATTGTTTTTATGATTTATCGGGTCGCTGATTACAAAAACCGCAACGATTTTAAAATCCAACGTGGCGGACGTGAGTTACCATCTCCCCTGTTGGGGTGAAATGGGGTTGAAATGTCTAAATACTAAACCGCTGGTTCTAGAGAGTTCAAATTTGGCACGTAGGTTCCTTATAAGGTGTAGGGGTGCACTAAGAAAGGATTTTTCAAAATTTACCCCCTAAAGGGGTGAAATGGGGGTCCAAAGTTTGTATGGGGAAAGAAGATTAGTTAGACTATTTTATTCGAAACTTCACAGGAGTATTATTAACGATAAATGAGTAAACAGGTGTGAAATGGGATTGAAATGTCTAAATACTAAACCGCTGGTTCTAGAGAGTTCAAATTTGGCACGTAGGTTCCTTATTTATAAGGTGAAGCGGTGCACTAAGAAAGGATTTTTCAAAACTCAGCGCCTAAAGGGGTGAAATGGGGTTCCAGAGTTTGTATGGGGAAACAAGATTAGTTAGACTATTTTATTCGAAACTTCACAGGAGTATTTCTATAAATAAATGAGCAAACACGTGTTTCAGGTTTTTTTTTAATTCAACCCCTAAAAGGGAGAAATGTGGTGACAAAGTCTGAAAATCCATTGGTAATGCTTTTATGGTTTATCGGGTCGGGTCGCCTGGGGTGCGATGGGGTTGAAATTACTAAATATGAGTACCTACGGGTGTAATTTTTATGGTTTGTTGGGACGTTAATTACGAAAATGCCACCGATTTTGAAATTTTATTTGTGGTGATGAAAATTCTTGAAAGCATTTGCGCCAAATTGCAATTTAATCGGTCCAGTAGTTTTGCAGCAAATAGATTGAACAGACGGACTGAAAGACAGCTACACGTGATCCTGTAAGGGGGTTCTTTTTTTGCTTTTGAGTTATGGATAGAGACCCGCGTTATCCTAATAGATTAAAAAAATAGTATTTGGTGGCATCTCGATCGTCGTCAATCGGTACCTATAGGCGGGCGGCGCGTTGGGACGGGAGGAGTAATGATCGGGAAACTTCCTGCATCCGTAATAAATACATTCAAGCTTTTCAATAATAAGTCATTTCAGAATTCTGAATTACGTTTATCTGGCTAAGAATAATACATTTTTTATTCATCAACGAAGAGAACCTCAATATCTTACAATAGAACATGACGTAACTTAGAACATGGCTTAGAATCATTAAACCAATCTCGAATATCCCAAATCGATAAGCGGAGGCTCGGGACATTATAAAAGCTTTATACAAATAAAATGCACACATATCCCGGTGTCTTAGCTTCACTTCGAGTTATGAATTTTGAAGTGAACTTTATTTGGTACAGTAAAAGCTGAGATCGCTTGATTTGAGTGCTTGAGTTTTCGGTTTGATTTGATAAAGTGGAGTTATGATAAAATAAAAAGTATTTCCCAGTAATATTAGAAAAGCAAAAGTCTGTGTATGTTTTGTTACTTCTTCACGCTAAAACGGCTGGACGGATATGCATGAGGGAAATGCAGATTATACCCTAACTTAACAAATAGCCTACTTAGGATGATGTATATTATATAGGCACGCGAGCGAAGCCGCGGGTTAATGCTAGTTTTTATATAAATCTCTTACGCTGTTTAAATTGGTCCGCGACGCCCGCAGATCATGGGAGTGACCAACGAATTCACCAAGCTATAGCTATTAACAATCATCCCAATTAAATCATCTACGACTTCGATTATCGATCAAACAACTCTTCAATCAATTAACTCTATCCAACGGTAAGTTAGTTTAATATGTCAATGAATACTCAGAATACTCTCAACCGATGAATGCTGGCAATGCTTGAGAGATTTCGTAACGCAATTAAGAGCAAAACGTCAATTGAAAGTTTGCTTCCGAAATGTTACAAATAATATTTCAATCGAGTCGCTCCTTTAATATATGTTTTGCATCACAAAAAGAGATTTGCACGTCTAGTAAGAGTGACATTTGCTGGACAAAGGCCTCTCTTGAGGATTTCCACATATAACAGTCGTGTGTCGCTCTCATTCAACGGCTTCCTGCGATCGTTACCAGTTTGTTAGTCTTCTTTAAGGCCACTGACGAACCTTTTCGGCGCAACGACTCAGCTTTTAAGTACACATTGACCTTTCAAATCTGCGTGACGAGACGGAATGTCGTGTCGCTCGTGACACTCTAAAGTGCACGTTTGTTCAAAAGGTTGTCCTAAAAATGCCAAAAACGAACGTTTCATAATCTGTTTGAAGCGAATGCTTCATAAAGGCCTGAAAGTCCTAAGCCTCAGGTAAATCCCTATAGGCATCCATACTCGTATATGCTAGCAATTGTACGCGGCTTTGCAGTCATTAAGTACTTATGCCCCGCGGCGTTCCCTACGATTATATCTCAACTCCTTGCTCATCCCACCCAGGATAAAAATGACCTACCTTCATACCGAATTTTATCAAAATTGGTCCAGCCTCAAACGGCAGGCCGTAACAAACATACGAACTAGAGAATGATGCCGTAATGCTGTTCTCAAGAATTTACGGAACCTTCCTCATTTTGTATGTCAAATTTTCCCGAGAACGATCTCTCTTCATACAAATCGAGAAAAGTTCTCGAGAACGGTACATCTAATATCATCGGTAAGTCAAACACACTCACACACTTTCGCTTTTATAAAATGTATTAGTGTGATTAAGTACCTAAGTATTTCATGTTTTAATCGGTTACCTGGTCAAACTTTGCCGAGTTTAATCTTAATCCGTTTTGTGGTTTACATGTTATTGAGTAACATACAATCAATCATTTCACATTCATAATCATATTGGTAAGATTATTGCAATTATTTTATGTAGTTTTCTATTATGGACAAATTTAGTTTAATCAATGTAAAATTATAAATACATGATTTTAACAGCGCGTGTTTAAAGATACTAGTATGTTCAAGCCTCTCTTCTCTTAATGCAATTGACTTCAAATTGTTCATTGTTTTGAATTCAAAACTTCAATAAGGATTTCGACTGTTTCTTCGAAAGTCGTAGTCAAATTCGTGACCCATATAACGGAAGGTTTATTAAGAGTCTCTTTCATCAAAATATCTCTCATATAACCTTTGACCGGCTTGCCCGCGATTTTTCATGGGAGGCAATATTTTCTAGGAAAAAATGCCTATTTCAGGCACATGTCCAAGGGAAAAGATATTTTTCGAGGGTCAGTCGGTTTACAGATTGCTTTGAACTCCATTAATAAAACATTTCGGTTTTATTGCGTCGTTAAGATTGATGTCGTAGTAATATAGCGATTCGTACATATATTATATAAGTAGAGTAAACGTCCCAATGTTTGACATCTAAATTCCAATAGTTGAAAGTCATCAGTTGTCATATCTAGTACTATTAATTAAGGCTGAAGGTATCTGAGTAGATAAAAAGGTGTCTATTGGAACAGTGTTAAGTATCAGGACCTTACATGATTTTTTTTAGACCGCGCTGGCCTGGCGACGTGGAAAGGATGGGTGAGGATCGAGCTGAGAAGAGAGCGTATACCGGACAGCCACGCGGAAAACGTCCAGTCAGACGGCCTCCGATATCGGTGGGGTGACCAAGTCATCATCATTAGAATTGATTGCACTTCATCGACCGGAATGGCGAAAGGCAGCTCAAGATAGAAGAAAATGGCGATCTGGTGTCTCTTCTTCTTTCTTCTGGTTCTTGTTAAAATCCACTTTGGGGCGTTGAGTCAGCACAGTAAGTTAAATTTTTTCATAGTGGTTTTTCGTCGAAGCTTCCGAATCCAGAATTAAGCTTGATTAGTGGTTTCATGTTAATTAAACTTACTGTATTTATGTAAATTTTGCAATAAAGATAATATGAGGTTATATTATTGGTTGCTTTCTTTTTCACCTTCTCTAAGTGTTTACACGGACATTTTTTTTAACCGATGTCCGCAGTCTTCAGTTTCGAAAGTAATCCAAACCACTTTGGTTTAAAGTTTATCTTAAAACTTCAAGGTTGCATACCTACTATAAAAAGCATTTTTGCTATTGTAAATCAGGGACTACCTCAAGAACACGAGTGTAATTATTTATAAAGTTTCTAGGAACTTTGAACCTCATTTATATTTTCACCAATATTCCATTCACGTGACATATAGTACAATCAGCTACAGAAAAAAATAGCCTTCCCCTACGACACCTTGTTGGGAGGTTCAAAATGGATTTGCACCAATTTGTTGCGCGCACCCCGTATAAAACTAAATAAAAGCTTGTAAAATGCGAAGCTTGCGAAACAGATTTCAAAATAATTCGATACCAATCGGCAGGAATCAAATTAGTGTTTTAATTGTAGGTATTGTTGAATATTTCCGCGGCAAGCGATTTCAATTTCGACATTGTGTGCTTCGATGGAATGGGAGGGGACCATTGGGAAACAATATTCCTGTGCGACTTGATCACAGTGGGTAGAGTAGCTTCAATATGCCACAGAGGGTCTAGCTCACAGACATTTCTAAACAGCACGTCTAGTATAACTATGCTTCGTGCCTCTTGTCTCAGACATGTAATGACGTGACGGGTACGTCACTGTCTCGCTTTACTGCACAGAAAGAGACAGGCAATTATGTCGCGTCAAAAATAGTCGCTTGTGACAATTGTGCTAGAGGTGCAGACCACGCCAGTTGCTACAAGTGTACATATAACTTGTGGGTAACTTTTATCGTAGAATTTAAGACAAAAATTACTTACCTACCCATAGAAAAATATATATCCTTTTTCTCGACTGTCGTTATTTATATACAATTTTTGAAGCTCAATCCGGCGCCATATTGTATCTTTTCTTTTTAGGTTGATGTTTGGATCCAATGGAAGTGGAATGTGGAATACCTAAGTCAATTTAATCCAAATTGACCATTTCGTCTACATATTGTTTTGGCACGCCAAAATACATACATGTACTTCTCTTATATTTGAAGAATTAATACCTTCTTCAAACCTTAGATCCAAAATTTGAGACAGGAATAAGTCCGCCTTTGTATTATTATTCTGTCATATGTATCTGATTGAAAGAGCTTTATGTTCAGTAAAATTGTTTGTTAACATGAATGTTACTGTTTTAATTCTGTCTACTACACATCGGTTGCAAAAAATTCAATGGATTGTCATCGCAACGAGTACATTTGTTGTTTTGGGCGGCACTAACGTTTTATTTATAGTTGTTGTTGTTGTTGGAATAAAATATTTTTGCTGTGCTTTTGAACGCAATGGACTGGAGCCGACCGCAGACAGAGCAATTTGGTCAAATCGGACAATTTGAACAAATCGTACATGGACAATGGAAGTGGTGTAAATGGGGCTATGCGGGAGCTTTTCGGGTCGGTAGGTAAATTGGATTGTTTTTTTCCAATCCTCATACATGTTGTAGGACGTGATTTGAAAGGAGTATAAGATTGAGAATGTTATTGCGGTGAAACTATCGCCTGCTCTTAAGATGGTTAAAAATATATGGCTTGTTTAAATTTTCAACCCATTAATTTTCCAAAAACTGTACATAGATGTCCACCAAAGATTTAAGTCATACATTTACACCACTGAAAATGTCAAGCGATAAGGAGGAATATAATATGTAAATATAAACATACCCACTGCTAAAATAAGCATAAGCCTTCCTTGGCTTTGGAATATTAAGGCAGAAAATTGTCCCCATCTCGTGCGTTCTTAAATTCTTCTCGTTGTTAGTCGACAACGAGAAGAATTTGTAATTCCGAGAACAACCGAATGACTTAGTATGTGTAAAAAGACACTGAAATTGTCATAGATGTGCCTTATATTTGAGGAGATACCTCGATTCCTCGTGGATCTCCTCATCAGATCTTCATCAAACTTTTGTGGGAACAACTTACGAAATCAGTTCAAATATGACGAAGGTCTGAAGTAATATAAAAATTATAAACATCGAATCGCAGGATGGCTAACGAAGCAGACGCAGACCTGCTGCTGGAGGTGGCGGGATGACCTGTACGCATTCGAGAACGCTTGGCAGAAACCTGCTCGTCTACGAGACGACTGGCGAGTAAGAGGGGAGGCCTTTGTCCAGCAGTGGGATACACACTATATAAATATAAAATAAAATCTCATACTTTTTGAAGTCGGTTGAAAATACCATACTTAAAAACCATTTTTTTTATTCACTATTAACATATATAGAATGTAAAAAATGGAAACCAAGCTTTTATTGCAATTCGCAATTCGGTTAAGTACCTACATGAGTGAGTAATCGAAATTATCCATTCAACAACCCTGCAACAGGATTTAAGCGAATAAAAACACACGACGTGGCATTTATTGTCTGTCAACTCGGTGACTAAGTACGTTTTTATTGCCCTAGTGCCTAATATGGACATTACATGCTTTTTATTATTATTATTGGGAATAAACTTCGGAAGGAATGCTTTTTTAGCGACATTATAATATCATAAACCAGTAGTTTTTGAGAAATAGACTAGGACATACGTATTTAGCATATCTTTATATTAGTTGGTACCTATTTATATAAAAAAATACAGTAGTAGAAATAATAAGTATGTAAATGCTGGCTTGAATCCGAAATTTCAATTTCACAAATCGTATCAGAACCTTGTCTTAGTGAAGTGTCAATGGTGTATCACACAATATGTAAAATAAGTTAAAGCGAGAAGGTACTTTTGATGGCCACCGTAGCCTATTAGCCGTATCTAATCAACCGTGAGTGTAGGTCATACGTGTAGGTCCGCTTTCTAGACCTAGCCTAGACTTTCACTCGGCACTATCCAGTAATTATGACTTGCCTAGGTTGTGGTGAGGTTTCCGATTTTACTTGAGATATCGCGATGCTGTGGGAACGTGAGGGACCAATCTTACTCAAATCAAGTAAAGACAAACCTCACACAAATCGATCTAGTCCCAAATTAAGCTCAATAAGACTTGTGTTATGAGTATTAGACGACGATATACATACTTATATAGATAAATATATAGAACAACCATGGCCCAAGCACAAAAAAAATATTCGAGTTGTCACACAAATATTTGCCCTGGCTGGGATTCAAACCCGAGACCGCCGGCTCAGTAGGCAGGTTTCTACAAACCGAGCCAACCGCGTCGTCAATATATGAACTAGCTGCTCCGCACCGTGTTACCTGCTCATATCCCACAGGAACACTTTTTTCGGGATAAAAAGTAGCCTATATGTTAATCCAGAGTGTCAGCTACCAAAATTTATCAAAATTTGTCCAGCCGTTTGAGCGTGAAGAAGTAACAAACATACACAAACTTTCGCCTTTATGATAGTAGTGTGAAGTTGTGATAAATATCGAACTACCTCACAAAAATCGATGTCCCGCAGTAAGCTCTAGGGCTAGGGACCAATCTTACTCAAATCAAGTAAAGACAAACCTAAGCAATAAATAAATATCAGACAACCTCAAACAAATCGATCTAGTCCCAAATTAAGCTCAATAAGGCTTGTGTTTTGGACACTAGACGACGATATGCATACTTACGAGTATATAGATAAATAAAAAAATATATATTAATAACCCAGAAACAAATATTCGAGTTCACCACACAAATATTTGCACCGGTATTCAAACCCAGAACCATCGGCTCAGTAGGCAAATCCACTACCACTGCGCCAACCAGGTCGTCAAATTTATACGTTCTTTTTTTTTTTAAAGCCACTAGTAACTTTGCGCGAGTTAGAGAGTGAGCAATTATCTATTGTAATTGTTGCGGCACTGAAAAGTGAACATTCGTGGATACAGCTATTATTATAGTTACGATTCAATATATAAATAAATTGCCACTGTGCGAGTGTGCGTCGCTCCCGACTAATTTAAAGACCGCACCGAGCGAAATGTGAAAAATAGGCAGTTGCCGTTAAGTAGACAACGTCAACACTAGTTGTTTAATCCATTTCTAAACTATATATTTAGCACTTCAAAGAATGTGTTAACAACTTCTCCGTGGAAAAAATATAAGATTATTAATATTTTACCCTAGAAAACTAAGTGAAGTTGGACGAAAACTGTAAAATCGTAAGCAGGCGTTAAGTGTTTTATTATACTTTAACAATGGAAATCTATTCTCATTTTCAGTAATAAAATAAATAAATGAATGTTTATAATACAATTTGGCCGCATCAAATATTTCAATTATTGTTTGGTACTAAAGGTCCAGATTTATCAAAAAGTGCTTTTAATTCTCCATACATTTTTACTATGGCGGCCGCGCGCCGCCGATCTAAATACGCATTCCCCGCGCTCTACGGTTCAGTCGCTAACGATCGGCGCAGTCAAGTAAAACAACAAACAGTTTCTGACAATGAACAATCCTAAACGCAGTTTTTTCAAGAAATTAAATCTACACCAACGCAACGTAGTGAAAACACCCGCTGAACTTGATAAGAGGACCCTGAAAACACAAATAATGTAATGAAATATCGCTCCAGATGAAATAACAATAAAACTTCGAATAAAGATTGTGTCTCACTCTGTCACTTCACTTTAGGCACAATATAAGTATTGTTAAGGCCAGTATCTCGTGTTAAAAAAAAACGGTTGATATTTTCAATAGGCTAGTAAAGTTTTTCTAAAGAAAATTTAATTACATTTATTCCGATAGTCATTGCTATAAGGATCTACAAAATGCAGCTCTTTAATTTTAAATACTAAGGTTTTTTTTTAAGTTTTGGGCATAACAATTTGCTATATTCTTAGCTGGAAGGACCCTCAACCTTTAAAACCCAATAAAAAAAACTAGTCGATGGTCGATTACTTATAAAAAAACCTTAGTATTTAAAATTAAAGAGCTGCAGCTCTTTAATTTTAAATACTAAGGTTTTTTTTTAAGTTTTGGGCATAACAATTTGCTATATTCTTAGCTGGAAGGACCCTCAACCTTTAAAACCCAATAAAAAAAACTAGTCGATGGTCGATTACTTATCATGCATCAATTCGATGCTTGAAGTATTATAATATTGTAAAATTATATAGCCTAGTGAGGAATTCATGTTCAATAAATATTTCATGGAATTTAAACATGGATAGTTTGACACTGTAGTGTGAAAACCACCGACTTAAAATATATATCTTTAGGCACAAGCAACTGTGAGCTGTGTAGCCTCAGGCTGGATGAGCGGTATTCTACTGTTTATAATAATTGTTCTATTGCGCGTTAACAGTAAGTCGCTATTACCCAGGTGGCATTAAACTGAATTACCGATAAAACTAAAAAACCAATGAAAAAAGTCGATGGTCGATACTTATCATACATCAATTCGATGCTTGAAGTATTATAATATTGTAAAATTATATAGCCGCGTGAGGAATTCATGTTCAATAGATATTTCATGGAATTTAAACATGGATAGTTTGACACTGTAGTGTGAAAACCACCGACTTAAAATATATATCTTTAGGCACAAGCCACTGTGTAGCCTGAGGCTGGATGAGCGCTATTCTACTGTTTATAATTGTTCTATTGCGCGTTAACAGTAAGTCGCTATTACCCAGGTGGCATTAAACTGAATTACCGATAAAACAATTTATTTGTGTAGCACAATTTTGTCGCGCGTTTACAGGGCCACGAAAAGGGCGTTTTTGCTGAGATAGCGGATTGCGGTCATGTCTTGTATGGTAATGAAGCGGCGATGTAATCCTTTAATGCTGTAAATCAGCTCTTGTCATTCGGTCCATATTGGCTCATGTAAATTCTTATTTATAATTTGTCATTAGTTATAATTTTCGTAGTCATAATTTGTACTTTTCTCTGAAAGAAATAACTTTTTAAGATTGTATAATACAAACCTAACCTAAAACCTAATAGGTTTTACTCTCAAAACCCTTTTAAAGTTAAACATTTCAGAGTTATGGTTAACGATTTTATGACAAATAAGAGAGGTTAACATGTTGGACCGATAATCCAGAGGTACCGGGTTCGATTCCCAGTCTCTTCCGAAAGGTTAAACAACAATTTTTCTTTGTGCTTTGATCTTTGTATTGAGAGGTTAAAAATAATGAGACATTACATCTTTCATAAATGTATAATATTGAAGTCTGTGTACGTACTTTAAACACGTTACTCTTAAAGCAAATATTATTTGAATGTATGTCCCATACGTCTAAGTAGCCAACATTTAAGAGACCGCGTTTTAGCGTGAATTATGGCGAAACTTTAGGATTAGGAAGTATTAAAAGGCGAAAATGCCGCTGGCGGTCAGAGGCGAGACTGCATAAATTACTTAAAACTAAGGATACAACAATTTGTTTGTGTCCCAATTTTGTCACGTCTTTGTGGGGCTATAGAAGCAGCATTTCGCGGTGTTAAATGGTTACAATTTAAATAAGGCCTGCACCGCTAGCATAAGTGTCATACGCGACTATTTCTAATAGGCCATCTCTTTCTGTGCAGTAATGTGCGAGAGTGCCGGGTAGCGCTATGTCACCCGACAAGGGTCGCAAGCATAGGTTTGTGCTAGACGTGCTGATCAACCTCAACCACGATGCCATCAAATGGCTAATAAGTCTCAAACTTAACATATAGGCTGTATTCGACGTATACACCTGCCATACGATTAAATAAATAAGGCCGTAAATAAAACCTGTGCGTTTTTTTCACGGATTAGCCGATCACCATTAGGATCTAAAACATCAGTAACTGGGTTATATTATTTATTTACTTAGGTACCTACTAATTTTTTTCAGCATAAATATGAAATATGATTACCAATGTATTAAGTGCGTAATTTATGGAATGGCGTCGCACTTACGACGGGACGTTCACTTTTTGCGGTTGTTTTTATAAGCACGAAATACACGCGCTGTGTACCTCCGCCGGTGGCTGGTTATAAATAAGAACGACGTAGAGGCGTCGTTAACGCGTACGTTGTATTTTGAAATGTCATACAAAGAGTACTGAACGGCTCGAGTTGAGAGCTGCCGATCCGGTGCCGGGCGGTTAGATATCCGATAACCATTCAAACGTCCCTTTGATGGATTCTCTGCTATAAAATTGAATTCATACTGTCTGTTCAGTTTGTCGCTCCCGCGTCCTCTCCACTACCCGCCCGTCTCATAGCCCCAAATAATTTATAGTCAGCACAGTATTCCCAAATTGGGACCAATGAGGGTGAAATTAAAACTTACGCCCCCACATAATTTATAACATGCCGTATGGAATATATGACTTCATAAACCGACCTTTCTTATGGAGCCGTAAATTTTCGCAAGTTATCGGACTTTTTGTTTGGGGTATGCATTTAAGTAGATTTTCTAAAGCTTGAAAATTTTGTACGGAGATTTAAATTTAATGACTTCTGACGTTGTTAGTGAGCTATCTACGATCCTGGGTTCAAATCCGGGTGATGGCAAATATTTGTGTGATGCGCTCGAATATTTTGATATTATATTTGCCCTTGCCGTTTCACAAGCCGTTATGAAGCCAACCCTTATTGAAATTTTATTGATATTGATACCTGTCTGTACAAGAAAGCAAACATAAGAGAATACATATTAAAAACATTATATTGTTGAGATTAGTTATAGGCAATTGTACATATAACTATGCTTTCTTGTATTTATCTATTGTTTTTAGTGTTGTCCATATGTTTTATGTGTTCATTTTAAAATAAACTTTTCACCAGTGCGTCTTAAGTCTCATAATCATAAATCACAAAGTCTTTAACTCAATATTGTTTATATTCAGTACATAGCACCTATTGCAAAATACATAATCACAATTACTGTTTCTTCTTCGAAAATTATTGGCTCACCATAAACATAATACACCTATAATAAAACATGCAACTATACAAATATATGTCTTAAAATACATAGATAAGGTTCAAATCCAAACAACGTGGTTTCACCTATTAAACATAAACTTTATGATTGTTCAAACGACTAAGTTATTAGTCATTTTGCTGTTGGTATTTAGTAACCTTTAGTTCTAAAAAAACAATATAGGTTAACAATCATTTTAGATACAGTCTGGAGAATCTTTGATCCACGGAGTATCTTATCGTATCATATTTTATGATGCCTCTATCATCTATATCCTTATGGATTCGACACAGTGAGTGAGATCTTTTGTGTCATCAGTTCATTTCGCCGTGTATTCAAAGGCTTGTTCCACCTCTATGCCCAGTAATTAATCCAAATGTGTCAGTAGGGAGAAATCAGAAATTATACGAAATAAGGAAATCTGTTTACAATGAAGCGAAAAATTGAAAAAATTAATGCTTCAGACAGGATTCGAACCTGCGTCTCCAACGGCTTTCCGGGCCAACACGGGCGTCCTACCAACTGGACCACCGAATTAGATGTCAGAGCCATTGAATCTTTCAACCAGTTGCTTCAACATGCCTTAGGGTGGCATCGTAGCGCCATCTACCATTAAATTTTTCTTCGCTTTATTGTAAACATTTGGTTTACGTTAGCAGACGTTACTGCTTTAATAAAAAATAAGGAAATCCGCTCTTAGGAACCATGGCATTGATTGAAGATTTAATAAAAACTGCATTTTTTTTTTATATAAATCTCATACATAATCCGGTCAAAACTGCTGTAAATACGACATGCGATTACTTACGGAATTTGAACCAGGTTCAATTCCCGGTTCAATATAATTTTATAAAAAATTGTGGTTTAGGATAGCCAGTACAGAATTTCGTCATTTTAATTTGGCGAGGCCATGACATCCGCACAGTATGCTTCATTGTCTCTGCGTTCTCTCCGCACATTATACAATCTGTACTGTCAGAAAGTCAGAGTTTGGCCAATAGTCCTTTGACAACAGGATGACATTGAATTCTAATTTAAACTATGGGAAGTCTGTTTGTGTAAGCGTTCATGATGATTTTATTGTTAATTTTTACAACTACTTCAATGAATATACAACACGTCAAAAAACTAACATTTCCACCCCTAACGACTAATTTGGTGTCGTTTAATTTGAAATAAGAATACCCCAAAATTTCAAACAATATTGAAAGTAGCTAAAATTACAGTATCATACCAACTAGTACTTATTATTAAAACATGTAAATAGGAAGTAGGTATTCTAAAAATGTGGCGCCAGACTGATTATGTAAGGCGTATTTAAAACTATTATTAAGTTAGTGCTTTGTAATAAGTAGTATAACATAGTATTATCATAAATTAAGTGTGAGTTTTTTTCAACAAAAAGCGGTTGAGTGGTGAACGTTTACATATAATGACAACTAGAGGTAACATTAAAACTATTATTAATAGATTTAAAAACAGCAGCATTGCGCCTTATAATTTATAATCTTGAAAGTATGTAAGTAATTAATTTTATTGATACTAAATGACCACTACGAAATTTATCGAAGAAACATATTTAATTGAATTCCATCCATTAGATCGTCTACCACCGATTTTAATTAACTAAAAATAATTTGTATAAAAACGATTAAACGTAGGTTTTCAGTATTACCTAATTAATTAAAACAAGACGCTTGAACGAGTAATGGGAGCAATTACTGTACAAAACAACAGGTCAGCGACAATATCCAACGGAGGAAATTATAGAATGAAAAAATATGACCAACTTAACAAAAACAAAAACGAACTCACCTTTGTACCTGGCCGTAAATCAAAATGGCATCCACAAAAACAGAGCACCATAAAAAACACTTCGCGCGCAAAACTGACAGCTATCCAAAATGGCCGGCTCGGAAATTCAAAATTTCAAATTTGGAACGCTAGTGTCGCGATGCACCGGTTAGTGGAGGTGCGGTGTAATGAATGGTAGTGAGGTGCCTCGCTGAACGGCTTTGACGGTAAATGTGTGTCTTAAAATGTGGCGGGAGTAATGATAGTTGATGCTTGCTTGGCTGATTGACGAATGCAGTGCCATTTGGTTCACTGAAAAAGTGCAGCTTATTTATCGGTGTAGATTCATGTTTTCATTTCATTTTGGAAATATAATAATGGTGGTAATTTGTAGATGGATTTGTCAGAAATAAATCCTTTTCCTGTATTTTAGAGTCAGATAAGATTCGATTCGATATTTGAATGGTTTTTAGGTACTTTATGTCTGCATGCGTTGATTATACTCATAAAGGTTTTCGATAGTTTTTGTTAATTAAATTAAGACGGTACTTAATCCGTAGTAGTCAAATTATTATATACTAGGTACTACCCAGAATAACTTGTAAAAACCTCCCCAGGTTAATTGTGATAAGGCACACTTTTTGCCTTTGAATAATAGAGTCAGTAAGGTTCAAAAAGTAAACGTAAGTATTCATAATTAAATTGGCTAACGTCAAAACAACTTAAAACCTGGACCAATTTGCATTTGTTTTCTTACATTCGACCGCCGCCCTCAATTGGCTCCTTCAGTATTCAAGTAGGCTCCGCTAATACGAATACATTTTTTACAGAAAACAATTTTTGTCTTACCTAATTGGCTTTTTCCTTCTCATCGAGGAATATAACTTTAGCCGTATTTCCTTACTGACCGCACTAATAATTAAAAGATCAACGTTACATTGTGTTTGTTTAATGTTTTGAGATTTACACGCATTTATGATATTTCGTAATCTTTAGCAATGTTTCGTTTAGTACAGTCATTCGTTTGTTTCATAATAGGTAGTTATAAAACGAATATTTTAAGAATAAGGTCAACGTTGATTGACATTCTAGAAATTTGTAAAAAGCTTAGTTAGCCCTACTAAATGCTGCTCGATTTCAAGTTACTACGGGCTTGTTCAAACTAAAGTTTAGTTATAAGTATATACTAAAAAAAATATCCCGAATTGGAAATATTTAAGAATTAAATCGGATTAACCTATTTAAACTGAATTATACACTTTTTCATAACGAAACAGCAAAAATGAGTTTTATCCGAAAGGACAAAACTGTATTACATTGTTTAATTCACATCCTTGAAGCATTGACAAGTTTCAACCATCTACTAGCTTTTTTGTTTAAATTGGGTTTCGAAGGCAAAGATCCCTTCAGCATATTGCAAACTTTCAAATTGTAGATTTTTACAGATTGGACTATCGAAAAAATATATAATTTAACGGTCGAATCCGAATAATAAGGTTTATCTAATAGGAATGTGACGAATCATCGTATGCAATTATCAAAACTATTCGACCGCGGTGTGTTGCATAGCGGTCCGTAGATTCGCATCGGCGCTGGCATTTCGGCTGACAAAGCTATGGGTTACGGCTCCGAAGCGTGGAGGAGGCTTCTATAGACCAGAGATTTTTGTGTAAGTTTGCTTTTAATACAAACGTCTCGAATGGGTTTGTGATGATATCATTTGTTCGGGGAACGTTAACAAAATGGAGAGTTGAACGTTTTGTTCTAATGAAAATGAACACTTGACGCTCACTCACGCTTTAAACGCCAGTGGCCATAAGTGACCGTTGCTGTGACTACTTATGGCAACCAGCGTTTATTGACAGAATACTTCTTGTCTGTCTTCATTATCTAATGTAGGAATAACGTCATAAGTCCGCTGGCCTGGCCCCTTATAATAATAATAATATAATAATAATAATAAAATCTTTATTTCGGATATGTTACATCCATAAAAGGTTAGTAAACTTAAAACTAATATAAGTATAACACATTAAAAACTTTTAAATTACTTATATCTAAAAGAGGCAAATGCCCTAACTTGACTGACCCAGTGCATTAAGATTGGGCAGTCATATCGTTCAGCAATTACACCCAGAATGCTGTTAGTACTTCCCCTCAGCCTGTTGAGCATCGAGGCGATTTTCTTCCGCATTATGGCTTGAAAACCGTCCGTGCGTGCTTCCGCGAACATAAGGGAAGCGCTGCACCACCGGGGTAGTCCTAACAACATTCTGAATGCATTGTTAGTACTGAACGCGCAGGGCGTTGTAGGCTCTTTTTGTGTACCTTACCCACAGGCTGCTCGAGTAAAATGACTGACTATAGGCTTTAAATAGTGTGATTTTAACCTCGGTCGTACATCGAGCAAACCTGCGGGCAAGCATGTTTGACCGTACCGCCAACGCCCTGCGCTCCCGCTCAATATCTAGGTCATCACGTAGATCAGGTGTTATAATGTGACCTAGATACTTGAATTTCTCTACTACATTTAATACGGACCCATGTAAAATAACTGGAGGTATAAAAGCAGGCCTTTTCCCCTTAGCTTTGAAAACCAGTACCTCACTTTTTTTGGGGTTGTACTGCAGCCCGTGTGCAACAGCATACGCCTCACAAACCCCAACCAGTTTTCTCAGGACACTAACAGACGGAGCCAGCAGCACCATGTCATCTGCATAACTGATATTATTTATGCAGACTCCATCTATATAACACCCCACATGCATGCTGCTGAGTCCGGCTATCAGCCCATTGACATAAAGGTTGAATAGCTTGGGAGACGTGAGCCCGCCCTGTCTCACGCCACACTCGAGCTTATACTCGGAGGACAGTCTATCGGTCCATCTCACCTGGTTTACCTGATTCTGATACCAATGTTTCAGGATATTTACATATTCTGATGGCGTACCTGTCTCCTCTAGCTTTTGCCATAAGATATTGTAATCTACTCGGTCAAAAGCCTTTGACAAATCGAAGAAACAGGCATACACCGGTGATTTCCTTTGCGTGTAATACGCGACCGTACGCTTCAGACATAAAATGGCACTTTCAGTAGATAGCCCAGTTTTGAAACCGAACTGAGCATCATGTATTTTTAGGTGCCCTTCAAGTATGGAGTCTAGCATACTGTCGAGTATTTTCGCAGCTGTAGTTGCCAGTGAGATAGGCCGATAGTTGTCTCTGTTAGACAAGTCCCCAGTTTTATTTTTAGGCACTGGTACCACTATGGTCCTCATAAATGCCTTTGGTAGATAGGCGTGGCTTAGGCACAGACTTAAAAACATAGCCAGCACTCAGGCTTATAGCAACTTATATTATGATAGTAACGCCACGTACATGCCAGTGGCCATAAGTGGCCATGGCTACTGGTCATGGCCACTTATGGCGCCTTATGGGTGTTATGCGGACGACAGCACTGCAGATGCATTTTACACAGGCCGTGCTAACATCCCTCGAGAGTAGGTACTCTATCTAGAGTCTCCGATTGGGGGCAGGGTAACATGGTCCGGTTTTACCACACAAATTAAGAAAACGCCCCGCAATTCTAGAACACATCCCTTAATACCTCAAAGAGTATTGGGATCCTTGGGGTTGACATCTCCAGTGACGTTCAGTTCCGAAGTCATTTAGAGGATAAGGCAAAGCTGGCATCTAAAAAGCTTGGTGAACTGGCACAGAGCGAAGCGGTACTTCACTCCTGGGCAAAGGCTGCTGCTGTATAAAGCGCAAGTCCAAGCCCACATGGAGTACTGCAGTCACCTCTGGGCAGGTGCCTCAGAATACCAGCTTGGTCCTTTTGACTCGGTACAAAGACGCGCTGTGTGCATAGTTGACAATCCTAAACTCGCAGGCAGCATTGAACCTCTGAGTCTGAGGAGAGACTTTGCCGCCTTGTGTGTGTTCTACCGTCTGTATAATTTGACGTGTTCTGAAGAATTGTTTGACGTGATACCCACGGCTACTTTCTACCATCGCACTGCTCGCTATTGGCTGGGTGTTAATCCTCTCCTCACAGACCTGTTTCAGAGGGATTTCCTTCTGCAAACGCTCTGCATGTGGAATGAGCTCCCAGAGATTTTCCCCGGAGGCTACAGTATGCGGTTCTTCAAGAGGGGATTCGAGTAAATAGGTCCTGAAAAGGTCGGCAACGCCGTGTGATGCTCCTGGCATCGCAAGCGTCTATAGGCGGCGGCAACTGCTTAACATGCTTGTTTGCCACCATCGTAGTATAAGAAAAACTATGTAGGCGGTTTCGGCTGCGTAAAACTGAAGCGCTATCCTGATTAATTATAACACAGATTTAACAACAGAAGATTTTCTCTTATGATTTTCGCAAAAGCCGACTAAGAACGGTATTATTTTGTATAAGACTAGGGATAAGGGCTGGTGAGAGGAAGCACCGCAACGTACTGGTTTATTTCGGTAAAAAGACGTAGTCAAGAGCTTTACATGACAATAGTTGATTGATGTACCATTTCATGGCGAAGTTACCAATACAACTTTTTTGGGGTTATATTATCACGAAATGGTATCAATGTAAAATTTGTTAAACCAAGCCTCGATCTATAAAACTCGCAATAAATAACAAAATTAATATATAAAGTAAAGCATTGTCCACACCTCCGCGCAATAGTGTACGCGCACAGACAAGATTCCCACGGCGGATCGCACCAAACTCTGATGCAATTCCAGTGTCTAATGTCAGAGGTTTTCGTTTTTTGTACACCGTTAGCCCTGCGCGGAGGGTGCGAGTTGTAAAAGGTAGCGGTTAAATATGTTATTTCACTTCAGCACAATTTACTGATATCGCTAGTAACTCATGACTTTTGCTATTTTATCGCTAGTGAAACGCTATTGCATTGTGCGCTCAGGGACCGTTCTACGTCTACATGACTGTTCTTCTAGTAACTAATGTCCGCAGTCACTCATGACTTGTGCTGTTCTATCGCTAGTGCACCGTTCTAGCAAGTACAATGCTCTAGCATTGTGTAGTAAGGGACGGTTCTGCGTGTACTGTTCTTCTAGTAACTAATAGCTGTCAAGGTCGATTATCCGCGACATTTCGTTAACTGCAGCACAGTTTATGTACTACAGCGTCACTCATAAATAATACTAATACACCGCTAATGCCTAGATGCATTGTATGCTCAGGGATGGTTCTACGTTCTTCGAGTAACTTCTTGACTTGTGCTATTGTATCGCTTGTGCACCGCTAGTGCATTGTGCGGTCAGGGACGGTTCTACGTCTAAGAGACTGTTCGTCTAGTTACTATAATAACGCTAGTGACCAGTGTTCGTATTAGGCTGTGCAATTTGGGGAGAATGAATTAAATATTATACCTAATATGATAATTTGGTATGCTTCGGGGATTCCCGGAAAGCCCATTTTTTGGCGACATAATTACATTGTTTAGAAGTGCGTTTGCGGGAATAGACTAAACTTTTACAATGCAAGGCAATGTGTATCTTTATTAGAGCTGGTGACTATATAAATGACATATAAGTACAGGAGTAGAAAAACACTTCTTCGTTCTTCAAGGCTGTTCTTCGAGTATCTAACATCGCTAGTGACTGGCTTGGGCACCGCTAGTGTGTTGTGTGGTCAGGGTCGGTTCTACGCGCCTTTTTTTTCTAGTAACTAATATTCGTTGACCAAGGGAACAAGGGCGCGCCGTGGCGCGGGTGCGGGGCCGCGCCACCGCGCGCCCTTGTTCCCTTTCTAATGATAACATTGACAGACTGAATTCATGTGCACTGCTATTACACGCTAGTGTGGTGCCTAATACCGAAATGTAAATCCTGGAAACCTGTGCTGTGCTGCTATCCCGCGGGAAACTTCCTGGAGCTCAATACGTACGTGACACAACAACGTGAAGTTTACTATTATTTTGGAGATTGTTTATGCCTTCTGCCCCATGTTAATCATATCGCTAGTCGCTCATGACTTGTGTTATTGTATCGCTTGTGCACCGCTAGTGCATTGTGCGCCCAGGGACGGGTCGCGGGTCGCGATTGTTCTCCACTAACATCGCAGCCGAGCCCTACACACAATAATGTAAGTGTAAGTAATAATAAACTTCGTTTAACACGAAAATGCATTTATCTATTCATTATCATCATAAATTTAAGAGCTAGGCTCTTAGCTCATTCTACACTCCGCTTTTTCTTTTACTTCCTTATATACTTTATATATGATGAAGCATTTATCTAGTATCTATTTTTTTTGTTATATATAATATCGTTCATTGTTGAGATTTTTATTGTTTATTTTTGAAAAAGCTCCTTACACCAAAACATTATTTCGTAAGTTTCGAAAACAGAACAAGGTACAAGGAAGTCAAGGAACAATACATTCTCGTTATATTTTACAAAACCAATAATTGTTAGGTAAATAGAAATATAGGTAACGAATGAATACTATTAACGTAAATAATGTGTACCTGTAAAATGTGATATACTGACGTATAAAATGTACTTTAATGAATAAATAATAGAATAAAATGTTTGTAAATTGAGTAGGTATGTATGTAACTAAACACTTGTTCAGAATTAGAAAACTCCCGTGAGTCACAAACATGTAAAAATACATTATGAAACAGGTTTACTCACGTTCGCTGGACATGTTTCGATTCGCAATTCATCATCAGAAGCACCGATCACAGGCGACGGCCTTTTATACTTTGTTTCCATGATACTTCTCCCTATTTCTATTAAATAAATATGATTGAAATCTTTATCAGTATCACATACTATATAAGTTTATTTTTGTTCTTGTTTAGGATTACCAGTGTTTAAGATTACATATATTGCTATAAATTAACTATAACGTTAAACAATGCAATATTTCATCAACATACATTATTGTCATCGGTTTCAGGTTACCTAAAAAAATGATCGGATGACCGGATTTCGGGCTGTTCTCTCCTGCAACCCTCATTTCTCAAGCGATTCTCGTGGAATTTCGTGACCAGGTTCAAAAGTAATAAAGTTTTTTTACCGACTAACTTTTTCGAGACAATTCACATAAAAAAAGTGCTTATTTTAGCCATTTTGAAAATGATCTCGATGTCTACAGCTCACATAGCTACTACCCAAATAGCATACAAGCTGCATAAGTGCTTATACAGCTCTTGTATAGCTAATTTAAGTAGTAAAAGGGCTGTATAACCACTTACGCAGCCTGTATTCCATTTGGGTAGTATCAGGCGCGGCGCACTCCGCGATTTACGTTCTCCGCTACAAGTACGTGCCGGTCGCCCCTGCGCAGGGGCATATTCAGTGGCTGCCGCTGTCTTGGAACGCATGCGCGCGCTGCTCGAGCGCTCACGCTCTCCCGATTTACGTCGCAAGTGAACGTGCCGCATTTGTCTTTTTATACTAGTATTTAAATTTATAAAAATATAGCTAAAAAAATATTGCATCGTAGCGGGATGCAGGAATTTGCTCGAATTCGGATACGTATATACCACTATTAAATTTAACAACCACCAACTTAAAGATGGCTAAAAAGATTTTAGAAGTAAAACATTTGTAATGTGTCATGTGTACCTATATTGTTCTGCGTTATTAATTTATTATCGGCCTTTGTAAATAAAATACGTATTTTTTTGATTACTCCATCGCACCACCACGCCGTACTATCGCTGTTTTTCTATTTGTTACGTTGCATTATTCTTTTATACACGTATTATTATAGTATTTAAAAATAAAACAACAAGTTTTTGTATAGCAGTGGTTCGCAGGAACCCCAATACATTACGGTGGATTCAATTTGTGTAAATTTTGAGATTTATTATTTTATAGTTAAATAAATAATGAAATAGTATATATAATGTATAAATAATATAATTTTCTCTCTAAATTGAATGCAAGAAATAAATGGACCATTCATTATTATTTTATTTAATCGTTGAAAACCCTCGCTGACGGCGGCGACGCGGCAAGTGAGCCAATTCATTTTCACCGTTATTACACAGCCTCAACGTTCCGTTTCGCTTGCGCTGGAGACGACGACTTTAGAAGGGCCATAAATCATATTTTTTTCTGCAAAAAAAGCGGCTTTTGTAAAGATCAAAGTAGTGTGCCTTCTGTACTTGTACTATTATCTATTCTGTGGTAGTATCCAAAGTAGGAAGATTGTGATTTTAAGACGACCATAATGGTTTTGTTTCCACTTATCCCACGTCCTTTTTAGGGTTCCGTATTCAACTAGGAACCCTTATAGTTTCGCCATGTCCGTCTGTCTGTCTGTCCGTCCGCGGCATAGCTCCGTGATCATTAGTACTAGAAAGCTGAAATTTGGTATGAGTATGTGTATGTATCACGCCGACAAAACGGTAAAATAAAAAGTAAAAATCATTTTTTTTTTGGGTACCTCCCGTACACTTAAAGTGGGGGTGATTTTTTTTTCATTCCAACACTAGTGTGTGGGGTGTCATTGAATAGGTCTTTTAAAGTAATAGGGGTCTCCAAACATTATTTTTTGATAAAGTCAGCAGTTTTGTAAATATTTGCTCCGAAAATAAAAAAAAATTGTGCCCCCACCTCTAACTTTACAACCATGGGTCGAAAAATTATGGAAAAATTCTTATTGCTCGTCGTCGTACCTAACCTAAGCCAAGTCGGATATCCACGCAGTAGAGAAGTTAAATTTGGGTCGCAGTTCAAGCTAACACTCCTCCTCGCTTCGCTCGTCGTCGTACCTAACCGAAGCCAAGTCGGACCTGCCGTAAGGTGAAATGTTAGTGTTAATGTTATGTTCATAAAATGTGTTTTTTTTTTTGTTAAAATAACATTCGGCAATATAATCATTAGTTAAATTAACAGTAGGCAATGTAAGAATTAGTAAACTAATATTAAACAAAACAATCTTTATTTAAAGTAATGATTAGACTAAACGAGTTTCGATAAAGTGATCATGTATTGAAACAATAATTATGAAATGAGGCAAGCCGTTGTTTATAATAAAAGTTGTTAGGCAAACTGAAATTAGGCAAATCATTTTTAGACAAAACAAGGGAATACCGTGTTTTCAACTAGGCTTTCTTTAACATTTACAAAATAAAAAGTATACAACTAAACTTATGTTCTAATCTAATTGAATTTTGTCATTTCTGAATATATCCCAATTTTTGATTAAAATATTTCAAAAGTCCCTCATTCTAAAACAGCGTAATATTTGGTCACAGCGCAAAAGCGGATTTCACGGTTCTCCTTGTGCATGGTGACTGTCAAATTTTCTACGTGGGAGAGAATTACAAGTTGTGTAGGTGATAAGTATAAACTTTTTGATTGTAAAACTAAATTACATTATTATTAAGTCTATTAAAATATACACAGCATGGTAACTAGATTTCCTTCATCAAAAGTAGTTTTAATACTACTGTATCTTATGAAATATATTCCAAAGCTGACAAAGCTGTCAACACTTTCACCTCGTATCTTTGTAACAAAATGTCAAAACGTATTATTATAGGTTATCATAGGTATTTATTTACTATTTACATTATCGATAGTTTAAAGACTATACAAACTATAAATTATAAGTATTTTTATAATTCAGAAGTAGCGCATAAATAGCAATCATTGCTATCCCTACGAAAAAATTGTTCTACCAAGATGCGTTGACTTCCCAAGAATCTACTCCTGTTCCTCTTTGTTCATCATCATCTGAAACTTCATAATTCGTGAGATCGAACTTGTCAGCTAAGAACGTGTCTGCCTTGAATGTGCTAGACTTTTCCGTGGAGAAGAAACTATCTATTCTAGAAATTTTCGTAGTCATTTCTGTTGGAGCATCTGCTGATTTTGCGTTTTCTGTAGTATCATTTATGGCTTCAGTTGTGGGTATTTTGGTTTCGGGTTCTGGACGGCAGAAGCCGTCTACGAAGAACCATCCGTGTGGACAGATGAAGACCTGGGGGTGCAGTTTGTTGTACTTCATGCGACAGACAAAGTAGTGGTTCGGGCCGTCTGGTAAGACTCCGGTTTGTCCTATTTTGGTGCAGGTCGGTACGGGTCGCCTCTCGCATTGTCCGTTTTTCAACGGAATCTAGAAGAGTTTAATAAACATTTATTTCTTGGGAAAACTCTTAAGTCAGTACCGTAAACCGGGGTTACTTTGATTTGCGGGTCGACTTTGATATCAACTTCCATCCGCTAAAAAAGAAAAGCGCATTATCAGTTTTTATTTCTTTATTGGCAACAGTGATAGTTGCTTCACCACATAGGGAACGGTTGCGCGTGTAATACTATTATTTCGTCGAGAAAAAAATATTAATTGTAAGTACGCTTTTATTCCTGATTTTATTAGTTGAAAAACTTTGACTGTACTTGTGTCAATAATAAATACATGTGATTTTTATGGTGTTTTAAGTTAATCAATGGTTATTCGTGAGTTTAAATAAAAAAACCTAAATTCGACAACCAACACATGCGCATGTTGACGGGGAATCCATGGGTCGGGGTGTCTTTGACCACTTATATGTGGTAAAATGGATCAAAATTATCAATTCAAATATACCCCATATTGCCTTCACAGTGATACCAATGGATAGATCTACATCATTAGAAGATAGTCTGGATTATCATGAGCCTGCCATAAGAGAAGATGTTGACTAAGAAATTTCATTGGGGCGATTTGTTTTGGCTAAAGTATGTTTGCCGCATTGTAGAAACATATCCTTTGGTAGTAGAAGAATTAATGTCGTGGCAAACCAAGAAAAAGTTTGAGAGTAATAGAAGACATATTAGAAATTGATAAGAATGACATAAAATTATTTAATTTTTGCCAAGACCAACAAATAATTGCATTTTTGACAATTAAGGATGATGAAAATCTCGAAACTGTTGAATTCCATCACGACGTCGACATTTTAGAAATTTTGTTTATTAAGAGTTTAAAATACGATCTTAGGTTGTTGATTTTTTGTACCTTATCTATATAGGGTATTTAAGTTAAATTAATCGAACGTGTACTAAAGCACACACTAAAGAAACTATTTTTTTTTGTTATTTTGTTACAAGATGAATTTTATAAAAGGCCGATTATGTCTGTCAATAAAAGGTATTAAAAGGTAAAGATGTTTTTATACACGTATAGTAAAGTTCCTACGCTGCTTCTAGAAAATATTCAAAAAAAGCCCTTATAGTTATTAATTAGTATCATTTGATATGTTATCAAAGTTACCCCCACACATTAAAAAGATATATAACTGAAGAAGTACTTATCCGATATTTTATTTTTTACGGAGTTTTTAGCGGGTTTACTTTAGATTTCCAATAAAAAAAGTAGTGGTTTCAAAGTAACCCCATTCTCAATATAACTTTGATCGCGTTGTTTTTATTTTTTATTTTTTTAAATATAAGTCCTTATTTTTTATATTTGGCAGGCTGAAAGAAGAGACAAAACCGATTCTTACGTTTTAATTTTATATTTTTACGTATATTAGGATCGTCAAAAAATGGTGTCAAAGTCTAAAATTGATCAAAGTAACCCCGGTTTACGGTATAGAAGTTAGAGAATTAGCCCAATTTTACTTTTAGATATGAGAAGTTTATTATTAAATGGACGTTTAACTACTGATTTGACAGCTGTCAGTCAAATTAATGACATTAACATATGCGATCTGCCATTAATAGCTTACAGGGTAGGGTAAAATTGAGCTCTATTAAAAAAATAATTACTGCTACATCTACGAGCACTGATCCGTGGCCGGATTCACCCGTTGCTTCACCCTCGGACAGAGAGCTGCTTTAGGGTACGCAGGTCTACCAGTTTGGTCTGCGGACAGCGAGCAGATAGTAATTCCAATCTGCAGGTTTATGTTCTTACCGAGCACTGGAGTAGTGGCAGGGTTGTAGCCGCAGTGCCTTGGGCAGAGGGCTGTTATGAGGTCTTCAGATCGTTCAGTGGGATATCTGCGGCGAAAAGAGGTAGAACTTCCGATTTGTAGGCTCCTATTCTTACCGAGCATTGAGTAGTGGCCGGGTTATAGCCGTAGTGCCTCGGGCAGAGGGCTGATCTGTGGTCCGCAGTTCTCCCATTTGGGATATCTGCGGCGAGAAGAGGTGGAACTTCCAATCTGAAGGTTCCTATTCTTACTGAGCACTGAGCAGTGGCCGGGTTGTAGCCGTAGTGCCTCGGGCAGAGGGCTGTTCTGTGGTCCGCAGGTCTGCCAGTTGGGACATCTGCGGGCGGCGAGCAGATGTGGAACTTTCGGCAGTCGTGGGCATCGGGAAACATTCCAATCTGTAAATAAATCCAGATCAGCCTAGGTTTATGTCTTAGGTTTAATTTTTAGGGTTCCGTAGTCAACTAGGAACCCTTATAGTTTCGCCATGTCCGTCTGTCCGTCTGTCCGTCTGTCCGTCTGTCCGTCCGTCCGCGGCTTAGCTCCGTGATCATTAGTACTAGAAAGCTGAAATTTGGTATGAGTATGTGTATGTATCACGCCGACAAAACGGTAAAATAAAAACTAAAAAAAAAATTTTTTTTCGGGTACCTCTCGAACACCTAAAGTGGGGGTGATTTTTTTTTTTCGTTTCAACCCTAGTGTGTGGGGTGTCGTTGAATAGGTCTCTTGAAAATAATAGGGGTTTTCAAACATTACTTTTTGATAAAGTCAGTAGTTTTGTAAATATTCGCTCCGAAAATAAAAAAAATTGTGTCCCCCCCCCTCTAACTTTTGAACCACAAGTCAAAAAAATATGGAAAAATTCATGTTAATGCGGCCTTATAAGTACTTTCAATGAAAACTATATTGAATAAAATCGGTCAAGCCGTTTTTGAGTTATCGCCAAATTTCATATTTTTTCTTTAAAAGGTCGTAAGTTGACTTCCAGAAGGTAATAAGTGATTACAGTTTCTAGGGCGTTTACGACCTTTTTATAGAGCTTAAAATCTGTCTTAACTTAAACCTCGGGCTTAAAACAGCAGTTTATTGTGAAGGATGAGCAACTACGGAACCCTACACTGAGCGTGGCCCGACATGCTCTTGGCCGGTTTTATCTTTTTTTAATCCATATATTGAATTTTAATCTTCAGCTGGTCATTGTTGGCAACATCAGAAACCAGTGCTCACGTTTGACCTGACCGAGGAAGCTACCTTCTCATCTAAATTGTAGTAAGTAGTGGGCGTGGTGGCTAATTCGGATTAGAATATCGTGTCAAATATTCATTCGAAGGCAAATGGTGCCACAGTCAATCCGAATGAAGAAGGTTTATTTGATTTAAGAAGAAAGTTAATATTTTCTAACACTAATTCGGAGTGTTTACAATGAAGCGACATTTGGTTTACGTCAGCAGACGTTACTTTAATAAAAATAACTAATTCGGAGGTAATAGTTTTAAGAAGTTCTAGTAACTAGGACCCGATGAAAGTTTATTTCCATAATTAATGTCAAATGGATATCTAACCTATGATCCAATTTGACTGACTCACAGCTTGCGAAGTCTTTAGCTAAGCTATAAATAAATAATCAATCGCGTGTAGCAGTCGCAGAAAGTAGTTCACCTGTTCACATGTGTGTTGGTATTCACTCGTAGCAGCGTCACATTCTGGCACGTGCTGGTCTGAGCAGGAACCAAGAAGAGCATTGCAGGATAACCCTTCGCCACAGGATTCTAGTGCAATCTGAAACAGTAAATAAAGGTAGACTTGGAGATGCGATTAGCCTTGGTAGTACAGCAAATGAAGCGAGGCTGGGACAAAATATTTGTGTAATATCCATGCATACCTTTAGCCAGCCAATCGGCAGCACTACGCACTTGATGGCCAGCGAGCAGTTCTGGCACGTCATTCCCTGCTGTGAGCAGATCCCTTCCACATCCAGTTCCCCTTCGCTCAAGGATAGCCCAAGGGGAACTCCACCTAGCCGGTTGCCTGATAGGACGCCACCGATATCTTGAGAATAAGACATCTGGAAAGACGAATACAGTTTTATTTCAGTTGATTTAAGAGGCCTTATTCCTTAAAAAAAACAGTTTCAACCAACTTTTTGATCTGAATAATACTTTTCCCCGAGTTCTAGGTAGTAACATAGCTATTTTGCAGTCAAAAATAAGTTGAAAAAACTAATATTCCGAGTGAATTTTGTCAATTTCGAGTAGTTTTTGAAACAAAAATTATCAATGAAAAATTCAAAATTAAGCTTTAAAATATATACCAATTAATTCCAATAGCCCTGTTCTAGGTAGTAACATCAATGATATGTTAAGAAACACATTTGATCAGATCATAGAGAAAAATGACTAAAACGATCAGCATTTTAAAAGGAATGGAACGACGGAAGCATTTTATTGCATTTTTATTTCTGACAAGGAAAAAGTTATAAAGTGTGTATTGTTGATGGCAACATAGTTCCTAAACGATGATCCAGTCCTTTATGGAGAAACGGAGAACTTAATATTATGTCAAGCCGAGAGAATGGCAGTTCAAGGCTTTTGTCAATGTCAGTTTGTAGCGCAGAACTTGGTAATACCAATTTTAATTTAGTTTTGTTTTATTTGACAGATGTCTCAACGATATGATGTCATGCCACACCTCCTTATACTGCGGAGCTATGTACGGGTAAACGACATAGGAAAATAGAACTCGAACTTCTTCCCATCAGCCTTTTCCAAAAACAGCGAAAACATTATATTGCTTCTCAACAAAATTAAAAGCGCATCTATGCTACAACCAACTTAACCATGGTGAAATATATTTCATCATTCCTATTTTATGTTACGCTCACAGATCGATAACTCTAATGGCCAAAATAACTGCTCACAACGCATTGTGGCTTTTCCAAAACATCACATCACGAAATTCGATTCACCCATAACGCGACGTAGAAAACTTCATCATCATCATCTCAACCATAGGACGTCCACTGCTGAACATAGGCGTCCCCTTTGGATTTCCATATATACCGGTTGGAAGCGACCTGCATCCAGCGCCTTCCGGCGACCTTTATAAGGTCATCTGTCCATCTTGTAGGTGGACGTCCTACGCTGCGCTTGCTGGTCCGAGGTCTCCACTCGAGCACTTTTCGGCCCCATCGGCCTCTGCGTGCTATGGGGCCTGCCCATTGCCACTTCAACTTGCTAATCTGGTGAGCTATATCGGTCACTTTAGTTCGTCTACGGATTTTGCTCATTTCTGATTCGATCACGTAGAGACACCCCGAGCCTTCTCCATTGCTCGTTGAGCGACTTTGAGCTTTGAGATGAGGCCGATAGTGAAAGACCACGTTTCGGTGCCGTAAGTCATCATTGGTAACACACATTGGTTGAAGACTTTCGTCTTGAGGCACTGAGGTATGTCGGACGAAAAGACATTGCGTAGTTTCCCGAACGCTGCCCAGCCGAGTTGGATTCGGCGGTTGACCTCTCTCTCAAAGTTGGACCTACCTAATTGGACCACTTGTCCTAGGTAGACGTATGAGTCAACAACTTCGAGTACGGAGTTTTCAACAGAGAATGAAGAGAAAACTTAAAACAGTGAAATCCCCAATTTCGCGTTATGGTTGTTAATATATGTAGATATAGGATCCTTTGAAACCGTAAAAGTCAAGTACATAAGGCGTTTTCGAAAAGTCAGTCCTGTTCTCTAGACACTAAACTGTGCTATTATTACACCTCGCCAGGGCGCTGAAACAGACCGAACCTGTAAGTGACTCGCAAATTGCTATACAGAATCATCACATAAGAGGTTAAACTCACCGAAAGCCCGAACAAAATCACAATTTTTATCCACATTTTTAATTTGGCTATCACCTTAACCACTAAACTGTCGTTTTAAGACTGGCACGATTCGGGGGCCACTGCTCTCTGACCCAATTATCTTTGTTATTCTTGTGTATTGATAAAATTGTGTTTTTTAATTAAGACCTCGAATCTCGTCCCCGAATTATATTTAATAGATCAAGATAGCACAGCAAGCGAATACCTACTTTAGATTAATGATGTTCTCTCGATAGACAACACTTAAGAAAAAAATACATGGGAGCTACGATGCAAGAGACAGACATATATATAAACAGACGTACATGTGAAACTGAGTGTTCTTAAATAAAAAAATCATCGATTTTATCAAACCATTGGCTCCTAGCTGGGTCATTGTCAGATTTAGGTGCGTGCGTGTCCGGTGGAAATTTGCGAAATTAAGGATTCTAGGACCTAATTTTCTGATAAAATGCCTGCAAGAATTTATTCTGTTCTTTATAAAGAACGTTCCCTCTTTTATAATCCGATGTAATAGCAACATAACCTAGATTCATACAAGCTTTTAACTTTTGACCACCGACGGACGGACCAAGGGACGAATTTTGTTTTTTGAACTGACAATGACCCAGTTCCACTATGATATTTATTTTGCATTTGTGTATTTATTTAAAACATGACAATATTTTATAGCCTACTGTTAGATAGGTATTGTACTGTACGTACCTGTACCTATATAAATAATAGTATATTAATAACATTGTGAGACCATCATATCGTGTAACCAGATTTTTTTCCGCATTCCGCGGTTTAACTAAAAATTGTTTGCTTTTTCCTGTGTATTTTTTTAAACGAAGTTAGTGCGACAATACTTCTATTTTTATTGACCATAAGAGCGAAACGTCTTCATTTCAGCTTGGCCAAAAGTGCTTTCATGTGTCAGCATTTCAGATGTGCAGATGTCCATTTCTACAGATTACCGGCTGTTCTAGACTACACAGGTCGCATTGATCCAAGTTAGTCGAAAATAAATTTATTATTATTATTTTCGAAAGGTTTCTAATTCTCAGCTCTAGGCTGGTATTACCTACATTTACGGGTTTTCCACCATGTAAAATGTAGGGCTAGTTGTGGAATATTTAATGTAAGTACTTGTAAATGATTAGTTAGCAATTATTATTATTATTTCTCAACAGATTCTCGTGAAATGATGCGAGCAGATTCGATGATTAAATAGAATTGATTGTCGATTCAGACTTTCAAAAATGCTCAAAATGCCGGAGATATCTGTCTTGAAAACATAAAAAAATATGTTTCACTTAATTTGAAAGAGACTTTCAAGGTCTACACACACGACATGAGGTGGCTCACAGTACCACTAGGTTAATATGGTTAAGTCATTCTTAAAATAATCATAAAATCTGTGTGTATGGTGAAATCAGTTTAAAAAAAATGTTTATTTATTTCCATTTTTTTCGTATTCATTTACTATTTTATGTCCTTTTTACGTAAAATACACCATTTCCTGTTCCTGTGTACGTAAAATACACCTCAATTCCATGCCGATAGCTATACAACTAAGTAGTTATAGATAAGAAGCAAAAAAAAGTATACTGCATCGTTGGGCAGATTGCGGAATAACGAAAAAAAATAACGTCAAGAGTGATTTATGTATAAAACGCCTAGTAATACATTAAACGCAAGACAACTTTAAACGTTTTTGCTTGATAATTTGTATGGGACAAGATGTCATGTTGGGTTTTTAGGGTTCCGTACCCAAAGGGTAAAAAACGGGATTTTATCACTAAGAATCCGCTGTCCGTCCGTCTGTCTGTCTGGCCGTCAGCCACCAGGCTGTAGGTATCTCATAAACAGTGGAAGTTAGACAGTTGACATTTTTACAGATGATGTATTTTTGTTGCCGCTATAAGAACATATACTAAAAACAGAATAAAAAATATATTTAAGGGGGCTCCCATACAACAAACGTGTTCGGTTGCGTTAACTTTGCGCGCGCCTCATTTGTATCCGGCGCCATACATACCAGGTGCAAACTTAACTTAACCCGGCCAGTTAACTTGGGGTAAGTATTTGTACGGAACCCTCGGTGCGCAAGTCTGACTCGCACTGGGTCGGATTTTTATTTACACGACCTTTAACAGAACTGTGTAAAAAGCGTAATTAAAATGTCAATTGAGTCCATATCAAATGTTCATCTAATTGAGTCACAGTTGTGGGTATCAGCCTGCTCTTTACCAGTGAGCCATGGTCACGTTGGTTTACGATACGTTGATGTCAAGAAGTCGACTTGTTCGTGGCTTCGACTAATGGAAGTTTGGGTCTCGTTATGGATACCTACGTTATATTGATAATACTCAGATGCCATCATGCTGTCGAGGCACTTACCGAGTGATCCATCTGTCATGGTAAAGAACGTCCTAATAATGTCGTCAGCCAGTGCATGACATGATGGAGTGAGACTTGGGGAGGCCTTTGTCTAGCAGTGGATGACTTTCCGATGACATTGATGATGCTATACTGCCCCACATTTGTGATCCTATGTTTGTGAACTAGTTGGGGCTCAAGCTGGGACGAGCCACGTCGCGGGTGACGATGATGATGATGATGATAATGATGATGAGTAGACCAGGGACCTGATTCGAGAATGCCGTTTGAGAGATCGTAAAACTTGAAAACTCTATGACTATGAGATAACAGTGATATCGCCTTTGAACTGTCATTGAAATGCGATGAGCTTCAAGTGACATATCTCATCTCAATTTTGGAAATACAAAGGCGATAATGATTGTCAAAAATACTATTCCTGCATATGAATTTCTGTTTTGAACGAAACGTAACTGACTAATTTCACGCACTACACGGTCAAGTTAAAGTATGCGCCTGTAATGTATGCCGTTACATTTTTTTTTATAACGGCACAACATAGTGGCTCCACTTCGCCTGATGGTAAGCAAAAAGGGGAGCCCAAGTCGCAATGGCAACTGACGAGAAACCAACGGTGCCAAGTCAGTTGACACTGCCATGCTGGCCCGAGAGATGCTTCTTCACGCTTCGTTTGAAGGGTCCCAAGTTATAAGGAGGAAACACATGAGTCGGCAAGGAGTTCCATACTTTAATAGTCCGGCAGATGAAGGAATTGCCAAACTTCTTGGTACGTGTGGGAATATTCTCCACGGTGAGGCGATGACATCGCAAGTTGGCACGTGTGGTTCTATGACGGAAAGGGGAGGGTGGGATAAGAGAGAATAACTCTTCAGAACACTCGCCATGGTATAGGCGATAGAAAACGCTCAGCGACCCAATGTCCCTACATAATTGAAGGGGTTCGAGGAGTCTGGTACTTTTCTCGTCACCTATGATGCGGACCGCCCGACGCTGCAATCTGTCAAGCGCATCGAGTAGATATTGGGCGGAGCCATCCCAAAGATGCGAGCAGTACTCAACGCACGACCGAACTTGAGTCTTATAAAGAAGGCAAAGCTGGTCCGGCGTGAAGAGCCGTCGCACCCTGTTCAGGATCCCCAGTTTTTTGGAAGCTGTGGTAATCAGTGACTCGATGTATTCGTTTACATACAAAGGAAACGCAAATTAAGCGCGACCGGAATGACGATGTTGCGATGTTCTAGGGATATCGCCAGTTGTCAAGTAGGGCCACGTCAAAAGTGATGGATGGCGATGAAATGGAGAGATCTCCATCATCTCTCTAAAACTGGTCGAATTACCCCCCTAGTGTTTTATATTTATCTATCAACCACAGACGTCCACTGACGAAAATAAGCCTCGCCACAAAGACTCGTTCGACTCCCCGCTACCCACACGAGGTCATCCGTCCACCTAGTCGGGGGTCGTCCCACGCTGCGCTTTTCTATACGTGGGGGCCTGGCTATGCCCTATGAGATGAAGCGATGAATTTCTACGGGTAACCCAAAATCCTGGGGTGGGCACTGGACCATATTGAAAGAAAGAAAGAAAGAAAAACATTTATTCGGGGACAAAACATAATTGCGTAGAAAAGTGACAAACAAAGAAAAAAAAAACTATAACTAAGTACTTAAGCTAATTATGAGTGCCTCGAAACGGTCCCACCTCACCATAATGCTAGCTCCCGAGATAGATATTGGGCACGGACTACCCAGGCACCCTCCTAAATACGCCTATGTGTGTACTTTGGTTCTTCTGTAAATATCCTCATTTCTGATTTTGTCACACAGAGGAGCTCCTTGTCCTTGTATAGCCCTTTCCATGTTGCTAACAGTCAAGTCGCCTTATGAGTCCCATGTGTTTTATTGCACTACGTTAATTATGCAATGCTATTCCATCCCTACGTATACGTATTATAATCTGTGGTTGAATTACCTGCATAGCGAGACGCCGCTAATCCCGGCGTCCCGCGGGAATTCCGCGCATTAACCAAACATGCCACTTGCCAAACTGGGATACAACTAATCTCTGGATCCTGCTAATTTGGATAATCGAATTAATTTGTTATGGAGCAAAGAGCAACTCCAATTGCGATCTGAGAGAGAGTATCACTACATAGTATAAAACAAAGTCTCTTCTGCTGTCTGCTCCTATGTAAGCCTAGATCTTTAAAACTACGCAACGAATTTTGATGCGCTTTTTAATAGATACCTATAGTGATTCAAGAGTAAGGTTTATATGTATAATACATGCATAATATAGCGCACCCGTACGAAGCCGGAGCGGGTCGCTAGTACACACTAAATGTAGAAAGTGGGCTTCCAATACAGGGTGATGAATCCAAACGGGTCAGTAGAGAGAAAACGAGAACTATAAGAGATAGGGAAATCTGTTCTTAGGAAACATGGCGTCAATTTTAGATTTAATAGAAACTACTTTCTTATAATAATTCATACATAACCGGGAATTGAACTGAAACTGTAAACTCATGGTAAAAGGGATAGATGAATCCGCAACTTTGTATGCAATGTTAAAATGCTGGAACAGCAGAATAAAATATAAATAATAATTAGAAATTTATAAGAGAAATTCAAACTATGACGTCATTCACCGTTATGCGATAAAATAGCTTCTTTTTCATTTAAAATACTAAATAGGCAAAAAACTTGATTGTCCCGTGTATACTTTATAGTGGTTGGTGTTATTTAATTCGTATATAACTTCAGGAAATTACCACAATTATGTCATCTCTGCATTGATTTCTAGGATCATTTTGTCATTGTATCTTATTTAGTTTACTTAATAATTAATATTTTTTCTGTTACTGGACTTACTGAACGTTTTTTTTGCTTAGCCAAATAAATGAAATTGAAACTGAATAATAAGCTGCCCATCTAGCACAAACTATGCTAAGTAGTCGCGTATATGAGTTATGATAGAGGTGGTGGGCTAAATTGCAAAATTGTACACGCACATCTATGCAGGCCGCTATACCTCTACTTTAGCAATATGCGTGACCCGTACCGTAATCTAATATTTAGAGATTAGATTGCAATCGCTTGAGATGAAAATGTTCTAGTTTGATAGGCGTTAAATATCTAAGTGTTCCCAACTAGCAATTTGCCAGTTGCAGAACATTCTCAAAATGTCAAAACGTTCTCGAGAATATTCTGAGAACTTGCTACATGAAATTTATTTTCTAAATATAAATAGTTAGCATAGCTTTTGTACCTTTTTGAACGTAAAAAATATTTGTACATCTTGGGACTTTCAAATCCGCGCGTACCTACTCGTTAGGTAAGAAAATAATTTTCGAAATCGGTTCGTAAATAACAGAATTATATATACAGGTTGGAATATTCCTAAAGAGTGGGCTGACAGGATAGTGTCATCTAAGTGGTCTACTACAATCGACCTATTATAATTGTAATGCTGGATTTAAAAGTAAAAAAGTCATCAAAATAGGATATTTTAATATCAGTGACAACCCTACTAATTAAAAGGTTTTATTCACATTTTAAATTGACACTTGTCTTTAACCTAAGCGATGTTCAAAAGATGCTAGGGTTGATATGTGCAGATTTTTACACTAATGTTTAACAAAATGTATCTCAAAAATGGATAGAAATATTTACATAGTTCATTGCTGAAAGACGAAGTACTCAGTCTGAACAATTCCCTGTTTGCTTAAAAGTCCCTCGGGCTGTTCCACCCTGTATAATTAATGAATTCCATACGAATTGAGAACGTCCTTCTTTTGAAGTCGGTTAAACAACGAGTTTAGTTTTGAATCAAGTATTAAATGTTGAACTTATTTAAAATCATAATATAGGTACGTGTACAATATAATGCGTGAGAATATTGGATTGTCATTAAATAAATATTTCTGGAATGTGTTATTATGTCATATATTATTTTATATGTCAGAATCAATTTTCCTCTACTAAAACCCATATACCTAATATTATTCCTAAAATACAAAAATTATAATTAAAACATAAAATTTTCCTTTAATGTGGTTTCCTGTTTTAGTTGACATATGATGATAATAATATATAGGTATGTAGGTACCTATAAGCTTTACCAGATATAAATATAAGCACTTCATAAAATGTATTCAGAACAGTTTGAGCGTGTCTGTGGCCAATTCGGTTGTAAAAATGTATTTTTCTCATTTGATTTTTGCTTTAGTATTTTGTCTAGCAATTATTGGTAAGTCATTATTTTTTTTGCTTTATGTGCTTGTGTTTGTTATATTTTATTAACTTCTTCCCGCGATTTCTTGTGCATAGTAATAGTAGGTACTCGATCGCTATACGAGTAAGGGATTATCAAAACGTCTAAATAAACTAGGATGACTAGTTTAATGCGAGTGGTAAAGCGAAACTAATGTCTTTACAGTTAGATCAATTGTCAATAATGGCCGGTGGATTTAAGGCTTCGATTTTTGTTGATCTCAAAAAGAGCTAAATCAATTTCGATAAAATTTATATGAGACTACCTCTGAAGTATGATCTATTAAGGAAAAAAAGAATCATCAAAATCGATTCATAATTGGCGGAATGATCGCGTAACATACATAAAAAAAAATCGAATTGAGTACCTCCTTTTTGCAGTCGATTGAAAACGCCTTTAATACTTATTTATGAAATCGCTGTATACACGTACAATTCGTGCACTGTGTTTACGTCACAAAACTTGTTAACGTCAAAAACAGTCATTTTAGTTTTGGGGCAGTTCTTTGGGACAACCAAAGAACGACAAATTGTAGACAGTAATACAGTGATTTGATAGATAATGAAAGGTATTTTTTCACTTCCTACGTATAGTGAAAATTTATCTGATTTAGAAGATAATGTTAAGGAAAATAGCCGGCCAAGTGTGAGTCTGACTCGCGCACCGACGATTCCGTACGAACAATGAAAGCACTGCTCTAGTTAACGTGACCGTACACGCTAGCGACAGCGATAATTACTTTGTAGAAGTGCAATTCCCGATACAAATCGTTTACGCAGTCGCTAGCGAGTACAGTTACTGTAAACTCATGGTGAGCGTACAGTACTGAGTGACAAACTTAACTTTACCGTTGGAAAACAGTTTCACGTACTTTACATAAAAACTATATTTTTTATGATTTAATTGCTAATTAAATCATAAAAAATATAGTTTTTATGCTTGTTCAGATATTTTCCTATACTGGTACTTGTAGTATACGACGGTATTGCTTGCATGTCATAGTTCTAGGTTAACGGAAAATACTCTATACATTTAGATTCTCTTGATAGTGTCAAAATATACGTTTTTGTGCTTGTTCAGATATTTTCCTATACTGGTACTTGTAGTATACGACGGTATTGCTTGCATGTCATAGTTCTAGGTTAACGGAAAATACTCTATACATTTAGCTTCTCTTGATAGTGTCAAAATATACGTTTTTGTGTGGCCGTATCTTTTTTTTGTTAACTTACCTAGATGCTTTATAATTTTACAGATATGGTTTTAATATCAATTCGATACCTCCACGTGTTCCTTAGATAAAGTGTCTTGACAGATAGACGGACGGACCACAAAGTGGTCCTATAAAGGGTACCGTTTTTTTCCTTTTGAGGTACGGGTACGGAGCCCTAAAAATCGGAAGTGGCGCTAATTTCGTATTACCACTCCCCTTAAGTATAATACGATATCCTGTAGGTTTCCACAGAGTATCGTACTTCCATAGTCATTTTACCCCCTTTTCAAACCCTTAAGGGTTGATTTTCGTAATGAAAGCTATCCTATGTCATTAAGGTGCTTATTAGGGTGCTTTTTATTTTGACGATTTTTAGGGTTCCGTACCCAAAGGGTAAAAACGGGACCCTATTACTGAGACTTCGCTGTCCGTCCGTCCGTCTGTCACCAGGCTGTATCTCAACAACGGTGATAGCTAGACAGACAGTTGAAATTTTCACAGATGATGTATTTCTATTGCCGCTATAACAAAAAATACTAAAAATAAAATAAAATAAATATTTAAGGGGGGCTCCCATACAACAAACTTGTTATAGATTATATATATGTATAGATACGGAACCCTTCATGCGCGAGTCGGGCTCGCACTTGCCCAATTTTTTTTTTTTTCCGGTCACCCCTGAGTTTGTCCCAGTACACGTAAAAACGTCTGTGATTTATTTTTTCATGTAGTTTTAGGAGTCGCTGCCGCCCATTAAAAGTCCGAGATAAATGTTAATAAAACGCGGTTCACATAGTTTTATTTTTAAACTGTCAGCAATATTATTCTAATAACCTAATTATCAACTGAATTATTCTGTGTATTAGAAAAAAAACAAGGTATTTAGTTCATATTGAAGTAAATATTTCTTTTCAATATTTGTTTGATACAATTATGTACGTTCTGTAAGTATTAAGATACAAAAAGGTTTTTTTTTTTAATTTTTTTTCCAGATTTTTTATTTGCATGTAACCCCTAAAACTAAAAAAAAAAGTGACGTTTTTTCGTGTCCTAGAACAGAATGAGGGGGTGAGAGTCCGGGTTAGAAAATACGAAGCTCCCTAGTGCTTATAAGATACTTAAAGGATTTTCTTTTTTTAGTTTCCTTTTTGCTCCCGGAAATACGATTCTTTTCGTGGAAGTTTAGTTAGCTTAGCTTTTGCTGAAATTATTATAATTTCAACAAATATTTCATATCTCAATTTTTTTATTAGTAATTTAAGAGACTTCGCCAGATATCGTTAATTTGAAATCAAAAAGCCTTATATTGGCAAAGGGTAGAAGTGGCAATAAATACATATAAATACGTTTTAACTTCTTTAAAAAGAAAGTATAATTTACAAAAAGTCAATTTTCTCAAAACTTACTCAGATTGAGATAGCGCTTTTTGGCTTGTCAGGGCAGTATAGGTCAGTATTATTTCTGGCATTGCAGATGATGCAGAAGGAAAGGCATTCCGGGCGGGCTACGTGTACTACCCTTCGGCGCGCAGTTGGGTGAAGCTGCATCGGACCCCCGCGGACTGGAGGAGTGCCCGCTTTACATGCTTTGACGAAGGTTGTTTCCTCAAACATGTTTTTTTTTTTTTTTTTTTTATAACGGCACAACATAGTGGCTCCACTTCGCCTGATGGTAAGCAAAAAGGGGAGCCCAAGTCGCAATGGCAACTGACGAGAAACCAACGGTGCCAAGTCAGTTGACACTGCCATGCTGGCCCGAGAGATGCTTCTTCACGCTTCGTTTGAAGGGTCCCAAGTTATAAGAAGGAGGAAACACATGAGCCGGCAAGGAGTTCCATACTTTAATAGTTCGGCAGATGAAGGAATTGCCAAACTTCTTGGTACGTGTGGGAATATTCTCCACGGTGAGGCGATGACATCGCAAGCTGGCACGTGTGCACATGTAATGAAATGTCGCCATAACGTGCGTTAGAACAGGCTTCGAAGTGTCACGTTTCGGGCGGAACAACTCGAGAGACCTGTAAAGGAATGTCATACAAAATTAAAGGCCTAGGCCGGAAGTTTTTTTTAAACATGCTATGCAGGTGTAGCATAATTATATTTTTTTGGTTTATTTTTTTATGTCATTGCATATGTTTGAGAAAAGCACTATAAATGCCTTAGCCGTGAAAAGGGCTTGCCGGCTTCGTATCACTATCCGGCCTCCCTACGGTCGGCTGTCTACACCCGCCCTCACACGGCAAGCGCTTCTTTCCCGGCGTCTGCAGTAATGTAACTACTATTGTTTGCCGATAAGTTTTATACGGAACTATACGGCTGGCGCCGCCTTCCAACACAAGTGTTGCGTCGCGCTCTTGATTTTTCCTGATATACCTAATGACCCCTCTCCGTAGAACTGATTGTCAATCGATTGCAGAATTTTATAATAGTCTAGAGTTATGTATTTGGTCATCTAGCACCTATCACATAGTATTTATTTCTTTAACGGAGCCAATCGACTTACATACAATGTATGTATGTATGTATGTAAACACTTTATTGTACATAAAAACAAGAAAAACACATTATAAAAGAATAAGTATTGTTGCATTCACTATAGTTCTATCCGCTACTGTTTTTGTGCACAAAGTAGCAAGTTTTAAAGGAAAATAAGTACATGGGTAAGTAAGGGCCTACTTCAATTTGTAATTTTTTTCTCAGGCACATTGCTGTCATCACCAGAAAATGAAGATTTGCTGACGGCCATGAGCACAGCCATGGTGGTGAACTCTTTGAACACGTCGTACGTATTCACTGGGATACATGACACATACTCTAAAGGGATCTTTAATTCTCTGGAAGGTAAGATTTTGTGATTTACAACTTCTTCGTACATATAGATTAAACCAAGTCATACTATTGCTGAATTATAAAGCAAAAGTACAGACCCATCTGAACAGACAGTATTCACAATTTTTTACACACATAACAAATCACTAACAACTTATGAACTTATCATTCAGAAAAACTCGTATCTAAGCTGGCGATATTTCAATTATATCTGAACCCATAGTTTTCTTGACCAGTGATGGCGACGAAAACTTTCTTAACAGCTTAGAAAGTGATATCTCAATGTCTTTATGTTTACAATTTTTGCGTCACAGGAACTCCATTGGATCAAATGCCGGTACCGTGGGACAAACCTGACTCCAATGACGAAGAGATTTGTTGGAAAATGCATCAGAATGGACAGCTGATAGTTGGAAGATGCACTGAAAAAGTACCTTTTATTTGCTACAAGAAGGTTCCACCAACCCCTCCTACGTTCAACTGCGGCCCAAAAAACGATGGTAAGGTTAATCACCAAATATCTACTTCTATATCCTATCAAGCGTCGGTCCGGCCCAGGGATAGCGGCGCTTCAAACAGCTTTCATATGGCAATAATGTGCACATGTCATATATTTGTATTATTAGACGTCAATAGCAATTTGTCAAGCGTTTGTCATTAACCAAATTCAAAACATTGTTTACCGGAATGCTGCTCAATCCTTCGTTCTTCTTGCGAAATAAATACTGAACCCTATTTAAAAAAACTTGACTTGATGAAAATCACTGTGGATAGTTTTGGCTTTAATATGCAATAAACACTTTAAATTTGCGGAATATTTAGTCCTGTTTCCTCTTTGTTTACATCAGTGACCTTCACCGATTTTCAACGTCAGTTATTTACCAAGTCGTTGCCCATTCGTTGCCAGTAAAATAAATTAGTACCACAAAAAATCCGCAATATGGCGTGGGTTGTAAAACCCCCTGTTAGACTATACGTACTTAGTATCAAAGAAATACGACTACTCTTTAGAGGTTGAACAATGATCATAACGATTTGTATCATTTGTAGAATAAAATAACAATAGTGTTTTTTTTTTTATTTTTAGCTCGTACGAAGTCTTAGTGAGATTAAATTAATAATAATAATATAATAAATATTAAGGGACAATCTTACACAAATCGACCTAGTCCCCAACTAAGCAAAGCTTGTACTATGGGTACTAGACGACGATATACATAATATATAAATACATATATAGATAACATCCATGACCCAAGAACAAATATTTTGCACAAATATTTGCCCCGGCCGGGATTCGAACCCGGGACCGCCGACTCAGTAGGCATTAAGTTGAACGCATCTTTTTTTAAATATAATAAAGTATATTTTAAGTAAAGTGAGCTAACTGAAGTAGTTAAGGTAGTTTCCCTTCCAGGGTTCACTGCATAATAGGCACTTACTGTAAAGTTGTAAAAATTAAATGTATGGACATTGAAAATGTTTTCCCAAAAATCAGTGAAATAGGTTTCGAGCTCACAGAATCGAAAACATATTTTTTTCTATGTTTGTATGTATCTGTATGTATGAGTCGTCGTGCGTTCATAACCAGTTTCATAACGCTTACTCGTAAATGGCTGGACCGATTTTAATTATCTTTGCTTGACATCCACAAGACTAGGATCCTTTTTATTCGACTTCGGAAAAGCAAAAATCCTTTTTACTCAAACATGCAATGAAATATCGTCATAACGTGCGTTAAAACAGGCTTCGAAATGTCACGTTTGGGGCGGAACAATTCGAGAGAACTGTAATAGTTATTTTATTTGTTATGCAAGGCTGCAAAGTTGTTATTTGGCGCGAGTGTTGAAATTGAAAGCTGAGCGAGCGAAGGAACCTAAGATTGAACCATGAGCGAAGCGAATGGTTCAAAGATAGATTCCTGAGCGTAGCGAGGCTTTCAAGACACGAGAAGCTAAATAATTTTGCAGCCATGCGGAGCACACAACTTTTCACCTCACTACAGTGAGGAAAATGCAAGACTCAAGAAAAACAATTAAAACATAAAAATAATCATATTTAATTTTGCTTTCTATTTTACACATCAAAATTAAAACATAACACACTCAAATACAAACCAAATAAATACGAGAGAAGGACACATATTAAAAATTAAAAGTAATATGGCCGTAATTTGTACTAGGTCGATGCAGAGTTAGCCACCGGCTAAGCTTGCACCATAGATTGGAGCGGTTTTTTTTTTTCGAAATTTTCTTTTCGTCATGACCTAGTGAAATTTAATTTTTGCATTTTAAAACAAAAAAATCTAAAATCGGTTGAGTACTCGCTGAGATCTGCGCATTGTTACAAAGTCCATTCGAGTCGATCCATGGGAACTTTTTGTTTTTTTATCATAACTTTTTAATTAAGAACAATTTCAAAATTTTCTCTTCGTGACGACCTAGTGAAATTTAATTTGTGCATTTTGAAACAAAAATTTCCAAAATCGGTTGAGTACTCGCTGAGATCTGCGCATTGTTACAAAGTCCATTCGAGTCGATCCATGGGAGCTTTTTGTTTTTTTATCATAACTTTTTAATTAAGAACAATTTCAAAATTTTCTCTTCGTCACGACCTAGCGAAATTTAATTTGTGCATTTTAAAACAAAAATTTCCAAAATCGGTTGAGAACTCGCTGAGATCTGCGCATTGTTACAAAGTCCATTCGAGTCGATCCATGGGAGCTTCGCTCGCTTCGCTCCTTCCGCTCCAATTATCGTCGTGTATATTTTATCGTTGAGTTTTTCTTAAGCACTGATATATTATTACATTTGAAACTACTTGACACATTCGTTATGAATGTGGGAGAATGGTATTCTGGGAAGGATTAGTAGGCCACTCGGAACTATTTTCCATAACACTTGCTTTGGAAGTTATTGGACGACGGGGTCCGAACAAGATTATTTCGGCTTTATCTTCTTTAAAAACGCCAATAGTTTCGGTAAATAACTTATCGTCTCCAAATATTTATAACAAATCCTTTTTCGTTTTAATGCAGGCTTTTATTATCATTGAATAAATACTCCAAATTGGGCTTAAATTTCTTGTTTTCGACATAGAAAAATAAAGTAAGACAACAGTATGTATTCTCCACAGAACAAATTTACTTTGTTTACGTGAACTGTGAAAACTTCCAACTTTTAAATCGTTTATTTTTTTTTCAGGTGCGTTCAGAAATTATACTCTTATGTTCCAACTTTTATAACAAATAAATATAAAAATTTGTGTTGTATTTAATAGATTTACTAGTCAAAATATGTAAATGAAACGGAAATACTTACAATTAATATATATAAACATATTCAACATAATAAAGTGTAGAAAAAATAAAAACTTAAAAATCTGTAACCACAAACCAGGTTTTTGGACGTGATATTGTAGGTGCTTTTTTTTTTAAAGAAGTATTCAAATTTCAAACGTGCATATGATTTAAGCCGGCCTGACCAGATCACCCTTTATTAGCGTGCGTTGATTGGTTATTCGAATATTTATCGACTGATGAAATCAGTCACGCGTTGAAGGAGTCTTAAATATAACAAAAGTTACATGCACCACAGAGAATCAAAATCGTCGTGTTCGAAATTCAAATGACTTTTGCACGCTAGCGGATAAAATAGACTTTTGCACGCAGATTTCACCCTATAAACGGAGGTTTTCCGAGCGAGTGAGGTGAAAAGGAATTTCTTCCAAATTGAAGGCCTAGGCCGGGAAGTATTTTTTTTAAACAAGGCGTCTATGTACATGAACGGGGAAAACAGCTGAACTATGTTTTTTTGAGTGGTGTATTTTTTTTATTTCATTGCATATGTTTGAGTAAAGCACTATACAATATACATGCCTTAGCCGTGAAAACGGCTTGCCGTCTTCGTATCACTATCCGTCTATACCTACTCAGCCGGCAAGCCCTTATTTACCGGCGTCTGCAGTAATGTACAGTTCTACTAATAGTTCTACCACCTATCATTCTTACAGTTAACCAAATAACTGTTTAAACCACAAAATTCTTCTTGCACAGGTTATGATTTGATCGAGGCTACTAGCAGCTGCTATAAATTCCACAAAAATTTTGTGTATTGGCATCAAGCTTTCGCCACGTGCGCAAGAGAGGGCGCCCATCTCGCCATCATCAACAGCCACAAAGAAGCAGAGCTCCTGGCAAATTATTTCAAAGCTGAACATTACACAGAGAAACATGGCATTATAGAAGATGTTGTCCACGTAGGATTCGTCAATTGGGGAAGAAACGGCGGTACATGGATGACCATACACGGTATGTTTAATGGCTTTTGTTCAATAAGTCTGCTGCTCTTGATAACATTTACATTTATGGTAAAATTAATGGCAAGACTAGCAAATTTAATATAAAAAAAAAAAAACTTGGTACGTTATGCATTGATCAGTATTGTACTCATAAAATATTTATGAAAGATGTTTCGGAGACCTTTAGCGTTGTATTTAGTGAGTTTAGATACTGTAATTCAGTTAGGTACTTTAATTTTTGATTTTTGTTGTTATAATAACGTGTGAAAATAGTGCAACTTTATAATCGGTATTTATGTTCTACACAGGCCAACCACTGAAAGAGGCCGGTTTCGACCACTGGGACGCTGATGAACCTAACAACAGAACAAATCAGTTTTGTGGCGGGTTGTATCAGTCAGCGGGCCTTGATGATGTCAACTGCGCCGACGGAGATAATAATAAAAAAGCTCGTGCCTTCATCTGCGAAAGGAAGCCGGAACTTCAAGAAGAAACGTCCATGTCAGACAATGTCGATCTCCGCCAAGCAGTGTAATAGGCTAGATGACTCATGATTAAATGTTTGAAACTAATGTTTATTTCGCATTTAAGTACTCTGTGCTCTCTCAAGTTTAAGCATTGCAGTTTTCGTTGTACCTCCCCAGATAATGATGCAGTACGATATTATCGACTTTTGTCGCAAACGCGACGAAGGGTTTTAAAGATGTACAGTACTTTTATCTCACGAGCGCGGGTGAGCCATGTTTGTGTGAGTAGATGTACATGCACATTGGCTCTGTGTGGGTGAGCTCGGCTGGGCCGGCACTGAGCGCTCCCGAGCGCCGACCACATAAACATGGCTCACCCGCGCTCGTGAGATAAAAGTACTGTATATAATTTTTCTCACTCTTCCCGTAAGGCCATTGATATGTTCTTGCCAGCTAAGGTTCTTATCAACTTGTATTCCTAAACAACAGAACAAATCAGTTTTGTGGCGGGTTGTATCAGTCAGCGGGCCTTGATGACGTCAATTGCGCCGACGGAGATAGCAATAAAAACGCTCGTGCCTTCATCTGCGGAAGGAAGCCGGAACTTCAAGAAGAAACGTTCATGTCAGACAATCTCCGACAGGTCTCCGCCAAGCATTAAATGTATGAAACTTATGTTTATTTCGCATTTGAGTACTACTCTTTGTGCTCTCTCAAGTTTAAGCATTGCAGTTTTCATTGTTTCGTTGTTTTTGGAGTAGTAGGGCCTCGTGCAGGGTCCGTCCAGATTGTTACTACCGTCTTGCCTACTAACCCACCGCCAAACAGCAATGTTCGCATTGTTGTGTTCCGGTGTGGGGGTAAGATAGCCGGTGAAATTACTAGCATAGAGGTATTCTATCTTCGTCCTCCGCGTAGGCAAACACTTGTGACTCCTCTGGTGTTGCAGGTATTTATGGGCGACGGTAATCGCTTTCCATCAGGCGATACGTTTGCTCGTTTGCCCCCTATTACATAAAAAAAAAGAAAACCTCCCCAGATAATGATGCAGTACGATATTATCGACTTTTGTCGCAAACGTGACGAAGGCTTTTAAAGATGTATATAATTTTTCTCACTCTTCCCGTAAGGCCATTGATATGTTCTTGCCAGCGAAGGTTCTTATCAACTTGTATTTCTAAACAACAGAACAAATCAGCTTTGTGGCGGGTTGTATATCAGTCAAAGTTCAAATGTTCTAGTATACCGGTATATAAAACACAGGAGCCCTGATTCAACAAGGCTTTGCAATATCCTCATCATAGCAATATCTTTCTTTATCACTGACTCTTGCGATTCGAGCTGCGTTTAAAATGTCATCTCGGACGATTTGACATAATGTATAATGTCCAAAGGGCGGACAGTGGATGCAATATATTTCAAAATCATGTCAAAAGATATACGTAATTTATTTATTCAAATTAGTTTCACAGTATTACAGTAATGAATATAGATATGACTACAATTGGTTTAAAAAAACAAAAATTAAAAATTTAAAAAACCCCCGACATGACAACCAATAAAAAGAAAGAAATAAAATCTACGAAATATGTCTATACAATGAACAGTAGAAAAAGAGTCCGTTAGCGGTCCCCCGACGCAACGAAGCTTGGATTCTTTTTCTACTGTTCATTGTATAGACATATTTCGTAGATTTTATTTCTTTCTTTTTATTGGTTGTCATGTCGGGGGTTTTTTAAATTTTTAATTTTATTTTTATTTCATATTTTTTAATGTTTCGTTCCGGAATTTTCTTCTTTTGACACTATTTTTGTTTTACACCGTTTAAGGTCCAGGGTTTCCAATCTTTCGTCGAGCTTGATCCTTGACTATATGTAGGTACAACAGGATCCCAAGCCAGTGGTAAAATGAATGCCGTCTTCTCTAAGATTGAAGTTAGGATATATTTTGATTTCAATAGCGTTAAGCAACATTCTGGGAAAAAGTCGTTAAAGTCAGACTAGTAAATGCTTATAATGGCAAAATGGCGAAGTTATTAGCCAAGACAATCAAAATATATACTTTAAATGCACTGCATGTGTCGCAAGAACCTGCTACTTATGGCCTAAAACAGAACCAGGTTTCTATTCTACAGGACCCAAATACGGTACGGGTGGCTTACTTAGCTCCATAAAAATTGCAGTTGGTGCTAGGTAACTTGACTTAGTTTTGAGAGACCTAATCATCGATACCCAACACCATGGGATAAACATCCCCACTTTTATTACGTGTAGGGAAGGTACACAAAAAATTGTTTTTAAAAATGTATTCAACCACTATGTCTCTGAGCTAAGCTGTGGACAGACTGACACAAACTACAAAATCCTAAAAAAGCTGTTATTCGCTTAGGCAAGAGTACTTTTGCTAAAGCTTACGTGTCATTTAGTCGCGTTAAAATCTTGCAGGGTGTTGCTATTTGTGACCTCAATCAAAGGAACCCGTTCAATAGTCCTAATAACAATTCAGCTTTAGCAGAATTCCGAAAGTTAAAAACAGTGACCCAGTACTGTGACAGAAATTATAATGAGTTATTTGTCAAAAAAGGTTTTTTGAGACTTGGTTTCATTATTGACTGTACTTTCTTACACAATTGTTAATTGCTCATCAAGAACAATCAGACGAGCCCAAACACCATGGGTTTATCTTGTGCTGTTTAGGAGTTCCTACGGCCATCTTCAGCTCCAAGGTACCAAATCATTGTACTGTCAAAAATTTATTAATCTGTTGATTACGCTAATAGAACTTAACATTTAACCAACATTAGAAATTCTTGGCTTAGATCCTTTCACAACTAGCTGGTCATCATGAGACCTTCATTTATTGAGTGATATAGAAAATGCTAATAATACTTAACATTTAACCAAAACTTTGGAATCCTTGGCTTCAATATTGGCTGAAATCCATTAACAACTAGCTGGTCATCATGAGACCTTCATTTAGTGAGTGATATAGAAAATGCTAATAATACTCAACATTTAACCAAAATTTGGAATCCTTGGCTTCAATATTGGCTGAGATCTATTAACAACTACCTGGTCATCATGAGACCTTCATTTAGTAAGTGATATAGAAAATGCTAATAATACTTAACATTTAACCAAAATTTGGAATCCTTGGCTTCAATATTGGCTGAGATCCATTAACAACTACCTGGTCATCATGAGACCCTCAATTAGTGAGTCATATAGAAAATGCTAATAAAACTTAACATTTAGCCAATATTTCAAATTATTGACTTCATCATTGGCCGAGATCTCGTCACTTGTTCCAATTAAAGCTGAATATCTTGGAAACTACTGGTCCTATTTCCACCAAACATAGCTAAAAACCATCTCGACGGAAAAGTCTTTCGATTAAAAAAAACCGCACTTAAATTGGTCCATCCGCTTTGGCGCTACGATGCCACAGACAGATACACAGATACACATGTTAAACTTATAACACCCCTATTTTTTCGTCGGGGGTTAAAAAGCTGTTATTCGCTTAGGCAAGAGTACTTTTGCTAAAGCTTACGTGTCATTTAGTCGCGTTAAAATCTTGCAGGGTGTTGCTATTTGTGACCTCAATCAAAGGAACCCGTTCAATAGTCCTAATAACAATTCAGCTTTAGCAGAATTCCGAAAGTTAAAAACAGTGACCCAGTACTGTGACAGAAATTATAATGAGTTATTTGTCAAAAAAGGTTTTTTGAGACTTGGTTTCATTATTGACTGTACTTTCTTACACAATTGTTAATTGCTCATCAAGAACAATCAGACGAGCCCAAACACCATGGGTTTATCTTGTGCTGTTTAGGAGTTCCTACGGCCATCTTCAGCTCCAAGGTACCAAATCATTGTACTGTCAAAAATTTATTAATCTGTTGATTACGCTAATAGAACTTAACATTTAACCAACATTAGAAATTCTTGGCTTAGATCCTTTCACAACTAGCTGGTCATCATGAGACCTTCATTTAGTGAGTGATATAGAAAATGCTAATAATACTCAACATTTAACCAAAATTTGGAATCCTTGGCTTCAATATTGGCTGAGATCTATTAACAACTACCTGGTCATCATGAGACCTTCATTTAGTAAGTGATATACTAAATGCTAATAATACTTAACATTTAACCAAAATTTGGAATCCTTGGCTTCAATATTGGCTGAGATCCATTAACAACTACCTGGTCATCATGAGACCCTCAATTAGTGAGTCATATAGAAAATGCAAATAAAACTTAACATTTAGCCAATATTTCGAATTATTGACTTCATCATTGGCCGAGATCTCGTCACTTGTTCCAATTAAAGCTGAATATCTTGGAAACTACTGGTCCTATTTCCACCAAACATAGCTAAGAACCATCACGACGGAAAAGTCTTTCGATTAAAAAAAACCGCACTTAAATTGGTCCATCCGCTTGGGCGCTACGATGCCACAGACAGATACACAGATACACATGTTAAACTTATAACACCCCTCTTTTTTCGTCGGGGGTTAAAAAGACAACATGAATGCAAAATTGTTATACAATTTTATTGCTGTAGTAAATGATCATATATTTTTTTATATTACAAATATTTTCAGTCCATTCCTGTTATGGTTCACTACATATCCACTTATATTGAGAAAATGACCTATCTACATCTACTATGTATGAGATGCGTGTTCGTAAAGTGATGATTCACCATTATAGAGGTATTTTGTACTTACTGATATATTTATAACAAAAACTGCATACATAAATGTTACTCGAAATGTAATAAGTCTTATCTCATCCATCTTATGCTTTCGTCACCATATTTCATCCACTGTCAAATATATACTGGATATGGAAATAGAAATACCGAATTCACGGACATGCCGTGGCTTTCGGCGGCGCGAGTGGTTGAGCGAGAGTGAGTGAGACAAACGTACCGCGCACCGCTGCCGCTAAGACCGAACTCGTGGCCATTAGGGCCATAATACAATTAAAATGTACTACATCACATCATCGTTGTATGACGCAAACACAAAAACAGTATTATAATTATGATTCTTGTTACATGAAGATAAAATTGATTTTGGTTTAATGTGTCCCCACGACACGACGTCGCATCGTGGCATGATGTCGTCTGATAATTTCATTTTAGCCTTTAGCCCCGGGTTAGTTAGCCACGAGCTAGTTACGACCCTTTTTACTAATAATAGTCAATTAGATTAGTTTATTAGATGTTTATTTTTTGCTTAATTTACTGCCTACTATTGTGTAAACCGCATATGTTAACCGGACTCGCAGATGGCCAAGATACAGGCTCAGCCTAGTTTGGTCACTGACGGACACATTTCTGTATGTTTCAACTAAATTTTGTTTAAATAAATCATTTAGTATTTTGTATTTCTATTTTTAAAGGCTATGTAACTATACATAGCCCTCAAAAAGGGTCGTCTATAAAACAGCCTGCGCCATATTTTTCGGGTTATTTCACACGTCTCGCCACTTGACAGCGGAAGATACTTCCCGAATGAGGAATGGCTTGATCGATGACGTTTTATGTGGCCGTGTGGTTCATGGCATAGGAGGATATATGGACGACCATAGACCTCCATTTTAAAGATTACAAATACTGTAACATACCCCAATCATTGTGGAAAAAAATACAATATGACATACATTAAAACAACAGACAAAGGTTTTGGAAAAAATTCAACATGAGATGCATTAAAACAACAGGCAAAAGTAAAGAATAGGCGGTCTTATCGCTTAAATACGAATAAATAAGATTATAAGATAGATTACGTAACTTAAAGTGCGAAAATTTTTTGCTCACTCTGTATGGTAAAACACATCAGGAGTCCAAATTCAACAGGGCTTTCCAATCCTCAACTTGGCAGTATCTCTAGTACTTTATAACAGTATTTACACAGATTTTTGGGATTCAAGCTGCATCTTTCGTGTAGTAGTAACTAAAACTATTCCACAGATTCTAGTTGCTTTTTAAGTACTTAATAAATTATAAACCGCTTTATATTCTCACTCTCCCCTTTGTATTTTGTAATAATTGCATTTCCAAATTATTCGTAATTTGTACCTCAATTCTTAGAGACACCGCACTTCAACATATCGTTACCGTGTAAATCTAGGAGTATAGGTATTTAAACCATTTAATAAATGAAAATAAAGTTAACTATAGTCTAACTTAATATACAAAATGATTCACAGTTTCTACAATATTATTCAAATAAAAGGTTAAGAATTTGTTTCTGGATGTGCTTGCATACATGTGTAAGTCTGTGTCTGTGCTATATAAATACCGAATCGTAGTCTACATTATATCGAAACGTCGACGAAGTATTGATATACTTAAATACATAGAACATGGACAAATATTCGAGTTCATAACACAAATAACTATTTGCCCTTACCGGGATTCGAACCCAGACCGTCTGCTCAGTAGGCAGCACTACCTGCGTCAACTGCATCGTCAAACGAAAGAAAGCATTCTGTACCCTTACCAAAGTCGATTGCAAATAATTTGTACATAGTTAAAAGCTTAATAGTTAACATAAACACGGCCGGGTTCGACTTCGAATCCCGGCCAGGGCAAATATTTGTGTGATGATTGATGAACTCGAATATTTGTGCTTGGGTCATGGTTGTTCTAATGTATTTAAGTATATATTTATCTATATAAGTACGTATATCGTCGTCTAGTACCCATAACACAAGCCTTCTTGAGCCTAATTTGAGACTAGGTCGATTTGTGTGAGGTTGTCCGATATTTATATTTATATAAAATACGATCGCTTCCTTTGTGTGACGAAAGTTAGTCATACAAAATGTATGGGTAACTATCGTCACGCAAAGGAATCAATTAATTTTGTTTTAATTAAAGCCCTTAACTATGTACATTTTTTTGCAATCCATCCATAATTTGTCACAACTGTGACCGTACTCGCTAGCGACAGCGTAAACAATTTGTATGGAGTATATATAGTACGGCGCCCCTAGCGGTTACTTTGTAAAACTACAATTCTGCATAAAAATCATTAACGGAGTCGCTAGCGAGTACCGTCTCTGTGAACTCATGGTAAGGTTACTGGGCTAAGCTGAAACAGAGGGGTTTCGCTCGCTTCGCCCGCTCAGGCAATAAATCGCTCGTCTCTTGTCACACAAACCAAGCCCAGCTGTTCACTCATTCGTTTTGTCGCTCCTTTACAGTTTTTTGCACATTTCTCCGGAATATGCCGTCTGTGAGCGTTCTATGTGTATAGGTATGTATGCCTTTTTATTTTCTTAATATTTCTTTACGTCATATACTTATTTCCTTCTATTATCCGTTTTAATAAACTTATCTCCTCCGCTATCCATGGTCATAAAACCAACCTAACCTTACCTACAGTTTTCGGTCTATAACCTAACCTACTAACTGCCAAATATTAATATAATTCCATGCAAGCAAGCATTCTGATACTCCGCTATCCATGGTCATAAAACAAACCTAACCTAACCTACAGTTTTCGGTCTATAACCTAACCTACTAACTGCCAAATATTAATATAATTCCATGCAAGCAAGCATTCTGATACTCCGCTATCCATGGTCATAAAACAAACCTAACCTTACCTACAGTTTTCGGTCTATAACCTAACCTACTAACTGCCAAATATTAATATAATTCCATGCAAGCAAGCATTCTGATACTACGCTATCCATGGTCATAAAACAAACCTAACCTAACCTACAGTTTTCGGTCTTTAATCTAACCTACTAACTGCTAAATTTTTATATACTTCCATGCAAGCAAGCATTCTGACGCTCCGCTATCCATGGTCATAAAACAAACCTAACCTAACCTACAGTTTTCGGTCTTTAACCTAACCAACTAACTGCTAAATTTTTATATACTTCCATGCAAGCAAGCATTCTGACGCTCCGCTATCCATGGTCATAAAACAACCCTAACCTAACCTACAGTTTTCGGTTTTTAACCTAACCTACTAACTGCTAAATTTTAATATACTTCCAAGCAAGCAAGCATTCTGACGTTCCGCTATCCATGGTCATAAAACAAACCTAACCTAACCTACCGTTTTCGGTCTTTAACCTAACCTACTAACTGCTAAATTTTAATATACTTCCATACAATCAAGCATTCTGACGTTCCGCTCGCTTCGCTCGCTCCGCTATTCATGGTTATAAACCAACGTAACCTACAGTTTTCGGTCTTTAACCTAACCTACTAACTGCTAAGTTTTAATATACTTCCATGAAAGCAAGCATTCTGACGCTCCGCTCGCTTCACTCGCTCCGCTATCCATAGTCATAAAACAAACCTAACCTAACCTACAGTTTACGGTCTTTAACCTAACCTACTAACGCCTCCTTTTTATTTGAATTATGTTTCCTCAAAATAAGAGCTATTGTAGTAAAGCGGTGCTGAAACAATAACATTCGATAGAAAAATACTGGGACTAAACATTATATGAAACAGTTTCTGTGAAACAGTATTCTATAAAAAAATCTATCAGCGAATCAAGAATACATAAAAATATTTAAATTATGATGAGTCTGTTAATAAAAAAAAAGAGATAGTAAAATTCATTGATTTGTGTTTCTGTGAAATATGTTTCTTTCAAGTAAATAGGTAGTCTTTAAAACAATAATATTCTAACTGAAAATACATGAACCACATATCATTGAAACATTTTCTGCGAAACGAAATTCTGTGAGATTTCTGTCTGGGAAACAAGGGGACACCGGCTAAGATAGGTAAAGACTCAGCCACGCTCAGCCTAGTTTGGTCACTGACGGATTATCTTAACATGTTACATATAATGTATTTTTGTTAATGCATAAGATTAAAAACTACTTCAAAATAAAAATTAATTAAAAGGAGACAAAAATAAGGGACGATGCCTCAGACGGCATCAGTATTGGGGCTGATGCCGTCTGAGTTATTTTTGTTAATAGATGATTTTGTATTTCTGCGGTTAGGTTCAGGACATGTCCCCTGCGTATGATACTGGAATGTTTGCATTTTAAGCAAGAAAAGATAGTAGTGGATCTCTGAGCTTTCGTTTTCAACCCCTGATATCTCCACCATTAAAAACAAAATGGTTGCCTGTAAATTCGGTTTTACGGGCGAAGGAAGATTTTACGTGACAACGTCTTTTTCTCGGTAGAATATTTATTTGTATCATATCCATTCACAATTTCCCTAACAACATTTTAAGTGATACTTTCTGAACGCACCCATCACATGTGTCATTAATGTCATTATAGTGTCATTATTTTACATGTTTTAAATCTAAATATGTATGTTGTCGATTCCAAACCCTTATTTAGTCTAGATCTACATGTAATTATTCTTAAAATACCGAACCGACGGAACAAACATCATATGTTTGACAGGTAAGTACGAACAGTTTGTATTTGTATGGGAATATAAAATTTTCTTTTTTATTATTTTCCACTCATTTATTCAATATTTTCTCACCGTTTAAACCTTCCCTTGACTTCCACGAATATTTCAATACTAAAATTAGCCAAATCGGTTCAGCCGTTCTCGAGTTTTAGCGGGACAACCAGCCCTCTGAACAGCCGCGAGCGGGCGTTACACTTTTTCATGAGTGACTCCCAGCGCAACCTAATTTAAGACGTTGTCACGTCAAAAAAAACATAAAAAATTGCCTCGATAAAAGAAATCTTTATTTAACCTGCTCAAATAATTTTAGGATAATCTGTTGAAAAATGCGGCCTACAGGCGATCACAGCTGGAAATCCGGACATCCAAACGTCCGGAAATACATAAGAATTATAGGGCAATCTGAAACGGCTACAGTATACGGTTCTACAAGAGGGGAGTACATTGGTTCTTAAAGGGTCGGCAATGCGTGTATGATGCTTCTAGCACCATGCACTTGTTTGCCACTGTCGTAGTATATATAAAAAAAGAAGACGCTTCTCTCGCTTCGCTAGCTCAGTCAGTTACATCTCGTTTTATTTAGGGAATGTAAACCTGTCAATTCGTACGGTTTATACTGGTTAATCGGTATATCACCGTTAAATTCAATATACCGTTACTTTCTAAAAAAAAATGGTCCGCATTGCTATTACGCATTCCTGAGCGCACTCATTTCAAACACAAACACAAATCAAAACATTTTGGCAACACTGGCATCCCCGTACTTGCCAAGATCACAGCGTATACGGGACAGAGGTTACATATACTGATCCGCGTAAATTTAAGGGCTATAAAAAAAATCTAAACTGGCTTCGGAAATAACTAGAGCGAATGAAATATCTATATATCGCGTCTTAAGTAAATATAGAAGCACACACAAAATAATACAACTTGAGAGAAAAGTAACGGCCCGATGTACTCCAAAAAATTGGTAAATTTTTACCCATTGCCGATAAGAAAAAAAGGTACACGGTTTTTTGAAAGGCGAACTATTTTTATAATTGCCCAGTGAATGGACAAATGCTAAAAAAATAATAAATGCGGAGCTTTCGGGAGGTGCTCGATAATCGAACCTGTATTATGAACAGCCCTACAAAGTTTTTTCGCATCATCTATTTAAAATTTCTAAAACTATATTGAAAAATACATTGAAAACATGTTTATTCAGGAAAAATCTCTACACCAACAAGCAGGATTTGTAAGTGCGCGCGGCGCCAGTGCTAATAAAAAAAGTTGTAATCTCATCACAGCGAAACAGCTGGACGGATTATTACCAATTTTGGAGCGGGACAACCTAAGATGGTTATAATTTCTACCTGACTCATCATCCTCCTAGCCTTTGTCCCATTTTTTTGAGAATTAATTCTCAATCGGGGTAGGCTACCTAAATCCCAAGATGTGGCGTAGGCACTAGTTTTTACGAAAGCGACTGCCATCTGACCTTCCAACCCAGAGGGGAAACTAGGCCTTATTGGGCTTAGGTGGTTTCCTCACGATGTTTTCCTTCACCGAAAAGCGAGTGGTAAATATCAAATGACATTCCGTACATAAGTTCCGAAAAACTCATTGGTACGGGCCGGGTTCGAACCCGCGACCTCCGGATTGAAAGTCGCACGCCCTAACCACTAGCCTACCACCGCTTTTATAATAATTTCTACCTGACTACGGTAAAAAAATAAGTTTTACTTGGATGAAGTTGATTCCCTACGAATCAACTTCGTCTTAAAAAAAATCGTGATGAAAAAATACGATACAGCTCCGGTGTTGTACCTAAAGAACTATTCTCCTCGTAATAGTGCGCATGCGTACTGGCTATTAGGGTGCGCTTCCACTGAAGCGGAGCGGAGCGGAGACTTGCGGAATCGACCAATCACGAAAATTAAGCGGAGCTGAGATAAAGATTTCATATCAGGTCCGCGTCAATGGAGACACACTCTTAGCGTGGCCCACAGCGCGGAGTGAGCCCCTCTTGCCGTCCATGTTCGATGCAACCCACAAACTGAAGCGCTGTTGTTGTTTTGGTTGTGGCGTGGCTGACTGCACTGTCGCATGCCGCACTCTACTTGCGGCTTTCATCAATCTATGTACCTTTCCTTGACCAATTTACTTACTTACTGGAGATAGCTTAACTAGGTTCGGTTACAAGAGGGGATTTGCGGGAAGTAAATTTTTAGGGTTCCGTAACCAAAGGGCAAAAACGGGACCCTAATACTGAGCCTCCACTATCCGTCTGTCTGTCCGTCTGTCACCAGGCTTTATCTCGTGAACCGTGATAGCTAGACAGTTGAAATTTTCACAGATGATGTATTTTTGTTTCCGGTATAGCACCAAATACTATTCATGATATGATAATAATAATTAAGGGGGCTTCCATACAAAAATAGGGGATTTTCTATGGTATTTCGTTCGACAGGCATTTTCTCATGAACCGTAATAGGTAGACAGTTGAACTTTCACAAAATGTATATTTTTGTTACCACTAAAACGAAAAAAAAAAAGTAAAAATTAAAGGGGTCCTATACAAAGAACGTGTTTTTTGCTCGATATTGGTATGGAACCCTTCCTTTTTTATGTTGTATCTTACCAATAGAGAATATGTACTCATCAGGGGGCCGAGTGACAAAGCATCTGTCACTCACATTCGCATTTCGTCAAAACATGCGCATTTCGTAAAAGCAACCATCATAGGCCCGCAGACAGAGGCTGTATTTAAGAGGCCTTATTTCTTGTAAAATGCTGATGGTTTTAGATTTTTTTCTCTATGATCAAACATGTTTCTAATCATATTACTTATTGATGTTACTACCTAGAACAGGGCTATTGGGATTTATTGGTATATAATTGAAACCTACAGTTTGAATTTTTCATTGAAAATTTTTGTTTAAAAAAACTACTCGAAATTGACAAATTCACGCGGTAAATTAGTTTTTTCAACTTATTATCGAATGCACGCAATGAAACATGAAATAGCTATGTTACTACCTAGAAATCGGGGAAAAGTATTATTCACTTCAAAAAATTGGTTGAAAATATTGAACTATTTGTCATAATATGAAAAAAATATGTTTTATAAAAGGAATAAGGCCTCTTAAGTCCAAGTCACACTTGGACTTCAGTGGATTGCATAACATTTTGGCTTTTATTATCCTTTGCATCTGGTCATAAATACTGTCACAAAATAGTCCTTCCATCAATTTTTCCAAGTCATGCACATAAGTTCAGGGGTACATTAAGCCCGTATATTTTCGCCCTGTCGCCCACTGAAAGGTTAACGAACCAGCCCCGATTCTATTAGAGATACCGTCAGTTACGCGTACTGGCGGGCAGAACGCGCTAAACTGCAAGTGAATTTTATATTCCTGAGTGTACTATTGCACTAGAGAAATGTTGGCATAGGAGCGACCCTGCGGGAGACGAACATTTTACGAAAATACCAAATGGGAAGTTATATTTCAAAAATATATTTTATACCTAGAGGTCCAGGCACTTAGCATTTCCCTCCTTACGGTTTTCAGCAAATAAAATAGTCATCATCATCATCATCATCTCAGCCATAGGACGTCCACTGCTGAACATAGGCCTCCCCTTTGGACTTCCATATATACCGGTTGGAAGCGACCTGCATCCAGCGCTTTCCGGCGACCTTTATGAGGTCATCTGTCCATCTTGTAGGTGGACGTCCTACGCTGCGCTTGCTGGTCCGAGGTCTCGGCCCCATCGGCCATCTGCTCTGCGTGCTATGTGGCCTGCCCATTGCCACTTCAACTTGCTAATCCGGTGAGCTATATCGGTCACTTTAGTTCGTCTACGGATTTCCTCATTTCTGATTCGATCACGTAAAATAAAATAGTAGGTAGCATGGTCTAATGGTAGGTAGTAATATTTTAAGTGATAGGTATATAAGGAGAACATAACTATGGTGTAAGTCCTGCTTCTGGGACTGGGGCTAGCCTAGGGCCTAGGGGTAAATACGGCACTGCCTGGGATCCTTTTCTTTTATAGAAACACCAGAAACACGCTTCACCGAATGCTTCATTCCATAGAATTTTCATTTCACAGAGAAATTTTTCCTCGGAAGTCATACATATTTCAGAAATCTTGAAAATTTCAAGCTGTTAGGTTAGGTTTGGTTTGTGTTATAAAATTCCAACATATCTTATGGTTCTTTTCAGGAAAAAAAACTTTCGATGAATTTAAATTTCTATTTGTAACATTTGTCTATAAAACAAGGTTAAACCATAATACCTATACTGTTATTAAATCCAATACGCCCTGCTAGCCATCGGAAGGGTGTTCGTCCTCACACACTGGAGCCTAAATGGTCAAGAACTGTGAGGAAATTCCCACCGCGAACGCTCCGCATGTGGAATGAGCTCCCTGCCGAGGACCCCGAGGACTAGATGGCAGTAAATAGGTTCTTAAAGAGTCGGCAACGCGCGTGTGATGCTCCTGACGTCGCAAACGTCCATAGGTGGCGGTAACTTTACATCAACTCCTTAATGGCTAGGAGTTAGGGGACTTTATTCTTGTGAAATACGATTTCTTCTCGATGATGTCGGTTATTTTTTTGTGAAAATGTCATTATTCCAATCGCACTGTCTTCTCCTTCTTCCTCGCCTGTTCCCGTTATGCGGGGTCGGCTTTCCTAATCTTGAGGCCTCATTCGATTCAATAACATGTCTCTGGACATTCGTCATCCAGGTAATCTGAGGCCTACCTCTCCCTTTCTTCTTCGTCGCCATGGAAAGGCACCTCAGTATCTCTAGCATAACCTATCATACGCGACTATTTCTCGCGCGAAATAATTAACCGTCTCTTTCTGTGCAGTAATGTGAGAGAGTGACGGGTAGCGCTATCTCGCGCAGCAAGAGTCGCGAAGCATAGTTGTGCTAGGCGGACGGGTATTCCACTTTGTGGTCGAATGCCTCATTTTGTCAACCAATGTAAAACATTACGTACCCTCCAAATTAGACTTCCTTTGATTTTTTCTCACGACTATACCCCGTGCCATCTAAACTTGGAACTATAATGGATTCGCCAATCGTACCCTGATCAGCTATAACTGTCCACTATTATCAATTTCCTTTCTGTTATCTATTCCAGCGATAATGGCACCCAAGTAGCACAGAAGCAGCGTAAGCACTTATACAACCTTTATACAGCTTAAATTAAAGTTATAATGGCTGTATACGGTATACCTAGGGTATTATTAAACAAACCTAGAGTTGTAAATTGACACCATCTATTAAATAGAAAAAAATTAGCTCAATATGTCGTGAAACAAAGCCAAAAAATTATGTCAAAAAATATTTTTTGAAATATGTGACTTCAAAAGTACGACAATTTTATGTTTTTTTTCAATCCAAAAGAAATTTTGAAATTGTTTTCAAAATCCTCATAATTAAACATAACAATAATTGTATGACAACCATGAACTTAAACGCACTTTTTCATGGTAAAAATGGCAACCATACAAATATCGGTACACAACCAATGATGTCATATGTAGGTAGTTTATATGGAGCGTTTTTAGACCTCTGTAGGAATGTTGAACTTCGACGGTCATTTTTGACTTTTGTGCAGTCTAAGTGTAGTTAGTCCCATATAGACATTTGATCCCAATAAATAACAGAATCGATTGCCATCCTCAAAAAAACGGGCCGAAAAGGGTAAAGCTTCAAACAACGAGACTTTTTACGTTCACGCATTCTTCAGAAATAAACAAAATCATTGTTTATTCAAGAACTAATGAGAGTTCCCAGAAGTTTAAATATTTTATAAGTTTCTAAAAGGTTTTTACTGTAAACAATGGAAATTTAACAAATGTCGGCGAGTTTTAGAAGTAACTAAGTTTGGTTGGCGTTAGATTTCGGTATCTACGGTAATGTTTCTCAGAATATTTGGTACTGGGGGTCAATTCAACGTATCATTAGGTAAGATATATCACCGATATCTGTACTATTATAAAATTCTAGATTTTTATTGAAAATATTTTTTCTATGGAGAGAGGTCATGATTTCAGGAAAAAATATAATAGCGTGATGCAGGATCGTCATTTGTTTTATATGGGCGCGCGGCGCCAACCTGACGCCTTCTGGCATAATTTCCTTTGTCCTCGCATCACGCCAAAATGGCTGGACAAATTTTAACCAATTTTGGAACAGAGAAGACGATGGTCATAGGATATTATTTAATTTTAAAATTGTATAATAGCATAGTTAAATAGCCGATATATTGCTTACTGGCCATATATTAAAGTACACTCGAATTAGCACCCAGCATCTGTTTGCTTGAAGACGAATTAGGACAAAATCCCCTAAGGGATAAGTTCAGTTAAGCACTTTGTTTATTTAACGGTAAATGAGAAAAGGCAATGAGCTAAGGGATTGCGCTCACAATGTATAATAAGTAGGTAGTGAGCTATGGTACCTAGTATACGTTTTAGTCTGACACACTTTCAAACGAAAATTTTGTGTTCTTATTGCATTATATAGTAGAGTTGTTAGCCCGCTGTTTTCTAACATAACTGTGCGCATCGGGTTACAAGCATGAAATTTCTACCACAGATAGAGTGTTCTACGGTGATTATTTTCAGATGTGGAGGGAAGTCAGATGTGTCCCCTGTGAGACGGGAGACAAACAAGATTAAATTTGCTGTTTAGTAATATTTTTTAAAATTGTAAATAATCAGGATATATAACTATTAATTTATCGTTCTAAATAAAAAAACTTGTTGTGATTTTTATCTTTTCGGCAATAAACCCAATTTTTTATATCAAACTGTTCTTAAATAAGATAATAAATGAATAGCTGATATCTATTTTACACGAAAACGATGCCGCACAAAACCTAATAGCCTTAACTGATCAGTAATAAAAAAAAAGAAAAAGAGCAGTACTTGGTCCTCTTCACCCCGCTCTCCCGCCACGCAGGGGACGAATCTGACTTTCCTCCACATCTGAAAATAATCACCGTGGAACGCTCTATGTGTGGTAGAAATTTCATGCTTGTAACCCGATGCGCACAATTTAGCGGCTTAGCAACTCTACTATTAATTTTATGTATCTCCGCTTGGTATTTCCGTCGATTGTTTGATAATGTCATGTCTAATAGGGATGGCGATTGAAATAAATTAGTTATATGAATAAAATTGGCTCAATATGTCAAGAAACAAAAAAAATATATTTTTTGAAATATGTGACTACAAAGGTACGCAAATTTTGTCTTTTTTTTTAATCCAAAAGAAATTTTGAAATCGTTTTTGGAAATCCTCATAATATAACAAAACAATCATTGCATGACCACCATGAACTTAAACACACTTTTCTGGGTAAAAATGGCAAATTACTTATTATAACCATACAAATATTGGTACCCATAAGCTCCTAACATAAATTATAATGACGTCACGACTAGGTGGCCATTTGTATGGAGCGTTTTTAGCGCGCTTGGAAAAGTGTTGAACTTTGAATAGCATCATCTGTCATGCTCGCACTTTATTGAAATGAATGTGACAGATAGCATAATTTCGCGCGACAAAGAGCCCCGTGCGATAGTAATTATGCTAGTTGTACTTGTACTGGTATTTGTGTAATGTTTATGTTTCGTACAGCGCTTGGCCTGTTCTGAAAATATAACATTAAGTTGCCGAAATTAACACACTCATCAAAAAACCATTGGTCCAGAATATTGGAATGTTTATCACCGCTGTGCTCGTTACCACAAACATGATACCACTACCATTGTTTTCTTTGTCATCTTAAATTGTGTCTCGACTATTTTCCCCGATTTGTATCGGGGAATTGGGGGACAATCTAGACTACAGGGCCGCAGGGGGCCTATGTTAGTGATAAATAAGTGACAAAGTATCTGTCACTCACACTCGCGTCTTGTCAAAACGTGACGGATGCTTTGTCACTAATTTATTGCGTGACAAAAGCAACCATCATAAGCCCCCAGAACATCTACATATACTATTATAATTATGTGAGTAAGCATAATGTAGAGGTATCATATTTGTGTATGTTTATGATTATGAATATACATATATTAATACCTATTACCTATATTACGTATGTGAACTGATGTTTCTAATTAACCTATTGTTCACTGAAAAAAGAAAATATTTGTTAACAGGAGCCCAAATGCTATAAATCGGAGGAATAATAAATTGAGGGCCAGTAGGTAACTAAAATAAGTTATGTAAAATTTGCATAATTTTGCTTACGACTAAGCGCAATTTGGCTATTTGCTCAAGTAGTTAAACTAGTTGAGCTAGTTTTTTTCGGTGTTGACTGGTAGAGAATGTGCATTCAATCCGCCATGTGTATTTTTACTTTTGTATTTATTGCAATAACGTTAAGTGAAATAAAAAAATACTCAGAGGTCCAATGGTAGAGGTTAAAAGAAACATGGCGGCCGTGGTCACAACGCTAACGATGTCGAACCGACTGATACCTACTGCGGGCCGAAATGACGCTCCATGTAGTTTTTAAGAGTTTTCTCGTATCACAAATAGTATAAGTCGAATGAGTTTATTTCAAAGGAACAAAAAAAACTTATTTACAGTATGAAGAGGCCTTATTCCTTTAAAAAAAATTTTTTTTCGTATTATGACAAATATATTGATAATTTCAACCAACTTTTTGCAGTGAATAACACTTTTCACCGAGTTCTAGGTAGTAACGTAGCTATTTCATGCTTTTATTGCGTGTAGTCGAAAATAATTAGAAAAATCTGATTTTCCGCGTGAATTTTGTCAATTTCGAGTAGTTTTTGAAACAAAAATCATCAATGAAAAATTCAAACTGTAGGTTTCTAGTATATACCAATAAATCCCAATAGCCCTGTTCTTAGGTAGTAACATAAATATTATGTTAAGGCGACGGGTACTGCGAAACTAGCGCCACTTACGAATATTTATTATATCTTCTAAAACAGATCAATTTTCAGTAATTACAAGATATGAGGAGCTGGAAAAACACCCTTCGTATTTATTAAATCATTATACACAATTTCTTGTTCTTTAGTTGTCTCTAAAAACTTGCCCAAAACTATTGTGGCCGCTTTTGACGTGAACAAGTTTTGTGGATAAACTACAGTAAGCAAATTGTGTAAAGTCATTTAATAAATATTAAAGGTGTTTTGCTAGCTCCTAGACTTCAGCTATTTCTAAAAAAATATCAGATTATGAAGGTATAAGAAAAAAATCGAAAGTGGCGCTAGTTTCGCAGTACCCGTCCCCTTAAGAAACATGTTTGATCATAGAGAAAAATGTCTAAAACAATCAGCATTTTAAAAGGAATAAGGCCTCTTAAATAAAGTACAGGTAAATTAAATACCAAATAAACTTACTAATACTATAGGAAAAATAAAAGGATTATAAAAAGATATGTACATTCCAGGTTCCAGTCCCAACCTGTGGCATGGACCGATGCAAGGCCGATCCTTTGGCCGAGAGGTTGCGTCAGCTTTTGGGTCCCCCGACCCGCGACGACAAGGAGTATAGTGAAAACCATGATGCTACAGGCAAACTGACAGCATTTAAAGGACACGCACCTGTATTCAGTTACTGAAATATGTTTCTCCATATCCCTAATAAAGTACCTATATAATATCGCAGTAGATTGATTATTTCTTTTTTTCTATTTTATACAGCTTTCTCTTTTAGGGTTCCGTTACGGAAGGGTAAAAAGCGGGACCCTATTACTAAGACTTCGCTGTCCGTCCATCTGTCCGTCTGTCAGTTGAAATTTCCACAGATTATGTATTTTTGTTGTCGTTTTTTGGCAAAAACAAAAAAGTTAAAAATTATTTAGTGGTACGGAACCGTCGGTGCGCGAGTTAAACTCACACTTGGCCGGTTATTTGCGTTTAATTAGGTATAAAATGTTTAATGATAAAAATTGTGCCCAATTTTTATTAATAAACATTTTAGTGCGAGTCCGACTCGCGCATGAAGGGTTCCGTACCATAATCTATAACAAGTTTGTTGTATGGGACTCCCTTAAATATTTATTTTATTTTTAGTATTTGATGTTATAGCGCAATAGAAATACATCATCTGTCTAGCTATCACCGTTCTTGAGATACAGCCTGGTGACAGACGGGCGGACGAACGGACGGACAGCGAAGTCTCAATAATAGGGTCCCATTTTTATCCTTTGGGTACGAAACCCTAAAAATAGTAGTGTGTTAGTCGCCAAAGTCACAGGGCAAGCTGAAAACCAACGCTGCAACTGTGTCGCACCACACCGGCTAGGCTCCCAGGACATTGCTGAGCTTGTCCTTTTGACAATAAAATGCCAGTCGTTTGTTAGCGAATAGTCTGAAAATAAATAAGTAGGTACAACTTCTGCGCTCAAACGCCAGAGCTATTCTATAAGTCTTAGTGTCGAAACTGTCCCTAATTACAGGGTAGTTAAATAGAAGAGACGTTGCACGGCCAAGTTCTGAACAAATACATTATGCAGCCAGCGGCTCGGAACTCCGAGTCCCGATACAAGAAAGAAACTAAAACATTCAACTAATTAGCGAAGGCGAATGCAAAGGGTCCTTCTCGATTCTACCTATGAATTTACGGCTGAGGATTGCTGAGGATAATTATGTCGATTGAGCTCTGCTACATACAGTCTGACAAAAAAGAATAGAAATTAAAAAGTGGCGATACTGTAGTGTCGTCCCCGTTTTCTTAGATAAATTAGAAAGGAACGACACTACAGTATTGCCACTTTTTTAATTTCTACAATTTTATGTCAGACTGTAGTTTGGCGCATTCATAAATAAAAGAAGATCACGGATCACAAAAAAAGCAAACTGGTATCATGTAGATATGAATTGTCTTACATTGGTAACCTTTCAAACTTTCGCCGCATATATTCGCTCAAAAGAACAGTAAAAATCATACCGACCGGAGTAGTTGAGTTAAGTCCCGATTTTGAAGTGATATATATTTATCCTGAAATTCTCAAATTACAAACCAATACAATTCCTGTCCTTACCGGGGACATTACATTAGCACAAAGAAAAGCAAAATAAGAAGATAATTATGTGACTAAGCGCTACTGAACCAAATTTATCTCAGCTTAGGAAAATATACGAGTATATTTTGACGCCCTCAATCTGATAACTGGGTGAATAAGGAGCAACCCAAAAACTTCGTGAGCTAAGTAGTGTTCATTTCATTACGACACTTGTACGTTTTCTCACTACTGATAACGCCTCATTCCTTCTGTTCGTTGTTTGCTATGGGCCTCCAATTTGTATTAAACTCCCATGGTATGACACTAAGTAGCTAATTAGATGATTTAGAAAGAAAGAAAGAAATACATTTATTCATGACGAGACATAAAACATAATTACATAAAAGGTGTGACAGAAATTATAAGAAGATAAAATAAAACAAATAGCAACTATTTTTATGGCTGTGCCACGAAAAGGTCCCACCTCAGCAAGATGCTAGCTCGAGAGCCAGCGCTGATCTTCCGGTGGGACCATAGGTGGCGCCACGGAGAGCTGCACGCACGAGCGCTAATCGCGTTTAGGATGCGTGATCCTGAACGCACACAAGCGCTGTCAGTGTCACGTCAATTCTAGAGGCATAACCTAAATCAAAAATGCGATGTTTGCGTCGTGAGCACAGCTCTAAAATAAGATAAAACTAATAACATTATACTATACACGGACACGAAACAAGAAAAACTATGAAATAAAATACCAGAATGACAACTCAATAACAAAATACAATCAAACAATGTTGCCAAAAGTACTAAATGATAACTACTGAATTAAGTGAACTCAACTACTTACTACGAGTATTACTATTTACGCTATAACAGTTATATATGTACGTATGACTGATAAGATTTTTTTTAATAAGGCTGTTACTGATATTGACGAGCGTCGCTTGCAACACCTCGACGTAAAACACCCGCCCAAAGCCTTCCTGGGTCGTTCTCAAAATATTTGCACCGCTAATTTTGCATTTTTTTTTTCAACTTGCGATTTTTTATTTTATTTGTTATAGGATCGCTAGAAATATATTCTAATAATCGATATCATGTGGAGGGAAGTAGTTAAATTGAATATTTTAGAAGATACAGGTGTTTGACATTTTAGGCCGACAGGTGAAAGACATCGAGGTCAGGTAAACGACATTTTTTACCAAGTTATCGACAATGGGTACAGCTTGGCGACAAATACGTTCCAATTTAACTGAAATTGTTAGCAGGTTAACGACTATGGTTGAAGGTAAGTGACATTTGAAATAAAAACTACATTGAACTGTCTACGAGTACATTTGTTTGTTTTTTTTTTTTTTTCCTTATTTTAGTACCTAATTTGCATAAAAAAACAAGCATTTAATTCATATCTCATAAGACATTTTTCAAGGGATATTTTGATGCCTATACAATCCAGAAAGGTCTAAACCGGCAAAAAAAGATGGAAAACTCAGCTCTACGTGATTTTATAAATTTCTTGTGAAGGTTCAACAGCGAATCATTTAAATAACGTTTCTGCATCTTAATTGGGCCTCTTTTGACATATTCTTTCACCAAAATAACAGAACTTACTCTAAGTTAAGTTTGAGTAAGTTCTGTTATTCTGGTGGTTGTTTGGGAGGGTGGCACCACTGAAATGCATATATGCATGAAAAAATACGCAAATAAGTATAACGGGTTAGCACAAATTTAACTGGCACGATATTCTATCGCGGAATAGCAAAGCAATATTATAATTTTCATTAATATGGATTTCCGTAAAGTAACGCCTGATTCAATTAATCACTTACATTATTTCTTACTACTGCTGTTTTCATCATCTTCGAGGAATTCCTTCACATCTGATTACCAGAAAGTCTTCCACTGCGTTAGGTGAGATAAGCTATCAGAGGTTTTGTCTGAAGCTGCCAGCTCATCTGGTAACACTTTATAAAGCCTTTACGAGTCTCGATACAGAATGGTGACGGTAGGAGATGTCATATCCAAGAATTTTAAGTTCCCGAAAGGTGTACAACAGATATGCATAATATCTCCCATACCTTTTAACAAATATGGAAATGCAGAGTACATCATACCCTTGAATGATGGAGTGATGGCTTTAAAATAGGAGGAATATTAATATTGAACCTTCGCTACGTGGTTAACACCAGCCTTCTTGAATCATCATCAACCGAAGCAGAAGTGGCCGAACTTTTGGAACTACTCAAAATAGGTCTTGAAATTAATAAAAAAAAGACCAAGCTGATGATACTCGACCATTTTGATGCTTCACCGTCAAGAGTTTGAAACTGTTAATGACTTCCAGTATCTTGGCTCGATCGTCACAAATAGAGGCAGAAGCAAACTGAAGATTCGCAGTCGAATCGCAATGGCCAAAACAGCGATGACCCAAGTCGGCAAAATATGGAAAGATAGAAACATCCCTAACCAAACTAAGATGCACCTCGTCAGTGCGCTTGTCTTCTCCATATTTCTGGGGCTGAGACCTGGACGCTCAAAGCCGCTAACAGGCAGAGGATTGACGCTTTCCAAATGTGGTGCTGACGCCGCCTGCTAAGGATTCTTTGTACAGCATGAAAGTAAAATGGAGTACTCAAACTAAGGTAAGTCGGTAATATATATGTTTTTATTACAACGAAATATGAGTACCCCACGTTGGGATACCGCGAGTGACCTATAAATCATAGTTTTTAAATAGTTTTGTAAAAGTTTTGAAATAATGGTCGTTCGCCTGCCCTATGTGTCGTTTACCTGTTTTTTTCAGACAAGTGAACGACATGCAGGTGATGGACAAAATTACAGTTATATCATCAAAAAAAAAATAAAGTATTTGGTAGATGAACTACATATTTATACACGTGAAAATAGACCACACTTTACGTATTATAAATTAAAATTAATGCAATAGTACACACATCAACCAAAATATGGAAGGCAGGATATATACTACATACCCATTACAAACTCCCGCTCGCCTAAGTGTATTCACCATATTTTTTTAGTGCAGTGCACTGGCGACGTCTCACTTGGAACACTGTTAGGTGGCAACTGAAGATCTCGATTTATGCGGGTTGAGGCAGGGGAAACGAAATAGTGGTCACACAGATGTCATGTTTGTCTCATGACAAGTGAATGACAGAAAATGGCGTGGACAATCTTAAATTGTAAATAATTCGTAACATAAGCATACAATTATTATTTGACATAGTATTTATCATATATGAAAATAAAATGGAGTACTCATCCTTAGCTAAGTTGGTAATAAATATGTTTTTATTACAACGAAACATGTGTAATTGTGTACCTCGCGTTGGGACACGGCAAGTGACCGACAAAACCTAGTCTTAAAACTTTTTTTGTCTATTAATATACTTAGATTTTATTTAAAAGCATTTGGCTTCTATGTAAAAAGTGTCTATAGATATGTGATTATAATTTGTAAAAAAAAGTTCTAAGACAAACCTGTAGACAGGTGACTTTGCAAATATTTTGAGAACGACCCTCCTATACTTACACAAACAATAACAAATGTGAGTTGCATTGCGCGCCTTGCAACAGAACCTTTAAAAACAAATTTGATTTGGCAATTCACATACGTGCACATGACCGACGCTCGTGAAGGTCGTGGAGCCAGGTTTGCCGTTGACGTCTAGGAGGACTACATTTTCCTGTTTTCATATACGAGGACATTTTCTTAAAGATAATTTTCGAAAGAGGGTGTTCGGAGGTGTCCCTATAACCTACAGGTGTTTTTAGATGTTTGTAACTCTGACAAAACGCCTCAACTGGTGGTGACTTGAAAAATAATTGGTATAGAAATGACCTACTGGACTAGATGGTTGTTGAATACTTTTACCCGACTCCGGAGATAAAAAAATAATCACGATAAGTTTTACTGATGACAATGATCCAAATTTGGATCAAAAAACTCCTCTTTGTACCGGAGAACGACCTTAAATAGAGAACCAACGTCTTTCTGTAGGCTTAGTGGTTTGGAACTCTCTCTTCAGCACACCGAAGGCTATGTGGCTCGTGTGACCCATTAGATACACTGTAGGTGCCTTTAGAAACGTGTTTTGAAGCTAAACAGTATATAGGATGAACGAGCAAGCGAGAGAGGGCGCTGTTAGTTTTATAAATTTATGAAACATGTAATGTCTCATTTTCTTTAATGTGGGTACACCACAATTTTTATTTAAACTATGAATACAAATCAAAGCTTAAAGAAAAATTGAAAAAGGAGCTACCTGGTGGAAGGGACCGGGAATCGAACCCGGTAGCGAAGCGAAGTGGCTAATGCGCTGGACCGGTAATCCAGAGGTACCGGGTTCGATTCCCGGTCCCTTCAACCAGGTAGCTCCTTTTTAAATTTTTCTTTAAGCTTTGATCTTTGTATTCATAGTTTAAATAAAAATTGTGGTGTACCCATATTAAACAAAATGAGACATTACATGTTTCATAAAGTATACAGGATGTATTTCAACAAAGACTTCAGTACACCTAAGGCTAAGTGGGTCATGTGAACAGTGTGAACCATTAGGTACACTGTAGGTGCCTTTAGAGACGTATATTGAAGGTAAACAGTATACAGGGTGAATTTCAACGAAGGCTGGAGAAAAGCATGCTTGGTATTCGAATTTCTGACAGGCAAAGAAATAAAATCATAAGAATTAGAACTAACTTAACCCACATCTTGGAAAGAGTGAGAATACTGAGATTGAACTGGGCTGTGTACGTTTGCAGAATGGATCCAGCCAGATGGACCAGAAACGTGACAGAATGGACACCAAGAGGATGGAAAAGGAAACGCGTACGTCAAAGGAAAAGGTGGTGCGATCTCTTCTCTAAAAAAGTTGGGACAGACTGGATGCAAAAAGCATGAGATAGACGGCTGTAGAGGGAAATGGGGGAGGCCTACGCCGAATAGGCGACTTTTATCATAAATTAAGGAAACGTAGTTTATATGCAATGTAATGTTAAGGTAATAGAATAAAGGCTTTTTTATTTTATTTTAGTATACAGGGTGCCTCGAAATACGATACGGGGTGGAGCGACAATTTTACGAAGGCAGTTTATTGCGAACATAAATATAATACGCGGCCTATTTGCGGTAATATACGCGCGCCGCTATGCAAAGGATGCCGGGAATTGCTTTCTGATTTTTGACAATAACTTAGAAATAGCTCTGGGAGATTGGCGGTGTGAGATTTTTCGGTTTGCTGACGAATGGTATATTTAATTACTTATCCCAAGTCTTTTTTATTTTGTCATTGTTACGCTTTACGACTAGAATTTTCAATCAGAACTTTCTAAACAAATAACGCAGTTAGGTTCAACACAGCGGTAAAAAAAGGTTTTGGTTCCGAACGGAGAAGGAAATTACACAGTTGTGAAAAGAAACAGTTAGGTACCTAAAATAGTTAGGTAAGTATGCCAAAAAGAAGCACCGATTTGTATACGGTCATGGAATAAACATTATTAAGCCAAGAAATTAACCTGTTTCAAATTTGAATACACTTTTATGTTCGTCACTTTTGTTATCAGAAGGACTGCTCCGATGTTCGTAATTCGACCGGCAAATAGTTCTATCCCTGTCGATCTCTTGTCAAAGTATATTTAAGTGAGCGGAACGGCACTACACGACGATCGAATTTCGAACATCGGAGTAGCCCTTCAGCTCAGCACAGTGAAATGGGCCCGCCGGATCGCAATAATCATCTCCATAGCTTTGTGGTTTCCGTCATTAATTGATGTTTCACCAATGAGCCATCATCGCATATCAACTACAAAGTACCGTAGGTGTGCGTTATGTCGGTGGATGACATAAGTGACGTTAGAGTGCCAGACGGACAAGTCGCAGGCTTGCAAGTACGTCAAGTTGTACGTCATACGAGTTCGAAACAATATGTCGGGCCGTTCCTGACAATTTCACGATATGTCTCACGAAAGTTGTAATAAGATTATTACCGTAAGTATAGTATTTTTGGTGTGATGATGCAGGGACGATACGTGGACGTCAGGAAAACAAACGTGTACATGTAACAGTCGGCTTTAATCTTCTGATAGACATACAACACAACAATTACCATCTGGTCTTAAGTACTAACAAGTTCTTTTGTGTATCATAAACAATCTGTCTAATTTGACAAGCACTCATTCAGCGGTGTTGCCACCTCTCTTCATAAGGCGGTCGCCACACCACCCCCCCACGGAGAAGGAAAAATCGTCAAAAATAAAAGAAATTATCGCGTTTGCTAAATTTAACCTTACGACCGGATCGCGTGGTACACGCAGGTGGCTCTGGTTGGCTTGCTGGGGCAGTAGCGTCTGGGGGCAATCCCAAGGTCCCTTTCTCAACGCTACGATTGGGAAAGTGCCCCGCAGACGACGAACTGTCCGGTGCAGTAACATCCTTGAATTGTTCGTGGGGTTCAGGATCGGAGGACAGCAGGAAAGCGGGTTTAACGCGGTCGACGCTCACTACAACCCTTTTTCCCTTGATGCTCAGGGCTAAAGTTTTCCCGTCGGCTGACCGAGATAGGATTTCAAAAGGGCCAGAATAAGGAGGTTGTAGTGGGCGCCGCACTGTATCATTGCGCAGAAAAACATGAGAAGCTGATGCTAGAGCCTTAGAGACGAAAATGGCTGGTTCTGCATGGCGAGAGGCTGGAACCGGTCGTAGAGCTGCCATTTTCCTTCGAAGTTGTGAAACGTAATCAGCAGGGTTCTCCAACCGATCTGGAACAGGTGTAAGCATCTCTCCGGGTAGGCGCAGGGATTCCCCGTATAGCATTTCCGCAGCTGTGGCCTTAAGATCGTCTTTAAAAGCAGTACGCATGCCCAGTAATACCAGTGGAAGAGCCTGCAACCAAGACTCGGAATGGCACATGAGGGCAGCTTTTAATTGCCGATGAACTCGCTCTATCATGCCGTTTGCGCATGGATGGTAGGCTGTGGTTCTGATGCGTTTCGAAGATAGAGTTTGGGTTAGACGGCGAAACAGATCAGACTCAAATTGAGTTCCTTGATCTGTAGTTATTATGGACGGTGTGCCAAAACGAGATATCCACTCACGAATCAAAGTATCGGCTACCTCTTCTGCCGTAATCGAACGCATAGGCCACGCCTCTGGCCACCTTGAGACTCTATCTATCGCAGTTAGGCAATAACGGAATTCTTTGCAAGTGGGAAGAGGTCCTACAATGTCAATGTGGATATGCTGGAAACGGCCGGAGGGTTGGACAATAGAACCGAGAGGTGCCGAAATGTGTCTTGAGACCTTAGCACGTTGGCAGTCTATGCATGATTGAGCCCAACGTCGGGCATCATTTCTTATTGAAGGCCAAACATACCTGCCAACAAGGAGTCGAGTAGTGGCACGTACGCCAGGATGGCTCAGGTTATGCAACTTATTAAATGCTGCACGGCGGAACGGAGGGGTTAAGTAAGGGCGAGGCTTTCCAGTTGACAAGTCGCATTGAATGGAGATATTTGTGCCGGGAACGGTAAACTTGGCTAGTTTGAGACTAGAGTTGTTTTGGCACAAATCTGCGAGTTCTTGATCTGACTTCTGTGATTTTGAGAGTCCCTCGTAGTCTTCTTCCAAGGAAATGGCCTCAATTCGGGAAAACGCATCAGCGACAATGTTGTCTTCTCCTTTAATGTACCGAATATCCGTTGTGAATTGTCCTATGAAGGATAGCTGATTTAGCTGTGACGGCGGAAGTTTATCCCGGCGTTGTACGAAGGCGTACAGCAGCGGTTTGTGATCCGTGTAGATCGTTACGTGCTGCACTTCGAGTATGTGCCGGAAATGCTGAACGCTCTCGTACACCGCAAACAATTCCCTATAATACGCTGGCCACTGAGTCTGTTCCGGAGTCAACTTTCTGCTAAAGAAAGCAAGAGGGCGCCATTGATTATTGATGAGTTGCTGAAGGCAAGATCCAATGTGAACGCTCGAGGCGTCCGTGAACAGTCCAAGAGGCGCGCCGTTGACTGGATGTTGTAGTAAAGTTGCATTTGATAGGCTTGTTTTGCAAGCATCAAAATTCGAGAGAAGCTCGGGTGTCCATATAAATGGCTTAGCGCCCTTGCCATTTGTTGCTGCTACTGCCTCGATCAGAGGTGCCTGTGCCTTCGCGGCGTGAGGAATAAAACGGCGGTAATAATTTAACATTCCAAGGAAACGGCGCACCCCTTCGACGGTCTTCGGAGGCGGGAAATCGAGTAAGTTTTGGATACGTTCTTGCGGCGGGCGAGTACCTTGCGAACTTATATGAAATCCTAGGAATACGACTTCTGAGGCGCCAAAAACGCACTTGGAGGGGTTAATAACGATTCCGTAGTCTTGGAGGCGCTTCAAAAGGGTTCTGAGGTGCTCTTCGTGTTGAGCCTCATCTGCCGAGTAGACGAGGATGTCATCTACATAGGGAAAAACAAAATCAAGACCCCGTGTGACCTCGTCGATGAAACGCTGGAATGTTTGACCAGCATTCCTTAATCCGAAGGTCATAAACGGAAACTCGAAGAGGCCAAACGGGGTAATTATGGCGGTTTTCGAAATGTCATCCTCGGCCACTGGGATTTGATGGTACGCCTTCACTAGATCGATAGTACTAAAGACCTTTGCCCCGTCAAGGTTATGTGAAAAATCATTTATGTGACGCACCGGGTAGCAGTCTGGAATAGTCCTGGCGTTAAGGGCTCGATAGTCTCCACAGGGGCGCCAAGAGTGGTCCTTCTTCGTGGCCATGTGCAATGGAGAGGACCACGCACTTTGCGAAGGTCGCGCAGTACCATTCTGCACCATATCCTCGAATTCCTTTTTAGAACCTGCTAATTTATGAGGCGCCAAACGCCGAGGTCGACATGAAATCGGCGGCCCATCTGTGGTCCGGATGTGATGCACAGTGTCGTGTTTTATCACACGTGGAAAACCAGGAGGCTTAGAAACATCTGGGAACTCTGTAAGCACTTGTGCGAATACAGGGTTCCGGCAATCTACGGCTTTGACGCTGGAGTGATCAGTTAAAACCGCTAAAGCTGTGGTGTTCAGTCCTGTTGTACCATCAACTAATTTATTTATGCGGCAATCAGGTAAAAGGTGGTAATGTGCCAGAAAATCTGAGCCAATAATAGCAACACTGACATCTGCAAACACAAACTGCCACATAAAGTTTCTACGTAACCCCAAGTCTAGGGTAAGTGTAATAGTACTATATGTTTTTATGCTGCTACCATTGGCTGCACTGAGTTCCCAGTCAGTGGGTTTTCTTTGTTCTTTAAGCCAACGGTAAGGGTAGCAGCATAAATCCGATCCTGAATCTATTAAAAATTTATGTTTTGTACACTTATCTACAACAAATAATCGACGGCCTTTACTTTTTTGTTAATGAAAACCTTCACCGTGGAGAAGTGTAACAAATAACCACACAAAACACTTAATATAGTTTAGTAACACTACAAATATTAACCTTAATTAGATGGTTAATTCAAAGTAACAATCCACCGCTATTGTTTTGCTTCAAATAAATATTGTTTTACTTCACAAATATTATTTCAACATACAATTGTAATCTTTATTGGCTGTGAAAGTAATGCTGTTTTTTTTTTACTGATAAACAAAGGAGATAATTAATATGCAAGGCAGCAACAATAAAAATGATAAATTATATACATGTAGCGCACACCTAAAAATAAAGTTCTGATTGTCCGGGCACACCAGTTTGTTATTGTGTTAGACGTATGTGTTAAATGTTCCCCAACACACGAATAAAGCAAATTAAACGCTACTGATATCAGTCTGTATTAATGTACAATTTACTTACAAGTGTCTGTAGTTAGCCATGGAGCACAAACAATCCCACTGTGATACTTTGGGGTACCGCACACGCGTATCATCGAATTTATGCACTTCACCACACTTTTACACTGTTATAAATCCGATCCGCCCGTCAACACCATGCTATGCAGGCGAAACGATGCTTTTGGAGCCGGGAGCACGGGGGGCTTCCGCGGGGCCGGCACCGGCAGGCGCGGGACTGACCATTACTTAGGCGCTATAGAAGATGCGCCCCGATGCTGCTCTGGATTGAGGCAAAACGGCCTGGCGGCTTATTTGTAGCCGCACGCGCAGGACGGTCGGACGACTCCTATTCAAAGAGTCGGGGGTCACCACTTTGGTGTGATGATGCAGGGACGATACGTGGACGTCAGGAAAACAAACGTGTACATGTAACAGTCGGCTTTAATCTTCTGATAGACATACAACACAACAATTACCATCTGGTCTTAAGTACTAACAAGTTCTTTTGTGTATCATAAACAATCTGTCTAATTTGACAAGCACTCATTCAGCGGTGTTGCCACCTCTCTTCATAAGGCGGTCGCCACATATTATTGTGAACTAAATCTAGTATTTGCCAAATATGCTATCTTGCTGGACCACTGGCTCATTAGGTTCGTTTGCAAGTTGGCATGTTGCTTAGTTAATTTAGTGCCAAGAGCCACTGATTGGCACCCGCAACCAACACCACGGGGGTCACATATTTAGCAAGGCTTGATTTAGCTAACTGACATAAAAAGAAACGAATTTCTTGACAACACGTAATTCACCCATCTATCTCCGAATGATTATGACTATGGCCATTACTTGACTTTTATGCTCCCGAAGATGACTTAATAAAAGATTGAGAGAGAAAAAGAAAGAAAAAGGAAAAAAAAACATGAAATAAAATACCACAGGTGGTTCTTTCTTTTGATTATCGCAAAAGTCATCTCAGGACTGAATTTTATTGGTTGTTTGGGTGAAATGAGACACAATTGGTCGTGGCGCATGGCGACATGACAGGCCGAAGCGTGCTGGTTCTGAACAAACAAAGCTGGAAGAATTAAAATGTTTTCGATCCTTTGATGTTTATTCTGATGTGCATAAAAGTTCAGTAAGTGAAATAAGGTTCCTCATTGAACTTACATAACTAATGTTTTGCACGACAGTATTAAAAAGTTTAATTATTCCCATATTCCAAAAGTTCTTTTAACCAAATTCTCTTTGGATTTACTACTTATTTATTTCACTTTGAGTATCGATTCCATCTTAAATTCTCGCCAGCTCAAAGCGCATTTAACCGAAAACACGTCCCCGAACCTTCTTCAAAAAACCAGCTAAGTGCGAGTCGGACTCGCGCACCGAGGGTTCCGTAAATAAAAAAAATTTAACTTTTGTTATTTTTTTTGTTAAAGCGGCAACAGAAATAAACCATCTGAAAATTTCAATTGTCTAGCTGTCGGTTCATGTGATACAGCCTGGAGACAGATGGACAGACGGACAGACAGCGGAGGCTTAGTGATAGGGTCTAGATTTTACCCTTTAGGTACGGATCCCTAAAAAATTGACCACGTCGTCATCGACGATATAACCAATGTTATCAAAACTAACAAAACCAAATAGCCACTTGAATATTCTTTTTCCTCCGTGGTTACCCGTCGTGGTCGTGGTCGACGTTGAGTTGAATCAGCTCATCAAAATGATCACTGCAGAATTGGGTTGGATGCAAACGGTAGAAAAGTCGGCAAAGAGAATATCTTATCGGGCACGGAGTCTGAATAAATACTGCATTCGAAACGGGAATCATTTGTGTATTAGCTTTTAGATAGGTACACTCGGCGTCAAAAAAATCGCACATCTCGAAAGTTTCGTTTTGAGTGAATACAGCTCATACATAATTTATTGTACCCTAATAATATTAATAACATTTAAAAGCGCAATTAATGACCTTTTAAATGAGTTATTGTTTGTTTTCGTAAAAACAATCATCAGCAAAAAAATCAAGTTTTGAATCAAAAGTCCCAAAATCCGCGTTTGGCGGGTCACTAATTGCGCCCCCATAGACGGGTATAACAGAGGGGATAAAAGTCAATTAAGAGTCATTCGCTATCCAGACGTCACTGAGGTCACACCTGAACAGCTACAGCAAGAGAAAACCTTTGAAAATCGATACCACAGCAGAAGAAGCAGCTCAAGTTATTGCACTACTGCAATCTGGACTAAGACAGGCTGAAGTTGCTCGGCGTCTGAATATCAGCCGTTTTCGAGTACGAAGAGTATTCCAGCGGTTCGAGGAGACTGGCGGCTACATCAGGAGGCATGGATCCGGGAGACGACGCTGTACTTCCGGTATAGACGAAGGGTTCTTTGTAACGACTTCTTTGCGGAATCGTTTCTCCAAGCGAGCTGTTGAGCTCCAGCAGCAGCTTTGAGCAGCCCGCAGAACTTCGGTGAGCGTATCATCGATCAGAAGAAGACTGCGAGAGAGGAATTTACTGCCCCGTAGAGCCGCTACGGGCCCCCAATTGACTGCACAGCACCGGAATGCCAGAAGAGGATTTCGCACTCGTCACGAGAATTAGACGTTTGCCCAATGGAGGAATGTCCTCTTTTCTGACGAAACGAGGGTGTGCCTTTACACCAACGATAGGCGCAGGAGGGTGTACAGGAGACAGGGGAAGCGGTACACAGACCGTTGGATATGGGGGTGGATCCTGCATGTTCTGGAGTGGCATTTCCGTCGACGGGAAAACGGATCTTGTATGCGTCTCCCGGGCTGGAGGTGGCCGTGGCCAGGGGTCCCTGACTGCTCAAGGGAACAAAGCGGAGAACCTGGATCCACATGTGGTCCCTCATGCTGATTATGTTGGACCTGGCTTCCAGTTTATGTACGACAACGCCCGCTGCCATACAGCGCATATTGTTCGGGACTACCTGCATGCTGCTGGTATCTCCGTTATGGCGTGGCCAGCATGGAGTCCTGACATGAATTCAATCGAACACCTTTGGGATCAGCTGAAAAGGCGGGTGCGGTCGCGTGATCCTGCTCCTGTCACTCTCGATGAGCTTCATGTACCCGTCATCGAGGAGTGGAACAACATCCCTCAAGAGAGTATCGTGACGCTCATCAGGTCCATGGCTGATCGCATGGCAGATCTTCGGAGGGCCAGAGGAGGCAACACTAGATTTTAAGGTTAATTTTAAGTTTTATTTTTTGTTATTGTAGCGTTTTTCATTTTTGTATTTTTTGTGTAAAAAAAGATTTTTCCTTTTTCCTGTCATTTTTTCTTTTTTCCTTGGAAGATTGATTGGAAAATGTCATTTTCTGATAGAGGGTTTTATCACCTTTCAAATGAGACCCCATAGTCATAGCTTGTCATACATAATATACGTTTTACGATTGCTCGAAGGAAGGAATTGAAGATGTGCGATTTTTTTGACGCCGAGTGTAATTTCGGACACCTTTACACAATAGTACATTACGGCAGAGACCAGTAAGTAAGCCATACTGGCCGAGTAGGAATTAGACGGACCGAGCCGTAGGCGAGGTCCGGATATAATACGAGGCCAGGATGGCTCTTACGGTCGAAGCAAGTATAGTGCTTTTCTCAAAAATTAAACAAGAAAATTAGATAAAAAATATATTTTGTAGGTGACATTCATATTCGGCCATTTTCCAATGAATATTTTTGTTATATCCCATTATTACACATAGTGATATTCGTCGTCGCAGGCACCATTAACTCCCATGATAACAACCTATAACAAATATAATTATGAGTTTATACTTGGATAAAAGATATAGTTATATCGTTATCAAATAGTGGCAGCATTTATTTACCTTCATCGCCAAAATGGTTATCATCTAGAGCTTGATTTAAGAACTTTTCTATATTTTGCTGCTGAATATTTGTGATTTCTTTCCTTTGTAACCATCCGATTGTCTCAGAAAGATTGTTGAAATATTCTGACCTTATCACACATAATCTGACCAGTTATTAACTTGATTTTCTTCCTTCCATTTAATGAATCTCTTGTATTTTTTTATATCTCCTTGGATTTAGTCGGAAGTAAATTATTTTAGCTAACTCTGCCTCCGCTCTTAAGTATGGAGGAGTGCCGTCTATTCGGAATCAGACTCGTCTGAACTCATTTTTGCTGAATTATTGTAATAGATCACACAAACAAATTTGAAATTTTTGTCTTTTAATTTAAATCCCGCCTTAATTTCTTTTTTTATAAATACTGCGTTTAATTATTTGCACTGTCTTACAAATCTAAGTCTTAAAGATAAAATTTAATTATTGTTATACATTGTTGTATTTTCTAACTAATTTTCATATCATAAAGCTTACCTTCAATTTTAACTCCGAGGTTTTTTCTAAACGACACAAAAAAGGAAGGAATTCCAAAATATCATTGTCATTTTACACAGCACAATTATGAACTAAACGCTGCATACAAACTTCCGCCACTAAACCTTGTCGCTACTTTTTTATTTTTTTAAATATGCATCTTGAGTTACGTTTATACTGCCAATAGTGCTAACCTCTTTTTATTTTACATTTGCTATTAGTGTAAATTGCAAGTGTATACTGCAATGTCGTCTCTTTCTATTTAATCTATGAAAAAGGGACGCCACTTTTTAATTTCTACAATTTGCTGTCGCACTGTACTTATAATTAAAACAATTTGTGGAATGCATCCTTTTTAGGGTTCCGTAGTCAACTAGGAACCCTTATAGTTTCGCCATGTCCGTCTGTCCGTCTGTCCGTCTGTCCGTCTGTCCGTCTGTCCGTCTGTCCGTCCGTCCGCGGCTTAGCTCCGTGATCATTAGTACTAGAAAGCTGAAATTTGGTATGAGTATGTGTATGTATCACGCCGACAAAACGGTAAAATAAAAACTAAAAAAAAAATTTTTTTTCGGGTACCTCTCGAACACCTAAAGTGGGGGTGATTTTTTTTTTTCGTTTCAACCCTAGTGTGTGGGGTGTCGTTGAATAGGTCTCTTGAAAATAATAGGGGTTTTCAAACATTACTTTTTGATAAAGTCAGTAGTTTTGTAAATATTCGCTCCGAAAATAAAAAAAATTGTGTCCCCCCCCCTCTAACTTTTGAACCACAAGTCAAAAAAATATGGAAAAATTCATGTTAATGCGGCCTTATAAGTACTTTCAATGAAAACTATATTGAACAAAATCGGTCAAGCCGTTTTTGAGTTATCGCCAAATTTCATATTTTTTCTTTAAAAGGTCGTAAGTTGACTTCCAGAAGGTAATAAGTGATTACAGTTTCTAGGGCGTTTACGACCTTTTTATAGAGCTTAAAATCTGTCTTAACTTAAACCTCGGGCTTAAAACAGCAGTTTATTGTGAAGGATGAGCAACTACGGAACCCTACACTGAGCGTGGCCCGACATGCTCTTGGCCGGTTTTTTACATTTATATACGACCTCATCGCCTTCACATCCTTAGTTTTTTTATAGGTCGGTGACGATGTAAATCGTGTTTCGATATTCAAATATCTTGATACGTAATAGGATTACATACTTACTTACTGGACAAATATTGATTCCAAATTTAAAATCTCGCTGTTTACTGGACACTTCTAAAAAGTCTTCGGTATGTTCCACTTACTGTAGTCTATCTAGCGATGGTAAGGCAACATTACATGCAATTTTTGAGAAAATCAATTTAGTCTCACAGTAAGCTCTAGTGAGCTAATGTTATGGGCCCTAGATGGCGATATATCTATACCATTATAAATTATTTAGATTTGTATTGAAGTTGAGTTTTCTATGAAAAGGGGTCATGATTTCAGGAAAAATCTTAATAGTGTGATGCAGAATCGTCATTTGTTTTGTATGGGCGCGCGGCGTCATGCCGGTCTGGCGTCATCTGTTTTCATAATTTTTCTTGTCCTCGCATCACGCCGAAACGGCTGGGCAAATTTTAACCATTTTTGGATTAGGAATAGCTGGGCATCCAAAGATGGTTATAGGATACTTTTTATCCGTCTACGGTAAAGAAAAAAATATGCGTCCGAAGTTGCGGGTACTCCTAGTATACTTGTAAAGTGCTGGTAATGTTGTTATATTTATCTCAGATGACAATGTATGGGGTTTGTACAGGATCACACATTGTGGCGGGCTATAGGGGAAGGCCAAGGTTCTGCAGTTTACGTCTGTGGCTGAGCGTGTCTAAAGCAGGAACTACGCCTTCCACTTTTAGTTACAACGTCAAACAGAATCAATAATTACGGTTTTTACGCCAATTAACAATAGAATACAGTTTTCAGACGGCCTTTGCGAAGTTCATATTAATAGGAGATACCTCTTCTTTGGTGTTAGTGTTTTTGTGTTTAATTAAAACTTTTTTTAAATATGTATACGTATAAATAAACTACTTGTGCAAAAAGAGGACTCCTTAACTACCTACACACATTTTTATTTACAATATATCCAAGTCGATTAAATCCATAAAGACAGTTCCAATCATTATTCATACTTAACTGAATATAGCGCATGGCGTTAAGTTTATTCCCAACTCAACCCGCACGTGACGGAACTCTTTAATGTGAAATAATTTCCGCATAAAGTTTACCGATCGAACTAACATCCGCAGAAGTGTAAAAAGGCGGTAAAACGACTGTATATAAAATAAAGGGTCATATTGGCCGTAATTTTAATGTGTAAAAAGATTTTTAAGATTTTTTGTGAAAATAAAAGTACCTCTTAATGTTAATGTTTATTATGAAACGTTTGCTGCGCTATGATGGTTTCTTTTATCACGCGATATAAGTGACGAAGCGTCCGTCACGTTTTGACAAAATGCGTGTGAGTGACATATGCTTTGTCACTTATTTATCACGTGATAAACGCAACCATCATAGGCCCCCTGATCTTTTGAATTGTATATTTTTTTTACAAATATACCCCTCTCCATAGAAAATGTTCAATTTTCAATACAATTTCAGAATTGTATAATAGTATAGATATAGTAAGATCGGAATAGATGCCGGAAAATCCTGCAGTTAGACTGTGTGCATAATGAATGAGAACGAGAATGCATAGGGAACAGGAACTACTAGCGTGTATAGTTATTTTAAAATGTCAAAACTTTGTTAAGTTCGTTGTTAGTGCAGCGGGGCTTTTGATTAATAAATTATAACTTACGACCTTACCTAGGGGTTTTCGGTGCAAATTATACGTGCACCAAAACTCCCGGGGTATGCTTACGACTATCTTGTAAAAAGCAACTAGAGTTGTATATTGCACAGATCTAAGAAAGCATACTTCTACCCAGTTTAAAACTGAGATGCAAAACCGTAGGAGAAAAGATAACATGTATACGAGTAATACCAATCACTGCCACGAAGACAACGTTTTCCAGTAGACAATATGTCTAGCAGTGAATATCTTTCTGCCCGTAGTAACATAAAACGTTATTTAAAAGTAAGTAATAAAATTTAGTCCCAGAACAAAAAAAAGTAAATATATATTAGGTACGAGTCGTTTTCAAAAAACATGTACTTAGTCATAACAACATTATCTTAACATTGTCACCACATTGCCAAAAAATTGACAAACCATTGTTTTAACAATGCAATAAACTTCAGGGGCATGGTTGCTTTTATCACGCGATAAAATAAGTGACAAAGCTCCCTTCACGTTTTGACAAAATGCGGGGTCATTCTTGAGAATCGAATTCTTCATGTGATTCCCTTGGCGATTTTTATTTTTATATTTTTTTACCTATTTGCTAGAAAATATGAAATTGTATTTAATTTTACGCAGATTTATCAAATAGGCACCACTTTTAGTCAATTTAATACAGAAATATACCACTTTATGTTTTCGCCGCCTGGGGAATAAGAAAAGATGACATGGGAATAAGAAAAACGCCAAAGGAATCATAAAAAAAAGTACAGGGGAATAATATTCAGATCAGTTTTTCTTACATAAATAAAAAGTTTTACAAAGTGTAGGGATACAAAAATTCACAGTGTTTTATTCGAATTAATTGGCAATTTTCTTAATAATCGAACCACCGTCGAGGTATAAAAATTGCTGGGCATAAGCATCTTCTCTTGAATTCAGCTCAAAATCATTAGAGACCATGTACCTAAATGGAATAAAATTCTAAATCAATGATTCAGTCATCTGCAGCGCGAATTAAAGGGAAATTTATTTTCTTTTCATGAAAAAACAAGAAAACTGTGATTCCCTTGTTCGAAATTAGAACCAGAGGAATAAGAAAAAAGTATGTTTTTTGTCGATTCTGCCGAAACTTAAATTATTATAAGAACAACTATTAAGTCAACACATGCAGGCATTCATGTAGTTTTCTTTTTACTAAACACTAAGTACCTATTGCAGATATAAAATTTTATATAAAAAATCAAGGGAATCAAAATCATAGTGAACCAAAGCCAAGTGAATCATATATTAGCCTTCATAGCTAAGAATTCCAGCAACTAGTCGCGACCATTCCCCGCATATCTGGAAGCGTTACTGACGTTTGCCAAGCCCGGCCATTGCAACTGGTCAGATGACGTTTAAGTAGGGATGTGCGCCCTGTTGAATGAGGCACCAGGGGAATCATAGCTTAGCTCTGGACAAACCTTTAACATAGTTTTTTTTTTAAATTACGATACACACAGCAACCATATTTTTTCTTCTAAATAAATAACTTATATTCTAATAATTTAACTCAATTCTATACTTGATTTCAATTCACAACATGTACTTTTTGGGGTAGTTTGTTAAAAAAATGGCGAATGGACGCACCAAGGGAATAAAGTTTTATGTGTTTAATATTTTTTTACAGTTAATTATACTCAACTTAAACAAAAAATATATCATGCTCCAGTTAGATTAGGTGCTAATGTAATATATAAAAAATACTATGGTCAATTATTTCAATTGTGCGGGTACTTTATCCTTCTGGACGCTGTAAATTGACCCTTTCAAGAATCACCCAGTGTGAGTGACAGATGCTTGTCACTTATTTATCACGTGATAAACGCAACCATTATAGGTCCCAACGTATAAATCATCAAAGTCGTTAAACACCAATCGATCGTATCGTTATCAAAAATTAAATTATTTCAAACCAAATAGGATCAGGTTGCTGGAAAAGCCAGTAAAAAGACCAAGAATACTTTGTTGTTGCAAAAACATTGCAATAAAATAACAGTTTCATAAAGAACGCTTGTGCCAAAACCAATTTATTCACTGGCCAGCTGCCAGCAATATTCGAATTAAATTAATCTAGGTAAAGAACCAACCACCCGTTTGATTAATCTCTTAGAATACATGTGGATTAGGAAATACATTAGATATAAATTCAATAGCCGTCGAATATATACCATCTACGGACTGATTAAAAAAATACAGAACATTTTTCCCTTTGATATTCGTAAAAGTCCCTGAGAACTTTATTAAAACACGATGCAAAGAGAATTATGGCGCTTGAATTTTCCGCTAGAGGCGCTAGTGTCGAATGAGTGCAAAAGAATTTTCAAATTCATACCAATAAACTACCGATATTTAAGGACTTTTATCGCAATTTTCACAAAATTACTCTTGATCGTCGTAAATATTATGTTCTTCCTGGTTACTGGCAGGTATATAATACGGATTCACTCGATATAAACACAGAAAAATAAAAGAAAATTGGGTAAAATATTCACAACAAAAAAAAAGTTAATAAGTGACCCGATAAATAAGTGACAAAGCATCCCTTACAACAACAAACAACAACAAATCCACTTTATTGCACACCTCAAATACACAGGGATAATAAAAATGAGAGATATACAGTAAAAAAAATTGACAGAGGTTAACAACAGGCGGTCTTATCGCTAAATAGCGATCTCTTCCAGACAACCTTTAGGTAGCGGAGTAGATCAACAGGAGTTAGAATTTAGTAGGTGATGCAAAACAACTTTAAGCCACAAAAATAAACTACAAAAAAAAAAGCAATAAACATACATAAATAACAATAATCAAATATACCTACATATAATACTTAGACATAATAAAAACATATAGCAGAGTAAAATAGATAGCAAAACCAGAGTCAGTCGTATAGTACGAGTAAGAGGAGCGATTTTCAACGCAGTGTAAATTAAGGTAGAGATAAATAGTGACGTTTAAGGTGAGATTTAAATATAGCAATAGATTGTGCACGCCTTAGGTCAGAAGGTAAAGAATTCCACAGAAGAGTAGCCTGAAAAGTGAATGAATTATTGTAAAACTTAGAAGATGGAGAGGGGACAGTGAGAACATAATTTTGAGCAGACCTAGCAGAACGCAAGTAACTGAAACGCTCTTTGAGGTAGAGGGGAGTTTTGGGGTTAAATAGTATATTGTACAGAAAAGAGAGAATGTGAAAGTGACGGTGAGAACGGATAGGAAGCCACTTGAGCTGGGATCGGAAATTGGATACATTTTGATAAAATGCGAGTGTGAGTGACAGATGCTTTGTCAATTATTTATGACTTGATAAACGCAACCATTATACTCGTAGATACCATTCCATATGTATGTTCTAGAAAGTATTTATTTAAACTATTAATAGTAAAATGGTGCGGTAAGATGTGAATATTAACGTATTCAAATAAAACAATGCAAAGATCGACACACAAGGCCTAAGGAAAAAATCGTCAGGTCTACCTGGAGCTAGGGTAGCGAAGTGGTTAACGCGCTGGACCGGCAATCCAGAGGTACCGGGTTCGATTCCCGGTTTCTTCCACCAGGTAGCTCCTATTTCAATTTTTCTTTAAACTTTGATCTTTGAATTAATAGTTTAAATAAAAATTATGGTATACCCACATTAAAAAATTAGACATTATCTACATGTTTCATAAGTTTATAAGTATTTATTTGTCAAAATATATGTCTGCATTGTGCAGTGTTTATCTGTCTTACTGACCTCACTAGACAGTGGCGCCAACTGGTGGGTACAAAAACGGTAGCCCTCGTTGGTAGGGCTTGGCGATGGGACCAACCGACGCGTATGCGCCTCTTTGAGTGGCTAAGAACATTATATAGAGCGATTAAAAGCGCAAGGTGGAGCCAAGTATCGTGGTGCACGTCAATGTGTAGGATGCGCGGCTCGTAGTGAGCCCGTATTGACAGCTACACTTATAAATACCAGGTTTCAAGTAAGCAAAAGAGACTTCATGTTTTTCTACCCCTGCGAACGAAGTAGCGAACAACTTTTAAATCAAAATAATATACCAGCAACAAGTGGTAAGTCCGCCATTTCGGTTTTTGTGTGTATCTAATCTCGGACGAGAAAACTTACCCGTCTGCAAAGGAAAAACTGAATAGCTTTGTAAGCAAGGAATTTACGCTGAAACTCGTTCAATTAGGTGCGGAATGTACGGATAGCTCTGATGCCCGCTTTACTGGGGTGACCATCATATTGGTGTTTTGTAAGATTCCCTATTTTACCTTTATTCGTTATGCCAGGTGCGAAGTCTGTCAACATATGAAAATTTTGTTAGCGATTGTTTTTTATTAAAGCCCACCAATGTTGTCTTGGCTGGCATAGACGGCTTATGTTGATAAATCATTCTAGCTTTTTCGCTTAAATTTAAGTAAGATGTCGATAAATGATAGCATTTAGTGACTTCAATCCCACATAAAGTAAGTTTTAGGCATATTCTAAGAGCGCTCTTATCAGCGTTTGCTTCATGAGCGCTTACCTCAGATACCATCAGTATCAACGCCTGACTATGTCGGACCGTTATAGCAGACTTCGTTAGATCCTACTACTCTTTTATGATTTAATCTTTTAATAAGATAAATGAACAATGTATAAAGTATCTTAACATATACCTACGGTTTTATTCGGACAAACTGTCACTGGCTTTTATTAAACCGAAAAAAAAATTCAACTTGAGTGATCGATACTTATCCGTCAATAGTCCAAGCCATGGGTACTCGAGCTCTGTAGCAACAATCTGAAGCGATGAATCAGCGTTTTGATAACTATGCTGGCTTTGTACGTGCACAGCTTCGTGGTAATCGTCTCGTCGTAGATAGATAGATAGTCTGGCCGAAGGGTGATGTGTTTCGGCAGTTCTTGGGCAATCTGCCGAATCCTGCGCCAGATCAGACGACGCAAAGGAGCCACGCTGCACACGCGCACACTAGATTTAAGTTTATTTTATGTATGATTTTGTAGTTCATAGTGCCTTAGTTCAATTACTGTAAATAAAATAGTCGTTGCTATTCGGCTTCATTAGAATACGGTGTTTGACTATAGTGAATATAAATTGTGACATTGAAACCACTAAACACACATTAAAAAATACGCGGAACCAAATAAACCATCACTAACTTTTGGACATTATACTATTTTTAATTGTACAATAACTAAAAAAAAGACGTATTTTGCCTACTGCTTTTTATGACGTGCCTCATCACAGAAGCTTCATACTATAATTACTAACAGATCTTTATTGACATTTGAACTGTCATCAAATACCGTATTATTGGAAACTTGTGTAAATATTAGTAACCAACAAGCCATCCCATATTATTAAAACATCATAATAATAAAAAACTTATCTTATAACCCAGGAGGGTTTGGCTTTTTCGTAGTCGGGTTAAAAATATAGGTATGCGTACTTACTTAGGTACTAGTACAAGAAAATTAGATTGAAGAATAGATAAAACTTGTCCTTTATTTTTGCCAAATTTTCAGCTAATTTTATTGAATTATACCTAAACATGTAAAAATTATGTAACTGGAGACATTGGGCTGGCTCATTCCTCGCTCAAAGAAGAGACCGGGAATCGACACCCGGTACCTCTGGATTACCGGTCCAGCCTGTTAACCTCTCCACCACCCTAACGCCAAATAACCTTTCGAATTTTTCCATATGCAATTAAAAATAGTATAATGTCCAAAAGTTAGTGATAGTTTATTTGGATCCGCGTATTTTTTAATGTGTGTTTAGTGGTTTCAATGTCACAATTTGTATTCACTATAGACAAACACCGTATTTTATTGGAAACTTTAAATAATATTTAAAGAAAATACTTTGTTTCCATACTTTTGACCTGAGTGTATGTGAAAATAATAAAATATTTCCACATACCTTTTAGATAACCTTTTCCGAATGTTTGCATCTCGGTACATTTAATACGAGTATGCGGAAGGGTTCTCATAAACTTGGGGACCCTAAAAATGTGGAACATGTCCTACGCGTATCGCGGTCGAGAAAGCTTTTGAGTAAGGCTGTGGCCATGTTGGGAATCTTTTGGATTATTATCACGCATCGGAAATTCAGATGCGTGCGTTTATACCTAAACTTTGGTGTCGGCGCCAAAGTTGCTGGAGCTGTATGGAGACGGACTGAAATTAAGCAATTAATTCTGATTTATGATGATATAGACTTGTTAAGTAAATGAGTAGCTGTTAAGTTTTTTTTTGGCGTTTCTTCTCAACAGTGGTCTTCTTTTGTGAAATGCTGGTAGACTCAGACATATAAAAGTGCCCTTGTAGCCTACTTGCAGAATAAAGTTCATTATTTCATTATTAAGTCGCTCCGCTCCCCCAGGGCCACAGCCTCGCGTCTCGCGGCCCAGTATGCGCGGGCACGCCCGCACCTTCCGGGCACCTTTAATTAATTCCACTCAATAGCCGCTAAAAGCTAGTTTTTTTTAAATTAGTTAATAGCTCATTAAGCAATTCATTTTCGTTTATATATACAGATGTTTTTAAGTATTTGGTAATAATAAATTATGACTTGTCAATTGTTAAGTAAGTCGCTCCGCGCCCCCAAAACCCCAGCCTGGCGCCTCGCGGCCCAGTATGCGCGGGCACGCCCGCACCTTCCGGGCACCTTTAATTAATTCCACTCCGCCAAAATGGAATGTCGGCTTCGTTAAACTTGTCAACATCAAACTTTGAGTCCGTTTCCCACCACTCCGTGTCCTAGCGACTTGGGAAATTTTTAGAACATTTTGTAATGAATATTTTTAGCGATTCTATTTTCAAAAGGTATTATAAAAAAGACCGAGTGGAGACCTCGGACCAGCAAGCGCAGCGTAGGACGTCCACCTACAAGATGGACAGATGACCTTATAAAGGTCGCCGGAAGGCGCTGGATGCAGGTCGCTTCCAACCGGTATATATGGAAGTCCAAAGGGGAGGCCTATGTTCAGCAGTGGACGTCCTATGGCTGAGATGATGATGATGATGATGATGATTATAAAAAATATTCTATGCAGAGGGCGCTCCAGTAGCGTAGAATTATGGAATGAAAGATTTGGTTTGATTGACGTAACGACCTAAAGGCTCAGTTGGGAGAGGAATACGCCGGAAACAGGGGTCACAGGTTCGAGTCCTGCTTAGATTGTAACTAGTAGATCACATTACATTTTTCTTTCATAATTTATCTTTGTGTCAATATTTATTTTGTAATGGCTTCCATTTCAGATAATAAAATTTATAAATAAAAAGTGGTATCCTATCTCAACCCCGGAACATTGTTTCCTATCTGTATCGTTTCGCCAAATTTTCATTTGTCTGAATTCCCATGAAAATTAACAGTTTTGTCAAAAAATATCTATAGGCCAAATGAAAATTTGGCGAAAAAAACAAAAATTAGTGTTTCAGATAGGTAATCGTAAAACGTATCATAAAATATGTCAGAACTTGATAAGAAAATTGCACAATCAATTTGCAAAGCTTTTGGAAAATTGCCATTTGGACATGATGATTGTGACAAGTCATTTAATGGTGGTTACGAGTTACAAATTACTGGAAATGAAGCTGTTTAAAAATGTATAATCATAATCCGTTTATAAAACCAACAACCAATGATAACATTGACTGTCTAACAAGATGCTTCATAGAAGCCTTTTGCTTTTTCTGGTCTCTTCTGTTGTAGGTTTAGAAGAAAGTGTGATTGATTTCTCTTTAGAAGTATTTAGAGTCAGAAATGTAACGTCTGTTTGCTTACTTACTTGTGGGGATAGAACTTGTAAGTTATCATTTTTAATACCTACCTTAATCAGTTTCTTAAAATTTCATGATAAGTAAAAAGCAATATTTTGAATAGGAAACATGCATGAAGTTGGAATAAAATTGGTAAATTTGTTGGAAGACCATTATATTTTATTTTATTTGGATAGTCCTTGCTACAAGGATCTACGACGTACAGGTCATCTTTATTTACAATGTTTTTTTCCGAAATGTTTTTAGGGTTCCGTACCCAAAGGGTACAAACGGGACCCTATTACTGAGACTTCGCTGTCCGTCCGTCCGTCCGTCCGTATGTCACCAGGCTGTATCTCAAGAACGGTGATAGCTAGACAGTTGAAATTTTCACAGATGATGTATTTCTATTGCCGCTATAACAACATATACTAAAAATAAAATAAAATAAATATTTAAGGGGGGCTCCCATACAACAAACTTGTTATATATATAGGTACGGAACCCTTCATGCGCGAGTCGGACTCGCACTTGCCCAATTTTTTTTTATAATACCTGCTGATGATACCTGGGATAAAGTATTTGAATATGCTCAGAGGGGCTTGGACAGTGTAGTGTCGTGGTTGACACAGAACTTACTGACACTAAACATTACAAAAACTAAATATATAACGCACTCAATTAGAAGTTCTGGCCAACCAACAAATGACTTAGCGCTGTCTGTGCACCTCTGTCAATATCAGCTAACTAAAAATTGTAATTGTAATCCGTTAGTTAGAACGGAATCAATAAAATATCTAGGGGTTTACCTTGATCCATATATGAGTTTCCGATCCCATATTGAATCTATTAGCAAACGAGTTCGGAAGCTCATTTATGTGTTCAAAAATCTGAGACATGCAGCTGACGAGGGACTTCTAAAACGGGTATACCTGGCACTGTGTCAATCGGTCATAACATATTGCATATCGGTTTGGGGTGGAGCCCCGAAAACTAGCATGCTTTGTCTAGAAGTCGCTCAACGTGCTGTGCTGAAAGTTATGAATTTCTTGCCGTTTACCTACTCTACTCAAATGCTATACAAAGTTTGCAAAGTTTTAAATGCGAGACAACTGTTTATTCTTTCTGTTGTCCTTAGGTATCATTCCGCAAATCTATTTGACAAATCAAATCTAGGTGATTCCCGTAGACCCAAATATATTGGAAGAAGAGATACAAAGTTTCAAACTAACTTTATTAAGAAATACTATAGTTTTAACGGGCCTTTTCTTTACAATAGCTTAAATAAGAGTCTGAACATATACCCTATGACCAAACGTGACTGCAAAATAGCAGTCACAAGCTGGCTAAAAAACAAAAGCTACGAGGAGACAGAAGAGATTTTAACTATTCTTGCCTGACAATATAACAAACAATAAGAAATCTTAGTAAGTGCACGCAGAATTAATTTCACACAAACACGTACACACACATACACACTAATACACACACACGCACACACACATACACACACACACACCGTATAGTATAAGTAGTTATAATTAGCTAGATTAAGTGTAAAATTGTAACACATTACATTTCGAACATCTACTAATAAGTGCGCTGCTTATCCTGAAGCTCAGGTTTTACCTATTCGGGGAGTAGTGTTCTAGTTTTCTAAGGACCTTTCTGTAAATTGTGTTTTCTTAAATAAATATTATTATTATTATTATTATTAATTGTCAGTTTGACAGTTCTTAATATTAGTGGCTGAAGGGATCTTTGCCTTTGAAACTAAACTGTACGTAAGTAGGTACATTATACCCTGTTAGGGCGCACACTATAGGTCCTTATTTACATTTAAATTAAAATAAATTTCAATTACAAGTCAAATACACGTTAGGAGCAGTTAGTTTTTCCTGATATTACAATTGCCTATGCCCGTATGTAATAGTTAAAAAAATAAAATGCCTAACATACAAAAAAAATAGGTAGCGATAGTTATTTTTTTCTCGCAGTCGTAGTGAAAAGCAGAGTACTTAGCACGTGGCTAAAAGCCATTATGACACTCCGATATTATCTCGTGTCATAATGGCTTACTTTAGCCCCTTGTACAACAATCTTCCATTTCAGATAGAGTGATTTACGTATTATTTGTTACAGGGAATCAGAAATTTACAAAAAATGCTGCAAACGAATCGATTGCCGTTTTGCAAGTCAGTATCGACGAATACTTGACAGACGATTTAGGATCAGTGGATTCATGCTTGAACAATGCGGTTATATCAACAGGCGTTTTGATTGATACAAAGTGTCCACGATTTGAAGACATCGTTTTATATGCAAGTAGATGTTTCAATAAACTTTTAGTCCCTTAAAATAGCAAGGAAAACCAATTTGTTATACTCCGTTTGGAACAATAAAAGGCTTATTTACGTCGAGTGCACATTTTCGTACGTTAATACAAAACAACACAATTTACCGAAAGCAAATGAATAATTCTGTGACTATAACAGATATCAAATCTAAAAACTACTAAAACCACGACAAAAATACTTAGTTGAGTTTAGAGAATCTTTGTTTACTCATAAGAACATTACAGTTCACTTAAAATAACATCTTAATATTGTGCGTAAATTTTTATTTACTTAATATTGTGCGTACATTTTTATTTATTCCGAAAATATTTTTGATGTGGTTTTACATTGATGTACTATTTGATATCCATTATGATTAAAGAAGTAGCGCCTAATGCTAAATAATTACACACTGTATATCCTTCGGATTTTTCAGGTAGGGCTCACATTAGGATGTTTACAGCAATTTGTTTCTATCTCACTCACTTGTTTGTGTTTCAGGCGTCCGATAATCATTTCTTCGATGCAAATCACAAGTGGTTGGCCATAGACGTTGACATATGGGTGTCAAATATGACGAATCACTCCAAAAACGTAGATATGAATGAAAGTGTGTGGTGGCTTGTTGAAACATTTGGGAAGTTGAATTTGAGCGCGGATGCTGATGTGACACTTTCATTACAAAAAGGTATGAATGTATTTAGAATATTGTTCCTGAACATCAACTTATGAGTTGATGTTCATAGCTTATAATACTACATACAAAGATGCTAAAGAGAAGAACAACTGTTTGAATGGAGACAATTTTGAGGCACTGACGATCTGCATTTGTTTTTGTAGGATGCTAAAATGTAATTTATCTCTAGTATAATTTTAGGTTTTTGTTAAAGACGTTTGCAAAAGTACCGAAAACTGAACGCTTCAATATGCATTTAGCCCATAATTTCACGATTTATAGCCGATATATTTTTTGACCAAATTTTTGTATTTAAACAGAATTTCTAGGGCTATTAACGGCAACGAGGCAACCTCGGTTTATTTTTTATTTTGCGATGTTTAGTATTAAGATAACTAGATTCTCCAATACGAAATCGTTTGTATTAATAGCACCAAAAACACTAAAACTGACAAGTTATTTCATTGACATTACAGGGCCTGAAAATGATATTTATGAACTCTACAACTTTGGCAAAATTCGTGGTAACAAAATAGTTGTGAAGAAATTGGGAAGTTGGAGAAATAGAGCAGGTAATGTCCGCGTACTGGTCTATCAGTCAGTATCAAATGTAGCTGAAAATTTCACTATTGGCTTATGCGTGCTTATGTCAAATTGTATACAACTATTATTGCGGGCAATTTTATTCGCTATTTTTGATTATGACTGTACTTGTGAATTTTAAGAGAACCCATATTTTACAATATGCACTCATACCGCGGGGTGTTTGGTGCACGAATGACTTGACGCCTGGCAGTCAGCCCAGCAGTAAAATCATTTTCATCACACTTGCTCGTAAACAAGGGTTAACACGCTAGAAAAGCGGGTGGTAAGACGTAAATTACGCCTTAGGGCGGTAAGTTTATCACACTTTAAAGATTTACATGGTGGAAAACCGGGCGGTGAGTCGTGCCCTAGCCCTAGGGCGGTAAGTAATTTTGATATTGACTACCTACTTTTTATAACTTTTTGTTATTTCCTCCAAACTGTGATGAAAACGTCGTACGTGACACTGGTGGTAAAGGCATTCCAAACTCGTGGCATATAGGCCCTCACCTTCGGCTTCGGACTTCTAATAGACACTCGTTTGTAATTCCTCGATTACCACCCTTGTTACGTAATGTACTATTGTGTACCGGTGTGCATATTACAGGACGGGCACCATGAGCTCGGGCTTTTTGCTTAAGTTATTACCTACTAATTTACTACATTATAGGTACACATAGATTTATTGAGTTATTCTATCATTTGACGCGATTTCTTTCTCAGACTGGATAAACCAATGGGATGTATACAAATACTACAGACGGTTGGATTTTAGAAATTCCACCTTGAACATAGTGGCTGTCGTAAGTATTTCTATTTGTGTCTTTTTCGGATTTTTTCTCAACAGCGGACTCCTCTTGAGAAATGACGGTAGATACAGATTCCTACCCGTAGCCTACTTAACAGAATAAACGTTTAGATTTTGATTGCGTACTTTTTTAATTATTATATTATAAAGGATCAATTGGAATCAGTAAGTTTTTTCAGAGGTATTCTGTTGAGTCAGTATTTTCATATTTTTTTTTCCGGATAGTAGGCGCGGCGTACGAACGATCTCTGTGGAGAACATTGGGGGAGGTCTTTGTACAGCAGTGGACGTCTATAGGCTGATATGATGATGACCATGGAGCTGGTCTGATGATGGATTTGTAAAGAGAAAGATTTGTAGAGAACTCCTCATCTAAACCAGCCATTGCTTGTTTGTGCTCATTTGACGAGTAAAAAATACAGCCGGCAATAAAAGCTTAATGTTAATTTTTTTACAAAAACGTTTACGATAAACGAGCGAACGTATGTTTTCCTTTTCCAAGTCTGTCTATAGATGTCGAAAGAAACAAAAATGTTAAAAACTTATTTTTTATACACCTATCTACAGATGTCCACTCCTCCAGAAACATTCAAGGTGGATATGATCATTGGTAACAATCCATCTCCAGGAGTTGCCATCATCACCACAACCGGTTGTCGGATACTGGAAGAAATATCGAAGCTTCATAATATCAGGTAAATATTTCTAATACCACAGGATTCTTGTGAAAATATTATGCAACATTATTTGTGCATGGTGCGTTTCTAATACCTAGTTTTTTAGGGTTCCGTAGTCAACTAGGAACCCTTATAGTTTCGCCATGTCCGTCCGCGGCTTAGCTCCGTGACCATTAGTACTAGAAAGCTGAAATTTGGTATGAGTATGTGTATGTAACACGCCAACAAAACGGTAAAATAAAAACTAAAAAAAAAGTTTTTTTCGGGTACGTGTCGTACACCTAAAGTGGGGGTGATTTTTTTTTTCATTCCAACTCTAGTGTGTGGGTTGTCGTTGAATAAGGTCTTTTAAAAATAATAGGGGTCTGCAAACATTATTATTTGATAAAGTCAGCAGTTTCGTAAATATTCGCTCCGAAAATAAAAAAATAGTGTGTAACCACGTGTCAAAAAAATATGGGAAAATTCATGAAAAAGAGGCCTTATAAGTACTTTCAATGAAAATTATATTAAATAAAATCAGTCGAGCCGTTTTTAAATTATCGCAAAATTTCATAATTTTCTTTAAAATGACGTAAGTACCGCGCGGTGTCCTTATACTTCGAACGTTACACATACCTACACTCACGAGCAAAATAATTGCATCACTTTGCATTTTTTCATCTGCACCCTATAACTTTGTAAATTGTTACCCAAAACTGACAAGTGAGGTACCAAATGAAAGCTGGCAATATAATGCAGTAGAAAATGTATCAACTTTCATGAAACTTGCAGTCCAAGGACTGAAAAACGTAGGAAAACTGAAAGCTGTCGGAAATGTATGAAAAATTGATCTATGAAAACGGGGAATAAAAGGACAATTTAACAACAATAGAATTTATTATTACTGATTAATAACTGGTGTTGCCACCCCTAGCTCTTATTTCACAATTCAGGCGTTTTGGCATGGATCTTATCAACTTCCTGACGTAATCCTGGGGGATGGCATCCCACTCCTCCAGCAAGGCTTCCTTCAGCTCCGCCACATTGGACGGGGCAGGATTCCGCTTCCGAACCCTTCGTTTTAGGCAGTCCCACATGTGTTCGATGGGATTGAGGTCCGGGCTCATCGCTGGCCAGTTCATCGTGGTGATTTCCACCTCGGCAAGATAGGTGGTGGTGTCTCCTGCGGTATGGCAAGGGGCATGATCCTGCATAAAAATGAACCCCTCATCAAACAGACCTTTGTAAGGGACAACGTGCATCTCCAGGATCTCGGTAATGTACCTGGGAGCGTTCAGACCACGGCCACGACCTCCAGAAGGCACGAAAACCAGCTCGGTACGGCCGTCGTAAGAAATGCCGCCCCAAAACATAACAGAACCTCCTCCGTAGGCGACTCTCTCGGGAATGCAGCACTCAGCAAATCGTTCTTCTGGTCTCCTGTAGACTCGTCCTCTTCTGTCGCTGCCGTTAAGGCACATCCTGCACTCGTCTGAAAAGAGAACCGGGGTCCATTGCTCGATGGTCCAGTTCACATGATTTGCGGCAAATTCAGGTCGTGTTCTTCGGTGTCGTGGCAGCAACTTGGGCCCCGTGGCAGGTCTTTTCGGTTTCAAGTTGGCTTTCTTGAGTCTTCTCCTGACAGTCCACTCGCTGGCAGTCACTCGTCGGACCTCACGGAGTTGCTGCTGAAGGGAAACGCCTGTCTGGTGACGATCTCGGAGAGCTGACGTAACAATGAAGCGGTCGTCCCGCTCCGATGTGCACCTTCTGCGGCCGGTTCTTGGTCTTGAAGTGAAGGCCCCAAATTCAGCTCGGCAGCTACTGATCGTTGGCTACGGCCCTCTTGCAGCAAACGGACGACTGCGGCGACTTCAGCTTCAGTGGTATCCATGTTTCCAGGTTATTCTTCACGGCAAAATATGCGAGCATGTGTACCGGTCGACTTCTGATAAGTGACTGATAACCCCCCCCTCCTGTACCCCCGTTAAATAGGCGACAAAGGGAGCTCAACTTGTGCCCTCATTAGGGCGGTAACGCCCACCAACCACGAAAATGCCCACAATGTGAAAAATAATGTGTAAATTTTCATGTTTGTTAGCTTTTTGCAGAGCTTATATTTCAGCTAACAAAACCTCATTAAAATATTTTTTTAATAGATCCCCGTTTACAAAATTATAGGGTGCGGATGAAAAAATGCAAAGTGATGCAATTATTTTGCTCGTGAGTGTATTAGTTAAGTGCCATACTGTACTAAAACATTTCGCTCAATCTGGCGAGTATAATAGATAACTTCCAGAAGGTAATAAGTAATTACAGTTACTTTGGCATTTACGACCTTTTCATAAAGCTTGAAATCTTTCTCGTAATTTAAACCTCGGGCTTAAAACCGCTGTTGTAAGCCCGTCTAATTGTGAAGGATGGGCAACTACGGAACCCTACGCTGAGCGTGGCCCGACATGCTCTTGGCCGGTTTTTATTCATTAATTCAGGAAAAATCTTAACAGCGCGATGCAGAATTTGTAATGGCACGCTGCGTTAGCCGTACACGTGCAGTTTTTTCTTGTCCACTCATAACGCTGAATTTGGCTGGACGGATTTTAGACAAATTTGGTACAGGGATAGCTGGACAGCCAAAGATGGTTAGAGGATACTTTTAACCCAACTACGGTTAAGAAAACGTTTTTCGCGGAAGAAGTTGCGCTCACTTTCTAGTGTGTAGGTACAATATGAAATTTGACGTACTTGTACTAACGTATAATTATTTTAGAGAATATTTGTAAAAAAAATATATGAGCCTGAAAAATAAGATTATGAAATAAAAATAATGTAATTATTATTATGTGTTTTACAGATATAATTATACAATTACGGACAGATGGATCGGAGGTTTTGAAACAACTAATGCACGGGTATGTTTTTTGTGTAATAAAAATACTGCGAAGTGGAAATACGGTAAAATTAATTCGACAAAAAATAATTCTGCGAAAAGAAAGAACACCCGTTTGTGTTTGTTCGCGGTATCGAATAGAACGTCGCGTCCATTCTCATATCATTCACTTATCCTTGCGCAGCTGATTCTTTTAGTTCTCTACAAGCACATACCTATTATACATATATCTCTCGCATAATTCGGCCGGTGACAGCCAAAACTCACTAAAATTTCTGTCACTGCTCTTCAAAACCTGGTAAGGTTGATATACGACAGCAGTAGGTATTTGACCTTAGTGAGTTTTGATTGTAAATAGACTACAGATCTCCTGGTGTAAACGCAGATAATATATTCTGAAAACCGTAAATTTGTAGTAAAATATTAAATGGCAACTTAATAACAGTTGATAAAATAACCCCGACCTATGTCGATGTGAACAGTTTACCTTTTTATTAGAGCAGCAGATGCAGTGCTACCATATTTTGTACGGAACCCTCGGTGCGCGAGTCCGACTAGCATTTGACTGAATTTTTCTATTTCAGGTGGCTGCAAATTCCCTGTATTTTGGAGAACAGGACTTGACGCCTGTGCTGCGTGTACCAGCAGAAATCTTTAAAAAAATTGACATACTGTCGCTACCTTCAACCGCTATTGAGTAAGATATAGACCAGCAAGAAAGCTTAGTAATTAAAAAGTGGTAATACTGTCGTGTCGTCCCGTTTTCTTAGATTGATTTTTGATTAAGATTTGTCAGTCAGAGTAGTAGTTATACAGTATTACTGCAGACGCCGGGAAATAAGGGTTGACCGGGTGAGTAGATTGACCGGATAGTTATACGAAGCCGAGAAGCCCTTTTCACCACTAGGCATGTATAGTGCTTTTCTCAAACATATGTAATAAAATAAAAGATCACCACTCAAAAAATATATAATTTAACCTGTTCGTGAACACTGACACCATATTTAACAAAAAAAACTTCCCGGAGGCCTTTAATTTTGCATGGAATTCCTTTACAATTCTCTGGAGTTGTTCCGCCCGAAACGTGAAACTTCGAACCCTGTTAAAGGGCACGTTATAACGAGATTTCATTATATAAATATTAACAAACTTTTAAAAAAATATATGGCTTGCAGCATGTCGATCATAGTTTAAATCAATATTTTAGATATATTTTTTTTCAATTTTATTCATTTTTTTCAGGACAAGATACTACTACCGCATCCCAACTACCGGCCCAGGAAAGTTCGAGAACCAGTTCCTAAGGCCCCTGACTGATGAGGTGTGGGGTTGTGTGTCAGCTGTCATTTCTCTTTGTGCCCTGGTATTGTTCCTGACAGCCAGGGCAGAGCGGCGGCCAGCGGCGGCTCAGTATGCCTTGTTCTCTGTCGCTGCTACGTTTTGCCAACAATGTATGTATGCCGACTCTCTTCTTCTCCAAATTAGCGCGAGCGCTCTTATCGGTGCAACAATCGCCAGCCTTTTCTTTCTCGGGCTTTCTCTTTCACTTCTTGGTAAGATATATGACTTTAGCCTTTTCTTTAATTTGCTTAAATTTTGTCTTGGCCTTTGTCTACCTCGCTTTCCCTCTATTTTTCCCTCTATGATATTTTTGAGGAAAATGACATGTATTAACAGGTCCTATCATATTTCCTCTTCAATTTTCTATTAGTGTTAGTAACTGCTGCTGCTGATTCAGGGTATTGATATATATGATATACTGAGAGAGGCTTGGAAGATAACATTTTCTTCATATTTGGCATCTAAATTGCTGAAGGTTTTGTCTAGCTTGAATTTTTTATGTTGTCACTGTACCTGCGGGAATAACGTAATGAATCGTTCAATAAATGTATTAAGATCTTGTTGCCTGTTTTGGTGTCCAGCTTGTGTGCTTATTGAATTTGAAATGATCTTTGATTCAATGTATTGTATCATGTAGGAATAATATTTATTTATCTCCACAATAATTTATGTTTCAGTTTTTGAAGATAATAGTGGGATCGAGGATTCAAGGCGAGAGTCATCCGGTAAGGGTACTAAACACCAAATTAAGTAAAAACAAAAAGATAAATATTTGTAAAAATTGATATCTTTATCTTTTATCAACACAGCAGTACCTATCTGATAAAGGTCACCCGCTGGCGTTTATTGCAAAAATCGATTGCCTATTATTTCCTTTGGTTGTAGATTGATGATAATTTTATACACATACTAGAAGGTGTCTGCAAACGTCGTCTGCGCAGAAGAATAAGTTATTATCGTCTTTCTTTCTGCTTCGTAGTCGGGTAAAAGGTAGCTTATAACTGTCCTGGACGCCCAGCTACTCGTTTACCAAATATATGTAGTTGAAATCGTTCTAGCCGCTTAAGCGTGATGAACGCAAAAAGACACATACAGACAAACAATACGAGACAAAACATACTAAGCTAAAAAAGGTGCCAGGCCGGTATGTTTTTTCTTCAAAAATGTCTTCATTATAAGGCCACTATATTTGTTTAATTCTGTATATTTCTTTTCAGCTCGGCAGCTAACTGTATTGGTGACAGGAGTATCTTGCGTGCTTATATACAACTACTATACGAGCAGCGTGGTGAGCTGGCTATTGAGTGGCCCGCCTCCGTCCATCAACTCTCTGCAGGAGCTGCTGGAAAGCCCTCTGTCTCTGATATTCCAGGATGTAGGGTACACTCGCTCCTGGTTGCAGGTGAAGTGAACACTAGTGTGTGGGGAGTCGTGGTCTCTTCAAAATAATAGGGGTCTTCAAACATCATTTTTTGATAAAGTCACCTGTTTACCAGTAAATTCGCTCCAGAAATCCAAAAAATAGCGTCCCTCCCCCCTCTAACTTTTCAACCACGGGTCAAAAGATTATGGGAAAATTCATAATAATGAGGCCTTATAAGCACTTTCAATAAAAACTATGTTGAATAAAATAGGTCGGACAGTTTTTGAGTTATCGCAAAATCTCATAATTTTATTTAAAATCACGTAAGTGCTGCACAGTGCCTTTATACTTCGAACTTTACACACAATAGTTAAGTGCCATACAGTATTAAAACATTTCGCTCAAACTGGCGCGTATAATCGATAACTTCCAGAAGGTAATAAGTAATGATAGTTACTTTGGCGTTTACGACCTTTTTATAGAACTTGAAATCTTTCTCGTAATTTAAACCTCAGGCTTAAAACCGCTGTTTTAAGCCCGTCTATTGTGAAGGATCGGCAACTACGGAACCCTACACTGAGCGTGGCCCGATATGCTCTTGGCCGGTTTTTCCTTTTATATTGTTGATTGATCTCAGTATAATTTCAGACACCGACATTCTATTTTAATAAGAAGAACGCTGAAGTTGAAGACAAAATGCGCAGATTAAAAGTATTTAAGAAGAAGAAGGGAGAACCAATATTAGTGCCTCTGGAGCAAGGCATCGAGATGGTCAAAGCCGGAGGTATACTCATATTCATCTATTTATAAAATGCTTTGCAATATTGCATGTCACATATTAACCATTCTATACAGGGTGGCCCATTTACATCGGTCTGTATGGGAAAGTCTTAAGCTATAAGACATAGGTACAAAGACCTGTTCTTGGGAACCATGTCATCGATTTTAATAAAAAAAAAACTGCATTCATACATAAAAAAGACCTGTACTCAGCTCAGGAACCGAACCCAGATGTTTTGAAAAATAAATTAAAAAGTATGAAAACAATGTATTTTATTCATTTTAGACATCATATTGTTTCACAGTAAAATTTACTGCTTAAGACCTACACAATTGATATCTAAGCAGAAATACCTAATCCTAGTTTTATTTTTCACTTCGTCCGGGTTCGATTCCCGAGCTTAGTTTTATTTTATTAATATGCAGTTTTTATTGTCATTAAAATCGATGACATGGTTCCTAAGAACAGATTTTCGTATGTCTTATAGTTTCAGAATTTCCCATACAGACCGAGCTAAATGGGTCAGCCTGTATATAGCCATTCATTCGTTATAGCTATTTAAGGAGTTTGACTGTTTTGAAATATCTCTCATTCGTTAACAGTGTGGGTTGGAGGTATGGCGACAAAAGGGGCTTGAAAAGTGGGGTGTTTTGCATAAATTTAAACGGCAACACAAGGTATAAGAAAATAAGGTAGGTATGCTACTCCGGAATGACAGGCAAGATTTTTGACATCAGCCCGCTATGATTGGTTGGTTGGTTCTGTCAATCCGTTTCTGCGTTGCCAGTGGCGTATCATAAATTCATAATACTCCCCGATTCCCTTGTTACCTGTATGAATCTCATAAAATCGTGAGTGTTTTAATCAATTATTACGACAAAATAAAACTTAGTCAAAGAACATGACAATAGACATGTTGACTAATTTTTTTTGAGGATGTTAATCGATTCTATTTTTTATTGTGATCAAATGTCTATATGGGACTGACTACACTTAAACTGCTCTAAAAGTCAGAAATGACCGTCAAAGTTCAACATTTCTACGTAGCGCTAAAAACGCTCCATACAAAACGCGTCAGGCTAGTGACGTCACAGGCCGGTATAGGTACCAATAATTGTATGGAAAAATTAAGAAATTTGGCATTTTCACCGTGAAAAGTGCGTTTAAGTTCATAGTTGTCATACAATTATTGTTTCGTAAAATTATGAGGATTCTGAAAACATTTTCAAAATTAATTTTGGATTAAAAAAAAATATCATAAAATTTGCGTACCTTTGAAGTCACATATTTCCAAAAAAGATATATGTTTCTGGATTTTTTTTCTTTGTTTCGTGATATATTTAGCTAATTTTATTCATATAACTACAGTACGCTGTAGAATTCAACATCAGTCAAATAGCCTATTGTGGAGAAGCGTCCGGATATTATTTTTATACAGCATTTGACCATTATGCCACCGACCCAACTTTTCTTGACGCCATACCACTGATTTGTTGACATTGGTAGTGGTTTAATATGAAGGTTTAATCTCGATTACTTTATACGTCTTTAAAACACGAAAGAAAACGTTAAGAAATAGTTCCTTAAAACATGCGGCCGTGGGAATTTCTATGGAGATATCTTTTAAAGTCGAGTTTTGAATGAATACATACTTATAAGGAGTTGTGGGAACTGTAAGGCGAACTTCGGGCAAATTGCTAAAAGTTTAAATTGAGCTGGATGCTTGGATGTTTTTTATTGAATAAAATGCTTTGTTACTGATGTATGCTTGACTGGACGTCTAAGTTACCGAAATAAAATGAAATGTTTTATGCGAGAATAGATACGGATCTTTACCTAAATACTATTGAATATCTTATACCTACAGAGGGATTACACTTGTATTTCGTATGCGCAAATATAAACAAATGAAATCTATAGCGTCACATTCACTAAATCTAACGTACATGCAATAATAGTTAAAGCACATGATGAAATAGAAGAACGTTGATCATTTTAACATCTTCGGTTCTTTAACATTGTTTATTTCCGAAAGAAATCATGAGATGTAAGTACAGTGCGCTTTGTATGACAAGAAAATCGTAACCATGAAGCCGCATAATGTTGAAGTTGTATTACATAGCTTACAATTTTCCAAAAATATGCAAGTATAAGGTAAAATTAGAAAACAGCAGTAAGAACTACTACGGACTTCGACTCAACGTTCCCATTTTATTTTGATGCTTTAATTTGATGACAAAGTGAGGAATAACGAAAAATTTATACACTACGTGGAGTTTGTCTTAGAATGACATGGATTGCGACTGCACGCGTTCTTAGTATGTTCTGATCAACGGTTTGGATCGAAACATGACATGTTAAAGTTGTACCTACTATTCTACATTGTAGAATAGTAGATACAACTTTAACGATGTGACCATTTGATTTCATATTTGTTATCTCTCTGGGGCCAGTTCCTCATGTCTGAAGTTCATTGTCAGCTTCAGGGTTGCATCTGGAGTGGATGATGAGTCCCTACCACTTTCTATCTAGCGCGCCTCTTACAACCGTCGTAGAATTTAGAAGATGACAAGTCTTTTTCTTTTACTTGATGAGTGCATCTTGTTGATCTATATTAGGCAAAAATATTTTGCATTTCAGTCTGTGCCGCTCGCTTATCGTGTGCGCGCGCGTGCAATTGTCGGGAGGCGTTCTGCCAAATATGAGTCATAATGTCGTCAGTTAACGTACTTAAGTGCATTAGCTGTAATTTAGTGGTGAATGAACTGTTATGTTTTATACAAAATAAACAAAAGATTATGGAAAGTGACAGTTTGGTGAAAATTTGTGTTTCGGCGTTTAGTACAGAAGATATTGTCGTGGCTAAGTCCTTGTTATTCCAATCTATATCGACCGAGCTGAGGAATGTTAAACGCAAACTCAAGAGCAAGGAGGGCAAAAGTAACAAGGATTTATTTGACATTGTTAATGTATTCAAACTTGTCGACAGTGAAAAGTTTCCCGTTTTTGTTGCCTGTGACTTAAATAAACTACCCCCGGTAACCTGGGATCATTTGGACGTGTCGAGGTTCCTTAAAGATATCACGGTACTTAAACGGGAGGTTGAGACTATCAAGGAGTCATATGTCACCACGGATTTGCTACAACATACGAAACGAGAGATTGTGTGTGCTAAGCACGACAGTTTAACTACTGAGACGGAGAGTTTGCAGCGAACTAATTTTAACTTCTCGCAAAAAGAAAATATTAACAGTCGTAGGGGCGCAAATAATGCGAATTTAAATTTGAATTACGACAGTGGTCCTATGGGTCTACCCCACTTGTCATTTAGATCCATAGGTGATAAAGACGATACGCAATGCAGGTTGACGGGCCGGGTGAATGACCCCTGTAGCGACGTGTCGCCGTCCCGCTCGTGCGTACGTACGAGTTCCGTAGCGTCGATCTCATCGGCCGAAGTGCCCCGAGGACCTGCGATGGCCGATACTGCTGTTCTAATAAATCATCATCGACTTGCGCCCGCTCCGACTGACGGCGTTATAGAGAGTACTGCATGTTCGGGCAGCGTATGTAAGGAAACAGCCGGCAGCGCCGAGGCGAGCGATGAGTCATCGCCTGATAACGGATTAGCGACACAGAATAGATCATTTGCTGATATTGCGGGTGCCCCGGGAGTTTGGAAGAAAGATGCAACTGACTCTGAGTGGATAAAGGTGCAGAATAGAAAATTCAGAAACCGCTTTATAGGTTATAAGGGGACTGCATCTACAAAACCTGAATGCAAGTTTAGAGCGGCGGACTTAAAAATTCCGTTGTTTATAAATAATGTCAACAAAGGTACTTCATCGGCGGACATAGTAGACTACATAGAGGAGCGCACGAAAATAAAGGTCACTTTAGAAAAGTGGACAACAAGAAAGGAAAAAGAATACGATGCTTACAGAGTGTTTGTGCCAGGGCATAGTTTAGATATTTTTATGAATAATGCACTCTGGCCGAAAAACATTTCCTTCAGGCGGTTTGTGTTCTTTAAAGATAGACAATTAGACTCTGCTCGCAGAAATTAATAATTTATTTAATATGGATAGTGTCACTCTATGTAAATTTATTAGTTATAATTGTAAATCAGTTACACGATCTGTTGATTATGTAAAAACTTTATGTCAAAAAGCCCACATTTTGGCCCTCTCGGAAACTTGGCTTTTTAGTCATAATTTGGCGTTCTTGGGTGGTATTGATAGTGAGTTTGGGTACACGGGCAAATCAGCTATCGATGACACAGCAGGAATTTTACGTGGCAGGCCATTTGGGGGGGTAGCCTTATTATGGAAAAAAAGTGCATTTGATTCGGTCTCAGTAATCAATTGTGTTAGTAACCGGCTCGCGGCTATTACTGTTAACATTCAAGACCGGTCTTTTCTGGTGTTCTCAGTGTACATGCCCGTGAATGATGCAGACAATTTAGCCGAGTTCACTGAGTGTCTTAGTGAGATGTGTGCCATTATTGAGAATGTCCAGATATCATCAGTTTTTATGATGGGGGATTTCAATGCTCACCCTGATAGCTTATTTGGCCGGGAAATGTTGAAATTTTGTGATGAACAGTCTTGGTTGTGTGCGGATATTGTTAAGTTGGGCGTAAACTCAGATACTTTTACGTTTGTGAGCGACGCTCATGGCTGTTCGCGTTGGCTCGATCATTGTCTGGTAAGCGAGGCAGCGATGCAGTCAGTGGTGGGTGCGAGAGTGCATTATGGGTCAAACTGGTCGGACCATTTGGCCCTGGAGATCAGCTGTAACATAGAGGTGTTAAAACCTATGCATACACAACTGAGTAAAGCTCATAATAATGTGGTGTGGGGGCATAGGGATGCTGCACAGACTGAAAAGTACCATGAGTTGTGTAATGAGAGACTTAGGGTTATAGATTTTCCAAAGGATCTATCTCAATGTTGTGATGGGTTGTGTAGTATCTCTGAGCATAGGAAGGTTCTTGATAACCTTTATAGTGACATTGTTAATGTAATGAAGTGTGCGGCTGAGGAAAGTTCATGTGAGTCTCGGCGTAATAATAATAAGAAAGCCAAGTATGTGCCTGGCTGGAACAAACATGTTTACCATGCACACAAGGAGGCTAGGTACCATTTTCAGATATGGCGCTCTCACGGCAGGCCCTCTAGTGGGCATATTTATAACCGTATGTCTGAGACGAGGAGAATCTTTAAGTCAAGATTAAAATGGTGCCTGGATAACGCTGACCAGATAAAGATGGATGTTTTGGCCACGCATCATGCGAGAAAAGACTTTCGTAACTTTTGGAAGGAAACTAATAAGCCTAATCCGAGGCCGTGCACCCCTCTCAACGTGAATGGCTTAAGTGAGTCCACTGAAATAGCTAACATGTTTAAGGATAATTTTTTAGTTGAGCCACTTCCCAGTAGCTCTATAATTCCGGGCCGGGCGGGTGAAGTGTCGCGCGAGACCGGGACTCCCATAAACTTTAGCTCAGCAGTGGTTGCCTCCGTCATTCGTGGTATGAGCAAAGGCAAATCTCCTGGTCACGACGGCATTAGTATTGAACACCTAAAGCATGCGGGTGTTCACTTGCCGCGCGTACTTTCTATGCTCTTTACACTGTGTGTTCGACACTCTTATCTGCCCGGGGAATGTATGAGAACTGTGGTTGTTCCAATAATCAAAAATAAAACTGGTGATCCGTCAGACGTAACCAACTACAGACCCATATCATTGGCAACGACAGTAGCGAAGGTATTGGACAGTCTGCTTGATCGACTATTGAGTAAGTACATTAAGCTTCACGACGCTCAGTTCGGTTTCCAGGATGGGCTGTCGACTGAAGCAGCAATTCTGTGTCTCAAGCACACTGTCCGATACTATACAGAGAGGAAAACACCTGTATATGCCTGTTTTCTCGATTTGTCGAAGGCTTTTGATATGGTGTCCTACGACCTGCTCTGGCAGAAGTTGAGAACAGAAACGGACGTGCCGGAGGAGATAGTGGGTGTGTTTGATTATTGGTACAAACACCAAGTAAATGTTGTCAAATGGGGTGACGCTTTTTCTGACGAGTACAGGTTGAGATGTGGGGTGAGACAGGGGGGTTTAACGTCACCGCGCCTCTTTAACCTGTACTTGAATGCCCTTATAGAGGATCTCAGTGGAACCAGGGTTGGCTGTGCCATTGCAGGGGAGATGGTTAATAACATCAGCTACGCAGATGACATGGTTCAGCTGGGGCCCTCTGTTTGTGCAATCAGAACGTTACTCAAAAAGTGTGAAGGGTATGCAGTGGCTCACGGGCTTAAGTATAATACGGTTAAGAGTGAGTTTCTTGTTTTCCAGCCGCGGGAACATAAGGTAGATAGGGTTCCAGATATATCGCTCTATGGGGTTCCTCTGAATAGAGCCACTAAATTCAAATACTTGGGCCATTGGGTCACTGAGTCCCTTTCTGATGATTTAGATATTGAGAGGGAGCGTAGGGCGTTGGCTGTCCGGGGAAATATGTTGGCACGCAGGTTCGCACGATGTTCAGGTGAGGTTAAAGTTACTTTGTTTAAGGCCTACTGTCAGTCCTTCTACTCGTGCAGCCTGTGGGTACAATATACTCGTGGGGCAGTTAACGCCTTACGTGTTCAGTACAATAACATACTAAGGATGTTGCTGGGTCTTCCTAGATACTGTAGTGCGTCGGGGATGTTCGCGGAAACTTGTGTTGATGGTTTTCATGCCATCCTGAGGAAGCGAACCGCATCCATAAAACGCCGTGTACGGGACAGTACCAACAGCATCCTTGGTTTGATAGCGAGCAGACTGGATTGCCCTATAGCTAGGTACTGGGACAGCCTGCACGCTCGCCATAGTCAGCCGCCAGCGTAATATTATGGGCGATTAATATTTTTATTTCTTGTCTTTTGCCACCAAGTTTGTATTGTTATTTTATTATTATTGTAGTTTTTTACCTAATTTTGAAATTATTTTACTTTTGACTTAATCCTGGATAATTAATTATTGAGCTATTCTTGTTACCATGTATCGTGTGTTTTACTATTACTTTATTAATATCTCACTCATTATTATTTCATTATTTACATTTTATGATTGTTGTGTTCATTTTAGGCTTAGTATTTTTACAATTATTACGATGATTAATTTGCGCTGCTGCTGACATTTATTTTATTTTATTTATTTTGTAATATTTTTCTTAGACATACGTCGTCATTTTACTGATATAGATTACTATTAAATTAAAATGTTTACTAACACCTTGTATGGATCTCGTTATCTGAAATAAATGCCTTATTATTATTATTATTATTATATTATTTCGTTTCAGGCTACGCATATCATACAGAAACTTACAATGCTAACACTCTGATCGCACGAACATTTAATCAAGAAGAGCTTTGTGAGCTTGGCTCTCTTCAGTCCATTGAGAAAACGCGTCTTTACGCAGCTATACCAAAGAAGAGTCCTTATAAGGAGTTTTTTAATTGGAGGTAAGCTTTTATTCGATTTTGTTAAGGTGGTCATTAGATATGACGGGTTTTATTCTATTACACTTAGAAGTGTAGTTAGTCCCATACAGACATTTGATTCCGATAAAAATTTTAATCGATTGACATCCTCAAAAAAATGACTATACGCCTCTCGTCGATCTGTGTGTCGATGTCGCAAAAAATAATTTTAATAAAAATAATTATCTTCATCTAGTTTACTTCGTCTGTACGAGACTGGCATCTTCTCCCGTATCCAGCGTGGGACCAGCAATCCTGAGATCTCCTGTGAAGGCAGCTCCCCGCGAGCACTGGCCCTTGGAGGGGCTGCGCCAGCTTTTTTACTTCTTGCATTTGGATACTTCCTGGCAACGGTTTTAGTTTTGGTGGAGAGGTACGTATTATATATTACAAATTGCTCACATTATTTAAAGTCTTCTCGTGCAAAACGTATTCTATTTCGTGACCAATGAGCAACATCCTAGCCTCCGTTTTTTATTTGTATAAATGTTTGTTTGCTGACGACACTTCTTGGGATTTTTCTTTCATTTTTTAAATGTTATTCTTTATGCTTTTTGTTTTTTTAGTAACAATTCCATCAATTAATTGCTCTGCTCTCTGGAACTGACGATTTGAAAGTGCTTGTACTAGGATTTAATGGAAAATATTATTTTGACTAGACTTTGACTTGACTAACCATTCTATAAGGCACATATTCCATTTAAGTGTCATAAAATCAAGAAAACTTTCAATGCCTATAGAACGATGCTGGCGCTACATTAGAGAGTTCTCCGTCTCATCCATTTTATGTCTCATTTAAACAGCTCATCTGTAAAAAAATTACATGTCGCTTTCCATCAGGCGATTCCTTTGCTCGTTTGCCACATATTATAAAAAAAAATGTAGGTCACATTCATTTTCTATTTTATCATAAATTTTCTTTACAGATACATCTTCAGAAGAGATTTCAAATTCATCAGGAGGTTTAAATATCGATGACTGCATTGGCCATATACATAAATCACCAGTGTTTACTTTCCTCTTCTGCATCATTCAGTTCTCATACCTAGTTTATGTTCGGACCTTCTTGTATACACTCTTTAGAGTTTTGAATAGTCTGTTCTGTATACAATGTCTGCTTAGGTATATTAATTTATTACAAATGTTTAAACTGAAGCACCGTTTAATTCTGTACCTTGATAATTTTTGCATGCACGTGTCGCAATTAAAATCTAATGTTCTTAGCCTTTTTTAAAACAATAAAGGTTAAATTAGATGGTACATGTTTTTACTTCTTCTGTTGTTGGGTTTTCACCTACTGACAACGTATTTAAACACCCTTTATCATAACGTATGCAAATGAGTCGTTCATTGCATACATTTATCTAACTCCTTAAAGAGAATTTAACTTTGTTTGAAGTAAATTACGGAATTTATGTTTACCATTAAAACACGCTCAGAATTGCGTAAGGTGAGGTCTTAGACAAGACTTTGGAATGGGGGTTGGAATTTAATACTTTGCCTTGTGATATGAGTTGCTAGCTTGCCCAGTAGTCGGTAGTGGCTAGGTACATTTATATTTAGATATTCCTGTCGAATATGTGACCTTGGTTTTAGATACCATTGTTTTGACGTGACAACGTCTTAAATTAGGTTGCGCTGGGAGTCACTCATGAAAAAGTGTAACGCCCGCTCGCGTCTGTTAGGAGGGCCGGTTGTCCCGCTAAAACTCGAGAACGGCTGAACCGATTTGGCTAATTTTAATATTGAAATATTCGTGGAAGTCAAGGGAAGGTTTAAACGGTGAGAAAATATAGAATAAATGAGTGGAAAATAATAAAAACGATAATTTTATATTCCCATACAAATACAAACTGTTCGTACTTACCTGTCAAACATATGATGTTTGTTCCGTCGGTTCGGTATTTTGAGAATAATTACATGTAGATCTAGACTAAATAAGGGTTTGGAATCGACAACATACATGCATAATAGTCTGATTATCGCATATTGAGATTTAAAACATGTAAAATAAAGACACTATAATGACATTAATGACACATGAATGTGATGGGTGCGTTCACAAAGTAACACTTAAAATGTTGTTAGGGAAATTGTGAATGGATATGATACAAATAAATATTCTACCGAGAAAAAGACGTTGTCACTTAAAATCTTCCTTCGCCCGTAAAACCGACTTTACAGGCAACCATTTTTTTTGTTATTTTGTATTTGATATGAGGCTACAGTTGCCTGAAATAAATGTTTTCATACATTCAAGGTTGGATTATTGTTTGAAAAATGAATAAAAGTGATTTCAAAAGGTATCCGGGCGGATTTTTATTTTATTGTAGATTTCTTTTTTTCGCAGATTTTATGTAGGTTCGAATCGGTTTGAAATGGTTGGATTCGTCGTTGTTGTGAGAGTGATGCTATGATTACTGTAACTAAAATTCCCAAAATACAATAAAACCAAATTTCTATTTTATCTTTCTGGGATGAGGATGACTTCTTTGTAAGCGGCCTTTCTTCTGTTGTTAATTTTTTTGACTAATTATCATATCCCGGGGCTTTTGGTGGACGAATGATTTGAGACAAGGCCGACAGTAGGAGTCAATATCCCTATGCAAATAATAGATACTAGGTTTATTCAATAAATTTAATTTCTGATGTAAATATAATATATATGTTATGTAGATAGTAGGAACTAACCAGCATATTACAGTAAAACACAATTCACTTTGAGTTGAACTCTGTAACGTTTTTTTTATAAAAACTTCTGAAACAATACTTCTTGTGTCTCTTCCAAGTTAAAGACTTGTAATGAATCATATAATGAATAGTTTAATCAGACAGCACCGATAACAAACAAGGTAGGTAACATTTTTCAATTTACACATGTGTTTTGTCGGTATCTTATCACAGCTCCGAAACATTCTTTTTCGCCTGCAACGTTTTGCAAAATTTTCATTTGTCCAAAAAAGAAATCCTAATATGTTTGGGTCATTGTCAGATTTAGGTGCGCGTCTTTCCGGTGGACATTTGCGAAATTAAGGATTCCAGGGCCTAATTTTCTGATTAAATACCTGTGAGAATTAATAATAATATTACCGTTCTATTGAATGGCTAAAGGACAACGTTGTTTGTTGTTTAATATAACGTTTAACGCTTGACTGAACGTCATTTAGCATTTCAATTACCTGACTGATTTTACGTCTGCTCTGTTCAAAGGGCTATGTTACAATCCGCTAACTAGTTAGACGTTGAGTGACGCTTATTCAATCAACGTTCGGCCTACTCATTCAATTGAATGTTGTCATTCAATGAATGCGCTAGTCATTCAATCAAATAGCAGAGTCAACCAGATGACTGCGATATAAAATACTATAATTTTATTATTACGATAGATATCTACAATCCAGAGGTTCATCACCCTAAAATACTGCTGATGTGTCTAAGCCTTTATATTGCCAATTTTGTTATATACCAGCTAACTACACAATTTTAATTATATGTAAATAGAACAGAATTTACTTTATCGTCGCTTTTTATACGACTCGTTAGTGTGTACTATGTGGTTGTGAAATATAGACGTGACGTGTAAGTACTAATAGTGTTTTATAAAATCGTTGCTTAATATAATAAGCGTTGTTAATTTTCGCTCCGTTCAAAAATGTCTTCTCTCAATGTAAGTCTAGTAAAAATGTAAAAAATGCATACTTAACTTTAGTTTATGAAACATGTACCTAATGTCTCATTTTTTTTATGTAGGTACACACCACATTTTTTTATATTAAACCATTGACATAAAAATCAAAGGTCAGAGAAAAATTGAAATGCGTAACCTGGTGTAAGAGACCGGGAATCGAACTCGGTACCTCTGGATTACTGGTCCAGCGACTTTTTCTTTGAGCTTTGATCTATGTATCAGGTTATTAATTTAGTTCTCTTATTTTTCATTAGACACGAGTGGACTCTAGCCATGGATGCAGCGTTATCGGTGGCAAAAACCAGAAGTATCCAAGCGGCCTTACAAGTGTTGACTATACTGCAGCTCACTGCCATACATTGGCCACAACAAGCCGTTGTACAAGGTCAGTACTTCACCATCATTACGATGTTGTTGTCCTAAGGCAGGAGGTACGGAGGGCCTTCATAAGCTCGCGCCACGCCTTTTTATCTTCAGCTACTCCTTCAGTCACGTTCCAGCTCCGTCTGATACCTCGAAGCTCGCTTTCAATGGTGCGCCGCCAAGACTGGGTGTCCACGGCTACACCTTCCGTCCAGCGGCCTCCACTCGAAGGCGATGCTTGCATTATTTGTTCCTCCTCTACGAATGGTGCCTATCCATCTCCATTTGTGTATCGCGATATCCACATTTAGTGAGAACTGGTGACATATCCTCAACAGGTCCTCGTTTCGCATTGTCCTTGGCCAAAAAATACGCGTCCCTTTCCCTTGTCACTCTCTAAAGCATAATAATTATTATTTGCACGACTGGTGGCAAACATGTTTTCCATAGTAGTACGTATCGTGCTGTGGACACAGCTGTCGCATTAAATCCATAACCCACTACATTCATACTTGTACACTTGTAATAATGATATGAAAACACCTACTTGATCTATTAATTTGAAAATATTACTATGCGTTTGTAAATGAATAATGGAAAAGTAGTACATTGACATGATCTTTTCATTTGCTAATTGAGCCAATCATTTAGTGATAATTAAATAAATAATTAACATATCAGAAAAAAAAACTGAACTAACTTTATATTCGAGTTTTTGTTTTTGAATTTGTGTTGAATTCACTAACAATATAGCATTATTACAACTTTGTAAAATAAACCTATCTACCCTACTATTGTAAAAGTAAAATATTCCTATTTGCTCTAATTTTATTTCAATGTGACAGTTTTACTCCTCATTATGTGTGGCAGCAATAGCCTCACATACTTATTTCAAACTAGTAGGTATTCACTACATCTTCGTGTGGTGTCCTCCACGGCGTAACACCACACCTTCTGCCCTACCCTGCCCTGTTTTCTGAGCCGCAAAATGACCAAGTTTATTATATTTTTTTCTGATTTAAATTCACAGATGGCGCTCGCTACAATTTCATAATAGTGGGTGGTGGGAGCGCGGGCTGCGTTCTCGCCAACCGGCTGTCGGAGGAGAGCCGCTTCAGCGTGCTGCTTATCGAGGCTGGAGGGGACCCGCCGCTCGAATCCATGGTAAAATTTAAAAACGTTTTTCTAGCAAATACTTCCCTTCTTTCCTGATTCGCAACTGAACTTACCCTAAGGGATTCACCATGAATTGTTAGTGATTTACCATGGTTGATCAAAGCCTAGAGTATTACTAAACATAATAGCTATTGTTCTGATGAATATCTTCATCACCATCACAGTCCTAGAGTTTGTCCGGTTTGGGTCGGTATTCCTACATTTATGCCTCCATTTCACTCTGTCACGGTTAAGTAATACTCGTGTTATACTTGATGATTAAAATAATGTATTCTTGATACAATACGAATACTTCTTGAAACTTCAACGACTTAAATTCACCAAAACAAATTGATAGCAGAAAATTAATAGTGTTCTTTTAGCTTCCAGGTTTAATGGGTTTCATTCCTCAAACACCTCAAGACTGGAACTATACCGCACAGTATGACCGGAATAGAGAACTTTACCAGAACAATCTCCTGCTACGCATAACACAAAGTAAAATGCTGGGTGGAGGCAGCAGTGCTAACTACATGTGGTACGTGAGAGGTAACCCTCATGATTTCGACACCTGGGCGGAGGAAATTGGAGATCCATCCTGGAACTACGAAAACGTTCTTCCATACTTCAAGAAGAGTGAACATATGGATGATCCTGAAATCCTCAAATCAAAATACAAAAATTTTCACGGCACAAATGGCTTTTTACATGTTACTAGAGAACCACATCCTGAAGTCAAGGAATACGCTAATATGTTCCATGAACTAGGGTTTGATATAATTCTTGATTCCAATGGGAATGAAACTTTGGGATATGGTGAGCCCTCTTACACAATAGCTAAAGGAGTACGTCAAAGTACAGCCTTTAGTTTCCTCAGGCCGGCCAAACATCGGCACAATCTGCACGTTCTCAAGCAGACGCTTGTTACTAGAATCCTTTTTGATGACTGCCATAACGCTATCGGAGTAGAAGCCTTAACTGAAGATCGCAAATTGATAACATTAATGGCGGATAATGAAGTGATAGTAACTGCTGGTGGCATCAACTCCGCACAAGTCCTTATGCTTTCTGGAATTGGTCCTGAGGATCATTTGAAATCACTAGACATTGAAGTGATTTCTAATCTCCCAGTTGGTGAAAACTTTCAGGATCATCCGGCTGCTATAGCTTCATACAGGCTTAAGGAGGCACACAATCCACCACAACCACCGAACTATGCTCAATTTCCCTTACCTGCACTAGCCGGTTATATTGCCTTAAACAAATCGCAAACATATCCCGACTATCAATCTGTTTGTATGGCCGTTCCTAATGATTCAGATGGGCCGATGAATTTATGTTCCTTTGCTTTTGGTTTAGATTTTAAAATCTGTCAAGCCATTTATGAAGCTGGCAAAGGAAGGGAAACACTGTTTTGCGTACAAGATCTGTTGCATCCTAAATCACGTGGTAAAATTGAGCTGCAAAGTACCGATCCTGAAGATCAACCCTTAATATTCTTAAAACCGTACGCTGAAGACGAAGACTTAGAAAAGATGATTGACGCTTTTCAAGAACTGGATAGGGTTAGGACTTCAAGTTATTATAAGAGCGTTGGTGGTGAGTTTGTTGATTACAAATTACCGAAGTGTCAACGGCTTGAGTTTGGGAGTAGAGAGTACTGGCGCTGCCACGTATTGAGTACGAGGATGACTTTTTTGCATTATTCTGGCGCGTGCGGCATGGGTGGGGTGTTGGATTCGCGTCTACGGGTGCGCGGCGTGCGGCGCCTGCGCGTAGCCGATAGTTCCGCCATGCCGCTCATCCCTAGTGGAAACCCCAATGCTGTTGTGATTATGATCGCTGAGAAGGCTGCTGATATGATAACGGAAGACAACGATTTCGAGGACTGAGAAATATTTCCGGTTTATTAAATCATGCAACTGAATGTTAGAATTTTTATTATTGTCTCCTAATATCACATTCCAAATTATAAGCGTAATAATATCGACATTTTGACATTCGATTAATAAAGTTTTATATTAATGGGTATAAACACATTTTAAACGGTAAGTCGCTAATCGAGTGATGTATATTTATTCAAAATGTTATTGAAAATCCATTTTTAGGGTTCCGTACCCAAAGGGTAAAAACGGGACCCTATTACTGAGACGTCGCTGTCCGTACGTCCGTCCGTCCGTACGTCCGTCCATCCGACCGTCCTTCCGTCCGTCAGTCACCAGGCTGTATCTCAAGAACGGATATTTCTATTGCCGCTATAACAGCAAATACTAAAAATAAAATAAAATAAATATTTAACCTCACAACAAACTTGTTATAGATTATAGTACCGAACCCTTCATGCGCGAGGCGGACTCGCACTTGCCCATTTTTTTTACAGTACCTTTCTAAATGGCAGAGTCATTTTATGTTATGTCTGGATATGAAGGTAAATCGTGCTCAAAGTCGTGACCAAGATTACTTAACGTCAATTGTGACGTATTTTTGTTACTTAAGCAGTAAGCTGCTTGCAATTATGACGTCAGGACATCTCGATTTTAACTTTTTTTACTTTCGGTGTTCTAGTTTATTGGATCATCATCATCATCATTTATTTTTAAGAGCTAGGCTCTTATCGGTGGAGTAATTTTCAGCTCATTCTACACTAACCATCGAATAAGTAGTATATTTCATGAGAATCGGTTGAGAATTGCGATCTCTAAGCAAGGACAGCCAGAAATCCGGAAATTTAGACATACAACCTACGCAAGAATTTTAGGCCAAGCTGAAATGGGGACGCTTCGCTCGCTCGGTCAATAAACACCGATATTACAAAAGTATTTTTCGAATTCACGTAACTGTGCACTTCCGAACTTACAAAAATCTAGTGCGAGTCGGACGCGCATTATATTAATCTGTGCTCGCGCAAGAAGGGTCCCAATCCACTACAAAACAATAATGAATGTTTTCTCTACAAACTTGGAAATTTTCCCATTAATGTAGTAAAAGCAACCAACATTTACGTTTCAAAATCAGAGATTTAAGAAACAAACACTTTTATTGGTCTCTGCCGTTTACTTCTTGCACTAAAATTTCTAAGACTCGCTACTGTCAATGTATTTCGCTTATGTTTAATGGAGCACCAGATTTAGCAAAAACTAACGGCAAAAAAACAGTTCTTACACCAAAATGTATCCCCAAAATAATTTAAAAACGATAACCAAATTTTGTAATCATTGAAAACATATTGAAATAAAACAATCTTAATAAAATATATATCTCAAAGTACAAAACTAGACATTATAATATTAATATAAGTTATGTGTAGTCCTTTTCACATAATCAACATATATTAACCCCCAACGAAAAAGAGGGGTGCTATAAGTTTAACGTGTGTATCTGTGTACCTGTTTATTTGTGTATCTGTCTATGGCATCGTAGCTACCGAATGGATGGACCATTTGAATGCGTTTTTTTTATCAAAAGACAGACATGTCCGCCGAGATGGTTCTTAGCTATGTTTGGTGGAAATAGGATCACTAGTTTCCAAGATACTCAGCTTTAATTGGAACAACTGACAAGATCTCAGCCGATATTGATGCAGCCAAATTTTGTTATTATGTTCAGTTTTAGTAGCATTTCCATTCATATTACTCATTGAATGATGACCTTGTGTAGTTACTTGTGTCGAGAGTGTTTTTTAATTTTTAACTTAGGGTATTAATCAGAAATATTCAGTAACTATCATCCTCCTAGCCTTTATCCCATTTTTTGAGAATGAATTCTCAATCGGGGTCGGCTACCTAAATCCCAAGATGTGGCGTAGGCACTAGTTTTTACGAAAGCGACTGCCATCTGACCTTCCAACCCAGAGGGGAAACTAGGCCTTATTGGGCTTAGGTGGTTTCCTCACGATGTTTTCCTTCACCAGTTACCATTAAAAATAAACTTAGTTATAAGTTTATTTTTAATGGTTAAGTAAGGGTTTTTTTAATTACAGCAATGCCAATGTTTAATAAAACTACTTTGTAAGTACCTAAGTAAGTAAGTAAACACGTTATTATACACAAAAACAGTAAAAAAATACATCTATTACAAATAACATATAGGTACAAAGGCGAACTTATCCCTATAAGGGATCTCTTCCAGTTAACCTTTGAGAAATTGAGTGAGTACGAGAAGAAGATAGACAAACTAACACCGTGTACTTTTGATTGGTAAAGTAAACAATACAAAATAGAATATACGTGATTCAATTTAGAGCTTCTACCATTGGCTATGATAGGTTCAGGGCAGTTTTCCGATTTCTTAACTTTTTCTTGGCAGCAAAAACTGGATATTAAATGTGATAAATTACTCTTACTATAAATATCACAAGATTCTAATAGTTTACTCTTTTTGTGACCCTCTCCGATCCGACATCATTTGGTTTGTATGTGGGTGTGGCTAATTTAAAGCTAAGTAATTTCAGTATATATCTTATTATTACGATAGATCCTACAATCCAGAGGTTCAATCACCCTAAAATACTGCTGATGTGTCTAAGCCTTTATATTGCCAATTTTGTTATATACCAGCTAACTACACAATTTTAATTATATGTGGCGTTATCTGGGGAAAGGGACCTTATTGTCGGTTCTAGTTTCCGAGATAATCGCGTTAAAAGTAAAATGTCGTAAAAAATCTATTTTTCTTTTTTTACTCTAAATTAATAAGAGGGGTCTAAAATTTAATCTGACAAAGACACAAGTTTTTAAATCGATTTTTCAAGACTTAGAACAGCCCTTAAAGTTAAGTGAAAAAGGGACCTTATTGTCGGTGCCCCTCTTGTATGCTTTCTGTAAGCTCGGTATCGGTTTGAGAGACGTGTCGGTACTTGTCGGCGCGTCAAAGGATAATTATTGATCATTAGGAGTATCCTTGCTCATCTCTCACACTCCCACTTCTTGGGAGTGTGGGAGGAGGACCTTATCTGTACTATGTACACTTAGGCTACTTCTGTCGCGGCCCGTTACTACGGGCCGGTCTTTCTGGTGACGCGTGGTTGTGACGGCGGTTTCTTAGTTGGTTGGGCCTTCGTGATGTTCCATGACTCCTCGAGGCCCTGGTGGAGCTTTATCTCCTCTTCTTATTTCCCACTGTTGGTGGTGGTGGTGGTGGTTTCGCTGCATCTGCAGCTCGTAGCAGCTCGTGGCGGCATTCATCAGCTTTCCGGAACATTGTGCCGGCCAGTCTGCTGATCTAGGCGTCTAAGGGTTTCCATTTCAGTGCCCTCTGTATATGGTTATTCCGCACGAAGCGTGGGCAATCTGTAATGTGTCTCAGTGCCAGGTTTTCTTGGGCTCTCATTTTGTTTCGGTTTGTGGTAGCCACTAGGGCGTACCACGCCGGCGCCGCGTATGTGAGCCTGGAGCTCACATACGTTTTGTAGATCCCCAGCTTCGTGCGGATCGGCAGGTTGCTCCTTAGGACTGGTCTCAGCGTAGTTCACGCTGGTCTGGTTCTTGAAACCACTTCCGCCACGTGCTGCTTGATGGTGAGGCCCCGGTCTATGGTGGTACCTCACCGTGTGCTTCCATTCCACGTCTTGACCAAACATGCGGAGTGGAGGTGAAGTCTGTTTTCTTCCGGTCATGAAGGCCTGAGTCTTGGTGACGTTGACAGTAAGCCTCCAGTCCTCAAGCCATCTTGGTAGGGCGTCTAACTGACTAACTGACACTGCATCTTCCTGACGGCATGGGTGGGGCTGACGGATGCGGTGTAAAAGGCCGCGTCATCCGCGAACAGCCCCAGCTTGACGTCGCCTCCTACCACTGGGATGTCATCGGTGAAGGTTGCGTAGCATGCTGGTGTAAGGCAGCTTCCCTGAGGGACTCCTGCTAGGATTGGGCGCTCCGAGGGCAGTGCCTGTTCCACTGCCACTTGGAACTTGCATCCACTCAGAAAGGACTTTATCACCGTTATGATGTTACGTGGGGCCGTGGTGTTCAACAGTTTGAACAGCAGCCCCTCGTGCCATACCCAGTCGAACGCTTTTTCAATGTCGAGCATGACAGCCACAACATGCTCCTTCTTGTTGCTTGTATTGGCCATAAAGTGAAGCACGCGAGTGAGCTGTAGCGTTGCCTGAATCCGAACTGTTCCGAACGGAGCTCGACGTGGGGGAGAAGTTTCCCCAACAGGAGCCTCTCGAACACCTTGGAGAGGGTGCTGAGCAGAGTTATTGGCCTACAGCTCTCCGGTCTTCAGCATTCTTTGCCAGGTTTGGGCAGCATAACTACCCTCCCAGTCTTCCAAGTTTGGGGAAAGTGACCCGAGCGCATGATCCCGTTGAACAGGCGCGTCACTGCCACAATGGGGATCGAATCGGCGCCCGGGGCTTTCTTGGGGTCGCAACGTTGGAGGACTCGCTGCATCTGGCTGGAGGAGAAGAAGACCGCGTCTTCCTCTGCTCTTGCTAGTGCCTCCGAAGTACCTCTCCAGGTGTTCTGTGATGTTCTGCTGGTGTTCTGCATTGTGCATCGGGTTGGGCCTAAATTGTCCCTCCAGGCGAAGATCTCTGCGTGATCCTCAGCCTTGTAGCGTGGAGTGTTGTCTACAGGGTCGTAGAGTGGTTTTATTGCCTCAGGTTTTGTCACTAGCTGTCTGCAGATACGGTGAATGAAGGGGACATCACCCTCTTCAGACGCTAGGTGGCTCTCCCAACTCTCGGCCCTGTGTTCTGTGAGCACCTTCTTGGTTTTTATGATCATGGCGTTGAGCTCTGCCTTGATCTTCGGGCATCTTGTAGCCTGCCATTTTCTGCGCAGGCGGCGCTGCTCCTCGATCATGCTCCTAATCCTCGCCGGGAGGGGCGTGTGCCTCTCTGTGGCGGGGATGGTGTGGGAGGCTGTTGATAGCGCCGCCTGTAGTCCAGCTGTGACCAGGTCTGCCGCTTTTTCCACTTCGTCAGCTGTGGAGACCGGAGTAGTGTGGCACGTGGTGGTCTCTTCTAGTTGTTGTGTGAATGTCTCCCAGCTGACTCGGTGTTTGGGTCTCCTAATTCCCATTAATGGATCCATTTCGATACACATGAGGATTGTCCGGTGATCGGATGGTAGTTCCGGCAATGTGTAAATCTGGCGTCAATTTGGCTGGCGACGCAGCAAAATACAAATTAAAAGTATTTTTCAAGACTTATTCTTAACTATGTCACTAAACATTTTACGTCCGACACTAAGGTCCCTTTTCAAAATACGTTAATCATTTAGTGTTTGCCGAACCAAAATTATAGGTTTTTGGTAAGAGTTTAATACTAAAGTGCTCTAAAAATTAAGACTATCAAAATTAAACATAAATTTATAGTCGATATCAGATGATATCACTAAATATTTTACCACCGACGATAAGGTCCCTTTTAGAAAATATAAAGTGGTTGTACCAACTTTTTACTAAACTTTATCTTGAATTTTGAGACTTATAAAACTACTTTATTAATATTTGTTCTGTTAATTTGATCTCATTTGGCTATGTTTTAACGTAGTAGATGTATATGTTTGTTGATTTTGACTGTTTAATTAGATTTATAAACACAAAGCTATTTTTGTTAAAATAAATATTTTTTTATAATAAACAACGTTGATTCAAATCGAAATAGCTCTTATTGAGTGTCTAATTACATATAATATTTATTCCTTCTATAATATCTAACGAAAATACACTATAAATAGGAATTTAAGTAAAAAATCCATCAATTTATATTTTTTTACTTTATGCACTTTGGCAAGGTAAACTATACGAAAACAGATATACAATTACAAAATTGTACTTGAAACCTGAAAGCCCATACAATCTACTCCTCAAATAGCATGTTATCTATGTAACTTCCAACAATAACATACTTTAATGGGGTGTAGAAGTTTGAATTCAATTTTCTCATAATCACCTTTTCTGACTTTTGAGTATCAATTATTTTTTTAAAAATATCTATTGAACCTACATGCATGTTTTTTACATGGTTCGATAGCTCAATGTATGTAGATTATGGGGATATACATAACTCAATACCGACAGTAAGGTCCCTTTACCCAGATAACGCCACATATGTAAATAGAACAGAATTTACTTTATCGTCGCTTTTTATACGACACGTTAGTGTGTAATATGTGGTTGTGAAATATAGACGTCACGTGTAAGTACTAATAGGGTTTTATAAAATCGTTGCTTGATATAATAAGCGTTGTTTAATTTTCGCTCTGTTCAAAAATTTCTTCTCTCAATGTAAGTCTAGTAAAATGTAAAAAATGCATACTTACCTTTAGTTTATGAAACATGTAATGTCTCATTTTTTATATAGGTACACACCACAATTTTTATATTAAACACTTGACATAAAAATCAAAGGTCAAAGAAAAATTGAAATGCGTAACCTGGTGTAAGAGACCGGGTATCGAACTCGGTACCTCTGGATTACTGGTCCGGCGACTTTTTCTTTGAGCTTTGATCTTTGTATCAGGTTATTAATTTAGTTCTCTTATTTTTCATTAGACACGAGTGGACACTAGCCATGGATGCAGCGTTATCGTTGGCAAAAACCAGAAGTATCCAAGTGGCCTTACAAGTGTTGACTATACTGCAGCTCACTGCCATACATTGGCCACAACAAGCCGTTGTACAAGGTCAGTACTTCACCATCATTACGATGTTGTTGTCCTAAGGCAGGAGGTGCAGGGGAACACCCAAATACTCCGAAATATTTTATTCCGATTTTGCTTATTCCGATTTTCAAAACTCCGAATTTCATAATTTCTAGGAAATAAAATTCCGATTACTAAAAAACACGAAATTTATTTAACCGAATTTAAAAATTCCGATTGTATATTATTTCGATTTTTATAACTCCGAATAATGAAAAGCCCGAAGTGTCATTGGCCTGAAAAACAAAATTCTGATTATTAATTTTCCGAAACTTCATTACTTATTCGGAAATTTGATATTCGGGATAATGACATTCGTGTATTCAATAATCGGAAATTTCTTTCTTAGGAATTATGAAATTCGGAGTTTTAAAAATCGGAATTAGTAAATTAGGTATCCGGATTTGGACAAATATCGAATTGGCTGAACCCCGAAAACTGTAGATTAGGTTAGGTTTGTATTGTGACCACGTATAGCGGAGCGTCAAAAGACTTGCTGAACCGATTTTTTACGTTAAAACAAAAATAGAAAACCGGATTTGGACAAATATCGAATTGGCTGAACCCCGAAAACTGTAGGTTAGGATAGGTTGGTTTGTATTGTGACCACGTATAGCGGAGCGAGCGAAGCGAGCGGAGCGTCAAAAGACTTGCTGAACCCCGAAAACTATAGGTTAGGTTATTGGCTGGACCCCGAAAACTGTAGGTTAGGTTAGGTTTGTATTGTGACCACGTATAGCGGAGCGAGCGAAGCGAGCGGAGCGTCAGACTTGCTGAACCCCGAAAACTATAGGTTAGGTTTTTGGCTGAACCCCAAAAACTGTAGGTTAGGTTAGGTTTGTATTGTGACCACGTATAGCGGAGCGAGCGAAGCGAGCGGAGCGTCAGACTTGCTGAACCCCGAAAACTATAGGTTAGGTTATTGGCTGAACCCCGAAAACTATAGGTTAGGTTTGTATTGTGACCACGTATAGCGGAGCGTCAAAAGACTTGCTGAACCCCGAAAACTATAGGTTAGGTTATTGGCTGGACCCCGAAAACTGTAGGTTAGGTTAGGTTTGTATTGTGACCACGTATAGCGGAGCGTCAGACTTGCTGAACCCTGAAAACTATAGGTTAGGTTATTGGCTGAACCCCGAAAACTATAGGTTAGGTTACGTTTGTATAACAACCAAAATAAAAAAAATTACAAATTGTAAGTAAAATTGGGTTAGGTTAGGTACGACGACGAGCGAAGCGAGGAGGAGTGTTAGGTTGAACTACGTTCCTAACGAGCGAGCGAAGCGAGCGAGCCGCGGAGATCTATATCGAGTGGTCGAAAAATCCTAACATTACCTATTTCAGCTTAAGGCAGGTCCGACTCAAATCGGCTTTACATAAGAATTAGCTTTGCAGGTTTATGTGAGTTTTAATTTCGGACTCTAATACATATTTATACTTATTATTAATATTAGAATTCCGCATTTTGATGTTTGGTATTAATATCGAATCGGACTTTTCATTTTTCGGTGTATTAAAATTCGGAATTTTGAAAATCGGTTTTTTAGCAATCGGAATTCGTACTTGTGATAAATCGGAATATTAATAGTTCGGACTTTTTACCCTTCGGTGTACAAAGATTCGGAATTTTGAAATTCGTTATTATAACCATTAGGATTTTTGTAATTTCGGGATTGTAAAAATCGGATTTATGAAATATCGGAATAATCATATTCGGAATGTTGATCCATTCGGAAATGTAAAAATCGGTATTTTGAAATTCGTGATTATAAATATCGGAATTAAGTTTTTTGTATTTATGTAGTGTACCCGAGGTGCAGAGGGCCTTCATAAGCTCGCGCCACGCCTTTCTATCTTCAGCTACTCCTTTAGCCACGTTCCAGCTCAGTCCAATAGCTCGCAGCTCGCTTTCAATGGTGCGCCGCCAAGAGTGTACCTCCACTCAAAGGCGATGGTTGCATTGTTCGTTTCTCCTCTACAAATGGTGCCTATCCATCTCCATTTGTGTATCGCGATATCCACATTTATGGGGAACTGACATATCCCCCACAGGTCCTCGTTTCGCATTGTCCTTGGCCAAAATACGCGGAGAATAGTCCTCAGCGACTTATTGACGAAGACTTGCAACTTGTTCGACAGGCTTTTTGTCACTCTACTTGTCTCGCAGCCCAACAGCAACCTAGTTTTCTTATATCATTACCATGGTATAAGAAAACAAGGTATTGTGGGGTGGTGGCTCAGGGAAACACTTTACTTGTTAATTTAGAATATATTTTGGACCGAAATCCAATAATGTATATGGTTGTTTGGTGGCATCCCGAGAGGAATCATCTAATATTTTTAATATGTCGTTCACTTGACAGTGACGGAATCTTTATTTAAACCAAATACTTCTTTATTACCGGCCTACATCCCTACAGTATGCTACTCTGGAATGACAGGCGGATTTTCGACGTCATCACGCTATGATTGCTTGGCTGGTTCTGTCAACCCGTTTCTGTGGTGTATTATAATACTCCCCGATTCCTTCGTCACTCTGTAAAGCATAATAATTTAATTATTATAAATTTTGTGAAACATGTAATTTAATGTGGGTACACGACAATTTTTCTGGACCGGTAATCCAGAGGTACCGGGTTCAATTCCCGGTCCCTTCCACCAGGTAGCTCCTTTTCAATTTTTCTTTAAGCTTTGATCTTTGTATTCATGGTTTAAATAATTATTATTATTTGCACGACTGGTGGCAAACATGTTTTCCTTAGTACGTATCGTGCTGTGGACACAGCTGTCGCATTAAATCCATAACCCATTACATTCATATTATTTGTACACACAAGTGTACAAATAATATGAATAATATGTTCATCTGGGGCCTAATTCGAGTGTCGATCGCCAAACGTCAGATCACCGTTAGATAACAGTCATCTCTCCGTGATCTCGCCTTTGAACTGTCATTAAAACGCGATGATGAAGCTCATCGCGTTTTAATGACACATGTGACATATCTCATCTCAGTTTTGGAAATACGAAGGCGATGACAATTGTCAAAAATGCTATTCATGTATATAAATTTCTGTTTTGAACGAAACGTAACGGACTAATTTCACGTACTACGTGGTCAATTTAAAGTATGCGCCTGTTATTTATGCCGTCACATACAAAGGAAGAAAATTTTGCGCGTCCGAATTGACGAAGTTGCGATGTTCTAGGGATATCGCCACTTGTCAAGTAGGCACACGTCAAAAGTGACGGATGGCGATGAAAAGGAGAGATCTCCATTATATCTCTAAAATTGGTGGAATACCCCCCCAGGTAGGTGTTTTCATAACATTATTACAAAATAATGTTTTGAAAACACCTACCTGATCAATTAATTTATAAAACTCACTATGCGTTTTGTAAATAAATAATGAAAAAGTAGTACAATAACATGATCTTTTCATTTGCTAATTGAGCCAATCATTTAGTTATAAAAGTATACCTAAGTAAATAATTATCTGAACATATCAGAAAAAAAACTTAATATTTGAGTTTTTAATATTTTCTTCGGTTTCAGCGACTGTCACACATTTAAATAAAACAATTTAAACGGATTACAACAGGTCTGCAGTCTGCGAGCATGTCATGGACAAACCAAACCATTCAATTAAGTTTGATAACACTTCAATCCTTGCCACAGAGAAACGATATTTTCCCAGAATGTTGCGCGAGGCTATTGAATTCAAAAATATCCCAATTTCAATAGAGAAGATGGTTTGTCATTACCACCGGCTTGGGATCCTGTTGTACATCTTATCAAGGATCAAGCAAGACACAAGACTGGAAACCTTGGGCCTCGAACGGTGTAAAACAAATTAGTGTTAAAAGTAGTATATGTAGAGTTTTTGATTAAAAGTATTTTATAGTAGGTAATAAATAAGGCAATCTGGGAGTTTTCTTTGGCGGTTCTTTCTCCTCAGTAAGCCTTATAGTGAACCGCTGGTAGATATTTTAATTAAATAATAAATGCCCTTCTGGCACATGTGTAACTGTCTTTACACATTAGGCCCATCTGGCATTGTGAACACCTTTATTTTTAAATTAATATTTATAAAATGGGTAGTTTGCACAAATGTAACTTTGACAGAGCAAAATTATGTTTTTCGCTATCTGTAAAGGTACTGAAACGTCAGGAAGGCTCAAATCCATACTAATATTATAAATGCGAAATTGTGTCTGTATTAAAAATGTTGTTCTATAGGTTATACCTACTAACTTTTTCCTCTTGATAGCGATTATCCATTTAATTCGTTGCTCTCGTTTCCAACTTGCTTGTGGAAATTTATTAATTTATTATTACTGTTTTTGAATTTGTGATTACTGTTTTTGCCATTGTTTTTGCAATTAACTACGCTGCAGGTTTCGTGCCGCATATTTATTTATTTTTAGATGCCTTAATTTCGCTGGTAAAAAGTGACAGTTGGCCTTACGAAAGTTCCTTTTTTAGCCACGGCGCGCGCTGCGATCGATTCGTGGTTCCCCCACCACCTACTTCGCATCCAGCGAATAGCATTATTACAAATTTTTAAAATATATACCTATCTACCCTACTATTGTAAAAATAAAATATACCTATTTACTCTACTTTTATCACAATGTGACAATTTTACTCCTCATTATGTGTGTCAGCAATAGCCTCACATATTTCAAACTGAAGTGAATACCTACTGGTATTCACTTCATCTTCGTGAAGTCAGTGTAGTATCCTCCACGGCGTCACACCACACCCTCTGCCCTACCCTGCCCTGTTTTCTGAGCCGCAAAATGACCAAGTTTATTATGTTTTTTTCTGATTTAAATTCACAGATGGCGCTCGCTACAATTTCATAATAGTGGGTGGTGGGAGCGCGGGCTGCGTTCTCGCCAACCGGCTGTCGGAGGAGAGCCGCTTCAGCGTGCTGCTTATCGAGGCTGGAGGGGACCCGCAGCTCGAATCCATGGTAAAATTTAAAAACGTTTTTCTAACAAATACTTCCCTTCTTTCCTGATTCGCAACTGAACTTACCCTAAGGGATTCACCATGAATTGTTAGTGATTTACCATGGTTGATCAAAGCCTAGAGTATTACTAAACATAATAGCTATTGTTCTGATGAACATCTTCACCACCTTCACCGTCCTAAAGTTTGTCCGGTTTGGGTCGGTATTCCTACATTTATGCCTCCACTTCACTCTGTCACGGTTAAGTATTGTTCTGAATAACAACGATACTTAATATTTATGTAAAGGTAGTATGCAAATGATATATCAGTATTTTTAAATACTCGTGTTATACTTGATGATTAAAATAATGTATTCTTGATACAATACGAATACTTCTTGAAACTTCACAGACTTAAATTCACCAAAACAAATTGATAGCAGAAAATTAATAGTGTTCTTTTAGCTTCCAGGTTTAATGGGTTTCATTCCTCAAACACCTCAAGACTGGAACTATACCGCACAGTATGACCGGAATAGAGAAATTTACCAGAACAATCTCCTGCTACACATAACACAAGGTAAAATGCTGGGTGGAGGCAGCAGTGCTAACTACATGTGGTACGTGAGAGGTAACCCTCATGATTTCGACACCTGGGCGGAAGAAATTGGAGATCCATCCTGGAACTACGAAAACATTCTTCCATACTTCAAGAAGAGTGAACATATGGATGATCCTGAAATCCTCAAATCAAAATACAAAAATGTTCACGGTACAAATGGCTTTTTACATGTTACTAGAGAACCACATCCTGAAGTCAAGGAATACGCTAATATGTTCCATGAACTAGGGTTTGATATAATTCTTGATTCCAATGGGAATGAAACTTTGGGATATGGTGAGCTCTCTTACACAATAGCTAAAGGAGTACGTCAAAGTACAGCCTTTAGTTTCCTCAGGCCGGCCAAACATCGACACAATCTGCACGTTCTCAAGCAGACGCTTGTTACTAGAATCCTTTTTGATGACTGCCATAACGCTATTGGAGTAGAAGCCTTAACTGAAGATCGCAAATTGATAACATTAATGGCGGATAATGAAGTGATAGTAACTGCTGGTGGCATCAACTCCGCACAAGTCCTTATGCTTTCTGGAATTGGTCCTGAGGATCATTTGAAATCACTAGACATTGAAGTGATTTCTAATCTCCCAGTTGGTGAAAACTTTCAGGATCATCCGGCTGCTATAGCTTCATACAGGTTTAAGGAGGCACATAATCCACCACAACCACCGAACTATGCTCAATTTCCCTTACCTGCACTAGCCGGTTATATTGCCTTAAACAAATCGCAAACATATCCCGACTATCAATCTGTTTGTATGGCCATTCCTAATGATTCAAATGGGCCGATGAATTTATGTTCCTTTGCTTTGAGTTTAGATTTTAAAATCTGTCAAGCTATTTATGAAGCTGGCAAAGGAAGGGAAACACTGTTTTGCGTACAAGATCTGTTGCATCCTAAATCACGTGGTAAAATTGAGCTGCAAAGTACCGATCCTGAAGATCAACCCTTAATCTTCTTAAAACCGTACGCTGAAGACGAAGACTTAGAAAAGATGATTGACGCTTTTCAAGAACTGGATAGGGTTAGGACTTCAAGTTATTATAAGAGCGTTGGTGGTGAGTTTGTTGATTATAAATTACCGAAGTGTCAACGGCTTGAGTTTGGGATTAGAGAGTACTGGCGCTGCCACGTATTGAGTACGAGGATGACTTTTTTGCATTATTCTGGCGCGTGCGGCATGGGTGGGGTGTTGGATTCGCGTCTACGGGTGCGCGGCGTGCGGCGCCTGCGCGTAGCCGATAGTTCCGCCATGCCGCTCATCCCTAGTGGAAACCCCAATGCTGTTGTGATTATGATTGCTGAGAAGGCGGCTGATATGATAAAGGAAGACAACGATTTCGAGGACTGAGAAATGTTTATGTTTTATTAAAGGCAACTGAATTTTACTATTTTTATTATTATCTCCTAATATCAAATTATAAACGTAAAAAGATAAACATATTTGACATTGATAAACAAAGTTTTATATTAATATAATGGTATAAACACATTTAAAACGGTAAGTCGATAATCGAGTGATGTATGAATATAATATTTTATTCAAAATGATATTGAAACTCCATTTTTACAGTATAAGACCTTTAAATGGCATGGCAGAATTATTTTATGTTAAGAAGGTAAATCGTGCTCAAAGTCGTATCAAAGATTATCTGACGTCAATGGAGACGTATGAATTGTTGCTTAAGCGGTATGCTGCTTGCATTTATGACTAGGTACTTACCACAATCACGATAAAAAAAAGTCAGGACATTTCGGTTATCACTTCTTTTTTACTTTACTTCTAGTCAATCCGATCATCATCACCATATATATAAGATTTGTCTGTCGAGTAAATTTCCAGCGCATCTACACTATCTATCGGATAACGAATAAAGTTACAAATGAGATTCGGCTGAGAATTGCGATCTCTAGGCGAGGACATTCAAACAAGAATGTTCAAGCAAGCTGAAATGGAAATATTATCTATCTATGTATTTATTTTGTAACCATAATTCAAGCATTGCTTATAAGATTGTCCCTTAATATTTATTTATGGCATGTATTTAAATCGACATCTGTATATTCCCTTTTTTCGATCAAAATATTTGAAAGTTTCACCAAAAATACTGACTTGCACACTAAATAATGCGAATTAAATATACTATTTAAAGGTATTTGCAAAACTATTTACTGAACGAATAACTATTATTAAAATAGTATATCTAACAAATCCTTAGTTCAACAAACATATTACAATTTTTTAAAGGAAAACCATCACCTAATTTACTTTTAGCTATATCATTTATTCTAAATAAACCCCAATTTAATCTGTCATGTTCATATAATTATGTACACATAAAATTCATCAAGTGCTAACTTAACATGGACTAAACTTTGGCATGTATTTAAATCGATATCTGTATATTCCCTTTTTTCGATCAAAATATTTGAAAGTTTCACCAAAAATGCTGACTTGCACACTAAATAATGCGAATTAAATATACTTGTAAAGAAAATCCGTACACTGGCTGTTCTTGCTTTTCTTTAATTTGACGCGCCATCGTCAAAAGCTGTCACGTCAAACAAATGTGTCATGTTAGAAATGAGAAAATTATTTTAATTTTACGTAAATAATATTTAATATTAAGAGGATTGCGAAGACCTGAAGTAAGGGCTTTAAATGTTGTTTTTTTGTTATTACAGGTAAGATTGATTTCATTTAGTTATAGGTAGGTTACTTGTTCAAGATTATTTTGAAAGACTATTTTTAATAAAGATTTTTGTTATTACAGAAAAACAAGTTAAGTCTTTATTTCATGAATATTCCAAGCTGTTCGGTATAATATGATGTTATTATAAAACAACATTTATTGAACATACTTATTAAAAAAAGAAAACATGGAGAAGTTGAGATTTGAGTTTTGTGTGAAACCGACAGCAGACGGGAAATCCAACATCATATGTATAACATCAATAGCTACACCTGATGGACAGATTTTTGGGATACCAGGTGAGTACCAACCCGCTCATTTTCACCAAGCAATTGCAAATACTCCAAACTATAGTAAAGTGAGAAAATCTTTAACTAAAAGACACCAAACAAGGAAAATATGGATAACTTTAACAGATGACATATCAAAAACGTATTTAGATGATGAACAAAATTTGCAGTTTAATGATATTTACCTTGAAGAAATTATAGAACAAACAAATAATGATGGAACTACGGCTATGGGCTCAAGTGAAACTTTGGAAAAGATTTTAGAAAAAATACTCGAAGGCAAATATAAAAAAAATGAAACCCAAAATTTAGGTAAAATTGCAAAAGAGTTTATGATTGAGAAATTTTCTGGCAGAAACTCAAATGCATACCAATGGATAAAGAATTTTAACAAAGAGTGTGAACATTTCCAAATTGATGAAAATAGAAAAAAGATTGAAACCCTAAAACATTTTTTGGAATATTCGAGTTTAGATTGGTATAGCTGTATGCTAATGAAACTAACAGTGGATTCAGAATGGAGTATTTGGGAGAAGAATTTTTGTGAGACGTTTGCGAATAAAGGATGGTCGCCCATTAGATATGCTCTCGCATATCGATACCAAGAGGGCTCGTTACTAGAGTATGCATTGAAAAAGGAAAAATTGTTACTAGAAGTGAGAAAAACAATTGATTCTGGCACAATTATAGACCTAATAGCATTTGGTCTTCCTAATTATGTGGCTGATAAAATTGACAGAGAAAGTTTACAAGGAACGGAAGATCTATACAATGAAATAGGAAAATTGGAACATCTTGTTGGGAAGAACAAATATGATATAAAAATACATACATATACTGATACCAAAACTAAAAAAATTGAAGAAAAGGCTCCGTGTCGAATTTGTGTCAAGGAGAACAAAGGGAAACGTTATCACCCAGAGGAAAATTGCTGGTTCAAAGAAAAAAATCAAAAAGCTATTCTGAAAAGTGTAAATAACTCTGAATTAGAGATTGAACTTAATGAGAAGAATCCAAAAAACTAGAAGTACCACCATTAATAAAAGTAGAGTTACTGTTAAATGACACTTTAAAAGTTTTTGGAATATATGACTCTGGTTCTAATGTGTCATTAATTAATGCTAAATTATTAAAGATTGAACAAAAAGAAAATACAAATAAAATAGAAATAGTAAACTTGAAAACTATTAATGGTGAAAAAAAAACAAAAGGTATGGTAACATTGAAAATAAAAATCTACGATGTTGAAAACGAAATGGACATTTTTGTAGTGGATAATGAACATTTTAACTACGATTTCCTAATTGGTTTGGATTGTATAAAAAAATTCAAATTGATGCAAACTGAGGAGTTGAATATCATACAATGTGACAATCGAAATGAGAAGAAATATCTAAAGAATAGTAATTTACCAATTGTCGAAATTCCTGATGTACTAGGTGACAAAGATGAAGAAGAGTTATTTTTATGCTCTGAGGTAGTAAACCAAGAAAAGAAACAAATAAAAAATAAATGTGAAATAAATTTCAATGAGCATATCGAACCTGACAGATTCAAAATGTTTGTAAACCATTTAGATTTAAATCAACAATCAGAAATTGATAAGTTGATCGAAAAATACAAACAAGTTTTTGCGAAGGATAAATTTGATATCGGTACTGTACGAGATTACGAAGCTCATATCGACTTGATGATTGATAAATACTGTTGCAAACGTCCATATAGATGCACAGATGAAGATAGAAAAGAAATAGAAATAATTTAATTGAAGAATCATACAGCCCATTTGCGGCTCCTGTAACTCTAGCATATAAAAAGGAAGATGAAAGGAAAACGAGGCTATGTATCGATTTCAGAGAACTGAACAAGATTGTCGTCCCACAGTCACAACCTTTTCCGTTGATTGAAGATTTAATGATAAAAACAGTAAACTGTAAATATTTTTCAACATTTGACATAAATTCTGCATTCCTTTAAAAATTCAAGATAGACACAAAACTGCGTTTGTTACACAAGAGGGCCATTTTCAATGGACTTGCCTTCCATTTGGACTGAAAACCGCGCCGGCCATTTTCCAAAGAATATTGAGCAGTATCATAAGAAAATACAAACTTTCTAGTTTCGCAGTTAATTTCATAGACGACATCTTAATTTTTTCAAAATCTTTTGAAGAACATATACAACATTTATCAAGATTACTGCAAGCAATACTAACAGAAGGTTTTAGACTAAAATTTTCAAAATGTTCTTTCGCAAACAATTATGCCAAATACTTAGGACACATAATTGAGAATAATTCAGTCAGACCTCTGAAAGATTATTTGACTGCAGTAAAAGGATTTCCAGTTCCACAAACGAGAAAAAATGTACGTCAATTCCTAGGAAAAGTAAATTTCCATCATAAATTTGTACCACGCAGCGCAATTATTCTAGACCCGTTACATAATTTATTACGAAAATATGTAAAATTCACATGGTCTGTGGAATGTCAGGAATCGTTCGATAGAATAAAAGAACTGCTTTGTTCAGAACCCATTTTGAAAATATACGATCCTGAGAAACCTATAAACATTTACACGGATGCTAGTATTAAAGGCGTGGGAGCCGTATTGAAACAGGAAGACGAAAATGGAGACAGTAAGCCAGTCGCATATTTTTCAAATAAATTAACTGAATCGCAAAAAAGGAAGAAGGCAATATATTTGGAATGTCTGGCAATAAAAGAAGCTGTGAAATATTGGCAGCACTGGCTTATGGGAAAGGAATTTATAGTATACTCAGATCATAGGCCGTTAGAAAATATGAACATAAAGGCTAGAACTGACGAGGAACTTGGGGACTTGACTTATTATTTATCCCAATACAATTTTAAAATAAAATATAACCCAGGAAAATCAAACCAAGAAGCAGACTGTTTGAGCAGAAACCCGGTACTAGAACCCTATGAAAATTCTGATGACTTTCTGAAAGTAGTAAATTTAATAGAGCTAAAAGATATAAAAAATGACCAACACTCGAATTTAGAACTACAAAATAATAAAAATAAATTTATACTGGATAAAGAAATATACTTCACTAATAATAAAAGAAGGAAAAAGATCATACTATCAGAAAACCTTAGTAAAACTTTAATAAGAGATGTCCACGATACTTACTGTCACCTTGGAAGAACACAGATGATAAATAAAATAACACCATTCTATACAGCAAAGAATATGATCGGGAACATAAAACAGTTTTGTGAAAAATGTGAAATATGTATTAAAAACAAGTCGAGGAGGAAGTCAAAATATGGTTTAATGTCTCACTTAGGTCCAGCAACACGGCCATTTGAAATTATATCTATTGATACCATAGGAGGTTTTGGAGGATCACGCTCAACAAAAAAGTATTTACACCTGCTAGTTGATCATTTTACAAGATATGCCTATATTCACACTTCACGAAATCAGAACTCTAGTGATTTTATTAAATTAATAAAAAATGTGACTCAAAGCTACACTATTGATATGGTATTAACTGACCAATACCCGGGTATAAATTCTAAAGAATTTAAAGAGTATCTGAAGGAGCAAAATATAAAAATGGTATTCACTGCTGTGGATGCACCATTTTCAAACGGACTTAATGAAAGGTTAAATCAAACTTTGGTCAATAAGATAAGATGCAAAATAAATGAAAGCGAAAAGAAAATTGCTTGGACAACTATTGCACACAAATGTGTAGAAAAATATAATCAAACAGAGCACACAGTTACGAAGTTTGCTCCAAAATATCTTTTGGAAGGCGAAGATGTAAATATTCTGCCACTAGAATTAAAATCAAAATGTACAAATGAAGACCTGAAAAGAGATAGGAAGCTGGCATTAAAAAACACAGTGAAATCTCACAATTATAATAAAAAAAAAATTGATCAGTACAGAGAAGAATATCAATTGAAAGTGGGAGACAGAGTCTACATAGAAAATGGAAATCGACTAAATAGAAAGAAAATGGATGAATTGAGGATTGGACCATACAAAATACTGAAAAAAATCTCCAATTCAATATATGAAGTTGATACCGGACATAAAAAGGCGGAATCAAATCTCTATCATGTTACGAAGCTGTCCCCGCTGATGTATGATAGTTGAACAATTACGTGCATTTTTGCTTGTAATTGTTCACTCCAAGGAGGGGAGATGTAAAGAAAATCCGTACACTGGCTGTTCTTGCTTTTCTTTAATTTGACGCGCCATCGTCAAAAGCTGTCACGTCAAACAAATGTGTCATGTTAGAAATGAGAAAATTATTTTAATTTTACGTAAATAATATTTAATATTAAGAGGATTGCGAAGACCTGAAGTAAGGGCTTTAAATGTTGTTTTTTTGTTATTACAGGTAAGATTGATTTCATTTAGTTATAGGTAGGTTACTTGTTCAAGATTATTTTGAAAGACTATTTTTAATAAAGATTTTTGTTATTACAGAAAAACAAGTTAAGTCTTTATTTCATGAATATTCCAAGCTGTTCGGTATAATATGATGTTATTATATACTATTTAAAGGTATTTGCAAAACTGTTTTACTGGATATAAAAAAAAAAAAACTAACCTAACCTAACCCGGCCGAGTCAGATCTTAGTGTGCAGTGCGAGGATAATTAGTGTGCAAGACAGTATTTTTGGTGAAACTTTCAAATATATCCGATGTACGAACCATATTTTTGGTGTGAATTCGGTTAAAAAGGTCATCTCGTTTTGTATGATGTTTAAGTTTTTTGTGTAGGACATGTTCAGTTAATCAATTGTTTTTTTTTGCACAGCATTAGTTTTTCTGGTATGCATTCAGTTAATTAGTGAAGTTACCTAGTGTGCCGAAAAATTATACAGATGTGCATTTAATAATATCCCTTTATTTATTATTTTATCTAGTTAGTTACGTTATTTTCTTATTTTACAGTGTTATAAATTATTTATTTATTTATTTAAACTTCATTGCACAAAACAAAAGTCAGTACAAATGGCGGACTTAATGCCAAATGGCATTCTCTACCAGTCAACCATAGGGCCAAACAGAGATACTAGAAGTTAAATTATCGCAATTATTTCAGTTATTCGTGTCCCTAAGATAAATAAAGTTGGATCTGGTTTTGCGAGGGATTCTAGTGCATCGAAATCTTCTAACTTTAGTTACACATGCTTCGCGCAACCATCTTAGTATAAAAATGCAGGTTGTGACAAAGTCTCAAGTAATTAACACAAATTATAACGGGTCTCTTCATATACTTACGTTTCCGCGGGGTTACATTTGGCTACACCTACAGTAATAACTCTCTGATTCACCAGTACATCTAAGGCCACGGCGTGTGCAACCCCGCCGAAACTTATGATTATGAAGGCAAATAAGGAATATCGCGATAGACCCCTTATAATTCTTAGTTATATGTACAAACCGCGAGAGTATAAAGTGTCATATAGTTGCCGAGAATCTTCTTGAGCCTAACCTTGACTGCGCAGTAGCCGATTTACGTACAAATATGCATGCGCAGATCCGCCATTTTGGGTCAAGAAGATTCTCGGCAACTGTATCTTTGAGGTAACTTAGTAACTTAAATATGCTATCAATCAAAAATATTTTTAAAAACTTTTTTCGTTACGTCTATTCAAACACAAAACACGCAATTAATAGTAGATTGTACAACAAGTGCATAAAACGCACCATTTTACACGAGACGTTTATCCATCCGAGCGAGCTTGCGAGCGAGGATGAATATAAAGTCGAGTGTAAAATGCGTTTTATGGAGGAGTTGCACACTCTACTTTTCACTTCGATTGCGAGGAAATGAAACTAGATCATGTAAATATTATACTAAAAAAGAAATTTAAATAAAATTTATTTTCGATCAATGAAAAAAAATTAAAGTAATAGTTTTTCATGGCATATTTAAACATTTATTTATTTATTCATTTGTTAATTTTTAAAACATTTTGTTTTTTATATCTATGATAAATAAAATTATTGTATGTTAAATATACATAAAATAAAATATTTTTTTTTTTACAAAGTTCGTAAATATATAACATATTATACATATAACATATGTATAATATATTGATTTACCAAAATAAAAATAAATTTAAAAATTAATAAATGATAATAAAAATTACAAGTTTATTCCAAGAAGTTTTATGTACTTTGGCTGTTGGTCTTAGAATCGAAACGAAATAAAACAAAGAGTATATTCTATGAAGTTTTAAGTTTTTTTTTATTATTATGTCAGCTAAAACCCGTTTCAGACGTTCCGATCCGATCCAATTTATCGGAAGAAATCGAATAATGTGTAGTGTATTAGAAAATCTGATCGGATCGGAAGGACTGGAACGGGTTTAAGTTTTAAGTGGTTCGCGTGGCTGTTGGACCGATCGCCTTGGTTTTCGACGACGATTTTACTTTATGCTCTAGAGCATAAAAAGCGATTTTATGTCGTCTACGCACAGCATAAAGTCGAACTTTTAGAGCATGAGAAGTGAAAAATTACTTTATGGCCAAGGCTCTATGATGACGAATGTGACATGATTAGATTAGATTAGATTTATTTATTTCATTATATAAAATGTCAGTATAAATTACGCTAAGACAATTTACATGCATTTATACTATGATCGACTGATCGTCATAAAGATAAAAATGAGATAATATAATAATAGTAAAAAACATGAAAGTGACATTAAAAAAACGTGACTTTACAATAAAATATAGAGTAAACTGTTATACGAGTAAAGCTATGATTATACTGATCAACATTATCGTTAGATAAACTTGCTGAAAATACGTGTAATAATATAATTTTGTTATAGTATTACTTGTTATGGACGGTTTTGGCCTGGAAGCTGCACTTTGTGATGGAAGCAAGCCGTTTTGCACAGTGATAATTTAGACCAAAATAAACGATTTCACTCGAGGCGAAATTAGTTTCACCCCTTAGGATAAGAGATGGCGCCACTTATTCAAAAAAAGTTTAAAAAATTGTAAATCCTGAACGGATACTCCGATTTTGACGAAAGAGGTGCCAAACGGCAGATAATTACCCAATTTAACATAAAAAAAATTGAAAACAGGTAAAAAATTATTTTCGATACCCAAAAAATTATAATTTCTGAAAAAATATTTAAAATTTGTGATTTTTTGAAATTTTACTCGCAAAAATGTATGTACATGGTACTTTTTTTATTTATTTATATTAATATACAACTAATTTTACATTTATAAAAAAAGACCGCATATCATTTGCTCGTATAGTTTCAAAGTTATTGAAGAATACAGACATGGCGCCGCTGGGTCAAAAAATCTTACAAAAATCTAAAACCTCAACGGATATTCCGATTTTGATAATTAAGGTGCTAATCGACAGATAATTACTTAAATTAGTTTTAAAAAATAAAATAAAAATTCAAATAGGCAAACAGGAAAAAAAAAACACATTTAGCAAAAAAGAATTCATTTTTTGGGGGCTTTATGTAATTTCATACAAAAAAATGTATGAATGTATGGCTTTATTTTACTTATGTATATTGTAACACTATTAATTGATCGATTAATAAAAAACCGCATATCAAGAGCTTGTACAGTTCCAAAGTTATTGAATATTTTAGTATAGGGTGCTGCCGGTGCGATGTTGCCGCCGCACGTGCAACTTATGTACATGTATTTATTAAAGTATTCTCCCGTTTCGAAGGTACTGATTGCTCTGAAAATATAACCACAGTTGAAAGTACAAATAATAATCATCACAAGTAGCACAAAACACACTTATATCCCTTAAAACAGCTTAAATTAGAGTTTTAACGGGTGAATAGGCTCTTATACAACCTGTTGGCTAATGTCACAAGTATATTTTACTTACTTTACATTTTATTTTCACTAAACTTTGCATTGTAATGTAACGTGCAAGTTAGGCCGTTGCATCGGCTGCAACAACGCATTTTGCCACAGCCCGATTTGCACCCATAATGACTGTTCTATTGTGATTTGTGGATCGCACCTGCAATCTGCTTCCAACGCCATTCGACTCCCAAAAAGAAAGGACTTGGGACTGAATATATATCCAAATTAGACGTTTTTTTCACATTTGGCTCGCTTAAAACGCTACACGCAGAACATGTTGTTCAATGGCAGCTGAAGTAGTCGGCGAAAGGCTTGTCGCCAGCTCTGTGAAAGCATCGAAGCATTCAAATTGTAGTCGTCAGTGCGGTCGTACTAGTAGCAGTTTACAAAACAGTTATTACTTTAATGATGACTGCACTTCAAGAGTATGACAAAACGTCTAATTTCAATACAATAAGAAAAGAGACCTGTTTTAAAACATGCATGTTATACCCTGAAATAACTACTGCTTTTACAAATACATCGCTATCTATAGAAATTCTCTCTGGATACGTAATGGCTCATGTGAAACGGTTACTTAGGGCCATTTTTGCTTCTTTTTGTTTGGGGTGTGTTTACATAATTAATGTCATTCATTATTACCTATAACAAAAATGTTTATTTACCGCAATTAAGTCCCGTTTTATTATTTTAATATAATGTGTGAAAATCGTGTAAGATTCAATCAAAGTCTATATTAATGTCATTCATTGGTTCTCAATTAATCGTAACGTTGTTGGTCCCAGATTCACATGCAGGCTATACGATGCTCCAACAGAGCATATATTATTACTGTTAATGCGATTCGAAAAGATCTGTTTAAACTAAAAAACACTAAACTAAACAAGCTTGTGTCCATTTCAGCTGCCATTGAATACCGTTTCATGCAAACCAAGTGTGGGTTCACGTTTTAATTTGGAAATATCAAGGCCCAAGTCCTTCTTTTTGGGAATGAAACGGCATCAAATGTAGATGGAATCCACAATAGTTGAAGGTTAGTTCAATTTGAAAACTCCTTGAACATTATGGATACAAATTGGGCTGTGGCACAAGGACAATGCGTTGTTGTTGCTGATGCGACGGTCTAACTTGCACGTTACAATGCAAAGCCTGCAAAGACCAAAGTGAAAATAAAACGTAAATTAAGTAAAATATTGATTCAGAAATGCTATTTAGCATCTAATATACTTGTGATATTAGCAAACAGGTTGTATAACAGCCTAGTCACCCGTTAAAACTCTAATTTAAGCTGTATAAGGGATATAAGTGTGTTGTGTGCTACTTGGGATGATTATTATTTGTACTTTCAATTGTGGTTATATTTTCAGGGTAATCAGTACCTTCGATGCGGGAGAATACTTTTATAAATACATGTACATAAGTTGCACGTGCGGCGGCAACATCGCACCGGCACCCTATAGTAAAATCTTCAATAACTTTGGAACTGTACAAGTTCTTGATATGCGGTTTTTTATTAAACGAGCAATTAATAGTGTTATAATAAACATAAGTAAAATTAAGCCATATTCATATATTTTTTTATATGAAATTACATAAAAGTCCAAAAAAAAATGTTTTTATTTTTCAAAATGTGTGTTTTTTTTGTATTTATTATTATTTTTGCTTATTTGAATTTCTATTTCATTTTTTGAAACTAATTTAAGTCATTATCTGTCGATTAGCACCATAATTATCAAAATCGGAATATCTGTTGAGGTTTTAGATTTTTTGTAAGATTTTTTGACCCAGCGGCGCCATGTCTGTATTCTTCAATAACTTTGGAACTATACGAGCTAATGATATGGGGTTTTTTTCATAAATGTAAAATTAGTTTTATATTAATATAAATAAATTAAAAAAGTACCATGTACATACATTTTTGCGAGTAAAATTTCAAAAAATCACAAATTTTAAATATTTTTTCAGAAATTATAATTTTTTGGGTATCGAAAATAATTTTTTACCTGTTTTCAATTTTTTTTATATTTAATTGGGTAATTATCTGCCGTTTGGCACCTCTTTCGTCAAAATCGGAGTATCCGTTCAGGATTTACAATTTTTTAAACTTTTTTTGAACAAGTGGCGCCATCTCTTATCCTAAGGGGTGAAACTAATTTCGCCTCGAGTGAAATCGTTTATTTTGGTCTATGTTATCACTGTGCAAAACGGCTTGCTTCCATCACAAAGTGCAGCTTTTTTTCATAACAAATAGTACTATTAGTATTTTCTTTAGCACAGATTTTCGGTTACATAAAAAAACATTTTGTAAATTATGTGCAATGAAAGTGTAACGCATTTTTCAGAAAAAAAAAAGATTATTGTTTTAAAATAAGGACATTCTGAATACGTATGAAAACACTATCGGTTAAAAATAATTAATGTATTTACGATGAAATCAAACGAGTATGGCATCCCCTTTGAATGCCATTTTTTAATTAGTAACCTCAAAAATAAGACGGCCTTATCGAAACAGCTGATCGACGCTTCGGGAGACCCCAGAGCTAGCGCTTACCTCTGCCAGAGTAACGCCTCCAGCATACTGGGGACCATGCCACAGGCGGACCTTTTAGATGGGGTAAATATTATTTTTATGAACTTTTATTTAATTTTATTGTATTATAGGTTATTTAGAGTAAGGCTTTATATTTACCTTTTTCTTCTATGTAATATTGAACGTTTCACTAGCTCTTAAACTTACACTGATAATTGAGCATTGCTTAATAGTTTACAAGCTAGCTCTACCACGCTAAAATAGTGCTAATGTGTCTTAGCCTTTATATTGAAAGTTTTAACTGTTTTATTTATTGATTTATTCTATGCGGAAACAGAACAGAATTTTCTTAATCGTCTCATTTGTAAGACTCGTTGGTGTTTACTGAGTGGTTGTGAAATATTGACGTGACAAGTAAGTACTTATAGTGTTTTATACAATCGTTTCATAATGAAGGTTCTTAAAATCGTGTACCGTCGAGTGGCCCATTTAGGCGGACAATGTCCGTTCGCAAAACGTCCCTCCGAGAAAAATTGTCCCTTTCTCAAAACGTCCCTATTTCAAATTGTCCCTTTTTTAAAACGACCCTTTCTCAAAACGTCCCTTTTTCATAACGTCCCTTTGTCAAAATGTCCCTTTTTCATAACGTCCCTTTCTCAAAATGTCCCTTTTTCATAACATCCCTTTCTCAAAATGTCCCTTTTTCATAACGTCCCTTTCTCAAAATGTCCCTTTCTCAAAACGTCTCGTTCTCAAAACTTCCCTGACTCAATTAAGGATCTACCACACCGGTACTCAAAATACGGTGACGGACTCCAATGACGTGCAATAAACGTCACGATTTAAAGGTTCTTCCACACCGCTGTAAAATACGGCGACGGTACGGAATCGCAGTAACGTGCCGTAAACGTCACGTTTTGATTGGATGCTCTCCACACCGCTGCTTAAAATACGATGACGGTACAGAATTGCAGTGACGGGCTTCACGCGAAACGTTTTTGACGCGAACCTTCATAATGTAATTATTTCGTGCGTTTTTGACGCAGCTCAATTTACGGTGCGCCAGTTTATTTTAAGCAGCGGTGTGGGAGCATCTGCGCCGCCAACTTTTAAGTTAAAACTCGATAATAGTCTAGTCAGGGAAAAATTATTGGCAACAGATTTTGATAGCTTACTAAGTACTAACTGTCCAATAGAATTATATAACACCTTAACTCTTTTGTTTACTAATATTCACAATGAATGTTTTAAATACCAAATCGTTCATGATGGTATTACACGTAGGAATAAAAATTGGACAAATAAAAACTTAAATAAAATGATATCAGAAAGGGATAGATTATTTATGGTATGGAGTAATGAACCAAAGAACATGATAAAAAGACTGGATTATACTAAGTAGAGAAAAACAAGTGTACCAAGGCTATACTTAAAAGTAAAAACGAATACGACAAACAAAGTATAATTGATTGTAACCGAAACATTAAAAAGGTATGGGAAAAAATTAATAATCTGCTGGGCAAAGGAAAACCGTCCTTAGATAAATCTGTATTAAATAGTATGGTAAAACAGGGCAGTGTAAAAGATATCTGTAACAAGTTTGCATCTAATTTTAGCAATGAAATCGAAAGTATGAAACACATCTGCAATGATGCCCGTGTAGCTCCTTGCTCTTCCATACAGCCCTGCGGTCATCGGTGCTAAGCACCTTTGGTCTGCGCCAGTTCTCGTTTGCTAAGGAGAGCGAGGTGAGGCCTTTGTCAACTGCTACTACATCGCGATGAATCCCACACTCGTTGTTTAGGAAATACTCCCTAAGACTGCACACCTCGCGGTTATGGAGGTCCTTGGCGTTTAGCCACGGCCCCCACACTTACGCGGGATGTACATTCTCATAACTGACGAGCGTGGGTGCCTCATGCGATGTGTAGTGAGCAGCTGACGGACCCTCGTATCCAGGGCGTCCAGCTCAGTCTGAGTCCACCTAAGTATGCCAAAGGAGTAAGTGAGCAGAGGCATCACCCAAGCGTTGAAGGCGCGCGCCTTATTGCCACCGGACAAAAGACTGTTAAGTACTTTTGTCAAACGACAAAAGAAACGCTCCTTCAACGCCCGTCTAATGTCTCCGTCCGCAATACCCAATGACTGTGACATACAGGTACTTGTAGGTTTCAACTTCGGAGATAGACCTGAGGGACATCGTCTCAGAAAGTTGTAAGTTCGCGGAATTTACGACTTTCCCCCGCTGTACATGCATGACCGCACACTTGTCTACACCAAACTCCATTTTGATGGCGCTACTGAAGGTTTCAGTTACTTCCAGTAATTCCACCAGATCCTGGTGTTTTGGTACATACAGCTTAAGATCATCCATGTACAGCAGATGAGAAATGACCTCACCTCCTCTTCGAAGCCGGCAACCTAGTCCTGAATCCTTCAGCAGAGTGCTGAGCGGATTCAGGGCTAGGCAGAACCACAGAGGACTCAAACTGTCACCCTGGAAAATACCTCTCTCAATCCTTATCAAGTCCCGCGGGCCAGGGGGGCCATCCCCGCCACCTGGTTGACGAAGAACTGTGGTCCACTGCCTCATACACGCGCCTAAGAGGGATCTTAGAGCTGTATCGATTTTATACAGCTCTAAGATCCTCTCCAGCCATGAATGAGGCACCGAATCATAGGCCTTCTTATAGTCAATCCAAGCGGTTGAGAGGGACCCCCTGTTCCGCCGGACTTGTTGGCAAATGGTCGTGTCAATGAGGAGGAGCTCCTTAGTACCACGGGACCCAACCCTACATCCATTCTGACAAAAGGCCAAAACGTTGTTCGCAACAATGTGCGTGTTAATTTTTGTTCTCAGAATGTACGTAAGGAGCTTGTATAAAGTAGGCAAGCACGTGATGAGTCTATAGTTTTTCGCTTCCGTGGTACTACCGGACTTATAGAGCAGGAAGGTAGCACCAGTAGTCATGAAAGATGGCAGGGAACCAAGCTCGAGGGCGTCTTGAAATTGTGTTGCCAGGCGTTCATGTGAGGATCGAAACCACTTGATCCAAAAGTTGTGCAATCCGTCTGGCCCAGGACTTTTCCAGTTCTGGGTCGTACGGACAGCACAACCCACATCATCGGGGCTGATGTTCACAGCCCCCATGGCTTCGATCGGCTCACACTCACGTCTGACAACATTCATCCATTCGCCCTCGGTGTGCTCGACTGGAACCGACCAGATACTACGCCAGAAATTAATCATGGCAGTAGGATCCGGCAGTTGCCCGTCGGTCACACATTGATCGGTTCCCCCCACTTTCGGTATACCTTCCTTTGGTCACTTTGGAAGAGGCGATTTTGCTGGAACCGATCCACATGCTCTCTGTAGCGACGAATACGGCTTGCCCATGCATAAACTTTCTGCTTTAGGTAGTCGATGCGCTCTGTGACATATGCCATGTAATCGCAGGGCCTGGTGCCAGTCCCCGCGAAGGCTTGTGTCACGTAGCGCATCACACGGGGGCGATTGTTGCCCCCCCTAAAACAGATAAGCTTGGCAATGAGAGTCCTAAACGAGCTGATACGCCGCTCGATCCGTACCTACTTGCCAGGCAGGAACACCCCCGGCGGTCCGCGGTGCTCGGTCAGTCCGGGAATCTGACACGAGCAACGCGGCACGCCGCGATGACCCCGCAGTACATGATCGAGTGGGTATCAGCTAAGTCTTGGCTAGCCCGAAGGTACGGGTCTAGCAAAGCGTCCAGGGCTCCCATTAACGATAAGTTACGCTTATGCATCGGTAAGCGTGGTAATCGTGGCCTAGAGTCAGGTGCGGATCGATAGCGCCTAATCGCCTCCTCCAAAGCCCTCCTCAGTTGCTCATTGGCGTGGGTACTTACGCTACTCGCACATTCTTCCTGGCCGGTATCGCGATCCGTCCGCGGCACCTCCGGCACCAGGTTGGGCGCTGGCGCCGGATCCGGTGACGTAGCAGGCGGATCCCGAGCCGGCGTGGAAGACATGCGAGCGGCCAGTACCTCCAGGCGCAGTCGATCAAGTGTCGCGTCGTCCAGCAGCTTGCGCCGCTGGATGAAGCGCACCTGATCGGATAGCCGTTGCGCAGATACGGTGATGGTCGAATCAAGAGTCAAAAACAGTGGCAGCATCCTGTCCCGGTACGCGGACAGGTTGGTTCCTCCCTCTGTAGCCCCATAGTAGGCGCGCATGACGTTCTCATTCATGGCTTGAGACCATCTCATGCGACGCACTACACCACCGGTAGCGGGAGCCGTGGTCGGAGCAGGTTGCTCCGTAGGCCCCAAGCGTGCCGGCAGCGGTGGCCGCCCTCGTCGCGCAGGTGGTCGTGGCGGCGGCGGCGGCGGCCCGCGCTCGTCGTCGCTCGACTCGCTAGTGTCGGCGGCAGTAGCAAAGTCGCCAACCGACGAAGACGACGAGGAGCTGGACGAGGCGGGCGGGGATGGTGGGCGTGCGTTTCCGTTTGCTGTGCTTGTTTGACTTCTCGTATTGTACCTTTTCATTATTATTATTATTATTATAAAAACGGGACGCTTACGGCGAGTAACTGTGATTCCGTATGGCTCAGTTGCATTGGTCGATAGTCGATAGGGCCCGCATGCGGTAGATTTCCAAAACGCATGCCATTATGAGTTTCACTGGTCGTTATATACCGTCTGCGGGGAGACCCGCAAGCCGTATAACGACCGAGTTATCGACCAACGAATGAGCCAGTACCGTCACCGTATTTTCAACAGCGGTGTGGCCGATTCAAAGTTTTGGGTAATACAATAGAATGAGTTTCTACTCTCTATCCTATTCTTAGATACATATCTGGCCACTTAATAGAAAACAGATAAGTGATATGACAAATGAATAATTGACATGTTTGTCATTCTTATTGCTCTTCTTCGCTATTACTAAATAATCAAGATGAGTGATAATATTCCGTTTAAATTTGCTTTTAATCAAAAAGGCAATAAATCAATTTTGCTAGGTGGTTACCGATATAATTTAAATCGCCGAAACAAAAGTGGCAGCACACAGTGGAGGTGTGTGCAGAGAGATGCGTGCAGTGCCTCAATCACCGTGAATGATCATACTTCGCGAAACTGGTAATCATACATGTGAGAGGGATGAAACTGAAAATGATATTTTCTTGGCCATTAATAAGACCAAAGAGGATGTGTGTCATGACCTTGGTCCAATAGAGGATATATTTGATAAGAATTTTGAACACATGGACGACATAGATGCACCAACATTTACCTCAAAAAAAGACACTTTATACAGGTGGCGTAAAAAATTTCTAAACGCAGAACGAGTTTTTAATGAGCTAGCGACCATACCAGAGTGCTTAGCTGACAAATTTCTGGTGCCCGAAGATAACGAAGACGACGTCAAAATTTTTGTATTCTGTAACAAGAGAGCTAGAAAGACGATGAAGAAATTAAAAGATGCTCAATATTTCGGTGACGGCACCTTTAAGACGGCTCCCAAGAATTACTATCAAGTTTACACATGGATGTGAATTCTACAAGTCGCTCCTCTAATGTAATGCCTGTCATATTTTCAATACTACCCGATAAGTCAGAAGAGACCTATGTCAGGTTTTTTAAATTGATTCGAGACAAATTACATATTATAATTAATCACTACAAATGCGATTACGAGATCGCCCCCATGAACGCCATAGTAAAAGTTTTTCCAAACGTACAAGTGAGCGGTTGCTATAGACATTTTAACATTGCAATTTGGAAAAAGTCAAACGCCTTAAATATCACTAGCACACGAGAAGGCAGAAAGATTACAAGGTGGTGTGCAGCTATTCCATTGGTACCAGCCGAATTCATTGCGGAAGCGTGGTCATTTTTATCACAGAATATGCCAAATACGCAAGAAATGACAGCCTTTCAAAATTATTTCCATAAACAATGGTTCCCTAGATATCATCCGTTAATTTTAAGCTGCCATAACCAAACTCATAGAACCACTAATCCGGTAGAAGGCTGGAACAGCCGATTCAACAAAAAACTCCCAAAAAGACCTGGTTTGTATTGGCTCATTCAAAAGTTTAGAACAGAAGCAATACGCTCTGATCGTTATATAAAAAAAGGACTATATTGTATGCTTAAACAAAACAGGAGAAATCAAGACATATTTTTTAACAAAAAATATGACAAAACAGTTAAAAAAATATTAAAAGGCAAAATTACTGTCAAAGAGTTTTTAATGACGATAGCTAGACAACACTAAGAATGTGAGTCTTAAGTTTATAATTTAGTATATGTATATTAAAAAAAAAGTTAATATCAGCCGGTTAAGAGAAAGTTTAGTTATTTTAAGTTTAATTTTGAAAGCTACTTCAGAATTTATGTTTATGAGTTTCACTATCAGATGTAATGATTATTAAAGTATAAGACTGAGGCTGTATTTTTAATAGATAGACATTGTAACCTATCAAGCAGAGACATCAAGGCCTGGAGTTTATCGCTCGACAAATGGCAAGATAGATCTGTGGCTGACACGTGACGTCAAAAAAAGCCAAATGCTTTATTTGCCATTTATCGAGCGATAAAGTAAACGTAACCGTAGGGTGACGGCGCCAGTAATGGACAAAAACCACTTTTACCACCAATTTTAAGAAACAGACTGTAAACTGACCCCTTGTCGATCGTGGTGAACCACGGGCACTTTTTCTTGCCGGTGGTTCACTTAAATGATGAATAATATACAATTATTAATGACTATGGTTCACCCTAAAATACATAACTAGCTATGTATAAAGAAAAAATATTCATCGTACAAAACCGGGTCATGTACCAAAAAACCTACTTCTTTGCACATTACCAGATACAATCACAGTTGTGTAAGACTGAGGAATTATAAATTCTTCCTACATAACCCGGTTTTGTACAAAAAAATTGTTGTTCTTTTTACAAAACCAAGGAGCAATAAATATAAACCTGCTGAGCGACTGCTGCAGTTCAGGAGCATTCACAACTCTTTTAACTAAAATTTGAGACTGTGAACGCACGTTCACTAAGAGCTCTTGTGGACTAATAAACTATGTAATACCTATGTATATAGCTCAAAAGGAAAGATATTGCAACATTAATTTATAATTTATTAAAAAGGTGGGCCACCAGCAAGAAAAAGTGCCCGTGGTTCACCTAGGTGTACTGAGGTGAACCATCGGCAAGAAAAAGTGCCCGTGCCGTGGTCCACCTAGGTGAAAAGCAGGTGGACCACGACCGACAAGGGAAACTAACATATTCATAACTGATCAGTGATCACCGTAACTAGTACAGATCATAAATGGTGGGCTATAAGGCCTTACATCCTTGCTGTCCATTACTGGGTACTCTCTGGGGCTCTCACCTTAATAGGCTTGCAGAAAGGGACCTCTCGTGAAAGGGACATTTTGCGAAAGGGTCATTTTGCGATAGGGTCATTTTGTGATAGGGTCATTTTGCGATAGGCTCATTTTGCGAAAGGGACATTTTGCGAAAGGGTCATTTTGCGATAGGGTCGTTTTGCGATAGGGTCATTTTGCGATAGGGTCATTTTGCGAAAGGGACATTTTGCAAAAGGGTCATTTTGCGATAGGGTACTTTTGCAAAAGGGTCATTTTGCGATAGGGTCCTTTTGCGAAAGGGACCTTTTGTGAAATGATGAAGGGACATTTTGCGAACGGGACATTGTCCGCCTAAATGATTACTGGCAATGACAAATTTTTGGTAACTGACGTTGAAAGTCAGTGAATGTCACTGATGTAAACAAAGAAGAAACAGACCTAAATATTCCGCAAATTTCAAGTAATTTTTGCATGATAGTTAAAGCCACAGACAACTAACACTAGACGGAGCATGTAAGGCGACCCGCGCACACCAACGATATGGTACGGCAGAACATTACGGCGGCCACCGTTTAGTTGCGTCCTTGTTTATGATCCATGCGTACGTCAACGAAAAAAGAAATTAAATAAATAACATGGTAAATTGTAGTGTTAAGTGGTGTAGAGAGACCTCATAAAGTTAAAGCCAAAACTAACTACAGTGATGAATGACAATTTTCTTTCAATAGGATTCAGTATTTATTTCGAAAGAAGAACGAAGGATTTAGCAGCATTCCCGTTAACAATGTTTTCAATTTGGGTGATGCTGATGACAAATCCTTGACAAATCTGTACTGACATTTAAGAATGCACATATGTATATGATGCGTGCACATTACTGTCATATGAAAGCTGTTTGTAAGACCACACTATCCCTGAACAGGACCGACACTTGTTAAGCTATATGGTTATATATATATGAGAATTCAAGCCCTAATTTAATAGGCCTGAATGCATTATAATTTATGTAAAGATTTATGTATAAGTACGTTTATTTGTGCGTATTTTATGTGCGGTAAGAACCACAGTAAGGATAGATGAGAGAAATATTTAATTTTTTTGACACTTGACTTGAACTGTATTCGTGCTGGTTAGCCCTCACTACCAGTAGTCGGACTTTGTGTGGAAGTATAAACCGCTAATGGGATAATCTCCGCGCCACAGGGGTAATTTAGGTTGGGGTGACGCGGGTGCACTGGGCGCATGGACTGCGTCGTGAATAGACTGTACCGAAGCAGTCTGACTTAGGGCGGGAGGAGAAAAGAAAGAGAATCGGGTTAGTAACAGATAAAACGCGAACTAAGTCGAGAAAAATAATGTAAGTGATATATGGCACAGGCACGACCTGCGTTACATTGGTCGACTCATAAAACTGTAACGAGTTTCTGGATAACTGTCTGGTTGAGCACACGTTCTAAAAAAAAAGACTTAAATTCAAAATTATTTTAAAATCCCAGGCTTGTTCGATTTATATCGAAATAAATGATCATTCGATTCAGAGCCTTCGAGTTGAACTATTTCGTCATAAACTGTTATTTGGTATAGGTAAATTTTTCTTAACAGGATATTATCAGTGCCAATCCATACAGACGAATGTTTCCTCCAAGTTTTGGAAACTTAACCAATCGTAACGAAATTGTAGCAACTGTATGGAAAGGAAATATTCTGTGTCGAACCGTTTCAACGTCTGCGCTTATTGTTATACAAATTTGTGTATATTAAGTGTCTGGTACAGTAACAGATGCCTATTACACAAATTCTATAATAACAATCGCAAAAATCGAAACGATCCGACACAGTAACTGTCCTTCTCATTCAGTTTCAAAAAATTCGTACCATATGGCCAATTTGAAACTTGTTCATACTCCTCATAATTTAACAAAACAATAATTGTACGATAAACATAGACTCAAAAGCATTTTTTCATGGAAAAAATGTTTTTTCATACAGATATTATATTTGCACCTATCGATGATGACTTCTCAGTTTCGAGGCCATTCGATTCGTCTGGAGTGTTTTCAGCGTTCTGTTGGAAGAATGAACAACTTTAACGGTAATCGGGGGGCACGGCAGTGCCCCCGCCAAGTCGAGCGCGAAGCAAACACTGCCGTACCATCCTTTACTGGAACCATTTCGCCGCATTTTCAGGCCCCTATTTGAGCACCTCTGGATAAGACCAGAACGCAGAAATTTTCGTCATCCAGTAAGCTATAATTACATACTTAAAATCCAAAATTTCAAGTCTGTAGGTCATTTAGTTCCGAATTTAAGCGAAAGCAAAGTTTCGCATTTACGACACTCACTCACTCACTCATGATCATCAGTAAAGAACTAGTACTTCCCATAAATTCAGAGAGCTGAAATTTGGTACAGAGTTAGGGTTTAATGGCCACATAAAGCGAAAACTTTAAAAATTGGCCAAGTGCGAGTCCGACTCGCGCATGAAGGGTTCCGTACCATAAGACAAGTTTGTTGTATGGGAGCCCTTAAATATTTATTTTATTTTATTTGTAGTATTTGTTGTTATAGCGGCAATAGAAATAGACCATCTGTGAAAATTTCAACTGTCTAGCTATCACCGTTCTTGATATACAGCCTGGTGACAGACGGACGGACGGACGGACGGACGGACGGACGGACGGACGGACGGACAGCGAAGTCTCAGTAATAGGGTCTCGTTTTTACCCTTTGGGTACGGAACCCTAAAAACTAGGATAATCGAAGACCTGGAGTACTCTGATTAGAAAACACAAGAGCCCAACCAAACTATTAGAGATCGATATACCGCCTTTACAAAAAATATTCAACTTGTTGTGACTGATCGTCTCTCCTGATGATGGATCGCGTACCGATTCGAAACATGTCGAGTGTTATTCGATTTCTACGACGTGAGTAAACCCGTTTTAGTATTTTAATATTCAACTTGGTGGGCCGCTTCATTTGATGTCAAAATCCAAGGTCTGAAGTATTTTGACGACGCGTTTGGCTCGGTTTGTAAACACCTGCCTACTGAGCCGGCGGTCCCGGGTTCGAATCCCGGCCAAGGCAAATATTTGTGTGATGAACTCGAATATTTGTGCTTGGGTCATGGTTGTTCTATGTATTGAAGTAAATATTTATCTATATAAGTATGTATATCGTCGTCTAGTACCCATAACACAAGCCTTCTAGAGCTTAATTTGGGACTAGATCGGTTTGTGTGAGGTTGTCCGATATTTATTTATTTATTATTTATTTGATGAAGAACCCTCAGCTGGTCTCAGCTGTATTAGAGATATGGTAATGCCCCCTTCTACTATTGGTACATAAAAAGATCGACTGTCATTGCAAAAATCCAGCGTAGTGGGACCAATCTTCTAATTTAATCTAGCCTATAGCGTCCCACAGCTGGGCGGGTTACGTATTACAATCCCGAAAGTTCATAATACCTACAGTTGAAATACCGATGGTCAAAATACCGAAAATCAAAATACCGAAAGTTCAAAAAGCCGATATTCGATAAACCGAAGCTCAAATTACCTATTTTCAGAAAATCGAAAGTTCAAAATCTCGAAATTTCATAATCCCAAAATTTTATAATCCCGAAAGTCAATGAGCACTTTAAAAGTGTCAGGACACTAAACTAATCTGACTTTTCCGTGGAACCGATCTGCTACGGTGCTGCGGGATGTTCAGCCCCTCCGCCCTAGCGTAAGAAAGTGCGGCACCTACGTTCGCCTCCGCAGCTTCGGCTTTTTGTTACGGATTTTTCTACTTTTCTACTTACTTCGGATTTTTTTTCTTACGGCGGCCGGGGGCTGCCCTCTCTCCGCGCCTCCGGGCTTTTATATACACTCTAGGGGTAGGACAGACAAGACCACGTGGAATCGGGGTTGACAGCTTCGGTTCTGTGGCAAGTCGATTAAGAAAAGGAAAGAGTCCGGGAAAGTGGGAAATTAAGAATGACACTATATATTCGATATTATGATAAAACATTATGTCATGGACTGCCAACCGAACCGAACTTGTCTGGAACCGAAGCTGTCAACGCTCGCCTCCGCAGCTTCGGCTTTTTAGTCACCTTCGGCGACCAGCCTCAGCCGCTGCGACTCGCTTGATGCCCTCACTTTCTTACGCTAGGGCCACAGTATAATAAAGAGTACTAACGTACTAGGGCGGAGGGTCTGCACATCCCGCAGCGCCGGAGCAGATCGGTTCCACAGAAGAGTTCACTTATAAATAGTAAGTATAGTTTCAGATTCAGATTCAGATTATTTATTGCGAAACCATGGTATTACAGATGTTGTTATTGTGGAAGTACAAACATGGACCCTACTAGGGTATAGCAACAATAATAGACTTATTCTAAACTATTTCTATACAATTATATATCTGACATGAGTACTTAGAAATATACCTATTTACCTTATTTATTATCAATATGTTTACGAATATTCCATGAACTCTGCTACTGAATACGGACATTTATTTATAAGATAAGTTTTAAGCTTAGTTACATATGTGCTATAATTTTCTATTTTCGAAATGTCTTGGGGAATTTTATTAAAGATTTTAATTGACATTGCATGGGGGCCTTGCTTGTCATTGAAGCTTGGCAGGGACTGGTAGAAGCAGTTTATTGCGGGGGCGCAAGTTGTGTGATTGGGAGTTCAAAGTTTGAGGTTTATTGTATAGGTTCATATGTTTTCGAACAAACTTGCAGCAAGTATAGTAATAGTAGTAGGCAAGTAGGTTACGTAATTTAGGTTAATATTCTTTGTATAAAATAAACATTAGAATCTGTAAGACTACAGAAATACGAGATAATTCTCGAGAGTTTACATAATATTCCGGATTACAACCTTCAGGCAGGATCATAGTCTTCGGGATTACATTCTTCGGGATTACAGTCTTCGGGATTATAATATTCGGTATTTTATCCTTTCCATCAAACGTTCTTTCGGGATTTTAAGCTTTCGGTCAAATAAACATTCGACATTTTAATTTTCGGCTTTCCGTCCATAGGTCTTATAATATTCGGTATTTTGAACTTCGGCATTGTAATACGTACCCGCTGGGCGAATGCCTCCCCTTCTGCTTTTAATACGCATATAAATAAAATTAAAGGAAAACTCTGGACAAGACTAGACTGGCTTTTATACTTATGTACTCACAAGTTTACAAGAAGAAATAGTCGAACGATTAACTTTATTCTACTCGTACATTAAACAAATTTAATAAACAAATTACACCAAAATATTGATTTCGCTCAAAATTTGGTCTAAATATAATGCATTGGACTAAGAGTGGCGGTGATTACTAATTACTGACTTTTAGAGCATTGAGTGAAGTTAGTCCATAACTATAGACATTTGACCCCAATAAAGAATAGGATCGATAAACATCCAATAAAAGGGAGTTATTAATACAGGTAGGTAAGAGAGTATCCCACCAAAAACATTCTGTAAAAAACTAGCCAAGTCTCGATGGAGCCGCTTGTTTATCTCTAAAAAGTAATGAAATCTAGACAAATTCGTACCAAGTCTAAGGTTCCTTACTGCGATTTCTTTATTATTATAGTTAATGTTGTGTGACTAGGCCGTTGACGGGTACACCAGTATGGGCTATTATCTCGCTTAACAAACATAGGTAGTTACAAAAGATATAACATTACGTGTAAATAAAATTTACTTGTAGCGGTTCTGGCGACAGATTGGTGCAATGGTGTCATGGAGCACCTGGTTTTGTACCCTTGTGTACCCTTCAACGGCCAAGTCACACAACATTAACTATAATAATAAAGAAATCGCAGTAAGGAACCTTAGACTTGGTACGACTTTGTCTAGATTTCATTACTTTTTAGAGATAAACAAGCGGCTCCATCGAGACTTGGCTAGTTTTTTACAGAATGTTTTTGGTGGGATTTCACTTCTTTTTGTAGAAACGTGGGCATATTGTTTTATAACAACCTGCTAATTCACTTTAGCAAACCTCACGAAATAATAAGCGAAATCAACGAAATGCAAATAATCTCTCCTAATCCCTAGCAAACGTTTCCAAGCGCACTAGAAGAATGTCGTAAAAGACTGTAACGCGGCCGGTTGCCACTTCGCCATATAAGATTATCGGAAAAACAAACGACGGCGCGTTTTAAAATACAGTCAGCGCCATCTAGCGACGTGTGCGGGTATCACCGCCACTCTTAGTCCAATGCATTATATTTAGACCAAATTTTGAGCGAAATTAATATTTTGGTGTAATTTATTTATTTAATTTGTGTAATGTTCGAGTAGAATAAAGTTAATCATTCGACTATTTCTTCTTGCAAACTAGTGACTATAAGTATAAAAGCCAGTCTAGTCTTGTCCAGAGTTTTCCTTTAATTTTATTTATATGCGTATTAAAAGCAGAAGGGGAGGCATTCGCCCAGCGGGTACGTATTACAATGCCGAAGTTCAAAATACCGAATATCATAAGACCTATGGACGGAAGGCCGAAAATTAAAATGTCGAATGTTTATTTGACCGAAAGTTTAAAATCCCGAAAGAACGTTTGATGGAAAGGATGAAATACCGAATATTATAATCCCGAAGACTGTAATCCCGAAGAATGTAATCCCGAAGACTGTAATCCCGAAGACTATGATCCTGCCTGAAGGTTGTAATCCGGAATATTATTTAAACTCTCGAGAATTATCTCGTATTTTTGTAGTCGTACAGATTCTAATGTTTATTTTATACAAAGAATATTAACCTAAATTACGTAACCTACTTGCCTACTACTATACTTACTATTTATAAGTGAACTCTTCTGTGGAACCGATCTGCTCCGGCGCTGCGGGATGTGCAGCCCCTCCGCCCTAATACGTTAGTACTCTTTATTATACTGTGGCCCTAGCGTAAGAAAGTGCGGGCATCAAGCGAGTCACAGCGGCTGAGGCTGGTCGCCGAAGGTGACTAAAAAGCCGAAGCTGCGGAGGCGAGCGTTGAAAGCTTTGGTTCCAGACGAGTTCGATTCGGTTGGCAGTCCATGACGTAATGTTTTATCATAATATCGAATATTTAGTGTCATTCTTAATCCCACCAAAAACATTCTGTAAAAAACTAGCCAAGTCTCGATGGAGCTGCTTGTTTATCTCTAAAAAGTAATGAAATCTAGACAAAGTCGTACCAAGTCTAAGGTTCCTTACTGCGATTTCTTTATCATCATAGTTAATGTTGTGTGACTAGGCCGTTGAAGGGTACACCAGTATGGGCTATTATCTCGCTTAACAAACATAGGTAGTTACAACAGATATAACATTACGTGTAAACAAAATTGACTTGTAGCGGTTCTGGCGACAGATTGGTGCAATGGTGTCATGGAGCACCTGGTTTAATTTGTACCCTTGTGTACCCTTCAACGGCCAAGTCACACAACATTAACTATTTATTTATTTATTTAAACTTTATTGCACAAAAGAAAAACTTAACGTACAAAAGGCGGACTTAATGCCATGAGGCATTCTCTACCAGTCAACCTTAGGGCAAAGCAGATAAATTGTAGGCGGTGCATCAGACAACATAATTACATATAATTAAAATACTCATATTAGGTACATACATACATATAATATACATATATATAAATAGATACATACATAAATATATACGACGATGAAACAAACCAAGCAGATATACTATGAGACTTCAGTTCTGCCAGCAAAGAAACTTCGCACGGCCCTTTTAAATGCCAACTTACTCGGAGCCTGTTTGATTGTGAGAGGAAGACCGATCCAGAGGCGAGCCACTTGCAAGGAGAAAGAATTAGACATGAAACCAGTACGGTGAAGAGGAATAGAAAGGGCAAGATTGCCGGAAGAGCGAAAATTACGGTTACGAGTGGATTCAACATAGCAGAAAAAGGTTTTCAGGTATTCAGGAGCTTGTGGATCATTGAGTATTGAAAAGAGAGTGCAGAGCATACGAATATTGCGTCGTTGACGGATGGGAAACCAGCCAAGCTGAGAGCGGTAAGAAGAAACGTGATCATATTTACGGAGACAGAAAATAAAGCGAATACAATTATTAAGAAGTCGATCCAACTTATCAAGAAGATCCTCATTTAAGTCCGGATAACAAACATCACCATAATCAATTATGGGTAGTAATAGTGCATTTACAAGCAATACCTTAGTTTTGATAGGCAAGAAATTTTTCAGTTTGTTGAGAGCATGAAGCGAGCCAATGACTTTCCGGCTAATTTCACCTACCTGCACCCTCCAGCTCAGTGTGCTATCTAAGTGAACACCTAAGTCCTTAACACTAAAACTAAAAGGAATAGGCGTTCCGTTGAAATTTACAGGAGTTACAGAATCCTGGTCAAGTTTAGCAAGCTGACGAGAGCTGCCAATGATAATAGCCTGACACTTTGAGGGGTTTACAAACAGACCAAATTTCTCAGACCATTGTTGGATGTGTAAGAGATCCAGGTTTAATTTGTTAATTGTGTCAGTAATATCAGACACTTTACATTGGTCGTAAAGTTGTAAATCGTCAGCATAAAGATGGTAAGAACAGCGAAGACCAGGGGTGATAAAGTTTACAAAAAGAGAAAATAATAAAGGAGAGAGAATTCCTCCTTGGGGTACACCAGTGGCAAGGTCGCACCAATCAGACAAAGCCCGATCTACACGGACTGCCTGCTGGCGCCTACAAAGATATGAAGCAAACCAGCCAAGAGCAGAAGAAGACACATTAAGATGGCTGAGCAAGGCAAGTAGGATCTCATGGTCAACAGTATTGAAAGCGTTAGAAAAGTCAATGAGAACAAGTACTGTGACCAATTGATCCTCCATGCCCCGCCTAACATCTTCAGTCACTTTGAGAAGTGCAGTACAAGTACTGTGGCTGGGACGAAAACCAGACTGAAAGGGGCTCAACAGTTTGAAAGAGTGTATAAAGCTAGAAAGTTGCTTGTGAGCCACCGCTTCAGCAATTTTTGATAAAAAAGGGAGAATTGAAATTGGCCTAAAGTTACTAAGTGATGTGGGGTTGCTAATTTTAGGTAAAGGAATAACGAACGCGCGACGCCAGAGAGAAGGAAAGTCACCATTAAGCAGCGAGGAGTTGATGATATCGGTTATTATGGGAAGCACACAGTCCAGGACTGATACCACCATATAACGCCCAATATCATCACAACCAACAGCTTTCGATTTAATTTTATTGATAATTTTTTTAATATTAGCGTCAGAAGTGGGATAGAAAGAGAAGATATCAGAGACAGCAACGGGCATTGATGAAATATCAGAAAGAGTACTACTCTTAACATGATAATCAATGGAGGCGGAAGTAGAAAAATGTCTGTTTAAATCGTTTAGCGAAAAGGAAGTGCCATCGAAACCGTTACTAGGTTTACCTAGACCAAGCGACTTAACAAACTTCCAGACATCGGCCATCGAAGAAGATGATACGTTCTGGTGAATGAATCGGCGCTTCGCTGTTCGCACCATCTGGTTACATCGGTTACGAGCTGCCTTAAAAATAGTCCAATTGTCGTCAGTACGGTCACGTTTAAAAGTTCTGAAAGCACGGTCCCTCCTTCTCATAGCCATGCGTACGCCCTCAGTGATCCAAGGAGCAGGGGGACGCCGAACTCTAACGGGGTGCAGTGGGGCATGGGTGTCAAATAATTCTAAAATAGCAGAGTTAAACAAAGAAACTTTGGTTTCAACTGTAGGTGCAGATAACACAGGGGTCCAGTCAATGCTTCTTGCATCACTCAAGAGAACGTCAGTATCAACTTTATTAAAGTTGCGCATCAAAACCAAGGCAGGCTTACATTTAGGTGGTATAATTTTGTACGAAGCAAACAACAAGTCATGATGGGAGAAGCAGGGAGCTAACAGCTGACCATGCTTTATTACATCATCAGGCGAAGAAGTAATTATAAGATCCAACCACGTGTCAGAGGTCGCGGTGTGATGGGTAGGATCAAGAGGTAAGATAGAGAATTTGACAGACCGAACAATTGATTCAAATTTATCACGATGTGCGGAATTAGTGCAAAGGTTGGTATTAAAATCTCCCATAATTATGTGATGTGTGTAATCCGAACTTATGTAATCAAATACTTGCTCAAGTTTAGAAAAGTAATCAACGGTTGGGGGACAGTAAACTACACCAAGAACGGCCTTGACTCCTTTAATATTCAGTTCGAGAAATATCCATTCCGCGGAGCTAGAATAAAGGGACGGAGAGGTATTTAAAATTTTGTACGGAATGGAACTTTTCAAATAAATGGCCACACCACCGCCACCCTTACCTGTTCGATCGTTCCTAATCAGAACATATCCAGGCAAAGCATACGATGTCGAGTCTAGCGTGGGCTTCAACCAACTCTCCGATACTAGTATTGCATGGATATATTCAGACTGAAACGTATCAATCAAACCAGCATAGTGAGATGGGATGCTTTGGGCGTTAATATGGCACACGTTGAAAAAACAAGAATTCTGAAATTCATTAGATAAGAGTTCACCTAAAGTATGAGAAGTGTCAAGAGAATTCAAAGACAGAAAAGCAGCACTATCATCACTGGCAGAAAAGAAAATTTCATCATCGGACATAAACAATAAATATTACAAATATAAATATATATATAACAGTATTATAATAGTATTACAAAGATACTTGTCTTTATAACACACAAAATCCTGCTCATCCTGCCGGTTTACCTGTGAGAGATAACAAAAGTCATAATAATTTGCGGTTAAAACAAAAAAAAAAAGCAAAATTAAAATAGCAACAGGCGGTATTAAATGAGACTCGAACAAACTTCAGTCAAATAGAAAAAGAAAACAAACGTCAAATGACAATTCAAAGTGACACTGACAACATAATAACCTATAATTACACTAAACAGTATACACGGATCAGATTAAGTAAGCTAAAACAAGAAAGTGGGTACATGAATGAAAGTATAAAAATGGACGCCAATTATGTCATGTATAGCTGTAACTATGTATACGCCTGCTGCTATGACGATGTTATACAAAGAAACGGAAGAAAACACTATACGAAATAAAATACTGAACTATAACGCGACACGACACTTCAGACCTAAGGTGCTGGTTTTGCGGCACGCCGAGACCTCCCAGACTGGCCACTGGCGCCAGGCACGCTCTCCTCTTCGGCTTCAACGGGGTCAGCATCGGCGTTAGGCGTCGAAGATTGCGGCAACAGCTTCGTATGAGATCCCTTCAGACGGACAATGTCCACCTCGGACTCGAGGCGTTCACGCACACCATTGGGCAATTTAACGAAGATGTTGCCGTCTAGCGACCAGCAGCTCCTCATGCCAAACACCTTGCGTGCCTGAATTAACAATGTTTGTCGCTGTACTGTGAGGAATTCAGAAATGGCATATGTCGTTCCTTTGAAGGCGGTCTTCTTACTCCAAACTGAAGACTTGATGGAAATATCTCTGAATCGCACCAGGATGGGCCTGACACGGTCCGATGATGACTTGCCCAGCCTGTGGCAAGCTTTAAATGAAGCCTTAGAGATGCCGGGTATCTTCAGACGCTCAGAGATAATAGAAGCAATTCTATTACCAACATTCTCATCCGCATCCTCGGGGACTCCATTAAATAAAAGGAATTTCCTTCGATGCCGCATTTCAACAACATCGTGACACTTACTGAGAGCAATAATTTGCTCCCTAAGCAGCTTCAACATTGTAATAGTTTGCTCCTTGAAAGCGGCAAATTCCTCACTCAAGACATTCAGAGTTACCTTGACTGCAGGGGCCCTGGTCAGCTTGGATTCAAACTCGGAGAACATCCTGAGCACAGTGGTTTCGAGGTTTTTTGTGATGCAGCAATATCCAAATAACTTGCCATTGTTGTTGACTTTTGAGGTTATAGTGTTACAACTGTCAGAACCAGCAGGATTTAACAGTGAATTTATAAAGAAATTAGTGCATGTACTGTGCTGCTAACATTTGTACAGTAAATTTAGAAGTTAAGTTCAAAATAAAAGCGGTAAAAACTTGGTAATGTATTAATTTTAAATTTATTTCAATATATGCTCTAAATATGATGTGTAACTTGTTTTATGTCTACCGCCCAAAAAAAGCTACGATGATAAAGAAACTATGATGATAAAGAAATCGCAGTAAGGAACCTTAGACTTGGTACGACTTTGTCTAGATTTCATTACTTTTTAGAGATAAACAAGCAGCTCCATCGAGACTTGGCTAGTTTTTTACAGAATGTTTTTGGTGGGATTTCACTTCTTTTTGTAGAAACGTGGGCATATTGTTTTATATAAACCTGCTAATTCACTTTAGCAAATTTTTAGAGATAAACAAGCAGCTTCATCGAGACTTGGCTAGTTTTTTACAGAATGTTTTTGGTGGGATTCACTTTAGCAAACCTCACGAAATAATAAGCGAAATCAACGAAATGCAAATAATCCCTCCTTATCCCTAGCAAACGTTTCCAAGCGCAGTAGAAGAATGTCGTAAACGACTGTAACGCGGCCGGTTGCCACTTCGCCATATAAGATTATCGGAAAAAGAAACGACGGCGCGTTTTAAAATACAGTCAGCGCCATCTAGCGACGAGTGCGGGTATCACCGCCACTCTTAGTCCAATGCATTATATTTTGACCAAATTTTGAGCGAAATTAATATTTTGGTGTAATTTGTTTATTTAATTTGTGTAATGTTCGAATAGAATAAAGTTAATCGTTCGACTATTTCTTCTTGTAAACTTGTAAGTATAAGTATAAAAGCCAGTCTAGTCTTGTCCAGAGTTTCCCTTTAATTTTATTTATATGCGTATTAAAAGCAGAAGGGGAGGCATTCGCCCAGCGGGTACGTATTACAATGCCGAAGTTCAAAATACCGAATATCATAAGACCTATGGACGGAAGGCCGAAAATTAAAATGTCGAATGTTTATTTGACCGAAAGTTTAAAATCCCGAAAGAACGTTTGATCGAAAGGATGAAATATCGAATATTATAATCCCGAAGACTGTAATCCCGAAGAATGTAATCCCGAAGACTGTAATCCCGAAGATTATAATCCCGAAGACTATGATCCTGCCTGAAGGTTGTAATCCGGAATATTATTTAAACTCTCGAGAATTATCTCGTATTTCTGTAGTCTTACAGATTCTAATGTTTATTTTATACAAAGAATATTAACCTAAACTGTAACCTACTTGCCTACTACTATACTTACTATTTATAAGTGAACTCTTCTGTGGAACCGATCTGCTCCGGCGCTGCGGGATGTGCAGCCCCTCCGCCCTAGTACGTTAGTACTCTTTATTATACTGTGGCCCTAGCGTAAGAAAGTGCGGGCATCAAGCGAGTCGCAGCGGCTGAGGCTGGTCGCCGAAGGTGACTAAAAAGCTGAAGCTGCAGAGGCGAGCGTTGACAGCTTCGGTTCCAGACAAGTTCGGTTCGGTTGGCAGTCCATGACAGAATATTTTATCATAATATCGAATATTTAGTGTCATACTTAATTTCCCACTTTCCCGGACTCTTTCCTTTTCTTAATCGACTTGCCACCCAACCGAAGCTGTCAACCCCGATTCCACGTGGTCTTGTCTGCCCTACCCCTAGAGTGTATATAAAAGCCCGGAGGCGCGGAGGGAGGGCAGCCCCCGGCCGCTAGGGCGGAGGGGCTGAACATCCCGCAGCACCGGAGCTGATCGGTTCCACGGAAAAGTCAGATTAGTTTAGTGTCCTGACACTTTTAAAGTGCTCATTGACTTTCGGGATTATAAAATTTCGAGATTTTAAAAATTTCGGGATTATGAAATTTCGAGATTTTGAACTTTCGATTTTCTGAAAATAGGTAATTTGAGCTTCGGTTTATCGAATTTCGGCTTTTTGAACTTTCGGTATTTTGACCATCGGTATTTCAACTGTAGGTATTATGAACTTTCGGGATTGTAATACGTAACCCGCCCAGCTGTGGGACGCTATAGGCTAGATTAAATTAGAAGATGTGTCCCACTACGCTGGATTTTTGCAATGACAGTCGATTTTTTATGTACCAATAGTAGAAGGGGGCATTACCATATCTCTAATACAGCTAAGACCAGCTGAGGGTTCTTTATCAAATAAATAATAAATAAATAAATATCGGACAACCTCACACAAATCGATCTAGTCCCAAATTAAGCTCTAGAAGGCTTGTGTTATGGGTACTAGACGACGATATACATACTTATATAGATAAATATATACTTAAATACATAGAACAACCATGACCCAAGCACAAATATTCGAGTTCATCACACAAATATTTGCCCTGGCCGGGAGTCAAACCCGGGACCGCCGGCTCAGTAGGCAGGTGTTTACAAACCGAGCCAAACGCGTCGTCAAAATACTTCAGACCTTGGATTTTTGACATCAAATGAAGCGGCCCACCAAGTTGAATATTAAAATACTTAAACGGGTTTACTCACGTCGTAGAAATCGAATAACACTCGACATGTTTCGAATCGGTACGCGATCCATCATCAGGAGAGACGATCAGTCACGACGGCGGCCAACCGAACACAACAAGTTGAATATTTTTTGTAAAGGCGGTATGTCGATCTCTAATAGTTTGGTTGGGCTCTTGTGTTTTCTAATCAGAGTACTCCAGATCTTCGATTATCCTAGTTTTTAGGGTTCCGTACCCAAAGGGTAAAAACGAGACCCTATTACTGAGACTTCGCTGTCCGTCCGTCCGTCCGTCCGTCCGTCCGTCTGTCACCAGGCTGTATATCAAGAACAGTGATAGCTAGACAGTTGAAATTTTCACAGATTATCTATTTCTATTGCCGCTATAACAACAAATACTACAAATAAAAAAAAAAATATTTAAGGCCTCCCATACAACAAACTTGTGGTGAACTGACACACATTTTACATTATAAATATTTACATTGCATGTTAGAATAAGTATTTATTTACAATTTTACCTTTTACTCACAAATATACACCAATATACATTTATATACATTTATAATATTTATTACACTTTTATACTCGAACATATACAATTACGTCGAACATATATTATATTTAACATAACTACAACTTTATGTGACACATACATTATGCCAGCTAGTTTGTCGATATCGATGCAGCAGTCATCGATACGTAGTGTCGATACCGCCGCCGCCCTAAACAAAACTTGTTCTGCTGCCGGGCGCGGCGTACGCGCAGCAGAGGTCGTTTGACAGTCATTGCTTGGTTACGACGCGGAACGCATGTCACTCTTGCCCGCTATTGTGTATACGCGAAATCACTGTATTTACCTAATCGCTTGCTTGTTTTTCCTATTTCTATCTTCCGAACTGTTTACTCGCTTTAAGACTCTTTCCTAATGCTAGTGCTTGTGCCCTTCTACTCTTGTGTGCCTTCTGTTTGCTTTGTGTATGAATGTGCTTCAGACAATATACCAGCTGAACTGTAAGTCTTGTGCATTTATTATTTACAACTCCTGTGAAGAATACACAAACCCGGATACACACATTCAACTACCAAACTGGTGACCCCTAAAATGAGCAATAACGCACCGGGGCCAGGCACGTTAGCATCTGGAACTAGTGAAGGGACAAGGTCGATAGATGCGGGCGGTGTATTTAAGGTTGGCGTAAGAGTGCCACCGTTCTGGGCCGATGAACCAGAGATTTGGTTCGCCCAAGTCGAGGGCCAATTTAATATTTCTGGCATCACCAACGACACCACGAAATTTAATTATGTCATTGCCCACAACGACAACCAGTATTCCCGCGAGATTAAAGACATAATCATCAACCCTCCGGCAACCCAGAAGTACGACAAGCTAAAGACTGAGCTGATCAAGAGATTGGGCATTTCCAACGAAAAAAAGACCAAGCAGCTGTTGATGCACGAAGAACTCGGCGATCGCAAACCATCTCACTTCTTCCGACACCTCAAAGATTTAGCGGGTCCTACAGTACCAGATGATTTCATCAAATCCATCTGGACCACCCGCCTTCCTCATGGCGTTCAGATGGTGCTTGCAGGCCAACCAGCTTCGGCTTCACTAGAAGATCTTTGCGACCTAGCCGACCGTGTCAACGATCTCACGTGTTCTTCGTCCAACGTCGCCGCCGTGCGTGGCGGATTTCCTGGTTCAGTACAGAGCGACCTGGCCAAAGAGATTGCAGAGCTACGGAAGCAGTTCCAGCAGTTCCAGGCGCGAGCATCAGGCAGGAATAGCAGATCTAAATCACGCGGATCTCAAGGCAGGCGAAACACTTCGAGGAAACGATCTCAATCGAATTATCGCAAGTATCCACTCTGCTGGTATCACTCGAAATTTGGAGACAAAGCCAGCAAGTGTGTTCAACCGTGTGACTACAAACCGGCGGAAAACGCGAGGGGCAGTCGATAATGGCGGCTGACGATTGCCCATCAACATCTACGGGTCGCCTGTTCGTCACCGACCGCTCTTCAAAGACGCAGTTTTTAGTCGATACTGGAAGCGACCTCTGCGTCTATCCACGGTCGGCGCTGTGTGATCGTCGTTCTCGGACTGGGTATAGTTTAAGTGCAGCAAACGGATCCGATATTGCTACTTATGGTTTTGTAAATTTAAACTTAGATTTTGGCCTACGTAGAAACTTTTTATGGCGTTTTGTAGTAGCCGATGTAACGAAGCCAATAATTGGAGTCGATTTTTTAAATTATTACAGCCTTATAGTAGATTGTCGTAATAAACGCTTATCGATAATTTAACGTCAATAGCTTCCGTTGCCACTGTCACTAATTGTAAAAACGTGTCTTCCGTTAAAATCGTAACTGGTGAGTCCCGGTATCATAAAATTCTTGAAGAATTTCCTGAAATCACTCGACCAGCTGGTAGGCATAACACAATCACACCCCATAACACTGTCCATCATATACGCACGACACCAGGCCCCCCAGTTTCTCTGCCACCCCGCCGTTTAGCCCCTGATAAATTGAAAATCGCCCAGGAGGAGTTCCGGATAATGCTGGCTAATGGTACAGCCAGGCCATCGGAAAGTCCCTGGTCTTCGCCCTTACACCTTGCTCCTAAGAAGGGAAATGGATGGCGTCCCTGTGGAGACTATCGCAGCCTGAATGCTCGTACGGTGCCGGACAGGTATCCGATTAAGCACATCCAAGATTTTGCATACAACATTTCTGGTTGTAACATATTTAGTACACTTGACTTGGAAAAAGCATACAATCAGATACCTGTCAGTCCCGACGACATTCCTAAAACTGCTATCTCGACTCCATTCGGCCTGTACGAGTTCGCGTTTATGACGTTTGGCCTCCGAAATGCGGGTCAAACGTTTCAGCGGTTCGTCGACGAGCTCACCAGGGGCCTTGATTTTGTCTATGCTTACCTGGACGACTTCCTAATTTACTCTAGGAACGAGACAGAGCACGAGGAGCACCTGCGAGTAGTTTTTAAGAGGCTGAAGGAGTACGGCATGCTGGTTAATACCTCAAAGTGTACCTTAGGGGCCAAAGAGGTAACGTTCCTAGGACACCTAATTTCAGCCAGCGGATGCAGACCTCTGGATTCAAAAGTTCGGGCAGTTATGGACTTCCCACCGCCAACCAACGTGAAGCAGCTACGAGGCTTCTTAGGGATGCTTAATTTTTATAGAAGGTTTCTTCCTCAGGCAGCCCAGATACAAGCGCCACTGCACGCACTATTAACAGGTTCCGTCAAAGGATCGCATCCAGTGAACCTCACAGGTAAGACCTTAGGAGCTTTTCAAACCTGCAAGGAGAGCTTATCGAGTGCGGCCATGCTGGCTCATCCCGATTGCTCCGCAAAGCTGGCTGTCGTCACGGATGCCTCGGATAAATCTATTGGGGCGGCGCTCCAGCAATTCAAAAACGAGGCCTGGGAACCGCTTGCTTTCTTTTCGAGGAAATTAAGCCCGTCACAGGCCAAATACTCGCCATACGACAGGGAGTTACTGGCTATATACGAGGCAATCAAATATTTTAGGTACATGCTCGAGGCTCGTCACTTCACTGTCTATACTGACCACAAGCCGATCAGTTTCGCCTTCCATGAAAGGAAGAAGAACTGTTCGCCCAGGCAGTATAGGCATCTCGACTATATATCGCAATTCACGACAGACATCCGCCATATTAGTGGCAAGGATAACGTGGTTGCCGACGCGCTGTCGCGAATTGAAGTACTGGAAGCACCTGTCAGCCTCGACACTATAGCCCAACATCAAGCCTCCGACCCAGAACTCCAAGAGCTCTTAAGCAAGGGTTCATCTTTGCAACTGCAGAAACTGCACATTCCCGGAATCCAAATTCCTTTGTACTGCGACGTCGGTACACTGGCTACCAGGCCTTTTATACCCAAGTTTCTGCGTAAGCAAATTTTCGATAGCCTGCATTCTTTAAGCCACCCTGGTTGCAACGCCTCGGCCAAACTGGTCTCAGAGCGGTTTGTCTGGCCAGGTGTCCAAAAAGATTGCAGGAATTGGGCGCGTTCGTGTTTGCCGTGCCAGCGAGCCAAAGTCAACCGTCATGTTACTTCCACGCTGGGCACTTTCCACTTACCTCGCGCCCGCTTCAGGCAGATCCATATAGACCTGGTCGGACCCTTACCATCTTCTCAAGGCTATCGATATTGCCTCACAGCAGTAGACCGATTTACTCGCTGGCCAGAGGCGGTACCGATAGAAGATATCACGGCAGAAACCGTTGCAAAAGCACTGCTGTCTACATGGATTGCTCGATTCGGTTGCCCTACAAGTATTACCACTGATCGCGGACGTCAGTTCGAGTCGGCGTTATTTCAATGCTTGTCAAGGATAGCCGGATTTGAGCATAAACGGACGACAGCTTATCACCCCGCTTGCAACGGTTTAGTTGAGCGGTTTCATCGCCAACTAAAAGCGGCTATAGTCTGTCATTCAAATGACAGATGGACTGAGTCGCTGCCGTGGGTACTGTTGGGCATACGCACCTCCGTTAAAGAACACTTGCAGGCATCTTCGGCTGAGCTAGTTTATGGAGAGCCGTTGCGACTTCCCGGTGAGTTTTGGGAGTCCAGTCCAGGTACCACTTCTGACATTTCAGATTTTTCCGCTAGACTTAGAGCTTATGTGGAAAAATTACGGCCCGTCCCTGCTTCACGACATTGTAAGCCTAGAATGTTCGTACATAAGGAATTAGGAACCTGTAGCCATGTCTTCCTTCGCGATGACACTATTAGAGGTTCTCTCACCCCAGCTTACTCCGGGCCGCACAAGGTGCTTGCCAGAGGAGACAAAATCTTCAAAATTCTCCTAAACAACAAAGAGGTGACAGTATCCATCGATCAGCTCAAACCAGCTTTCACACTGGACACTGCCGAAGGTACAACCACGCCAGAAGCCCCTCAGAATAAAACAACTCGATCAGGCCGCGTTATAAAATTTCCTGACTATTATCGTCCCTGAGGGACTCTGGTGGGGGGTGGTGTGGTGAACTGACACACATTTTACATTATAAATATTTACATTGCATGTTAGAATAAGTATTTATTTACAATTTTACCTTTTACTCACAAATATACACCAATATACATTTATATACATTTATAATATTTATTACACTTTTATACTCGAACATATACAATTACGTCGAACATATATTATATTTAACATAACTACAACTTTATGTGACACATACATTATGCCAGCTAGTTTGTCGATATCGATGCAGCAGTCATCGATACGTAGTGTCGATACCGCCGCCGCCCTAAACAAAACTTGTTCTGCTGCCGGGCGCGGCGTACGCGCAGCAGAGGTCGTTTGACAGTCTTTGCTTGGTTACGACGCGGAACGCATGTCACTCTTGCCCGCTATTGTGTATACGCGAAATCACTGTATTTACCTAATCGCTTGCTTGTTTTTCTTATTTCTATCTTCCGAACTGTTTACTCGCTTTAAGACTCTTTCCTAATGCTAGTGCTTGTGCCCTTCTACTCTTGTGTGCCTTCTGTTTGCTTTGTGTATGAATGTGCTTCAGACAATATACCAGCTGAACTGTAAGTCTTGTGCATTTATTATTTACAACTCCTGTGAAGAATACACAAACCCGGATACACACATTCAACTACCAAAAACTTGTTTTATGGTACGGAACCCTTCATGCGCGAGTCGGACTCGCACTTGGCTAATTTTTATAGTTTTCGCTTTATGTGGCCATTAAACCCTAACTCTGTACCAGATTTCAGCTCTCTGAATTTATGGGAAGTACTAGTTCTTTACTGATGATCATGAGTGAGTGAGTGAATGAGTGAGTTTCGTAAATGCGAAACTTTGCTTTCGCTTAATTTCGGAACTAAATGACCTACAGACTTGAAATTTCGGATTTTAAGTATGTAATTATAGCTTACTGGGTGACGAAAATTTCTGCGTTCTGGTCTCATCCAGAGGTGCTCAAATAGGGGCCTGAAAATGCGGCGAAATGGTTCCAGCAAAGGATGGTACGGCAGTGTTTCCTTCGCGCTCGACTTGGCGGGGGCACTGCCGTGCCCCCCGATAATTGAAGGAGTTACATACAGGTTAGGACTAATCGTGTATATATTTTTGCAGATGACAGTACCTACAGGATTTCGTTGGTTGTGCAGCTTAAATGCCTAGAATCGGGGGGCACGGCAGTGCCCCCGCCAAGTCGAGCGCGAAGCAAACACTGCCGTACCATCCTTTACTGGAACCATTTCGCCGCATTTTCAGGCCCCTATTTGAGCACCTCTGGATAAGACCAGAACGCAGAAATTTTCGTCATCCAGTAAGCTATAATTACATACTTAAAATCCAAAATTTCAAGTCTGTAGGTCATTTAGTTCCGAAGTTAAGCGAAAGCAAAGTTTCGCATTTACGACACTCACTCACTCACTCATGATCATCAGTAAAGAACTAGTACTTCCCATAAATTCAGAGAGCTGAAATTTGGTACAGAGTTAGGGTTTAATGGCCACATAAAGCGAAAACTATAAAAATTGGCCAAGTGCGAGTCCGACTTGCGCATGAAGGGTTCCGTACCATAAAACAAGTTTGTTGTACGGGAGCCCTTAAATATTTATTTTATTTTATTTGTAGTATTTGTTGTTATAGCGGCAATAGAAATAGATCATCTGTGAAAATTTCAACTGTGTAGCTATCACCGTTCTTGATATACAGCCTGGTGACAGACGGACGGACGGACGGACGGACGGACAGCGAAGTCTCAGTAATAGGGTCTCGTTTTTACCCTTTGGGTACGGAACCCTAAAAACTAGGATAATCGAAGACCTGGAGTACTCTGATTAGAAAACACAAGAGCCCAACCAAACTATTAGAGACCGACATACCGCCTTTACAAAAAATATTCAACTTGTTGTGTTCGGTTGGCCGCCGTCGTGACTGATCGTCTCTCCTGATGATGGATCGCGTACCGATTCGAAACATGTCGAGTGTTATTCGATTTCTACGACGTGAGTAAACCCGTTTAAGTATTTTAATATTCAACTTAGTGGGCCGCTTCATTTGATGTCAAAAATCCAAGGTCTGAAGTATTTTGACGACGCGTTTGGCTCGGTTTGTAAACACCTGCCTACTGAGCCGGCGGTCCCGGGTTCGAGTCCCGGCCAGGGCAAATATTTGTGTGATAAACTCGAATATTTGTGCTTGGGTCATGGTTGTTCTATGTATTTAAGTATATATTTATCTATATAAGTATGTATATCGTCGTCTAGTACCCATAACACAAGCCTTCTAGAGCTTAATTTGGGACTAGATCAATTTGTGTGAGGTTGTCCGATATTTATTTATTTATTATTTATTTGATGAAGAACCCTCAGCTGCTCTCAGCTATATTAGAGATATGGTAATGCCCCCTTCTACTATTGGTACATAAAAAAATCGACTGTCATTGCAAAAATCCAGCGTAGTGGGACACATCTTCTAATTTAATCTAGCCTATAGCGTCCCACAGCTGGGTGGGTTACGTATTACAATCCCGAAAGTTCATAATACCTACAGTTGAAATACCGATGGTCAAAATACCGAAAATCAAAATACCGAAAGTTTAAAAAGCCGATATTCGATAAACCGAAGCTCTAATTACCTATTTTCAGAAAATCGAAAGTTTAAAATCTCGAAATTTCATAATCCCGATTTTTTTTTAATCTCGAAATTTTATAATCCTGAAAGTCAATGAGCACTTTAAAAGTGTCAGGACACTAAACTAATCTAACTTTTCCGTGGAACCGATCTGCTTCGGTGCTGCGGGATGTTCAGCCCCTCCGCCCTAGCGTAAGAAAGTGCGGCACCTACGCTCGCCTCCGCAGCTTCGGCTTTTTGGTCACCTTCGGCGACCAGCATCAGCCGCTGCGCCTCGCTTGATGCCCGCACTTTCTTACGGCGGCCGGGGGCTGCCCTCCCTCCGCGTCTCCGGGCTTTTATATACACTCTAGGGGTAGGGCAGACAAGACCACGTGGAATCGGGGTTGACAGCTTCGGTTCTGTGGCAAGTCGATTAAGAAAAGGAAAGAGTCCGGGAAAGTGGGAAATTAAGAATTACACTAGATATTCGATATTATGATAAAACATTATGTCATGGACTGCCAACCGAACCGAACTTGTCTGGAACCGAAGCTGTCAACGCTCGCCTCCGCAGCTTCGGCTTTTTAGTCACCTTCGGCGACCAGCCTCAGCCACTGCGACTCGCTTGATGCCCGCACTTTCTTACGCTAGGGCCACAGTATAATAAAGAGCACTAACGTACTAGAGCGGAGGGGCTGCACATCCCGCAGCGCCGGAGCAGATCGGTTCCACAGAAGAGTTCACTTATAAATAGTAAGTATAGTAGTAGGCAAGTAGGTTACGTAATTTAGGTTAATATTCATTGTATAAAATAAACATTAGAATCTGTAAGACTACAGAAATACGAGATAATTCTCGAGAGTTTAAATAATATTCCGGATTACAATCTTCAGGCAGGATCATAGTCTTCGGGATTACAGTCTTCGGGATTACATTCTTCGGGATTACAGTGTTCGGGATTATAATATACTCACTACTACTACACACATATAATTATTTATACTTACAAGTTTACAAGAAGAAATAGTTGACCGATTAACTTTATTCTACTCGAACATTACACAAATTAAATAAACAAATTACACCAAAATATTAATAACGCTCAAAATTTGGTCTAAATATAAATGCATTGGACTAAGAGTGGCGGTGATGCCCGCACACGTCGCTAGATGGCGCTGACTGTATTTTAAAACGCGCCTTCGTTTGTTTTTCCGATAATCTTATATGGCGAAGTGGCAACCGGCCGCGTTAGTCGTTTACGACATTCTTCTACTGCGCTTGGAAACGTTTCCTAGGGATTAGGAGGGATTATTTTCATTTCGTTGATTTCGCTTATTTTTTCGTGAGGTTTGCTAAAGTGAATTAGCAGGTTGTTATAAAACAATATGCCCACGTTTCTACAAAAAGAAGTGAAATCCCACCAAAAACATTCTGTAAAAAACTAGCCAAGTCTCGATGGAGCCGCTTGTTTATCTCTAAAAAGGAATGAAATCTAGACAAAGTCGTACCAAGTCTACGGTTCCTTACTGCGATTTCTTTATTATTATAGTTAATGTTGTGTGACTTGGCCGTTGAAGGGTACACAAGGGTACAAAACCAGGTGCTCCATGACACGTTTGCACCAATCTGTCGCCAGAACAGCTACAAGTCAATTTTGTTTACACGTAATGTTATATCTTTTGTAACTACCTATGTTTGTTAAGCGAGATAATAGCCCATACTGGTGTACCCTTCAACGGCCTAGTCACACAACATTAACTATAATAATAAAGAAATCGCAGTAAGGAACCGTAGACTTGGTACGACTTTGTCTAGATTTCATTCCTTTTTAGAGATAAACAAGCGGCTCCATCGAGACTTGGCTAGTTTTTTACAGAATGTTTTTGGTGGGATAATTTGGTTGCAATAAATATTATTTAAACTATTGTGAGACATCTTAAAAAACGGTTTAAACATCATATTATATCTGATTGTTTTTATTGAATTATTACTTTCTTAGCAAATCTATTTTTTTTTATCAAAATACTCGTGTCAAAAACGCACCAATTTTATCAAAACATTTTGAATAATAGCTATGACGTAATTGTCATCACTGAAACTTGGCTTTCTGATGGTGTTTTGGATACAGAATTATGTGGTAGATAGGTAGTGATAGTAGTATACGATGTTTTTAGGTTGGATAGGGACAGAGCATTATGCGGTAAGGCTGACGGTGGTGGTGTAATGATTTTAGTTTTGTGAACTTTGGGCGCGCGCAATCATTCCACCTGGGCAAGTCCTGGTACCGAATGTCTGTGGGCTACCATTCCTGCTGAATCGTTGCGCTCGCGTTGTGATCCTAGGGCTCCAGTGACGTCTCACCGGGATCTGCACATGTGTTCAGTTTACGCGCCTCCTGATGGTCCTTCGCTAACCCAACATATAACAAACTTTAATTGTTTATTTAAAAAGGTGATATCTGAGTCACCTAACTCTTTTTTATTTGTGGCTGGCGATTTTAATCTCCCGCATATTAAATGGAATCTTAATACTACTCCCGTATTTGAACGGCGTGGACCAGTAGAAGTTCAGAATGCAGCCTTTAGACTCGTTGAAACATTCTTTCTTGCAAACTTAGAGCAATTTAACTATTCAAAAAATGAAAGTAATAACACACTAGATTTAATATTCTCTAACTTCGCTGTTGATGTATCCAACTCAAACTTCCCGCTCGTTAAGGAAGACACGCATCACCCACTACTTAAAATTAATATTTGTGATATTTTCTCTGCTCCAATGAAGGAAGTTCCCCGCCCGATGTTTAAATTTCGTAAAGGCGATTATCATGCTATAAACGGTCATCTTAATAACATAGATTGGATTTTGTGTTTTGCTGGAGAGTTGATGGACACAGCACTCACTAAATTTTATAATATTCTTAATGAAATAATTACCAAATATGTTCCCTTAGACACCCGTACTCACAAAGGTAAATACCCGACATGGTTCAGTTCGAGTTTGATTAAAATAATTAAGGAAAAAGACAAAATGCATTCAAGGTGGAAAAGATACGGGAACCCACTGGACTACGATGATTTTTCTTTATTGCGTAAACGCCAGAAACGTGTTCAGGAAAAATGCTGGGAGGACTATTTACAAATTGTTCAGGAGGGAATTAAAAGAAAACCTAAACAGCTATGGTCGTTCGTCAAAGCTCGTCGAGGTGGGTCTGCTTACCCTAAGTTTTTTGAATACCATGATCGGGTGCTGGATGATAATAGAGAAATTTTTGAGGGCTTTAGTAAATTTTTTTCTTCTGTTTTTAGTAAGCCTCTCATCGCTTATCCTGATTTGCCGTTAGCACCGCCTTTTTGTGATAGTAACGAAATAGTTTCATCGATAAGTATATCATCCGACGAGGTTGTTAAGTTGTTGCTAAGGTTGGATGTTAATGGCGGCGCTGGTAGCGATGGAATCCCTCCATTTTTTATTAAGAGCTGTGCTCCAAGTTTAGGACTTCCTCTCTCGATGCTTTTTAATAAATCGTTACTCGAAGGGTTATTTCCTGATAAATGGAAACAAGCATTGATCGTACCTATTTATAAGAAGGGTCCCAAGACTAAAATAATAAATTATCGTCCCATATCTATATTAAATCAGTTTGCTAAGACATTTGAGAAGATAATTTTAAGTAATATTTATCCCACCAAAAACATTCTGTAAAAAACTAGCCAAGTCTCGATGGAGCCGCTTGTTTATCTCTAAAAAGTAATGAAATCTAGACAAAGTCGTACCAAGTCTAAGGTTCCTTACTGCGATTTCTTTATTATTATAGTTAATGTTGTGTGACTAGGCCGTTGAAGGGTACACCAGTATGGGCTATTATCTCGCTTAACAAACATAGGTAGTTACAAAAGATATAACATTACGTGTAAACAAAATTTACTTGTAGCGGTTCTGGCGACAGATTGGTGCAATGGTGTCATGGAGCACCTGGTTTTGTACCCTTGTGTACCCTTCAACGGCCAAGTCACACAACATTAACTATGATAATAAAGAAATTGCAGTAAGGAACCTTAGACTTGTTACGACTTTGTCTAGATTTCATTACTTTTTAGAGATAAACAAGCGGCTCCATCGAGACTTGGCTAGTTTTTTACAGAATGTTTTTGGTGGGATTTCACTTCTTTTTGTAGAAACGTGGGCATATTGTTTTATAACAACCTGCTAATTCACTTTAGCAAACCTCACGAAATAATAAGCGAAATCAACGAAATGCAAATAATCCCTCCTAATCCCTAGCAAACGTTTCCAAGCGCAGTAGAAGAATGTCGTAAACGACTGTAACGCGGCCGGTTGCCACTTCGCCATATAAGATTATCGGAAAAACAAACGACGGCGCGTTTTAAAATACAGTCAGCGCCATCTAGCGACGTGTGCGGGTATCACCGCCACTCTTAGTCCAATGCATTATATTTAGACCAAATTTTGAGCGAAATTAATATTTTGGTGTAATTTGTTTATTTAATTTGTGTAATGTTCGAGTAGAATAAAGTTAATCGTTCGACTATTTCTTCTTGTAAACTTGTGAGTATAAGTATAAAAGCCAGTCTAGTCTTGTCCAGTTTTCCTTTAATTTTATTAATATGAGTATTAAAAGCAGAAGGGGAGGCATACGCCCAGCGGGTACGTATTACAATGCCGAAGTTCAAAATACCGAATATCATAAGACCTATGGACGGAAGGCCGAAAATTAAAATGTCGAATGTTTATTTGACCGAAAGTTTAAAATCCCGAAAGAACGTTTGATGGAAAGGATGAAATACCGAATATTATAATCCCGAAGACTGTAATCCCGAAGAATGTAATCCCGAAGACTGTAATCCCGAAAACTATGATCCTGCCTGAAGGTTGTACAGTACTTTTATAACCGTAAGTAACCGGAACTGTTCGCTCCCGAGCTCACCCACACAGAGCCAATGTGCATGTACATCTACTCACACAAACATGGCTCACCCGCGCTCTTGAGATAAAAGTACTGTAATCCGGAATATTATTTAAACTCCCGAGAATTATCTCGTATTTCTGTAGTCTTTCTCGTACAGATTCTAATGTTTATTTTATACAAAGAATATTAACCTAAATTACGTAACCTACTTGCCTACTACTATACTTACTATTTATAAGTGAATTCTGTGGAATCGATCTGCTCCGGCGCTGCGGGACGTGCAGCCCCTCCGCCCTAGTACGTTAGTACTGTTTATTACACTGTGGCCCTAGCGTAAGAAAGTGCGGGCATCAAGCGAGTCACAGCGGCTGAGGCTGGTCGCCGAAGGTGACTAAAAAGCCGAAGCTGCGGAGGCGAGCGTTGACAGCTTCGGTCCCAGACAAGTTGGGTTCGGTTGGCAGTCCATGACATAATGTTCGACGATGCGGTTGGCTCAGTTTGCAAGCATCTGCCTACTGAGTGACGGTCCCGGGTTCGAATCCCGGCCAGGGCAAATATTTGTGTGATGAACTCGAATATTTGTGCTTAGGTCATGGTTTTTCCTATGTATATAAGTATGTATATCGTCGTCTAGTACCCATAACACAAGCCTTCTTGAGCTTAATTTGGGACTAGATCGATTTGTGTGAGGTTGTCTGATATATTTATATATTTTATATATTTATATAATGTTTTATCATAATATCGAATATTTAGTGTCATTCTTAATTTCCCACTTTCCCGGACTCTTTCCTTTTCTTAATCGACTTGCCACAGAACTGAAGCTGTCAACCCCGATTCCACGTGGTCTTGTCTGCCCTACCCCTAGAGTGTATATAAAAGCCCGGAGGCGCGGAGGGAGGGCAGCCCCCGGCCGCCGCACTTTCTTACGCTAGGGCGGAGGGGCTGAACATCCCGCAGCACCGGAGCAGATCGGTTCCACGGAAAAGTCAGATTAGTTTAGTGTCCTGACACTTTTAAAAAGCTCATTGACTTTCGGGATTATAAAATTTCTAGATTTTATAAATTTCGGGATTATGAAATTTCGATATTTTGAACTTTCGATTTTCTGAAAATAGGTAATTTGAGCTTGGGTTTATCGAATATCGGCTTTTTGAACTTTCGGTATTTTGACCATCGGTATTTCAACTGTAGGTATTATGAACTTTCGGGATTGTAATACGTCACCCGCCCAGCTGTGCAGCTGTGGGACGCTATAGGCTAGATTAAATTAGAAGATGTGTCCCACTACGCTGGATTTTTGCAATGACAGTCGATTTTTTTATGTACCAATAATAGAAGGGGGCATTACCATATCTCTAATACAGCTGAGACTAGCTGAGGGTTATTCATCGAATAAATAATAAATAAATAAATATCGGACAACCTCACACAAATCGATCTAGTCCCAAATTAAGCTCTAGAAGGCTTGTGTTATGGGTACTAGACGACGATATACATACTTATATAGATAAATATATACTTAAATACATAGAACAACCATGACCCAAGGACAAATATTCGAGTTCATCACACAAATATTTGCCCTGGCCGGGACTTGAACCCGGGATCGCCGACTCAGTAGGCAGGTGTTTACAAACCGAGCCAAACGCGTCGTCAAAATACTTCAGACCTTGGATTTTTGACATCAAATGAAGCGGCCCACCAAGTTGAATATTAAAATACTTAAACGGGTTTACTCACGTCGTAGAAATCGAATAACACTCGACATGTTTCGAATCGGTACGCGATCCATCATCAGGCGAGACGATCAGTCACGACGGCGGCCAACCGAACACAACAAGTTGAATATTTTTTGTAAAGGCGGTATGTCGATCTCTAATAGTTTGGTTGGGCTCTTGTGTTTTCTAATCAGAGTACTGCAGATCTTCGATTATCCTAGTTTTTAGGGTTCCGTACCCAAAGGGTAAAAACGAGACCCTATTACTGAGACTTCGCTGTCCGTCCGTCCGTCCGTCCGTCCGTCTGTCACCAGGCTGTATATCAAGAACGGTGATAGCTAGACAGTTGAAATTTTCATAGATGGTCTATTTCTATTGCCGCTATAACAACAAATACTACAAATAAAAAAAAAAATATTTAAGGGCTCCCATACAACAAACTTGTTTTATGGTACGGAACCCTTCATGCGCGAGTCGGACTCGCACTTGGCCAATTTTTATAGTTTTCGCTTTATGTGGCCATTAAACCCTAACTCTGTACCAAATTTCAGCTCTCTGAATTTATGGGAAGTACTAGTTCTTTACTGATGATCATGAGTGAGTGAGTGAATGAGTGAGTGTCGTAAATGCGAAACTTTGCTTTCGCTTAACTTCGGAACTAAATGACCTACAGACTTGAAATTTTGGATTTTAAGTATGTAATTATAGCTTACTAGATGACGAAAATTTCTGCGTTCTGGTCTTATCCAGAGGTGCTCAAATAGGGGCCTGAAAATGCGGCGAAATGGTTCCAGTAAAGGATGGTACGGCAGTGTTTGCTTCGCGCTCGACTTGGGGGGGGCACTGCCGTGTGCCCCGATGAGGTATTAAATAAAGCCATTCCGCCTCAGCAACATGGTTTTTTAAGAGGTCGGTCGACTGTGTCTAATCTTGTAGAGTTTACAAATCATGTTCTCCGTGGGATGGATAAGAGGAAGCAGATTGACGTGATTTACACTGATTTTGAGAAGGCGTTTGATCGTGTAGACCACGTCATCCTGCTTCGCGAGCGTCACTGGTTGGGTATTCGTGGCGATGTCTTCAGGTGGGTTTCCTCATACGTCTGCAACCGCCGGCAAGCGGTTGTACTACGAGGTTGCAGATCAGACTTTGTAGACGTTCCCTCAGGTGTCCTTTGCTCTATAATGCATATCTATATGATATATATAACGTTTTTAAATTTCTTATGTATGCCGGCGACAAAAAAATTTTTGCAAGCATTCGCGGCATTAATGATTGCAATGAGTGATTTGGACCGCCTGTCTGATTATTATTATACTAATCGCATTAATGTAAATGTAAAAAAATGTTCCCAGATATCTTTCACGCGAAGTCCCTACCCTTTGTTGTATCAGTACCAAATCGGAGGTGAGCCTATTGAGCGCGTAAGTTCAATACGGGACCTAGGTGTAACTCTCGATGCGAAACTAACATATGATTTACACATTGATGACATAGTAAACCGTGCGAACAAGAACCTGGGCTTTGTGTATCGTGTTTGTGGAGAGTTTAAGGATGCCGCATGTATTAAAGTAGTTTATTATGCATATGTTAGAAGCATCCTTGAATACGCAAGCTGTGTCTGGTCGCCTCAGTATACGATTTACAAGGAGAAAGTTGAGAAAATTCAGTATCGCTTTCTGCGTCACCTTAATTTTCGATCCAAGAAAAGGGATACCAGCTATTTTTCTATGTGTTGTCGCCACCACCTCCTGAGCCTTGAGAATCGGCGTCTCATGCTTGACACGTGTGTTTTATACGTTTCCAAAAATAAGAACCCGTCACGCCAATTGTGCCCTGTTTAGCCTTCCAACAGTCAACACCAATTATGCACAGAATTCCCCATTAATTCGGTTCCTTAGACAATATAATAAACTGTTTAGCAGTATTGACTTATTTGACTGTACCAAATCGATATTGAAGAAGCGTATTCATTCTTTAATGTTAAGCTCAGATGATAGTTAATTCAATATCCCTTTCCATTTCCACACACACACACACACGCACACACACACACTCACGAACACACACATGCGCACTAACCTGATCGAGCATACCATGTTTGTTTAATTTTTCTTGTAACTAGTTCTACTTACTGTATTTTTGTGGACATCTTTTATTGGCTTTTGTTGTTGTACTATATTGTTAATTATTACAAATTGTATTGCTTTTGATGCCCCAAATAAATAAAATAAAATAAAAACTCACGTAAAAATTATCAGGTACGGCCCAACATGTTCCGAACTCATATGAAGCTCGCAGATCAGGGTGTAAGAGTAAAACCACTCAAATAGTATAAGAATAGTTTATTCCGTGGACAGTGCTAGGTTGAAGATGATGAATCGTAATACACAGCAACCGTCACATTTAAATCTAACGTTACGTTACTGCAAAACAGCCAGACATACAACATGTAGTTAATATAGGCTCAAACACAGGGACTGCTATCCATGCTACTAGGCGACTCACGGCCACTGCACATGTCGAGCCGTACCAGACAATTTCCACGTGAGTTTAAACCGTTTTTATAATTATTAATTTGCTTGCCTTATTTTTCAGCAGATACTACAACTATGGCTACTGCCTTAGCGGCGCTGGCAGAAACTAGAAGTATCCAAGCAGCCTTCAAAGTGTTGGCTGTACTGCAGCTCACTGCCATATATTGGCCACAACAAGCCGTTGTTCAAGGTCAATACTTCAGCATTAAATGGAACTCGAAACATGATAGGTCACTGAACTATTTTTGGAACGGTGTTGTAACCACAGCACATCGATGAATCGATGCAATTACTTTTTTTTGTACTACAGAGGTAGCAAACAAGCGTACGGCCCGCCTGATGGTAAGCGGTTATTGTAGCCTATAGACGCTTGCAACTCCAGAGGATTAACACGCGTGTTGCCAACCCTAAGTTCCTAATAGTATATAGTGTAGTATACCTAACCCTATGCCAGGCACAGTACAGCTGTTTATATAGGTCACTATGCTAGAACTTAGCTCGACAACGCACCACCAGTCTCGGCAAGGGTCGGGTACCAACTAACCCCACTCCGTTGGTCTGACGTATGCGCACGAGATAAGGATAGCAACACTACCTACATATAGTATTTGGGTGCGGTTCAAGTTGCATAAAAACTTTTAGCATATTTTCATTTAACTACTTTCAAAATGAATAATAAACACATTGCATAAAAACAAAATTCATAATTTTGTCAAGCATAATATTTAAACATCATAACCATTAATAATCATAATAACATTCGTTATAATGCGCATAAGTCATAATGTCACTTGGTATAACATACATTCAGAATATTTATTAAAACTCATAAAAACAATTAAAATAATTATCAATTCATATTAAATAAGTCCGGAATAAAAAATTGTTGAGTACCTACTGAAATATTGTTATGTTTTTTTAACCCTAAAAACGAAATTGCTCCAAGAGATAGATAGGTTAGGTTTTTTTTACCCTAAAAACGAAACTGCTCCAAGAGATAGATAGGTTAGGGTTATTTTTTTTAAGACCGTAAAAACGAAACTGCTGCAAGAGATAGAGGTTAGGGTTTTTTTTATGAGCCTAAAAACGAAACTGCTCCCAGAGATAGGTAGGTTAGGGTTTTTTTTTTTATGAGCCTAAAAACGAAAGTGCTCCCAGAGATAGGTAGTTCTAACATCTTATTAGATACCGTCGAACTATTTTTTTTTGTAGAAAACACGTATTTTTTGCTAAATATACATAAATTGTAACCAGATTAGATCCGATAGTTGACGCACGACTATAATTGTACCGATTTTCTCGCTTCTGTTCTATAAACATGATTGTTCTTTAGTTGGTAGATTGGGTTGGTTTTGTGTAGCGATTGATTTATTAATTATCTGTTCTATTGCCAATGTATACATTTACATACAGGCCGACCCACACTATGGACAGTTTAATTTACAAAATTAAATTAATGTTTGTATAGAATCTTTTTATCGATTCATATTTTTTTTTATGTGGTAATACCACATTTTTATTTTTATAAATAATGACACAAAGGTAAATTAAGAAAGAAAAATTGAATGCGATCTACTACAATCGAAGCGGGGTTTGAACCCGCGACCTCTGCGTTTCCGGCGCATTGCTCTTCCAACTGAGCTATCCGATCGCTACGTCAATCACACCAAATCTTTCATCCCTTAATTCTTTACGCTACTGGAGCGCCCTCTGCGTCATGTATGTTTTTGAAATGCTTATGGGCATTAGCCATACCCTAGGATGTGCATTTTACACGCACGATCCCCAATCCCCATTGCTTTACAGCAAGTGTGAAGACTGCGAGAGAGATGGCGCTGTTCTAAATATTTGTGTAGAATCTTTTTATCGATTCATATATTTATTTTTTTATGTGGTAATACCACATTTTTATTTTTATAAATAATGACACAAAGGTAAATTAAGAAAGAAAAATTGAATGCGATCGACTACAATCAAAGCGGGGTTTGAACCCGCGACCTCTGCGTTTCCGGCGCATTGCTCTTCCAACTGAGCTATCCGATCGCTACGTCAATCACACCAAATCTTTCATCCCTTAATCACAGTATAAGGACAAATACCTTAATTCTTTACGCTACTGGAGCGCCCTCTGTGTCATGTATGTTTTTGAAATGCCTATGCGCATTAGCCATACTCTAGGATGTGCGTTTTACTTTTCAATTTCTGAATTATCCGTGATTACAGATGGCGCTCGCTACAGTTTCATAATAGTGGGTGGCGGGAGCGCAGGCTGTGTGCTCGCCAACCGGCTGTCGGAGGAGAGCCGCTTCAGCGTGCTGCTCATCGAGGCTGGAGGAGACCCGCCATTCCAGTCGATGGTAAAAAGTGTATAATTTTATTTCAATACATTTTCCTTCTTGATTGGTAACCGAACCTGTCCTAACTGATTTACCATGAACGCAAGGTGGTTAAGTAGAGTCTCCAGCAAACCAAAACATAATGGCTCGATCTGAAGTACCATAATGATTTATAATCATACTCAGATATTCCATAAGTAAAAGTAAATTATGCTTTACGAACATTATCTTGAAATTCATAAGTTACTATATTAAGGTAGCAACGGGTAGTCAACAAAAACAAATAAATATTATTTTTAGCTTCCAGGTTTGATGCTATACGTTCATAAATCACCTCAAAACTGGAACTACACAGCACAGTATGAGCGGAACAGAGAAATTTATCAGAAAAATCTCGCGCTACCTATAACACAAGGGAAAATGCTAGGCGGTGGCAGCAGTGCTAACTACATGTGGTACGTAAGAGGCCACCCTCACGATTACGACACCTGGGCTGAAGAAATTGGAGATCCATCCTGGAACTACGAAAACGTTCTTCCATACTTCAAGAAGAGTGAACATATGGATGATCCTGAAATTCTCAAATCCAAATACAAAAGTTTCCATGGCACAAACGGTCTGCTACATGTTACTAAAGAACCAAATGCTGAAGCCAAGGAATATGCTAATATGTTCCATGAACTAGGGTTTGATATACGTCTTGATTGCAATGGGAATGACACTTTAGGATTCAGTGAGCCCTCTTTCACGATTGCTGGAGGATTTCGCCAAAGTACAGCCTTTACTTTCCTCAGGCCAGCTAAAGATCGACCTAATCTGCATGTTCTCAAGAATACACTTGTTACTAAAATACTTTTTGATGACTGCCGTAACGCTATTGGAGTAGAAGCCTTAACTGAAGACCGGAAATTGATAACGTTAATGGCGGATAATGAGGTGATAGTAACTGCTGGAGGAATCAATTCCGCACAAGTCCTTATGCTTTCTGGAATTGGTCCTGAGGACCATTTGAGATCACTAGGGATTAAAGTGATTTCTAATCTCCCAGTTGGTGAAAACTTTCAGGATCATGTCACTGCTATAGCTTCATATAAGTTTAAGGAGGCACACGATCCACCACAAACACAGAACTATGGCTTATCTCCTATAATGTCACTAACTGGTTATATAGCTTTGAACAAATCTCAACCATATCCTGACTATCAATCTGTCTGTATAGTTACTCCTAATGATTCAGATGGGCAGCTGGCTTTTTGTTCCGTTGTTTTTGGTTTAGATCTTAATATCTGTCAAGCTGTTTATGAAGCTGGCAAAGGAAGGCAAACACTGTTTTGCTTACAAGATCTGTTCCGTCCTAAATCCCGAGGCAAAATTAAACTCCATAGTACCGACCCTGAAGATAAACCCTTAATCTACTTAAGGCCGTACGCTGAAGAAGAAGATTTAGAAAAGATGATTGACGCTTTTCAAGAACTGGATAGGGTTAGGACTTCCAGTTATTATAAGAGAGTTGGTGGTGAGTTTGTTGATTATAAATTACCGAAGTGTCAAGGGCTTGAGTTTGGGAGTAGAGAGTACTGGCGTTGCCATATATTGAGCACGAGGATGAGCTTTATGCACTACTGCGGCGCGTGTGGCATGGGTGGAGTGTTGGATTCGCGGCTTCGAGTCCGCGGCGTCGGACGCCTGCGCGTAGCCGATAGTTGTGCCATGCCGCTCATCCCTAGTGGAAACACCAATGCCGTTGCGATTATGATTGCTGAGAAGGCTGCGGATATGATTAAGGAAGATAACAATTGTTAAAGAACTTTAAACGTGTTATTAAATGTTGCGATTTAAGTTTTGTTTATTTTTAATATTATGCTTGGCAAGTATACACACATTCGCTTACAAAACCTATTAGATTTGTAAGCAATAAGGACTTAATAAATTTAGGTTTAGTTAGGATAAAAGCTAATAGTTAAAAACATCATCAGATTAATGGACTAAAAATAAATGTTCTATTTTCGGAAGATCGAGACGTCCTGATACAGGTATAGTCTATCAAGTTACGGTCCGGCCCAGGGATACGATAGTGGCGATACAAACATCTTTCATAATGCAATACTATGCAAATGAGCATAGTATACGTCATATATTTGCATTTTTAAACATTAGTAGCGATTTGTTAAGGTTTTGTCATCAACCAAATTCAAAACATTATTTACCGGAATGCTGTTCCATCCTTCATTCTTGTAAAATAACACTGAATCGTATTTTAAAAAAACTTGACTTTTTTCACTGTAATAGTTTTGGCTTTATTATGCAAAGATTACGTGGAAGCGGAATATTTTGTCCTGTTTCCTCTTTGTTTATATCATCTTATTTGTAGGTACTCATAAACCGAGTGGACGATCGATAGACAATTGTGCAATGGTGCAAATTCTGGCAAGTAAGAGTATACCGTTAGGAAGAACTGCGACAACTGCTTGAATATTCAAGTCAAGGTCAAGAACCGAAAACTGTAGGTTAGGTTAGGTTTGTATTGTGACCACGTATAGCGGAGCGAGTGGAGCATCAAAATGCTTGCATGCTTGCTTGCACACTCAACCCACTACAACTCAAAACAAGCATTATGAAGAAAAACTGTATCGATGTTTACCTAAATGTTATGATGATTGACAACTTTATTGTAATTTATGGTTCTGAATGGAAGAAATATGAAAATCAGCATTATGAATACGCACATAATCTTAGAGACGACATTATGAATTACGATGTTCTGAAAACTGTCTATTATGAACTCGGTTGGTAGTAGTACCAATTTATGACGGACTTAGTATGAAGTAAAAAATTAGGAAGAGTGATGATTCAGGCTACAAATCGGTAGTAGAAGAAAAAATTCGGAGGATTGATTTTGTGTGAGCCAATATGGACCCATTTTTCACCTCCTTCCTTTTAATATAAATATTATATTTATATTTGTTTTTTATAGTCATCGTTAGCAAACGCTCTATAAAGGAAAATTCCTCAATAAAGTTGTTTAAATTGTGTGCTTGTTTTTGTTACGCCCTAACCTTCGCACTACACCTGTTATTATTTTCGCTAAAAACACAATTAAAATGGAAGTAGAACAAATAGAATTGCTCAAGTCGATTGAGTCATAATCAGTAAGCCATTAAGTGCTCTTGAAACTTGACGTGGAGTCTTACATGTAAGAATTTGAGAATTTATTCAGATACTGTATTTTTAAAGAAAAACGGCCGTTCCTGACCTGATAATTTTACGTGAACGTAAACAGCTCAATAGATTTATTAAAATGTGTAAGGAAAGTTTACAAAGATCGTCGTTTCTCTGTAGTTGCGTAACGAGTAATAGCTAAAGGAGTACGGCAGAGTACAGCTTTCTCTTTCCTTAGGCCAGTCAAACATCGACGCAATTTACATGTTCTCAAGCATACACTTGTTACTAGAATTATCTTAGATGACTCCAAAAATGCTATAGGAGTAGAAGCTTTGACTGAGGATCAACAATGGGTAAACATAATGGCGGACAATGAGGTAATAGTAACTGCTGGTGGATTAAACTCTGCAAAACTCCTTTTGCTTTCTGAATAGGCCCTATGGAGCACTTAGGATCATTAGAGATCGATGTAATCTCTGATCTTCCGGTTGGTGAGAACTTGCAGGATCATGTAGGAGCTATGGTTACGTACAAATTTAAAAAGTCAAGTCTTCCACAACAATCACAAAATTACGGTCAATTCCCTTTTCCTTCTTTAGGAGGTTATATAGCTCTCGATAAATCCCAAGCGTATCCCGTAATGCTGTATTTGAGAAAAGCCCTTCGGTCGCCGATGAAACCATGCTACGTAACGAGTTACGTGTGAAGGATTGTTTTTCTTGCTATGAAACTAGTTACGTACGAAGAGGTTTTTTCTTCCTACGAAACTAGTTACGTACAAAGAGGTTTTTTTCTTCCTACGAAACTAGTTACGTACGACCGCCTACGAAACCAATGCTACGTAACCAGTTACGTGGCAAGAATTATTTTTATTGCTACGAAACCAGTTTCTGACACATTTTTGCATTTGTGGGAAAGGAAAACATATTTTTGTATTTTGTTAACACAGGCATTGCTATTGGCTAGGGGTCTGAAAAATAAAAAAGTGAGCGTGAGAAGGTGTTAAAACCTTTCAAGTAAACAATGCAAAGATCGACACACAAAGCATAAGAAAAAATTTGAAAGGTTGGTTGGAGTTCGGGTAGCGAATTGGTTAACGCGCTGGACCGGCAATCCAGAGGTACCGGGTTCGAATCCCGGTCTCGTCCACTAGGTAACTCATTTCTTAGAGCTTTGATATCTTTGTATCAATAGTTTAAAAGTGTACATGGCAAATTTGAGTGTCCCAGCCATACGAAAAGTCCTAAAATGTGTATGTCCTACGTCAACTCCAACTCGAAATAAATTTGTATGAATGTGGCTAAACAGATAAAGTAACGAGTCTAGATTTTAGTCGTGTGCTTTATTTATAAAATAATACGGTCTATAATGCCAAAAAACTACTTTTTACAATGTCCGAAGAAATCGACAGACCGGAGCCTCCGGAGATAGTCACAAGCGATTTTAACAGACTTGTGCAATTGATATTCCCCTAAAAGCGTTAATTTTTCAATTGTGGCAACATTGGCCACTCACTCGTTTCGAACTTCGAGTTGAACTGATCCTGCTTAGATTGTAGTAGATCGCATTCAATTTTTCTTTCTTAATTTACCTTTGTGTCATTATTTATAAAAAAAATTAAAATGTGGTATTTCCACATAAAAATAAGAATCGATAAAAAGATTCTATACAAATATTTAGCAATTAAGTGGTTAGAATGTTATAAGCATCGGTTGCTATTGCAAATATAACGTCAGTTCCAAGTAAACGAAGCAGTGACAAAAAAGAGGATTCCGGGATAGTCACCGTTTTTTAGGAAAGTAGATTATAATTAACTTTTTCAAACACAATTAGACATTTAACAAACTATCGTAGTATCCGGAAGTGAACAAAAAACACATTGATTCGTTCAGACAAAGTAAAATTCGTAACGTCCGATTAGTGACGTGATATACTACCGGAACAATTTTGTGACTAATTGGAGCCATAAAGCTTAGGACTTCAAAAAAATGAGGTTTTTAGTTTGACCCGTATGCTTGTAATACAATGGATGTTTGTCCGCGATTATCTTGCATTTGGCAGAACCGATTTTGATGCGGTTTTCAGGAGAGCATTTGTTTCATTTTGGAGAAGGTTTTGGTAAACAGCAATTGTATATTCAATTCACAAAGCAAAATAATAAATAAAATTTTATAAAAAAGAACCGCCTTCAATACTAAACATACTATATACACATAACTTGTAAAAACTGTAAGAATATATATCATATTGAATGTGGGAATTTAACAACTGAAAATTTTCGTCTTATGGACCAAAACAAAAAAGAAAACTGGGTGTGCCAAGAATGCTGTACTGAGAAAAGAAAGAAAATATTCCAGCGACCTAACTTTGGGTCAGCAAGAAAATATATAGAAAATGTCACACTAAGAAAGATTTTCGTCTCTCTCAGCCGATGATGAAACGTCAGACCAATCATTAGAAAACAGCTGTCTAAATAGAAGCTGTCCTGATATACGAACATGCGACTTTATAGAAAATACTGAATTAAAAGAAAAAATAATTGAACTAAAAGACCGGCTACTATCGGTCGAACAAGAAATGGAAAATATTCTCTCAGAAAATTATACCCTCAAAAATCAAATAACCGGGTATGTAGGAAAAATCAAAACACTGGAAAAAGTATGCAAATCTGCCTCCCCAGGAACATCAGCAAAAAAGAGGCCATTGGTGAATCGAAAGTCACTCGATAAAAAACTAGCTAGCCCGCTCCACTTATCCGATGTAAAGAATGATTCTATGATAACCAAGAGTAACACCAATTTTAATATGGCGGCCGAAACCCAAAACAACTACAATTCATCTGAAATACCAAAACGAAATATAAAGGAGTGTGACGAACAGGATACACATGCAAATGAAAGTGACTGTAAATCAAATACGGAACCTAGCGTGCATATGAATACTAACCTACGAAGAATATATATTCTAGGAACCCAACAATGTGTTGGTCTGGCATCGAAACTTTCGGCGTCAAGATTAAATACAAAATATGGAAACTACAATGTATCTTCGATCACTAAACCACTTGCTGACTCACGGGAAGTTCTCAAAGAGTGTCATAAACTGAAAGCGACGAAGAATGATCATGTCATAATTTGTGTTGGAGAAAATGACTCAAACCCGAATAACATCTTATTTGAACTATCAGTGTCTTTAAAACTGCTTGAGGTCTCGAATGTTATTATATTATGTGTTAGAGAAAGTAAGCACTTGAACGAACGGAAGTTAAATAGTACTCTGAAACTTTTATGTCAACCATTAGAGCATTGTACTGTTCTAAATTATACAAATAAAACGACCACCACTGATAAATACCTAAGATTAATATGTAAAAAGGTTAATCTAGCTATAGACTCTATTGATTATAATAAAACGTACATAAATTTAGGAAAAAACAATAATATTAACAATGTTGTAGGAGTAAGTGAGCCGGACTATTATTTGACCCTGAATGTGAAATTAAGCATGCATGTAAAAGATATATCTTTTATCAATAACAATAAAATTGTACAAACTGGTTGTGCTGGCTTGGACAGTCCATCGATTCCAGCACAAAGTTTGAAGTCGAGCATACCAAGCAAAGGAACAATACCGTATTATTTTAAAGTGGTAAAATCAACCTTCAATCACAAAGATTCTGGGGTTGACTCAATCAGAGATTCAACATTTTGTCGTCGGTAACAATGAAAATGAAGGGGTGACTAAAACTAGTGGTAACATAATTACATTGATACATCAAAATATCCAGGGAGTACTTTCAAAACTCTACACCTTAGAACTTTGTTTAGCCGAATTTTCGAAGAAGAACATAGCCATAGACATATTATGTCTCACCGAGACTTTTGTCAAGCGTGGTAGTGAGAGTAATGTTACCCTCAAAAACTATAACCTGGCATCTTTTGTAGAAAAAAGCGTGGTGGTACATGTGTTTTGTTGAAAAAAGGGATTGATTATAAGGTCATACCGCTGAGTCAAGATTCCTCCATTGAACGAGTGTTCGAATGTTGTGGAGTAGACATACCTTCGTTCAATTGTATTATTATATGCCTTTATAGAATTCCACAATATAATTTAATTCACACGTTTTTCTACCAGTTGGAGATTTTACTATATAAACTTACTTCTAAATCAAAAAGAAAGGTAATATAGTTACCGGAGACTTAAACATTGATACTAAAAAACAAAGTAATGAATCAAACAGATTAAAGGGGTTACTAAAAAACTTTAACTTGACACTACACATCACTCAACCTACACGGTTGAACTCTTGCATAGATCATATAGCCAGCAATATTAACGATGCAAAAGGTTATGTTTACCCCATGCGGTTATCTGATCATGACACATGCCAAGTTCTAAAATTTCGAATCCAGACAACCACGAAAAAGACTCCAGAGTACTGGTATACTACAAATAGAGACTTGTGCAAGGAAAATATAGAAAAGTTTAAAAATTACCTATCAGGGCTCTCTTGGATTGAGGAGCGTTCAGAAAGTGATTTAAACATAGCGTTCAATAAATTTCATGACTTCTTCACTCTGATCTATAATCTTTGCTTTCCTGAATGTAGAACTAAAATAAAGGCTAATATTTTAGCACCTAGATGGATTACAAAAGGACTCATTACATCTAGCAGGACAAAAAGGAAACTTAGAGCTTTGTACTATAAACAGAAAACAGAAAAAAGCAAAAACGAATTAAAAACATATAGTAAGTTACAATACAATACAATACAACAACACTTTATTGCACACCAACAAGAAAAATATTACATGAGAAATCTTAAATTAAACAATGGTAGACAATAGGCGGTCTTATCGCTAAAGAGCGATCTCTTCCAGACAACCTTTGGGTAGCGGAGAAAACAAAATTAAACAGAAAATAGTAGGTGGTGAGATGAGAACTTCAAGTAAATTATACATACAAAATATTAGACAGATAGGTCATACACTTACACAAATAAGTATCTATATATATAAACATACATAAACGTACATACATACAAAAGGGAAGAATGAAAAGAATATCACAGCTAACATTAGACTTATAACGAAAAACGACAGCATAGAATTATAAAAGGATTAGGCTACGGTAGAGACAAATAGTGATCTTTTAGTTTATGTTTAAAAATTGCCAAAGTTTTAGCTTGCCTTAGATCCAGCGGAAGCGAATTCCACAGTAAAATAGCTTGCACAGTAAAAGAATTAGAATAAAATTTTGACTTCGATGCCGGAACAGTGAGTATACAATTTTGAGCGGACCTTGCAGATTTGAGGTAACTAAAACGATCTTTAAGGTAGCGGGGAGTTGCAGGGTTAAAAAGAATATTATAGAGAAGTGAAAGTGCGTGAAAGTTACGACGAAGACGGATAGGGAGCCACTTGAGTTGTGAACGGAAACTGGAAACATGGTCATACTTGCGTAACCCAAATATGAACCTAATGCAGATGTTTTGAATACGCTCAAGTTTGTTAAGCTGCTCCTCGGAAAGGTCAATATAGGAAATATCAGCGCAATCTAAAATAGAGAGGAGTAAAGTCTGAGCAAGCGTAATTTTAGTAGCAATGGGTAGGAAATTGCGAAGCCTCCTCAGAGAACCTACTGCGGCAAACACCTTCCTACTAACCTCACCAATCTGAGGCACCCAAGAAAATGTGCGATCCATAATAACACCCAGGTTTTTAACCTGATGAGAGAAAGGAATCACAATGCCATTGAACAAAATAGGTGGGAGATTTATAAAGTCAATTTTTGCGATCATCTTAGGGCTACCAATAATTATAACTTGAGCTTAAGAGTTTAAGTTACTTAGAGCATGTGTCATAAAATCGAAAAAAAGTGTCAACAATAATTTTATATTCAAGTCAAAAAATAAATGTAAAGCAGTTTGGGATGTTATTAAGGAAAAACATGACATACACAAAATCAAACAAGAAATCGATTGTATTGAAGTAGATGGGGACATTATAGAAGACCCCTCAGAAATGGCACAATTATTGAATGATTTTTTAATAGACTCAACTAATATAGATATCAACGACAACGCGAAAGTGAGCGATCAAAAATCACTATCAAACCTTGAACGACTTAATAATAGTTTTTTCTTAAGACCATGTACAGAAAACGAACTAATTAATATAATAAAATCGCTAAATAATACAAATTCCGTGGGATTTGATCAAATTGCTACCAAAGTCATCAAAGAATGTGCTATCGCGATTGCTCCGATCTTAACCCATCTAATTAATCTCTCCTTCATACAGGGAACGTTTCCAGATCGTCTTAAGCAATCAATTGTAAAACCCCTTCATAAGAAAGGCGATAAACGAGATTTACGAAGTTACCGGCCCATAACCCTAGTTCCAATACTCTCTAAGGTATTTGAAAGAGCTTTTCATAACAGAATATCACAATTTTTGGATAAGTACAACATAATTGCTAAAGAACAAAATGGATTTCAAAAGCATAAGTCGACCACTCATGCGACTTATTCACTTGTACGTAGTATTTCCCAATATATTGACGATAAAATTCCAGTTGTAGTGACCTTTTTCGATATGACTAAAGCGTTTGACTGTGTGGATCATAAGGTATTACTTCAGAAATGCGAACATTATGGAATTAGGGGAAACGCAAATAACTGGATAGAAAGTTACTTAGACCACCGCATACAGTGTGTTAAACTTTCTAAAGTCAACAAATTTAATAAAAACATAGTTTATCGGTCAACTTACAGACACAATAGGTACGGGGTCCCGCAGGGAAGTATTCTGGGTCCACTACTCTTCCTGTTGTATATTAACGACCTTCCTAAGGAGACACCGTACCAAATGTCATTATTTGCTGACGATATATCTATTATTATACCGCATGATAACACCACGCCCAAATCGTATGAAGACAAATTAAACTGTGCAATAAATAAAATAGACTCATGGTTATATAAAAACAACTTGCGAACCAATATTTCAAAGACATGTTACATACACTTCCGTAACTACAAAACACAGCCGTTAGACGTAAATTTGACTTGTCGGAACCAAACAATTGAGCAAGTAACCGAAGTTAAGTTTCTGGGCATAACCTTAGACCAACACTGCTCTTGGAAACCACAGGTAGAGATAATTTGTGGTAAATTAGATCGCTTTGTTTACGCTTTACGACAACTGAGGATTGTTGCAGGAGAAAAAACGGCACTGCTTGCATATCATGGTTATGTAACTTCGGTCTTGAAATATGGAATAGCAGTATGGGGTAACTCTACAGATGTATATAAAGTATTTATTACCCAAAAAAAGTGTGTCAGAGCAGTCTTTGGCGTTGGTCCAAGAGACTCATGTAGACCTTTATTTCAAAGACACGGACTTCTCACTCTAGTTGGGTTGTATATTTTAGAGTTGGGATGTCTAGTTCGGAAATTTCCAGCTTACTTTAAAAATCCATCTAAAAACAACCAGCTGCGAGCGAGAGACGAGTATAAACTGTTAATGCCGAAATTTCAAACCCAATTATTTAACAAAAAATGTTATTTGATGAGTATAAGAGTGTACAATAAGATACCATATGACATACGTAATTTACCAGACAAAATGTTTGTAGTCAAACTAAGAAATTGGTTAAAGGAGAAATGTTTTTATTCTATCAATGAATTCTTTGATTTTGGAAAATAATTGTTACGTCGGACATTATAATTTTTATTGTATTTAGTCATTAAGTTAAGTTTGTTAGACATTTACACTAGAATTATATAAATATTATAATAATTGTAAAAAATTGCATGCCATCTTCGGCTAAACATGTGGAACTCTACATACTATAATATGCTGCATCACCTAACTACCATGTTTATGCATAATTTCATTTCATTTCATTTCATTTCATTTCATTTCATTTCATTTCATTTCATTTCATTTCATTTCATAGGCTACTTTTATTTCGTTATTCTCTCGGGAACAACGATAAACGCAGCCAGTAGAAGCCTTTTGAAAAAATATTCTTCTTTCTACGAAACCAGTTTCGTAGGAAGAAAAAACCTCTTTGTACGTAGCTGGTTTCGTAGCAAGCAAAACAATCCTTCACACGTAACCGGTTACATAGCACGGTTTCGTCGGCAGCCGGAGGGGAGAAAAGCACTATACAAACCGTGAAAAAGGCTTGCCAACTCCCTATAACCTCACCCTACGGTCGGCCGTCTATACCAACTCAACCGGCACGCTCTTCACTCCCGGCGTCAACAGTAATGTACTACATCTGATGCCATGTAGACGACTCCACTGTTATAGTAGAGGCCAAGACGTCCAGACTTCGCTAGCTAGGGCACTTTGAGAGAATGGGTGAGGATCGTGCCGCCAAAACTATCTGGGACGACCGAGTGGTCGCAGACCCGTAGGACGCCTATCGCTAGGTTGATGAAGCTCAAAAAGATCTTGAGGACCTAGGCATCCGTAACTGACGAGAGCTGGCTCTGGACCCTAAGGCGTGGCGTGATCTGGTGTCGGAGGCCAAAATCCACTTAGGGTCCTTGCGCCCAGTTAGTTAGGTAGACGTCTCACGCTTTGTAGGCCCTAATTACGTAGTAACAAATAACAGTACCAATTGTTTTACTTAAGATCCTAACGTATTACCCTACATTAGGTCACGCTAAGAAAGTTAAGAGCTGACTTTATGACTTGAGATTTGTTGTAATAGATGGTACGGCAGTGTTTGCTTCGCGCTCGACTTGGCGGGGGCACTGCCGTGCCCCCCGATTAATTTTTAGCTGACTGAAGTGCTCGATTATTATGTTTAATCCATTAAATGCATATTTCTGAAATAAATTATTTTGTTATTGATTATAGATTAATAGGCTAGCGTACAGTGCGTGAGCCGAAAAAAGTGATTTGAGTTCCATATACCTGTCTCACTCGCTCTTATGCGATCTAGATAAGAAACTCTCAGTTTTCAGCCAAACCCAAATCCCATTTTGAGAGCTCACAAACTGTTATTAAGGTACTGTATCTACATCTGTATTTGTGTGTGTCTACGTAAAATACGCACATTATCCAATCATGCAGGAGCATTACTTAATTGAAATTAGCGAATACAAACCGGTTATTTTAGAGTAGAATAAAATAGAATAGAAATGTTTTATTGCTGAAGAAGAAGATTTAGAGATGATGATTGACGCTTTTCAAGAACTGGATAGGGTTAGGACTTCCAGTTATTATACGAGAGAGAGTTGGTGGTGAGTTTGTTGATTATAAATTACCGAAGTGTCAAGGGCTTGAGTTTGGGAGTAGAGAGTACTGGCGCTGCCATATATTGAGCACGAGGATGAGCTTTATGCACTACTGCGGCGCGTGCGGCATGGGTGGAGTGTTGTAGTGGCGTCGGGCGCCTAATCTTCAGATTATGTCATGCTCGCTTAAAGGTCTTTGCTTACGGTGGCGTCGTTGATCGGGTCGCAACCTTCCCTATATGGTTGAGGGAGACGATGGCTGACATATGCGTCATGCTCGTGAACGGGTGCCGTTTGTGGGGTCCGGTCTGTTCATACTAGCAAGGGCCAAATTAGTTGTGTAGTAACTGCTGCTGCTTTCCAGTGTTCAATGAACTGACGCGAGAGACTTCATCCTGTACTCGATTGAAGTTATTTTTTACTTAGAGACTTAGAGACTGTATACATCTCTAATAAACTTAGTGTACTGTACAATGACGCTCAGAGATCCCGTATATCTGATATATATATATATCTTTTATCTGAGGAATGAAATTTAACTATTATCATATATTTATTATTTATATATTTTTTTTGTAAATTGTGACGCCTAATGACCATATACATCTCTAAGGAATTTAGTTTAATTATTAATTGTTTTTTTTTCTTTTGTATAGTTTTTTCTTATTCAGTCCTAAATTTTTCTGAGGATTTAAATTAATTTATTTTGTTTTGCATGTTGTGACGCCTAGAGACCATGTACATCTCTATCGCCATCTAGGTAAAATTGCATTTAATTCTTAATCAATTAGCTTCGATCGTCACTCAAAAAGACTTGGATTTGGATCCCATTTATTCCTTTTAATATAAATATTATATTTGTTTTTTTTAATCATTATTATTTTCTAAACTACAGAGGTGACAAACAAGTGTACGGCCCGCCTGTCCACCGGGGGATTCACATGCGACCCTTTGAAAATCTGTGCACTTCTTTTTTGAAGTACTCCATGCAGTGTTTCATATCGTATTTGTATTTTATCGGTTTCGTTAGCAGACTTTTGCTGTTCTAAAAATTTAATACAATGTCACAGTGACAATATAGATACTCAATACTCAATACTCAATACTCAATCATTTATTGCATTCCACAATGATAGTTTACAGGATACTAGGTAAACTTAAGTTTCATAACAGTTACATAATAGTGAACTTAATTGTGGACCCTGTTGGGCACAGCAAATTCCGTAAAGAGAAGACGACTTATATACTTAAGTAAACACTTTAAGTAAAATTAAATTTTTTGGAACTTGCATATACACAATGCAATGCAAATTATTTGGAATTATATACTTTATTTAATTTATTTTCTATCTTTATATTATATTATAACTTATTAGAATATGTACTCGTATATGAATGAATTTAAGTGCTTTTATGTTTATTTATTTAAACTTTATTGCTCAAAAGATAGGTCAGTACTGATTATTCATTTATTGTAGTTTTTCCTCTAAGTATAAGGATATTTACGATATGCAGTCATTTACTCAATAAAGTTATTTAAATCTTTGTTGTTTTATATTTTAATTGCATTTTTTCAAATTTTTTAATTAAGTATGTACTTTTAAAATTAAAGTAAATTTTCAATTATTTTTGCACTTTTATGGTAGTATAGATATAGATATTGAATGTGATAAGATAAAGATCTAAGTAGTAATTGTGTTACACAAAATAGTTCATGCACGCGATACCTACCGACATGACAAATGCCTTAATCCTCTCACTGCATCTGTTATTTTGGCTAACTATACAATTAAAATGGAAGTCAAACAAGTTGCTCAAGTTGATTGAGTCATTATCAGTCAGTGCTCGTAAAAACTTGACGTGTAGTCATACATGTAAGTATTTGAGAATTTATTCTGATACAAATACAAATACTCTTTATTGCACACCTCCAACATCAAGGAATATACAACACCATACTGATACTGTATTTTTAAAGAAAAATAACCTTGATAGATGTATCAAAGATGTGACAGGAAAGTTTAAAATGATTATGTTAGTTGCATAAAGAGTGTCGCATAAGAAACCTTGTTTTGTGTTCGTCCTAATTTCATGTGTCTTAATTTTGGTAACCAATTATAGCATATTGCTATATAGATACAAAGATTAACACGCAAAGAAAAATTAAATTGCGCTCATACATGGTCCACACCGGGAATCGATCCCAGTATCTTTTACATGTCAAACGTCTTGTGTTGAACGGTGTAGACTACGTTTATATGAGCGCAAAAAAAAAAATCAAATGTGATGTTAATTTACCCACATAAAAAAAAAAACATAAAATATCGGTTATAGCATAGTTTTAACGGAACTACGAATAAATATATAAAAAAAAACATAACATATCGGTTATAGCATATTTTTAATTGAACTACCCAGACAAAAACGGATATTGACTTTACTTTCGCGCTTATATCTTATTACATATTTACCTCTTTTATATTTTCAATCGTAATACCTACGGAGCGATATACACTTAACATGAGAAAAGATGCTGGCAGAGAGAAAAAAAATCTAAGCTGGTACTTACTCTTGCAGCTTAGAAAATAGATGCATTGAAGGTGTAGCTCCGCCCTTGGCCTGTAGGCAAGCGGCGCTTAGAAACTGCTTTAAAAATGCACTTGACCGGCAATGTCGCACGTTAATACGATAAAGATTCCGCGGAGGTGGCAAACAAGCATACGGCCCACCTGATGGTAAACGTTTACCGCAGTCTATGGACGCTTGTACTCTATGGAATGTGTATTATATTTAATTTCGAAACACAATAAAAATATGTTTCACGAAATAATTTTTTAATGTCAAATACCGTTCCAAAATTAAATAGGTACAGCCATCAAAACGAATTTGAAAATTTAAAGCATACGTACAGTTGTACAGTGCATCTCTAGTCGAAAGGTTAAGACATTGGATCGGTATTCCAAAGATACCGGATTCAAGTCCCGGTGTGGACCACGCATGAGCGCAATTGAATTTTCCTTTGCGTGTTGATATTTGTATCTATATATCGATGTGTATTACGTTTAGAAGTTTTATCGACAAACGATCGTAGAATGTTTCATCTATACATATAAACGGAAATGTCCTATGTGACTGACTGATTGACTAACTAACTCGCTTATCCACGTAGAGCCGAAACTACTGAACCTAGGAACTTCAAATTTATAGAAATATAAATTTATTCAAGTATATGATGCAGGCAAGGAATAAGAAGGGATATTACAAAATTCATCCCTTAAGGGGATCAAATTGGGGTTGAAAGTTTGTATAGAAATCGTATAATTTTTAAATAAGAGATATTTATTTATTTATTTATTGAAAAAACAGGTTACATGACATTACAGTATACACCAATGCGTCATGAACCGAACAATGTTTATTTCGACGGCGAAACGGCGTGGCCCCGTTCTTCCGACATCTCAGGTGTTGGATTTGGTAGGTTGCCCCGGAACCGACGAAACACGACACCTTTCGGCCAGAAAGCAGCATACGCGATAGTGTCCTGGAGCGGCCGCGGCACGCGCACTACAAACGAGCTGAAGTGCACGTAGTAGCGCGAATGCAACTGGAACACCCTTAGCGAGTAGCCGGTTTTCTGGCGAACATACTGCGTCACTTCTTCAGCGGTGGCAGTGTGATGCAGGCGCGACACGTACAGCGCCTTGCTCGGTGTGGAGACCCGTTGACCACAACCAACCGGTTCTGCAGTACCACACTGACTCTTGCGTGTCTTACGCTTTCTTGACACCGTTGTGAAACCCTCCTTGTCCACATTGGTGCGATGGGTTTCCTTTTTTGGAGGATCCCGAACTCCACGCGCTTTTGAGGGCGCGGCTTTCCGACTGGCTGGAACAGGCTCACCAGCAGAAACGACGTCAGCGAAACGACGACGTGGTTTCGATGAAGCATTGACGGGAGGCCCCGCGAGGAGGGGACAGGGGGGCCGCGGATCGGCATGCACAGTGACATTGCTATTAGGCGCAGTGTCAGCTACACGCGAATTGACCGAGTTGGCATTTGTCGCCCGGTCATTATTCTTGAAATTTGACGCCGTCAGTAGTGACCGTGTTTCTAGGGCACCCTCGCGCAAACGGATGATTTCTTTGCGCAATACGTCAATAACGGCCGGCGATTTGTCAAATTTCTCAAGAATTTCTGCCATGCCTGCTTTAAGAGCCACAATTTCTTTCAGCAGGCAGCTCACGTCGACATGGTCTGTTGTATTGGACGGCAATCTGGAGACCTCCGTCGCCACGAACTCAGGCATGTCGCTTTCGTTCTGCCTCAGGACTTCAATGATGTCATAGAGGGTCTTCCTTCCGGTTTTATCTTCTCTGCAATGAGGTACAAATGTGCCGACAATCCCGAGAGACTGGAACAGCACCTTCTTCGCAGCGCAGATTTCGTCGACAGTAAAACGCGACGAACAGATCTGAACTGCAGTCACCCTATCCATCTGACCTTCCCGCAGCAGCTTCTGTTGTAGAAAGGCGAGGATCCCGTTGACAATGGGCTCACTTTTATTAGGGTCGCCCATTGTTTAACTACAGGCAGCGGTCGAGCCGCGCTAATATCACAATTAAATAATTAATTAGTCATCGATGCGTCTACTTCGCGGCGCGCATCGGACACGAATATAAAAGTTCGTGTTCTGATTTTCCATCCAAAAACAAGAACACCCATTACCCATTACACGGGAGGTGAAAGTTTGATGATGATGATAGGTTTTTCATTACGAAATAATAATAATATTGATTCCAGCGTTTTTGAAAATTCAACCCCAAATGGGGTTTAGTGAAAGGTGAAAGTATGTATTTATGAAGAGTTTGGGATTCCTTGAGTAAGAATCTTCTATACACAGTAAGAAAACAACATTCAGCATTTATGGAAATTCATCCTCGAAAGTTTGTATAGTTTATAAAGTTTTTATGATAAACGTGGCGCTTTAAGAGAAAGAGGTGCATTATCTTGCGTGTAGAATCTTCATCAAAAACTGAGATTATTAATATCAGCGTTTTTGAAAATTCAACCACTAATGGGGTACAGTGGGAGGTGTCTAAAAGTTTGTATGAAGAGCTTGGGATTCTTTGAGTAAGAGTGATAATATTTTGTGTATAGGTTCATCATTACAAAGTAAGAACTTTAAAAAAAGTTTTTATTTTATATTCATGGAAGTAGATTAAATTGAAGGTGATAACTACAAAATTTACATGCAAGCCCAATCCACGAAATTTTGTCTCTTACTCAGAGGATCCCACGTTTTTGTTACAAAGTTTGACCGCTTTAGGAGAGAGATTTCCAAAAATGAATCCAAATTTTATATATGAAAATATCACTTAGCTTTAATTTTTCCCCCTTTGACAATACATTTAAAAAAATGTTGAAAAAAGTTAGTGAATATACACGGAATATGAGCAGTTTGTATTTGTATTTGTATTTGTAGCACAATGTTGTGTCACTCGTCGCACAATGTTGTGTCACTCGTCGCACAATGGAGGCAAAATACTTCACGACCGAACCAGAAATGTTTCACACTCAATAAAATAAACGAGTATTACTAGTGAACTTTGATGTGTAGCAGCAATATACTATTAATACTATTATAGTTTGCAGTTAATCATTCGCAAGCAGAGAAAGCGTGATGGAAAACAAAAAAATTACATAAGAAGTCACAGAATTTTAACTGTACGCGGAGCTTCCACCAACACGATGCTCGACTGTCAGTAAAAACAACATGGCAGCACTATCGAAGTCAAGCTTGCAAGTTCGGAGTCATTGTTCCATTAAAATAATTAAAGAATCTACTGGAATAGCGTTGTAAGTTCCGTGTAATGTCGTCGCACAACTGGAGGTTGCACAATGGAAGAATATATTTTGGGACATGCACAAAATAGATGCAAAATTTTAAATGATGAAGGATATCGAATATTAAACTATACCTGCGTCTTAACAAAACCTAAGACTATATTAATATTACTCGTATATGTATATCACCGGGAGAAGACTGCCGCTAACTAACTATTTTGGCTCAGTGACCCATACAGGATCTTAGCCTCCGAAACGGGAGCACGCCCCTTATTCCGCTCCTGCGCAGTTTCTCACCAGTTTTCGACTGAAGAAGACTGCCACAGTCCAATAAATAACTAACTGTTAGTCTTACCCCATTAGACAATAAACTATGTTAGGCAGACCTTTTTTTTTTATTCAAAATAGCCATGCATTTAACCTCGATTGCACCTGATGTTAAGTGACAATAAGGCCTAAGATGGAGCATGCTTGGCTAGAAGATGCCTATTCACTCTCGACTTGAAGAGATCCAAGTTATATTTTTCAGGACACAGGTGCGCAGGAAGAGAGTTCCATTCCTTAGCTGTCCTCATAAGGAAAGTAGACGCAAAGCGTTTCGTACGAATCAGTGGTATATCGACAACATAAGGGTGGAATCCAAGTCCGCCCCGAGTACTGTATTGTCTGAACGGAGACGGTGGAATTAATTCATGCAGTCCTAGTGCACACTCACCAAAGTGTACCTTACCTTATGTAGGTACATTGGGATCTAACATGGTGGCGGATTTGTTACGTCTATACTATATTTTTATTTTATTTTCTAGATGATATAATAACCATGGATGCTGCGTTATCTGTGGCGAGGGTCAAGATGATCCAAACAGCTTTCCAAGTGTTGGCTATGCTGCAGCTGACAGCCATATATTGGCCTGAACAGGCCATCGTACAAGGTTAGTTGAAGTAAGGGTGAGGCATCGTAATTTGAGTAGCGTAATTTCGGTCGCGCCATACTTAGTGTGACGTGATAACGTGTCATAGTAGGGTACGCCACGATGCTAAATCGGGATTCACTCGAGCGTCATAGAGACCTATTGCATTGCGAAGCTTAGATGATAAAAAGAAAAAAATGTCATATAAGATATATCTTTTCATCGGTGGGGGGAGCGGCTACAGAGTTTCAAAAATGTAAAAAAAAAACTGTTGCATGGACATACTCGAGCGCGTCAATATTGATAGCATCCATGTCCTACACATTTTTAAAGATGTACGCATGTTAAACTGATTGTTTCCATGATGAATGGCCGTACTTGAGGGTTGAAAATGAAAAAAAAAAATTTTTTCATCGGGCGCGTCAGATTTTCTATGGGGATGTTAAGTGAACCTAAAAAAAAGCACTTATATTATAATCTGACGATTTAGATGTGACGCAAACTCGCAGTTATTATTAGAATGTGCAAAAAAAATCCCCATTTTGAAATACTCAAGCGCGTCAGATTAAGATATATATGGTTCATCTTTATGCCCTAGACGTGCTGTCTCATAATCTGACGATTATCTGGCGGGGTTCGCCTAATCTGACGATAGAAAAAATTAACAGGAACCTGTGACTCAGAGCACTCTCCAGAAACAGGAAAATGTGACTCGGAGCACTCCCCAGAAGTAAAGCAGGGACATGTGATTCGGAGCTATTCCCAGTAACTTCCGATGCACTGTCATATTCCATAATACTTTGCCGCTTTTGTAAATACTTAAAGACTCGCGGTATTTTTATTGCTATAAATAATTTATTGCACTGTGCGTGATTTACTTCATTTAATGAAGATTCTCTCGGAAGTTCAAGATTATCGTATGTTGTTCGGGATTTTCGAAGAACCGGTTCGCTCCGACTATATTCTAAAATATTTACACATTTTTGTTATGTTTCTAATGTAAATTTAATTGTTTTTTGTAAAGTAGTTTTACCACAAAATACACACTTTATATTAATATCACTCATAGTACAGCTGCCGGGAAACTTTTAGAGCATAATCTTGACTGTGCAGTAGCTGATTTAGGGTAGAAAGGGGTAATGGGGATCACTTAAGCAAGAATTAAAATAAAAAAATTAAAATAAACAAAATCTTTATTGCAACCGCCTTATAACATAATATACTTAATTGCCTATCATTTGAGATCAGTAATTATCACATTAATAATCATCTTTGGGAAATCTGAAAGTTAAAAAAAAAACTGTTTTTGACTCCCATTGCACTGAGGTAAGGGTAATTGTGGTCACCTTGTGGGCAATAAGAATCATCAAAAAATCTAACACAAACCGCAAGTATCAGTTGACCAGGAAGCTTTTGTGGTAGTTCTTTGTCGTACTTTCGGCATCTAAAAGCAAAATAACAAAATTATCTTATGCCTTTTACATTTTGGGAAATCGTGGTCACTAGCGGGCAATGGGGGTCAGACCCGTTCGGGTTTGACCCTCATTACCCACAAGCACTTTCTGAAGAAAAAAAAATTAACACAAAACAAATACTAACAATACTCGTGATTTAAGTATAAAATCGTTACACTGAATGCATGAGTAAGCGCGTAAAAAAATGTGATACAAGTAGATCAATAATTATAATACTTACCGTTTATTTTGCGTCTGTGAAAATTTACATCGGCGTGCCGCAAAAACAAAACACACCTCTCGTTCCAAAGGCCGTCGCCATACTGGCGCGGAACGCTCGCTGCGATAGCGGGGGGTCAAAGCGGGGCGGGGACGGCCGTAAACGCGTTTCTAGTAGTTGTAGTTTTTGAGATGTGTGGGTGACCATCATTGCCCGCTGACTCCCATTACCCGGTCTTCCCCTACGTACAAATGTACATGCGCAAATCCGCCATTTTTGTTCTAAAAGTTGCCGGCAACTATAAATATTTAATAACTTTAGTGTTGTAAACAACATGAGCGTCATGGCCACAGAAACCAGAGTGGAATACAGGCATTACGTAACTGAACGCATTAAACTTTACGATGTTTTTTTGTTACTTCGGCTAGTGGAAATCGTCAGATTATATATTTTCCGTTATCATTGATTCATTCCCTTTTAAATAAAAAAAAAATTAGTCACGCTCGAGAATGTCGAGATGAAGTTTTTTTTTACAACTTTGTAGCCCTCCGCCTTCTTTACGTCACCTTTAAATTGTCAGATTAGAAGAATATACACGTTTTAGCATGTAACTAACTCACCCTACCTTAATCTGACGCGCTCGAGAATTTCAGATGAACAATTTTTTTTTACTAATCTGATCTTTTATCCTTGACGGGCGGCCATACATATGAGGCTCATATTTGGTGGAAGTACTTAACTGGGTACAAGGTATCCCCCCATATATTAATCTGCCGCGCTTTAGGTACTCCCGAAATCCCCTCTTTGGCTCTCCTACTATTATGTCTTAGTAATTTCACATAAGATGTCATTTCTATTAATAAAAATCTTACACATATCAGTTTTAGAAAGCGCAACGACGTTATGACGCAGAGGGCGCTCTAGTAGCGTAGAATTATAGAATCAAAGATTTGGTGTGATTGACGTAACGATCTAATAGCTCAGTTGGGAGAGCACTACGCCGGAAACGTAGGGTGGCAGGTTTGAGTCCTTCTTACATTGTAGTAGATCACATTACATTTTGCTTTCATAATTTGCCTTTGTGTCAATATCGATATGAATTAAAATGTGGTATTTACAAATAAAATAAAAAATAGAATCGAAAAAAAATATATAAAAATATTAAGGTATTATACAAAATACTTAAAACAGTCTTCAAAAATTTCCAAGGTTCGCCTCGGGCTTTTTTTAATAAGTAATATACCTAATATACGAAAGTCTAGTATGCGTAGTTTTATAAAGTCTACGGCTACTCCGATGTTCGAAATTCGAACTTCTAACTGTAGCGTCCCGCTCGTACAAATATTGTTTGCTGCAAGATAAAGTTTCGAACTTCAGAGTAGGTCCTCTGTAGTTTAGTTCGACCACGTCGATGTCACCAGGCTGCTGAAGGATGTTATGATCTTGAAGAAGAGTCTGACCGAAGTTCAGACTAAGTTAGAGGTATCCAATAATACCGTAATTGAGTTGCGTTCCGAAGTAGCGTTATTACGTAACGCTATATCTGAATGTAGGTCAAGTGACACCTCTAAAATAGTCGCGTGTCACGGTGCGCAAAATGTGATCGGCGGTGTTAACGCTGACGCCGTAGAATCGCATGCGTCGCTGGTTACTGACCAAGCGCCGCCAACCCCGCGCCCCGCCGCTCGCTCGCCTGCTCCAGCGGAGAGGTCGAGCACGTCACGTGTGAGTGCGTCGACCCCGAGACGTGTCTACGCCGAAATTGCAAAGCGCCCAGCTGCTCCGAAATCCAGGCAGCCGTCATCTCAGGGGTTGCAGGAACCCGTAAAAGAGGACCTGCCAATGCCGGCTCCAAGGGAGTCCCGATGCGACGAGGATGGCTTCTTGAAGGTCGAAAAGAAGAAGAAGAAGCCAGCCTGTCGAAATCAGTGCGGTACCGCACCGACTGGACCGAAACATTTGCTGCGTCCTGCTCTACCTACGACGCTGCTTTATGTGTCCCGGCTACATTACAGTACGAAGGCTGAAGATATTGCAGAATATGTAAGGGTGAAGTCCGGTGTCATCCTGAGGGTCGTAAAATTCTCTAGTCTCGCCACGATGTGAGTTTTAATTCCTTCGTGCTGAGAGTTCCGACGGACCAACTAGCGACCTTCACAAAGGAAGAGTACTGGCCGAAGGGTGTCATGTTCCGGCGTTTCCGTGGACGGCTACCTGACACATCGAACACGCGTAACACGTCGCTGTTGAAAAATGTGACTTAGTTTAGTTACTTTTGTTTTTTTATTATTTTAATATTTAATATTATTATTATTAAAATTATTATCTGACATAACAATACGTCAAGCAGTTTCCAGCAAAAAAATCTAGAAAAATATGAAAATGATCATATTGGTATTCGAAACCTATAGTGCAGTGTGATAGTGCTGCTGCGCGGCCCTGCAAATGTTGGCGGCTTGATGCGTGCACTATAAATTACTTTTTCGGGAATACGTTACGTTGCAACGGCTCTTGACGGGTCGCTATATTTCCTCCTGACATTGCTGATATCCCTTAGCAACGCGTCGGCTGACCGACCCCCCGATTCCCGAGCCTGATTGGTTGAATCCGCTGTTTTTAAGATGATACGCATGCGTATTGAAGTGTGAAAAAATCTGTCAACAACATTGGAAACCAAAACAAACATTGTCCAGTCATTTTCTCCAAGCTGTGTTTTTATATGAACTATTTATAGTGTTTCGAGTGTTTTGTGCGTTATTTAATGTTTTTTAGCTTATTCGGATGCAGACTGCGACCCAATCTGGTGATAGCACGTCAAAAAATGCATTTTGCTGCAATTTGTGTTCAAAGTATTTCAAAAGTTCCAAAGGTTTAAACATTCACAAGTCCAAATCGCATCGGAACTGTCTCAGCCAAGATGCCACTCCTTTAAATTTAGATACCTCATCACCTATTGTACATCAACCATTTCATATCCGTCTCAGTCATCTCAAAAACAATGTACAAATAGTCAAAAGAATCCCTCGCGGGGCCCGAATATCCGTTGCTACACATTTGTCAAAATTAATAGAAAAATGTATTTCAAAAAACTCTACTCAAGACTGGCAAAATCTCCTTCTCTTTCCATATTTGGTTCTTCACGCAAAAAAAGACAATTCAAATATATCTCTAACACAAAAAATTAAAAATAACTGCATAGATCACATCATTCCATCCACCACACATTTAGACGTTTCATCTCCACCCACCCGTAATCATCTCAGAACTATAGAAAAAAAAATTAGTGATGGAGATCTCAAAGGTGCCGCCCGATTACTTTTCTCAAGTGACGTGCTATCCCCAGATAATCCTGATACTCTTCTGGCGTTACAGACGAAACATCCCCCAGCTCCAGCAACTCCTTTCTTTCTCGACCCTCCAACGGCAAACCAGGCCTGCCTCGAAATTAAAAATGCCGACGTCTTTAATGGTATAAATTCCTTCAAACCTGGTTCTGCCGCTGGCCTGGATGGACTCTCACCCCAACATCTAAAGGACCTTACATCGCGTTCCGTGGGTGATGCAGGTGAGCAACTGATAAGTTGCATCACCCAATTATTAAATCGTATGTACTCTGGTAATATCGATCCTGATATATTACCTATTTTATATGGAGCAAACCTTATCGCCCTCACAAAGAAGGACGGAGGGGTGAGACCTATTGCTGTTGGAACAACACTTCGCCGCCTCGCTTCTAAAATCGCAGTTCGACACATTATAGCAAAATTACAACCTCTTTTTGAACCGGTCCAATTAGGCTTTGGCGTTAAAGGTGGCTGTGAGGCCGCTGTCCATGCCCTTCGCACCTACCTTAACGAAGGCCAATGCGAAGTGTTGGTCAAAATTGACGTGAAAAATGCCTTCAATTCGGTGAACAGGGATACCCTGCTGTCTGAGATCAAATCCAACACTCCGGAATTATACAACTATCTCCTCCACTGCTATGCAGATCCAACAAAGTTGATGTACCGATCAAGTGAGTTGTCATCTGAAGTTGGCTGTCAACAGGGTGATCCCTTGGGGCCAGCAATTTTTAGTTTGGCCATCAACCCTATTATTAAAAAATTTGGCTTCAAAATTTAATGTTTGGTACCTAGACGACGGGATTCTAGGGGGCGATGCAAACACTGTACTTTCCGATCTTCGCAAAATTAAAAATAAATTCAAAACGATTGGCCTCGAGCTAAATTTCAACAAGTGTGAACTTCTCTTTCAAAATTCCTGCAATGACGTCATTAATATAAAACAAAAATTTAACGAGCTTTTGCCTGACATTAAGATTATTGACAAAAGTAATCTTTGCCTCTTAGGGTCCCCTATTTTTGAAGAAGGCTTTTCTGACTATGTTCAAAATTCTATCTCGAAATTTCAAAATCATTCTCATCGGTTGCTTGAAATTAGCCCACATTTTGCTCTTTCAATTATTAAATATTGTCTTTTTGTTCCTAAACTTACCTATGTGCTTCGCTGCTGTCCACTTTGGAATCATCAACATCTTTTGTTACAAATAGATAGTTTGATCAAAATGAATTTAGAATCCGTCCTCAATTCTCAGCTAAGCGAGCAGTCCTGGTCCCAAGGATCTCTTCCCATCCGGTACGGTGGGCTAGGGATCCGCAAAATTTCTAGTGTCGCTTTACCAGCTTTTTTGTCGTCGGTTCATAGCTCGTCTAATCTCATAGGTAAAATCCTAAGGGCGTTACCCACAAACTATGAGATTGCGGGCTTAGAAGACGCAAAAAAGGCTTGGTTAATTGCTTGCCCCGGCTAAAATTATCCGGAAAATTCAAAATCTCAACGGAGCTGGGACGACTTATTATCTATATGGGACAGTGCTCTACGGAAGACCGTGCCAGAATTTTGGCAGTAGGCACCAAAGAGGCCGGTTACTGGCTCCAAGCGCACCCTTCCGTGAGCACTGGAACTTTTCTAGAACCCAATACCGTCCGACTTTCAGTTTGTCTCCGTCTCGGGGTCCCGGTCTGCGCCCCACACCGATGCCCCTGCGGCAAAGACGTTGACAGGATGGGTCACCACGGACTTTCCTGCCAGAGCAGTGCAGGCCGCTTCTCAAGACATGCTGCTCTGAACGACATCATCCGCCGGTCTCTTGCATCAATCAATGTGCCGGCCCTTTTAGAGCCGACTGGCATCTCAAGAGACGATGGCAAGAGACCGGACGGAATGTCTTTGATTCCGTGGAGTAAGGGACGGGTGCTGGTGTGGGATGCAACCTGTGTAGACACACTGGCCCCGTCACATCTCCACCGATCCTCAATCAGGGCCGGAGCAGCGGCAGAAGCGGCCGAAGGCATAAAGCGGAATAAGTACAGTGGTCTTGGCGCTGAGTACAATTTCTTACCTTTTGGCGTCGAGACCCTGTGTCCGTGGGGCCCCAGCGCATTAAGACTCTTCAAAGATATTTCGAAGAGGCTTATTGATGTTACTGGTGACCGGAGAGCTGGCGGTTTCCTCGCTCAAAGAATCAGTTTGGCGATTCAGCGAGGAAATGCCGCCAGCATCTTTGGCACTATGCCGCAGGGGCCATTTTTAGATTTAGTTTAAGTTTATTATGTTCGAGTTTAGTTTATTTTTTAGTATAGTTTTATTGTAAGTATTTTAAGCTATGCTTCATATGTATGTTAGATTGTAAGGTATTTATCTATGGGCCTTTGATGCCTGAAATAAATGAATTATTATTATTATTAATAATTTTATGACACGTGACTCTTTCAAGCGTGAAATATTATATTTGTTCATTTTTATTTCTCTGAGCGACAACGGAATTTAACGAATGGTATAATGCTAATAGTATATATATTGATTGGTTGTGTATACAAAAATTACAGAAACTTCAAAAAAGGGGCTAAGGAGAACCCAATATTTCTTGATAAAAGTGCTATAATAAAACCTAATGCAGGTCATTAAATTATCAGTCATTGTATTAATTTGGCTCATTTTATGTTCGTCTAATTTAACTGACGATGAAGGCTTTTATTTTCTTTGTTTAATTTTTGGGTAAGGACCAAAAAGTTGGACGTAATTTAGGCGTAGTTAGCCTTAGAAAAAAAACTATTGGAAAAAGTTCCGTTGTGCGACAAAAAATAACGACACAATAATGAACCTCAAAACAGTACCTTAAGGTACACATTATTCAATGGTTAATTTGTCGTCGTACAAGGGAAAAAATTATACAAATTTTAATGAAATGAGTTAAGGTAGCAAACTTTTTGGTCAAAAGGGTGAATTTTGACGCTCAGGAAGTGATGTAGGTACTACTAAGCAAATCTTCCTTTCCGTTCATCATATTTGTATTTTTTTTTTCGTATATAATCACAGATGGCGCTCACTACAACTTCATAATAGTGGGCGGAGGGAGCGCGGGCTGTGTGCTCGCCAACCGGCTGTCGGAGGAGAGCCGCTTCAGCGTGCTGCTCATCGAGGCTGGAGGAGAGCCTCCCTTCGAATCCATGGTAATAGGCTACTATTATAATTACTTTAATAAGTAGAATATCTATTACTTCCAAAACTATTTTGTCACAGATCTTTGAAATCCAATTTTAACCATGCGACTTCAAATCTTTGCTCATAGTATTTGTATTGCTGTTATTATTATTTATTATACTAGATTTGTTTTCCTAGTATAACCTTAACATTTTCTCGATCCTAATATCGAAAGAATGACTTTAAAGATGCGGTTACTGTGAATCGTAATAGTAAAGATAAATACAGTTAACACTTTGTTATTAGCTTCCAGGTTTGATGGGTTACATTCCACAAACACTTCAAGATTGGAACTACACTGAAGAGTATGACCACAATAGAGAAATTTACCAAAACAACCTGGAGTTACCTTTGACACAAGGTAGAATGCTGGGTGGTGGCAGCAGCGCTAACTTTATGTGGTACGTGAGAGGAAACCCTCACGATTTCAACACTTGGGCGAAAACAGTTGGAGATGAGTCCTGGAACTACGAACACGTTTTACCATACTTTAAAAAGAGGGAACATATGGATGATCCCGATATTCTCAAGTCAAAGTATAAAAGATTTCACGGCACAAATGGCTTTCTACATGTTACTAAAGAACCACATCCTGAAGTTAAAGAATATGCCCACATGTTTCATGAGTTAGGGTATGATATACTTCTTGATGCAAATGGGAATGAAACACTTGGTTACGGTAAACCATCATTCACAATAGCTAAAGGAGTACGGCAGAGTACAGCTTTCGCTTTCCTCAGGCCAGTCAAACATCGACGCAATTTGCATGTTCTCAAACATACACTTGTTACTAGAATTATCTTCGATGACTCCAAAAATGCTATAGGAGTAGAAGCTTTAACTGAGAATCAACAATGGGTAAACATAATGGCGGACAATGAGGTAATAGTAACTGCTGGTGGATTCAACTCTGCAAAACTCCTTTTGCTTTCTGGAATAGGCCCTGAGGACCACTTAGGATCATTATGGATCGATGTAATCTCTGATCTTCCGGTTGGTGAGAACTTGCAGGATCATGTAGCTGCTATGGTTACGTACAAATTTAAAAAGTCAAGTCTTCCACCACAATCAGAAAATTACGGTCAATTCCCTTTTCCTTCTTTAGGAGGTTATATAGCTCTCGATAAATCCCAAGTGTATCCCGACTATCAATCTATCTGTTACGCTATCCCTAACGATTCATATGGGCCAATGGCTGTATGTGCGTTTAGTCTTGGTCTCGATTTCAATATATGTCAGGCTATTTATGAAGCTGGTAAAGGAAGAGATACATTATTTTGCATACAAAATCTGTTGCATCCGAAATCGCGTGGTAAAATTGAGCTCCAAAGTAACAATCCTGAAGATGACCCATTAATATCGTTACGAGCTTACTCTGAGGAGGAAGATTTGGAGAAAATGATTCATGCTTTTGAAAGGTTGGACAAGATGAGAACTTCAAGTTATTATAAAAGTGTCGGTGGTGATATTGTGGACTACAGATTGCCGAAATGTCAAGGGCTGAAGTTTGGCAGCAGAAAATACTGGCGTTGCCACATATTGAGTACAAGACTGACCATGTTCCATTTCTCTGGCGCGTGTGGCATGGGTGGGGTGTTGGACTCGCAACTGCGTGTGCGCGGCGTGCGGCGCCTGCGCGTAGCTGATAGCTCTGCCATGCCATTGCTCACCAGTGGGAACATCAACGCAGCCGTCATTATGGTCGCTGAAAAAGCTGCTGATATGACAAAACAAGACAATGGTTGTAAACTTTAAATAGATGACTGGTAATCCCACGAACCAGTATCTATTCCGAGGTTTGAGTTTAACAGAGCGTGTAGTTTCTGTTCGTTTAATAGATTAAAATGTTTATCAGATCCCATGTAAATGGCTCCACTATTATAGGAGAGGCCAAGGCATCCAGAGTCCGCTGGCTCGGGAACTTTGAGAGAATGGGTGAGGATCATGCCGCAAAAAATGCTTATCGGGGACGACCGAGTGGTCGCACACCCGTCTTAGGGGCTCAGGATCGTAAACCGTGGCTTGATCTGGTGTCGAAGACGAAGATCCACTTGGGGTCGTTGCGCTCAGTTAGTTAGGTAGACGGCTCACGCTTTGTAGGCCCTAAATAACGTGATAACACATAACAGTACCAATTCTTTTACTTATTAAGAGATACGTGAAGCGATAAACTTATCCCAACGTATTACCTTACATCAGATCACGCTACGAAAGTTAAGAGGTAACTTTATGACTTGATATTTGTTTTTATCAATAATTAAATCTAGCTAAGGTGCTTGATTATTATGTTAAATCCATTAAATGCATACATATTTCTGAAATAATAGTATATTACTGCCGAGGCCGGGAAAAGTCAGTTCGTGGATGAGTATGATTTTGAAGGACGAGGCGTAGCCGAGTCCTTCAATAATACGAATCTGCGAACTGACATTCCCGCCGAGGCTTGTATAGTGCTTTTCTCCAAATATGCTTGGAAATAATCACCAATCTACATTTTAATTTAATGTATCAGTACCATGAAGTTCATTTGGTACTTATTTTTTTTAGGAATAGGAATAAAATTTCGGGTCCGAATCATATGTTTGATTTAAAACAAAATATATGAATAAGAATTAAATATATATGAAAACACAATAACAAAAAATATGCACATAGGTAATTATAAATTTTAGTTAAATGAACAACTTCTAAACACACTGTTTTTTTAGAAACCATACCATATTTATCATTCGGAGAAGATCATAAGTTCAAAATAACTTTTATATTGATTTGGACACAATCATTTCTGTTTTATTTTTTATTTGTTTACGTTTGGTACACTTATTAATTTTCAAATCACTCATTAAATATCATCATATTATTAAAATTAAAACTGTCGTGAGAAATCTCTAATAAATAACTAAGAATCATGAAAATAAATTAACCGCATATAAGATTATTATTCAAATTGTTTGTCCGTTATTCGAAATTTGTCGACATTTTAAATCTTGACAGTAGCAGAGCAAAAAAATGTTCAGTGCAAGAACTAAACGCAGAGAACAATTAAAAAGTTTATAATAGTTTTTATTTTTTAAATTTAGTGGACAATTGGCTGTATGGTGAATTATCAAAGTCTTTGAAAAAATTAAAAGTAAAAATGCAGTAACCGACCAAATTAAGATTACCCTCATATGTATGAGACGTTATAAACGGAAGGTGTGTTTTTTACTTAATCGCCTTATTTAAATAATATTGATTTCCCGGCTAAGGCCAATAATATATATTTTTTTTTAATTTTCATTAACGCCTTCTAAATATAACGAACGATTTCGCGGTCCAGTTTTACTACATTAGGTAATGGCAACATTTCCAAGCAAGTTGGAGAAAATGATTTTAACACAAATTATAACGGGTCTAACGCGATATTTCTTATTTACCTTCATAAAACACAAACACAAACGGTTGTACAAACCGCGAGAGTATAAAGTGTCATATAAATGATTTTGTTATTAATTATAGATTAATAGGCTACCGTACAGTGCGTGAGCCGACAAAATGTAATTTTAGGTTTTATACCTGTCTCGCTTGCTCTGACGCGATCTAGATAAGAAACTCTCAGTTTTCAGCCAGACTCAAATCCCAATCTGAGAGCTCACAAACTGGAATTACGGTACTGTATCTACGTCTGTATTTGTGTGTCTAACTGTCTACATAAAATACACACGTTATCCACACATGCAGGAGCATTCCTTAATTGAAATTGAAATCAACTTATTGAACTAGACTTATTTCATTAACAACTACTAATACCCCTGGGTAATTCTTAATTCCATATTTTATAACCCAATTTTATTGCGAACTAACAAATTCTCAAATAAAAAAAATAACATTTTGGAAGAACCACGGTTAAGAAAAATGGCATTACCTCAGTTTGAACAGCAAGGACTTTAGAAAAACAAACATGTCACTCCCAAAATTCCGATGTCTGGATATTATGTCTGGTAACTAACTGTTATTTACATTTTTTTTATTATATCCATATAATAGTAGTTTATGCAACAGCTACATAATGAGAGGCCTTAAAAGACGAGTGTGGTTTCACTCAGTCCTGCTGTCCTGGGGGGGACGTCACCTCGCGTTAGCTACGGTACTGTTATGAAATTACATCTCTGATTTTGGTCGCTGCCAAGTATGCTGTAAAAAAAAGTAGGGCCTCACCTATAATATCTGAACTTGTTATAGAAATTTAACAAGATGGGTGTAGATCAATTGCAGTACCTGCGGAGGAAAAGATGCTTGCACCGAGAGGCCACTAAAACACGCTGCGGCCAAAACTTACCCATCCACAAAGATCTTGCCGACTTTGGGCCTAAAAGACTCAAATCAAGGAGCCCTCTATGATAATCCCTGACCAGCAGTGTAATTTTAATTTATGTGAGGCCTGGCTCGAGGAATGGGAATCCTATAAAGATTCTGCCAACCCCCTCTTTCCTTTCTCTCCTCGCAGCCCCCCTGCTGGATTCAAGGGACCGTCTCCTCTGGACAGCTTTGAACCGCTAGAGAACAGGCATAGGAAACTGCGCTTATAACTGGCACAAATGGGGTTGGAGTATGTCACCTGCTTGCGACTGCGGACATCCAGTTCAGACCATCGAACATATAGTCATGGAGTGCCCTCTCACAAGGTTCAAGGGTAACTTAGATGACATCGTAAACATCTCCGACGAAGCGGCTGCCTACTTGAAACGGTCAAAATTTTAATTTTAGTTATTATCTTGATTATCTAGTGACCTATAATAATGCCATACGATAAATAAATAGTATAACTTTCATTATGAGTCAACATAAACACAATACCCTCTTTTGTGGGCGTTGACTGATAATAGTGATAGTCCCAACGAAACAACATTTTGTCGCATGCTTTGCAGAGAGCGGTGTTTAAATTTTCCCTAAGGAAACAATGGACGCTGCTTTATCGTTAGCGACAACAAAATCCATTCAAAAAGCCCTTCAAGTGTTGACCATACTACAGCTGACAGCCATACATTGGCCGAAACAGGCGGTTGTTCAAGGTGAGTATCTTCAATCGATTATTACGACAAGATTATATTTGGGTAAAGAAAATTATTATCGTAATATGAATGCATAAATAATATTTTTTGTATGAGTGATGATGATGAAAGATAATGTTTTCCTTATTATTTATTTATTTATCCCCGACGGAAAAAGAGAGGTGTTATAAGTTTAACAATAGTATATCTGTGTGTCTTTCTGTGGCATCGGAGCTCCCAAATGGATGAACCAATTTGAGTGTGATTTTTTAATCGAAAGACGTGTCCGTCGAGATGGTTCCTAGCTATGTTGGGTGGAAATAGGACCAGTAGTTTCCAAGATATGCAGCTTTAATTGAAACAAGTGGCAAGATCTCAGCCAATATTGCAGCTAAGAATTCCAAATTATATAGTTTTGTTCAATTTTAAGCGTTTAAGGGTCGATTGCAAAAAATTTGTACATAGTTAAAGGCTTAGTTAACATTAAATACGATCGCTTCCTTTGTGTGACGAAAGTTAGTCATACAAAATGTATGGGTAACTTTCGTCACACAAAGGAATCAATTAACATTGTTTTAATTAAAGCCCTTAACTATGTACAATTTTTTTGCAATTGACCCTTAAGTAGCATTTTCTGTGTCACTCATTGAATGAGGGTCTCATGTTGATCGGCTACTTGTGTCGGGGGGCTTTTAAATTTTAAATTTAGGTTATTTGTTACAATATTAGTCGCCGGGGTTCTACGTTTTCTCCTAAAATTATTTCGCCAAATGGCACTTCCCAACTAACTTATTGCAGAATTTTATTTGGCAAACTAACCATTAGCATACTTACTCTTCGCATTTTTTTCATTTAGTGAAATTCTTATTTAGTAATATTCTACTTGGGAATGTTTTTTTATATAAAAATTGTTTTAGGCAAACGGGTTATTTTGACTAATATTTAAATGCCTAAAAATATTTGCTCTAATTAATACATGGCAAACATTCTTTCGTTGGGAAGTAAAATTTATTGTTTTTTTTTGTAAATCAGAGATCATAATAATAATTATACGAATTTTTGTTGACAATAAGTTAAATTATGATTAGTTTAGTGAAATCAGCTTTTCTATTAAAAATCGCTGTCACAAGAAAACTTGGTACCTCTTGTTAGATTAGATTTGTACGTCGTCGAGAAAAAAAAACAATAAAAAGCCCTCACATAAAAAAATATCCAACCAGAACCGAACTGCTGGGTTAGGTTAGGTTAGAACTGCGACCACAACAGCGCGCGAGCCGAGCGAGCGAAGGGAGCGTGCCGCGGCAGCAGTCGGCGAAGCGCCAGAACTCGATTGCTGGTTAGGTACGCGACCGTGAGTAAGTAAGACTGTGGTAAGACCTTGTTTTTTGGATCATGATAAAAATAAAAGCGTCATAATTATTGATAATTGTTCTCAATTCCAGATGGCACTCGCTTCAGCTTCATAATAGTGGGCGGCGGGAGCGCGCGCTGCGTGCTCGCCAACCGGCTGTCGGAGGAGAGCCGCTTCAGCGTGCTGCTCATCGAGGCTGGAGGAGACCCTGCCTTCGAATCCATGGTAAAAGGCTATTATTAATTACTTTTATCTATCCAAATATCATAAGCCCTCCATGATGCGTTCAAGAACCGCACATTATGGCCACCATAAAAATATACTGTTTTATTAGAACAAATTTCTTATCTGAACATGAACATGAACATAGGCACAACAACCAGCCAGGTCGTAGCCTGACCCGGACAAGCCGGATACACCAGGGGGCACAGATTTATAAGGAGTGACATGCTCTGGGATGGGATAGGAGGGCCGACTAGCCGCAACCGGTCGACCACAATCAGCCGATTATGCAACCTTGAGCCAATATTGGAAGTTAGGTGAGGTGGGGTAGAGCATCGGGGATGAGCGTTGGTGAGTTGTCGCGTGCTCTTGTTGGCGTCTTTGCTTGTCGTGTTCACCGGATAGCCGTCGGTGGTCTGACCTTCATCCTCCGATTCGATGCCCGTTTCTTGTAATTGGTAGATTTTTTGGGCTGCCGTGATGTATTTCTGATGAGTTCTTGTCTGATGCAAGTTCTGCCCACTCGGAGGGGTTCTTGTCGTAGTATTGCATATCCTGATGCCACGAGTTTTTCCATGTAAAGCTGGGTCGGCTAACTTTGAGTTTTTGCGCTTTGTGCCGGTACGCGGAATGCAGCAAGTGGGGTCTAGGGCGTCGCAAGATGTGTCCATAATAGCATATCTGAAGGCATTTTATCCTTTTGGTTATTGTTTTTCCCTCCAGTAGGTCGTGTATTTTGATTGGTTCCGGCTTTGATCCTGCGTTGTTGATCATGTCCCTCAATATGAGTCTTTCGTACCTCCTGAGTTTTTATCTGTTTGCCTTGGTGAGTGCTGCGCATTTGAGTACATATGTCATTGATGGCTCTATCACCGTTTTGTACAATACGCGAGCGATTTGCCATTACGAGTACATGCGTGACTCCTTGAGGGAGGAGGTTATGTAGGTACCCAAGTAGCGGATTTCGTTCACTGGAGTAACTGTTGTCCCGGTGAGGTTAATGAAGTTTCTGTTGTTTTATTGGGTCTCGTGCTAGGAGTTTTGTTTTTGCCTCGTTCACCTTTAGTCCCACTGATTCGAATAAGGTTTTGGCCTTCGCGTATATCTCATTTAGTTGTTGGAGGCCGTTAGATACAATAATCACGTCGTCCGCAAAAGCTAAGATAATCGGTAACTGTATTTCCTCGTCTTGGTTGAGTTTTACGAAGGGCAGTTATTCTTCTAGTGTTCTGAACACGTCGTCCATTACAATGGTGAATAGTCGCGGTGAGAGAGGGCAACCCTGCTTGACGCATTTGCCTTTATTGATCCACCTGGTTTGTTGTCCAAACCACTTGATGCAGGTAGATTTGTTCATCGCGGCTTTAACTATACGATTGGTTAGCGCCTTGTCTGTTCAGTGCATAATATTTCCCTCATGGCGTTCAGATCACTTGTGTCGAATGCTTTTCCTAGGTCGGCTGCTAGGACAAGAGTTTTCTTTCCTGCTCTCCATTTCTCGTCTAGAATTCGGCGTAGAGTAAACGTGTGGTCGTCGGTAGATCTGTTTTTCAGGAATGCTGCCTGGTAGCTTCCGAGGTCATCAATGGTTTCATCCAGTCTCAATAGTAGTAGATTAGCGTAGATCCTGTATCCCGTGCTGCAGATAGAGATTCGTCTGTAGTCATTTATAGATTTTGGGTTCGTTGTTTTTGGTAGCGGTACTTGGATTGATTGTGTCCAAGTCTCCGGCAGGGTATTCGTTGTCCACGCTGCCCGCATTTGCGTTAATATTTGGTTGGTGAGTTCCTCTGGATTTGCTTTAAATAGCTCAGTCACCGTTTGATCTATTCCAGGGGCCGTACCATTACGCATATTTTGAATAATATCCTTTATTTCATCTAGCGTGGGCTCCGGTTCTAGTTCTCTTGTGTCTTCGTCCCTTACTTTCTCAATGCTTGTGCCCTCTGACTTAGCAAGCTCTTCTTTCCATTTGGACATTGGAATAAACGTGTTTTTTGATTTTTGTCTTGCCTTGAGCTTATGTCTTCTGTAGAAGTCGTAGGTGATTTTCATCCTCCTTGAAGGATGGGTATTTGCTAGCCCCTTAAAGAATATTCTGCATTCCCTTTCGTCTTCTGTCGATTCAATTATTTGTAGATTTCGTCTGCATTCTCTGAGGTTGTTTATTCGTGTTACGTCAGTTGGGCGTAGATTTTTCTGAATTTTGCTTGTTGCAGTTTTGCTAGCGCTACTCTGCGTTCTTTTGAGTACTTTGGATGAAATTTGATTGTTCTTTTCGCTGAAGTTTTCATTATCTCCGTGATTTCTTGCCTTTGGAGTGGGTTTTCTCTTGTACGTTTCTGTACCATTGCCATTTCTTGTGCGGTGTTTTGATATTTCGTTTTTGTAGTTTTATCTTGGAGCATGTCGTAGTCTAATGTCTTGTAGTTGAAGGATTGTGATTCGTCTGAGGTTTTGTTTATGTTGGTCTGATTCGATTTTTGTGGTTTCAGTTCGCCCCGTATGATTTTATGATCTGATAACGGCGTGTGCTGGCCTTTGATGAAGCTAAAGTTGGATGAGCTCTTGTTTTAGGTCATTATGTGGTCTATTTGTGACTTACTACTGCCTGATTGCTAGGTTATTTTAGAGCTACTTCGGCCTAATGACGTTTCCAATCAGAATTTCTCGATTCTTATTAGGTCAGTGAGTATTTCCCCATTACTGTTGTTGCTTGGGTGGTATAGGTTTTTACCTATTTGGTGATGGTTGCGTCGCGTTTTTCCATCTTTAGACCCGATGTGTGCATTGAAGTCACCTAGAACGATTAGGGTCGAGTTTTTTGGCTTGAGCTTTATTAATCGGAGTAGGCGTGACAGGTCGTTTGTGGCTGCTGATGTTTCGTTTGACCAGTGTGTTGTGACGACGAATAATGTTGTTTTGTTATCAACGACGCTGCCATGTTGTTCAAATTGGTTTTTGTCCAGTTAATTTTAAGCCCGCTGTTTTTCCTAATAAGGATGGCCAGACCTCTGTTGGAGTTATTTCCGCTTACACTCCATTTGTAGTTATCGGATTCGTGAGTTCGGATTTTCAGGTGAGTTTCTTGTAAGCATGCAATGTGTATTGATTTCGATTCTAGTAACGTATTAATATCTGATTTTTTCTTAGGTTTAGTTGCTCCTCTAACGTTCCTTGTTGCCACGTTAATTCTATATATTGGATTGTGCACCGGGTGGTGTGGCCTAGGTCGTGACAGTCGGTATACAGTTGCGTCTGCTATCTCCGGTATTTAGGTTTATTTCTGCTCGCGTGAGTTGTGTGTTATTAGTCGTGTTTACACCCAGGTGTTTTTCAAAACAATCGTAGTGGTTGTGACTGTAGACCAGGCCTATGGTGCCTACCGCTGGGTGTTTTAGGGGTAAAGTGTATTATTTCTTATTATTAGTGCCTTGAAATACTTTTACATTGATGCCGTAGTATTCTGCTGCACTGCAGATATAAGTATATCGGCTCCACCCCACACCCCATCTTGGTGTTGCAAAGTCAAAAATATATCTTAATTTATTCATGTTAGTCTGGCTTGTTGACATCAATATTGCTTATGATCGCATTTCGCATCGTTTCGTCATGTTGGTTTTCATCGGCATATCGAGCGAGGCTGTGTTGTTTTGTGCTCCGGTGTGACTTAGGTAGTTATCTATTGTGATTGATGTCCTGACTTTCAAACTTGCGTCAACTTTCTACTACTTAATTGCTATTGTTACATGGCTTAGCAGACTCTCTTTGGTGAGTTGTGGACGCCAGATGTGGTTTCGTTCGAACAAGCGGTGCGCTTTAGATAAAAAAATGGTCTGTTGCGTAGTGCTCTAACAAGGGTTTGTTTTTTTGTGTCGAGCTGCTTTGGTTGGCAATAAAACAGGGCGTTTGCCGGACTGACCATGTGCTTTGCTGTGAGTGTAACAAAGAATATTTTTGTTTGATTATGTCTTATAACCCAAGCTTCATCAAGATTCTGTGAATTGCCTTGGAAGTGATGGTATAAGTAATGTGTGTATGTATTTTAGGAGTTGTGTTGGGCGCGTGGTAATAGGTAGTAGTTTATATTAGGTTTAGGTTCGCCAATTAATGAGCCATGAGATTTTGCTTTAACCAGGTGAGACCGCGTTTTTGGATTGGAATTCTTGGCCCCGTTGTTTCTGGCGTCGAACTCGACTATAGCTGTTCGTCGTTCGTGGGGTTATTTATGTATGTATGCGCTTCGGTCAGTTTAATAAAAGAAAAGGTTTAGGACTGATGTAATCATTAGTGAACTAAAGTTTATTATACAAAAATTCTTTTAATACTCTTTGTTAGTTTATTAGGGCCTGGGCGTTTTTTGGAGTTGATCAGTGCATCTAGATTACAGATCTTTCGTAGAGGTATAGAACCTAAGTGTGGCAGTTTTAAGGAGGTCGGGGGAATGTTTGAGGTGCAATTTGCCGAGAACCTGACGAGGTCTGTTGCTAGGCACGTGCTTATCTGATCCGATCTTTATAGCTTTGCAACTCGGATATCTAAGGTATTTAACAGTTCAATTTCGAATTGACATTAAGTAAGCAGTGATATGGATGCAGGTCGCTTCCAATCGGTATATATGGAAGTCCAAAGGGGAGGCCTATGTTCAGCAGTGGACGTCCTATGGCTGAGATGATGATGATGATGATGAAACAGTGATAATGGAAAGAGCTCACCGAGTTCTGCTTGGGCTGCTGTGTCGTCAGTAATTGATGCAGCGCGCAGCGTCGTTACTCCTGTATGTTGTACTCTACTCGGCCGTTTCCGCCTCCAGCACTAGGTTTGCACTCACTACTTAGGCTATTTGTTATCTAGACGCACTGCACCATGTATAAGCCCGATGGTATTGGTTTGGAGATATTTAGGGAACGCGGCGGAGTTAGTTTAAACTAATCTTTCAAGTTTAACGTCGGACGCGCGGTGGGAATTTTGAACTTTATGACGGGGGTTGGAACGAACAGACGGCCGGACTATTGTTTCGCGTGGGGCTATTATTTTGGCTCAAAGATTTAAGTGGCGTTTTAGGGGCGTTCGGGATGGCTTGCACAGATGCGACCGCTCTGTACCGTGTCTCCGACGAGACTTCCTACTGTTTTATTAGAACAAATTTCTTATCTGTGAAAATAATATTATTTATTCAAATTTCGAACATCTTTGAAAAACAAAGAAATTTGATTTGACCTCTATTCTAATATCAGTCAAGATGACGTTTAGTTCGAAATGAATTGTCAATTTGCATAAAATTTGACAAACGTCGCACGTAAGTAAGATATCGAACGATATGATAGTTGGGGTCAACTCTAGTTTGTCTCTGAATTAAAAAAAATATGACAGCTGCCAGAATTTTCATTACCGCCATTACCGTGTAATATTTGTCGTAATGTGCGACTCCTGAATGCATCATGGAGGCCTATGATATGTGGCTAGATAAAGTAGTGTATGTAACTGTACATAATTAGGCATTAAAACACTCGTGTGATGTCATTATGAAGCTTGCTTTCGGCGCGTTTCATAAACCCACTCTCGTGTTTAATACCCTTCATTATGTACAGTCACATAAACTACTACTAATAAGTGGGAATACCAATTTCCCTAAGACCTTTAAACGTCATACACACCACACACAACGCTCAGACCAGACCAGACCCGCCGCTTTAATCAGCAATTTAGCCTTGCTTTCTTTTTATTATAGCCTCCGATCCGATCATGTGATTTACTTTTTCGAGATCTCCAGTGTCACGTTTTCTGGGTCTAATCTCTTTGACACGCATTACCTCCTGGTCAATGACCACTTACATAAATTATTATTTTTTGCCGAAACAACACATTATCTAGTTTTGATTTCTTTACCTCTCTCGCTTCTCTTTCATCTGTTCAGTGTAGCAATAGATGTGCTAGATTATGGCTTATTATACCTTACTTAAATTATAAATATTATAAATGTTTCTTTCCAGCTTCCTGGTTTAATGGGAGTTATACCTGAAACTCCTCAAGACTGGAACTACACGGAAGAGTATGATCGAAACAGAGACATTTACAATAATAACCTTTCCCTACCATTGACACAGGGCAGAATGCTGGGAGGTGGCAGCAGTGCTAATTTCATGTTCTACGTGAGAGGAAATTCCCATGATTTCGACTCGTGGGCAGACATGGTAGTAGACCAGTCCTGGAACTACGAACATGTGCTACCATACTTTGAAAAGAGTGAACATATGACTGATCCTGGCATACTTCAATCAAAATACAAAGATTTTCACGGCACAAGCGGTTATTTGCATACCACAAGAGAACCACATCCTGAAGTCAAAGATTATCTTGATATGTTTCATGATCTTGGTCATAAAATACGAATAGATTTAAATGGAAATGAAACTTTGGGGTACGGTGAACCCTCTTACACTATAGCTGATGGAGTTCGGCAAAGTACAGCTTATACTTTCCTCAGGCCAGTGAAACATCGAAGTAATCTGCATGTGCTTAAACAAACTCATGTCACTAGAATACTTTTTGTCAGTTATAAAAATGCTATTGGTGTAGAAGCTTTGACCGCAGATCAAAAGTTGATAACTATACTGGCTGATAAGGAAGTGATAGTAACCGCCGGTGGAATTCATTCTGCACAGCTTCTTTTACTTTCCGGAATCGGTCCTGCAGAACATTTAAGATCTTTAGGGATCGAAGTAATCTCTGATGTACCTGTTGGAAAACATTTGGAGGAACACCCAACAGCTATGGTTGCATACAAGTTTAAAAAGTCAAATAATCCACCTAAACCTATGGATTATTCGAAATTTCCCCTCCCTATTTTAATGGGTTACAAAGCCTTAAATAAATCTCAAACCTACCCAGATTATCAGTCAATCTGTTTTGCCTTATCTAATGATGCATTAGCGTTGTTACCTCTATGTTCTTTTAATTTCGGTCTCGATCTCAACACATATCAAGCAATGTATGAAGCTGGCAAAGGAAGAGAAATACTCCTCTGTGCACAAGATCTTTTGCATCCAAAATCACGAGGCACAATAGAACTTCAGAGTACAAACCCGAAAGATCATCCATTAGTATCTTTGAGATCGTACTCTGAAGAGGAAGATGTAGAAACGATGGTTAATGCCTTTGAAGAATTGGATAAAATTAGAAACTCAAGTTTATATCGGAGCGTCAGAGGTGAAATTGTGGATCTTAAGTTACCGAAGTGTCGTGGTTTGGAGTTTGGGAGTAGGGAGTACTGGCGCTGCCATATTTTGAGCACTAGAATGACTATAATATATCACTATGCCGGTGCGTGCGGTATGGGTCGGGTGTCGGACTCTCGGCTTCGTGTGCGCGGCGTGCGGCACCTGCGCGTCGCCGATAGCTCCGCTATGCCTAGTATCACCAGTGGCAATCTCAACGCTGCTGTTATTACGATTGCTGAGAAGGCGGCCGATATGATCAAAAAAGATAATAGTGGTTAAAATATATGTGAAGTTTTGCTCTTGCTGCATTTTTTATTATGACTCGTTTTACCTTACCGACCTACCTACCTTCCGACTTACTTATTATGTCTCCCGCACTTTTTTATTTCGGAATTGCTTACGAAGAAAGAAGAAGTTGGTTCTATACAGCAATTAAAAATACCAGGAGAACTTCTAGGTTTACAGCCAAAACTCTGTGTTCCCAACACCCCAAAGGAACAAATGATGCTGAGGCGAAGTTTAGAACTCCTAATTTAAGTTCTCCTATTTTGAAACCTCTCTTGAGTGGAGTAAAGGCGTCATCCAGTGATTAGCAGTGTTTGTCTTAATTAATTTTTTTACCCAAATAAGTAGGTTAGAGGGCTTCGCTTTCTGTGAAATAAAGCCTTTAGAAAGTGGAACAAACTGGGAATTAATACATCGCATCAATCAGCGAGACAAGTTCGCAGTCGTGCAGGCTGGCGAGCAGCCAAGCTACTTTGTTGTAGTAAACTTGACAGCATTGACAGAGTTTCTAGAAGAAATTTCTTGTTCAGGGATACTGAGATGCAAGCTGACATTCAGCCAAAGTCATTCAGTTATAGTTATCAGTATCTACATACTTTCTATACCACAGCTTGTAAGAAAAATGTATCATAGAAGATAAAAAAGAATTACTTCGAACTTGTTTCGTTACTAGTTTTTCTATCAGTACCACTAAACTATAGGAGATATTTTCCAAAAAAAGTAGCATTCGTATATTTGGAAGTCATTAAAAAAATTCTGTATGTTTGTCTTTGCGGCATCATCCCCCCAAAATGGTGTATATATTTTTGATACAAGAGCAGCTGGCCATAGACAGATGGTTATAGGTTATTTTTAATTCAATTACGGTAAAATAAACACGAACAAAATTATTGTTTTCTTCCGCGTGAATGAAATTGCGGTCACCTTCTCAATGCGTTCCAGGATGCATATAATATCGACTTCCACACCCAAATTTATTCCACTCTAAAACATTACACACAGCACAGCCAAAACATGTATTCTATCTCTGAGATAATCTTTATTTGTGATCGTTAGAAAATAAAATAACGCTTGGCACACGAAAGCGGAAGAATACAAAGAGGGGAAACTTGGCTGATTCACTTACAGCGCAAAACGAATTCCGCTGCGAATAGGGTTACCAGAGTAACGTTTTTTACAGGTAACTGGGTTGCCAATTGCACGTGTTACGCAATATTTCTGTAATTTTTCGCTATTTAAGCGATAAAAAGTGTTTTACGGAAAGCTTACTATGCATTGTGAGCCGTGTAAAAGGCTTACGCAAAAGCGCTCACCAAGTTGCTTGGCTCCGCTTTCTGTATGTATGTATGTAAACACTTTACTTACATGAAACATTAAATACATTTTAAAAGAAAAAAATGTATTTAAGAGGCTTTCACTCTCTTCTTTTAATTTATTCATTAATATTAGCACATACTTTACAATGTGTTTAAAGTGCGCCAATTGGGGTGGCAACACGTGTAAATATGCGCCAATGACCTATTTGGCTCACATTTTACATAAACAGCTAGAAAAATATGATTGTCAGGCGCCTTTCATGACGATCAAAAGGAATGTCTTTCCAAAAGAACATTCAAAAGGGAGAACATCTGCAACTGGCTAGAACCGCGTGCCGCTTTTCCCCAAACAAAAGTTGAAATCAGCACTTCGGTGCGTACCGTAGTTAAGTTGGTAAGTATATTTGCGCAGTCTGTTAACGCCTCAGAAATGTCCCAATTTTATTTCGATTAAGTAAAATTCTGGGTGTTTTTATTGCTGCAGTACTGCCAAATTCAGCAAAGTGGCAACCCTATCAGCGAGAAGAGTTTGTGGATGCAAACTACGTATATCTCTTTTGACACATCGCTGACACGTGTCAGCACGTTTTTGCACAGGCGCGACATTGTTTGACGTGTTAATTTGACTAGTTGGATGAGTTGGAATTTTCACTGTCTTCTGTTTTGTGTACATTCAACATGCCTCTGATCCGACTTAGCCAGAATTTTTTTTTAGTTATCACTATATATTGGCCGTCACTTGAACTGTATGTCCAATACAAATTGTTTGATACAAATACATTACATTATATTATTTTTTAATGGGAAAGAAAAAATTGCTTCAAATATTTAGAATAGGGCAAACTGGCAAACACAAACCTGCGATCTGGGACATTTACGAATTCACCGCCCTAGGTATGTAATGCTAATGAATGAATGAAAATTAATTCGTAAACATACACATACTGGCAGACACATTAGAAATAAAATAAAATAAAATCGTAGGTGTGTACGCCACGAAATAGTCACTGAGTCAAAGAGGCTCGGGAACCAGCGCTGGTCTTCCGGTGTAACCTATGGGTGACGCCACGGGGAACCGTACACACACGGCTGCACTCTTATACTGAACGCAGCTTAAGCGCATACAGTGCCAAGACAATGACATTGACAGAAAGTGCAGACCGTTAGCGAATAAAGAGAAATGAAAAAGAATCTAATGTAAAGCCTGACCAGAAATATATGAGGATTGTCAAGAGGGCGCTATTTATAAGATTTATATGGCAACAATTTTGCAACCAATCGCAACCCACTATAATGACATTAGTTTAAGACGTTTAAGTACCTGTCAGTTCCACTATGTTAACCTCGTAATATCATTTAATGGAATGCACTCTTTTCCTGACTGTTTTTCGTGTAGTAAACACGTGTACACTTTATTTATAATATCACGTTTACGACTGTGAATGGGTTTCGGCATTTTCTTTGGGTATTTTTAAATAATTGTCTTTTAAAGAAACCACGAATGACATTGACATTGTTGACAAGCCATCATAAAATCATTGCCAGTGCAAGAAATTAGTTCCAGTGAAATACCGCAATATGGCGCATCCTCATATATTTCTGGTCAGGCTTTACCTACTATTACTTTTTTCTGGAACCTCCGTAACAAAATAAAACGACTATTTTCTGCCAATAGTAGCACATTTACCTTCTACTAGGTTCTTAATAAAACAAACAACTTATTATGCTATTTCAAACGCTATCTTATCTCCACTAAGAACACACAGAATCCCACATCAGGTGCTCCTCTTAATCCCGCCTTTACAATGGAAAACGGGATTTATTTCAAATACGGGATTATCGTATAAAGTGCGGATTAGCTAGCGCGGGAATTATCAACTGGAATTTGAATCATCTTCGTTCATAATTTAGGTAAAATCAGAGTAAGTTTAATAAGACTTCAGTTATTTGTCTGGTAGTTAATCTCATAGATAACAGACTAACTAAAACACTAACATAGTTAAACTTTTAGCTGACAAAAACCAAGATATTTATTTTCTTTTTCCTTCGTCGTAGTATTTAGCATCGAAAATGTCTTGTAACAATAATAAAAATCCAAGCCATTAATTTAAAAATCACCCGTAATAAAAAAAAAATGTATTTATTCAGTAACACAGAAATTCAGGTGACAAACAGTGTTGGTACCCCTTTTTAAGTAAATAAAAATGATGATATTGCTATTTTGCGCAATGTACAGGCTCTAATGGTATAATAGATACTCACACACATTTTTTTTGTGTATGTAGGTATGACATAAAAACTTCGAATGAAAAAAAAAAACAACAGATTTTTTGGCTGATTTGATAAAGGACTAACTAATGCAGACATTTATATAAAAATCCCTGAATGTATGTGTATTGAAAGGATCAATTCTATTTCAATAGTGGCATTTATTAATTCAAAATATAACACAACAAAATAAACAATAAGCAATTAAAATAAGTCTTATCTAAATCTAAAACTAAGTCTAAAAATGGCCCCCGTGGCATTGTACCAAAGACGCTGGCAGCATTACCTTCGCTGTATTGTTATACTAAGACGCTGAGCTAGGAAGCTGCCAGCCCTTTGGTCACCAGTGGTGTCGATGAGCCGTTTCGCAAGCTCTTTAAAAAGAATTCTAGCGCTTGGACCCAATAGTCAATACTACATTATTTAAATATCCCGTTATACATATGTATGTATAACGGGATATTTAAATATTCAATTGTGTTAGATAAGCCTTTGTTTGTATAGGCACATCAAAATATTCATTTCAAATTTATACCAGGATTTAAAACCTCTTCGTCCAAACAAAAACTTACATAAGGACGGAACCCATATTCATAAGTAGGATAATAAAAATCCCACTCATTTCAGGGAGGTCCGAGTGGCTCAATGGAAAAATGAAATAAATGCGACTTTCCCGGTCTAAACCCGGGACATTACTCACGCTCAGCCCGGGATTTACCGGGATCGGGGAAGCCCCTTACATCCCTGCTGAATTGTTTTTTATGAGAAAAAAAGAATATTGGACGGCGGCCCGATGGTAAGGGTTCTTTCTGTAAAGTGGAGTATCTGTGAATGGCTCGAAAAAGGATTTTATGAGGCATTTTTATTTTATTTTATTTTTGACGACAGGATTGGCGCAGTTTGTAGAGACCTGCATTTTGAGCCGGCGGCCCCGGGTTCGAATCCCGGCCAGGGCAAATATATGTGTGATGAACTCTAATGTTTGTATTGGGGTCATGACTGTTCTAGGTATTCATTTATATAAGTAGGTATATCGTCGTCTAGTACCCTTAATTTGGGACTCGATCAATTTGTGTGAGGTTGTCTGATATTCATTTATTTATTATTTTACTTTCATGTACACTTATAATTTGTTTCCTTCGAGAACTATGTATAATTGTATATGCCTAACATTAGCTACATTTAGGTCTTCCGTTGTCTTCCTTCTATTCTCTCCAATAGACTTGACCCAGTGGTTCTTAAGCTTTTTCCGGCCACAGACCCTTAGGAAATCAAGCACACATACAAGGACCCATTAATAAAGAAAAACAGGAAATGTTACGTTAACCGACGTGACGATGTAGCATTAATTTATTATTGTAAAATGGTCTGTAGGTGAGGCACAGCGGACCCCTGTACATAATATTCGCGGAACCCCAGGGGTCGGTGGACCACAGGTTTAGAAACACTGGACTAGACTATATAATTTCACCAACGCGACGTATTACACAATTGATACCTTTCATCGCCTATTTTTATAAAAGTTGAAATTTCCGCCTGGTTTTTAATGATGCGAGAATATCGCCATGCATAGAAAACACTTTCTATTTAGTAGTTTTAGTTCTTATTTAGTCAAAAACTAGATGGGAATGTTAACTTGTATAAAAATAGGTGATAATAGATATCCCTGGCGAAGTTAAGGACTTACCATGTCTACAAATTCATATTTTCTAGAACATTTTTTTTTAATATCAGACAACGTCACACAAATCTATTAGTCCCAAATTAAGCTCAAGAAGGCTTGTGTTATGGGCACTAGACGACGATATAGATACTTATATAGATAAATATATACTTAAATATATAACAACCATGGCCCAAGCACAAATATTCGAGTTCATCACACAAATATTTGCCCTGGCCGGGATTCGAACCCGGGACCGCCGGCTCAGTAGGCAGGAGTCTACAAACCGAGCCAAATGTGTCGTCAAAACAGCTACGGAACCCTACAACCTGCATTATATTTATTTGGGCGTCACGTACGAAACCGCTTAAGGAACTAATAGCGCCACTTTGTTCTGGTTTTGGGCATTTTATTTGAACTGTGTAATATCTTATACTACTTAATATTTTTTTGTACTATTGACACTTCTTTTGTTTCTTCTCTTAGGCTACATTTTACGAGTAAACTAAGTATCTCGCTCTTTAAAAAAACTGTCGTAGTTATGCTTGTACTTTTTTGTAGCTAAGAGTCAAACGCAAGTGGTATAATTGTCATAAATTTGTGATATTTTTAAATTGAGGATATTGTAAGGAATCCTCGTATAGTATCGTCGTAGAGGACCACTACCGGACAAAGGCCTTCCAAAATTTATCACAACCGTTTGTCTTGCGCCGCCCTCATCCAATTTCTACCCGCGATCCTAAACAGGTCGTCCACCTTTATGGGGGGGTCTTCCACGCTGCGTCTTCCGGTCCGCGATCGCCACTCAAAAACCTTTCTGCCCCAACTGCCATCGGTGTAGGTTACAAGTTACTTATTGCTTTTTTCTTCAGCTGAGACTCAAATCGAGCAAGGCGTCGCGACAGACTACGACGGAGATGGCGAGAGACTTAGATACATACCGAAAAGATTGGTATATAGCTGCCTTGAACAGAGACAACTGGAAGACAGAGAGAGAGGCCTTCGCTCAGCAGCAGGACAGCACAGGTAAAAAAAAATAAGACTCAAACCTGAGACTTCAGTCTCAGCTCCAAATATCCACGGGCCCCGAAGCTCTAGCACGTAAGCTTGAAATTGCAATCAGCATCAAAGCTCGGACCCTGGCCGGCGGCCAAAAGCCTCTGCCAATTCTCAAAGCTCACCTTTACTGGTAAAAGTCGATGTAATTACTTAATGAAAAGTGAACCTCGCTTTGCGGGCTTTACTTTAAATTATTTTATTTTTCGTAGCTTCGACGTTTTCATGTACTTTTACTATCTACTTTTTGCACCATCAATACCATCATGGGTGGATCAACTTTTTGTTGTTGTTGTTGTAAGGTGTAAGAACCATCTCGACAGGCAAGTTTTTCTATTTAAAAAAGCCGCATTCAAAACGAACCATCCGTTTGGGATCTACGATCCCACATACAGACACACAGATACACATGTCAAACTTAGACGGGGGTTAAAAAGACACACTAAAACATAGTAAAGAAGTTGAAACCGTAGAGAAACGAGCTGTCTCAACTTGAATTCAAGTAGTTACACTAAGTTAACATACTCGTAGGACTTTCAATTCAATTTAAGACTGCTGCTGACGAACACAGGTGTGAATAAATTCGTGTTCTTAGTTAGTTACATTCGTTAGCGAAGTTGGTTCAACCAGTTTCTAATAAAATATAGGAGAACTGGTATAATTACAAAAACGGTTTAAATTCACTTAAAAATTGTTAGGAAAGGCCCAACATTTATCGAAATCACATAGAGATCTTCATCAGGGGCAGCTATCCGTGCTGCTACGTGAGCACGGATATCAGTGCGCCGCGAGTCGCGTAGCAGCACGGATAGCTGCCCCTGATGAAGAGCTCAATATTTGTTCGAAACATGTCCTTCTTGGGCCATTCCTGTCAATTTTTCGTGGGTTTAAACCGTTTTTATAATTATGAAAGCTGTGTCACGATAGTTTTAATAATACCTATTACATATACAGAACATCTAAAACAAATAAACAAAAATATGAATAACCTTAATAAAAAATAGGCAAGTGCGAACCCGACTCGCGCATGAAGGGTTCCGTACCTATACATATATATAATCTTTAAAAAGTTTGTTGTATGGGAGCCCCCCTTAAATATTTATTTTATTTGATTTTTAGTATTTGTTGTTATAGCGGCAATAGAAATACATCATCTGTGACAATTTCAACTGTCTTAGCTATCACCGTTGTTGAGATATAGCCTGGTGACAGACGGACGGACGGACAGCAAAGTCTCAGTAATAGGGTCCCGTTTTAACCCTATGGGTACGGAACCCTAAAACATGTAAAACACCCTCGACACAAGTAGCTGATCATCATGACACCTTTATTCATTGAGTGATATAGAAAATTCTCTAAAACTGAACATAACTACAAAATTTGGGAGTCTTAGCTTTAATATTGGCTGAGATCTTGTCACTTGTTCCAATTCAAGCTGAATATCTTGCAAATTTCTGGTCCTAATTTCACCACATTCTCGACGGACAAGTCTTTCGATTAAAATAAACCACTCAAATTGGTTCATCCGTTTGAGAGCTATGATGCCACAGACAGACACATAACCACATAAGTACACACATGTTAAACTTATAACACCCCTACTTTTTCTTCGGGGGTTAAAAATACAACCAATACGTTACTAAACTAAGGAAATCCTTAAAATGTATCAATTTAAAACGAATTTCATCACGGTTACCTTGTACATACAGATGAAATAAATTGTCCTTATATTAAGAAAATGTGAATGTAGTTATTAGTTAGTAAAGCCTGACCAGAAATATATGAGGATGCGCCATATTGCGGAATTTCACTGGAACTAATTTCTTACACTGGCAATGATTTTATGATGGTTTGTCAACAATGTCAATGCCATTCTTGATGACTTGATTTGTTCAAAAGACAAATATTTAAAATTATCCAAAGAAAATGCCGAAAACTTTTCACAATTGTAAACGTAAGATTATAAATAAAGTGTACATGTGTTTACTTCACGAAAAACAGTCGGGAAAAGAGTGCATGCCATTAAATGATAATACGAGGTTAACATAGTGGAACTGACAGGTATTTTAAAACTAATGTCATTAGTGGATTGCGATTGGTTGCAAAATTGTTGCCATGTAAATCGTATAAATTGCGCCCTCTTGACAATCCTCATATATTTCTGTTCAGGCTTTAATATATAAGTGTTGTAGTGGTGTGGAGCTCCACTCGCAATTGAACTTATTTTGAATAAAATATCTTCAATTTATTTATTTTATTTATTTGTAAATATATTTACACAGCATTACAGACTTCAATCGAATACACTGTGAAACTCTCAGGTGAAACTAGATGTACACTTATCAAAGAGGAACACTAGTAGTCCTGTCATCCATCAACTCACAGAATTCAATATAAGGTAAGGTCGGATTAGACTCACATAGTCTATTGTCTGATGGACTAGACTAACAGTTAGGCCGTGTTCAGACCGGGCTGACTGTCGGCCGCCGAATGTGTGAATATGTATGAAAACTGCGTAACGTTCGCTCACTTTGGGCGGTAATGGGCGGCCGACAGTCAGCCCGGTCTGAACACGGCCTTAGTCAGTGGACTGTGGCAGTCTCCCTGCACCTTTCTTTATTTATTACAAAGTCGCCTGCTGTCTTGTCCCTATGTATGCTTAGATCTTTAAAACTACGCAACGGATTTCAAGCGGGTTTTTAAATAGACAGAGTGATTCAAGAGGAAGGGAAGATTTAATGTATAATACACTAGCGACCCGCCCCGGCTTCGCACGGGTGCAATGTGGATAAATTATGCATGTATTATACATATAAACCTTCCTCTTGAATTACTCTATCTATAATAAAAAATCGCATCAAAATCCGTTGCGCAGTTTTAAAGATTTAAGCATACAAAGGGACATAGGGACAGAGAAAGCGACTTTGTTTTATACTATGTAGTGATAGCGATGATGCATAATTTATCAGCATTGCACCCTTGCGAAGCCGGGGCGGGTCGCAAGTTTGAAATCTAACAATGTCACAGCATTTAATTTCCGTTTTTTAAAGCTTTATTGGTCTCGTTTCAAATCCCTAAAGTCGGCAACGAGCTAAAACCCAACGAACGGAAAAATCCCGCAAAGAATCTCGTGTAACGCTACCTTTGTTTCAAATTGCCATACACGGATCTTTGTCTATATAAAATGTACTATCTTAGAACAAAATTCTTATCAGTTACAACCTTTTGGATATGGAAGATCGTGTACTCACAATTGTCGGACAAAAAATGTTCTATCTTAGAACAAAATTCTAATTAGTTACAACCTTTTCGCTTTTAGTAGCACGAGTCTTTGTTTTAATTAAATGTACTATCTTCGAACAAAATTCTATCCACTTATGACGTTTTGTTAATGAAGGTTAGTGTACTTACAATTTACTTCTCCACTGGGAGGTGTATCGTAGTTTTACGTGAGAAAAGGAAACTAGAGAGACTTAGATTTTAAAGGACTTATTATTTTTACAGAATTTTGAGAGAATGTCAAGAAATATATGTGCAGCCCAAACAAATTTGTGCAACGCACGGTTATCTAAGTTTTTTTTATAATAATGTCCCCTCTCCAATACAATCTTAGAGTAACTCTTCCAGAAAACCTTTGGCTCCATAAAAAAAAAATGGCTAATAATAAATTAAAATAATTTATCTAATTTTGATAAGTGAGCCATATCTTCTTCAAATGTGAACTAGTCAATATCACTTAATGGGTGAATTTCAACAAGCTCGAAATTTACCTAATTTTGGTGGCTTTTTTTATTTTTGATTTTGGAGTCAAAATTATATATCAATAATACGAATAAAGTCATAACCAATATTGTGTAGTAATGGCCCTTTGTTATACATAATCGTTTTAAAAATATTATGATTTTAAGAATTTGCCTGCCACCAAAATTGTACATCTACACCAAAATTAGTTACTTGTGCTAAAAATTAATATTTCTCAATGTTATTGCCTGCTGGAAATGAAAAGAAAGTATTGTTAAGGAACCCTTATCTTACGGCCGCCGGACCTCCGAGGGGAATGCACCGCGCGGGGAGGCAGCTGCATCAAATTTGCATGTCACTCTTCGCCGTTCGCTGTTAGCGTGCGCACACAGACTTACGCCCTTTTCAAACTCAAAATTAGTGTTCAAGTGGCATAGTTAATAAGTCTATATAGTATAAACTGCATGTACTAAAGTTGTTTTGCATTAAAATCGTTTAAAAGTTACTGCATACTTCATTCTTCAATCATCCAGTCATCTACCAAGCATTACAAATTCAAAACCCAAAAGCAATTGACACCAAAGTCTACATGGTCCTTCGAGCCGGATATACAGAAGAATCAAGCCCTAAAAGGAATCCAAGACGTTTAAACAGCTGAACCGAAGAGTCAAGACATTTTATACAGCATTCATACAAGTAATCAGCTATTTATGCGAAGATTAAGTATATACATCAGCTACGTGAAACCGAAGCCGTTAAGTGCACAAATCAAAGATAACAAGTAATTTTATTGTTTACGGAATACCAAGCTGCATACTTCAGAACGAAAGTGAAAAGAATTGGTCGAATTGCAATGGAATTTAAGGCCGAAACGAGTGATTAAGAGTGAGTCCGTTCCAATCTGTTACCATCTATTGCTAATTATACTACTAGGTACGTAAAAATTGCATTTTATCATAACTGTATACAATATTTAATAACATTTACAGTAAAACTTAACGGTACGTGTTGAGTAGTAAACATTTAAAACACTATTACATTTCATTATGTGTAATAGTGATTGCAAATCAAACATTTGAGTTAATATTTACGTGATCATTAAGCAAAGTTACGTATAGTTAAGTTAAAATCGAGTTCAATAGTTGTTTATCATATCATTGCATAGGTACATGTTTCCGTGCGCGTTGTTACTAGCCGACCCGCTCGTAGGTACGCTGCATTTTTAAGTAAACAACTTATGCAACTAATATCTCATTAGAATTATTTATGAATTGCAATCGTATTTTACTTATTTACATGTTTATAACTTATACAAAGTGTTTTAAATAATCAAATCATATACGTTTTAAAAGTTAATTTAAATACATTATTTTATACAAGTCAATTATTTTTCATATACAATTTTAAAATCAATACTTATAGTTTGTAAACATTTTAAACAATACAATTTAAAGGATTTAACCTATATTCCCATAGCCCGACACAATGTCAGTAGATTTAAAGGATTTAATACGTAAGCGTGGCGCAGTTAAGGGGAGGTTAACCAATTTCATCAACTACTTAGAAAAATTAGATTCGTTAACGTCATTACAAGTAATTGAACTTCAAGCTCGCTTAAGCAAAATGGATGCTCTTTATACACAATTTGAGGAAATTCAATCTGAAATTGATACTTTGGTTGATGAAAATGAATTGATCGTTCACTCCGCCGCCCGCACAGAGTTTGAGGATTTGTTTTACGCGAATATTGCGCTCGCGCAGGAGATCTTAAACGCTAATAAACCTGTAAAAAATGACGATAATTCTTCCAGTGCCTCGTACGTTTCAGGTGACGCTGAGGAGCACGCACGGAGTAGTAAGGTGGTTCGCACGAGCACTCGAGGTATTAAGTTACCGACGATTCAAATACCGAAATTTAGTGGTCAGTACGAGGAGTGGTTGGAATTTCGTGATTTATTCGTGTCGTTGATACATGAACACACGTTAATCTCCGATGTACAAAAGTTTCACTACTTAAGGGCATCCCTGGAGGGAGCCGCTGCGCAGGTAATCAAATCTTTAGAGTTTTCAGCCCGTAATTATAGAATCGCTTGGGATTTGTTGTGCGACAGGTATGACAATAAACGGCTACTTATTCAAAATCATATTCAGGCATTGTTCACTTTAGAGCAAAATAAAAAAGAATCATATCAATCAATTCGCAAAATTATAGATACTTTCACAAAAAACTTGAGAGCTTTAGATACAATCGGGGAACCCACCACTTCATGGGATACGCTTATCATTTATATTATGAGTACAAAATTAGACGCTAGGACATTGCGGGAATGGGAAGAACATAAATCCGATTTAAAATCAATTACATTAGATCAATTTACTTCATTCTTAAAAAACAGAGCTGACTTGCTTGAAACGTTACACATGAGTAATAATAATACAAATATCAGCGCCAGAGCTGACAGACACAAATCTGCCGAGTACGTTAAGGGTCTCGCAGCAGTCACTAATACACAGCAACCAAAATATTTACAATACAATTACAGCTGCCCCTTGTGCAAGCAAAGCCATCGCATTTATAGATGTGAGCAGTTCTTGGCACAATCTGTTGACGAGAGAGCAGAATCGGTGAGGAAGCTCAAGTTATGCGAGAACTGCCTCCGCCCCGGTCATCAAGCTCGCGTTTGCAGATTAGGCCCATGCATGAAATGCTCACAAAAACACAATTCAGTGCTACATTCAGATACAGCGTCAGGGTCATCTCAGCCATCAGTTGTGGGTGCGACATCGCTCTCAGTCGAGCCGACAGGGCGAGTCCTGCTCTCAACTGCCGTGATCCACATGTATGACAAGGACAACCAACGCCATGAAGTGAAAGCCCTCCTGGACTCCGGGAGCCAGGCCTCTTTCATGACGGATTCCTTGTTACGTAAATTAAAAATTAAACATACACAAGTACAATCATCCGTCGTAGGAATAAACAATACAGTGTCAAAGATAACAAAACGCTGCAATGCATTCATCGAATCAAGAACTAACCAATACAAAACCAATATATCATTCTTGATTCTACCGAACATTGCGACGCTTTGCACTAATCAAGTTAGCGTACCTAAGTTAGACATCCCTACACATGTAGTACTGGCAGACCCGGAATACTATAATCCGTCGAGCATAGATATTCTACTCGGCGCAGACATCTTCTGGGACCTGCTTGAACAGGGTCAAGTCCGTTTAGGTACAGGCTGTCCAATATTACAGCACACAAAACTCGGCTATATAGTTTCTGGGCCTACCAGTGGGCTAAATCACGAATACAGAAATTCATTTGAAACAGTACAATGTAATCTGATCGCGAACAATTCATTACAGGAACAGTTAGCTAAATTCTGGTCTCTTGAGGAGGTTCCGGACAATTCTAAGCTGGTGTATTCTGTAGAAGAGCGTTTATGTGAAGAGAATTTCGTAGAAAATCATACTCGAATGCCAAACGGGCGATTCTCAGTCGCAGTCCCTCTCAAGAAACCAGAATCTTGCTTAGGTGACTCATTCGAACGCGCAAAACAGTGCTTCCTATCGCTTGAGCGTAGGCTAGCAAAACAACCACAATTAAAACAAATGTATACAGACTTCATGTCAGAATATATTGAATTAGGGCACATGGCGGAGACGAAACAACACGAGCAAACAAACACGCAACCATTTTATCTTCCACATCATGGAGTCTTGCGCGACAACAGCGCCACCACGAAACTTCGTGTTGTTTTCAACGCTAGTGCTGCCACGAGTTCAGGGGTTTCATACAACGACCTCCAAATGGTTGGACCCACTATACAGAGTGATTTACTATCCATCCTTTTAAGATTCAGACATTATCGATACGTTTTGACCGGAGATATTGAGAAAATGTACCGGCAAGTTTTAGTGCATGAAAATCAAAGACATTTACAACAAATCATTTGGCGGGACGATCCCACTCAGGAATTAAAGATATACAAATTAAATACGGTTACATACGGAACCGCCTCTGCGGCTTTTTTAGCCGTGCGATGTTTGAAACAACTTGCATTAGAATGTCAAGATCAACAATTAGCTAAAATTATTTCCGAAGACTTTTACGTCGACGACTTAGTCACGGGTGCTCAAACAAAGGAGCAATTACTCAAAATACAAGAAGGCGTTTGTAAAGTTTTATCCACAGGTTGTTTCAATCTTCGTAAAATCAGATCCAATATAAAACTATCTCAGTCAGACTCATGCCAGATGTTGAACCTCGGCGACCAAGGTTTGCCAAACACCTTGGGCCTAGGTTGGTCACCACCTGATGATCGATTATATTATTCCATAAAGCAAACTGTTGAGCAAAATCCAACCAAACGGTCTATTCTGTCCGCCATAGGACAGATATATGATCCGCTTGGCTTATTAAGCGTATGCGTCATTCAAGCTAAAATCATGTTACAGAAGCTTTGGTTATTAAAATTATCTTGGGATGATCCTTTACCCTCAAACATTGTCAATTTGTGGCACAAGTTCACATCCGAATTACGCCATGTACTTGATTTAAAAATTCCGCGCTGTGTAATTCAAGACAATCCAAATAGTGTGATCGAAATTCACACTTTTTGTGACTCGTCCCAGGACGCATACGGCTCATGCTTGTACGTTAGGTCGGAATGTAACGGACAAGTGGAGGTCAACTTGCTATGTGCAAAAACTAAAGTCGCGCCTTTAAAACCGACCACAATTCCGCGCCTGGAACTGTGCGGCGCCCTTGTCGCTGCACGCCTGACTGAGAAAGTACTCAAATCTATTCGCATACCAGTAAAGAGATGTGTGCTTTGGACTGACTCATCTATTTGTTTAGGTTGGCTCCAAACGCAGCCTAGCAAACTAAAACAATTCGTTAAAAATCGCGTTGCCGAAATTCAAGAGCTCACAGCTAATCATGAATGGCGCCATGTGCCAACAGCTCTCAATCCAGCTGATATGCTGACTCGCGGAGTAAACATGTCAGATTTACACAATTTGTCCTTTTGGTGGAATGGACCAGATTTTTTAAAGGAGAATGAATCTAATTGGCCTAAAAGTGATTTCGTAAAAACCAATATTGAAATACCGGAAATGGTAACTACTACAACAGTCTCTCTACACGTAAATGACAGTTTAATCGATTTTGAAAGATTTTCTAAATTATTAAAGTTGAAAAGAGCTATAGCATATGCGTTGCGATTTATTTATAATTGTAAAAACAAAAACAGTAAAAAATCTGGTCCACTCACCACAGACGAAATACAAGATTCATTCACATTACTCATTAAATTGTCTCAAAAACAATCATTCCAAGAATATGATCAATTATTGAAAAAACAATCGTTACCAAATAAAAATAAGCTGTTAATGCTATCTCCGTTTATCGACGAGTTAGAACTGATCCGAGTTGGCGGTAGATTAGAAAATTCAAATTTTACATTTGATAAAAGACATCCAATATTGCTCTTATCTAAGCACACATTGACACGACTCATATTTGTTGAAGAACATATTCGTTTAATGCATGCCGGGCCCCAATTATTATTAGCATCAATAAAAGAACAGGTTTGGCCTATAGGTGGTCGCAACTTGGCCAGATCTGTCGCACACAAATGCCTGAGATGTTTCAGGATGAGGGCTCAAACAGTTAACCCTATAATGGGTCATTTGCCTGAGCAGCGCCTCAATCCAGGTTATGTATTCCAAACCACGGGTGTAGATTACGCGGGACCACTTCTCGCTGCTGACCGTAAAGGACGTGGATGTAAACTAATAAAGGTTTACGTCGTAGTGTTCGTGTGCTTCACCACTAAGTGCTTGCACCTCGAGCTGGTCACAAATTTAACAAAAGAGGCCTATATTGCTGCATTACATAGGTTTATTGCGCGTCGCGGAAAACCAGCGCTTATCTTTTCGGATAATGGTACTCAATTTGTGGGGGCTAAAAATGAGCTTAACGCCTTTTTAAAACAGAACTCTTCATCCATTTCCGAATTTATGGCAAATGAGCACATTAAGTTTAAGTTCATTCCAGCCTACGCACCTCATTTTGGTGGGCTATGGGAGGCTGGAGTTAAATCTTTTAAATACCATCTAATTAGAGTCATAGGCGACTCCCATCTTACTTACGAAGAGTTATATACAGTTCTAGTCAAAATAGAAGCCATACTTAATTCGCGACCTTTATCACCCATGTCATCAGATCCATCCGATCTTAACCCACTAACTCCAGGTCACTTTTTGGTCGGACGCCCTCTTACTGCTCTGCCAGTTCCTCCGCTTGAGAATATAAATCCGACCAGACTACAACGATGGGATCGCATTGAACAAATTCACCAGCACTTCTGGACAAGATGGCAAAAGGAATACGTCTCAGAATTGCAGCAGAAAACAAAATGGAGATCGTGCAAGGGACACCTCGACACAGGAACGATGGTCGTCATCAAAGAAGATGCTTTGCCACCTTTAAAATGGAGTCTCGGACGTATCGTGAGCGTGCACCCAGGCATCGATGGAGTGAATAGAGTAGCTGATATCCAAACGAATAAAGGCGTCATCAGAAGAGCCTTCAATCGAATCTGTCCTCTTCCATTGGATAATGATCCTGTTGAAAGCCAGGACTTTCAACGCCGGGGGGCATGTTAAGGAACCCTTATCTTACGGCCGCCGGACCTCCGAGGGGAATGCACCGCGCGGGGAGGCAGCTGCATCAAATTTGCATGTCACTCTTCGCCGTTCGCTGTTAGCGTGCGCACACAGACTTACGCCCTTTTCAAACTCAAAATTAGTGTTCAAGTGGCATAGTTAATAAGTCTATATAGTATAAACTGCATGTACTAAAGTTGTTTTGCATTAAAATCGTTTAAAAGTTACTGCATACTTCATTCTTCAATCATCCAGTCATCTACCAAGCATTACAAATTCAAAACCCAAAAGCAATTGACACCAAAGTCTACAAGTATATGTTTAATTAATCATTTTAATTATACTAAAATATCTATGAAAATACAATCACTAACTCGTTTGTAACAACAATATATTTTTTTCTTTTCGAGGACCTTCTCTTGATTGATTTTTCTTGCGACTAGCCATCCTAAAAACTACATACATTTCAAAAAAATAAGCATACACAAAAGCGAACTTATCCCTTTAAGGGATTTCTTCCAATTAACCTTCGAGTAAATGAGTGTTAAACACAAGTAAATGGCAGACAAACCAAGCAACATGTACAATACGATAACTTTAAATAGTACAAATGAAAAAGCAAAAACCAAATGAGAGAGCGATAAGCAAACAGTCAATGTAATACATATTACGTAATATCTATATAAATACATATAACATAAATATAATCATAATTATAACAAAAACAGCAACCTAATCAAATAATCATTCGTTCGACTGCCACAATTTCTTTAACTTCCCCTTGAACGATGCTACGGATGCTGCCTTAGGGCGGGAGACAATTTATTCCATAATTTCACGGCGCCCACAGCAAAAGACACATCGTAAACATGAGATCTATGCAGCGGGATAGATAGAGCCATATTCGCACTTGACCGCAGGCAATGGCCACTACCATCCGCCATGTAAAAGAACTTATCTGCAAGGTAAGGAGGAGAAGAAGGAATGAAAAGGACATTATACAAAAGACAAAGAACATGTATGCGGAGACCAAAGCAAAAGAGAGCGGACAAGCATGATCTTCGCATGAACAGGAAGGAAATTCTGCAGACACCTCCAGGAAATAAGGGACGCGAAAAGTTTTCTACTGATCTCAGAAATATGAGGTGTCCGTGACAAAGATTGATCTATGGTAATGCCAAATTTTTTTACAGTAGAAGAGAAAGGTACAGGCGTACCATCAAAGAAAATAACTGGCTTAACTTGATCTGAAAGCTTGAAAATAAGGGGCTTCCAACGACAATAGGCTGCGACTTCTTAGCATTCTTCATCAAATCAAAGAATTGATTCTTTCCCAAGCATGGATTGATTCCAGGTCTAAATTAATTTGCGAAACCAAGGAGCCAAAATCATCAATGCTGGCCGCCGCATAAAGCTGCAAATCGTCTGCATAGACATGGAACGAGTAGGAGAGTGTCTGTGGTTGGTGATTCCGTTAACGAAGACGGAAAAGAGTAATGGAGAGAGTATGCCCCCTTGAGGGACACCAGAAGACAGTTCACACCAGCTAGAAAATCGGTCATCAACTCGAACCCGCTGTTGCCCCCCAAAGAGGTAATCACGAAACTAGGACAGTGAAGTTGGAAATATATTTGAAGAACTAAGTAAACTGAGAAGAATATCAAAATCAACAGTGTTAAAAACACTACTAAAACCTAGGAGCACCAATATAGTCACTTTTCTATATTCTATATTAAGACGAATGTCATCGGTGATCTTAACCAAAGCTGTGGTTATGCTAAAGAATTGAACAAGTTAAGTCTATTTAGACGTGATGAGGGACGTGGATTTACAAAGGATTCAATGCTTTTGGATAAGACGGGAAGAATGGACATAGGACGATACTGCAAAAAGTACGACGGATTAGGGGTTTTAGGGAGAGGTATCACATGGGCGCATTTCCAAATTGTAGGAAACATGCCAGAAGAAAAATAATAGTAATATAGGAAAGGATAAGAGCTATAGAATCCACCACCAGCATAAGCATATCTAAGCTAAGATTACCCTCACCGACAGCTTGTAATATTAGACGTCTTGTGTTTATACTTGACTTCAAATAAATTCACCTAGTCAAAAGTGTTGGAAATACGATTACAAATGTGTAAATTATATACAGATTACAGAATAAGCAATTCTGGTGGCATCAAGCAATTTTGGTGACTTTCAAATTACCACCAAAACCACCAAAATTGATCCACCGAAATTAGAAACAGTGATTAAAAAAATATTTAAAAAATATCCGTATTATTTACTTCCACTTTAACTTTATGTTTAAAGAAAGAGACCTTTAACACTTCTTACACACAATTCACACACAGTCAATGATTGCTAAGTCACTAGAAACATATACCACAAAAATTGTGTCAAAAAGTATTTTGAGCACACCAAAATTAGATACTTACGTGCTGAGTGAACAGATCCAGCAAGGTACGACATGTGTGTCATCGCTCCATGCCGGAGCGGAACTAAACGAACAGGTTAACACACGTTTGCTGGTCTTGTTGCGTTTCGTTCAACCATAAACACATTTTCAATGTTTACCACCAAAATTGTCAATTTCACCCGGACAAGTTTTAGTGCTCAATTTTGAGTATCTATTTATGTATAAATCTTTATTTATATATCCTTATAAGATACTTAAACTAATAAAGATTATAAATAAATGCAATTTTAGTTTAAAACATTGAAGATATGGTTCTATCAAAGACATATATGAGGAACAACGAATACTGGACGCCGCACCAAAATTATCATTTTACCGCAAAAAAAAAATTATGAAACATAAATGACTTTTACAATACTTTGCGATTTGGCATAAGATAATAAATTGTGTCTTCTTTTCAGAAAAAAATTTAAACTTTTAAAACAATTGTTCGCACTATAATTATCAATTCCGCCGCAATTTTTTTTCGCTGAGATAATCACCCTAATGCAGCTCGAGTACTTACCAAAACTAGATATGCGATGAATGACCATGATAAAGGTAAAATATTTCGGAAATGGGGATAACACAATGTCACATCGAATGTAACACAGTGACAAAATAAGTCATAGAAACAAAGACATGTTTCCGCTACGAAAAACAAGGAAAATTATTATGATAATTTACATTTATCTCAGGAAGAATTCAGCTAACTAGACTAAAATTTACGGAAAACTGCATTTTCTAGGACCACCCACCATTAGCGAAATTTTATGCATTCTAGAATTGTGCTGACAAATCTTTTTGCCAGTTACGTTGCGAACGTTATTATACTCTTAATCAACTTTTTCTGTGTTTGTGTGGAAATAAGAGGAAGAAAAGTTAATTTTCAACCGACCTTCCAAAAGAGGACAACAATGAAATAGATGCATGTCTCTTGGTATATTGTTCAACAACAACTCTGTCATTTAGCTATTTTGAAATAGTTTTTTCTATAATGATCTATAAAAAAATCGACTAATAAGTATATTGTGTGTAAACCTAATATATAAAAAACTAGCGACCCGCCCCGGGTAACAATGCTGATAAATTATGCATATAAATCTTCATCTTGAATCATATCTATTAAAAAAAACTGCATTAAAATCCGTTGCGTAGTTTAAATGATCTAAATGGCGACGTGTCAAACGGCTTTTCGCATATAAAAAAATATAAAAATTTATTGTCTAGCAATGTAATGCATGTTTAAAACGAACAGATATACCTTAAATAGATGTGTACCTATATGTGCACATAGTGGAAACCGAAAAGCAAAACGTCCAGCTGTTTATCCGGCCGTCTAGATCCGGCATAAAAATTTAAGGCCCCGGAAAATGTTTATTATACGCCTAGCTACAAGATATTATAATCGGAGCGTCTAAACCACGTGAAGGAGCTCCGCATGCGCCCCGACCGCTAGCCCCGTTACGTTGTGACAGGCTGTCACAATGTCAAGTCAATAGGAATTTTGAAAACATTGTTGTTTTTTTTAATGTTATTGTTACGTGAAAATCCATAGATATAATACTCTAAGTGAAAATCAGTTAACTTATCAGTGTGGTGTGTGCTATGGTCTCTTTTTTTCTATTTTTTTTTTATTATTATTCTGTATTGTTTATTTTTAAGTCTAGTTTTTAATGTCAACACAGCCCCTTCCAACATCGGTGGACCTGTAGACTTGCCCCTTATGTGGGGACAACAAACAATATAAGGGGCAGCGGGGGCTCGCAATCCATACCACCCGCCGTCATGGCACCCGGATGGTTTTCGATCCCCCGCTGCTCAGCGCCTCACAGCCTGCGCCAACGTCATCTCACGTGGACTCTACAGGGGTATTAGTCAGCAGCTCCACCGAGTTCGCTGAAAAGTTGGGTCTATGGAAGTATAACCTGCCGGTCATAAAAAGAATACCCCGCGGCGCGCGGATTTCAGTGGCCCGCTGCCTCACCACAGTCGTCGCCAAAGTCGTCGCTGAGAATTCAACCCAAGCATGGGAGCGTCTACTCACATTTCCCTACACAGTCCTCCATGCTGACAGAGCTAATAAGAACTCTCTCACTACTCAAATAAAAAATAATACCAGAGGCTTTACGGAACCACATATTAACCCCCAAAACGTTAAAAGAAATCGACCTAACTCTCAACAATATTATAAAATTAAAACCATAGAAAGTAAAATATCGGAGGGTAATGTGAGTGGAGCTGCCCGGCTACTTTTCTCCAGCGACGGATTGGCGACACACTCAGCCGAAACATTTGCCGCCCTTAGGGACAAGCACCCAACCCCCCCCGCTTCTATACAGCTGCCAGATCCCCCTTCTCCAGATGATGACACCATCACCATAACCGAGGAGGCAGTACAAGAGGCTATTTTCTCGTTCCCGAATGGGTCAGCTGGTGGTCTAGACGCGCTGTCACCTCAGCACTTGAAGGACCTGACAACTGTGACTTCTGGGGATGCTGGAACGGCTCTTCTTAAGGAGATAACCGCCCTGGTGAACCTCATGCTGTCCGGCCGCGTCAACTCGGAAATAGTCCCCGTCCTTTATGGTGCAAATCTAGTAGCCCTCGCCAAAAAGGACGGCGGTATTCGCCCGATTGCCGTCGGGAGTACCCTCAGGCGCTTAACATCCAAGCTGTGTTGCCGAAAATTTCACCAGAGGCTGGGTAAAATATTCAAGCCGCGACAACTGGGTGTCGGAGTAAAAGGCGGCTGCGAGGCAGCGGTACACTCTGCACGTTCCTTTTTGAGTCGTCCGAACTACGAGGTATTTTTAAAAATTGATGTAAAAAATGCATTTAATTCGGTCGATCGCGGCGCCCTCTTAGTCGAAGCCAGAAAAGAATTGCCAGAGCTTTATGAGTATCTCTGGCAATGCTATGGGGCACCCACTAAATTACTTTTTGGTGACAACACTATCCCATCAAGTGTGGGATGCCAACAGGGAGACCCGCTTGGACCTGCTTTATTTAGTTTGGCTATTCATCCGGTGATCTCAAATCTATATTCCAAATTTAATATGTTGTTCCTGGACGACGGTTCCCTAGGTGGAGACGCCACCACCGTTTTACAGGATTTACATATAATAGTGGAAAAATTTTCTCACATTGGACTTTGCCTAAATTCAACAAAATGTGAAATTTACCTTCCTAATCATCTTTCATTGGAAAAAAGAATTGAAATTATTACAAATTTTAACGCAGTCTTACCAAACATTTCGGTCCTATCAAATTCATCCCTCACACTTTTATGCTCTCCAATTTTTGATGAAGCAGTAAAACCCATCATAAATTGCAAACTAAACCTCTTTAATAGCACATCAGACCTTTTATTTGAAATTAACCCACATATGGCACTTTTTATTATCCGATTCTGCTTATTCACACCAAAATTCATGTATTTAATCCGCAGTTGCCCGATATGGAAATTTCCATCTATTTTATCAGCCATAGACAATTCCCTTCGGTCGACAATTTCAAAAATATTAAACGTTAATTTCGATGACAGAACCTGGACTCAAGCGGTTCTCCCAATAAGATTTGGGGGCCTGGGCGTTCGCTCGTCGACTGCAGTGGCACTTCCGGCGTTCTTGTCCTCCGCCTACAGCTCGTTGTCTCTTGTCGGTATTATTTTAGATCTTCAACAGATTTCCGACACAAAGCTAGCGAGCCTGGCGGAGGCAAGAAATGCTTGGTGTGACTCTTGTCCGGGAGCTGACATTCCATCCTCCAAATCTTGTCAGAGGGCCTGGGACGCACCTCGTCTCAAGGCATCCCATACAGCCCTGATCGACAATAGTTCTGACGACTCAGATCGTGCCCGTATCTTGGCGGTGTCTGCGCCTGAATCAGGTCACTGGCTCCGCGCTCTGCCCTCCCACAACGTGGGAACAGTTCTTGACCCAGGCTGCCTGCGAATAGCAGTTTGCCTGAGCCTTGGGTCAAGAATATGCATCCCACACACGTGCTCCTGCGGCAAGGGCGTGGATCAGCTGGGTCGACACGGCCTCTTATGTCCCAGAAGCGCCGGTCGCCTATACCGTCACGGCGCCATAAACGACTTGGTCCGCCGTTCGCTTGCTACCGCCTCTGTACCTGCAATTTTGGAACCCGTGGGTATGGCCAGAGACGATGGCAAGCGTCCGGATGGCGCCACTTTGGTACCGTGGAAGCTGGGGCGAGTCCTGGTGTGGGACGCAACATGTGTCGACACGTTCGCCGCGTCCCACATCCAGGCGACTCGTTCACAAGCCGGCGCAGCTGCCGACCAGGCTCAAATCCTCAAGCGCCGCAAATACTCATCTTTGTCTAAAGATTATGAATTTGCGGCACTTGCGGTAGAGACATTAGGACCCTGGTCGGCCGATATGAAGGCATTTATGAGGGCCCTGTCGCCTCGGTTGGTACGTGTCTCAGGGGACCCCAGAGCTGGCGCGTACCTCTCACAGAGGATCGCTCTTGCGATCCAAAGAGGTAACGCCGCCAGCGTAATGGGAACCATGCCGCAGGCAGACCTTCTGGATGGGGTATTCTTTTTATAGAAAATGTATATATTTTATTCTTATTTTTTCTAATTAGTTTTAACAAATTGTACATAATAATTATCCTTTCTTTTATGTTTATCTGTAGTTTTTAGTATTGTAAATATTATATTGTATGTGTTTATTTTAAAATAAACTTTATATTCAATGATCTATAAGCATACATAGGGACAGCAGTAAGCGACTTTGTTTTATACTATGTAGTGATTTCATAAATAAAAGCCCGATTCAACTTGAGAACGTCACTAAACGGAATGGAACAAAATATAAAGATTATAATAAGAACTTTGTTGTTTTGTAATAGTGACCTGTTAATTTGAAAAAAATAGATCCTAAAGCAATTATACAACAAAAGTTAAAAATTATAGTTAATTCTGTAGTCACAAGTGAAATCAGGACTTGGTATAATAAAAAAAAACCAAATACCTTCATTTGCTTTAGTTTTGGGGTTTCAATCCCGGAATTTTTCGTACCCCGGGACAACGGGAGTTTCGTATCGGGAATCTCGGGTTTGGAAGCCTTGCTCTAGTGATTGAGCCCTGCCCACGTCACCGCGGCAGTAGCGACGTACAATACCTACTAGTCTTGTCAAAGTTTGGCGACGCGCCAACCCTTGTCGCTGATACTCTCCTGGTACCCGCTCTCAACTCGTTTCCACGAAAACACAGTTTTTTCAATAAAAACTGCGATTTGAAAAAGTGTGTCGGTAGGGAACTTTTGTTTTCTTGAACGCTAGAGTTGGTCTGCAAAATAGTCTACGAATTCTACAAAAGATGGAGTAATTATTGTACTCGTATTAAGCGGTTTATACACACGTGAAATTGTCAGGAACGGCCCGGCATGTTATAGAGTTGCCGAGCCGGATGTACGGGTGCAGTCCCTGATGAAGAGCTCCATACGAGTTCGAAACATGTCGGGCCGTTCCTGACAATTTCACGTGAGTGCAAACCACTAAAAAAAATAATGTGTCACGAAAGTTTAAATAATATTAAAAATAGAGTAATTTATTAAAGAAATCCGCAACGCGTTATTAAACTGTTTGTTCACATAACATGACAAAATTGAGCCCAAAATTTGCATCAATTGTTTTCAATAAAATCTTACGTCACTCCAGGGCCGTAAGTGGGATTCTCTGCTTGTTACGCAGGGAGAAAATATCACTTTCTGGCAAAGGTAAGACGTAAAACTTTAGACAAACCACGGGCGGTAATTCGTAAAGCCCTAGATTGCGTATTTATGACAAACACCTGCGATCCGGGACGCCCTAGGCGGTCAATTCGAGAATGTCCCAGATCGCAAGTATGTAATGTACTATCAGAGTTCCCTGCGGAAGTTTATATAAGACAATTTTAAGTAGGCTAATAACTGTTGAGAGTGAAGTGGGATTCAATCCGTGGGATTGATTTGTAAACCGACTAATAATATTATATCGTGTGTGTTTTTATTTTTACTTATCAAAAGCATCTATAAGAGTTTTGTAACAGTGCCCCGTAACACTATTTTTGTTTCACTGCGTCGAGAGACCCCCATATATATATGACAAATGGCTATGAACGACGTCTGTGTCGCACAAACTGCGCGCATTATCATTCTAATCTCGCGGATCGCATGGCTGCCGGCCAAGAGCCAGTGCGGTATACTTGCTTATAAACTGACGGAGAAGAATTGGGTTTCACGTTGATTCAGAGTATTAGAGGTCGTATTGTTATTAAAACTTTAGTGAGTCATATTTAGTTATTGTATTAAGTGGTTTACACTCACCTGAAATTGTTAGGAACGTCCCAACATGTTTCGAACTCGTATGGAGCTCTTCATCAGGGTCATGGGACACTACACAAAACGGCGACATTTCATTTGTCCGAACGCATCACTATTCCGGATTTTCATAATTCCGAATTGCCATAATTGATGAAATATTTTGATATTGTTTAGGATATCATATAACCCTAACCTAACCTAATTAAATTGTATAGCATACCATCCACGGCAAATATCATCATTTGGCGTGATAGCGCTTTCGGTATTATGAAAATTCGGAATTATGATGGATTCGGATAAATGAAACTTCGAAATTTTTGGGTCTTCCGCTTCATCAGGGCCGTTTCTGTCAATTTCACGTGAGTGTTAACCGCTTGATACAATAATTAGAGTTTTTTTTTATTTTTAGGGTTCCGTACCCAAAGGGTAAAAACTGATAGGGTGGATTGGCTTAAGAAAGAATTAAAACGTAAAATAGTAAACATTATGTTTATATTTGTATATGAGAAAGAATAGAATAAATTACATGACACTGTACATCAATCAATTTTAAAATAATTCCTAAAACAAATTCAAAATACATCATAGACAAACATGGGCAGCATCACGACCTTCCAACACCTTCTCCTGATGTTCGTTCATGTTGCTGAGACACGTCTCTATACATGCATTAATCTTGCACAGTGTCTTTCAAACTTTACTTTTGAAAGTGGTTTTGTCATTACATCAGCTAACTGAATCTCAGTTGGCCAGTAGCTGATATTGATCAGTCCGTTCACGAAGTGTTCGTGTATAAAATGGTATCGCACATCTATGTGCTTCGACCTTTTGTTGAAGGATCCAGATTTTACAAGTTGAATCGAACTTTGGTTGTCAACGCGTAAATTTATTTTTATATCCATATCGGTTATTTCCTTCACTAAAGATTTCAGATGCAATGCCTCTTTGCAACAGTCTGCTGCGGCTATGTACTCGGCTTCGGTCGACGATAACGCCACTATAGGCTGTCTTTTGGATGCCCATACGATTGGTCCATCTGCTATCATGAGAACGGAGCCCGAAGTGCTTCTTCGCGTTAATGGATCTCCAGCATAGTCCGAGTCGCTGTATGCATCGATATTCTCTATCGGCGTGTTTCTTTTGAATAAAATGCCTTTGTCTTTGGTTCCAACCAAATACTTAAATATTTTCTTCAGTTTTGTGACATCTTCTCTAGTGGGATTTTCGACCTTCCTGCTAACTTGATTGACCGCTTGTGCAATGTCTGGTCTAGTTCTGGTAGACAGGTACAGTAAACTTCCCACTGCCTCCCTGTAGGGATATTCCTTCTCCTGGGCAGTTTCCTGTATCGACTTCGAATCACTACTTGTACTTGCGGGCGTGTCACAAGGTTTGGCATTTTTCATATTATATTTTTTCAGTACATCATTTATATAAGAGCTCTGAGTAAGAATTATTCCTTCTTTTGAGTTTCTTATTTCCATACCCAGATAAGTACTTGGAGTTTGATTCTTTTTCATTTCAAATTTGGTTTCAAGCTTCTTCAAAATAACTTCGATCTTTTTCATGTCTTTTCCTATGACAAGTCCGTCATCGACAAATTATCCGATTATTATTGACTTATCTTCGTTTATGAAAACGCATCGATCGGTTTTTATCGTCTTGAAACCCAACTCAAACATCGCTTGGGTAAAAGTTTTGTTCCAAGTGAATGGAGCTTGTTTTAGTCCATATAACGACTTTTTCAGCCGGCAAACTACTTCAGTAGTGTTGCAGTCAGTTTTATAGCCAACAGGTAATTTCATATAAACTTCATCTGTCAACTCTCCGTACAAGAATGCTGTCTTTACGTCAAATGTCATGAAGTGGTAAGATTTGGATGCGGCAACGGCTAATAAAGTTTTCAATGCAGATTGAGCCACGACTGGACTATATACGTCTTCAAAATCCAGGTTTCCCTTCTGCTCGCAGCCACGTACGACTAATCTGGCCTTGTACGTACCGTCATCTTTAATCCGAAATACCCATTTGTTCGACAAAATTTTGTGTCCTTTGGCTTCTGACCTGTTAACTAGTACCCAGGTGTTATTTTTCTGTAATGAATCCATTTCAGACTGTATTGCCTTCTCCCAATTTTGTCTGTCGGTGCCCGTCACTGCATCTTGATATGTAAGAAATGAATAGTCATAATTATCATTACTATCTGAAGTAAACATAGTCACGCAACGACTTAACTCATAGTCTTTGGTCCATGCTGGTGGTCTCACTTCTCTTTGTGGTCTTCCACTTGAGGGAGGTGGGTCAGTTGGATCTTGACTGGAGCTGGAAGAAGGAAGATTTGTAAGTCCCTGAAAAGGTAAGTTATTATTAATATTGTTTTGATTTCAGGTTCTTCAATCTCAATTAATTCGTCCGTTTTTGGTCCTAGAGTAGAGTCCTCGTTTTTCTCAGGAGAAGTATTGCCATAATGCATCTTTTCGATTACTTTTGCGTCTCTGCTGATAACAACGTCATTCTTTTCCGGTATGTAGATTCTAAAGCCTTTGGTATTATTCGCATATCCCAAAAATACTCCTTCTGTCGCTTTGGCTGTGAATTTTCCTCTTCGGTTCTTGTTCATCACAAATGCTCAATTTCCAAACACGTGTAAATGATTTCCCGATGGTACTCTTCCTACCTACTTCTCATATGGGGAGTTTCCTTTGAGAGCTTTTGCTGGGCTTCTATTTATCAAATAGTTTGTAGTATTCACTGCTTCTGCCCATAGATATGCAGGAATATTGGAATCCAGCATCAGACATCTTGCTTTATCCATCAGCGACCGATTTTTCCTTTCACTCATGCCATTTTGCTGCGGTGTATAGGGTGCAGATAATCTTCGGCTTATACCGTTATCATTGAGGAATTTGTCAAACGATTTCGACCTATATTCGCCTCCATTGTCAGACTGAAGGTTTTGAATTTTCTTCTTATGAAACAGTTCTACATAGTTTTTATACTCCTTGAATTTTTCGATTACTTCGCTCTTTTCTTTTAAGAAGTAAACACAGCAGTATCTTGTATAGTCGTCAATAAATGTAACGAAATACTTTGATCCGGCCATTGATTTATGCTCAAAGGGGCCACATACATCGCTGTGAATTATCTGGAGCACTTCGGTAGAGATTATTTGTTCATGGCTTTGGAATGGTAGAGTGGTAAATTTACTCTTGATACAAGTCTCGCAGGTACCCAAAGTTTTTTCTTTAAAGTCAAGTCCTCGCATCATTTTATTTTTAACCATTTCCTTTAGGTCTCTTTCATTGACATGCCCTAATTTCTTGTGCCATTTCATAATTTCGCTTTCAGCACGTGAAATTTGCTGTCTCTTCCGGCTTATCGAATTCAATGAAATACAATCCATTTCTTCTTTTAGCTTTTAAGCTAACACTTCCGTCTTTTATGACGCTGGCTTGTTCCTTTTCAAATAAAACTTTATAGCCATGATCTGTAATTTTGCTTACTGACATCAAGTTGTTTGACAAATCTGGTACATATAATGTGTCAGTTATATTATGCTTGCAATCTTCTGTATAGAGTTCAGCTTTTCCTTTCCCTTTAACTTCGGTCGTATGCTTTTCTGAAGCTAGTCTTAGAGTGTCAGACGCAGGGATTAAGTTACAGAGTATACTTTTGTCACCCGTCATATGTGACGTACAGCCACTATCCAGACACCATAAATTGCTTATACATTTCGACGTTTCTGTTGTTAGACAGATGTTGTATGTCTTTTCTGGACCTTTAGTTTTCTTAGGGTTCTTCTTTGACCAGCAGGTTTCTGTGGAATGCCCTTTCTTCTTACAATTGTTGCAATATAGTACCTTTTTGTTTGTCTTAGCATAAAATGCTTCTGAAGTTTGAGGTTCACTTGTTTCGCTTTGCCTTCTTGCTTCGTACTCTTCTATGATTTTAACTTTTAAAATGTCAGGACTTGGTAAAATATCTCTCGACTCAATTGCCGTTCTGAAGCTATCGAAATTTGTAGGTAAACTGTATAGCATCATAATGCTTAATAATTCTTGATGAATTTTGACATCGATGTCTTCTAATTTACCCACTACGTCCATAAAGTTACTGAGATGGTCTCTCACATCTCCTTGTGAAGTCATTTTCTTTAATACTAGCTGCTTTAATAGCGTAGCCTTTCTCGCAGGTCCTGAAATTTGGTGTACAGATTTTAGTTTATCCCACACCTCCTTGGATGTGTTACATCCCTTTATTTGCTTAAGTTCTGGTGGAGATATAAGTAAAAGTAGCTCTGACCTTGCCTTTAAGTCTTCCTTTAGGAACGCACTCTTTTGTTCGGCAGTCGCAGTTGCCGCTAACGTTTTTTCACCACTAGCGTACTCCCACAGATCGTATCTTATGAGAATCGCCTGTGCTTGTAAGCACCAGGTATCGTAATTCGATTTTGTCAACGGTTCTATGCTTCTTAGACTTGAGCTCATTTTCAAGATTTTATTATCTCATTTACTCACGGTTTTAATTATGTTTCTTCCATTTGCCACTAATTATTTAACGCTCTGCTACCACTGATAGGGTGGATTGGCTTTAGAAAGAATTAAAACGTAAAATAGTAAACATTATGTTTATATTTGTATATGAGAAAGAATAGAATAAATTACATGACACTGTACATCAATCAATTTTAAAATAATTCCTAAAACAAATTCAAAATACATCATAGACAAACATGGGCAGCATCACGACCTTCCAACAAAAACGGGACCCTATTACTGAGACTTCGCTGTCCGTCCGTCCGTCCATCCGTGACATCCGTCCGTCCGTCCGTCCGTCCGTCTGTCACCAGGCTGTATCTCCAGAACGGTGATAGCTAGACAGTTGAAATTTTCACAGATAATGTATTTCTATTGCCGCTATAGCAACAAATACTAAAAATAAAATAAAATAAATATTTAAGGGGGGCTCCTATACAACAAACTTGTTTTATGGTACGGAACCCTTCATGCGCGAGTCGGACTCGCACTTGCCCAATTTTTTTATATAGGTACAACATAGTGACTCCACGTACCCTGATGGTAATTGAAAAGTGGAGCCTAAATCGCAATGGCAAAGGCCAAGACCCCAACGGTGCCCTGTCAGTTGACACTGCCATACTAACCTGCGAAATACTTCTTCATTCTTCGGTTTCAGGGTCCCATGTTGAACGAAGGAGGAAAAATATGGCTGACAGAGAGTACCACCAATTGCCCATTTCTTACGGCAAATCTGATTTTCGTCTGGGTTTTAAGGTTCCCTACTTCAATCGCCAAAAACGGATCACTTGTTATGATCACTTTGTTGTCCGTCTTCTGTCAAGTTCCTTTTCTCAAGAACCCGTGGAGTCAAGCTAAAATTAATATCAAATACTCAGGTCTGCTATCCCGTGAAGCAGTGAAAATATCAAAGTTCTACCTATGTCAATGCATACATTAACAGTTACAGGAAAAGTTAAGTTTGTACCTCGGTACAGGTTATCTTTTCGTTACAATAATATGCAGTGCTTTCATAGTTTTTACGGAACCCTCAGTGCGCGATTCCGACTCGAATTTAACCGTTTTTTTCGCACATTTGTCTAGGATGCTACCACACAAAATGCGTTAGCGTATATTTCGTGTTTCCACAAATGTATCGCCCACTAAGATACTGAGCAGAAACATACCCTTATTGCCAAACTTTGCACATCGGGAGCGCGACTAAGTGACTTTTGCGAAGTTGTTTTTTTTTATTAATGTGCAGAGTATGTTCATACTCATTATTCTAACTCTGTGAGCTATAGACCTTGCGCCCAGCGATGCGCAAATCATGGACCTAATTCGAGAATGCCGTTTGAGAGATCGCCAAACGTCAAATCTCTATTAGATAACAGTGATTTTGAACATTTGAACTGTCATTAAAATGCGATGAACTTCAAGTGACATATATCTCATCTCAATTTTGGAAATACGAAGGCGATTATGATTGTCAAAAATACTAGTCATGCACATGAATTTCTGTTCTAAACGAAATGTAACTGACTAATTTCACTCACTACACGGTCAAGTTAAGTATGCGCCTGTTTTCAATGTCGTCACATACAAAGCAAAATAAGCGCAACCGGATTGGCGAAGTTGCGCCTAAAGATATCGCCATTTGTCAAGTAGGGGCGGTTCTCTATCGTTTGCCCGAATTTCATAAGCCATAATCTATCTCTTGCCATAATATTCATTTGCCATAAATATTTTATTCTCTGTAAGCTGAAACTTTTCGGGACCTAACGATTTCTCCATGAATAGTATTAAAGAAATCCCGAAGAGTTTATGATTTATGAAATAAAAAGTTTCTGTCAAATGAAAATTATGGCAAGTGATACATTTATGACAAATGAAATTCGGGGAGGTGAAATGCTCCCAGTAGGGACACGTCAAAAGTGACGGATGGCAATGTAATAGAGACATCTCCATCATCTCTCTAAAATTGGTCGAATTACCCCCCATGTTACTCAAAGGAAGGAGAACAATTTATGTATTTAGTTCTCGCGCTATATCACTCATTTATCCCTATCACTCCCGCTATACAGGGAGTCATAACTCCTGAATCACGTATCCTAAAATTAGATACCTAATTGCTTGAATTAGTCTTTGTATTTTTTCGATCGAATTTTTTATTCTGAATTTCGTACATATACATGGTTATTTAAATAGTTAAGACAGTGTCGAACGTCGTATTGAGGCCCTGGGTCATATGTCCATTATTCAGTCATAAAGACATATTGCTAAACTAGGGATACTGCAGTGCCCCATTGAATTAGGGCAAAATGAAACTGCGGCAAAGTATGGATCGCCCGGCGACCGATATACAGCTATAATCACCAACACATGTGCTTAAAAGTCCATACTTGTCGAGCCGTCGTCATTCTGACACCCGTGACCTTGTCCAGTAATGTACTATCGCCGTATGGGGACCCAGTGAGAGCGGTTTACCGATATAGTTTTTTTTCATACAAAAAATTTATTCAGAAATTTAATTACACTGCCGCTGGGTGGGGAGTTGGGGACCCAGCCATTGAGAGCGATTTACTGCTTTGGTTTCCAGTAAGCACAATGTGTACCTAGGTATATAGTGTAACGTTCATTACGTACAAGACTAATTATCGTAAATATTTGACTACAGAAGAATAGAAACTGCGAAGTGAAAATTCGGCGAAATTAAACATTCGACCAAAAGTAACTCTAAAAATAATACCGCGTTTCTCAGGCAGCGATTAAACTATAAAATGACTAGCATAGAGGAACGCCTGCAATGCATTGTATTTGAAATTAATAAATGACAGTTAAAGGTTATGTGTGCGCTCCAGATGCGTTTAACCATCAAGTGGCATCCTGTCGCTTGCCTACTTCGTACTACACAGTTTTTTTTTAAATATAAATCCACAGTACAAATAACTACCTATATTATGTGAAGCAAGTATACGAGTATATTCCGCTATAAATGGGACCATACCCAAAAGGGTCAGGGGACGAACTTTGTGACTGTGCAAAAAACTCCCCTACTTTATTATCTTGGACCGGATATTATGTCGTGGAAAGGTTTATGAATTCTGCCATTCAATTGGGTACTGGACGTCATTAGTGGCTTAGCATACTGAGGGGGACTCTGGAGTTCGAAGTTTATATCGTGCTGTTCCTCTCATTCTCATGTTAAACTGTATTCGAATGAGCGGGACGGTGTGACACGATTTTCGTACTTCGAAGGTACCCCTCTGGACTTTGAAGGCTCAAGCCCGAACGGACGCACGTAATTGAAGAGAAAACGTGTTCGGGTTATGGGATTGGCATGGGGATGTTATAAAAAAAAATGTTTTTTTTTTTGTAGTTTTTTTGATGAGCCGTTGGCAAGACACCTCCGAGAGGTCTCTGGTGTAATATATATGTACTATATTTACTTTGGCAATGTGTTTTTTTAACATTACCGTTGGACATGTTTTATAGTTAAGATAAATATACTGAAAAATACATGCGCGATCAGTATTTTACATTGAGGTATTATTTATAATAGAGCCACAGACCCGAACAAAATTGTCGAAAAAAGTGGCACTGTGCTGTCATGTTCAAGTAGATGCCAATAACGCTAATTTATAATTTACAACTACATAATTACTTCGTACAAAATAACTCTTTACTCAAACGTTTAAGTGTCAAATTGGCTTACGTACTTATTACCACAAATATTTTTCGAGTAAATTAACTTTTTTAGCGTATTCTGACTCATGTCTCTTGTCAAACTTGGAACATGGCACGAATGGAGCAGATTTTAATAGTTATACATACTAAAAATATTTTCTTTATTATTTTATTTAGGTATTAAAATATATTTGTTGTTTGACTAAATAAACTCGTAAATTGTTAATAACAAATTAAGTTACGTTTTTATTTAACAACTGCATAAAAAGGTCCCGACACTGCATAGAAGGGAACAGTAATAATGACATTATGATTTCTCAACTCATCTTGTTCTATTATGTGAAATGAGAGTATGGCAAGTGCAAACTATTAAACAAAATTATTTTTATTAATTTATTAATGTAAGCTGTAGGATCTGCCTGTAAAAGGCATATATGTTCATAACACTGGTTCACTCGCCGCCGCACACATAGCAATGTCATGCGTTCACTCTCGCCCTCGGCTCGCGTGTAACTAAGCGCAGCATCCTATATGACGTGCGCCTGAGACAGTGTATATCTATTTATGTATAGATACCTACTACCACAAACACTACATCACCATTTTACGCTTCTTTTGTATACATTGTCATTTTTTTACGTTTTTATTCAATTTCCAACGTTGTTTAAGATCGCGTGGGAATCTTTAATAAAAAAATAGGATAATTATTTATTGCACTCCTTTATTAATTTATAAAATATAAAATTATAGCGACTCCTTAGATTTTTGTTCTGTGATGAGGTGCATTTTGTAGGGACAGAGTTATTAATTGTAATCTAAAATATGCTTTGATTTTACATAGGATTCGTTAATTAATCAATAGAATCTGCGTAAAAAAGAATATACCGACCTTTTTATTTATTTTATAGCTGTTATTTCTGCAATTTTTCACTGAAAATTAAGTCATTTTTGAGACCCGTCACGTGTCATGGTCTAAACGAGACTGATCGCCCAACTAATGCGATTTGTGATTTTGCATTAGTTGGGAGGGTGCCATTTTTTCCGTCGGATTGTGTGTCCATGTAATTAATACGTCAATGGTATTTTAACTCTTTTTAAATATCAACTACTTTCTACTTTCTACCCCGTAAACTGCCCAGCCAAGCCATTATGAAAAACGTCCTGTTTATCACTTTGGCCGTAACATTTGATATAGTGCAATGTGATTAATTGATAGTCAATTGTTCTCGTGAATAATCTATACAATTATAAAATTCTAAGTTTGCATTGAAAATCATTTTTCTGTCAAGGGTCATGATTTTAGAATAAATCTTAATACCATCATGCAGGATCGTCTCTTGTTTTGTATGGGCGGCGCCATGCCAGTCTAACGCCATCTGTTGTTCATAATTTATTTGTCGTCATCACGCTGAAACGGCTGGACAAATTTTAACCAATCGTGGGCACCCAAATTTAGGATACTTTTTATCGGTCTAGAAAAAAAAAGAAAAAGAAAAAAAAAAGTACGCGGACGTAATAGGTTGTTGTGGTTGCGGGCACTTCCCAGTATATATTCAATAACATAAAAAAAAATTACAACACGGTTGGCGCAGTGGTTAAGCAGCTGCCTACTGAGCCGACGGCCCTGGGTTCGAATCCCGGCAAGGGCAAATATTTGTGTGATAAACTAGATTATTTGTGACTGGGTCATGGATGTTATTTGTATTTAAGTATGTATTTTTGTATTTATCTATAAGTATGTTTATCGTCGTCTAGTTTCCATAACACAAGCCTTACAGAGCTTACTGTGGGACTAGATTGACATGTGCGAGGTTGTCCGATATTAAAAAAAAAAGATATCTTTGTCCTTTATCACGCCTAAACGGCCGCACCGATTTTGAAAATGTTTGGTATACAGGGTGGAACATTTTTAAAGACTTTGCTGATAGGATAATGTCATCTGTGTGATCTACAATCGACCTATTATAATTGTAAAGCTGGATTTGAAAGTCATCAAATAAAATATTTTAATACCAGTTTACCCTTTAAGTTAAGCGATGTTCAAAGGATGCTAGGGTTGATATGTGCAGACTCTTATACTAATGTTTAACAAACTGTATTTCAAAAATGGATACAAATATTTACATAGTTCATTGGTGAAAAATTAAGTGCTCAGTCTTAACAATTCCCTGTTTGCTTAAAAGTCCCTTGATCTATTCCACCCTGTATATTCGAGGTTATCGGATACTTTTATCCGACTACGGAGAAGCAAAAACACCCAGTAACGGTATACTAGGTAACGGCAGGGGTCGGACTCACGCACCGAGGGTTCCGTACAAAAACACTTATTTCATCTTAACTGGTCGGGTTAAGTTAAATTTGCATCTGGTATGTATGGCGCCGGATACAAATGAGGTACAAAACGCTTAACGCAATGTTCGTTGTTATAGCGGCGACAGAAATACATCATCTGTGAAAATTTAAACTGTCTAACTACCACGGTTCATGAGATACAGCCTGATGACAGACGGACGGACAGCGGAGTACCTTGTAGTAAATAGGGTCCCGTTTTTTAGCCTTTGGGTAATACGGAATCCTAAAAAACAGTGTGGGAGCACCATAATATAGCAGAAGGCTAGCGAGGGTGCTTGCTCTGAATCACTTCAAACGGGGCACTGAACTATACTACGAAACTAAATGGAGCTTGGCGAATGCAAATTGAGCATTTTCTTTCGTTTTGCTGAACAATACGCTTCAAATGAATCGGGGTGACCTTTGAAAAATGGGTAAGTTTTATAGATTTAGATATCATAATGTAAGGTAACTTAAAAGACTCCCAAATCACGCAAAGGGCCCCCAAGGACCTGCAGATTCAAACAAAAACCAAAAAAAATAAGTAACTTAAAAGTATTGACACAGGTGGATAATAAAAGTAGATAAAAAAAATATAATATGATCCACTGCAATGTGTAATATAAGCACCAACCATCACCATTTTTAGCTGATATTAATCTGGAGCAGATTATTTTTCTATAGAATTCAGTATTTTGGTCAATCAATTTTTCTCTGCTGCCGTGGGTGACTCTTTAAAACTACGATTTTCGGTGACAATATTGAACAAAACCTTTGTAATTGCAGCAGTTATAAGTCTTTTCTTATATAGACTATCTCTTGCATATTGAAAATATATTACAAATTATCAACACTTTTCTAAGAAGTTTAATCACCATTGTCCCCTGGGTGACGGGAGAGAATAAAAACAACTAAAAGTTGATCCACCCATTTATTTCGGAACAACGAAGCATGACGATAAGTAATATTTTGAATTTGGCTGATCACAAATATACATATTATGACGTATGCACATTATTGCCATATATGAAAAATGTTTGTAGCGCCACTATCCCTAGGCAGGAACTTGTTAGGCTATATGTAGTACATACTGGACTGGAGATACCCACACGTACATATTATGTACGTGTGGGTATCTCCAGTCCTGTGTTTTACGAGTATGAGTATGGGCATTGGACGCATAAGGAAACTGTCGTATCGTAAGACAGTCGCTCGACAACTTGCAGAAGTAGCCTCTCGACAGAAATGTTATGGCGGTGTTGACGGCTCTTTTTAAATGATGAGCGTAGAGCGTATACTAAGAGTAGGTACTAGGGTACTAGCAAAATCTAGTCTTATTGTTTTTATGGAGGAGTCAAATCTCCCAGAAATTTATTTCGTCGAGTCTTTCATTTCACAGAAAAATAATTTCGCAGAATTATTGATTTGGTTAGGTTAGGTTTGTTTTATAACAATCTCAAATAGTTTACGGTTGCAAGGAAAAATGCTTGCTACGAAATGATTATTCACCAGAACGAAACGTTCGACGAAAAATTATTCTAGGAGTCAATATAAACCCGTTTTTATGAGTATGGCTATCGGACACACGGGGAAACTGTCGTAGCGTAAGTCACTCGACAACTTGCAGAAGTAGCCTCTCCACTGAAATGTTACTTGACGGCTATTTTTAAACGACGAGCGAAGAGCGTATACTAAGTGTGGGGCGAAATAAATTTCTACACTATAGCGTAGAAATTTATTTCGTCGTATGTTTCGCCGAAAAATTATTTCGTAGATATTTTTTCCTAGCAACCGCAAACTATTTGAGATTTTTGTAAAACTAACCAAACCTAACGAAAATTAATGACCCAAACATGGACGTGTAACGTAACGTAACGCAAATAAATAAATTTTGACATGAGGGCCAGTTTTAGGGGACAAACCAGAAAAAAAAAATGGCAAAGTATATCGTGTGTTATAATAGCAAATGAAAGGGTACATTATGAACATCTCAAATATATATATATTTTATAATTCTAAATTAAACGGTTTTGAAGTTATTTACGAAAATGAGCAAAACTTGACAATTTCCCGCACACTCCTTATTTCCTAAAATAGTGTCTAAAAAAAAAGTTAGGTATTAAAAAAAAAAACTACTTACTAGATCTCGTTCAAAACAGTTTTCGTTGGTAGTTTTTATAGTAATGTACCTACATCATATGTTTTATTTAGATTTTCATTTTCTTATTTTAGAAGTTAGAGGGGGGGGGGGGGAACTTTTTTCCACTTTGGAAGCGTCGGTCACGCAAACTATTCGGTTTAGAAAAAAAACATTTTAGAAACGTCGATATCATTTTTGAAGACCTATCCATAGATACCCCACACGTATGTGTTTGATGAAAAAAAAAATTTGAGTTTCAGTTCTAAGTATGGGGAGCCCCAATATTATTATTATTTTTTTATTTTTGCATCAAAATCTTAATGCGATTCACAGAATACATCTACCTACCAAGTTCAAACAGTAGCTCTTATAGTTTCGGATAAAAATGGCTGTGACATACGGACGGACAGACGGACAGACAGACGGACAGACAGACATGATGAATCTATAAGGGTTCCGTTTTTTGCCATTTGGGTTCGGAACCCTAAAAACAGAATTTAGTTCAATACTTATAGATTACAGAAAAACATTTAAGAAGTCTATGGTATTGAAAGTAACACCGTTTAACTAGTACGAATATTTAGTTTTCGCTCAATGGCCAAATGACTTAAATTTTAAAAATAGCATTGCAACGGTAAATGAAAGAGTAAGATAAATAAATTATACATTTATAAAAATAGCATGTTCTATTATTTACTTTTGTCATACATATTTTGGCCGAGAAGCGTGATTTTTTTGAGATAACTAACCTTTTTGCAGAAAAAAAAGATCAATAATTAAAAACGTTAGTATTTGGTAACAGATTGCGCTGATTCTATAAGTGATATCGCTTGTGTATATAAAAGGTTTATAGTAAATTTATTCAGAATTATTTCGTTACTGTACACTTTATATGTATCGTACACGGTTTTCTTTTAAAGTGGAAAATACCGCGCTCCGGGACACATTCGAGGGCGCGGGGGGATGACGCTCACCTCTGAGAGGGGGGGAGAGTAGAAAAAATTGAACTTGGCTCTATAACCTACATATCCTGATAGACAAAAGTTGTCCTTTAATTTTGCCAAATTGTCCATACATTTCAATCTAATTTTCTTGAACTATATGGAGATAAGAGTTTTCCAACAGCAAAGTTATGTTTGCCCATCTGTACAGATTATCCTTTCGTTAGAGGCATGTTTAGGGTTTTCATGGTTTGTAACGGAACACCATTATGTATAGGAATTGAGGGATTTTTCGAAATATTGCTTCAAGGCCGAAAACCGCTACCTCTCCCCGCTCGCCCCACTCCCTTAACTCGTGACGTTCCCCGGCCTCCCCCATTAATTAGTATGATGCTCAGTAAATTTGCTCGACTGGTTCCAGGAAATAATTACACTTAGATTAACTTAGGCGGCTTCTAAGTTGAAAAGAAGCACTTCAGTCGTTGGATAATTTTAATATTGTGTTATTTTTAATTTTATTACGGGCGACTCAAAGTGGCAACCTCGTATTTAAAGTCATATGACTATAAGTCTATGAAACGTTGTTATACAATCTGAAAATTCTACCAAACGTATGTTTGGTCATATGAAGATATGCTAATTGTTTTTCTGTGAAATGAGACGTACCCTTCAAAAATGCTATTCATGCATATGAATTTCTATTTTGATCGAAACGTTACTGACTAATTTCACGCACTACACGGTCAAGTTAAAGTATGCGCCTGTTATTTATGCCGTCGCATACAAAGGAAACGCAAATTAAGCGCGACCGGATTGACGAAGTTGTGATGTTCTAGGGATATCGCCACTTGTCAAGTAGGGACACGTCAAAAGTGACGGATAGCGATGAAATGGAGAGATCTCCATCATCTCTCAAAAAATTGGTCGAATTACCCCCCAGTGACAAAAATTTTTGTGAGTTTTGGTTGTCAGCAGGCGCGAGGCGATTGTCTGCGTTCCGTTCGGTCCGTTTTGGGAAAATATGTATATGTAGGTTTTCAAACGAGTCCTAAAGTGAAATAAATTAGTAAAAAATATAACAGTAACTAATATCCAAAGGCAATCAATAGCGCTTTATGTAAACTCAGTTTTAATAAATAATTCAGTTAGGTAAGTAAGGCGGTCCCGAGCGGCCCTTTATCAGTATGCAAATTAATTAAGAAAACAAACAGGATCTGTGGTTGGAAGCTAAAATTTATGTCCTGAGAGGCGGAATTAAATATTACCTTAATATCTTGTACGTGTAAATTCCTAAATAAGGGTCTTTGTGTGCATTTAGATAACTACAAAATCGTGGATTTATATGTAGTTTCGCCTTTGATAGTGTCGTTTATAACGTGATAAATAAGTGACAAAGCATCTGTCACTACATTTGCTTATTAAAATAAATTATGAAACGGGTTTACTCACGTTATTTAAGTTGAATATTACTCTAAGTCATAATGTTTCGAACCGATTCGAAGCATGTTAATATCATAGGTTTAGATTTATTTATAAAATATGTAGGTATTTGAACATATACCATGACCACCGCAGTTTAAATACCACGGCAGGGACACTTATAAAATATCTGGACTCAGGTTCTGATCCTTCATTGCAGTAATTCGGTCGGTGAGGTCTGGTTAGAGCACACAGCTGCCCGTTAAAAAAAACAAATATAAAAAAAAAACCAATAATACACTGCTCTGCTCTTTAATTCGGAAGGGCCATAGTACATAGCTCAGATGAGTATCTTATGACTCTTCTGTAGTCCTTAGCGTGCGCTACAATATAAGGGATCAACGGATTATCACAATACATACATGTGCAATTCGAAACGTCATTGCTCCGGTCCCTAATTCGGAAGGAACATAGTTCATAGCTTAGAAGAGTTTCTTTCGACTCTTCTGTAGTCCGCACCGAGCGCTGTACTGTAAGGGATGAACGGATTATCACAATACATTTATGTGGCATACGACATGTCACTGCTCCGCTCTTAAATTCGGGAAGACCATAGTTCATTTCATAGCTTAGACGAGTTTCTTTCGACTCTTCTGTAGTCCACAGCGTGCGCTCCACTGTAAGAGATCAACCGATTACCACAATACATACATCATACGACACGTAACAGCTCTGGTCCTTAATTCAAAAGGAACATAGCTCATAGCTTAGAAGAGTTTCTCTCGACTCCTCTGTAGTCTGCAACGTGCGCTACACAGTAAGGGATGAACGGATTATCACAATATATGTGGCAGTCCCATCCTTTACGTGTGGGTCGCTTCACGCGTGCCCGACCCTGGATAATGTAGGTGACGACGAGCTGGGGTCAGTGGACGGTGTGCTCTGTCCTCTTTTGAGCGCGTTACGTGATTATAGGGCGGTGAACTTGCCGTACATCAGGTTTTATCAATATGTTGGTCAACGTAGAAAACTCCCAGTCTCAGTTTAACATACATATGAAACCAGTTTACTCACGTCGTTAAGTCAAATATGGCTGGACATGTTTCGAATTGGTTCGCGATTCATTATCAGGAGCTCCGATCGTGGTGGCGGCCAATAGAATACTGCGTGCCAACATATTCCACTTAAACGACATGAGTATATCCGTTTCGTATGTACCGTAATATGTCGGTTGACATTGCAATCTGTCCAAGATCTCTCTTCTATATTTCTAATCAGCTGGCGATAAATACTATCTGGCCTTTACTGTAATAACGATTTCTTTCTCATTTAGATAAATATGAAATAATGCTCTATTTTGATATGAGAGAGCATTAAATAAGTGGTTGGGAGGAGAACCAAGCAAGCAAACTAGAAAGCAGTTCAGTATTTATTCTAATGTAATTCTAGAAATCGTATCATAAATACAGTCGAATGCTAGTCAATCTGAGGAAGTGGAAGTATTGTAAAGTAATGCTCAATCGAATCGTAACTGCTCCTCGTGAGTGAGCACCCTAATTACCTTCTATCAAATGGTATCTTTTCAAATGTCACCTGTGCAGCTCGAATGACAGGGAAGAACAAAATCATGAATACGAATGAATGAAGCCATGAAGTTGAATCCGCACACTAATTTTGATAAATCTAGAATAGGGTAAATCGCCAATAATTGGCCACCATTCAATATCTGGCCACCTCAAACTAAAAATTAACTCTGTACACCTATAAATATGACTCATTCTAGTATAAGCTGTTTATTACTGGCCGCCCTTCAATAACTGGTCACGATATAATAAAATGAATTCAGTTTGTAGGTGAACAGAGTTCATTTTTAGTTAGAGGTGGCCAGTTATTGAACGGTGGCCAATTATTGGCGATTTACCCTATGTACCTACTTATATTAGCATTTTATCTATATTTCCAAAAGCAAACGTACTCCACATAAATATTTATGTCACTTATAATGTCAGTGCAGGTACGTAACACTCCTATTTTGGGAAACGAAAAGTCCTTGAACTTTTACCCCAAGTAATCAGATAGCTACTAAAGGCATCCAGCGATCAATCGTGAGAGATAAGATCACCAAACTCATACATTTCCGAAGTGCCAAATAACATCTCAATTTCCATTGACCATGTATCTTCGAATACATAAATCCTTCCATGACAGAAGGAACAAAAATTTATGGGCTGGCCTGCGCCGGAAAGCCTTCTAGATTTGGCCGTGTAAGATATAAGATGAAAGCGGATTACATTATATGATCAGAAATTAATTGACAACATTTACATATTTAACACTTTATACTTTCGCGGTTTGTACACATAATTAAAACTTATTGAACCGGGTCTATATCAGTTCATCTGAGATCACGGCACGTGGAACCGTGCTGAAACGTCAGGCAATACTGTATAGACCCGGTTCAATAATTTTTAATTATTTTCATATTTCTAATGTGTGAAAAGTAATTTAGAGATCGAGAAAGCTTTGCATCGTACTTTGAACAAATGTTTGAATTTATTTTTCTGTATGTAAAGAAATAACCGAACTCTACGACAACTATGGCTGCATAGAGTTGTAGTCTTCGACCGATCCGCGGAAAAATAAAGCTGTCAATAATGTCAAGTTCAACGTCATTCGTTTTTTTTTTAATTGGACACCAGTCTACAGTAACCTAAGTGTCATAGTTTGCAGTTGCATACATTTGTAATAAAATAATTAGTTATTTTAGGAAATAATTTTATTAAAACTTTCGTGAGACATATTTAATTATTGTATTAAGCGGTTTACACTCGCGTGAAATTGTCAGGAACGGCCCGACATGTTTCGAACTCGTATGGAGCTCTTCATCAGGGACGGCTGCCCCTGCCCTGCTATTTTAGGAAATATATAAAAACGGTGATTACGTCCTCTTTCAAAGCGGAATACAGAAAAATAATAAAATTGTAGTCTCAAAAATATTATGAAGTCTTGTCAATTATATTAGCTTGTTTTTGAAGTGATTGTTAGGAATGCCGTTCTACAAGTAGGTAGGGAATATTATAGGTACGTCTACATGATCCAGCTGGGTAAGATTAACGGAGATGCCACGACTTTGCGGGACCAGCGGCGCGGCGAGCGGTTGAGCGAGAGATCCGAGCGTGGCGGCCATACGAGTAAGCGAGACACATGTACCTACACCGCTGCCGCTGTCCCGCAAAGTCACGGTATCTCCGAAACTTCCAGAAAGAGGTTAACACGTTCACGGACAAAGGACCATTTTGAATAACGTAACCTAATATAATTAGATCATTTAATATAATGTAACATGTAAAATTGCAAAACATTTTATAAATAAAATGAGTATGAGTATGAAAATTGCTAGTTACGGCACATACAAAACTCATACTAAAAAAATCTAGCTAAAAACGGCACAAGGCTAGTTTTCCACTATGAGGAATGTTCGACTTTAGACGGAGTAGCAGTTTTACGAAAATAAAAATCGCCGTCCACAGACGAGGTGCCGTATCACGAAGGTCCTAATTTAAGTCTCTCGGCGTCCTTCTCCTCCTCCTTGCGTTGGTTGCCTCATTGCTGAGGGTCGTGGTGATTTTCTTGGAACAGTCTCTCCCGGATGATGCGCCACCATCTGCTCCTATCAGTAGCATTCTCTCGGCGTACCGTCAGTTACTGTAGTCAGTAAGCTTATGGGTGGTCTTAAAATGTTCCGTTTCTATGATATCATGAAAAAACGTTTTTGGCTCATAGTGGCAATTAGACCTTAACCATTTTTTTAGGAAAGAGAGGGGCTTGACCTGGATAAAAAATACAAGCTATTTGACGAATTTCAGCCACATTTCATCTCATCTCATCTCATCTCATCTCATCTCGTCTCGTCTCGTCTCATCTCATCTCATCTCATCTCATCTCATCTCATCTCATCTAATCTCATCTCATCTCATCTCATCTCATCTCATTTAATCTCAATTAATCTCATCTCATTTGACTTTATGTATCCTCCGATAAGCCGACCACCGCTCGCGAAATGTTTATCCCTTGTACCACAGCAAACCAACCCCAAAGTTATCAGTAACTTTGTTATTGGTATAATAAGAATGGAAGCCGTCGCCAAAACATAGGACCGACTCCACACCTTACCGCCTACTCAATACAGTCGATGTTCGCAGATCAAAAAATTATTTACAGTTGTGTCCTAAACGCTGGGCTGCTTAATAAAAATATTTATTTTACCATTGATTATGATTACAGTAAGTTCTATTTGTTCTATGACTGTCGCTAAGTGGCCCGATAGCCTTGTTGAGATGGAAAGGGTGTATGTATGTTTGTATGTATGTAATGTAATTGTCCAGTGTATTGTTATAGCTTTGCTTAGTTTGGGACTAGGTAGAGTTGTGTAAGATTGTACTTTAATATTTATTAATTTTATTTAAGTTAATTTCCCTCAATATATATTTAAAATATTATTTTAAATATAAAATTAGAGTAAGTTTATTTATGAGTATGTATTTAGTTATATGTTTATTTATGTATATGTATTTTCATCTATGTTTATGTGTCAATATTTATTATTATAGGTTTGAGTAGATTTGAATATATTTTTTTGTAGTTTTACTAATTTCATTTATTAATCCGCTACCCAAAGGGGACAACCTTTGGGTAAGAGATCGCTGTTTAGCGATAAGATTGTTTACCTCAATTGTAATATTTGTAATTATAAGTGTTATCTGTATTTGTTTTTCTTTCTTCTGTAGGTGTGCAATAATAGTATTTTTCTCAAACATCCAAGGAAATGTCGTTCTTATGATCGTGGTATTAGAACGCGAAATACGTCTTTGTATAGCAATTGTTGAAGATTCGTTCTAATTTCAAATTAGAACGATATAAAGGAATTTCATACAACATTATTGGCCGTAGCCAACAAAGAGATTGTCTTTTGTTTCAGTGGGGTTTATTTCTTTTATTGATAATCTATGGCATACTGCCAATAAAAAAAACTTAGTTTGTGCATGTATATTTACGTTTTATTTCTTATATTTAACTAGTTTATTCAATTAGATTAAATCAGATATTCAATAAAATAAACAAGGAATCACGTTTATTGTTAAAAAATATAACAATATCTAATTAATAAGGTGTTGTCATTTTTTTATAAATAGAATCATCTTAACATTTGGTGGCAAAAACATTGACCCGAACAGCTTAAAAAAATAAATTTGTTTTTTTTTATTAAGTTTGAAATAAATTTGTTTTTATATGAATATATAAGTTGAACATTTGTATTATTTCCTTGGATTTATTTGAGAAAAGCACTATACAAGCCTCGGCGCGAACAGGGATTGTCGGCCTCGTATCTCTAGATGGCCTCGTTTTCACTCGGCCATCTATTACTACTCGGCCAATAATCCCCTATTTCGCGGCCTCTGCAGTATTGTACTATTATGCAATCGATGCACAATGAAGGTTCATAATCAGTGAACAGTAGCGTGCTTTTTTTTTAAACAAATATGCTGATGTTCTTGTTTTTGAAATTATTAGAGTTGAGTAGAGAGATATGTCTTACGAATATTAAAGTTCTGTGGCGGGGGCGGGTACCATAACGGTATAGAATTTTGCTACAATATTAAAAAGTGCGTTATTGTGATTTTGTCTGTGAAATTATAATTGACAGATTAAAGTACGCGAGTATAAAAAGAGTATTCTATTGTATTCCCTCAAAAATAATTTACATTCTTTTGAGATAAGTTTACACTTATAATAACGCTATCGTCGCCCTTACAAGCAGTAATTTCGCTTATCTTACAATACCCGAGACAGCAAAACAATTTTCTGAGCTACGTAATAGGATTGGAGCCGCTTAACAGTAGCAGGCTAGATTGCAAAGGCAGGAGGGAATCCAAGGAAGATGCACTATTTTCACATCAGGGTCATTGTCAGATTTAGGTGCGCGTCTTTCCGGTGGACATTGGCAAAATTAAGGATTCCAGGGCCTAATTTTCTGATTAAATGCCTGTGAGAATAAAGAACATTCCCTTTTCTATAATCAATGTACTTAATAGCAACAACCTAGATTCATACAAGCTCTTAACTTTTGTTTACAAATTGTTGTTGTGGACAAATTTTGTTTTTTGAACTGACTATGACCATCTATTGCACTATTTGACGACGCGTAGTTTGTAGTGCAGCCACCGACTGAGCCGACGACGGTCCTGGATTTGAATCCTCGCAAAGACAAATATTTGTGTGATGAACTCGAAACACGGTGAAAATGGCAAATTACTTATTGTCTCCATACAAATATCCCCATAACATACAATTACGTCACGACTTGACCAAACTGGAATATTTAATACCTAATTTATATAATATTGGGATAGGCTGTAAGCGAGAGATAACGCGGTGACATATAAACCGTGCGCGGTTTTCGCTCACCGTATTTTATGTACTAGATCATAAGTTCCTTGTTTTGAATAAAAAAAAAAAAATTTGCTGGCCATTTGTATGGAGCGTTTTAGCGGTCCCTAGGAATGTTGAACTTTGACAGTCGTGTCTGACTTTTAGAACAGTCTGTAGTTAGTCACAGATGAATAATATGCAGTTAGCCATAGTTAGTTCCATATAGGCATTTGATCCCAAAGAAAAAATCGATTGACATCTTCAAAAAAAAATGTTATCATGCCTGTTGTGTATCAATAAGCTTCCGTGTTTTTCCTATCCCGTGGACGTTAGGATTTGCTTGGAGGCTAAGCAGCACCCAGTGAGGACAGCGCCGACTGATCTACTTCTTACGTTACTGTAATAATACTGAAAATGGGTTATTTTTAGTTGAGATTAGCTCTCATTCGCCGAGATCGAGATTAAAATGATGATCGATATTAAAATGATCGATATGAAATGATCAAAATCTCATTTTTGTTTGGGGAACAGTTCAAAGAAGCAACATCTCTTTTTTTCATCTCATTAAAAAGTGTAATTAAAAAAGTCAAAGTTCATTAAGTCCGCCATTTGTACTTTTTTTTAGTAGTGTGCAATAAAGTTTAAATAAATAAAGTCTGCAAATTTGGTAGTTTCCCAACTATTTACTTTCCAACCTTACATATTTTAAGTATCAACTTTACAACCGCTGGAACTAAATATATACGCTTTCAAAGACATATGTTAAAGATCTCGCCGCTACGTCTACTTTATTCATGTGCACTATTAACAGTAATCGATATGAACTCTTATTTCTAAATAACCGATACTAATAATCTAACTTTAAAATGATATCTTCAGCCATATCCTTGATTTTAAAACTCAACTTGACTGTATCTGATACCTTTACATGGTCGTGAAAAGACAATAATTGATTTTGGGACATCGCAATGTCTCGTCGAATCAAGGCCCTGAACCCCCGAGTAACCTACCACGGGAAAAAGTCTACTAAAGGGGTTCAGGTCAGGTGGTTAAACTATGTGTTTTTCTCGCATTAAACGGAATTGGCTTTCTTAAATCTCTCCGTAAAGGTTGACAGGTACATGACAGGGGTTGTGGTACAAAGGGCGGTTTTCCAAAGGGTTACTTCTATTTACCAAAGCCTCCTATTTTTAGGGTATTTCAAATTTTACGGTCACGTCGTCCTTAAGCCGCGTAATAGGACGTAAGTACCTATTTACCTCTGGCCAAAACAGCTAGAAGAGAAAGCCATTGAAAAAAAACTACCTATTTATTTTAGTAGTATTTTTGCCAAGTTTCATTGCTGAAGGCGCCACCGCTACAAATCGTAAATAAACAAAAGTTCAGTTTGGTATTTGAGAACTCAAATATGTTAAAACTTTAAAATAAACTATGTAAAGATCGAAAAAAAAATCGAAAGGTTAGTCAGCGTTAGGGTGGTCGAGAGGTTAACATGCTGGATCGGTAAGCCAGAGGTACCGGGTTTGATTCCCGGTCTCTTCCGCCAGGTTATGCATTTCAATATTTTTTTTGCGTTGATCTTTGTGTCCATAATTTCATTATAATATTTTGTGTATTAAATTGCCCCTTAGATATTATAACTGACAACATTTCATAATTTAGAAGACTACAATTTTATTACTTTTCTGAATTCTGCTTAGAAAGATGAAGTAATCAATGTTTTAATTTTTTTTTCTGAGATAACTATATACTTTATTATTAATTTATAAAAACTTAATCATTTTAAATTGTGGCAACACCAAAACTATGACTGAATGGAACGGTATGTAGTCCGATTTCTAATAAAAAACCGCAATGACGTTGAGGATCACATGACATTGTCAAAATTTAAAAAAAAAATTTTTCGCTGCTGGGTCTAAGACAACATCCGTATTCAGGCCTAATTGTCTAAGATTGCGGTAATTTTATGTATATTTGTATATTTCTTTAAAAAAAAAATTAAAAAAAAAATTTTTGCGCCTACACGACACAAAGCCCTGTCGATCTCTATATTAATTTCCACCTGTTAGAAATATGAAATGTTGTCAATTCATCACAGTTTTCTTTAAGTACCTACCTACTGTTTATGGAGACACGACACAAGATTATTTTTTATTAGATAACATTGAATTGAGATTTTGCAATGTAATGATAGCAATAGGAAAGACTTTCCGAAATTACGATATTTACATAAGAATCCCATTTGGCACCAAGTCAGTTCTAATAATAGATCCATTTTATTGCAAAAAATACGGTACTCTAAAAATATTCCATACATACACAAAACTTTACATAACTAATATTTCAACTCATACAATTGAGAACATTTCATATTTCTAACAGGTGAAATTAATAGTTTTTGTTGTGAGTTTCTAAACAATTTCCTACAACTATGCAGTCATCGACAGTCGAGCAGGGTGGTATACCTAATACTCAGAATATCCAAAAGATATTCGTTGAAGGTCATTCACATATACGCACCGACCTCGTCACATTCTGATGAGGAAGTAGAGGCTATGCATGAGGACGTAAGTAGGGCCATACATACTTCCAAAACCTACTTCACTGTTGTTATGGGGGACTTCAATGCAAAGTTGGGCAAGAACAGCGGTGATGAGTTGAGAGTGGGGCAATTTGGATACGGGCAACGGAACCCTAGGGGACAGAGGCTGGCCGACTTTCTAGAGAAAGAGGAACTCTTCATGATGAACTATTTCTTCCAGAAGTCGCCTCACAGGGAATGGACCTGGATAAGTCCCGATGGTTCCACGAGAAACGAGATTGACTTCATCATGACCGACAAGAAACGGATTTTCAGTGATGTGTCTGTGATCAATAGGGTAAAGACCGGCAGTGATCATCGAATCGTAAGAGGCACACTGAATATCAATGTTAAACTGGAAAGGTCCAGTCTGATGAAGTCTACGCTCCGACCTACTCGGGCCCATATTCAAAACCCCGAAAGCTTTCAACTCGAGCTCTCCAACCGCTTCGCTTATCTGGAGAACTTTGTCTCAGTGGACGAGATCAACGACGGGCTAGTGAAAACTGTCCACACGGTAGGGTCTAAGTTTTTCAGACCACGCCGTAAAGATAGACCTCAGAAATTGTCTGATCGAACCTTAAACCTCATGGCTGAACGACGCTCGCTACAGTTGCAGTCTCCCGATGACGCGAGGTCATATAGGCAGCTTAATAGACGTATATCGAAGTCCTTGCGACATGATCTGCGGCTCTTTAATACGAACCGTGTTAAAGAGACCATTGAGCAGAACAAAGGCTCCAAAGTGTTCGCAAAGGACAAGTCTATTGGACGAAGCCAGCTGACCAAGCTGAAACGGGAAGATGGCAGCATAGCGTCGACCAAAGCAGAGGTTCTAGGCGAGATCGAGAGGTTCTATGGTCAGTTATACACTTCAGTTGCAAAGCCCGTTGACAGCTTGGTAGGCGATCCAAGAGCCAAGCTGTCCCGACATTATACCGAAGACATCCCAGACATCAGTCTGTACGAGATTAGGATGGCCCTGAAGCAGCTTAAGAACAACAAGGCGCCGGGCGAAGACGGAATCACCTCAGAGCTTCTGAGAGCGGGTGGAACACCGGTACTTAAGGTCCTCCAGAAGCTCTTTAATTCCGTCTTGTCCGAGGGCAAAACGCCTGAAGCATGGAATAGAGGCGAGGTGGTACTGTTCTTCAAAAAAGGTGATAACAGCCTATTGAAGAACTACAGGCCCATCACGCTTCTAAGCCGTTTTGTTTTCAAGGGTCATCACGAACCGTCTCGAACATAGACTTGATGACTTCCAGCCTCCCGAACAAGCCGGTTTCCGAAGAAGCTATAGTACCATAGACCACATACATACGCTGCGGCAAGTTATACAGAAGACTGAAGAGTATAACTTGCCATTATGCTTAGCGTTTGTGGACTATGAGAAAGCCTTCGATTCGGTGGAAACATGGGCGGTGCTCGAGTCACTTCAGCGATGCCATATTGACTATCGGTACATTGAAGTGTTGAAGTGTTTGTATAGTAACGCCACCATGTCGGTCCGAGTTCAGGAGCAGAGCACAAAGGCCATTCCATTGAGAAGAGGCGTAAGACAGGGGGACGTTGTGTCCCCGAAACTGTTTACGGCCGTTATGGAAGACGTCTTCAAGCTCCTGGAATGGCAAGGACTTGGCATTAACATCAATGGCGAATACATCACTCACCTTTGGTTTGCCGACGACATCGTAGTCATGGCAAGTCGATGGAGGAACTCAGCATGATGCTCGATGACCTCAATCGAGTTTCTCAACGGGTGGGCTTAAAAATGAACATGGACAAGACGAAACTCATGCCAAATGTTAAGGTTGTGCCCATCCCAGTCTCTGTTGAGAACTCGGTACTCGAAGTTGTTGACTCATACATCTACCTAGGACAAGTGGTCCAATTAGGTAGGTCCAACTTCGAGAAAGAGGTCAACCGCCGAATCCAACTATTAATATTCTAATAATATGCCCTTATACAAAGTTGCAAGTCCCGCACTCAAAAAAAATGTTTGATCTTCATACAAACTTTCAACCGCTTTTTCACCACCTTCAGGGCTGAATTTTCAAAAACACTGAAGTTACTTTTTTCATATTCTAATAATATGCCCTTGTACAAAGTTTCAAGTCCCGCGTTATAAAATAAATAAAATAAATAAATAAAATAATAAATATTAAGGGACAATCATACACAAATCGACCTAGTCCCAAACTAAGCAAAGCTTGTACTATGGGTACTAGACGACGATATACATAATATATAAATACATATATAGATAACATCCATGACCCAAGAACAAATATTTTGCACAAATATTTGCCCCGGCCGGGATTCGAACCCGGGACCGCCGACTCAGTAGGCAGGTGTCTACCAACAAACAAATGTTTGATCCAATACAAAATTTCAACCCATTTTCCACCACTTTTAGGGCAGATTTTTTAAAAAACACTGAAATTACTTTTCGCATATTCTAATAACATGCCCTTGTACAAAGTTTCAAGTCCCGCGCTATAAAATGTTTGATCCAATATAAAAGTGTCAACCCATTTTCCACCACCTTTAGGGCTGAATTTTCAAAAACCCTGTAATTACTTTTCTCATATTTTAATAACATGCCCTTGTACAAAGTTTCAAGTCCCGTGCTCAAAAAAATATTTGATCTTCATACAAATTTTCAACCCCTTTTTTACCACCTTAGGGGATGAAATTTTAAAAACGCTATAATTAATTTTCTTCCATTTTATTTTCATACTTTTTTACTAAGTTTAAAGTTCCTAACTTCAAAAAAAACTTGTACCCCATACAACCTTTCATCCCCTTTTTAACTCCCTTAGGGGTTGAATTTTTCAAAATCCCTTCTTATCTCTAGCCCACATTACACAAGTAACCTATTGTGCAAAAATCAACTCTCTTACATTAGTAGTTTCGGCTGTGCGTTGATGAGTTAGTCAGGACTTCTTCTTTTATATGTATAAAGAAGATAGATACATAAAATAACCGAAATGTACGAAAACCATACCTGATAGAATTGTAGTCTTCGATCTACCCGCGAAAAAAAAAGCTGTCATTAATGTCAAGCTCAACGTCATTCGTCTTTTCTTTAATTAGACACCAGACCAAAGTAAGCCATTAATTGTGAAAGTTTTGTCAAAGTTTTGGAGTTAAGAAATTTTAGAATGAGCCTAGGTAAATAATAAATTGATATTGAAATATCCAGTAATCCGAGAAAAAATATGAAAACAGTGATAACGTCCTTTTCCTAAGCGGAATCAAGAAAAGTATTATATGGTAGCCTTAAAATTATGAAATCTTGTCAATTAGTACTGTACGCGTAAGATGACGGAAGGGTCCTTTAAATGAGCTTACCCTAATCTAAAGATCATTGTTTGGGATATTAGTTAAAGTTAGTTTCAGTTTAAGTAGTTTGTAACCACAGATCACAGGTAGTTGCGATGTTGTGCAATGTTCGAGCAATTTGTATAAAATTACACTAACTAGTACCTGTAATTAGTTATCCGTGAGCTATTTATATTATAAGATCAATGTATTAATTATAGGTGTTGGTAAAACGTAGTGATTACATACTCTTTGGGTGTTGGTTCCACATAAATATTATGAAAGTTTATGTGTATATGTGTTACTTCTTCACGCTAAAACGGCAGAACCAATTTTGATAAATTTTGGTATGAACGTAGCTGACACCCTGGATTAACACGTAGGCTACTTTTTATCCCGATAAAATGTTGTGTTCCCGTGAAATAGGCGCAGATAAAACCACGCGGCGCAGCTAGTAATAAATAAATCAATAATTAGAGTCCACTGTTGAACAAACTGACCATTAGTCTCTTTTAAAAATTTCTACAATTAAAGGTCACACGTATACGTCATCCTTAACCAGGGGCCGCCATTCCATCTTATACAAAATCGTCCAACGCTGCATTATAAAATCCATTACCATTTCAGCGCGATCAAAATGAAAATCTTTGAGTTTGTCATTCAGATCACAATCTTTATTGTAAGGGTAACGTTAACAACACTAGGATACTGATAAAGTGTGTAGATAAGCGAAATATACGCGGCCGTGTGCTTACCAAGATCTATGTAGGGGTTTAGGCGACTACTTAAGAGGGTATATCACTGCTGCTTTCCCATATTAGCGTAGAATGTTTTTTAAAGTAGGTATAGAATCTTTTTGTTTTTATCGATTCTTTTTTTAATGTGAAAATACTACTTTTTTTATCTATTTTGACACAACAGTAAATTATGAAAGACACCTCAAGAACACTCTAAGCAGGACAGCGTAGAGGCCTTAAATAATGCCTCGTTTGCGCTTAGTGGGTGTTCACATCTGAATATAGTGTCTACATTTTTGTTTGTGAGTAAACAAAAAACTAAATATTGAACGTCTATTCGTACTTTTGCATTTCTTACAAGAAAACCACACGAACGAAACTAACGGACTTTAAGAGGACACATCACTACTTACGTTAAGTTTGCAGAAAACCACACGAACGAAACTAACGGACTTTAAGAGGACATATCACTACTTACGTTAAGTTTGCAGAAAACCACACGAACGAAACTAACGGACTTTAAGAGGACATATATCACTACTTTACGCTAAGTTTGCACCTGGTAACTATGGCGTCACATAAAAATAAGGTTACCCAAACTTTACCATTACGGAATATATTTATGTGATGAACTCAAATGTTTGTCATGGATGTTATCTATATATGTACTTACTTATTTATATATTATGTATATCGTCGTCTAGTACCCAGGTCGTTGTGTAAGATTGTCCCTTATTATGTATTTATTTTATTATTTATATACAAAACGAGGTTTCCTTCTCGTCTGTTTCCTCCTCCAAAACTTAACCAACTCTACGAAAATTTAGGAACTTTATAGGAAAGAAATGTTCTATGCTGGACCGTTTTGATTTTTGCGCAAATTATTATAGAATTTATGTACCAGGCGTCCGCTTTCGGTAGATTTGGCCTAAAACAGACGGCTACTCCATATTTTATATAATAATAAGCGCTGAAATCGAAACTGTCCGACACAGAACATTTTCTCACCATTTAGGTCCTAGAATTTCGTAAAGATTGGATAAATATTTTTATAGAATCTTTTTTTTATGTGGAAATACCACATTTTATTTTTTATAATAATGACACAGAGGTAAATTAAAAAAGAAAGAAAATTTACCTTTGTGTCATTATTTTTAAAGATTGGTTAAGTTTTGAAAGAGGAATCAGACGAGAATGAAAAATGAGCAGTAGTATGTCCTCTTAAGTATCCGGCTAGATTTAAGTATCCTAGATAGGATAAGACTATGTTTTAGCTATTAAGTACTAAGTACTCGTAAAATGTATGTCTGTATCCTTTGTCCAAACACTAAGTAGACCTCCGGTTTACGGGCGCTGTATTGCGATGCACCAAGATCAATTCCGTCGCATTATACATAAGTATCCAATAAAATACAATTTTCAGATGCTTTTTGGGAAGTTTTAAAGGGAAAAACTAAACTTTTGTCACCTTTGCTGTGCAATAGGTATTCGTAATTGATAAAACAATAGTCACTTTCTGACAAGTATATCTAACGTAAGGTAGGGAGAAGTACGACTAACATAATTAATTGTCTAATGGGGTAATACTGACAGTTAGTTATTTATTGGACTGTGGCAGTCTTCTTCAGTCGAAAACTGACGAGAAACTGCGCAGGATCGGGACAAGCGGCGTGCTCTCGTTTTGGAGGCTAAGATCCTGTTTGGGTCACTGAGCCAGAATATTCTTATATTAAGTGCGACATTGAAGAATATTTTATCTTTTGATCCATATAGTCGTATATAAGCGACCATCAATAGGCGTTCTGACAAAATAAAAAGGACTAAATTTTAAATTCAAAATTTTAATCTTTATTCTACGAGTAGGCCCCAAGGGCACTTTTACATGTCTGATTCTATGTAATTGTATTTAATAAATATAATATTACAATTATAATTACATCACAACAATATAATAGTAAATTAATGCAATAGACAAATCACTGGGCACCCTTTACCGGGAGATGTACATTGTCTCCGGGTCCATTACTACGATACTCTTAACCTATACTTAATACTATCAGATGTAAATGGTCTCTACGCGTTAATATTGAAATACGATGGAACAAAAATACATAATAATTAATAATAAGCTTACAAGTCTTACAACTAAGTTTAACGGAGATTTAGAGCATCTCCAATGACAAAAAAAAAAGGATGTAAGTAAAAGGCCCCGCCGTCAAGTTTTGGAAGTGTATAGTGCCCCCAAATGTCGAATATAATAATTAAAATGCATCGAAGAAGAGACTCTTAAGATTGGCCTCATTGCTATTAAAAAGTATTTTTTTCATATTGTAACAAATATATCAAAATATTTCCACCAACTTTTTGAAGAGTATAATACTTTTCCCCGAGTTCTAGGTAGTAACATAGTTATTTCATGCTTTCATTGCGTGCAGTCAAAAATAAGTTAAAACTGATTTTCCGCGTGAAATTTGACAATTTCAAGTAGTTCATCAATTTCATCATCATCATCATCATCAGCCAAAAGACGTCCACTGCTGGACATAGGCCTCGCCCAGAGAACGCCACCATGACCGGTCCTGCGCCTCCCGCATCCAGCGGACTCCAGCGACCTTCACCAGGTCATCAGTCCACCTTGTGGGGGCCTACCCACGCTGCGTCGTCCGGTGCGTGGTCGCCACTCAAGAACTCGATGGCCCCAGCGGCAGTCAGTTTTACGAGCGATGTGCCCTGCCCATTGCCACTTAAGTTTTGCTATCCTTCGGGCTATGTCGGTTACTCTGGTTCTTCTGCGGATCTCTTCATTTCTGGTTCGATCTCGCAAAGAAACTCCGAGCATAGCCCTCTCCATTGCTCTCTGAGTGACTTTGAGCCTTCTTATAAGGTTCATCGTGAGCGACCACGTTTCAGTTCCGTATGTCATCACTGGCAACACACATTGTTTAAAGACTTTTGTCTTGAGACACTGCGGGATATTGGACTCAAGGGATTCAAGTAGTTATTGAAATCAAAATTATTAATGAAAATTTAAACTGTAGATTTCAAATATATACCAATAAATCCCAATAGCCCTGTTCTAGGTAGTAACATCAATAATATGTTAAGAAAGATGTGTGGTCATAGGTAAAAAAGGCTAAAACAATCAGTTTAAAAAAAAATCTTAACAGTCATTTAAACTAAGCTACTGTACAAGTGTACATAACAAGTATGCATTGAGTATGTCAAAAACTAAATATGTATAGACACACATCTATAAATATCAGTGTGTCTGAGTCTGACCCACTTGTATACCTAACAAATCAGCCCTATGCATAAAACAGTACCTACGCAAGCAGGACTGGAGTATCTTTGTACATCATTCATGAAGGAAATTTTGCGATTGTGAATTTTTCAAGGAAAAAACAACGGCGTTTATTATTTACGAAACTTTTTGTCAGAAGCACAATTGGCTGGAAAAAAACGTGTGCTTTTGATATTTTAGGTGCGAAATGTTTATACCAGGTGGGTCCTGTAACAGGAGCAAAAAATGTAAACATAGATTTTACTCGACAAACTGAACAATATCTGTTCAGTAACTTTAAAAAAATACTGTTAATTTGTAGTTATTTTAACCAAAATTCGGCTAATTTTACACGACTTATTTTCATAATAAAATTTATATTAAAACTAGGTTTTGCCCGCGACTACGTACGCGTGGAATTTGATAAAAGGGATTATTAAAAGCGCTTAAGCAAATGTAAGAGCAATTGTGCTTTTGGTCTAATAATTACATTTCCTACAGGGTCACCGCACCCCAACAGAAATTTTCACTCACTTTTCAAACTTTTTAGGTATAATTTCCAGGATGAAAACTATCCTATGTCCTTCCTCGTATTTTAAACTATCTCTATGTCAAATTTCATCAAAATCGATTCAGTGGTTTAAGCGTGAAGAGGTAGTATATAGTATATATAGTATGGATTACACTATTATACATTTTAATACGAACTTTACGTATTATAATCCCGCGATCTTAATTGCAAATAATATGTTCAATTGAGTGTAATGTATTATATCAGTCAGATGTCATCGGAACGTTGAATTTAGCCGATCACTGGCCTCCATTTTTAACCCCCCAAGTAGCAAACTTATTATATGACATAAGTGCTTATGTATATGTTTGCTACTTATACTTTGCCCTTATACTGTTAATTTAACCTAAATAAAGGCTGTACAAGTGTCTCTGCAGCTTGTTTGACACTTGGGCCTCCACTACCTTGATCGTATTAGTATATGTTTAAAGAAAAAGGACAGATTTCCCCAGCGACGCGGCCGCACCTCACGCGGGTAGTTCTGGGGAAATTATGGGCTTATAGTGGATTGCCGATATCATGGGATATTTATGAGGTTATATATATTTATGCAGCTGACATTTTTAGATTTATGTTATGCCATATATCACTCACATGGCGAGATAATTAACAACATTTAAAAAATTTGACAAATGAAAACTTAATATACATAGATAGGTATTGAGAGAGCTTTGCGTCGTGTGCACGCTAAAATATTGTTTTTTCTGTATTATAATGTACAAATATAGGAAAATGCATAAAATAATGGAAATCTACGACAACTATGCCGCCTAGAGTTGTCTTTGACCTAAGCAATACTTAATAAATAATTTGTAATCCCAGGAAAAAAATAAAATCAGTGATTACGCCCTCTTTCGAAGCGGAATACACTACATAATACAATAACTTTATAAAAATATTAAATTAATTCCTTTTTGCACTTCGTTAAAAAACCTACCTGTTTTCTAACCAAACGTAGCATTTTTTTGAATCAAATGTGAGTCAACATTCCAATTCAATATAATTAAAACGCATGAATAACTTAAACATCTTATTGGTCTTGAAGGAAAACAAAGAACTCACCGTCTCAAAGTAGGAATGTCATCGCAAAGTTTCACCTCGATGTCGAACTACGGAACAAAAATAAAGAATTCTACCGATAACTTTTAGCTCGGCAAATAGCTTGGTTGTGAATGTAAACTTTTATGCTGTAAGAAAACTAGGAGGAAAACAAAAGAACAACCTAGTTTTCTTTACTCAATACGAAGCTATAACTAACTGGAAAACATCATAACAATCCAATCATCCACCTATATAAGGTTTGCTTTTCAAAGTGAGCATTATATACCTATAGGTATATAGAACATATCGTTAAAGTTAACGTGTAGTGGTGATATTTAACTATGTAACTGAAACGGTACTCCCCTACTTGACCTAATAACGCAAGTGCTAATATTATTACACCTATCAACGTTAGCTCTAATTTTCATTAGCCCTAATGTCATGTCACCTAATTTTTATACCCTAATTAGTTGTTAGACCTAATAATCGAATACTCTAATAATGATTTGTACTAATAATCAACAATACTAATATGAAATAACCTAATAATTACCACACCTAATGATTATTAGACCTAATCATTACTGACACTAAATGTCAAGAGTAGGTACTAAAGATTATTTTTAACCTATTTTTTTACGTTAAAACAAAAAATCACAGATTTGGACAAATATCGAACCGGCTGAACCCCGAAAACTGTAGGTTAGGTTAGGTTTGTATTGTGACCACGTATAGCGGAGCGAGCGAAGCGTCAAAAGATTCTCATGTACTTACATCCAGAGTCTATGGCAATCCCGACTCCACGTGGTCTTGTCTGTCCTACCCCTAGAGTGTTATTCCAAAACCGGAGGCGCGGAGGGAGAGCATCCCTCGCCTTAGGTTTAATAAAATTTAGGTTTTGTCATTATTAGGTATTATAATATTAGGAGTCTAAAAAAAACGGCTAAGTGCAAATTAGGGCTAGTGAGAATTCGGTATTAAGTAATTAGGCATTATGAAAATTCAGAATCCCGAAATTAGGGCTATTCATTAATTAGGATGAATGAAAATTCGGGTTAGTGATTTTCGGGTTGCCAAGATTAGGGCCAATGAAATTAGGATGAAAGTTTTTCGGGCTAACGGAGGGGAACCAACTGAAACCTGCTTTGAGATCTTTCCGAGGTATCGGATAACTATACGAGGTGGAATTGGGGCATTTAACTCTTCAATGGTCCTTCTAAATATAAGACTTACAAAATGAGCAATATATACCTAAAGGTAAATAAAGCATATCGCTAAAGTTGTTTGCTGCTGATATTCAGACATATATCATATTTAATTAAATAATGATGGAGATGATTGATTCTACGGACATTTCACAAAAGGCGACTACTGTTGTTAAGGAACGCCGAAGGTAACTCAACAGTCAGTATTTTTCCAAAAACTTTATATTATATTTACCTATCGTAAGTAGTTCAAGCTTAAACTCGCGTAATGATCTGTCAGTTATAATTTCACAGCCAAATCACAATAACGCACTTTTTAAACCTGCACCAAAATTCTATACTCTATGGTACCCGCTACTGAAGTTTAATATTTCATAAGAAAACTCAATACTCAACTCGAAATAATATCAAAAACAGATTATCAGCATATTTGATAAAAAAAAACACGCTACTTTTCCCTGATTGGTTGAAATTATTTGTCAAAAAAATCAAACATGTGGAACCCGCTATGATCATCGCGATCATGTTTTTTTTAATAGGTAAATTTTAGTAGAACGAAAAAGGATACATCGAAAAAGTAAATTCACAGTCGCAAATGACGATTAATGTGAATTTTCTATGTTTTCCTGGTATAAAAACTATTGTATGCAATAGTTTTACACAATTAGGTCTTCAAATCTCGTACCTTGCTTGACCTAAACGCGGTACTCGACTTTAAGAACCTTCATTGTGCAACGATTGCATAATATACTATAGGCCCAAGTCGTGGGGTATAAAACTAATATTTCACCCCAAAAACTGCCCATTATTCTAAGGTAGCGTGATAGCTTGCAATTAACCTAAAACCAATAAGCCAATATGTTGCCAAACTAACTTATATTCACCCCTAATCCCTGCTATCAAAGTGCAAACTCCTGTTGACGACAAGTTGATTTCATTAAGGATTATTTAACGGTACGGGGAATGTTCTAGAGTAATGAATATTGCCAAAGGCCGTTAAGTGTGTGTGCAGGCTAGTTATTCGGTTTCAAAGTACCTAATTCTGTTGGTTGTTGAATAGTTCGTGAATTAGTGTGTGGAAACGGCTGATTAAACTTTGCACTACCCCGCAGGTATTGAAAAGTATCCTTTTCCGGACGACTGGCTTTGCTTTCCCCGCCAAATTCTGCCATCCTTGAGGCTGCTTGTGGCCGACTGACTCAACGATGTATGTATGCACGAAAGATCGATATCGTCTCGGTTACGAAAAAAACATAAATGATAATTTTAAAAGCAGATTTTTTTTTAACAAATGGAACCGTTTTCCAAATAAACTGAAAAGCCAAAAATAACATTCGACAGATTACATTCGAATCACTTTTTGAAGTCGGTTTTTAAATAACCGGTTCGAATAACACTTCAATATAATTTGAATTCCAATATCATATTTAGCTACAACACAGTTCAAATACCCCACAACTATTTATTTATTATTGCCAATATCGGGAAGATCCCAAAGGAAACTGTAATTGTATCGTATAAAACGATAACTTCGCCAACTTTATAGACTATCTCTTTACGATACTTCGGCGGCGTAGGAAAGCTCCATAGAAAATCCAACTTTGCTCAGTAGAGCGAAGATTGGAATTGTTTGTTGGTGAGTCGTTAGGTACTAGACAGGCATTAGGTATGCATAGTCACTGATAGACCATCTCGGGAAAGTCACGGGGGTCCCTCCGGTGACGTCATCAAGGGGTTAATGAACTTGATGGGTACGGTGTAAAAAAAAAAAGGAAACAAGGAAAAATTGGTCGCATTATAAGGAAGTGTTAAATGAATGATTTATACTCGTAACTCATGTTGGATAATACTTGTTACAAAGGGATACTTTTTTGAGAGTTTTCGAGAGAAGTTCGTATTAATACCGTATGCTTACGTCACCCTAGGCCGTAAGTGGATTTTCTAGCGGAGAGAAAATTCTCCTGACCAAAGCAAGACATAAAACTTTAGAAAAACCACGGGTGGCATTTTGTAAAGCCCCAGATCGCATATTTATGGCCTTCATCTTCGGTTCGGGCCACAAACACCTGCGATCTAAGACATTCACGAATTCACCGCCCAAGGTCAGTAATGTACTATTATCATACCTGTCCTAACTCGGGGCACGTTCTAGGGATAGGATATCGATAAAAAAGATGTCGATATAATTAAATTAATATATGTGCTATTGAACATTCTCGATTACTAATAAAGAGGTTCGATGTCATATCTGATCTGATATCGAGCCTCTTAAATTAAGATAATAAAAGTATGAGGATGTTTACGTATATTATGAAAATTCCTTTAAAATAAACATGTAAATACACGTTTTAATAATTATGTTTATTTTTTTTATTTGCAAATGTGGAGAAATAAGTAATATTTATTTATGTCGATGATAATTAGATGTTGACAGTATGTAACATCGATATATTTTTTGTCGAAAAAATATTTTGCTACGTCACTTTCGTATAGGTGCCCCGAGTTATCCCAGGTATGTAATGTACTATTATGTTACCCTAGGCCGATTTTCCAGCGGGGAGAAAAATCTCACTTCCTGGCCAACGCAAGACGTAAACTTTTAGACAAACCACGAGCAGTAATTTCTTTTCATAACCTTCCCATCAGGTACCTCGGCCGCTATTTTGCCACGCATTTAATAAAAAAGAAACAGTGCCATAGTCTGTCATGCTGTCGCTACGTCTGGCGCATCAATAGACGCGTCGTGTGCTCATTTCGAGGCGCGGTGTGTGTGGTTTTCTACAGTTTCTTCAACAGTGTGAAACGTGTGGTACAAGTTTATGTTAAACAAAATAAGCTTTTCATCACACTTGCTCGAAAACAAGGGTTTACATGCTAAATAAGCGGGCGGTAAGTCGTAAATTACGCCCTAGGACGTTAAGCAATTTTTATCACAGTTTTAGGTTTTACATGTTAGAAAACCGGGCGCTAAGTCGTATATTACGCTCTGGGGCGGTAAGAAATTTTGGTATTGACTACAGTTAAAGTATAAAGAAAAACGTACGTGACTCTGGTGGTAAAGGAATTCCAAACTCGTGTCATAAAAGCCCGAAGCCGAACATTATTGTTCGACTCCCTAACATTATTGTTCGATTAGTGTCCACGTGTTCATTATGTTTTCAACAACTTTGCACTACCATTTTCATGATTATTTTTTTCTAATTTACTCTCTCCCATAAGGTTATCTGGAAGAGATCGCTTTTTAGCCATACGACCGCCTGTTGTTACCATTTGTAATGCATTTTTATTTTTTTTGTTTTCTTATTTTTACTTTGTGGTGCACAATAAAGAGTATTATTATTTCTTATTTTTTGAGAGAGAGAAAATTTGTTGTGGTTGTAGCCCCTGGAATATTATTATTGTATTATTATTATTATTTATTGAAGTCACCCTAGGGCGTAAGTGGGATTTTCTGCCCGATAGACGAGGAGAAAATCGCACTTCCTGGCCAAGCCAAGACGTAGAATTTAACACAAACCACGGATAATTTGCGAAGCCCCCGACCGCATATGTATGGCCTTCACCTTCGGTTCAGTCCACAAACACTAGCATCTGGGACATTCATGAATTCACCGCCCTAGTTATGTAATGTATTTAAAGGATCAAATTAGTACCAATATTGTGTATCAAGGGCGATAAATGAAGATTTACTATAGAAAGTCTGTACGACAACATTATTATGTTTTCACTGTTGCACTATCTGTGAAAGTGCTAAAAGAATTCTATCAAAATAGCCGCTATTTCTCAAAACTTGTAATTCTTTATCTGCCGCCGACTCTAAAATGAAGCCGGTTCGCATTTCTCTCATAACGCCACCGAACGTCAACAAGCCTAAAGCTCACTATAATGATAGTCATGATTTATGAAACACAGGCACAGAACAAAAATACTAAAAAGTTCTAACCTAAAAACGAAACAAGCCATTTGTTTTTATATAAAACCTACTTAAGTATTATGACAAATGTTTGGCTGCGCGGAATGTCAGTTTTGCGAAGGAAAAGTGGCCGTTTACAGACGTTTATCACGAGGGATTCTTATTTATGTCCCTCTACGTACTATCTGTGAAAATGCTAAAAACAGTGTATCAAAATAACCGCTATATCTCAAAACTTGCAGCGCATGTGATCCTTTACCTGCCGCCGACTCTAAAATGAAGCCGGTCCGCATTTGTCTGATGACGCCACCGAACGTCAACAAACCTATAGCTATCTACATATAATGATAGTAAACCTATAGCTAACTATACTAGTTACTGTGTGAGCTGTGTACCCCACAAGTTTGTTCAAAATGGCAGACATTTAAATTTTTTTACGTTTTCTACCCTCCTCTCTTTCGTATGTTCAGTCGTCCCGCTGTTCTCACCTACATGTTGTATTTCTTAACTGATTCTCATAAAATTTTGTGTGATACAGAATCATCATAGAACCATACAGAATTTTCCTGTCGACTCAGATTTCGATTTTTTTTAATGACAGAATTATGGGGGTAGTAAACGTATTCCTACTTTTCTCCAATAATAGTGAACATGCACTCTGAAATATTTTATACTTATGTATACTCCCAAAGGCCAGTACTATCAGCTCTAAAAGTATTGGCATCTTTAGAATCTTATGTATGAAACCAGCGGCCTACCCCGGCTTCGCCTACAATGTATAATATATGCATAATTTATCAGCATATTCACACACTCTGTTAAAAAAAGCGCATCTAAATCTAATGCGTAGTTTTAAAGATCTAAGAATACATAGGGACGGACAGACAGACAGACAGCAGGAAGCGACTTTGTTTTATACCATGTAGTGATGTCGTTATAGCCAATGAAATTATGTTATAAATTTATTTTTAAACCGATCCTTACACACCCTAGTACCTACGTAGTAACTCTACTTACTCTTACTTGGGGCTATACCTACCTACGTATAGCATCAAGTACGTACTAGCCTGGAAAACCTCTAAAGATAATGCTATCGTAAAGAGACTTCACACACGATTAACGCTGCGTATAAAGGAAAACGCTGACTTATCCAGCCGTTAGTTTTTATGGAGAGCGCGTTAAAATTCTGTCGTAGGTAATGACCCTTATAAGTTGACATTGGATGGATAATGCGACAACTTCGTTCACGCTTCTTTACCTACACTTATTGGAGTTCTTTTTAGGGTTCCGCACCTAATAGGCGCTAGCGGGACTCTATTACTAAGCCTCCGCTGTCTGTATGTCCGTCTGTCATAGGGCTGTATCTTTCCATACATGTGTGTCCCAACATATGTATTAGTATGGCTGCTATAACAACAAATTATGTAATATTACTAAAACTATCGTGAGACATCTTTCTTAATTATAAAGAAACACTATTAGCCCTCCGCTCCTCCTGAAGCGGTCCAAAACCAGTGGGCGTTAGTCGCGTGGCGGCACTGTCTCTGATGAAGAGCTCCAAATGAGTTTGAAACATGTCGGGCTGATCCTGAATATTTTTACATACTGTGTATAAACCTTTTCCCGTATTTCAATAAAAACTGAGTACTAGGAAGACTTTGTTGTCCGCCTGTCTGTTAAGACCCTTTATCTCGGCCACGCGTGGAAGTATCGAGATTAAATTAAAACCATATTCTCGCTTATCTTTTCGTTAGACCAATTAGTACACCCAACGAAAAAAAACCAGGGGAAAAAACTCGTGTATAAGCGAATTTTGGCCAAGTTGTAGGGAATGGTGTTTTAAACGACATACTAAAAGTACTGGTGGGTGGGGGTGAAGCTAAAGGGGGGAGGGGGGTGTAAAGGTCCCTTTTTTAGTTTTTCGTAAATAACTCGTAAACTGTGGCATATAGCAAAAAATGATCTGAAACATAAGTAATCTACATAAAATTCTCTACAAATAAAATATAAACATTCTTCCTCTGGGATAAATATTTCCTGAGATATGGAGAGAAGACGATAGACAATAAAGAAATAAACACATTTCTTTAAGCATGGCATGTATATTCCTAAATATAAAATTACTAATTATTTATTTATTTAAACTTTATTGCACAAAACAAGTCAGTGCAGGCACAAATGCACAAATGGCGGACTTAATGCCAAATGGCATTATCCACCAGGCATTCTCAATTATCTTCTAAATCTAAAATATCATCGTCGTCGACGGTGACTTCGATGGGAGCTGCGTTAGTGCATCAGCCGGAGCATACACCGCAGACACTGAAGCAGGTAATTACTGCTTTTCGGCAGCCGCATCGCACCCCACACCCAATCTTGCACCGGAAAAAATATGGTTTTAAGCATCGAGTCAGGTGCCACTGGGTCGTTGTTTGTCACTGGCTTTAGGGTGCCATCGTCTGCTCTGGCCCATCCCCATTGGGTTGGTGGTAAAGGGTTGCCGAGCCATTGTTGTATCTGTAAATAAATAAGATCAAACTAAGTATTTAGGTCGAATAGATATTTGTATTTTAAAAACAATGTTTTGTTTTATTCGATAACATGTGTGATTAAAGATACCTGTAGGTATACTCTGAACGAGTGCTGCTTCAATGCTCCTCGAGTAGAAGGAAGAGTGGCCAGATCTGACTTCAGCTTCACTGATGCTCTTAAGAAAGCTGAGTAACGGTATTTGTTGAGGTTTTGTTCCTGGGTAGGTGCTTGGTAAATCAACAGAAACAGCTTCTCGCCGGCCTGTTCAATACTCTCTGGTGATGAGGGCTCACTGAAAATGTCTGATATCTTTTGGATCAGGGCTGACTTAGCAGTGAACAATTTAGTGATTCCCACTTTGCTTTTCCCATGGATGGCGGAGGTGGCGTCGCATCCAAAGAAGCAGTGGAGGAGGAGAATTGTTTTTGCAAATGGAAGCTGTTGAAGTTGTCGCACTGAAAAGAATTTGTCCTCTACCTTCCCACAACCTGGTCTCAAAAAGAACACATCGATATGTGGTGGGGACCCCACCGTGGGGTCAATCCTATAAGGAGGACTATCAAGTCGACATTCTCCCCAATAACAACAGTTGAATGTAAGGCAGCTTTATCCAACCGTCACCTGACAATAGTACCATCAGCATCTCCGGGTGCAATCGTTGTTTCAATCCCTGCTGCTGTCATCTTCTCGGTAAGAAAATGAATCAGCCTTGTCTAATTCCTTTCATTGGCGAGGATATGCGCCTGTTGAACGGTGATGATCGTATTTTCATTACAATTAACGTCGGCTGAAGTTTTTGTCAGACCTCGTCGGTTCTGTTCTGCTCGTTTGTGCTGTTGATATCATCGTAACTATCAAAAACCACTACACAATTTGGACCGTAATGTTTCTGTGTACATAGGTAATGTACTGATGGCAAATCGAAGAAACGTTGGAGGACGGTTGCTATTTCATACGATGTAGTAGAAAGGGCGATGATGATGATGATGACAATGACAATATTCAATATTAGATTTATTTATTTATTTAATCTTTATTGCACAAAAGAAAACTTATCGTACAAAAGGCGGACTTAATGCCATGAGGCATTCTCTACCAGTCAACCTTCGGGCAAAGCAGATAAATTGTGGGCGGTGCAACTAACTTAAACAAGTTTTAATAAATAATATTTAGATAAATACATATATTATATAATGTATACACATATAAATAAATACAGATGAAACATACTAATCAGATAACCTAAGAATTCACAACTTTGCTAGCGTAGAGGTCACGCAAACATTTTTTGAAAGCGCATTTGTTCGGAGCTTGTTTGATCTTGAGGGGAAGGCGGTTCCAGAGACGGGAAACTTGGACGGTGAACGATTTGGACATAAAACCAGTACGGTGACGAGGGATGGAGAGAGACAGATTGCCAGAAGAGCGAAATTGACGGTCACGGGTTACACCATAATAGTGAAAGAAGTTTTTGAGATACTCGGGAGATTTTGGATTTTTGAGAACAGAAAACAGAGTGCACAGCATTCGAATTTCACGTCGTTCGCGGATAGGAAACCAGCCCAGCTGAGAGCGGTAAGAAGACACATGGTCATACTTACGAAGACAGAAGATGAACCGAATGCAGTTGTTGAGAAGTCTCTCCAATTTATTCATAAGCTCTACGGTTAAGTCTGGATAACACACATCACCGTAGTCTATTATGGGTAAAATTAACGCCTGAACTAATAAAATCTTAGTTTTACTGGGTAAAAAGTTTTTGAGCTTGTTCAGAGCATGTAAAGAACCCATAACTTTTCTACTAACTTCGGCAACCTGCGCCTTCCAACTCAAAGTACTGTCCAAGATAATCCCTAGATCTTTGACGCTGGGGCTGAAGGGGATAGTGGTGCCGTTGAAGCGTACAGGCGTGACAGAGTCTAGGTTAATCTTAGCAAGCTGGCGGGAGCTACCGATGACAATGGCCTGACACTTCGATGGGTTAACAAATAGTCCGAACTTTTCAGTCCATCGCTGGATATGTAAAAGGTCCAAGTTTAGCTTGTCAATACAGGTCTTAAGGTCAGTCACATTGCACTGGTCGTAGAGTTGTAAGTCGTCTGCATAGAGATGGTACGAAGAGCGTAAGTCGGGGGTGATAAAATTGATGAAAGTGGAAAACAGGAGAGGAGAGAGAATTCCTCCTTGAGGTACGCCAGTGGCAAGGTCACACCAGTCAGACAATGAACGGTCAACCCGGACTGCCTGTTGACGACCCCGAAGATATGCAGAGAACCAACTAAGGGCAGAAGACGACACATTGAGATATTCCAAGAGGGCAAGAAGAATGTCATGATCAACAGTATTAAACGCGTTGGAGAAGTCGATCAAAATAAGTACCGTGACTAATTGATCCTCCATGCCCCGTCTGATATCCTCAGTCACCTTAAGGAGTGCAGTGCAGGTGCTATGACTAGGACGAAAACCGGACTGAAAGGGGCTCATGAGCTGGTGAGAGTAGATAAAACACGAAAGTTGTTTATGAGCCACCGCTTCAGCGATTTTCGACAAAAAGGGGAGAATAGAAATCGGCCTGAAATTGCTAACCGAAGTGGGGTTACTGATTTTAGGCAGGGGAATAACAAAAGCTTTGCGCCAGAGTGAAGGGAATTCGCCACTGCACAACGAGAAATTGATAATATCGGTAATTATAGGGAGCACACTGTCCAGAAGAGACACCACCATATAACGACCAATATCATCAAATCCAACGGCTTTAGATTTAATAGCTTTGATTATGTTGTTGACGTCATTCTGAGAAGCAGGTGAAAAAGAAAAGGTTTCTGTAACAAAGGGTGGAAGCGACGAAATATCGGAAAGAGTAATGGACTTAATATGACTGTCAACGGAGAGAGCAGCTGAGAAATGTCTGTTCAGGTCGTTAAGAGAAAAGGAAGTACCATCGAAACCAGTAGTAGGTTTACCTAGGCCAAGAGACTTCAGAAATTTCCAGACATCAGCCATAGAAGATGAGGATACATTGTGATGAATATAACGCCGCTTCGCGGAACGCACCATCTGATTGCAGCGATTACGAGCTGTCTTAAATAGTCTCCAGTTGTCGTCGGTACGGTCGCGTTTAAAAAGTCTAAATGCACGGTCTCTTTTACGCATGGCCATGCGTACACCCTCAGTAATCCAGGGGGCAGGTGGGCGTCTGACTCTTACAGCGCGTAAGGGGGCATGCTTATCAAACAGTGCTAACACTGCACCATTAAAACAGGCTACTTTTGATTCAGCCGTAGTGGCAGAGTACATAGGGGACCAGTCAATAGCTTTAGCATCATTGAAAAGGGCATCGGAATTAATTTTGGCAAAGCAACGCAGCAGGTTTGCACTTAGGGGGTCTAATTTTATAAGAGGCAAATAGTAAGTCGTGGTGCGAAAATCCGGGGGCCAAGAACTGACCATGCTTCTCAACGAGATCAGGAGAAGAGGTTAAAATCACATCTAGCCATGTGTCAGATGAAGTGGTGTGATGAGTTGGTGATAAAGGAAGGAGAGAGAAGCTGACGGAACTAACTAATGATATTAATTTACGACGTTGCAGGGTGTCTTTAGAGATATCAGTGTTTAAATCACCCATAACAAGATGATGTGTGTAATCTGAACTTAAGGACTCAAGAATTTGTTCAAGGTCGGAAAAATAATCTATAGTTGGAGGACAGTAAACTACCCCCAGGAGAGCCTTAACCCCTTTAATATTTATCTCAAGAAATATCCATTCCGCTGAGCTGGAATAAAGAGATTCTGATAAATGTAAAATTGTAAACGGAATGGAGCTTTTGAGATAAATGGCAACACCGCCACCGCCTTTCCCAGTTCGATCATTTCGGATTAATACATACCCAGAAAGGGCATAGGAAGTTGAAGCAAGCGTAGGTTTCAACCAACTTTCTGAAACTAAAATAGCATGAATAAAATCTGATTGAAAAGTGTTAACTAGGTTCGAATAATGCGACGGGATGCTTTGAGCGTTTATGTGACAAACGTTAAAGTTAGGAGAATTTAGAAATTCGCGCGAAAGCTCTGAACTCAGTGAAAGGGAAGAATCAAGTGAATTTATTGATAGAAAAGCACAACTATCATCGCTAGCAGAGTAAAAAGTATCATCATCTGACATAAATATATAAATAATATAGTAAAACAATTATAGATATTAAAATATAAAATAATAATATATACGTACGGTAAGTTGCAAAGAAAATCACACAATCCTGCATTTCCTGCCGGTTAACTTATCAAAGATAACAACAATTAATTTACAGAAAAAAGAAACAATAATTCCTTAAATTTAAGAAATAACAATAAAATAATAAAATAGCAGCAAGCGGTTTAAAATGAAACTCAAACACCCCCGAGTTTTGACACATCAAACGTCAAACGCAACATTAGTAAGATAAAGGTAATTTACATGCGATTTACAAATAAAAATTAAAGTGGGTAAACGAGTAAAATTATTGAGTTGTAAAAGTAATAACATGCTAACAAATGCCTGCTGCTATAGCAAAACGGGAACTCCATAGAAACAACACTTGTAAGAACACTGAAGAAAGAAAAAGCAACGCAAGTGTGAAATAGATAATCTAAGATGCCGCAGGTGGTTTAGCGCCTCGTCGGGACCTACCAGACTGGCCGCTGAGGCCAGCCACCACGATGACCTCCTCCACTGCAGCGGGCTCAGGAGTCGACGACGATTGTGGCCGCATCTTGTGCTGTGAGGCCTTCAGGCGGACAATATCCTCTTCGCACTCAAGGCGCTCACGCACGCCGCTAAGCAACTTGACATAGATGTTACCATCAAGTGTCCAACAGCTCCTCATGCCGAACACTTTCCGAGCCTGTATGAAAAGTGCTTGCCTCTGAGGTGTGAGGAACTCAGACACAGAGAATGAAGTTCCTTTAAACGCAGTCTTTCTATGCCAGACTTCGGTTTTCACGGAGATGTCGGCAAAGCGCAGTAGAATGGGCCTGTTACTGCCAACGGACACCTTACCAAGCCTATGGCATGCCTTGAAAGAACTAACTGACACACCGGGGATCTTCAGTTGCTCGGAGACTATGCTGGCAACTCGAGTGCACACATTTTCGTCAGCCTGTTCAGGAACGCCATGAAGAAGGAGAAATTTTCTTCGATGCCGCATTTCACAGATATCCTGAGACCTACTGACAGCCTTAATTTGCTCCTTGAGAAGTTTAAAGATGGTGAAGGTTTGCTCCTTGAATGCTGAGAATTCTTCGCTCAAAGAATTAATGGTCACCTTAGTTGCCGGGGACCTGCTCAACTTGGACTCAAATTCAGTGAACATCTTAAGGACCGTTGCCTCTAGGGTTTTCTGTGTCTCAGCAATCTCTTGAACACTTGACATCATTGAAGTTTTACTTGACGTTTTGAGGTTATGTTATGAGAGATGTAAGAACCAGCAGGATTGCACTGTGTTTTAAGTACAATTACTTCATCTACAGTGCTGCAAGTAACTGTGCACTATATTTAGTACTAAAACTATGGTTTAAAAGTGATTTTAACTTTACACTGTGATTATTTCAATTTATTTAAATATATTATTTAAGAGTGATGTGTTACTGTTTTTACTTCTACCGCCCAAAAAAAAAAGCGATTTAGACGATATCTAAGAATTTTATTTTTAGGAATATACGTGCCATACTTATTAAAGAAATGTGTTTATTTTTTTATTGTCCGTCTTCTTCTCCCCATATCTCATAAAATATTTATCCCAGAGGAAAAAAATGTACAACTTTTTTGTAGAGAATTTTATGTAGATTACTTGTGTTTCAGATCATTTTTTGCTATAGGTTACAGTTTACGAGTTATTTACGAAAAACTAAAAAAGGGACCTTTACACCCCCCTCCCCCCGCTAGCTTCACCCCCACCCACCAGTACTTTTAGTATGCTGTTTAAAACATCATTCCCTACAACTATGCCAAAATTCGCTTATACACGAGTTTTTTTCCCCTGAGAGGCAGTTTTTGGTCTTCGTTAGGTGGGCTAAATATGCAGTTCTTTCAGAGTCCGACTCGTACTATATCGTTTTTTTATAATTATTAACAAACACTGTAGTACTATCCATGCACACAACACGTCGTCCGAAACGTCGAGGTAATTAAATAAACATATTTTATCGAGTGAGACACAGCAAATCCAATGCTCATCATTACTTCCCCAGTTACCCCTAAACAACCCGTCGATACTCTACACGTTTGAGACTTCATGATCAAAGTGACGGATGGCTTTGCTCACTTATTTTCGCAAAATTTGCTTCCTGACAAATTGAGGGCGTATATTATGAGGGAGCGACATTAACCCGTCCGATAATGATGGACCTTTTTCTACCTATTCAATAACGTTCAGACGTCACGTAGTTCGAGTCAAGGAATTCTTAGTCATTGTTTTTCGACGGATAGTGTGTTTTTCACAGACTATCTCTTATACTAGTTTGTATAATGGCTGGCTAGAACTTTGTTGTATGAGTTTTGTCTGTGCGTAGAATGCTATTTTCAAAATGGTATGTGTCTTTGAACTGTGATCGATTCGATCGTAAAATAAACATCGCGTGCGATGTTCTTCAGCGTAGAGAGCCGAAGTCGATTACGAACTCTATTTTAATTTGATTAGGTTGTACATACATAGCTTGGCAAAATCATTTGTGACACTTCCACGGTCATCGAGAAATCGTGCAATTTCTACGCACACTCTCCAAAATATATCCGATAGAAAACTGACAAGCTGGCAACTATGCGGCGATGTTCGAGGCTCTGGAAGCCATTTTATTAGCTGGTAAAGCATCACCAATGAGTCAGGACTCGACGTTCTACTGAATCCAAGGCAGCTAATATTTAACAATTTCAGCTTTACGACAAAGTACATTTTGCGAGACAGCCCTGTGAACGTGTTAAATAAGAGTGTCGTATTATATTTATTAAATAATGGTCTTGATATTTATTTATTAACCACGACGCTGATATTTAATGAGACGTTACATCGCCGGTAGCTCTTGATAAAATCCATCAGGGTGTTGTAATACCGGCAGGCGTCCTGCGGGGTAACTTGGATTTATAGCGAGTGTTCCGTTCTCGTTATTGCGGGGTGAAGTCGATCCGATATATTAAACGCTTGTTTACGATGTGGTAAATAAATATTACATCAAAAATATAAGTGTGAAAATTAGTAGCGTACCTACGTGAACTGTATGAGATATACCGGGTGGAAAGGCACGAGGGTCCTTTGCGGAAATGTTGCATCGGTTAAGTGATACACAGTCGATTTATAATGTTTAGAAACTTAAACGAAGTAAAAAAAAAAAGTGCAAAATTCGCTAATTCTTAACTGTGGTGATAACCCTATATTGCATCTTCACATCACGGCAAGATGGCTAGATTGAGAAATCACCGTCGGGAAAACTCGGGATATTACGTTTATTTCCGTGACTTGTTGTCATCGTCCTGATGTAAGAGTGACACATAAATGTCAAATTAACCAAATAAAATGCAAAAATACGAATATCAGTTACTTTATTACAATTTTTACATACGGTGTTCAAATTTTCCATCGTGTCTCATAATACACCCTGCAGCACGTTGCTTCTGTTTTGAGTTGGAGGCAGAAACACTGGTCCTATAATTGTTTCCCCGTAAATCGTTAACTGACCAACGACACTGCTGTAGGCGACACGTTTGTCTTCGGAAATTGCACATGTTCGTTCCTTCTATTCCACATACCGTTGCGAGTAAACAAGCTTTCATCGCTTCAAATAACATGCCAGATAAAATCACGTTCTTCCACTGTTTTTGGCAGTAGCCACCGGCAGTAAGGTTCACATAGGGCAGTCCCTAGGAAATAAAGCTTGAACCCTCTGAACAGGTCCCCCACGTTGATCGTTCTAAGTTGTTCGTGGTACAACGGGCTGATTGTTGGCGACACGATCAAAAGCACGTAAAATTGTTCAACAACCTGTTGGGTGTGGTGGTGGATATGTTTCACTGTATCGTCGTAAAGCTTCAGCCGCATTATAATTGTAACTCGCGCATAACATGAGCAAATGATAAATATCCACGTGCTTTTAACAAAGGTATTTTAATTTAAAGGTAAAGCAAATTGAAATTAACTTAAATGTCAATTTCATTTCAAACATCTAATTCATGATCGATGTTAAATCATGCAAAGAGGTTCGATAGTTGTAAAAAATGCGTTACTTTAATTCTATCTCGCGTCGGCGTATGAAAAGTCGTGTTACTTTAGTGTAATATCCAAACGACGATATTTGATGATAACCGAAATAAAATTAATAACAAGGAAGGCCTATTGTATGAATTGCTGATCAAACAGGGAACAATTTCAATTTACTCGAAAATAATTTTATAAAGCGAGTTAATGAACTAAAACCTTTTTATTATCAGTTTAGGTAGGTAAACAGAGACGTTTTATTTATGCTGAAAGAGGTTACATCATCTTTAATTGTTTATGATGATTGAGTACATTCGAGTGGTTGTCAGTGTCAAGTCGTGTCATGTGAGTTGTTTGTTGTGGTTAGAATTATTAACTAAGAAATTACATTCCACCAGAAAATTTAATAAGTAGAATAACAGAGACAATCATCTCTGCAAATCCTGCAACGATTTTTTTAGCGTTTCACGCAGACCTAAGAATGGAAAAAGCAACATACTAACGTAATATCCTGACGTCTAAAGATTGTTTACAAGTAAGTTCATTGACCCAGCCACCTGATTAGGGTTGGCAAAAAGTAGTTTTTGGTATGAATGTTTAAAAGGCTATAACTTGAAAACGGTAACATATATTTCCATAGTTTCTATGGAGGAAATATAGTGCTAAGGGTGAACTATCTGCCAGTTCCGCAAAGGATCCTCGTCACGTTCCACCCTGTATAAATAATTTCAAGACCAGTACCCATACCATGAGTTTACGGTGACTGTACTAGCGATTGCGTAGACGATTTGTATGGAGAATTGTAGTTCTACAAAGTTACCGCTAGGGGCGTTGTACTATTCTCCATACAAAGCGTTTACGCTGTCGCTAGCGAGTACGGTCACGTTAACCTATGGTAAGGATACTAATAAGATCAGACACGACATCTGGCCAACGCACAACTTTTTTTCTCATTAAGTCCACAGAATACACCCTCAGAAAATACCGTCATTTACACTGCATCTTAAAAAATGTGGTGTCATTTTATCTCTCCTTATTTAAAAAAAGAACAGCTCGTTTCACTTAATTTGGGATCTTGAATATTTCAGACACTTTTCCGCCAGTTGGCGCTCATTTTAAATTCTCTAAGGCAATTTTTAGCGCAATGTTTGCAGAGGAATATTTCGCTCTCGCTCTTATTCTCAAACAAGTCCGCAGAAAAGAGACGAAGATAATAGAAGAACAAAGTGGTGAAAAGATTCAGTGCTCCATAACACAATAGGCTAGTAGACCCAGTTTTGAAATATATATCAATGATCTTACTAGCTCTAAAAAAAATATCTTGTATTTTTGTGAAAGCTTGAAAGCTAAATTTTATCGATTGAAAATTTGAAATTTCGTGAACAGTCAAAAACGCCGTCCGCCATTTTTGCCTTTTGCTAACCTGTGGCGTGTCGTAGAATTACCTGTAAATATTCGAAATTTGACCGTCGTATAGTGCCATTCAGCTCACTCCAATATACTTTGACAGATCGAGAGGGACGGCGCTATTCGAAGTCGTCAAAGTAGACTTTCAGTTTTGTTTACATGATCAATGACGTCACTATCATAAGCGAAAATGGCGGACAGCGTTTTAAGCTTTTCAAAATACAGATTAAAAACCATATTTTCAAATTTAATTTTTTCGGCCGTCTTTCACTTTTATGAATTGAAAAATATATATTTAGGTTTCCTTTGCTAAATATTATACGGAATAAACATTAGTTTATTACAATTTGACATGAGTCAACTAGCCTATTCTGATACTAGTGATAGTGAATAATTCTGTGAGCCTAAGTGAAAAGGGGTATAAGCCACAATTAACCTAGGAACAAAGTCAGTCTCACAATTAATTATCATTCGTGCACCGAAAATCCTGAGTTATGATTATGACCTTTATAAGGACCAAACATCGTTTGTGTTTCATTTATAAGTCGTATACGCAGCATAGCTTTCCACGTTTAGACCATATTTCTTCGATTTTTTTTTCAGTTTAAAATAATCGGTTATAGTTCCTGGTTAATATGTGACTTATACCCCTTTTCACTAAAGACTCAGAATTTTAGTAATAAGGCCTAGTTTCCCCTCTGGGTTGGAAGGTCAGATGGCAGTCGCTTTCGTAAAAACTAGTGCCTACGCCACATCTTGGGATTTAGGTAGCCGACCCCGATGGAGAATTCATTCTCAAAAAATGGGACAAAGGCTAGGAGGATGATGATATCAGACTAGCTGTAAGATACTATATTTTTGTAATATCATCAGAATCCATGATATATTTAGAACGGTTCACTCCGGAATGACAGGTAGACTTGCGACCTCATCACGCTATGATTGGTTGGTTGGTTATGTCAATCCGTTTCTGTGCTGCCAGTTGGTATATCGTATTACTCCCCGATTCCTTTGTTACCTGTATGAATCTATTATTAAGACAAAATATTTAGTCAATGAACATGATAACTATAATGCCCACTCAATTGCTTCGAATTTTAAGTTGGACTCGACATTCGAGCGGTGACAGGTAGCCGTAGTTACCAAAAACAATTGAGTGGATAAATGCATATATTTTTTGTACGATTTGCGGCAAAAAAAACTATATAATTATTTTGTTACCCTAAAAAGTCTGACATTGAAAGTCTCACTTGAGTACACCTTGCATTTTTTATACCATGGAATGTTTACGATACGCTAAAGTTAGAAGGTTAAAGTCATCTTTCAAGATTTGTTTAGGTACAGAGGTTATAAATACAGAATTATAAAACGTATAAAAAGAGTTTCACCTCTTAAGTAAGTTACATGTCCGTATGTTCCTTTTTCACCCGTATGTCGCGAACGGTACAGCAACTCCTGAACATGATTAGGAAACTTCTAGTTTAAATTTGAACTTCCGAGCGCCATTTTAAAGTTACCAACCTGCTTTAGTTTGAAAAATTCCGTCTGGGATGGTTGATTTTAAATCTTAAATTGAATTCGCAGATTTAGAACTTAACTTTTGGGACAAAAACTGCATAAGATTCATCAGAATGTGCTGTTTTGGTTGTTACCCCGCCTTTGACAATTTTATAAACTTTTCTTTATTCTTAAAAAAGTCACAAGTTCTGTGTGTTTTTGGAATTTTTGTGTTCTTATTTTTTACAATTAATTAATTTAATTTTGTGGGTCACGGGTTGTGGGTTTTGTATGGGAATAAAAATAATACTTTTATTTCTTTAGGAATAGAAAAAAAAATGTAACTCATATAACTCATAAATTCATAATAATATAAACTATATATCAAAATTGCACTGTAATTGCTATTGATCTTTTGCCTCCGGATCTATTTTTAAGTTAGTATAGAGATTGCCATAATAAATGAGCGTTATGAAGTCTGGTTTTATTATTTTAAATTTGGCCCAATATTTTAATGTATTTTTATTCTGAGTATAATAAGTAGGGCATCACAATACGAAATACAACAAAAAAATATACATGGCCACTTTTTTTTAGTGCTCCATACATTAGGAACTTTTTTCTGGAGTAATCCGGAGGCAATAAAACGGAAATATAAAAATAAATAACAATATGTATCCATTAATGGTACTAAATGGCACCTTTTTTCAACTGTGCCCGTTAAAAACTAAAAAAGAAAAAAAAATGACCCTCCCTAATAATTATAGTGGTGTGTTATCGCGGTGAGATTCTGTACAAGATTAATATGTCCACATAAACGTCCTATTTAGTCCTAAGATTATGTCATGTAACTTACGGTCAGTAGCAGAAAATTTTACTATCGGCATGTATGTCAATTTGCATACTAAAATTGACAGATACTTTTGATGCGCACTGTACTTAGCTTACGATACAGACAGTCCCAACACTCACAAAATCTGTCCGAACGATACTTACCTATATTCAGTAAAAGTATACGCCATAAAATGTTTTAATTTACCATAAAAGAGACAAATTCGACTATACACTACGTGGGTTGTCATAAATCATTTCTGATTCCAGTACAAAGGTGTTCGTGCTTGGCCGAAATCCAAAAGGGTTTACTTGCCGCAATGAAATGTGTGGTGCCACTTATAGCGACTAATTAACATCATCAGCCTGTTTCAGTCCACTGTTGGACATAGGCCTCTCCCATGGCACGCCCCTGAGCTCGATTTTCAGCTCTCGTCCTCCAGTTACTACCCACTGTCCTACGAATGTCGTCGCTCCACCTTGTTACAGGGCGCCCTACACTACGTTTACCGATTCGTGGCCTCCGCTCCAGAACTCGTTTGCCCCAGTGGTCATCGGCTCTACGGCAGATATGACCAGCCCACTGCCACTTCAGCTTGCTTATCCGCTGTTCTATGTCGGTAGCTTTGGTTCTCCGTCGAATTACTTCGTTTCGGATCTGATCCCTAAGAGACACACCAAGCATCGCCCTTTCCATGGCTCGCTGAGCGACTTTGAATTGGATGACTAGTCGTATGGTGAGTGACTAATTAACGCGTGTTGATAATAATTTACACGATTGTCAATTTTTGAACATTGTCATTGTGACAACGAACGATTGTAGTTTGATGATTAGATTCGAAATTTCGAGCACGCCGTTGCGTTTGGAAACTTGTGGAGATTATATATAATCTTCGAGGTCTAGCGAAGAGAGTTTCGGTAGGCGTAGGTAGGTCATTTGAAAGTCTACGTTCTATCAACAGCAAATACCGGACTGCAGTAAGTTTAATTTACTTGGTATTAAGAGAGTTATAAAAACACAGGAATGTTGTGGATCAAATATTACGGTGCTGTAATTTCATCCGAAGTGGAATAGCCAGTCAAATAAATAAGAAACACACATTAATAACTCAACTCACAAAATATAATAATCTTCGTCTAACTCACTAAACGAGGACTTTATAATTACCATATGACATCTGCCAGCCAACACACAACACTTGATGGGCAAAGCAGATCAATTTCATTGTGGACAGGTCAGAAATGTTAATGGTAATAACAAGATAATTTGTTCAGCCGCCTGTAGATCACCAGCTGCTGTTTTCTAGCTATACTATGGGCTGCATAAATGCATGGCTCATTTATGAATGAATTCATTCTTAAATAGGCCATGCAATTCTGCAGCTCACTGTACCTACGATTTTAATAAAATGATACAAAAAGTATGAATAAACCTTACTCTACATAACCCAGAATACCATTTAAAAAAGGATCATAAAAATAATACCCCATCTAAAAGGTCCGCCCGCGGCATGGTCCCAAGTATGCTGGCGGCATTAACTCTTTGTATAGTCAGACAAACTCTCCGGCAGAGGTAAGCGTCAGCTCTGGGATCTCCTGAATCGTCAACCAGCCGTTTTGACAAGGCCTTCATGAACTATGTCATGTCAGCTGAATGTCTCGACAGGAAGCGCCGCAAATTCGTAGTTGTTAAATAACGACGAGTATTTGCGGCGATTGATAAGGGCCTGGTCAGCTGCAGCGCCGGCCTTTGAACGCCTGGATGTGGGACTGCGCAAAAGTGTGGACATACGTAGCGTCCCATACCTATACCCTGCCCAGCTTCCACGGTATTTTAATTGGAATTACTTATTATACCTCACACCCTCGGACACTAGAACCCCACCTCAAACCTGACAACTGCTGCGGCATTCTAGATTTATCTCCGGGGAATTTTTGATATCATCTGAATAGTTGAATAGTGGCGATTGTGATCCCAGGGCACTCGAAACGCGAATAAATCACAGATCCTGTACTCAGGAATGCGCTTCTTTAAATTTGCAAGCGTTTGAGATGCTATTTTAAATTGGTATTGGAAAGTGTAAAATTGCTTTCAGGCACGTTCTAGCCCTAGTTTTCATCGGTGCAGTCAGTTTAAAAGGTTATTTTACAAGCAAACGTGCAATATTACTAAGCTTGTATTCCAGTACTCTCCGTTTTGCTTACAAACGTTTCGTATTCGAATTTTCATTTCGTCGAATAGTTTTTTCCTGGCATATGGCATTTTTATGATAGGTATTCAAAAGGTGTTTTTCAATCCAGATGGATTTAGAGAAGATATAGCTAATTATGCTTTGATGAAACAATATGTATGAAAAGTCTGTTTGTAAAAAAAGTGAACTCGTGAAAGTGAGTTTTTTTCCTTTATAATTATATATTTTGGTCTAATCACGTTTTCACATCTAACCTAAGTTCTGCCCTTTTCTGTTCTAGACAACCGGGGTAACTTTGCCCCTTTCGTATAACATTGGCCCACACTTACACACTGACAGTTTTAAAGGTTCTACAGTCAGACAAAAATGTGTCTAAGCTTTTCGAATATGTTCCATAAAGTATTAAGGTCCGAAACTGGAAGACCAAATTTTTTGGTTCACTGCACATGGTACAGTACCTACCCTTACCATGAGTTTACAGTGACTGTGCTCACTACCGACTGCTTAAACGATTTGTATGGAGAATTGTAGTTCTACTAAGTAACCGTTAGGGGCGCTGAACTATTTGTAAAGGTACAGGCCTCCAAATGATTCTAATCTGTTACATCAAGACAACGCAGTGAAATGGGTCTAAAGGTGTTTATGTATAGCACGTAGTCATGAATTTCCGTCAGTAGAAACACTTTGCCGCAGCACAATAAATTATCCTTGAACTAGCTGCGCCCCGCGGTATTACCCGCTCATTCCACGGGATCACTACTTTTTTTCGAGCCTTTGTGTTAACCCAGGGTGTCAGCTACGTCCATACCAAATTTTATCAAAATGCGCGAAGAAACAAAAATACAAACGCACTCCCAAACTTTCGCCTTTATAATATTAGTATGATAATATTTACGTTTGTATAACGGCAGGCAGCGGTAAAGCCCTAGATTTGATTACTGAGTTATCCGATGCACTATTTCACCTACAGGTGTATGAGTAATTAATAGTATTTTATGCAATCGTTGCACAATGAAGGTTCTTAAAGTTGAGTAGCGCGTTTAGGTTACGAGGCTTGCCGAGTAGGTAGCCTAAGTAAGGTACGAGATTTTAAGACCTAATTGTGTAACTATTGCATACAATACTTTTTATACGAGCGAAACACAGAAAAACATTTTTTACTTTAATCGGCATTCCCCACTGTGTATTTCTATTTTTGATATAAGCTTTTTCGTTCAACTAAAACTGACCTAATAAAAAAAAAACATGATCGCGATGGTCATGGCGGGGGTCTCGTGATTGGTCAAATTTTTTGACAAGTAATTTCAACCAATCAGTGAACAGTAGCGTGCTTTTTTTTAAATCAAATATGCTGATGTTCCCCTTTTGAAATTATTAGAGTTGAGTAGAGAGATGTCTTATGATTTATGAATAGGTATTAAAGTTCGATAGCGGGTACCATAGAGTACAGAATGTTGGTACAGGATTAAAAAGTGCGTTATTGTGATTTTGTCTGTGAAATTATAATAGATTAAAGTACGCGAGTATAAAAAATACAAAACGTTTACTTACGTCGTAGAAGACGAATATCGCTCGTTTCCTGATGATAAATCGCAAACCAATTCGCAACATCTCGAGCGATATTCGAATTCTACGACGTGAGTAACTATACAGTTTCGTAGGTATTTTAATATGCCTGAGACTTACGGTATTTTTCGGTGTTCTGTCACTTTCTGGTACAGATTTCAAAATGATTCAAATCTGTTACACCAAGACGTGAAAGGGTCTAATGGGGTTTATGTATAGCACGTAGTCATGAATTTCCGTCCGTAGAAGCACTTTGCCGCAGCACAATAACTTATTCTTGAAAGGGTATTACAGCGGGCGGTAACGTGCTCGGCGATGATTACTAAGCTATACGATGCGCTATTTGTTACTAAACATATAAGATATTGCAGAAAAATATGTATCTTATGTAATATTATTAAAACTATCGTGAGACATCTTTAATAATTATAAAAACGGTTTAAACTCACGTAAAAATTGCCATGAACAGGAGGCCAACGACCAACTGATCCGATACCTTGAAGATCACTCCCTAATTAATGATCGTCAGTATGGCTTCAGACCGAAACGATCAACGGGCGATCTTCTAGCGTATGTGACACACCTCTGGGGGGAGGCTATTGATAAACACGGCGAGGTTTTGGCTATCAGCCTTGACATTGCCAAAGCTTTCGATCGGGTCTGGCATAAAGCACTTCTTTCCAAGCTTCCTGCCTACGGTCTGCCCATGCAACTGTGTAAATGGATTGCTGACTTCCTGCATGAGCGTAGAATCCGCGTCCTCGTCGAAGGGTGCGCTTCGCGGTTCATGACAGTGAATGCTGGCGTCCCACAGGGCTCTGTTTTATCACCCACCCTCTTTCTTCTGCATATCAATGATATGCTACCATTAGGGAACATACATTGCTATGCGGATGATAGTACGGTCCATGGTCGATATTTTGGCCGGCCAGGAGCTTGTAGGGCGGAAATCGGCGCGAAACGTGAGAATCTTGTCGTTGAACTGGACCAGGTTCTGGACCTCATTAGCGTTAACCTGGTTGAGTTCAACGCCAAGAAAACCCAGGTGTGTGCGTTCACTACCAAGACGTCTTCGTTTCTCCCTACTCCTAGTCTCCAGAGCACTCCTCTTGGTTCGCGTGATAGCCTGAATATGCTAGGCATGGATATCCGCTGCAATCTGAACCAAAACGAATACATCGAGTCACTGATTACCACAGCTTCCAAAAAACTGGGGATCCTGAACAGGGTGCGACGGTTCTTCACGCCGGACCAGCTTTGCCTTCTTTATAAGACTCAAGTTCGGTCGTGCGTTGAGTACTGCTCGCATCTTTGGGATGGCTCCGCCCAATATCTACTCGATGCGCTTGACAGATTGCAGCGTCGGGCGGTCCGCATCATAGGTGACGAGAAAAGTACCAGATTCCTCGAACCCCTTCAATTACGTAGGGACATTGGGTCGCTGAGCGTTTTCTATCGCCTATACCATGGCGAGTGTTCTGAAGAGTTATTTTCTCTTATCCCACCCTCCCCTTTCCGTCATAGAACCACACGTGCCAGCTTGCGATGTCATCGCCTCACCGTGGAGAATATTCCCACACGTACCAAGAAGTTTGGCAATTCCTTCATCTGCCGAACTATTAAAGTATGGAACTCCTTGCCGGCTCATGTGTTTCCTCCTTCTTATAACTTGGGACCCTTCAAACGAAGCGTGAAGAAGCATCTCTCGGGCCAGCATGGCAGTGTCAACTGACTTGGCACCGTTGGTTTCTCGTCAGTTGCCATTGCGACTTGGGCTCCCCTTTTTGCTTACCATCAGGCGAAGTGGAGCCACTATGTTGTGCCGTTATAAAAAAAAAAAAAAAAAAAGGCGCTGAGGGCGGCGAGGAGAGCGATTAAAAGTGCAGTAAGTCGCGAGTCGCGTAGCAGCACGGATAGCTACCCCTGATGAAGAGCTCCAAATGAGTTCGAAACATGTCGGGCCGTTCCTGACAATTTTTACGTGAGTTTAAACCGTTTTTATAATATGTCTATCTTATGTGGTTACTTATCATTAGTCCAAATTTTTGTGTCCCTTCTGTAACGGTTCGCCATATTTTCAAACCTAACCTAATGTTCCTTTAAAATGATGTTTAACTATAAAACCCTCAATATATGATGGATCTCAGAAAAAAAATGGTTTCGGGTAAATTAAAATTTGGCAAAACGTTATAGATGGGATACAATATTTCGGAGTTGTGATTAGACTACCGTGAGACTACCGTATCTTAAATATTTCGCAAAGGTAGAGTCTCGTTGGTGAAATCATTGGTAAAATCTGTGTAAATAAGTAGGTTATCTGTCAGTAGGTAGTAATCATCAAATATTGCATTGTCATACAAATTAGATCTAGGCATACTATTAGTAAGTACCTATATTACAAAATCAGTTTTCTACGGAGAGGAAAAACCTTAATAGCAAGATGCAGGATCGTCTTTTATTATGTATGGGTGCACGGTGCCATGCTAGCCTAGTGTCATCTGTTGGTTATTTTTTTTTGCCCACTCATCTCGCCAAAATGACAGTTGCCAACTTAAATGGCAGTGGGCGGGGCACATTGCTCGTAGGATCGATGGTCGTTGGGGCAGAAAGGTTCTTGAGTGGTGACCGCGGCCCGGAAGACGCAACGTGGGCCCCCAAGAAGGTGGAGAGAGGTGGGTCAAGACCGATCATTGTGAAGAACTTTGGGTGATACTAACTGTCCAGCGGATGTCTATCGGGTGACAGTTAAATGATGATGATGATGATGCTCTTCATCAGGGACTGCTACCCGTGCACTGGTGCGGACAAGTGACAAAGTTACCGCGCCGGTGTACGGGTAGCAGTCCCTGATCAGACAATTTCACGTGAGTGTAAACCGCTTAATGCAATAAATAATAATATATCTCACGAGAGTTTTAATAAGATTATTGATGATGTGTGTTTGTTTTGGATTTACAAAATCTGTTACTAAGCGGGGTCAAAAGCTATGACGCGGTTATTTTATTCAACTGCCTTAGAGGTGTTGTTAGTTTGCGCAAAACGTGCATGCGCCTTTGTTCGAAGACAAAAGGTGAAGTTTCAGCTAATCCTTTCGTTAGGTGGCGGATATGGTGATACGTGAAAACCGGAATCAAAGTGGGTCTACCTATATTGAATCCTAGAATTATTTTTCGTCGAATATTTGATTTCGCCGAAAAATCATTTCGTGCCAAGTATTTTTCTCTACAACCTTACCTTGCAACCTAACTTTAACTAACCTTGTCAATAAGATGATATTTGCAAGAATTATGAAAAATGTATGAGTACAGAGGAATAAAAAATCTGCGAAATGATTTCTCGGCGAGAAGAAACATTTGAAGAAATAAGTTTCTAGGAAACAATCAAAGTACTTTTTTTTATCATCGGACAACCTCACACAAATCAATCTAGTCCCACAGTAAGCTCTAGGCTCGTGTTATGGACACTAGACGACGATAAAAATAATTATAGAAATAAAAACATACTTAAATACAAATAACATCCATGACCCAAGCACAAATTTTCGAGTTCATCACACAAATATTTGCCCTGGCCGGGACTCAAACCCGGAACCGCCGGCTCAGTAGGCAGGTCTCTACAAACTGCGCCAAACGTGGTCAAAGGTACGACAGCCGTTTGTCATCTCATCGCAAGTGCTACTTTGTCCTCAGTCTTAGCTACCCTCTATTGTGTAACGGGCTAAGGGTTGCCACACTTGAAGACAAAGCCGCTCTGACGTCACCCAGCTAAAATTATATTTGTGATGAAATTAGTTTAGACAATGCATTTTTAAATGGTACAACCCTAAACAGAGGCCAATTAGACCGCTTTATTGTTACTGTGAAACCGTTTAACTTTGCCCTAACGGGTAAATATCCCCATTGACCTTAAAACATAATGAAAATAAAAAGGTTCAAATTAATTCAATAGCAAATAGATGAACGTATTACGTATTTATATTATTAGTTTAAAAAGTGGATCCTTAACCTATTTAATAAAACCGTGCAGACATTTTATCCGCTAGGGCAAAATTGGGCGGTTTTAAAACTTTTAGTTTTTATAATAAAAGTATATAGATATAATGTTTGGTGTATATTATTTAGAATTATTATACAGGTAATTTCAAAATGGGTCAAATAGAAAAAAAAATTAAGACATTTACGAAACATTCATACAAATATACCGTATTGATTAGCCTTAACGGTCCGATTGCTTTTCAAAACGCGGCAAAGTGGAAATGATTTCAAACGACATGATATAGGTATAGAACTGGGGTACTATTCATCAGTAGGTCTTAAACGTAGCAATCTGGTGCAAATGGACAGTCACTTACGCCTTTTTATGCAGGGAAGCTATTGTTCCCTTACAAAAGGTGTTGATCGGGATATTTGGCCATAACCCGATTCTCTTTCCCCTCTCCTCCCGCCCTAAGTCAGACTGATTTGGTTCAGTCTATTCACGACGCAGTCCATGCGCCCTGTGCGCCCACGTCACCCCAACCCAAATTACCTCTGTGGCGCGGAGATAATCCCATTAGCGGGTTATACAGTAAGTCCAACTACTGGTAGTGAGGGAGGGCTAACCAGCCCTGATACAGTTCAAGTCATGTCTTAAAAAAAGGGATATTTCGAGCTACCTATATAGCCATTTAACAATTAATAGGTATATGTCCAGTAAACTTTAAGAACTATGATCTTGAACAACTGTTGTTTTGTAGTCCTGTCCTTTCTGTATTCCTGTATTCCTCGCGCACCTTTTACCCCACGATATTATTTCATTAATTATGAATTTTCTATACAATTCAATAATCGAACACCCCCAAGTTCTTAATACTGCCGGATAAGTGAGACTACTTTAATAAAGTAAACTTGGATCGTTAATATTGTTTATCTACAACTTTAGTGCTGAATTACTGTAACAGTTCAGATACTATAGATAAAACCACATTACTCGGCAACAACGGCGGTGGGGTATAGGTGACTTAAATCATGTATATGTACGAACGATAGATTTTTAACATTAAAAAGTGGTGAACGGTGTTGATCACATTCACACCTTTATTTATAATGTATTTGGGTATAACACAATTTTGATGACTTTTTGTTTACCCAAATAAATAAAAATATACAATATCTCGGGGGAAATCGCCTCATCTCTGTTCCTTCGCTCCGCAGGACTTATTGGTAATGAGTAGTTCATAAGTATCTACAAAAAAATCTATAGTACATGACAAGACAATATATAAATCTATGACATGATGTTCATATACATACATAGTTCTTCTAGTATCTCTGTTTGGCCCTATGGTTGACTGGTAGAGAATGCCATTTGGCATTAAGTCCGCCATTTGTACTGACTTGTTTTGTGCAATAAAGTTTAAATAAATAAATAAAATAGTTTGCCCTTACTTATAACATTCGTGTTTTAAGACCTCTCATTATGTAACAGTTGCATAATCTACTATTTAGTGAAAATAAATCCGTAAGACTTATGGTTTCTTCATCACTCAGGAACGAAAAAAAAAATTAAATATGTACCCCAAAATAATCGCGTACCTAGGCATTTATGTACATTTCGACCCGAAATGAAATATATATTCGATATGTTTGTGTAATGGTATGTTCATATGTCAAGCAAACTGTCAGCGATAATCGCATTTATTAACAATGGGTAAGGGCACGCCATAGTGGAGCTGCCAGCGATTTGTAATAGACATTGATGACGGTATTTTAGTATCCCCCTGTAGCACGTATTGTTCTGGCTATAAAAAGTTTATCTTTCGCAACGTATTTGATAGAGAGAGACAGTCAAGAAAATTAAATGAGATGGGAATAAAAGCGTAGGAAAACGTAGACAATGCCTCTTTTGCTTCTACATTTTTGTTTGTGACTGATGTACTTACACACGATAAAATATTAAACGTCTATTCGCAGCTTTGAATTTTTTACTCATTAACAAGAAACCCATACTGACGGAACCACACGGACTTATTACTGCTCCTTTTCCCATACTATCAGTTTACGTTAAGTTTGTACCTGGGGACTAAATGTCGTCGGATACAAATCAGGTCCAAACTTAACGTAACTGGGCTAGACAAATCGAAGTTTTGTTCTCATCTGATTCATCCTCCAAAACTTAACACTCTACTAAATTTTGGAAACTGAATAGAAGAAAAATGCTCTGTGCCAAACTGTTTCGATTTTAGCACCAATTATTAAAGATTTTTTGTACTACGCGTCCGTTTGGGGCGGAATTTTGGGCAAAAGCAGACTCGTACTAGGTACACAAATTTTATATAAATAAAATTGAAACGGTTCCATTCAGGTTTTCAAAAAAAAATCGTAAAAATTGTTTAAGTTTTAGAGGAGGAAACAGACGTGATTGAAACTTCGATTTGTAAAAAAAAAATGAGCCGTGTAATTTTCCTCTTAATTACTGAGTAAACAGTACAGAAGCCGTAATTTTTTGATCTTCTGTACAGAATAGTTATAACATTTTAAGTTAATCTGCCACAAATAGGTCCCTGATAGGTATACCTATACGACAAACTATACTTTGCCATACAAATAGTACGTCCATATTCGAGCCAAGGGTCGATTGCAAAAAATTTGTACATAGTTAAGGGTTTTAATTAAAACAAAACTTAATTGATTCCTTTGTATGACGAAAGTTCGATACATTTTGTATGACCAACATTTTTTTTTTTAATTTATTTATTTCAAAAAAGCATGGTACACATTTTATGACAAATTTCGCCAAACACGAAGTTTATTGGCGAGTATTGCACCCACTTTTTTAACATTAGTACCATTAAAATCTTAACTAGTCAAACTACTAACAGCTGTCGTCACACAAAGGAAACGATCGTGATTTCTTGTTAACTAAGCTTTTAACTATGTAATTTTTTTTGCAATCGACCCTTATCGTAACTATGGTATCTACTTTAATTGTGTTTTATTATTATAACACTTACGGGGTAAATATCCAAGCAAGCAGAGGCATGTTATCTCACGCGCACCGTATGACAAGAAAAGAGACAGGTAATTTTGATGACCTAACAATGAGTCGTCAGTTATTATATCGCTCTGCTACTCTAATCACGGGCCCTTAAACATCGTAAGCAATTAATCCAAATCTCAGCTCCGTACGGCACAACCGGCTACAATTAGACAAGATGATGGATGGTGCAAATACGCCCTGATTGAGCACGATAAAGATATGGGCTCTCTAACCGGTGAGCAAAGCCTTGTTTTTTTGTTAATGTTAAGAACAAGCTGAAATGATTTTAAATAATCTTAACGATCGAGCGTGAAAATCCAAAAATCAGTGAACAAATTGACAATACCTCTGTTCAAAATGTAAAATAATGCGCAGGATAGGACAAAAAAATAAAACTGAAAAATCGCGTTAACTTGTTGATTAGACCTTACGGTAATGAGATTGTATTTTTTGTTTATGACCGTCAGTAGATAAATACACGAATATTCTTCTTATACTATATAAAGACATCCCTCTAGGGCTGCCGAAAACGGCGCTAAACTTAAGCGCGTGAAGTACAGCAACCTGGAACCAGTGTATGAGTTCGCCCCGGTCGCCGTAGAGACCGGTGGGCCATGGTGCGTCGACGCTAAGGAGCTTATCGCGACTCTGACGCGAAGGCCTAGAGACCGAGGCCTGGACTCCCGCTCCGGCGAGTACCTACTTGGCTCAAAGGATCTCCCTGGCGATTCAGCGCGGCAACTCCGCTGGTATTCTAGTGACCTTTGAGCTAGGCTAGGTACCTAGGTAACGGAACGGTTTATAGAACCCTTTACAATGAATTCTTCTTATTATTAATTTTAGCTTTACGGACGTTTTATTTTATTATATATAAGTGTAATTACTCCGCTACTAAATAAAAAAATCAATGAAATTTAAAAAAAAAAGACGTAATAAATTTTAAATGTTAGTCAGTCGGGGTCAAAAGTGTATGAAGATTGCTCAACTCATTTTTAGACGGATTCATTTTGACGATGTCCTTTCCTTAACTGTGACTTGTCAGATGCCTAAAGTCCCTTTAGATCAAATAATAGAGTCACGTTCAAAAAAGTTCGACGTGATCACGAATTCCCGAGTCGTATGTCTATTGAACTCCGGACAGAGTACGTTGAAATACGAGTTTAATGGAAAAACTTTCGACGGCTGAGTCACCTAGTCGATCGGCCTTTGCCACCTTTTTGTCCTGTGTAAAAGGTACTTAAAAGGCTGAAAGTAATCAAGACTACGCTAAAACAAGAATACTTTGAATGAGAAGTCGTTTAGTTTTGCAAACATGTTTGTTACTTTGCGTATTTGGAAATATAGTTAAGTAGAGTTTTTGCGGTAAGTTCTTGTATAAATACTACTCATTTGTTAAAATGTTTATTTATGTCTATTTGGATTAAAGCCCTTTGAAATCAACCATTAGCTGTTGTAAATGTTGTAATACTTGTTGTAAACGTGTAATATGTGCGTTGTAGCAATAAAACAATTAAAACTAATGTAATGCAGAAAGGCCAAAGTTACCACGATTGATGGTACCATTAAAAATAAATATTCTTTTAAATCGGTCCAACTGCCTTTGTGTACACAAAAAAAAAAACACGATGAACTGAGAACTAAATTCATAAATAGATTCATCTTTCTTTATATGAACTACTTTGAGATGAACATTTAAATGTTCTTATTATGCAATCATTCTCAAAATAAACTATAAACTAATATAAAAATATTACATTTAATATTTTTGTCGGTTTTTGCGGCTGTCACACATTTAAATAAAATAATTTAAGCGGATTAAACGAAATAAGCACAAATATTTCTGGCACAGTACGTATGTGTATACCTTTACACATGAGTCCCATCTCACCTTTATTTTTTATTTCATACTAGCGGCCGCCCGCGACTTCGTTCGCGTAGATTTTTGATGATGACAAAGATATTAAAATAGCAATTTTATCCTTAGTTAATTCACCCCCTTAGGGGCAGAATTTTTTAAAACGCTGAAATTACTTTTTTTATATTTAAGCTTTCTACAAAGTTTCAAGTCTCTAGTTCATAAAATAAAGTTTCTCTCATATAAACATTGCACCCCTATTTAACTCCTTAAGGGGTGGAATTTTCTAAAACGCTGAAAGTACTTTTTGTGTTTTTTAATAAGTAATCTTTCTACAAAGTTTCAAGTTTTTAGCTAAAAAAAAAGTTCCCCCTCATACAAACTTTGCACCCCTTTTTAACCCCCTTAGGGGTGAAATTTTCCAAAACGCTGAATTTTTTTTTTTGTATTTGATTAAGTAAGCTAAATATCTACAAAGTTTCAAGTCTCTAACTCCAAAAAAAAAGTTTAGCCCATACAAACTTTGCACCCCTATTTAACCCTCTTAGGGGAGATATTTCCAAAAATCCCTTCTTATCTCTAGCCCACGTTATAAAAGTAACCTACTGTGCAAAAATCAACTCTCTAACATTAGTAGTTTCGGCTGTGCGTTGATGAGTCAGTCAGGACTTCTTCTTTTATATAATTATATAGATATAGATAAGAAGTTTCAAGGAATTTCTAATGGATTCAAACTTTCAACCCCTTTTTAACCCTTTTAGGGGACGAATTTTTGAAAACGCTAAAATTACTTTTCTTGTATTCTAATAGTGTACCTTTACACAAAAATTCAAGTCCCGCGCTCAAAAAAAATACTTAATATCCATACAAACTTTTAACCCCTTTTTACCACCTTAGGGGGTGAATTTTCAAAAACGCTGAAATTAGTTTTCTTTTATTTTATTTTAATACCTTTTTACAAAGTTTCAAGTTCCTAGATTAAAAAAAAACTTGTACCCCATACAAACTTTGCACCCCTATTTAAAACTCTTAGGGGAGGTATTTCCAAAAATCCCTTCTTATCCCTAGCCCACGTTATAAAAGTAACCTACTGTGTAAAAATCAACTCTCTAACATTGGTAGTTTCGGCTGTGCGTTGATGAGTCAGTCAGGACTTCTTCTTTTATATATATAGATTTATAAAATGAGTAGTTTGCACAAATGTTTGACAGAGAAAAATCGTGTTGTTCTCAGTCACCATTAGACAATGCAACGGTAAAGTTGCAGAAACGTCAGGGAGTCTTAAACACTGAATAAGTATAAGTACACGATATACCCAATCAGTTTAAAAGGTTTTATTTAAATATAACTTTTCCTAAGTTTTAAGTAAAATACTATTATATGTATGCAGGAATACAAATTATACAGAATACTGCTAATTGGGGGAACTTTGGCCACAGTACATTGGCCCTTCCATATTTCGTCCACACATGCACAACGCTAGTTTTAATCATTGTTTTATTGCTACAGTGCATAGATAATGTAAAACAGCTAAAACATAAATATTTCAATAGCTAATATAAATCTGACAGTATGTAAATGTGGGTCAATGTAAAATCGAATGGTCAAAGTTACCCCGATTAACTATACAGCAACTAATAACCTGTATAGTTTAGAAGCCGGTCTTCTTACTGAACGGCGGAAAAAATATTAGTAGAATTAAAGTAAGTTTGAACAAAATTCGCTGTAAAAGCTATTTGCTTCTAGCATTCCTAACACGTTGCAGATCCTTCGTCTCACATGGCACGAACTGCAAACACTGCAAACATTACATCTGTTCCTAAGTTCTAGAATGTTTGAATGCAAATCTATATTCAACGAGGATTGGTTCACAGCCGGCATTGTTTAAGTTTGCGGGAACTAGATGGCGCGCGACTCAGTTGAACCATGTGGTGTGTTCCTTACTCGACTGTGAATAAAGTATAACTTAGGACAAATTATGCATTTTAAAGCAATGACCAGGATTCTCAAAAACAATACGGAATGCAAAATTAATTTTATTTCATCATTATCACTTCAGGGATAGGACGTCCACTGCTTGACAAAGACCTGTACCTACTACCTGCCCACGGATAGAAGCGACCCGCATCTAGCGCTCGCCGGTACGTGGTATCCACTCGAGAACCTTTCTGCCCCATCGGCTATCGGGTTCTTCGAGATAAGTGCCCCGTGCATTTGCCGCTTCAGTTTCCTTAACCAGTTTGCTATATAGATGACCTTGGTTTGTCCACGAATCTCCTCGTTTCTGATTCGATCTCGTAGAGAGATTCCGAGCAAAACTCTTTCCATAGCTCGCTGAGTCACTCTGAGCTACCTTAAAAGGCCTATAAGTAGTTAGATATATAAATATTATAATTGTGCTAATTTTACTCTTTAAATACACCACTGGTGTGTTTGTTAGTATGAACACTAGGTAACTTAAATTTTAGTCTTGAACTCTTTAATCATTGTCTTGAATTACCGTAGAGGTTCAGAGCAAGAACATGCATTCAGAGTAACAAAATTATGTAGACCAATTACAGGTTAATTAAACATATAAGTTCAGGTGGAGTAAGACTAACAGTTAGTTAGTTATTGGACAGTGGGTGATAGTATTTATCCTACTTTACCTTAACCAAAACAGATCTCTTCTAAATACTATTTGAGAAACGAATCAAATTAGAGGGAATATTTCATTGGCATTACTAGTTTTTTTTAATTTGCTCGAAACTAGTCATCACAATCACCATAGCTGATTGCTATATAAGTATGCTAAAAATACTAAAATGTAAAACTAGATAAGATATTATCAATCATAATTATCAATTACACATACGAGTTAAAATATCTTCTTTTAGTGTACATATTTGGCGAGAAATAAAAACTGTGAACAAATAAGTTTGCTTTCATCAACTTACCGAACGTTTTTAGCTAACATTTTTATTAGCTCACTATATGTCGCCCCTGGAAAGTTATTTAGGTCTCAAAGTTATTATTGGTCGTAACAGTAAGTCACAATTTTTATAACCGGTACATGTGATGCCAATAAGTGAGTGGGGAGTGAGTGAATTTTTAATAAGCATTTTTAGAAAATGGTAGTGTTAAAACAACTGTTACCTGAATATTATTTGTTATTATAATAACCCAGAATCCAAATCTTATAATAATATAATCATTTTGTTGTATTTATCAAACGGGTTATCCGTTAATAATTAAGATATCAGACAGCCTCACACAAGTCCCAAATTAAGCTCATGAAGGCTTGTGTTATGGGTACTAAACTATGATATACATACATAACCCTTCAGGTGGCAGCGCTACCAGTTGCATGGCAGGAGAAGTGGCGCGTCTATTTTACAAAATTTACCGTTAAGTGGCAGGAACCGGGAGCCGGACCCAACGTCAAGTGGCAGAGATCCGGGAGCCGGATCGGACAAAACAAGCCGTTGGGTGGCAGGATCCGGCTCCCGGACCCTGTGCGATGTCTTATTTCGCACCCGAAATAAAACCGTCAAAACTATATTTCGCTTGCTCACACTTGTAAGATGCATTCGTCAATAAGCAAGGACGGTATTCACTAACGGTCGAATTGACGCGCAAAGCAAAGTTCGTCATAAATTGCGTCATCTTCCCGATCCCCCCCGACCATTACGCGTCGACCGTCGAGCCGTGAGCATTTTAAAAACCTTGTGGTTAGAAAATATTGTATAGTGAGGTGTAATAAAAAGGGTTATAGGTGTAAATAAATATATAGATTTGCCATTAAATTAGTTTTTTCTACGGATCACTGTTTTTTTTTCTAATTATAGTTATTTTTATACATAAAGTGGTTAAAATTTAGTCATTCGACGATTGATCAAGACTAGCAAAATTTCTATAAATGGAATGGCATTAATTTCTATACAATAAATATGGCATTTTATGATGAATCCAACGATATATAGTTTATATACAACATCTGTACATTTCTTTTTGAGAAAAGATATTTTTTGTAACATGTGGAAATTCGCGATGACCACCCGTGGGAGGCCCGCCACTTAACGGTATATTTTGCCAAGATGGCTGTGCCACTTCTCCTGTCATGCAATCAGAAACCTTGCCACTCAACGGCTTGTTTTGTCAGGTCCGGCTCCCGGATGCCTGCCACTTGACGTGGGGTCCGGCTCCCGGTTTCTGCCACTGGAAGGGATATATAGATAAATATATTGTTAAACACATAAAACAAGCACAAATGTTCGAGTCAATCATATTTTTTTGTCCTGAGCGAGATTCAAACCCGGGACCGCCGGCTCAGTATAGACAGGTGCTTACAACCTGCGCCAACCGCGTCGTCAAAAATAATTAAATGTAAACATAGAAAATACACCTTTTTAAAATTTAATATAGTTATTTAACTGCACGAGCATTATATTGACGGGGATTGATGGACGGTAGGGGCTAGGTGTCGCATATTAGACGAGTTATCGGACATTGTTGTGGACGAGGAGGTAGTTCGAGCAAGATGAAACACTTCAGAAACAATCAACATGATTTATTCCTTAAACAACGAAACTTAAAATACTTAACTAAACAGCTGAGTAAAAGCAATCCAGCTGCTACTCCAGAACCAACTTGCTGAGTAATAGCAAACTGATATCTTTTATAGAAAACGTAATCGAATAAACGTATTTTTGTCACCATTACAGTACCAGCAGTAGTTTTTTCGCTTTTACTCAATATTTACAGCATATTTACAGCAAATTTTTCTTGTTATTTAGCACTTAGTAATCTACGCCCAATTCGCGTTAAGTAAACGTTTACAGCACTTTTACCCGAGTGTTCTTAGCGCTTGTATATAATTAAATAGCAAAACAAGCAACGTGCTCACCACTTTTATAGCACCTAAATTTCCTAGCACAAAAGTCTGCACGCTGGCTACTAGAATTCTCGAACTGAATAGTCTTTATTAAATTAAGTCAGTAGCGTACGGGATAGTAGTGCATTTATCGTGCCCAAAGTGATTTGTTTGGTCGTTCCCTCCAAGTGAGCCGCCAAGACTCTGTCGAGCGCGCCAAAACTGGTTCAACGGGGGCGCTACTGTCTCACCTTCCGATGTCGCGCTGGTTTCTTTGAGCTTCCATACTTATGTCATGACCGTCTCAGACAATATAAAAAATACCAGTTATCAAGGTCATTTAATAATTCAATTGTTTCTGTTTATCTAGGTACACAAAAACCTCGTTAAGTTAGGAATGACCCAGGCCACTAGCAAAACTTTTAACTAATTCTAGGTAATTTGCATTATAAGCGGAATGATTCTCATTCCCACGCCTCTAGGCACAGAGTTTCAATAATATTGTAATTTACCCACAATCTGGCTGAAAACTTTGACCACCCTTTCATTAATGCCTTGTTAATTGTTTCTGGACCCAGAGTTGTTACCCTTTCTATGTACAGATTATGTGAACAATGTTTTGACATCGTATTTTGCTTCCTTAATTATCTTCTTCTTCAATTAAAGAGCAGAGCTGCGTTCTTATCATTGTAGCAATCACCAGCCGTTTCTTTCTTGGGCTTTCTCCTTTGCTTTCTGGTAAGACATGACTTTACCTTTTTCTTTTATTTGCTCAAAGTAATTTCTTCTTGGCATTCCTCTTCCTCCCTTTCTCTTATTCCTTCCTTCTATGATATGTTTGAGGAAAAAGTAATGTCTTATAAAATGCCCTATCATATTTCCTCTTCTATTTTCTATTAGTGTTAGTACTTACTCAGTAAAGAGGGTGAGACTCAAGTAAATATAATCATACCAAATTATAATTTTCTAACACTATGAACCCACTTAATGTTCAGAGGAACGGTCCTAAGACATAACCTCAAGTGTAAGTTTTCACCGCAACAAAGCTTCATGTCATTGAGGTGCTCTGTAGGTATAAATGACATACCTATGCTATAGACGCGGGTCGCGCAGTGGCGTAGTGCAGCTGCTAACTGACCCGACGGTCTTGGGTTCAAATTCCCGGAAAGGGCAAAATATTTGTTTGATTTACCGACTCAAATATTTTGTCTCCTGAGTGATTTACGTTCTATGGGTATTTTCTATAGCAGGTATGTATATCGTCGTCTATTGCCACCCAAGCCTAGCTAGAGCTTATTTTGGGACTAGATCGATCTGTGTGAGATTGACCAATATTTATTTGTTCAGGTATATTAAGTATATGTTTTATGAAAAGTATTGCTATTTTTAATATGAGTTGGCAGTAGGTGTCACGCGTTTTACAAACTAGTAAATGAGAAGGGAAAGAATTCCCAAGTAGCAAACAGGCTGTATAGCCTCTACAGACAATATATCTCTAATTTTACAAGCTTTTATTTAACTTGCATTGTATGTATAGTAGAGTTGTTAGTCCGCTGTTTTCTAACATATTTGTGCACATCGGGTTACAAGCATGGAAACTCTACCACAGATAGAGTGTTCCTTGGTGATTATTTTCAGATGTGGAGGGAAGTCAGATTCGTCCCCTGTGAGGCGGGAGAGCGGAGTCAATACGGCCAAGTATCCCTCTTTTCTTTCTTTATTGCTGGTCAGTTAAGTCTACCAGGACGTGTTTGGTATCGTTTCCGTGTAAAACAAATATCAGAAATTCATTTTTTATGCTAGTTTTGTATAGTTCTATCTATATAAAAATATAGGTGTAATGGCCGAAAAGCTAAAAATCACCACAAGTTTTTTATTCAGTGAGGTAGATTAATTCAATTTCGTGAACATTTTCAACTTATTATTATTACTTCAAAAAGCTCATTTAATCTGGTTTCTAAAAATATATGCATGTTGGGCACTTCTCATACAAACAGTAGCTTAAAATATATCTTTACGTCGGCGTAACCAACGTAAATCTCCGAACGCATCCTATTTCGCTTCATTAAATACATTAAATAATGATTTTTAACATGCTTTTACATATTATTTATACTTTATACGTCCTATAAAAACAAATTAATGTAATTAAAACAAATTTTTTTTTGCTAATGTATCACGAGCACACGGGCTAATCTGAACATCAACAATTTATTTAAGTTACTTTTTGTATGAAGAGTGCCCAATATGTATATATTTTTAGAAACTAAATTAAATTTTCTATTTTGCAATATTTTTCTTAGTTGTAAATATTCAGGAAATATAACTAATTTATCTCCCTGAATAAAAAAAACTTGTGGTGATTTTTACAATTTCGGAAATACAACCATATTTTTATATGTTACTATGAATAAATAACATGGAAAATGAATTGCTGATATCTGTTTTACACGAAAACGACACCACACAAGTCCTAGTAGCGTTATCTGATCAGTAATATAAAAAGAAAAAGAGGACTCCTTTGTCCTATTCACCCCGCTTTCCCGCCGCACAGGGGACGAATCTGACTTCCCTCCACATCTGAAAATAATCACCGCAGAATACTTTATCTGTGGTAGAAATTTCGTGGTTGTATCCCGATGTACACAATTTCGCGACTTAGCAAAATGTACTAGAACACGCAGGCTAAGCTTAACATCAACATTTTTTTCAAGGTTCTTTTTGTATCACATGTACCCAATATGTATACATTTTCAAAAACAAGATTAAATTTGCTGTTTAGTAATATTTTTTTAAATTGTAAATATTCAGGATAGATAACTAATTTATCGTTCTGAATAAAAAAAACTTGTTGTGATTTTTACCTATAAACCCAAATTTTTATATGAAACTATTCTTAAATAACATGAAAAATTAATATCTGATATCTATTTTACACGAAAACGATGTCGCACAAGCCCTAATAGCCTTAACTGATCAGTAATAAAAAAAAGAAAAAGAGCAGTACTTGGTCCTCTTTACCCCGCTCTCCCACCACACAGGGGACGAATCTGACTTCCCTCCACATCTGAAAATAATCACCGCGGAACGCTCTATGTGTGGTAGAAATTTCATGCTTGTAACCCGATGCGCACAATTTCGCGACTTAGCAACTCTACTAGTATGTTTAAAGTATGTTTGTTCGGGTGGAATCTTGCAACTCAATTTTGAAGCAGATATCGTCAACCGATTGAGCTGAAATTTTGCATACTTACATAACTTTGATGACAATTGAATATATGGTACCATGGGGCTGATCAAATATGCGTTGTAGCCTACTATAAAACAACGAATTTTGTGGATAATTTTACATTTCGAAAGTTTATACATATATGAATAATAGTGAGTGCTATTAGCTATAGATTTGTAAAACAATGGTGCGTTGCTCCATAATTGGCTGTAAAAGCGACACTGGCCAAAAAAGTGAAAATATAAGCTTTCATAGGTAAGTGCGATGTTTCGACTGCTTTTGCTTGATTTCTACAAATATATATTTAATAATTATTTATACGATAAATAGCACAGCAAAATCATATCAAAACATCAGAAATCTGCTTAAAATCTAATTTTGTAATATATTATTTTTAGGTATTACCCCTACAAATTCAATAGGTAGTCTTTACGTCTTGTCAGTGTCAGTAGTCTTTACTCTTTGTCTTCACCTTTACTTGACGTTCCGCCGCGTTTTTTACTGCTTTTAGGGTTCCGTACCTCAAAAGGAAAAAACGGAACCCTTATAGGATCACTTTGTTGTCCGTCTGTCCGTCCGTCCGTCTGTCAAGACCCTTTTTCTCAGGAACGCGTGGAGGTATGAAGCTGAAATTTATATCAATTACTCAGGTCTACTGTCCCTTGAAGCTGTGAAAAAATCAAACTTCTAAGCCAACGCAATCAAAAGATACAGCCGTTTATGCCGCAAATTTTCGACACTTGCAAGGGAATCAAAACCTACAGGGTGCTTCCCGTGAACTCAGAATCTTGAAATTTGGTACGAAGCAACGTCTTATAGCATAGATAAAGGAATAATTACGAAAACCATATTTTTTTTTTTTAATACCTAACTTTGCACCTAATTTATATGGGGCGCTATACATACCAGGTGCAAACTTAACTTAACCACTTAGGGATGGAAAGTGTTTGTACGGAACCCTCGGTGCGCGAGTCCGACTCGCACTTGGCCGGTTTTTTAATTTGTCTGCTTTATTCGATTTTAAGGGATACCAGTATAAGAATAACCCTTAACTCATGGAGTTTTACAAATATTTTTTTTTGTTTTTGATTTCCAAAACATGATCCTGCTTTACTCCAATGTTGGATACGTGTAAAAGGACGATCGAATTGGGAACCAACCAAAAATGCTTGTACATGTTCACGACAATTTTGTTTAAAGGACAGTAAACATCTTGCCTCATGCCTCCTATGGGCTATCTTGCTGCTCTCTCGAAGTAATTCAATTTATGTAAATAAATATATTTTATCATTACATTTTGACAGTTTTTTTTATAAAGTTTTATTGTAATTATTTTATAATATGTCCCATACAATATAATTATACATTTAAAACTAATTCACACCGCTAACAACTAGTACTGGAAAAACGGGAGAATTATTTGGAACCTGGTAACCCTGTGTTAGTCATGTACTTTGCTGCTGTACCTTTCGGGTATACGCATATGCCGAATCCATAGGTACTTCATCCAAGGCTGTATAAGTTCGTTTGCAGCCTGTGTGCCATTTGGGTTGTCATGAAGGACGAGTCAATTTTCTGCAAGTCTGAGTTAAGTCCCGAACATACAAAGGCTGATTCTTTGTTAATTGTGGAAGCCTGAAAGGATACAGACTCAGCAATGTCAGCAATATGGCACGAGACCAGTAACAGGAACTGGTTACTGTTGCCATTGTAGATTCAATACCTATGACCACACAGTATATATACGATGATATCTATATCTGATATCTATGTTAATACGAACTTAAGTGGTTTAGCAATTTGCAAAACAAAGATTATTTTTAATCTAAAAAGAATATAGGTATTATACTATAGGTAGAATCATGATACGTTGAAAATTATTATCTCTTAGAAAAAAATCCATTTTCTATTATAATATTCAGTTGCAGGTGCTTTGTTGTGCTCATAATATTCAGGTATCATAGTTGATAAGGCTTAACACAATTTTTACTTCAAGCACCTAAAACGTTTTTGCTTTGTATAAGGTAGAAAATGCTTAACAGTATTAAAGCCTGGCCTTTGTACTTAGCAAAGCAGAGCCAGACTTTTAATTGATAAATATTTTTATCTTTAAAAATCAATACGTTCCGAACTACCTCATAAAGTTCCTATACCTATTCTGGTACATATTTTTAGAAACTAATTATCTAGTTATAATTTGTTGAAATATATGGTGTTTTTATTGTGAAATACGTTGAATGATGGATGAAATAAAGATATATTTTCCAGTAAAGTATTTGTACTGATTTTGCTGCAGTCTTCGAAATTCGTATCAACTGCAACGGTTATCTAAATGACATACATTTCGATGATATAATTCAGTAATTTTTAAGGAACTTAAGTTAAAAAGATTAAATATATTAGTACAGGTCGGATATCTTTTTTATCGTTATTTATCGCATATCTTACAATATCGCAAGATTTGCATAATTATCATGGACACTACTTAGTTTTTTGATTTCAAATCATAATTAATTACAGATAGTGTATCAGGAACTACAAATTTGATAAAAATGTTTCTCCCGTTCCAAAATTATCTATTGTCAGTAAAAATAAAGTTTCGAATCCTTATCGAATTAATTGAGGATTGAAAGATTAATTTTAGTGCATACTTATACCCGGTGTTATTTGATAACCCTTCAGTTCACAATGTATCATAGGGCACTAATTTTGGCTGCCGTTGTCGCAGTGGCAGTTGGTGGTCGGTCGCCATATGCCGACCTAGTGGATAAACTTCAGAGTAGTCCTGATGGTGCTAGATACTCTAATAATGCTTTCGAAGATGGAAGACTGGATCTGGTACGTACTTGTGGCTTTTCAAGCTAACAGGCACGTTTTAATTATTGTTTTAAGCGGTTTACACTTTCGTGAAATTGTCAGGAACGGAGCGACATGTTTCGAACTCGTATGGAGCTCTTCATCAGTCACTGCTGCCCGTACAGCGGCGCGGTAGCTTCGTCACTCGTCTTCGTCAACGTGATAATTTCACGTGAGTGTAAACCGCTTAATACTTAGATAAAAGAATTACATATGTCTCGCAAAAGTTTTGATAAGGCATTTTTTCTATTTCATTATTCACCTAAATACGGTGGAAAGAAAGACTCAATGAAGCTATACGTGCCGATTTCTTAGTCGAAGTTAAAGTTACCTACACATTTACTACTGGTCCACACTTTCGGAACAATTTGGTTCACGTAGGGTCATGTGTGTTACCAGCACAACACTGTAGCATTTTTGCTGCGAGGTAATTTTATAGGTAAATAGGTTGTTTTCAATAAGGAAGTAATAAAAACGTGGATCAAAAACTAGAGATTGTATTGAAGGACAATTACATACTTTCTACAGCTTTAAACATAGGGATTATGCGATATTTATGCCATTATTGTTTCTACCTAGTCGCGATTCTACACAATATGAATTCCACACAGCTGAAGTTTATCACATACACAGACATTATTTCTACACAATCTTGATTCTACCTAACTTTTTTATTCAGGAAAGCGTCATCAGAAAATATGGATATCCTTACGAAGAGCACCAGGTTGTGACGGAGGATGGATACATCCTGACAACCCTAAGGATCCGCCATGGTAGAGACCAGAACAACCAGCCTGGTGAAAAGCCTGTTGTTGTTCTCATGCACGGGCTTCTGTCGTCTGCTGCCGACTTCGTGATGCTGGGACCTGGAAGTGCTTTATGTATGTAAAATTATTTCAAAAACTTATAATTACTGGACGTCAACTGTTTCGCTCAAGCGTAGAATAAAAGACATTACATATTCATAAATTTACATATCTTTCAGCTTACATCCTCGCCGAAGAAGGATACGATGTGTGGCTCCTAAACGCTCGTGGCAACTTCCACTCCAGAAACCACACCACTCTGAACCCCAATTGGAGAGGGGACACTGATTTCTGGAAATACAGTTGGGATGAGATAGGCAACTATGACATTCCAGCGTACATTGACTACATTTTAGAGACCACGGGTCAGCAGAGGGTCCACTATGTTGGTCACTCGCAAGGAGGGACGTCTTTTCTGGTATTTGCCTCGTTAAGACCAGAGTATAATGAGAAGATCATCTCTTTCCAAGCTCTTGCTCCAGCTGCTTATTTCCTTAATAATGTGCATCCTGCTTTCTTGTTATTAGCACCTTACGAAAGGACTTTGGAGGTGAGTTGATTTCAAGTGCATACGTAATACGAGTAATGTTGTGTTTGTAAGAGTGAAAGACCTTTAAGATCGAGCGTTTATGCTGCATGTGTTACGCTCTCAAGGGAATTAAAATCTATGCTATAGTACCTTTGAACCATTGCATCATCATTCCGAAAATCATGTTTTTTGATAACATATAAAATCCGAAAGTGAAGTAACGCAAAACGATCTATTCATGGATCATTTGTTACATAAGTAATATAATTATATGAAAAAATAATCGTTTTGCGTTATTCCACTATCGGATTTTTGAAAATTCGGAATATTGATTGTTTCGGATAAATTAAACTTCGGAACTTTTGAGTGATCCCGTTATGAATTACCTAATGCTTTCGACGCGCATCGCCGCGCTGTATGGTAGGTCTTTATACTTATAGTATCTAGACGAAACCAATGTAACGTTGGTGCCATGGATGCTTGGGAAAACCTTAGTGTGGGATGCGACATGCGTCGACACGTTTGCCACATCGCACATCCAGCTCGCACACAGGTTGATGCGGCGGCTGACCAGGCCCAGATCCTGAAGTGCCGCAAATACTCATGGCTTTTAAAGGATCACGTGTTTGCGGCACTGGCAGTAGAGACTTTAGGACCTTGGTCAGCCGATATGAAAGTTTCATGAAGGCCCTGTCGTCGCGGTTGGTCGACGCCACGGGGGCTCCAAAAGCTGGCGCTTACCTCTCGCAAAGGATCGGCCTTGCAGTTCAGAGAGGTAACGCCGCCAGTGTAATGGGGACCATGCCACAGGCAGAGCTTAGGAGGGGGTGTTCTTTTTATAATCATTTTATTTTAATTCAATATTAGTAGTTTGTTTAGTATTTATCAACTTTTTTACCACTTATCATTTGAATACTGTAGTAAATATGTTATTTTTTTGTTTATTTAAAAGTAACCTGGTAGACCATGTAATTTCTTATTTGGAACAAATTCGGAAACGCATAACAAATTATATGCCTCTTGCAGAGTCTTGCTGCGCAGTTGGGTATTTATGAAGTTCTACCCAGAAGCGATCTTCTCACACCAATCCTTATGAACGTCTGTCGTGATGGAATCCCGACTCAAAAAATCTGTTTGTTGCTAGTGGAAAACAATAACAATGCTGGCTATTTCAACACGGTGAGTTGATTTTCATATTTTTTATGAATTTATGAATACCTAAGGGTGAAAACCAGATTGTCAACCATGTGCTACCAAAGGATACTTGGGCCATGTTGCTCGCCGGAATGCCGACAGCCTTGACTGGCTAATGATAGTGGGCAAAGTGTAAGGGAGACCGCACGGTAGATCCCCGCGTCGATGGTGTGACCAAGTGACCGAAATCACTGTCACTGGTCAAAGCCGAAAACCGAACAAACTGGAAACAGAACACAACGAAATGCTTCCAGGGTCACGACCTTCAGCTATGAAGTATACGACCAAGAAGAAGAGAATACCTAGTTTCTGATACGTGTTCAATTTACCTTCATGAGACATAATTATCTCATGAAAGGTCTCGAGTTGAACCCGAATATAAAAAAAAGAACTTTTTGTCGAGTATTTTCCGATCTTTCATAAGATTTGAGCTAATCATCATATAACTACAGTATGCTGTAGAATTTAACATCAGACGTCATGCATCATGTGTAAATCGATGATCTAATATTTTGAGAACAATTGTGTTATCATTTCATAATATTTAAAATCTATTTTCAGACCATGTTTCCCGCCTTCCTTGGCCACGCCCCATCTGGAGCGGCGTTTCGTCAAGTGGTGCACTACGCCCAAAGCATCAAGTTTGGCACTTTCGCTCGCTACAGTTACGGACACTTGGAGAACCTTAGAGTCTACGGCAGAGTCATGCCTCCTCCGTACGATATGAATCTCGTTACTGCAAGAACTTACCTCCACTACGGTCTGAATGACCTTGAAGTTAACTATAGAGATGTGCAATATCTAGGGGGACTTTTGCCCAACGCGGTGACCCTTGAAATTGAAAGAGTTGGCTTTAATCATTATGATTTCATTTGGGGCAGTGATGCAAGAGAACGGGTTTATGGAACGGTTCTCCGAATGATGAGGGAAGCTGAGAATCTTTGACTGATTTCGTTTTAAGTCATGTTTTAACCGATTTCAAAAGGACGAGGTTTCTCAATACATATCGGTGTTTTTTTTTGTATGTACCCCGATTACTCGTCTTCTTTTTTTTTAATTTGCATGTCTCTTCAAGACAAGAGTGAATAGGCTGTGCTGAACCAGCTATATCTTCGCCACCGCCCAAGTACCATACAGGCTATATAACCGTTTACACAGCCCATACAGGGGTGCTCGACGTTTTATATAACTTCACTTAATCTATTTTGTTTTGATATACCATTGCTTTGTATAATGTAACGAATGGTATAATATTGTTTTAGATAATTTTCAAATGATCTAATGTAACAATTGATATAATGGTTTATAGGTATAATTAATTTTAGTATAATGTACATTTACTATATTTATTACTTGGTATAAAACGAATTTATCATAATGACTTACTTGATATAATTCGTCAATGCTATAAACTACAGAAGATATAAGTTGATTTTACTATAACCAAAAAAGGTGGTTCCGACTAGATAATATATTAGGCTGTCACCCCCTATATCACCTTAAGGCAGGTCCGACTTGGCTTAGGTTAGGTACGACGACGAGCGAAGCAAAAGCAGGTTGAACTGCGACCCTAATGAGCGAGCGAAGCGAGCGAGCCGCGCAGGTCCGACTTGGCTTATGATTCCTAACATTACCTGTTACATCTTAAGGCAGGTCCGACTTGGCTTAGGTTAGGTACGACGACGAGCGAAGCGAGGAGAAGTGTTAGGTTGAACTGCGACCCTAACGAGCGAGCGAAGCGAGCGAGCCGCGTAGGTCCGACTTGGCTTACGATTCATTTGTTACCTATATGATAACGCTATTATTCTAAATAGTATGTATGTTAAACAAATGTATGTGATAAATATGTTATACGAAAGTATAATTATGCATATTGTCAATTATGTAATTTAACCTATTATATCAATCGATAATTAGAGAAAAGCAAAATATAGGAAAGACCCATTATATGAAACAACTGTATATGAATCGATTGTATATCAGGTGTATATTAGTTTATCTGACATTATATTGAACATTAAGGACCCCTTATTTATACAGCTGTAAGCAGCTGAGAAAGGGCTGTATAATCACTTATACAGCATGTGTGCTGCGTAATGGTAGTCACTTGCCACCAGGTGTTACTGATGTTGATCTCTGGTCAATTTATGAACAATAATAAAAAAATGACATAGAAAAAGGGTCATACTTTCTAGTTGTTCCTATTACCATGAGGTTGGGATTTGATTATGAGATCTTTCAGAAATGGAGGAATCCTGAAGAATTGTATGCACACTTACGATGATTTACGTATTTTTTTAAGTACCTAATTATCTTGTAGTGTTTTCGGAAAGCATAATTTCCTTCATTGAAGTATATTTTTTGTTAAAAGTCATTATTCTTATAATATAACTTTTTATTATTAGTGGGTGTTTATTTGACAACATTAATTTTCAATCAACATAGCAATTAACGTTATTGTATAAGCGTGTTTACGAAATGATAATGTTCTATCATACTTATCATAATCACCAAAAGGAAGTCTGTCTCATGCCTTGCAAGTATTATATCGATTTAAACTTACACGATTATCACACAGTGCTATAACAATAAAATTGGGCAAGTGCGAGTCCCACTCGCGCATGAAGGGTTCCGTACCGTAATCTATAACAAGTTTGTTGAAATGAAATAATGAACTTTATTCTGCAAGTAGGTAGTAACTGTAAAAGTGCCCTCGTCACTTTTACATGTCTTAGTCTACCGGCCGGTTGTATGGGAGCCCCACTTAAATATGTATTTTATTTTATTCTTAGTATTTGTTGTTATAGTGGCAATATAAATACATCATCTGTGAAAATTTCAACTGTAATAGCTAGCTATCACCGTTCTTGAGATACGGTCTGGTGACAGACGGACGGACGGACGGACGGGCAGCGAAGTCTCAGTAATAGGGTCCCGTTTTTAACCTTTGGGTACGGAACCCTAAAAAGGGATTTACTTAATCGCGTTCAAAAGTGTTTATTTAATCACCTCCACGTTTCAAACGTGATGTTACTTTCATGGTCTCGATGGGACTGATGCCCACATCGACGTCTTATTTGTCACGCGAGTATTTCGAACTACCCGCATTTGGTCTTTATCTGTAACCCCAGTGAGAAAACTGTACCCTTACTGGAGCAATAACTGGACATGCTCTACGAAATAAGCACTTATTCACTCTAGGTGTTACTGACAGTCCTTTTTGCAGAGCCTCCATGGAGGCCGAAGAGAGTAGTAGGGCCTCGTGCAGGGTCCGTCCGGATTGTTACTACCGTCTTGCCTGCTAACCCACCGCCAAACAGCAATGTTCGCATTGTTGTGTTTCGGTGTGGGGGTAAGATAGCCGGTGAAATTACTAGCATAGAGGCATTCTATCTTCGTCCTCCGGGTAGGCAAGCACTTGTGACTCCTCTGGTGTTGCAGGTGTTTATGGGCGACGGTTATCGCTTTCCATCAGGCGATACGTTTGCTCGTTTGCCCCCTATGACATAAAAAAAAAAAAAAGACAGCCGCCTACGTCATTCTTGAATGTCCTGGTGCGGCCAAATACCGGGCACAACACCTCGGGTCTCCGAGGTCACTCCCAGAAGTCGTCGGCAACATCAAAGGACTGCTAGGCTTTCTGGTAGAGTTGGGTTGGCAAGAGTAGTGCCAGCAACCCTTCACGAAAAATAGGCGCCTTGTAAGACGTCGAGTTGGGGAAAACTAGCCCGCGATAACCTATAACCTATATAACTGTACCCTTACCTCTACAGTTTTCTCACTGGGGTTGCCACTTGACAACACACACACACACACTTACGATATTCTGTTGCCTGAAAACTACCCATTTAATGTAATTTACATTTACATTTTACAAGTATATTTATAAAATTGTATTTGTCTTGTTTCCTTTTGTAAACTTTTATTGGTGTGCAATAAAGTATTGTTGTATTGTATTGTATTGTATTATAAATTTTCAATGGAGTATTCAAAACATACAAAGCATTTTTTAGGTGGAAAGTACAATACAACGACAAACAATTCGCATTATATTCTACCAAACTCTAAATATTTTCAATGAGTTGTACACTTCATTATTTGATTGAATTTATTTAGGCCACGAATCGGTAAACGTAGTGTAGGGCGCCCTGTAACAAGGTGGAGCGACGACATTTGTAGGACAGCGGGTAGTAACTGGAGGATGAGAGCTGAAAATCGAGCTCAGTGGCGTGCCATGGGAGAGGCCTATGTCCAGCAGTGGACTGAAACAGGCTGATGATGATGATTTAGGTATTTTCGTATTTGGGTGAGGCTCTCTTGATCTGAGCCTCACTGTAGTTTTCTATTATTATGATAATGTTATTGTTAAAAACAACCCAAATAAAGGAAACAAAATATAATCTAACGTAAATTATGATAAGCTGGTTAATAGATAAACAAATCACGCAAATTATATTACCAATTTAGTTACCTTGATAGTTTTAGATTATCGGTTGACATGATATATAGAATAATTATTTTTACCATGCATGTGCTCGAAAAGAGCGTTATCCAAGCAGCCAAACTGTGCGGAAAATGCCGGTATTCAGAACTGGGCCTTATTTTTAGGATTCCGTACCCAAAGGGTAAAAACGGGACCCTATTACTGAAACTTCGCTGTCAGTCCGTCCGTCCGTCCGTCCGTCTGTCACCAGGCTGTATCTCAAGAACGGTGATAGCTAGACAGTTGAAATTTTCGCAGATGATGTATTTCTATTGCCGCTATAACAACAAATAGGTACTAAAAATAAAATAAAATAAATATTTAAGAGGGGCTCCCATACAACAAACTTACAGAAAATGGTACGGAACCCTTCGTGCGCGAGTCCCACTCGCAATTGTTTTTTTTTTTAATTTCATTTTTAATCCGTTGTCAGCCTAACTCGAAATTATTTAGCATTTGATTAAAGTTTTAGATATTCGACAAGTGCAGATTATCATTCATATGAAAAGTAAAATAAATATTTACTTTACTAACTGCGGCACGCGGTGTTACCTGATCATCCCGCGGGAACACTACATTTTTCCGGATTAAAAGTAGCCTATGTGTTAATCCAAGGCATCAACTACCTTCATACACTTATCGAAATTGGTCCAGGCGAAAGCGTAATGAAGTAACACACATACACACAAACACACTTACAAACTGTCGCCTTAGTGTGATTAAAGTAAGTATTCAATTGAACAGTGTTCTTAAAGCTAAGTCCCACATCCGGTTCGAAGTCTAGAACCAATTCATCGATATCTAATCCTTATTGATCGCCTGAAGCCGGAGAAATGGCAGCAATTTCGATAATTCCGTTACCGAATCGATCTCTGGAATTAGAGTAGTGTTTACCTCGAGAAGCGAGATGGGGAAGGAAATCGGCGGAGGTGACGAAGCACGACCAGTGTGTAAAGGCCGCAGGATAAGGGAAGGTAAAATGACATTGGATTTGTTATGGTTTGTGACAAGACGGATTCAACACGCCATCCCGAGCCACACAACAACGCGCACTAAATATTAACCAAGCCTGCTTTTCGTTTTTTTCTTTTATACACTAATAAAATGGCAGATATTTTGATAACTTCGTTACCGAATCGATCATTGAAGTTAGAGTTAGAATTTTTGGGTTAAGCCTCCTGAACCACCTGAATCAAAATATAAAATTAGTCCTGCCATTTTTGGCTTTAAGAAGAGTTAAGACCTATTAACACTAAGTTAAGACCTAGATGGCGTTGTAATCAAAAAAGAAAAGGCATTGTGTAATTTTCGCTAAAATCATGACTAGAATAATGTAGATTTATAACACGGACGGTATACACTACTAGTAAGTACCGATCATACAGCAACTATGGTAGTTGATGGTATTCCCCTCTCATCTGTACCCCAGTGCTCCTGATATAAATCGGAGATTGTAACTTAGCGGCACTCGTTTGTTATCCGGGACATCCCCCGCAAGGAAATAAAGGCATTCGGTGGCTTTCGTGGACGTTTGTTCTTAACCTATATAAATAAACACGCGCGTAATTTGTCTAGTGGTATAATAGTATTTATTACTTCTTCTGCTCATAAAAGTACGTCATTTCAGCTTCGCGAAGCGGGCTGAAATAGTACTTTAAGGCCCTAGTGTTTGAACTGAATATATATTTACTTTCTATGACAATGAAAAATAAATCTTGTTAGCGGCCAGCTTTATATTAGATACGGATAATTAAAAACAAACCAACCTGATCAGATCGGCCAAAAGCATAGATGCAGGTAATTAAAAACAAACCAAGAACTTGCTGCAGTTACTGTAAGTAGACTTATTTTTTTTATTTATAGAACCTTTATTTTAACGTTTATTAATACAACAAAGTTATTGATAGCTTATGCATTTTAGCTTAAATTAACAAATCAAAATGATTTAAATACAGAACTACAAATGCATCATTAATTAGTCTTTTTAATTAAAATTAGACCAGAGGTCGGTTTTTATTGACCTGTATACCTATACCTATTTAAAATATTTATTTTTTATCCTGACGATCAAATCAATTAAAAATTTTGGAAAGAAAATTTAAAATTGTACCTATCCTGCACCTATACTGCAGGTAAACATGGGAAAATTACTAAGAAAACGTTAGGCGCTGTTAGACTTACCTATGTTTATGCCTTAGGCGTTTTCATGATCTTACAATTCTCAATGTCAAAGTAAAAAAATAATATAGGGCCAAATCTTAAAAAAAAGTAAGCTTTTGCGCATGCCGACAGATTTTAGGTTATTTTTCTCTCAATCGAAGTGAAAAGCGGCGTGTTTAACACTTCGACTTCGACTAAAACTGACACGAAGTGAATACTTATTTGGGCAAAAGGCGAAATATTTAGCCTAAAACTAAACTTAGTTCTGTATTAATAATACCACTGTAAGCAAAACGATTATTTCCAAAACGAAAACTTTCACCATCTGTTCAAAGGTTAACCAGGCAAAAGTTAAAATGGCGGTCATTATTTAAGCAACAAAAACTGCTCAGTTGGGAGCGTTTCTCAAACTTTTGTACAAATAAACGAATAACTAGCTTTATGATTAAACAAAGTCGAAACGAAACTCGGATTTGGTAAATTGAGTCCAGTGTTTTGTTTATTTAGTCTCGTATCATAGCTATCCTTAACCGATTTAGTGTAATTTTGCCATATCTCCTTCATGTCAGTTTTATTTGACAATGTTACACAATGAAAAATTATTATACAGGGTGGCCCATTTAGATCGGTCTGTGTGGGAAAGCCTGAAACTATAAGACATGCGAAGATCTGTTCTTAGGAACCAATTATGTCATCTATTTTAATGAAGATAAAAACTGCATTCTTAAATTAAATAAAAAAAAGCTGTTCTCAGCTCGGGAATCAAAAGTAGGCCAAATTTTTTTTATTTATTTTCTTTATTGGGGAAAAAAACTGACATAGACAAAACAGTTACATAATATGAAAAGAAATCTTAAATTAGGTATAGCCTACATCCTAACACAATTTCCACTAAGATTTTATGCAGGTAAATAAGGTGGCATTGCCATTAAAAGAACATTTGATTAAATCAATATGACCACCATGATTTCTGGGGTGTGTAAGTGGCCCCAAACCTACATCTCTCAGGGGCCCAAGCCAACCTCACCTGCTCGTGGTGCACGCTGCTGACCAACGGACGAGGCTCTGGCGACCCGCCAACCCGCACACCGGACCAGCGTGGCGGGTTATGGTCCGAACCCCTCAAATGAGATGACAACTTTACCACGGCCCCAAGTACTCGTACCCGGCGGCTGCAGTTGCAAAGCTGGCGGAGACGGGCGTCGGCTGAGCACTGGAGCTAGGGGTGCTAAGAATCCCCGGGTGGGGCTCCACCGTCAAACGACGACCTCGGCTAACGATAGTACGGACAACCGACGTAGGCTATCACTGGTAACCTACAACACGCGCACGCTGAGGACGGACGAAAAGGTCACAGAGCTGGAAAAGGAAGTCAGCGGGATGCGCTGGGATATCATGGGGTTATCTGAAGTCCGAAGAGAGGGAGAGGACACGATAGCCCTGAAATCCGGTAACCTGCTGTACTACCGCGAGGGCGACCAGCAGTCCCAGGGTGGTGTCGGGTTTATCGTCCAGAAGTCTCTCGTTAACAACATAGTGACAATTTCGAGTGTGTCGAACAGGGTTGCATACCTGATACTCAGAGTATCTAAAATATATTCGTTGAAGGTTATTCAAGTATACGCGCCGACCTCGACGCACCCGGATGAGGAGGTGGAGGCCATGTATGAGGACGTCAGTAGGGCCATACATGCTTCCAAATCGCACTTCACTGTTGTTATGGGAGACTTCAACGCAAAGCTGGGTATGAGAGGCGATAATGAGCTGAGAGTGGGGCAATTTGGATATGGGCAACGGAACCGAAGGGGCCAGAGGCTGGCCGAATTTCTGGAGAAGGAAGGACTCTTCATGATGAACTCCTTCTTCAAGAAGCCGCCTCAGAGAAAATGGACCTGGATGAGTCCCGACGGTTCCACGAGAAATGAGATAGACTTCATTCTGGCCACAAAGAGGCAAATATTCAATGATGTCTCAGTGATCAACAGGGTGAAAACCGGTAGCGATCACCGAATGGTAAGAGGCACATTGCATATTAATGTCCGCCTAGAAAGGTCTCGCCTAATGAAGTCTACGCTCCGACCAACTACAGCCCACATACAAAACCCCGAAGACTTTCAGCTGGAGTTAACAAATCGCTTCGCTTGCCTGGATGATTACGTTGCCGTGGACGATATAAATAATAGGTTGGTAGAAGCTGACCCCAAAAACTATCCGATCATACCCTCAACCTCATGGCTGAACGACGCTTAATGACGCTGTAGACTTCTGATGACGCTGAAGCATACAGGCAGCTCAATAGACAGATCCATAGGTCCATGCGACACGATATCCGTTCCTTTAATACCAACCATATTAAAGAAACGATAGAGCGGAACTCGGGCTCCAAAGTGTTTGCCAGGGACCTGTCTATGGGCCAAAGCCAGTTAACGAAGCTGAAGACAGAAGGCGGCAGTGTAGCGTCGACGAAGCCAGAGGTGTTGAGGGAGATCGAAAGGTTCTATGGGCAGTTATATACCTCAGTTGCCAAACCTATTGATAACTTGACCAAAGACCCGAGAGCCAAGCTGACCCGGCACTATACCGAAGATATCCCGGACATCAGCCTGTACGAGATTAGAATGGCCCTAAAACAGCTCAAGAATAACAAGGCGCCGGGTGATGACGGAATCACTTCAGAGCTTCTGAAAGCGGGTGGAACACCGGTACTTAAGGTCCTTCAGAAGCTCTTCAATTCCGTATTGCTCGAGGGCATCACGCCAGAGGCATGGAACAGGAGTGTGGTGGTGCTTTTCTTTAAGAAAGGTGATAAAACACTGCTTAAGAATTATAGACCCATCTCGCTTCTGAGCCATGTCTACAAGCTCTTTTCTAGGGTCATCACGAATCGTCTCTCAAGCAGGTTCGATGAATTCCAGTCTCCCGAACAAGCCGGGTTTCGAAAAGGCTTCAGTACCATAGACCACATACACACGCTGCGGCAAGTTATACAGAAAACCGAAGAGTATAATCTGCCACTCTGCTTAGCGTTTGTGGACTATGAGAAGGCCTTTGATTCCGTCGAGACATGGGCAGTACTACAGTCCCTCCAGCGATGCCGAATTGACCATCGGTATGTCGAGGTGCTCAGGAGTGTGTACAACAACGCCACTATGTCAGTCCGAGTACAAGACCAGTGTACGGAGGCGATACCATTGCAGAGAGGTGTGAGACAAGGAGATGTAATATCTCCGAAGCTCTTCACCAACACAATGGAAGACGCCTTCAAGCTCTTGGAATGGCAAGGACTTGGCATCAACATAAATGGCGAGTACATCACGCACCTTCGGTTTGCTGACGATATCGTGGTCATGGCGGAGACGCTGGAGGATCTCGGTATAATGCTGGATGATCTCAACCGAGTATCCCAACAGGTAGGCCTTAAGATGAACATGGACAAGACGAAGATCATGTCGAATGTCCATGTAGCACCCACCCCAGTATTGGTTGGGAACTCGGTCCTCGAAGTTGTCGACGAATACGTCTATCTGGGTCAGACGATCCAATTAGGCAGGTCCAACTTCGAGAAAGAGATCAATCGACGGATTCAACTCGGATGGGCAGCGTTCGGGAAACTGCGAAGTGTCTTCTCGTCCAAGATACCTCAGTGCTTGAAGACAAAAGTCTTTAACCAGTGCGTATTACCGGTGATGACCTACGGAGCCGAGACGTGGTCTCTAACTATGGGCCTCTTAAGGAAGCTCAGAGTCACTCAGCGAGCTATGGAAAGGGCTATGCTCGGGATCTCTAATCTAATCTAATCTAATCTCTCTACGTGATCGAATCAGGAATGATGAGATTCGTAGACGAACTAACGTCACCGACATAGCAAACAGGGTTAGCAAACTGAAGTGGCAATGGGCAGGGCACATAGCTCGAAGAACCGATGGCCGTTGGGGCAGAAAGGTTCTCGAGTGGAGACCACGTACCGACAAGCGCAGCGTAGGACGGCCACCCGCAAGGTGGTCGGATGATCTGGTCAGGGTTGCGGGGACACGCTGGATGCGGGTCGCTTCTATCCGGCCCATGCGGAAGTCAATTGAGGAGGCCTGTGTCCAGCAGTGGACGTCCTATGGCTGAAATGATGATGATGATGATGATTTCTGGACGAGCCCATATCAGCCGATAGAAATCCACTGCTGGACAAAGCCCTCACCTTATAATACGTTCAATATACTTACTCATTGGCCTCACCCCAAGTTCTCCACAGTGATTGGTCGTGTGTCACCCTCATCCAATGCTTCCCGTGATTCCAACCTGGTCGGTCCACCTTCAACATAATACTGCAAGTTCATGCAAACAGTGCATAATATGCAACGAAACAGAACTGACTAGTTTAATTAAAGCGGAACATCTGCTTTGCCCGGGTTTTCCCACTTCATTACTTATCCCTAAAGCCACTCATATCCGCCTACAAGCGGCGGAAACCGGTTCTATCCGCATTTAGCCGGGTTTACGATGTCCTGGTCACATGCGAACCAGATTCAGGTCGTAAAATAGTTTTCTCTAGGGTTTTACATGGAATGGAAAGTAGTTTTTACGCGCCATGTTTGGGATGTGAACTCTGTTAAAGTTTATTCAGTTTGGGAATAATTCAATCTCAAAAGAAGAATTCTGTTTCGAGTGAACACCGTTTGTAGCTGCAGTAAATTCTACTTAAATTAAAATTAAAGTTGACGGAATTGTAGATCTAAAATACGTAGTTTTGAAGTAGCAACTTTATTTTGTAGTAAACTAGTTGCGCCGTGCGGTGTTCAATGGGTGTTACACCACCAGGGAGCGAAACTTTGGTGCCGGTGACGTCATTATGCCGCAAAGTCGCATATAGGATGTTTTTTTTTAAACTAAATTGCAACACCTCAGTCATTCATTATAATGACTGTAATAATAGTAATATACATAATTATTGTTCGTTTATAAAAATGTTTGGTATTTGTACAAAAAATAATGTAAATATTAAAAAACGATACGAATAACATTTTTACTGGATAATAAAATTCTAATAAATATAAACTTTCCGTCGAGTAAATGAAACAACACAACAAATGTTTCGTTGAAGAAGTATGCAGAACGCTTAAAGTTCAAACATAATAATCGCATCTCCTCTCTTATTTACATGTCGAAATAATGATGTACGAACTTTTGGAGGTGATACAGGGGATTATTTGGAAGAGTTTGAACCCTAAGAGTACACATATACTTTAGTCCAATCCGTGATTGCTTTTTTTAAAGCGAGTTTTTCCAATTTATTCAGTGCGTACCAAAAATTTACATGAACAGTTACATTTAAACTACACTATGCATGTGATTTTCATGTATACATTTCACTAGTACATTCAGTGCAATATAATTCTCGAACCTCTCGACAGTTATAAATATGCCAATAAGCTGTCATTTGATTAGTTATCTATAATCTAAATAAAAACACTCTGTATGTAGCTTGACGTCATACGTCTGTCATCGGCACCATAGTTTCGCTCCCTGTAAATCACCGCTCATCCCACAGGAAAACCTTATTTTTGGGATAAAAAGTAGCCTATGTGTTAATTCAGGGTTTCAGCTACCTTCATGCCAAAATTTATCAAAATTGGTCCGGCCGTTTAAGCGTGAAGAAGTAACAAACAAACATAAACACACAAACACATTCACAAACTTTCGCCTTTATAATATTATTGTGATAAACACTGGAGGCGTGGCGTCCAATTCCTACCGGCTTGCCCACTTCGGGGCGATGGGGCACCATTCTCTATTGCTACTATAGAAAATGTAAGCAAAATCTACCCCGGCTTGCTCTCAGTTTTCACGCCACGCCTTGCTAGGCAGTTTTTCTTTTGTCACAGTGGGCAAACGAGCAAACGGATCGCCTGATGGAAAGCGATTACCGTCACCCATAAACACCTGAAATACTAGAGGAGGCACATGGGCGTTACCGGCCTTTCAGGTGGGAGTACGCTCTTTCCTTGAAGGTTTGAAGTTCGAAGAAGAAGAAGTATCGGTCCGGAAATACCGCAAGCAACAATTCATTCCACAATGCAGTCGTGGCAAACAGGAAATTTCTAGAAAAACGCACAGTTGTGGACTACCAACTATCTTATCTAAGTGGTAAGGATGAAAAAATTGTCGCTCGGATCAATCCAAACAATTCCTCGGGGCACTCCTCGTCATATAAAGCGCAAATATAAGTTTCAGAGAGAGCTTACAACTCTACGCAGCGCCAAGGAGTAAAGCCGATCTAAAATTCGCACAAAATCTTTAACGACGTTCCCTATACGACGTATCCTAAACGAAGGTATTCGTATTTGTAAATACCTAACGATTTTGTAAAACAACTCCCGTTTTGGTGGCTGGATCAGAGGTCAAAATACTTCTGGACACGGCGCTCATCCTCAGGAGATTCTTCTATCTGCAGCACTAACCAGCGGTAACTTGAGCCCTGACTCGTTGCTGGCAACACCTTATGGTGAGCTACTATTGTATGTTTTTTATATCTCTTTATATCAATTTATACCCGTACCTAGTCTGAACCATGGTGTAGAATATGTATGTGGAGAGGAGGCAAAAGCAAGGAAGCATCATACTGTGTGGATGACATGCTCTTGCCAGACTTAGAACCGAAGGAACTCCAGCGCTACCAATTGGAAGATACTTACCAAAAAAATAAACATCCAAGTTTTGTTGATATCGTAAAATGTAGGCCAATTTAAGATACTTACTTCATCCGTTTGCCAATTTAGATCATCATCATCATATCAGCCGATAGACGTCCACGTCGGGTCACCTTGTTGGGGGTCTTCCACGCTACGTCTTCCGGTCCGCGGCCGCCACTCTCTAACCTTTCCGCCCCGACGGCAATCGGTTCTAGGAAATACCCAATCCTACGAAAAAGCCAGTTTAGATACTTACCATTCATTATTTTAGTGAAAGTCAAAAAATTAGGTACGTATAATTTTTGACAGGTGACGTATTGTCACAATTTAATTGTTTATTGCGATATAAGAGTAGGTAAATGGTTTCTTATTTAACATAGGTCGTAAAAAATGGTATATCCCATATCCCATCGTTGGTTCCGTCATCCGATATGGAGGCGGTAGAACAAGCCACAACAGATCCCACTGCGTCGAAATTGTATATTAAGATAAGATAGGAAATGTAGACTAGATATTTGCCATTATAATTAAACAGCACTAATTCAGTGAATAAAGGGGTTTTACCTTACAAACGTATGGCGGCGGGCGCGGAGGAGGGGCATTGTGCATTTTGCATTTTTAACACTCACTAATTATCTTAGACAACATATCAAAAATTCAAAACTACCGGACCGTTTGTAAGGTCACCCCTAGTACTTTAGTTTCTATTCACTGACCTACCTAATAGCGAGGATTATTGTTTCTTCTACTTCGGACTAATTTGAAATTTTAATTAAACAAACGTATCAATATCCTTCTTTTACGATACATTGCCGCGCTATCCTAAAACGTATTCAAATCCTGTTGTAGCCAGATTATCGTTTTTGTCTTAAGGCCTATCTTTATGATCTGCGCGAGCTCCAAGCCGTCGACTCACGTGAAACCGCACAAGACCGAGACCGCTGGCAGGAACTTGTATTAGAGGCCAAGACTCACTTCAGGTCGCTGCGACAGAGGAGTAAGTATTAAATAGCCTTTAGGCCTTATCGCACTTGTGATTTGCGAGCAAATTTTGTGTGAAGGCGATCACCCGATCACGTAGCGAGTTCAACGCGAGGCTTAATTGTATAGAAAACTCGCTCGCAAAGCGCAAGTTTGATAAAGCTCTTAGTAAAGCGATTAATCCGAGCGAGTGAAGCCCTCCGTTTCACTGTCGAAAAATCTTTCGTACTCGTATATTCGGATGTTCGGATGTTTTGTTATCCGGATTTCCAGCAGTTCTCGCCTGCAAGTTGCATTTCTCAACCGATTTTCGTGAAATTTTGGTGATGTTTTTCAAAATGGCCCAGATAAATGGAAGTTGGAAGCATAAAAAATTGGGCAAGGGCAAGTTGGACTCGCGCACCAAGGGTTCCGTACAAACACTTTCCATCCTTAAGTGGTTAAGTTAAGTTTGCGCGTGGTATGTATAGCGCCCCATACAAATGAGGTGCAAAGTTAACGCAACCAATCCCGTTTGTTTTATGGGAGCCCCCCTTAAATATTTATTTTATTTTATTTTGAGTATTTATTGTTATAGCGGCAATAAGAATACACCATCTGTGTAAATTTCAACTGTCTAGCTATCACCGTTCTTGAGATACAGCCTGGTGACAGACGGACGGACGGTCTATGACAAGTTTGTTGTATGGGAGCCCCCCCTTAAATATTTATTTTATTTAATTTTTAGTATTTGTTGTTATAGCGGCAATATATATACATTATCTGTGAAAATTTCAACTGTCTAGCTTTCACCGTTCTTGAGATACAGCCTGGTGACAGACGGACGGACAGACGGCCTCAGTAATAGGGTCCCATTTTTAGGATTCCGTAGCCAAATGGCAAAAAACGGAACCCTTATAGATTCGTCATCTCTGTCTGTCCGTCTGTCTGTCCGTCCGTATGTCACAGCCATTTTTTCCGAAACTATAAGAGCTATACTGTTGAAACTTGGTAGGTAGATGTATTTTATGAACCGCATAAGATTTTGATGCAAAAATAAAACAATAATAATAAATAATAATATTAAATTGTATTCGCTTTATTTTCTGTCTCCGTAAATATGATCACGTTTCTTCTTACCGCTCTCAGCTTGGCTGGTTTCCCATCCGTCAACGACGCAATATTCGTATGCTCTGCACTCTCTTTTCAATACTCAATGATCCACAAGCTCCTGAATACCTGAAAACCTTTTTCTGCTATGTTGAATCCACTCGTAACCGTAATTTTCGCTCTTCCGGCAATCTTGCCCTTTCTATTCCTCTTCACCGTACTGGTTTCATGTCTAATTCTTTCTCCTTGCAAGTGGCTCGCCTCTGGAACGGTCTTCCTCTCACAATCAAACAGGCTCCGAGTAAGTTGGCATTTAAAAGGGCCGTGCGAAGTTTCTTTGCTGGCAGAACTGAAGTCTCATAGTATATCTGCTTGGTTTGTTTCATCGTCGTATATATTTATGTATGTATCTATTTATATATATGTATATTATATGTATGTATGTACCTAATATGAGTATTTTAATTATATGTAATTATGTTGTCTGATGCACCGCCTACAATTTCTCTGCTTTGCCCTAAGGTTGACTGGTAGAGAATGCCTCATGGCATTAAGTCCGCCTTTTGTACGTTAAGTTTTTCTTTTGTGCAATAAAGTTTAAATAAATAAATAAATATATGGGGCTCCCCATACTTAGAACTGAAACTCAAAAATGATTTTTTCATCAAACACATACGTGTGGGGTATCTATGGATAGGTCTTCAAAAATGATATCGAGGTTTCTAAAATATTTTTTTTCTAAACCGAATAGTTTGCGTGACAGACGCTTCCAAAGTGGGAAAAAGTTGGTCCCCCCCCCCCCCCCCCTCTAACTTCTAAAATAAGAAAATGAAAAATCTAAAAAAAACACTATATAAAAACTACCAACGAAAATTGTTTTGAACGAGATCTCGTAAGCGGTTTTTCTTTAATACCTAACTTTGCACCTAATTTATATGGGGTGCTATACATACCAGGTGCAAACTTAACTTAACCACTTAGGGATGGAAAGTGTTTGTACGGAACCCTCGGTGCGCGAGTCTGACTCGCACTTGGACAGTTTTGGGTACGAACCCTAAAACGTAATATTTTAGCCATTTCGAAAAAATATCGTGAGGTCAGCTCACAGAGTATATTACCTAGACTGGAAAATGAAATCCTTTTTATGAACTTTCAAAGTACCTACTTAGAGATAACCAAAACCTATTTTTTTGAATCTGTGTGTCTGGCTGTGGCATCGTAGCTCCTAAACGGATGGAACAATTTTTGTGCATTTTTTTCAATCAAAAGATGTCCATCGAGATGGTTCTTCGCTATGTTTGGTCACAGATTATATAATTTTGGTGGAAATAGGATAAGTAGCTTCATAAAATTCATCATTCAGTTTTAATTGGAACGAGTGACAAGTTCTCATTGAATATTGAAGCTAAGAAGTCCAAAGTAGTATGTTCAGTTTTAGTAGCAATCGAAAGACCAGCGAGCTAGCATTATACTGAGATGGAACCTTTTCCTGGCAATGCATAACTAGCATTGTAATAACTTAGTTTATAGTTTTTATTTTCTTTGTTTGTCACTAATTATTTCAAACATTAATTTTCAACTACTCCGCTACCTACAGGTTGTCTGGAAGAGATCGATATTTAGCGATAAGACCGCCTGTTGTTTAACTCTGCCTGTTATTTGAATGTATCTCATGTTGTGTTGTATATTAATTCCTTGATGTTGGAGGTGTGCAATAAAGAGTATTTGTATTTGTATTTATGCAATTATGTTTTGTTCCGAATAAATGTTTTTCTTTATTTCTTTCTTTCAATTCTAACTACGAGCTACGTCTGAAATCTTGTCTGTCCATATTTTCCTCCATTTGCCCTTTAGTGTAAACAGGGCGGGGCCCGTCGGCCGTTAGCGAGCCGTTCACGTCTCTCAGTACAAGAAATCCTAATTTGGGCCTTTCGGGTGATTGTTGTTTATTATTATGACGTCATAAGGAAAAATGTCGGATTAATGGCTATTGAATTTCAGTGACGGGAGGTAAAAGCCAGGTCCCGGACAAATGTAAACCTGTAAACATTATTTGCGGCATAAATGACCGTAGGTATCTTTTATTGCGTTCCGTAGTCAACTAGATAGTATCGCCATGTCCGTGTGTCCGTCTGTCTGTCTGTCTGTCTATCTGTCCGTCCGAAAGCTGAAAAATGGTATAAGTATACACATTCACACACATGTGTCACGCCGACAAAGCGGTAAAAAAAAATAATAAAAAAAAATCTTTTTTCAGTTACACCTAAAAGTGGGTGATTTTTTGTTTTCGTTCCAACACTAGTGTGTGGGGTATCGTTGAATAGGTATTTTAAAAATAATAGGGGTCTTCAAACATTATTTTTTGATAAAGTCAGCAGTTTTGTAAATATTCGATCCAGAAATTCAAAAAATAGCCCCACCCCACCCCTCTAACTTTTCAACCACGGGTCAAAATAATTAAGAAAAAATCATAAAATGAGGCCTTATAAGCACTTTCAATAAAAACTATATTGAATAAAATTGGTCGAGCAAAAATTCATAATTTTCTTTAAAATGACGTAAGTGCCGCGCGAAGTCCTTTTATACTTCGAACGTTACACATATTAGTTTTTTTTTTTATGTCATAGAGGGCAAACGAGCAAACGAATCGCCTGATGGAAAGCGATTACCGTCGCCCATAGAAACCTGCAACACCAGAGGAGTCACAAGTGCGTTGCCGGCCTTTCAGGTGGGAATACGCTATTTTCTTGAAGGTTTGAAGGTCGTATCGGTCCGGAAATACCGCAAGCGACAATTCATTCCACAATGCAGTCGTGCGAGGCAGGAAATTTCTAGAAAAGCGCACAGTTGTGGACTGCCAACAATCTAAGTGGTGAGGATGAAATGATTGTCGCTTAGAACGATGGCGGAAAGAAGCGGCAGGAATCAATCCGAACAACTCCTCGGAGCACTCCCCGTTATACAAGCGATAAAAGAGTTAAGTGCCATACTGCATTAAAACATTTCGATCAATCTGGCGCGTACAATCGATAACTTCCAGAAGGTAATAAGTAATTACAGTTACTTTGGGTTTACGACCTTTTTATAGAGCTTGAAATTTTTCTCGGCACCCTTAGAAGTTTTATTTTCACAGGTTCAAGGGGCTGTAGATCTGAGTTTTGATTTCCACTCGAATGCTCTACGCGTTCCCAAGATGACAACAGACAGACGGACAGACTGATACATAACATACGATACCTTAAGCAACAAAGTGATTCTTCAAGGGTTTTTCCTTGTGTGGTAGGGAACCCTAAAATAGTGGTAGCTTTCATCACATCACATAGAGTTATAAACATTTATATCTAGTCTGCTGATCTTTATTTCTGTTTTATACATTGAATAAACTACCAATATAAAATTTTAGCCCGAATTAAAATAGTTCTTGCGTTCTTCATTGGTTTGTTTTAAGAATTCTTTTTGGAGTCCGAATCTAATACATTTGTTACCCGTGAACAATGCTCTTAGCTTATCTTAAACGCCCACGTCACTGCTCTTTTAAACACAAAATGTCTTCAATCTATACAGATACACTATTCAATGTGAACCCTATTTCCTTCGACTGAACCGACCGCATTTTATGTTTGTATAAGGTCTGTGCTTATTATTTGTCTAATTTTACAAGACCACGTTTAACTAAGAATACAGATATATTATATAAACATCGAATGCGGTCGGTTCAGTCGAAGGAAATAGGGTTCACATTGAATAGTGTACCTGTATAGATTACCATATTATGGTATCGTTCGCAGGTATCAAAGGTTCGTAGTAGGTTCGGACTCTATAAATGATTATTTATTTTAATACAAAAATCTTACCATCATCATCATAACTTACCTTTCAGTATCAGTAAAAAAACAAATTAATGGCCCGCACCACCAAATTAATGCCATGCCTTGAAAAAAAAGCAGGCGCAATCAGTCCAGCAGACCCGACGAATTATATCCTATAAAATACATACAGGACCGTTTTTTCCAGAAATTGACGTTCTTGGGTTCATCCTACTCAGAATCGATAGCATGTTTAATGTGAAGAATAAAAGAATAGCAGTTTATGCAACTGCTACTTAATGAGAGTTACTGCTACACAATAGGATCACACGAGTGTGTTAAGACCTAATTATATACAGTTGCATACACTACTTTATCTATAGACATATTCATAATCATTATCATAGATTTTCTTTTATGAAAATATGAAACACTCAGTCCTGCTAGTCAGTCCGCGGAGCAGAGGAACACATGAGGTGACTAGCGCGGCGGCGGGGAGGTCACTTTTACAGTATCAATTTTGATCAAAATTGATAAGTAATGTAATGGTGACCTCGCGGAGGCTTCAGTACTGTTATGAAATTTCATTTCTGATTTTGGTCACTGCCAAGTAATGTATGTCCTTACCTATAATATGAACTTGTTATAGGAATTTACCAAGATGGGTGTCGATAAAGTACGTTTTACTGTACCACGTTCCTGGGGAGAGTTACTCCGATGTTCGAAATTGGAATCACGTATCGTGACGCCTCGCTCATTAAAATATTGTTTGCGCGAGATCGAGAGGGATGTACTAACTTCAAATTTCGATTTGATTTTCAAAACGCCTTGACGTTGCCAAGTCTCGTTCGTTTTAGTTGCAAAAAGTCTTGAATTCATAGTCCCGCGATAAGACAGCGAAACTAATGAACTCAACGCAAACTTTGCTTTAACGATGTAAAGTTTGCGGACGTGCCGAAGAGCCGTTTTCAACGACTTCTCTCGAGGATACACACACGCACTTCATACTTAACGTGTGGGTTAGTGGTCCAAAAAATTCATTTTAAGATTTCTGGTTTGAAGACCTTATTCAGTCTCATGCTTAACATTTCTTTAAAATCTATGACGGGACGTGTAAATTAGACATAACCGAGGAAAAAGTTAACGCAAAATACAAGTAAGAATAAATAGGAAGGAAATTTCATCTTTTATCTAATTCATTCAGCAAATGGCAGATTCCTGGCTGATCTTCACAACCAAGGGCTTGCCTTTGTAGCGCGAGCTACTCTACATTTTACTTCGTCAAAATAAATTGCGTGCATTATTTGTTAATTTCAGTTGCTGGTAATAACTAATAAATGATAATAAATGATATAATATAATAATTGAAGCTTATGGCTAGACCAACAAAGAAATTCAAACAAAGACTTAGCCTCAGATCCATAGATCCAGAACAAAGAAAACAGGACATTATGCACTTTAAGACTGATTTGAAAAGGGCTGGGAGACCAATTTTCGACCTGTATAACGAGTATTTATTAACTGGATCCTCAAAAACTCTTCACTCATTTCATCTTTGTGTGACAAAAATCATTGAATAACATGTTACTTGTGAGTAACAAAAACAATAAATCTTATAGTTTTTGTATTATTTAACCCTATTACTATTATCACCAACTTTTTCTACAATTAAGTAGCTGTTAGAATGTCAAATCAGAAGGCATAATTAAGAGATTGAATAAGTTTTCAAACAAGAAATCTCAAAATGAATTTTCTGGACCACACTATTCTTTGAATTGCTTGATTTAGTTTTCCTCTTTTCATTTAAACATTATTTCGCGTGTACTACGGCGATATTTTCACAGTGAATTGAACATTGTATATACAGAAAGTAACGGACCCACAAAACGGACCGAGAATTTTTCAAATTCTAGAATTCTTAGAATTCACAGTTCCATCGTGACCCTTTCTTTCCAATAATATTAGCAACACAATGCCAAAACCGGAATCTGGAAACGGGAATAAACGTATTGACGATATTATGCTATATTTATTTCCACAATCTTCAACTTAATGACCTGATTTTTATATTCAGCGTCAAAAAACACTTCTAGATATAAATAATATTTTCTTCGGTTTCCGCGACTGTCACACATTTAAATAAAACAATTTTATCTACGCACATTATCATTAGTGCTCTAAAATGCGTTCAGAAATCGTAGGAAATGACCAGCATTATTACAACCAATTTTACTATGAGATTTTTTTTGTCTGTGGTAGTAGGTAAAATCTGTACTGTAATGTTATTACAGTACCGATTTTTGTAAGGTTACGAGTTTAAATTAGGAACAGCTGTCAAAACACAAGTTGGTCTCTATTCTAGTATCCATAGATATTAATATTGTTATCGATACGAAACGTCAATTCAGTATGTTTTTTTAATAAAACCGCACGACATTTGATCTCGAGTGAAATGACAATATCGTTTGTATATGATTTAGAAAAAAAAAACATTCGTCTTGACGGAGGTTCGAATCGCCTCCATTATTGTTGTCATTTGTTTGTTGGTTCTTTGCTGTTACGAAAGTATAATTGTGAAAAGTTTATTGTAATTCACATTTTAAGTAGTTGAAAATATTGTTCCAATGTAAATGTAAATTACAACTATTACAATAAATAATTTGTTTATTTCTTACTGCATTAGTATATGTCGTTTTTAGATATTTTACAGGTAGCACTAGTGGTGCCGGTCATTTCCTTATGGCTTCTGAACCCATCTTAGAGTACTTATGATATGTGTGTAGATAAAGTAGTGTATACAAATGTACATAATTAGGCCTTAAAACACTCGTGTGATCCTATTATGAAACTCGCTGACGCTCGTTTCATAAAACCACACTCGTGTTTTAAGGCCTCTCATTATGTATCAGTTGCATAAACTACTATAAACGGATTATATCGCGAATATTAACTATGTAATTTTTGCGTATGTAACTTTGACACAGAAAAATTGTGTTTTTCTCAGTCAACCTTTGACAACGGTATCTGTAAAGGTACTGAAACGTCAGGGAGGCTCAAATAATTAATATACGCGATATAATACGCGAGTGGTAAGACTTCGCTGAACAGTGTTTATTTATAAAAATCTTTTTACAATCCTTATGGATTGAAATAGTTTGATGATTGAAAAATTTGATGTTTCAAATTTGTATAGTGTGTGAAGATATAGATAGAACAGATAAAGGCGGATGAATGTCGTTTTTAATGCGTATCGTATTCTATACATTATACATTTCTACTACATAACTATTTTCAAAACTTATGATGATAATGACGATATAATCATGCTGAAGGTGCAGCGTTCGATATGAGAATGATTTGGAGGTATATCTTCTGCAGTAGCCATTTTGGGGGTAAATAATGATCCTGATAAACAGATTAAAATAAAACAGAATAAATACAGATTTTCATTTATTTCAGTGATTACTGTTTACATATTAATAATAACATACGATACCTTAAACCTATTGATTCTAAAAAAATCATTTCCAATATCACCTTATCTAGTTATTAAATTTTGGATTGATCCATTAAAAATTACTGTTTAAGTTTATTCTTAGCTTAAAAAATGTGAAAACGAAGATTCAATGTTACCGCGATGAATTTACATCAAAAAACCATTGAATCTTTATGATCACAAAACTCATTTAGTCACACACAAGGAAATCTTTGGTTTCATAATAACTTAGATTAAAATTCAATAAATTAAAGAAAACGATAACAACTTAGCGAAATATCTTAATCACGAAAATAGCTTCCATTTTACACAAATAAAATACAGACAATTGAACACTTTGCCATCAAAAGGTAATCCCAAGTTCTTATTTAACTATGTCATTTTTATATAGACGATTACACTCCATTTTAATTATGTCTAAGATTAACTCTCTGAATTGCATTTTTAGTATAATTAGATTAACAAACAACTTTCTTGTTTCTTATTTATAACTAGGTCTACTAATTACTTACTATGCCTAAGTTAAGACTATCATGGCTAAGAGAGAACTAAGTCATGAGAGAGAAAAGGAAATGATAGGAGAAGTCACTATTACGAGATCTAATGCATACGTATGAACAATTGACATAGGTTACAACTTTGGTGTAGCGTTGTATCTATATTCTGATAACTGCTTCTATATCGGACACAGTTTCAAAAATGCCTTGTATTTTTGTGTGACAAATAGACAACACAAGAGGAATGAATGGAATGGTATGAATTGGGTACCGAAGAACCTACCAAGTTTTTCTATAGGTTGCATTTCGATCTATATGCAAAAACTGAATCACATACAAACACAAACACACAAGACTTCTATGATAACTGTAGAAGCATTAGACAAATAAATCGTGACCATGAATATTTATTGTCGGTGTTAGCATTTCCTTCGTATAAAAATTCATTGACTGACTGACAGATGAGTGAAGCATCTAAACAAACTGGAATTACTCACAGCCAGAATGATTTCTCGTAATTCATGTCTAGATATGGTAAAAGGGGTAAGACTTTTTTTAAATTTATAGTTTTTAGTGTAAGGTTAGATTTTTATTTTTATACTAAATTATCTACAGTGCATAAGTTTTTAAACGTTTCTATTTTAATTAAAATAGGATTTAGTTAATCCTTTTAAATGGAATAGATTAGTGCTACTTTGGTCGAGGACTCTGAGACGGCTTTTATGCTAATGCTTTAAATAAACCCAAAGACTTTCTTGAAGCATTAGCTTTAAAAACATATCAGGGTCTTCATCCGCGAAATCTTAAGAGATAATTTAGAAGAAGTTTATTTGGAAACTACGATAGTTTGCATTGATCGAATTAACTTTCAACGACTTAGGTAGATTATTCTCAATTTAATTTTGAATTATGCTATTCTAATCGAGATCTATGTTTAAATTGTAGACAAACCTAATGAAGGAAATGAAATAATATTGTATAACGCCAAGGCAGTAAATGAAAGGAGAGAGGTAAAGCCTAATAATATTGAATATGGTATTGAAGGGAGAATAGAAGATAGATTCTAAGTTTAGATAATGGCACTGCAGAACGTACCAGTGTTTATAAAAAACGTATCCTAATTCAGCTTAACAATACTTTGGTTTCGAACAAGATTATGTTGCTTTTATTCATCAAAGTTACCTTAAGTTTAATTTTCTTTCACTATTCTACATTTAAACACGATTTTGTCATCTACACACCTTTTATTGCCAATTTTAACCAGAACATTCCTATCGTGACGCGCCAACAGTTGTTAAGTTATGACATGCGATGCCCTATAGATTTAACATTATATATTACATAGTATATATCTTTTAAATGCGAAAATTCATGAGCTCAGAGAATCTTCACATTTAAATTTCGTTTACGCTATATATGTTTCGATGGCAAAGTTCCGACGCTTAGTTAAAAATCAACATAATCACGTGAGTTTTAGAATCCACAGCAATTCCATACAAATTAATGGAAGAGGAAGTTGCTTTTTTTGCATGGAACCGCTTGGGTTCTGACATTTAAGTGAATCAAATACAACAAAAATAACAATGGAAGCTATTTCAACGACTTGAGTTACAAATAAATTCTCAAATATTAAAATACGAAAACAGAACAGCACGGCTGTAACATATTTAATTTTTGTTTATATTCTCATTACATTTTAACTTTCATTTATTAGCCATCCCGGTAGCTCTACCGACTGATCCGACCGAACATTCTATTACTAGAAATACAAAATTTAACGTATTTACAACCATTTTAAATTTCAACGAAACATTCATAAGTACATCCTTTGCAGTCAAAATGTACACTCCTCAAACAGACTAGAAACGGAGGAAGGAATATACGAACGAAAACGTATGAATCAAATCGTGATTTTGGCTCGACGGTTCTTCATATTGTCGCCTTCATCATCCAAAACCGTTTGATTGTATCTTGAGCAACTCCCGTGTGATATTACCTCTCGTCCTTTATGTGATTGTATATTTTAGAATCTGGTGATATTTTAGTTCCTATTTATATGATTACATAATGACGCACTTTCCTTTTTCGGCCCAAGGGTTGTTTTTCTTGTCCGGTGCGTGTATGAGGGGATCGTTTTTCTCATTTTCCTCTACATACTCCCTCATTCTGGAACAAAAGAAATAAACATTAATTAAGGAAAGAATCAATATTCATTATGATGATATTAAAGACCTTTAGGATTATACAAATTGTTGGTTACTTAGTTTGGTTGATGTTACGCAATTTGTTACTATTAGCAATCGGGCAATGGCAATAGTAAATATTACAAATACTATATTATATTATGGGTAAAAATAGTTTCAATGGGTCCAACTCTCTGACTGTACTAATTACAATTATTATGCCCATGAAATTTCAACCGCGTAGAGTAGTGCACTACTTTATTCGAAAATTATTGTTACAACTACTTTATTCGAAAACTTTGTACGTTTGTTCTCTAAGGCATCAAAAAGACCAACCTATGCAACTCTTCCCAATATTATGACATAGTTTTATAAGTAACTAAAGCCAGCCAAACACGAAAAACAAAGACTAAAAGCCAAGTTGAGCGTGATGAATCGTTCACTGAAACTCATTTGAAATTAAAGTAATAACAAAGTACTTCATTCCGGTCTTCACCTCTTAAAGTAACCAAAGGAACTACCAGTCACAATGGAATCCTCGAATTGAACTTTCCGCTTTATACAGAATCTCTGCAGTATGGATGAAATCAATTATATCGAAAGTTTAATTAAATTAGTAGGTGCGCTTGAAGTTTAATATCCAAAGAAAATAGCCTTTCCAGAAGTTAATACCCGCGGCGTTTTTATCTTAAATATTCTTTGTGGGGAACTTTATTTTAGTTCTAGCATTTTAATTGAATGTTAATAAGGCCGCAATTGTATCATGAAATAATATTTGCGACTTTTGAATAATACTTAGAGCAATTTCAATCAAAAAAATTGCGTGTTTTTCTCCATTCCATTGTTTTAATTAATGAAAATAATAATATTGCTTTGCTATTCCGCGATATAATATCGTGCCAGTTAAATTTGTGCTAACCCGTTATACTTATTTGCGTATTTGTTATTTACAACCGAATGAGCTGCCCAGACTGGTCTGGTTGTCGGACTCCAGACCGTCAACATCTCCTGATGATGCCTCGTAGAGGGGCGAAACACGTGTCGAGTAAGTTCTGTTATTTTGGTGGTGGTTTGTTATATTTATTTGCGTATTTATTTTTCCTATCGTGGTGGGAGGGTGGGACAATTAAATGCATATATGCATGAAAAAATACGCAAATAAGTACAACGGGTTAGCACAAATTTAACTGGCACGATATTATATCGCGGAATAGCAAAGCAATATTATTATTTTCATTAATATGGATTTCCGCAAAGTAACGCCTGATTCAATTAATTATTGTTTTAATTTGTTAGTATACTTAGGCGTCAGAAAAAAGTGGATGTGACCTGCACACCTTAATCGTAGGAACGATAGCAGATATAATAGCAAAGTCTCGAGCTAGTAAAAAGTAGAAATGTATACATATGGGGAGCGAGAGAATACCATCTCGTTAATAGATTTGTACCATAAAGCCCGACTCGCTGGGCTAACCAGCTCAGCCCAAACCAAACGACAGAGACAAAGCGAGAAGTGAGATGTTCTGGGAGTCTAGCCAAAATAGCACGGAAGGAATCAACTCTAAAAAACTATTAGATATGCAAATGAGGAGATTTACACTACTGCCATAACAATCTTATCTAATTGTTGATTCTTGGGTGTACTTGGGATTGGTTATGAAAAAAATCTAGTTTCAACGAACCATTCTGACTTAACATAAAGATATTGAAGGTTTCACAGCATTTTTTCATGAGAAACTTAAATATAAATTACTTTTATGTATCCGTAAAGTGTCCGTGTGTTGTATATATTCGTAAAGAGATCTATAAAGAAATAAATATTTGAGTTCCAGCATCGGTACCGGACAGTTCTCGACCATTTAGGCTCTAGCATGTGAGGATGAACACCCTGCCGATGGCGAGCAGTGCGGTGGTAGAAGGTAGCCGTGGGCATCATGTCAAACAATTCCTCAGAACACATCCCATTATAAAGACGGTAGAACACACACAAGGAGGCAAAGTCTCTCCTCAGACTTAAAGGCTCGATTCCATCTGTGAGTTTAGGATTGTCAACAATCGCACAGCACGTCTTTGTACCGAGTCAAAAGGGCTAAGCTGGTATGCGGGGGCTCCTGCCCAGAGGTGACTACAGTACTCCATGTGGGGTCGGACTTGCGCTTTGTACAGCAGTAGCCTTTGCCCAGGAGTGAAGCACTTATACAGCCCTTACACTGCTTTTTAGCTGAATAAAGGCTATATAAGCGCTTCTACAGCTTGTTTGCTACTTGGGATGTAGCTTCGTAATGCGCATTTTAGTTGGCAGCATAGACGTAAACAAAGTTAAAAGTAAGATAAAATGTTAAGTGAGGAGGCTGTTTTCTCCGCGCCTCACGAAATATCTGCCGGTTTATTCTCAAAGTTGGACTCTTATCGTAAATTACAACTACGTATGACTTCCATTTTAAACTTGGCTATTCTTTGGGGGCTGAAATATGAACGGAACTGTTATGCATTGTAGTAAGTGGTTGTTTTTAGGCAGACTAACTTTTCTTTTCTACACATGCTTATGGACGGAGCGTACCTTAGTCTTTAAGTAACTTGTTCCTCGAAATATTTATTCAATAGCAACTTCGTCCGCGTATTTTTACTTTACTGTAGTTGAGTAAAAAGCATTTTATAACAACATTTCGATGTCCAGCTATCGCTGTACTAAAATTGTGTAATTTTTGTGCTGTTTGGATCTTTATTACTCAATCGCACAATAATGGCTAAACAGATTTAAATGAAATTGTGTAAAGAGATAGTTTGAATCCTAGAAACGATATAGTATGATGATGAATTGAGGGATCAATTATGCTCTAGTCAAAATGATTTCCATTTAATTTTATTTAACCTTTATGGCGATTAACGAGTAAACGTGGACAAAGTAGCGGGTATCAGCTATTTCTAAATAAATTTAAATGTGATGTTTGTCTAATACGAGTACTAAATTAATAATAGTTTAACATCACTGCCTAGTTTTGCTATACTACGGCAATCCATAAGACACTTAAGATTTATTAACGTTTACATCAAAAATAAATTTAACGACCGTTCGGGAATTATCGACGCATTAAACGGCGGGGAAGTACCAATTTATGTTTAGACTAAACTTTATAAGAACATAAAACTGTAAGTACTCACGACCTGTTTATTTCACAGTTTAATGATCAATGTTGAAATGAAAATATCATTAGGAAATTAGGGCTACGTAACAATTTTTCATGGAATAAACAAATAAATACCCTTGTGTATTTTATTTTTGCAATAAAACTACCTAAGGCATACGGCGACTTTTTCAGCGATGCAATCGCAAAAAGGTCGCAATTAGGGATTGTAAAATTTTTGTATGGAAGTAACCTTTTGTACAAATTTAAATGGTAAATAAATGTTATTTTATTTTTTATTTATTTTAACCGGTATATTACCGACAATATCGATGGAAAATTTTACCGGTTTGCATTCCCTAGTCGCGATACGGTTGCGATGCTGTCGCTGATCATATACCCTCGCACGCCATTGCGATACAGTAGCGATTCAGCAACTATACAGTCGTGAATCAGCATCGATAGAGCCGCGATACATTATCGATACACTTGGGATACAGAATTCATTTAGACGTGATTCATGCATTTACTCTTCTTATACCCGATGTCACGCGAAATAATCGCACGATAGTAGTAGGTAATACCAGTAAAAGCACTATGTATTATGATAACAATATATTTTAGTATTGAACAACTATCGATCGTATGAAGCATCCGTGACTCTACGCTGCCCGGTAATCTATCTGTTCGTGTGCTGGGTTGCCAGCACTATCAAGCACGTTCCGAAATACGCCTAACAGTTGCAATGCCGAATTAATGAAGTCGTCGAGAATCGCTTCTGACTCGATGCCTAAGCGATTCTGAATCAAAACAGCGCGACTGTATCGCGACAATCGTGCGGTTGTATCGCTACTACATCGCTTTTGTCGCGATTCAGTCGCGCTACTGAATCGCTACAAAAAGTAGCCGTATGTGGCGGACATTCCTTGACTTTTGGCAGCTTGTGACACGGCGAGCGGTTGAGCGTGAGATCCGAGCCCGGCGATCATACGAGTGAGCGAGATACGCGCCCAGCTTGCCGCTAAAACCGAAGTCGTGCCCGGGCCGTAAGTGTTTACGCTCTCCGCACACTACGGCTTCTAGTGGCCCCCACAGTAGGTACTCTTGTCTCTTTTCAGAGAAAAAGAAAGATGTACTGTCACTGCCTCAAGAAACCGTAGTGTGCTCTTAGACTAATGCTAATACATGAAAATGTTGTTAAATCTTGGTTTTTCTCAATAGTGCTTTTCTCAAACATACAATGAAATAAAAAAAATATACTTCAAAGAATAACAGTTAATATTGTTTGTCCGATATTTTCCGAATTTGACCGAATTTTAAAAATCCGATTTCAGATTCTGACTCAGGAGCCCCAAAAACTCCCGGATACCGAATTTCAGCCTCCTAGGACCAATTTGAAATTTTCTCCATACAAATCGTTTTTTTTTCGATATTTTCCGAATTTGACCGAATTTTCGGACAAGATTTCAGATTCATATTTTTGAGCCCCGAGAGCCCCCCGATACCGAATTTGACCGAATTTAAAAAATCCGATTTCAGATTCTGACTCAGGAGCCCCAAAAACCCCCGGATACCGAATTTCAGCCTCCTAGGACCAATTTGAAATTTTCTCCATACAAGTCGTTTTTTTTCGACATTTTCCGAATTTGACCGAATTTTCGGACAAGATTTCAGATTCATATTTTTGAGCCCCGAGAGCCCCCGAATCCGAATTTGACCGAATTTTAAAAATTCGATTTCAGATTCTGACTCAGGAGCCCCAAAAACCCCCGGCTACCGAATTTCAGCCTCCAATTTGAAATTTTCTCCATACAATTCGTTTTTTTTCGACATTTTCCGAATTTGACCGAATTTTCGGACAAGATTTCAGATTCATATTTTTGAGCCCCGAGAGCCCCCGAATCGGAATTTGACCGAATTTTAAAAATCCGATTTCAGATTCTGACTCAGGAGCCCCAAAAACCCCCGGATACCGAATTTCATATTTTTGAGCCCCGAGAGCCCCCCGATACCGAGTTTTAGCCGCCAAGCACCAATTTGAAATTTTGAAAAAAAAAGGCGCCATCTTGAATTTTTTTTTCCACAAGTGTCTAACAACCAACCTTTAAAAACAAAACCCTTTTTTTTTGTCAAACCAGCCAGCTGTGTGAATGACTTTGTTGTTGAAACAAAAAAAAGTTACTTTGCAGGCCTAGGCCTGAAAAGCAGTATGAAATCCCTTTACAGTCCTCTCGAGTTGTTGCGCCCAAAAACCGATACTTCCGAGCCTATTATAAGGAACGCAAAGACAATATTTCATTGCATGTTTGAGAAATAGTACATTACATCAGAGGCCGGGAAAATGAGGATTTCCGGCCAAGTAGGTATATACGGCCAAGCGAGCGTGCGAGCGAGGCCGGATAGTGATACGAGGCCGGGAATCCGTTTTCACGACGAGACATGTATAGTGCTTTTCTTAAACATACAATGAAATAAAAAAATATACTTCAAAGAACAAGATTTTATTAATTGACAAATAGGACATTTTAGTCTAACAACCAACCTTTAAAAACAAAACCTGCTTTTTGTCAAACCAGCCAGCTGTGTGAATGACCTTGTCGTTGAAACAAAAAAAAAGTTACTTTGCAGGCCTAGGCCTGAAAAGCAGTATGAAATCCCTTTACAGTCCTCTCGAGTTGTTGCGCCCAAAAAGCGATACTTCCGAGCTTATTATAAGGAACGTAAAGACAATATTTCATTGCATGTTTGAGAAAAATAAATTATATAGGTTGTGGCACATACCAAGAGCAATAAAAAAATCATATAACATTATATTTTCACTATAAACTCGAGAAAATAAATATACCTACTATTAAAATATCCACATTTCTGACATCATATTTTCGATATTAACCATATCTCCTCGATGAGCTCTACAGACTTCAATTTAAACTTAACGCAGATTGAATAGAAAATAGCGGTACATATCCTTCTGATAATAATAGTGACATTTGACAGGCAAGCTTAACTTGGTACCAATTCTTGGCATAGTGAAGACAATCCGTCAGATCTGCGATTACTTGAAAACAACTAACTAAATTCCTCTCAAGACTGTCTAAACAGTGGAACTCAATAGAACTAAACTAACAAACACTAAAATAATAGCTAATAAAGATGATTTTGTAAACCGACGTCCTCTAACTTTGCACTTAGAATCATATTCAAATAGAAGTTAGGTCGAATTTACTGTATTTATTTATTTTCTGTATTGGGGGAAAAGTTATTATTATAATAGCAACAAAGCTCAGCTTCCTAAGGAGCATTTCCCAGTATTCGACACTGTCCCATTATTATGCCCCTCAACCTTAATTCATCGCAATAGGGCTTAAAACAATTGAACATTTAACTTAGATTAGCTCCTTAAATTACGTTGGTGATTTTATGCGCGTAATATTTATCTTATCTTTAGCATAACCGGGTACTAATAGTATTCATTTGATGTCCAACTATACCTATATTCCTGTACTAAAACTCATTAAAATCTAACCTTGTTGGCACAGTGTTGGTGTGACGCCGCAAACATATCCCGATCCACATGGAGTTGTCATAATGGGGTTGAAAAGAAAGAAAGAAGGTGTGTTTATTGCCACAACTTATACAAACATTATATATGTACTTGTGCACAATTATACTAGTATGGCAAACGGTTGGGGCAGTCAGCATAATGATGATCGTGAAAATTAAGCGTGTTTTTCTCGAAATCATGATTTCTCATTGAAAATTGGCTTTCAATACTATTTTAGAGTTTTATCCCACTTTGTCGATTATTTTGAAGCCGCATTGACTGGTTATAGGTTTTAGGCTGCGTTTCCAATAGAGATGTGCGGGGATACGTAGCGAGGGATGTGTTTCTATTAACCAATAGAATCAGCTGCGCTGAGCGAGGGTAAGTAAAGGAAGTTATTCCATTGGTTAACAAAAACACATCCCTCACTACGCATACTCGCATATCTCTGATGGAAACGCAGCCCAAAGATGCAACACAAATTTCGACTATAGGTAAACGAGTGAGTAAGTCCAACTTTTATTTTTATTTGCCGTAGTTGGGCAAAAAGATGGTTACAATCCACCCCGCCGTAATGGCGTGATGAGCGTTCAAATAAATCCCGCCAACAGATGACGCTGAACGGCATAGCCGCGCGTCCAAACAAGACTTGCATCGCCCTATAGAGATTTTTCCTGAAATCATGACCACAGACTGATTTTGACGACACGGTTGGCGCAGTGGTTAAACAACTGCCTACTGAGCCAATGGTCCTGGGTTCGAATCCCGGCAAGGGCAAATATTTGTGTGATGAGCTCTAATATTGTGCCTGGGTCATGGATGGTATTTGTATTTTGCAGCCTTTATCTATACATATAAGTATGTTTATCGTCGTCTAGTGTCCATAACACTAGCCTACTAGAGCTTCCTTTGGGACTAGATTGATTTGTGTGAGGTTGTCCGATATATATATTTTTTCAATACAGTTTTAGAATTGTATATTATTTTATTATACATATGAAACAGGAACGTGGGAGGCACATTGGCCGTATTTTTCCTGTTTGCCTTCATTCTTGCGAATATTATTACTTACACAAGCGAGAAGCACGCCCACGGATATTAAACATTTTGTTTCCATTAACTTGCAAAGGGAATCGAAAATGGCTAGGAAATGCCGTAAATTGTGAAAAAAACGACAATAAATTCGTAGTAAGCTAATGTTTAGCAAATTGTATGATCCGTTGCTTGTTTACCCCAGAGCTATGTATGGAAATGTGCGGTTGCACTGTTAGCGATTAGCGTTAGCGATTCCGTGAAAGAGGTAAGACCCATTATTATACCGGGCTATAAAAATAAGCCGATGGGGGTAAAATACTTAATGATTGGCACAACGGTACCAGTTAATGAAGCAACTATTGTAGGATTATGTAGGAGAAACACTAATGCCTTAAAAATCTTAAAAAAGGGTATGAAGGCCCCATAATTGAGGTGTACACGATACTGTAAGCTACCCTTACAGTATAGGTATGTATATCTTTTAAGTATTATATAGTTTGTAGTGGCTAAATATATCGAAAGAAACCCTTGCTGTTATGCAAATAAAGATCTGTTCTGATATATTTGACTATTTCGGTCGATAATAACTGTTTGATAATCATACCAGTGGTGTAGTACGTATTCATAAACAAGGAACGGAATTCTTCATAGCAAAAATCAAAATTTGAGAGGGTTCGACCAGTGTTTTATCCACTATCGATAAATAATTTTCACTGAACGAAACATCGTTAAAGTAATGAAATCAGGCTTTTGGATATATACAGTGGCGTTCAACTAATTAGGGACATTTTTATTGTATTTCATACAACTGCATACAAAATATATGACTATAAATTTCAAAACATGGATTCAAACCGTCTTACCTATTAGAGCTTTTAAAAACCTTTGTAGTTATTGCTCTAGAAGAAATACTCGTTTAATCAATCAAGTCAAATCGGATCCTTAAGAATCCTTAAATTTTTGAGAAAAAATATCCTGTTTCAAATTTTATTACGCTACTATGTTTAGAAATTGAAATTGGCGGAATTAAGAGCGGTATCAATGAAGCCATAATTTATATGATCAAACGAACTTCTTGAAGTTCGATCAATATTATATTAGTTATTTTATTCGAATATATAAATATAATTTCAGGGTATTAAAGCACCTATATTATATGTCTTTATACCTATATGTCTTTATATTGATCCAAAAATCGATGACGAACAAACAGATGGACAGCAAATCCCGTAAATTGGAGAAACAAAACGACATTAAATGCGGACTAATGTTTAGCAAAGGGCATGATCCTTTGTTTATTCTAAGGCTGTAAGTGGATGTGGTGACACTGCGAGCGATATTAATTACGGAGTATCCAATAATATTACTTAATAACAAAATCTTAAAAAAGATCGCTACATCCATACTCGTTAAGCGATTTAATATTCTATTCGTTTTCCGCAATTGTCACTTTAATTAATAATCGTCATAATATGCATAAAACTATTTAAATTGATTATATCGCCGAGTTGCCGCATATAGACGAGTTGGGATTACTTGTCAAAAAAATACATGAAGTAGCAGCATCGATCAAACGGTGCGAAATTGTTTTTTTTTTTTTTTTTGTACTAAACAGTTAAGTTAAATCAGGCAATATAATAAGACAAGTGAGTCATTTTTGAAATACATGTACCTGCATAGTTAAGGGCTTTAATTAAAACAAAACTTAATTGATTCCTTTGTGTAACGATAGTTACCTATACCTATCTTTTGTATGAGTAACTTTCATAACACAAAAGAAGCGAGCGTATTTTTTTGTATTTATTTATTAAGCCTTTAACTACGTACTTACATGTTTATTGAAAATGACTCAAGCATGTTATTATACTGATTAACAATGGTCGTATATGGGTCTAATTTTACAACTTCATTTTCAGTTACTGTTATAAAATATTAAGTACTTGTACGTCAGCAACAAGTATTAACGACGACTTTCCGACAAAAACTTATCACCAATCATTCCAATCCACGTTCAATTTACTTCAACCAAAACACAAACATAATATAATCCAAACTACATTATTTATAACATACGTTATTCAACAAACTCAAGTTTTTCGCCCGCCGCAACTCACGCCGCACCCTCGCACCGATTTCCCGCGGGGGTTTGATAAATTATTCAACGAGGGATCGTATCCCGAAACACCTTTCCCTAACAATAATACACAAATCTGGGTTACCGGGCGAAATTATTTTTGACACAGGTAATTTATTGTTTCTGTAACCGCGTATTGGCAGCGTGTGATGGTCCGCCATTTTATGGGTTGTATTTTTTTTAAATGTGGTTGTACTTTGGTCATCCGAAACAGTTGCAAAATATGATAAATTAAAGAAAGCAGCGAGCGTACTGTAAGCTTGCTTTTAAAGCAAATATGTCTTATGTGATGTCTTATGACAGTTTTAAATATCCATTTAATCATGACTATTTATTGTATTGGATATTTACACACGAGGTTCAGATAATGGACACCGATTTAATGTATAACACACACGGTTTGAGTTTTTTATTTGAGTAATTAATTGGTTTTTATTATAAACCTCCAATAAGAATGATATCTAATTCTTCCTTTAAGTATCAATATTCGATAATAATTGGTATTTCGAAACACCTTTCCCTAACAATAATACACAAATCTGGGATACCGGGCGAAATTATTTTTGACACAGGTAATTTATTGTTTCTGTAACCGCGTATTGGCAGTGTGTGATGCTCCGCCATTTTACGGGTTGTATTTTTTTTATGTGTTTGGACTTTGGTCATCAGAATCAGTTGTAAAATATCGCTGGCTCAATTGACATATAACGAGTTCAAATTTGAGAATTGACATGATGAAATAAAGTCTAATTTTAATTACCCTGAAAACAAAACATAGACCCAAGAACAAATATTCGAGTTCATCACACAAATATTTGCCCTGGCCGGGATTCGGACCCAGGACCGCCGCTCAGTAGGCAGGTGTCTACAAACCGAGCCAAACGCGTCGTCAAACGTCAAAATATATTGTGTTGGATATTTACACTCGAGGTTCAGATAATGGACACCGATTTAATGTATGACACTACATGTTTTGAGTTTTTTATTTGAGTAATTAATTGGTTTTTATTATAAACCTCCAATAAGAATGATATCTAATTCTTCCTTTAAGTATCAATATTCAATAATAATTGGTATTTCAAAACACCTTTCCCTAACAATATTACACAAATCGGGATACCGAGTGAATTATTTTTGACACAGGTAATTTATTGTTTCTGTAACCGCATATTGGCAGTGTGTGATGGTCCGCAATTTTATGGGTTGTATTTCTGCATTGGTCATCTGAAATGTATTTGGACTTTAATCATACCTATCAGTCATCAGATAATAGGCTATTTGGCTCATGTTAAATTGTATTACACTAATGTTTATTTCGTATAAACTAAATACTAGTAGTAGGTATAGGAAATCTAAATATATATTTACAATTCATAAAAGTAGAAGAAGGCTGAAAAAATAATAATTTGAAAATATGGTTTATATTCTGTACTAGTGACCCGCCCCGGTTTCGCACGGGTGCAATATACATATAAACTTCCTCTTGTATCACTCTATTGAAATAAAAACCGCATCAAAATCCGTCGCGTAGTTTTAAAAGTCTAAGCATACATAGGAACAGACAGACAGACAGCAGACCGACTTTGTTTTATACTATGTAGTGATTTTGAAATGTTGAAAACGTCGTCCGCCATTTTCGTCCATGATAATGACGTCACCGGTCCCGTAAAGAAAACTGAAGTGCTATGCTACTCCGATGTTCGAAATTCGACCATTGAATAGTGTTGTCCCTCTTACCACAGGTACAGTCCAACCAAAAAGAGTAGAAATTAAAAAGTGGCGATACTGTAGTGTCCTCCCTTTCTAATAAATATAAGCAAACAGGGGCGACACTACGGTATTGCCACTTTTTTAATTTCTACTATTTTTGGTCGGACTGTAATTAAGGCTCCTTATCTGTTCAAAAATTCTGGTGGTTTTAGACATTAACATTATTCTCTGTTAATCATGTTTCAAAACATATTATCATGTTGCTACTTAGAACAGGGCTATTACGATTTATTTGTAAAGATCTGAGACTTACAGTTTGAATTTATCATTGATAATTTTTTTTTCAAAAACTACTCAAAATTGACAAATTTTACGCAGAAAACTGTTTTCTTTTTAAACTTATTTTCGACTGCACGCAATGAAATCATGAAATCACTATGTTACTATCTAAAACTCAGGGAAAAGTATTATTCACTTCAAAAAGTTGGTCGAAATTATATCAATTATAGTCACAATAATGCAGAACATACATTTTAAAAGGAATAAGGCCTCTTAATTGCTTGTGTAGCCGTATTGGCAGTGCATGGTTCATTTTGTGAGTTGTGGAATTTAACCATTAATCTTATGGTTTCCGACATGGGGTGTTAAACTGGGTCAGAGGCTGCAAAATTGTGGATTATTAATCTTACTTTGGATTCAAATGAATTTGCCTAACTTTAACTATTTAATGCTATGTGTATTGTTTCTGATAAACTAAGTAATTTAGACAAATTCATTTTGGCCATAAATTTCTACACACTTTTCGACTATAATCGTCTACTTCATTGAAAAGGACATTTCGTACGTTAGATAGATTTAAAGTGTTTACATATTTACATAATAAACAACGAATCACATTGTAATTGACTCTTAGTTAATTTACGCAAAATAAATCTTTTAAATAGTAAGTCAAACAGCCGCAAATTCTGCTTTAATTTGCATTTAAGCCTCGGTGAAACCCAGCGAAAAACAATTTATTTAAATGAGTAATAATCGGTAAAACCAACTGTTTCAGCAGACTGTTAATCATATTAGCTGTATAAATTATACTAAACCGCAAAATCCGCTTATAAATATTAAAAAGTTATCCCGTAATCCCGTAAAATATTAATCCCCGATATCCATTGGCGAAATGATTAATATCGCACTGAGCATCGATCCTCTAATACGGGATGAATGATTTTTCCCGATAACGAGCGGAAAGTAGAGCGGGGTCGAGTTTTCTGTGAAACGGAACGTAACCGTTTCCGTTTCAGAAAAACCTTTTTTTAAATAACCGTTTTTCTGCTATAGCCCTGCATCTCTAGCATAACTGTGTCACGCGACTCTTTCTCGAGCGAAGTTTACTAGTTTTCTCTTTCTGAACACACTGTAAGAGTGTGAAGACATGAGTCGCGAACCATTGTCGTGCTAGACGGGCTGCTGTCCCTTTAATATCAATAACGTGCGACGCATTACAGATGAAGATGACGATAAGTCGCGCGACAAGGGAAGTCCCGGTAAGAAATGCTATCCCTGCTGTTGCTGATATCACTCCTCAACAGCGGCTTTCTTCTCAACAGCGTTCTCCTCTTGTGAAATGCCGGTAGATTCAGATTTAGACATGTAAAAGGGCCGTTGTGGCTTACTTACAGAATAAACGTTTTGATTTTGATTTTTGACTTCCTCGTTCGTTCGTTTGCAACTATGGCGTTTTTGAGTTTCGTAATATTTTCGAGTTTAGTTTTACGAATCAGAATCGAGTATTTTTCACGTTATATATACTATATAATAGTATACGTACCGCTGTAAATGTATCATTGTAACAGATTTTGTAAAAATATTTTTTCGTTTTAGTAAACAACGATTTTTCCGTTTCTTTATAAAAAAAACGGTTTCTCAAAACGGTTACAAGAACGGAAAAAGCGCCCAGCTCTAGTGGAAAGTTTAGATGACCGAGTTCTGCTGACTTTGATTGATGACATCTGATACTTAGGATGTTAATCTTATTATCAGGCATTATATTAACGAGTAAGTTTGTTCTGTTTTCTCATCTCGGAAAGTGTAAGGGTGCGTCTCCATTGAACGGAGGCGGAGCGGAGACGTGCGGAATAGACCAATGACCTGAGTCACAGTACATTTATATAGGCTAAAGCAGTATGGAAACTACGAACAAACGGTCGAAACAGCGCACGCACACAGACGCAAGCGTTTACGAGGCGGCTAAGCGTACTTCGCGGTGCTGTTAGCAGCGCCTGGCGCGTCGCGACGGGCGGACTGTTTGTTTTTATTGCGTGTTGCGTGCGCTGTCCGCGAATTTTTAAAGATGCCACGACTCACGAGTGTATTGCGTTGTATACGGTTGCTTGAACTCGGCTTCTTCTAACCTTTCAGCTGTTGTTTTCAAAGAGAATACCTAAATGTGTAAAGTAGCTGCATCAATTTATCAATCAAAATCAAAAAATCAAATATCAAAAAATTATTTATATAGATTTATTACACGATAAAATTGAATAATAAAGCTTTTCGAACGTGTCGTAGCAGGCGAAAGTATTTCTCAGTCAGCAATTTATAATAAGTACAAACTTGGATTAATTGAATAAAGACGCTTTAAAATGTTGAAGTCTTTTAAAATTTACATAATATTGTTTTTAAACTAGTCAATTCATTCGATTAGGCTAGGTTTTTTACAACAAATGTATATAAAAAGTAAAATACAATAAAGTAATTACAAAATATAAATTATAAAAAACCTAGGGTGCCGCCGGCAGCGAATGACAACCCTAGCGTGTATTATTAGCGGGTACAGGTGCCGAGAAACTTCTTGAGCCCAACCTTGACTGCGCAGTAGCCGATTTACGTACAAATATGCATGCGCAGATCCGCCATTTTGGGTCAAGAAGTTTCTCGGCAACTGTATTTATCTTAAAAAAAGGCCTTAGTTTCCATACTGCTTTAGCCTATATATATACTGTGCCTGAGTTGAAATCTGTATCTCAGCTCCGTTTCACTTTGTTGATTGGTCGATTCCGCACGACCCCGCTCCGGCCCGATTCAGTGAAGTGGCACCCTAAGTAGGGACACTGATAATCGGTATAGTCTGGCTAATGAAATATTACCCGAAGTTTTGGCGGGAAATTTAATAAATCTGAGGCTGGTCACACTTTGTGTAGTAGGAATTATAATTTTGAGACTAGAAAATATTTTAGATTTTCTATGCACATGTAAGGAGTAAGGAAATAAGTTAAATATATGTTGAGGTGCACTCATAGTACGCTCACATAATTTCTACCACTATGAACAGTACAGTCAACGATAAACACAAATGTTCGCACTTTCTAACCATGTATAAGGCGAAAAATTAAATATAGTGTAAATAAGACTTAGCTCGATAATACCATATATTAATCCATCACCAAAAAAATTAAAATTTCAACTCAATCGGAATGTTAGAACTAGTACATAAAGTATCAAAATTATTTATAGAGAACCCACCTACTAAATTGTATAAATCATAGACAAAGTGATACAACCAGGAAATATCCGTCAACATTATTTGGCTAGCCAGACTCTAGCTTAGAGAACGACGAAGAAGAAGAAAGAATAAAGGAGGCGTATTTTCAGTGGAAGTCTGTGGCCGATAGATAGGGGACAATGATGTTCCAGTCGAGATCTTTGAGAGATGTACTCTTTGACAATTATTGAAATTTAAAGTGGCGAATGTCGCGTTTGATTATGTCATGGGAGTTAGACACTAAACGCAAAATACTATTAATAAAATAAATTAATCTAATCATACTCTATTTTTTAGGTGAAATTAAATACAATTTAGAGTTGGAATACCGTGAGTCTCAGATATGCTTCATTTACATGCTTGCCAAGGCTTGGCAAGCGTACAGGACGCATTTATATGTTAGAATGAGATGGAACAAGATCGTGCTCACTCTTACATATAACTGCGTCCTGTTGTCCTGTAGGCTTGCCGAGGTTAGGCAAGCGTGTAATCTCGGCTTTAAAATAAATAGTGTGAGTTTTCGATTGACCGCCGCCGCGAGTGATCGTAGCTCCTGATGATGAATCTCGTACCGATTCCAAACTCGTCGAGCGATATTCGACTTCTACGACGTGAGGAAACGTTTTGTATGTATTTTAGTATACTATGATATACTAAGAAAACCCGCATGTAACTTATAATGCGAGCGTATATTAATTACATTAGCCCTACTATTAAGTTAAACTAGGCAGTTTAGACGGATAATTTATTAAAGTAGCTCTTCAACCTTTCTCGAACACGCAATTTCCTGAAACGTGTGTTTTTGGGTATTTTTACTGTCGCATACCAGTTGACATCTCCCAGTGGGACATGTCACAGTGAGCATATTAAAAATAACGTCCTATGTGCGGCGTTTGCATCTTTTTTCGCTCAAACAGCCACAGCCAACTTTTTTTTACGAAATCGAGTAGCATAGTCAATACAATTGTAAAATTCTTAAATTTCTGGTTCTTAAAATTGAATTCATTATTTAAAAAAATTGTAGTAATTTGACGTCCAGTCCAAACATTACTTACATAAATTATTATTATTATTTCTATATAAAATATCTATAAAACGGGTTTACTCACGTCGTAGAAGTCGAATATACCTCGACATATTTCGAATCGATACGCGATTCATCATAAGGAGAGCCGATCAGTCGCGGCGGCGGCCAACCAGCACTCTCGTGGAGTACTGTTTCAGACTCACGGTAGTTTTCTATGTAAAATAGTATCAAAATACCTAAAACGCACGTAATAACTTACTGCTTTCGTTTGAAAGTGTTACAAGGTACAGTCAACCAATTCCTAGGCCATCTCGTATCTTGTCAGAGTGAACGTCAATATGAAAGTCGCTTGAAATCTCATATCATTGTCATTGTGTCAAGGTTCTATAGTGGCCTAGAAATCAAATTGGTTGATTGTACGCTAGTACCGCTCTCTCCAGAAAAAAAACAAGTGATAAAATTAGTATTCACTTCCAAATTATTGTATCAAAAACACCGAGTTTATGTAATAAAGTTCCAAGGCTTACTGTTACATTATCCTTTACAATGACCGGAGTACAAATTACGCAAAAATGAAATTGGTGTTTCCAACTCCGCCCAAGAGGCCGCTTCGTTTCTGCCGCAAACAAATGCCATACATTTTATTAGACAAGTTTTGGGACTTCAAAATGTGATTCTGCTGGGAGTATTCTAAATAATATGACGGGTGTTTTCACATTACGTTTATGTTCAGGCTCCTTATCCGTTCAAAAATGCTGATTTTTTTAGATTTTTTTCTCTATGATCAAACAGTTTCTTAACTATTTTTTATTAAAGCAGTAACGTCTGCTATCGTAAATCAAATGATATGTTCATTGTAAACATTTGGTTTACGTTAGCAGACGTTACTGCTTTAATAAAAAATAATTAATTCAGGTGTAGCACATCGTTACTATCGATTCTCAATATATTTGGGACGATTGTGCCGACGATAAAGTCTAAATCTTTACGGTAGATGCCACGCTAAGGCATGTTGAAGCAACTGGTTGAAAGATTTAATGGCTCTGACATCTGGTTCGTGGTCCAGTTGGTAGGACGCCCGTGTTGGCCCGGTAAGCCGTTGGAAACGCAGGTTCGAATCCTGTCCGAACCATTATAATTTTTTCAATTTTTCGCTTCATTGTAAACATTCAGTTTCTTAACATTATTATTATAATATTACTAGTTAGAACAGGGCTATTTCGATTTATTGGTATATATTTGAATCAGTTTGAATGTTTCATTGATATTGTTTGTTTTAAAAACTACTCAAAATTGACAAAATTCACGCAGAAACCTGTTTTTTTTTAACTTATTTTCGTCTGCACGCAATGAAAGCATGAAATTGTTATGTTACTTTCTAGAATTCAGAGAAAAGTATTATACACGTTAAAAGTTGGTTGAAATTATCAATTAAATTATTCATACCATGAAAAAAAAATAAGAGGAATAAGGCCTCAAGTAGTAATGACTGGACTGAGGCTGTTTTTAAACAATATTCGTAACGTTTCCTTCGGCTAAAGTCTCAAACCAGGCTTCATCACAAGGTTTGCGACCATCGAAAATTAGATGTAGTGTAAAAGAAGAACAATACTTATTTAGGGGAATACATGAAAAAGGCCGGCGGTAAGCAGTAAATAATAGTTCCAATGCCGTCCGCAATAGCGCTAGAATATTAAGATATAGTATATAAAATCACAAGTTTTATACGGAGTGAACTGTGTCGAAGTAAAAAATAATACAATTGGTTAGCAGAGTTCCTGTACCATTTCTGGATAACTTTTATTAACAATATATAAACAAACCGTGGCAAATTAACGTACTAAACTACTTTCAGGCACAGTAACGCGCACCACCAATTAAACACCTTTCAGCGGACACTTTTGGATATATAAAGATACTAGCTTTTGCCCGCGACTACGTCCGCGTGGAACTTGGAAGTATGGAAGCAACCTCGTACAACACGATAGATATCCATATCCACCTAATCACCTTAATTAATAAAAGTGTCCTATGTCCTTCCTCGGCTCTTAAACTATATCCATGCCAAATTTCATCAAAATCGATTCAGCGGTTTAAGCGTGAAGAGGTAACACACAGGCAGACACACTTTCGAATTTATAATATTAAGTATGGATTGTCCTTCTTTTTTCCTCCATAATCGTTAACATTAATGCATGCAAGAAACGTTTCGTTGAGATAAGGTACAGTTTCAAAACTCATTATTGTTGGTACATGCTTTAAAGGAAAACTCCGAAAGACGACTAGTTCCAAAGTATCAACACGTACCAAGGTATGAAAAAGTTTATGTCCACTAGCTTTAAGTGATGAAAATATCTACGAATGTATTTCAGGAGTAGTCGTGTTTTCGAGTTTTCTTCATGGAAAATAATATGCCAAATTCTGCATGCCATGCCAAGAATATTGACGTGCAAAGAAAATAACTAACATTCGATCCATGCGGCCTAATTAAATAAATAATGAATTAATTTAATACTGGACAGTCACACAAATGGATATAGTTAAAAGTAAGCTCTAGTAGGCTTGTGATATATTTACTAATTTACTATACAACGACATATAACTTTTCTCTTTACATAGAACTATTTACATACAACATCCATCAAGTACAAACTATTCGAATTCAATATTTGCCCTTGTCGGGATTCGACTCAACATCCATCAAGTACAATCTACTCGAATTCAATATTTGCCCTTGCCGGGATTCGAATCCAGGACGAGTAGGCGCTGCCACTACGCTAACAGCGTTATCAAACTAACTCGGTACAAATTCTGTACCTATTTATTCTCCAAAACAAAAGAGAACCTCCATTTAAATTCTAACAACATTAACCCAAATATTCAGCCCCACGTCACTCAAACGCTCCAAACTTTAAACCAATATCCTAAAAGCAAAAGAAGCTAAATTAGTGCCGTATTGACGTCACTAATAAGCCCGCCCCCACCCCCCAGGGGGAGGGGGTGTTTTTTGGGTCAGTTATTCCGGAGAAGTGCTCGCAATATGGTGATGACATGTTATTGTTATATTATGCTGGGAGGGTTTGGATACGCATAAATTTTGTTTTTCTTCGACAAAATTGAGCTAACCTACTTACGTATGTGCTGCAAAGTTTTGGAGTAACATAAAGGAGGTTTACGTAAACAAAGTACAGTTCAAATTGTATACGGCTACACATTATTGTTATTTAAATAAATTGCAAGGTGTCACGTGGGGTACTGGCAAAAGGAGCGAAATTATACATTACTGCAGACGCTGCGAAAGAAGGGCTTGCCGGGTGAGTAGGTATAGACGGATAGTGATACGCAGCCGTCAAGCCCCTTTCACGGCTATGGCATGTATAGTGCTTTTTCCAAACATTTGCAATGAAATATCAAAATATATACCACTCAAAATAAATATAATTCAGCTGTTTAAAAATACTTCCTGGCCTAGGCTTTAAACTTTGTATGAAATTCCTTTAAAAACCTGTTACGCACGTTATGACGACATTTCGTTGCATGTTTTAGAACAGTTATTTTCCATTATTCTCTAGATCAGAAAGTATATTTTGGTCGCCTAAGTCCTGTGGGTCTATGATGGTTGCTTTTATCACGTGATAAAGAAGTGACATAGCATCCGTCACATTTTGACAAGATGCGAGTGTGAGTGACAGATGCTTTGTCACTTATTTATCACGTGATAAACGCAACTATCATAGGCTGATTTACCCAAACTTCTTTTCCAAGAATAAGTACCGCTTACTTTTGGATGGTAATGTCAAACTATTTAATATGGGGTTAAATCCAACCCAAGGCGTATACAAACTAAAGCGACAGATACCTAGAAAATTCAGTACTAAGTTCAGTTAGTCAATAACCTAGAGAGCCGAGCAGACGTGGATTCGAATTCCTCACCAATCATTAAATTTTATAAGCTGTTGCTTTAGTACAATCTTTCAAAGAAACCTAGCAAAACAACTACATATAAGATTACTACGCGTCACGAGCCGCATTAAAAGCCTACGCATCAGCGTGCACCATGGTGCCTGGCTTCACTTTCCTCGTGATAAACCGTCATACTTTCTTGTAGTTTCCGTTTTACTCTTACATTTTTCCTAATTTATATCTAAAAATACACTTTTAATATGCTTTCTTCGAGGACTACGTCCTACGCCTAAATTCTTAAGATACCTAGGTACAATTAAATTAGGTTAAGTTCATATTACTGTAGTAGTTAAGTATTCTCTCTGAAAAAAATACTGACTGGTGAGTTTCTTTTGGCGTTTCTTCTCAACAGCGGTCTCCTCTTGTGAAATGCCGGTAGAGTCAGACATAATAAAGTTAATTATTTCATTATTTTTTACGCAAATTCACCGCGCGTTCAGTCATTGGCGCTCACGCGTCAGTCTGTCGCTTCGACATGCCACGACTTAGCGCGACAGCAGTGGCAGCGATGCGCAGTACGTGTGTCTCGCTCACTCGTAGGGCCACCGCGCTCGGATCTCTCGCTCAACCGCTCGCCGCGCCGCTGGTCGCGCAAAGTCATGACATCTCCGGTACGCCTGTGACCAATGGCGTTGCGATTTACCAAAACAACCTATCAATTACTGCTCTTAGGCGGTTTAACATAGATTGCATATAACAATCTTCTACAGGTGACAAACAAGCATGTGGCCCGCCTGGTGGTAAGGCGTTACCGCAGCCTATGGACGCCAGAAGCGTCACACGCGTTGCCAACCTTTTAAGAACCTATTTACTCACTTGAAGAACCCCGTTGGTACTGTAGCCCTACGGGAAATCCTCGGCAGTGTACAGTACCCTCACCATGAATTTACAGTAACCGTACTCGCTAGGTAAAGACTTGTATGGAGAATTGTAATTCTACAAACTAACCGCTAGGGGCACTGTACTATTCAAATTCAAATTCAAATTCAAATATTTTATTTCAGATAAAATCCATATCAATGTTAGTACCAAATAAAAATATAAATCTTATACGTAATGTTAGTAAACATTAAAAGTAACACTAAGACTAAAAGCGGCGTGGTGCGGCTACGACTGGCGCGTGCAGCCGCACCCAGCGCGCGAGCAGCGGCGACTCCCAGCGCTGCGACAACACGCTCACAATGCTGTTGGAGCTGCGGCGACAGCGGTCTAGTAAGGAGGCGCACCGTTTTCTTACTATAGCGTCAAAGCTATCTATGTGCGCCTCGGCGAACATGGCTGACGCGCTGCAATGTCGCGGCAGCCCGAACAGTACCCTAAACGCGTTATTATATTGCACGCGCAGATTATTGTATGCCCGCTGCGTAAAACGGACCCACAGGTTACACGTGTAGAATGTTTGGCAATATGCTTTAAAAAGGGTTAATTTAACTTCATTACTACAACGAACTATTCTCCATACAAATCGTTTACGCAGTCACCAGCGAGCTCGGCCACGTCAACTCATGCGAAGGGTACAGTTGGACAGTGTTTTGCTCTGTGTAAAAACTTAAGTCTGAACCATGTATGACCATACAATATCATACCATAGAGATATACTGAATGTAGTGGAAGTAATTATGTGGTTGTATGCAAAACAGTATTGTTTAACACGTTGTTCGGAAATCTACATTCCGTTCAGTTGTGTTGCGGTGGCGTACATTAACTGGGTGAACCATGATCTAAATTACGTTTTAATCATTCCTATTTGCTGGTGGAAATATTAATATTTTTCTAGTTTTATTTACATTTTGAAAACGCGCAGTAACTATTACCTACTAATCTGGACCATTAGATTAGTAGGCTGGTTCGTATCCGGGATATTTATCCGTGGGTCATGGATATTTTCTTTATATTTATTTATCTTACGTGTGTCATTGTCTAGCAATAGTAAAAAAACACAAAGATTTGGTAACAGTAGCTCAACGTAAATCAGAGGACTGACAAATTGAGTTAAAATACGTTATGTAAAATTAACATAATTTTGGTTACTACTAAGCACAATTCGACTATTTCTCAAGTGAGCTATTTTTTTTCTGGTCGATGTATTAGTTACTTTTAGGTACACCTATAAAAATTGATCAAATTAACCTCAAGAAAAACAAAATGTCATGACGGTGTCAGTCGAATAGCGTATATCGACAAAATGTGTTTCTATTTTGTGGTGATGTGAAGTGGCGAAATCTTGAATGTCGATGTAAACCGTCGAATTGTTCAGCTTCTAAATCTCTCAGAACTATTAGGCATCATTTACAATTGTTAGAATAAACGGACAAGCAGGCACTTTATCGGGACCGCCCTCCAGACACGTTTGGGTACAGAATTAAGATGTCAACAGCATCCCGGAGGGCCGAAATAAATGGTCCTTCGGCTTCGCTATGCTAACGTTGAACGTTGTTTCGTTATTTTCGCTTTGGCTGGGATAACTGAATAGCATTCAAAAGTAGTCACATATACAGCGTTTATATTTGATATAACCGCAAATTGTAGGTAACCAGTTGAAGATGTTAGTGCTATAATCTGATATTTATAACAATTAGTTATTCATTTAGCGTTAACTGCCATAGTGTAATTAATTTATGTTTCTTTTTCTGAGCAGTGTGGCGTAGTTATTACTAGTGTATGTTGTATTGTAATTGTGACACCACGATGTTAAGTGTTAACAAACAACAACAAACAAATACATTGAGTGCTGAATTATTTTATATGAAAAAAAAATATATATAATAATTTACGGATTAATATAATAATAAGTGCCTATACTAAGACCCCGTGAAGTTTGCGGTTATATCAAATATACACGCAGTGTTTGAGCTCCCATGAAGCGCATAGGCTGCATAAGGGCTTGTAGAACCTTTATTCAGCTAAATGATTTATATACAGAGACAGTTGAATCACGTGATGTTGATTTAAAGAATTATTATTATTATTTTTTTGGTTGACAAAGTAACCTTATAGGGTCAAAGTACCCCGATGTTACGGTAGATGACTGTAGGTAGCTTGAGGGTTTTCCGGGAGCTTCAGTACTTTCTTCAAAAAAAGAGTAAATAGGTTATTTAAGGGTTGGCAACGGGCGTGTGATGCTCTTGACGCCGCAAGCGTCCATAGGCGACGGTTGCTTAAAATCAGGCGGGCCGCATGCTTGTTTGCCACCGTCGTAGTATAAAAAACAGTAAAATATTTATATTCACCGGGAAATTCGAAGGATTAAACTACAATCATGATTACGGCTGACCCCGTCCATATACGAACGTAGGGAAAACAACTGTATTTTATTTAGAAGGAATGTGGATTGGCGAAAAAACATGTTAAACAATACTGCTTTGCATCCAAGTAAGTACAGGATAGTAGTAGATACAGGAAGTATCCTGTACATTTTCTTTATTTCTATTTCCTATAACATAAAAAACAAGTGTGTTTTTTGTAAATATTGCTGGTTTTATGACATTGAACACTGATTTACGATATAAAGAATAATTAGGAATGCATGTTAATATTACGTACTGTTACAATAACCATTCAGTGTAGAACGTATCACGGATATTTACCTGAGTGTAACCTATGTTATTTAGTTGAAAGTGAGGTAACAGAAGTGGGTTGAAAATCGTCGTTACGTCGTTTGAATTATCACCACACGGTCAGTTTAAAACAATGAGGCTTCAAATAGGCGCCCAATGCGAATTCGAAATTTACTCGTTCATCTATTGCTTACTTTGCAGCCTCTAAAACAATGTAAACTATAGTATTTACACCAGGTAATGAGAATAATTAAAACGTAATCACGAGCACGGCTGACCCCGTCCATATACGACCGCAAGCGAGACAACTGTATTTTAATTGGACGGAATGTGAATTTCCGAACCACGTGTTAAACAATACTGCTTTCCACCCAACCACAGCCCAGCCACGAATTACTTCCACTACACTTTATCTTTACAACGTGTATTGTGATATGAGTTTGTTTGATTGGACGGTGGTTTGAATTTAATTCATACAAAAAGGAAGTTTTTTGGGGCATCAACAGCAACAAAAGTCGTAAAAATTAACAATATAGTACCATCACAAAATCCAATTAAAAGATGTTCACAAAATTACAATAAGGAGAACTAGTTACAAGATAAATTAAACATACATTATGATATGTTCAATCAGGTGAGTGCGCTTGTACGTGTGCGTGTGTATGTATACCTATGTGTATACGGAAAAGGGATATTGAATTATCTATCATCTAAACTTAGCATTGAAGACCGAATACGCTTCTTCAAAGTCGATTTGGTACAGTCAAATGAGTCAATATTGCTAAACAGTTTATTATATTGTCTCAGGAACCTACTTAATGGGAAATTCTGTGCGTAGTTTTTTTTTTTTTCATTAAGGCAAACAGTCACAATACAAAGCATATTACGGTTAACAATAGTATGCTAAAAGACCTGGAGTGCCATAACTTAAAGTTATACAAAACTAAATTATAGTATGGGAACGGTAGACAACGAAACAGCAACGAGTAGTTGTTAAAGAAAGACGATGGCATATGGAGGATCCAGTGTTATACTGAGATTAAGTAGGTAATAAGGGCCCTTGAACAGATGGACGTGTCGACATGCTCTTGACGGGCGACCACATAATGAAAAACGCAGCGTCGTGGGTGGTCGTGGGCCCCTGACAAGATGGTCTGATATATGGTGGAGGTTGCTGTAGGCTGCCGATAGTGAACTACTTTTGGGTGATGATGGTGATTGGTGAAGTAGTTCCTCAGTTTTCTACCATAGAGAAATTGGTGAAGCTGTAATCGAACACTGCCAAAATCCTTACTCTTGCGGGCGGAACCCTTTTAGCTTCAACTATTAGAAAACCGATAACCGTAAAATATACCCATACAACTTGAAAGGTTTCATTTCCCAATACTATCACGGAACGCGATCCGGGCCTGCATTCAATAGGCACCAAAGTCATATGGCTGCCATATACCTAAATTGCTTCCTTCGTGTATTCCGGTCAGTTAAGTTTGAGACAGCGTTATAACCACGCGAATTGGTGATAAAACATCGAATTTTAATCTAACTATACGGAGGAATGATTCGGTGCTACAGTCGATAATGCGTATATTCCTTGTAGTTATCACGGTTTATGGTATACAGCCTGGTGACAGACAGACTGACAGACAGACGGTCAGCGGAGTCTTAGTAATAGGTTCCCATTTTTTACCCTTTGGGTACGGAACCCCCATAAACAAGGTTTCGAACAAAATTCGACCTGTACAAACATTAAGGTATTTGTGTACCTGAAAACATTAATAGATTTCGACACGTGACATACATACTCGTATACCTACTAACCAACAGTGTCTTCTAAGCCTTAAAAAGTATCGTCTTAAGCTTCTTTATGAATGTAATAATTGTTAAGCAAACCGTCAATAATAACCCCTGGTGAGCAACAGAAGTGCTTTATACAAGATTCATTTAGCCTTAAATTTAATTACAGGAACAAAGTTAACTCCGTCAAGGGTCAAATTAAGAGAACAAACTTCAATATCCACGGTAAAATTTGTTCAACGAGCCTTTCATCCAAGATTTCAAAGATTCAGGAATAAATTTGGAACGAAAATAAATAAATATCGGACAAGCTCACACAAATCGACCTAGTCTCACAGTAAGCTCTAATAGGCTTGTGTCCATAACCCTAGACGATGATATACATACTTAAATAGATAGATATATACTTAAATACATAGAAAATATCCATGACCCAGGAACAAAGTCTGGGATTTGAACCCTGCACCGCAGGCTCAGTTAGCAGCACCACTGTGCCAACCGCATCGTCAAAAAATGTTTGTGATACGGCTGCTATTCTTGCAGAAGATTAGAATAGTGACATTATACCAAAATTACAACCCTACTTAAGAGACATTATTCCTTTAAAAACAATTGTTTCGTAGGTATTACGACAAATATATTGCAAATTTCAACCAACTTTTTAAAGTGAATAATACTTTTCTCTGAGTTCTAGAAAGTAACATAGCTATTTCATGCTTTCATTGCGTGCAGTCGAAAATAAGTTAAAAATAAGAAACGGTTTCTCCGTGTGAATTGTATCAATTTTGAGTAGGTAGTTATTGAAACAAAAATTATCAATGAATAATTCAAATCGTAGGTTTCAAATATATGCCATTAAATCTCAATTGCCCTGTTCTAAGTAATATAATAACATTTATAGTGTATGTTTAGTCCGTGTTTCTACAATAGCACTGGCTCGACAATGTCACGTATTTTTGTAAGTATCTCCGTTTACTTCACTGCACTTGGGTTTGCCTTCGCCATTCGTACATAGAGAGTGACAGTCCTTTTTCACCGGCCTTTGCCGCCAATACGTGACACACGAGACAGCGTATGTATGCTATTTGAGCTACTCAGTACTCATATACTCGCATACACTACAACATTGATAATATGTTAAGAAACATGTTTGATCATGTCGAAAAATGTCTAAAACAATCAGCATTTTTGAATGGATAAGGAGCTTTAATAATAAATCCTGGAATATATTGTTATTCCAGCCATGTGTTACGGAAAAAGCAAGCATTATATTATAATTAATAATGGCTTCTTCCTGGTCGGCGCGTTGACTGAGGTTCAGCAGATAAGGCTGAACAAATAAACATTCTTGGTATATTATTAGGAGTCCTTACGCGACCGAAGCTGGGAGAGGGATATTTTATATGATATTTATTTTCAAAGACGGACTAATTTAGTTGTTTGTGTTGCCCGATATTTGTTCAATATTATGATCATTAGATAAATCATATATAATATGTCTACTTTAGTGTTAAACTTTACTTGGATACCTATGCAAAAAAGAAGACCCAATTTTTTGTCATAATAGTAAAAAACCGCAAAGCGGAGTCGACAAGTAATCGGTCACAGCGCAAAAATTCTTTCAGTCTTACTTATTACTAAAACGGATTTAGTATGGAAATTGTACCACTCTGTTCTTTTTGTAGTTTGCGAATGTAATTTTTCCACAAGCTGGCTGACGCTGCTTTTTCACTTTTTTTATATTTTCATAACTAGTTCGTATAACCAAATAAAAATAATAGTTCTGCGTTCAGTGATAAATTGATAATAAATAAAAAATAAATAAAAAACATTTATTTTGACCAACTGGGATCATAGTGCTTACAAAATATGTTAGTAACAGACTGAAAAAGAAACTAATAAGGAAATGAAATTAGTTTTAACATAACACTATTTTGAGTCAATTGCCGAGTGGCGTAAGAAAGGTACGAGATCTTAAGACCAAATCGTGTAACTAAATTGCCTACATGACAATCATAATAACATGGCAACTTGTCGTTTAATGATTTGTTCTGTGATAAGTAACGATGTAACAGATAAATGTAAGTTTTAGCTCTAATATATTCTACGAGGAGTCTCATAAGCTGCTTTTATCCCGAAAAAATAAAGCTTACCCAAATATAATAAAATAACTTTCTTTGCGGGTGTAGTTACGAAAATACCCTATTAGACAATACTGAAACAATTTAATATACTCGGTCCGTTGAGTAATATCGGTAGATAGCAGTAATCCCTAAGCTTTGCTATCTTGATGGGGTATAAAAGGGTATTTACGGCGGTAAAAATACGCAATCGATCGGTAACTAACCCAATATGGGTTAATCCTTTGAGCAAACGTTATGGTTGTGATCCTGTGAGGTCTCCATGAAGTAGGTTGATATAATAGGCCTATTAAAAGATGTTACAAGAACAGCGGAAAATGCGGTGTCCCGATTTATGAACTTGTCACAGTGCCTATAGTTTCGCAGATACGAGAGATACGCGGACGCGCCATAATATGTTATAAAAGTGATAATAAATAAATATGTGTAGAATTGCTTTACTCGACTTTTATTTAGAAATTTGAAGAAAAAATTAAATTACCTGATAGTATTTTTCCCTTTTTTCTAGGTATTTTACTTTAATTTACATCATGTTTTTTGCCTCTCCTGTAAACTTCCTCAATTTAGCGTTAGCAGGTTTACACTCTTAACCGACGATATTTATTAATGTGCGTCTGCCAAAGGGCTCCAATGTGCAAGTTGAATTTCCATAATCGGACGGTAACTATTTCAAAAATTTGTCAAAATTTAAAATGTTTCTCGCTAACTTGGATCAGCATTCAAGAAATAGAAAAAAAAAACAGTATTGTATCAAGCTACAGTTTGAGCCATCCTAGCAGGATGTCGGACAAAAAATGCAAGCGGTAGCGGGTCATAATAATGTATTATAATGCTTAGCTGCTTTTCCTGCTGGTTGCGCACTGCGCGTGCGCCGATAAGCACTTGGTCATTATTTTGACATCATTTGCGGTCTTCTTGGCATGTGAAGCACTTCAAAAAATCCACAGGTCTCACACAACACGCAACTATTAAAGGCATTCTCTCTCTCTCCTGAGCAATTATTATTCCCATCTGGTTGTGGGGTCCGCTTTCTTCGTTTTCTTCTTCCACTTCTCCCTATCCAACGCATCATCTGCCGACACGTCGCAAGAACTGAGGTCCAGCTTTATGAGATCTGTCCATCGCCTCTTCGGACTACCTCTGGTTCTGTACCCTGGGATGGACAAATTCAAAGCCTTTTGGCCAATATAGTCTGCAGACCTTCTTTGCACATTGCCATACCAACGGAGCCTACTTTCCTGTAGCTTGTCGGCGTTGTCACGGATACCAAGACTGCCGCGCACGTACTCGTTACGGATTTTATCGAGCCTGGTAACTCCGCACATCCACCGCAACATCTTCATCTCGGCTACCTGTATGGTATGCACATGTCGCTGGGTCACCGTCCACGTCTCACTTCCGTACACCAGTACTGGCCTGATTAAAGGCATTGAAAATGTAATTATAAATTAAGTACCTGGTAATAAATTGTCAAATTTTTCTGACCTCGCGCGTAAGGGCGCCTACTGTGTACATTATTTTTTGACCATGCGCCTCCTAAGATGGCTCAAACAGTAGTTTCTTTCAATCCCGAGATTCATTTTTATCTGTTTCTTGAATAGCGATCTCAAGAAAAGTTACTGGGAAGTTCAGCGTAAAAAAAAAGTAAAATTTTCTAAAATCTCAAGATAAGTTACCGATTTTGGAAATTCAAATTCAACTTAAAAGCCGTCTAGCAGACGCTCATTTTGACATATGGCCTATCCGTGAACCTCTCTCATATGTGCAAAATTACAGGCAAATTTCACAATTTCATTTCGGGGCACTACACGACCAGGAAAACATAAACGTTTTCAATGTTAAAACCGTCCCCTTGTCATGACGTTTATCGCCATTTTAAACGAGTGTGAGCGTTTTAAGTCATGTACTCGTATCCTCTTCTAAATCCGTTTCAACCATTATTCGATCTGATTCATGATAATTGGTAACCTGACTAGTTTATCAGCATCCGATACACAATATGTGCCAGCAAAGTGACTATGCGTGTTCAAATCCCGTGAATTGTCCCAGGCTTCCCGGGAATTCCCATAGGAATGACGGTAACAGTTTTCTCCTCACAGCAAAAACGACGTAACGAGCATTACAATGTTCAAATGTAACGCTCTTTCTCTTCTGGTGGTAACGCTGCTGTCAGCATATTGAAAAAGGCGTAACCGACATTAGCATATCCAAAATATACGCTCTTTCTAGTCTAGGACAGTAGTATTGATGGCCAGTGATTGATGATAGTGGTTTGGTCTGATCAAAGTTGGATGGAGTCACAAGTTGGCGTTATAGCACAATAAAGTTGTTTTGGAGGGAAATTCGGAGGTTTATTCAATACAATACAAATTCTCTGTTGCACACTTCAAATACACAAGATACAAAAACGTACAAGGAGATACAGAGTTTATATGAACTTTATATCCATTAGCACGGAAGATAATCACTTTTTCATAAAAGTAACCGAGTTGAACGAGAAAAAAATCGTATTTTCCGAGAATAATTGAACGAGTTTATTTAATAAACAGGGAATTCGCGATAGATGTGAAAAACTCCGAAATATAGGTTGTATGGGACCAATTTAGACATTATAGGTAGTTCCTCTCCATGAAAAAAATAATATTTCTAATCGGTTTATAAAATCTCCCTCATTTATTATATTCTGATGTATTGAGAACCTCTCTTTATTGAAAGTCGGTTGAAAAGACGGCGGATGGTCCAGTCTTTTAATTCGATGCTTTAGCTAGTAGCTTTGTTAGAACAATTGGTAGTTCGTCCTTCTGGCCCGGAAAGCTGTAGACATGGGTTCAAATCCCACTCAAACCATTTTCTTTTAATTGCGCTGCTGTATAAACATTGGGTTAACTTACGGAAACGGCTCAATATTTCAGGAAAAATCAGTAAGGTTTCCTCTATCAGTTCATCACGCCGAAATGGAAAAACTAAATGTTGGTACAGAGATAACTCGACATCCAAAGCTGATTAAAGGATAATTTTTATCCGACTACGATTAAGAGAATTTTTTTATTCGGATGAAGTTCGGCTTCGACCTTCTAGTATTTTTTTATATTAATTTCTATCACCAGGGTTGTTTCCTGGCTCTGAAAATTCAATTACAATTTTCTTGCTGTTAGAATTAAATTGATCTTCCTATATAATACAATTCCTCTTTCTGTCGACATCGAGGTCAAGGGCGAACCGAATAAATATAACGAGGCATTTAACCTTACATGCGAAGTTAATAAAGGTAAGGCAAGGAAAGCGTATTCAATACACGCTCGAGAGGGCAATGGGTCGAAGCAATGGAGTGAAGCGGCGCAACTCTCAGGTTGAGGAGGGGACTGTACCTCTAGTTCCTTCACCCTAAGGTAAAACGCCCAAGTAGCAAAACAAGCTGTAGAAGCGCTTATACAGCCCTTAAACTGCTAATTTAAGGCTATACAGCCTGTTACCGGCATGCAGGCATTTATTAAAACTGATAATAATATAATCCATTAGTAATTGTTTGCATGTATTTAGCTAATCATAATTATGTAAATTAACTGCACAATTAAATTTCTTAAATCCGCACACATTCAATGTAGTGGGTGTACAGCGTAATTGTCGTTACTCATATCACGCGGCCATTTAGCACTCACTTGTCAATTTACTTTACTGTACATTACTGGCCATTAAAATTTTGTTAGAAAGTTAATAAAGCTTGAATTTAAGTTAATTAATTAAATTAAGCTCATGGATCCGTTAAAGATCTATGTTACTTTACTCTACTTTAAGAAAAGCCTACTTGGCGGTAACACACTGTATAAGCGTTTCTGCAGCATGTTTGCTACTGGGGCGCTCAGTCTGACCACAGGGTGGACACTGCCTACTAAAAACTGAATGCCGAAGAACTGAATTAAAAAGTTTATTTGAATAAAAATTATCTATCATGGCCGAAGATTCCTAAACATTAGCCATTCTCAGCCCAAGGACTAAATCCTTGCTAGTAGGTAATTAAGTACTAAGATAGTTTTTCTATGTTTTGTAGCTTGTCGTACGCTCCAAAGCGCAATGGGTCAGAAGCAGTGGCTTGTTAACGCGCTCGTTGCCAAGGGAACTTTACCGCCCTAGTAACGTAATAGAACATTAAAGTCCTAGTGCAGTAAAACAAAAAAGGCGTACGTTCGTTCGGCTGGCAAGGCCGTGAATAACTAACCGTTCTTTTCTTCATTTTGTATGTAGTATATAAATAACAGCACGTCTAGCGTAACTTTGACACGCGACTCATGTCGCGCGAGATAGCATCATCCGTCACTATCTCATAGTACTGTACAAATAGAGACAGGTAGTATATCCCGCGCGAGAAAGAGTCGCGTGTCAAAGTTATGCTAGCCACCCTGGTTTTTTTGTCTGAGATCGTTGCTCCTTTTTTTATTACAGGAGCTCTACCGCATGAATAAATGTAAAATTCTGGATGAAAGTTTATTTTAATCCTAGATAAAACGGAGTGCTGCTTAGCCAAATCTAAACATTTGTATTCTGTTGCAGTACCTGCGTAAGATGCAAAACTTATACAGTCGAGTTAATACACTTGTGAGCAAAGATTCGATTAAAAATATGAAAACAAGACTCTATTGTTAACGGCATAGAGGCACAAGTTTAACACGTTCGCCGGCGGTACTACGGCGATGGCCGTACTGTCAAGACACAAGGTTCACAGTCCTACACCATTACGGCTATAGTCGTATACCGCCGGCGAACGTGTTAACACTACGACTGTACATATTTTGAAAAAGGTACTAAAATAAAAAATTATATACGAGAAAATCGCATACAATGATGTTTTTAACACGTAGTCTGCCAAAAACAATTATATTCGCAGTTGATGGGTTCGTACTCAGTGCCAACTGCGAGTATGTTTGTAAATGTTAGTATTTGCCCTTTTTCATTTGGCAATGGTGAAAGGGCAGAAAAAGGCCCATTTCCTCCCGTCGACTTAACGAAAACCTGAAGAAATGCAACCGATACTTCAACGAGAAGAAATCGTATCTTCGAGAACAAGTGAACGAGTTACTGCGAAAAACACCGAAATCATCATAAATGTGTTACTTGGGTATAATAATAAGGATACTAGGCTGACAGTAGGCATCAAATCATTCGTGCCCCAAAAAATCCCGGGGCATGCTTATAATATTTGGGGAGTTCCTTCTATTCTTCATGCATCTTGTCATCAGATCTTCACCTAAATTTTAAGGGACCAATATAATGTCGATGAACAAAATAATGTTTTAACATTGAACCTGTTTATGTTTTCCTGATCGAGTAAAGTGCTCCGATTTATGAAATTGTGACATTTGCCTGTAGTTTCACAGATATGAGAAGTACATGGCTGGGCTGTATGTCAAAAGGTGCGTCTGCTGGAGGGTTTGGAAGTGCAATTTAAATTCCGAAAATCGGTCGGTAACTTTTTCAGATATTCTAAAATTTAGCAGAATAAAAAAAAAACACTGACTTGGATCGAGAATAACCCAATAAGTTTTTTGAGCTAGCTATGCAAGAAACATAAAAATTGGATCTCGGGAATGAATCAAGCTAAGTTTGAACGATCTTAGAGGCGGGCGGAAAAAAATGTAGGCGATAGCGGCTCTGCCCTATTAAACCAATCTCATGTATCTTCGAAATGGCTATTTCGAGAAAAACGCTGTTAAAGTTTTAGACAAGATAACTCACTAAATTATGGATGATTTTTTTTCTTGTTTTTTTATGTAAATAAAAATAACAATTACTAATGACATGTCAAATTTCATCCATTACGGCATTTATATGATTTAATTATGTAAAGTTAAAAATAATGACGGTCTAAAATTTTAAGTTACGCAAAATATGGTATCTATAGATACGTTAATATGCCCTCGGCCTTCACTCAAGTGGAAGCCCAACTGTTTTGCTGATCTCTTGTATCTTAGTGTTGCTTTGAATAAATCTGACGTAACACTAAAGAAAAGTCTCATTTGGAGAAAAAATCTTATAATAATTACAGTAAGTCATCTTGTACCTAACTTAATAATTGTTATCAGTTATCACTTGTCTTTGAAACATAAAACTAAAATATTTTGGTCACTAAACCTCCAGGAACCTCCTTAATTATGCAATATCGAATTTAATTTTAAATAAACATCTATCAAATATATATTTAACCATATTTGGTATACTTTTGTAAAAACTTATAGGATTTACTATCTAAATCATTCGCATTTTCATTTATAGTCAAATTTTCAATAAAAGTACCTACATTGATCAGCATTACTTTACATAATTTCAAAAGATCCTGTGTCTTAGCAGCATGTGCTGTATTTCTAAATTACATTTTAAAGCCTTTGATAGTTGCACATAGTGCTAGATTTGTAGATTTTTAGAAACCGGCTCGGCGACGGAGTAGGGGATAACAAATGCTATTACAGAAAAAAAACTAGACATTTTTGAAAATGATACCTACATTTTTTAAATTTCATTAAAAAAATACAATTGTTAAAAAGCAATAGTGACTGCTGTCCGCTTTATTGTTACTACGCCGATGGGCTCAATTTAATTTTGAATGAAAACTGGTCATAACTTAATTTAGATAGAATACCTAGCAAAAACTAACATGGCTACGGACACCATGGTCGTTGTTGAAATAAATCGGTCCGTGTCGAAATTAATAAAAAAAAATTAAAAGTTTTTGTACTCAAATATGGCATTACGACGTTTAAATGTTATAATTACTAATTAGGCATCGGACTATAGTCCTACGTTCCAAAGTTCCTAGTCCGATGCCTAGTTATAATTATAACAATATATTATAAATATCTAGTTAGTAGAAATACTGGATTAGATCGAAATATTATAATTTAAAAATTGTAGCGTTACAAGAAAATGTACTAAATATATCAAAGTGCATTAGAAAACCAAGTATAAAAAAACACAAAATTTAAATCACTGTTAATGAAATTTACGCATTTGTTTAGTCATAAAACAAACATTACTTCTGTACAACATCTGTCTTGAGACGTTCACGGAACCATGACCTAAATGAAATGTAGGACAGTCTCCCCTACTTTAGTGATAACATTAAATTGAAGATATATCGCCTATCGCCTAATGCATACAATATACGGGTAAGTTATGTGTTCTCTTTCCCTTTACGAAAATAGCGGGGAGTTGGTAACGAGGTGTCAAATTTGATTGGTTATATTGTATACCCTGGTGGCAAACAGGCTGTAAAGGAGCTTTTTCAGCCATTATAACTCTCGACACGTTTTGCGCAGTTGGTAAGCACTTGCCTACTGAGCCGGCGATCCCGGGTTCGAATCCCGGCCAGGGCAAATATTTGTATGATGAAATCGAATATTTGTGCTTGGGTCATGGTTGTTCTATGTATTTAAGTATATTTTTATCTATATTATCTATATAAGTATGTATACCGTCAACCCACAACACAAGGCTCCTTGAGCTTAATTTGGGACTAGATCGATTTGAGTGAGGTTGTCCGATATTTATTATTGTTATTATTATTTAGTATATTTATCTATATAAGTATGTATATCGTCATCTAGTACCCATAACACAAGCATCCTTGAGCTTAATTTGGGACTAGATTGATTTGTGTGAGGTTGTCTGTTTTTTTTTTATAAACTTAAGCTGTATAAGTGCTTATGCAGCCCGTGTGCTACTTGGTTATGATAATAAATTACGGGCTCAATGATGTAATAAAACACATGAAGCTTAGACAATTTAGCACGCTAACTTTTCGTTATTGTCTGTTTCCTCATACATAACATAACTTAACCAATCGTTACGAAATTAGGAAATGAATGAGAAATATATGTTCTGTATAAGCTTCTTATAAAATGTGTGTATTTTTTTTTTGTTTTTGGCTTAAATTTCGCCGCAAACGGACGCCGAGTACACAAATTTTATAATAATTTCCGCATAAATCGAGTCGGTCCGAATCATGAGGACAGGATTTGATGGTGAAATAATGGAAAACTCGCCCTCGAGTTTTCCATTATTCCACCATTGTTTTGGATGAATGTGCATGTTATCGATATATGTATTTATATATTATGTATACGTTGTCCGGTAACCATAGTACAAGCATTGCTTAGTTTGGGGTAGGTCGATTGGTGTAAGACTGTCCCTTAGTATTTATTTATTTACGTCACAGTAGGCCGTAAGTTGAACTTTCTAACTCGACATACAGCTATTTAAGCGATGTTTAGGTCATTATCACAAGCGTTTTTTTTTAATTCCATCACATTAAGAGAGACCGTCCACATGTCATTTAATAGTATATTTCGGTGTTATATCGAACACGTGTAGCTGGAAAGTCGAAATTAGCCCCTTCTTTAGTAATAAAATTGCCTTAACAATTGAAAGTTAATGATTGTTAATACTTCTACGAATATCGTAACGTACTAAGTACTATGATTTACGCAATTTTTAAAGTGAAATGTAAATACCATTTTAATGTATATTATGTACTTACAGAGCTTTTTTCAAAAAAAGTTTATACTAAGTTTTTTGCGAAAATTGTTTATGCCATTCAAACCTCATACAAAGTGTCCCAAAATATTGTATGTGAACACATATTTTCCAGTGCGTCACGTGCCCCTTCCAGATCCTCACGTTTTTGTAAAACGTGACCATCCGGAACGGACATTTTAGGACACTTTTTTGTTCGAATGTATAATTGATTCTGAGTACGATAAGCCTAAAAAATAAAATAAAAAAAAGGTCATGTATTTTCAATATTTTTGACAGACGCTTTACGAATGACACATTTGAATGATACGAATATCATAATGTTTTACTACTATGATTTACGCAATTTTTAAAATGAAATTTAAACACCATTTTTATGTATATTACTAACAGAGCTTTTTTCAAAAAAAAGTTTATATGAAGTTTTTTTTGCGAAAATTGATTATGCCATTCAAACCTCACAAAGTGTCCCAATATATTGTATAAACACATATTTTCCAGTGCGTCACGTGCCCCTTTCAGATCCTCACGTTTTTGTACTAAAACGTGACCATCCGGAACGGACATTTTAGGACACATTTTTGTTCGAATGTATAATCGATTATGAGTACTTACGATAAGCATAAAAAATAAATTTTCAAAAAAAAGGTCATGTAAGTTCAATATTTTTTTAAGACGCTCTACAAATGACACGTGATTATGGTAAGAGGCAATGAACTCAAAGATATTTTTTGGCGTGCAAAATTCCGGATTTGGTCCATATTAGATAAACAGGAATGTTGTGTTTAATGTTGAATTTGCCTGTTAACGAGGCAAATACCGTGCAATTGATTGCAATTAATATAAATTGTGCGAATTTTAAAATTGTAATTTTGTAATTTGATTCATGTTATTTTTGTGCACTAACATAGGTATCAAATTCGCTATGTAAACGTTACAAGACATACATTTTATAAAGCTCGTTGAATGCAATATACCTATTCCAATACACAATTTGACACCTTACTATTTAAGATCAAACGAAGAAACGGACTATTTGTAGGTATATATAAAGATAACTCAAAGATATAACAAGAATATTCAAGGAAGTCTATAGCAATAGTACAAAAACCCTCTCTATCTTAGCAACATAACCTTAAAAATAACAAGCGTATAATTTTCACAATAAAACCGTCTCTTGTTTTCGGGCGACCATAAAAACCACAAAAAGCTGCCCTGGACGACAGACGCCTACACATCTCACTTAGCCCTATGCACGGAAGAATAATCCCATGTAACGAAGAAAAAAGCACCATAATCGTATGCACATTTTCACAGGACACTCCCGCTCGCCCTAATTGTACACTTCACGTATGACGTCACTCGTTCGATTTTTTAAATTAGGAATGGAATGTTCTACTCACGCAGCAATGCTTTTCGATAGCGGCCAACGCTCCATGGAGGCTTGGTATTTCATGTTTTCGATCTGCTTTTTCAGTGCCTCTTTGTCCATGGCTGCGAGAATACTGGGGTCCATCGCGCAGAATCTGTGGTATAAAGCACGCACACATTAAAACGTGTAATGTATAGAGTGAATGAGTAATGCTAGACAGAGACGGGCGCGGGTACATTCGATAGCACAAACGCGGAAGAACGCGGCGTGCGAATTTCAAAATTGGAATTTGAATATCGAACGCGTATTCGGCCAGTGTTTAAAATAAAAGTAAATAGTGCCGTTTTGGTGAATTCGAATGTTTATCATTATTCAAAATTTGGAATGAATGTATTACAGTTTGCATTTGACTGTCCTGGGTCTTTTATCTTGCTCCCACGATGAGGGGAGAACTTCAATCGTGTTTGTGTGAGTTATGCGCGCGCAGTACATTTGAGTTTCTATGACAACCCCTTTATACACACAAAAGCGCGAACTCGGTTGGTGCTGTAACGGCACCCATATTTGGACTCTATTTTGAAGTAGTTATGGTTGTTGGTACTGTTGGATTGTGGTGTAAAATTAATGAATTAAGGCAAATGCCCGGTAGTTGTTGATGTTTTGTGTTCTATTCTTTGGCGGTTTCCCCGCGACATATTGGGAAATATGGCGAACTATAATTCAGACAGAACGCTGTGAGTAAGTCAACTATTAAGGAAAATGGATGTACATATTTATCCAATGTATTGTAAGGAATATAATAAATAGTTATTGGGTAATAAACAAAGATTGCTCTACTTACACAAATTTAATACTCATAGTATGTACAATTGTACATCAAATATGTTTGTCAATGTAACAATTTTAGAATGATTACATTTATTAGATTTAGCTTTTGTGCATAAATGGACATATTAACCACTACTTCATTAATTTGGATAAAGACAGTAACAATAAGTACAGAAAAAATGTGTGATATTTGCGCAATTTTTTCATCACTAAAAATCCAATGATATTTAATTAATTCGAACAGGATTTAGACATGATTTAATTTAGTTTTTTCTTAACTTTGTCTTTATACGTGTCTGTCTGTCACAGACTCAAACTTTAAAATTGAATGATAACTTTTTTGTATTTTATCTAGGTTCTAGATTCATTCATTTTCTTTTTCATTTTGATTATTTATGTCTCATCGTCTTTGTCTTTTGCTTATTATTAGTTATGACGAAAATATCAAAAAATCTAAATAAAAAAATATATATATACCTACTTATATACTTTTTGCTAGTCTAGTCTAGTATCATTATTATGTATGCTTTGTAGTGACCCCTAATACATATTATGTAATTCGAAAGTCTTGTCCCATTTAAACTGCAGATGCAGATAAGATTACTTTCCACGGTTATTTTGTTCCTTCTGCATAACATTAGCCTACATCTTCACATTGCCATTTTTAATACGGTACTTTGTATTTAGTTTCTATGACGATTCTATGGTATCTGACGTCATAAAAATCATTAGTCAAAACACGTCTTCTTTTTAGTTTATATCCAATTAAAAATAATAAAATGTCCAAAAGTTAAAGCGGTAGTTTATTTGGTTCTGTGTATTTCTGAATGCATGTTTAAAATTAAAAAAAAAAGTTGTTTTAAATACTTAATTGTTTTTCACTTTATGCAAATATTAATTGTTTTTCACTATATGCAAATACGGTATGTTTATACGGCTACAGCGTTAGAATGTATTTCAATATCAAAAAAAAAAAATTTTTTTCAATTTGAAATACTTATACGAGTATATCTATGCATAGCAGTAAAACAATGAAAACTGGCAGTGTGTATTTGGGTAAATAAACAGCGTTTGTAAGGCGATTTTTCGTCATTCCCTTTTCTGCAAATATTGTTAAAATAGATGATTGTTGAATGTCGTATTTTCATGTACAGTCGCCATCAGATATATCGCAGCATATAAGGCGTTCATAAATATCTAAACACGACTCTTATTGACTGGGCGTTACAGTTCATGTTCAGATATTTATGAACGCCTTATATGCTGCGACATTTTTCCTTGAGAAAATAAAATTTACCAACACATAGTGCTTATCAAACTAATTTCCTGTTTAACCAATAACCAACATATTACGTAAAAAATTTACAATAACAAAAGTGTCAACATGCACTCAATGAGTTATTTTTGATACAGGCGTGTGCCTGCGAATAGTACCTAGTACAATAACATGAACATGACACTCTAAAACGAATATTTTTAAGAATGTAGTAAGTAGACATGTTCTACAAATTATAATTTTAATAATATTATAATTATATGTATATCTTTCCATGACGTGTAAAATGTTTTTTTTTTTATCAATAAATATCTGATTCTGATTCTGATTCTGATATATATCTGATGGCGACTGTACCCCGAAGCCACTCCCGAGCGATCCTAGTTAGGTTATAATTAAAACCACTGGCTCTTTAGTTGTGGTAATAATCGTGAAAAACGCTACCGCCCGGTTAAAACGCTAGTGGGTCAATGTTATACGGTAGGGACAAAGTTACCCCGATTAACTGTACATAGCTTCGTAAATTTAAACTTTTTCCCCCTAATTTTCCAGAAATGAAAACTGAGAAATTAAAAGTACAATGGCGTCTGAACATAAAACATAATCAGAGAAACAATGGATATATTTCGTTGACGTTAAAAAGACAATAGGGTGGGGAAGAAGGTCTACGTTATCTCCACTTTTGTGTAAATATTAGCGAGTAGGTATACCGGGTATGGTCTGTAAGAGGAGCAATAAATGAAAACATAGACACAGATATCTGACGACGCGGTTGGCGCAGTGTGTAGCTCACTTGCTTGCTGAGCCGGCGGTCCTGGGTTCAAATCCCGGCCAGGACAAATATTTGAGTGATGAACTTGAATATTTGTTTCTTGGTTATGTTATGGATGTTATCTGGGCAAATTTTTATTTTGTTGTCGATTTTTTTTTCTCAGATTTCAATAAAATTTGGCGAGTTGGTAAAGTACTTTACGTCAGAAGAAGCAACGTTGCTTCTTCTGACCATGGTAAGCCCAATTTCACGATATGTCCTACAAATTTCTCTCCATTGAGTTACACAAAATGTATTACAGAAATTGGCCTATGGGCCAATTTTTATTATGCTGTCGAATTATTTATTTTTCATTTTGAGCTACTCATTTTGTGCTATATTTAAGTACAAAATACGAAATTGTATTAAAAAAAAACACTTTTTTTTGTAACTCAGTAGAAAATTTTGTAGGACATATCGTGAAATTGGGCTTACCTTGTTCAGAATAAGCAACTTTACCATCTCACCAAATTTAATAGAAATCTGAGAAAAAAACAAAATCGACAACAAAATAAAAAATTGCCCATCTATATAATATGCATTTATATTTTATGTATATTGTGGTCTAGTACCCATTGTAAATTTTTTTGAAAGAAAGAAAGAAAGAAAAGAAAGAAAGAAAAACATTTATTCGGGGACAAAACATAATTGCGTAGAAAAGTGACAAACAAAGAAAAAAAAGAAAAATTATAACTAAGTACTTAAGCTAATTATGAGTGCCTCGAAACGGTCCCACCTCAGCATAATGCTAGCTCCCGAGAGAGCCAGCGCTGATCTTCCGGTGGGACCATAGGTTTTGCTTAGTTTGGGACTAGGTCGATTTGGCCAAGATTGCCCTTTATTACTTTATTTAGATATTGAACACATTTAGGTCAAATGGCATGAGATGTGGATTTAAATACGATAATCAGGTTATGGCGACCGCGATTTCCGATCACGTTTCATAGTAATCCATACAAAGTAGTGGTTTCGGGTCGTAGGTATATATGCTATTATCATGATCATTACTCAAACTCTTGTCGGTGTAACTGATGACATATCTCTATCTCCATCTAACCCTACTCCATCTTACCATTATATACAGAGATCGGACGGATATAGGGATAGGCGTCATTATACACGGTGTCCTGTATTTAATGAACAATCTCCTGATTCCCGATTTTTGTTACATCACAAGTGTTACGGACAGCTAGGCTAACGTAATAAATATGTTTAAATAAATAAATGATTAAATATACTTGTAAACGGTTAGGCGAAATTAGTAGTAAGATAAATAAATAATATATTCCCTATCTTCCTAAATGCCCAAAAAAGCGGCTATACTATGTGTATAAACATTTATTTTCCTATAATAATTCACTGTAAGAGAGTCCCCAAGTATACTTAGTAAGATTGTTAAAAGACCACGGCGTCTTAAAATAAACAAAGATGACTCATCCCAGTAACTTTCCATTCGCAGACCGAAGTCTAAGACAAAGGAGTCATGGTTTGTTTACACTAGTTGCAAAATTTAAGGAAAAAAAATTAAATAACTCTGAAACTTTGTAGTATCGTTCCTTGTAGAAATATGAATAAAATCCTTTTACATTATACCGGCCACAACCTGCTGCGAGCACGGCAAACAAGAAAATAACACGGCGCACCGCGCGCGCCGGCTAATGAGAGACCGGGAAGGTGTGTATCTCGACCCGTGCGAGCGAGACGGCCTCTGAGCCGGAACAAAGGAATCGAATAAACTTTATATCGCTGTAATCAAACGGGAACTCTCACATAAGAATCACATATGTATTTTTGTTCTATAAACGAACCTCCATGTTATCTATAAGATAAATTTAAGAGAAATATTGTAATTTAACCAAAAATCAGTGCAATGTAACAGAGCGGGCGTCCCGCTAAGAATGTAAACAAACCTTGGACGAATCATATAAAAGGACGCCCGTTTCTGCATACTGATCGAGTCCAAGTTCAACTTTTGTATCACGTAGAGTCCCACTCCGTTAGTGCGTTAGATCAACGATCCGCCAGTACAAGTTGTAACCAGTCTCTTTCATCCAGTGTATTACCATCTTGTTAGTTAGTAGTGCGTAGTATCATCGATCCGCAGTGTTAGAAAAAGGACTAAATTAGTTAAGACTTAATTGTAAATTCGCGTGTTAATTTTGTGTGTTAATTTTAGTATACTCCGATCCTCTGTTTTTGTTAATCGTTTTGTGCTTAAATATATAGTGTTTTCGTTTACCCTTGTGTTTCTTTATATCGTTCTACAACTGAGCTATCGTAGATGCCAATGTTAGGACCCGGCCGACGAGGCATTCCCAACAACAAGCGAATACTTAGAGTGAAACAAGGTCCCAATCATTAAAAAACAATATTTATAGTTCGATTACAACAAAAACCGGTATCTCAAAGGTGCACCTTAGAACAGCCCAGAAAACAGGCTTCTTTTTCAGCTTTATTAAAAGTCCCATGCTTTTTGTGATAATTGGATTATTCATATTTTTTATTGGGGGTTAGAAGGTTGTCCCTAAATACAGGACACCGTGTATAATGAAGCCCATCCGTCCGACCACTCATTACAAAATTATGAAAATGAAATGTGTGACCATTCAAGACGTAAATGAAATAGGTATTAATTATAGCAGCCACTGATCCGAAAAAAAATTGTATGGTGGTCTCTGTCCGTTTATCACGCTTAACAGCTGCACTGGTTTTAATATTTTAGTACACGGGTAGCTAAGTATCCATTAATACTTATATGGTACCTTTTACCCGACTACGGAGAAGCAAAAAAAAGGGTTATGATTTTCTGCGCGGATGAAGTTCTCGATCACCTTGTTAGACAAGACTAATAAAATACAATTAGGCACCTACTATTTTGTGTGTGTTCTTTTTTGGCATTAACAGCAGTGTCTACTATATATGAGCTGCACAAATTGCAGAATTGCATGACCCATTTATGATAAATAGACCATGCAATTCTGCAGCTCATGGGACGAGTAATCTACAGGCTTCGGACTTTTCATTGCACGGTAGGACGTAAGAAAGCTATGGAGTCGACATTATCATTAAAATGTAATTCATATTCATACTCATACTCATTAGTTTATTCCATTCTTAAGTGCCTTATGATTATTGTGGTAAAAAGTAAATTACTTAATGACGAAATATTATAAATATGTAGTCCTATTTAAGTACTTTAAAAAACATTGATACAAAGATCATAATTATAACTAAGAAAAATTGATATGCGTATCAACGGTTTAATATAAAAAATTTTGGTTTCCACCCACATTAATAATGAGACGTTGGTATGTTTCATAAATTTAATCCAGAAAAGTTTTTTTTTTACCTGACGATGAAAACATTGCGTACCTATATATATTCTTCTAACTTTGTCCTTGTCTATAAAATTACTTACACTTATGAGTATGAGTATGAATTATATGTATTATTATGTTTGGAATTGGATCCGTAGCGCTTTAACATCCTATCATGCTATGAAAGCTCCGGAGCCAGTTATCTACACAAATGTAGATACAAGAATGCGCTCCAACACACACATTCATAACACAATTGAAATGACCACGCAAATGATAATTACACCAACTGAGGCATAATCATACAATACTCCACTTACAGACAATACATGATTCATACAAATTGCTCCATAGAAACTCTGATACGTGTTTTGACTATAGACCATCGAACAATGCAATGGTAAAGAGCTACCGTCTTAAATTAACGTGTCTATAAATTTCATTGTGCATCGTTTTAATTTAGATTCCAAAAAATAGTAGGTACGTAGGTTTGCTCATAAATTTAAGAACAGGACTGTAGAGTCCTGTTATTAAATTAATGAGCAAAAATTAGAACAACCGAAACGTCAGGGAGGCACAAATAATTAATATACGCGATATAATCCGTTTAAATTGTTTTATTTAAATGTGTGACAGTCGCGGAAAGCGAAGAAAATGTTATTGAGCAAAAATTTGATCAAAAATATGTGTACACGCCTCTATTGTTGTATAGTTTTCGTTTATTTCTGTTATTAATCGGTACAGTAGGGTGTTTACATGGGATCCCCTTGGATCGCATAATGTTTTTTAGACTAATGCTGTTTCGCATAATTGATATAGCATAATTTGTTTTGGCATAATAGTACTTTCGCATAGTAATATTTTGGCCTACTGTTTTTTTTGGCATACAACGCTATTAGCATAATTGTAGTTGGACTAATTTGTATTGGCCGAATATACTTTACGCATACTATTGTTTGGGCTAATAATTATTTGGTATATCTGTCGTTATCCATAATTTCAGTTGTCTAAATGAATGAAACTGAGTTACGTGGTTAACATGCATTTATTATTATTATATGTATATACCTATTTCAAAACACAATATTACGTTACGTAACGTTAGGTCACATTAAGTAGGTACATTAGGTTAGGTTAGGTTAGGTTAGCATGATAACCAGACGCGAAGCGCCTAAGCAACGCGGAATAGGGGGTCTGCGAAGCGGACCTCCGTCGACCTCGCTTTAGTTCCTAGATATATACAGGGTGATCAATCCAAATGGGTCAGAAGGGAGAAAACGAAAGCTATAAGGGATAGAGAAATCTGTTCTTAGGAACCATGGCTTCGATTTTATTAAAAACTGCATCCCTTTTTTTTTTTCGTATATCTCATGCATAACCGGGATTCGAACCCGGTTAAAATTGGGGAGAGGAGAAAAAAAAATGAAGATGTCAATCGATCCTACTTTTTATTGGAAACAAAATGTCTGTAAAAGAGTACATACCTTTAGAGTGCTCTAAGAGTCAGAAATTGCTGTTAAAGCTGAAAACGCTCCATACAAATATGCGTGCTGTGTATGGAAAAATTACTTCTTCCATTTTGACCATGATAATTTCCGTTTAGGTTCATAATTGTCATACAATTATTGTTTTGTTGAATTATGAGGATATTGGAAACGATTTCATATTTGCATTTGCATTAAAAAAAACGTAAAATGTTCGTACCTTAAAGGAATCTCACTATTTAACAGCAATTTCTGATTCTTAGAGCACTCGAAATGTATGTAGTCCTGTAGTCCCATACAGACATTTGTTCTCAATAAAAAATAGGATTGATTGACATCTTAAATTATTTTTTTTTCTCTACTCAATTTTGACCGGGTTCGATTCTGGGTTATTCATGAGATATACGAAAAAAAAATGTATGCAGTTTTTAATAAATCTAAAATCGAAGCCATGGTTCCTAAGAACAGGTTTCCCTATCTCTTATAGTTTTCGTTTTCTCCCTACTGACCCATTTGGATTGATCACCCGGTATACACACTAGGTATACTAACCTTCGCTCGTAGTGCAACTTTTAATAGGATAATATAGCGTTATGCATTTTGATACGATGCCAATTGATTATTATGCCTATTTATGCTTATGCTTTTTGTTATTAGCCTTCATGACGGTTATGCTTTCTGTATTTATGCTTTTTAATGTTATGCGTAATGAGGCTTATGCACATCTCATTTTCGGCGAAAAGCAATTATGCGTAACCATATTAGTATTAACGATTTTATGCCTTCCAATAGTAAACCTGTTTACATATATGGCAGTCAATGTCTGCAGACAAACTGTCTGGGCTTTTGATTACATGTAATCTTTGTTGTCAAATTAATAATAAAATACATGACGCCCTATCAGGGCATTGAATGCAATGTTAAAAGCTAAAAACTGAACTTCCAATACATATATTCTTCTAATACATATACGTATTAGATTTAACATGTCAATTTTAAAATAAGTAAAATAAAATGATCAAATTTTTGCTCATTAATTTAAAAACTCGTCTGTACCTATCTGTGTTTTTTTGTAATATTTATATAATTATCTATCCTATTATAATTAAAACTTGTTCAATATTAATTCTATAATTGTTATGAAAACCGTTGTTAGGCGTAACCTTATTAATATTATTCGTTTTTTGCAGCGCAAAATTTTAACAAAAGTCATATAAAAAGGTGCCCAAGCTCATCTTAACACGCAAACCACGTAAACCGTGTAGCGGTAAACTCCGAACAATTCCTATAACAGCGTCATAATTAAATTTTTATTGTTTTTCACATCAAAAGCACAAGATAAAGGCACAATGGCCCATAAACGACTTTTTACCCAGCTCTTTGTTTTCTTAATTACATTTATCGAAGATATAAAAGAACATCTTTGGGCCACATGCTGCTTTCTCAGGTTCAATTAGTCGTGTTTGCACCTTTAATTATGTAGTTAGCGTTTTTAGGCTGGAAAAGGAGTTATTGTTGGACACGCCACGCAAAACTAAAAATAAACATTTTGTGGTGTCAAAATTTTTGGTAGTCACATAATATTAGTTATAAAAGCGAAAGTTAGTGAGTGTGTTTATGTTTACGTTTGTTCCTTCTTCATGCTCAAACGGCTGGACCAATTATGATACACTATGGTATGAAAGTGACACCCTGGATTAACATGTAGGCTTTTTATCCCGAAAAATGAAGTGTCAACACCGCGCGGGGCAGCTAGTAGGGGAGACCAGGTATGAAAGTAACACGGGATGAACGTAACAAGTGAGTTTTTGAACGAATTATGTTGGCTACAAGGACGGCTGTTTTACCGACATACGCCATTTTGAACCCCCCTTCCCTCAGTTGCGCTCACGGCGCTGTGCCGCCAGGTTGTTGACGTATTGAGTCGGTGCCGAAAAATTACGCGAAAAGTAAGTTTTGATCGTTTTTTTCAACGGTGATTGTTTTAAATAAATAAATAAATAATAATAAATAAATAAATCTTTTATTTGGGAAAACAACTTAACAAAAGTTACAAATTTTTGAGCCCTCCTAGTAGGTATGTAAACACCTGTGTCAGGAGGACTCGCTCTTCCGGTGGTGGTGACTACAATTTGCTTTTTTACCCACTGGTTGACATACAATTTATTTTTAATAAACTAAAACTACTTAACTATGTTCCAGAATGCGTTTGTGTGCGTGTACAGCGTATTATTGTGTGTGGGAGCGGTAACAATATTTCTTAATTAGTGAACATTACATTTAAGGTTATAATTACTAAATAAATTAACATTTATAAACCTAGTTTGAGTTGTAGTACCTGCGTAGATATATTAATTTCTTACGCACTGTGTACGTATTTCATTTATATTCTAACAAGTAGAAGCTCTTCCACTTCATCATACTTTAGATCTGTCAACCAACCCTTAACAGCCTCTTTACAGTCATAGTACTGTAATTCATAAATATTAACCTTTTTGTTTATTAAGTTATACATGTGTGCTGATTGTGCATCAAATTGTCTAGCTGCAAATGCAGATTTGCTAGGGGGTACAGGAGCAACAGCACGAGGTCTCCTTTTATTTAAATCGACGGTTTTATATGGTAAGTTTTTATGAAGTCTTAACACTACGGCTACGATATATAACTTACGCATGCTAAGGAGTTGACAGTCATTGTAAAGCTCAGACGTAGGATATCGATATGGTTTAGAGAACATCGTTTTCAATAGGCACCTTTGTGCTCTTTCTACTTCTAAAAATTTCATCTTTGTAGCTCCTCCCCATACCGATATACAATATGTCATGATGGATTGTGCTAAAGCTATATATATTTGTTTAAGTAAGGTTGTGTTTGTGATATGTCTAAGTATCTTAAAAATCCAGGTGAGCTTACGTATTCTGTTGTTAATGTTTTCTATATGTTCATGCCAAGACAGCCTCTGATCAATAATGATACCTAGGTATTTCGTAGATGTTACTTTTTTTAGCTCTTTACATCCACATGATGTGTTAGTTGTGGGACTACAGCTATGTATTTTTAAATTTAGTTCAGTAGCAGGCTGACCATTATTTGTTTTTGAAAAACAAATATAATTAGTTTTTTCAATATTAAGTGTCAGTAAGTTAGATGTGAGCCATGAGAAGACCTTCCGAAGTCCTTGTCCTGCGTCGGCACTAACGGAATCCCAAGACTTGCCAGTGAAAACGACCACAGTGTCATCTGCATACGATATTACTTTACCCGGAATGTTTAGGGCAGTAAGGTCATTAATATAGATTAGGAATAGGGTAGGTCCGAGTACACTACCTTGTGGTACTCCAAATGACACTCGTGAGTCGCCGCTTACGTGCTTTCCAACCCTGACTCTTTGACTCCGATTGTTTAAATAGTCGCCTAATAAATCAAGCGGTGTCCCCCTTATACCAATTCTTTCCAGCTTGTTTACAAGAGTAGGGAGAGACACAGTGTCAAAAGCTTTTTTCAGATCAAGGAAGACTGCAAGACATCTATTTATGTGATGTTTTAATTATGTGATGTTGTAGCTTGTGTGTTATGTGTGAGTTAAATAGCACAACTATTCGTCTTTATGTTTTGGCATCCGGAATGGTACATTTACAACGGTTTTTGTAAGGTATGCACGTGTTTGTCATATTCGGGAGAATTTATAGATCGGGATGAAAGTAACAACTTATTACTTTCATCCCGATTATTATCGTAATAACTCAAAGCATATTTTATTGTATTTCTTATATTTCAGAGCTACACAGATTTATTTTTTTATTTCAGAATGCCCAATATACATAAAAGAACAACGAGCAGAGGTTTAGCCACTGCAGAAATAATGAATTTGGCTGCAGAAGAAGTACTTCTCAGAAATGTTACGTATCGAGACGCTGCCAATTCATATCAATTGTGCCATGTATCTCTATATAGATTTGTACAAAAAAAGAAAAAAATGCTTGAAGAAGGTTCAACAAGTATTCCAAATGTAGGCTACGTATCGAAAAAAAGAGTTTTTAGCGCCGAAGAAGAAAAAATACTGGCTGAGTATTTGCTCCATTGCTCAAAAATTAATTACGGGTTAACGACCAAAGAAGTACGCAAGCTAGCGTTTCAATCAGCTATTAAATATAATAAAGAATTTCCCAGCTCTTGGAGCTCTAATGAATGTGCTGGTGATGATTGGCTGAGGTTGTTTATGCGTCGTAATCCACGATTGTCGATAAGAGCCCCCCAAGCGACTAGTATTGCCCGAGCGACGAGCTTCAATAAAAATAATGTTGATTTGTTTTTTCAAAACTATACTGAGCTTTTGGAACGAGATAATTACAATGCATCGGCTATTTGGAATATGGACGAGACTGGTATAACCACGGTACAAAAACCAAATAGAGTTGTAGGCGGAAAAGGCACCAAGCAAGTTAGCTCGGTCACATCTGCAGAACGTGGTGTACTAGTTACTGTGGCTACTGCAGTTAACGCTATTGGAAATAGCATTCCTCCCATGTTTATATTTCCACGAAAACGGTTTAAAGATCATTTTATTCGTGATGCACCTCAAGGGTCAGTTGGAAGATGATTTCAATTTATTTTTGAATCATTTTAAAACGCATGCACGACCATCTCAAGAAAATAAGTGCATTCTTCTTCTGGACAACCACAGTTCCCATATAGCACTGAAGAATATTGACTTCTGTAGAGAATCTGGCATAGTCCTTTTGACTTTCCCACCACACTGCACACACAAGATGCAGCCACTTGATCGCAGTGTATTTGGACCTCTGAAAAAAGCCGTAAATGCATGCTGTGACAACTGGATGAGATCAAACCCTGGGAAAGTTATGAATATATACGATATACCCAGTATAGTCCGAGACTCTTTTCCTATCTCTGTAACACCGCGAAATATACAGGCAGGTTTTGCTTGCACTGGGATATGGCCCGTCAACCCGCAAATATTTACAGACGTGGACTTCTTGCCCAGCAGCGTCACCGATCGACCGTTAGAAGATGTTCCAGCTCCAGTACCTGACCCTATTCCGTCAACAAGTCGTCAGATTGATGCAATGTCCTGTTCACCACCATCACGCGATCATGGAATTTCGACTGATAATTTTCTGGCCGAACGGTGCGAGTTACGCTCACCATCGCCATTAGTAACACCACCATTGGTAGGTTCACCGTCTTTGCTAGCATCACCATTGTTGCCAAGAAGTCCTCCTGAATTAACTTTGCCACCAACAGCCTCAGCTTCAACGACTATTTCGGAAGTAGATGTCTCTGTACCATCAACATCATCTCATAATTTAAACTTCTCATCTACCTCTTCAGCTACTGTACAGGACGTTACAATGATATCGTTTAGTCCCTATCAAATTAAGCCCCTACCAAAAGCAGGACCAAGGAAGAATAATGGAAAGGGAAGAAAAGGGAGGAAAACAGCAATAATGACTGATACACCAAACAAGCTTGAAATTCAAGAACAAGAGGAAATAAAGCTCAGAGCCAAAGAAGTTAAGAAACCCATTTTGCAGACTGCCAAAGAAATAAAAAAAACCAAGGACACCAGTTGTTAAAAAAAATATAAAAAAAAGGGAAATAAAACACCAAAGAAGAAAAAGGGTTCTAGATTAACAAAGAATACTGATAGCTCAGATAGCGAGGATTGCTTTTGTCTAGTCTGTATGGAATCATATGCAAACAGCAGGTCAAATGAAAAATGGGTGCAATGCCTCGAGTGTCACCAATGGGCTCATGAAGATTGCACTAATAATGAAAGAAGTTATATCGGTCATAACTGTTTGTCTGACTGAGATTGTTGATTAGTTTTGAAGATTATTTGTCATGTTTCAGAAGCATTTAATAATTAGTTTTGATTATCGTGACATTATTTTATATGTTTCAGAAGTGTTTAATAGATAGTTTTGATTATTGTGATATTATTGTAAGACCTAAAAGGCTGATTGATAAATAAGAATAATAATGTTGTTTTGTGATAAATAATAATGTTGATTATGAAAGATACATAGTATTTATTTGAATTGTTACAAGCATCCCCTGATACTGTTACAACCAGCCCTACCCCTAGGGATGGTTGTAACAGATTCCAAATTTTTTTTTGCTCATTTTTCTCAAAATCTAATATATCAGTTGCATTTAAGGTGATCGTTAAAGATAGCTGAAAGACTAATCTATCATTTGTATTGATTAGAATCTTGATATTCTTAAAGATGTGTGAGATATTACGAAGAAATCGAAAATTGTTACGTCCATCCCTGGTCTCATACATAATTAAAGGTACATTACAGAAGGTACTCTTTTGATCTTGACAAAATGCACTTGAGAACTGGGATTATTGGTTGTTTCTGTGAAATCAGCGCTGGCTTCCAAGCACCATGGGCCTTTTTGGGGCATAGTTTTAGCTTTAAGTTTTATGTTAATTCGTTTTTTTTGTTTCCTAACTGGCTATACGCTCGAATAATGTATTTCTTCTTCTGTTTCGAATAAAGAAAAGCGTAAAGTGGAGCCGCTCGGCTATGCGCGTGCGCGCTGGCGTATCACGGTGTCGCTTATTAGCGCGGCTCAGCGCAAATACGTAGGTGGTACAGCGTTTTTTTTAATGTGTACGTATGTGAACTTTAAAAATAAAAGATTTTTAGACTTGTCTAACTCACAATCGTTTGTTTATGCCAAACTCATACGACAAAAAAATGTCGCTAAAACTGTTTATCTTGTATGAAGTTCAAATGAAAAATACTTTTAAAAAACGATTCTGACTACGATTACCAAAAAAAAACAATTACACTTTTTATGAAAAATACTCAGTTAAATGCTTTCAGTTCAATAGCAACTACAAACGCAGTTCATAAAAAAAACATAAATATAATATGAGTCATTAACAATCTCTAAGCTTTCCTGCGTAGATATGACAATATAACTCAATTTGCCGGCAGCGTCCATACAATTATGCGCAATTACGCCGTTTTAGGCTTTGCTGAAGAGTGACGTAATTCAATCAGGTCCGCCTACCCCGGAGTTTGACGATTAAAGTGGGAACCATAAATAGAAGGGCAGTAAAAAGTTGTTTTCCACGAGCATCAAACTAATCTATTTCTATCGGTTCCCTATAGTTTGTCCGAATTTTATTTGCCATAGTGTATCACTTGCCAATATTCATTTGCCATAAATCCATTTTTCCCTGTACGCTGAAACTTTTCGGGATTTTCATATAACAAACCTAACCTAAGCTAATGATTTCTCCATGAATAGTATTAAAGAAATCCCGAAGAGTTTATGATTTATGAAATAAAAAGTTTATGGCAAATGAAGATTATGGCAAGTGATACATTTATGACAAAAGAAATTCGGGGAAGTGAGGTGATCCCATTTCTATCGAATAGTAGACTGCTAGACAAGGTATAAAAGGCACCGGTTTCACTCAACCTAATTTGCCGCTTGAGCGTATTGAGTGCGTCAATAGTTCGAGAGTGAAAAAGCCTGCCTAATACCCTGTAGTTTGACGATGAAAGCGTGAATTATAAAAATAGAAGGGCAGTAAAATGTTGTTATCCATGGGCATCAAACTAACCTATCTCTATAGAATAGTAGATTGTTAAACAAGGTGTAGAAGGTACCAAAGTTATTTTTTTTTTCATTCATTCAAGTTATTTTGCCGCTCGAGCGTAGTGAGAGGGTCAATGGTTCTAGAGTAAAACACGCCTACGCTTAAGTGTGAGCCATTAAATAGAAAGGCAGTTGAACGTTGTTTTTAACACGCATCATATTGACGTATATCTAAAGAAAATTGTTATTCAATACAATTTTAGAGTTTCCTGATAATATTAAAAGATGAAGACAAAATCATTCGTGTATTCTTCTTTACCGTAGTCGAATAAAAAGTATCCTATGAGCGTCTTAAGATGTCCCGTTAACCCTGTTCCAAAATTGGTGAAAATTCCAGACATTGGCATGCTATGCTTGCAATATATTCCAACGAAAATACATAGGTCAGAATGACGAGAAGATTATCGTGTAATAATAAGTTATTTGCCATTTTCACCGTATTTTCATTTTTGTTTTGTTTGTCTATACAATTATTGTTTTGTTAAATTATTAAGATTCTGAAAACAATTTCAAAATTTCATTTACATAAAATAGGAACATAGCGCACCAAAGAAGTCACATATTTATAATATATATATATATTTTTTTTTTTCTTTGTTTCATGACATATTGACCTAATTTTATTCATAGAACTAAGTAACTGCTGCTGTAGCTATAGTTTAGATTAATCAATTAAGTTACAACTTGTCTTGAGCTACAAGCACCCCGCTATATCTGATAAGTTAAGTGGATACCAATTTGTTCAATTAAATTACCTATTCATCAAATTAAGTGGATAATTCTGGATGACCATTCGGCCTCCTCTCGCCGAATAGGGTCAAGTGAACTACTTAAAATATTGATTGTAGTCAATTTAGCCGCGATTCAAGCTAAAGGGGAATTAGAAAAGGTATGTATGTTAATGTAAATTATTTAGTACATTATTCATTATCATACATAGCCCGGGGGTTTCGGAGCACACTAGATCGACAGTAGGCGTCAAATCATTGGTGCACCGAAAACGCCGGTTTTCATCATTACACTTTCAGCATTTGAAGAGATTTAGTGACTGGACAAAATTATTAAAGTGGGTAAAAAATTAATAAGATCTTTTTTCAAAATTATGGCAAAGAGGTAATATGAAAAACTAGGTGTTTATTAATAGGTATTTGAGTTAGTGACTATAAAAACGGAATAAAAAAAACGTATTTCAGTATTTCACTTCTGCTTAAAAAGTACTTACGTCACTTTATTTTCTCGCAGTCGAAGTGAAAAACATAGTGTTTTACACGTGGCTAAAAACCATTTTGATAATCAGATGTCACTTCGTCTCATAATTGCTTATCACAATCCTTGTCACAATCTACTATTGTATAACAGTTTTCGAACACATATTATGTATATGTCTTAAACAAAATACCATACTGTATTTCTGATTTGAGCACAATTCAAATAAAACAGGTGCAATCCTGTGCATGACTGTGCAATGTGCATCCCTTGTGTTCGTGCATGCACAATTGCGCTCGCACAGGCGATTTGCGAAGTGCTGACTCATAGCTGCCGGCGCCTCACTCGCAAAATGCATTGATAGAACCGTTACGGATTTAGAAATGTATATGTATTTTTATTTTTATAGCTTTTATCTACATCTACACCCACATAGTTAATAGTATATTAAATTTGTCAAACATGCAATGAAAATTATAACGTGCGTTACGAGTATATCAGGCTTTGATGTATCACGTCGCGGAACAACTCGACATACCTAACTGTAAAGGAATTTCGTACAAAGTTGAAGGCCTAAGCTGGGGAGTATTTTTTTAGCATGTCTGTGTTCAGGGACAGGCTAAACAGGTGAATTATTATTTTTTGAGTGTTGTATTTTTTTATTTTATTGCATATGTTTGAGAAAAGCACTATAAATGCTTAGCCGTGAAAAGGGCTTGCCGGTTTCGTATTCACTATCCTGCTCACCCGGTAAGCGCTTCTTTCCCGGCATCAGCAGTAATGCCCTATATTTGTCGAAGCGAGGGAAGTAGGCAATTGCTGGCTGAGTAATAATTTTAACCTTTCGTATGTGAGATTGAAAAAAAATCTTGCGTTCAAGCTCCATTTGAGCTGCAATGAGTAAAAAAGTACATCTGTAAAAAAATAAAAAAGACGGCCTTAATATGTGGTCAGGATCCTATACCAACACAGACGAAGGGTTAAACGTCAAAACTGAATTCTTGCATTGCCACCTTTATTTTTATTTTTAAAAAAGTAAAAGTTATTTAACTTTCGAAAACGAAATCCGTCATTGGCAAATAGTTGTGTAAGTGTTCATTTCCCAAATCTCGAGTTTCTCTGAAAGCAAAAAAAAACGCAGTGTATTTTTTTATGCTTTTATAGAATACAGTAGGTTAGGTTAGGTTTGTTTTATGAAAGTTCCGAAAAAAATATGGTTTCAGAGAAAATCGTGAGTTGGGAAATGAAACAGTTTGGGAAGTGATACTTTGGAAAACAATTTTTGGCCATACATTAGTACTCTAAATATTTTATTTATCATTGTAACTATACGAGAAAGTTCCTGCAACTTCATCCGTGCGGAAGACATCTTAACGCTTTATGGCTACACCAGTCGGGCAAAATATATCCTACACCTACAACTACGTGCGCGTAAAACTTTTGTTTTTTTATCGTAGTTGGAAAAAAAGTATCCTATAGCCATCTTTGGATGTCCTATCCTTGTACCAAAATTGGTGAATCCGTCCCGTACAGCCGTTTCGGCTTGATGAGAGGACACGCAAACAATACGGTATTTGATGACAGCCCAAATCAGCTAATCTTTATGAAATGTCAAAAACGATCTGTTAGTATGAAGCTTCTATGATGAATGATGATACAGGCATGTGATGTCATAAAAAGCAGTAGTCAAAACACGTCTTCTTTTTAGTTATTGTACAATAAAGGGTTCCGTAGTCAACTAGGAACCCTTATAGTTTCGCCATGTCCGTCTGTCCGTCTGTCCGTCCGCGGCTTAGCTCCGTGATCATTAGTACTAGAAAGCTGAAATTTGGTATGAGTATGTGTATGTATCACGCCGACAAAACGGTAAAATAAAGACTAAAAACAATTTTTTTTACGGTTACTTCTGGAACACCTAAAGTAGGGGTGTTTTTTTTTTCGTTGTCACTAGTGTGTGGGGTGTCGTTGAATAGGTCTTTTAAAAATAATAGGGGTCTTCAAACCTTATTTTGACGTGACAATGTCTTAAATTAGGCTGCGCTGGGAGTTACTCATGAAAAAGTGTAACGCCCGCTCGCGTCTGTTAGGAGGGCCGGTTGTCCCGCTAAAACTCGAGAACGGCTGAACCGATTAGGCTAATTTTAGTATTGAAATATTCGTGGAAGTCAAGGGAAGGTTTAAACGGTGAAAAAATATAGAATAAATGAGTGGAAAATAATAAAAACGATAATTTTATATTCCCATACAAATACAAACTGTTCGTACTTACCTGTCAAACATATGATGTTTGTTCCGTCGGTTCGGTATTTTTAGAATAATTACATGTAAGTAGATCTAGACTAAATAAGGGTTTGGAATCGACAACATACATGCATAATAGTCTGATTATCGCATATTTAGATTTAAAACATGTAAAATAAAGACACTATAATTACATTAATGACACATGTGATGGGTGCGTTCAGAAAGTAACACTTAAAATGTTGTTAGGGAAATTGTGAATGGATATGATACAAATAAATATTCTACCGAGAAAAAGACGTTGACACCAACTTTACAGGCACCCATTTTTTTTTATAAAGTCAGCAGTTTTGTAAATATTCGCTCCGAAAATAAAAAAAATAGCGTCCCCCCCCTCTAACTTTTCAACCACGGGTCAAATAATTACGGAAAAAATCATGAAAATGAGGCCTTATAAATACTTTCAATGAAAACTATATTGAATAAAATCCGTCCAGCCGTTTTTGAGTTATCGCAAAACTTCATACTTTTCTTGTAAGGACGTAAGTTGACTTCCAGAAGGTAATAAATAACTACAGTTACTTTGGCGTTTACGACCTTTTTATAGAGCTTGAAATCTTTCTCCTAACTTAAGTCTATTGTGAAGGATGAGCAACTACGGAACCCTACACTGAGCGTGGCCCGACATGCTCTTGGCCGGTTTTTTAATGTGTGTTTAGTGGTTTCAATGCCACAATTTATATTCACTATAATCAAACACCGTATTGTTTACCAAACAAATGGTTATTTTTTTTATGTCATAGGGGGCAAACGAGCAACCGTATCGCCTGATGGAAAGCGATTACCGTCGCCCATAACACCTGCAACACCAAAAAAGAAAAGAAGTTGGTTCTGAAAGGCGGGTGCCACGCGCCTATACAAATCCTGCTTTGTGATGTAAATAACTTTCTGATCATTAATGACACTTTCTTCTCGTCTCGTCTTCAAAACAATTTTTGAAATTTATAATAAAGTGACGCAATTTCTATCTGATTCATTTTGCTATGATGAAATGCGAATTAAACGCATACATTTTTAACTGCTTAGCCCAATGATTGATTATTCACTGTAGTATGATTTATTTATTTAATCGTTTGGCAATATGTTTCATGCAAGCAATCAAAGAATGACTTTCAAATTGTTAAGCCAGGCGGCTGCGTCAGGAGAATATATCATACCACTGAACATATCATCAAACGATGCCCACTTCACTCATACGCTGGATCTGCTGAGGACCTGTATTCTATGTCTCCTATAGTATGATTAACTGATAGAGAAACACAAAAGGGAACTGGAGCTGATATACAGATTCCAACTCGGGTGATTGGTCTATATAATTATGGATAGTTATTGTGGGGCAGAGCTGGACGCAATTTTCTTATTACGAACGAGAACCCGTGACTCCCTAAGAGAATTATTTAAAACAATTAATGTAAGACTGTAGCTAGCCAATATATTTAAGAAAACATTATGCATGTAAGAAACATATTAATTTGACTTTATTTCGACGGAGATGTGACATACATAATAGGAATACTAGAAATAAGGATAAACTGTTAGGAATAAGAACTTCCAAAAGTCATTTGTGGGACTCTGTACCTACACGCTGCTATAATAAAATACCTGATCATATTCTAAATATGAATGAGAATAGATTCAAGACTACGGTAAAGCAAACCTTGAAGAAGAAAGCTTATTATAAAGTAGACGATTATTTTTCAGACGAACACATATGGTTGGAGAAATAGTGTTAATAATAATTGTGTTAATAAAATTTAAGCTACTTTATTTAAACAATTTTTGACTGTAAATCTCATAAAGTAATATGACTTAGTTGTAAAATTATTTGAATTGTATATAGCAATGACCTTCAAAAAGCATTCTACGTGGATCTATTTTGAATAAAATGATTTTGATTTTGATTCCGCGCGTCTCCACTAAACTTCACCTAGCTTCAATAGAGATGCACCAACCCAATGACGACCAGCATTCATAATTTGTCAGTTTAATTTAAGCCTTATGACAATTATATTGACAGTTAACTATTAATTTAAGTTTATTGTACTAGGTGTAGGACATTGGAATTCAGGAGGCATTAAGTTCGCTGGTTGTATTTTCATGTTTGAGAAACAAAGTTTTAGTCAAATACGTAAAGCATGCCCATAAACCTTGTTTACTCTTTCATCAGGTGTCAGTCAAACGCAAACCCATTGATAAAAATAACCATCATCATCACTCACTTCTTTGTCCTCGCGCTGTATTATTTCTTCCAGTCAACTGGCACTAGCCGGCGGCCTCTTGGATCGGGAATGCGCACCTGAAAGCATGCTGTTATGAAACGATCGAAGCTTCTAGAAATATTTAATGAATTCGAACGCGTTTCCATTCCACTACACTATGCAACGGTAACCATAAATACGGTATTTGAGCATTACTCAAAAAGTTTGTACAAGTTATTTTAGTAGTTTTATGTCAATGTTATGGCTGTGTTTTATAATTAAGGTACTATGCTTATGCTACTATACTTATGCTTATACTTTTTTAATCATAAATAATCTGAAATCAAAATATTGGATATCACAAAGAAAATTGGTAAACAAAATATGATTACACATCAAATTTTGTCCTTTTTGTGAACTGTCAAAAACAACCCGTATGAACCAATATTATTATAAAGATATTTACTAACTGAAGATATCAGTAAAATCGTAGTCAAAATCTTTAGTTTTTATTGAATTGAAAATAAATATTTAGAAAATGGAATGACCAAAAATTTTGGTAACGAGCTGTTTTTATTATTTCCTGCATTTTATGTCTGATTAGTGATTAAAGGGATTTAATTTATTTTAACTACAGCCGAATACTGCATTATTTATATTGTACCTGCCATTGATACAAAGATCAAAGCACAAAGAAAAAATTGAAATGCGTAACCTGACGGAAAAGCGAGAGAGTCATGCATTATTTATAGTTTTTATGTCAGAAAATCATAGTTATAACCTTATAACCGTAAATATTTAATTTTTTTTGGACAAATATTGAGAAGAATCCGATAGTATAAATTAGGTTTGTATAAATCCTTATATTGAAAAGATTAGTACTTATAATTTTTAAGAAAAAATAAATTATAATGATTTACATAAATATGACGGGACGGGCGAACGTTGACCGTCAGGTGACAGGTCGTTTTCCATTATCAGAGTCCAAAATAATAGTCAAGCTTCTGATTTAAACTCGTATAATCAACGTAAGGTAATATTATAACAATGCACTATAATCAAACCACTTTTAATTAACACGATAGCATAACGACAATCTAATGTTACTAATCAGAACGCAGTGAAGTCGGATTAGAGTTGGCAGCACGTCCGTGCCGTTCAACGCTCAAGCCAAGAATGTCCCCTCCCAGTGGCCAGCTGCCCTTTTTATGCAGGTAGACCGGTAACTGGTAAGCTGCACGTGCACGGTGTTGCCAACCTTCGCCGCCGAATACACTCAAATCAGTCTCGATTTGACGTCCTGATTTTTGATCTTCGACACGGCCATCTTGACAAGTCACACGTCCTCGTGTGAAGTTCCTGAAATCAGAAAATAAAACGCAGTATCATCACTAGCTTCGGCCAATCCTGATTAAAGCAAAACTCAGAAGGGTGGGTTCCTTTACATGTGTAATAACAACGTTGAAACCAATTTTTAACAGGTAAATACTTTATCCATAAAGTTACTCATTAAATTACTTCGTCAATAATTAGTCTGTCGCTACTGTCACCTACTTCGAGTGATAGTAGCTCATGCCAACTTAAGTGACGATACCCTTGCCACCTATATCGAGTGACGATACCCTTGCCACCTATATCGAGTGACGATACCCTTGCCACCTATATCGAGTGACGATAGCCTTGCCACCTATATCGAGTGACGATACCCTTGCCACCTATATCGAGTGACGATACCCTTGCCACCTATATCGAGTGACGATACCCTTGCCACCTATATCGAGTGACGATACCCTTGCCACCTTTATCGAGTGACGATACCCTTGCCACCTATATCGAGTGACGATACCCTTGCCACCTATATCGAGTGACGATACCCTTGCCACCTATATCGAGTGACGATACCCTTGCCGCCTCTATCGAGCGAATTTAACGGCCGCATACATCCCCGAACCTAACGCACGCCACTCACTACCGTGGCCGCACAGCTACGGGAAATCAAGCCCGAATTTACACTTACGTCTACGAAAGATTGAGGATGTATGCAGTCTGAGCCAATGACACCACCCATCAATCAATAACACATTACACAATACGAGATGAGTATTGTTCAACATTTCTAATCGCAACTAGTAGAAGGTCCATCCCCTTCGATATCATTATGTTCATCGTCATTATTCTCATTGTCACCGTCGTCGGAGCTATCAGTCAAGTCATTACTAGGCATCTTTCTTAAACGGTCGTGTGCGTATTTATAGGTGCGTTTGGAATCTAAGGCTTTAAGTGTGCGATCGTTATCCAAAACTTCGATTACCCTGAAAGGACCTTTGTATTTGGGATCAAGTTTTGTTTGGTTACGTTCTTCATTTTTAGTAATACAAAATCACCAACAAAAACTAGCCTTTTTCTTGCCAAATCGCGTTTTATCATACGCTGCGTTTTTCTCCATGTTAATTAGTGCGTTAGATCTAACCCGGTCTAAATCAATACGTTCCTCAGTGTCGTCAACTAACATTATTTGTAATGGTCGGCTAACTCTCCCTATTAACAACTCTAACGGACTTGATTTGGTTACTCGACTAAACGAGCTGTTAAGCGCAAGCTGTATCTCAGGCAGAACATCTTGCCAGGACCTATCAGATGTTTCAGCGGCTGTGAGCATGTTTTTGAGAGTAGGCATCACCCGCTCTACCTGCCCATTGGCCCGTGAACTACCGGTTGCAATTAAATGAAACTGTATGTTAGCTGACTTGCAATAGTCACGAAACTCCTGATTAGAAAAACAACGCCCCTGGTCTGCTATTAGTCGTTTAAGAGGGCCAAATAATGCACAACTACGTTTGACGGCCCTAATACTGTTAGCAGTGTCGATGTTGCGAGTGTGATGCAAAAGAACGTACTTTGTAAAAGCATCTATCAAGACGAAAACATATTCTTTTGCTCACTCTTTCCACTAAGCTTCCCAGTGACATCTATATGCACTGTGTGCCATGGGACCGGTACCTTTGTGATGGGATGCAGTTCAGCTGGGATTTTACCTGTCTGTGATTTCGAAACTTTACAAGTTATGCAATTGTCAACAATTTTTTTTCACAAATTTTGGGACCAATAAAAGTCATACAGTTTTTTATAAAGTTTTCTCCCATCCCAAATGCACCAGACCCTCATGTACGTTATTGACGATAGACCAGCGTATCGATCTAGGAACAACAGGCAGACAACGCGTCTTTCCGTTTCGCTGTATTTTTCTGTAGGTACACAAAATACCGGACCGGATTTCATATGTTTTGGCAACGTCCGGTTCAGCGAGAAACCAGTTTGGCGTAATGTTGGTCACAATAATCTGTCTGGGTTCTACATGGTCATAAGACTTATTGGGTTTCGGGGGTAACGGGTTTCGCGAGAAAAAGTCTGCATGTAACATACGTTTTCCTTCCCTATGTACAATCTCGAATGAAAAGCTTTGTAAAAAGGCCCACCATCGGTGTACTCTAGGAGCGAGATCGAGCTTTTTACTAGCGGATTTCAGGGAGCTGCAGTCGGTGACAACGACAAACTTATGGCCATGAAGATAATGCTGAAAATGCTTCACCGCATTCACGGACTGCTCAGAGCAGATGCCGACTTCTACCGGACTACGGCTACGATGAAGTGACTGGTACGGTCGACCAACCGAACTGAGAACCTCCCTATCAGTCTCACTATCTTGTTCGTCTACTGCAAATGGTACATAGCTCCCGGGCATTTCCCTCAACCTACTGTACAAGTACGCGCATGTTCGGAAGTTAAGTTTATCGCAAAGGGTCTTGCAATTTATAATACTACATGTCAAAATTTCTAATAGGCTCGCGTCAGTAAGTCTATTTACTGCACAGTATTAACAATTTTAGCTAGACTGATACATGCCATACATAGTCACTGAATTATCCAACTGTTTGCCATGGAACTTATTGGAAATAAACTCTTCCATAAGCGATCACTCGGCAACCAAATCACAATAAAATGAGAACTCCTCACCGGATTGTCTCATATGGTGTGGTGACGTCACACGTCAACCCTCTTCCCGGTGGATGAAGGCGCCCTGTTGCTTGCCTTCGTGCAGTTCTTTGCTTATGTCTTGTACCACGGCAGCTGAAGCAGACGACTCATGGCTTCGCTATTAGCTGCTAAGTTTGCGTATTTTTTCCTGAAACAAGAACTCGAAGCACAGTATCACAAAGCTCGGTCATTCTAACCTTGAATCTAACAAAAAAAGGAAAATCAAATCAATCTAACAAAGTATACAAGAAAAGATTTAAACTAAAACATTATTAGCACTTTAATAACAAGCTTTATACTTTGTATGATAATTTTTTTTTGGATTTAATTTTTGGAATACCAAGGCTTTACTGATTATGAAACATTAATGATAAAAATCAAACCTCAATTTCAAATTCTTTTGTCCTAATATTTTCCTAATCCTATTAGTGTCTCCAGTTTAAATATTTTAGGCTATAGCGATTACCACAGTTAAAAAGTAACATTAGGATCGTTTAAACAAATCTCAAGCTCACCAGTTTTTACGGAATATACGCCAGCTAAAGTACAGGGAGTAAGAAAGTATTCAAGATGTCAACAAATTCAATTCTGCAGAACGATTGGAAAATCATGAATAGAGGGTAGACTATTAACGCAGCCGCTCCTACTACTAAATACTGCGTATGATTGATGTACCCTCACAGCGCAATTTTTAAATGATAAACTTTAATAATGGTAGGTAAACTGCGTAGTGGTGGTCATATTAATCAACACTAAATATCTTCTGTAGAAACATTTCGCGTTCGGTCATATTATATCACTACGAAAACAATCGTTATAAAAACGTCCAATAAACTTTCTTTCACATGATTATTAAGCTAGCACGCTATATTCAACTTTTACTTGGAGGTTACTGGTAATACTTTTTTTGACAAATACCCACTAAACTGAATAAGTGTGACTCAAGTCTACCCTAGCATCTAGCTACACTTTCTTTTAGTGAACACTATATCGGAATCGTAGTGACAAGTTAACGACTGACCTGATGTGTTTTTAAAATCTGTCTGTGAGGCCATAGTGCCTACGTCCACGCGTCGCTTGTAGTTGACCGTCGCTTCTGGGTCACTTCCACTGGTGCAACAACTGACGATGTGTCCCGCTGTTCTTGAAGCAAACAATGAACTTCGATGTAGTTTGTATTGTGACTGCTGGCTTTTGTCGCCGTGGTGGTAAGTTGTAGTTTTCTTTTATACGAAGTAAACAATCGAATTTTCCATGTCCGTTTCTCTCGCAATGAAAACAATTTAAATAGTGCAATCTTCATTTGTTTTCATACGGTTTTGTAGGTGTCCGTGACGGTGTTAGCTTGAGTTTCAATAACGCAAACGCTTGTAGCTCCTTGATTTAGTGATGTCAAGTTTGTTGTATGTGGAAGGGTAGCCACTAATTTTGGTTATTTCATTTTCTTTCCTTCGTGTTCCATCTTTTCGCTCAGTGGCCCGTAGTCCATCCCACTTCTGATGACGGGACGGGCGAACGTTGACCGTCAGGTGACAGGTTGTTTTCCATTATCAGAGTCCAAAATAATAGTCAAGCTTCTGATTTAAACTCGTATAATCAACGTAAGGTAATATTATAACAATGCACTATAATCAAACCACTTTTAATTAACACGATAGCATAACGACAATCTAATGTTACTAATCAGAACGCAGTGAAGTCGGATTAGAGTTGGCAGCACGTCCGTGCCGTTCAACGCTCAAGCCAAGAATGTCCCCTCCCAGTGGCCAGCTGCCCTTTTTATGCAGGTAGACCGGTAACTGGTAAGCTGCACGTGCACGGTGTTGCCAACCTTCGCCGCCGAATACACTCAAATCAGTCTCGATTTGACGTCCTGATTTTTGATCTTCGACAAATACATATATTATGTCGTAGGATGATTAAATAAATGGAATTTTTGAAACATTTCTAGGGTTATTGCGAAGAACTTCGGTTAGTAAAACTTATAAAGTAAATCGTCCAGCAACATTATATACATTTTTAATTATGAGCTGATATGTTCATTGTAATGATCTAAGTTCCTTAGTAAAACCATAAAAAACCGACCAAGAGCATGTCGGGCCACGCTCAGTGTAGGGTTCCGTAGCTGCTGCTCCTGCAGCTGTTTTAAGCCCGAGGTTTAAGTTAAGAAAGATATTAAGCTCTATAAAAAGGTCGAAAACGCCCTAGAAACTGTAATCACTTATTATCTTCTGGAAGTCCACTTACGACCTTTTAAAGAAAAAATATGAAATTTGGCGATAAACGGCTCGACCGATTTTGTTCAATATAGTTTTCATTGAAAGTACTTATAAGGCCTCATTAACATTAATTTTTCCGATTTTTTTTGACCCGTGGTTGAAAAGTTAGAGGAAGGGGGGCGGCACTATTTTTTTTTTTGTTTTAGGAGCGAATATTTACAAAACTTTATCAAAAATAATGTTAGAAGACCCCTTTTATTTTTACAAGACCTATTCAACGACACCCCACACACCAGTGTTGAAAAGAAAAAAAAATCACCCCGACGCCAGGTGTTCGAGAGGTAAACGAAAAAAAAAATTTTTAAATTCTATTTTACCGTTCTGTCGGCGTTATACATACACATACTCATACCAAATTTCAGCTTTCTAGTACTAATGGTCACGGAGCTAAGCCGTGGACGGACGGACGGACGGGCAGACAGACGGACATGGCGAAACTATAAGGGTTCCTAGTTGACTAGGGAACCCTAAAAAAGATAAAATTATTTTGGTCTCACATTAACGTGCTTGAAGTACCGTGTTCCACTGTGTGTATGTGGCCCACATTCTGGTACATTTAATGTTAAAGTTTGTGAAGATATTTGGTTATTTAGCTTGTGAATAATATAAACAGGTTCTCTGCCACTAGACAAGATTCAATTCCCAAAGTTACTGTCTAACCCTATCTCCCTAAACAAGAGAGGATCGACAGTCGCAAACACTATTATAGGTCGAGATCCCACAGCAACATTATGTCTATTTGTTTGTTGTTATTGTTATGAGATAAGAATAAAATGCCAGTCATAAATTTGTCGCATATATTATGGTGAAAGTTGCGACACATTTCGGTTGCTAGTATGTTATAATAATTGGACGGCCAAAAATATAATTGAGAGAAAACTATCAAGCACCGCCAAACCTTAGTATGTCCACAATATTTTCCAATTCATAAAAGCAACCAACGTAATTTTGACGATATTTGTAAAAATTCGCGACTTCTACAAGATAACCGAAAATGGTGCCTCAGTTCATACGGAAGTCGTCAATATTGCGGACATAATTAATGAGACTGTTAAAACGCTCAAATAGTCATCCGAATGTATAATAATAATAATAATAAAAGCCTTTATTCGCTGACCAAATACAGTGAACACTTATAAATATGTATGTATATTCAGCAACCAGTTTATTGATCAGGTTGTCCTTGGACATAGGCCTCCCCTAGTCTCTTCCACTCTTCCCTGTCACGAGCTGATCTTCTCCATCCTTTTGGTAAGTCATCTTCCCATCTCTTTATTTGCCTTCCTTTTCGTCTTTTTCCATTCCTAGGATACCATTCCATTACGTCCTTTGTCCATTTATCTCTATTTGTTCTCATAATGTGTCCGCTCCAACTCCATTTGAGACGTCTTATTTTTAATAGAACATCACTAACTTTTGTCCTTTTCCTTATTTTTGATGTCTTCCATCTATCACTTAGCCTTATACTTAGCATGCTCCGTTCCATACTACGTTGGCAGGTTATCAGTTTATGGTTATTTTTGCTTGTAGAAGGTCAAGTCTAACACCCATAAGTGAGACATGTAAGTATACACGAGTTATAGTTTGCTTTTTATTTGCATCGGTATTGTCTCGTTTTTAAATATTTCTTTTAGTGACCAGTATCGTTTCCAAGTATTGCTTATTCTTCTATCTATCTGTTTCGTGTATTGATCGTTTATGGATATTAGTTGTCCCAGATATATGTATTCATTAACATATTCGATCGTCTCTTGTCCTATTTCTACCTTTTCCCTTATTGTATTTGTCAATATTTTTGTTTTAGTTGGATTCATGGTTAGTCCTGCTTTTCTGCTTTCACTGTCTAGTTGTTGCAACATTGTTTGTAGTATGTCTGGCCTTTCTGCAAATATTACAATGTCGTCAGCGAACCTCAAATGGTTTAGGTTTTTTCCATTTACATTGATTCCATAGTCTTCCCATTCTAAATTTTGAAAAATATTCTCTAAATAGCTGTGAAAATTCTATTCTTTGAATACTAAATTCCTCTCCTTGTCTTTCGAGTTGTACCATTGCAGTGGAGTTTCTGTAAATTTCTTTGACAATATTTATGTATTTGCTTTCTACACCCTGGTTCTTTAGCGTCGTCCATATAAAGTTGTGTCTCAAGGAGTCGAAGGCCTTGTTATAGTCTACAAACGCCATGTAGTATTGTTGGTTATATTTATTCAGTTTTTCTATCATCTGTTTTACTACATGGATGTGATCGATGGTGGAATAATCTGTGCGGAACCCTGCTTGTTCTCTCGGTTGATTTTCTTCGAGGTGTTTCGTTATTCGTCCGAGTATTATTTTTGACAACACTTTGTATATATTCGACATTAGGTTTATGGGTCTGTAGTTGTTTATTTCGTTTTTGCCTCCTTTTTTATGTAACAGAACAATAGTGGACTTAGTCCATTGAGTAGGTATTTATTATTATTTATTATTTCATTTTCTAATATATCGTTAAATAGATTCGTCACGGGTTTGGATATCACACTTAATGTGTTTTTCAGTATCTCGTTTGAGATTTTATCGTCTCCAGGTGCTTTGCCGTCGTTTTGTGTTTTTATAGCTTTTATGACTTCGGTTTCTAATATGCATGGTACTTGTTCTTCGTGGGTGTCTTTATCTGTTTCTGGGGTTATTATTCTTTCCACGTCCGTGTATAGAGTCTTATAGAATTCTGTTGCAATTTTGGCTATTGACGACCGTTCTGTTGTCACTCCTTCATTTCTTCCCTTATTTTTGGTTTTCATGTTAGGTATCCATTGTGTGTAGTCTTTCAGTTGTTTTAGGCCTTTTTTAACTCCTCCAGTTTTCTCTATTTGTTCCTTCAATACCTTCATTCTCTCTGTCTTTCTATGTTTTCGGAATGACGCCTGGATTTCTTTACTGATTTTTGCAATGCTTTGTCTATCATCTTTCCTTTTTACTAACATTTTATTCCTCTTATTCATTAATTGTATAGCTTCTTCACCTAACTTGTTTTTCTTCTCATTTGTTTTACGCATTTGACTTACTCCTTTCAATGATTTCTCTAGAAAATTGAACTTTTCTTGGGGTGTCGTACATTTCATTATTTTTTCCAAATCTTTATCAAGTTCATTTAATGTATCCTGTGGAATAGGTGCTGTTATTGTTAAATTCCTGGTTGAAAAGGTAATATTTTTTCTAGATTTTTTATTTTTGTAATTTATGACGCCTCTTACCATTCTGTGATCTGTGTTAACTTATTTACTATATCGACGTCGCTAAAAATGCGACTATCCCTTGTTAAGATAAAATCTATTTCATTTTTTTCCCTGCCGTTTGGAGATAGCCATGTCCACTTCCTTGACTTTGCTTTTTTGAAGAAGGTATTCATTATTTTAAGATTATTTGCAAAAGAAAAATTTACAAGTCTTTGTCCGTTATCATTTATTACCCCACTGCTGTATTTTCCTAAAACAAATTCATTTTCATTTGATTTCACGCCTACCTTAGCATTAAAGTCTCCTAATATGATTACATTTTTGTTTGTCTTTTTCATTTATTGTGATAGATCTTTGTAGAATTTATCTTTTGTTATTCTTTTGTCTTGTTCTGTGGGAGCGTAAACTTGAATAATCGAAGATGGCTGTTTAAGTGAATGCAATTGTATGTTGAGAACGGTAATTCTATCCGATATTCCTTCAAAACTAATTATGTTATCTTTCATGTATTTTTTTATTAAGAATCCCATTCCATATATGCCCTGTTTTTCTCCATAATAATAAAAAAAAAATCGTTATACTCTCGTATTTCTTCTCCTTTTCTTCTTACTTCACAAAGTCCAATAATATCCCATTTTATTGATCGTATGGCTTCCTCCAGTTCTTCCAATCTTGTGTCCGTCATTAGTGTTCTAGCATTTAACGTTGCAATGTGTATTTTATCGTTATTCCTTTCTTGATCTTTGGGTATGTTTCTAGGGGGTGCTAGTCTGACAACCCCACGGGGACCAGCCGGGTCGGGGTTGTTCCATTTCTGGTTGCTGGTATTTAGTTGCTACTTAGTTTGGTTTGGTTTCGTGCTGCAGAATGAGTTAGATCTGTTCTGTGACGGAGCCGATAAAGGCGATGCTTGGTGGGACCAGCGGGTAGTAAATATGCCGATTTGTGAGGCCCGGGACGGCTGTTTTCTACGACAAACATTGGTAACCGTGAAATAGTAGTAAAAACAAAGCATATTTTTTTTAACGCCGCTTTAAAAATAATCAGGTGCGGTTTTTATAGAAATTCCTGTACATTGTTGCTTAGGGTTGCAGCTAAATTTTTGGGTAATAACTGTGTGCTGTTATGTAACATAATAGTATAGAAAACCACAACGATTTTAAAATCCAACGTGAGTTACCATCTCCCCTGTTGGGGTGAAATGGGATTGAAATGTCTAAATACTAAACCGCTGGTTCTAGAGAGTTCAAATTTGGCACGTAGGTTCCTTATTTATAAGGTGAAGCGGTGCACTAAGAAAGGATTTTTCAAAACTCACCCCCTAAAGGTGTGAAATGGGGTTCCAGAGTTTGTATGGGGAAACAAGATTAGTTAGACTATTTTATTCGAAACTTCACAGGAGTATTTCTAACAATAAATAAGTAAACACGTGTTTCAGGTTTTTTTTAATTCAACCCCTAAAAGGGAGAAATGTGGTGACAAAGTCTGAAAATCCATTGGTAATGCTTTTATGGTTTATCGGGTCGGGTCGCCTGTTGGGGTGCGATGGGGTTGAAATTACTAAATATGAGTACGGGTGTAATTTTTATGGTTTGTTGGGACGTTAATTACGAAAATGCCACCGATTTTGAAATTTTATTTGTAGTCATGAAAATTCTTGAAAGCATTTGCGCCAAATTGCAATTTAATCGGTCCAGTAGTTTTGCAGCAAATCGATTGTAACAGACGGACTGAAAGACAGCTACACGTGATCCTATAAGGGGCTTCTTTTTTTGCTTTTGAGGTATGGATAGAGACCCGCGTTATCCTAATAGATTAAAAATATAGTATTTGGTGGCATCTCGATCGTCGTCAATCGGTACCTATAGGCGGGCGGCGCGTTGGGACGGGATACCTGCATCCGTAATAAATACATTCAAGCTTTTCAATAATAAGTCATTTCAGAATTCTGAATTACGTTTATTTGGCTCAGAATAATACATTTTATATTCATCAACGAAGAGAACCTCAATATCTTACAATAGAAAATGACGTAACTTAGAACATGGCTTAGAATCATTAAACCAATCTCGAATATCCCAAATCGATAAGCGGAGGCTCGGGACATTATAAAAGCTTTATACAAATAAAATGCACACATATCCCGGTGTCTTAGCTTCACTTCGAGTTATGAATTTTGAAGTGAACTTTATTTGGTACAGTAAAAGCTGAGATCGCTTGATTTGAGTGCTTGAGTTTTCGGTTTGATTTGATAAAGTGGAGTTATGATAAAATAAAAAGTATTTCCCAGTAATATTAGAAAAGCAAAAGTCTGTGTATGTTTTGTTACTTCTTCACGCTAAAACGGCTGGACAGATATGCATGAGGGAAATGCAGATTGCAGATTATACCCTAACTTAACAAATAGCCTACTTTTAATCCTGAAAAAAAGAGCATTGTTCCCGTAGGATGATGTATATTATATAGGCACGCGAGCGAAGCTGCGGGTTAATGCTAGTGTAACATAATATTAAAAAACATAATGATATAGGTACATAATGTGCAATGGGATCTCAAGCTATTACACTGTACCGCAAGATCTGCATGACAGCGTCGATAAAGAGGACGCTTGGTGGGGCCCACGGACGGTAAATCTGACGGTTTGTGGGGCCCAGGATGGCCGTATTCTACGGTGGCAAACATGCATTGGTAACTATTCGATTGTGCAGGAAATTGTGTCATTAAGATATTTGACATTTGTAAAGTGAATATTGTCACTAGATATTATGTAAGAAATTGGGCAAGTGCGAGTCCGACTCGCGCATGAAAGGTTCCGTACCATTATCTATAACAAGTTTGTTGTATGGGAGCCCCCCTTAAATATTTATTTTATTTTATTTTTAGTATTTGTTGTTATAGCGGTAATAGAAATACATCATCTGTGAAAATTTCAACTGTCTAGCTATCCGTTCTTGAGATACAGCCTGGTGACAGATGGACGGACGGAAAATGAAGTCTCAGTAATAGGGTCCCGTTTGTACGCTTTGGGTACGGAACCCTAAAAAAAGATAAAAAGTAAAAATAAATTAGACGATGCCGCGCTATCTGGATTTGTACGGTCAGCATCCAAATTTGCTGACTGTAACTAATAAAGACGTCAAATTGTAAACTAAAAGTGGCGGCTACTTTTGTTACAGACTGTACCTGGGTGTCTTGTGTCATGCCATGGCGACACGCTCTACAACAACTTAACTACGGGAGTCTTTGAATTTTATCATTATTGCTACTAAAAATCTCTGCACTTTTTGCATTTTTTTATCGGAATTTCAGAATCATTCCGGAAAAAATATAGAGATTTTAAATTGTATCTATTTCCACCAGCGAACGAATAAAACATAGAACACGAGATTCATACAAAATTACAATCAAAAACCGGCCCAACAGTCGAAATGCGCATGCTCACCGGTGTACCAATCACAGCCACTCAAATGTTTTCAATTACGCATAACAAATAAATGTGATTCGTCAACTTCCGAATGGCCAGCTGTGATTCGACAAAACGCATGACATTTGTCTATGGTAATATGGCGGTGACAGTGAAAACTCATAATTGGTGAATCTTTAATGCAATAAAGAGCCACTTTGTTTCCTTCATTATAAATCTTGAATGTTAAGGTTATTGCTTACATACGATTTTTTTTTTACATCTTTTAAGGAATCCTTGTTTGTTCCTTGTTGTTACTAATACTTTGAATGATTATTATTAATGCGTGCTGTAATTGCTGTAAATATTATTTTTATTCTCCTTCTTTGTAATAACTAATATTTTACATGTAAAGTCGATACAATCTTTATAGTGAAAAATATCAAACATAATTAGGAACGGTCTTTTAGGGACGGTCTTATACAAGCACAAAAGCCCGGCTTGCCCTAGTAAAATTAACAAACGATAAAAAATGATTTACTTGAACAATATAAAATTTCGTTCCGTGACGTGTTTCATAATTTCAAATTTTGTCGATGCCGCGTGTTTCAAAATTTGTCCGCGTACCGACCGCTCCGCGCTATGGCTCGTCACCGTTCTATGTCACCGCTAGTCATCTCCCTCGCACGCGTTGGCTTGCAATCGGGCTTCATACCGCTTACTCTAACACATGGAAGTAACCTATGTATCAACATAACTATACGTTGCTTCAAGTGAAGTGAAGTTAGATACGGATCGGCCACTTGCAAATTTCGCGTAAACAGGAGTGATTTAACTTCACGTTGTTTAGAAATATTTAGTTAGTGTAGTGTTTGTTTGAGCGTAGTAATAAGTAGAAGATGGTAATATTATAGATAGTGATCGGGTTTTGATTTTGTTTGTTGTTGTGATTACTGTGGCTTTAAACAATGGAAGGAGTTGTTCCGTGCGATTGTGATGAGTTAAAGTGTGCAGGTATTTTAATAGGCGAAGGAAAGGTAGGCACTCTAACTTTCGCTCAGAAAAAACAGCTCATATTTTCCCCAAAACCCACGCGCAACCTGTGTATTATTGAAATTGTACTTTGAACAGTAATGCGGCAATAAAATGGATTTACCCATAAGCCTAGGCACGCCACTGATTGCATTACTTTTTTCAAACATCGTATATAAATTAGTCATATGGCATAACACCATCCCTATACAAAATCTGTTCCGTAAAATAAATTAAATTAATATGTGTACGGCTTTATTTACGTATGAAAACTGATACCATCTTTTTCTTGTGTTTTCCTGAGTGATTAATAGACCATTTCACTGAACATTATGGTATTTTTTGTTACTTTGAAACTTCATATATGTCACGTAATGCAACTGTTAGGCTGCGTCGCCATTTGCAAACTAGACAGCCGTTTGACACAAAATTTACGCCCCGCCTTAACTGACACAAAATCCGTGGGGCCATTTTCCGACGCTAGTTAGGCTTCTATGTTTTATTCGTTCGCTGATTTCCACACAAACCGTAATTGAAATAATTATTAAATTGGATTAAAAATAAAAATGCTAATAAAATTATGTCCAATGGAAACGCGCACTCCCTTGTCAAATCGATGGCTAGCAATTTTATAGGCACGTGTAATTACGGCTAGTTTCCGCGGAGGGTACTCCTAGCCAGAGCCCCAAGTGTAAGTTACCAATGTAACAAAACATCTCGACTGCGCTTACAATTTCCATGTAAATAATTGTCAAAAACGCGCTCGATGTTCTTTTTTTATGTTAACGCAAACTTACACTAGAGCCGTAAAATCGATATAATTCTGCTTTGCGTTGATTAGAAATATATTTTTGTCACTGAAGAGATATATAATAAATAAAATAACAACAATTATTATATAATTACTTTTTAAAAATTGGTTTAGTATTTTTTTTATTTAAATGTATTGCATTTAGTTTAATTATATTATCATATTTTTAAGAGATTTTTTAAATTCCCCTTAACCCACTAGCATAATATAGATGCACACATATACCTAAATAAATAAATGCAAAAACAAGATTGTTTAACATCGAAGCAACTGGTATAAAATATAACAGTATCATAACACAACGATCGTTATATTGATGACTGACAATTGATTCAATTGACGTGATTGAAACGATTACGATTACAATCAGCAACACGATTATTGTTTCACGTTTGTCGAGTGTTTTCATACTTCATTAACTTCGGCACCATTCATAATTTGTTGTTACAAAACAATAAAAAAACTTGTTAAGTACGACACAGACTATGCGTTGTATAGGAAACCTACACTAGGGGTAAAGTTTTACGTTCTAAAAATTAATCACAATATATAGAATTCCTAATTTAATAATTTACTTGTCTAAAATATCACCACTATATCGTATGTTATATAAAAAGAAACGTATTATTCAGAAAAAATCTCAGCGTTTCTTACGTACGGTAGCAAACTTAGAGAACTTGTGTGTTTTCTTCTCTAAAAGTGGTACCAATGAATAAATCACTTAATCTTTCAGACCAAGATACAATAGACTGAACATTTAAGGTCAGACACGTATCATGGCAAATTAGATACAGTCATCTTTCAAACTGACTCACAGATTGGGCATGTCCAATTGACAAGGATTTTAAAACTATCGTATAAGAAAATATTTGAAACAAAGAATATGGAACAAAGGTTCGGTATGTTATTACTTAGGTATATTATCATCATCATGTCATCAAAGGCCTTCTCAATAGACTTCCACATGGGCCAGATAGATGCGACCCGTATCGAGCACTCGCACTCACCCATCCACAACCCTAACCAATTCGTCCGACCACCTTGCGGGTGGTCTTCCCATGCTGCACTTGTCATTACGTGGTCTCCACTCGAGAACCTTTCTTCCCGAATGGCCATCGATTCTTCGAGCGTTGTGCCTTACCAATTGCCACTTCAGTTTGCTTACCCGGTTTGCTATATCAGTGTTCTTGGTTCGTCTACGAATCTCCTCATTTCTGATATGTTATATTATAGTATGGTATGTTACTATTGAGAATGACTCTTTTATGACTCTATAATCAATGGACTTTGATGTTTAAAGCTCAAGACTCAAAGACAAACATTTGAAATAATTTATTTTTGATTTAGAACTTGTTGATTCATTCGTTTTCATTTTTTTAATCAAATATTCTATGATCACCAGTTTTCATCGTAATATTTTTGTGAATAAGAATAATTTTATTTGTATAGTGTAAGCCCAGTAAGTTATTAATAGCAGACAGATATTAGGGATGCAAATTATTAAACCATTGATACGAATATCAAAGCACAAAGAAAAATTTCAATGTCCAACCTGGCGGAAGAGCCCGGGAAGTTTCCGTTGTGGTGTACTCACATAAAATAATGAGACATTACATGTTTAATAAATTCATGCAAATTATGTTGAATACAATTTCGTTATCCACTTACAGCATACTTTTATTGTAATACTAGAATGTGCCCGCAACTTCGGACGCGTATTTTTTTTATACCGTAGTTGCTGGGTAAAAAGTAACCTATAACCATTTTTGAATGTCCAGCTATTAGTTAAAATCCGTCCAGCTGTTTCGGCGTGATGGAAGACAAAGGAAATCATGAAAACAGATGGCGCCAGGCTGGCTTGACACGGCGCGCCCATATGAAACAAAAGACGATCCTGCATCACGCTATTAAGATTTTTCCTGAAATCATGACCCTTCTCCATAGAAGACTGATTTTCAATACAAATCTAAAATTTTATAATAGTGTAGATGTATGCAAAACAATGTTATAATATTAATATTAAGATATCGAAATCTGTGATGTCAACATAAAGCATAGTACCTAAGTAAGTATGTTGTATAAGTATATATTTCGCATGACCGCGATATCAGAGAATAGAAAATACAAACACAGAAATGAAAACATAAAAGGAACCTACTTAGCTAAATTAAAAACTCCCTAGGCCCAAGTTCTGAACCAGCCTGGAGTTTTAAATGGCTTTAATTATAATTCGTTGCTGAAGAATTCCGCAAGATGGCGCATCAACGCTAAGTGCGCCTGACAACAGGACAATTGGATTACGTACCGCGTGACCTAAGTGAGGGAAAAACGTTTACTAAACAATTGTCCTCAAAAATGAGGTAATTGTTATATTTATGATGTAATAACATTAACGCCTCATTTTTTTATGCGGCTGTTTCGTTGCAGTTTTACGACAAAAAGACAGTTTTTAAATTAAAACGGTGAGCGAACGATATTTATGTTGTAATTATGTTAATATCTTGTCGTACGAGTGATGTAGTATTTTGATTTAGTATTTTGTTGCAGTTTTATTGCAGTTTGAAGCGTGATGAATTGGGAGAAGACATGATGACACCTAATTCGACACAGATTGTAAAAAGGTTTTATGAGGTTAAGTATAAAATCCCAAAGTGGATTTGTACTAGTTTCTATTAGATAGAAAAATTATGAAAATATTATTTAAGTTATTAGCAATAGTTAAGTACGACACAATGCAGCAAGGTACATTATTTTCTAAGGGCACAGCTCAGTCAATAAATAAAAAACAAGCCAAACAAAAATATCTAGCAGGCTACTACTTAACTTACAATAAGTAATAAAAATATAAGTACAGTGGACACTGATTTAAATGCTCAAATATAAAAAGAAGGGTAATTTTTTTGCTTAAAATTAAAAAAATATATATATATATATTTATTAGTATCTATAGATGAATTTGTTTTCATAACGGTAAAAATATTTTAAGGTTATGCTTTCCATAGTAACTAGTATACTTTGACGAAGTATACCATAATATATAATTTATATAAGCAAAAATTAAACAATGAAAAAGGATATACAAACTTTTCACAATCCAAACACACACAACACCAAAAACAAGCGCAATTGTCGTATTTCAACAAAAATATTGGCCTACTCTAACGTTCGCGTCCGACGAGACACTAACTCAATTAGGGCTAATTTGATTACTTCAATAATCCCCGCTTGACACGGCACTGGCCACCAATTTACTTCAAAACACGTCACTACCGAAAAAAAAAGAAAAAGAAAAGCCGATCGATGCGTTCTATTTTATCTTGGTTTATTTTAAATCGATCGTCTTTTTAACTTTTTATATCACTTTACACTGGCCACTAATTTGAATTTAGAAGCACAACGATAAAAATAAAAATGAAGCGTTCTAAATTTGAATTTCGTACCGTTTTTAGATCGCGTGTTTCCTAATGAAAAACAACCGTCTATCTTGCTTGAGTGCTAGTGGGACTGTAATACAGACCTAGTATGGGCTCGCCGCTCCACGCTCTGATTGGGAAAGCATGTATCATGCAACGGCAAGGAATTAAATTGTCTTTTGCTGGTAATATTAACGGATGTTCCAACGTTTATTTGCGTGTAAAGCAGAATTAAAGAGTTTTTTAATTCATCGGAAAATTAGGTTACAAATTTGCATAGCAATTTTATTTGCACGAATCGTTTTCTATTTCGTGAATGAATTTGTAAGAAAGTTTAATGATTGAATAATTTGTATGAATTGCTTAAACATAGAATTTGCTGTAAATTTTTTATGTAAGACACAATAGCTAAACAAAACGGCATTGAGAATGACTCAATGCAAAACGGCATTTTTTTTAAGATTTTTATAATTGCATTATAGAGTGAATTATTAAAAAAAAACAAGACGTTGACCATGATCATTATACGATTAGACAATTATTATATTTGTATAGTAATAACAGAGTCCAATATTTTTTTTCTATCTATCTACCTATTCATATTTATTACTATCGCTGAGGCTATCTATCAGGAACCAATTTACTTTTTACTATGGAGTCATAACAGTTATTTATAGTCAGTATTAAACAAACACTTGAGTTGTCTGTTGGCGTTTTTTAATTAAGCATATATTCATCAAGATTGGTCATAAAACTATAATGGATATTTAATGAGTACCACGATTATAATAAAAAACTTGACTGTTTAGAATGCACGTTCAAAAATGATAACAATCGTTATAATAATGTTAATATTAAAATCAATATAGTGCGAGATTTAATTGCTTGTCAATAATGTAACGACGACTTTTTTTTGCAGCTGGGTTACCCAGCCAATATTAAAGGAAACTGAGAAGAAACATACCTATATAAAAAATTATATAAGATATTTTCGTCTAATATGTTTTGAATCGGTGCGCTATTCATCTTCAGGAGCGCCGATCAGTCACGACGAGACCCGTGAGAAAACCCGTTTTATTTGCATTTTAATAAGTCTAAGACTCACGGGAATTTTCTAGGTAAGATATTTTCGATAGCAAATATGTCAAAAATGTAAAGGTCACAGTAAAATATCATAAAAAATATGTGTCATTTTTTGTTCGTCAATCAAAGTCTGCATATTGAAAATTTTCAGTTACCACTTTGTGGCGGAGTATCGACGGGCAGCTAATAGCCGCACACAAGTGTGTGTTTGTGTGTGTGAGTGGATGCATATTGACCGTTTAATGCTATGAGCTAGGTGAGCTGGGTGTGGGCCCATGATTGTCCGTCACGACATTAGGATTGTTTTAATACCGTAAAACCCCGTCATAACCTATTTTTATAAAAGTTGAAATTCCCGCCTAGTTTTTAAGTTAGCCACAGCTGATGCAAGGATATCGCCATGCATAAAAAACACTTTCCATTTAATAGTTTTAGTTTAGTTGTACTGGGTTTTGCGGTATTGAAAATGCACAAATTGAAAATTTTCTCTTACTACTTTGTGAACGAAAATGATTAATGTATAATTATATTCACTAATAATATTCTGAATTTCTTCCATTACGTTAGATCATGAGTATGTTATGAGTGTTTAGGCAAATACTTTATCAATATTTTTAGACCGTTTTTAGGGTTCCGTACCCAAAGGGTAAAAACGGGACCCTATTACTGAGACTTCGCTGTCCGTCCGTCAGTCTGTCACCAGGCTGTATCTCAAGAACGGTGATAGCTAGACAGTTGAAAATTTCACAGATGATGTATTTCTATTGCCGCAATAACAACAAATCCTAAAAATAAAATAAATATTTAAGGGGGCTCCCATACAACAAACTTGTTATAGAGTATGGTACGGAACCCTAAATGCGCGAGTCGGACTCGCACTTGCCCATTTTTTTTTACCTGCAAAAGCGCAAACTTGGTAGTTATACCTAATCGTTTCGAAAATATTTTAATCGTTTTTTTTTTCAAGCGAGTAGCTTTAAGATAATTAGTATATATTTAGACTCAGTTCATAAATCCCCTTTATTAGACACCCCATATGATAATAAGATTCATAACAGAAAAATCCCTTTGGTAACGTTTGGTAACTGAATGTTCGTAACCAGCTTCGAAACGGGAAAAAAATCCCATTCGGTAACTGGCTTCAAAAAGGGACTTTTCCATTACCGATTCGTAACCGCGGTTACAAACCAGCTTTAAAACGGGAAAAAAAATCCCGTATTGTAACTGGGTTCAAAACGGGAATTTTCTATTACCGATTCGTAACCACGGTTACAAACCGGCTTCGATACGGGAAAAAAAATCCCGTATTGTAACTGGCTTCAAAACGGGAATTTTCTATTACCGATTCGTAACCGCGGTTACAAACCGGCGTCGATACGGGAAAAAAAATCCCGTATTGTAACTGGCTTCAAAACGGGAATTTTCTATTACCGATTCGTAACACCGAATTAACGTTATTGTCACTTTTTTGAATAATATCACAAGTAGTTGGAGTGGACTTATCAGAGTTTGAAGTTTAGCCACACACATGTGTGTGGCCAACAGCAACGCAAGCCCATTACGTAACCGGCTACAAACAGGGAATTTCGGATTCCCATTTTGTAGCCAGTTACAAAATTTGGCTACCAAATGGCACTACGCAGGCCCATTACGTAACCGGCTACAAACAGGGAATTACAGATTCCCATTCTGTAGCCAGTTACAAAACTTGGCTACCAAACGGCACTACGCAGGCCCATTACGTAACCGGCTACAAACAGGGAATTTCGGATTCCCATTCTGTAGCCAGTTACAAAACTTGGCTACCAAACGGTACCAAAGGAAAAAATCAAAATCCCATACAAAAATTTGACACCGTAACTCCCTACTGCACTAAAAACCAAGATGGATCTCCTTAAAATTTTCATAGGAAGATTCATCAACTCCCGATCATCAAATGCCGTATGATTAAACCAACACCGGCCTCTATGACACATATATTCAAATTCCGAAACATCTGATAGTAATCAAAATTCTAACTTAGAAAAACCCCCGTCTAAACCAAACATAGCTATGAACTATCTTGACAGACAAAGCTTTAGATTAAAAAACCGCATTCAAATCGGATCATCCGTTTGGGAGCTACAATTCTATAGACAGACACAGATACATTATGTTAAACCTAATGACACCCTTTTTTTGTCCGGGATTAAAAATTTAAAGATAAAAGATGTAGCACATAACAAACACATTAATTCCGCCAACAATTTAATACAGAAAAACCTAGGTGATTAAGGCTAATCCTTAAAACCATTTAATTTCGCAAATTGTTGCGAAGAACAATATAAAACAGTTCAACGATATTAAAAGCTATGTCTACTTTGCACTGAAAGTATCTTATTTGCATAATGTAATGAAATTAACATAATTAATGTGTTATTTATGAAAATTCGGGAAGGACACGCGAGCGAGACCTTTATTTAGCATGCGCTGGTCATATAGCAAGACAGTATCACCCAGGTAGCAAAGGGGTAGAATAAGAGATAATATAGCCATTATAACTACCTGCCTACTGAGCCGGCGGTCCCAGGTTCGAATCCAGGCCAGGGCAAATATTTGTGTGATGAACTCGAATATTTGTGCGTGGGTCATGGTTGTTCTGTGTATTTAAGTATATATTTATCTATCTAAGTATGTATATCGTCGTCTAGTACCCATAACACAAGCCTTCTTGAGCTTAATTTGGGTCTAGATCGATTTGTGTGAGGTTGTCCGATATTTATTTATTTATTTATTATTTAATTTAAGCTGTATAAGTGCGTATGCAGCCTATCTCCAATTATGAGTAGAGTTTGTGTGGAAATAGAAGAGTCGTACGGTTTGAGGGCATGCTAGTGCTATTTTATGGTTTTTGCTATGCTTACGATCACTCTTTGTCAGTTATTTTAAGATAATTACTGACCTGTATATTTATGTAAATTATTTCGAATAATTAATAAGGGGACTTTATACGCAATAATTTAATATTAAATACCGCTCATAGCGGAAACACGTTCTGTGACTTTTTGAAAAATTAATATAAGTAATAATTACCCGCCTTCTACGGGCATCGCAATGGCAACCTAACCCAGATGATAGTTTTTTTTGACTTAGCCAGGAATTATAGTTTTGTACCTATCTAACATGCTCTTTGCTTTTTGAACCTCTCCAATTTCACTCAAACCCGAATCCCAACCTAAGACTTTACGAACTGTACTAGCTTTAGATATCATCTTGTAAATAAATCAAGTATACCTACTAATAAAGTGTATTGAACACGCGCACAATCTGCCGCAGAGACATAGCAACCGAGCGTATAGTGGCGACTTTACACATGTCTGATATATTTAAGTCCTAACTCACCTATACGTGACGAAACATAGCGCTTGTAAATCATCTACCAATAACTATTGTAAAGATTTGTATTGTAATTTTCTATGAAGAGGAGTCATGAGTTCAGGAAAATTTTTGATAGCGTGATGTAGGATCGTCATTTGTTATGTATGGGGGCGCGGCGCCACGGCAGCCTGGCGCCATCCGTTTTCATAATTTTCCTTTGTCCTCGCATCACGCCGAAACGGCTGGACAAATATTAACCAATTTTGGTACAGGGATAGCTGGACATCCAAAGATGGTTATAGGATACTTTTTACCCAACTACAGTATTCAAAAAATATGCGTACGTGCTGGAACCTTCTAGTGTTGAATATGTTAGCTTGTCAAATGAGAAACGCATTCCTCCCATCTCAAGTGTTATGTTCACTAGTCTGTAAGTAAATCAAGTGAGGTGAGTATCTTTCGGCTTTCTTCTCGACAGCGGTCACCTCTTGCGAAATGCCGGTAGATTCACAATCTGACTTGTAAAAGTGCCCTTGTGGCCTATTCACTGAATAAATTATTTCATTTCATTTCATTTCAAGTTTAAAGTGTATTGGACACGCGCACAATCCGCTAACAGAGACATAGCAACCGAGCGTATGTATAATGAGTGGCGACTGTACACGTGCCTGTCCTAGATCACCTATAAGTTAGACGTGACAATGTATAACACATATAAATCATACCATACAATAGGATAGATTCAATACAATAAAATATGGTACAAATACAATTATACTTTATTGAGCACCAGAAAAACAAAGATAGAAACAGTGAAATTTATTTGACCCAGATTTGAACTAAGGTAACTCATAAGATAGGCATAGCATAAGATATCAGTTCAAATGTGGTCAGAGGTCTAAATTTTTTTCATTGTTTTTATCTTTGTATTTGAAATATACAAGAAATTGTGATTAATGGTAACATGATTTTCGTAAGACAAACACTACCAGAAAAAAAGTTTACAAAAGAAAAAAACAAATACGAAAATTAGTAAAAATAACTTGTATACCTATTTATGTAAATAAATCATCAACTATTTTAGTTCCCCTTAACATCCCCTTTAACTCAATTGGTAGAGAACTGTCGGGGCCGACAACGATATGGCAACACATAGGAGTTAAAATCCCGTTAGCAAGGTGGCATTTTTTAGGGCTCCGTACCCAAAGGGTAAAAACGGGACCCTATTACTGAGACTTCGCTGTCCATCCGTCCGTCCGTCTGTCCGTCTGTCACCAGGCTGTATCTCAAGAACGGTGATAGCTAGACAGTTGAAATTTTCACAGATGATGTATTTCTATTGCCTATAACTAAAAAACGGCTCGACCGATTTTGTTCAATATAGTTTTCATCGAAAGTACTTATAAGGTCTCATTTTCATGATTTTTTCCATAATTTTTTGACCCGTGGTTGAAAAGTTAGAGGGGGGGGGACGCAATTTTTTTTATCTTCGGAGCGAATATTTACAAAACTGCTGACTTTATCAAAAAATAATTAACCCCTATCATTTTTAAAAGACTATTCAACGACACCCCACACACTAGTGTTGAAACGAAAAAAAAAATCACCCCCACTTTAGGTGTTTGAGGTACCGAATTTTTTTTTTTTAGTTTTTATTCTACCGTTTTGTCGGTGTGATACATACACATGTTCATACCACAGCTTTCTAGTACTAATGATCACGGAGCTAAGCCGCGGACGGACAGACGGATATGGCGAAACTATAAGGGTTCCTAGTTGACTACGGAACCCTAAAAATTTTATGCTACGATCCAAGCAGGATCCTGCTTAGATTGTAGTAGATCGCATTCAATAAAAATAAAAAAAATTGGTATTTCCACATAAAAAATAGAATCGATAAAAATATTCTATAAAAATATCTAGAACAGCGCCATCTCTCTCGCAGTCTTCACACTTGCTGTAAAGCAATAGGGACAGGGGATCGTGCGTGTAAAGCGCACATCCTAGGGTATGGCTAATGCGCATAAGCATTTCAAACACATACGGCGCAGAGGGCGCTCCAGTAGCGTAATAGTTATGGAATGAAAGATTTGGTGTGATTGACGTAACGATCTAATAGCTCAGTTGGGAGAGCAATACGCCGGAAACGTAAAGGTCGCAGGTTCAAATCCTGCTTAGATTGTAGTAGATCGCATTAAATTTTTCTTTCTTAATTTACCTATGTGTCATTATTTATAAAAATAAAAAATGTGATATTTCCATATAAAAAATTTAATCGATAAAAAGATTCTATAAAAATATGTAAGCCTTTTACCTAATGTAGGTATTTCAAATTCAACTTTTCTACGCCCGCCCGTATTTTATCTTCACAAGAAAATATATGTCTAAACCTAAACAGCACCTTGCTTCTAGATCTAGATTACGGCAGTAATGTATTGGAAATCAATAACGCCAGTGACATTGTTTACTTTCTAGAAACTCACTCCCGCTCCCGCCGCTCGGAGACCTGAATATTAATCGGCAAAGTGAAATATCACGGACAGGATCAGTATGCGAAATTGTGAATATTATATGCAACCGGACCGATCCAGACTGAACCAAATATGTAGTAAGCACTTGTAAGGTTTTGTTATATGTGGACATACATTTTTAATTAAAAGTAGCTTTACTGACCATTCTGGTGACGTCATGACCGACGGCGGGTATAGCGAGTGGGGTGAGATGGCGCGCACGGGCATTCTCGGTCAGACTGTGAAACGGGATAGATCTATCTAACGGTGTTTATCTAGTTGTAATTAGAAAGTTAATCACCTGTGATTATACAAGTTAATAGTAATTGTGAAATAAACATTGTTACAATTCCAAAGTGTTCGTTATTTCCGAGGGTGCTTACATTTCAGAAGTGGGATAACGAAATTCCGTAAGTACTCGCCCACGTGTTATATTTCTTGCATGTTTTAGTGAACCTAAATAATTTATGGCGAGTCCTAACAGGCGCCTTATAGTTCTATTATAATGCTAAGGTGCCAGGACATATTGGTTTGAACTGTTGTATACTTAGCTCGATACTTGATGTCGTGGTGTAATCAATTTAATAGTTTGAATGGCAAGTTTGTAAAGCATAAACCTTTTAAATTACCACGTGAGTTACAATACAATATCAAGGATAGTCCAACACAATTTCGAAAAATTCAGGTTTTTCAGGATTTTCGATTTACCATTTATTAAGCCTAGGATGTACAGGGATTATTAAGGGGGGCAGAAATGTCGTTATTTTCGCGCTAGGACGCACCGTTTACGAGATATAAGCAAAAACAGCTGTATAGATTACCTTGCGTTTGCTCCCATCTATTGTTTGTTACTCTTTTCCTATGTGAATATTTCCTAAATATATGTCGGCGCGGGGCGTTTTAAGTAGATAGTACGTTGCTATCGAGACCCGCGAAGGGCGACGCGCATTCAGTTCAATGTTTATGTTAGCGGCATTGAGCTTTAGGTGATATTTGACGCATAGCAAAGGAACTCTTTGTTCATAGAAGCGGGGCAGTTTTATGATGTTAATGTAAACACTGCCGAACGTAGCCGTGGGTCTGAGAAATGTAATTTGATTATGTTGTTTTGTTCTAAGTTCTGGCTTGGGTGCCGGACGATGATACGGATTCGTTTCCGTTTCATTTAGTTGGTTCTCTGAGTTCATTTACTATTATTTAGTGTAGCGATTTAGTGATTACAGGCTTATTCTGTTACGTTAGTAATTTAGTGACTTTGTTTGTACTACCGACACTAATTGTGACTTTACTGTGCTTATGATGCTATTTGTCACTGTTATGTTTGTGGTGTGTAACTGGCCTTGTGAGCGTGATAGTACCCACTGTACCGCCCACTAAAGATGAACCCATCTGATGTTCAGAAGGCCTCTGCCGCTTATTCCCCGACATATATAACTAATACTTTGATGCGACGAGTTCTCAGATAATGGACGGAGGAGACGGAGAACGCCGGAGCTTAGAAACTCCCAGGCGTGAGTGCGACCGCTCCAGGTCACAACGAAGCGAGCCAAGTACTCGGCGTGGAAGCCGCAGTCGCAGCCACAGCCGCCGTTTGCGGGAGCGGGAGCTGGCGCTGAGACTGGAGCAGGAACGTGTTCGACAGATGGAGGAAGACCTGCAAAAGGACCGGGATGCCGAGCGTCGCTCACGGAGGAGAGAACGCTTCGGTTCGCCAAGGCCGAGTCGCGAGCGTCGCAGCCTGAGCCGGACGTCGAGAGCCGTGGCTAGCCGCCAGCCCCGCAGCCGCAGCCGCGAGGTGGGCGACAGAACGAGACGAGACCGAGCAGGAAGAGACTCCACGAGCATCGATCGACGTTCAAAAAGGTCATGTAGTCCTTCTTTCTCTTCTAGCGATGTTGTTAAAATTATTAATTCAATCAAAGATGTTTTACCGTCTCAGCCGACAACTCAGAGCCAAATTTCGGTTAACAGAAGCATTGACCATAAAAACATTATTCCAGAATTTAACCCTTCTGTTAAAAACCAGAGGATTGATGTCTGGCTAAAGAAAGTCAACGAATGCGCTAAAGTTTACGGCTGGGACGACAAGACTGTGGTACATTTTGCTATGCAAAAACTGACCGGGTTAGCTAAGACGTGGTTTGAAAGTCTTAATACTATCCTATTCTCATGGGACGAGTGGCAAGCTAAATTGGTTAACGCATTTCCATCAGAACAAAATTATGGGCAATTATTAGAAGATTTGTTGAAACGGAAAACTACGCATCAGGACCCTATTGAAATTTACTTTTACGAAAAATTAGCTTTGCTCAACCAATGTGAAATCACAGGTAGGCGGGCGGTCGATTGCCTAATTCACGGGATAGAAGACAGGACTATGCGTTCTAGTGCTTTAGCGTTACGGTGTGAGGAACCCGATCAGCTGCTAAAATTCTTGATGAGTATTAACAAAGACCATTCAGTACAATTTCCGTTGAGCAGAGAAAGAAATACGACCGTTGACGTTAAGGGGTCTAATAGAGCCGGTATGAACATCAACGCTAACATATTTTGTTACAATTGTAAGGAAAAGGGACATATCTTTTCTCGGTGTCCCCTACCTCTAATTAAATGTAGTACTTGTCAAAAGGTGGGACATAAACATGAGATGTGTAAGCAAAAACCGGACTCGGGGTCGGCAATGGCTGACACTGTACCTAAGCTATGTGCATAACTAGCAGGGTCAAGCTTATTTAACAAATTTATAAAGCCAGTAACAGTAAATGGGGTAACAGTGGGAGCATTTGTCAAACTGGGTAGTGATGTCATTCAGATACACGAACCTGGTTTCTCTCATCTCGGGTTTTCTCATGGTCGCGTCCCATAAATTCTACCTGAATCGAGGGATTAAGCATATACTGAATGCAGTGGCGAGACAAAGTTCTATGGGCGAGACGAGCAATACAATATAACGATCCTCGACTCGCTCATAGCACAGGGCCTTAGATCGGATGAAAATGGATGGTATAGGAATAAGGGAGGTTTCAGTGGGGACTAAATAATATGATAAAAAAAAAAAAAATTATCAGTGGGCACCAGCTGAAATTATGTTCGGAGTCAAGGTGATAAGGGAGTATAATCTCGTATTAAATCGAATAATAACAAGTCGCCAACTGAATCATCCCTAACGTCTGTATTGACAAGGCTGAAGGGGCTCAAAAACTACGTGATGATCAGGGTATAGCCCCCGCGAGTTTTTATAAGAACGGCGTTTTAATTAGGATTACATAACGATATTAACATAATGACAAACGATGTTTCATATGTACGATGTACGATGAAAACGAATTACTGCAAATGTATTTTTTTTATCTCGTTTCAGGTCAAGTGCTAGAAGACGCGGAAAAGGTTGGCGTGCTTAGCTTGGCTTGGAACGAGACAATTGGATTTCTACATATGCTTAGCTGCATATATGGTTACTTGGTTACAAGGCTATTTGGTTACAAGGTTACAAGGTTACAAGGTTACAAGGTTACTTGGTTACAAGGTTACTTGGTTACAAGGTTACTTGGTTACAAGGCTATATGGTTACAAGGCTATTTGGTTACAAGGCTATCTGGTTACAAGGCTATTTGGTTACATGGATACTTGGTTATAAGAAAGCTGGTTACAAGGTTACTTGGATATCTAGTTACTTTGGATTAATTGTTACATGAGAAAAATATTGTCAATAGGATATTTATGATTTTATAGTTTCTTATGTATACTTTGCATTTATGGAAAATAACTAATCGGATTAATTTAGAGAAAAATTAGATTAGTTAGAGTTTTGTAGTGATATTATGATTATTACGTATTTTAAGTATATAGTAAATATTTAATAACTGTTTACAAAGATGTCTATACAAAGTCATATTGATCCATAAATATGAGAGTTCGTTGAATTGTATAATATTTGGTTGTTATCTATATGTATACTCCTTGCTGAGAGTGTCCTTGGTCGCCGAGTGTAAGGTTTTGGTTTCACCCGATACGTGCCTGGGGACATGCACGTCATCAGGATGGTCGAGTGTAAGGTTTTGTTATATGTGGACATACATTTTTAATTAAAAGTAGCTTTACTGACCATTCTGGTGACGTCATGACCGACGGCGGGTATAGCGAGTGGGGTGAGATGGCGCGCACGGGCATTCTCGGTCGGACGGTGAAACGGGATAGATCTATCTAACGGTGTTTATCTAGTTGTAATTAGAAAGTTAATCACCTGTGATTATACAAGTTAATAGTAATTGTGAAATAAACATTGTTACAATTCCAAAGTGTTCGTTATTTCCGAGGGTGCTTACACACTTATGTTTTGATATTTGAAAGGCATACAAAATGGTTCAACCAAGAAATTACAATTTACAAGCGGTTTTTGAGAACATCTAAAGAAAGAACCTTCTGCAGTTTTATTTTTTAATCTGTGTGATTATCTAGTATAATATGTTGGATAACACTAATCCCATGATCATGATAGTATAAGTGTGCGATGTGTTGAGATTTCCCACGATTTCGCATTCGTGTTTCCAATGACACTTCGCTTTCGTTCGCTGCATTTAGTGTCGTAAAATATGACAGAAAAATTCTTAGCATAATTACAACGGCAAAAACAATGATAAATTGTATCTAATTTTAAATTATAATTGACTGAGCGAACGAAGCTTATGCGTTTCAGCTTCGTATTTCCGGATAATTGGATTTTGGGATGTCCGTTTATCCAGATTTTCGGCAGTTTTCGCCTACAGGCCGCATTTCTCTTTATAACGAGATAATTTGTACACTAAACATGTAACTTGACAGCTGCAATATTTACTTCCCAGATCAGGATCACGGTCAATGACGCTTATATATGTCAAAATGGCGTTATATTTGAAAAAAAAAACGGCATGTCCGAGTAGGACTCGCGCCCGAAGTGTACCGTACCAATATTGAACAAAAAACACGTTCTTTGTATGGGGTCCTCCTTTAATTTTTACTTATTTTTTATTTTTATTATTTGTTGTTATAGCGGTAACAAAAATATACGTTCTGTGAAAATTTCAACTGTCTAATACCTATAACGGTTTATGAGAAAACGCCCGTTGAACGAAATATCATGCAAAAAGCCCTATTTTTGTACGGGAGCCCCCCTTAATTATTACTATTTTTTTATCATGAATCCTGGTGACAGACGGACGGACGGACGGACAGCAAAGTCTCAGTAATAGGGACCTTTTGGGTACGGAACCCTAAAAATGAAATGATAACACCGAGATAATCAAATGATTCCAGCTTAGTTACTTGTGATATAAATTCCTTTTTTTTTACTTTTTGTTGCGTAATTTGTGCCTACGCATTACGCAACACGGCGGGACCAAAATCACATCGCTATTGAGAACTTGGTACATATAATATTTGATACGCATCTGACACTTTCCGGAGATCAACAAGAGCGTTGCCATGGCATAAGCACCATTCGGTGCCATTTGACTCCTATTAAGTGATTCACGGAGCGCTAATATGATAATAACCTATCTACTTATAAAATGTCATATTAGCTGTCTGTTATATTAGCTGTGTGTTATATTAGCTGTCTGATGTCCCCAGATCTTGGCATTTTTACAGTATGGTAACTACTGAATAAAATTTTACAAAACGAAATGTTTACAATGAAGTGAAAAATTTAATGGTTTAGGCGGGTTCGAACCTGCGTTTCCAGCGGCTTTCCGGGTCAAAAAGGGCGTCCTACCTATTGGACCACTGAACCATATGCGAGATCCATTGAATTTTTCAAACAGTTGCTACTTGCATGCCTAAGGGTGGCATCGTAGCGCCATCTACCGTAAAGATTCCGACTTCATGATCGGCACCATCGTCTCAAATTATGTTGTGAATCGATAGTAACGATGTTACACACAAACATTTTTTTATGAAAGCAATAGTTTTTTATCTTTACGGTAGATGGCGCATGGCGTTGGTGCGTAAGAAAAAACTGGTTGAAAAATTCTATGACTATCGCATCAGGTTCAGTGGTCCAACAGGTAGGATGCCCGTGCTAGTCTGGAAAGCCGTTGGAGATGCAGGTTCGAACCCTGCCTGAACCATTAAACTTTTCGCTTCATTGTAAACATTTGGTTTACCCTGACAGTCGTTACTGCTTTAATAAAAATAAAAAAAAATACAGAAGGTTTAGCTCTTTGGTCTTCGTAACAGCTGTCCAAGGGGCGTGGAAACGCAAATAAACCACTCGTTCGCTTCTATGAGTGGCTACGAACGTACACCGATTTTCACGCGTGTGTACCTAAACTGTTTTCTTCACGCGTCACAGTGAGCCCGACATGATTCCATTACACGTCCGCCATCTTTACACAACAAAATATAATTTAAAGCGTACATTTTAGCACAATTGGACCGAGAATAATTCAGCTGTCAGACGTCAGTGCGACAAGGGTGCTTCACAATAGCACGTCGCGTCACATAGAACTGTGTCACAATATCGACTGTAACGTGAAATGTACATTGTCATTTGTTGAACGCGGGTTTTCTTTGGATTATTCTTGTACGGTTTGGAATTTCCATTTTCACTACAACTATAAATATAATGTTTTGCATTTTATCACGGCCGCTGTTTAAAAGCTGTATTGGCAAGTGTTTCGACTTCATTCGTTTTCGTTTAATGTTTTTGGTAATTTTCGGCCAAAAATCTTGATTCGACCATATTTTCGTTTCCGGCCATAACACGACCGAGTCTTCGGCCAAGCCGAAAAATAGAACTCCATGCGTAAATTTCGCGTCATTCAGCCCAGTTTGTGCCATGTGTAGGTATTTGCTTGCCATTGCCGACGATGTGGTTGGCACAGTTTGCAGACACCTGCCTCCTGAGCCGGCGTCCCGGGTTTGAATCCCAGCCGGGGCAAATGTTTGTGTGATGAACTCGAATATTTGTTCTTGGGTCATGGATGTTATCTACTATATATGTATTTATATAAATGATAAATGATGATACATGATAATGTTTATTTGCAGAAATTAGATGGTTTAACATAATATATATATATATATATGTACATCTCCAAATTCAGCTTAAATAAGCATGCAAACGATAATTATGACTAAATTTTTTTATATTCAAAATGTACAACAAAATAAAGCGTATCCTTCTTAAAAAAAAAACTTATTATAAGTTTTAATGTTTAAAAACTCTTTTATAGAATTAACATTTAGTTCACTTAGCCATCAAGCAAATAGTTTTTTTTTTTTAACAATTGAATGGGGAATTCTTTCTAGTCTCTCAGTAGCTTATTAAATATCTTAATGCACATAAAAAAGGGCTGCGAGTTGTGTGTGTAAGTCGAGTTTTAGGTACATGTAATAAGTTTCCTTGTCTAGATACGTGATTATTATAATATGTATTATAATAATCACTCCTAAAAGACTGTGATTGACAAGTATTTGGTCACAGTCACAGCGCAATGTTGACAATTCTACATTTGCGATTCCTCTCGCTTATAGTCCGACAAGAAAATGAAGAAATTAAAAATTGGCAATATGGTGTAATGTGCCGTCCCGTTTTAGAGACGACACTACAGTATTGCCACTTTTTAATTTCTACTCTTTTATGTCGCACTGTACGTGACAAACAAATTTCGATTGTAATAAGTTTTTTTTTTAATCGTTTACTTTATTTACTTCGCACACATGCAGTACTTTTCAATATGAATTTAATCAAGCTAAACCCGTTCACTGGAATTAAATGTGACCCCAATATTATTCATTTTATCGGCCTTTCCAATATCCGTATCGGGCGGGAATTAAGTAGTCTTCTAGTGATTAAACAGTCATAAGTGTGTGTGTCAGGCTTGTGTGTGTGCCAGGCTTTTGTGTGTGCCAGGCTTGTGTGTGAGGGGCTGCTATTGTGGTTACAAAAGTAAATAAAAAACCGACCAAGTGCGAGTCGGACTCGTGCACCGAGGGTTCTGTACAAACACTTATCCCATCTTAACTGACCGAATTAAGTTAAGTTTGCATCTGGTTCGCAATGCATACAAATATGGTGCAAAGTTAACGCAAACGATCACGTCTGTTGTATGGGAAACCCACATAAATATTTATTTTATTCTTTTTTTGTATTCGTTGTTATAGAGACAACACAAATTACATCGTCTGTGAAAATTTCAACTGTCTAACTATCACGTTGTCATGAGATACTCCCTGGTGACGGATGAACAGACAGACAGACGGACAGCGGAGTCATAGTAATCGGGTCCCGTTTTTAGGGTTCCGTAGTCAACAAGGAACCCTTATAGTTTCGCCATGTCCGTCTGTCCGTCTGTCTGTCTGTCTGTCTGTCTGTCCGTCCGCTTAGCTCCGTGATCATTAGTACTAGAAAGCTGAAATTAGGTATGAGTATGTGTATGTATAACGCCGACAAAACGGTAAAATAAAAACTAAAAAACTTTTTTTTTTCGGGTACCTCCCGTACACCTGAAACGGAGGTGATTTTTTTTTTCGTTCCAACACTAGTGTGTGGTGTGTCATTGAATAGGTCTTTTAAAAATTAATACGGATATCCGAACATTATTTTTTGATAAAGTCAGCAGTTTTGTAAATATTCCCTCCGAAAATAAAAAAATAGTGTCCCCCCCCCTCTAACTTTACAACCAGGGGTCAAAAAATTATGAAAAAATTCATGAAAATGAGGCCTTATAAGTACCTACTTTCAATGATAATTATATTAAATAAAATCGGTCGAGCCTTTTTTAACACGTTCACTGCGGTACGGGGGCCTCCGAGCCCCGTACGACGTCGTCGTTCAGTGCGGGGGACAAAAAACAGTGTTTACTCGCTGGTGCGGAGCCTGTAACTTTGGTATTTTTTTCGCTACAATAGACACAAATATATAATTATGATCCTTTTTTAAAGTCTAATCAGGTGGTATATAAAAGATAAACGGGGTCCCACGAACCCCGTGCCGACCACAGAACAAAAATTGTCTTCCAGTGCGATACGGGGTACTGAGAACGCCGTAATAGATATTAGCTGACCCGTACGGGCTAATGAGCTCAGTGTCACTAGTGCAGTAATTATTGCAAATCTTGTTATCGGTAAATTGTATCTCAGATAAGATCATACAGAGAAGTAAAAGAGGTGTCTCGCAAGCAATTACAAAACCTGAGTGCGTATTAAAATTTAATAAAAAAAAAAAGGCATAGACTTCAGCCACCAAATGTCTGCTCATTTCATTCTACATTAAAGCGAGGTCTCAAATGGTACGGAGCTTATATTTGGAACAGCGATGATCAACTCTTGGATTGTACACAACTTCAAAAAAAAAACCCCTGTGTTTAAATTGTTATTATTTAGAATACAGCTCAAATGTATGTATGTGCAATATTTTGTATGTTAGTCAAGTTACTTAAGACTGTTCCACTTGTTTATTTTTTATATATACAGTTTAAATCGCATTTAAAACATAATTATGATTAAAATTTATCGTTTGTTTTTATTCCCATCACTATCAACTTATCGACACACACAAAGTCTGTGCGGTCCGGGGTCCGCTAAACCCCGTACTCTGTCAATTCTAGCGCGATACGGGGGTAATAGAACCCCGTACTTTCTTTTCCTCCTAATTTAATAACCTTTCATCGTGTCTACGTGCGGAAGCAGGGTCACATAGGTCACATTATACTTTTTGAATTGATTAAGACAAGTTTGTAAAAAAATATGATTTCAGGATTTTAGAGCAGTTTTAACTGACGGGGGCGGGGCACTTTTATACCCGTAACGCATCAGGGCGAAAACAACTACGGGGTCAATCAGACCCCGTTACGCACTGAAATTCAGGACAGAGTTTTAGGTTGCCGCAGTGAACGTGTTAAGTTATCGCAAAAATTCATAATTTTCTTTAAAATTACGTAAGTGCCGCGCAATGTCCTTACACTTCGAACGTTATACATATTGGTTATGTGCCATACTGTATTAAAACATTTCGTTCAATATGATGCGTATAATCGATAACTTCCAGAAGGTAATAAGTTATTACTGCTACTTTGGCGTTTACAACCTTTTTTATAGAGCTTTAAATCATTCTCGTAATTTTCGTCTATTGTGAAGGATGGGCAACTACGGAACCCTACACTGAGCGTGGCCCGACATGCTCTTGGCCGGTTTTTTTTGGATTCGTTGTTATAGAGGCAACGCAAATTACATCTTCTGTGAAAATTTCAACTGTCTAACTATCACGCTGTCATGAGATACTTCCTGGTGACGGATGAACAGACAGACAGACGGACAGCGGAGTCATAGTAACAGGGTCTCGTTTTTACTCATTAGATACGGAACCCTAAAAACTACAGTAGTCTCTTCAATCTTCTACTGGAATTTATTGTTTGTTTGTGACATGAAACGCAACTGACGGGCGACCGATATTGCTGAGAATGACTGCCAATTTAGTGTTTGGACAACGAAAGGAAGGCGGAGCTGATCCCGCTGATGTGTAATGTAGGCTACTAGCAGCGAATCTGTTTTGGCTAAAGTATTTTCATCATCATCATCATGTCAGCCGATGGACGTCCACTGCTGGACAAAGGCCTGCCCCAGTTTTCCACAAAATCAGTCTTGCGCCGTCCTCATACAATTTCTGCCCGCGATCCTAACCAGGTCGTCGGCCCACCTTGTTGGGGCCTTCCCACGCTGCGTCTTCCGGTCCGCGGTCGCCACTCCAGAACCTTTCTGCCCCAAAGGCCATCGGTTCTACGAGCAATGTGCCCCGCTAGCAATGTGCCCCGCGTACTTCTTTTTTCTGATAATCGATTACCAAGATGTAATTTTTATTAGTTATTTAACGCTGAGAGAATAAATTGCAAGGTTTGTTTTTAACTTAAATTTTACTACAAGGTTACTTCGATATTCGAAATTTAAACTTCGTATCATGCCGTCCCTTCATCCAAATACTGTTTAACACGAGATTGACAAGGATAGCACGGTACAAACTTTCGGAGTAGCCCTTCTGTACAATATAAAGGTCTCCATGCAGAACGCTCTTCGCTTTAGATGGTTGTATTTTTAATCAAGCCCTCACAGAGACTGTGTAGTAACACCTTTATTAGTTTGTGCGCTCAAACGGGCGAAAATCCAATAAAGATTCAACTTTCAAGGCACTTTATACGTGTCATGAAATGCCGGATCAGTAGACATAATATCTGGGGGCACGGTAGTGCCCCCGCCAAGACGAACAAAAAAGAGGCGGGGCACTACCTACCTTTTCTCGAACCGTTTCGTCTCATTTTCAAACCCTCATAGTTTCGTCCCAGTCCCGTCCAGAGCGCCCAAATTCACAGGTTAAGATGCAGTTAGGGAACTTATGAAATGTACTAAATTTCATTGATCTAGCTTTTATACTTTAGGTTTTATTGGTACCTAAAATACGCCGATTTTGCCACTCACTTATACACTGACGTATCAAAACCTCTGGGGTACTTCCCGATGACCTAGAAAGCTGAAATTTGGTATGTAAGCTAGTATTAGTACACAAACAACAAAATAATTCTACAACTTGGAACTTTTACCCCCCAACCCCTTAAACTAGGGGATGGAAGTTTGTATGAGAATTCTGCAAATTTTGATACTAGAGGTCTGAAAATTGGTATAGGGACTCCTTGTTATAAATAAAACACATAATATTCTAGGATTTTTAGAAAATCACCCCCCCCCCCCCCCCCTTTAAATAAGGGGATGTAAGTTTGTATGGGGTTCCCATAATAGGGGATAAAAGTGTATATATATATGGGGCTAAAAGTAGGTATTTCTTAAATACACAATTATTACTACTTCTGTATCTACACTGACTTCGTATTTTAAATATTTCTTTATAGACCTACCAAAATGCGATAATAAATGTAGCACAATTAACACGCGGAATTTTATATTTTATATTGTTGAATCAATGATTTTTATATCCATCTTAAGCAGATTTAAGCGTAAGACGAATGCTTAAGAGGAAATGATATCAACAAGAGAAATATGCAAAGATAGAGCTCTGAAGACTGATGCTCAAGAAACGCTACAGCCCAAAATAAATAAAAAAGCTAGGGCACCTTACAAAAAGAAATAAGATCCCACCAAAACATTTCATGTAAAATTGGCGGCCAAGACTCACATGCTCATAACGCTTTCACTGTAAAAAGTTATCAGATCCCAGGAAAAGCCAGTACCTTAAATAAGTCCAACGGACCGTTTGGCCCATTACGGTTTATATATTTACGGTAACCTATGAAACAGCCAAGCCATACTTTTGAAACCAAGGTGTAGGGTTAGTAAAGTCAGGGCTTAGGGGCTTGGCTTTTCCTGGGATCTGATAACTTTTTACAGTGAAAGCGTTATGAGCATGTGAGTCTTGGCCGCCAATTTTACATGAAATGTTTTGGTGGGATAGATGTTTTACAAGCACTAAAGTTAATAGCGGATAGCAACACCAGAGTTGCAATCACGAACACAATTGACAACAATATTATTAAAACTATCGTGAGACATCATTAATAATTATAAAAACGGTTTAAACTCACGTAAAAATTGTCGGGAACGGCCCGACATGTTTCGAACTCATATAGAGCTCTCCATCAGGGGCAGCTATCCGCAGTGTGGGATTTTTCCTCAATTTTGTTGACCGTGTCTTTATGGCTTTAATCGTTGCTTTATTATATAAGAAAGCCAATACAGAAACTCCCAGTCGTCTATTATGTTTACTTTTCAAGAAACAATTTTTTAAAGATTAGGTCAATGACGTCAACAAAACAAGTTTATACTTTATTTTCTCAAGTAATGTCAATGAAGCGCCAATATTTTTCCTGTGACTTACGGGAACAATATTTAGCAACGTCAAAAAAAATACAGGACTGTAAAATGTATAATTCCTAAGATAATACATGTTGTTGTTTTATAACATATAATTTTATATTTTCATAGTTTATTGACGGTCGCATTTTATTTTACCTGTAAAGGACGTATAAGGAGTGCACCTACCTTCTCTCAAATTTTCACCATTTTATCATGTCGGAGATAGAATTTATAGCGTTTCTATGTTGTTGTGCTATTTCTATGCGAATAGGGTTGTCGCAAATAATATAAAAAGTGAAGTTTCTGTTCCGCTTACTTGACTGTCCTTTAGGCACAGTATAAAGACAACTCAGTAATAAAACTCCGGCGGCAAGAACGCCAATGATACCTACTCCGCTCGGGAGCTCAGGGTTGTACCTACATATTTGTCGGGTGACATTTATAGTTATTTTGTACGTTTGTGTAGTTTTCGATATTATTATCTAACACTTATTAAGTATACATATAATTATAACCTTGTAATAGACAATACAGTACGATTACTGAAATATATTATTACTATAAGTACTAAAATCTAATGAAAAATGAAAAATAGTCCATTTGGTTATAGATTATTTTAAACAGCAAGGTTGGAGCCTCCTACTTACTAAGCAATTAATTCTTGCTTGTGTCAGGAGACACCGCTCTTCCACAGCAAAGAATGGTAAATTACCCATAATAAACTACTATGTTTATACTATTTGACAACTTAAATACTATTTGATTATTGATACATAGATTTTAGATTAAAATCTAATTCATGGAATTAATGCTCTATACTACGATTAAACAAGATTGTTTCATATGTGTTACACGACTAGTAGGATTACCAACTTAGTTATAGATGTGTGAGGTACGGTAAAGTACCTATCTAAATTATTTTATCTTTGATCTAGGCAGCGCGTGCCGCGCGGCTCTTTGCAAAGAATTCTAGAAAAGCACATAGCACAATGAAGTTTATTATAATTATAACGAACTAGCTTTTGCCCGCGACTTCGTACGCGTAGAACTCGTTAATTGATATTGACAATTAGACTTTCTGGTATTCAATAATCGTATGGAATCTAAATGTTCTATGCTATTGAGTGAAAGTGATGGACTAAATACAAAACATACTTTTTGAATATTTTTGGAGTCATCCGAGGCTAAGACTCATTCGATTCAATGTTATGCACAGAAATGGCTCGGCCCTCCGTCGAGCTAAGATTACTAAATGTTGTTTGTCCGATATTTTCCGAAGTTGACCGAATATTAAAAATCAGATTTCATATTCTGAGTAGGAGGACCCAAAAGCCCCCCAATACCGAGTTTCAGCCCCCTCAGACCAATTTGAAATTTTCGAAAAAAAAAGTTACCATTATGATATTTTTTTCCACGACTGTACTCGGGTGATGGGTCCCCTATGACATTTGTTCTAGCATCCCCCTTCCCATCAAAAGCCGTTTAGGAGATACGGGACTTAAAAAAAAATCTCCATACAAATCTTGTTTTTTTCGATATTTTCCGACTTTGACCGAATTTTCGGACACCGATTTCAGATTCATATTTGTGAGCCCCAAATGCCCCCCGATACCGAGTTTCAGCTCCCAAGCACCAATTTGAAATTTTGGAAAGAAACCGGCCAAGAGCATGTCGGGCCACGCTCAGTGTAGGGTTCCGTAGCTCATCCTCCACAATAGACTTAAGTTACGAGAAAGATTTCAAGCTCTATAAAAAGGTCGTAAACGTCAAAGTAACTGTAGTTACTTATTACCTTCTGGAAGTCAACTTACGTCCTTTTAAGAAAATTATGAAATTTTGCGATAACTCAAAAACGGCTCGACCGATTTTGTTCAATATAGTTTTCATTGAAAGTTAAGGCCTAATTTTAATGAATTTTTCCATTATTTTTTGACCTCTTACTTAAGAGGGGGACGCTATTTTTTTTTATTTTCGGAGCGAATATTTACAAAACTGCTGACTTTATCAAAAAATAATGTTCGGAGACCTCTATTATTTTTGAAAGACCTATTCAACCACACCCTAACCTAGTATTGAAACGAAAAAAAAATTTTTTAGTTTTTATTTTACCGTTTTGTCGGCGTGATACATACACATACTCATACCAAATTTCAGCTTTTTAGTACTAATGATCACGGAGCTAAGCCGCGGACGGACAGATGGACATGGCGAAACTATAAGGGTTCCTAGTTGACTACGGAACCCTAAAAAGCCATTCGTCATTTTGAATTTAATTTGATTCGATAATTTTCACATTCATAAGTTCATAATAAATACAGCGAAGTCGAACAAGACCCCTGTGCTTGTCCACAAACTGAACTGGTCAAACCTGTTTTGTGGAGTTTGTGGATACACCCTCACGCGCATCATCATCTTTATGTATGATGATTATAATAAAGTATTTTATATTGCTTTTCATACACAAATATATTATATATATCGTTCGGAGGACTTATATTATGTTTCCTAACTCATGTGCGTTGCAGTCAAAGCGGGCGCAAACGAATGGATACATGCTTATTACGGCCGAATAGAAAAATTTCATTCGCAAAAAGAAAATAACACTTCGTAATTAAACTTGAAATGTTATATACTTGAAAAGTGGCAACCCTAACTTAATTATTTGATGATTCATATCTCGCGACTCCGACAATATTTTCATTTAATTTTTTTTCTTAGTAGTAGTGCTTCTTATATACTTTTCGTTAGTTTTAAAATAAAATGCGACGCTTGGCAGATTGTCAAGAAAACAATATTTTTGAAATTATGAGAAAATTGGTGATACCGTCCTCTAGAGTCATCAACTTCAATTTTTAATAAATGATATCGATGAATTAAAACTACCTTAATATAAACACGTAAGAATATTTTTTTAAAAGAGGCATGAAATGTGAGTAATTACAATTTTCAGGTTTCTATGGAATTCTATGGATGTTTCTCTATTTTTCGAATATATCCAAATCTATGATACATAGCACTAAGGGAGTTTCAATGTTCGCTATCATTTAATATGGTAAGCAAGTTAATCAACAAAACAGAGTTTCGCAAAATTGAGGAAAAATCCCACACTGTGGTGCTGCTACGGACGCACGTATTTATCTCAATAAAGACGTAATTGACAAGTCCTGACATTTTTTACATGAGTTCAATTGAAACTGCTTTTATAATAATTAAAATTGAAAAAAAAATCAAGTAGTGTTAAGTATAAACTAATTTAATTCGTCTATTATCATAGAACCCAAAAGTTGTATTTGATTATAACAGCTAGTTATTAAAATTTCAAATAAAATGTGAAAGCAGCGTCATTTAAGAGGCCTTATTCCTTTTAAAATGCTGATTGTTTAGACATTGTTCTCTATGATCAAACATGTTTCTTAACATATTATTGATGTTACTGCCTAGAACAGGGCTATTTTGATTTATTGGTATATATTTGAAACGTTTGAATTTTTCATTGATAATTTTTGTTTCAAAAACTACTCGAAATGGACAAAATTCACGCGGAAAATTAGTTTTTCAAATTATTCTCGACTGCACGCAATGAAAGCGTGAAATAGCTATGTTACTACCTAGAACTCGGGGAAAAGTATTATTAACTTCAAAAAGTTGGTTAAAATTATCAATATATTTGTCGTAATATGAAAAAAATAAAATTTAAAAGGAATAAAGCCTCTTAAGAATCGGTCCTCTACATGACGTCACCTTGTGGAAAATTTGACAGCCACAACACCCAAAAAGAACAGTGGTACAATTTCCATACTAAATCCGCCTTAGTAATAGTTCGAGTGTATGATTTTGTGCGCTGTGACCAATCACTGCTTGCCTACACTCTTTTAGAATTATGAACTTTTCAAATGATTTTTTCAATCACAAATTGAGTTGGAATGATGATGAATTTTTTTTCAAAAAAAAAATTGTTAGTAATTCATTTTTTATCGTATGATACTTTCGATAAAAAATGGAAAAAAATCTAAATGTTCTCAATTGTATAAAACTTACGATAATAGTATTCGGATGTCTTTGTCAATATTTAAAAAAATAATTATTCATTACGTGGTAATTTTATTTTCTATTTTTCAGTGTGAAATAATTTGTTAACAACATCGGATATCAAATAATGGCGTACTTTAAGGAATACCTTCCCTTCCATACCTAATCAAAATATTATTTCCTTATGATGCAAAATACCTCATCCAAGTGAGCGAACCCACAAGTATACCCTAGTTTGCATGTAAAAGTTCCAAACGCGCCGAATTTGCAGCACTTAAAAGCCTTTTAAATGACCTCAGTAATTTTACCGGTTGATGTCGCCTCGCTGAGCGATATTTAATGGAAGTTGTCACCAATGGATTCTGACACGGCATGCTATCGTGATTTTAATGGGGTTGTCACCCGAGCGCCTGTAGGTTCTAGTTACAGAGTTGCCACGATTTTGCGACCAGCGACGTGGCTAGTAGTTGAGCGAGATCCGAGCGCGGCTATACGAGTGAGCGAGACAGACGTGCCGCGCACCAAATTTGTTGCATCTCCGTTAAGGAGCGTTTTCATTTAGTTTCCTGATGTTCTGAGCGAGCAATGGTCGTTCTTGCGAAATGAAAGATAGGTACAGGATTTTTGGAAGAAATCGCTTATGGTTTTCTTTTAGTGTTCCGAACAAAATGTGCGTTTAGAACACCAAGCCAAAATGCACCCTTAAGTGACCAAATTACTTAGGAATAGAACAGAACAGAAGAGAATATTGTTTATTATCAGGCATGTTATCCCATTTAAAAAATAAAATAAAGGGCATTATTATTATTTAAGACGTTGTGCACACGAGGACAAATTAAATTAGATTAAAAATTTAGTTTAAAATGTGCAAAATAAATGCAATAAAATTCAAATATGTATAAATGAATAAAAGCTAATAAAAAAAATATGAAATTAAGTTTTAAAACAGTATATGATAATAAAAACTTAAAAAATATGACTTTTTATTTCCTCTGCCAGCCCCAACAAATGCAGCATAAACGCTCGTATTTTTTGACTGCGTTGACATAGAATTTTTATTTTTTCACAATTCTAAGGGGTAGCGGTGTTGCGTATTTGATATTATTTTCAGCTTGATACCTCCTCGTGTTCCTAATAAAAAGGCATTCACACGCAGACAGACAGACGGACAACAAGATGATCCTTTACGGGTTCTGTTTTTGCCTGTTGAGGTACGGAACCCTAAAAACATTCTTTACAACAATCGCTTTTCCTGAGCTAGGTAAGCAAATTTTTAGTAACAACAGATTTTCCAAAATTGCCTACATAAATCGAAGCCTAGGCCTTTGGGTCACGAACTCACTAACGTATTTCGGGTCATGAATGCAATTTTCAGTCAAACAAGAGCGATTCAAGTCCGTGTATTGGTTTACAGGGTTCAATTTGCATTTGCAATTTTAATTCTGCAGTATCAGTGCGATTTGACGGAATTGAAATGTTTTTGATTAAGTTACGAATATTTTTTAGGGATTCAAACGAATGAAAACCTTTTGAAATTTTTGAACTAAAAATGGATTTGAAAGACAAACTATGACCACAAAGGCGTCTGGTGACTCGCCACTTATGAATGTGTCCCGTACTTTTGAGTATAAGATTTACAAAATAAAATAAAAAATACTAAAACTGCTTCTCTAGTTTGAGGATTGGCTTAATCACTTAATTTTAAGGAATGAAACTCGCCCCTATTGTGTGTATACATTCCCTGAAAATCATAGCCTGGGTTTCTTCCAGGCATGAGTGAATAATAGAGTGTTGCTGAGCCAGCGAGCTACACCTTTGACCCTAGTCACTTACCATCAGGTGTTAATGACGTCGATTGCTGGTATGTTATTTTTTTTCTTTAAAGGGGTCCTTGGACTTATCCTTTATTCCCTTAAGATCCGTGGACAGAAAAAGGTTAAGATCCGCTGATCTGGTGGGACAAAAAGCATACGCATTTATTTGCAAACTTCTTATTCTTTAAAGTTGATGACATCAATATATTCTGTTCTTGTATACATTGCTCCACATTGATAGATGGCCGGCCAGCGAGCAAATGAATAAATTATCTCCAATCGGTTATCGGAAATAGGTAACATTGTAAGCTCACAACGGGATTGTGGAGCTTCCAGGAACAAAAGTCCACTATTTGAGCTTCCATCGATAGCGCTCTGAATTTCAATACAAAGCTTGAATAGATGGGCGCGATAACAGATTGATCTGAATTTAGATCAATTTTGAATTTAATCTCCGATTTAACTGGGAGTTTGAAACGGTGATCTATCGCTTAGTTTGTTGTAATTAAATTGCAGTGATAATCTTATTAATAATTTCACGAGACGTATTTTATTGTATTAAGCGGTTAAGACTCATGTGAAAATGTCAGGAACGGCCAGACATGTTTCGAACTCGTATGGAGCTCTTCATCAGGGACTGCTGCAGCGGCGCGACGAAGTTAGAAAGAAGAAAGAAAGAAAACACATTTATTGCAGCGAAAAAGACGCACCACCATTACAAAGAACTTAAAAACTAAATCACTTAACATACAATATAAACTTAATTTAAACAGAAAATTATATATAGGTAGAGGTTAATGGTGCTGCCATGTCCACCGCAAAAGGACACCACTCAGCATAATGCTGCGGCATCGTGGGGATGTCGCAGCGCTGGTCTTCCGTGGGGCCTGAGGTAGGTAGGCGAGAACAGCGACAACGAGTCGGAACAGTTACCGCGGGTAGGGTCGATTGCAAAAAAAATGTACATAGTTAAAAGCTTAGTTAACATAAAATACGATCGCTTCCTTTGTGTGACGAAAGTTAGTCATACAAAATGAACGGAATCAATAAATTTTGTTTTAATTAAAGCCCTTAACTATGTAAAAAAAGGACGGGTTGCACTCCGGGAGTGCCGACAGAAGTGAAAACCTAAACATCAACGTTGTGCATTTTTCAATATTTTGGAATGTTTAGGGAATAATCTCGCACAAATTGTAAGTAAGTAAGTAAACACTTTATTGTACACAAAAACAGTTAGAAATACATCTATAACAAATAACATATAGGTACAAAGGCGAACTTGTAAGTAAGTAAGTAAGTAAGTAAGTAAACACTTTATTGTACACAAAAACAGTTAAAAAATATATCTATTACAAATAACATGGTACAAACTCTCACCACCTTCTATTTTCTGTTTAAATTTGTTTTCTCCGCTACCCAAATATAGTATATATATAATATATTTCTCTTTAGCGATACGACCGCCTATTGTCTACCATTGTTTAATTTAAGATTTCTCATGTAATATTTTTCTTGTTGGTGTGCAATAAAGTATTGTTGTATTGTATTGTACAAAGGCGAACTTATCCCTATAAGGGATCTCTTCCAGTTAACCTTTGAGCAGAGTGAGTACGAGAAGAAGATAGACAAACTAACACCGTGTACAAAAAGCTATTAAAAAAATAATAAGACTACTAATAATTACATATATAAAATATTAATACATGTTATAATGTGGATGTATCACAATTGATACTCCTAATATCAAGAACCAATGAGTCACGCGCACATTGCTTTAATGTATTATTGAAAAATAAACGATTTCCCTCGAATATGTCGCACTTCTGCTGCACCTACTCTGTATTAAGTTAAAATTTTCATCAATTTCACTACCCAAAAGGTTGTCTGGAAGAGATCGCTTTTCAGCGATAAGACCGCCTGTTGTCTACCGTTATTTATAAATTGTATTTGTCTTGTTTCCTTTTGTAAACTTTTATTGGTGTGCAATAAAGTATTGTTGTATTGTATTGTATGTCGCTAAAATTTGTCGCGCGTATATATAGATTAACGCTATAAAGTATGAAACATATTACAAGTGCTAGCTGTGCCCCGCGGTGCTACCCGCTGTTAAAAAGTAGCCTATGTGTTAATCCAGGGTGTCAGCTACCTCCATACCGCATTTCATGAAAATTGGTCCAGCCGTTTGAGAGCGAAGAAATAACAAACATACACTCACACACACCCACACACACTCACAAACTTTCGTCTATATAATATTAGTGAGATAATAAAAACCTGTTTTTTCACCGCCTACAACTTATCTGCTTTGCTCAAAGGTTGACTGGTATTGATGCCCAATGGCATTAAGTCCGCCTTGTGTGCGTTTGAACTATCCGATTTTATTCTATCTCACTGACACTTGATTTCTATTTTAATCTGTATTTCTTACTAATGTAAGTTTATGATTACGCTTCACCATCTGTCACTTACAACATTTTGTTGTTCGAAGGCCCCTTTCTTTGAAACAGACACGGTTGCTAGGTTACCAATTGTTTATACATTATTTAGAAATTAAAATGTCACAATGAATAAAAAGTGGTGTTTTGTATGGTTTTCCATTTATTGTTAAATAAACCCTTTTATGAATGAATGCCCTCAAAGTTTGTAGCCTATGTCCTATTCGGATATCTAAGCTACATTACTGCAGAATTTTACGCAAATCTTTTGTGTAGTTTTTGCGCAATAGTGGAACGTAAAGTCACCGTCAATTGAAATTGCAAATGTAGCGACTTTACATACAAACATTCACGTATTGTAATATATATTTGTATTACATCTATTATGTGTAGGTACATATGTATATTTTCTCAAACATCCAAGGAAATGTCGTTCTTATGATCGTGGTAATAGACCGCGAAATACGTCTTTGTATAGCAATTGTTGAAGATTCGTTCTAATTTCAAATTAGAACGATATAAAGGAATTTCATACAACATTATTGGCCGTAGCCAACAAAGAGATTGTCTTTTGTTTCAGTGGGGTTTATTTCTTTTATTGATAATCTATGGCATACTGCCAATAAAAAAAAAACTTAGTTTGTGCATGTATATTTACGTTTTATTTCTTATATTTAACTAGATTATTAAATTAGATTAAATCAGATATTCAATAAAATAAACAAGGAATCACGTTTATTGTTAAAAACTATAACAATATCTAATTAATAAGGTGTTGTCATTTTTTATAAATAGAATCATCTTAACATTTGGTGGCAAAAACATTGACCCGAACAGCTTAAAAAAATAAATTTGTTTTTTTTTATTAAATTTGAAATAAATTTGTTTTTATATGAATATATAAGTTGAACATTTGTATTATTTCCTTGGATATATTTGAGAAAAGCACTATACAAGCCTCGGCGCGAACAGGGATTATCGGCCTCGTATCTCTAGATGGCCTCGTTATCACTCGGCCATCTATTACTACTCGCCCAATAATCCCCTATTTCGCGGCCTCTGCAGTAATGTACTATTTTATAAATTACTCACTTATTTTCTTCCGCTACTTCTTCGTTAATAAATGGACTTTCTTCCATTTCCATCTTTGAATTCTTCGTCCCTTTTTTCCATAATAAATACACTTTCTTCCATTTTCATCTTTGAAGCACTTTATTTATATACACGAATTTCTCAAGTATACAAACGATTGACACATGAGCAGTCAACACACACGCGCAGGCGCTAAGTATATTACCCCATCTCTATCCGTCAAAGAGATTTAACATTAAATCTCTTTGCTATCCGTCCTACGAGCTAAGCTTTTCGATCAGCACGTCTTTCACAACTTTGACACGCGACTCTTTTTCGCCCGACATATACTATACCTGTCACTTTCCTGTCAATACTGTGTAAAAAAGACAGGCGACGCTAAGTCGCGCGACATGCAAAGTCGCGCCATGTTGTACTAGCCCCGGATCTGACGATTGACATTGTCTGACGCGAGTTTAACATTTTTTACCCATCTAAAAAAGTGCCAAGCGCCGCTAAAGAAGTTTTCACTTCAAAAAATTGCAATCGACCCGGTAGCTTTCACTTGAGTGTAGACCAATTAGTACAATAATTAACCCTTAAATGCATGATAATGTATATTTACACGTTACTAAAATGACACAAGTCAAAATCTGAATATTGTCAATAAAGCTTTTGTCAAGATCGTCCCGAAATCTCAAACGTGGATATCATTTCAGAAATGAAATTAGTGTAATAGTATGCATTTAAGGGTTAAAGCAGTGATGTTAACAGGAAGATACACAAAATATTACGGAGTATAAACGGCGGAGATTAACCTCACTAACTAACTAGGCCTCCCACGAGGTAGACAAATAGGTCCTCATCATTTATAGAGAAGCACGATTCGCTTCACTCATGGTTCAAAGACAGATTCCTGAGCGTAGCGAGCATGTAGCGAGGCTTTCAAGACACAAGAAGCCAAATAATGTTGCAGCCGTAAGGGACATACATCTTTTCACCTTACTACACGATATTATAGATATATAAGAATTTAAAAATATGGCATTAATTTAGCCATATTTTAAATTAAATTAAAAAATAACCTTCATAAACATTCTGACGATCTGGTACTACATACACACATATTGATAAAATACCCAAGTAGTTCACTGGCTGCGTAAGTACTTAAACAGCCTTTATATAGATATCGCAAACCTATTCCAGCAACACTTCAGGGTGGAGTCACCTATGAGCTCCGTGTATCGACATGCTGGTGCTGACCCTGTCTCCCCGGAGCGTAGCGATTCTTTTGTGGCAAATGAGGTGTCTAATGTCATAAAGGGCATGGTAAGAGGTAAATCTCCGGGGCATGACGGTCTCAGCATCGAACACCTGAAGTATGCAGGGGCTCACTTGCCAAGGGTGCTCGCTATATTCTTCTCACTTTGTGTAGGCCATACATATCTACCGACCAATCTAATTAGAACTGTGGTAGTACCTATAGTAAAGGATAAGACTGGTGACCCTTCCGATGTGTCTAATTATAGACCGATATCGCTTGCTCCCGTTATATTTAAAGTGCTGGACGGGCTGCTTGAGGGACAAATGGATAAGCACATCTCCCTTAATGACTCCCAGTTTGGATTTCGTCGAGGACTTTCGACCGAAACGGCTATTCTTTGCCTCAAGCGGTCTGTTCAGTACTACACATCCAGAGGTTCTCCTGTTTTTGGTTCCTTCCTGGCCTTGTCCAAGGCATTTGATCTTGTATCGTACGACATTCTGTGGGACAAGCTAAGAAAAGAGACCACACTACCACCTGAAATTATCTCTTTTTTATGTTACTGGTACAAAAATCAAATTAACCAGGTCAGGTGGAGGGGAGCAGTCTCGGAGGAGTATAGGTTGGAGTGCGGGGTGAGACAGGGTAGTCTAACCTCACCCAAGCTTTTCAACCTATACATAAATAGTCTGATCGGAGAGCTCAGCAGCGCCAGAGTCGGCTGTCATATTGGCGGAGTTTACGTTAACAATATCAGTTACGCTGACGATATGGTGCTCCTGAGCCCTTCGATTGGAGGCTTGTGTAAGTTGTTACACACATGTGAGGTGTATGCTGATGCTCAAGGTCTCAGGTACAATGTAAAAAAAACGGTGCTAATGTCTTTTAAGTCTAAGTCCAATAATACTCCTATAAAAACACCCGAAGTCACCCTCTATGGTACTCCTTTGTCTAGGGTTAACAAATTCAAATATCTAGGGCATTGGGTGACGAAAGACTTTAAAGACAATGCTGATATTGAAAGGGAACGTAGGTCGCTGGCTGTACGATGCAATATGATTGCCCGCAGGTTTGCACGGTGCACCGGTAAAGTCAAAGAGACGTTGTTAAGGCCTACTGTCAGTCTTTCTATACCTGCAGCCTGTGGGTAAACTACACGCAGCGGGCATATAGCGATTTACGTGTTCAATATAATAACGCTTTCAGGATACTGATGGGGCTACCAAGACGATGCAGTGCTTCTGGAATGTTTGCCGAAGCGGGTATTGATGGCTTTGCGGCTATTAAAGAAAACGCTGTGCATCTATCTTCAGACGCCTACAAAGTAGCCCCAACAGGATCCTAATAGCGTTGGCTGAGAGGTGGGACGACCCGCTGACTCATAGATGGCTGGAGCTGCACGCGTGTGTGCGTGTTGTTTCCAGGTCACTATAATGTTATTTAAAAGAAAATTGTTGACATGTTTATGCATTTTGCTTACTAACAATAGGTAAATATAAGAAATTGTTACTAACAAATATATGGATTCAAGTCCGAAATAAAGAGTTTGAATTTGAATTTGAATATACTTTCAGCTTAAATTAGAGTATAAGGTCCTATATCTAGCTAAGCTAAGCTATCTGGGAATAAGATATGAGCTGGGTATGAGCCCGGGTTCAAATCCCGGCAAGGGCAAACATTTGTGTGATGAACACGAATATTTGTGCCTGGGTCATGGATGTTCTATGTATTTAAGTATTTATTTATCTATATAAGTAATGTATATCGTCGCCTAGTACCCATAACACAAGCCTTCTTGAGCTTAATTTGGGACTAGGTTGATTTGTGTGAGGTTGGCTGATATTTATTTATTTATTTATATTTATTTAATGTCTGTATAAGCTCCTATATAAAAGCTAAGCTACCTGGGTATAAGGTACATATCAAAATTTGAAATACCTGTCTTACGTCGGAGGTTAGACACGCTAAACTAGTGAAAAATATAGATACATTTTATCGCACCCCAGCACTACGAAAAATCACTTGCACCCTAAGACGAGCGCTGTAATCCTGTGGTTAGCTGAAAAGCAAATAATAATAAAGGTCCATCCAAAGGCTCTATACAGACGGATCCAATAACAAGTGAGCCGCGCAGATTTCGATGCGGCAAAGATTAACTATAATTTGATGCACAGATGTGACTAGTCTGACTGAACACTCCCATGATTATTTAGTGAGTACTTTTGACCTATTAAATAAGCTGCCAATATTTTGTTGTTGAATCGGTTTCTCTACGCTATAGGCGGCGAGTGCACTTGTCTTCTCAATGTGCCAGTCTGCTGAGATTTTGTTTGTTCCTGGTTTCGTAAACCAAATTTGAAGGCTTTTTTATTAGTTATAATTGACACCGTTAGTGTATACAGTGAGCATAAATGACAAGCCAAAACCGGTGCATTTTCGAAGGTTGTAAATGTTCCTCCTGCGGACTTTCATTTTGCGTGTGATCGATGTGATAATGAGTTGCGGTATTGCTATAGAACTCTAATATAGCCATAACAATCATCTCTAACAGATGCTGTGGCCAATGATGAGGTCACTTGAAATGGACACGCACACCCCCGCACCGAATTGAGTTACCTCACCCCGCAAGGGCACCGAGGACTTATGGGCAACTAAATAAAGTAGGTACCAACTGGTTGTTGCAATGCGTCTGGATGGCGGTTAGATGTGCGGTAGGCTAACGCGTGGGCTGTGATAACTCGGGAATGCTAATGATAACTCGGTAAGAATTTCGTGTCTACTACCACTTTGCTCTATGTCACCCGCGAGCAATATAGCAGTTATTGCGCAGGCAGCGGCGCCGGCCGCGCACTCGCCACTGGTCAAAACGCGCATTCGATGGCAGCACACATAATTAAGTGGCCGAGTGACAGGGATACCGCGATTTTGCGCGAGTAGCGGCGCGGCGCGTGAGCGGGATCCGAGCGCGGCGGCCGGCCGCGGCAATACGAGTAAGCGAGACGCACGTATCGCGCTACGCCGCTCGCCGCTAAGACTAAGCTCGTGGCATCTCCCTTCATAAGCAGAGCCGAGCCACAGTATAATAAAGAGTACCTACTAACGTAGCCGAGCGAAGATGTGTACAATGGACCAATCACATTCCTCAGATTTAAATGCAAATATTTGGCTTTACAAAGACGCAGCCTGATTGGTTCATTGTCTCCTTAGGCTGTCTCTCCTCTGAAGCGGAGCGGAGCGGAGTCGTGGGGAATAGACCAACCACCTGAGTTGAAATCTGTATCTCAGCTCCGCTTCTTTTGTGATTGGTCGATTCCGCACTTAAAGTGGGTTCGGTCACCACTTACCAACTGTAAAATACGCTGACGCACTGTAAACGCAACGACGTGACACATGTGTCTAAGAACTATGGAGGGTAGAATTAGCTCAGTAAAATAGACAGCCAACCTTTGATAATTCTAAAATCTTGGAATTTCAGCGTGTGGATTGATTATGATGAATGATGATGCGAAAATTGAAAAATTTAATGATTCGGACAGGATTCGAACCTGCGTTTCCAACGGCTTTCCGGGCCAACAGGACGCCACTCCTCCCAATTGGACCACCGAATCAGATGTCAGAGCCATTGAATTTTTCAACTGGTTGAAACATTTAGTTTACGTTAGCAGACGTTACTGCTTTAATAAAAAATAAGTAATTCGGGTGTAGCACATCGTTACTATATCGATTCTCAACAAATTTGAGACGATGGTGCCGACGATAAAGTCTAAATCTTTACGGTAGATGGCGCTACGATGCCACCCTAAGGCATGTCGAAGCAACTGGTTGAAAAATTCAATGGCTCTGACATCTGATTCGGTGGTCCAATTGGGAGGACGCCAGTGTTGGCCCGGAAAGCCGTTGGAAACGCAGGTTCGAATCCTGTCCGAATCATTAAATTTTTAAATTTTCGCTTCATTCGTAAACATTTAGTTTACGTTAGCAGACGTTACTGCTTTAATAAAAAATAATGAATGATGATATTAGAAAGTAATTTATGAAAATTTAAAAACTATGTTTCAGCATTTGGTACTATTTCAACAATTTAAAATGTTCTTAAATAATTGAGTTTTTATCAATGAAAAAAGGGATTCACGTAACTTTATATGGGTACTCTTTTATATTCAATAGTGGTTGACCACTTTGTTGGCTGACTTTACATGCCCCCATCCAAACAAATCAAGAACAGGAAATGTATATTCTATTCTAATAGCCTTTCAATCACGGCCTCATGTTAGAATCGGATGATCAATACAGCGCGAGTTGCATGTGTGCGGGCGAGTGAACCGTGAACAGAGCGTCGTCTGCAGCGGGCGTGCTCTGATTAGGATAGGCCGGGCGCACATGGACGATTTGACAGGTGCCGTTCAATAATCATCCACTTTTTGAATTATTTGTGGTTACAAAATGCATACTTAGTTCAAAATTTGCATAAATTCGAAATTCATAGTTTTTATAAGTACAATGAATTGCAGAATTGCATGGCCCAATTACGCATGAATTCATTCATAAATGGGCTATGCATTTGTGCAGCCCATAGTACCTACATAATAATAAGTAACCAACACAAAAGGCAACAATCATAATAACATTAGTTATAATGGTTATACGGAATAATATTACCGTATTCATTATACGTTGACCATATAATAATTGTTAAAGTACATAACGACATTTGAGAGAATAATCAGATGCCATAATAATTATTAGTAACGCGTAAGTCGTAAAGCTTTAGACGAACCTCGGGCGATAATTCGTAAAGCCGATCGCATACACCTGCCATCTGTTTCGGGCCACAAACACCTGCCATCTGGTACTTTCACGAATTCACCGCCCTAGGTATGTAATGTTACTAATGTACTATAATATCATTGTTTCGAAATATTAGGGACAACGTGTTAAGACGGATTGCACGTATGCGACCGGACAGTAATGTAGGAACGAATGCTTTGATTAGACCTGCCATAGATTCACAACCTGAAGTGTTTCTAATAATAAGTTCAAATGTAGATGGGATCGAATTGTTGTAGTCTAGGTACCTTTATAATGTAGTCGGGAATAGCCTAGGTGGATATTAAACGAAGAATTTTGTATTGAACTTTAAATTTAAAATATATGGTTAAAATAATATGAATAACACAGGGGTGGTCGTACCGAGGATATTTTTTAAATTGGCCATTGAAAGCGCCGGTGGCGGTTGTACCCGAAGGGCCCGATGGTCAGCGATTGTGCTTTGGCTGAAGACGTCAGTCTGGATGCGTTCTTAACAGAATAAATGCAAAGTACTACGACATCTAACGTCTGTTTAATTTCTGTACTACTTTTAAATGGGAGAAATATAGTGATAAGATTACAACGAAAGTATTTTTGGGTCATTATCAGATTTAGGTTCGTCTTTCCTGCGTACATAAGCGAATTTAAGGATTCTAGGGCCTAGTTTTCTGATAAAACTCATATGAGAATAAAATAACGTTCCCTCTACTATAATCCAATGTACTCGTAATAGCAATTTAACCGGGATTCATACAAGCTCTTAACTTCTGGCCTCCGGACGGACGACTTTTATTTTTTGGACTGTTTGACCCTATATACTCTTTATCAGTCCATATTAACCCTTTGAATGCCAAGAGCCACTAAAGTGGTCGTGTGCTGCCGTGCCTACCACGCCAACGACCACTAAATGGGTAATGGCGAACGCTGTCAAAGCAATTTTCCGATTGATAAGGTATTTTCATTTTATTACAATACAAATAAAAGAACATTTTGAACTTCAACTAGGTACCGAAGTGACACTTCACAGTCACACGCCAAACGATATGTTAAAAGGGAGTAAAATTAAGAGGCCTTATTCCTTTGAAAATGCTGATTGTTTTAGACATTTTTCTCTATGATCAAACGTGTTTCTTAACCCTTAACCCCCTACCTCCCGTCTCACAGACTCTTTCAAACCAAAAATTGTTTACATACACATGTGCGAGCATCCTACAAACGTTTGTGTCCTTGTACCTTCTCCCCTCCTGCCTCAGTGCCGTGTCGTCGATCGACAAGGTCGGTCGTGTACGCATTTAATTTTGGTGAGGATATTACTGTCTCCGACCGTCTCTGAGACGGGTGGTAGGTGGATACGTACTTTTTCTTAAGGGTCTCGGAGACGGTTGGTAGGTGGTTACGTGACTAATGCATACTTTTTTTCTTTACTTAGCCGACCGCTTAGTCAGTTTAGTATTGATTGGAAGTACGGAAAACCTGTTCTACTTGTGACCCGAAGAAAAAACGGGACCCAGTACGTATGTTTCTAATGCAAAAAAACGATTTGCCTAGAATGTGCGAACAAACTTATATTCACTGCCGCGAAAAAATCGAATAAATTAGTGGTCTGCAATTTTATAAAAATATTACCTTTATTTTAACGAAATTTATTGATTTAGCATTGTTAATTATTGAATAATTAGAAATAAGTACTTAGATCTGTATATAAAGTCAACATTTTTGTCGATCTCACCTTCCAAAGGATATATAGTTCCTTTAGTAGAAATAAGGACTTTTGCCATTTGTTTACAGCAATAAAATGTTTTTTTTTCATGTTCACAGAATGATTAATAGCTTAATAAATATTTTACTATGTCTATAATGCCATTATTATTTTAAATTTCCCATCTGATCTATAAAATTTAACATATAAGGCCGACATTATGTATCCGTCCTGGGGACGGGAGGTAGGTGTTTGTGTGACTAAAGAAGCAGGTAGGTAGTTAAGGTTTAACATATTATTGATGTTACTACATAGAACAGGGCTATTGGGATTTATTAGTATATATTTGAAACCTACAGTTTGTATTTTTCATTGATAATTTTTGTTTTAAAAATACTCCAAATTGACATAATTCACGCGGAAAATTCGTTTTTCAACTTATTTTCGACTGCACGCAATGAAAGCATAAAATAGCTATGTTACTACCTAGAACTCGGAGAAAAGTATTAATTACTTCAAAAAGTTGGTTGAAATTATCAATATATTTGTCATAAAATAAAAATAAAAAATCTTTTTTTAAAAGGAATAAGGCCACTAAACTTAAACCTCATTTGAAAGGAAAGCTTTTGATTTTATTATAGTACATGTTAACGCTTTATATTATGTGCCAGTAGCGTGGCAGATACGACAGCCACGATACCTTTAGGTGTTCTTGGCATTGAAACGGTTAGAATAAATTTTATCATAGCAAAGTATCGGATATAATAATTATTTATAAAACAGAGAAAAACTTAGTCACAACACGAAAAACTTTATTAAACACTTATCGGAAAACTTAAACATTACGCCCTTTGCTTACAACCAAACTTTTGTCCCTTCTTAAAAACTTAACAGTAGCAACTTATTTTAGACTTTACTCGTTTTACATGAAAGTATTATTCAATTCCAACAGTAGGTAAGTACCTATTCTGATATAATAACAAAACAATATAATAGCAAGCTTAACCCAGTATATTTAACTAGCAATATCACCCTCTCATTTTAGTATTTTTCAATCTTGGAAATATATGCCTAGAGACCTAGTTAGCGCTTGAAAGTGAAGCCGCGTGTGCATTCTGTCAACAACAATGTCATAGCGGCTTCATTTTTCGCAAATCTGGGTCTGTATTCGACTCTGATTTTGAGTGATCTCGCTATTATGTTTTAAAATGTACAGTGGAATAGAGGCCCAGTTGTATGAAGATTGAAGACTCGTTCTAGGCCTACTGATGCAAAGATTTCGATACTGAAATTTATTTCTTTTGATCCATTTTCTTCTTAGTAGCCGCCAAAGTGTGAGCGGCAGCCTCTTGCGCGATAGCTTCGTCTCTCGCTTCTAAAACTTCATGCAGCTCTGGTGACCAGGTTCCATCTGTGGATTAAATGATGTTACAAACCTTTAGTACGCTGTAACTGAGGGTGAAGCTATACTCCTCACGGAGTTTGGAGAACTTATCACTGCTCTTTTTCCCATACTATCAGTTTAGGTTAAGTTTGCACAAACTATGGCATCGGATACAAATAAGATCCATTACGGGTTATACTAATCGAGGTTTCTTTCTTGTCGGTTTCCTCCTCCAAAACTTAACCATTCCTTACGAAATTTTAGGAACTGAATGAGAGGCGACATAGTTAAGGTAGCGGGAAGGGAGTGGATGCACGCGACCCGGCGTCGCAGCGAATGGAAAATGCACGAGGAGGCCCTGATCCAACAGTGGATAGATACGGGCTGATGATGATGATTATGATGATGACGCTGATGACAATGATGACTATGATGACGATGATGATGACTAAATTATGCACAAAAAATAAAAAAATCGAATAATAAAACCAAATGTATGTGGAACATAATAAAAGACATAACCGGCTCCAAATCAACAAACCTCAAAAATGTAACATTAACTGACCAAAATACTAGCGTAAAATGTCCCTATTCTGTCGCGAATCTTTTTAATAAATATTTCTCGAGTATCGGTGAGTCATCACGGATGCGGCCGAGCCCGCCGCCCGGCCGGCCCGTTATGAGACCCCCAGTCAACTCAATGTATCTCAGTCCCGTCACTGATAACGAAATTCATAAGATTATAAAACAGTTACCAAACAAGCATAGTGCCGGTATTGACAAGCTGCCCACAGTTCTGATCAAATATTGTATAAACGAACTAACGCCCATCTTAACTTACCTAATAAATCTATCTTACACTCAATCCACTTTTCCAGACAAGTTAAAAACGGCAATAATAAAACCTATTATCAAAAAAAAGGGTGACCCTGAAAATCCCAGTCATTATAGGCCTATCGCACTCCTCCCAATTATGTCTAAAATATTTGAAAAGACTAGTATATATACTATATATATACTACACTAACACCTTGTAATTATAACCATGGTATTGCAATAAATAAATGAAAATAAATGAAAGAAATGATGATGACGATGATGACGATGATGATGATGATGACGCTGATGACGATGATGACGATGATGACTTCGACGATGATAACGATGATGATGATGATGACGATGATGACGATGATGACGATGATGATGATGATGACGCTGATGACGATGATGACGATGATGACTTCGACGATGATAACGATGATGATGATGATGACGATGATGACGCTGATGACGATTATGACTATGATGACTATGATGACGATGATAACGATGATGACGATGATGATGATGACGATGATGACGATGATGATGATGATGACGATGATGACGCTGATGACTATGATGACGATGATAACGATGATGACGATGATGACGATGATGATGATGATGATGATGCTGATGATGATGATGATGATGATGATGATGATGATGATGATTTTTGACAAAAATAAGAGAAGCCACTAACCAACAAACAGTTTGTCCAACAGCATGCACCTGGTCCTCTGTTGGCCTAGAACATGAACAACGTTGTGCTCTTGAAGATCTTCCATGCGCTTAAGGGCCGATTCGATGAGCCTGTTGCGCTCTAACCTGGCCGCTTCATACATTTCTGGTAATATCACTACCCTGGAACATGACGTTATACTGGTTTTTTACGAACTAAACCCTTTATAATATATCGAAAATTCGCGATATAATGAGAAAGTTTGTGAAGATGTTCAGATTTTTCTTACAGAATCACGCAATTAACTGTTCAGTAGTTAATTGCGTGATTGTGTAACAGCAATAAGGCTAAATCCTCCTAAAAGATGACACAATACGTTACGTGCTGCGCATACGTGCTGCAGTGTGCCTTGGTCTTTAGATGAGTATATTAGATAAATGGGTAGCTAGTCCCGGGAAGGACGACGACTTGTTATTATCTCGGAAAAGTTATTTTTGTTGTTGTTACAGTTGAATATACTATGGAAGAGCATCACTTGTAAAATACGAGCTCTAAAAGAATGTTTGCCAATCAATTTTATCTAGGAGTTCAGTCCTCAATCACGATTAGGGCATTTCTCAGGAGTGGCATTTTTAAGTGTCCGGGCTTGAAAATGGTTAAATTTACCATCGAATATTTCTGAATAAAATCAAGCTAGTACCTAACGGTTTGTTTCGTCTGACGAGCTATGTAAACATTTCATGATAATTCATTAACATGACAATAAAAAAAAGTTATTACAAAAATTGACGTTCACTGGGAGCGTCCGCTTGCCAGATTTGTTGAAATAAAAAATCATAACTGGATATTGGGTCTGGATACTATGATTTCAAATGTGTTCCCGTATTCAGCATTAGTTTATTAATCATTTTGTTCCTATAGATATAATTTATCTGCTAAATTTTTTAAATAAAAACTATTTTTCGGAGCGTCCGAGGGTAACTAGTGATTTCAGTGTAAATTTTAAAACACGTCAGCACTGCCTTAAAGAAGTATACTAGAAACCCGCAGCTCGCAAGCAACTAGCTTCAGTTGTGTTCTCACCGCCGCCGAGAGTAGACGTCGGCTCAATGGCTTGTAGGTAGAGTTCGTGTGGGTTCGTTCGTCATTCGGTGGATTTGGTTACGTGTTTTGTTGAATTCGGTGGAGCAATTTGTGTTGTTCAGTGATTGTGTGTCTGCAATTTTATAAGTGAATAACCTATCTCCGGGAGAATGTAAGTCCATAATAATTTGTTCGTGTCTATATTACTTTTAGTATTCCTTAAATCGATAAAAAACATTAAATTTTGAAATCGGTGGAATTGATTTCCATTGATTCGGTGTAATTTTTGACCACTGAAGTCAATAAAAATTGCCACCGCTATAAATTTTTACGATAAAACCAACTGATTTTACATTATTTCTATATTGCCATGCCCCTCAATCGGTTCTTCAATGCTTATAATCGTAATTTTGTTAATGCAGCATAGTTCTGACTGTGCTTCTTTTTTTTACTAATTTCGGTGGGTTGCTGTTCGTTAGGCTGCTTTCACCGGCATCTCATTGGCATTTTAGCACATGGTTTACCATCTCGTTGAACTGGTGCATCAGGGTATTATGCCTCAACAGCCTGACACTACAAATATTCCTAAGGGTCGTCATTTCAGCGAGCTACACATCGAAAACTCTGAAGTATTGAGCCTTTGATTTCGGTGATTGTAAAATCTTAAATATCTTATGAACCACTAAGTTCAGAAGAGGGCCTTTGCTACCAATATTTTTTTTAAATTAGGCCGTTTTTATATATTAAAGTCACGAATCAAAAATATGAAAAATAAAATTGACCACCGAAGTCAAGCAAAATACCTCGGCCCGGAGAATCGCCCATTAACGAGTATACGCGGACAAACTCGTGGGCAGAAGGTATTTAGGCAATAACATACCTGTTTTCTTCAAGTGTTTCTCTGAAGCATTCGTCTATGAATGGCAGAGGTATGAATTTGTCTTTAAGCTCGTCGGGTAGGGTTAGATATTTAGCCTCTTCTTCGCTTTCAATAGAAATTTCAAGCACTGCAAATAAGAAGTTTAGTTTCAGGGTCTCTTAAACTAAATGCATATTTTTTGTAAAAAAACAATTATTAGTTCGTAGGTCTATTCAAATGGAATACAAGTATATTTTGTTAGGTTGGGGAAAAGGTTAATCTCACATACAGAGTAATTCAAACATCATGATCAGGGGAGAACTTGAACTGAACAACTGAGCAACTTTCGCTAGCGTCAACTAAGAAATAGTGAAAAAAAGTTGCTGTTCCATACATTTCGATTAATTTTGTTTTGTTGTAGCTTGTGAAAGTTGTTCAATGTGAACCTCTCCATCACCCCTTTCACTCTTGCTCATGACTCCTGAATCACCCTGTATAATTATGTGTCCAGTTAACGACGCCAATAACTCCTATGTAAATTAAGTACTTAAGTATAGGGTCTGATAAAAGTTTTATCAATATCAAACTAAGGGTAACCTTAAATGTAGAAAGCAATAGGTGATTCGTATTATTTCTACTTACTCCCACTCGTTTCGGTTACTGGACTTGGACGTACAGGCACTGGCGGTTCTTCTGTATCAGGAAACGATATCAATATTATGAATATTAATTGTATACCATCATAAAAGTTTATTTGTAGAGAATGCCTCATTTAAGTCCGCCTTTTGTACGATAAGTTTTCTTTTATGCAGCATAGATTAGACAAATAAATAAAACTATAAACATTAAGAGTGTACATCGATAAATACGTATTATACGTCAAGTTAATAAGATTGAACTGACAGGGGTAGCTAGACATTTACATATTTACCGATCCCACATACACAGGATGGACACAACAGAATGAAGGCGGTAATAAAATAATTATGTCATTTATGTATTTAACTGTACAGCGGGCATCCGTCACGTATTGACAAAATACGAGTGTGACTGACAGATGCTTTGTCACTTATTTACCACGTGATAAACGAAACCATCACAGGCCTCCAGGTACACGTTTTAATACATTCAATACTAGGCGGCGTGGCTTAGGAACAAACTTGTATGACGGTGAACGCATATATGCGTCGCTGGCAGTGAATGCGTTAGAGCGAGCCGCACCGGATCCGTTTGTTACAGTGTTGCCAAAGTGCTGCACACTCTAACGCAGTGCTGTTTACACATTTGGTGTGGCTTGGCATTAAATGTAGAACGGAGAAAATGAACGAATCAGGCTGCGCTGCCGTGTCAATCCTATCTCATGTATCTCAAAAAACATAGTTTTGAGAAAAAGCAGTTTAAAGTTTTTTTTCGTAAATTGTTGATAATTCAACGATATCATGCAATAATTAAAAAATATACATTTTGATATATCAGTGAAAGGCTAATGCATATTTTCTGTGTTGAAAATATTTTTATATGTGTATATTTATTTATTTATGAGCTCTAACAGAGTTAGGCGTGACAGGCTCGCCATACTAAGCCTGTTATGCAACAATCTGTATCTAAAGATACATGACTTAGGCATATCAGGGCGTGAAATGCGAATTATATTTATAAAGCTGCTGCTGGCTGCATGGTATAATTTTATTATAATGTCATAACAAGGAAGTAGGCAGGCAAGTAGAAATATTTTTACCTAAGTAGGTACTTATTAAAAGAGAAAAAAAAACTCGTGCTATTCATAAAAAAAACGTATATTTTGTTTCAGAACGATAACATTAATTATTAATATTAATAATTGAAATTATTCAGGTACGAAAGAAAATATACATAGAAACGAAAATAGATAACTTTCATCAAAAACACAACAACATAATTTCTTATTTTTAATAAAGCAGATTAGAAACGTCTGCTAACGTAAACCAAATGTTTAAAATGAACCGAAATAAAAAAAAATGATATTAAATGAATAAACATAATCATATTGTAAGTCTTTTCATATGGGTGCAAACAAATTAAAATGATAAAAAATGTAACATACATTTATCAAAAAAAGTCACATTTTTTTTTTTGAACAAACAAGGAAAATTGCCTACCCAACCCAGCTACAAAGTGGCAGTTCCCGAGCAGTTTGTGGTGCGCCTGCGAGCTAAGCCGGCGGCGGTCCTGGGTTCGAGTCCCGGCCGGGCGGGTGTTAGTGTGATGGGTTCGAATGTTTGTTCCCGGGTCGGAGATGCTATCTTTATATTATTATATGTATTTGAATATTATGTGTATCCTCGTCTAGTACCGGGGCTTTGCTTGGTTTGTGGCTGTATCGATCTGGTCCCAAAGGCACAAGATAAGGCACATCGCGGTTTTCGGCGTCAAAAAACGAACTTGATTATAATGAATATAAATTTAACTTAATGATATTAAACTTACATACATTTTTCAATCACGATCGCAGGATTATCATTGTTTTCATTTTAAACCCGCGGTGTTACACGGGCCATGGCGATCACCGGTTATGGGTGCTAGACGATGGCCAATACGTAGTTACTTGTATAGATAAATAATTATATACTTAAATACATGCAAAAACCATGACCCAGGCATGAGTATTCGATTTCATCACATCACACAACTGTTTGCCGTGGCCCCTGCCATTTAAGCCCGGGGCCGCCGGCTCGGTGGGCGGGTGCACTACGGACTGCGTCAACCACGTCGTCAAAAAAAAGTGCACAAACTACTAATTAACTAAACGAAAACTGCTTTAAGAGGGCGCCGAGCGTTTGCGACTGACCCATAGAGCACGGGGAATGCGTATTTAGATCGGTGCGCGGCCGCCATAGTAAAAATTTATGGAGAATTAAAAGCACTTTTTGATAAATCTGGACCTTTAATACCAAACAATTATTGAAATATTTGATGCGGACAAATTGTAATGTAAGCATTCATCTTTTTTTTTAACTGAAAATCAGAATAGATTTCCATTGCTAAAGTATAAAAAAACATTTAACGCCTGCTTGCGATTTTACAATTTTCGTCCAACTTTACTTAGTTCTCTAGGGTAAAATATTAAGAATCTTATATTTTTTTTACGGAGAAGTTGTTGACACATTCTTCGAAGTGCTAAATATATAGTTTAGAAATAGATTAATCAACTAGTGTTGACGTTATCTACTTAACGGCAACTGCCTATTTTTTCACATTTCGCTCGGTGCAGTCTTAACAATTATTTTGTGACACCGCATAATGACCGTGATCGCTTGCTACACGAAACTAAACACTAATTCGTCGCCGATACAGGTCGGAGCGGGGGCGGAAGAAAGAGACGGGTAGAGAAAGTACTGCGCGCGCGACGAGTGACAAGCAGGATCACGCGCAATCCAGTCGCGGCTAAATCGTGTATCTTAAGTTACCTGATATAGAATTTGCGCGACGTTTACAAACCTTGTCACGCCTAATTGATGTAACTTAAGATACAGTATTTAAGCATAATTTACCATGGCAAAATCACAGTTACATGAGTTGTGTGACAGGCCCGTACAGGAAATTGGTTAGATAAATTAAAAAACCTGGTATGTGGGTCCATAGAGGTACTCGAAAAAATACGATTTAGAGTTGTTACGCGTATCTCATGTATGTTAAGATACATGAGATAGGATTGACACGGCAGTGCGGCTTTGTGAAGCTCAAAATAACTACATTTAAATCTAAGGAATCTGATTGGTCCAGTTTATACAGCTTTGCTCCAGTGGACAGACAGCCTAAAACAACAAACGATAAATAGATCGTTTGTTGTTTTAGGTTAGGTTACTCCAAAGTTAACGATGAACACTACAACCATTATTTTACCTTTTCTTGGTTCAGTCGTCCCTTCGCCTTCATACTCGCCGTATATTTCCTTAAGAAAAGATATTGTTAAAGTATTTGCTTAAATATATATTTTTATAGTACTTAAAGTAAATTTTATCACAGAGATTTCAGACGTAAGTTTAATGTTGTTTGTTTGTAATAACAAACTTGAATATTCAGTTTTATGTGTATAGGGACGGAATCATTACTGCTTGGGACAAAATTTATTGCTTCGATGCGAATGAAATTTGAAGAAGGAAGAAAAGTTATTAACACACTAAAAAGAGTAACCGCAGATAAATAAAATTCAGCCAGACGATGCCCAAATTATCTGTTTAAATGGGGTTTTGGTCACAACAAGAGAGGCGTGAGACCAAGGTCTTAAAGCCACTTGCCACGAACTAAAATCATGCTGTATAGGTGCTTTATCATTGCGTGCTAAACAGCGCAGCTAGGAATATGTATCGACCGACCCAAGGGCATCGCCAGGGGAGGAAGAGGCAGATATCCTCTAGATATCTTAAAAAACAGCACAACGTGCCGCGAATAATTTTGTTTCGAGGCACACGTCAATCGTCTCTCTCACGCGGTACAGCACCTTTAGCATAACTGTGACACGCGACTCTTTCTCGCGCGAGATACACTACCAACCTCTTTCTGAACGGTACTGTGAGAGAGTGACGGGTGATGCTGTGTCGCGCGACATGAAACAATAGTTGTGCTAGACGGGCGGGCTGGATAGATAGATATAACAATATTTGTCGCGATAAAACAGCAGCCAAAATTTCCTACATAGTGCCACTAACTGTTCCTAGGGTGTAGTATAGAAAATTAACCTAAATGGAAACCTTACTTGAGGAAATGACGGGTCACTTTCTACTGGTGGCGCTGGTGGTGCTTCCAGGAATTCTTCACGGAATTCTTTCCTGCAATAAACTATTAGTCAAATTCAGATGTAAAAGCATTCTGGTTTGTAAGCGTTTAAGGAGCGGTATGCTACCATTCGGATCAATATAATTGTTCTAGGACTAAGATCTACGAGTAACTTTTCATCAGCATCATCATAAATTTAAGAGTCAAACTCTTGTCGGTGTAACTGATGTAGTATGCAGCTGTCTCCATCTATTCATATCCATAGCCACCATCACCTCTTTTACTTATTTGTTATATGTAGCTTATTATTGGTCTTCCTCGGCCTCGCTATCCTTCAACTTTTCCTTCGATTATGTTGCTTATAAAAGCGTCTTTTTCTGTCCTACTATTTGTCTCCATCCTAAGCCAACAGCAGATTTCGCAGGCTTCCAGTACCTCTCTCTCCTCATCCCCTCTCATAGCTGTCGTGTCAAGAGCCAGTGAACACTGTTTTTCTATTGATAGTTAACAATTTACCTAATCTGTGCTCCTCTTTGGTTACGGCCTGGCTCACCGGCGTCCCATAGACGACGGGCTGCTTCAAGCTCATACTCTCTCTCATCGTCTCTGACAGCTGTTACGCCTCCTCCATGTGCAATTGAACACTCCAATTCTACAATGTTAGGAAGATTACTTTAATAATAATAATAATATAGCTGTTATATGAATGTATCTCATGTTGTGTTGTATATTCCTTGATGTTGGAGGTGTGCAATAAAGAGTATTTGTATTTGTATTTGTATTAGTATTTGTAATAAAAGGTTAAATTGTCGAAAGGGCCTCTACGCGTTGGCTTCGGCTCCGTGCACGCCTCCCAAAGGTCCGGGACACTATTGTCCCGTGAGCGGGTGCGACATACAGGAATAATAATAAATTCTTTATTTCGAAGCATTATTACAACTCCATAATGGTTAGTAACACAAACAAAACAAAAACAAAATAAATATTAGAAAGAACTTAAAAACTAGGTTAAAATTATAGAAATTATTAATACAGACAAAAAGTTGCAACTCCTTTCCTTTGCTCTATCCAGTGCTTCAGAATTGGGCTGTCATATCTGTCAGCAATGACATTTAGAATTCGGTTGGGACTTTTTCGAACTCGACTCAGTAGTGATGCGATTTTCTTACGTATGATTGCTGGGAAACCGTCTATCCTAGCTTCGCAAAACATACCCGAGGCACTACACCTACTAGGTAATCCCAACAGAAGTCTAAATGCGTTGTTGTATTGCACTCTTAATGCGTTGTAGGCTCGCTTCGTATATCTCACCCACAGGCTTTCCAATGAATAATCATTACACATTAAACTTTGTTTGATACAATAATTAAATGAAAATATCTTTTCATTGCTGATTTGTCCCCCTAAAGGGGAACAAACCATAGGCAGACCGATCCACAGGAGCGGAGCGGGCATGTGTAAAATGAACCAATCACATTCCTCAGATATAAAGTCTTTTGAGCTTCGCAAAGACGTAGCCTGTTTGGTGAATTACCTCCGCCCCACTTCTGTGGATAGCATTAATATCATAGTTAGTAATCTATTTTAGGCATGTTTTTCAAAAGTCATTCTATAATTTATTGCAGAAAAATACACCAGTAACTGACAAACTTTTGTTCAAGGATAAATTAGGTACAATACAGACCTGCGTATGCATCACCAGGTTGAGGTTTGAAGCGGGATATTATGGTAGGGCTAGTTTTTTCTTTGGCAGATAAATTCTGTTAAAGACATATCTGTAATCAGTAGCAGTTAAGCCCAAAATTTTGGCTTGACCTAGTAATCAGGCAATAATATCTATTATCGAACTATTAAGCCCAGATGTATTCGGCATCAACAAGTAAAAAAAAAATAGAATTTTGACAAAATCCACGCGGTACTTTTAATGTAATAACTAAATAATGCCTAAATCGATCCCAAGAAACCCTCGAGCGTCGTCTATGATAATGGAACGATAAGTACAACCAAAAATAGTCGTTCATGCAACTGTAACATAATGAGAGTCTTTAAACCACGAAAGTGGTTTTATGAAAGGGGCTGAAGGCGAGTTTCATAATAGTATTCAGATCACACGGGTGTCTTCAGGCCAAATTATGTACAGTTGCGTACAATACTTTATCTACATACAAATTCATCATCATGCTAGGTATCATATGTTTTCTTTAATGTGGATATGAAGATCTCAGTACTACGTATAACTTCCGCGGAAGAATTAATAAGGCAGCGGCGAGAAGTCGCCATAACATCATCATGATAATATATCATAATGTTATGATATAACATCACGTTCTTTGTTAGTAAGTATATGATGATTTTTATAGTAATGTAGGTTTTCACCTTTTTATGTACCTGTGTTAAGTATCATACATAGTAATAGGTATCTGAACTTGTTATAGCAATGCAACAATATGCGTGTATATAAACAATTAGTTAGCAATGTAACAAGAACATGTTACCTTGCCAGGCGGTGGTTTCTTATCAGGTAGTTTGGCTTTAATGAAATCCGGGGAGTTTCGGAGCTCTTCAACCCTCTTCCACTGGTCTAGGGTCAGAGGCCACCCCTCCGGACATGAAACCCTGTACGACATACGTTCTTAGGGTGCGTATTGACTGAGGCAAACAATATTGGATTTGCGAAGTCGACCGATTGAAGAAACCAGTGATTAGCTACGTAGCAAGAGTAGCGTGTGCTGGTCCCGTGCATTTAGGGACCCCAAGCACTTGGGTATAGGAGCATAGGCTTTCAGACCGTAAAGACGCCTGTCAATGCGAGTCGGACTCGCGTACTGAGGGTTCCATACAAACAGTAAGAACACTGAATATTGCTCTAAACAAAAGACTTTTTTCCCTTTTTAATTTCTATTTTTAAGTATTTTAATTTATTATGGGATTTAAAATAAAAATGTTAAGTGAGAAACTTACTCGATGATATAGTGCTTTGCTTGAAAACTTTGTTTAGCTTTAAAATCCTTGCCCTAAAATATGAAGAAGATCAAATAATAAAAACAGGATAAAATATTAAATACAATATGCAATATTAAAAAGTAGACAGCAAAACAGTCAACCACAGAAAAAGTTACCACCCAAGAATGTTTTTCATTTCACCGTAAAATAATTTCGCAGAATTTTCATTCCCCTAAGTCATACATTTTTCTCAATTCTTCATCCTTTCGATCAGGTTAGGTTAGGTTTGCAAAGAAAAATGCTTTCTACAAAATGATTTTTCGGCCAAACCAAACATTCGACAAAAAATTATTCTGGGAGTCAATATAGACGTATATACTTTTCTCTTCAGCTGACTGTACATCTGTTACGGAACTTTATTACGTTTATTACTTACTTTGGATTTCTTCATGATTAAACTCTGAAAATATTAAAAGACAAGCAGTCAATCTCAAGGTACTTAAGGTACATAACCTTAAAAATAATATCAAATAGGCTTGGTACAATTTTTGAAAGACCATTTTAAAATATATTTATTATGTATTTGTATATTATCTATATCGTCATCTAGTACCCATAGTACAAGCTTTGCTTCGCATGGGACTAGGTCGATTTGTGTAAGATTGTGAACCTTAATACTTATAAAGCCTGACCAGAAATATATGAGAATGCGCCATATTGCGGAATTTCACTGGAACTAATTTCTTACACTGGCAATGATTTTATGATGGTTTGTCAACAATATCAATGTCATTCATGGTGATTTCTTTAAAAGACATATATTTAAAATTATCATTAGAAAATGCCGAAAACCATTCACAATTGTGAACGTAAGATTATACACACTTTATTGTACATGTGTTTACTACACGAAAAACAGTCAGGAAAAGAGTGCATTTCATTAAATGATTATTACGAGGTTAACATAGTGGAACTGACAGGTATTTAAAACTAATGTCATTATAGCGGGTTGCGATTGGTTGGAAAATTGTTGCCATGTAAATCTTATAAATTGCGCCCTCTTAACAATCCGCATATATTTCTGGTCAGGTTTTACTTATATTTATATTAGACTTAGCCTGTTATTAACATAAATACTCAACTCACCGTACTCATGTTGGCGTGCGACCGGGAAACTGACAAGCTCTTTTGTTTCGACAGAGGCAGCGATGCTGGTTCCAGTTTGATATACGGCCAGAACAACTCTCCTTTCCCGGCGCATTGGCCCATTTCCTCCATCTCACCCTTGTCATTTTGGGTGCGAAGAGTGGCTACTAGTTCCAACTTAGAAAAACATACAGTGAATAAAGTTCATTAAAGACAGCATATCGCTAAAGTACATATTTCACGAACAAAGCATATAAGATAACAAAAAGCTTACTTCAGGCGAACTCGACCCTTAAATTTTATTTTAATAAATTTATTACCTAATTTTATTTCTGAAATTGCGTAAGCAGCAATTCACGTCATTTTGAGATTTCGGGACAATCTTGACAAAGTCTTTAATGACAATATTCAGATTTTGACTTGTGTCATTTGTGTATAACGTGTAAATATACCTACACCATCATGCATTTTAAGGGTTAACATAAGAGCAACACGAGAGCACATAAAAATAAATCATGGTGTGACTGTTAAACGGCATCGAAATATAGGTAAAAAGGAAAAGGTACAGTTAAAAATTTCATCATCGTTATCATATCAGGCGACAGACTTCCAATGCTGTATAAAGGCCTCTCCCAAAGTTCTCCACAACGATCGGTATTGCACCGCTCTCGTCCAATTTCTGCCCACGATCCTAATCAGGTCGTCGTTGGTCACCTTGTTGGGGAGGTCCCCAAGAGGTCTCCACGCTGCGTCCTCGGGTCCACGGTTATCACTCAAGAACCTATCTGCCCCAACGGCCATCGATTCTACGAGCAATGTGCCCAGTGCCACTTAAGTTTGGTGACTGACTGAGCTATATCTACAACCTTGGTTCTCTTGCGTATCTCATAAAAAACTTACTTCAGGCGAACTAGCAGCCACCCTAAAACTGATCGCTTCGTGCTGCGTCACGAACAGTTTGAGCCCTCCCAGGATGTGTCTTCTATTCGGGATATACACATCTTCTATCCGCAGCTTATTTGACGCTGGCAACGGCAACTCGCGGCAAAGTTCGGTTTCACTGTTATCGCAGATATGGAAGACATCGGCTATGGAGCTGAGCACGGTCAGTTGCCAATGTGCTTCGGAAACAGTGCCAAGGGGTTTCGGAAGAGAGCCATGGCCTATCACCGTGTAGCTAAAAAAAAAAAACAACTGACTTTACCTTTGCATTTGTTTTGTATTTGCACAATGTATGTGTTAAAGTAAATACTTCCCGTTTTTTCATAATATCTATAGATCGTCAGGGTACCTAATATTGAAAAAGAAAAAAAAAACGTTAAAATAGGAGGGTGATTTACTTTTCAAGTCTTTAGTGTTTTCTACTGTCCTGGTGTCTGTTTGTAATCAAATACCAGTTGCTAGAGTACGTTTTGGCCTACTAGCTAATTTTCGATTGAATCTAAGTTTATTATCATACAATCAATCGGGTAGATACGAGTAACTTGCTTCCGATCCCTAATTATAACATAACAACATGGTTGACCTGATTATGGGACCAGAAAGTGGACAGGGGAACGCTATAATTATTAAAAACGACGCGACCACATCGCGGGTTTGAACTCATTTGCTTCGTCGTAACCTTTTTTTTACGAAAAAATGACGTTAGTCTGTTTAAAAAAAATGTAAAACACTAACATTCCTAGAAAATACGACGAATACGAAATACCTCTAAATTATTTAACTGCTTACCCAAAAATGTTAGGTGTAATATCATAAGTGATGTAAGCACGGAATGCATGTGGCAACATAGCCCCCGTATCATTATCATACACAGTCAATGTGTGAAACCGTAATGTGCCATGAAGAGCAAAATTGACTTTGACAGTATCGTGACAGTAAAAAACTCCTTGAAAGTACGGGATCCACTTGCACTGTTCCCAAACTGTAGCCGTACCGCCATACTGTTTTATGCCCGTGGTACCACTTAAAGCTGAGGCTACTGAATATGCCGATTTGGCACCGGGGTACATTGCGAAAAATTCATTCATCAGAGCCGACAAAGCTTCGGGATTCCCAAAGGCTGAATCCATCAACTGCGGAAGAAATAAAAATATACAATCACAAAAATGTTTACTAAGAATACTGCCGATTGATTGAGATTCCTTACTTTTATGCTCCATACCACGGCAAGCTATTACAGGAAATCAGTAAAATGCTTTATATAAAGAATACATCGTGAAACACATAAGGAGATTCGGCAATAGGGAAAATTAAAGTACGTCTTGACATAATGGTAAGTTCGCGTGAAGGTCTTAAGCACTCAAAGCTAATTTATTATTTTGATACATTCCTACTATCACTAATAGGTAACGGTCTTATACCATGGCTCTTCCAAATAAATAGACGCCTGTCGATTGATGATATCTGCTCACCTCCGATTCTAACTCTTACTGACAACGAGTTAAAATATGGATGTCAATATAAATTATTTCAAATTAGTAGATTACTCACATATCTGTTGATTTCCGGAGTAACAGGAACTTTTCCCGTCAAACAATTTCTGGTCCTAGTGCCCCTCCAATGGGCTTGTAGCAGCGTTGCCGCTTCATGCCTTCGGACCAGCTTTTCCCTCTCTTCCTTTAGCACTTCACAGGGTATATCATCAGTTGCTAAATCGCAAACTAGAGACCGGCCCGCGTCAGTAGGTGAGAGAAGCTGGCCCAGTGTTGATTCTGGGATTGGACGAGCAGGTTCTTCAGTGAGCTAACCGAGAAGTAAAGATCTCTTTCAGAAGGATTTGTGACTTGTACGTGGACAAAAGAATTAGCGGAGATATTCCATCACAATCCAAAAACAAGGCTTAAAACTTCTAAAATGGTGCGTATATCGCACCATTTCAAAGAGTATCTGCATCATGGCTTTCCTTTACCTGCATATCCTCTGACGGCTGACTCTCGTCCGTGACCTCAGATACTGTGCAGTCACATGGGTCGGACGTTATTATCTGCCTGTAGGACTTGGTATTCGGTAGGTGATCTGGGAGACCAAACTCAGGAGCAAGTAGATACCGTCTGCACAAACCATTAAAAAGCTTATGCAAACCACCGTCCGGTTTGACCGAGTATACTATTTCCACTAACGAGATATTGTCGTTCTAGCACTAAGTAATTGGGTAAACTCCACCCAGCATCACTTCATTGGATACTCACCATTAGGAGCTATCCACTAGAGCGTAGCAGAGCTGCGCTGTATAAAATAGACTAATCACTTTCCTTACATTTAAATACATTTATTTTGGGCTTCATTAAGACGGTACCCTGATTGCTAATTTTTTTCTGCTCCACTTCAGTGGACAGGCAGGCAGACGGTAATCAAAATTTTCAATTGTGTCAAAATAATTAATACACAGTTCAAATTTAATATTAAAACTTAAAATAAATGCAGTAAAATTTATGATATTTATTTATTGCTGCGTTTTCCGACAGGATTTAAAAAGAAAGTTACAAAATTAAATTCTGTGAATACAATATAAATGAAACTTACCTGAGTACAACGCAAACCTCCCGAAACTCCGTCGCGCTCAATCGCTTTGCCAAAAGCGACTGCAAGGCTCGGCGAAACATCCAGTGGAGTAAGTGCTTCCTGTAGCCAACTACCTCATCATCCCATTTCAGGTCCGGTAGATATGATCTGCAAAAGTAAAGCGTGAAATTTATTTCCATGCTTATGAATAGTTCCCGTGCAAAAAGTAACCGACTTCACGAAAGGAGTTTAGTCAAAACGGAAATCACGAGGTCTGAACACTAACAAGAATACTTTGTATTGCACAGCAAACCAAGATAATTAAATCTGATGATGAATTGATGAGTCTAAACGATGCGGTATTTAATGATTAATAGTTACTTAGTTAGTTTATTGATTACTGTGAAAATAAATGACTCAACAGTGGGAAGATAGAAATGATAATACGAGTGTTATAAAAACGCAAGCAATTACAACGTGAAAAATAATAAATAGTGACTTTGCGGTACATACTGGACCAGTTTAAAAAAAAGGTAAGTACAAATATTTGCCCAAAAAAATAATTTATTTAAACGAGCATCTGAAGAAACAACATACTTGTAAAAATCATTGTTGTCCTTAAAATTCGTAATGGACTTGGAGGCAGAATCACGCAGCATGTTAGAGAAAGCCGTCCCCAGATTGGATAGAAACCGCACAGCCCAGGGACACTCGTGGACCGAAGCACCTTGGATCAAGTCACGTTCCCCGAGTAAGAGTGAAGACTCACTGAGCATGGCCACGTGCCAGTTCAGCTGAGAGTGCATCCAAAGTCTAAAAATCAAAAGGTTCGGACGAGTAAGGCCGCGTTTCCATTGAGGGAAAGCTGAGTGAAGTGGATCACGAGGCGTAGTAAAAGTTTTGACTTAATACGGAACTCCAAATCTTCATTTCGTTAGAAACAGTGTGATTGGTCAACTGATGGGCAACTGATGCGTCAATCAAAACATACCTTAATTAAAAAAAATTGCCAATGCTTCTATAATGGGCGGTGTTCACGACATACGAGTATAAGCGTACAGCATTTGATGATCAAAAGGCTTCTTTGCCAGATATTAATTAACATAGATGTCTAAATAATAACACGACGCAGAAATGTTGCACGTAACAGGAGAATAGCTGCTCGCTTGTGTCTCAATTTCACTTGTATGAAAGAAAAGTAAACTAGGCTTCATCACGCATTTTGTACTATACCTGCAATAATGCCTCCCAGGCAAAAAATCCACCTCCACCGTATCATATCCCCTAGTAGTGACATACGCCTTCGCTCTAGGCAGCTCCAAATTTTTGAACCATTCAAAGCACTCCAATATCAAGTACGCAGGCTCTACATAATCCAAAACCGGCATTCCAGAGTTCATCAGTATTCTTGGATGCAGCACGCTCAAGGATATCTTCAGATTGCTAGTATCTGCACTATCTATCTGAAGATACAATGGGTTTGACTTGGGCGCTACGACGTCTAATGCTCTGTTCATAGGGGATTTTGTAATCCTAATGGGAGGTGCGTTCCCAGTTGTCGTGAATTCATACATGGAGGGAAAGTAGAGTACAGTCAGCTGTTTCACTTCATTTATAATCTGTGGACAATAATAGGATTAATAAATCTTGAATACAGCAACAGTAGTTAATGCTGTAAGTAATATAGTGTTATCTGTATTTCTGTCTTCTTGCGGTGTGCAATAAAGTGTATTCTATTCTATTCTATAAAATGTATCTTCAGTTAGCTGACGAATGAAAATGGCATATTCAGCCTTTTGATTACTTTTTGAAATACAATTGATAACAAAACTAATTTGCATCAAAATAAAAAAATAATAAAAATACAAGTAAAAATTTGAACGGATTACGAATTAACGGTACGTGAGGTTAGAAAACATCTTCTTCAAAGGCAAACAAAAAGGTCGCTTTTTAATTTAAAAAACGTAGGTTAAACATAGCTTCGTATAAAAATTTATATTCCAAAGGTTACAATTTAAAAAATAATAGTTTTTGGGTCTAACGTTATCAAACAGTGACCAATCCCGCAATTCCTCCCTCTGCACTCCTGATGAAGAGGGATTAGGAGCATCCTTAGTAGCTGCCTTTTTGGTCGGCTCCTGGAAAGTAATGTTATTGCCTTATAATTACAGCCTGACCAGCCTGCCCTGCCTGAGCCCCGTTTTCTTAGATTTATTAGAAAGGGACGACACTACAGTATTGCCACTTTTTAACTTCTACTCTGTTTGGTCAGACTGTACGGAGATGCCACGGCTTTGTGCGACAGCGGTGTAGGTACGTGTGTCTCGCTCACTCGTATGGCCGCGCATAGTCGTGGCGTCTCCGTTATGTCTGTCAAACGTGCACGAACCATAGGTGGCAGCACTGTAGATGTCAACTTGAAGTAATGATAACGTGAAAGATTCAGATTTGCGGCACCAATTGACAACATTTAAAATTTTCAAATAGTGTTCGGTTCTGTGCTATTACCACAAAACCCAAAACTATAATTTTTAATTGATTATACAGACTAGTTTAAAAAAAATGTAAAAGCGGCGTCACCTAACTACAAACTAGTTTTTAAATATAAAAAAAATGTAAAAGCAGCGTCACCTAAGAATCGGACCTCACGTGACGTCACATTGTGGAAAATTTGACAGTCATAATCAAAATCAAAGGGCGGACAGTGGATGCAATATGGTGACAAAAGCATAACATGGATAAGACTTATTAGTTATTACATTTCGAGTAACATTTATGTATGCAGTTTTTGTAGTCATATGCATCATATTACGTATATCGTTTGACATGATTTTAAGGTATATTGCATCCACTGACACAAAAATAATAGTGATACATCTCCGCCGCCTGTTGTGACCAATTACTGGTCGCGTACGCTCTTTTAGAATGAAGAACTTTTCAAATGAATTTTTCACACAAATTGGGACATTTTCGAAAATGTAAAAATGTGGTATTAATATTTCATTTTTTATCCTTTATTTGATTACAACGATAAAAAGCCTGGTTAAAAAGTAAAATGTCAATTGGCAACCTTCGTCGTGCAAGGGAATGTGGAACTGTAAACAGCAGCATAGTACAGTTGCTAAGCCGCGAAATTGTGCGCATCGGGTTACAAGCATGAAATTTCTACCACAGATAGAGCGTTCCGCGGTTATTATTTTCAGATGTGGAGGGAAGTCAGATTCGTCCCCTGCATGGCGGGAGAGCGGGGTGAATAAGACCAGGTACTGCTCTTTTTCTTTTTTTAATTACTGATCAGTTCAGGCTATTGGGGCTTGTGCGGCATCGTTTCATGGAAAACAGATGTTAGCAATTCATTTATAATGTTATTTAGGAATAGTTTGATATAAAAAATGGGTTTATTGGCGAAAAGGTAAAAATCACAACAAGTTTTTTTTATTCAGAACGATAAATAAGTTATATATCCTGAATATTTACAATTTAAAAAAATATTATACGAAATAGCAAATTTAATCTTGTTTTTAAAAATGTATACATATTAGGCACATCTCATACAAAAAGTAACTTGAAAAAAATATTGATGTTAAGTTTAAGTAGCCTGCGTGCTCTAGTACATTTTGCTGAGTCTCGAAATTGTGTACATCGGGATACAACCACAAAATTTCTACCACACATAGAGCATTTTTTTGTGATTATTTTCAGATGTGGAGGGAAGTCAGATTCGTCCCCTGTGTGGCGGAAAAGCGGGATGAATAGAGCAAAGGAGTCCTCTTTTCTTTTATTATTACCGATCAGTTAACGCTACTAGGGCTTGTGTGGTATCGTTCTCGTGTAAAACAGATACCTATCAGCGATTAATTTTTTATGCTATTTATTCATAGTACTATATAATAATATGCGTGTATTTTCGAAATGGTAAAAATCACAAAAGTTTTTTTTTTTATTCAGGGAGATAAATTAGTTAATATTTCCTGAATATATAGGTAGGTATGAATGAAAACAGCGGACTAACAACTCTACTACACTATCAACCTCAATGTCAAAGTACAATATTCGGATTTGCGACACTAATTGGCAGAATCTATATTGTGCACGTTCTATAAGATTAATTTTCAAATGTGCATTTCATAGACCTTTTGAATGAAATATCGAAGTAATTTTCAAGAAATTTCTATATGCAAGATGCTTCTGGCCTTACAGAATATTACGATACTTTCATATTTTTACATTTTCTTTTTTCGATATTTACCGGCTCCGTCGGCCTATCTTGGGCCTGTTGCATCCGAAATTCCCTTGTAATCTGTATTTTCAAGAAATTTATACATGCAAATGACGCTTCTGGCATTACAGAATGTTACGATAATAAAAAAAAAATACGATAAAAAAAGAATATGTAAAAATATGAAAGTAAAATCGACTACTATATATACGAGTTTACTTTCATATTTTATATATTCTATATTCGATATTTACCGGCTGCGTCGGCCTATCTTGGGCCTGTTGCTTCCGAAATTCCATTGTAATCTGTAAATAAATAAAAAAAAATATTAGTGGGGACTTAAATAAAATAACTTGCCATTACCACCAGTCGATTGTCGCTGCCGCGTCGCTGTACGGGTAGCAGTCTAAGATGAAGAGCTCCACACGAGTTCGAAACATGTCGGGCCGTTCTTGACAAATTCAGAGTGTAAACCGCTTAATACAATAATTAGACATTCACGACACTTACCGTTTCAGTGCTTTGCACATCCAACAAATGCGGTGCATATGACAACTTCATGAACCCCGTCATCTTAAGGAATCGAGTCCTGGGACAGTCGTACGCCTCGTACAGCCCGTGCGCGCGGGCCCAGTCCACCCAGCGGTAATATTTCCACAAAGGCAAATCTGAAACAAATGAAGATGCTGTGGTTCTTCTTGGAGTACCTGCCTTTCTTGCTTTAAGCGATAATGATGCAGACTGCTTGATATCACACCGAATTCAAATATTACAGTAGACCAAAACTACAAGACAATCAGTTTGGTCATTTACGAGTCACATCGGAAGCTACACAAGTGCATCCTTTAGATTAGGTACATTTAAGTAAAAATCATAAATAAAAATATTTCCGTCCTATTTCTATCACAAGAAAAGATGAGTGTTTCTACTATCTAGACTAAGATGCCGCGACGAGGTTTGCCCATTTCATGACAGAGAATGATGAAAATGGCGACAGATTTAACAATGATGAATCAGATAAGGGCCAAGTTCACTTTACTAGAGGTTGACTATGTATTTGAATACCTTGCGTTATTGCGGTATAAGAGAGCTCTCAAGTGCCAATCGGGTCTAACTCTACCATGAAGATAAACTTGGTTCTGGAAGAGTTTTATCAACGGCACGTCTCAGGCCATAGATAATCCTGGTATGATTCCAGCAAAGTGTAAGGCGCTTTGTTGGAAGTCCATCGGAAGGAGGGGTAGGGGATCAAGGAAGTAGGTTCTGGAAGAGGTTTCTTTAGCGGTATGTTTCTGACGCAGAGCTCCGTCTAGAACTTTGATGAGATCCATGACAGGGAAGTAAGAATTCGTAAGAATTCCGTTGGAAGGTGAGATTGGGTTTCAAGGAAACAGGTACCTGGTTCAGGAAGAGGCTTCTTCAGCGGCAGGTCTCTGACCATAGATACGTAAAGGTCCATCTCGAGCGCCGGGGTGATCCCTGGCAAGGTGTAGGGTGGCAGGTGCTTCGTGTCTTGGATGGTCAGGACAGCAAATGAGCCTCGCTGAAGAAAAGGGTGTGATAGCAATAATCTAATTATTGTATAAGTAAATATCACTTTTACGATACCGTCAAAATCACCACACATAATATTCGAGGAGTTCCCTCGATTTCTCATGAATCTCGTCATCAGATCTTCAACCACTACTCTCAAACAAAAATCATCATCATCATCATCATCATCATCAGCCTGTTTCAGTCCACTGCTGGACATAGGCCTCTCCCATGGCACGCCACTGAGCTCGATTTTCAGCTCTCGTCCTCCAGTTACTACCCGCTGTCCTACGAATGTCGTCGCTCCACCTTGTTACAGGGCGCCCTAAACTACGTTTACCGATTCGTGGCCTCCACTCCAGAACTCGTTTGCCCCAGTGGTCATCGGCTCTACGGCAGATATGACCAGCCCACTGCCACTTCAGCTTGCTTATCCGCTGTGCTATGTCGGTAATTTTGGTCCTCTGTCGAATTACTTCGTTTCGGATCTGATCCCTAAGAGACACACCAAGCATAGCTCTTTCCATGGCTCGCTGAGCGACTTTAAATTGGTGGACTAGTCGTATGGTGAGTGGCCACGTCTCGGCTCCGTGGGTCATAACAGGTAAGATGCACTGATTAAAAACTTTAGTTTTTAGACTTTGTTTTCAAACAAAAATATAGAAATGTAATAATAATAATTCATTGGTAAAAAATGTAGATATATATTTTATTTTATCCTTCACTTGATTATATCAGAAAAAGGCCTACTTAACAAAAATAATGCTCCCAAGTAGAACACACGCTGCATAAGCACTTAGACAACCTTTATATAGCTTAAATTAGTTATTTTTATTTATTTATTTAAACTTTATTGCACAAAACAAGAGTCAGTACACCATAGGACCAAACCAAGATACTTCAAATGAGTTTAGAGCAGCGAACGAATAAAACATAGAAGCCTAACTAGCGTCGGAAAATGGCCCCACGGATTTTGTGTCAGTTAAGGCGGGGCGTAAATTTTGTGTCAAACGGCTGTCTAGTTTGCAAATGGCGACGCAGCCGAACAGTTGCATTACGTGACATATATGAAGTCTCAAAGTAACAAAATATGCCATGTTCAGTGAAATGGTGTATTAATCACTCAGAAAAACACAAAAAAAAGATGGTGTCAGTTTTCATACGTAAATAAAGCCGTACACATATTAATTTAATTTATTGTACGGAACAGATTTTGTATAGGGATGGTGTTATGCCATATGACTAATTTATATACGATGTTTGAAAAAAGCAATGCAATCAGTGGCGTGCCTAGGCTTATGGGTAAATCCATTTTATTTCCGCATTACTGTTCAAAGTACAATTTCGATAATACACAGGTTGGGCGTGGGTTTTGGGGAAAATAAGAGCTGTTTTTTCGGAGCGAAAGTTAGTGAAGGTAGGCACTCCTTCGCCTATTAAAGTACCTGCACACTTTAACTCATCACAATCGCACGGAACAACTCCTTCCATTGTTTAAAGCCACAGTAATCACAACAACAAACAAAATCAAAACACGATCACTATCTATAATATTACCTACTTCTACTTATTACGCTCAAACAAACACTACACTAACTAAATATTTCTAAGCAACGTGAAGTTAAATCACTCCTGTTTACGCGAAATTTGCAAGTGGCCGATCCGTACCGTATCTAACTTCACTTCACTTGAAGCAACGTATAGTTATGTTGATACATAGGTTACTTCGATGTGTTAGAGTAGGCGGTATGAAGCCCGATTGCAAGCCAACGCGTGCGAGGGAGATGACTAGCGGTGACATAGAACGGCGACGAGCCATCAGCGAGCGCGGCGCGGTCTGTGCGTGTGCGCGGACAAATTTTGAACCACGCGGCGTCCACAAAATTTGAAATTATGAAACACGTCACGGCGCGCAATTTTATATTGTTCAAGTAAATTATTTTTTATCGTTTTTTAATATTACTAGGGCAAGCCGGGCTTTTGTGCTTGTATAAGACCGTCCCTAAAAGGCTATGCGTTTTCCGTCAGTCCGGTATGAAAACGTATAAGTTCCTAATTATGTTTGATATTTTTGCACTACAAAGATTGTATCGACTTTACATATAAAATATTAGTTATTACAAAGAAGGAGAAATAATAATATATACAGCAATTACAGCACGCATTAATAATAATCATTCAAAGTATTAGTAACAACAAGGAACAAACAAGGATTCCTTAAAAGATGTAAAAAATAAAAAATCATTCGTATGTAAGTAATAACCTTAACATTCAAGATTTATAATGAAGTAAACAAAAATGGCTCTTTACTGCACTAACGATTCACCAATTATGAGTTTTCACTGTCACCGCCATATTACCATAGACAATTAATGTCATGCGTTTTGTCGAATCACAGCTGGCCATTCGGAAATTGACGAATCACATTTATTTGTTATGCGTAATTGAAAACATTTGAGTGGCTGTGATTGGTACACCGGTGAGCATGCGCATTTCGACTGTTGGGCCGGTTTTTGATTGTAATTTTGTATGAAGCTCGTGTTCTATGTTTTATTCGTTCGCTGGTTTAGAGTAGAAAAATTAATCGTTCGGAGAGCGTCTAAGATACAAGTGAATATGTATATTATATAACTTAACTACCATAAATGCAATAGATACATATATTTACATACTATACAATAAATACCATAACATTTCATCGTATTTATTAAATACTTTATAATAAATACGATGAAATGTCTACTGCATAGGATGATCGACATTATTCGAGCTCTTGTTCGAGCAGGATGCTTTCGTAGCATCAGCTTGAAAATTACCCTGCTTGGGGCTTGTCTAATAGAAAAAAAAATTAAAAAAATTTAAATTTCAGCTGTTTATTTCACTAAATTATTTTTGTTTTACGAAGCTTAGAGAAAATTTTTAGGTAACTTATTAAGATTGTATTACTAAGCCTTAGTATACCACTAGGTATAGGCTCATACCTATTCCTAGTAATATGTACTCAGAATCCTAAATACACCTATGTATATTTATGATTCTATATTTTTATTAGTTAACATGTTTTTGACAAAATGTTTAATCAGCCCTGGCTTATTTAAGTTATTTATGATACCATCCATGACATGAGTGGGGAATCCATTCAGTGTATGAGGTAACAGGTTTGTCCATACTCTTTTACCATATATGTTAGTGTTCACGTTGGGGTTAAGGGATAAACAATTTCCAAAATTATATTATATATATATGTCACGTCGTTGTGTGCACGTACCTGATATGAGCTCCAGGAGAATTCCCACGGGATAACGGCACGGCACAGGTTTCCAGGATTCACATTTTAATTAGGCACCTCACTCGCGTGTTAATAGGAGTGCACATCAAATCAGTCTGTCAATGTCATCATAAGAGGGAACAAGGGCGCGGGGTGGCGCGGGTGGGGGGTCAACGAATACTATAATGAACATACCCCCGCCCTAAACATTACTATGTTTACGATAAACAAGTGAAAATAAGTTAATTTGAACAGTCATCACAAGGGAGGCGAATTATCCTATTCGTAGGTCTAGTTAGGACACCCGTAGCGGTCTTAACTTGTACAACACGCACGACGCTGTTATTCCCGGGAAGTACGGACACGATGCGGCCGCGCCGCCATTCTAAGGGAGGAACATTATCTTCTCTAAGAAGAACTAGATCGCCTACTTCGGGAGGTTGCGAGGAATGGGATGCCCATTTGGGCCTTGTTTGCAATGTCGATAAGTACTCCGTGTGCCACCGTGACCAAAAGTGTTGTAACATTTGCTGCACTAATTGAAAACGTGTGAGCCTCAGTTTCAACTTCCTGCAAAGGATACTCGGGGACCGCAGTCAAAGGGTCTCCTATGATAAAGTGACCGGACGTAAGTACTTCAAGGTCGTTAGGATCCGGCGACAAGGGACACAAAGGACGCGAATTAAGGATCGCCTCAATTTTGGTAAACACTGTTATCAGCTCTTCGTAGGTGAGTGGTGTGTCACCAACAAATTCCGCAAGGAAACAACCCGCAGGTACCACAAAAAAAAACAATAAATTCCGCAAGGATAGAACCCGCAGGTGCCGCAAAAATACAACAAGGAAACAACAAATTCCGCAAGGATACAACCCGCAGGTGCCGCAAAAATACAACAAAGAAACAACAAATTCCGCAAGGATACAACCCGCAGGTGCCGCAAAAATACAACAAGGAAACAACCCGCAGGTGCCGCAAAAATACAATAAGGAAACAACAAATTCCGCAAGGATACAACCCGCAGGTGCCGCAAAAATACAACAAGGAAACAACAAATTCCGCAAGGATACAACCCGCAGGTGCCGCAAAAATACAACAAGGAAACAACCCGCCGGTGCCGCAAAAATACAACAAGGAAACAACCCGCAGGTGCCGCAAAAATACAACAAGGAAACAACCCGCAGGTGCCGCCAAAATACAACAAGGAAACAACCCGCAGGTGCCGCAAAAATACAACAAGGAAACAACCCGCAGGTGCCGCAAAAATACAACAAGGAAACAACCCGCAGGTGCCGCCAAAATACAATAAAGAAACAACAAATTCCGCAAGGATACAACCCGCAGGTGCCACAAAAATACAACAAGGAAACAACAAATTCCGCAAGGATACAACCCGCAGGTGCCGCAAAAATACAACAAGGAAATAACCCGCAGGTGCCGCAAAAAACCAACCAACAAATTCCGCAAGGATAAGGATACAACCCGCAGGCGCCACAAGGATACAACCAACAAATTCCGCAAGGATAAGGATACAACCCGCAGGTGCCACAAGGAAACAACCCGCAGGTGCCGCAAAATACAACCAACAAATTCCGCAAGGATAAGGATACAACCCGCAGGCGCCACAAGGATACAACCAACAAATTCCGCAAGGATAAGGATACAACCCGCAGGTGCCGCAAGGAAACAACCCGCAGGTGCCGCAATATACAACCAACAATTCCGCAAGGATAAGGATACAACCCGCAGGCGTCACAAGGATACAACCAACAAATTTAGCAAGGATAAGGATACAACCCGCAGGCGTCACAAGGATACAACCAACAAATTCCGCAAGGATAAGGATACAACCCGCAGGTGCCGCAAGGAAACAACCCGTAGGTGCCGCAATATACAACCAACAATTCCGCAAGGATAAGGATACAACCCGCAGGCGTCACAAGGATACAACCAACAAATTTAGCAAGGATAAGGATACAACCCGAGGCGTCACAAGGATACAACCAACAAATTCCGCAAGGACAAGGATACAACCCGCAGGTGCCGCAAGGAAACAACCCGCAGGTGCCGCAATATACAACCAACAATTCCGCAAGGATAAGGATACAACCCGCAGGCGTCACAAGGATACAACCAACAAATTTCGCAAGGATAAGGATACAACCCGCAGGTGTCACAAGGATACAACCAACAAATTCCACAAGGATAAGGATACAACCCGCAGGCGTCACAAGGATACAACCAACAAATTCCGCAAGGATAAGGATACAACCCGCAGGCGTCACAAGGATACAACCAACAAATTCCGCAAGGATAAGGATACAACCCGCAGGCGCCACAAAGATACAGCCAACAAATTCCGCAAGGATAAGGATACAACCCGCAGGCGTCACAAGGATACAACCAACAAATTCCGCAAGGATAAGGATACAACCCGCAGGCGTCACAAGGATACAACCAACCAATTCCGCAAGGATAAGGATACAACCCGCAGGTGCCGCAAGGAAACAACCCGCAGGTGCCGCAAAATACAACCAACAAATTCCGCAAGGATAAGGATACAACCCGCAGGCGTCACAAGGATACAACCAACAAATTCCGCAAGGAAATAACCCGCAGGTGCCGCAAAAAGACAAACAACAAATTTCGCAAGGGGATAGTCCAGTTATTGCTGATTCTCAGGATGAGAACAATTATAAGGCACTGGCCGCGAGAGATAGGGTGATGCTGCACGTCTATCTCTACTAGTGGTAGGGGTAGGTGAGCGTTCATTCCGATGGGGAGGAGGTGAGGTATACCTATTAGGCGAACGGTTAGGGGGGCGATACCATGTCCGAGTTGAAGACGGTGGAGGCGTGGTGAGGCTGGAGGAGACGGTCGGGGAGAAGCGCGAGTCGCAGTGTAACAGCGAGAAACCCCCGCCCGTGCGAGAATGGGGGGAGCCAGGGCGCATCAGTTCCGGCGAATGGCGGAAGGAAACCGCACGAGCCGCTGGAGAGGAAGAAGCATAGGGCGCATAGGGCGTGCGACAGGTCGGGCTCCAGAATGGGAAGGTGGGGTGTCAACAACCGCAGTGCCTCCGACGTTGTCATGGTGACGACATCTTTATTTTATATTTATATGGTAACAAACGTGCAAAAGGAATTTAGATTGACGAATTTCCAAAATTTTAATGGTACCTACTTTAATTTATCGATAAGGTTCACTAAACAATTTTAAAGATTGGTTGTACAGGGTAAACAAATTAAAGCCACGGTGATACTACGATTAAAAGGTTATGTCCGCAATAATGTGAAAAATTAACATTTACTATTTTACTTCTTATATACTTTTACTTTTACTATTAACCAACACCTACTAACGAATATTCAAATAATATTCGGCTAACACTAAACTAAAGGAAAAATCTTATTATAAAAGATCAATTATTGACAAAGTTACAATTACATTTACCGAAGATCACAGCAGTTAAACACTTAGAGTTAGGATCAAACTTATGTCGTTGCAAACAAGGCACAGTTTCCCGCACACAGTAATGGTTCAAGTTAACGAGTCACAGGTAAATAGTTAATCAGCGCCGGGGAGATAACGGTTCAGACCGCGTGTTCGATGAAATTGATGCAATTTTACTAGTTAAAACTTTAGGTAAATATCTACGAATCGCTCAAAATTTTAGAAACAAGGGATATTTACACTATGGGGGGGTTTTTATTCGTTATTATGCACTATAAGAAGTGAATCTAACCACTCTCTGCTACCAAAATGTTCACGTTGGGGTTAAGGGATAAACAATTTGCAAAATAATATTATATATATGTCACGTCGTTGTGTGCACGTACCTGATATGAGCTCCAGGAGAATTCCCACGGGATAACGGCACGGCACAGGTTTCCAGGATTCACATTTTAATTAGGCACCTCACTCGCGTGTTAATAGGAGTGCACATCAAATCAGTCTGTCAATGTCATCATAAGAGGGAACAAGGGCGCGGGGTGGCGTGGGGGGGGGGGGGGGGGGGGGGGGTCAACGAATACTATAATGAACAGTTAGTATTGTTAGTGCTCCTAGGAACTATAAAGTGTTTACTATTGTTACGCCGGTAGGTTAGGTCAAAGACTTTGAACGTCAATTTCAGTGCTTTAGAGGCGTTTTCAGCAGGCTGAAAAGTCATTTCAGGCCGTTTCAGAAGTTGCTCTATCACATATCTAAAGATCGAAATTTCACCCAAGTTGCCGTCGTTTTCAGGCGCCTGAAACATGTTTTCAGTCCGTTTCAGGGCACCCTCTATCAGATGACGCCATAACCTGAAAACCCGTTTTCAGGCGTTTTCAGGACCCCTTATGGGCCTCTGAAGCACAAATCATTATATGGCGGAATTTCCAGTAGGAGTGACAGAGATAGCACTAGTAGAAAGAGATAGCTATGCTCAGAACATTCGAGAAGTGTGTAACAAGGATGGGACTACTAGAAAGAGATAGCTATACTCGGAACATTCGAGAAGAGAGTGACAGAGAGTGTACCATTAGAGAGAGACATATATGGCCTCGAATGTTCTCGGCCCTCACACTGGACCTTACTAGAATATTCGCGATATGTGTGGACAATGCGTCCAGAACGGTTCCGCGGGATATATAAGGCGCCGACGGCCGGCGTGAGTCAGTTACATTCTAACTGCGATCGAGAGCTAGTACAAGGATAATCGGAGAGAAAGACTCTTGAGTGATTAGTGCGCTTAAGTACAGTTCGTGTGAATAGTGAGTGCATAATTTGTGAAATAGTGTTTGTGTTAATTAGTGGATTTTAAGTACAGTTCGTCTGAATTGTAAGTGCGTAATTTGAGTAATAAAGTGTGTGTTTTCATTTGTGGATTAATTTGTGCTTTTCTATCAAATACGAACCCCACGCTCGTAACACTATCCTCCAGTCTTCTCAGTCTGGTAGGTATCTCATACCGGGTTAAATCTCCCATCCTGTCTTTATATTCTAGTATTACAGCTAATTTCACTTTATCATATATATTTAAAACTCTACAGTGACTGAACAGGTTGTCATAGTTGTTTCTGTACTTATGTTTAATTTTCAGTGGCACAATGGCTTTCAGGAGCTTGATTTGCAGGTTATATATACGTTGCAGGTACGTTTTGAACGTTCTGCCATAGCTAGATAAACCATAAATAATGACATAATCCGCCATGGCCATGTAAAAGAGTCGAAGAGTATTATAAGGCATCTTATTTTTAATTATGCTAATGTTGCAAGAAATGAATGAATGAAGAATGTTGTTGTTGATAGAAAGCATGTCTAGTATAAGCAGTATAAGAACTTATACAGCCTGTTTGCCGGGTTGTCAATTGGAATGCAGTTCGTCTTTATAAGACTCAAAGATCAAACAACACTCAACTAACCTTTACGACTGTAGTTTCCTTGGCGGTGGGCTTTTTGACGTTTTTGGACCTGATTGTAAGATTGTCGTCTTCCTCGTCCCACGCGAATACTGGCACCTCTATTGCAAGTTTGTCCCATAGACCAGCTGGACCTAAAAATAAATATATACAGGGTAACTTCAAATTGGTGATACAAGCAATCCAATATACAATTAACATCCTCCGTAATAAACATGGCTTTTAATGTTAAATAAATAAATATAAGTTTAAAACACTTGATTCATCATCATCATCAGTCCTTATCAGTCCACGGCTGGACATAGGCCTCTCACATGGAACGCCTTGAGCTCGATTTACAGCTCTCCTCCCCCAGTTGACTGTGATGTGTTGGACACTTGATTGTGGCTCAGTTAATGATAAATAATATATTACCTAAAGTACTCTCAAACTTAGCCATCTTTAATTTTCTAACAAATTATTAAAGTCATAGTGTAAAATGCAGCTTACATAAAAAATAATGAATTACTGGTTGAAAACTAGAAACATTTATTTTAAATACATTTTTTTTATTCATGCATTTAAGGGCTAAGGTTTAAGTACCGTAAAACTGCCCAACCCTACCCACCCGCCTAACCCTAGTCCAATTAAATCCGAAAATTAATCGTTAATATTATGTCAATTATTACGAATAAACTCTAAAGTGAACAACATAATCAAACAAACTTAAATAAAAACGTATAAAATGACTGATAGAAATATGGATTTTGATAAAAATAAACGACTTTTGTTTTGGACCATAGTTGGATGATTGGACTATAGTTGGGTAGTTTTACGGTACCGTAAATTTAATAGAGCTATCTCTCATATCTGTCACTCGTCGTTATATGTATACGTTAGGTACGTAAATCGAAATTTAAAAGATATTAACCAAAATAATTCCTAAGTAAGCACTAAAATTCTTCTGTACTGATTTAAGGTAGTCATAGGAATGGCTCCAAAAATATTTAATAAACTTCCAGATGAACTCCAACTAGAAACAATAAAGAGGTTCAAACATCAGCTGTTTAATATATTAATTGACAAATGTTATTATAGTATTAAGGATTATTTTGAAGATAATATTTAAATTTAAATAATTGATAACTTAAATGATTAATTTTAAATACTGGACATACTATGTTATTTGATGGTGCTTAACTCTATTTCTATTAGACTTTATAATGTTGTCTGATTTTCTATGTTCTCATTTTATTTCTATTCTTGTGTATATTTTCGTACGCCATGCGGCAAGACGTAGCTGTACCTACTATTACTGCCATTGTCACCTTATCTACCTATGTTTGACGAAATAAACGTATTCTATTCTATTCTATTCTATTCTATTCTATTCTATTCTATTCTAAGGTAACCAGCTAAAGTCAATAGAATAGGATAAATTAAAACTAAAAAATAAACTTTTTATTTAAAATAAACTCTAATTTTGTATCACCAATTTGAAGTAATCCTGTATTTATCATGGGAAAATTACTAATCCATGCAGAGCCAGATAGGAACCTGTCCCGTACGGAATTTTCATGAAGTGACAAATTCATAATTGACAACATTTCATATTTTTAAAACTATAATTTTACTACTTTTCTGAATTCTGCTTAAAAAGATGAAGTAATCTCTGTTTTTATTTATTTTCTGAGATGATTATTTATTTTATTATTAATTTATAAAAACATACTCATTTTAAAATGTGGCAACACCAAAACCAGAACTTAATGGAACGGTTACTTAAGTCGGTTTTCTTATTTAAAAAAATATATATATTCTTTCGCGCTTTGGTTTAGACAACAACCCTATTCAGCCCGTATTGTCTTAGATTGCAGTTATTTGATGTATTTTCTTATATTTCTTTAAATACAGAAGAATAAATTCAAAAGATTTTTTTTAAAGATACACGACATAAAGCCCTGTCGATCTCCATATTAATTTCCACCTGTTATAAATATGAAATGTTGTCAATTATGTTGTTATGGACTTACTTTTAAGATATATTTAGATAGGATAAAACAGCTACGGATAAGACTAATGGAATAAATAAATATGTAAATATTAAGGGACAATACTACACAAATCAACCTAAATAGTCCCAAACTAAGCAATGCTTGTACTATGGGTACTAGACGAAGATATACGTAATATATTATATTAATACATTATGTAGTTAACATCTATGACCCAGGAACAAATATTAGAGTTGATCAGTCACACACAGATATTTTTCTTTGCCGGGATTCGAACCCTGGACCGCCGGCACAGTCGTCAGGCAGTTTTGTAGAACTGCGCAAACCGCGTGGTCATTAACCAACTACGGTTTACAGGCAGCGTTTGTGAAGATCAAACTATGTAGATAATCTTCTGTAGTATTGTATTCTGTGCCGGTCCGCATAGGTCATAAATCTGGGGCTGTAAGGCTGGGCTGGTCATTGACTTAAAATTACGCGTCTGTCACAAATAATGGGAACAAAACGGGGCTTATTTGCTGAAATGCGGTTTATTTAGTTAATACATGTTCGACGTGGCATATGTCTGTGGCCCCGAAGGGGCCATTAACCTCTAACCATCAGCTTTGCTGTGATAATGTGGAATTACTCTGTTGTTGGCAAATGTTTAATTTCCGCACACACTATATTAACAGCAGGATTATTTATTCGTGCGGTTAGCTTTATGGAGCAAGTCGCAATATCAACTACAGTACGTGTGCTGACCGAATGTGATTCGAGTTTTATAGCCGCCTCACTCGCTCTTCTGCGATCTATATAGGTAAGAACCTCTCCGATTTCACCCAAATCTGAATCCCAATCTAAGAGCCAACGGACTGTATAGCCGAACAAGTTTCGGTCTGGCCCAGGGATAGTGGCGCTACAAACAGCTTTCATATCGCAATAATGTGCATACGTCATATATTTGCATTAGTAAACGCCACACTAGCAATTTATCATAAACCAAATTCAAAACATTGTTTACCGGGGTGTTCTTTGTTTCTTACGAAATAAATAATACTGAATACTATTGAAAAAAACTTGACTGTCATCACTGTGATTAGTTTCGGTTTCATTATACAAAAAAAGAAACTTGAAATTTGCGGAATATTTAGTTCCTCTTTGTTTACATCGGTGACATTTGCTGACTTTCAACGTCAGTTATAGTTGCCGGCAAACATCTTGAACAAAGATGCCGGATCTGCGCATATACATTTGTACGTAAATCGGCTACTGCGCAGTCAAGGTTATGCTCAAAAAAATTGCCGGCAACTGTACCAAAAATTTGTCGTTGCCAGTAAAATAAATTAGTACCACAAAAAATCCGCAATATGGCGTGGGTTGGTGCCGCTGGTCGCGCAATGTCGTGGCATTTCCGCTAGTCTATGCGATCGATTTGCTTCCTTACTAAAATCAAAGACTATATACCCCCTAGACATATGTTCTCATACAAAAAAACGTAACTCTGAAAAAGCTCAAAATTCGGTATAAAAACTAGATGGCGCTGCTTCGTAGCCTGGAAGTGACAAAAATGTTATTTTTCACCAACATTTTTAAGTGATTTTTGATTTTTTGAAATCAAACGCATTACTGCTTTATTTTAATACGATAATATAACTTAAATACACAATTTTTAAGGATTATATTTTTTACTCTTCAACAACGTGGTTTGATCGTATTAAAATAGATGGCACTACCTCTGGATAGCTCAAGGTTGCTTGCGGGCTCGCCAATTTTTGCTACACAAAATAGCTAGATGGCGTTGGTGCACTGATGTAATGGACAAAATAAGTTACGCCCGAATTGTCATGCGACATTTCCCACTAACAAACAGTCAGTAACGTAATATTTGTTAGATAAGTTTTGTACAGTCAAGGAATTTCATTTCCTACCCATTTCGTTACAATGTCGTTAGACATTCGCAATGCATTAAGGTCGAAAATTATATTTCAATAATAGTATTGAAATGTCAATATTATTATTTGTCACTTCATTTTACAAAAACCTCCTCGCGAAAGGTTATCATTTGCTTTTAATTTCTAATTAGGAACATATGTCAGTGTCAATCGAAAAAATCGTAAAATAATTTTCAGCAACGTTATTAATATGAAAAATAAAATGCTTGCCGCTAACCGTGAACTATTAAAAGATAATGATAATGACTGAAAACAATGAAGAGCTCAAAGAGTGGAGTTACACCAGGAAGGAATACGGATTTATGAGATCACGCGTCGGCTCAATGCTAGCAGGGACACAGTTTGACGTTGGGTACGGCGATATAATGCTGAAGGAAACCTTATTGATCTACTGCAAAGCAAAGTAACCATTGCATCGTCCGTTTGCCATGGCCCAAGACCAACGCCGACGACAAAACGGCTTTACGCCAACGGGACGATTTGCGGAAATGTTTGACATTTACCCTAGAACAATTAGGAATTGCCTACATGCAGGCGGCCTGCGAAAATATATTCGTTCGTTTTGTTTTTGTTAAAAGTAATATAAAAAAAACGTATATAAAATTGTGGTTTTATTGAATTATCACTGTCGTTAGTTCTGTTAGTTTTTGTATAGATAAATTTCGGGTGCCTGTCGTATCGCATAACGTTTTTTGTCCTAAAAATGTTTGGCCGAGAAAGTTTGGCATACTGTTGAATGGCATACTACTCGTTTGTCCTAATAATTTTTGCGCATACTCTCTTAAAGTCCTAAATCAAGTTTGTCCTAATATTGATAACTAAAATCTAATTACCTAAAGCATAATATTCCTAACATGATTTGCCCTAAGAATTATTTTGCCTATTATCAAATTGGCTAAAATTACAAAGCGAGGAGGAGTGTTAGCTAGAACTGTGACCCTTTTAAAACTCTGCTTGCTAAAAATCATCAAGATGTATGCTTAATGACATGTAGTCAAAACACATAACAAACTATCCTAATATTGTAAGACCGAAAACTGTAGGTTAGGTTAGGTTTGTTTTATGACCATGGATAGCGGAGCGCGCGAAGCATAGTCAAAGCTCGTACTATTTTCAGATGATGTGCGTATCGAAACGTGATACCTACCTGAAGGGCTACTCCGATGTTCGAAATTTTACTGTCGTATAGTGCTATTCCATTCACTAAAATATTCTTTGACAGATGATCGAGAAGGATGGCGCAATTCGACAGTCAAATTTTGAACATCGGGGTAGCCCTTCTGGCATCACTGGTTTGACATGTCTTGCCAGATGGGTGTGTGATGTCGTCAAATCAAATGTCATTGTTTCAAATTTGTAAAATTGTATGTATTTTATTCTTGAAATTACGCGATTAATTGAATTTTGCGGTTACGTGTTTCCATATCAGAATTTATTGTTTTTTTACAAAGAATAGTTTGGTATGCGTTTCGTGAAGGTCTATCGTAGGCCCAGACAAAATTATTATTATATTGATTAGTTTACGTCAAAACGATGACATTTGTGTATGTTTAAATAAAACATACACAAATAGTGAAATGAGACGAAACGGAACGTAGTAAACAAACGTCGCACCTAACGTCATCTATTCACTTTTTACTGTATCACTTGGAAGTTTGAATGTCGTTGAACGCTTGACGACTGTGTTACTTCACGCTTGCGCGTACCGTACAGTAGAAATTGAAAAATGTCGACTTTTGAATGAATTGATACCCTTAGCGGCATCTAGCGATGTAGAACGATAGTAACAAACGGAGTACGGTGCGTAGTATGAAGAATATCGGTCTAGGGGGTATATAGTCTTTGCTAAAATATATTGTTATCCAATAGGTACACTTGTGTGGTTATTATTAACCAGAAAGCTTTTGCAACTTTGTACGCTTTAATTTTTTTACCGCAATCGAGTAAAAATTATCCTATAACCATCTTTGGATGTCCAGCTAACCCTGTAGCAAAACTGGTTGAAATTTGTCCAGTTGTTTCGGTGTGATAAGAGGGCAAAGGAAATTATGCCCAATAGATGGCGCCAGACTAGTGTAGCGCAGCGCGCCCGTACAAAACGAATGACGACCCTGCATCACGCTATTAAGATGTTTCCTAAAATCATGACCTCTTGAAATAGAAAACTGACTTTCAATACAAAATTTCAATTTTATAATAGTATAGAAGTATGTTTTTTTACGAAATAGCAAAGGAGGCTTATATTTAATACACGTCTTGAGTACACTAATTAGGTATTACATAATGATTACTCACCAAGTGGCCAAATATCCCTTTCCATAGCTCCAGTCAACGAATGCAGTATCTTGAATTCTGGCATCTCTTCATCTTCCATGCTTTGGAATTCTTCGTCCGAGTTCATGTCAGGAGCAGCGAGTTTCAACAACGCCTGGAATTTTTTAATAGCAATCGCTCAGTTAAAGGTCTGTGAGTCACGCCAAAACGACTCATCACTCCTGTGACATGGAGATAATCCCACTAGCGAGTTATACTGCCCCACAAAGTCCGGCGCATTGGTAGAATGAGTGCTAAACAACAGAGTTGATATAGTTCAAGTCGTGTTTTACAAAAGGGACTCGCTAGATGGCTGGATCAGGCGCGCATCGTTAGGTTCCTGTCTCTGCAGTCCTAACTACCGCACCGGTAGCATGGGCCCTGCCTGTTACTTTGGCGTTTACGACCTTTTTATATAGCTTGAAAAGGATGGGCAAGTACGAAACCCTACACTGAGGGTGGCCTGACATGCTCTTGGCCGGTTTTTATAATGTCTTTATAATAATTTTGTAGTCTCTTTATTGTATATTTATATTACTTTTTAAATAAATTATAAAAAAAAAACCTAAGAAATCCGAAAAATAAACGAATTAAGTATAGAGGTCGCTAAGGTGTAAAGCCTTTCAAATAAACAATGCAAAGAACACACAAAGCATACCTAAGGAAAAAATCGAGATGTTGCTTGGGAGTTAGGGTGGCGGAAAGGTTAACGCGCTGGTTCGATTCCCGACATCTTCCACCAAGTAACTAAGTTAAATTTTTCTTTTATCTTTGTATCAATATAGTTCTATGAGTTCATTTCAAAACACTACAAACATAACTTTGTTTACCGTGTCTTAGCTATTTTATGAAAATAACAGCCGCCGCTTCTGTATAAACACTATCCCGTTATAAATTCCGATGGGCCTTCTCCATTACAACAGAGCAGTTACTAAATAACGACGCTGTCAAGTCGGTAATAAACAGAATTATTATTCCACTGCAGTACGGAGTTACCAACTTCAAGATTGGGGTCTTAGTTCCACATTTATATGGACTTAACTGCTAATTGAGATCGGTCGCGAATATTACGAACTTTTGGATTTTCGGCAAGAATATTATGGTAGTTAGAAAATTTGGGATGTTTGTGAAACTAGGGCCTACAGAGCAGGGAACTTTTAGTATGGCAGTGCCGTGTTCTGAAGGCGCTAGAAAAAGACAGAGATACATCACACACCGTACACACCGTACACCGTCTCCGAAAATTTCCAAAATGTGGAAAGTTTCCGAAAATTTCTAGGAACAGCCGATAAATGGATTTTTATTTCTTAAATGACTTAAATAAGTAAAAACAAATCCACGAATGAGACTTTGTGACCACTTTGACAAATTTAAAATGACGTTAAGTAGATTTTGATTTATATATTTCATCGGTTTCCGCGACTGTCACACATTTAAATGAAACAATTTAAACGGATTATATGTTAATATACGCGATATAATCCGTTTAAATTGTTTTATTTAATTATATATTTCAGTTGTAGAATTTTGAATACTTCACGCATTTAAGGGTGGCGACTGATCGTAACTCCTCATGATGAATTGCATACCGATTCGAAACAAATGTCGAGCGATATTAGACTTTTACGACGTGAGTACACACGTTTCGTATGTATTTCATGATACGTTGTCAAAGTTTTTTGCACAAAATTGCCACAACCTTGTTAACAAGGATGGATTGTGTTGTTGGAAAAAATCATGATTAAATAGCTAAATCTAGTTTCAAATAGTCTATTGTAAATGTCACTACAACTAGTTATAAGTTCAGAAACTGCCTCTGCACCTCTAGCACAACTTTGACACGCGACTCTTTATCATGCGAGATTTGCTACCTATCCCTTTCTGTACAGTATCGTGAGAGAGTGACGGGTGATACTATGTCGCGTGACATGAGTCGCGAACCATAGTTGTGCTAGACAGGCTAGTCACTGAGTCTGTCGATCGGAATCGGGACACAAATTATTCCGATACTAATACGCTTGGTTTGCTTGTAAAACTACCCATTTATGTTATTCCGGCAGCATTGGCTCGCTGAGGGCAAATTACTGCAACACAGTCTCTTGGGAAATGCAAATTGGCGCGTTAACCACCAGTTAGCGGCATAACAGTTACTCTAAAGCCATTATATGACTTCGTAGTGGTTGAAGCACGAATCTATCGATTTTTATTCGTTTTTTATTAAAAACTACATATAAAAAAACTTCGATAACTTCTATGCCTTCTGTAGAATAGGTATTACAGAATTTTTTCAATGGACCAGTGCCTGATTAAAAATCTTCATTTCACGCAAACCTTTTGCACATCCGGCGGTCAATAAATTAAATTAAACCTAAATTAAAAATGTTACACTCCTCCGACATACGTAGCTGGTCATCATGGCTTTGTTCAATGAGTAGTATAGAAAATGCTACTAAAACTGAACATAAAACTACAAAATTTGGAATTCTTAGCTTCATAATGGCTAAGATCTTGTCACTTGTTCAAATTAAGGCTGCATATCTTGAAACTACTGATCCTATTTCTACCAAATATAGCTAGAACCATCTCAACGGATAAGTTTTACGATAAAAAAAAAATTGTTCATCCGTTTGGCAGATATAATACCACAAACTTTTTTTTGTCGGTGTCTAAAAATATGTACCCATCATAGAATCGGTTTCAAAACAATTACTTAATTATTATCGATTCACGGAACATTCAAAATTAAACACGCATAACTATAACGCGTCATTGAGGAATCATAAAAATATTTTCACCGACAATGACATTTATAATACCGATTTTAATACTTTTTTAAAAGTTCTAATAGATTGTCTTAATTTTTTGTCTTATTTTGCTAATCAAAAGGATTAAGATGACCCTCGCATTTAACGGTAGCCATTGCTATAAATGAACGCCAACGCAACGGCGCAATAACATTTAAACTGAAGGTTTTCAAGGAAATTATGCAAATGAGCCCATCACTTTTCTAAGTTGGTTAAATATTATAAGCTAATTCTACTTCGGAATACTCGATACATCAATTTTAAGTCAAAATTAGTTATGGTTAGTCAGACCAAGTTCGTTACACGGGATAAGACGTTCACCTACCATAAAAATATCGAAAAGTAGAGATGTTAAGTAGTTGCATGCAACTAACTTAATCACATAGTTGTTAGATGGAGTTAGTAGTTCTTTTTGATATGTTTACGTAATTTGCGCTTACCCCGTGTGGCGTAAGCCATTGAAAGCAGTTTTTCGCGATCGCACATCACCGGGATCCAGATTGACGGCTTTTAAGATAAGATAAGATAAGATAAGATAAGATATTTATTTGCAAAGAATAAGTGATTACATAGTTGTCTTAGTGTGGTATATGACATTTGGTATCTTATTCTGCTATTTGTACTTATATATACTAGCATGCAAATATTTTAGGTACCACGTTGATACACATCACGTGAGAGAAAATCCTTTATGTTGTAATAGAGCTTTTCATTCAAAAGCTTAATTAACTCGGATTTAAATCTATTGATAGGTAACTCTTGTGTAGCCTTTGGCAACCTGTTATACAGTCTCATACACATAATGAAGCAGTGATTTGAGTACAATGCTGTCCTCGGAACATAATTGTGAACTAATTTTTCAGGATTCCGTTGACGTCTAGTGGAAGTGCTTGCTTTTTTAAATAAATACATATGCCTTTTTATAAACATGCACATTTCTAAAATATATAAGCAAGGTAAAGGTAATATATTAAGTTTTTTAAAGAGTGGCTTACAGGATTTGTAGGGAGCTACACCGCAAATAGCACGTACACATTTCTTCTGTGCTACAAATGCAATGTTAGATTGCGTACAGTTTCCCCACAAAATAAGCCCGTATCTCAAGACGGAGCTAACATAGCCATGATATGCGCTTAAAGTGGTTTGCAATCCTGAAGTGCGTCGTAATTTACGCAACACATAAACAAATCTATTTAATTTATTGCGTATCTTTTCTATATGGGCTTGCCAGTTTAGATGTTTATCTAATATTACTCCTAGAAACTTTATATCTTGCACTTCTTGTATTATCTTATTTCTATAATGTAAATTAAGTTGTATATGTTCACGGCGATTTGAATTAAATTGTACATAGTTCGTTTTACTTATATTTATCTGCAAGTTGTGTACTTCCAACCATTGTATAACAATTTCCAATATGTCATTTATTTTTCTTTCATGTTCCTCCATATTATCATTATATTTTGATGTTACAATAAAGGATATATCATCAGCAAATAGTACTGATTTGAATGGAATTAAGTCCGGCAACTCGTTTATATAAATAATAAATAAAAGAGGTCCTAGGACGCTTCCTTGAGGAACACCAAAGTGGTTACATTTTAATTCAGATCTATAATTTGTTTCAACCTTTAGCTCATTTAGTTTTACAACTTCCACACATTGTTTACGGTTTTTTAAGTAACTTTTGAACCAATCTAGCGCCACACCTCTTATTCCATATTTTTCTAATTTGTTTAGTAGTAATGAGTGGTCTACAAAGTCGAAAGCTTTAGACATATCTAAAAATATCCCGGTTGTGACTTGTCTTTCATCTAAGCTTTTAACAATGTGATGGATAAGGTTAAAACAAGCCAGTGTCGTTGATTTGTTTTTTTGAAAACCATTTTGTTCTAATTTAATTATATCAAATCTATTTAAAAAACTTAAGAGTCGTTTGTACATACATTTTTCGAATATTTTTGCAAATATCGGTATCAGAGTTATGGGGCGGTAGTTTCCCATATCTTTCTTGTCATTTTTTTTAAATAATGGTTTTACTATTGAGATTTTTAGTAGTTCTGGAAATACTCCACTCCCGAACGAAAAATTAATTAAATGGCAAATAATTGGACTAAGTTGGACTTTACACTGCTTTATAATTTTTGTGCAGATTTCGTCAAATCCTACCGCAAGCGTATTATTTAGTGACGAGATAATATTCATAATTTCGTTTTCAGAATATGGCATTAGAAACATAGTATTATGACTGTGAGTGGAAATGGAGTTTGGAAGGAAATCTACATTGTGCTCATCAGATTTAGTTATTTTTTTGCTAGTTAATCCAATGAAATAGTCGTTAAAGCATGAAGCTATTAGGGCTGGTTGATTTATTTCTTCGTCGTTAATGTGTATTTTATCTATATATTCTTTCATACTTTCGTTTTCTGCTTCCTTTTTTATTATATCCCAAGATGCTTTACATTTATTTTTACTATTAGCTATATATTTACTATTTTTGATTTTTTGCGCCCTGTTAATACATTTTTTTAACAATTTTGTGTATGCATAATATTCATTCTTTTTTTGTTCATTTTTTCCATCTTTATAGTATGTAAATCTAAGTGATCTTTTTGTTTTACAACTTATTTTTATTCCGTTTGTTATCCATTTCGGTTTTTTTAGTACTCCACAAGTGACTTTTACTCTTTGTATAGGAAAGCAAAGGTTATAAAATAGGGAGAACATTTCATGAAATTTATTAAAAGCTCTATTAAAGTCATGTTCTAAATATACTTCAGAAAAGGTTAGATTTGATAAGCATTCTTGAAATTTTTTGACATTTTCTAGACTATAGTCACGTTGCAATTTATAGTAATACTTACATTTAGTTGAACTTGAGCTAATATTCAGGCTGAGCATCTGTGCGGTATCATGGTCAGAAAGACCAAGCGGCAGCACGTCAGATTTGGCATTTTTTACATTACTTAAAATATTATCAATACAGGATTTTCCCCTAGTAGGTTTATTAATATGCAGTTTCAGATTATAATTCCTTGTAATATCTAATAGTTTTTTGCTAGTTTTATTTAATATCAATGTATTAATATTTAAATCGCCACATATTACAAATTGTCTAAATTTTTTATCTAGTTTATGTAACATAATATCTAATTTGTCTATGAAAAGATTTGTTAACTTTGGATTTGGTGTTCTGTATAAACAAATGACAGCAATGTCATACTTGGGAATTGTTATACCACAGCATTCAAATAATTTATCTACTGACATTTTCTTTACACATTCGAGTTCATTATGTAATATACCCTTCTTAACCATAATACATACACCACCTCGTTTTTCATATATACGAGAGTATGATGAAGCGAGTTGAAAGTTATGTAATTTACAGTTGCTCTCATTGCCACTTTGGATAAACGTCTCGGTTAAACAGATTATGTCAGGACTGTTATTGTTTTCAGATAATTCACTTAAAGCTACTTCTAAAACATTTTGCTTTGAAATAATACTGGCAATGTTTTGGTGCATAATCTTAAGTATGGATAAGTTATGTTGCTCTTGAGAGACGAAAAAGCTCATTGTTTTTCTTTACTGTAGCTGGAAAATAGTCAGAGATTTTTTTCTGCCTATTTTTTTGTTGCGTTGTCTTGCTGCGTTTTTCTGTGTTTATTTTCCAGTCAATGAATTTACTGAGATGATAAAATATATTTGCTGTGCCACGTTTACTAAGTTCTCCTGTTGGCAAGAACATATTAGTTGACAGGTTCAGATTTGAGTCATATGAGTAATGACTTTCGTGAAAAAGTATGTCGTTTAAGAAACCGCTTTTACCGCTTCCATAGGCACTGGACTGCGAGCGGAGAACGGCAGTAGAGGAACTTTATCAGCTCTACCGGCATATAGTCACACACACACGCAGCATCAGGCTTCGACGTAGTAAAGCCGGACCAAGGAGCAACCTTAGGGGAACATAGTTGGACAAGTGGTCATAAGCCATTTTAGTCTTACCTTACACAACAGCAGTGGCCACAGATGCACCACTGGCGACGTGACTGTAGCCGGCACCGGCTGCTGCTTGCCTTGGACCGGCTTCGTGGGAACTGGACTCATAAGCGGGGAGAACGGCAGTAGAGGCGCGCCCATCGCGTCCACCGGCACTTGGTCGCTCACCCACACGCAGCGCCAGGCGCCGATGAAGTATAGCCGGACCAGGTAGCAACCTTAAAGGAACAAGGAATACAGTCGGTGAGAACCTCTTCCTTTTTTGAAGTTGGCTGTGTCGGTTGTCTCCAGGGTTCATCATTACATATATTCATAGTTAGATTTTTTTTTTTTTATTCAAAATAGCCATGCATTTAACCTCGATTGCACCTGATGTTAAGTGACAATAAGGCCTAAGATGGAGCATGCTTGGCTAGAAGATGCCTATTCACTCTCGACTTGAAGAGATCCAAGTTATATTTTTCAGGAAACAGGTACGCAGGAAGAGAGTTCCATTCCTTAGCTGTCCTCATAAGGAAAGTAGACGCAAAGCGTTTCGTACGAATCAGTGGTAGAGATAGTTACTAATGGAACGTCCGAGGGTCGTTAAATGGCCGAGTAACAACCATCCTTTACCAAGTAGTACACAGACTGTATAAGCACTTATACAGCTTAAAATAGAGATTGCCACGATTAAATACACTTTATGAAAGATAAGTCGTAAATAATGTATATATAATGTGATAATTGTATTTAAAAATATAGTGCCAACTATAAGGTATAATTCACTTAGTAAACTTTCTTAATCAACTACGAGTACCACCAATCAATACGAGCACTAATCAATAATCAGTTACGAGTAACAGCAATGTTCGCATTGTTGTGTTCCGGTGTGGGGGTAAGATAGCCGGTGAAATTACTAGCATAGAGGCATTCTATCTTCGTCCTCCGGGTAGGCAAGCACTTGTGACTCCTCTGGTGTTGCAGGTGTTTATGGGCGACGGTAATCGCTTTCCATCAGGCGATACGTTTGCTCGTTTGCCCCCTATGACATAAAAAAGAAAAGAAAAAAAGAAAGGACCTACTCTAACTCTGTGTTCGATAGAAAGAGAGCAGCAGAGGTATTCCTGAAATTAGAACACAATGATGCAGTTCGGTTATGTTACTTTATTATTTTCCTCTAGCGACCGATTGTGTGTGATTACACCCTTTGTCCAGTATAACTAAAAGGACCTTTTTCTAGTATCACCATTTTTTTCTAAATTACATTATTATATAACCGACACCATTATTACCTCAAGAGAAGTTTCTCAGTGAGAACCACTCAAAGCAACTTCATGATTTTCTGATGGGGTTTTTGCATATTTGAGGATATTTAAAAAATGACTTATTTATTTACAAAATAATATACTTACAGTTCTAAGGAATCATATCGTACTTTAAGCATTTTGAACACAGACAAGGAAAACGGAAAATACAACATAATGCATTAAGTTGAACTCTATGATATTCTGATGAACTTTTGTCCCCGTCTTTAATATTGTAAACAGCTAGAGTCACTCAAACTGCATTCAACCACACATTGTCCTAATAAGCATTCCACCATGTGCACCGGTCCTGTGAAGTTCTGTATTATTTATTCATAAAATGAATCCTATTTTCTGACGGTTGCTCTGGGGACGAACCCAAAATTGTTATTACATCCCCTGGTGATATCTGTATAAGCGCTTGTACAGTCTGTTTGCTATTTGGATGGGGCGTTACTTCATCAATCGGTAGTGGAATGGATTAGTCGACGTCGATTCATACGAGGAGTTTCTACTTCACACACAAAGCTACTTAACCAATTGACAACATTTATTTCTTCAACCACGCCTTTTTCCGAATCAAATATAAGAAAAATAAATATTACCACATTTTTACATTTTCAGACATATCTCAATTTATGATTACAAAATCCATTTGAATTGTTCCTCATTTTAAAAGAGCGTAGTACCTTAAGTTTACAGTCAGACTATCACTAAGACGGATTCAGTATGGAAACTGTACCACTGATGTTTTGTAGTTTGCGACTGTAATTTTTCCACAGGGTGACGTCATTTGAGTGCTGATTCTTAGAATTAGATATAGGCGCATCGTAAGACGTCGAGTTAAGGAAAATCAGCCCGCGAAAACCTATACATACCATTTCTAGATAGTGTCGGGCGATGTTGAGTACCCCCTCCAGGTTTGATTCCCGGGGAGTATATGTGGTACCGTGCGCGCCATCCTTCGGGCAGGGTGATAGAGAAGTTTTCCCATTGGTGTTCTACCTGTAACGAATAGTCTAAATCAAAATTAACATTTTCAAAAGTAACTAAAACAAAGAAAGATAAAAGTACAATAGGGATATTTTAAAGACCTTCTGATATCTTGTATCGCGCCGTCAAGACTGTTTCTGAAATAAAAACCCTTTTCTATCAAAAACTGACTTTTATTTCAACTGACTCACATTTAACATAATTATTTGTCAGTTCAAATACAAAACCATAGAAAAATTAAGACCATATCCCGTGGTTTTTGTTGCACAAGTGATTTGACGCCTATCGTCGTTTTAGTGTTAAATTAAATAATTTCTGCACCCCCGGGGTAAGTTCACGACAACGCGACGAAGATGTCGCGACAAAACTATGTTACTTGAGGTGAACAGTTTTACATAACTGTACATACGTATTACATAACTGTACACACAGTTTTACATAACACTAACCTTATCTACCTGATATTTCACTTTAATACACTGTTAAAACCCACTTACCATAATTAATTAAGAGCTATTATAATTATAAGGTGTACTCCTTAATGGAAATCATTTTCATACACGAGTGCTTTAAATTATGATCGTTCTATTACCTATCCTCTCTATCTATTCTGTTACGTTCACTGACATTAACGTTAAACACCCCCTTTAAGTGTTTCAAATAATCTTATAGATGGCATTTTCGCCGCAGTTAGATAAATAATTAAACTCTCTATTATTTTGATTTGCTAACGCGATCTTGATGAAATAAATCGTAATAAATAAATATATCTATACTCTATATTATGGATATATTTATGTCTGAGTCTCTAGGGGCCTATGATGGTTGCGTTTATAACGTGATAAATGAGAGACAAAGCATCAGATCTGTCACTTATTTGTCGCGTGCGTGGTTGCATAAAAGCAACCATAATAGGCCCGCAACTTCTAAGAAAAAATATATTCCCGTAAGTTGTTACTCCCAAAGCGTTTTTCATCACCCGATAAGTATTTTTTACTTATTTGATGGATTCAATCCAACTCAAGTTGCGCAGTATGAGATACAAAAAAAGATTCTGTTCTGAGTAAGACATAATCAAAAGGGCGATTATTTGAGCATTTTAACCGTCTGATTAATTATGACCACAATATCAATAAAACGACGAACGTGTGCTATAACATTGTTCGCTATTAGTACCTAAATTACACAGAGGAACGCTTTACTTCAATACAGTTACTTGAATCAATCAATTTTTTTCTGTTGCTTGTTGCCATGGTGATGTCCCCAGGGTTACTCTTTAACACTACGATTTTCAGCGGCGATATTGAACAAAAATGTTGCAATCGCAGCAGTTACAAGCCCATTCTTATTTAGAATATCTCTTGAAAATACCAACATTATAAATTATCAACACTTTTCTAAGAAGTTTAATCACCATTGTCTCCTGGGTGACGGGACAAAATAACAACAAGAAGTTGATCCACCCACTTACTGTGAAATTCTCCAGCTGTTCCAGGATATAGCACGCAGATAAAACCCGTCTGCAGAACGAGGAGCGCTGCAACACCTGGGTGTGACTCAACTGCATGTCCATTATTGAAATCTTGCCGGAGTTATCGTCCTGTCAATATCCAACAATAACTTAAACTTAAATCGCTACTGCTTGACCGGGCTTATTACAGCATCGATGAACTCTATAATGACAAATCACTGACCTGCGCATCAAGTAAACACCAAAAAAAATAAGTATAAAACATAAATGTAATAATGAAATATATTTTTATCATGAACATCTAATGTATAATTAATGACGTGTAAAATGTTAATTATGATTTTTACCAATAAATTCTGTATTCAGTATAACTGGGTGTTTTCCAAAAAAATCGCGATTCCCTGTTTCTTCCAGGACTTGACGTTTTTGGGTTCATCTTACTTTGAATCGATAGCGTTTTCAACATTTTAAAGAATAATAAGTGTCCTAAAGTCCGTTTACGTCACGTTTGAATATCGCCCGGTGACAAGCAAAACTCACCTTTAGCAAACACGCCTTTGTACCTATATGTTAATTGTAATAGATGTATTTTTTAACTGTTTTTGTGTACAATAAAGCGTTTACTTACTTACTTACTTACTTACTTACTTACTTACTCACTAACTAACAAATACCTACTTAAAGCAAAGCTCGTATCTCATTATTAATCTACTTACTAGATACGAGGTTTGATTGCTTTGCTTTAAGTAGGTATTTGTTACCGTAAAATGGGGTTACTTTAGGAAAATTTGGGGCTACTTTGATAGATTTAAAATGGTTATAAAAACGCAAAAATTCATAGTTCGATTGAGAAAATGAAGTAACAGGTTAGGACGTTTCTAAAGGTAGGTATTTCATTGCCACAGATGGGCAAAAAAAATAAGGACATGGCGTAAAAACACTTTTCCAAAGTAGCCCCAGCATTTCAAAGTAACCCCATTCTACTGTACTTAGTGAGTTTTGCTTGTCAACAGACGATATAAACTTTGTTTTCATTTGTACGAGCGTTACGTAGTGGAAACTAAAAATCACATACAAATTTTTGGACTCTTCCTATTATTTTTATAACAGGCACATTTTATTCAATACAGTGGATACAATACAAATAAGTACAATAAATTGTCGTAAAAAATAAAATTATAATAGCTCTTCTTATGATTCTTCACATCGAAAATGAGTTCGATTCTGAGTAGGATGATCCGGAAAAAGTCAAGTTCTGGTTGAAATAGGAATTCTAGATTTTGCAAAGCACTACTGCGAGACTATTATTTTTCGAGAAAAAATCCTGCTTATTAACTGATTTAGCTAGGGAGTAGGATATCTTCTCGTAGAAAACTGAACTTGAAAGTCAGTAAGTAAGTAGGTAAGTAAATAAACACTTTATTGTACACAAAAACAGTTAAAAATACACCTTTTACAAATAACATATAGGTACAAAGGCGAACTTATCCCTATAAGGGATTTTTCAGGGCTTCTTAAAATAAAATATCGGCCAAGTGCGAGTGGGACTCGCGCAGAAAAGGTTCCGTACCAATATCTGTAAGTTTGTTGTATTCCCATACACCCCCCCCCCCCCCCTTAAATATTTATAGTATTTTTTTATTTTTATTTATAGTATTTGTTGTTATAGCGGCAATAGAAATACATCAGTGAAAATTTCACCTGTCTTAGCTATAACCATTAGATACAGCCTGGTGACAGACGGACGGACAGCGAAGTCTCAGTGATAGGGTCCCGTTTTTACCCTTTGGGTACGGAACCCTAAAAACTAACGAATATTAAATAACGGGAGAATTCCTTGTACGCCTGTAATCTAACTTAGTTATCTACGATTTGCTTATTTACCCCGACATGAAGGGTGATTCGTAACATAATGAAGTTAAGAAACATATCAAAGACAACAGTAAAATTATGGGATACCTCGAAAACAACGGTCTCAGCTTCCCACCGGTACATAGCCAACTCTTCAGCCTTAATCCATCCGTCGAGGTACTGCCTCACAGAGCGTGGCAGAGGCTGGGTTTGTTCGTCCAACCAAACGTGGTCTGCCGACTGTTTCACCATCTTGTTACCGATGGCAGTTCTAAATGCGGACGCATTCTGTAGCAATAGAACTATCTTAACACCAACTAACAATATATTTTTGAAACTACGACGGTGGCAAACAAGCATCACACGCGCGTTGCCAACCCTTTAAGAATAACCTATATACTCTCCTCTTAAAGAACCGATTACTTTAGCCCCCCAGGAAAGCTGGGAGCTCATTCCACATGCGAAACGTTCACGGTAGTAAATACCTCTGGAACCGCACAGTTCTCGACCATTTCGGCTCCAGTGTGTGAGGATGAACACCCTGTCGATGGCGAGCAGTGCGATGGTAGAAAGTAGCCGTGGGCATAGGCATCATGTCAAACAATTCCTTTGAACACATCCCACTATACAAATGATAGAACACACACAGGGAGGCAGAGAGAACTATCTTAAGTCTTTGAACATCAACGGCTGCAAATCTTGTCGAGGGCTTCTGTGCCATTAATGCCAATTTTTTTTTTCATACAGAAACAAAACAGTTGCATAATATGATAAGAAATCTTAAATTTGTTATAGCCTACATCCTCACACAATTCCCACTGAGATTTTGTGCAGGTAAATACAATCGACATCTACATCTTACAAGTAAAATTTTGCAAACATAAGTATGTACTTAAATCGATTTGATACAAAAATTAACATTAAAGCTGTAAGACATCCGAGCGTTTTTCAAAAAAAGTGTACATGGCAAAATTTGAATGTCCCACACGTTCAACGTGTTTTTTTTTTACTTTACCTTTAGTATTTGGGTATATGAGTGGTATCATTTGATTCTGTAGATGTGGGGCATTCATTTTATATTTATAAAACGGTTATATTATATTTATTACTAGATTTATTGCAAAATAAAGATATGAAAAGTGCTAAAATGGGTATGTCCCACGTCGACTCAGTCATGTTCAGAGGCTTGCAGAAACTCGAAATAAATTTGTATGAATATTGAATGTGGTCACACAGATAAAGTAATGAGTCTAGATTTTAGTCTTGTGCTTTATTTATAAACAAATACGGTTTATAATGCCGAAAAACTACTTTTTCCACTGTCCAAAGAAATCGACAGACCGGAACTTCCGGTTATAGTCACAAGCGATTTTAACATACTTGTGCAATCGATATTCCCCAAAAAGCGTTAATTTTTCAATCCTGGCAACATTTTAATGCTATAGGCATCGGATTTCATTGCAAATATAACGTCAGTTCCGTGAAAACGGTGACGAAAGGTGGACGCTGTGTCAGCGCGCTAAAAATAGGATTTCGAGTTAGTAACAGTTTTTTCGGTAAGTAGATTATAATTAACTTTTTAAACACAATTAGACATAGAAGAAACTATCGTAGTATCCGAAACTAAACCAAAAACACATTGAATTGGTTCAGAACACGTTGAAATTTTGATTTTAAATTGTCGAGGTAGAATTCGTCACGTCCGATTCGTGACGTGATATACTACCGGAACGATTTTGTGACGAATTGGAACTATAAAGCTTAGTACACAATCGAATTGTGACCGATGTTTTAACCGACTTCTAAAAAAGGAGTTACTTAGTTTGACCCATATATTTGTTATACATGCATGTTTATCCGCCATTATCTCGCATTTGTCAGAACCGATTTTGATGCGGTTTTCAGAAAAGTATTTGTTATCTCCGGAAGAAATGACTAAAAAGCAAAATAACAATTAAAACATTTATAAAAACCGGCTAAGAGCATGTCGGGCCACGCTTACAGTCGAGTTTTTAATTAGGCGAACTAACTTGACAGCTGAAAGTGTTGTCAGAAATGAAGAAAAAAAATTGTGATTGGTTTATGTCGATATAACCTTAAGTATACACCCATAAACCTTAACATATTGCAATAAGGTTTATATTTGTTTATAACTGTCAAGAAAACAAAAGGCAGACAGCGTTCTAAGCGATGTCCTAAAATAAAGTTCGTTCGATGTAAGTATTTTAATTACAACCGTTTTTAGGGTTCCGTACCCAAAGGGTAAAAACGGGACCCTATTACTGAGACTTCGCTGTCCGTCCGTCCGTCTGTCACCAGGCTGTATCTCAAGAACGGTGATAACTAGGCAGCTGAAATTTTTACAGATGATGTATTTCTATTGCCGCTAGAACAAAAAATACTAAAAATAAAATAAAATAAATATTTATTAATGAGAATTAATACTATTATTCTATATTTTGAAATGTTCATGTTGCTATTACTTGCTAAAGGTAATCGTAACATTGTATGTTTTATTTTAAACATTTTTAATAAAACATTATTAATAGTCTATAAAAATAGATAAATAACACTAATAAAACTTTCAATATTAAGATTATCATTTACTCATGAAAGATTTTTATGTAATACATAATAATATACATGGTAAATATTTATTATTACTAGTTCAATACATGCTTTATTATTACATATATAAACTAGTAATAATATATATTATACCATTTTGATTCCGTTGCAATAAATACGAATCATGACATAATATTTTTGTGATTTTATTTCATTATATTCAATCTATGTACACTATTCCTTACATTTTCCAGTTAGTCACATGAGATTCCGTTTAGTTACTGTCCCAAGATTTGGGATGTTGAAAATAATTATTTCTGGCTGCTGCAGTGCAACAATTCACATATTTAAGCGTTAACATTACTAAATGAATATTCCTTAATGTAATAAAAAATATTATTCGTTGATTTGTCGCATATTAATGCAAAAAAATACATGTTTTAGCAGTCATTTGGTGGCGATTGTGACGAACTGGACCTTTATTTTATCCTCAAAGCTTGCTCGTTCCATTAATTCTATAAATTAAACCCGTTTTAAATAGTTTATTGTCTGTATTTTAAATGTGTAAACTAAAACTGGTCCAAAAAATACTTCAATCAATTTATACTGAATTTTATATTAGTGACTATCCGGAACTAGTTTCACCACAATCTGAGTTTAAAATGTCGATATTTTCTATATTTTTTAATATTTTAATGCCATTTTCTCAAATAATACACTATAACTTATGGGGAATTAAATAAGCCAAGAAAATTAAAAATCGGTGTTATAAAAAAAACCGTTTTCCGGTTCGTCACGTGTACACTTTTTTTGAAAAATGCTCATCCACTGCTGATCACAACTTTCCCTGATTCTGACCATCTATCAGTCATTCTGACGATCGCGTTCCAAAAACGCCTTACGAAATGTATGCGGCAAGGACTTAGCTGCTTGTGTGGTGTCGACTCGTCCGCGTATTTTCTTTACCATAGTCGGATAAAAGGTATCCTAAACTCTATCTCTGTACCAAAATGCTTGGTTAAAATCCGTTCAGCCATTTGTAAACCCTCTTTGGAAGTCTAGAACTGTACCAAAATGAGTTAAAATCTGTATAGCTGTTTCGGCGTGATGGGAGGACAAAGAAAATTTTACAAGGAAATGGCGCTGTATACTACCGTTGTCGCGCTGTTAAGATTTTTCCTGAAAGACTAGAAAACAGATTTTCCTTTTTTTTCTTATACATTTACACACCTACTTATTTATTTAATCGTATGGCGTAAAAAGCATTACAAGAAATCGAAATATGTACAGCAGTTATGTCATAAATTGATATCCATACATAACATAGGAGACCTATCTAGCGCTTGAAAGTGGAGCCAGTTTTGGTTAGCCAAGAGATAAGTTTGCGAGTCACAACGTCAATCTCACAAGCAAAACGTCTCTATGGTTGGTTCCTAGACACGCACACGTAAACGGCTTCATCTTTCGCAAATCTGTTGTATGAAGACTCGCTATTCTAAGAGATTCTAAGAGATAATATTGTTAAAACCATCGTGAGACATCTTTAATAATGTAATTTCACCGCGAGTACAGTGGGCCGCGAGTCGCGTAGCAGCACGGATAGCTGCCCCTGATGAAGAGCTCCACATGAGTTCGAACAATTTTTATCTGGGCTGGCCTTAACCATACCTACTGGCGCCCTGGGCGAGTCATTAATTGTGTGGTGTCCTGGGCGCCCTAGACCTATAAAGAAATGCCCGTTGGGAGCCAGCGCCCGGGCGACTGCCCGAAAGCTGCCACTGATTTTTAGGTTGGGGTATAGCAAAGGGGCCCTATTTTTAGGACAGAAAATTAACGACCAAATTTTTTTTGTTTGTTTGGGCTTAAATTAGATTGAAACTTATATATTACGCTTAAATAAGCATATTTTATTCTTTAAACTTTTTCTCTCAGATCGATATTTACCGAGATATTGGGGTTCAAAGGGGCGCGGGACTTGATTATTAAAATTTTTGATTGTGGTATGTCATTATAACACTTATTTTTTATGATGCTATCGTATAGATGACGCTAAAATGAACTTAATAATTACCGAGATAAAACGACCTTAAAATCTAATTTAAGCCTGAAAATGCGAAAAATTTAAAGTTTTTTTTTTAACCCCTTTATCTCGGTAAATATTACTCTGAGTGAAAAAGTTTAAAGAACAAAATATGTTTTTTTAAGCGTAATCTACAAGATTCAATCTAATTTAAGCCCAAAAACAGCAAAAAAAAACAATTAAAATTTTTCTGTCCTAAAAATAGGGCCCCCTTTGCTATACTCTGACCGATTTTTACGTGAGTTTAATCGGTTTTTATAATTATTAAAGATTCTAAAATAATTTTACAATAGGTACTATAAATGATTATGTGCTTACCAATCCCCAATAGTCCGGTGACAATTCATTGTCCCTGAACTCCCTAAAAGGGCACTCTGTTCGATCGAAGTCTTCTTCTCGTATAATTAAACTCTTGGCACCTTCCAGTTTCTTTGAAGACGTAGCCATCGCTGATATACTTAATTAAAAAAAATATTATTCGAAATTACTTCTATTTTAAACAGTAATACCTTATCATAGTTATATACCTAACCTATTTATTCGAAGTTCATATATTTTGGAGAATTTTCCATTATATTTTTAAAATATTATTTATTACAATACGTATTGGTTATAATACTTTAATAATGTCAATTTGTCATTTCGGCGTTTTGATTTTTTAAGCGTTGACAGTTATGCATTTTTAATTTTATTTTAAGGTTTGGTAAGGGTTTGGTGGATAATTAGTGTTAAGGTTTATTATCATTTAAGCAATGAAATTTAATATTACACAATCTCACATGAATTGCTTAAGAGGCCTTATTCCTTTTAAAATTTATTTTTTTCATATTATGACGAATATATTGATAATTTCAACCAACTTTTTGAAGTGAATAATACTTTTTCCCGAGTTCTAGGTAGTAACGTAGCTACTTCATGCTTTCATTGCGTGCAGTCGAAAATAGGTTGAAAAAACGAATTTTCAACGTGAATTTTGTCAATTTCGAGTAGTTTTTCGAACAAAAATTATCAATGAAAAATTCAAACTGTACGTTTCAAATATATACCAATAAATCCCAATAGCCCTGTTCTAGGAAGTAACATCAATAATATGTTGAGAAACATGTTTGATCATAGAGAAAAATGTCTAAACAATCAGCATTTTAAAAGGAATAAGGGGGTCAATTTCCCAAGCAGTATTTTTTGATGGCAAGACTGAAAACGCAGGTGCAGAAAGCTTTAATAATAAAGTACCATTTTTTTTCGGAAACAGCCCGCCATTGTCTACCTCGGGCAACAGCTAAAATTAAAATATTAATATATATAATAATTTAAAAAAAATATATTTAGACCAAATTTCTCATCAAGGTGGGTTGTCCCCAAGCCGGTTTTGTTTGTAAAATGCCGGGTAAGTCAAATACTATGCATGACAAAGAAAATCTGCTACCTTTATTTTATTACCATTTAAATAGGTAACGAAAAAAGCACATTACCCGTTTATATCTCCTTTGTATACCCTTGAATAAGTGCATATAAATTTGTCCCGAGAAAACTTCTCATTACCGCCGACAATGTTTGGAACCGATTTATTTCCCAAACTTGATCAATTGCGCCCCCCGTCTCCCGCGCACTTCAAAGAATTAGTCAAGCTGCGGCGCTCGACGAAGCCGGTTGTGTATAGTGGCAATACGTTGGCTTGTATAAACGTGAATATATCATCGCGGTGGACCGGGGACAAAAAAAATGTCATTCCGGAGTTTGTTATAGCTTCTTTATTTTTTAAGTGTGTGGTTTTAAATTCATATATATCAGGTAAAGTATACTCGTGATTTCAAGAGTTGAATTAGTTTTAGAATATAGGGCTTACTCTTTTTTTAAGAAATAAAAATATGTCGTGTTTCTCATTCCACCATTCTCATTTCGGTGTTTCCGGTGTAGTAAAATGACTATAAAACCCCACCAAAATGAGGAAAACACCGGAATGACATCAAAAGTAGCTTCACTTCTCATAGATATTGTTGAAATAATATTTTTTTATTATTTTGTTTTTAATACCAGACTAAGATATACGAGTATGTTTATATTATTATGTAATGCCAATATAATATATATTACGAATATAAAACGTAAAATTACTTTCATAATTTGCCACTTTTCTTTCATTCCGGTGTATGAAATCTCATTGCGGTGCACTTATTTTATCATCCTGGTGTACATTTATCATTCCGTTGTGTGTTTCATGTTCGATCTCAAATATCTCGAAAACTATTTCAGATTTCAGGGTCCCTTTTACATATGTTTAATAATATAGTCTAAAGTATCTCTTCACATTAAAAAAACTCAAAAATAATCCAAAATAAAGAATCACACCGAAATGATACAAAAAATGCGTCTTGTTGAAATTGACCCAAGGACTCTTAAGGCCCCATAATTATACCTCTAATTTAATTCATTTTTCAGTAGTTTTCTTGATTACTTTTTGCATCGCCTACTCATCTCATTTCATTTATATTAATCCGCTACCCAAAGGTTGTCTGAAAGAGATCGCTTTTTAGCGATAAGATCGCCTATTGTTTGCCTCTATTGTAATGTTAAGTGTCATTTGTATTTGTATTTCTTTCTTCTTGAGGTGTGCAATAAAGAGTAGGTATTCTATTCTATTTTATTCTACCTCTAGTGGGCTTCGTACACAGTTAATTTTGGAAAAAAAAAGTAGAATCGCGACCATTTCGCCTGGTGACAGCTAAAACTCACTTAAATTTATGTCACAACTTTTCAAAACCTCGTATCTAGTTTATAGATTTATAAAGAGATACGAGCTTTTTTAGGTATTTATGACAACATCAATATCATTTATTTTCAGGCAACTGTAGCCAATAGATAAATACCTTAAAACTAACATACACATCAAATAACAATAATACAAAATAATCATAAACATGTTAGTTCGGCGACGTGCGACGTAACCTCTGGGTGTCGGGTAACCGGTCGTGGAATCGCCGGAACACACATCTTTCGGCCAGAATTCCTCCTGCAGGAAGGTCGACAGCTTGATAGTAGACCCTCACCACAAATGAGGTGAAGTTCACATTGTGACGAGACTCTAACTGTTAGACCCTCAGGGTGAAATTGGTCTTTACTCGCAAATCGTCATTAAATTTATAATGAGTTTTGGTTGTTAATCTACACAATTTTAAGTCTGTGGAATAAAAAAAGTGGATAGCCCCACTTTGTTATGGTCTTTACACGCTGTGTTTTCCGTCTCAGTCTATCACCATAAAGTTGATTCAGTTTTTTATACAACTTAGTCAACACAAACGATGGAGGCCTATGATATTTGCATTTTGTCAAGACGTGATGCTTTGTCACTTATTTATCGAGTGATAATAGCAACCATCAATGCCCGTAGGATCATTTCTCTCTTGACATTTCTCGAGATTTACCACCCACACAAAAACTGACAGATTCTGACATACTCACATTAATAACCCAACCTGTCAACACCATCACTCTATTAAACATTAGCTCTTCATATTTTTAACCTTTAGTAGAAATGCTTTAAGTAAACCGAATCTAAACGGTGCTTACGACCTTATTCCACCTTCCCTCTGTTATGTCCTCAAAGAAAAAAAGGTCGTAAATAACATCAATTGCATATTAACGTAGTACATTATATAAAAGTAAACGAGGGTAATTAGCCAGTTAAGTGCGAATTATCGCATACCTGTCGAAAAGTGAAAGCCGATTGGACGTCGCTCCAAAATTGGACATGTGACCACTATCACATAATAAATTGAGGCATAATATGGCTCACCATAAGTTGAATAAACCATAGACAGTTGATTATTCAAGTTAATTATTATATTTATTACTAGGAGGTCCCCGGAACTTCGCCCTCGTATATTACTATTTTTAACCGTAGACGGGTAAAAGTATCCTATATTTAAGAGGCCTTATTCCTTTAAAAAAAATTTTTTTTCGTATTATGACAAGTATATTGATAGTTTCAACCAACTTTTTGATCTGAATAATAATTTTCCCCGAGTTCTAGGTAGTAGCATAGCTATTTCATGCTTTCATTGCGTGCAGTCGAAAATAAGTTGAAAAAACTAATTTTCCGCGTGAATTTTGTCAATTTCGAGTAGTTTTTGAAACAAAAATTATCAATGAAAAATTCAAACTGTAGGTTTCAAATATATACCAATTAATCCCAATAGCCCTGTTTTAGGTACATAGTAACATCAATACTATGTTAAGAAAAAGTTTGATCATAGAGAAAAATGTCTAAAACGATCAGCATTTTAAAAGGAATAAGGCCTCATGGATGTGCAGATGCTGCAGCAGCTATCCCTGTACCAAAATTTGTTAAAATTTGACCAGCCGTTTCGGCGTGATGAGAGGATGAAGGAAATTATGACCAACAGATGCCGCAGGCTGGCATGGCGCCGCGTGCCCAATCAAAACAAAAGACGATTCTGCATCACGCCATTAAGACTTTTTCCTGAAATCCTGACCCCACTCCATAGAAAACTGATTTTAAATACAAATCTAGACTTTGATTATAGTCTAAACATAACAAAACGAGACTTAATGGCGTTCAAAAAATGTTTATTTAATTAGGTACCTCGTCGTTTCAATCGTGATTTTACGTTTATGGTAACGAAGGGACATTTATTTGAATGCGATTAAGTTAGTATATATTATATTCTTTGATTTAGTCCCGTTATAATAATTATATGAGATTAGGTGAGGTGAGACTATTACCGAAAGAAGACTGGCACAGTCCAATAACTAACTAACTGTTAGTCTAACCATTGATACAAAAATCAAAGCTCAAAGAAATATTGAAATGCGTAATCTGGTGAAAGAGACCGGGAATCGAAGCCGGTTCCTAGGTACTAAGCCAATCGATTTGTTTATAGAGAGTATAAATAAATGGACTATTTGTATATTTTCGGCAATCCGTACAACTATAGTGGCAACGAGTAATAGGAGGGAACTAAACTTTTGACATCCATCCATATTAAGGCTCTCTGTGTGCTTGATTATTAGCTCAGTTGTAGATTTTAACACTAAGTTCAGGTTTGAATTTAAAAAATCCTAGGTCATTTATTCTTATTGGATACAGTGCGTCCCTGTTTTGTTGCAAAAATGTGTGAAAATCAGCATACTAAGTATTTTTATTAAGCGAGACAGATTGCTCTAGAACAACTGGGTGCCTATTCTCATTCAAGGTAAACTGCTTAAAATGTCGAGTGGACATTTTATCGGTCAGGTGGACCTTGCCGAACATCCTTAAACCTGATTTAATTTTAATTGATATGAGGCAGTATATGGCAATACAAACGTAAGTTGCTTTATTACAGGATAGTTTTTACATGACTTACGTTGGATTTAACCAAACTTTTATTCTAAGAACAAAGTCCTTCACACACGGAGTAATAATATATATTAACTAGCGACCCGCCCCGGTTTCGCACGGATGCAATGCTATATGTATTATATCTTATAATACATATAACTCTTCCTCTTGAATCACTCTATCTATAAAAAACGCATCAAAATTCGTTGCGTAGTTTTAAAGATCTAACCATACATAGGGACAGACGGACAGCAAAAAGCGACTTTGTTTTATACTATTTAGTGATAATACTGACAACACAAGGTATGATACGGTATATTTTGACTACTATTTGACAGGACACGGAGCGATAATATATATATACCTATTGCAAGTCGGTATCTTAAGATATCTTAAGGTATATTAGATTACGAGCATAATGGCGGCAGAAACATATATTAAGTAAGTAAGTAACCACTTTATTGTACACAAAAACAGTTAAAAATACATCTATTACAAATAAAATATAGGTACAAAGGCGAACTTATCCCTATAAGGGATCTCTTCCAGTTAACATTTGAGCATACGAGAAGAAGATAGACAAACGATAGATAGTTTGGTATCTTTGTCGTGTGAGAGGCTCCACGATACTGCAAGATATCTTTCGGTATATTAATAATTATTATCGCTCAAGAGGCTAAGCTAGAACCAATAGGACTTGACTTATTAGCTAAGCAAGAGGCTTTTTGAAACTAAAACTTTGGCGACGGCGTCCGATTTGTGTTGTATTAGTTCCTAATTTAAAGCAAAATTATCTCGATTAACACTCTTGCGCAATTAAAAATGGGTAAAGATCTAAGTTTATATCGCTGTGCTAACGGCTTTTGGTAATTTTCCAGAAACCTTACAGTTTTGTGATACAAAAAACTCGGAAAAAACAATCGCCAGAGTAAAAAGAGCGTGCAAAAGTTATGTAGTGGCGACTTGTTAAAACTAGGGTAAGAAAAAGTCGTTGTGGAGCGGAAACATAACTCACTAAAAACGAAAGTGCGTATCAGGTTACAGAGTCTGATTCATTCAGGATCAATGTTCAGAGCCGCGGGGACGGAAAATAGCGGAGAAGACTTTTATTTGAAATACATATATTTGAAAGACATTCGTCGTGAGTAAAATAAACGTTTATTTAAAAGAAAGCTAAAAAAAGCATTTATAAGATACACTGCCATAGTTATATTTTTAAGAAGTTGTTACTGAATTTAAATATTTTGATATTAAAAGGTCTTCATGCAAACTGTCATAACAGTTTCGCAGGGCTTTTGATGTGTAACGTTTAATGTTTGACCAAAAAATATTGACAAATGGTTATTTGACAAACAACGTTTCACCAAATAATGATTTTGCAAACGAGACATTTGGCAAAAGTATCATCCTACAAAAACTCACTTAGCAAATGATTAATTAGCAAACACTGCACTTGCTAAATATGTTAAAAAATAAAATGTCAATTGACCATTTTTAATTTCACCATTGAATGTGTTTCGCAAATTAAGCATTTGTCCAAATGTCATTTAACAAAACGTTATTTCATAAAAAGTACTTCTTTGCATCAGTTCTTTTTTGTTGGGGGACGCAGTTTAAACCCTAACCTAACCTAACAACCAAATTTTTCTGCCAGCAGTTCGTTTTTGTTGGGGGACGCAGATTAAACCCTAACCTAACCTAATTTTTCTACCAGCAATTCGTTTTTGTTGGGGGACGCAGTTTAAACCCTAACCTAACAACCAAATTTTTCTGCCAGCAGTTTGTTTTTGTTGGGGGACGCAGATTAAACCCTAACCTAAAAACCTAATTTTTCTACCAGCAGTTCGTTTTTGTTGGGGGACGCTGTTTAAGCCCTAACCTAGTTAGTTAGTTAGTTGCCCTGGGCATTTTCCGCAAGTCGACATCCAACGTGCCTATTTTGCGTGAAAAGGGGGGTAGCGCTACTCCAACCACCCCAGCTCCTCCACGAACCTAAGTAAAGCCTTGATGTTGCCTATGGCTTCGTGTACGGTACTTGGAGATCCTAGGTATTTCGTCCTGTATCCTTCTACCTGTTTGCAATCTAGTAGAATATGATTGGTGGTTTCTTCTGCCTCCATGCATGCTCTGCATACTGGGCTGTCTGTTATACCTAAATTGAAGAGGTGTTTGTTCAGAGTATTGTGTCCCGTTATTAATCCTACTATCTTGCGTAGTTGGTTCCTGTGGATTCTCAGTAAGATGGTGGTGAGTTTGTGATTCCTATTCGGAAGTATTTCTTTTGTTTGTCTACACGTTCCCATGTCTTCCCAGTATTTCTGGTGTTGGTATAATGTGTGCTGGTTCATTATGTTGTATATGTAAGATTGTGGTAGGGGTATTATTGGCTCTGGCCCGCATGGCGGTGTCTCCGATCCCTTACGGGCCAATTCATCCGCTGCGTCATTGCCTCTCGAGCCGCTGTGTCCCTTTATCCATTGTAATGTTACCGTATTTTTGTCATCGCACACGTCTGTGATGCAGCGATGACATTCGTATATTAGAGCAGAGGTACACATATCACTGTTTAGTGCTTGTAGTACGGATTTGCTGTCTGAAAGTATTCGTATGTTTGTGTTCTGAACCTGGCGTCTTTTTATAGCGTTGCAGGCTTCTATTATTCCTACGCATTCAGCTTGGAATACCGTGTTGTGTACACCTAGGGGTTTAGAGATGTGCATACTCAAATCCTCCGAGAATACACCACATCCCGTTCCTTTCTCAGTTTTTGACCCGTCCGTAAAGATTCTCAGGTCCTCTAGGTTGAGCCCCTCATTCGGGTCTTCTGTTAGGAGTATGACGTATTCCTTCTTGCAGGTTAATGTTTTAGGTATCTTGTCAATTGGTGCTTCTATTGTAGGGAAATTTTTGCTCATTTCACTGTAGATCTTTGTGTGTTGGGTATTACTATTCGTCCATAGGTTTAGGCTTTTTAGTCGTATCGCCGTAGCGGCTGCTTCTCTTTGTATATGTATGTGCAGTGGCGTGACACCTAGGATCATCTCTAGTGCTGCGGTAGGAGTGGTCCTCATGCAGCCTGTTGCGGCCGTGCATGCCAGTCTTTGTGTTTTCTGCAGGCCGGCAATCGCACACGCTAGTTGCGTTCGGGGCCACCATACTACTGCTCCGTAGCTGATCATAGGTACGATTACCGTTTTGTATAGCCACAGAATGATGTGCGGGGCGAGTCCCCACCTTTTGCCTATCATTCTTCGGCGTTGCCAGAAGGCGACTGTGGCTTTGTTTAATCTGTCCTCAAGATGCTTGTTCCAGATTAGTTTGTCATCTAAGGTTATCCCTAAATATTTTACTTGTTTGGAGAGTGTAAGCTTTGTACCGAAAAGGCTTGGCATTTCGTATGACCCCAGTTTGCATTTGTGTGTGAAGATAATTGTGTCAGTTTTCTTGGGGTTTACCGATAGGTCATTCTCCTTGCACCATTTCTCTAGTATTTTTAGTGCTGTTTGTGTGAGTTCACACAGTGTGCTTATTACCAGTCCACTGATAAGTATGACAAGGTCGTCCGCGTATCCTATAGTCGTGAAATGACTCTCGTTTAGTTTTGTTATCAGATCATTTACCACTAGGTTCCATAAGAGGGGTGAGAGGACTCTTCCTTGTGGGCATCCTCTCACGACTAGCGCTTGCTGATCTTTGTTTTTTGCTAGTCTTATGATTCTTTGTTCTAGCATGTTCATTATCCACTCTATTAGCAATGGTTCTGTGTCATGTCTTTCTAGAGCTTGTTTGATGCTGCTAAAATTTGTTTTATCGAAAGCGCCTTCTATGTCAATGAAGGTTCCCAGACATGAGCTTTTCCTTGTTAGTGCGATTTCGATGTTGCTTACCACTGCGTGGAGTGCCGAGTCTGTTGATTTGCCTTGACTGTAAGCATGTTGGTTTGGGTGGATTTTTATGTTTTTGAGTGCAGTATCCTTTAGTTCTCTGTCACATAGTCTCTCTAGTATTTTCAGCATAAAAGAAGTTAGGCTGATCGGTCTGAATGACTTCGGGTCAGTGTAGTCGCTTTTTCCGGGTTTTGGTATGAATATTACCTTAACTTCTCTCCATTGCTTAGGTATATATCGGAGGGCAATACAGCTGCAGAGAAGTTTGGATAATAGTTCTGTAAGAGTTGGTCCTCCCCACTTCAATAAGGCTGGGTAGATTCCATCTAGTCCTGGTGATTTGAAATTGTCAAAATTGTTTGTTGCCCAGGTGGTTTTGTTTAGTTCTGTTATGTTTTCCGCTATCTTCCATTCACTCACGGTGGGTTGATAATTCGTCCTTTGTTGTTCCAGTTTGTTCTTATCAATTACCTTGCATCCCGGGAAGTGAGTTTCCACCAGTAGACTTTCTGTCTCAGCAGGCGAACTGGTGTAGCTATCGTCCTGCCTCCTTAGGGTGCCTAGTAACTGATTTGGTTCTTTGGCAAGTATTTTCCTTGTTCTGTTCGCTTGTGTGCTGGTGGTTATGTTGTCACAGAAATTCCGCCATGAGGTAGATTTCCTGTATCGTAACCTTTTCTTGTATTCTGCTTTGACTGCTTTATATTCGTCCCAGTCTTCTGCAGATTTTGTATTCATCGCTCTATTCAGAAGTCTTCTCATCTTCGTTCTGAGACGTTCCATCTCCGGTCCCCACCAGCTACCGTGCGTTTCGTTGCCACGAGCTGGTGTTGACGGTGGACATGTTTCTTCGTAGCTTTGTATTATAAGTTTGGTGAGTGAGTTTACCTGTTCCTCTAGCTCATCCACGTCTTGTGGCCTGTGTGTTAGTGTATAGTTCTTTAGTTTACCTACCAGAAGTTCCTTGTACGCCTTTATGTCTGTGCGCCTCGGGTTTCTTATGGGTTCTGGTGTCTGCACGTCTGCAGTAAGATCGTAGCGGATCCACCTGTGGTCGGAGCAGGACAACTCGTCCAACACGTGCCAGTTGGATATGTGCTGAGCTGCTAGCCCTGTGCTTAGAGTTATGTCGATTATGGTCTTACATCTACTAGTAACAAAAGTAGGTTTGGATCCTTTGTTCAGGATATCCAGGTCAGTGGTTAGTAAGTATTCAACAATATCGTTACCTCTTTTGTTGTTGTTTTCCATTCCCCATAGGTTGTGGTGGCCGTTGCAGTCCGTTGATATGACCAGCTCGAGCCTCTCACGTTCGCAGTAGCGTATGAGGTTGTTCATCTCCGCTGGAGGTGGTTCGTCCTCAGCCGCCATGTAGGCGGAGGCAAGAACTATCTCCGGTAGACTCGAGTTTTGTGTTCTGAGGAGTTTTATGGCACACACGTCTCTGGAACAGAATTCAGTTAGTGATTGTGCTATTATGTTTTGAGATATGTAAATACATGTTCTAGGTTTGTTTTGGTTATTGTAAATTAAGTTACCTCTGATGTTATTGAGGCCGTTTATACGTGTGTTTCTGATCCACGGCTCCTGGATCAGGGCTACTGATGCTGGGTTAGCCTCCAGCCATACGCGAAGTTGAGCCGTTGCGGTTTCGCTATGCTGGAGGTTCGCCTGGAGCACCTTACATTGGGAAGGAGCCATCGGGCGATACCCCTTCCGCTCCCTTCTCCACTAGGTCCAGGCGGCTGATCCCCTTCGTGCATCCCTCTTCATCGTCGGAGTCCAGCAAGATGCGTTCTTCGATATCCGATGAGGGATCGTTGGGTGCATTTTCGGTATCCATAGCCGAGGTGGAGTCTATGCTCTCCGCAGTGGCGGGTTCCTCCTCAGGCTTGGTTTCCTCCTCTGTACTCATCTTCGCGGGTGGGGAGTCCTTGAAACGCCCACCACTGTGCTGGAAACGAATGTAGACTGTCCCACATAGGTAGTTCAGTTTCCTAGACTTTTCCAGCACAGTAGGGACTACGTCCTCCGGAATTCCCACCAGCAGGAGTGTACATTCCCTCTTTTTCAGAGGGATAGCTTGCTGCAGCGTCCATCTCCTCACTTCGGCCCACGGGTTCTGGAAGTTGAGGACCCTGCCGACCTTGGTGAGGTTGTCCTCTAGCGAGGGTATCAGGATGCCGCACTTGGTTTTCCTGACCATCTCGTCCTCCCTCTTGCCTACGAGCCCTAACCTAACCTAACAACCTAATTTTTCTGCTAGCTGTTCGTTTTTGTTGGGGGACGCAGTTTAAACCCTTACCTAACCTAACAACCTAATTTTTCTGTCAGCAATTCGTTTTTGTTGGGGGACGTACTTCAAACCCGAACCTAACCTAATAATAAATAATTATTTTCCAAATAATGTGTAGGTATTAATTTGACCCATACCATATCTATTATTAGATTTATTCATAAACGAAACAATTGTCAAATAATACATTGTACAAAACGTTTTTAGATCAAGAGTAGTTTTGTATGATAATGTTAGAATTGGAACGCAACATTTTGTATTTCAGTTTTGTGCCGCCTGTGGCGCCACTTTCTTACGCTGTCAGATTTCTGATCTTCTTTTGTCTTAACCTCAAAACATTTCGTGCGGCTGACACTAACGGAAGCTTTGTTTTTCACGTTTACTGATCCAACCACGCTTCTGCTACCATAAATGAAAATGCGTTGGATTGAGTGGAAAACAATATAATATATTTTACTTTAGCTTTTTAGTCTCAGTACGTTACAAAACAAAAAGAAGATCAGAAATCTGACAGCGTAAGAAAGTGGCGCTAGAAAACAGAATTTCGAAAGTGCAAAATACGTGAAGATGAGCTCAAATATGTTCAGTTTGGAGAAATTAACTAGCCGAGAAAACTTTTTGACATGGAAATTCAGCATGAAAACATATCTGGAGCACGAAGATTTGTGGAAATGTGTTGTGCCGACTGCCGATGAACAAGTCGAGTCCAAGCTAGATATCAAGGCCAAAGTTTTGGATAAACAAATCTATGTACCTACACGTACAGGAATGCACAACGGCCAAACAAGTTTGGGAGAATTTAGAAAAAGCCTTTGACGATAATGGTTTAACAAGAAGGGTGGGCCTTCTCAAAGATCTCATCAACACAACACTTGACTCGAGCAATGGCGTGGAAGATTATGTGACTAGAATAATGTCTACTGCTCACAAACTTCGGAACATTAACTTTGATGTCAATGATGAATGTTGGCTGGATTGCCTGACATTTATAAGCCTATGATTATGGGGCTAGAGAGTTCCGGTACTAAAATCAGCGCAGACTTGGTAAAAAACAAGCTGATTCAAGAAGTTAATACATCAAACCAAAATGCTGCATTTTATACTAGCTCTAAGAAAACCTACACTGAGTCGTCAAAGCCGAAGGGACCAAGATGCTACAACTGTAACAAGCATGGACATTTTGTGAAGTTCTGTAAAAAACCGAAAAAACCTGCAAATAAGACTTATAGTAAAGGTGAAAGTTCAATATTTTGTCGCAGCATTCTCAGCCGCAACTGGTGAAATGAGTAACAAATGGTACATCGACTGGCGCATTCATGCACATGTCAAGCAGAGGAGATTGGATGTATGATGTCACCGAGCCATCTGTGAAAAATATAACTGTTGCTAACAGAGAGCCGTTACCTGTAAAGGGAGTTGGCTGTGTTGATATTCAATTGGAAGAAAATGAGAAGATACAGTGTTGAAGATACAATGTTTTGTATGTACCAGGGCTAGCAGCAAATCTTCTCTCAGTCAGCACCATTGTGAAAAGTGGACATAAAGATACATTTAATGACAAAAAATATGAAATGCGTGATCCTAATGGAAACCCTGCCACATTACATAACAAGCTATATATAGTGGACACTGTAAATAGCTCAGAGAATGCTCACTTAACTTCAAATGTAGAAAAAAGTGAAGATACTTATCTGTGGCATCTTCGTATGGGTCACCTGAACATTCCTGATGTGAAGAAGCTGCCGAGCTGTGCTGAAGGTGTGACTCTGTCTCAGGATAACAGTGATGTTACCGGTTGTATCCAATGTTGTGAAGGTAAACAAGCTAGGTTGCCATTTAACAATGTTGGCAGCAGGGCAACTAAGCCTCTCGAATTGATACACTCAGATCTGTGCGGACCCATGGAGATCCTGTCATTTGGAGGTATGAAGTACTTTATTACCTTTATTGACGATTTCACACGTATGACTCATGTGTATTTCACTAAAGACAAAATGAATGTAACGGATATATTTAAAGATTTCAAAATGAAAATGGAAAATAAATATGAACATAAAATCAAAATAATCCGTACTGATAATGGGCGTGAATACTGCAACAGTACATTTGAGAAATTCTTGTCTAATAATGGAATTGTTCACCAGTCTTCAACACCATACACACCTCAGCAGAACGGGTTGGCGGAGCGCATGAACCGGACATTGGTGGAACGAGCAAGGTGCATGATATTCGCTGCGAATGTAGACACGCGCATGTGGGCCGAAGCTGTAGCCACTGCCGCGTATATTGTCAACAGATCTACCAATAAGGCCTTTTTTTTTTTTTTTTTTTTATGTCATAGGGGGCAAACGAGCAAACGAATCGCCTGATGGAAAGCGATTACCGTCTCCCATAGACACCTGCAACACCAGAGGAGTCACAAGTGCGTTGCCGGCCTTTCAGGTGGGAATACGCTCTTTTCTTGAAGGTTTGAAGGTCGTATCGGTCCGGAAATACCGCAAGCGACAATTCATTCCACAATGCAGTCGTGCGAGGCAGGAAATTTCTAGAAAAGCGCACAGTTGTGGACTGCCAACTATCTAAGTGGTGAGGATGAAAGGATTGTCGCGTTGAACGATGGCGGAAAGAAGCGGCAGGAATCAATCCGAACAACTCCTCGGAGCACTCCCCGTTATACAAGCGATAAAAGATGCAGAGAGAGGCTACATCTCTACGTAGCGCCAAGGAGTCAAGCCGATCTGAAGTTCGCTGGCAGTCGACGATACGAGTCGCTCTCCGTTGAATACGATCTAAAGGGAGAAGCTGGTACTTGGGCGGCCCAGCCCACAGATGAGAACAGTACTCCATATGTGGGCGAACCTGCGCCTTATAAAGCTGTAGGCGATGGGCCGGAGTGAAGTACTGTTTCGACCTGTTGAGCACGCCGAGCTTGTTTGAGGCTAATTTAGCCTTACCCTCTAGATGTTCGCGGAATTGGACTTCAGACGAGATGTCGACACCAAGGACTCCTATAGTGGCTGAGGCAGTAAGGGGAGTGCTTTCAAAAAGAGGTGACGCGACGAACGTAGATTTTTTGGTGGTAAACACGCAAAGCTGTGTCTTTGCGGGGTTAAAGTGGACTAAATTAAGTCGACCCCATTTTGAGACTTCTTTTAAGCAAGTCTCGACTTCAGACACAAGCTTTTTTCGGCTCTTGATGACAATTTCCCGAGAAATATTATTGCGGCCGGTATAGGAGGCATCACCCGTGCTATCATCTGCATAGCAATGAATGCCACAGATAGGCTTAGAAGGTATGACGCTTTTGAGATGTTAACAGGAAAGAAACCCAATTTGTCCCACATGAGAGTATTTGGCTCTGTCGCTATGGTGTATGTTCACAAAGAGAAACGCCAAAAATGGGATAAAAAATCAGAGAAGATGACTAGTATCATCATTGGCTACTGTGAGAACACTAAGGGCTATCGCTTGATGGATTTAAAAACACATAAAGTGACCAAGAGCAGAGATGTTGTTTTTATTGAGGAACATGGAAATAGTCTCACATTCTGTAAAAATAATGTTTAAACCATGAATACAAAGATCAAAGCTTAAAGAAAAATTGAAAAAGGAGCTACCTGGTGGAAGGGACCGGGAATCGAACCCGGTACCTCTGGATTACCGGTCCAGCGCGTTAGCCACTTCGCTACCCTCGCTCCACGTAGACCTGACGAATTTTTCCTTATGCTTTGTGTGTCGATCTTTGCATTGTTTATTTGAAAGGTTTTTACACCTTAGCGACCTCTATATGAATACGTTAATATTCACATCTTACCGCACCACTTTACAGCGGTGAACGAGCAAGCGAGAGAGGGCGCTGTTAGTTTTATAAATTTAGGTTCGATATCCGGTCCCTTCCACCAGGTAGCTCCTTTTTCAATTTTTATTTAAGCTTTGATCTTTGTATTCATGGTTTAAATAAAAATTGTGGTGTACCGACATTAAAAAAAAAATTAGACATTACATGTTTCATAAATTTATAAAAATAATGTTGTTTTGTCACTTGAGGGAAATCCTGTGAGTCCTGCGACAGACGCAAAGTTGGAGGCCAACTGCATCAGCCAGCAAGAACCAAACCATTCAGTGGAATCCATTATCCCGACACCTTTAGATGCAGTAACTAGTAATTACACTGATAAAAGGTATGATGATGGTGATTCAAGTGAGTATGCTACTGATACTGGTGATCTTGATGATGCCTACACTCCTCCTCATCAATGTCAACTACAACAGCCACCTACAAGTAAAATGACACTGAGGCCGCGTGAAATACTGCGAAAAAGAAATGATGAAGGCACCCTCTTATGCTTTTTTGCGAATTTCACAGATCCACAGTCCGTAGAAGAAGCCATGTCATCCCCGCAGGCTTCAGAGTGGAAACAAGCCATGGATGAAGAGTACCACTCTCTCATGAAGAATGATACTTGGAGCCTGACAGAACTGCCGGCGGGGAAGAAGGCACTCCTTTATAAGTGGGTTTTTAAGACAAAAACGGACCAGAGTGGAAATATTGTTCGTTACAAAGCCAGGCTTGTCATCAAAGGATATGCACAGATTAAAGGTATAGACTATGATCATGTATTCTCACCAGTTGCGAGGTACACCACTATACGCTACCTATTTGCTCTGGCGGCCAGATACAGTCTTCAGATTGATCAGATGGATGCAGTGTGTGCTTTTTTGCAAGGTGATATTGATAAAAACATTTATATGGTACAACCTGAAGAATATAAACAAGGAACACAGGTTTGCCTCTTAAATAAATCAATTTATGGCCTAAAACAGGCTAGCCGCTTGTGAAATATGAAATTAAATAATGTTTCACAAGAATTGAGCATGCTTCAGTCAAAACAGACCCTTGTGTTTATTACAATGCAGAGAAAAATGCCTTCATTGCTGTATGGGTCGATGACTTGATAATATTTACATCACAACAAAGTTATAAAAATAGTAAGGAGCCTAAACCGGAACACTGGACTGCAGTCAAAAGCATTTTTAGATATTTACAGGGTTCAAAAGATATGAAATTAATTTATACCAAAGATGGTAATGAGAAAATCACAGGATATTGTGATGCTGACTGGGCGAGCGATGTGCGCGACCGCAAATCGTGCACAGGCTACGTTTTTATGCTGCAGGGAGGTGCTATATCCTAGCGCTCGCATAAACAGCAGACCGTGGCCCTGTCAACTGCCGAGGCCGAGTACATGGCCATGTCTTCTACAGCACAAGAAGCACTCTGGCTACAACAGCTAGATGAAGAACTTGGTACACAGCAGAGTGACCCTATGAACATTTACAATGACAATCAAAATGCAATAAAGCTCTCTTATAGTGACTGTTACTTACCTAGATCCAAGCATATTGATATACGCTATCATTTTTTGAAAGACCATGTTAATAAGTTAAAGATAAAGTTTTCGCATGTTAGTGGTGATAAAATGATTGCTGATAGATTAACTAAGGGTACCACTACCGATAAACATTTGTACTGTGCAATAAAAATGGGATTGCGTTCCAAGGGTGGGTGTTACAATTGGAACGCAACATTTACCCCTCTCAATGCCCGTAGGACCCTGTCAGACATGATGTTCCTCTACGATGTGCTGAATGGTCGCTTAGATTGTCCGACACTGCTGTCGCAGCTCGGACTCCGTGCCCCTCCTCGACGCCTTCGCAATACTCGACTATTTCATGTCCCACTACATCGTACTAATTACGGTCAAAACTCTATTCTAACCAGAATTTTACGCAGTTTTAATAAATCATTTCACGATACAGATCCATTCTCATCTTCAAGAATCCTATTCAAGTCGTCTATTATAAAAGGGCTTCCCTGATTATCCCTGATTATCGCATACATACACCCCCACATACACAGACACGCTCACACACCCACGTACACTCTCTCACACACACACACACACGCACACACACACACACATACACACACACGCATAACCTGGTAGTAGCTCTCCTTCGCTCACATCTAATCATATGTCATTAAAAAAAAGAAATAGTGGTTTTCTTTTTTCTCACTAGATAATCATTGTTAATAGAATATTTGATTGTTTGCGTGCCTTAAGCACGCTCGTTTCGTGTCCTCACTCAGACTCTTATTTGTATAATCTAGGGAGTTCTGTTATTGGCTATATATAATGTATAATCATTAAGCTCGTCATTTAATGTAAACGCTGTTGAACTTCTTAAATAAATAAAATAAATAAATAAATAAATAAATTTTGTATTTCAATTTTGTGCCGTCTGTGGCGCCACTTTCTTACGCTGTCAGATTTCTGATCTTCTTTTTGTTTTGTAACGTACTGAGACTAAAAAGCTAAAGTAAAATATATTATATTGTTTTCCACTCAATCCAACGCATTTTCCTTTAGATAACTCAGTTGCGAAATGATCATTTCGTCAAATAATTATTTATCAAATGTAAATTTAACTGTTGATCATTTGGAAAAGTGAGTCATTTGTAAAATGACTTGTAGTAAAATGATCAATTGGCGAAACATTTTTTTGCTAAACGTTGTTTGTCAAGTGTTATTTTGCGTGTCCCCATATGTTTGTGTGTCTTTTTAAGAAAACTAGAACATCATTCCCAAGCATATCCGTCGTATATGGCTCTGAATTCGTAATGAAATAATGGAGGTCAATTTATTAAAAATATTGCACTTCATAAAGTATAAAGATTCATTGTGTGTAATGTAGGACATAGGGATAAATCTCTTCCAAATACAAGTTGGTTAACGCAACCTCGTCTGCAAGTTGCAATAGCTGTCAAACATCTTAGTTTACCATTCCTATCTCGATAAATATTTGTAGCAATTTCGTTATCTCCTCCCTATTCATTTCTCATGGACACGCTTCTAGGAGATTGCCTCCATAAATTCTACGTCAAATTATGACACATTCGTTACATTGTTCAAGAACTGAATAAGTGGCCACACTTGGCAGCTCTCCATGGCAGAGCTGGCCTTAGCTAGATTTATTGTACGTGGCAATATTATAATTAAGTTATGTTAGCTATTCACTGAGGTAAAATGGGATGGGAATAGAAATTGGGTTGTGCTGGCGAAGAAAATGTCCTTAATAAATTAATTATAATTGCTTTTTATCGATATAGAAGGTACATGAAAGATTATCTAGGAAGAACGTGTGGTTTAATGGTATAAAGGGATACTATCAGTAAGAATATAATAATATGTAGAAAAACCGACTTCGGCGTGGATTGAAGCTGATAAATTATCCTTTTGAGGGCCAAAGATAACGCTAGATGGCGCAAAAAAAAACGAACGCTAGATGGCGCTGCAGTCGTGCAAGCAGCAAATTAATTCTGAAGAATTAGCAACATTACAGTCCGTGAGCCCTAAGATTGGGATTCGGGTTTGGATGAAAACTGAGAGCTTCTTATCAGGATCGCGTAAGAGAGAGCGAGATATACACAGTCATTATGTTAGTTCACGCACTGTACCACTTTTCCAGCAGAACTGTGTTATGTACATAAATGTAAGATCGAGAAATTATTATATTATAATTGGGATTCTTCAAGGTAAGAGTGAATAACTATTACTGAACCGCCGAGCTACATCCTCAAACCCGTAGTCACTTACCCTCAGGTGATACTGAGGTGAATCGCCGGTCAGTTTGTGAATTAAAAAAAAAAAGCGCCTGTCTTAATTTTCCAGGGTATTTAATTTAAATTACTTAACCCTTAACCACCTACCTTCCGTCTCACAGACTCTTTCAAACCTAAAATTGTTTACATACATATGTGCAAGTATCCTACAAACGTTTGTGTCCTTGTACCTTCTCCCCTCCTGCCTCAGTGCCGCGTTGTCGATCGACAAGGTCGGTCGTGTACGCATTTAATTTTGGTGAGGATATTACTGTCTCTGACCGTCTCTGAGACGGGTGGTAGGTGGATACGTATTTTTTTCTTAAGGGTCTCGGAGACGGGTGGTAGGTGGTTACGTGACTAATGCTTACTTTTTTTCTTTACTTAGCCGACCGCTTAGTCAGTTTAGTAGTGATTGGAAGTACGGAAAACCTGTTCTACTTGTGACCCGAAGAAAAAACGGGAACCAGTACGTATGTTTCTAATGCAAAAAAACGATTTGCCTAGAATGTGCAAACAAACTTATATTCACTGCCGCGAAAAAATCTAATAAATTAGTGGTCTGCAATTTTATAAAAATATTACCTTTATTTTAACGAAATTTATTGATTTAGCATTGTTAATTATTGAATAATTAGAAATAATTACTTAGATCTGTATATAAAGTCAACATTTTTGTTGATCTCACCTTCCAAAGGATATATAGTTCCTTGAGTAGAAATAAGGACTGTTGCCATATGTTTACGGCAAAAAAATGTTTTGTTAATGTTTCCAGAATGATTAATAGCTTAATAAATATGTTAATATGTCTTTATTGCCATTATTATTTTAAAATTCCCATCTGATCTATAAAATTTAACATATAAGGCCGACATTATGTATCCGTCCTGGGGACGGGAGGTAGGTGTTTGTGTGACTAAAGAAGCAGGTAGGTAGTTAAGGGTTAATAAACGAATGATTAGGTTGCTGTTTTTGTTATAATTATAATTATGTTGAATATTATGTATATGTATTTATATAGATATTATGTAATATTATGTATTATACTCGTATTGACTGTTGCCTATCTCTCTCTCTGTGTTGGTTTTTGCATTTTCATGTGTATTATTGTATAGTTATCTATACTCCTTTGTATTGTACATGTTGCTTGGTCTGTCTACCATTTACATTTACATGTGTTTAGCACTCATTTGCTCAAAGGTTAACTGGAAGAGGTCCCTTAAAGGGATAAGTTCGCCTTTGTACATGCCTAACTATTCTTTTGTAGTGTGTTTTTCTTGTTTTTATGTACAATAAAGTGTTTACATACATACATTACATACATACATAAACAATTCGAGCTGATAATTTAGCCGGCAACGATCTTTATTCAGAACATTTGCCCGACTACTTTCACCGCGCGTTTTGCAACTGACCTTATTATGGTATGGACACGTCGACTTGTAGTGCAATTGCATTGTATTGAGTGCTAACTGAATGGTATTAAATAAAATGGTCTGCAGAGATTTTTTTTTGAGGATGTCAAAAGATTCTATTTTTATTGGGGTCAAATGTTTATTATGGGACTAACTGCACTTAGACTGCTCTAAAAGTCAGAAATGGCCGTCAAAGTTCAACATTCCTACGGAGCGCTAAAAAACGCTCCATACAAATGGCTTACCTACATAATGACGTCATCTGTAGGTTAGGTACCAATATTTGTATAGATGTCTCTATATGAGTATAAGTAAATTGCCATTTTCACCGTGAAAAAGTGCGTTTAAGTGTGTGCGTCAAAATTTCTTTAGGGTTAAATAAATCATATTTTTTTCATACCAACGATCGGCCTTGCGCCGCCCGCATGCAACTCCTGCCTGCGATCCTAACTAGATCATCGGTCTACCTAGATGGGCTCTCCCACGCTGCGTCTTCCGGTCCGCGGTCGCCACTCAAGAACCTTTCTGCCATCCAACCCGTCGGTTCTACGAGCAATGTGCACCGCCCGCTGCCACTTAAGTTTGGCGACTGTCTGAGCTATACTCGTATCTACAACCTTGGTTCTCTTGCGTATCTCATCATTTCAGATTCGATCTCGCAAGGAAACTCCAAGCATTGCCCTTTGTGATAATTTAAAATAATTTGATAGTCCAGAGTTAAGACAAGATCACTACAAGCCGCGCACAGCGCTATAGTAGCTTACGCGCCAACACACCAGGGTGCCTGGGTCCACCTTACCGTTAAAACTCCTCATGTTCGGTCAAAATCGGCCAGTTGTAGGCAGTCGTAGCGCCATTTACGCGTTGGTTGGTCATGTCAGCTAACGACCAAATCCGTCGTATTTTACACAAACAACCAATAAAATACAGTTCTCCGGGTTCGGTGAAGATGAATAAAGAAAACCATCTAGTATTTCGTGTTGTGAATTTCATCATGCTCTGTTGGTAAAGGACTGGTGCGATATTTTGTATTAGGAGAGGCCCGTAACAATGTGGACTGACAATCTGGCCAGTAATTGGAAGAGAATTGTGCACGACAGGTCGTTATGGAGAACCTTAGAAGGAAGACGTCTTTTGGCTTAGTAGCAGAAGACGCTCCACCCCCAAGGTTATTATGATAAACAACTTCTACAATTACTGAATTGATATAAATCGTAAAGCCATTTGAAATGAGACACAAAAACAAAATACTGGGATAAAACAAGAAAACACATCAACTTAATACTCAATCAAAAAACAAAATGATTGAATACTGAAGATAACAATGATTAATGTTCCATGTCCAACATAATTTGTAAAAAGTTAGTAAACTGTCCAAATCAGATTTTCAACTTCATTTCTTTTACCTGATCTCATTATGCCGTGTCAGTGATGTAATAAATTGATGCCATAACAAAATTACGAAGATTTCAAATAAATTCATAAATTCACGGTAACAAATCTTGGCAAGTGGATTTAGGTTTCAGAAACAAAATAAAGGCTGTTCAATGTCAAATATGCAAACGATTATTTTCTTTCGTTAAGAGGCCTTTTTCCTTCTAAATTTTTTTTTTTCATATTATGACAAAATATATCGAAAATGTCAACCAACTTTTTGAAAAGTAAATAATACTTTTCCCCGAGTTCTAGGTAGTAACATAGCTATTTCATGCTTTCATTGCGTGCAGTCGAAAATAAGTTGAAAAAACTAATTTTCCACGTAAGTTTTGTCAATTTCGAGTAGTTTTTGAAACAAAAAGTATCAATGAAAAATTCGAACTGTAGGTTTCAAATAGATACCAATGAATCCCAATAGCCCTGTTTTAGGTAGTAACATCAATAATATGTTACGAAACATGTTTGATCATAGAGAAAAATGTCTAAAATAATCAGCATTTTAAAAGGAATAAGGCCTCGAACTTAAAGTCTAGCAATTTTCTGAGCTGAAATCGAAAATTGACTTCTTTTTCGAAGTGCAATCTATCTTAACTGGACCGTTTTATTTATCACTCACAGATAACTGTCAGTGTATGTATCTAATGTCCAACGCCATCAAATAGAAACCATGTTCGTCGCACGCGCAAGCAGCATGGAGGCTTTCACGGTAAACTGGTGTACTTCCTGCATACTGCCGACCCATATCCGCCCACGGAACTAGTATTTGGTCGTTAAATAGTAAGGTCTTGTAGAAGGCTTGCGAGATACTTTTTATTTTAGTATCTAACACAATATAGAGTACTCAATGAACAATCGAGGGTTGAAGTACTAAAAAACAGGTTAAAACAAATGTTAAGAGTACATACATCTGAGACCACGGCGTGTGCAACCCCGCCGAAACGTAAGATTATGAAGGTAAATAAGAAATATCGCGATAGACTCGTTATAATTCGAGTTAATTATGTGTACAAACCGCGGAATATAAAGTGTCATGTTAAAGTTTTCTCTTAGACTGATAGGGATCACTCAAAAAATCCGAAGTTTCATCTATCCAAAACCATCAACATTCCGAAATTTAAAAATTTTCGAAAGTGAAGTAACGCGAAACGGTCATTTTTGCCATGAATCACATGTTAGGTAGGTTAGGTACATACTATAACTAGGTAAGGTTAGGGCTATATGAAATCCCAAAAAAACGAAATATTTTATCAGAACATGGTTTTCTGAATTATGAAAATTCGGAATGATGCATTTGGACAAATTAATCTTCGGAGTATTGTAGTGTACTCCTCGTGATGACCAACTACTTGAGTCGGGGGTTTTTCATTTAATTTAGGTTATTGTGATATTTATAAATATAATACTTTGTCACATTATTTTATCTAAGTAGGAGTAGGTAATGTCAGCATCAAATAGTGCGTTCAACCCAAACATATCGCCAAAGATCTTTAAATAATGTAGGTAATACGTGTTCAATATTGTATGTATTTAGCCATTTAAATGTAACACCAATTGGTCCATTCTCCGGGCTACATGGCCTGCCCATTGCCACTTCAACCGTGCAATCCTGTGAGCTATGTCGGTTACCTTGGTTCTTCTGGCGGCCGTCAGCAAAGTCCTGAAGTGGCGACCACGTATTGGAAAGCGCAGCGTGGTCGGCCCCCAGCTAGATGGACGGATGACCCCGTGAGGATAACGGGGAATCAATGGATGCGGCCTACACGGGATCGCACTTTGTGGCGAGTCATGGGAGAGGCCTATGTTCAGCAGTGGACGTCTGTGGCTGATAGATAAACCTATGGGTGGATATCATTTTCTTGTTTCTCGATCTTTATCCTTATTTCTTCAACTTTTGTGAGCACTACGCCGGAAACTTAGGGTCGCAGGTTCAAGTCCTGCTTACATTGCAGTGGATCACATTACATTTTCCTTTCATAATTTACCCTTGTGTTAATATTAAAAACCGGCCAAGAGCATGTCGGGCCACGCTCAGTGGAGGGTTCCGTAGTTGCTCATCCTTCACAATAGACGGCTGTTTTAAGCCCGAGGTTTAATACGACTAAGATTTCAAGCTCAATAAAAAGGTCGTAAACGCCAACGTAACTGTAATTACTTATTACCTTCTGGAAGTCAACTTACGTCCTTTTAAAGAAAATTGTGAAATTTTGTGATAACTCAAAAACGGCTCGACCGATTTTGTTTAATATAGTTTTCGTTGAAAGTACTTGTAAGGCCTCATTTTCATGAATTTTCCCATAATTTTATGACCCGTGGTTGAAAAGTTAGAGGGAGGGGAGCGCTATTTTTTTTATTTTCGGAGCGAATATTTACAAAACTGCTGACTTTATCAAAATATAACGCTGGGAGGCCTCTATTATTTTTAAAATACCTATTCAACGACACACCACACGCTAGTGTTGGAACGAAAAAAAAAATCACCCCCACTAGGTGCTCGAGTGGTACCCGAAAAAAAATTTTTTTTTAGATTTTATTGTACCGTTTTGTCGGCGTGATACATACACATACTCATACCAATTTTCAGCTTTCTAGTACCAATGATCACGGAGCTAAGCCGCGGACGGACAGACGGACAGACGGACATTGGCGAAACTATAAGGGTTCCTAGTTGACTACGGAACCCTAAAAATTTAAAAAAAAATCCTTATTATTTTTAGTCGGAGTAGGAGAAATTATGCTAACCAAAAATTTGATTCATCCGTTGCTAAACTGAACTACTACATCACAAACAAGATAAGGTACCTACTACTATGTATCAGACTTGCGGTTGATATGAGTAGCATGAATATGCTTTTGATACTGTTATAATGAACAGAATCCGTAGTATAACCTCATCAAAGCCAATAGCTCGTTTGTCTGACACCGACACTTCCGATCGCAAGGCGGAACTGATATAATGGGCTGCTAAATTGCTCGTAATGATTTATTGTTTGCCTTAGGCATACAAAGTACTTGTGTGTGCGGGTTTGTTGAAACAGTATGTTTTATTCCCTGGATGTTTTTGATAGTATGTCCATGCGTTTCTTTAAAACGCTTTACAATTCGATAGAAAGTAGTTCTGGATAATAATGACGTTTCGTGTCCATTTTTCCATGATAGTAATAATACTAAATAACTCTTTTAAGTAGCAAATACTTCGTGATCAACTCTCTTCATTATTATAACTCTACTCTACTCTTCATTACTCTACTCCACAAATACGATCGTAATTGCCGCAAAATTTGACAGACCTGATGCTTACGGCCGCCTTGACAGTTAATTTACTTAAAATAATAAAAATAATTTCAACTAGTTCAAAATTTGACAATTTGTCTCTTTACTTCTGGGACAGCCTTTACTAAATAAATAAATAAATATCAGACAACCTCACACAAATCGATCTAGTCCGAAATTAAACTCAAGAAGGCTTGTGTTATGGGTGCTAGACGACGATATACATACTTATATAGATAAATATACACTTAAATACATAGAAAAACCATGACCCAAGCACTAATATTCGAGTTCCGAATATTCGCCCTGGCCGCGATTCGAACCCGGGACCGCCGGCTCAGTAGGCAGGTAGTTACTGCATGTAAGAGACAGATTTTAACAAAACTGCTACAGTCGAGTAGGTAAACGTGTGTCAAAATATAATCAAGAATATCTGAACAATATTGTCTTTGAAAGTTAAAATAAAATATCTGAACATGCCTATACGCCGCCGCCGTATAGAGGAGTTCTCATATTGATTTTTGCTTCGAGGTCAATAATATAAAGAACTCGACTGTGCACTAAAGTTGTCAAAATCAGTGACAAACACAAGTAGGTATTGTTTTTAAAGATACACCCTGAAAAGAAATACATCTAAAATAAAATGGATCTTCGCAAATATGTGTCTGCACTGCTCGCCGCCGCCCTGACATCGCCAGATTCTCGGCCTTCTTTATTAGGTGCTTCCCCACGCTGCATCTTCTGATACGCGGTCGCCACTCGTACATATCCTCTATAATGTATATCACGTATATCAATTGCCGAGTCATAATATATTTATAATAGTTTTACGCATAATTAAAAAAAAATTACTTACCATTGAGTTTCTTTCGGCTTTCTCCTCAACAGCAATCTCCTCTTGTTAAACGTAAAGTGCCCTTGTGACCTACTTACAGAATTAACATTTTGATTTTGACTTTGACTCAAGAAACTATGCTCCAACGGCCATAGATTCTACCAGCAATCAGTCAGTTGCTCAGAGAGTTCTCTCAGCGATGTTTTAAGACTTTTAAGCATTGACGAAAAGTTTTTGATTATATGTATATACCTACATACACTGATGGCAATCTCATTAAATCAATCACAATCAATTTGTAGTAGGTAGGTGATTATATCTGAATCATCGAACGCGATTGGGTTTTACGTAAAAGGCTCGTCTGAGTCAGCGTAGTCGTCTGATGTCTAAAAACAAAATCAGATTCGAAACTTGTTTAATCTGTGACCTTTCAGAAAATTATCAGAAAACGGTTGTTATACGGAACTTGGCTAGAGATAACTTAAAATAAGGAATAGTACATTACTGCAGACGCCGGGAGAGAAGGGCTTAACGGGTGAGTAGGTATAGATGCGGCAAGCCCTTTTCACGGCTAGCCATTTATAGTGCTTTTCTAAACAAATATATCAATCAAAATAAATATAATTCAGCTGTTTAGCCTGTTCACAAACACAGACGCCATGCTAAAAAAAAAATACTCCCCGGCTTAGGTCTACAATTTTGTATGAAATTCCTTCACAAATCTCTCGAGTTGGTCCGCTCGAAACGTGATACTTCGAAGCCTGTTATAACGCACGTTATGGCGACATTTCAATGCATGTTTGAGAAAAATACATTTCTTTGCATTTTTATGCATATGCATTCATTTTTATGCATAAACATGGAAAATGTACAATACAAGGGAAAGCAATACAACAAGGGGTCACAACAACCACGCAAAAACGTAAGTACCAGCCCTACTAGCACAACTAGCTGCGACTTAAGTTGTCGCGCGAGACGCTTCACCCGTCTTTCTCTCACTGTATTGAATGGAACAAGACAGACTGAGTCGCACGAGAAGTAGTCGCGTTTGAGTTATGCTAGAGGTACAACAGGGCTAGCATATCTTGACTTGGCTTGTCTGGACTCAGCATCACCTGTCTTGCTCGCCCGGTATTGAAAGAAAAGTGACAGGTAGTACTTGATTAAAATGAAGTATGACAATCAGTGACGACACGTCAGTGAATTTTACTTGCATTTTACGAAGGTTATTACAAACTTATACCTTTTGCATGCATTAACTATGCGTACTAAATATGTCCTTTGTTTATCCCCATCAAATTTTTAATGGGGATGAATTTTAATGGACCACGCCAAGAATAATAGGTATATTTCCAGATAAATCCCAGACGTTTAGATATTCTAGCTTTACAATTATAACATACCTACTGGATCGTGCCCGCAAATTCTCCGCGTAATAATACATTTCATACCTAGGGCGGTGAATTTCTGGATGCCACAGGTCGCAAGTACTTGTGGCCCGAGTCGAAGGTGAGGACCGAACTAAAGTTTTACATCTGTTTTGCTAGGAATTGAGATGTTCTCCCCGCTTCCCCCTTACGGCCTTGGGCGACGTAAAACATTTTTCTGATAGGTTTTTGTTTAGGCTAAAATCCATCGAGACGTGATGAGAGTACAAACACACACTTCGTATAATAATATATATGTATATAAGTGTATATTTATCTATTATGTATATACCGGTGTATACGTATATAGATAAAAGTTGCTGAACAAATGTTGTTCAGTTTGAAGAGTAGAATCTATATGATTTAATTGATTGCTCCTATTACGGACCACACCCGGTTTATCTTCGTCTAGTAGCCATAACACAAGCCTACTAGAACTTACTTTGGGGTGCTTTGGGACTAGGTATTAAATCAATTTGTGTGAGATTACCGGATATTTATGGTTTTCTTATTATACAGGATAAAGGGATGGGAAAATCCGAGATTTTTAAAATAGGTACAAAATAAAAAAAAATTGTTTATGTTTCAGTTTTCCCCTAACTTTTATTTATCATCTGTCGAAGTTCCTCAAATAAGGAAGAGGTACCCAAGTGGCAGTGTTTGTCCTGACCGTAGCACCTTTCAAGGTCGCGTTGGTCAAATAGGTAGGCATGACGACACGTTTGGCGCAGTTTGTAAGCACTTGCCTACTGAGCCGGCGATCCCGGGTTGGAATCCCGGCCAGGGCAAATATAGGTGTGATGAACTCGACATTTTTGCTTGGATCATGGTTGTTCTATGTATTAAAGTATATATTTATGTATATATAAGTATGTATCACGTAGAGACACCCCGAGCATAGCCCTCTCCATAGCTCGTTGAGCGACTTTGAGCTTTGAGATGAGGCCGATAGTGAAAGACCACGTTTCGGTGCCCAGAAAATCATGAAATGTGGAAAATGTGGTGTGAATCAGAAATGAGGAAATCCGTAGACGAACTAAAGTGACCGATATAGCTCACCGGATTAGCAAGTTGAAGTGGCAATGGGCAGGCCACTTAGCACGCAGAGCAGATGGCCGATGGGGCCGAAAAGTGCTCGAGTGGAGACCTCGGACCAGCAAGCGCAGCGTAGGACGTCCACCTATAAGATGGACAGATGACCTTATAAAGGTCGCCGGAAAGCGCTGGATGCAGGTCGCTTCCAACCGGTATATATGGAAGTCCAAAGGGGAGGCCTATGTTCAGCAGTGGACGTCCTATGGCTGAGATGATGAAGTATGTATATCGCCGTCTAGTACCCATAACACAAGCCTTCTTGAGCTTAATTTGGGACTAGATCGATTTGTGTGAGATTGTCTGATTGTGAAAAAATTTTGCTGTATGTCAATTGATTTAATTTTTTTATTGGGGTCAAATGTCTACAAATGAATGACCGTCTATGTTCCACATTCCTACGGACCGCTAAAAATGCGCCATACAAACTGAGCCTAATTGTGACGTCAATGTCGCAGTCAAAAGTGTGAACTGGTCAAAAGGACTTTTAACCGACAAAAACCGGCAAAACTGCTTTTGACTGAGCGTGTTGGTCAAAAATAGTTTTGCCTGAAAATCATTGGTTAATAGTACTTTTGACTGTTACTATCAGTCAAAAGTACTTTCGACCGCAGGCACATTCGTCCCTTTATCTAGATATTATTTTAATCCGACTCGGCCGGGTTAGGTTAGGTTAGTATTTTTTTTATATCCCTAACCAAAAGTGTGAACTGGTCAAAAGGACTTTTAACCGACAAAAACAGGCAAAACTACTTTTGACCAACACGCTCAGTCAAAAGCAGTTTTGCCTGTTTTTGTCGGTTAAAAAAGTCCTTTTGACCAGTTCACACTTTGGACTGCAACATCAATATTATGTTATGGGTCATAATGTCATGTCATATTTGTATGGAGACAAAAAGTAGTTTGCCATTTTCACCGTGAAAAGTGCGCTAAGTTCATGGTTGTCATACTATTATTGTTTTGGTATATAATGCGGATTCTATGAATATTTTTAGGATTTCTGTAGGATAAAAAAAATGCGTACTTTTGAAGTCACATATCAATATTTTTTTTCTTTGAAAGACCTATTGAACAGCAAAACCATAGATAGTGAAATAATTTCAAATCGCATTTGAAACATTATAATTTTACGACAGCGGTCTTTTTACATTTATTAATATTTTTATAACGACCCGTATTTAATTAGGATTCGAGTCAAAACTGGTTCATTAATTGCCTGTTTAAATGTCAACTACGCTACGGTTTATGTGATGTAACTTTTATACGCAAATAAAACTGGTGTGTGTGTGTGTTTTTTTTTTGTATAACTGTTTTTCCCAACTACATTCTAATCTCCGGAAAAAACACTTTACTCAAAATTATTATATCCCAATGATAATTGTCCTAAATAAATCAACCTGTCGGTTGGGGCTTCTTTAAAAGTATATTAAGATAAATTATCTTCAGATCGTTATAATAATCTAATCATACATTTCCAGTTTCTACGTCGCAAAACACCGCACTACTTTTCAAACTCTGACTTTATTAACTCGACAAACCAAGTCGGCGTAACGCAATTAAAATTAATAAACTAATTAAGGAAGTTAATCACCTTTCACAAAACTAATCAGTTACTACCAGTAGCAAAGCAAAATCATACCACCATTCACATTCCAAACGTCTTATTGCCGCATTGGATTATGTTTATTTTCAATTGAGTTGCCGGTGAAATAGGATTCATAATCAAATGATGTATATATTTTTGACAAGTCCATTATTCATATTGATGACTTTTTTCTGACTCAAAAAGTCATTAAATATAACTAATATTTTGATATATCTGTAAGAAATGGAAAAGTTAATTAAAGTAAAATTAAAACGACACAGACGGAATTTCTATGCTTTCTGCTTTAAGTGATAAGATCACCAGCTATTTTCCGTTTTCCAAATTCTTTGCATATTGTGCTAATTTTGCCAGTGTTGTTTGTATTACATTCATATGTGAGCCAAATGTTAGATTGTCTTTTTTTAATATGTACAAATATAGGACTTCATATCCGACTATAGCATTTTAGGGGTGAAAAGGACGGGTCGCGTCCGAAACACCACGCTGCGCTCCCGAACACGCATATCTGACGTCGTAACAAAACAGCCAGGTTCAAGTGTGTTTGGGAAAGCCATGTCTGCCGTATGAACCCAGATACATGGACCAGCATTACCACTAAGTGGGCGCCTCAAGATCGGCGACGCAGACGGGGCATGCCTAAACGGAGATGGCGGAATAACTTGAACGCATTTCTCAGCAACTAATCGGAAAAAATCAAACAGAGATTTGGTAATCTAAGAGGCCTTACATCACAGGAGGAGGTCAGAGGAGGATTGGGTCACCCCCCCAGGATATAAAAAAAATAGGACTAGCTTTCTGAGCCACGTTTCTGAGGCTATATTCACCGTTATAATTTATAACGGTGAATATAGCCTCAGAAACGTGGTAAAACAAAAATATATACAAATAGCTAGTCCTATTTTAATGACATCGGCCTGTACAACCAATAAAACATACTAAACCGATAGTATGATAGCTGATTGCACTCAAAATAAATTCCTTGTTATCATTAAGTCGTGTAAGTTAATTTGATCTTCTTTCTAAACCTTCACTCATACGTCGGTTTTCTTAATCAATATTTTTTACTGAGGGTTTTCTTTCTTTGTGTTGCTAATAAGACCCATCTGTTTCCTTATTTTGGGGTTTTTGGACAGTTTGCAAGTAAGTAGAAGCCGTGATTTCCAAGTCAGAGCCCTCTTCTTCGTAGTTAGGTGAATTGTTAATGCATTAATTTTTTAGGGTTCCGTACCCAAAGGGTAAAAACGGGACCCTATTACTGAGACATCACTGTCCGTCCGTCCGTCCGTCCGTCCGTCCGTCCGTCTGTCACCAGGCTGTATCTCAACAACGGTGATAGCTAGACAGTTGAAATTTTCACAGATGATGTATTTCTATTGCCGCTATAGCAACAAATACTAAATATAAAATAAAATAAATATTTAAGGGGGCTCCCATACAACAAACTTGTTATAGATTATATATATGTATAGGTACGGAACCCTTCATGCGCGAGTCGGGCTCGCACTTGCCCAATTTTTTCTATTTATCGGATAAGATATTTTTATAATACACTAGTTATAAAGTTAACGTAACATACGTCGCCAAACATCATCATATCAGCCGATAGACGTCTACTGCTGGACAAAGGCCTCTCCCACCCTCATCCAATTTCTACCCGCGATCTTAACCAGGTCGTCGGTCCACCTTGTTGGGGGGTCTGCCAAACATACGACCATAAAAATCCAGAGAAAAATGAGTACTTAGACCCAGACGGAAAATGATCTTGTATGTTTTATAACAAGGAAATAAGTGCAACAAATCGTTGCCCCGCTCTCTCGTTGACATTTGCAGGAGAAAGGAACGTGCGTACAGATTTTATAGTTAAGCTTCAGAAACTGCAGTGCAGCCCATTCTTGATACTTTCGTGATTGTGCATATTGATTATGGAATTAAAATAATATGAATTAAAAATTAAAAAAAATACCGACCCAACCAAACTAGCTACGACCCATCTCAACAGACTTATCTGTCGTACCTTTAGATTAAAAAACGAATTCGTTCCGTTCATTTGTTTACGGTGCCACAGACATACACACAGATATACATCATAAACTTATAACACCCCTCTTTTTTGTCGGGGTTAATAAAACAACTAAGGAACAAAGCATCACAAATCATTAGGATCACGTAATTATTAATAGTGACTATTAATAATTACGTGATCCTAATGATTTGTGATAGCAACAGAATGAGTTGTTAGTATTAATAATACTAACAACTCATTCTGTTGCTATATAAGTGAGTTTTTATGCTAAAACTATTAGAACACTGAACTGCACCTGCTGAAACTACTGAACGGCAGGTAATTTTTGTGTTTTTTTACTAAATTTTGAAAATATATTTTTAATAAAATGTTAATAACTGTCTTCAGATGCTTCTAGCGTAACAGTCATAATTACGGAATCCATTTGAGCTGTTTTTAAATGCAGTAGGTAAAATAATTTTACTTTTACCTAAAAATACTCTTAACACGTTGCGGGACAGTATGCCTATTAGGCATTTGCTGTACCTAATAGCGGTTACATTGAAAGTAGTGTCCATCAACGAGTTAAGATTGATAAATATAACATGACGTTGTCGTTTTATTAAGATATCCGTAGAACTAAAACCTGTCAATCAATGTTTATTTATACGTAAGTGTTTACTGGAATTGGTGAAATAAGACAAGTAAACGTATTTTCTCATTATTGGCGATAAAGATATCAAGTCATCTACCAGCCCATAGACATTGTTGGAATAAAAAATAATGTTTGTAAACACTGTAATGTCTGTAACATTAGATGATATTAGGAAGAAAACTAAAAGTTGATCGTAAACTAAAGTTTGCGATCCACTTGGCAGAAAATGTCATAACCCTCTTGTCAGTGTACGAGTAAATATTGTGTACTTATTATCATCTATATCTCCGTATAAACATAATGTATACTATACATCTGAATAAATATGTAAAATATTGCCATTTCAGTAACCCTAAAATAAAATTATACTTACACTGATTTATTGACAAATATTTTCAATGTGTGGACATTTTTTTTACATGTGTATAATAGTATGGATTGTTACGAAATATCAAACTAAATTCCTTCTTAATAGACGCTCCATAATTATCATCCAATCTGACATCAGCGGAAGAAAGCAAAATTAAAGTGCCAACGACCTTGAAATGCACGGATGTACACTTTCATTTTTAAACCAATCAAAATTCATGTCAAAGTATCAAGACAGTTAGGCCCGCGGCGCGTACGCAGCTCGAATCGTTACGTACTTTCGGCTGTATTTAGTCCACGACTGTCTCTCGAACAGGGCGGACGAAAAGACGGACAGATTGACAATTAATATAAATTATTGACACTAGTTTATATTGTGTAGTGTGTGCTGTGTGTGGTACTCTTGTGTAGTGAACAGGATTTTTCTTGTGTTAGTGCGAAAACCAGGAGAAAATGGTAAGTGAAATGTTTGGGGAGGTTACAAAAAAGTTTTTATTTGTTATTAAGGTAAACAGGTGGTTGCTCAAAAGCGATTGTCATAAGATAAGCTTTTATGTATATATAATTTGTAATGTAAAAAGTGTTATTGAAAACTAAGTGATTGTAGTTTAAAAGCGGTCGGTAGTAAAATATACGTGTGGGTAAATAGAAATTAAAAGGAAAGTTTGAATGAGTCATATTATTAATATGCATGAGTAAGAGTTTTGATTATAATATTATGAACAAACATTGAACATTATTAATGCAATTAAGTCAAATAATATATCGAAACGCAAAGGCAAATGATAAAAAGTTTTTGTAAAAAAATATCATTTTTATTAAAAAAAAAATATATTTTTGAAAAAAATTAAACGTTTTTCGAAAAAAAAAAAAAAAAGTTATCCAGCCGGCGCCTCGCCGTTCTAAATTGGAAACCGGCGCGTGCGCACAATGGGTAAAAACACACAGTTTCTCTGGGAGAAAGTGGCGAACAATCGCGTAGAAATCGCCGTTCGCCGCGACATTAGTAAACGCGGCAGCCGAACTAAAAATGAGTTTAAAAAATGAATCTAAGACATTTAATAACTAGTAGGGTAAAAAAAAACAAGGCTAATAAAGACTTATGCAGTAAGGGATACAAAAAAAAATTATAATGCGATTTATAATACGATCTGTAATTTATCGTTTTTTAACCCTAATGAAAAGATTGGTGCATTGATTATGAGCGTGGGAGACGGCGTCACGTGACGTGACCACGTATGGGAAAGCGCAGCGTGGGACGGCCTCCGACTAGGTAGATAGATAGAAGACCTCGTTAGAGTCGCAGGTGGTCGATGGATGCGGTCTGCACAGAATCGTACCTTGTGGCGAGCTTTTGGGGAGGCCTATGTTCAGCAGTGAACGTTTGTGGCTGGATAGATCATTATGAACACCCCCTGACTCTTGATTAGAGATAAATACTGACATTTTCCAAGTGGTGACCACAGTTTAAAAAAAAAAAAAAGAAACTCGAAAGTCGCTCCTATTTTCGTAACTGATAGAGGAATACTCATCATAACAATTAAGTGTGTCCTTAAAATTATTTTAACTATGTCGTTTTACCTAGAATTTTAGATACAAAATTAATGTATACATCTTATGTTTTAGTGAAAAAATGCAATAAAACTATAACCCAAAGCATACACATACACGCATCTAATTATTGTTCATTATAATATATCTTATGTGTCAATATGTTGCACGTCGAGTTTCATAATTAATTAATTACTCAGAGCTGCCTTGATATTTAGTAATTTATATTATGTAAATTTAACTACGGGTAATCCATTTAGTAGGTAAAAAAAATAGGAACAGTGATTTAAATAGTCGCATTTTTTTTTCCAAAATCATATTGCTTAAATAGCACAAGTCAATGCCTAATGGAACTAGGCCTTTTCGAGTATTTGAGAAAAAAAAACAAGATAAATATGTATACCTAGTGTGTCAAGAAAACTACTGTGAACTATGAAAAAATACAGAACAAAAGTTTTCAAGCTACGCTACGTAGTACCTATTAAACATCAACGCGCTCCTATAAAACTTTATCTGCCTACTAGATTGCGCGCGTGAATATCGTCCGTACAGAAGAAAAAGTTACAACCCTCTTTTATAATACTTCGTAGTTGGGTAAAAAGTAGTCTACTACCATTTGTAGATGTTCTGGTACCTTTGTGCTTAAAATAATTGTAATTGATCCTGCCGTTAAGCCGTGATGATAAGAGGCGATACAATCAAACAAAAAAAGTTGGATATCAGACATCCGAATTACCTTTTTCACTTATGTCTTGTCTAATATCTTTTAAGTATGGACATTCAATTTTAACAACTTACACAACCATAAAAGCCGAATTTTAATGCAATCAATGCGTAGTGCTCCCGCCAAGGCAAACAAAAAAGGAGCAGGGCACTACCTGCCTTTTCTCGAATGGTTTCGTCTTATTTTCAAACCTCCATGTCTTCGTTCCACTTAATATCAGAGCGCCCAAATTCACAGGTTAAGATACAGAGAGAGAACACATAAAATGCACTAAATTTAATTATTCTACCTTTCATACTATAGGTTTTGTAGGTACCTAAATTACGCCGATTTTGCTCACTAACACATTCACGTATCAAAACCTCTGGGGTACTTCCCGATGACCTAGAAAGCTGGAATTTGGCATGGACCCTAGGGTTTACATACAAATAATATCAAAGTTAAGAAATTTGTAACTTTCACCCTCCTACCCCTGTAAAGGTTAAGGTCTTTATTTTTGGAGGTCGTATATATATATCGCACCTGTAGAACAATAGTGACCTAATTCAAAATCATTGGAGTTTTAGAATTAGGTCTCTTTAATTCTAAATATATAATTTAAAATAAAAGTGTCGACGTTTTTGAATTAGGTCACTATAATTCTAAGGTGCGATATGTAGGTACTGGCTATTACATATTAAGTTTAATCATATTACACACGACATGCTTGTCATAGAAGGAATACAAATTGTTCTTGTGACAGACTTAGTAGAAGTCGGATGTATAATATTATAAAACCAAATTAAAGCACTACCAGCCCACTGCCACTGTAGCTGTTGTTATTGCATGTTTTCCTTTATTTTTTAAATTATATTACTACCTCCGCCGTTAACAAATCAAACCTCATAAACTCTTTCAATCTCCGATAACTTCAACTTTTCCATGAATATAAACAGCGCAAGTTATTCAACTACTGTTCGCGCAAGAAGGTCTTAAACGATGTGTTTTAAATAATAAGTTACGATGTTTTAAAAAAACGGAGCAGTCAAGTCGTTCGAAGTTTTAGGTCAGTTCGAATTCGGACGTCTGTCAGTAGGGCTTGCAAACTATGGTAATTGGAAAACGAATTTGAGGCATGGAAATTTAGGGCTAAAAACCATTTGCTTAGAGTAACGTTGGAATTCACGGTACGATAACGTGACGTTGGAACGGTAAACCATTTGACATGGCAACATATGAACAGAGTATAACGGGGTTACCTACTCCGTAGAAGTCAAATCGCGCTCGATATGTTCGCGAATCGGTTCGCGATTCGCGAAACGAATGGCGAATGTGATGATGAATCGCGAACCGATTCGAAACATATTCGATTACTACGACGTGAGTAAACCCGTTTCATATGGAATTTTCTGTGTAGAATAAAGTATAACGGATTTGTTTCTACTTCACGTTAAAGAGGGTTGACTGACTGTGGGTAGTGTGACTCTTTTCTTACCGCAAAGAATCGCACGTTCAAGTAATTTATATATTAGGTACTATAAAGGCGAAAGTTAAGTTCAAGTAATTATTTATGTTATTATAAAGGTTTATAAAAGTTTGTGAGTGTGTGTGTGTTGTATGTTTGTTACTTCTTCACGGTTAAACGGTTAGACCAATTATGACAAGATTTGGTGTGGACGCCCTGGATTAACACATAGGCTACTTTTTATCCCGAAAAAATGTAGAGCAAGTAACACCGCGAGGAGCAGGTAGTATCTTATAATAATTATTATGAACGATGCGATGCTATGATGAGTACATGGAACCAGAAATGCAACCGGTCTCCCGTTAGTGGTTCAACTCAGAATCCATTGCCTTAGGCACCGAGTAACGGTAGCTCAGCTGAGGCCGAGAAAGATTCGATTACATATCGATGCGATCAAACGCATTCTAAATTCCATGGGGTATAGATAAAAATGCTTCATTTTACCATAATAAAGAAGAAGATGACGTCCATAGTTTATTCATTGTTTTGAGTGGTAAGGAAATGAAATTTAAGAAACGGATCACTGAGTGAAAGTGTATGTAATTCTAATTAAACGCAGATTGAATGATTCTTTAGTCTGCGAGGGTTTCAGCCAGGATTAAAATATTTTTTTCACAGAAAAAGCATATTCCGTTTCGTTTATGTCATGTTTCTGTGATAAATAAAAGTAGTCTGAAATTCCGAAGGTTCACCAATAACTTCCGCAGGTCTGGGCACAAAACCTGAATTCCGTAGATCTACGGATTTTTCCGTAGGTCTGGCAATGCTGGAAAAGTACAAACAGAAACTTTAAGTTGTTAGTCCCAATTTGTAACACGATTCATTCAACGTTTTCGAGGTCGGTTATTTGACAACAACAAGTTGCACCACACATCGCCGAATAAATATGTTTACGTACTTCATTGAAAATTGTTTGTTTTTAATATGAACATTAATTTTAATTTAGGCTATTTGTGGGTCACAGTTGCGTAAAAATAATTTATCTGATTTATTGCCGCTAAATTAAGCTTGGTGACATTTTATTCACAAACTGACCAGCGATTGACCTTAGTAACACCGTTAAGGTCTACGGGGTCGGGTATTCACTATTGCCTTGAAAGTTGAAGACACCAATTTACAAGTTTTAGGAAATACACACGACAAAGCGAGTTCCTTTCCTAAGCGGTTTGCAGTAGAAATGATAAAGCAAATATATTCATAAGGATGGAATCGCTCACCTCGCCTGGATATCAAAAATACTAACATTATATTGAGATGAATGCTTGTACTACAGTCTAGGGATACTTTATTTCTCCGAAATAAAAAATATGTATATTAGAACGTCAATCTGTGGTCGCTAAATGTCGCATCTTGAATAGGCATCTGGAAAAGAACAACCGACACAAATAACTGGTCATCATGGGCCCCTACTAATACCCCAATAAGTGATATACGTAGAATAGCTATTAAAACTGAACAAAACTCTCTCGCCAAAGCGTCTCTTGCCAAAGGCTGCAAAGCTCATGACGGAAGTTGGTTTCGGGCTCTGGCTGCGAAACGTGTGAGGAGACACCAACATGAGAGGAGGGTCACTTCACCAACTCAATCATCAAACGACCCCCTAATGAGATGTCAATCTTGCGGACGTCACTGTCGCTCCCGCATCGGACTGTATAGTCATTTCAAACACTGCCCCAAAAACGCTGAATAAATCATCTGATAAAGATGTGAAGGCCTATGATGATGATTAAAACTGAACAAAACTACGAAATTTGGAATTCTCAGCTTCAATATTGGCTGAGATCTTGTCACTTGATCCAATGAAAGCTGAAAATCTCAAGAACTCCTATTTCCACTATACAAAGCTGAGAAACATCTTGACTACAAGTCTTTCGATTAAAAAACGCGCTCAAAAGCTAGGATGCCACAGAGACACAAATACACAGTTATAAACATGTTAAACTTATAACGCCGCTTTTTTCGCCGACGGTTAAAAATAAATCCCAAATTTTGATGCACTGAAGATATCGTAAAGCTCCGTCGAATTAGCGCCCAGGACGGATGCTCCGAAGATCGAAATTCGAAGTTAATACTTCGCCATCCTTGTCGATCTCGAGTGAAATAATATTGAGATGAGCGGGTGCGATGTCCGAAAATCAAATTTTACGTACGTGGTAACCCTACAGAATGAAATCGTAAACTCCGACCTCGTTTTTTTCGCAAATAAATACGGTCACGTCTGAAATCGTAAGTTCGTTTGCTCGGCGTATTGTAAACATTTCGACACGGTTACGTAACCGCGACGTAACGAGTCGCGCCGGGCGCTTAGGCAAGCTAGCTCACGACTCCGATAACGGTTATTGTCTTATTTATGTTAGACGGTGACAGTATTCAATTATTATAAAAGCCCGGGTATTTGGCCGCGTATATTTTGTTATCGTAGTCGGGTAAAAGAGACCTATAACCATAATGTGGAAGTCCAGCTATCTCTGTACCAACAAATCAAAACGCAACCTTCTTCATAACCCGGGTTCGAAAAATGCAAGCAAAATTCATTAAAGTGCTAGCACGACTGGTTCGTTACTGGTTGTCATACGTCATTTCAATCGCATTTGCTCGCATTTTACGATCCCTGATCATAAAAATCGTATTTTAGCGTCAGTGGTCAGACAGGGACCGGTGCCTGGCCTAGGCCTCTGCCCAGCAGTGGGACACTCCTGTAGACTAGCTAAAAAAAGGATTCCTAATCTCTTCCACCTTGCATTTTTGAGGCCTTATTCCTTTTAATTTTTTTCATATGACAAATTGATAATTTCAACCAAGTTTTTGAAGTGAATAATACTTTACCCCGAGTTCTAGGTAGCAACATAGCTATTTCATGCTTTCATTGCAATGCAGTCGAAAATAAGTTAGTAGAAACTAATTTTCCGGGTGAATTTTGATGATTTGGAGTAGTTTTTGAAAGAACATATACCTGTCAATGAAAAATTCAAACTGTATGTTTCAAATATATACCATTAAGTCCTAATAACCCTGTTCTAATCATTCACATGAATAATATGTTAAGAGACATGTTTGATTATAGAGAAAAAAGTCTAAAAACAATCAGCATTTTTTTTCTTTGAGCTTTGAACTTTGCATCACAAACAATACACCGTTGTAATGCAGTCAAATCTATTTCAGATTTCAGATTTCATTTATTCACCATAAAGTAACATGGTCATTACATGGTATGTCAAAGTACATATTCATAAAATAATAAAAAAATATAAAGTTCTACCAACGAAACCTCAGCAGCGCCAAGCGTAGTATGGTCCCTGTACAAACAGTTCTATACGGCTGATCCCGCACCCAGTATTACGTAGAAAGTCCACACCCGCTGCGCAACGCAACTGCTACTTAGGCTCGTTTTCACTGTTCACGCTCCGTCACTCGTTGCGCCATGCAGTAGTACCGACAGAAAACCGTATTGACACCCTTGAGGTAGGGTTACCCTTAACTGGCAGTTTTTTTTTACCCAACGTATTGATTCGCGTTTCGCTGAAATTTTATTTAGCTGAAACGGGAAATATATTTACATGAACCGTGAAAATGTTTAATGTTCACGCTCCGTCACTCGTTGCACTATGCAGTATTATCGACAGTCAAACGTGTCAAAAACCTTTGAATAGGATTACCCTCGTCTGGCAGATATTTTTAACCCATTTTGTTTCGCATAGTGCTCATTTCTCAGAATTTTTTTTTTTTTTTTTTTTATGTCATAGGTGGCAAACGAGCAAACGTATCGCCTGATGGAAAGTGATTACCGTCGCCCATAAACACCTGCAACACCAGAGGAGTCACAAGTGCTTGCCTACCCGGAGGATGAAGATAGAATGCCTCTATGCTAGTAATTTCACCGGCTATCTTACCCCCACACCGGAACACAACAATGCGAACATTGCTGTTTAGCGGTGGGTTAGCAGGCAAGACGGTAGTAACAATCCGGACGGACCCTGCACGAGGCCCTACTACTCCAAAATTGTTGTTTTTGTTTGTTAAATCACCTCGACGTTTCGAACGTGGTGTTCCGTGCATGATTTCGATAATAATAGGTTCAGTTTATTTTATAATATAAATTTTCAGCAAAGTCAAGTGTCTGTACAATATAAATTATGCAAAATGAGCATTATGCGAAAAATTACCTCAGTCAAATAATTGTTTGCCAAACATTAGTGTAAACCCACCATTTAGCCCACTCAATGAAGACGTCAAACGTTTTTCCGAACATATTTTTCGGCCAATTTTAGCTGGAGGCGTGGTATACACGTCCACCACTAAAATATGAATCGGTACACACACTCCAAGACACACATTCACAGGCTGCATTTATATAGAAAACATCAACTTTTTCATAAGTGGCCTCACTCTTCATGAATTACATCATCATATTATTATCTCAATTTTGTCAAGAAGAAAATAGAGAAAATAGTTTGGAGGGGTTACTCTAATAATAATAACAGAAAAAAGTTGATTAAGTGTCACATATTGTGTTGCGCTCGTTGTCGTTACTATTAGCCCTTCGACATTTTTTGTACGCGACAAATACCTATAATGTATGATCGAATCAATTGATTGGAAGCATGGAGCGTTAAATAGGATTACCCATGTGCCTGTTAGCCGCTTTACATGCTTTATCGAATCACTCGAATAACTCCCTGACAATATTTTTATTCCATAAATTCGAACAATGTCCCAGTGTGTTTTTATCTTATTTGATACAGCCGTATTGGGTTATTTAATAATGTACCGATTAATGTTTGGCACCCATTTCAAAAGGTGATTCAAATGTAATCTGTACCTACATGAACGGGTTATTTTTGGCTTTCGTGTTTATTTTGAAGTCAGTTCTTTTCTTGTTTTGCTTTTTAGTGATTTGAATAAAATACATGTAGGGGGGTAATCAGGGAGGTTTGGTTTGCATGCATCTCGTTTGAATTATCCCCTAACTCCTAACCGTTAAGGACTTATACCTACCATCATCAGTACAACAAAGGGAGATCATGACTATCAGACGCACATACATGAACTTTATAGTCGCGGACAAACGTAGGTACATACATACATACGGGTCAAACTGAAAACCTCCTTTTTTAAGTCGGTTAAATAATTGTCAATTTTAGATTTGTGTTAATAGATTGATAGAAATGATAAACAATGCATGCTTGTATCTTGAGAGACGCAAAAACATTTGTCCAACTGGTTTCCCATGACATTTGGTAATGTGGTCGTTCGAATAATCAAAGCCAAGACATTATTAAAATGCCACAGAAATCCGAGCTCTGAGGTCATATGAATAAACACTAAGATTACGTCTATGCAGCCTAAGTTTTTTAATCGGGTTTAGAAATTAATCAAGGCTATGGCCAGTTATTTTGGTATATAATAAATTCTTGGTAAAAATTTCGAATATATTCAGCCTATAATATGGTTTCTTTTATCGCGCGATAAATAAGCAACAAAGTATTCGTCACGTTTTGACAAAATGCGATTGTGAGTGACATGCTTTGTCACTTATTTATCACGTGATAAACGCAACCATCATAGACCCGGACTGGTCTCAATTATAATATTTGAACTAGAGAATATCAATCAACACAATTATATGGTAGTTTTATGAGATTTTGTAGCTGCTGCCCACTGACTGGCAGTAACGATACGATGCGTAGGTGGCTAATGTACCTAGAAATACCTATATCATCTGTTGACAACCAAAACTCACTAAGTAGGTAACAAATACCTACTTAAAACAAAGCTCGTATCTCAGTATCAATCTACAAACAAGATACGAGGTTTTGAAAAGTAGTGACGTAGTGACAGACATTTTGGGGCTGAGTGTCACCCGGCAATATATATTGCCCATAAAATCATATTAAGCTGCATTTTACAAAAAATAAGTAGTTATAGATATTGGAAACAACTGAATAATGTGTCTTATTTTGTGTGATCCGCGTGGAAGAAAAAATCATAATCATAAACTTATTTTTTGCTTCTCCGTAGTCGGGTTTAAAGTTTCCTATAACCATCAGGGGATGTGTAGCTACTTATATACCAAAAAAGTTGGTCCTGCCGTTTAGTCGTGATAAGAGGCCAAAGATTTTATATTTACAATTTTATAATTATTACGTAGTCGTAGTATGTAGTCGGGTAAAAAATACCCTATAACCATCTTTGGATGGATCTAAATCTGTTAAAATGTGTACAGTCGACGTGATAAGAGAACAAATGGAAATTATGACCAACAGATGGCGCCAGGCTGGCGTGGCGCCGCGTGCCCATACAAAACAAATGACGATCCTGCATCACGCTATTAAGATTTTTCCTGCAATCATGACCTCTGTATAGAAAACTGATTTTCAATGCAAATCTAGAAAAGGAGATATGTTTGTATGTTTTTGAATCTTTATTTATTTATTTATTTAAACTTTATTGCACAGTAAAAATTGTGGTGTACTCACATTAAAAAATGAGACATTGCATGTTTCATAAATTTATAAAAACTAACAGCGCACTCTCTCGCTTGATCGTTCACCGCTGTAAAGTGGTGCGGTAAGATGTGAATATTAACGTATTCACATAGAGGTCGCTTAGGTGTAAAAACCTTTCAAATAAACAATGCAAAGATCGACACACAAAGCATAAGGAAAAATTCGTCAGGTCTACGTGGAGCGAGGGTAGCGAAGTGGCTAACGCACTGGACCGGTAATCCAGAGGTACCGGGTTCGATTCCCGGTCCCTTCCACCAGGTAGCTCCTTTTTCAATTTTTCTTTAAGCTTTGATCTTTGTATTCATGGTTTAAATACAAAAAAAGTACAAATGGCGGACTTAATGCCTTTAGGCATTCTCTACCAGTCAACCACTGGGTTAAGCAGAAATATGTAGTCGGTGCAGGTTCTTTAGTGCATAGCCGTTGAATAATATCACCTTTTTACACATTTATTACTTTTACAAAATTACGGACGCCTCTGGTCTAATAATTTATTACTTTAGCATCAAACGATACCTATAAATTATGCATTACGAAACAAAAAGCAACTCACGACATTCAATAAACCCAATGCAAACATGGTAGCTCATTTTAAAATGTAAATTTACCTTTTTCAAACAAGGTTTGCGAAGCATGTTTGACGTCCTATAATTAATTTACTGTTGTGCTGGGTAACTTTAAAATCTTTATATTCTACTAAGTTAAACCGCTTTTAGGTTACATTTTCACTAGAGCTAAGCTATTAGTTAATAGTTAAGGAGCGACCACACCGCTGCTCAGAATACGCCGATGAAACTTCGTTTACGCAGTAATGTGTCCATACGACAGGTTTTTTACGCATGGGTAATTTAGGTACTGTCCGCACCGTAGGTTGACGTTGGATAACATACGCTGTGACGCGTTAATTATACTTTCATATAGGTATAAGGCAATAGACATTAAATTTATAAATACCTGGAAACAATTGAGTAATTCTAAGTAAGTATTCATAACATTTTGCGTTTAACATTAATTAATAGTTCATTACTGCAGACGCCGGGAAAGAAGAACTAGCCGAGTGAGTAGGTAAAGACAAAAATATACTTCGCGGTCTAAGCCTTCAATTTCGTATTAAATTCCTTTATAGTTATCTCGAGTTGATCCGCCCGAAACGTGATACTTCGAAGCTTGTTATAATGCACGTTATTCCGACGTATCATTGCATGCTTGAAAAAAGTCATTCCATGATTAAAAAATAAATGCTTACGAGTATGACAATTCACAATTCAATCTCCACTTTTAAGCCGGTCACTTATACAGTCGTCGTCCAATCTCATAATGAAATCAGCCCACTCTTCCACTTTCCTTGATCACAAGGGCGTAACCGACAGTAATTTCCAGCGAACAAACGTCATTATGCAGACCCGTTGTCACTAACACGGTTTTAGTGCTTCCTAGTATGACGCTAATTGTCGCATATGTCAAAACTGCATTACATAACTCGATTTGTGTTCTGGTTCGAAGGCACTGCGGCGTGAAGAGCTGACTTGTAGGACAGTGTGGCGCTACCTTAAAGCAAGATGAACATTAGTAATATTTCCTTTATAAAACACACACACGGTACTAAACTCTGGCGATACTAATTATTGAACCCATAAAGACTTTTCACACATGATTATAACAAAACAGGACAACTCACGAATTTCAACCGGGAGCACCTGCCCTAAAAGGCCGCAGCAGTTGTTCGGAATTTTCGTTCTGTTTCCGTACGGTATGACGTCAGAATGTGTATCTGTCTCTGCCTGTCATATGACGACGTCTCGCTTGCTGACTATAGTTTTCAATGACCAATTTTCAGTTAGCAATCATAATAAATATCCATGGATTCTTTAATACATTCTTGTAAGCATTGGGATGTATGTAGCCATCTAATATTTTTATCATTTTAAGAATAGAAGAGAACTGAAAGAAAAATCGGTATTCTTCTCATATCGTGCGTATTCGTCGTTGCATGTGCAGTATTATTTATGTGTCATTTTAACAGTTATATTTCATAAAGAAAGGAACTGTGTTTATGACCGTGTGTGCTTGTTGTAGTGAGTAGGTACATAAATAAGAGTGTTTATTTCGTAATTTTCTTCGTACGTGTTTTATGTTTCCTGTATTCGGAACTCGGGTTAATACTTTATACTCCTAGTGGTTTATAAAGATTTTTTTAAGAACTTGGACGAAAATGTCTACCAGTGTCTTTAGAGAGTTCTGTCGAGTCTTTAACGATCTCATGAACCTTTAAAATATAAATATCGTTTAGAAAACTACAGAGCTAACTACATAATATAATAAAAAGATGCTTGTGTGTAAAATGCTCATATCCACTGAACGAAATTAAAGACACGAACGAAATGAGTATGATAATATATTGGAGTAGTTTGAGTCAATAGATCCACTGAACGAAATGAATGAAATTAGTGATATATATACCGCGAGAGCTATCTTATCTTATCTTATTAGGAAGGGGTCCTTGCGGATACACTTCGACCCAATGGGATCTTTTGTGTAGTTACCCCCATCGCGCCTACTCAAAGGATTGTTCCACCACCTTCATATATCGGATGATGGAACCAGTTGGTAGTGCCTGGAATTCCTTCGGTTCTGGGTAACCAATACCGAATTCCTTCATTCTGAGTCTGGCGAGGGCATGACATCCACACAGTATGTGCTTCATTGTCTCTGCCTCCTCGCCACACATTCTACAATCTGTATTGTCAGACAGTCCCAACTTGGCCAATAGTCCTTTGACCCCAAAGTGACCGGTAAACACCCCCGTTATGATTCGGAGCTGTCTTTTGCTGTATTCCCATAATTTCTTGGTCCAGCCTGATTCTATACATTCCATGAATAGCTTTGAGTGCCTCAAGCCTGCCATTTTCCTCCACTCTTGTTGGTGCTGGTTTTTGGCATAGTCCTTGATGGCTGTTGCTATGGTTCCCTGCGAGAGACCCACACATGGTTCAGGTCCTATGAAACTTGTCGCAGACCCTTTTCTAGCAAGTTCATCTGCAATTTCATTACCGATGAAGCCTTCATGCCCTGGGATCCATACCAGTTGCACCTTATTGTGCCTTCCAAGCTTGTTCAAAGCTAGGACGCCATTATACACAAGTCTAGAATCCACTTTAGGCGCACCTAGCGCTTTAAGTGCCGCTTGACTGTCACTGAGTATGTAGATGTGCTTCCCTCTGGTAAGTCTATCTATGTTCTCCTGGGCACAGGCGATTATAGCGTATGTCTCCGCTTGGAAGACAGTCGCATAACCTCCCATACTTGTACTTGCATTGAAGTCGTTTGCATGAATGCCTGCTCCCGTACCTGATCCCATTTTTGATCCATCAGTGTACCAAATAATGTCCTCACCATCCGCTGTAGGTGGCTCGCGACCCTCGGCCCATTCCGCCCTCGTTGGAACTTGTACCTTGAAGTTCCTATTGAATACAAACTTAGGCTGCATTTTATCGCAGCTCATAGTTGTTATTCTGTCAAGAAAATTGTTGCTTTCCATGTTAGTGTGCTTAGTCTTCGGCGTGCAATAACTCCACAGGTCCATTGTTTTTAACCTGTGCAGCGATTTGCGCGCTTCGGACTGTATCACTATATGTAGCGGTGGTAGATCTAGCAATATTTCTAGCGCCGCGGTTGGCGTAGTTCTAAACGCCCCTGTTATAGCCATGCACGCCGTTCTTTGCACCTTCGTCAAGGCGTCTCTGCATGTGCTCCTCAACGTCCTTGGCCACCATACGAGGCTGCCATATAGGATGATCGGTCGTACCATCATGGTATAAATCCACTTTAGTACCTTTGGGCTTAATCCCCACGTCTTACCATACGCTGATCTACACATCCCAAATACTCTGAGAGCCTTTGTTATGGTGTGATCGACATGCTTTTTCCAATTGAGTTCCTTATCTAGTATGACACCAAGATATTTCACCTCACTGGACATTTCGAGTACCTGTCCATACAGTTTTAGTTCCTGCATGTCCTTAAGAATCCTCTTTCTCGTGAATGGTATTACCACTGTTTTGCCTGGGTTAATGGATAGTTGGTGATTGTTACACCATTTCTCCACTTTCCTCAGTGCTTCACTCATAATTGCTGATACCGTACTGGGAAATTTCCCATTTACGAGAATCACCAGATCATCTGCATATCCTACCGTATAGATAGGACCACTGTTGAGTTCCTCCATTAGGGAGTTTACCACCAGACTCCATAGAGTAGGTGAGAGTACTCCTCCCTGGGGACACCCTTTTGTAGCCGTAGCTAGTATTTCATCTCCCATCAGAGACGACTTTATTAGCCTGGCGTTTAACATGTTGCCTATCCATTTGCAGATGGTCGGTTCTATGCCATGTCTTGCAGCTGCTTCACTGATAGCTTGGTACGTGGTGCGATCAAACGCTCCTTCCACGTCTAGAAAAGCCGCCAGGCATAGTTCCTGATTTTCTATGGCCCGTTCGGCTCTGGTTGTTACCAGGTGCAACGCGGTATCGGTTGACTTTCCAGGCGAGAGCTAAATAAATGAATCAGTTTCCTTAATTTTAGTGACATGATTTGCGCATCTCTAAAATTCGTTGATATATTAGCGGCTGATAGTTTACATTGCAAACTTAAGAGGCCTCTTATTCCTTATAAAATGTATATTTTTTCATATTACGGCAAATATCATATTAACAAATTCAACCAACTGTTAGAAGCCAATAATTCTTCTCCCTGAGTTCTACATAGCTATTTCATGCTTTCATTGCGTGCAAGCGAAAAAAAAAAAACAGTTTTCTGCGTGAATTTAGTTATCTTCGAGTAGTTAAAAAAAAAACAATGAAAAAATTTAACTGTAGGTTTGAAATATATACCGATAAAGATGATGTTAAAAATGCCTTCAACTCTGTCCATAGAAGCGTCATGCTCAGCGAGGTCCTCAAGAACATCCCAAACATTTATCCATACGTATGGCAATGCTACAGCTCTCCTTCTCATCTAAAATTCAAAAACAATACAATTCTATCCTCTGTTGGCTGTCAACAAGGTGACCCGCTTGGGCCGGCCATCTTTAGCTTGGCCATTCACCCGAGCATCACTGAACTTACGTCAAAATTCAACACCTGGTACTTGGACGATGGTACCCTAGGAGGCGACTCGGATTCTGTCTTGAACGATTTCATAAATATTAGATCTAAATTTGAATCCATTGGTTTAGAACTAAATTATAATAAGTGCGAATTATATGTTGACACAATCCGAGGTTCAGACACCATACGTAATTTTCAAAATATCTGTCCGGGTATCAAAATTCTATCCAAACACTCTCTCCAGCTCCTAGGTGCGCCAATATTTGACGAGGCCTTTCCAGATTTTATTGACAAAAAAATAGATCATTTCCATACATTTTCAGACCGCCTTCTGCAAATTAATCCCCATATGGCTATATTTATTATTCGGTACTGTCATTTTGTCCCTAAATTCACATATGCTATGCGGTGTAGCCCCTTTTGGAAACTTCGAAATTACTGTGAAAAACTCGATATTATTTGGAATCAAATTGAAAAAATTATCAACATCAAAATTGATAGCAGGATGTTTTTGATCGCATCTCTGCCTGTAAGGTTTGGTGGTCTCGGAATACGACAAATTTCCAGCGTCGCATTACCGGCGTTCCTGTCCTCGGTGCATAGCACGCTACCTCTCACTGGAAAAATCCTAAATCCATCGCTATGTGATAGTGGTTGTGAGGTGGCTGGTTTGTCCGAGGCCAGGGACGCATGGAAAATGGCCTGCCCAGGTAATGACATCCCGTGTAGTCCGAACCTTCAAAAAATGTGGGATCAACCGATCTGCAGGCGGGTGCATGAGCACATTTTAGAAACATGCACATCAGCTTCCGAAAAGGCCCGCATTCTGGCAATATCCGAGAGGGAATCGGGTTATTGGCTACACGCGTACCCCTCGGCCAATTACGGGAACCTCCTGGATCCAAACTCTTTCCGATCTGTCGTAGACATGCGTCTTGGGGCCAATATCGTAGAACCGCACCGCTGCCATTGTGGTACACTCGTCACTCGGTTGGCCCACCACGGACTCTCATGTTCAAAGAGTGCTGGTAGACTGTCCCGCCACTCCTGCCTCAACGACATCATTCGCCGGGCCCTGGTCAGCGTCAGCGTGCCGGCCACTTTAGAGCCGAATGGCCTGTCGCGTGACGATGGCAAGAGGCCCGACGGAATGACCCTCGTGCCCTGGCAACAGGGACGGCCTTTAATATGGGACTCCACATGTGTGGATACCCTAGCACCGTCCCATTTGGGCACGACGTCGTTGAGGGCAGGTGGAGCGGCTTCTGCGGCAGAGACAGCCAAACGCCGCAAGTACGCAGCTCTGTGTGATAGCTACGTATTTGCGGCGTTTGCCGTGGAGACCTTAGGACCGTGGGGATCGGAAGCAACTAAGCTTTTCAAAAAGCTTATTTATTTACTTATCCGGTCCTCCGGTGATCGTAGGGCTGGCTCGTTCCTCGCCCAACGCATTGGCGTTGCCATCCAGCGAGGTAACGCGGCCAGCCTTATGGGCAACCTACCTAATGGTAGCGACATAGGGGATATATGTACATATAGTTTAGGTCCCAATAGTTTAAGTTAGGTTTAAATAGATCATAATTTAAGTTTTTTAAGGTTTAGTTATATACTTTTAATTTTATGTTGTTTTTTCTCTAATAAATAAGTTTCTACCGATAAATTGCAATAGCCCTGTTCTAAGAAGTAACATTAATAGTATGTTATGAAACACGTTTGATTATAGAGAAAAATGTCTAAAACAATCAACACTTTTGATCAAATAGGTAAGGAGCCTTAAGTTCTTAAGTAAACGTTTCAACACATATTTTGTAAGAATTAAGTAAAGCGCCGCATTGCATTAAAACCCAACAAGATTATGTGAAACTCCGTAACTCACATGCCAACTTATCATGATTTAACCGTTTTCAAATCTTCGTTTCGAAAATTAAATGCTCTATGTGATTACCATATTAAATATTCACTTATCTCAACTCAACGTTATATTTCTTGCACATTAAGTCGTTGATGGATTATGACTTAAGTCAGAAATGTGTGCAAACGAAATTCAATCGTAAAGTGAAAATACTAAACTTGAATTAAGGAATATGTTTATTTTTAATATGTTACTGTGTTATTTTATTAAGTAGTTATGCAAAGTTGCGTAGGGCTCTTTTATGGTGCGATATGTGGAGGTTTAACCGGTTTTGTATTTTGGTGACAAAAGCTATATCGACGTTTTTTTATTTTTACCTTAGACTGTAGAATTATGTATGTTAGTGTATTTAAAATAACATCTGCTACAAATAAGAGCTCTAAAATAAATGATAATTATTATAACACATATTTTTAAAATTGCAGTTAGGTCTGTTTTGTCAGTCAAAAAAGTGGTACTTTGCCACTTTTCAAATGAGTCGAAAAGTGGTAGACCAATTTTTTGGCTGACCTATTGACCTATTGAGAAGCAATTTATGTATTGCAAGATAAAAGACAAAACAAAAATCTTTTTTTAAACATGACTTGAACAGTATCAGGGTTGTTTAGCCCTCACTACCAGTGAGTCGGACTTTGTGTGGGAGCATAACACGCTAATGGGATTATCTCCGTGCCAGTGATACAGGCGTTGCATTTTAAACAAACAACAGACAAAATACAATAACAAATATCAAAGGAGAAAAATTTCCGTACTAATTCCGTGACACCGGGAAGCAGAAACACAATAATATTAATGATGAAACAATAACTGTTATGGAAATCAATTTAATCTCCCAACCATTCAATTTGTTAGTATCACGACATTGTCGGCGTAACCTGACCGCAGGAAGATTTCACAGCGACCACAACAACTCACTTACCTATTTGTCAAGCTAATTTGAATGAGAACCTATAGTGAAAGTTTACTTTTAACGCGGAAATGTCCCAATGCTATTTATTTGTATGGAAAATATAAACGTGATACAACATAATTATGTTGTATAGGAAACTTATATACTTGAGCCTTCAACCCGGGCCCCTATTTAGGGCGGTTTGGCCTAGACTTTTACAGACTTTCATAATTTATGTCTTTATATTAGAGTTAGTAACTATATAAATGACAGAAAAAAAGTACTGGAGTAGAAAAAAACATTAATATTGCTATCAATCCATATACATTTTACATTGCACCGTATAAACACGACAAAAGGTGACAGGTTACGTTTGCGACCCGCGCACAACTCGTTACGCAACTCTTCCTGAGACGCCTATTTGGTTTTGTTACGTGCCACGTATCTATCTATTACTTATTAATGGTTATTTATTTTAATTGGTTACCTTCCTAATCGACTCCAAAAATGGACAAATGTTTCTCAAGTCGACAGTTTTTAAGTATGATCATAGTTTTAGATGTTTATAACGTCACATAAATGTTTGCTAATAGCGGACTAACTTTGAAAATTCCTATTGAACAGTGTAAGTGGTGTATTAATGGACGATACAATACAATAATTTTTGCACACCAATAAAAAGCCTACAAATGGAAACAATTTTTTTTTTAATAATGGTAGAAAATAGACGGTAGACGATCAATTTCAATTTAAATAAACACCTAAGAAAGAGTGCTAAAGTATGATATTTTAGCTATAAATGCGTACTTGAATAATATGCCAAAATAAAAGCATAAAAAAACATGGGTTATAAAACAACAAAAATAAAACTAAGATTACAAAATATTCTTAAAACTAAGACCCCTCGGTAGGGTACCCATGAAGGCAGCATTCCCATGCTGTATGGTTATGGAAAGCCTTTGTGCGAGAAAGTTGCCCGCGTTCCCCTGTTGCTGCCTCAGTACTTGAATCTTATTAAATTTTAATTTCTATCACTTTGGTTAATATTAACTCAGTACTTATATCTAAATCAATGAATTTTAGACAGATTGACAGACAGGCGTCATAGCGTTTTGACAGGAATGTAAGCATTTTAAATGTAGCCATCAACATTACTCATTTCATTCATTACTTAACCCGCCAAAGGCCACTGTATGTGAACTACGCGGACCTGACTTAACCCTGCGAGAAAGTACACGTGAAAGTCGCAAATGCAGCAAAGGTGTGTTTATTGCTGAGTTATCTTATCTGTGCGCCGGAAGAAAACTGTGTGGTCACATGATGAAGCCTGGGTTGCTTCTCTTTCTCATAAATGTGATCAGAGATACCGGCGCAGAGCTCTTTCTCCTCAGTCTTTTTTTTTGTGGGTTTCCTTGCGGGCCTTAAGGGACCTTTTACACTGCCCCGTTCATCAATAAGCGTAACATTTTGGGAATTGGGTTATCGAGACACGTTCGTAGTGGACTTTATTGGACGCTGCTTACATACATATTTATGTAGATGCGAAAGGCCAATATGGGATTGCATAAGAAAAAATAGCTGAATCGTAAATAGAAATATAGGTAGATATTTGATGTATGATTGTGCATGTACATATACATATATGTGTCTTTGAGCCTATGATAGTTGCTTTTATAACGCGCTGAATAAGTGACAAAGCATCCGTCACGATGTGAGTGTGAGGGACAGATCCTTTGCCACTTATTTATGTGATAAACGCAACCGTCATAGGCCCCGTGAGATGCTTATAAGATACATTTACCCTACTACGGTAAAATGAAAAGAGAGTTACGAACCGTCTTCCCTGGGCGCAGGATATGATTAACAGAATTAAATGAGCCTCATTCGAAGTCTTAAAAATTACTCTCAAGGTGCAAGATCTTTATCAATGTATTTATAGACTTACGAATTCCAAGCAGTTTCCTTAGCATACTTGAATGTTAATGGCCATCTCATTGCCAAATGCCATTTGAATTGCTATTTTATACTATTTTGTACAAAACAAAGAAATGTTAACGTTATAATAAAATAATGTCGTGGTCAATTAAGCAAACACTATAATTAGGCATTATTTTATGACAAGTTTATAAAGTCTTGCGTGTTTTTAAGAAGCTTAATTGTTTCTATTGAATAAAATAACTTGGCACAACGTACCGCGTAATTACCCACAATTGTGAAACTGTATAATTTAGGAATAGATCGATTTGTGTATGACTGACCCAGATATTGAACTATTTAAATAATGATAGTATATACAGTTACTTAAAACTTTAGATACGAGCTCCCGAAAACAACACGTCACTTTGCATTCATCAATTTTGCCAGAGCAGTTAACAGCAATGCAATAGTACGTGGCCAGAATATTTAGAGCTCCCATTTTGTGCTGAAGCCACTTTTCGCAACTTCACGTTACAGGACGAGAGGAGCGAGGAAGGTCACGTAGACTGGTCACTATGATGCCATCGAGGATAGACCTCTGTACATTTCAATCGCCTTTGAGCTACAAAAGCATGCAATTAAGGAATTTTCTAACAACATACACGTACCATAAGATCGTTAACTTCACCCTAGTCGACTAGGCAAGACGCAAAACTTTAGACAAACCACGGGCGGTAATTCGTAAAGCTCCAGATCGCATAGTTAAGACCCTCACCTTCGGTTCGGGCCACAAACACTTGCGATCTGGGTCATTCACGAATTCACCGCCCTAAGTATGTACTATCGCAAATCTTTCGCTGTATTAAAAGGGTGAACCAACTTGTTTGTGTTGTTTACTCTGTCCCCGTTGTCCAAGTGACATCTTCATACTGTTTCATAGAAAAATGCTTAGATTGTCCGAGGGACAAATTTTGCGTAACCATAGCAACAAGGCGCACTTAAAAGTTGATTCACCGAAAAACATGTAAGAAGCCGTGTAACGCTTTGGTGTGTGAACTGTCATGTTACATTTTATGTAATTTAATCAATAAATAAATAAATAAATGTAAGGTATATCGGTGTATATCGCCATTGCGTTACCAAATATACGATAAAAAATATAAAGTTTTGACAAATAATGGATTAAATATCAATGGGTCCTCTTATTCTGTATGTATATGAATATTTGGATACGCACGGGAAAGGGCAAATTAAACGCTCCGCGGCCATACCCATTCAATCATGCCTACTAAAGACTTCATACATTATTCAACTAGGAAACATATTTTTATAGACACGACACAAACTACCTGAATAAGCAGTTTAAAATCAACGCTAATTCATAGTAAATAAACAATTTGAGCGCTGTCACGCCAATCAGGTGCGCTAAATTGCGAACATCTTCAGTAATCGAGTTGAGATCATTTCATTAGTAAAAAACAAAGTCAAATTTTCAAGTATGTCTAGCTTTTTTAAGAAAATATTCACTGTAAAGCCACGGATACATTAGGTGATAAATGTCCCGAAACATGTGTCGACAGTAGGGTGTTGCTTATATAGCGAAAAATGGAAAAAAACTGAAATCTTAAAGTCTCACCCCCCCATTTTGTTCTACGACCCCTATTAACGGATGCTAGTTTTTTTGCTTTTTTTTTTAAACCAATTTTAGGGGTCGCTACCAGCTTTCAAAGTTTTGGAAAAACAATAAAAACATGTTCAAATAAACAAATATAATTTACATACATTCTTATTAAAATTAATTAAAATTATGATAATTAAGTAAAACAAAATTAAAATTTCAATTTTTATGACACTAAAGTAGATTTTTTGGCATTAGGGTGCAGTGCACTCTAAACTCGACCGATTGCTTGTCTTAACGCGGCCTGCCGGGGGGCGAGGGGTGTGTATCGATCAAGGGGGATTCCCAAGCAATCGACAAACGTTATAGAAGTAAAATAAATATAAAATAGTGACTGCCAAGCTTGTCATATTGACACCTAAATTATGTTTTTTCCAAAACTTTATCAAGCGGTAGCGACCTCTAAAATTGAATTAAGAAAAAAAAAAAAAACTAGCATCCGTTAATCAGGGTACTAGAACATAATGGCGGGGTGAGACAATGACTTTTTGAAAGTTAATTTTTAAGCAACACCCTAGTCGACAGTGACATTGAGAGAACAACGTTGCCATGCTTCGCTCGACAAAAAATTCTGAAAACTTGTCGATCGAAGTTCAGCATCATTGCTGGACATCACTTGAAGAGATAATGGACTTGAGTTTAGCTATAACATTATAGCGAATTAGAATAATGTATAAAAATAAATTTATTAAAAAAAACATTCGACTTAAGTGGTAAAACAATTTAAAAACCTAAAACCTACACTAACCTAACTCAAGTTATTCACATTATAGCTAAACTCAAGTTCATTATTAGGCGAAACTAACTAGACAGCTGAAAATGTAGTCAGACATAGGCAAAAAAATATAGTGATTGGAGTATGTCGATACAAATATGTCGATATAACCTAGGTAATATAAACCTGATTCAATTTGCATTTCATATTTATTATTATATAGGGGCGCAATATGAAACTTAATGAAACGATGTAACGTAACAAGATTAATAGAAACAAGTAACAATAATTATAGAAACGCTATTAAACACAACTAAACAACTTTACGAAAGATTTGCAATTAATTACTGTACTAGATATTTCCGAGCATACCGCCGCCAAAAAGTCGAATGATATGGTTCAAACTGTCAACAAAACAAAATGACGGACAGTGTTCTTAGCGATGTCTCAAAATTAAGTTCATTCAAGTATTTAATTTAAATATTTGAAATTGCAATCGCTTTTGTTATTATTATTCTGTGTAATATAATTAGTAATTTGATTTCAAACACCATAATGCTGCTTAACTAAACCTCAAGTATGAACTGGATATTTTAAATATCGATATTAACAACACTAGCGAAACTGTGGCAACGTTCGTGTGTAATGAACTGTCAATTTAGTTCGCCTATTTATGAACTCGACTTTAGTGTATCCGTGGCTTAAGACTTCAATTCACTAGGTTTGGCTGAACAGTATGGGGAGGCGATAGACCAAGTCTTACTGGTAGTCCGGTAGAGGTAGACAGTGTCGCAAGCGTGTGCGAAAGCCGCACGCGCCACAAGGCCGGCTGGTCGGTAAGGACGCAAAACAACGCCGGTTTTACTACTGATATAAAACGGCGCAACTTAATACGAGCTTTGAAAAAACATTCTCGAGTGAACGTAAATAAATAACACATATACACATAAAAAATCTCACAACCTTTCACCTTTATAATACCTAATATAAAGTGTGATAAGTCATAAAAGTGCAAAAAAATACGAGATTAAACCATGTCACAAAGAGGCGAAGATCGGAGTAGCCCTTCTGTATATTTTTCGGTATTCTACGTCACTCCACAGATAAGCTAACGACAAAAATGGCGGTCGGCGTTTTTGTCTGTTCATGAAAAACGTTCGTATGTTCTTTAAATACAATTTAGCTTAGTAGCTCTCACAAAAATACAATACATTATTTTTAGAGGTAGTAAGATCATATCATAATTAACCATAGGTATCAAATAATATTAAGTATTTCAAAAATGGGTCAACTTGGCTAAGAAACGATTCAAAGACCAAACAAAATGCTAAAATTTACCACCCTGCTGTACTATGAAGCTTGAATGGCACATTCGACATTTTGAGGCGTTATTTTCGTTCATGAGTTATAGTAGTTGTACAATAGTAATTATGATTTATATCATTAACGAAGCAACGATAAAGATAATAATTCCGTTCAGTACCATTGTCTATTGAAATGTGTTATTAGGTATGGAATTAATTACAATGCCATTCGTTTTTAGTAGAACATACAGTGTACGTTAGTAGGTTATTTTTTTATTTACTTTTTTACTTTTTATTTTTTTATGTACTTTTTGGACTTGTTCTTCAAATTGATGCATTTCTGGATTAATATTATTCAATCAATTATACTAGATAAAATACGACTGGTTTCTTTGATTTCTTTTTTAATAGCCAGTATACATCAGTCGAGTGATGTCAAACAGAAAAGCAATCCGGGTTAGATGAAAATTACTTTTTTTTCAGTAGTACTATTGCTATTGAAAAAAAAGAGAATGGTTATCCTGAGGTGATGACCAAAGATTAAAGAAAAGATAACATACAAACCGGATCAGTCAAAACATCTAACTAATGCATTAAGAAACTGCTGCCGTAAAAAAAGACAATTATATCTGTTAAGTAGGAGGTCTAATCATTGTAAATTAAGGTACAAAAAATATTCCTGTGTGCTAAAAAAATGTATCATCTCTCATCAAAAGTCTGTAAACCTAAAGTATATACATGGAAACAGCAATAAATGTAAAGCTGTTTGGAATATCATTAAGAAATTTACCACATATGACTGTAACAACAGATCTGTAGAAAAATTGTATATAAACAAGGAAATGATTGATGATCCCAAAAAAATAGCTAATTGTTTTAATAGTTACTTTGTTCAATCTGTCGCCGATAATGTAACATCTGACTCCTGTGATGACATTAATATTGCAAATAATGATTCGACTATTTTCCTAAATCCAGTTAGTGTAAGTGAGATAATTAATATAATTAAGCGACTTGAAAACTCCAAAGCTGTCGGCCATGACGACTTACGGACAGATATAATTAAAAAAAGCATGTTAGTTATTGCACAGCCATTAGCTCACATAGTAAATTTAGCATTAGCTCAGGGCAGCTTTCCTGATATACTTGAAAAAACTGTCGTAAAACCCCTATTTAAAAAAGGAGATAAATCAGAAATGGGTAACTATAGGCTCATAACTTTAATTCCGATCTTCTCAAAAGTATATGAAAAAGTAATATATAACAGATTAATATATTTTTTAGAAAAGAAAAAAGTACTAAATGAAGAACAACATGGGTTTCGTAAGTCTAGATGTACCTCTTTGGCAGCATTTAAATTAATGAAGAGTGTACTAAATCCAGTAGACAATCGAATACCTGTGTCAGTCTTATTCATGGACATGAGTAAGGCGTTCGATTTTGTGAACCATAAACGATTATTGTCGAAATTATATAAATATGGTATAAGAGGACCCGCTCTTGATTGTATAAAGTCATATCTTGATAATCGAACGCAATGTGTGGAGACCTTAAAATACTGTTCAAAATCTAGAAGCCTTATGTCATATAGATCATCATATGTTGTAAATAAATACGGAGTACCGCAGGGAAGTATTTTGGGCCCGTTGTTATTCTTACTATACATAAACGACTTGCCGAACCATCTAGCTCATGAATGTATCTTATTTGCGGATGATACTTCTATTATTGTAAAATGTAAAGATTTAAATACATATAATTCTGATTTAGAACGGACATTATCTAATGTCATAGAATAGCTTAACATTAATAATTTAAAAGTAAAACTAATTACATTAAATTAAATATACATTTTGAAAACAATCCTATTGAAGAAGTACGACATACAAGGTTTTTAGGAATAATTCTTGACTCTCATTGCAACTGGAAAAAACATGTAGATGGTGTATGTTCTAAGATAAATAGTTTTGTATACGCATTAAGAAGAATAACACAAACTGTTTCTTTGCATGCCGCGTTAATGGCTCACAATGGTTATGTTGATTCGACTCTTCGGTATGGCTTAGTTTTATGGGGAAACTGCACAGGGAGAGATAACATTTTTATAATACAAAAACGCATTGCATTAGAGCAATTTTTGGCATCAACAAACTAGATTATTGCCGTCCGTATTTTGTGGACAATTGTATACTCACTTTGCCATGTTTGTATATTTTGGAGGTTTCTGTATTTGTACACAAATATAAAAATCTATTTATAGAATTGCAGCAGTTAAGCTCCCGTAATGTTCAATCGCAATATAAAAATTAACTGTATAAGCCCGCTGCAAAATTAGCGTTAACTTCCAGGAACGCATATAGCATGTGCATTATAATTTATAATAAGTTGCCTGATAAATTTAAATGTCAAGATATAAATTCGTTCAAAAATCTGGTAAAGACATGGTTGGTAAATAAATGTTACTATAGCGTAAATGAATATCTAGAAGACATACTTTGACATATATTACATTAAAATTATAATTTAATTCTAGGTATAGGTACATATAATAATCTAATTTTGACATTTAAATTAATTCATTTGTGTTTTTGTTTTATATTATAGTTGCAATTGTTTATATTAATCGTGATAAATATGGGTTTATAATAATAACAAATCTACATAATATACGAGTATTAACATAGGTTATCTAAAAATGTATGTACGCCTGAAAAGGTAGGGTTTCGTGATTCTATATATTAAGCAATTGTGACTGCAAATGTTGCCCGATTTCCCACAAATGCATTTACATAAATCATTTCATTTCAAATAAATCATTTCATTTCATTTCAGTGGGACTCGCGCACGAAGGGTTCCGTACCATTATCTGTAAGTTTGTTGTATGGGAACCCCTTAAATATTTATTTAATTTAATTTTTCGTATAAGTTGTTATAGCGGCAATAGAAATACATCATCTGTGAAAATTTCAACTGTCTAGCTATCACCGTACTTGAGATACAGCCTGGTGACAGACGGACGGACGGACGGACAGCGAAGTCTCAGTAATAGGGTCCCGTTTTTACCCTTTGGGTACAGAACCCTAAAAACGATCTGTTAGTATGAAGTTTCTATGAACATACTGTCTTGTGACGTCATAACAATCTAGTCAAACTCCGTCCTCTTTTTAGTTTTTGTCCAATTAAAAATAGTATAATGTCCAAAAGTTAGTGGTAGTTTATTTGGTTCCGTGTATTTCTGAATGTATGTTTGATACAATTTATGTTCACTCTAGTCATATACCGTATTGCAAAACAGAAATTCTTCATTAATTTACCTTTTGTAATTTTGACAGCTTCCATTTGAAATGCACTGTTTAACTCGAGTAGAAGACCTTACACAGAAATACGTTTTGCATACTCAAGTCTTTGGCAACACTGATTTCTAAACGTCGTACGAAATGTACAGACTTAATTTTGAATCATTTATCGTTTTCTTTGAATTATTTACGTGTTGTTTCAATCAATACGTTAATTATTGAATTACGAGTATAGGCTAGAGTACGAGTATAGGGTTGAGTATCTATGAGCGTCTTGGTTGGTCTATCAATAATTTATTAATCAAAATTGTACAAGTTTATTTTCGTGTCTCTTGATTTATATGTAGGTACTGGTATGCAATCTAAACGTTATACATCGCCTGTGTCAGCATTACACTCATGTACACCAGTCTTTTTTTTTCTTTTTTCTTTTTTTATGTCATAGGAGGCAAACGAGCAAACGTATCGCCTGATAGAAAGCGATTACCGTCGCCCATTAGTGTTTGCCTACCCGGAGGACGAAGATAGAATGCCTCTATGCTAGTAATTTCACCGGCTATCTTACCCCCACATCGGAGCACAACAATGCGAACATTGCTGCTTGGCGGTGGGTTAGTAGGCAAGACGGTAGTAACAATCCGGACGGACCCTGCACGAGGCACTACTACTCCAAATGTATATCTTGTTACATCTATCTGATGTCCACTTGCCTATATATATATATATATATATATATATATATGTATTTATATTTGCCTATAATACGGCAACATTCTTATCATACTAACATTATAAAGCCCAAAGTTTTTTAGTTACGTTTGTTACTTCTTCCCGCTCAAACGGCTGCCCTAAATATAGTATATTGTGTCATAAGGGTAGTAAGTAAGGGATTACTAACGAAGGTCTATTAGAAGCCCGACGCCGAAGGCGGAGGGCTTTTAATGTCCTGAGTTTGTAATCCCCTTACTTCCCGCCATACACACAATATTTTTCATCACATTTGGGAGTAAATAACAAATACATAAGACAAAAATAAACATTAAACTAATTAAACGATAACGATTGACAGCTAATTTTTTCTGCATATATTTTTTTAATTTACTATAAGCACTGGCAAAACGGCCATCAGCTTAAAACAGAAAACAAATATACACAGAATCTTACCATCTATCATTAAACAAATAACAATTAACAATATTATGCAGGAATAATTAACACCGTAATATATTATAAAATTTTTGTTACAAAACTAAATAGTACCTAACCAATAATTTTATAACTTTTTTCTGTTTTTGTGTCGTCTACCACAGATAATGCTAAGAACTGCGTTTAGTTTAGAAACATGACAAGCCATACTGCCAGATTGTAACGATAATTCAAAAATAATTTTAATAAAATTATTGCAAATTACACTTAAATAATTGTAAAACATAAATATTAATGCAGTACATGTACCGTATTAATTCAATCCATACTAATATTATAAATGCGAAAGTGTGTCTGTCTGTCTGTCTGTCTGTCTGTCTGTTACCTCTTCACGTTTCAACCGCTGAACCGATTTTGATGAAATTTGGCATGGGGATAGTTTAAGATCCGAGGAAGGACATAGGATAGTTTTCACCCTGGAAATTATCCCTAAAAAGATTGAAAAGTGAGTAAGTTATTCATGATGACATAGATGACCCTGTTAAAAAAGTAAAAATTAGACCAAAAGCACAATTGCTCTTACATTCGCTTAGGCGCTTTTAACAATCCCTTTTGTTACGTGTGTGTGTTGTACGAGGTTGCTTCCATACTTCCAAGTTCCACGCGGACGTAGTCGCGGGCAAAAGCTAGTACACAATAAAATTTGCTGGTAGGCAAGTTTTGTTCGTACAACAAAAAACCTTGGCTGGATTGAAACCTCCTTAGTCTGAAATAAACTGCGAGTGCGTACTATATTTTTAAAACTAAAACCATAACTCCCTCGGGAGTTATAACAATGTATAACTCCCGCGGGAACAATATAGGCCCTTAGTCCTTCAGTACACCTACATGTAATACCATCTTTTACGAGCAAATGTGATGAAAAATAAATAAATATCAGACAATCTCACACAAATCAACCTAGTCCCAAATTAAGCTCAAGAACGCTTGTGTTATGGACACTAGATGACGATATACATACTTATATAGATAAATAAATACTTGAATACATAGAACATCCATGACCCAGGCACAAATATTCATGTTCATCTCAGAAATATTTGCCCTTGCCGGGATTCGAACCCAGGACCGCTGCACGCTGGCTCAGTAGGCAGCTGCTTTACCACTGCGCCAACCACGTCGTACCTTGGATTAACACATAGGCTTTGCATCCCGAAATGTATTGTTCCCATGGCATGAGCGGGTAACGCAGCGCGGTGCAGCTACATCCAACAAGCTGTGGCTTTTGAAAAAAAACTGGCCAAGAGCATGTCAGGCCACGCTCAGTGTAGGGTTCCGTAATTGCTCATCCTTCACAAAAAACTTAAGTTACGAGAAAGATTTCAAGCTCTATAAAAAGGTCGTAAACGCCAAAGGTACTGTAATTACTTATAAACTTCTGGAAGTCAACTTACATCCTTGAAAATTATGAAATTTTGCGTTAACTCAAAAACGGCTCGACCGATTTTGTTCAATATAGTGTTCATTGAATTACTTATAAGGCCTCTTCTTCGTGATTTTTAACCCGTGGTTAATAAGTTAGACGGGGGGGCGACGCTATTTTTTTTATTTTCGGAGCGAATATTTACAAACTGCTGACTTTATCAAAAAATAATGTTTGGAGACCCCCATTATTTTTAAAATACCTATTCAACGAGACCCCACACACTAGTGTTGAAACGAAAAAAAAAATCATCCCCAATTTAGGTGTTCGAGAGGTACCCGAAAAAAAGTTTTTTTTTAGACTTTATTTTACTGTTTTGTCGGCGTAATACATACACATACTCATACTAAATTTCAGCTATTATCTACTACTAATGATCACGGAGCTAAGCCGCGGACGGACAGACGGACGGACATGGCGAAATTATTAGGGTTCCTAGTTGACTACGGAACCCTAAAATTGTCAATCTGCGGCGGCAGGGCCGATCTTTCGTGAGTTTGTGATAAGAAGGCTGTAAATTGTAGAAGGTAACAGTTTCAATAACCTCTTACTCGTTCTGATTTATACATAATCTGAATTAACTCGGTGTTTTCCTTTTACTTGCTACTGTGTTATTCACAGGAAAATGTATGGCTGGGACAATTTCGTTTCGAATAGCATCTTTTTAAGTTATGCCAATATTGGTGGTGTATTCTATCTTTAAATTACACACGGAAATACCATGATAAGGCAATAGCTAAAATAGTAAATATCTTGGCCAATACTAGGCCATATTTCTGTGATATGGCTCATATTAAACACAAAACCTTGGGCATAATTCGATTATGAACTCTATCAGAAGTTTGTATTTTTAAACCTAATGTTTCTATGTTGAACAATAACAACTTATCCAAGTTAATGATAATCTCTTAAGCTACTTTCATTTTCAGTGTTTCTATTTAATGAATAGTATTTCCATTATTCTACGCAAAGACTTACTTTCATAGCCAAAGCCACAGGTGTTTTCGTACACAAAAATAAATGAATGCCGTTTTTGTCTTCATCGCTTTCACTTTCTTTAGTATTTGAAATGAGTTATTCGTTTATGGGATAATGAGGATTAAGGTAATGTCTTTAACACTTTACCTGAATGAGAAGTGAGTTAAAACAATTGGCCTAATGTATTTGTTTACACGTAAAGTTTGAAGCATTCAAAAAGAACAGTCGCTTGCGAATTTACATAACATTTAAAGACACGTTACTTCTTTATTTGCCGCAGTTAGGTAAAGTATAACTTACAATACTTAGGTAGTTACACTTTTGCTATCAAGATTATAACGTTTTCAATATTTTCTTTACATATACATTATATTTTGGTATTTACTTTCCAAACGCAAGTTTACCTTCATTTTTATTGTTTTAATAAATGTTAATAAAAATGTGAAACCATATTAACCATCTTTATTTTTTCCAGGTACGTTGAATTAATATTTAATCATTAAAACGCCAATGGTAAGTCATTATATTAAGTTAATTAGATACATTAAAAGTACTCTTGATTGCACACATCACAAAAACATACAGGAGAAAAACAATGCATGATATTACAATTTGAGGTTAACAAACAACAGGCGGTCTTATCGCTTAAGAGCGAAAAATGAAAAAATGTAATTGCGTTATTAGGCGGTGAATAAGCAGAAAACACAGCGTTAATTAAAAAAAAAATACAAAAAAATGGTTGCCTGTAAAGTCGGTTTTACGGGCGAAGGAAGATTTTACGTGACAACGTCTTATATTTTGTTCCTCTTCCCTCTTCCCTCTTCCCTCTTCCCTCTTCCCTCTTCCCTCTTCCCTCTTCCCTCTTCCCTCTTCCCTCTTCCCTCTTCCCTCTTCCCTCTTCCCTCTTCCCTCTTCCCTCTTCCCTCTTCCCTCTTCCCTCTTCCCTCTTCCCTCTTCCCTCTTCCCTCTTCCCTCTTCCCTCTTCCCTCTTCCCTCTTCCCTCTTCCCTCTTCCCTCTTCCCTCTTCCCTCTTCCCTCTTCCCTCTTCCCTCTTCCCTCTTCCCTCTTCCCTCTTCCCTCTTCCCTCTTCCCTCTTCCCTCTTCCCTCTTCCCTCTTCCCTCTTCCCTCTTCCCTCTTCCCTCTTCCCTCTTCCCTCTTCCCTCTTCCCTCTTCCCTCTTCCCTCTTCCCTCTTCCCTCTTCCCTCTTCCCTCTTCCCTCTTCCCTCTTCCCTCTTCCCTCTTCCCTCTTCCCTCTTCCCTCTTCCCTCTTCCCTCTTCCCTCTTCCCTCTTCCCTCTTCCCTCTTCCCTCTTCCCTCTTCCCTCTTCCCTCTTCCCTCTTCCCTCTTCCCTCTTCCCTCTTCCCTCTTCCCTCTTCCCTCTTCCCTCTTCCCTCTTCCCTCTTCCCTCTTCCCTCTTCCCTCTTCCCTCTTCCCTCTTCCCTCTTCCCTCTTCCCTCTTCCCTCTTCCCTCTTCCCTCTTCCCTCTTCCCTCTTCCCTCTTCCCTCTTCCCTCTTCCCTCTTCCCTCTTCCCTCTTCCCTCTTCCCTCTTCCCTCTTCCCTCTTCCCTCTTCCCTCTTCCCTCTTCCCTCTTCCCTCTTCCGCCCTCTTCCCTCTTGTTACAGTAATGCTCGATGAATGAAAATAAAAATTGCACAAATTTTAACTATAGAAATATATTTTGTCTCTCTCACTCATCAGACGTGAGCGGGCGTTACATTTTTTCATGAGTGACTCCGAGCGAAACTTAAATTAAGACGTTGTCACGTCAAAAAGAAACACAAAATTAAAAGATAAAAAAATAAACAGCAGACAAGCTCGGAAATGTGCTGGGAGCCTAGTCGCTGTGGTGTGACATAGTTGCTGATTTTCAGCTTGCCCAGTGAGTGACTTTGGTGACTAACACTACTTTTGGAAAAAAACCCGTATTCCTCTGAATTCGCTTACGCAACAAGTCATCGTTTGTAGTTTCGATGGCGGAGAGGTCATTCTACACAGACAGGTCTTCGCTCACTCGGTTACTTATTTATTTATCTGTCAAAAATCACAATAATAAAAATCCCTACCAAACTGTCATGACAGATTGTCTGCAGGAAGACTTTTCAATAACCAAAAAAAAAACAGTTACTTGAATTCAGAAGTACTTAAAAATATATCTAAGGCAGTGTACCTATTTAAGAAATGCTTCTTTATCTTTCTTTTAATTACCTACATTTTTATGTTTCTGGAGACGGTTATCCTCGGTTAAGCTGTTAAGAATATATGGCAGGCGTTTTTTTAGTTTCCTGTCTCCGTAATAGTTTTTAATCCTAGGCACATCACTTATGTAGGCGGCAACGGTAGTTCTTCGAGTTTACCGCGAATTGTTGGTGTTTAGTTATCTTACCTATTATTAATTTACAATTACAACATAAACATATACATTTATTTGCCAAAAGCCACTTGTATAATCTTTTCAGGGAGTGAGATTTTTCTCACTCGTTTCGTATTGCGCTGACATAATCTCTCGACAAATCTGTTAGAAAATAATAAGGAATGTTAAAACAATAAAATGCTATGCCCTAGCGCAGAAGAAATGCACTTGGATAATCTTTTCTAAGATTTATAGAGGTTGCTTACAAAAACTTTTTTATACCTAACGCACACTCACGATCCGTTAGAAAATGTTCATACCCATTAGTACTCCATATTACTTTGCTCATAAAAGAAAAAAAACGTACAATGCGAATTATTTTAGTTTAAGGTGTAATTATACCCTTCCCGTATCGGGCTATATGTAAATTGCTTGCTTTGGATGTTATTTTAACACGCGTGGAAGTGCTTACACCCACGAATAGTGTTTACTTTGTAGTAGTAGAAGAAAAATTACATTATGTTTCTACTATACATATTAAGAAACTATCGAAAAACATTTTATTCTTCTTAATTCAAATAATTTGTACCTAATTAATGCAGCCTTGAGACTGTGGTAATTTTTTAATGTAATTTATTATCTATAAAATAATCTTCAGATTATCACTTTAGTATGCATACCTACGTCAGATAACTGATAAACAAAGTGCAAATAAAGTGAGACAGGATCATAAATGAAAACCAAAAGCCTTTATAGGCTTTCATCTAAAAGTAAAAATAACAAAAATTTGGTATTTCCCATTTACAAAAATAGTGAAAACTAGCAAGACTCCTTAATAATACTGACTACTGATTACGATGGTCGATGTTACGTGTTTGGTAAGAAAGCCATTAAACATGATAACTACTTATAAATAAACCTAAATTAGACAGAATTCTAATACCAACGTAACAAGTAAAATATTGAGTTTATACATGAATTTTATTGGTATTTACTAAGTTAAAAATAGAAACCTTGTCACGTTGAGGACCGGGAGGTAGGTAAAATAGGAAGGCAGGAACGGAAGAAGAGACAGGAGACAGGGCAGAAGAAGGTATTTATTATATTAATTAATAAAGGCACATTTACGTGCCTTGTCTTTAATTTAATTATATAATTGTATCCGACAGAATCCAGCAACTAGAACTTAGACTGATAAGTATAATGAATTGAGGATGAGCTGGATTAAAAAACGTCTTGTAGGTATCTGTTCAGCTCGAAAACTCTGAATAGAATGAAGCTTTTTTCATGGAACGGACAAGTGTGGAATTTAGAATAATTTTGAATTTGAATGACAACTTTTAAGATCGAGTGTGTAACCAGACAGTCCAAAAAGTTATCTAGAACGAGTTGTAACGCAACACGTTACAACCTGTTTGGCATGTTGGCACTTTCTGGGTATTTGGAGAATTAGTCGCTTAATATTTCATTGTACCTATAAATTGTAATTTGTATGAATCAATTTTTATTTTTATTTTGCAAAAAACTATTATAGATAGACCAAGACCTCTCTAGCATTTAACACCATATCATTTCAACCAAACGTTCACTCAGCCCAACTACTTAGTGATCAATACGTGCCATACTTAAATACAGCTCACAACCGCTGTTACTACAACTGGCAAACAATTTACAAAGCAAGTTGCGACAGACAGACACGGACATTGCTCAGTATCCCATAACAGGCCACCGTACGTTTCTCAACATCTCTACCGATATACCTTTTACTTCAACACACATAATCGTCGCTTAAAAGAGGAAATAGGATTAAGCGACAAACTTTGCCCCAGCTCTAAACTCGCAAAGTTGACCGAGGAAGGGCGAATATGATAAACCAACAACGGGCGAACAATTTACAAAGCAAGTTGCGACAGACAGACATTGCTCAGTATGTATCCCGTAACAGTGCCACCGTACGTTTTCCAATACCTCTACCGATTTACCTTCCACTTCAACATACATAATCATCACTTAAAAGGGGGAATGGGATAAGCGACAAACTTTGCACCGGCTCTAAACTCGCGAACTTGACTGAGGTTCGGCGATTATGATAAACCAACAACTGTCGAACGATTTACAAAGCAAGTTGCGACAGACATACATTGCTCAGTATGTATCCCATAACAGCACCGTACGTTTCCCAACATCTCTACCGATATACCTTCTACTTCAACATACGTAATCGTCGCTTAAAAGAGGAAATAGGATAAGTGACAAACTTTGCCCCAGCTCTAAACTCGCAAAGTTGACCGAGGAAGGGCGAATATGATAAACCAACAACTGGCGAACAATTCACAAAGCAAGTCGCGACAGACAGACACGGACATTGCTTAGATCCTATAACAGTGCCACCGTACGTTTCCCAACACCTCCCTACTACTCACTACCTACAACTGGGTCGTTCTTCTTTTTTACCTACACTAAATCGAAGGTTTTCCGTTTTTTGGGCTTTTGAACTATCGATAATTGAGGTTTCAGAGTAGAATTAAAAAAAAAATGCATTTGTTTTATTATTAGGGCTATTACCTAATTATAATTTATTTTACAGCCCATTCAGTTTTTTTATTGTGTTTTTTTTTATAGCGTGACAGAGTGGTCCTTTTAAGGGGAGACCGCGTTTTAGCTTACCACTCTGTCACGCCATTTTACGAAATAATAAACAAACGTTTGAAAAAAAAATGCTGGTTAGAGAAACTGACAGATTACATAATATTGATAGATAGAAAAATATGGATGATTTTTCGAACATTATAAAACCGAATATGATTACTCTGAGATGCCATAATAAGACGAAGGACGAACTATTGTAGGTAAAAAAGAAGAACGACCCAACTACCTAATACTTCAACAATCAACATACATACATAATTGTCGCTTAAAAGGAAATAACCCACATAGCACACGTGCTGTAAAAGTGCTTATACAGCCCCTACACAGCTGAAATAAGCCTTATAAGGGCTGTATAAGCTGTTGGATAAATAAGAAGCCAAGATTTTACGATCCACTGCAAGTGCGACTGGGAATCGAAGCCACGACCTCTGCTTGACCGGAGCAATGTTATCACCACTGAGCTATTAGGACCGCTTTATGGATAGCGTGAAATAATGACTTCTCATTTCGCTTTTTAAAGCGCCCTCTGTATTTCTCTATTTTAAATGCTAAGCGCAATAGCCTCATTGATTCTGTTCAATATTCATAATCGTCGCTTAAAAGGGGAAATGGGATAAGCGACCAATTGGTAACTACCCCCACGCTACACTACTCGCGACGTTGACCGGGGTTGGGCGAATATAAGTGTGGAGAGGCACTTCGCTGGAGAAAGCCATACTACGGCCAACTTTACCTCAGTAAACTTCGTGATAATGTGGAGCCGGGATTATAAGAGAGCTAGCTGATTTCACTAAATAGCATAAAAATGTTGCTGATATCCCAGGGTGATCCTCCAAGCGTTTCAACCGCGCGGTTCTAGGGTCATTGTTTTTCACGATGACGAGTATCACCGCAACGGAAGAGCGGACTGCTACATAATACATCAGCTACACCGACTAAATTTATGATGATGACTAAAATAGTACAACAGAGGTGGACTGCTCAGCTGGTGCACACTGGTATTCAGCCTGCTGTCTTCTAAAAAGACGTCAGTCGTAAAAATAAGACATCTCAAATAAGAGATCACATTTTGCTAATAATGAGTAGATGCTTGTCAGACTAATTAGACGTGTTTGTACGGATAAAATAAACACATAATTCGATAGTTAACTGGTATTATTAATGTATTTTTAGGTTATTTACAAGATTCATTAGTAGAAAACACGACAGCACCTAATTATGTCATGGGATTATTTCTTGGTAATGGTAGATAATAATAATATATTTTTCTTAGGTATTATTTATGAGTTTTCAGAGAGTAAAATTTCGTTGTGTATTCAATGTTATCATTCAGTTGTGTATCTAATCGGGAGTAGTGGAAGGGATCACACAAAAAATCCGAAATTTCATTTGTCCGAAACCATTAATATACCGGATTTTCAAAATTCCGAAAATAAAATAACGCGATACGATCATTTTCGCCATGGATTATGTTACATACTATAACAAGGTTAGGTTGGGGTTATATGATAGGTATCCCAAAAAAAAAACAAAATAAATGTTTTATCAGAACATGGTTTTCGGAATTATAAAAATTCGGAATGATGATGCATTCGGACAAATTAAATTTCGGAGTATTCTTTGTGGAAATCATGGGGAGAGAGAGACTTTTGCCCAGCATTGGGTAGCGATGTTACGAGTCCATTATTTTTGAACTCGGATGATTCGAATCAATTTGGAAGCAAACTCGAATCGGAACTCGAGTTGACTCGACTCGCATTAACCGAACCGGTTGGCTCCGGTTGTCGTTCGCGGTTTCGACCGATCCACGAGTTTGCAGGTCCCGCGAGTTGGCTAAATCGAGTCCAGTAGAGTCATATTACATTTACATGCTTGATGCGAGTTAATTTGAGAGAGAGAGTTAGAAGTTAGTGCATGCGATTCTAAGCGGTGAATAGAGTATTAGAGTCGGCGAGTTGATTCGAGTTGCAAAGAAACCTGATTCGAATCGACTCGATCACAGTCTGATTCGAGTTATTCGAATCAGGCAACTCGACTCGCCCATCGCTAGCATTGGGACATTCCTATAAGCAAACAAAAAAAAGGCTTTTTGCAATTAAAAAATAAAGCTTTTTTTTGTATCATCACTTAGATATCAAAACCCTCCAATTATAAGGATCTATTACTTTCCAACTTAATTGATTCAAATTCTTGTCGCTCTCGTCCTTGAGTGAAATGCCCGTGTATGGCACTTTCTTTCATTTTGTATGTCAGTGTGTCAATGCGCATTATATATTCATTATATCTGCGGTATCGCGATGCGAATGACATTATTTTGTTGGTAGAAAGTACATCCTGATGTAGTATTTTTTTTTTCATAAAGTAGATGATTTGCGATGAAACACGAACTAGGTACCTATATATATATTTTAATAAGTATGCGCAATAAAATTTTGACAAGGCATCTTTTATATAAAATAAAAAAAAATTACAATTTTCAATACAATGTTAACCTTAATTCTATCTAAAACAGCAATTAAATTGGTATTAAATGAAAAAAAAAATGGTAACAAAAAAGGAACATTTTAAGTTAAACTTGAATTAAAGTCTTAATTTTATCCCAATATTTTTTAGAAATACCCAGGAAATACGAAAGTGGCAACCCTAACAAGTCTAAAGAAAACTTTACCGGTACTTGAAATCTGATGTTTATACCTACGCTCTTAAATTAGAAGAACTTGAACAGCGTACCCCTTAATTACCAAAAAAGGCAAAGTTCACGCTTAATTAGCTAATTAAACAATGTCTTCCAACCTGACCACTCTACAGAACGTAAATTAAAGTTGCTCCGACTTTAATCAAAGTCCTGATTTGTAATTTCGTGAGGTAATTATCCCGTAAACTCTATAATTAGATTTTAAACTAATAATGACGTGCAAAAGAAGTGGATTTAGGTGTCAAATTGGAGTAATTAATTTGGTGGTCTTTGATCATGCCTCACCTCTATTTATAAAAATGTTTTGGTGGAAATGAACACTTAAAAAAAAATTCCTAAATCACTGTCATTTTAACGTAGCTAGAAAAGTGTTTAGAAAAGTTTTTTTTTCTAGTATTCAAACAGAATTTTCATAAAGATGTAGCTATTAAAATTAATTCGTTCATGGATACAGACAGGACCATTTTGAGAATTGAACGTTGCGGTCCAGATCAAACGCATACAAAAAAGTTCTAGTCAGATGTTTGACTGTAGATGGACTATCAGATTTAGGAAAGTAAAAGTGCCGTCCACAGCTGATGTGGTGCCGTATTACGAGGATCCTGATTTATGTCTCTCGGAAAAGTGATAAAAATTAAAGCATGTGAGCAGGAACCATTCAAAGAATTTTATTTTCCGCTTATACCTACAGCGTGCTATGTTTGGTGGCCAAAGCAAAACGGGCTCCCTACATTGTACGAACTACTAGCATTGTTCAAGCCTACGTATCACCAGGCGGGGCGCACTCCGCGATTAACGTTTCCCGCTACAAGTACATGCCGGTGGCCTCATGCATGGTGCCTATTCAGTGGCTGCCACGCACTGTCTCGGAACGCACGTACACGAAATTCGCGCGCACGCTCTTCCGATTTATGTACGTCGCAAGTGAACGTTCCTCATTCATCTGTTGATACCAGTGTTATATTATAATATAAAATGTTTAAATGAGTAAAAAGACAGCGAAAAGATATTGTATCGCAACGGGTTGTAGGAACAATGATCGAAATTGTAATCACGCGTTTTTCGTTCTCCCAACACGTCCGAAGGATGCCGATAGGTAAGAAAATTAACATAATATATAATAAGTAGTTACTGAATAATAATAAAAAACATATTGCAGGTGTATCTACTTCCATATTTAACACTGGTTACTCAGATCAATTTTAATTGTTAAGTACTTATGTAACTTTGAATTGATTATTTGCTGATATTTGTCAATTTAAATTCTAGTAAAATAAGTATGTCTACTACTAAATCAACAATCATAGAGGTTTTTATAATAATATTTGATATCAAGTTTGTAAAATTACTTGTAAGTAATGAATAAACGATTGAGTGATAGTTTGATAGGTAAGTATATAAAATATAAAGAGTTAAAAGAAATGTATTGGAAGAGATCCCTAATAGGGATAAGTTCGCCTTTATACATGTTTTATTTGTAACTAGCGACCCGTCCCGGCTTCGCACGCTGCGTCCGTGCGTATTTTTAAAGATCTAAGCATACCTACATAGGGGCAGACAGACAGACAGCAGGAAACGACTTTGTTTTATACTAGGTGTGTAGTGATGAATATATATGAACAAATAAATAAATAAATATCGGACAACTAAGCAAAAACAAAATGAAGCTCAAGAATTTAATTGCATGTTAAGGTAACGCATTCGTTGCATTATTTTATTATATTATACGTATTAAAATGTTTAAAAATAAAGCTAAAATGTTTTTCGGCCTGGTGGTGGATTCAATTCGTCCAAATTCTGTGATTGATTATTTTATTGTTAAATAATGAAATAATAAATATGTATAATGTATGAAGAATATAAACATATTACTCTCTATATTGAATGCAAGAAATAAATGGGAAATACATTTTTATTTTTAGTCGTTGACAGCCCTCGCTCTCGGCGACGCGGCAAGCGAGCCAATTCATTTTTACCGTTGGCACGCAGCTTTAACGTTCCGTTTGGCTTGCGCTGGGGACGACGACTTTAGAAGGGCCATAAATCATATTTTTTCGGCTAAAAAAAGCGGCTTTTGTAAAGATCAAAGTAGTGTGCCTTCTGTACTTGTACTATTATCTATTCTGTGGTATCACAGACTGCCGTGCTAAGGTAAAAAGCGTTTTTGTATGGAGCTCCACACAGAAAGGTCGCAGGCTTGGGTTCGCTTACGCTTGTGTTCGGTCGAAATCGGCGCCCGTCTGAAGCCAGTTGTAACTGCATAACGCGTTGTTCAGTCATCATATTTCAAAATAATTTCTTGTTACATGAGTAGGGTAAATTCTGTGCAAATTTTAAATGTCTTCCTAAAAAACGGAACCGTGTGTGTGACAGCCAGAAGCCTTTACTAGGGACCCGCTGACCGCGCTAAGAACCCTAAGAAGATCGTTCCAACTATAAATAACACAACGTGCCAACCCTAGCTGTCAAAAGCCGGGACAAAGGAGCTATCCTTAAAAATAAGTTTTTACGTGCACGGACAGGTTATTCAACTTACAAAAACAAAACCAGAATGAGCACTTTGTAATAAAACGGTGTGATTTTACTTAAAGCTGGTTGGTTATTTTTCACACGATATTATGGTTTCGCTTGGACTGAGAACTATTATAAATATAATATAAATAAATAAATATAAATATCAGACTACCTCACACAAATCAATCTAGTCTCAAATTAAGCTCAAGAAGACTTGTGTTATGTACCTACACTAGACGACAATATACATACTTATATAGATAAATATATACTTAAATACATAGAACAAATATGGCCCATTGAGTTCATCACACAAAATAACATTTGCCCTGGCCGGGATTCGAGCCCAGGACCGCCGGCTCAGAAGGCAGGCGTCTTCAAACTGTGCCAAACGCGTCGTCTAAATTAATATACTACGTCAACATAGTGACTCTCCTTCTTTGTTAAAACTTGACGGTAATAATATCTGTTATTTGAACCAACGCCTCTTTTTTTTTATTAAAAAAATATTTTACACTATTATTATATTTACATTGCTTTGCTACGCATAATAATTACTAGCACTTAAGAGAATCTTTCCAAAACATGTTTTATTACGTCCGCAATTGCCGGAAGGACATCCGCAATTATGATTTACATGCGAAGAATCCAAGTGAAAAAAATATCCTAATAATATATTAGTGAACAAACAATCTTACACGTATAGATGTAGTTCCAAATTAAGCAATGCTTAATACTGTTGTTACTTAGATGAAAATATATACAGTTACTTATGTCTATGTCTTTGTTCTTATATGTCTTATATGTCTTACAACATTAAATACCCATGTTGAATTACGTTTCAAATGTCGCAAATTGCGTATTAGTTATCGCGTTTGCAAAGAAATTAGTTCGCGTTTTTAAGTGGTTCTAATGTAAATTGTTGTATACTCAGCGTTCGCGTAAAGTGAACTCGCTGTTCTATTCTGTGAACCTCCCGAGGGAACGGTCAACTATTCCTTTTCAATTTATGGGCATGATTTTTTTGACGTCTACTGATGAATGTTTAAGTCAAGATGACGTTGCTCCCTTGAGATGGTTCCTTTAACTTTTGGTATCCTTATTTTACTATTTAGTGAATATGACGCCCGACTGTATAATTGTAAAATATTTAAATATTTTTAGTTATCCTAGGCCGTAATTGAGATTTTCTGCCCGCTTCGCGAGGATATATTCTCACTTTCTGGTCAATACAAGACGTTTATAAATTCAGTATATCTAAAAACAAAAGTTAGTTACGGATTTTTTGATGAATTTGAGTGAGAATCAAAGATTGCATGTAAATGAAGACGAATGGCCGAATTAACATTCACTCACCGTAGGCGCTTCATTATTCATTCACTGATTACATTACTTATCTTAAGGTTTTATTTGTGTTTACTTGAGCAGTCGGTAAAGGACGCATTCTTGTACACTCAGCATCAGAATTAATTGACAATATTAGTATGTAATTTGCAAACGCCGGGGTTTTAGGCGCATGAATGATTTGACATTAGACTGACAGTAGGCGTTATATCATATACTACACTATTTAAAGTATCATAAAATTTAACATGCAGACTAGGTAAAAAAGTAACTTAGGAGAATATTTGCGGGGCAACTCTACTGCTAGAAAGTCGTTGGTGTATCGAGCTGCACGGCTAGCATAACTTTGACACGCGACTCTTTCTCGCGCGAGATATACTACCTGTCTCTATCTGTACAGTACTATGACATATTGACGGATGATGCTATCTCGCGCGACATGAGTCGCGTGTCAAAGTTATGCTAGACGTGCTGGTTTTAAAACTGGAATAATGGCTAAATAAAGCAGTCCAAGAAACTTAATTACATTAATAAACCATTACAACAAAATATTTAACAACAAATCAATTTGCTCAAATCAAACCAGACGACATTCGCGCTCCAATAAACCCGCATGTGATACAACTCAATTCAAGTTAACCTAAATAACTCAACAGCCATGAGAAACGGCCACGGAATGCCGAACGTCCTTGTTACCGCCCTTACGCGTGATGATAATGATTATACACTGGTCAATTCATCAACCTTCGTATTATAGCGGAAACCGTATTCGCTAATTTACAAGTATCATCTCAATGACTGTTATTATCTGTGCAACTAAGTCGTTGATCGAAAAGCTAGTTCTTTTTATGAATTGGTCGGTTGCGTTTGAAAGTTTCAAATTTCGAACGGCAGCTATGACCGTTGCAATAGAGGCGGTTTTTTCAATTGTTTTAAATATGAATAGCGCGTTTTACTAACTTTACAACGCATTTTGAATGAGTCTTATTGTATTGTAGTTAGATGTGGGATTTGTTTGTTTTTGTGAGTATAGTTTAAATTTACCTAGGTTCGAAGTGAATGGTTCTCTAAGTGTTTATTGTTGTTTATGGAGCATTTAAGGCGGTCTATCATTAAGTTGTTAAAGTAATATTTTATAATCAAGGTAGATTAAGACGCTTATGACGAGTCGGACAGATATAAATGAATGTTATTAAAATAATATTTAGGCCCTATTTAGTAATCTGTTTTCTAGTTCAAGAGCTTATTTATAATAGCAGTAACATAGATTCGCATTTTATAATATAAGTAAAGATGTTTAGATTTTGTAATGCGCTGCCAGATATACTTATGAAACTAATAAAACTAAACCTATTACGGATACTATATAATCAGCAGTAATATATTTGTATATAATGTTTTTTATCGATACATTTTTTTTTGAACAGCGCCATCTCTCTCGTAGTCTTCACACTTGCTGTAAAGCAATGGGGACTGGGGATCGTGCGTGTAAAGCGAACATCCTAGGGTATGGCTAATGCGCATAAGCATTTCAAACATAATATATAACGCAGAGGGCGCTCCAGTAGCGTAAATAATTATGGAATGATTGAGATTTGGTGTGATTGACGTAGCGATCTAATAGCTCAGTTGGAAGAGCAATACGCCGGAAACGTAGAGGTCGCAGGTTCAAGTCCTGCTTCGATTGTAGTAGATCGCATTCAAATTTTCTTTCTTAATTTACCTTTCTGACATTATTTATAGCAGTAATATATTATCATATTTAATCAGTTTCGATATTACAAGTTATCGGTCAGAAATGCGATGCAGTTGACAGTTCAGTATAGCAAGCTTCACGCGGGTTGTATCGGTCACCGAAACGTCGATTTTTTTTTACCTGCGTCACTTAAGAGTCCGCAGCAAGCTCGATTCTTCATACAAACGTAGTTACGTCCTTATTTTAATATAACATGTCACATTATCATGAAATTCTCTAAATATAATGAGATAAGATATATCTAGGGCTAAAACTAGTTTATGACTCTTGAAATGTTAATAGAAAGAAAATAGAGCGAGTACAAGTTTTGCATTTTTAGACCCCAGAAAGTTGTTCAGTTTGGCGGCATACTACGACCAAAATATAGTTTAGATTGAAGTCAAAACCTATTTCCGGTGTCGATTAAACTATGCAGTTTGATAAGAAAAAAGATTTAACAAAATTGATCTCGTAGTTTTAAAATGAGAGCGTAACTACGAAAACCTTAAAATAAATTACAAAAAATTGTTGCGAAACTGCAGCGAATTACTCTAGCGCGGGGAACGGTCCGGGGGGGCGGCGGTAAGCACCGCCCGCCGCTAGCGCGCTCTCGCTTTACTGCTAGCGCCCTGTCTTCCTCTAGGTGAAACAACAACATTTTAAAGCGTAAGCGCGCGATCTCAACGCGGAGTTGAGCGGACCTTGCTGCGGACTCTTAATTCGTGATCTTACTAATCTACAGCGTATTAAAATTGTACTAATTTCTCCTTGCAAGAGTGGTGTCAATCTTCTCTCACCTCCCTTAGATATATATAAGAACGTTATTTGAGAATGATCGAGTTCATCACATAGATACTTGCCTTGGTAGTCAAAGTCAAAGTCAAAATATTCTTTATTCAAGTAGGCCTAGCTACAATCACTTTCGAATCGTCAGTTACAGAGAGAAATAAGTTTCAAAGGTAACCGAATCCAGGACCGTCGTCTCAGTAGGCAGCTACACTACCACTGCGCCGCGTCGTCAAACAAGTAACAGACCACTTTTTTTTTTTTTTTTTTTACTTAGGAGATCCTATTGCATAAAGCTATCTCAAAGAAAGCATTCCTTAAACAGTATGGCATATAATGAAACTGTGGCAGCTATTACATATGCGACATATTCAACTTTCAGTGCCCCCAGTAGGTACCATTTGGCACGGTCTCAAGGGCTCGCTTTACGATCTATTTTACTGTGCCTCACGGATTGTTCCTAGTTTTATGCCCCTTTCAGTACTCAATAGGTATAAAGGAGTACACGTCCAAGCTGCATGCAGATGAGGTATTGGCACGAATGTTTTGACGAACTCGATTTACTAGTGTTTACGATAGCCTTGTTTGGATGTACACTACTAAAGGAGAGAGGAGGATCTCTAAAGTTAGGTAGACTTCTTTTAGTTGTATGGTTAAAGTGACTGTAGACTTTTTTTAGTTGTATGATGCAAAAAAACTCACTTTTACAGTTAAATAAAATACTTGATTTTTTAAATTAAACCATCCATTTGACTGAGTTTTATGATCCAGCTAGTCATTTGTTTCTCTTTTTCTTATAATTATGATAAAGAGATCAAGTTTAGTTTTAAGTTTTATATCATTAGTACCTAGTTACACACGCATTGATTGATCGTGTCGCAACGCTCCTTGACCAATTGCGTTGCATTTTACACAAACAAATAATAAAATTATGCAGTTATCAAGCGGCTTGCGCTAACATCAATAAAGACAACCGTCTAGTCTTTCATTATGTGAACAGTGAAAGTTATTTATTAAGTCTTTAACGTTAAACTTGTTTGTTTCAGGTAAGCGTGGAATTTCGTCTTCTTGTGTCTCGAGAGTGACAAAAACACTTCAAGGTATCTACAGCAAAAAATAAAACAGATGGCTTACACTCTAACCCAAAAAGAGTAGAAATTAAAAAGTGGCAATACTGTAGTATCGTCCCCGTTTTCTTAAATTGATTAGAGCGGAATTATTTTTTCATAAAACAAAAGTAAGTACAAATGATGAATTGAATATTAAATGGCTCCGTTTCTATTTTTAACTATAGGGCCAAACAGAAATGCAATATGAAATTGTAGCAGCATGAAAAAAATATTGTATGAGTAATATATTGAACGTTGGTGTGAAATACTATGGCATATTTATTAAATGATGAAATGATGACCCCGCTAGGTGGTTGGGAAAACGTGGTTAGAGTTGTGGGCACTCGCTGTATGCGGGCCGCTTCCTTCTTCTCCTGGATGTGGAAGTCTAGTAAGGAGGCCTGTGTCCAGCAGTAGACGCCCTATGGCTAAAGTGATGATGATGATGATGATGAATGATACAGCTCGTAATTTTCTACTTTTCACGATGACGTATTTATCAACGAATTCACGAGTATCTTTACATATTACGTTTTTACCGGACTAGCTTGTATAGAACAATTAACTGAATTAAACCGGTTGTATCTGGTTTCCTGTATTGAAAGTAAAAGTGTGTTTGCACGGGTATCGGGATTATGCAACATTGTGCATGCACGGCAAAGAATACGCGATATACGAGTCCATAATAACCAGAAGCAAGTCCGTGATAAGAATCAAATCCTTGTACTAAAAGATGGTGGAACTAATCGCCTGTAACGATTTTATCAAGTCACATTATAAAACCACGTGGCCAATGTGTTGCTTGCGGACTTAAGTATGTAGTAAAAATCTTTCCGAAGACTACGTCAAGGATAGGGCGAATCCGAGCAGGAAAGTAAGGAAGGCTGACTCCACCACCATATGGGATACATACCCAGGAAGATAGAGAAAGAGGCAGAGAGAGAAAGAAGGAGAGATCAAGTGGCAAATATAATAAAAAACAAAACTCTTGTAATTTGACTTCACGTCAAACTCAATAAGGGTCAATAGAGACAAGCGCACCACATGGGTAAGTACACCTACCTAAAATATCAAAAAGCACTGATGGATCTCTTCCAGTTAACCTTTGAGTAGTTTTTATCAAAATGTAAATGGGAGTCAAACAAACAACGTGTACAATAAAAGAGAAAACCTAACGCAAATACCGAAATAGTGAAATAAAGAGAGTAATAAATAGCCAAGAATGAAAAAAGTGAAGTTCGAAATGATATAATGTTTGAAACGTTTTTATGAACGCTGGCTGCATTTTTTAGCTATTACTGTCACCCATACCAATCACCAATCCTTACGACTGCGCCAATAAATCGCTCCTTGAACAAGTTAGAAAAAACGCATTATTCCCTAAACAGAACTTAAAATAATAGGTACTTCCAAATACTCGAACGCCAGTCCCACTGCTTTAAAAGCCAAGCCTCTCGATCCCAGAAGCAATATAAAACCACATCGATGACCCAAAATAATAACGTCGTAAGTGTATATGGGATTCAAATAATTAAACTGCGTTTTGGGTCTGAGTGGGCCGGCTCTCGACTGGCAACAGTTCTTGGAAGATTTATGTTTAGTACGTGGACGAAAAACAAAGAGTCCCTGCGGAGGTAGAGGAATATGTGGTAACTGCGTATTAACTGGATAGGCACTTAATGCTTTTTTATTCTAAGCGGTTAAACTGCAGGTTTTAATTGACTGAGGTGTAAAAAAATAACAGTGTTCGTACAAAGAATAGTACATTGCTGCAGTCGCCGAGAAAGAGGGGCTTGCCGGGTGAGTAGGTATAGATGGCTGACCGTAGGGAGACTGGATTGTGATACGAAACCGGCAAGCCCTTTTCACGGCTAAGGCATGGCGTTGTGCTTTTCTCCAACATATGCAATTAAATAAAAAATACACCACTCTAAATAAATACAGTTCAGCTGTTTAGCCTGTTCATGAACATAGGCGCCATGTTTAAAAAAATTCACTTCCCGGCCTAGGCCTTCAATTTTGTATGAAATTCCTTTACAGTTCTCCCGTGTTGCTCCGCCCCAAACGTGACACTTCGTAGCATGTTCACGTTATGATGACATTTCATTGCTTGTTTGAGGAATGTTTATTTAAATACTAACATAACATTAAGAGTCGAGTAAAAACAAGGAAGAAGTTGGATGTTTTCTGAGTGATGGGCACAATGTACAGATTGCTTTGAGAAAGTGCATTGCCGCATTTAATGGACCTATTGATGTAAGAAAGAGCGTAGTTTGCAATTCTGCATTACGTACTTAAATGCGCCGTATTAAATTTTTGGCTTTCATAAAAAAAAAACCGACCATGTGCGAGTCTGACTCGTGCACCGAGGGTTCCGTACAAATATTTATTCTATCTTATCAGGCCGGTTTACATTAAGTTTGCACCTGGTATGTATGGCGCCGGATACAAATGAGGTGCAAAGTTAACGTAGCCGGGTTCTCCAAATTTAATTTTTTGAAAAGGACTATATTTTACTAAAATAAGTACTTGGTTCTGTTTTTAGTATTTGCTGTTCTAGCGGCAATCATATGTGAATAATTCATCTAGACAGATGTCTAGATGAATTATTCACTATCACGGTTCTTGAGAGTTCATGAGATACAACCTGGTGACTGACAAACGAACGGATGGACGGTAGGGTCTTAGTAATAGGGTCCTCTTTTTACCTTTGGGCGACACCCCAAAATAGGGAAATGTCGTGTGAGAGGCCAGTCAAAAAGAAAATGTCTCGTTTTATTATACCTACCTAGTTCGATAGATTAATAAAATAACACTGCAATAAGATTATCTGAACACGACATTCATATATGAATAGATGCCCTACGTACGTTCAAAGAACCTTTCGTCTCGGAATTCACAAGGCAAGTAAATATCACATACAACGTGTTTGCACACTGCAGTCGAGGCTGCGGGCCGACCTTTGTTGGCGGTGTCATGTCATGTACTTCGTCTTGAATCAACACAGGAGGTACCTACTGGTATGATGAAATCGCATCAGAATTTACTGATTATTTTGGCACTCGATTTTTAGCTTGAGCAACGTGGCTAAAGTATGTGTGTGCCGAAAGGACTTGCATTTTGATTGCACCCCTTTGCTTCAGTAAGTTCTATACTTTAAAGTGGGCATAAATAAACGTTAATGTACATATTAGCTTAGATATAAGATTTATGTAACACCTATAGAGCGACATCGGCACCTAAGTGACAAAAGCTCTTTAAATAAAGAGAAAAAAAAAATCTATACTGCGCTGTTATAAAATAAACATATTATAGGGATAGGCTAAGGCATTGTTGAGTCAATAAAATCGTTGGATGATTTTCAATTTTAATTATATACAAATCAATAATGGTAATATATTTAAATACAAAGATCAACATGTAACGAGTATGTTTTAGTTATGCTTCAATTATAATAGTAGTTTATGCAACTGTTACATTATGAGAAGTCTTTTAAGACTTTCATAATAAATAAACGTTAAAACGAGCCAAAAGCGAGTTTCATAATAGAATCACACGAGCGTTTTAGTTGCATAAACCACTATTATAATCGAAGGATAACTGGAAAATTCCATTCTTTTCCATATCGTGCTTCAATTATCTGAATTTGGGTGTAAATTATGGGTACGTATCTCAGTATTGGAAACTCAAAGCCCAAGTCCTCTTCTACAACAAAAGGCGAGAAAATTCCATTAGGACTTTGTAAATAAATTACAAATGACACCCGACCCGAATGTCACTCAAATCTGAAAGTACGATCGATACAAATCTCGAGTTGAGTCATTGAGTAAGAATATTGAGAAGCAATTGTTGAACTGTGATTATACTTATATAAGTATCATAAAAATAAATATGGGACAACCTCACACAAATAGACTTACTCGTAAATTAAACTCTAGACTTGAAACTTATTGTACCTAAATACAACAAATAATTAATTTTATCATATCGTGTGTATGTATGATTTCTCACACATTGTTTTATTTTAACTCTTTTTAATCTGTAATAACTTACACTACTGAGAGCCAAAAATAATGTGTTTATGTAAATAAATGTGCTGCAAACATAGCTCAATGTAGCTTTAAAAGAAACAGTGTGGACGGAAGGTTTGACTAAATTACCTATAACTATAGCGACATATTTTGGGCCTAAACTATAATAGGTATAGGTAAATTACTCCGCAACTCGACGTCTGCTATGCCTCTTTGCGTGAAATTGTATTAAATTATTGTATATCCTTTAACAACGTCCAAAATTCAATAATACAAAGCGTCCTAACTTCTACTTAGGCAACGAAGCAATCAATACAGTGATCAGGATAATATTTTACCTTCAATTAATCACTCCTTTGGGAGTAAAATACAACTTTCCTTAAGGAAGTTACTCTCAAAAACAAGCTTTGATAGATGCTTAAACAAGCATATTGTCCTTATCTGTTAATTGAGAACGAGATCCATTAATTGTATCGACTTGTATTTTACTTCATATGTTTTGCCGGCTACCAACACCTATGGTCACTTCAAGATACATTAAGACTCCTTATAAGATGTCACTGATACGTAAGAAACAGAACTGTAAGGGTCTTGACACACTGGGGGTATGCGAGCGTTTTTCAAATACAAATACTCTTTATTGCACACCTCCAACATCAAGGAATATACAACACAACATGAGATACTTTTACATAAAAATAACAGGCAGAGGTAAACAACAAGCGGTCTTATCGCTAAATAGCGATCTCTTCCAGACAACCGACGACGCGGTTGGCGCAGTGGTTAAGCAACTGCCTACTGAGCCGACGGTCCCGGGCTCAAATCCCGGCAAGGGCAAATATATTTTGTGTTATGAACACGAATATTTGTGCCAGGGCCATGGATGTTCTATGTATTTAAGTATTTATTTATATATATATAAGTATGTATATCGTCGCCTAGTACCCATAACACAAGCTTTCTTGAGCTTAATTTGGGACTAGGTTGATTTGTGTGAGGTTGTCTGATATTTATTTATTTTATTTTAACCTTTAGTAGTAGTTGAAAAATTTATGTTTGAAATTAGTAGGTGGTGCATAATAATAATAGGACTAAATAAACGACTACTATAAAAGACAAAAGTGATAAACATACATAAATAAAAATATACAGATATACTTACATAAATACTTAGACATAATAGGGTAGCCAATAATTGGCCACCGTTTAATAACTGGCCACCTCAAACTAAAAATGAACTCTGTTCACCTACAAACTGAATTCGTTTTATTATATCGTGGCCAGTTATTGTAGGGCGGCCAGTTATTAACAGCTTATACAAAAATGAATTATATTTATAGGTGAACAGAGTTCATGTTTAGTTTGAGGTGGCCAGTTATTGGACGGTGGCCAATTATTGGCGATTTACCCTATATAAATATATTGTAAGGTAATAAATAAAACAAACAGTATGAGCCACAAAGTTAAAGGAGCGTTTTTAAATCGGAACGGGGGGTGCAATGAACACGGCGCGGGGCGTAGCAAAAACCTTGTGGACGCTGAGCGCCTACACAACCTTTTTCAGACGTGTATGGATTGATGGTTCGGGCGGGCTGTGTTTTTATACGAGTCTCCCATGGTATAAGAAAATAAAGTAGGTATGGCACACCGGAATGACGGGTGAGACTTTTGGCGTCATCTCGCTATGATTGTTCGGTTGGTTTTGTCAATCCGTTTTTGTGTTGCCAGTAGCCCTGTATAAGGCTCATAAAATCGTGAGTGCTTAAAGCAATTATGACGACTAAATGAAACTTACTCAAATAAAATGACAATGCAATACATAATGCATATTATTATTTTTTGTACGAGTGCCGCCAAACATTTTTTTCTTAATAATTTTGTTAGTATAAAGTGGCAACTAACTAGTAACGTAGAAAGTCTCACTAGCCGGAATAGCCGACGTTTTCGCTGCGCGTCTGCAACGTCATCATTGGGTCCTGTTCCGCTTTTGTTGCGCACCTGCTTCGCTTTATAAACTCTCGCAAACCGTGTGACTTAGTGTGACAGGGCCCTAACAAGATTGTCTGTACAAAAGAATCGGCAAGGCAAGTGAGTCATACGTCACGGGAATCGTTTAGGGACGTCCCTTCCACGAGTAAACAAGGATAAGCGGTAGGGATTCTTGTGAGGGTCGAAGTATTCTACGCTGTTGAAATTTTACGGGCTAGCCTCATTCCATCTATACTATACTATTATAATAACAAAGTTATTCATTACCAAATATTTATATCATGTATTTTATACATTATGTATATCGTCGTCTAGTACCCATAGAACAAACATTGCTTAGTTTGGGACTAGGTTCATTTGTGTAAGATTTTCCCTGAAAAAGAAAGTAACACATTATGTTAGTAAAAATTTTAAAATCCAAAAGAATTAATTCAATTAACATTACTGATATGGCACAGGTAGCTATTTGAATAGTGCATTGGTAATATCACAGATATATATCCATATTATATCGATTTTCGGTATTTGGGCTACATTCAGTGACATTAATAAGTCGTTATTTAACCCCTTGTATGCTTAGGCACAGATCTGTGCGGGACATTTGAAGCTTACGTTAAAATATAAGTTCATTTCAATTTGATTAGCAATTTTAGACATTGCGTACGAGGGGTTAAAGGTAAATAGACCACATCCTATCCAATATCCATCTATCTGAAATATTACCACTTTTAAATAGGAGGAGGCTTTTATCAAGGATCATGCTGAATTAAGAGAAATTTTAACGAAAAAAAGGACTTTAAAAAGAGATAGATTGATAAGTAGATTAAATATATTTGAACAGTCTCTCTTGGCTTTGACACGAATCTTGATCTGGCCTTGTCACAGACAGCTTAACCTCTGTTTTTATACTTACCTGCATAGAACATAAGCAAAGAATATCGATTGCCAGTGTAGTACAATACTTCTGTGTTTTACGAGTGTTATGTAATGAATTGAAAGTAATACTAAGAATATATAAGGAACGATTGATTACATGGTAAGTGTGACAGAAACAGTAGTTCCTGCATAATTTATGTAACCGATCAAATGTCAACTATCTATGTGTTCACAGTTAGAAGCCAACAACCGCTGAACAAAACACAACCATGGTACTGTAACTTTGAAACTAAATATCTTTGAATATGTCTATGGCTTACAGGCACACAGATACATACGATCTCCCGTCGTTACTCGTAGTGGGATAAAAATAAATCTTTTTACTGACGCACTCATCAACGCGCTTGGAGCTGTAAAGCTGACAAAATTGGATAGAAAAGTATTTTAAACTATAAACCAAGAGTAAAATCGGATGAAAGAGTCTCCGTTTAAAATTGTCTCGTGTGCAATAAGATTTCGCTTAATCGTAAAATACAAAAACAACACTGAACCATTAATCTTTAGAGTGCAACAAGAAAGGCAGGGAAGACAGACGGCGTCCAAAATGCAAGATTCAATTAATCTCCTCGAATTCAGCGACATTTACGAGAATCCTCTGCGATAAAAACTATAAATAGAGGACAAAACTTCGTATTGTCTTTTGCACAGAGGTACCTAAATGAAGACGCGCAGCTATCTCAAGCAATTAGACGCGATTGAGGCCTTTTATTTCACTTTGCCTAGAAAGGGGCATAATTTATTATGAATTGCTTGGAATTAAGATATCTCCGTTGTGGGAGAAAAAGAAAAGTTTCTTGCGTTGTTTTTCTCGTCGGAACGATGTTGACAGCGTTAAGTGGATTACTATGTATTTTAATCAATGATATTGATTTAAGTGAAGTGACTGTAGTGTACTGAGGAAAAGGACTATATCTACTCATAATGAGTAGTTTCAGAGCATTGTACTGTCAGAATCTAAAGTAGCTGACAATTTTGACAACTGGCGTAAAGTATAGTGAAATTATTAGCTATTTTTGATGCTGACTGTACTCATTGCTACCAGTCCACTGAGTTATACAGCGAAATGTCTTTTATTGATTATTTCATCATTCGAATCTTGTAAGTATCAATTTATATTTACGCGTTACAGTATATACAGCTACAACACCAAAGTCAATTTTGTTATCATCAGTTCTGAAGTACCTCCGGATGAAAGTTTATTTAAAAAATGTTCACGGCCAAAAAACAAATTTTCAATTCGATCCGTTCCCTCAAACAGTAACCTTACCTCGAGGAATCTCAAACAACAGTTTATTACTCCTTCCTAAAGGACTTACTTACCATCCCTCTCACATAGTATTACTGTCTCGTTTCCCCGCGCCCTCCCAGAGCGTGACGGAATCTGTCACAGTCCAGTTACCACGATTGTACCACTTGTCAATTTCTAAAAACAATTTCCAGTTTATCTGAGTTCAAGATTGCGTTAAACTCAATGGATGTACCTATTAATTAATTATACAGGTTGAATTTTAGGTCGCGGTCCACAATTTTTTTTTTAACTCATTATGTGCAGTCAATTAGTGCAATTAATTATCTTCAGAAAAATCGCTTGACATAAAAAGAGCGCTACTGATGACAACTGCACAATTTACATGTTTTCAATCACGCGACTTATAAGTGTCAAGCTATGTAGCCTGGGCAAAAGAATACGTGAGTGAAACCCGAAACGATAAAAATAGTTAATGTATTTAAAATACTGGTTGACTACTTTATAATCATTATATTACAATTCTGAACAAAAATGTGATAGTGCGTGGAGTCCCTCCGCGCGGAAGAAGTGAAACTTCGTAATGTGGAAATGAAAATAGGAAGGGGCAGAAATTGATTTTTAGTGAACTCATATTTTTTCTTTAAGACAAACTTCTTCACTCTCGCTCTGTCTCTTTGTATTCCCCCTCCCCAGGAGCGTTGAACGTTTAACGCAACAGTGCTTTCCTACCCCCTCCAAGGTAGCGTTAAACGTTTAACGCAACCGTTAAACGTTTAACGCAACCTTGTTGGAAGACGCATTAGAAGTTTCACTTCAAAAAAGCAAAAAGTACAATAAATAAAGGTAAACTTTACTATTAGAATTTTCACTGGCCTTTGGATATTGTTCGTCGATAGAAACTCATAATACCAGCCAGCCAAACTGTCGAACTGTCAAAATTGTGTGTCATTATGTCTATTACGAAAGTTGTATGATAAATGGATAATTTCGTATTGCGATGGCCGACAAAATGGCGACGGGCCTTGTGGTGTCTGGTCTGGTGAAATTATGTCTGGTTTTGCTCGTTAATATATAATTATCTACGTAATGTTATGTTTTAGTAATATAATTGAAACATTCTGATTGAAACTTGTTATAATTGCTGATCTACAACTTTGAGACCGCTACGCATTTGTATTTCGACTTTATATATGTGTAAATAAATAAATACTAAAAGCATGCATAAATCAAAAATCGACTTTTGTTTTTTTTTGCAATGTTTATTTGTTTATGAAATGTATCAAAATACCAATAACCTTAACCGACAGTTGTTTTTTTAACGACTACGGATTACAAAAAATACCTCATGATGAATGAATGAATAATTTAAACGCATAAAAAAAAAGGTATCTTAGTGATAAGGTACTTTAAGGTATAATACCTTTTTTCGTAAAAGTACGCAATTCTTCACTTTTCAATCTTCTAAATGCGCTACAATTAGAGCTAACACTAAAATTATTGTTCTTATCATTGATCGCTTTACCCAGTTTCATAAAAGAAAGGTCCTTTTAAAAACAAAGTTACAGTGTCAGTCGGTCAGTGCTCGTGACAAAAAGCAGAACGGTTAAAGATTGCCCATAGAGAAATCGTATTGAATTTTTTGGCTCAAATCGTGCCTTTTCAACGTGACCGAGACTTTTACGAGTCACTCTGTATAGGTATCTATATGTCTCTTGCTTTGATGTGTGCCCAAATGATCTTGCTTAAGTTGAAGCTGTTGAAAGACAAAATATAAATATAATAAAAAACTCTAAAAAGTGAAGTAAAGCTCTTGAATCCATAATAAATATGTGCATAGCAATACTTTCTATATTTAATGAAATGTACTTAATATGAATGCAAATGTGATGCAAATTGTCACTTTATCTGTATTCATTAGAAAAAGAGAGCATGTAAATATGTAATACAACAATACCTACATATTTAATAGTGATGCACTGTCTATGGTTGAACTTAACCTACCTAGTCATCAAGTAGGGAGTTTGCAACCTAAATAGGTACATCATTATCATGATCATCTTGGCTACTGTCATAGAAAAGTGTGACACCTTTTACCATTTTAGCATTAAAACTTTCTGTATTGTCTCTGTCAACTCAAACAAATAACTCATAGAAACAAGTAACAACTTTAAACCGCCCATTTAAATCTTTAATCCGCTGAAATAGGTGGTCCATTAGACACTCGATAAATTATTTATGTCGAGGCTAATTTCAAAATTATCTAGCAACGGTGCCGCAGTACCTCTGCAGTGCCCTGTGGTCAGGCATGTCGCCGGTACGGCGGGATAAAAGTCGATATTTTTTTTTATGATATATCGATAAAATTTAACAGGAATCTTTGAGCTACAAAAGCAGCTATAGTTCAGTGCAGTGGCAGTGAATGATGTAATACCCTGATGTAACCTGTTATTATCACAATCAAAAAATGTTATGAAAGTATTTTTTACAAAATAATTACTTTATATTCTACACAGCTGCAGAGTTATAAAAGACGCGTAATCAAAAAGTATAAAAAAAACTATAAAGCGCTCCGCATAAAATAACCCATTTAGAGGTATTGAATTACTAACTAAGAATTAATAAGCAGTCACAATTTAAATTATATCATTATCTATTTCCGTGCTAAAAAAATAACGATTACTTAAAAAAACAATACAATGTGGTTAATGTGGATATCGTTTATATATTAATTAATTTGTAGGGTATTCATTAGTATCACTCATAGCTATGTTAATTTTATACCTCGAATTAATATATTCTTTTTAATATCTCATTACCAAAAACCACAGACTTGCTAGACTAGCACAAAAAGTCATGATAAAGCCATTTTTGGAAACCCAACGACACATTCTCTGCATGATTGATATCGCTAATAAAAACCAGTTCCGAATACGACCTTCATGACAATGAACACGTTTTATTAATTGATCTAAGACAATCAGAAGTTATTGAGCTACCAAATAAATTCATAGAAACCGTGAATTCTGGCCATTGAATAACTTACGCACTATTACGAAAAAATCGTGAGAAATAGCTATCGTTCTTATGTCATAAACCTTGGCTCTAATGTACCAATGTAAGTTGCCAATTGCCAACTTAGGTCAAACACAAACAAAGTTTTGGTTACGAGCCGTGCTAGTGTTATAAAACTTAATTTTATTGTTATTTAGTTCTTTTTTTGGCGTGTGCGCGGAAGCTGAATTAGGAAATGTTTAATGCGTAACAGATGTTACATCCACTGTCCGACATTTTATTTTTATTTGTTTTTCTAGGAGCTTTAGTTAGTTTATGTAAAACAGCAAATGTTTGTTAACTACATTCTCATGACTGAAAAATAAAAAATGAGATGACGAGAAAGTTATCTAAAGTTCAGTGTAGTTTGGTCATTAAAGTAAATAATTTTCCCTCCGACAAGAGGCAGATATTAACATTAGGCGGCCTTATTGTTAAAAAGCGATATTTTCCAGGCGAGAATAATTATTACAGCAAAGTATTCAAGATCAATAATATTAATTGAGTTCAACCTCAATATTTTCTTCGGTTTCCGCGACTGTCACATTTAAATAAAACAATTGAATCTGACTTTATTCAACCTCATTATTTAAAAGAAACGCTGGGATCTGGCGAACATCTAAGTGTTAAAATCTAAGTGCAATAATCATCGATATCAGAAATAGCCTACCCGGGACATCCCCACCGCTGACAATTTCGGGCTGCAACGTCGGGCAAAAAGGCAGTCCTCATTGGAAATTTATCTCCACTGGTATTCCAGCTAATGTTGTTTTTGCAGTGCATTAAGAGACTCTGCTAATGTAATATGGAAGACTGGGTTCATATTTGTCACCGAGGGAAATGCATTTTACGTTGCTTCTGTGGATTTGATAGTAAACACGTTTGCTAACTGGTTGAATTCTGAGTCATACACAGATTTATGTTGGTACGTATTTTTTCTGTGGAACGATATAAAGAAAGGAAAGTTAAGGATTTCAGGACCAAGTTTCTTATTATAGTCGTGCCAGCAAAATTGGCGTTTCTTTTCTAAACTCCAGAGTGAGTGTGATAAAAGTAAATAATTGACATGCATACGAAGGAGATTTTTAACATGTACACATTTTATGGAAACAGCGACATTGATGGATTCCATTATGTCGCCTTATATGAATAATGCCGGCAAAGATATTTAAAGCCGTGAATTTCTTTGTTAATATTATTTTTTGTAACTGTTCTGGGATAAATTATTATCATTTTATTCCGCTTCATTTACATTTTGTCCCGAATAATTTAATGCTTTCTCAACACTCACTATTATTGTTTTTAGCCCGTTTAGGTTATGTAGTAAATACGATATTTATATGCCATAAAGAAATTATTGTTGACGATTTTATTATTTTAAATGACAAATCCTTATAATTATGTTGTTAACGAAAACGGACTATCAAATTATTCCTTAAAATCTACTTAATTGATACTAATATGTTTGTTCCTTCTTATAACTTGGGACCCTTCAAACGAAGCGTGAAGAAGCAGCTCTCGGGCCAGCATGGCAGTGTCAACTGACATGGCACCGTTGGTTTCTCGTCAGTTGCCATTGTGACTTGGGCTCCACTTTTTGCTTACCATCAGGCGAAGTGGAGCCACTATGTTGTGCCGTTATAAATAAAAATAATATACGAACGTTTCCTTATGTAAGCATAATTAGCAATATTTTACCTATATTGCGAGTTGCGACAGAAACTCACAGACTGAATCGAGCCTCTTTGCCTCCTTGTGGGTATTCTACCGTCTGTATAGTGGGATGTTTTGAGGCATTGTTCGACATTATGCCCACGGCTACTTTCTACCATCGCACTGCTCGCCATCGGCAGGGTGTTCATCATCACACGCTGGAGCCTAAATGGTCGAGAACTGAGCGGTTCCAGAGGAATTTCCTACCGTGAACGCTCTGCATGTGGAATAAGCTCCGTGCAGAGGTTTTCCCCGGGGGCTACAGTATACGGTTCTTCAAGAGGGGAATAAATAGGTTCTTAAACGTGTTTTTGTTGGTCTTAGCATCTCAAGCGTCCATAGGCGGCGGTAACTGCTTTAAATCAGATGGGCCACATGCTTCTTTATCATCGTCGTAGGTAGTGTAAAAAAAAATTGCGACAGAATATTGTCCTTGTGTTTCATGTATAATATCAAACAAATGGCACTTGTTTAATTAACAAATGTGTGTCCGAGTTTTATAACCTCGAGGTAAACAATAAGTTACTGGAAATTCGTTGTTTTGTTGAAAGTAGGTATGTCAGTTAGTTGTTACTATTTAGTTTAATTTGGCAGCTAAAGAAAGAAAAGCTGTTCAACAATATTCATATGCAGTTGCAGTTTTGGGTAATATGTTTGAGTGACTAAGGCTGGAGTTAAAAAAACGTGACGCAAAACAAGACTTACACGGAGAATAAGTAAGAAAATTACATAGAAACTAGACATTAATTCTAAGAAAAAACCTCAATCTTTATTGATCAAATCAAACCTAATGATGAAATTCAACCAACACTCTTATTAAAACGTTCATGAGACATATTTAATTATTGTGTTAAGCGGTTTACATTCACGTTAAACATGTCGGGTCGTTTCTGATAATTTCACGTGAGTGTAAACCGCTTAATACAATAATTAGATTCCACCAAACTGAAATAATACTTACTCGGACACTACGAGACCTAACTCCGGAATTAACCTTGTTGGCTAAGCTGAATTTAATCAAACATTTATTCCAAAAATAATGCTATGCAAAAATAACCCCCTATAAGATTGACATTACTACCCGAGGCCGAGGGTTATACACAAAGTCCGACTCACTGGTAGTGAGGGCTAAAACAGTCCTGATACAGTTTAAGTCATGGAAAAAAAAGAGTATAAGCGAGCTGGATGCGGGTCGCTTCTATCCGGCCCATGTGGAAGTCAATTGAGGAGGCCTGTGTCCAGCAGTGGACGTCCTATGGCTGAAATGATGATGATGATGATGATGATGAAGCGATTTTATAGACACTAACATCGTGTCATAAAAGTTTATCTAACGTAGTTTTTGGAGAATATTTTAATTATGTCTTTTTAAAATACATAATTCTGCTGTTTTCCTATTCAAAAGAGGAAGGCCGCGTGCAATTACACCTCGTTAATCTCATTATGTGGACTATAAAAAGCCGTGAGCAGTAGGAATTTGCAAAGAAATCTGCAAACCACACCGGAACGTCGGAAATATGCTTATCAGGTTGGAACGTGAAACTACGCGGTTTAAAATGCATTAAATACAATCAAGCCACTATAGTACTATGGTTATAAAGTAAACGTCGCTTACTGCGTTTTTGCTTAGAAACATTAAACTACGCAGAGTTGAAAACATATTAAGTGCACATGAAAGCAGTGTACAAATTCTGTTTAAAAATGAAGCCGCTTAAAGCGTTTTGCTAGTAGCACTTGTCAATGGTTTGAAGATTGTGGAAATTATAATCGCGAAATGACACTTGGAAAGTCGAATGTGATTTTAATCTGTAATTTCCTTATTGCTTTCTTCAATGCCGCGTGACAAGGAAACTTTTTACAAAGTATTTCACCAGGTAGCATTAGAAAGAAAGAAAGATGGGGTCCTCTTATTTTATCGACAAATACTTTACCGAATCTTTTATTTCATCGAATTTTCATTTCATAGACAATTCTTTTACCGGGAGTCATATTTTTTCAGAAATCTTGAAAATGTATGCATCATGTAATGCATTGCACACCCTTTCCAGGATTTGAACCCAGGACCGCCGGCGTTAATGATTAATAATGAGTCAATTAATTATAAATACCTAAATAAATTTATGCACTAGTGATTGGACATTCACGGTACATCATTTAAATTTATTGTCTCATTACTTACATAATCGTAAGGAGCGTTATTAAACTTTCACATTTTTATTATTTGTTGACGTTGTCGATTATTTTATTTGACTATTCAATTATGTTTCAAATCAATAAGTAATATTTGTAAGGCCTCAAGCGTTGATGCAGGGATACATTACCTATTATTTTTATTAATTTTTAAATGGTTACTTTTCGCAAATGTAACTTTCACAGATCATTATAATATTGTAGTTGATAACGTTTAATTGTTATTTTTTAACGAATGTAAGTCATCCACAGGTTATGGGTAATTTTCGTTACACAATGGAATCAAATAAATTTTGTTTCAATAATAGTCCTTAACTAAGTGCATGTTTTTTGAAAAGGACTCATCATTATTTTATTCCTCGATGTTTAAGTGTTTTGTCGTGACTGCAGCAACGATTGGAGCAGCTGTAAATTCTGTTTCAATCAAATTTTATGTTCTGATTCGATTGATATTGACATTATAGTTATTTGAGCCATTTATCGGCCATTTTACGAACATGTTTGACATGTATAATGATTTATACTATTCAATGCTTTAAATGACATTGAAAAGTGACTAGCTCTTCACTAAAAGATACGTATAGATATTTTCCACAGTATAGGTGTTTGGAATTATATAGAGTGATATTCGACATTATTGACGTACGTCATTAGTGACGTACTAATTAAGGCAGATTATTGGCCTACTTTTTATTGATATATTTATTTGACAAGTGACTGCAGTAATCGCCAATAAACAAATGTTTGGCGATGTATAAGAAAGTGTACCATGTATTTATTTAAACTTATTAAAACTTTCGTGAGACATGTTTAATTATTGTACTAAGCGGTTTACACATAACATGTCGGGCCGTTCCTGACAATTTCACGTGAGTGCAAACCGCTTAATACAATAATTATGTATTTATCTTTTTGAGATAAGTAAATTAAAATTAAATTAATTATAGTGTCCATTTATTTTGTCTGGGTCTCACTTGAAATTTGTGTTAAAGTGTTTAAACTTAACTAACATAAGTGTTAGTTAAGTTTGTACAATAATAAATGGATAATATTAAGCTTACTTACGGTAATTGTACGCAATAACAGTACAGATTAGAACCTTTTAAGCTGTCAGATTTATTTGAAACAAAATAGAACTTAAGTCCTTTTTAGGGTTCCGTACCCAAAAGGTAAAAACGGGACCCTATTACTAAGCCTCCGCTGTCCGTCTGCCGTCTGTCAACAGGCTGTATCTCATGAACCGTGATAGCTAGACAGTTGAAATTATCACAGATGACGTATTTCTGTTGCCGCTATAACAGCAAACACTAAGAAACAGAATAATATAAATGGGGGGCTCCCATACAACAAATGTGATCGGTTGCGTTAACTTTGCACCTCATTTGTATCCAGCGCCATACATCCAGCTGCAAACTTAACTTAACTTAAGGGATAAGTAATTTTACGAAACCCTCGATGCGCGAGTCCGACTCACACCGGACCGGTTTTTTATTTCACGTTTCTGACATAATTCCTTTCCATTTTTACCTACAACCTACAACATGATTTTAATTCTGCGGGAGCTGCTAGCTTATTATAAAACAATGTTGATTTTGATATTCCTACGCAAAAAGGTGAAAAGCTTTGAGTAATTGTTTGGAAAACAAATTTCATTCCCCGTAAAGAGGGTTTCTTTGAGGCTAATCTCAGACAAGCTGACCTTATTATACAATTATGTTACAGAGTACGGTAGAACAGATGCTTTTTTTTAACTCTTAAAGTCGCAAAAAAAAACCCGTGTTCAAACCTCAGTGCCGTCACAACGAGGAAAAAAATCTGTTTAAGTAAAATTTTTTTAAAGATGGTCAAAAAATATGTATAGCGGGCTATACATCCATACATTAAGTGTTAAACATGTCTTGAACAGTATCAGGGCTGTTTAGCCCTCACTACTAGTGAGTCGGACTTTGTGTGGGTGTACATATAATGGGATTATCTTCGAGCCACAGGAGTGATTTCGAACTGATGCGTCTAGTGACTTATTCCTATCCCAACTCGTACCCAAAGCGTAAAAATCACATTACTAAGACTCTACTGTCCGTCTGTCACCAGGCTGTATCTCATGAACCGTGACAGATAGACAATTGAAATTTGCCCATATAACAGCAAATACCTACTAAAAATAGAATAAAATAAATATTTAAGTAGGGCATTTTTTTTTTAATGGTACGGACTTTTCGTGCACGAGTCAGACTCGCACTTGACCGGTATTTCTAATAAGTGTGAACTAGACTATAAATTAGGCATTTTACAATAATTCAAGTATCTTCAAAACTTTGTAGGTAAGTACTTCCTTATTAAAATATTTAAGATAAAATACTGCAATAGTCTCAATACATCATTATCAATTTAATTTATAATAGGTAGTTGATTGAAAAACTTGTCCGCTGTCATATTAGCCTAGTACTCCTCTGTAGATTAACAACACTATTATATTAAAATATGACCAAAAATTATGACATAAAAAGTGACCTAATTAGCGGCGGCACCAAACCAGCTAGGCTCGCCGTAATAACAAATTGCCTAACAAAGCCTTGCGTCACCGCACATTACATAATAAGTCGCGTAATTGACATTAGCCAATGTACCCCGATGCCTATTGATTGACATTGTGCCGGTGATTGACATTTTTAATTGGTATTTCACGCTTAAACAGCTATAGATATACTATATACCTGCTATGAATTTTTAATAAAATAAAGGATATACGAAGGCTTATTAAGAATCAACTATAATGTTGGTTATTTACTTATTTAAATATTACTCTAAAGTAACAATACCACTTAAAAAAGTTGCTTAAAATTACATAAGCACATTGGAGGAAGTTTTATTAGTGTTTGGTCGTAATGTAAAGTATTAAAAGCCGTTATTCGTATTATTTTGTACAATGCAATAATTAAATTACCACCATTTTCAGCATCTGAATTTATACTCTGTCTCTTCTGAACAGCTACTCTCATCAGCTGATGGCGAGACGTATTCTTTATTTTTCATTATTTTTCTTTTTTGATTTTTCCCAATCTATCTAACTTTTTGAAATGTGTTTTCTCGATTATGGATTTATAGATAAAAATACACCAAATCGTCGATTTACCCCTGTTTTATAGACAATCGTTTCATCAAATTTTTATTTCATAGAAATGTAATTTCATCGAATACATTTTTTATCTGAAACCATAAAATATTTTGGAATGGGATAACACAAATTTTCAAGATTTCTGAAAAATTTATGACTGTTTGTCTTTAAAAGAAGAGGATCCACCAATTAGGCATTTCTAAAAAAATATTCCTTGAACTTAGAGAGCTACTAAAAAACCCGAACAAAAGTAAAAACCCCCACTTTTCCGATAAGAAATTGCTCGACTTAACGACGTCATACTGTCAAAAGTATTTTAACAGTACGACGTCTTGAAAATTATGTAAAAACCACGTCTTTTATCAGTGTTCGTAACATCGTGTTTGCGGCCTCTGATTACATCATACTCTATTCAAGTATTGGATGCTCCTTTCCCTTTTCCAAGCAATATTTAGGAAAATAATTATGAAAATCAAAACCTAGGTACAACAATTAAAATAACATTTAAATCGTGGTATCCGTAACATTGTGGCCTCTGGCGCAGCGTACTCTGTCCAAGTACCGCTGACTCTGGCTCCTTTTCCTTTCATTTGGCCTTGCTCGGACACTGGACTGCGGCGCATGCGTGGTATGCTTTATGACCGATTTACTATACTTGATCATTGTGAGAATAGTTTTCGTGGCCGTGCGCTTTAAGGTTTATAGAGCCATGCCATATTTTCAAATTATTGTATACTTGATAATTGTGCGTATGGTTTTCGTGGCCGTGCGTTTTAAGTTTTATAGAGCCATGCCATATTTCCATATTATCGCAATCGGGTAATTAGCTAAACTGATACTAAAGTCGTGAATTCGATGTTTCACACTGACATCTAACAAAGATCTCGCCACTATATTTACACTTAAGCAATATGCGCTATTCGATACTTCAATGAAAATGTTCATTTTTTTTAAATCTCAATAACTATTAACTAGGCACTTCATGCTTTTGATAGGCTATATTTCTGTCAGTCTGGCTATCCACCAGAAGCGAAGCGAAACGTGCAAAATGGACCAATCACGAATGATAATAACTTGTTAATAATAATATCACTAGCTCGATAACAACCTAATAATTTGAACGATTTGGTACAGGTGCCTGAACAAATACAAGCTCATGTTTATTGCGCAAATGTAGTTGTAACCGCGGGAAGTTTGGGAGGTATTGCAGCCCTAGTGTTATAAACAGTACAAATTTCAGAAATATGTTTTGCCTCAAAACATTTATACATAGATCAAAGCTCAAAGAAAAATTGGGCAAGTGCGAGTCCGACTCGCGCATGAAGGGTTCCGTACCATAATCTATAACAAGTTTGTTGTATGGTAGCCCCCCTTACATATTTATTTAATTTTATTTTTAGTATTTTTTGTTATAGTCGCAATAGAAATACATCGTCTGTGAAAATTTCAACTGTCTAGCTATCACCGTTCTTGAGATACAGCCTAGTAACAGACGGACGGACGGACGGACGGACGGACAGCGAAGTCACAGTAATAGGGTCCCGTTTTTACCCTTTGGGTACGGAACCCTAAAAACGTTTTAAACTCACGTAACACTTCAGGAATGGCCCGACATGTTTCGAACTCATATATCATTAATCACGCGACTCACGCTACTACGCGACTCACGGCCCATAATAATATCACTAGCTTGAATAGGAAGTACCTATATTTAATAGGTTTCCATGGTTATGTTCTATCTAGATAATATATATATATATATATATATTAGGGTGGTCCAAAAAAACAAAGTTTAAAATGTTGGTTTTCCACAAGCCTCTTTTTATTCTATATCGCCTCAGGAACACTTTAACCAATTTTTAGCCAAAACGAATAATATTTAGGAGTCGCGACGATTTGACACTTTTCTAAATCAAACGATATTATGAAAAAAAGTTTCACTTAGCTGCATTGACAAAATTTAAGTACCTAACTATCATAAAATGTATTAAACTTTAACGAAATTATAATTAGTTTACATGATCTACATCTTCAATCATCATTTTCACAAGTAATAGACATTATATTCGATTTTGACGCCACAGGAAACTTCTTCCTATGAAGGGATCACTCACACGCAAGAGATATTGTTTTTGCTGTTCATCTTTTGTGACAGTAGTATTAAATTTTTGGATCAATGCTATACCACGCTCTGCACAGTCATTTATGACCTTCATTCGTCGAGCTTTCTCCTCCATTTTGATGTAAATTTCATCAGTAGACCATTGTGAAGGATCTTTTTTCAAAAAACCCATTGATTTCTCGCGTCCGTTACGAATTAATAAATCAAACAGGGTCGCTGTCCGTTGTGTAAAAAAAGACTGTAACGGCTGTTCTGGGTCAAAAGTCTTACCATCTAGTCGTTTCAGTGCCTTTCGTTTAGGTGGTTTTTGCAAGTTTAGAACCATTTCTCTTTTAGATTCAATACTAACTCTGGGATCAAATAATGAGAGACCTACTAGCTGTTCTGAAAAATACCACAGATGGCGACGAAGTGCTTGAATTGCTGTATGACTAATCTTTTGATTTGGGTAGTTTTTGATGACAGCAAGGAGTTTTGCGTCATTTAAAGGAGCTCTTTCTGCCACTGGGGCCTCGTTCCAAAATCGTCCATAAACAAGACTTACAAACATGCTTAATTCCGTCACGGATCGTTTCTCCGCTGCAGTGAGACTGAATTGACCATGAAAGAGATATATTTTCAGGCAGTAAATTGCTTTGGCCATCCACCGAGCTTGATGTAGGGTACCAGGAGCACGAAACCTAATTTCAGCGGAGGCGTCTGTCCGTCCAAGGAAAATCTGACAAAGATTTAACAATTCAAGATAGTCGTCTCTAGGCTGCTGAATTTTGACTGCATTCTGGTAGTATGCCTTCATTTCTTGACGTAGTGTACAGAGATATGGGGTATCAAATAAATTTTCATCAGAAATTATATAATTGTGTTGATTTATTTCTGGCCATTTATTTTGAAAACGTTTAAAAAGTTTAACATCAGGTCCACTGCTTGGTCCAAACAATGGTTTAAAAACATCGGAGAGCATCACTTCGAAAATATGATGCCTACAAGCAATCCATATAAGATCTTTATCCAGAGACTTTTCAATCAAAGTACAGGCTCCTAAATTTAACCCTGTGTTAGACGCAGTCGTGTCAAAACAAATACCATGCACGTGGGCCTTTAATTCCCATTCATCAAGAACTTTCAAGCAAGCGTCAGCTTGTTCTTGTCCGGTACTTCTTTTGGCTTTCGGTATTGCTAGTAGTTTTTCTGTCCCACCCCCAGTCACAAGCACAGCCACTCGGTCTACTTTCTCAACTCCACCAACAATACTAGGCAATAATTTACTATCCCAGTGCAAAACAAGAGGATCTTGCGGAGAAAATAACGCCTTATCTGATTCTGTAACATGTTTACGAGTTTCATTTCTTCTACGGCGTATTGTGCTGCGTGATAGAGATATATCGGCCACTGGAGAGCCTAAGGCCTGTGCCACCGTCCCGATCACAAACATTGCATTCCGGTCAGATATGTTAACTCGGTCAAGAGTTGTCACTACCTTCTCAGTGAGTAATTGTAATTTTTTTTTAGACTTCCCGTTGTTTGTAACTTTAGAGGTTGAGGGACTGAGAAACTCTTCACTTGAAGAAGATTCATAGCTGCACGGACTTGAATAATCAGATGTTAACAAAACTTCTTTACTAGCGTCTTGATCTTTTTGTATCCTCAGTCTTCTGGTCTCAGCTTCACTTTCTCGCTTCCGTTTTCGGGTTTCTTTCTCGCTAAGACACTTATCCACGCCGGCCATACTGCAGCTAAATGTATCTTCTCTTTGCATCATAAGAAATGTTTTATCCTCCTCATTTGTAATTACATTCAACGCATTTTTAGCAGCTACGTCAAACAATTCGAGAAGATCCGATTTAAATATGTCCTCATTCATGCGACATTTCTCAATATTATTTTTCCTACTCTTTTTTAAGGCAGAGTATCTATCCAAAAGCTTGGTTAATTTTCGCTCGACTGCATCAACTCGTTGAGTAGGAATTCTTGCTCTCTCCCAAATCTTTAAGACTGATTCAGTGGTTAATTTGACACTTTGTTTTATATTTTTATTTTGCTCCAAATGGTAAAAGTAACATTTTCGGAGTACATCACCATTTGAAGGAAGCCTTGCAAAAGAAAAAAAGTTTATAGGTTTTCCAATTAACCAAACTGCAGCTGATGTCCTAGTACACACAGAACTACTGGTAGATGACATAGTTTTATCACAACACAATACACAAACACTTGCGAAACGTTAATAATTGTCGTTAAGATGAATTGAAGTAACATTTCACTGCATTCCGTTCTATCCGCAACTGAGTCACGTCGCGACTATATGTATTTACAACTACCCACCAAATCACAAGATCACGATTCCTTATGCGTAAGTGATACCCATGTCCCATAGATATTACTAGTGTCTCTAATCGTACGATACGCTAAAAATGTGGTACCATTACGACAACACTCGAGCGTCATGAGGCTTGGTATTTTTACTATTTTTGTTATTTATTTCAATTGTGCAAATTGTCGCGACCTCTAAACATGCATGGAATTGTCTGATTTTTGGTACATACGTTATTTATAGTCATACGAACAAATAGAAACTTGTGGAGAGGGTAAAAATGTTTTTTTTTTTTTTTTCATACATAAGTGGACCACCCTAATATATATACTCGTATATATATTTTTATCATATTAATAAACAAGCTGCGCCTCGCCTCATCCCACGGGAACACATTTTTTTTTAGGATAAAAAGTAGCTCATGTGTTAATCCAGGGTGTCAGCTACCTTCATGCCAAAATTTATCAAAATTGGTTCAGGTGTTTGAGCGTGAAGAAATATAACAAACATACATAAACACACTCAGAAACTTTCGCCTTTATAATATTAGTGTGATTTATGTATCTAGGCTATCTTTTACTCTCCGCTTATAAGAAGAAAGAAAGAAAGAAAAGAACATTTTATTCAAATTGGATCACAAGTATCACTTTTTCATCGTCAAAAGTTAAACGAAACAATAAAACATAAGTAATAATTAGGTATATATTTGTCAAAAGTTACCATAGTAAATTATAAAGTAAATTGTAAATAAAAGTGTCAGCCATCACCATCCATCCACGTCTCATCTCCTTAAAAATGGCCTACTAATGAAATGGTCAGACAATTTATAGTGGCAATTTTTTACTCGCGTTAGGACGCGAATTGATCAATTTGTCTTTCGGGCTCTTGTTCAAACGTATCGGGTTTCGCGGATGTAAATTATCAACAAAGAGGGAAGAAAACATAAATTTTAAGCTTCGACGCTCTCCTTTCTACAATAATAGTACAATATACTTTGTATTATATACAATAATGGTTCTGTGAGCAGAGCTATAGACCTCACGAGTTGGTTTTGAAATGATTGAAATATGTATTATTTTTTTATGTTTTCAACTCCTGCAACTGATTTAAAGAAAAATAATTAGTACAAAAAAGAACGACTTCAATAAAACTAAAAAGCCAAAAATAACCCGTTCAAGTACAGATTACATTTGACTCACCCTTCGAAGTTGGTCCCAACCACTCAATTATTATATTGCTTTTTAGTGATTCATATAAAATACTTATGGCGGGATGATCAGGGACGTCTTGAAGGCATGCATCTCGTTTGAATTATCTCCTAACTCCTAACCGTTAAGGAGTTGTAATTTCCATCATCAGCTCAGCATTGGAAGATGATGACTACCATATGCAAATACTTAAATAGTTTTAGAATATATATGAAAAACATTATGAGTGCCAAAAAAATTTCAGAAATTCCTTCGATTCCTCATGGATCTTGTCATCAGATCTTCACCAAATTTTTATGGGATCAACCTTGAGATGTCTCTTCATGAACCTAAAAAGAATTTTCCAAATCGACTCATAAATGACAGAGTTCTGAGGTAACAGCTAAGATGGATTCGTTCTTATTTGAATAATAGAAGTCAGCTTATAAATATCAAAGGACATCTTTCTGCACCAATCACTATAACTTCAGGCGTTCCGCAAGGTTCTCATTTAGGACCTCTCTTGTTTGTTATTTTCATCAATGACTTGATTGAGCATCTGTCTTGCCCTTGTCTTCTATATGCAGATGATCTTAAAATATTTTTAACAATAAATAATACTGAGGACTGTGTAATTTTACAGGATAACCTTAATATTGTAGCAGATTGGTGCACTACAAATCGTATGTTTTTAAACTCTGATAAATGTTACATTATATCCTTTACATCATCAAAACAAAAAATATTATTTAACTATTCACTTAAAGATTATAAATTAAATCGCACGTCAGTTATCCGTGACCTTGGTGTTCACTTTGATGAAAAATTAACCTTTCATACTCATTATGATAAATTAATTTCTAAGAGCATTAAGCTGATCGGATTCATTTCTCGCTCCACCAGAGATTTCAAAAATATTAATACCTTGAAATATTTATACTACTCCCTAGTTCGAAGCACTTTAGAGTACGGATGTGCGATTTGGTCACCCTATTACAAAATTCATATTGACAAGATAGAAAGAGTTCAAAAGCAGTTCCTCAGCATTCTCTCCTATAGACTTTATCTCGGTCGAGAACTCAGATCATACATCAGCAGGCTCAAGCACTTCAATGTAGTATCTCTTTCATCCCGCAGAAAATGCAACGATTTAATTATTCTTTATAAAGTCATTCACGCGCATATTGATTGTCCTTCTCTTCTTTCGCTTCTGAATTTCATTACTCGATATAAGGCACGCAACCCGTCTCACAAATTATTCCAGCTCCAAATTTACAAAAATAACACCTCTTTTTACAATCCCATTATACGAATGTGTCGACTATATAATGAAACTATAGTTAAACACCCTTCTCTGGATATATTTAATCATAAGCTACTTACATTTAAAAATATTGTTAAGAAACTATTTGTGTAACTCAAAATAGGATTTTAAGCCTAACACAACCATAGAAAAGTATAGATTAATAATGCCGTAATATTAATTCCATACCCTGTTACTTACAAATACAACATATATACTCTCTGTCTAGCGATTAATTAGTAATATATGTTATTAAACTTTCTGTGCACACACTGTTTAGAGTTATAGTCCAGACCTAGACGATAAGCAACAATTTGTATGTAATTGACTGTAATTTGTTGTGTGAGCCTAATAAATAAATAAATAAATAAATAAATAAATAACAAGCATTAAAATTTGTAATTAATAATAAACAATACAACCGAATTGAGAACCCCTCCTTTTTTGAAGTCGGTTAAAAAATGGTGCAAGGGTCCATCCCCAGATAGTTATAGGATAATTTTACCCGACTATGGAGAAGCAAAAAGAAGAAGTGACAAAGTTGCCGCGCGACAATACAGGTAGCAGACCCTGATAAAGAGCTACATACGAGCTCGAAATATTATGTCGGGCCGTTCCTGACAATTCCACGTGAGTGTAAACCGCTTAATATAATAGCAAAAAGAGGGGTTATGATTTTTTCTTCCACTCAGTGTTCGCGGGTACTTTCTAGTAATGAATATACACGATATTATCCGTTTAAATTATTTTATTTAAAATAGATTTAGTGAAATTATATAAACGTAGCACACTCGTGTATTCTTTACCACGTTCAATAATGCGGGTAAAAACCATTTTAATGGACACTACGGCTTTAATAAATCTATATTCTGGGACAAAAAAGCCTAAAAATCTAGTAAAACAAAGGCACTTAATACGTTTTCGCTGCGAAGTGACTGCAAAAGAAGCTCACAAAGGGATTTGAGCTAATATTTACATTGGCACGAGCACAGAATAGCAGTAATAATACCTACGTCATATTATAATAATATGCCAAGAAAAATATATTTGGTCATAACGAAGAAAATTGCGAGATAAAGGCAGGCTGTGTTCATAAATTGGTTTTCAGTTAGGGATTATGACTAAGCATTCTCTAATTAAATATCATTATTTGCTAGACTGAAATGAAATGAAATAATTTGTTCAGTAAGTAGGCCACAAGGACACTTTTACAAGTCAGAAAAAAAGTCAGTAAAGTTTTATTTGATAATTATGTTAGTTTTAAGGTATTGGTTTAGATAGCCACCAGAAACAGTGTCTCCCGAACATTACACCAAAAATATACGCAAGGGCCTATATATGTATATAGTTTTAAGGTCTATGGGCCATAGTTACCTGAAATAAAGGTTTTCATTCATTCATTCATAGTTAAAAAATAGTTAAAATTGTAAAGAAAATATTCCCAACTTAAAATCTGCATAACCTAACCAAGCGAAATAAGGACAATGCCGGAGGCAGTTTTAATTTTAAAATCACTACAGTCCTCACAATAGCAACAAAACACTTAATAAGTGGAGATAAACACTGTAAATAGTTGCTTTATTTAGCACGGTATTATTTTCTTGCTGTCTTATTTTTTAATTATCTTCGCCTTTTAAATGGGAACGAATGATTTGGGTTCTTTTCTATAAAACTCTAAGTTGAAAACCAACTTTGTATAGGTAGTCATGATTTCACGAAAAATGTTTACAGCTCTATGTATGTTTGCTTTTGTATTGTATGTTTTTTCTACTTTAGCCTAGGGCTTAGTTAACCTTAAATTTAAGTTTATTACTTCTTAGCGTTACTTATTGCTACGAGATTTTGTATACCTATAACGTGTGTGGCCCGTAACAGGAACAATCAATTAAAAGATAGATTATTAACTTAAACTAAACAACATTAAAAAAAAACAAACAGATTAGGTATATCGCGTTATTGCGCAATTGTGTTTAAATTGTTTTATTTAAATGTGCGACAGTCATGGAAACCGAAAAAAATATTATAAACAACATTAGTTAAGCACTTTTTAAAATAGCTCGTATTATAAACACTCGAATGAGCTCCCGTTCCTAATTACAAAAGTTCGAATCTCAAAACTCAATGCACTCTAAATTTTAAACTATAAATTGGCATTTCATTAGTAAAAAAACAGACGGACTAAAACTTCAACTTGGTCGAATAAACGGCCGAATCCTGCATCGGCTAATTAAGAACACAGCCTACGACAGCGGAAGGACTTTTTAATATAAACTCCGCATTTTGATCATGCTAACCAAATATATATCCATAGCTATCAATTATAAAATACTCCCCTGATGATGAAGGAAAATATTAAAGTTATATTTTACCAAGAAATAAAGGAGAAAGCGCAAGACAGAAATAGTTAGCAATTTCTAGACCGACAAGACACGAGGATATACAGTAAAATAAAGAACTGAATTTTGAAGTCTCTTAAAAATAAGAATTTTTGACAAATCAGGTGTCACGCTGTGTGAATGAATTGATTTTTAGGGTTCCGTAGCCAAATGGCAAAACACGGAACCCTTATAGATTCGTCATGTCTGTCTGTCCGTCTGTCCGTCTGTCTGTCCGTCTGTCCGTCCGTATGTCACAGCCTTTTTTTTTCCGAAACTATAAGAGCAATACTATTGAAACTTGGTAGGTAAGTAGATGTATTCTGTGAACCGCATTAAGATTTTGATGCAAAAATAAAAAAAATAATAATAAATATTGGGGGCTCCACGTACTTAGCACTGAAACTCAAATTTTTTTTTTTCATCAAACACATACGTGGTCTTCAAAAATGATATCGAGGTTTCTAAAATATTTTTTTTCTAAACCGAATAGTTTGCGTGACAAACGCTTCCAAAGTGGAAAAAAGTTGGTCCCCCCCCTCTAACTTCTAAAATAAGAAAATGAAAAATCTAAAAAAACATATGATGTACATTACCTACTATAAAAACTACCAACGAAAATTGTTTTGAACGAGATCTAGTAAGTAGTTTTTTTAATACCTAACTTTGCACCTAATTTATATGGGGCGCTATACATACCAGGTGCAAACTTAACTTAACCACTTAGGGATGGAAAGTGTTTGTACGGAACCCTCGGTGCGCGAGTCCGACTCGCACTTGGCCGGTTTTTAAATTTTAATTTATTTTATTTTATTTTGAATCATAAATCTTTTTAAGCGACGGACTATTATATATTATGTAGATTTCTGATCATTACCTCAAGTGCTTATTACCTAGATTAGAAATAAAATATACTCATTCAAGGTATGTTTTATGAACTACTCGGAACACAATCATAGACAAACAATATTAAGTTCTACAATCAAACTATCACCTATAATTATGATGTCAGATATCCATAATTTTTCAGCGGTTTTCTATTACGAAAGCACATACTATAGTACTCTGTAACACAAAAAAAACAACGAAGTGCAAGTGGTTCCCGCATGGCTGAGTTCCGACTTCGTTTTTATGCCTTAGTTAAGAATGTTTGCCGCTCGTTGACAGGAGAAAATCAAACTGACAGTTAAATATGGATTTGACTTGAATGAGCGGTATTTAAAGAAGTGGATTTTCTTTTACACGTCTATGTTGGCTTTTTTTAACAAGGTTTATGTGTAGGTTTGTTTGTACGTATTTAATGAGATACATTTAACATTGTAAATAAGGTTCATTTATAAATTGAGTTTTCAATTGTAACATATTTATTGTTGGTGTGCAATAAATAATTGTTGTACTGTATTGTAATTGAGGATTATTTTATAACAAGTAGCTCTAACTAAACCCAACTAATAGAAATGGCTAAAATAATATAGTGTATTCATCTACACTATAATAAACGGTAAACAGCGCTTTTCTTTTTTCAAACCGCTCAATTGAACACCCACTAAAACCAGTTGTTCCGTCGCGGAACAGATTAGTTCATTTTACTTTCTTAATTTTCATATTATTTTTAATGGGTATTTTTTTTACATACAAGACAACACAATTTGGAAAGAATAAATTTTCCTTGTATCAGTATTTTTGAGATGGCAAGCTTGTACCGGATCTCAAAGCACTTTCTACGCGCTCGCAGCGCCACCTAGTCGAGATGACTCTCTCGTGCCGTTGAGATCGAACTGCACGCAACGCCGCCGTGCTTGGTGCTGAAATAATTACATATTGCTATTATCCGTCGCGACAAACTTACTCAAAACACGACTGGTGAAACAGTCCTAAACCTGTGCCTATGGTGAAATGTGGGTGTCAGTTTGAGCGCTGATGATCGTCCAAAACTCCAGCGAAACCTACCACGTGGATTGCCTCTGGATTCGACGTAAGTGAGCCTCTCAAATTACTGCCCCTACATAATTTTTTGGTCCTTCGAACCGGATCTTTCTTCACTTTGTTGTGTTGTCTTGTTATTTGCGGTATTACGTACCCATTTTAGTTACATTCGTAATTCAATTTCGCATTGTCATTTCGGCCATCTTTGTTACGCAAAATGGTTCCCAACCCAAGTGACGGCAATCCCGAGATTGATACGTCATGTATTACACAAGACATCTTTGAACGCGATCTAATTCTCGACGAATTAAAAAGAACATTGCAATTCGCCGCGACAAATATCGAACAATTCCGTTCCCGAACAATCGATTTAACGGTACATCAGCGAAAATTTACTAAAATTCAAACCAAGATCGAAAAAGCGTTAATTAAGTCACAAAACTTCAATAAAGAAGCAAACATTAAGATTCGTAATGATTTCAATGATTTGTATTACGCGATAATTACGCATTTAAATAACTTGAAGCAGTCAGATGTTGAAAATCGGCGCGCGAGTCGCGCTCCTACCCTCCATGACACGATTATCAATGATCGTCGTAATTTACCAAAATTATCGCTCCCGGAATACCACGGCGAACCAACTGGTTGGCCTGCATTTTTCGATTTATTTCAATCGCTAGTTCACAGCAACAATGCCTACACGGATGCGGAGAAATTTAGATACTTACTTCTTTCGGTTAAAAACGAGCCACACAATTTGATTAAATCAATTCCTATAACGGAGGCCAACTATTCAGTTGCGCTCGATATTCTAAAATCTAGATATGATAATAAACGCATAATTGCATCACAACATCTGGACAAATTGTTTGACATTGAAACTTGTTCTAATCGATCAGCTGTTTCCATGCGAAATCTATTGAATGTTTATCACGAAAACATCATGGCGCTCGAAGTTATGAACTTTCCGGTTAAAGAATGGGACTTCATGTTGTTGAATTTATTATTACGTAAAATTCCCGTTAATACGAGAAAAGAATATGAACGGTCTTTAACCAACCCCGGTGAAATACCTAAAGTAAATACATTAATTACGTTTTTAGAACGCGAACTTTCGGCAGAACAGATAATTACGATTTCCAATACACAATCCATTAAAATCAATTCCTTAAATAGTAAATCTCATACAAATACAAATATAGGTCAATTCACGCCCAAGCGGGTTTTTGCTGCGACTACGGCTCCAGCCCAAAGTCGATCTTACGGAGATACGAATAAGGTCCGATCTTGCGTAATGTGTAAAGGCGGACATAGTCTTGCCCGTTGTTTACAGTTTTTAGATTTATCCGCGCAAGATCGATTTACATTCGTGAAATCAAATAATGTGTGTTATAATTGTCTGTGTCCTGGACACGACTTGAGGAGTTGTAAATCGAATTTTAAATGTCGAAAGTGTAATAAGAAACACCATACATTGATTCATTTAGAAACAAATAATTCGTTACCCGTCATAAGCGAAGTTTCGGAAGTAGCGGCCGTTTCGCTCGCTCCTACGGAGCAGTGCGGCCCGAGCGGGATAGTTCATAACCCTTCCGCGGTTAACGGAGTCCGGAACGAAAAACCTTTAGGTATTCGCGCGCGCACGGTTTTATTGTCAACAGCCTTAGTTGATATTTATTTCGAAGGAAGTAAGAGGGCTACTATTCGCTGTATGTTTGACAGCGGGTCACAAGCGACACTTATAACGGAAGAGTGTATGCAACGATTGAATTTGCCGCGATGTCGCTATAGTGAGCCATTAGTAGGTATCAGCGACTTACCGCTTGAACCAAGGGGTACATTTTTGTGCTCAATTACGCCTAAGGGCAAACAACAGCCAGTTATTCCGATTGAGGCTACTATCCTTTCGAAGTTAACCCGTCAAATGCCTAGTGTACCACTAGCACCGCTTGCTGACTGGCCTCATTTGCAGGGACTCACATTAGCGGACCCTGAGTTTCACAAACCACAACCTGTTGACATGATACTCGGTGGGGACATTCTCGCAGATATTTTGCTGGATGGCCTTATCAGGGGTGAACCGGGAACACCCACCGCAGTAAACAGTTCGTTCGGTTATTTACTGTGCGGTAAATTGAAATTTACTGCTAGCGTTGCGACTCCACTCCACGCGTGTTTTACGTCGTTCGACAACGACAACCTTCAAAGGTTTTGGGAGCTGGAGTCAGTTCCAGAGATACGGAGTTACACTCCTGAAGAGCAGCTGTGCGAATCCTTTTTTCAAAAGACGCATACGCGCGATGAGACAGGGCGATACGTAGTCGCTCTGCCGTTCAAGCCCGACGCACCGCCCCTCGGCGAATCTCGGCAAATTGCTCTAGCACGATTCCATAAATTGGAATACCGTCTAGAACGTAACCCCCAGCTAAAGGCGGATTATCACGCCTGCCTCCAAGAGTACGTGGATCTCAACCACATGGAGCTCGCGGACGATAACCCCCCCGCTGGCGCGAGTTATTACATACCACATCATGCGGTGGTCAAAACTTCAAGTGCGACGACTCGTACTAGAGTTGTCTATGACGCTGGATGTCGCTCGACGAGTGGTCACTCGTTAAACGACATTCTGTTGACGGGTCCTAAGTTACACTTAGACATCGTTGACGTTCTACTTAAATTTCGAATGCATAAAATTGCATTCTGCTCCGATATCAAACAGATGTATCGTAACATACTTGTTCGAGAGAGCGATAGGGATTTTCAGCGCATCCTTTGGCGACAATCGCCCGAGGAGCCTCTTCGTGATTACAGGCTTCGGACAGTCTCTTTCGGCGTCAGCAGCGCCCCCTATTTAGCCTTGCGAACGATAAAACAACTGGCTCACGACGAAGCTGAGCCTTTCCCGCTTGCATCTCCAGTATTACTTAACGACGTTTTTGTCGACGACGTAGTTACCGGTGCAGATACAACAGCCGAAGCGCTCGCTCTGCAGCAGGAGCTGATAGGTATTTGTGCCACAGCCGGTTTCGAGTTACGCAAATGGCAAAGCAACTCGCCAGCGATCCTCGCTGCAGTGCGACCGCCAGATGTTCATGGTGAGCGGCGCGAAAATGTTCACTTCGCCGAAATGGATAGTGACCAAGGGGTCAAGGTCCTTGGACTTCAATGGAATCCAGGATCCGATGCATTCAGCTTCAAAGTACAAAGTACTTCTAAGGTCTGTACGAAACGGGCTATATTATCGGAAATTGCGAAAATATACGACCCAATCGGGGTCATCTCGCCCGTCTCTTTATTCGCTAAACACTTGATTCAATTACTGTGGTTAGCTAAGGTTCCGTGGGACTCAGAACCCCCTATCGACATAGTTAACTCATGGACAAATTTCGTCAACGAGCTACCGCTCTTATCACAGATATCGTTTCCGCGTCATATTTTTAACACCAATGATTACGAGTCAATCGAAATTCACGGATTTTCAGATGCAAGCCAAATCGCTTATGCAGGATGTGTTTACATACGTCTTACGGACAAAACCGGTAAGGTTCAAACCTACCTGGTTATGGGAAAGACACGCGTAGCCCCTCTACGTGTGTGTCTAACGATCCCAAAATTAGAGTTAATGGGATGTGTAATACTATCAAAATTGATAGAACGAGTAATGCACATTTACGGTGATCGTATTCGCCCTGATCAGGTATTCGCGTGGTCGGACAGTTCCATCGTGCTAGCGTGGCTCAAGTCACCCCCGCACGAGTGGAAAACATTCGTCTCTAACCGCACCAGTGAGATATTGTCCCGTGTCCCGGCGAGCTGCTGGCGTCACGTCCCGTCGGCTGATAACAGCGCCGACCCGGCGTCACGCAGTCTCTTGCCCTCCGCACTGGTACAAAGCGACTTGTGGTTCCATGGTCCCCCATGGCTCCAACAAGGTCGAGACTCCTGGCCTACACAAAACCCGGTAGTAAACACACTGGAAGAAAAACGCACGAAAACCGAATCCGTAAACAAAAGTTGCGCATGTGTGTCCACATCGCCTCCTACCCCGGACGACGACAGTCTTATTACGCGATTTTCGTCGCTAGGCAAATTAGTTCGCGTCACGGCACTAATATTTCGTTTCTACAACAAATGTAGAAAACATAAACAAACGTTTCCAGATTACGTCACTGTACCCGAATATCGCTTTGCATTAAATCGACTCATATTGATTACACAACGAAAGGTTTTCGAGGAAGACATTAAACAGATTTCGTCTAATAAATTACCTTCCTTACGCTTACGGCGCCTCTCGCCAATTGTAGATAATGACGGTTTGTTACGCGTCGGAGGACGCATTCATAAATCATTTTTACCGTATGAGTCAAAACATCAATTGATTTTACCTAAACGACATCCGCTTACTTATCTTATCATAGACGATGCTCACATAAAAGAATTGCATGCCGGCCCGCAGTGTGTGCAAAACGCACTGTTACAGCGGTATTGGATAATATCGGGCCGTGATATAGTACGTCTACGTATACATCGCTGCATCCCGTGTTTTCGTGCGCGCCCCACGCGCGTGCAACCGAGGATGGGAATGTTGCCCGCGGTTCGCTTGCGACCAGCGCGCGTTTTTATCAAAACCTCATGCGATTTCTGTGGGCCATTCTACGTTCGCGCAAACAAAGTGCGCAATGCAAAAATAATTAAATGTTATGTTGCAGTTTTTGTATGTATGAGCGTTAAGGCCGTACATCTTGAAGTAGTTTCCGAACTTTCGACTGAAGGATTTTTAGCTGCGTTGCGACGTTTCACGTCTTAATTTTCATATTATTTTTAATGGGTATTTTTTTTACATACAAGACAACACAATTTGGAAAGAATAAATTTTCCTTGTATCAGTATTTTTGAGATGGCAAGCTTGTACCGGATCTCAAAGCACTTTCTACGCGCTCGCAGCGCCACCTAGTCGAGATGACTCTCTCGTGCCGTTGAGATCGAACTGCACGCAACGCCGCCGTGCTTGGTGCTGAAATAATTACATATTGCTATTATCCGTCGCGACAAACTTACTCAAAACACGACTGGTGAAACAGTCCTAAACCTGTGCCTATGGTGAAATGTGGGTGTCAGTTTGAGCGCTGATGATCGTCCAAAACTCCAGCGAAACCTACCACGTGGATTGCCTCTGGATTCGACGTAAGTGAGCCTCTCAAATTACTGCCCCTACATAATTTTTTGATCCGTTCGAACCGGGTCTTTCTTCACTTTGTTGTGTTGTCTTGTTATTTGCGGTATTACGTACCCATTTTAGTTACACCAGTAAATCTATCCCCCCTTCGAATCATCATCATTCGTCGATCAAAATCAACCCCAGAAGCCATAAAATTTAATAAACCTCGTAAACAAATCCGCTCATTGATCACCCGCTATCTGATTCGAGCCGGTTCAATCCGGAAAAAAACTGAAAAATTCCGGATCACGAACGGGGCATTATAAAAACGGGCCACGGAAAATTGGGGCAAGAAAATGATCAAATTATGCATTGGTTATTCGTGATTTTTCTATAGCTGTTCGATTTTATGATTTCCTGGCGTTTTTAAATATCTTAAGATACTAGAAGATGCTCGCTACTTTGCCCGCGTAACCTTTTTTTTCCAAATTGCCGTAATCAAATAAAAAGTATCTCATAATCTTCGAATATTCAACTGTCACTACCAAAATTGGTGCGAGCCGTTTTGCCGTTTTGGCGTGATGACCAGTACCTTTACCATGAGTTAACGAGACAGTACTCGCTAACGACAGCGTAAATGATTTGTATGGAGAATTGTAAGGCGCCCCTAGCGGTTATACTTTTACTTTATAGAACTACAATTTATCCATACAATCCGCAGTCTTTATCGAGTAACTTTCACTGTAAACTGTATGGTAAGGGTATTGGAGCCTCTGGGCCCCTAGATAACTGCGTGAGCTGACAGAATGCAATTCGAGTTTTATACCTGTCTCGCTCGCTCTTACGCAATCCAGATAAGAACCTCTCAGTTTCATACGAACCTGGATCAAAATCTAAGTCTCACGGCCTGTCCTAGCTTGACCATTTTGACTCGGTACAAAGACGCGCTCTGCGCATTGTTGACAGTCCCAAACCCACAGATGGAGTCAAGTCACCGTCGTATTCTAAAAATCAATCGATTTATATACAAAACAAGGAAACGTGCAACGCGCTTACCCAATGTTTTACAAATTAAGCGTTTTGATTTCATGAAAAATATATAAAGTCTGGCTAGCCAAATAATGTTGACAGATATTTTATAGTGGTAACAAATTGTCTATGATTTAAACAATTTAGTAGGTGGGTCCTCTATAAATAATTTTCATACTTTGTGTACCTACTAGTTCTAACATTCCGGTCGAGTTGAAATTTGACATAGTACTTATGTAAGTTTTTGGTGATGGATTAATATGGTATTATCGAGCTAGGTCTTATTTACACTACATAAATTTTTCGCCTTGTATATGGTTAGAAAGTGTAAAAAAATGTGTTTGTCGTTGAATGTACCGTACATAGTGGTAGAAATTATGTGAGCTGCCTATGAGTGCACGTCAACATATACCTATTCATTAGGCACCTTACGTGTGCATAGAAAATCAAAAATATTTTCTAGTATCAAAACTATAATTCTTACTACACAAAGTCGCAGATTTTTAAATTTCCCGCCAAATCTTTGAGTAATATTTCATTAGCCAGACTATATACATTAAGGTTTATTACCTATAGCAATATGATGCTAATAATGTTATTTTCTTTGTTACAGTGGCCACCAAGATTACTTCGGTGGACAATCACCATTTTGCTGATAGTGGCTGTGATAGCTCCCTCCTCAGACTCTACCAGTAAGTATTTATTCCATCTGTTACTCTTATTATACCTACCCATCCATCAATCCATCCATCCAAGCGTCAATCAATCCATCCATTTAAGCGTCCGTCCATCCATACATCGAATCATCCATCTATTTTCCATCCATCTAAGCGTCCATCCATCCATCCAATCATCCATCCCTTTTCCATCCATCAAAGCGTCCATCCATCCATCCAATCATACATCTATTTTCCATCCATCTAAGCATCCGTCCATCCATCCAATCATACTATTTTCCATCCATCTAAGCGTCCATCCAGCAATCCAAACATCCATCCATTTTCCATCCACCCATCATTTACAGGCGAATCGCGGTAAGGACGATAACTTAATGATACCTACATATAACTCAACGAACGAGATGAAATGGAATAATATTATGCCATACATAAATTGGAGAACTCTTTATGTTATATGAAATAATTTATTCAGTAGGTATCCTACAAGGGCACTCTTACAAGCCAGGTTGTGAATCTACCGGCATTTCCCAAGAAGAGACCGCTGTTGTGCCGCTGTTGAGAAGAAAGCCAAAAGAAACTCAACAGTAGGCCATTTTCTCGTAACGAATACTTAATATAAATAATAATAATATGGCGGTATATAAAAAACACTGAAGAAACGCACTTTTAATTATTTTATTGCGCTAAAAAAATAAATAACGTTAACTATACAAGTACATGTCCAATTACCGACGTATGCATATTGGCTGAATCCTTGTTAAACGTCCAAATGTAACCGATACAGTGACAAGGGTACAGTCAAACGCGAAACATTAATCTCTATTTGCGGGTCCGACTGTCCCCGTGACGTGACGTATTTACGGCCGATAATGCGGTAATTTATCGCATTTTCCTTAGATCTTTGGCAAATGTCATTAAAATAGCTTGATTACGGTAACAGTGGGTGATTGCATGTTTTATTTTTTATTTAAGTTGAAAATTAAGTTGCTCCCGCAACTTCACCCCCATATTTTTGGATCTTCCGCTATCCCTGTACCAAAATTGGTTAAAATCCGTCCAGCCGTTGAGGCGTGATGCAAGGACAAAGGAAATTATGAAAATAGATCGTGCCAAGTTGGCCTGGCGCCGCGCGCCCATACAAAACAAATGACGATCCTGCATCATGCTATTAAGATTTTTCCTGAAATCATGACCTCTCCATAGGAAAGTGATTTATCCATACTATCCATACTAATATAATATTATAAATGTGAAAGTGTGTCTGTCTGTCTGTTACCTCTTCACGCTTAAGCCGCAGAATCGATTTTGATGAAATTTGGCATGGAGATAGTTTAAGATCCGAGGAAGGACATAGGAGAGTTTTCATCCTGGAAATTATCCCTAAAAAGATTGAAAAGTGAGTAAGTAATTCATGATGACATTGATGACCCTGTAGAAAATGTAATGATTAGACCAGAAGCACAATTGCTCTTACATTTGCTTAGGCGCTTTTAATAATCCCTTTTATTAATTAAGGTGATTAGGTGGATATCTATCGTGTTGTACGAGGTTGCTTCCATACTTCCAAGTTCCACGCGGACGTAGTCACGGGCAAAAGCTAGTAATACTATAAAAGTACATACCGGTGCTATAAGAACAGATACTAAGTACATCATCAACATTTTTTAGTACCATTTATTAACATGAAATCCATTGCGGTTCATTATTTTTTATAAATCGCTCTCTCCGACTATAATAACAAATTGATTGATATCTTATTTCTTACATCATTCATACAAAGATCAAAGCTCAAAGAAAAATTTAAATGCGTAACCTGGTGGAAGAGAACGGGAATCGAACCCGGTACCTCTGGATTACCGGTCCGGCGTGCATATCTTATTTCATGGTAGTTTGTTGTTTAATGGTCCTTCAAACCGGATAAGTCTGAAGGATTCAGCTATTCCCGCCGATTCTGTGGGACTGTGCAGCAATGATTTTATTGTAGTTTAGCTTGTATCGTCAATTGTATTTGTATTTGTATCAAATAAGGTGTAAGGGACCCTAAAAACGTTCCACAGTGTCAGAAAAGTAGTTTTTCAGCACGGCGGCAATAAAAGTGCATCGCATTGAAGCGATGCGCGGGAGTGCAATAAATTGGTGGTTATCGGCAATAAATCCGCGCGCGTCAATGCGTCAGACACTGGACGTCGTATATTGACGTTATGTGCGAACTGACACAGTTTCCACGTTTCTGTGACAAATACTGACTTACAAAAAAAACGGTGGATCCTCTACTTTCAGCGGACACTTTTGGGAGTAGGTACAGGGTGGCCCATTTAGATCGATCAGTATGGGAAAGTCTGAAGCTATAAGACATATGAAGATCTGTTCTTAGGAGCCATGTCATCGATTTTGATAACAAGAAAAACTGCATTCATACTTTAAAAAAAAACTGTACTCAGCTCCGGAATAGAACCCGGACGTTGTGAAAAATAACACAAACATTATTTCTACGTACCTATGTCTTATAGTTTCAGACTTTCCCATACTGACCGATCTAAATGGGCCACACTGAATAAAGATGTCGCTCCTCCTTTCTACCCTCCATAGATAAACTGGTGCTGTAAGTAACTGAATGTCGATTGTCGGTGCTACCTAACTAACTTAGTACCTATTATTCAAGAAAGTGTTTACATAAGAACATTACACAGAATAACCTAAATAAAAAAAATAAAAATTCTGAATCCATCCTAATATAGAAACAACTCGGCAGACAAGGCTTTGGATAAAAAAAAACACATTCAAATCGGATTATACGTTTAGAAGCTACGATGCCACAGAGAGACAAACAGATACACACATAGATACATATGTTAAACTTGAATAGCCTAACAAGTTTCGGTCAGACCCAGGGATAGTGACGCTACAAACAACTTTCATTCTTTCATTATTAAACATCAGTAGTGATTGGTTAATGACAAATTAACCAAATGGAAAAAAAAATTACCTACCGAAATCCTGCTCAATCCGTCGTTTTTTTGCGAAATAAATACTGAATCCTGTTTTGGCTTTAATGCAAAAATTACTTGAAATTTGTGGAATATTTAGTCCTGTTTTCTCTTTGTTTACATCAGTGACATTCGCCGACTTACAACGTCAGTTACAAAAAAATTGTCGTTGCCAGTAATAGTACATTACGGCAGAGACCAGTAAGTAAGCCATACTGGCCGAGTAGGAATTAGACGGACCGAGCCGTAGGCGAGGTCCGGATATAATACGAGGCCAGGATGGCTCTTACGGTCGAAGCAAGTATAGTGCTTTTCTCAAAAATTAAACAAGAAAATTAGATTAAAATGATATTTTGTAGGTGACATTCATATTCGGCCATTTTCCAATGAATATTTTTGTTATATTTATCCCATTTTTATTATTACACATTGTGATATTCGTCGTCGCAGGCACTATTAACTCCCATGATAACAACCTATAACAAAAATAATTATGAGTTTATACTTGGATAAAAGATATAGTTATATCGTATCAAATAGTGGCAGCATTTATTTACCTTCATCGCCAAAATGGTTATCATCTAGAGCTTGATTTAAGAACTTTTCTATATTTTGCTGCTGAATATTTGTGATTTCTTCCCTTTGTAGCCATCCGATTGTCTCAGAAAGATTGTTGAAATATTCTGACCTTATCACACATTATCTGACCAATTATTAACTTGATTTTCTTCCTTCCATTTAATGAATCTCTTGTATTTTTTTATATCTCCTTGGATTTAGTCGGTAGTAAATTATTTTAGCTAACTCTGCCTCCGCTTTTAAGTATGGAGGAGTGCCGTCTATTCGGAATCAGACTCGTTTAAACTCATTTTTGCTGAATTATTGTAATAGATCACACAAACAAATTTGAAATTTTTGTCTTTTAATTTAAATCCTGCCTTTTTTTTTTTTTATAAATACTGCGTTTAATTATTTGCACTGTCTTACAAATCTAAGTCTTAAAGATAAAATTTAATTATTGTTATACATTGTTGTATTTTCTAACTCATTTTCATATCATAAAGCTTGCCTTCAATTTTAACTCCGAGGTTTTTTCTAAACGACACAAAAAAGGAAGGAATTCCGAAATATCATTGTCATTTTACACAGCACAATTATGAACTAAACGCTGCATACAAACTTCCGCACTAAACCTTGTCGCTACTTTTTTTTTTTAAATACGCATCTTGAGTTACGTTTATACTGCCAATAGTGCTAACCTCTTTTTATTTTACATTTGCTCTTAGTGTAAATTGCAAGTGTATACTGCAATGTCGTCTCTTTCTATTTAATCTATGAAAAAGGGACGCCACTTTTTAATTTCTAGAATTTGCTGTCGCACTGTACCTATAATTAAAACAATTTGTGGAATGCATCCTTTTTACATTTATATACGACCTCATCGCCTTCACATCCTTAGTTTTTTTATAGGTCGGTGACGAAGTAAATCATGTTTCGATATTCAAATATCTTGATACGTAATAGGAATTACATACTTACTTACTGGACAAATATTGATTCCAAATTTAAAATCTCGCTGTTTACTGGACACTTCTAAAAAGTCTTCGGTATGTTCCACTTACTGTAGTCTATCTAGCGATGGTAAGGCAACATTACATGCAATTTTTGAGAAAAATAAATTAGCACCACTAAAATCCGCAATATGGCGTGGGTATGAAAAACACCCTGTTGGGCTAAAAATACCAAAAAGGTTTCATCCCGTTACCGAAAGCCCATTTCAATGAAACTCCAAATAAACAATCCCTTAAGCATTTCGCGGAAAGAAATCTTATTTTATCACACGACATATCAACAACACAAGCAAAATCTTATAACATAAGTAAGAGTTAAACCATTTTTCCCATTCGCGTTTTCAAAAACATCCCCGATCTGTCATTCGCGAATTTATTTTTTACATGGATGCAATTTGAGTTCGTTTTCGTTTGGGAAGTACAACCTATCATTTACTGAGCGCCCCTCATGAGCACTTGAATTCTAAATGTGCACGGAATTTTATTACTCGGAACAGATTGGAAAATAGTGCCTTGGTACAGTTAGTTCATTAGATTGTTGTGCGTTATCGTTTCGAGTTTTTATTTCTTGATACGTACTGTATTTTATTGAAGATCTGACAATTGGTCACAGAGTCTTCTTATAATGATGAAAATTCTTGTTCTTTTTTCGCGATACATTTCAAACCCGCATGGAATTCTTCAAGGATCTTCATACGGTTATGTTTGGTAAACATTTCACATTCCACGACATTTAAGTTCGGAATAGGCAGGTGATTCCTGACACAAAGTCTTAAGTTAAAAAATAAATCTCTGCTTTATTAGTGAGGTCTCACAATAGTTCGAATAAAACAAGGTACTACACTGTTCAAAGTATTACGAGTATACGAGTATAATATCTGCACATAGTGTAGCGATTCACATGTTCTCGTCATGTGCTCGCCATCGTAAGACTCACATCATCATTGTCATCGTCGGGTTCCCAACACATTGGCATCATATTCATTCATATTCATTTATTTATAATATTCTCAATATTACACGTCAATACATAAAAATCATTTATAACTTAATACGTATACAAATTTAATTAACATTAACTCGTATATAGCAAATCCGTATATAAGTATTATTATTTTATAATTTAACATTCAAAATTTCATATTTCGCCATCTAAATGCTAGAATCATCACTTAATAATTATAATACAATACAAATGCCTAAAAGAATTAGCAGTATGAATGTTTACGAAAGCAAGTAAAAATATTCCAATAACTAAGCTTATCCTACCTTTTAAAATAGCAAATTACTATTCACAAAAATTTACCAACGGAAGAATTGAGCTTTATTTATACTGCGTAATGATCAAAATTGTGAGAATGTCCACTTTGTCCACTATGTCCACTATGTCCACTATGTCCACTATGTCCACTATGTCCACTATGTCCACTATGTCCACTTTGTCCACTTTGTCCACTTTGTCCACTTTGTCCACTTTGTCCACTTTGTCCACATTGTCATTGTCCACAGCTAAGTATAAATACGGAGGGGAATTGAAGGATGGGATTCATTCTTTCTTGCGACTTCGACCGGGTAGCACTGTTGTTTGGCAATAAGGTATTAAATTTAATTCTAAGGGGAATTTCTGTTGGAATTACATTATTTTTCTGATCTATAATTATTTATTGAAATATTGTGGGATTTTGTTGTTTTATGGCTATCAAGCTTAATTACATGCCAGAAATAGTGTTTTGGTACATGGTTGCCAGGTGAAAGATATTTAACCTTGCGGCTGTTAAACGAATATCTTTCAGACCCTTCTAGTTTTACCCGAGTTAGGCAGCTCGGGCACTTGCCATATATAAGTGCAGTGAATAGCCTACGAATGTGGATAGTTTTGTTTGGTGGAAGCAAGGACCACACGTGTTGGACATGCGGGCCTTTCCGCGCTTGCCGAAGCCAAATGGACCTCCATGCTCGGTCTCATATACTTATATATTTATATGTTCGCTTTATATACACATATTAGGGCGGGTTACTCTACGCTTCCGGCGTCTCGTCAGCCGCGTAGGGGGGACCCACTTACACTGATTCTAGTCCAACCTCGGGTTAATCTCCCGAATTTATAGTTTAGCTTACCTAGGTCCCATACACGTTTAAATGTAAATATGAGGTTTAGGCCTCTAGTGTTTTGTACTAGCTAGGGAACAGGGTATAGAGATAGGTACACTAATAGGAACATTAGGACGGGGTTTCTTTTATCTTCCGAGCTATCGGCCATTCATCATTAACTAACATAACTTCTATTCAAATTATTTTACTCTCGTCAGGTATAGTAGATGCAGAGGCTGAGCTACTGCTGCTTGCCTAGTGTTTATGACTTGGGATGTCAGTAGTGAAAAACAAAATCTTGTAACAGTTTATAAAGAAAATAGAGAAACCTGTTATTTAAAACCAATCAGATATTTAAAACCTTTAATTTGACATCAATATTTATAAAACAATTAGTTAAAATTACCGATTATGATTTAAAGTAATGTACATTAGTTATAGCCTTAGTGTTAGAATGGCAACACTAAAGTTAAGTAGAATCAGCTGACAGATGACATTCGCTTAACAATGAACAAAAATAATTTTATATATTGTTATAATTTTGACAAGGAAATTGTGGATTGTTGTATAGTATGGAAATACAAAGCATTCCTAAGACTGGATGTGGAGTATCTGAAGTGTAAATTGCTAAAAGAAAAGCCGGGGACTTATGGATAGCAATAATGAAAGTTATTCGTTCTCGTATTTACATCACAGATCTCAGAACTAAAGTAATTTATATCACAAAGGTTGAGAGTAATTTCCTTTATCAAAATCAGTCATTCGAGAGTTGAAAGATACTCCGATCGGCACAATAGTCTTCATGATTTCAAGGGTATGCTACATTTATGAATATGGTCAAACGAAAACCAAGTTCTAGAACTCATTAGAAGGGTTCATACCTACTAGGGAAGAGTAGTGTATTAGACTTCTTACAAATAAAATTATAACTTCATTTTTTCTGAATTATCAGTTCTACAATCATTACATATATTTAGCAAGTTGTAGGGTTAGGCAGGTAGCTTAACCTAGCGTAGGCCTTGTGTAGTTAACTTAAGAAGCTTGCGCCAAAGGGCTTCCCTAAAAGATGGATCCTTCACACTTTGCCTAAGGTAGGACGTTATGCATAGATGTGATGAGATCCCACAGTGGTTTGATAAGTTATTAGCCAGGCGTGAAGGTCCGTCCATCCCTGTGCTGTATGTCTTAATTAGCTTTGCCAAAATAGAATAGATAGCTAAGGCATACAGTATTATTCCTTCACACACTTAGGAGGGTTGGCGATTTTCTAAAAAAAAAAATTTATATTTTTTTTTTACACCTTAAAGTTACCTTCTTCATCCTACTATAATCTAGGTTTTACTAGGTCTTAACTGTGAAGACTATAACGACTTCCTATTTATTGTATAGGTCTAGAATCCACTTCAGATTGTTCTACTATAGTTTATTTAAACCTTTACCGCATACGAAGCCATATATGGCAGATATGAACTTGGACCTTATTGGCACAGGTCAAGGTTCAAATTCAAACAACTATTTTTTTTCTATATGCGGTAAAGGGGATGTATACCATCTTCTCAGATTAAGGTGTAATGACAAAATTTATTCAATATTGTCAAATATGAAAACTTAAGAACAATTAAATTCATAATAAAATCTCATAGATCCTGTAACTTCCACCTATTTATAGATTGGTAATGAAGTCTAGTTTCATATTGTACATAGACAAATGATTTCTAGTCATTCTGGAGTAAGAACATGCAATTTTAAGAACTAAATTATCTTTCATTCCAGAATTCTAATAAAATTTGGATAGAATCACATATTGACTTTTATTGTTACATAAGGTAATCTAGTTCGATTATACCTGACTGTGGTCTAAATGAATTCGATACTTCATATAGAATTAAACAACTTTCATAAGAGTATCTGTAATATTCCATATTGATTTTGATATAGGAACTATATAAGTTAGGAATTTAATTAGTACAAAGAACCGAGGTAGCAGTAGGATAGGAGTAGCTTGCACAAAAAAAAAAATAGAATACACACTTATTTAGTTAATTTAACAAAATACATAGTAATTTTGCACTATTCAGGTACGAGGCATTTCGCGGCACATCACGGCTACATCTCCTAAAAGAAACTGTGTTACTACAACAACGTAGGATCCGACCAATCTAGACGTTCACAACGGTTTTACCGATCACCTTGGCCATTAGTTATAAGAAATGTTCAGCTCAACTGTATAAAGATCCTTTCATATCTAGGTTTGGTTAGTTGTAGGTTCTGGAAGGCTAGGTAGTCGTTGAAGGGTTTCCTAGGGGTTCGTTGTAGGAGTAGAGTCTGGTGAGGAGGGTGAAGCAGACGAAGGACCTGTACCTTTAGTTTAGGGCTTAGCATACATTACGATTGGTGGTCCCGTGACTCAGGATAACTCTAGAGTTAAAGTACTTAGCTCGTAAGCATTCCAATTGGCGCGCGTTCCCAGGATGTATTTATTTAGCAGATGGTCTTGATAAGCATTACAATAGGTACACAAAACACAAAGAGAGGTCCAATCGTACCACCATAGAAAGGACGAATACCTACCGAAAACATAATTAAATATTATAAGTTTGTCCGTGTACCAAAAGAGGTAGGCCCGCAACATGGTGGATTGACACCCTCGTTAAGATCTCGGAAAGCAATGAATGAATGAATGAATGAATTAATTAATTAATGATTTATTGCGTGTATGGGAATTCAGGTTTACAATTAGCAGATGTCATCATTACATAAAACAGTTTCACCGAACCCTACCTTTGCAGGTGTGCACGCTTAAAATTATAAAGTAAAACCATAATAATATTAATAAAATTACAAAATGATTAGTTAACTATTACAAAATGACCTTCATATATTGGAATAACATGTCAAATATAAATAAAATACAATATCAATGTCAATAGATTCATACAAATTATAATTTATAATTTAAGCTCCATATATTCTTTTAAGTTATAAAAGCACTTGTCCGCGATCCAGCACTTAACTACTTGCTTAAATCTATTGTCATTAATTTGTTTGAAACTGTCTGGTAATTTATTATAAATGTCGATACACATTACGTAACAGTTTTTCGAGGTGAGTTTTAGTCTGGTACGAGGCGTGTAAAGTTTATGTGCATATTGTTGCCGTACTGTTGTGGACGACATAGCCTGAAAATCTTCAAACAAATGTTTGTGTTTATGTACAAATAAACAAACCCCCAGAATATAAATACTGTATATAGTTAGAATGCCATGTTTAAGAAAGTATGGTCGGCACGATTCATCTCTTTTAAGTCCAAATAGTGCTCTTATGCATCGCTTCTAAATTAAAAACAAATCTGTGATATCTGTGGAATTTCCCCATATCACAACACCATATCGCAATGCCGAACCAATGTATCCGTTATACGTCTAGCATAACTGTGACACGCAACTTTTTGACCCTCGACCAACACTACCAGTCACCTTCCTTTGAATACCGTGCGAGCAAGACGAGTGATGCTGAGTTGCGCGACTAGCGAATTGACGGCAAGATATGCCAGCCCAGCTAGAATTGAAATTCTATCGCTCATTCGTTTAGCGAGCGGACTGTAGTCTTTGTCTGAAGGCACGTAGTAATGAAATGTAAGTAAATGTAATCACATTCGACATCGATATCGATTGCGAATGTGTGTCCTCCCCGACTCGCTGGTACTCATGTCAAAGCGTTTCCACAACCTTATTTGCTACCTTACGGCCCGGCCACGGTTTCAAGCGACCAGCGGAGCGGCGAGCGGCGGCCATAGGAGTGAGCAAGACACCGCGCTCAGACCTCCTGCTCCCACCTATGGCCGCCGCCGCGGTTGTAGGATGCTTTATAGGCACTTTTATAGGCACTTACATCTTTTTGCTCACAACGACCAAAATCTAATCAACTATAACGACGCGTTTCACTATTACTTATATCATCTAACACTTTATACTCTTGCTGTTTGTACACATAATTCACACTAACTTAAAATAATCTATTGCGAATTTGAGAAACGTGTGTTAATGTTTCATTATTTTTAATGTTGATACACCACATTTTTTTATACACAAAGATCAAATCACAACCCGTCCAGCGTGTTAACCTCTCCACCACCCTAACGCCAGATAAACTTTCGAATGTTTCCTTTGTGTGTGTCGATCTTTGCATTGTTTATTTGAAAGGCTTTACACCGTCTCTTCCCCCAGGATACGCATTTAAATTTTTCTTTGTGATTTGATCTTTGTATCGATATTTCTTATTTACCTTCATCATTCATATAATCATCATTATCTGACGTTTCGACGCAGTTGCATGTGCTGTGGTCTCCAGGTCATCTGTTTAAAATACGCCTCGGTATGTATAGTTTAGCGATTGTGATCTATTTAATTTTAAATGACAGCCGTTTAACGTCACTTTATGTAGTTAGAATTGTAAAAATCACTAGATAGTATAAAACAAAGTCGCTTCCTGTTGTCCGTCTATCTGTCTGTCTGTCTGTCCCTATGTATACTCAGATCTTTAAAACTACGCAACGGATTTGATGCGGTTTCTATATGTATAATATATGCAAAATTTATCAGCACTGCACCCGTGCGAAGCCGGGGCGGGTATGTAACAGCAAAATCACACCTATCTGATCGTTATATGCCCATGATAAAACATATAAATAAATGGTAATTATTCTTCAAATTAATCTTCATGTATTTGTTACTTTAGGTAAATTAACCAAGAAATATTCAACACCCGAAACATTAATGAAATTGTTAAAAATGTAAATAGGACGGCCATTATATCCGGATTTATACCTTTGTCGCAATTGAAATTGGTCCAATTGGACGTAAAAGATGCAAATTGGACGAATGGGAGACATTTTGTAACAGTATACAGTAAAAACTGGCTTTCGTGTTGTGAGTAGCTGTTCGGGATCAGGTTAAACTGAAAACGTATATTTTTTTCATGCAAATCAAATACTGTAAATTTTAGCCTAGTTGAAGACTAGACCGTGGTTTCGTTAGGGTTAAAACATGTAGATATATCCTACGCGAACCACGCTTTTTTGGGGATGAAAAGCAGTCTAGATATGTGTAAATTTAGGGTAAAAGAAGGTATCGCTGTTTCAATATTTCATACAAATCCGTCCAGCCCTTACGTCGAAAAAAGTAACAAACATACACACACACTCACAAACTTTCGCCCTTACAAATAGTGGGATTGAATATCAGAGGTATTCGAGCTTTTATTAAGCATAATACCTTATGATATTTAGTTTCATCGAACGAAGGGTATAGGAAAAATACAATATTTACAATAATATACTAATTAAATTACATTTTCATGACAATATAAACTTCAGAAATGGAAGTCAACGTGAGACGTGTCTACTGGACGTTAAAAACCGGCCAAGTGCGAGTCGGACTCGCGCACCGAGGGTTCCGTACAAATACTTATCCCATCTTAACTGGCCTTATCTTATGTTTGCACCTGGTATGGCGCCACATACAAATGAGCTGCAAAGTTAACGCAACCGATCACGTTTGTTGTATGGGAGTCTTAATAATGCATAATTATTTATTTTGTTCTATTTTTCTATTTGTTGTTATAGCGGCAACAGAAATACATCATCTGTGAAAATTTCAACTGTCCAGCTATCACGGTTCATGAGATACAGACTGATGACAGACAGCAGTCTCAGAGGGTCCCTTTTTTACTCTTTGGGTACGGACCCCTAAAATTCTCCATAGATTAAGCTCGTGGCAAATGATTTGAGCTACTAAATGTGTACAAAAACAGTAATTTTACAATGTAGGTATATTGATTTGAACTCATGCTATTTTCACACATTATTATAATAAAACGAGTCATATTCACGCTCAAAAAGGTGTTTATTGAATTACCTATACGTTTTGGACGTTAATTATACATCAAATCAAAAGTGTCAAAGGGATTCAAAGTTGGAATTTTAAACCAAGTCGAAAAGTTGTAGACAGATTGTGTTCAAGTTCAAGTTTCAAGTTGATTCGCCCATACACCTAGTGATAACTATGAGTGATTTACTGGCCACACGTCATGAACTTATGATCCCTATTTACACTCACGAGAAATAATCAGGAACGGCCCGACATTTTTCGAACACGTACGAAGGTCTTCATCAGGGATTGCTACCCGTACAGCCGCGCGATAACTTTGTCACTGAAACATGTTGGGCCGTTCCTGACGATTTCACGTCAGTGTTAACCGCTTAATAGAATAATTGAATGTCTCACGAAAGTTTTAAAAAGATTACAGCTATTTTCATTTAGATATAAACGATAAGTACCTTTTATAATCTTGTACTTACTTAAACTAGAATACCTACCATTAATCATTCCATGACTCATTTTAACGATTACTTTAGTCAAGTAATTAAAACTGTCACGGATTTCCTTATTGAGTTGCCATGCTGTTCATATTTTGTGGATATAACAAACATGAAAATACAGAAACCAGTTATAGACTTTTTTTATAATTAGCATGTTTTAATAAAACATAATAACCTTTACATAATTCAAACATGTTTTTTAAAAACCAAACACTGATGTGACTTTTACTGGGAATTTACTCGGGAAAATCATTTGGATGCATTTCCACTGATACGGACTACCTATATTTTACCAATTAAGTACAATGTTTGAAATTGCTTGGTAGTCAAATGCAAATTAAGGTCCTTTCCGATCCTCTCCAGTTACACTAGCCTACAGCGAGATATTCGTAATATTATATACATTACTCATAATAATAAATTTTCATTGTTGATCCCCTAAAATTTCAATAATCCACCTTTATCCTCGCCCAATTTATATTCATATCGATTATTAAACCAAAATGTCCTTCCACAGCCGTCCGACGAAGAATCCGCAAGCCGACCAAATCAGTCTCCACATCAGTGTCCAGCAGTGTCTCCCGATCTACCGACCAGGTCATCTCGGCCAGCGTCAACCGACCAAAGATCCGGGGCCGACCGAGCGTGGCCAGTCGGAAGTCTTCGGCTGCGATCGACAATTCTGTTGCGACGGACGATCACAAAGACAAGGATGGGTATAAGGTTAGTTCTGTTTATTCCTAGAAAAACTGGGCCATCAAGCCACCGGAAGAAGATCAAATCTGTATCCACCTAGGTCCACCGATCAGGATCATCCTGTAACCAAAGATCTAGGGACGAGAGTCTATATTGACTCTTACAATTATTTTTCGCCGAAAAATAATTTCGTAGAAAGAATTTTTCTTTCCAACCGTAAACTATTTGTGATTGTTATAAAACATACGTATAACCTTCAGAGGAACAAAAATACTGCGAAATGATTTTTTAGGTGTCAAAGGGCTCCGGAACAACGATCATAAAGTCAAGAATGATGATTAGGATAGTGCTTTTGACTCCCAAAAAAACTCAGGCAAAACCTACCAATATGAATCGGTCAATAACCCGAACAGTCGAAAATTTTCGAGTATCTTCGAGAATTCTGTTGCAATAAACGATCATAAAGACCAGTATAGATATGCGGTTAGACCTTTTTAATTCATGGACACCCAGTTTATATCCGTACGAAAGATAAGGTCGCCAATCGAAAATCTTCGGCAATTCTGGCAACAGGTTGTGAAAAATTAGATTATTCGTCTACACGCATTAAAACATAAAAACCAGTTAAAACAAGTCACATTTTGCCTTAGAGGTTAATCGTCTATAGGTATTAATGTTATAAAATTGCGAGTCTCGTCCCGCTGAAACCCTAACCAACTTATAATTGAGTTATTATCGCTCTTACATAGCAACACAAAATGTTATACTTTTCCAACAGCTGTTTAACAGCTATTAGCTAGAAACGACAGGATACGTGGAATTACGCTGTTCCGGTAAATACATTTAGGAAAGTGGTTTTACTGTGAACTTGCCAGGAAAAGACCGTTGCCTTGCGAGGACCGTACCGCAAACTTCACCTTGCCGGCCGCTTATTTGAATCGACTAGAACCACAACCTTAAGCCGGCCAGTAAGAGTCACAAATGCTAAAACGGCTGGTGAGGTAAGTTTGTCTTCGCAAAATGCAACGCGGATGTGTTATAGAGCTTTTTGAGCGTAGTTGTTAGCCTTCAACGAGTATTTATTCACGTTTGCATTCGTCAAGAGCTCTACTTTTAAAGTCTTTTGGTTTATTTTTGCTGTACAGACTTGTTTAAAAGTTGGCGTGGCAACAATGCTTTAATAGGGAAGTGTCGTTCTGAATTTCTCTTGTGTTGAAAAATGAGGGACATTGATAGATTGGTCTTAATTGTTTGAGAATTAGTAGTCTAAAGTTTGTGGTTCGTTACATTAAAGGTTTTTGTGCATGTTGGGGAGCCCGAAGGGCTTTGAAACATAGGTGAGTTAAAACAACGTAAATTTCTCCCGAGCCGGCTACAACGCTGTTTAGACGCGCCTCATCGCCCGCGGACTCATCAATGTGCATCTTTGCTCAACTAATGGATGCAGATACGAGAAATTTACGTTGTTTCAACTCACCTCTGTTCCAAAACCCCTCGTTCTCCTACTGTGATATGTTCGATATCAAGTTAATACTCAAAGCACTGAATAGATTTACCATCTATTTTTCTTTATAGTTATTTTGAGCTTCAAAACCAGTTCGAATACAGTTTATATTAAAACCACAATATAATTACTGTAATAAAATAAAACTGACTTTTAGTTTTTTTCGGCGTTTTTTCTCAACAGTTAGTCTCCTCTTGTGAAACGAGGCATCTAAAACTGCCCTTTTGGCTTTCTTGCACAATAAAGTTCATTATTTAATTATCTGTAACTATTTCCTTATGTGCATTTGTGCATATTATGATCAATTTAACCATATATTGCTCCGTAGTTAATATTGATATTCAAATGCAGTATAATAATAATAATGTATACGGAATATTTATAATTGATAAATGACTCAGGACCGGTCTAAAGCAGGTCTGAATATAGCCTACTGAGCTACTCTGATATTATTGACTTAGAGACATTCTATTGCAAAACTACTTTCAAAGAAAAAACCTTGTATTGGCGGAAACTACTTGATAAATGCTGGCTCCACTTGGTATTAGCTTCAAACATGGACTTATGAAACTAAATATTTACAATGAAGCAAAAAACGTTACTGGTTTATTAAAAATAATTAATTCGGGTGTAGCACATCGTTAATATCGATTCTCAACAAATTTGAGACGATATGGTGCGGACTATAAATTATAAATCTTTACGGTAGATGGCGCTACGATGCCACCCTAAGGCATGTTGAAGCAACTGGTTGAAAGATTCAATGGCTCTGACAAGTGGTACAGTTGGTAGGATGCACGTGTTGGCCCGGAAAGCCGTTGGAAACGCTGGTTCGAATCCTGTCTGAACCATTAAATTTTTAAATTTTTCGCTTTGCTTTAATAAAAATAATTATGAAAACTAAATAAAAAAATACCAGAAGACGCCAGCAACTTCGTCGGAGTACCCCTCCTTTTTACTTGGTGTAGTTATTTACATAATATATGGAGTAGAAACGTGGATGAAACTGGTAAAAGAATGACAAAGCCCATGGTACTGGAGACGAAAGCTTAGGATTCCTTTGACGGTCAAGTTCACAAATGTTTTAATTATTTCCCAGTTAGGCACAATACGGCAAATACGTCTGGCCGATATAGGTTAATGACATGTTTTGGTCATCGAAAAGAAGTTGAGAGTCAAGAGTCAAGAGAGAGTCATAGTTGACGGATTGGAAGGCAAGTTAGAGAAGGCACTTCTTCAACCAAAAGTGGTGAGGGCAACGATAAATCGAGACCGATCGAAACAACTGATCATGAATATGTATCGTGATACTCAGAAATGAAGGGATCGTCTAAAGAAGAAGTAATATTCCGTGCCAAAATGTGGCCAGTAATTGTTTTGGCATGATGAGGAGGGGACACAGAATTTTCAATTGTCGAATCAGTAAATTAATTACCTACAACTTGATAGAATAGGCTAGTTGACTCATGTGAAATTGTAATAAACTAATGTTTATTCCGCATAGTATTTAGCAAAGGAAACCTAAATATATATTTTTCAATTCATAAAAGTGAAAGATGGCTGAAAAAATTGAATTTGAAAATACCTATGGTTTTTAATCTGTATTTTGAAATGCTTAAAACGCTGTCCGCCATTCTCGCTTATGATAGTGACGTCATCGGTCCCGTAAAGAAAACTGAAAGTCTACTTTGACGACTTCGAATCGTGCCGTCCCTCTCGATCTCCTGTCAAAGTATATTGGAGTGAGCGGAATTACAGTATACGACGGTTATTATATTAATATAACTTAGCTTTCTAGCTTTCACAAAAATACAAGACATTTTAAACCGACTTCAAAAAAAGGAGGAGGTTCTCAATTCGAACTAATTTTTTTTTTTTTTTTTGTATGTGTGTTACACGATATCTCCGAGAACCGTGAACCGATTTTCAATTTTTTTTTTAATCGAAAGGGTATATACCTCCGAGTTGGTCCCATTGTTTAAAGCTAGTAAGATTATTATTAACCATTTCAAATATATTTCAAGACTGGGTCTACTAGGCTATTTTAATGCTTATTCAAAACAAAACTTGAAATCGTGCGTTAAACTGTTAAGATATTTTTTTCTAAAATAAGTCACTCTCTTTGGAGTATTGTTTCAAACTACAATTCCAGCAATTTATAATAAAAATATCTTCCACAGATTGTGTGCTACTACACCAACTGGTCGCAGTACCGTACGAAGATCGGCAAGTTCACCCCAGAAGACATCCAACCCGACCTCTGCACCCATGTCATCTTCGCCTTCGGCTGGCTGAAGAAGGGCAAACTCAGCTCCTTCGAATCCAACGATGAGACCAAGGATGGAAAGACCGGGTTGTATGACAGGATCAATGCGTTGAAGAAGGCTAATCCGAAATTGAAGACGCTGTTGGCTATTGGTAAGTTTTGATTTGAATATTTTTCGAAACAAATTTTCATTGCTGACCATCGTTTTTTTTTTCAAAAACGAAAAGTTCTCATTAAGCACAATCAAATGACCCACAACACGATGAATTTATCTCGTATCGTTTAGAAGTTACTGTGTTCACCTCCCTTCTCCATCCTCAGCTCCAAGATACTAAATTATTGCATTGGCGCGGCACATAACGTTACTTAAAAAGTTATTACAAGTTAAGGTGATAAATAAAAGCGAGTTGAAAAAAAAAAACATTTTTATCAAACAGTTTCTGAGACATTGTCTTAATTGCCAACTGAATACTAAATGTACTAAACCCGAAGTTGACACAAGTCAAATTCCAGCTAAGCTGGTTGAAAACGGTTAGAACATTTTCAAAGCAACCCAGTCATGTTGATTGTACATGTTTTAGCTGACGTTGCGACCTACTTGAGTCCGCGTTTATTTCTAATTAGTAAGTAGTTCATTAATCATTTTAAATTTGGATGCATGTACTAAGTGTTTATACCAATACAAAGAAAAATGTGTACTTATAGCATTCTATTTAAAAAAAATAACATAAAGTACGACTATATTCTGAGTTCACTTAATGTTACTTCCTGTTTTAATTTTATTGAACTAGCAAAATATCTTAAAATTCCAAAAGCATCCCGCATCAATTAACAACTCATCATTTTATTACTTAGAGAACATTAAATTCACGGTAAAGAGCTTAAACTCTTCATGGAAATTTCTCGAAAATCCCCGTATTTTGCTCCCAACATTTCTCATGGAAAATTTCGAGCAAGTTTTCAGGAAAATTCGGTATCGTGCTAGTGCTATGCTTGGGGCGCTTTCTCGTTACTGGAGTTGGTCAAGTGTGTGGAGCATGCTAAGGGTGCCGTACAAAGATCCTCTTTATATGCAAATCTGTTGGATCCGTTGTTTTGGATCTATTTTAACGTATTTCACATGTTGGAATGTCTGAGTGGACGGGATTTGAAGCACTGTTTTTGATTGAATTTGATTGAGAGGATATATCACTGCTCCTTTTTCCAGACTGTCAGTTTCACGTTAAGTTTGCACTATGGCGGCAGAAACAAATGAGGCCCAAACTTAACGCAACTGGCTTATACAAATCGAAGTTTCGCTCTTGTCTGTTTCCTCTTCCAAAACTTAACCAAGTAAATTATTAATTAAAATAACATCAACGCATGACAATATTTTCAGTATACCTCTAAGTTAAAAATAGAATTGCTCATATAAATTATTGAATTCGTTAACGTAGTTCTGTAATATTTCTATAGAAATCGTGTCAGATCATAATTATATACAATTCCTACATGGTTTTATCGTTCAAGTAAAGTGGTTAAAAGTTAGTATATACTCGTATAAACCTTTAAAACTATTCACGCATCGTTTTAGTATGACTTTATCTAACTGGCCACACAACGCCATACTATCTTCGTAACCTCGCCAGTAAGCAGTTGGTCCTCAAACAGTTTTGCATAATGCTATGAAGTAAGCCAATAGCTGCGGACAGCAACGCTTCTGCTTGCAAAAAACAGTGATGCACTTCCGAGTTAATATTTTTTGGAATATCGATATCGATAATTTTTTCTTATTTTTGGTTAGAATAGGGAAAATTATTTTGCCAAGTTTTTTTTATTTACCCTTGATTATTTATTATATATTTTATTTTAATGCTTGGTATGTAAATTGTCTTTTTGATCTGTGATATTAACCATTACGTAAGCTTTGGGTCCCGTTTCACCTCAATAGGTGGACACGCAAGGAGCAAAACACAATTCTACGTTACACTATCGTAATGTTCCACGTGAAGATGATGCTTAAGGTAACGTTACGACGTAAAAATCAGTCAAAAAACCACGGTTCGTCCATGTGACGTGTAACGTCATGACAACGTGCCAAGTTTGGTGACACAGAATGAAAACTGAATTAAAAATTATAAATCTAAATAGACGAAGATAAGGTTTAGCAAGAAATCACATATACATTACAAGTCTTCATGACGTAGGACTGTGTTTGAGCTTCTATACAATCGTAAAACTCCTTCTAAATTCCATCATACTCATGTATTTACAAATTAAATCAAATAGCCGTTAATTCCGTTCGTTGTTAAGTAATCTTTCTTCCGTTTGCGTGCAATATGCCCAATTAAGTATGATAATTTAAAAATTAACCAATTAACAACCATATGGTTTTTTCATCACTAAATAATTATTTGCACTAAGAACTGTGATATAACCTTTGATTGTTACTTTCTAGTTTCAATTGATATTGATTGCCGTTTTTGAGAATTGCTTTCTATAGTTAACTACTGCGTTATTTTTCCCGATTTACCTTACTGTACTTTTAAACTAACTTCAAACCAGTGCCGTATTTTCAGTTATCTGATTATCCCCCAATTGAATTCAACAGTGTCTGATGCTATTTGTAGATTATGTTGCATTACTACCAAATCTAACAATTCTGTTATTTAGACTACCTTAGTTTCATAATAAATATCGATAAAAACAGAATAACCGACTTATATCATCTATGAAGTTATCGACATCTGATTGTGCCACATCACTATTTGATGTGCGACCAAGCCACGGCGTCTTTCCCACGACACAAGGCACAATCGTCGACATTTTCACCTATTTTCACGGGAATGTGGATAAAAACCGCACCCGTTTCCTTAACTAGAGCCGTGGCGTAACCAAGCATTATTCGCTTTGCGAAATCGGTTGCGAGTGTCGACATCGATACTTTTTTGTTTCACATCACTTTATAATTGTTTGTATTTGTAGAAAACGGTCGGTTTGGTATGTTTGGTTACCTTGAGTGTTAAGAAAGATTCTATGGGTGTCGAAAGGTTTGGTTTCTAACAAAACTAATCGAGGGATTTGTGGTGATTTAGCTCGTTACCTTTCATCTATGAGTGATTGATAAAGAACTCTTAAGAATACAATGGTTTACAAGGCTCAATTTAAAAATACAATGGTATACAAAGGCTGAATTCAAAAGTAATGTTGAATGTGTGAATTAATGTATGAAACTTAAAAGTATAACTGAAATACTTGCCCTTATCCTTACTTACATTAGAAAATACGAAAATGTGTTGTTTGATTGTTGTAAATTCGCATTCAAATAGAGGCTAGACAGTGGATACTATGTACTCTAAAAAACATACATTCACGGATTACGATAGACACTCAAAATGGTTGGCCCAACTCCTAAGTGTATGTTATGTTTACAACCCGGAGAGAGTAAGTAGATTGCATGAACCGTTGATCTCTTACTCCTTGCAGCGTTTCATAATCACACTAATATTATAAAGGCGAAAGTTTTTGTATGTTTGTTACTTCTTCACGTTCAAACGGTTCATAAATCTTGTTATAAAGGTAGCTGACTTTTATCCCGAATAAATTTAGTGTTCCAGTTTCAAATTTAATACGCAGCTAGTAATCCATAAATAGGAGTGGGTTGTGATTACCGCTCGAAGTTGCCAAGAATCGAATGCCACCTTAAGAAATTAATTGTTTAATCCCCTCTCTTCTTCCAGGCGGCTGGTCCTTCGGAACCCAGAAGTTCAAGGAGATGTCCGCATCCCGCTACGCTCGTCAGACCTTCATCTACTCCGCCATCCCGTACCTTAGGGACCGCAACTTTGACGGTTTGGACGTGGACTGGGAGTACCCCAAGGGAGGAGACGATAAGAAGAACTTTGTGCTGCTATTGAAAGGTAAGTCAGGTTAAATTCTAACGCTCTTATTTCAACATTGTCAGAATCAGGTAAATGACTTCCACCGCTAGTCATTATTAGCCATATATCGCTACCATGACCGATCTTGTATCATTCGTATCCAGCGGAATCCAGTGACCGACACCAAGCCCCCAGTCCACCTTTGCTGACGATCGCTAGGACCGAAAGAAATTGAAAAATGAGCTACAAAATGATGATATCGAGAAAAGTGCAAATTATGTTCATCATCACGTTATTCAGTCTAAAATCTACGAGAGAATTAAATCCGATAATAAACTGTGAAGTAATGTCGTCATTACTCAAAAAAAAGCAATGCACAAACAAAAGCAAATCTAATTATCTTATCTTGCAAATGAACCGATACTTTTCGTGCAAGACTATTCTAGTCTTGTGAAGATTTTTCCAAGCCACACAAGAATTTCCTCTGCACGATTTTCAGAATCACGTATATAATATGTGAAAAGCACACGGCATAAGTTTTTATTAAAGAAATAACAGTCATATGAAACGCGTGACGAAATGGTACTGTTTTTAAAATGAACCAGCAATTCAGACAGCAGTAAAACTTGATTGCAAGCCAATGTTCTTTAAATTAAATATTAATTTTACTATCAAAACAAAAATATCCAATCCTACAAACAATGCTAGATATAATCAAAACAAGAACGAATAAAAAATTCAAATACTCTGACTTGAACAAAATAACGCTAAAAATAAAAACATTTGTATCCAAACTACTCAAATATTGGCAATTTTGTTGAAACCAAGCCATGCATTGGAAAATAAAAACAGATTCATCTAAAAAATAAACTGAAGTAAACATTTTTTTCCAATACGAAGCCAAAACACACGATGGCACTTTAGAATCGCTTCTCGTATCTTACATTCGTCTTGCAACGATTTTATTAGAGAAAAAACAAGAGAGCTCTTGTAAATAATGAACTACCCCTAGGTTTTTGCAGTAATTGTAGAGAAGGCTGCCATTTCTGATACAAGGTTTCCGTTCGGGGGTTTCACGGTATTCCTATGCAAAATAATCCTGGGTACATTACTATAGAGGTTTCAAAGACACATAGGTACAATACATCTAAACTTCTAGCCTATGTCTATAACTTTCGTTTGGAAAATATCTATAATTTACAGACGTTTAATTATTTGCAGTATTATATAGTCCTACCTGTTCTAACTTGGGGCACAAATATTAAAGTAATGTAGCAAAATATATTAGCGACAAAAATATATCAATGTTAATGTCAGCATCTAAATATTATGTTATTCGACATAATATTGTTTATCTTTATTTTAAAATTAAAACAATAAACAAATAAAATATTGTATTTATTTGTTTATTTTGAAATAGTGTTCATAGTTACTATACCTAAGTATACAATATTTTTTTGCCGGTATTAAAAATTATCGTCTAGATGAGAAGATCCACTTTATCAGACATGATATCGAACTTTTTTATAGAAATCGATAAAATTCAATGAGCTCATGGTATTAATATTATATCGACATCTTTTTCATCGCTACCAAATCCCTAGAACGTGCCCAGAATTAGCACAGGTATGATTATAATAATAGGTAGGTATAAATTATACAGGTACGATCGGTGTTTTGTTTTCGAAGGGGAACACATAAATTCATCAAAGTTGTGAGTACTTCCCGAGTACTTTACCGCAGAGTTAAAGCTATAGAATTGACGCAAAATTCTCTTAGATGGGATTACCGTGGTTGCTCTTGAATTCTCTCTGCCCAGTAGAGTTCACTTTAAATCGTATCGGGAAGAGCAATATCTGCTCCCGACGCGGCTAAATATCGGCGACATCGGACATCGCAGGTGCAATGGTGTTTTCTATACTAAAGGGCTTATCTTGCTAATACTACTTAGACACATACGACTTTTCATCCACGGAGGTTGGATCGCTTGCGGGCGAAATTGATACTCCGTATTTGTTTTGGCAGAGTTGCGGTAGAAAGGGGTAGCTGTAATTCTTCTTTTTTATGAGAGACTGTTGACATAATTTAAGTGAACTCGATATTTATGTAACCCATTTATTTACACAACAACTTGTTAGGAGGTTGTTTCAACACTGCGTGCCAACTGCAGATATTCTTGTAGATTGTTTTGCTTACAATACGATAAAATTGTAGGAAACTGTAAGAGTAATCATCGTTAGTGATACCGTGTAGTGTCGATTTTTGCTTATTTTTAATTAAGGAAAGCACACATGTATAAGTACCTCTTATAATCATAAATTCCTTTGTATCATTTGCTATCAGAGTCATTGCGTTATTTACAAATCTTTTACTTTATAAACACGTATACCAAATCAAAATATGAAAACGGTCGTATCGGCGTAAAATTGACGTAGTCTATAACTATTATACAATTCTAAAATTGTACTGAAAGTTAGTTTTCTATGGTTTCCGGAAAAACTTAATAGCGTGATGCAGGATCGTCGGTTGTTTTGTATGGGCGTTCAGCGCTATTCCTTTCGCCGTCTGTTTTCATAATTTCCTTTGTCCTCGCATCACGCCGAAACGGCTAGTCAGATTATAACCAATTTTTCGTACAGGAATAGTTTGACATCCAAAGATGGTTATATGGATACTTTTACTTGTCTACGATGAAGAAAAAAAAATACGCAACGAAGTTGCGGGCACGTCCTAGTTTGTATATTTATTCTATCTCTTATCTCAAAATACAATCATTTCGAAGTGTCATTAACACACGAGACTATAAATTCAATCTTGCAATCTTGTTTGTTACGTAAGCATTATAAAACAGTTAAAATGTCACTAGACCGCGATTTACAAATTATGGCTGCGAAAATGCCAAATTCCGAGCATTTCGTTAAAACAGTTGGCCAATTTTGGTCATGGAGCTATTTTTAAAGCCGTCACTTTCGCGTAATGAATGTAGCTTATCTTTTGTGATTATAAAATAAAATATTATGTCGCCTATCACTTAAATGAATAAGAATTTAAGTAATCTCTCTTTCTCTATTATGTGTCATATATAATTATATATGTCCTTGCAGACGATTTATGGTGTAATGTTCGGGACTTTCAGGAGACACCGTTTTTGGTAGCTAACTTAACCGATACGAGATCGACACATTCTACCGCAGGCCTGACAAGAGAAGTTTGCGGCAGATGGTGGTAGTATGTGTCATATACCGATTTAAGTTCACGTTTTTTCTATGGACATATAATATAGTTATGACTTCAGGGTTCGATTTTCAGATTAAACTCTTATCAGCATTAATGACAACCCTCTTCTATTGCCTTGTAAATAAGAGTACAATTTGCTTTCATACCAGCAAACTTTTGGCTACTAGAGAGACAAATTTTGTTTAGTTCCATCTTGTGTATGACCTTTATTAGAACGATGCAATTGTCTCCCAATTTGGCTGGATGGTTATTTACCACCGCACATTTATTCATATCTTAATTATGCCCTACTTTGGTTTATCTACCCTAAATATACGTATCAATAAAAGTCCACCTCGAGCATTGCCTTTTTAATTTAGTGAGATATAAGCATACCTACGTTTATAAAACGCTGTCTCGTTGACCTCACTATAATCGGTCAAAAGATTTCTTTAAGCCGTACGAAGCCTGCAACATTTGTTTACATAAGGTCATCTGTCCACTAGGGAAGTGACCGCAATATAATCGATATCAGCTTTATCGATATTCCCGTGCTTCGCTGCACCTGTCGCCACCACTTTAGTGTTGTAATGCCGGGCAATTTTAATTGACATCGATTAACTAATTTAACTGTTATTGGTCTGCAATATTTGTTAAAGGTGAATGTTTAATTGTAGTAGTCAAGTTTTGCAATATATTTATGTTAATATATAGTTTATTGCCTTAGAAGGATTTTAAAATTGATTGGTTTTTTAATGAAGGACATCGTTTTATTGCTGTAGGTTTTTATGACTATCTAATTTGTACAAAGCTACCAATAAAGTTGTTATATTTCATTTTTGAATTAGTATAATAACATGCAAATAGTTAAGTAATTAGAATACTTAATACTCGTATAAATATTTAGTACATTATTTTTCAATTAAATAATTTGCAAGGTTTTTCCGTAATTAAAGCGTGCATGTAAATAAAATAAATATACAAATTCATAAGTAAAAAAAGATTTACAAGTAATGAACTATACCGTTTTATACCTCGTATTTTTATTAATAGTAAGTTGATAAATATCAGAAACAGAAAACTGTTACTATTAACACACGCATTCCCATTACGGTTCTAGAAATAAATTATTTGAATGTTATCGGTAGATCTAACGAGAATTTACGCCGTAGATTTCATGTTAATTTTTACCTTGTTGAATGCAAATGGCCGAATGTCTCACATTTGACATTTGAGTAAAACACAAAAATATATATAATTTGCTTATGTTCTAGAAAGCTGTAGAATAGACAAAAATATAAACATTATGTTTGACTAAATGTGGAAAAGTAAGTTACATTAATTGATATATCGATTTTGTAAGCAAAGCTGTTACATTCTAACTTTGCAAAATATCTTTCATAACTCAGTATTATAAAAAAACACGTTAAATATTTTATTTCTAGTAACAATTCATGTCATCATATTATAAACGTAGCAATAATGTATAAGTCACAATCATAACCTAAACTAAACCTAATAATGATTTATTATAATGAAGTACATATAAAATTTGTCGGCGAATTAGCAATGAGCACTTAAACTATTGTCTTAGCTTATGTAACTAAACTCAAACTATCAGAAACAAATTCGTGACAACCAATACTCATTACCGTTTTCCCGAAACTTGCCGCGGCCATTATAGTAATTGGTTATTTAATCGATATCGATAAATCATGTTGCGCATCACTGGTCCCTCGGAACTCGGTGCACGTTGGCTCATGCTAGGACGGCACGCTTTGTCGTGGCTCATGCTTGTGACATCGCCAAGCCAAATTATGATATAAAGCCTTGAGAGCGACTTCAGCATCTTGATGCGATGGATGTGGTTTAGAATTACAAGTATCAATTAGATGAGATACGTCATAACTCTACAGGCTACATATTGCGGATGGTACTAGTTTATTTCACTGGCAACGACAAATTTTTGGTAACTGACGTTAAAAGTCGGTAAATGTCACTAATGTAAACACAGGAAACAGGACTAAATTTTCTGCCAAAACTATCGACAGTGATGATAGTTAAGTTTTTTTCAATATGATTCAGTATTTACTTCGCAAGGAGAACGAAGGATTGAGCAGCATTCCGGTAATCAATGTTTTGAATTTGGTTAATGAAAAATCCTTGACGTTTAATAATGCAAATATATGGCGAATGCACATTATTGCCATATGAAAGCTGTTTGCAGCGCCACTAACCCTGGGCCAGATCGACGCTTGCCGGGCTATACCAGCTAACATTTTGTGGAAGAATGTGTAGTCTATGACAGTTGTTAGTTATTGACTGAACGAGCAAAGGGTCTCCTTTTCAGCTTGACCAAAATTTCTTTTGTATGTCCAATTTTCCAACTCTTCTCGCCTGGTCGTATTTTGTTAACGCCTGGCAGTTTTTCGAAATGTTTCAATAGCGGGGATTCTTTGACTATTGTCAAAGTATGGCAATAGGTACAGCTAGCCTTCATATCCAAGTTTAAGAAATAATTTCGCAATAAACCGTGATGGGCAGATAGAACCCAGCTTCGTGAGGTTTTTGTCATGAAAACGTAATTTGTTTCCATTGTTTACTTTAGATAGTGATGATTCGCATTTCTCGTGATCTAAGTAGGTTGTTTATAATTATAACGAACTTATTTATTAATAGATAAGTTACCTATGTGTCTTTTCATTTGTGAAGGTAATTTTATGACTAAACCAGCAAACAGAAACGTTAAATTGACTACACATACATATAGCACAAAACATACACTCAGTATAGAGAAACATCCCTGTAATCTTTGTAAAGGCTTCCCTAAAACAAGGTCAATGCTCAATATCTGTTAGTTTGTGTAAAGTTTGTTTGTGCTGTTGTGTGTGCAAATAAATATTTCTTTATTTTTTCTTTCTTTCTAAAATTGACTGAAATTCACTGTAGGGTGTGAGTACGTGACCAACCGTGAGGTACCGAAAGCTCAGCAGTTAGTTTCATTGCTCGTAATTTTCCTCATTTATTTATTTAATTTAAACTTTATTGCACAAACCAAACAAGTACAAATGGCGGACTTAATGCCACACAACATTCTCTACCAGTCGACCATAGGGCTGAACAGAAACATTCAGTTGATGCAGGGTCTACGAGTATAACGTTCGTAGACAATGTGTTCGGGCAAAACAGGCGCGCGTTCATAGCTAGTTTTAGCAACATACATGTCGCCATGCCCTACGACCAATTGCGCTGCTCTCTTAAGTATTTTACTCTGTATTGACGTGTAATGCCAGCATAAGAGACAGTATGTTGTGTGCTCGCGGGGACCCACAGGTACCGAAAGTACAGTCGGCTCCATTGCTCGTAATTAAACGCCGTGTGCGTGGCGCAAACAACCGCCTCTGACGCCTTAATGAGATCTAGTCCTACTGCTACATTTTATGGAGGAAGACTTATTATTATCAATTGTTATCATATTCCGGGGCTTTCGGTGGACGGTTGATTTGACGCTACACTTTCGGCGTAGTGTTGAATCACTTGTACACCGTAAGCTCGGTGTATGATTATTAATGCATTACAGCGAAAAGATCATACTGAATAAGTTTAGTGATTTGAACGGAATTTAAGCAGTGTTTGAGTATTAAACCTATGGAGATGCCAAACACGGGCGCACTCCTCTGCCAATGTACTAGTTAGTCAAGTTGACGTATGGCGTTGTAATTATGTTATGTGTTTTACTTATTTTGTACTGTGCGTTTATCGCAATGGCAGTTTTTGTGTCTGTGATTCTGTGACTGTGAGGGTGTGTGCATTCATATTTTGGTGATGTGCTGTACGTGAATGAATGTATTTGAAAAAAAAAATGAATTAGTGATAGAATGAATGAATATGTAAATAAAGGACGACGCGTTTGGCTCGGTTTATAGACAGCTGCCTACTGAGTCGGCGGTCCCGGGTTCGAATCCCGGCCGGGGCAAATAGTTGTGCAAATATTTGTTCTTGGGTCGATTGGGTGGGTTGGGATGGATGTTATCTATATATGTATTTTATATATTATGTATATCGTCATCTAGTACCCATAGTACAAGCTTTGCTTAGTTTGGGACTAGGTCGATTTGTGTATGATTGTCCCTTATTTTTTTTTTTAAAGGTATATTTAAATGAATGAATGAAGGAATGAATATTTATTTGCATTAATCATGGTACAATTGGTCTTGGCGCGTCGTGACTCCCTCGCTTCCCGCTAAGGCTAAAAATATGTTTGTATAATACGTTTGACATCTCCATTGAGCTAAATACTCAAAGAAATTTCTGTATAACCCAACAATCCAAGCGATCTTGTTTAATAAAATCAAGTATCTAACGCTGCAATATTAATAGCTAGCTTAATTGGCAATAGCGTGGTCAAGAGTCTGTGCGATTGCGGCTTATTGCCACTTGCATTCGTTATTGCGATGTCGGTGGAGAAATAAAGCGACTACATTGGCTTTATTTCAATATTGGAGTTAGGTTTGAACGCAGCAGCTGAAAAAGTAATAGACGTGATATTATTAACACTTTCGTAAGTACAAGTTTGAAACACGTCGGAGATATCGAGGTTGAAAACATAAAAAAAAAACAAAGTTCTTCCATTTCTAAATAAACTCGCTACAGAGCCACAAGTAAAAAAATTTAATCTTTATTTATTTAATACCTATATCCTAATTTCTGAATTACTCATGTGTCAATTGATGATAATGAGATGATGATGATGATGTTCTGATGATGCAACTGCCATAACTTACTCAGCCAACGGACGTTTGTGCAAAAAAGTATCATTTTAACATGTAACACTCCTTTTCCGCACTTGTGCGCCACGGAGAGAGCTATTACCAGACCGCCCGCCGCCCGCAAATCCTTTATTGCGCTGCTAACATGGCAACATGAATTATTTTTTAATTTCACGTATTTAGTAGCCCGGGTTTCCTTTCGTGCGGTTTAGCAATGTTCATGGATAGAATTAAATGTCATATATAATTAGGTTGTTAAAAAGAGTTTTTAAGTAGCTCAAATTACTTGAAGCTTTTTATCAGAAAGTCGTTCTACGCTTTATAATATGCTAGGTGCGCCGCGCGGTGTTACCCGTTCATCCCACGGGAACACTATATTTTTCGGGATAAAAAGTAGCCTATATTAATCCAGGGTGTCAGCTACCTATATACAACAATTTATCAAAATTGATCCATTTGGGCGTGAAGAAGTAACAACTATACTAATACCTAAACAATTAAACACACTCGCATACTTTCGCCTTTATAATATTAGTGTAATGTCTATTGGAAAACGCAACATGCATCTTTTTTGGAGTAAGTAAATTTAGATATGGATTAAAGAAATAAAATAGTTCAAGAACCATTTATAAGGGATAGCAATGGAGATTGAAGTTAAGGTTTGGCTGTAAGTGCAAAAGAAAAAACATAGAGCAACGATAACTTTTTTTACTTCTGTTCTATTAGACCATAATATTAGACTAGTCAGACTGTAAACTAATACGCAGTATTTCTAATGTAATTTTATTAAACATTCTAAATATATGCAATCTAGATGTTGCGCCATATTTTTATATAACGCCTACCTTTTATATCTGATACCACATCACAAACAACACGGTTTTATTTTATTTTCTGTCGACTCTTAAACTGACTCAATAAGACCCGAGTGCATATAAAGGAAGTATTGTGTCATCCGAAATGCATCTTGTCCTTAGCATTTCGCACAAGGTCGGAAATCTGACTTTGTTGGTTCTACGTGAACTCTATGACCTCACGATAATATGGTGTGGCTACAACCACAGATTAACAGGCTACAACATAATCTGATGGTGTAGTATAATAAACAACAGCTTTAAATTTTATCACTATTAGTTTCAATTAACCTCCATTGGATAATTTGCTCTTTATCGATATCTCTCGCCATCTTGAAAAGTGTTGAAGTGCGTTTAAAGATATTCTTTAAACCATTGAAACAAAGATAAAAACACAAAGAGGTCTCGTTTAAATATTTTTTGTGCTTTGATCTTTTATTATACATGTTTCATCATTTTGAGTGAATTCCTGTTCAACGAAAATGAAAATATCATTATGGTTGTTGCTTCGAATAGAACACCCTGTTATGGTGGACACTGCTATCTAGATCTTTTACATAACAGCCCTTGGACATAATGTCGACGTGTGTAACGTTATGACTAGGTATATAATAATATATGTAATGTCCAAACAAAAGCTAAAAATAAAAGACTACAAAAGGTTGTAACTTGATCTATACAAAACCAATCTAAGAAATATATTTATCTATGAATGGCGATGTGAGTAACGTTATGACTGTAATAATATATGTAGTGTCAAAACAATCACAACAGAAGCTAAAAATAAAAGACTACAGACGGTTGCAACCTTCCCAAAACCAATCTAAGAACTGTATCTGCATTGGTTATTAGGTAATTATAATATTTATGTCAAAATCTACGCAATTGGATAGGTACGTATACGTGTGATACGTCTACGAACGCGCGCTGCTTTTGTGAGCGATGCTGGAAGGCGGGTTGGATCACCCTGGTATAGTGACCCCGTCTTGCCAAAAAAGCTCTACAATTTGTCGCCTTTTCGCCCTGCATATACGTTTGGCCTGACAGACAGACATACTTACAAGTCAGTTAGCGCAAGTGGCAGTGATACCTGAATGTAATCAGCAGAGTACTCCGTATTGTAGTCAAATCCACAAACGCTTGTGGGCTGCCTATAACAGCGTTAAAAAACATGGCTTAATACTTTTGCTAATTGATATTATTTGGGCCAATCAACTTTGTTCTGTTGCTCGTTGTCTTGGTGATAGCTCCTTAGTGCTTTAAACTACGATACTCGGTTGTTATATTTGCCAAAATCTTTGCAACTACAACAGTTATAAGCCGATTCTTTTGTAGATCTTCTGACAATACCAGTAATATAAATTATCAAAAAGAAAACTTTTTTGTACAGGACGAAAAAGATTGCTTTCTGTCTCTCATGGCGACTAAGCCGTGTTCATATCGCTTAGGCATTTATTTATATTTAATTAATTTAACGTGTGATTATCATTAAATTCAGTGCGCAATTGTCCGTGAATGTGATTCCGGACCAGCATAAAATAAGCAACATGTTTGGTCCTCTGTCCCTAATATTTCCGCAAGTACCTTCTATATACTACCTCGATCTTGATTAGGCCTAAATATAAGCAGAGTCATTAGAAACCTAACCTTACCAAACTCATGCCTCAGTTTCACGTTAAATTCTTTCTAAACAATAAAGAAAAAACTAAGTTTACTGGCGAAGATAATCTTAAAAGTCTTAAACAAATATGCTAAAACATCATTGGAATTTACATTTCACAAACCGGTTGAAAATAATCCCGAGGTATTGTCAGATATTTCAAAGTCTACAAACGACACTTTGTAGGTATTGAAGGACTTAATTTTATTGAAACAGTTGACCCGCGTAGCCCTCCATGGTGCGAGGGTCTGATTACATTATAAAGGGTGCAAGTCCCTTTTAAAACCTTATTTTGTAACACCAAAGGATTATGTTTTTTATGTTCATTTTATTTTGAACGTTTGTGGAAACTTTACGAAGGTTACCGTGAGACTTATCAGTGGAAAAATGGCGTAAAGACATTTAAGCTATTTGGTGTAATTGACACTGCTACTGTTGATATAAGAACTTGAATGGGGTCATGGAAAAGCTGTAGGTTACGCTACTTTTCCATTGACACAGTCATATAAGGGTACAATATTTCATACGCTAAAATTACAATGGCCGATATCAAAGGTTTATTTTGGTTTCCTACCATATCTCTTTAGGTTTATGATTGAAATTCGACTAGATTTTTTAGGAGTTGCTAGCATTAATAATTGTCCAATTTAGTTTATGGGTAATTTGTATGTGTGATAACGGTCAAAAAGGATTTATGATATCTCCAATCAAGGGACAGAGTAATCATGACCGTGTTTCGTAATAATCAGATAGTGTAAATGTAAATAATAAATCGGGGAATTTGTGGGCTACATTCAATATATAGTATAAAACAATAGTACATTACTGCAGACGCCGGGAAATAAGGGCTTGCCGGCTGAGTAGATATAGACGGCCTACCGTAAGGGAGGCCGTCTAGTGATACGAAGCCGGCAAGCCCTTTTCACGGCTAAGGCATGTATAGTGCTTTTCTCAAAGATATGCAATGAAATAAAAAAATGCACCACTCAAAAAAACATAATTCAGCTGTTCAGCTAGTTCATGAACACAGACGCCATGTTTAAAAAAGGTATATTAATTTTCCCTCCAATCCCTCTATTTTTTTTCTTTAATAAGTCGTCCACGTGTGTAGTGTTCGAATATTATAGGGCCATTATACACAACCTGATAATAAGAATCTTAATTTCTATAATAAATAAAATAAAGGCAGGGGATTTTTAATATTGTCTCTGGTGACTTACGTATTTTAAGACAGTATTTTAAATATATTCATCAACACATTGAATCATACAGATTTGTATCCTTAATATCAGTTCGTGTGTACTAGGCATTAACGCGGATATTGTTGGTCTGATGGCTGAATGTGTAGCTATAAAAAATATATATATATATATCAGCTGTTCATAAACACAGACGCCATATTTACATTAAAATTAAAAACAAATTACTTCCCGGCCTAGGCCTTCAATTTTGTATGAAATTCCTTTACAGTTTTCTCGAATTGTTCCGCCCGAAACTTGACACTTCGAAGCCTGTTTTAACGCACGTTATGACGAAATTTCATTGCATTTTTGAGAAAAGTCGCTTCCTGCTATCTGTCCCTATGTATGCTAAGATCTTTAAGACTACGTATCTATAAGATGGCGTTAGTAATAAAGTCTGTACTTTTCGATATTTCGTGCGCTTGTCCCGATGGCGACTTGTCCCGAACGCCCTTATGTTTAATAAATAAAAATAAATAAACTTATATAGATAAATAAGTACATAAAATACAACTAACGTCCATGACCCATGTACAAATATTCGAGTTCATCACACAAATATTTGCCCTTGCCGGGATTCGAACCCAGGACCGTCGGCTGAGTAGGCAGTTGCTTAACCACTGCGCCAACCGCGTCGTCAAATGTTAATTTCAATCGATTTGGGCCCGTGATTATATTTCCGTATACCTATAGTTGAAGGAAATCGGAAATCCGCTGTAAATGGGGACTGACATCGAGGCTCTTTCACTGATTGCAAACTGAATTAATTCTACTGCCAAATATCTGAGATATTCGTTAGATTCCCATTCTGTGAGCTAACGAATGGATTGGCGTCAGTCGGGCCCGAGAGATTAATTTATTTTGCGGGCAATTAATACGAAATAAATTAAGATTCCACCAACAGCAATATGCAAACTAACCAACTAATTAATTAAACTAGAACAGTATCAATCAAGTCTTCTTGTCTTTGGTTACGACCTAAAGTAGATTGCGAATTGAGTCATGGAGACGCAAGTTTACAAAAATACCCATGTTCACTGTAATATATAACAGGAGCAAAAAATTAAAACATAGATTCTACCCCTCAAACTGAACAACATTTATTAAACAACTTTTAAAAATAACTCATATATAATTTAAACCTGTAAAATAAAGTTTATTCAAAGAAGCAATGTATTGCGAAACATTTGATATTTAGTAAAGTAACAGCCATGTCAATGCTAAGGCGATGTCAATGTTGGCCGGCGTACATTGAAAATGCTATTTACTTTGTTTGAAATAATGAACATATGAAAACAGTATTTAAAAAAAAAAAGTTTCTGAACAAATGTTGTTCAGTTTGACGAGCAAAATCTATGTCTTAATTTTTTGATCCTGTTACAGGGCCCACATGGTATACCATAGATATAATTATTCCATAAATTATGATCTCTCTGTATATGGGAGGGATTTTTGCCAATCCAGTTGCGTTAAGTTTGCGTCTCATATTTTATACCCGGTATGATTTGATCATATTGAAACGTGACGTGAAATGTCACTTTATGTAGCTCGCGTTAAAGTTGATATACCCGAGAAATCGCTATTTGGCCATATCTCAAAGAACACTCAAATTAGAGGTCACCTGTAGTATAGGTACTATTTAAACAAAAACAGTGAATTCTTTCTAGTTGTGTCGGGGCTTTTATATAATTTCAGAGATGACAATTTTCCCTTGAGCTTTATATAGATTATTACTAACTTTCCGAGCGGTAAAGGTAATTGATGAGCATATGTCACGATACATGTCAAACGACACAAAATGCTCGCCGCCATGACATCCGTCAGCTAAATCACTGCTCATTCAATCTGCTGTCACTGTGACGCAATAAATAACTTTTTACTCCTGTACGACCGTGGCCAACATCGTATCGTGTAGGGTCAGCAAATGCGTCTAATGATTTTTGCTGTCTGTACACGTGTAGATATATGAGTATTGCTGGTCACCTTGTGATCATTTTATTTATTGATCTTCGTAAAAATCACGTGAGTGCTGTATTTTATTCGTTGTTTGTGTCGTCATTGGTCGTTAGAGCAGCTCACAAGATAGTCCCCCATCTTTGAAATCACGAACTTGAAAATATGCAATAAATTATATTCTGTTCATAAGTAATAATGTATTACTTCTACGTGTCCATTTCCATAACGCGTCCGTCTCATTGCGCATTCCCGTTAAATTGCTAGCCCTTTCATTGCTATAATGGGATTAGTGATATCATATCACCTAAAGGCAGTGAAAGTCTTAATCTGCAGCCATTATGTTTTAGTTTATCTCTGCTCGTTATCTAATAAAGGCAAGTAAAGGACCTAATCACGGGAAACCCAGCGCTTGTGGTGCTTATTCGCTCAGCTTTCTAAAACCTACGCTTTAGCAGTAACTTTCTAAAAGTATCCTATTTACTTATATGCAATCTCCCTTGAATATCAACTCGGTAAATTGGCAACATGCCATTTGAGAACAGCTTGAAACAGATCAATGAGGAAAATATCTTAAGACAAGTCTACTTGTGTGTAAGATAGGATTCTCGGACGATTTTTCTGCCATGGATTTTCACGAATATTTTCTTACTCGCGTAGTATATTTTTTTCTTCACTTGTCCTGATTTAATGTAGGTTGTTTTTGTTTTTTGCTTTATAGATGAGCTTTGCAAAGTTATGTATCTAGTATAATTTTTTTGGTCTTCTTTCTTCACCCGCCCAGATTTAATCTGGTAGCTATTAGTACCTGTTAAAGTGTTTTTTATTTTTTTTGCTCTCAGTTTTAGACTAGCTTAGCAATAGGGGATATTCTTGCAAAGTTTCATCGCTATCTACGACTAATATGTTTATTAATCACTGAACGATAACGACAAAATGGACTGTATAATTAAAAGAGAGTCCACACAACTACCGTGATTCTATATGCATGAATTTATTGTGTTACGGCTTTAAGATGGGATTGCGTGTCGGCTTACCTGGCGATCTCTTAGGCGGAGCTCAGCGTCTGGGGAGGGCAGTTCCTTGGGCTTACCCAGTGCTGGATCCAGATACGGTCTTACCCTCAGTCCTACCACTAAGACGCACATACAGGTGAACAGAAGCCGAGTCGCAATCGTAACAGCTTTTAGATGGAAATTAAATGACTTGATGCACTGCCTTGGCTCGCGAAGCCCGAATTATCGATAAATCTTGGGCTACTTTTCAAAAGTTCAACGTGCTCGAATCGCACGTATCGACAGACTCACTGGGTTGCCGCACTAATTCGATAGTGATGTGACAACCTGTGTTGCTAGACTAATAATTAAAATTCTACCATAAATCGGCAATATTCAACATACCGCCCACCTAAATACGACGGCATACTCAAGAATGCCGCGGTATTTAATGCGATAATACTTAAACTACGAAAAGGTGCTGTTACGAACAGTACTTTAACTAAAATACGACTACAACGAGAACTTAAAACTACTACAATTTTAAATTACCTAAACGTTATGCGCCACTGGCAAGGGACAAATCTTGACGACTGGTCTTTTGTACTGGCCAGCAGCAGTTTTAACCGTAACCACTCTACATACACCGTCTGCACCAGGGTGCAGTGCAACGATACGCCCTAACGGCCATTTAAGGGGATCTAGCGATTCACCAGCTATGAGCACCATAGATCCCACGGTGATATTAGAATGAACCTTGTCCCACTTTGCCCTTTGTTGGAGTGTGTGTAGGTACTCAGTTTGCCATCGGTGCCAAAAGGCTTGGTGTATTTGTTGAATGAGCTTCCACCGCTGCTGGACGCTAATTTTCAAATCTACAATTTTTTCCTCGGGCATAATCGACAGAGGTTCTAAGGTTAGGAAATGACCCGGGGTTAAAGCAACGAGATCATTGGCATCTGAGCTATGAGGCGTCAAGGGGCGCGAATTTAACATTGCCTCTACTTGTGTAAGCACGGTGTAAAATTCCTCGAACGTCAATCTCTGTGCACCGACAGCACGAGCTATGTGCGTTTTTACTGACTTGATTCCTGCTTCGGCTAGACCATTAAAATGGGGACTCCCAGGAGGACTAAACGAAAACTTAATTTCTTGAGACTCCGCAGCCTTTTGCATGATAGAACCAAGATAGTTACTAGCACCGATAAAATTTCTTCCCTGGTCGGAAACAAGATGGCTACACCGGCCACGACGGGCGATAAAGCGTCGCAAGGCGGCCAAAAAGGCCTCCGTGGACAACTCGGATGCCAGTTCGATATGTATAGCTTTCGTGGAGGTACACACGAAGACACAAATGTACCCTTTAAAAGTTCTGGCACCGCGACCTCGTCCGAAAGCTATGTTGAAGGGTCCACCGTAATCGACAACTGAATTCGAAAAACATTTAAGTTGGTTTACACGATACGATGGATAATTGCCCATAAACGGGGCAGGGGCGAGTTGGGGACGAACACAAAAACATTTAACACAACCAGAGATTACCGATCGAATGGCACGTTTACACGACAATATCCAGAAATGTTGTGCAATGAGATTTTGGAGGGTTTGCGCACCAGGATGCATAAATCGAATATGATATTCCTGTATGATTAGGGACGTGAGGCGGTGGGAGCGGGGTAATAGAAGAGGGTGCTTTGTTTCAAAGCAGGTCTTGGCATTAGCCAAGCGACCGCCCACCCTGAGAAGACCCGCCTCGTCAACGAAAGGCGACAATTTGCGAAAACTCTTGGGAAGCGAGTTTGACGAACCCTTTTTAAGAAGTTCGAACTCCGACGAAAACTCATTCTCTTGCACAATTTTCACCAAAAACATGAGTGCCTTGTGAATCTCTGTTGGTTGTAAAGACCCAACGATACGATGTCCGACAATTAATTTGCAGTTCTCCGAAAAACGAAAGCAATAAGCTAATACATGTTGTAGCATTTTTAATGACGAGAACCTTTCGAGAAGAGTGTCTACTAGCTCAACCGTATTAGACACTAAGAGAACGGTAATTTTTTGCTCTTCATGGAGAACGTCACTATCTATTGATAATGCCGACTTCGGCCAATTTACTCTGGGATACCTAAGCCAAGAGGGCCCGTCCCACCAGCAAGCTTGGTTAACCAAGTCTTGAGGTAGTAACCCACGTGATCCACAATCTGATGGATTATCTGTGGTTCTGACATGATGCCAGGAGTCAGGAGGAACAATTTCTTGGATGTGGCTAACACGATTAGCCACAAACGTTTTCCACTTGGAAGGACACGATTTAATCCAAGTCAACGCGACACTTGAGTCCGACCAAGCGAACACCTCATTTACAGAGTGAAAAGGTTTCAGAGCCTCCACGACTGACGCTATCAAATCCGATAACAGAACCGCAGCAACCAGTTCAAGACGTGGCACCGATAATTTACGCAGGGGAGCGACTTTGGACTTGCCACAGACCAATTGGACGGCGATATCACCGTTCTTACCTAACGTACGACAGTAAACGACGGCACAAAAGCCTCGTTCTGACGCATCACAAAAACCATGGAGCTCTAGTATGTCAAACTCCACAACAATACGACGAGGAATAGCCACAGAGCTCAGCGACGGAAGCTGAGCTTTGAATGCTTGCCATTCAAGCCTGATGTTTTCTGGTATATCGTCATCCCATGAAACACCAGAAACCCAGAGCAACTGCATCAAATACTTGGCGAGAAAAGTTACAGGCGAAATAAAGCCCAATGGATCATGGATCCTGGCTATCTCCGAAAGGATGGTGCGCTTCGTGCATCGACCGCCATGAGAAGCCGCAATACGAAAACGAAAAGAATCTGATTGGGGTTGCCATAACAATCCCAATATCTTGAGCGAAATGTCAGACGTTTCATCGAAATGTTTAAAGTCCTGTGAGTACAGGTCCGAGGATGGAAGGTTGTCCAGGAACTCGCTACTGTTAGAGGTCCACTTCCTCAGATGGAAACCACCCGAGGACAATATTTTCGTGAGTTCCATCTGAACTGAGCGGGCCTGCTCAACAGAATTCGACCCAGTGACGACGTCATCAATGTAAATATCGCGAGCGAGGACAGCTGAACCAGCTAGATATTCTTCTGCAGCGTCACTGGCCAGCTGAGCCATGGTACGAAGAGCTTGGAATGGCGCAGCCGAGACTCCATATGTTACCGTTTTTAAACGATAGTCACGAACAGGACCGGAAGCCGAGGGGCGCCACAGAATACGCTGGAATTCAGCGTCCTCTCTAAATACCAGAATCTGCCTATACATCTGCTTAACGTCGCCGGTGAATACGACGGCGTGCCAACGAAAGCGTATAAGCAGGTCGAAAATATTTGTCTGAAGTTTCGGCCCAGCGAGAAGGGTGGAGTTTAAAGAAACTCCTCTAGCGTCCTTAGCGCTGGCGTCGAAGACGACACGAAGTGGAGTGGTTACTGAGTCACGCAGTATACCGTGGTGAGGAATGTAATAAAACTGGCCCTCATTTGTGGAAGGAGGATCTTCTTCTTCTTCTAAGTGACCACTCGACGCATAGTCATCCATGAATTCGACATACGACCTTTTGAAGTCAGGGTTGCTATTTAACTTGCGTTCCAACGACTGAAATCGTTTAAGAGCGATTTCGCGCGAATTGAGGAAGGTAGGTTTATTCGTAGGATCGACGAAAGGTAATGGGACTACGAATCTGCCTTCTTCATCGCGGCAGTATTTAGCACGAAAATAATCTTCGCAGCGTTGGTCCTCCTGCGATAGGAACGGTTTAGGTGGAGGACTAACATTTTCTAATTCCCAAAATTTCTTAATGGAATCATCGAGCGACAAGGTTTGCGAAGAATTCGACACGAAAAAACAATGTTTGTTATTGTTACGACGAGAAACGAGAGCATTTGTTGGGAGTTGACTTTTGTCACACCCTCCCATTACCACCCATCCATAGACAGTATGTAAAAGAGTAGGTTGTCCGGGTTCCCCTCGCTGTATGCCAGGTAACAACGATGAAGCGAAAATGTCTGCATTAAGCAGCATGTCCACTGGCGCCGGGCGAGCGAAGTCAGGATCAGCAAGCGATAAATTCTTTAGGTGCGACCAACTTGACGGATCGACAGGTTGTGTAGGTTGGTCGGCACATATCGATGACAAAACGAGAGCTTCGAATTTAATATTCGACGACAAGGTTGTATTACCGAACGGCTTAATTTCGCACGATAGCGAACCGAGCGGTTGAGCGACAGAATTGCCAATGCCGTAAACGGCGTGTTGGCCACGAGAAATGTTAAATCCTAGCTTTTTCACGCAGGATTTCGATATAAAATTACAAGCACTAGCACAATCGAGAAGCGCGCGCACTGGTCGGAATTGACCCAAACTATCCCGAATTAAAACTTTTATAGTCGAAAATAAAATAGTACTTTCCCCAGTCAATGTAGTTAAAACCGTATTGCTATTATTATTGCTACTGGGATTACTAGGCGAAGCGTTATCAGCCACCATGGCCGCGGGCGATTGTATATTCTGAGTGAAATGTAACAAAGTGTGATGCGAACGGCTACACACACTGCAACGAGGAGCGCGACAAGTTTTCACCCTATGAGCATTCGAGAAACATAAAATACACAATCCCTTTTCCTTCACAAAATTAAAACGACCATGGTTGTCAAGTTTTAAAAATTCACTACATTTGGCAAGACCATGCTGACCAGTACAAAAACCACAAGTTGGACCTGAAACTACAAATGCTGTTTTATTTTTAGTCAACAGCTTAATATTTGGAACCTTTATGCTTGAATTTTCTAATGCTTTGCTTCGCTTCTCAATAAAGCTTTTCAAATCATCAAAATTTGGAATATCAACATTTGAAGTAAGTTGTAGTTCAAATGCTTCACGAGTAGCGACATCTAACTTCGACCACAACAAATAATACAGCATAAAGTTCCGGTCAGGAAGGTCAAATTTTGATAAGATATTTAAGTTCTCATTAAATGTGCGAAAAACCCTTTCTAAATCATTCTTGTTTTTAACTATTTCACAATTCAACAACTTTTCATAATAAATAACAGCAATTTGTCTTTTCCTGTCATAATAACTGGACAGCGTCTCATAAGCGTTACCATAATTGTCACCGGACAAAGGGAAACTTTTTATTAATTCATAGGCGGAACCCTGTACACTCGATAAAAGGTAATGTAATTTTTCAACATTACTAATAGTGTTCCGATTATGTATTAGCGAGTCAAAAAGATCTTTGAAGGACACCCAGTTCTCCAATTTTCCATCGAAAGGTTTAATTGATATCTTAGGCAATTTGGCTAAGTTATTTTCTACTATTAAAGGTTTAATTTCCACTTGATCACTTGGAGCACTTGGTGTACTTTGCCTCAGTCGACTTTTCACTAACTTTAAACGATTTTCAAATTCTCGTGTAATATTGTATTCGTTAAGACGTTGTTCCCTTGACAGCGGCCGTAAAATTCGGATTTGCGCTTCATGAAAATCTTTTTCTATGTCTTTAAAGTCCGATTCATTATAACCGTGCAAATCTGAACTTTCGATATGTTCTAAACGCATAATACAATAATCCCGTGCGACACGGTAAGCATCCACAGTTGCCGGTTCTAATTCACTACTATTGTGTTCATCCATTTTATTATAAATACAAACCAAGACACTAAATAAGTAAATATCATACAACACCGCGTAACATAAACAACAATGTAATATAACCTGCAAACTCCAAACGTCAATGCCAATCGAAAGTCGAACTGACGTTTAAGGTTAAGGTTGTACAGATAAGGCTATTTTCACGAAAAACGTTCCGTTGTACGCTTAAAATATATTGAGTCTATGAGTAGGAAATTGTACTGCCAACATAAACGAACGAAAGCGACAAAAGATGGCGTACAATTAACACGACAAATTATAAGCCAAGGCAATTTCTCAAGTACCTACGAAAGTTAAAAATAATCAAATTATTTTATAAAATCACGGAAAATTGCATGAAAACTCACGACAAAAGGTACTTTTCAACAATATCCGGTTCGAAGGACCAAAAAATTAACGATAACGACAAAATGGACTGTATAATTAAAAGAGAGTCCACACAACTACCGTGATTCTATATGCATGAATTTATTGTTTTACGGCTTTAAGATGGGATTGCGTGTCGGCTTACCTGGCGATCTCTTAGGCGGAGCTCAGCGTCTGGGGAGGGCAGTTCCTTGGGCTTACCCAGTGCTGGATCCAGATACGGTCTTATCCTCAGTCCTACCACTAAGACGCACATACAGGTGAACAGAAGCCGAGTCGCAATCGTAACAGCTTTTAGATGGAAATTAGATGACTTGATGCACTGCCTTGGCTCGCGAAGCCCGAATTATCGATAAATCTTGGGCTACTTTTCAAAAGTTCAACGTGCTCGAATCGCACGTATCGACAGACTCACTGGGTTGCCGCACTAATTCGATAGTGATGTGACAACCTGTGTTGCTAGACTAATAATTAAAATTCTACCATAAATCGGCAATATTCAACAATCACAATTCACTTTGAATACTTTTTATTGAGACACAATTTGCAAATCAATCAATCAGTCTCAAAGGTTTTATTTTTTTAATGCGACAGTGGCCCATTGTCATACGAGTATATCTTAAAACGAACATACATATAATTACTCTTTTAACACGTTTAGGATAGGTTTTAATTATTTACTTTTCTTTGCGTTTTTTATCCCATTCCAAACAAACAATGTGCTTAAAAACTCTAAACTTTGATGAGGTCTTTAGAATATTATAATTTCTTCAGATTCTTCTTTTCGCAGAGTATGTCATTGCGATCTGATTCATGAATATTCTTTAGTTCGAAAACAAAGCTGGGCTCTACATTTTATTATTTCGTTTTATTCATATGCCTATCATTTCGTATTCAAGATTTTATCACTCTGGATGGTGCAATGAAAATTGTATTAACTTGCTCACGCAGATGTTACTTTACCCGATTCTACTGTGAGAATTTAATATGTTTCCATATAGTATTCAAATCGTTTTTGATCGGGGACGGTAATATCAAGGTATGCGAGTTCTTTCTACTGTTTGAGATGTATTTATCAGCACACCCCGGGATTTTAGGTGCACGAATCGGCCGACAGTAGGCGTCAAATCATTTGTGCACCAAAAATCCCGGGGTATATTTACTAGGTAATCTTCTTTTAAATCAGTCTCTTCATTAACCCTCTGACTACTTCTGCTCCTAAATTTTGATGCAACCGAATACAAAATTTCAGGTCAGCGTGATCCGTAAACACCGTAACGACTACCTTGCCTAATGTTTACACACTGATGAATGGCTAATTGAAATGCGGTATTTACGTTGTTAACAAGTTATATCATTAAGGTTTACAAGTGCCGTAAACCCGGGTTACTTTAGGGACATTTGGGGCTACTTTCATAGGTTTAAAAATGCAAATATTCATAGCTCGATGGAGAAAATTAAGTAAAAGATTAGGTCATATTAAAGTGTAAAAAAAAATAGGGCATGGCGTAAAAACTCTTTTCCAAAGTAGCCCCTGCATTTTAAAGTCATCCTGTTTTACAAAACATTTTAAGTGAAACATCAAAATAAACAGCTTTCTAAGAAACAAAGTAAGATCTAAGAAACTATTACATCGTTTAAATATGACATTTAACTGACGGTAGGGTACTTCGCGGAATTGTGCTCAAGAGTGTTTAATATTACAATGAATATACGGATTCAGGGAAATTCCATTTGTATGTCGTTTTATTCCTGGGCTGTGGGAAATAAACATTTAACATTTTATTTTCAGAGATAGACTAGACTTGTGGTAGATAGTTTATCATTTCGTAATCTAAAAAAAATATGGAATCCTAAAAATTTAATTGTGAATCACTTTCAGTGCAGCTCCATCCGTTGGTAGAATTTTCATTGTCTCCTTATCACGCTGAAACCAACCTATTGCGGCGCAGGGACAGCTGAAAATCCGAAAATGGTTTAAGAATACTTTTTGTACTACGCTACGATTATAACAGAATTATGTTGAAATCGGTCAAGCCGTTTTGGCGTGATGAAGGGACATACATTTATTTTTTTACAATTTTATAATATTATAATCAACTTTATTTATTTTAAGTCTTAGATTAAGTTTTTCACAATAAAATACAATAAAGAAAATACGACATATAAATAAATTATAAAAAAAACTAACCTAGGGTGCCGCCGGCTGCGGGACCGGTGTTAGGGCTGCAGAGAGGAACCTCCTGACGATGCGCGCCGTGTCCAGGAGTACCGCCTTCTGAATCTGACCCTTGACCCAGCCATACATTATACATTATTATATTTCAGCTAGGTCTTTCTAAACATATTAGCAAACCTCAAACCGGGCCCATGTCACCCCATGTACCGAAGGACGGAGTTCATTAATTATTGGAAGGGTCTTAAGTACGCTGGCTAATGGGCCAAGTTAGGTCCTTTGTAGTGACCATATAGTTAAGTTTTGTGTATTGAAACCAAAGTATAGTATTTCTCCCTCAATCAATCCCTCATTCTCATAAGGGTTTTAGCGGAAAATGGAAATTCTGAGTTTCTAAGAAAATATTCATAAAAAATTCCAGTAAATTTATTCGAAGAAACATTTTCTTTCTGACGAATATCTAACTGTATTTTAATAAGTGTAAAATTGAAGATTTTATGTCATATTGCTGCTGTGTACTTTGTGACCAACATGTCTAATTTCCACATATTTATTAATATCTGCTCTCAAAATCCAACATCTTAAAGTCACGCGATGTAATATGTCATATTGTCCGTGATAAATTCGATAATTCATCCCTGATAATAGACAATCTAAAAAAAACAAAAGTCGTCAACCTTTAAATCTCACGCAACACTAAAATAAATCACAACATATATCAGTACTAATAACAATACTTAATGCGAATATAATAGCACACCGCGACTGTTTATAGGTCACAAACACCGAGGAATTTCGAAAGGAGCCTCTCTATTTATACCAAGGACGAATGTTAACAAATAGTTTGCAAATCTAGTTACCTAGTGTTAGGAGGAACTGGCAAATTGATTGATTATGGTAATAATTTGTTATGTCATACGCTCGTAATTTGCTTTGGGTTTCATAATATCGCCTATGGTAGCTTGGGAATAACGTAGTAATTATATTAGGTACAGTAGTAGGTCATTCAAGTTTCAGCCGTTTGAATGGTATTTTCACTGGTATACAATTATATTTCTCTCTCTTTCTTTTGCTTTTTTAGAAGGAACAATAAATACACTTAGAGTAGAGTGATGGTGGCCATTTAATATGTAACACATATTAGGTATATGCCTTAATGCTACTCAGGATTAGGTACATTAGGATGAGACATTTTTTTTTAAGTTAAAATAATTTGAACACAGGAAAACACATCGGGATCCGACGTAAACGATACCCCTTCCAAATAATGGTATACGATACCTCCATTAAGATAAAAGCTATAAAATGAAAACAAATCATTAAAATCGACTCACAACCAAATGGAATATCGCGTGACATGTAAATAAAAAATAAAGGATCGTGGAGAACTTTTGCTACTTATTTATACTTGATATATAACTACAATGGATGCAGGAAAAGAATCGGATTCAAATATAGTTTTTTCCTTATTTTGTATTAAACGAAAATATTATATTAATTTAACTGTGCACTCGAAAAGTTACTGGCCGCAAACAAAAAAAAAGATGAGTAAAAGGATTGTGACCTATTTTTTCAGCTTGAGTTCCACTTTTTGGTGTTTTGTTTTATAAGGGTCCTGACATTTACCGGCTTGAGCCGATTCCGTGCGAATAAAAGTGGGAGAACTCGTAACGTGTGTACTGATCACACTGGTTTCCCTGACGCGATGTCGAACACTGTATTCAGTTGGTCTGGTTTAGTGGAAACTCACCCTTTTATGGTTACATTTAAAGGCTCAGAATCTTATAGCTCATCTCTCTTTCAGAATTGCGTGAAGCCTTCGAAGCTGAAGCCCAGGAAGTGAAGAAACCTCGCCTGCTCCTCACCGCCGCAGTCCCTGTTGGTCCTGATAACATCAAGGGAGGGTACGACGTTCCCGCCGTCGCTAGGTAAGTCTTCGTTATCATTGTCATCATTATCTTAATCATAATCATCATCAGTTGGTGGAGAAATCGCGCCTGCTCCTCACCATGTTCTCGCTGTCGAGTCGCTAAGTAAACGTATATTGTCGTCGTCATCGTCATTGACCTCATTATGATCATCATTATTATCACCATCGTCGCCATCATCCTTATCATCGTCAATGGTACGCTCTTTCTGCCGTCTATAGTAAAAACATGTTTGTCGTTTTGTAACTACGTACTCTATAATTACATATTATACATTTTTAAGTACGTGTGTGCTTTCACTTCCCTTTTTAGTTACAGATGTAAAAAGTTAATTAACTTCTTTAAAGTTAAAAGCGAGCTAACTTTCTATAGATTTGATGGTTTGAAATTCAGTGTTTAAATGGTGTTTAAAATATACCCCCTGCTAAACTGAGGATTTTTGAACATAATATTCAATCTTTATTAATATTACCAAATATAGAATTTACTCCATCCAAACCATACGTGATTATTTAGAGATGAAATAATTAATTTTAATAGGTTTATTTTATAAATATTGTAGATAATCCATAACTAATAGCTAATACTATAATTAGGTAGCCAAGCAATTTCATAATAGCAATGTCGTTTGTCAAAATCACAGCCAAATCTCATGCATTCACTTTTAAAGGTTACAGCCTTGATAAAAACAATACAATTTAAATACACACACAATTCTCCAACAATAATACAAAAACCTGCGTATAATTGGACTAATTAGCTTCAAATTTCTAGCAAATCCAGGGTTATACCAAAGCATGGTGACCTAAATAGCTAAATACACAAAAAAATATTGTCACATGGCTACATTGCGAAATTTCTCTCGTTAATATTCCATATACATTGTTAACGTATTTCCCATACTCTAAAACAATGTGCGGAAAAGCTTATTTACAAATTCACACGCGTAACGGTTTTTGTGTGAAAATCATCCTTATGCTTTACATGTTACGATGTTAGTTGTTTTTGCTGATAGTATTGGATACTGGTGTTTAGCTTCATTCAAATACTTGACACATCTGTCGACTGTCATGTCAGATATGACGGCAGAATATGCCGCTTTTCACATCGCGTCGAACTTTTCCGTATCAGAAACTCAAACTGCGCTAAGTCCGTTCAGTACAGCATGAGAGTTCAGTACCAATGACAAAAGGCGTATGTTTCAGAATCGCTTGTATCTCTCGAGGACTTATGTAAGGCTGGTTCAGTTGCTTTGTTATCAAAGGGTTGGCGATCGCGATGCGATGTGAACACGGCAATGTATTCGACAGGCCGTTCAGACTGGCGTTTGTTTAATGGGGTCGCAAAACTTTAGGGTAACATTTAAATGCAGGCATTTGCGTGCGTAGAATTTTGATTATCGCTATTAATTGCTTTTTAATGATTAATTTTGAATACATTAAAATTAATTCAAATTGTGTCCTTAAATTGAATTGTGCCGAACAAAGCTTTTGGAATAAAGTAATGTGAGAGTTGAAAGAAATTGGGAAGTTAGCTAACAATTACAACTAACGTCGTCTGTACTGCTACTGAAAGTTTTATGAAAGCTTTCGTATTAAGCAGTTTTACACTCACGTGAATTGTCAGGAACGGCGCGACATGTTTCAAACTCGTATGGAGCTCTTAATCAGGGTATAGCAACCCGTGAAGCGGCGCGGTAACTTCGTCACGTTTTGTGACTTATAGAACAATAACTGAAAGTTATATTTTTCTAACAGCTACTTGGACTTTATCAACCTGATGGCCTACGATTTCCACGGCAAATGGGAGCGTGAGACTGGCCACAACGCTCCCCTGTACGCTCCGTCATCGGACTCTGAGTGGAGGAAGCAACTGTCAGTCGACCATGCCGCACACCTGTGGGTCAAACTTGGAGCGCCCAAGGAGAAACTTATCATTGGTAAATTTATGAAACTTGCACGATTCATGTTTTGGCGTCAAAATTGATGACTTAGTTGGTACGGTTTGTAGTGCACCTGCCTACTGAGCTGGCGGTCCTGGGTTCGAATCCCGGCCAGGGCAAATATTTGTGTGATGAACTCGAATATTTGTTCCTGGGTCATGGATGTTATCATAGAGTATGTGTTTATATATTATTATGTATATCGTCGTCTGATACCCATAGTACAAGGTTTGCTTAGTTTGGGACTAGGTCGCTTTGTGTAAGATTGCCCCTTACTATTTATTTATTTAATTCGGGAATTCAATCGGTTAATTTTAGTATGGAATTAACTCGATTTTTAACCGATACTGCGGTTTTTCATAAAATTCGGTTAACCGTTTGCATTTCTTAGTCAAAATGCTTACATTATTTCTAAAAGGGGCGTCATCACAATTTGTTTACTGAATCGGCGGTGATACAATGATCAAAGCACAAAGAAAAAATAATTCGTAACCTAAGGAAAAATAAAGGTGTCAAGTTTTTCAAAAAAGGAATGCAATGATCAATACACAAAGCATAAGGAAAAATTTGATACGTCTCCCTAAATATCCAGAAGTACCGCGTTCGATTACCGTTCTTTTCCGCCAGATTACGCATTGAATTTTTATCCTTGCGCTTTGATTTGCGATTTAATGGAATTGTATGGTTGATCATTAAGTTATAACTCCTTTGAATCGGTTTCTTCTTCTGCGGCTGGTACTTCACAATAATCTCTCTTGGATAAAACGTCGTCGTCTTTAGTAGTAGGTATAGGGTAGCACATTTGACCATAACAGTTTTTTGAGCTTTCAAATGACGGTGATTGTCCTGGCCAAAGTTTTCATTAAAGATAAATTATAGGTACTTATAATGAATAAAACAAAGTTTCGTTCTCATCTAGTTATTTAAACCGATTTTTTTATAATCCATGCTTACAGGAGCGTGATTTGACAAAAAATGTCTGGGTATTTGTTTCTTCAGAAACAACCGACAAATATTAAAAAAAAAGGGCAAGCACTGGGTCGTGTTCCACGGACGCCACGCCGCTGATAGCTTACTATATAACTAAACCATAACTAACTTCATTCCAATCTAATAACGTTTACTTTTCCTTTTTACCTGAGGGGAGTTGACCCTTAACGCGGAAAATGTAGTTACGTACAAACCACAACTTAGGAAAACAAAATCAACTCGCTATTCCCAAGTTGCGTTACCTAATGAAAATTCTAACAGTACTGCAAATTCCCAATTTGTCATGGACCATAAATTGTGACCCCTGACGTAGGGGTAAATAAATAAAACAAGGGTTCGGGCTAGTTTACGACCCAAGGTCATCCCTGGTTGTAAATTAAAAATGACATTGGAACGCTGTAAATAATAAAGCTAGACGATTTTACTAAGGTGGATTGACTAGTTAAAGTTTAAGCAACTGGACCTTTTTTACGGAAATGTTTCTTCTATAACGAATTCCAAACGCGGTTCTGTGTTGTGATAAATTATTACTAGGTATAAGGAATTTTGGTGTTCTAAAGTGAAGTTTGTATAAATCTAACTAAGTAACTAAATTATTAATTTTTAACCCTTTAACACGAAATTTTCAGGAACGGCCTGACATGTTTCGAACTCGTATGAAGCTCTTTGTCGCTCCACTTAATACAAAAATTAAATACAAATGCTTTGTGCTTGGACTTTTTTGGGTCATTGTCAGATTTAGGCGCGTGTCTTTCCGGTGAACATTTGCAAAATGAAGCATTCCAGGGCCTAATTTTCTGATAAAATGTCTGTAAGAATAAAGAACGTTCTCTCTTCTATAATCCGATGTAATAGCAACATAACCTAGATTCATACCAGCTCTTAATTTTTGACCACCGAAGGGACGAATTTTGTTTTTTGAACTGAAAATGACCCTTTTGTAAGAGTTTTATTTGTGCTGCAGCATATAATTTAAAAATAGATCCTGTGTCCGTAAACGTATTAATCTGTGATATTAAAGCTAAAGCTATTAATATTTCTCCATCCAGGAATGCCTACATACGGCCGGACGTTTACCCTGTCCAATCCTGATAACTTCAAAGTGAATTCTCCAGCGAGCGGAGGCGGTAAGGCGGGCGAGTACACAAAAGAGAGCGGCTTCCTTGCGTATTATGAGGTAACTTTAGGAAAAAGATACTGATGTAATGTTACATTTTACAGACATGCCTTATATACTTTCGACAATGATTGTACATACAAAAAAGTTTTTATGGTATATATAGAACAAGCAAGCAAACACGCAGACGATCTGATAGCACTCGATCACACTTATGTGGTGTATAAGTGTGTAAGTGAAGCCAACTGAATTGTGTTTAAGCTTCTTGATTTGAATCCACTAAAATTGTTTCTATATCATTTATTCTGGCCAAAAAGACGTCATCTCGCGTGGTAGATATGACAATTGATCAAAAAGTATAATTTTGTTCCATTATACCGACACATGAATGAAGCAAAGTATTTAAAAGATATAGCACAGTCAGCGAAAAATTTAATTACCACTTTGCAACTATTATGATTATTAAGGTGCAAAATGTGGTCGACCACTCGTCTGTACCTGTCATATTTTTTTTTTTCTAAAGGTCTGTGAAATGCTCCGGAACGGTGCCACTTACGTCTGGGACGATGAGATGAAGGTACCCTACTGCATCCTAGGCGACCAATGGGTCGGTTTTGACGACGAGAAATCCATCAGGCACAAGATGAGGTACGCACTATTTTATACCGCTTAAAGTTTCTGTATTTTGTGCACATAAATGCTGATCATAATTTAAATTAGTCTCTCCCAAAAAGAAATAACTCGTAGAAAGTGCTTGTAACTTCTTTGTGTACAGAAGACATATCGATAGTTTCTTAGTAAAAATTAATATTGATATTTTTTTGAACATGTGATTATTAATCTTTGATTCAGCTAGATTGTTAAAAGTCAGCTATTAAATACAGATGCGTTAGTTCCATCATTAGTCTTTTGATTATTATTCATGTGTTGGCGTTATTAATTTTTATTTTAATGTTTCGTTTGGCTATTATAGGTATATCTTTCCCTTATTTGTTTATAAGGCCTTGACTAGTGATTTGACACTAATTACACTATGGTGAAGTGAGTTACAGCCGTAATCACGTCAGATTTCTGCTTTCTAATACTAATGATAAGTAATCGACAAACTGGAAAGTAACCATGATCTTCGGTAGATACGAGTAGATAAACATAACTTACTTGAAGATTAAACAGTTAAAGAGTAAGTGTACTAGCAATTGGTCAATTAAAACCAGGAGTTGGCCACATTTGTTGGACAATACTCAATCTTGACATTGATTCTGCATTGGCTGGTCAAAGCCTCAAGTGTAGGTTGCCGTTGCAATGACACGACTCGATCACGGCTACGTTTCCCGTATAAATAACACTATTACAGACGAGTTAGAGATATTTTCGGGTTTGAATGTAAACTTACACTAGTGCACTCATCCCATATATTATCAAACAGAATCAGAAACAAAAGTATTAGTTTATTGACAACTGTAAAACAAAAAATAAAAGTAATTCTGGTTAGATAATGATGAATGACCAAGTTTACCAACTAATGTTTTTAAAGATGGGTGAAAGACAACGGCTTTGGAGGCGCTATGGTGTGGACTGTGGACATGGATGACTTCAGCGGTGGCATTTGCGGAGGAGATGTCAAATACCCGCTCATTGGAGCTATGAGGTAAGCTTTATTAGAAATAACGACTAGTTATTAATATTATACCTTGTTCACGGTGACATTAATTCATTCATCATGCAACTTAATCAATAAAAAATGGAGAGCGAATCGCTTTTAATATTATATTCGCCCTTGTCAGTGGTGTAATCGCCGTTCTTCATTCATCATCATAATCAGCCAAATAGAGCTGGACAAAGCCTCCCCCAAAGTTCCCCACAACGATCGATCTTGCGCCACCCTCATCCAATTTCTGCCCGTGATCCTAACCAGGTCGTCAGTCCACCTTGTTGAGGGCCTTCCCACGCCGCTCTTCATTATTCCCTGTTAATGTATTGATCTCCTGGTATAATACAGTGGTAGGGCCAACCTTCTACTTCAGTCGATTAAGATAAATTTACTTGGTTTTCCTTTATCTCTTCTTCCGTAAACTATATCTTCCAGAATGTTCACAAGAAAAGCATTATGTTGCATTAGATTTCGTCTACTTTTTTCTGTTTTGTATATTTTTTCCATTTGTAACGTTTAGTTTTATAACGAAATAGAAACATCGCATAACCATTTCTTTTACCCTTTGGGAAGACATACTCTCACTTGAGATTTACGAGATGGATGGATGTATTTGGCACTACACTAAAAGTCATTATGTCTTCGGCTTTGTAATTAGCAAATAATGACTACCCTGCAGGGGACAGGCATTTAGGCATTTTATGACATTGAGTGATACGGTCATCATTCAAGAACTTGTAGGTTATGTGATGAAGTAGAGAAACATGTTAGGTATTAGGTACATTTCTACAGGCTCCAATAGATTAACTGTATTTTTTTATGTTAGCCAATGAGAAATTTAAGTCAATCAACAATAAAATCGATTACCTCCGATTTTTTTTTGTTACAATTAGTGATTATGATGAAAGTGAAACTGAGGAGCGTCTTTTCAAAAGGGCTTAGTTTTGAATGGTTTCCATCGAGAAATAACTCCTTTTGAAAAGTTACTCTTCAATTGTTGTTGAAGATCGCCAAGGCATGGAGAGATTGTTGCACCGCCAAGAGTCTAGCTCTTAAATCTATAGTGATAATGATAGCGATGATGATTCTTGTACATTACTGAAATCACCAATACTTCCAGAGAGGAGCTTCGCGGTATTTCCCGTGGCAAGGACGCCAAGGACGTCGACTGGGCGACCGTGGCCGCCTCAGTGGTTCTCGAGGTTACTGAGAAGCCTCAGCCCGTCAAGATCAGCCTGTCCGATGTCCTCAGCAGGGTCAAGAAGCCTACCAAGACCATCATTGTCAAGAACAAGAACGCCGTTGAGACCGATAAGAACAGTAAGTGTTTTTATTTCTTGAATAAACTTCAAATTGCTTCAACAAAAATAAACAGTAAACCTTATTCATAGCGAAAGGTAGTCAAATTGTACAATTATTACCTTAACAATGGTACAAGTGACTACCTTTCGCTTTTTTTAATTTAATGAAATCATCCCCACATGAAAGGGAGCCCATCTACATAAAAACTTTTGCTCAATTTGAATGTTTTTTATATGTCCACAAAATTAAGCCAAAATACGCTTTCATAAGAAAATTATATCTTATGGTTCTTAGACCAAGTTGATCTATTTTCAAATGGTTCAAATTTATCCCACCCCGTAATAATTTTCGTTTTAATTCACTTAAGCGACCCAGTAAATGAAAGTAATACTCATACGCTCAAGCTTATTGGTATTAAAAATACACCGAAACTTTCAGTTTTACGATAAGTTGAAAGTAACAATGAGTGCACACCATCGTGTTGGCCGATAAAGTTATCGTTGTCATAAAAACTTTTAAGGCGTCCCTATAGTCCTGTCTCTGACTCAAACAAGCCTTGTGGTTGTGATTCTAGAATTTTCTCTAGATACCGTGACACTGAAGAGTAAAACGGACTTTGTTTTTAATACAGCGACGATTCTAGAGGACCCTATCAAACTAAGGGCTTTACCTTTGGAACTCCACCAAAATGGCCTCACTACGCACTAGAGCTTGCCTAGGTAAATGGCGCTTTTTCTGTCTAAATCTGTGTGCGTTTGACGCCATTCGTAGCGGCACACACGCATCGTTCGAGTACGTCACATTTTACACAAACAAGAAATACAAAAAATACGTGTCTCACGATGGTTTTTAGGCAAGAATAAAAAATAAATCATTTCGTAGTTTTTATTTTGAGCCTCCACAAATCGTTGCTGTATCTTTCGCCTTACAAGATTTTTTTTTAAATATCAAGTCACTATCAAGGTAATTTGTCCATCTACATAGCTTAATTAAATGTTAAGAACTTTTTTTTTTATTCGTCCAATAAATTGTAAACGCAAATTAAGCAGCATAACTTATTTTAATTTATTACGATCACTTTCTCTCTTTAACTCACCAATTGGCTCTGTTTGCATTTAAATGGTTAATATTTTGTAATTTCCTCGCGTTCACTTTCGATTTTTTTTTATATTTACCAGTTTAACTTTCTAAAGAGTTTTTAATATTTTTGGATGAGCCTCTCGTTATGGTGTGGCAAATGACTTGGGAAGATGGCAAACATACGTTTGCTGATGGTATTAACTGCGTTACTAAACATTTCTCGTGTAGTAAGTATGGTTGTGACGTTAGGTTCATTTTTCACCACAGTGCGAGTTAACTTTGTACGGTAAATTACACTTTCATATTTATGTGCTCGTGGACTGTTAGTATATATTTTTATTTTATGACATAATACTTGAATGTAATGATTAGATATTGTATGATATAGCTAATATTTAATATATTTTTAGGAACACTAATTACGTGACATCATATATTTATTATACGAGTATACACGGTTCTCGTGAGGAATCCAAATGCTTTTAACAGCGGATTCCTGAGGTCGTATGGAGTAAAAAATGTTATATGAACCTATGTCGAAATATGATTTTTAACTTTTTTATATTTTCATACATAATAAATAAATTACCTTTACTTCACCAGTAAAACAATGCTTTAGAACGAGCTGGCAACGTTTGTTATTGTTATCTCTTTTCATTAAAAGGGGAGTCAATGTCATAAAGAAGTTTTCTTGTTGGGCAATGTTTTTTTCAAAACAGGCTTTACTTAAATATGCGATCTAAACTCCTTACTCATGAATCTTATGATTTATTTAATGGCTGCTCTACACTCTCTTTTAATAACTTTGCTATTAAACTCCATGGATTATGATTATAATACAGACTGGCCACTAAGAAATACCCTTTACTCGTTTCATTTATAACTACTTTTGACAATGACTCCAGTCATATGACAAGTCATTGTTGTGATTGATTTTAACGGTGTTACGTATGTAATCTCATTATTACAAATAATAATTACATTAGCCATCGAATAAGTTGCGGTGTCTAGCTCACGCAGTCAACCTTTATAACAACTGAAGAAAAATATGTTTTTGAGTACTCCAAAGTGCAAAATATCACAAGGGTGGTGTAAAACTGAAAAATATTTTGCGGATTCTAGTTCAGCAGCCGTGGATTCCAATGAAATGCACGTATGCAGTGAGAAGCATACAGCAATTGTTAAGAATAATCATACTGCTTGTAGTGTAATAAATAAATAATTTGATTAATGATTGTGTTTGTTTATTTAGGGAATTAGTAACATGATGTTTATTGTAAACTTTAATCAAATAAATTAGGTAATAACAAAGTATTAAATAAATATTACATATGACCAGTAAAAAAACAATACGTTTATTATCACGAACCATTTAGTTTTCAAGGTTTTAACTAGATAACGCAGTTCTCACAACTTAAGCCATCGTTTTTCCACCATCAAAAGGAATATCAAAACCGGCTTCATACTGTGCAAATCTGTTGTACGAAGACTATCGTTCTAGGCGTATTTATGCTAAGACTCTACATAATTAATTTCTTAACTGAATTTTTGAAGGAAATTTGTAATGATTGACACATAAACAATGATCGTGACAGAAACGGTTTTCAATAGTCAACGTGTGTCAGATAATGTGACGGTCTCGCAACATCGCAATGATAAAGATGATTTACACTGGAGATGTTTTAAAACAAAAAATGCTAATATCTCGAAAACTAAGCCGATTTCGGCTTACTTTATACGGCATTTTATTTTCTACACATACTCAGGAATGCGCTGGTGAAATCATTTGGATTCCTCGCGAGCACCGTGTATAGTCCTCCTTGACGTGTCCGTCAATGGCGAACCTGGCTCCATGACCTTCACGAGCGCCGATCATGTACCCGAATGTGGCTTGCAAAGCCAAAATTGGTTTTAAAGGTTCTGTTTCACGTTGACATCATAATTTAGGAAACGATTCACAGCGTATTTCTTGGTTTTTGTACATTCATAGTATTAGAAATAATACAACAACGTAACTTGTAGGGATATGTCAGATTGCATACTAAAATTGGCAGTTACTTTTAATGCTGACTGTACAAACATTTAAACACGCGCTCAACAATGCTTTACTTAAAACCATTACAAACTTCCAAAGTTACCCAATAGAATATTATAAATCTCCCAAAACAATACTCGAAAACCATTCTCGAATGATAACCCGTTGTAACATTGCGTTTGGCAAGGAAAGCAACAAATCTCCCACGGGAGTGCCTCAAGGGTCACTCTTAGGCCCTTTGTTTCTCCTGCCAAGACGGGAATGGCTCGTGACATGGTGGAAAGTTTGAAGCATCGACTGCTTTTAACGGTGAAATGTAGTTGCTAAGCCGTTGGCTGTGACAGGGTCGTAAATGTTGATATAGCTACTCCGTTGAGTGCGCAAATGTTGCTTTATGTGTCTAAAGTAAACGTCAAATTTACACGCAGGTAAAATCGATATTTGTATTTACGTCGCTGTTAAAATTAAGTTCTATGTTTGAATAACGAACTATGCATTTGGAAGTTCGGTCGAATTACAAATTAGTTTCGAGCTCAAGAAGTCAAGAACTGCCACTCCATTGAGTCAATAATGTGTGTGTTACCTTAAAATACAATTTACAAACGACACAGCAATGCACAGAAACTGCCAAAACATTCTGAAACCATAAATCATGGCAACTTGTTTAATATTTCACACCAACTAAATTCCTTTGGCTTACCGTAGGTACATTAAAGAAAGGTTGTGATTTAAGACCCCTGCGTTGACGCGACAATCTTTCCAAGTATTATACTCCCAAGTTTCGCCAAGAACGTAATAAATAACATATTTTGAATGTTCAAGAATACTGCAAAAGTTTCTTAAAGTATTCTTTAGAAGTTTTTACGGCGTGACAAAGTCTTGACGTGAGTTATGAAAATTCAAACAAGTTGGTGAAACGGGAAGTGTTGGATTTGGATATAAATAGCATAAAAAGTATGATGAGCACATTAGCGGCCTTATGTCGCGTAATTTTGTACGCAACGGTGTTGACTTTTGGCAGAAACTCTTTTGATGTGCGTAATATTTCCATTTCCTCGTTTTTTATTGCCAACTTTACGAAACTCCCCATATAATATTGTCGTTTTATGCTTTAGTGTCATGTCTTATATTTATATTCAAAAACCAAATATTGTTTGCATATTCTTTGAGATTAAGAGCTTTATGTTTTCCTTGAATAAAAATGATATATTTAATTAGTGGCTCTTTGGTTGTAACCTATATTAGAATCACTTTTTACCATGGTATAAGAAAACAAGGTATGACACTCCATCTAGTGAGACTTTCTACGTCACTGATTAGTTGCCGCTCTATGGTGACAAAAGCATTATGAGGAAGAAAATGTTTGCCGACAGTCTTACAAAAAAAAATGCATTACAGTTGTCATGTACTTTATTATTCTATGTACTCCACACACATAACACACACACACACACACACACGCGCATATTTATAGTAAAAAAAAAATGGTTTAAAAATGCAGGAGTATGTACTACGTAAACATTACATCTCACATCATCATGAAATTTTGTGAAACAAAACATCTTGACTTGGATTCGTTCCTATTCGTTGTATAATATAGCTATCTCATTTGTGTTCGCGTTAAGAAAATTGTTTTGACCCTTAATTTGATAAAGAACACTAAAGTTCCATAATTCAAGCCTCGTCCGGGCTTCATAGTTCAAACGATTGTGGTTCAGAAAAAAATACAAAAAGAGGGTCATAGGTTTTGTCCAGTATATTGGACATTGGACAATGCCAAATTAAGAATTTTGCTATTTCTTATTCACATCATTAAAAAATACTTCGTTAAACATAATTGTGTTTCGAAATGAATATTTAATTCTCTCTAAAAATACGTATTATTTTGTTTGATATGAAAGTCGAATGATTGACGCCTAATATAAATGCCATTTGAGCTGAAATAAGGAAAAGATTGAGAATTAGATCTCGCTATTGCTTTCAATTTGATAAATGACGAGATTATATTCAGGAAAATTAAAAGAGATTTGGTACTAAGTTTGATATAATACTGAAGAGCGACTTTTGCAATTTTAAAATTTACGATAATGTGATCCAAATGGTTTATGCATTACTATGCAAAGTAGTCATAAATGAGGAACATAATTATGTTATAATTATTGGCTAATGAATATTTTGCTACACTGACCAATTTAATCAAGTCAGACAATTTGGTTTGTTTATGGCTATTCAGCAAATAAATTCAATTGTTAATTATTGTAATTTGTGTACGCAACTACTGCAGCCGTAATATTGTTTATAATTATATTGTTGATTATCATACTTTTTTAGTTTTCTGTGGTCACTTGGTATAAATTATGCCTCGTATACATTCAAATCATATTTCTAAAATTACGTTGTTGTCTATGTTTGAGGATGATTTTAATGAAGAGAATTATATATTATGTTATTTAAACAAAACAATTTATATGTTCAGGATATACACAGTAACAATATGACAAACACGCATTAAAAGAGCTGGTAACATTGAATTGGTATCAACATAACACAGAATATACTGTGTTATGTTGATGCCCTAAATCTGTAGATAAGTTGTAATTTTAGTTTTCCTGTCGATCCTTTTATTTGTTTAGATTTGAGTGTAAAAAGAAAGTACAGCGGGTTTACCAAGAAAGTACAACGGGTTTACTATTTTGTATACAAAAACATTTCTTGAAATTTTTATAGTTTGCATGACAATTTTAATTCAGTTACGAAAATCTTTCTCATCATCATCATCATCAATCTCATCAATCATCTTTTTGCAGCTAACCTATACCTAACGTAAATTGATATCTTTATAAATTGATAGTAATCTTGGTAGGTGCTGAAGGATTATTTCTTTACTAACTTAATAATATTTTTTCTCAGGACGTGACCCTCAAGTCCTCTGCTATCTGACCTCCTGGTCCTCCAAGCGTCCCAGCGCCGGCCGCTTCACCGCCGAAAACGTGGACCCCAACCTCTGCACTCATGTCATCTTCGCCTTCGCGACCCTCAAGGATCACAAGCTGGCTGAAGGCGATGAAAAGGATGCCGATATGTACGAAAAGGTTGTCGCGCTTAGGGAGAAGAATCCTAACTTGAAGGTGAGTTTCTAATTTCTCTCTATTCTTTTTTTGAAAGATAAGGAAAACGTGGAACCCAACCTCTGCACTCATGTCATCTTCGCCTTCGCGACCCTCAAGAACCATAAGCTAGCTGAAGGCGACAAAAAGGATGCCGATATTATGTACGAAGAGGTCGTCGCGGTGAGGGAGAAGAATCCTAAATTGAAAGTGAGTTTCTACTTCGATTTTAGCAAAATTAGGAAAATGTGGACTCTCTCTGCATCCATGTTATCTTTGCTTTCACGACTGTCAACCACCACAAACTCTCTGAAGGCGATGAGAAAGATATATATGTACGAAGGAGACGAATCCTAAATTTAAAGTAAATTTTCTAACAAGAATAAAGACGAATCCTAACAATAATGTAGTTAAATATATTGTAATAGTAATTATCGTAACATTAATGATTAATGTTATTACGTTGAACACGATTATAGCCTAAGCGATGAAAATATAATTTTCTCAGCGGTGGAACAAAATTTTCAAATTAAATTAATTATGCTTTGTAATATTGCGTATCGTTATTTCTATAATGAACGTGCTTTTAGAGTTAACTTCGAATATTATTTCATAAATTATAGTACGGGTTGTTTAATTTGGTTATAAATAATATAATATTATTATGTATTTATCAACGTAACTAGTGTTTTTTTTTTGTTTCGATATTTGCATCGTGTGTATACACGTATTGTTGTACACCCTTCCCACACCTATAATGTCTCTGTTTGACCTTGTGGTTGACTGGTAGAGAATGCCTCATGGCATTAAGTCCGCCATTTGTACTTTACTTATGTATTTTGTGCAATAAAGTTTAAATAAATAAATAAATATTTATTCAATAAATAATGCCTTATGGCATTAAGTCCGCAGTTTATACTTGTTTGATTTGTGCAATAAATATTAAATAAATATTTATAAATAGATCTACTATTTATAATTTTACAAACTCATAGCTATTTTTTCGTTTCAAAATAAAGCATTTATATCTATTTTTTTTAAATTCCATTATCAATGTTCACAAGTATACATTCCACCGACATGTTTTAGATGGAGAATCTTAGTGAGGCATCTGTCTCATATAAATATCAAGCGGTGTTTAGACGTCACTTAACACACTAGTCATGCCGAGGGCGCCATCTCTTGATCTAGTGCACCTTTTGCTATACAAAAAGGTCGCTTTTTAGTTTAGATGATTATTCGTGTGTTGCTACGTAAATACACCATGGTATAACTAAAACACAAAGCTACGTAGTTATTTATGCCATTCATAGCCCCTATAGTCGTTTCGGCAAATGATATAATAGCAAAGAATCTCGACCAACCTTAAAAGACTTTCTACTCCGGAAAGTCAGTCCGATTCGCAGGGCATGTCTTGCCGCGAATTCGCTTGTCGTGCAACTCAGCATCACCTGTCTTGCTTGCACGGTATCGAAAGAAAAGTGAGGGGTAGTTTATGTTGCGCGACAAAGATTATCGTATCATAGATAACTATGATACGATAATCTTTTCTAGCATAAGCTAGAGGTGCAAAAAGCAGTAGGTAAGTACCACTAAAAGACATGGCGCACATAAGAGGCGGATAATGCTTGGTAAAACATTAACATTTCTTTTTGGTGTTTTAGATTTTGCTAGCCATCGGTGGCTGGGCGTTCGGCTCCACCCCCTTCAAAGAGCTGACCTCCAACGTGTTCCGCATGAACCAGTTCGTGTACGAAGCCATCGAGTTCCTCAGGGACTACCAGTTCAACGGTCTGGATGTAGACTGGGAGTACCCGAGGTGAGCGTTAAATTAACCCGTGGAAATCAACTAAAATAGACTGGCTTCTTGTCATTTGATTTTATTTACTAACGTTTCAAACTTGGGTGTAGTGCACTCTTAAGATGCGTTTAACTCAAGTTGCTTGTTTGAGGACTGCCCAAAGACGTTTTGAGGGGTCTATACAATGATGTTGTAGAAGGATGCTGGAGTTTCTCCGTTGTGTAGACTTCGCAGCATCTTGACAGTTTTCGGTGACGTGGCCATAAGCTGTTTATACTTGCTTCTTGCTTCCTTTGTTTGTTTTACCAATCACAGTCCTCGAAATATTGACCCTGCGCAATCAATGTCAAACTTACTAGTGGCGTGGTATGCGCGTTGTGAAGTATGAATTCTCATTCAAAATGTCTCCTGAAACACGCAAGCAGTGTGTGCTCTGGCCTTTATTCTTTGTAAAATTAGTGTTATAAAACGACTTTATATGACTACTTCATTCTAAAATTGCCAATTTTGCAGGGGAGCTGATGACCGCGCCGCTTTTGTCTCTCTGCTCAAAGAACTCCGCCTGGCGTTCGAAGGGGAAGCCAAGACCTCTGGCCAGCCCCGGCTACTGCTCACAGCTGCCGTTCCCGCGTCCTTCGAAGCCATCGCCGCTGGATACGACGTACCAGAAATCTCGAAATACTTGGTAAGTATTGTCTTGGTTCTTGACTGATCATCCGAACCTAAAGTGTAACATTTTTGTGTAAGCTCATACATTTCTTAGATTTGCTTAGTGCCCTTTAAAACTTGCCGGTTAACTTAGGTATATTGTCTGAGACAATCATTTTCAATGCCTTTTGTATTATAGGACTTCATCAACGTGATGACATACGACTTCCACGGCCAATGGGAGCGGCAAGTAGGACACAACAGTCCTCTCTTCCCGTTAGAGAGCGCCACCAGCTACCAGAAGAAACTCACTGTGGTATGTATAGAAGTAATTCTTTTGGCTGAGCGAATCCACTTAGCTTTGTACCCGATGAACAATACCATTATCTGTATTGTTAGCTGCGGCCACAACTGCCACTTCAAAATGTAAGGCGTTATAAGTGCAAATTACTTTTACACTAAATTAGTCTTTAAGTCAAACGAAATAAGGTTTACTCTTACACAAAGAGAACAGAGATGTTGGTCACTTCATTGTCTTATAAGCATCGAAACGAGCTTCACTGCTCTTTCACTTACGACGTGACCAACATCTGTGTTCTCTTTGTTTAAGAGTAAACCTTATTTCGTTTGACTTAAAGACTAATTTAGTGTAAAAGTAATTTGCACTTATAACGCCTTACATTTTGAAGTGGCAGTTGTGGCCGCAGCTAACAATACAGATAATGGTATTGTTCATCGGGTACAAAGCTAATGGGATTCGCTTACCAAATGTGATTCGAACTATACTTACTCTTAATTGCTAACTATCATGCACTTTGCGACATTTCAGTATGGGAGTACTGGGAATTCCCGGTACCGGTATACTTACTAAAATTTCCCAGTTCTGCAGGCCCTTATCTTGTCACTTTACCTAATTTCACCATCATTTACTTATTACATTTAACATATTCACTGCTAGGGGGCGTGGCCTAGGAACAAAATTGCATGACGGTGAACGCATATAGGTATGCGTCGCTGGCAGTGAATGCGTTAAATCAATAAGTAGGTAGTTGCTGCAACTTCGATGCAATTTGCCAGGCAAATAATAAAAACAAAATCGAAATCATATACCATCCCATACAAATTCTAAAATCATATCCCATCATGCTCAAAAACCTTAGCATACTGGTGATTTGCGGGCATGTTGAAAGCTAGGCGAGCGCGCAGTGGGTACGCAGCGAGCACGCAACGAGTTCGCCTCGAACGCGCAGCGAATACGTCGCGAGCGTGCAACGAATTCGCCTCGAACGCGCAATGAAATCGCTTCGAACGCACAGTGAGTCCACCGCGGTACAATATGGCGTCTCGCGGCAAACTTGCGACATCGCGAGCTCGCCTCGCTTTCATCTCGCCCGCAAAAGGCCAGTGTACTAAGACTCTTAAAATTCATTACAACTTTGCAACCAACAAAATGAATATTCTACATTTATACTCAAATAATCACTTTGTTTCCCAAACACCAAAATGTTGAGAAATTTCTCCAACAAATCCCTCGATTCCTCGAAATCCCTTAAACGACTCAAGTGTGAATTTCGGTCCCCGCCGCCACCTACAAACAGACTCATTACCGCTATCCCAACAATGTACCGCTACAAAGCTTTGTCCTTTAGTAAATATGTATCAAAGGTTACAATAATTAATTACTCGGGCAGGCAGTCCGTTAATTTATTTAACATTAGGAAAATCTGAATTTGACGTTTCTGATGGTATGAGGTATAAGTTTGAGATTTAGTTGGCGAGTTAAATGTAGACATATGGAGACGGCGCACGAACAATCATTGTGAAGAACTTTGGAGGAGGCCTTGTTGATTATTATAATGATGAGCTATATAATTTCAAGAATCTGTATGTTTTTCTATTCCGTTGTTAGGGTATGAGTGTTATTCGGTCTTTAAACCTAGTTAATAACAATTAGAAGACTTGTGCCAGATGTAGGTACTAAAAAACAGTATTTAAAACTGTTGTGTAACCAGTTAACAATCATCTTGAATAAGCCAACGTATGTCGACCTATTCTCAACATTGATTATGACTACTGCTATCACTATAGTAGTTAGTGGGCTCTTAGACATGAACGGAGGGGTTACTCTGAAGTTCCAAAAACAAAGTTCGTATTGTGGCCATTATGCAAACTTAGTATTTCGAACTTCGGAGTCGCCATTCAGAAGTACATAATATGTCGCTCGTAGGTAAGAGAATTCGTAGAAACGGTCAATAAATTAAACAAAGAATTTATAAATCATTATTACTAGAAACGGGAATCTAGGGAATATAATTATTACTCTGATATTACATTCCTTGGACGTATTTTCCATACAATTTGCGTTTATAAAGAATTTCATTTGTAGTTTTCCTTGCCGCTTTTCTGCTGAAGAATAATGGCACATTATTAAATTTTTTGTTTAATTGGAATTGAAAAAACCACAACCTCATTATTTAATAGTGCATTATGTTACTCTGTGACGTCGTCCGCTTAAAACAGTTTTCTTCACCGTAGTCGGGTAAATGAGATTTTTAACCATCTTTAGATGTTATTCCTGTATCAAAACCGTTTAAAATCCGTCTAGCGCTTGACTCTAACATAGTAGTTCTTATAACATTGGACCCTTCAAACGAAGCGCGAAGAAGCATCTCTCAGGCCAGCATGGCAGTGACAACTGACAACGCATCGTCGGTTTTTTGTGAGTTGTCATTGCGACTTGGTTTCCCCTTTTTGCTTACCATCACGCGAAATGGAGTCACTATGTTGTGTTATAAAAAAGAGCTGTTTCGGCGTGATGAGGTTTTCAATAATGTTTTACCATCAGATGGCTCTATACGGCTGGCGCATAGCGGAAATATTAACCCTTCTCCATAGAAAACTGACTTTCAATACAATTTTATAATAGTTTAGACATTGTTTCAAGCCACATTATTACCAATTCACTGCTTCATTACCTATTCAAAAAAATGAAACGAAAACTCAAGGAAAGTGTAATAATAACATTATAATATTAAGACCCGACCCTTTCTTCACTCCAGTGGGCTTTGATGCTGGTTTTCATAACAATTTTGAAATACCCTACACCTCACTGATTTCCAATCAACTCACGTACAAACTAGGAATATTCTGCCGTGATATTATATTATAGATACACGGGTAATTACTTTTGGAAATTTAGAATATAGGTAAAGTAGAAGGTCAATGAGACTAGAAGACGCCCGCAATTTTGTTAGTGGTAGGGAAGAAACAACTCATAACCCTCTTTTTAACTCAAGAATCGGATTTTTAATCAAGATCGCATTTCAATTCTGAAATGCGATCTTGTAACAGGCAATCGCACGGTAGACAGATGATAAAACACTACCGTAAAACGAGGTTACTTTAGGAAAATTTGGGACTACTTTGATATATTTCAAAGGGTTCCGTACCAATATTGAACAAAAAACACGTTCTTTGTATGGGGTCCTCTTTTAATTTTTACTATTTTTTTATTTTTATTATTTGTTGTTATAGCGGTAACAAAAATATATATTCTGTGAAAATTTCAACTCTGTCTACCTATAACGGTTCATGAGAAAATGCCGGTTGAACGAAATATCATGCAAAAAGCCCTATTTTTGTATGGAAGCCCCCTTAATTATTATTGTTTTATCATCAATAGTACTTGTTGCTATAGCGGCAACAGAAATACGAGTACATCATCTGTGAAAATTTCAACTGTCTAGCTATCATCGTTCTTGAGATACAGCCTGGTGACAGACGGACGGACGGACGGACAGCGAATTCTCAGTAATAGGGTCCCGTTTTTACCCTTTGGTTAAAAATAAGGATATGGCGTAGAAACACTTTTCCAAAGTAGCCCCTGTATTTTAAAGTAACCCCGTTTTACGGTATGTCAGAAACTGGCCAATACTTCATAATTTATCTTCCACACAATAATCATCGTTACGATCTTACTTAGGTACAACGCGTTTTAAAATTAAAAAAAAAAACAAATAGTAAAGCTAAACTATGGGTACTATTTGACGACGATGCACATACCTACCGACGAGGACCGACGATCTGGTCGGGATCGCGGGCAGCAATTCGATTTGGGCAGCAAGAACGGTCGCTATCAAAAAAATCGGGGGATGCCTTTGTCCAGCAATGGACGTCTATCCGTTGATAAGATGATAATGATGATGATGATGATTATACATACCTAATGGACTAGGTTTAGATACTAACAAAATCTGTAGTTAATGGACTCTTATTTGGGTATTCGAGTTTTTTTTGTAAGGTTACACTAATAGGAATTAAATTACCTGTTTTAAAAGTATAGATACTGGTTTGGTAACTAATAATGTGATTTTTTTTCCAGGACTACTCAGCCCGCGAATGGGTGAGACAGGGCGCGCCCAAAGAGAAGCTGATGATTGGCATGCCAACCTATGGCCGCTCGTTCACCCTGATCAATGAGACGCAGTTCGATATCGGCGCCCCTGCTTCTGGTGGCGGTAAGTTTCATGTCTATATATATTGGAATAGGTATGACAAGGATGATTGGCATGCCAACCTATGGCCACTCGTTTTCTGATCAACGAAACGATATCGGCGACCCTCCTACTGGTGGCAGTAAGTTTTTAATAATAGTACCTATATATTGATTAGCAATTAGTAGGGTAGGGCGCGTTTAGGTAGGGGTACGAGGTATTGAGGAGTAATAGCCGACGATCCTAAGATGTTGGGGAGTGACTTCCCCACGGGTCTGATATCTCTAGAGATTCGTTAAGAGTCGTCATCACTAAAATGTACCTTACGACAACGTCATTGACACCACTAATAGCACCACTGATAGTCATTTAAATGATTATGTGATGCTCGTTTTTGTCATCATCTGGCGCCAAATGTCATCAACGTTTGTGTGAAGCGCTTTTTAAACCATTGATATAAAGATCAAAGCTCAAAGAAAAATTGAAATGAGACTGGGAATCGAACCCGGTACCTCTGGATTGCCGATCCAAGTGTTTTTTTTTTAATTACCCATCATAAATGAAAATACATACAACCAGCAACTTGTAAAGTCTTAATTAAATTAGGGAAAAGGGAGTGGAGTTAGTCAATCGGTTATTTAAAACTCTGATCAGTCTCGAAACTTTGGAACTTTTATTTAAAACTTTTCAACATTTGGCACGTAAAATTCGCAATCAAGGGTTCTTTTGGATGATATAAAAGTTTACCCCTTTTTCACTGGGACGATTTAACGGCTGACGCAACAAATGACCATTCCCATGTTCCTTGATTGATGCATTTCAAAACGGCTCTAAAATAAAGCTATTAGAGAAACTTGATGATTAGGGTACCGTAACAGTGTATGTTACCCTAAACAACTATTTTGTTCGACATCAGAATACCCACTTCTGATGGCATTAAGTTTGCTTGACGGAGGTGATATATCAGATATATACATAATATATTATGTCGCGCGTAACAGAATTCGGTAATGTGTTGTTATGTATTGTATTTCACAGCAGGAGTAACGAAACAGGAAAGAATATCTATTATAAATAATAAATAAATAATAAATAAATAAATATTAAGGGACAATCATACACAAATCGACCTAGTCCCAAACTAAGCAAAGCTTGTACTATGGGTACTAGACGACGATATACATGATATATAAATACATATATAGATAACATCCATGACCCAAGAACAAATATTTTGCACAAATATCTGCCCGGCCGGGATTCGAACCCGGGACCGCCGACTCAGTAGGCAGGTGTCTACCAACCGAGCCAAACGCGTCGTCCTAATTACCACATTATACAGCTAAGATCGGCTACATAACATAAGCCATCTTCGGGCGCATGAGCGCCAAATAACACCCCACTACTAACTGCATTGCTGTGCCCTAACAGGGTTCATGTTATGGACTTAACCTTAAATGTCGCATCTTATTTTTTTTTTTATAACGGCACAACATAGTGGCTCCACTTCGCCTGATGGTAAGCAAAAAGGGGAGCCCAAGTCGCAATGGCAACTGACGAGAAACCAACGGTACTACATGATAATGCTATAAAGAATTATGAATTATAAATTAGGAGTGGAAGTGGTCGCCATGGCCGAAATCAGTCGGAGTTATTGATTGATTGATTGATTGATACAGCTAACAACTAAGTCTTGTAATGTTATTATTATTATGCTCACTTATTTGCTAAATAACAAAAAAAATATGAGTTCTACTTCAGTCTTAACAAATTTCTGGTTCTAAATATGATACTGAATAAATGGATTCATTTAAGTTAATAATAAATAAGCTTTATGTAATTAAGTAACTAAGTAAGAATTCTCTAATATGAGTCGTTTTCAAAAGACATGTACTATGTACATAGTTAAAGGCTTAATAAAATCAAAATAACGATCGCGTCTTTTGTGTAACGAAAGTTAGTAAGTAATACAAAGGATATGGGTAACTGTCGTTACACAATGGTATCAGGTACACACAAAAGCCCGTAAGTGGCCTTATTCCTTTAAAGAAAAATTATTTTCATATTATGACAAATATGTAGATAATTACAACCAACTTTTTGAAGAGAATATTAAATACTTTTCCTCGAGTTCTAGGTAGTAACACAGCTATTTCATGCTTTCATTGCGTGCAGTCGAAAATAAGTTGAAAAAAACTAATTTTCCGCGTGAATTTTGACATTTTCGAGTAGTTTTTGAAACTAAAATGATCAATGAAAAATTTAAACTGTAGGTTTCAAATATGTACCAATAAAACCCAATAGCCCTGTTATAGGTAGTAACATCAATAATATGATAAGAAACATGTTTTATCATAGAGAAAAATGTCTAAAACAATCAGAATTTTAAAAGGAATAAGGCCTCTTAATGCTAAAATAATAACGTAACCAGCAATCCACCGTATTTATATAACAATAGGGTATCAGCAAACAAATTGGTACAACCTTACCGGCCTCGTGCAAATCATTTTCGTGTATTGGTTTGTATAATACGAATATTGTTTAAATTGCCACAGCGGTCGCGTTCACAAATGTACGGAATATACGGTCCGATTTGGTACAGGTGCCTGAACAAATAAAAGCTCGTGTTTATTGCGCAAATTGTACTTGTGTAACTTGTGTACGTACATGAATGTAGTTGTAACCGCGGGAAGTTTGGGAGGTATTGCAGCCCTAGTGTTGAACAGTTTCGGGTTCAACGATAAACGATACTTTGTGAACAAGTAATGTCTCATTATTTTTAACGTGGATGCATCACATTTTATTTATATAACACAAAAAAAAATTGAAATTCGTATCCTGGTGGAAGAGACCGGGAAATAACAGCGCCCTTTTTCTAGCTTGCTCGTTTACTGCTGTAAAGTATAGCGTTAAGAATCTTAAGAAGTGAATATTAACGATTCACATAGAGGTCGCTAAAGTGTAAAGCAACGCAAATATCGACACACAAAGTATAAGGAAAAAATTGAAAGGTTATCTGGCGTTTGGGTGATGGAGAGGTTAACACGTTGGACGTAATGCAGAGGTATCTACCGGTTTCGATTCCCAGACTCTTCTGCCAGGTTATGCATTATTATTATTTTTTCTTCTTTGATCTTTGTACAATGGTTCACGGAATATAATGTATGATACTTTCCTTTTATCATAATTCATAATAGTGTTAAAATAAAACCATAATTATGCTAAATAACCTTTAATACAAATAAAAAGGGTCATAAAAATAATGCGCCAACTCTTTTAGTTGATAATTTATAAGATAATTTCAACCAACTTTTTGAAGTGAATAATAATTTTGCCCGAGTTCTAGGTAGTAACATAGCTATGCCATGCTTTCATTGCGTTCAGTCGAAAATAAGTTGAAACAACTAATTTTCCGCGTAAATTATGTCAATTTCGCGTAGTTTTTGAAACAAAAATTATCAATTGAAAATTCAAACTGTAGGTTTCAAATATATACACATAAAAATAATAAATGTTAAGAACATGTTAAGAAACATATGTCGTCGAGAAAAATGTATAAAACAATCAGCATTTTAAAAAATAATAAGGCCTCTTAAAATTGTAACTCTATAATCAAACCCTTGTTTTGCGCAGGCTCAGCCGGCCGGTACACTAACGAGGCCGGCTTCATGTCGTACTACGAGATCTGCGAGTTCCTCCGCGAGGACAACACGACCCTCGTGTGGGACAACGAGCAGATGGTGCCCTTTGCGTACCGGGACGACCAGTGGGTCGGCTTCGACGACGAACGATCTCTGAAGACTAAGGTACAATCCTAGAGTAAACTTCTTTTTATCAGTAACGTCTGCTAGCTGAAAAGAAATGTTCAAAATCATATAAACATATGATAATATACATACTTTTCCTCACTGCCTGGAGTAGGGAGCAGCGTAAGGTATAAGTTAAAATGCATTTTTTTGAGATCACATCTTCACCGTCATTCACTTACCAAAGTATTTCCACTGAAAAACTAATGTAACTTATTCCTGGACACTGCTAGAGATTGTTAACTGCCAGGTCTTTGAAACCTTTTTTTTTGGATTTATTAGCACTGATGGTTATTAATTCAATTACAGATGGCCTGGCTCAAGGAGGAAGGTTTCGGTGGCATTATGGTCTGGTCCATCGACATGGATGACTTCCGAGGGTCGTGCGGCACCGGAAAGTACCCCCTCATCACCGCCATGAAGCAAGAGCTATCAGGATATAAGGTCAAGCTGGAATTCGACGGGCCCTACGAGTCCTCGAACCCCAATGGACAGTACACAACCAAGGATCGTGAGTGTCTTTATAAGCTTTTCTCTGATCTGACCAATTATTTCATCAACTCAAGCGATTGATGCCCAAACTATCTATCGCTAACATTACAGTCCGTGAGCCCTCAGATTGCGATTCGGCTTTGGGTAAAAACTGAGAGGTTCTTATCTGGATCGCGTAAGAGCAAGCGAGAGGGGTATAAAATACGAATCGCATTCTGAAGGTACACACACTGTACCTACTGTGGCAGGGGCACAGTCCACAGACTAATAAACTCATTGAAATATTCAGCAGTTAGCGTAGAAGTCGTAAGCAGCACTTCGAAACAGATCGAGTATTCGATGATTAATTTTATGTTTTCATAAAATTTCGGTAGATTATTAAATATCGGTACGCTGGGGTTTAGATCGGATTTCAATTTAATACGCGCTCTTAATATTTCCCTACTAAAATCCAGCTAAGTGAAAGCCTGCAATGACGTGCAATTATTTATTTGGCATGTTGTCAAATGATTTATGTTCGAGATAGGAAAATGGAGCAACGATGCTGTAGATAGCGTTTCCAAATAGACTAGGCAATCTACCGGTTTTAAGCTGGCTTGAGGTATTGCAACCATTTTGTCGTTGTTATAATAATACCTAGCTACTTCAAATGTTGTCTTCCAATTCATTATTTAATAATTGCAAATGACGTTCACAAGCTCGTTTCATGTGAAAAATTGCAATTTTAATTGTGTAGCAGTTTATTTACAATAACATTATCTCGAATCTTTTCAGCCAACGAAGTGACCTGCGAAGAAGAAGACGGCCATATTTCCTACCACAAAGACAATGCTGATTGCACCCACTACTACATGTGCGAGGGAGAAAGAAAACACCACATGCCGTGCCCCTCCAACCTTGTCTTCAACCTCAACGAGAACGTCTGTGACTGGCCAGAAAACGTAGAAGGCTGCCAGCATCATACACAAGCCCCTGCTGCAAAACGATAGGAAAATATTGTCAATGTCTGTTGTTGGCTACGTTATAGTTTATTTTACAGAATTCGTTCGTATTTATGCTTCATTTATAAAGGATAAATTGGGTGGATTGACTTTGAGATCTTCACTGTTTTCTGCTGTAATAAGAATAATGGTTAGAAAACCATTTGAAACAATAGGTAATTCTATGCGTAGAATTTTAAGTGTTAATTCGTCTTGACTTTGTTCTATGGTCCGGTAAATTTTACTATGACAGTTTCGGTAATTTACCGTACCGGGATTTTATTACCGATATTCGAACCCTAGTTTTAATGCGACAAACAGTCTCGAATGCGTTTGGGTTAATGTTAAATATTTATAAGAATTCGAACTTGATCGAGATTTACTCTGTTTCAAATTAGCCTTTGAATCAAAATTAATAAAAGAAGATAGTTCAAAAGGAAATCTACCCCAAGAATCTTTAATCCGGTGATTATTTCAGTTTGCCTCTATTGATGACTGTCTATTTTTTTTATACAATATGTCTTTAATGTTCAATTCTGTCATCCACCAATTATAGTACTTTAAAATAGCGATTTAAAGTAGTTATCAGCTGAGTTTTTGAAAATCGAATGGGAGATTCGTGTGATATATTGTAAATTAACACTATTGGTAACTGTACGTAAGTACCCTATCTATTAATAAATTATATTTTTTAAGACTTTAACTTACTCTCCCAAAGGTACACGAATATAGAGGAAAAGTGAGTTGTTAATGGAGGAAATAAAACTTATAAGTACCTACTCAATAAGTTAGCAGAAAAAAACTACTTTGATATACTATAGTTTAACTTGTTTTTGAGATGTTCATTGTTGACAAGTGTCAGAGTGAACTATTGAACTAAAGTTGAGCTTTTTATTATTTCGTTTATCGCGCAATAGATACATAATAACACTGTCCATTTTCAATCAGGATAGAAATGCGAGAATGGCGAATGCTATGGCATTAATTTATCAAGCGATAAGCGCAATCATCACAAGCCAATAGCAATCCATTGCAACTAGGGCTCCCAATCCCGGAATTTTCCACTGAGGACATTCCCGGGGTCCGGGATTTTCTAAACGAAAAACCCCGGAGTTGGGAACCTTGATTGCGTCGCGCTCGGCGTTTTTTTATACGTTTATATTTTAATACAAATGCGAAGTAGTGAAATATTGTGTTTCTTTGGGATTGTATTATTAAATTTTAAGTAGCGTAAACTTATTATATTTTATGGAATACTCAAATCAGCTACATACACTGCCTTTATACTGCCAATGGCGTTTTTACTGTCTCACGAAACGATTTTTACGATGTGACATTAAAATAAATTTATATTGTAAAATAAGTGATAATTTAAGTTTGTAAATATTGTATTTAGATAAAGAGAGATGTAGGAGTAATTATTAAACATTTTTTAAAAGAAAACGCTTGGCTTTTTAATAAATCCAATTATTTCAGTTAACTCTCGATCGCTACAAGTCTACGTCATCCTAGGCCGTAAGTGGAATTTTCTGCCCGCTACGTAGGGAGAAAATCGCACTTCCTGTCCAAGGCAAAACGTAAAACCTTAGGCACGGGCGGTTCCTAAAGCCCCAGATCGCGTATTTATAGCCCTCGCCTTCGGTTCGGGCCACAAACACGTGCGATTTTGGGGCATTCACGAATTCACCGCCTTCTGTTAAATTGGAATTCTAGCATGATCATTGACATTGAAAACTCACTACTTTTTTGTCATCGAATGTGATTCTTGGAGAATAGTCGTGTCATAACATACCTGTGCTAACTCGGGGCACGTTCTAGGGATAGGATATCGATAAAAAAGATGTCGATATAATTAAATTAATATATGTGCTATTGAACATTCTCGATTATTATAGAGAGGTTCGATGTCATATCTGTTCTGATATAGAGCTTCTTAAATTAAGATAATAAAGGTATGAGGATGTCAATTCAATCAAAACGACAATTTACGTATATTATGAAAATTATTTTTAAATTAACATGTAAATACACGTTTAATATGTTTATTTTTTTTATGTCGATGACATTTAGATGTTGACAGTAACATCGATATATTTTTGTCGATAAAATATTTTGCTACGTCACTTTCGTATAGGTGCCCCGAGTTATCCCAGGTATGTCATCACTATCCAAACCATAGCTGTCAAGAGATTAGTCTCACCAATCTAAACACATTATAACGGAGATGATTACAGCGCGACAGCGGCAGCGGTGCGCGGTACGTGTCTCGCTCACTCGTATGGCCGCCGCGCTCGGATCTCTCGCTCAACCGCTCGCCGAGCCGCTGGTTGCGCAGTCGTGGCATCTCTGGACCGCGGAAGCGGACCCTATTTAGTATAGTAACCTACTTTAGAGTATTATAGTCTAAATACAATGCAATACAACAATACTTTATTGTACAGGGCTTGTGCACAAATCAAATGAGGTTCAATAGGGGGTAGGGGAGGGAGGGGGTTCTACAGTGAACGAACTAAGAAAAAAATCGATATTTTTTCTAGGTTTCGTTAAAAATAAATCTTCATTTTGTTAAATACTTCAAAGTAGTCTATTTTATGAAATTTTGGCGGAAAAAATACACGTGAGGTAGTGAGGGGGAGGGGAGGTTAGCAAAGAACCTCACCAAATATCACCAGGGGGGAGCAGGGGGTAAATTAAACAATGATAGACCATAGGCGGTCTTATCCCTACAGAGCAATCTCTTCCAGACAACCTTTGGGTAGCATTTTAAATAATATGAGTACATACATACAAAAGGGAAGAATGAAAAGAATATCACAGCTGACACAAAACTTAATGAAGAAAAACAGAACAGAATTATAAAAGGACTAGCTTTTGCCCGCGACTACGTCCGCGTGGAACTTGGAAGTATAGAAGCATCCTCGTACAACACGATAGATATCCACCTAATCACCTTTATTAATAAAAGGGATTATTAAAAGCGCCTAAGCAAATGTAAGAGCAATTGTGCTTTCGGTCTAATAATTACATTTCCTACAGGGTCATCAATGTCATTATGAATTACTTACTAACTTTTCAATATTTTTAGGGATAATTTCCAGGATTAAAACTATCCTTTGTCCTTCCTCGGATCTTAAACTATCTCCATGCCAAATTTCATTAAAATCGATTCAGCGGCTTAAGCGTGAAGAGGTAACAGACAGACCGACACACTATCGCATTTATAATATTAGTATGGATTAACCTATAAGGTAGACGTAGCGTAGGCTAGTACGGTAGTAGTACAATTTCCCCGATTCCGACGATATCCCAAAAATATCAAATAAACATTAAACCAGCTTGGGATCGCTAATATTATATTCCCACCAATGTCCCCTCGAAACATGTTTCCAATATTCCGGAATACCAAAATTTCCAATCAAAATCGTGTACTCAAACCAATTCAAACAATTCTTACAAATCCCGCGGCAAATTGAGTCATAATTCGGCAAATATACAGTCCTATTTCGATAGTTTGAAATCGGGATCAGTGGTAATTTACTGAATTTCCGATCATACCTGAAATAAGCGATTGAAAATTCATAACAGAGGGCTTACTCTGAATTCCGATTATTACATTTCGAGTCGCACCAGGTTCCGAAGACCGAAATTCGAAGCCATCCCTTTCGAACTCATGTCAAATAATATTTTAATGAGCAGGACGGCACGAAATGAAATTCAAATTTTGAACATCGGAATAATCCTTCAGTAGCGAGCGAGAGGAATACGAGACGAACTTTGAATTTAGAACTTTAGAGTAGCCCCAGATTGCTTTAGTATGGACAGTGGAAATCGGGATTGTTCTACGATACCGTAAGTTTGCAATTCTACCATCGTTTAAACCGACCAAAAAGAGTAGAAATTAAAAAGTGGCAATACTGTAGTGTCGTCCCTGTTTTCTTATATTGATTAGAAAGGGAGGACACTACAGTATTGTCATTTTTTAATTTCTACTCTTTTTAGTCGGACTGTACGAGAGGACTGCAAACGTCTATTATAAAGACGCTTTCATCCGATCTATCATCTTACGGGACACATGGCCCGGAAGAGAGGGAGAGAGAGAGATAATATATGGTAGTTACCTGAACAAACAGGAGAAAAGTTTTGAAGTTCACGTTGAAGTTAAACAAAGATCCATAATTAAATTGAAATTAAGTTTTATAATAAACTAGGAGTTTTTTTTTTTTTTTTTTTTTTTTTTTATTCAAAATAGCCATGCATTTAACCTCGATTGCACCTGATGTTAAGTGACAATAAGGCCTAAGATGGAGCATGCTTGGCTAGAAGATGCCTATTCACTCTCGACTTGAAGAGATCCAAGTTATATTTTTCAGGAAACAGGTGCGCAGGAAGAGAGTTCCATTCCTTAGCTGTCCTCATAAGGAAAGTAGACGCAAAGCGTTTCGTACGAATCAGTGGTATATCGACAACATAAGGGTGGAGTACCCGCAACTTCGTTCGCGTATTTGTTTTCTTTACCGTAGACGGGTAAAAAGTATCCTATAACCATCTTTGGATGTCCAGCTATCCCTGTACCGAAATTGGTTAAAATTTGTCCGGCCGTTTCGGCGTGATGAGAGGTCAATAAAAATTATGACCAACAGATGGCGCCAGAGTGGCACGGCGCCGCGCACTCATACAAAACAAATGACGATCCTGCATCACACTAATAAGATTTTTCTGAAATCATAACCCCTCTCCATAGAAAACCGATTTTGAATATAAATCTAGAATTTTCTAATAGTATAGATAAGTGCCTTTTCTCAAACATGCAATGAAATATCGTCATAACGTGCGTTAACAGGCTTCAAAGTATCACGTTTCGGGCGGAACAACTCGAGAGAACTGTAAAGGAATTTCATACAAAATTGAAGGCCTAAGCCGGGAGTATTTTTATTTAACATGGCGTCTGTCTTACAGAACAGGCTGAATAGCAGATTAATATTTTTTTTGATTGGAGTATTTTTTTATTTCATTGCATATGTTTTAGGAAATCACTATATATGCCTTAGACGTGAAGGGCTTGCCGGCTTCGTATCACACTATACGTCTATACCTACTCACCCGGCAAGCCCTTCATCCCGACGTCTGCAGTAATGTACTATTATTTCTATTGAACCATAGCTTTGTAACATTCTCTCCTACATACTAAAACTTGCAAACATAAATCACTAGAAAATTCACCATTTATCACAAGAACTAGTCGTCGATGCCGTCTGCACCAAATGTTGTAAAAATTAAGTGCCGACGCGTGATCTCTGCCAGTTAACTTGCGATCGATTCTGTAACGGCGTTTAAGCACTTAAAAGTTAACTGGTTAAGTTCATTGTGTGAATATGCTTTTGTTGTACGGTTGAGACCGTACAGTTGTATCGTAAGCACCATTAGTTAATTTTGAAGACAACAGATATCTTAAAATAGTGCATCAAAAGATACAACACAATCACTTTTTCTCAAAACATAAATTACTTCAACGAGAAGTAATCGTATTTATGACAATAACTGAACAAGTTACTTTAAAACACACCGAAATCGCCTATAATACTTTGACGAGTTCCTTCGATTCCTCATTTAACCTTCAAGAAAGAGTGTAAATCCTACCTGAAAGGCCGGCAACGCACTGTTTGTGACTCTTCTGGTATAGGTGATGATCCGATGAACAGCCAGGACCGATTACGGTGGCATTCTTGTGGAGAAGCCTATGCCCAGCAGTGGAAACGCTGATTATGAAAGGAATAGGTATTCCACTTTCTAGTTCTCTCATTGGCATTTTTTGGTTAAACCGGTGAAATGAGTCTACCTGGTGGAAGTGACCGGGAAACAAACCTGGTACCTCTGGATTGCCGGTCCAGCACGCATTTCTTTGAGCTTTGATATTTGTATTAATGGTTCAAATTGTTTTATTTAAATGTGTGACAGTCGCGAAAACCGAAGAAAATATCTCTTTTAATAAGATTTTTCACGATGCCCCCATGGATGTACCTACGTATTAAAAATTGTAAATTTGTATTGAAATTTAAAATATTTTTTTCCATCGGAGGATCGTCTTTGTCATGCCAGTCTGTCGCCTTCTGATGGTCATTTATTTGTTTTTGTCCCCTCATCATGTCAAAACGCCTGGATGGATTTGAATCAATTTTGGGTACAGGGATAACTGCAAATCCAAGGATGATAGGATACTTTTTAACTGTCTACGATAAAAAAAGGTTTTACGCGTTAAGTTGCCAAACCTTCTAGTATGTTATGTTACCTCTGATGTACCCATATATTATGCAAGCCAGTGCGAATGTCTTCACTATCCACTTTGAAATTCTACTCCCGCCAAAACTACGGGGTGTTCCTTTTCGTAACATCTGCAGCGTGAGACAGCACGTGACTATGTACCGCACGTGTCGAGAATTTTGACGAAGGAGTATCAGAATTTTGATAATAAGCAACCAAGGCATCAGAATAAAATACTATGGAAGGCCTTTTATCTTCCTTCTGCGAACTATATTTTTAAACAACTTCCAAAAAAGGAGGAGGTTCTATGTTCGTCTGTACATATATTTTTTTGTATATATTTTTCTAGTTGTTCTTTTATGTATATCCAACGATTACTCCGCCAATTGCGGACCGATTTAAAAAAATCTATTTTTATTTGAATGTATACTCCTGAGGTGGTCCCATTATAACCGAGTTGGAATGTGATGATGGGATCCCAGGGAAATCGAGGGCAACCCTCAAATTTTATAGGCACTCATAATGTTTTTCATATATTTTCTAAAGCTATTTAAGTATTTGCATATGGTAGTCATCATCTTCCTATGTTGAGCTGATGATAGAAGGTATAACTCCGTAACGGTTAGGAGTTAGGGGATAATTCAAACGAGATGAATGCAAACAAGACCTCCCCCCACCCTCCCCAATCACCCCGCCATAAGTATTTTATATGAATCACTAATAAGCAAAAAAAAAATAACGAAAAAAAACGACTTCAAAAAAACTGAAAAGCGAAAAATAACCCGTTTATGTACAGATTACATTTGAATTAATTTTTGAAGTCGGTGCCAAACCTCACGTAAACTATAATATATAAATATCGAACAAAAATACTCGTAAATACCAAATGGTAATCATTAAAGGATTTAGCGTGGCATAGTAATAATTGAGTGGTTTGGCACCGTCTTCAAAAAGTGATTCAAATGTAATATGTACATGAACGGTTTATTTTTAGCTTTTCAGTTTTTTTGAAGTCGGTTCTTTTTTTGTTATTTTATTTTATTTTATTGTATCGGTTGTTTAGTATTTTGGCTGCACCGGCGTCGCGTGAATACTACCGTATATTTCTCCTCTATAGGAGACGATAGGTCGTCCGTAAGTCTGTATTTATTTTGTAAATTTTTATTACGGGGGTGGCATAGTGTGGTAGCTAAACCCCTAGGCTAAATAAATGAAAAAAAAAAGTACTTATTGCTTGTTTGTGTAAAAACATGAGGGAACTAGTCGTACGGTAAGGTGACGCGTGCGACTGGCTACGAACGCGCCGAAAAAAAGGGGAAGGCGGAGCTGGCGTTTTGTTGCGGGCTGGTGTGTAAGCTATTCAGTGAGACTCATGGCCCGTATGGTGCTCCATTCCGCCAGATGTTCCCTTTTGTAAAATCTGTGTTTCCGAGAACAACTAAATGAGTGACTAGAAAAAAAAACGCTAATCTTATTTCTATCACATTTATATAGGGACCACCTCTGAAGAATCATACCAAACAAAAAAATAATCATCATAAAAGATTAGAAAAAAAAACAATGTCGAGTCGAGTTGATAAACTACTCCTTTTTTGAAGTCGGTAAAAAAAAAAAAAAAAAAACATTTATTTATACTATTACATTTTGTGTATTATTAATAAAATGAAACGCCAACTTAACTCGTGAATTAGTAGTAGTAGAATATTTATTAACAACAATTGGTATATTTGCTAATGCAGTATTTCAGTATAAGACGCCATGTTTGAAGCCCGCTGTCATCTGTCATTGGGGTGTGTTGTAGAGGTCGCTGTACGGGCATTGTCCAAAATGCACTCTACCACATAAACTATATTACGTGGTATAGTACCTATGTGTAATACATATACCTATTATAAGCTATAGAATTTTCTTCATTATAATAATTACAATACGTTAGCTCACCAAATGAGTCCATTTGGCACTAAGTTTAGTAACTGCTTAAAGATTAATTATGTACTAATGTATTCTAGCTCAGCACGAGTTGGTTTGCAAGACTAGCACGATCCACTTCTCTAATTTGTCTGAATAAATTAAACAAATCCGTTTATATTCATTCACTCTTTCATGCAACATGACAATACTTATTTTACTTATTTATTTACTTTAATACTCATTTATTTTATATGGAAAATCATAATTAAAGTATCTATTAAATAAATATATATTAACAGTCCCCGCTGAATCAGGTGATGGTCACGTCATAATTATAAATATGAAAACATAAATCAGCCTCGCACTCACACTAGGGCATGAAAACCGGTAAAATTTGTATGTAAAATTACCGGATTCCCGATAAATTACCAATACTCTTAATATAGAAATATTTACCGGCTTGAATTTCCCAAATCACACATAATTGTCGGAAATTATTGCATATTTCATCATTAATCCAGCAATACTAGGGCGAACCTATTACTGAATAGTGACCATCCCTGGAGACACAGTAAATGACGAAATCGAATTGGAACACGTAGACATAGACAATATGTTGACTGATGTTGAATTCTACAGCGTACTGCAGTTATATAAATAAAATAAGCTAAATATATCACGACACAAAGAAAAAATTCCAGAAAAATAAATCTTTTTTGGAAATAGGTGACTTCAAAGGTACGCAAATTTTATGATTTTTTTTTCGATTCAAAAGAAATTTTGAAAATGTTTTCAGAATTCTCATAATTTTACAAAACAATAATTTTATACCAACCATGAACTTAAACGCACTTTTTCACGGTGAAAATGGCAAGTTTCTTAATTTCTATACAATTATTGGTACCTATACCGGCCTGTGACGTCACTAGCCTGGACGCCTTTTGTATGTAGCCTTTTTAGCGCTCCTTAGGAATGTTGAGCTTTGACGGTCATTTCTGACTTTTAGAGCAGTTTAAGTGTAGTCAGTCCCATATAGACATTTGATCACAATAAAAAATAGAATCGATTGACAACGTCAAAAAAAATTAGTCATCATGTCTATTACTCAATCCTTGCGTACATCTAGATGGTTTATGTCAAACAAATTATTAAACAGAAGGTAGGGCATGTCGGTGGGTCGCAATCATTGTTTAGACGTTGAAGGTCCTAATTTACTCATGGTAAAGCAAAGCTATTACTGGTAGTAACCACTCCTGAAGACTGTAGCTGCTAATGACGAAATCATATCTCGGGACACTTACGTGTTTTTACTTATTCCTGGCGGTACATCTAAATGATTTCTAAATATCAACTAAATGATTAAACGTAATTTAGTTTAGGCGTTGAAAATCCTAAGTCGCGGTCCCAAGTTTAAATCCCGGCCAGGGCAAATATTTGCGTGGTGAACTCGAATATTTGCGCATGGGCCATACGTGTTCTATATATTTAAGTATATATTTATCTATATAAGTACATCGTTGTCTAGTACCCATAACACCAACCTTCTTGAGCTTAATTTGTGTAAGCTTGTCTGATATATTTTTTTTATTAAAACATAAACCATGCTAGAGCGAAGCTATTACTGCTAGTGACCACCCCTAGAGACTGGAGCTACTAACGTCAGCTAATGACGAAATCGAATCAACTCCCGGAATACTAACACGTTTTTACTCAATCTATCTGGATGGTTGTTTTACTCCCTTGGGTTAAGCACATTACTTTGAAATTAATGAAATGAATTAAATTATGCGATATATCAATGACTATTTTAAATGAATAGTCATTGATATATCACATAATTACTTTTTTTGACGTGACAACGTCTTAAATTAGGTTGCGCTGGGAGTCACTCATGAAAAAGTGTAACGCCCGCTCATGTCTGTTAAGAGGGCCGGTTGTCCCGCTAAAACTCGAGAACGGCTGAACCGATTTGGCTAATTTTAGTTTTGAAATATTCGTGGAAGTCAAGGGAAGGTTTAAACGGTGAGAAAATATTGAATAAATGAGTGGAAAATAATAAAAAAGATAATTTTATATTCCCATACAAATACAAACTGTTCGTACTTACCTGTGAAACATATGATGTTTGTTCCGTCGGTTCGGTATTTTTAGAATAATTACATGTAGATCTAGACTAAATAAGGGTTTGGAATCGACAACATACATGCATAATAGTCTGATTATCACATATTTAGATTTAAAACATATAAAATAATGACACTATACTCCTAATGACATTAATGACACATGTGATGGGTGCGTTCAGAAAGTAACACTTAAAATGTTGTTAGGGAAATTGTGAATGGATATGATACAAATAAATATTCTACCGAGAAAAAGACGTTGTCACGTAAAATCTTCCTTCGCCCGTAAAACCGACTTTACAGGCAACCATTTTTTTTTTTTAGTTAGCCTGTTTGAGTGTCCCACTGCTAGGCAAAGGCCTCTCTGTTAGCTCTCCACAACTCCCTATTGGCTGCTGCTTCCGGCCAGTTGCCTAGGAATGTATCTAAATCGTCTCGCCATATCTACAACAGTATTGTATATATAATTACTTTTAGTTTTACAAAATTATCTTGTTTTGTGTTTAATTATTTTAATGTCACCTTGGGCCGTAAGTTGGTTTCTGGCCGCTAACGGCTGTGTTTGATAATTAAGGTTCTATAATTTATAATCTCAAATCAATGTTTAAGAAATATCAAAGAAAATTGGTTACAAAATAGGAAAAATATATTGAACTTTAATTGACGTCCTAATTTTTTACAAGCTTTTTAGAAATGGTCAGTTATGCTATGTACCTATTTATAACTTTGAGGATAGAATAGAATAGAATAATCATTATTAAGAACACATACCATACCTTATATACCTTAAGAACTACAAATATAGATAACACGTATCATTACAATAGAGGTAAACAATAGGCGATCTTATCGGTTATGTTATCGCCTATATAATAATGATGATCGGTGAGAATTATTATGGTGTACTAATTTAAAATTCACAATGCTCTCGTGTTTCGCTGACCTTAATTGAAAGCTAAGCCCGATTAAGTGTATTTGTAAGAAAGCGATGAGATACGTAGCGCAGTGAGCGGCCCTAATGCGAGAGCTTATTAGCACTTATCAGCTTTTTCACACGACTGTCCAAACTATAAGCGACTAGCGAGGGCACAAAATATAATCTCTATAAAAAATTTAATACACCTCCGTTAGTGGCTGTTAATCATGAGCCCCTCTTTTATTTAATGAGTGATAGTTTATAGGTTAACACGGCGGGCTGGTATTTCGCAATTCGACGTCTTACAACGGGCCAATTTTGCGTAAATTAATGAGTGATATAGCAAATGCTACTAATACTGAACTAAACAACAAACATTTTAAATTGGAGATTCGGTCACTTGTTCCACTAAAAGCGGAATATTTTGGAAACGAGAGCTCCCATTTTCATCAAACAAAGTTAAGAACCATCTTGACGAGCCATGCTCTTAATAAAAAAACGGGTCAAGTGCGAGTCAGACTCGCGCACAGAGGGTTCCGTACAAACACTTTCCATCCTTAAGTGGTTAAGTTAAGTTTGCACCTGGTATGTATAGCGCCCCAAACAAATGAGGTGCAAAGTTAACGCAACCAATCCCGTTTTTTGTATGGGAGCCCCATTAAATATTTATTATATTTTATTTTTAGTATTTGTTGTTATAGCGGCAATAGAAATACATCATCTGTGAAAATTTCAACTGTCTAGCTATCACCGTTCTTGAGATACAGCCTGGTGACAGACGGACGGACGGACGAACGGACGGACGGACGGACAGCGAAGTCTCAGTAATAGAGTCCCGTTTTTACCCTTTGGGTACGGTACCCTAAAAAAAGTGCACACAAATCGGTTCATCCGTATGGGCATACACACCCCTCATTTTTCGTCGGCGATTAAAAACAACGAGGAGTTCGCTCTTTTAATTTGCGCATAATCAGTATCAGAACATTTTATTCGGTGTCTGCGACTATTTAAGGCGCTTTTTCAACGTCGTAAGGCGTGGCAACCGTGCGCACCACTAAGACTATCTAAGAACACGTGCGTTCTGCTCGAGCTAAAGCAAAAGGCGGCACGCTGGACTGCGATACCGCGTATGTGTTTAACTTCGTAACGTCAATAGTTGTGACAAAAAAATAGATTGTGTTTTTTTTTCTATTACTATTGACGCCGTGAAATAATCAAACCTTAGACTAAATACGCCTAGAAACCTAATTAGCGCTTGAAAGTGAAGCCAGTTTTGGGTAGCCATGGGCTAAGTTTCATCCGTGTGCCTGTCAATTTCACAAACGTCACGTCTCCATGATTTGTTCTTAGGCACGCACACATTAAACCAAAAGCGGCTTCATCGTCCGCAAATCTGTTGTATTTTTTTTTTTTTTTCAAAATAGCCATGCATTTAACCTCGATTGCACCTGATGTTACGTGACAATAAGGCCTAAGATGGAGCATGCTTGGCTAGAAGATGCCTATTCACCCTCGACTTGAAGAGATCCAAGTTATATTTTTCAGGAAACAGGTACGCAGGAAGAGAGTTCCATTCCTTAGCTGTCCTCATAAGGAAAGTAGACGCAAAGCGTTTCGTACGAATCAGTGGTATATCAACAACATAAGGGTGGAATCCAAGTCCGCGCCGAGTACTGTATTGTCTGAACGGAGACGGTGGAATTAATTCATGCAGTCCTAGTGCACACTCACCAAAGTGTATCCGGTAGAAAACCGATAAACAAGCGACTTTCCTGCGGTGTTCGAGGTTTTGCAGCTTTTCCTGAACTAAGGCAGGGTCGCCAATGAGCTTCTTCGCACGTTTGTCAATTGAATCCAAGGCGGCCAGTTGATATTTGGCGGACGCATCCCAAAGATGGCAGCAGTACTCCATGCATGATCGGACTTGCGCCTGATATAATTGAAGCAGCTGTCTCGGCGTGAAGTACCGCCTCACCTTAGATAGGATCCCAAGTTTTTTTGCTGCAGTTGTAGCCAAGGATTCAATGTATTGGCCGAAGTTCAGGTTGAATGATAAGGTCATCCCAAGAAGCTCTAGGTGGTCTGAAATCGGAACGGATACACCTTGGAAAGTGGGAGTCAGGTCAAAGGGACTCCGTTTAGCGGAAAACAGACACGCCTGTATACTCTCATTCTAGGCGTACTTATTCTAAGAACAGTGTTCACAGATAAAAAAGACAGTGTTTTGATACAACATTGTAATATTTAAAAAATCAACGTAATGATAGGTAAACTCCGCTTGTCGCTTATCGCTCGTCCCTACATACCACTAATTCCCGTTAGCGGAGAAGGATACAGCGCACCCAGTGGCACACTGGCCCGCGCCACCGCCTATAAGCTTAATGTCGTATTGTCTTAGATCATTAACGGCACATACGCCCTTTGGGCACGTATCGCCACTCAGACTTCGAGTCATTATCATTAGGCTGGTTTAACACTGGATTGTCTGCTTCTAAATTAAATGTTCACACATTATGCCAACTTATTTATATACAATGAATAATAAAAGTCCCGTACGATATGTTCAGTAATATAATATTGCATTTGGCTTCCGCGACAATACTATACATGTTTACATAAAACAATATAGTATTTGATGACAGGTTAACCTGACTAATGAATTAATTATAAGACAAAGTAACCTTATTTTGGATAGATTGAACAATCCGTTAGTATGAAGTTGCTAGAAAATACTAATATATTGTCATTTTAAATTTAATAAAAATAAGATCGATACTCAAAATGCTTACATCTTTCGTTGTTGTTTTCATTAAAAGAGCTTTTCTCAAAAAGTTTGTACACAATTGAGACGGAAAATTAAAGTCCAATATAATTTTCCTATTTTGTTACCAATTTTCTTTGTGATTTCCAATACATTGACATCAGATTATATATAATCACGAACCACCAACCATATACGACTATTTGTGCCTGGTTCATGGATGTTCTATGTATTTAAGTAGTTATTTATCTATATAAGTATGTATATAGTCGCCTAGTACCCATAACACAAGCCTTCTTGAGCTTAATTTGGGACTAGGTTGATTTGTGTGAGGTTGTCTGATATTTATTTATTTTATTTTATTTTATTTATTTATAATTAAAAAATATAAGCATAACAGAACCTTAATTATCAAACATAGCCATAAGCCCATAACATTGATATAAAATTACTGAAATAATTGGTAACAAAATAGGAAAATTATATTGGACTTTAATTTTCTGTCTTAATTGTGTAGGTACAATATTTTTGAGAAATGTTCAAAAATAGTATAGTGCCGTCGGCGTGTCCTATTAGGACGGAGCGTCGATAAAAAATCAGTGACAAAGTTACCGCGCGGCTGTACGGGTAGCAGTCCCTGATGAAATATGTCGGGCCGTTCCTGACACTATCACGTAAGTTTAAACCGCTTAATACAATAGTTAAATATGTCTCACGAAAGTTTTAATTATCATTATAGCATATAGTGCATATATTATTATCGTCGTCTAGCACACATAGTACTACAATCATTGCTTAGTTTGTGGCTCAATTTGTGTAAGATTGTTCCGTAAAATGTATTTGTTCGTAGTTTTTATAACATTGTTTCAAGCTAACGTGATTATAATAAATTCAAAATTACCAGCCACTTTTGGGGCTGACTGTATCTACCCAATAACTCCAATACTAAAAAGAAGAACACACACATTATATGAACATTTTTAATTAACATCACTAAAGAAACTTTCGTTTTTAACAGTGTAAACCATAAAACAACCAACTTAAAAAAGGAAGAGGTACTTACTTAATTTAGTTGTTTTTTTGGGTTCGTTACCTCAGAATTCCGTTTATAAAACAAATTATACCATGTATGCGAGTAAATACGATCAAGTTGGTTCCATTAAAATTTGGTGAAGATCTGATGACGAGATCCATGACAATACAAGTACTCTTTATTGCACACCTCATAAAACATACAGGAGAAATACAATCCAAGAAATTACAACTTAGACCATGAGGAACCGAGGGGAAAAGGGGCCATCTAACACAAATTGACCTAGTCCCAAACTATGCAAAGCTTGTACTATATGGGTACTAGACAAAGATATACATAATATAAAAATACATATATTATATGTATAGACAACATCCATGACCCAGGAACAAATATTCGAGTTCATCACACAAATATTTGCTTTGACCGGGATTCGAACCCAGGACCGCGGGATCACAAGCTGCACTACAAACTGCACCAACGGCGTCTTCTAATACAATTGACGTGGAAATACAATATCTTCTGGTTTCAATCAGTTAGTTTTTGTGAAAAAGGTATACTCGATAACAGTATCGAATGCATGTGTGTCGTAGTCTACCTGATTGTGAGATGACTTTTCAATCTGCCTAAATGTCGTGCATTAATGCATTCAAATGCCATGGTCACATTATTCTTGAAAGTTCTTGCCGGTGTGTCATGACATTTGACATGAAAGGGATTTCGGTAAGTATAACATTTATAACATTCTGGTATAGTTTGGTATCAGCATCAGCGCTGCAGCAGCTATGTTGTATTTTTGATTCTTCTTTTTTATGTGTGTGTATGTTTATATCTAAATATATTTTCACTTCTGCTGCTCAAAAATTAAGTTTAAATGGAAACCATAAAATAACATTATAAATTTCCATGAGCCTTAAAAATATTTGCGGCCAGTTACATAGTACTTATAGATAATTAAAAACAAGCAAACCAACTTGGTCAGATCGGCCAAAATTTCCGATCGTATAAATCTTAGGATTCTTAGGCGTTTTTTTTATGTTTTTAAAAATGTGAATGCAAAGATTATTATTTTCTAAGAGAGGCTAACCCCGAATGGAATTGAAAGTGACATAAGTGGCTTAAAGGCAGTTAAAAGGCCTCTGCAGCCAGGCCATAAAAGAGTATCATGGCGGGCGTGACGGCTTTCTTAACAGCTGACAACCTTTTGTTTTTGATCCTGATTTATTATTGTAATCCGTTAATATTTTAAGTGTGTGTTGATCAGATTACATTATACGACAATTATTATGTGTAGACTTGAGCAAACACGCCGCCTACATGAGCTTCCGGAATGCCCTGACTGGCCACCCCATCCTCCGATATATATATTTTTTATTTTCTCGCTATTGAAGTGAAAAGCAGAGTGTGTGCTCACTTCTTTCGGTCGTCCAAATAATCACTTCGTGTCATAATGGCGAGTTAAGTATGTGTATGACTACTGTTATTTTATGTTGCATAATACGTTATCTCACCACCTACTTATTCATTGTTTTTTTTGCACATTCCTCTACCCAAAGGTCGTCAGGAAGAAATCGCTCCTAAGCGATGAGACCGCCTATTGTGCACTATTTATAAATTTAAGATTTCGACGGTATAATTTTCTTTTTGATGTGCAATAAATAATTATTGCATTATAGGATGTTAGGATGTCCAGAAAAATCTTTTTTTCTCTTTCTGGCTATTCTCGCCTTGAAACCACATTTATCACCCCGCATTTTTGTCGAGTCAGTTTTACTAAATTTTCAAAAGTACAGAGATGGGGGTTGATATCGTACTAAAGTCAAATTTCAGTCATTCGAAAACTATCGTGAACAGCTCACAGCGACAAGTTTTAATTTCCCAGACAAGTAACTGTGCACACTAACTAGAGATATTTATTGTCTCCGGGTGCATTCAACTTCATCTGGGTACGTACAATAAACTTACCTAACATTTACGAGTAGGTTTCATGGGTGTAGGCTCCTTATCCGTTCAAAAATTCTGATTGTTTTAGACATTTATCTCTATAATCACACGTTTCTTAACATATATTCTCACTTTTACTACTCAGAACAGGGCTTGCGACTTATTGGTATACATATATTTGCAACCTACAGTTTGAATTTATAATTGAGAATTTTTGTTTCCAAAACTACTCGAATTTGACTAAATTCACGCAGAAGTCTATTTTTTTACTTATTTTTGACTGAACGCCTAACCGAACTAATTTGACAATTTTCGCCAGGATGAACAAACTCTTTGATCATCTTTTTAATTTTTTTAACGAGGCTTGAACTAGCGATCTTCGTTTTTTTTGTCAAATTAAGGGCTAAATTGAAGTGCACTAATCACTACAGTCTATTTCATAGCTTTGTGCGTATTGTCATCTTAGTCGATTTTATGACCTAAATTCGATTACAATGTAATAAGATGATGCACAAAGCTATCTGGCAAGGACTATGGATCAATTGGTGTGTGTGACCCTCCACACTACTCGCGAAGTTAGCCGAAGCGAAGTTGCCCGAAGTATAGGTTTCCACAGCGAAGTGGCTCTTCCACACTGTCTTATTCCACACTGAAGTTGGGCAGCTTCGGTCAACTTCGCGAGTAGTGTTGAGCTGCATTTACATTTATAATATTTGTTTATTGTTTACTAGCGACCCCGGCTTTGCATGGGTGCAATGCTTACATATATAAACCTTCCTCTTAAATCACTCTATTTATAAAAATATATCCGTTGCGTAGTTTTAAAGACCTAAGCATACATAGGGACAGAGAGACAGACAGACAGACAGCAAGAAGCGACTTTGTTTTATACTTTGTAGTGACAGTGAAGTTTTGCAACGCATTATGTTCAGCACCATTATCACTAATGACCCTAAAAATTCTAAGGAAGTAAGGAGTTTCAATACATGTACTTAAAACACACTGATTTTCCGTTGTCATCATATTATATGCGATCGTTGGCATGTCTAGACTGGCAGTGAAGCTGACTAAAAAAACATTAAAAATAATTGAATTAAATCTCCCGTACGCCAGATGATTCCTTTTAGACACGCTAAACGTTTAATGACAAATCTTTATTAGCTATAACATCAATTAGTTACAACAAAACACTACGCGCAGCGATATGAATCGGAAGCAAAAGGCTGTATATTAAAAAGAAGGAATTCACAGTTGAATTAAGTTTGCACTCACTGTCTAAAGAACTACGTGCAAGAGAGGTGCATTTTTAACTTGGACGGGTAGTCACCTTACTTCCTTTCTTCACGGTAGGTGCACCCCACCGTTCTCTCGAATGCTTACCCCGCTTGAACGCCTGCGCATCACTTCTATCAGTTCTCTAGGTCACGCAGACGCATTTGTATACAGTGCGGTGAAAACAATATTGTTGTGTGTGTTGTGTTGTGTTGTGTTTGGATTTCGGAGGCTTGGATAAGGTTTGTGGATGTTTCATTGGTTTTTGGTAAGCTTTTTCATCGTGACACGTGCTTTTTATTTATGTACTAGCGAACCGTAAATCCTAAAAGATGCTAAGTTGTGGTTCCACCTTTATGTAGGAGATTGTTTTTCTTTGGAAACTCAATTTAAAAAAAAATATGTTGTACATAACACATAAAATATAAAGTAATTATGTACTTTAATGTAATGTAGATTCAGTTTTATAATTACATAAGCGGGGAAAGATCAAAACCTTTAACTTAATACCTAGTGACTATGTTTCAGCAAAGATTTTAATGTTGCTTATGAACATGAAAGGTTACGTTTTATAAATACTTGACTTATATAATATTATAACTTATACTTACTTAAATTCTAGTAAACATAATCTACATTCTGTTAAGATGTGTTTACAAACAGATCGTAATGATTTAATTAATATTAGGTAGTACCTAATATTAATGAAATCATTACGATCTGTGATACCAAATAGACAGACACATTTTTTTTACTAATACCTAACATTATGAAATATATAACTAGGCACCTCATTATATTTTCTTCTGTTTCCGCGACTGTCACACATTTAAATAAAACTATTTTAACGGATTATAGAACCGCAACCGCTGGAAGATATTTTTTTAAATAAAAGAATTTATGCCCTTATGGCAAATGTGTAACTGTCTTGAAATAATTAGGCCCATCTAGCATGTGTACGAGTATACCTTTATTTTTAAGTCATATTTATAAAATGGGTAGTTTTCAGAAATGTAACTTTGACAGAGAAAAATTGTGTTTTTCTCAGTCAACCTTTGACAACGGTAAATGGAAAGTTACCGAAACGTCAGGTTGGCTCAAATAATTAATATAGGGTAGTATTTAAACGCACATTAAAAAAAACCTTTTTCTATGCAAATATAATCAAAATGTATATCAAAATTACTGATTGCACAGCAACGCACTCAAAATGTTACTAAATATACTACAATTTATATTTGTGGCGTGCATCTATTTATTTAAAAGTAAAGCATATTTAAGTAGTGCATAGCTAATAATGACTACCGCACATTAAGGAGGAGCGTTTTTTAGGGATATAAAAGGCCGGCCGAGTCGGATCTGCTCTGAAAGGTGATCTCGGGATTAGATCTGAAACACTAATTTTTGTTTCCCATCTGTAACGTTTCGCCAAATTTTCATTTGTCCGAAGGCCATTTTTTTTCAAATACTTTATTTTTCAGAATAATTATGAAACAAACCTAACCTAACCTACTGGGTTCTTTAAAAAGATGAAAAGTAATGTCGTGCTGATGTGTGTTTTCTAATTATCTGCAGTACAATTTTTGCTAGGCATTTATTTTATTTGCTGTGCAATAATTAATTTGATGTAAAAAGTATATAATTGATGAAAATAAATGGATAGGCGATTATTTGTTTGCTGTGCCATTAATAATATCCCATTAATATACGCGATATAATCCGTTGAAGTCATTTTACTGAAATAGGTACCTCATTTATTTTATTACTGTCGGCAGATATGGCAAATTATTTAACAATAATGGCAAATTATTTAATAATAAACCTACCGTAGCAACGGTAAGTAGCAATTTACACCTATTTCCTACTTTCTCGAAATAATTTCCAACACAAACATTACTGATTACTTACATAATTATCTCCTTTTTACTATCTACTATCATAGACTTATCTTATAAGATTTTATAGTTGTAACCATAAAAACACAAATCGCTTCCGACAGTAAATAGCACTACATACGTTAATAATCTCTTCTTGGAAAAGCATTGGTTGAATATGCTGGTAAAATGATTGCTGTCTTTGTTTTAATCTCTTTTTTTTGTGGGGTTGTCCTCTTATTTTAACTAAAGTCAGTTTTCAAATTCATTAACGATTTTGTCATTGCAATTTTTCTCATGACCCGAATATATATTTTTTTTCGAGATTTTAAGCGATGTGCATTTTAATATTTAGGTACGCATGATGCTCATGTAGAATTGGTAGACTTTCTGAATAGAAGCTCGATCACTACGCGCCGCAATTTGCATGAATATCCGATGGGCCATGGTCCACAGCTCCACCTTCCGCTTATGATCTCTTCCAGACGATTTCTTTTCTAAAATGCTAATTTTTGTTAACCATCTGCAACTTTTTGCCAAATTCCATAATTGCATCTTAACTAGTGAATTCGGGCGCTCTGGTGTTAACTGGGACGAAGCCATGAGGGTTTGAAAATGAAACGAAACTGTTCGAGAAAAGGTAGGTAGTGCCCCGCTTCTTTTTTGTTCGTCTTGACTGAGAGATCGTAAAATTTAGTTTCATAAGGGGTAAGGCCCGAAACATTCCTCTCACTTTATACGTAGTCTCGACTTAATCACTACATAGTATAAAACAAAGTCGCTCCCTGTTGTCTGTCTGTCCCTATGTATGCTTAGGTCTTTAAAGCTACGCAACAGATTCTGATGCAGTTTTTTTAATAGATCGTGTGATTCAAGAGGAAGGAACGTTCATTATGTATACATGCATAATTTATGAGCAATGTACCCGTGCGAAGCCGGGGCGGGTCGCTAGTATTACTATATTCCATTTAATTTAATTTTACTCTGTAAGTACTCGGTTACCAAGATGTTGTATTAGAATTATCAAATTTTGTAGCCTTAGCTTCATTCAATGCGAAATTAATGACACTTTCATGTTTAACAGACGCTTGCGTATACCCAGTTGCAATAACGTCCTTCAGCACTAATCTCATAAAAGAGCTTCATAAAATGTATGGCTGTAGCGTAGCCAAGAAATGTCTTCAACTTTTGTTTCCTTATTTATTACCATATTCCGTAGTTTTTTGGTGCATGAATGATTTGACACTATGCCGATCGCTTAAATAAAGACCTTGTCATGAGTTAACGTGACCGTATTCACTAGCGACAGCGTAAACTATTTGTATCTAGACACGCGCACGCGGCAGCGTGTCAAGCCAAGTTGAAGCAAAGGAACAGGCTAGCCAGCGCCGAGTGTAATATTACACGAACCACTTGGTGCCACTTTTGACTCTTCTACAACTCAAAACTTCTTTAACGTAAACACATAAAATAGAGAATAGTACAGTGCCCCTAGCGACTACTTTGTAGAATTACAACTCTCCATACAAATAGTTCACGCTGTCGCTAGCGAATACGGTCACTGTAAACTCACGGTAAGGGTACAGTCTCTTATCTATGATGCGAATGACGTTTTTAGTTTAATTCTTTAAGTAGATTGGTGACGTCACTATCAATAGTAAAAATGGTGGACAGCATAGCATAATGATGGTGTTGGTGGTGTTGATTGTGGTGATCATGGTAATTTTGTGATCATCATCACCACCAGTCACCACCATCATTATCATCATTACCATCGCCAATCACCATTACTATTTCAGGAGTTAATGCCCACTTATATGCTCAATACACAACCATTTTTAAATAAATTTGTTAATTTAGTTTGTAAAATTGTCCTTTGTGAGGTGAAATTAAACACATTTTATTATTATTATTATTTCAAAATTATCTACACATCCAACACGATTCAAACTCGCTGCCCCTGCGGGGTGAGGTAGCTCGATTCGGTGCGGGGACGTGTGGCTATTCTGTATGTAGTAATTAAGTACCTATTCTGTGGTATAAATCCTTGCATTCTGGTCTTAATTATAACATCATCTTGCCATAAAGCCGTGGAACACGATCGTCAGTAATGGGAGTTTCACATGGCAACGTGCGCTAGAAATTGAAGCATGTGGTCAACCGATACGTTACGCTCCGATCGCGCATCGATCGACTTTTTGTGGATCGTAACCTGTACATATAGGATATGTATATGGAATACATGTTAATATTATAATAATAAGCATCGGACAACCTCACACAAATCGGCCTAGTCATGTGCATATGATAGTTGCGTTTATCACGTAATAAATTTAATAAGTGAAAAGCAGGATACGTTTTAACAAGATGCGAGTGTGAGTGACAGGTGCTTTGTCACTTGCTTATCAGGTGATAAACGCAACCATTATAGGCTCGCTGAACCCCGTTATTTACCTCAAATTGAAATGTTATGGCATTTACGAATTATGGATGAAGCTCCTCAATTTTAGAATAAAATTTTATTCCGGTGACGTGGCTTAAAAGTTACTTTATCTTTAAAATGCTTTTGAATATTTTAATTATTAGTTTCATTACTGACACTGAAAACTGCAGGTCTTGAATACTGACCTTAAATGCAGTATAAATTACGACAGTTTCAATTTTGATTGCGCCATTTTCATCACGGCGCGTCGTTACAACCGCGTTTTTACACGCCGACTTTTGCAATTATTTCTCAAATTTAATGTCACTTTCTTTAGAGAATCCGTATCAAGTTAATTAAGATATTTTCAACACGGGCTTAATGAAGGCAACGTTATAATGGACAATTATAAAGTAAACCAAGACGCGACCCGTGTACCGTTCGGTTGACTTAGCATTTCAAGTTTATGGTGTGATTCCTGAGCGTCTCAATTCGACATTTTGACAATGACATCTACACACTACATATTTTTCCTTTATGCGCTATTCGTCTTTAGGGTTCCGTACCCAAAGGGTAAAAAAACGGGACCCTATTACTAAGACTCGGCTATCCGTCCGTTTGTCTGTCTGTCACCAGGCTGTATCTCATGAACAGTTGAAATTTTCACAGATGATGGTATGTATTTCTGTTGCCACTATAACTTGTAATTGTATACTAAAAACAGACTAAAGTAAATATTAAAATGGGGCTCATACAAAAAAAAAAGTGATCGGTTGCGGTGCCAGTGCTATAACTACCAGGTGCAAACTTGACTTAACCCTTAAGTTAAGATGGGAAGTGTTTGTAAGGAATCCTCGGTAGGCGAGTCCACCTCGCACTTGGCCAGTTTTGTTTTGTTCTATATATCCTATAATTGAGGTGGACTGAACAAATAAAATCGGCCACAAACTGCCCTCTGCACCAGACACGCGGCTGTGATAGAAGAATGGCGCCGTGTGGTTAGGCTTGCCATGGTCTGTGGGCTTTGCCACACAAGGAATGACAGTCACGACTTTTCTGCCAAGAGTGTAATGACAAAGAAGATCCCTTAGTTAATGAAAAAGAAAAAACAAATAACAATTTATTTGCGTAAGTAACCTTCTTGGTACAAAAACGACCTTGAAATCATTGATGCGAAACAGTACTTATTCGTAACTTTACGTTTTTTACTATATTCTTTTAATGATGTTTATTGGTATCTAGAACGCGCAGGGAAGAGAAAAGACAAGTACCTTTATTTTTTCTTAGGAGAAGTCAGGTTCCAAACACCACATCTGGATACCCGGAAACTCGTGTACCAAAAATAGTGGAAATGCAAAAAAACAAACTAAAGACGTGTTATTTAATTCAGTAAAATCTAAATAGCCTATTCTGTATACAGACCATAATAGTTTTATAAAAGTTTAACAGTCATACGGTTCTATCTACGACAATTTTGTGCATTTGGTTCAAAATTATGTCAAGGCAATACTAAACCCGAAAAACCTGTATAAGTTTTTAAAACCAAATCATTCCTATAAAGTCCAATGACCGGAACAATTTAGGTTCAACTGTCAAACGTCAACAACCGTTTAGAATCGAACGCGATTTGAAATTCAAATTTGGAATCTAAATTTAAACGGTTCGAAGCAGTCACGACTTAGACTTATGGAGGCGAAGGAAGTGGATGAAACAATCGAAGTCACACGTGATAATATCCGGTATGACTTACAAATAAAGTAGGATAATACACACTTAGACTTCAAAAAAGGAGGAAATTGACAGTTTATTTTTTTCGTCTCCTGCCTCACTAAACGCCAAGGCAGTGCTATTTCGGATTCCATACAAATGTGTTTTGAGTAGCCAAGTGCAAGCTTCTATACATTCCAATACGATTGAGTAAAGACAGGGGATTTAATGTATGTGTCCCGGTTAGGTAAAAAACGGTTAAATAAAATTATACGAGTATACATTTATATGGCTTGAGATCGTTTATCTTATTATTATTATACCTCCTTTATTTAATTGACATGTGGTGTGCGCTTATATCTACCATTGTGTTGTGCACCAAACTCTGGCTGATTGTGACGAACATTGTTTTATGTTGTTACCTTTACTTTGAATTTGAATTTGAATTTATATTTTTAATATAGTCTGGGGGCAAGCAATAATAAAACTTGCCGTTTGAACGCTAGACCGATAAAACCAATACCAACTCACTAAATGAATCGAAAACATAATAAAAATAAAAGTCAGCAGTGGCTTTATAAAAATATCACTTCTAAAATTTGATAAAAACTCGTGGTTGTTATTAATAAAACTTTTTCTTAACATAAAACCGAATCGCTACTAAATCTCTTTTGAATATTTTAACGATGAATCGTGACTTTTGCCAAAAAATCTAGGCTTCACGTTAACAATATAAGATCATTATCGCTTGCTTACAGATTCTCGGTATAGAATCTATCTATACTGCAGATAATGCCGAGGCGTATAATGGAAAACCTTTAACGTAGAAAATTTAAAAACGTGCCCAGGGCAAGCGTGGCGCCGACATGCTAATCGGGAGCAAAGAGTACCATTACCCTTGAGTTTATAGTAGATATGTGTCGTTCCTGAGGACGAATCCCAATTTGTATCGGAAAAGAATGTTCTCGAGAAATTTTCTCAGACAATTCGAGAAATGTTCTAGATAACGGCACATCTCTATAGTCTGTACTTTTAGGTATTTAAAAAAATGTAAACTAACCGGAGCTGTCAAATTGACAGCAATGGCGAATGTCAAACCATCAAAGTAAAAAATCACGTAAGGTAGGTGTTGCTACTTTAAACCTGTGACTTTATATTTTAGTCGTGTTACTTCCAGTATAATGTAGCCTTTGTGTTAAATCTCTTCAAATTTGGGTACTTCTTATTGACGATGTACTGAGAAAAAAAAATATTTATTTAATTTGATAAAAATATGTTTGTATTCGTGAATTTGTATATATTCGGTAAAAAAAGCGATCACATATGTTATTTAAATGGAACGGACTGCAGTAGTTAGGTCAATTATTTTATAATATATATTTTTTTTACAGGAACGAAACGTTTTCTTATAAACAAGCCTTTTAATGTTTGTTTACATTTTATTAAGTAACTAAAAGTACACACTATAGTTTACAGTGACAGTACTCGCAAGCGACTGGGTGAACGATTTGTATGGAGAATTGTAGTTCTACAAAGTAACCGCCCTAGGGGCGCTGTACGTGTACTATTCTCCATACAAATCGTTTACGCAGTCGCTAGCTAGTACGGTCACGTTAACTCATGGTAAGGATACTGAGAGTAAGAATTAATAGAACGATGTTTTCTAAGAAATATTTTCTATTCGTACTATTATAAAATACAATATTTGCATTGAAAAACAGTTTTATGTGTCCTGATTTTAGGAAAAATCTTAATTTGTTATACATGGCTGCGCGGCGCCATGCCAGTCTGGCGTCATTGTTGATCATAATTTCTGTTGTCATCTCTTCACGCCGAAACGGCTGGATGAATTGTAAATCATTTTAGTACAGGGTTAGTGGTAGTCCAAAGATGGTTATAACTTTTTACCCTAACCATTTTCAATCGACATCAAAAAAGGAGTAGTCAGTAACACCTATTCCTTGATTACTCCAAAAAAAACGCTGACCGATTTCCTGGCTGTTTCTCCAAATTGGTTCATAAATGAAGGTGTTCAGGAGGTTTATTTATTTATTTATTCGTATGGCATATTATGAACAGTTGTTCAATTAAAGTTCAGAAGGTAGATAGATATAAAAAAATGCAACAGAATTGAGAAACTCATATATTTTAGCCAGTTGAAAATAGCTACAGTTCTCAGCAACCTTTACGCAGATATTTCTGTAAAAAGAAAACCTTGTGATTAATTGACTGAGTGAGCGAAGCGTCTTCATTTTCAGCTTGGCCTAAAATTCCTTAGTTTATCCTGATGTTAGGCTTTCCGGATGTCCGTTTGTCTAGGTTTCCGGCTGTTCTCCCCTAAGGCTTGCAATTCTCATGAAATTTTATTTAATAAAAAATATTGTTTCTTTTTTTGCCGATACAGTTTTTCGAATTTTCAAAATGGCGCTGATGTAGTTTCAAAACGTGAAAATTGCAAATTCGGAAACAAAAACGTGAGGCCCACAGCAGAGCTGTACTGTACTACAAGTAGTGTTAAGTTGTGTAGGTTGAAAAAACGGGTAGGAATTGAATTATAATGTGCGGTGTAAGTGTGAATTAGAGTGAAATATTTACTTCCTTTGGTATTTCCAGGCATCGGGGCCTGTTCTTCTTCCACCGAGTGTGACATTACTAATGACAGCTTTACAAGTGAGCGAGTTTGCGTGGTCCATGTGATAAGAAACAACGATTTAGTACCCTTAGGATTTGTATGGTTGTCACTGTAAACTCATGGTAAAAGTAGGTACTGATATTTACATAATTACGATCGATTACGCACGTTTTCTCTCCACATCACGCGTGGATTGTCACAGTTTATAGTGCACCTGGGTTCGAATCCCAGCCCGAACAAATATTTTTGTGATGAAAAAAGAAATAATGAACTTTATTCCGCAAGAACTCAAATATTTGTTCCTGGGTCATGGATGTTATCTATATATGTATTTATACATATATATTATTAATAGTCATCTGATACGCATTGTACAAGTTAAGTATAAATTTATTTATTCATACTTTACCGCTCATGACTTGTCCCACGCATGAGTGGAAAGTCGATGGAGATTCGTTCAATAGCTGACAAGCGCCGCGTGTAATTATCGCGATCGTTACACTAACCCATTTGTACGCAATTTCACATAACATTCTTATCCTTTAAATTCCTAATCTGTACATTTTTCATCCCATACAATTGTATGATACAATAATAGTGGCTCTGTGAGCTGAAACCTCGCGACGGTTTGAAACTGACATGTGTCAAAATATCAACGGTTTGACATTGACAAGTGTCGTCCATCGACATATTTTTTTATTGGTTTTCGAAGGCACTACAAGACAACACCATTGCGAACTGTCTAATTATCAATTTTAAAAACATTTTGGAATTAAAAAAAAAACTAGACCGAAGATCCGTACAGACTATCGGAAAACGATAATGTTCTTACCCAGCCTATTTAAATCTTACCAAAGCCATTTTAGTTCAATTACTTAGTTCTTAAATTAAACCTACTTATGCGTTCTGTGAAAATCTTTTATACAATATTCTATTTTTTTTATTTCATATAACTACACTATGTTATATCATTCAACATCAGATGCATCCCCTATTATAGGTATGTGACTTAAATGAGATACTGAAATTGCTTTTCTAAATTCCAAGTTTTGTTTCCACAATGGAAGCAAATTTCACGGTACAGAGATTATTCTCGATCGAAAACTAATCAAGTACGCTATATAAGGGAAAAAAAACAGATGTACTGAGAAACATATTAAAGCGATTATATCACGCGATACAATGTTTATAGCAGGGGTGGCCAACTTGATTGGACCCAAGATGTCTTGTTCACTAACGAGACCCTGTGCGATCTACCAATCAGCAGTAGGTGATTACGTTGGGCAGTCTGGTCTACGTATTTATATTTTTTGCCTTGCCACGATCGACTGGACTAACAGTCATGATCGACCTGTTGGCCACCCCTGGTTTATAGCAACACTTAGTGATAAAAAGTGTCAATAAACATGGAAACATTAATTGCAAACTTTTATTTAATAAACTTTCATGCATGCATCCAAATATTATATCCACAGCGCAGGTTTCGTCATAAATACAAAATGAGCATCCGTAGCAACCATCGTCAAAATCACAAACAAATGTTTATCAGCAACAAGCTTCGTCCAAGTGATACTATATATTAATCCGCAACACGCTTTGTCAATAACACATCAAAAATCAAAGTCCGGCCTGACGAGTACCTGGCGGAAAAGTTCCAAAAATGCTAGCAGCATTGCCCCGCTATATTGCCAGCGATATTTGCTGAACCAGGTACGAGCCAGACCGGGGGTCACAACTTCTCCCTCTCAAACGCTGTGCGATTTTTTTTATCAACGACTTGGCCTCTGAGCACCAGGGTCCACCTGTCTCCAGAGCCACCGGAACAAAGTCATACACTGGCTTCAAGTTCGAGTATTTGACATGTTTTAATTTAGCTTCAGTTTCAGCCGCACAGCCCCTGCTTTGCTAATGGTTTGGCCGAGGTGGGAGGGAGCGAATGTACTAACACACGTTGCATCCCAAATTAGACTACGACCTTTCTCCCAAGGAACCAGTGTTAACCCGTCCGGGCGTCTGCCATCTGTCCTACTAAGACCCTGAGGCTCCAGTACACTAGGCACATTGGCGGAGATCATTGCGCGCCGTAAGATGTCGTTTATAGAGTGGTGCCTTGAGAATCTACCCGCACACCGTACGCAACTTAAGCCATGATGGCCGTTGGCCTCAACTGATGCCCCACAAATACATTGGTGAGGTTCACACACCGAGCATCCTAACCTAAGTGCTACCCCTACTCTTAATGAGTCATTGTCTAAAAGTGTACCTAAATGCGACGATGGTAACGCATGTAACCAAGCGCTAGACTCAGGCTCCACCACAGCCTTAAGACGGGCCTCATCCACCCCAGACCCTGCTTCCAAAAGCTGCTCAGTATATAGTCCCAGGATCTTTGTGATTTCGCGTTATCGGGTCTAGTATTATTAGGACACCGAACCCTCCACTCGATTAAAGCTTCCTTTAAAAACGGAACCTGAAAACTGTCACCTACAGACAAAATATGAGTGACAAGTTCCCTGGATGCGTGAGTGGAAGCCAAAAATGCGACAAGCCCGACATCTAGTACTTGCCGTACTCCAAGACCACCATACCGAACGAGCAGCACAGCCTGAAATCATTGCGTTTCACTGAACCTAACGTTTAATAATGTCTCAAGGCCATGTAAAATTTGGTCCAACTCGATTATTTCTCGAGGGAACAACCAAGGGCGCCGTCCTCAAAATGTAGGTCATACGAGACATTGAAAAGGAATTGCGCAACAAAACCAAAGCGACATGTGCTGATAACTGTTGAAGATGGGTGAATGATCCAGACAGAGCATCCGACTTCTATTGCATTACGGCTGGAACACCTTCTAAAAAAAATGGTGCTACTAAAAGAGAGAAGGACCCCCTGTCTATAATTTTCATCCCTGGAAGAACCGATTGTAAACCAGAAATAGGCACAAAAGAGCTACAAGAAAACAGCTCACATTTCTCTGCATTAACCTCTAAGCTAATGGCTGATAAAGATGGCAACATGGAAACCGATGTACAAGACCTTACAAAGTGATCACAAAAACACTTCGAAAAAAAATAGAGGATAAAATAAACATACAAAAAGCGCATATAATTTCGTTAAATTGTAAGACGCGTACTGACTTACCAATTACAACTTTAAAAAAATAACACATAATTCGCAAATAATGATAATGAATGTTTTGAATTAATCTATTATCGTTTATATACTTATTTGTTATCACTCGTTTTCTCAAAAATGGTCGGAAATGTTTACTTTATTGATTTCAAAAATCAGGATGCGAAGAGCATCGTTTATGGTCAGTTAAAAACTAAAAACAAAAACCTTGCCGGTTCGGTTTGTTCGACAATAATTTTGTAAGTATGAAATTCCTTTATTTGTCGAGGTGCAAACTTTAAAAAAAGTTAAAATAACCATTAAAAAAGACATGGTCCTAAGCAGCCAAAACGTAAGATCAGTAGCTACGGCTTATCGCGACTTTTTAGTTACCTCAAATAGATTATGGCGTTTTCGGAAGAAAAATACACTTTGTACCTATATGTTAATTGTAATAGATGTATTTTTTAACTGTTTTTGTGTACAATAAAGCGTTTACTTACTTACTTACACTTCCACTTTTTATAAAAAAAAAGGCGGCAATGTATGAATTCAGTTTTGAGTTGATATATAATGCCAATAAAACTTATCTGTACCTACTTATTTTGTTTTCTTGCACCATTTTTGAGAAAAGCACAATATTTGTCTTAGCCGGAAGGGCAATTGCTGGCTTCGTATTAAATTAAACGGACTCCCAAGGTCGTCCGTTTAAAAGTAATACTCATCCATCAATGGAAGTAGGCATTCCCTCGCTTCGACAATAATGTAGTATTTTACTACTACTGTATCAGTCAATCTGTATCGAATACTCAACAACTTTTCTTCACCATCGTAACACATTTCACTTCCCACTAAGTGTAGCATAAAAAAATTACCATTCGTTTGTTCATTTTCCGCGGTTCTTACGGTAGCATGTAATAAATGGTATCGCCGAGTGATGTATATCGTTCTGTTGTAATTTTTTTTAAGTAGCCGGTTCCTAGGCGATTGTAGTTGTGTTGTATAAGTGTTAAATACTAATATTGTTGTTTAATTTGAGAAAACAAATGATAGCGTACGTCCAAAATGGCCGAATCATTATCTAATCTGCGTGTTTTTGTACACATGAAATAATGAAATAATAATGAAATAATGAACTTTATTCTGCAAGTAGGCCACAAGGGCACTTTTACATGTCTGAGTCTACCGGAATTTCACAAGAGGAGACCACTGTTGAGAAGAAACGCCGAAAGAAACTCAACAGTCAGTCATTTTTTCAGAAAGCATAAGTACTTAACAATTACAATGATATGAACTTAACTATACGTAGTTCTACAAGAAAACATATTAAATGTGTATTTTAAGACAGAAGTGAGGAAAATTGTAAGAATAAAATAGAAACTACAAGAAAGCCTGACGGTTTATCACAATGTATGTACGTTTGATATGCTTTCTTATTAGAACTGTGTCCCTTAAACTAGTTAGGTACAATCTAAGAAGGAGACAGCTACGCGGTTTCTGGTTCAGGCCATGCATTTTTGTCTGTCAGATAGTCCTCTACTGTATAATATGCTTTTGACATTAGAGACTTTTTTAAATAATTTTTGAGAGATGGAAAGGCTAATTTTAAAACATGATCAGGTAACTTGTTGTAAAAATAAATACATTGGCCTAAAAATGATTTACTTACTTTACGAACACGAAACTTTCTAATAGCAATTTTATTTTTATTTCTAGTGTTAAAACTGTGGACATCGTAATTTTTTGTTAATGAATCTAGGTTTCTAATAACATACATAATACTCTCATAAATATATTGGGACGCTACAGTTAAGATGTTATATCTTTGAAAATGTCTCTTAAGGAGTCACGAGAATTTAGGTTATATATAGAACGAATGGCTCTTTTTTGTAGCACAAATATAGTCTGAATGTCAGCTGCTTTGCCCCAAACCAGAATACCATATGACATGACACTATGAAAATAACTATGATAAACTAAGCGAGCTGTATCAACATTACTCAATTGTCTGATTTTCCTAACGGCGTACGCCGCTGAACTTAATTTACCTGCAAGCACTGCTATATGTGGACTCCATTGCAAATTCCTGTCCAATGTTATACCTAAGAATAATGCCTTATTCACTATTTCTAAACATTCACCGTTTAGTAATATAGTAGAATCTACCGCCGTAACATTCGGTAAAGCAAATCTAACACATTTAGTCTTCTTGGCATTTAATAAAAGATTATTAGTAGTAAACCAGTTAAGTACTTTCTCTAGTGTGCCATTAATTTCCGCATAGTCGGTTGATTTCCGGTGAACCTTGAAAATTAATGATGTATCGTCAGCAAATAGTACTATATTACAAAGATTATCTACTATAGATGGTAAGTCATTTATATACACCAAAAATAGAAATGGACCTAAAATAGAGCCCTGTGGCACTCCTAGCTTAACTATAGCTCCATTGGACTGGGTTCCATTTACATCCACTGTTTGCATTCTATCACTGAGATATGAAGACATAAGGCTTAAAGCATTTGAAGACAGACCATAATGTTCTAATTTCAAAATGAGTGTGCCAGGATGAACGCAGTCGAATGCCTTAGAAAGGTCACAGAAGATCCCAATTGCATCACAAGATTCCTCCCAGCTGTCATAAATGTGTTTAATAAGTACAGATGCTGCATCAGTCGTGGCACGTCCCCTTGTGAAACCGAACTGTTTACTAGAGAGTAATTTATTTCTATTGAAGTGTCCTAGTAGATCTTTCAACATCAATTTTTCGAAAACTTTACTTAAAACGTTATCAATCATTACCAGTGATCTGTACGGCCCGTAGAACATCGCAGTTTTCGGCGTAAAAAATGAACATGACTGTTAAAAATACAAATGCCATGGCAAATATTTGTGTGATGAACTCGAATATTTTTATTGGGTATAAGTATATGTATTATATTGTCGTCTAGTACCCATATCACAAGCCTTCTTGATCTTAATTTGGGGCTAGATCGATTTGAGTGAGGTTGTCTGATATTTACTTATTATTTCATTTATTTATTTATAAATTTAGCATAATTATATATCACTCAATAGTTTATTTTTTTCAATCAAGATTATAATTATTTTCATATTGACATTTCTATAAGAAACCCGTGGTGATGATGCACGATCATTACATAATACCTTATGCAGGTACGTTATATCCATTCTTTATCTATTTTATTATTTATAATATATTTACAGTAGCAGATAGATAAGTACACAACATAACGGCTTTACAGTCTTTATTTATCCTTCTTTTTTTTATCTGGTTAATATAATAATAAATGCATATTATTTTCGATGAATTCGATATTTTGTCGCTCAAAATAAATCTAGATCAAGCAATGTATAGAAAATTATTATTATTTTGAATCATTTGTAGGTAGACGTCGTAATACCATAACATATAAAACACATTTGCATTTAATGCACTAGTGCTTTCCGAATAACATACCAAATCGAATGTATATTGGCTCAACTTCGTACATTGTCGATTTTCAAACGATTAATATAGACTTTATAATTAATGACTCAAAGTTACTTTTACAATAATACAACTAGATGTAAAACGAGTTTGTATAATTAATCTGTTAGTATGTAAATGATCCTACATGGTCAGCGTAGCTTGGTGTTAACAGTTTTTACCGACAACGCAAAAGGAGGTGATGTTGCCGGACGCGTGAACAACGTGATTTATAAATCAATTTTCTTTTTAATTGGTTGATTGATGGTCTGCGATGATAATAAAATTGTTAATAGGATACGATACTCTTTATTGCACACCTCATGACGAAATAAATACAAATACATTATAACACTTAGCATTACAATAGAGGTAAACAATAAGGGAACTTATCGCTAAACAGCGATCTCTTCCAGACAACCTTTGGGTAGCGGATAAATAAATGAAAAGATGAATAGGCGATGCAAAAAGTCAAAACTACTTAAAAATATGAAAATGTACTAAAACCTATTATAATATTAATACAAAACATACATGAAAATATATGTAAATACCTAAACATATTATGATACCCACATACTCACAAATAAACTTACTTAAACCTTATATTAATTAATAGTAGATAAGAAGTTGTTGAAATCCCGCTCATGCTGATTTGCCTAAATTAAATTACGATAACTTCCTCCTTTTTAAAGTCGCTTAATAAATAGATCTTTAGGAGTAGGTATTCGGATATCGTAAAATATGGAGTTGGCAGCCGCTTAAAATTTTACACAAACAAATGTATACAAATAAGTTGATACCCGCTATGTTTTTCTATAAGTACTTTTCATCCATATCTCTGTACCCTTACCATGAGTTAACCTGACCGTACTCGCTACCGACAGCGTAAACAATTTGTATGGAGAATAGTACAACGCCCCTGGCGGTTACTTTATAGAACTACAATTATCCATACAAATCGTTTACGCAGTCGCTAGTGAGAACGGTCACTATAAACTCATGGTAGGGGTACTGTAGTTTATCAACATATACCTACAAGAAAAATAGTCACATAATGAGGCCTTATGTATGTAGCTATTCTCTACATTTTTTTTTCTATGAGATAAGGAAATCATTTTAAATATTGTTTGTGAGATTGAGCTAAACATAAAGGCAATGATCATACAAGCCGTTAATTCAATATTTATTTATTTTTTTTGGTATGAAAATGAAATAAAATATATATATATCTATAAACTATTGTGTTACCTAATAAACAAAAATACATCAAAAGAAAAAACAATAAAATAAAAATTGACCCTCGTCTTGCCTTGCCTTGTAAAGATTAAAATAATATTGTACAATGTACATTCGTGCTTTTCTAATGCTTCGCAAATTTTTGGTGCAATTTCTCCCAAAATTCAAAGTCCTTCTTCGCTGGATGAGATGATACGACTAGGTTGTTTCCAATGATCAAATACTTCTGGTGCTCAGGATCAAATGCGGGCCATTTCACTCCCAGGCTCCCATCAGGAGTCGGGTCACTAAAAATAAAAAAATAAACAAAATGTTGATTGTTTACAGTGTCCTGCATCAGTACCCTTACCATAAGTTTACCGTACCCTTGACCGCACTCTTTAGCGACAGCGTAAACTATTTGTATGGAGAATTGTAGTTCTACAAAGTAACCACTAGAAGCGCTGTACTTTATGCTCCATATGAATCGTTTACGATTTCACTAGCGAATAGTAATCATTTGGTTTTGTTAAAATTAATAGCTGAGATTGTATTTAAATGCTTGCCTATCATACAATTTATCCTGTACATTTATCCTTTACAAATCTCCATTTAGATAGAGGTAGATGGGCTTACAATACTATACAATACAACAATTCTTTATTGCAGACCAAGAAAAATTTACAATTGAAAACTTAATTTAAAAATGGTAGAAAATAGGTGGTCTTATCGCTAAACAGCAATCTCTTTCAGACAACCTTTGGCTTAATTTGGCATAAAAACCAAGATGGTACCATGGTAATATTTCTAAGTAGCTAACTAAAGCGTTTTAAGACAAAATAGATATCAAGTCTAAGTTATCTAAACAATAACCTTTTTCAAATAAATAGTAAACTTACCCAAATTTAGCAAAGTCAGTCCACAATTTCGTCGTATTCTTAATAAGTTTAATGCTTTCAGCATTCAAATCTACTGCTACCAAATCGTTAATGAACAAGTAAGGCAACTCGTCGCAGTGGCAAACACTCTTTCCTTTGACAAATGGTCCTCCTCCGAACAAATTGCTCCAAACATTTCTTTCCGAAAACATATCAAATTGATAAAAAAAAACTCTGTTCCTGCCCGCTTGGGCACAAATATGTGAATATTCTATCGCATTATACGTAAGCATTTGCATCGTGTGGTATTTAATTAAGTTGTCAACAGTATCTTCACATACTTTTTTATCTCCAAAATAATATTGTTTCACTTTTTGACCAATTGCTAATTGATCTTTCACTGAACACTTCAGTAATAAGTCGATCGGCACAAAGCATTGTACAAATTTGTTGTACTTATCAAAAAAGTTTTCTACAGGGGAAAAGGCGAATTGAACGACGCCTTCATCAGTTGTATAGCCTATCATGATATCTACTCCTTCGTGGGTACCGTTGTGTAACTGTTCGTAAACATCACCGAAGAAGAACCTCTCGACTCCATCAAACTTCTTCTCATCAGCGACGCTTAAAATTATATTGATACGTATGCCTGCTTCTTCTTCAACCGTAAGAGGCGCATACATTTTTATCAACTTTTCAATTGGTTGTGCTTTGAAAAACTCATACAACTCTTTATCGTCTGTTGTATCCTTTCCGAGAGTACGAGCTATCGCTTCAGCTCTTAGTCGCGGCTCGAAACTCCGGGCCCAGTGACTTAAATTCTGACCACTCTGCAGAATAGCTCGCTTGAACAATCCTTTCGTCATAGGTGATACGAGATGATATGCAACCGATGCTGCACCAGCACTTTCACCAAAAATAGTGATATTATCAGGATCACCTCCAAAGTTATTAATATTTTTCTTCACCCATCTAAGGGCAGCAACTTGATCTTTCATGCCTGCGTTACCTGGAACATCTTTTGTGTCCAGACATAAAAATCCAACGACTTCTAATCTGTAGTTAATAGTGACGAGGACAACATTCTGATCTACCAGGAAATCTGGTCCATAGAAATCAGTGTTACCACTCCCACTTTCGAAACCACCACCGTGGATCCAGAACATGACTGGCAGAGGAGTTTTAGGGTTCAGGTCAGGTGTATACACGTTGAGGTAGAGACAATCTTCGCTGCCGGGGTCTGTGCTGATGGCTCCAGTGAACATATCATACTGAGTGCATATTGGGCCGTGGGCTTTAGCGCTGCGGACTCCATCCCACGGCTTGACTGGTTGCGGTGCCTGAAAGCATTATCATGACTGATGAATGATTAATAATAAAGAAGCGGTTATTCAAGAAAACTGCTTAATCCGTTGTAACGGAAAATAATATCTTTCTTTTTTTTTGTATAAATCATAATTATAAACCATGCTTTTGTTTATTCTCCGTTTGGTGACGGCCAAAACTCACTAAAATTTCTATCAATACTCTTTAAAACCTCGTATCTAGTTAGTTGATTGATACTAAGATACGAGCTTTGTTTCAAGTAATAAATACTTTTATGCTATGTTTATTATTTGTAGCAATTATACCGTAGTTTTTGTGTGTATTTACAGTAAACAAATCAAGCATGTTTTTAAAGTAGTTTGAACGTCAATAGCCAGAGTAGGTAATTGTTTTTTTACAGCATGCTAAAATTTATTTTACTGGCAGTTATCACTCATGGTGAGTTACAAAAACGCTGTAAAAAATGTGTAGTGGGTTGTGGGAGGGTGAACTTTTTGTTATTGGTTGTTAATTTAATAGCTATGTTAATGAGAAAAACACTATTCATGAACTTTTTGGTACGAAAAGAAAAATTTAGAATAAATTCAATAAAATAAATTCTATTACAGATTGAACCGAGACAGATAGGGTTCAATCAAACTCTTCCAAATAGTCCTCTGTCCTCTTAAAGTTTCTAGATCGTTATTCCAAACACCCTGTATATTAGTATAACCATTCGTACTATGTACGTCATTTATATATTTGTTTATTTATAACATTGTTACTACAAATCCAACATCCGATTTAAGGCAATAACAAGTGACCCTGAACTTTTAAATCGAATGACCAAAAAGAGAAAAATTTAAGTGACATTTAAATATTAGATTCCAGTTAAACATCTCGTCTACTTGGAATTGGCTACAAAACTAACCTTAAACCTCAGATCCCCTAAAGGGGGCGAAGCGTAAGGGATCCCCTTGAAGCTGGTATATCTTCCTCCAAGCACATTATCAAGGACCTCTCCTTCCAAGATCCCATCACTGACGCGCACTTGTACCATGTCTACTATCCTCATAGAGACTGCCTTGAAAACGTGTTTACTTCGAGTCTTATTTGAACGATTACATTGAGGCGATTCTGTACTTGACTGTTGTTGCTCTCTCTCTTTCGCAGAGTAAAGTGCGCTGAGTTTTATTTAATACTTTAAAATATCTGGTGAATTAGCTTTGCAGTGTTATTATAAGTTGATTTTTCAAAATTCACGTGTTTTGGTAGTGGTTGAATAATTTACACCTACGTCACATAATTTGAAAGGAACGGACCAGTAGGACACAGGCCAAATCACTATTCCACGTCACATAGTGTTTACTAGAGTACAGTTTGTAAATTAAGTGACGTTTATTTAATTAGAGATCTTTTTGTCCTTCCTTATAAACACTGGCCCATGGTACAGCGCATAAACAAAAAGCAAATTACACGATGACGATATGCGACACATACAGTGATCAAATAAAGTTTCAAAAATGGTCAAAATTCGAAGACTTACCGAAAGAGCGATCTGACCTGGCATGGCACAACTGGTTCAATCCTAGTCAGTGTCTAAATATTATTTTACTTTTTCCATCTTTATATTTGTAATATACAACAAAATAATGACAATAAAACATCCTGATTTTCGTAAAGAATAATAAAATAAAATTATTTACGACACATTTATATGTGTTATGTGTTGTCAATCGCTATTTATAAATTGAATTTGTCTTGTTTCCTTTTGTAAAGTTTTATTGTTGTGTTATAAAGTATTGTTGTATTGTAATTGTGTTAGAAGGAGACGTAAAATTTTAGTCGAATTGCACGTCGAATAAAGAATAGCCCCAATACGAGGTTTTTATCATGTAAGTGCTTGCTGTCACAACAAGCAATGATTTGTAGTGATTATCTTATCTACACGTGTATTTATACCTATAACATAAACGCCGATTCATGATGATGATGACAACTCAAATGATAATTTTGATATAAACATTCATCAGGCTATTCTAGAGTCGGAGCTGGATACAATAGCTTTTTATGTCATAAATATATGAAACATTTAATGTCTCATTATTTTTAATGTCGGTACTTACCATATTTTACTGCAATTTGTGGCCGGCAACTATGGCCGTCCCTCTCTGACACCCTACGCTAGAGCAAGATGCAAACAATGACCGGCCACAAATTGCAGCAAAACATGGCCCGATTAGAAGCCCTTTATTGTGTACCAATGATACAAAGATCAAAGCACAAAGAAAAATTTAAATGCGTAACCTTTCGAAAGAGACCGGGAATCGAACCCAGTACCTCTGGATTGCCAGACCAACGTAATAACCCTTCCACCACCCTAATGCCAAATAAACTTTCGAATTTTCCCTTATACTTTTTGTGTTAATCTTTGTATTCTTTATTTGAAAGGCTTTATACATCAGCGACCTCTAAGTGGACACGTTTGTATCAATGGTACTTTCAACGTCGCTATCCCAGGTAGCAAACACGCTGTACAAGAGTTTATACAGCCATTTTAAGTCTAATTTAATCTGTGTACTACTTGGGGATGTCGTTCCAGTGAGACAGAAATGCCCCGACTTTGTGCAACAGCGGCAGTGGTGGAGGTGCGTGTGTCTCGCTCACTCGTATAGCCGCACACGGATCTCTCGCTCTACCGCTCGCCGCGCCGCTGTTTACGCGGAATCTCCGATAATCCATCAAATAAGTTTTCTTCCAAAATATAAAAATTAAGGTAAAAGCAAAATTGTGTAATAATAAAGAAATATCAGCGGCCAATTTCACACCAACCCTCATAAATGTTATCACAAACCCTTTACCAAGTCAACAAATTAATCCGAGTTCCACTGATTTTAATTAATAATAAATCATTGTTAATAAAATCGTTTCTGTTATGGCGCCGGTGAACGTGGCGACCATTTGTTTTATTACTCTACATTTAACAAACAATTATTTAGAAAACAAAGACGATTTAACGCTCTTTGTTGAGTTTCTGTGGGAAAAGGAGGTGCGTTGTTGCTGTGGAAAGAGGGTTCTGTAGTAGGAAAGGTGTTGTTTGATTAGCGAGAGGCTCTAGTAGAAAATCTCGTGCTCGGGAGACCTGGTTAGAGTTGCGGGGACTCGCTGGATGCGGGTCGCTGCTATCCGGCCCATGTGGAAGTCTATTGAGGAGGCCTGTGTCCATGGCTGAAATGATGATGATGACAAAGGACCACTTTACGTAACGATTAAGGTGACAATGACGTGTATGCGTTGTGCTAAGTAAAGAATCACGGCACGGGAAATAATATTGGTTTGATTTTATTAATTTATTTATCTCTTGAATTCGACGACAGCTGTTGTTGCAATAGAACAGAAAGGCGATCTGTGAACAAAACGCATTTTTTACATTTGTATGATGGACAAAGGTTCCATTGTATTTAAAGTGGGTGTGTAATGATCGATATAAAAATAAATGGTATAAGTATGTTGGATATAACAACATTTGATATAATTTCACAGGGTATAATCACTCATTTTATATAATAAACGTTTGGTATAATTATAAAATATCTATTTTTATTTCGTATATTTATCATTTGGTAGAACACTTATTTCCTATAACCATCATATAGTATAATGTCGGATACCCTTGAAATGTCGACAAACGTTTCACCAAATGCTTCACTTCATCGAATTTTCATTTCGTCGACAAATTTTTACTCGTAAGCCATACATTTTACAGACATTTTGTAAATTATAACCTTTAGATTAGGTTAGGTTAGGTTAGGTTTGTGTTATAACATTCAAAAATATTTTATGGTTTCAGAAAAAAAGATGCTTTTGATGAAATGAAAATTCGATGAAACGTTTGTCGACATTTCAAGGGTAAACCTATCAACTTAAAAAAAAAAATAACATGAAAGACGAAATAACGTGTATCATGTTCAATACTTTTGATTTAAATGAGCCTAAAATGATTATTAAATTGAAATAAATAAAAATTGGTTTCTTAAAAATTCCCGTTGTACCCTAATAAGTTCGTGATTCAAAACAAATGCTAGCAAATAAAGTTGTACAAATAAACGAAAATCTCAGGAAATAGTCATTCTTTTGTTCACGAGAAAGTTGCTTGCAAAGAATGCTGGCTAAGATTGTTGAATTATAAAGGCATTGCCAATTGTCCTAAACTGTGGGCAAGGGAAAGTTTTCCTTTTGTTTTTTATTTAGGAAATACTGCCCTTTATGTTGCCCATAGTGTTAAGATTATTCATGAAAATGTTGAGCTTACATTCGATAGACATTATTTTCCTTAGGTAATAATCTTTTACTTTTATTTTAGATACCGATGTAATAATAAAATATTGGAAAATATTGAAAAAAAAGCAACAACAAGTCAAGTTATAAATTTTCGAATGTTTTGTATGAGTCATCACATCTATTTATTATTTTAGGTGGACCTAGCTTAAGTATTTTTACTAACTAACGAAAAAGTCATACTGTTGATTCTTATTTCGGCGTTTCTTCTGAACTGTGGTCTCCTCTTATGAAATGCCAGTAGAGTTGAGACCTGTTAAAGGGCCTTTCGATCTACTTGCAGAAAAACTTTGGTTATTAAAAGCTTTTATTTAACTTGCAATGTATGTATGTATCTAAGTATTTTTGTTCGGGTGAAATCTTACAACTCAATTTTGAAGCAGATTATCGTCAACCGATTGAGCTGAAATTTTGCATACTTAACTTTGATGACGATACAATAATATGGTACCATGGGGCTGATCTGATGATGGAGCCGGAAGGTGGCCATAGGAACTCTATAATAGAAAAAGCAATCCTACCGAGCTTGGGCTCTTTAGAATCGTCTCAGTGAGCATTTGATGGATATCCAAAGAAAAGTACAGTCGGCTATAAAAGCTTGCCACTAAAATGTCATTTTTGACAGAAACTTATTATATATCTGACATCGAAAATCGACCTAGTCCCAAATTAAGCTCAAGAAGGCTAGTGTTATGGGTATTTAAATTTAGACGATATACATACCTATTTAGCTAAATATGTGCTTAAATAAATAAATTTCGTGTTCATTATTAGTTATAAAATCGATGTCTATATTAAGAAGAAATTTTAAATACGTACAACCGCGATTGACAGAAATAAATCAAATCAAATCAAATCATTTATTGATAACACCATAGTTACATGTCAATTATATAAGTAATACAAACACTTTAGGTTACAATATAATGTTATTAGTTATACGATGCTAAGTGAGTGGCATTTTGAAAAAGTCTTCGACACTGTATAAAGTCAGTCCTGTTAGCCCCTTCGTAGTTCATTTTTAAAAACTGCGATGGAAGTTGCATCTCTGATAGTTGCGGGTAGTCTGTTGTAAATAGACGGGCCCATAATGTACACTGATCTCGCAGATTTTGACAGTTTGTGTGTAGGCGGGACAAGGCGGTAGTGGTACTTGTTTTTCCGAAGCGCATGAGACGTGTTTGTACCCTGGTGTTTAAATAAGTGTGAAATATCCCATGATTCAGGGACCTAATTCGAGAATGTCGTTTGAGAGATCGCAAAAGGTCAAAACTCTATTAGGTTCAGTGATATCGCCTTTGAACTGTCATTAAAATGCGATGAGCTTTAAGTGACATATCTCATCTCAATTTTGGAAATATGAAGGCAAAATTGATTGTCTAAAATGCTATTCATGCATATGAATGTATGTTTTGAACGAAACGTATCTGACTAATTTTCATGCACTACACGGTCAAGTTAAAGTATGCGCCTGTTACTTATGCCGTCACATACAAAGGAAACGCAAATCTCTCTAAAACTGGTCCAATTACCCCCTAGATTTGACAACATTTTTCTGATGATCTGTGATCATGGGATCACCATGCCTATTTGAAACTCCGAACTAATGCGCGATCTTAACGATACATATTAACACATTGTAACAGTAAATATAGACGTCGAGTTTTTCTTGTATTTAGACATATTTACGGCTCTATCTGAATTTATTGCCTGTAGTCGAGCGCGTGAATCTACGCGTTCCAAATGCATTTATGTAGCTACGAATAATTACTAACCGGTTACAGTCAATTTGTGTATGATATGAGGGGCTGAGGGCAAGAGGGAAACTACTCAACATTTCGGATATTTCGTAGCCTGGTGGTGGGTGCGTCTTCACTGAAGCGAACCGGACAAATGCGGAGCCAATCGCAAAAGTGCCGAGATTCAAATTCACCTCAAGTGATTGGTCGATTCGGCAAGTCTCCGCTCCGCTTTCCTCTCCCCCTCGGATAATCGGGTGCTTAATACCTAAACTTTGGCGTCAGCGCCGAATTTGCTGGAGTTGCATGGAGATCCGACTCGAATCAAATTAGTTTTTAAGTTCTGTAAATAGGTCGTAAACGCCAAAGTAACTGTAATTACTTATTACCTTCTGGAAGTCAACTTACGTCCTTTTAAAGAAAATTATGACATTTTTGCGATAACTCAAAAACGGATGGACTGATTTTGTTCAATATAGTTTTCATTGAAAGTACTTATAAGGCCTCATTTTCATGAATTTTTCCATATTTTTTTGATCCGTGGTTGCAAAGTTAGAGGGGGGGGACACATTTTTTTTATTTTCGGAGCGAATATTTACAAAACTACTGACTTTATCAAAAAGTAATGTTTAAAGACCCCTATTATTTTTAACAGATCTATTTAACAACACCCCAGACACTAGGGTTGATACGAAAAAAAAATTCACCCCTTCTTTAGGTGTTCGAGAGGTACCCGAAAAAAAAATATTTTTTAGTTTTTATTTTACCGTTTTGTCGGCGAGATACATATACATACTCATAGCAAATTTCAGCTTTCTAGTACTAATGATCACGGAGCTAAGCCGCGGATGGACGGACAGACGGACAGACGGACATGGCGAAACTATAAGGGTTCCTAGTTGACTACGGAACCTTAAAAATACTAATCTGTTAATTCGGATACTTAAAAAATACAGTAACACTAAAGTGAACAGATGAACAATTACAATAATAATATTCAATTGGGTCCGCCTCCATGCAACTTAACATCGACACCGACGCCAAAGTGTAGTTATAAAAGCAACCGATTATCCTATCCCTGGTAGAGACGTCCCTTTAGTAAGTGAGTGTGAATGTGAATGCAGCCGACATTAAAATGTATACACGCATGTAAATCTCTGTTCTCTTGCTTATTGGTTGGTGTCGGTGATCGTATTAAACGAACGTACAGTACTGAAAGGCCACGCTTTTGTTAACTGGTGTCGTTTAGATACAATACATTATACTTGAGTTTTAACCACAATAACCATAAAGGATGATAAAGGATAAATTGAATAACAATGATTTGATTAGTGTATGAGTTACATTTTAATGTTAATATCTGCTATACCAGGTGTTGCCTGTAATAGGAGCAATAAATTAAAATATAGATTCTACTCTTCAAATTGAACAACATTTGTTCAGCAACTTTAAAAAAAGTCAGTTTTCAGAATTTAATTATTTCAAACAAATTAAATAGTATTTTCAATGTACGTCGTCCAACATTGACATTCCCTGAGAATTGACATAGCTGTCACTCTACTAATATCCAACATTTCGCAATACATTGCTTCTTTGTCTTAACATTATTCTACAAAATATCATTTAATGCACGTTATTTTCAGAAGTTGCCTAACAAATGTTGTCCAGTTTCAAGGGAAGAATCTATGTTTTAATGTATTGCTCCCATCACACCCGGGAACACCCGGTATATCACTTCAAAATCCTACCGTGCTATGAAAATTCCAAACCCTGCTAATAACCGACGCGGCAGCGCGCACCATGGTGCATTGCTCAGTACCCATACCATGAGTTAACGTGACCGTACTCGCTAGCGACGGCGTAAACGATTTGTACGGAGAATAGTACAGCGCCCCTAGCGGTAACTTTGTAGAACTACAATTCTCCATACAAATCCTTTACGTAGTCGCCAGCACTGTCACTGTAAACTCGTGGTAAGGGTACTGCTACTGCCCGCAAATGGTTCGGGCAATTCGACGCGGGTTTGTCGTCATCGAGTCGACTGGCTACGAATGCGCGTTCATTTTATGTTGTTAGCGCGTCTATTACCCGACTTGCGACTCGTAGTAAGCTTGATTTTAAAGCGTTCCGAATCTTCCGAATAATAAAAGAAATTACAAGACTATAGGTACACATGTTTTTCTAAATCGATGCAGTTCAATGCCGTTTTCACACCGAGCTTTACTGTTAAGTTACGGTCTCAACTCCATTTTTAATTAATAATTCTCCTTGGAGATTACATTGTAATCGATTATACGCTCACATCGAAAACATCTTATTCGCTCGATACTAAAAACATTTCATAAAAATTCTGAGATGTTCAAATCTTGACGTCAGTATCTATTTTTACGATTAATTTTATTATATATCGAGTATTTTAAAGAACAGAGCCTCCAGTGTAAGTTTCTATCAGAACGTTCATTTTGGCGTCAGATCATTCCATAACTCTGGACTGTTAGTATACTGTCATTCATTCATTTTTACCGGAACCACAAAATAAAAATACTACAGAAGCCAATAAATAATTTTGTGCAAAACTAAGACTCTTCGCTCGCTCTGCCGGTAAGGGACAAACGAACTAAGAAAAGTGAGATAGAATAAAGAATCCTACCAGACAGACAAATGAATAAATGAATAGAGCAGAAACTAGAACTAAAATAAGACTAATAGTGCAGCGTGGGTTTTAAATCTACTTCGTCTCCTTGCCGACCTTTGACTTCTATTGACGATGGTATTAACCTGGACAAGTCAGTACAAAAAGGTCGAGTGATGCCCCTTTTTGTTTTACTATAGTACCTACTTAAGATCCTATAACCTGCTTCGGATACACAATTATCAAAAAAAAAAACTTCCATGATTTTTTTGTGAATAAATATTTTTACAGACATGTATATTTAGAAATTGTATTATACCTAACGTAGAAGTTCCTCTTAATTCATTTCAGTTCACTAAGTACCTATCTAAATAGTCTTTACTAGTATTCATTGAATATTTGTTCATGGATGTTTCCAAGTATTAAAACACACACTAATATTATAAAGGTGAAATGTATGTTTGTTAGTTCTTCACGCTCAAACGGCTGGACCAATTTTGATGAATTTTAGTATGAAGGTAGCTGACACCCTGGATTAATACATTTTATCCCAAATGTAGTGTTCCCGTGCGATGAGCGGGTAACACCGCGCGGGGCAGCTAGTTTAATATAAATATCTAAGGATATAATCTATCAAGCATACTCGTACTAGAGATCGATAATTTGGGACTAAGTAGAATTGTGTGAGGTTGTGTAATATAAAAAGAAATATATAATATTTTTATTATTTTAATAAGTCTGACGGTATCATCAAAAAGAGATACCGTAGATGCAAATTTCTTCGATTAAGAGTACAAAATCTTGCTTACAAATGTAAGAAAATTAATATTAAATGTTACACGTTCGTTTCAATTACATAGTGCTCTATAAGCTTGGGATATAGCAGAAATTTGCGATTAAGGTCACCTCGGCGTAATAATTAAAGGTGACAGCTGTCATTTGTCACGATGACTAATGACACCGTCGGATGTGGATATGAGAATGGGTATTCTTAATGCACGAGATAAATCTTAAGATATGTGTTAGTTTTAGCGGTGTTATAAATTATTTGTTTTTGCGTATCGTAGCCGTTACGTATGTGAAATTCTTTCAACGCATCGCCATTATTTTAAATGATAACTATCTACTGATGAACCCAAGTTGGTCTTTCCCGAATATTTCCATATTCATATTCAAGTTATTGGTAAAATTATTTTACAGGTAAATAATATAAGATAGAGGGAAAATTATAGGCCATTAATTGATACGACACGACGATTTACAGAAGATGATAGAGGGGAAAATTTTGGGAAGGAGAGGAAGAGGAATGCCAAGAATTAGTTATTTGGACCAGATAAAGAAAAAGTCGCCTCGTATCGAGAAGTGAAAGAACTGGCGTTAAATAGAACGGACTTGAGAAAACTGCACCGATAAGAATAAAACTCTTCAATAATAATGATGATTATGATGAAAATATCATAATAAATAGATTTCAAATATCCCCGACTAGATGGACGGATGTCCTCGTGAGGGTAGCGGGTAGCGGTCTGCATGGGATCGCACTTTGTGGCGAGCCATGGGGGAGGTCTATGCTCAGCAGTGGAAGGCTTTGGCTAATAGATAAGATAGACATGTCAATACGTGTTACATTATAACATTAGGTACTATTATACACTTACAAATAACTCGTTGTGGTCATTGAACAAAGCATTTCTTAACCTTTTGCTTATATAGTGGAGCACTCTGGGCAGCAATAACGTCTTCGGGAAGGTGATTGTGTAACTTGAGACCCATGATTTGGACATAGAAGAAGAAAGTCTTCTGCATCCATTCGATTTCAGTAGGTACCATTAACCGAGTCATCAGTTCATGTTTTAGCAGACTTCTATTATTGACGCCGTGTCTTCTTGTTTTTGAACATTTTCCTGCTTTTTACGTGTTTGTGTTTCAATTCGACGATATTAAGAACCGTATTGGTCATCCGTTCTATGCGCTATTATGGGCCAGCTATTGCCATTTCGACTGGATCACTCTGTGAGCTATTCGTATAGCTATGTGGGCAAGGCAAATGTGGTGACTAGGTAAATGCAAACCGGTTTTTTTTTGTATGTACATTACCGATCAACCGGTAATTTTAATACTCAAATTTACCGTCGTCCATTTCCTAGTAATGACGGATGGACAACATTTTGCGAATGTTTTGGCATTATGTAAGTTTAAATAAAATATCTGCTCCGGATGCACGATCACATCCTGCTAACTCTTTCTCCCGTTCCTCGCTCAATCATTCATTGTCTCTCTATAACGACATCAAAGAATTTAATTTCATTCCTTAAACCGACATTTCCACACTGTGTTTTTCCACTGAACCTTAAAGAGATCTGCTTAAATTAAATTAGACAGTGCTAGGTGCGGTTTGAGCTTAATTAAAAATCCTTAATAACAAAATGAGATTGTTGGTTAGCTGTGTTCTCGACTATTATCTGACTAACTGCGTAAAATAGATATACTATGAAGTTAAATTACATATAAATGAGACTGTTTGGAAATGTTTATTTTTTTTATTACGTTTTCAACCCACATATCACTATCATTTTGGGAAATTTCGACAAACTGAAACGACCAAATTTTACGAGAATCGGGTTAGGAATGGAAAATTTCGACGAACTGAAACGACAAAATTTTACGGGAATCAGGTTGGGAATGCGACCTGTAGACGAGAACAGTCGGAAATATGAATAACAGAGCATACGAACATCCGGGACATTTGAAAGAATTTTTGGCCGAGCTGGAACGAGATGCTTCATACGCTCGGTAAATAAATGCATGTAGAAAGTAGTAGAGCGATGGGCGGGCCGAGTGACAATTGTGACCTGAAATCTGTAGGTATATTTCGTGGCACGCGGCTCAGAGTGAATCCCTCTTGCTGTAAGTTACAGCCAGTAACGACATAGACGGGTGATAAAATGTCGTGCGATTACCGAAGTCGCGGTTCACTAGCCTTGCTATATCAATAATGATTCTCAATTTCCGATTTCCTTTATAGCCGAATCCAGGAATCATTGGAGCTACGCGCTGCATAAATCTAAGCTAATACGCACAATACTAATTGCCGCTATTACTGCACAATGCGACGTAAATCTAGCTGCGACAATGCGGTTCGGCGGGTCAGCATTGTCGACGGCATTTGACAACAGCGGCCAGAGCCCTAATTCGAGGATTTGCAATATACCTAATTTATCTGTATCACATTATAACAGCCATAAGACAATCACAATTTTTATGCTGTTCTAGCTGGATCAAGTAAAATTGAGAAAATTTCTTTTTAAACGGGTATATAGCTATAAGGGAGATATTTTTTGCATCAGCTTTTCCCACTTTAGCGATGTGATCCACCATATTGGATTATACAGCTATGAATAGTGAAAATATTTATCTCGATGAGAAGAAAAAACTGTTATAATTATTTGCATCGAATACTATATAAATCACAAAATACACATGTTAATATTTTGGAGAAAAGCTGTCAGAAACTTGGCATTATAATAAAGATTTCCTAGTTCCGATTTCCGATTCCATTATGACCAAATTGGTCCAGGAATCATTTGAAACACGCGCTGCATAAATCTAAGCTAATACGCACAATAATAATTGCTGGTAATACCGCACAATGCGACGTAAATCTAGCCGTGACAATGCAGCTCGGCGCAGATTAGCATTGTCGACGGTATTTGTGAACACTGACCAGTTATGGATTTTGAAAATGACAATGTAAACGACAAGTTTACGTATAATTTAAGACAGAAAATAGTCACTTCCATGAGAACTTAACTAACACATACAATTAAAATAATAATACAAGACGTTTCGTTTTTTAAATGTCTTAATGGTGACAAGTAAAAAATTAGAGTAGTGTTATTGTAAGGCTGTGGGCCCACCACATGGTCTTTCTCATAGTGGTCTTCCTCAAACGATTATATGTATACATATACTTCTTTTCACGTGTATAAAACTCAACATAAATTGAATAACGTCATTTCCTTATATGTAAACACTGGCTTACATACCAACCAAGCATTTCCATCCGCATGTCCCTTCTAAGTAGGTACGCTACGGCGAATCAATTACCTGGCGAAAGTCCAATAATTCAGAGCTCGGACCTGTTAGAAAGGCTGGATTCTGTACAGCTGTTTATGTGTATATTAAACGTGTGTTTACCTTAGATTAAATACGCCTAGAACGATAATCTTTATATAACATTTGCGAAAGATTAAGCCGCTTTTGGTTATATGTGTCTGTCTACGAACCAATCATAGAGACCTTTTGCTCGCGACAGATGCGCACATGAACGAAACTTAGCTGTGGCTAACCAAAACGTGCTAAAGTCACTTTCAAGCGATGACTTAGGTTTCTAGGCGCGTTTATTTAGTGTTAATTAACGCGCAATTATAATATACGAGTAACTAATATCAGCCTGATACAAAGGAGTGTCACTGTATTCACATAATTTGGTTGTAATTTTTAACTAAGTAGGTACTTACTTTTAGCGTAACATTTCTTTAAGACAATTTACCTTGAAGTTACAAGATGAGTGGCGCCGATTTAACTAATTTGGAGGCCTATGATGGTTGCGTTTATCACGTGATAAATAAGTGACAAAGCATCAGTCACTCACACTCGTATTTTGTCAAAAAGTGACGGATACTTTGTCATTTATTTATCGCGTGATAAAAGCAACCACCATAATGCTATAAGTAGGTATAAGTAGTGTGATCCGTGATATTGTACATTCCACTCCAGAACTATAACAACGTATTCCATGCATGTTACAAACTGTTGAATACTATTGTACTATCCCAAGAACTTGCACTCAACTAAATAATTACTCGCAGTGCAGTGTAGTGAGAGACACCCCACAGTGGCGTTTGTAGATCGTCGGCGTATTGCCAGCGCCCTCACAGCGACAACGAGACAAACAGATAGGAAATGCCTGTGCTCCATATAAATCGAGGTATCGTTCTAAATGGCGCTCAAATTCGGCCAAAATTTTGCCGAAGACCTCCAGTGCAAAAATGTAAACAGCCCGACATAGAACATTTCCTTCGTTCGTTACGATTTGTAAAGTTATGGAGAAGACAACAGTCGAGAATTAAACCTCGGTTTGTATGGAAAATAAGCAATGTCATTTCCTATTTATCTCAACGTCTGACACTGAGTCAACGAGACACTGACTCGAAACATTGCGTTGACGCTGTACAAATGTTAAGTCACATTGTTGTGCGGGCGCTGAAAGGACGCCTAAAAAACGCTAGTGTGGTTTCTCTCTAAGCGTTCAAGTGGCACTCAACTTGCCACTCGCTTACCCTTGCCAGTTGCACACACATGAACTTGTGCAGTTTCTAAGACTTCGGGCACAATAGAACTTAGGACATTTAATAGACTGTTCTCAATTAATATGGCACGTTTTGATTCAGGAACTAGAGTTAAATATGTACCTATTTTAGTTTAGAATGTATAAGTTATGCCAACTACGGTTTGTAAAATGCATTCGCGTTGTTCTTACCAATAGCGGTTTCTTAATTTTTTATAGCTCACGTCATATATTTGCATTATAAAATGTCAAAACCGATTTGTCACCAACCAAATTCAAAACATTGTTTACCGGAATGCTGCTAAATCCTTCGTTCTACTTCCGAAATAAATGTTTGATCGCGATATTACGCGAAAATTACTTGAAATTTGCAGCATATTTAGTCCTGTTTCCTCTGTGATCTTTCAACGTCAGCGTCAGTTACCAAAAAAAATCTTGCCAATAAAATAAATTTGTAATTATCACTAAAATGATTCAGTTCAGATTTTTTTTATAACAATCATAACGGACAAATCAGACAATCTTTCTACATTTCAAACTTCAAACTTAAATTTTTCAGCAATTAAATTAACAAAATAACTTTTTCATTCGAACAAAAACGTGTCGACTCCAGAGAGGCATTTCATTATCGTTATTGCGGCTCTGGGATCCGACGTTTAAAAGGTTACAATGAGATAAAATGCCTTCTCGGCGAACTTTTTCATTTCCAGCATCTTTGGCACTAATGCTCGTAAGTGCTTGGGTACTTATGGATACGTATCCTCTCTGGTAAAAGGAATGTGTTCCTTATACGTAATATTAATATTTCGATTTAATATTCATGTTTTTCTTGAAAGATGGGCTCGAGGCGAGTTTATCCACATTCCTATTTCAATACCATATTAACTTCTCATTAGAACGTATGTTAAGTATTTTATACATTAAGTATTTAATTTTAATGCTTGGGTGTTTAATTAAAATTTCTACCTGATGGAAGTCAAGGGAATTTTCCATCGTAGAATCAGAAAATATTACGTCTGATCATAATTTAGATATCGTATACACTAGCATGGGAAAGAAAAAAAAACAACCATAAATGCCATCGTATTGAAATAATAACTACATATTTATAAAAAAATAATACGTTTGCTATATACTTACTAGCCAATTATTCCTAATTCCAGAACCTATCAAAATGGCAGACTAAAAACAACCGGCAGCCATGGGCAGCGGCCTCAGCACCGCCACAAGCAGGAAACCTGCTCGCAAACAGGACTCGCAGGCCGAGTCGTCTCGTGTGCTGTTCCTGTTGTATCTGATACATCGAACGTGGAACGTGCTGGTCGAACATGTCGACGCGAAGAGCGCAAGGTGAGCCTTAGCACCACCCATCACAAGTTCAATTCTCAGCAGTATTTCTGTTTATCTTGAGCCTCAGCACCATCAGTTGGAACCTGATCGCAAGCAGGACTCGCAAACTGAGGCTCTGAGTATGCTGTTCCACTTGTACTTGATACATCGGACGTGGAATGTGCTGGTCGGGCATGTTGACGCGAACAACACAAGATAAGCCTTCTGAGGCTTATCTTGTGTTGGAAATTTGATTGTGAGCGGAACTCGCAGGTCTATGCTTTAAGTATGTGGTTCCTGTTGTACTTGATACATCGGGCGTGAAATGTGATGGTTGAGCACGATAACGTGAAGATCGCAAGGTATATAAGGCTTACCACCTCACATCACCATTACAAGTTCAATTCTCATCAGTAACTACTACCGTTTTGTTTCGAGTTCTGGTCTCATCTTTGTGATTTGTTCAAGGCGTTAAAATATTGTGAATCTCTTCAAAAAATTATCTTATCTATACCATTTTTGAACTGACTACTCGAAAAGTAACTAGCTAATGAGCAGAGCTGATAACGAAATTCTAAAGGGTATTTGATTATGATTACGCAATAATAATTAATTTATTTTCCACATTCCAGATGGCGAGGCTCAGCTACGGTCCCAAGCTCCGGCGACGCGGGTCGCAGGTTCGACTCCGTCAGCCTCCCGGACTCGGACCCTGGATCCTGCTACTCCACGTGCAGCTGCAGCTACTGCCAGCTGCGGGAATGTGCTCAGGACTGTGTCAGGTATAGCAACCTTTTCGCTAGAAACTAGAAAAGTAGTGAGGGTCGCAGGCTCGACTCCTTCAGCTGCTCGGTCTTGAACCTTTGCTGCTAGTGCCAGCTGGGGAAATGTGCCCAGGATTCTGTCAGGTACAACAACCTTTTAACTAGAATCAAGGTAACTAACAAAGGCTAAAGGTGGACTTCTTAATTCTTCTGGACTCAGACCCTGGTTCCTGTCACTGCTGCTGCCAGTTACGGGAATGTGTCTAGAATTTTGTCAAGTACAGCTATTTTCAATTAGAAGAAGAGGTTATGGTCCGTCTTCCCGACTCAGACCGTAGCAAGAGTTCTGACTACTGCAAGAATATTTCCAGGACTATTGCCAGATCATTCGGCTAGAAACCAAATTATTAGCAAGGTAGGGGACGAGGATAGAAAATTGACTCCACTAGCCAGATTCAGACCTTGGGTTCTTCTAGTCCATACAAAGGTGTAAAAAAGGCGCACAATTGTATCAAGTACGCAAACAGTTAATTCAAAACCAGGCAGATAATTACGATTGAAGGTTCACAGGGAACCCGGCTCCTGGCATGATTTGCTGTAAGTGCTTTTTGCAATATAGTAAATGGATATATTTTATTGTTCTCTATGCAAAAAAATATTCAAGGTTCGAAAACGAGGTAGTTTTGAAAAACTGAGTAATAAAAAACACTTTTACTTTTAGCCAATTAGTTTTATGCATAAGCGTTTCGAAACGCAAATTCCAAGTTCAAGTGATTTCGCTTCAGGAACCAGAGCACTAAATATGATTTTAGTACCTAATCAAAATATTTTTAACGATGTTTGTTTTTTCCGTTTCAGGTAAGGAGTTTTCGTGAGGCTTCTGAATACGTCCAGCAGGAAGTTTCTTGCAGGAAGGCCATTTGATATGAAAGTATCTAGGTATATACCTTTATAAAAATTGTTAATTTTTACATCTAAATTTCTCTAACTTCTCTAACATAGAAGTCGTCTAATATTTTGCACACAAATAAAAAATTAAAAACTTAGATAAAACAACCGAACACACAAACAACCTATAGTACGGCCTCCGTCCGTTGCGGGAAAAATATGTGATTATAAGCTATTTCAAAATGAATCATTTTTTATGTTTGTTAGTATCATGCCTAAATGGTGAGGCCGATTTTAATTATTTTCATACGCGGGAAAAACTCAATTGGATATTTATCCACACAGTGAAGTAAAAAAGAAAACTATAAAAATCCTGCATGTAAATATATAGTTAAAAATATCAAATAAACAAACGTAAATATAATTTCCTCAAACACCCAATAAAATGTCGTCATGACGTGTGTTATATATAACAGGCTTCAAAGTATCGCGTTTCGGGCGGAACAACTCGAGAGAACTTTAAAGGAATTTAATTTTTTTTTTTAAGTGGAGTATTTTTTTATTTCATTGCATATCTTTGAGAATAACACTATACATGGCTAGCCGTGAAAAGGGCTTGCCGGCTTTGTATCACTATCTTTCTTTCCCGGTGTCTAAATACGTCTGCAGTAAAATCTGCTACTATAAAAATCTATAAGGCTACGCAAACTTTTATTCCAACAATAACGCTTACTCTCGAATAGTCATGATAAAACCCGTATTTTGACACTACTATCCAGGAGTATTTGAGCGTTATTCTTGGGCAAAAAGTTTGGTCAAATCCCACCTTAATCTTCTTGGCTTATCGGAGTATAAAAAATGATAAAATGTAAATTCATTAGTCATATAATCTACCCCTCTAGCTTACCAGACCTCCGATGTCATTATAGACAAAATCTTTGGAAACGCAAGCTTTTGGGATCGTTCCACTAAATTTAACCAACAGATAACAAAGAAACCAACTCTTTATTTTCAAAAGCCATTAAAAAGGTTTTAATTTCCAAAATTCAGTCTATAATTGTCTATACGCATGCAACGTTCACAAAATCGTATTGGGCAACTGTTTGACAACACATTTTGAACTTTATTTACGAGGCTTAGGACTGTGTTTTTGATCTAAAGATATTCTGAAAATACGATTTTAGAAACTGAGTTCAATAGTCCCTTGACCCGTGGGTGATAGATGCGAAAAGTTTAAAATTAACCCAATTTTAAGTCATTTTGCATTGTCGACTTTATTATTAAACGTATTAAGAATGGTAATGAATTGAAGGATTTTGGGATGATTGTTAAAGCGCTAATAGCTAACTTAAACACGTTTTCGGATGCATCTTTGGAGAAAAGTTAGTGAGGCCGGGAATAGCTAAATTCCCTCATCTTCATTATTCAGCAAGGTAGGAAGCTCGGGAACACAACACAGGACTTTCAGCGATTCTTGATTTAGCCTTTTGCTGTGAACTCCATACAAAAAGGTCGCCTCTTACCTTAACACGGCAGTGTTGGTGTAGGGACGACCGGCCGGAGACAGGCGGGCTGTCGATTCAGCCCAGTTCCCTATTGGAGCCAACGGTTACTGTTCGAGCGGCACTCCCATGCAGCCCTCTTCCTCTAATCTTCTTATTCTCCTGCAGAAAGAAAAGACAGCGAATCTTACTTACCTAATCTTTATTTTTATCTAAGGTCGAAAGATCGAAAGAGAGCCAAGGTGGTAGATATAGCTTAGACAGTCGCCAAACTTAAGTGGCGTCGGCGGGGCTTGTAGAACCGATGGCCGTCGGGGCAGAAAGGTTCTTGAGTGGCGACCGTGGACCGAAAGACGCAGCGTCGGAAGGCCCACCGACGAAGGTGGACCAACGACCTGCTTAGGATCGCGGGCAGAAATTGGATGAGGGCAGCGCTAGACCGCTCATAGTGAAGAACTTTGGGCGAGGCCTTTGTCCAGCAGTGGATGTCTTTCGGCTGATGACGATGATGACGATGAAGGTAATAAGATGGCATTAGTAGTATTAACATTTGTACTTTTCGATATTTCGATATGGTAGTTGATGCATTTTTTTGACTAACCTTATTTTGTTACAAATCTAAGGTAATCAGAAAAATGTTTTCAATTCAAGATCAAAACATTTGCTAAGGTAGAAATGATAGGCGCTAGAAATGTAGTATTTTGTCCCTACCATTTCACTGTTACCAAATAAAATGTTTATTTGAGTCAGCGTAGTAGACGTGCGCTTTTTTTTAGCCGACTACGGCAAAACCAAAAGGGTTATGTTTTTTAGTACACGTTTTTTATAATCTAAGGTTCATTAAATCCTTTTTGGAAGTTTCAAATATAACGACATTTGTAATATCTAGTACAAATAATTATGTAAATTTTGACACACTATACGACACATTTTGTATGTATCCAGACGTAAACTCGTCTTCCCTTCATACATACGCAAGATCTACTTAAACTTTTAAATGCAAGCTCCCGAAGCTTTCGTAAGTTCGATTCGTCCCTTTAAGAGCTTTTAATCAATTTAATGGCGTCTGGCAGTGAAAAGTGTTTACTTTCAAGCTCAGTTTAGACAGAGCAGCCTATTCAGTAACAAATTAAAAGAGCGGTTATTCTACTATCGCTGCAACATAACTCACGCCGGAAAAAAGTCGTAATGTCGTCAAGAATGCTTCATCGTAGTTGGGTAAATACATATTACCATTTGGCCATTTTGTGACAATTAATGATTTCAGCGCAGATTCGCAGTCCAGGTTTACAACGTCTTATTATATGAATACGTTTAAGAAAACAATGAAAACTTTACATATAAAAGTGTCTGTTTTCCAAACCTAACGACAAGTTCTTGAGTGGTGACCATCAAGAAGTGGTGAACAAGCTGGAATGACGACGCGCGGTTTACAAATTACAGAGCCACTGGTTACTAAAAAGGCTGTTCTCCCCGTCTGTTTGTGTCAATGGTGCAATACCGCAAAGTGCATGCGCATTTTAAGGTGCGTCCCAGGTTCGTGCCTGATTGGTGCAAACTTATACTAAGCCAGAAGCCAAGTCTTAGTACGCCGTTCAAATAGAGATACTAGCGGTCTTTAATATCTTCAATTCCTTCTATAAAGGCAAGTATGCGATGATGTAATAGAAACGCAACACTCTAAACCTACCTTCTGTGCATAAAGCTGGACACTATTTGTTATTAAAAGGGAGTAGTTATAGTCATAGAATAAAAAAACTACAGAATGGTCTCTCCTTAGACCTTTGTAAGAGCCGCCTCTGGACTGTATTTATTGGTAGTATGTGTAAATAGCGACACAATTAATCATAGAGGCGATGTGATTGACTGATGCGGATACGCTGTCGCTACTGACCAGTAACCACGAACGCACGCCGATTTCATCGGAACAAAGGTAGACGGCAGAGCTGAGGCAAGGAAGGCGGGCGTGCACTTTTATTGTAGCTCTGATGCAGTCAGGGCAATCCTAACACATCTTGAATAAAATTTCATAACGACCTAGCAGATGACATGCAGCCGGTGTGCAGTCGTTAAATCGCACAGAATGCCTGCGGACTGCACCGTCGCTGCAGTTTCGCTGCACTTATGTCAACTGCACATAAACTGCACAAATTTATGACGACGAGTCCCATTTTACATCTGGTTCAGTAAGTACGTAGCGGTAGCTATCTAAGAGTAACGAGCACTTTTATATTTTAGCATTATTACGAAAAGGGGAGTTATAAGTTTATTTGTATTAAAAGGTATTGGGGGGTTATAACTTTATTTTTATTAGGTTATTATGTGTCTGTGTTATAAGGTTATTATGTGTATCTGTGTGTCTATCTGCGGCATTGGCACCCTCCAAACGCGTGAACCAATTTGAGTTTAGTTTCTTGTAATCGAAAACCTTGTACCCAGCATTCCATCACCACCATCAGACAACCAGGCGAGGGAAGCGATTTCATCCTTTATTCATCCATTTTCAGTTTACCACTTATTCGCTCGAAGCGATCGAGATTTCTAAGGTGTAAACGCGTCAAAAAAAAACTGATTTTACAAGTTAATTATTTAATTTAATTTTTTTTGAGACGTAAGTGGTTTCTGGACTTCACAACATGCAAAAAAATATCTTCGGTAAGCCTTTAATACAAAGATAAAAGCTTAAAGAAAAATTGAAAAGCTTTGATCTTTGTATTAAAGGCTTAAATAAAAAAATGTGGTGTACTCACATTTAAATAATGAGACATTACATGTTTCATAAATTGATATCTTTGGTAAGTTAAGAACTTCATTAGTAAAAGATATTAGGTATATTTCCATTTTAGTTTTCAACGTGAAATTTGGTGCAGTCTCTTTTATACCAATGTTACACAGTTGGGCGACTCCTTGGTCTGTGAAATGAGCTCTTGAAATTAGTTTGAAGTACTTATCTACTTAGTATTAGTGAAGTGAAAAGGTGAGGTCTGACTTTAAGAGAGTTAGTTACTTTGTTGTCCGCGATCCTCACTGGCTGGGAGTTTGCGTGCACAATATGCTCAGTGGCGTAAATTTGTAGAGGCCTTTGTCTTGCAATGGACTATTCAACTCACTATTGTTTCACTGTTATTTAGAAGATTGTTCTGGAAAGTGTGTCAAATTTAAGTGGCCTTTTTTTTTAGCAGTATAGTATCAACATATTTGTCGTAATTATGTCAATCTGCTCGATGCACCCAATTATTATTACGTGTGTTTTGGCTTTACTATCACTTCACGCGTCGTATTTGTATCGGGGACGAACTAGATGCTAATGACAATGCAGATCTTTCATCAACCGGTAAGTAATTTATAAGGTAGGATATTTAAGAGCTGTAGTGTCAAGGTTTGGTTTAAAAAAAAACACTTTTTACGTCTTATATACGTCGTATAATACGGGTACGGAATTACGAAATCATATTTTTTCCCCGCTTCACGCTAACACTGGCACCCAACATCGACGGCGAAGAAAACAATTAAAGTCGCTGCAGCGGGAACCGGAGCTGTGCAGTGGGGCAGAAACGGCTGTCGCCTGAGTGTTTAGTGAGACGTGTTCAGAAGACCATCTATTGAATGCAGTCCTTGGAAATCGGAGTTCAGTATAACCTTTAAACTTTCTATGGCCACTAATCAAAACCTGGTAAATGATTTACACCAAATTTTCTGAACAGTTAACAAAACCCGTAACGTGCCTCAAAAAAATGTTATGTTTTCCGGTGAAAAGAAAACCTAACTTTATTACTAGAATAAGCTACTTACGTTATATACTCATTAACAAGGGTTAGGAACTTTTAAGAGGCCTTATTGCTTTAAAAATTCTGACTGTTTCAGATATTTTTTCTCTATGATGTTTCTTAACATATTATTGATGTTGCCTAGAACAGTGCTATTGGGATTTATTGGATTCTGCCCCTAATGGAGAATTCAAACTGTATTTGAAACCTACAGTTTGAATTTTTCATTGATATTTTTTGTTTCAAAAACTAATCGAAATTGACAAAATTCACGCGGAAAATTAGTTTTTATAACTCATTTTCGACTGCACACAATGAAAGCATGAAATAGCTACATAAATACTGTGGCTCTAGTGAAAAGGGGTTAAACTCGCAAAACACTACTTTACAGGAGACGCAAAAAACCGTTGCGGCTTAAAATTATTCAGACTTCTGATCACTGTACTTCAACCACTATACTTACAAATAAACTTTAAATGCAGTTTTAATATTTAAAAAATCCTCTTTCACGGGGTAATATTCTCACTTCTCCAAAGTTAACGGTTAAAAAAAAATGTGACTTATATCCGTGCCAAAACGTGTTGTTAAGGACATAACTTACTTTATACCCCTTTTCACCCATAACACTTACACTACCCGGGAATATAACTGAACTTATACCAATTTTCACCATTATTTTTGAAAGTGTAAAATGAACTTGCTGTTCGGTTTATTTAAAGTTATCTCCTTTTATAAAGGAAAAATACATGAACACCCTAAATAAGAAATACCTAACTAAACGAAACCTATCATTTAAGAGCTTCATTTCAGAGATAATCCTAAGAAAACAAACTTTTACCCTTTTGCACTCAATTAATTTAGGTGTACTGTAATATAAACACACTTTTAAGTTTTACCAATGGTTTTTTAGAAGATATCATTTTTTTCGGTGCAGTTATAATAAAAAATCTTCATTTTTATTTATTCTTTAGTACAAAAATAACAGAAAAAGTCAACATCAGCATATAAAATTATTCTCATCGTTTTTAACTTGTGGTCGTTCATCAAAAAAAATAAAATATTAAGTAATCAACTTTCTTAAGCGATACAAGATGATAAGTACCAAAACCAAGATACGTACAAAATTTAGTTTTTCCAGTTGACTTACAATTACGGATAACTTTTAGTATGAGACCTTATACTAAAATTTTAACGCAATTGTGAATATTTAGACACGGAAAATAACATGTATCACGTTTTGAGGGTCAGCTTGTAAAATTTCAATTCTTGTATAAAATCAATTCTTGCCTGTGCTCTGTTGGCGCCAAAGGATGGGAATGGGAATCTACCACATCCTCAGAACATAATTTTTTTTCGTAAAAGATCTTACACTCGGGTTTATCAAATTTAACAAAAAACCGTTTTTTTACCGATATCCGTTTGGACCACTGTAAATCTTTCATATACAAGAAATAATGAAATATGTTCCTCGACGGCTTTCAATCCATTTTTACTTATTTTTGTGGTACTCAGCATTATCCATCACGCTGAATCTAGGACAAGTTCTTTATTGATTTTAAGTTTTTCAGGTACTCCTGGAACAAACTTTGATGTTTCGTTAAATGGTTATCGCATTACCAGCCTCTGCAAATGCGATAACACTCTCGTCTTTATTTTTAAATAATTGGCAAACTGTCTATTCTTTGTTGTTGCGTCTACTTTTGTGTTTTTAATCTCTAATTCAATTAAATTAGCAATGAACTGAACCCTTTTGTTATATATTCTCCTAAAGCCCTATTAACTCTCAAATATTTGTTTTTGAGTTCTTCTTGCATATTTATTGCGCATTTCATTTTAAAATTTTCCTAGCATCTAAACTCCTTTATTTTTTTGCTTTCATTAGGTATATTTGTTTCATACTATTTACCAAAATGTCTCCTCTTTTTCCTTTCCTCCCTATGTTTATTTTCTCACTTTTTTTAAGTTGTCGTTTTCGTCCTTGACCGACTCTGTCCCAAAACGAAAGTTGCTCTGCTTCTTCTGCCGTTCCGGTTTCTTCCGTTTCACGTAAATTTTATGAGTCAGAATCAGTGAACACTACGTTCTGCCTATTTCAGGAGTGCTAATAGAGTCGACACAATTATTGTCACCTTTCTCCTCAACAAGTTTGAGCATTCGATCGATTCGAGATCGGCCTGCCGTTCTGTGTAACAAACTAAAAAATATTTTTAATCCTAGGGCCACCTTCCGGGCATCAGACCAGTCCCATGGTACCATATTATTATATTGTCATATTTAAGTAGCAAGTAGGTACTTGGGCAAAATTTCAGCTCAATCAGTTGCAGATATTCTGCTTCAAAATGGAATTGCAATATCCCGAACAAACATAGTAGTAACATACATTGCAAGTTAAACAACTAAAAAAAAATGCCTACATCACTACTGTAGGTCAGTCTAACTGGTGAGCCAAATTTTATAATGGGATGATTTATTAGATTCAAGTGTACTTAAAATAAACGACAGCGAAGAGACTTTATAATACTAACTTCTTGATACAAGTAATCGCCGTGGTGTAAAATGATACATCTCACTGGTATAAGTCTATATACACCCATAAATGCTTAATATTTATTCGTGAATATGGATTAATTTCGATTTATTTTTATAAATTATGGGTAAATTGCTGGTGCAAATCGGTACAAGTAAACATTGATCATTAAATACCAGATTTCATACGAGATACAATTCGAGTTATACCATTAATGTTTAACATTAAGTAGTGAATACAGATTAATATCGATGTATATTCTTTAAGGTTTGTAATCTTGTTTTGTAAAAAGGTATAAGTAAACATTGATCCTTTAACACAGGATGCGTCAAAAGAGACAAATGAACTTAAATCGTTCTCCACATGCAAAACACCAAATTGTTCAATGTTATCTGTAGTTGCACCATATTTCACGATATAATTCACCAGATATACCGTTTGGCACAATCCTAACTTTGTCATTTTAAAAGATAACTTAGCTCCGATTACACCAAAAGATGCGCAATTTTTTTTTGTGAATTTTGGTGTATATAACGCAAAAAGGTCATAAGTGCACTTTAACCCCTTTTCACTAGAGCCACATACTACCTAGAACTCGGGGAAAAGTATTATTCACCTCAAAAAGTTGATTGAAATTATCCATATTATTTGTCATAATATGAAAAAAAAAATTAAAAGGAATAAGGCCTCTTAATGGGTAAACTACTTTGATCACAGAAATATAGGTACAAAATCTAGCTTCAAATCTATTTTAACCATTCCACCACCTAGTATGGCTTCAGAGGCCGGTCATTTTTAAAATGGGCTAAACGCATTTCTGGTAATTAATTAGGACATTATATGTATAAAACTACTCTCTCTTTACTATTATTGGCTGAAGACTGAAGACTTACGTACGAATGGAAAACAATAACTTCCTTCCAAACAAGTGTATCTTACAAAGTTTTGAAATGAAGCAACCGAGAAATCTCAATTACTGGCTAGCTGTTTCAATATAACGTTCAAACAATTTCTGTTATTGCTTGGCCTTTTGAAATGTTCTGGTTCTTACAGCGTATAGTCGTTCGATTAGCGAAATGGGTATGTATGAATTCTCAGGCGTGCTGTTTGGTTTGAGAAATGCACCCGTATAGAAGTTTCTGTCTCTTAATGTTAGACAATTCTTCACCCTTCATTCCAATCACCCGTTCTTCTACTCGGTCCCGTTCGTCCATTTTCCGATTTGTAATTTTCCAGATTAGTCCATTTCCTCGTTCGTCTATTTCCCTGTTCGTATTCTTAGTTTAAGCACAGTTGTACTTTTATGTGTTTACAAAAGTGATATCAGTTAAATCAGCAGAATAAGAATACCAGGAGCCTAATTGACTACTTCTCTATCGGCCATAGGTCTGCCATGTATTAGTTTCGGTCTTTGCTATTCGAGTTACATTAAGTAGTGTTTATCGACTACCCACCATTTCTGAGTGAAATATTACCTTTACCCTGAAAGTCATGATGTTGTTTTTTTTAAGAAAATATATATCAGCCACAGACGTCCACTGCTGAACATAGGCCTCCCCCATGACTCGCCACAAATGCTGGCGCAAAGACCGTATCCATTAATTCCCCGCTACCCTCACGAGGTCATCCGTCCATCTAATCGGGGGCCAACCCACGCTGCGCTTTGCTATACGTGGTCGCCAGTCAAGGACTTTGCTGCCCATCGGACGTCCGTTCTCCGGGCTCCATGGCCTGCCACTTCATAGGTGCAATCCCGTGAGCTGTTTTTACGAATGATGTAAAGTATCATTTCAATAAATATATACATAATTTTACGCGACCCACGATCTCTACTTATTCAGAGTAGTACTCTGACCCTTGAGGTTTATCAGTTTATCAGTGACGTTACACACATCGCCTGAAAGCCAAAGCCTCTCCCCCTACCACTTTTTGCATATTTGGTATATCAGTGCCTTTTCCGATTTAAGCTACCTATATAGTTTAGGTAACTGCGCATCAACTTGCACTTGGCACCCTGCCGTGAGCGTGTTTGTTTTATACTTGCACTGTGTCAGTGCGGTATGAGATTACTTGCTAACTTCCGGGACGGTTGGGGAACTTTGAGAAATTCAGTGCGCAAATGTATTGTACTTTAGTTGGAAGTTGAGCTATTGTGATATTCCGTGTATTATTGGTTTATTATAGTGATGAAGTTTTAGGCATTCTCTTTCCATTGAAACCAACGGAAGAGATACGGAAGCCGTCCATTTATTTACAGAAAAAGAGTTACTTCCCCGGTCTTGCGCCGCCCTCATCCAATTTCTGCCCGCGACCCCAACCAGGTCGTCGGTCCAACTTGTTGGGGAACTCCCACGCTGCGTCTTCCGGTCCGTGGTCGCCACTTAGACCTTTCTGCCTCAGCGGCCATCCGGTCCTACGAGCAATGAGCGGGCGGGACACGTAGTTGAATTATGAGGATGAATTATATTTAAATGTTATTAGGTACCTATAAGCCCTCTAAAGTTGTACCGTGCAATCAGAAGTCCGATGCCTGATTATTCTAATTATTTGCGATAATGTCAAATTGACACGCATCTCGATCGCTTCGTCACTAAACTTAGATATAATAATCCCATTTATTTACAATAGTATAAAAGTGGAAGTGTCTGTGTGTGTATGTGATTGAGTATGTTTGCCACTTCTTCACGCCGAACGGCTTGATGGATTTCTATGAAATTGAGTTTAAACCCAAACTAATTACATCGATTACTTTTTATCTAAAAAAAAAAACACAATTTCCGTAATATAGTGTTTATTTTATTGACGAGAGCAAAGCGGTGGAAAAAAGCTAGTAAACAAAATAACTGTGCCAAATTGCAGCCCAAAAATAATATCGTATTTCCACATTTTGAAGACAACTTACGATGTAAGTTAAATAAAAGCTTGTAATAAAAATACCTACCCACGAACTATGCCACTAGTTAAGGGTTCCCATCTCTATACGTGGCCACCAGGACAGAATCGTGAAAACCCCGGATTTTGGAGCTCAGAACCCGGATGGGCGGATATGTCCATAATTTTTTGAGTAAAATTAAAAATCAACCTTTATACAACGAATAAAGGAAACTCTTTCATTGTCTTAAAATCTTGCACGGCTGTAGACGGATTGGAAGTTTCATGAAGATAAAAGTTGCCGTCCACAAACGTATCACGACCTAATTTACGCCTCTCGACGAAATGTGCGTGAAAATGTTAAACCCGGACTACAAATTATATTACATGTGTAATACTTTTTTACTATTGTCGGTACCTACTTATAGTTTCATTATTTTTAGTACCTTTTTGTACACGGTGTTAGTTTGTCTATCTTCTTCTCGTACTCACTCAATTGCTCAAAACTTAATTGAAAGAGAGAGCTAGAGATAAGTTCGCCTTTGTACGTATGTTATTTGTAATAGATGTGATTTTAACTGTTTTTGTGTACAATAAAGTGTTAACTTACTTACAAATAAAACCCCGCCCGGACGCTCCCCGAACGCTCTCTAAACTAGGACAAATCCGGGGAAACCCGGAAAATTGGCAACCCTACTAGTTCCAAGTTGAACTGTTCTTGGCGCTGCGCCCCGAATGGTTGTTTGATGCTGCGTCAGCGCTTTGTGATGTGATTACTCGCCAAATGCCGATAGTATTGTTTCAACTTTGTTAAAAACTTTGTACGTTGTTTACAGCTTATTGGCGGCAGACTAAGACATGAAAAAGTGCCCTTGTGGCCTACTGTATGTATATGAGTGTCCCGCTGCTGAGCAAAGACCCCTCGACTTCTAAGACTCCCAATTAGAATATTTTTTAAGCACATACTCATATCAAAAATTGATTGTTTTCATATAATTATGAGCTCATGCGTTTTGTCCCAGAATAAACAATTTTTATAAAAAGAATACTTTGAAAATTATACCATATTCCTTATACGATCACTGTATGCAGTCTTTGATATTAGCTTTCCTTGAGTTTTGTACCTAACCATTAATATATATTTATTAAAAAACCGTACAAAATGTGAACATCAAATTACAAAATAAGTCAATTTTAAAATAAAACAAAACATACAAATCATCTTAAAATTATCATTAACCTAAATACATACATGTTAACTTACCTAAATCTAAAAAAGGCCCTCGTGGCATGGTACCTAAGATGCTGGCTGCGTTACCCCGCTGAACTGCGAGACTAATACGTTGAGCGAGGTAACTGCCAGCTTTCCGGTCCCCCGTAACTTCTCTGAGTCTTTTAGATAAATCCCCAAAAAGACTCAGAGCGCCAGGGCCCCATGGACCTAAGGTCTCGACACCAAACGGAACAAAAGTGTATTCGGCGCCGAGACCACTGTACTTCACCACTTTAGCCTTTTCAGCCGCCTCCGCTGCTGCTGCGGGCTGCTGGAGATGCGATGGGGCTAGCGTGTCTACACAGTTTGCATCCCACACCAGCACCCGCCCCATACTCCAAGGTACCAAAGACATCCCATCAGGTCTCTTACCGTCACTTCCCACCATTTGCATCTTTGATACTATTGCCATCTAGCGGCACTAACGTGAACTGCTTCGCTTGGTAAAATTCACGAAGCCTTTCACATGTGCGCCCGCTTCAAGCGAGAGTCTTTCTAACACAGTCGCAGTCTACATTATAGGCACAATTCACAGATGGCGCTTGATTGAAGCTTTCAACATTTTATCAGAGCTTTAGTTATATTATGTACATCAATTTGAACAAAATTATCTGTTGATTTTTGACTACTTTTTTTTACTTTATACAAAAAGAACACTAAAATTGCAAAATAAGAATTAAATGCCAGTCGATCGGCGTAAAAGATCAAAAGCCATTTTAAAGAAGATCTGGCTCAATCCTCATCATTATTTTATCCACGTCCACAATAGACTTCCACATGGGCCGGATAGAAGCAACCCGCATCCAGCGAGTTCCCGCAACCCTCATCCGATCGCCGTCCAACCGTATGGCTCATTATTATATCAAAATTAAATACCTACCGTTATACCGGATATTCATATCATTGAGAAATAAATAGCTCATGAAAAAAGGAGAAAACTTTTTTTTTTTCAAATTTTCGAAGATCATATGGCTAAAGATATATTGTGGTGAGATCTCAGAAGTTGAATTTAACTCTAGAACCTCACTTTTAATTTCTTTTTGAATTATCTTTCACTTACTTTGACATATTTCTACACATGCAACTTGTTAGGAGACACTACCCATTTGTATGGATGCATCGTAATGTTGATTTGACTTTCATACAAACGATGTATTGTTTCGACTACCTGGAATCGAACTCCAGTGAAGATTCATAAGGAGTTTTTCCCACCGTGTTAGAAGTGGGGAAAGTGACGCTTTCTCGAGGGAACTTTCTTGTCATCCGGGATAAGCTCAATTATAAGTTTTCCACGTCAGTTAGGAAACTATTAATAATAAGCACACATGATTTACTGGTATATGTGTCATATAATATGACACACCTGTTTGAATCGAGTTTGAAGAAAAACGGGGCCAGGCAAGAATCTAACTTATGCACCGCGAGTTTCATACTACAGGTGCATAAGTGCGCGCAATATTGACGACGTTACTTTCAACAATTATTTGGATATAAATAAACGTTTTATTAACTTAATGTATATTTTTGAGATGTATTTCTCTACCAAATTTAAATTAACCCATTATTACCCACCGTTGCCATTTTGCACTAAACTACTTTTTACTTTTATTAATAAATAGAACTGTTGTCAACATTAAATTTAAAAATTGTCCATTCCTAACTCCAAAATATCTACACGTCATATCATACGTATTTCGATACATGATCGCTACATTTCGCTACTTTTAATCGGGGGTGATCGGGGTAACTTTGACCCGCATAACTTTGCCGACTCGTACACAATGCCAGTTTTCAGTGTTACTACCGCGCGTAGATAACGTTTACCATATTGTAAAATAAATATATTTTTTATTTGTTGAAATATTTTGTAATTATTCGTGTTAAAGTAGTAAGAAAATTTAAACTGCTAGTGTGTAAGTGTGGCTTATGCCCGAATATATACGGAAGGGTCAAATTTACCCTGATTGACGTTGTACGTTGAACGTCCCTTAATTGAAAAATATGCCTCACGAAAGTTTTAATAAGATCATAGCCAAAGGATACAATACATGGACAACGTCATGGTAGGGATCATAATTTTTATATCTATTGGGGTAGGGCAAATTATATAAATAAATAAATATCGGAAAACTGTCACACAAATCCATCGTCTTAAATTAAGGTCGAGTAGCCTCGTATTACGGCACACCTTTTTTTTTTTTTTTATTCACAGACTGACCGGCGATTGACCTCAGTATCACCTGATGGAAAGTGACTACGGGGTCGAGGATGTAGCTCACCGGTTCAGTAATAGCCTATTCACTCTTACCTTGAAGATACCTAAATTATATTTTTTGGAAATACACACGATGGGAGCGAGTTCCATTCCTTAGCGGTTCGCATTAGAAATGATGAAGCAAATCGCTTCGTGCGAATGAGTGGCTCGCTCCCCTCGCCTGGTTGTCCGATGTTGAAACGGGGATGGTGGAATTAAATCGTGCAATTCCTGCGCACACTCTCCAAAATATATCCGATAGAACACTGACAAGCTGGCAACTTTGCGGCGATGTTCGAGGCTCTGGAAGATGGCCCCACCTGACACCTGTATAATTCCATTAGAGGGTTATACTCCCACACAAAGTCCGACTACTGGTAGTGAGGGCTAACCAGCCCTGATACAGTTCAAGTCATGTCTAAAAAAAAAGCCTTTATAATATTAGTCTTTATAATAATATCTCAATACTCCGAATTAGCGCCCAACTTATAACCCTTCAGGTGGCAGCGCCACCAGTTGCATGGCAGGAGAAGTGGCGCGTCTATTTTACAAAATTTACCGTTAAGTGGCAGGAACCGGGAGCCGGACCCAACGTCAAGTGGCAGAGATCCGGGAGCCGGATCGGACAAAACAAGCCGTTGGGTGGCAGGATCCGGCTCCCGGACCCTGTGCGATGTCTTATTTCGCACCCGAAATAAAACCGTCAAAACTATATTTTGCTTGCTCACACTTGTAAGATGCATTCGTCAATAAGCAAGGACGGCATTCACTAACGGTCGAATTGACGCGCAAAGCAAAGTTCGTTAGAAATTGCGTCATCTTCCCGACCCCCCCGACCATTACGCGTCGACCGCCGAGCCGTGAGCATTTTAAAAACCTTGTGGTTAGAAAATATTGTATAGTGAGGTGTAATAAAAGGGGTTATAGGTGTAAATAAATCTATAGATTTGCCATTAAATTAGTTTTTTCTACGGATCACTGTTTTTTTTCCTAATTATAGTTATTTTTATACATAAAGTGGTTAAAATTTAGTCATTCGACGATTGATCAAGACTAGCAAAATTTCTATAAATGGAATGGCATTAATTTCTAAACAATAAATATAGCATTTTATGATGAATCCAACGCTATATAGTTTATATACAACATCTGTACATTTTTTTTGAGAAAAGATATTTTTTGTAACATGCGGAAATTCGCGATGACCACCCGTGGGAGGCCCGCCACTTAACGGTATATTTTGCCAAGATGGCTGTGCCACTTCTCCTGTCATGCAATCAGAAACCTTGCCACTCAACGGCTTGTTTTGTCAGGTCCGGCTCCCGGATGCCTGCCACTTGACGTGGGGTCCGGCTCCCGGTTTCTGCCACTGGAAGGGATAAGCTATACTATGAAATACCAAGCACCACGCTACACGCTACTTAAGTAGCTATAGCCCGCAAACTTGAAACCCAAGTTCAAGTCAGTCTCGTACCGGCGTTCGACGCGTGCGCACGTGACGTCACTCCGTTCGGATAGTTTATATAGTTTATTACTGTTTTGGATATGTGCGTGTGATCTGGGACAGTGAGTGTGTGTGTATGGATGGGGATCGAAAAAGTGTATTAAGGTGAGTGATTTTATTTTGATGAAAATTACACATGTTATCTGGGAGAGATCCTTTATGGGATACGTATTTGTGTATACAAATGTGTTTTGTTATAGTTTTTTTATATTTTAGGTTCAATTTAAGAGGTCAAAATTACTTTTAATTCTTAGTACTGAGGTAAATAGCTAGTTTCTAAGGTAAATTATTTATACCTATTATAGTAGGATAAGATTTGATATTGCTGCAGTTTAAAACACAATTTTCAAAACATCATGCGTTTTTTTTTATTTATTGAAAAGGAGGGAAAGTTTCAAAATTGCATTTTTCATTAGAATAAAAAAAAAATCGGGTAAGCAAGAGTTTTTTTGTTTAGAGTTAGAATTATGTATTGACATTGAACATAACATTATACAATCAATCAGCAAAGTAGAAGCGAAGCATGCTGAAAAAAAAAAGACAACGAAATCATGGTTAGTGCTAAAATTAAGCGAAACCAATTATTTTCAGATCAGAATGAAAAAGGTAACTCTATAAGTATAAAAAAGTCGCAGGTAGAAGCTCGTATTTTTATTATTATTTTCTTATTATATTTATTATTATTGGTTATACCGCAAAACACTGAGACTGTACTCAATTCATATACATACAGATTTTGGCACTTAGTTTAAATTGTTGAATAAATAGAAGTAGGTCGCTATAGTAAACATTATCTCGAATATGTCATTAAAAACGCAGAATCCAGTCAGTTGCCGTACGAAACTGTACTCGTACCATATGCTGTACACTTTTTACAACATTAAGTATACCTAGTTACCAAAACTTCTACTAGGTCACTTGACAGCGGGTGTCAACTTTACAGTCACCTACAAAAAAATAGAAACGATTAGTCCGTGCAGAGATATCTTCACTCAATTCTATAGACTGGTAATAGAGTTTATCAAATATATTTTGAACGGACTGGTCGTATATCTTTTTACAGCTGACTATACTTTTAGTTTTTTGTCATAGCGTGATAGAAATAGTTTTCTTTTTAACACAATGCTCGGTAATGGCCATTGTTAGTTGTACAATTATTTATAATGGATAGTTTAAGCACGCAAAAACGTACTGGAGCTGTGCATAATTATGCGTTATAAACGCAGGTGACAAAAATAAGAAAAGGGGAATTAAGTACGATAGTTACTTATTATAACTTTCCTAGAACATCCGTAATAATTTTGAAAATTGCAGTTTTACTCACATATGAATCGGGAACGGTCCTGTTTTTTGCCCTTCGTGTACGGAATCCTAAAAAGATGTACCAATGTAAAGACCGTGTCGTCTATAATAAGTACATGTATGGACATGTGTACGATGCTATGTATGTTATTATGATTCATAACTATTCATCGCTTAACTATTAACCAGGCTATGTCGCTGGATAAAAATAGAAGGACTTGTTTTTGCTGGAATCGCTTCTGGACCGGTAGCAGGGACATAATCTGGTCTTCCTGAGGGTTGCCCTGATTTCTGGAGATAAGAATGTATTTCGTCGGTGATAAAACTTTTTTTTATTTACGTAAATTAAATAAGTACCTACATTTATTTTGTACAACTACTCCTCTCCATGTAAACACCTCATGATAATCATAATATATATAAGTATTTATTTATATTTTGAATACATAAGTTATGGTATTTTACGCTACGTGGGGAGAAAATATAACTTCCTGGCTAAGGCAAGACGTAAAAATTAGACAAACCACGGGCGGTAATTCGTAAAACCCCAGATCGCATATTTATGATGGTTATAATATCTTCGAATGAAGCTTACTCATATAATATTGATCGAACTTCACTTGGAAGCTCGTTTGATCATATAATATACTAGCGACCCGCCCCGGCTTCGCACGGAATTGCATTTCTGATAAGGTTTGCTTGGATTATATGTACAATGGGCTGCAGAATTGCATGGCCCATTTATCTGCAGCTCATTGTACATAAAAACCTTCCTCTTGAATCTACCAATCTATTAAAAAAATCCGCTTAAAAATCAAGCATAGGGACAGATAGACAGGAAGCGACTTTGTTTTAGGTATACTATGTAGTGCAGAGATTGATTTGAGATTTGATTGAAGCCCAATCCCATATAAAGTGTAATTTTATTTTCTTCACCTTAGGACGTAAGTGGGATCTCACTTCCTGGCCGAAAGCTGTACCTTCGGTTCGGGCTACAAACACCTGCAATCTAAAACATTCACGTATACACGATGATTCTTAATCGGTGATCAGGAGTAGAAAAATATTAATATCCCGCTAAAATTAAATTTAATAGGCGAGGTCTCACGCAGTCACCTCACTGTTTAATTAATTAAAAGTTAAAACATAATGAAAACTAATAACCACTGGATACATGGTCATCCTACATAAATTATTGAAGTACGATACCTACGTAAAGCGCCATCGCTTTGACGGGAAATTTAACGAAATTTTCTACGACTTTGTTTAAGTAATGAAAATGACAATGGAAAGTTATTACTCATAAATTGTCATTGCCATTAAATTATTAAAGAGGTTGTAAGCTCACTGATACGGTACCAAGGAATTTAAGATAAAATTGGTTACAAAATAAAAAAATATCATAGAAAAATAAAAGTTTCATGAAAACACCGACTTCAACGTAACCGCCGTCAATTACTGAGTTAGAAAAGTTGGTATCTGATCACCGATTAAAAATCATCGTGTATAGTGTTCCCTCATAATATGAACAATGAAATAGCATTACTTATGTCTATCAATTAAATATGCAATTAAAGCGGGTTTTCTTCCAAACTTAATTACCTATCAGTTATGAATCGCTCTATAAATTTAACAAGAATATGTTGAAAGAAATGTGAAAGCATCGTATCGACTTGAGGCTACTTTCGTGTAAAACGATATCTCGTCTACAATTCGCGATTATCATTAAAATAAGATCATGTGAGTTTAATATTATAACATGCAGATTGACGACCTAGTGGATTGTTTTTATGATTACTGTTCTAGTCATAATTGTTCATAATGGCTAATGTTTTAAATACACGTGGATACACGTTAGTGACTATTATTTAACGTTACTGCTTTAATAAAAATAATTAATGTTAGATTTCGCTTTCCTTATTTAAGGAACTACTAAAATATAATAAACATATCTGACAATTTCTGTGTTTTTTTATTTTATAGTAACTCGTTCTGATGTGGTTTTTCTGATAAGAAGTTTATCATGCAATAAAATAATTAGCAAACTGTACAAATCTGAACGAGTTCAATGTGAATACAATCAAACCCGAAAACCGTGCTTAAACTTAATCGAAGTTCGATTTCATGGTATTGGCGATTGCCGACTTTTGTGAAATAATTGTTTTGCTTGACCTGCAATTTTGCATAATTTCATGCGTGTAATTATTATGTAATTTGTGTAATAATTTGTGGGAAGATTCGGACGAGGTCAGTAGAGGAGTAGTTAGTAACCAATACAAATATTTATGAACATACTATAGGATGCCCGCAACTTCGTCGGCGCAAAACTATTTTCTTGACAATAAACGGATCTTAAAGTATACCATAACTTCTTTTTTCTTTGGATATTGAGCTTCCTCTGTACCAAAATTAGTTAAAATCCGTGGCCCCGTTTCGTCGTGTTGAGCGGACAGATAAATCTTTGCCAACAGATGGCGGTGTACAGCTGGCACCGTGCGCCTAAACAAATTCTGCATCTCACTGTTAAAATATATATATATTTTTTTTTATTACCACATAAAAAAAAAAATATGAATCGATAAAAAGATTCTATACAAATAATATATTTAGTTATTTATTGTTATGGCATATTATGCATAATAAATAAGGTCAATTATAAGTTGATTTTTAAATCTTTTATCCAATGGATTGCGTCGTGTCCGCGGGCAAACAAGTCTGCAGGGTTGCCTTTATTTTTGGTGAGTCTCGGATGATGTGCCCGATGTCTTGGACTGAGACTCCACATTGCCAAGCTGGCGAGTCTCTTCAGCCGCATCTTTTAGAGGAAATGCCGAGATCGCCCAATCCCAGTTCAGAGACTGTTGAGCTGGTACCACTTTAGTTTTCAGGGCAGAGTGAAGGGAGGTTTTGCGGGGTGTTTTGAAATAATTACCCTTATCCATAGGAAACTCATTGTTAATACAATTTTATGATTGTATACGTAAATTGTATATTGATGCAGTTATCATACACTTCATTGATGTTTATCTTTTTTGTTTGTTTGCCTTAGTAGGTACTCGTAAACCAAACAGGGTTATATTTTATACAAGATATTTGGACAAAGTTAGCAACTCTGTGGTTTCTTAATATTGTATTTATCTACAAATGAAAAGCTTTTTTGTAATCTCTTGTTCCTTAGAGGTGTAATGTGAATGTGCTTTGAAAATATTCTCTGAAAGTGTTGGTACTCTCGCGTAATCACTACATAGTATAAAACAAATTAGCATTCTGCTGTCTGTCTGTCCTGAACTGCGCAACGGATCTTAATGCGGTTTTTTTAATTGATAGCGTGATTCAAGAGAAAGGTTTAAATCTATAATACATGCATGATATAGCATTGCACACGTGCGAAGCCGGGGCAGGTCACTAGTATTGAATAATCCGGTGATAATGAATATCCACGTGGAATAAAACTCATAGCTGAATCTAGTGAAACAATAAATAAACAATAAATACCAGGAAAGTAAAGTGCTAATTAGGAGCCAAGAAAGCAACACGACCACGACATGCAAACTATCCATCAATCATTTGTCGCTACGCTGTCATCGTGAACAAAAAAGGACATGCTATTTTGTCCTAAAGAAATTTCTCCAGTCCTACTTAAAAGCTAACTTTTTGCCAGTTTATTTTCAACTTTATATTAAGCTGAATGGACGTTCTGTGCGGAATGAAAAGAGTCGTAGGATTTGAGGGCGTGTCCGTGCTTTTTTATGGTTTTAGCTATTCTGACAGCACTGTCACTCTTTGAAATTTTAGCCGCTTTTTCTGCTGAAAAATCGAATAATATTAAATACAATTTTTCTTGTGGAACTATGTGCGGTTGTACCCAGTTTCGATGTTATTTTATACATAAACTTTGCGGTTTTTGTATAATTAGAAATGTATTAAAATAATTTGTTTATTTTTTAAAGACAGGTGTCACAGGTTCGATTGCCATGTAAAATTCATAATGTTTGTTCCCGCTTCTGCGACAACTCTTCTCCTTCCGCATATACTCTAAATCTTGTTTTAGATGAGATGACAAGTAGATGATACTACATAATATACCTATATAACGCTGCCAAGATAAAGGTCCCTCTTGGTCGTCTAAGGACGCGTGACTAGGAGTTTTTATTTTCCCTACCTACATATATTATTATCTAAGGTACAGTACGACATAAAACAGTAGAAACTTTTTAAGACGAAATTTTTGAAGATTTCATTTAAACTTGCCAGTAATTGAACCAGTTTTTACTATCGTGAGTTAAATAGTCATACACTCAAGGTTATTTATTACAATTATGCTACAGTAGCGTGGCAAACATCAATAAATTAGAGTAAATATATTGGCAACACGTTTGAAATCTACTCCAAATCACAACAGGCCTTGAAATATTATGACTTTACAACTTAAACGCTAAAATTAACAGTTACTTTTATTTTGTGTCACTAACCTTCACGGTTGGTAACGCTTTTAATTTTACTGCATTTATAATTTTATAAAAACAATAAAAATAATCAAGTATCTGACACATTCACTAAACTTAACTATTTTACAAATCAACAAACTATATAATACTATTTAAACTATCGTGAGACATCTTTAATAATTATAAAAACGGTCAGTAAAAATTGTCAGGAACGGCCCGACATGTTTCGAACTCATTTGGAGCTCTTCATCAGGGGCAGCTATCCGTGCTGCTATGCGTTTCGCGACCCCATTCCTGACAATTTTTACGTGAGTTTAAACCGTTTTTATAATTATTAATCAACAAACTGTTATGTATACAAGTTCCGCGGAAAATTGGAAATATTCAAATTTCATGTTAATTGTGCCATTACTCATTTTGTTGACCTGACTTAGAAATTGCATAATATGTCAAATTTAACCCGGAAGATTTGACTTAGTCATAATATTGAGCTTATTATGTAAGAAATCGATAAATTACATTGCGACAACTAAGCCCAAACACATTTCCTGATTATTTTATGGATTTATTTAATTCAAATTATAAGAATCTATTTAGTTCTAAAGCCGCAAGCAACAATTAATTTATTACTTAAATATTAGGTACCGGTTAATTTACTTATTTTTATATTTCAAATCCTTCGGATCAGCCCTTGGATTCTTTAGTTAGTTACAAAAACATCAGTCATAAAAATTTTGCAACCATTCACTTGAATTTATGAAAAGCTCATCCAGTATTTATTTTTAGAAAATAATATATAATAGAATATAATGGTTCGAATATTATCGAATATAAAGAAACTTTTAGATAAAAAATATATTATGTTTCTGAATATAAATAGTTTTGGCTAATGAATACTATGTGAGGTTTACATTAAGACTAAACAACTGGACCCTTAACAATAACAATAAACAAACGCCAGTATACCATCCGTACAACCCCATCTGTTGGATAAAAAAAATGACCTGTTTACGTATAACAGGTATAGGACATCAAAATTTAGTGTCACTTTTTACCCGTGTACGCTAAAGAAAAAAAAATACACGGATGAGGTTGCGAGCAGTAAGCTATTTTTGACAGTTTTGAAGCTGGCTGCACACAAAAACTAATATAGACGTAATTGTCATTCCGTACGTCACAAGTAAAAAAACTTTCCAAGAATCAATGCGACCATTAATCAAATGACTTCAACTTGCCCAAGAGATATATACATCACACTAACAAAATCTATGAATACGTTTGCATATATTCACGATGAATGAGTTATACGTCCATAAATTACAGTCTCGACCGTTTTTATTTTACTAATTGGTTTACGTAATTGCAGCATTATAAACAGTTACCTACCTTATATAAAGGACCAGTTGATTTAAAGAGCTTCTTTGGAGATATCTGATTCAGGCTTATTTATGGTTTTGTTTGGATGTTTTTTCCAATCTATCGCAACAACCCTAATTTGATATTTTTATATTTGATTGAGTACACTAGGGTTGTTACTGAACCAACTAACAGTGTAAGATAAAAAGTTGTTTTTTTTTTATCATAATAATATGACGTTAAAAAAAAACAGTCTTTTGCGTGAATTTTAAAACTGTAGGTTTCAAATATATACCAATAAATCCCAATAGCCCTCTTCTAGGTAGTAAGATCAATTATATGTCAAGAAACATGTATGATCAAAGAAAAAAATGTCTTAAGCAATCAGCTTTTTATAACTATTGATACAAAAATCAAAGCTACTTTACTACTGGCATATGTCAAATTGCATACAAAAATTGACAGTTACTTCTGATGCTGACTGTACATACATGTATAAGTGCCCCTTAAAAGTAATAATGTATAGTGTTTTATTACACGGATATACATAAAATATTTTCTTACCCACAGTTACATATGGACAATCATAATATTTAATTACCCGCATAATTCACTAGACTTGTACGATGGTAGGGTAACTTGGGTATCATATAATGAATGTATCATTCGGGCGATACGATCACCATATCTGCAGAATACGGACGTAAGTAATTCGATTTGAGATGCACCATACGTGGTTTTACGTATGCCTTGTTATTTTATGCCAATGCTTTTAGTTACTAATGTTCTATTAAAAATAAATTTTATATGAAGGGAGGTCAAGATTTCAGGAAAAATCTTGATAGCGTGATACAGGATCGTTATTTGTTTTGTATGGGCCAGCGGCGCCATGCCAGCCTGGTGCCATCTGTTTTCACAATTACAAATAGGTTAGCAATTAAAGTTCGGTTTCCGCGACTGTCACACATTTAAATAAAACAATTTAAACGGATTATATCGCGTATATTAATTTTTTGAGCCTCCCTGACGTTTCAGTACCTTTACAGATACCGTTGTCAAAGGTTGAGTCAAGTCAGTCGATATAATCCGTTTAAATTGTTTTATTTAAATAAATCTATCTAGTCCCACAGTAAGCTCTTACAGGAACTAGACGACGATATGTACATGTTTATAAATTATGAACAAATATTCGAATGTTGGCGGCGGGTGCAAGTACATCATCAGCATTGCACCGCCGCCAGTGGCGCCATCTACTCGTCAAGGATGAAGTCGGGGTCCCACCACGGGCGGTGTAACGGCGGGGATTGAGAATCAATAAAAGGGCTGCGCCAGAGCGCCAGGCTCTCTTTCGGCTGGTGTAACTTGCAGTGATAACATGAGGTGTGCGTGTGTGTGCATAATTGTAGTTATTTGTGTGTTCCTTTGTTGTTTCATATTATGTTTTATAATAAATATATATACATTTATCCGTTGTTTGAAGAATATTAACCTGCTCCCTCTCTGATCGCTAACACGAAAATATTTGCCCTTGCCGGGATTCGAACCTAGGACCGTTAGCTCAATAGGCAAACACGAAAAGCGGCAAAAACCGGTTGGCAGGGTTATGGTTTTAATCTTAATAATAACCCTCTTTTTGCAACATCCATTAAAAAGGATTCGGCCATGTTTACTTGCTAACTGTAGCAATGTCGCCTTTTACTAACAGGGAGGTATGAATAAAACATTTAAATCTCTTTCAAAGTCTATAAAATCGAGAAAGATGAATGTCGTACTCACTGCCCACTATCAACTAGTGTAAATTCTAAAACACCGCTAATCTCCTTAGCTTCGCCAAAATTATAAATGCAAAAGCATACGTTTGAACCACTTTCCAATCTACATTTAACATTGCATATAATGCATACAGGATGTTTCATTTTAATCAGTATCCTTAATTTTATAATACAAAATGTACAGTTCATGATGCATCTCTACACTAACTGTTGTAATAAAACTTTAATGAAAACAGTAACACTAAATAAAAGTCGGGACGAATAGCAGAATTAATGCTAAACGGTATTCTCTACTACATTAAGAAATAGCTTGGATTGTTTTTGTTAATACATTTTCAAATGTATTACTAGCGACCCGCCTCGGCCTTGCACAGCAATACTGATAATTTATATGCATTTACTATACATATAAACCTTCCTCTTGAAGCACTTTATTTATTAAAAACCGCATCAAATCCGTTGCGCAGTTTTAAAGATCTAAGCATACATAGGGACAGACAGCTAGCAGGAAGCGACTTTGGTTTATACTATGTAGTGCTTTTCTTTTTACCTTACCTTTCTTTTTTGCGTCTGTTATTTTTTTACCATGATTCAGTACTGTAAATGTGTAAGATTCTTAACTGCATTCACTTAAACTTGATTAATAAATCTTTGATGAATGTTTAATACAATTGTTTCAGTAAACGGCTCCTAGGAAGCAAGCATACGTTTGTTCTAAGAAAATATATCACAAATTTAATCATATTTTATAATTAAACTTGTGACAGGTATATTAACATTAAACGGTGGGCCTATTCTGCAAGTTGATGGCACTACTTAACTATACTCTCGTCAACCCTTCTTCGAAATAATTGTATATTTTATATCTTATAATTTCAAACGTCCATTCAGAAACTGGTCATAGTGTAAAATCACCCTGTATGAGCTTATAACTCGGATAGCTAGATCGCGGCTTCCAAGCGAAGCCGAGAACTTAAACTAGTTGGAAATCATTATAAATACTGGTTTCAGGTTGGCGCGGAATATTTGTTAGACGTATTTCGATTAGTGGAAGACGGAGTCCATTTACGATGAAATTAAAGGGATCGGTGTATAACAGTGCAAACTAATCATTATCACCATCATGTGTATGTGTTTGTGTCCACTGCTAGACATAGGCCTCTCCAGCTGCACGCCATTGTGAACGATCCTCGGTTACTCTCATCCAGCTCTTGCCAGCAACCCTGCAAAGATCATCGCTCCACCTAGTCTGAGGGCGTCCCACACTACGCTTGCCGATCCGCGGTCTCCAATCAAGAACACGTTTACCCCACCGGTTATCGCTTCTTCGGCTAATATGGCCAGCCCACTGCCACTTCAAATTGCTAATAGGGTGAGCTATGTCGGTAAATTTGGTTCTCTGGCGGATCACTTCGTTCCGAATTCGATCCTTTAAAGAACTTCGAGCATTGCCCTTTCCATACCTCTCTGAAAGACTTTAAATTTGTGGACCAGACCAGCCGTGAGTGTCCACGTCTCGGCACCGTATGTCATTAGTCATTACTAATAGTAATTTGTTAGGAGAGCCACAATGGGTTCACTTCGCGCCGCAAGTCACGCTAGTAACCTACGCAAATGGATGCTCCGCCTTTCGTCTTTCCCTTCTCTCTTCAATTTAAGAGCTGCGCTCTTGTCGGCGTAGCAATCACCAGCTGTTCTTTCTTGGACTTTCTCCTTCTCTTCTTAGACATGACTTTAATCTATTTAACTTCAAAAAAAGGAGGAATTGGACTGTATTTATTATTATTATTTTTTATGTTTGTTACCTCAGAACTTTGGACTGATTGAACGGATTTTGATGATTATTTTTTTATTTGAAAGCTGGTGCTTCCCGTGTGGTCCTATTAAATTGGTCCAGTTCTGACAATCCATGAGAAAATTATATAAGTATTATTGTATTGAGTGGTTTGGCACCAACTTCAAAAGGTGACTCAAATGTAATCTGTACATGATCGGGTTATTTTTGACTTTTCAGTTTTTTTTTATGAAGTCGTTCTTTTTTTGTAAAACATTTTTTTTTATTTGCTCAAAGTAATTTCGTCCTAGTGTCTTAATTACCTTCCTCTACCTTGCTTTCCCTTTTTCCATTTTTGTGCAAAAGTCATGTCTTAGCAGATAGTCATGTCATATTTCCTCTTCTATTTACTATTAGTGTAAGTATTGTCCTTTTCCCTCCTATCCTATTCAAAATCTCTTTATTGGTTCTTTCGTCTTTATTGGTTCACAAACAGCGCGCGTTTGGGTTGTTGTGTGCGCGTTGTCAACGACCAACGGCGTCTTTTTTGCACAGATTTCCAATAAAATACAGCTGTCAGACGATTATTGCGAAGATCATAAATAATAATAAATAAATATTATGGGATAATCATACACATATGGTTTACTAGCTGTGCCCCGCGGTGTTACCCGCTCATCCCACGGGAACACTAAATTTATTCGGGATGAAAAGTATCCTATGTCCTTCCCCGGGACTTAAACTATCTATATACCAAATTTCATCTAAATCGGTTCAGCGGTTTTAGCGTGAAGAGGTAACAGACAGACAGACAGACAGACACACTTTCGCATTTATAATATTAGTATGGATTAGTATGGATGGGAATAAGGCTGTACAATATACTGAGTGAGGACCTAAAGAATTCCTCGAGTTACACAGTGTTTGTCGGCAAATTGAAGTCACTACTGTTAACAATGGCTTGTTACAGTATAGATTAGTTTTTAGACGGGTATAAGTCATTGGCTCAATCACAAGTCAAATGAAATATTGTATCACTAATGTAACTATAATTGTTGGTTATATCTAATATTAATATCTATAACTTTAATTTTAATCTTAAGTGACTTGTAAATGTGAATGTTTACCAATAAATGCTATGAACTATGAACTATACACAAATCGACCTAGTCCCAAACTAAGCAAAGCTTGTACTGTGGATACTAGACGACGATATACACAATAAATAAATACATATATAGATAACATCCATGACCCAAGAACAAATATTCGAATTCATCACACAAATATTTGCCCCGGCCGGGATTCGAACCCGCGACCACCAGCTCATGCCAAAAGAGAGGACCTTCCGTATTCTTTTATTTTTTTATTTATTCTTGTGTTTTTCTATACACTTTAATAAGAAACACGCTCATAATTTAGTATATGTACTTATGTGCTTAAAATAAATTCATTCGCAAAAAAACACACATATACATAAACATAACAATAAAATCGTATGCCTTCCTCTAGACTTTGCCGCTGTCGGGTATAAAGAGGAAAATGTCGCAAAAGTCAGTTGGAATCGATCCACGTAGCCGCCGATCGAATGCGTTTCGATTGCGATTGGATCCGACGCGTGACTGCGTCGCCGCCAAAGATTATAAGCCGTCCAGTTCTTGAAAACAGGTAAGACACACGGCTACATTTCATAAAATTCTAAAATATACTGCTCACAAGTAAGGACCACTCGAATTATGAACACTTCACTAAATCGTCATTTTCATGTAGTTACAATCGTCTGAATAATTGGTATACGAGGAACATCACGAGTGAGTTACGTACGTACTTACATAATTTCATATGAATATTTTGTTTCTTATTTATTTTGGCCCTTTTATTTTTTCAGTAGTATAATTATTGAATAACAGCTTTCTATTAGGGAATCGTACGAGCATTGTTTTTTTATAACACCAATTCTTCAATTCAGTAAAATGTTATTAAACTCTTATATTCAATTATATTAGTACAAACCAAGTTTAACGCATGGTCATTGAAAATGAGCGACAACAATAAGATAAAATAAATAGTGCTGAGAGGTCACCAGTTAGCACTTTGTGACGGGCACGCTTGACGCTAGTCTGATTTTCAGTCGCATTACCACGCCCCACGACCGTCTTGTTTCACATAAGCAACTAATTTGGTTCAAAGTGAGAAGAGGAACCGACTGAAAACCAGCACTGCGCTGACGACTCCTTTTGTCACGCGGAATAAATTAGCTGGACAATTTAATTGATGGTAATGTATACGTATTCTGACTTATTTATTTGGCGTGACAGTAAATGGTTTTCCTTCTTTCTTGATATTTAGAATTGAATCAAATTAACGGTTTAGGCGGGGTTCGGGGTTCGGCCTCTAACGGCTTTGCGGGCCAACACGGGCGTCCTTCCTATTGGACCACTAATAAACCTGATGCAAGAGCTATTGAATTTTTCAACCAGCTGCTTCTTGCATGCCTTAGGGTAGCATTATTTCTTTCTTCCTCATAAAACACAGTGTAGACTAAAGACACACAGTGTAGAAAATAACCTTCTGTAATATTTTATTCTGTGCCAATACGGTGCCGCGAACTGTTCACGCTTTTTACTTCCCTCTTTCCGTCGGACGGGTTCTTTTTACACCGATTGCCATTGCCGTATACATATGGAGATAAAATATAACACCAGCAATTTGCAGTAATAAAAAGTTAGCAACTGTTATCAACACTAGAAGTTGAATTAATTTGCTTGGTAGGTAGTTATAGAAATGTTAATTCAGTGTCATTACAGCGTGATATTACTCATTCATTTTGCTACAGTGTCTCATAAATAAACCGATGTCCTGCGTTTGATATATATTATTTATTTACTATTTTACCTAAAGCACCGTTTCGCATAGTTTGATGAAAGCATCTCATTGAAAATTCGACTCGTCAAATTAATCCCATCAGCGGATTTATACACCCACCTCCCATGTGACCCACACCCCATCCCGTAGTGAGGGTACAACAGCCTTGATACAGTTCAAGTCATATTAAAAAACCGGCCAAGTGCGAGTCAGACTCGCGTACCGAGGGTTCCGTACAAACGCTTCCCATCTTAACTGGCCGGATTAAGTTAAATTTGCACCTGGTATGTATGGCATAAATAAGGTGCAACCGATTTTGCCCTTTGGGTACGGAACCCTAAAAACAGTAGTTCCTAATGTTAATATTAATACTCGTACATTTAAAAAAAAAAACGTTTATTTCGCTGTAATGATTTTGTTTGGAACTATGATTCTGGTAAGTCTATTATAAAATTAAACAGATGTTTTGGACTCAAACATCAAAATATCCAGAATCAGAAGACCAAGTTGAACTCAAAACCATCATGGCAGTTTACATCGTATATTAACGTCTAACTGACAATCGAAGTCATAACAGAAACCACTGGCATCCTATCGCATCAATCGAACCTCTAGGTACTCTACAATCAATACGAGATAACCGACGTCCTATTTCTATCAACATACGTCCGTTTAACCAATGACTGTGGTCAACGTTTGCTTGTGTCTAAAAGAGCGTAAGTGCGTGAGGTTTTCAATGGCACATACGTCGGTGTTTTATTAGGATAGAAGTATACGGTGCAGCTGGCCACCTGCGCAGGAGTTATCTAGATAAGTGCGCAGAGGCGCTAAGTCGACGGGTAATGATTCATGGGTTTGTTCGTTCTTTGGGTTGGATAGAGAAGCGAATGTGTGGTAATGGTCAGCCCATTCTTCCTAGTAAGGAAAGGGTATATACCCACTATCAAAACTATACACTTATATCAATGTGATATCGGGCTAAAAAGGTCTTCTGGACAAAGGCCTGCAATAGGTACCCCAGGATCCGAGACCTGAGTATGCCCTAAAACTATGTCGACGCTGCATGACCGTACCCCAAGCTCTATACTGCTCGCAAAGTTGATCTAAGTTGGGCGAATATGTTAGTGTGGACGGGCTGGCTGCAGAAACTCATACTTCGGCCAACCGCCTCGGTCAACTTCGGGATAGGTAGTGGGAGCCGAAGTCATCAATCCAAGCCGGGGTAGATTTCGCCTACTCTTTCCTCAGTAGCAGTAAGAGTAGAGAATGGTGCTCAATCGTCCTAAGCAAGCCGGAGGGAATCGGGTTGTATGGACGCCACGCCACTGGTACCTACTAAAATCGTCTCCTGAGAGTTTAAATTAACATAAATCAAATTATTTAGGCACGAATGAACATTGTGCTCAGATGCGAAGCTAGAAATAGATTAATTGTTATCATCATATCCACCCACTGTTTAGTAAAAGACCTCTTCAGTTTCATGCCATTATACCCAGTTCAGCGTTAATCTGACCCAGATAAAGAATTTCCAAAATATTGATCTTGCCTGCAGAAAGATAAGATCGTATTCAAATGATAATTCGATTTATTTCTGCTTTATTAATTATTAATTCAATGAGTTGACAAATCGCCTGAATATCTTCTAATTCATCCGGCCAACCCACATGGCTATCATTACATAGCGTTATAATCTGTGCGTGCATCGGATGTGAGCCGACTCATTAGGTGTCTACTTAGCGCCTCCGTGCGGCTATCTAGATTGCTTGGCAGTTGACGAATACTCTTAGAGGCTTAAGATCTAAGGGTGAGCCAGACGAGTGTCATTTGAGTTGCGTAATTTCGGTCGCGCAATACAATACATCATGTCACGTCATCACATCACACTAAGTATGGCGCGACCGAAAACACTCGACTCAAACTATACTTGTCTGGCTTCACTCTAAGAAATACAGAAACTCGGGATATTTTTAGGGTTCCGTACATAAAGAGTAAAAACGGGACCCTTTTACTAAGACTCCACTGTCCGTCCGGCCGTCCGTTTGTCCATCTGTATCTCATGATAGCTAGACAATTGAAATTATCACAGATGATGTATTTTTTTAGCCTCATGTGGTTGACTGGCAACGAATGCCTTGGGGCATTAAGTCTGCCATTTGTACGAGATTGATCCGTGCAATAAAGTTTAAATATTCATCTCACTTTTAAGGTTCTTGAAAAATGAAGCGCTACTACATACAAGTTCAAATAAATAATATCATTTTTGTAGCCATATTGGTTTGTTTATGTTGACTTTTAGAACGTGAATTTCACTCAAATAACTTACAGTGTGCGAAACCGAAAGCAGGTCAATCCGTAGAAAAGCAGAGACAACGAAGGCTTCTCATGTTAATTATACTTAACCTGTTTAGCCAAATAAATTATGTCATCAATCTCATTAAACAATGATACCATATTTCATGTCAATTAAAAACGTGATTACGAAGATTAGCCTGCGTGTTTATGTAAGCCATACAGTTAAAAACCATCGATTGTATGGCTGATGTATGGGAACCGATTGATAGACATCTCCCATTCATGCTTATTGATCTGAGTGTTTCTTTTAGGGTTCGTTCCGGAATCATTTGAAACGATACATAAGTATAAGTAGCAATATTTTCTTAGATGGTGATCGCCACTCCCTTATGGAAGGTATGATAAATTATTCTTCAATGCCAGGACAGATAAAATAACCTGAATTCAAAATTTAAAAAATAGCCCCGATCCAGGTATCAGGTCATCATGAGACCCTCATTTAAATGCATAATACACGATACTAGACCTGAACATAACTACGAAGTTAGGTATTCTTATCCCTTCGTGTGGCAAATTCCCGCCCCGGGAGACAAGGTCGCTAGTTCAAGCCTCGTTATGGTAAAATAGAGCAAAAGATTCTGGTTCGAAAAAAAATGGAAAAAGACGGTCAAATAATTTGTTCACCCTGCCCATACACGCCAAATTAAGGGAAACCTGTAATGTTGCCCGAGATCCTGTTACTTTTAGGGTTCCGTACCTCAAAAGGAAAAAACGGAACCCTTATAGGATCACTTTGTTGTCCGTCTGTCCGTCCGTCTGTCAAGACCCTTTTTCTCAGGAACGCGTGGACGTATGAAGCTGAAATTTATATCAATTACTCAGGTCTACTGTCCCTTGATGCTGTGAAAAAATCAAACTTCTAAGCCAACGCAATCAAAAGATACAGCCGTTTATGCCGCAAATTTTCGACACTTGCAAGGGAATCAAAACCTACAGGGTGCTTCCCGTGAACTCAGAATCTTGAAATTTGGTACGAAGCAACGTCTTATAGCATAGATAAAGGAATAATTACGAAAACCATAATTTTTTTTTTTAATACCTAACTTTGCAGTTGCACCTAATTTGCAAATTTTCGACACTTGCAAGGGAATCAAAACCTACAGGGTGCTTCCCGTGAACTCAGAATCTTGAAATTTGGTACGAAGCAACGTCTTATAGCATAGATAAAGGAATAATTACGAAAACCATAATTTTTTTTTAATACCTAACTTTGCACCTAATTTATATGGGGCGCTATACATACCAGGTGCAAACTTAACTTAACCACTTAGGGATGGAAAGTGTTTGTACGGAACCCTCGGTGCGCGAGTCCGACTCGCACTTGGCCGGTTTTTTTCAATCAAAGCTGAATATCTTAAAAACAGCTGAGATAATTTTCATCAAACATACCTAAAAACCATCTCGACAGACAAGGCATTCAATTAAAAAACCGCATTCAAATCGGACCATCTGTTTGGGAGCTACGATGCCACTGATATGTACACACACAGATACGTATAAGATTAAACTCATTACCCTTCTTTTTTCATCGGGGGCTAAAAAACTATTTCTCAGCTAAGCTTTGACAGGTTATTTAGACGCTTAGATCGTTTTCGTATTTTATAATATAGGCCGTCGTTTTTAGGGTTTTTTATTACCTAGTGCTATATACATATATGAACTGAAAATATAAAAATATTAACAAACTGATAATAATAATAAAAAAGTAACGAAATGTAGGTTCTTATTTTGAAATGCCGATTGTTTTTTTTTTTTCAATAACCCGTTATTACTAAGCTTTTTTACATCTAGAAAAAAAGAATGATGCCTTATAAAATCAGCCCACACCGTGTGTAATCTTAGAGACCATAATTCATAAGTAATCTCGGTGCGCAATCCGAGCCATAGCCCATTTTTTCCTTCGCAAATGGCCACAAATCAAGCATTATCTTCGCACCATCTTCTTAATCAATTACTTTAACTACCTATGCCGACTGATACCGATCGCTTAAGAGGCTGTGATGCAAAGATTTCTTTTTTTCTGGGTAGGGTTGCCATCTCTAAAACCTGGCTACCAGGACAAGACACGTGAAAACCCCGGATTTTAGAGCTCAGAACTCGGACGGGCGGACATTGTCCATAATTATTTTGTACTCACTTAGTAAAATGAAAATCTAACTTCATACAACGAAGGAAAGAAGGAAAGTCTTTCATCATCTTAAAATCTTGTTCGGCCGGTAGACGGATTGGTAGTTTCATGAAGATAAAAGTTGCCGTCCACAAACGTATCACGAGCGACGTAATTTATGCCTCTCGACGAAATGTGCGTGAAAATGTTAAACCCGGGCTACAAATAAACCCCCCGCGGAAGCTCCCCGAACGCGCTGTAAACTAAATAGGATAAATCCGGGGAGACCGGGGAAAGCCGGACGGATGGCAACCCTATTTCTGGGGGATATAGAAAAAGTAGACGCTGATGTAATCTCTCGTGTAGGCTGTACGGACATGCCTCGACTTCGGCAAGCGGTGAGCGCAGAGCATACGAGTGAGAGAGACATCACGCTCGGACCTTTCACTCCCACCTATGGCCTCCGCATAACATAGTTATTTGTGTGTCCTAACCTCACACTCTTATCACGTTCTTTCTCCTCTTGGAAACTGTCTCGTACTGTCTTGTTCAATCATGCTAAAAACCGGAAAACCATTACGTAACCATAGACTTATCCAAGCCTTCTAAGGAGCACATTAGTTGCACAACAATTACAAGAGATAAAGCTGTCTATAGTAGTGGTCTTATTAAGGCGGATAATTACCGTGAAACGGTGGAACCTGTCTGGCTTGCTCTCATTAAGGGCACATCCTGCGACAAAGGAGACTTCCTTTGCGACTTAATACGGTGTTGCTCTACATGGACGCTTAAGTGCCTTTTCAGTTCAGCTTATGTCAGTAACTTATATTAGTCAAAGTCTACATCAATGGTCCGTACAAAGTAAGCACCTTGCACGGTTGTATTTTGAGATATCACAAAATAAGCGATGACTCCGGTATATCTTTCGCCTTTTACTGTCATTAAAATGCTATGTTTGCGATTCGAGCTATTAAGTGATAATGTCACGTTACCCGGTCAACTTAAAGTTTGGCCCTGATATCTTTGGCGTCTCATAAAAAACACGCGCATACACTTCGGAGATTTCTCCGAGATATCCGATAAATTACATAATGGCAACACTCTGTACCTATAACTTACTAAAATATAAGTGAGACAGAGATTATTAACTGGTCAAACTCTGACTTCAAAAAGGAAATGTTCTCCAGTTGACACTCATTGACATGTTTTTCACCATTATGATTTTGCAACATAGGGTTGATTTTCTTTAATATGAAGTATTAAGATATCACGTGGTACATGATAATTAATACATGATAATAATTTTGTTAATGTCGTAATGTCCTTATACTAATAATTTTGTTAATGTCCTTATATAAGGTTCATTGGTTACCTAAGAACTAAAATAATGTATTTCTATTTTCCTCAAACTAAAGCAGTAATACTAAGTGCATTTACATGTATCACGTAATCGAACAAATACCAAACGGCAAAAACTCCTGTTTACGGAAACATACACAGTGGCATTAGAATCGACGGAATGCGACTGCCGCGTCGCGCGCGCAGGGAATGCGATCTCTAATTAGAGTCGATTCCCTGTACGTACAGGCAGCTCTGTGCGTATAAGGTGAGTACCAAAATTGTGCATTTAGTGCGGTGTTGCCGTATTTGGATTTTGGCCTGAAAAAGTGCAAAATCAGAAGTCCTATGATCGTCCGATCAGTTTAACGTAGGTACAGTCAAGGAAATTGAAACATGTACCTTTTTCTCTCTCGTCACAATGACAATAAGCGTTAAAAAGGTACGCGTTTCAGTTTCCTTTATATTTTTCTTTATTTAATTTGAATAGTAGGTACATTAATTTATTTATTTTATTTCTAGTACATTACATTTACATACCGAGGACGATGAATGTCCCAGATTGCAGGTGTTTCTGCATCCATTTGTGAATTTTTGCGATTTTACAAGGCAAGAGCCTTTGCCAGGAAGTGAAAACCCCATTTACAGCCTAGGGTGATATGAGCGTGATTTAATGCTTTAAACGTGTGAATTATTATTTTGTATTTTACAGTATCTTCTAACGAATACGTGCCTGTATTCTTCAAAATACTACAAGCAAAATGGTCTTTCCTTGCGATTTTTACTTATACACATAATCTCCTAACGTCAACAAATTAATAGCAAATTGTATGATCTTAAACACGTCATAAACCCACATTTCTCACCCGTCTGCGTTTGAAAACATCCGCAGCAGCCTTAAGCGTTGCCATGGCAATCGTGTCCGTATACCGACGAAATACTGCATCAATACCTTTGACCATACACTTACCGAGACTCGGGCCCTATTAAACGGGGTGTGGACTCGCATAGGAGTTTAATTACATTGCTGCGTTAGATCGAACGATGGAACTCATCGTGCGTCGGTAGCCGGCAATGTAATGTTACGTATGCGATCTCCTCTCGTCTTAATAGGCACTACATTTGTAGTTACTGAGAGTATCGGTAGAGGTGTTACTGCGCCGCCCAGTAGCCGGTACCGTTTTAATGTGCGTAGTACCGGTGGACGGAAAACCTTCTGGACTTAACAGTTAACAATTATTTCTAAATGTTTAAATTCCTTATTATAATTGCCCACATTGCTGACATTTTATTCTAATTTAAGTTTCAATTTTCTTTGCTGCAATCTTAGGTGGCAAAAACATTGTCCATGTCCAAGTACACGAAGAAATTGAGCGTGCTGAGAAAGTTCCAATGAAATAATGAACTGTATTCTTATCATCATCCCCTTGTCCTTATCCTTATTTGGGGTTGGAGTAACATGTTTGTTATTATACAGTCTGTACCATCATTAAGATAAAAATGGCAAAAATCACTTTTGTAGTACGGGAGCCCCACTTAAATATTAATTTAATTCTGTTTTTAGTACCTAAGTATATTTTGTTGTTATAGCAACAGAAATGCATCATCTGTGAAAATTATACACGGAAGTTCAATCCATTTCAATCTGTGTCATAAACCTGTGTAATCATACATTTTACGAGTAGTAATCATTTAATCACACAGATTAGTTACGGTACAACTACATGTAAGATTACTGTCAAGAGACTACTAAAACAAGACACCTGGCCTATTTTTGCGCTGACTTAATCAACGCAGTCACATTAAAATCACTAAATGTAAATATGTTGTTTCCTTAGTTTACAGTAAGTTTATGATGATTATTTTGATAGGGGACATCCTTTCCTAAGTATTTATTTAATTACAAACAACATTACCTTAGTAGAAACTTTAATAGAAATCAGAATATGAGGAATGGTATTCATTTTTTATTAATGATTTAACTTTTAAAGTATTTTCATCTGAAATTGCTATTGCAATCATATATCAGATAAAAACTGAGTAAGTAAATTTCTATGGGACAATATTACACAAATCGACCTAGTCCCAAACTAAGTAAAGGCTGTACTAAGGGGTTTTAGACGACGATATACGTTAGACAAATATTGGAGTTCATCACACAAATATTTACGCCGGCTGGAATTCGAACCCAGGACCGTGTAAGCATGATACACACTTATTTATTTAGCTTCACGACTGTTAATGCCAAAACCGTTTTAAACTTTACCATTCGCAGACTTCTAAAACCGCTCAAAAAGGTATCTCATTAGCATATCCACATTAATATGTTGTTTGTCTGTTGCTGCAACACGACGTCGACTTATGCATGCATGGCTTTGTCAGTTGCAATTATTTCCTTAACCCAGCAGATGGTTGCTTTAGCATATAAATTGGCGGCCATTTTGCCCCGCCATTTTCTATTATATTCAAATTGAGGAATGCTTTTGGAGTTTTGAATCGTGGCCGCGACCATAAGGGAGGGATTTAACGTATTTGCTTATTTAAGCGGCATTATCAAACGGAATGGGATGTTGGTGTTGTTTGTCATAGGTATTTTAAGGGTTTCGTTTGTGTTTGTTTTAAGGGTTCCGTACCCAAAGGGTAAATACAAAACCCTATTAGTAATATCTGTCTGTCTGGCTGTCTGGCTGTCACCAGGCTGTATCTCGTGAACCGTGATAGATAGACATTTGAAATTTTCACAGATGATATAATAAAATAAATATTTAAGTGGGGCTCCCATACAGCAAGCATGATCGGTTGCGTTAATTTTCCACCTCATTTTTATGCGGCGCCATACATACCAGGAGCAAGCTTAGTTAAGATGGGAAGTATTTTTACGGAACCCTCGGTGCGCGAGTCCAACTCGCACTTGGCCGGTTTTTTCCAAGCACCTATGTTCTACGTTATGCGTTATTCCCAAAGTTATCGAAGGTAGTGTCAAAGGTCAAATTGAGTATCAGGTAGGTACTCGTATTTATCCTTTGAGACCGAATCTCTTCTCACGTTTCTTCTAATTAATTGAAATTCAATATCTATTTCTGTAATAAAATGCAGAGCGGATATTAGATGCATTTCCTTGGGATACATATCATAAATATCCTTACCATAAAAAGCGCTAGTATCGATCACTGTGACGTATTTACTACACCTGCAGCTCTAGTAGCTATCCAATGCGACTTATTTGTCGGTCTCCTTCCATTCAATACAGAGTGAGAAAGAAGGGTGACGCTGTTTCGCGCAAATAGTGAAGTCGCTAGTTGTGCTAGAGGGGCTAGCCATATGGTAACGAGTAGCCTATGGATTCCGTACTTTTATGCGGCTCCATAAACTTCTTCAAAGATCCGAGCTCGAACTGCCATTCATTGGAGAACAGCCATCATCAAAAGTAACTAACGATTTTAGTATTCAATTTGACCTAACGATACCATAGAATAAAACAGTTCTTCATTTTGATTTTTGCAATAAATAAGCGTCCAAGAGCTGTGTTTTATTGTTTTTGTAAAATGAGATGCAATTAGTCGTGGGGCGTGGTGACGTGACCCACGTGCGCACCGCTACGTGTGTGCGTTGCCACGACAGCTATTAGCCCGGGTTTTACTCTCAAAACTCTTGTAAAATTTTCAGAATTATGGCTAAATATTTTATGCCAAGCTATACGTAATAAATTCTCACGAACACAAGTTTTTATAAATTATTTCTACTATTATAATGTTTTATAATTATATATCCGTCCGGTGCCATAACAACCCCCTTCCTGTCTTATAAAAAAGAGTCCTTTACCACGTCGCACCTGCACTACATGGCATGCAAAGGTAACTTGCATTTTTCTACGCAATGTGCAACAAATGTTTGTTAGAAGACTAATTTATGCTTCAGTGTTTAGTTAAGTGAATTAAATTTGAATTCTTTTAAGGAATAAGTAGCTAAATTGTTGACTTAACTTATCTGATAGGCATTTATTTTGAGTCCTTTGCACTTTTGGTTTACACCTGCGTGGTTATAATGGTTGAATACACGAATATAGATGAGTGACAATGGGATTTTTTTTAAATATGTTTTTGAGAGATTGACAGTAGAAGATGCTATGTTTCTTTTTATATTGGTACAGCACAGTGGCTCTTCTTTGCCTGGTTGTAAGCGAAACGGGGAGTCCAAGTTGCAATCGCAACTGGCAAGATACCAACGGTGCACCTTCAGTTGACAGTTGCTGGCACGAGAGTTGCTTCATTTGAAGGGTCCATATTGTAGGAAAGAAGAAGCACATGCGACGGCGAAGCGTTTCACTTTTTAATAGTTCGGCAAACGAAGGCATTGCCGGACTTCTTGGTACGCGTGGGAATATTATCCATGGTGAAACGATGACATCGCAAAGCGGTACGTGTGGTTCTATGACGGAAAGGGGAGGGTGGGAAAGTAGAAAAGTTCCGAGCACTCGACATGGTGTTTATCAATTGCAGTGACGATGAATTATTATCCTTAGATAATTTAAAGTTAACAATTTCAGCCACAATGATCACACAATTTAAGCTGTCACGTAGTGAAATGGCTATAAAAGCAAAGTTTCTGCATTACATAGCAGTAAATAGTGCGATAAATCTAATGGGCAATTTACATTAGCAGGTAATGTAGCTTTTACTGGGCTATAAAGTGCGCCTGAGCGTGCATCATGTTAGGACTTAATTGGTCAACCGGGCCCTTGGCCAGGAAGTGATGGAATCAGAAAATAATGCATTTACGGCTTCATAACAGAGATTCTGAGTTCACACCAACATAGAATAGAATAGAATAGAATGGAATAGAATGGAATGGAATGGAATGGAATGGAATGGAATGGAATGGAATGGAATGGAATGGAATGGAATGGAATGGAATGGAATGGAATGGAATGGAATGGAATGGAATGGAATGGAATGGAATGGAATGGAATGGAATGGAATGGAATGGAATGGAATGGAATGGAATGGAATGGAATGGAATGGAATGGAATGGAATGGAATGGAATGGAATGGAATGGAATGGAATGGAATGGAATGGAATGGAATGGAATGGAATGGAATGGAATGGAATGGAATGGAATGGAATGGAATGGAATGGAATGGAATGGAATGGAATGGAATGGAATGGAATGGAATGGAATGGAATGGAATGGAATGGAATGGAATGGAATGGAATGGAATGGAATGGAATGGAATGGAATGGAATGGAATGGAATGGAATGGAATGGAATGGAATGGAATGGAATGGAATGGAATGGAATGGAATGGAATGGAATGGAATAGAATAGAATACTCTTTATTGCACACCTCAAGAAGAAAGAAATACAAATACAGATGACACTTAACATTACAATAGAGGCAAACAATAGGCGATCTTATCGCTAAAAAGCGATCTCTTCCAGACAACCTTTGGGCAACAACATACTTGTGAGAGTGACTAATATTTTATTATTTATCTATATAGTGGCTAAGCGAGATTATAAACAGACTTCAAAGAGATGAAGCCATGTAATGGCCATCGGACTGGTGCCTAATAAAGTCATTGGACTATGACAAGCCTCATAATACATCCCCAAAAACAGTCGTGATGTAATTCGCTCGCCCCCGCGCCATCGAAAATGGCACGGAACGGAACTAGCTGCGAGCAGTTCTCAATACGAATTGAATCTAAATAACCAACAGAATCACGTTTCGATCGGAATCAGATCGGTAAATACATGCTTCGAGTTTGTTATCCATATTCTGTTCTAGGTGGGTGGTTTTATCTGGAAAGGAACCAGCGAGAAGAAAAAGAAGCAGCAAGCAATGAATGAGATAAGGCATATTACTCTGGTTCAAATCTTGTCAGGAGCTAAATATTTTTTTCACTGTTTAGTTTTTGCATTTATAAAATTTATATAAACGCCCCCACGCATTAGATAGATGTCTAGTACGCGGGCTCCCAATACATACATATTCATACTAATATTATGTTTTACTGGCAGCCGCAGCTAGGCCTTATTCCTAATGCGCTTTGCCTCGTAGTCTAGTGATGAAATTCACTTTTCAAAAATGCAACGATTATTATTTTCGAAAACAACCGTTTACCTTTTTTAGTGTTCTGCAAAATCTGTCACGTGTTAGTTCAAGTCGAAACTTTTATTAAAAAGACTCCAGTGCCAAGTGCCACGCCATAAAATAAAAATAAAAAACACTTAGGTACTAGATATTTATGTCTCTGCCTTTACGTACTACTTCATCTATTTTGGCACATTTTGCAAAACACCGTCCAATTCTAGTATTGCACGATAAAATTAAAGACTACAATTTCAACCCACGCGACTTTCTACGTCGAATTTACAGCTAAAAGTATGACCCACGGCCTTCTTATATCAACTATACGGATTTCAAAATCTGAGATAAATGAAAGAAGTCATTTGTTTAAAGGCCGATACATAACAGACAGACATCGGACATGCACTGCGGCATGATCGATATTCTCTCCCGCAGACCGTCATGATGGGAAATGTACCCGGGAAGCGTAAAGCGGGTAGACGTAAGATGTCTTGGCTTCGAAATATCCTGATATTTCGAAGCCAAGACTCCTTAAATCCACTCCCTGGGTAAACAGGGGTTTAGACCGTCGAGCAGCTGTTCAGATTGGCACTCGACAAGGAAAAAATTAAGAAGCTGACTGCTTACCTTTAGCAATGGAGAGGCACGGCCATAATATTACAAAGTTATCATCTGTGAAGTTTTCAGTTATATCTCACTTCTTTTATTAGTAAAACAGTTACAAACTTGTAATTTTGTTCACATTTATGTTTTTGGCAGCATTTGATCTGATACCAAGCTTCAAAGTGGCAGTTCCAGTAGTTGATGCAACTGCATCTAAACTGCAAACCAATTGCGCAGTCCGCTTACCGCCAGCTGTCGTGTTGCCGGTTTGAATCGCAAAGCGTCGTCTTTGGGCCTAATTAATCGGATCCAACCTATTTATCTGAATTTTGTCTGAACTTTGTCTGAATTGACAAGATTTCATGTTATTACGACTACAATTTATTTGTATTCCGCTTAGAAAACGGACGAAATTACTGTTTTTATTTTTTTCCTAAAAAAAAAAATTACTCATTCTAAAATGTCGTAACTCCAAAACTATGGCATAATGGAAAAGTTACTTTTGTCTAGTGTCTAATAAAAAAAACTAATGACGTTGAGCTTGATATTTATTGACAGCTTATTATTTTTTCGCAGTTAGGTCGAAGATTACAACTCAATATAGGCATAGTTGTCCTAGATTTCGGTTATTTTATGTATTTTCAGAAAAAAAATACTTTGTTTACATGACGTAAACTCTCTCGATCTCTAGGTATATTAATTTCCATCTGTTAGAAATAATATATGTTGTCAATTATAAAAGTTTTGATTGCGAAAACGAATGTGGTACAATTAAATTATAGGCTAGAAGAACAAGTTACGAAATTGTAATTATAAGTGTTTATATCACAGTAGTATTACGGGTAATCTGAATCATGTAAGCGTGCGGGTAATCCTTACGAGGTTGATTGCAGCCAATAATGTTATTAAGTCCAATGTACTTTAATAGCTACATTAAGATAAATTAATCGGTCTTAATATGGTTGGAAGATTAGCTCTTTTCCTAATGCATTGTGTCAAGATTATATAATAATAATAAAACGTATTCTATTGACATCTCCGGATGCCTAATGTAACCATCCCTGTACTACAATTGTTTAAACCCCATCCAACCGTCTAAGTGTGATTAATACCGGATTGCCGCAAAGATGACAGATGGTTTTGCATGAGGACGACCTCTCCCCATAGAGATTATTGATACTTATATATATAAGATATCCACACACTTCCATTCTATAGTGTAGATTTGTATCAACAAACAGTAAAATCAATAATCGTAATTAACATTCAATCTTAAATTCATAAGTCGAGCTACACCGAGATCTATAACTGGTAGCAGCCGGTGAATCGGAACGTGGCTTTTTGTTCGAACTGTTCTTGTGGAAACTGCATGGGCATAACTAAGAACACGAATGCATGATACAATGCATTTTTAATGTTAGAGCAAACGCAGACAAGAAAATAAGAGAGAGAACTGGGGCTGATATCTATCCACATTTATTGACATGTATGGTAAACATGTCAATATTTACAATTAAACTTTAATTTGTCATGAGCCTAAACTTCCATCGGCTGATAATTATGATGAACAGCCAATAGAAGTCCACCAAAGGCCTCCCCCAAAGTTCTCCACAACGATCGGTCTGACGATGATGGTCGGTGAGCTTAATGAAAATAGAAAATTCGATATAATATCGCAGAATATGGACAATATACACCGTGACCGTTAATAACCCGAAAGATTTAAGCTAACGATACTAGAGCCTAATTAGAGTATATAAATGTAGGATTGAGTGAAAAGGAACGTAAGAATGACGTATGTATAGTGAATGAGATAGCATGAGGATGAACTGAACGAGTGTGAAAGAGATGCGTGAATGACTTAGGTCATTTTAGATATAAGCGATGGCGGCGGTCTCCTATTAGAGAATCGGTATCGGTGTAATGGTGAAAAGACGTGTCTGCTTTGATTTTTATAATATAATTTTAATTGTTGTAAAAAGTGGTTTTACTTCGTCGACCAATATCCCACAATTTTGGGGGCTCGTCCGGGATTGTAGTCGATTGAAGTATTAACTTGAAAACGACGAAGAAGATTCGACGGTTAGATCGGTGCCGCCGAACAAAGGAAGTACCGTTACATCCACGAGTGGTTCAAAAGTGCAAGACGGTTTCAACGACGACGTACGACGATAATCACTGCGAACCAACGTGAACAATGCCGAAAGACTCCAGGCGAAGCAGCAGACAAGCGGACTACAGCGACGAAATAGCTGAAACATCGAGAGGTGACGGGATGATGTTACATCTCACGAACGAGCTTATCCCCAAATTCACTGGCCAGGAGAAGACGTATCCTGCGGCCAGATGGGTACAAGACGTGGAGGATAATGCTGAACTGTGTGGATGGTCTCCGTTGCAGCAGTTGTTGATGGCGAGGCGGTCGTTGTCGGGCACGGCTTTGTTGTGGCTGCGCGCGGAAAGGACGTTCAAGACGTGGAACGACTTTAAAACCGCGATTTTAAAAGAATTCCCTGATCACATCGATTCGAAGACTATTCACGACATGATGAGTGCACGACATAAAAAAAGTCATGAGTCATGCATCGACTATATGATGATTATGAAGGAATTGGGCAAAAGAGGCAAGATGCCAGACTATGTCGCGATTAAGTACATTGTCGAGGGCATAAAAGATCACGAAATTAACAAAATAATGTTATACGGCGTTACTTCGTACACGGAGCTGAAAGAAAAACTGAAGATTTACGAACAGTTACGAGAAAATATGACGAGTAAACACACACAAGAAAGTCGGACGAGACACGGCGAGAAGAACCGGCGAGTTTCACGCTGTTTTAACTGTGGAGAAGAACATCACACATCGGCGGAATGTCCTCATAAAAGAAAAGGCTTGAAATGCTTCAAGTGCAATGATTTCGGCCATATTGCATCGAATTGCAAAATGCAGCTGCCACAGACTTCGCAAGGACGTGAAGGACGTAGTGATGTGAACGCGTCGACGAGTGGTGAGGTTGGCAACACTACAAGGAGATGGACCAAGGAGACGGCTGGCGCTAGTGTCGCGTCAAAGCGGAACTTTTACGGTTCGAGTTGCAGCCCTACGCACGATGACGTGAACGAGATTGAGATTGACGGATCGACCAACATGACAGATCAGTGCTTGACAACTGTCATGTCAGACTTGCAGCAGCAGAACGTAAACAAGAATGTGAATGCAATTTCTACGACGAATAAGCCTACGACACAAGTACTAGTGTTCGGAAAAAGTGTGTTAGCGTTAGTTGATTCGGGGTCTGATGTGAATCTAATGTCAATCGAGTGTTATAATAAGTTGAGTGCGCCGGAGTTGGACTTGAGTGCGATATCGTTGTCAGGGCTTGGCGCGAACAAAGTACAATGTTTCGGACGAATTAAGTGCAATATTGAGATCGACGAACACTGCTATAATGACGTTTTGTTTTATGTCATACCTACGGAGGCTATGCCTTATAGTATGATTATTGGTCAAGATTTATTACAAAATTGTACCATGCTTATGGAAAATAACCTCGTTAAGTTAAAGCCGGTCGGTAGCTGGGTGTACGAAATAGGAATATGTGATTCTTTTCTTGTAGGTTCAGAGGTGAGTTCAGATGTCCAACAACAAGTGAACGAGTTGGTGGAGTCGTATGTACCTAATAAAACAAGAGAAGCGATCGTGCTTAAAGACGAAATTCCCGTGGCTCAACGACCGAGGAGGTTGGCTCCAAAGGAACAGGATGAGGTTAACCAGCAGGTAACAAAGTGGCTTGAAGAAGGAATAATAAGGGTAAGCTTTTCAGAATATGCTAGTCCACTAGTGTTAGTAAAGAAGAAAGACGGCACATTACGTGTATGTGTTGACTACAGACGACTGAACCAAAAGATTGTTAAAGATGAGTATCCGTTGCCGGTGATAGAAGATCACATCGACAAGTTAGCAGATGCTAAGGTCTTCAGTACGCTGGACCTGAAAAATGGTTATTTTCATTTACCTGTAGATGAGGAGTCTATTAAGTACACTGCTTTTGTGACACCAACAGCGCAATATGAATTTTTGAAAGCACCTTTTGGTCTCTCAATATGTCCAAAAGTATTTACAAGGTTTATAACGATTATCTATAGAGAACTGATAGCTAAGGGAGTGGTTATAATATTTATTGATGACTTAATTATTCCAGCAGCTAACGAAGACGAAGCCGTAGCCAGACTGTCTGAAGTCCTGGATGTGGCATCCCAACATGGACTCCAGATTAACTGGAAGAAGTCGCAACTGGTTCAACGACGTGTAGAATACTTGGGCCACATGATCGAGAATGGCGAGGTCCAACCATGCGAGGAGAAAACCAATGCCGTGGTAAGATTCCCAGAACCAGTTGATCTAAAGCAATTACACAGTTTCATAGGATTAACTTCCTATTTTAGAAAGTACATTAAAGACTTTGCCTTGATTGCAAAACCCCTCACTGATCTATTGAAGAAAAACAGTCCCTATGAGTTTGATGAAAAATGTAGAGATTCTTTTAACGAGTTAAAGCAAAGATTGGCTTGTCAGCCTGTACTAAAGATCTTCAATCCCATGCTACCCACAGAAATGCATACAGATGCATCTGCTGTGGCTCTGTCCGCAATTTTGTTGCAGAGAAGCGCGGACGACGGACAACTTCATCCGGTGTATTACATGAGTCAGAAGACCAGTCCTGCTCAAAGCCGTTACAGCAGTTATGAACTCGAAGCATTGGCAATAATTGAAGGTGTCAAGAAGTTCAGGTGTTACCTGTATGGAAAACGCTTCAAGATTGTCACTGACTGTAAAGCGTTTCAAATGACACTCAACAAGAAGGAGTTAGCCATGTCTACGAGGGTGGCCAGATGGATATTACTCCTGCAAGAATATGACTTTGAGATCGAACACAGAAATGGAAGCAAAATGCAACATGTAGATGCTCTTAGTCGGAACCCATATGTAGCATATTTAAAGAATGCACCTATCCATGAAAGACTGAGGATTGCTCAAGGAAATGACGAAGGATTACAAGCAATTATTGAGTTGCTAAAGGAAAAAGTACAATACAAAGATTTTTATTTAGAGCATGGACTGCTCTACAAAGGTGAGCAGAAGCATCTAGTTGTCCCCATGTCACTTGAAAATGAGATTATAAAGAGAGCTCATGACATGGGACACTTCTCAAAGAAGAAAATGAGAGAATTAATTAGTAAAGACTATTACATAAAAAACTTAGATAAAAAGATTGAAGCACACATTGTAACATGTATCCCTTGCTTGATGGCGGAGAGGAAACAGGGTAACCAAGAAGGTTTTCTGCATACTATTGAGAAAGATGAAATACCGATGTTTACCATGCATGTGGATCACTTGGGTCCCATGACCGAGACGAAGAAGCTATACAACCACATACTGACGATGGTGGACGCTTTCACCAAATTTGTATGGCTATTCCCCGTGAAAAGTACCACAAGCAAAGAAACGATTGATAAGTTGAGAATACATCAACAATGCTTTGGAAATCCATCCAGAATTATAACAGATCGAGGTACTGCATTTACTAGTACACAGTTTCAAGAATATTGTCATGAAGAGGGCATAGAGCATATTAAGATTACAACTGGAGTGCCCAGAGCCAACGGGCAAGTCGAAAGAATACACAGAATTGTTATCTCTATACTGACTAAGTTGTGTATAGAAAACCCGACCCAGTGGTATAGACATGTCAGTCAAGTACAACGATGTATAAACAGTACCTACCAGCGCAGTGTAAATACCTCTCCTTTTGAGCTATTAATAGGAACAAAAATGAAATTAAAGGAAGATGTGGAAGTTTTTGAACTGCTAGAACAGGAGAATAGAGACAGCTTCATGCTAACGAGGGAAGACAATAGAAGGAGAGCGAAAGAACAAATACTAAAAGTGCAGGAAGAAAATAGACGTACTTTTAATCAGAAAAGAAAGGAGAGTACTAAATATCAAGAAGGTGATTTAGTCGCAATCAAGAGAACACAATTTGGCGTAGGAATGAAGCTGAAACCTAAATACCTAGGTCCCTACCGAGTTGTGCGAGCTACTGGGAATGACAGATACCAGGTCCAGAAGGTTGACGACTCCACTGAAGGGTCTAAGAACACCACCACCTCCTGTGACTACATGAAGCGATGGCCTCTCAGTACAGGATAAGGGCAGGTAATTTAAACTGCTTGTTTTATTTTGTTTGTTTTATTTTATTTGTTGTGTCGCACCGATTTCTATTTGTACACCCAGATACGGCAGTATACCAGTTGTTGTTATGTTTAATATTTAATATTGTTGTAAAGTATATGAGTACAGTATGTACAGTTTACTGAGTATGACGAGTTATGTTTCAATATACCTACTTGCTACCACTGTACCATGTTGCCTAGAATAAGATTGTTGTAAGAATAAGAATATTAGTCGTAGAAATATGTCGGTCTAACCCATGTCTAGATTAAGTTAGCTCAGATGTGAAAGGGTTAATCTTAAATGCAGTTCACTGCTGTAAGTCTGAGGACAGACTGCATTTCAGGACGGCCGACTGTAGGATTGAGTGAAAAGGAACGTAAGAATGACGTATGTATAGTGAATGAGATAGCATGAGGATGAACTGAACGAGTGTGAAAGAGATGCGTGAATGACTTAGGTCATTTTAGATATAAGCGATGGCGGCGGTCTCCTATTAGAGAATCGGTATCGGTGTAATGGTGAAAAGACGTGTCTGCTTTGATTTTTATAATATAATTTTAATTGTTGTAAAAAGTGGTTTTACTTCGTCGACCAATATCCCACATAAACTTATGTAACATATCGTCCAAAAACTCATAATTAAGGAGATATAAATTATTTAAAACAAATCAAAAGTTAAAAAATCTCCCGTCTAACACACCCTAATTCATGTCATTATGCCAATGTTCAAATTTGAACTCGTCAAAAGTGAAACAGCGATAACTTGACACTTCTTGTCATAGAACACAAGTCACGGCATTCGCCGTTCGTCGTATGATTTCGGAGCGATTCGTGAAGTATCATGCTCGCTCACTCTTCTTTAACTAAAGACTTATTCACAAAGAAGCGGGCAATTAATATGATTTAATTTGTACTGAAATAGTAATTTAATTAAGACACATAATTAGACCCATGTTGATATAACATTATTTACTCGTATTGTCGTCAAAAATACGTGGTTTAAATCTTTCGGGTTATTAACGGCCACGGTGTATAATATAGCGCTCAAATTGCTATGCGTTCAATCGAATTAGGCCCTTGAATGAGAGACAAAAATCATTGGAATATCGGACATACCTAGCTGTCTAAGCTGAAGAAAACACGACATTTGTCCCTTTCATCCTTACATCAGCTCCCTCATTACTAAGACTTAACCAATTCTTCGAAATAGTCTCTCTAGAATCATTCATCGTCATTCCTTCCTTTTTCAAGTGAAATTACTGGCGCTTCTATCCAAGTTATGCGCTGATGTTCAACGCCAAATTCTGTAATCTTCAGGGACACCATTAGATGGTTATTTGTGCAATTTGCCACCAACTTACCCACTGCATTTGGTCTGTGGGCTTACCTAATGATTCCTCATTCAATTTATTTCTATCATCATCATTACTAGTCCAGTAAACATCATCATCAGGTTTTTACTGAACCATGACTTAGCATTACACAACCTGTCTATACAATACAAACTCAAATAATCATTAACCTTAGAAAACGAAACTTTTCATTCGAGTTTCCGTCTTTTTTTGACGCATCACCTTTATGTTCTATCTCTGTCTGTTCAACAAAGGAATGAATCGTCAATATTTTCGAACTTTTTATTTTGCAGTGACTTGCCAAAGCATTGCTTATGAATTCTAAAAGGAACTATGAATATTATAAACATCTTTGGTTCATAGTTCCCTTTAGACATGCGTGGCGAATTTAAGAAAGTGATCGTAGGAATGACGAAAAAATGTGTCAAGAGCAAATGTTGACTTGAATTTTAATAGATTCTTAATATAGATTTAATTTCTTGCCTTATAAATGAATTTACGTAAAAACTAATATTCATAATAAACGCTTCAATGTTGAATCCGGACAAAGATTTGACTCGGGAATCGGTTTAAGTTCAACAAAAAGATTCTTGTTTAATATACAAAGTGAAGGCTGGATTAGATTCGCACGTACGATAATCTTTGCATAGCGGTTATCTAAATAAAACCGGGTCTTGGTCCGTATTATGGGGCCTGTTGAAATGGTTTTGTATCTTGCCTCGAAACTCGCGCACTTTGGCTTTGTGGTCTTTCATTTGAATTGGATCAAAATACAATTGATATTGTTAACAGTTTGTCAGTGGTACTTTCTCGATATTATATATTAGTAACATATAACATGGAAATTAATTGTAATTAAAACTATTAAATATGAAGTCTACCTCCTGGTTTACATTCAATTATTTCATTTGGTGTTAAAACAGTCAAAGAAGGTATTTTTCCTAGTTATTTATGGCTGTATATAGGATTTTTCCTAAACCAATAAATAATCCATACTAATATTATAAATGCGAAAGTGTGTCTGTCTGTCTGTCTATCTGTTACCTATTCACGCTTCAACCACTGAACCGACTTAGATGAAATTTGGTATGGAGATAGTTTGAGACCCGGGAAAGGACATAGGATACTTTTCATCCCGAAAAAAATTGTGTTCCCGTGGGATGAGCGGGTAACACCGCGGGGCACAGCTAGTTAGTAATAAATATATCGATTTCATGTTTCTCAACGTGAACAGAAAACTTGATTTGTGACTACGCCACCTGAATTTATGATCGTTAGCATACTTTACTTCCGGTATCTATAATTATTCTCACTTATGCAATAATCTAGAGCTTGGATATAAAGGTGTAGTGTCAAATATTCAACCAGGCCAATATGTTGACAAGACATAAAATTGCTCTGATCTAAACGTGAAAATCTACTTTCTATAAGTGATTAATTATTTTGTTTTTATTTTCGCAGGTAATGTCGGGTTCTTAAAATAGCAGCTTCGCAAGTATTACATTCATCTAACCATTATGCACTACTATTGGTAATGATTCGAATAAGTAATTAAATGTATCAATTAAGTTAAACTCTTAACCAACGATGAATGCTAGTGACACCCAGTGATCCGGTGGTAAGTTTGAAGTTATTATACACACGGAAACAAAACGGCAATACACCAAAGCGATTCATCTTATCGTCTTTACGCAATAGGTGAGCAAAATTATATGAAATGAAATTAATGAATTGGTCTTTATATGATTTAAAGCATTTGCCAAGAAACACGAGCAACAGAATTGATTCATTTCTTATTCAATATGGCGACGCGACGCGAAAGCAAACCGTATTTGGAAAACTTGCGTATGCCATTAAAAATATCAAATTGGTGTGCGTGTGGATTGAGTGAGCACCCTTCAAAAATGAAAAAAGATGTGCTGATCATTTAGTAAAAGTTCTAAAACAATTGTAAAACTAATTGATGAATTTGTAAAACGATAAATAAAAAGAATACATTCACTAACGTATGCTCACTCAGTTCTCACAAACAACCAACGAAATCTGTGAATGTGTTTATTTAACATATAATATTTATATCCTAATATTTAGTAAAAATTATGCTTAAGGTAAGTAATAATTTGTAGATCACCTGGTTACGTATTTAAAGTTTTACAAATTATTTCGTATGCTCACTCAATCCGCACACTTTCGAAAACCCGATTTCTGATGAAAATACTGCAGATTGAAACTTCTATATATGTAGGTATATAGTTTAGTAAAACTCATATGGGAAATTGTAAAATACAAAACAAACCACTAACGTGGCAGATTTTTGAATAATACATGTTTGTAAGTGCTCACTCAGTCCACACATTATTCGTAAGTTAAAAATGTAAATATCTTAAGATTTTTAGTATCTAGGAAACTACAAAAATTACTAAATATCCACCATCTAAAATGTCATATTCGTTGTCTGCTTTTAAAGATATTCAAATTTCATTTTAAAATACAATCTAAGATACAGTCCACTTTTTAGATTGTATTTTAAGAAGTGGAGTGTGATCTAAAAAGTGGACTGTATCTTAGATTGTATTTTAAAATGAAATTTGAATATCTTTAAAAGCAGACAACGAATATGACATTTTAGATGGTGGATATTTAGTAAAAATCTTACGAATAATGTGTGGACTGAGTGAGCACTTACAAACATGTATTATCCAAAAATCTGCCACGTTAGCGGTTTGTTTTGTATTTTACAAATTCCCATATGAGATTTACTAAACTATATACATATATAGAAGTTTCAATCTGCAATTTTTTTCATCAGAAATCGGGTTTTCGAAAGTGTGCGGATTGAGTGAGCATACGAAATAATTTGTAAAACTTTAAATACGTAACCAGGTGATCTACAAATTATGACCAACCTTAAGCATATTTTTTACTAAAAATTAGGATATAAATATTATATGTTAAATAAACACATTCACAGATTTCGTTGATTGTTTGTGAGAACTGAGTGAGCATACGTTAATGAATGTATTCTTTTTATTTATCGTTTTACAAATTCATCAATTAGTTTTACAATTGTTTTAGAACTTTTACTAAATGATCAGCACATTTTTTTTTCATTTTTGAAGGGTGCTCACTCAATCCACACGCACACATCAAATTGGACGTAGGGGGCCTAATGTCCTAATCCTAAATGAATTCTAATTCTTTGATCTATCTTCTACACTACAGATATTCCACTAAGCTAAGCTAGAATCAGTGTGATTTTAGTTGATGCCTATTAAAATTTAATTGTAATATATTTCACAAACGTAACATAAAGTCATCTTAGAAGCACGGTAATGTCTTAATAATTCCCACACCCACTCATTAGGAGGCATTTCATTTTATTGCTCCCCATCAAAATGACGCATTTCTACTCGTAATCGACGAAAAAACTTAAAATAATGTCCGCTCTAAACATTTAAAGTTATAGTTCTGAGTGTCTTAATTTTTTCCGCATTTTCGCATATGCACGATCGTATCAAAAAATTACATAATAAATAGTTATCAGCCGGAAGATTTCGACCGTTGGAAAAAGGCCTCACTCAAGGATCTTCATCAACTGATCTTGCGCCGCTCTCATCCCATGATTCTCCGCATTCCTAACCAGATCATTAGTTACCATTAGTTTACCTTTTTGAGGGCTTGCGTAGGAAGTTCATCGTATACGTAATGCGTTGAGTAAAGTCATTTTTCAAGATGTATCGGTTATAACCACGCCCAAACTAATTAACAGAAAAAATGTAACTGAAATTAACGCAGTAAGTACGTAGTATTGTATTAGTATGTACAATATTTTAGTTATATTATTTTTATTAAAAGAATGACCATAATTCTCGTCGCGTCTTTCACCTCTCTATAAAGCATCATAAGGCCTCAGGAAATGTTGATGGTCCGCCGTTAAAACGAAGAATACCAACCGGCTTGTAAATATTTTTTTAAACTTTGCAATGTGTAAAATATTTAAGTGCCTATTTACCGTCAGTTTAAAGTAAAAATCCAGAAAATCATGTATAAAAAAGGCAATACACCCAAATTGATGGAGAAGAAAGTGCGATGAAATCGACTCACGGATCAAAAGGCAAACAACACTTAATTTTGGAGTAGGCACGTACAAAAGTGGTAATTTCTGCAATTTTCTCTAAATGTCTCCATTAGTCTTGTGAATTGTTTGTGTATTTTACTCTAAATAGACTTGGGCATGCGATGCATTTATTAACGTTACTTATAAAATTATACGTAAGTATTTAGAAGTTATAACGAGTCAACCATTTGAGCTTTGTATTGCTTTCTTCACGCACGAGATAATAAACTAAGTCGTCCAGTTAGAATTATCAACCCAGGTTTTCCCCTTTTCGCTTATTGACCTAGCGAGTGAATCGTCTCTTTTCAGTTTAGCCAATAAATATTTCTTATGTCTGAATTTCCGATTTTTGCCGCATTTCTCAATCGATAGTTGTAAAAATTTGTGAGCAGTTCGATGTTTATGTACATTTTTGTCAATTCAGTTTTTTTTTAAGGGCGGTTAAAAATGTTTCATATTTCAGCCATTTCAAAAAGTGCTCACGAGGTCCACACCAGTTTGAGTAAGATTAGGAATATGAACTTATGACCCTGTAGACTGATGACCTGTTGAAGGTGGATTCCGGTGGTTGCGAGCGATAATAGACCGGTCATAGTGACGTTATTTAAAGGAAACCTATCTCCAGCTGTGAACCTCTATCTCTGCTGATAATGATGAAGATACATTTTAATTTGATTCCACTGAAGAGCGAGTTGCTGACATCAAGTAGATTGTAAAGCGCCCTGCAACAAACTAGTTAGTTGTGTGAAACAGTTTTGTCATACATTATAGCGTAATGCGATATTTGTGCACTAGAGCGCAAAAAAATATTGTGTACAAGGTCCTGTGTCAATCATTCGCAGTCAGTAAACATTGGTGATCCTGGAGTTTTCACAGTATACCTATAGGGAACTGTTACAAAATTATACAATCCAGTTGCAATACTGGGGTCATAATTCCAAAATTTTGCTATGTAAGCAGTTTCTTGGAAAAATAAGCATTGAAATCCAACGCCGGTGGTATAGCTGGTTGATCAAGGGTTATCAATTATTAATCCGGCCATGGCAGCTGGTGATTTTTCGAGACCAAAGTCAGTTATTAATAACAGTAACTTTATAAAGATTCACTAATCATAAATGCTTATTTATTTACTTGCTTGACTTTGAATTGGATTGGAGTCGTATACCTAGCAATTCCGAGACTTGTTCCAGAATCCTTATAATTTCAAAAAGTGCTCACGAGGTCCACACCAGTTTGAGTAAGATTAGGAATATGAACTTATGACCCTGTAGACTGATGACCTGTTGAAGGTGGATTCCGGTGGTTGCGAGCGATAATAGACCGGCCATAGTGACGTTATTTAAAGGAAACCTATCTCCAGCTGTGAACCTCTATCTCTGCTGATAATGATGAAGATACATTTTAATTTGATTCCACCGAAGAGCGAGTTGCTGACATCAAGTAGATTGTAAAGCGCCCTGCAACAAACTAGTTAGTTGTGTGAAACAGTTTTGTCATACATTATAGCGTAATGCGATATTTGTGCACTAGAGCGCAATAAATATTGTGTACAAGGTCCTGTGTCAATAATTCGCAGTCAGTAAACATTGGTGATCCTGGAGTTTTCACAGTATACCTATAGGGAACTGTTACAAAATGATACAATCCAGTTGCAATACTGGGGTCATCATTCCAAAATTTTGCTATGTAAGCAGTTTCTTGGAAAAATAAGCATTGAAATCCAACGCCGGTGGTATAGCTGGTTGATCAAGGGTTATCAATTATTAATCCGGCCATGGCAGCTGGTGATTTTTCGAGACCAAAGTCAGTTATTAATAACAGTAACTTTATAAAGATTCACTAATCATAAATGCTTATTTATTTACTTGCTTGACTTTGAATTGGATTGGAGTCGTATACCTAGCAATTCCGAGACTTGTTCCAGAATCCTTATAGTCCTTGGATAGCTAGTAGTTACAAGGTTCGCTTCTACTTGTGTCCTCAACTCGTCACGCCAAATGGCTGGTTGAATTGTGACAATGTTTAAAACGCAGGGATAGAAGAATATTTAAGGACGGAATATCTCGTCTACTCAGAGGAAAAACAAAGAAAGCTGCGAGTTCCTACATTTTGTGTAAATAATAAGTTCTTGTTCAAACAAAATAGTACTGCATATCAGATGGCCTATGATGGTTGCATTTATCACGTGATAAATAAGTGACAATGCATCTGTCACTCACACTCGCATTTTGGCAAAACGAGACGGATCACTTATATTTACTTATTTATCAGAACTTTGTCACTTATTTATTTGTATGCATTTTCCACTATAGTCTGACTGAGTTTACAATCTGCTAATATCTTAAGAGTGTTTTCAGTAAGTGTTGCGTGGGAATTGACCCAAATATCAAAGTTGTTTGCAAATTTTGTCTAGTGAAAGTTGTGCTTTCTCATTTACGTTACCCATCATGTTCTTAAATCAATACTGTTTGTTTTATTCATATTGTCTAATTATCATTTGTGACAAATTATTTATCTGTCCTATCAAATCTATTTCCTAAATGGTCGAGAACTGTCCGGTTCCAGAGAAACTTCCTACCGCGAACGCTTCGCATGTGGAATGAGCTCCCTGCCGAGGTTTTCCCCGGGGGCTACAGTATGCGGTTCTTCAAGAGGGGAGTAAATAGGTTCTTAAAGGGTCGGCAACGCGCGTTGATGCTCCTGGCGTTGCAAGCGTTCATAGGCGGCGGTAACTGCTTAACATCAGGCGGGCCGCATGCTTGTTTGCCACCGTCGTAGTATAAAAAAAAACATGGAAATGATAACTTTATTTAATATAGACGTTTGTTTCCTCTTATTAGTGAAAGTAGTATCGGTTACGTGTGCCAAAATCACAATATTCATGAGCTATGATAAAAATGGAAACTGATTTGCAAATGACGACGGTCTGTCAATTCATTCATAACATAATTATAATATCCACGCGAAACTATCCAGCTTGGTAACTAGTTTTCTTTGAACTTGCCTTTTCTCATTATAACGGGTAGTCGAGTCTAAAGCAAACAGAGTTAAGTGTTGGCCATTTATAATCCCCAACAAAAAACGATGGTTATTATTATAAGTTTAACATGTGTATCTGTGTATTTGTGTCTCTCCATGGCAAATGTTATAAATCGATAACCTTGTCTGTAGAAATGGTTCTTAGCTATGATTGGGGAAAATAAGCAGTCGTTTCCAACATCAGCTTTGATTTAAATAAATGAAAGGATCTCGTGTAATTAAAGGTATTCTTAACTTTGTGGTTACGTTTCGATAGCACTTATCATTCTTATGCTTCTCATTAATTAATTAATGAGGGTCGCATAATGCCCAGGTGAGTCGTAGGTTTTTAAAGTTTGAATTTAGGTTATTTATCTGCTCACGACTTTACCCTAACGACTTTCAATCCTAGGCTCAAGTTTGAACTTCCGTACAGATTTATTAAATTTAGCCCAGCAGTAAATGTGTGCAACAAGCATATAATGCAGGTAATAAATTGGATTTCCAAATACTACAATACGGCAAGAAATGTGACCACGCAGAAATATGTTAAGCAAAATACATTTTCACCATTCCGCATTCTCGTTCGCACGCAACCTATGCATACCATTTAACACGATCGCATATCTCGATATCCACTGATCGCTTTACAAGACCAAAGCTATTCTAGTTTATAATAACGCAGCATTGGAATCCGAATTAGAGATACAGTGAAGGAATGTGTGAATACTCGGTACTGGTCGAACAAAACAGTGAGATATCTACTTTCGTTCTACATTAAAATTGAAAGATTTAGTGATACATATAGAACAATATGATGTTTTCTCAGATGGTTTTCTGAAACTATAGGAAAGTTTCGTATTGCGCCTTTTGTTTCTTTTTATCGGATTTAATAAGCGGAAATCGTTCGATTGTCGTGTGTAATTATTTTCTGTGTAATGTAGATTACGTTTGCTGCTTCTAAGAATCCACTTTCAGATAACTTGCTTGTGAATTGAGTTAGGCTTTTAGTTCTTTCATTCATTTTGCCCTACAATGATGGACTTTTTCTCTTATTATGAATATTGAGATACAGAGGTTAAATATAAATAGTTTATACGCAGTCCACGACTTTATAATCGAAATCCACGACCGCTTCTTATCTGGAGTTCTGACTCCTGAGCAACCGCCTCTTTCCCTTATGTATTGTAAGGAATTTGTTAATCTAATTTATTAACTAACATCAGTTTTACTGATTCCTAAATTGTTTTGATGTGGCTTTTGCTATCATTCAAGTCTTCTATGACCAATATAAAATGCCATGAAAGGCAATAAAATTGATTGTGAAATCAAAGGTACCGCCAACACAAACATCAATAAAGCCAACCAGTATCTTAACTACGAAGTGAATAGTTGTAGTAGTGAGTCAAGTTGAGGCAAGTGCGATAGCGGGACAAGCGCGTCTATCATATCAAAATATCGAACAGTACAGACGTTACGCTAAAGTCATATTACTTTTTCCAACTAAATATAGATGCAACCCCATCTAAGAACTATACGAACACAAATTTTGTCAATATCAAGACGCATGAGGTCAGTTTCAAGACGCATGTTAAAGTACTGTCAAATATTATTTGTTCTGTCAAAGATGCGTGTGCGCAGTGTCACGTGTTGACATAACTAGGCGTACCGGTCCGCCGCGGGCGCTGACGGTAGACGCTTGTACGTGGTTATTACTCGTATTTGAAATAAATGGCGTTGAGGCTTTTAGATAATTTAGGCTTCTAAAATACTGCTATTTTCCTCAAATTGTAATTTAATATTAGGTATCAATTTACTACTTTGGTTTGACATCAGTGGGTATGATGGTGGCGTTTACAACGCGAGATGCACAGTTTGACCAAAAAGAGTAGAAATTAAGTGAAGTGGCCGTACTGTTAGTGTCGTCCCTTTCTAATCAATCTAAGAAAACGGGGACGGCACTACAGTATTGGCACTTTTTAATTTCTACTCTTTTTGGTCAGACTGTATAAAACGGTAATAGTACATTACATACCTAGGGCGGTGATTTGTGGAACGTCCCAGATCTCAGGTGTTTGTGGCCTGAACCAAAGGTGAGGGCCATAAATATGAGATTTGTGGCTTTACGAATTAGGTACCACCCGTGGTTTGTCCAAAGTTTTAAGTCTTGCCCTGGCCAGTAAGTGAGATTTCCCGTAGCGGGCAGAAAATCCAAGCCTAGGGTTAGGTTAAGAATTTGTCAAGTTAACAGAAGCATTATTTTCTATCTATTAAGTCAAATGCAGAACGGAGTTCAAACTGACGTTACGTTTAGCTGGGGATTAACATTAAAATGAGCGGATATTAAAAATCAGTTTTGCTGAATATTTTTAATATTATTCTTCATTTATTACGCTTTCATAAATTGCAGTAGGTACTATCTACAACTATATAGCTATTTGTAGCTATCAACTATTGTATGGTTGACGCACCAATATTGCATGCCATTTAGCACTAATTGCTTAATTTGACAGAAGATCGTCAGCCCTTCTCACTAATTTCTCACTTTCTACAAAAAGTAAATATAACACCCAACTCTCTAGAAGCGTAAAATCAGCTGATTCGTCATTGTTTGGTGGTTATCGGCTAGTTATGATCAAGGTAAATACCATTACTACCTTTAACGAAGATAACTGCGTTTTATATTTCGTCTTACGTTTGGGTATCGGCAATTAGACATCGTTAAAAACTCATAAAATTGAGTTTTTGTGTCTGTCGAAAAAACTAAAGGTGTCTCTCGTACGGTCAAAAGTTAACACCGTGTATGAATCTAATAGGTTTCTATACCATAAAACAAAAGAAGAGAGAATGGCGTTTAGGCCGATACGAGTCTAATCAGTAAATATAAGAATAAAATAAAATAAAGATAACATTGCCAGCATACTTAGGACTATATGCTTCAGGCGGACCACTTAACAAATTGTAAATATGTAAAATATTATTTCTATGACAATTTTTTTTATAATATTATAAATTAAGATATCATATTAATGTTTTCCTATTATTTTATGTATTTATCACATAATTTGAATGTTTCAGAAATAAATATATTTCTAGTAATGAAAACAAAAACAGGAATTAGGCGCTAGTACCTACCCTTAAATTTGCAATGTATACAGGAATGTCGGGAGTATGTATTAATTTGCATAAAACTACATGTATTCCTTAATTTATTGAATCAAGCCTAGCCTACTATAAGAAGTAGTCTCAACTTCAATTCATTCACGGAACATATAAAAGTTGTGTTCTTGACACACTTTACTTTAATATCTTAACACTCACGTCATTTATTTCTAATTGCACACATTTCACACCTCTCAAACTCACTTTCCTTCTAATCCAGTATCTATCACTTTTGACGTTCTATGTAACATGATTTATTAATTCTTAATTGACAGCTACTGCGTTTCAAAGAACTCTCAAATTCTAAGTACTCCTTTACTTTTTTTCTTGTCAACAGCGCGTGCCATACTGCAACATAAACCATCGTAACCCTACACCTGATGAACACCGTATCACCTTTAATCAAGTATCATAATAATACAACTGAATTCCATAACGTTATTCACCCAACCATTTTACTGAATCACCTCAATGACATCGTAACACTTCACGATAACGTTGGTGATCGCTTGAATCAGGCAGACGTTGGTATCACCGGTCACTTACCTCCTAAGGCGTTTAATGGGTGCCTGGTACCAGCATTGTTTGCTTAAGAAAAAAGTCGAGTGTAGGTAATGTCTTCGGTTCACGATACAGTTATTTTATTACATCAGCGGGTCCCAGGCTCGTAATGGGAACACGTATTTGCCAATCAGGAATAAGATTGCCGGTTCAATTGGTCAATTAAAAATTGCAACTGAGGCCTCTTGCAATATTTGCGTAAGGTCTAAGTAAATAATTGTTGCCCTTTTCGCGAATCTCTTGGGATCACTGTTCTCACAAGATTCTGGAGATAGAGTATGAATGGAATCTTCTCAACCAGAAAGTACTGATAGCACGAGTTTATAATTTATTTTAATAATAAACATTCGTATAAATAACCTGGGCCTTGGCTGCCAAAAGTTCAAGTACCTATACTTGTAAAAAAATATTAGGTAGGTATGTTTTTTCTTCTGGTGACACATGTCTCGACGTTTTTAATGTCATATGTCCGAGATACGTCTGTTTTGAGGGCGATGTATCTGTTTATTACTTAACATTTAGCTACATGTAAACTTGTCAAGGTCGTATAAAATCGATATAATAGTATAGGCTATATCACGCCGATATCTATATACCAACGTGAATTGAATTAGGCTCAGGATCTCAATAGCTGTTATGCCTATTATAAGACTAGTATAATCTTAGTTTTAACACAAAAAACCTCTGCATGTAACGTGTTTGTGACCATTTTATTATTATACGGGAAACGTAAAACGCGATCGGGACGTTCTGATCACTTTGGAAACTGACACTAGAGGCTCTGTTAATAATTTTATAACCCCATGGTAACTGTAACAAAACGATCCAGATGTTAACTTTCTACGATTTGCCGACGTCATAATAACCAATTATAGCATAAGATGAATTATAATTCGGATTGTTAAGAATTATACAACAAGGAAAGTAGGTAAATATAATCTAATTATGGAAGGTAATGTTATGTTAGCGTTGCATGACTGTTTCCTATTATCAGACCTTAAATGGGATGGAATCATGCTAATATCTACATCAAGAGGTACATTAGGAGGTATATGTACTCGTATATATGCGTGTATATTTGATATAACCGCAAATTGAAGCCAGACGGAGATTTTAGTGAATTAATATTTATAAAAAAATATTAATTTAGCGTTAACTGCCATAGCGTAATTAATTTTTGATAAAAATCTTTGAAGCAACCGTATGCCGTAGTTATTATAAGTGACAGTTTTGACATCACTAAGTTAAGTGTCAACTAAACAACAGGGCTTCCGGTCCGTGACTCAAGATGGCCGCATGCGTTTAAGTTTCGTTGTTCGTTATTTAAGTATTCATTTTTGTTGTTCAATGTGTATTGTATTGATAGCGTATTGTGCAGTGATCTAACGTATGAGTGAATAGCTAATGAAGAATTCAACTTGAAGCGTTCATAGCCCTTCCTGGGTCAAGGCCCGATACTCCGTGTGGTTTTTTGTAAACCGCTATCACTTTACAAAAAGCACGATTTTCTCAACTCACCGTACAACGTGGTATCAATCTTCTATCTAGTCGCCGAGTGCGATTGGCAACGAGACATTGGCAGTAATGGTCGCTTAACTGTGACCGGTTGCCATTTTTTAAATAATTCAATAGAATAAACTAAACAACAACAAATAAATACATTGCGTGCTGAATTATTTTTATATGGAAAAAAATAGTCCGATTTTTTTAATAATTTACTGATCAATATGTATATTAACAAGTGCCTATACTAAGACCCCGTAAAGTTTGCGGTTATATCAAATATACACGCTATATATACCACTGCTAATTTTTCCATATTATCCGTTTAAATCAAGCTTGCATTTGGTAACTATGGTGTCGTATACAACTGAGGTCCAAACTTAACTTACCCGGGTTATACAAATCGAGGTTCCGTTCTCGACTGTATCCTCCTCCAAAACTTAACTGAGAGATAACTGTTAACTGTTACTGTAAAGGTTAACTGGAAGAAATCCCTTACAGGGATAAGTTCGCCTTTGTACATATCATTAGTTTAATGTCCTTATAATTATATTTTAATGTACAATAAAGAGTTTACATACATACATACTTAGCCAATCGTAACGAGATTTTGGGAACTGAATGGGTAGAAAATATTCTGTCCCGGACCATTTCGATTTTGTATAAATTATACATTTTGACATTACAGATGCCTAGTACACAAATTCTGGAATAAAAGGCGCAATAATCAAAAAGGTCCAACACAGAATATTTTCTTTCCTAATTTATGAAACATGGTAATGTCTCATTTTTTTAATGTGGGTATACACCACAATTTTTATATTAGCCATTGATACAAAGATCAAAGCTCAACAAAAATTTAAATGCGTAACCAAGCGTGCTAAGGTGCAAAGCCTTCCAAATAAACAATGCAAAGATCGACACGAAGCATAAGGAAAAATTCGAAAGGTTTTTCGGTGTAAGGGTAGCGAAGTGGTTAACGCGCTGGACCGGCAATCCAGAGGTACCGGGTTCGATTCCCGGTATCTTACACCAGGTTACGCATTTAAATTTTTCTTTGTGCTTTGATTTTCTTTCCATTTAATTTCAAATAAATATTACGATTGGTTTATCTTCCGATGGAATGATATTTCTTTGAAATTAAATTTCGATGAAACGTTAGTTTGTATATAAAACAAGTGTTAACCCCGTTAAAGAGCATAGCATTGAATACCCGGAAGTAATTTTCCTCTTAAACTAAAACAGTTCTCCCTACTACCAACATCTTTTAAAACGTACCACAGAGCAGTTGAATTTTTTCTTTACTGATTTTTTGCTATAAGTAAAATTAACATACCATAGACATGTTATTAATGCCGCCACATAATATGATAATCGTATCGAATTAAACTAATAACTTGACCGCATACCAGTTCATGTTTTGGTTGTTACGCCACACATTTAACGGTATTCTTCGGATTTCTTAATCAAGACTGGTTTAAGGTAGCAAACATGGCGTCCGTTGAAAAAATCTTTTGAAACCAAATCGATTTGGATGGATAATTGGTTTGCTACGGGGTTTTTTTACGGGGTTTTTGTCGGGTTCAATCCAAGTTGGGGTACTCGGAAGCGGTGTGTACTCAACTGTAAAGTTAAAGGAAACTATAGGTAGAAGCCGGCTGCGATATCGTCCGCGTAGGGAAGGAAAAAGCATAACACCTCGTTTTAAATTACCGTAGTTGGGTAAAAACTACCTTATAAGTTTCTGTGGATACACTTGTACCTTAAATTGGTGACATTCGTTCAGCCGTTGTGACGTGAGAAAACGGCAAAACACAAATAGATATGTTTTTCGATTCAATCACCTCCAAAATATAGCCTATTTCATCTTCCACGTTATTTTTTTAGGGTTCCGTATGGACCCTATTACTAAAACTGCGTGTCTGTCCGTCTTGTCTGTCTGTCCAGCTGTAACCAGGCTGTATCTCATGAATCTTGATTATTAGACAGTTGAAATGTTCACAGATGATGTATTTCTGTTGCCACTATAACAAAAAATACAAAAAAACAGAATAAGGATTTTGCTTACTTAGTTCTAATTTTAGAAGACCCCGGGTACGGATAATCAACAGATTTAATTGAATAATAGCTGCTACGTTGCTGCCTAGAGACAAAACGGCTCGCACAACTTACAAGATCCCAATAGATTTGGATTTGGATTTGGACAGCACGGAAAGTCCTGTCTGCGGACATAGACCTGACACAGACCGATTTAACGCGTGCGGAGCCGCGGGCACAGCTAGTAAAATTATATACACCTGCCAGTCTATATTAAACTCTATATTAAACTATGACAAATGTTTATGACACTGTCACCCAGTAAAGGTTGTCAGACCACGTTTTGCTGTGTTTCCATAAATAAACCGTTTGGTTTAACTAACACACAGTCTAGGTTTATGGAGTTTAAAGTTTGCATACCAACTCGACGTAACTGTACAGGGTAGTTACTTTCGGAGAGACATTTACGACTAGAAATTAATGGTAATTGCGAATGGGACAAATGCATCACAAATGCATCTTTTGATGATATCCCCCATATTATATAACCTCCATTTTATAACCCTTACTACCTAAAGTATGGGACTATTAATTGAAAAATTGGGCAAATGCGAGTCCGACTCGGGCATGCAGGGTTCCATACCATAATCTATAACAAGTTTGTTGTATGGGAGCCCCCCTTAAATATTTATTTTATTTTATTTTTAGTATTAGTTGTTATAGCGGCAATAGAAATACATCATCTGTGAAAATTTCAACTGTCTACTGTACTAGTTATCACCGTTCTTGAGATACAGCCTGGTGACAGACGGACGGACGGACGGATGGACGGACGGACAGCGAAGTCTCAGTAATAGGGTCCCGTTTTTAACTTTGGGTACGGAAGCCTAAAAATGAGAGCAGTGATATACCTACATATAAAGTGTTTCGATTCTACGATATTATCAAAAGACGCATTTGTCCCATAGTCGCAATTACCTCAGGTGAAAGGACTCTACAGCTGTAACAAATGTGACTAGGCATTAGGCAAGGACCTCCTTTGTTACAGCTACCCAACTAAATGACGATATTACTGAGATACCCCGACTGTGTGCGACAGCGTTAACGGTTTAGGTACGTGTGTCTCGCTCACTCGTTATGCCGCCGGATCTCTTGATAAACCGCTTGCCGCGACGCTGGTTACTTGTAATTGCTGGTAATTGCTCATTGAGTTGACTTTTAAACGTGGTTGCATTTATTCACAGTTTTTGTGGCCACCTTGCAGCCTCATCATCAGATCAGCTCAATGCCACAGTAATATTGCATTGTTATTAGATTTATTGCGTGCAACATTTTAGCTCAATCGGAAACCTGAATGGGGGCCAAAATTTAACATACAAGTTGCAAAGTTTGATTACGAACATACAGACACAAGTGCGAGTCGTACTCGCGCACCGAGGGTTCCGTACAAACACATATCTCAGCTTAACTGGCCGGGTTAAGTTAAGTTTGCACCTAGTAATGTATGGCGCATGGGAGCCCCCCTAAATATTGATTGTTATGCTGTTTTTTTTTTAATTCAAAATAGCCATGCATTTAGCCTCGATTGCACCTGATGTTAAACAACAATAAGGCCTAAGATGGAGCATGCTTGGCTAGAGGATGCCTATTCACTGTCGACTTGAAGAGATCCAAGTTATATTTTTCAGGGAACAGGTGCGCAGGAAGAGTGTTTATTTGTATTTGTTGTTATAGTAGCGGCAACAGAAATACATCATCTGTGAAGATGTCAACTGTTAAACTATCACGGTTCATGAGATACAGCCTGGTGACAGAGGACAGACGGACGGACAGCGGAGTCCTAGTAATAGGGTCCCGTTTTTAACCCTTTCGATACGGAACCCTAAAATTTACCTTTCTCTTAATAATGTGGGCAATATCTCCGCATTATCTAACACTCTATCTCTATTCGCTCTGATCTAACGCCTAATCTTAACACGATAGTGCTTTATACATGACATTAAAAAATATTAAGGGACAATCATACACAAATCGACCTAGTCCCAAACTAAGCAAAGCTTGTACTATGGGTACTAGACGACGATATACATAATATATAAATACATATATAGATAACATCCATGACCCAAGAACAAATATTTTGCACAAATATTTGCCCCGGCCGGGATTCAAACCCGGGACCGCCGACTCAGTAGGCAGGTGTCTACCAACCGAGCCAAACACGTCGTCAAACATTAGCAGTCAATAGCGGACTGCCCGCAGTTAACAAGGCCTCCAACGAGGTCCGTAGCGTCGGTAGAGTAAATCGCTTCCAGTTGTTCTTGGTACGATGATTGCGGATCCAGGTCCTGGGTTTAGGACTCTTCCTTGTTTCATGGGCCAATTTATGTAATACATTTTGTGTAACTCACGATGGAGATAATTTGTACTTATTTGTAGGACATAGCGCGAAATTGGGCTTACCATGGTCAGAATAAGCAATTTTACCAACTCATCAAATTTAAGAGAAATAGGAGAAAAGAAAAAGGAAATAGACAATAAAATAAAAATTTGCCCATTAACGTTTGTGTAAGAAATTACAGTCGGAAATGGGTCATTGTTGTCCCTCCGGTGGTCAAAAGTTAAGAGATTGTATGAATCTAAGTTATGTGGGTATTACCTACATCGGAATACAAGTATTCTCACAGACATTTTATCAGAAAATTAGGGCCTGGAATGCTTAATTTCGAAAATATCCACCGGAAAGACTTGAACCTAAATCTGACAATGACCCAAATAAAAGAAAGCTATTACATTCTACTTGGTTAATCCTGTGTCCAACTTATCCAGTCCCGTCCTGACCTTGTCAGCAAACGACGTCCCACCAGCGCAGTAGTGCCTTCTAAAATAAAAGGCAAATAAATCCTCTGCATACACTGATCTGTGGTTTTGACATTAGCAGTCATTGGCGGACTGCCTCAACAGTTAACAAGGCCTTCAACGAGATGCGTCGTTAGAGTAAATGACTCCCGGAGTTGGTCTTGGTACGACCATTGCTATTCACAAGTTGTTCTATCAAACTGCGTCGTTGTACCCATATTCAATTCCAGTGTCATATTTTCACATTACTGTTAATGCTGATATTTGTCTTCACTGTCTTTGTACCTATAATAATAGTAAAATAATAAATTTTAAAGGACAATCTTACACAAATCGACCTAGTCCCAATCTAAGCAAAGCTTGTACTATATGGGTGCTAGGCGACGATCGACATAATATATAAATCTCGTAGATAACATCCATGACCCAAGCACAAATATTCGAGTTCATCACACAAATATTTGCCCTGGCCGGGATTCGAACCCAGGACCGCAGGCTCAGTAAGCGAGTGCTTACAAACTGAGCCAACCGCGTCGTCAAAATGACTACAAGGAGGACTGTAAAGGACATCTGAGCATTAAATGCAACGGGAATAGCAAAATTATTTAATACATTTTCGTTAATGTCCCTTCATAATATGCCCGATACGATTTAATGAATATAATGTCAATGTAATTCAGATTAGACCCTATTTATTAGGAAACCTATTGGCGATGTAGTATATAGAAGATTTGCCGTGAAGACATCCTCAATTACAATTCTCTGATCATACATATGCAAGGAAAGGTGTTACACATACATAGGTCATACATGAGACATGTGGGTCTCATATCTGCAGCTTACTTTACAAGCAGCCAAAGTAATCTAAAGCTTAATCGCCTATAAAATCCCAAGCAAATAAAGCGGAAATGAGAAGTGCTCAACACATCGGACCAATGACCCGCGGTTCCCACATCGCCAACGGTACAGGATGCCGAAATATACCGTTCGCTAAGACCAGATTAGTACTGCCGGTGACAGAAGTATTGAAATCCCTACATTACTTAAATTAGAATGGATAAAATAGTACATTACATACCTCGGGCGGTGAATTCGTGAATGTCCTAGATCGGAGGTATTTGTGGCCCAAACCGTGAGGGCCATGAATATGCGATCTGGTGGTTTACTTTACGAATTACCACCCGTGGTTTGTCTAAAGCTTTTCGTCTATCCTTAGCCAGGAAGTGAGATTTTCTCCCCGCGGGTAGAAAATCCCACTTAGGTCCCAGAACGTAAAACTCATAACGTGCTAGAAATAGCTTCATTGCCGTAATCTCATCCACGGAGAAGCTTTAACCATATTTGTGACTGTTTTAGGGAAAAGGTCCCACTTTGTCGATATAGAGTTATGAGTAGTTCCTAATACTACAGAACATAAGCTATCTTTTGGTGAAAGAATTATGTCTCTAGGTGCTATAGTTATTTTTTTTTAAATCTTCGAATTTGCAAAAGTGGAAAAGCGACAACTGAGAAAACGTTGGTTAAAGTTTGGGACGGCAAAAAACACACTTGTAGTTTGAAGTTATGGAGTGGTTGGTATCAAATTAATTGCCATACTTTAAGGATTTGAAATTAGTCAAAATCATATATAAAACCTTAGTAGTTTCAATGTTACGGAGGCTTGAACATATAAACGGAACGAAAATATATCAATGTAAATATGTTTTTTTTTTTTTTATTATTATAAAACAACACGCAGATTTATCATTAAAGTTGTATTTATAAATGTATTTTTATGCTAAAAAAGGCAGAAATAATTCTATGGATCCCTTTAGTTAGTCATTATATCAAAAAGTTAATAAAAAATGAACTGAAAAATATAGCATAAAAAAAATACAAATGACACGTGTGTTGTAATATATAACATACGATTACTTTAAAAACACACTTATTAAGCATAAAAAGTATGTAAATATCAAGTATTAAGGACTTTTTATACAAATAAAGTTTAGTGATTTTCTATAGGGAGCGTCCCACTTTGTCGATTTACTAAACTCTAGTGCTTGTTCAGTGAAATGTATGTGTTTCGTATATAAATCCCATTTTATGTATGAGATAAAGGTTTGTAATTGTTAATATAATGGCCATTGATACTTATGTCGTTTGTTTCATCTTTTTTTAAAGAATTTGAACTGAATTTATTTCCGACTCAAACGTGCTAAAACTTAGTGTCCCACTTTGTCGGTTTAGTGGTCCATACGCTAAAAATTGACTACAAGTATAAAATCAGCTTTTAAAACATAGCTGAAATGTTTTTAAAAATGAAATAATAATTATTATGATCGTCAAAGTTATAAAGGTGTATGAGCACGAGTTCCTAAAGGAAATGATGTTTGTGATAATAATATATTTTTAATTTAAAAGAGTTTAAAAGTATGATGTTTAAAAAAATACTACAAATCTTAAGTCGTTTTGAAATTATATATATATTTTTTAAATAATACTGTTTTTTATTCAGCGGAATCATTGATAACAAAGTCTATTATCGATGGATACCCAACCCTGCTTATACCTACATACCTATATGTACCTATATGTTTAACTAACCAAAGGGATCTATATAACTATTTCTGTCTGTTTTAGCTTGAGAATATATTTATATTCAAACTACTAAGGGAATGATGAATCTGCGTGTTATAAATATAGAAATGAAAATCATATTCACATTGAGATATTTCGTTCTGTTTTTATGTTCAAGCCTCCGTAACATTCAAACTACTTAGGTTACATATATGATTTTGACTAATTTGAAATCCTTAAAGTATAACAATTAATTTGATACCAACCACTCCATAACTTCAAACTACAAGTGTGTTTTTTGCCGTCCCAAACTTTAACCAACGTTTTCTCAGTTGTCCCCTTTTTCACATTTGCAACTTTGAAGATTTTTTATAAAATAACAATAGCACCTAGATACATAATTATTTCACCATAAGATAGCTTATGTTTTGTAGTATAAGGAACTACTCATATCTCCAAATCGATAAAGTAGGAAGTTTTCCCTAAAACAGTCACAAATATGACATCGACAATTTTTTCAGATATTCGACAAAGTGGGACGCTAGGCACTAAATTTTGAGACCCTAAAAAAGTGCTTAAATTGGACATTTATGCGTCGACATCAAAATCATTTACAGTATGTTCCATCAGTTTTTATTGAAAACCGATTTTCGGTAGGTTTTGCCATATTTCACTAAACTGCCCGTAACTCCGTAACTAGAATCGACAAAGTGGGACGTTTTACTAAACACAGTCACATTTTTGTTTACTACCTTCCTAGTCAAGTGCGAGTTGGACTCGCTCCGAGGGCTCCGTACAAATCATAAAAGGTTCGTTCAAAAATGTCGCAGTGAAATGATAACAACGGAGATCTGATTAAATTGAATTTAATTACCCTTAGATGAAGATGAGGTTAAACTATAAATGTTTCTTTTTTTCCTTTTGAAGTCCGGAACCCTAAAAAAACAGTTTAAAATTACAAGCACCTGATGGGCAGATATGAACCGCAAAAAACAATTGGATTGGACAAATCTATAAACCGAAGTAGTGTGAACGCTAAGGTCACGCCTTGGACCGCTCGGAACAAAGGGCGGCCGGCCTCAGCGGGCTAGGAACAATAGACCTGGTGGGACTTTCCCACACTCCATCTGGTGCAGTTTCCTCCTTCAAGTACTGTCGAGAGGGCAAGTGCTTTTTTTTAAGTATTTCATAGTACCATCTATACTACTTAAAAAAAACGTTTTGTAACATCCCATTCTCGAAAATCCTACTCTTGCACATACTTAGAGCAAAACTGTAGGAGTTAAGGTATATGAAAATTTAAAAAAAAACTACAAGTGTACTTTCAACAATTGACGTGTTCTATTCTGGAAAATCCTGAATTTACGTAGAACAGTTGTAAAAAGTCTATCAAGTCTTCATGGATCTCATTATCATACATCACAGCTCTGTGTTGAAAAAAATAATGGAGCCTTCCATGAGATGCAAATAAAGAAAATCGGATCATAATTGACAGAGCTCATAGATAACAACATAAAAAATAGCATAGATATAATATTTGGATGCATGCATGATAGTAATAAAATAACATTTGATCCCATCAACATCAAACATAGAAAAAGACGTGTCGAGTTGTGAACTCTTCCTTTTAGAAGTTGTAAAAATTTACAACTGCCACATTAATTAAAGTTTATAGTGCGACCAATTTATCTGTGAAACGGTGAAATTAGGAACTACGACTGTCAATCTGAACTACGAGTGTCAAACTGTCAAAATTTCAATACGATTGTCAGTATCTCTGCGTTATACTGCTCTGATTGTGGCGAAACCCTTTTAGTTCAAAAAAATTTGGTCGCAGTATAAACACGTTTCACGGTGATTATTCGGAGCGTTTAAACCACCTCATTACCGTAACGTTACCCTAAAAACGTAACTATTAAAATATGGAACTCCTTGCCGGCTCATGTGTTTCCTCCTTATAACTTGGGACCCTTCAAACGAAGCGTGAAGAAGCATCTCTTGGGCCAGCATGGCAGTGTCAACTGATATGGTACCGTTGGTTTCTCGTCAGTTGCCATTGTGACTTGGGCTCCCTTTTTTGCTTACCATCAGGTGAAGTGGAGCCACTATTTGGGCCGTTATAAAAAAAAAACAAAAGGCCAACGTCAACCAAAGAGGCAATCAACATCATTTTGATAATAATTTAAAAAATCTGCGTCTTCTACATGACAACACAAAAAGGCGCCTTTGATCATACGGGGTTTGTCAAAATATAGTGGTCACGGTAATGAGGCAGTTAAAACGCTCGAATAATCACTTATTCGGCAGCACGCACGCAAACGGTTTCTAAAAAGGCCGCGAAGGTCACCATTTTCACAAAATAAACTAAAACCAGACAAGAAGGCTTACTCCTATGTTCGAATCGACAATCGTTTAATGCCGCCCCTTTCAATCTCCTGTCAAACAATATTTGAGTGAGTGGGACGGCACTATACGACGGTCTAATTTCACACATCGGAGTAGACTGCGGTAACCGTAAATCTTAGAAAACGCCGACATTGATAGCTGTTACGAAATGATAATCATTCATTTATAACCTCATTAAAGAGTTATTGGATTTGAGATATATTTCCATCTGAACATGAATGTCAAGATTATCGAGTCTGGAATTAGTCGATAAATAATAGAAGTATTAGAAACGGTATCTGCTGACATAATCGTGTGTTAAATCATACAAGAAGATTTTAAAAGTACGGCGTGTGATAATGTTCGATGACATATTACAGATTCATCTTGTATATTCACTTACATATTTATTTTGTACGTTTTTGAGGCATAAAATAGTTGCAATCCTTTTAAAGTTAGGCCAGTAGGAGTAACTTGTATATAATCTGTGCAGTAGGATAAGTGCGAGCAGGGATAAGGGCACCTAGCATATCATATACTCGTCTTTTCTTTGTACATCATCATCATATGGGCCGTTAGACGTCTACTGCTGGACAAAGGCCCTACAAAGTTCTCTACAGCGATCGATCTTGCGCCACCCTCATCCAATTTCTACCCGAGATCCTAACCAGGTCGTCTTGTTGGGGGCCTTCACACGCTGCGTCTTCCGGTCCGCGGTCGCCACTCAAGACCTTACTGCCCCAACGGCCATTGGTTCTACGAGCAATGTGCCCCGTCCACTGCCTTAAGTTTGGCGACTGTCTGAGCTATATCTACAAACTTGGTTCTTTAAGTATTATAATATAAATATAGTATTTTTCGATATTTCAATATGGTATTCCCGATATCCCGATTGACCGGATTTAAAAATGTTTTCGACTATATTTAACCGACTTCCAAAACAGGAGGAGATTCTATGTTTCACTGTATTTATTTTCAATCCACAACTAGTTATACACAGATGGATGGATGACTGGGACAAAAGGAGGTTTATGACTTCTTACTACCTATATACATTATTGTTAATACCATTAAAAAAAGCTGATTAGATCTGCCACGAGTTTGTTACCTATGCTTATTAGAGAAGACAGTAAATATATAATTTATATAATACGACACATAACATGTCGATAAGAAACTTATGAATATATTATTAAGATCTCATATTTAAGTATAATATACACACATACATACAGTTTTTTCGAGTACAAATGTTTTTATTAGTACACTTTTGGCCGTGACAGTACGAACAAGTAGGTAATGTAAAAAATTGTATCGAGTATTCGAGTTGAGAACACAGTGCCATTAATTACATTTTGCTTTATTAATTTCTATCATTTGTTATTCTGTCTGTTAATTACTTTGCCGTAATTTTTCCATCACAATACAACCTGAGATAATGTTGGATACGATACTATCTTAGAATAAATACGCCTAGAACGAGTCTTCATACTATTAGTGTGTTATGGGTGTGTTATGTCCTGGCAGTAGGTTTCCAAAGAATACCCCAAATTTGCAGGACACAGATGTGTAATGTCCAGAAACAGACTACATAGAACAGACACAGGGTCAGCCGGTCATCGAAGTTCAGGAGTACGGGTCAAGTTTTCTCGATATAAGAAATGACGAGCTGGTTGAGTCCAGTCCGGGGGTACCACCTGACCCCGCCGTTTCACCGGCTGTCTCTGCATCCCATCCTCGTCGCCAATTGTTATGTCCTGGCAGTAGGTTTCCAAAGAAAACCCCAAATTTGCAGGGCACAGATGTGCTACGTTTAATGTCCAGATACAGACTACTGAAAGTTACGTCTACCCACTATATGCAAACATAACAGGGTGCGTGTCAACGAATCAATCATAGGAGACGTGTTGCTTGTGAGTTTGATGTTGTGATACACACACGCCCCGGCACGGGATCACGGATGACACTCGCCCCGGCTCCACACTATCGCGAAGAAGGCCGAATTATGAGGACGTATGAGTTTCTGCAGCGAAGTGCCCCTCCACACTATTATATTCGCCCATAACTTCGGTCAACTTCGCGAATAGTGTGGAGCCAAGGTAAGCCTGGGGCTAACCAAAACTGGCTTCACTTTCAATCTCTGACTTGGTTCCTAGGCGTATTTATTCGACCATTTTACACTAAAAATCATTAAAATACGGTTCTGACGCGAAATTCGCAATGATCAAGATATATCTTTCTGTTATGTTATTGTGCAATCAGTCACGTAACCTAATGGTATATGGATATTAAGAATTCGCGTTACATTGAATGAAGGGAAAAAATAAAATAATCAATGGTTAAGGTAGGGTTCGAACTTGCATCTCCAACGGCTTTCCGGGCCAACACGGGCGTCCTACATATTGGACCACAGAACCTGATGCAAAGCCCATTACGAGCCATTGAATTATTCAACCAGTTGCTTCTTGCATGCCTTAGGGTGGCATCGTAAGCCGTTGGAGTCGCAGGTTTGAGCCCTGCCTAAACCATTTTTTTTTCAACTTTCGCTTCATTTTTACTATTTATAGGTACATGTAACAATATACTAAACAATAAAGCTATAACAATCAACCATAGCAATATAAGTAAGAGAAAGGATTAATGTTAAGGATAGGTATGATATTGATATGGTAAATATACCATTTCGCCAAGAGAAATGCCTTATTAGTTATTACCTAGAAGATATCAAAGGCTAGTGTTGTGCCGATTGCCATCGACCATTGTCTTCTACCGGGAACCGCTTCCTTTGTCACATGCCTATTGTTCATCGATACGTTTACGACAATTATGTCACATTACGAGTAAGTGCGCAGGCATTGTTATTTTGCTTCGATTTCATATTTATAGCTGCATTTTACTCGAAAAATCTGATGAAAACAGAACAGAACACTTAAAATTAGTATTATTTGACGACATACTTAGGTTTGTATTATGTAATGTTGTTATTCTTCACTAAGGGTATCATTCATGTGACGAAATTTTTGTGTTTTGTCACCCTTTCAATTTGCTATTTTTACTAATATTGCTGTATTTGTTACAGGTAATTACTTTTTACATGCCTTCACGCTGGTCAATCTTTAAAAGTTATGTTTTTAAAGAAAACATACCTTTATTAGGTAAGAGCAAATCTTTACAGAACCCTATTCTGCCGTGTCAAACCTATGTCCGTTATCTTAACATACATGAGATACGCATAACAGCTCTAAATCGTATTTTTTCGAGTACCCTTACGGACCCACATACCAGGTTTTTTTAATTTATCTTACCAATTTCCTGTACGGGCCTATCACAGAACTCATGTAACCGTGATATATCTTAAGTTAGTTATACATCAGGTAACTTAAGATACACGACTTAGCCGTGACTGGATTGCGCGTAATCCTGCCTGCAATTCATCGCGCGCGCAGTACTTTCTTTACCACCCTCTTTCTTCTGCACCTCGCTCCAACCTATATCGGCGGCGACTTTGTGTTCGTTTGTGGTAAAATAATTGTAAAAGCAGTTCTCATTTAGTTAATTAATAATTTGTTTACTTTTTTTTTTTTTTACAAAGATGGTTGTCATTTGATAATTCTTGTATAAATATAAGCATTGAGGTTTAATAAGAGTGATTTATATTACTATTGTGTTAAGTTTTTAACTTGCTAATACTTATTGATAATTAACAAAGGCCAGATGTTGATTTGCTCTTACACCTACTAACAGTTTTCCATTTATGGCATTTAACGATTTTCACCTGACAGAACCTTACTTATGACAAAATACAAAATGAGGTTAGGGTATAGGGGACCGGGAACTTAGAAAAATTTCGATGGGTATAATCAACGTGGTGTCATTTTGTGAAACATTAGGTTTTCATAACAAATATTTGCGAAATGTTATTATTTGGCAAATGAAATACTACGTTTTTTTTGATAAATCAAAGGTAACCCATTTATACCCTGTAGCAGCTTTAAAAGGTAGATATAAATATAATCCGCATAGGACGTGATATGCCTAAGTCATGTATCTAAAGATACAGATCGTTGCATGACAGGTTTAGTACGGCGAGTCTTGTCATGCCTAACTCTGTTATAGCTCATAACTAAAAAATATACACATATATAAATATTTTCAACACAAAAAATATGCATTAGCCTTTCACTGATATAACAAAATATATTTAATTTAATAATTGCATGATATCATTCAATTAGGTATCAACAATTTACGGAAAAAAACTTTAAACTGCTTTTTCTCAAAACTATGTTTTTTGAGATACATGAGATATAGGAATGACACGGCAGTATAACTTCTCCCTTTTTGAAGCATGAAATCAGGATTCGAATTACAGTTAGCAATATTTGAATTTTATAACGTAATTTCTGGAGACAACGATTTTTTTGACGTTGATTATAATTATAATAGGTACTAACAGTCAGCCAGGAACTGACAAACTATACATACAACACCTACCATTTCACACCTCATTACCCTACGATATCTAGTTAGCTACCCATCGAAATGCTTCCATAAAATGACACTTTCGGTCTATTCGCGTCTAGACACGCCAATGTGAACCAGAAGTCATCCACGATAAGTCGATAACGATGGCGCCGCTGTATCCGCTACCGTGACGGTGGACCAATTATCGATAGAAAGTGAGCATCACTATGCATACTTTTAAGGAGAAACACTGTCGGATTATTTTCATTTAATATTGGACCGTAAATCTGTTACACAGACACAAATCAAACAATGAAAAGATTTCAAGAGGCTCAAGAAGTGTAAGTTTCCTATACAAGACGTTTGCGTTTGCCTTTCGTTCGAAACTCACACTAGATCCTTTTTTAACCAATGTGTGTTGCCAGTGATGACTGATGACATACGGCACTGGAAATTGGTCGCTCACGATGGGCCTCATAGGATGTGTCAAAAAGTTACTCAAAGGCATTGTCCTTGGAGCGAGTTGTGCTCGGAATTTCCTTGCGGGATCGAATCCGAAATTATGAGATACACAAGAGAACCAAGGTCGTAGATATACGAGTAGCTCAGACAGTCGCCAAATTTAAGTGACAGTGGACGGGACACATTGCTCGTAGAACATAGCCGTTGGAGCAGCAAGATTCTTGAGTGACGACCGCTGTCCAATAGATGCAGTGTGGGAAGGTCACCAACAAGGTGGACCGACGACCTGTTAAGGGTCGCGGGCAGAAAATGGATGAGGGCGCAAGACAGATAGTTGTGGATAGCTATGGGGGAGGTCTTTGTCTAGCTGTGGACGTCTATTGGCTGATGATGACGCTAGATCCTTTGTACCATCTACCGCCAGTCTCTGCATTTTGTCGCAATTTTCTGTAATGGATCCTTCATTGATGTAAACTTGTTGTTAGTTGGTTGATACCTTTTGGTCTCAATGCTGAAAAAAGGACTCCTCCCACTAGAGCTTCGTCTTGGATTTTTGGCATGCCAGGATTACCCATACAAAAATCTTGAGTCGAATCTAATTCGAGCGGTGTTTTTAAAGCTCATCCCGCTATCATAGGATGATTATAATATTAATTACCGTATCATCATATCAAGGACTTTCAGGAGTTACACCCCTTAACGTAAAGTTAAAGTGGAGAGCCAATACTTACAGTCTTACAAACGGATATTATCTATCTGGTAATTATTTTTATTAAAGCAGTAAAGTCTAACGTAAACCAAATGTTTACAATTAGGTATAAAAAAAAAATAAAAATTTAACGATTCAGGCAGGGTTTGAACCTGCGTCTTCAACGGCTTTCCGGGCCAACACGGGCATCCTACCTATTGGACCACCGAACATGATACGAGAGCCATTGATTTTTTCACCCAGTTGCTTCTACACGCCTTAGGGTGGCATCGTCGCACCTCTGTAAAGATTCAGACTTTAAAATCGCTATATTATTTTTCAATTTTTCGCTTCATTGTAGACATAATCATATGGTAAAAACTAGTGAGCGATAAATTTGAATTTGACCGCGTAACGAACCCTTAATACACTACCGCAGCTGAATATATAATAAGATTGCGATCTACCATGGTATTAAATATAATAACAGTTACTGGAAGTCATAATTATAATGGCAGCAAGTAATAATAAGGATATGAGGAACGTTCGGAACATTTTCTAATAGGATTTTTTTTATGTTGTTGACGAGGCGATGATTAAAATTAGATAAATTTGTATAAACTTCTGACCGGCTGAGTAATAAATAGTAGCACTATCTCTATTATTCTACTAGTAGTATTAGTAGTACTATTTATATCGTTTTTGCTACTAAAAGTAGATATTATTAATATATATATATATAAATTTGGAATATAATTAAGAGAAGGAAAGATTGAAGGGAACAGTAATAATTATATTGTGAAATGAAATGAAATGAAATGAAATGAAATATTTATTGCCGAACACATGTAAATATAGATAAGGTCTTAACAATATGGTTATACCAACATGTTCTGCCTCTATTGGCGTGCAATGTCATTCCTCCTTAAACAAAGAAGAAATATAAATTTCAAATTAAAATTTAATTTAATTGTGTGTACGAGTAGGTATGTATATTGCCAAAACGTATGTATATACAACTTATTGTTTTTTCTATTTCTTATCTCGCTTTTTTACGGCTTTTAATGACCAACAACAAGTTTCTGCTTGGCCCTATGGTTCTCTGGTAGAGAATGCCTTTTTGCACTAAATCCGCCATTTGTACTATTTATATGTGCAATCAAGTTTAAATATATGAATAAAGTACATAAAAAAATTGTAATAATAGTAGTAATAGTTATTTGTTATACAAGGGGGGAAAGTTGTATTTTACCCGCGAGTGTTTATTTGAAACACGAGCTAGCGAAAGGATCCTATGATTGACCACGAGCGAAGCGAGTGGTTCAAAATAGAATCCTGAGCGTAGCGAGTGTTTCAATACACGAGACGTAAAATAACTTTTCGCCCGTGTATAACACAAAACTTTTCACCTCACTACAGCGAGGAAAAAAGAATAAGGGTTTGTACTATATCTTTGAAAAGTATCTGCAAAAATGAACCAATTTGCCATTTATTAAAACTAAGGTCTAATTAGCTTTCATGTAGGTATTTTAAACGGGATTTTTCAGAAAATAAGCTCATGTCAAATTTTACTTTAGCTGCGTTGAAACGTCAAAACTCTTTCTCCACATGTGGATAAAAAGCGATTTTCTCAATAGATATCAAACCAACAAACTGGCCTTTCCGAGCTAGTGAGGTGAAAAATAAATTACTTAATTAATTTCTGAGGAGGTATTTACCAAAAAAGCTCCCAGAGCCAAAATTTTCCATTATGTCCTCTTCATACTTAAATATAAGTATAGAGAAAGAAACTAAGTCGGCGAAATGGCGAGCGAAATGTAATAATTAATAACTGAGGCTAAATTCGATGTTCCTAATGGTGCGCGTTCGATATGTCATTTAAGTGTACTTCAGCTTAGTGCTCTAATCAAAAATCCTTTTTTTACTGACATAAATATACTTTATTTTGCGACGCAACTTTCAGATGTATCATATTCTTACCCAAAGGCTGTCTGAAAGAGATTGCTCTTTAGCTATAAGATCGGCTATTGCTTACCTTTATTGTAATGCTAAGTGCTATCTGTATTTATATTTATTCCCTGTTGAGATGTGCAAAAAAGGGTATTATTACAATTTGTCATTGTCACAATAGTACAGCTTCAATAGCAAACAAAGTTGCATCCGTGATGCGAATGAAAAAGCAGAGGTATTGCTGAATTTGAGACCTAGCAGCGCCATGTCGAATAAGGATCGTCGGCCACTAATTAAAAATCAATTAAGTAAAAGCCAGAGCATCCATTCATCATCATTCATCCATTTTATTACAGAAGGGGAATTAAAAACCTATAAGTACATCCGACATGTGCTTTAGAAAGTACAATGATCGGCATTCAAATAATGAGAGGTTGCATCGGGTGTTTTATTAGAGCAGTGGCTGATAACTGTAAGTTACCGTTAAAGTGTATGTGTGAGTTACTAGGTCGATTTTTGATACACTTATGTCTTATAATCATAATCGGGGTTTTCGGTGCAAGGATGATTTAACACTAGACATTAGGCGTCAAATCTCGTGCACCTCGAGGTATGCTTATAATTTATAGGTATGAAATAAGCACAAATGGATGTGTATCTAGAAGGTAACCGTTGATAAGTACCACTATCCATCTTCTGACTTCATCATGAGATCAGCTCGATAGTGCCAAATTATTGTTGTAATAATAACTAAGATGTGTATCTAGAAGGTAACCGTTGATGAGTTCCATTATCCATCTTCTGACTTCATCATGAGATCAGCTCGATAGTGCCAAATTATTGTTGTAATAATAACTAAGATGTGTATCTAGAAGGTAACCGTTGATGAGTTCCATTATCCATCTTCTGACTTCATCATGAGATCAGCTCGATAGTGCCAAATTATTGTTGTAATAATAACTAAGATGTGTATCTAGAATGTAACCGTTAATGAGTTCCATTATCTATCTTCTGACTTTATCATGAGGTCAGCTCGGTAGTACCAAATTATTGTTGAAATAATAAATATGTAGTTTGTAAATACGATTTCATTTGTTTACATACCTACTTATATTGTTTGGTTTGGTTTGTGGCTGGGTTTTGAGGGTCCCCTACCTCAAAAGGAGAACGGAACCCTTATAAGATCACTTTGTTGCCCGTCCGTCTGTCAAGGCTTTAACTCGGGAACGCGTGGAGGTATCGAGTTGAAATTAAAATCATTCACAGTTCCTTGAAGCTGTGAAAAAATCGAACTTCTAAGTTAACGTAAAGATACGGCTGTTTATGCCGCGAAAAACGTTTTTTCGACACTGTATAGTGTATAGGGTATTTTCCGTTGACGTTGAACTATGATTTGACTAGTAATACCGTCTTATCCTATAAATATTGGTAAAAATCTAAAAACTATACATTTGTAATGAAATCATAAAAAATAATAGTCATTTTCGAAAATCAAATTTGGAGTAACCGGTTGCCTTAACATGCACCTCATTTGTATCCGGCGCCATACATATACTAGGTGCAAACTTAACTTAACCCGGTTAGTAAAGAGGCCTTATTCCTTTTAAATTTTTTTTTTTTCAAATTATGACAAATATATTGATTATTTCAACCAACTTTTTGAAGTAAATAATACTTTTCCCCGATTTCTAGGTAGCAACATAGCTATTTCATGCTTTCATTGCGTGCAGTCGAAAATAATTTGAAAAAATTTGGCAAGTGCGAGTCCGACTCGCGCATGAAGGGTTCCGTACCATAATCTATAACAAGTTTGTTGTATGGGAGCCCCCCTTAAATATTTATTTTATTATATTTTTAGTATTTGTTGTTATAGCGGCAATAGAAATACATCATCTGTGAAAATTTCAATTGTCTAGCTATCACCGTTCTTGAGATACAGCCTGGTGACAGACGGACGGACGGACGGACGGACGTACAGCGAAATCTCAGTAATAGGGTCCCGTTTTTACCCTTTGAGTACGGAACCCTAAAAACTAATTTTCCGCGTGAATTTTGTCAATTTCGAGTAGTTTTTGAAACAAAAATTGACAATGAAAAATTCAAACTGTAGGTTTCAAATATATACCATTAAATCCCAATAGCCCTGTTCTAGTAAGTACCACCAATAACATGTTAAGAAACATGTTTGATCATAGCGAAAAATGTCTAAAACATTTAGCATTTTATAAGGAATAAGGCCTCTTAAGATGGGATAAGTGTTTGTACGGAACTTAGCCGGTTTCTTAATAATATAGATGAACTCTAACATTATTTACCCATTCATAATCTAGTTTACATAATTTGCTAACTATTCAATTGGCTCCTTATATAATAACCATTAAATTTCCCAGGCTTCGGAGAAGTACCGATGTTTGAATAGTGTGCGTTTGCGGCGCAACGGTTGCTCAAATGGCACGTTGACACACATTGTGCTCAACGGTTATTGTGAATTCATTTCATCATCGATTTTTAAACTGAAATTATTCTATATACATACAATATGCCCATACAGGTCTTAAATAATTATAACTATTATAAGAAAGAAAAAATAGGCGAAAGGAACAGAATATAATAAAGGTCTACGAAGATGTCCAATCCATCCTGATTCAAAAAATTACGTCAATGGATTGAAAATTTAGAGATTTTATAGTCAGTCAATGGAATTACTGATATTAAATACCAGTTGTTATTTATAAAAGAAATAATATAGAAAAAGGTATGGTGAAAGAAATAAGATATTTATTAAATATATGTATAAGCAAGTGTCGGACAACCCACGGACAACCTCACTCTAATCGATCTATTTCTGCAGTTAACTCTAGTTAGCTTGTGTTATGGGTTTATGGGCACTAGATAACGATGTACAAATACTAATATAGATATTCTTTAAACAGAAAACATTCATGACCCAGGAACAAATATTCGAGTTCATCACACAAATATTGGCCCTTGCCGGGATTCGAACCCAGGAACGCCGGCTCAGTAGGCAGCTGTACTACCATTGTATCAATCTCATCGTCATTGTTATTTAAAACAGTGAAATGTACAAAGAAAACTCAATGTTATCGTTGGATCAGAAAATGTACTCCTCATTCTAAATTTTAATGGTTCAGGCAGGGTTCGAACCCGCGTCTCCAACGGCTTTCCGGGCCAACACGGGCGTCCTACCTATTGGACCACTGAACCTGATGCGAGACCCATTAAATATTTCAATCAGATGCTTCTTGCATGCCTTAGTGGCATCATAGCGCTCTCTACCGTAAGGATTCAGACTTCAAGATCGGCACCATCGTCTCATGTTATGTTGATAATCGAAGGTAACGATGTGTGTGTGTGTGTGTGTGTGTGCAGCCAAACTAATTTATATATTTGTATACTGTTCATATTAAAACTTATTGGAAAATACCACTAGGACAAAAACTATTACAGAATTTGCATTACATTAAGCTACCTGCATGCAAAATTGCATGAATCCGGTCAGACCGTTATATCGTAAAAATGAATAAACACATCGTATTTCTAAAATATGGTTATGGTCTATTTTATGGAAGTTAGCTAGTTACCAGGCCGATATAATATCATAATTACATGTTGGAGTTTTATGTAATTACCTACTCTTAGAATAATCTATTGATATTTTAACGTATTCGTCTGACATTTCGCAGGCACTTGAGATGTCGACAGTTAGCTAACAGTACAGTTATATACAAAATGTTTATAAGTATCACAGGAGGATTACTCCGATGTTTGAAATTCGAATTTTGTATCTTGCCTTCACGCTCATTCAAATATAGTTGGCAATGGATCGAGAGGGATGGCACGGCACAAACTTAGAGTTGCGGAGTAAACTTTCAGGTATTGAGTAACACTAAAAAAAACAGGGGCATTGGTTGATTTCAGATTTTTAAGACTACAATTTGATAACTTTTCTGTATTCCGCTTAAAAAGACACTCTGTTTTTATATTTTTCCTAAGATTGCTAATTATTTAATAAAAAAAAACATCTAAAATATTTTACTACTTGCAAAACTCGAGAACGACTTGGCCAATTTATTTGATTATTTTTTTAAGTATTCCGTTGAAGTTGGTAAGGAAAAAAAATTTGGAATACATGCTGGGAAATAATAAAAAATCGCGCTTTTCTTTTTCCCATACGAATGTCGTCTGTCGGTCAGCTAGTATCTAATAATAGGCACAATGGCACATACGAACAGGCACAATCGAATGAACAACAGTTCTACCAACTTATCTTTGCAGACGAATTTCTTGAGAACTAACAGCGCTCGTATACCTATGTATAACACGTCAATTCACGTAGATACTAGTGCCACCGCCGACACAGCAGATAAGTTGGTACACTTGGTGGCAGTGTAAGTAATTACTATGTTCTTGTACCACTTGACACCTGTCATGTCGTGTCATCTCTGCTCTCTATGGTTTTTGCTCTCGGTTCTCGCGTTGTCTATGGAACGGGGCCGTTCAACATCGATTTAGATAGAATACGGGTCACTGACATATTACTGGTTATACATGTACCTATGCATTTTGTTATTTTTATAATACTGAGTAGAGTCTGGCTAGCCAAATAATGTTGTCAGATATTTCCTTGTGGTATTACTAATTGTCTATGATTTAAACAATTTAGTAGGTGGGTCCTCTATAAATAATTCTGATACTTAATGTACTAGTTCTGATATTCCGATGGAGTTGAAACTTGGCATAGTAGTTATGTATTTTTTTCGGTGATAAATTAATATGGTATTATCGTGTCAGGTCTTATTTACACTACATTTAATTTTTCGCCTTGAATATGGTTAGAAAGTGTAAACATGTGTTTGTCGTTGACTGTTCTGTACATAGTGGTGGAAATTATGTGAGCTGACCGTGAGTGCACGTCATCATATATTTAACGTATTTCTTTGGGTACCTTACGTGTGCATAGAAAATCAAAAATATGTTCTAGTATCAAAAGTATAATTCGGGTGCGTATTTTTTCACATAACTTTTTAAGTCCTATTATCGGAAGTCCGAAAATATTTCTCATAGTTACTATTTTATATCATAATGATCAAACTTCATAATTTTTTTTTAATACTAATGATCGGAACTCATAATCATCAGAACTCATAAAGATCACTATTCATACAACTTGTTTATACTAATATTTGTTTTCATATATTTTCTTACACTACTAATCTAACTCACAATCATCAGAATTCATAATCATCCGAATTCATAAATAACAAAATTTGAACGAGGAAGCGAGCGAAGCGAGCGAGCAAAACCTTTCAGAGCAGATCCGACGTGGCGGGATCAGGTTAGAAGGTCTCAGCCTTCGAGGTTATTTTTTTTGCGTACCGAAAAAAGTTTTGCTTGTATTCGTACTGTTTACATACAAGAACAATCCACCCAACCACTTCCATGAAAGTATTAATAGGAAAATTATGTAATAATTGTCTGTTATGAAATAAAACAGTTATGAAAAAAAAATTATGAGTATTTAACATTTCTTAGTAATGACATTATTAAGAAAAAAAATATTATGATAACTGACTGTTATGAGTTCCGATGGTAGTAAAATAAAAGTATGAAGAAAAAAGTATGAGGGTAAAAATTATGAAGAGTGATTGTTATGAATAAAAATTGGTAGGTAGTGAAATAAAAAATAGGAATGAAAATTTTATGAGAGCCAATATGGACCCGTATAATTCATACTGCACAAAGTGTGACCAGCCGCAGATTTTTAAATTTTCCGCCAAATGAGTAATATTTCATTAGCCAGAGTATAGAAGGGCAACTTTGTACGCGTTTTTTTATTTCTTTACCGTACTTGGGTGAAATAGTACATTACTGCAGAGGCCGCGAAATAGGGGATTATTGGCCGAGTAGTAATAGATGGCCGAGTGATAACGAGGCCATCTAGAGATACGAGGCCGACAATCCCTGTTCACGCCGAGGCTTGTATAGTGCTTTTCTCAAATAAATCCAAGGAAATAATTCAAATGTTCAATTTATTATATTCATATAAAAACAATTTTATTTCAAACTTAATAAAAAAAAACAAATTTATTTTTTTAAGCTGTTCGGGTCAATGTTTTTGCCACCAAATGATAAGATGATTCTATTTATTAAAAAATGACAACACCTTATTAATTAGATATTAGAACCGTTTTTCCCCCGAAGGGTAAAAAACGGATATTTAGGTGTTCGTGCCTTCGCTTGAACCACAGTTGAGATAACACCCTTGTAACTCAGCTTTATATTACTAGATTCCCTGTTGCGTAACGCCATCTATCGTATTTCCAAGGAACTACATTATGCCCGGCACGAGCGCCCGGCTGCTCGCTCCTCAGTACCTGGTGCCGGCAAGGCCCTTAGGCGTGGTTCAAGCTACGGCAGAAACCTAAATATCCGTTTTTTACCCTTCGGGGGAAAAACGGTTCTATTTAGGTGTTCGTGCCTTCGCTTGAACCACAGTTGAGACGTGTTTAAACTCTGCCGGCGCCGTGCTGGGCGTACAGTGATAAGACTATTCTTAATTTGATATATGTATACCAGGTAATAATTTAGTATAAGAATGAAAAACTGTGTAAGTTATAATGCTATATAATGGGCTATAAAACAAACCAAAGGAGATAACCTTCCTTTCAAAACTAATCCTTTTTAAACGCAAATAATGCAACTCGTTAAGTAGGTAAGCAACTAATCAGTCTTTAGCAATAATACTATAACAAATTATTAATTTTGTTAGTCACAGCGAAAATTTTCTTCACAAGAAGTAATTAAATTAATATTAAATATAGAATACCAAGAATAACAAAAATGATTTTACAAAAAATAATAATAATAATTCGACTTATTAAGTAGCCAGTCTTTGACAAGTGTTGCAATTATAATTAATTTAATTAACAGGTTCAAAATAGCTGCTAAGATTAGTGCTATTATGTCCCACGGTAATCGGCTTAACTTCTCTAAAATAGTGATTAAAGAACGTGTTCTTCGACCTCCAATTTCCTCTATTGAGAACCTCGTCTTAAATCCATATTTCTATGCGTCCAATTATCTGTCGCTACTCCTGCTCTGATGCTCCCTGCTGACGCCGATATATGCGCTTCTCTGAACAGGGTTTTAATCAAGCCCGCTATGACTGCACGTGAAGCGTCCTTAACCGTTCCACGTGTAGTAATAAAAAGGTTTCCTAATTGCCTTGTTGCACGACGCTCTCGCGACAAGGAGATTACTTGCTTGACCCAATGGATTATATCGAATCTCATTTCTGGCATGCGCTTGATGGACCATCCTGATTGTCTGTATGACGAACTATCTGTTTTAGATCCGTATTTTGGCCAAAAAATAATCTCATCATCTTTCTGCTCAAAGTTTTCGGGACGTATGCTTAACAATGTCAGATCGTGGACCCTTCTGCCTGATGCAAGTAGCAATAAAATTCCGGTGTGACGAGAGACTGCGAACAAACTATTACTATCGAAGTTGTAAGACTCCATGAATTTTAGCAAATCATCCAATTTCCATGAAAAAGGAGCTCTGCATTTTGGTTTCTTTGAAAGTATTCCTTTGATTACGTGACAGACTATTGGATGTGAAGCTATTTTGGAACTTCTATGAGGGTTGGCAAACGTGGCTACTACCGATTTATGGTCCAAAATAGTGCTCGGAGCCAGTTTTACTACGTCGAATAGATAGGAAAGAAATCTTGCTAAATCAGCCGGTCCAGGATCATTCACTTTAATATTGTTTGCAGATGCCCACCTACACCATCTGAGCCATGCTGGGCGGTACGTCTTTAAGGTGGATTTTCTCCAGGAAGCTTGTAGCAACTCTATTTCAGAGGCATCCCAGTTAGAGAGCTCGGTAGCCCAGCCCGTACAGTCCAAACCTGCAAATTTAGGTTGTGTATTCCCGGCGGCGGAAAGCCAGTTTCCAGGTCTACGAGATGTTGATTCAGATTCGGAATCTTCCATGGCCGTTTGGTGGCTCATTTCTTTATTGCCTGCGTCCAAAATGCTTTGTTCCAATCTGGTGCTACTAGGAGATAAACGCCTGTTGATTGTTGTAGATGATGAAGCACCCTCGGGATTAGAGCCGGAGGGGGAAATATCCAGCCTAGATTGTAGTGCCAACTTCGGCTGAATGCGTCGGTGTATTGGCTCTTCACATCCTTGGCGTCCTCTGATACATAGTTTGGAACCACTGCAGACCGCATCGACGCAAACAGGTCTATCTCCGGAGTCCCTAGAAACTGAAATATTTCTTTCACTATTGAAGGTTTCAGATGCCATTCCGGCAGATTCTTTGTCCTGGATAGGCTGTCCGCCAACCCGTTGTACGGTCCTGGAATATATCGAGCCATGAGGGAACAATTGTGTTGATCGCATAGGTGAAGAATCTTCAGAGTGGTTTCTAAGAGTCTCCTTGATTTCGGTCCGCCCTGCTTGGTTATATAAGCGGCTGCAGTTCGATTGTCTGGCTGCCAAACAACCATTCTGTCTCTTAATAATGGTCCTAGACGTTTGACGGTCTCGTAGAGTGCCCATAACTCTTTTTGGTTGCAATGCCAGCGTTGTTGCAATTGGGACCAATTTCCCCACATTTTTTGATTGTTCGCTATTGCACCCCATCCTGAGTTTGCTGCATCTGTGGTAATGAATATAGTTGGATTGACTGGATGTAGGGTTGTACTTTTGTACATGTTTTTTCTCCACCATTCGAGTTCGGCAAGGCTTGTGTTTGACATGGGATAACGCGAGTGACGCTTTGACTTTGGGAGTCTGTTTGAGTCTATTTGTAGCCAGCGACAATGTAGTCTTCCTAAGGGAACGGTGAATGTCGCGGAGTTTAGTTTTCCCAGTAGGATTTTTGCATCCATCCAGCTCCATTGTTTTTCTGTGAGGAATTTTCGGATTAATGCTGCAATCTGTTTTACTTTTGACTCCGAAAGCAACTTCTCGTTTTTGTTCGTGTCCCAAGTTATGCCTAAGTACTCGAGGCACTGGGTTGGCTCTTACTGAGACTTTGCTTTGTTGATAGTCCAGCCTAGATCTTCTAGCTTCTGCACTACAAACCTGGATTGTTCTCTCAATGTATCTGGATCTGAGTGGCTTACAAGGAAATCGTCCAAGTATACTATCATCTTTATGTTCGCTGTTTGTCTGAACCAATGTGCTAACCAGTTTGTTATTTTTGAGAAGGCATGTGGTGCACTTGACAGGCCGAATGGAAGGCATGTCATTTCGTAGGTTTTGTCTTCGTATGCCAAAGACAGGAATCTGCAATGCGCTGGTACTATCAGCACATGATAGTAGGCTTGCGAGATGTATTTTTACCATATAGTCCTTTGGGTTTAGGACGTTTGGTATCCGATGATGGTTCAAAATTTGAATCTGGGAACATGTACAAACTGATTTAACCTTTTTAGGTTGAAGATTAGCCTGTTTGTTCCATCGGTCTTTTTCCTTAAAAACATCGTTGACAGGAATCCCGTTTCGTGATGGTTCTCTCGAATAGCACCGTTGTCTAGCATCGCCTGAATTTCTTTTCTCATGTCCTCGGAAGGCCGTATTCTGAATGAGTTTTGATGGGTCGACAACCTTACCAAAGGTGGCTTTCTTAGAAACGGAATTCTGTAACCCGACAATGTTTTTAAAATTGCACGCGGAGTCCTCAGTTTTTTCCATTGCTCTAGATGGAACAACAGTTGGCCTGCTTTGAAGTCATTGCTTTTTAGGTCCTTTCCATTTGGTTTGACCCCCTGACCCCGTAGTCCTGCTAAGCGGTGGATTCCTCCTGGCATTGCTACCGGTATTCGGAGCAAAGTGTCTGTTTCCCTGTTTGAAATTTCCTCTTCGGGTTTGTTCTCTTTTATCATTGAATTCGGTTTTTTGAGGGGCTCTGCCATCGATCCTGTTTGCCCGGTGAGGTTTGGAGTGTTTTTTAAAAGGAAAAAACTTATGAATTCCGCCTTGATCTTTTACTGTCTGTGACAACTCTGGTTCTTGAAACAAGTGTAAATTTGATGGCGGGATACTATGAAGGACTTCGTGGAGCGCTTTATTTTTTATTCTATAGATATTTCTTCTCTGTTTAATGATCTCTGCTCGTCGTCCGCAGACATACTGAAGTAAGTCATCAGAGTTCTTTCGAAATTTTGAATTGCTCGCAAGGAATTCTTCTCCCACTTTCTGTTGCAGTTTAAGTGGCATTTTTTCACACTGCTCATCGAATATTTTTCTTTGTTGTAATAAACCGTTTGTCCACCGCCCAGGGTCAAATCCATTTTTTCCCATATGGATACGGATGTCCAGTTTGGCGTGATTCCTGCAAATTGGTTATTGACTTTCAGAGAGGAAAATACGGGCGTGGCCTGAAACTGTTTTTGTACTTCCTTATATTTTATTTTGCTCCAGCCATCCGTTCCCAATCTCTGAAAGTCTTTTCCTTGTTGTGCCAGTACTGGATCCGCCGTCGTGATGTTGGTCTCCGATTCAATCGTATGAGGCTTGAAGTTGTAAGCTTCAGCGATGTGCTGTTTCTTAGGTGAACACCCAGAAGCTTTGGCAAGTTGGATTTCTTTTAGTCGTTGTTCCGCCTTCTTAATCACTTCCTTGAGGCTCTGCTCGGTGGCGTCTTCGATTTCTGATTCACCTTGAGAGCCGCAGTCATCGCTGCTATAGTCATCTAGTGCTGGTGAACGTTGAGGCAACGTTTCTACATCGGCATTAGTACTGTCAGGAACTGACTCGAATGAGTCGTCTAAGGATGGAGCTTTGGTGGTCGTTTGTTTAAGATTGTCAATTTTTAAATTTTGTGTGGTTTGCATTTCGATCAACTTGTTAAATAGCTCCATCTGTTGTTGGAGTACAGCAGCCATAAGATGCTCGTTACTTCCCTGATTAATGGTACTTCTTTTTGGAGGGGGCGGGCTGCCCCTGTCCTCACTGCGGCGCTTAGAACCTCTTGAGGTCGGAGGTGGAGTGTATTCCCTAGTCTCGTCTTGGTGGTGTAGATCGCTAGAAGTCTTTTTGTGACCAGACCTCACTGAACGAGGTGTGCTGCAAGTTCGTGGCTTCGTACTATCTTCTTCTGCCAGCATTCTGGCAGTTGTTTCCCGATTCATCAGCTTGTTGCGAACTCGAAGTTCTCGAATATGTCCCATGAAGGCCTTATACGACGGGGCGTGAAGCGTTTCTACGACGCTGTGTGGTGAATATATTAAAGCTCTGCCGAGGGGCCACGATACCAATATCTTGCGTATGTACCGGTAGAATCTTTCGGAGAGGTCCTTGGCGTCGGGGTTGAATGCCCGTACGAGGTCGATAGTCGGAATGCCAAACCACAGCTTGCTGTCGGTGACTGCTGACAGTTCGTCACCAAACATATCCTTGTGGGTCAGATCGAGCACCTTCCAATCCTCCCAACCGGTAGTAGTTATTTATTATCTCCAAGATCGACAAGAAGATACGCTTCTCTTCGTCATCCTCCGGAATTTGTTGGGCTAACTCGCCCATTGTTATTGACTTACTCGCCATAATCTGTAACCAATGATTTCATTGTGAACGAATAGTATCTATTTAATATGTCGTGTCGTCTCATGATACGACACGGACAAGGCGTCGCCTTACTAGACGACACGTGTTTTTGATTTCGTCATGACATGGAATGACGAGGTCTCATCGTATTTCAAGATGGCATGCCATTCGTCGCATTGCGAGACTGCGCTTTATTCGACTGACGACAATGTACGTGTCGTCTAGCGCGACGATAGTCGTCTCATGGGACGACTAGCGGTCATGCACACGTCGTCTAGCAAGACGACAGTCGTCGTCTCATGGGACGACGTGCGACTTGTACTGACAGGCACAATGTGACGGTGCCTATCAGAGGTCACTGCGTCTCGTCGTTGGGCTTTTGGCACCGAGCGGAATAAATGTCGCTAGATGTAAGTAAAACAAGACACTTACCAACTAAATATATTATTTTGTATTGTAATATCTCTTCGTCGTAAAGACTTGCGCACGTGTTACTTGGCTGAGTTACAGAAGCGTACTGAGGAGCGAGCAGCCGGGCGCTCGTGCCGGGCATAATGTAGTTCCTTGGAAATACGATAGATGGCGTTACGCAACAGGGAATCTAGTAATATAAAGCTGAGTTACAAGGGTGTTATCTCAACTGTGGTTCAAGCGAAGGCACGAACACCTAAATGTTATATTTTTTAACAATAAACGTGATTCCTTGTTTATTTTATTGAATATCTGATTTAATCTAATTGAATAAACTAGTTAAATATAAGAAATAAAACGTAAATATACATGCACAAACTAAGTTTTTTTTTATTGGCAGTATGCCATAGATTATCAATAAAAGAAATAAACCCCACTGAAACAAAAGACAATCTCTTTGTTGGCTACGGCCAATATATAATGTTGTATGAAATTCCTTTATATCGTTCTAATTTGAAATTAGAACGAATCTTCAACAATTGCTATACAAAGACGTATTTCGCGTTCTATTACCACGATCATAAGAACGACATTTCCTTGGATGTTTGAGAAAAGTATACTATATAACCATCTTTGGATGTCCAGCTACCCCTGGAGAGGACAAAGAAAAATTTTACTAACAGATGGCGCGATACGTTTAGCGCCACGCTGCTGCATCGCGCTGTTATAGAATGCTACCGACCCGCCCCGGCTTCGCACGGGTGCAATGCTGATAAATTCTGCATGTATTATACCTATAAACCTTCCTCTTGAATCACTCTTTCTATTAAAAATACCACATCAAAATCCGTTGCGTAGTTTTAAAAATCTAAGCATACATAGGGACAGATAGACAGAAGGAAGCGACTTTGTTTTATACAATGTATAGTGATTAAATACCTTTAAGGCTTTACAAATTACCGCCCGTGGTTTTTCTAATGTTTTACGTCTTGCCTCAGCCAGACAAAGAGATTTTCTCCCCGCGTAATGAGCCGAACATCCTACTTAGGTACGGTCTAGTGTGACAAAGATTTTTCCTCAAATTATTACCCCTTTCCATAGAAATCTAACTTTTATTATTTTATAATAATATAGATTAGTTATGAATTGATGTGTAAAATTAAGATCCAAATGTCTAAGTCAAAATCATTTGAGTGTGCAATTAAGCTGGCATTAAGGTCTGTCTTAAGTTTGCATGTTCGGATTCGGACTCGTATAAGGCGATATCCCATTTCCAAACCGATTATCTAAACTCATTCTTAATATAACCTATAAAATAATATTCCCGGCTGCGCAAAGGCATCGACTTATAAATGGCGGCATCCAATGATAAGTATAATTCATGCGCTCAATGGAGGCAGCACAGAAGCCGGATGGGGTTAGCGGCGCGGGCGCATTGCGCGGTTACGCACGGCACGTCACCAACAAATATATACCCAAGCAGCATATAATCTGCATCAGCGCTTATTCAGCCCTTATACAACTAAGTTAATCAAAGGTTGTATAAGCGCAAGCGCATCTATAGTACTTAGGTATGATTTCGATGAAATGATACGTCGATGGAATTTAATAATCGATGAATCGTTTGTCTACAAAACATGGTAAACCAAGGAAAACCACTTCTTTACTAATTTGAATAATCAATTTTTCATTTAAAAATAACCGTCTTCAAGCGAAATGGAAAATACAATAACATTTATATGATTTTCTCATGGATGTCTTTGTCAGAACTCGTATAAGGAATATACATTTGAATAGGACCACACGGGAAGCACCAGATTTCGAATAAAAATAGAATCATCAAAATCGGTTCACAAAGTCAAAAATTCTGAGGTGACAAACAAAAAAAAACATACAGTCGAATTGAGAACACACTCCTTATTTTGAAGTCGGTATAAAAATGACAGAATTGAGATGCTATAAAGAATCCTCCAGAAGAAGAATCCAGCAGACCCGACCAACATCCCTATAAGCGTCTCCGGGGCCATAAAAAAATCAATTGAGCGATCAGAACAGACAGAAAAAGTCGTCACCAATCCTTAAATATTTTTACCTTTGCTAGTATTTGGCACGGTCTGCATTGTAAACACACGTGACGTTACTTATCACCCATCTGTAAACTTATAATAAATATGCCTAGAATCATAGTTAGCGCTTGAAATTGAATCCAGTTTTGGCTAGCCACGGGCTAAGTTTCGTCCGTGTGCACAGGGTACATCTGTCACAACGTCAATGTCACAAGCAAATCTCTACGATTGGTTCGCAGACACGCACACATGAAAACAAAAGCGGGTTCATCTTTCGCAAATCTGTACGTCTAGCATATCTGTGACATGCGACAAATACTACCTGTCACTTTCCTTTTAATACCGTGCGAGCAAGACGGGTGAGCTGAGTCACGCGACAAGCTAAGTCGCAGCAATATTTGCTAGCCCTGCCCGTCTAGCACAACTACACCCGAGGCCAAAAGTATGGAAACAAAGTTTATTCCTTGAATATTTAAAGTTTCCAATAATTATTCCTTGTTAGTAACCGTTAGGCTACCCCCAAAAGATAAAAAAATAGAACATCCACTATTAAAACATCTGCATATTGTAAACTAGGTTAAGTGGTCTGTGTTGTAAACATATATATATATACTTACTTAACTCCGGGACAAAGTGCATGTCGTCGTTTTTTTTATTGCCTTTCTACAAAATGTTGCACTGGCAATTTACATAAGCAGAATTTGCGTTATTGACTTTTAAAATGTTTATAATCATTTTCATATTGTGATTTTGTTATTTATTCCGTAAGGAAATCACAGGTTTGCATAGTAATATAATATAAGTTTGCTTCCATACTTTTGGCCTCGGGTGTATGCTTTGCGACTCTTGTCGCTCGACATAGCGCTACCCGTCACCCTCTCACAATACTGCACAGAAAGAGACAGGCAATTATCTCGCGCGAAAAGTCGCTTGCAACACTTTGCTAGAAATGCTGGTGTCGTATGAAGACTCTCGTTCTAGGCGTACTTATTTTAAGCGTGTGAAGTGTAATGGAGACAGCGCCCTCTCTGAATAGGCTCAGTTCATAATTTATATCATATTTAGTGCGCCCCGGGCCGTTGATGCTGGTAAATGATAGCCCTGAGGCCCGAGGGAGAAGTGTTGCCTTTAAATATTTGCACGTGGACTGTAATTATTTCCGACTGTACAGTCGGCAGCCAAAGAGGCAGAGTTTAAGCGATTTAACCGCTTATTGAGAAGTTCCTTCATGAATCCCAACCTTAATCTATCTTAATTTGAACAAAAACTGACTCATAAATAAAGTCGTTTTTCAGAACACAAAATGAAACAAAGCTCAGGCAAATACTTGAAAACCTCCCTTTTTAAAGTGGTTAAAAAGTAATTAGAAATTATTACCTACCTCGATGAGAAAGACAGAACATGAACAGCTATGTAATTTTAGACCACTTGTTAAAATTTGAAACGTGGAAGTTTAAGTTTGTACTGAGCAATTATAAGTCTAATTTATCAATCAATGTACCTATTTACTTTAAAATTTGAGCCCAAAAAAAACATAATTGTATATCACACGAAATAAAAGCCGATAGTTCGTCAGTGTGTTTATGTATTTGTTTGTTACTTCTCGCTCAAACCGCTGGACCAATTTTGGTAAACTTTGGTATGAAGGTAGCTGACACTCTGGATTAACACATAGACTACTTTTTATGCCAAAAAAATATAGTGTTCCGTGGGATGTGCGGCTAACACCGTGCGGCGCAGCTAGTTTGAAAAGATATCCCTAGTTACCTATTGCTAATAAAACAGTAGTATTTTGTAGTAGTAGGGCCTCGTGCAGGGTCCGTCCGGATTGTTACTACCGTCTTGCCTACTAACCCACCGCCAAACAGCAATGTTCGCATTGTTGTGTTCCGGTGTGGGGGTAAGATAGCCGGTGAAATTACTAGCATAGAGGCATTCTATCTTCGTCCTCCGTGTAGGCAAGCACTTGTGACTCCTCTGGTGTTGCAGGTGTTTATGGGCGACGGTTATCGCTTTCCATCAGGCGATACGTTTGCTCGTTTGCCCCCTATGACATAAAAAATAAAAAAAAAACAGCCAGGCTTTAGTAACATTGGGCAGGCCACGTCAGCCTATGAACCCGAAGAGATGGGCCAGCATAGCCACCAGTGGGTGCTCCAAAATGAGTGAAGTAGACGGGGCCGGCCCAGACGGAGATGGCGGGATGACATAGAGGCATTCCTCAGCAACTAGACAACCTGTAGATGTCAAAGGGGCTTTGCCCTTTGCCCAGTAATGGGACACTCCTAAAAGGCTAGCAAAAATAAGAAAACCAAGTATTTACCTCCTTATTGTTATTTATACATCAGTTCCATCACACATGCATTCTTATACCCTCACTTCCACTTACTGGAATGGTAATAATCGTATATACCAATAATATAAGTACGTGAATACGAACTTAAGTACTTTAAAAGTGTCACTTCAGTCTCTCAATGTTCCCAAACCTTTCTCCCATAAAACTGCTTGTTTATCACAATAATGGCGAATAACTTTGAGAGAAAGTTACAAATCCGCGCTTGGCATAAAGTCAAGGTTGTGAAAGGATTAAACGAATTGGATTACCATAAATGTATTTGGATATGTTTGAATGGACATCTATAATTTATTATAAAAGTAAAAATTAAATTGTTGTCCTTTCATCACGCCTAAACGATGGACCGATTTCAACAACTTTAGCTGCACATCCCCAGGTGGTTATTTATTTATTTATTCAAATTAGTTACACAGCATTAGGTACAGTAATTAAACCAAGGCACTGTGAACTACAAAATTATACATAAAAAAAACTTAAATCTAGTTGGATTTAGGCGACGTAACAGCGTGGCTCCGTTGCGTCGTCTGATCTGGCGCAGGATTCGGCAGATTGCCCCGGAACCGCCGAAACACAACACCCTTCGGCCAGAAGTCTGCGCTTGCGATTGTTAAAGGATACTTTAAGAAAGAGAGAGTAATATTGTACGTTTGCAATGTAAAATTCAATAACATTAAAACTAGCTTTGGCTTAATGACCCAAACATGATATTAACCTCCGAAACGAGAGCCACTCGTTCCGATCTTGCGCAGTTTCTCAACAGTTTTCGACTGAACAAGACTGCCACAGATCCAATTAATAACTAACTGTTAGTATTACCCCATTACACAAAAAACTTTTAGTCTTACCCCACCTTACCTTACATCTAAGACGTACCTTAAAATCATTTTTAGGGTTCCGTACCCAAAGGGTAAAAACGGGACCCTATTACCTACTAAGACCACTGTCCGTCCGTCTGTCTGTCCGTCTGACACCAGGCTGTACCTATCTAATGAAGCGTGATAGCTAGACCGTGGAAATTCTCACAAATGATTTATCTCTGTTGCGGCTATTTACAACAAATACTAAAAACAAAATAAAATAAATAGGTATTTAAGCGGGGCTCCCATGCAACAAACGTGATCGGTTGCGTTAACTTTGCATCTCATTTGTATCCGGCGCCAGTTAACCCTGCCAGTTAAGATAGAATAAATATTTGTACGGAACCCTTGGCGCGCGAGTCAGATTCGCACTTGGCCAGTTTTTTTCATTCACATACCGTTATTTTCAACCTTGTCAGACCAGACAGATGGATTGCATTGATATGCCGGAATAGACTCGTCTAAATTGCCTGTGGCGTAGCTTTCAGTTCCAAAAGGCAGTAAGTATTGGTCCCTCATATGTTATTACGGCCTGTCTGTTTTGGATGCGCATGCGCTTCACAGAAGCGGACGCTTGGGACAGTAAAGCCGTAAAGGAATAATATGTAGGCTGGTAGACTGCTCACGAGGGTAGGAGAGCCAGGAAATTCGAAGGAATGGGATTAGATGATTGTTGAGCCCCCATCAACTGACATAAACATTAAAATAAATAAATATTAAGGGACAATCTTACACAAATCGACCTAGTCCCAAACTAAGCAATGTTTGTACTATGGGTACTGGACTAGATGTGATATTTATTTATTCATGATCAGGACTCTTATTAATTATAATTAGGTATGGCTAACAAAGGAATCCGAAACCAAAAAGAAAGAATGGGTCCGAATCTCGCCCGTTCAGGCAAAATCGGCGCACGTCTGCAGCCAGTCGTAGCAACAGACAGGTTTCAGTGCGTAATTACGTCGCACTTTATATATACAACCTAAATATTATCCATCGAAGCTTTTCGCTTGGTTTCAGTAAAACCTTAATAAAGCAAATTATTTCAAGTAACGTTTCAACGTTTGAGAGTCACAGATTTAAGAAATTTCTGAATTAGGGTTACCTAAGATCGGATGGCTTAATTAATACGAAAAATAAAACATCCAATACAAATGGTACAATGCCACGGGGGGCATTTTTAGACTTAGTTTAGATTTAGTTTTAGATTTCGATAGACTTATTTTAATTGGGTCATTGTTTATTTTGTTCTGTTATATTTTTAATAAAGTATTATAAACATCCAATGAGAACATTTAAGTTTGCACTTATTGGTCTCTGCAATTTATAAACGTTACAGAACGGGTATAATCACCGAATATATTCCTTTTATATAAGCTTTTCTCCTGGAATTAGAAGCGCTTTTAAATTTACATCCGGTATTACACCTGGATGGAAAATTATTCATCACAATCTAAAAAAAAGTATAAGTATATCATCTTTGTACAGGGATAAAACAGAAACGAAATATCCATAATCAGGTTCGAATGGCGGATATTTATTAACCATATGCGCCATATTTTAATAATTAATTAGTTCAATTAATTTACGTGTATTGATATCGAAAAAAAAATCTTTTAGCGCGGTCTTTCAACTAGTTAAAAATTTATCCGGCTTTACCCCAGCATACCTTACGGTACCTGTAAACTCGTGGTAAGGGTAAAGCATGGTCAGTGTGCGGCTTTCGCTCTTGTAAAACAACATGTAGGAGACAGCTACAAGGATTACAGATGGGGAGATGTGTAGCCATTTGATGATTCAATCTAATGCGATAACATCTGCTCAGATAAATAGGTAGATAAACTTTGTTTATAAGGGCCTTATCACACTTCAGAGCGAATTTTGTATGAAGGCGATAAGGTAGCGAGTTCGCCGTGACGCTTATTTGTATCGAAAACTCAGTCACAAATCGCAAGTGTGATAAAGCCTTATAAATATACTACGATTTCTAATTCAAGACCAAAAAAACTACCAAAATGTACTAAAATAGAATATTAGTAAAATCCTTATTCTTCTTTAGACACTAAGATAATTTATTAATTGATAACTTTAACTCTGTTTTAACAAAATAATTAGATATATTTATTATTACATAAGTACGAGATGAGATAATAAAAACTTAAAGATCGGAGATTTTTGGTACAAAATCTGGGTATTGTACTTGTAACACTTGAGGTATTCAAAACATTTGGTGCAATAATTTACAAGCTCCGATGTCATTTAAATTTGGACAACTTCGACAGTGACGTATCTGTCGTAGTTTTTTTTGACTTGGATTAGAAAACCGAGTTTAGAACGATGGCGCCTTCTAGTAAGAGATAGATGAAGTTAAAAGTGAGGAGTCATGATTTCAGGAATAATGCACTTTTCTATTTGTGATTTATAATGTCATTGATTTACCGATAGGAAAAGGAATATATTTGCGTAAGTACTTATTAACTCAACATGTTTTTAACAATAATGTTACAGGGATAGTTGGACTTAGATTTAATTTATAGGATATTTTTTACCCGATCAAAGCAATGAAAAAGTGTAAGGGCCAAAACACAATTACAAGACACGACATCGCATCGTCGTACGACGCACTGTATGTCGAGTAGAACAAGCTAGCGGGACAAAAACAACATCACCCAATTCAGAAACCATTAATGAGGGTAATTGTTGTTGGTGATTACACTGGTAGGTTTGTCGTAAATATTTTTTTCTTTTTGTAATGAGGGTAAGTATATAAAACAATTGCATTCTTTGCATGAATTTAGTTGCATTTTAGCTTCGATTGCGATAACGTCTCACAAGTATATTTTATTAATTTTGGTTAAGTGCTGTGATGGATCCTGTTACTAAAAGTAAGTACTATTTTAAATACTATTATATTTTGATCTTTTTTACCTGTAACCTAGAAAAATATATCGTTATGTTACAAAGTTAAGAAAAAAAATCTTCAATTTCGAATTCATTGGAGTATAAGTAAAAATCCCCTCTTCTCCCCGACCTGAATATTTTTTAGGAAGTAGCTATAACCTCATCGATAACGATGGACTTTATTTTTCTTGCCCCTTTTTTGCCTAACATATATTTATTAATTTTTTTCTAGGTCACACTTTCAACGTGCCGAAAATCGCTTGTTTTGAAGAATGGCTCAAAAACTCCAAGAATGAACGAAATGGTGCTTTCTTCGCTTATATTTCGAAAATACAGGACTTAAGCGGCATAATGGAAGATTCAATAAAGGAAATCAAGACCGTGATTTCCCGATTTTCATCGAAACTTTCGGAAAAATGGGAAAGTTCTCGAAGAACTCGAGAACGCTTTTTGACAAGCAATAAGGAATGGCTTCAAGGTGATTTGACATTTACTGTGTCATACGATCATGCTGAGGCAGGTTGTAGTTCCAAGGAATCTCAACCGGGCCCTGGAAGACCTGCACTAAACATGGAAGATGCGAGTGCCAAAACAAAACGTCGACGTGTTGATGATTTGATCATGACATGTAGTTCAGAAGAATTATTAGTAGCTGCCGAAATATGTCGACGTGTTGATGATTTGATCATGACATGTAGTTCAGAAGAATTATTAGTAGCTGCCGAAATATCGTCTCGACTATCTGGAAAGCGAAACGTTGCTAAATTAATAAAAGAAGTCAGTGAGAGTCCTGACAGGTTGCGTGATCGGAAGAGCAGCGACCAGCAGCAGAAGCAGCAAAGGTGCTTGACGAGTGATGAAGCTTTGGCTTATTATGTGGACTCTAAATCAACGTCTCACTCGTATAAAAAAACAGGAAGTGCATTTACTTAACATGTTAATAATCACATCTCAATCAGTAAATAATAGCCTCAGGGAAAAGCCCCGCAAAAAAACAGGATCTCTCCCGTCAGAAGTATTAGATTTATTAATTTCACCCGAATATGTTGTCAGAAATAAAAATACTGTTTCGATTTCTTCCGAGGACGAGGATGAAGACTGTAATGATGACTGAATCATTACTACCTACTATTAAGAATTGTCTAGAGTTATTTGTGAAATAAGTACAATTATATGTATATTCATTAATTAATTGGGCCATTAAGATTATTTTTGTACGTTATTAGGTCTAAGTATTTTAATTTGTAATTGTTTGTGCATGTTAGTTTAGTTATTGTTAATTCTTCCCATAAATATATATTTTTTTATTTCTTGGTGTATCCAAATTTTGAAGATTTTACTAGAAATGACATAATATCTCAACTAGATAGACCTATTAGAAGCTTAATATTAGAGAAAATAATTTTGTCCAGCTGGCATGTTCCGAGCGAAACACTGTGCGACGCGACATCGTGCCACGATGCGACGTCGAGAGCTTCTATCTGTTAGTAAGAGATATATATTACTATCTCTTTCTAACAGATAGCTGCGTCCCTATCGGTCCGCCGGACCGTTCGATCGTCTGTTACGGCTTTTGGTCTTACCCCATACAATAAACTATGTTAATCTTACCCCACCTTCCCTTAATCCGGTCTATGCTGTCGCAGTTAAGATTTTGGTTTACATTCTTTGGAGATGAATGTTATGAGTATATATGACACATACATCGTAATAACAGTTTATTTTTAAACACGTTTCGCAAGTAACATCCGTTAGTTTGTTTCTGAGAAACTTTCTAGGTACCACTCTTTCATAAAATATCATAGATAGAGATTTATTTATTTATTTATTTATTATACAGTACATTGTGGGTTTACAGTATACCCAAAGCACCCACAATGTTAGTTACACAAATAAGTCACATACATTTAGCAAAATAATACACATACATACACAATTAGAATTAAAATTAAAAATTTACGAACATTGCGGTCCTTAAAAAAAATAGATACAAGTCAACTAAGTATAGGTACATCACATAAATTACAGCAAATAATTATTTAAAAAAATGTCAAAATATTTCATTAATATGGACCATTTGTCAGTGAGCACATCGGCATCCTGGACTTCTTTCAAAAGAGTATTGAGCAAACCGAGTCCTCGAGGTGTAGGAGAGTGGCGGGCGTGGCGCGTGCGCGTGCCTTCCGGAAGCACAAATAACTGAAGCCGGCGCCGGACACCTATACGCATATAATTCATTGGCACAAAAAGACGCATAGATTCAAGTACCACTGGAATATCTATCTCATTCTTTAGGATCTTACTATACAGAATAAGAAGATTTCGCTTACGTCTATACTCTAGTGTATTACTCTAGTGTATACTCTAGATATACAGGATGGAATACATTATATGGAAATATTAGGAGTTTTTCAAGTTATATGAGACTAGAATAACCTAGGAAGTTCACGGAGAAGGTAAAATTCCTAGTATAATATTTTCCTTCTTCGAATTCTGGTAAAAAGTGTCCTGTAACCATGTGCCCGTTTACCGAATATAACAGACATTTTATCTTTACAATTTTTTTTATTCTAAGAAATGTTAAAGGGAAAGCTTCCCTTTAATCGACGTAATGAAAGCTTCTATCTAAAAACATTCACATCCATTATATTTACAAAAATCAATGCATCATCCCACCATCAAGCCATCAACACTATAATACAGAAAGTGAAAATAATAAAAAAAACATCAAAAAGCATAAAGCCTATAACTTTCACAAGGTCGCGTGGAGCTGTCACTCTTTCATACAGAGTGACTTGCCTATATACGACCAACTTATATTAGTCATGTGGCGAAAATGTGAACTGATGTTATGTCATACACTTTGAGGTTTAGTCGTTTAAGACTGCGCCACTGTTGGTGGCAAATATATGGAAGTTTAAAGTTGTGACTATTATTGAGTGGTGTTGATATTTGAAATCGAATGTCATCGTTGTGAGAATATGGAAACTTGGAATTTACAGCGTAACGGTTATCGAAAAAGAAAATATTTGACCGTGGTTCTTGTTATTTGTAAGGTGGAAACATTTAATCTTATTAAAACTTTCGTGAGACATATTTTATTATTGTATTAAGCGGTTTACACTCACTTGAAATTGTCAGGAACGGCCCGACATGTTTCGAACTCGTATGGAGCTCTTCATCAGGGACGGCTGCCCGTACACCGCCGTGACGAGGTTGCCGCGTCGGTGTACGGGCCGTTCCTGACAATTTTACGTGAGTGTAAACCGCTTAATACAATAAGTGGAAACATTTAATTATTTATTTCTTTAGCATGTAGTTTACTTTTTTAGCCTATATTTTAGTTATTTAAGGTGTAAGTTGTTATTTAATAATGTTGATTTAGTTATGATTTTAAATAATATTGTGACACTAGATTAAATTCTAAAAATAAAGTTCAATAAAAACACGACCATTTTTATTGTATACTAAAATGTATCCACAAATCGGCCCTCCACGTGATGTCACCTTGTGGAAAATAAGACTGGCACAACACATAAAAGGAACAGCAATATAATTTCCATACTAAATCCGTCTTATAGTCCGACTGCATGATTTACTGCGCTGTGACGAACTACTTGTTGCCTAATAACTACGCTCATTTATTTTATTTTTTCCATTATAAATTATTAAATAAAAAAAAATAAGTAAAAAAGTAGTTATATTTTATTTATCATCCTTTATTTGGAATATCGATAAAAAGCCTGGTTAAAAAATATATCTTGTCAATTGGTAGTGAATTTTATTTACCTAAATAACCAGTTTTTTCTTAAGAGTATAATGAAGTGGGCTTTATGCCAGTGCTGACCACTGTTTTTATCAATTCCCTAGTTGTGGTAGTAGTAGTAGTAGTAGACATCACTTATCTGTAATGGATGGCGACGGGTGCTGTGTTGCGGGATATTAACACTTAGGTGGTCACACAATGTGGCGGCTAACCGGTTTAGGAAAAGGTTCCCAAACTGAAACTTTTTTTATTTTACCTTAGAAATAAATAATTAAATAATGAAATTTATTCTGCAAGTAGGCCACAAGGGCACTTTTACATGTCTGAGTGTACCGGCATTTCACAAGAGGAAACCACTATTGAGAAGAACCGCCGAAAGAAACTCAACAGTCACTCATTTTTTCAGAAGGGATAACTTAACTATTACAGTAATATGAACTTAACTATATTCTTGAAGAAAACATATTAAAATGTATTTTAAGATATAAATGAGGAAAAGTGTAAGAATAAAAATATAAACTACAAGAAAGTATGACGGTTTATTACAATTGAAAAAGAAAAATTTATTGCCACACCAAAATATAAAATAGATACATGGAATAAGCAAGAACAGTATTGTCAGTACATTGTCCACCCAAATTATTCCTTGTGACAAAAGGAGCGGACTCAGCATGTGCTGCGACAGCCAGGCGTCTGCGCAGTGCTGGTTTTCAGGCCGTCCCTTATCTCACTCTGAACCACATTGTCACACTCGTACTAATTACAATAATTTTGCCAATGATAATTTCAATCACATTGAGTCGTGCACTAAACAGCCCTGATACAGTTCAAGTCATGTTTAGAAAAAAAAAGAGACTCGCATTTCTGTTGAGCTGGGTGGTATCTTGAAGATGATGAGGGTTAGGATTTACTGCCCCTTACGTCACTGTTGTGGATTACATGCACCCAGCTACCCAGCAGCAGTAAAGTGAAATAGTTAATAACTGTATTATTTACTAATATTGACACCGAAGTCCCTAACAACATACGAGTACTTGATGCTAGACTTATATAAATATAATTAACCCTCTTACTAACTATTATGGAAGTCGCGGCAAAAAAACACCGCAATTCGAAATGATTAGGTATAAAAATAATTTTGAATGCTTATGTAAATTGTATTTTTTTCACTAAACAATGTAATTTTATTTGTTACAGGTAATTATTATTCGCTTATACATAATCAAGATGGTTTAGCAAAGGTATGTTTTTATATACGATTTTTTAAGCTATCTATTGATGTCCTCCACATTACATACATACAAATAAAAGTGGTACATTCACATCAACGCCGCAAACCATTAGTCATATTCATATAAGTTTTGGTAGCACACCGCTGGTCTAAAATCACTTACTCGTACCTACTGTAATTATTTTCAAAGCCAAGGTCTATAAACATATTATGTCGATATATTATAAGATATATCATGAACTATCTTATTATAATAACAATTGAAATGAACGACCTGCAGTTTGTAGTTACGGCAAGGACTGTGGAAAAAAAATTGGTCGAAAAGTTGTACCAAGCTTTTTCTCACTCCGCTAATCATAGAGCTTCATGGCGTAGTATGGTAGCATCGCGAGATTCACGAAAAAAGCGATAACTAGCAAGAGTCGACCTAACCATGACTACGATTGACATGACTAAGATTATTTTTCAGACGGGGCCTGGGGGGCTGGCCATTGCCTTTGAGATGAAGCCATGAATTTGAAGCCACAAACCCTGGGGTGGGCACTAGACCATACTGGGGTGGGCACGGCCCACCCGGCAACCTCCCTAAATACGCCTATGACCACAACCACTGTCAAGAGCGCACTACTACGAAGAACAAACTTTAGCCGGTAGTACCCAAGTGCAGCACACTTTGAGAGCCGTTTGTCCCGATAGCCCCGTATGATAATGCGTCTAATCGGGCGGTTAGCTTGTGGGAAAAAAGCGTTCGCAATTTACGACCGCCTAACTTATTAACGGCTGCGTGCGCGCAGGGTTAACACCAACCGCAGGCCGCAGGGTATTGTGCAGTTCTTCAAGAGCGGAGTAAATTGGTTTTTAAAGGGTCGGCAATGCGCGTGTGATGCTCCAGGCGCCGCAACCGTCCATAGACGGCGGTAACTGCTTAACACCAGGTGGGCCGCATGCTTGTTTGCCACGGAAGGAAACAGAAAAAAAAATAAAAAAAAAACCATAGAAAAACTAGATGACGTCATAACTCCTTCCAGCACTAAAATTCAAAACGGCTCTCTTTCTTGAAATGTGCTTAGGGTTCAAAAGGTTCATCCTGCCAAAGAAAACCTGATCATCAAATGTACCTATAATTTATTTTGAGCGAACACGGCCCACTAAAATGTTGTTTATCTGGAAAGCGATGGCATTAACTATACGAAGTTCGAATATCTACATTCTAGTCCCTGTTCGGTCGGTGTTGACCCATTTCAGCAGTCAGCCTACCCTTATACAGCCAGTCTTCTAGACGTGGCATATAATGTAGTCATGAAAAACTTGACCAACGGTCAAGTAGTTTGTCTCGTCGGTTTACGGGTGTTCTATCTTGTAAATTAGTAGTTTCTTAGATTTCTATTGTCGATCTTGACGGGCTTTTTTTTATGAAAAATAAGTTTCTGACAAAATTAAAATACTTTAGCATATTATTCGACCATTATCGCAATTATATCTTCTTTTCTGCTATCTAAAATTATTGACTAAAAGGTATTCTTTTTGTTAGGCTATACACTAAAACGGCAGTACGTCTAGCAAATAAATAAAATAAAAAAATAAAATAAAAAACTTTGACCCGCGACTCATGTCTCGCGACATAGCATCATCCGTCACTATCTCATAATATTGTACAGAAAGAGACAGGTAGTATATCTCGCGCGAGTAAAGAGTTGCGTGTCAAAGTTATGCTAGACGTGCAGGTTAGATTGAACAATTTTTGGTACATGGGTAGTTGAGTATCGACAAAATGGTAATTTAGGTACGATACCTTTTACCTGGATAGAGAAAAAGATGGTCATGTTTTTATCGTCCCGTAAACGAAGTTGCCAGTGGTCGTAATCTATTTATACTTAAAAAAAAATAAAAGAGCTTGTCTATGATACAAACCCGATTAACATTTGTTACGCGTCTTCAATTATGTTCTTCACTGATGCCAATTAAAAGATAAGGAAAAGGATTATTTTTCTTCAAATCTTTTAATTGTTATCTCATGGGTATAGCGAAGTGAAATTGCATTACAACTAAATAAATATTTCTACTAAATAATTATTGCACATGTATTCATGTCGATGCGGTTTTGCCAGGGTTAAAAATAAACTGGAATGGCTATACGCGCCTCACGAAATATTATGAAAGGATAATATTTATATTTTGAGGACGCGGTTGGTGCAGTGGTAAAGCAGCTGCCTACTGAGCCGAAGGTCCTGGGTTCGAATCCCGGCAAGGGCAAATATTTGTGTGATGAACACGAATATTTGTGCCTGGGTCATGGATGTTATTTGTATTTAAGTATGTATTTATATATATAAGTATGTTTATCGTCGTCTAGTGTCCATAACACAAGTCTACTAGAGCTTACTGGGGGACTAGATTGATTTGTGTGAGATTGTTTGATATTTATTTATTTATTTATCCTTTAATTTTTTTTTGTTTCCTTTCATTACGTGAATTGACAGTCCAAGCAATTTATTAAACCGGTTGTTGTAATGTTTGTCAATCGATCTCAGTAGAGCAAGCATATCTTCGCTTCGCTTGTCACGTGACTCGACATCACCTGTCTTTCTCGCACGGTATTGAAATAAAAGTGACAAAAGAGTCGCGTGTCACAGATATGCTAGACGAGCAGGGTTATCATACACAGTACCTATTGCTATATAAATGAAAGACTGTACCACGTAGGTGTCCCAAATTTCTTAAACTCGAAAATACAAATGCCATACACAGTCATCATAAATTGTCAGAGGTCCTTGATTTGCGACGTTAGTGATGTGGTATGACCAAATTAGTTAGATAATTTATATTTGACTTGTGATTTTAGGATTTTTTCTGTGAGCACCGTCGAGCACATACATTTTTTTCTAATTCTGACGTTTTTTTAAACGGTTTTATTTAGCTTGCCCCGTTTGTTTATTTATTTATTTGGGTCAAATCTAGTAATTGAAATTTGATCCCCTTCCTGTTAACGTATTGATCTGAAATTTGGTACAGATCTTTAGTTTTGGTGACAATATAATTTAATACATTCGGTATTATTGTAAATCCAAGATCGCCGCCGCTACAAAATGGCGGATTACATATTTTACCGCTACTTCCTTTATATGGGTATCAAATGAAAGGGCTTGATTAGTAGAATAGAGTTCTTTATGAAAATAAAATGAAAATCCAATATGGCCGCCAAAAAAATGGCAGGTTTATTTTTCTTTTCATAACCCCTTCAATATGGGTATCAAATTAAAGCTCTTGACTAGTAGAACTTTGAAAAATAAATGAAAATCCATTATGGCCGCCACCAAGATGACAGTTGATTTTTTTTCACGACTCCTTCAATATAGGTATTAAAAGGAAGGGCTTGAGTAATAGAATACTGTTATATGCTTTGACAAATTTAAAAACTAAGATGGCCGCCGGAAATGTCAGATTAATTAATTGTTTCAATATGGGTGATGGATATCAAATGAAAGGGCAAGTCGAAAGCTGCATAGTGGATCGTAGAGTTTAGAGCAGTCAATACTTAACAGTAATATGAATGATGAAATTTAAGCAACTAATCAATACCAACAATATGAGGCCAGGATAACAGGCCAAAGTGAGAGACAAAGAGAACTGGTAGCGTCCAAAACACCTGAGCAATATGAGGCCAGGATAACAGGCCAACGTGAGAGACAAAGAGAACTGGTAGCGTCCGAAACACCAGAGAAATATGAGGCCAGGATAACGGGTCAACGTGAGAGACAAAGAGAACTGGTAGCGTCCGAAACACCTGAGCAACGCAAAGTCAGGTAAAATAACCAACGGGAACGTACCCTACAATCATCTGAATCATCGGGAATCATCTGCAATTGTTCGAAAATACTATTAGTACTTTGTTCAGTCTCGTTTGTGAAATTTGCACCAAGCGTTGCCACTCGTATCCTAATCAAGTACATACAGTACGTACAATACTGGCGCATTAAGATACCTGCAGAATTATCTTCAATAACAACGTTACTTTTATGTTCCCGCTGCCAAACACATGTCACCAGTAATAAAACAATAGCACCATCAAATGCTTTCTGGAATAATCTGGATCCAGGTTCTATATCAGACGTGATTGAATCGCTGACCCAGGCAGAGCAATGTTTACTGTGCAGAATCATACCCTTTATTTTTAATTACTGGGCTATAAAAAGCCCTTGTAATAATGAGGCACGTACGTATGTAACAACATTAAAAACTAAAAACTTGAAAATAAAAAATGAGTAGAAAAGTTTTTTTAAGTTAAACGGTTTTATTGAAAATGTACTAAAGGGTAAAAAATAATTCGGTAGGTCCTAGGTACCATGACATCACCCACTCTCCTCTTCAATCTAGGGCACTGATCAGACAAAAAATAAAATCGTTGGGCGACGTGTGAAATTTCTATCAAGTCAACCGCTATATCATGATAAATGCTATTTACATATTTACGCAGGTTACGTGCGCCCAACGATTTTATTTATTTTTTGATCAGTGCCCTAGATTGATGAGGAGAGTGGGTGATGTCATGGTACCTAGGACCTACCGAATTATTTTTTACCCTTTAGTACATTTTTTAAACTACATACATATATTCAATATCTCTGCAAGAATCACATCATCGCCTGATTGTTTTGTTGCTGCATTAAGAAATGATAAAGGCTTTGCAATTTAAATACCTACTTCGATAAAGTTTATTTACATATTTATTGAATACTGAAACGGTCAATATTACAATAATTGACCTAACCCCATACTAAGCAAATATTGCAATTTAGTCATATTCATATATAACGTTTTATTATCTTGCCAAGCTAAACAGACCTAGTTTCTATAAAACGTGTATATTATGTATAGATTCAAATAGTATTGTAATAAAGATAAGTTTTAACAAAGTGTTAGAGATGGTTTTTCCATAATAACTGTGTAACTAAACAATACTCGCTCCAGTCTGAGTAGCGTAACTTGCCGCAAAAGTATATGGTGCTAGTAATTAAAGTATATGTAGTATTTGAAACATTGATAACGTAAGGGCAACACTAGTAAGTTCAATTTTTAAACAATGGCGCCTGCAAAAGTTCACACGCGCTATCCAGAATGCCACCAACGAATTTTTAAATGACATTGACATAATCAACCTTACAGCACATAACAATATGGTGTATAATGATGTAGTATCATGAGTCGCACGACGTTGACCGGTTGTGACCAACATTTTTATTAAGCCAAGTGACTTTGGTTACTCTTTTATACTGGGTTTTTTTCGTATTCGTGACGATTGCAGATAAGTAGGAAAACCTAGCCGTTTTGTAGCAACACCTAGTGTAAAATACCCAATGATTGGCACACAATGTTACCAGTTATTGACACCAATTATAATAGGAAATTCATCACTAATACCTTTAAATGGACTATAGGTAGATAGTGCTCATAATTTCAGATATGCCGAAAATAGAGTAGTTTTGAGTTATAAATTAAAAACAGTTAAACTATACAAAACTACAACACAAACAACCAATAATATACAGCTTCAGGCCGTTTTGCAAAAAATAAAAGAGTGGAGTATCTATTGTATTTTGTTTTGTGATGTTTAAAATACTATAGATATCCATGCTTTTCTTATAAAAAAAAGAAGGGCCTTTTCTGTTTTTTTACAACTTTTGAGGCCGACGGCTAAGTTACATTGGTTGGACTAATGTTATTGGCTACACTTACTTAAGTTGCCCAGTCATGTAGCCCATGTCACATAACGTACAGACAGTGGAATATTTAACACTAACACTGTGAGATGTGTATCATATCGGTACTGTATAAGTAACGCATAAATTAACATACCAAGTTGACATTGAAACGCTTTCGGCCTATGTGAGAAAACATACATTGTTTGTTTTGATAACCGTACTTTTATGGCTACATTGTTGTACTTGAATCGAACTTTTAATTTGAAGTTTTCTCACAATAGAAAAATTTAAGGAATGTTTACAAATACTGTTACTGAACTAACTAAACTTGAGCTTTGCGACCCGATGCAATTATTTATTAGGAATATCTCGGTTTCATCGCGACATTATATCGGAAATATAACCATTCTGCTATTCAAGCTACATTGAATGATATTTTTAGGTATATTTTAACGGAGATATGGTAAGTTTTTACTTATTGCTCGCTCAAATGTTTTGAATTTGGTCGATGACCAATGCTTGACAAATCGCTACTGACGTTTAATATTGCAAATATATGACGTATGCACATTATTTCCATATGAAAGCTGTTTGTAGCGCCACTATCCCTGGGCACACCGGGTTCACTTGTTAGGCTATAGTGTACATACAAATAAATAAGAAATGTGGCCACAAAATAGGATTCTTCTTCTTCCTCGCCTGTTCCCGTTACGCGGGGTCGGCTTTCTTGATCTTGAGGTGCTATTCGCTTCGATGATAGGTGTCTTCTACAGCTAGGCCTAAATCCTTTATGTCTCTCTGGACATTCGTCATCCAGGTAGTTTGAGGCCTACCTCTCCCTCTTTTCTTCGTAGCCATGGAAAGGCACTTTCTCACTACATGGCTAACAGGTCTGCGCATGACGTGTCCAAACCACCTTAGCCTGGACTCTTTGACTTTGTCAGTGATTGGCGCTACTCTAAAACTACCACGTATATGATTCACCCACAAAAATAGGATGACAGAAGAATATTGATTCTTTTCTATATTAGAAATATAAAATTAAGATCTCGGATAGACATCAGACACAGTGTGAAACGTTGAAAAAATGCGGCAAGTCAGACTCACAGTCAAATGGGCCGATTGTCAACCGTTGTCATTATCATTACATTATTGGATAGTATCCGCTGTGGTGAAAGACTTGAGGTTGACAATTTGCGTTTGCAAATGATGCGACAGACCCAGTAAACTAGTAGTGGAACGTTTGGCTTGTGGTCCAATACAAGAACGTTTTACAATTGATTTATAGCTAGAAGTGTATCTTTTTTATAGAGCTATAATTTTCACATACTAATATATTTTATATAGAGTACTTACACATAATCGCATGTAATCTGGATGACGCTAAGTTTAAAAACCTACCTTTCTGAATATACAGTCCGACAAGAAAGTTTATAAATTAATAGAGGCAATACTGCATTCGTTTCATTTTCTGTCTCCGTAAGTATGACCACGTGTCTTCTTACCGCGCTCAGCTCGGCTGGCTTCCTATCCGTCAACGACGTGAAATGCGAATGCTTTGCACTCTCTTCTCAATTCTCAAAGACTCGAATTCTCCCGAATACCTCAAAGACTTCTTCCAGTATTATGGTTTAACTCTTAACCGTCAATTTCGCTCTTCTGGCAATCTATCTCTTTCTATCCCTCCTCACCGTACAGGTTTTATGTCCAACTCGTTTACCGTCCAAGTGGCCCGCCTCTGGAACCGCCTTCCCCTCAGGATCAAGCAAGCCCCGAACAAGTTAAATTTTAAAAAATCCTTGCGTGACCTCTTCTTTAGCAGAATGGAGAAATCTTAGCATGTCTGTTTTGATTTTTAGTCCATATATATTTATATTATGGATATATAATAAACATATGTATTTATCTAAGTATTTATGTATAAAAACCTATTTAAGTTAGTTGCACCGCCCACAACTTATCTGCTTTGCCCGATGGTTGACTGGTAGAGAATGCCCTATGGCATTAAGTCCGCCTTTTGTACGATCTGTTTTTCTTTTGTGCAATAAAGATTAAATAAATAAATACTGGGGGGCTTCCGGTCCGTGACTCAAGATGGCCGCATGCGTTTAAGTTTCGTTGTTCGTTACCTATTTATTCATTTTTGTTGTTCAATGTGTAGTATTGATAGCGTATTGTGCAGTGATCTAACGTATGAGTGAATAGCTAAAGAAGAATTCAACTTGAAGCGTTCATAGCCCTTCCTGGGTCTAGGCCCGATAGTTCCGTGTGGTTTTTTGTAAATCGCTATCACTTTACAAAAAGCACGATTTTCTCAACTCACAGTACAACGTGGTATCAATCCTCTATCTAGTCGCCGAGTGCAATTGGCAACGAGACATTGGCAGTAGCTAATGGTCGCTTAACTGTAACCGGTTGCCATTTTTAAAAAAATAGAGGCAATTCTGTACTTTCGTCCCGTTTTCTTCGATTGATTAGAAAGGGACGACACTACAGTATTGCCACTTCTGAATTTGTAGTCTTTTATGTCGTACTATAAAAATAGTTAAAAGTATCAAAGTGGAAAGGAAAATTGAATGGACGTCCACCGTGCCTATTGTTGACGGGATGAGACATTGTCGTGGCCATATAAAGGTAAGCGCAGTTAAAATAGTTTTTCATCGCGTTTGATCTCTGTATCGCAATGCTACTGGTATATAAAAAAAAACTTACTATGGAAAACGACCAATCTATAAAAACAATCATAAAATCGCTATCACCTACTAACTTAAAACCATTGACACAGTTTCATTGAAGCAAAACCGACTGGTATCAACCTCTAAGTTTATCTCGATCGCTTGCGGAAAATAACATCTCACCAATCATTATCAACAAACTTATCCAGACCGCTCCTTTAACACTACAGCTAAAGAATCAAAGCTCTCGATATTTTGGTTATATTGAACATTAGGTTCAAAATAACAAATTTACTTAGACCTTTTCTTTAGAACAAAAGTTTAAGAGTTAAAGCTATTGTTATATTGGCATTAATAGTTGGTAATTTTGTTGAAAGTGGGAGATGCGAAATGGTTACAAGTACAAGGTAGGAGAAATTCCCAGAGTTTCTTAACGAAAGGAAGGGTTTTCTCAGGATGTAGTTTTCTATTTAACTGTTAACAGTATCCGCCCTGTTTCCAATTAGTTAGATGGAATAAAACGAATGTCTTGTTATAAACATTATATCTAGATTTAGACGTGGCTAACGAAGTCTAGAAGCAATTAATGATGCAAATAGTGTCAAGATCACGCGGTTTCTAAAAGGAACGCTAAAATCCTTTCAGATGTCTGCTTTCGAACTTTATAACAAATCATATTACTAGCATAAATATTGAAATTACAGTTGTCTTAGAAGTTATACTTCAGGTACAACGTTTCTATTGTTTCTAGAGACTAATTGGTTGAGGTCTCAGCAATAGAATTATGTCTATTTTGTTAACCTTTAAATGATAATTTGTAAATAGGTATCAATGCAATGAAAGTGATGAATGTCATAACGGATTTTTCAACCAACGTCATGTTAAGACTGTGATTTTGCTTAATTATTAGGGATATAGGGCCCTGGTTGGACATTTATGTCTAATTATACAAATGTCAACCATTTCTAAACCGTACGAAAATCACCTTTATCAACTTTGCTTCCCACATTTACGTACGGCAAATATACTAGGAACGAATTTCGTAAAATTTGCGTGGATTTTCGTGCTCTCAGCTACAGCATATCACACACCCATTAACACCAATCTCGTTCCATTACAGCCATAAAACTTCAATCCAAATCTGTTCTTCCACTTCCGATCGTGATCTACCTGCGTGAATCGGAAATTCAAATCGATTATGTAAAAAAAAATCGAGACCAAGTTGAAGAAAGTGACGATTCTGTTGAGTAACATCCGTATCTGTTAAGTCACGATGCTGAGTGATATATCGGTCCAGTTTTTATGGAAAACGTAGGGAAATTTGTAAACAAAGTTACTTAAGAGTTCGGAACGCGCTTTCGTAATTTGTCATTCTAATTGTGGAGTTAACATTACCATAGAAAGAAACTGTTAAGAAGATTATCTCTTTGGATATTCGCATAAGCTGCCTGACATTGATATTATTGGTTACTAGTACTAGCTGGTCCTCGCGGTGTTGCGGTATATCAGGGAAAAATCTGTTAAGTAATCCAGGGTGTAAGCTACTTTCGTACCGAATTTTAACAAAATTGGAACATCCGTTTGAGTGTCAAGAAGTAACAAACATACAAACACACACACAAACTTTCACCTTTATAATATTAGTGTGATTTTGTTTCTATAAAATGCGACACGATTGGTCCTGAAACTTGGCGACAAAATGAACCAAGTTGTGTGTCGCTACGACTGGGTACGAGCTACGACTAGCGACTGGGTAGGTACGAACAAAGGCTGAAGCAGGAACGGAGCAGCCAAGTGCACGTTCAGTTACATACGTTATTATACTCCATGCCAAGCTAATTGTTTATTACGTAAAAAACGATTTAGGAAGGGAAGGGTCTGAACAAGTGGAGCCAGGGTGACCCCGGCTCCACACTATCCCGAAGTTGACCGAAGCGAAGTCGACCGAAGTATGAGTTTCTGCAGCGAAGTACACTCCACACTATCATATTCACCCAACTTCGGTCAACTTCGCGACTAGTGTAGCGCCAGGGTGAGAAATTGTCTAGATAGATCTTACGCAAGGGGAAAGGGTGTCAAGAAGTACCTAATAAACATTGTCTTCGTAATAAACCAATTTATCTGCTCCTTTAAGGTAGAGAATGCCTCATGGCATTAAGTCCGCCTTTTGTAAGATAACTTTTCTTTGATGCGATAAAGATAAGATACGCAACGGCACTCGCAATATTTACGATACTACAGCCGCACTAGACACAGACAGTCCAGTACCCTTACCGTGAGTCAATGTGACCGTACTCGCTAGCGACAGCGTAAACGATTCGTATGGACAATAGTACAGCGCCCCTAGCGATTACTATTTAGAACTACAATTCTCCATAGAAATCCTTTACGCAGTGTCGCTAGCGAGTACCGTCACTGTATCGTGGTAAGGGTACAGACGGTCATAGAACCTGCGCAGACGCACGCTCGTAAACACGCCAGGACGCGCGCATCACTCACGTTTTTGTCGGCGCCTGTTCCGCGTGGCACTCGTAAAATTAGCGGCGCGGTGACAGCAACGGGGCCCTTTTTATGGCTGGTCAGAACCGGTGGGACGCTGGTCGTATTTATGGATCATTTGTCTGTGTTGCGCGCTGATCAGCTTAGCACAACTTACCTGGTATCACCCATCTTCACTGGAAAAAAACCTCGTAAGGGAATCAAAACCTACATATATTATGGTACTTCCCGTTGACCTAGAATTTTGAAATTTGGCAAGAAGCAACATCATTATAGCACAAGGAAAGGAAAAAGCTCGAAAAACATACAGTCCGTCTGACACTATAATACCTACCTATACCCTGAAAAAAATAGCTCAACTAGTTTACTTGAGAAATAGTCAAATTATGCTTAATTACCCAAATTGTGATGAAATTAATGACGAGAATGACAGTCGCAAGTTAAATGCTTCGGCAAGTATGACCTGATTCGAAGGTTTTATTAAATGTCAATGATCACCATTGTTTTCAGAAACAATACGTGACCTACTCATACTCATATTGGATGGAAGTTTTGAAGCGACAACAAAACCAGTGATTGAAGAAACTACGTTTCCTTGCGGGATCGAATCCGAAATGATGAGATACGCAAGAGAACCAAGGTTGTGGATATAGCTCAGACAGTCGGTAAAGTAAAGTGGCAGTGGGCGGGGCACATTGCTCGTAGAAAGTTGGGGCAGATAGGTTCTTGACCACGGACCGGAAGACGCAGTGAGAAGGTCCCAACAAGGTGGACTGACGACCTGCTTAGGATCACGGGCATAAATTGGATGAGGGTGGGGAGAACTTTGGGCTTGGTCTTTGTCCAGCAATGGACGTCTATCGGCTGATATTATGATGATGATGATGATGATGAAGAAATTACCCGATTTGACCCAATTATGTTCATTATTTTATACTTCTCTGAATCATCGTCATATTGTCAAATAACATAATCACAGTCGTAAATAATATCCAGATGGATTCTTAATTTTAATACCCGAATATTGAACTTATAGCAGCAGAGGCGTGGCATGAAACCAAAGCTCTGGGTAAGCCAGGGCCGATTTTCCAAAAAACAATAGACAACATTATTTTCCAAATTTGGGAATTGGGTTACATGAACGCCACTTCACTGATTGGCAGCAGATAATAACTTTAACTTCTTTTGCAGTTAAATTCAACACAAATTTCAAAAATAGGTAAAGATTTAAGTATTTTTTTTTTACTTCCAAATCAAACAACGCGCACGTGACCAGTTCACTCAACCAAACCATTGAGTGAAAACATTCAATTCAATAAAAACACTTAATCATTAAATGAAAACAAACGGAGGTAAGATCACGATCTGCGAGTCGTGATAATCCGGAGACAAAATCTGCCGTGCTACGGTAAAAAGTCGTACCTTACTATGAAATCCATGTACGATATTACCTTTGGCGAAGCAGGGCAGGCATCTTTAGGTACAACAATGAATTTGTCCGTGCGTGGCTAACGGTGTGTGTCGTGAAATATGGCGGATAAATAGAAAATATTCGATATCCTCTCCAAGAGTTGAAATAATTGGTGGGAAATTTTGCGTGCAGGTATTTAATCTCCCCTTTTTTCTTCACCATAATTCTTTGCATATTCAACCATCTTTGTACGAAAATAAGTTAAAAGTCACTTAGTCGTTGCGGCTGCAAATCCTAATCAATATTATACATTAACGAGTCGCATTGTAATCAATGCCCAAATGAAAGAAAAGAAAATTGTATCATCCCAGAATTGTAATAATTCGGATTGCGGAGACAAACAACAGTGTGAGTCATGAAATGTAAATGGAAAATATAAATATAAAAGGGATGAATATTGGATGTTGGATAGTTCAAACAATATTTGAGAAGTTTCTTCCATTTCTCAATTTATAGGATCAACTTGGAGGTTCATCTTGAATAAAAAAAAGATCTAAATCGGTTTATAAATAACGGAGTTCTGAAATAACAAACATACGTCCGTATTGAAAACCTCTTTTTTTCATTAATTAAGGGTAATAGTAGAGTTGCTAAGCCGCGAAATTGTGCGCATCGGGTTACAAGCATAAAATTTCTACCACACATAGAGCGTTTCACGGTGATTATTTTCAGATGTGGAGGGAAGTCAGATTCGTCCCCTGTGTGGTGGGAGAGCGGGGTGAAGAGGACCAAGTACTGCTCTTTTTCCTTTTTTTATTACTGATCAGTTAAGGCTATTGGGGCTTGTGGGACATCGTTTTCGTGTAAAATAGATATCAGTTATTAATTTTTCATGTTATTTAAGAATAGTTTGATATAAAAATTTGGGTTTATTGCCGAAAAGGTAAAAATCAGAACAAGTTTTTTTTATTCAGAACGATAAATTATTTATCTATCCTGAATATTTACAATTTAATAAAATATTACTAAACAGGAAATTTAATCTTGTTTTTAAAAATGTATACATATTGGGCACCTCTGATACAAAAAGTACCTTGAAAAAAATGTTGATGTTAAGCTTACCCTGCGTGTTCTAGTACATTTTGCTAAGTCGCGAAATTGTGTACATCGGGATACAACCACGAAATTTCAACCACAGATGGAGTATTCTGCGGTGATTATTTTCAGATGTGGAGGGAAGTCAGATTCGTCCCCTGTGCGGCGGGAAAGCGGGGTGAATAGGACAAAGGAGTCCTCTTTTTCTTTTTATATTACTGATCAGATAACGCTACTAGGACTTGTGTGGTGTCGTTTTCGTGTAAAACAGATATCAGCAATTCATTTTCCATGTTATTTATTCATAGTACCATATAAAAATATGGTTGTATTTCCGAAATTGTAAAAATCACAACAAGTTTTTTTTATTGAGGGAGATAAATTAGTTATATTTCCTGAATATTTACAACTAAGAAAAATATTTCAAAATAGCAATTTTAATCTAGTTTCTAAAAATAAATAAATATTGGGAACTCTTCATACAAAAAGTAACTTAAATAAATTGTTGATGTTGAGATTAGCCCGTGTGCTCGTGATACATTAGCAAAAAATTATTTTTCACTTCTCATGCTCTAAAAGTTCGACTTTATGCTGTGCGTAGGCGACATAAAGTAGCTTTTTATGCTCTAGAGCATAAAGTAAAATCGTCGTCGAAGACCAAGGCGATCGGTCCAACAGCCACACGAACAACATAAAACTTTATAGAATAAACTCTTTATTTTTTTTCGTTTCGTTAGTATTCTAAGACCAAGGCAAAATACCAACAGCCAAAGTACACAATAAAACTTCTTGAAATAAATTTGTAATTTTTATTTCCTACTATCATTTATTACTTTTTATATTTATTTCTATTTTAGTAAATCAATTTACTATATAATTTTAGACTACAACAATAATTTATCGTAGTAATGAAAAACTAAATGTTTTTAAATTTTAATTAAATTAGTTTTTAAGTATAAAATTTACACGATGTAGTTTAATTTTCTCGCAATCTAAGTGAAAAGTAGAGTGTGCAACTCGTCCATAAAACGCATTTTACACTCGACTTTATATTCATCGTATCTCGCATAAAATTGTGCGTTTTATACACTTGTTGTACAATCTACTATTGTTTTAATTACATTAATTTGTTTTTCTAGAACGTATAAAGTAAAAATAATATGTAAAAGCATGTTAATAATCATTATTTAATGTATTTAAGGAAGCGAAATAGGATGCGTTCGGAGATTTACGTTAGTTACGCCGACGTAAAGATATATTTTAAGCTACTGTTTGTATGAGAAGTGCCCAACATGCATATATTTTTAGAAACCAGATTAAATGAGCTTTTTGAAATAATAATAATAAGTTGAAAATGTTTACGAAATTTAACTAATTTACCTCACTGAATAAAAAAACTTGTCGTGATTTTTACCTTTTCGGCCATTACACCCATATTTTTATATAGGACTATACAAAACTAACATAAAAAAATAATTTTTGATATTTTTTTACACGGAAACGATACCAAACACGTCCTGGTAGACTTAACTGACCAGCAATAAAGAAAGAAAAGAGGGATACTTGGCCGTATTCACTCCGCTCTCCCGCCTCACAGGGGACGAATCTGACTTCCCTCCACATCTGAAAATAATCGCCAAGGAACACTCTATCTGTGGTAAGAAATTCATGCTTGTAACCCGATGCGCACAATTATGTTATAAAACAGCGGACTAACAACTCTACTAAAATAGTGAACTTGGTAGGGAAAGTCGGTTGAAAAATAAAGGCTAGTATTTAAATCAATATACTAGTAGAGAGACTAGAAAGCAACTTTACGTCTCCTTCGAGTCGAACATTAAGAATAATTTTACAACTATTTTACCGAGATTTTCTTCTATCATTCTCTATCAATTTAATATGGTATTCATATAGCGGTAATTTTTGTGAGAATAGGTAGTTATATTTTACACACCCGACTAAGACAAAGGCAGGTTATGGTTACCAAGAACCATTATTGGCAGACATGGAGGCAATATCAATGCGGTTACGGTATTTGTACCGCTACAGTATTTTGCGACATGATTGTGACGTCCTTTGACTTTATGCCCTATTGAGAGGTCTTATACATTTTAAAATGTATATTTTTTATTTTTTACATTATAAAAATATGTTGATAATGTCAACCCACTTAAAATAATACTTTTTCCGGAGTACTACATAGTAACTTAGCTATTTACATGTTTTCATTGCGTGCAGTCGAAAATAAGTTGAGAAGACCAGTTTTCTGCGTGATTTTTGTTAATTTAGAGTAAACATATTATGTACTTAACAAATTTTTATACCAGATTATACAAGCAAACACTTACACCCAGAAGCGATCTGGGTGTATGAGTACATATTTAGCATATTTTTGCATTATAATTGTATAAGAAAATCATCAACCAAACTAGCACAGTGTTTTCCAATGAAAGTTATTTCCACAACACTAAGAAGTTTCTAGTTTCCGGAATATCCCTTAACCGTTCTAACCTTAATCGATATAGATAAACCGCTGATTACTGAACCCATTTACATACCAAGTGGAAGCTACATACAAGCTTAACTATTAGAGTTCTAATTGCATATTCTTAAGATTTATTTAAGTCTGATTTGAGTTCAGTATAAATTAGTTTAATTTAAAACAATGTAGCTTTAACTGAGGTCACAAATTGCACTTATACATTTGCCCTAATAATTTACGGTTACTACTTGTTTAGGGATATATTATAAGCTCTGGGATCCAATTCTATTTTCTTAACCGACCGAGCGAAGCGTCTTTGCTTTCGTATGTCGGAATGAACCGATTTCTGACTGCTTCTCGCCTAGAGACCGCATTTCTCGATCGATTTTCATGAAATTTTCTGAATAAGTTCGAGAAGAATTATACGATTTTTTGTCGATAGGTACAGGTGTCGATAGGCGGAATTGTCAGCCATTTTGAAATGAGCTCACAGAGCTACCAGTGCCTTTAGCATAACTGTCATACGCGACTATTTCTCGCGCGAGATAATTACCCGTCTCTTTCTGTGCAGTAATGTGAGAGAGTGACGGGTAGCGCTATCTCACGCGACAAGCCGCGAAGCGTAGTTGTGCTAGACGAGCTGTTAGCATTCTCTATTATCGTCTGGTGACATACAAAAGTCATAAAAATGTCTATCACTGCTCTTTGAAACGTGAAAAAAGATACGAGCTCTGTTTCAAGTAGTTATTTGCCACTTAGTGAGTTTTGGTTGTCAACGGGCGAATATTACTCATTAAAGGAAGATCTCATGATGACCTAGGTTATGTGTTTATGTACAGTCTGACCAAAAATAGTAGTAGAGATTAAAAACTGGCAATACTGTAGTGTCGTCCCCGGTAAAGGGACGACACTACAGTATTGCCAGTTTTTAATTTCTACTCTTTTAGGTCAGACTAATAAAGATTGAATAAACAAATTGGTGGTTTTAAACGTAGTTGTGCACTGAAAAAAAATAGCTCAACTAGTTTAACTACTTAAGAAATAGTCATGTAACCAAAATTCAGCTAATTTTACACAACTTATTTTGGTTATTAGTCCTCTAGTTTGTCAGTCTTCCGAGTTATTAACTAGCGGCTAATATTTGGCTGCTTTAAATAAAACAATCCGAGCCTCCCTGACGTTTCGGTAGCTTTCCAGTTACCGTTGTCAAAGATTGACTGACAACACATTCTTTCTCTGTCAAAGTAACATTGACCACTTAAATTGTTTTATTTAAATGTGTGACAGTCGCGAAAATCGAAGGAATTATTTGGGCCACTTAACAAATCTTTTTCTTTTTCAGTTTAGTTGTGATTGTTTTTTTTTTCTTTTTCTTTTTCTTGGGTGTTGAGCAACTCTAAAGAACATAGTAGGTACCTACGGCAATATAACAGCACCAGTAATGGGTTACGGGACTCTGACTGAGACGAATGGCGGCCCCGATGCCGCTGATCTACGGAACACATACGACTCGAGCTATTTAGGAGTTTACATTACATAAAACAGTCACTTCCGAAACGTAGAGGTAACTAAATGGATCGTATATCGTCCCGTTATGTTGTTATAATTAATTGGCCGAGCGAGAGGAGCGAGCGAGCCATCTCCGTTAAATTGCCCAAAATCGCTTTGGTACGTCCGGATGATTTCGTCGTCGTTCAAACCAAAATTTATTACAATTGGTCCCCAGCGTGAAGAAGTAACAAACATACCCAATAAACACACTCACAAACTTTCGCCTTTATTTACAGAAAGCCATTTAGCGCCATCTGTTGTACTCTACTACTGCTACTTTGTACGCAGAAACGGCTCCACGTTTACCTTTAACCAATTTTACAACAGGGATAGCTGTACCTCCAAAGATGGTTATAGGATAGGTAGTTTTTACCCGACTATGAAAAAAAACATACGCGGACGATGTCGCGGGCACCTTCGTACACCCCAGGCCAAAAGTATGAAAACAAATTTGTTTCTTTTAATACTTAAAGTTTCCAATAAATTCTTCCTTGTGTAAATATTAGTAGCCAATTGGCCACCCCAAAAATATTGTAAACATTAAAACGTTAACTAAAAAAACATGATAATATTAATATTAACCTAACTCCGGAAAAAAAGCACGTGGCCTTTTTTCATTGCCTGTTTACAAATTGTTGAAGTGGCAAATTCCATAAACAGAATTAGTTGTTTATAAACATTTAAAAGTCAATAACCCTAATTAACCCTATTGCCAGTTCAACATTTTGTAAACAGGCAATGAAAAAAAGGCCACATGTATTTTTTTCCCGGAGTTAGGTCAATAATCCAAGTTATTTATTCCGTAAGGAAATCACAGCTTTGTATTGTAATATGAGGTGCGTATAATCTTACCCTAAACTTGTTTCCATACTTTTGGCCTGAGGTGTATACTTATATCACCATACACATTATACCTATATCCGAACGGATCGGCATTTCTCCACGGTATGTAGGTTTGACCCCTATAAGGCTCTATATTTATCCGTAGTATAATCCGACGGTACGATTTGTTATTTGTATCGCTAAGAACGGACTAAGTTGAGTATTTTATCTAGCGCCCTGAATACGAGAGGTCCAATTCAACAGATTTAGCGAGTTACGAATACTTCAAAATAATAACTGTGTTATTATGAAATAGAATATCAGATACTTATACGGATTGAAAGTTTAGCTTGCTAGCTTTAGGGATAGCCAGCTCCCTATCCAAAGAACATTGGAAACGGAAGCCATAAACTTAAGTCAGGTTTATTTTATAACAATACCAATAAGTTAAGGGTTTCAAAGAAAATAATTTCGATGGAATAACACAAACCGTGAAGCAATATTCTTGTTCATTTCTGCGACAAACAATACAACAATACTTTATTGCAGACCAACAAGAAAAATATTACATGAGAAATCATAAATTAAATAATGGTAGACAATAGGCGGTCTTATCGCTAAAGAGCGATCTCTTCCAGACAACCTTTGGGTAGCGGGGAAAACAAAATTAAACAGAAAAATAGTAGGTGGTGAGATAAGAACTTTAAGTAATTTGTACAAACCTTTCATAAATTGTTTTATTTTGTCGGCAATTTTTCGTCGAATGTCATACTTGTTTGTTACCTACATCATTCTCAAAAATATCATCCTATTGATTAAGTTAGGTTATTGTTTTATATTATAACAATCCAAAATATTTTACGATTTCAGAGAAAAAAATATTTCGATGAAATGATACAGTCGATGTAACACGATACAAGGATTTTTTTTCAGTGAAACCTAAACCATGTATATCTATATGTATGTATATATACACTTTATTGTACACAAAAACAATTAAAATACATCTCATCTGTTATATAATATCTGTTTCAAGAAATACTGTAATTTGTGCTGTGGATTTTGTATCAATAAAATAAATAAATAAAGGCGAACTTGTAAGTACCCCATATGTACTTAATACCATGACTGTACACTATGTATTAGCTATGTTATAACTTGCACCGTACACAATAAGTCGTGACTACAGGGGCTCTCTTTAAATATTACAGCGGGTCACATATTATTATAGTACAATTTTTTTAAACTAAGCTCATCCACTTACCTGCATTCACAATGGCATTGTGTCTAATACAATCCTATCTGCTATTGTTCTCGTAAGCGCCAACCAGTTACTTACAAAAAAAGGTTAGAACTACATTGCGTGGATATTGAATTTTCAACCATATTCCTTGTTAATAGTCAACAAGGAATATGGTTGAAAATTCAATATCCACGCAATGTAGTTCTATGTAGTAGTAAAAAAGGACTATGAACTCTCATTATCAACCATTTTAAACCTATGTTTAAAATGGTTGATAATGAGAGTTCATAGTCCTTTTTTAAGAAAATACGTTCTTGGGAAAATACGGGTACCTCCGTGCCCCTTCCACTTGTCCTTGATTCGCTCGCGTTGCTAGTTGCCGAGATAGTTCGAGTGTCCGGCGTTAGGTGCCGTCCGGCGTTAGGGGACTTCCCCCTACTATATATGGTCATGCATTAGCCATTATCCTATAACTTGCGCCGCACCGGGTACCGTAGCGCCCGGCGGCGGTCTCGCTACCAACTCCTGCGCACGACTCTATCTGCGGCTACTCGTAATTTACTTATCCGCTCCGTCTACCCAAACCCAAAAGGTCTTAACTGGCAGGGATCCTTTTAAAAAATACGCCCTTTTGTCTAAACAGGCCATTCGTGATGTTCGCGTGATCAACATTATTATGAATAAGTAGTTCTTAACGTTAATGTAAACGGCTATGGTGAGTGATGTCTAATTTAAATCATTCAAGACCACACACATAAGTAAGGTAAGATTAGATATTTATTGGATATTAACTTATTTTAGAGTAATAATAACTATAGACTAAGACTTAAACCACCTCAATTTTCAGGGTTCCGTACCCAAAGGGTAAAAAACGGGACCCTATTACTAAGACTCGGCTATCCGTCTCCGTCTGTCACCAGGCTGTATCTCATGAACCGTGATAGCGAGACTGTTGAATTTTTCACAGACGATTTTTTTCTCTTGCCACTATAGCAACAAAAACTAAAAACCGAATCAAATCTAAAATATTTAAGTAGGACTTCCATACAACAAACGTAATTGGTTACGTTAACTTTGCACCTTATTTGTATGCAGTGCCATACATACCAGATGCAAACTTAACCTGGTCAGTTAAGATGGGATTAGTTTTTGTACGGAACTCTCGGTACGCGAGTCAGACTCGCACTTGGCTTGTTTTTATTAGTTATCATATGACAATCTCACTTTCAGCCTACCTATCTGTAATCTGCATAATAATATTTCAACTCGTCGAGTCAGTGACAAAGACCGGTTTAGTATAAATACAGACAGTGCTTTTTATAGTTAAAATGTGGTTTCATAAGTGCTTTGCCATTTTTATAAATGCAAACTGGCCATAAAGTTTGCTTAACTTATAATAAAGTTTAAGCGAGTTAAGAAAGTTGAAGATTGCTACAATGTCATTCGTCGTTGGTCATTACTTGACCAGTATGAATAAATAAATAAATATTAAGGGGTCAATTTTACACATATCAACCTTGTCCCAAACTAAGCAAAGTTTGTACTATGGGTACTAGACGACGATATACATAATATATTAAATACATATACCATGTGGGCCCTGTAACAGGAGCAAAAAATCAAAACATAGATTTTCCTCGTCAAACTGAACAGCATCTGTTCAGAAACTTTTTTTCTAAATACCGTTTTCATATGTTATTTTTTTTCAAACAAAGTAAATAGCATTTTCAATGCACGCCGTCCAACATTGACATCGCCTTAGTATTGACATAGCTGTCACTTTAATAAAATATCAAATGGTTCGCAATACAATTGCTTCTTTGAATAAACTTTATTTTACAGGTTTACATTATAAATGAGTTATTTTTAAAAAGTTGTTTAAGGGGCTCCCTGCAGAAATCAGCCAATTTGATGATTTTTACATCGTATCTAGTTTGTGGATTATGAGTTATAATGTCCTATTTAATATATATTGTAGTATGGTCTATGCTTAACACTTTGTATAGACCCGAATTTTGATTTAACGACTGTGTATTTTATAAAAAAATATTCGGTGAAGGACCAAAAATACACTAATCTCGTTTCTACTTTTATCCCCGGTGTATACAGGGTGTCCCTAAAACCAACGCCAAAATGAAGAGGGGTGATAGAACAGCTCATAAGCAACCATATTAAGTTTTTGACCTTAATAAAAAGTTCATGGTTTTCGAGATATTTGCATTTAAAAAAAACTCGTGACTTTTGAGGCCCTGCGTCAGTATGTCGATTGCCACCACTGCAAATTTAGGTATTTTTTAAATCTGTTTTTTGCAGGATGTTACTAAAAACATATCCTATCGAATGTAATTTCAATTTATTACATATCATGATGCTTTGTCGGTAAAAATAATAAAAAAAACGAATTATAGCAATTTATTAAATTTAGCCAGCGGTTTTGATCGAGTTTCATTTAAAAAAAGTATTGTAAACTAAAATGGCACACAACATAAAAAGATAGTATAAATTTATTTTAGTTTTCAAAAAGGTACAGCATTTTCTAATTTACGCAGCAGTTTACGAGATATTGATATTTTACACTAACAGGAGCTCATACTGCAGTTATTACATAGTATGGAACCAGAGCCCCTACTAGGCTCAGAGTTTGAATTTCGAACAAAAAATAGATTCAAAGAATACACAATTTGAAATTGGAACACAATTTGAAATTCGAATTCAAGTCGGCTTTCTGATTAAAGAGTATTTTAGTAATTTTAGGACACTTCGTCAATTCGTTTGATGTTCTTTATTTAGTTTGGTTTCTTATTTTCTTAAATAGACTTGATTTACCAATAGAACTCGTGTTTGCCTTGTGATTTGGATTTTTGGTACAATTTAACTTTGCTTTGTGCATCTTGGACTCGAGTTCTGCCTATTGATTTTAACTTCGATTTACTTTGGCTCTGTTAAGATTAATTGTAGTGCGTTTGTTACAAATATGCCAGAGAATTATACTCCTCAAGAATATGCCAACATGCATTTTGTCTATGGGGAATGTCAGGGTAACTCTTGTGCTGCAGCTAGACTCTATCGGGAAAGATATCCAAATTTAAGGCATCCGGACCATCGAGTATTTCGAAATGTTCATCTCGCATACTCACAAGGCGTTTTGCCTGGCAATAGTGGTGGATTGGGAAGACCTAGAGGAGATTACGATGAAGATGTTTTACAAGAGATTCAAAACGACCCATCCACTTCGACACGGAACATTGAACGTAATTTAGGGATATCAAAATCTGTTGCCAATAGAATATTACGTTGATATGGATATCATCCATACCACATACAACGTGTTCAAGCGTTGCTGCCCCGTGATTACCCACTTCATGTTCAGTTTTGCCAGACAATGCTCCTAAAACACAGAGGATCCCAATTTCATAAATATGGTTTTATGGTCTGATGAAAGCACTTTTAAGAGAGATGTATTTATGAACATGCACAATTTACACAGTTATGCATTAGAAAATCCTCATTTAATGAGGGAAGATCGGTCGCAGTACCAATTTAAAGTGAACCTCTGGACTGGGATATTAGATGGGAAAATAATTGGCCCATTTGAATTACCAGAAACGCTGAATGGTCCAAGTTATCTGCATTTCTTAGAGAATGAGTTGCCAAATCTTCTCGACGACGTACCTTTAGCTACGCGGAGGTCAATGTGGCTGCAGAATGATGGCTGTCCAGCACATTATGCACGCGAAGTGCGACTACATTTAAACCAAACTTATCCACAGAAATGGATCGGCCGTCTGGGTCCCATTTTGTGGCCTCCTCGACCTCCAGACCTAAATCCTCTGGATTTCTATTACTGGGGTTTTAAAGAAAAAGTTTACAATGAACCGATTAACAGTATAGCGGAGCTGAGACAACGCATTTACGCAGAGGCCCAAAACGACTTATCAAGAAGTGCACGTCACATCAGTCGAGCATTTTTAAGGAGATGCCGAGCTTGTATAAAGTCAATGGCGGACAATTTGAACATTTAATTTAGTTACATAAAACAGGTATCGTATTTTTTTAGTTTTTTTATTCACTTTACAGATAAAAATGGCAACCAGTATTATTTTTGCATTATCTTATCAACCGCTAAATAATTAAGTCACTTCAATACCATTTTAAAAACAACTCTAAATTTGCTATCTTTTTACGTTATTTGCCAGGTTCGCTATGAACATTTCATTTTTTTTTATTATAAAATTGAATTGTGTTCCTATTCTAAATAAAGTATTCTTTAAATCGATTTTTTGTTCAAAATTCAAACTCTGAGCCTAGTAGGGGCTCTGGTACCATACTATGGAATAACTGCAGTATGAGCTCCTTTTGGTGTAAAATATCAATATCTCGTAAACTGCTGCGTAAATTAGAAAATGCTGTACCTTTTTGAAAACTAAAATAAATTTACTATCTTTTTATGTTGTGTGCCATGTTAGTTTACAATACCTTTTTTTAAATGAAACTCGATCAAAACCGCTAAATTTAATAAATTGCTATAATTCGTTTTTTTTTATTATTTTTACCGACTAAGCATCATGATATGTAATAAATTGAAATTACATTCGATAGGATATGTTTTTAGTAACATCCTGCAACAAACAGATTTAAAAAATACCTAAATTTGCAGTGGTGGCAATCGACATACTGACGCAGGGCATCAAAAGTCACGAGTTTTTTTTAAATGCAAATATCTCGAAAACCATGAACTTTTTATTAAGGTTAAATTAACTTAATATGGTTGCTTATGAGCTGTTCTATCACCCCTCTTCATTTCGGCGTTGGTTTTAGGGACACCCTGTATGTAGAAAATATCTTACATTTTATTGTTCTAAACCATATTCCACAAATTTGTTCTGAAGCTTTTTCTATTTTTCTCAATACTTTTCGAGAAAAACGCAAAAAACCGTTTCCACAACTTTTTCCCCGAAAAAATCGTAAACTTTGACGGCCTGTATCTCAAAGTCAGTGACATGTGAAAGGTACTTGATACGTTATTTTGTTGTGGAAAAACTATGTTATTATGATTAGCTATTTATAATATGGGAAAATCTATCGCAACAGATCGAAGGTCATTGAGAGCAGGTAGCCCCTTAATAAATGTTGTTCAGTTTGAGGGGTAGAATTTATGTTTTAATGTATTGCTCCTGTTACAGGGCCCACCCGGTATAGACAACATCCATGACCCAGGAACAAATATTCGAGTTCATCACACAAATATCTGCCCTGGCCGGGATTCGAACCCAGGACCGCAAGCTCAGTAAGCAGCTTCACTACAAGTCGAGCCAACCGCGTCAAGATGAGACCGCGCGATAACGTACCATCAGTACCTAAGTTCTCGGTTCCGCCTTCCACCATTCGGCAAAAATCAGCGCACGTTCTTTACCATTCGCAGCGGCACACACGCGTCGCTTGGCCATGTCCCCCGACATGACCTGATACGTGGCCATTAACCAATCATATAAGAGCGTTTTTCAAAAAAAGTGTACACGTGACGAACCGGAAAACGTTTTTTTTTATAACACCGATTTTTAATTTTCTTGGCTTATTCAATTCCCCATAAGTTATAGTGTATTATTTGAGAAAATGGCATTAAAATATTAAAAAATATAGAAAATATCTACATTTTAAACTCAGATTGTGGTGAAACTAGTTCCGGATAGTCACAAATATAAAATTCATTATAAATTGATTGTAGTATTTTTTGGACCAGTTTTAGTTTACACATTTAAAATAAAGACAATAAACTATTTAAAACGGGTTTAATTTAAAGAATTGATGGAACGAGCAAGCTTTGAGGATAAAATAAAGGTCCAGTTCGTCACAATCGCCACCAAATGACTGCTAAAACATGTATTTTTTTGCATTAAAATGCGACAAATCAACGAATAATATTTTTTATTACATTAAGGAATATTCATTTAGTAATGTTAACGCTTAAATATGTGAATTGTTGCACTGCAGCAGCCAGAAATAATTATTTTCAACATCCCAAATCTTGGGACAGTAACTAAACGGAATCTCATGTGACTAACTGGAAAATGTAAGGAATAGTGTACATAGATTGAATATATTGAAATAAAATCACAAAAATATTATGTTATGAATCGTATTTATTGCAACGGAATCAAAATGGTAGGTATAATATATATTGTTACTAGTTTATATATGTAATAATAAAACATGTATTAAACTAGTAATAATAAATATTTACCATGTATATTATTATGTATTACATAAAAATCTTTCATGAGTAAATGACAATCTTAATATTGAAAGTTTTATTAGTTTTATTTATCTATTTTTATAGATTATTAATAATGTTTTATAATTTTTTTCTAAATAAAACATAAAATGTTACTATTACCTTTAACAAGTAATAGCAACATGAACATTTCAAAATATAGAATAACAGTCTTAATTCTCATTAATAAAAAATTGGGCAAGTGCGAGTCCGACTCGCGCATGAAGGGTTCCGTACCATAATCTACAAGTTTGTTGTATGGGAGCCCCCTTAAATATTTATTTTATTTTATTTTTAGTATTTGTTGTTCTAGCGGCAATAGAAATACATCATCTGTGAAAATTTCAACTGCCTAGCTATCACCGTTCTTGAGATACAGCCTGGTGACAGACGGACGGACGGACAGCGAAGTCTCAGTAATAGGGTCCCGTTTTTACCCTTTGGGTACGGAACCCTAAAAACGGTTGTAATTAAAATACTTACATCGAACGAACTTTATTTTAGGACATCGCTTAGAACGCTGTCTGCCTCTTGTTTTCTTGATAGTTATAAACGAATATAAACCTTATTGCAATATGTTAAGGTTTATGGGTGTATACTTAAGGTTATATCGACATAAACCAATCACAATTTTTTTTCTTCATTTCTGACAACAGTTTCAGCTGTCAAGTTAGTTCGCCTAATTAAAAACTCGACTGTAAGCGTGGCCCGACATGCTCTTAGCCAGTTTTTATAAATGTTTTAATTGTTATTTTGCTTTTTAGTAATTTCTTCCGGAGATAACAAATACTTTTCTGAAAACCGCATCAAAATCGGTTCTGACAAATGCGAGATAATGGCGGATAAACATGCATGTATAACAAACATATGGGTCAAACTAAGTAACTCCTTTTTTAGAAGTCGGTTAAAACATCGGTCACATTTCGATTGTGTACTAAGCTTTATAGTTCCAATTCGTCACAAAATCGTTCCGGTAGTATATCACGTCACTAACCGGACGTGACGAATTCTACCTCGACAATTTAAAATCAAAATTTCAACGTGTTCTGAACCAATTCAATGTGTTTTTGGTTTAGTTTCGGATACTACGATAGTTTCTTCTATGTCTAATTGTGTTTAAAAAGTTAATTATAATCTACTTACCGAAAAAACTGTTACTAACTCGAAATCCTATTTTTAGCGCACTGACACAGCGTCCACCTTTCGTCACGGTTTTCACGGAACTGACGTTTTATTTGCAATGAAATCCGATGCCTATAGCATTAAAATGTTGCCAGGATTGAAAAATTAACGCTTTTTGGGGAATATCGATTGCACAAGTATGTTAAAATCGCTTGTGACTATAACCGGAAGTTCCGGTCTGTCGATTTCTTTGGACAGTGGAAAAAGTAGTTTTTCGGCATTATAAACCGTATTTGTTTATAAATAAAGCACACGACTAAAATCTAGACTCATTACTTTATCTGTGTGACCACATTCAATATTCATACAAATTTATTTCGAGTTTCTGCAAGCCTCTGAACATGACTGAGTCGACGTGGGACATACCCATTTTAGCACTTTTCATATCTTTATTTTGCAATAAATCTAGTAATAAATATAATATAATCGTTTTAGAAATATAAAATGAATGCCCCACATCTACAGAATCAAATGATACCACCCATATACCCAAATACTAAAGGTAAAGTAAAAAAAAAACACGTTGAACGTGTGGGACATTCAAATTTTGCCATGTACACTTTTTTTGAAAAACGCTCATAAAATGGCTGCTATTGCAAAAAACAAAACAAGAACTTTCTGTATATAATAATATATCTTCTTTTGTCAAATTACTAACACTTTTTTAGTTTTTGAGTATACGTTGATAAAATGATAATAATATAAATATAAAATATTTTTGTGACCAATTGCGCTGATATTTCGTGATGTTAAATAAAAGCCGCTAAATATCGAGATATTCATATTAATGTCACAGGCCATATCTTCAAAACTATCATAGATATCGAGTTGTCAATTTTTTTCCTACAAAACCGTGGCCGTAGAACCATTACGCCAATAAAAAAAAACGTATAAGTCGAGTTATCAAGTTGCATAGTGCTTTATTTTGCGATAAATCGTAAGATGTAAATAATTATAGTTATTCATTAATTATAATGAAGCTAAACCACGACATTAATGGCTGTAGTGTCACATGACAAACATGACAATATTCACACTAATATTATAAATGGGAAAGTCTGTGAGTGTGTTTACGTGTATGCTTGTTCCTTCTTCACGCTCAAGCGCTTGGACCAATTTTGACACATTTTGGTACGAAGGTAGCCGACTCTCTGAAATAAAACATAGGCTACTTTTTATCCCGAACAATATATGATTCCCGTGGGTTAATCGGGTAACATCGCGCGGTACAGATAGTAATAACATAAAACAGAGGCAGCATGTAGGTAAAAAAAAAATAGGTACTAAATGTGCATTATAGCTGGTGAAACTGGTAAAGTTCCATAAGAGTAATTCAGTGTATTTTCTTGTTCCAGTGAACTGACACTGCTGGAAGGAATGGCAGGCTGCGGGGGTTGGAGTGAGGAGCCGATCTCCAAGGTACGATCTATTTCCATAGTTCTAACAAACCTGGCTCACAGGCCACCATGCCGCGCTAAATAACCTACGCACCATCGCGCTCCAAGATGTCCTCCGCCTTACGGCCCGAACATGACTTAGGTCTTAGCAGCGAGAACGATGCGCGATACGTATGTCTCGCTCACTCGTATGGATGCCGCGCTCAGATCTATCGATCTACCGCTCTTTCATAACCAGTCAGTTGACAAGCAATGATATTTATAGCAACTCTTTTTAAGATTTATCTTAGAACTTTTAGCAAACACTACATCCACTTAAATTAATTCACTATCTAAAAATGTCACCTGTAAAATTGATTTCTATTTACTTTCTAGATTGCGTCAGGATTTTAAGTTTACTGTTTACTTAGAACATGTTTAAGATCGTAATTGAGTCAAAACGACCTTTCACTGGCGTTTAGAAAATTTGCTAAGATTTATGATCGTCCGGAGTGTTTTCCAATGTCGGTGACACTTTCCACAGACAATAGAACATTCGTGGAGTGTGGTTCTGTGTTTAGTCGAGTAACTTTTAATGTTCTCGACGTTCTTGGCCAACTGTACTGTTCAAAAGGAATCGTAAGTGTAGAGCCTAATTCAGTGTTGCAAACTCTCCTGATTTACCAGGATATAACATGATTTTTAAGATAGTCTCCTGATCTACTGATCGTTTTTTGGTATCGAGAAAAATCTCCTGATTTTTGAGAATTTGTTGGAGCATACCGCTAAACACACCGTTTTTTTAAACAAACACAGGACAGCACTTCAGGAACACTCCATTGTCTATGTAAGCTATTGAAAATGTCATCGACATTGAAAAACACTGCCAATTATAAGTGATCACGATCATACAACCAATAAAATCCACCTACAGGCGGCTTTCGTGAAGATCAAAAGTCTATAATAGGTATTGTGCGCTGTCTGTCTTAAGGCGAGGTAACTGTGTGGCTTAGTTGCGTAGTCTGATCTGGATACCTATGATGTTGCGTTTATCACGCGATAGATAAGTGATATAATTAGCATCCGTCACGTTTTGACAAAATGCGAGTGTGAGTGACCTCCCCTAAAGCTGCTACTGACTATTTACTTATATTGTTCACCGTTGCGAACCTAAGAAAATTAGAAGCTATTTTGACAAATAAATTACTTTGGGAACCAAATTTAAATCATGTTTCATACGACTTATGTAATATTAGAAGAATATTACATTACATTACACAATAAAATATTCAATATGAACATTTAACAATTTTAATCAATTGGCAGTGTGGTCAAAAAAACGTTTTTCATTATAATGCGTTATTTATTTAGTTGGTTATTAATAAATAATAAAGTGTTTGTTTTTCAAAAATAAAACGCTACATATAATTCAGATATAATTATAATAACGCTTTTATAAAGACTAACTTTTCGGTATAACCATAAGTTAACGTGACCATACTCACTAGCGACAGCGTAAACGATTTGCATGGAAAATAGTACAGCGCCCCTAGAACTACAATTCCTCATACAAATAGTACAGCGCCTCTAGAACTACAATTCCTCATACAAATAGTACAGCGCCCCTAGAACTACAATTCCTCATACAAATAGTACAGCGCCTCTAGAACTACAATTCCTCATACAAATAGTACAGCGCCCCTAGAACTACAATTCCTCATACAAATAGTACAGCGCCCCTAGAACTACAATTCCTCATACAAATAGTACAGCGCCCCTAGAACTACAATTCCTCATACAAATAGTACAGCGCCTCTAGAACTACAATTCCTCATACAAATAGTACAGCGCCCCTAGAACTACAATTCCTCATACAAATAGTACAGCGCCTCTAGAACTACAATTCCTCATACAAATAGTACAGCGCCCCTAGAACTACAATTCCTCATACAAATAGTACAGCGCCCCTAGAACTACAATTCCTCATACAAATAGTACAGCGCCCCTAGAACTACAATTCCTCATACAAATAGTACAGCGCCTCTAGAACTACAATTCCTCATACAAATAGTACAGCGCCCCTAGAACTACAATTCCTCATACAAATAGTACAGCGCCCCTAGAACTACAATTCCTCATACAAATAGTACAGCGCCCCTAGAACTACAATTCCTCATACAAATAGTACAGCGCCTCTAGAACTACAATTCCTCATACAAATAGTACAGCGCCCCTAGAACTACAATTCCTCATACAAATAGTACAGCGCCCCTAGAACTACAATTCCTCATACAAATAGTACAGCGCCCCTAGAACTACAATTCCTCATACAAATAGTACAGCGCCCCTAGAACTACAATTCCTCATACAAATAGTACAGCGCCCCTAGAACTACAATTCCTCATACAAATAGTACAGCGCCTCTAGAACTACAATTCCTCATACAAATAGTACAGCGCCCCTAGAACTACAATTCCTCATACAAATAGTACAGCGCCTCTAGAACTACAATTCCTCATACAAATAGTACAGCGCCTCTAGAACTACAATTCCTCATACAAATAGTACAGCGCCTCTAGAACTACAATTCCTCATACAAATAGTACAGCGCCCCTAGAACTACAATTCCTCATACAAATCGTTTACGCACTCGCTAGCGAGTACAGTCACGATAAACTTATGGTAAAGGTACAGTTACCTATAATGGTATAGGCTTCATCTGGGATGTTTAGTAATCGTGGCAACTGAGAATTGTTTTCGACTGCATTGCATCTCAGTACCGTACGTACTCAACGTAGCACGCTATCGTTTCCAACCAATTACTCTAAAACAATCCATTGAACTGACAATACAATAAGTTATGGTAATCGCTGCTTCGCACCTCTAAAACAATAGATAATCTTCCAATTACAATTAAAATTAGACTAATAGCACCCGTATCAATGAATCTCACTCCTCCATTGATATATTCCTTACTTTTTCTACTGTTCTTTCATTACGTAATGCCAACTTTATTTTGCACGTCTGAAATCGTATTTACCTTCTACGAGCAATACGAGCTTGTTGAATTATCAATGCTTCTCAATAAAAAAAGATCGTAAAGTCTTCGTCGACTTATGGTTTATATGATTTTCTCCTTCACTCCAGGTTTTTCTCAAATGCTTCGTAATGTATTCGAGTCTCACGCTCTCGATACGTATCGCAGAATTAACGAACTTTTTGCTATGATTGCGACACCGATTCAATCGAAACCTCTGATTTAATTTATTATATCAGAACTGGTGGTATCGTGTCTCATTATAACTATATGCCTATGATTATGAATTTATGACAGTGCTTTCTTAATGCAAGTTACTTAGCGTTTGGGTACTTCTCAAATTGAAATAAAATATATGCTTTATTAATGAACACATTTAAAATCTCACATTAAGTGGGGCATTGAACATTTTGACATGGGAAGGCTAAAAATAAAAAATAAATTAAATTATTCAAAATTACATAATCGCCATTATCGCTTATATTGATCCAATGGTCTATTTTTTATTCGTAATAGGTCAGGTAGTAAACTGACAGTTCCAAAGATAATGACACATTTTAAATTAAATGTATATAAAATAATTATTCATTTTTATAATAATAAACCCTATTCTGTGCAAAATAAATGAGAAGTTGTTGTGTTCCGGTGTGGGGGTAAGATAGCCGGTGAAATTACTAGCATAGAGACATTCTATCTTCGTCCTCCGGGTAGGCAAGCACTTGTGACTCCTCTGGTGTTGCAGGTGTTTATGGGCGACGGTAATCGCTTTCCATCAGGCGATACGTTTGCTCATTTGCCCCCTATGACATACAAAAAAAAAAAAAAAAGTCCGCATTTCGAGCCTCATAGGTATTAAGTAAAGAAATGTTTTACAAAAAGATTATTTAAATTGAATGTATGATATATATGGTACGTTACCAGGAAAACGGTTAAAATACATTTATATAGTGCTAACTTATTCTAAATAAGTTTTGATAAATGAAAAGGAACAAACTCTTATCTAAAAAGAAAAAAACTATTTATTAAAGGCTTAAACTCTTATCTGCAAAATGTAACTTTAGTACTTATTCGGAATGAAAATTTTCACTATAGTTAGGCAACAGCAAATCTGTTAATCTTAATTTTCCTAAGTTGGCAAAATCTCCCATCGGCCCTAGCTGGACCTTTGTATAACGGACGGATCACTTGTTAGACGTGGCCTCATCAAAATCTGCCATTACTCACCAAGGCAGAGAGTAGGTAATTGGTATCCGATTTATTTATTCGTATGGCAGGGTTGTAGGTCGAATACAGCTTAGCTTATATATTAAGTTTGAGACTCATTAGCCATTTGATGGCATCGTCTTTGAGGTTGATCAGGTCTTCGGCGGAGCCTCCAGTGTAGCGAGTTAGAGGACACTCTTCGATAATGTGCTGAATGGATTGCACTTCGGCACCGCAGTCGCAGGCGGGAGAGGCAGCCCAACCACAGCGATGCCTGTATTGGGCGCAGCGGCCGTGGCCAGTCCGGAGTCTGTTAAGTCACTGTCATTTCAATAAATTGAAAAATGCATAAAAAAAGACTACCAGCGATCACTTAAAAGTGGTTTCGTCATAAAAATGTATTTTTTCAGAAAAAACTCATTTAATATTTTTTTTTTTATGGGTAGGCAATAATTATTATCCCCCAAGGCTAAAGTAATCCTACCTTACGCTCAGTATTTGAGCATTTTAACTACATAACATTAGCAAGACGGGGTCAGTACACACCGCTTTTAGGGACTTTTGACTCTACCTTTCGATTTTTTTTGGGCAAAACCGACATTCGTATAGCACATTGTACGCTCATTTGGATTGGTCACGTCACCATGCCCCAGCCTATGACTGTGTCTTATTTTATATAAATATTATATATCCAGTAACTGAGTAAATATACCATCTACACGTTGAAATTTTAGTAAATAATCGGAATAGAATGAGTGTTCTCGTTGTTAATTTTCTTGTGTTACCTATACATTTGAAGAAAATTTTGGTTATTACGACTATGAATTCTGAGAATAAAATAGAATAAAATAAATATCCCAATTTTTCCACATCGGCTTACGCTTCTTTTTAAAGCGCACTTGTGTGAAAGTAATGTATAATTTAACGAAAAAAAAAATTGTATAAACACTTTTTTGCTACTACTAGAATCAATAGTGCTCATGATTCTGAGTCAGAATAACTGAATAAAAATGCCCATTTACCAATGAGCACCCATCACTAAAACAATGAAAGTGACAAATTTGGCATTTCTTAAGTATCCTCTTAAGTGACTGAAGGCAAATTACACCTGATTTGTTGTCTATTGTGCAGAATGGACCGCATTCCCAGACTAACACTGGATAATTTTCCCGCTTTTAAGGATCTTTGATCTTTGTATTAAAGTCTTTTCTTTGATTAGTTTTGTTTCAAAAACTACTTGAAGTTTTTTTTAGACTGCACGCAATGATAGCTTGAAACAGCTATCTAGAACTCAGGGAGAAGTTCATTCAATTCACTTTAAAAAGTTGGTTGAAATTATCAATATGTTTGTCGTAATATGAAAAATATACTTGCATTTTTAAATTTTTAAGGCATATTAATATTATCTAAGATTATAATATAGTTGTATTGTATTGATACGTCTGATTTTAGTTACAGACCTGCAACAGAAAGTGACAGTTGTTTTATCATTTATTTGACGCGCTATTGTACTTAAATGGCGGCCATAATCGGCCGGTTGATGTTTTCGTATTAAAAATGTTTTATCTATTTTTTTACAAACTGACCGGCGATTGGCCTCAGTATCACCTGGTGATAAGTGACTACGGGTTCCAGGATGTAGCTCGCTGGTTCAGCAATAGCCTATTCACTCTTGCCCGGTGTGATGAGAGGACAAAGGAAATTATGAAAACAAATGGCGCACGGCTGGCACGGCGCCGCGCGCAAATATAAAACAAATGACGATCCTGCTATCAAGATTTATCCTGAAATCATGACCCTTCTCCATAGAAGACTGATTTTTAATACAAATTTAGAATTTTATAATAGTATAGATAGATTAAGGGTAGTAAACCGGGGGATCAAACCAAATGGGTGAGTAGGGAGAAGTCAAAAACTATACGATATAGGGAAATATCTCTCTCGATTTCAGATTTAGTAAACAGCATTTTTTTTACAGATCTCATTAAAACCGCTGTAAAGAATACGACACACAACGACGTGCGATTACTTACAGAAGTTGAACCAGGTTCAATTCCCGGTTACGTATGAGATTTATAAAAAAAAATTGAATGCAGTTTCTATTAAATCTAAAATAGACGCCATGGTTGCTAAGAACAGATTTCCCTATCTCTTATAGTTTTCGTTTTCTGCCTACTGACCCATTTAGATTGATCACGATCACAGAGTAAATATTTCGCTCTCGTGTTAAACTGTATTTGAATGAACCTTCACTTCTCCCAATTAACTCATTATTCCTATATATAGCTAGGTATACAGCCACGAGCCAATATTAAATGTATTACCTTACTTAGTAGTCGGTATGTGAAAAATGCAGCTTCCTCGCGCTTGCGCGGACACGGCTCCACGTCATGAATATTTATATCGAGAAGAAATCTTAATTAAGCGAAAAGTGCAACGGAACTTTAAATAGTCGCTCATCATGTAAATAGCTAAAATATTGATGTTTTATCTCCTGTATGTGTAAAGCCGTACAATTGATCGGCGCCGTAATATCTTACAATTTTAATAATATTTAACCCTTCGTCTGTGTTTGTATAGGATCCTCACCGCAAATTAAGGCCATTTTTTGTATTTTTTTATGGATATATTTTTTTACTCATTTCGGCTTAAAAGAGGCTTGAACGCAAGCTTTTTTTTTAATCTCACATACCTACGACTAATTTTAATACGATAAATTACGGTGGACATTTTTTATGTGAATGAAAAATAAAGCGATTGTTTTTTTAATAATATTATTTTCGGACACGTCCGGGAAAAGATGAGATTTACATCAAATGTCCGGGCTTTTTTGTTTTTGTCCGGGTTCGGCGAATTTAGATATGGCAGCCCTAGTCATACCTAACTTAAAACTATAACAAAAGTTAGTCGGGTTGACTGAGGAAGTCGATGGGATCGGGGCGCAAATGGCAAACTTTGACAACTTGTTATTTAACGTGTGAGCGAGCGAGCGAAGCGGCTCTTTTTCAGATTGGACAAAATTCTCTCGTAGGTCCGGATGTCCGGATTTCCGGCTTTTTTCGCCTAAAGGCCACATGTCTCGACCGATTATCTTGAAATTTTGGGTTAAATAATTGTATATTGTTTTTTTTGTCTTCAGTTTTTCCAAATTGCGGAGATATGGGGGCTAAAATCGTAAAAAACAAGTGCGAGTCCGACTCGCGCATGAAGGGTTCCGTACCATAATCTATAACAAGTTTTTTGTATGGGAGCCCCCCTTAAATATTTATTTTATTTTACTTTTAGTATTTGTTGTTAAAGCGGCAATAGAAATACATCATCTGTGAAAATTTTAACTGTCTAGCTATCACCGTTCTTGAGATACAGCCTGGTGACAGACGGACGGACGGACGGACAGCGAAGTCTCAGTAATAGTCTCGTTTTTACCCTTTGGGTACGGAACCCTAAAAAAAGTAATGTTTGAGCCATTTCGTACAAAGTGGACATATATAATTTATCAAAAATGTATGGCATTTGTTAAATCTAATTTAGGCCCTGTTCGGTGTTTTTATCACTACCAAGGAGAAAAATATGACGTCTTGCGCGAAATTAAAAGCCAACACGACACTTGGATTACATCTGCGTCATAATATCTAGTTTCTTGTCGAGCAAACTATAAAAAAACTGCTAGATACATCTGAACAAGTCTCCTCTAACACCACAGCGCGTAAATACTTCTAGTATATTATTACAGAATATAACGTCAGAGAAATTGTTCGCCCGACCACTTTTACAACCATTCGCACTATTTAGCAATTACTGCGACGCGTATCGTCGACCCTGTGGTTTCGTTTAATTAAATTAATTAAATGGTTGGTGGTTTTAATTGTCGCGGTGAGAATTCTGCGGCCACCGCGGTTACAGCGAGTACTGCACAGTAACCATGGTAGTAACAGTAACTATGGGTCGTCAATATGGAAGCTTGAGCGAGGCGCTCAGTTTGACTACGCGCCAACAGCCACGTTAATGGACCGTGTAGTGTGTACCATACCATGAATCTACAGTACAGTGACATTAGTCGCTAGCGACAGTGTATACGATTTGTATGGATAATTGTAGTTCTACAAAGTAACCGCTATACTATTCTCTATAGACATCGTTTTCACAGTCGCGAACAAGTACGGTCATGTTAACATAAATGGTAAGTGTTCCAATGACAAAACAATTTCAAACGTAGTTACTGTAGGGTTGTTTACTTGAATAGTCTCGACAAAATGATATTTAGTTGACAGTAGCAGAAGCAGGTGTAAAATGCTTTGTTTCAAACGTTGTATGAAATTCGTGTGCATCATTTAACACAGTACTAAACTGTCTAAACTTTATACAACACGTTCTCGTCTCTGCAAGTTTGGACTGCAACATAGCCCCGTGTGTAAATGACCAACGTAGTACAGTCGCCATCAGACACATTGTAGGGGGCGAGGAGGTAAAAATTTTCTAGGCAGCGTTCAATTTCAATAAATTCTGTAACATACTTATTGCCATTAATATCTGAATGTCTACCTTGTTATTACTATTTGAATTTCAATAACTTTTTCACACAGATTGAAATAAAAATATTTGCGTGCATAAAACACCTGAAATATCTGAACAATTAAAAAAATTATACTTTAAACCGTTGCCACAGATATTAAACTTTAAACCAAACTCTGATATATTACTTTAATAATTAGAGTATACTAGTTTGTACTGCTTCTACACTGGTCACTGCACTTGTTGCTTCTATTATGAAGCGGTTCTTATGACGTACCTATTTGTTCTTCCCGTACGTTCAACTCGGAACTTTTAACGGACGGGTACTATTTGAAAACATACCGGGAAATTAAATGGGGATTCCTACGTTCTAACGGACTTCATTTACTTTACGGTTTCCATTTGTCATAATCATAAAATATGACTATCCTTGTATGACGAAGATGAGGAAGCTGCGACACTGCAGTTATATAGGTACATTAGCTAGCACAACTGCAGCGTTGCAACTTCCTCGGCATAAACGTTTTTTTTTTACCGTAGTCGGTTAAATAGTATCCTTTAACCATTTTTGGATGTCCAGCTATCAATGTATCAAATTTGGTTTAAATCCGACCAGCCATTTCGGCGGACAAATATTTTTTATCAACAGATAGCGCGGTATAGCTGACGCCACGCGCTTGAATAATTCATTACAATTTAAGAATTTAATTCTAGTATAAAAGAGGAATATGACATAAGTGGTGGTGGTTCAGTTTTGACATACCCATTTATGAATGAATGAATGAATAATATTTATTTCAGATTAAAAGATTTCAATCCATATTTTTGTTAGTAGGTGCACAGGTTACATTGGTTAGTAAACAATTTTATCCAGAAGTATAAACTACAAAGCCAACCTATAGTAATATTTTCCGGGTGAAACCACTAGAGTAACAAGTATGTGTTTTCAACCAGAAATTCAGGATAGGATTGTCCCATCTCTCGGCAATGGCCTCCAGGAGGCCGTTGGCGCTGTTCCACACTCTGTGCATCAGGGAACCGACTCGTTTACGAATTATGGTATAAAAACAATCCGTCCGAGCCTCCGCAAACATCCCTGACGCACTGCAATGTTTCCTCAACCCCATCAGCACCCTGAAGGCATTGTTATATTGGACTCTGAGAGCCCGGTATGACTTCTGCTTATATCTGAGCACAAGGCGCAAGTGTACAACGACTAACAGTAAGATTGACAATTATACCTATCTATTTTAATTTAATATGACATAATGACATTTTAAAGCGAAAAATTGTCAAAGTAATTTAAACAACGAGAACAACTTTACAAAAGTAAGTGTGCAACGATATGAATTTCGGGTTCCAAACTTCAGCCCGTCTAGTAAAACTATACATCGCGAGTCTTGTCGCGCGAGATAGTGCTACCCGTCACTCTCTCACATTACTGCACAGAAAGAGACGGGTAATTATCACGCGCGAGGAATAGTCACGTATGACAGTTATGCTAGAGGTGAAGATACTGATCCCGGTATTCGGTGGTTGCACACTTACTTTAGTGTTAATTTTTCACGGACAGTACATTGATAGACGTAAATTAGGACAGCGACTTATTTTATATTCGCAAAACTGTCACTCTGTGTACAGCATACCTTGTGCTGTTTTTTTGGCTAGGCTGTCTGATCTTTATAGCGTGCCGTACCCAAAGGGTAAAAATCGGAACCCTATTACTAAGATTCCGCTGTCTGTCCTGTCTGTCTAGACAGTCTATCTGTGTGTCTGTCCGTCTGTCACCGGGCTTTATCTCATGAACCGTGACAGTTGGCACAGTAGAAATTTTCACAGTTGATGTATTTCTGTTGCCGCTATAACAACATAAACTAAAAATGAGAATAAAGTAAATATTTAAGGGGGATTCCATACAACAAACGTGATCGGTTGCGTTAACTTTGCACCTCATTTTTATGCGGCGTACACCCGCCAGTTAAGATGGGATAAATATCATAGCAGTATAAATTATAATAATGTATAAAGAGTGCGGTCTTCGCCAACAAACTGCATTGCAGTTTGGCGAAACATATAAAGTGTTACAGTTTGTATTTTTTTTAGTATAATAAATAAAAAATAAAAAATTACAACGGAACCCTCGGTACCCGGTGTGTTAGCCGGTTTTTTTTAAACTAAAACTGGTAGAATTTTGGATCTTGCTCTCATAGTTACACCGAGCAAATGCAGTAACCAGTCATCGTTAAGATTGTTCGTTTCTGTGGAACCCTAAGGAATTGGGGGGCAGCCTCCCGTGACGGGCATCTGACGGTGGCAGGGGTCAGAGCTTCGGTATAATGAACCCGCCAAGCGTGTTAATGAAATGGAATGTAATTTATTCTACAACTAGTTTCACGATGCATGGCGGGAATAAGTTGATAAGACAGTAGAAACATTATAAATGGGATAAAAAAATGCAATCTGTTCTTACTTTAAGTTCAAATCGGTACAAATACTCTTGGCTGTTGTTTCTTATTATCTCAACGGGAGATAGAACGACAGACAGAGGATTAATGAAATAATTATCTTTATTCTGTAAGCCGCAAGGGCACTTACTATGAATGTTTGAATTGAGTGGTGCAAAATAGTAAGAGGGCCAAATAATTTAAAGTTGCATCTCGAGTTATCAGTTATCACTGATTGCCATCGCCATCGCCATCCCAGTTTTAAACGTAAAAACGACAAGCTAAGTAAATATCAAAGTAAAGACTTTGTGTGGGTCAAAACGCAAGAACAAAGTCAATCTCGAATACTTGGACAGACGAAAAACATAGGAGTTCAATGACACCACAACAAGAAATCTTAAGAATCTGCTTACAACCGGTAAACATATCGAATGAGATCATAAACAAACGCTGCGTCATTTGAATTAAATTTTATTTTTATAGCCTATTTATCAACAAGAGCCCTGTCAAACCCAAGAAATCCGGGCAAGTGCGAGTCAGACTCGCGCACCGAGGGTTCCGTACAAACATAAATACATTTCATAGTCCATGACGTACATCCTTGTGACAGGCAGACGACTGACGGACAGATGGACAGTAAAGACTTAGTAATAGGGACCCGTTTTTTACCCCTTAGGTACGGAACCCTGAAAAAGTTACAACAATTCGCCATCCCACCACAGATTATCAAAACATTGCCCCACAAGCTGTAAAACAACAATCATCTTAAATTATCATGTTCTCTATTTGTTGTATAAACTTTACGATGCAATTTCTCACCCTCAACAAGATCATTGACAAATCGCAACCATTCATAACACCAGGTAATAAACCCAAAAACTGGATTCACAAGCTGCTTTAGAATAACAAATTGTTATCAAAATGGAGATAACTATCGGCCTTTCTCTAAACCCGTCCGCTGTTATTAAAGTACGATGAATATATAATTAAATACGTCTTAGTACGAGCTTCCGGTTAGAATAGTTTTGAATGGCTAGAGTAGAATTCATATGAAGAGGTTCTGTAGTTATATCTCATTTTGTTAAAGATACTTTATTTGGTTTGATTATAATTAGGATTCAAATTGATATAAATGGCAATTCTTGACCAATAAAGGAACCTTTATGTAATAAATAAGTTAGTACAAAAAACGATGCTAATATTAAGTTTTATATTGAACAAAGAAAAAAATCAAGCTTATAATATTATTTATTAGGTACTATGGGGCTGCATAAATGCATGGTCCATTAGTGAATTAATTCATTCATAAATGGGCCATACAATTCTGCAGCTCACTGTACATTGCTTGCACCTTAACTTCCGTCTTAATGGTATTATGCCCAATCTTCAAGAAGTTTGTAATTTGCCAGAATAAAAAGTAAATCTGTTTCACTCTGAGTTCCATATTTTATCTCTAGCTCTATCAATTATCGATCTATTAGGGCTTATTCAGCGCAAACAGCATTTGAACTGTAATGTAGCTGAAAAATTACAACTGCATCTGCGATTTTGCAGCTGGGTCACAGCTCATATGCTGTTCACCTGTATCGATCGACCCTTAACAATCACTTAACCAACACACGCACTTCGTAATAGGGTTCTTCACTAGGGAACCCTAATAATACTCTGCTTCTTAGCGATTACATCCACTCCATTGCGCGATAGCATCTGTAGCACAATACAAAAGATGTACAGTGTAATCGTTATACAAAAATTACGATCCAAACCAGGTCGGTAGCACTACCTACTCATACGTGTCGTTAACAGCGCAGCGGGGCTATAGTGTAGGTTTTCTTTCATCGCAAAAAAACGTTTGAAGGCGTTTGCAACAATGTTATTTGTAAGGAAAAGGTAAACACTTTTTGCATTGAAAGAAATATATCCGGGAAGTTTTTTATCATTGAGATTTTCGGATATTTTTAATTAAAAAAATCTCAGGACTCTGCAAACCCTTGAGATTTAGAGTTCGGAATTAATGTCACTTTTGAGCTTACATACCTACTTAGTGACTTTATTTTTCGAGTGCCATTATGGGCACCTATACTTCGCCATTAAGTATAGGTCCATAGGTTTACGCCATAATTTTTAATTTCAAAATTCTGATTGGCAAAATCAACTAGGTTTGAAATTACATAAAACACATTAGAGGCACGTTCATCTTTATATTGGCATATCTACAGAAATCCGAAATGGTCATTAGGCACATCTTTGATCTAGTCCCGACTCAACTGCGAGTGGTTTCAGAAACTCAACGATGCATTGCCCGCCGAGTGCTGGATGCGTATGGTCGACGTGCACGTGTGGGTTGTAAAGTATAAATCTTCATAAAAGGTGTCAAAAGGCCCGCGTGACGGGCCTTTAGGCTGTCCACAGAAGCGAAGATCACATTCAATCATAATCACATTGCTCAGATTTAAATTATCTTCTTTCGGGCTTCACAAAGACGAAGCCTGACAGGGAGGTCCACTGCTGCACATTGACATATTTGTTACACATCTATTATATAGTGCACTAAAGTTAACAAAATAAAAACTTTCTTAGGGTGATTACACACTCGGTTGTTACACTGACGATGCCGTTCCGTTCATTAACCCGACTTTCTTTCAACGTAAGCTAATTTGACAGTAATTGTTAGTTTAACACTTACAGCGCTCATGTATTATTAATAATAACGCAACTTTGGTTTGAGTTTTTGTACCAACCGATTTTAGTTGTTTCTTGTAGTTAGTTAAAAACGCACCTAGCATAAAAAGGGACCCTTTGTCCGTGGGGGCCCAGTGCTCGACAACTATTCAAGCAGATTGCAAAAAGACTGGTCGACACCACGGGGCCCACGGGGGACCGGAGAGCTGGCATCTTCGTTGCTATTCAGCGAGGAAATGCTGCCAGCGTCTTCGGTACCATGACAAGTCAAGTTCGGGACCATGCCATATAATTCACTCCGTTTTAGCATATACTTTAGTTAAGTTTAGTTAAAAGAGTAGTAGCATCAACAAGCTAGAGTTGCATATCTTAATGGCAGCTAGAAATCACAGTGGCTACAAGACTAGTGTAGTGTCTACAAACATTGTCTAAGAAGCAGACTACTATTATCCAAACTTCTCTGCAGCTGTATTGCCCTCCGATATATACCTAAGCAATGGAGAGAAGTTAAGGTAATATTCATACCAAAACCCGGAAAAAGCCACTACACTGACCCGAAGTCATTCAGACCGATCAGCCTAACTTCTTTTATGCTGAAAATACTAGAGAGACTATGTGACAGAGAACTAAAGGATACTGCACTCAAAAACATAAAAATCCACCCAAACCAACATGCTTACAGTCAAGGCAAATCAACAGACTCGGCACTCCACGCAGTGGTAAGCAACATCGAAATCGCACTAACGAGGAAAAGCTCATGTCTGGGAACCTTCATTGACATAGAAGGCGCTTTCGATAAAACAAATTTTAGCAGCATCAAACAAGCTCTAGAAAGACATGACACAGAACCATTGCTAATAGAGTGGATAATGAACATGCTAGAACAAAGAATCATAAGACTAGCAAAAAATAAAGATCAGCAAGCGCTAGTCGTGAGAGGATGCCCACAAGGAGGAGTCCTCTCACCCCTCTTATGGAACCTATTGGTAAATGATCTGATAACAAAACTAAACGAGAGTCATTTCACGACCATAGGATACGCGGACGACCTTGTCATACTTATTAGTGGACTGGTAATAAGCACACTGTGTGAACTCACACAAACAGCACTAAAAATACTAGAGAAATGGTGCAAGGAGAATGACCTATCGGTAAACCCCAAGAAAACTGACCCAATTCTCTTCACACACAAACGCAAACTGGGGTCATACGAAATGCCAAGCCTTTTCGGTACAAAGCTTACACTCTCCAAACAAGTAAAATATTTAGGGATAACCTTAGATGACAAACTAATCTGGAACAAGCATCTTGAGGACAGATTAAACAAAGCCACAGTCGCCTTCTGGCAATGTCGAAGAATGATAGGCAAAAGGTGGGGACTCGCCCCGCACATCATTCTGTGGCTATACAAAACGGTAATCGTACCTATGATCAGCTACGGATCAATAGTATGGTGGCCCCGAACGCAACTAGCGTGTGCGATTGCCGGCCTGCAGAAAACACAAAGACTGGCATGCACGGCCGCAACAGGCTGCATGAGGACCACTCCTACCGCAGCACTAGAGATGATCCTAGGTGTCACGCCACTGCACATACATATACAAAGAGAAGCAGCCGCTACGGCGATACGACTAAAAAGCCTAAACCTATGGACGAATAGTAATACCCAACACACAAAGATCTACAGTGAAATGATCAAAAAATTCCCTACAATAGAAGCACCAATTGACAAGATACCTAAAACATTAACCTGCAAGAAGGAATACGTCATACTCCTAACAGAAGACCCGAATGAGGGGCTCAACCTAGAGGACCTGAGAATCTTTACGGACGGGTCAAAAACTGAGAAAGGAACGGGATGTGGTGTATTCTCGGAGGATTTGAGTATGCACATCTCTAAACCCCTAGGTGTACACAACACGGTATTCCAAGCTGAATGCGTAGGAATAATAGAAGCCTGCAACGCTATAAAAAGACGCCAGGTTCAGAACACAAACATACGAATACTTTCAGACAGCAAATCCGTACTACAAGCACTAAACAGTGATATGTGTACCTCTGCTCTAATATACGAATGTCATCGCTGCATCACAGACGTGTGCGATGACAAAAATACGGTAACATTACAATGGATAAAGGGACACAGCGGCTCGAGAGGCAATGACGCAGCGGATGAATTGGCCCGTAAGGGATCGGAGACACCGCCATGCGGGCCAGAGCCAATAATACCCCTACCACAATCTTACATATACAACATAATGAACCAGCACACATTATACCAACACCAGAAATACTGGGAAGACATGGGAACGTGTAGACAAACAAAAGAAATACTTCCGAATAGGAATCACAAACTCACCACCATCTTACTGAGAATCCACAGGAACCAACTACGCAAGAGAGTAGGATTAATAACGGGACACAATACTCTGAACAAACACCTCTTCAATTTAGGTATAACAGACAGCCCAGTATGCAGAGCATGCATGGAGGCAGAAGAAACCACCAATCATATTCTACTAGATTGCAAACAGGTAGAAGGATACAGGACGAAATACCTAGGATCTCCAAGTACCGTACACGAAGCCATAGGCAACATCAAGGCTTTACTTAGGTTCGTGGAGGAGCTGGGGTGGTTGGAGTAGCGCTACCCCCTTTTCACGCAAAATAGGCACGTTGGATGTCGACTTGCGGAAAATGCCCAGCGCAACTAACTAACTAACTAACTACTTACTGTTGAGTTAATATCCAAGTTATATGAGAATACTCCATAATTAATAGTCAAAAGTTCCACTACCTTGTTAATCGCTTATTCAAATATTTCACATAACAGAGATTAAGTTACGTGAACAGACGCTTATAAAGATTAGGTGTAGGTGTTGGAGGCTTAAATGGACGATATTTTACGTCATCAAAAGTAGGTGACTTTTTGCTCATTATACTGTAAATGGGTATTATTAATAACCGTATCACCGACGGGTTTCCGTACAAACTTTCGTCTTCTGTTCATCTGCGTTACAGCCGAAGTAGCACACAAGATACATTATACAGCCCTTACACATCTTAAATTAGCTGTATAAGGGCCGTATAGCGCTTGTGCAGCGTGTGTGCTAGATGGGAGTGACCAGGCATCTACAGAATGATTCAGGAGTCAAGAGTGGGAGAGATAGGGCCAATGGGATGAATCACACTGAGCAATTTGACCAACCATAAAATCATAAAAAAAAATTGCCACTTTATGGATAGTCAGCGATCAATAAATTTTTAATAAGATGATTTTTTTTCGCGATTTCCTGGCTGGTGAAAGTTGCTCAATGTGGTTCTCCTCATCAGCCCTGTTACTCTCGTCCATGACTCCCGAATCACCCTGTATACACCTCGCTTCCCACTGCTTGTCAAATTCAGACTTATTGAGTTCCATTTGCTATTGCTACTGAAGAAACAGTAAGCCAAGATACGGCTCCGACTTGCCTAGTGATTTGTTTGAAGCCACGTCACTGCTACCTTAGATAATTAATTTTCTGAAAATCGTTCCTGAATACTATACATTAGGTACGATAATCAATCTTAAGATAAATAGATTTATTAGTTTTAGATATTTGTCTGGTGAGATTTTTATAAAGTGTATTGGAATAATATATAATAATAATTATGCCAAAACAAACTTAGCAATTAACTTGAAATGGCTCACGTCGTGGGATGTTGATTTTACAATCATTCCGAAAATCCTTTAAGCGAACGGCTTTATGTTAACAATCTAGACAAACACCTTAAAGCCAAGGATTACACTAGGCGACAACTGACCGGCGAAAATTGTGGTGATGCAACGTAGCTGGACTTCGCTTGCCACAATTTCAGGAATAAAATGTTGTCCTTGGCTTAAGACGTTGTCGGTAAACGGCTAGATCAGCTTTTACTCAATTTTCCCACTTTTTATAGAGAAAGGAACGTTGTTTTCAATTTCTATTAAACGCCGACAATTTCGCTCATAAACTAATTTGCGCTAATTAAATACAAAACAGTCAGATTCACACTAATAGCGTTTTTACAATGAATTGTCTAAATGATTCACATAGCTCAAATTCTTGAAAATTGTTCTATTCGGCTTTCGCTGTTCTCTTAGCATTGTTTCGGACGCATGAACGATGGCTCGCTCAGGTTCCCAGTTAATTTGTTATGATATGTGCAAGTAGTGTTGGAGAAATTGCAATTTACTATTACTAAAGTCAACATCTGATAGCCGGTATGAGAACGACTATTGTACGCGAGTTCAAACGTCTTTAAAGTCTACGACGTCTGTGCAATTTGTTGGCTTCGGGGATTTTGTTAGAATTTGTAACTAGAAATTAAACAGAATTGTGTTATTGGAGTTGGGAGGAATTTCCTTGATAAAATGGTGTTATATATATTTTTTACCAGATTTCGAGAGGGATAGCACACAGCCATTACACCTAGGGTTAAAATGTGATGATTTTCTTTTCCCATATTTTTACTACGAAGGGTGGTACAATATGGTCTGGTATATATATTTTTTAAGGGACAATCTTACATAAATCGACTTAGTCCCAAACTAAGAAAAGCTTGCACTATGGGTACCTACTAGACGACGATATTATATAATATATAACAACAGAACAGATATTCGAGTTCATCACACAAATAATTATTTAACCCGGCCGGGATTCGAACCCAGAACCGCCGACTCAGTAGGCAGCGGACAAACCGATCCAACCGTGCCGTCTGTATATGTAAATTTTAATCGAAATGAAGTTATAAAATGTACTGAGATGCCAGATGTCACATGCACGTAAGCTATGTGAAATAGACTTTAATAATAATAATATGGTTATATTAATCCGCTACCCAAAGGTTGTCTGGAAGAGATCGCTTTTTAGCGATAAGATCGCCTATTGTTTGCCTCTATTGTAATGTTAAGTGTCATTTGTATTTGTATTTCTTTCTTCTTGAGGTGTGCAATAAAGAGTATTCTATTCTATTCTATGGTTGTGTTTATCGTCTCATGAGAACAAATAAGTGACAAAGTATTCGTCACTTTCCGACACGTACTTCCATTACCTGCGAGAGGGCTACTTTTCCATTTGCCTATCGCTTAATAAACGTCACATTTAAATCATGCAGAACCCTAAACTCGCGGTAACATCAATAAATTCAAATTTCAACCCATTATCGCTTGTTACAGGAAAAACAAAGACCACCAATATACAACCCAGAGGACTACGCGACGTCCCTGAAGAAATGGGGCAAGAAGACAGGTGGTGGCAGCCTGTACGAGCTGGAACAGGAACCTGGGAAAGCGCGCACGCTGCCCAACCAGGGTAGCAAAGACTTCAGGTACATAATATGTGTTATTCTATTCTTTTTGAGGTGAGGCTGCCTTTAGGAGCAGGAGCAATTGCTAGGCAAAGCGCGCCAGCTGCCAAACCAGAGCTGCTTTACCTTCCCTGAAGAAATGGGGTTGAAGATCGGTGGCGATGGCGACAGCCTGTACGAGCTGAAGCAAGATCCAGGGTAAGCGCACACGTTGCCCGCCCAAGGTAGGGATGTTATTATATTTTTTGACGTCCCTGAAGAAACACGTCATGAACACCGGCAGCCTGTAGGAGCAGAAGTAAGAGCCAGGGCAAGCGTGGAAGCTGCCAAACCAGGGCTGCTTTACAGTCCCTGAAGAAATAGGGTAAGATGCAATTGTTTGTCCACTTCGCCCTTATCTTTAACCCTTTGAGCGCCGAGCGGCAAAGCAATTCACCGTGCCACTGACGCCAAACCAAAAAAAAAAAGTGCTCCAAAATCAACAGAGGTTGAAAAACACAGATAGTGGTTTGAATTAGCATGTTTTGACCATTGAAATTTTTGACGTCAATAGACGTCGTTGGCGTCAGTGGCACGAATTCCCGATGACGTGATTTGCCGTCTTTGGCGGTCAAAGGGTTAAATTCAGCTTGACATTATCCATTGATTCTACAAAGTCACTTCGTTCCTATGAATTCGTTTTACGACATGAGCCTTGATTTATTTGCTTATTGCTCATTTCAACTAAGGTTAAGTACAGTGCAAATTAAGCATTTGAATTAAAAAGTAAAAGTCACATCAATTTCCAATTATTTCCATAAAAGTACTGCACAATCAACAATCCATTCATTTCACTTCTAAATATGGACTCAGAAAGTATGCCTTATGCTTCATATTATTGGGGATCCTTTATTTGAGAACACCATTGCCGGCATCACCAAAAGTGCTAACAATACAGATAAATTGAAGTGGTCAAAAACTTTCTTCGTTATTGACTTTCTGCGTTATCTTCCTTTGAATCGCCGATTTTGCAAATTACTAAAACGATTTTGTTAAGAGTTGACTCAACGTGTTTGGTTGTTTATATGGAATGTTGGATCTGTAGATGGTTGAAAGTGAAAGAAGGTGAAATTATTTGTTATTAGTGGAAATTTATCCATCTGTTTTGGCATATAAGGCCGCAAAGACATACAGAACGTCTGGTGACCAAGATAAGCTTGTATTCATTTATTTTTGGTAAATTTCTTCTACGTAAACGAACATTCATTACTATCTTCTTACTTGTTGCGTTGAAGATGGGGAAATCTATTTAAACTCAATATACCTATAAACATCGTTGGTAACATGTTAACAACATATTTCAAAATTCGCTTCCTAACAACCTTTAGCGCAACAAAGTAGTGCAATCGCCGCTAAATTAAATTTTGGGTCGTATTCTTACTAATTTTATTGTTTCATCATAAACTCATACTCATACTCATACCTACTCATATAATATATCAGCCGATAGACGTTCACTGCTGGACAAAGACCTCCCCCAAAGTTCTCCACAACGATCGGTCTTGCGCCGTCCTCATTCAATTTCTGCCCGCGATCCTAGCCAGGTCGTCGGTCCACCTTGTTCGGGGCCCTACTCTACACTGCGTCTTCCAGTCCGCGGTCACCATTCAAGAACCTTTCTGACCCAACGGCCATCGGTTCTACGAGCAATGTGGGCCCACAACCACTTAAGTTTGGCGACTATCTGAGCTATATCTACAACCTCTCTTCCGCATCTCATCATTTTGAATTCGATCCCGCAAGGAAACTCCGAGCATAACTCGCTCCATTGCCTTTTGACTTACTTTGAGCTTTTTTATGAGGCCCGTTGTGAGCGACCACGTTTCAGTGCCGTATGTAATTTATTGTTTTTCGTTTCAGAAATCCATGCCTTGGCCTGGGCGAGGAGATGAGTCTGCGGCAGTTCGGGACACCCAGTGAACTACTCACTAAGCTAAGAGCTGACCTCCGACTTTCATTCCCTAGGTAAGAAAAAATAACCTAAATTAAAAACATTAAACACCTCCGACACAAAGTAGGTAGTCGTCTTGAGACCCTCATTCATTGAGTGATATGGAAAATGCTACCAACCCTAAACATAGATACAAAATTTGGAATTCTTAGCTTTAATATTGGCTCAGATCTTGTCACTTGTTCCAATGAAAGTTGAATATCTTGGAAACTACGAGTCCTATTTACCCCAAACTTAGCTAAGAACCATCTCGATGGATATGTATTTCGATTAAAACCAACAAAAATCGACTACGCCGAGTAACCATTGTTGTGTTTAAAAATGATTAACGAACATTTCTATTGCATTTATAACACCGGTAAAATTGCGTGTCAATTACTTATTTCATTGTAAAAAAAAAAACTTTAAATTACGAAAATCTAGGTCCTAGAGTAAAAATAAAATCGAAACGGCGTCACTAAAGGTAACACAATCTTATTATCTTACTCTTAAAATATCTATCTTGTTCTACTGAAAACCGTTAAACTATAACAATTTTACGGCGCAAGTTGTTTATAGTTAAGAGGTTCATTGCAAGCTATAGTCGTTAATAGTTCGTAAAAGCATTAATTAACTGCACGTAAAAATTGATTAAGTGGCTCCAATTTACTTAGTGGCTCCAATTTAATACCGAGCACTAAGTTTTACGATGCACTCTATCGTTAAAAGGGTACTACCATACTCGTTCACGCCGCAGATAATATAGGGTCAAAACATAAAAGGACATAATTATTTATGCCAAGTTTCGCCGTCTGGGAGCTAATGCCGCAAGCCGTTTAAATAAAGTTTGGCAATTTGGTGAAGTCATGCGAATAAAGTAGAAGAAAGAAACGGTTATTGCCACACCAAAAATAAAAAAGATACAATGAGCTGCAGAATTGCATGGCCCATTTACGAATGAATTTATTCATGAACGGGCCATGGATTTGTGTAGCCCCATAGTACATGGAATTAGCAAGAATAACATTGTCCAGTGTCCACCCAAATTATTCCGTGTGGCGAAAGGAGCGGACTCAGCACCGAGGTGCTGCGACAGCTAGGCGTCTGCGCAGCGCTGGTTTTCAGGCCGTACCTTTTCTCACTCTCTTCTATTTTATACAAATGATGAGGCGCCGGATACAAATGAAGTTCAAAGTTAACGCAACCGATCACGTTTGTTGTATGCGAGCCGTTATAGCTGCAACATAAATACATCATCTGTGAAAATTTCAACTGTCTATCACGTTCATGCGCAGTGGGGTCTTATTAATAGAGTCCCGTTTTTACATTATATGAAATGTTGTTATATCTATCGAAATTATATGAAACGTTGTTATATCTCTCGTTACACACCCCTTATCAGGGCTAACTTACTTCTAATATAAGGTTATTGTCTGGAATATGGATGTCATTCGTTGTTCATAACACGAATCATAAAACCGTAATAAAGATGTCTCACAATTTTAGTCCATTCAGTAGCCGTAAGTCTCACTTTTACGACCTAGCATTATCTTTAAACAAAAAAATCCATTAAACTTTATGACTTTAAACCATATTAAGACCGAACCGTCGGTGTATTAAATTAATGCATCTACAGGACACTGTCTATAGGTTCTGAGGTAGACATGTCCCCCATAATGCTTAATTATCTTATAAATTGATTGCAACAGTAGATCGGACATTTAAATATGTTATATATTTGAAAGTAGATATAAATATGCACACTGCCAAAGAGACTAGTCGATGCGGCGGGTGACCAGAGGGCTGGTTCATACCTATGCCAAAGAATAGCCCTGGCTATTCAGCGTGGTAATGCGGCCAGCGTTCTGGGCACCCTCCCGCTCGGCACCGATCAGAGCCCGTGGTTAGGGATTCTTAGTTTTAATTTACTTTACTTAATACTACGAGGACGAAATAAATTAATAAATAAATATTAAAATATGCAATATTTAAATGTTTGTTATTAAACCAAAAGTTTGAATTTTTCATTGATGATTTTTGTTTCAAAAACTACTTAGGTACTCGATATTCACAAAATTCACGCAGAAAACTGGGTTTTCCAACTATTTTCGACTGCACGCAATGAAAGCATGAAATAGCTATATTAGTATAGTACTCAGGGCAAAATTCACTTTAAAAAGTTGGTTAAAATATTAATATATATTTTAAAATGTATAAGGCCCTCTTAAAGGATTAAAGGATGCACTTAATTCACCTAAGTGTCTCACTTAAGTCTTATCTTAACTTTTTGACACTGACTATGCACATACACGTGCCATGAAAAAACATGCACTTATTTGAATTATTTGACGCTCTAGCCCTATGAATAGTATAGCTCGAGTTAAAACTGCATTACGGAGTGCATTATAAAGTGCATTATGTTATAAAGTGGCGCGTTTCTAATAATCAGGTAGTCCTAATTACATCTCACTTGGATAAGAGCGTGGTTAGCGTTATTGCCGTGGCGAAGTTGTGGCGCACGGCATAAACTGAAGCGATTTTCATAACATTATAATTTAGGTAGGTAGTTAGGTACCGTAAGGTCGGGGTACTTTGACCCCACAAGGTTACTTATTTGTCTATCCATAAAAATGCATGCATTTTATCGAGTCCATAAATTAAAAAAAAAATCCGACCAAGTGCAAGTCTACTCGCGCGCCGAGGGTTCCGTACAAGATTAGTCAAATCAAGTCATGGTTTTTCTACGGGTGGACAAAGTAACCCAAAGTAATCAAAGCACCCCGACCTTATACGGTACATCCAAATATTTAATTATAAGATTTTTCATATCTTATCACTTTTCCCTTTCATTCACTTTCAACATTATGGTAAACCGTTACCGAAGCAATAAAAAAAACCGAAGTGTAAAGTGAAATTACAATGCATATGAAACGTCACTCACGTCGAATATTGCTTGACATGTTTCGAATCGCTTCGAATTCGCTTTGATTAATCTTCTGCAGGAGCGACGATATCAGTCGTATTGGTGGCAAATCGAATCAGACTGATGTCATATGCATCCTAATATCTCTAAGACTCACAGGAGTAAAAATTTAATTCTTATAAAGTTTTCGTTAAGTTGCTACTTAGTAAGTAGCAATTTGAAAAAAAAATGAAACTAAAGCTGTGTATGGTAGTCTCACACACAGCTTCGGTGCCTCTTGCTTGGACTCTGTGCTTAGGTATTTAAATCTGGAACTAAAATAATTCATCATGAAATCAAGAATCCGAATCCTAATGATGGCCCATGTGTATTAAGTGATACCTACCTACAAGTTGTAGGTACTTATCACACATTATGATATATTAAATTTTCATTTTCACGATTGCTTCAGTTACTGGAGATTAGGTACATTTTAATGCGTCTCTAGTTTTGTAACCTGTAGTCAACAACAACGTACAAATAAATTACATACTGATATTGAAAGTTAAGAATAGAACATTAGGAGGCCTTATTCCTTTTAAAAAAATTTTTTTTTATATTATGACAAATATATGGATAATTTCAACCAACTTTTTGAATTGAATAATACTTTTCCCCGAGTTATAGGTAGTAACGTAGCTATTTCATGCTTTTATCGCGTGCAGTCGAAAATAAGTTGAAAAAACTAATTTTTCGCGTTAATTTTGTCAATTTCGAGTAGTTTTAGAAACAAAAATTATCAATGAAAAATTCAAACTATAGGTTTCAAATATATATCAATAAACCCCAATAGCCCTGTTCTAGGAAGTAACATCAATAATATGTTAAGAAACATATTTGATAATAGAGAAAAATGTCTAAAACAATCAGCATTTTAAAAGGAATAAGGCCTCTTAAATTCTTATTTTCATACGTGAGAAAATACTGGCGGTATAAGAATGATTTTTCTTCAAAACTCAGCCGTAATATACAGGGTAGGTACACGGTACAGGTTACCCGCTAACGCTTTTTCTTTGTCCCCGGACCAACACTTTTTTACATCTCAAATTGCCAGGACGAGTGATTCCGCAGCAATTTGTGACAGAAATCTTTCTTGCCGCCAAATTATATGGCCAGTATTATTGCACGGTGCCATTCCGGCCTAATGGTACCCTGCAAAACAAAAATGCCCTGAGAATGTATAAGGCTTGTATATACTTCGTGCGTTTTTCAGTGGCAGTATATGGCACGTTCGTTTGTTTTATTTTCGTTTAATAACCGCGTTTATGACATGGGAATGGCCCAGTGGCGCCAGAGGAATTGAAGATTATGATGTTTTGCTTTTTCAATCAGCCATAAATGCGAATAAAGTGGCTTTCGGAAATGTCATTTGGATTAGTTGGGTATATTAATAAATATTACTTATGTAGGCTTATGTTTCAACCGCTTAGGTACGTACTTAGGTTAATCCTATTGGTAATAAAGTTTTCGACTGGCATTAGTAATCCAAAATCCAACCTTGATTTAGTAGGGTAGATAATGGTTTACGCCACTTTGGCAACACGTTTTACGCGTATGCAAACATTGGCGGTGCATAATCCTTAACCTTAATACTTAAACCTTAATACTTAACAAAGTATTTTTCAACTTTCAGTTTCGTGCAAGAGTTCGCATGCGAGCCACTAGATGGCGTCACGCTCTTGCTGGAACTCCTGCGCAACGTGCAGCTCAGTCAAGTGGGGGAAGGGGCGCGGGGCCCGCCCGCCGTCCGTCGGCGACCGCTGCTGGACGAATTGGCTTGCTTGTAAGTAATAGCCGACAATTTATTGATAGGTAGGTACTAGATCGACAATTTCAATACCAACAGCCAGAATAATATTTTCTTCGGTTTCCGCGACTAAATTTAGTTACGTTTATTAAATAAAACAATTTAGTTAAACGGATTGTATCGCGTATATTAATTATTTGAGCCTCCCTGACATTTCGGTATATTTCCAGTTACCGTTGTCGTATGATGAATAGACGCGATATAATCAGTTTATATTGCTATATTTAAAAGCCAGAATAATGTTTCACAACACAACCCAATCTCGCACGTGCACCTCTTACAATCATATTTGAGAAGATACGTTTATTTTGCAAACCATTTACATTCAATATTATAACAAACAATAGTATTTTATGCAATCGTTGCACAATGAAGGTTCTTAAAGTCGAGTACCGCGTTTAGGCCACGAGGCCTGCCGAGTAACAATAACAATCCGTCGGGCAAGCTAGGCCGGCAGCTGAGTAGTTACGACCACCCACCAGGCGGGTCGTTGGTCTTGATGGTGTTAAGTTTTTGGCATCTGAATCAACCCACTTAATTTCTCCAGACAATGCCTCTGGAGCTGTTGCAGCCGGTATCCTGACTGCGTCAGGCGACTGGTGGCCGGCTCCAACGGCGTCTACACGTTAACCGTCTGCATCATGTCCACCGTCAACAAGTCCAGGGTGCTGGCATTACAGGTGAGTTGAATCGAAGTACCTACTGAGGTGTCAATTGGGATATATATACCTACCAATTTTACACGACCTATGTTAAAGGTTGCGACTAACAACATCAGGTGTTATCTGTGAAAAGTAATTCAAATAAAAAATTACGAGTTTCACTTGTCCTTGCCGTTTTACAGCTCGTCTAGCACAACTATGCTTCGCGCGTCTTGTTACCCGTCACTCTCTCACATTACTGCATAGAAAGAGACAGGCAATTATCTCGTGCGAGAAATAGTCGCATGCGACAGTCGTGCTAGAAGTGCTGGTTGCTTAAATTAGCAAACGGATGAAATTATTATCTTAAAGCCTGTGTTACGATTTTATTGAAAATTGGGGTCTTTATTTTTAGGTATATTCCAATTGATGGTCAGTTCATGGATAAAAAAAGCTTCCCACACATAGTTTACTTGAAAATGTTCAAACAGGGCCAAACTCAAGTTAAGATTCTCAAGTAAATTCTTCACATTCCAGCTCCTTACAAAATCCTGCTACCCACCCGCCAACGGCCACGCCGTGGTCTCCGAAGCGCTCTCAACCCTCCGTCTCCGCTACGGGGAGCCAGTTCGCTTCAGATTCCTCGTGGGCATGCTTCAGAGCACTGGAGGATCCGGAGACCTGCAGGCTGCTGGTCTGGCGTTTATAAACGCGCTGCTGTGCAGTGCACCAACTCCTCAGAGGAAGCTGTACATTCAGGCTGAGTTGGAGCAAGCTGGGTTCGATATTGTCACTCTGAAGAAGGTAAGCAATGTGGTATGTATCGTCAATGTTATAGTGAATTTTATTACACTTAAGCAAAATAACTTGATATATTACATTGGAGGATCCTAAGTTGAAATAAATAATTAATTTGGACATTTTATGGCCCCATACCTTTATTATTCTTCTTACATTTCGAGTCTGGCTGAAACTTCCAGGTTCTTTGCACGGTTATTCATGCAATTTTGGATAGGATTTTGAAAATCATGTAGGTAATTGTTTTTTAAGTAGGTGCTTAACTGGCTGTGGGGCTTTAAGTCATTGGTAGTGGACGAATACTAGAAATACTCATTTTATATTCGAAGCCCTTGCAGATACTTAAAATGATAACAAATATTATATTTTCAGCTCGTCACAAAACTGCCGAACACAAACGACCAGGTGACGAAAGAGATAGAGAGCTACGAGAAGCAGTTGATCGACATCGACACGCTGAGCGAGAAGGCACATGAAGCGCAGAGGGAGAAGGACGATCTTAGGCACAAGCTGGACTTGCTTGAGAAGAGGGTTAAGGTGAGAAGACACATTTTAAGCTCTGGAGCTCAATATACATAGCATAAGACAAGTAAAAGGCTTTATTAGATTCTAATCTAAAGATCATTTAATTGGTACTACGAGCCATGATATTGAATTTGGCTAAGACGCAATATCTAATACCTCGCCCTTAACCTCCTTACCATACGTATTTTAAGTTCGATTAATGTTCGTAATAGTAAATTACATACCAAGCAGTGAATTTTATTGGTGAATGTCCCAGATCGCAGGTGTTTGCGATCTGAGGCCTTAGGAATTACCGCCCGTTGTCTAAAGTTTTGTGTCTTGCCTTGGCCAGGAAATGTGATATGCTCCCCCAGAAAAGCCCACTTACGCCCTAGAGCAAAGAAATGGGATAAAGGAAAAGCCATAGAAACTGGCAGTAATCATAGATAAATATTTTCAGATTCTCCAAGAGGAGAAAGGAATCCTGCTCTCGCTGGAGAAATGCCTGAAGGAGAAGTGCTGTGAGCTGCAGGAAGAGGTCTCCACGCTGCGCTCCGAGCACGGCAACTCCAACCGCAAGAAAACGTTCGTGGTTAAGAAAAAAAACACGGTTCACAAAAATAGAGGTAATTACTCCGACACCTGTGGTGAAACCGAGAGTTATGTTTAGAAAATTACCGTCCTTGATTTTATTTGTTCTACTGATACCTACGGATATCCAAAATTGTCTAGTAAATCCTGTTCATCACACGGTGAGGCTATAACCATCGGCATCACCCCAAATCAAAGCCCCGATGACAAACCCTTGCCCCTTTAATGCCTTGTCACCGTCAGAGTGCTGGAACGCCAATCAATGTTATTTTTTACATATTAAGAGTAGTTGGCAATTTTAGAAAGCCTTGATTCTTTAGGAACCTTCTCTATGTATTTATGATCATATACTAATATTCCTCTTTGTCCTTACAGATGAGTCATCACCGCCTGAAGATGAAGGAATAAGTTCCTCGGAAAGATCACTAAGTCCTGAAGGCGACCCGCAAAGAGAATCCATGGTTTACGAAGTATTTAACGTGAAGAACGAAACCTACGACATGATGAGAAACAAACGCAACTTGCACAAGAAATTGGAGTCCTCAAAGAAACATGACATTCAAAAGTCATCAGATGACGAAGAAGAAACCACCATAGATGAAGTCATACAGGAATTAAGGAATATAGTTAATGACGCAGAATCCGAACAGTACGCTAAAAACAGGGCCTATGATGACAAATCGTCAAGATGCAACGAGACTTCTGAGATAAACGTCCCGATTCATTCCTTGCAATGCCAGAAACACCGACATCTTGAGAAAGAAGATTCTGTCACAAGCACGAAACACAGCATTCAGATTACAAGTAGTACAGAATTCTTAAATGAGAGTAATGAAGATGATGAAGAGACCAAAATAGTCCCGAGCAAAATACTGCCGCATCCACCGAGAAAAGCCAAGAGTTTGATACATTTGCTCGTCCCACCGGCCGACCATGGTTTGCTTTACAATAAGCCTCCTGATTTATATGACGACACATATTTCTCGAGCGACGAAGGCTCCGATTCTTTGCTAAGCGCCTCCCGCTGCCAAAATCCCATCGTCAAGAAAAATTCGGTGTCTAGCTTCGATTTTCATGAATGCCGGGCCGTTTTCAATTCGATAACTGAAAATAGTAAAGAAGATAATAGATTTAAACGCTCGAGAACGAGATCCAGGGAAGAAAGCAGAAGGAACTCTGTTAAACGGAGTGGGTCGTTTCAGACTTCCGAAAAAGGCTCCAGACAGAGAGAATACATCGACAGCATGTTTTACAACGAAACAAACAATTCCCACGTTGGTGCAGGAACACCTCTTCAAAGATCTAACTCCAAGTGCAGCCGGGTGGATGAAATAGTAAGCTTGATAGAATCTAAAAAGCTGACTAAAAGTCTAGACAGGATCGACGAAGGACTAAACTCCATGGTAGACATTGTAATGATGAATGAACCCAAGAAACCAGTATGGCCGTACGAGAGGAGACAAAGATCTAGCTCGAGAACCAGCAGCGACGCTGGCAAAGAGAGTCCATTGATCCCAGTAACCAGATCCAATAGCAAACGGAACGCAGTACCGAGATACGATTCCAAAACCTCGAGCAAAAATGAACATAACAAATCGGATTCTCCGCAGAAATTTTACCTGCCGCATCCGAAACTGAGTACTGGATCGTTTGAAAACGCTTCTTCTTATAACAATGCGTTTCTCATGAAACGTGGACATACTAACGCCGGTTTTTACTCCGGGCCTCATATCATGAGAGACGCCCCAGCCAGCATAACCAGTTTAGTGATGACTGGAACCCACAGCCACGCGGATTTGAAGAGGACCCTATCCCCCATGGGATCATCTGGTTACGGTATCCACAAACTGGCTGATATGCCTTCAGGACTGTATTGAAACTTCCGTATTTTTTATGTGTACTCAAAACCAACGACTAATTTAAGATTTGCGTACCTAAATACTATGACTAGTGCAATATATACCCAATTTAGGGAGTGTAGTGTCCATTTAGGGTATGGATGTATCATGTAAAGTAAGTCTTGCGATTAGTTAGTGGAATCTTGGTAATTTTGTATGTAAGCAAAATTTGCTTAAGATCACAACTTTCATTGCGATCAAAAAGTTTTTTTCTTTGTATAGTTTTCTAAAGTTATTTAGATACTTCTGGAATGTTTAGATATTTATTCTATGTTCTGTCTCCTTTCCTCATTACTTATTTTTCTAAGTTTAGGTTATTGCTATGTTTACATTAACATATTAAAAAAGTTTGATGAATGGACTTTTATTTTATTTCGTTTGTTCCGATTCCAAAGTGTTAACAATGGCCAAACGCTTTATTATTGTTGTGCTCGTTACGTCCGGCTATGAAGATACAGATATAGAGAATGTTTTGTCATCGTATTTTGTTTCCCCGACAAATCATGACGACAAACATTAGTTACACGCCTTAAACGGGTGCGTGACGATGGCTATAACAACTTTTGATATAATTTCAGTCGGTATAACGCTCATTTGATATAATTATTGAATGATATAACAACACTTAATATATCAACATTTGATATAATTATTGTTTCATATGGGTCGTTCTATTTTTTCGTCCGGATTTGGCGTTTTTGAGTTTTTTTATTTTTTTACGTGCTATTATGTTTTTTTTCATATTGTGTGTGTGTATAGATATTTTATATGTTATTTTTTGAAAGGCACGTATGTATTATTGTTATTTAAGAAAAATAAAGGAGGAATGGAATGAAGGCGTGGATGGAAATGAAAAACGAAGGTAAGGTAATGAACTATGCCTGGAAGGAAATTAATTAATGCATTATTAACTATTCATAATTAACTACACATTGACATTATAGACGGAAGAATAAGGGCTTCCGAGAAAAAACCATTTTATTCATTTTAATTAAATTTTTGATAAAATAATCAACTGTTTACTATAAACAAAATTCCTAAATATCGTTCTCAGTCTCATAATATCTCTTAATGGTACTAGGAAGATAAAATTATATGAAATAAAGTTTCTGGACTGCTCGAATAGAAAAAAAAAACACTTAAAATTACCCAATAATAAAGTGTAATAAAAGCTTTAAAACTAAACTAGTCTTAATCTAGTTGCAACAATTAGTCGTCTAGTATCCATAACACAAGCCCCCTTGAGCTTGATTTGGGACTAGATTGATTTGTGTAAGGTTGTCCGATATTTATTTATTTATTAATTAACAAAGTTTGGAGACGATACGATATTTTAAAAGCTTTTCCTGACTGGGTAGTACGGTTTCTACCAGATTTCTCTTATTTTTTTCCGCTTAAGTATATTTTTCACAGAATCCCTTCGCAATTGTTTCATTGAACAACAGTTTTCTTCTAACTTCTTAAATTTTGTCTTCTTTAATATTTTTTATCATATTGTATCTCATTCGCCTCATAGTTTTATTCACCCTGTCAGTATTCTTGTTATGTAAGCTATGTTCATTCTCTGGTTTAGCTATAGGCACTGGTGAGTTTGGTGGTTCAGCCACAGGATCATCTTGAACAACACGAGGTTCTTGTATAGATAATAGATATATAATGTAAATATTGTATGCCGTAAGACGGTAGATTGTGACACTCTCCAACTGTTTTCTTCCAACTGCTTTGTATCGCACAATCAAGTAATTAATGATTTCCGATTTCCTCATTCTCACTCACTGAGAGTTCTCTATGAGAATTTAGTGGAAGTAGTTAATTTTTTCCTTTATTTTTTCAAATAAGGTAGATAATATTTTTCTCTGTCTGTGCCGTTGTTCCCTTTTTGCCCTTTCACTCATTTCTATAATGCCGACGACTTTCAATCTTTTCTTTTTTAAAACATATCGCTGTTTCTGCTTTTAATGAAAAATTGCATAAAGTTCTGGATTACTCTTAATTTCAGCATAGGTATTTTAACTTTTTTCGATCCCTGTTCTTTGCTAACTTTTCGTCTTTGGTTTTTTTTTCTTTGTCCTTGCCATTTTTCTCAGCACATTACCTACACGATACAAATAAGCCATATTAGACTTTTCTATTATATTAATAAGTGTCATTTTTTTTAATAGTCAGTGTCAATGTCAATGAGCTAGATCTCTGTGCTTGTAAATATTACGTTATATACCATTACCACATTATAAGTTCATAGCGATATATGCGAAATATGGAGTGTAAACTACTGGAATCATCTATATAATATTAATAACTTTTTGAGGAAAAGTTGGTAATTAACGATGCTCGGGCGGAATCCAAATAATTTTACCAGCGTACCTATTCCTGACGATATTTTAAAATTTAAATGTGGCATAAATTTGGCTAGGTTTGGCTTGGTTTCCGAGATATTCATAACAATTCTTTAAAATTATGTACTATGTATGATTAAATAATAATGTGAGATTACTTAGTGTATAGTGCTTTTATTAACGACGATGCAACTTTCTAGTCAAGGCTAGGTGTAATAATTGCTGCTAGATCTCAAAATGACAGGTATCAAACAGAAAATTAATCTGTACTCTAAAACAAACTTAGACACGTTGGAGAAAAAAGATAAATGATAATATAGGACAAAAGTATCAATCAAAATATAAAGACAAGAAGTAACAATACAAGCAAATATAATTGACTATTTGCTAACAAAAAAGGCAAAAAAAACGTGTTTTTTTTTTGGTAATTTGTTAAAACCATGAAAGATTTTTATTTCTAATGACCTCCGAAATACGTTTGTGAAATTATTTAAATTCGTCTGGATCACCATTATGTATTTATATACCACCAAGCAATAAAAAAAGACATTTCCTTCCAAATTGATTCATTTCCTTCTTCATAAATATTGGAAGGAATGGAAGGAAATGCATTGGAGCGGAATGAATTTTTACCATTTAATTTCAAATTACTACACATTCTTACGTGCTTCAAGGTCATAAATCTAAATGAGTGAACACCCACCTAAATGTCAATAAATAACTTGCCAGAGAAATGACGCCTAATAGAGGATATCATATTACTAACAGGATAATAATGAGTACTTACTTGTGACAAAACGGTTATCCAGCGGAGAGAATCGCAATAATTTTTATATCACTCGCGCGAGATCTTCCTCTCTGAGACGTTACGGCAGGTTGAGGTGGGCAAGACGTGCGGGCATAATAGTTCTAGGTAAATACAGGCGCGTTCAGACTTACGACGCGTTTCAAATTTTGCGGTAGGAAATGAAGTATTTCATTTGACAAAGGACAAAACTGCGTTCTCTCTAAAAAAAAATTATTCTAACTAGTGTTACCATGTAAAAATATAACATTAATTATGTGTTTTCTAACATCCAATTAAGAAACAAAAGGATAATAAGCAAATAATATTTTTTTCAAATTCATGAACTTACGGTTCGCTATTTTAGGTAAGAAGGAAATGAAATTTACGTGAGTTTTTTATTTATATTTGATAAATTATGAGATTGAGCTGAATTCTAAAACATACTCCATTTGCGTAAATTGTGAAGATATGTATATAAAATAATAAACTGTGAAATATGTTTATTTAAACTCTTGATTTGGACTCTGACACCAAATCCGGACGAACTCGTAGAATGACCCATATACTGATCATTTTATCGAATAAAATTTAATATAACATTCTTTAAGTATAATGCATATTTCGTCTAATGAATTTATGGTATAACTTTTATTTTATCTAACATTCAAATGGCATATCGTATAGGGTATAGAGAAATAGGGGGGGGCATTAAAAAAAAAACTTAAACCAAAAGTTCACTTAGAAACGTAGGTTAGGTCAGAAAAAAAAAAAAAAAAACGTCAACTGCATCCCCCAGAAAAAATGGACTGCTACCAGAAAAATAGGTTAGGTATAGTTTGAATCACATTTGGTAAGCGAATCCCATTAGCTTTGTCCCGATGAACAATACCATTATCTGTATTGTTAGCTGCGGCCACAACTGCCACTTCAAAATGTAAGGCGTTATAAGTGCAAATTACTTTTACACTAAATTAGTCTTTAAGTCAAACGAAATAAGGTTTACTCTTAAACAAAGAGAACACAGATGTTGGTCACTTCGTAAGTGAAAGAGCAGTGAAGCTCGTTTCGAGGCTTATAAGACAATGAAGTGACCAACATCTCTGTTCTCTTTGTTTAAGAGTAAACCTTATTTCGTTTGACTTAAAGACTAATTTAGTGTAAAAGTAATTTGCACTTATAACGCCTTACATTTTGAAGTGGCAGTTGCGGCCACAGCTAACAATACAGATAATGGGTATTGTTCATCGGGTACAAAGCTAAGTGGATTCGCTCAGCCAAAAGAATTACTTCTACGAGCACTACACAAATGTTGTTATACCAAATGAACATTATACCATATGAAATTATACCATATGAAAGTATACCAAAAGTTGTTATACCAAATGAACATTATACCATATGATGGTTATAGGAAATAAGTGTTATACCAAATGATAAGTATACGAAATAAAAATAGATATTTTGAAATTATACCAAACGCTTATTATATCATATGAGTCATTATACCATATGAAATTATATCAAATGCTGTTATATCAAACATACTTATACCATTTATTTTTATATCGATCATTACACACCCGCCTTAAACGACGCGATTCGTGATCTTCGAAAGGCGCGACCCAGGCCCAGGACTTACAACTACACACACAACACTGACAGTGATCGTGTGTTCGTGAACACGCTGGGATTCACGAGCACATGCGCGCACAAGCCAGAAACAGTTCACAGGATGTCGCCGTTGACCAGTACGTCAAGAGGGACACCATCAATAATCACTGTCACAAGCTGGTGTGTAGGTGGGTAGACGAATGAAATCATTTCAAATTGAATAAATAAGCTTTATTTTTGGCCAAACTATTACATTCCATAAAACTTTACACATCTATCGAAATATTTCATTACTAGTAAAGTAACCAATAAAAATAATAAAAAATATAGCACGAACTAATAATAGACCCAACTTTTGAAACTACTGATAACGTAAAAAGTATGTGATCCCAAGTCTAGTCTAAGAGTTCTGCAAAAGTCATCTAGATTTCATTAAAATCATCTAAAAAATAAATGACAATGGATAAGACCGACAGTGTATCACGAATTTTCACTTTTTCCGTTTTATTTTTCTCTGCACTTATCGTGTAAATATTAGTAATATTTACTTAAATTTCTAAACCCTAGGTTTGAAATGCACAAAATGTGACTTCACTACCGACCTACCCAATATAAAGGGTCAAGCATTGGGTCTAGGAAACATACTGACCATTACAAATCGCAAAAAGGCATAATTCTATTTACTATATAGATACCAATATAAGGGAGACCATACTACTTACACCACTCGTAATTATTTCAACAAAATTGGTAAGTTTTAGTCTGATCATTGCGGGTGGTGAAAACAGTTACTCAATTTTAAGAGAAGATGTGTTTAATCAGTGAAGCACCTTCTTTTGTATTTTCAATTCGAGACCCAGAAGAGACAGGTGTAAACAGCGAAAATTTCGGAAGACGATTTATCAACGACTTATTAATATTAGACAGAATGTAAAGCTAAAAACTGAGCAGATTCGTAGGAACAGTAAATCAGTGACTATTTAATAATACTGGGCCCCGAATTTGTTTAAGATAATTCATATTAAATGCCACCTTGATAGGAGAGCTAAGTCTTAGTTTAATCTCAAACTAGGAGATAAATTATTGCAGAATGACCCGGCTCTCCGATCAGCCAAATTAAAACTTTCAAAACATTTTATTGCAAACACTTAATGTCTAATATTACGGAAATCTTCCGATTATAAGAATAACAAAATGCTAGCGTATCGTCGGTGCCACAAAAATTTTACAGCAATTTTTCACGAATCCCATAAAAATGTAAACGAACACATTTATATTTCCTTTTCAATAGAGGCTCGGCTTTTCCCGCCCTCAGCCGTCTCTTCAGTTGACTTCAAAGAATCAAAAGATAAGCAAACTAAATCCATTCTTGGTAGTTCTGATCCCGTACCTGAGAAACATAACACTGTTACTGCTATGTTAAATAGTTACACGAAATTACTGTTATGCTTCTTAGATACGATATTGTTTAGTGCGGAGAGCTCAGTACCGCGAGCCTCCTGTATCGTCACGACACGACGTTACAAATTCATCTATTCGTTCTAAAAAAAATAGCAAAAATGCTACTTACATTTAGGGATTACGTAGGCAGACTGTATTTCAATTGAAACTTGGAGACTGTAAATCAACAGCACAGTTGGCGTGCAGTTTCCAGTTAAGTTGCAGTTTTAAGTTTAGCAGTATTTACGCTAGTACAATTTGTTATTCTTCCCCGTCCACACTAATACTTTCATAATTATTGCCACGATTAACATTACCTGGCACTGGTTTCGTTAGAAGCACTGTGATATTAAAATATAGCTTTAGATTTGGTGCACCAATGTTCTTACACACTTTAATACTACATAGTAACCGTGTAAGCAAATTACAAGCAGGTTGAATAAAAACAAAAAAACATCAATTCATAAAAATGTACAGAAAAAGAAAAATAATGATCTATTCGTCTATGGTTCTGACAAAAACTTGATAAGAGACTTTTTTGTTTTTAAACAACGTTTGAACTTGTACAAAGCTTGCTTACATAGTAATGCCGGTAAAATACCGTAAATTAAATTTGAGACAGAGCTCTTGCAGCATAATACAAAGTACAGTCGAAAAAATAACGTTCTATCACACCAAGAGCTATTGCATTCATACGTCAGTCTTGACATTATTTCTCTGACTGTACAATCACGCATATCATCACTTCCTTTGAAAATACTTTGTATCCCAAAACTTCAGAAAAACGCGAGTTCAGTTCCATATAATAGTAGGACAGGGTTTCTTGTAACCGTTTTGAGAAACCGTTTCATACTAAAACTGTTATTAAAAACATTTTTAGCAATGGTACATTGATAGCGGTACATATACTATTATAGTATATCACAAAATTCTTAATCGTAAAACTATTTACATTTCTGCGAAACACGAGGAAACGTAACGAAACTCGAAAACGACGTCGCGACAAACTCGCAAACGAACGAAGCGAGCGACACAGCGATATCAGTAAACGCTTACGTTTCGTTTTACAGAAAGCTCGAAACGACCCTGCTCTAACAGACAGTTACTGCGTTTTCACTTGGGAGCCAAATTTGAGTTTTATTTTTAAAAGCAGTGACGATACATTCAGCTTGGCTTGAAATGCTTTTGATAAGGAATGCTAGATCATAGCATATTGTGTCGCTAGCGAAGTGGGCTGACTACTACATCTGTAAATATTCTAAAATACTTGCGTTATATACTATATTAAATATCTTATGTTGTGATACTATTAAATGATAAGTAAATACATTGCATATATTGATCTTTTATACAACTAATGTATAATAGGGTATGAGTATTTGAATGTATCTAATAGGTACAAAAATATTGTAGGATTCTTCGTACAAATCTACTTTTAACTTTACATATACTAGGTAGTGGTGATTTCAATAAGGCATATTACGTCCTACTGAAAGGGGAACAAGTTACATATTATAGGGTATTTTTTGTATATCATTTGCGAAAAGTATAAATATACTATCAAAAAGGTACAAGCGAATCCAAAGCTTTAAGACGAAGTTTAGTAAGGATACGATTTGGTTTTCAATATGCTTTACATACTAAATGAAAACGTTTTAGTTCTACAATAGAACAAAAATGAAATGGGGGATACGCCTAGTGACTTAGATCCTAACTTTGTCAATATTTATATTTCAGTCAGCCACCTTTAACGACACAAGTCTCAGAGGTCAGAAACTGGATTAGACAATCTAAAGTATCCAATTGGGAACATTTGTAGATTCACAACATTAAGGGAAGTTTGGTTACAACTAAAATTATATTTAACAACCATTCTGTATTGAGTATATATCGAAAATGGAATTACTTAGCATTGGGAAGAGCGGGAATGAAAAGTCTGATAGTGTAAACATCTCATCATCAACATTTTGTATTTCTTTTTAGGGGAATCCCTCCGTCTTACTTCCAAGTGGCTTCAAAGTTATCTATTTTCTGTTCTAAACAATGCAATATTACCAAAAATGTATGTGTAAACAATTCCATTCTCGGCTGTAAACCCTGGCTTGACATTAATAAAAGACTGTAGTATAATCCTTAAATTCATATACACGGTATTTGAAATCAATAGGGGTTTATACTAACAGACTCCTAGACTTTCTTTTCTTGGACATTCCCAACAATAAGAGTGCGGCTCCACTGACGCGATTTCGAGCGGAGCGAAATGGAAGAGCTTTGAGAAATGACAAATCTTCCCAGAAATTCCGCTTAGAGTTCCCGTTGACGTAGAGAGGAGAATTCGAGCACTGTGATTGGTCAAATCCTCCAGGGCCCGTCTTACGAAGATGCCACGATTTTGCGCGACCAGCTCGGCGAGCGGTTGAGCGAGAGATCCAAAGCATACGAGTGAGCGAGACACGTTCCTAGCATCTCCGTTAGCTATACAGGCGTTCCTCTTCGGTTCGCTCGCGTCAGTGGTGTCATCCTAATGTTTACACTGACCACATCCCGTCATCCCATCTCAAACTCAAAATCAAACGGTCCCAATGGCACTCCAATCCAGCGCCTCTAGCATAACTGTCATACGCGACTATTTCCGCGCGAGATAATTACCTGTCTCTTTCTGTGCAGTAATAAGAAAGAGTGACGGGTAGCGCTGTCGCGCGACAATAGTCGCGAAGAATCGTTTTGCTAGACGGGCAGTGTTACCTCACCAAGCTTAATCTTTCCAGTCCTTCTTGATCTCGAAGGTCCACTCCCACTGGAGATGCACGTTTTTGTCGTCGTCGGTGAAGAGGCTGTTGACGGTGTAGGAGCCGCGCGCCATCAACCCGGACGGCGCGTCCTCGGGCGGGGTGGTGTACGACTGGATCTCGGTCTTGGGCGGGTAGGAACCGACCATGTGCGTCATCTTGTCCACTGGAATAGATGATACAGTTACATTAACACTCATAACTTTTACTCAACTATAAAAGCGGGACCACCTGGAGGGCTCTGTCGGTGTAGTTTTATTTTTTTCTCAAACATGCAATGAAATATGCCTGTTTTAACGCACGTTATGACGACAAAACGTGCGTTAAAACAGGCTTCGAAGTGTCAAGTTTCGGGCGCAACAATTCGAGAGAACTGTAAAGGAATTTCATACAAAATTGAAGCCGTAGGCCGGGAAGTAATTTGTTTTTAATTTTAATGTAAACATGGCGTCTGTGTTTATGAACAGCTGATATATATTTTTCCGGACCAACAATATCTGCGTTAATGTCTAGTACACACGAACTGATATTAAGAATACAAATCTGTATGATTCAATGTTTTGATGAATAAATTTAAAATACTGTCTATACGTAAGTCACCAGAGACCATAGACAATATTTAAAGTCCTCTGCCGTTATTTTATTTGTTATAGAAATTAAGATTCTTATTATCAGGTTGTGGATAATGCCCCTAATATTCGAACACTACACACGTGGACGACTTTTTAAAGAAAAAAAAAATATAGAGGGATTGGAGGGAAAATTAAAAATACTTTTTTTTAAACATGGCGTCTGTGTTCATGAACTGGCTGAACAGCTGAATTATGTTTTTTTGAGTGGTGTATTTTTTTATTTCATTGCATATGTTTGAGAAAATCACTATACATGCCTTAGCCGTGAAAAGGGCTTGCCGGCTTCGTATCATTAGACGGCCTCCCTTACGGTCGGCCGTCTATACCTACTCAGCCGGCAAGCCCGTATTTCCCGGCGTCTGCAGCATTGTACTATTTTCCCTGATCGTGAAAGTGTTGTGAATTATTATGCCGTAGACTACCGGAGCTTGGTTTAAGAGGGGTAAGGGCATTCTGCCAGAATGACGCGCACGTCACACTATTCTTTTCATACTTATAAACAAGTAAATTTTTGGTATGTCAATATTTTATAGCTTACGATGGTTTTTATTATTGATAGTGATTTCTTGGACTTTCTATGTGTTATTAAGGTAGCTGTCATACCCGTGACGTGATCGACTAAGTAGACGTTCTGGTGGATCGCCACAATCGATGGTAAGTTTAATTAGTGGATAGAACTGGTGAAAAGGTCGGCTACTGTATAAAAGTACAACATCAATCAATGCGTCATCGAGCGATACCATTGATCTACAAGGATAGATCGAAAAATGTAGTAGTTTTGGCCCTAGTAGTATCTATAAAAGACCGTCTATCTGACTGGATGTCAACCGATCCATTTCACCATCGATTGATTGACGTGGTAAGATTTTAGTGTGGATCACGACAAGTTCTAGAGAAGTAACACCTCTATAGTATACCGCAAGTTAATCTCATATTAGCAATTCATTTAACTTTTTTCTGTCCCGTGGCCCGGGGGCAATAGTGGTTAAGCTTCTTAGAAAAGTCTTGATTTGCTATTTTATATGCACTTTTATTGTCAGGAGATAGTCTATATAAGAATGGGTAAATTTCTAGTAAATAAAACCGCCGAGAATCTTAAAAAGTTAAGTGTTAAAAAGTGACCCAGGAGTATAATAAGGGCAAGTTAAAGTTAGACACTGTAGAGTAATTTTTCGATGGTGAAAGTATTTTTATTATTACAATCATTAGAATCACCTCATAATAATTGTCATGGTAAAACAGGGTTATAATTGCATAGAATCACATGCAATACATGTCATGTGTACGTGTTTGAGTCATCGTGACAGCGACATGCCTGCGGCGCCATGCGATGTGCCAATAATACTAAATTATTCTGGTTTCAAACTGTTCTAGCTAAATGAATCATGGGGCAACGTATATGTTACATAGTAATATACAATACTAACATTCCAATTCTATATATGGGAGATTAGAATCACTGGGTTTGTGACAAATGTATTAAAATGTATTAAGCGGTTTATACTCACGTAAAGTTGTCAGGAACGGCCCGACATGTTTCGAACTCGTATGGAGCTCTTCATCAGGGACTGCTGTACACTACCCGCGGTAACTGAGACACTCCATACAAGTTTAACACATGTCGGGCCGTTCCTGACAATTTCACGTGAGTGTAAACACATTTGTAAAATATGTGTCACGAAAGTTTTAAAGGATTTGTGGATTCGTTTTGATATTAAAATCGAAAAAGCATTCTTGAACACAAATAAAAAAGGATTGCTGAACACAAATACACTACCCTCAAAGCAAATGGCGGTAATAATCTCAAAAAAAAACTCGAATTACAAAGTAAAGGTACATTCGGAATGTGCTCGGGATATCGCATCGAGGTAATGGTATCTAAAAAACTATACCTACGGCTTAAAAGTAAACTATAATAACCACATAGATTCTGAATCCATATCGGTAAAAAATATAATAGGTATTTATACCTCTTGAAACCTTAAAAGTAAGTACTTAGCGCTTACTTTTTTACAATTTATCTACTAGTAATGTCTAAAAATGAGTTACCGCCATTTTCTATTAAGAGGGCAACAATGCGCAATTAAATATATAAAAAAGGAGTAGCTAAGTCGAACTTGATGAATTTTACACTATTCTATAAAAATATTTACTACTTTTTACAATGAATACAAATCAAAGGAGAATATAAATCCAAAATAAAACACCACGGATACAAGTTCCATGCAAATGTGGATCCCGGCTAATCTAAGTAGGTATGCACCGCGTTTGTATGTGCTGTTATAGACTAGGGCTCGTATCCGTGCTACACGCCGACCCGTGTACCCGTGTAATTAACCACGACGCCTTCGCGACTAAGGCCTCGACGAAGTACAGGGAAACGTCAAGACCCGTTTCTGAATCTATGTAGATATGTTCGGGATCCGAAATCCGAACTTCGGATCCGTGGAGCTCCGTTCGGATATTTCTGTCGGGTACTATTATTAACATCTGCCGAACAAGCCAGAAAACCGGTGCCGTGTAACACGAAAACGGATACCCTGACATGACCGCAAGTTCTATTATACAGCGTGTATATTTGATACAACCGCAAATTGAAGCCATACAGAGATTTTAGTGTTATAATCTGATATTTATAACAATTATTAATTTAACGTTAACTGCTATAGCGTAATTAATTTTTGAAAATTTTTCTGAGCGGTAATGTATGGCGTAGTTATTACTAGTGTCAGTTGTCGTATAAGTGTCAAAAAACCGGCCAAGTGCGAGTCGGACTCGCGCACCGAGGGTTCCGTACAAACACTCCATCCCTAAGTGGTTAAGTTAAGTTTGCACCTGGTATGTATAGCGCCCCATATAAATTAGGTGCAAAGTTAGGTATTAAAATATTAAAACAAAAACTACTTACTAGATCTCGTTCAAAACAATTTTCGTTGGTAGTTTTTATAGTAATGTACATCATATGTTTTTTTTAGATTTTTCATTTTCTTATTTTAGAAGTTAGAGGGGGGGGGGACCAACTTTTTTCCCCTTTGGAAGCGTCTGTCACGCAAACTATTCGGTTTAGAAAAAAAAATATTTTAGAAACCTCGATAGCATTTTTGAAGACCTATCCATAGATACCCCACACGTATGTGTTTGATGAAAAAAAATATTTTTGAGTTTCAGTTCAAAGTATGGGGAGCCCCCAATATTTATTATTTTTTTTTATTTTTGCTACAAAATCTTAATGCGGTTCATAGAATACATCTACCTACCAAGTTTCAACAGTATAGCTCTTATAGTTTCGGAAAAAAATGGCTGTGACATACGGACGGACAGACATGACGAATCTATAAGGGTTCCGTTTTTTGCCATTTGGCTACGGAACCCTAAAAACAACAACAAACAAATACATTGCGTGCTGAATAAATTTATATGGAAAAAAAAGTACGAAGTTTTTAATAAGTTACGGCACAATATATTAATAAATGCCTATACTCACACCCCGTAAAGTTTGCGGTAATATCAAATATACACACTAGACAAGGTGGAAACGTAGCTTAAGTTGTTAGTATGGAATGTGCATGTGAATGAATCATTATACCAACAGGTACGTACCAGGCACTGTCCAAGACGGCGCGTGAAACAATAAAATCATATGTTAATGATCAGTTACGAATGAAAAACAAATTAGAAAACATTTACACTAGATAACGACAAAACTAATATTAAAAGGCCTTATATTCCTTTTAAAATGCTGATTGTTTTAGACATTTTTCTCTATGATCAAAAATCTTTCTTAACATATTATTGATGTTACTACCTAGAACAGGGCAATTGGGATTTATTGGTAGGTATATATTTGAAACCAACAGTTCGAATTTTTCATTGATAATTTTTGTTTAAAAACCGGCCAAGAGCATGTCTGACCACGCTCAGTGTAGGGTTCCGTATCTGTTCATCCTTCACAATAGACTTAAGTTACGAGAAACATTTCAAGCTCTATAAAAAGGTCGTAAACGCCAAAGTAACTGTAATTACTTATTACCTTCTGCAAGTCAACTTACGTCCTTTTAAGAAAATTATGAAATTTTGCGATAACTCAAAAACGGCTCGACCGATTTTGTTCAATATACTTTTTAATTGAAAGTACTTATAAGGCCAAGTTCATGAATTATACACACTATTTTTTTAATTTTCGGAGCGAATATTTACAAAACTGCTGACACTATCAAAATAATGTTTGGAGACGACACCCCAAAACACTAGTGTTGAAAACGATAAAAAAAAAATTTTGGCGGCGTGATACATACCCATACTCATTCAAAATTTCAGCTTTCTGGTACTAATGATCACGGACAGACGGACATGGCGAAACTATAAGGGTTCCTAGTTGACTATGGAACCCTAAAAACTACTCGATATTGACAAAATTCAGGCGGAAAATTAGTTTTTTCAACTTATTTTCGATTGCACGCAATGAAAAAATTATGTAATACCTGGAACTCGGGGAGAAGTATTAACCGACTTCAAAAAAAGGAGGGGGTTCTCAGTTCGGTTGTTTTTTTTTTTTTTTATGTTTGTTACCTCATAACTCCGTCATTTATGAGTCGATTTGGAAAATTCTTTTTAGGTTCATGAATAGACATCTCAAGGTTGGTCCCATAAAATTTTGGTGAAGATCGGATGACGAGATCCATGAGGAATCGAAGGAATTCCTGAAATTTTATAGGCACTCATAATATTTTTCATATATTTTCTAAAACTATTTAAGTATTTGCATATGGTAGTCATCATCTTCCAATACTGAACTGGTCTTCAAAAAGTTGGTTCAAATTATCAATGTATTTGTCACAATATGAAAAAAAAATTTAAAAGGCCTCTTAAAGGCCTCTTAAATGAGAAAACAGAAATGCCTAAAATGTGCAAATACAGAAGAAAAAACTAACGATATAAAACTAAGGCTGCATTCGACCAAACTCAAACTATTTTGACATTATCCGAGAGTAACCCAATCTTGAAATAAAACGTGTACAATCGACCTTGCCCTCCATCGATTATATTGCGACATGCAAGCAGGCCGGATATCCGCTACACGTGTAGGTCTTCGATTATTTTCGCTAAGCAGCAACACCCTCACAAAGTCACGTAATCGCCCGAGCGATCCCTAAATGCATTACCTACATCCATAATAAATACATACGTAATACTACCACCAATTGTCACATCGAAGTTTTAAAAAATGATATCTAAAAAACGATACATCGTAAAAATTAACTAATCGTAGTTTTTGAGTCAAAATATCGTGTAATTGAAGTTTTTACTTAGGCTGGTTTCGACCAAACGTTTATTCCGAGAACAACACTTAAGAGGCCTTGTTCCTTTTAAAATGTATTTATTTTATATAGGTATATTGATAATTTCAACCAACTTTTTGAAGTGAATAATAAACTTTTCCCCGAGTTCTAGGTAGTAACATAGCTATGTCATGCTTCCATTGCGTGCAGTCGAAAATAAGTTAAAAAAAACGAATTTTCCGCGCGAATTTAGTCCATTTCGTGTAGTTTTTGAAACTCAAATTATCAATGAAAAATTCAAACTGTAGGTTTCAAATATATACCAATAAATCCCAATGACCCAGTTCTAGCTAGCAACATCAATAATATGTTAAGAAACATGTTTGATCGTAGAGAAAAATTACTTAAACAATCAGCATTTTAAAAGGAATAAGGCCTCTCAAATTTAACATTTAAAAACAACATAATTTAACATTTTTAAATGTTAAATTTGAGAGGCCTTATTCCTTAATTAAAAACATACTACCTCTTTTAACTTTGACAAAAAATATTCGAGCTCGCAAAATACGTGAGTAGCTCGGCTGATTAGCTTGCTGAAGTAGCAATGAGCCTATCTATCGTAAAACTCCGATCCACATAAGGAGGAACATGACTCATGCAAATAAATACGCAATCGATCTATTTGTTTACAAAATTCATTGTGTCACTGAGGGCCACCGTACTGTACTAAATCACAAATCGTTTAATCTTTTTTAATAGAATCGTACGCAAGAGAAGTGTGCCAAGATACGTTTTAATTTATGCGACTCACTATGCCTATGTCAGTGTCACTCGAAAATGTTCACGGTAAAAATGTACACAATTAATAAACAATTATTATCATATATTTTCTTTCTTTTTGAGATTTCTATCGAAGCGCAAATACTGCATTGGGTCAAAGATCCTCCTGAATTTTAGTGCTTCGGCCACGATAATGGCATTGAGTTTAAACCAAATTACCCAAGAGACTTACCGCAATAATGGAGAATGGACGTAATTTTTCAAAAAGCTAGAATTTTGTTCATATGTAGTAATAACCCCTCATTTCTAGAAAGAAGTTACAGAGTTCTCAGTAGCTTAAAAATTACAAAAATAAAAATGTTTTGTCCCGTCCTTGAACGGGCTTTATAGGGATACCTTACAATGTCAACGGATCCGCATTATAAATTAAGATTAGTATTTCTAATAATAGACAAATATTATAGCTTAAAAAAAACATTCATTCCCCTTTGCAAATCACTCATAATCACTTACTAATATTGCAATAATATTTGTTTCAGAAAGAGATCCGATAATATTTTTTATCTGTACCGGGTGTCCCAAGACTATAGGACTACAAGGGAAACTATAGGATATTTTGCTGAAAGAAGACTTTCTTATTTTTAAAAGTTAGTAATTCTGCATTTAAAGATTTTCTAAGAATTACTTGCTTAATTATTCGTCGTCGGCTATGTTCACCTACAAACCGAATTCATTATTAGTGTTTAAAGGTGTTCATTACTGGCATTATAAAGGCGAAAGTTTGTGAGTGTTTGTTTGTTTATTAGTTCTTCACGCTCAACGGCTGGACTAATGTTGAAAAATGTTGGTGTTTGGTGGGGCTCAAAAAGCTGACAACCTGGATTAACACATAGGCTACTTTTTATCCCAAAAAAATGTAGAGTTCTCAAGCGATGAGCAGGTAACACCGCGCGGCGCACCTAGTAAATAAATATAGCTGATCAATCGAAAGTATTGTTTTCTTTGACCTAAATATAAAAATGGGAACACTCCGAAAGATTAGAGCGACCCTTTGGGCCTAGATGGTCGATCTAACCTTCCTTCCGAATTAGATTCCCTCGGGAAATCGGAAAAAAGGAAACAAAGAAAGCTCAGGTGTTAACACCTTGCTAACATATTAAGGCATAATGAGTAAATCGTTATTAAAACGTAATTTTAAGAAATCAACGATTTGAAAGACGATCATGTAAACATTTGACTGCTCATAGATTGCGAACTGGTCATGTGCCCCTCAACGAGTTTCGATGTCTTATGAGATTAATCGATTCTCCTAATAGACATGTTGACTAATTTTTTTTGAGGATGTCAATCGATTCTATTTTTTATTGTGATCAAATGTCTATATTGTCTATATGGCACTGACTACACTTAAACTGCTCTAAAAGTCAGAAATGACCGTCAAAGTTCAACATTCCTACGTAGCGCTAAAACGCTCCATACAAATCGCGTACAGGCAAGTGACGTCACAGGTCGGTATAGGTACTCATAATTGTATGGAGAAATTAAGAAATTTGCCATTTTCACCGTGAAAAAGTGCGTAAGTTCATGGTTGTCATACAATTATTGTTTTGTAAAACTATGAGGATTCTGAAAACATTTTCAAAATTTCTTTTGGATTAAAAAAAAAAATCATAAAATTTGCGTAACTTTGAAGTCACATATTTCCAAAAAGATTCATTTTACTGGATTTTTTTCTTTGTTTCGTGATATATTTAGCTAATTTTATTCATATCACTACATTACGCTGTAGAATTCAACATCAGTTAGCATGTCTATTGTGAAAACTGTGGCACTGTAGACGATGTCCAGCACTTGTTGATGGAGTGCAGGCGGAATCGTGCCCAGAGAGGAGCTGATACGTCAGCTAACCTAAGCCCATATGATATGATACCGGGGCATTTATGCAGTTGCAAGTCCATGGTCAGATTATGCACGTATGAAGTATAGGTTGGCTGGCGTTGTGTAGTTTGTAATTTAAGAAGATTAGTAAATAGTAGGTATATAGGTAGTTTCTAATTTAGTCAGTTTGTCTAAATTAGTCAATTTATTTTTGCTGACGATGTAGGTCAAGTATTTGTTCTTATAGAACCGGTATGTACGTTTGTATAAAGGTTCTTACCATGAATAAATAAATAAAAGACGATCATTTTTGCGACGCATCAGAAGGGCCACTTGACTTACATACCTATATAAGAATACCAAGCTTACATGAGGGCCGAGGAGGTTTCCGCATGGCTTACCCAGGGAACAGCCAAATCACTCGGCCAGACTTTAAACAGTATATGTTGTGTTGCGTGGATTAAGTGCAAATTACCTGGCACTCCAAGTCGGTACGTCTTCTGCACGTACTTGAGTCCGTGCACGATCTCCCGCTGCACGATGAAGTCGATCCTTATCCGGTATTGCACGCCCTCCTTGATGACGAACACCTGGAACAGACGGTGTATAACTTAGTCATTTGTTTTTAATGCAATGGGACATATCGTCGGTTGACAATCAAAACTCACTCAGTAACAAATACCTACTTGAAACAAACTCGTATTTCAGTATTAATTTACTTACTAGATACGAGGTTTTGAAGATCAGTGACAGAAATTTTAGTGACTTGGTTGTCACCGGGCGATTTTCATCAAAATATCAAAATATTGACCACCGATTAGCACGTTTTTGTTATTTTAGCATCAAAGGCATCATGACATCATCTAAAAATAGCAGTTATGCAGTATTCTCGTATCCGACGAGTACGGTGGACATGTCCGAGAATGGACATGGTGCTAATTGTTCATAATTATCTAGAGATTTCATTCATCGTATAAATCATTTATTGAATCAAATGTGTATGACTGGACTAATAAAGTTGCTCATAAATATAAATAAATATCGGACAACCTCACAAAAATCGATCTAGTCCCAAATTAAGCTCAAGAAGGCTTGTGTTATGGGTACTAGACGACGATATACGTACTTATATAGATAAATATATACTTAAATACATAGAACAACCATGACCCAAGCACAAATATTCGAGTTCATCACACAAATATTTGCCCTGGCCGGGATTCGAACCCGGGACCGCTAGCTTAGTAGGCAGGTGTCTACAAACCGAGCCAAACGCGTCGTCTAATGATTTACATATGACTGTACTAACGTAGATGATGTTTGAAGAAGAGAGAAAATGATTTTTAAGTATTTTTTTACTTTTCACGAAGACCATAAACATTTTCAACATAATTGGAGACGATCATAAAGAATTTTTACGGCAGATGGTGCTACTACGATGCCAATCTAAGGCATAATAAGAAATGAATCAACTGGATAAAAAATAGGCACGACACCTGTGTTGACCCGGAAAACCACGCTCGAACATTTTTTTTCTGCTTCAATGTAAACATAAATTGCAATAAATTAACTAAGATGCTACGACAACGCCACGCAATGTCAATGCCCGCAACCGTGCTAGGAAAATGTATTATAATAAATATCCGCTCGCCACCTCACGCTTGTTGCTTTATTTAGCATACAATTGTAGTAACAAGTCGAACATTTTTTTCTGGCAGGTTAGCCTACGACAGGGTACATGGGCAGGTTGCAGGTTAGTTGGCAGGCTAGGTCAATCTTAGTAACCGCAGTAGGTTAATCTTAGTATATTTATTATTCTTCTAGAAGGTGCATTATCTTTATCACCGACACTTCCTTTTTTTACCTTAATCGAATAGAAAGTATCCTATAAGAAAAATATCTTTGGAAACCGGCTATCCCTGAATTATATTTCTTGTTAAACTCCGTCCAGCTTTTTCGGGTGAGATCGGAAAGATCAACTGAATTTAGGATACACGTTTTCTTTAGCTTCGTATGGGTATCGATTACAACGTAATCTCTTATCGAATTTCTTTGCGGCCTCAAACGCCAAACGGCTTAACGGATTTTAACCAATTTTGGTACAGATATTCAAAGATGATTTTATGATACTTTTTACCTGGATATGGTAAAGGAATAAAAGTGCACTATTTAGTTTTGCTATAATTGAAACACCTATTATCACTGGTAAACGCTTAAAGCCACCCTTGCGTCCTCAATTTTGCATACAATCACTTTAACAAGTCGGACTATTTATGTCTGTGAATGCAATGCAACAACATACCTATCAGTCATCGGCGCGGCCACTATTTAAGGACGCCGGCGGCGATGGCATCTGTTAACGACGTATATATACAGAATGTTGCAAAATGTATAGGTCAAAAGTAACGCCTTAATGAAGCATCATTTATGGATACGTACGAGCATAAAAATTTACTACACTTCCTATGCGCCTCCGGCGTTTTATACACCTACACTCTAGGGGAAGGGCAGACTAAATCATAATATAGGGTCGGTGTTGACAGATTATTACTGCTAAATTTATCATATCCATAAGATAGTAGGTTAAAGAGTCACATATCTGATAACGCTTGTATCCCTCAATTTTACACACAATCACTTTAACAAGTCGGACTATTTATGTCTGTGTGTGAATGCAATGCAACGACATGCCCATCAGTCATCGGCACGGCAACTACTTAGGACGCGGCGATGGCATCAGTTATCGACAATACAGAATGTTGCAAAATTTATAGGTCAAAAGTTATCGTAAATAAGGCTTTGATAAATGATGAACCGATGGACGACAAAACGATAACATACTAGGATTATTTATGGCTCTATATTGGAAACTCCCAAACGGGGGCTGCACTCCCTCCGCGCTTATGGCTTTTATAAAACTCTAGAGGTATTACAGACTCCGTTGTGTAATAGACTTGATCGAGGACACATCCTTATGTCAAAATGACTTATTATAAAAGTCGTCGTTGAAATCCTACAAATATGAAACAAGTTATTTAATATTTTAGGACTTCAATGACGACATTTATATAACGATTTACGTCGCACAGCTCCACGTTAGTAGAAGCCCAGACCAAGAATAGGTATTACAAAATTGTGCAAAACTGCATCAATTTCGGTGTCAACATTTATCGTCGCATTCCCCTTCTTCTCGCTCTAGGTGTATAATATTATCAAGGAAAATGTTAACCTATCAAACATCCATTGAGATCGCAGATTGAACGGAGCAATACTTTAGGTATTAGCGGAAGGAAAACCGCACACTAAAGCCCTTTTGATGCGTATTTGATATCGGCTCATCCTGTGCGCGGTCGCTGGACGGGCGCCAAATCAAGTTTAATAACGGGACAAATTGCGAGCGACATACGTCGATGGATGGGGTGGAACTGATCAGATACACGTGAGTGGAACCCTCAACGGCCACACGGGCAGAGTGGTTCAGAAGAATGTTAGCAATATTTGAACATGATTATTCAAATGATTTGGGGACTGGGCTTCCAAAGTACGTTTTCTAACTGGTTCAGTTCAGTATAATTTTCAGGATTTTGTTCTACAGAACGGACAAGTACCTAAAATAATATTTTGGTTTCGACGAAAGCGTGAGCTGGGAAACGATACAGTTGCGAAATGAGTTTGGGTAAATAGTTATCCGAAAAGTATTCCGATACAAAAAATAATGCTAAAAGTCCGTCTTGACAATCCTAATCGAGCGTTAACAACTGATTGCAGTTGGGCTTAGCCCCATAGATTTGGTAGATGGGTACCCAAAAGCAGTTATACCTTGCAGCTAATTTTCCTTTAGTCGTTATTCATATAGTCGCAAAATTTCCCAGTGAATTTCTTGGTAGCGACTTTTATGATATTATTTGTTTACAAACGCGTTTTGATATTCCTTTCATTACTTAGTAGCATATTGTGCCGCGGCCGCTGCAGAGCACCATCGCAAGTGCAGACTTCTGGCCGAAGGGTTGTGTTTGGCAGTTCCGGGGCAATCTGCCGAATCCTGCAGCAGATCAGACGACGCAACGGAGCCATGCTGTTACGTCGCCTAGATCAAATTTGATCTAAGTTTTTTTTTATATTTTTTTATATAATGTAATTTCGTAGTGTGAAAAATATAAAAAAGTGCCTTGGTTTATACTGTTATGCTGTGTAACTAATTTAAATAAATAAATATTTTTTGCTCGCAATATCTTCCTAAAGCAATTTTTGGTGCTCACTGGCCTATGAATTCTATGATAGTCTCATGTGTTTAGCAAGAAATCCCTTTTGAATCTATGCTGAATCGCTTCATACTGCGATCGCTGGGCGCGCGCCAAATCAAATATTATAACAGAGCTAATTGCGACAACCGATTTTATGAGACGACCGGTGGCATGGCCACCTGTTGGTGGACTACTAAACATTAACCTAGGTACCTATAACAAGTGAAAAGTTAGAAACCTATCTCAATAATCACCTTTAGTCAATGAAATAGTTTGTAGATCAGGATCATTAGGTATTATCAAATTAGGGGATACACTTATCTTTTCGAACCGACAGATATCACACTAATATCTCATTTTGATCCCATGCAAAGCGCCGTAGAAAGCGGCGTAGATATACAGGGTGATCAATCCAAATGGGCCAGTAGGGGGGAAACGAAAACTATAAAAGATAGGGAAATCTATTCTTAGGAACCATGGCGTTGATTTTAGATTTGTTGTTGTTGTTGTTGTCCTAAGGCACCCCGGAGGTGCAAAGGGCTTTCATCAGCTCGCGCCACGCCTTTCTATCCTCGGCAACTTTTTTGGCCTCGCTCCAGCTCTTTCCAACGGCTCGCAGCTCGCTCTCCACGGTGCGCCGCCATGAGTGTACAGGACGTCCGCGTCTGCGCCTCCGTCCGGCGGCTTCCACTCGAAAGCAATGCTTGCGTTGTTCGCTTCTCCACGTCGAAAGGTGTGGCCTATCCATCTCCATTTTTGCGTCGCGATGTCCACACTTATGTTATGGGAGACTGGTGGCATATCCTCCACAGGTCGTCGTTACGCATCGTCCTCGGCCAGAATACGCGGAGAATAGACCTCAGGGACTTGTTTACGAAGACTTGCAACTTGTTCGTCAGGCCTTTAGTCACCCTCCACGTCTCACAGCCAAACAACAATACAGACTTGACGATCGACTCGAAAAGGGAGACTTTAACACGACGAGTGAGGACGTTGGACACGCTTTAGTTTGAACTTGGTTTAAATTCTCATGTTGTATTGTAACATTCTTTACAGCGATTTTGACCGGGTTGTGTATGAAATTACGTATGAGATTTATAAAAAAATATAATGTAGATTTTTTTTCTAAAATCGACGCCATGGTTCCTAAGAACAGATTTCCCAATCTCTTATAGTTTGTGACTTCTCATTTGGATTGACCACCGTGTATATCCAACTATGACATGATGCCAGTATGCATTCACTGCCCCTTTCCGGTGGTTAGGATCAGGTCATCGTTTTAGACGGAAGCCTAAAACGATGACCTGATCCTAACGTCAACAAAGAACTCTTATGGTTTCAACATGTTTCAAAGTATTTAGCGACACTGTCACTGACGCCTTAAAAATGCACAATATCGAAATTGTGTAAATCAAACTATTATTACTTTTTATGGCCGATGAGCATTAATGAAGTATTTCAGGGTCCCGAAACTGAATCAATTTGAAATATATGTCTACATAGTCATTATCATGGTATAGTATAACAAATAATTCAAACTAACTGGCACGTTATTTTATTTAATCGCAATTAGCAAAGCAATATTATTTTAATTAATATGGATTTCCGCAAAATAATTCCTGCATCAATTAATTATTTAAATAATTAAAATATCAAAACCCAGCCATCAAAGCCTAGGCTAGAAATTTTAGCTAGCATATATTCCGTCTATATAATCCTAAATTAGTTACAATTTAAGCTTTAATTAAACAGCAATTACTTACAAAATTAATCACCATCTGTCAGAGAATATTGGGCCGAAGATTTACAACCTATCGGGTCATAAATCTACCTGACGTTCGTATATCAAACAATCAGATATAATATCAGAGCTGGCGAGGCGCAGCGAGCGGTACTAATATAATTAATTTCATGTCGTAACAAGCACATGGGCTTGTATAAATAGACGCGATGTAAATTTATATCAGTTGAGTTAATAATGTATCTGTATCGGGCAGGTTACGTATGTCAATGAGCCTCGGATAAGTATTTGGCGGTAATTAATTATTTCTCACACTGCACTGCACACACTAAACTAAATGGAAAATAAAATTATAAAACACCCCGAAATTCCCAAAAAAATAGCTGGTCATCACGAGGCCCTTTAATAAGTGATATAGAAAATACTACTAAAATTTTAATCACAAAATCTTGAATTTTTAGGTTCAAAGTGTGGTGTCTTACTAGTTTCAATGTACTCTTCACGCGTTTATGTGTGTTCGATGTCACAGACATACACAGCTACAAAAGATAAACTTATGACACCCCTCTTTTAAATTAATTCGTTTTTTAGGGTTCCGTAGTCAACTAGGAACCCTTATAGTTTCGCCATGTCCGTCTGTCTGTCCGTCCGCGGCTTGAAAGCTTGAAAGCTCAGTACTAGAAAGCTGAAATTTGGTATGAGTATGTGTATGTATCACGCCGACAAAACGGTGAAATAAAAACTAAAAAAAAGTGGGGCGTGATTTTTTGTTTTCGTTCCAACACTAGTGTGTGGGGTGTCGTTGAATAGGTCTTTTAAGAATAATAGGGGTCTTCAAAAATTTTTTGTTGATAAAGTCAGCAGTTTTGTAAACATTCGCTCCGGATGTCCAAAAAATAGCCCCCCCTTTAACTTTTCAACCACGGACCAAAAAAATATGGAAAACTTCATGAAAATGAGGCCTAATAAGAACTTTCAATGAAAACTATACATATTGAATAAAATCGGTCCAGCCGTTTTTGAGTTATCGCAAAATTTCATAATTTTCTTTAAAATTGACGTAAGAGCCGCGTGTCCTTCGAACGTTACACATATTAGTTAAGTGCCATACTGCATTAAAACATTCCGCTCAATCTAGGGCGTATAATCGATAACTTCCAAAAGGTAATAAGTAATTACAGTTACTTTACGACCTTTTTATAGAGCTTGAAATCTTTCTCGTAATTTAAACCTCGGGCTTAAAACCGCTGTTTTAAGCCCGTCTATTGTGAAGGATGGCAACTACGGAACCCTAAGCGTGGCCCGACATAACTTTCCCGCCAGCGTCAGATAATTTCATGTAATTAAAAATCCCTTTGTGATAAACTCGTCGCACAGCTCCACGTTAGTAGAAGCCCAGACCAAGAATAGGTATTACAAAATTGTGCAAAACTGCATCAATTTCGGTGTCAACATTTATCGTCGCATTCCCCTTCTTCTCGCTCTAGGTGTATAATATTATCAAGGAAAATGTTAACCTATCAAACATCCATTGAGATCGCAGATTGAACGGAGCAATACTTTAGGTATTAGCGGAAGGAAAACCGCACACTAAAGCCCTTTTGATGCGTATTTGATATCGGCTCATCCTGTGCGCGGTCGCTGGACGGGCGCCAAATCAAGTTTAATAACGGGACAAATTGCGAGCGACATACGTCGATGGATGGGGTGGAACTGATCAGATACACGTGAGTGGAACCCTCAACGGCCACACGGGCAGAGTGGTTCAGAAGAATGGTAGCAATATTTGAACATGATTATTCAAATGATTTGGGGACTGGGCTTCCAAAGTACGTTTTCTAACTGGTTCAGTTCAGTATAATTTTCAGGATTTTGTTCTACAGAACGGACAAGTACCTAAAATAATATTTTGGTTTCGACGAAAGCGTGAGCTGGGAAACGATACAGTTGCGAAATGAGTTTGGGTAAATAGTTATCCGAAAAGTATTCCGATACAAAAAATAATGCTAAAAGTCCGTCTTGACAATCCTAATCGAGCGTTAACAACTGATTGCAGTTGGGCTTAGCCCCATAGATTTGGTAGATGGGTACCCAAAAGCAGTTATACCTTGCAGCTAATTTTCCTTTAGTCGTTATTCATATAGTCGCAAAATTTCCCAGTGAATTTCTTGGTAGCGACTTTTATGATATTATTTGTTTACAAACGCGTTTTGATATTCCTTTCATTACTTAGTAGCATATTGTGCCGCGGCCGCTGCAGAGCACCATCGCAAGTGCAGACTTCTGGCCGAAGGGTTGTGTTTGGCAGTTCCGGGGCAATCTGCCGAATCCTGCAGCAGATCAGACGACGCAACGGAGCCATGCTGTTACGTCGCCTAGATCAAATTTGATCTAAGTTTTTTTTTATATTTTTTTATATAATGTAATTTCGTAGTGTGAAAAATATAAAAAAGTGCCTTGGTTTATACTGTTATGCTGTGTAACTAATTTAAATAAATAAATATTTTTTGCTCGCAATATCTTCCTAAAGCAATTTTTGGTGCTCACTGGCCTATGAATTCTATGATAGTCTCATGTGTTTAGCAAGAAATCCCTTTTGAATCTATGCTGAATCGCTTCATACTGCGATCGCTGGGCGCGCGCCAAATCAAATATTATAACAGAGCTAATTGCGACAACCGATTTTATGAGACGACCGGTGGCATGGCCACCTGTTGGTGGACTACTAAACATTAACCTAGGTACCTATAACAAGTGAAAAGTTAGAAACCTATCTCAATAATCACCTTTAGTCAATGAAATAGTTTGTAGATCAGGATCATTAGGTATTATCAAATTAGGGGATACACTTATCTTTTCGAACCGACAGATATCACACTAATATCTCATTTTGATCCCATGCAAAGCGCCGTAGAAAGCGGCGTAGATATACAGGGTGATCAATCCAAATGGGCCAGTAGGGGGGAAACGAAAACTATAAAAGATAGGGAAATCTATTCTTAGGAACCATGGCGTTGATTTTAGATTTGTTGTTGTTGTTGTTGTCCTAAGGCACCCCGGAGGTGCAAAGGGCTTTCATCAGCTCGCGCCACGCCTTTCTATCCTCGGCAACTTTTTTGGCCTCGCTCCAGCTCTTTCCAACGGCTCGCAGCTCGCTCTCCACGGTGCGCCGCCATGAGTGTACAGGACGTCCGCGTCTGCGCCTCCGTCCGGCGGCTTCCACTCGAAAGCAATGCTTGCGTTGTTCGCTTCTCCACGTCGAAAGGTGTGGCCTATCCATCTCCATTTTTGCGTCGCGATGTCCACACTTATGTTATGGGAGACTGGTGGCATATCCTCCACAGGTCGTCGTTACGCATCGTCCTCGGCCAGAATACGCGGAGAATAGACCTCAGGGACTTGTTTACGAAGACTTGCAACTTGTTCGTCAGGCCTTTAGTCACCCTCCACGTCTCACAGCCAAACAACAATACAGACTTGACGATCGACTCGAAAAGGGAGACTTTAACACGACGAGTGAGGACGTTGGACACGCTTTAGTTTGAACTTGGTTTAAATTCTCATGTTGTATTGTAACATTCTTTACAGCGATTTTGACCGGGTTGTGTATGAAATTACGTATGAGATTTATAAAAAAATATAATGTAGATTTTTTTTCTAAAATCGACGCCATGGTTCCTAAGAACAGATTTCCCAATCTCTTATAGTTTGTGACTTCTCATTTGGATTGACCACCGTGTATATCCAACTATGACATGATGCCAGTATGCATTCACTGCCCCTTTCCGGTGGTTAGGATCAGGTCATCGTTTTAGACGGAAGCCTAAAACGATGACCTGATCCTAACGTCAACAAAGAACTCTTATGGTTTCAACATGTTTCAAAGTATTTAGCGACACTGTCACTGACGCCTTAAAAATGCACAATATCGAAATTGTGTAAATCAAACTATTATTACTTTTTATGGCCGATGAGCATTAATGAAGTATTTCAGGGTCCCGAAACTGAATCAATTTGAAATATATGTCTACATAGTCATTATCATGGTATAGTATAACAAATAATTCAAACTAACTGGCACGTTATTTTATTATATCGCAATTAGCAAAGCAATATTATTTTAATTAATATGGATTTCCGCAAAATAATTCCTGCATCAATTAATTATTTAAATAATTAAAATATCAAAACCCAGCCATCAAAGCCTAGGCTAGAAATTTTAGCTAGCATATATTCCGTCTATATAATCCTAAATTAGTTACAATTTAAGCTTTAATTAAACAGCAATTACTTACAAAATTAATCACCATCTGTCAGAGAATATTGGGCCGAAGATTTACAACCTATCGGGTCATAAATCTACCTGACGTTCGTATATCAAACAATCAGATATAATATCAGAGCTGGCGAGGCGCAGCGAGCGGTACTAATATAATTAATTTCATGTCGTAACAAGCACATGGGCTTGTATAAATAGACGCGATGTAAATTTATATCAGTTGAGTTAATAATGTATCTGTATCGGGCAGGTTACGTATGTCAATGAGCCTCGGATAAGTATTTGGCGGTAATTAATTATTTCTCACACTGCACTGCACACACTAAACTAAATGGAAAATAAAATTATAAAACACCCCGAAATTCCCAAAAAAATAGCTGGTCATCACGAGGCCCTTTAATAAGTGATATAGAAAATACTACTAAAATTTTAATCACAAAATCTTGAATTTTTAGGTTCAAAGTGTGGTGTCTTACTAGTTTCAATGTACTCTTCACGCGTTTATGTGTGTTCGATGTCACAGACATACACAGCTACAAAAGATAAACTTATGACACCCCTCTTTTAAATTAATTCGTTTTTTAGGGTTCCGTAGTCAACTAGGAACCCTTATAGTTTCGCCATGTCCGTCTGTCTGTCCGTCCGCGGCTTGAAAGCTTGAAAGCTCAGTACTAGAAAGCTGAAATTTGGTATGAGTATGTGTATGTATCACGCCGACAAAACGGTGAAATAAAAACTAAAAAAAAGTGGGGCGTGATTTTTTGTTTTCGTTCCAACACTAGTGTGTGGGGTGTCGTTGAATAGGTCTTTTAAGAATAATAGGGGTCTTCAAAAATTTTTTGTTGATAAAGTCAGCAGTTTTGTAAACATTCGCTCCGGATGTCCAAAAAATAGCCCCCCCTTTAACTTTTCAACCACGGACCAAAAAAATATGGAAAACTTCATGAAAATGAGGCCTAATAAGAACTTTCAATGAAAACTATACATATTGAATAAAATCGGTCCAGCCGTTTTTGAGTTATCGCAAAATTTCATAATTTTCTTTAAAATTGACGTAAGAGCCGCGTGTCCTTCGAACGTTACACATATTAGTTAAGTGCCATACTGCATTAAAACATTCCGCTCAATCTAGGGCGTATAATCGATAACTTCCAAAAGGTAATAAGTAATTACAGTTACTTTACGACCTTTTTATAGAGCTTGAAATCTTTCTCGTAATTTAAACCTCGGGCTTAAAACCGCTGTTTTAAGCCCGTCTATTGTGAAGGATGGCAACTACGGAACCCTAAGCGTGGCCCGACATAACTTTCCCGCCAGCGTCAGATAATTTCATGTAATTAAAAATCCCTTTGTGATAAACTCCTGTCTTTAAGTAGGGCACACGAGCAATTGCAAGTTCATCAGCAAATAAAACTAACCACGCGACTCAATTGTTTGGTTGTGTTTCAGAGACTAGAGAGCAAAAATAATGAGTACACGTAAGGAATTTCTATTTTATACCCATTTCACATGGCCTCGATTATACTTATACACGTTTCTGCATATACATATGCATAAGGACAGGGGCGTGTCCGGCTTTTTGCCAATATAGATAAACTCACATAATGAGTGATACGCTATTTAAATGTTTATTGGTGTAGCTTCGCTCCTGCAATTGTGATTAGTTAGCGAAAAAAAAAGCAGGCAGTGCCGTAAGTACGCAGCGAGTGACAATAATATTGTTATTTATTTAAAGTTTATTATTACAAAGATCAAACTAGTACAAATAGCGGACTTAATGACACAAGGCTTTCTCTACTAGTCAATAGGGCTAAACAGAAACATTGAGTTGGTGCAGGGTCTACGAGTATAACGTTCGGAGACAATTTTAGAAATATAAATAATTGTCATTGTTAGTTCATATCGTGTAGATTCTTAGGTATAAGTACTGAATAGTCACTGGAGGGTTTGAGACAGGTCAATTTTCCGTAATTTCCAAGGCATGCTCTCAGTTCCAGGATTTGTACAGAAGTGTATTAGGAGCACACCGTAATCATTCCGTCGTGCCAAGTGTCCCATCTCTAATTTAGTTCAGTAACTCTTTAACCATAATCTTGTGTGTTTTTGGGTACTTACTTCAAAACGTCATTCAAAATGCAACTCTTCGTGCAATTGCTATTTGGTGCGGTTACGTTTCTGACCCATGTGTGTAAACGGGGAGCCCACATCGATAAAAATAGTAAAAAATACATGTTTCTAGAGGTTAGTGAGGTCTCCAGACAACTACACTCTAGCTCGTAATCGACTCTGCCCGTGATACAAAGTGAGTTCTTTTTTTTTTCACGATCATCTTGCGAGGTTGTCCGGTGAAATCTAATAAATACCTGTTTCTTGAGGTCAGTGAGGTCTCCAGACAGGTCCAGCTCCACGTCGTCTCTGCCCACGACACACAGCGCGAGTTTCTTTACGATCACCTTCCGAGGGTCCGTGGCATCTGTAGACAGAAACATTGATAAAGATGTTGGATGGAACATCAGGGCTAGCTAGCTTGTCGCACGACTCAGCACCACCTGTCTTGCCCGCACGTTATTGAAAGGAAAGTGACGGGTAGTATTAGCATAACTGCTAGAGGTGCAGATCAAGAAAAAAAAAATTTTTCAACATACCTACCTAAAATACGTTTGGAACGCATTGAAAGTCGGTGAATGTCACTGATGTAAACAAAGAGGAAGCAGAACTAAATACTCGTATTCCGCAAATTTCAAGTAATTTTTGCATAAGAAAGCCAAAACTATCCACAGTGATGAGTCAAGTTTTTTGAATAGGATTTATTTATTTCGCAAGCATTCCGGTACACAATGTTTTGAATTATGATAATGAGTAATCACAAATCCTTGACTGACGTTTAATGATGCAAATATGACGTATGCACATTATTGCCATATGAAAGCTGTCTGTAACGCCACTATCCCTGGGCCGGACCGACGCTTGCTAGGCTATAGACATATACTCCATATTTCCTGTTCTTATGGAAAAACATAAATAAATAATAGTTGTAAGTTTGACTATATTGCAATTGTAACGACAGCAATAGGTAAGTAAACAGTAGTTTCCTTTAATGGTATTTCCTCAATAACAATAGCAGGAAAACAATTTATAAAACATATATGTATCCTTATTATATTTGAATAAGTCAGCAATAGAACGAATGAAATCGTGTTATCAGAATTCAACCGGTTATATAAATGAAAGAATGATGGATTTAATATATTGCGGAAGGAAGTCAAAGATAGCCCTTTTTTATTCAAGCAATAACGTTTGCTAACGTAAACCAAATGTTTAGAATAAAGCGAAAAATTTAATTTTTTTATGGTTCTGGCGGGGTTTGAACCCGCTTCTCAAACGGCTTTCCGGGCCAACACGGGCGATAGGTAAGTATCTATTGGACCACTGAACCTGAGGCGAAAGCCATTGAATTTTTCACCCAGTTTCTTCTTGCATGCCTTCGATTTTTCAATTTTTCGCTTCATTCTAAACCCTTTTTTCTGTGATGTTGGCTAAGAATATTCTGTAACCATACGTGGATGCTTACGTACCTAGCAGTGCACAAAAAATGGTTGAAATTAGTCCGGCCACTCCTGTTCGGTTTTAGTTCATAGTAGTTTATGCAACTGTTACATAATAATAGGTCTTATAAACGAATGCGGTTTTATGAAACGAGCCAAAGGCGAGTTTCATAACAGGATCACACGAGGGTTTTAAGACCTAACTGTGTACAGTTGCATACATTACTATCTACACCCATATTCATCATCATTATCATAGATCTTCTTTTATGCAGATATGAAGTATTCGGTACCGCCAGTCAGTCCTCGGAACTGAGCAGAGAAATGAATGAGGAGACCTCACGCAGCGGCGGGCGTGTTGACCTTAACAGTATCATATTCGAGGTGACCAAGCAGGGGATATGGTAATATTTGCCCTGGCCGGGATTCGAGCCCGGGACCGCCGGCTCAGTAGGCAGGTGATCTACAAACTGCGCCAAATGCGTCAAGTTTAACATGATATACCTATCATTGTGATAACGCTACAGATAACGAGCGATAAAATCGTCATATTAGACGTTCTATCGAACCACTCATATAAGGTACTGGAGCATTATTTATGTAGATAAGGAATTTATTAAATTATCAATGTGTGACTAATCTGTGATGTATTGGATATTCATAATCTGAAATGGTATTTAGTAAACAGTACGTCTAGCATAACTGTGACACGCGAATCTTTGTCGCGCGACAAAATACTATGTGTCACTTTCTTTTCAATACCGTGCGAGCAAGACAGATGACGCTCAGTCGCGCGACAAGTAAAGTCGCCGCAAGATATGCTTGCCCTGCTGGTACAACTACAGGTTACCCACCTTTTTGTATTACAGATAATGTATATCTGGATTGTCTGATGGTCAAATACGAAAAAGTATTTATTTAACTAGTATAAATGGCGGTCTTAATGCCACAAGGCATTCTCTACCAGTCAACCACAGGGCTAAACAGAAACATTGAGTTGGTGCAAGTATGTAACAGCATAAATATACGAGGGGCGTCTGAAAAGTTCTAAGCCTAAGATAGAAAAAAACAATTTACACGCATGAACTCGTGTTTATTTTTCAATATAGTCTCCTCCTAAATCAATGCATTTTTTACATTTTTTATACAGTGCTTTTAGGCCATTAAAAAAATAATCTTCATTTTGCCCTTCAAAATGCTCCTGTACAGCCGCCTTCATCTCTTCGTCACTTCTAAATCGCTTTCCCCTCAACTCTTTCTTCAAGTTATTGAATAGAAAATAATCGTAGGGTGGGTGGTCAATTTCGTCAAAACCAACTTCCTTCAGAGCACGCCTCGCAACATTAGCGGTGTGAACGGGTGCGTTGTCTTGCAAAAACAAAATGCCTTTCCTTAGTTTACCCCGCCTTTTCTCAACTATGGCTTGTCGCACCTGTCTTATTAGATTTGCATAATAAGTTCCGTTTATCGTAGAGCCTTTTTCTAAATAATCGATTAAAAGAATGCCATCACAATCCCAAAATACCGTAGCCATTAACTTAGAGGCCGACTTTTGCACTTTAAATTTCTTCGGCGGCCTTTCACCCTTTTCAATCCACTGCATCGACTCAGACTTACACTCCGGATCATACTGTCTGATCCATGTTTCATCAACAGTTACTATTCGGGAACAAACTTCATCTAAATTATCTTCGCACAATTCTAAAAACGCCCGAGAAGTTTCCACACGACGTACTTTATCGAAGGCCGTTAGCATTTTCGGTACCCAACGAGCACTGACTTTACTCATGTACAAATGTTCATGTAAAATTTCTCCGACTCTTTCTTTACTAATACCTAAGACCTCAGCTATTTGCCAAACCTTAATTCTTCTATCTTCTAATACCAGCTTTTTGACTTTTGCTACGTTTTCTTCGGTCACTACCGATATTGGCCGCCCTGAGCGGGGGTCGTCTTCGACCGATTCCCGTCCGAGTTTAAATAAGCGACTCCACTTTTTGACTGTGGCATAAGAAGGCCCAGAATCACCGTAAATAATAGCCATTTCCTCAAAAATACACTGCGGTGATTTGTCACTTTTTGTATGGAATTTAATTACAGCACGGTGCTCAATTTTCGTAATATTCGTTGGTAATTCACACATGATGTACTTTTCCGTTGAATATCTCGAAACAGAATAATAAAAACGTGACATGTTATTTTTTAATAATTTGTTTTTAAATGGCCTTTCTAGTGGCCAGTATCATAAACGCATATATAACCTCGAAATACCTTAGGCTTAGAACTTTTCAGACGCCCCTCGTATATTGAATCTCAACCATAGACATGTATTAGTGTGAAAAGCATGAATATTTCTTCTTGTGGCTTTAATGTCTTATGAGTATGTCTATTGTTGTATAGATTGTAATTCTATTGTTCATCAAATAAAAAAACGGCCAAAAAACACACGTTTGTTCTATGGAAGCCCCATTTATATATTATTAATTTTTAGTACATGGAAATCGTGCTTTAAAAGTGGGGTTGCCTTGCATTAAATCGGGTAGTTCTGATTTTTGTATATGTTGCCTACAGTGAAATGGTAATGATAAATCCAATTTTTCGACCTCGAAGACCAGCCGGATCATTGTGAAATTCTTGAAAAACCATGAATTTTTCGGTGTTATTTCATTTTTTGTTAGTTATTTCCACCAAACGCTTTTGTTACAGTAAAAATCACTATGAACACTTTTAAGTACACTAAATTTGCAACAAAATAAATGTAATTTGGTTACATTAGACCCAATAGTTTCTAAAATACAGCTATTCAAATGTTAACAAATTTAGCCTAAAAATTTTTTTTCAAATTAGTGGTGTATTTAGAGGAAATCGGTTGCAGACATGTCCAATACTTGCAAAGTCGCTACGGCTCCCATATAACTGTGGTTTTCGATGGGTATCCATCTGACATTTTAGAAAAAAACACCAAGAGCACGTCTTCGTAGAGTTGGAACAAAGTCCTCATCTGACGTTATCTTCTTCTTACCTACTCGACGGATTCCTTCATCCACCAAGCACAACCCGTAATGGCACTGTTCTTTCACACTTGCAGTGGTTGTGATACAACTTCAGCACTTGTTGGCCAAGGAAAAATGAAGTTTCTGTCGACACTGAAAAAACAGCCGCGCCTCAAACAAAACGCTGCGGTTTTCCTTATTCCTCTCACTCACATCTGAGGAATGAGGCCTCGCACTCGAGGCTTCATTCCTCAGCTGATGACGAAGCCATCAGCTCCTCAACCCCTGCTTAAAATGATTTCCTGCAACTGCAAAAAAAGTTGGTTATACAACTTGTAGTTGCAGAAAATCTGGCCTCAAATGCTCGGCTGTTTGCAACCACTGCAGCGATCAATCTTGCTAAAACAAGCCTGATATGTGACGACATTGACGACATTGACGATCCATCATTGGATGGCGGTTTCGAGCGGCCTGAGCCGGTCGATGAAGAAATGCTAACGGAGTAAGCCCTCCACAAAAGAAATGATGTAGATCTGGAAGATCAGCCTGGTCCATCAAAGATGTACAAAAAAGACTAATAATTGTTATTATTACTGTGTTTCTGTAAATTATAATGCTTATTTCATACGTCGCATTTCATTTTACAAACCCTTCTATTATTTTGTTTACTCACCTCAGCAACTTCACACAGCTGTATCTAAAGAACTATCGAGTCTTAATAGACCAAATTGGTCTCATTTAGTTGCGGATGGTGTGTACTTTAATAAAATATATGGACTTATAACGTAAAATGGGTCCTTAGTTGACCTCGTTGCTGAAAACTTAAAAAAACTTATAAAAATATATATTTTTCGAAGTTTGGCTAATTTTTGAACGCTTGCATCTTACAAACTGTTTGGTTTATCGCCCTCTCACTTTAACATAATTTGTTGAAAATTTTGTCTTCTTTAAAGTTTACATAGTGATATTTGCGGTAAAATAGGTCTCTCATGGTAAAAATTGGTGGAAACTGAAAAAACACCGAAAAATTCATGGTTTTTCAAGAATTTCACAATGATCCGGAGGGTTCCCGAGGTCGAATACTTGGATTTGCCATAACCACTTCATCATATAGAACATATAAAAAAATCAGAACTACCCGATTTAATGCAAGGCAAAATGTACCATTTCCATGGACTATTCATTCATTTCATTTATGTATTCTGTTGTTAGTATTTGTATCTATAACTACAACTGAACACTGGCAACGGAAATACATCATCTATCATGGTTCATGAGATACAGCCTGGTGACAGACAGACAGACGGACAGTGGAGTCTTCATAATATAGTCCCTTTTTACCCATTGGGTACGGAACCCTAATATACAGAGATGACAAATATCACAAGCACAAAGCTATATGAAGTCGACTATAAAGGTGGATACCTGATCTGTCACATACCCACAATAACGGTGCCAGTCTGAGCCTGTCCCAAGAGTGCCTCCTTGTATTTCCTCAAAGACTCATCTTCCTGGTCAGCTGCCAAGATCTCCTCGATAGTCTTCTCCGGGGGAGGCTTGTAGGTGGACTTGATTTCCTCCTCCTCACCCTCAGGAGTGTGTGCTACTTCAGGCTCTCCGGACATTGTTCTAAAACAAAAACAAATTTTAAAGGTTTTATGGATAGGCAGTATATCTTAAGCGATTAAGCTTTATTCTATAAATAAGTAAAAAAGGTTTAGCCTTCTTTTAATACACACTCAAGTTTTCATACCATAGAATATAATTTCATCAAAAGCATTTTTATTCTGAAATCATAAAATATTTTGCAATGTGATTACAAAATCTTATTTCAGAAAATTTGGGCAAATAATTGCATATGAAATGAAAATTTGATGAAATTATGCATTCTGTGAAGTTTTTGTCTATAAAAGAGATAGAATATAATAATAATATATTGAGTGTGACCTTTTATACATTTGAATAAATTAACTGTAGTTAATGAACCTGGATTGTATATCAGTGACGACACGGTTGGCTTAGTTTGTAAGCACCTGCCTACTGAACTGGAGGTCCTGGGTTTGAATCCCGGCCAGTACAGCATCATTAGTATCCATAACACAAGCTCTCTTGAGCTTAATTTGGGACTAGATAGATTTGTGCGAGATTGTCTGATATTTATTTATATTGGGGTAGCTAAATTGTTAAACCTTTCCAAAAAAGGTTGACTTTACAATACAATTTATAAAATTATCTGTTATAAAATTCTAAATTTGTATTAAAATCAGTTTTCTAAGGAGACGGATAATTATTTGTCTGCTCAGAATGCTGTAACAGTTGGACCGATTTCTGGTATAGGGATAGCTAGTCATGCTAAGTTACTTTCAACTACTATGGTAAAGGCCTACTCACAATAAGGAAAGCGGGCAAGTGTGTCAAGTGAAATACATAACTATGACAACAGTTAAATATGCTTACCTATCCATTATTGTAACTAAATAATTGACCACATATTATTGTATAATCTTTAAGTAAAACCTAACATAATAGAATTTTGAAATAGGGACGAATGAAATTGCAGTATCTGGGCTGGGAACAGATCAGGATGCAGAAAATTTGTGTTCCATAGAAACTCATTATTAATCTCATAAGAAGAATTTCAGTTAAACCCTTCCATATCAATTATTAGAAATGTGATTATGCAGGTCTTCAAACTATTTAGCCAGCAAAAAAAAACTTAAGTAAATCATTAAAAAAATATTTGTATAGTAAAATTAACAACATTGTGAGTTCCCACCACCAAAAAAGTTAAATAAGAAAGGGACACATGTAAGTGAATAGTTGAGTTTTCTAATCTAAGTTCAATATTTCAATAGAATATGGACAGTAAGTATACTATTATACTTTACTATGATATTTGTACTGATTATATTATGAGCCAATGATTTAAAATCAAGGCACTGATCAAACAAGTAAGACTATAATTTCCTGTTTTTAACAGGAAGCATGGTCACCTTAGTTAGTAGGCAGATTTTGATTTGGTGCCATTTGATTTTAGAAGGCTGCTAGAACATGTCATACTACGCTGCAAGTGTCGTTACATTACCACCCGTAAACGGCGTTGTCAGAATCTAAAACCGCCCAAGCCAACTGTGTGGTGCTCAATAAAAAAAAAACTTTATATCATCCATGATCCCGTGAATTAAAGCGATGAATGAAATTGTTATTTATATCCATGAAAGTGCATTGACAATGACGCACGGTTCAGTAGCTTCTACAATAACAGATATAAGCCGCTTCGGCTTCGTCATTACAACCAAGCTTATCAGAACCTTAGAATAACTGATTCGAGTAAACTATAATATTCCCACTTACTTTTCTAGATGCTCCCAATGAGACAAAGGAGAGTAGGTGCTTTGTCAAGCAACTATTAATTATATTTCAATAAAATCACCAAATAAACGCACAAAATTACGAATCTAAATTATAGCGATTTGTAAAATCTATAGATGAAAAATGACGGACGAGGTGCTTCCGGCCACAGAGTGTGTAAAGATTGATTAGTTTGGAGGCGCGGTTTTTACATTTCCGGTTCAATAATTACCTCTATGGTTTTTTTTTTTTGTTTTCATATCTGTAGTACACACCCGACGAGATCTGCATGGCATGACACAAATTATGTCGCGTTCTTCATGGTCGGCGCGTTGCTTCGCCTCTTAGAGTATGGAATCTTCGCCTAGTGCGCGAGCACCTTAATAAATATAGACAATTTTATTCTGACGTTGAGTCGTTGACAGTCAGTGGCACTTGGCAGTGGCCATCAGTCAATACTTGGCCAACCGTCAACTGTCACTGTCAGGTCAGTGTCAAACTACGGCTGTGAACTATGGTTCGAACACTTTGGACTTGTTTTGATTTTCGCCTTTGCATATACCAAATATTTGGACAATCATGACTTAATATTATTATTTTCAATTAAAACAATATTATAGTATAGAACAAAAATGATTGTAAGTACCTGCCATTTTAAACAGAATAAATTGACTCCAATTTTGTAAGTGATTTCATCAGCGTTTTCATTTTCAGAAATCAAGATTCCTGCTATTGCGACCAGTTTTAAAAAACGAAATCAAACATCGAATCAAGTACTGCACGGCCAAAACGGACGCGGAGTTAGAAAAAGAAAAGGAATTAGAGCGAATTGCTAATGACGTAATATTCACAGTCTTCACTTACTTACCTACTCTTTCAAAAACATCATCATCATCATCATCATCAGCCTATTCTTGTCCACTGCTGGACATAGGCCTCTCCAACTGCACGCCATTGTGCGCGATCCTCGGCTACTCTCATCCAGCTTTTGCCAGCCACCCTGCACAGATCATCGCTCCACCTAGTCTGAGGGCTTTCAAAAACCCCACAGACCATTTGAAAAGAACACGTAGTAAAAGACGGAATGCTGACATTCCATGTACTTGTGTTAGCATGTAACACTTTTTGGTAAATAAATGATTTTTTATTTTGTATTTGTATTTGACACATATTTATGAAGTCTAATTTATTACCATCTCTTAATCTTGGACTAAATCAAGTCAATCTCTGAAAAATTTAATAAGATCAGCAAGCAGGTGGCAGTCTGGCAGTTAGTTCACACTTGTACTAATTACAATTATTTGGCCAATGAAATTTCAACCATATAGAGTTGTACACTAATGTCCTAATTTTTCCGAATAGTTAGTACGATTGTGCTCTAAGGTATCGAAATGAATTTTGTCATTTAATTATAATTTATTTTACAGTACTTTCTTATTATTAAATTGTAAATCAGTGATATAATCTATACTGTGGCAGCCATGGTTCTAAAGTCCATGGAGTCGCTTATAGTAAAAAATTTCAAAGTCAAACTCTAAAAATATATATATTTATGTATGATATTATATCGGATATTATCATTTATGCTGCTAATTTAAAACCCGACGACGCAGTTGGTGCAGTGGTAAAGCAGTTGCCTGAGCCGACGGTCCTGGGTTTGAATCCCGGCAAGGGCAAATATTTGTGTGACAAACTCGAATATTTGTGCCTGGGTGTCATGTGTCATGGGTTCGTTTTGTATTTAAGTATGTATAAGTATGTTTATCATCGGCTAGTGCCATAACACAAGCCAAGCAAGTATTATAGACCGGGCTAGATGGATTTGTGTGAGGTTGTCCAATATTTATTATGTTAATATTTATTTTGTTACCACAGGCATCAATAGACGAGCCACCCACAGCTTGCTGCCAATCAGGTTGCGCCAAGTGTGTCTACATCGTCTGGGCAGAAACCCTCACCAAGAAGATGAAGATTGCGGGGCCAGAGATAGCAGAGAAGATCCTGAACTCCATTCAAGACCCATCCATGAGAGCCTACTTGGACATGGAGCTGAGGTTGCGAGGATTGAAAAAATAGTTTAGTTCATGAAGAAAATTACTGTACAAATTGTAAATAGGAGATTAGTAAATTCATTAGAAAATGACTTCAGGTAACTGCTCCTGCGGAGTAAGTAATTAATAGGCATTGGACTCCTGATAGCATGGTAAGACTTTAGAGATATGGAGCTGATATTAACATTAATAATATACAATTCATACTCATACTCAATAGTGTATATAATTTGCAATTTTAATTAAAAAAAAAGGACAAAGAAGAGTATAGGTACAAACACTTGATTTGTGTAGGAATTACTTATGTAAATTGGGTTTCATATTAATCGAGTATTCAGTTGTGACTAGAAAATGCATGAAATTGTCAATTAATAAAGTGAAATATTATAGTAGTTTGTAATATTGTAAAATTTGTATTAAGTGTTTTTTAAACTGTGGGTCGTGAACGAGAAAGTCTCGTGACTACGAGGAATGCAGATTTTTTCAAGCATGTACATTTTAATAAAACAGCAGTCATTCTTAGACATGATCATTTATTTATTTCCAAAACAGTACTACCTACCTTCTGAATTTCTGATAAATACGGGTAGGCTGCGTTCCAAAACGCATACGCATGACTATTTTAATGATAGACGGGTGCGTTCCAAATCTGTTAAATAAGATTTGGGTTCTAAGTTTAATCGTACAAATTGGGTTTTAGGGGGTCGCGAAGGAATTTTGATGGTCATTAAGGGCCGTGACACCAAAAAGTTTGAAAAATACTGCATTAATGAATATGAGTATGAATTGTATATTATTAATATTAATATCGACTCCATAGCTCTCTAAACTGTCACTGTGCTATCAGAAGTATGATGCCTGGTAAATAAATTTGTTAATGAACCTGCCATGTAAATATTATAGTTTACGTCTAACTCCTGACTAGTGGCAGTGGTAAGCGGCAAGTGGCACAAAAGCCAATATATCGTCTGTTGACAAGCAAAACTTACTAAGTAGCAAATACCTACTTAAACAAAGGTCGTATCTCAGAATCAATCTACAAACTAGATACGTGGTTTTATTATTTACTATTCGTATGGCATGCTATTTCAGATAACAAAAGAAACATTTTTTTTTTAAATAGCCATGCATTTAACCTCGATTGCACCTGATGTTAAGTGACAATAAGGCCTAAGATGGAGCATGCTTGGCTGGAAGATGCCTATTCACTCTCGACTTGAAGATATCCAAGTTATATTTAACTATAATTACGAATCCTATTTCAGTGACATTATCCATTTTCTAGCCTCGTCGCTCAGGACGATCAGGTCCTCCATGCATCCACCGTATCTTGTTAGAGGGCACTCTGTCATGATATGTTTTACTGATTGCACCTCAGCACCACAGGTACATCGAGGGGAGTCTACCCATCCGCAGCGATGTTTATACTGGCCACATCGACCGTGGCCCGTGCGCAGGCGATTTAGGTTGCACCAATCACGTCTCGGCAGCTCAACTCCCTCAAGTTTTTGCTCCGGTGTTATTTGGCTCCCGAATTTGTCCCCCATTATCGAGTGCCAGGTTTGTAACCATTCCCGCCTGCCTTCAAAGCTTTCCCGCAGTAGCGTTGCAGTTATCTTTTAGGCTGGAGACCTGGATTTCTGGATTTTGGTGGGCGCCACAAACTCTGCGCTCGGCGGAAGAGTGGGGGTACCTACCCCTGATCTTCGAAACTTCACGTAGTAACGCTTCTTTCCTTCTTAAGTCTGGTGATAGGATTCGGAGGATTACGAGGTTTTGAAGAATAATTGACAGACATTTTAGTGAGTTGGTTGTTACTGGCGTGGCGGATATGGAGTGCGCCGCAAGCCGCCGCTCGCGGTTCTTTTTTTTTTTTTTTTTTATTCAATTGTCGCTCTATTTGTTCCCACTCCGTGCCGCTCGGCGCTAAGACAGAAGTTGTGGCCGTTTCATTCATTTCTAAAACAGTTTAGCTCATTAAGTAATTTATTAAATCAACTCTTTTTAGCCAAATTTTCAAGTTAGTATTTAATGGAGGTTCTACTATTGTTACCTACCTTACTTATGTATGTATATAAATACTCTATTATATTATACACAATAACTGGTTATAAATACATTCATAACATAACAATTAAAACATGTAAAAAGGCGAAATTATCCCTATTGAGGATCTCTTCCAGTTAACCTTTAACAATTAGTAAGTAAGTAATAAAGTCCTTTTTGTATGTCGCATATGTGGAATAAATTATTTATTGAAAAATCCTTCCTCCTTCGGAATTAACAACGTCGTATATCTGTAGATTTAAAAGCGACGAAGACTAAAGGTTGAACACGCCAAAACTGGGGCACACAAAGATTAATATTAAATAATTTTAATAATAAATAACCACATTATGTTTTCCACATTTAATGTCGAATTTAATGAAGTTTATAACAACATTTCCTATTTTAGTAATTGTCTACACTGTAAGCCATACTTCTAACTTTCCTGCGCACACGGCTCATAAGACTTTGCACCATCTCATTAGGACACCGTTTCGACGCCCATGTCCATACTTTTTGTAGTTCAGAGACCGATTTTATTTCTCCGCCTTTCTTTTTTAAGATTCCCTTCATAATACTCCAGTACTCTTCAACAGGCCGCAGTTCTTGACTATTTGGGGGGTTGCATACTTTGGGTACCTACCACCACGATTCCGTTTGCTTCGTACCATTTCAACACTGCTGTTGCGTAATGGCAAGTAGCAAAATCTGGCCAAAACAGCGGTAGTGAGTCGTGCTTTCTTATGAAAGGCAGTAAACGTTTCTGTAAACACTCTTTTTAATAAATACCGCTGTCTATTGTCGCGGTGGTAATAAACGAGCGACTTTTTTTTCCGCAGCTACATATTGCCTGACAAATAAGGTATTTTTTTTGGGAATTTAGTCTGTTTTTTTAATTTACTTTCTTCAGGAGCGTCTGTTCGACTTACGCTGGTATAGAACTCTTGGCCAGGAATTTGTTTTAAGTTTGCCTTTGCATATGTTTCGTCGTCCATGACCACGCAAGCAAACTTCGTAATGAAATTTTCATAAAATTTTCGTGACCGTTTCTTTGCAGATAAGTTCTGTCTCGAGTCTCGATCTGGTGCAGCTTGGGGCTTATAACTTCTTAGTCGTGCCCTACGTTTAACTTTTTGAACATAGGACAGAGACATTTTCACTTTCTTGGCAACATCGTGAGATGAGATCTTAGGATTTGAGGCAAGAATCCTTACAACACTCTAGTCCTTTTTTTTATTCTTGACTCCCTGCAACCCACCACTTCCTAGCTTGCAATATATTGTTAAGCGTTCACGAAACCTTTTTAATACGCGGCAAACCGTAGATTGAGGACATTTCAGTTTTTTTGCGATATCTCTATAGCGTAGCATTGAATTTTCTGCATATTCGTGCAGAATGGGTTCGTGTTGTTGATGTTGTTTGCTCGACATTTTGACATCGAATAAAAAAAAGAAAAAATATATATTGACGTATTATAGGATAGTTCCTTGTAATCAAACAGGTGTCTAAAAAAATTGCATAACTCTATTTTTCGCGTAATAATAGCCGATTTTACATGCCCAAGTTTTGACGTGTTCAACCTTTAGATGAGACCACATGTAGGTATACTTACCTATATTTAGGTATGTGGGTAATTTTAGGCTCGCAATTTTTACGAACTTTAATCACGTTAGCAGTTTCAAATATGTTTTTTGTATAACTACAGCCACCACTCTAGTCAATCTAATGGCCAAGCATCGGTAATTCGGATGCTTTTTAAAAAGATTTTACCTTTGCTGAAGATGTAGGTATGGAGACGGCCTCGAATTAATTTAATGAATCCCAGGATTTCTACTTTAACTAATTAGGCTAACATTCAAACACCATATAAGAGGCCTTATTCCCTTTAACATTTATTTTTTCATATTATGATAATATTAATAATTTCAACCAACTTTTTGAAGTGAATAATACCTACTTTTCCCCGAGTTGTAGGTAGTAAGGTCAACCGGGGTAATGGCGTCACCATTTTTTTTGATATTTTATACTCTCATTTAACCCCAAGTTATGAAATATTTAATTAGTGTATAGAAATATTCTTACGCGCTGTGCTTCCTGTGGCTTTTTTCCAAGAAAATTCGTGTAGTAACGTTTTTGGTTTGCGATAATTAAACGATGATGTTTAAAAACGGAAATTTAGACGCATTTGTCCCAGTTGGGATAATTGCGTCTTTTTTAAGCCATTCACGATCAATTCCGAAGAGGCTTTCAAAAATTCATGAAACATGTTTGCAATACAGTATTCTAGAAGATAAAGCTAAATACAAGGGATCAAAAACAGTTACTAACGACCTCAGATAGAAAATAGTATAATCTGGGTAAACGCGTCTACAATAAGTGGACGCATTTATCCAAACCTAATTTCCAGATGTTGTAAACCTTTTAGAGTCTAATCTAAAATTTAGACGGTCAAAAGTCTAAGATCTAGAAATGTTCCGAGAGCTTTAATTTTTATCTTTGTCACTGACCTATTTAATGTGTGAAATGATATAGTGGAGATTTTATCCAGATGAGGAGTTTTGTTAAAGATATTTAAGGTCAATACTTTCTTCTATCATATTTTACATTATTTAAAACAAAATAAAATTTGTTTTGAAGTTTCGTCTAAGAACTTACATGTAAGTAAAACAATTTAAGAATTTAAGCGTTTCTTAAATAACTATATACTATCTCGAAAACAAAAAAGTGTTTGTAGAATAACCCCTTTATTCATAAAACTTCACGAACCTGAATTAGTTAAGTTGTTTTATACCTTTCTTATACCTACAAGTTTATAAGTCCAGCTGACAGATAAAAAAACAAACGATGCATGGCTAATGCAGGGTTAGGGTTGTAATGCACTGCACTTATGAATAAATACTTATGACTAACTTTCGTCACACAAAGGAAGCGATCGTATTTTATGTTAACCAAGCTTTTAACTATGTACAATTTTTTTGCAATCTATCCATTTGTGAATTTTGGAGTTTAAGCTATTTTTAAATAAGTATATTTATTAGAATACAGAGTGCCTACCGCGGACCACGAAGGAACTCTTGCGTCTTTGTCGAACTTACGTAAGTACGAAATCACATTTGCGGCAGAGAGGCAAAACTTTGTTCACGATTTGCAGCAGGCCCTCTGGCGTTGATTAAAAAAAAAAAATTGGGAGTTTATCAGTAGACGAAATTCCGACTAGGTTCTTACTTATACTTTGACACTAAAACTACATAAAATGCATTACATGCTACATAAAAATAAGCTCGAAAATGTTCTTTGTACTGTTAAAACCAAGTATCAAGAAAAAAGTTGTCGCAATTTGTTGGCGCAGGTTCTTTTCTTGTAAATGATGTAGGCGACCACCGAGGATATGTTACAAAATGGTTTATTAATCGTAGCGATTAAATTACAAGTTTAAATAATTGAAGATATAATTTTGAGCAGCGCATCTTGCGCTGTGGTCTGAGAGGCGAATGCCGCCCGCCGCCGCCGGGCGCGCGAGCGGCACTGGTGCGGGGCGCGGCGGGCGGCGCGTCGGCGCCGTGTTGTGGTGTGCGTGCGCCTCCTGCGCGCACACATGGTCAGGCCTTCCAAGGCCTTAACAGGCTGCCCCCCTTGGATCAGGAGCATCCTGATTCAACGACGATGGTAGTGGGCAGAGCCTGTTGTAAGCTCTGCGAAGAGTCCCCGCAGTGGTGAGGACGTCAGCGACGCGGTTGACGCCGTCGCTGCCCGGATGGACTGCCACGATACGTCCGAGCAGCCATCGGTTCGGCGGCAGGCGGTCGTCCTTGACGACGACCATCTCTCCCGGCTGTGGGTGTGTTCCGGGGCTGCGCCACTTGCTGCGGGACTGGAGTTCTGAAAGATATTCCTTATAGTATCTACTCCAAAAGTGAGCCTTGAGTTGCTGGATTCTGGCATATCTGGAGAGCGTCGATAGCCTAGTGTCTTCCACCTGGGGTGCGGGTAACATTGTGATTGTTCGTCCAAGCAAGAAATGTGCTGGGGTGAGTGGAATAAGATCCGAAGGATCAGAAGAGAGGGGAGTGAGGGGTCTAGAATTCAGTATTCCCTCTATTTGAACCAAGACAGTGTACATTTCCTCGTAAGTTAAATTAGTCATAGATAAGACTCGCTTCAAATGGTGTTTCACTGCCTTAACGGAACCCTCTGCCAATCCATTGAAATTTGGGCTGTAAGCCGGGCAAAATTTGAAATCTATTTCGTTTTCAGCCGCATAGGAGATTATATTTTTGCATTCATTTTTTAGAAATTTATATAGCTCATTACATGCTCCCACGTACTGTGTTCCATTATCTGAGATTATGGTTGCCGGCTTACCTCTGCGGGCAATAAATCTGTTTAATACTGAAATGAAGCCTTGAGACGTCAAATCGGTGACGAGCTCCAGGTGTACTGCTCTGACGGTCAAACATACAAACACTACAATGTAAGATTTGATTAAATGAGAACCACGACCCTTTTTGTTTAGTATCATGATTGGCCCTGCGTAGTCTGTCGCTGTGTGTGTATATACAAAGTCAGCATGTAACCTCTGCGCAGGAAGAGGGCTCATTATAGGTTGGTAAGTTTGCCCTGAGAACCGTAAGCATGTTATACAACTATTTGTTGTTTTTCGGCAAAGATTGCGACCACGTACAATCCAAAATTTATGGCGTAGCATAGAGTATAGTAACTGTGGTCCTGCGTGTAACAATATTTTATGATAATGTTGTACAATTGTTTTTGTGATATGATGCGATGCATGTAACAATATTGGATGTTTTGTGTCGTAACTATAATTAGAATTAGATAATCGACCACCAACTCTAATAATATTCTCGGTGTCAACAAAGGGGTTTAATTGTATCAGTTTGTCCTTTGGTGACAGCTTGCCCTTAAGAAGCAATGACTGTTGTTTACTAAAATGGTCCGACTGTACCCTTTTGCATAAAGAGTGTAATGCAGTCCTTAATTCTGCGATACTTAATGGGCCAAATCGTTTATTCGAGTTTTGGCAGTTGTGCTTGAATCTGTATATATAAGCGACAATACGTTGCATTTTACCAAAATTTGAAAACTTTAAAGTAAAGTCGGTTTCATCACTATCATGCAGCACTGAAGCTGCAGAAGTGTGGCATTGATATTTGATTTCAGGCAAGTTAGAAATGTCTACACTTAGAGGCTGTAATGGCCATTGCATAGGGTGTTGGTGTAAAAAATATGGACCTTCCCACCACAAAGTTGAGTGTTGAAGTTGTGAAGCATTTAAACCCCTCGACCCTATGTCCGAAGGATTCATGTTTGTTGGCACATAGTGCCATGTTTCTGGATGAGAAGTGTTAGTGATTTCAGTGATCCTATTATACACAAACTGTTTTAATTGTTTTTTGCACGTTTTAATCCAGCCCAGCACGATAGTCGAGTCGCACCAGTAGTATAATGAATCGATTTTTAAACGTAATGAATTTACAACCTTATTCATTAATTGTGTTGCTAATAAGGCTCCACATAGTTCAAGTCTCGGCATTGTTAATTTGTTTTTAAGTGGCGCCACCTTGCTCTTTGCGGCGAGCAGGTGAACCCTTACATGGCCACTGTTAGATATTGTACGTAAATAGATACAACCCGAAAATGCCTTTGTCGAAGCATCTGAAAATGCATGTAATTCAATGTGGACATAATTATCGCACACCACTCTACGTGGAATTTCAATTTTAGAAATAGCTGGCAAGTATTTGACAAACTGGTCCCATTGCGACTCAACCTCGGCTGGTAGCTGGCCGTCCCACGAGACGTTACTCGCCCACAGAGCCTGAAGTATGAGTTTCGCCTGTAGCATGCAGGGATTTATTAAGCCCAATGGGTCGAAGACCTGTGAAATAGTGGACAAAATAGTTCGTTTTGTTTTTACCTTTTGTTCTGTGTGTGGTAATGAAAACAGTAACGTATCTCTTTTGCAAGCCCAAAGCAAGCCTAATGTTTTCGCGTATTCATCGTTATTTAAATTGAGGAAATCATCATTATTGTTTTCATTAACAATTTGTGTGAGGATAGACGGTTGGTTGGACCGCCATTTTCGCAAATGAAAATGAGCGCTCTCGAGCTCGTTGATGACACCCTTACAAGTATTGATTAGTGTCTGTTCATCATCATTACCAGTTATATAATCATCGACATAAAAATCGTGTAAAATAGTTTCGCTCACATTTTTGTCTGTGCTATCTATACCTATCTGTTTTAAGCACCGAGTGGCCAAGAATGGCGCTGACGCGGTACCGTAGGTAACTGTATTGAGTGTATATTGTTTTATAGGTTCCGTAGTGTCAGACCGCCACACGATTTGTTGCAAACATCTCTGGTCTTCTTTCACATAAATTTGTCTATACATTTTTGCTATATCAGAGGTCACAACAAATCTGTGCTGCCGAAATCTTATGAGAATACTTAACAAATCATCTTGAACAACAGGACCTATATGTTGTATATCATTAAACGATTTTCCTGAAGTTGTAACAGCTGATCCGTCAAAAACCGTTCTGAGACGAGTGGTCAGGCTATCTTCGCGCAGCACACCATGGTGAGGTAAAAAATAAGAAATTGTGTTATTTTGTGTATCGGTGTTCTCTGACATGTGGCCTAATTGTATGTATTCGTTTAGAAAATTGATGTATTCCTGTTTGAAGTCAGGGTTTCTCTTAAATTTGCGCTCTAATGAATAGAACCTAATCAAAGCTTGTTCTTTTGAATTGCCTAGGCACTCCGGAGACTCCTTCAGAGGTATTGTTACTATGAACTTGCCGTCCGAGTGTCGTTTTGTAGTTTTAGTAAAGATTCGCTCACACTCACTCTCAGCTTTAGTATTATGCATTTGTTGAGTGGCGGGGAGACCTTCAATTTCAAAAAAATGATTTAATTTATCATCTAGCTCAATATCATTGGTGAAATGGCAATGGACTGTATTAGTATAAGATTGCTTTGTTTGAATTGTGTTTGATACTTGAAATGTACCCGAGACCAACCACCCGAGCTTTGTTTCGACCAGGGTCGGTTTATGCTTTCCTAAGGGAATCCGGTTACTTGACAGAACTTCCCAGAATAGGTCTGCCCCCAGCAGCATCTGCACCTCTGATGGTACAGAGAAAGATGGATCCGCAAGATGGATGTGCTGAGGTATATCAAACGCTATGCAATTGATTGGTTTGCTAGGTATCAACTGGGTGATACTTGGAACAACAAAACAGTTAACATCAGCTGTGTAAGTGTCGTTGTAATGTGAGCCTATAGTGACATCACACCTTTTTGTGATTTTTGAGGACTGTTTATTAAGTCCTTGAACTTGAATCGATGTTGAATAACTGGGTATTCCTAGTTTAATCTTTAATGACTCGGTTATAAAACTGGAAGTTGAACCATTATCTAACAGAGTGCGAACATTGTGTGTATGACCGTTATGGTCTTGAATAGTAACTATCGCTGTGGATAACAAAACTTGACTGTGGTGCGTCGAAGATAGGGTGACATTGTTGTCTTGTATAGGTTTAGATAGGTCCTGTACGTTCGGTAAAACAACGCAGTCACTTTTAGGTGCATAATTGTTACCCGATGCTTGTGCGGGTTGTGTAGTTGGGTGCAACAAAGTATTGTGACGTTTAGTACAAAATCGGCATGAGCTCAGCCGACAATGTTGTTCATTGTGACCTGTGCGTAAGCAATTAGTACACAAATTTAATTGTTTTGCCTTCTCGATACGATTTTCGATTGGCATCGCTTTGAATTTGAAACACTGGTATATCGAATGAGGCCTATTGCACACAGGACATTTGTATTGTTTTTTAGTTTCATTCACAACAAATGTCTTAGGACGATTATGTGTGACGTCACTATGCCTCCGAGACTTTGACTGTGCCTGGGACTCTTCCATTGTTTCTAGGAGATCTGCGCGATTTTTTAAGAAATCTGTAAAATTTTGAAGCGTGGGAATGTCTTTTATATTATTGCGTTCAGCTTCCCAGTCGCGCATTGAGACAGAATCGAGTTTAGTTGTCATCATGTGAATAATCAGCATGTCCCAATGTTCAGTAGGTAAATCAAGTGTCTTTAAAGCTCTTAAGTTCTTGTTTACCCAGTCTAGCATATTACGCAAGGCCTTGGCAGACTCTTGTGTGACAGGCTGTATATTGAACAATGCCTGAATGTGATTGTTTACTAAAATTCGAGTGTTATTGAATCTATCGCACAGCAATTCCCAAGCAACGTCATAGTTTTGTGTTGAAAATTCTAATGATTTAATGATAAGTGACGCACTGTCCTTTAGAGAACTTCTCAAATAGTGAAACTTGTGTATTTTCGATATGGCAGTGTTATCGTGAATTAGTGATTTGAATGTGTCGTGGTATTCGAGCCAATCATGATACTGACCAGAAAAGGTAGGTAAATGTATTGTTGGAAGTTTAATGCTTGGCCCACCTGAGAATGCAGCATCACCTGAACCCGTCACCGATCTGCTGTCGTGCCCCGCAGAAGCAGCAGCAGCCGCGGCATGCCTGCTGAGCAGATCCTGCGCAGCCGCCACTGCCCTGTAGTAAGACTCCTCAAAAGAAGCCCGCTCGGCGTACTCCTCATCTGGAATTTCCGTCAAGCTTTCTATATCGTTTTGCACGGAATCGTAGTTGTCATATAACTCCACCATCTTGCCATGCCTAATTGTTAATTCTTGTACTTGTACGCTATTTAGCTCTTTGCTAGGCAGCGTATTTAAATATGATTTAAATGCTGTTAATTTTGACTTAAAGCCTGCCCTGGATCTTTTTAGCACTTTAGGATCCATAATGAATGGTGCAAGAATAACGTGGAAGTGCGTAAAGTGTTAGACTTCAAAGGCAAATGAAAACGAAACAAATTTAAAATCGTCCACAGCTGTGAAGAAAACAATTATGAGCACACACGAAATTGTTGCAATTAAGAATGAAAATTAATAAAAAGGTACTTAAATTTAGCTTGAAGCGTTGTGAAACAGGCAGAAGAAACAGTCAAAGCAGTGAAAACCGATGCAAAGCCACGCCCGAATCCCGTTATGCGACGCGTAGGCACCTACCCGGCCGGCAAGCGCACGGCCTTGAACTCGCGATGACTTCTGGAATGTTCGAACGTAAATGTTAATAAATGCGTAAATATTTCACTGTCTTGGTTAAAATAGAGGCAACAAAGACTTCCAGACCTCTAAAGATTGAGCTTTAAGTAATTAGAAAAGACTTGGCAAAATTGTCATACTTAGATTTGATTTTGTAGGAAACAGGGTAGGTATATTTGCTTGTTAACATGAAATAAATTGGAAATAGACTTTAGAATTAACCTTTAGATAGGTGGTTAACTACTACAACCAATAGAAAATAGAATAGTGGATTGATAATTTGATAATTATGAGAACGAAGTTACATTGATAGGTACTTGGAACGAACTCACACAATATCGTGGCAAACCCTTTCTCCTGGTATTCCTTTTAGGCTAAACGTTCATGGCACAGTACAGTAGTGGCAAGTGGCGCAGTAGCTTTGTTTCGATTCCATTCCAGCTATATCCTCGACACGTCGACCGTTGAGTTTTGTTCGATGACCGCGCCCATCTGCTTTCTTTGTTCTTTGTTCTCGAAATCTCGAATGCAGATCCGGCTCGAAACTGTTGGCGCAGGTTCTTTTCTTGTAAATGATGTAGGCGACCACCGAGGATATGTTACAAAATGGTTTATTAATCGTAGCGATTAAATTACAAGTTTAAATAATTGAAGATATAATTTTGAGCAGCGCATCTTGCGCTGTGGTCTGAGAGGCGAATGCCGCCCGCCGCCGCCGGGCGCGCGAGCGGCACTGGTGCGGGGCGCGGCGGGCGGCGCGTCGGCGCCGTGTTGTGGTGTGCGTGCGCCTCCTGCGCGCACACATGGTCAGGCCTTCCAAGGCCTTAACACAATTAACTCAAAGTATGAGACGCATTTTGCCAAATTTAAAAAATAACCTCTAAGAATTTGACATCGATTTTTTTCCAAACCCAAAGCATTATCAACAAAAATAGTGGTTCGAACATATTGTCTTACTAATAGTAGTCACATTTATTACAAATAATTATCAAATATCTAAAGAAAACAGGGATGTAAACAGACTTTGTTGACTTACCTCATGCAACGTGTGTAGATCTAGCATGACTCTAAATTTCAAAATGGTCGACCTATTGAACATGATACGCCAAAACTCCCTCTATGTTACGAGTTGCCCTCCAAGTAGTTTATTCCTATATCACTAGTTGGCAGAAGTTGTAGTAACTAACGTCGTTTAAAAAGTAACTGAAATAGACGCAATAACCCCAAAGTGGCAATTACCCCGGTTGACCTTAACCTAGCTATTTCATTCTTTCATTTTGCGTGCAGTCGAAAATAAGTTGAAAAACTTATTTTCCGCGTGAATTTTATCAAATTCGAATAGTTTTTGAAACAATATTATCAATGAAAAATTCAAACTATAACTTTCAAATATACCTACCAATAAATTAATCCTGTTAATATAGGAGTTTGATCTTACAAACGGTAGTTTTGAATATTTGATATGTTGTCTAGGATGGTTAGTCAGTGTTTAAAATGCAAAAGATTTCGTTAGTCGTAGGTAGCTTTAATAGTGACCGGTATGAATTCAAAATAAAAACGCTAAAATTGTACCTGTGGACAGCTGGACACCTCTGTGAATGTACCTGTAGACTGTCCATAGGTGCAGTTATACCTACTGAATGTTCCTGTGGACAGTAAAATTAATATTTTTGTTTTATTTGGTGCCTCGTAGTAAAGCTAGAAAAAAAAGAGACAAGATATTATGTCTAGACACTGACTTCAGTAAGGAAAGCCGCAGAGAAGATTAAAGTCCCAAATTCGTCAATATTTAAATACTTACAAAAAAATACTGTCAAAATATTACGCAGTTATAGCTATTGAGGTGGAGGAATCAAAACAAGCCAATAATAAGAAGAAGAATTCTACTGGAAAAAATAGTAAAAAAAGTAATAATTTAGCAAAATATGATATCACCTATTTTGGAAAAGTTTAAGGCGAAAAAAGGCGAAAAATAGTACCAAAGATGTTAGATGAAGATACATCTTGTTCTCGTACCTAAGCTTAAAACAATAGGTACCTGATGTAAAAAAAAATGAATTTTTGAGGATAACACATTTATCTCTTATTCATTTCAAAGGCTCACAAAGACATAATGTAGATTTCGTATGACGAATTAGGATTATATTGTCAAAAATGTTACATTAAATGATGATTCCCATGACTTTGCTGACTCTTCAGAATCAGATAACTCTACCTACTAAAGAGTTATTTCAAGAATATTGCAATGCAAAAAAGCAAAGGATGTATGAAATTATGTTGTTATTGATTGTTGATTATTTTTTATAATGAAAACTATTAAGTTTTCCTTAAGAATATCAAGAGTCAAACGATGATTATGATAGTTCTGTTGAATATGGAGGCTTTTTAAAGTCTCATAATTATACTTGAGATTCTGCTAAGAATATTACATTTCAAGAAGAGAAAAAAGTAATTATGATATGCAGACCAACTTATGCCATACACATTGTGGAATTGGCGATGCGAAGACCCGACGAAGTTTGCCATATGCTGCCCAGCCCAGCTGTATTCTTCTATTAGCCTCTCTCTCGAAGTTGGTTTTACCCAATTGCAATATTTGCCCAAGGTAGACGTACTCTTTAACCACCTCGAGAAAGCTGCCCTGTACCGCAATTGGTTCCGGACTAACATGTTCATTGAACATAACCTTGGTTTAAACCATGAATACAAAGATCAAAGCTTAAAGAAAAACTGAAAAAGGAGCTACCTGGTGGAAGGGGCCGGGAATCGAACCCGGTACCTCTGGATTACCGGTCCAGCGCGTTAGCCACTTCGCTACCCTCGCTCCACGTAGACCTTTTGTCCAAGTTCATCCGGAGGCCAATGCGTTTTGAAGACTCAGCTAGCCGTTCAGCATAAATTGCAAGTCTTGCAGCGTTTCCGCCAGGATGACAATGTCGTCTGCAAATCGCAACTGTGAAAGGTACTCGCCGTTTATGTTAATGCTTTTTACTTTCCAGTCCAACGTCTTGAACATATCCTCCAATGCATTTGTGAACAATTTGGGGGATATAACATACCTTTGTCTCACACCACGATCCATGGGGATAGATTCAGACTGCCGGTTCTGTATTTGGACGGCCATGCTAGCGGCATTGTAACGGACGGGCTTAAAACGCGAGCCGACCCGAGGTTTAAATTACGAGAAAGATTTCAAGCTCTATAAAAAGGTCGTAAACGCCAAAGTAATGTAATTAGGTACTTATTACCTTCTGGAAGTTATCGATTATACGCGCGCGATTGAGTGAAATGTTTTAATATAGTATGTTCGAAGTATAGAGACTCCGCGCGGCACTTACGTCATATTAAAGAAAATTATTAATTTTTGCGATAACTCAAAAACGGCTCGACCGATTTTATTCAATATTGTTTTCATTGAAAGTGCTTATAAAGCCTCATTTTTATGAATTTTTCCATATTTTTTTGACCCGTGGTTGAAAAGTTAGGGGGGGGCGCTATTTTTTGCATTTCTGGAGCTCGCTTCACTTTATCAAAAATAATGTTTGAAGACCCCTATTATTTTTAAAATACCTATTCAACGACACCCCACACACTAGTGTTGGAAAGAAAAAAAATCACCCCACTTTAGGTGTACGGGAGGTATCGGGGGGCACGGCAGTGCCCCCGCCAAGTCGAGCGCGAAGCAAACACTGCCGTACCATCCTTTACTGGAACCATTTCGCCGCATTTTCAGGCCCCTATTTGAGCACCTCTGGATAAGACCAGAACGCAGAAATTTTCGTCATCCAGTAAGCTATAATTACATACTTAAAATCCAAAATTTCAAGTCTGTAGGTCATTTAGTTCCGAAGTTAAGCGAAAGCAAAGTTTCGCATTTACGACACTCACTCACTCACTCATGATCATCAGTAAAGAACTAGTACTTCCCATAAATTCAGAGAGCTGAAATTTGGTACAGAGTTAGGGTTTAATGGCCACATAAAGCGAAAACTATAAAAATTGGCCAAGTGCGAGTCCGACTTGCGCATGAAGGGTTCCGTACCATAAAACAAGTTTGTTGTACGGGAGCCCTTAAATATTTATTTTATTTTATTTGTAGTATTTGTTGTTATAGCGGCAATAGAAATAGATCATCTGTGAAAATTTCAACTGTGTAGCTATCACCGTTCTTGATATACAGCCTGGTGACAGACGGACGGACGGACGGACGGATGGACAGCGAAGTCTCAGTAATAGGGTCTCGTTTTTACCCTTTGGGTACGGAACCCTAAAAACTAGGATAATCGAAGACCTGGAGTACTCTGATTAGAAAACACAAGAGCCCAACCAAACTATTAGAGACCGACATACCGCCTTTACAAAAAATATTCAACTTGTTGTGTTCGGTTGGCCGCCGTCGTGACTGATCATCTCTCCTGATGATGGATCGCGTACCGATTCGAAACATGTCGAGTGTTATTCGATTTCTACGACGTGAGTAAACCCGTTTAAGTATTTTAATATTCAACTTAGTGGGCCGCTTCATTTGATGTCAAAAATCCAAGGTCTGAAGTATTTTGACGACGCGTTTGGCTCGGTTTGTAAACACCTGCCTACTGAGCCGGCGGTCCCGGGTTCGAGTCCCGGCCAGGGCAAATATTTGTGTGATAAACTCGAATATTTGTGCTTGGGTCATGGTTGTTCTATGTATTTAAGTATATATTTATCTATATAAGTATGTATATCGTCGTCTAGTACCCATAACACAAGCCTTCTAGAGCTTAATTTGGGACTAGATCAATTTGTGTGAGGTTGTCCGATATTTATTTATTTATTATTTATTTGATGAAGAACCCTCAGCTGCTCTCAGCTTTATTAGAGATATGGTAATGCCCCCTTCTACTATTGGTACATAAAAAAATCGACTGTCATTGCAAAAATCCAGCGTAGTGGGACACATCTTCTAATTTAATCTAGCCTATAGCGTCCCACAGCTGGGTGGGTTACGTATTACAATCCCGAAAGTTCATAATACCTACAGTTGAAATACCGATGGTCAAAATACCGAAAATCAAAATACCGAAAGTTTAAAAAGCCGATATTCGATAAACCGAAGCTCAAATTACCTATTTTCAGAAAATCGAAAGTTTAAAATCTCGAAATTTCACAATCCCGATTTTTTTTTAATCTCGAAATTTTATAATCCTGAAAGTCAATGAGCACTTTAAAAGTGTCAGGACACTAAACTAATCTAACTTTTCCGTGGAACCGATCTGCTTCGGTGCTGCGGGATGTTCAGCCCCTCCGCCCTAGCGTAAGAAAGTGCGGCACCTACGCTCGCCTCCGCAGCTTCGGCTTTTTGGTCACCTTCGGTGACCAGCATCAGCCGCTGCGCCTCGCTTGATGCCCGCACTTTCTTACGGCGGCCGGGGGCTGCCCTCCCTCCGCGTCTCCGGGCTTTTATATACACTCTAGGGGTAGGGCAGACAAGACCACGTGGAATCGGGGTTGAAAGCTTCGGTTCTGTGGCAAGTCGATTAAGAAAAGGAAAGAGTCCGGGAAAGTGGGAAATTAAGAATGACACTAGATATTCGATATTATGATAAAACATTATGTCATGGACTGCCAACCGAACCGAACTTGTCTGGAACCGAAGCTGTCAACGCTCGCCTCCGCAGCTTCGGCTTTTTAGTCACCTTCGGCGACCAGCCTCAGCCGCTGCGACTCGCTTGATGCCCGCACTTTCTTACGCTAGGGCCACAGTATAATAAAGAGCACTAACGTACTAGGGCGGAGGGGCTGCACATCCCGCAGCGCCGGAGCAGATCGGTTCCACAGAAGAGTTCACTTATAAATAGTAAGTATAGTAGTAGGCAAGTAGGTTACGTAATTTAGGTTAATATTCATTGTATAAAATAAACATTAGAATCTGTAAGACTACAGAAATACGAGATAATTCTCGAGAGTTTAAATAATATTCCGGATTACAATCTTCAGGCAGGATCATAGTCTTCGGGATTACAGTCTTCGGGATTACATTCTTCGGGATTACAGTGTTCGGGATTATAATATACTCACTACTACTACACACATATAATTATTTATACTTACAAGTTTACAAGAAGAAATAGTTGACCGATTAACTTTATTCTACTCGAACATTACACAAATTAAATAAACAAATTACACCAAAATATTAATAACGCTCAAAATTTGGTCTAAATATAAATGCATTGGACTAAGAGTGGCGGTGATACCCGCACACGTCGCTAGATGGCGCTGACTGTATTTTAAAACGCGCCTTCGTTTGTTTTTCCGATAATATTATATGGCGAAGTGGCAACCGGCCGCGTTAGTCGTTTACGACATTCTTCTACTGCGCTTGGAAACGTTTCCTAGGGATTAGGAGGGATTATTTTCATTTCGTTGATTTCGCTTATTATTTCGTGAGGTTTGCTAAAGTGAATTAGCAGGTTGTTATAAAACAATATGCCCACGTTTCTACAAAAAGAAGTGAAATCCCACCAAAAACATTCTGTAAAAAACTAGCCAAGTCTCGATGGAGCCGCTTGTTTATCTCTAAAAGGAATGAAATCTAGACAAAGTCGTACCAAGTCTACGGTTCCTTACTGCGATTTCTTTATTATTATAGTTAATGTTGTGTGACTTGGCCGTTGAAGGGTACACAAGGGTACAAAACCAGGTGCTCCATGACACGTTTGCAACAATCTGTCGCCAGAACAGCTACAAGTCAATTTTGTTTACACGTAATGTTATATCTTTTGTAACTACCTATGTTTGTTAAGCGAGATAATAGCCCATACTGGTGTACCCTTCAACGGCCTAGTCACACAACATTAACTATAATAATAAAGAAATCGCAGTAAGGAACCGTAGACTTGGTACGACTTTGTCTAGATTTCATTCCTTTTTAGAGATAAACAAGCGGCTCCATCGAGACTTGGCTAGTTTTTTACAGAATGTTTTTGGTGGGATATATAGTTACCCGAAATTAGTTAGTAATCAGTAATCAGTTTGTTTGTTTTTATTAAATCGTTTTGTCGGCGTGATACATACACATACTCATACCAAATTTCAGCTTTCTAAGCCGCGGACGGACAGACAGACAGACGGACATGGTGAAACTATAAGGGTTCCTAGTTGACTACGGAACCCTAAAAAGATACAGAATTCACGTAGGTAGTAGCAATTAGTACCACCTCCGATGCGCCCCTTAAGATGTGGGTGAACTTAAGAGGCCTTATTCCTTTGAAAAAATTTTTTTTTTCATATTGTGATAATTATATTGGATAATTAGGTACAACCAACTTTTTTAAGTGAATAACACTTTTCCCCGAGTTCTAGGTAGTAACGTAGCTATTTCATGCTTTTATTGCGTGCAGTCGAAAATAAGAAGAAAAATCTAATTTTCCGCGTGAATTTTGTCAAATAAGTACCTACGAGTAGTTTTTGAAACAAAAATTATCAATCAAAAATACCAATAAATCCCAATAGCCCTGTTCCAGGTAGTAACATCAATAATATTTTAAGGAAAATATCTAAAACAATCAGCATTTTAAAAGGAATAAGGCCACTTAATGAATACTTATTAACAAAATGTACACGGGTATCGGCAGTCTGTGGTTTGCTTCTGTATTTACTTTTTAACCTTATACTTTTCGATAACGCTACAACCCTTTTGTGAGTCTTGGCCTCCTCTACAATCTTTCTCAAGTTGTTATTTCGGTGCCCGGCAACCTTTTTCCAGCTGGTAAACTTCCCTATCTTCCCAGTTCATAGATCAAACAATTCATAGGCCCGCCTTTCGGTATGAAATTGTTACAGACTCAGGCATTTTTAGGAGCATAGGGGAGGGTACAATGTTTTGTAAAGTAGGTACAAAATAGTACATTTTGGAGTACATTTTTTTTGGTATACATACTTAGTTGTTTTACAAATTCGTGATAGTACATCCGCCATTCTGACGGTACCAATCGTGAACATAAGCAGTAGTAGGTACCCAGTAATAGACAGCAAAGGCGTAATGCCTTATAGCCCACCATTTATGATCTTTACTGATTATGAGCATAGTATTCTTAGTTTCGAAATATCCAATGTATGTTTCTTAAAATTTGAGTTTACGGAAAAAAAAACATAATTAGTTCATGTCAATTACTGGTGCCGGTGCCGTCACTTACTTATTAGGTACCTACCACGGGTACCTACCTATGGTTACCAAGAGACCCAAGAGCTAACATAGCATATTGGTATAGGAGCTAAATATACGAGTATATAGGGGAGCTATTGATTGTAACCGGAAATGTTAGCTCAGTCTGTTGATTCTTAGTCTTCGATCAGTTTACATTAGCTGCGAGCTACGGTTTGTATTTGTTGATTCTCGCGCTGAAGGCAGCGCCGTGACCTTGAAGGCTTTAATAAATTCAGTAGCAATAGCAACCCGTTAAAGTTCAATGTTACGAACAGTGCAGTAGAATCATCTTATACAACTCCAAAAGACAGAAACTTTTTTTATGTCATAGGGGCTGAAATTTCCTGCTTCGCACGACTGCATTGTGGAATGAAAGGTCGCTTCCTGTATTTCCTGACCGATACGACCTTCAAACCTTCAAGAAAAGAGCGTACCTACTCCCACCTGAAAGGCCGGCAACGCGTTTGTGACTCCTCTGGTGTTGTAGGTGTCAATGGGCGACGGTAATCGCTTTCCATCAGCAGGCGATCCGTTTGATCGAATGACATAAAAAATAAACTTACGGTAAATAATCAAAAATTAAAGGACTTCTAAGTAACTTGAATTAAGAACCATTTAATATTCATCTAATAATATTTAAAATTAAAACATAATTATACAGAATTTAACTTCATACGACATTCGTTATAAAAATGGAGAACATACATAAATTCATTGATTTTTCTTATACATACATAAACTGGTCAATAATTGGCTACTGATCATGGTCAAAAATGGGTCCGACCTTCCTAGTATAATGAGTGAGCTGTAAAAACAGCGTTCGGGCTACCCGTCTCTCTCGCTCTTATATATGAGGACAATATTTTGAATCTCTCATTTCGCCCGAATCCGAAGACTATAGTGCTAACGTAGCTAAGTATGTGTAAAATATAAAACTTTTTCGATTATCCGGTATGATTGCGCTTGCATTTCCTCACAAGAGACTTCTCACGAATAACAGCGTAAGCAGAATTAGCGATGCCGCACAGATTCTGCTCCATGTCCAACTTAAAGTAGCCACCGTCTCCCCAGTTGGAGCCGTAAGAATTCTTGACAATCCAATACCTTTTGTCATTCTCCTTCCCGTAGCCAACGATAAGGATAGCGTGGGTCATCTTGGTTGGATCTGAGGAACTGAAAAAAACATGTTATGCTCGTGAGGCCCAATGTACCTCTCAATGCACAAAGTAACGTTATAACTCGGACCCATCTGTAACATTTTGCGAAATTTTCATTTGTCAGAAAGCATTTTTTTTCCAAAACTTGAAAAAAGTCAGAATACTTATTAAACATACCTATCCTAACCTAATGGGTTCTTTAAAACGATGTTTATAAAAGCCTGAAAATATTATGGGTTTCAGGAAAAAATACTATCGGACAAATAAACATTTGGCGAAACGTTAAAGATGGGAATCAATGTTTCGGAATTGTCATTGCACCAGTATGTGCTATACGCACGCGTGAACGCCCAGTGTAGTTACATTACGATGTACAAAATTCATTCGTGGCATTTTATTCCTCTAGAACACATCTTGAAAAAAACCTAGTTTACATCTTTAGAAAAAAACAAAAACAATAACAGAGTCATTTTCAAAAAATACAAGGCTTAATAAAAAGAAAAATACGATCGCTTCTATGTTACGAAAGTTACTCATACAAAATAAATATATGGGTAACTATCGTTACACAAAGGAATCAATTAAGTTTTGTTTTAATTAAAGCCCTTAACTATGTACCTACATTGTAATGAAATTGTAAATTGTAATGAGCATCAGGCGTTTAGGCCTTATGGTTTTATTTGCGCCTGAGCCTCACGAGGTGATCGGTACTAACTTTTGTATTCGCTGTTAGACTAGTTCCGTTTTCGAGAATATTCCGTACATTTTCTCAATTTGTATGGGAAATATTCTCTAGAAAGTTTTCTCCCCATACAAATATCAAAATACGTATTTTCAATCTCTGCTGTAGACTAGAAGTGTCATGTATAATTTCATGGGTAATCCGTAGAATTTGCCATGAGATCTATTTATAGAAGTAATAATGAACTTGATTCTGCATTGGGGCGTTAACTATCGGGCCCATGTGGAGTACTGAGGCTTTAACCTTATTTTAACTTTATTTCATTAATGAATAATGTTTTCAATATTTAATTGAGCGAACACAGCATAGTTCAATCTTTTACGGTTTTGTTCGCTGTAATGGCAACAAATGAAAGTATCTTTTTCTTTATAAATGTAAATAAATAAATAAAAGTAGGGCACAAAGGCACTTTACACGTCTGAGTGTGAGTCTACCAGTATTATGTACACAAGAGGAGCCCAGTGTTGAGGAGAAACGCCGAAAGAAAGCTAACAGTCAGTCAACAGAACTGGCGCTGTAGAATACCTACCTAACATTTTACTATTATAAAAACCATCGTGAGACATCTTTAATAATTATAAAAACGGTTTAAAGTCACGTAAAAATTGTCAGGAACGGCCCGACATGTTTCGAACTCATATGGAACTCTTCATCGGGGGTAACTCCGAGTTGCTGCGCGACTCGCGGCCCACACTCTCATCACACAGTCGGGCTGTGCCTGTCAATTTTTACGTGACTTCAAACCGTTTTTATAATTTTCTAACCTAACCTAACCTAACCTAACCTAACCTAACGTTTTAACCTAACGTTTCTAACCTAACCTAACCTAACCTAACCTAACCTAACGTTTCTAACCTAACCTAACCTAACCTAACCTAACGTTTTCATTATACTATTAAAATTGATTTGTCTTACCAACTCTTGTCATCATAGATACCACTATCATAATAAAACAACGACTGAGGTACATTAATCATAGCCGCTAGAGGACCATGATGACGTAGCGCTTCCTGAAAATCCATACTAATATTATAAATGCGAAAGTGTGTCTGTCTGTCTGTCTGTCTGTCTGTCTGTTACCTCTTCACGCTTAAACCGCTGAACCGATTTAGATGAAATTTGGTATGGAGATAGTTTGAGACCCGGGAAAGGACATAGGATACTTTTCATCCCGAATAAATTTAGTGTTCCCGTGGGATGAGCGGGTAACACCGCGGGGCACAGCTATTATATATATCATACTAATATTATAAATGCGAAAGTGTGTCTGTCTGTCTGTCTGTCTGTCTGTCTGTTACCTCTTCACGCTTAAACCGCTGAACCGATTTAGATGAAATTTGGTATGGAGATAGTTTGAGACCCGGGAAAGGACATAGGATACTTTTCATCCCGAATAAATTTAGTGTTCCCGTGGGATGAGCGGGTAACACCGCGGGGCACAGCTATTATATATATCATACTAATATTATAAATGCGAAAGTGTGTCTGTCTGTCTGTCTGTCTGTCTGTCTGTTACCTCTTCACGCTTAAACCGCTGAACCGATTTAGATGAAATTTGGTATGGAGATAGTTTGAGACCCGGGAAAGGACATAGGATACTTTTCATCCCGAATAAATTTAGTGTTCCCGTGGGATGAGCGGGTAACACCGCGGGGCACAGCTATTATATATATCATACTAATATTATAAATGCGAAAGTGTGTCTGTCTGTCTGTCTGTCTGTCTGTCTGTTACCTCTTCACGCTTAAACCGCTGAACCGATTTAGATGAAATTTGGTATGGAGATAGTTTGAGACCCGGGAAAGGACATAGGATACTTTTCATCCCGAATAAATTTAGTGTTCCCGTGGGATGAGCGGGTAACACCGCGGGGCACAGCTATTATATATATCATACTAATATTATAAATGCGAAAGTGTGTCTGTCTGTCTGTCTGTCTGTCTGTCTGTTACCTCTTCACGCTTAAACCGCTGAACCGATTTAGATGAAATTTGGTATGGAGATAGTTTGAGACCCGGGAAAGGACATAGGATACTTTTCATCCCGAATAAATTTAGTGTTCCCGTGGGATGAGCGGGTAACACCGCGGGGCACAGCTATTATATATATATATGTATATATATATCATACTAATATTATAAATGCGAAAGTGTGTCTGTCTGTCTGTCTGTCTGTCTGTCTGTCTGTCTGTTACCTCTTCACGCTTAAACCGCTGAACCGATTTAGATGAAATTTGGTATGGAGATAGTTTGAGACCCGGGAAAGGACATAGGATACTTTTCATCCCGAATAAATTTAGTGTTCCCGTGGGATGAGCGGGTAACACCGCGGGGCACAGCTATTATATATATATATGTATATATATATCATACTAATATTATAAATGCGAAAGTGTGTCTGTCTGTCTGTCTGTCTGTCTGTCTGTTACCTCTTCACGCTTAAACCGCTGAACCGATTTAGATGAAATTTGGTATGGAGATAGTTTGAGACCCGGGAAAGGACATAGCATACTTTTCATCCCGAATAAATTTAGTGTTCCCGTGGGATGAGCGGGTAACACCGCGGGGCACAGCTATTATATATATCATACTAATATTATAAATGCGAAAGTGTGTCTGTCTGTCTGTCTGTCTGTCTGTCTGTTACCTCTTCACGCTTAAACCGCTGAACCGATTTAGATGAAATTTGGTATGGAGATAGTTTGAGACCCGGGAAAGGACATAGGATACTTTTCATCCCGAATAAATTTAGTGTTCCCGTGGGATGAGCGGGTAACACCGCGGGGCACAGCTATTATATATATATATGTATATATATATCATACTAATATTATAAATGCGAAAGTGTGTCTGTCTGTCTGTCTGTCTGTCTGTCTGTTACCTCTTCACGCTTAAACCGCTGAACCGATTTAGATGAAATTTGGTATGGAGATAGTTTGAGACCCGGGAAAGGACATAGGATACTTTTCATCCCGAATAAATTTAGTGTTCCCGTGGGATGAGCGGGTAACACCGCGGGGCACAGCTATTATATATATATATGTATATATATATATATTATATTATAAATGCGAAAGTGTGTCTGTCTGTCTGTCTGTCTGTCTGTCTGTCTGTCTGTCTGTCTGTGTGTTACCTCTTCACGCTTAAACCGCTGAACCGATTTAGATGAAATTTGGTATATAGATAGTTTCAGTCCCGGGGAAGGACATAGGATACTTTTCATCCCGAATAAATGTAGTGTTCCCGTGGGATGAGCGGGTAACACCGCGGGGCACAGCTAGTGTAAATATAAAATAATATTATTCACCGAGCGAGCTAAGCGTCTCCATTTCAACTTGGTCTAAAATTCTTTCGTATGTCTGGCTGCTCTCGCTAATAAGTCGCATTTCTCAACAAATTCTCATGTTATTTTGTGAGTAAGTTCGTTAATAGGCTAGTTGTCCCATTTTTGAAATATATTTGAAATGGTTAATAATGATCTTACTATAGCTCTAAAAAAAACCGGCCAAGAGCATGTCGGGCCACGCTCAGTGTAGGGTTCCGTAATAGTTGCTCATCCTTCACAATAAACTGCTGTTTTAAGCCCGAGCTTTAAGTTAAGAAAGATTTTAAGCTCTATAAAAAGGTCGTAAACCCCCTAGAAACTGTAATCACTTATTACCTTCTGGAAGTCAACTTACGACCTTTTAAAGAAAAAATATGAAATTTGGCTATAACTCTAAAACGGCTCGACCGATTTTTTTCAATATAGTTTTCATTGAAAGTACTTATAAGGCCTCATTAACATGAATTTTTCTGATTTTTTTTGACCCGTGGTTGAAAAGTTAGAGGGGGGGGGGGGCACTACTTTTTTTGTTTTTGGAGCGAATATTTACAAAACTGCTGACTTTATCAAAAAATAATGTTAAAAGGCCCCTATTATTTTTACAAGACCTATTCAACGACACCCCTCACACTGGTGTTGAAAAGAAAAAAAAAATCACCCCCACTTTAGGTGTTCGAGAGGTAGGTACCCGAAGAAAAGTTTTTTTTTTTTTACCGTTCTGTCGGCGTGATACATACACATACTCATACCAAATTTCAGCTATCTAGTACTAATGATCACGGAGCTAAGCCGCGGACGGACGGACGGACAGACGGACATGGCGAAACTATAAAGGTTCCTAGTCGACTACGTTTTTCTGAAAGCTAGAAAGCAAAACTTTTTTTAATTGAAAATTAGAAATTTCAAGAACCCTCAAAAACGCCGTCCGCCATTTTCGCCTTTTGCTAATCTGTGGCGTGACGTAGAATTCCGCGTAATTATTCGAAATTCGACCGTCGTATAGTGCGGTCCCGGTCACTCCAATATACTTTGACAGGAGATCGAGAGGGACGGCACTATTCGAAGTCGTCGGAGTAGACCTTCAGTTTTCTTTACGTGACCGATGACGTCACTAACATAAGTGAAAATGGCGGACAGCGTTTTAAGCATTTCAAAAAAAAAAGATTAAAAACCATATTTTCATACTCAATGTTTTCAGTCATCTTTCACTTTTATGAATTGAAAAATATATATTGAGGTTTCCTACGCTAAATACTGTACGAAATAAACATCAGTTTAATACAATTTGACATGAGTCAACTAGCCTATTATATAGCTTTTTCGTTAATTTATTTTTTCTGAAATTTTCAAAATGGAGATGAAGGGGTTGAAATTGTAAAAATTACAAATTTCAACCATTTTGAGACAAACTTGCCAGGTCCACAGCTCAGAGAGCTAGTATTAATGTAATGTATACAAAACACACACACACGCATACGAGGGCGGTTTTATAAGTCAATGACTTTTGGTAGAGTCTGGCTAACGAAATATTACTTGAATGTTTGGCGGGAGATTTAAAAAATCTTGGGTTATCTCGCTTCGTGTAGTGGGAATTATAGTTTTGATGCTAGAAAATATTTTAAATATTCTGTCCACACGTAAGTTACCTAAGGAAATGAGTTAAATAAGTCAAACTAAGACTAAACAGCCCAAGATTTTTGAATTTCCCGCCAAACATTTGAGTAATATTTCGTTAGCCAGACTATAGAAGGAATGAACTTTTTCACCATTTTTTAATTTATTTATATACATAATCTTCGTCTAATGCATTTCGTCCAACGTTTATAGCACAATTTCGTATTTAATTTTCCCAATATTAAATTAAAACTAATAACAGCAAGTAACCGAGGAGTTAATAGAATAAAAAAGATCGTTTGAAAAAAAAATCTTTTTGCTAAAAGTCACTTATCAAACCGCCTTTATCTTACATTGAATCGGCTGACTTTAATAGACTAAGAGGGGTATCTAAATGCTTTGATTTTGAGGGTCGAATGCTTCAAATTATCCCGGTCCCTTTGATATTATAAATACCTATATATAATAATAAAGTTTAGTTTACCTTTATAGACTTCACCTTCTTTGGTAGTTTCTCATGGCCAGCTATGTGCAGAAACGTTGGTTGGTTCAAATTACAATATCCCTCCTAAAACAAAAATACAAACTATAAAAAATCTACTATACCTATACTTAGATACAGTCTGACCAAAAAGAGTAGAAATTAAAAAGTGGCAATACTGATGTAGTGCCGTCCCCGTTTTCTTAGATTTATTAAAAAAAAATGACCACACTACGGTATTGCCACTTTTTAATTTCTACTCTTTTTAGTTAGACTGTACAAAGATCAACATGCACAGAAAAATCAAATTGCGCTCATACGTGGTCACAGGTCAACACCGGAACTCGAACCCGGTATCTTTGGATTACCGGTCCGATGTCTTTGTAGTGAAAAAAATGTGGTGTTAATTTACCAACATCCAAAAATATTTCGAATAACATTTGTTTCGAAATAATATATTATAAAAAAACTCATCCTCCTAGCCTTTGTCCCATTTTTTGAGAATTAATTCTCAATCGGGGTCGGCTACCTAAATCCCAAGATGTGGCGTAGGCACTAGTTTTTACGCAAGCGACTGCCATCTGACCTTCCAACCCATAAATATTATAAAAAAAACTATTTTGAAAAAAAATGGTACTTAAAGTCGGATTTTTAATTAGCTGGAGTAAACTGACGCAATTTTTACGAGCGCAATTTGATTAAGTTTAATTTGGTTTCAACATATCACTTTTTATCAATAAAAGTCAATCTAATATCAGCAATTACGTGTTTCCTCATTAATTGTTTTAAGAAATAATTTCTGAATAACAAAATATAAATTACGACATCCGTCAAATCACTTTGGCTAATTAAAAATTCAACTTTAAGCAATTCTAAGAACCTTAGCAACTGGCGAATTGCGGGCGAGGCGCCATATTGAATCGCTACGCTAAGTAGGTAATAAATAATACTCATCGGATTAAGTAATATGTCGTTAATTATAATTACACCTATAGTGTTTGCTCCCCTGGTGCAAAACAAAGCTATTAAGACGAAAATTCAAATCTTACCATCCCTAAATACGGTCCATAATATTTTCTTAAAGGAATGCCGTGTTCTTTTATCCATTTCAGGCTATCATACAAATATCCACCGTTACATCCAGCGTTACCATGAGTAAAACAAAAAACAATACATTTTTCATAATAGCGTAAGGCTATGCACGCACGAGCAACTTTTGTCGCCGCAACAGTACCTACATCCCTCCTTTGCTCACTTCAAGCGTGCAAAAGAGACAGATGTACCGTAGCGGCGACAAAAGTTGCTCTTGCGCGCATAGCGTAAAGGTGCACAGCAGTCGCGTAGTGTCATACAAAAACTCAGGGCAGGGTAGACAGATAAAAAATAGGATCGATTAAAATTAAAAAAACTACACCCCTACTATGTTTTGGCTATGGACTGTAAAAAGAAGGAGCAGCATCTTCAAATGTCCAAAAGTGTCCGCTGAAAGGTGTTAAATGGTGGCGCTAGTGTTGGAAGAGAGCTAGACTTGTTTCCTGTTTCTGACAGATCAAATCAGGTAATTTTTAGAAAAGTCAAAACGCTGGAATTGTTGTCACGACTTTCCCCATTTTTCCTCAATTTGATTTTTTTTTCTAATAAAAAAACATACAAAAATCAATCTCGAGTCTCCATTGTTTTGACAACGTAAAGCAAACAGTTGAAATATCTCCCCTTTAATATCCAATAGTTTATGGGTAAAATGGACGGTAGATAGTTTCACTAACCTCAGCGCCGCTTGTGGAGCCTTTTAGAACTATTTATTTACTGCTTTTGGATGGACAGTTTTTAGGGTTCCGTACCCAAAGGGTAAAAACGGGACCCTATTACTGGTCTTGAATTAGAAATCGTAGTATAGGTATCTATATTTCCGCTCTACGGTAACTAACACAGTTAACATTATATAATGTGTTACGTTTATTTTTATAAGACATATCGGATCTCTTTTGTACTCAAGATACTTAACTAACTAAATTCCGTCTATTTTTGAAGGATTTGATGTCTGCTATTTTAGCGAGATTTATGATTTGCTAAAATTGTGTTAAGTACCTAAATACAATTTTAGGTTGCTTGGTTGAAGGTAATTTAGCTTAATTTGGCCGTACACCTGCTAAGCTGGCAACACCGGTGGACTCTTTGTGGCGGCTCGGCTTTATGATGGCATTTTTAGAGGCAGGTACAGGCTTTGAGCGCCTGCCGTGCCGCCTGCCAATTATATTCTACTTAACTTGGTGTCCACACGTGGGGCGCATGCCGGATGACTCACGGGAAACATACTTTTTGTGATAGTAAGAGTGAAGAGCCAGGAAGAAATGTGTTAGATAGTTGAATTGGAAATAGAGCGAGTATCCTAAGAGAAACAGATGGGACCTTGAAACTATCTCAACGTACACATTGAGAGACGAGTTTTACAACATCTTCCTTTGGTAGGTATTAGGCTGGCTCTTCAATTGAACATTTAGCATCTATTTTATTTATTTTGATATTAAACGAAAGGGAGATTTGGCAAGCTCACTAGTGAAGGGCTATCATTGGGTTGACCTGTTAATGCACCTAGAAAGCTAACATTTTGAACTCGCGGGATGCTTATGTTCAGGTTGATAAACCAAAATGTCCATCTTGTTCCGATAATTTAAAAATAGTGAAGAATTTTTAGTTTTGAAGTACTAGAAACGTCACTATGCTGAACATGGAATATCTCCAAGAGCGCTTCCATGTTAGTTTTAAGAACAAGACGAAGAAGACAGACATTGTAACTCCACCGGACTGTATCTCAACAACGGTGATAGCTAGACAGTTGAAATTTTCAAACATGATGTATTTCTATTGCCGCTATAACAACAAATACTAAAAATAAAATAAAATAAATATTTAAGGGGGGCTCCCATACAACAAACTTGTTATAGATTATATATATGTATAGGTACGGAACCCTTCATGCGCGAGTCGGACTCGCACTTGCCAAATTTTTTTTTTTAAATATTCTCCTGTGAATGATGTTGCTCCTCCCCATCTACATTAGTTCTGGCCTTTAGCTAAGTAAAATGGTGCCTTGCTACTCGCCTATCTTGCCCTCGTGAGCAGTCTATCAACGCCTGTTCGCTTGCCTCCTCCATGTCATGACATCCCTTGCTGATGTACGCGGCAGACTCAACGGCCGCGGCTGTGGCGAAAGCGTAGCAGCTAGCACACAAACCCGTCTGATCTGAAGATATAAAGTTGTTTAAGAGGTTAGTTGCGGTAAGACATTATTCCTTATAAAGTGCTGCGGGAAAAGTCAGTTCGTGGATGAGTATGATTTTGAAGGACGAGGCGTAGCCGAGTCCTTCAATAATACGAATCTGCGAACTGACATTCCCGCCGAGGCTTGTATAGTGCTTTTCTCCAAATATGCTTGGAAATAATCACCAATCTACATTTTAATTTAATGTATCAGTACCATGAAGTTCATTTGGTACTTATTTTTTTTAGGAATAGGAATAAAATTTCGGGTCCGAATCATATGTTTGATTTAAAACAAAATATATGAATAAGAATTAAATATATATGAAAACACAATAACAAAAAATATGCACATAGGTAATTATAAATTTTAGTTAAATGAACAACTTCTAAACACACTGTTTTTTTAGAAACCATACCATATTTATCATTCGGAGAAGAAGTTCAAAATAACTTTTATATTGATTTGGACACAATCATTTCTGTTTTATTTTTTATTTGTTTACGTTTGGTACACTTATTAATTTTCAAATCACTCATTAAATATCATCATATTATTAAAATTAAAACTGTCGTGAGAAATCTCTAATAAATAACTAAGAATCATGAAAATAAATTAACCGCATATAAGATTATTATTCAAATTGTTTGTCCGTTATTCGAAATTTGTCGACATTTTAAATACATTGACAGTAGCAGAGCAAAAAAATGTTCAGTGCAAGAACTAAACGCAGAGAACAATTAAAAAGTTTATAATAGTTTTTATTTTTTAAATTTAGTGGACAATTGGCTGTATGGTGAATTATCAAAGTCTTTGAAAAAATTAAAAGTAAAAATGCAGTAACCGACCAAATTAAGATTACCCTCATTTGTATGAGACGTTATAAACGGAAGGTGTGTTTTTTACTTAATCGCCTTATTGAAATAATATTGATTTCCCGGCTAAGGCCAATAATATATATTTTTTTTAATTTTCATTAACGCCTTCTAAATATAACGAACGATTTCGCGGTCCAGTTTTACTACATTAATGGCAACATTTCCAAGCAAGTTGGAGAAAAAGCCATTTTTCGCTGTGATCAAACATGTTTCTTAAATATACCTATTGATCACGGTATTGAGGTGAGTTAAAACGGTTGAATCACTAGTTTACCTTTAACTGGACTCGATGCGTTGTACCACCTCCAGTCGAAATTCCCACTAACTTCGTAATCGTCTTCGAACTCGGTCAAATCAACCGTTTCAAGATTGACTTTAGTGCCAAGCAACGCAGATAATTCTTCTTCGGTGCGGTCCGTTAAATGGTTGACAGCCAATTTGTATGATTTTTGCTGACGGTCGATTGATTGTATGTACCTTGAAAAAGTAATCGGTAAAAAAATCGGGTAATTTCAATTGAAATTCCAATAAGGCACCTACAGATATTTTGTTTTCAAGTGTAAATAAGTATAATCTAGGTGGATAACGTGAAATTTTGTGAGAATTAACGTTCCATTTAAACGAAAAAGTATGTAAAACAACCCATAAAACTTAAGAGGATATGGATAATGAGCTGTGGTTCATTTTAGGGTTCCGTACCTCAATCGGAAAAAACGGAACCCTTATAGGATCACTTTGTTGTCCGTCCGTCTGTCTGTCTGTTAAGATCCTTTATCTCGAGAACGCGTGGAGGTAAAGAGTTGAAATTAACACCATATATACTCAGGTTTACGGTCCTTTGAAGTTGTGAAAAAATCATACTTCTACGTTAACGTAAAAAAAGATATGTCACATAAAACGTACATTTCGACACTCTCAAGGGAATCAAAATGATAGGGTACTTACCGATGAGATAGAACTATGAAATTTGGCAAGTAATATCGTTAGTAGGTACATACTACAAATACTTATAAAAATATGAAAACTATACATTTGTAACAAAATCATAAAAAATATACTTAGTCATTTTTAAACATCATATTTGGAGAACTGCATTGGCGCCATACATTTCAGGTGCAAACTTAACTCATCCGGGCCAATTAAGATGGGATACCTAAATGAAAGTTTGTACGGAGCCCTCGGTGTGCGAGTCAGTCTCGCCCTTAGCCGGGTTTTTCATACAAATCGAGCTTTCGCTCTCGTCTGTTTCCTTCTTCAAAACTTAACAAATCGTTACAAAATTAAAAAAAAATAAGTAATTACCTACATATTTTTTGCCGCATATAAAAACTTCAATATTCTTACCTGAGATTTTTCTGAAATACGTTAAATCTTTGAAAATGTTCGTTTTCAGTTTTGTATTGTTTGCTGTAGGCGGTTTTGTACCTAGAAAGCAAAAAATCGAGTTATGAATGTTCCTTTTTAATTAAATTTCGACCACCATAAATCATGTTGCAAAAATATATCCATTTATAATATCTTCCTTTAATATTATTTCAAGCAGTAATAGTGACCCAGGGATAGGTACTTTTGGACCCTGGACACTAGTGGACAATTGGACATAGGTATTACTGAACAGTAAATATTGCGAGCCATAGTTTGAAGATCCTTAGATACTTTAATGTATCATTCATAAATAATAAAACAATATGGTACGTATTTTTTCGATCAATCTTATAAAATAATCTAACGAACCTTTCAAATTCTTCGGCTGTCTTATTTTGATGAAAAAAGCTCCCGTAGGGAATTAAGTCTTTATTTAAGTCAATATGGTCGTTAAATTTGTTAATTGAGGGCTTGCATTTCAGATCTGAAAAGTGTTGTATGTGAGTAGTTTTGAATGTAAACTAAATTAAATAAAACAATTTAAACGGATTATATCGCGTATATTAATTATTTGAGCCTCCCTGACGTTTCGGTACCTTTACAGATACCGTTGTCAAATGTAACTTTGACAGAGAAAAATTGTGTTTTTCTCAGTCAACCTTTGACAACGGTAGATATCTGTAAAGGTACCGAAACGTCAGGGAGGCTCATATAATTAATATACGCGATATAATCCGTTTAAATTGTTTTATTTAAATGTGCGACAGTCGCGGAAACCGAAGAAAACTTAATTACTTACAGCATTTGAATATCAAGAATTTATTTTAACCTTTATCCAGGCGCCATTAACTCAAAATTTGTATTTATTCATCGCACCACCCTTAATTTAACCTAAAGAATATATTTCTACTGTTTATTTATAATAAATATAAATTGCACAAAAAAACGATGTGCTCATTTTATGCCCTATGCCTGTTGGTCCAGTTATCTGTACTAATGGAGCTCGGAAAAACGGTTGTGGAAACAGTTCTCACCTCTTATCACTCCCAGCCAGGCGTAGGGCGTTATGTGACCACATACTTTAAATTAGTTTTTTTTATAAAAAGGTGAAATCTTTATTTATAATTAAGCTTATAATAAAAGCTACACAAATAGGTAATAAAATAAAGTTAACGTTAATATGAAAAAAAATACTCAGGATCTAAAAAACTAAAATTATTTCATGTGGTCGATGAAACGTACTATGCCTGGAAAAGAGTTAAATCGCGGATACAAAGGAGAAACTATGTAGATGTACAGAAATCGAATCGTATGGAACAATTGTTGCAAGTAGGTCATGGATATGTCATGGATACGTATTTTCAAATATCCATTTTTAGGTTTAACACCCAGTAAAATTTTATATAGAAGGTAATTTCAATTGATTTGTTACGGAGTAACATGGCAAATTGAACAATTCAAATCATATAAGTTCTTCTATATGACTTGATAAGATTTTATCAACATTTCTAGTAAGTAAACTAACCAGGTGGCATCTTGAACACGGCAGGGTCAGGTTTGACAATGGTGAAATTTTCGTAGATTTGCTGTCTGAAATCCAGCTCGATCCCTCTATGTAGCATTCGGTATTCATACCTATAAAATATGTTTTTTAGTTTATATACTGACCACGATCTTACAGAATCTTCGTAGACGCTTGTGAGGATTTCTTCTTTCATTATCGATGAAATAAAATAACAATTGAAAAAAACAAAGGTTAAAATAAAAATATTAGGTAAGTAATAATTTATTCGCTATTATTATTTAGCTTAGAGCTTTCACAAAATTTGAAATGGTGCCTCTTTTTAAGGAATAGTGCTTGTATTCAGAAACACTGCTCTTCCACATGTTGAAACTGTATAAATCTATAAGGATAAAAAAGCATTTCAAACAAGGGTAAGCTTTTAAATCAGATACTATACCTACCTAAGAGGCCTTATTCCTTTAAAACATTTTTTTTTTCATTTTATGACAAATTTGTCAATTTCAACCAACTTTTGAAGTGAATAATACTTTTCCCCGAGTTCTACGTAGTAACATAGCTGTTTCATGCTTTCATTGCGTGCAGTCGAAAATTAATGGTAAAAACTAATTTTCCGCGTGAATATTGTCAACTTCGAGTAGTTTTTGAAACAAAGTTATCAATGAAAAATTAAAACTATAGGTTTCAAATATATATATACCAATACCTATAGATCACAATAGCCCTGTTCTAGGTAGTAACATCAATAATATGTTAAAAAACATGTTTGATCATAGAGAAAAATGTCTTAAACAATCAGCATTGTAAAAGGAATAAGGCCTCTTAACCTCACACTCTACAAAACCAGAAGACGAGGTAGACCACAAAAAAGGTGGAGTGATGACATCAAACAAGTAGCGGGAGCACTTTGGCCTAGAGTGGCTCACGACAGAGAAAATTGGCATAAGTTGGAGGAGGCTTTCACCGCAAAGGCTCTTACATAAAATAAATAATAAATACAATAAAATAAAAAAGATTAACATACTATAAGAATATTAACTAAAACTATTAACAAAAAATTCAGTATGTAAACAAAATATTGATGCATTTTGTAAGAGATAAATAAAGCTTTATTATTATTAACCTCGTAGCACGAAAACTACACGACGTATGGGTCAATTGCAAAAAAATTGTACATAGTTAAGGGCTTTAATTAAAACAATGTTAATTGATTCCTTTGTGTGACGAAAGTTACCCATACATTTTGTATGACTAACTTTCGTCACCCAAAGGAAGCGATCGTATTTAATGTTAACTAAGCCTTTAAGTATGTACAATTTTTTTGCAATCGACCCGTATACGAGCCTGCAATTGAATTTAAATTTTTTAACTTAATGAGAATTGAAAACTTGATTTGAATTTGTATTATATGAAGGCGGGGATTTCAAAGGATAAATATTTAATTTTGCTTTCTCTTACCTCGCTGGTACCTGCCCAGCTTCACTCTCGGTCGTCCAGACGGTAAAACGATAAATTGTTTCATATATTCCCTTAAATTCATACTCCCATTTAGTTGTTTGATTGACATCCTTGCCTGCAATATATAAATCAATCATATTTCTGTTTGAAAAAGAAACTTGAAGAAAAGTGTTTTAACTATATGAAAATATTGAAGGGCCGATTCATAGGCGGTTGTCACACTGCTCCGCATCTCGCAGCGTCGTCCGTTGATGCGTTTTTTAACTTTGTATGTAGAATCTTGATTTTGTATAGAAAAATCGCATGGTACGACACACTGGCTCCGCCTCGACGCACAGAAGAGCGAGACGCACGACGACTCGCGCGCTGGGACGGAGATGCGGTGCGTGCCGCAGGGTATGTCACACTGAGCTCCGCAGTGCCGGACCGTTTTTAGTTCAAGAAGGACGTAGGTGCAATGGATATCGACATCGATAAGTTTATTTTTGAAATTGAAAGTCCAGCAATTTGGAATATGAAATGCAACGAATATAGTGACCGTGTGCAAAAAGCAAGACAATCAAACGACGCGGTTGACATACGGGTGAAATTAAAAAAAAAAACTTCGTGTTGCCTTAAATCTTGGTAATCTCTAGCAAAAGACCCATTTATAGGTCTGGTTTGTAAATAGGGATGTACCCAGTGTTTTCTGCGTTTTATGACTCGATTGTATAAAAACCAAACTGAAAGTATCATCGCAGCGTTCTGAATAAGGTCCGTTTCCATTTTATCGCCAAATATAGGAACTGTTTTCACTCTGACGTTCGAATGTGAAATGAACGTGAGACGGAAGTAACGACGAACGACGGACGCGGGACGTCGTGCAGCGCAGCTCCGGACGGAGATGCAGAGAAAACTCGGACGTTAATGCGTTGTCTCCGCATGCGAGTCCGTAGCTCCGCGTCTCGCAACGAGACGCGGCGGCAGTGTGACAACCGCCATACGGACAGCATTTAATCAGCACAATCCAGTATGTCCCGATGTCCAGTTTTTCGGATGTTCTCATCTACAGGTCGCATTTCTCGACCGATTCTCGTAAATTTCGTGAGCAGGCTCAATGTAGTTACTTCCATAACATTGATTTTGAGAATCTATACATCTCCTTTACGTATACCAATGTATTTAGTTATACCATAAACATAAATTATTGTGTTAAGTATGATTTTCGAAAAAACACTTATTGTTGAGTTTCTTTCGGCTTTCTTCTCAACAGCGGTCTCCTCTTGGGAAAATGGCGGTAGATTCACAATGTGGCCGACTTACTGAATAAATTATTTCATTTCATTTATTTTATTTCATTTAATTTAATTTCAATTAATTAGGTAAGTATACAGAATTTTTATGTCGATTCAGTTTTTCAACAGTCATCATCATCAGATTCAGTTTTAGTATTTATTAATTATGTATGTTAGATTGTATGATATTTATGGACCTTTTGATGCCTGAAATGAATGAATTGAATTGATAATATGATTGTGTTACCTGTTTTATATAATTTGTACAATGTAGGTTGCAGATAAGTGTTGTTGATAAGTCTCACTTCCCTTGAATCTACGCTTAGTTGCCGGCAAACTGTATTGTTCAAATTGTTACTCGTTGATGCAGGACCAACCTATGCAAAAAACCAGTAATTACCATAATTTTGCATATCAAGTCATGAATTGGCATGTCAGTGTCGTCAGTAAGGGAGCGATTTTTATACCCCGCGCGGCGAACGATGATTCCTATGACACATGTCATCTCAGTATATTTTTCCGATTATAGGTTATAATAATTATGTATCATAGGAATGTGTCATAGGAATCATCGTTCGCCGCGCGGGGTATAGTAATGAATGTTCGTGAATTACGAACGTTGTCGCTGATAATAGTGATAATGCTTCATATTACTGCGTGACGCTTTGCTCAATCAGTCAAAAAACTAGGGGTTTCTTAGACTTTTGGTGGAAAACGTATTATATTTTTATATTCCTACCAGGCACTCGATTCCTCTCTTTTTTCTGATAAATATAAAACTAACATTTTAAAATTATGAAAAAAATACATTTTTCCTTTTTTTTTCGTACTTTCGGAGGACTTACTCACAAACCGACAAACGTACAAATACACTTTTTTGAACATTTTCCTTTAACATAAATACCGTATAAAGGAGTTATTAAAAGAAAGTAAAGAGTACTCCTACTTCGCCCTCGTATTTATTTGAGTCTGGTGAAATATATCCTTGAACCATCTTTGGACGTCCAGCTATCCTTGTTCTAAAATGAAAATTTGTTCAGGCTTTTTGGCGTGAAGAGAGGACAAATAAAGTTTTACCAACAGATGGCGCTATAGGGCTGGTGTAAGGCCACCGCTGGATCGCGCTGTTAAGGTTTTTCCCAAAATATTGATCCCTCTTCATAGAAAACTAATTTTCAGTACAATTTTATAGCCCTAACAGACGATCGAACGGTCCGGCGGACCGATAGGGACGCAGCTATCTGTTACAAAGATATAGTAATATAATATATCTCTCATTATAACAGATAGCTGCGTCCCTATCGGTCCGCCGGAACGTCCGATCGTCTGTTAGGGCTATTAGAGGTAAGTACAGATAGACGTAAATTAAAATATCTTTGATACTTACCCAGTAATATCGGAATGGGGCAGTGGGAATATTCCCCTCCTTTTTCTTATATATTTTAGTCATTCCGTTGTAAAAGTCAAATCGGAGGTTTCCAGAAATACCGTTCGCCCTGTAATAATTCATAATCGATAACTTACGGCCATGCCACGGAAGACACGGAATCCTATTGCATCTCCGAAACATGTTTCCCATCTGTGACGTCTCGCCAAATTTTCATTTGTCCAAAAGTCATTTTTTCCTGTACCTATACCCCGCGCGGCGAACGATGAGTCCTATGACACATGTCACATCGAGACAGATTTGTTTCCACGACATTGGAAGACGGCTGCGATCGTGCCGATTCACAAAGGGGGTCCTACAGACGCGCCGAGTTACTATCGACCCATTTCTCTGCTTGGAGCTTACTCCAAATTACTAGAGCGAATAGTCAGCAAGCGGCTTGTCCATTTCCTTGAGAGTAATCGACTTCTGGAAGATCGACAATTTGGCTTTCGCCAGGGCAAGTCCACAGAGGATGCGGTAAAACTTCTGACAGATACCATCGTATTTGATCTAGATGAAGGTAGATGTTGTATTGGTGTCTTCTTGGATCTGGCGAAGGCCTTTGACACGGTTTCGATTCCCATATTGTTAAGGAAAATGGAAGCGCTGGGCATACGTGGAACTGCACTAGATTGGTTCTCTAGTTACTTGACGGGTAGAAATCAACGGGTCAAAATTGGTAACATGATTAGCGATTCAGAACCTGTATCATTTGGCGTAACACAAGGAATCATATTAGGTCCTACGCTATTCATAGCGTATATGAATGACATTATATCCCTTGAACTTCTAAATTGTGACGTATTGTGTTACGCTGATGATCCAGCTTTAGTATTTCACGTCGACTCATGGCAGTATGCAGGAGATATGGCTGTTTTAGGGCTACACCGCATATCCGTGTGGCTAAATCGATAACAATATTGAATTGACTCTCAACGCGGACAAAACCAAATTCCTTTGTTTTTATAAGACAGCTGCATCTCGGCCTCCTGATCGAGTATCTCACACTACTCAAAGTCCATAAAAAAACCCGGGAAGCTCACAACTTTAAGACCAATATATATGGCGGGGAGATGATAGGGGACGGAGCCGGGCCTTCACCAGGCTCATCACCACCAGCCATTATGGGGGTTGGTGGATTCGAATAGTTCAAAAACAGATCTATCACTGAATTACTTTTAATCACTAGGTATAATTATTACACTTCTTAAAAGGTTTATAATAATTCACTGGATTACGAAACGCGGAGAGTTCTGTGCTTGAGTCCGTTCGCTATGCGGTTCGGCAACAGAATGTTCCGATTGACTGCGATCCAGTCTTTTTATAGTCAGCTCACAGCTGTGCCGGCTGTGCAGGTGGCGCAGCAGGTGCACACTTTCCCTTAGTTTGCTACTATAATAATTTGTGACGTTTGGCAACTACCCGACAACGGACCAAGCACAGACCACTCCCAAGCAATGTTTTGACAGCAGACATTGCTTGACGTTTCAATCACGGTTGATCGAAGCGCTGTCTCGCCGACATATAATATATATATTGGTCTAAAAGTTGTGAGCTTCCCAGGGTCAAAAATGTTTTTTATGGACTTTGTGTTATAATATTATAACCAATGCGAGCTCACTTAGATATTTAGGTGTCATAATAGACGAGAATCTAAACTTTAAAAGTCACATTTCTATGACAGCTGGTAGGGTCCGTAAACTTATATACACCATGAAGCTACTAAGGGAAGCCGCCGATACTCATCTACTTAAAATCCTGTACCTGGCACTGTGTCAATTTATATTAAGCTATTGTATACTTGCTTGGGGTGGCTCTGCTAAATCTAACTTAATACTGCTGGAAAAAGAGCGGTTTTGAAAGTGTCCTTGCGACGGCCACGGCGGTACCCTACTTCTGAACTCTTTAAGAAAGCTAGAGTCTTGAGCGTCCGAAGACTTTACTTAATGCGTGCTGCCATATATGTCCACATTAAGAGTTTGAGATCGCTAGAGCATTCTGATATGGTACGTAAGAGAATTTATAAAATCCCTAAACCTTGTGTCAACACGGCCTTTGCAAAACGGTTTTCAAAATTCCTTCTCCCGCACATATACAATAGATTGGTAAGATGCTGTGACATAAGGCACAGCTCTGCTCATGGACGGACGGACAGCGAAGTCTCAGTAATAGGGTCCCGTTTTTACCCTTTGGGTACGGAACCCTAAAAAGAACTGGCAGTGTGTATTGGGCCAATGTTATACGGAATGGCCAAATTTACCTCGATTGACTGTAATAAAATCTGTTGCTCTCTTGATTCGGAATATTGTGTCTCTAGCTCTAGACGCGCCCTAGTACCTAGTAGAAGATCTGAAGTTAAATATGTAGATCTTCACCGAGCTGATACTACAATGAAACATATATTTTTTTAATGTTGCATCATCGAGATAATAAGAAAATTTTATCCTGAGTTAAAGTGTATAATGGTAACCTACAAAGTCGATTTCATCGTTTTTTTTTTAAGAATTAAAAAAGCCCGTCCAGGATATTTATAGCAAACCCATTTTTAATATATTTTCTAATATACTACAGTTGTATACACTACTTTATCTACACACATATCATAAGTACTCTAAGATGGGTTCAGAAGCCATAAGGAAATGACCGGCACCACTAGTGCTACCTGTAAAATATCTAACACATATACTAATGCAGTAAGAAATAAATCTGAACAAATACATAAACAGATTATTTATTGTAATGGGTATTTCTACCATTTCGTGCAAATCACATGTTCGTAGAAAAAAAAACATGTATTAAGTGTCAAATTAACTTCAAATATTTTTTATGTATTGTGTCAGGTACATAGGTATACTTTGCATCTAAAATATATTATACTATTGCAATATAAATAAATATAAAAAAAAATAACATGCGAAAAATTCATTACCATCACCGTTCAGAACACAAATGTATAGATTTGACAGCGAATCTCTGATATGGTTGAACTATTTAATAAGGGATATAACTTTGAGAGTCTAACAGTCGTATAATTCTTATTTACGTTGATTGTATAGCAAAATATTTTTGTCCATCAAAAAACTTCATTACCATCAATTAAATTTCCAATGGCAACATCGGCCTGTAGACATACAAAGTAGTATTTCATGGGTTGTCCCTTCCACTCGCGATCCCACTTCAGTCGACTCAGTGAATAGTGAAGAGAGTGGACGCGTGCCATAATTTTGTAAAAAAATAATTCGTGGCGAGATTTTGGAATTGGTACGTTTTTTTTTCATTGCCATTCGTGCTGTTTTGATATTAATGCTTTAGTGTTTTATTGTTCTGTTGATACTTAAATAAGCAACATTAAGTTCGAAAACTTAGTGTATGAATATACCTACGATTGCAGTTATTCATAATGAGTAAATCTGCAAAAGGTAAAGAAAATTCATTACCATCCTCTTCATTACCATGATTTACCAGTCACTTTTAGGCGAATGGTAATGAATATAAAATACTGGTAATGAATTTAAGTATTAAAATTGTGAAAATCCTATCTTCTATCCGTTCTTCTTTTACGTGACAATACGTTTTCAGTGGGTATATGTATGCAGAACGATATATATATATATATACACGATGATTTTTAATCGGTGATCAGGAGTAGAAATATATTAATATTAAGCTAAAATTAAACTTAATACGCGAGGTTCCACGCAATTACCTCACTGTTAAATTAATTAAAAGTTAAAACATAATTAAAACTAATAACCACTAGATGCATGGTCATCCTACAAAAATTATTGAAGTACGATATCTACGTCAAGTGTCATCGCTTTGGCGGGAAATTTTACGAAATTTTCTACGACATTGTTTATGTAATGACAATGACAATGACAAGTTATTACTCATAAATTGTCATTCCCATTAAATTATTAAAGAGGTTGTAAGCACACCGATGCAGAATTTGGTTTCAAAATAAAAATTATCATAGAAAAATAAAAGTTTGTTTTCATGTAATTACGACTTCAACGTGACCGCCATCAATTACTGAGTTAGAAAAGTTGGTACCTGATCACCGATTAAAAATCATCGTGTATATATATTTTGCGGTTTTTTTCGATATTATCCCTGCATCTGACAATGCTTTTGTAGTAGAACTAGGAGACTTTATGCATCAACGTACCACCGAAAGTTTTTTAAAGAAGTGGAAAACGAGTCAATCTGTCCTTCCCCAATTATAGAAAACTTAACCACTTTAAAACAAACACAACAGTTGCAACATAATATCAGAGCTGCTCATGTCAAGGCGAGTGGAGCTACTCAAAGAAAAACGATCACTTTGCTTTCGAATATAAAACGACATTGGACTAACGAATCTTTTATTAAAACAGATTCCAGTCACCCGAAAAAGAACTGTTGTTGACTAAGAAAGAAAATAAAAGTGATCAGAACCAAACGTCATATACGAAAAGTAAAATAAAGAAACTAAACTAACTACTTTGGCGCAGCAACCCAAAATGAGTTTTGGCCTCCAACACAAGAGCACGCCATCTTGCCCGATCCTGCACCACTTCGTGCCAGCTGTCGCTAACTCCTAGCTCACGCAGAACCGCCTCCACCATGTCTTTCCAGCGATACTTGGAGCGACCAATAGGACGTCGTCCAATTGGTCGGCCCAAGCATGCTCTCTTGACATTTCGATCGTCCCCCATTCTCTCGACGTGGCCAATCTAGCGAAGACGATGTACCTTGGTTTCGCCAATGATCTTAGGTTCGGCCACTAGTTCGGCGATCTCCGTGTTTTTGCGGATCCTCCAGCGTCCATCTTCTCTATGAGTAGGTCCCAGAATCTTTCTGAACACCTTTCTTTCTGCAACTAACCAACTTTTCTCCTCCCTAAGGGTCAGCGTCCAAGCCTCACAGCCATACATTAATATGGGTCTGATGACGGTTTTGTATATCCGTAGTTTTGTAGATCTGCTGAGGAGCTTGGACACCAACACCCTATGAAGTGCCGCGCTGCAGCGTAAGGTGTTCTTGATGCGGATGTTGATCTCGTCCTCTCTTGTATGCGAGTTAAGAAACCGACACAAGAGAAAATAAAGAAAAGTATTGCTAAAACTGGAAAGGGCTGTAAAATACTGAAGGTCACAATTAGTAATGGTTCTTCAGAGGAAAATTATAAAGGAACGAAAGTTGGAGCAAATTATAAAAAAGAAAGTACTTCTAAACTTCTAAACACTTCTAAAAAAGTGAGCAATTTTTTCGACAGTTCTTCATCTGACGATGAATTTTTTTTTTTAAGTTTTGATATATACTATCTAAAATCATTATAATTATGAAGAAGTTCCTACAGCACGTTGTTTGAAGTCTAATTGAAATGTTCTATTGTGGTACTCAGTATCTATGTTGCGTTCTATTGTCAAGACTGTTAAATATTAACCAATTCGTTTGAGTCAAATTCACAACTAAAACTTTGTTATTGTAATATTAATTCGGGTTACACAATAATTTAAGTAAAGTTTTCTAAGAAGTGGATTTCAACTGATGATTAGACGTTAAATGGTTAATAATATACTTAATACTTTATTGCACATTATGGTTTTACAAGTTACAAATTTGAGATCACATCATGTACCCTGAAGTAGGGCGCAGCAATTTGTGAGATACTATTTATAGGTATACAATTTGACATAAAAATAAGAATAATAAAAAACTTATTCTAGGGACTTATATGGTTTGAAGTAGGTAAAATTGAAAGCAAAAAGTAACATTATTAGGTTAAATTGTACTACACAGTACGTTGTAAATTTAACTCATTTCGAAATTCTGTACTGTTAGGTTTATTAGGCTTTTGTAGAATTAGATGTGGATTTCTATTCATAAAACTACTAAATGTTTACGAATTAGTTTTGAGTATAAAACATATACTTAACTAATACTTTGTTCTGGAATGTTAATGTGTATAATATACAATAACTATCAGAATTTAAAAGATTTTTATACTATGTGAAGAGTTATATTTTTGTTAGCAAAGTATGATAGATCAAAAACATGTGCACTGCTGCACTGCTTTTTTGTGAATATGTCGTAATCACTCTTTCATAGAGTAATTACTAAGGATAGGAAGAAATAAAAAAATATCTAATATCGGCTTTTTGCTTAATCCTTCATTACCAACACCATATTTTCATTACCATACCACTTTATATCATTACCATATTCCGTAGTTCATTACCATTCCATTTGAAAAAACAAAATTACTTATATCTCGGTAAATTTTGGGTATAATTCTAAATAAATTATATTACAGTTATTCTTTTTCCTATTTCTTCCCATTGGCATAGAAAAAAATAAAAAATAAAAATTTCTCCTCATGTCTGCCGATTTACACGAAATGGTAGAAATACCCTAATACTTGTAATTTACATTTAAATTGAAACAATATTTTCAACTAAAATGTGAATAACAATAAACTTTTCACAATTCTACTTTCGTAACAGCAAAGAACCAACGAACAAATGACAACAATAATGGCGGCAATTCGAACCTCCGTCAAGACGAATGTTTTTTTTTTCTAAATCATATAAAAACGAATGTATCCATATTCTCATGTCACTCGAGATCAAATGTCGTGCGGTTTTTATAAAAAAAACATACTGAATTGACGTTTCGTATCGATAACAATATTAATATCTATGGATACTAGATAGAGACCAACTTTTGTTTTGACAGCTGTTCCTAATTTAAACTCGTAACCTTACAAAAATCGGTACTGTAATAACATTACAGTACAGATTTTACCTACTACCACAGACAAAAAAAATCTCATAGTAAAATTGGTTGTAATAATGCTGGTCATTTCCTACGATTTCTGAACGCATTTTAGAGCACTAATGATATGTGAGCATTTCTCAAAAAAATTGCCCGCAATTAAGACAGAAATGAAGGTCCAATATAATTTTCCTATTTTGTTACCAATTTTCGTTGTGATTTCCAATACATTAATATCAGATTACGTATAATTAAAAAAGTATAATGCATAACAGAACCTTAATTATCGAACATAGCCATAACATTGATATAAAATTACTCAAATAATTGGTAACAAAATAGGAAAATTATATTGGACCTTAATTTCTGTCTTAATTGTAGGCAAAATTTTTGAGAAATGCTCATGTGCGTAGATAAACTTCATTATAAAATATGTTTCATTCTATAATCAGCTCGGTGAAGATCGATTTAGCTTCGGATCTTAGACTATAGCGTAGTCCGCAGCGAAGTGCCTCCCACACTATCCACATTCGCCCAACTTCGCGAGTAGTGTGGGCCGCAATAAAATAAGGCATGTATTTAACGCGGCGACAAATTAATCTGATTTAGGGATTTATAAAAAATTAAAGGGGGTAGCATAAATAATAAGTTGGCGACTAATTGCGGAGACTAGTATAAAGTAAAAAGTAGCAGCTAAGTAATCAATTTTCGGCTTTGTTTCAATATAAACTAGCATCGAGTTATTGTTTTGGCGACTGAATTAACTAATTAAGCGGAAACATGACAGGATAAAAAGTTGAAAATGGCCTACTCTAATTGTTCAATGGAGATTGCATATAAAATAAATCAAGGTCATTAAAAAAAATAAAAGGAGCGCTTTTTAGGGATATAAAAAAAAACCAACCTAACCTAACCCGGCCGAGTCGGATCTTCTGCTAATATTAGTCTCCAAGTCATTATTTATAGTACCTCGCCTATGATTTCAGTAATCTTGTTTATTATTTCTGCTACCTTAAAGTAGCTGCCATTATTTGAATTTTAATATATCCTTTTTTTAAAGCTCATTTCATATAAATGATTGCCAAAATATTTAATCGCTGACAAGTTATTATTTTAGTTGCAAATACTTTGCTGCTCTTTAATTTTACTGTCGCCGCGAAAATAATAAGCCATAAAATAATATATAGTAAGGTGGAAGTACTACTCGACGCGGTACTAATACGCGTCACCATACTTTCAACTGCGATAAATAAGATAAGATTACCGTTACTTTCATAGCAAATAGAATGAATACCTACATGAGAAATGTTTGTAGCTATCGAATTTCACACGCAAAATAATAAAATATACAACCTGACTGCCTTCAAAAGCACGTGACTTGTACTGGGACAATCCTATTGACTTAGGTACATTTCATTACATTACGAGATTTTTTTATATGATATAAATACCATTTAATAAAGGTAAAAGTCATACCTCTCATAAGGGATGAATAAATTTGCGATAGACGTGTAAATTAACGTACTATTACGAAACATAAAATAAATATCCCTTGCAATGTCGAGTACTAGTAGGTACTTCCACCTTCACCTTAGTGTACGGAAAGTATTTCGCAAAGAGTAAAAAAACAAGTGCTCTATTTTTCCTGTGGATAACAGTGCAAATATATGAAACTTAAACGGTATGAAAGTCAGTTAAATATGGAAATATTATTTAACCATTGATACAAAGATCAAAGCACAAAAAAAGTTAAACACGTTAGTTGGGAGCGAGGGTAGCGAAGTGGCTAACGCGCTGGACCGGTAATCCAGAGGTACCGGGTTCGATTCCCGGTCCCTTCCACCAGGTAGCTCCTTTTTCAATTTTTCTTTAAGCTTTAATCTTTGTATTCATGGTTTAAATAAAAGTTAAACACGTGTTCTGGCGGAAGATAATCAAACCCCGTACCTCTGGATTACCGGTCCAATGTGTCGACCACTCCACCATCCCAACGCCAGGAAACCTCTCGAACTTTTCCTTTTGCTTTGTGTGATGATATTAGGCTTTACTTGTACTAATATCTATTATGTGGCCTTAAACCTTGGCATTTTTACTGGTCTCTTCCACTAGGTTACATTTCAGTTTTATTTGTGCTTTGATCTTTCTTTTGTTTTTCCACATTAACAAATAATAAAACATAAAATGTTTCACAAAATGACAATATTAATGTTCATGTACTCACCAGACTTCATAAGGTTGGACGAGATTTGCCGATGGTATGTTCAAAATCGCCTTATAATAGCACTTTGTAGGCCATTGCAAATAAGCGTTGGCTCCTAAAAAACATTGTGCATAAAAGTACAAATACGAATTAAAAAAAATCCAGTTGATAATAAATCTATTTTTTTTAAATGCGCAGTATAAAGGGATTAGCTAGAGCTATGCTCCAATTTCAACATGTTCTGCTAGTTAAATTATTCCTGTCGATATTTACGCACAACCAATCAAAAAATGAATTTGCTTTTAATTATAAAGTTAACTCACCTGAATAACAACACCCAAACAACCAAAAGAGGGCATACAAGAAATGCATCCTGCAAGCAGTAATGTAGATTTTGGATTGATATTAACCCTTAACAACCTAGGCAAGGTCCTCAGGACCAGACAAGTACAAAATTGGTGAATATCTCAACGTGTGTTCCTTGCAAAGACCTCTGTGACCTTGTACCTTTCCCCGCTGCTGTCTCAGTGCCGGCTATGCGTTCGACGCGTTCGGACGTGAGTCTCTGTGAATTTGGTGAGTATAAAACTGTCGTCAGTGGTCTCAGCGACCTTGCCTAGGCGGTTACGTATTATATCTTGCTGGTCTTTGAGACCTTGCCTAGGTGGTTGCGTTTATTTTTATGAGGTTGTAATTTTCAATACTTGAACGCATTTCATGTTTTGTTTTCGTAAAAAATGTTTCCTAATAACGCAACGATCGAAAGATGAATTTCTTCAGTCGACGAAGTGCCATGCCAGTTCTTCTTTCTAGGTCTTGATCGCCTCTGTAATAGGCGATCATGACCTAGAAAGAAGAACTATTTCGGCAAGAACCGCTTTCGGTGATCATCTGAACCACCATCACTACGATCAAGGACGAAGTGGTGAATGAAGCACAGGGTATCAAACCAGCTTATCGCGATGTATTGGCCTCTACATCAACTCCACTGAATATCTGGCAACAGTTCTTTGTAGATGAAATGTTTCAATAAATTGTACTACACGCAAATATAAGGACTTGGCAAATTAGACCGAACTACAAAAACCAAACTTGTGTCTCAGATTTGTATCTCATAGAGCTCAAGGCTTTTATAGGTTTCTTTAGTTTTTACAGCAATCTTTAAAGAAAATCGTACACATTACGCGTCATATAATTGCAAGGATGGTTCAGGAAGAGAAATTTACCGGTACATAATGAGCAAGAACAGATTGTAAGTTTTGCTATAAACTATTCGTTTTGATGATGCAGAAACAATTTCTTTGCTGATTAGCTTGACTGATTTAAGATTTATCAGGAATAAAAAAATATAGTGTAAGAATATTTTGTGATCTCGTGTTCCAAAAGTAAAAATTTTGTTTGTTAAAACATTTAAGGGGTGTGATTAAGTCAAAGAAACGGCTATTTTCAAAGCTTGCAATTTTATAAAAATTACTAGTTTTTGTATAAAATTTATAGCTGATTTGCTTGGCTGATTATTGTACTTTAAAAATTATCAAGAAAAGAATATATAGTGTCAGAATATTTTGTGATCTCGTGTTCCAAAGATTTTATTATTTTTTTGTTTGTAAATACATAATTGAATGTTATAATGTTAAGTTTAAACAACATATTGTTGATTAATGTTGTATCGATATTTGTTAATAAATGCTTAAAACCGTTAAAACGGTAAATATTATATAAATTTACCTCTAACATAAATACTTAACAATATTTTAGACCCATTTCAAGTAGAGGTCTCCAGGACCTCTCGTAGGTGGTTATGCTATAGAAATCGGACGTAGGTAGTTAAGGGTTAATATTGGTTAATATCATTTAAATAGTGTTTTTCATAATTAATATTATCGTTTTCATTAATGAGGTCGATAGATAACGTAGTCCCTGTAATTTAGTTTCAGTACCATTATGATTAAATAACGGTAGCTTTTCAATCTGTATAGTCATTAATTTAATCTGATTAATTATAATTAGTGTTGGCCATTTTTAACCACACATTTAGGTGAAGACCAAAAAGTTTTACTCAATCTGGGCACATGAGTGCCCCCGCCAAGACGAATTCAAATTTCTTGAAAAGTTTCCGTTGTGCGACGACAATTAACCATATTTTAAGGTTCCTTATTGTACCCATCGTTTGTTTTTGCCGCACAACGGAACATCCGTTTTAACTCGGCTAACTACGCCTAAATTACGTCCCACTGCGTCCAATTGCGTTCAGAGCAATGAAATACCTAACTGCAACGATAGGCAACTCGATCTTGTCCTGGCGGGCGCGGGCGTGCGCGGCGGCGTGCGCGTGCGCGCGGCGGACGACGACGACGGCGTGCGGCCGGCGGATGCCTACGGGCCTGGCCACATGTCCACGACACGGCGTCGTAAATGTAAAACGACACGGTGTCGCGTCGGAGCGCGACACATTATCCACCGTGCGAATATCCGTTGCCGCGTCGTGAAAACACACGACACGGCGTCGTAAACGTAAAACGACGCTGTGTCGCGTCGGAGCGCGACACAATTATCCACCGTGCGAATATACGTTGCCGCGTCGTGAAAACACACGATGCTGTGTCGCGTCGGAGCGCGACACAATTATCCACCGTGCGAATATACGTTGCCGCGTCGTGAAAACACATGCTGCACCGGGCACCGCAGGTCGCGCCGCGCGCCGGGCAGATTAACTTTGCTGTGTTGAGTAGATGCACGGTGCGGTGCCACGTTCGATTACGACGCCGCAGCTTCTCGTACATGTTCAAAATATTTTGCGATCAGTTTTCAATTCGACATGGATCCTATCACACGTATTCTGCTCTTGTTGCTTTTAAGAAGAAGCATGAAGAAAAAGCAGAAGAAACGAAAATGTTGGATAAATCCATATCTTTCTATTATGAACCATGATGGCAGTCATTTCAAAAGGAAGTACGAGGCTTTAAAAATAAGTGATCACAAGTTTTATGATTATTTTAGAATGTCTGTGTCAAGTTTTGAAGAACTATTATGGAAAATATCGCCTCGTTTAAAAAGGCAAAATGTATTTACCTGCGACCTGCGGTGCCCGGTGCAGCATGTGTTTTCACGACGCGGCAACGTATATTCGCACGGTGGATAATTGTGTCGCGCTCCGACGCGACACAGCGTCGTGTGTTTTCACGACGCGGCAACGGATATTCGCACGGTGGATAATGTGTCGCGCTCCGACGCGACACAGCGTCGTTTTACGTTTACGACGCCGTGTCGTGTGTTTTCACGACGCGGCAACGGATATTCGCACGGTGGATAATGTGTCGCGCTCCGACGCGACACCGTGTCGTTTTACGTTTACGACGCCGTGTCGTGGACATGTGGCCAGGCCCTACCACCCGCCGCTCGTCGTCGTGGTGGACGCCGCCACCTCCAGCGTCCAGGACTGCGCGCCAGACGCGTCATCGCAGAACTCTCATTCTGAATTATTACTTTGCAAAAATGGATTTTTTACGAAGCTGACTTTGGGTTTCTGTTCGTTAGCGAGTTTGGATTGGAGTAGTTTATAATATTGAGGACTCCGACGAAGTGGTTAAATATCTTTATGAGAAATTGAATAAAGTTATAGACGACTGTTTTCCAAGTAAAAAGCGAAATAGTGTAAACTGTAGGTACTTTTACCCCGAGTGGTACACGTCTGAGCTCATTCGCGACATTCAACATAAACATCAGCTGCATAAGCAGTGTGTCATGTTTTAAATACTTGCCTTAAGTTTGCCGTCTTTCCTGATAGGTGGAAGCTGACGAGAGTGGTTCCGGTGCCTAACGGAAAGGGTGGACCTAGTGCTGGCGATTATCCACCGGTCGCAGTACTGTGCACGCCGGCTAAGGTAGGTATTTGAATCGGCGATCTACAAGTCGGTGCAGGCGCAAGTCAGCTGCCAGTTGTCGGATGCCCAATATGGCTTCCGGGGTGCGCGTACTCAGCGTAGTACTACCGGCAACTTACTGCATCTTATGTTTCACATAGTACCAGCTGTTGATGCAGGAGATCAGGTTGATGTGGCATACTTCGACTTCCGGAAGAGCTGGCTAATGCAGGATTTAGTCCACATACTCTTATATTCTTTGCTAACTATAATGAGAAACAGGCGGCAGTATGTGGACTATGCTGGCCATCTATCACAGCCGTATTTTACGAGGTCAAGGGTAAGCCAGGGGAGTAACTTAGGACCGTTAGAATTTATTTTAATGGTCAATGACCTTCCCGAAGTCGTACAAGACTCTGTTTGTTTGCTCTTCGCTGAAGATCTGAAGCTAGTTCGGAGAATAAACGACAACTCAGACAGTTTTAAACTACAGGAAGACATCGATCGAGTAGTAGGCTGGAGACAAGCGTATAAATGACGGTTTAACGCATCAAAGTGTGCCGTAATTTCGTTTACCAGATCTCAAAATCCTCGGTGTTTCCAGTACATGCTGGAGGGCGTCCAGATGCAGCGGATTAATGAGGTAAAGGATTTAGGAGTGCTTCTTAAATCAGATCTTAGCTTTCGGGAACATATAACACAACTCTGTAAAAAAGTTTTCCGGAATCTCGGTTTCGTAATGAAACAATCGCGAGCATTTACCAACATTAACGCGATTCGTGCACTGTACGAAGCGATAGTTAGGAGCCATTTAGAATGCACTGCAGTCATCTGGAATAATGTTATTAAAACTATCGTGAGACATATTTACTAATTATAAAAACGGTATAAACCCGCGACCCACTCACTAGTGGGTCGCGAGTCGCATAGCAGCACGGATAGTTACCCCTGATGAAGAGCTCCAAATGAGTTCGAAACATGTCGGGCCGTTCCTGACAATTTTTACGTGACTTTATACCGTTTTTATAATTAGTTGCAGTCATCTGGAGTCCGCATGAGACTAAATATGGGCTCATGTTGGAGCGCATTCAAAATAAATTTATCAGGTTTTTATATATCTGAAACTGTATGGAGTTTACCCCTTTTATCCCCTGATGTATCCTACTTTGTTCGTGTTAGGAATGGTAGGATACAACCAGCTAGAAGTCCGAAGGGAGTTGGCGCTCGCTTCGTTTATATTTAAGTTGTTACGGGGCAAGTTATTCAACCCTGGAGTACAGGGGGAGGTGCGTCTGAACGTGCCGGACCGATACGTGTGGCGGCGCCGGCGGCCGAGCCTGCTAGCCGAGCCGCGCCACCAGGGTAATACGCACGCTAAATCGAGTGGCAAATGTGATAGACATTTTCTCTTGCTGTCTGAACGAATTCATAAGGGTAACGCTATATGTTTTGTGTTATGCTGGGTCATAATATTTTATATTCAGTTGTTGTGTATAGGTACCTACCTACATTTTTGAATTATTTATAATACATGTAGTTCCTAGTTGTAAGAATTCCGCACTGTCGCATTAGGTAAGCCTGTAATGATAGGTAGTTGTTTGATGTAATAAATAAATAAAAAACTTTTTGGTCCTTACCCATTTAGGAGTCTTGCTCGCTTGTAGTTTAGAACCGGCTTGTTTTTCATATCAAAAAAGAGAACTTTCTCAAAAACATGAATATTTTACTTTAGATTTTTTTTGGTTTTTAAGCATATAGGTACTCTACCTATCAAATCTGGACAGTCAAGACGGGCTCTATTTTTTTTTATGGTTAGGGTTTGAGCCCGAGTTTCCAACAGTTTTCCGGGCCAACAAAGTAAGGACCTTGTAAACCAACGAACCAATTGCGAGCGCGAGCCATTGAATTTGAAAACCAGTTGCTTAATTTCTAAGGCTGGTTTTAGTGTCACGCGGACCGTCGCGCGGATCACTCCGCGCGGAGCAATTTGTACGGCGCGTCCGCGCGGACCCGTCCGCCTAAAACGCTCCCTTAAGCTAATACACCGTACGATTCGTACGTGATCCACGCGGACGGTCCGCGGAGATGCCAGGATTTTGCGCGACCAGCGGTTAATTTTCGATAGTTCATAATCCCTCGGCATCAAACCGCACAATTTGATAATTAATAATCATACTCCTACCGTGACATAATGGAAACAAATAAATCACTGTTGTAAATTTTATTCGTCATAAATAAAGTGGGACATCGATATAACATTCACTTAAAACTATTGTCGAGATCTCCTTACTATTTTCATTGGATGGATTTTAATATAACAACATTTAATTGATATAATTACGGTACATAAATAACAACAAAAACGACCATTCTTAATAAATAACATGTATACCACACACACAAAACACTGAAAGAATCAGTTTTTGAAGAGAAGATACCCAGTCTTGACTCGTAAACGTACAAAATTTAACTTTTAGTACATAAATATATCTAATTTATATACAAGTACATAAATAATGACTACCTAATATCCATTGATATATCAGCACACTTCATTTTATAAACTTGGCCCTTTCGTTCACACTTATACAGCTAAATTATGACATGAGCATATTTTAAACATATACATTATAATTATAAAGTATATTCGTTCTTACTTGATTAATTTAATAAACTAGATTCTAACCTCATACTAACGTTTTGTCTGTCATTTACTCATAAATGAAATAACGTAAGTAAGTGATTTTAGATACCACGCCGCCGATTTTGTTAAATAACTTTATTTTCTTGCAATAAAAAAGGCTACTTCAGCATTTTGCGTCAATTTTGAGGTTTGAATCTTGTTTACTAAATAAGTCAAGTTAGGACGGATACACTTTAAGTCCGTGAGCTCATATTGCGATTCAGGTTTGGGTGAAAACTGAGACGGTCTTATCTGGACCGCGTAAGTGCGAGCGAGAAATATAAAACGCGAATCGCATTCCTACAGCTCACACACTGTAAGTAAATATCTAAGTACGCATATACGATATTGAATAACAGATATACGTGTTACTATTTTACTAAATAATTTTAAACACACTTAAACTAGTTTATCTTAACTATACGTGGTTTAGTAATTCGGAATACATCCGTTAAATTATTCGTAAATATCTTCGATTTTCACTATTCGTTAGCATACTTCATCAGTAACAATAATAATGCAATTTGCGGCACAATGTTTGGTTATAATTTATCAGTACAGTCCGAAAGGTCTCAAATTGCGTTTCGCGTCTGGGTGAAAACAGAGAGGTTTTCATCTGGATCGCGTAAGAAAGAGCGAGACAGGTATAAAACGCGAATTGCATCGCTTTGACGTGTGAATAAAATCGGAAGTGGAGCTAATTTCGCAGTAGCCGTCGCCTTAGGCTACTGCGAAATTAGCTCCACTTCCGATTTTATTCTTATACCTTCATAATCAGATATATTTTTTATTTTTGATATTTCAGGAGCCAGCACAATACCTTTTATATTTATTAAATCACACAGTACACAAATTGTTCACTGTAGTTTACCCCACAAAACTTGATCACGTCAAAAGCGACCACAATAGTCTTGGACAACTTTTTGGGGACCACTACAGAACGAAAAATTGTGTATAATGATTTAATAAATATTAAAGGTGTTAGCCTCGATTACTGAAAATTGATCTGATTTAGAAAATGTAAGAAAAAGTATTTGTTCCGCTCAGTAGATGTGGTTCTTATCGTATAGTATAGTATCCTAACCACAGTTGCCAGTATGGAACATTCGATTGCCCTGAAAATGTGATTACATTATCTTGGCGGGTACACTACATAATTCTGTATTTTCATCTATTTGAAAGCACCAATATTCTAAAACCATGTGTGTCTCACGGCAGGGCAGAAGCCTTAACTTTATATTTAAAATTTTGCATGACCTAATATAATAAGTTTTATTTATTTTCTGATATATCTTGTTCTGTTACAATATACTTATTTAAGCTTTTTTAATTTGTTTTAGTTCAGTTAATTTTAGCTTTTTTGTACATAGTAGTTAGTAAGGTGAATTACAATTTCGAATTATCTGCAATGGAGGATCATATGGGCAATCACTTTCCGTACCTTGGTAGTTCTTTTCGCAGATATAAAAGAAACCTGCCACCACAATGGAAAAAATAACAAATAGACTTTTTACCGCACCCACAATATGTAGGTACTTTTATTAAAATTTTGCGTGTAATGTAGCTTTTTTTTTTTTCAATATAGGCGACAGGAAAATGATAGCGGTTGAATCGCTCTGAGGACTACCCAGGAGAGTAGTTAATTATTATTTTGCTAGGCAGCAAAATAATGACTTAGTTAAGTATGCCTCTATGTTTATAACATCTGAGCATTGAATAGCTTGAACAAATTGACCGTTTTAGAGACCTATGAGTAGTTGATCGAATTACCTTAAGTCGAAATTAACTCAATGTAGGTATAATACTACTCATCACTACAGTCGGACCAAAAAGAGTAGAAATTAAAAAGTTGTGTCGTCCCCGTTTTCTTACATTGATTAGAAATGGACGACACTACAGTATTGCCACTTTTTAATTTCTACTCCTCTGCAACTGGTTTATTACATTAAAATTATAGGTACATTTATGGAAAATTCGACTTCGCAAATGTAATTAAGTCAAGATTTCAATCTCCATTAGCGAGTTCGACGACCATGCCGCCAACTCGATCATTTCAGTACGAACTTGGAATAAGTATTTGTTTCTAAGAGAACGGAGTAACTTTGAGGTTATTATGCCGTTTACCACAAGTTTGATAAATTATAAAGTATAATTCATCTCATTTGTATCTTAAGTGCGAAAATTTGTATAATTATACTATTATTTTACGGACAGTCAAAATAATTACTTGGCATCTATAGCATAAATACCCAGGGAATAAATGCCAACTTATTAATCTAGCTGCCAAGTTAACACTTTTGTAGGTTAGATTTTCTTGCTTTTTAGATGCCTTTTTTATTTATCACGCAATAAACAGTAGCTTCATAAGCTAAATACAGAAGTAGGATGCCAAGTAGAGATGTGACATACTTGTAATTAATTGTAGGAGCCATATTTCAAGTTGAATATTGCTCCTAATTTATGTTTATTTAGGTACTTGTCATTTTAGAACTTATAATTTTATGTTAAACTATTGATTGATACAAAGATATCAAAGCTCAAAGAAAAATTGAAATAATTTACCTGGGGGACGAGACCGGGAATCGAACCCGGTACCTCTGGATTGCCGGTCCAGTGCGTTAACCACTTCGCTACCCAAACTCCCAGGTAACTCATTTCAATTTCTCTTTGAGCATTGATATCTTTGTATCAATAGTTTAATGTAAAAATTGTGGTGAGTACCCATATAAAAAAAATTAGACATTACATGTTTCATAAATTTATAATTTTATGGTTTTAGGACTACCTATCTAAGTTGAAATTTTTATAAAAAAATGTCTTTATTGTTTGTACTGGCAGTTCTCTTTACTAATCAAGTAAAGATGGTACTTGATGTATGTAACTTTGTCGGCTAGTTTTCATTGGCCTCTGATTGTTTGTATAGAGACCTTGGTAGGTAGGTAAGTTTCAATATCTAATACTAATATTTAACTGCCTATTAACGTTTTGATTAGTGATTAATGCGAGTTCATACATTTGCGGCTAAAGTCACTAATAAAAATGTAACAGGTCCTAATCTATACATTCATCGCTATATAAATACACAGAAATCAACATATTAACGACCGACCCTTTGAAAATGTATAGCCTATATGGCTTGATCCATAAGTTACAAACATTTCCTTATTTAGAAGCGTAAAGTTAGTTTCTGGTAAAAAACAGCTTAACAAAGATCAGTTGGTATGTACGATCAGAAGCAGACAATAGTATTCTGGGTTTAAACATGGATCTGGAGGAGTTACAATCAAAGCACTTTTAAATCTTGTTGAGTGTACAATTTAAGATGAAGTCACATATATGGAAAGGTGGGGTAACACTAACATAGTTTATTGTCTAATTGGGTAAGACTAACAGTTATTTTTATTTTATTTTTAATTTATTTTTTCCAAAAAAAGGTATACATAACTGCATGCAATTGAAATTAACTCGCCAAACTGCTAGAACAGTTTTTTAGCGAGATCGCGCTCATATACATTATTTTTAGCTATATGCACCTAACACTACATACCTATTTACCTTATAATTAAATTAACAGATAACAGTTTAACCTTAAATTACTGTCACGGAAGCAAGAATACATTTGGAAAACCTGTCATAGGGCAGTTTTTCCAAAAATATCCTTTTTAAGCTATTTTTGACAACGTTTCTGATACTCTCCTTTTCATCCCTTAAACCAATCAAGTTCATTATAAATCTTCGGAGCCAAACACTTACTTATTCTTCTACCATAACAATTGTTTGCAAAATGTTGTAAAATGTTTCTTAATCTTACATTTCCTGTCTTATATTTATTCTGCTTAAGCACTTTAAATTCCCTTTTATAATCATTTTCTAAGCCTATTAGGTACTGCGTTCTTAGATGTATAAGTAGTTAGTATTTTACAGACTTGAAACAGCTCATCATACTTTCCTTTATTTATCTTTAGTTTTTTTATTCACTATCTTTTCATAAATCGTATTTGTATTTTTATTTCCTTGCAGTAGGTTTGGAAAGTTCTGCCATATATACTGAGGCCGTAATTGATCAATGAGCATGTTTTTTTTTTTACTAATTACTCAAAACAGACCGGTGTTTAGTACTGACTGCGATGACATGAACTTTCCAATGAAAGTTTTTACCTATATAAAGACCCAAATATTTATATCTATCTACATATTCCAGCCGCTCACAGGTACCTACAGTTATCTTTACGGCGGTACAAAAACTCGAGAAGAACAACATTGGACTGTGGCGGTCTCCTTCAGTTGAAAACTGGTGAGAAACTGCGCAGGATCGGTACAAGCGGCGTGCTCTCGTTTCGGAGGCCAAGATTCGGTTTGGGACAATTAACCAAAATAGTTAGTTAGTGGCAGTCTTCTCCCAGTGATAGTCTTCTCCCACCTCACCTTATAGTAAAAAAAATCTAGCGTCTCTCTCTCTCGAGCTTATCTTGTAAACATGATCTCACAATGCTATTCTTAAACTCGTTTAGGAAAGCTCTATTTGGATAAACGCCAGTATGTATTGCTTCGTTTGAGATTTAAAATTTGTGTAAGATTGCGTCTTAATATTTATTTATTACAAAATGACTGTCCCTACTTAGTTCCCTACCTAGCGAGATTGGAAGTTCGGTTTAAAGATCTTTATTTCTAAAAAGAATAACAATAATTCACTTACTTGAGAAAAAACATTACATACATAAACTTTAATAGTCTAAGTTAGTTGAGCGTAATCATTATTACAATCGCAAAATTATAAAAGTTACAATTTGCCGGTAGAATTATAAAAGCATACAAAACAAGTTAACTGAGTAAAACTACGATCGCTGTCTGCTTAGGAGCGCGCTTCGCTGCGCGATGCGAACGCAGTAGTAAATAAGATAGGTATGTATAACAGTTTTACATGGATATCATGGAGGAAGTTTTGGCGGGAAACGCTATTCTGTCCATACACGGTTGTTTACCTACGTAGGTTACCAAATAGTTCCAACATCTTAAGGCTTTAGAAGCTTAGTTTACAAAAGGATAATGGTCTATGAATTTTGACATATACATATAACAGTTTCATTGACGTAGGTACATAAAACTATTTATTCAATAAATTGGGTACAATACAATAAATTGATATTAAAAAAACATTCAGTCGAGGTGTGGGAGGTCAGCAGCACCATCGTCGAATCCCAGCCATTTCGCTAGTGGTTTGAACCTATACCGTGTGCCAAAAATGCACAGTCATGCTAGTTGCACGTATGATGGCAACGCTTACCCGTGCTCTAAGCCAGTTCAGCATCGTACTTAAACTTCGGTGCCAGCGGTCTGATATGGCTTCTACCATGTGTTTAATGAAAGAAGATATTTGTGGTGCAAAGACGCCATCAACTGAGGTTACTAGTGGGATGCAGGTGGCGTGTCGCATTTCGCAAGCGTTTGAGTACTTTCTTTTCTTTTCGTCTTCAGTTGATTTCAGGACGGATATTACGGCTCGCGAGATGTAAGAAGGAGCGTCGGTGTCAACAACACGGATATCAAATAACGCCTCCCTCTGAGCACCCCATACTCCGCGGCAGGATAAGTCTGCACGTAGACCGTTATAATTTTCAGAAATAATGGGTTCTTTAGTGACGTTGCCCCATGCGTGTTGACATAGTTCGCAAAAAAGGCCTCTTATTTCATTGTGACGTCTAGTGATTAAGCCGCCGGTTTTACAGCAGAGGGCATGATCGATATTAAATAAATACAGTTTCATTGACTCGATACCTACTAGTATCTCCTGAACAGAGTTTCTTAATTTTACATGGGAAATGGTTTCGAGTACGTTCTTGTTTGATACAAAATGGGGAACGTTGTGAGAAGGGCACATCACTACTCCTGAAACATATTTACCAACCTACTTATTCACGTTATAACAAATTAAGGCATAAACGATTCATGCGAGGGCATTAATTAAGTACTTTATGATTCATAATTCTACTGCAAAGTAATCTTAAAGCAGAGAATAATTATGAAATTAAGCTATGTCAATTAATAAGTAATGGTAGTTCATTGTACAGATAATAAAATTCAATCACGTCTAGCTCATTCTTCTGATCTCTATTTTATTCGAGATTTTTCCATTGACTTGACATTGAAATGCATATTGAAGATGCCATATGAATATTTTATTTTATTATTATCATAAGATTGATTTGGGATATTTATTTACTGATGTAATTATTTTAGCATAAATATCTCGTATCGATATAATCAGCCACCAATGTGACTGAAAAGCGAAGATGATGATTTTGTTGAATTTTATTATGATAAATTATAGAATGACTGATATTTTCATAATCGCAAATATATTTTGACTTGTAAAAGTGTCCGTGATCCCTATTTCATGTTTTTTTACCGACTACGATATTGAGACATTGATAACACATACAAATAAATAAATATTAAGGGACTATCTTGCACAAATCAACCTATTCCCAAACTAAGCAAAGCTTGTATTATGGGTAGGTACTAGACGACGATATACATAATATATACGAATAATAATAAGAACAAATATTCAAGAATTTGAACCTAGGACGGACCGCGTCGTAAAATAATCAGTACCTAGATCAGTTATATTGTTTTGGTAATGACACCGTTAAAATTAAACTGATAATAATCCAATTTGCGACACCATTCAAGATCATAAAAATATTACCTAAAAAAAAATTACAACATCCCCAACACAATTAGCTGGTTATCATGAGACCCTTATTCAATCACTCATTGAGAAATAGCAAACAAAATAGAAAATACCAAAACTTGGAATTCTTAACTTCAATATTGGCTGATCTTAACACCTGTTCCAATTAAAGCTGAATATTTTCGAAAATACTGGTCCTATTTCTACCAAACATAGCTAAGCATCATCTCGACGGACAAGTCTTTCGATTAGAAAAAAAATCGGCAAGTGCGAGTCCGACTCGCGCACGAAGGGTTCCGTACCATAATCTATAACAAGTGTGTTCTATGGGAGCCCCCCTTAAATATTTATTTTATTTTATTTTTAGTATTTTTTTGTTATAGCGGCAATAGAAATACATCATCTGTGAAAATTTCAACTGTCTAGCTATCACCGTTCTTGAGATTCATCCTGGTGACAGACGGACGGACGGACAGCGAAGTCTCAGAAATAGGATCCCGTTTTTACCCTTTGGGTACGGAACCCTAAAAAACACTCAAATAATACGTTTGGGACATTGTCCTATCCCAGAAATGTCAACGGAGTTTTGATTTTAGAAGGCTGAAATTCGGAACAATAGGATAGTTTCGGAACAATACTTTGACAAGAACAACTCTTCACTGTGCCAATACAGGGGCATTGTTAACATTATTTAGTTAGCGCTAAATGGAATACAGAGGTTCTTAAATAATTAAGTACATTATACACATTCGTACGTCCTATTAAAGCAACATCCCGTTTTATCTTACACAGTTACAACCTAAGATATAGAGCATGTACAAATCCTTCCTCCCATTTTATGGGAAATAGAGATTTTCAAGTGTTTCTAAAGCCTGACCAGAAATATATGAGGATTGTCAAGAGGGCGCTATTTATAATGGCAACATTTTGCAACCAATCGCAACCCACTATAATGACATTAGTTTAAATACCTGTCAGTTCCACTATGTTAACCTCGTAATATCATTAAATGTAGGTAATGCACTCTTTTCCTGACTGTTTTTCGTGTAGTAAACACGTGTACACTTTATTTATAATCTTACGCTCACGACTGTGAATGGTTTTCGGCATTTTCTTTGGATAATTAAAAAAAAATGTGTTTTAAAAGAAATCACCACGATTGTGTTGACAAACCATCATAAAATCATTGCCAGTGTAAGAAATTAGTTCCAGTGAAATTCGGCAACATGGTGCATCCTCATATATTTCTGGTCAGGATTTATATTGCCTGCCTAGTGCCTGCCATAACGGCTTTTCTTGCCTCTTTCTTGATAATATATACTTCAGCGTTATTTTTTTAAATATTTTCTTTTACACTTTTTTGTATAATTTCTTGTGTAATTTTAAGGTTCAAATTGTTCATATAGTTATGTACTTATTTGGTTATGTATACAGTCGAGTTCATTTACATCTACACACTTACGAGAACAAAAATATCTGAACTCGACCCTATTGTCAGGAACATAAAGTCGTGTTCAGATATTTTTGTTCTCGTAAGTGTGTAGATGTAAATGAACTCGACTGTACATGAAAGTGAAAGAATTTTCAATCAATTAACATTAAAAAAACATATATCAATTAAATTAATTTATTAAGTAGGTACATGCGTGTTGTAACAAAATATATTTTCCTAACTATAAAGTTCACATTCAAATACTGAGCAATAATAGGACTTTTTTTAACTTTTACAATTTATTTTAAATTAATACCTACAGATAGTGAACAATAAATTACATTAATTAAAACAATATTGATAAATATCATGATAATGTATCGATAATGTCTAACTATTATAGTGTATCCCAAATAATATACCACCGCTAGAATATATCAAAAATAGTAAAATGTGGGGGTTGAATATTTTACTTCTCAAGAATTCATCGTTACTAGTACAACCATAGTGGTTGTCGTCAATAGTTCAGGAAAACCAATAGGTTAAAATATGGCATGTATTTAACGCGGCGACAAATTAATCTGATTTAGGGATTTATAAAAAATTAAAGGGGGTAGCAAAAATAATAAGTTGGCGACTAATTGCGGAGACTAATAAAGTAAAAAGTAGCATCTAAGTAATCAATTTTCGGCTTTGTTTCAATATAAACTAGCATCGAGTTTTGGCGACTGAATTAACTAATTAAGCGGAAACATGACAGCGGATAAAAAGTTGAAAATGGCCTACTCTAATTGTTCAATGGAGATTGCATATAAAATAAATCAAGGTCATAAAAAAAAAAAGGAGCGCTTTTTAGGGATATAAAAAAAAACCAACCTAACCTAACCCGGCCGAGTCAGATCTTCTGCTAATATTAGTCGCCAAGTCATTATTTATAGTACCTCGCCTATGATTTCAGTAATCTTGTTTATTATTTCTGCTACCTTAAAGTAGCTGCCATTATTTGAATTTTAAAATATCCTTAGTTTAAAGCTCATTTAATATAAATGATTGCCAAAATATTTAATCGCTGACAAGTTATTATTTTAGTTGCAAATAGTTTGCTGCTCTTTAATTTTTCTGTCGCCGCGAAAATAATAAGCCTTAAAATATTACAGGCGAAATTACCGCAAAACTAACTAGACCTTACGTCGTTTGTGATTAGACTTATTTTCATGCAGTTACTACCTACTGTAATACATGAGAGTAATTTTTACCTGATAATATCGATCGAATTTCATACATCACTATTGTCAAGCAAACCGAGCCGGCAAGAATTTAATTTTTAATTTTGGACTGACCATAAAGTATGCACCTGATTTTTTATCAATAAATTCAACATTCCCGAACATTTTTGAGAAAATCTAATTAGTCCTTCATAAGTTACTATGGCTGTGCCTGAAGTTTGGTATAATATTATTGAAATATTGCCTCATTTTTCTGGGGCATACTTATAAGTAAGACTTTTAAGATCCCCACAAAAAGTACAAGATCTTAGAAATATATGTTTTTTTTGTATTAATTATGAAAAACCAATAAAATCATTTCAATCATGGACGCGTTTCCATAAACATAGAAAGAAAGATAGAAAAATATTTATTCGGAAAAACAAACTTAATTACAGTAGCCGAAAATGTGTAGCGAATACAAACATATGTGTTTTATTAGCGTAGTTATAAATATTTACTGAACGGCCAATTAGTGTAAAAACGTGTTTTTTTTTATAAGACGCAGAATGTCGACAACGTTTTTTGAATATTTTTTTATTAGTTAAAAAAGAAATCTCTGGTACTTTGTTATATCACCGTTTGCAATTGTAAGTTGGGTAACTTTCGTACAAAATACACCAATATGATAGATTTTTTTTCGCTACTGTACATAAATAGTGACAAACAAAATTAAAACCATGAGATATAATAATTATGAATTTCCGCGAAAAAGTCCCACCTCAGCATAATGCTAGCTCGAGAGCTAGCGCTGATCTTCCGGCGTAGGGCTGCCATTCGCCTGGGTTTCCCCGGATTTGTTTTTTTTTTATGTCATAGGGGGCAAACGAGCAAACGAATCGCCTGATGGAAAGCGATTACCGTCGCCCATAGAGACCTGCAACACCAGAGGAGTCACAAGTGCGTTGCCGGCCTTTCAGGTGGGCTCTTTTCTTGAAGGTTTGAAGGTCGTATCGGTCCGGAAATACCGCAAGCGACAATTCATTCCACAATGCAGTCGTGCGAGGCAGGAAATTTCTAGAAAAGCGCACAGTTGTGGACTGCCAACTATCTAAGTGGTGAGGATGAAAGGATTGTCGCGTAGAACGATGGCGGAAAGAAGCGGCAGGAATCAATCCGAACAACTCCTCGTTTCCCCGGTTTGGAGGTTGCGGGGAAAACCCTAACAGTTTTTATGTGAGGAAATACCATAATGAATTAATTATTTACCAGCATTATTGTGTACAAAGTAGTAGGTCAAAACCGTATAAATAATACAAAGCGCAGTCAAGGCACTAGTTTCATTCAGCATAACAGCGTAAAGCGATTGTTTTTTTTATTTTATTTTCGGACACGTTCGGGGAAAAAATGCGATTTACGCCAAATTTCCGGGTTTTTTTAAGTCTTTTCCGGGTTTGGCTAATTTAGAGATGGCAGCCCTATTCTGGAGGGACCATAAGGTGGCGCCAACGCCACGGAGAGCTGCATGCACACCACATGAGAGCGAATATAATATAATGTAATAGGTTCACTAATATGTTCCATAAAATTGATACTCATAAATTCATTTTGTATAACAACCTTCGACAGAAACATCATTTTTCCGAATTTTATTTTGCATATTTTGTTTCTCATAATATGAGACATCTTGCTAGTGATATTGTTCACTACATGGCACGTCACTGACGTGCTAAAATCATTTGTCGTTGAATGTACTACAAACGAGGCCTGCTGCGCTGTTTTTGTGGCACCATCACACACTCCGCTTATATAGGTATCGCACTGTTGCAAAGTACAATCAATTTCCTTTGCTAAATCAGACCTCACTAATGAAATTTGGCTTGCAGAATCTAAAACCGCCTTGACATAAACAAAATCGCCTTGTTTATTAATTAATTTTACTTTAACTGTTGGCAAAAGTACATTATCATTAATTTTATTTTGCATATTTTGTTTCTCATAATATGAGAAACAAAATATGTTATGTTATTTTGTTTCTCATAATATGAGAAACAAAATATGCAAAATAAAATTCGGAGAAATGATGTTTCTGTCGAAGGTTGTTATACATTCGTATTCTGCCATATGAATGTTCTAATATAAAAAATTATATGAAATCACAATATTATTGTGATTTCATATATTTTTTTATATTAGACTAGCGGCCGCCCGCGACTTCGTCCGCGTAGATTTTTGATGATGACAAAGACATTAAAATAGGTAAGTGAATTTTATTCTTAGTTAAAATGGTCTAGACATATTACATTTCAAACAGTGGCAGACACTGATATGCAATTGTTAAAGAATTTTAGAAGATTTTCCAATTAGATTACGGGAATTGTTTGCAGGATGCTTAATATTTATTCCGTCAGTTACCTGATGCTTTTAATCTTTGGCAAAAATGACTCTGCAAGATATAGAGCGACGCATGGATTTGGAGTTAGAAAATGGGGATCTTAGTTATTATGAGTGAAATTTAAAAAAAATGTTAAATATCGTTGTTTTAACAAACAATCTTAAACTCAGCACTGGAAATCGAGAGATGGAGGCAGTTTAATGAAGAGTATCTCTTTCAACAATAATAAATAATAAACTTTATTTCAAAACAATAATAAATAATGACCTCTTTTCATAAGAAGGCATCACTGGTATTTGTACACGCCGGCCTGGCTATTAAACGAAAAGAGTTGTGTGGCGGAGTTCCCGAGGCTGGCCAAAATGTTTCTAAATGGTCTAGCAGGTACCCCAGTTATTAAAAAGGCTAGTGTTCAAAGAAAGTGCTGAAATGTGACCATTAAAAACTAAATGCACATAAGTGAATTTAATGATGCGATTACTATTTTGGTCTACAGGCTAGTAGATTGTTTGAAGAGTGATTCAATATATTCTGGTTACAGTTCTCTATATTTCTCAAGAAGCTAAATAAAGTAAGAATAGGTATATAAAGTATAGATTATTCATGTGCTGATAGACAACTCACTAAATATAGGAACACATAAAGTTTGGAACACAATTAATAAGAGACAGCACTAAGAAAATATTGTTGACAGTCAACCATAGAAAAGGGGGTGCAAGTTCGTTTTAAAAAAAGGACGTAGTCACTGGGTAGAAGACAGGAAATAAAAAAAATATAAACTGGTAACCTTAGCGTAACACTTCTTTATAAACAACATTAGCGGCCCCATACAAACTTTGCACCCCTTTTTAACCCCCTTAGAGGTGAAATTTTCCAAAACGCTGAAATTACTTTTTTGTATTTGATTAAGTAAGCTTTCTACAAAGTTTCAAGTCTCTAGTTAAAAAAATAAAGTTCCTCCCATATAAATATTGCACCCCTTTTTAACCCCCTTAGGGGTGAAATTTTCCAAAACGCTGAAAGTACTTTTTGTGTTTTTGAATAAGTAATCTTTCTACAAAGTTTCAAGTTCCTAGCTTGAAAAAAAAAAACTTGTATCCCATACAAACTTCCATCCCCTTTTTAACCCTCTTAGGGGTTTAATTTTTCAATATCGCTTCTTATCTCTAGCCCACGTTATAAAAGTAACCTACTGTGCAAAAATCAACAATCTAACATTAGTAGTTTCGGCTGTGCGTTGATGAGTCAGTCAGGACTTCTTCTTTTATATATATAGATTAATAATTTAAACCAACTTTTTGAAGTGAATAATACCTACTTTTCCCCGAGTTGTAGGTAGTAAGGTCAACCGGGGTAATGGCGTCACCATTATTTTTGATATTTTATACTCTCATTTAACCCCAAGTTATGAAATATTTAATTAGTGTATAGAAATATTCTTACGCGCTGTGCTTCCTGTGGCTTTTTTTAATAAATATTTTATTCTATTTAATAAATAATGACCTCTTTTCATAAGAAGGCATCACTGGTATTTGTACACGCCGGCCTGGCTATTAAACGAAAAGAGTTGTGTGGCGGAGTTCCCGAGGCTGGCCAAAATGTTTCTAAATGGTCTAGCAGGTACCCCAGTTATTAAAAAGGCTAGTGTTCAAAGAAAGTGCTGAAATGTGATCATTAAAAACTAAATGCACATAAGTGAATTTAATGATGCGATTACTATTTTGGTCTATAGGCTAGTAGATTGTTTGAAGAGTGATTCAATATATTCTGGTGCTACAGTTCTCTATATTTCTCAAGAAGCTAAATAAAGTAAGAATAGGTATATAAAGTACAGATTATTCATGTGCTGATAGACAACTCATTAAATATAGGAACACATAAAGTTTGGAACACAATAAATAAGAGACAGCACTAAGAAAATATTGTTGACAGTCAACCATAGAAAAGGGGGTGCAAGTTCGTTTTAAAAAAAGGACGCAGTCACTGGGTAGAAGACAGGAAATAAAAAAAATATAAACTGATAACCTTAGCGTAACACTTCTTTATAAACAACATTAGCGGTGTTCCCCATACAAACTTTGCACCCCTTTTTAACCCCCTTAGAGGTGTAATTTTCCAAAACGCTGAAATTACTTTTTTTGTTTTTGATTAAGTAAGCTTTCTACAAAGTTTCAAGTCTCTAGTTCAAAAAATAAAGTTACTCCAATAGAAACATTGCACCCCTTTTTAACCCCCTTAGGGGTGAAATTTTCCAAAACGCTGAAAGTACTTTTTGTGTTTTTGAATAAGCAATTTGTCTACAAAGTTTCAAGTCTCTAGCTTCAAAAAAAAAGTTTCCCCCATACAAACTTTGCACCCCTATTTAACCCTCTTAGGGGTGGTATTTCCAAAAATCCCTTCTTATCTCTAGCCCACGTTATAAAAGTAACCTACTTTGCAAAAATCAACTGTCTAACATTAGTAGTTTCGGCTGTGCGTTGATGAGTCAGTCAGGACTTCTTCTTTTATATATATAGATTATATTCATATGGCAAAATATGAATAAACGTGATATTTACATGTCCGAATAGTTATTTCGAAGAAATTTATATCTCATAATATTTATAGTTCGATTCTGTTATGGTCGCAGTTCTAACCTAACCTAACCCATTAAGTTCGGTTCTAATCTAACCTACTTTACTGGCAGCAGTTCGGTTCTGTTGTGGTCACAGTTCTAACCTAACCTAACCCATTAAGTTCGGTTTTAACCTAACCTACTTTACTGGCAGTAGTCCGGTTCTTTTGTGGTCGCAGTTCTAACCTAACCTAACCCATTAGGTTCGGTTCTAACCTAACCTACTTTACTGGCAGCAGTTCCGTTCTGTTGTGGTCGCAGTTCTAACCTAACCTAACCTTACCCAATAATGTCGGTTCTAACCTAGCCTACTTTAATGGCAGCAGTTCGGTTCTGTAGTGGTCACAGTTCTAACCTAACCTAACCCATCAAGTTCGGTTTTAACCTAACCTACTTTACTGGCAGCAGTTCGGTTCTGCTGTGGTCGCAGTTCTAACCTAACCTAACCCTGGGTACCACCTCCAGTAGAGTCGGGCATGCTGTCAGGACTGGCCTGGCAGTATCCAATGAGGATTTCCTCCTCCCGCAAAAAAAAACCATTTTACTGGTATCAGTTTAGTTAATAATCGCCTAATCTAACCTAAAACCTAAACTAGTTTCCTAGCACTCGTCTGTTCCGCAAACTATGTCTTTATGCCATAATAAATTCGGCGATATTAATGTTCTGCCATATAAATTTATGTGAAATAAAAGTCGGTGATACTAGTGTTCTGCCATTTAAAATTATGCGAAATTAATAGTATGCTAACTGACAATCATGATACATATATATTATGATTATGCTAAAGAATCATTCTGCTAAAAATGTTTCGGTGGTAGCTGATATGCGAAATGTATTTCGGAGAATCGATATTATGCAAGATAAAGGGAACTCAATGTAATAATACTAATAATAATATAAAGCCTGACCACTAATATATGAGGGTTGTCAAGAGGGCGCTATTTATGCATACCTGTGCTAACTCGGGGCACGTTCATAGGGATTTGATATCCATAAAAAATATGTCGATATATAAATATATTTTTCTACTCCAGTACTTTTTTCTGTCATTTATATAGTTACTAACTCTAATATAAAGACATAAATTATGAAAGTCTGTAAAAGTCTATACTCTACTGCTCAAAAACACACTGCTAACCGATGTTATAATGTCGCCAAAAAACCATCACTTAGTACCTCAGATTACATGATGAACAGCTGCATTCAAACAATTTGCAAATTAAAAAAAAAACTTTTGTACTAAGGCATTGGTGCCAACTTAAAAAAGAAGTTTTATCTTCAGTGCATGGATGTTTAGTATAGTGAACGATACCTTTATGTATAAGTTAAATTTTTTTGACAGATGTTTAGTATGGTGATCGTATACCTTTATGTATAAGTTAATATTTTTTTGACAGATGGATGTCAATAAAAAAAAAGTTTATCAGAGACAATTTTTCTTTTTAATTTTGTTGATTCCGAGCGGGAACATTTAATTATTTTCTTTGTTGTTTATTTGCATTTTATTTATGAAATGTCGAGTCGTAGAAAAAGTATTGTATGCAACGTTGTATAAGTAGGTCAAAAAACGCTCGTGGCATCTTTCTTACGATGTTCGCTGCGCTCACATCGTAACCCATGCCACTCGCGTTTTTTGCCCCCTCTTATACAACGGTTGCATAAAATACTATACTACGTGTGATCGTTGAATATTCTCGATTACCATAAAAAAGTTCGATATAACGTCTGATAAAGTGAATATTTTCATCTAGACGGCAATATTCTATACCGACGAATATGGAAAAAAGATTCATTAAATACTTACTATGAAAACTATTTCAAAATAGACGAATAATGGAGGTTTCATTGTTTGGTAACATTTAGATCTTGACAGTAACATCGATATATTTTTGTCGATAAAATATTTTGCTACGGTAACCTATCGAAGTTCCGAAACACACTTGTCCGATTTTCACTTGTCCGAAAACGGTTAACCGAATTCTTATAATCCATATACTTTGTTAACCATACTTTTGAAATGTCGCCAGTTTGTTTTCCCACATTAACGTTTTCCCGAAACTCGATAACCAGAAGAACGATTGCCAACTTTATTATTTGACAACTGCTTTGTTAACCACCTTTTCATGATTCCGATGCTACGTAAAATCGAAAATGTTCCCTAATACCTATCATTTTACCGTCACGATTAAAAACCCATTAATCTAGTTCTAAGGCAAGTCCGACTTGGCTTAGGTTAGGTACGACGACGACCGTAGCGAGGAGGAGTGTTAGGTTGAACTGGGACCCTAAAATGAAATTTGATTTGCTCCGACATGGTACAATTTCGATTTTTTGATACAGTGGGATAATAATATTTCGGATTTAATACTTGTCGGCATAAAAAGTAGTTTAATAAGTGTCGATTTGAATCAAATGCGAAATAAAATTGCATCGAACTGAGAAATGGGAAAATAATAATACCTATGGGAAATGTAATTTCGGGCAAACAAAATTTCGGGCAACTAATAAAATACGAAACGTTTTCGGGATTTTAATATTCGGAATTACAATTTTCGAGTTTAAGATAGGTAACCTTTTGCTACATCATTTTAGTGGTTACTATTATCTTGTAGAAACTTTTTTGACATATATTTGTTTTGCATAACGATACTTGGCAGAAGTAACGTTTGGCAGAAACATCTTACGCAGAGTACGCTTTGGCATAAATAATATCGCAGATTTTTATAATACCGAATCTTATATTGGCATAATGTTGATGAGCATAACAGTCTTCTAAACGAGTAGTACTTTCGCAGATATTTTTTTTGCATAATATTTTAGGCGGCATAAAGTTGTCAAGCCGAATACCATTTGATTCCAAGATAGACTTCATTGTCTTATCTTGTTGTACAGGACATATGCGGAATACCTAACCTAATCCAAGTCGGACCTGCCCTAAGGTGCAATCAGTACCTAATTTATGCATTACAAATTGTTGTGATTACACATTTTGTCCATGGAGTGGTATGGTAGCCCGCCGATGCCGCGCGGCTCGCTCGCTTCGCTCGCTCGATAGGGTCTCAGTTCAACCTAACACTCCTCCTCGTTTCGCTCGTCGTCGTACCTAACCTAATCCAAGTTGGACCTGCCCTAAGATGCAATCAGTACCTAATTTATGCATTACAAATTGTTGTGATTAAAAATTTAGTGGCAGTTGCCCCGCGGCGGCAAGATACTAACACTGCTCCTCGAACCGCTCGTCGTCGTACCTAACGGTACTTACATTCCACTACGTAAAGTTTACTTAACGCACTTTTCTGCTAGTAGAAAATAATTATGCTATTGTAATCGTATGCTATAGGATTATTATGGTACATAAAATTATGCTAAACCAAAGTCGGCCAAAGAGATATTCTACAAAACAATGTGCTGCAAAATGTGTCGTATGCGAGGTAGTAGTAATGCCAACTATACCTTTATGCCATCTTACCATTCGACCGAAAGTGTTTCTGCGAAACGTGTTATGCGAAGTGTGTTTCTGACCAATATTATTCTGCCAGATGAGGGTAACCCCATTTTAGTATCGTTGCCCCGAGTTAGCACATGTTTATAAGCTGGGTCCATATTGGCTCACATAAAATTGATCCTCCGAATTTTTCTTCTACTACCGATTTGTAGTCAGAATCATCACTCTTCCGAATTTTTAACTTCATACATTTGTCCCTCATAAATTTGTACTACTACCTACCGAGTTTATAATAGACAGTTTTCAGAACATCGTAATGCATAATGTCGTCACTAAGATTATGTGTGTATTACTCATAATGCTGATTTTCATATTTCTTTTATTCAGAATCATAAATTACGATAAACTTGTCAATCATAACATTTTATTATCATCATATTCATAATACTTGTTTTGAGTTATAGCGAGTTAAGTGTACATGCAAGCAAGCATGCACGCATTTTGACGCTACGCTATACGTGGTTACAATACAAACCTAACCTAACCTACAGTTTTCGGTTTTCGAACCACGTTCCATTTTGGCGCAGCTCTTCCTAACGGCATTATACACTTAGTAAATAAAGTTTCTTCCCGAATCCATCCTGGCTCTGCATTTGCTTATAAAAATTTGATGTAATAGTAGATTATTTACAAGTGTTCATGCAAGCAAGCAGGCAAGCATTTTGACGCTCCGCTCGCTTCGCTCGCTCCGCTATACGTGGTCATAATACAAACCTAACCTAACCTACAGTTTTCGGTTTTTGAGCCACGTTGCATTTTGTCACAATCTGCTTATAAAATATAGGATTGTGGAGTTTATGAGTACAAACTAGTCTGCTTAAAAAAATTGTAACAGTGAAAAATAGGATCAAAAGCAGTTATGATGAATAAATGTATGAAAACAAAAAGTAGTATTAGATATTTATGATAATTGACATTATGATTTTAAATGGTTCGGAGTTATGATCGGTAGTAATAGTGACTAAGTATAAATAGTGACTATTATGATGAAAAATTGTATGAGTAACATTTTCGGAGTTCCAATAATCGGGGTTGATAAATTATGTGAACTTTGGCGCACCCTTATAAGCTGGGTGCGTCTATTACTATTACATCAAATTTTTATAAGCAAATGCAGAGCCAGGATGGATTCGGGAAGAAACTTTATTTACTAAGTGTATAATGCCGTTAGGAAGAGCTGCGCCAAAATGGAACGTGGTTCGAAAACCGAAAACTGTAGGTTAGGTTAGGTTTGTATTGTAACCACGTATAGCGTAGCGTCAAAATGCGTGCATGCTTGCTTGCATGTACACTTAACTCGCTATAACTCAAAACAAGTATTATGAATATGATGATAATAAAATGTTATGATTGACAAGTTTATCGTAATTTATGATTCTGAATAAAAGAAATATGAAAATCAGCATTATGAGTACACACATAATCTTAGTGACGACATTATGCATTACGATGTTCTGAAAACTGTCTAAGTATTATAAACTCGGTAGGTAGTAGTACAAATTTATGAGGGACAAATGTATGAAGTCAAAAATTCGGAAGAGTGATGATTCTGACTACAAATCGGTAGTAGAAGAAAAATTCGGAGGATCAATTTTATGTGAGCCAATATGGACCCTTATAAGCTTTATATGGCAACAGTTTTGCAACTGTCAGTATAGTCTGAAAACATAATATTGGCAACTGTTTGTTAGGGTTCCGTACCCAAAGGGTAAAAACGGGACCCTATTACTGAGACTTCGCTGTCCGTCCGTCCGTCCGTCCGTCTGTCACCAGGCTGTATCTCAACAACGATGATAGCTAGACAGTTGAAATTTTCACAGATGATGTATTTCTATTGCCGCATATAATAACAAATACTAAAAATAAAATAAAATAAATATTTAAGGGGGCTCCCATACAACAAACTTGTTATAGATTATATATATATATATATATGTATAGGTACGGAACCCTTCATGCGCGAGTCGGGCTCGCACTTGCCCAATTTTTTTTCTATTACATGTTTACTTTAAAAATTAGACTTAAGACTTCCAATTGCTGTGCCCTACTAGGGCCCATGAGAAACTTAGTAACTACCGTAAGAGCGAAATGTAACCATGGATGCAATAAATAAATAAATTATTTTCTTTCTACTTCTTGAAGATCATTGAAATAGTGACAGTTAATTAGCTAAAAATAAATTTTGCGTAACACATCATTTTTACAACACCAACCAACCTATCGCAACAGCACCATAATGACATTAGTTTAAATACCTGTTAGTTCTGATGTTGACTTCGTAACATAATTTAATGGAATGCTCTCTTTCCCTGACTGTTTTTCGTGTAGTATAATAATTTCGTGCAGTATAGTAATACGTCTACATTTTATTTATAATATTACGCTCACGACTGTGAATGGTTTTCGGCATTTTGTTTGGATATTTTTACCCTAGCTCCACACTACTCTTAAAGATTTAAAAAACGTAAACAAACCACCACGAATGACATTGCCAATATTGACAAACAATGATAAAATCATTGCCAGTGTAAGAAGTTAGTTCCAGTGAAATTCCACAACATGGTGCATTCTCATATATTTCTGGTCAGGCTTTACAGTACGACACAAAAGAGTAGACAGTAAAAAGTGGCAATACTGTAATGTCGTCTCTTTAAGATTGATTAGAAAGGAATGACACTTCAGTATTGCCACTTTTTAATATCTACTCTTTTGTGTCGTACTGTAATAGGATGAATAAATGATGCTCACCCTGTCATAGTTTTATTAATTTACGCTTAGTAGTACACTAACAAATTTCACCCCTTAGAGCTCGCGCAGACAGACAGCGGTCGGGAGTTCTGAGTTCGGAGTTCAAAGATCTGCGTTCTTTAGAACGTACTGGGTCTATACGGCAACGCACACAGCGGACCGTCAGACCGCGGCGGTCAAACCGAAACGTCGCGTTCTAAGAGTTCTTTTTTCCGCCGAGACTGAGAACGCGTGAACGGCACAATGTCTGCAAATATGGAAAAGTTGATGGAATTAGTTAGGGAAAGGAGTTTATTATACGATTTAAGTGATGTAGACTATAAAACCATGACGAAAAAGCCGAAGCTAGGCTTCAAGTTGTCACAGCAATGGGATTTGGAGAGAGCAAGAGAAATCTCATTTTAGAAGCTACTAAGCTCCATAAGAGCAATAATTCTTCATCGGAAGATTAACTTTCTAGTGACATGTTGCATGTAAAAAGACACAAACGAAACTAGAACGCGAGAATTTGAACGCCACTTATATGCGTCGGAACTCTTGAGCGGTCAACGGTCACTAGAACGTGGAACTCAAACTGAACTCTGACCGCTCTCTGTCTGCGCGAGCTTTTAAGTTCGTTATTTAACGATTTGAAATACTCGTATACACGTAACAAGTTAAGAAATTGACAAAATGAGAATGCAGACTAAGTATACCTAAACGTTAGGACCTAAATAAAACAATTTTGTATTATACATACTTCTTCTAGCATAAATATTGGCGGTCCCGTTTTATTCAATACAATGCGAGAAAGACAAGTGACAAGCGAAGTCTTTTCTTTTGTTGTTTGTTTTTTTATTTTTTGCCTGTATGCATTTACAAGTGAAGTAGAACTGACATTACAGCTTTTTCGCACTTCTTACGACTGCAGTCGACTCGTGTGGTTTCTGTAATGGACTACTCGCAATTCTTCTTTACAGCTACAGATGTGTATACGTAGAACTTTGACATTCTACTATAAAGTATAATAGTCTCGTTGCTTATATCTATGATACGTGTGAAACAGCTCAAAAGATACAAATTCGATTATAACCAGGTACCATGGTCAAAATCGACGGAACATAGCCTCTGCATCGCAGCCAAGCCTCTCGCTCTCTCATCAGTGCCTTCTTTCAGCCTCCTAATCTCCGCCTCCTCATTGCCACACTCGTACACTAAATAATCGTTATAATAATTAACATCGACAAACCTGACGCTCTCGAACATTCTAGAATCAGTCTTTTCCTCAAGGGGTCGGCCGGTAGGCGGTTAGCGTCAGTCTTCGCAGAAGCTCACGACTGGTGCAGAGTGATGGTCGCGTTGGGGGACGAAGCAGGCGCAGGCGGGGGGACCTGGTGAAGAAAGGGCGGATCCAGGCCCCAGGGAGCCCCCGCATGAGAGGCGCGCGCGGTCCCGAATGCTCTGGATGGAACGCTGCGGGTTCCACCATGGGTCAGTTTCTTCGGGTTCTGATAACCTGTTCAGGGCTGGTTCTGAAATATTTCAAGAAGGTTAGCATTCCATGATTATACACTGAGTGCCACTAACTGGGTAAGATCAAGAGACATCGTTAGCCTTATTCATGATCACCGCGAGGCAGTCCTGACAAGACTGAAACGAAGTAGAAGGAATTGTATTATTTTAAAGGGAATTAATAAGGTAAGTTAATCATCATTCAAATTCAGAAATACAACACTCGAAAGTCTACGTGTTGGCTACTTTGGAGTTGTTCAAATGTCAAAATAAAAAAATGCATAAACAGATTAGAAGTGTCTTTAATTTCTAAAGTGGTGGGTATAGTTGTCTCTAAGTTCCTTAATAAAAAAGAAGCACCATTGAAAACTTCCAACGTACCTAATCTACAAAAATATAAAGGTGAAGACTAAGATGAAGACAAAACCCTTATTTTCTAACCCTAACACAAGATTGAATTGCGCAATTAATCCTCATAGCAATAAACGGAATGTTCCGAACGTTTGGAAATGTTGATCAGTTCTTATTCTTATACCTATTACTTTGAATAAAATCGAAAAGTTTTAGAATTTCTGAAGCCTTTGCAAACTTTTAGAATCTTATTTAAATTAGCGTTTTGCAGGGTTGTCTGAACGTTTTACCCTCTTTTTTCGTCAGGGGTTAAAAACGGAAAGGATAATCGAAATGGGAAAAATTCAAAGGAGTTACACAGGTTTTTATGCGATGAATGAGTCCTATTCTCGGGTCTTTTTTTCTGAATATAGGTTATTACTTATTAAAAATTGGTTTATCCCAATTGGGCCATACACAGCCGAAAAAACAAAAGTAGTCTTTCCTGTGGTCTAAAGTTGATAGCATCTAAGTTATGTTTTTACGTGACTCTTTCTCGCGCGTGATAAGTTACCTATCTCTTTCTTCGCAGTACTGTGAGAGCACTCTCTCACAGTACGGGCGATGCTATGTCGCGCGACAAGAGTCACGAACGTTAGTTGTGCTAGACGGGCTGCCTTCTATACATTACTTGTGTACTTTGATTGATTTTACATACAAAATATGATTAATAGCCACATTTATAAGGATTCGTCCCATTACTACACACCCACACTAAAAAAAATACAACTTTTAGTGGGTTGGTGTGGCTAACAAGACTTTTAGTGGGTTGGAGTGGCTAACAATTATTTTTTACATTTTCATAGACATTATATGTTTTCCATTTAACCCAAGGGTCTAAAACGACCACTTAAGGCCCTCTTTTGCCAAGCTAAAATACCCTACTTTTTGAGCACGAGAGGCGAAAAGCATCGTATCCATTTCCGGACACTCCACACAGGCTGGGTGATCTTATATTACTCTGTTTTTCACTTGTTTTTTTCCGTTACGTCAAGAATTTGGCTCCGCGATTCGCATTCATATTAAAAATACTTTACCGAAAAAATAAAGACAAGTAGCTCAGCCCCGAAAGCCCGACATTAATCTTAAACACGCAAAGGGACAATTCTCTCAAATATCATCGGAATTTGGAACTTACTAGCTTATGGCCTGCGTAAGCGAAATGAGGTTATCAGGAATTCAAGAAGGAAAATATCACGAGATAGTTTTTCATACCCTCAGAAATATGTACATAGTGTCAATTTTGGCTCTCAAAGGCCCTCTCAATGAAAACTATTTTGTAAAGCTTTTGAAATATAAGTAGTCAGTTCTCAAAGGACTTTAATTGATTATTTTATGTAATTCGTATTACCTTTAAAAAATGTTAATTATGTTCTGACATCTATTGCTTCTTGACATCTTCTATCGTTTATTTCATATTTGAATATTTTGCAGATTATTTTTAATTTTATTTATTTCATGATATCAGTGTATTTTAATGTGTAGATTAAGTTAGATATAAGTATAATTTCAAACACAATGTATATTGTTATTGAATAAATAAATCAGTGCTTCCAGTGAAAGTGTGACCAAAAACCTCAATTACATAAATCGGGCTCAGCAGAATAGAAATTAAATACTACTAGCGAATAAATTACTGTAAACAGAATAGGAGCGGAGCGGAGATTTGTAAAAAGGACCAAGCATATTTCTTAGATTTAAATGCACCAAGCACAAGTCTGTGCCTTCCATCTCAAGAACAAACATGCATCTAGAGAGCTAAATATTGAATGAGAGGGTTGCCAGCTGGGCAATTCTATCACACCAAGGTAACACTGTAACACTAGACAGATCCGAGACCTATAAAAATACTGTTTTGAAGCAGTGTTTGAAGATTTGGAAAAACGTATATATCATACTTAAGGATCTTGCGATTATAAAATCGTTTTCAGCACCATGATTGGATAAATTTCGCTCGATAGAAAATAATCCCAAAGTTACCTCTATTTGTAATATTTTTTCAGTGGTAAGGCTAAAATACGAACTTTCTTTGCCCGTCTTTTGCGTAAATGTATGGATACTAACATTATCTAGGTAAATTCGCTAGGATTGTCTCGATAAAATTATTTATTTAATCACTAGAAGTAAAAACCTACCAAAACTCGTCGCGCGTCAGCGCTTGAAGAGACCTTCGTTAATTTGTTCCGCGCGACCACGGTCGCACAATATCGCCTTAAGTAACGTAAGAGTTCCCTGACAACGTCTAGTATTCAACACCAAAAGGCCCAAAGCCCGCCTTGATGCTTGGAAATCGCAAGTAAACGAGACTCCTCTACCAATGACACATTTGACGCCTGGTGCTGAACAGAAATTGATCACATGGTCACGGTCCCTACACAGATTGAGAACGAGTGTCAGACGGTCTAAAGATAATCTGGTGAGATGGAGAATTAGATCTGAACAGAGCGACGCATCCTGCGAGTGTGGCGTACCTACTCCAATATAATGATTGCCCTTTGAAAAAAGACAATTCCCGAGGGATAGAAGTGGCAACGCATTGGCAAAATAGCATTTAGTCTAGCATTTGATCCCTTCACACGAGGACACACAAATGGCCCTGGCCGGGATTCGAACCCAGGACCACCGGCTCAGTAGGCAGATGCACTACAAACTGCGCCAACCACGTCATTAGAATATAATAGAATAGAATAGAGTAGAATAGAATAGAATAGAATAGAATAGAATAGAATAGAATAGAATAGAATAGAATAGAATAGAATAGAATAGAATAGAATAGAATAGAATAGAATAGAATAGAATAGAATAGAATAGAATAGAATAGAATAGAATAGAATAGAATAGAATAGAATAGAATAGAATAGAATAGAATAGAATAGAATAGAATAGAATAGAATAGAATAGAATAGAATAGAATAGAATAGAATAGAATAGAATAGAATAGAATAGAATAGAATAGAATAGAATAGAATAGAATAGAATAGAATAGAATAGAATAGAATAGAATAGAATAGAATAGAATAGAATAGAATAGAATAGAATAGAATAGAATAGAATAGAATAGAATAGAATAGAATAGAATAGAATAGAATAGAATAGAATAGATAGAATAGAATAGAATAGAATAGAATAGAATAGAATAGAATAGAATAGAATAGAATAGAATAGAATAGAATAGAATAGAATAAAATAGAATAGAATAGAATAGAATAGAATAGAATAGAATAGAATAGAATAGAATAGAATAGAATAGAATAGAATAGAATAGAATAGAATAGAATAGAATAGAATAGAATAGATAGAATAGAATAGAATAGAATAGAATAGAATAGAATAGAATAGAATAGAATAGAATAGAATAGAATAGAATAGAATAGAATAGAATAGAATAGAATAGAATAGAATAGAATAGAATAGAATAGAATAGAATAGAATAGAATAGAAATAGAATAGAATAGAATAGAATAGAATAGAATAGAAATAGAATAGAATAGAATAGAATAGAATAGAATAGAATAGAATAGAATAGAATAGAATAGAATAGAATAGAATAGAATAGAATAGATAGAATAGAATAGAATAGAATAGAATAGAATAGAATAGAATAGAATAGAATAGAATAGAATAGAATAGAATAGAATAGAATAGAATAGAATAGAATAGAATAGAATAGAATAGAATAGAATAGAATAGAATAGAATAGAATAGAATAGAATAGAATAGAATAGAATAGAATAGAATAGAATAGAATAGAATAGAATAGAATAGAATAGAATAGAATAGAATAAGATAGAATAGAATAGAATAGAATAGAATAGAATAGAATAGAATAGAATAGAATAGAATAGAATAGAATAGAATAGAATAGAATAGAATAGAATAGAATAGAATAGAATAGAATAGAATAGAATAGAATAGAATAGAATAGATAGAATAGAATAGAATAGAATAGAATAGAATAGAATAGAATAGAATAGAATAGAATAGAATAGAATAGAATAGAATAGAATAGAATAGAATAGAATAGAATAGAATAGAATAGAATAGAATAGAATAGAATAGAATAGAATAGAATAGAATAGAATAGAATAGAATAGAATAGAATAGAAATAGAATAGAATAGAATAGAATAGAATAGAATAGAATAGAATAGAATAGATAGAATAGAATAGAATAGAATAGAATAGAATAGAATAGAATAGAATAGAATAGAATAGAATAGAATAGAATAGAATAGATAGAATAGAATAGAATAGAATAGAATAGAATAGAATAGAATAGAATAGAATAGAATAGAATAGAATAGAATAGAATAGAATAGAATAGAATAGAATAGAATAGAATAGAATAGATAGAATAGAATAGAATAGAATAGAATAGAATAAAATAGAATAGAATAGAATAGAATAGAATAGAATAGAATAGAATAGAATAGAATAGAATAGAATAGAATAGAATAGAATAGAATAGAATAGAATAGAATAGAATAGAATAGAATAGAATAGAATAATAGAATAGAATAGAATAGAATAGAATAGAATAGAATAGAATAGAATAGAATAGAATAAATAGAATAGAATAGAATAGAATAGAATAGAATAGAATAGAATAGAATAGAATAGAATAGAATAGAATAGATAGAATAGAATAGAATAGAATAGAATAGAATAGAATAGAATAGAATAGAATAGAATAGAATAGAATAGAATAGAATAGAATAATAGAATAGAATAGAATAGAATAGAATAGAATAGAATAGAATAGAATAGAATAGAATAGAATAGAATAGAATAGAATAGAATAGAATAATAGAAAAGAATAGAATAGAATAGAATAGAATAGAATAGAATAGAATAGAATAGAATAGAATAGAATAGAATAGAATAGAATAGAATAGAATAGAATAGAATAGAATAGAATAGAATAGAATAGAATAGAATAGAATAATAGAATAGAATAGAATAGAATAGAATAGAATAGAATAGAATAGAATAGAATAGAATAGAATAGATAATAGAATAGAATAGAATAGAATAGAATAGAATAGATAGAATAGAATAGAATAGAATAGAATAGAATAGAATAGAATAGAATAGAATAGAATAGAATAGAATAGAATAGAATAGAATAGAATAGAATAGAATAGATAATAGAATAGAATAGAATAGAATAGAATAGAATAGAATAGAATAGAATAGAATAGAATAGAATAGAATAGAATAGAATAGAATAGAATAGAATAGAATAGAATAGAATAGAATAGAATAGAATAGAATAGAATAGAATAGAATAGAATAGAATAGAATAGAATAGAATAGAATAGAATAGAATAGAATAGAATAGAATAGAATAGAATAGAATAGAATAGAATAGAATAGAATAGAATAGAATAGAATAGAATAGAATAGAATAGAATAGAATAGAATAGAATAGAATAGAATAGAATAGAATACTCTTTAATGCACACCTCAAGAAGAAAGAAATACAAATACAGATGACACTTAACATTACAATAGAGGCAAACAATAGGCGATCTTATCGCTAAAACGCGATCTCCTGCAGACAACCTAAATGATGATTAGTGTGTATTATAATGAATCTTTGTCTGTAAAAATACATTGTGAATAAAAATAACGGGTACGCGTTTGTTTGCTCCCTCATATTATTTTCCCTTGACTACGTTGGACTAATAAAAAAATATTAGGACGCCAACTGAATTTTTATGGAAACCTTCATAAAAGAAATGACGTAAACAGAATTTCACGAAACAGCTAAAAAGTTCAGAATATGCTAAATTGTCTTTCATGTGATTGAATATTATGTCGTTGAATTAACGAGGCAGATTTGTAAGGGCTAAAATATTTAGAAATCTCTTACCAGACGCTCTCAATACAAAGGTATAAGGGAACATTAGCATAGGTATGAATTGTCAAAATAAAGCAAACAATACATACCTAGGTACTTATTCAAATATGAATTATTTATTATCCCGTAGCTCGCCGCCGAGCAAAATTATCAAGGATTTGATCAAATATCGTATATTTGATCAAGTCCTTGATAATTTTCAGCCTCAGCATCAGCCCTCTATTTTAGTTGAGTTGATAAAATAATATTACGACTTTGATTAAAGTGGCTGAAATTTGTTATGTGTACCTAAACGTGTAGAAAAACCGAATGACAAAACTAGGGATCGTACAGACATAGGTACTTCATCTAAGTACAGACACCAGCAGAAGTATGCTTAAAATTATATACACACGTATTCTATTATCAAAAAAACGTTAAAAAGAAAGACTTGTCTAACAAAAGTTATTAGAGACAATAGGTATAGACATTTTAAACAAATTGTTATAGTAGAGGATCCTGACATAGAACGACCTTCACCGAGATGTTTAATTTGATGAAATGTATTTTATATTTAATTTAATATGTCAATAAATATATTGCATATGAGTTGCCTAACAAATTTTAATCCAGGATATGTTTTGTTAAAAATTAATGAAAAAAAAAATTTAAACATTTCACCGGTTTGATTATTAGATAAATTCATAATACAATAATCTTAATTTTATTTAGTTTCAATTCAATAATCAGACCGTTGCAAAATGCTAGTAGGTATAGATTTACCTGTTGATAACTGGCTACCCGATAGTTGTGACGGGAAAAGAATAGGCAACCTAACGTTTGCATATTATGGGCTTCATACTTTCGATTGGTATAGAATTTATCTAATATTAATCAAACCGGTGAAATGTTTAATTTTTTTTTAAATTATTAATTAAACATACCCTGGACTAAAATTTGTTAGGCAACCCATATGCAATATATTTAGTGACATATTAAATTAAATATAAAATACATTTCATCAAATAAACATCTCGGTGAAGGTCGTTCTATAATGTAAACTTACTTCTCACTATATTTACTGGGAGCCCTTTGTTTTCTAGAAACTTATTTCGTTGAATTTACTATTTCGCCGAAAAATCGTTTCACTCTGTCGGTATAATTTTTCATAACTCTTGCAAATATCATCTTATTGATTAGGTTAGATTAGGTTTGTTTTATAACAATCTTAAAATAGGTAGTTTACGGATGCAAAGAAAAATGCTTCAAAAATTTCTACGAAATGTTTTTTCGGCGAAATTAAACATTCGACGAGCTGAACCGTAATCCCCTTAAACCGCTCACGTACCAAGGTGTCAGGTTAAGCCTTTTTTAAATCTTTTAATAAAGAACAGCTTCTGTAGATTGTCTAGACGTCTGTTCCCAACGACCTACCACGGTCAAACATATACTTCTAGGTTAAACATACTAATCGGAGACTCAATTGAGATTTCTTAAGAGGATTTATCACTATTTTTCTGACAGGAACGACAGGTGGATAGTGTCTTACATAAATATCGATAATCGTGTTATCCTCGCTCTGGGTCATGGTTGGTTCAGCAAGTCTCCATTGCCATTCAGCGGGGCAATGCTGCTAGCATAATGGGGACTTTTGGAGTCCAAATTCGGACCGAATATAGCCTTGAGAAGAGATTTAATAGGTTAAGTTTTCCTTGGCGAGGCGTGTCGCGGATTAATTTTATGTCATTTGATTCTGACGAAGCTTGTTGCGGATATACACTGTGAATTGCATGCATTATTTTTGAATTGACGAAGCATGTGGTGGATTTTTGTATGTAGGTGTTGGTTTTATCTTAAATAAATCATGTTATCGATAACCACTACGTCCTTATAAAAGAGTCCACAATGTATAGACAATACACACTAAAAGCTTCATTCAGACTGCTCCATATAAACAAAAAAATGAGTAAAAAAGTTTTTTACGTTAAAACGGTTTTATTGAAAATGTACAAAAGGGTAAAAAATAATTCGGTAGGTCCTAGGTACCATGACATCACCCCACTCTCCTCATCAATCAAGGGCACTGATCAGACAAAAAAAAAACTGTTGGGCGTGTAAAATTTATATCAAGTCAACCGCTATATCATAATAAATGCTATTTACGCAGGTTACGCGCGCCCAAAGATTTTATTTTTTGTCTGATCAGTGCCCTAGATTGATGAGGAGAGTGGGGTGATTTCATGGTACCTAGAACCTACCGAATTATTTTTTACCCTTTAGTACATTTTCAATAAAACCGTTTTAGCTTAAAAAAAACTTTTTTAACTCATTTTTTTGTCTTAAGTGCCCTATATTGATGAGGAGAGTGGGGTGATGTCATGGTACCTAGGACCTAACAAATTATTTTTTACCCTTTAGTACATTTTCAATAAAACCGTTTTAACTTAAAAAACTTTTTAACAATTAGTTTATTTTCATGTTGTTAGTTTTTAATGTTGTTACATAGGTACTTCTCATTCTTTTTAATTCATTCAGTGCCTCATTATTACAAGGGTTTTTTATAGCCCAGTAATTTTTACACTAATAAAGGGTATAATTCTGCACAGTAAACGTTGCTCTGCCTGGGTCAGCGATTCAATCACGTCTGGTATAGAACCTGGATCCAGATTATTCCAGAAAGCATTTGATGGTGCTATTGTTTTGTTACTGGTGACATGTCTTTGGCAGCGGACACATAAAAGTAACGTTGAGTATTGTACGTACTGTATGTACTTTATTAGGATACGAGGAGCAACGCTTGGCGCAAATTTCACAAACGTGACTGAACAAAGTATTAATTGCATTTTTGAACATTTGCAGATGATTCCCGATGATTCAGATGATTGCAGGGTACGCTCCCGTTCGTTATTTACCAGTTCTCTTTGTCTCTCACGTTGGCCTGTTATCCTGGCCTTATATTGTTTGTATTGATTAGTTGCTTAAATTTCATCATTCATATTACTGTTAAGTATTGACTGCTCTAAACTCTACGATCCACTATGCAGCTTTCGACTTGCCCTTTCATTTGATATCCATCACCCATGTTGAAACAATTAATTAATCTGACGTTTCCGGCGGCCATCTTAAATTTGTCAAGGCATATTACAATATTTACATAATATTTTACATTGATTCATAATAATTATATAATATTTAATAATAATAGACATAAATTACTGAAAATTTTCATTTAAATTATAGAAACATTTGTCTAGCAGCCAGGCCTTGAGTTTCCTTTTGAATTGTGTGCCTTCTATGGACTTAAGATTTTCGGGCAAATGATTATAAATCTTTATCCCTGTCACATACGTGCTCTTATTAATTATAGAGCTAGTAAAGCTAAGGCTGTCTGTTCACAGAAGCAGATCAGAGGGGAGCGGAGACGTCTCAAATGACGTTTACAGCTTATTTCTTTGCCGTAGTCGAGTAAAAAGTATCCTTTAACTATCTTTGGATGTCTAGCACCTGTACGCACCTATACCAAAATTGATCAAAATCCGTGCAGTTGTCTCGGCGTGTCGGGCGGACAAATTTTCTTTTTACCAACACATAGCGCTATACGACTGGGCCTAGGACTTAAAATACCGGGATTTTCTGTATGGACATTATAACAGGTGGGTCCTGTAACAGGAGCAAAAAATTAAAACATAGATTGTACTCGTCGAACTGAACGACATATGTTCAGAAACTTTTTTTTAAAATACTGTTTTCATATGTTCATTCATTCAAACAAAGTAAAATAGCATTTTCAATGTACGCCGTCCAACATTGACGTCGCCTTGGCATTGACATAGCAGTCACTTAACTAAATATCAAATGTTTCGCAATAAATTGCTTCTTTGAATAAACTTTATTTTACGGGTGTACATTATATGAGTTCTTTTTAAAAGTTGTTTAATAAATGTGGTTCAGTTAGCTAAACTCGGTTTTCTAATTCAAGAACAAAAAAACTACGACAGATACGTCACTGTCAAAGTTGTCAAAATTTAAATGACATCTGACCATGTAAATTATTGCACCAAATACCTCAAGTGTTACAAGTACAATACCCAGGTTTTGTACCAAAAATCTCCGATGTTTAAGTTTTTATTATCTCCTCTCGTATTTATGTAATAATAAATATATCGAATTATTTTGTTAAGACATAGAGTTAAAGTTATCAATTAATAAATTATCTTAGTGTCTAATAAAGAACAAGGATTTTACTACTATTTTATTATAGTGGTAACATTGTGGTAGTTTTTTTGGTCTTGAATTAGAAATCGTAGTATAGCAGAAAGTATTTTTACCGAAAGTAACATTTCGCATAATGCTCATTTCGCAGAAATTTTCTGCCGCTTAAACGGGAAATATATTTTTAAATGTTTTTGTGTATCCTGATGGATTTGGTTAGGTTATGTTAGGTTTATTTTATAGCTCTACAGAAAAATCTACGGTACCCGTAGAATAACAACTATGCGAAATGTGCATTATGCGAAACATTGCCTACGTTCGGTAAAACAATTTTCTGCAAAACATTAGTAAACCTGTAGTGTGATCTAGAAAAAGATACTGCCAAAATCTAGAAAACTGGCTAGTCCTTGTTGCTTGAAAAAAAAATCCACCCGAATAAGTCACACGTAATATTTTGACATAGTTTTCAATCGGTGGTAGGGTGACCCAAATATCAGTAAACCTTCCTGAATCTAGCTCGGTGCAACTTCATACGGTAATTTTAGGAACTAGAAAATTCTTTTGATGTCAATCCTTTAGTTAAGTCACTATTTTATAAGATTATGATTTTCTCACTTTGATAATTTGTGTCGCCCTATAATTTTAGAATGTAAGGCCAATTGTATATTTGTCTTCAGTATTCCGAAGATCTTACCAAAATTATTTAATTTTCTACCAACAAGTCACAAACAAGCATGCAACTCGTTCAATAAAAATCAGTGACCGTAGCCATAATGAAATCCAAAATAGATGTAACATATTAACACTGAAAATCCTTTTGGTTTTCATTGCAGAATGGGTATATTGGGTATAGTTATGAAATGAAATGAAATGAGATTAAATGAGATGAAATGCGACGAAATGAGACGAAATGAGATGAAATGAGATGAAATGAGATGAAATGAGATGAAATGAAATGAGATGAAATGAGATGAAATTAAATGAAATAATTTATTCAGTATGTAGGTAGGCCACAAGGGCACTTTGTTTACAAGTCAGATTGTGAATCTACCAGCATTTCGCAATACCGCTGTTGAGAAGAAAATCAAAAGAAACTCAACAGTAGTAAGTCATGTGAGGAGTCGGGACCCCGGTATTACCCATACAAAAGGCCCGGCATTGGAAGCTCTAATGGCGGCGCGTGCCCATACAAATCCTGCTTTACGTTATTAAGATTATATCTATACCTACCTGCAGTAATGACCCGTTTTCATAGAAAACTGATTTTCAATAAAATAAATAAATAAATATCAGACAACCTCACTCAAATCGATCTAGTCCAAATTAAGCTCAAGAAGGCTTGTGTTATGGGTAGGTACTAGACGACGATATACATACTTATATAGATAAATATATACTTAAATACACAGAACCATGACCCAAGCACAAATATTCAAGTTCATCACACAAATATTTGCCCTGGCCGGGATTCGAACCCGGGACCGCCGGCTCAGTAGGCAGGTCTCTACAAACTGAGCCAACCACGTCGTCAATACAATTTTAAATAATATTAGTACCAATAGGTAAATGTTGGTTACTTACGATATCGGGACAGAGAGTTTTTTCTCCTCTCGTGGTCTTCTCCAACGAGCCACCAAGTTTTCATGTCACCTTTACCCTGCAATAAATGTATTCAGTTAGCACTGTAAGTGTTTATGTACCGTTTCACCAGGCTGTGTTAGTTTTTAACGACATTTTATAGTAGGGAATGCAACAGTTAACTGTATTTGTTTGAAAATAACCGGATTCCGGTTATAAACCGGTTTTTTCCCGTACTAAAAATAACCGATTGCATTCCCTAGTTTAAAGCTACAAACCGTGTTTAAATATGACCTTATTATAATGTAACTTTTGTTATAACGTTTTGTTTCCTTTTCATTTATTTCCCTTCAAATCTAGCAACCTCTAAATTGTTTGAAGAGGTTATGTTTGTTTAGGTTAGATTAGTTATTAAATGTTTACCTACAACGAAGCGAAAAATTGAAATAAATTACGGTTTAGGCAGGGTTCGAACCTGCATCTCCAACGGCTTTCCGGGCCAACACTGGCATTTTACCTATTGGACCACTGAACCAGTTTTCAACCAGTTGCTTCTACATGCCTTAGGGTGGCATCGTAGCGTAGGTTAGATATTAATAGTTTCAGAAAACGTGTTATGTCAAACGTTACATTAGGTCAACTACTACATTGGATGAAAAATGATTATACCTACATATCTTCAAAGGACAGATATTATTATATTATATATAACTTAATAACAGAGGTTTCCAACTATAAGTATAATTTACTTTTAAATCGAATCGCTGAGATGGCTCTTCGATATTGGTCAATAGTTAATGTCCCAAAAAATTGCCAATAAAGATAAACGCGAAATATGTTCTAGAATATAAGTTAAAATGTAATAAGCTAAGCTTTTATTGAGTAAATAAATCTATTATATATTTATATACAGCCTGTTACCGGCATGCGGGCATTTATTAAAACTGATGATAATATGATCCATTAGTAAGTGTTTGTATGTATTAGCTAATCATAATTATGTGAATTAACTGCACAATTAAATTTCTTAAATCCGCACATTCAATGTAGTGGGAGTACAGCGTAATTGTCGTTACTCATATCACGCTGTCATTTAACACTCACTTGTCAATTTATTTACTGGCAATTCAAATTTTGTTAGAAAGTTAATAAAGCCTTAATATAGTTAATTAATTCAATTAAGGTCATGGATACGTTAAAGATCTATGTTACTTTACTCTACTTTAAGAAAAGCCTACTTGGCGGTAACACATTGTATACTCGTATATATAAAAAAGCTCACATTTTGTCGAGTAAAAGTAGAGTTGCTAAGCCTCGAAATTGCGCACATCGGGTTACTAGCATGAAATTTCTACCACAGATCGCTCCGCGGTGTTTATTTTCAGATGTAGAGGGAAGTCAGATTCGTCCCCTGCGTGGCGGGAGCGCGGGGTGAATAGGATCAAGTAGTGATCTTTTACTTTTTTTTTTATTACTGATCAATTAAAGCCTTGTGCGGTATCATTTTCGTGTAAAACATAAATAACATAACAAATAAATTTCCGATATTAATTTTATTCGAAAACGGCACCAGGCAAACCCTAGTAGACTTAACTGACCAGCAATAAAGAAAGAAAAAGATGTATACCTACTTGGTCCTATTCACCCCGCACTCCCGCCACACAGGGGACGAATCTGACTTCCCTCCACATCTGAAAATAATCACCGCGGAACACTATCTGTGGTAGAAATTTCATGCTAGTAACCCGATGCGCACAACTATGTTAGAAAACAGTGGATGTTAATCAAATAAACTCTACTACAATAAATATGTGTGCGAATCACATCGATTTAAGAATTATGGTAAAAAAACTAACTACGACGTTGAGAGTTTAGTAAACCTTAGATGAATATTCAGTAGACCTCGGCGGGGGTAAGCCATTTTTACGCTATTATACTCCATCCGGATAGGGCTTTAACTAAATGTAAACAAACCTTGGCTGTCAAAGTTGACATATTCAGGTGTAATCAACATTTTATCAAATGTAAAATTTTAATTCTTACTTTCGATTATTCTTTTGATAGTCAGACTCTGATCGAGATTCGGCAAAGCAGAAAAATAATTAAATGGCCTTTGCCAAGTCATACACGTAAAATAAATGAAAACACAGATATTATGTATGAATAATTCAATATTTTAAATTTGATTTTTCTGTACTGCTCACAAACACTAACGTAGGTAGGTATGTAAACTTTTTCTTACGTTAATTCTAAAAAAAAGTTCGTTAAAGAGTTACATTTTTTACCTTTGGGACAAATTATTATTAAATAAAAGAGTTCAGTAGGTAAGTGTAATCCTAGTTTAATTTGAACTGTCACTATTGCTGTCAAATTTTGGTGATACCAAGGATTATGAGGAAGCATCACCAACATTAATAATGAACCGTTCTTTTGTGTCATCCATCCGAGCTAGCCCGGCTTGTACCTAGTACAGGTTCGTTCATTTTCAGCAGAAAAACAATAAGTAACTCGATAATAACAACCAATTAATAACACTAACAATGAACAGAACAAATGACATAACAATATTTTGATCAATAACAAAACAAACTAACAAGAAAATTAATGCAAGCGAAAATCGCGACTAGTATAGTTAGTATGCGAAAACGAATACACGAGAAGTGTCAAGTGTCATGTTATTTGAAAAAAAAAGGTTACAGATTCCTAGGTTTTTAGGTTCTTTATTGTGCACAATTTGTAAAATATTTGGTGGCATGTTGAAATTATTAATAAGTTAATGTACTTAGGGAATAATTACATATGCTTGATTGGGTATCGTATGGTTTATTCTATAACTTGATATATTAAAGCAAAATAAATATTATATTTTTTATTAAAGTAATATTATTAAATACAAATTTTACCAACCAATGTCAGCCTGATAAAGCACCTAATTTATGGTTTGTTTACATTTAGTTAAATACCTATCCGGATAGAGTATAATAATATCATTCAATAATATCAAGTGTAGATATTAATATAGATACACCTCAAAAATAAATATAAAGGAAATAAAACTGTATTTATTATAATTAAATGCATGTATAAAACGAGTAGTTAATTATTTTTTTTTTTTTTTTTATATTTCTTTGTTGTTGTTATTACGAAATAACCTAAAATATAAGTTGTCAATTTTCATATAATTGAATATGCCCTAAAGTAATTTAATGCCTAAAGTAATTTTATACCTTGAAGGAATCTAAAATGTCGACATTTCGATTTAAAATTCTTTTCGCCACTCTTATCGAAATTGCTTCTGACGCCCAATGCCCATAGGACTACTTTCTTTTCCTCAAAATATTTTTCGTAATATGCTGGTGCCGCCAACCAAGTTCCCCATCTGGCTTTGAAAGCAGGACATTTGTCCTTTAATATTCTAACGTTTAGGTTTTAACAACAGAATAATGACGTTGACATGATATTTCAGTCAGATGAATATGGCATCCTTAAGAGGCCTTATTCCTTTTAAAGTTTATTTTTTTTCATATTATGACGAATATATTGATAATTTCAACCAACTTTTTGAAGTGAATAATACTTTTTCCCGAGTTCTAGGTAATAATGTAGCTATTTCATGCTTTCATTGCGTGCAGTCGAAAATAAGTTGAAAAAATAAATTTTCCACGTAAATTTTGTCAATTTCGAGTAGTTTTTCGAACAAAAATTATCAATGAAAAATTCTAACTGTAGGTTTCAAATATACACCAAAACATCCCAATAGCCCTGTTCTAGGTAGTAACATCAATAACATGTTAAGAGACATGTTTGGTCATAGAGAAAGATGTCTAAACAATCAGCATTTTAAAAGGAATAAGGCCTCTTAAACAGATTTATTGCCTCCGTAAAGAGGTTTGATATCATATACATATCACTAGATTAACTTTCATAGTAGCACATGGATATGTACATATTGTACATATTATTTAAGGAGGTTTACTAAAAAAGCTTGCTATAAAATTCATTAGTAGCAGAAAGGCAGCCTAAATAAAATATGTTTATTAGTTATTAAATGACCTCACATCTACCATTGAGTCACAAGGTATGTCCATGTTATGCAAATTTTGGAAACAGCTCACCCCAACAAGGTCTGATAATCAGGCATTAAAAAAATCGGTTCTCTTTAAAATACAAAGACGGCATTATATTAACGTCAGACCTAAACCTTTTATTCACTCCCATCTCATCTTAAGCAAAGCTTTAACAAAAGATACTAAAATATTTATACTGACAGAAGATTATTTATGAAATGTCCTATATCACAGAAAGAGAAGGGTCCGCAGGTTGTACAAATTCATTCAAATAAAAACAGCCCTAAAGTCATAAAGAGTTTTTGATATAAGTCCCTTGCTTTTGCTTTACCTTTTTCTCAAAGACCCAAGAAAAATAACTCTATTGCAATACAGAACACAGTTTCTTTTTCTCGGCTATAGCAGGTGCTCTAGATTGCCCCCTCCTTTGCCTAAACTGGTGCTCGCCGTATTTATAACAGAGGTTCCGCTGGGCTTTTTACTGGGTTCCATACGGTTAAATGTGAACCTCATCTTGACATTAACCACTCACATTAGAAAGTGGTAGCCTCTTTTGAAAGCGGTAGACCCATTATTGACGCAAGAGGTTCAGTTGTTTGCCACTGGACTAAATACGGTTGGCTGTATTCACTTGAACCTCACCTCGATGTTCACAATCCTTAAAGTGGTACCTACCGACGTGTTGCCGCAACAAATTAATACGAGTCATTGCTGACATAAATCCCCATGGTTTTCCACTGGACTCCATGTGAGATGCAGTGTTCACGGTGTGCCCAAACAGACAGTAGCGGGGCATTTTGAGTCCAGACTCAACTGTGCTCACTTGTACCTTACCTTGATGTTCAATGGTTCACAATGTTTTTCTCCTTAAAGTGGTACCCTCCATTTTGCAGTAATAGGTTGCACGCATCATTCTGCGGATCACCGTTGCACTCCATACAGTTTGCCGTATTCACTCGAAACTTACCTACCATGATATTCACAATGCCACTTCCTCAAAGTGGTACCCGCCGCGGTATCGCAACACACTGCACGTGTCATTTCTGACGTGAAACCTCTGTGGTTTCCTGCTGGACTAACAGATAGCTGTGTTCACTCACCTTGATGTTCACAATGCCCCTCTCCTTAAAGTGGTACCCGCCGTGTTGCCGCAACAGTTTGTACGTGTCATTGCTGACATGGATCCTCTGTGGTTCTCCACTGGACTCCATGCGAGCTGCAGTGTTCACGGTGTCCCCAAACAGACAGTAGCGGGGCATTTTCACACCCACTACGCCTGCGGCGCACTGACCACTGTGAATACCTGTAGAATAGAATATGTATACATTGATTGATTAATACATAATACGCTGACGCAGTCGAAAGTAAAAAGAAGACGTAACGAATGACTACTGTTTTTCGAACATTTAATTGCGTTTAAGGTGCGTCGCCGTTTTACAGGGCGTGTCATACGATCTGTAGCTGCGTAAACTCACTGCCACCGCCATAAAGTAATTTTCTGGGAACTTAGGAAACGACGAAAGTCAAAAATGAATAAATTACTTTGAGAGACAGGAAAATGATTGCTTAAAGGCCTTTGATTGTTAGCTCGCATCGGGGTTAAATTACATTTTGGTGTCTGATTTGATTGCTTTGAGTATTTTTAATAAAACCGTCAACCGATTTGAAATATCTACCACGTTTGTTGTCTGTTTATGGCATGATCATGAATAAAGTCGTAAATCTTCATCCAGATTGCAAGTTCTACTAGGTCCCATCGTCCGGTTTATGTACATAATAAAAAAGCAATTGAGACGAAAGGCAATTGAGAGGAAATGTTGCGTATGCCGTATTTTGACTTAACCCTTAAATGCAAACAATTACACTCTTTTTATTTCTGAAACGTCAGTTTGAGATTTCGGGACAATCTTGACAAAGTCCTTATTGACAATATTCAGATATTGACTTATGTCATTTCAGTAACGTGTAAATACACATCATCATGCATTTAAGGGTTAATGTAGCGACAAAACGTTTCACATACGCTTTAATCAGAAACCATGTTATTAGCTGTGGTCGGATTAGGGTGTGCAATTTCCCGGGGCTTCGTAACGTAATATTAGTATAGATATGACTTAATCCCGGGTTTATAATTGTAAAGATTCAAAAACATGTGTTTGTTTCAAAATATTATGCAATTATAAAAGTGGCATGGATCACGATGTGAGCGTAGCGAACATCGTAAAAAAAGATGCCACGAGCGTTTTATGACCTACTTATATATACAACGTTGCATACAATATTTTTTCTACGACTCGACATTTAATAAATAAAATGCAAATAAACAACAAATAAAATAATTACCTACATGTTCCCGCTCGGAACCAACAAAATTAAAACAAAAATCAAGTCACTGAAAAACTGTTTTTTTATTGACGTCCATCTGTCATAAAATATGAACTTATACATAAAGGTATACGTTCACTATACTATACATCCATCCACAGAAGATAAAACTTTTGTTTTAAGTTGGCAGAACAATGCCTTAGTTCAATAAGTTTTTTTTTAAATTGCAAGTTGTGTGAATGCAGCTGTTCATTTTGTAATATGTGGTACTAAGGAATATAACATCGTTTAGCAGTGTTTTCTTTTGAGCAGTAGGTAGAGTAGGTATAGACTTTTACACTTTCATCATGTCTTTATATTAGAGTTAGTAACTATATAAACGACAGAAAAAAGTACTGGAGTAGAAAAAAGATTATTAAACATACCTATCCGTATATAGAGACGGGCGGCAGGCATGTTCCTCATCCGTATTTGCGGCACAGCGTCCAGCACGTGGAGAGCGAGGGAGGCCACTTCAGCCGCGTGTCTAGAACACCGCTCTGGTACACCCCCGACGACCATATATGCGTCGCCTATTGTCTCCACCTGGGGAAAACAACAAAAATATATGTATAGAATCTTTTTATCGATTCATATTTTTGGAAATACCTTCTAAATATTTAGAACAGCACCATCTCTCTAGCAGTCTTCACACTTGCTGTAAAGCAATGGGGATTGGAGATCGTGCGTGTAAAGCGCACATCCTAGGGTATGGCTAATGCGCGTAAGCATTTCAAACATATATGACGCAGAGGGCGCTCCAGTAGCGTAACGAATTATGGGATGAAAGATTTGGTGTGATTGACGTAGCGATCTGATAGCTCAGTTGGAAGAGCAATGCGCCGGAAACGCAGAGGTCGCAGGTTCAAATCCTGCTTAGGTTGTAGTAGATCGCATTCAATTTTTCTTTCTTAATTTACCTTTGTGTCATTATTTATAACAAAAATATTGTACACTAGAATGTGCCCGCAACTTCGTTAGCACTTGCCTACTGAGCCGGCGGTCCCGGGCTCGAATCCCGGCCAGGGCAAATATTTGTGTGATGAACTCGAATATTTGTGCTTGGTTCGTGGTTGTTCTATGTTTTTAAGTATATATTTATCTATATAAGTATGTATATCGTCGACTAGTACCCATAAGACAAGCCTTCTTGAGCTTAATTCGGGACTAGATCGATTTGTGTGAAGTTGTCTAATATTTATTTTATTTATAGGTATTTATTTATAAAAAGTTTCCTATAACCATCTTTGGGTGTCCAGCTATCCCTGTGCCAAAATTGGTTAAAATTTGTCCAGCCGTTTCGGCGTGATGCGAGGACAAAGGAAATTATGAAAACAGACGCCAGGTTGGCACGGCGCTGTACATACTAAACAAACGACGATCCAGAATCACGCTAATAAACTTTTCTTGAAATCATGAGTATCATGACCCCTCTCCATAGAAAAATGTTTTTTAATACAAATCTTGAATTTTATAATAGTAATAGATTACTGCAGACGCCCGGAAAGAAGGGCTTGCCGGGTGAGTAGGTATAGATGGATAGTGATACGAAGCCGGCAAGCCCTTTTCACGGCTAGGCATGTATAGTGCTTTTCTCAAACATATGCAATGAAATAAAAAATACACCACTCCACACAAAAATATAATTCAGCTGCTTGTTAAGCAGCTGAATTATACTCACGAACGCAGACGCCATGTTTAAAAAAAAATACTTCCCGGCTTCGGCCTTCAATTTTGTATGAAATGCCTTTACAGTTCTCTCGAGTTGTTCCGCCCGAAACGTGATATTTCGAAGCCTGTAAGGCACGTTACGACAATCCATTGCATGTTTGAGAAAAAATAATAAACAAAATTCTAAATTAAAAAAAACCCTCGATACAAGTAGCTGGTCATCACGAGGCCGTCATATAATGTGAGGGGTAAAAATGCTGCTAAACCTGAACATAACAACAAAATTTGAAATTCTTAGCTTAAAACCGCTTTCGAATCGGCAAATCCGTTCGGGAGCTACGATGCGACAGACAGACACACAGATACACATGTTATACACTCCTATTTTGTTGTCAGGGGTTAAAAATAAGAAAATAAATGTATCCAACAAAATAAAAAAGTCAATCCATTGTCACATCACTTAGACTGACTCTATCGACTATGCGTTTAGTTTTTTAATTATTTATTTACTTCAGCGAAGAAAAATACGTTTGTGTAAGTTGTCTAAACGGAACGATGGGAGGATTCCTGCCAGAGGTCAAGATACAGTCACATTTAATTAAAAGTAAATTAAACCAACGTATTTGAAATGTCAACATTCGGCTATAAACAAAACCGAAATCTAATTAAGCAAAACCGGATTCAATATTGAAAGCACTTGATTTATTTCGATCACGTTTCCAATATTTGAAACTTGGAAAGTGTCTCGGGTCATTAATCGTACTTTAATTAAAAGGGTATAGTAAAATAATAGTACATTACTGCAAAAGCCGGGAAAGAGGGGTTTGCCAGGTGAGTAGGTATAGACGGCCGACCGTAGGGAGACTGAATAGTGATACGAAGCCTACAAGCCCTTTTCACGGCTAAGGCATGTACAGTGCTTTTAAAACATATGCAATGAAATAAAACAATACACCACTCAAATACAATTCACGAACCCAGATGCCATGTAAAAAAAAAGCCTTTAATTTTGTATGAAATTCCTTTACAGTTTTCTCGAGTTGTTCCGCCCGAAACATGATACTTCGAAGCCTGTTATAACATAACGCAAGTTATGACGACATTTTATTGCGTGTATGAGAAAATAAAATAGTTGGTCAACTCGTCCAAGTATTAAGATGTTTGCAAACACTCATTGTTAACGCTGTTGGCCACAAGATTTGGACTAACACAAAAAGTCTAATCTTTTTACTCAGCTGCGCGACGGCAAAGACTGAGTGATGTATTTATTTTCGGAAAAGGGGCCTGGGAGCTTTATTTCATTGGGTATTAGTGTAAACTAATTATTTTTTATATTTTGGTGCTGCGATGCCACCCTTAGGCCCACTTGCACCACGCTGGGTTAGCAAAATTAACTCGGAGTTAAATGCTACTCTAGGGTTAAGTAATTAGTACGTCTTGCACCACCGAGAGTAAGAAGTAAACCTTGAGTTAAAAAAAAAATTAACCCGCCGAAGTGTGAGGGTTAAAGTCATTAACCCTGGGTTAGTAGTATCAAACAAGTATCAAAATCGACTTGACGTATAGCTTAGGTTATGTTATGTTGTTATGTTTTGTCCAGGACAATGATAATTGAATAGTTGTTGTCTGATGATCATCAAATACATTAGTTCGGACTTTTACAATAGAAAAATTGCAGAAAAGGATCATTTTTACTCGGTAAGAGACAATGCATTTTCGACTTGTTTTTCGTTTTCAAGTTTATGCTTAAACTTCGATACTAAATCACAAAGTAGTAATCTGTCGCAATTTGTAAAATTTGGGGCACGTAAACGCGATTTGTTTTCCATTTTTAGCAGTTTAAAACAAAATAACAAAATATACAAAGCAGACACAACTCGCGCAAAAACAATAATGACGCCTGACTGACATTTAATACAGATATAATAATACGTTAAAAAACCAAATGTCATTCCAAATCTGACATAGTGGAATAGACTTATGCAAAGTACTGTAGAGCGACAGAGAGCACAACACTTAAATCATTCATCATTTATTCTATCACATTTGGTCGGATATGAATAGAGCTAATGAATGTTACATTAACCTCGGGTTAGTTAACTCGGACTTAATTTCTATTGGTGCAACGAAAAGCATGAGTAAAAAAATTAACATTTTAACCCCGAGTTAGTAAACCCTGAGTTATGTATTTAACTCGAAGTTTTGGTGCGAGTGGGCCTAAGGAATGTAAGAAGCAACTGGTTGACAAAATTCAATGGCTCTCGCGTCAGGTTTAGTTGTCCAATAGATAGGACGCCCATGTTGGTGCGGAAAGCCGTTGGGGACGCAGGTTCGAACCTTGCCTGAACCATTAAATTTTTCCCTTCATTGTAAATATTTGTGTAAACTACGATACAGCCCGCAGGGCGAAGCGTCATGTCCCACTGGCATCTACTACGACGGTCGTTGATCATCATCATCCTCCTAGCCTTTGTCCCATTTTTTGAGAATGAATTCTCAATCGGGGTCGGCTACCTAAAATCCCAAGATGTGGCGTAGGCACTAGTTTTTACGAAAGCGACTGTCATCTGACCTTCCAACCCAGAGGGGAAAGTACTAGGCCTTATTGGGCTTAGGTGGTTTCCTCACGATGTTTTCCTTCACCGAAAAGCGACTGGTAAATATCAAATGAAATTCCGTACATAAGTTCCGAAAAACTCATTGGTACGGGCCGGGTTCGAACCCGCGACCTCCGGATTAAAAGTCGCATGCCCTAACCACTAGGCTACCACACATGCCCTAACCACTAGGCTACGACGGTCGTTGATATCAAACGAATATAGGCCGAAGATTGAGACGGTAGCTTAGCGGACAGTGCACCCGTGCCAGCTCAGAAAGCCGTTAGAGCCGCGGGTTCATTCATTTATTGAGTGGGATAAAAATACTACTAAACCTGGACACAACAACACAATTTGGAATTCTTAGCTTCAATATTGGTTGAGATCTTGTAACTTGTTCCACTTAAAGCTGAATATCTTGTAAACTACTGGTCCTGTGTCGACCAAACATAGCTAAGAACTATTTCAACGGATATGTATTTTGATTTTAAACAACCGCACTCAAATTGGTCCATCCGTTTGGGAGCTATGATGCCACAAACAGGCACACAGATACATAGATACTCAAATACACAGATACACATGTTAAACTTATAACACACCTCTTTTGTCATCAGGGGTTAAAACAATTAGAACGCAAGCGTTATTAGTTTTCTAGTTGTCAAAATAAACAACGTGCTCTAGTCCTGTAGGATAACAATATTTCTGCGCAGTTCACTTGCAAATTTTACGTTGTAATGCAAATTTATGCGCATTTTAAACCAAAAGTAACAAGATCATATCCTTTGTGTTTCCTGTGACCTTGTAATGTGACCGCAATAAAAATAAATTATTTTTTTCATAATGATAAAGGCTCGGGACACGCCACGGGCTGTGCAGTCCTGGCTATTTAAGAGGCCTTGTTCCTTTTAAAAGTTTTTTTTTTCATATTATGACAAATATATTGATAATTTCAACTAACTTTTTTATGTGAATAATATTTTTCCCGGAGTTCTAGGTATTGACATAGCTATTTCATGCTTTCATTGCGTGCAGTCGAAAATAATTTGAAAAAAAAAAACAATTTTCCGCGAAACAAAAATTATCAATGAAATATTCAAACTGTAGGTTTCAAATATATACCATTAAATCCCAATCGCCCTGTTCTAGATAGTAACACCAATAATATGTTAAGAAACATGTTTGATCATAGCGAAAAATGTCTAAAACAATCAGCATTTTAAAAGGAATAAGGCCTCTTAAGTATTAACTCAATACAATACAGCCAGCTGTAATTACCGAAGAAATCGTCATATTTTTCCCTAGTGGTTTTAAATACACATGTCCCTGGCCTCTAGACAAACATGAAAGGTACGTGTTGATTAGGGTATTTCTAACTGATGTACAAAATCCAATGCCAAAACGGCGCAGTATTTAGGGATAAATAACTGATTTACGATTTATTGCTTCGGAACAGTCTGTATGTAAATACATTGTAGTTCATGATGTCATGTCATCAGTGTCACTTTAATCTCAGCGTTATTGATGGCAAACAACTGATACAGTGGCGTGTTACTATTTATTGTTGTTTTGCCTCAATTTCATTTGATTTTTTTTCTTTTTATCTAATCACATCATAACATATATTATTAGAGCATTCCTGAGACGGAAGCCGAGGACACGTTGTATAGATGTGTTGAAATAGGTTAAGGATTCACTCTTTAAGCTAAATATAATATAGACGTATAATCTCTTTAAATGAGTGTACTGTAGCTGTAGAGTAAATATTTTGCTTTTATCGTGTACTTAACTTTCCCTTTCAGGCAACTCCCTATTAATAAATGATTATTTATCACCATAGTAACACATCTGTTTATGCGAAACTTCGTATTCAATTAAAGTAAGAATCACTCGACAACAGACAGGAATACAATAATGTGGATCAAGAAAACGAGACGGTGAGTAATGTGTAAATACACAATATTCTGCGATACCTCATCAAAGTCACGACATTGTTAAGGTCGGACTTGTTGTCAACCCCTCCAGTGTTGGTGGGTAAAACTGCGATAATGTCTGAGCATAGTACACAATTCTGTGCAGTAAAACGAATCCATACATGTTACGTTACACTAATAATATATATAAAGGAGAGTAAGTGTGTTGTAAGTGTGTTTAAGTGTATGATTGTTACTTTCTTCATGCTTGAACGGCTAGACCAATTCTGAAAATTTTTGGTATGAAGGTAGCTGACACCCTGGATTAACACATACCTGCTTTTTATCCAAAAACATGAAAATGTAATAAATGCGAAAGTGTGTCTGTCTGTTATTTCACGCTTAAACCGCTGAACCGATTTGGATGATGGTATGGAGATAGTTCGAATCCCGGGGAAGGACATAGGATACTTTCATCTTTCAATGCAGACGAGGTCGCCGGCAAAAGCTAGTAATATTATAAAATTATAAAATTGGAGGGGGCCAGTCGTACGCTATCTGTTGGTAAATATTGGATTTTATTTTACCAATTTTGATACATGGCTACACAAAGATGGTTAATGGATTCTGTTTACCCGACTACGGTTAAATAAATAAATATCGGACAACCTCACACAAATCGATCTAGTTCCAAATTAAGGTCAAGAAGGCTTGTGTTATGAGTACTAGACTACGATATACGTACTACGGTTACGAAAAAAGCTTTACGCGGACGTAGGTGCAACCTTCTATTTAAGACATAAAAATAATAATTTTCCGGTGATAAGCAGATTTTTTTTTTATTAAACTAAATGAAATTTTATTAACTGAATTATGAGAAGAGAAGACACGTTGACCACACCAAATACAATGACGTAAAAAGCATAAAAACCTTATAACAATAACAAGTACATTATTAGCCAAATATAAGACAAAGTAGTAAGCGTGAAAAAACTTCATATTTAAATTTTAAGATTCATAGGTTCACTTGGTTTTTATTTAGATCTCAATGTCAAATCTTTTGACGGCAAAGTCGCCATCAACGTTGACGATATTGTTATTGTTAATATTGAACTAGGCTACCATTTTCCCATTTATTTTTGATGGGATATCATTATTTTTTGTAAATAGACTATAGTTAATGTTAATCATTTCATTATTGCTATTACAAATTGGAGTGTTAATAAAAACTTGTATTTGGAAAACATTATAAATCGAGCAAAATATATTGTTTCTTTATCTTAGGTTCGTAATCTAATCACACATTACAGCTGGATGCCAAATTTCAACTTGCTAGGTCATCTGGAAATGGATTAGGTTTTTGATGTTAGGTCAGTCAGTCAGTGAGAAAAATCCCGATCGTTAGATGCTTGTATCTTAATAACCGATTGAGCTATATTTTTAGAACTTTTAGCCTTCAGTTTTAATATACTATTTTGACTCACGTAAAAGTGGCTCTAAATGGTACACGTAATATAACACACAGCCGTTTTCTTCTTTTGAATTAGGCTTTCACGTGTCTCCATGAATTTAATGAGACAACGGAAACTGATTCAGTAGGTAAGGTATTAAATACTGAATAATAAAATTGTATTTGATTTAAATGGTTCTGAAATACAAAACAAGTCTGCCATGCAAGTAGTACATTGTGTATCATGGAGTCGGGAATTACTGACGAGAATCCATAAGAAAAGCTTCCCACCAAGATGCACACAATGTATTTCATCACACTTGCGAGTAAAAAAAAGTTTGTGACTAGACATTTTGGAATTAAAGATGCCCGCCTTACTTTTTTGAAAGTCATCATGGTCTTTCGTTTTCTGAAAATAAATATGGCGAACGTCACTTCTTTAAATGGTTGTCGGTCATATCAACCATCTTTAATCCCAATTCTGGGCAGTTGTGTAAGTCTGTGACAACCCTAGGTACTCGTAGGTACGGTGACCTTGAGCGGTGTCGGCATTTACGCAAACATCAAAGGCGTCGGCTTACTGTTACTTTGTACACTGTGACAGAACAATGTGTTTAGGGGATCTCTTACAAAAGACAACCGACGTGGGCGAGTGAACATTACCAGTGGAATAAAGATAATAGAAGCAAGGTGAAAATAAGTAATAAGTGTTTACCTTATAAACGTTGTAATACGATATGATGGCGTCACAGCACGTGTAAAGGTCGTTTAGAATCTCCACCACCTGTAATAAAAGCCCGTTATTACACACGAGGAAACACGAAACATATAACTTTGCTCCCTTGAGATGAAAGTTGGATGAATATGTAGTGGTACAAAGGCGACTTAACATCATGGAGATTGACAAGAACGACAAAGCGTTAATAGTAGATTGTTCAACAAGGAACTAAAACAAGCCATAATGACATTGAGATGTTTTAGCCACCCGAGGTGAGCGAGGGTGGCTAATAGTTCGAGTGTCATTATGGTTGTTTAGTCTCGCGTTAAACACTCTACTTTTCACTTCGAATGCGAGGAAAATAAACGACGTTCAATACAAAATATTAATTATAACAAAGTTTCTTACAATTACGTAGTACAGTCGTTAATCTGACCTCAGAACAATTAAAAGTTCAATTTGTACTATTCTTTACATTTCAATGATATGGTTTAAATTAAGCTGGGTCTCCGTGGTTTGTATTTGAGAAGTAAAAGTTAGAGAGAATGGAGAGTATGTGGGAGAATAAACTATCATTCGATATTTCTAAATCAAAAATTTACAAAAGAGGGTAGAAAACTTGTTGTTGAGGGCGCTGCATCGCGCCACTCGATTTCTCCCACGACGTCATCGAGCTGTCTATAAAATGGATGCCCCCCCCTGTCGGCAGATCAGAAGTTGTCCTGCCTTGGACACAGTACGACTTGTGCTCTGAACTGTCAGGTAAATTATGTACAATTTATCACCAATATTATTGTCACTATAAAATACTGTAATAATAATTCTGTGTGTTATATTCTAGAGTAAATTAAGGTAAATTAATTACACTATGGTTCTTTTATGCTATATTTTTGCTTGGTTACTTTTAATAACGAATTGAGATATTTTATCGTCAAATTGTTGTAATTAGTGCTTAATATTGCTGGAAATATACCCAATATTTTATATTTAAAATATTGTTTACTTCTTTTCACCTTTCCCTCTCACATCAGAAGTAGGGATCGTAAACACGTTCTACGCTTGTAAAATATATGTTTCAGGTGTGATACGATCATGAGCAGTATAAAACCACCCGATGAGCCACGAGCGCCTTCCAGCTCCGAGCCTGAGCCCCGTGCTGCGTCTAGCGCCGAGCCTGAACACCGTGCTGCGTCTAGCGCCGACCCTGAGCCCCAAACGCCATGCAGCGCCGAACCTGAGCTTCGGGCTCGCACAGCGTCACCAATCCTCGGGCGGGCCGGCTGTTCGTCTGGCAGGAATGAAAACACAAGGACAGGTTTCGTTCCAATTGATTTTATGCAAAATATGATGCAGGAAATGATGTCTAAACTTATACAAACCACTGCCAGTGCATTTGGAACTCCAATATCCAAACCGGTTCCGCGTGTTCGCAACTTGGAACATATTTATGTACCCGCGTTCGACCCCGATGATAGAACTGACACAATTCAAATATGGTGTCGTAACCTAGACGATATCAAAACTGAATTTGATTTAACTGAACGCGAAACTCTAAACTTGTCTCGTAAACACTTGCGTGGGCGTGCCGCCGAATGGGCGCGTCGTAATTATGCCTCTTTAACCACTTGGCCAGAACTTAAAGACCGGCTTATTGAAACGTTTGCAGATGAAGCTCGATACTACGACGACCTGGTGCTATTTATGGAGTACACCAGCGACCAGGCTAGTAGCTTGGCTGAATACGCGACACGGAAATGGGAGCTGGCGAAAAAGGCGGTTGGTGTGGCGGTGACTGAGGAGCGACTAGTAGAGGCTGTAATCTCAGGTATGTCAGATTTTCGTATACGTTCGGACCTGTTACGATTGACGCCAAAAAGCTTACCGCAGTTGATTCAAAGTCTTAATTCTTATAAGAGAAAAAGGCCTACTAGGGACACTGATCACAGCATCCCACCCAAACGACAAAAACCAAATACCTCTGATAATAAGCAGTTAAAGCGTTGTCATAAATGTCACAAGTTTGGTCACATACAAAAGGATTGCCGCTCAAATTCCGTTAGCCCCGGAGTACAAAAACCCGTTCCATTTACTGCAAAAGAAACGAAGTCCCCGGTAGTTTCATGTACATTCTGTAATAAAAAGGGGCACACGTTTGAAAACTGTTTTCAACGTTTGAATAAGAAAAATAAAGATGAAAAGTCCGTTAACACGCTAATAATGAATAACAGTAAATGCAACACTGTGCAAATAGATGGTCGTGACTTTTCATGTTTATTGGACAGCGGTGCCGAATGTTCTCTAATGCGTGATAGTGTAGGTGATTCAGTTAAAGGCAAAATAATCTATGAGATGACTTTATTACGAGGAGTAGGAGAGAATGCTTTCTATTCTTCACGGAAAAAGCAGTGTGTAGTCTGCGTTGACGGTCTGAATATTACGTTAGAGTTTATTCTCGTACCCGATAGGTATATTCAGTATGACATGTTGCTTGGACAAGATTTGTTTGATATACCTGGAATTAAGGTCACTTTTATGAAAGATTGCGTAAAAGTATCACGTGATTCATATGACGTAAATATTGTTGAAAAGTTCGATGCAAATTCGCTTAATATTAATGAACACGTTGATCCCCAATATGTAGAAACGCTTTATAAAATGCTTAACTCTCGGTCAGACATGTTTACAACGGGAAATGCAGTAACCCAAGTCACTACCGGTGAGTTAAACATTCGGTTAAAAAATCCGGATAAAATTGTCCAGCGACGGCCATACCGTTTAGCCCCGGCGGAACGAGAACATGTTAAGGCACTCGTACAAGATCTTAAAGATAATAACATAATCCGCGAAAGCAATTCTCCTTTTGCAAGTCCTATCTTGCTTGTCGGTAAAAAGGATGGAAGTAATCGCATGTGTGTAGACTACAGAGAACTGAACAGTAACACGGTCCGCGATCACTTCCCCTTGCCCCTAATAGATGATCACATTAGTAAATTGTCCAAAGCTAAGTATTTTACCGTACTTGACATGGCTGCGGGATTTCATCAAATACCCGTAGCCTCTGACTCTATCGAAAAAACTGCCTTTGTGACACCAGACGGGCAGTATGAATTCTTACGCATGCCATTTGGCCTTTGCAATGCTCCGTCCGTGTTTCAAAGAGCAATTAATATTGCACTCAAACCGTTCATAGATAAATGTGTACTGATTTATATCGACGATGTGGTCATTTATTCAGAAACACCTGAACAAAACCTTCAGTACCTAATGGAAGTTCTCGATGCTTTGCGGGCCACTGGGTTTTCACTTAATATCAAAAAGTGTAGATTCTTGCAAAAGGAAATTGAGTATTTAGGCAGAATAATCTCCAATGGACAGGTTAGACCAAGCCCCGGTAAAGTAAAAGCCCTTTTAAACTCTCCAGTCCCGACAACAGTTAAGCAGGTCCGCCAATTCTGTGGCCTAGCCGGGTATTTTCGAAAATTTATTCCCAATTTTTCTTTAACGATGATCCCACTGTATAACCTGACTCGTAACAATACTCCGTGGAACTGGACACCGGAGCATGAGCTCGCTAGAGAAACTATCCTGCGTTATCTTTCATCAGAACCGATTCTAACGTTATTTGATCCGACGCTAACTACCGAGCTCCACACCGATGCCAGTTCTGCAGGTTTAGCCGGCGTCCTTTTTCAAAAACGAGAAGGCCAATTAAAAGTCGTAGAATATTTTAGTATGCGCACCACCGAAACCGAGAGCCGATACCATTCTTACGAGTTGGAGACGCTTGCAGTCGTGAGATCCATCAAACATTTTCGACACTACCTGCTTGGACGGCCATTTAAAGTAGTTACTGACTGCAATTCCTTAAAAGCGTCACGCAATAAGAAGGAATTGCTTCCCAGAGTCCATCGGTGGTGGGCATACTTACAATCATTTGACTTTGAAATCGAATATCGCAAAGGAGAACGCATACCACACGTAGATTATTTGAGTCGCAACCCCACCACTTTGAACGTGAACAACATTCATAATTACAGCGATTGGTTAGAGGTAGAGCAAAACAATGATTCCGAAACCAAAGCCATCATCGAATCAATTACAAGTGGTACAATTGATAAAGATTTAGCGTCTAGTTATGAAATTAATGATGGGTTATTGTACCGAATCTTTACAACAAAAGACAAAAGAACAAAAAAGTGTCTGTTTGTTCCCAAAAGCTATCGTTGGCATCTAATACAAATTTACCATGACTCCCTTAAACATTTCGGATGGGAAAAGACACTTGAAAAAATTCGTGAACGGTTTTGGTTTCCGAACATGTCTAAATGTACTCGAAAATTTGTTGAGAACTGTCTTACGTGCAAATTAAATAAGAGCCAATCTGGTTCACGTCAAATTTCGCTTCATCCTATTGACAAACCTCCTGTGCCATTCCATACATTGCATATGGATACGACAGGAAAGCTGAGTGGGAATAAACCCACTAAGCAATATGCCGTCGTATTCATTGATGGTTTTACGAAATATTGTTTCATGCAACCCGTTAACAATCTTACGGCCGCGGCAACCGTTAATTGCTTAAAATCATTTATCTATGTTTTTGGCACACCGAAGCGTATTGTTTGTGATCAGGCGGCTTCTTACACTGGCAAGGAATTTACGGCTTTTTGCAAATTATGGTCCATCGAATTACATTTTATAGCTAGTGGCGTCAGTCGTGCGAATGGACAGGTGGAACGTATGATGAAGGTTCTGACAAACTGTTTTACAATTGTTGAGAACACCTCTAGGAGAAGTTGGAAGGATGCAGTTGGCGAAGTACAGTTAGCTATAAATAGTACGTTTAACAAAAGCACCAGTCGCACACCCTTCCAACTACTCATCGGTTGTGATCAGTCGCCTCCAGCTATATCAGCTTTAGTAGATAACGTGGAACGCTTGGACCTGGATACTTGTCGTTTAGATTCAAAGGAAAGAATGGACGAGCGTGCTAAAGAACAAAAAAAACAGTTTGATAAAACAAAAGCAAAAATTGTTCCATTTAAAGTCGGAGATATTGTTTTGGTTAAACAGAATCCGCGTGCTATTAATAAATTAGATAGCAAGTATAGAGGTCCATGCGTTATCACACATATTAATGACAATGATAGATATACCGTTAGGGTCTACGAGACTGGCAATGAATTGTATGTGTCTCATGAAAATTTACGGTTAATGTCTCCTGAAATGGGACATGAGTTAACTGATTCCTTAAATAGTGATGAGTTGTGATATGACCTATTTAAATGATAATTAGCTGATGATTAATTGAATTAGGGTATTACAATTATTTTTGTGTTTACTTGTAATAGCTGCTTGTGTATACTGTGATTGTCTGGCCAACAATCCTGTGTATAAGCGGTCTTATTGGTAAACCACATTATACCGTAATCAATCGCAATGATTTGACATCCGATCTAATTAGGGTCATTTGATTTGATCTCTGCCACTGTGATTTGGCACTAGTTTTTATGGTCATGTGATTTGACCAGTGCCACTGTGATTTGGCACTAAGTTTCTATGGTCATGTGATTTGACCACTGCCACTGTGATTTGGCACTAAGTTTCTATGGTCATGTGATTTGACCACTGCCACTGTGATTTGGCGCTAGTTTTTATGGTCATACGACTTGACCACTGTTAGTGATTTTCCATTCAAATTGTATTAGTTTAAGGTTATGAAAATTAGCCAGTGCTAGATACGATTTAACAGTAACTGTGTGTTTCACTGATGATTTATGCTGATGACTCCATGGGATGAAGTTATATCATAATACTTGTGTTCTAAGTTGATGATTGTTTTCGCGAGCCAAGTGGCTGCTCGTCAGAATGGCCGTGTGGGAGAATAAACTATCATTCGATATTTCTAAATCAAAAATTTACAAAAGAGGGTAGAAAACTTGTTGTTGAGGGCGCTGCATCGCGCCACTCGATTTCTCCCACGACGTCATCGAGCTGTCTATAAAATGGATGCCCCCCCCTGTCGGCAGATCAGAAGTTGTCCTGCCTTGGACACAGTACGACTTGTGCTCTGAACTGTCAGGTAAATTATGTACAATTTATCACCAATATTATTGTCACTATAAAATACTGTAATAATAATTCTGTGTGTTATATTCTAGAGTAAATTAAGGTAAATTAATTACACTATGGTTCTTTTATGCTATATTTTTGCTTGGTTACTTTTAATAACGAATTGAGATATTTTATCGTCAAATTGTTGTAATTAGTGCTTAATATTGCTGGAAATATACCCAATATTTTATATTTAAAATATTGTTTACTTCTTTTCACCTTTCCCTCTCACAAGTATAGGAGAGACGTAGCGCTATTCTCAAAAAGGTTGCCAATGGTTAGTTCAATAGGCTCATTCTCAACCCGCGATGTTGTTGGTTTTGATTTCTGCTTTGAGTATATTTTAATTTCTTCAGTAATACGCTTACTGATATTGTATTTATTTTGGATTGACTCCTCTTTGTAGCCTTCAGCTTTAATTATTCTTCACTGAAAGATGATGATGACATATTTAAAAAACCGGCCAAGTGCGAGTCGGACTCGCGCACGAAGGGTTCCGTACCAATATTGAACAAAAACACGTTCTTTGTATGGGGTCCTCCTTTAATTTTTACTTATTTTTATTTTTATTGTTTTTTGTTATAGCGGTAACAAAAATATACGGCTCATGAGTAAATGCACGAAATATCATACAAAAAGCCCTATTTTTGTATGGGAGCCCCCCTTAATTATTATTCTTTTATCATGAATAGTATTTGTTGCTATAGCGGCAACAGAAATACATCATCTGTGAAAATTTCAATTGTCTAGCTATTTATTTATTTAATCTTTATTGAAAGAAAACTTATCGTACAAAAGGCGGACTTAATGCCATGAGGCATTCTCTACCAGTCAACCTTAGGGCAAAGCGGAAAAATTGTAGCTATCATCGTTCTTGAGATACAGCCTGGTGACAGACGGACGGACAGACGGACGGACAGCGAAGTCTCAGTAATAGGGTCCCGCTTTTACCCTTTGGGTACGGAACCCTAAAAAAATAAATATATTTTATCTGTAATTTATAAAGTTGCACAATTAATTGTATTGGTCTAATTGGTGATTACAATTCAAGCTTAAAGTAATGGACATTCAAAATTCTAATAGAAAAAAAATGTTCCGCGGTTTTTTTTTTGTAAAGTCACGCTTTAAATGCTTGCATATTGAGCCAACAGATTCAAACTTGAAAACTATTTTAAGACTAATATGGAGTTTTCTACTCCAGTACTTTTTCTGTCATTTATATAGTTACTAACTCTAATATAAACACATAAATTATGAAAGTCTGTAAAAAGTCTATACTCTACTGCCCAAAAACACACTGCTAACCGATGTTATAATGTCGCCAAAAAAGCATCACTTAGTACCACATATTACAAGATGAACAGCTGCATTCACACAATTTGCAAATTAAAAAAAAAACTTATTGTACTAAGGCATTACTTAAACTTATTGTATTGTATGTAGGTATATGTGATTATGATTATTGTTATTTATGTATGTTTATTGTTTATATTTTATTTTTGTAGTTAATTTTTATGGCTTAAAGTTGTTTTGCATCACCTACTCAATTCTAACTCTTGTTAATCTACTCCGCTACCTAAAGGTTGCCTGGAAGAGATTTAGCGATAAGACCGCCTGTTGTTAACCTCTGTCAATTTTTTACTGTATATCTCTCATGTTTTGTATCCCTGTGTATTTGAGGTGTGCAATAAAGTGGATTTGTTGTTGTTGTTGTAAGGCATTGCTGCCAACTTAAAAAAAAGTTTTATCTTCAGTGTATGGATGTTTAGTATAGTGAACGTATACCTTTAGGTATAAGTTTATTCTTTTTGACAGATGTTTAGTATGGTGATCGTATACCTTTATGTATAAGTTAATATTTTTTTGACAGATGGATGTCAATAAAAAAAAAGTTTAACAGAGACAATTTTTCTTTTTAATTTTGTTGATTCCGAGCGGGAACATGTAATTATTTTCTTTGTTGTTTATTTGCATTTTATTTATGAAATGTCGAGTCGTAGAAAAAGTAGTGTACGCAACGTTGTAGAAGTAGGTCAAAAAACGCTTGTGGCATCTCTCTTACGATGTTCGCTACGCTCACATCGTAACCCATGCCACTCGCGTTTTTTGCCCCCTCTTATACAACGGTTGCATAAAATACTATTATGGACCATGCATGATAATATGAATCCATCTTTAATATTATTAAATAAATTCATATTCGTAATAATTAATCGTTTCATGTTTTTTTTTTATATTTTTGAGCAGTTGTCTTTTTGAGGTTATTTACACGCCCCGAAAAAATTGTATATCACTGAAAATGGCATGAAATCTCCATTCACAAACATCGTGTTTGGCTGTTTAGGGGTTTCCAAAGTACATTAATGAAAAACTTAAGTACCTAGAGACTAATAAGAAGCTTCAGTCCCGATATACAGAGACTAAAGTAGCATTTTAAGAGCATGAGAAGTGAAAAGTTCCTTTTTCGCAATCGATAGGACGAGCGGCTTAAAAAAAATACGAGATGCGCCAAGTTGACAATATTCAGGATATATTATTATCATGCTAGGGTCCTATTTCGACGAGGCTTTCGGATTTCCTCTATAGAGTGTAGACTGATGTTGTATAACATCAATAATTATACATACATACTATAATTATACCAATAAAAAATGCTCGATATGTCCAAAAAAAGTATGTGAAAAGTACGCATTTCTTAAGTCTATAGCAAATTTGCAATTATTGTACTTAACGTACTTTTTTTTTAATGGTAAAAGTGGCAACTTCCAAGGTGATGACGTCACTACCCGCTCGCCATTTGTATTACTTTGTAGGTATGGAGCCTTTTCAGCGCTCCGTAGGAATCTCGAACTTTAACAATGTATTGCCTGAAACACAGGATAATCCTAGTTCAGGCGCGTAATATTATTGTTCAATCATAAATATGTTTAGTTCGTAGTCATTACAGCTGTAATATGTTTTAAATAAAAAAAATATTATTTATTTATTTATTATTTATCTATATTTAAGGGGCCTTATTCCTTTTAAAGTTTTTTTTTTCATATTATGATATATATTAATACTGATAATTTCAACCAACTTTTTGAAGTGAATAATACTTTTGCGCGAGTTCTAGGTAGTAACATAGCTTTCAAACGAGGTTTATGCAAACAAGACCTCCCCGATCACCCCGCCATAAGTATTATCTGTGGTACTAACCACAGATTACAAGATGAACAGCTGCATTCACACAATTTGCAAATTAAAAAAAAAACTTATTGTACTAAGGCATTACTTAAACTTATTGTATTGTATGTAGGTATATGTGCCTACCTACTCAATTCTAACTCTTGTTAATCTACTCCGCTACCTAAAGGTTGCCTGGGAGAGATTTAGCGATAAGACCGCCTGTTGTTAACCTCTGTCAATTTTTTACTGTATATCTCTCATGTTTTGTATCCCTGTGTATTTGAGGTGTGCAATAAAGTGGATTTGTTGTTGTTGTTGTAAGGCATTGCTGCCAACTTAAAAAAAAGTTTTATCTTCAGTGTATGGATGTTTAGTATAGTGAACGTATACCTTTAGGTATAAGTTTATTCTTTTTGACAGATGTTTAGTATGGTGATCGTATACCTTTATGTATAAGTTAATATTTTTTTGACAGATGGATGTCAATAAAAAAAAATTTTATCAGAGACAATTTTTCTTTTTAATTTTGTTGATTCCGAGCGGGAACATGTAATTATTTTCTTTGTTGTTTATTTGCATTTTATTTATGAAATTTCGAGTCGTAGAAAAAGTAGTGTACGCAACGTTGTAGAAGTAGGTCAAAAAACGCTTGTGGCATCTCTCTTACGATGTTCGCTACGCTCACATCGTAACCCATGCCACTCGCGTTTATTGCCCCCTCTTATACAACGGTTGCATAAAATACTATTATGGACCATGCATGATAATATGAATCCATCTTTAATATTATTAAATAAATTCATATTCGTAATAATTAATCGTTTCATGTTTTTTTTTTATATTTTTGAGCAGTTGTCTTTTTGAGGTTATTTACACGCCCCGAAAAAATTGTATATCACTGAAAATGGCATGAAATCTCCATTCACAAACATCGTGTTTGGCTGTTTAGGGGTTTCCAAAGTACATTAATGAAAAACTTAAGTACCTAGAGACTAATAAGAAGCTTCAGTCCCGATATACAGAGACTAAAGTAGCATTTTAAGAGCATGAGAAGTGAAAAGTTCCTTTTTCGCAATCGACAGGACGAGCGGCTTAAAAAAAATACGAGATGCGCCAAGTTGACAATATTCAGGATATATTATTATCATGCTAGGGTCCTATTTCGACGAGGCTTTCGGATTTCCTCTATAGAGTGTAGACTGATGTTGTATAACATCAATAATTATACATACATACTATAATTATACCAATAAAAAATGCTCGATATGTCAAAAAAAGTATGTGAAAAGTACGCATTTCTGAAGTCAATAGCAAATTTGCAATTATTGTACTTAACGTACTTTTTTTTTAATGGTAAAAGTGGCAACTTCCAAGGTGATGACGTCACTACCCGCTCGCCATTTGTATTACTTTGTAGGTATGGAGCCTTTTCAGCGCTCCGTAGGAATCTCGAACTTTAACAATGTATTGCCTGAAACACAGGATAATCCTAGTTCAGGCGCGTAATATTATTGTTCAATTATAAATATGTTTAGTTCGTAGTCATTACAGCTGTAATATGTTTTAAATAAAAAAAATATTATTTATTTATTTATTATTTATCTATATTTAAGGGGCCTTATTCCTTTTAAAGTTATTTTTTTCATATTATGACATATATTAATACTGATAATTTCAACCAACTTTTTGAAGTGAATAATACTTTTGCGCGAGTTCTAGGTAGTAACATAGCTTTCAAACGAGGTTTATGCAAACAAGACCTCCCCGATCACCCCGCCATAAGTATTTTATTTTAATCACTTAAAAGCAAGAAAAAAATGTAACAAAAAAAGAACCAACTTCAAAAAAACTGAAAAGTCGAAAATAACCCTGAACGGGTACAGATTATATTTCAATCACTTTTTGCAGTCGGTGCCAAACCACGAAGTTATTACTATGAAAAAGAATACCGCGCATAAAGCCTTTAAATAATTACCATTTGGTATTTACGAATATTTTTGTTCGATATTTATATATTATAGTTTACGTGAATTATCCCCTAACTCCTAACCGTTAAGGAGTTATACCTTCCATCATCGGCTCAGCATCATGAAACAATGACAACCAGATGACAATAACTGAATAACATTAGAAAATATTATATAAAACATTGTTAGTGCCTATATTATTTTAGGGTTTCCCTCGGATTTCCCTGGGATTCTATCATCAGATCCTGACTTGATGACAAGGGGGCTACCTCACGAACACACTTTAAAGAATATGACTAACAGTCAACGTACCTACCTATAAGAATTATCCTCTAACTCTTAACCATTAAGGAGTTGTACCTTCCATCATGAGCTCAGCATGATGAGATAATGACCACCATAAGCAAATATTTAAATAGCTTTAGAAAATATATGAAAAACATAATAAGTGCCTATAAAATTTGAGGGTTGTCCTTGATTTTCCATGGGATCGCAACTCGGTTATAATGGGACCACCTCAGGAGTATGTTCTTACAAATAAAAAAAGAATTTTTAAATTCGGTCCACAATTGGCGGAATATTCGGTGAACACGTGATATTTTAAAAGGCAGCCTTCTGCATACAATGTCTATGTAGAAGGCTGCCTTTTAGAGAATGACGAAGTTAAAGGAAAGGTTAAAAAGGAAAACAATGGTTGACCTCACCTATTTAAACTGTACGGGTGTCTCGGGTCACTGCACCGGGGGATGTAACTGAGGGTTTCTTGAACTGCCAAGGTCAAGGTTAACCTTTAGGAATCTTTGTTATTTTTGCATCAAAAATAATACACTAACTACTTTAATTTTTTGACGACGCGGTTGGCGCAGTTTGTAGACACCTGCCTACGTAGCCAGCGGTCCCGGGACAGACAGATACACTGACACACAGATACAAACATTAAACTGTTATAGGTACCTCTCTTTTTTCGTCGGGATTTAAAAATATTTTTCCAAATCAATCCAACCATGTTCAAGCACATAATAAATAAAGAAAAGCAAACAATCTGAGGAGGAACTGCATTTGCTGTAAATGCCCTTTTTTCGGAGTGAAAATGCTTTACGCATACCCCGGCTTGGGAAGGCCGTTTGGGGTTATGTGGGACTCCCTCCTCCCGATCTCTCCTAGCGCTGGAGGGGAGGAGCCTCCCCACTACAAATACACGAGCATTTCACCACGAAGCCATCTGTAAATGCCAAGGGCAAGGTTAACCTTAAGAAATCTTTGTTGCTCTTGTATGAAACATTTCTCTCGCGATTTGCATACATACATTCCGTCATAACTCTACCGTAAGACAGAGTGATTCTACAGGGGTTGAAATCATACCTAAAGAACGTCGTGAATCGTCGAGTTGGTAATGCAAGTTGACGAAACAATAGTACTTTATGCAACTGTTACATAATAAGAGGTCAAAGATTGACACACAAAGTATAAGGAAAAATTCGACTGGTTACTTGGAGTTAGGGTTGCGAAGTGGTTAACGAGCTGGACCGGCAATCCCGAGGTACCGGGTTCGATTCCCGGCCTCTTCCACCAGGTAACTCCTTTTTAAATTTTTCTTAAAGCTTTGATCTTTATATCAATGGTTTAAATAAAAAAAAACATAAAAAAATTAGACATTGCATGTTTCATAAATTTATTCTATCAAATGATTATTATGAGAAATGACTTTCTATCGATAGGCGTGCGGGCAATTTTTTTTGGAGGAAGTCAATCGATTTTTTTTTAAAGGACTCCTACACTTAGATTGCTCTAAAAGTCAAAAATGATCGTCAAAGTTCAACATTCCTACAGGGCACTAAAACGCTCCATACATTTGGCCTACCTACATATGTCATCTGTGGGTTGGATACCAATATTTGTATGGAGAGAATAAATAATTTGCTATTTTCACCCTGAAAAGTGCGTTTAAGTTCATGGTTGGTTACAATAAAAAAAAAATATTTTGGATTAAAAAAACAAAATCATATATAATTTTTGTAGGTACCTTTGAAGTCACATATTTAAAATAAAAATAATTTTTCATGACGTTTGGAGCGAATTTAATTCATATACAACACTACTCGTCTGTTGTATGATTCAACATCAGGATACGTATTTGTATAGGAATAACGATTATATATTATGTAAGAAACATTCCAGGAAACGTTGTTATACAATTTGAAAATTCTACCTAACGCATATAATATGTCCGCCTTTTCTAGGTTAAGTTTCTCTTTTGTGCAATAAAGTTTAAATAAATAAATATGTTCGGTCATATGAAAATACTTATGTCAAATATTTTTCTAAGAGATGACATGCACCCGGTTTTCGTGTGATTTCGTAGCAATGCCGCAGGCAAAAAGCAAGACATTTTACAAGTAACCTGAAATAGATAATTTGTACATCAAAAAGGTTTTTTTCTGCACGTGGGGAAGAAGCCACAAGAACACATTACACACGCTCAAGTGTGTAATGTTTTCTTCTGGCTTCATCTCCATAGTTACCTACCTACTTATGGTTATAAACTCATTATACAACATTTACCAAAATTAGTTTGTTTTCTACATTAATATGTACATAATAATTAATTTAGATTCCATTAGGTATTGAATTACACAATTATGTAAATTATAATAGGATCAATGTTATTAGAAAACTAATTATTGTAAACATCTTATCCAATACTCAGTATTCACACTTGTTTATTATTTCTTTGAATGTTATTCAACAAGGCTGACCCTGCCTTTGAAGTTCCCAGAATCCCTCACATTTCAGCCCCGTCAAATTATTTTTAGGGTTCCGTACCTCAATCGGAAAAAAACGGAACCCTTATAGGATCAGTTTGTTGTCCGTCTGTCTGTCTGTCTGTCAAGACCCTTTATCTTGAGAACGCGTAAAGGTATCGAGTTGAAATTAACACCATTACTCAGGTCTACGGTCCCTTGAAGCTGCGAGAAAATCAAACTTCTATGTTACCGTGAAAAAAAGATACGGCTATTTATGTCGCAAAAAAATTATTTACATTTCGACACTCTCAAGGGAATCACAATGCCCTATCATTACTTCCCGATGACCTAGAACTATGAAATTTGGTAAGTAATTCGTCACATACTACAAATATTTTAGTAGAGTTGTTAGTCCGCTGTTTTCTAACATAATTGTGCGCATCGGGTTACAAGCATGAAATTTTTACCACAGATAGAGTGTTCTTTGGTGATTATTTTCAGATGTTGAGGGAAGTCAGATTCATCCCATGTGAGGCGGGAGAGCGGAGTGAATACGGCCAAGTATCCCTCTTTTCTTTCTTTATTGCTGGTCAGTTAGGTCTACCAGGACATGTTTGGTATCGTTTCCGTGTAAAACAAATATCAAAAAATATTTTTTTATGTTAGTTTTGTATAGTTCTATATAAAAATATGGTTGTAATGGCCGAAAAGGTAAAAATCACAACAAGTTTTTTTATTCAGTGGGGTAAATTAGTTCAATTTCGTGAACATTTTCAAATTATTATTATTATTTCAAAAAGCTCATTTAATCTTGTTTATCAAAATACATGCATGTTGGGCACTTCTCGTACAAACAGTAGCTTAAAATATATCTTTACGTCGGCGTAACCAACGTAAAAATATATGCATGTTGGGCACTTCTCGTACAAACAGTAGCTTAAAATATATCTTTACGTCGGCGTAACCAACGTAAATCTCCGAACACATCCTATTTCGCTTCATTAAATACATTAAATAATGATTATTAACATGCTTTTACATATAATTTTTACTATATACGTCCTAGAAAAACAAATTAATGTAATTAAAACAAAATATTTTTTTGCTAATGTATCACAAGCACACGGGCTACTCTCAACATCAACAATTTATTTAAGTAACTTTTTGTATGAAGAGTGCCCAATATGTATATATTTTTAGAAACTAGAAGATTAAATTTTCTATTTTGCAATATTTGTCTTAGTTGTAAATATTCAGGAAATATAACTAATTTATTTCCCTGAATAATAAAAACTTGTTGTGATTTTTACAATTTCGGAAATAAAACCATATTTCTATATGGTACTATGATCTAATAACATGAAAAATGAATTGCTGATATCTGTTTTACACGAAAACGACACCACACAAGTCCTAGTAGCGTTATCTGATCAGTAATATAAAAAGAAAAAGAGGACTCCTTTGTCCTATTCACCCCGCTTTCCCGCCGCACAGGGGACGAATCTGACTTCCCTCTACATCTAAAAATAATCACCGCAGAATACTCTATCTGTGGTAGAAATTTCGTGGTTGTATCCCAATGTACACAATTTCGCGACTTAGCAAAATGTACTAGAACACGCAGGCTATCAAAACATCTTGAGTTATAGTAGAAATTATTTTTGTAGGCCTAATTCTCTTCTGGGCCATTTTTAGGGTTCCGTACCCAAAGGGTAAAAACGGGACCCTATTACTGAGACTTCGCTGTCCGTCCGTCCGTCCGTCCGTCTGTCACCAGGCTGTATCTCAACAACGGTGATAGCTAGACAGTTGAAATTTTCACAGATGATGTATTTCTATTGCCGCTATAACAACAAATACTAAAAATAAAATAAAATAAATATTTAAGGGGGGCTCCCATACAACAAACTTTTATGACTGAAAATGACAATGACAATTTAATTTATTACTCGTATATTTTCAGTCTTAAAAAAAAATAGTTGAAAGAAAATAAAATAGATTAACAATTGTACACAATGAAACCAATGCAGCAGTTATCAAATAAAAATTAACATGTCAATCACATAATATGATATATATGGGTATACGGGGGACACGAGTGAAACAAATGCTAGTCTAATGCACACTGGTTTATTACGTATGCGGGTGGTGGGAGCAGCCACTCACACATACACACGTATATATATGTACACCGAAAAGGGGTATACACACTCAGTCATCAAGGAACTCCTTGACAGAGTAATACGCCTTTTTAATTCAAAAAGTTTTAAGTTTGCTGATGAAAATGCGTTCTGTAGGTATGTAATGTTGAATGTTGATGTATGAATAGGTCAGAAACTAAAGCTCTCACCTGCATAGGCGTGTTACTAGCAGCCAGCTTGGTGAACCCGACGATATCGCTGAAGTATACCGTGACGCATTCGAAACTCTCTGCTTGTACCCTCTGCCCCCGCTTCAGCGCCTCTGCCACTGTCCTGGTCGAAAATAGAATTCTTATTAGCACATTGACGCACTCGAAACTCTCTGCTTGTACCCTCTGCCCCCGTTTCAGCGCCTCTGCCACTGTCCTGGTCGAAAATAGAATTCTTATTAGCACATTAAACGCTCAAACGTAAGTATGTTACGTCATAGCAGCCGAATCTCAAACTGTCCATCACATAAGATAAGATATAATATTTTATTCATCACAGAATGCGTAATACATTTTATGTATTTATGTACAGTCGCCATCAGATATATCGCAGCATAATAAGCCATTCATAAATATTTGAATACGACTCTTACTGACTGGGCGTTACGGTACATGTTGAGATATTTATGAACGCCATATATGCTGCGATATATCTGATGGCGACTGTACCTATGAAAACTGCTATACTACTGCAGGTGTGACTAGTCACTTATTACATATAATTTGGAGAAATTCATTTAAAAATTTAAAATTTTGTATTGTACCTAGTCTTATTAATTATTTATATTTGAAGTTTATTAATATTGTATAAAGTATTACTAGTTAATAGGTTTTTTAATTTATAACGCAACACCGTCAGTCGTTGTTCTTCCTTAATCGATTCTGTCAGTTTATTGTAAAGTCGTCTTACAATGAATCCAGGCACCTTCTTTACTATGGGTTGTTTATGTGTTTAACCCTTAAATCACACAATTTTTATATCTGAAGTGACCTAATTAGCAATGAAATCCACGTCAGTTTGAAATTTCGGGCCAATCTTGACATTTTTTTATTAAAGCAGTAACGTCTGCTAACGTAAACTAAAATGTTTACAAATGAAGCGAAAATTTAAAAATTTTACGATGCTACCCTACGGCACGTCGAAGCAACTGGTTGAAAAATTCAATGGCTCTGACATCTGATTCGGTGGTCCAATTGGGAGGACGCCAGTGTTGGCCCGGAAAGCCGTTGGAAACGCAGGTTCGAATCCTGTCCGAATCATTAAATTTTTCAATTTTCGCTTCATTTGTAAACATTTTAATTTACGTTAGTAGACGGTACTGCTTTAATAAAAATAAGTAATTCGGGTGTAGCACATCGTTACTATCGATTCTCAACAAATTTGAGACGATGGTGCCGACGATAAAGTCTAAATCTTTACGGTAGATGGCGCTACGATGCCACCCTAAGGCATGTCGAAGCAACTGGTTGAAAAATTCAATGGCTCTGACATCTGATTCGGTGGTCCAATTGGGAGGACGCCAGTGTTGGCTCGGAAAGCCGTTGGAAACGCAGGTTCGAATCCTGTCCAAATCATTAAATTTTTCAATTTCCGCTTCATTTGTAAACAATCTTGACAAAGTCATTATTGACAATATTCAGATTTTGACGTGTGTCATTTCAGTAACGTGTAATGGCTCAGTTTCTTTGGTCGATAACTGGGTCGAAATACCGCATGCGGGGACTCCCCGCATATATTAACTTTATCGCGTATAGTTTAAAATGCAATGTGTAAAAGGTGATAATTTAATTTAAAGCAACGTATAAAGTTACTGCATGTCTGAAAGGAATAAATCAAACAGAATTTGACAGATCGTTTATCATCAACACTAACCTTAATACCTGTGTTTGACAAATTATTTGTTTCACAAACTTTTCCAACTTTAAACAGGATTTCAGATTTTATTTCAACGAGTCGACTACGCGCGTTACTTCGAACAAGTTTGGTTTGATGTTGTACATAATTTTACGCAAAATCACAAGTCATTATTTTGATAAATTTCCCTAAGGGATGAAAGTAATGAATTGTGAATAAGTTACAAATTTCATCGTGTGGACAGCACGGCACAGGGATTGGAAATAAGTAGGTGATTATTTGAGAGTTCCAACCGTTCTATTGCTTTGTCCCCAATTATTGGTCAATTTATAAAACTATTCAACATAATTTTGATATAAATTATTTTTATTAAAGCAGTAACGTCTGCTAACGTAAACCAAATGTCTACAATGAAGCTAAAAATTCAATGGTTCAAGGGTTCGAACCTGCGAGTCCAACGGTTTTCCGGGTCAACACCTTTTGGACCACTGAACCTGATGCGAGAGCCATTGTTTTTTTAGGGTGGCGTCGTAGCGCCATCTACCGTAAAGATACCGATGTGCTACAAGACAAGAGACCAGTTGCCTCAGCTAGGTACTCATCCGCTGTTCCGAGCGCCCGCGCGCGACAGCTTCCTAGACGTGGTGTCGAGGTTTATGCTGCGGCTAACCTACCACCACAACACAGCGACTTACGATAACAGCCTAAGGGCTTTTCGAATCAGCATCAAAAAAAGCAAAAAAAAGATGTGCTACAACCACATTGGCCCGGAAAGCCGTTGGAGTCGCCGGAACCCTGCCTGAACAATTGAATTTTTCGCTTCATTGTAAAAAAAAAATTATTAATTGTAAAAAGCCGCGACTGCTACAAGACGCCGAGAATGGCGACACAATACGGTATTTGACCGCAGTGAAAATATACTATCATTGAAACCACTCAACACACATTCAAAAATACTCGGAGCCAAATAATCCACCACTAACTTTTGGATATTACACTATTTTTGATTGGATAAAAACTAAAAAGGATACGTGTTTTGACTGTTTTTTTTTACGCCACAAGCCAGTATCTTCATACAAACTCCACACTAACAGATCGTTTTGGACATTTTATAAAGAGTAGCTGATTTGTGATTTCTACGCAGCATCCATTGCAGCAGGTCGTCAGTCCGCCTCTTTTCCTGCAGCAGCTGTTCAGTCCTCGCTGCCACCAGCGCCTCCAGAGAAGATAAGGGCCACCAAAACTGCCTTCTATAAAAGACATGATTATACAAGCTCTCTGCTTTCCTCACCTTGGCTACATCCTGTGCAGTAAATCGTCAGTCCGCCTCTTTTCTTGCAGCAGCTTCCTCGCTGCCACCAGCGTCTCCAGGAAAGATAAGGGGTTACCGAAGCCTACTATAAAAGACATGATTATACAAGCTCTCTGCTTTCCTCACCTTGGCTACATCCTGTGCAGTAAATCGTCAGTCCGCCTCTTTTCTTGCAGCAGCTTCCTCGCTGCCACCAGCGTCTCCAGGAAAGATAAGGGGTTACCGAAGCCTACTATAAAAGACATGATTATACAAGCTCTCTGCTTTCCTCACCTTGGCTACATCCTGTGCAGTAAATCGTCAGTCCGCCTCTTTTCTTGCAGCAGCTTCCTCGCTGCCACCAGCGTCTCCAGGAAAGATAAGGGGTTACCGAAGCCTACTATAAAAGACATGATTATACAAGCTCTCTGCTTTCCTCACCTTGGCTACATCCTGTGCAGTAAATCGTCAGTCCGCCTCTTTTCTTGCAGCAGCTTCCTCGCTGCCACCAGCGTCTCCAGGAAAGATAAGGGGTTACCGAAGCCTACTATAAAAGACATGATTATACAAGCTCTCTGCTTTCCTCACCTTGGCTACATCCTGTGCAGTAAATCGTCAGTCCGCCTCTTTTCTTGCAGCAGCTTCCTCGCTGCCACCAGCGTCTCCAGGAAAGATAAGGGGTTACCGAAGCCTACTATAAAAGACATGATTATACAAGCTCTCTGCTTTCCTCACCTTGGCTACATCCTGTGCAGTAAATCGTCAGTCCGCCTCTTTTCTTGCAGCAGCTTCCTCGCTGCCACCAGCGTCTCCAGGAAAGATAAGGGGTTACCGAAGCCTACTATAAAAGACATGATTATACAAGCTCTCTGCTTTCCTCACCTTGGCTACATCCTGTGCAGTAAATCGTCAGTCCGCCTCTTTTCTTGCAGCAGCTTCCTCGCTGCCACCAGCGTCTCCAGGAAAGATAAGGGGTTACCGAAGCCTACTATAAAAGACATGATTATACAAGCTCTCTGCTTTCCTCACCTTGGCTACATCCTGCGCAGTAAATCGTCAGTCCGCCTCTTTTCTTGCAGCAGCTTCCTCGCTGCCACCAGCGTCTCCAGGAAAGATAAGGGGTTACCGAAGCCTACTATAAAAGACATGATTATACAAGCTCTCTGCTTTCCTCACCTTGGCTACATCCTGTGCAGTAAATCGTCAGTCCGCCTCTTTTCTTGCAGCAGCTTCCTCGCTGCCACCAGCGTCTCCAGGAAAGATAAGGGGTTACTGAAACTGCCTACTATAAAAGACATGATACAAGCTCTCTGCTCTTCGCACCTGGGTAACATCCTGTGCAGCAGATCGTCAGTCCGCCTCTTTTCCTGCAGCAACTGTTCCGTCCTCGCTGCCACTAGTGCCTCCAGATTGCAAGCGTACTTCTCCATCATTGCCAGCATGTTGTCGAATATGTTCGTTTTCCTGTCAAAAAAAAACAAATGAATTTAAATAAAGTAATCTAAATTAAATCTGCTTATACATTTAGGTAAAGTTTAAGAGTAAGAACATCCTAATTTTTCAAAATCGTTTTTAATAACATCATAATTTTCTATATGCGATAACCTTGTAATTAATCTTACTGAATCTGAAGTTTAAGAAAGCGTATTTTTTTCTCCTGTTTTACTACTTTTTCGCAAATAAATCGTGCTACTAATTTAATTGTAACCAGTAGGTACTTTATGTAGGTGTCTGTATAATTATTCACCTCAACTCTCGTTGAGATACCTATATCACATTGTAGGTGCTACTTTGATTTCGCTTACAAACCCTTCGAAACATTTGTACCCAACATCACAATACATGGCATACACTTCGAAAACCATGTCAATGATAAGATACCTTTAACGCAGGGGTTCTCAAAACGTGCGTTGCGGCGTCATAACTTTATTTATTTATCAATTTTAATTTAAAACTAATTGCACAATACAAAAAAAGTATAAGGTACGAATAACTTTGTTCTGTGAGAAGGCTTCGAGGATTTGACTCTAACTACTACTGAGAGTAAATTAAGTACTTATTTTGAGTAGGCTTCGAGGATTTGACTCTAACTACTACTGGGAGTGGATTAGGTACTTATTTTGAGTAGGCTTCGAGGATTTGACTCTAACTACTACTGGGAGTGGATTAGGTACTTATTTTGAGTATGCTTCGAGGATTTGACTCTAACTACTACTGGGAGTGGATTAGGTACTTATTTTGAGTAGGCTTCGAGGATTTGACTCTAACTACTACTGGGAGTGGATTAGGAAACTTATTTTGAGTAGGATCGAGGATTTGACTTTAACTACTACTGGGACCAAATTAAGTAGTTATTACTATTACTACTATAAGGTCAGGTGGGGTTAGTGAAACACAAGGAGAAGTTACTTAAATGCTTTGAAAACTATTTTCTACACAATAGCTTTAATAAACTACGATAATAGAGCCTGTTGTTTACCGTTTTTAGGGTTCCGTACCCAAAGGGCAAAAACGGGACCCTATTACTAAGCCTCCGCTGTCCGTCTATCTGTCACCAGGCTGTAATCTTTATAGCCGTGATAGCTAGACAGTTGATTTTTTTACAGATGATGTATTTTTGTTGCCGCTATAACAACAAGTACTACAAACCGAATAAAATAAATATTTAAGCGGAGCTCCCACACAACAAACGTGATTATTTGCAGTTTTTTTATTTGATGGAACGGAACCCTTCGTTTTTTTTTTTCAATTTGTTTATATTTGATTTCTTGTATCTTGTGCAAATGACTGTATTGTGGTGCGCAATAAAGCGTGTTTGTATTGTATTTTATGATCAACATTTTTGTTTTCCAGAATTATTTTGACAAAATCTGCTTTAACGATACCTACATAATGTGATTCATTTTGTGTGTTTGACTTACTCCCGGGTGTACAGCCGAGTTCATAAAATGATCAAAAATATGTGAACTCACCTCTATTGTTAACTACATAGAGGTGTGGTCAGATGTTTTTGGTTTTATTATATAAAATGAAAAACTCGAATAGGTATACTAACCTGATACACTATTTCAACTAGCTAAGGCTCTAGGCAAAATAATAAATGAGTAAGCGGATAAGGTTCAGGAGCGTAATAATTAACTTTATTTAAAAAAACAGCGTTAATTGGTGAGCTCATAACAGAGCTTGTTGCGAATTGTGATGGAATCCAAAAATAAGATTATATTCGTCTGAATTTCGTAACACAACGAAACGAGCCGTTGAAGCGCTCCTAAGATTTATCCAAATGTAAACTGAAAAAGTTTGGGAACCTCTGCTCTAACGTTTATGGAATGTAAAGGTAAGGCGTTAAACTCTATTAATAGCAATATATCCGATATACGAGGGTGTGCCTCTTTGTTATGTAAGAGTAAAAGTTCCTGGAATATGTGAAATGCCATGAAATAATCGGGGCGTGAATTAAAACGTTACATTAAAAGTTTTTTATATAAAAACAAGTTTCGCTCCTGCCGAGCGATACTGGCGCTACAAAAAGCTTTCATATGGCAATAATGTATGTACTATGGCGCATTTATGAATGAATGAGATTCTGCAGCTCGTTGTACATAATGTACGACATATATTTTCATTATTAAAAGTCAATAGCGATTTGTCAAAGATTTTTCAATTAACCAAATTCAAAACATTATTTACCGGAATGCTGTTCAACCCTTCGTTTTTCTTGCGAATTAAATACTGAATCCTATTGAAAAAAACTTAACTTTCATCACTGTGAATAGATTTAGGTTTATGTATTAAGCGAAAATAACTTGGTATTTGCGGAATATTTAGTCCTGTTTCCTCTTTGTTTAAAGCCTGACCAGAAATATATGAGTATTGTCAAGAGGGCGCTATTTATAAGATTTATATGGCAACAATTTTGTAACCAATCGCAACCCACTATAATGACATTCGTTTATATACCTTTTTTTTTTTTTTTTTTTTTTTAATTTATTATCTTAAAAAAATTACAAAACTTGTACACTTTATACGTTTCGCCAAACTGCAATGCAGTTTGTTGGCGAAGACCGCACTCTTTATACATTACTATAATTTATACTGCTATGATATTTATTTATTGTTATACCTACTCTTACTATTTTAAGTATTTAATACTTCACTACAACTACATAATCTACGTTAACTAATAGTGACAGTTATTATAACAACGAATTTACGCATTATAGGATGCCTACCCTAATCACTCAACTAACTACCTACTTTCATTTTCTTTAAGAAAGGTATCCATCAAACACGCCTTTACTTTCACCTGTCAGTTGCACCATGTTAACCTCGTAATATCATTTAATGCACTTTTTAACTGACTGTTTTTCGTGTAGTAGGTAAACACGTGTACACTTTATTTATAATCTTACGTTCTTGACTATGAATGGTTTTCGGCAGTTTCTTTGGATAATTTTAAATATGTGTCTTTTAAAGAAATCACCACGAATGACATTGGCATTGTTGAAAAACCATCATAAAATCATTGCCAGTGTAAGAAATTAGTTCCAGTGAAATTCCGCAACATGGCGAATCCTCATATATTTCTGGTCAGGCTTTACATCAGTGACATTCACTGACTTTCAAAGTCAGTTACCAAAACTTTGTGGTGTCCCAGTAAAATAAATTAGTACCACTAAAAAACCGCAATAAGGCGTGGACTGAAAAACACTCCGTTGGGCTGTAATATACCTAATATTATGTATTTGTAGCTTTAGTAAAAGCTTTAAAAAAAAACTGGTCAAGTGCCAGTCGGACTCGCGCACCGAGGGTTCCGTACAAACACTTTCCATCCTTAAGTGGTTAAGTTAAGTTTGCATATGTTTGGTATGCATAGCGCCCCATACAAATGAGGTGCAAAGTTAACGCAACCAATCCCGTTTGTTGAATGGGAGCCCCCCTTAAATATTTATTTTATTTTGTTTTTAGTATGTGTTGTTATAGCGGCAATAGATATACATCATCTGTGAAAATTACTGTCTAGCTATCACCGTTCTTGAGATACAACCTGGTGACAGACGGCCGGACGGACAGCGAAGTCTCAGTAATAGGGTCCCGTTTTTACCCTTTGGGTACGGAACCCTAAAAACAATTATGATCGGGCAGTAAATTAAGGAAGTTTAAATACGCACTCATTACTTCTCAGAATAATCTAAACAATTTCACTTCAAATACTAGAATTTTACTGAAAATCGATTCTCTATGAAGAGAGGTCATGCTCGCGGATAAATCTTAACAGAGACGCAGTCTTTTGTTTTCTATAGACATACATTAGCCATCACAGCGCACACACACCACAGGTACGACAATAGTACATTACTTCAGACGCCGGGAAAGAAGGACTTGCCGGGTGAGTAGGTATAGACCGATACAAAGCCGACTAGCCCTTTTCACAGCCAAGGCATGTATAATGCTTTTCTTAAGCATAATTATGCAATGAAACCTAAGCTGACCATCTCACTTGTCTGTTGACCAAATCATTAATATTTTGTAGACCGAATTATTTTCCCTTTTTTCTGTCTATGAAAAAAGTACGTGGACGAAGATGCGAGCTCCTCGTAGTAAATTATAGGTACACAAGGGGCGATAACTATTACGTAATGTAATGTATATGTATCAAAATTATATTACCAACGCGACGTTTATCCTAGTCAAAAGTCACGACTGTCACCAGCGCTCGCTTGCCTGCCTCTCGTTCTAATCACTGAAATTAATCACAAACCCGCTCATAAACAGTGAGTGACACAAATGTTTCAAACTGGCTAAGATAAATCATAAATGTGTGTGCCTAATTTGAATGTGTAAGCGTACTAGGAGTTGCCTGCGTCTTCGTCCGTTGTCGTAGTCGGGTGAAAGGGGGTAAGGAAAGGACAGGGCGAAGTGGAGGAGGAAAATAAGGAAGGCTGACCGCACCACCATGTAGGGCACATAACCAGGAAGATTTTGAATACCTACTACTCAAGGAAGCTTCTCCTTAAAGTATCTGATGATGATATCCTCTTTATCAAAAGCGATGTCAGCAACTTCAACAAGAACTTGACCGATGCTACATTACACGTGGTGTGACTGACCAAAGACAACAGGGTTTTAAGAAACGGTTTTACGAAATTCAAATATTTCATTTCCGTCTTGTAAGCAAAATACTCTATCAACTTGAGACTTAGCCTTAACAATTTATTTATACATGCCTCTCATTCTGTCGATCTACGTTCTAACCTATTAGCGAAGCGCCCAAATCGTCTTTGCTTTGGTCGCCCCGTGGACGGAATGCAGTTTTGTAAAAAAAAAAAGAGGATTTTAATCATTTGTTCTTCCTACATACACTTGCGGTGCGAGCGCAATGCTGATTAGTGTTGCGTGCACTGCAAGCCGGCAGGTACACTTCACAGCAAATCACCACACACGACACAAACACACTCAAACACACCCAGAAGCAACGTGTAAACCGATAGCACCGCGCTTCTGAAACAGTACACTATACAGGGAGGAGGTTTTAGTCCGTAGGCTAGTGGAGGTGGCACCCATTTGTAATATTGTGGGTACTACTTCCAGTAGAGTCGGGCATGCTGTCAGGACCGGCCTGGCAGTATCGAATGTGTAATTCCTCATCCCGCGAAAAAAAAAAACAGGGTTTTAAGGTCATATCTGTACCCGAGTGTTTGATACTCATATTCCGGCGTGCATATGCTCAACCGCACCTCCGGCTAAGGCGGTGATCAGGCCGCTTACTCCAACATGTATTTAGAACAGATAGCACTGATACCTGGCCACTAGACCGCTAATCGGTGGCCTGAAGAGAACGCCACCAACTTTCATTGTTCCAGATGTCAGATACTAACATCCCAGCATCCTTCAGCCTCAGCCGCACCAGCTAAAGTCAAGAGGGTGTTCAGGCTGCTCGCTCCAGTAGGTATTGAGAACAGCCACTACTGACGGCCTGGCCGCTAGACCGCTCATCAGTAGCCTGAAGAGTATACCCCCAACTTTCATTGTTAAAGATATCTTATACTCACATGCCAGCATGCATATCCTTGAGCCTCAGCCGCACCAGTCTCAGGTCAGGGCGACGGTCGGGCCGCTCACTCCAGCATGCGTTGAGAACAGCCAGCACTGATGGCCTGGCCGCTAGACCGCTCATTGGTGGCCTGACGATGACACCCCCAATCGGCTGGCGGACTCGCCCGATTATCTCTATAGATTCAAAAAATACATGAGTTATTTCTAATTTAGAAATTTACATCGGATATTATATTGTTTTGGAATATTCCAAGAAATGTAACATATGTATAAATGTCATCCGGAATTGCTTTTATCAGTGAGCGAAAAACACAGAAATGTTAAAGCATTTAAATTTAAATGTGCGACACAAAGGAAATAATACGAGTAAAAGCTTTCAGTTGTAATGGTTACACAAACAACGTTGCCTTTATTCTTTCCGGTTTTTGTCATTACTCGTAAAAAGGATTCGATTCGTTGAACATTACAAGCTGACTGGATGTCCAGCTTATGTATGGCAAGAAGCCAAAGTTAGCCTCATAAGTTCTGCTCATTACAATAGCATATCTTATTTTTTCTCTTTCTTACACATTGATCAATCCTTAAGAGGAAGCAGGAATAATACAATCGCTATCGCCTTAATCTCCGCACACGACTTATATTTTTGTCCACGCTATTTAGCAAAACGAACAGCCACATTACGTTTTTATTTATTACAAAGACCGACTTATCCGTAATGTCATGTTCAAGGTTACTGTGATTCATCCATATTCAAGATTTTATATATAACGCACCGATTAACCTTCGTAAAAGTAAATAATAGCCAAAAATAACCTTTACGGCATATTTACAGGGGGGTCAAGGGCCCGCACCAATTCGGGGTTGACCATAGTTATGATCCCAGATCATACTATTATATATTTTACCAGAATTAGACGGATTAGTACCGATAGCTTACTTGCATGCATTGTTTAACTAATTAGCAGGCTCTCATAGTAAAGAGGACGATGGATGTTGGAGCCCTCTTGACTAGCTTCAAATTATGCAATCAGGCGCTCGCCGCAGCAGAAGTTTAAGGCTGTCTTAATTACTGGATGATATTATTTGATATTGAATTTGGAATCACCTAAATCTAGGAAATATTTCTGATCTTTTAAATGCTTATTATATGCTACTCTGGGAGAACGGCCGTCCACAGCAAAAGTTCTACTACTTTTCTCACTAATATATCACGTTTCTTATCAGCATTAGTCAGGTTAGTATCGGCCCAAGGCCTGCTTATGCCCAAAATCTTGTCGAGGATGGCGCCGAAGTAGTATAAGTCTCCCTTGTGGGAGTCCCTGGGACTGGAGATCTCTTTGCAGTTCAATAGGCTAGAGTAGCGCCCATTTTAGAAATCTATTTACCAGCATTAGTCATGTTGGTGTCGAACCAACGGTCCATTCCTTCCCAAGATCTCATAGAGGATGATGGCGAAAGAGTACACCTCTCCCTTTTGGAAGTCCCTGGAATTGGAGTTAGGGGTCTCTTTGCAGCTCAATTGGCCAAAGTTTTGGAAATCTTACCAGCATTAGTCAAGTTGGTGTCGCCCCACGGCCCATTTCTTCCCAGGATCTCATAGAGGATGATGGCGAAGGAGTACACGTCTCCTTTTTGGGAGCCCCTGGGAGGAGGGTTGGGGTCCCGCAGCAGCTCGGGGGCCCGCCATAGCATGCGGCGTTCCATTCGAAGTGCGTCCTCCGCGTCAGTGCAGCCACCTGTTCATAAATAAAATGTTTATGCAAACAATTTTCAAGCCTTGATCAAGGAGTAATACCGGATTCACGATTCTGTTATCATTCTCAAAAGTACCATATTCACACATTTGTACCTAATACGAAATAGTTTACAAAGTGCCAAGCAAGGGTAAAGGGTCCAACTTCTTCACCAGTCTGTAGTAACTAGCTGGCTGGCTATAATAATATAACGATTTAGTAGTGTTAAAATTTACTTGTGTATCTGAAAATCTGTATAGCTGTTAACCTATATGGGATATTGAGGGTTTCTAAACGGATGATTTGATTTTCATTTGAAATATAAGTAGACAGAGATGGTTCATAGCCTAGAGCTAAAGAGTTCAGTGGTTTTAAGGCTTTATTTTAAGGCGCTACCTCTGAAGCCTTAGTAAAACCTCACTGACTCTGAGCATGTATTTTTGTACGAAGAACCGACAATGGTCAATAGGTAATGCTCTAACGGAGATTGTTTCAAAAAACCAAAAATAGACAACAAAATGTAAAACTTAACAACTTTTAACAGAATCGTTAAGCATTCAAAATTAGAACAAATAGTAACACTCCAGCTGCTTAACCATTTTATCAATATTTCATCTCTTTCTCCATCCATAATAATAAATCAAAATTTTATAAAAATGTAAGGTATATTTTTCCACAATCGAGCAACTCACGAGATTGCTGAACACAAGAAGATTTGTAGAGCATAAGCTACTTGATGTATAAACAACATTATAAATTACTTCCTTCGCTCGAGGTTCCGGTTACAGCGAATTGATAAGGAAATCTCGAGAATATAGTTATTTATTACTAGGAAGGTGCCCGCAACTTCGTCCGCCTTTTTTTCTTAACCTTACACGGATAAAAAGTATCCTATAACCATCTTTAGATGTCCAGTTATGTCCAATTTTGGTACAAACCAAAATTGGTTAAAATTTAACCAGCCGTTTCGGCGTGATGCAAGGAAAAATAAATTATGATAACAGATGATGCTAGTTTGGAACGGCGCCGTGCGCCCAAATAAATCAAATGACGATCCTGCATCACACTATTAAGATTTTTCCTGAAATCATGGCCTCTCTCCATAGAAAAAATATTTCCCATAACAAATCTAGAATAATATTATTGTATAGATCTGTTTACTTGGACTATTTTCCAACCGAGCCACCTCAAGCCAGCCAGTTGCGTAATACCAGCATGTTGGTTCTCGGTTTATGAGTAAGTAATGATTAATGATACTCGTAACACAAACAGCAATTAACTTCAGACAGACAAACACAGATAGATTTAAATCAAATTTTATAGCTGCATCTTTTAGAAATCAAATTTACGAGTATGTATCGTTTCAAATTTACTTTAGTGTAGCATCTTATATTGCACGAAAGAGTAAAAATAAACTTCCGATAGATGATAATTAATATCAACTACGTCATTTACAAGACCGAAGCTATTCTACATCACAAAGGATAATTATCTTTCATTTTGACTTTCTTAATAAAACAACGTTGTTACCACAAACTCCCCTAGAGCCTTCAACGAGGTAAATATTTTAAACTGATACGGGCTCAATAATAACAATTAAACAACCAAAATAGCGTGTTCTTTACCAAATTTAGTGAATACTGTTTATTTCAGGTTCAAGTTTAGTTATCTTTGTTGTGGTTGAAACAGCATAAATCATGATTCCAAAATGACTTCATAATATATTTTTAGACTTAAACTTTGATTTGTTTTAAATTAGCGACTCCGTGGATAAAGTTTATCCACGGAGTCGCTAATTTAAAACACAATACATCTTTGTTTAACAAAGACCACGGTATGCTACTAAAATTCAGAATCCGAATAGTTTCGTAATCTGCAAATAAATTATATCAAGAATTATTTCTCATGTCATATTAGGAAAGATCTTTGAATACATATGAAGTATTTTTACGGCAAGGCTGGATATTTTGAGACATATCTCTACCGTGATGACCGATCAGAATTAAATTGACAGAAAAATAATGGAAAACGCAAAGATGCCCTTACTCGTACGTCAAGGAATTTAATTTAACCCATTTCGTTAAAATGTCGTTAGACATTGGCAATGCATTAAGGTCGGAAATTATATTTTAGTAATAGTATTGAAGTGGTAATAATATCATTATTTGTCACTTCATTTGCCGATAACCGTGAACAATTAAGAGATAATGACTGAAACTATGAAGAGCTCGAATAGTGGAGTTACACAAGGAAGGAATACAGATTCATGAGATCACACGTCGGTTAAATTCTAGCAGGGACACAGTTTGACGTTGGGTACGGCGATATAATGCTGAAGGAAACCTTATTGATCTACTGCAAAGTACCTAACCATTGCATCGTCCGCTTGCCATAGCCGAAAACCAACGCCGACAAAAATGGCTTTACGACAACGGGACGATTTGCGTAAATGTTTGACATTCACCCTAGAACAATTAGGAATTGCCTACATGCTATGAATTTATATCACAGAATTTATATCGTTTTGTTGTTTTTGTTAAAAGTAATATAAAGAATATGTTTATAAAAGTGTGGTTTTATTGAATTATCAATGTCGTTGGTTCTGTTAGTTTTTGTATAGATACATTATATATCAATCTTTACTAACATTATAAATGCGATAGTGTGTTTGTTTGTCTCTTGCCTTCCACATCGCAACGGAGCAATTTTTATGGCATGATTTTTGTGTGTGGAGATAGTTAGGGAGCTGGAGAGTGACAAAACAAAGGCTACTTTTTACCGCAATAAAACATCTCATTCCCATAGGAAAATCTATTATGCTGTTTATTGTCTTTGACCACGCGAGCGAAACCGCGGGTAACAGCTAGCATACCTATAACGGAACTACAGTCCGACCAAAAAGAGTAGAAATTAAAAAGTGGCAATACTGTAGTGTAGTCCCCGTTTTCTTAATATTGATTAGAAAGGGAGGACACTAATACAGCATTGCCACTATTTAGGTAATTTCTATTTCACAGCAGCTCAGATCTTGGACTGTTTGCCTCCTAAAGTGTTATCGTTGTTCCTTTATTTATTCAATGAATGTATCAGTGCGGGCGTATATCCTGATGCATTTAAACTGATAAAGGTACAACCGGTTTATAAAGGTAAGGGTGCCTTGCATCTACCTAAATCTTATCGACCTATATCGTTAGTGCCCATTATCTCTAAACTCTTTGAACGTTTAATCAGTAATAGAATGATGCATCATTTTACGTCCAACCGATTGTTAAATCCTCAGCAATACGCTTATCAGCCGGGTCACTCGACGACGGACGCTGTGCGGGACGTGGTCGCGCGGGTGCTCGACCACCTGGAAGACGGGCGACAGGTTGCTGCCATGTTCTGTGACCTGTCGCGCGCCTTCGAAATGGTCGACCACCCCCTACTCCTCAAAAAACTGTCATTTTATGGCATTACTGGCAAATTTTACGAAACCATAGCGTCATTTTTAAGGAATCGTAAACAAAGTACGTACGTCCTAAGTGAGAAGTCAAACTTGGAGTCGATAGACAGTTGTGCCGTTCCGCAGGGGTCCGTCACTGGAAATAACTTATTTTTGATCTTAGTTAATGACATCACGACAGCTTGTTCTGATCCAAAACCTGAATATGTAATGTTTGCGGATGATACCTGCATTATAGTGCACGCTGACAGTCCTGACCATCTAAAGTCCAAGTTAATTCTGGTTGTGAACGAAATCACCAAATGGTTCTCTGCGAACGGTATGCAGCTTAACTTGGATAAGACTAACACTGTCCATTTCCAGCTAAAAAACACGAACAAGAATAAACTTAACATTGTAGCCAACGATACTCTAGTACCACAGGTTGAATCAACAAAATACCTCGGTTTTGTGATCGATGCAGGACTCACGTGGGCCCCACACATCCAGGCGACCTGTGACCGGTTAGCTTCAGCGTGTTATGCGTTGTCTAGGCTTGCACCAACCTTGTCTATCGAAAATCTGAAGATGCCCTACTTTGGTTATTTCCACTCGATTCTTACTCAGGGTGTCGATCTCTGGGCCACAGCAGCCGACCGCGACAGGATATTTAGAATACAAAAACGTGCCCTGCGTATAATTGATGGTAAACCCGTCGACCATCCAGCTCAGGACCTTTTCAGAAAACACAAGATCTTGACATTGCCGTGTGTGTATATATTGACCGCATGCATATATGTAAGGTCAAAAGTGCATACATTCCTGACAAATTCAACAGCCCGTGACCTCCCCGCTCGCAGGAGACCACTACTGCTTGCCCCGCGACGCCGACTCGCCAAGTCTCGTAAATCAGTTGGCATCCTTGGCGTGACTATTTACAATGCGTTACCACCCAGTATTACGAACGTAAAAACCGACTCAATTTTTACAAATAAACTTAAATCGCTTCTGCTTGACCCGGCTTATTACAGCATCGATGAACTCTATAATGACAAATTACTGACCTGCGCATCCAGTAAACACCAAAACAAATAAGTATTAAACATAAATGTACCTAATAATTAAATATATTTGTATCATGAACATCTAATGTATAATTAATAACGTGTAAAATGTTAATTGTTTACCAATAAATTCTGTATTCTGTACAGCAGCAAAAATGTCACTCAAGAAACATTGCCAACGGCCTCCGAGAAGGGTGCTTGGAGGGCGACATCCGAGCCTCTGGTGTTATTTTACAAGGTCTCAATTTGAGTTTACTTTTCACTTTAGATATGCGCAAATCACGTCACTTAAATGAATGAGAACGATTCATCTCGTTAGCTCTTGCGATATTTATCACTCATTTCCTTCATTTCGTTCAGTGGATCTATTTACTCAAACTGCTCGAAGATCATCGTTTCTTTTCAGTGTAACTTCATAATGTCAAATAGCATCATTTAGTTCAGATCATATTAAGTAAATAAATAATGAAAAATATATATTAAGGGACAATCATACACAAATCGACCTAGTCCCAAACTAAGCAAAGCTTGTACTATGGGTACAAGACGACGATATACATAATATAAATATATATTTATTAAAAAAAACATGCGGATTAAGTGGTAAAACAATTTAAAAACCTAAAACCTACACTAACCTAACTAGCCAAGGTCGCTCATTGGCGGAAATGATCCCAAGATGCTGGCGGCATTTCCCCGCTGCACAGCAATACTGAGCCTTTGCCCGAGAAACGCGCCAGCTCTGGGATCACAGGTAGTTCGTATTAGCTTTTTTTTAAGGGAATCAAACAAATTATGAGCGGCTGGGCCCCATGGGCCTAGAGTCTCTACCGCAAACGGCACGAAAATATAGTTGTCACCCAAACACATATATTTTCGGCGTTTAGCCGCCTCCGCGTTTGTGGCCGCCCCACCTGGATTTTGGCACGTTGTTGCAATGTGTGAAGGTGCCAAAGTGTCCACACAGGTGGAGTCCCACACTAAGGGCCGCCCCAACCGCCACGGTACTAACGTCATGCCGTCGGGTCTCTTGCCATCATCTCGTGCGAGGCCATTTGGTTCGAGTACCGCAGGCACGTTGACGCTGACAAGAGCCCGACGTATGATATCATTTAGACAAGCGTGGCGGGAGAGTCTGCCGGCGCTTTTGGGGCAGCTAAGGCCGTGGTGACCTAGACGATCTACCTGGTATCCGCAACGACATTGGTGTGGAACAACGATGTCTAGGCCTAGACGATAAATATATATATATTTATAATATATAAATACATATATAGATAACATCCATGACCCAAGAACAAATATTTTGCACAAATATTTGCCCCGGCCGGGATTCGAACCCGGGACCGCCGACTCAGTAGGCAGGTGTCTACCAACCGAGCCAAACGCGTCGTCAAAAGTGGTGAGCGGTTGCAAACGAATGATATAGTGAGTTGGTTTATCCAGGGTTTATCCTTCAGTGAGTGAGTGAGTGAGTTACTGACATGAATGAAATATATACTTAATTTGAATAACTCACTCGCGAATGACACACTTCTATTTCACTTAACGCGTTCAACACGTTTTGTTACCTTAAAGGAAAACTTATACTTTGGGCTCTAACAATGCACCTTATTTATCTTATAATTATTTCATTATCATTATTTCATTAAATCAAGCATTAAGACTACGCTGGTGACACCAACACCGCCCTCTCATGGAAAAAATGTGATCCAGGATATGTTATAATGTCGTAACTAAGCTTTATCGTTTCCTAATAATGGCATCAACCATATATCATCAAATAAATTTTCTTAATTATTGTATTTACAAAATTAGAAACAACATTACACTTGAAATATTATTATATCTACCTATACTTCAGTAGCAATATGAAAAAGCAAAAAACAACAGCAACAAAAATTGATTTATCACCAAAGAGCTGTTATTTTGCCATGAGAACACCAACTAAGCAAAACCTGAATGCACTTTGTAATTTTGTGACTGAGATCATGTGTAACTTTAGCAAACATAAGCGGTCATCAAATAGTTTTAGGATACTACTTAAGGTGACATTGGACGTTGCTGCTTAATCGCCTTGTCAATTATCTTAGGTAATGAAGATTAGAGAAAAGAAATCTCTCTCTTCTGTCTTGGATCCTTTAACCCCTCGAGGAGCAAATAATTGAGAGGGAGGTAGTATGAAAGCTACTCACTTTTGAGATTATGCAGCCCATAATCCGCAATTTGCAGCACCCATCTGCTGTCCACCAGGCAGTTGCTTGACGTGAGGTTTCCGTGAGATACAAGGGCCGAGTCGTGCAGATACGTCAAGCCACGCAACAGATCCGCCACCAGACTTGCGACGAACATGTCGTCCAGGTGAAGATCTCGATCGGCCAGAACCCTGGCCAATGAGCCTCGGGAACAGTACATGGAGACGATGCATGTGGAGCCGGCTTCCACGCAGACGCCCACGAAGGCGTTGATGTTCTCGTGGCGTAGTTCGCGTATCTGGGAGAGAAATAACATTAAATAAATAAATAAATAAACTCCAGACTATTACAGCGGTTGCCCCAATAATCACGAGCAACGAAGATAAATAAAACCGAGACTTAACCGGACTCCGGACTTAACCGAGGAGCTACTGAATAAATAAAATAAATAATTAAATATATAAATTAATATCAGACAACCTCACACAAATCGATCTAGTCCCAAATTAAGCTCAAGAAGGCTTGTGTTATGGGTACTAGGCGACGATATTCATACTTTTAAGATAAATATATACTTAAATATATAGAACAACCATGACCTAAGCATAAATATTCGATTTCATCACACAAATATTTGCCCTGACCAGGATTCGAACCCGGGACCGCCGGCTCAGTGAAATGAAATGAAATGAAATGAAATAATGAAATGAAATAATTTATTCAGTAAGTAGGCCACAGGGGCACTTTTACAAGTCAGATTGTGAATCTACCGGCATTTCGCAAGAGGAGACCGCTGTTGAGAAGAAAGCCGAAAGAAACTCAACAGTAAGTCATTTTTTCGTAAATAATACTTAAAACAATTACATCATACATTTGTGTTATAACTAATTACACTGGTACACGTAAAGGAGATGTATAGATACTCCAAATCAATGTTAATTAGGAACATTAAAATGAAAATTTAACGATAAATTAAAAATATTAAATACCCCGAGATGTACGTATAGTCTCTGGGCGTCACAACATGCAATAAAAAATAATTACTTAATTAATTGAATTCCATAGAAATGTATAAGGTCTCTAGGCGCCAACGTGAATAATTTACATTAGAAAATAATTATTAAACCTAAATTTCTTTGAGATGTATATGGTCTCTAGGCGTCATAACATGCAATAAAATATTTTAAAATTATTTAATTTCCTCAGAGATGTATAAAGTCTCTGAGTGTCATACTATACTAAGCTGTATCTTAGAGATGTATACAGTCTCTAAGAGTTCAAAAAGTTAAAATCAACATTGAATAACTTCAATCGAGTACAGGATGAAGTTTCTCACGTTTGCTTAATTTAACACTAGTATGCGGTTCCTACATATTTAATTTGGCCCTTGCTAGCAGCAGTAGTAGACAAGTGCTTACAAACAGCCAGCCGCGTCGTCAACATTTGAAAATTGGAGAGACTATTTAACAACTGCATTTGCTTTATCTTCTGTATGGCCACGTGTCTTCTTACCGCACTCAGCTTGGCTGGTTTCCTATCCGTCAACGACGTGAAATTCACATGGTTTGCACTCTATTCTCTATTCTCAAGGACTTGAACTCTCCCGAATATCTCAGAAACTTCTTTCACTATTATGGTAACTCTTAACCGTCAATTTCGCTCTCCTGGCAATTTATCTGTATCCATTCCAAATCACCGAAAAAGTTTTATTGTCCTTTACCGTTTAGGTGCCTCGCAAACAATTTTGCTTTCAAAAAAGATGTATTTGATTTTTTTGTTGGCAGAAATGTGAACTCATAGCTCTGCTTATCTGATTACATTATTTCATCTGTATTTTATTTATATGTATATGTAGGTATATAGTATACAGGGATATGTATTTATTTAAGTATATATATTATCTTTTGTTTAAGTTAGTAGCATCGCCCACAATTTATCTGCTTAGCCCAGTGGTTGACTGGTAGAGAATGCCATATAGCATTAACTCCGCCTTTTGTACGATAAATTATTTTTTCTGCAATTAAAATTAAATAAATAAATAAAAGGAGTTCGTTTGATGTTGGAAGGTACAAGACACGTAAATATTAATATTAACGGTTGTTATTTTACACATCGTTTGTAAACTTTATGATGATTCATGTCATCCTAGCATATGAGCTGTTTATGTGATACCTAATCTAATGTATAATTAAATATTTTTCTAGGTCTGATCGTCATAATCATATAACAAGATGACATCAACCAGATGTAAACTTGAATAACGTCTGCCAAATAGCGAATATAGTCGTATAGCAAAGCACAGCCTTTACAAGGTTCGACACAATTCAAATTCAATCAAAACTGCTTCAACATTAATTTCTTACACTGGCAAAGATTTTATGATGGTTGGTCAACAATGTCAATGTCATTCGTGGTGGTTTCTTTAAAAGGCAAATAATTAAAAATATGTAAAGAAAGTGCCGAAAACCATTCAAGTTGTTAAGTGAACTTAATATTATAAATAAAGTGTACACGTATTTACTACACGAAAAACAGTCAGTAAAAGAGTGCATTCCATTAAATGATATTACGTGGTTACCATAGGAACTGACAGGTATTTAAACTAATTTCATTATAGTGCGGTTGCGGTTGGTTGCAAAATTGTTGTCATATAAATCTTGTAAATAGCGCCCTTTTGACAATCGTCATGTACTTCTGGTCATGCGAAAAAGATACCGGTGATTTAAAAGTAGAATAGGCACTTCGCTCAAATTATTTCTTCCGATACAAATTATTAGCCACCAAAGTAGGTGTCAATGTTATCACTATCAGTTTATTTCGTCGTAATGAGATAGCAATCTAATCATTGTCTTTTTTTATTAGTTTGTTTGTTTCTTTTTATGGTTAAACGATTCTATCGAAGTCTATAATTGCATTCATTTGTGTACTTAATGCATTAGAGTTGCGTTTGTTACAGAGATAATAGCGTTAGATAACTAGATTTTTTCTGCCAATTAACCCTCTCTTGTAAACTCTAATTGTATTTCACAAGTTTAAATATAAAAAAGAAAATAATTCGGCTTTTAGTCTCCGCTAGAGTGACTAAAGTCTGGAAAACTTTATTTTCCAGCTCAGAAATTCCAATTATTATTGAAAGTGAGTATTTGGGTATTTGAAAGTGGAATATCTTGTAAGCATGATCCAGGCAAGTTTTTTTTTCAAGAAAAAGTATTTTCCAACCGTAACCTTTTGAGTAAAAATCAATTATACCTATAAGAAACGTAAAAGCGAACCAGACATTTGGTGCTGGAAAAATCTGCGCAAATAGGATGGCATGGCGGCGTCACCGGTTACGCACCCCATACAAAAATGCCAAGCGTTACCAACCGTTCCATATATATATTCCAATATGATTTATTTGGATACGACAGCTGGCCACGCCGCCGACACGGCGTTCTTATGCTCCATCACCTTCTTGATGGATCTAAGGACGTCGATACACCTCTTTTGGAGTCTCTTCACAACCACGATGTTCTCTCTATATAATACTACGGTGGTGTGAACTCGCCTCCTTATCATAATAAGGAATTATTCTCTCACCTGCTTCAACTCCTTCTTGATGGCTCTGGTGACGTCGATACTCTTCTTCTGGAGCCTCTTCACAGCGACGATATTCCCCCTATATAGTGCTATGGTGGTGTGAGCTCGTCGCGCCTCCGTATCTTGAGGAATTAATGTCTGAAATTTTTAATTTTTTTAGGTGTATGTAGAAAATTAAAATCGTTCGAAAATAAAAACATTAACAAAATATTTTCTCCAGGTGAAAACGGGAAAAAAGCTACAATTAAACATCTATTTTCTTTTCATCTGTTAAAATCTCATCGTTTCTTCCGAGGCTTAAAATGACAATAATATGTCGCATTTTAATAACCTTGTCAGAAAAACTAGGCACCGTTACTTGAACAAGTACTCATACCCATTAGAAAACCTTAAGTATGTAGGTATCCAGAATTAGTCATAATTCAAGCATTAATTAAAACTAATTCAAAGTGTTTTCAATTATAATTATGTTCGCGAGACACTTTCCCTAAGTTGTATAGAATAATAAATTGATTTCTATTTTTAAACGTTCTTTAAGTGGCATCTTGAACGGGCTTTATATTTGTTTTAATTACAGAAGCTGAAGTATTTCGGTCATAAATAAAGATCGTGAATGACGAATAGTTTATTTGGATACATGACAAAGTGTAAAGAAATGACTGCATTTTTAAAGGGTTTCGAACATTAGGAAGGAAAACGGAACCATTATCAGATCCACAATTGTTTTGATTATGGATGTCGAGAACCGGATATTCCTGCACCTCTAGCATAACTGTCATATGCAACTATTTCTCGCGCGAGATAAATTACCCATCTCTTTCTGTGCAGTAATGTGAGAGAGTGACGGGTAGCGCTATCTCGCACGGCAAGAGTCGCGAAGCATAGTTGTGCTAGACGGGCTGGTTTCGGTATTGGAATGTATTGAAAAGGAGTACCGCGAGCAGAGCACACCCTATCCACAATCACTCACTGTACCTAATGAATTGAAAAATTCATTATTTAAGTTCCTAGCACTAAGACTTATTACTCGAATCAAGAATATTTTAATGATATTGTTACTAATTTATAAATAATTTATGCATGTGACACACATAACATATTGATATATTTGTATGTCTCTGTGATGAAACATGTAGTTCTTTAAGTAGATTTAAGACCACCTGTATAACATGTTTCAGCAAATAAATGACTGATTCTGATTCTGATTCCTCCCTCATTGAAGTCATTGGGAAACCAACCTCTCTTAGAACTGTTATTAGAAGTTTGAATACGCCAGGTAACCCTCAAAACATAATCTTTGCCTCAACAAAGTCACTAACAAGCTTCATGAATTTTCATGTTACAAGGGTTGATTTGAAATTACCCTTGATCACTTTTACGTTAAGAACTCTACTTTCCTTTAACTAAGACTTAGGCCTGGTCTCTGTTAGAGAGTTAATCATTGTTATATCTGTATTTTTATGGTGTTACTAAACGGGCTATATTTTACTGAAATTTGTGGCCGGCAACTATAGCTGTCCTTCTCTGACACCCTACGTTAGAGGCAGATGCAAATAATGGCCGGCCACAAATTGCAGCAAAACATGGCCCGTTAGAAGCCCCTTTACAGAAAGCAGTAAAGGAACGTTAACAGAGAAGACAATAAATACCTAAGTGTTATTTACTATCGATAGAGAGTCGCTGTGCTTTACATTTAATTACCGTCACACTGGGGTAACTTTGGCTCAAGGGTAACTTTGACCACTCATTTTAACCCTAGGGAACTTGATACTGGATAAAAATACCACAAGGTGGATACTTTAGTTTAGATCATATGTTTTTAGGAAGCGTATACTTTCAAGTAATAGTTTATTAATAATAGGGCGATTATTTTAGCGTTTTAACCGTCTCATTATTAACATGTCCGCAATATTGACGATCTCCGCATGAACTGAGGCGCCATTTTCCGTTTTCTTGTAAAAGTCGTGGATTTTTAATTTCTTTTTTATACATTGGCCAATATTGCGGACATAATAATGAGACGGTTACAACGCCCAAAATCACCTAATAGTCATTTCACACCCTATGCTTAGCAAAAATGGACTTATCAAGACAATATTCCAAAATAATTTAGTTCAAAAGGGATAGGTACCTTCATGAACAATACTGTTTGAGTTGAAAGAAGACAGGGGCAATACATTTAAAGTAAACTGTGAAAATATTATATATTTTAACTCAATTATTTTATATTTTGTCCGCGAAATGTGATTTTGTCCTCGAGACAAACGGGACGATCGAGGCGGTTTGAAATTTCCATTTAACAATTTTCTCAGTTCAAATATTAGTATTTATTTATCTATAGTAGATAGAAAGTAAATACGTATTGTTGATATAGCGATACCGAAATTCATTACATGGGACTTAGAAGTTTCCATTGAAGCTACTGTAAATAAAACCAGAAGGTTTATAGGACGCGAGAGAGCCAAGCGAGCGAAGCTTGTCTGTTTTGCCTTGGCTCAAAATTATTTCCGATTGTTTTTGCCTAGAAGTCGCATTTCTCAACCTATCTTCATGAAACCTTTTTTAGGGTTCCGTACCCAAAGGGTAAAAACGGGACCCTATTACTGAGACTTCGCTGAGTGTCCGTCCGTCCGTCCGTCTGTCACCAGGCTGTATCTCAAGAACGGTGATAATTTCAGCCTATTGCAGTCCACTGCTGGACGTAAGCCTCCCCCAGGGTTCGCCACATAGCCCGATCTCCCGTTTTCGCCATACAGTCACCACCAGCCACTTTTTTCAGGTCGTCGGTCCATCTGGCCGGAGGGCGTCCTACACTACGCTTGCCGAGTCGTGGTCTCCACTCGAGAACCCGTCTACTCCACCGATCATCGGTTCTGCGACAGATGTGACCAGCCCACTGCAACTTCAGTCTGCTACACTTCTGAACTACGTCAGTGACTTTGGTTTTTTGTCGGATAATCTCGTTCCGGACTTTGTCCCTTGACGAGATTCCGAGCATACCCCTTTCCATAGCTCGCTGTGTGACGTGTAGTCGGTGGGCTAGTTTCACTGTCAGGTTCCACGTCTCGGCTCCGTATGTCATGACCGGCAGGACGCACTGATTGAATACCTTGGTCTTCAGGCATTGTGGCAAGGGTGACTCGAAGATGTGACGCAGCTTTCCAAATGCTGCCCAGCCAAGCTGCACTCTTCTGGTGATTTCACTCTCAAAGTTGTCTCTACCCAGCTGTAACTTTTGTCCTAGGTAGACGTACTCCTGGACAACTTCAATGGCTACACCTTCGACGGAAACGGGCACAGGGACGATGTGCTCGTTGAACATGACCTTAGTCTTGTCCAAGTTCATCCCTAGCCCAACGCGTCTCGAGGCAGCATTAAGACCGGACAGCATTTCCTGCAGGTCTTGCAGTGATTCTGCCATTATAACTATGTCGTCGCAAAGCGGAGGTGTGTGAGATATTCACCATTGATATTGATGCCCATTCCATTCCACCGCAGGGTCTTGAAGACATCCTCCAGAGCATTGGTGAACAGTTTCGGGGAAATAACGTCACCCTGTCTTACACCTCTGAGCAACTGGATGGGTCTTGTTTGGTGGTTCTGCACTTGGACGGACATAGTCGCCATTTGGTAGAGACTTCTCAACACCTCCACGTACCGCCAGTCGACTTGGCATCGCTGCAAAGACTCCAGAACGGCCCAGGTTTCGATGGAGTCGAAGGCCTTCTCGTAGTCCACAAACGCCATACAAAGTGGTTGGTTATACTCCTCGGACTTCTGTATAACCTGCCGAACAGTATGGATGTGGTCCACGGTGCTATAGCCTTTACGAAACCCAGCCTGTTCCGGTGGCTGAAAGGCGTCAAATCTTGATGCCAGACGATTCGTGACGACTCTCGAGAACAGCTTATAGACGTGGCTCAGCAACTAGTTAGCTCATTTTACTGAAAGGAAACATTCCTTTATTTTTAAAAAGAAACAGAACTGCATTCAAAGATTTTCCAAAATTGGCTTGCCTCAACCGGGAATCGAACCAACTAAAAATAAAAAAAAATAAACCCTCGATATTTTATTCCACGAATCAGTAGGATCATTGTTCAGGATAAAATTTATCCAGTGAACTTAGCCCTACACTCATCTGTTGTACGAGATTCCATGAAATTGAAAAATTCCACCCTGTATACTCGTATATATAATTTACTTGACAAAACAAGCTTTAGATTTTTTTTTAATTGCGGTGATAAATAAATAAATAATAATTCATAAATAAATATCGGACAACCTCACACAAATCGTCAACACACGTCACACAAGTCCCAAATTAATCTCAAGAACGCTTATGATTATGTGAAGATATGGGGGTCCAAATCGTATTTTTTTACAGCAATTTAAAAACAACGTCGCGAGTTCTACATCTCACAGACCCACTCTAGTTAAGTGTGTCTACAGTGAATAACCTAAAAGTTTACACCGGCTGCATCCCGCTGTACCAACGACGCAGTTGCATGTGGCTACATTACGAAGGCTAAAGATATCGTAGAGTATTGTACGTGTGAAGACTGGTATTATCCTGGGGATCGTGAAGTTGGAGCCACGATGTGGACTTTAATTCTTGTGGTGAAAGTTCCACCTCACAAGCGAGCCACGTCCACAAAGGAAGCATTTTGGCCGAATGTCATGTTCTGGCGTTGTCAACTGTTTAATTGTTTTTGTATTATATGTGTATTATATGTCCGCTTCGCCGACGACATAGTTTTGTTTTCCTCAACTGTAACCGAGCTACGTCAAATGCTAGAAGACCTTAGCAATGCAAGCCTCGAGGTAGGGCTGAAGATGAATATGTCAAAGACCAAAGTCATGACGAACAGCACAAAACGTAGGGTAGAGATAAACGGTGAACTTATTGCATATGTCCGTGAATACCTGTATTTGGGCCAATTAGTCTCTTTCCAGGCGCGCCAAGAAAAAGAGGTCGAAAGACGAACCGAAAACGCCTCGGAAGAGCTATTGGTCCATAAAACATTTAATGAAGGGTAACCTACCATTGTCGCTAAAACGTAGGCTCATGGACATGTGCATACTTCCAGTTCTCACCTACAGTGCTTAGACTTGGTCTTCGACAGAAGCACAGAAGTACAAACTCGGGGTTTGCCAGCGGGCTATGAAACGTAGCATATTAGGAGTAATTCGGATGGACCGTATCCGGAACACCACACTTCGCTCACAAACCCTAATAGTCGACGTAGCTTGGAAGGCGGCTAAGTTGAAATGGGACTGGGCTAGCCACGTTTGCCGCATGCCGGGTGACTTGTGGGCCAAAAACACCACAGAGTGGACGCCACACAACTCAAGAAGGGGACGCGGCAGACCTCATCGGCGATGGCGCGATGACTTGGACTTTTTCCTCAAGGAATGGCCAGATAAAGCACAGAATAGAGAGCAGTGGAAAAAAAGGGGAGAGGCCTTTGCCCAGCAGAGGGACACAATGGGCTCATTATAATATAATATAATAATGTGTACATGTAGTACGATTAAAATCAGTTAACACTTCGGCCAAACTCGGTAATTGTCGTGAATCCCTCATCTCTCACATAGAGTTATCAATTTACAGACATGACCGATTTACAAAATTCTTTTTGTATTTGATAGGGTAGGTATACTTTCGAGATGGTCCCATGTAAATTTTATCAAAATCGGTCAAGCAGTTTATGAAATATCAACAAAAATCGGTAGAAATCAGTTTTTTTAATTTTTTATTTGGTGATTATTATTAATTATTAATCCGACGTAATATCGTAGGTACTACTTACATCAAACATTAAAATATTGACTCATATATGTATTTTTTCATATGTGACAGTTTTAGGGAAAATGTCCCACTTTGTCGATATGGAGTTATGAGTAGTTCCTAATACTACAGAACATAAGCTATCTTTTGGTGAAAGAATTATGTCTAAAGGTGCTATAGTTTTTGTTTTTAATTCTTCAAAGTTGCAAACGTGAAAAAGCGACAACTGAGAAAACGTTGGTTAAAGATTGGGACGGCTAAAAACACACTTGTACTTTGAAGTTATGGAGTGGTTGGTATCAAATTAATTTTCATATCATAAGAATTTCAAATTAGTCAAAATCATATATGTAACCTTAATAGTTTGAATGTTACAGAGGCTTGAATATAAAAACAGAACGAAAATATCTCAATGTGAATATGTTTTTTTTTTCTATAGGTATTGATAACACACGACACGCAGATTTATATTTAAAGTTGTATTTATAAATTTCTTTTCATGCTAAAATTGATAGAAATAATTCTATGGATCCCTTTAGTTAGTCATTATATCAAAAAGTTAATAAAAAATGAACTGAAAAATATAGCATAAAAAAATACAAATGACATGTGTGTTGTAATATATAACATACGATTACTTTAAAACACACACTTATTAAGCATAAAAAGTATGTAAATATCAAATATTGAGTACTTTTTTATACAAATAAAGTTTAGTGATTTTCTATAGGGAGCGTCCCACTTTGTCGATTTACTAAACTCTAGTGCTTGTTCAGTGAAATGTATGTGTTTCGTATATAAATCTCATTTTATGTATGAGATAAAGGTTTGTAATTGTTAATATAATGGTCATTGATACTTATGTCGTTTGTTTGATCTTTTTTTACGGAATTTGAACTGAATTTATTTCCGAGTCAAACGTGCTAAAACTTAGTGTCCCACTTTGTCGGTTTAGTGGTCCATACGCTAAAAATTGACTACAAGTAGAAAATCAGCTTTTAAAACATAGATAAAATGTTTTTCAAAATGAAATAACAATTATTATGATCGTCAAAGTTATAAAAATACTAATTGTAGGAGCAAGAGTTTCTGAAGGAAATGATATGTTTGTGATTGTATATTTTTTATTATTAATTTAAAAGAGTTTAAAAGTCAGATGTTTAAAAAAATACTATAAATCTTAAGAGTCCGCAGCAAGGTCCGCTCAACTCCGCGTTGAGATCGCGCGCTTACGCTTTAAAATGTTGTTGTTTCACCTAGAGGAAGACAGGGCGCTAGCAGTAAAGCGAGAGCGCGCTAGCGGCGGGCGGTGCTTACCGCCGCCCCCCCGGACCGTTCCCCGCGCTAGAGTAATTCGCTGCAGTTTCGCAACAATTTTTAGGGTTCCGTAGTCAACTAGGAACCCTTATAGTTTCGCCATGTCCGTCTGTCCGTCTGTCCGTCTGTCCGTCTGTCCGTCCGTCCGCGGCTTAGCTCCGTGATCATTAGTACTAGAAAGCTGAAATTTGGTATGAGTATGTGTATGTATCACGCCGACAAAACGGTAAAATAAAAACTAAAAAAAAAATTTTTTTTCGGGTACCTCTCGAACACCTAAAGTGGGGGTGATTTTTTTTTTTCGTTTCAACCCTAGTGTGTGGGGTGTCGTTGAATAGGTCTCTTGAAAATAATAGGGGTTTTCAAACATTACTTTTTGATAAAGTCAGTAGTTTTGTAAATATTCGCTCCGAAAATAAAAAAAAATGTGTCCCCCCCCCTCTAACTTTTGAACCACAAGTCAAAAAAATATGGAAAAATTCATGTTAATGCGGCCTTATAAGTACTTTCAATGAAAACTATATTGAACAAAATCGGTCAAGCCGTTTTTGAGTTATCGCCAAATTTCATATTTTTTCTTTAAAAGGTCGTAAGTTGACTTCCAGAAGGTAATAAGTGATTACAGTTTCTAGGGCGTTTACGACCTTTTTATAGAGCTTAAAATCTGTCTTAACTTAAACCTCGGGCTTAAAACAGCAGTTTATTGTGAAGGATGAGCAACTACGGAACCCTACACTGAGCGTGGCCCGACATGCTCTTGGCCGGTTTTTTGTAATTTATTTTAAGGTTTTCGTAGTTACGCTCTCATTTTAAAACTACGAGATCAATTTTGATAAATCTTTTTTCTTATCAAACTGCATAGTTTAATCGACACCGGAAATAGGTTTTGACTTCAATCTAAACTATATTTTGGTCGTAGTATGCCGCCAAACTGAACAACTTTCTGGGGTCTAAAAATGCAAAATTTGTACTCGCTCTATTTTCTTTCTATTAACATTTCAAGAGTCATAAACTAGTTTTAGCCCTAGATATATCTTATCTCATTATATTTAGAGAATTTCATGATAATGTGACATGTTATATTAAAATAAGGACGTAACTACGTTTGTATGAAGAATCGAGCTTGCTGCGGACTCTTAAGTCGTTATGAAATTATATTTTTTTAAACAATACTCATTTTCATTCAGCGGAATCATGGATAATTTATAACACGCAGATTCATCATTCGCTATGAATCTGCGTGTTATAAATATAGAAATGAAAACCATATTCACATTGAGATATTTTGTTCTGTTTTTATGTTCAAGCCTCCAGTAACATTCAAACTATCAAGGTTACATACATGATTTTGACTAATTTGAAATCCTTAAAGTATAACAATTAATTTGATACCAACCACTCCATAACAAGTGTGTTTTTTGCCGTCCCAAACTTTAACCAACGTTTTCTCAGTTGTCCCCTTTTTCACATTTGCAACTTTGAAGATTTTTTATTAAATAACTATAGTACCTAGAGACATAATTATTTCACCATAAGATAGCTTATGTTCTGTAGTATAAGGAACTACTCATATCTCCAAATCGACAAAGTAGGAAGTTTTCCCTAAAACAGTCACAAATATGACATCGACAATTTGTTCAGATATTCGACAAAGTGGGACGCTAGGCACTAAACTTTGAGACCCTAAAAAAGTGCTTAAATTGGACATTTATGCGTCGACATTAAAATCATAGCTTCATTACAGTATGTTCCATCAGTTTTTATTGAAAACCGATTTTCGGTAGGTTTTGCCATATTTCACTAAACTGCCCGTAACTCCGTAACTAGAATCGACAAAGTGGGACGTTTTACTAAACACAGTCACATATATTGTATACCAGTATAGCTTTAATAAATAATGAATGTTCAAATTCATGTCACTTCTGCATAATAAATTTCTTAGGTCTACCGGTTAGTAATGTCATCTTGGCAGGTGCTATACATTGCGTTTATGATCCTTCAAATTGAATGCTACCTAATCGCGGTAATGTATTTCGTGTCATTTCCGTCTCCGGATTTAGGCGATGATACCCGAGAAAAGCCGAAGTGTTAACTGATTTTAATCGTACTGTATTAATCTGTTAAATATTTATATATGGCCCAGCAGTCTACATATCCTGAAATAAAGAATTCCAATTACGAATTCAAATAACAGGGCTGGAAAATACACGCGCGCACACTTCGTGTCTATGGAAACGGGCGATTGGCAGAATCACTCAGTCAATGGTAGCACCTACACCCATATTTATCTTGTAGCACTATTGTAACTTAACATAAAACATCAGTCATTAGTTTTTACGGTCGAAATGTTCCCTACATGCGATAGAATTGAATGAATGATGCATTACGGAAATTAATACAATACAATACAAGTTTTTAACTGTTTTTGTGTACAATAAAGTGTTTACTTACTTACTTACAAGTACTCTTTATTGCACACCTCATAAAACATACAGGAGAAATACAATGCAAAAAATTACAATTAGAGGTAAACAACAGGCGGTCTTATCGCTAAAGAGCGACCTCTTCCAGACAACCTTTGAGTAGTGGAGAAATTGAAAAAATATTTTGTTAATAGGCGGTGCAAAAATCAGAAAAATCTAAATGAATAATGAGCTTTGAAAGAAACAAGAGATTTAGCGCGCCTAAGCTCACAGGCAAGTCACAGTTAAGAAACAAAGGAATGAATGTCTAATCACATCTATACTGTTATAAAATTCTAGATTAGTATTGAAAATCAGTTTTTCATGATTTCAGGAAAAATCTCAGTTACGTGATGCAGGATCGTCATTTGTTTTGTATGAGCGCGCGGCGCCATGCCAGTCTGGTGCCATCTGTTGGTCATCAATTTCCATTGTCCTCTCATTACGCCGAAACGGCTGGACAAATTTTAACGAATTTTGCTACAGGGATAGCTGGACATCCTCAGATGTTCAGTTCAGTTCAGTTTATTTATTCAGTCAATGGTTATAGGATACTTTTTATCCGTCTACGGTGAAGATAAAGTTGCGGGCACCCCCTAGTAGACTATACCGTCATAAACAGGGATCGTAAAATGCGAGAAAAATCTATTGAAATAAAGTATGACAACCAGTGATGGCCGTCCTGTCACTTCAATGAATTTTGCTGGCGCTTTACGAACCCTGGGGGGTAATTCGACCAATTTTAGAGATACGATGGAGATCCCTCCATTTCATCGCCATCCGTCACTTTTGACGTGTCCCTACTTGACAAGTGGCGATATCCCTAGAACAGCGCAACTTCGTCAATCCGGTCGCGCTTAATTTGCGTTTCCTTTGTATGTGACGGTATAAATAACAGGCGCATACTTTAACTTGACCGTGTAGTGCGGGAAATTAGTCAGTTACGTTTCGTTCAAAACGGAAATTCATATGCATGAATAGCATTTTTGACAATCATTATCGCCTTCGTATTTCCAAAATTGACATGAGATATGTCACTTGAAGCTCATCGCATTTTAATGACAGTTCAAAGGCGATATCACTGTTATCTAATAGAGTTTTGACGTTTTGCGATCTCTCAAACGGCATTCTCGAATTAGGTCCCTGGTCATAAACTTTCAAGAGATTTGGCGGACTCAGTGATATCCTTAATTTTACAGAGATCTTCGAACATAATTATGTTGAATCAGTAAGTTATCCTTAATAATTACCTTATCAGCATCATTGCTAGCCAGAATAAACGTCAGATCCTTAGCCTCGATGCGCCAGAGTACACTTGCCAGCTTCTGCTCGTATCGATAGTGTCTGAAGAGCAGCGCGAATGCAAGTATGGCTGCAGCAGCCACTGCTGCGATGGCTGATAGTACTCCAGGGTCATGAGGTAAGGAGCATTTGACTCCGTCGAAGCCGCAGGCCGGTTCCGCTGCCGGCGGCTTGCCGTTCAGCCAGACTATATTGTGGCTGCCTACTAGTTCCTGTGACAGAAAAAGATACAATAAAACATTTATTAGTACAAAATAAAGTTCAAGGAATACAACTTAAAATACTTACAATAAAACTACACCTAAAAATTAAACTAAACTCGAACATAATAAAGTTACACTTAATCTAAAAATGGCCCCTGTGGCATAGTGCCAAAGATGCTGGCGGCATTTCCTCGCTGAATCGCCAAACTGATTCTTTGAGCGAGGAAACCGTCAGCTTTACAATTGGAATTGTTTTTCATAAATTATTTTTAACCCCTCGTATGTCTCGTATCCTCAGTGTTTAAGAGGATACGTGCGGGACATTTGAAGCTTACGTTAAAATATCAGTTAGATTCAATTTTATTAGCATTTGACATCGCATGCGAGGGGTTAAGCTTACTAGTCTTTCTAAAACGTTGGTGTGTGATATTCTGCTCATTGTACTTTATTTGTTGGGAAAAGAAGTTTGCATTGTAATTAAATAGTAAGATTTTAGAGGTATTTTAAAGATTTTTTTTAATGATACAAAGGTTAAATATAAATACTACAATATTGTAAGCCATCCAATACACTGCTGGTACTCCATATAAGTACCTAAGTAGAGGTCGTTAATAGCTCGAGCTACAGCAACGTGCTTAATTTCATAAGATGTACAATGTACATCTCGTGTACAATGTACATAAGATGTACAATATACATAAGATGTACATTATACATACCATATGCGTACTTGTTTTCTGTTAGTATCTAATTATGTGCTCCCTTCTGCTGCACCTACTCTGTATTAAGTTAAAATTTTCATCAATTTCACTACACAAAGGTTGTCTGGAAGAGATCGCTTTTAAGCGATAAGACCGCCTGTTGTCTGCCGTTATTTATAAATTGTATTTGTCTTGTTTCCTTCTGTAAACTTTTATTGGTGTGCAATAAAGTATTGTTGTATCGTATTGTATTGTATGTACAATGTACATCTCATGAAATAAGCATAATATCCACAAATGCGCCCTCTGCGCCTTTTTGTTTTGAAATTGGATGCCAGCAGTGGATCGCCTGAGTTTTGTATTTATATTTAACTTTTGTATTTAAGTATATTAAAAAAAATACATCGCAGCATCTGGGCGTCTATGACGGTTGCGTTTATCAGGGGATAAAATAAGTGAGAAAGCATTCATCACTCACACTCGCATTTTGTGACGCACGTGACGGATGCTTTGTCACTTATTTATCGCGTGATAAAAGCAACCATCAGAGGCCCGCTGGTGTTTCTATAAAAAAACTATTCACTAAATATAGTAGTCGTTTCACAAGTAAATTAATCAAGAAATATAAAAGAACAAAACCTAATGATACATAATGTAGTAATACATTTACTTTCCATTTTTTTTCTAATTCCAAATGACTTATTGTGTTAAGCATATATTATTTTCCATAACACCTTAAAATAAATACCCTGGAAAATGTCACGGGTTGCCCAAAAATCTTCACACATTATGTACCCAGCTTGTCGGATTCTTGGCAGCGAAAGTGTTAAGAGCCATTTCGGCAGCAAGAGCCAACAACTTATTATTTTAGGCACTAAGCTGCCGTTTTATCTCAATCTTGGAGGGCTTTCACGGCCATTGCGAATATTTTTCATCTAGGAACGTGGTTTCGTTCAAGGACGCAATTTTATACCATGTTAGCTAACCAATTTACTTAAATAAGGCTTTTGTTTGTACGTACGAGATCCTGCATACGTAATACGTTCAAATAACGAATGAACCGTAGGGTCCCGACTTCAACCCAAGGGGGTAACATTGTAAGTACATCCATTTTTATCCGTTTATTAAAAAAAAAGGACAGCGTCACTGATCACTCCAAAGTAGTTTCGTCGTGTGATCTAGGTTGTAATAATTGAATAAGGTCAGGTAAGAGAAACACATTAGGGTAAGGAAAACACTAAAAATAAAACAGTGTGTGAGGTGAATCCAATTTCTCGAAACAGTTCTAGGTAAATAAAAAATTGGGCAAGTGCGAGTCCGTACCATATTCTATAACAAGTTTGCTGTATGGGAGCCCCCTTAAATATTTATTTTATTTTATTTTTAGTATTTGTTGTTATAGCGGCAATAGAAATACATCATCTGTGAAAATTTCAACTGTCTAGCTAACACCGTTCTTGAGATACAGTCTGGTAACAGACGGACGGACGGACGGGTGGACGGTCGGACGGACAGCGAAGCCTCAGTAATAGGGTCCCGTTTTTACCCTTTAGAATAGAATAGAATAGAATAGAATAGAATAGAATAGAATAGAATAGAATAGAATAGAATAGAATAGAATAGAATAGAATAGAATAGAATAGAATAGAATAGAATAGAATAGAATAGAATAGAATAGAATAGAATAGAATAGAATAGAATAGAATAGAATAGAATAGAATAGAATAGAATAGAATAGAATAGAATAGAATAGAATAGAATAGAATAGAATAGAATAGAATAGAATAGAATAGAATGATTTATTGTCAGAAAGTGAGTGGTTACAATAAGGTGTTACATTAAAAGTCTATGTCCGTCACAATCAGCCAGAGTTGGCGTACAATATTTTACTTCAGCAATTGCTAAAATAACTCCAAATAATAAATTACAATAAGCGAAAGACACGAGTTTCAATGTCATGCTAACTAATAGTAATAAAATGTCAGAATATAATTATTTTCAATAAATTAATTAAGTACCTACTTATACAAAATAAACAAACAGACAAAGAAACTAACATGTCAGAGGATTAAACAATTACAAATATTCAATAAGATTAATTAATAAAGAGCATTGGGAATTTCGAATACATTTTATTTATACACCAATCATATTATAATTTATTTTTAAATTCTGGAAAATCTAGTACTTTTATATCATCTGGCAAATGATTGAAAATTTTTACCGACATATATGATATACTCTTTTTAAAGTGAGCAGAGTTATGGCTAGGGTAACAGAGATTAAATCCATGGTGTTTGGACGTCGACCTTGGGTTGGATGCCATGACTTTATATTTGTGTATGTTAATTTTCACAAAAAGACACAACTCATATATATACATAGAAGGCAATGGGAGGATTCTTAGTTTTTTAAATAATGGCTTACAAGAATCAGTATAGTTAGCGTTGCAAATTGCTCTAATACACTTTTTTTGTATTAAAAATGCTCGATGTGCGTAGTTGCCCCATAGGATAAGACCATATCGGAGATGAGACATTACATGTGCATGAAATGCAAGTAGGGCTGACTTTTGTGAAACCACCTGTGTTAGCCTACGCAGAGCAAACACAAATCTATTTAATTTATTGATTACACTTTCAATATGTGACTCCCAATTACAATGGCAATCTAGTATGACGCCAAGAAACCGTATCGTTTTCACACTTTCTATAGGTTCTAGATTATATTCAATTACAATGTCTTTGGGTTTAGCCTGTGGTGCATAGAATTCTATATATTTTGTTTTGCCGATGTTTACTTTTAGTTTATTTTTTAGCAACCACACGTTTATGTCATTAAATACTAGGTTTGCTTCTGACTGATAGATTGCGGGATCCTCGCACTGAATAATTACAGAGCAGTCATCGGCGAAAAGAAGGACTTTTTTATCAGTAGCATTGGGAAGGTCGTTAATGTAGATTAAAAATAATAAAGGTCCCAATATACTGCCTTGAGGAACTCCCATGGAGACATCGGCTTGATCTGAGAGAACTTTAGTTAAAGTTCTTGTTTTTTCACAGTAGTAACGCACTTCAGTAATTTGTGTCCTATCAGATAAGTATGTCTGTAACCAATTAAAGCAGTTACCTCGTATGCCGTAGTGACGTAGTTTATTAAGAAGAATTTGATGCGAAACACAGTCGAATGCTTTAGACATGTCCATGAAAATCGTGGTTACTGGCGTTCTTTTGTCTCTGTATGTTGTAATATCGCGAATTAACTCACATATAGCTAAGATAGTGGATCTCTGCTTTCGGAATCCGTATTGATTATTGTGTAATATGTTATATCTATTCAAAAAACTCAGCAGTCGGTTGTAGATGACTTTTTCGTATATTTTTGATAGAATTGGTGGCTATTGGCCAGTAATTATCACACAACTCTTTATCTCCTTTTTTGAATATAGGCTTAATGATGCTTAGTTTTAAGCGATCGGGAAAAATACCACTCATCATTGACAAATTTATAGCATGACTTAATGGACCTGCAAGTACAGTGGCATTATCTTTCAGCAGTGACGTGGTAAGTTCGTCATATCCTGCAGACTTAGTATTTCACAGTAATTTGATAATTTTCATTATCTCTATATGGTCTGTAGGATTCAGGTATATAGTGGAACAGTTTGAGCTGCCCATTGTATTCATGATATCAGAATGATTTGTATGATCAACATCAGAATTAGTAAAGCCCGTGAAAATGCTATTAAAAGTATTTGCAATATCTAACGGGGTTGTGATTATAGTTCCATTTACATTTATTTTGTCAATTGTCTGTTTTGGAAGCGATTGTGATTTGCCAGTGTTTTCATTTATGATATTCCATGTAGCAACAACCACATTTTCTGAATTTGATATTGCCTTTGTGTTATTAATTTTCTGAGCTTCTTTCAAGCATTTTTATAGTAGTTTAGAATACATTTTATGTTTACTTTTTAGTTCTAGTTTGGTTCTCCTATTTTTTTCATGAACACTTAAAGAAAAGTCTTCTTTTAGTTTTTGTAGAGACTTTTATACCACGAGTGATCCATTTTACCTTTTTATTTCCTTTGATTCTTACTTTATAGATAGGAAAACATAGCTTAAAGAACAGTTGTAAATGATCGTGTAATGTCTCGAAAGCTTGATTTGCGTTGCAACATGCGAATACGTCATTATATGATAGACTATTTAGCACTTCGTGAAATTTTTTACGGTTTAAATCTGAAAAATCTCTTTTTCTATATACCAGAAAACGGGACAAGGTTTAATGGTAACAGGTATGTCTATTGACTGCGCAGAGTGCTCGGATAGATTTAAATGATGAACGGCAGATTTACAGTCTTCATTTTGGAAGTTTATACCTATATTGTCAATACAGGTTTTAGACAGGTCTGTTATTCTAGTAGGTTCCTTGATTTGTAACTTAAAATTATAATTTTCTAATGTTCGCTCAAATTCTTTATTTATTTCTAGATTACTCTTTAGTCGATCAATATTAAAATCACCACATATGACAATACGCCTTTTAGGTGATTTTTTAGTTATAAAACCAAGTAGTTCGCGCAGTTTCCTAAAAATACTCCTAAATCCGCCCGTGGTGTTCTGTATATACATAAAATCGATAAATTAATTCCCGGTATGTCTAAACCGCAGCATTCAAATAGACATTCCTTGCAATAATCTTTAGTATAATGGATAGGATTGCAGTCATACTTATTAGATTTAACAATAATACAGACTCCACCTCTCCTCATACCAGACCTACTGTAATGGCATTTTAGCTCGTGACGTTTTAAGGATAAATTTGACTCCTCTCCTGATTTGATGAATGTTTCAGAGAAACAGATTATGTCTATAGATTTATCGTTTGCTTCGAGTAGGTTGATGGCTATTTCAAGGGCATCCTGTTTATTTAACAGCCCTGCAATATTTTGGTGTACAATTGTAATATGTTTATTGGACTCGAAAAAACTTTTGCTCTGTATTCACTTGCTTTACTGTATCTTTATGAGCAGTAGACACCTTAGAAATTCTTTTAAAGTAGAAGGCAACAGTACCCCTGGTAAATTTCTCCGAGGAAGTCTGTAGCATCGATTTACCTTTACTTTTCTTGATCCACTTAAATTTTAAAAACTCTGATTTGTATCGCGGGTAATCAATTTGAGTGTTAATTTTAGAGCAGACTTCTCTAATATAGTCTATCTTTGAGTAATAATAACAATCTGTCTCTACGTATTTACAGTTCTTAAAATTTTTAGTAACTAGCTTAATGTTGTCGTTCAGTTTTTTCTCTCTTAAATACGGATTATGCAAAACAGGTAAAATATAAACATCATTTACATGTGATAGCTTATCTAGTGCAATACTTATATTAATGGTTGCCTTTACCGGATTTTGATCATGGCTTCCCGTGCAGATGACGACTATATCATCCTTGGAGATTATTTTGGCGATATCACCGCAGCAGGCCAAGACTGTTGATGAATTTGCGTTCGATTTTATTTCTGCATATGTTTGGTAACTGTCATTCCATTTTCCTTTCCTTGATCCCATTAATGCTGCAGATAAGCCCGATATTTGCTCATCTCCGATCAAGATAATTCTGTTCTGCCGTCTGGGTTGATGTTTCGTAGCTGTAGCATCAAGAACTTCCTTTACTTGTTGGTCAACATTGGTAGTGGATATTGTTACTTCTTTTATTCGGCGTGCTTGGGCGTCTTTTCCATTAGTTTTCGCAATTTGAGCTAGATTTAAATTGCTGTCATTAGCGATTCTGTGTGGTATTGGATCATTTGTATATTGTAGTTCTTGTTTAGTCGTCTCGTGTATAACCGTGTCATTTGCAGATTTCAAGCCAGGTGAAAGTGAGGGAGACATTGTAATATCCTGTTTGGCTGTTTTCTTTGGAGTATATAAAGTATCTTGAAGTTTACAGATAGAATGAGATCGCAATGCACTGCATGTACTTGTATGACACAGCTGTTTTATTCTTCTATAGGTTGGAGTACTAGAAAAGTATCCTTTGGACGTTGTTGGTTTATTATAAACTAGTTGGGCTGACGTCACAGCCTTGAATAGCTTAATTTTTTTTTGGAGCTCTTCATTACATTTTTTATTTTCTGTGATCTCTAGTGACAGCTTACAGATTTCTTCATTTGCTACCTCTAAGTCTGATTGTAAGGTTTCTATTTGATTTTCCAAGTCTTTTATATAAGAGGTATCGACCACAAAATCGCTCAACAAACTTTTTTGCACACTGCCTTCAGTGGCACTTAATATCAAAGGGTCTGAATAATTATGTCTCTTTTGGTGTTTCCGCACTGTTACATTATCGTAATCCTCCATAGTTAATAACTAATATTACAAATGCGAAAGTGTGTCTGTCTGTCTGTCTGTCTGTCTGTCTGTCTGTCTGTCTGTTACCTCTTCACGCTTAAACCGCTGAACCTACTTAGATGAAATTTGGTATGGAGATAGTTTGAGACCCGGGAAAGGACATAGGATACTTTTCATCCCGAATAAATTTAGTGTTCCCGTGGGATGAGCGGGTAACACCGCGGGGCACAGCTAGTAGTTAATAATTAGCTTCAGACTTGTATGCTGGGAAAAGTGTACGAAAGTGGTGCCCTCTACAATAAAGTTCTCGGCTGCGCTAATGTACTTGTTGTTTCCGAACGTGCCTTTGCAATGGTAACATTTTGTGAATGCCGCTGCTTGATTTAGGTTGGTATAACTGCTCTAATGTCACATCTGGTCAATTGTCAAAACTTGGCCAATCAGCTGTTCGACTCGTGCACAGTTTCGTTATGTTTTAACGGGATACTATTTAGGATTTATCAGATTTTAAATGTTTAACGGTGATAAAGTTATTCTTACCGCAGTTCCAGTATCAATATATGTATCGTACAGTGTTTCAAAACAGTGCGTCTCGAGATATAAGTATTCACTTTCTTCTTCAGGTTACTCCACAATATTGTGAGTACGTTTTTTCACCAGTGTTTATAATTAAAATCACAGAGCTCACTCTTAGTATGTTTACCTGGCTAGGGTTGCCATGTGTCCCTTTGGGTACGGAACCCTAAAAATAATTAAATGTCGCTGCAGTTGGTCGTTTTATGTTTATTAAAGCTATTACTTATATAATATTCCAAAGTCCAAAGTGTTCCACTTCCCCCATGTGTTTCCCTTACCTCATCTGACCTTAATTGAATACAATTGGTTCAATTAGTGGTTTGCACGCAATGCTAAAGTAACCCGACTTTACGGAAAGTCTTCCTTCGTTGTTTTAATAAGGTTTGTAACAAATTGACAGCCGCTTGAAACTTTTATAACATTGCTGACTGCTGTGATAATTGACGTATATCACTTACATGCCATTAGATATTTTGTATTGTCTGCATTATTGTCTGTTTGAATTTAATCCCTCAAAAGGGGAAAATAGTCAATTTTTTGTTTCAACTAGTGATGGACGCCTGTGGGTATATGTTTATTACCCTATACAGCGTGTATATTTGATACAACCGCATATTGTAGCCAGACGGAGATTTTAGTGCTATAATCTGATATTTATAACAATTATTAACTTAGCGTTAATTACCATAGCGTATTTTTTTTTATCAATTTTCTGAGCAGCATTGTATGGCGTAGTTATTACTAGTGACAGTTGTGACATCACGATTAACAATAACATTGCTTGCTGATTAATTTTATATGGAAAAAAAATGGTTTTTTTTTATAGTCTATGGATAAATATATTAATAAGTGCCTATACTAAGCCCCTGTAAAGTAAAATCCCAATAACTTGATAATATAAGCAATAATATTTATGAAGTTACCTGTATGCTGCGGTGCATCAGTCGATACATCATCAGTGATCAGTTTGACCAGTTCCAGGACATACACACTGTATACCAAGTTAGGCTAAATACCGAATCTATCCCATAGTAATTTGTGTACTGGCCTCTAAGAGTCTGTCACTCACTATTCCGGCGGTGACTATGAATTCGTTTTCAAACTCAGGAGTAGACTCATAGCTCTGTACGTGGGGCACAATATCGAAAGTATAACATGATCGAATGGTACAATTATGGAATGATTTAATTTCCAAAATCTGAATATCGAGTAATGTAATATCGAAAATTAAAACTTCGAACGATTCTAAGGTCGAAATTCTCAATATCGAATATCTATATTACCGAAAGGAACAATAGTAGAATACTGAAATTTTGAAAATCTTAATAACTACAAGTGAAATATCGAAATATGATTACATCGGCTGTTAAAATATCGAAAGTATTTTGAATGCTTTTCAATTAAGATCCACTGCCAAACGTTGGTACTTAAGTCCGAATCTAGGGCTCTCGGTGATTAGGACGCGTGCCGACACAGAGCACCCTAGAGTATTCTTATAAAGCCGGAGACGGAGGCGCGGAGGGAGCGCAGTCCTCGCCCGCCGTGACAAAGCTCGGGAGGCTGGCGCTTTGTCACGCAAAGGCGGAAGGGCTGCTCTCCCCGTAGCGCCCGAGCGGAGGCACAAGCATAATAATTTCGCATCTACCCTCTTATTTTGTGCACGCGCCATTTAACGCTAAACTATTTTTTATACTCGCTAAACTATTTTTTATAGGTAGTATCTGTCAATTATAATATCACTGACAAAATCACTATAACGCACGTTTTAATCCTCCTGTAACAAAATTCTATACTCTATACTACCCGTTTCAGAACTTTAATATTCATAAGACATCTCTCTACTCAACTCTAAAAATTTCAAAACGACGAGACATCAGCATATTTGATTTAAAAACAACACGCTATTGCTCACTCATTGGTTGAAATCACTTGTCAAAAACTTTAACCAATCACGAGGTACCCGCCATGACCATCGCGATCATGTTTTTAGGGTTCCGTTGCCAAATGGCAAAAAACGGAACCCTTATAGATTCGTCATGTCTGTCTGTCTGTCCGTCTGTCCGTCCGTATGTCACAGCCATTTTTTTCTGAAACTATAAGAGCTATACTGTTGAAACTTGGTAGGTAGATGTATTCTGTGAATCGCATTAAGATTTTGATGCAAAGATAAAAAAATAACAATAAATATTGGGGGCTCCCAATACTTAGAACTGAAACTCAATTTTTTTTTTTTTCATCAAACACATACGTGTGGGTTATCTATGGATAGGTCTTCAAAAATGATATCGAGGTTTCTATAAAAAAAAAATCTAAACCGAATAGTTTGCGTGACAGACGCTTCCAAAGTGGAAAAAAGTTGGTCCCCCCCCCCCCTCTAACTTCTAAAATAAGAAAATGAAAAATCTAAAAAAAACATATGATGTACATTACTATAAAAACTACCAACGAAAATTGTTTTGAACGAGATCTAGTAAGTAGTTTTTTTAATACCTAACTTTGCACCTAATTTATATGGGGCGCTATACATACCAGGTGCAAACTTAACTTAACCACTTAGGGATGGAAAGTGTTTGTACGGAACCCTCGGTGCGCGAGTCCGACTCGCACTTGGCCGGTTTTTTTTAATAGGTCAGTTTTAGTTGAACGAAAAAGGTTACATCAAAAATAAAAATTCATAGTGGGGTGGGGTAGTCAATGACGATTAAAGAAAAAAAAGTTTTTTTGTGTTTTGCTAGTATAAAAGTATTGTATGCAATAGTTACACAATTTGGTCTTAAAAACCACTTTATTTCACATTGAATCCCACAATGGAAATCTACATCTTTTAAATAATGTGTATTTTACAATTTACCCTGGTTGTTATTCCAGGCGCCTTTGCCTTTGAAATTTAGTTATTCCCTATTGTGTCAGTTGTATCGGAGATTTATTATAATTTTACCTGTTTACTGAAGAACATAATAAAAAATCTGTCATTTCTGCATAGCAGTCTTTTTATCAAATTCAAATTCAAATTCAAATTTGTTTATTTGCATGAATACAGTTTTCACATAACAGATCTTAATATTAATTACGTATAAACGTTCCTCCGCCAAGTATTCTGCCTGCAAGCAGGCGTGCAAAAATTTGAGCGCGCTCCATTAATTGAAATTAAATAAAATAATAATTCTAACAAAAAGTAAAATTAAATTAAATTAAAATAAATACAATGTCAGAAAATAGTAATAATAATAATAATTCAAATTAATAAAGGAAATAATAAAAGCCAAAATAACAATAGAATTAAAATTTTAAAAGTCAGCAACGGTTTAAATTTGGTTTAAATAGTTATTCACACTATAAAAGCATTGCTCTAGAAGCCAAGCGGTGAGTTTATTTTTAAAACTATTTCCTTCAAGTAGCTTGATCTCCTCAGGAAGGCTATTGTATAAAGTTACGCACATGTTAAAAGCATTCTGACGATTCATTTTCATTTGACGACGCGTTTGGCTCGGTTGGTAGACACCTGCCTACTGAGTCGGCGGTCCCGGGTTCGAATCCCGGCCGGGGCAAATATTTGTGCAAAATATTTGTTCTTGGGTCATGGATGTTATCTATATATGTATTTATATATAATGTATATCGTCGTCTAGTACCCATAGTACAAGCTTTGCTTAGTTTGGGACTAGGTCGATTTGTGTATGATTGTCCCTTAATATTTATTTATTTTATTCTTGCGGTACACAGCTTTGGTTGCTCGTGGTTTATATATCAAGCTCATAACTTTTTTCCTGGTTTCCCTGTGTATAATTTCACCTCCCTTCCTAAAATATGATTGGTGAGTGCTAACAAAAACGCATATTTCCCTTATATAAAGACAAGGTAGAGGGAGTATGCACAGTGTTTTAAATAAGGGCACGCAGCTATTGTCCCGCACATTACAAATCGCCCTGACACATTTTTTCTGGATTTTAAATAGGTACTCTATCCACATCCACAGAGTTACCCCACAGAATTAAACCGTAGTGAATAACAGATGACACATAGCCATGGTAGGCTGTTTTTGACGCTTCCATTGACACAGTATTTCTCAGTCTTCTGAGAGCAAACACAAAACGATTTAGCTTACCGCAGACCTTTTCTATATGTTCTTTCCAATTCAGGTGTCTGTCAATTAAGATACCAAGAAAATCATAGGAAGCCACTTCATTTACATTATCATTATTATATTTGATTGAGATTGGTGCAGAATTAGAATTATAAGAAGTAAATTGCATACATTTAGTTTTATTAATTTTTATTTTCAAATCGTTCATATTTAACTAATTAATCTGGTCTCTGGTCTGGTGGTGGCACTGGTCGAGAGGAACGAAAGTAAAAGAATTCGGTACAGAAAATAGGGGTGCTTAAGTGCATGTACATGCGTGCGTCGTACGGTAGCTGAAGGACAATTAATTGCTATTGGCCGTTAGGCGACACTCACACATGTGCATGCGCTCGCGCATACGTTTATTAAACACATAGAAAACAGCGGCAGGTAAGTATCTATGTAGATATGTAAGTTATATAAAACTAGTGAAAAACAATTATTATTTTTTATTAGACTTTCTTTCAGGTACAGTATGTATGTATGTATGTAAACACTTTATTGCACATAAAACAATGATGACAAAAACTCAAAAACAATACATGTGTACAGTTCATCGCGTCGTCTACATTCTCCGCCCCATTGTCCGTCAAGGACAATCATCTGCGGCTGTGGGAAGCAACGCTAAACGTGCTACAGGTCTGGTAAGTATTCCAGTTTTTGTTTTTAAGTCAACAATTCGTATACGTCCGTCGGCGCCTGGGTGCACGTCGTGGACTATTCCTATGGGCCAGACATTGCGGGGTAAGGCCGGGTCTACAATTACCACAACGTCTGCTTTCTTAAGCAGCTTGCCTTCTTGGCACCATTTTTGTCGTGGCAGTAGGTTTGGCAGGACTTCCCGCACCCAGCGTCTCCAGAACCCATCAGCGAGTCTTTGAGCAATTCTCCACATTTTCTTCCGAAACAGGTCACTGTCATCGAAAATTCCAGGCACTGGGAGGTTGGAGGATGAGCCAATGAGGAAGTGGTTTGGTGTCAAACTCTCTGGGTCGCCGTGGTCTGTCGATACATAGCTCAGCGGCCGGCTATTGACTATATTTTCCACCTCTGCCATCAATGTGACCAGCACTTCTTCCCGTGGGGCTCGTTCTTTCAGCACCACTTTCAGGGCTGCCTTTATTGTTCTGATTAATCGTTCCCACGCCCCGGCCATGTGTGGACTTACTGGTGAGAGAAATTGCCACTCAAGTTGCCGTACGGACAGTACATCTGCGACACAGGCTTGTTCGCGTATCTCTTTGAATGATTTTTTCAGCTCGGCTTCAGATCCCCGGAAGTTGGTCGCATTATCTGAGTACAGCTTGTAGGGCCAGCCTCGGCGTGCTGCCATTCTTCTCAAGGCCATGATAAAGGAGTCAGCTGACAGTGAAGGCACCAGTTCTATATGAACGGCTCGCATTGTCATGCACGTGAACAGGACTCCATATCTCTTTTCGTGGCGGCGGCCAACTGTCACTTCCATGGATCAACACCGCAGTGGGTAAATGGCCGTTGATGATGAGCTAGCCGCGCTTCCGGCAGGTCGGCCATCCGAGGGGCCGTCGGTCTAGCTTTTCTAATTCGGCAGAAAAGGCACTGTGAGGCGACATTTCGTACAGTAGGACGCAAGTTGATTACCCAATATTTTTGTCGAATATCGTTGACTACAGTCTCATTGTGACCGTGAGCAGCAATCTCGTGGTATCGTTTTATAATCAATTTTGCGATCTTATCGCGTCCGTCCAAAATAATGGGATGTTTCAGGCTTGATTCAACGCCAGAAACAGCGTCGATCCTCCCGCCGACACGTAGTACTCCGTTCTCATCCAAAAATGGCGTAAGTTTACGTAATCGGCTATTGGTTTCAATTTCCATATTATTTTTTAGCAGATAAATCTCTTCTGAGAATAATTTCGTCTGTGAATAGCGCAGTAATTCAGTTTCAGCGCGCTGCATAATCTGCGAATCGATTCGACTGTCAACCGATTGTTTACATTTTTCTATAAATAATAATACGTTCGCCATACATCTCCACAAGCGAATCCATGAAGAAAACTTAGACGGATCGGGAACAATAGGTAAGTCTTCTTTGTTTACTGTATGTATTGTGTTTACTTGTAACAGCTGATTATTGTTTATTTTCTGTTTTTCAGGATCATACTTCGGCCAGTCTTCGTGCGGCGTGTATAAAAACTCGGGACCGCGGAGCCAATCGCAATCGTCACTCAACTGGTAAGTATTTATCTTCGTGGCTTTGTCGGCTATATTCATATTTGTAGATATATAGTTCCACTCGTGACTGTGATAATTCGTCGATTTCGCCGAGTCTATTGGCAACAAATACTTTGTAGTTGCGATTATCGTTTTTTATTTGATGCAAAACGATTAATGAGTCCGTCCAGAAGTAACGTTTAAAATGCAGATAAACGTGTTTCGCGCGCTATTGTGTCGGCGAGTCGGCAGGCGATAACAGCTGATTGCAACTCGAGCTTAGGTATAGTTATATATTTTTTCACAGGTGTCGATCTGCACTTGCTAGCGATGAATGAAACGCACACTTGATTATCTGCGGATGTCTTACGCCAATAGGCTACGGCACAGACTGCAGTTGGTGCTGCGTCACAAAAAATATGCATCTCTATACTTGTCTCGCTCAGACTTGAGGTGCTGCAGTGAGCGTCCGTAGCGTGGTCGCGCTCGCTCCCACCTCGCGCGGAGATGAAATAGCATCTTGGTATTCGCAGGCTTGATAAGGTTTGTAACTCCGTTATCCAGCTACGAAAAACTGCATATTCGGTGGTCGGAATCTCATTGTCCCATTGAGTGCTTGTTTTCCAAATATTTTGAAGCATTATCTTCGCTCGGACAGTAAATGGAGCCAGAAATCCAAAGATATCGAATATAGACATATATATGCGCAGTAGTTCACGTTTGGTAGGTTTTCGTTGTAATTTGATTATTTCATTCGGAATGCGTTTAAGTGATAAGTCGAAGCCGAACGTGTCGCTTGCCGGGAACCAAAGTAGCCCGAGCGTTCTCTCAGGTAAGTCGTCGCAGCCGGTTTTGAACCTTACGGCCTTATCACTTAGAGTCTCTTTTGGTGTGCATTCTAAAACTTCTGGTTTATTAGATATCCAGTTTCTGATTTGGAAACCACCTCTTCTATGAATTTCAGACACTTCCTGTATCATTCTCATGGCTGAAGCTTCATTGTTCACACTGTCGATGTAGTCGTCTACGTAATGTGATTTCAGGATAGCTTCGGCGGCCTCGGGAAATTCTTTTTCAAATCTGGTTGCATTTTTGTTTTTAATATGTTGTGCAACAAAGGGCGAGCAATTCAATCCGAATGATAGTGACGTCATAGCGTAGGTTTTCAGCTCACTATTTACGTTATCGCGCCATAAAAATCGCAGTGCGTGCTGGTCTTCCGCCTTTATTTTAATACGTAGAAAATAGTCCTTGATGTCTCCCATTATTGCGACAGGCTTCTCTCTGAACCTCAGCATGACGCCCATTAAGTTTTGAAGCATATCGGGCCCTTGCAATAGGTAATCATTTAGACATCTGCCCGAAGAAACAGCTGATGCGTCGTGGACTAATCTCAGTTTTCTCTTGTTTGGGTTGTCGACACCGAAGTGGGGGAGGTACCAAACACGAGGATGTGGCGCCGACAGTTCCTCTTCCGATAACAATCGAGCGTAATTTTTATCAAATAAATAGTTGATTCGTTCCTTGTATCTTGTTGCGTAGTCTTCGCATGATAACATTTTTCTCTCCACAGTAAGGAACCTTTTATAAGCATTCGGGTAGGAATCAGGCATTTTTAAATCATTTTTCCATGGGAGGCTAACTTCATATTGCCCGTTTATCAGCCTTACAGAGTTATCAATGCAGTTAACTGCACGAATGTCGTCCTTATTTACACTCGGCTTAGAGTTCACTCCTATCGCTTCAAGCGCAAACGACCGGCGAACGAGTTCATGCAGTTGTTTACTATCTTCGTTGAAGCTACTTATCTCGCTCGAGTCTTGTAGTGACGACTGTGTTGAGTACAGGTGTGCGTCCGCGCATGTGTGCGTCTCCCACTGAGCAGAATAGGCGTCCGCTGGGGTAGCGATGGAGGGCGTATAGGATGCGTCGGAGACGGCGGCGGCCGGTTTGGCACGCTGATAAATTGTTGTAGTCAACGTATGTGCGGTGGTTAGAGTTCGACCGCGTCGAGCGTAGGCAGGTGTAGGTACGATTCCGTTCAGGCACCAACCAAGTCTTGTTAGTGTAGCACAAGGTTCATATTTGCCTCGATAAATAGTACGTAGGGACATAATTAAGTGGAAATTGTCCTGGCCTATTAATATTTGAGGTTTCACTTTCTCGCAAGTTAAAACGCACTTTAGATGACTTAAATGTTCGTAGTCATTTAAGTTCACTTTTGAAAGGTCCTGTGTTGGCAAGTCTAGTTCACTTATCTTTCTCGCACGTACCTCGAACGTTTCACCGTTAATGTTAGAGAGTTCAAAGTTCACCAGTTCACTTTTACACACAATATTAGAGTTCCACGCGCCTCTGATACTTAGAGTTTCGGGCTGACCTTGAATATTCGCACAGTTGGCAAGATCAGCAGAGATCAAGGTCACGCTAGCCCCATCATCTAAAAGGGCATTTGTGTTAATAATAATACCATTTGGTCCATGTAAGTTTACGCGAACAATTTTCAACATAACACTTGTACTGGGTTCCACAATAGTGTTTGTAACAGTTTCGGTCGTGGGACCCTGAACTTCACTTTCACTGGTTGTAGGTACTTGCGATGTATTGATTAGGGCTTCATCCGCGCTGGCGTTGCGAGGAGGTAGGTTCTGTTTGGCCGGCCAGTGAAGCAGCCGGTGATGAGTCAGGCCACATCCATCGATATCGCACGGTGCGGCGGGACAGGTTTCCTTGCCGTGACCCGGCAACAAGCACTTGTGACACAAATTATTTATTTTAACAAAGCGCCATTTATCTCTGCGTAGGGCGCGTTTGAATTTCGTGCAACTTGAGAGTGTGTGAGTAGACGTTTTGCAGAACTTGCATCTTGCGTTGCAATCATTATTATTGTTTAGCACAGAATATACCGGTACTTTTCGTTCGTAATCCAATTTCTTTGGAAACTTATGTTCGGGTTGTGAATGAATATGAGTTATCCCGGCGGCGGCGATTTTTGTAGCTTCTTTGTGCAGGAATTCAGAGAATAATTGCAGTTTAGCTTTATTCGGATCGCAGTACTCGTAAAGATAATCAGCCCACTTGTTGATGAGCGGACTGGGACACTTCGAAATAACGATGTTCAATAATTCCGGGTTTCTTAAATGGTCAGTCTGCTTTATAGACTCGGCAGCTGCAAAGTAGTTTTTTATTTTGACGGCAAAATTCACTAACTCGGTGTGATAGGCTTGCGGTAACGGCAGCATTTTTTTAATTTGTGTTGTTATTTTGTGTATAATTAGGTCGGGCCTTCCGAAACGAAGTCCTAGTGCTTCAAGAATGATGGATGGTGAGGTGTCGCTTGTAAGCAGTGATGATACGGTCTCCCTTGCCTCGCCGCGAAGACATTTCTCTAATCTTGCGATGTTTTCACTATCACTATACTTGCATAACATCGTGGACTGGGTATATGATTTTTTAAATTGAATCCATTCGAGTATATCTCCGGAAAATAACGGCAAATCTTTAGACGTGGCTAATCGGGATAAAAGCCGTGTATTTGCGCTTTGCGTGGAGGTAGCTAGCTTTTCCATCGCTTGCGCTAGCTGCTGAAGGTCACGCGGCGCGGGATCTTCACGTACATCTTGGTGACTTTTCTCGAGCCACTGTTCCACTTTTTGAGATGTTCTAGTTAATGATGACCGTCTGCTGCTACGAGAATTCTGCGATAACTCCTCATCTAGAGCGGCGAGATCGGCCGCTAATTTCTTGTCTATCAAGTCCTTTTCGATTTTAGCTTTAGATTCGGCAGCTTTCAACTCTAATTGCTTTCTTCGAGCCATCAATGAAGACGCATTGGACATTTTGTTCGAAGATTTCGATGTACTAGCGCCAGGCTCTTTTGCTACGCTACCCTCTTTAACTTTAACCGCGGGCTGGTTGCTGGCGTAGTTTAGCTTGATTTGTGTGAGCTCTTCCTTCATAATTCGAGCGATGCATGACTTTTGAGAGTACACTTCATCCATGTTTTGTTCTGTGTCCGGTTCCGTGGTGGGATGCTTCAACTTTTCTCTTTCGAGAGCAGCGCGCGTTTAAACCATTGTGCGCGGAGGCGTGCTGAACATTCCTGTATTCGTTCTTCAAGGTCCGGTTCGCTAGGATCATGTGTAAGCAACGGGGGCTGGCACTGGTCGAGAGGAACGAAAGTAAAATAATTCGGTACAGAAAATAGGGGTGCTTAAGTGCATGTACATGCGTGCGTCGTACGGTAGCTGAAGGACAACTAATTGCTATTGGCCGTTAGGCGACACTCACACATGTGCATGCGCTCGCGCATACGTTTATTAAACACATAGAAAACAGCGGCAGGTAAGTATCTATGTAGATATGTAAGTTATATAAAACTAGTGAAAAACAATTATTATTTTTTATTAGACTTTCTTTCAGGTACAGTTCATCGCGTCGTCTACAATGTCATTTAAAGAATTATTTATGTCCTGTTCAAATGTCAATTTAATGTTGTATCATCTGCAAACATGATACATTTCTGAGACGTTGCATTTGGTAAATCGTTAATGTAGAGTAAGAATAAGAGTGGTCCCAAGATGCTGCCTTGTGGAACCCCTGTCTGATTAACTTTATACTGTGATCTATAAGTTGACTTTAAAATAGAATGCTTGGACTCATAAAATCTGCTAATCTCTGTGCACTGTATCCTGTCTTCTAAATAACTCTTGATCCAATCAAGCGCTTTTCCTCTTACACCATGACGTTCAAGCTTCAATTTTTTTTTCAAATTTAAATATTTATTTGTCCAACATAGGTATGTAAATTACACGATGTTACATTTTCATTTGTATCACTATGTGGTGCCTTGGATTGAGGCATACAAATTTGATTGCAAGCTTGCTTGCTAACATGCAACATAATTAATTTTACTGCTTAAAATTAACATGCATGAACTCCAACATTCCAATAATATTTTATAACAAATAAATTAAATTCAAATTCAAAATAGTTTTACAATAATTAAGTTTCAGTAACAATGTCAAAGAAAGTTAAAAGATGTCTGTATATAATTTCTAATTAATCATTTTTTTCCGTCAAAAACTCATTAAATGAGTAGTATGCCTTATTAAGAAGGTAAGCTTTGGTAGTTTTCTTAAATTTACAAATGTCAGAAATTATTCTAAGGGACTCGGGTAATTTGTTATAAATTCTAGGAGCCATGCCAAGAATGCTCTTCGATAAGAGAGCAGTCTTAGATGGGTGTGCACGAATTTTGTTCTTTAAACGCTCACTGGTAAATTCCTGAAACAGATGTGGATGACTTTTAACAAATACTACCAATTCGTAGACATACAGACATGGAAATGTTAGTATATTCAAGCTAACAAAGTATGGCCTACAAGATTCTGTGGGCAGTAGTCGACATATTGCCCTTATACAATTCTTTTGTGCTTTGAAAACAAAAATCCAATTTGTTGCGTGACCCCAAAATATTATACCATAGCGCAGTGTAGAGGATACATAAGCATGGTATGCGGTTAGCACCACTGATTTACTAACAACTTTATTTAACATATACAGAGCATACGAATAACGGCTAAGTTTCGTGCATACATTATCAATTTGACACTTCCAAGTCATTTTACTGTCTAATGATAACCCTAAAAATGTTGTATTGGTAACCTCTTTAATTTGTTGATTTCTATATTTAACGTTTAAATGTTCCAAATTATTCTTCCTTTGTCTGAAATTCATAATCATTGTTTTATCAATATTATTTTTTAAATTGTTATGGTTAAGCCATGTAATTATAGATTCTAAAGCATTATTCATTTCAATATCGTGACTAATTAAATTGTTCCCAGTGAATATGGCAGTGCTGTCATCTGCGAACAGAACCATAGGGTGTTTGGTTACATTTGGTAGATCATTGATGTATATGAGGAAAAGCAAAGGTCCTAAAATGCTTCCTTGTGGAACGCCATAAAATACATCTTTCATTTCCGACATATATTCAATCTCTGTTTTGGATTTACCACATAACTTGACAATCACTGTATATTGCTTCCTGTTGCTAATATAGGATTTAATTAGATCTAGTACATTGCCTCTAACTCCGTAATTGTTCAATTTACTTAGTAGTAATTTGGGATTCACACAGTCGAATGCCTTCGACATATCCATATATATAGCTGACACAGGCGTTCGTTTATCCATGCTCACAACCACCTTTGAAACCAAATCATATATCGCCGAGTTAATAGATTTGTTCCTACGGAATCCTTTTTGTTCAGAAGCGAATAGGTCTTTGGCCTCAAAGTAATCGTAAACGTTTTTGAATATGACCTTTTCGAACACTTTAGGCACAACCGATAACAGTGCTATAGGTCTGTAATCAGCCATGTTCTTTTTATCTCCTTTTTTAAGGAGTGGCTTGATTTTTGTAATTTTTAATTTGTCTGGAAAGACTCCATTTAGAATGCTCAAATTAATAATGTGACAAAGAAGTGGAGCAACTATATTTCCGACACTTTTTAAAACTTTTGTACAAATATCATCGTATCCAGTACTTTTTGTATTTTTTAAGGAATTTATAATTTTAAGAATGTCATTTGATATTACCGGATGCATGAATAATGAATTAGATAAATTAATTGTTTTATTATTGTGACAAAATGAGTTATTATTAATATTAGAATCAGAGTGAGGGACAGGAATATTATTAGCAATATCATTAACTGTGTCAATAAAGTAGTTGTTAAAAACATCCGCTATTCGTTTGGGATGATTTATAGTTTGGCCGTTATTTTCTACGGCTGTGATGTTCTCTGCCGGGTAGTTGGATTTAGCATCATTTATAACACGCCAAGTAGCCTTGCTCTTGTTGACTGAACTATTAATAAAATGGTCATTTTGCGCTTTCTGTGTAAGTTTTATTATTCTTTTTAAAAGTTTAGTGTATGTCTTCAAAGTTTCCTTGTCAGTGTTATTCAAAGACGCTCTATATTTCCAAAGCATTTGACGTTTGCGTTTAAAAAATTTGCGTATACCAGAACTAACCCATTTTTGTTTTCTCGTTTTTGATATTTTGATTCTTTTCAGACGAAAACAAAGATCGTAGAACAATTTAAAAGTCTCAATAAAACTGTCAAATGCTTTGTTTACACAGTTAGTGGTAAAAACTTCATTAAAACTAAGACTTTGTAAACATCGAATAAATTTGTCAATATTATCACTACAATAGTCTCTTCGATATATGAACCAATATTGAAGAATGCACGTTTTTTTCACTGGACAGTTCACTAACTGTGCCGTATGGTCTGACATGCCCAGGTCGAGGACTTTACCAGAGCTTTCTCTGTTATTGTGAATTATATTATCTATGCAAGTTTTACTGCTTAAACGAGTTGGTTTATTTATTTCAATTTTGAGATTGTAGCTGGCAATGCACTTTTTAAATTGACTAGAAATGTAAGTAGTTTTAAGCAGGTCTATATTAAAGTCTCCACATATTATAATCTTATATTTTTTGTAACATACTTTGTTAAGAATATTACCAAAGCGATCAAAGAATAAGTTGATAGACTCAATTTTCATTCCTGGTACTCTGTATACGCAAATTACTATTGTGTTGAAGTCTATCAGTCGAATAGCCGAAATTTCAATTACATTTACAATACTTTGTGCTTTAATTTCATCTATTGTCTCATATTTATAAATATTGCGTATGAGTATGCAGGAACCACCATTTCTATTCTCTCTGGAAAAATGTGCTGCGAGTACATAGTTGGGTATTTTCAAGTGAACTTCATCTCCTGTCTTCATATTATGTTCCGTAATGCATATAATATCTACTTGCTTTTCCGAGTCGACTTCAACATCTTGGAGGTGAACATATAACATGTTCGCTTTATTTAATAGACCATTTATGTTTTGATGGAGCACTAAGATGCTGTCGCAGATGATCATCATGTCGTCATCATTTGTTCTGTTTTGTTGTGGGTTCGAGACGAAAAATATTTGTTTCTGCTACTGTGCCCTTTTTAATAGTGCTTTTATCTACTGTTGTATCCTTGTTATTTTTATCTATTATTTTCTTGACGTTTTCCAAAATATTTCGTATTCCTGATTTTTTTATTTTCCCAGTTTGCGCAGAAAACATGTTTAGAGACAAATCATAGTTAGAGTCAAAGTAAATTGCATATTTATGGGTTTGAACATCTAAGTTGAGTAGAGTATTAAATAGCTCTACCCTACAATTATACACCTGAGCTCCGCATATATAGGTTGGTACACATATCACTATGTTGGTATGCTTTATATTTTCTAATCTAGCCTTCATTAATTGTACAAGATTGATATAGTCGTTTGTCTCTTTATAATCATTTTCTCCTATGAGCAAAATACAGTAGTCATTCATTGTGTAGTCTCGTAACCGATTTTCTATATTTTCTAAGAGTTGGCATATACCTCCACCTGGCGTCAAGTAATGGCAAATGGAAAAGGTATCGTAGTAATCTTGCATGATGGAAAGGATATTGTTGTTTTTATTACTACTTATAACACATAACCTGTTTGTTTTATTAGTTATTCTCCTTTTTGTCTGCAGCGTCATCTCTACAGTATTCTTCTGTTCATATGTATGTGCCTTATCAGGCAATAACTGTGCAGTCTGTTTCATTTGATAATTCGTTGGAATTATGTCAAGTAAAGTCTCCACAGGCTGTTCTTGTATGCTAACTGTTTGTGTACTTGTGTCAATTTTAAGTGGGAGTTTCTTTACGGGCGCTGGCGAAAGTGTTGGAGTAAGCGCTGGTGATAGATGTTGAGGAGTATCATCATCACTATCAAGGAGGTTAACCGATGTTTTATGGCTTATGAATCTTTTTACAGGAGTTAATTTACATATTGGTCCTTTTTCAGTAAGAATTGTTTTGTAAATTCCAATTTACTTTTGCTGCTCGGCCAGTTTCTTTTGCAAATGCCCAATCTCAATGTTGAGTCGATCAATCTCCTCGTGTGCACTTGCAAGTTGAGCCAAGAGATTATTAATTTCGGATTTTAATTCCGGGTCTTGTTCATTATTTATGCTCGAAATATTCGGTAAACTACGTGCGGTGTCATCTAAACTATTTGACAGAAAATCAGCATCAGAGTCAGTATCTGTCAAAATTTCCCTGGATTTATGCTGGTTGTTGCGGCGTAGTGGCCGCCTAGTTGTAACGTTTTCTCTATCATCACTTTCCAAGGGCCTATATTCGGGACTTAAGTTCGTTATAATAATAGAGTTTTTTTCTTGTGTGTTTTTTGTGGCGGATGTTATTCTCAAGATTTCAGAGCATCCTTTGTTATTCCCTGGGTTCTCACATTTACTACACACCCAGGATTTTTTGTCTTCCTTAGCCATTGATAGGAAAGTCTTGACTGGATTTTTTTCACAAGAAATATCGTAACATTTCCCGCAAGAATTACATTTTAGAAATTCTTTATTTTTTATTTCAGCCTTACAGATCATGCATTTTACTTTTAAAGACATTTTAAAACTATCTATTTAGTAGTGCCCTCTGTGGTCAATTTTGGTAAGGTAGTTTGGTAAGGTAATCTCACGGGTGTACTTGAACGTATCTATTTCTGAACGCACCCTTTGATAATGTCATGTCAGTGTCAGCTGTTGATGTCTGATGACAGTGACAGGTATTCAGATGACTATTGAAACGTACCTGTTATTTCAATGATTTTTCATTAATTTAGACTGTTAATTTAAAGTTGCCGATGTGTGAGTGTGTTTATTTAAAAACAGTTATTCTTCCCGATCAGTTTTATGTATAATAATAGGTTAAAACAGCTCACCAAAGTGTAAACGAAGTGATTTTCTTGCACCTAGTATTCGCACGGTTGTTTTCAATAGACTTTATTCTGCTTCAAGCAATCAATCCCTAGGCGTTTCTAGCACGTTGAACGCCTGATGTTCCATTCAAGCCGCTGGGGATGCATGTGAGTGATTGTGTACTGTACGGTTCAGGCCACGGGGGTCACAGGTGAGCCTTCGGCCGGTCGGATTTGGAACATTTTTTACAGGCCACACAGTACAGATACCGTGCAAAAACGATAGCGAGGTGAGCCGCGTGGCCTTGCAGAACAATTTAGTCGGCGTGGTTCTCGCGTAAGGCAAAAGACTTGGATTTTTTTACGATTTTCGCCACTATGGTAGGGTTGTGCTGAAGTTGACCAAATAAAGATTATATTACTCAGCAAGTAGTGTTTTTTTTATTAAAATTTGATTATAATTAAACCTTATTTTACTCTCCTACGAGCATTCTTGTCAGTATACTTCATATAACCGACGTCCGACTATTATGGAAATAAGTTTATGTATTGCTCCAGGCTAAGCTTAATGTATTTTGTGAAGACAGTACGAATCTTCAAAACTACTGAATAATTCAGTAGTTTTGGAGATTCAAGTAAACAAATTTACGGATATCCTATTACGATACCTCAAACATATTTACGATATCTCAAAAACGGCTCTAACGATTTGACTCAACTTCATTTTTAGATAATTTGTTGGAATTTAAAAGCCTAGCGAACTTGGAACAATCCGAGCAAAGAACGCGGGGCGCGGGGTGAGCCGCCGAGTGACACCGCGGCCCCCGCGCAAGGAATCACGTATTTCTTTCCGTTGAGGCCACGGAGGTCATATATGTGCCATTTTTAATTATCACCTGTTCCTGGTCTAAAATACCCAGAGTTTTTAACTAGGAGTACCAAATACCATATTTCTAATCAATTAGTAACATAAAACCATAAAGCGATTTTTGATAATTTTCGTGTTTTACAAGGGGCTCAAATGGGTGGACTCAGAAGGCCCACTTGTGGGCCACATGGCGTTCAACATGCTAGCAGACGTTAAGGCTCTGTATCCGTTAACATAATTATTATCAATATGTTTCAACTTAGAACAACGATTTGACCCAATTGCAAAGCGGCCATTTGCTTTTTGCAATCGCCATTTTGTTTCGCGTCTCGCGTAGGTTCTTCATGTTTCATGGTTTTTTTTTTTTTTTTTTATTTATTTAAAACAAGGAACTTATGATCTATTACATAATATACGGTGGGCGAAAACCGCGCACGGTTTATCTGCCACCGCGTTATCTCTCGCTTACAGCCTATCTCAATATTTTATACTTAAACTATTTGACGACGACGACGCGTTTGGCTCGGTTGGTAAACACCTGCCTACTGAGTCGGCGGTCCCGGGTTCGAATCCCGGCCGGGGCAAAATATTTGTTCTTGGGTCATGGATGTTATCTATATATGTATTTATATATTATGTATATCGTCGTCTAGTACCCATAGTACAAGCTTTGCTTAGTTTGGGACTAGGTCGATTTGTGTATGATTGTCCCTTTATATTTATTTATTTATTTATTTATTTATCATTATCATGCAAACCGTACACCCGACTTTATCGCCTTACAAATAAGGTTGATTTGAACAAAATGGACCAAGATATACTCTTAGGATTAATGTAAAATTTTATATCTGGTATTAGGTCTTGTTCCATTTTGGTCAAGTCAAGCCTAGGTTTGATTATACTTATTTAAAAATGAGGAGGAGAAACGGAATATTCAATGGAGTACGTCCGGGCTGGCCGCCACCAGCAACGGCGCGGCAAGGCGGTGGTGGGGCCAGAGACGTCATGTTACCGCCCCCTCCCCCGCCCCACGACGTCCTGGTGACAAGCAACCCGGGCGCTCCTTACAAGATGGCATGAGCATATGTTTTAATGTTTCTTTACATTCATCCATATTGTTAAATAAATCTTGACACACTTCTTTTGGCCAATCATTTAGTATATAAGGCAAAAGATATTCCCACTTTCGTTTACCATAAGAATTGTTATACGGTGGTAGTACATATTTCGTTGAGCGCAGTTCACTCCTTAGTCTTAATGAAGTACATCTGTTTTTTAGACTAGGTAAATTTAAGATTTCGTCACAAAGTAGCATCATTTTAAATTTATCGTAAACATTAATAATTTGACAGTATTTAAATAACTCGTTTTCGTCATATTTATGTTTACGTCTTATGGAGTTAGGTACAATTTTTTTTATAATAGACAGTTGTAGCTTATATATGTTATCTAAGTATGTTTTATAAGTACGGCCGTAGCTGCTTAGGCTATAGGATATAATTGATTCGGCTAATGACATGTATATCATTCTACGAGTACTGAAAGGTAATTTATGTTTTAGTATGGATAATTTAGACAACACAGATCGTAGCTTATTGCATACGTAGTTTATATGGGGTGCCCAGTTAAATTTATTGTCTATGATTAGGCCGAGGTACGTGTGATTGTTTACCTGTTGCAGATGCCCACACTCACACATACTTAGTGTGTTGTGGTGTAGGCACTGGTGGCTGTGAGCCACAATGTTGGGTTTAGTATTACACTTTTTATGAGATGAGTGAATGTGCATACATTTCGTTTTATCGTAATTAATTACCAAGCCCACATCGTGGGCCCACGCACACAGCAAGTTGAAGTTAGTTTGTATAATTTTTTCGGCAACAGTAATGTCAGCATCGGCAGCCAAAAGACAGGTATCGTCTGCGAACTGGTATACGGAACCACTGGAGAATATATTGCACATGTCATTTACGTATAAAAGATATTCAGTCGGTCCGAAGATTGACCCCTGTGCCGTTCCTCGGTCAGTAAGTATCATGTCGCTATATGTATTATTGATTTTTACCGTTGTTGATCGGTTCGTGTGATAGTTTTTTATGAATTCTAACAGTGGACCCTGTATACCACCTCGCAGAAGCTTAGAATACAGCACATTATATTGGAGGGTATCGAATGCCTTGCTGAAGTCAATAAATATAACAAGTACATGTTTTTTGTCATTTAGGTATGCATTAACTTCATTTGTGAACTTACAAAGTAATTGAGAAGTATTTTTACCCCTCTGGAAACCATACTGTTTGTCATTAATTATGTTATTTTTAGCCAGAAAATTATGTATATATGATGTCCAAAAAATTTTTCTATTATTTTATCTATGCACGACAATATCGTGATAGGCCGGTAGTTATTTGTATCGGAGTGTTTACCTTTTTTATATATGGGTCTGATGGTGCCAACTTTTAATTTATCGGGGAATAATGAGGTTTTGATACATGAATTTATTAAATGCGTCATCACGGGAGTTATTTCTTTGTTTACGGATTGGATATCGGCGACACGGATTCCATCAATGCCGGGACTTTTCTTTATGTTTAAGTGCTTGATTATTGAGAAAACTTTGTCTTCCGTTGCTTTATTAATATATAATGATACTGTAGGGTTCCGTACGTACGAATCTTGTGATAAGATTAACTCATCACAGGAGGTACGTAGGGAATTTACGTTATCTTTAAAATCAAGGGCAAATTTATTTACTAGTAGGTCGATATTAATATTTTTAAAACTTTTAATTATTATGTCATCTATTGATTTTGATATTTTTCCGCATAACCTGTTTACGATTTCCCAAACCTTTTTCTGATTTTTAAAGTTGTCGTTAATATCTTTTTTAATAGCGTTATTTTTTAAATTATTTATATATTTATTAGTTTTGTTTCTATATTTATTGTAAATAAGTCTATTTTGCGCGTTATTTTGATCCTTATGCCATATTTTGAACAGTTCGTCTCACTGTCAATTTACACACTTTCTTTTGCTGGGATTTGTTTTGGTTTTAAATTTGCATGCACTATATATTGATGAGAATTTATTAGTGATAAACTCAAGTATGTCGTTTGGGTTTTCGTAGTTTTGACCCTGGCTCCAGTCAACGGCGCGCAGTTCTGAAAACACCCGTTTGTTGTCTATCTTAAGATCGTAATTAGTCTGCGCCGCGGCGGGCGAACTATCTACGATTGCGAATCCAGTTATGTAGTGGTCGGCAAGAGCATTGTTTATGTAAGGAGCATTCGGAGAAGGATCCGTTTAAAATTGCTGTTTCTTTTTTTGATATTTTTCTCTATGTTCAAACATGTTTCTTAACACAATTGTGCATCGATTGCAATAGTATTTTACGGTCCCTTGAAGCTGTGAAAAAATCAAACTTCTACGTTAACACTCTTAAGAGAATCACAATGATAGGGCACTTCCTGATGACCTAGAACTGTGAAATTTGGCAAGTAATTTATCGTCACATACTACAATACTTATAACAATCTGAAAACTACACAATTGTAATAAAATCACAAAAAATATAGTCCTTTTCAAACATCATATTGTGACAGTTTTAGGGAAAAGGTCCCACTTTGTCGATATGGAGATATGAGTAGTGTCTAATACTAAAGAACATAACTGCCGTGTCAATCCTATCTCATGTATCTTAACATACATGAGATACGCGTAACAACTCTAAATCGTATTTTTTCGAGTACCTCTATGGACCCACATACCAGGTTTTTTAATTTATCTAACCAATTTCCTGTACGGGCCTGTCACACAACTCATGTAACTGTGATTTTGCCATGGTAAATTATGCTTAAATACTGTATCTTAAGTTACATCAATTAGGCGTGACAAGGTTTGTAAACGTCGCGCAAATTCTATATCAGGTAACTTAAGATACACGATTTAGCCGCGACTGGATTGCGCGTGATCCTGCTTGTCACTCGTCGCGCGCGCAGTACTTTCTCTACCCGTCTCTTTCTTCCGCCCCCGCTCCGACCTGTATCGGCGACGAATTAGTGTTTAGTTTCGTGTAGCCCTTCAGGTGGCAGCGCCACCAGTTGCATGGCAGGAGAAGTGGCGCGTCTGTTTTACAAAATTTACCGTTAAGTGGCAGGAACCGGGAGCCGGACCCAACGTCAAGTGGCAGAGATCCGGGAGCCGGATCGGACAAAACAAGCCGTTGGGTGGCAGGATCCGGCTCCCGGACCCTGTGCGATGTCTTATTTCGCACCCGAAATAAAACCGTCAAAACTATATTTTGCTTGCTCACACTTGTAAGATGCATTCGTCAATAAGCAAGGACGGCATTCACTAACGGTCGAATTGACGCGCAAAGCAAAGTTCGTTAGAAATTGCGTCATCTTCCCGACCCCCCGACCATTGCGCGTCGATCGCCGAGCCGTGAGCATTTTAAAAACCTTGTGGTTAGAAAATATTGTATAGTGAGGTGTAATAAAAAGGGTTATAGGTGTAAATAAATATATAGATTTGCCATTAAATTAGTTTTTTCTGCGGATCACTGTTTTTTTTCCTAATTATAGTTATTTTTATACATAAAGTGGTTAAAATTTTGTCATTCGACGATTGATCAAGACTAGCAAAATTTTTATAAATGGAATGGCATTAATTTCTATACAATAAATATGGCATTTTATGATGAATCCAACGATATATAGTTTATATACAACATCTGTAATTTTTTTTGAGAAAAGATATTTTTTGTAACACGCGGAAATTCGCGATGACCACCCGTGGGAGGCCCGCCACTTAACGGCATATTTTGCCAAGATGGCTGTGCCACTTCTCCTGTCATGCATTCAGAAACCTTGCCACTCAACGGCTTGTTTTGTCAGGTCCGGCTCCCGGATGCCTGCCACTTGACGTGGGGTCCGGCTCCCGGTTTCTGCCACTGGAAGGGGTAGCAAGCGATCACGGTCATTATGCGGTGTCACAAAATAATTGTTAAGACTGCACCGAGCGAAATGTGAAAAAATAGGCAGTTGCCGTTAAGTAGATAACGTCAACACTAGTTGATTAATCTATTTCTAAACTATATATTTAGCACTTCGAAGAATGTGTCAACAACTTCTCCGTAAAAAAAATATAAGATTCTTAATATTTTACCCTAGAGAACTAAGTAAAGTTGGACGAAAATTGTAAAATCGTAAGCAGGCGTTAAATGTTTTTTTATACTTTAGCAATGGAAATCTATTCTGATTTTCAGTTAAAAAAAAAGATGAATGCTTACATTACAATTTGTCCGCATCAAATATTTCAATAATTGTTTGGTATTAAAGGTCCAGATTTATCAAAAAGTGCTTTTAATTCTCCATAAATTTTTACTATGGCGGCCGCGCACCGATCTAAATACGCATTCCCCGTGCTCTTATGGGTCAGTCGCAAACGCTCGGCGCCCTCTTAAAGCAGTTTTCGTTTAGTTAATTAGTAGTTTGTGCACTTTTTTTTGACGACGTGGTTGACGCAGTCCGTAGTGCATAAATGGCAGGGGCCACGGCAAACAGTTGTGTGATGTGATGAAATCGAATACTCATGCCTGGGTCATGGTTTTTGCATGTATTTAAGTATATAATTATTTATCTATACAAGTAACTACGTATTGGCCATCGTCTAGCACCCATAACCGGTGATCGCCATGGCCCGTGTAACACCGCGGGTTTAAAATGAAAACAATGATAATCCTGCGATCGTGATTGAAAAATGTATGTAAGTTTAATATCATTAAGTTAAATTTATATTCATTATAATCAAGTTCGTTTTTTGACGCCGAAAACCGCGATGTGCCTTTTCTTGTGCCTTTGGGACCAGATCGATACAGCCACAAACCAAGCAAAGCCCCGGTACTAGACGAGGATACACATAATATTCAAATACATATAATAATATAAAGATAGCATCTCCGACCCGGGAACAAACATTCGAACCCATCACACTAACACCCGCCCGGCCGGGACTCGAACCCAGGACCGCCGCCGGCTCAGCTCGCAGGCGCACCACAAACTGCTCGGGAACTGCCACTTTGTAGCTGGGTTGGGTAGGCAATTTTCCTTGTTTGTTCAAAAAAATAAATGTGACTTTTTTTGATAAATGTATGTTACATTTTTTATCATTTTAATTTGTTTGCACCCATATGAAAAGACTTACAATATGATTATGTTTATTCATTTAATATCATTTTTTTTTATTTCGGTTCATTTTAAACATTTGGTTTACGTTAGCAGACGTTTCTAATCTGCTTTATTAAAAATAAGAAATTATGTTGTTGTGTTTTTGATGAAAGTTATCTATTTTCGTTTCTATGTATATTTTCTTTCGTACCTGAATAATTTCAATTATTAATATTAATAATTAATGTTATCGTTCTGAAACAAAATATACGTTTTTTTTTATGAATAGCACGAGTTTTTTTTTCTCTTTTAATAAGTACCTACTTAGGTAAAAATATTTCTACTTGCCTGCCTACTTCCTTGTTATGACATTATAATAAAATTATACCATGCAGCCAGCAGCAGCTTTATAAATATAATTCGCATTTCACGCCCTGATATGCCTAAGTCATGTATCTTTAGATACAGATTGTTGCATAACAGGCTTAGTATGGCGAGCCTGTCACGCCTAACTCTGTTAGAGCTCATAAATAAATAAATATACACATATAAAAATATTTTCAACACAGAAAATATGCATTAGCCTTTCACTGATATATCAAAATGTATATTTTTTAATTATTGCATGATATCGTTGAATTATCAACAATTTACGAAAAAAAACTTTAAACTGCTTTTTCTCAAAACTATGTTTTTTGAGATACATGAGATAGGATTGACACGGCAGATAAGCTATCTTTTGGTGAAAGAATTAGGTCTCTAGGTGCTATAGTTATTTTTTTAAAATTCTTCAAAATTGCAAACGTGAAAAAGCGGCAACTGAGAAAACGTTGAGAAAGTTTGGGACGGCAAAAAACACACTTGTACTTTGAAGTTATGGAGTGGTTGGTATTAAATTTATTGACATAACATAAGAATTTCAAATTAGTCAAAATCATATATGTCACCTTAATAGTTTGAATGTTACGGAGGCTTGAACATAAAAATAGAACGAAAATATCTCAATGCGAATATGGTTTTTTTTCTATATTGATAACACGACACGCAGATTTATGTTTAAAGTTGTATTTATAAATGTATTTTCATGCTAAAATAGATAGAAATAATTCTATGGATCCCTTTGGTTATTCATAATATCAAAAAGGTAATAAAAAGTGAACTGAAAAATATAGCATAAAAAATACAAATGACACATGTGTTGTAATATATAACATACGATTACTTTAAAAACACACTTATTAAGCATAAAAAGTATGTAAATATCAAATATTAAGTACTTTTTTATACAAATAAAGTTTAGTCATTTTCTATAGAGAGCGTCCCACTTTGTCGATTTACTAAACTCTAGTGCTTGTTCAGTGAAATGTATGTGTTTCGTATATAAATCCCATTTTATGTATGAGATAAAGGTTTCTAATTGTTAATATAATGGTCATTGATACCTACTTATGTCGTTTGTTTGACCTTTTTTTACGGAATTTGAACTGAATTTATTTCCGACTAAAATGTGCTAAATTAGTGTCCCACTTTGTCGGTTTAGTGGTCCATACGCTAAAAGTTTACTTCAAGTATAAAATCAGCTTTTAAAACGTAGCTGAAATATTTTTCAAAATGAAATAATAATTATTATGATCGTCAAAGTTATAAAGGTGTATGAGCACGAGTTCCTAAAGGAAATGATGTTTGTGATAATAATATTTTTTTAATTTAAAAGAGTTTAAAAGTATGATGGTTACAAAAATACTATAAATCTTAAGTCGTTTTGAAATTATATTTTTTTAAACAATAATGTTTTTTATTCAGCGGAATCATCGATAACAAAGTCTATTATCGATGGCTACCCAACCCTGCTTATACCTACCTATATCTATCTTTATTTTTAACTAACTAAGGGATCTATATAACTATTTCTGTCTGTTTTAGCTTGAGAATATATGTACATATGATGAATCTGCGTGTTATAAATATCGAAATTAAAACCATATTCACATTGGGATATTTCGTTCTGTTTTTATGTTCAAGCCTCTGTAACATTCAAACTATTAAGGTTACATATATGATTTTGACTAATTTGAAATTCTTATGATATGAAAATTAATTTGATACCAACCACTCCATAACTTCAAAGTACAAGTGTGTTTTTAGCCGTCCCAATCTTTAACCAACGTTTTCTCAGTTGTCCCTTTTTCACATTTGCAACTTTGAAGAATTTTCACGAAATAACTATAGTACCTAGAGACATAATTATTTCACCATAAGATAGCTTATGTTCTCTAGTATTAGGAACTACTCATAATTCCATATCGACAAAATAGGAAGTTTTCCCTAAAACAGTCACAAATATGACATCGACGATTTTTTCAGATATTCGACAAAGTGGGACGCTAGGCACTAAACTTTGAGGCCCTAAAAAAGTGCTTAAATAGGACATTTATGCGTCGACATCAAAATCATAGCTTCATTACAGTATGTTCCATCAGTTTTTATTGAAAGCCGATTTTCGGTAGGTTTTGCCATATTTCACTAAACTGCCCGTAACTCCGTAACTAGAATTGACAAAGTGGGACGTTTTACTAAACACAGTCATATATATTGTGTCAAACAGAACTCGGTTGCGTTAAGATTGCAACTCATTTGTATGCGGCGCCATACATTTCAGGTGCAAACTTAACTCAACCAGGCCAATTAAGATGGGATAGTTATTAAAAGTTTGTACGGAACCCTCGGTGCACGAGTCAGACTCGCACTTGGCCAGTTATTTTCAACTTATTTTCGATTACACGCAATGAAACCATGAAATAGCTATGTTATTTTCTAGAACTTAGGGAAAAGTATTATTCATTCTTCTTTATTATTCATTAAAAAGTTGGATGAAATTATACATATATCTGTCATGATATGAAATAAATTTTAGAAGAAATAAGGCATCTTAAGCTCACTTACCGGCAGCATATCCGAGGAGTTGGCATAGCGGAAGGTGGCAACGGGCTGAGCTCGCCAGCCGCCTGGAGCCCTGCCATCTTCCACCAGCCCGATGACAGTGAAGTTCCCTTCGGCGTCGCCCGCACTGTCCATGTATACCTGAACGAAACATTAATAAATAAATATCAGACAACCTCTCACAAACCGTCATTCCTCTTGGTAGTAGGCCCTTCTCAACACACTGACATCTAAGAAGGCTAGTGAATTGTCATTTTCTAACTCCATTGTAAACTCACAATGACATGAAAATGACAATTCACTAGCCTTCTTAGATGGCAGTGTGTTGAGAAGGTCTGATAATACAATAGGTCATACTGTTTATGGGAAGCCGACTCACACTGATAGGTATTTAAATGGCAAATCACATCACCATCCTAGTCAACTTGCTACAGTGGGTAAATCTTTGTTTCAGAGAGCCAAGGGAATCTGTGACGACCAACATTTGACTGATGAACTACAGCATGTCAAGCGTGCGCTTTGGGCCAATGGGCTCAAGATACCACGCCTCAACCAGAAACCCCGTGTGAAGACTCCTACAGTCGAGCGTAAACCTGCGGTCCTGCCATATGTGAAAGGGGTCACGGATAGGATTGGAAACATCTTGAAACGGGCTTCCATTAAAACATATTTCAAGCCGATAAAGAAGATGTCTCAACACCTGAGGCCCGTGAAGTGCAGCATCCCTCTGCAGAGTGCTGGTGTTTACAAGCTGGACTGCGAGTGTGGTCTGTCATACATTGGCCAAACGAAACGTAGTATAGCTACACGGGTTAAGGAGCATCTCGCCGATGTCAAGCACCGTCGTTGCAACAGGTCTGCAGTCTGTGAGCATGTCATGGACAAACCAAACCATTCAATTAAGTTTGATAACACTTCAATCCTTGCCAGAGAGAAACGATATTTTCCCAGAATGTTGCGCGAGGCTATTTTGAAATCAAAAAATATCCCAATTTCAATAGAGAAGATGGTTTGTCATTACCACCGGCTTGGGATCCCGTTGTACATCTTATCAAGATCAAGCAAGACACAAGACTGGAAACCTTGGGCCTCAAACGGTGTAAACAAATTAGTGTTAAAAGTAGTATATGTAGACTTTTGTTTAAAAGTATTTCATAGTAATAAATAAGGCAATCTGGGAGTTTTCTTTGGCGGTTCTTTCTCCTCAGTAAGCCTTTAGTGAACCGCTGGTAGATATTTTAAATAAAATAATAAATGCCCTTCTGGCACATGTGTAACTGTCTTTACACATTAGGCCCAGCTGGCATGTATGAACCCTTTTATTTTAAATTAATATTTATAAAATGGGTAGTTTGCACAAATGTAACTTTGACAGAGAAAAAATTGTGTTTTTCTCAGTCAACCTTTGACAATGGTATCTGTAAAGGTACTGAAACGTCAGGGAGGCTCAAATAATTAATATACGCGATATAATCCGTTTAAATTGTTTTATTTATGTAAATGTGTGACAGTCGCGGAATCTGAAGAAAATATTACCTACAAAACCTGTCCACGTTAAAAACGGCCGCAATAGTTTTGGGCAAGTTTTTAGAGACAACTAAAGAACAAGAAATTGTGTATAATGATTAAGTAAATACTAAAGGTGTTTTTCCAGTTCCTCAAATACTGAATACACTGAAAACTGATCTAGTTTAGAATATAATTATAATAAAAATTCGTAAGTGGCGCTAGTTTCGCATTACCCGTCGCCTTAACTGATCAGTAATAAAAAAAGAAAAAGAGGACTCTTTTCTCCTATTCACCCCGCTTTCCCGCCGCACAGAGGACGAATCTGACTTCCCTTATCTTAAAATATTCACCGCAGAATGCCCAATATGTATGAGGCTGTCCGTAGTTGAGGTATCTTCTTCAGGGTCGAAATAATGATCCATAAATATTTCAACACGGTTTATTGTACCAAAGTACAGACACGAAAATATACAGAAGGAGAAAGTTTATAATTTTGCCAGATGGAAGTCCGAAAGCACAGAGAGGAAAGATACACAAGCACAAGCACAATTATTGATATTTAGCGTCAGCGCGCGAGAGTATTTGTTAGTAGTTTTTGCGTACGAGCGACATGCATTCAGTGTCGAAGCGTCATAAGTACTAGCGCGGTGCACCGGCCAGCCGCCGTTTGCTTCGCAGCAAACCGGTCGCCGTGACGTAGCCGCGCGGCACACCGAGATAAGGAATGCAACTATCTAATAACAAAATTCGATGCGCTTGTCCGCTTTACATACAAAGTATGTTATTAAATTTTGTATATTATTGTTTTTATTATTTTAATGTTGTCTGTTATTTATTCGTAATGTAAATACATATTAATTTATTTATTTTGACAACAATGTTTTTATTAGAATTAAGTTTAGTTATAAGTTTTAAATTAAGTATTAGTTAGATTTAATTATTAAAACTTATTTATTGTATACAGTTAGTATTAAGTACACTATATCACCCCTCTCCAGAGACCGTCAAGGGCGATAATAATTGGGAAATCGAATTTGCCGTCCCGATCGCGTTTTTTTTACTGCGGCGTCCTTGGTACTTGGTAATATCTGGTGATTTACGGGTGAATTAAGGTGATGACTGTGTGTGTTGCTGTTCGGTGATGTGTGATGTGTTGTATCAGGGTCACGTAGTATGAAGGCCGGCTTAAGGCGGTCTATTGATACTGTTACCTGTTTGCCATTTAACAATATTTTGAACACTTTGTCACCTCTGGAGATAACTTCATATGGCCCTGTATATGCAGGTTTTAGGGACCCACCTATCGTATCATCCCGAAGGAAGACTTGAGCTGATGTGGATAAGTCCTTAAATATGAAGGTGTTGCGCTTACCACTGTGCCGCGACGCAGGTGATGGATGTAAATCCCTTGCAAACCCGCGAAGTCGTGACAAATAATCTGTCACATCGGTGGTTTCGTCCTCCCGAGGGTTAAAAAATTCACCTGGAAGGCGCAGAGGTTGGCCATAAAGAAGTTCAGCCGTTGAAGCCTGAATGTCTTCTTTATAGGCACTCCGGATCCCTAGTAAAACTAGAGGAAGTGATTCCACCCAGTTGCTACTCCCGTGGCAGGTTATGGCAGCTTTAAGTTGCCGATGGAACCTTTCCACGAGACCATTGCAAGCTGGATGGTATGCAGTCGTTCGACGGTGCTGGAAACCAACCATGGCAGATAGCTGCTGGAATAGGGCCGACTCGAACTGACGTCCTCTATCCGTCACGATATCCGCTGGGCAACCAAAACGAGCTATCCAGCCGCTCAGCAACGCTCGTGCCACCGTCTCAGCTGACATATCCGCCAACGGTATTGCCTCTGGCCATCGTGTGTACCTATCGACGGCTGTGAGGCAGTAGCGGAACCCCTGGCATAAAGGTAATGGTCCCACCAGGTCTATATGTATAAATGCTAGCCTCGCCCTGGGTAATTTAAAGCTACCTAAAGGGGCTGAGACGTGGCGTGTGACCTTGGACCGCTGGCATGCGAGACATGTACGTACCCATTCTCGGCAGTCCTTTTTGACGCCAGGCCAGACGTAACGCTCTGCGACTAATTTAGCGGTGGCGTTGGCTCCGGGGTGGCTCAAAGAGTGAAGACTGTCGAACACTGGTTTGCGTAGGTTTTTGGGTATAAATGGTCTCTGAGTAGCACCACTGACGTCGCAGTACAGATGACTCTGAGAACCGGGTATTTTGACCTTATCCAGCTGTAGTGACGACTCTGCCTCTCGTAGCTGTCCTAGCTCTTGATCTGCCTGTTGAGCTGCTGCTATCCTCTCCACTGTGACTGGCTGCGAGATCTCGTCTATCCGCGATAGTGTATCCGCCACGACGTTGTTTTTTCCTGAAATGTGCCTGATGTCCGTAGTAAATTGGGCTATCAGGTCAAGGTGTCTGAACTGACGTGGGGAACACTTCTCTTTACGAGAGTGGAAGGCGAACGTGATCGGCTTGTGATCGGTGTAGATCGTAAAGTCACGAGCCTCCACCATATGCCGGAAGTACTTCACGCTCTCGTAAATCGCCAACAGCTCGCGATCATATGGTGAATATTTTACCTGTGCTGGACTTAGCTTTCGCGAGAAGAATGCCAACGGCTGCCACTCGTTCTCCTTTAACTGCTGGAGCACGGCCCCGATAGATTTGTCTGACGCGTCTGTCACCAGAGCGAGTTTCGCGTGGCAGTCCGGATGAGCTAACATAGCTGCTTGACAAAGTCTGTCCTTGCACGCCTGAAACGCGTCGATTTCCTGTGGGGAGAAATTAACGGGGTGAGAACCCTTCACCGAGCCAGTTAGTAATGCGTTCAGGGGTGCCTGATACTTGGCCGCACCTGGAATAAACCTGCGGTAAAAGTTCACCATCCCCAGAAAACGACGCAGCTCCTTAACTGTTTTCGGCATCGGGAACTTCTGGATGGCCTCGACCTTCGATGGTAGCGGTGTAGTTCCATCAGCTGTTATGCGGTATCCAAGGAAGGTAACCTCAGATACGCCAAAGACACACTTAGCTGGGTTTACCACCATCCCAAATTCCTTGAGCCTGCGGAACAACTGATGTAAGTGCTGCTCATGCGTCTCCTGGTCCTGCGAGAAAATCAAGAAGTCGTCGAGATAGGCATAAACAAAGTCGAGTCCCCTGAGCATCTCATCGACAAATCGCTGAAAGGATTGACCACTATTTCGGAGTCCGAATCCCATGTAAGGGAATTCGAACAATCCGAAGGGTGTGGTTATAGCGGTCTTCGCGATGTCCTCAGGGTTGACAGGGATCTGGTTGTACGCCTTGACCAGATCTATAGTAGAAAAGATCGTACAACCAGATAGACTGTGGGAAAAATCCTGTATGTGCCTAATCGGATACATATCCGGAATGGTACGGGCGTTAAGCATACGGTAATCTCCACACGGACGCCACCCATCGTTCTTCTTTGGGGCCAGGTGAAGTGGAGAGGACCATGGAGATTCTGATGGCCGGCAGATGCCGCTTTTCAGCATCGTGTCAAACTCTGCCTTGGCTATTTTTAATTTATCCGGCGCAAGACGACGAGGTGTACTTGATACGGGCGGACCAGGTGTAGTACGTATATGGTGTACGGTACTATGTGTAGGTGTGCGGTGTATACCAGGTGGACGTGTTATTTCGGGATACTGCTCAAGTATAGTGTGGTATGTAGAATCACCAGACATTACCTTAACCGAAGTGACGTCTTCTGATTTTCGCGCAAGCAAAGCCGGGGTCGCAAGCGATGTCACGGCATCGATGAGGCGCTGATTCCTCACGTCGACGACCAGACCATAATGCGATAAAAAATCGACCCCTATTATCGCCCTCGTTACATCTGCAATAATAAATCGCCAAGCGAAGTCACGGCGTAAGCCTAGGTTTAATATAAAATTAACATAGCCATATGTATTAATATTTGTACCATTCGCTGCACTTAAAACTAAATCAGTTTTATTATATTTAGTTTTTAATTTAGACACGGGAAAAACACATAAATCACTACCAGTGTCCACTAAAAATTGTGTTTTTGATCGCTGGTCTGTAACAAATAAGCGACCGGTACTGGGGCAGTCGTCGGCCGCCATTACAGATTGCCCCGTCCGTTTCCCGCGAAGTCACATGGTTTCACGCACCGTGTCGCCTTGTCCCCGAACTTGTGGTGATACCAGCACGTTGGGAATTTCCTATAGTTTGAATTCGACCTCCGTGCTGATGATGATCGCCCACGTCTGCTCTGTCCTCCAGGTGTCCTTGAACGCCCACGCTGTTGCGAAGACTGGTCGAATTTTGACATCATCATTTTCATTTGCCGGCATAATGCTGCAACCTCCTGGCGCAGGGGATCTGACGCCGATGGCGGTGATGACGCTGCTGATGAACCTGCTGCTGCTATCTGCGGGGGCGACGGCACGACCTCGTGAATCCTGTCGGCTAGTTCGGCTACCTCGTCCAACGGTAGTTTCGACTGGCCCGCGATGATGCTCTGCGTACTTGTGGGTAGTCTACTAGTCCATATGGATCGCATAAATTCAGAGGGGACGCCCGAACCGGCCAAGCTCATCAAATGCCGGAGGAACTGCGACGGCTTCCGGTCTCCTAATTCCTCATTTGTCAGTATCTGCTGGATTCTCTTGTCCCGTGAAACTGACAACCGCTTTATGAGCTCGGTTTTTAATTGTTGGTACTTATCTGATGCCGCTGGTGCTGTAATAACATCCTCCACTATCGACGCCGTAGCTGAATCCAGCTGTGCCAACACATAGTGGAACTTAGTCGCGTCAGCCGTTATATTTGATAACACGAATTGGCTCTCGAGCTGCACAAACCAAAGCGCTGGCTTATCGGGATAAAATGGCGGTACCCGCACTCCAACTCTGCTCACTTCTGCTTCGTTATTTGGCATGATTTGTTCCTTCTCGGGGTCACCAGTGAGGCTGTCCGTAGTTGAGGTATCTTCTTCAGGGTCGAAATAATGATCCATAAATATTTCAACACGGTTTATTGTACCAAAGTACAGACACGAAAATATACAGAAGGAGAAAGTTTATAATTTTGCCAGATGGAAGTCCGAAAGCACAGAGAGGAAAGATACACAAGCACAAGCACAATTATTGATATTTAGCGTCAGCGCGCGAGAGTATTTGTTAGTAGTTTTTGCGTACGAGCGACATGCATTCAGTGTCGAAGCGTCATAAGTACTAGCGCGGTGCACCGGCCAGCCGCCGTTTGCTTCGCAGCAAACCGGTCGCCGTGACGTAGCCGCGCGGCACACCGAGATAAGGAATGCAACTATCTAATAACAAAATTCGATGCGCTTGTCCGCTTTACATACAAAGTATGTTATTAAATTTTGTATATTATTGTTTTTATTATTTTAATGTTGTCTGTTATTTATTCGTAATGTAAATACATATTAATTTATTTATTTTGACAACAATGTTTTTATTAGAATTAAGTTTAGTTATAAGTTTTAAATTAAGTATTAGTTAGATTTAATTATTAAAACTTATTTATTGTATACAGTTAGTATTAAGTACACTATATGTATACATTTTTAAAAACAAGATTAAATTTGCTATTTATTGATATTTTCTAAATTGTAAATATTCAGGATAAATGTAACTAATTTATCGTTCTTAATAAAAAAAACTTGTTGTGATTTTTACCTTTTCGGCAATATACCCAAATTTTTATATCAAACTATACATAATTAATATAAAAAATTAATCGCTGAATTCTGCTTTCCATGAAAACGATACCATCAGACAAGCCCTAATAGCCTTAACTGATCAGTAATAAAAAAAAGAAAAAGTACTAGGTCACCCCGCTCTCCCGCCACGCAGGGCACGAATCTGATTCCCTCTACATCTAATAATAATCACCACGGAACGCTATCTGTGGTTGTAATTTCATGCTTGTAACGGGTAACCCGATGCGCACAATTTGGCGGCTTAGCAACTCTACTCAGACGATTTGAAAAGCATGTATACACGAATAATATATGAAATACACACAAGCATTGATCATGTGAAACCTATAATTATATCACAATCAACAGTGTCTAGACATATTTGATTAACATATGCCCGATGGGAAATTAGTGTGTGAATTCAAATATGAAGCCGTGAAGCTAGAATGTTTTCGTGGTCCTCAGCCCAAAAGGTCCCAAAACTTGTACAATTGACAACATTTCCTAATAATGTTTAAACTAATTTCTTTAATTTATTATTACAGAACCAAAACTATACTTTTTAGGGTTCCGTACCCAAAGGGTAAAAACGGGACCCTGATACTGAGACTTCGCTGTCCATCCGTCCGTCTGTCTGTCACCAGGCTGTACTCCCATACAACAAACTTGTTATAGACCGTCCGTCCGTCTGTCACCAGGCTGTATCTCAAGAACGGTGATAGCTAGACAGTTAAAATTTTCACAGATTATGTATTTCTATTGCCACTATAACAAAAAATACTAAAATTAAAATAAATAGATAAGGGGGGCTCCCATACAACAAAATTGTTGTTATGGTACGGAACCCTTCATGCGTGAGTAGGACTCACACTTGCCCAATTTTTTTATTAGATCTAAGAATTTAAGAATCGGCCCTCGACATGAAGTCACCTTGTGAAAAATTTGACAGTCACAACACACAAAAAGAACAGTGGTACAAAATCCATACTAAATCCGCCTTAATTATATGATCCGACTGTATGATTTTCTGCGCTGTTACCAATTACTGGTCGCCCGCGCTCTTTTCGAATGTGGAACTTTTCAAATGAATTTTTCAATCACAAATTGGGATATTTTCGAAAATGTAAAAATGTGGTACGTAATATTTATTTCTTTATCCTTTATTTGAGAGAAAAAGCCAGGTTAATTGGAATTTGCCGCAAATAAGTTCAGATTTTATGCTAAAGAGTGGGCCCTGTAACAAAAGCAAAAAAAATAAGCAGAGAATTCCTTAAGAGGCCTTATTCCTTTTAAAATGCTGATTGTTTTAGACGTTTTTATCCATGATCAAACATGTTTCTTAACATATTATTTATGTTACTACCTAGAACAGGGCTATTGAGATATATTGGTATATATTTTAAACCTACAGTTTGATTTTTTCATTCATAACTTTTGTTTCAAAAACTACTCGAAATTGACAACATTTTTTCAACTTATTTTCGACTGCACGCAATAAAATCATGAAATAGCTACGTTACTACCTTGAACTCGGGGAAAAGTGTTATTCACTTCAAAAAGTTGGTAGAAATTATCAATATATTTGCCATAATTTATAGTTGCTATATGTGAGATCCTATAATTGGCTCTGTATTACTAGTTATGTCACTATTAGCGTAAGTTTAGCTGTTGGTTCTCCATGTATAAATAAATAAATAAATATGAAAAAAATAATTTTTAAAAGGAATAAGGCCTCTTAAGGTAACAACTCACAGGTCCTAAATGTTCCAAAGTTCTTAAATTGGGAGAAACAGTCATTTAAAGTTAAGATTTCCCATCATTGAAATTTCACATTGCGATATTGTCGCTTAATAGTCGAAGGATATCTTGGTACCGGGCATTGTGAGAGATTTTTACCGTAGGAAATACGACGAGAGCCAAATAAAAACAAATTAAGAGATTGTTAAAAAAACACTTTTTCACATTACACTTTTAACAATATTGATGTATTTAGTAGGTTTTATAAATATCATTGAAAACGATCCAAAATGACACTGTCAAGTATTCCAGCTGGACACAATGTCTGCTGTAGTACATTGCTGGCTCGATAAATTTTGTTAGACAATAACAGAAAATTTATTTTTCATTTCAATTCCTTGATACGTATTTACTGATTGGTTATATGATGCATATTTTAATTTTTGCTCTTGTTACAAACAACTGACGAGGTAGGAGAGAAATTCAGACAAACAATGAAGCAAATTAAAAAGTCAGCGTCCTCTAAAACATTCCTCATGAATGTGTTTTTTCTCCATAACTACCTAGCCTTGACTCTTGTCATGTCATTCATCCAGATTAGTACCGACAGCTCAAGTCTTATCATTCTTATCGGGATCATAATGTCATCGACTCCGGGTGAATGACCTCATCGAGTTACCATGGTAACGAAACGGAAACCCTCGTATTTAATTAAAGCCTCCTCGCTGATCTAAAGAGCCTGAGTTTGTTGTAATCCAATCAATTCTTCAAATAATCTCATTTTCCCAGATTTCTATGTACAAAATTTTCCACTTTCCAGTTATCACAAATACCAGAGCATTACGTAATAAACAGAAGTCAAATAAAGAAAGAAGCGATTATTTGACAGGCATTATTACTTTAAAAAAAGTTTTCCCCGAGTTCTTAGTAGTAGCATAGCTATTTTGTGCTTTCATTGCGTTTAGTCGAAAATAAGTCAAAGAAGTGGAAAAAAACGAATATACCGCGTGAATTTTGTAAATTTCGATTAAAATTTTGAAACAAAAATTACCAATGAAATATTCAAACTGTAGGTTTCCAATATATACCAGCTATTGTATTGACTAACTAAACTGACTAACTATTTTGGCTCAGTGACCCAAACAGGATCTTAGCCTCCGAAACGAGAGTACGCCACTTGTCTTGTCCCGATCCTGCGCAGTTTCTTATGAGAATGTGAAAGCAGCGTCATCTAATAGGAATCGGCCCTGTACATGACGTTACCTGGTGTAAAATTTGACAGTCGAACACAAAAAGAACAGTGGTACGGTTTCCATACTAAATCCGCCTTAGAATAGTCCGACTGTATGATTTTCTGCACTGTGACGTCTGTGACCGATTACTGATCGCTTAAGCTCTTTTAGAATGAGGAACAAGTGAATTTTACAATCACAAATTGGGATATTTTCAAAAATGTAAAAATGTGTTAATATTTAATTGTTTATCCTTTATTGGATAATAAAAATCCTGAATACAAAAATGAAATGTTTTCAATTGATGATAAACAGTAATTCAATAATATTAGCTGAAAATTTGGCAAAATGAAAGGACAACTTTTATCTATCAGGATAATGTAGGTTATAGAGCCAAGTTTAATTTTATCTACTCTCCCCCCCTCTCAGCTAAAACTGTATCTAGACACGCGGCAGCGTGTCCAGCCAAGTTCACCGCAGGAACTGGCGAGCAGCAGCCGTGTGTTATATTACACGAACCGTTTGGAGCCACTTTTGACCCCCCAATAACTCCAAATCTATTTAACATAAAAAAATTCAATTTGGCTTATGTATTAAGACCCTTTAGAACAAGTAGAACCCCAAATTTCATTAATATAGGTTAAATAGTTATTGAGATATTAAAGTACAAAAAACGGTATTTTTATCACTGACTGACTGACTGACTGACTGACTGACTGACTAGTAATCAAAAACCTAACCCACTTCCAGGTGACCTAGAAAGGTGAAATTTGGCATCCAGCTTAGTAATTGTGCGTGTATACATATAAAAATCGAAAACAGTGATTTTTTTATGTTTTTTTATTATTATTATGATTGATGGTTGTTGCCTCAGAACTCTGTCATTTATAAACCGATTTGGAAAATTCTTTTTTTGTTTAAGATATACTAGAATAGCATATACACTCACACACACACACTTACACATACATGCACATAAAAATCCAATAAGTACTAACAGTTTTGGAAAATTCTTTGTTTGTTCAAAACTTTCAAAAGATGTACTAGAATAGCACACAGAACTAATTAACAACTAAGAATTAAGTAATTTACACATCATAATAATTTCTGGACAAAAAGTAATGATATCCCATCAAAAACATAAATGTAAAATGAGAGCCAAGTTCAATATCGCGTGCACTTTGCCGACAAAAGAATTGAGATCTGCAAGGGCGCCAAGTTCTTTGCCCTAAAATTTTTAGATACAAGGACATGCGACATACTCAATGCATTTATTTTACTTGGGGTGTAATTCAATATCAAGACTTGACTTGCCTAGTTTTAAAATATAAATTTCAAATTATACATCAAAATCAATCAAATCATTAACCTAAATATAAATATTCGTACTAGTTAAACGGTGTTTTTCAATACCGTAGACTTCTTATATGTTTTTCTGTAATCTACAAGTATTGAACTCACAGACCATATACTCCGTGATTGAACTCTATTCTGTATATTTTTTTTTTTAGACTGACTAGTTTAGGTAATAAGGGATGTGTGGGGAAATTGTCAATTTTTGCTCGTTTTCGTAAATAATTTCAAAACCGTTTATTTAAGAATTATTAAATATATATATTTGAGATGTTCGTAATGTACCCTTTCATTTGTTATGTCACACGATATACTTTGCTATTTTTTTTTTCTAATTTACCCCTCAAATATGGCCCCCATGTTTCAAATTACTTGATTTACTTTACGTTACGTTACATTTCCATGTTTGGGTCATCAATTTACATACGTGTACCAAAATTCAACTCAGTCGATTCAGTAGTTTCGGAGAAAATTTGCTATGATTTTAGTAGGATCCCTCGTGTGTCTGTGTCAGTCCGTCCGTCTGTCATAGCCAATTTTCTCCGAAACTACTAGACCGATTGAGTTGAAATTTGGTACACGTATGTAAATTGATGACCCAAACATGGACGTGTAACGTGACGTAACGCAAATAAATAAATTTTGCCATGAGGGCCAGTTTTAGGGGGCAAAATAGAAAAAAAATGGCATAGTATATCGTGTGACATATCAAATGAAAGGGTACATTATGGACATCTCAAATATATGTATTATATAATTCTAAGTTAAATAGTTTTGAAGTTATTTAAGAAAATGAGCAAAACTTGACGATTTCCCCACACATCCCTTATTTCCTAACATAGTAAGTCAAAAAAAATAAAATACAGGATATAGTTCAATACTTTTAGATTACAGAAAAACATAATAATAATTATATGGTATTGAAATAAACACCGTTTAACTAGTACGAATATTTATATGTCGCATAATGGCCAAATGACTTAAATTTTAAAAATAGCACTGTAACGGTAAATGAACGAGTAACAGAAGAGTAAATAAAATTATACTTGGCTCTATAACCTACATATCCTGATAGATAAAAGTTGCCCTTAATTTTGCAAAATTTTCCATACATTTCAATCTAATTTTCTTGTACTATTCGTTGAGCTCTTGCGATATACCGAATTAAGAGATATATCCGGAACTGCGAATCTCCCACTTTTGGAGTTAGTTATATATAGATAGATAGATACGATAGTATGAGTATGCGATGACTATGGGTATAAGTTTAGATGTTTCAAAATATTGTAGAGCATGCTAAATAATATTATTAGGGCACCGTACCAAAACGTGCTCACGTAACCCAAAGCCTGTCCGTCTGTCCAATTCAATTCAATTCAATTCAATTCAATTCAATTCAATTCAATTCAATTCAATTCAATTCAATTCAATTTCTTCAGTAACAATATACATTGTGTTTGAAAACTTACTAGCTAAGATACATACCTATTACACCACCACACGCCACAGGACTGTATCGTTCCAACTGCAATACGAGTAGGTACCTACAGACTTGAAATTTTCTATAACAACAAATACTGGAAAAAAAAATTAAAGCCCCCCATACAACAAACATAGTTATAATATTATTCAACATTTTATATATTCATTTTTATTTTTGTTCACACTATATTCCATCCTATTCGATTCAGCTGCGCCCGACTACCCAAATGTTCATCTTCTATCTATAATATAAACGGAAAAGTCCTGACTGACTGACTCACTCATCAACATAGAGCCGAAACTACTGAACCTAGGAACTTCAAATTTCTAGAATAGATCAAGTATACGATGCAGGCAAGCACTAAGAAGGGATATTTTAAAATTCATCCCTTAAAGGTATCAAATTGGGGTTGAAAGTTTGTATTAAAATTGAGTAATTTTTGAGTTGGAGATTCTTCGGTTTCCGCGACTGTCACACATTTAAATAAAACAATTTAACACGTTCGCGGACGGGCATTCTATGGCATTCGAATTGAGTACCTCTTGTGACGCGCATTCTATAGCAGTCTTTAATCTTGCTTCTTTCCTGAGCGCAAATGCTAAAGAATGCGCTTTGCCATAGTGAAAACATGTACATTAACATTTACTGTCAATTTCTCTGCAATCCGGGTACTAGCCCACCTAACGAAAACCAAAAGCTGCCTCTCAGGGGAAAAAACTCGTGTATAAGCGAATTTTGGCATAGTTGTAGGGAATAATGTTTTAAACAACATATTAAAAGTACTGGTGGGTGGGGGTGAAGCTAACGGGGGGAGAGGGGTGTAAAGGTCCCTTTTTTTAGTTTTTCGTAAATAACTCGTAAACTGTAACCTATAGCAAAAAATTATCTGAAACACAAGTAATCTTCATAAAATTCTCTACGAAAAAGATATAATTTTTTTTCCCCTGGGATAAATATTTTATAAGATATGGGGAGAAGAAGACGGACAATAAAGAAATAAACACATTTCTTTACTAAGTATGGCACGTAAATATATTCCTAAAAATAAAATTCTTAGATATCGTCTAAATCTGATATTGAATATTGTCATTGTCATCATCATCATCATCGCCCTTTCTACTACATCGTATGAAATGGCAACCGTCCTCCAACGTTTCTTCGATTTGCCATCAGTACATTACCTATACACAGAAACATTACGGTCCAAATTGTGTAGTGGTTTTTGCTAGTTACGATGATATCAACAGCACAAAACGAGCAGAACAGAAGCGACAAGGTCTGACAAAAACTTCAGTCGACGTTTATTGTAATGAAAATACGATCATCACCGTTCAACAGGAGCATATCCTCGCCAATGAAAGGAATAAGACAAGGCTGATTCATTTCCTTACCGAGAAGATGACAGCAGCAGGGATTAAAACAACGATTGCACCCGGAGATGCTGATGGTACTATTGTCAGGTGTGGGTTGGATAAAGCTGCCTTACATTCAACTGTTGTTATTGGGGAGAATGTCGACTGATCCAAAAGATATCAGACATTTTCAGTGAGCCCTCATCACCAGAGAGTATTGAACAGGCCGGCGAGAAGCTGTTTCTGTTGATTTACCAAGCACCTACCCAGGAACAAAACCTCAACAAATACCGTTACTCAGCTTTTTTAAGAGCATCAGTGAAGCTGAAGTCAGATCTGGCCACTCGTCCTTCTACTCGAGGAGCATTGAAGCAGCACTCGTTCAGAGTATACCTACAGGTATCTTTAATCACACATGTTATCGAATACTGTTTTGTTTTTAAAATACAAATATCTATTCGACCTAAATACTTAGTTTGATCTTATTTATTTACAGATACAACAATGGCTCGGCAACCCTTTACCACCAACCCAATGGGGATGGGCCAGAGCAGACGATGGCACCCTAAAGCCAGTGACAAACAACGACCCAGTGGCACCTGACTCGATGCTTAAAACCATATTTTGCCGGTGCAAGACTGGGTGTGGGGTGCGATGCGGCTGCTGAAAAGCAGGAATTACCTGCTTCAGTGTCTGCGGTGTATGCTCCGGCTCTTGCACTAACGTAGCTCCCATCGAAGTCACCGTCGACGACGATGATATTTTAGATTTAGAAGATAATTGAGAATGCCTGGTAGATAATGTCATTTGGCATTAAGTCCGCCATTTGTGCATTTGTGCCTGTACTGACTTATTTTGTGCAATAAAGTTTAAATAAATATATAAATAATTAGTAATTTTATAATTTTATTAAAACTTTCGTGAGACATATTTAATTATTGTATTAAGCGGTTTACACTCACGTGAAATTGTCAGGAACGGCCCGACATGTTTCGAACTCGTATGGAGCCCTTCATCAGGGACGGCTGCCCAGTCAGTGACGAGTTTGCCGCGGCGGTGTACGGGCAGCCGTCCCTGATGAAGGGCTCCATACGAGTTCGAAACATGTCGGGCCGTTCCTGACAATTTCACGTGAGTGTAAACCGCTTAATACAATAATTAGTAATTTTATATTTAGGAATATACACGCCATGCTTAAAGAAATGTGTTTATTTCTTTATTGTCCATCGTCTTCTCTCCGTATCTCAGAAAATATTTATCCCAGAGGAAAAATGTTTATATTTTATTTGTAGAGAATTTTATGTAGATTACTTATGTTTCAGAACATATTTTGCTATATGCCACAGTTTACGAGTTATTTACGAAAAACTAAAAAAGAGACCTTTACACCCCCCTCCCCCCGTTAGCTTCACCCCCACCCACCAGTACTTTTAGTATGTCGTTTAAAACACCATACCCTACAACTTGGTCAAAATTCGCTTATACACGAGTTTTTTCCCCTGGTTTTTTTTCGTTGGGTGTACTATACGCTTACTGTCACATTACTTGCTTTTCGTACACTGACAAGTTGACATGTGTTGCCGACAATCGTACCCCCCTCTCCCGCACACAGATGCTATAGCATTCTCGGTTGTATAAAAATTAGTTCAGTCGCCCGGCGAGTGCGCCGCTGTGTTGACCATCAGTATTTTGAGAATTTTGCGTGTCGACAACATTTCGAAGGATTGTTTTTATCATCATAATTAACATTTATTTAAGTTTTCCAAATCCAATACGAGTTTTTAAGCCCACGACAGTGAGAAATTACTGAAAATGTTCGAAGAGGTGACCCAGGAGTCATCGGAGTATCAAATTAGCGTTGAAGAGTCATAAACATCAACCAATGATCAAGAGAAGAGTCAAAAGTGTAACCAACGATACCGGTGAGTGAAGCTCATTTCACAATAAAGCGGGGCAGTGAAGTTCCTACGAAGACTATATGCCAAACTCGTCTGGTGCGTCGTCTGAAAGTAACAAGAGATACTCAAATAGAATAAGCGCTAGTGACAAACCCATTGATAACTTTAAGTCCCGTAATCAACGCCTATATTCGTTTTCGCTATCACATTTAAGCGTAGCAGGCAGCTGCTATAACATTCAATGCCATAAATGTACCACGAGCTAGCTAAGCCATGTGGCAGAACTGCTATGGAAGTATAATGCTATAGCATTTGCTGTCACATAACGTAGTATAAAAACGTATCATATTTGACGCAACTGGTATTAGAGCATTCGACTTGCATAGTGTTCACTGTCACGTATAAATTGTACTCAATCCTACAATTATGACGAAACTGCTATAACAGTTTCAAATATTCCATACAAAATTTTAGTGTCGAACAGGTGTGTCTTACTGTCCGCGAACGTGACAGATTATATCGCGTATAATATTAATTATTTGAGCCTCCCTGACGTTTCAGTACCTTTACAGATACCGTTGTCAAAGGTTGACTCATGTCAAATTGGTAATACTTTTTGTACAGATACGGATTCTCCATCTAAAAACAAGAAAACTAATTTCAGGATTTTTTTAAACTCATCCTTTAAAGGGGTTAAATGGACAGTGAAAGTTTGTATGAGGAACTTGAGATTCTTTGAGTAAGAGCGGCAATACTTCGTCTATAGCTTTTTCTATGCAAAGAAAACAGGATTCAGCATTTTTGTAAATTCATCCCCGAAAGGGATTAAATGGACAGTGAAACTTTGTGTGAAAAACGTGGCCTTTTTGAGCAAGGGGTGCAATATCTTGCGTGTAGACTCATCACCAACAACTGAGAATGTGTATTTCAGCGTTTTTGAAAATTCAACTCCTAATGGGGTAAAGAGGGAGGTGAAAGTTTCAATGAAGACCTTGAGGTCCTTTGAGTAAGAATGTTTATAATACGTGTGTGTAGGTATAGATTCCTCTATACAAAGTAAAAAAAAAAGTTTCAGCATTTTTGGAAACATTTCTTCGAAAGGGGTTAAATGGAAAGTGGAACTTTGTATGAGAAACGTGGCCTTTTTTGAGTAAGGGGTGCATTCTTTTGCACTATTTATATTAGATTCTTCATAAAACAAAACCGGCTAAGAGCATGTCGGGCCACGCTCAGTGTAGAGTTCCGTAGTTGCTCATCCTTCACAATAAACTGCTGTTTTAAGCCCGAGGTTTAAGTTAAGAAAGATTTTAAGCTCTATAAAAAGGTCGTAAACGCCCTAGAAACTGTAAACACTTATTACCTTCTGGAAGTCAACTTACGACCTTTTAAAGAAAAAATATGAAATTTGGCGATAACTCAAAAACGGCTCAACCGATTTTGTTCAATATAGTTTTCATTGAAAGTACTTTTAAGGCCTCATTAACATAAATTTTTCCGATTTTTTTTGACCCGTGGTCGAAATGTTAGAGGGGGGGACACATTTTTTTTTGTTTTTGGAGCGAATATTTACAAAACTGCTGACTTTATCAAAAAATAATGTTTGGAGACCCCTATTATTTTTAAAAGACCTATTCATCGACACCTCACACACCAGAGTTGAAAAGAAAAACAAAATCACCCCCACTTTAGGTGTTCGAGACGTACCTACCCGAAAAAAAAAAAAATATTTTACCGTTCTGTCGGCGTTATGTACCCATACCAAATTTCAGCTTTCTAGTACTAATGATGTTATGTTCCCCGCCCAGGTCTACGGGCAAACAGGGGCCCACAGCTGTTTACCTAGCAAAACGTAATTTCCCGGGCGAGTACATACGCAGGGCGTGATGCGCGCCTCTGAACTTAAATCTAGATTACACCTTAAATACTAACCTTCGCATTTGAGCCGATGCAGCCCAATTCCCAGCAAATGTGAGCTTAGCTCCGTGCTAAGCTGCGGACAGACGGACGGACGGACAGACAGACGGACATGGCGAAACTATAAGGGTTCCTAGTCGAATACGGAATCTTTGAGTATGAGTAGTAATATTACAAACATAGTAATAATATTATTACGTGTATAGCTTTCTGAGTACAAAGTAAGAAAATAAGATTCAGCATTTTTGGATTTTCATCCCCGAAAGGGGTTACGCAGGGAGGGGACAGTTTATATAAAGAGCTTGGAGATGATGATTTTTAGAGTAAGAGTGATACTATTTCGGGTATAGATTAAACATTGCAAATCACAACCAACAAACTTTTCACCATACAGTGAAATGAAATTGCAAAGTAAGAAAAAGAATCTTCTTTTATTCATCCCCTAAGCAGGTGTAATTGAAGATGACAACATTTTCATGCTATGAATAAGAGGTACGCGGGTTTTCTTGTAGAATATTTATTTAAATAATACTGAGAAAATAAACTTAAGCCTGTCAAAATTAAATATTTTTAATAGTTCCTCGGATTTATTTTTCAAAATTAATCCTCATGTTGCCATCTACATTTTACGATTGTGTCTTTTCTCACCAAAATTTTTGTATATTTTACGCTGTAGCCCAGTTTGGAAATACCAAAACCTTACTGAAATTATAGATGAAACGTTAAAAGTAACCACTGAGAGAATTCTTAATATAGCACATAGTTCTGTCAGCTGGTCCCAGGCAACTCTTCCAATCAAGTATGGCGGCCTAGGTATTCGCACCACGGGTGACCTAGCTCTCCCTGCTTTTCTGTCATCCGTCAATAGTACGGCCACCCTCATCAGTGGAATCCTTAATGTCCCTAATCCCACTGATGTCGAGGTGGCTGGCTTGGCGGATGCTGAGACGGCATGGAGGGCTAGCAACCCAGGTGAAAGCCTGCCGACTGAAAAAGCCAGCCAAGCTGCCTGGGACCAGTTAAAAATCAAAGCCATCCATCAAAGCATTTTGGATGACTGCCACAACCCAGAGGAGCGGGCCCGGTTGCTGGCGGTTTCAGAACCCGAGGCGGGACACTGGCTTCATGCCCTGCCTTCACAAAAGCTTGGAACCCTCCTGGATCCAGGCTCTCTGCGAATCGCCGTGTGTCTCCGCCTCGGGTTAAGATCCTGCGAGCCGCACCCCTGCAGCCGCTGTGGAGCCTCAGTAGACGCCCTCGGGCGCCACGGCCTTCACTGCCAACAGAGCGCCGGCCGATGTTTCAGACATGCGGCGCTCAACGACATCGTCCGCAGGGCCCTCGGTACTGTATCCGTCCCGGCCACCTTAGAGCCAGTCGGCTTGTCTGCCGCGGACGGGATGAGACCCGACGGCTGCACCCTGGTACCGTGGTCCCGGGGACTTCCCTTAGCATGGGATGCCACTTGCGTGGATACGCTGGCTCCGTCGCACGTCCGCCGCTCCGCACGAATGCCAGGGTCTGCCGCTGACGACGCCCAAAGCGTCAAATGCCGCAAATACGCATTTCTCAAAAATAATTACGTATTTGCCGCTCTTGCGGTCGAAACCTTCGGGCCGTGGTCGTCCAACACTAAAATTTTTGTAAAGGAAGTGTCGGACAAGCTCATCGGCGCCTCTGGCGACCCACGAGCGGGGTCTTACTTTGCGCAGCGGCTGGGGTTGGCGATTCAAAGAGGAAACGCGGCCAGCGTTTTGGGAACAATGCCCCGGGCGGCTCCTCTAGTTGAGGATGTCCAATTTTTGTAAGTGTTATGTTATCGTTTTTTTTTTTTTTTTATAAATTGTATATAGTGTTTAATTGTCTGTAATCCGTCGCTATAAGATATTAAGTAAGTTTTTATACCCTTATGTTTACCTGAATAAAGGAATAAGGCCTCTTAACTTAAGCCTCTTTGGAAATTCATCTCCAAAATGAGTCTAATTGGAGGCGAGAAAAGGTTAGATTATTTTCGTAAATCTGCTCATATTCCGTGTGTCGTGGGGGAAGATGAAAGTTCATGTGAGGAATATTTTCATGTGTAAACTCTGCATTTACTTTTGGAAAGTTATCCCCAGAAGAGGTTGAATGCACGGCTAATAGACGGTGAAACTTTGTATGAACACCGTAGGAGTACGAGTGAAAAAAATTCATGAAAAAAATAGCATTTTTAAGGTTCCGTACTAACATCAAAAGTAAGAAACGCAACCCTCATAGGATCACTTAGTTGTCCGTCCGTCTATCGAAATAAATTGAAATTCTAACCATATAAGCACTCGGGACTATAAATACCCCCCTCCCTCCCTCTCAAGGGTATCAAAATTTATAAGGTAGGTATTTTCGTTGATCTAAAACTATTGGCAAATAATACCGTATTAAAGCACTTGCAGGGAAAAATCTGAAAACTATACATTTCTAATTAAATTAAAATAAGTTTCTGTCAAAAATGACATTTTAGTGGCAAGCTTTTATAGCCGACTGTACTTTTCTTTGGATATCCATCAAATGCTCACTGAGACGATTCTAAAGAGCCCAAGCTCGGTAGGATTGCTTTTTCTATTATAGAGTTCCTATGGCCACCTTCCGGCTCCATCATCAGATCAGCCCCATGGTACCATATTATTGTATTGTCATCAAAGTTAAGTAAGTATGCAAAACTTCAGCTCAATCGGTTGACGATATCTGCTTCAAAATTGAGTTGCAAGATTTCACCCGAACAAACATACTTTAAACATACCATGCAAGTTAAATATAAGTTTCTGTCAAAAATGACATTTTAGTGGCGAGATTTTATAGCCGACTGTACTTTTCTTTGGATATCCATCAAATGCTCACTGAGACGATTCTAAAGAGCCCAAGCTCGGTAGGATTGCTTTTTCTATTATAGAGTTCCTATGGCCACCTTCCGGCTCCATCATCAGATCAGCCCCATGGTACCATATTATTGTATTGTCATCAAAGTTAAGTAAGTATGCAAAACTTCAGCTCAATCGGTTGACGATATCTGCTTCAAAATTGAGTTGCAAGATTCCACCCGAACAAACATACTTTAAACATACCATGCAAGTTAAATATAAGTTTCTGTCAAAAATGACATTTTAGTGGCAAGCTTTTACAGCCGACTGTACTTTTCTTTGGATATCCATCAAATGCTCACTGAGATGATTCTAAAGAGCCCAAGCTCGGTAGGATTGCTTTTTCTATTATAGAGTTCCTATGGCCACCTTCCGGCTCCATCATCAGATCAGCCCCATGGTACCATAATTATTGTATTGTCATCAAAGTTAAGTAAGTATGCAAAATTTCAGCTCAATCGGTTGACGATATCTGCTTGAAAATTGAGTTGCAAGATTTCACCCGAACAAACATACTTTAAACATACCATGCAAGCTAAATAAAAGCTTTAAAAATAATCTTTTCTCAAACATGCTCGGAAATGTATGCGTTATTGTCCCGATATGAGGCCATGAAGTTTCTCGTTTATGGCTCGCTACATTACTTCTTGGCCTAGGCCACAAAATTAAGTATGAAAATCCATTTGTGTCCGCTGCTCTAACTTTTTAAATTTCCTTACTTAAGTTAAATTGGCAAAGGAAAAATTACATACAGCCAACCACCACCGCACTCTGTAAGCATACTTGCGATATAAAAAAAAAAACAAAATCTATGGTACTATATTTATGTGCGGTTTAACCGGTGCTCAAATAGCTGGATCAAATAACATATTTAAAAAACAAAAAAGGCGGCAAATTTAACTTGGCTTAGCTTATTCGTATTTCGTAGTGATTATAATATAATTTTAACAGAAATAAAAATTACTTCTAGAAACGAGTGACGGGGAACTTATGAACTGTACTCCGCCTCATTTAAAAGAGGAGGCAAATTTAGCCATGCAGAATATGCTACGAGAAAAAAGTAAAAACTAATAATAGATCTTACTTTTTTCCCGTAGCATATTTTATTTACTTGATTATCTAGTAGTTATTTTAATATTTGTATAGAATCTTTTTATCTATTCATATTTTTTATGTGGTTATACCACATTTTTATTAGATTGTAGTAGATCGCATTCATTTTTTTTTCTTTCTTAATTTACCTTTGTGTCATTATTAATACCTAGTTATTTTAATTTTAATATTTCCTCACATTGTTTGAGAAAAGCACTATACAAGCTTCGGCCGGAACAGGGATTGCAGGACTCGTTCTATCTGGCCTCGTCTTCGACTCGGCCATCTACCCCAAACTCGTCCAGCAATCCCTTACTTCACGGCCTCTGCAGTAATGTACTAATATTTTTTAAAGTGCGCCAAACAGTTTTCCAACGGTAATGCTAAGTTTGCCGCTTAGTACAGTTTATCTTTTCGTTAGCAATATGCACTGATTTGACCGGCTGTTTGTATTAATACTGATTTAAAAGTTATAATGAAATTCCTATCCTTAAGGAGATTTAAAAAATGGACAAGGTTTGTATGAGGAATGTCGTATTTTTTGAGTAAGACTCGAGAAACGTAAAATAAAGATAAGAATATGCTTGCAATTAGTTTTTAGTCTCCATTAAGTATGAAGACTAACTAGGAGAAGAGGAGTGTTAGGTATCTTGCGATCACAACGCACCTAGATTACTTTTGGAAGTGGAGTCTCCTTTTGGTACTAGATCTGTATAGAAAGTAGAACGATTCAAAGCTTTCTTCAGGTACGACGAAAACAGAAAAATTAACAACATTTCGATGGGAAGGTAGGATGTTATTGTCCTCATGCTTGTAATAGTTGACCACAAAAAAGGATCCCTTATTATTATCGGATTCTTTACAATAGCAAGTAAATTCATTATCAAGACCGAAATAGAGCCATACATTATACGCCTACGCTCCGAACAGTAATAGATGGATTATTTTTCTTAGTTTGAGGCGAGTTGAGTTGTTTAACGTGGTCTAGAAATATATTATATCTACCCAAAAATTTGTGTATGGGCGCAGATTTTTATTAGTTGTATTATTTAAAAAATCAATAAAACGGGTAGAAAGTTATACAGACAATGTTTACAGACCCTGTGCGAGCGAAGCCGCGGGCAAAAGCTAGTTTGTATATAATTGACAACATTTCATATTTTTAAGACTACAATATTATTACTTTTCCGTATTCAGCTTAGAAAGAGGATGTAACCACTGTTTAATAAATTATAATATTTTTTTGCTGAGATTACTAATTATTTTATTATTAATTTATTAAAATTTACCCATTCTAAAATGTGGTAACCCCAAAACTATGACACAATGGAAAGTTTACTTTAGTCTGGTGTCTATAGAAAAAATTGGGCAAGTGCGAGTCCGACTCGCGCATGAAGGGTTCCGTACCATAAAACAAGTTTGTTGTATGGGAGCCCCCCTTAAATATTTATTTTATTTTATTTTTAGTATTTGTTGTTATAGCGGCAATAGAAATACATCATCTGTGAAAATTTCAACTGTCTATTTCAGCCTGGTGACAGACGGACGGACGGACGGACGGACAGCGCAGTCTCAGTAATAGGGTCCCGTTTTTACCCTTTAGGTACGGAACCCTAAAAACGAATGACGTTTTGGTTGACATTGTAGACAGCTAATTTTATTCGCGGATAGGTCGAAGACGACAGCTTTATCCGGGCATGTGTCGCAGATGTCAGTTATTTTATGTATTTTGTTATATTTTGCTTATAAGTAGACAGAAAAATAATTCAAATAAATATTTTAGCGTGTACACGGCACACAAAGTTCTCTCGATCTCTATATGAATTTCCATCCGTTAGAAATATGAAATGTTCTTAATTGCCCGACACATCACAGTCTTCGCACATCTCGGAATCTCAAACTTACTGTCCCCCTTCACCGTACTAGTTTCATGACGCACTCTTTTACAGCTGAAACAGTTCGGCTTTGGAATGATCTACCGCTCTCTCACTCTCACTCCCCATCAGGCAAGCGCAAAGCAAGCTAACCTTCAAGCACATGTTGCGCAAGCATTTCTCCAATAAGCTCTGTGAATAACCGTCAGCATAATGATTCACACCGGGTACATTTAGAAAGAAAGAAAGAAAGAAATATTTATTTGCAAACACACGAACACAGTAGTAGTACAAACAAAAACAAAAACATTCAGAGATTTGAGCCGTGGCCAGGCTCAGCATGTGCTGCAGCCCGCAGGCCGCAACGCTGATTTTCAGCCAGTACCTTGTTGGTGACAAAACGACCGCACACAGAGAACATTGGGCTAATATAATAATAATAAGGGCATTTATAATATAAGTAAGTATATTGTATGACCTATTTGTGTATGTTTATGTTATGTATATATGGGAAAACCGGGAGATCTGACCAGGTAGGAGACTTGAACCATCTCAAATATTTCATTCAAATTTCACGCAATCGGCGCCGTTGATAGCTGGAAAGACACTTGCATAAAGGCGGTGGCTGCGAGTGCGCCATATTGGCCGCCATTAGTACGGTTCGGCTTTGAGCGAGAAAAACGTATTCTTGCGTTTCAAAAGTGAATAAAAATATTTTTTTGCTTTCTAATGCAATTTCAACAGTTTTGGAGGTAAGATCTGTTTTATTATCACATCGTATTCTTTGTTTAGTGTAGTATTGTTAAGTTAATGTATGTGGAATCGTCCGTTGCAATTGTTTAGAGAAAACATCACTTTTGTAAGGCAAGGGGGGTAGCGGGAGACTTGACCACTCTGTCGGTGGGAGACATGATCAGTTGTTCAAATGTCCCGCTCTGCTCTTTAGTTGATTATTATTTTATTATTATTATATTATTAAATGTTGATCATTTGTAAGAGAAACTCATTTATATTTTCGGGTTTGAGATTCCTGATGATTATTGTTTAAAACTTGCATAGTTTTCGGTTATAAGTGAGATTATAGTTCAGTTTTTGTGATATGTAGGAAAAAAATGTCTAAAATGGCTTCATGTTGTTAAATATCATTACTTCTAAGAAAAACTCATAATAATTATTATGGTTTTATATGTTGTTAATTAATGTATATAATCGTACGTGATTCCTGAGCTGCCTAATTTTCTGTTAGAAGTGAAATCATAATTTATTTTCTTTAAAATTTACAAAAACGGCCACATGTCGTTAACTATTGATTATTTGTAAGAAAAACTCATGTATAATTTTGGATTTAAAGCTTATTTATTAATGTGCATAATCATATGTGATAACTGATGTGCCATAAGTGTTTATAATTGATTAGTTTTCTGTTACAAACAAGATTTTCATTTCCTATGATTTACAAGTCAAAAACTAGCTTAATAATGTTAAATGTTGATTGTTTCTGTAAGAAAGTCTCGTTTTTAATTATGGCTGTGTTTTTCATTAAATATTAATGACTAAATAATACTATTTTTATTTTTTTCCTTCTAGACAAATGTCATGGTCAATTCTCCCTCAAGCCCTGGTCAACTCACCCGTAGGAGTGGCAGAATTGATCCATTTTTCCGTTTTTAAAAAACATTAAATAAAAAAATCATTTGGTGACTTTATCAAAAATCTAATATTATTTATTATACCTAACAAGATGAGACATACATGAGCCCAATTACAAGACGCTACGACTAAAACATAAAATTTTAAGCATATTTAATGAAATTGGGGTTCACCTCTCCCGGACTTCCCCTATATAAGGTATATTACTCATGTGTTATGAACACATATATAATTAAAGTATAAACAACTACAACATAATACTACAGAAATTAAAATACTAACTATAAACTAAGAATTTAACTAAGTAAAATAAACGTCTAAAACGGATTAAATTTAATAGGTACCTATTAACAAAGACTTAAAAAATCGGACCCCTTTGGCATGGTCCCGAAGACGCTAGCAGCATTTTCCTCGCTGAATGGCAACGCTAATAATACGTTGAGCGAGGAAGCTGCAAGCTGTCCCCCGTGATGTTGACCAGTCTTTTCGAAATCTGCCTAAATAGTTGTCGAGCACTGGGCCCCCATGTCGAGCATTGGGCCTCATGTCGAGTACTGGGCCCCCAAGTTACTATGGCTACTATAATACCAAAAACAAAATAGTTAAAAAAGAAAATTTTGATGGTACGGAACCTTCGTCCGGAGTACTCATACTTGACCAGTTTTATTTATTTTTATCGAGCTTCATCTTCCTATATCCAATGCAAATGTACCCTTGTCATCTTCACAATACAAGAAATACTTGAGTTTCTGTTAAAAGCGTCTGAAAATCATAATAAAAATTCCCTCTGTAATGTACTGGCTCCTGAAGCGATATAAATATGTAGCACTATAACAACACAACTATCCTTGGTTGGCTCAGCAACGCACCATCAACACCAGTGCTCCGCCCGGCGGCCGTATCACGACTGCCGCCCCCTCTACCGGTGCAGTGACGTATGCGCTTGAGACAGGACATCGATATAATCAATATACTACATCCCTTCCTTATTTTTATTTTTATTTATTTTTCATCATATCAACCGAAATCACATGTATCCATTTAATCATATCGATCATCAACACTTAATTACATTTTCCTGTTGATTGGAGCGGATTATAAAATCAGACTGTTAATCATCACTTTCTACAATCAATTTAAAGACATTTATTTTAAATGCCACTTTTGTCAATTTAAAAATGATGTCAAACTATTACAGTTTTATCCAGGCATTCATTTGAAGTGCCAAACTATTGTCAATTCAATTAAGGTTGTCAATCAATTCCAATTCACTGGAGGCTTTGAGACCTCGAGTATCCCAATTGCATGGGAGTCCAGAACACGTCATATTCCCATGTTACCGGCCCTCTGATACTTCAGATATTCCAATTTAATGGAAGTCTTAAAACAACAGCTTTTTCCAATTGAATGAAAGCTTTAAAGCACAGTATATTTCAATTTAAACGACGCGTCAAAGCCATCGATATTCAAGTTTTAATGGAAGTCTCAAAAGCAAATACTCCAGTTTATGAACGCTTTGAGTTATTTAATATAAAGGAAGGTTTAATACATATGGTATTTCAAATTGACCTTCCAGCACGAACGCGGCACTTTACATACCGCTTATAATATATCTATGGTCTATCAAATTGACCTTCCATGCAAATGTATTTGCTTAGCCGTTAAGCCTTACTATCTTTCTTACGAATAGTTTGGTTCCCGCGGTCTACTAAATAGACGTTTCATAATGCCTTTCGCTTACTTTAACAATCCGCTTAGCCTATCATATTGGCAATCCAGCGTGGTCTATCAAATTGACCTCATAACGCCTTAGCCTGTCATATTGGCAATTCAGCGTGGTCTATCAATCTATTCCCTCGAGGTTAGACGAAATTATGTGCTGACTAGTGCTTGTAAAATCTTGCGAGGGTGTTCTGACTGTCCAGAGCTGGTCAGTCAGGTTATCCGATTGTTCGTCCCTTATAAATCGAGGTTCAATTTTCGTCCACGCTGCCGGCTACTGTTTGCTGCTCCTGAGGCGCGAACCATAGCGCGAAAAACTCTCCTCTAGTTCGAGTCTTACGTGAAGTTAATGCGCTTCTCGCATCAGCATCGGATTTGGACGTTTTTTGGAAGTAGCTGGATAATTGTGTGTCATGAATGTTTAAGGTACTGTAAGGCGATGGATGGATGTAATTTTTCAGTAATTGAATCTACCTCATATGTAGCATGTTATGATAAATTATTCTTGTAATTCACAGTGCATTAGTACTAACTGTAAAGCTGTGTAATTATTTGAAATAAATAAATAAATCAAATTGACCCCTGACATAAAGCTATTAGTTTCCAGTAACAATACAGTCAAAACTTATCATATTGACTAATGACTTTGCACTTAGGAGTCTTCCATATCACTTTTAAACCCGTTTGGCCTATCAAATACTATACCTATATTATACTATACCTTACAAGACGTATCTGCTGTTATTTAATTAATGATTTTGTTATACCCAATTGACTACATGTGACATATGCACCTATACGTGTCATATGTACCTATTAATGCACAACCCTTAAGCTGGATGTTCATACTGTTTATCAACTATACAAGATACTCTAGATAATTATTCCAAAAAAATACATTTTCAACATAAAGACAAATTAAGCTTATCACACTATAATATTTAACCCGTCAATATATTTGAAAATTCAGAACGATCAAGCCCACTTCATAGGAAAGTATTAAGTAGCGTATTTAATTACGCACGCACAAATGAACAGTCGTGTAAATTAAATAGACGCCTAGGCAGTCCAATCGTTTACCCAATTTGTTCATAATTATTATATTGTGATCCGTCATCCACTGCGCCACTGCGCAGTCGAAGATTAGTAACACGACCCATTCGAGAATAACGCTAAACTGCTAAATATTCATATTCCTCGAGTGCTACTAATAAATATTCAAAATAATACATTTTGCCCGTTTTCTTATTTATGTAAGCAACTTTTCACCCAGTGGTGCATTGTGGGTAGGCCTCAGCCTCATGTCGTGGGTAGGCCTCAGCACGAACCCCGTGACTAATATACACTACCCAAAATAAAATTATCTTACATTTAGCAACCGAAAACTTGTATTTTAATAGTTTTTTATTTTTACGTAACTATTGTTAGGCATTTTTCCGTGATCTGATCAATGATGTGTTCATATTCATCTTTATAATTGCATTTATCGGCTTGTCGCAGCCGTACAAGGAATTACTCGAACTTTTCATCCTGTTCCTGTGTCATCAACGGAATACGTGGCGTTCATATACCGTACTTTGTTTGCAGGAGCAAAGTAATCATCGAATTTTGCTAAGGCTATCGCAAATACCTCTATGCCGACACCTGGCTCCGCGTCCGCTCCAGGGATATTGTAATATATTTCTTAGAGCTCAATTCCTCCGAAATGCAAGAAGCTTGCTCTCTTCTTTTGGCTATCTGTGATAGCTGACACCTCCAAATATACATGGAGTGCTCGTTTCGAACGCTCCCATCTCAGACCGATCGAAGAGGTCTCGCCTTCGCAATGGATTTTTTCCAAAGTTATGGCTGCCATGGGTACTTTTGGGGCGTCCCGGAACCAATCAATCAAATGATTCAAGCGGAGCATTCATCTAACCGCTTGCTAAACAATTTAATGTTCGTACTGGCCCTTTAGCCATTAGTCGTTTTAACTTAACTACTGCTATACCATGACCTTGGTCAATGTTAGAAGTGTTAAAACAATATGTCAATTAAATGACACAACATTTTTGATTTCAGTTGCTAGGTGTACACGACCATGTTGTCTTATTCATCAATTGAATGATCAGTATACCATAATGACTAGTAAACATTTTATTCTTGCCAATTAAATGACCAGGTACAATATACTCTGCTTACAAGTTTATTTACAACACCAATCATACAGTTTAACCACTCATCAACACATATACCTACACGGATATTTCATCATACATATTACGTTCCCGTAAATAACTAAGTGAAATAAACATTAAACACTTCAATGTTTACTTTCATACATATTGACCCCACAGCGCAAGGTATTATTACAATGTAGTTAGTTAAGTTACCTATTTATCAACCCCGTAAACAATTTATACTGCACCCGATCTAATCTGCCTCAAATTCCGTTAGAAGCAACCGAAGTCTATTTATAATTAATGATAATGTTTCTGACAACTGAACTGTTTACTAAAGCTAGTTTACTTGAGTAATTTTGCTATCGCAAACTTTCAAATATATCTACCTACAATCCGTTATTATAAATGACTATAAACTTGCACATCTAAGTCAGATCGTTATTTCATAACTAATATAACATTTTATCACACTTTATTATTATTATTATTTATTATATGTTTTCCAATTGTTTTAAACTGTACAATTGCATTAATTTTACGTTGTAGGCGCGAGTAGATAGGTACTTAGATACGTTGCGCTTATTAAGCAATACCTCCTTATTGTGCCTAGGTAGGTACATAATTTTTATGGTTTTACACATCTTTCATTATATACGAGTCGCGGTATCGACGCATTTCCGGTAAAAATATTAGACATTAATACCGTTAGTAAATATCGGACAAAAATAATAGGTATCTATAAGTAAGTAAAACTGCATGATTCGCCAGGAGTTATTTGCAAATGTGCAATAACCGTTATTTTTTAAACGAATGACCCATTACAAACTAAAACTTGTTTACGAGTCGATCCCTGTACTGGGATAGTTGAGCAGTGCGCCGCTACCCAGATGGCTTTTGTTCCACAGTTATTAGTGAAACTATAACTTGGATAAATTAACTTCAATGACAATGTATCATATCACTATCGAGCTTGCCCTGTATTTATTATTCATTTACTGTGCAAGTACACGTTAGACTGCTTTCGTCGTGTTCCCGCCTATTCTTTTTTTTGAAGGCGTAATTAGATTTCTACTCACTTTTGTCCTCGTCTTTTGTCTCTTTTCCAATTCTAGAATCACTCTATGGTGGTTTGGGTTTTAACCAAACATATTAGTGACCGACCATTATTTTATGTACTTCTGTTTTACGTAAGTTTATTACCGGGTAGGTACCCGCTTCTAAATTAGCACCACATCAATTTAATGTCCGTATTTGTATCCGCTTCTGTTTGAGCCCCGACAATTTAATGATGGGTTCTACATAAACGCCATATCAATTTAATGTTCGGATATTTTTATCCGCTTCTATTTGGTGCTGTCAATTAAATGACCTTTCGTACAGTGTCAATTTAATAACTCGATTGTACGATGCCAATTTAATGACCCTGTCAATTGACAGCAATTCACTTAAAATAGGGCTTCTAACCCCGAATGTCTAAAATGACAGTCCCGTTAACAGGAATAGGCCCCAGCCCCAATCGAGCAGATACCTAGTTGCAAATTCTAAGTAGTAATCATAATCTTTCAATCACACAATTGGATTATATCACTAACTAATCTAGATGAGCTCGGAACCCGAAAAAAACACTTTAAACATGTCGGTAACTACCTATTAATTTACGTTTAGGCATAACCACGCATTAAGCATTAACCTACGGCACAGGTTATATTATAGGTATACGTTAACGTCCTTATAGCAATTATTGAACTAATAACGACGACAGTGTTATAAAAAACAATGACACATTAGTAGGTTCGGCATCTGGGCTCAGTTTTCTAAAGTTGTACGCTATACATATACCTACACTTCGAAGATATCCGGTAGACATTCATTGTAAAACTCGTCCCGTACACATTATGCCTAATTATCGCTTCAAAGGCTGTCCAGATAAATATAAGATATCGGTAAAGAAACAACGATAAATTAACCGTAATTCCATTATAAACCTTATTATAAGATCATACGAACTATGCGCTTAGTTACTTAAATGATGCTTGAAGGTGTCTCATGTTTAAGTACTAACAAAATTTAATACCACTAATTTAGTAACTTGGTAAATATCTCCTTTTGAATGATAAGCAAGTTATGTATACATAGAATTCGATACATATTAAAAGGACACGGCATAGGCATAACCTATATTTAATTTCATATTTAAGTTCACCTATTAGTTGTTGACGATTAGATAAAATACCATTACACAATGGAGAAAACACCATTAAAATCTTATTTTGGTAATTACCTACATTTGTTAATATTCTCGTATTATGTGCATTTATTGTTTACTGTCCGAAACAAAGGAGCGTTTCGTTTTATTTGTTTTGCACGCAAGTGATATTTCACATTAGCAGTAGTAACATAAGGGAAATATGCGTAGCGTATATTTAACGAAACTTTTACTTTCCAATTGCCTATCCCTCCCTTACGTTTTTTTTCTTTTAGTCCTCGTCGCCACATGTAATGTACTGGCTCCTGAAGCGATATAAATATGTAGCACTATAACAACACAACTATCCTTGGTTGGCTCAGCAACGCACCATCAACACCAGTGCTCCGCCCGGCGGCCGTATCACGACTGCCGCCCCCTCTACCGGTGCAGTGACGTATGCGCTTGAGACAGGACATCGATATAATCAATATACTACACCCTCGAAATCACTTAAAGAAATACAATGATTTCCTTTCCTTTCTTGTTTCCAGAATTAGTCAAATCACAAGGGCTCGAACAATTCATGAGGGTGACGTAAAAATTACGTAATTTTGCACACAGGTTGATGTTTGTATTTAAATTTCCGTGTGACATGTCACACGAAGTAGCAAATTAATCGTGAGTAAATCCATGTAATTCATCAGTAAAAATAAATCATAGCTACATAGTAATTGTGAAGATACAACAACTAAACAATTATTGTTCATCTGAATGATAATGTCAGACAAAGACGTTATGTACTCGGCTCATTTCAAGTGACGATGTCGTTTAATTAAAGAAGTTATTATAAATGATAAGTGGTAATTGTTGGTGAAAATACTATTTAAAATCATCCTTTGAGTGGTTTCACGTCATTCGCATGAATTTTGCGAGCCCTTTAAATTACCTAATTAACTGCCACTTTCCAAATTCAATTTCGTATCTTTTCTGGCAGCCACTGCCGGCTTGAAATTTAAGTGTTTATAGATGTTTTTCTTTAAATTTTCTAACACCAACAGTGTCGATTTTTTTCGCCAATTTTGGCCAAAAATCACGATTCCGCCATATTTTCTTTTTTGTCCATAAACTAGCCGAACCTTCAGCCAAGCCATTAACCTGATGTCATCCAGCTTAATTTTTGACCCAACGAGCAAAGCGTATCTGTTTCGCTTCGCCTAAATATCTTTCGTATGTCCGGAGTTATGTTTGGATGTACGGAAAATGTTTTTTTTTTTATTTATAATGGCACAACATTAGTGGCTCCACTTCGCTAGATCTCTAACTTTTCAACCACGGGTCAAAAAATTATGGAAAAATTCATGAAAATTAGGCTTTTTAAGTACTTTCAATCAAAACTATAAAAAACAATATCGGTTGAGCCGTTTTTGAGTTATCGCAAAATTAATTATGAAATTTCTTTAAAATGACGTAAGAGCCGCGCGGTGTCCTTATACTTCGAACGTTACGCATATTAGTTAAGTGCCAAACTGCATTAAAACATTTCGCTTAATCTGGCGCGCATATTCGATAACTTCCAGAAGGTAATAAGTTATTACAGTTACTTTAGCGTTTACGACCTTTTTATAGAGCTTGAAATCTTTCTCGTAATTTAAACCTGGGGCTTAAAACCGCTGTTTGAAGCCCGTCTATTGTGAAGGATGGACAAACTACGTAATCCTACACTGAGAGTGGCCCAACATGCTCTTGGACGGTTTTTTAATAGTTCGGCAGATGAAAGAATTGCCAAACTTCTTGGTTCGTGTGGGTTTTTTTTCCACCGTGAAGCGATGATATCGCAAACTGGCACGTGCTGTTCTATGACGTGTGCCGCATGTGGAATGAGCAACTCCCTGCAGAGGTTTTCCCCGGGGGCTACAGCATGCGGTTCTTCAAGAGGGGAGTAAATAGGTTCTTAAAGGGTCGGCAACGCGAGTGTGAGGCTCTTGGCTTCGCAAGCGTCCATAGACGGCGGTAACTGCTTAACATCAGGCGGGCCATATGCTTGCTTGCCACCGCCATAATATAGAAAAGTACGGAATCCTCAGTGCACGAGTGCTCGCACTTGGTTGTCCTATTGTTTACCTTTACCACCTGCCAAACAGTTCTTCCTGTCCACTTTGTCGGATCTTTTCGCACCACCCCCTTTTTTACACCAAACCTTTTTTTTAGCTGGTCCCAGCGCAGTCCAAATTAACTTCCACAAGTAAACAAACACCTTTCAACAAAAACAAGAGGAAAGTGGTAAAGTTGCTCCGTCGGAGAATGATGAAATTTTCCTTTTAATTATTCAGGGATACCTGCGGAGTGGGAAGTTTGCAAGCCGACCCAGTGGTGGGCAGGGCGCAATTCGACGAAGCAAAATTTTACTTTCTTATAATCATTCTAAGAAAATTTTACCGACCCCCAAATTTATAACAAGTTGAAACTTTCCTAAATTTGAGCACTAAACTAGTATTATCTACAAGAAACAACTATCGTGTTGTTGATAATAAGCAAATTGACCTTATTCACATCAAAAACATGTAATTTTAACCAATCTTTGTCAAAATTTTAACCTCATAACATGTGTTTTTTAACCAAAATTTATCAAAAGTGGATCAAATCAAAACAACCCAAGCTCTGCTACCATCAATGTTATGTTCCCGCCCAGGTCCACGGCCACAGGGGCATCAAAACAGTAAATCCGGACGGGAACAAAGCGGGCGCGGTACGCGCCTCTGAACTTAATTCTAGCTTAAACCTAAAACACTAACCTTGCATTGAGCCGATCCACCCCAATTGCCAGCAAATTTGAGTTAATGTATTTTGTGTAATATAATATGTATGAATGTGGTTTGCTGGGCGCCGAAAGTCCGCGGCGCTGTCCGTACACCAGCTCCGTCCGAAACCACAATTTTCACAGCAATTAAGAACCAAAATAAAACCAAATATTAACGAGGTGCCCTAGGCAAGCAAACCCACTCGACCAACAAAATATATGCAAAAAGCGTAACACTGAAACACGTGTGTTCTCAAATCGCTCTGTTGTCCGATTCTATTGCAAAGTAAGGTCGATTGGGACAGAACAGGGATTGAAAGCCATATGTGCCGCTGTCATCAGCACCTTTACCGGGTGCGTATGTAAATATAGCAGTTTGTATTGAATGAATGAATGAAATGAATGAATGAAATCGTTTATTTCGAGTAACATTGGTGACTCATATTATTTGTTAGTATAAATCTATATCTAAAGTGTTAGTAAAAACATTACAAAAAAAAAACTTACACAACATACAAGCTTTTTGACACATGCTGTTCACAGCAGTGTCTTGTGTAAGGACAGTCAAGCCTGTCCCCAATCGAGCGTAGGATGGGGTTGGGGCTGGCCCGCACCCGGCGCACCAGGGATGTGCAGCGTTTGCGCATGGTCGCATAGAAACAGTCGATGCCTGCTTCCGCAAACATCCCTGATGCGCTACAGAAGCGGGGCAGCCCCACCAGCAACCGGAACGCGTTGTTAAATTGAACCCGAAGGGCCCCATAGGCCCGTTGCGTATAATATGCCCATAAGCTGCACGTATACAGGGAAGTGCAATAAGCACTAAAAAGTGTTAATTTCACCTCCCTGGTACAGCGCGCAAACTTACGCGCAATCATGTTTGCCCTCACCGACAGGGCCCTCCGTTCGCGCTCGATATCCATGTTGTCTTTTAAGTCTGAGGTGACAACATGGCCTAAATATTTAAAACATCTCACCCTTTCCAAAGGACTACCATACAAATTAATAGAAGGTACCTTGGGTATCTGATAACCAGAAGGCTCAAATACCATGTACTGAGTTTTACCTACATTGTATTTTAGCCCATGTTGGATAGCGTATGTCTCACAAGTATTTATAAGCTTTCGCAAACCACAAGCCGATGCGCTCAGCAAAACCATATCGTCGGCGTAACTCAAATTATTCAAACAAATTGTGTCAATATGGCAGCCGATATGCGTTTTGCCGAGCGTCTCGAGAAGCTCATTTATGTAAAGGTTAAAAAGTGTGGGTGAGGTCAAACCCCCCTGTCTCACCCCACACTCCAACCTGTACGGGTCTGAAAAAGTACCTGACCATCTAACACTATTGACCTGGTTCCCATACCAATACTTTAGAATTCGTAGGGTCTCATTAGGTAATTTAATAGCTTTTAGCTTTTCCCATAGGATATTGTAGGAAACCAGGTCAAAAGCCCTAGACAGATCCAGGAAGCACGCGTAAACAGGCGTTCTTCTATTTAAATAATATTTGACAGTGTGCTTAAGGCACAGTATTGCACTCTCCGTTGATAACCCTGGTCGAAAACCAAACTGGTTGGGGTTAAGACTCACGTACTTATTTAACTGTACATTAAGCACACTATCAAATACCTTTGCAATAACAGTCGCAAGGGATATAGGCCTGTAGTTACTGGCGTTGGACAAATCTCCAGTTTTATTTTTAGGTACAGGAATAACAACAGTTTTCATCATATCCTCGGGTAAATAACAGTGCCTTACACACAGCGTATAAAACAAAGCTAACACTCTTGAGACGTGGGGACCTGCATTCTGGAGATCTTCGATGCTGAGGCCATCATGGCCTGGGGATTTACCTCAGGAGATAGATTTAATAGCGTTCATTGTAGGTATGATTCATTATAACAGTACGTGGTCGGTTGAAGCAGTTATATCACGGTTGCCCCGTTGGTCGGTGGGAACCCTGCTCTCATAGCCACAGTGGCAGCTCTTTCTTGGTCATAGGGTCACCGCGTTGTACAGTTGTACCGATTCTATCAGTACGGTGATTTGGTAAGTTTGAAAGTATAACCAAGCTCGTAGAAACAGAAAAGGACCAGGTATCTCCTGGAACTAGGTAAGAAAAATCTCAGATTATTAACAGGCATAATCACGGGACATAATAGCCTTAACAACTTGTGTTTCCCTCTCATAAAGGTTAGAGTTAGCAACTCTCAAAACAAAGCTGGTTGGTTAACAAAAGGGTTAAAAAAATCTTGCCATACTAAACGTCAACTATATTTAAAGATGAGATCAGTGAAAACTGACAAAAAAAAGCAAATCAATCAACTAAAACGCTATAATAAGATTCTAAGGAAATGTATTTTTAAATCACAAAAAATCAGCAACAATAAGTATATATCGAGACATAAGAATAAATTTATGCAAAGCAACATGGAATGTAATATCATCAGCTACAGCAAACAGAGTTGACGATAATGATATTGTTTCTCTACGTATCAATGATGTGACCTATAGAAATCCACAAGACATCTGTAATTTTTTAAATGATTATTTTATCGACATAGTAAATTCTAATTCTAGTGTTCAAAATATACCAAAGAATGTAACAAGTAATCTCACCAACCATCCATGTTCAATATTTTTAAGGCCAGTTGATGACAGAGAAGTTCATAGAATAATTATGTCCCTCAATAACAGCAAGACTTGTGGATATGACAATATAACTACAGCTATACTGAAATTAAATGCTGATTGGATATGTCAACCTTTGGCTCATCTCATAAATCTCTCGTTTACTCAAGGGATCTTCCCCGATCAGTTGAAACTATCTTTAGTCAAACCTTTATTTAAGAAAGGAGATCGCGAAGACCCAAACAATTACAGGCCTATCACAATTGTTCCAATTATTTCAAAATTTTTAGAAAAAGCTATGTGTAGTAGGTTAACAGACTTTTTGGAAAAACAGAACATTTTACATCCTGATCAACATGGATTTAGAAAGGGATGCTCAACTGAATTGGCATGTTTCAATTTTGTTAAGTATGTCACGGACTGCATTAACGATAAACTGCCCATACTATCAATATTTTTAGATTTGAGCAAAGCTTTTGACTGTGTTGATCATTATAAACTACTGACAAAGCTTGCATCATATGGCATTAGAGGAACAGCGTTGGAATGGATAAAAACCTATTTAAGTGATAGAAAACAATGTACGGAAGTGGCAAAGATAGTTAATATGAAAAAAGGTGTAGTGAAAATGAGATATCGCTCAGATTTACGTGGGAATAATTCTGGAGTTCCTCAAGGTAGTAATCTAGGCCCTCTGTTATTCCTGGTCTACATTAATGATCTTTCTCGAGCTACCACACATAAATGTATATTATTTGCCGATGATACCACTTTACTTGTGAAAGGTAATGACATTAAATCATATGAATCAAATGTAAATAAGGCTTTAGCAGACATAAATAACTGGACATGTAGTAATAATTTAAACATAAATATGTCAAAAACATTCTATATTCAATTTCATTCATATAATAATAATCCAATGCAATTAGATATAAATTATAATAATCTTCCCGTAGCGAAAGCAGATTCTATTAAGTTCTTGGGAATACATGTAGACAAACATCTAAATTGGAAGAATCACATCGATTATGTTTGTTCGAGATTAGACAGATTTGTATATGCGTTAAGGAAATTAAGGAACACTGTTAATGTTGAGGCAGCTATCACAGCCTATCATGGCTATGTTTCATCAGTCCTCAATTATTGCCTATTACTATGGGGCAATTCTGTAGACGCTGAAAGGCCATTCTTACAGCAGAAAAAGTGTATTCGTACCATAGCTAAAGCGTGGATAACAGATAGCTGTCGGCCACTCTTTAAGAAATTTAATATCTTGCCACTATGTATATAAAAAAAGCATGCACACATGTAAAATGTCATCCACAATTATTTAAAAACAGATGTGATGTTTTTGTGGGTAGACAAAGAGCCCAATATCAGAATCTTCTGTATCAACCTCCAAGTCGCACTGCGATTTACAACAAAAATGCCTACAATATGTGCATAATTATATATAATAGTCTACCGGAGGATATTAAATTATTACAGGGTACTGATTTTAAAAAAACAATTACCAAATTTCTATCCGAACATTGTTTCTATAGCGTCAACGAATTTTTGGGACATAAAAGGCAGAATATAGAATCATACTATTAAATTGTATGTACATATGTGTTTAGATTTTTTTATATTATTCATACTGTGACATTTAAATTATAATTATGCTCTCTATTTATTTTGATATAATCATACTGTGACATTGACATTATTATAGCCTAGTGAATTAGTATTATTATTATTGTTAATGTTACATGTTTTAATTTGTGAATCTGATTTGATTTTGCATGTCGACATCGTTCGATAGAATACTGGACTATGTAATAATTACAATAAGACCTTGTACCTAAACTTAAGTATTCCTGCAAATAAACCATTCTATTCTATTCTATTCTATTCTAACAGGCACCTTAACATTATGGGTATAGTAATGTAATCCATACTGTTCGCACTGTGGCCAGGAGGAGACAAGCAAGCATGCCATAACAGAGTGTGGCATGTATGTGACAGTACGTTATAGCATATTCAGAAAATATAAACTAGGAGAGGAAGAGCCGAGGGACATCAACCTTAAATATGACCTTTCCTTCTGCAGGAGAACAAGAAGATTTGAGGAATAAGGCTGTGGCTGTATGGGAGCGCCACCGGGACAGTCACCGTTAGCTCCAATTGGGAATCGGGCTGAATGAACGCAACCAAGCGATCGACAGCCCGCCTGTTTCCGGCCGGGCGTCCCTACACCAATCATCAATCATCATCATCAAGCTCGTAGACGCTCAGACAGTTTCAGCAGCGTTCGGGGCATATTGGCGCAGTTTGTAGACACCTGCCTACTGAGCCGGCGGTCTCGGGTTCGAATCCTGGCCAGGGCAAATATTTGTGTGATGAACTCGAATTATATATTTATCTATATAAGTACATACATCGTCATCAAATACCCATAACACAAGCCTTCTTGAGCTTAATTTGGGACTAGATCGATTTGTGTGAGGTGGTCCCATATTTATTATTTATTTTATTATTTAGATGGCCGTTGAGGCAATAAGGTAAATACTTGAGTGGCGACCATGTATCGGAAGACACAGCGTGGAGGCCCTGAACAATAGACCAACGACCTGGTCAAGATCGAGGAAAGCCTTTGGATGAGGGCACAGGAACAATCGTGGAAGAACTTGAACTTTGTCCACTGTCGTGATGATAATGAAGTGAGAAAGAGTATTGGCTTGTAAGTATGATTAATCTGCCTCTATTCTTTTCTTTTGATTTTAACCGTTCCATTACTGGGGATCGTGACTCCTTTTTGATCGATCAGTGATCTGTCTCCAACTGATCCGGTCCGTCGCCTGGTGGAGTGCGACGCTGATGGGCAACTCCAGGTGTTCGGAGGTCTAGTCCAACCACTGTACTTACATCAAATCCCTGCACCGATCGGTACGTGGTCGGTCGAAGCAGCTTCATCAGGGTTGCCCCGTCGGTCGGTGGGAGCCCCGCTCTCATAGCCGCAGTGGCCGCACGAGCCCAAAGGATCACTGCGTCGTATAGATGAGCCGCTTCTATCGGTACCTGGTAACAAGAAATTGGAATTACGTCACAGAATGATATAATCATCAATTTACAAAACTCCCGGAGTTTATTCCAAGTAAGTTCTAAATCTTAATCAAAATGGTAAATTTTCTGAATTATTCAAAATAACATAATTCCGAGGAATCAAGAAAACAATACTGCCGTGTGTGTTACGGTAAAAGGTCGTATCTTTATACGGATGTCATAGTAAGATACGTCCTTTTACCGTAGCTTGGCAGAATATGATTTTGCAGTTGAGCGTAATAGGCGTGGGTAATCATTTCCATAACAAAGGTGGTAGGTATAGGTAAATTATTATTGGCCGGAACTGTACTCGTAATTATTATTGGCCGGAACTGTACTCGTAAGTTCATTAAGCCAAAATCAGGGTATAATTAATTATACCCGCTGTATACGAGTAGATTACAGTTTCGAACATTATCGTACATTACACTTCGTGGGTAAATTATGCCCTATTGCCTCAATAATAGTGCCCTAGTAGAATTTCGAACTTAAGTTTAACATGCGCCATGGTTGGCGATGGTTTGGTTGAGGTCGGTCACAGCAATGTTACGTTTAATAACTAAGTGTATTAAAGTAAGTTAATAAAAGTATCGAACAGATGATAAAAGGCCTGACCAGAAATATATGAGGTTGCGCCATATAGCGGAATTTCACTGGAACTTATTTCTTACACTGGCAATGATATTATAATGGTTTGTCAACAATGACAATGTCATTCGTGACGATTTATTTAAGACCATGGACCTAGTAAATACTATAGTATACCTGGACTGCTCATTGCTTCGTTCGAACGAGCCAAGTAAGAAAGCCGCCAAGGGGGCAGTTTATCCCACTCTGCTGGGGTAGAAAAATATTTAGCATTAAAGAGGGACTCATCCTTACTCCATTTTATTACAAGTTTGGCTCGGTTTGTAGACACCTGCCTACTGAGCCGGCGGTCCCGGGTGCGACTCCCGGCCGGGGCAAATATTTGTATGATGAACTCGAATATTTGTGCTTGGGTGATGGTTGTTCTATGTATTTAAGTATATATTTATCTATATAAGTACGTATATCGTCGTCTAGTATAACACAAGCCTTCTTGAGCTTAATTTGGGACTAGATTGATTTGTGTGAGGTTGTCCGATATTTATAAAAAAAATAAAAAAATTAAAGTCTAAAAATGTATATTGGCTGGCACTGTAGCTAGAATTTATTTTATATATACCTATGGAAACTCATAAATAAATATAGTGAATGTTAGCTACTATGCCAGCAATACCACACTTTTGGCTTTCTGTTATTTTAACAGAACGCAGCAATCTCGTAACTGTTAATTTGATTTGATAAATGCCAAACTTCGTTAAGTCATACTTAAAAACAAAACAAACAAAAAACATATTCTGATGTACGTGGACATGAACTCATTTATGAGGATATAAAAAAGTGGTTATTTGTAGGGTACCGTAAATTAATTAGGGAGGTAAATCTGTAAGTATACCGTTATTTTATAAACTACCTGTATAACTCTGTTTTACCAATGCAAGACTACGCAATACTTTTTATTACTGTACTAACGGTTACTAAGTATATGGCGAAATAAAAAGCAAAAAAAAAACCGACTTCAAAAAAAACTAAAAGGCTAAAAATAACCCATTTAAGTACAGATTACGTTTGAATCACGTTTTGAAGACGATGCCAAACAACTCATTTATTATATTTTTATATTAAATAAGTATATTTTTTTGTTTTTAGTGATTCATCCATACTAATATTATAAATGCGAAAGTGTGTCTGTCTGTCTGTCTGTCTGTCTGTCTGTTACCTCTTCACGCTTAAACCGCTGAATCGATTTTGATGAAATTTGGCATGGAGATAGTTTAAGATCCGAGGAAGGACATAGGATAGTTTTCATCTTGGAAATTATCCCTAAAAAGATTGAAAAGTGAGTAAGTAATTCATGATGACATTGATGACCCTGTCGGAAATGTAATGATCAGACCAAAAGCACAATTGCTCTTACATTTTCTTAGGCGCTTTAAATAATCCCTTTTATTAATTAAGGTGATTAGGTGGATATCTATCGTGTTGTACGAGGTTGCTTCCATACTTCCAAGTTCCACGCGGACGTAGTCGCGGGAAAAAGCTAGTATAAAATACTTATGGCGGGGTGATCTGGGAGGTCTTAAAGGCATACATCTCCACCAAAAGATTTCCTTTTGCAACCTTTAATTCCAGTTACCATGATGCAATTATAAGTATGTAATTTTTTAAATAATCAGAAAAGATACCATTAAGCACTGTCAAAAATGCTGACAGTTTTCAATTATATTAATAAGATTTCAAATTTAAAGGTTTTATCCTGCCCTAACATAAAATTATTTTTATATACTAACGGATTGTATAACTTTCATATTTTTTTCCGTTAGTTTCTTTGGTGACGCGTAAGAAAGTTTAGTGAATAAAATATTTAATTATTTGAAGTGAATAGTGTTAATTTAAAGAAAAGTATATGTGGCGTTATCTGGGGAAAGGGACCTTATTGTCGGTTTTAGTTGCCGAGATAATCGCGTTTAAAGTAAAATGTCGAAAAAAATAAATTTTTCTTTTTTTACTCTATATTAATAAGCAGGGTCTAAAATTTAATCTGACAGACACAAGTTTTTAAATCGATTTTTTAAGACTTAGAACAGCCCTTAAAGTTTAGTGAAAAAGGGACCTTGTTGTCGGTGCCCCTCTTGTATGCTTTCTGTGAGCTCGGTATCGGTTTGAGAGACGTGTCGGTACTTGTCGGCGCGTCAAAGGATAATTATTGATCATTAGGAGTATCCTTGCTCATCTCTTACACTCCCACTTCTTGGGAGTGTGGGGGGAGGGCCTCATCTGCACTAAGGCTACTTCTGTCGCGGCCCGTTACTACGGGCCGGTCTTTCTGGTGACGCGTGGTTGCGACGGCGGTTTCTTAGTTGGTTGGGCCTTCGTGATGTTCCATGACTCCTCGAGGCCCGGGTGGAGCTTTATCTCCTCTTCTTATTTCCCACTGTTGGTGGTGGTGGTGGTGTCGCTGCTCGTAGCAGCTCGTGGCGGGATTCATCAGCTTTTCGGAACATTGTGCTGGCCAGTCTGGTGATCTAGGCGTCTAAGGGTTTCCATTTCAGTGCCCTCTGTATATGGTCATTCCGCACGAAGCGTGGGCAATCTGTAATGGGTCTCAGTGCCAGGTTTTCTTGGGCTCTCATTTTGTTTCGGTTTGTGGTAGCCACTAGGGCGTACCACGCCGGCGCCGCGTATGTGAGCCTGGACCTCACATACGTTTTGTAGATCCCCAGCTTCGTGCGGATCGGCAGGTTGCTCCTTAGGACTGGTCTCAGCGTAGTTCACGCTGGTCTGGTTCTTGAAACCACTTCCGCCACATGCTGCTTCATGGTGAGACCCCGGTCTTTGGTCACACCCAGGTACCTCACCGTGTGCTTCCATTCCACGTCTTGACCAAACATGCGGAGTGGAGGTGAAGTCTGTTTTCTTCCGGTCATGAAGGCCTGAGTCTTGGTGACGTTGACAGTATGCCTCCAGTCCTCAAGCCATCTTGGTAGGGCGTCTAACTGGGTCTGCATCTTCCTGACGGCATGGGTGGGGCTGACGGATGCGGTGTAAAAGGCCGCGTCATCCGCGAACAGCCCCAGCTTGACGTCGCCTCCTACCACTGAGATGTCATCGGTGAAGGTTGCGTAGTATGCTGGTGAAAGGCGGCTTCCCTGAGGGACTCCTGCTAGGATTGGGCGCTCCGAGGACAGTGCCTGTTCCACAGCCACTTGGAACTTGCATCCGCTCAGGAAGGACTTTATCACCGTTATGATGCAGCCCTCGTGCCATACCCAGTCGAACGCTTTTTCCATGTCGAGCATGACAGCCACAACATGCTCCTTCTTGTTGCTTGCATTGGCCATAAAGTGAAGCACGCGAGTGAGCTGTAGCGTTGCCTGAATCCGAACTGTTCCGAAGGGGGCTCGACAGTCTTTGCTAGGTTTGGGCAGCATAACTACACTCCCAGTCTTCCAAGTTTGGGGAAAGTGACCCGAGCGCATGATCCCGTTGAACAGGCGCGTCACTGCCACAATGGGGATCGAATTGGCGCCCGTGGCTTTCATGGGGTCGCAACGTTGGAGGGCTCACTGCATCTGGCTAGGGGAGAAGAAGACCGCGTCTTCCTCTGCTCTTGCTGGTGCCTCCGTAGTACCTCTCCAGGTGTTCTGTGATGCTCTGCTGGTGTTCTGCATTGTGCATCGGGTTGGGCCTAAATTGTCCCTCCAGGTACTCGGTGAAGATCTCTGCGCGATCCTCAGCCTTGTAGCGTGGAGTGTTGTCTACAGGGTTGTAGAGTGATCTTATTGCCTCAGGTTTTGTCGCTAGCTGTCTGCAGATACGGTGAATGAAGGGGACATCACCCTCTTCAGATGCTAGGTGGCTCTCCCAACTCTCGGCCCTGTGTTCTGTGAGCGCCTTCTTGGTTTTTATGATCATGGTGTTGAGCTCTGCCTTGATCGTTGGGCATCTTGTAGCCTGCCATTTTCTGCGCAGGCGGCGCTGCTCCTCTATCATGCTCCTAATCCTCGCCGGGAGGGGCGTGTGCCTCTCTGTGGCGGGGATGGTGTGGTAGGCTGTTGATAGCACCGCCTGTAGTCCACCTGTGACCAGGTTTTCCACTTTTTCCACTTCGTCAGCTGTGGAGACCGGAGTAGTGTGGCACGTGGTGGTCTCTTCTAGTTGTTGTGTGAATGTCTCCCAGCTGACTCGGTGTTTGGGTCTCCTAATTCCCATTAATGGATCCATTTCGATACACATGAAGACTGTCCGGTGATCGGATGGTAGGTCCGGCAATGCCTCATGTGTAAATCTGGCGTCAATTTGGCTGGCGACGCAGTAAAATACAAATTCAAAGTATTTTTCAAGACTTATTCTTAACGATGTCACTAAACATTTTACGTCCGACACTAAGGTCCCTTTTCAAATACGTTAATCATTTAGTGTTTGCCGAACCAAAATTATAGGTTTTTGGTAAGAGTTTGATACTAAAGTGCTCTAAAAATTAAGACTATCAAAATTAAACATAAATTTATAGTCGATATCAGATGATATCACTAAATATTTTACCACCGACGATAAGGTCCCTTTTAGAAAATATAAAGTGGTTGTACCAACGTTTTACTAAACTTTATCTTGAATTCTGAGACTTAAAAAACTACTTTTTTTATATTTTTTCTGTTAATTTGATCTCATTTGGCTATGTTTTAGCATAGTAGGTATATGTTTGTTGATTTTGACTGTTTAATTAGATTTATAAACACGAAGCTATTTTTGTAAAAATAAATATTTTTTTATAATAAACAACGTTGATTCAAATCGAAGTAGCCTTTATTGAGTGTCTAATTACATATAATATTTATTCCTTCTATAATATCTAACGGAAATACACTATAAATAGGAATTTAAGTAAAAAATCCATCAATATATTTTTTTTTACTTTATGCACTTTGGCAAGGTAAACTATACGAAAACAGATATACAATTACAAAATTGTACTTGAAACCTGAAAGCCCATACAATCTACTCCTCAAATAGCATGTTATCTATGTAACTTCCAACAATAACATACTTTAATGGGGTGTAGAAGTTTGAATTCAATTTTCTCATAATCACCTTTTCTGACTTTTGAGTTTCAATTATTTAAAAAAAAATATCTATTTAACCTACATGCATGTTTTTTACATGGTTCGATAGCTCAATGTATGTAGATTATGGGGATATACATAACTCAATACCGACAGTAAGGTCCCTTTACCCAGATAACGCCACATATACTGCTAATAACTACCATTTTATTTGAAAACTACTAATTATTACTATTTTTTTATGACTGGCAATATTAGAAAGGGACACACTACCTATCTGCGAGCTGTCTCTGTCTTCCCGTGACCCCTTCACCCGTAAAATATACTTTATGTATCTATACTAAGATTTAATTTTGTGTGAACACTTATTCTGAGTTCGCACTCCTGTTGTCTTAAATATAAGCTCCTTGTTTAAGACATATATTGATAGACTTCTGGTTCGTGTTCTCAAGATGGCCGCATGCGTTTAAGTTTCGTTGTTCATTATTTATTCATTTTAGTTGTTCAATGTGTAGTATTGATAGCGTATTGTGCAGTGATCTAACGTATGAGTGAATAGCTAATGAAGAATTCAACTTGAAGCGTTCATAGCCCTTCCTGGGTCAAGGCCCGATAGTCCGCATGGTTTTTTGTAAATCGCTATCACTTTACAAAAAGCACGATTTTTTCAACTCACCGTACAACGTGGTATCAATCCTCTATCTAGTCGCCTAGTGCGATTGGCAACGAGACATTGGCAGTAATGGTCGCTTAACTGTGACCGGTTGCCATTTAAAAAAAAATAGAATACCTATATTGATAATTATCCATATAAAATGGCGAAAACCATTCACAGTCGTGAACGTAAGTTTTAATTAAAGGGTAGGTACATGTGTTTACTACCCGAAAAACAGGCAGGAAAAGAGTGCATTCCATTAAATGATATTACGAGGTTAACATAGTGAAACTGACAGGTATTTAAAACTAATGTCATAGTGGGTTGCGATTCGTTGTAAAATTGTTGCCATATAAATGTTATAAATAGCGCCCTCTTGACAATCCTCATATATTTATTTAAACTTTATTGCACAAAGCAAAAAGTGTACAAATGGCGGACTTAATGCCATAAGATTTCAGATTTCAGATTTCAGATTTTTATTGGTAAATGTACAATATCAATTACAAGTCATTTTCATATCAATACCTAAGGCATTATCTACCATTCAACCATTGGGCTAAACAGAAACATCTTATGGTGCTTAGCCTGTTAACTATCAACAAATATTTCTGGTCAGGTTTTACCTGTGTATGAACATAATTACCTATTTTGTATATTATTTATTTCAAAATTGTTTGGTAACAAAATTTCCATGGGGTGTCATACTTGCGAGTAAATAATTCACGTTTTCTTTTGTTTTGTAAGTATATTAATAACAACGCCATCTGTCGATCGGAATATTTTTGTGCAATCATCACGCTAAAACAGGTGGAAGGATTTTAACCAATTTCGGTTCATTTATTTATTTATTTATAGCGGAACATTTAAAGATGAGAAAGAAGGTGATACGATATTTTTGACAACTACAGTAATATAAAAGGTTACAGGGACAAAGTTCCGGACATCTAGTTTTATTACAAATTCAATACACATAATGATGGTATGAAATGTTTGCATTGTTCATATTCATCCCTCAGTTAATTACACCAGCGGATCCCGTGTAAATAACAGTTTCCAAAAATAGGCATTAGTTCGTGCGTAAATATGCCCCATTGTCTCAAAAACACCCCCCTAGCAGAATATTACGATCTTGAAATGAATATACGCGTGATCTTGGTCTAAATTACGCCTGATCTTGGTGTGGAAACCGATTACCATTTTAGCGGGCTATAATATCTTCGTCATGTTTTGTAAACAAAACAGACAAGATAAAAAGCAGGTCTTCATTTTTAGAAATACGAAACCCTTTTAGGATCACTCGGTTGTCTGTCTGCCCGTCTGTCATAGCTAAACAGGGGCGTCTAAAAAGCTTAGCTTTTTATATATTTGTTTGATATATTGTTTTGTTGATTTGGTATTGGTTTGTTATATTTATTTGCGTAGGTATTTATTTTATTTTTCCTATCGTGGTGGGAGGATGACTATTTTCGTAATGCATGTATGCATGAAAAAATACGCAAATAAGTATAACGGGTTAGCACAAATTAACTGGCACGTTATTATATCGCGGATCAGCAAAGCAATATTACTATTTTTAGTTAATATGTATTTCCGCAAAGTAACGCCTTAATCATTTAATTTGTCACTTATATTATAGTTACTAACTCTAATATAAAGACATAAATTATGAAAGTCTGTAAAAGTCTATACTCTACTGCCCAAAAACACACTGCTAAACGATGCTATAATGTCGCCAAAAAAGCATCACTTATACCACAGATTACAAGATAAACAGCTGCATTCACACAATTTGCAATTTAAAAAAAAAGTTTTATCTTCAGTGCCTTTATGTATAAGTTCATATTTTTTTGACAGATGTTTAGTATAGTGAATTAAGTGAACGTATACCTTTATGTATAATTTTTCATATAATTTTGACACATGGACGTCAATAAAAAAAATTTATCAGAGACTTTTTTTTTAATTTTGTTGATTCCGAGCGGGAACAGGTAATTATTTTCTTTGTTGTTTATTTGCATTTTTTTTATGAAATGTCGAGTCGTAGAAAAAGTATTGTATGCAACGTTGTATAAGTAGGTTAAAAAACGCTCGTGGCATCTTTCTTACGATGTGAGGGTATGCCCCCTCTTATACAACGGTTGCATAAAATACTATTAATATTTCTGTGTCTCACGGAAGTATTCTATGTAAAAACACGGAATATTGGCTTGAGCGCAAATAAGGTATACTGATGGAACCATTTTCCTGAAGCTACCGTCGTCAAAGTAATTCTGTTCAATTTCACACGTCGACGGTTCCGAAATTGTTCAGTAGCAAGACTTGCTGGAGCAAGGCCATCTGAAGGAATGTTTAGTATAAAATAAACTGGGATTTGGGTCATTGTCAGTTCAACAAACAAAAGTTGTTTGTTGAACTGACAATGGTCAAAAATGGTGCAAGAAAACATAATAAGTATACATATAAGTTTTATTAGCCACTATAATAATGTCAAAACTGTTTTCTTGCATTTCCGGCTTTTTTTAAATAAAAAAATAGAAGTGTATTTTCTTCCGACAACGCAATAACCGATCAAACCGAGTAATATGTCTGAAAAAAATGGGTTATATGAACAATATTGTTGGAACCATATTTGTAATATTTTGACTATTATTAACTCCCATTTAGCATGTTTTGCGCCATTTAGATCCCTGTACTGTTTAAAAAAAAACATGTAATTCGCATGTTAGTAAAAACAATACTAATGTATTTATATATATATATTACATCCAGTTATATATGTCGTATCACAATTTACAGCAATGGTATATCATCTGCGATGCATAAGTCAAGCATTTGATTTTGTAAAAACATGTCTATGTTGGGAGGCTCAATGATTCAGTGTCGTCTGGGTTGTCGTTGCTATATTAAAATTAAATATGGGTATTATAGTTGTATATACTTGTCTGTTTGATAAACATATACAAATAGTTATTTTTGTTAGCAATGCTATTTGCATTTGTTATGATACGGTGACGAATCCTTATACTTTTTACAATAATTATAATAGGCCTTAAGCCTAAAGTAAACTGTTTGAAGTTAGGGCTGCTCAATGTGAGGTCTCTCAATACGGGGCGAGATGAGCTACTTGGTTCTGTTCTCCTGCACAAACCGGACATTCTGGCACTCAACGAAACGTGGATAAAGGTAGGAGCTGAAAATACAGCACCACGTCTTCCTGGGTATGTTCTGAAGCTCGTACCGCGCCCGAAGGATAGAAGTGGCGGTGGAGTAGGCTTTTATATTCGCCGTGGCCTAAAAGCGCGTGTAAGCCAGCACCCTACTTCATCTTTGGAGCAAATGTGGTTGGAGGTAACACTACCGGGTGCGCGGGTGGCCATCGGTACTGTGTATCGACCCCCGGCAGATAACCCTAGCGAAGACACGTTTGATGCCTTAGGCGAATCTATAAGTAGTTTCTCGGACTGTAATTACACCTGCATTTTGACTGATTTTAATGTAGATTTATTGGACACTAAGTCAAGCAACGCCCGTAACCTTATGACATTCATAAATCAATACAATATGACACAATTAGTAGCGAACCCGACACGTATAATATCAGAAACGTCTAAGTCACTGCTTGATTTAATTATAACGGACACCCCTAGTTTTTTTAGCAAACCGGAAGTATATCATAATCCAAAATTAAGTGACCATGCCTTAATTATTACATGTATGAACATAAAGAAAAACAAAATTCCCCCTCGTTTTGTCATGACTAGAAGTTTAAATAGCATTGACTTGACGTTAACGACTTTTGAATACGACCTGGCATCAACTCCGTGGCATGAAATATTATATGAGAGTGATGTAAACCAAATGGTTACAATGTTTAATGATTTCATCCTAAACATATTTGATAGGAATGCTCCACTCAAGCGAAAACGAGTGGTAGATAAAATATGTCCTTGGATCACGGATAATATAAAATTTATGATGTCACTTAGAAATGATGCACTCAAGAGAGCACATGAAACTAAATTAGATAGTCATATGAAGTATTATAAACAGCTAAGAAATCTCGTCACATCAAGTATTGAAAGGGAAAAGGAAGCTTATTTCACGCACTATGTCAATAATAACCAAAAAAACCCTAAATTGTTATGGACACACTTAAAAAGAACCACCGTGTTTAATAACGCTAGTGAAGATGGTATACCGGAATACTTAAATAATCCATGTGATATAAATGAGTTTTTCCTGGATGTCCCAGGTAGGACCACACCTTGTTATGAGACGTTTAGTTTTTTCTCGAGGGAAAAAGCTAATCGCAAAACAACGCAATTTAAAATCCTCCCAGCGAGTGAAAACGATATTGAATTTTTTTTGTGCAATATCAAAACTAATGCATGCGGGCATGATCAATTATCAATTGACATGATTCGATTAACACTTCCAGTAACCCTTCCAATAATTACCGCTATTATAAATAAATCGATAGAGTGCAATATATTTCCAGAAGCTTGGAAGCTGGCATTGGTAAAACCGATACCTAAGAGTAAAAAGGTTGAGCAATTAAAAGACTTGCGTCCAATCAGTCTTCTCCCAGTTTTTTCTAAGCTTTTAGAACGCGTCGTCGAAAAACAATTAAAATCCTATCTTGAACAAAATGACTTCCTCCCCAAAACACAATCAGGCTTTCGTGCTGGCCATGGGACTGGCACCGCGTTAGCACAGGTGAGCGATGATATTTTAACAGCTTCTGATGAAGGAAAAAGTTCTATATTAGTATTACTAGACTTTTCCAGGGCATTCGATTGCCTGAATACGGAATTACTTTTAACCAAAGTTTTAACTTTTTCATATTATGGGTTATCAGATGATGCATTGAAATGGTTTAAATCATTTCTAACGGGCCGGAGTCAGCAGGTAGTAACCGAAGACCAAAAAGGCAATCGTATGGTGTCACAAGTAAAGTATTTAAGCAGGGGCGTGCCGCAGGGATCTATACTAAGTCCACTCTTATTTATAACGTTCACAGCAGACCTTGTAAACATATTAAGGTTCACCAATGCCCACTTATATGCAGATGACATACAAGTTTATAAGTCATTTTACGCTAAAGATTCGGAACAGGCAATATTTGAGCTTAACGAAAAATAAATAAGGTACTTAACCAAAAATTAGATATAGTAATAGACAATGAAGTTATTGAGAGAGTGACAGAGGCGAGAAATTTGGGTTTAATTATGGACGAACAACAGAGATATGTCAATCATATAAATAATAAAATAAGAAATGCCTTTTTCAAACTTAAAGTGCTTTATAATATTAGAAAACATCTCACTTATAAAATCCGAGTGATTCTTACCGATCTGCTAGTGTTGTCGCCCTTCAACTACTGTGACACTGTTTATGGGCCCAGACTCCACAAATACACTAAGAAAGTTATTCAGAGGGTCCAGAACGCATGTGTCCGGTTTTGTGTTGATGTACCGAAGAGAGCCCATATTTCTCCAATATTGGCAGAGAAAAAGATTCTCAATATGGAATCAAGAAGGGAACTTCATTTAGCTTGCCTCACACATACAGTTATATATACTAATAAGCCCATATACCTATTTGAAAAACTACATTTTAATAAGGAAAATCGTCATCGCGCTAGAAATTTTATAAATTTTAAGTTAATAATTCCGAAACATAAATTAGCCGGATTTAAAGGTAGTTTTAAGTACGCCGCTTCAAAAGTCTGGAATAATATACCACCACCCATTAGGCTTAAAAAATGCAAGTACACTTTTAAGAAATACTACAAGAGTATTATAATTGACCAACAAATGAAAGCGGCGAACTTACCGGTTACATAGGACAACGTCAGTTAAATGCAAAATTGTACCCATAAACATTTTCTTATTTTTTAGTTTGGCAACGTATAATATTCAATTATATTATGTCGTTTAGTAGCATTTTAGGAAACCACATTGTTACTTTGTATAGGTACTGCTTATGTCTTTTTTTTTTTTTTTTTTTTTACATGTAAATTGTGGGTCGCAACATACGTGGTCGTTGTAGGTGCGCATATACGATTAGATATGTTATGTGATGCTGGTTTGGGCTGAAAAACAGCGCTGAAGTGTTGCTAGACGACACGATCAGCACCATGCTGACGCCCCAACCGTTTGCCACACTTCGTTTCTAAGCTAACCTATGCATGGACTAGTTTATTTTTTAATTTCTTATTGTTAGTTTTAGTAGGTACATGCCAAGTTTGTGAAAATTGTGGCAATAAATTAATTTTCTTTCAAATTAATTTTCTTTCTTTCTTTCTTTCTTTCTTATTTGTATGTGGCCGTTTTAACTTTTTTTTTAAGTTTCTACCTCGACAAATAAAGGAATTTCATAGAACATTATGTCGAGCAAAACGAGCTGGCAAGGTTTGTTGTATACATTTTTGACTGACCAAAAACTATGCAATTCGCATCCTGATTTTTTTACAATAAAGTCAACATTCCCGACCATTTTTGAGAAAAAATAGATAAAATACTAATGAAAGCCACGTGCGTATGAGTTAAGGAAAGCTTATAATATGCTGAAGAAGCATATCATCAAAATATCGCTTATGCAACGGCTACAGTAACTATGATTAGATTAGATTAGATTATATTTATTTCACACATTTAGGGATACATTATAAATTACACGTAGTCAATTTACACGAATCTATACTGTGATCGTCAACATAATAAATAAAATAAACAAATTCAGCAAGTCATAATATTTAGAAAAGAACGTCAAAAATGTTCAAATAAAATAACAATTTGAATAATGTAGAATAAATATGTCAGCTACAAATATAAAAATACACAAGTAGCTGGTCATCATGAGACCCTCATTCAATGAGTGACGTAGAAAATGTTAATCAAACTGAATATAACTACAGCATTTGGAATTCTTAGCTTTAATATTGGCTGAGATCTTATCACATGTTTGATTTAATATTGAACAAGATACTGCCTCAATTTTTAACTATAGACTCCGAGCGATCTATCACTCTAAAGCTGCATATTCACTAGTTATCTGTGAATTCAGCTATGCGGTGCGCCAATAAAATCCAGCATATAAAAACTCTTCACTACTTCTTCTATATCATCACACTCTTGGCAGAGTGGTCGTGGCTGTCATTCTTTGTATGGCAAGCCTAACCACACGGCGCCATTCTTCTCTCACTGCCACGCGTCTGGTGCTCTCGTGCGGAGGGCAGTTTGTGGCTGATTTGATTTGGTCAGTCCACGTCATGGGAAACGTACCGCGCAATTTAGTAAGTATACCTTATACTGCCCGGAACCTCCACTACTGGGTCAATTAAATTAGATCCATAAAAAGCGTTTCAGGGGAATTAATAAGCTTACAATCGATTGAATCCTCCTGGGATTGCGCAAACTCTGACTACACGCAGAAGTAAATGAAGGTTTCAAACAACTTCCAGCATACTGAAATGTATTCTTCGAAAACGTCTAATTTGATTGGCCAACGTTTAGTAAGTTTTCGTAGAAATGGGTTCTGCGGAGCGAGATTTACTTTATTACAGTGAAAACCCATATTTGGTGAATCGTGACATGGAATAAAGAGCCATCTTTGTTTACTTCATTATCCATTTTAAATGTTTATTTTCTAAATGCATTTGTAAAAATAATACTTCAACTAAAGAATGCTTGTATTTTCCATTATTATGCTTGGTTTATGTAGGTATGTTTTTCTTTGTAATAATTATAGTCAAGTTGGGGTTTTCCCCTGGGATAGCGATGCTACAAACAGCTTCCATATTGCAATAATGTGTCCCGGCATATATTTGCATTATAAAATGTCGGTAGGAGGATCAACCAAATTCAAAACATTGTTTACCGGAATGCTGTTCAATCCTTCTTTCTTCACTCACTTATTATTATTACAGTTTTCACAATCCTTTGGTAGTGTGGACATATCATGGAGATATATATTGTTTGATAAACATAAAAAGAACTTTAACCTTTAATATAACTGTGTTAAGTCAAAATTCACTTCTTTTTATTACGACTTTATCAATAAAAAACAATTTGTATTGCGTTTTACTCTTCCGCTGCCGGACAGACTTGTAACTATAATTATATTGCATATTTGTGTATGTTTATTTATTGATTTTATTATATTATTGAGATATAATAAATTTTCTCTTTTGGTATAATGTTGATAGTTGACAGGCCAGCCCAATGGTTGACTGGTAGAGAATGCCGTATGGCATTAAGACCGCCATTTTTACACATTTTCTCCGTACAATAAAGTTTGAATAAATAATGAAACTATCCCATTCAAAGGTGATTTACGAACATAATATCATCCAGAGAGTAAGGTATTACTGATATTCATGAAGATGTGTCATTGAGAAACGTATTTTTCTCAAACACGCAATGAAATATCGTCGTAACGTGCGTTAAAACAGGCTCCGAAGTGTCAAGTTTCGGGCGGAACAATTCGAGAGAACTGTAAAGGAATTTCATACAAAATTGAAGGCCTTTGCCGGGAAGTAATTTGTTTTTAATTTTAATTTAAACATGGCGTCTCTGTTCATGAACAGCTGATATATTATTATTTTTTTTCTAGTGACTACCCATTCAGCCATCGGACCAACAATATCCGCGTTAATGCCTATAGTACACACGAACTGATATTAAGAATACAAATCTGTACGATTCAATAATATAATATATAATAAATTCTTTATTTCGAAGCATTATTACAACTCCATAATGGTTAGTAACACAAACAAAACAAAAACAAAATAAGTATTAGAAAGAACTTAAAATTATAGAAATTATTATTAATACAGACAAAAAGTTGCAACTCCTTTCGTTTGCTCTATCCAGTGCTTCAGAATTGGGCTGTCATATCTGTCAGCAATCACATTTAGAATTCGGTTGGGACTCTTTCGAACTCGACTCAGTAGTGATGCGATTTTCTTACGTATGATTGCTGGGAAACCGTCTATCCTAGCTTCGCAAAGCATACCCGAGGCACTACACCTACTAGGTAATCCCAACAGAAGTCTAAATGCGTTGTTGTATTGCACTCTTAATGCGTTGTAGGCTCGCTTCGTATATCTCACCCACAGGCTGCTCGAGTAAAAAGATTGGCAGTAAGCTCTAAAGAGCGTTACCTTGACTTCATTTGAGCATCGAGCAAACCTGCGGGCTAACATATTTCCACGAACGGCCAACGCCCTGCGCTCTCGTTCAATATCCTGGTCATCCTTGAGGTCACTGGTTATAATATGACCAAGATATTTAAACCTGTCCACGCATGCCAAAGTGACACCATTAAGCACGACAGGCTGAGTGCGGGAAAGCTTGATTTTTTGCGCCTTGAAAACCATAACCTCACTTTTCTTGGTGTTATATTCGAGGCCATGGGACTTGGCGTACGACTCACAAATGCCCAACAATCTTGTCAGCGCGCTGACAGCAGGCGCCAGCAACACCATATCGTCTGCGTAACTGATGTTATTTGCAGCTACGCCATCTATATAACATCCAGCATGGACGCTGCTGAGGCCCACTATCAACTCGTCAACATACATGTTGAACAATTTGGGAGACGTTAATCCGCCCTGCCTCACCCCACACTCTAGCCTGTACTCACTCGACAGTGTATCGGCCCATCTCACCTGACTTCAATGTGTAAATGAATAAATTTAAATACTGTCTATACGTAAGTCACTAGAGACCATAGACAATATTAAAAATCCTCTGCCTTTATTTTATTTATTATAGAAAATTAAGATTCTTATTCTCAAGTTGTGTATAATGTTGCCCTAATATTCGAAAACTACACACGTGGACGACTTATTAAAAAAAAAATACAGCCCTCTGTGTTGGAGGGAAAATTAAAACATATTTTTTTTCAAACATGGCGTCTGTTTTCATTAACAGGCTGAACAGCTGAATTATGTTTTTTTGAGTGGTGTATCTTTTATTTCATTGCATATGTTTGAGAAAAGCACTATACATGCCTTAGCCGGGAAAAGGGCTTGCCGGCTTCGTATCACTAGACGGCCTCCCTTACGGTCGGCCGTCTATACCTACTCCACCGGCAAGCCCTTATTTCCCGGCGTCTGCAGTAATGTACTATTCATATGGAGGAAGTCCCTGGCTGGGCGTTTTCAAGGTTGCTTCATAAAGTACCGGGTTCATGAATTATTCTATAGGTTCCAGAGGACGCTCTCCGCAAGGTTGTCGAGATGACTGTATTTATAGTGAACTCCAACTTCCTTTTCTGCCCTAAAATAACGTACAGCCAAACAATTTGATTCCCAGGCCATTTCGTACCTTGTTACATTACAGTAAACGTATGTATGTATGTAAACACTTTATTGTACACAACAACTGGTTATAAATATAAATACATTGATAACAAATTAAACATGTACAAAGGTGAACTTATCCCTATTAGGGATCTCTTCCAGTTAACCTTTGAGCAATTGAAGGAATGGGTATTTGAAGAAAATAGGCAAACTACACTGCGTACAAACGAGATATCTATATCTATATTATAAACGCCAATATGAAAGCCTTCTTAGCAAGGTTCTATAGTGGCCTAGAAATCAAATTGGTTGACATCGTAGTAAGCGTGAACAAAAGTGGTGGGTAATTTGCAAAAAATAGCGATACAAATGTTGTATAATTTAGATAACAAAAACGGTTGCGTCGTTAGTCTAGCAGCGGCCGGATGCGCTCATGATTAAGGTCCTCGGAAACGTGTCGAGCAGTACTACGTGACTAGTACTATAACGACGTGATATAACCGTTTCTATAGGTAATCTTAATTTACCGAGCTAGTGAAGTGTTTGCGTTTTAGGTTTGCCCAAATTATTTCATATATGGATGTCCGGATTTCCGGCTGTTCTCGCCCACAAGTCCCATTTATCATGAAATGTTGTCAATAGGTTCTTTAATTATATACTTTTTTATCGATTCAGTTTTTCGAATTTTTCAAAATGGCGGTGAAAATTTAAAAAAATATGAATTTTTACAGCTCACAAAGCCACTAGCTTTAAAAGGCCTGTCTCGTAGTAGTTTTTAGGGTTGCGTACCCAAAGAGTAAAAACGGGACTATTACTGAGATTTCGCTGTCCGTCCGTCCGTCCGTCTGACACCAGGCTGTATGTCATGAACTACGGTAGCTAGACAGTTGAAATTTTCACAAATGATGTATTTCTGTTGCCGCTATACCAACAAATACTAAAAACAGAATAAAATTAATATTCAATTGGGGTCCCATACAACAGACGTGATTTTTTGGCCGTTTTTGGCTCGATACTGTCACCTGGCTGTATCTCATGAACCGTGATAGCTAGAGAGTTGAAATTTTCACAGGATGATGTATTTCTGTTACCATTATAACAACTAATATGGAAATTAAGAAAAAAAACACATTTAGTTGTACGGAGCCCTCGGTGCGCGAGTCCGACTCGCACATGGCCGGTTTTTTCATACATTTGACGGCGTTCAGAGTGCATCATATATGGGGCTGCCATCCGTCCGGGTTTCCACAGATTTGTCCTAGTTCGGAGGCCGTCCGGGGGGTTTTCAAAAAGTGTCCGGGAAAAACCACTTTTCATGTGAATGAATAATAAAGCGATTGTTTTTTAATAACATTATCTTCGGACACGTCCGTGGAAACAATGTGATTTACGCCAAATGTCCGGGTATTTTTTTAAGTCTTTGTCCGGGTTCGAATTTAGATTAGAGATGGCAGCCCTAATTATATATATATATATATATGTATTATATGTGTGTAGTACTTACCGAGGCATCTTCAAACAGCTTATGGTAGTTAGGTACGCAGAACGGCGGCGCCGCGGAGTGCTCGCGAATCATCTGACACAGCTCCCTGTAACACAAATCTTGTTAAACGAGGTTTACTTGTATGGGACCTAGGGCTTAGTCAGCTTATACGTCTTAGATTAGCTGTATAGGGCTGTATTAGTAATAATAATAATAATCTTTATTGTACATAGTTACAATGTAAAGGTTGTAAAGCTATGGACAGTTTGTACAAGATAGGTCATAAAAATTATGGTCAAACTTCCGTCCCCTAAACTAGGTGATATACTCGTATAGGTACTTGTGCCATAGGGGCTTGAGTTCGTCCGACATTCAGTATCATAAACAAACGAGTGAGAATAGTGAAACAACGGTTAGAATGGAATGTTACAGCAAAATAATAATTGTTTCTAGCTACAATGGTATTATTTAAGTAAACTGATAAAGAATAAGAATGAATGATTTACTGCGTGTATGGGAATTCATAAAACAGTTTCACCGAACCCTACCTTTGCAGGTGTGCACGCTTAAAATTATAAAGTAAAACCATAATAATATTAATAAAATTACAAAATGATTAGTTAACATATTACAAAATGACCTTCATATATTGGAATAACATTTCAAATAAAAATAAAATAAAAAATAAGAACTGGAATATAGTAAAAATTTTGATTTCTATCTAGTTTTCTAGAAGTATTTAGTATGTAAATATAATTAGAAGAAGTGAAGCATGGGTATAGGTACCCAACTGCAACTTGCAACTGTAGGCAGTTCCAAAAACTGGGATTATAAGTTTCAGCATTTTGTTACAAAACAGTGTTATTGCCAATATAAACTTAGGTAGTGGTTATGCAGCCTGCGTTGGCCACTTGGGTGCAAGAAGGGTGCAAGCCGATCAAAGCTGTTCGATGTAGCATAGATGACATAATCTGATAACCGGCCGTCTACAAGGAGAAATGATTCAAGGAGAATTGATAAAAAATAAACTTTAGCAGGCTGTAATAGTACATTACGTAACAAGGGTGGTGAACGAGGAATTACAAACGAGTGTCTATTAGAATTTTCATCACACTTTGGAGGAAATAAAACGAAAGTAGTAGTAGTCAATACCAAAATTACTTATCGCCCTAGTGCGTAATATACTACTTAAGGGCGGTATATACGATTTACCGCCCGGTTTTCTAGCATGTAAACCCTTGTTTACGAGCAAGTGTGATGAAAAAATTGTGATTAACTGTGATTGATACTGAGATGCGAGCTTAGTTTCAAGTAGTAAGTAGGTACTTACTACTTTAGTGAGTTCTGGTTTTGAACAAAAGATATGTTTAATATTTGTAGCAATTATGCCGTAGTTTTTGTTTGTGTTTACAGTAAACAAAACAAGCCTGTTTAAAAATTAGTTGGAACGTCAATATCCTGAGTATTTTTTTTTACAACCTGCTAAAGTAATTTTTTTTGGCAGAAATCACTCATGGCGAGCTACAAAAATGCTGTAAAAAATGTTTGGTAGGTATGTGGGAGGGCGAACTTTTTTTATGGGTTAATAAATTTAAGTAATGGCGTTGTTAATTAGAAAATAAGAAATTTGATTTAATGCATAGTTTAGTTTAAATGTAACTTTTCATGTCAATTTTTGGTACGAATTGATAAATCTGACTAAGGCATATAGGGTTCAAACTCTTCCAAATAGTCCCCCCCTCTCATTTCACCTTCAAAAGTTCTTAATTATAAGATTCATTGGATCCAAGAATAGGATCTCAATGAAAATTTACAATTATTATTTATTACGAGTATATTTGAAATAGCCTACCCTAAAAGTGAAATGGCAGGTTAATATTTTCTTCTAAACTAGACCCATAAAATCCTAATAGCAATTTGAAGCTTATCACACCTCTTTATCCAAACAACAAATATTTTAATTACATATCCTTTGGAAAGCACAAACCTATAATCTATCCGAAACACGAAAATCAAATGATGTCAATTTTGCACAAGTTACAAACGAACTTACTAGGTAGACGTAGGTACGTACGACGAACGTACTTGTAGAATTAGGGGAATCGGGGGTAATGGGAGCCAGTGGGTATTAGGAACGGTGCGACTAGTGACAAAACTATACCTCATGTTCACTCGGTTGCTGCTCGGGCGTTTCGTCACAGTGCGGTCGTGTTCCCCTGGCACGCTCGGCTCGCCAGTGCCACGTATTATGTGACCTTGGACGCTTGTCGGATTTTTGCCGCGCGCGCGATTATAAAAAATACGATATTTCAACGCCAGGTTAAGTGTGAAGTTATATGTTTGTTACAATCAAACCTGTTTTATTTTATAGCTAATGTTATCAATTTTGAGTATTTGTTCATATAATTTCATAACAAGCTAGATTCGAGGTATCATTTTATAAAATTTTAAGATGGTGGTATTCGGATAATCAGAGCCTTAGCTTATGAGGCTAGTATTGTTTGGATCCTTAAAGCCGTTTATTATACGGTTACGTTTATGTTAATATTTATATGAATAAGTGAAATTTCAGACTAATATAGACATCTTTGAGGCTGACTGAATAATAAAGTAGCTCCCAATACACATATGGGAATCTATAGGCTCTCATTTCCCGCAAATTCGGGTAATGGGAACGATTCTGTTATTTTTTTTTAGTATTTGGTCAAATGCCTAATAAATAATAAATAATAATGTAACATTGATGGTCAAATAAGTAAGGATTTAGTTTCGATTAAAAAGTTCCGAAAAACCCATAAATTTGCCTTTTATTGAACTTTTGCCTTAGTAGGCTCCAATTCCCCCCACCGGCCCTACGACTGATTTCACTTATGTCAGACAGAATTTGATATTAGGTTCCGGATAGACTATACTTACCTACTAACATATTAATAACGTATTAACCTTGTGTTACAGAACATCTTTTTGTTATAATAAACATCAATCATATTAACAAGCATTGTAATAAGATGAAAGTAATAGTATATTATCTGAATCTTGATCACGTAAAACTCGTAAAAGCGTTATCACAGTAAATTTAATATCATCAGTACAGTACGTCAGTACCTACATTTATGTGAACGGCCGCCGAAACAGTGTTTTCTGTCGTCACCAACATATTCTTTCAGTCGCCGCTAAAATATATGGTAAGTATATGTTAATTTGTTACCCAAGTGGTATTTTTGTGTCATAATAGATGGTACCCGCAACTTCGACCACGTTTTTCTTTACCTTAGTCGGATAGAATTATCCTATAACCATCTTTGGATGTTCAGCTAGCAGTTTGAATTCATCCAGCCTTTTCGGCGTGAAAAATGTTACAAACAGTTCCGCTGGCGCTGTTAAGATTTTCCCCTAAAATATTGACATCTCCATAGAAAAACTAATTTTCAATACAATTTACTTATGGATTTTATAATAGTATAATCTATACTTACTTCTGATCTGATGTACAATGTGTGAATAAGGCTTCGCATTCACCAAAGCTAATAAAATAAATGCATTTGAAAAAGAGTGAGCCGTACTGTGAATTTCATACGCCACTCAGGTTGTTAAAAAAGTTTTTTTTTTTCATATTATGACAAATATATTATGACAAATATCAACCAACTTTTTGAAGAGATTAATACTTTTCCTCGAGTTCTAGGTAGTAACATAGCTAATTCATGCTTTCATTGCGTGTAGTCGAAAATAAGTTGAAAAAACCGGCCAGGAATATGTCGGGCCCGCTCAGTGTAGGGTTCCGTAGTTGGCCATCCTTCACAATAGACGGGCTTCGAGGTTTAAGTTACGAGAAAGATTTCAAGCTATATAAACCGGCCAAGAGCATGTCGGGCCACGCTCAGTGTAGGGGTTCCGTAGGTGCTCATCCTTCCCAATAGACTTAAGTTACGAGAAAGATTTCAAGCCCGTTAAAAAAGTCGTAAACGCCAAAGTAGCTGTAATTACTTATTACCTTCTGGAAATCAACTTACGTGCTTTTAAGAAAATTATGAAATTTTGCGATAACTCAAAAACAGATCAACCGATCTTGTTCAAGATAGTTTTCATTGAAAGTACTTATAAGGCCTCATGCTCATGAATTTTTCCATAATTTTTTGACCCGTGGTTGAAAAGTTAGAGGGGGGGGGACACTATTTTTTTTATTTTCGGAGCGAATATTTACAAAACTGCTGATTTTATCAAAAAATTATGTTTGGAGACCCCTATTATTTTTAAAAGACCTATTTAACCATACCCCATACACTAGTGTTGAAACGAAAAAAAAATTCACCCCTACGTACTTTACGTGTTCGAGAGGTACCCGAAAAAAAAATTTTTTTTAGTTTTTATTTTACCGTTTTGTCGGCGTGATACATGCACATACTCATACCAAATTTCAGCTTTCTAGTACTAATAATCACGGAGCTAAGCCGCGGACGGACAGACGGACAGACGGACATGGCGAAACTATAAGGGTTCCTAGTTGACTACGGAACCCTAAAAACATGATCCCGATGGTCATGGCGGGTGCCTCGTGATTGGTTAATTTTTTTGACAAGTTATTTCAACCAATCAGGGAACACTAGCGTGTTTTTTTAAATCAAATATACTGATGTTCTCTTTTTTAAATTGAGTTAGTTATTTAAGTAGAGAGATGTCTTATGAATATTAAAGTTCTGTAGCGGGTACCATAGAGTATAGAATTTTGGTACAGGATAAAAAAGTGCGTTGTTGTGATTTTGTCTGTGAAATTATAATTGACAGATTAAAGTACGCGAGTATAAAAGTTGTATTGATGTATAATAGGGTATGAATAACGCAAGTGAGGAACTTTGTTATATTTTGCCAAGACTTTTTCCGCAGGACCCAAATAAATAATAACTATCATCTAGTTGAAGTTAATACTGTACTGTTTATAATAAAGCCAGTGACAAATCATGGCATCAAGAGCTTTCTCAGACATGATCCCCGAATATTACGAGAGTCGCATAAAGATCAGGCTTAAAGTCACGGTCAATGCGTGATATACATCAAATAAGCCGCAGGAGAAAAGGAAAATGGACATGAGATTTGAGGCCTGTGAGATACATTATTATGATACAACGGGATTTCATCGCGTTCAAAGAGGACGGATGGCACGACCACGGCGGATTTTTTTATTTCTATCATGGTACAAATTCATAAAAATAATTATACTCTTTTGTTCTACTATACTGTTACAATTATTTTAATGAATTTGTACTGAAACAGAAATAAAAAGTTCGTGATCGTGCGTGAGTGTTCAATAGTACGAGTATCTAGTACCACAAGACAATGGCGTTTAAATTATAGTTTTTTTTTCAGTGCTACTAAAAAAATAGATGTTCTTATGTGAGTACTATTATTCATACCCATTATATGAAATGAAATGAAATGAAATATGAAATGAAATGAAATGAATGAAATGAAATGAAATGAAATAAATGAAATGAAGTTTGCCAAACTATAAAGGTATTTTTTTTTTTTTTTATAAATTAAATATAAATCATGTACCGTGATAGAAATGATAAATCTGCACTAGTGGTGCCAGGAAGCACACGGATGGTTTTAAGATTTTGTTATCTTGGAATACAGTGATCAGCAAATGTAAATCACATAAAAAGGGTCGTTTTCAAGCTATAGATATTGTAATACGGTGTTTGATGAGAGCTCAAATCAGCTACTTTTTATGAACTGTCAAAACGATCTGTTAGTATTTCTATAAAGATACTGGTTTGTGACAGTTGTGACGTCATAAAATACAATAGTCGATACAAATATTTTTATTTCACCGATTGAAAATAGTATATCATCATAAGTTACCGGTAATTTATTTAGTTCCGTGTATTTTTGAATGTGTGTTTCGTTATGATACAATTTATTTTCACCATATAGGTAGTCAAATTACCGTAATGTACTCGTAGATTGTCGTGTAAGTCGAGTGCCAACCCCAGTGAGTAAATTAATAAGAAAGACCAAGTGCGGATAGTTGGAAATCAGAGTTGCCAATTCCAATTTCTTTTTACACCTAGAGCTTAAGTTGGAACCCCCAAAAACATAACATATTTATTTGAAAATCCACTAAATATAAAGTAAAGAAATTATGTATGTAGGTCTGTCTTAACTTCTGCAATTTCCGATTTTGCAACCTCGCTACAAATCACAGTAGCGTAAATGTAAGTCGCTCTTATGAGTTCGAACAACAGAGAGTGGGATTCACTGCGGTATCGAAAACGTTTCATTTCCACTAATAATTAAGTTTTCCAACCACGTGTCCAGTAAACACGTTTTACAGTAATAATTACCAGACAAATGTGGTATTAAAAAAATCCCCAAATATACCCCTAAAAATATTTACCCCCAAAAAATCCCCATTTTCCATATTTCCCACATTTAACCCCTAAGTTGGCATCTCTATTGAAAATTACTGTCACGTCCGAAATGTTAAGATAGTTAAAAAAATATCGGCCAAGTGCGAGTGGGACTCGGGCACGAAGGGTTCCGTACCATTATCTGTAAGTTTGTTGTATGGGAGCCCCCCCCTAAATATTTATTTTATTTTATTTTTAGTATTTATTGTAATAGCGGCAATAGAAATACATCATCTGTGAAAATTTCAACTGTCTAGCTATCACCGTTCTTGAGATACAGCCTGGTGACAGATGGACGGACGGACAGCGAAGTCCCAGTAATAGGGTCCCGTTTTTACCCTTTGGGTACGGAACCCTAAAAAAAACATCTTTTTGAACGTGATTAATTTCCGTTTGAATTATTAGTCATCTGAAATTCCATGATAGTTCAAATAACTTCTGACGGTGAAACTGATAGCTTTATAAATTTTGGGGTTTCTTGCATAATTATTAAGTTTCAAGTTTATACTGGAATTATCTACTCCGTGTTAAGATCTTAAGTAATTTGACCTTGGTCACCTTCAAAAGTGTTATGTCTTAGGGGGCAAACGATCAAACGGATCGCCTGATGGAAAGCGATTGCCGTTGCCCATAGACAAACCGATATATTTATTTATTATGTCTAAGTATTTATGTAAGTATATATATATATATATATCATATACTCAAATATAGTCACTCGTCGTGTTAAAGTCTCCCTTTTCGAGTCGATCGTCAAGTCGGTATTGTTGTTTGGCTGTGAGACGCGGAGGGTGACTAAAGGCCTGACGAACAAGCTGCAAGTCTTCGTTAAAACAAGTCCCTGAGGTCTATTCTCCGCGTATTCTGGCCGACGCGAAAATGGAGATGGATAGGCCACACCTTTCGACGTGGAGGAGCGAACAATGCAAGCATTGACGGAAGGCGCAGACGCGGACGTCCTGTACACTCATGGCGGCGCACCGTGGAGAGCGAGCTGCGAGCCGTTGGAATGAGCTGGAGCGAGGCCAAAAAAGTTGCTGAGGATAGAAAGGCGTGGTGCGAGCTGATGAAGGCTCTCTGTACCTCCGGGGTGCCTTAGGGCAACAACAACAACAACAACATATATATATTTTTATTTATGTATGTTTATCACTTTTGTTTTTTATGGTAGTCGTTTATTTAGTCCTATTATTATTGTGCACCACCCACTAATTTCAAACATTAATTTTCAACTACTCCGCTATCTAAAGGTTGTCTGGAAGAGATCGCTATTATTTGGCGATAAGACCGCCAGTTGTTTACCTCTGCCTGTTATTTTAATGTATCTAATTTTGTGTTGTATAGGTATTCCTTGATGTTTGAGGTGTGCAATGAAGAGAATTTGTATTTGTATTTGTAAACCCCCTATTGTGGCCGTGTTGAAGAAAACACGAGCAAATTCTGACAACCTGAACATCGAGCCTTATCAATGCATGATTCGGAACACATATTATTGTTCTTCTTTGTGATCTTTGTCCTGCGTTCATCCCTCGCTCTGTATTCCAAGCCTCTTCTTCGTTTAGTTTTCACACCATTTATCTCAATTTTAAGTGACTTTATGGAAAATAATAGTATTCATCTTTAGTTTCCCTTTGATCTCATTTATCCTTTATATCATTAATTCATTACGTTGTATATATAACAGCATTCTGATTTGTTTACCTATTGACCGTTTATTTCGTTTACTTAAATACATTAATATTCTTGCTATTTTCAAAACTTAACATATCGTCGGGGATAATGCAATACCGCGTAAATAAAGCTGTCGATAAAGTTCTCATTTCAAAAAAATACTTACCTAGCATTTGTTTGTATATTGATTCGTATCTACACTTGTTACTTACGCGGTATTGCACTATCCCCGACGATATAGCAGAATTAAAACGCGTCACTATTACATTACAAACTGACATTGGCAAAAGCCTCGAGCTGCCATTATCGGCTTAATAATAATGAATGATTCATCAAACAACGAAAGCCGGATATTCGAGATAAAATCGAATTTTACGATATTTGCGGCTCATAGGTAGACCATTCTCCCGGTCCCGATTTTGTAATGAATTGTATGAATTTTGTATGAATTCTCGGTTCCGATACTAAATTTGTATTGAAAAAGAGTACCGGGAGCACACCCTACTCATAGGAACTAGCGCCTGAATTTCAAAGACTACGTGCGTAAATATTGTAAGAAATGAACAGGCAATGTCTAATTTATTGGCCATCGGCAACTTTTTAGTATTTCGGAAATACTTTCTGTCATAATTTATATTTTGACGTTATTTGTATCTTACTTAATATTCCTTCGGGGTCGTTATTCCAGCGTATCAACCGCCTCACTTTGAAGAAAACATTTTTACAATGCATGTGCTCGAAAAGAGCGTATTCTAGGCATTCAAACTGTGCGGAAAGTACTACTTTTCCACATTAGTGCATTTTACTTTTCAATTACTTTTAATTTATTGCCGTATCGACATCCTGACACAAAGAGGATTTATTATTTACAAAAAAAAAAATGATAAATAAGTCAAATGCCGTTTATTATCACGTATAAAAGTACAATAAAACCAATATTTCATTAATTAATTAATTTAACACGTCATTAATTACATTAGATGAAAATTTGATTAATAAACGAACTATAAATCGTGCCATTTTGACATAAGACGAACATTAAAAAAATACTTTTGCACATGCGCAGTAGTAGATGTGTCGAGCGCGGTTTACAAATAGCTCCGCCATGTTTTATTGATGTCTAGTTTATTTTGAAGTTGTTTTGTGCAAATCTGCTGAAATAATGGCGAGATAAAAGGACGAATCATGAATTTAAACCCGTAAAATATTATTGAAGAAGTAAAAAATGTGAACGACGGCTTCTTGTTGGATAAATCAAATCAAAACACTTTTTTTCCAATGGAAACAGTCTTTGTGAGTATTAAAGTATTTTCAATTTTCTCCTACATGCATAGTAAAGTTTTGTACGGAACTCGTGTGTAAGATGATATCCGACTCGTGTTTGTTTAATCACTCGCTCGTACCTCGCTCGTGACTAAAAATCACACTCGTCTGAAATCACCTACCTTCCGCACTTGTATCGTAAATAACTATTATCGCAGTGTCTAGGTAGAGTTTTGTCACCCACCCACCCACACCATCGCGTAGTTGGCCGAAGTATGAGTTTCTGCAGCGAAATGTCTCTTCACATTATCATATTCGCTTAGGGTCCCACTTCGACCTATTTAGTAAAGATCAGTGACTTCTAACATATATTAACATACGGGGTTACTCACGTCGTAGAAATCGAATATCCTTCCTATACTATCCCATCCCTTTATTACTATCCGAACTTTTGGGAACCGCTGAGTTTTTTAAGTGCCTCAGAGATTAGTACGATGTTCGGCAATGGGAGGAAAGTCCGCATCTCGGCCTACAGACGTCCTAAGCGTAAAAAAGTAGGTATACAAATCTATAGAGAATTTGCTTATTCTACGCAATAATTAACTTAAAAAGCAATAAAATGATAAATAGCTAACATAATTTCCAAACAAACTCCTGGAGGAAAGATCGGATCACCAAAATTTTTCGAAAAAAAAGGCACATTTTTTTAGAAACCCCGGTGCACACGTCCTGCTCATCGCAACGCCGATCGCGGTATGACGGGGGGGCACAACAAAATGGCGGAGAAAACTATGTTGCCGTCAGTGAAAAATATCGCTCCTTTTGCGGTATATTCTATGCATCCGGTCTTATGTCACATCCGATCTTAGGCGACCGAACCTTACAAGGTCGGCAACGCACGTGTTCCGTTCTCCTGGCGTCCCAAGCGTCCATAGTCTGTTTACCATCAGTCGGGCGTCGTTGTTTGTCACCATCGTAGCATAAAATAGGTATTTGTATCGTAAAGTATACTTACGTATAGTAAGGGTTCGTAGGAAAAGATGGAGTCAGTTTGAGTACAGCTCTGAACGCCATGATGTCGCTGCTGCTGTTCTGGCCAAGGTGATCTGCGACAATCCAAAAATATATAAATACTAAAATGAGATATGACATAATCTATGTCGGTCCATTATTTCACGGTACTTGGAGTGAATAGAATTATAAATACATTGATACTAAGATTAAAGCACAAAGAAAAATTTAAATGCGGATGAGACCGGGTATCGAACCCGGTACCTGTGGATTACCGGTCCAGCGTGTTAAACTCTCCACCACCCTAACGCCAAATAACCATTCGAATTTTTGCCATGGTGTAGGGGTAGGGGACCCAGCCCATCGGTTGTTTACGTCATTTTTGTCGGGCCGTAGGCAAGTAGTAAAACTGTCCACAAATGGCGAAAATTACGAGTCTGACGTTGGCCATATCACATCAGGAATTCCCCAAGGATCAGCCCTGGGAAATACGTCGTTTCTGACCTTCGTTAATGATCTCCCGTCCGCCATAACAACTGGTTTATCCGTGCTGTTCGCAGATGACACGACGGTCATAGTTAGTGCGCGAACGTACGAGCAGCTCGGCGAGGGCATAAGCGAGGTGTGTGGACAGTTACAACGATGGTTTTCCGCAAACGGGCTACTCCTAAATGTAACAAAATCCAACATAATGGTTTTTTTCGGGACGGCATATCTCATTGCCTCCTTGTTTATGCGATCTCCCGATGCCGTTATGCACCGAAACCAGGTTCTTAGGTTTCACGTTAGACTCTAATCTTAACTGGAAGTGCCATGTCGATTCGCTGTGTGACAGACTGAGTGGTGCGGCTTTTGCGTTGCGGAAACTGAAACCCTAATATCGGAAGTTTCATTAAGATCGGTTTATTTTGCTCACTTCCACTCCTTGATGTCATATGGCATACTCCTCTGGGGAAACTCTACGGATGCCAATCGAGTATTTATCATTCAGAAGCGAGCATTACGTACTCTTGCCGGTGTGAAACCACGACATCCATGTAGGGACCTTTTCGTAACGCATTGAATTATGACGCACTACTCAGTATACATGTTCGAAGTTTTGCTGTTCGTAAGAAACAATTTGCCAATGTTTAAGCGTGTCGAGGTTTGTGGTAAGCAGATTCGATCGACGGGGAGACTTAGAACCGTCCCGCGACGAATGGCACTTGCAGGTAAGAACCCGCGAGTCATCGGTCCGACATACTATGAACGCCTACCCGCCGATCTTCGGAATGAACCATCTGACATGGTATTCAAGTGTATATTGAGAAACCTTTTATTGGAAAATCCTTTGTACACGGTTGAAAATTATCTTGACATGTTTAGATGAAAATTTGTTGTATTATAGTGTACCATAGGTGACGATCCTTTGTGGTGACTGTTGACATTTAATTTGTATAATAAGTGAATTTATTGTCATATTTATTTTACATTATTTAAATTGTTATATTACGTATTTAAATTTTTTTGACATTGTTTTTTCTTAACTATCTATTGAATTATGACTTGCTAAATTTGTTTATTTTGTTTATTATGTTGACGATCACCGTATAGATTCTTGTAAATTGACTATGTGTAATTTATAATGTATCCCCATATGTGTGAAATAAATAAATCTAAATCTTTTGTTTGACATGTGAATTTTAATTTTCAATGTATAATTACCGATTTCCTTTATTTATTTATTTAAATTTTCCTATAGGTACAATATTTTTTTGGTGCATTGGGGTAATTACGATAGAAATTTTGATGAGTTGACTAAACGACAACATTTCAGTTAAAAAATATTTTATTTGTAAATTGTACTGCCTATATTTTTATATCTCTTGAAAATTTATGAATAGATTTATGATTAGTGGACATTACATACAAAAATACGCTGTTATTTCTTTTTTTATGCATATTTCTTGTCATGTCTCACTTTTCTGGTCGTTTGGGTGAAATACGAAATATGATCGGTGTTGGGAACGCCAGCGACCACGCCGACAGCGAACCAATGTAACGCCGTGACGTCACTTATGTATTAGGCTAAGTTAGAATAAGACTGATTAATATATATTACATGATCTCATAATTATAAGTTAGACACGTAAAAGCTGTCATAAGAACCTTTAATACATAAGTAAGGTACATAAAAGCTACCGACATGACCCTTATATACTTAATGATCCTCATATACTTAAGATAAAGCACATAAAAGATGCAAAATGAACCTCCATATAAATCATCCGATCCTACCCGCAAATCAGTTGCTCCTACGGTCCATAAGGTACTGGTTAAATAAGGCGTCACGAAACCCTTATGAAACCAAAGGTAAATGGGCCGGGGACGCAGCCCCCCGCCGTGAGACACCCGAGGCGGCAAAAGAGCTTATGTAACTCGATCACGTGAACCGTAATAGAGCTTGACGTAAAACGTAAAAGTTTTATAATCCGGTTACATAAGGCCATCTACCGCCTCAAATACATAAGGGACTAACGAACCCTTGGTATATAACGATAGACCCGAACCCCCTGTAACGAAAGTACATAATTTGAACCCCTACCGTAAGCAAACGTAAATAAGAATCCGCAGGAACAATCTTGCTAAACTCTTATTCACAAAAGTTACCCACTATCCACGATGTATAGTTGAACCCTGTTACCTGAACCCTAAGGTTCAGATAGAACCTAAGAGTCCATACTGAGCCCCGTCGAACGGGATATGTATAATGTTAATCGGACTATAATTAGCCGAGATATGTTAATTAATAAGCAATTATGATAAGCCAAAAAACGGCCGTTATTGTTCAGAGCCCGAAACTGTAGAGCCAGTCAGAGCGAGGAGCAGGTTTCAGAACATTTAGAATTAAAACTTAACGCACTTGACCGAAAGGGGCGTTCCTGAGGGGAAGTGAACGCTCACTCGACTCTGATTGGTTCCCAATAAGAATATCCTGCTTACGGGAATTATGTCTGAGGAAACGAACACAAGATGTTATATAATAAGGTGAATAAAAATAAATGTATGCACTACCGAAGAACCAGTCTTATCATTCACATCAAGATCCTGCCTACCTCCAGCTATCAAGAGCTCCAGCCTGCACGTCAGTCCAAGTTATTCGTCGAGGTCCTGTCCGTCAGTCGAGCTCCGAATACTTGGACGCGTCCATCGCTACGCCGTACCTCATTCACGTTGCGTTTACGTCGGTCTACGTTGCGCTTACGTCGAATCTACGGCAGATCTACGTTGCGGTTTACGTCGCGCCCCGTGCATCCCGCGTCCGTACTCCGCGTCCGATCTACGTCGCGTTCACGTGCACACTACGTCGCTTACGTGTGTACTACGTCGCGGCCCGATCTACGTCGCGTTTACGTGTCCATAGGTTTGGACTACGTCGCGACCCGTTTTCGTCACGCCTGAACGAACCGAGCCGATCCGAACCGATCCTGAACCTTCAAGCTGATCCAGAACTGAACAGAACCGAACCGAACCGAACCCGATCCGAACAAGCTGATACAGGAAGATCCGAACGATCATCATACAGTCCACTACGAGCTGAGCCGAAGAAGCCGCCCTGTTGAGACACTGTACTCAACAATCGGTTAATTCCGAAATAGTTGAAAAGTAGATCTTACTAGTCATATACTGATGGTTTATATTTATTTTTCATTTTTAATTGCCCTGTGCTTGTAATATTGCAAACTTTGTTAATTTTCGCTTATACGGTCATTTCGGAAAGATTACTTTGGAATTACCCCGGTAAAAGTAAGTGGTTCTCAACATTTCACACAAATACGCACTATTTTAAGTAGCAAAAAATGCATGTCAAAAACTTTATTCCGAGATCAATTCATAATTTTTAATGCTTATTTTCAGAAAATAACACAGGAAAATAAAAACAGCATCCACTGTGATTTAAACGAGTGGCGGCGTTGACATTATGTCACATCTCCTTGATCCCTTTAATTTAATGGTTAGAAGTTTTAAAAAGCCAGTGTGGCGAAAAAAAAGGGTGTACATTTGATGTACAGAAATTATGCTTTATATCTATAAAAAAACACACTTTAATTGAGCTTGTTTGAGGGATATTCACTTATTCCAGACATAAATATATCTTAACATCATAACAATGTTTATAGTCATAAAAAATGCATTAACTGCGTTTAACAGAAAAAATATTAGAATTGCACAAAATGTAGTTTTATACAATCGAGTTACATTTTTTTATCCTACGGACCGTTTTTGTTCGGATTAGAAATTGAACGTGTTGACAATTGAAATCGCTTGGTGACAACCAAAAACTTTCTATAAAATAAAAACCGACTTCAAAAAAATCGTGCCAAACCACTCAATTATTATATTTAGGGAACAATTTAAACGCTCACCAAAATGGCTTTTATACCCCAAAACTAAATTCCAAATAAAATGAATTGCCTCCATATAAATTAAACCCACTCTATACAGTGCTCCCCAAATTAAATCATTTTGTATTCCAAAATCGATATACATTACACCAGAATAATTTTATGTTGAGTCAGTATATCTTTTTGCTTCCCAAAATGGATTTTTTGCTCACCAAATATTGTTTTCATAAAACATCAAAATTATTACCAAAAATTTGCAGTCTATTTTGCTTTAGTGTAATCAAATTATCTAACCTTTAGTCAAAATATATTACTGTCTATCTAAAATTACAATTGCTTCCCTTTATTTCTTAACCCCGCAATCCGCCCCCCGCCCGCCTTTAATTTTTTGAAAAAAATTAGTGTTTTGCTAGGTAACCATCTAATGCTGATCACCTTTCAGAGCACATAACATAAAACGCTCCATAATGTGCGGTAGTCATTATTAGCTATGCTATATAGTATACTTAAATATGCTTTACTTTTAAATAAATAGATGCACGCCACAAATATAAATTGTAGTATATTTAGTTACATTTTGAGTGCAATATTTGATGTGCAATCAGGAATTTTGATATAAATTTTGATTATTTTTGCATAGAAAAAGGTTTTTTTTGATGTGCGTTTAAATACTACCCGTAATTGAAACCGCAATATTTATTTATTAATTTTAGGGTATAAAAGCCATTTTGGTGAGCATTTAGTTTTTTGCCTCAGCAAAATGACTAAAATGGAAGTAATAATATAAAATATTGGTGACATAAATTAACTTTAACGGTGTTTATATATTTTTATAGCATGCAAGAAAAAGAATTATTAGCTTTATTTATAGAATAGTTTGGGATACACTATTTGGTGAGCATTCATCCGTTTTGGCAAGCATTAAGAATTTATTGGAAGTAATTTATCAACATATTTGGTAGGCGTTTAATCATATTTGGTAGGCGTTTAAACACAAGCCTTATATTTATATATTATAGTTTAGTAGTGATTCAAATGTAATCTGTACTTGAACGGGATATTTTTGGCTTTTTAGTTTTTTTTGAAGCCGGTTATTTTTTTTTGCTTTTTAGCGATTCATATAAAATACTTATGGCGGGGTGATCGGAGAGGTCTTTAAGGCATGCATCTCGTTTGAGTTATCCCCTAACTCCTAACCGTTAAGGAGTCATACCTTCCATCATCAGCTCAGCATAGGAAGATGAAGACTATCAGACGCAAATTAAAACGATGTTCATTCAAGATTAGATTGTGCAAGATTATAAAGTTGTTCGTGAACAACTTCATAATCGTGGACAAACATACATAGTATGAGAGTGTGAGAATCAAACGGTGAGAATATCTTTTTTGAAGTCGGTTTAAATACTAAAACCTTCTCCTAAGTGTAACAAATGCTTTTCTGAAATCCCCATTAAAATCGGTTGAGCCAAACGCGAGAAAATCGGGGACATACATACATAAATACATACATACTTATGGGTCAAATGAGAACCTTCTTCCTTCCTTTTTTTTGAACTTGGTTAAAAACTCACTAAAATATTTCTCAGAATTCTTCAATCCTCGTATCTAGCCGATAAGCGATTAGAACACGCTATTTTGTATCCTGGGAGAACAAAAATATCTCCTGGGTCACCAAGAAAAATCGACATATCAAAATAATTCTGTTCGATTTTAAGTTCTAGGTAGATTTACTTTTTAGTTAATTCATTATATCTAACATAGATACGTGATAAATTACAAAACCGTATAGATTTCAAAGACAATATTATGGATTTTTTTGTTTTGTTGGGACACAAGTTGACAAAAAAGTTGATCGACCCAAATATATCTTTATCCTAAATACCTATTTTGAGAACCACTGGTCATATCTATGAAAATGTTAGGCGGGGTTATTGCGAATGAGATCGAGTATCGTAATAAACCCAGAAGGGTAATTCCGAAACAAATTAAAAAACAACACGTGGACTTCGTGTTGCCCTCAATCAATAGTAAAATACAATAATCTACGTATAATACTAAAAAACAATTATTTTTATAACTAACCTGGGTTCCGAGAAAAGAGTGTTGGCGTTATTGTGAAATAATCAAAAAGGCGCGAAAATCACTTGTCTGTCGAGATGGCACGTTGCTCACACACGTACGCTAGCAGCGACGAACGGCGACTGGAGCGTCAAAGCCGATAACAATGGCGTCTAAAGTAATGTTGCTAGTAGGAAAATATCGCGGCGTTTGGTAGTTTTTATAAACTTTCGGAATATAACCAATTTCGCAATAACCCCAATGCACCCTATACAATTCTTTAAGCCTAATATGTTTCTTAATTTAAGTTGTTTTTCTTTTTGTTTGTATCTATAATATAATTTGTTATTAATTGCATGGTATAGTTAGCTGCTAAATGGATGTTTTTGTACGCCTACTGGCAAAACATAGTGTTACGTTACATTTTTATTCCGCCTATATTCACCTATGTTTTACAAAATAAAACACTTTGGCTTTGACTTTGACTTTGAATAGTTTTAAGTATAGTACGCACGAGCCTTGGCGACGAGAATCGCTGCCGATTGTTGCTTCTTTGTCAACCCTATTTCTTATCTTCATAACTACGTATACCTATACAATTCTTTAAGCCTAATATGTTTCTTAATTTAAGTTGTTTTTCTTTTAGTTTGTATCTATAATATAATTTGTTATTAATTGCATGGTATACCTAAAACAAGGAACTGTATACTGTGAAAACTGATATATACCGCAAGCATATACTCTACAATTGCATTTCTTTGAACATTTAAATAAGGTTCAACGTCAACAACAGTATTGATAATATTATAGGTTCGATTCTGAGAAAACATTCTTGAAGGCAAATGATTTCCTTATTGGTGACTTGTTTATTTGCGTACTTCTAATAAAGATATTTTGAACCTCTCAGACGAAAATAATAAATAACCTTAATTCAAAGTTAAAATAACTCCCGATACAAATATCTGGGCATCATGAAGCCCTTATTTAATGAGTGGGATAAAAATGCTACAAAACCTGAACATAACAACACGAATTGTATTCTTTTAGCTTCAATATTGGCTGAGATCCTGTCACTAGTTCCAATGAAAGCTGAATATCCTGGAAAAGGTTGCAGGTATTTTTACCACATAGCTGTGGTATCTTGGATGTATAGATTTATATATATATAAATAAACGTGTATGCGGGTAGGCGGGGTGAGGCGCTCCTTCAGCATTCCGTTATCTGGTTTCACGCCGGACGGACGTTGCACCTCAACCAGCGGTGTATACTCAAATATATATCTGTGTTTAATTCCAAATCCTTTGTGGAGGACATCACAATAGCTATGAACCATATCGAGAGACACGGCTTTCGATTAAATAAGTTTCTGTCAAAAATGACATTTTCGTGGCAAGCTTTTATAGCCGACTGTGTTTTTCTTTGGATATCCATCAAATGCACACTGAGACGATTCTAAAGAGCCCAAGCTCGGTAAGATTGCTTTTTCTATTATAGAGTTCCTATGGCCACCTTCCGGCTTCATCAGATCAGCCCCATGGTACCATATTATGGTATTGTCATCAAAGTTAAGTAAGTATGCAAAATTTCAGCTCAATCGGTTGACGATATCTGCTTCAAAATTGAGTTGCAAGATTTCACCCGAACAAACATACTTTAAACATACCATGCAAGCTAAATAAAAGCTTGTAGTAGAGTTGCTAAGCCGCGAAATTGTGCGCATCGGGTTACAAGCATGAAATTTCTACCACACATAGAGCGTTCCACGGTGATTATTTCCAGATGTGGAGGGAAGTCAGATTCGTCCCCTGTGTGGTGGGAGAGCGGGGTGAAGAGGACCAGGTACTGCTCTTTTTCTTTTTTTTATTACTGATCAGTTAAGGCTATTAGGGCTTGTGCGACATCGTTTTCCTGTAAAATAGATATCAGTTATTAATTTTTTATGTTATTTGAGAATAGTTTCATATAAAAATTTGGGTTTATTGCCGAAAAGGTAAAAATCACAACAAGTTTTTTTTATTCAGAACGATAAATTAGTTATCTATCCTGAATATTTACAATTTAAAAAAATACTACTAAACGGCAAATTTAATATTATTTTTTAAAATATATACATATTGGGCACATCTCATACAAAAAGTACCTTGAAAAAATTGTTGATGTTAAGCTTAGCCTGTGTTGTAGCATTACGCTACGGTTTAAGTACTTCTTTTTACTAATCCGTTGTTTATTTAAATTCATCACGGCACAGCGCCATCTGTTACAGACGAGTTGTACTCTTTTTCTAATGTCTTAGCTTGCATGAATTTTGGTTTCACTTGGTAGATTGCATGCTTTCGGAAATTGTTCACTCCGTTCCCGTTAGGTGTCGCTATTCTCAATTGTACGAGTTTCGTTCGTTAGTTCGTAGCCTTATTTACCTATAGATTTAGGTCTGGCAAACTGTCATTTTAGTATTTTTTCTTATATATTTGAATTTCAAAAAAAGAGTTTTTCGTTCGTTCTTGGGGAGTCTGTCAAGGAAAAAATTGGTTGAAGGAATGTGATTTTGAGATTTTGAGTTTGAGAGAAGAAGCATCTTATTAATATAATTGCTTGAGTTTTCAAGTATTTTGACCGGAGTACTACAGTATTCACTGCAGCGTGTTCTAGTACATTTTGCTAAGTCGCGAAATTGTGTACATCGGGATACAACCACGAAATTTCTACCACAGATAGAGCATTCTGCGGTGATTATTTTCAGATGTGGAGGGAAGTCAGATTCGTCCCCTGTGCGGCGGGAAAGCGGGGTGAATAGGACAAAGGAGTCCTCTTTTTCTTTTTATATTACTGATCAGATAACGCTACTAGGACTTGTGTGGTGTCGTTTTCGTGTAAAACAGTTATCAGCAATTCATTTTTCATGTTATTTGTTCATAGTACTATGTAAAAATATGTTTGTATTTCCGAAATTGTAAAAATCACAACAAGTTTTTTTTTAATCAGGGAAATAAATTAGTTATATTTCCTGAATATTTACAACTACGAAAAATATTGCAAAATAGAAAATTGAATCTTGTTTCTAAAAATATATACATATTGGGCACTCTTTATACAAAAAGTAACTTAAATAAATTGTTGATGTTGAGATTAGCCCGTGTGCTTGTGATACATTAGCAAAAAAATATTTTGTTTTAATTACATTAATTTGTTTTTCTAGGACGTATATAGTAAAAATTATATGTAAAAGCATGATAATAATCATTATTTAATGTATTTAATGAAGCGAAATAGGATGCGTTCGGAGATTTACGTTGGTTACGCCGACGTAAGGATATATTTTAAGCTACTGTTTATATGAGAAGTGCCCAACATGCATATATTTTTAGAAACCAGATTAAATGAGCTTTTTGAAATAATAATAATAGGTTGAAAATGTTCACGAAATTGAACTAATTTACCTCACTGAATAAAAAACTTGTTGTGATCCTTACCTTTTCGGCCATTACACCCATATTTTTATATAGAACTATACAAAACTAACATAAAAAAACTATTTCTGATATTTGTTTTACACGGAAACGATACCAAATACGTCCTGGTAGACTTAACTGACCAGCAATAAAGAAAGAAAAGAGGGATACTTGGCCGTATTCACTCCGCTCTCCCGCCTCACAGGGGACGAATCTGACTTCCCTCCACATCTGAAAATAATCACCAAAGAACACTCTATCTGTGGTAAAAATTTCATGCTTGTAACCCGATGCGCACAATTATGTTAGAAAACAGCGGACTAACAACTCTACTATTGTAAAAAAACACGATTCGGTCCATCCGTTTGGGAGCTACGATGCCACAGACAGACACATATACGCAGATAAGTACAGTCAACCAATTTGATTCCTAGGCCATTTCGTACCTTGTCACAGTGAACGTTAATATGAAAGCCGCTTGAAATCTCACAATCATTGCCATTGTTTCTATTGTGGCCTAGAAATCAAATTGGTTGACTGTTCTCATTGATACATTGATGCATTGACCGTCATTAAAAATAATGAGACATTACATGTTTCATTAATTTACAGATACACATGTTAAATGTATAACGACCCTCTTTTTTCGTTGGGGATAAAAAGAGCAATCAAAATCTGTACTGTACAGCATTCCCTTTACATAGCAATCTCAAAGGAAGATACGGGGAGAGGAATGAATCAGTCGAATTTAACGTGTCCCATTTGATAAAAGAATATGCGTACGTTGACATTTATAGACGTAATTTGTATTTAGGGATCCGTAAAAGACTGTGTTAACCTTGAAATTGACAATCTTTACAAAATACCGGAGCAGAGCTACGAAGGTTATTCAAAATACAATAAGAAAATGAAAAATTTAAAACACCCCCTACATAAGTAGCTGGTTATCATGAGATTCTCATTCAATGAGTGATATAAAAAAAATGCTACTACGACAGATACACGTAAACTTATAACACCCCTCTTTTTTCGTCGGCGGTTAAGGCGAGGTTCTTCAATCGCGCGACGCTACCCCCCCTTTTACCCCCCGCCCCTCCCGCGCAAAAACTACGATTGCCGCTCACGCCGTTAACTCTGCGACAGAGGTCACGCGTGCCAGATTCTCATTCAATGAGTGATATAAAAAAAATGCTACTACGACAGATACACGTAAACTTATAACACCCCTCTTTTTTCGTCGGCGGTTAAGGCGAGGTTCTTCAATCGCGCGACGCTACCCCCCCCCCCCCCCCCCCCCCTTTTACCCCCCGCCCCTCCCGCGCAAAAACTACGATTGCCGCTCACGCCGTTAACTCTGCGACAGAGGTCACGCGTGCCGGCCACAGTGTAATATAATTTACAGTAAAGTTGCGATTGAAGTTACTTAGTTTAATACAAGAATATGAGAATTTGTTTGCGTTACGATTTAAAGTTAATAATTTTAAGTATTGCGTCATATTTTTCTAGGGAATCCTAGAAAACTAGTATGGGGAATGAAATGACTGGGACAGGGTGGCGCGTGACGGTTCTGTATGATAATACTCTTACTTATTCTGTGTCGAAGGTCCAAACTAATCCGCCAGTTTTTTTGTCATACTGTTTCCCAATAGAAAACGGACTAACAGTTCCAGAATTACAGCTTAGTAAACTAAACGATACACAATTTAAAATTAATGATTGATGATTTTTATAATTTAGAATGTGATGAGGTATCCTTATTGTGAAATGATATTTTCACCTCACCAGCTCAAACATGGCGATTTGCTGTCAGATAACAGTGAACAAAATGCGATTTTGTTTCGAGCGTGAGTAGAAAGTAGCTTTTTAATTTTTTCAATATCTGACAACGAATTGTCATTCTTCAGCCAAATATGAATTATAAAATTCTAATCATTTGAATCTCGATGCACTCTGTTTCTTTCATATGTATATAAAAGAGAGGGATAGAAACTTATCAATTTGAAATTCGATTTTCGAATCCGACCTCGATTGAGAACAGTTCGGATAGGTACGCGTTATACCAAAACAATAATTAAAAACACCCGAAAAAGTTTTAATTGCAACGTATATTTTTTTCTTTATTATATTTTTATTTAACGACCGAATATTAAAATGATTGTGCCTTTTATATAAAACAATTGATCATTGCTCAAATATAATAAGATTTTTCACCTTATTACTTATTGTAAATTATATTTACTTATTGTAAAATATAATTTATAATTTCGCCATTTATCATAGATGCATATTCGAAACGTACCTTAAAAAATATCGAGTTCATATTGTAATTGTTATTTTCTTTTGCATATATTTTGTTTGGTGTTTTAAGAGTAAAAAATTAATCAATGTATAAACAAAATCTCGTAATATAATAATGTATTTATAAATAAACACGTCATGTATCTGCTAAATCTTCCAATTTGATCAAATAATGACAATAACCGTGTTGGTTGGTTGATTATAATTTCAATTAAATTATATTGGTATTCCTTTTTAAGCAGCACTTATCTATTTTCTGATTAATGATATTATTGAAATCTGCAACAAAGACTATAAACATACGTTGGAAGAAAAAACACAAAATATCGAATATGTTCTCGCTGATGAGGTGAAAATTTGTGTGTGCTACATGAGAGCAAAGTTTTTTGCATCTCGTGCTGTTGAGTCCCTCGCTACACTCAGGATTCTAACATAGAATCACTCGCTACGCTCGTGATTCAAACGTAGAATCATTCGCTTGCTCGGGACTCAAAATCAGCACTCATAACAAAAAACAACTTTGCTCTCTTGTTGCACAATTAATAACTATTATTATTCCGGTTACTAATTTTTTTTTGTGTTTGACATTGTGACAGTTATTATTATTTTGTTATGATTTGGGAGTAACTCCTAATATAATTATGTGTTTAAACATACCGACACGATTTTCACACATTATACTCATTCGAACAAAACGGGACTTAATCTACCAACTAATGCTTTGGTTTAAAAATGCCACTAAACCTGAACATAACCACAAAGTGCATAAATTCTTAGCTTCAATATTAGCTAAGATCCGGTCAATTGTTCCAATCAAAGCATTACTTGGATACGGCTGCGGTTATAAGAACCATCTAGACAGACCGGCTTTTGAAAAAAAAAAGTGTTCTAATCGGTACATCTGTTTGGGACTTACGATGCCACACAGACAGGTACAATGATACACATGTTAAACTTAAATCAAATCTCTTTTTTTTGTCAGGGGTTAAAAATACTTCAAGCACAAATAAAATTCAATTTTCAGCTTCGATCGGCGTCAATCAATTTTAACTAACGACGTCGAACGTTCCGTTTCCACTTAAAGATAAATCTAATTTGCTTTAAAGCTGGAATAAAATATCGTGAAGTATTTTTTTAAGAAATCTAATATTCTTCTCATGCTTAGTACCGGGTATTTACTTATTGAGCCGCATCTTTCATAAGCTCGTAATATTTGCGTATACATAATATACCCATTACTGAGCTTCAGAGGAAATTTTCACTAAAGGGCAAATTATTTTGTAGTGGATAATTTATCGATTTTATCGATTTTCACCAATATACAGAAATAGTAGGTACATGAATCGAAACGCAAGATTTGGTCACAACACAGCTTTAAAAGAGAACACGTAATACGTAACTTTTTATGTAATGATTTAATAATTATCAGTACATACTTCAATAATTGATAATTATCATTAAATACTTCAACACCATGATACGAAAAAATATAACATGAACTCTATTGTATCAAATAGAAAGTAAAAAACGTTAATAGATAATAGAAAATCCACTATGACATTGCTTGTTTTTTTATGAAATTCAATAAGTCGTGCAGATTTACGTTATATTATGGGTCCAGAGATGTAACAAATGTGTGTAAAAAAAAATATCATACTATAGACTTCAAAGACTTCTAATTAAAAGGTCGGTAGTAGTATTTTATGTAACTAGAGACCCGTTGCGGCGTCGAACCGAAACACGTTAAAATGATGTTTTCAAAACGTTAAAACATGCCAGGCTAGAGCCAGGCCTGATAGCCAAGTGCCAGCTTCATCGTGACAACTTTTTCAACTCTTTTGTAAAAATAACTTGTGCATTAATGGCATGTGATCTGCTGATCTGTTTCACAAATAAAATGCATATTATTCGATTTATGGAAAAACATAATTCATGACAATAGTCCCATAATGAATAATGGTAGAATTTCAATTTGTTGTTCATTCTTCAGGACATAAATTTATCGGTTTGATCGATTTCTATCAATTTCCAGAAATAGCACTTGAATCGAAACGATTTGGTAACTCACTACGCAGGTTTTAAAAAGGAAATGATGGAGTGCGTAACTGTTTATGTATTCATTTATAATCGTAAATACTTATTGATAATAAAAAATGTTACATAAACTCAATTGTATGAAATAGAGAGTAAAAACTTTTATAGATACACGAAAAACCACTATTATCATTGCTGGTTTTTTTTTATGAAATTTAATAGATCGTGCAAATTTTCTTAATATGGGTGCTGCCATGTCATCATCATTTATTCAATAACAATTACACATTGTGTTTGAAATTCTAACGCTAGTTATACTTAATCAAATCCTTCTTACTAATCTAAATAAATTACTGACCAACAATAACTCCACCATAAAAAAAATGTGTCTAATATGTGTGATAAAAAAATCCAATATATAAAACAGCTACAAATGTTTGAAAAAAGAATATAAGATATTTTTTTTTTCAATAAATTGAGAGCTGAAGGCCTAATACCCGAATTCGAAATTCAAGCTTTCGTGACTTTCCTCTCATTGAAATAGTGTCTGACAGAAGAGTGAGGGAGATGCTATCTATACTCTCAAGTCTATGATATAAACCTAATTTTAAGGTTCCTTACCATAGTCGGTAAAAACGGAAGCCTTATAAAATCAATTTGTTATGTTGACTGCAGAATTTGTTTTTTTTTTTTTATTTTGAATGAGAATAAGAATGATCTGCCAGACGTCATTAATTCAAATATGATTTATTCTTGAGCGCGTCGATTTTTTTAAATTTGCATCATACGTAGGTTATTTCTACCATCAAGTTTCGCATGTTAGGGTAACATGTTAATTATTCCACATTGCCAACTCGTCCACAATGTCAGATCGTCTATATTCCCATCTGGGTCACAATGCCAACTTGTCCACACACCCAACACGTCCACATTGCCAACTCATCTGCATTGCCAACTCGTCTATATTACCAATTCGTCTCCATTGGCAACTCGTCCATATTCCCAATTCATCCACTATGCCAACTCGGCCATATTGCTAACTCATCCATATTCCCAACTCGTCCACATTTCCAACTCGTCCATATTCCCAACTCGTACACAATGCCAAATCGTCCACATTGCCCACTTGTTCATACACCCAACTCACCTACATTGCCAACTCGTTAGTATACCAACTCGTCTTTATTGCCAACTCATCCATATTCCCAACTCGTCCACAATGCCAACTCATCCATATTGCTAACTCGTCCACATTTCCAAGTTGTCCATACACCCAACTCGTCTCAATACCAACTCGTCCTTATTATTAACTCGTCTTTATTGCCAATCTCGTCCATATTATCAACTCATCCGTATTATCAACTCGTCTTCATTGGCAACTCGTTTATATTCCCAACTCATCCACAATGCCAACGCGTTATTACTTGCTCGTCCACAATGCCAACTCGTCCACAAATACAACTCGTCCACATTTCCAACTCGTCCATATTCCCAACTCGTCCATATTCCTAACTCGTCCATAATGCCTAGTCGTCTACATTACCAACTCGTCCATACACCAAACTCATCTACATTGCCAACTCGTCTTCATTTCCAACTCATCAACAATGTATCGGAGGAGCAACTTGATAAGCTTGAGCGTATTCAAAACCTCTGCATCAGATTCATATTTGGATTGCGCAAATATGATCATGTTTCTAGTTTCCGATCTCAACTTAAGTGGCTCCCTATTCGTCTTCGGCGGAATTCACATATTCTGTCTCTTCTTTTTGGCATTCTCTTCAACCCTGCAACTCCCCAGTACCTCAAAGAGCGCTTTAATTATTTTTCTTCTGCTAGATGCGCAAAAAACTTTCTTTTAACTGTCCCTTCGTCCCGTTCTAAATTTTATTCGAATTCTTTCACTTTTCATTCCGTTGTGTTGTGGAACTCGCTGCCTGTGGAGCTGCGAAGTGCTAAATCCTTAGCTATATTTAAAACTAGAATTAAAGAACACTTCCTTTCTGTCCAATAAACTGTGTGAAACTGTTTTTCATCAAGTTTTCTGCTGACTGTATGTTTGTGCATAGTATTTATTTTTGTTTATGTATGTATATGTATGTATATATATATATATATATTTATATATTTAAATTTTTGTGTATATATGTATATTCAAGTTTTTATATCTATTTATGTTTTTAGATATCTGTACCTTACGATGTGTCTCATTCGCCTTTTGCATCACCTACTCATTAAACGTTTTTAGGATAAACTCCACTACCCAAAGGTTGTCTGGAAGAGATCGCTCTTTAGCGATAAGACCGCCTGTTGTCTACCGTTTTTAATTTGTTTATTTGTAATTTCTTGTGTAAACGTTTTTTGGTGTGCAATAAAGCGTACTTGTATTGTATTGTATTGTATTGTAATGTCAACTCGTCCATATTGCTAACTCGTCCACAAATACCACTCGTCCACATTTCCAACGTGTCCATATGCCCAACTCATCCACATTTTCAACTCGTCCATATTCCCAACTCGACGATACACCCAACTCGTCTACAATACAAACTCGTATTTATTATTAGCTCGTCTTTATTGCCAACTCGTCCATATTCCCAACTTGTTCATTTTGCCAACTCATTCACATTCCCAACTCGTCCATATTATCAACTCGTCCACGTTGACAAAACGTCCGTATTACCAAGTCGTCTTCATTGCCCACTATCGTCCGTGTTCCCAACTTGTTCATTTTGCCAACTCATCCACATTCCCAACCCGTCCATATTCCCAACTCGTCCATATTCCCAACTCGTCCATATTCCCAACTCGTCCATATTCCCAACTCGTCTAAAATACCAACTTATCCTTATTATCAGCTCGTCTTTATTGCCAAATCTTCCATATCACCAACTCGTCCGTATTACCAAGTCGTCTTCATTGCCAACTCGTCCATATTCTTAACTCGTTCACATTTCCCACTCGTCCGTGTTCCCAACTTGTTCATTTTGCCAACTCATCCAAATTCCCAACTCGTCCATATTCTCAACTCGTCCACATTGCCCACTCGTCCGTATTCCCAACTTGTTCATTTTGCCAACCCATCCACATTCCCAACTCGTCCATATTCCCAACACGTCTATATTGACAACTCGTCCAATTAACAACTCGCCCATATTAACAACTCGTCCATATTCCCAACTCGTCTATATTACCAACTTGTCAATTTTACCAACTCATCCACATTCCTAACTCGTCCATATTCCCAACTCGTCCATATTCCCAACTCGTCCATATTCCCAACTCGTCCATATTCCCAACTCGTCTAAAATACCAACTTATCCTTATTATCAGCTCGTCTTTATTGCCAAATCTTCCATATCACCAACTCGTCCGTATTACCAAGTCGTCTTCATTGCCAACTCGTCCATATTCTTAACTCGTTCACATTTCCCACTCGTCCGTGTTCCCAACTTGTTCATTTTGCCAACCCATCCAAATTCCCAACTCGTCCATATTCTCAACTCGTCCACATTGCCCACTCGTCCGTATTCCCAACTTGTTCATTTTGCCAACCCATCCACATTCCCAACTCGTCCATATTCCCAACACGTCTATATTGACAACTCGTCCAATTAACAACTCGCCCATATTAACAACTCGTCCATATTCCCAACTCGTCTATATTACCAACTTGTCCATTTTACCAACTCATCCATATTACCAATGTATGTAGATACATTCCCAACTTAGCTACATTGTCAAGTCGTCCATATTATCAACTCGACCACATTTGCCATCCCGTCGACATGCAACCGGAAGGACTAAGTTTTTTCTTGTAATGTACCATTTAATTTACCATAACTCATGCCATTTTCCTTGGAATTATTTTTTTGATGGACTTACATAATCATATTTATAGTAATCTATCATAACTTTACTTGTTTGAATGACGTTTAAATTAGTTTTACAATTTTTTTCTGCTTTGATTTATTGTAAAACTCGCCTATAAAAATAATCTATTCTTGAATGGCGGTCAGTTTTTCTAGTCTTTCGAGCACCAGTCCAACTCGCACTTAACCGGCTTTTTTCTCCACATTTTTAACAGGTATGTGAAAAAAGAAAACAACCTGGCAATTTAGAGCATTGACATAATAGCCCCCAATAAAAAAGACATTAAAAATTGTCAGAATATGGTTACTGTCATTCATTGTCAACAAACTGTAAAATTATTTTTGCATATTCGTACATGTTTTAAGTGTTGCGGATATTATGTTGCCGACTAAAAAATTATATTTCATCATGCTGAACAACTTATTACAGGTTTGTGCGCAAATCATGCTTATTATTATTTGGTCATCTTATGTCAAAATAGGGATCACAGGTCACGTGGTCAAAGTCACGTGGTTAGCGCACTGTAGTTTTTTCAAATCCATTTTTCAGTACCTTTCCAGGAAAAAAATAAAATTCCAAGAGTTTTATGCACCTCTCCAGCATGAGACGAATCTAATGACATAACATTTATCAAAATCGGACCATAACTGTAGATCTGATGGGATGTACAAAAATTGTTGCAGATTGAAGGTTCTTGTCCAGTACCGCGTTTAGGCCACGAGGCTTGCCGAATGGCCTAAGTAAGGTATAAGAGTTTAAGACCTAATTGTGTAACTATTGCATACAATACTTTGTATACGAGCAAAACGCAGAAAAACATTTTTTACTTCCCACTATGAAATTTTATTTTTGATGTACCTAACCTTTTTCGTTCTACTAAAACTGACCTTTTCAAACAAACATGATCGCGATGGTCATGGCTGGTGCCTCGTGATTGATATTTCTTTTTTTGGCAAGCGAAATCGACCATTCAAGGAACAGTAGCGTGTTTTTTCAAATCAAATATGCTGATGTTCTCTTTTTGAAATTCATTTGAGTTAGGTCAGTTAGGTAGTCTTATGAATATTAAAGTTCTGTAGCGGGTACTAAATTTTGGTACAGGATTAAAAAGTGTGTTGTTGTGATCTTGACTGTGAAATTAAAATTGGCAGATTAAAGTACGCGGGTATAAAAACGTGATTTCGTGCGCATGTATACTGCGTAACTTCTAGCGTTGCGCAAGTTAACTGTTTACAAGTTACAAGGACAAACTCCACCAATTAGAAGGGGTACTTATTATCTAGTCTCACTCAGCAAAGCTTTGGTGTAAACACGGTTAACAAAACGAAAAACGCGTGTATGTGTGCAAAGCAAATTGCGCATTTGACGAAGCGTCTCGGGTTTGAACCCGGCTAGGGCAAATATTTGTGTGATGAACTCGATTTGTGCTTGGGTCATTGTTGAGCTATGTATTTCGGTATATATTTATCTATATAATTATGTATGCATATCGTCGTCTAGTCCCCCTAACACAAACCTTCACGAGCTTTATTTGGGACTAGATCGATTTGTGTGAGGTGGTCCGATATATATTTATTTTTTATAAACAACAACAAAATGAAAATATATTTATTTGTTTGATTGTCTGATATAAACGACACGTTTTCGCATCTTTGCTACACATTCTCGCACACACAGCCTCACACTCTCACATTGTTACTTTTTTTTTAATGACTTGAAACTGTATCAGGGCTGTTTAGCTCTCACTACCAGTGAGTCGGACTTTGTGTTAGTACAAACACACTAGCGAGTTATTTGGAGAGGGCGACGCACAACGCGCATGTACCCTTACGAAAGAATATATTTATACTAACGTGAAAAGAAGCGACCGCGACACTTGTGTGCAGTAACAAAATTCGCGGCTATGTGTGCGTGCCGAGGGGCGAGCGTGGGCGAGTGCGGGACGCGCGCGGTGGTGAAGCGCATTCACGTGAATGCCCCGTAGAAGGATTCGGCATTACAAGCTCACCGACGCCCGAGTTACACCGATAGGCCGCTGTCGCGCATGTGCCCTTACCATGAGTTAACGTGACCGTACTCGCTAACGACAGCGTAAACGATTTGTATGGAGAACAGTACAGCGCCCCTGGCGGTTACTTTTTAGCACTACTCCTTACAAATCGTTTACGCAGTCGCTAGCGAGTACTGTCATTGTAAACTCATGGTATGGGCACTGCACCTCCAGCGCAACTGTAACACGCGACTATTTCTCTCGTGACAAATATCAAGTATCCGTCTCTACCTTCAAAGTACTGTGAGAGTGACGGGCGATGCTATGTCGCGCGACAAGAGTCGCGAAGCCAAGTTGTGTTAGACGGGGTCGATTGTTACATGAAAAACAAAATTTACAAAAAAAGAGCCGACTTAAAAATAAAAATAAAAATAACCCGTTCAAGTACAGATTACGTTTGACCAAGTTTGACTCACCCTTTGAAGTCGGTCCCAAACCACTCAATTATTTTATTTATGTATTATAGTTTACGTGAGGTTTGGACCTTTTTTTTTTTGCATTTTAGTGATTCATTTAAAATACTTATGGCGGGGGTGATCTGGGGGGTCTTGAAGGCATGCATCTCGTTTGAATTATCTCCTAACTCCTAACCGTTAAGGAGTTGTACCTTCCATCATCAGCTCAGCATTGATGCCTATCAGCAAAATGATGACTGTCATATGCAAATACTGAAATAGTTTTAGAAAATATATGAAAAACATTATGAGTGCCTATAAAATTTCAGGAATTCCTTCGATTCCTTATGGATCTCGTCATCAGATCTTCACCAAAATTTTATGGGACCAACTTGGAGATGTCTATTCATGAACCTAAAAATAATTTTTCAAATCGACTCATAAATGACGGAGTTCTGAGGTAGCAAACATAAAGAAAAGTGCGTGGGGGCCCTCCGCGCGAATAAGAAAAAAAAGAAAATAGGAAGGGGTAGAAATTGTAATTTCAAAAGAGAAAACCTAACAATCAATTGATATTCACAAGAGACGTACCTTGACATAACCTTAAATCCGTCGCATTGTCCGTGGGATTGTTGCGTTGAACGTTTAACGCAACAGTGCTTTCCTACCCCCTCCACGGTAGCGTTAAACGTTCAACGCAACCTTGTTGGAAGTCGCATTAGAAGTTTCACTTCAAAAAAAAAAATACAATCGAATTGAAAACCCCTCCTTTTTTTATTCGGTTAATAAGCTGAACCGGGTCGCTTTACAATCAGAACATACCAGCATGGACGATGGCAGCTGTACTAGGATCGTAGATCTCGTCGTCGACAGCGACAACGGCGTAGTCGCCTGTCTGTAGCAATCCTCGTCGCTGCAGCACTTTCACGAAGTCGACCAGGGCAATATGCTCGCCGAGGAACACGTATACTGCAAATTAAATTATGCTCGTACATGATTTCTGAATTGTTTGAAAGTATATTTAGCTACAATCTTATTAAAACTTCCGTAGGACAGTAATTAATTGTATCAAGCGTACGCGTAACGTTACTTTGAGGAAATTGTTATTACCTAATTTTATTAAAACAATGATATTGCTTTGCTAATTCGCGATATTAATATCGTGACAGTCACTTAGTGCTAACTCGTTGCGTATTTTTTCACGCATTTGTACATTTAATTATTGTTTTAATTTCCGTAAGACATCACACGGATATTATAAAAGCGAAAGTTTGTGAGTGTGTTTGTACTTTGTGTGTATGTTTGTTACATCCTCACGCTCAAACGGCTGGACCAATTTTGTCAAAATTTGGTATGAATGTAGCTTTCACCCTGGATTAACACATAGGCTACTTTTTATCCCGAAATATGTAGTGTTCCCTTGGGATGAGCGGGTAACACCGCGGCGTAGCTAGTATTTATAAACGGTTTAAAACTTACGTAACCAACGGTTTACCTACTAACCGCGGGGCTGTCTGGTTTCGAAACATGTCGGGTTGTTACTGTTAATGTTTACATGAGTTTTAAAACGATATCTAATTTTAATGAAAAAATTAACTTTATTCTGCAAGTAAACCACAAGGGCACTTTATATTCCGTTTTTTTTTTATTACATCTCTGAGTCTACCGGCATTTCACTATTTCACTAGAGGATACCACTGTCGAGAAGAAACGCCGAAAGAAACTTAACAGTCACTATGTTTTTCAGAAAAGATAAGTACCCAACTATTACAGTAATATGAACTTAACTTAATTTGTACATATCTCAAGAATTTAGGCGTACCTATACGTAGTCCTCGAAGAAAACATTAAAAGTGTATTTTATGATAGGTATAAATAAGGAAAAAACGTAAGTATAAAATGGAAAGTACAAGAAAGTATGACGGTTTATCACAGTTAATATATGCTTTCTTATTAGAACTCTCTTCCATTTCCGACCAAGGGCATCAGCTTTTCCCCACTCCCATTTTATTTCAAATGAAACTGAAGTGAACTAAACTCGTAAGTCGTGAAAAAAAAATATGGTCAAACTTGTATAGATTTACTTGGAAGGCGAAACTGGAATGTTCACTTTTATAAGGACACCAAAATAGTGAAGATTATTCCTGAGAAATCAACTAATGAACAATGATCAAGGATTGCTCGTTTCAAGTCTTAGAGAGCTTTAAACCAACCGGAGGCGAATTCGCCGTATATTTCCAAGTAAAAAAATCTGCCAAAACTTGAGGGGGGCGAGGTAACACACATATTATCAATCTGCATACACATTCAAAACTCTCTCGTTTTCCTACGCACCCACACTAAAATAATACACCTTAAATAAGCGTTGTACTATTTTCGTCACACTAATGCAAATTCCACACAAATGTGCTTAAGTGTTATTTTTGTTTGCAATTTCAAACAAAATATAGGAACCAGTAGGCCTTATTATTTTAAATATAAAGACGTCAAACGCCAATATATAATTATGTGGGTAGATAAAGTAGTGTATGTAACTGTATATATAATTAGGCATTAAAACACTCGTGTGATGTTATTATGAAACTTGCCTTCGGCTCGTTTCATAAACCCACACTCGTGTTTAATACCCTTCATTATGTACAGTCACATAAACTACTATTATTGATTTTTTTTAATTAAAACTTTCCATTGAAATGATATTCCATCTTTTTGTTTAGACGTAGCAGAACTTCTTTTATTTACACACAAAAACAGTACTTCATGTAGGTTTTTTCATGGAGTTTCACATCCATTGAGAACGATGATCAAAATAGGTTACTGAAGTAGTTTTATACAGGGTGGAACATTTCTAAGAACTTTGGTAACAGCATAGTATCATCTAAGTGATCTACAATCGACCTATTGTAATTGTAAAGCTGGATTTAAAAGTAAAAAAAAAAAAACATCAAATAAATTATGTTAATGTCAGTGACAACCCTACTTATGAGAAGTTTTATTTACATTTTAAATTGACACCTGTCTTTAACTTAAGCAATGTTCAAAAGTTCCTAGGATTGATATGAGCAGATTTTTACATTAACGTTTAACAAACTGTATCTCAAAAACGGATATAAAATATTTATATTATAGTTTATTGGTGAAAATTAAAGTAGGTACTCAGCCTGGACAATTTCCTATTTGCTCAAAAGTCCCTCGATTTGTTCCACCCTGTATAACCACTCTGACCGACGGTCTTGTTTGTACTTTTGTCAGAGGGTAACGCCTCCTGTCAATGGCCACTCCGGTTGGTTTACTTGGTTTAATGCTCAAAGTTTCAAGTACTAAAGTTGGCGGTAAACTTCTTGAGCTTGACTGCGCAGTAGCCAATTTACGTAAATGTATATACGCAGATCCGCCATTTTTGCTCGAGAAGTTTGCCAACTATACTATAGGCTGGGTACAATTTTTGGAAGACTATTTAATTAAATTATTATTTGATAGTCCTTTCAGTGAGTAACGGTAAGTTCTTAAGCATAATTTTCCAAAATGTTTTTTTAAGTTGTCAATGTGATAGTTCGCAATTAAAATTGGCTGAAAAGACCTTTGCCTTCGAAACCAAATTAAAAAAAAAAAAAACTAGTCGGTGGTTGACACTAAATGAATATCACAATTTCAACTGTCTGACCTGACACTGACATGTGTCAGAATTTTAATAGTTTGACTGTTGTGTGTCAAAATTTTAACGACTTGACATTGACAAATGCTATCAACATTTTTTTTAACAAGGACCAACGAAAAAAAACCTGTAAGTGCGAGTCAGACTGGCGCATCGAGGATTCCGTACAAATAATCACGGTTCATAAGATACAGCCTGGTGACAGACGGACAGACAGACAGACGGACGCACAGCGGAGTCTTAGTAATAGCGTCCCGTTATATGATATTGGTGCGAGTTAACTTAGTTGTTGCTAACTTCAAGCAGATTTGCAACTTTGGTAAGCGATAACAGATGTTGTGAAACTTATTGACGCAATCTCTGGGAAGGGTTTAATATTTCTGTACATTTTAATCTTATTGGAATAACTTTGCATCTTGTGAATATAAATCTGAGCTACTGACATCCCTAACGTGAGAAGCTGAGAACGGGACCAATAAACATGAGTATGGCGACGCGGTTGGTGGAGAGGTTAAACAACTGCCTACTGAGTTGACGGTCCTGGGTTTGAATCCCGGCAAGGGAAAATTTGTGTGATGAACTCGAATATTTTTGCCTGGGTCATGGATGTTATTTGTATTTATCTATGGTATGTTTAACGTCGTCTAGTGTCCATAACCCAAGCCTACTAGAGCTTACTGTGGGACTAGATTGATTTGTGTGAGGTCTGGTTGTCTGATATTTATTTATGTAGGTATGTACGATAAGAAGAACTTCCTGGGTACGAATCCCGGCCTGGCCAAATATTTGCGTGATGAACTCGAATATTTGTTTCTGGATCATGGATATTGTATTTATATATTATGTATATTGTCGTCTAGTACAGTACCCATTGTACAAGCATTGCTTAGTTTGGGTCTACATCTATTTGTGTAAGATTGACCTTTAATATTTTTTTCTTTTTAGGGTTCTGTAGTCAACTAGGAAACCTTATAGTTTTGCTATGTCCGTCTGTCCGTCCGTCCACGGCTTAGCTCCGTGATCATTATTAGTACTAGAACGCTGAAATTTGGTATATGTGTAGGTATATGTAGACATAACGCCGACAAAACGATAAAATAAAAACTAAAAAAAATACCTTTTTTTCGGGTACCTCTCGTACATTTAAAGTGGGGGTGATTTTTTTTTTTAGTTCTATAACTATGGTGTGTGGTGTCGTTGAATAGGTAATTTCAAAATAATAGGGGTCTCTAAACATTATTTTATGATAGAGTCAGCAGTTTTGTTAATATTCGCTCCGGAAATCCAAAAAATAGCGTGGGCAAAGTCATGAAAATGAGGCCTTAGAAGTACTTTCAATGAAAACTATATTGAATAAAATCGGTCAAGCCGTTTTTGCGTTATCGCAAAATTTCTTAATTTTCTTTAAAATGACGTAAGTGCCGCGAGCGCTACCTTATACTTTACGATTACATATTTTATTACGGAAATGAAGACGTTTAAGTGCGATTCGGACTCGCACACCGAGGATTCTGTACAAACTATGAAAGCACCGTCGCCATACATCGACATGGTCGGGATTAAGGTAAGTTGGGATAAGACGAACATAGTTTATTGTCTACTGGGGTAAGACAACAGTTAATCTAGTTATTGGACTGTGGAAGAGGGAAGAAGATATTTAGTTTTAATATTTATATGTTTTTCTTTTGAATAGTTTTTTATTCAGTCCTTAACTTTTATGAGGTTTATATAAATTTATTTTGTTGCATGATGTGACGCCTAGAGACCATGTAGATCTCTAAGAAATGTAAATTTCATAATTATTTTGTAGCACCAGTTATTTACTTTGACGCCTTGAGCCCTTATACATATCAATGGAATTAAATTATTTCATTGCATTTCGTGACGTTTCTGAAAAATCACTTTATTTTATATTGTTATAATGATTACTGTAAACATTGATTTGGATAATCTTGTACATCTCCTCTAACATAATCAATTACCTAGTTATAATATAATTTTTATAGTTTTAAGTATAATTTACGAAAAACTGACTTACTATTTTTATATAATCTTTTTATCGATTCTATCTTTTATGTAGAAATACCACATTTTTTTATTTTTATAAATATTGACACAAAGTTAAATTAAGAAATAAAAATAGTATGTGATCGACTAGAATCTAAGCAGGATTTGAACCTCCGACCTCTACGTTTCCGGCGTATTGCTCTCCCACTACGTCAATCACACCAAATCTTTCATTCCATAATTCTTACACTACTGGAGCGCCCTCTGCGTCATATGTGTTTGATTTTTTTTTATTTGTTATTTACCTTTGTGTCGATATTTGTAAAAAGGAGTTACAGAGTTTCTTTCGGCTTTCTTCTCAGGTAGATGTTAGAGGAGTCGGTAGATTCAGAATCAGACATGCATAGAGAATAAACGTTTTGAATTTGATTTTGTGGCAGTCTTCCCCCGGTGATATTTTTAAGATAACCTTACAACATACAACAAGTACTTAGGTATATTACTACCTCTGGTCTTATCAAAGGTTTGATCAACAATTTTCTCCATGTTGGAAATGTTCAGCGGTATGTAGTCGGGGAAGTGATGTTCGGCTGTCACTGTCATGCCGTGCTGCTTCGCCAGCTCCTGTGGGCAAAATATTATATTAATTAATATGTGTACCCACTATAAATAAAATAAAATAAAAAGGCCATTTATTCTACTACTACTACTAAATAGGATAAATATAAACAACATATAATAAAAATAATAATTTCGCGGCTAAGTAATAGTCGCCTCCTGGGCGTAGGCCTCCCCGGTTTCTTTCCATAGCTCTCTATCTCTAGCTTTTTTCATCCAGTGTGGTCCGAGTCTTTCCGTGAACATGTCTGACCATCTTTTATATGGACGACCTCTCGGTCTTCTACATCCATTCTATAATTGTTTTGGACCATCTTTTGTTGTCCATTCTACATACATGGCCCGCCCAGTTCCACTTCAGCAACATTATTCTGTAGACGATAGCAGTCCTTTCCCTAACAGCTTAATTACTGATTCTATCTGAAAGTTTTATTCCCAACATACTCCTATTCATTTTGCGTTGACTGACTGCTAGCTGACTTCATCACATTTTCTTAATTAACACATTCAATACCGGGAACCCGCTCCGTGAGCGCTGTGCTCGTAGTAGATTTTCGCTACATACGCATTTCCCCATGTTATCGGCTACGCGCGTAGTGCTACGAAATTGTTGGCAGTGAATGTATTAACGACCCACTTTGACAGCCATATGTTAAACAATGTATATAGATATCTATATTAAAACCTTTGTTCTTCGTAATTTCTATAGAACAGCTAAAATATTTGGAGTCAGGTTATAAGTAAAATACTTCAGTGTTAATGATCAGGTCAGTTATAAGTAAGTGATGATCGAAAAATAGATACTGAAATCACGCACAGGACTTACACTCGTGAACGCGAACTTACAGGTGTAATAAATGATAGAAAATATCCACCAAGATTAAAAGGCAAAGTTTACAAGACTGCCATAAGACCCGAAATTCTATTTATATATGGTTCTGAGTGCTGGACTAGCTATAAACAAATATCACCTGAACAAACGGCACGCTGCAGACTGCTGTCAGCTGAGGGTGAGGCCTGTTCAGAACTCTCATGACCAAACTTGCCAAATAGCATTGGCTAAAAATAGAACCTTTGTAATTTATTCTGTTCATCGGGCGAGGTTAATTACGCTGCTATAACGACAGTCTGTTTCTATTAAGACGACCTAATTTGAAACATAAACTCGGTCACGTTGATTTATGATATGACATGACCCGATCCCCCTAGGTTAAGCAGTTAGCCTAGTTTTTATAAATTTATTTGTAATGTCTCATTTTTTTATGTGGGTACACCACTATTTTTATGTCCAACAGGTAGCTTCTATTTTTCTTTAAGTTTTGATCTTTGTATTAATGGTTTAAGTTAGCCTAGTTGTTACAAGGGGCGCTCAATGTATCCTTTCCGGTCTTACAGAAAGTCTACATTAGCGTGTTGTTATGACTTTGTTTTAACGCGTATCGCAATAATAAATAAGTACCTAAGCTTCTTTGTCCACTCATCATATTGACCAATAAAAAACATCCCTTCCCTTCTTTATGCTTCTTTTCTATACTTTTCCATGCCTACATAATAATAATTTTAATTGCAGTTGTAAACCAATAGAAAGAGTTAATTTTATTACCTATCTCGGAATGAAAGTAGACGAACACTTTTCCTGGTCATCTCATATACATTTTATTCATGAAAAATTGAGACTTCTATTAGGCAAATTTGTACTTTTAAGCTATGGAGTACCTGCAAGCACCCTTAGATGTTTTTACATAAACAACAAAACTAAAAATAAATGTAGATCTTACTATAAATAACTTTGTAAAATTTGCAATATTTTACCGGTTAGCTTAAAACATAAATACCTTCTTGCCATAACTAACCATAGCCACCAAGAGCATAGCTCAGAGGCATCCACAATCCAACCTGTACAACATATCCATAACACCAAGTCTATGACTTCTGGTAAACTATTGGTACCAAGGTTAAACAATTACACCCTAAAAAAACGGATTCCGTACCTAATCAATAGTTTACTGGAGGAAATACGACGACAGCCAAATAAAAAAAAGTTCAACAGAATGTTAAAAAACACTTTTTCACACTACTACCGTAATACATACTTTGTACCTAAAATAGAGATTCCCTATCAGAGATCCCACAGTCAAACCAGCTACCTGGTTTTGTGGGACAATGTAGGTATTTAGATTGAAGGAAATTGTAAAGTTTCTAATAAATAAATAAATAATAATAAAAGTGATAAAAGTCCTCTATGGGAGCCCTTTGATTCGTAGAAAATGTTTTCGTCGGATGTATCATTTCGCCGAAAAATCGTTTCGTAGAATTTTTATCCTTCTGTAGTCATACATTTTTCATAACTCTTGCAAATATCATCCTATTGATTAGGTTAGGTTAGGTTTGTATTATAACAATCTCAAATAGTCGACGGTTGCAAAGAAAAATGGCTTTCTACGAAATGATTTTTCGGCAAAATGAAACATTCGACGAAAAAAATTTCTATTCAGAAAAAAATCTTAACAGCACGATTTAGGATTTGTATAGGCATGCAGCGCCATCCGTTGTTAAAAAAATCTTTGTCATCTTACACGTCCAAACGGTTGGACGGATTTTAAACAATTTTTATACAAGAATAGCTGGACATCCTGAGATGGTTGCAGAGTACTTTTTACCCTTATTGGTAAAAGACGTCCTGAATATATCCTTCCGCGTCTTACAGTTGGTACTGTCTTTTACGTATCACTATATACCTAGTATAAAACAAAGTCGCTTCCTGATGTCTGTCTGTATGCCCTTATGTATGTCTTTAAAACTACACAACGGATTTTAATGCGTTTTTTTTAATAGATAGAGAGATACAAGAGGAAGGTTTATATGTACAAATTAAGGCATAATTTATCAGCATTGCACTCGTGCGAAGGTTCATTGTGTGGAGTAATGATTTAGTGACAATAATAAATTTCTTATAATTCAGAAATGATATTTTCTCCAACTGGCTTGGAAATGTTCCCATTAATGTAGTAAAACTGGACCCGAATCGTTCATTATTTTTATAAGGCGTTAATAAAAATTAAAAAAAATATATATATTATTGGCCTAAGCCGAGAAATCAATATTATTTAACCTATTGACCGCCAAGCGGTCTATCAATTTACCGTGCCACTGACGCCAGAGTAAAAAAAAAAAGGTGCCCCAAAATCAACAGGGATTGAAAAATACTTGTAGCGGTTAGAATTATAAAGTTTTTGATCATTGAAATTTGTACGGCTGTGGCCGACGTGGCGTCAGGGGCACGATTTTTTGTTGACGGCCACAGCCGACTGTGGCGGTCAAAAGGTTAAATAAGACGATTACGTAAAAAACACATCTTCCGTTTATGACGTCTCATACAAATGAGGGTATACTCTTAATTTGGCCGGTTACTGCATTTTTACTTTTTTTCAAAGACTGATAATTCACCATACATCCAATTGTCCACTAAATTTAAAAAATAAAAACTAGTATAAACTTTTTAATTGTTATCTGCGTTTAGTTCTTCCACTGAACATTTTTGTGCTCTGCTACTGTCAATGTATTTTAAATATCGACAAATTTCGAAAAACGGAAAAACAATTTAAATGATAATCTTATTTGCGGTTAATTTATTTTCATGATTCTTAGTTAGGCGCGCTTTTCCCAGTAGACGCCGAACTCACTCATTTTCAGACTCGTCGTAGACGTTTAATCAGTGTTTGAAGATTATGAAAAACATATATATCATACTTAAGGATCTTCTGAATATGAAATCGTGTTCAGCAACATGATTGGAAACATTTCGGTCGATAGAAAACGATCCCAAAGTTACCTCTATTCGTAATATCTTTTCTATAGAATGGCTAAAATACGAACCTTTTTTACCCGTTTTTGCGTAAATGTATAGATACTAACATTATCTAGTTGAAATGGATGGGATTTTCTGAATAAAATTATTTATTTAATCACTAGGACTAAATATCTACTAAAACTATGAGGGCGATAGCTCGCGGTGCCATTTCAGTCGCGCTTCGGCGCTTGAAGGGGATGGACCTGTGTCAATTTGTTCCGCGCGACCACGTGATCGCATTTACGAATTATTGTTCCAAAAAAATGAGAAATAAAGCAGCACAACGTAAACAAAAAGCTTTTCATATAATAACACGAATAAAAAAAGACAATGCTCGAGCAAGGAATGCCAAAAAGTAAGTTAATGTTTTATTTATAATAAATTAACAGAACCGAACATAAATGTCAAAAAGTGGCACGGTTGACATGTTCAAGTATATGCTAATAACGCTTTATTTATAATTTAAAACAACATAATTACTTCCTACAAAAGAACTCATTGCTCAAAGCATTAAGTGTCAAATTGACTTACGTACTTATTACCACAAATATTTTTCATCTGAATTAAGTTTTTTAGCGTATTCTGACTTATGTCTCTTGTCAAACTTGGAACATGTATTTAGTACACAGTTAACATATATCAGTAATTTAAGTCCCTGCCTGGGGAAAAGGCATGATTATTTATGTTATGTAACCTAGATATAGGTAAGTAAAAAAAAATTGGGCAAGTGCGAGCCTGACTCGCGCATGAAGGGTTCCGTACCTATACATATATATATAATCTATAACAAGTTTGTTGTATGGGAGCCCTCCTTAAATATTTATTTTATTTTATTTTTAGTATTTGTTGTTATAGCGGCAATAGAAATACATCATCTGTGAAAATTTCAACTGTCTAGCTATCACCGTTGTCGAGATACAGCCTGGTGACAGACGGACGGACGGACGGACGGACGGACGGACAGCGAAGTCTCAGTAATAGGGTCCCGTTTTTACCCTTTGGGTACGGAACCCTAAAAACTGTACTTTACAAATGCTCCTCAGTACTTGTTCTTTCTTAAGGCCTTTAGCAACAATCGACTCCTAGGTAAGGTATGTAGTATATTTTTACCCGACAGCGCGACGCAAAGGAGGGTAATGTGTTTAGCGCAGTCTGTTTATGTATGATAGCACCTTTGAGATTATTTCACATTTAAAAGTATCTAAAAAAACAAATAATTTTATTAATTGTATCTAGAGGCACGCCATTGCCCCCTCCAACTCGAGAAAACGCGCTTACCGGCACACCGCAACATCCTTTTCCTTTTTTCGAAGCCATTCAGACCATTTTCAAACCCCCTGTATTTCGTCGTGAACAAAGCTAGAAGCCTGAATTTTCAGTAACTAGGTGGGCATAGTATAACCTAGGCATATTCCAAGTTACATTCAATTTGAACTAGTAAGTTAAGAATTATTGCGAGTCAAAGTTCCTTAATTTTGTCACTCACTAATTCACTGACTCATTTACACACGATCATACGAATTCTAAGTTATTTCCAGCAGACACACAAGCTTGAAATTTTGAACTCTATTACTGTTTAGTGTACAGTTATGCGACCTGCATAGGAAAAATTGTATTTCCTTATGAACCCTATAAAAAATACTCGATTACAAAGTCGATTTTGCGGTTCATATAACCTTCGGTTTAGATACTAAAACCTCAGGCACAGAATTTATACATACAGAATGGACACGCACACCCCCGTGCCGAATTGAGTTACCTCACCCCGCAGGGGCAGTGAGTTGGAATCGTTTTTTCTGCGTACATAATTTTGAAATGGTCGTGTGCACAGGCATAGGTAGAACAATAATGATGACTCGTCAAATGATGATGCTGCTGGTGATAGTAATGATGATAATGATGATGGTGGTGTTGTGGGTCATGCTTATGATGACGATAGTGGTGGTGTTGTTGATGATTGTGTTGTTGTTGATGATTCTGATGATAATGATGGTCATGACGATGATGGTGATTAGGAATGATGATGGCGGTGTTGATTCAGATGGTAATGGTCATGGTGATGACTGATAATGAATAATGACGATGATTGTGATGACAATCCTTGTGGTGATGATGGGTCATTATGGATCATGAGAGTGATCATGAGAGGAATCAAGAGACAGATCATTATGGATGCTAAGGGGGATCATGAGAAGGAGGAGCCGGCGGTCCCGGGTTCGAATCCCGGCCAGGGCAAATATTTGTGTGATGAACTCGAATATTTGTGCTTGGGTCATGGTTGTTCCATGTCTTTAAGTATATATTTATATAAGTATGTATATCGTCGTCTGGTACCCATAACACAAGCCTTCTTGAGCTTAATTTGGGACTAGATCGATTTGTGTGAGGTTGTCTGATATTTATTTATTATTTATTTATTTATCTAGGGGCACGACAATGCCTCCGCTAAGTCATTATTTACCATGAGATCGTTATGGATCATGAGAGTGATCAATATGGATCATGAGGGATTTTGAGAGAGATCATTATGGATCATAAGAGGAAGTGACAAGTCTGTGCGGTTTACATCTAGTTCACGTCGACTCCGCCACTGCAGAGTATAATAGAATAAGAAGTATTTACCGTCTTGCCTTGCCAAAAAAAGGAGGACCACTTAAAAAAATGAGATCCCATCAAAAACATAACATGCACGCAAGTCTCGCAACCATCTACCGCAAAAAATTGTGAGATACAATATAACACCAAGTCAGTTAATTTATTTATTAAGTGACCCCAGGCCTATATTACAACATTGACATACATTTTCACAGAATTACATAACTAAAAACATATTGCCATGACCGTTTTAGTGCCCGCATTAATAATGTAATATATTAAACATTTTTATCTTTATAATAAAATGTAAGGACTTGGCAATCGCACACGGTAATATACTCTAGATATAATGAAAACATCTACCAAATATTATTAACGCTTTAAATGTCACGCTTAATTTATAATATGCGTAAATTCCTACTCATTGTTTCATCTTGGCCGTCCTTACTAAGATAAAAGATGGACCTGGCCACACGGGCAAAAGTGGACGACAGAAGAGAATAGAGGAAGATGAGATAGTAAAAACAGCTGAAAAAAACGGGAGGAGCAGAGCTCAACACCGAACGAAATGGCCAAACTATCTAAATTGTAAACTATTACATAAAGCTAAAAATATAATAATCACTTTAAAAGGAGATTTACTCGTGTTCCTATGTTTACAGTGCGACACAAAAGAGTAGAAAACGGATGATAAAGGAACTACAATTTTTCATACAAAATTGTTACCATATTCAAGCACTTTACGTCAAAAATGAGACAGTTGCGAAGGAAGTGGCGCCCTCATTTATTTTTTACTCTTTTGTGTCGCACTGTATGTTGCTGTGCGATGGCCAAGTCATTACATTTATTATAAAGATAAAGATGTGTAATATTAATGTAAACACTACAACGGTCATGGTAATATGTTTTTAGTTATGTAACCCGGTGAAAATGTATGTCAAAGTTGTCATATAGGCGGGGGGCCACTCTGATAGGGACTGAATAAATTAACTAACTTGGTTTTATATTGTAATCTCACAACTTTTAGCGGTAGAAGTTTACGATGCGAGACTTGCAATTTTTTACATGTTATGTTTTTGGTGGGATACTTATTCCGTAATTCCTCCACAGAACACAGTCGCAAGTAAAAACTATAAAAAATAAATAAAATTAAAACAAACATTTAGTTAAAACGTAAAATAATATTTAGTACTTCTATAGCAAGAATTCGCATTTCACTTTGAACATAAATTATAACCCGCTTTGCACCGGCCACTTAAAAAACTGCCGACTGATATCACTGTATTGTGACACCCCTCTACAGTGTACATTGCCATCGCGATTTCGCGTTAGCGATCTCGGCGAGCGAGGTCGGGGCGCGCGGGCGGCGCTCCGCGTCTTGCCGCGCACCTCACCCCCTCAATTCGGCCGTAGGGCCGGACAATATCGCCTTAAAAATTTCTCACGAAAGTTTTAATATTTTACATAGAAAACTATCGTGAGTCTCAGACATATTAAAATACTTAAACGGGTTTACTCACGTCGTAGAAGTCGAATACCGCTCGACATGTTTCGAATCGGTACGCGATTCATCATCAGGAGAGACGATCAGTCGCGGCGGCGGCCAACAAACACTGCGATTCGAAACATGTCGAGCGTTATTCGACTTCTACGACGTGAGTAAACCCGTTTAAGTATTTTAATATGAAAGTTTTAATTTTAATTATGTGATGGTATTTAATGAGTGAGTTGAAAAATAATTAGTGTACCAAACTTAAACAAATTAAAAATATAGCAGAAATGATTGTATCCAAATCAATATGAAAGTTATTTTGAACTCACGATCTTCCCCGAATGATAAAATATGGTATGGTTTCTAAAAAAAACAGTGCGTTTAGAAGTTGTTGTTTTTACTAAAATTAGGTAATAATTCGGATACCCTTGAAATGTCGACAAACGTTTCACCGAATGCTTCATTTCGTCGACAAATTTTTACTCGTATGTCATACATTTTTCCGACATTTTGTAAATTATAACCTTTAGATTAGGTTAGGTTAGGTTTGTGTTATAAAATTCAAAAATATTTTATAGTTTCAGAAAAAAATGCTTTCGATGAAATGAAAATTCGATGAAACGTTTGTCGACATTTCAAGGGTAAAACTTAATAATTATGTTTTTTTTTTATTATTGTGTTTTCATATACATAATTATAAATCTTATTCATATATTTTGTTTTTAATTCAAACATATGATTCGGACCCTATTTTTATTCATTTTCCTAAAAAAAATAAGTACCAAATGAACTTCATGGCACTGATATATTAAATTAAAAATGTAGATTGGTGATTATTTCCAAGCATATTTGGAGAAAATCACTATACAAGCCTCGGCGGGAATGTCAGTTCGCAGATTCGTACTCATCCACGAACTGACTTTTCCCTGCCTCGGCAGTAATGTACTATTTCTCCAACTTGCTTGGAAATGTTGCCATTAATGTAGTAAAACTGGACCGCGAAATCGTTCGTTATATTTAGAAGGCGTTAATGAAAATTAAAAAAAATATATATTATTGGCCTTAGCCGGGAAATCAATATTATTTAAATAAGGCGATTAAGTAAAAAACACACCTTCCGTTTATAACGTCTCATACAAATGAGGGTAATCTTAATTTGGTCGGTTACTGCATTTTTACTTTTAATTTTTTCAAAGACTTTGATAATTCACCATACAGCCAATTGTCCACTAAATTTAAAAAATAAAAACTATTATAAACTTTTTAATTGTTCTCTGCGTTTAGTTCTTGCACTGAACATATTTTTGCTCTGCTACTGTCAATGTATTTAAAATGTCGACAAATTTCGAATAATGGACAAACAATTTGAATAATAATCTTATATGCGGTTAATTTATTTTCATGATTCTTAGTTATTTATTAGAGATTTCTCACGACAGTTTTAATTTTAATAATATGATGATATTTAATGAGTGATTTGAAAATTAATAAGTGTACCAAACGTAAACAAATAAAAAATAAAACAGAAATGATTGTGTCCAAATCAATATAAAAGTTATTTTGAACTTATGATCTTCTCCGAATGATAAATATGGTATGGTTTCTAAAAAAACAGTGTGTTTAGAAGTTGTTCATATAACTAAAATTTATAATTACCTATGTGCATATTTTTTGTTATTGTGTTTTCATATATATTTAATTCTTATTCATATATTTTGTTTTAAATCAAACATATGATTCGGACCCGAAATTTTATTCCTATTCCTAAAAAAAATAAGTACCAAATGAAGTTCATGGTACTGATATATTAAATTAAAATGTAGATTGGTGATTATTTCCAAGCATATTTGGAGAAAAGCACTATACAAGCCTCGGCGGGAATGTCAGTTCGCAGATTCGTATTATTGAAGGACTCGGCTACGCCTCGTCCTTCAAAATCATACTCATCCACGAACTGACTTTTCCCGGCCTCGGCAGTAATATACTATTTCTCCAACTTGCTCGCAAAATGTTCTCATTAATGTAGTAAAACTGGACCGCGAAATCGTTCTTATTTTTATAGGTTGTTAATACAAATTAAAAATATTAATATTATAGGCCTCGGCCGGGAAATAAGGCGATTAAGTAAAAAACACACCTTCCGTTTATGACGTCTCATACAAATGAACCCTCATTTCACTCTTAATTTGGCCGGTTACTGCATTATTTGAAGTGATACATCCCATAAAAAATAACACCCTATAAAAATAACGAACGGTTTCGCGGTCCAGTTTTACTACATTAATGGGAACATTTCCGAGCAAGTTGGAGAGAAGATATATATTATTTATGTTTCAGTTTCTGTTTACGAGAGAAAGGTTTCATTAAGCTCAACGTTGGACATAAAAGTAGAATGATTGAAATTATTTAACCTAATATTGGGCGATTGCCCACTTGCCCAGTGCTCCAATAATTACAGTACCTTCTAAGAAAACAAAATTTAAAAAATAAGATAATCTATTCCACGTGTATACGATTTAAATGAGTTTCGTTTAAATTACATTTTGATGTATTTATTACCTATTTTTAGAAAGTAATTTTAAGGGAGATATTTATATCTTCTCATTAATATAATAAAAAACATCTTTGGTACTTAATATTTTCTTCGGTTTCCGCGACTGTCACACATTTAAATAAAACAATTTAAACGGATTATATCGCGTATATTAATTATTTGAGCCTCCCTGACGTTTCAGTACCTTTACAGATACCGTTGTCAAAGGTTGACTGAGAAAAACACAATTTTTCTCTGTCAAAGTTACATTTGTGCAAACTACCCATTTTGTAAATATTAATTTAAAATAAAGGTGTTCATACATGCCAGATGGGCCTAATGTGTAAAGACAGTTACACATGTGCCAGAAGGGCATTTATTATTTATTTAAAATATCTACCAGCGGTTCACTAAAGGCTTACTGAGGAGAAAGAACCGCCAAAGAAAACTCCCAGATTGCCTTATTTATTACTATAAAATACTTTTAAACAAAAACTCTACATATACTACTTTTAACACTAATTTGTTTTACACCGTTCGAGGCCCAAGGCATCCAGTCTTGTGTCTTGCTTGATCCTTGATAAGATGTACAACAGGATCCCAAGCCGGTGGTAATGACAAACCATCTTCTCTATTGAAATTGGGATATTTTTTGATTTCAATAGCCTCGCGCAACATTCTGGGAAAATATCGTTTCTCTCTGGCAAGGATTGAAGTGTTATCAAACTTAATTGAATGGTTTGGTTTGTCCATGACATGCTCGCAGACTGCAGACCTGTTGCAACGACGGTGCTTGACATCGGCTACATGCTCCTTAACCCGTGTAGCTATACTACGTTTCGTTTGGCCAATGTATGACAGACCACACTCGCAGTCCAGCTTGTAAACACCAGCACTCTGCAGAGGGATGCTACACTTCACGGGCCTCAGGTATTGAGACATCTTCTTCATCGGCTTGAAATATGTTTTAATGGAAGCCCGTTTCAAGATGTTTCCAATCCTATCCGTGACCCCTTTCACATATGGCAGGACCGCAGGTTTACGCTCGACTGTAGGAGTCTTCACACGGGGTTTCTGGTTGAGGCGTGGTATCTTGAGCCCATTGGCCCAAAGCGCACGCTTGACATGCTGTAGTTCATCAGTCAAATGGTTGGTTTTAAATCTTTGGTACTTCTTTTAAGTCACCATCTCCATTGTTGAAGATCGCGTCTAGCTTGAAATTCTAATGTTCGTCACTTGATGCACAATCCTAGTGTTTCTGTCATCAACGGTCTTGATAGATTCAGGTATTGGCAGGCCAGTGAGCGTCTATATATAAGATTTGAACAATGGGCAGGCGATCGACCGAGAGGTCTTTTTCCGTCTACCTCACCAACTACCATCATTTCCAAATTATCTGAGTTCCTGCGAGCAACGTGTCCGAAGCAGTTGAGTATTCGCAGGAAGCTGATAGTGACAGTTTTTTAGTTATGCCGATTTTCTTGGAAATGGACAAGTTGGTTCGGCTTGCGGTCTAGGGATTCGCAACATACGCTTCCAACACCACATTTCAAAATCGTCAATATTTGATCTTTCTTAATGATTCATTGTCCATAATTCGGCGCCATTTGAAAATTTTGTAAATCAGCGCCTGCACTAGTCTCACTTTAGTTTAGCGGGATATATTTCGGTGTTTTCACATCCTAGTCAATTCAGCCATGGCTGCTTTCGACATTTGGTTTCTCCTGACGATATCTCCTTTTTGCTGTCACCGTTGCTAAGAAGAATGTCAAGGTAAATTAACTTATTACCAATTCAAGGCTCTTGAGTTCATTGGTGCTAATGTGAACAGGCTTTCGTTCAGCGCAGAATAAAGAATAAATAAATATCAGACAACCTGACACAAATGGATCTCCACAGTAAGCTCTAGTAGAGTATCGTAGGCACTAGGCGACGATATTCATACTAGTCACAACCACTGCGCCAACCACGTCATCAAGAATACAAGCAAGATGTGTATTTCAATGGATATCAGGCTAAATTCCCATCCGAGACGAATAAATTATTGGTTATTATTGGCAAAGATCCGGAAAATAATTGTATGATAATTCAACCCCGGATCGTTACCTAATAACGAGATGGGCAGAGTTCAATCATAAGAGTTATAATTACTTTTCTGTATTGTTAGTGCTTACGTTCGTGGAAACTGACAGATTTTTAGAAATAGAATATGCTGAGTATTATGCTTTCTTAGTTGCTTTTACGAGAATATGCATTTTTTTATTCATAAACTAACCAGCGAATGATTGCAGTAACACCTGATGGTAAGCGAGTGTGGGGCCGAAGATGTAACTCACTGATTCAGTCAGTAACATATTTACTCTTGTCTTGAAGAGACCGAAGTTATAATTTTCAGGAAATACGAACGATGAGAGCATTCTATTCCTAAGCCGTCCCATTGGGAATGATGAAGCAAATGGCGCTTCGTGCGAATAAATGGTAAACTGACAACTAAGGGATGAAGCGTGATTGGGGTGAAGATGAATGTGAAACGTGAATGGCGGGATTAAGTCGTGCAATTCCTGCGCACTATCTACGATATCAGAAAGAAAAATTCAAAGCTGGTAAGTGGGCACAGTATATGATTAGATGTATACATAGATGATTATACGCAACCTTCCACCATCCTCTAAACTTTTTGCAAACACCTAAACATAAATCATGACTAAGCTAGCGAAGAAAGAACAATAAATATCTTAAACCCCACGAGAGGGCTTTATGTTGTCCAACTTATATCTCATACTTTATCACATCACGATAAAAGGTTTCTCCTATAAACTTTGGGTTGTCTAGTTTGAGTACTCAATATAAAAATAAAAAAACGGGCAAATCGCGAGCCAGAATATCCCACCGAGGGCGCCGTACAAACACTTATCTCATCTTAACTGGCCGGGTTAAGTTGAATTTGCACCTGGTATGTATGGCGCCGGATACAAATGAGGTGCAAAGTTAACGCAACCGATCACTTTTGTTGTATGGGAGCCCCCTTAAATATTTAATTTATATTTTTAGTAGATGATGTTATAGGGGCAACAGAAATACATCATCTGTGAAAATTTCAACTGTCTATGACGGTTCATGAGATACAGCCTGCCGACAGACGGACAGACAGACAGACGGACAAACAGCGGAGTCTTAGTAATGTCCCGTTTAGGGTCCTGTTTTTACCCTTTGGGTACGGAACGCAAAAAATAACTCTCAAGAGTCTAGATGTTGCCAAGGTATACATATAAGTATTATGTCCTTATGTCTAATGTTCGTAGTTGATATTATGAAACTTGCTTGTACAAACGAAGGCAAATGCATATTTTTCTTTCTTAATTTACCTTTGTGTCATTATTTATAAAAATAAAATGTGGTATTACCACATAAAAAAAAATATAAGAATCGATAAAAAAGATTCTATACAAATATTCAAAGGCATATAGTTAACTAACTATACACCCACGGATCTTAACATGTTGCAATAATGTTTATATTCGTTTACAAATGGACAGTTATCAGAGTCTTCGATAGTATTAGTGTTTTCTAGTATATAATAAATATTTATTTCTTTAAACTTTATTGCACAAAACAAAAGTCAGTACAAATGGCGAACTTAATGTCTAATGGCATTCTGTACCAGTTAAATAGGGCCAAATAGAGATGCTTCAAGTGGGTGCAGAGTAGAAATCAATCGTTCAGAGAGCATCTAAGATACAAGTGAATACATATACCTGTAACAGGAGAAATAAATTAAAACATAGATTCTACCCCCCAAACTGAACAACATTTTATTAAACAACTTTTAAAAATAACTTATTTATAATGTAAACCTGTAAAATAAAGTTTATTCAAAGAAGCAATGTATTGCGAAACATTTGAAATTTGTAAAGTGATAGCTATGTCAATGCTAAGGCGATGTCAATGTTGGACGGCGTACATTGAAAATGCAATTTACTTTGCTTGAAATAATGAACATATGTAAATTTACAGTATTTTTTTTTTGAAGTTTCTAAGCAGATATTGTTCAGTTTGACGAGTAAAATCTATATTTAATTTTTTTGCTCCTGTTACAGGACCCACCTGGTATACTATATAACTCAACTATCATAAATACAATGAGACATTATATTTACATACTATAAGATTTATATTTTGATATAAAAAATACGATGAAATGTCTACTGCATAGGATGATGGACACTATTCGAGCTCTTGTTCGAGCAGTTGCTTACGTAGCATCCGCTTGAAACCTCCCTTGCTTGGGGCTTGTCTAATAGAGAGAGAGAGTGTATTCCAAAGACTACTTGCCTGAACGGCGAAAAAATTGGACATGAAACCAGAATGGTGCGAAGGAATCGAGTTTGAGAATTCTGGAGGAACGAAGTTCACCGCCTGGACGGGGAGTTTGAAAAGTGAAATTACTTTTGAGGTATCCTAGAGCAGAAGGCTCAAACAGTATGAAGAACGGAGTATATACTCGTAGGATCCTGAGGGATCTGCGACTACGTATAGGAAGCCAGTTAAGCTGACGCTGGAAGGACGAAACGTACAAATACTTACACCTTTTAATCAGAACTTAGGTCGTCTGTTGTTCACACTCTCTTTACGCTCTCTTTATTACAGCAACGGCAGAATTTGTCTGGTAAAGCTTAAAGTGACGATACGACAACTTCAGTAAGAGTGAAGTTATTACAACTAAAGTAGCGCCTGACGAATTTTCTAGTCATTAAATTACAAAGGGGCTGTGATCAAAGACTTAATTATTTATCTGACCTCGTCTAACTGGCGTCATTGTGTTGAATATATTCACGGCCATAGAAATTAGAAATACTTAAACTACACGACGGTTGATGAACTTTTTGAGGTATTAAGCGTTTTTCTTTTTTCAAAGAAACAAATCGACCTAGTCCCAAACTAAGCAAAGCTTGTAGGGTACTAAAGACGACGATATATTAGGTCCGTACATATGAAATTGGCGTTTCATATAGCAGAAATGAAAAAAAAAAAATTATGAAACTATTTTTTTATTTAATCAAAGTATTTACCATGGCTATCAATGCACTTTTGCCATCTCGAAGGTAGTTCATTGATTCCTTTACTAAAGAAAGTGTGTGAGCGAGAATCAATAAAATCTTTGAAGGCCGTTTGGACAGCCGCGTGAGAATTGTTTTTTTTCCTTGGATGTAGTTGTCCAAATTCCGAAAAAAATGGTACTCAGTTGGAGCAAGGTCCGGGGAGTATGGTGGGTGTCGAAGACATTCCAGTCGCAGCTCCCTTAGTTTTGCGGCCGTCAAACGTATGTGGTCGAGCGTTGTCCTGAAGCAGCAGTGGGCTAGATTGATTGATCATTCATGCGGTACCCATTTCTCAAGTTTTTTAACTTTTCCAGTTTATTTCAAGTGAATCAAAATGGTTTTATCGCTCACACAGAAGCCTGCCGCTAACTCTGATGTGGTTTGCGATGGATCTGCTTCCACAATTGCTTTTAATTCTTCGTTGTCAACTTGTGTCTCCGGTCGTCCACGGGGCTTGTTCTGTAGGTCAAAATTTCCAGAACGGATACGTTGAAACCAATAACGTATCGTATTTTCTATTGCAGTAGCTTCCCCATACGCATTGTTAATCCTACGAGCCGTTTCTGCAGCACTGGTGCCGAGGTGAGGTCATATTCGTAAATATAGTGATATTTTAAGTTCTCCATATTGTGAACAGAACGATGTGAAAGAAAAACAAATGACGTGATAACAAATAAATTTCGTAATTCGAACACAGAAATACATGGTCTTAAATTTGAAATAAATTTGAATTTGGAATTCCTAGCCGAACGCCACATATTTTGAACCAAAGTTACCAGTTCGCCAAACGCCAATTTCATATGTAAGGACCTAATATATGCATAGTACCTACTCCGCCGGGAGGCCGGGATTCGAACCCAGGACCGCCGGCCCAGTCGGCAGGTGAACTAAAAACGGTGATATGATGACGTCAAAAAAATATTTCAATGACACCAACATCGTTAAATAGCGTTAAAATGTCAATGAACATAGGGGGAAGTCCCCTAGCGCCGGACGGCACCTAACGCCGGACACTCGAACTATCTCCCCCGCGGTTCCCCCGCGCCCCTTCCACTTACCGAGTTGCCGTTGCCGAGCTTCCAGTTGCCGAGATAGTTCTAATGTCCGGCGTTAGGTGCCGTCCGGCGTTAGGGGACTTCCCCCTACATTTTATACTTGAAACCTCTACAAGTGTTCAATCCCTGTTAATTTTGAAACACTTCTTTATTTACGGAGAGCGTCACCAGAAACAATGATGATGATATGGCTTGCTGATCTAAAGGCGGGCAGAATCCTTAATAGCTTATTTCTGTCTGGCTGCAGTACTGAGGGCATCACCAGAATGTGTGGCGAACTTTTCCCTTTTTAAGGATTTTACGAGCAAACGGATCGCCTGATACTAAACGACTACCGTCGCCCATAGACACTTATAACACCAGAGGAGTCACAAGTGCGTGCCGGCCGTTCAGGTGGGAGTACGCCCTTTTCTTGAAGGTTTGACGGTCGTATCGGTTCAGAAATACCACAAACGACAATTCATTCCACAATACAGTCGTGCGAGGCAGGACATTTCTAGAAAAACGCACAGTTGTGGACTGCCAACTATCTAAGTAGTGAGGATGAAATAATCGTCGCTTTAGAACGATGGCGGAAAGATCCGGCAGGGATCAATCCAAACAATTCCTCGGAGCGGAGAGGCTACATCTCTACGTAGCGCCAAGCTAGGAGTCGCTCTCCGTTAAATGTGGTTTAGTGTGAGAAGCTGGCACTTGGGCGCCCCAGTCCACAGATGAGAACAGTATTCCATATGTTGGCAAACCTTAACCGTGTTTCAAAAGTAACCTAGCGTCATTCGTAACTAACCTTAATAGCATCTTTCTGTTGGGCCGCAGCGCTGAGAGCATCGCCGGAGACTATAGCGAACTTGTCCCACTTAAAGGCTTTAAGCAGCGCCATGACAGACTTGCTGATCTTGAAGGCGGGAGGCAGAGTCCTCGCGAAGGTGACGCCGAGTCCGGCGCCGGCCACGCGCTTGGAGCTCCGCGCGCCCGCGCATTTCTGGAACAATTGTTTATTTTCAGCAAACCAATGTCAGTTAGGCCTTCCATACTTGTCTTATATTTATTAAAACAATTTTCTAAACATAATAGTTAACCACATTTTTGTAATGCCCGTCTGATACAGAGTGATGGCTCAGTTTCATTGGTCGATAGGGCCCGCATGCGGGGTGCGGTAGATTTCCAGAACGCATGCCATAGGGCCCGCATGCGGGGAATTGTTTTGATTGATCGATAGGGTCCGCATGCGGGGTGCGGTAGATTTCCATAACGCATGCCTTTATGAGTTTCACTGGTCGTTATACCGCCTGCGGGGAGTCCCGCATGCCATATGTCGACCGAGTTATCAACTTGTGAGTTTCACTGGTCGTTATACCGTCTGCGGGGAGTCTTCACATGCCGCATATCGACCGCGTTATCGACCAATGAAACTGAGCCATGAGTGACCTCCACAATGTCACTCAGCTCATTTTTAAAACGTCTGTACCCAGACGAAGCTACAGCCTGTCGAAACGATAGGTACCTAGTGTATCGTCTCATTATTAGACGTCTGTAGCTGCGTTCCGATAGATTACACATCTATTGACGAAACCATTTCTTTACTGATAAAAAAATCCGAATTTTCGAAATGAAATAATTTATTCAGTAAGTAGGCCACAGGGGCACTTTTACAAGTCAGATTATGAATCTACTAGTTTAAGAGCTAGCGACCAAATCGGTCATGTGGCTTCAGCTGTATTGAAACGCCGTTAGCTACTTCCCTGAACAACCTTTTCCTATAATCTTCGTGCTGGCAGGCCGCGGGCGGTGGGTGCGGCTGTAGTAGGGTGGGGAAAAAAAAGAAAAATAATGTGGGCTCAGCAACTTTAATTTTTTTCAAACAGTAGCTCTGTACTCCCTGTGCACCCAAAAAAAATTAATTCGATCGAGTGGTGGGAAGGGGTTGCCAGCGTTAATTAAAAGTACCAAAATAATAATAATTTTCGTGTAGGCTCAGCTGTATTGGCTTTTTTTATGACGCGAGATTAATCAATATGTAAGCCCCAAAAAAATAGCCATGCAAAAATATCGGTGGGAAGGTATCGAAAAAAATTGTTGAAATTCTCGGATCTTTCAGTGCAGTGCGGATGCGAAGCGCAGCGACTAAATAAAAGCTTGCAATAAGCTCAATTGCTAACGTTGTTTTGTTTCGACGAATTTCCATTGTGACAAGTAGCACAATGTTGTGTCACTCGTCGCACAATGGAGGCAAAATACTTCACGACCTAACCAGAAATGTTTCACACTCAATAAACTAAACGAGTATTACTAGTGAACTTTGATGTGTAGCAGCAATATACTATTATAGTGAAATTGCTGTTACAATTAACAAATTAAACCTGGATCTCTTACACATTCAACAATGGTCTGAGAAATTTGGTCTGTTTGTAAACCCGTCAAAGTGTCAGGCTATTATCATTCGCAGCTCTCGTCAGCTTGCCAAGCTTGACCGTGATTCTGTATCTCCTATAAATTTCAACGGAACGCCTATTCCTTTTAGTTCTAGTGTTAAGGACTTAGGTGTTCACCTGGATAGTACGTTGAGCTGGATCTGGAGGGTGCAGGTAGGTGAAATTAGCAGGAAAGTCATTGGCTCGCTTCATGCTCTTAACAAACTCAAAAATTTCTTGCCCATCAAAACTAAGGTATTGCTTGTAAATACACTAATCCTACCTATAATTGATTGTGGTGATGTTTGTTATCCGGACTTAAATGAAGATCTTCTTGATAAGTCGGACTGACTTCTCAATAATTGTATTCGTTTTATCTTCTGTCTCCGTAAATATGATCACGTTTCTTCTTACCGCTCTCAGCTTGGCTCGTTTTCCATCCGTCAACGACGCAATATCCGTATGCTGTGCACTCTCTTTTCGATTCTTAATGATCCGCTAGCTCCTGAATACCTCAAAACCTTTTTCTGCTATATTGAAACCACTCGTAACCGTAATTTTCTCTCTTCTGGCAATCTTGCCCTTACTATTCCTCTTAAGTACGGTGGTACTTGTTTCATGTCAAATTCTTTCTCCTTGCAAGTGGCTCGCCTCTGGAACGGTCTTCCTCTCACAATTAAACAGGCCCCGAGTAAGTTGGCATTTAAAAGGGCCGTGCAGTTTCTTTGCTGGTAGAACTGAAGTCTCATAGTTTATCTGCTTGGTTAGTGTCATCGTCGTATATTGCAAGTTCGGAGTCAGTGTTCCATTCAAATAATTGAAGAATCTACTGGAATAGCGTTGTAAATTCCGTGTAATGTCGTCGCACAACTGGAGGTTGCACAATTGAAGAATATTTGGGACATACATAAAATAGCCGCAAAATTTAAAATTATGAAGGATATCGAATATTAAACTATAAAGACTATAATTATATACAAATAAACTGTATAAGTTAAGGCGTTCGTATTTTTGAACAAAATCAATATGTTCTCGAGAAAGCAGATTATGGACATATTTATTTTCTATGGGAAATATAATAAAAATAAAATAGTATATTTCTGAATATTTTTTTTATTATTATTCTGAAAATCAATTCGTTTATTGATGATTGGGTTAAATAGGAACTGTTATTTGGCTTGTTTTTTTACTCTAGTAATTAACGATAAATGTTCCTTTTTCTAGTTTGAAATGAGGTGGAGATTAATGTATGACAGTATTTGCAAAAAAATTGGTTCTTACCCACGTCCGTTAACAGAGGATTCGAAGTGTCACGTTTCGGGCAGAACCATTCGAGAGAACTGTAAAGTAACTTCATACAAAATTGAAGGCCTAGGCCGGGAAGTATTTTTTTTTAAACATGGCGTCTGTGTTCATGAACGGGCTGGCTAAATAGCTGAATTATGTTTATCGAGTGGTGTATTTTTTTATTTCATTGCATATGTTTGAGAAAAGCACTATACATGCCTTAGCCGTAAAAAGGGTTTGCCGGCTTCGTATCACTATTCGTCTATACCTACTCAGCCCGCAAGCCCTTAGGGCTTGTGCACAAATCACGTGAGGTTTTTTCGGCTACTTTTTGACCCCCCCCTCCCCCTGGTGATATTTGGTGAGGTTCTTTGCTAACCCCCCTCCCCCTCACTACCTCACGTGTATTTTTTTCCCGCCATGATTTCGTAAAATTAGACTCCCTATTTTGAAGTATTTAACAAGTGTATATTTATTTTTAACGAAACCGAGAAAAAAATTTTTTTTTTCTTAGTTTGTTTACTGTAGAAAAATACACGTGAGGTCTCCTTATACCCCTCCCTCTCTCAACGTGATATATCGTGATTGTTTCGTGACCTCCCCTCACCCTATTGAACCTCACGTGATTTGTGCACAAGCCCTTATTTCCCGGCGTCTGCAGTAATGTGCTATTTAACTTTGACTTGACTTTGAATGATTGGTATTTTTTTCTTTTTACTGCTTTAAAAAATATGGAGATTACTCATTAATTATATTAGGAAAATCAAAATAACGCGATGCAGGATTTCCTAACGCAACTCTCGAACCTTTTCTAACCAGCGAACGAATAAAACATAGAAGCCTAACTAGCGTCGGAAAATGGCCCCACGGATTTTGTGTCAGTTAAGGCGGGGCGTAAATTTTGTGTCAAACGGCTGTCTTGTTTGCAAATGGCGACGTAGCCGAGCAGTTGCATTACGTGAAATATATGAAGTCTCAAAGTAACAAAATATGCCACAATGTTCAGTGAAATGGTGTATTAATCACTCAGGAAAACACAAAAAAAAGATGGTATCAGTTTTCATACGTAAATAAAGCCGTACACATATTAATTTAATTTATTTTACGGAACAGATTTTGTATAGGGATGGTGTTATGCCATATGACTAATTTATATACGATGTTTGAAAAAAGTAATGCAATCAGTGGTGTGCCTAGGCTTACAGGAGAGGGCAAGCCCAGGGATTTGTTTTGGTAATTTTTAGTGGGTAAATCCATTTTATTGCCGCATTACTGTTCAAAGTACAATTTCAATAATACACATGTTGGGCGTGGGTTTTGGGGAAAATATGAGCTGTTTTTTCGGAGCGAAAGTTAGAGTGCCTACCTTTCCTTCGCTTATTAAAAGACCTCATCACAATCGCACGGAACAACTCCTTCCATTGTTAAAAGCCACAGTAATCACAACAACAAACAAAATCAAAACACGAACACTATCTCTAATATTACCTACTTCTACTTATTACTACACTCAAACAAACAAGTCACTACACTAACTAAATATTTCTAAACAACGTGAAGTTAAATCACTCCTGTTTTTGTTCCAAATTTGCAAGTGGCCGATCCGTATCTAACTTCACTTCACTTGAAGCAACGTATAGTTATGTTGATACATAGGTTATTTCCATGTGTCAGAGTAGGCAGTATGAAGCCATTGCAAGCCAACGCGTGCGAGGGAGATGACTAGCGGTGACATAGAACGGCGACGAGCCATCAGAGAGCGCGGCGCGGTCGGTGCGCGGACAAATTTTGAACCACGCGGCGTCGACAAAATTTGAAATGTGTTTGACGTGGTTCATACACGCCACGGCGCGCAATTTTACATTGTTCAAGTAAATAATTTTTTATCGTTTGTTATATTACTAAGGCAAGCCGGGCTTTTGTGCTTGTATACGACCGTCCCTAAAAGGCTATGTGTTTTCCGTCACTCCGGTAGGAAAACGTATAAGTTCCTAATATTGTTTGATATTTTTTCACTGCAAAGATTGTATAGACTTTACATGTAAAATATTAGTTATTACAAAGAAGGAGAAATAATAATATAAACAGCAGGTACAGCACGCATTAATAATAATCATTCAAAGTATTAGTAACAACAAGGAACAAACAAGGATTCCTTAAAAGATGTAATTTTGTTTTTTAATTCGTATGTAAGCAATAACGTTAACATTCAATGTTTATAAAGAAGGAAACAAAAATAGCTCTTTATTGCATTAACGATTCACCAATTATGAGTTTTCACTGTCACCGCTATATTACCATAGACAAATGTCATGCGTTTTGTCGAATCACAGCTGGCCATTCGGAAATTGACGAATCACATTTATTTGTTATGCGTAATTGAAAACATTTGAGTGGCTGTGATTGGTACACCGGTGAGCATGCGCATTTCGACTGTTGGGCCGGTTTTTGATTGTAACTTTGTATGAAGCTCGTATTCTATGTTTTATTCGTTCGCTGTTTCTAACTGTTTGCCAAACTTTTTTTTATCAGCCTTCAATTTACGAAGTAACTTAAAAGAAAAGCGGAACCTTTATAACCAAAGGGATACTTCCCTGTTAATGCCGGCGGGAATCACCTATTAGGCCTTTAACTTTTTAATGGACATTAATATAATTTGCCAATTTGGTTGGTAGAATAATAATAATTTATAGACTAATAAATTGCGGTATATTTGCCAATACTTCTCGCTTCTGAAACGTACACTCTTCAGAGTGATCGTGGTTGTTTGGATGCCATTCGAGTACATGGTTGGTATTTAGGTACTTCCAGTTCTTTCTTGGTTTGAGAATTTAAAACTTTATTTTGCAGCACTTCTCACGAGAGTTCTCGACTACGGATTAGTCGCTATTTTTAACATATTATTTTTGTTCATAGGATAGGAAATCGCCCTCTGCACCTTTTTTTCTTCCACTCGTAGATGTACTACCACCCATTGCATTGATCCCATTATACATAAAATAAAACCCCGTCGAAAATCAAATGATGTCTTATAATTTTATGAAACATGTAATGTCTCATTTTTTTAATGTGGGTACACCACAATTTTTATTTAAACCATGAATACAAAGATCAAAGTTTAAAGAAAAATTTAAAAAGGAGCTACCTGGTGGAAGGGACCGGGAATCGAACCCGGTACCTCTGGATTACCGGTCCAGTGCGTTAGCCACTTCGCTACCCTCGCTCCACGTAGACCTGACGAATTTTTCCTTATGCTTTGTGTGTCGATCTTTGCATTGTTTATTTGAAAGGTTTTTACACCTAAGCGACCTCTATGTGAATACGTTAATATTCACATCTTACCGCACCACTTTACAGCGGTGAACTAGCAAGCGAGCTCGACGAACAATGCAAAGATCGACACATAAAGCATAAGGAAAAATTGGTCAGGTCTACGTGGAGCGAGGGTAGCGAAGTGGCTAACGCGCTGGACCGGTAATCCAGAGGTACCGGGTTCGATTCCCGGTCCCTTCCACCAGGTAGCTCCTTTTTCAATTTTTCTTTAAGCTTTGATCTTTGTATTCATGGTTCAAATGATGTCTTATCAAACAGTTTTAAAAGCGAGCGGTATCAGCGGATAGTTTAGCCATCATCAGAAATTTTCGTGTAAAGAGCCAAGATCAACCCACGTAATTTCAACGGTAATCCATCACTTTATCGAAAAACGTTTCATCGATTATCGTTTCCCATAACACTATTCGCAGAATTTTGTTACAACTTAGGATCGAATCATTCATCGAACTTCGTTACATCGCTTGTACATTTGCTCGAATTACCTTTCACACAAGAATCAATTCATCGAATTTCACTTCATTATTTTATTTGTTCATCGACGTAGTCGTTCATCGAAACGTGTTTTTTTTTATGATTCGTCCTTCCGGACAGGCTAAGACCATAGGCCATACTGGCAACCCGACTTGGCTAGATCCGACCTGGTTGGGTTAGGTTTAGGTTATTTTTTTTATGACCTGAAACCCGACTTGGCTAGATCCGACCTGGTTGGGTTAGGTTTAGGTTTTTTTTTTTTATGACCTGAAACCCGACTTGGCTAGATCCGACCTGGTTGGGTTAGGTTTAGGTTATTTTATTTTTTATGACCTGAAACCCGACTTGGCTAGATCCGACCTGGTTGGGTTAGGTTTAGGTTATTTTTTTTATGACCTGAAACCCGACTTGGCTAGATCCGACCTGGTTGGGTTAGGTTTAGGTTTTTTCTTTATGACCTGAAACCCGACTTGGCTAGATCCGACCTGGTTGGGTTAGGTTTAGGTTATTTTTTTGTATAAATGGGACGTGCCATCTGTGAATCATGTTTCGATGAAAGGTAAATTCGATGAACAGTTAAGCTACGATTTGAGACAAATTCGAAACAATTTACGTTGAATAGTTGATCGATGATTCGAAAAGCAATGAATTGATGATTATGTGATTCGAAAAAAAAATGAAAAGACATTCGTGGAATAGTTTTCGATGAAATGAAAATCGATGTAAGAAATTTCGATAAAATGATTATCATAGAGGATTTTGAAATTGATGGATTTTATAGTACGAATAGCAAATTGCATGGTTGTTTAGAAGTTTACTGCAATAATAAATAATAAATAAATATCGGACAACCTCACACAAATCGCTCTAGTCCCAAATTAAGCTCAAGAACGCTTGTGTTATGGGTACTAGACGACGATATATGTACGAATATAGATAAATATATACTTAAATACATACAACAACCATGACCCAAGCACAAATATTCGAGTTCTTCACACAAATATTTGCCCTGGCCGGGATTCGAACCCGGAACCGCCGATCAATGGCCTTCGCGCCTTAAATCCATTCGTGTCAACCTTCATAAACTGAGCTTTACCTTCAGGCAATTGCATCTTTCGATAAATGTGTGTGAGAAATACTTTATCCCTGTCAAAACAAGCCCAACCCATTATCTCAAAATAAATCCTATTAAAGGCATCAATCGACCTGGGAAAGTGGCCTTCCGAATATCCCTCTAAATGCTCACATGGGACAGGATTTATGCGACTTGAGACTATAAGGAAAAATGACGATGTATAAAAATATCTACTGGTGTTATTTCGTCCCAGTATAATATTGACCTAAACCATGAATACAAAGATCAAAGCTTAAACAAAAATTGAAAAATAGGAGCGAGGGTAGCGAAGTGGCTAACGCGCTGGACCAGTAATCCAGAGGTACCGGGTTCGATTCCCGGTCCCTTCCACCAGGTAGCTCCTTTTTCAATTTTTCTTTAAGCTTTGATCTTTGTATTCATGGTTTAAATAAAAATTGTGGTGTACCCACATAAAAAAAAATGAGACATTACATGTTTCATAAAATTATAATATTGACCTGTAAACTAAAATTTTACAGCGCAACAATCGCTCAGCGCCACAAGCATAAAATGGGCGTTTTTCAAAAAAGAGTATTTACATCAATCATTTTAAGGCTCGTCTCAGAATCTACTTGTAGTTTCAAACCACACGAAAAAATGTTTGCCATAATTTCCATTCCAGATCGTCACGTTTCTGTATGAAAGTTTTTTTTCTATGAACTGGAAAAATAGTTATGTTTTCATACAATATTTTGATACACTTTTTTTCTTGTATGAGGTTCAAATGTGCAAACGATTTTGAACCTGAAAATCCACACAAAAGCTCACTAAAAACAAACGCCTAACATTTTTGACGCATGCTCGACTATAATAAAATTCAGCTGACAACTTTTAACAGTTTCAACACACTTGCTACTGACACTACTACAACGATAAAATCGCTCCACGAGCCATGCTAATAGACTACCTACCAGCGCGCACACTCAGTTAAGTACCTCTATCATGAGTTTCCAGAAACCGTACTCGCTAGAGACTGCGTAAACGATTTGTATGGAGAATTGAAGTTTCACAAAGTAGCGCTTTTAGAATTTTTAAATCTTTTGTTGACCAAGTGGCGCCATCTCTGTTTCTCAGGGGTGAAACTAATTTATCCTCGAGTGAAATCGCTTTTTTCTTCCACATTATCACTGCGTAAAACGGGTAGCTTCAATCACAAAGTGCAGCTTTTTTTCATAACATATAGGACCAATACAAATCGTTTACGCAGTCGCTAGCGAGTAGGTACAGTCACTCATGGTAAAGGTACAGTACGTCAACCTCCTGCTTTTGTTGGGATAAGTTTGACGCGCGTCAAAGCCAGCAGTCGTAGCGGTGCGCACGCGTCCACTAAATACAATACAGTTTTCAGGCGGTTGTGAGAAGATCATAACAAAGATCCTTCTACAGTCTTTTGTTGTGTGGCCATCACTTAATCCATCCATACTAATATTATAAATGCGAAAGTGTGTCTGTCTGTGTTACCTCTTCACGCTTAAACCGCTGAATCGATTTCGATGAAATTTGGCATGGAAGTAGTTAGAAGATCCGAGGAAGGACATAGGATAGTTTTCATCCTGGAAATTATCCCTAAAAAGATTGAAAAGTGAGTAAGTAATTCATGATGACATTGGTGACCCTGTAGGAAATGTAATTATTAGACCAAAAGCACAATTGCTCTTACATTTGCTTAGGCGCTTTTAATAATCCCTTCTATTAATTAAGGTGATTAGGTGGATATCTATCGTGTTGTACGAGGTTACTTCCATACTTCCAAGTTCCACGCGGACGTAGTCGCGGGCAAAAGCTAGTATTTAATATAGCAAAGCAAGAGTCTTCATTTTATCAACTATACGTCAATTTTAATGGGAATTGGGACTTAGCCTCTGTGCCGGGGCACTGAAATACTTTTGCTCATTATAGCCCGATACGGGAACAGTTCTGAACTTCAATAAAATACAAGTGCGTGATTTTTTGTAGTCAGTTAGAGTAGATTGAGTACTTAATGGGTATCAACATTTTCTAACAGATTTTGAGTGTGCGTTAGGTATAAAAAAAGTTTTTGTAAGTGACCTCTGTAAATATAAGAAAAAAAAATCAAGTTAATTTCTTCTGCACTAGGGCATCGCATTTTACAGTTTTAACATTCCGTATTGTTTTCTAACAGATTTGTCGAGAGATTATTTCAGCGCAATACGAAACGAATGAAAAAATTATAAATCCCTGAAAAGATTATACAAGTGACTTTTGGGAACGAAAATGTGTTTAAAACTATGAAATGTAATGACAGTTTTAATTTATAACAGATTCATCAATAGCTTTATTTTATATAAACAACTGAATTTTTAAATCGTTCTCTAGGCCACAAAATTTTACGCAAAATTGTCAAGTCGGCGTAGTGTACTCATTTTCATAAAAGTAATCTATTAACATAGAATTCTAACCAATTCACCCACGGGAACAAATTATATTACTTCATTAGTTGTACGCGACATTTAAATTTGAGCGCGAACGCTTTGCATCAAGTTATGACTGCGCCGAGCGTTAGCGACTAACCCATAGAGCGCGAGGAATGCGTATTTAGATCGGCGCGCGGCCGCCATTAAAAATGTATGGAGAATTAAAAACACTTTGATAAATCTGGACCTTTAATACCAAACAATAATTGAAATATTTGATGCGGACAAATTGTAATCTAAATATTCATCTTTTTTTGAAGTATGAAATAATTGTTAAAGTATAAAAAAACACTTAACGCCAGATTACGATTTTACAATTTTCGTCCAACTTTACTTAGTTGTCTAGGGTGAAATATTAATAATCTTATAATTTTTCCACAGAGAACTTGTTAACATATTCTTCAAAGTGCTAAATATGTAGTTTAGAAATGGATTCAACGACTAGTGTTGACGTTGTCTACTTAACGCCTTAACGGCAACTACCTATTTGTTCACATTTCGCTCGGTGCAGTCTTACTGACACCAAGTCCGGGCGGCCTTTTCAGATTTTATATAAAATACAATGCTAAAATTTGACTTTTGTAACTATCTTATCTTGGTTAAATAAGATATCTTATATTGTATTGTTCATTAGGTGTACTATTGTACTTCTTTTATTTAGCAACTTTTAGAAGAGTTGACAGTGCGTCTTTTTATTGATCTTACTAAATCAATGATTCATTAACAAAATGAATCGGTTCTTGGAAATATAAAACTAAATTTTACTTTAAGGTTGTTTACAAATATAATCCCATCATGTTAATAAATAGGTTTAAAAAGTTAGTTTTATTCGCATTGCACCGATACAATCTCGAATTATATTCGGGAAAGTAATTCAGAACGTCATATCATTCAAAATTTCAAACGAAAGCTTATTGCCTTAGGTTAAGGCGAGTAGATACGTGGAATGGTGAATAATACATTTTAAAGTCCTAAGGTTTGTATTCTAACCAATGTAAAATTCTGGTAAGAAATATATGTTACTAGCATTTGCTCGCGGCTTCGCTCCCGTTAAAACCTATCCTACGGGAACAATGTTTTTTTTTTTGGGATAAAAGTAGCCTATTTGTTAAGTTAGGGTATAAAATATCTCCGTTTTAAACTGCACGCATATCCGTCCAGCCGTTTTATCGTGAAGAAGAAACAAACATACACACATATGTCGCTTTCATGATATTAATGGGAAATTTTACTCGCAGTATGGATAATGCTATCACAAAATAGAAATATAAAATAAAAGAAGTAAGCAAGAAAAAGATTAAAGATAAACGATGTTATAATAAGTCACCAATAAACATCGAGTGCTTTACATGAGCTTACTTTTACAAGGCTCACGAAAATGTATGTCTTGATTGGGTAACAGTATTACTTGATTAAAAAAAATAATTGGAGGAGATAAATAGTACATAACTACAGAGGCCGGGAAAAGTCAGTTCCTATTTGAGTATGATTTTAAAGGAAGTCCGAGTCCTTAAATTAATACGAATCCACGAACTGACATTTCCACCGAAGCCTGTATTCCTGTAGCCTGTTTTCTCCAAATATAATTGGAAGTAATCACCAATCTTTATTTTGAATGGTTAAATCAGCAACTTCTAAACGCACGATTTTTTTTAGAAGCCATACCTTATTTATCATTCGGAGATCGCAAGATTCGCAAGTCCAAAATAACTTTTTCTATTGGTTTGGACGGAATCATTTCAGATATATGAGTGTATATCATTATTTTCAAATATTTGTTAGGACAAAATATTTAAGATTTTCTAATTGTACAAGTCAATAAAAACCTATGTTATGGCCTTTTTTATGTGGAATTGTAAAATTACAATATTGACGTATTAATGTAATCAAAAAAACATTACTATGATGTTTTAATTAATTTACAATAAAAGTTTTAATATTCTTGAGTGTAATCTTAGTAGGTCTGAATGAAAAAAACTCATTGGGTTGCTTCATACGATCTTGTAGTGCGAGTGACGAATGGAGATGAACCGTATAACTCGTTTAACGGAATTTAAAAAATTGACAAGTAAAATAAACAGTTTCAACAAAGAAATATATATTGCTGATTACTAAATATCCTTATCCATTTATAATATATAATTTAAATTAAATGTCTGTATATTGAACGTACAGGGCTCGACGGAAATGTCAGTTCGTGGATTCGTATTAATTGAAGGACTCGGACTTCCTTCAAAATCATACTCAAACACGAACTGAATTTTCCCGGCCTCTGCAGTTATGTACTATTTATCTCCTCCAGTTTTTTTATCCTTTACCAAATCAAGACATACATTTTGTGAGACTTGTAAAAGTAAACAGCACTCGATGCATTAGTGACTATACAATCGTTTTTCTTTTTGTTTGTTTCTTACTTTTTTTATTTTCTTTTTAGGGTTCCGTAGTCAAGAACTTGCCCCTAGTGTTAGACAGAGCAATATAAAAACAAAAATACAAAAACTAAAAATAAATTAAAACGAACCAAAGACACAAGACAGAGTGGGAGCGTGGCTCACAAGTCAGCCGTCCCATGCACATGGAGTTGCATCCAATGTGCCTGTATGGGACAGTCCAGCCTGCCAGCCACAACCTTTAGGATGCTGTTGGCACTGCCGCGCAACCGTCTCATCATTGAGGCTACTCGCTTGCGTAAAATAGCATGAAAGCCATCAACGCGCGCCTCGGCGGACATTCCCGATGCGCTGCAGTAACGCGGCAGCCCCAACAGCAACCTAAACGCGTAATACTTTCATAAGTACTTTCAATGAAAACTATATTGAACAAAATCGGTCGAGCCGTTTCTATTGTGAAGGATGAGCAACTACGGAACCCTACACTGAGCGTCACCCGAAATGCTCTTCGTCGGTTTTTAATTATTTTTTCGACTTAAATGACGTTAGGAAACCCGTTTCATATAGAGACTCACGGGAGTTTTCAATGTAAAATACTATTTATAGATATAAAAGATACAACTATATTGTGATAGCAGTATCCGTACTGCGAGTAAATAAAAGCGACAGTATGTGTCTATGTTTGTTTCTTTTTCACGTTAAAACAGCTGGACGGATATGTATGCAATTTGAAACAGAGATAGTTTATACCCTAACTTAAGAAATAGGCTACTTATTATCTTGGAAAAATAAAACATCGTTCCCGTAGGATAGTATATACCAGGTTAAGTAACAAACATTTTTATCAAAATTTTACATTGGCTAGATTACAAGCCTTAGGACTTACAATGTATTATTCACCATTTCACGTATCTACTCGCCTTAACCTAAGGTAATACAGCTCTTGTTTGAAATTTTGAATTACATGACGTTCGGAATTACTTACTCGAATATAATTCGGCAATGTATTGGTGCAATATGAATAGAACTAACTTTTCAAACCTATTTATTTAGATGATGGAATAATATTTGTAAACAACCTTAAAGTCAAATGTATATTTCTAAGAACCGATTCATTTTGTTAATTAAGGTTATCTTTCTGAAAGATGAATGTTTACATTACAATCTGTCCGCATCAAATATTTCAATTATTGTTTGGTATTAAAGGTCCAGATTTATAACAAGTGCTTTTAATTCTCCATACACTTTTACAATAGCGGCCGCGCGCCGATCTAAATACGCATTCCTCGCTCTCTATGGGTTAGTCGCTAACGCTCGGTGCAGCCTTAACTTGATGCAAAGCGTTCGCGCTCAAATTTAAATGTCCGGTACAACTAATGAAGTAATATAATTTATTCCCGTGGGTGAATTGGTTAGAATTCTATGTTTATAGATTACTTTCATGAAAATGAGTTCACTACGCCGACTTGTCAATTTTGCGTAAAATTTTGTGGCCTAGAGAACGATTTAAAAATTCGATTGTTTATATAAAATAAAGCTATTGATGAATCTGTTATAAATTAAAACTGTCATTACTTTCCATAGTTTTAAACACATTTTATTTGCCAAAAGTCACTTGTATAATCTTTTCGGGGAGTGAATTTTTTTTCACTAGTTTCGTATTGTTCTGACATAATCTCTTGACAAGTCTGTTAGAAAATAATAACGAATGTTAAAACAATAAACTGCTATGCCCTTGTGCAGAAGAAATTAACTTGGATAATATTTTCTAAGAGTTATAAAGGTTGCTTACAAAAACTTTTTTTATACCTAACGCACACTCACGATCCGTTAGACAATGTTCATACCCGTTAGAACTCCATATTACTTTGCTGATAAAAGAAAAAAAACGTACAATGCGAATTATTTTAGTTTAAGGTGTAATTATACCCTTCCCGTATCGGGCTATCCAAACATCCGAAAGAATAACATAATGAGGTTTCACAAAATTAATTAGGAACAGTCGCCATCAGATATATCGCAGCATAATAAGGCGTTCATAAATATCTGAACAAGACTCTTATCGAGTGGGTGTTGCAGTAAATGTTCAGATATTTATGAACACCTTATATGCTGCGATATATCTGATGGCGACTGTACATTGCCGCTGTATCGATTGCCGCTAATACTTAGGTATGTTGCTCTCGGGTGCGGAAGGCACGTAGTGCTGGGGAAGTCAAGATGTCTAAGGGCCTTATCGAGTTATCACACTTGCGAGTTACGAGCGTGTTTTCTATGGAATTATGAGTCGCAGTGAACTCGCTGCGATCGCCTTCATACAATATTCGCTCGCAACTCGCAACTCCCAATAATTATATCTTATAGAATAGAACAGAATAGAATAATACTTTATTGCACACCAAGAAGAAAAATATTACATGAGAAATCATAAATTAAATAATGGTAGACAATAGGCGGTCTTATCGCTAAAGAGCGATCTCTCTTATCATGTTTTTAATTATTATTATTATTATTTTTTCTTAATTTTTTGAAGTGAAAACTTCTTTAGCGGAGCTTGGCACTTTTTAGATGGGTAAAAAATGTTAAACTCGCGACAGACAAATGTCAATCGTCAGATCCGGGCTAGTACAACATGGCGCGACTTTGCTTGTCGCGTGACTTAGCGTCGCCTGTCTTTTTTACACAGTATTGACAGGAAAGTGACAGGTATAGTATATGTCGCGCGAAAAAGAGTCGCGTGTCAAAGTTGTGCTAGACGTGCTGATCGAAAAGCTTAGCTCGTATGACGGATGGAGGGGGGGTAATATACTTAGCGCCTGCGCGTGTGTGTTGACTGCTCATGTGTCAATCATTTGACATTTGAGAAATTCGTGTATATAAAGTGCTTAAAAGATGAAAATGGAAGAACGTGTATTTATTAACGAAAAAAGGGACGAAGAATTCAAAGATGGAAATGGAAGAAAGTGCAATTTATTAACGAAAAAAGGACGAAGAAATAGCGGAAGAAAATAAGTGAGTAATTTATAAAAATATACCTACATATGTACCTACACATAATAGATATAGTCCTATATATATTACAAAACGTGAATGTTTGTATGTAAAGTCGCTACATTTTACATTGTTTGCAATTTTGATTGGCGGTGACTACGTTCCACTATTGCGCAAAAACTACACAAAAGATTTGCGTAAATTTCTGCAGTAATGTAGCTTAGATATCAGAATAGGACATAGGCTACAAATTTTGAGGACATTCATTCATAAAAGGGTTTATTTAACAATAAATGTAAAACCATACAAAACACCACCTTTTATTCATTGTGACATTTTAATTTCTAAATAATGTATAAACAATTGGTAACCTAGCAACCGTGTCTGTTTCAAAGAAAGGGGGCCTTAGACAACAAAATGTTGTAAGTGACAGATGGTGAAGCGTAATCATATACTTAAATTAGTAAGAAATACAGATTAAAATAGAAATCAAGTGTCAGTGAGATAGAATAAAATCGGATATTTCAAACGCACACAAGGCGGACTTAATGCCATTGGGCATCAATACCAGTCAACCTTTGAGCAAAGCAGATAAGTTGTAGGCGGTGAAAAAACAGGTTTTAATTATCTCACTAATATTATAAAGACGAAAGTTTGTGAGTGTATGTTTGTTACTTCTTCACTCTCAAACGGCTGGACCAATTTTCATGAAATTCGGTATGGAGGTAGCTGACACCCTGGATTAACACATAGGCTACTTTTTAACAGCGGGTAACACCGCGGGGCACAGCTAGTATTTGTAATATGTTCATACTTTATAGTGTTAACCTATATATACGCGCGACAAATTTTAGCGAAATACAATACAATACAACAATACTTTATTGCACACCAATAAAAGTTTACAAAAGGAAACAAGACAAATACAATTTATAAATAACGGTAGACAACAGGCGGTCTTATCGCTAAAAAGCGATCTCTTCCAGACAACCTTTGGGTAGTGAAATTGATGAAAATTTTAACATAATACAGAGTTGGTGCAGCAGAAGTGCGACATATTCGAGGGAAATCGTTTATTTTTCAATAATACATTAAAGCTATGCGCGCGTGACTCATTGGTTCTTGATATTAGGAGTATCAATTGTGATACATCAACATTACGTTATATTACGCATAAAATCATAAAAAATACGATACCAAACAAATAATTTCAAATGAAAATAAAATAATAATAAATAATCTTCGTTCTTCAGAAAAAAAAGAAAAAAAAAGGAATAGAAAACGGGAATATTAATGTGAATGGCGTCATAGTAGAAAAAAAATATTCGAAGGAAGAAAAAGAAGAAGAAAAAAGAAAAAGACATCGTGAAAATCAAAAAATTAAACAGAAAATAGTAGGTGGTGAGAGTTTGTACCATGTTATTTGTAATAGATGTATTTTTTAACTGTTTTTGTGTACAATGAAGTGTTTTCTTACTTACTTACTTACAATTTGTACGAAATTATTCCCTAAACATTCCAAAATATTGAAAAATGCACGACGTTGATGTTTAGGTTTTCACTTCGGTCGGCACTCCCGGAGCGCAACCCGTCCTTTTTTGACTATCTACACGATGATTCTTAATCGGTGATCAGGAGTAGAAAAATATTAATATCCAGCTAAAATTAAACTTAATCGGCGAAGTCTGACGCAATTACCTCACTGTTTAATTAATTCAAATTTCTTTATTGTACACGACTATCATATTAATGTTATACAAAAAACTAATTTCCACATAACAACTAAATGACAATAACATGCACCTAAAACTTAACAATTTGAGGTTACACTGGCCTCTACACTAGGCGCAGCCTGTCTCGTAGGAAGCCAATAAAATTATAAGTTGCAACATAATTAAAACTAATAACCACTAGATACATGGTCATCCTACATAAATTATTGAAGTAGTTATTGTAGGTATCGCTACGTCAAGTGTCATTTGCTTTGGCGGGAAAATTTTCAAAATTTTCTAGGGCTTTGTGTAGGTAATGACAATGACGATGACAAGTTATTACTCATAAATTGTCATTGCCATTAAATTATTAAAAAGGTTGTAAGCCAACAAATACAGGTTAGACAAAGAATTTAAGACAAAATTGGTTTCAAAATAAAAAATATTAAAAGTTTGTTTTCATGTAATTACGACTTCAACGTGGCCGCCATCATTTACTGAGTTAGAAAAGTTGGTACCTGATCACCGATTAAAAATCATCGTGTATTTCTTTTATAAGGAAACTAATGGTGAAACACTTGTTAGCACTAAACAGACTTTGGACATGAAATGTATAAAACACTGAGCTGAACTGATTAAATGTGAAACTATGAACTACTTAGTAACTTTTCATAGTTTTAATTGAATATCTCTATTTCACATTTCAACTAAGTAATCAAAAGTTACCAGAATGAGATTGCTCTTTAGCGATAAGAGCGCGTGATGTTTACAGGTACTTTTAATCTTCTTAATATGTTGCGTTCGTATCTTCTTAGTATGTCTATCGATCTATCTATCAGCCACAGACGTCCACTGCTGAACATAGGCCTCCCCCAGGACTCGCCACAAAGTGCGATCCCGTGCAGACCGCGTCCAATGATTCCCCGCTTTTCTTAGTATATATCGATATAATATTATGTTAATCGGAAGTCGATAAATGAGAGAAGTCTAGGGACTGTCATAGGTGACAGCTCAGAAGTCCCACTAGCAATCTGGTCTCTGGTAATAATCCATGTATAATTCGCAACTGAAATTACACTCGAAATAAAACTCGAATCGGCTCGAGTAACTCAAGTCCGAAAATACTCGTCTCTTAACACCACGACATGTCTACAGGGTACCAAAACATGCGACCTAATGCTCTCAAGGGACAGCTTGAAGAATGGGAACAATAGTTATTTGAGTTGTAGTGTGTTTGCTGGGTTCTTGTTGACACCAGATGCTAAAGTAATTGTTTTATTTGCATTACTCTCAAAGTAGGCTTAATACACGCTGAGTGTTCTTCTATAACGTGGAAAATTGAGTTGAAATTGACGTAATACCTCAATGGTTTTACCCTTAAAATATCGACAAACTTTTTATAGAAAGTCAACGTTTCACTACACCGTGAGTTAACGTGACCGTACTCGCTAGCGACAGCGTAAACAATTTGAATGGAGAATAGTACAGCGCCTACTAGCGGTTACTGTAGAACTACTATCCCCCATACAAATCGTTTACGAAGTCGCTGGCGAGTACGGTCACTAAACTCATGGTAAGGGTAGTTCATTGCGTTCAACGATTATATCGAGTATTTTTAAATCACCGCTTTTTAACGGAAATATTATTTAGTATCATTGTTAATTTTGAAAAACTTTATTTCATGTTATTTTGTCATTTAATTTCTTCATTCTTGGAAAATAATTTCAACATGTGTTATTTCATTACAATAAATCATGCAGTACAACTAAACCCACGCGGGGGGTAAAAATCTCGGTTCTGCCGCTTCGCCGGCTACTGCCGCGGCGGCACGCTCGCTACGCTCACTCGGCTCGCGCGCTTTAGGGTCGCACTTTCCTCATAACATAACACTCTCCCTCGCTTCGCTCGTCGTCGTACCTAACGGATGATACCCTGCCTAAAGGTACCTTAAGGCAGGGTATCATCCCTAGTACAATAGGTAATGTTTTTATGCACTTTGATGGCACTTACCTACACTGTTACACTGGAATTAATGGGACTTTTATGATGTTAATAATGGGTATAAAATAAAACCGTTTTGTAACAATACATCGAAGAAATGAAAGTCGATATTATATTATTCGTAACCGAAATTTTCAATGAAAAGTAATTAATGAAAATCAAACAATGAAATGTAATAAACTGAAATCAAACAATGAAATTGTAATAAATGAAAATCAGGCAATGAAATGTAGGTTCAATGAAATGTTTCAAGCAAATAATACATGGTAAGTAGTTCTAATGATAAAAAAAAAATAGTTGTCGATGAAACCATAACTATTAATTTAAAATAAAATACGTATGAGAACTGAATATTCTATGAATTGTTTTCGATGAAATTAAATTCGATAATAAAATCGTCTACAAAAGAAGAGAATACCTACCTTGATTTTCATTACTTCTTATTTACTTATATTTGGCTATTCAAGCTTGTTTCGGCGTAAACTTCCAATTAGGTAGATTTAATTTATATTTAACTAGCTGTGCCCCGCGGTGTTACCCGCTCATCCCACGGGAACACTACATTTATTCGGCATGAAAAGTATCCTATGTCCTTCCCCGGGACTGAAACTATCTATATTCCAAATTTCATCTAAATCGGTTCAGCGGTTTAAGCGTGAAGAGGTAACAGACAGACAGACAGACAGACAGACAGACACACTTTCGCATTTATAATATTAGTATGGATTAAAATCGCCACGTTCGCCTACGTGTGCGAGGGTACAGTAACCTGGGGGGTAATTCGACTAATTTTAGAGAGATGATGGAGATCTCTCCATTTCATCGCCATCCGTCACTTTTGACGTGTCCCTACTTGACAAGTGGCGATATTCCTGGAACATCGCAACTTCGTCAATCCGGTCGCGCTTAATTTGCGTTTCCTTTGCATGTGACGGCATAAATAACAGGCGCATACTTGAACTTGACCGTAGTGCGTGAAATTTGTCAGTTACGTTTCGTTCAAAAGAGAAATTCATATGCATGAATAGCATTTTTGACAATCATTACCGCCTTCGTACTGCTAAAATTGAGATAATATATGTTGAAGCTCATCGCATTTTAATGACAGTTCAAAGGCGATACCACTGTTATCTAATAGAGTTTTGACGTTTTGCGATATCTCAAACGGCATTCTCGAATTAGGCCCCTGATCAGCGACAGCATCGCGACTGTATCGCTACTAAATCGTTGCAAAAAGGCGCCGAGTGTTAACTCCTTTAGTATTAAGTAATTAAGTTTTTTTTTTATGTCATAGAGGGCAAACGACCAAACAGATCGCCTGATGGAAAGCGTTTACGCCCGCCCATAGACACCTGCAACAGCAGTGGAGTCATAAGTGCGTTGCCAGCCTTTCAGGTAGGAATACGCTCTTTGCTTGTAGGTTTAAAGGTCGTATCGGTCAAGCGAATTCATTCCACAATGCAGTTGTGCGAGACAGGAATTTTCTAGGAAAATGCACTGTTGTGGACTGCCAACTATACTCAACAAACAATCTCCCACACGAAGTCCGACCAGCACGGCTAGCATAACTTTGACACGCGACTCTTTCTCGCGCGGGATATACTACCTGTCTCTATCTGTACAGTACTATGAGATAGTGACGGATGATGCTATCTCGCGCGACATGCGTCGCGTGTCAAAGTTACGCTAGACGTGCAGCCCTCATTGTAATAATCTAGCGAATTTATATATGTATATATTTCAATATTTAATTTTCTGTTCGTGTTTGTAGCGTAGTGTTACGCCAACTCTGTTAAAGGGGCGAGCCTGTAAATCAGCGCTGGGCTACTAGCCTAGCACATGCTGAGACTGGTACCCATTACCAAAAATGTGCACTAACTAATAAAAATGTGTTATTTTTTTAGTTAATGCAAATTGTACCTACATTTGTGTGTTAATTTTGGTAATAAACAATTTTTTTTAATAGACCAATCACATTTCTCGAATTTAAATGCCCTTCTTTCGGGCTTTACAAAGACGCAGCCTGATTGGTTCAATTTCTCCGCTCCGTTTCAGTATAGACAGGCAGCCTAATAAAATAAAGGTAGGGCAGGACCGCACTGGGAGTAACTAAGCGGCAGCAGAGCAACGCGTCGCGACGCGGTTAAATATTCTTTGTAGGAAATTGTATGAGATAGAACGCACTACGCGACAGCGGAACTATGCGGTGCAATATCCAATTCCTTTCATGCGTCCGTTTACGCTCGACTTTTCATACACTAGTATTTCTTTTTGTGAACAATTTTACTATCGTAGCTAACAGTTCAATAGCTGCTATATCAAGGCAAGTCAACCTATTAAGGACCAGATTCAAGTTGCTGCTAAATTAAATCTTCGAACCTCGTTTTCAACTATGACTGAAGTATAATATATTCATCGGAATTAATTTCACGCTTGAATTAACCTCAGCCAAAGAAATTTAGAGAAATCCGAGCTTATGATTGAAGTAGCTTAGCCTTTGTTAATGGAATTGTCACATTCATTTTCGTTCGTCTAATTGATTTAAATTCTAGGAAATAAGGAATGGTTTGAAAATGGCAAAATGACAGCTTGGGATAATACTTGCCGGTCCTAATATATCAGATCTAGTGACCGACCGAATTTTCGTTTTTGTTCGCGTTTTCAGCCAAAAATCCATGATTCAAAAGATTGTTAGCCGTGGCTTTCAGATTTCTGATTTGCTCCAACTTCTAGTATCTCTGTTTGGCCCTATGGTTGACAGGTAGAGAATATCATTTGGCATTAAGTCCGCCGTTTGACTTTTTGACAGACTTTTGTTTTGTGCAATAAAGTTTAAATAAATTGGGCAAGCATCCTGTTTGATATTGTATTATATGTATTATCTGTTGGTAATTCTTAAAACAAGTAAATAAAAAAAAATGTAGACCTTTTTGAGGCAATACGATTATATAATACTACAACCGCAATGGGAATTCTTAGATTGATGCAGCTATAAAACTTTCCTAAATTAGTCACTAACGAGAGGGATGCAGCAATACGAAGGAGTGAGATGGAGTTATCTCCATACATGTCTCACATATTGCTGTATCCCTCTATAAGCAGGTTACCGCATATTTAGACTGTCTTTTTTCACTATTATTCTTTTGGCAATAATATGGTACGGTCCAAATGAAGTTCGGATTAACAATTTCACATAGGTGGTGGTGGTTGGAAATGTTGATAATTATGCTTATCCTTTGAGAACGTTCTCTAAATTAGTTGACCGAGCGAGGAAAGCGTCTCCGTCTTGGGTAAAAATGGTTCCGTATGTCCGACTTTTAATTCTCAATCGATTCTTGTAAAGTGTTGTGTCACTCAGTCAATTCAGTTTGACGTTTTTTTTTCAAAATGGCGGAGTTTTAGAAGTAAAAGAACGGATTCATCGGCCATCTTTGTTCATGTTCATTTCATCTCATGTTTTAATAATTTAATTTTTATTTTATTGATAAGTTTTTTTAACACGGAAGTCATGCATTGGTTATAAACCAAAAAAACTGATACTGGCACAAGCTTCGAGCCGCCATTTACGGATTAATAATAATAATAAGTAAAAGAACATATTTCACGTCGCGGTTGGCTCAGTTTGTAGAGACCTGCCTACTGAGCCGGCGGTCCCGGGTTCGAATCCCGGCCAGGGCAAATATTTGTGTGATAAACTCAGACTCTGAGTCATGGTTTTTCTATGTATTTAAGTTAATATTTATCTATATAAGTATGTATATCGTCGTCTAGTACCCATAACACAAGCCTTCTTGAGCTTAATTTGGGATTAGATCGATTTGTGTGGGGTTGTCTGATATTTATGTATTATATATTTATAATATATTTCAGCCATTTTGAAACAGACTCGCGAGGTGTAGCTCACGGAGAAATAAACAATTATTTGAGGTAGGTTCGCGGCTACCAGCTTGGCCTCGGTGTGGCAACTACGTTGGGGCCATAAAACGCTACCACTCCAAGGTCTCGCATTTGACTATCATAGAACGGTACTTACATGAGATATACATAAGCGGTAGGATCCAAGCGGCGGTCAGCTTGGCCTCAGTGTGGCAAGTGCCGTCAGGGCCAAAAAACGCTACCACTCCAAGGTCTCGCATTTGACTATCATATAATGGTAATTACATGAGATATAAGCGGTAGGTTCCAGGTGTCTGCCAGGTTGGCCTCGGTGTGGCAAGTGCCGTCGGGGCAAAAAAACGCTACCACTCCCAGGTCTCACATTTGACTATCATATTATAACGGTACTTACATGAGATATAAGCGGTAGGTTCCACGCGGCTGCCAGCTTGGCCTCGGTGTGGCAAGTGCCGTCGGGGCCGAAAAACGCCACCACACCGAGGTCTCGCATTTGGGACATCACTCTGTAACAAAAAAAATCTTATGTTATGTAACGTTAACTTCATGCACCAGGTTAAAAATCAACAAGGTGTAATGATCAACTTTTTGGTACACCGGGAGCTTGGTGGTAGAAGATGGTTATTTACTCACTCGTAGCATACTTAGCTTAGCATAGTTATAGGATACTTTTTCGCGACTAGGGTAAAGCAAATAATAAACAAGACTTACGCCCTTGCGAACGGCCTTTATCCACTCTTTAAGGCTCCTTATCCATTGTTTTAGACATCTTTCTCTATGATCAAACATGTTCCTAAACATATTATCAATGTTAATACTTAGAACACTCGCTTTTCGGTGAAGGAAAACATCGTGAGGAAAACACCTAAGCCCAATAAGGCCTAGTTTCCCCTCTGGGTTGGAAGGTCAGATGGCAGTCGCTTTCGTAAAAACTAGTGCCTACGCCACATCTTGGGATTTAGGTAGCCGACCCCGATTGAGAATTCATTCTCAAAAAATGGGACAAAGCCTAGGAGGATGATGAATACTTAGAACAGGGCAAAATGCGATTTATTGGTACATATATTATATATTTAAAGCCTACAGTTTGAATTTTAGTTGTAAAAACTACTAGAAATTAACAAAATTCACGCTGATAACTGGTTTTTTCAACTTATTTTAGACTGCACGCAATGAAAGTATTAAATAGCTATGTTACTTTCTAGAACTCAGGGAAAAGTATTATTTAAGTACTTTAAAAAGTTGGTTGAAACTATAAAAAAAAAATTACAAAAAAATGAACCGACTTCAGTAAAACTAAAAAGCCAAAAATAATCCGTTCAAGTACAGATTACATTTGACTCACCCTTTGAAATCGATCCCAAACCACTCAGTTATTATATTTATATATTAAAGTTTACGTGAGGTTTGGCACCGACTTCAAAGGGTGAGTCAAATGTAATCTGTACTTGAACGGATTATTTTTGGCTTTTTAGTTTTACTGAAGTCGGTTCTTTTTTTTGGTAAAAAATTTTTTTTCGCGTTTTAGTGATTCATATAAAATACTTATGGCGGGGTGATCAGGGAGGTATTGAAGGCATGCATCTCGTTTGAATTATCTCCTAACTCCTAACCGTTAAGGAGTTGTACCTTCCATCAGTTCAGCATTGGAAGATGATGACTACCATATGCAAATATTTAAATAGTTTTAGAAAATATATGAAAAATATTATGAGTGCCTATAAAATTTCAGGAATTCCTTCGATTCCTCATGGATTTCGTCATCCGATCTTCACCAAAAATTTATGGGCCAAACCTTGAGATGTATATTCATGAACCTAAAAAGAATTTTCCAAATCGACTCATAAATGACGGAGTTATGAGGTAACAAACATTAAAAAAAAAAAAAACATACAACTGAACTGAGAACCCCCTCCTTTGTTTTGAAGTCGGTTAAAAAATATTTGTTATAATATGAAAAAAAATGATAAGCCTCTTGAAATTTACTAAAATTAAACAGAGAATGGTGATTTAAGAAAATACAATAAGTGCATTCCTTTTAGAGCATTTCTCAAAAAAGTTTGTACAAAGTTAATTTATTGCTTTTATAGGTAAATTACATTAAAACTTCAATTAAAGTTCAATATAATTTTCTTATTACGTTATCAATTATTTTAGTAATTTTATATTAATGTTATGGCTTTGTTTGATAATTAAGGTTCTCTTATCTTTTTTTAATTACATATAATCTGAAATCAATGGATTGGAAATCACAAGGAAAGTTGGTAACAAAATTGGAAAAATATAAATTTTGTACAAACTTTTTGAGGAATGCTTTTTAAACAAACATTTAATTACTTGACACAATGCCCTCACCTGGTCTTTTTTATTTTATGTAAGTTTTTATTTCTTGTTGGTTTGATTGATGCGATAATGATGATTTCAATATATTTTGTAGTCGTTATTTATCGGATGGATGTGATTTTAAACGTTGATGTTGTCCACATAGGCGTATTTAGGAGGGTGGCCGGGTGGGCCGTGCCCACCCCAGGATTTTGGGTTACCCATAGAAATTCATGACATCAACTCATAGGCCATGGCCAGGGCCCCACCCAGTCCCCACCTGAAAAATTATCTTAGATACGCCAATGGTTGTCCAATCGTTTGAGCCACAAGACCTTTAAAGTCCTTGTTATATGCGGGCCAAAGCATCTGTCACTCACACTCGCATTTTGTCAAAACGTGACGGATGCTTTGTCACTTATTTATCGCGTGACAAAAGCAACCATCATATAAAATAAATATAAATGATTCGAAAGGCATCTCTTTTGTTATAATTATAACTGTGTTATGAGATCACGTCAACTCAATATGTCAGTATAATTATTTCATTTCTTTCCTATTTTACTGCTATCCCGGGAAGATTATCTGATCACACAAAATAAACTAAGTCTTCACTATAAATAATAGCACACCTCACAAATAGCACTTTCCTCAGATTAATTAATAGCCCTCACACGACACCTGCATTGGGTGAAAATTGTATCCTGTCCTGACCTGATTCGATCGAGATGACACTTAAAGTGGGTTAAGTAAACACGAGGTCAATGAACTGAGTATACAACTGAAGGCTAGTGATAAATTAATAATAATAAACAATTTATACATTTTTGGAGCAAAATCTATGGCCAGGATGAGACAATGTAACATCACGTTCGAATCGTCGAGGTAATTAAATAAACACTTTTTGAAATGCGATTAAGTCCCGTTTTGTTATAATTATAATAAATTATCTATGATTTTATTTGGTCTCAAATCTACCGACCACTATTATAAGAAATATTCTGTAGTAACACTCAACACACTTTTTTCGTAGGTACCTATTTATGTTTCTATAAAATAAAAACATTGTATACTTTTTCACTCCCCAGTGGCAAAATTAGCCTTAATGCCTCATTACAATGAAATTAAGAGGGGCATTAAAAGCTTGACGGCCCCAACGTAATTATTATAGGAGTAGGTAGGTAGTCAACAAGGAAAATAAGCAAAAAGAAAAATTGGGCAAGTGCGAGTCCGACTCGCGCATGAAGGGTTCCGTACCTATATATATATACATAATCTATAATAAGTTTGTTGTATGGGAGCCCCCCTCAAATATTTATTTTATTTATTTGTTGTTATAGCGGCAATAGAAATACATCATCTGTGAAAATTTCAACTGTCTAGCTATCACCGTTCTTGAGATACAGCCAGGGCCCTGTTTCATATACGTGACAATGACAGGCGACAGGTGACAGGTGACAATTCGACATTTTGACAATTTTTCGTTTCATAAACATTACCTATGACAAATAAGTCGTGGTGGAAAAATTACAATTATGTCAAATTGTCGCGACATTTTGACATATTTCTGTTTCATAAACATTTTCCCTTGACAGGCGACAGGTGACAATTTGTCGCGAAAAACTTGACATATTTGTTTTATGAAACACAAAATTCTAATTACAAGTTGACAAATTTGTAGAATTGTCGAAGATTTCTGACAGGCGACCTCACCCAATGTCAGCGGCTACTTCTCACTAAATAATTACTTATTACCAGTGAAATGGTGCTAACATTGACACATTAGTAGCAACAGCGATGAAGAATATTTACCTGTCTGAATATTAAAAACGAATTCAATTATTTAACAGGGCCAATATTTGCTAAATATACCCAATTCCCTTCAATTGCTCTGCGATTTCCATCCATTTTTTTTTCGTGCGTTAAATGTTCACTAAATTGGCCAAACAATACATATTTCTCGGTTGTCTTGTATAAGGCCCAAAATTATTATTTTCGTGTCCATCTTACTTGTTGCAAGTTACCGAACAAATCCTAGAATGCTAGTCAAAATTATAATCTAAGACAAACATTTTTATTGCTGCTCTCATACTGCTATATTATTTTAACAAAAATGTATGCTGTGACATATTTGTCGCAATTTACGACAATTATGTCGATTACTATGACAAAAAAGTCTTGACAATTTTCTTAAATACTGACATTTTAAAACTGACAATTCTAGACCTTTATGAAACGCGATTGACACTGACAATTTTGTCAACTATTTACCTGTCGCAATCGGACATATTTGTCACGTTTATGAAACAGAATTTGTAGCTACAATTCGACAATTTTGTCAAAAACTGACAAATTGTCGACTTGTCACGTATATGAAACAGGGCCCTGGTCACAGACGGACGGACGGACGGACGGACGGACAGCGAAGTCTCAGTAATAGGGTCCCGTTTGTACCCTTTGGGTACGGAACCCTAAAAATTACATAATCTTCCCGGGATAGCAGTAAAATAGGAAAGAAATGAAATAATTATACTGACATATTGAGTTGACGTGATCTCATAACACAGTTATAATTATAACAAAAGAGATACCTTTCGAATCATTTATATTTATTTATTTATTTCTTCTTCCGTTGGCGCTACAACCCTTTGTGGGTCTTGGCCTCCTCCACGATCTTCCTCCAGTTGTCACGATGCCTGGCCACCTTCTTCCAGCTGGTGAACTTCCCCATCTTCCTGAGATCTTCTTCCACACAATCGCTCCAACGTTTTCTAGGCCTGCCTCTCGGTCTCTTCTGTTGCGGCGTCCACCTTGTCATTATCTTAGCGGCTCTAGTGTCCGGCATTCTTTCAAGGTGACCCGCCCACCTCAGTCGCTGCGACTTACAGAACCTGACGATGTTCTTTATTTATTTATATCTGTAAAATGTCTGTCAAATATAATTTCTCAGACAAAATTAGAATAACGCACTTTTTAATGCTGTACCAATGTTCTATACTCTATGGTATATATTATTATACCCGCTACAGAACTTTAATATTCATAAGACATCTATCTACTCTACTTAAATAATTTCAAAAAGAGAAAAACATCAGCGTATTTGATTTAAAATAAAAAACGCTACTTTTCACGGGGCGGCCATGACCATCGCGATCATGATTTTTTTTTAATAGGTCGGTTTAAGTTGAACGTAAAAGGTTACATCAAAAATAAAAATGCATAGCGCGGAATGACGATTAAAGTAAAAAATGATTTTCTGTGTTTTGCTCGTAAAGTATTGTATGCAATAGTTACTTACACAATTAGGTCTTAAAATCTCGTACCTTACTTAAAATACTATTAAAAGTTCACGATACGGTCATTACAGAATTTCAGAGCGTTAGGCATTTCTCTCCCGCCAACAAGGTAGATAGACTATTTTCTCGCGCAAAAAAGGACAATAGATAATAATTATAATATAGATCCCTTGTGAGTAAAAGCGACATAATAATTAACAGTTGATCACTAGCTGTTCACACTGCCGACAAGCACTCTCTCTTCGCCAGTTTGTCGTGGCGCCAAGAATTATCAAAGAACTTGCACGGATACTCGCTTGGTGGTCAAAAATCAGTAGGGCTTGCAATTCCGGAATTGACTTGTAAGGGCAGTATCCAAAATTCCGGATTTCAAGCCCTAGAACTCAGAGCTTACACCGTGAGAGAAAACGTATGGTACGGGGTGGTGGCGCCCCACCCGCCTGAGCGAGTCGTGCCGTAATCGCCCGTCGCACACGAACACTAGCTTATCCTAGCGACAAAACTATCGGAACTTTGATCTCGCTTCTCATTTGCTCGCTTAACTCGATTCTAGAGTCTCGCTAATAGTCTGCAGTGGGACAAGTTCCTAAGGGTTTCTTTATTACTCAATAAATTCTGAATGGTGTTTCGTCCCCAGAAAGACCGAATCCCACTAAAAACATTTCATGTAAAATTGGCGACCAAGACTCACATGCTCATAACGCTTTCGCTGTAAAAAAGTTATCAGATCCCTGGAAAAGCCAAGCCCCTAAGCCCTGGGTTTACTAATCCTACACTTTGGCTTCAAAGGTATGGCTTGGCCTTTTCATAAAGTAACGTAAATAAGTCCAACGGACCGTCTGGCCCATACGATATCAAGAAGTTAAGTTTATGTCTTCATGATAATATATAAACTTAATTCCTTACCATATAGGCCGGACAGTCCATTAGACTTATTTACGGTAATTTATGAAACGGCCAAGCCATACCTTTGAAGCATGTGAGTCTTGGCCGCCAATTTTACATGAAATGTTTTTAGTGGGATCTCATTTATTTTTGTAAGGTAGTTTTTATTTTTTAGGTTTTTTTTATTTGTTTTGTGCCGAAGCGTTTCTAAGTAAGTAGTAATAATTGTGTATTTAAGAAATACTTACGTTTAGCCCCATATATATACACTTTTATCCCCCATTATGGAAAACCCATACAAACTTTCATCCCCTTATTTAAAGGGTGAGGGGGTGATTTTCTAAAAATCCTAGAATACGTATTTTATTATTTATAACAAGGAGTCCCTATATCAATTTTCAGACCTCTAGTATCAAAATTTGCAGAAGTCTCATCCAAACTCCCATCACCTAGTTTAAGGGGTTGGGGGGTAAAAGTTCCAAGTTTCAGAATTATTCTATTGTTTGTGTACTAAACCTAGCTTACATACCAAATTTCAGCTTTCTAGGTCATCGGGAAGTACCCCAGAGGTTTTGATACGTCAGTGTATATATATTAATATAATACATGAGTGGCAAAATCGGCGTATTTTAGGTACCAATAAAACCTAAAGTATAAAAGCTAGATCAATTAAATTAAGTACATTTTATATGTTCCCTAACTGCATCTTAACCTGTGAATTTGGGCGCTCTGGTGTTACCTGGGACGAAGCTATGAGGGTTTGAAAATTAGTCGAAACGGTTCGAGAAAAGGTAGGTAGTGCCCCGCTTCTTTTTTGCACGTCTTGGCGGGGGCACTACCGTGCCCCCAGAACAGAAGATTAAATTGTATGGATATTGGATACCTTAAGTATCAAAATTACGAAGCAATAGGCGGCATATTGCCGCAACAAATAGAATAAATGGTTGTACCTTGATTGGCCTAAGAACTGTTTGCCTAATTTCATTTAAAGTAATATTATATAGCATACCTAACTATTCACTTTGCCTAATTTTCATTTGAGAGGAAGTCGTTTTGTATAATCCTTATTTCTCATAAATTTATTTTTAACCTAATTTTTGTATCGTATAATCTAATTTTGTATTAAAAAAAATTGTGTAACATGAATGTCGCATAGTTTAATTTTATTTCGTTTTACTAATCTTATTTCGAACCTTACTTCGACTTCGTATTGTCATTTCTAACCTAACCTAACCCACAGTTTTTGGTTTTTGACCTATCTTGACGCTCCGCTACACGAGGTCAAAATACAAACCTAACCTAACCTACAGTTTTCGGTTTTAAAACTGAATTTGACAGTATGATTTTAGTAAAAACGTTATTCGGCCATGTAATGAATAGTTAAAATAAGAATACACAAAGTAAGTTTTAAATAAAATAATACTCGATAAAACAAAAGTTATGAAGAACATCTTAAATTATGTTCTTCATAATTTAACAACACAAACGAATTTCGATATTTTTTTTTATTAAAAATGAATTTATTTTATACACATTGACTTTCGACAAAACATTCATTATAGTTAAAGTTGAAAGGCAAACTAAAATAGACAAAATATTTTTAGACAAGTCAAGGGAATACCAAAATAAATATGTTTTCTCCAACTTGCTTGGAAATGTTCCCATTAATGTAGTAAAACTGGACCGCGAAATCGTTCGTTATATTTAGAAGGCGTTAATGAAAATTAAAAAAATATATATATTATTGGCCTTAGCCGGGAAATCAATATTATTTAAATAAAACGATTAAGTAAAAAACACACCTTCCGTTTATAACGTCTCATACAAATGAGGGTAATCTTAATTTGGCCGGTTACTGCATTTTTTCCTTTAATTTTTTCAAAGACTTTGATAATTCACCATACAGCCAATTGTCCACTAAATTTAAAAAATAAAAACTATTGTAAACTTTTTAATTGTTCTCTGCGTTTAATTCTTGCACTGAACATTTTTTTGCTCTGCTACTGTCAATGTATTTGAAATATCGACAAATTTCGAATAACGGACAAACAATTTAAATAATAATCTTATATGCGGTTAATTTATTTTCATGATTCTTAGTTATTTATTAGAGATTTCTCACGAAAGTTTTAATTTTAATAATATGATGATATTTAATGAGTGAGTTGAAAATTAATAAGTGTACCAAACGTAAACAAATAAAAAATAAAACAGAAATGATTGTGTCCAAATCAATATAAAAGTTATTTTGAACTTATGATCTTCTCCGAATGACAAATATGGTATGGTTTCTGAAAAAAAACAGTGTGTTTAGAAGTTGTTAATTTAACTAAAATTTATGATTACCTATGTGCATATTTTTTGTTATTGTGTTTTCATATATATTTAATTCTTATTCATATATTTTGTTTTAAATCAAACATATGATTCGGACCCGAAATTTTATTCCTATTCCTAAAAAAAATAAGTACCGAATGAACTTCATGGTACTGATATATTAAATTAAAATGTAGATTGGTGATTATTTCCAAGCATATTTGGAGAAAAGCACTATACAAGCCTCGGCGGGAATGTCAGTTCGCAGATTCGTATTATTGAAGGACTCGGCTACGCCTCGTCCTTCAAAATCATACTCATCCACGAACTGACTTTTCCCGGCCTCGGCAGTAATATACTATAAATTCTAGGACGGATTAATTAGCCTAATTGGGAATTAAGTAAAATGTTTCATAATAGGATGCTTAAGAGAGAGCAGTCAAGATAATGAATGATAAGGATTATATCCAAGGAATAATAGGCTTAAATCAAAATTTAGGTTGGTAGAAACTGGGTTAAGAGAGCTTACACACAGCACGATTTTACAAATACCGTAAGGTATACGAGTAGACACAGGGTTACAGGAAGTATGTCGATGGTCATTATCAACGCTTGACTAATTTATTCACTTGTCGCCTCTGGTTTGGACACGTAAGACACGTGTAAGGTCCGTTAAATATGGATAGTCAAACCTTATTGATTGTTGTATTTGTTTTAATAATTCGGACCATTATAATGTCATACAATATAAAATATGATTTGTAATAGCCATAGACTTGGCAGGTCTAGGCTTTATACGTGCCGCGCACTGCTCTATGAACTGATGGCGGGAACGATGACAGACGTCAACGTCAGAATTGGCGGGGTCTGAGGGAGGATTAGGAGGATAGAGGATTGGATTTATGGTATTTAATGTGTTATGCTGGTTGCTGGATTTGTGAAAATGTTATTGATGGGAGTCAATACAAATGGAATTGTTAAGCGTGCATCGTGTGGTTGACCGAGGGATACACCTTTTACACGTTACACGCAATACTAACAGAGACTTTTGGAGAAGAATCGCGAAAGCAGCAGACGAAGATAAAGAAGAAAATCAGAAGATCATGTCATGGGGAGGACCACGTCCACTGTCAACAGTGAACGACTAAGAACAGAATTTTAATTTTCATGCCCACGGAACCATGCGAAGTGAGAAACACTTAGTTCCTTTATTTGGCTCCTGGATTACTGTACTTATAGTCTATTGACAATAAAATTGCTTGAACATTGACGGTATTCTTGAAAACCTGCGGGCCTTAGGGTGGTCACAAAAAAATAAGTGACAAAGCATTGGTTACTTTTAGACAAGTAGGTATGTAAAGAAAAAATATCCACAAAGTAACGCCTGATTCAATTAATAGAATAGGTATGTGAGTGCATGAGAATGGCATCACGGTACTATATCGATACTGGGATTTCTATGATACGATTAATGTTGATTTAGATTTCGATTTATTTATTTCATATTAACTAATTACATTATAAACATGAATTCTGATATTTATTATGTATGTCAAATACACCATCATAACTACAACAATAAAAATAGAATCGTAAAATGCAATGTCTGATAAAATTGAAATATATGATATATGCCAATATGAGTAAAAAAAACCGGCCAAGAGCATGTCGGGCCACGCTCAGTGTAGGGTTCCGTAGTTGCTCATCCTTCACAATAAACTGCTGTTTTAAGCCCGAGGTTTAAGTTAAGACAGATTTTAAGCTCTATAAAAAGGTCGTAAACGCCCTAGAAACTGTAATCACTTATTACCTTCTGGAAGTCAACTTACGACCTTTTAAAGAAAAAATATGAAATTTGGCGATAACTCAAAAACGGCTTGACCGATTTTGTTCAATATAGTTTTCATTGAAAGTACTTATAAGGCCGCATTAACATGAATTTTTCCATATTTTTTTGACTTGTGGTTCAAAAGTTAGAGGGGGGGGGGACACAATTTTTTTTATTTTCGGAGCGAATATTTACAAAACTACTGACTTTATCAAAAAGTAATGTTTGAAAACCCCTATTATTTTCAAGAGACCTATTCAACGACACCCCACACACTAGGGTTGAAACGAAAAAAAAAAATCACCCCCACTTTAGGTGTTCGAGAGGTACCCGAAAAAAATTTTTTTTTTTAGTTTTTATTTTACCGTTTTGTCGGCGTGATACATACACATACTCATACCAAATTTCAGCTTTCTAGTACTAATGATCACGGAGCTAAGCCGCGGACGGACGGACAGACGGACAGACGGACAGACGGACAGACGGACAGACGGACATGGCGAAACTATAAGGGTTCCTAGTTGACTACGGAACCCTAAAAACTAGCTACACAACTTATAATACGTAATTATCACCCATGGGATCGTCAGAAAAACATAAAAAAAAATGAATGTCGTGAATAGATTTTTGTTCCTTTTGGTTGTGAACAGCCGATAAGAGAGATCGTGATTTTGTCTGCCGGCAAACGGTAGAGTGCACAAGCCCTATAAGATGCTTGCAAAATTTTGCGCTCGACCAAAAGATAATTTGAATACGAATATTTTGTTGTATTTTGCTTATCTGTTTGAAATCGCTTTTAATTATTTTCCTTCAGTCGATGAGATTTTGGTGATTATTTTTGGGGGTTCACTATTGTCTTGCAGAAACTTTTTTGACATATATTTGTTTTGCATAATGATAACTGGCAGAAGTTACGTTTGGCTGAAACATCTTACGCAGAGTATGCTTTGGCATAAATCGTTTCGCAGATTTTTATAATACCGAATCTTATATTGGCATAATGTTGATGAGCATAACAGTCTTCTAAACGAATAGTACTTTCGCAGATATTTATTTTGCATAGTATTTAGGCGGCATAAAGTTATCAAGCCTAATTTATGCATTACAAATTGTTGTGACTACACATTTTGTACATGGAGTGGTATGGTAGCCGGCCGTTGCCGCGCGGCTCGCTCGCTCGTTAGGGTCTCAGTTCATCCTGACACTCCTCCTCGCTACGCTCGTCGTCGTACCTAACCTAATCCAAGTTAAACCTGCCCTAAGGTGGAATCACTATTATGCCATAGCAAATTTGGTGGGACTTACATTCTACTACGTAAAATTTGTCTAACCCACTTTTCTGCTAGTAGAAAATAATTATGCTATTGTAATCGTACATATGCTACAGGATTATTATGGTACATAAAATTATGCTAGACCAAAGTCTGCCAAAGAGATATTCTAAAAAACAATCTGCTGCAAAATTTGTCGTATGCGAGGTAGTAGTAATGCCAACTATACCTTTATGCCATCTTACCATTCGACCGAAAGTGTTTCTGCGAAATGTGTTATGCGAAATGCATTTCTGACCAATATTATTCTGCCAGATGAGGGTAACCCATTTTTGGGCGTTCTAACCATCTTACTAATATTGACGAGCTTCGTATGAATTGACAACGTTTCATGTTTTCAAATAGGTAGTGTTCTGTTGATACTAATTTCATAATTTTAATATCAGAACACATTTTTTTTTATTAAAATAATGTGAAAGCCGCGTTATCTAAGAATCGGTCCTCTACATGACGTCATCTTGTGGAAGATTTGACAGTCACAACACATAAAAAAAACCAGTGGTACAATTTCCATACTAAATATCCGCCTTAGTATAGTCCGACTGTATGATTTTCTGCGCTCTGACCAATTACTGGTCGTCTACGCTCTTTTAGAATGTGGACCTTTTCAAATGAATTTTTCAATCACAAATTGGGAAATTTCCTAAAATATAAAAATGTGGAAATATTTAATTTTTTATCCTTTTTGATAATATCGATGAAAAGCCTGGTCAATTTTTTTTTATATTGTCAATAAAATAGTGACACAATTTTCGGTTTTCTTGTGGAAATAGTGGCTGTTTACATTATTATAAAAATTATGTCGATTGCTTTTATAGAGATATTGCAGTCAGAGTAATAAGACAATTAAACGCTCCAATCAAAATCAAAAACAATCAAAATTAAAACGTTTATTCTGTAAGTAGGCCACAAGGGAACTTCCATATGTCTAAATATGAGTCTACCGGCATTTCACAAGAGGAGACCGCTGATGGGAAGAAATCCGAAAGAAACTCAACAGTAAGTAAGTAATTTTTTCGTAAATTATTCTTAAATAATCTTCGGGATTCGGGAAGCAATCACCCATCTATAGATAAATTACCGAGAGCGTGGAATTGGATATGAAGTGGCATTGTGTGTTTACCTATAGGCATTCTATATTTGAAATTTCCCTTTTCTCGTACTATCAGCATAAACAGAGGTTTGTAATATATTAAAGAAGAAAATTACAAAATAATGTCAGTGTCAAATTCTAAATATTATTTACGTTGCTCGTATATTTTAACGGCTTTTTATTATACACGGCCAACTTTTTTAACTCAGTCATTGATGGCGGTCACGTTGGAGTCGTAATAATAACATGAAAACAAACTTTTATTTTTCTATGATAATTTTTATTTTGAAACCAATTATGTCTTAAATTCCTTGTCACCCTACTAATCTGTATCCGTGAGCTTACAACTTCTTTAATAATTTAATGGCAATGACAATTTACGAGTAATAATAACAAAGAAGTCGTACAAAATTTCGTCAAATTTCCCGCCACAGCGATGGCACTTGACGTAGGTATATCGTACTTCAATAATTTATGTGGGATGACCATGTATCTAGTGGTTATTAGTTTTAATTATATTTTAACTTTTAATTAATTAAACGGTGAAGTAATTGTGTGAGACCTCGCCTATTAAGTTTATTTTTTGCTGGATATTAATATTTTTCTACTCACTGATCAAGTGATCACCGATTGAGAATCATCGTGTTCGCATCATCGCATTCTCCCCTAAATATTAAGCAGATTTTCATCAAAGGAATTTTCATGAAGCAAATGTTTGTTCAATGAACACGTTTGCTTTACTAGAAAATACATTTACTACATTCACGTTGAAAGACATAAAAATAAAATAAAAACATTGTATAACATTGTAGAACTTTCACGTTGTGATTATAAACATTAAACAATAATACGATAACACAAGATAGTAAGATTTATGGTTCACTGGTAGAGAATACTTTGTGGCTGTATAAAGTTGAAATTTAAAAATATTTTCCACGAGAACGTAACTTTCTGTACAGTCGCCATCAGATATATCGTAGCATGTAAGGTATTCATAAATATCTGAACACGACTCTTATTGACTGGGCGTTACAGTACATGTTCACATATTTATGAACGCCTTATATGCTGCGATATATCTGATGGCGACTGTACAAAACTCCTTTAAATGAATACAGGAAACTGTGGTGTTTCAAAAAATAAAAAACGAAAGTGATCATTAAAGGTCGGAATGTCGTCTAATTACATTTGGGATTAAGGACTTGGGTTTAAGTCCCAGGCCGCTTCAACGCATATTAATGAAATGTCGCTTATTTAGTGTCTCTTTTTCTTATTTTCAGTTAGCCCTTTTAAGTGTCTCACGCTGGGTGAAAGCCTTTTGGTTAGATCTCCACAACTCCCTAGATATACTATACTCGGAGTAAGTCGCCAAAGCGCGCTTTAGATCTTTGGTCCCAGTTAAAGATAAGCGATGCGCTTACGCAGGGCGCTCCAAGTCGCACTGCTAATATCTACCCACCTTACTTAAAGTCTCCAATGTTAAACTGTGATTTTGTATAAAGCGACAATTATTATTGTATTATTGCATTATTACTTTCTTACGTATTATTGTATTATAATACATTTCGCTCACTGTGTATATATATATAGTTGTAAGTTATTGTAAGTTTTTCTCATGTAAGTGAATTGTAATTCTTTTGAGAAAAATAAATAATCTTTAAACCGAGATATTGGCCGTTGCTTCCGTTGCTCTCATTATACTTTTTGTTAAAATATACTTAAACTTAAGGGATTGTCTGGCGAGCACTGAACTTTCTGTGTCTGTGTCTGCGTCTGCGTCTGTGTCTGTGTCTGCGTATGCATCTGCGTCTGTCTGCGTCTGTGTCTGCGTCTGTGTCTGTGTCTGCGTCTGTGTCTGCGTCTGCGTATGTGTCTGTGTCTGCGTCTACGTCTGCGTCTGCGTCTGTGTCTGTGTCTGTGAAAATGGGATGATTAAAGGAATGGGTTAACACGTGAACAGGCATGTACGCGGTGGGATACTTACTCCATCATATACTCCTAAATACATTTTATAATATGAATGAAAAATAATTGTAAATAACCTCTAATATATGTACTACATCGTGGCAAGTTTATTCGTTGAAGAATTTACTTTTCATTTTACTTTTTTTCTTTTTTTTTAATCCTAGTATGCGGTTATGAATATATTGTTTTTAACCCCCAACGAAAGAAGAAGGGTGTTATAACTTTAACATGTGTATCTGTGTATCTGTGTCTGTCTGTAGCATCGTAGCGCCCGTATGGGTGAACCGATTAGAGTGCGGTTTTTAATAGAAAGCCTGGTTTGTCGAGATGGTTCTTAGCTTTGGTTGATGAAAATCGGAGTCTCCAAGATATTCAGTTTTTAGTGGAACAAGCGACTGGCTCTCGGCCAATATTGAAGCTAGGAATTCCAAATTTTGTTTTTATGATCAGTTTTAGTAGCATTTTCTATATTACACATTAAAACGGGGCCTCACGATGACCAGCTACTTGTTTTGGGGGTATTTAAATTTATGATTTGGGTTTTTTAAATAGTCTTAACTCAAACAATTCAAAGAAAACATGTTTCATGTCAATTAAAGATACTCTCAAAAGCTCTTATTAAACAAAATGTCATGTCCGATTTACTGCCTGGCTTCGAAGATGATAGTTATTGGTATGTTGATGTAGTACAGAAATCTTAATAAGAAATTAATATCTTCAAGCAGCTAGTATAATAGAGAGAAGAAACTTATAAGTGCTCCCAGCTATCAATATCAGCGACAGCTGTATTGCGTTGCGTAGCGTGCATAAGGCACATTTGTGGTGTAGTTATGGGTATCAAATATCTATTTCATACTCGATTCACTTGGAAATAACGGAAATATATTATCTTCTGAAAGTCGAAAAGGCAACGAAGGACACTTGGGATCTGAGCCGTGTATCTTGTTTGTATTGTATGTAATGTACCTGCTTCAAGAATTCACTTAAGCTTCGGAAAAGAAACCGAATAAAGGGATGCCGTCAGCCTTGGATCATTTTACTTTTTTAACCGAAGACAGAAACTTAATAATGGCGTCAGCCTCTCTTCCCAGACGCTGTGAGAGGCCTTATTCCTTTTATATTGAATAATAACTATTGCATGCTTTCATTGCGTAGTAAGTTGAAAAAACTAAATTTTCATTTCTGCGAGATAACAGTGAACAAAATGCGATTTTGTTTCGAGCGTGAGTAGAAAGTAGCTTTATAATTTTTAAAATTTTTGACTACGAGTTATTTCTCAGCCACAGGTTAATTATTATAAAATTTGAATCATTCGAATTTTTATGCACTCTGTCTTTTTTATATCTATATGAAAAAGAGAGTGATAAAGACATATCGATTCAAAATTTGATTTTCGAATCCGACTTCGAATAAGAACATTTTCCGATCGACGCGTTGTACCAAAAAAATAAAATAAAAATACCCGAAGAAGTTTTTATTACAAAATACTGTTTTGAACGACCGATTGTTTAAATAATTGTGTCTTTTATATAAATCAAATAGATTATTGTTTAAATAAGTTAAGATTTTTCAACTTTATACTGCAAATACCTGTACACATAATTTATGACTTCACTAATTTATCATAGACGCAGTTTCGAATCACATTTTAAAATATCGTGTTCAAATTGTTATTTTCTTTTGTATTAATTTTGTTAAGTGCTTTACGAGTAAAAATATTATTTAAACTATAAACAAAATCTCGTATAAAATAAATAAACACGTAATGTATCTGCTCAATCTTCCGATTTGATCAAATAATGACAACCATGGTGGTCGTGAGGGACTGGTAAAGTGTTGGAACGTATTATTTCAATTTATTTAGATTTTTATTTCATTTCAAGCAGCGGGTATCTATTTTCTAATTATTAATGTCATTGAAATCAGCAACAAAGACAATACACATACCTACACCTGAATGGTTGGAAGAAAAAGTACAAACAGTTGAACCTATGTTCTCGCTGTCGAGGTGAAAAGTTGTGTGTGCTACACGAGAACAAAGTTTTTGCAACTGGTGCTGTTGAGTCCCTCGCTATACTCAGCTACTTACTTGTACTCGTACTACTTCGCTTGCTCGGGACTCAAAATCAGCACTCTCAACAAAACCGCGTGATTTTTATCAATTTCTAGTAGTTTTTTTTTTTTTATATCTTAAATCCCAACAGCCCTGTTATAGGCAGTAACATCAATAAATATGTTAAGAAATAATTATGTTTGATCATAGACAAAAATATAAAAGGCCATCAGCATTTTAAAAGGAATAAGGCCTCTTAAGATTGCTTTTGTCCTGAAAAGAAGATCACTGGTTTTCCTGTAATCCCTTCGATGACTTGTATATCCTTAGGTTATTAGTATTGTATGTACTTACCTATGATGATGGTAATCATGATGATGATGTACCTACCTCAAAGACATGCTGTCTTTATCCATAGGCATGAGCGGGCGCGAGCGACCGATGTCAGCAGCCACGAAACGGAGCTGCAGGCCGGGAAGTAGGCTAGGCTCACGATTCACGGCCGCTACAGCCAGTGGCAGGGCGCCTAGGATCGTCTGCAACAAAGATTGATTTATAAACATCTGCAATGTATAACATCTATACGATTATGAAATTCTTTGAAAAAATGACTGACTGTTGAGTTTCTTTTGGCGTTTCTTCTCAACAGTGGTCTCCTCTTGTGAAATGCCGGTAGACTCAGACATGTAAAAGTGCCGTTGTGGCCTACTTGCAGAATAAAGTTCATTATTTCATTATTTCTAAAATTGTTTGGAAAATCAGGGGCAATTCGAGAATGTCATCGCAAAACGTCAAAACTCTATTAGATAACAGTGATATCGCCTTTGAACTGTCATTAAAATGCGATGAGCTTCAAGTGACATATCGCATCTCAATTTTGGAAATACAAAGGCGATAAGGATTGTCAAAAATGCTATTCATGCATATGCATTTCTGTTTTGAACGAAACGTAACTGATTAATTTCACGCACTACGCGGTTACGTTAAAGTATGCGCCTGTTATTTATGCCGTCACATACAAAGGAAACGGAAATCAAGCGCGACCGGATTGACGAAGTTGCGATGTTCTAGGGATAATATCGCCACAAGTAGGGACACGTCAAAAGTGACGGATGGCGATGAAATTAAATGGAGAGATCTCCGAATGGTCGCATTACCCCCCAGTATTCTACACGTATTGAGACGGTTATTATTTCAAGAAAAAAGTTAACAGCGTAATGCAGACTTTGTAAGGGCGGGGTGCGCAGCGACATCTGTACCTGTAATCTGTTGGTAATTCTTTATTTGTCCTGTCATCACGCCAAAACGGTTCGACAGATTTTAATTTAACAAATTTTGGTGGACATTCAAAGTTATAGGATACTTTTTCGCTACTACACTACAGTAAAGAAAATTACGCTGCCGTTATGAAGATTTATTACGTTCGGAGACAATTTGAGAAATATATAATGTATACATACTTCAACTTACACAAATACAAAAATATAATATACTACCTACATACAGATAGAGTCATGAATCTAAATAAATGTTTTGTATCAACATTAAAAAATAGGAGGTTATTCACCTTAAAAAAAATACGGTAACCTTAGATTTAATCAAAATCCAACTTGTTTTATAAAATCCTAATTAATTTTAAAATCAAAGGAAATATGAAATCTGCCCTAACTTCCTCCCTCGTAATAATAGAATTAAAAGGTTTTAAAAAGCTTTGAATTGAAATACTATAGGTAGTAGGTACAAAATAATGAGCACCTTTCCGAAAGTCGAGAAGGAGGAAAGAAAGAGATTAACAGGCCCTAGGGCAAAAAAGGCGATACGGTTTAACAAATGTTTGAGCTAGGAAAATACGTAGATACTAGGGGTGTAACGAATATTCACATTCGCGAATATTCGCTTTCACATTCACAAGAATATTATGCTAAGATTTTTCATACATTTTCGGCCTCTAAAATGAATAAAGAAAAGATAAAGACTGCTAAACTTGAGGCATATTTGTATGCCCAACCTACTAATGTAGGAAATTTTAATTTTCAATAATTTGAATTTTATTGGCTACGTTATCTATTTTATTTAAGAGGGTACGGTGTGCTGCTGATGTTGGACAAAGGTCCCTCATAATCCAATTAGATTAAGCCAATTAGATGAATTATCCAATGTGGCCAAAATTCTTCTAAAATCCATGGAGTAACTAATTGTTTATTTATTCAAAGTAGAAGTCTAAAAATATATGGCGATACATATATTAGATACCATGATTTATGCTATTACATCATCACTGAATGGATTTTAAAACCATGGTATGCTACCAAAGAACCCTAATTATTACGAATATTTGACGACGCGTTTGGCTCGGTTTGTAGACACCTGCCTACTGAGCCGGCGGTCCCGGGTTCGAATCCCGGCCGGGGCAATTAATTGTGTGACGAACTCGAATATTTGTGCTTGGGTCATGGTTGTTCTATGTATTTAAGGATATATTTATCTATATAAGTACGACATATCGTCGTCTAGTAGGTACCCATAACACAAGCCTTCATGAGCTTACTGTGGGACTAGATCGATTTGTGTGAGGTTGTCCGATATTTATTTATTTATATAATACGTGTCTAGGGGTCATATGAAAGTATAGTCACATTTGACGCATGAGAGGACGTATATTACGTAAATCTGCACGACCTATTGAATTTAATTAAAAAAAACAAGCAATGACAGTGGTTTTCAAGTATCTACAGGGTGTCCCAGAAGTACCACCTCACAGGGACACCGGAGGTACATCAGCTAAAAAGGAGCCCAACCAACCTAACATGGATTCACTAAAAGTTTCACGGTTTTCGAGTTATTACCGAAATAAAGACTTGAGAATTTTCCCTTTGTTTTTACATTTTTAGTAATAGCATCGACTCGGAGAGCTCTTAATGACAGTTTTTTATGTGTATCAAATAATGAATAATTAATTATTGAATGCCCCTCGTAGTACTTAATGGACTCATAAAACAATCATCAACGGGCTGATGATGGTTGTGTTTAACACGCGATAAGTCAATGACAAAGCACTTTTTGACTAACTGCGAGTGTGAGTGACAGATGCTTAATCACGTGATAAACACAACCATCATAGGGAGGGACCGTAAAATGCGAGCATACCTAATACCCGGGCTACACGAGGCTAGTTTTACAAGCTAGGATAGCAAGCTAGTACTTCTGGCTTCGTGTAGACAAAAATATCTTCTTTTATAAGCTAGTAAGCTAGTTTACAAGCCAGGGCAGTTTTTAATAGGATGGAGTTCTATTTTCAGGCTAGTAGCGTCCCCCCACCACTGATTTTACTATCCTGGCTTGTTTACTAGCTTCATGTGACTAGCGAAGCTAGTTTGAAGTTGGCTAGTAAACAGGGACCACACCTTTGGATTGTTTTTCTACCGCAACGAGTTTTTGAGATTTTAAATATCAAACAAATCAAGCGTCATTCGCAAAATACTCTTATTCTCTCCCAAATCTTCATTGCGAAATTCTTCCAAAAGTAAAGCATGATCCACGTTTATCTCTTCTTAAAATCCACGGTCTTGTTCACACCCGTTTTTGTAGTTCATCTTCTAGTTCGTCTAGTGCGAATTGGCACAGTTTTCGAAGTAACTGTTTTAGTCGAATAGTGTTTTTTTCCGTATGCCGTTCATTTTGGACGAGTGGTCACCTCAGCACTCCAGTAAGTACTAGCTTAAAAAAATCTAGCCTCATGTAAACAGAACTAGCATGCTCCAAGCTAGGTCAGCAAGCCAGGACAGTTTGGTAAAAAACTAGCTTGCTATCCTAGCCTGAAAAACTAGCCTCGTGTAGCCCGGGCAATTACGTATGACAGCTAGTGACGACTAACCAGTGACGACAACCAGAGCTTTAATGAATTTTGCTCGCATTTTATGATACCTAATCATAACCATCGGATATTATCGATGTCGTAATCAAATACGGATATAACTTTGTAGTCCGATAGAATTGCGATTTATGGAACAAGGGTCGTCCGAATAACATTAGAAGAAGATATTATCTTAAATGGCGTATTCTCCCCTCACCATACTTCCAATTTCAACCAAAAATGTGTACGCTAAGGTTCATTTCCAGGAAAAATTGACATGGAAATGTGCTATCTTGCGCAGTCATATTTGTGGAGTGCGATCGCAATCAACTTAAATCTTGTTAAAGCATTTGAATTCTGCTCTAATTCCGCTTTAAATCAACAAATCTTCAGCAATCTGATAATTTTAGATATTTTTTTTAGGTACAATATCGTGTAAAACTTGTCGTATAACCACACTCATATTCTTATAAGAAATGGTATAATGTTATAATTATCCTAATAAATCCAGCTATGTCTGTAGTTATAGCCACAGAACGTACCGTCAAAATGGCTGAACGGTTGTATACATTTTTGGTACAAGGGATTGATGTACATACAGCAATCAAGGCGATGGGATACATTTTATCTGACTACGGCAAGAATAGAAGAAGGTAATATTTTTTTATTTTCTGTCAATCGTTGCACAATGAAAGTACCGCGTTTAGGCCACGAGGCTTGCCGAGTCACAGTTGCGTGCTTTTTTTTAATCAAAATATATGCTGATGTTCTCTTTGAATTGAGAGATATGATGATGAAATTACTTGAGTTGAGAGTAGAGAGATGTCTTATTATGAATATTAAAATTCGGTAGCGGGTACCATAGAGTATAAAATATTGGTACCAATTTAAAAAGTGCGTTGTTGTGATTTTGTCTGTGAAATTATAAGTGACAGATTACAGTACGCGAGTATAAAAATGAATATTTACACTGCCATCCCTTAGAATAAACACGCCTGGAGGAGAGTCTTCATGCAACAGATTTGCGATAGATGACGCCGATTTTGCTTTTATGTGTGCGTGTCTACGAACCAATCATAGAGACGTTTTGCTTATGACATTGACACACGGGCGAAACATAGCCCGCAGCTAACCAAAACTGGCTTTACTTTCAAGCGCTGTCGTTTCTAAGCGTGTTCTATATATCAATCTATCAGCCACAGACGTCCATTGCTGAACATAGGCCTCCCCCATGACTCGCCACAAAGTGCGATCCCGTGCAGATTTATTTTATTTTCTTTTTAGTATTTGTTGTTATAGCGGCAATAGAAATACATCATCTGTGAAAATTTCAACTGTCTAGCTATCACCGTTGTTGAGATACAGCCTGGTGACAGACGGACGGACGGACGGACGAGATATTGTCACTTGTTCCAATTAAAGCTGAATATCTTGGAAACTACTAATCCTATTTCCACCATCTAAAAACCATCTCCACGGACAAGTCTTACGATTACAAAAAACCGCACTCAAATTGGTCCATCCGTTTGGGAGCTACGATGCCACTGACAGACACACGACACATGTTAAACTTATAACACCCCTCTTTTTGTCGGGGGTTAACAAAAGAGCGGATCACGATCGCTAGTGCAATAAACATACATTTCACTTACGCCCACACCCCTCAGGGAAGTGTGAGGAATTTTCTGTTAGTTTACGACCGTCCTGAAATAGAGGTGAGATCATCTTTTCAATGGAATAGTATTGGCCGAAGGGTGTCATGTTCCGGCGTTTCCGTGGACGGCTACCTGATACCTCGAACACGCGTAATACGTCGCTGTTGAAAATGTGACCTAGTTTACTTATGTTTTTAAGGTTACGTACCCAAAAGGGTAAAAACGGGACCCTATTACTGAGACTTCGCTGTCTCCGTCCGTCTGTCACCAGGCTGTATCTTAAGAACGGTGATAGCTTGACAGTTGAAATTTTCACAGATGATGTATTTCTATTGCCGCTATAACAACAAATACTAAAAATAAAATAAAATAAATATTTAAGGGGGCTCCCATACAACAAACTTATTTTAGTCCGTCTGTTAGTCTCTCAAGACAAGCGAATCAAAAAGGGTGCTTATCAGCAATAGTTTTTTTCAAACATATCGACCAGGACTGCTGTCATGTTACATTTTAATCTCGTATATAGGCGTACTTAAGTCCTTTATTGTAATCAGGAATTTAATAATTAATTAATTAATAATAATTTTATTACTTTCGGGATCGAGACCGTGGGGTCCCAGCGCCTAGAATCTTTATAAAGACCTCAGTAAAAGATTAATTAGAACTACTGGGGACCGTAGAGCTGGCAGCTTCTTCACACAACGCATTAGCATTGCGATTCAGCGATGAAATGCTGTCAGCGTCTTCGGGACCATGCCGCGGGGGCACAGTTTTTCATACCTTTTTTAACTTATTTTAGTTATGTAAATATTTATAATTTATAAATTTATGAAACATGTAATGTCTGTAAGTATTGGAAAGGGTAAAGGAGAAGAGACATATACTTCATACAATAGAAACTTGAAGAGGGAAAATGATAGGTCATTTGATACGACACGACGATTTAATACAAAAAATAATGGAGGGGAAAATTGAAGGCAGGAGAGGAAAAGGAAGGCCGAGGATTAGCTATTTGGACCAGATCAAGAAAAAGGCAGACGTCGGGTCGTATCGGGAAGTCAAAGAACTGGCGTTAAGTAGAACGGACTGGAGAGAACTGCACCGACAAGAGTGAAACTCTTAAATTTTTATATATAACTGTACTGTAGCGTAATTTATAGTTATGTTTTTAGTTAAGTATTTGTTATACACAACTATAGTGTAATGTATATGTATAGTTATGTTTTAAGTTAAGAATTTGTATTCCACATTATCTTGCGGGCACTTTGGCTTGACTGTAAGCCCGTAAGACATTTTTATAAATAAATAAATAAATAAATAAATAAATAAATAAATAATAATAATAATAATGTCTCATTTATTTTAAATTAGGTACACCACAATTTTTTATTTAAGCCTTTAGTACAAAGATCAAAGCTTAAAGAAAAATTGAAAAAGGAGCTACCTGGTGGAAGAGACCGAGAATTTTAGTTTAAGTTTTTTTTTTATTAAGTTGTACATAAATACACGATGTTTCTTAATCGGTGATCAGGTAACAATTTTTCCAACTCAGTAATTGATGGCGGTCACGTTGAAGTCGTAATTTTTTACATGAAAACAAACTTTTATTTTTCTATGATATTTTTTATGTTGAAACCATTTTTGTCTCAAATTCCTCGTCACCCTACTAATCTGTATTTGTGAGCTTACAACCTCTTTAATAATTTAATGGCAATGACAATTTATGAGTAATAACTTGTCATTGACATTACATAAACAAAATCGTAGAAAATTTCGACAAGATTCATCGGCACTCTTTGTTCATGTTAATTTTATCTCATGTTTTGTTTTTTTATTTTTTGATAAGTCTTATTTATATTTAACACGGAAGTCATGCACAAAAAAACTAATACTGGCACAAGGTTCGAGCCGTCATAAACGGATTAATAAGAATAATAATTTCGTCCCCGCCAAAGCGTTGGCACTTGACGTAGGCTTTATTCTGTGACGTAGGTTTCGTACTTCAATAATTTATGTAGGATGAGCATGTATCTAGTGGTTATGAGTTTTCATTATGTTTTAACTTTTAATTAATTAAACAGCGTCAGACCTCGCCTAATAAGTTTAATTTTAGCTGGATATGAATATTTTTCTACTACTGATCACCGATTAAGAATAATCGTGTATTTAAATGTATATTGTATTTTAAAATAATTGTCGCTGACATTAATGTATACCTTTGAATAGTTTGTCGTGAAACTCCTCATATTTTTATTTACCAGCTTCTGTATATTATTAGATAATTAATAATAATAATTGTTTCAGTAAACTCAATTCCGCAGTATAATTATAAATTGTCTACATTATAATAATTTCATAATTACTTTGATAATAGGGCTGATGTTAAATTATACAGAATACTGTAGTTAGGTAAATGAATAAAATTTCGTCAATTTGTCATGAAACAAATAATAAACAAGTACAAAAAAATATTTTTTGAAATATGTGACTAAAGGTACGATTTTTTCTTTTTTCAGAATCCTCATAATTTAACAAAACGTGACAAAATAATAATTGTATGGGGTACGTATCAGAATGTATAAAATTTTAAAAAAACTAACTTCAAATAACCTAAGTTCAAAATCCCTAAAATCTAAATACCTAATGTTTTAAAATACCTAAGCAACTAACACCTACCTACGAATAACCTAAGTGTAAAATACCAATTGGACTAAATATATAGTTTAAAATATCTACAGTTTATTACACGTAAGTTCGATACACCAACATTTGCAATACTAAATGGTTAAAATACCTAAAATGTAGCACTTGCGAGCTATTGAAAACCGGAAACTGTAGGTTAGGTTAGGTTTGTTTTGTTACCATGTATAGCGGAGCGAGCGGAGCGTCAAAATGCTTGCTTGCCCATGTAAGCATTTTTAGGCTCCGAGTGTCCATGCAAGCAAGCTTTTGACGCTTCGCTCGCTCCGCTATACATGGTCACAAAACAAACCTAACCTACAGTTTTCGGATTTTGATCCATGTTAGGTATTTTACATTTTGGTCAATTAACTGTGAGGTAAAATTTTTGGAATTTTGTACATAGGAATTTCAAGTTTTAGCTTTATAAACTTCGGTAACATATCCATTTGACATTTTAAGCTTTCGGTATTTTGAATTTAAGTGAAAAAATCATTAGGTATTTAGATTTTAGGGATTTTGAACGTAGGTTATTTGAAGTTAGTTTAATTTTAGACATTCTGATACGTACCCAATTATATGACAACAATGAACTTAAACGCACTTTTTCACGGTGAAAATAGCAAATTACTCGCGATGAAAATGGCGAAAAATTCATGTTGTTTCTTTCGAAACTGTTTCATTCCTATTAATTACATGTACCTAACTTTAAAAAAAAACTGACGTTTGTCTGACATACAGTCATACACGTATAATAGCTGTTTATACTGTGTATTCTATATATTTAGTAAAAAATTAACTGATTTTATAATAACTCCATGATCCCGTGATATGGTAAGACATACAAATAATAATAATAATTTTGTATTTTACTTTTATAAAAATATAATTATGTCGCACTTTTTACTCAATTATGTCTTGACGGCGCGGTTTGCGCAGGAGTGGTGCAGCTGCCTACTGAACCGGCGACCATGTGTTCGAATCCCGGCCAGGATAAATATTTGTGTGATGAACTCGAAGTCTATGTTTTGTTTTCTATGTTTATCTATATAAGTATGTATATCGTCGCCTTGTGTCCATAATACAAGCTTTATTAAGCTTACTTAGGGACTAGGTCGATTTGTGTAAGCTTGTCTGACGTTTATTTATTTATGTTTTTCTTTTACTCAATTTATGTACAACATCAATTAAGAAAATCAAGAGCTGTTTATCGCTTCCCACCTCCTAATTAAGAATTTTATAACTCATTCCATTTTAAAATGGACGCCTATATCTCGTTCCAGGAAACACCCACCGTAAATAAACCCACACAGGTGCACTTGGATGTGTTTTTCTTGGATCAAAGTCGGTTTATTCTCAGGTGTATCACACTCGCTCATAAGAAATCACATGTTGTAACTTCAATGCAGTTCATTTTCTTCGATTAACTATCTCGTTACGTTAATCCTCGGTAGTATTTTAAAGAATACGGGATCGCTTGGAAGATTCCACGTTAGCTGGGCCATTTTTTCTAAAGTTGTACACCCCACTTTTTTTTTCAATTTTCGATATTTTGGGTATTCTACTCAGAATCACGAGCTCTTTCGATCTTATTAGAAGAAAAAAAGTTTTTCGTTCCATTCCGTTACCATTTCCATATACCTAACCTACTACAGCGGTAACGGAATGGAAAAACAAATATGTATGAATATTTTGGGACAGTTTTTTTCTCCTAATTAGATCGAAAAAGCTCGTGATTCTGAGTAGAAAATACGCAAAATATCGAAGATAAAAAAAAAATGGCGTGTACATTTGTACCTACAACTTTAGAAAAAATGGCCCAGCTATAGCTTATCGCGGGCTGGGTTTCTGAACTCGACGTGCGTCGTACAATGCGCCTATTTTGCGTGAGGGATTGATGGCACTACTGTTGCCAACCCAACTCCACCAGAAAGCCTAGCAGTCCTTTGATGTTGCCGACGGTTTTTGGGGGTGCAGTCGGCGAGCCGAGGTGTTGTGTCCAGTAATTGTACTCCAGGACATTCGAGAATGACGTGGTCGGTTGTCTCCTTGACCTCTGTGCAGGCTCTGTGCAGGCTCTGCAAATAGGACTGTCAGTTATACTAGGAGTTAATAAGTAATAAATAAATAAATATTAAGGGATAATCTTACACAAATCGACGTAGTCCCAAACTAAGCAATGCTTGTACTTTGGGTACTAGACAACGGTATTCTCGTACATAATGTAAATACATATATGGGTAAGTGCTTGTTTCGTGTGCTCAAAAATTTAAGCGATAATTAAAGCCGGAGCTTGGTCTTCTTAGGCTGCCTTAAGCATACCTGTGCTAACTAAGGGCACTGATACTAAAGTAATGTAGCAAAATATTTTATCGTCAAATAAATATATCGATGTCAGTCAACATGTAAATGTTAATAAACATGATTTTTTTTTCTCTTCATTTCAGAATGAAAACAATAGATAAATTAAAGCGTGTATTTATTTGTTTATTTAAAAAAAAAAACATAGTAAGTATACAATCAGTATTTTTTCCATATCCGTCGGTATTAAAGATTGCCGCGTCTAGATGAAAATAACCACTTCATCAGACATGATATCGCACCGTTTTATAGTAATCGAGAACTTTCAATGAGACCTGTATTAATATATATATCGACATCTTTTTTATCGATATGAAATCCCTAGAGCGTGCCCCAAGTTAGCACAGGTATGCATACAAGGCAGTTACAGAGTTACAGACCTATATGGATGCAGTAGACTCTTTTATACTGTATTAGGTAAATCATAATAGTAGGTAAGACACATGTAATGCATGTAACGTCAGAAATCCCCAGGTCAGATTTAGAGCCATCGTACCGTAAAAAAATACGATAACATTTTGAAACACTAATATCGCTCGTTAGAAACTGTTTTTTTACTCTGCTAGGCAATCTTACTTGCTCGCTATATTGTGTATATCTTTCTTATTGAAACTGATATTCTTAGTCAAACAAAACATGGATAATACGTTTGTTCTGCGCAAACAATAATATTATCCCCTTCATATTTACTTACTCAGATAACTCAATGACCCAAAGTGAGTCTTGGCCTTGGCAAATAAGAGGTTCTGCCATTCCTGGCAATCTAGCTGTCTCGAGCCAGAAGGGCTACTCCGATGCTCGAAATTCGACCGTCGAATAGTGCCGTCCCTTTCGATCTGTCAAAGTATTTGAGTGAGTGGGACGGCACTATACCTCGGTCGAATTTTGGCGCCTTTAGTTTTCGGCGTTCAACTCCACTAGATCCGCTTCCTCTGCATCTTTCTAGGTAGACAGGATTTTTTCCACTGTCCCAAATTTCCTGTTCATCACTAACACAAACTGAATTCATTTTATTATATCGTGGCCAGTTATTGAAGGGCGGCCAGTAATAAACAGCTTATACTAGAATGAGTCATATTTATAGGTGAACAGAGTTAATTTTTAGTTTGAGGTGGCCAGATACTGAATGGTGGCCAATTATTGGCGATTTACCCTACTAAAGAGTACCAAATATCGTGCATCAGCTACGACAGTGCAACTAGTGATTTTATACAGAATTCTGGAATACCTACTGAACTACCACCTTACTAGCGAAGACTGGATTATCCTAAGTTTAGGTTCGAATGATTGTAACCCTAATAGGTTGCTTTCGGAACATTTAGTACTCATGAGATTACATTGTAAACCGAGCGTAATTATTACAAGTGTATTATGCAATAAATAAATAAATAATAAATATCGGACAACCTCACACTAGTCTAATCAATCTAGACCCACAGTAAGCTCCAGTAGGCAAGTGTTATGGTCACTAGACAACGATAAACATACTTATATAGATAAATACATATTTAAATACAAATAACATCCATGACCCAGCCATAAATATTCGAGTTCATCACACAAATATTTGCCCTTGCCGGGATTCGAACCCAGGACCGTCGGCACAGTAGGCAGTTGCTTAACCACTGCGCCAACCGCGTCGTCAAAAAATACCTAAACGAAACCAAACTTAACTCCACAATCCAGACATGGTGTAAGCTTTTTCTAACTGTATACCGGGTGTTTCCTGTAATAGGAGCGATAAATTAAAACATAGATTCTTCGCTTGAAACTGGACAACATTTGTTAAGCAACTTCTGAAAATAACGTGTATTAAATGATCTTTTTAGAATAATGTTTAGACAAAGAAGCAATGTATTGCGAAATGTCCGATATTAGTAGAATGACAGCTATGTCAATGCTCAGGGAATGTCAATGTTGGACGACGTACATTGAAAATACTATTTAATTTATTTGAAATACTAAAATTCTGAAAACTGACTTTTTTTTAAAGTTGCTGAACAAATGTTGTTCAATTTGAAGAGTAGAATCTATATTTAAATTTATTGCTCCTATTACAGGAAACACCTAGTATATATAAACCTAAATGGGTCATTGTCAGTTCAAGAAACAAAAGTTGTCATTTCGATGGCCAATAGTTAACAGCGTATGTGTAGAAGTTATGTTTTTAACACGCAAGCCCATAGAAAGGGAAACGTCGTTTATCCTAATATAATTTGGATCGGAAAACTAGGCCTAAAGTCCTTAACTTTGTACGTGTCCACCGAAAAGACGCGAACCTAAATCTCACAATGACCCAAATAAAAAGTAAAATGGTGGTTTGAGGCGTAGCTACGCGAATTTAATAAATTGTGAAATAAATTATCTACCGGGACTATAAAAGTACGCTTAAAACGATAAAACGAAAAGCGAGTTCATTATTCGAAACTCGACGCTCCGGAGAGAAAATAGTCCGTAAAAAAATTACCGACCATTATAAAACCGTTAATCCGTCTAAACGTATCCCAGTATCTAAAAAAATGGGACAAAAGCTTATAGAACATAAAATAACAGATTATTTCAAACCAGCGGCGAAACCACTGCAAACAGGCCGGACTAGCACTTATAAGCTCTGAGGAACAGTATACATCTGAACAAGAAAGAAACATTTTTTCGTGCCCAACATTTATAAAACTACTTTACGTGTAAAAGCTTCGAAATACAATGTTAATTTGGGTATACCTTCACTTGCCAGAATTTCATATGCCCGAATTTCGTCTGACATAATATTCAATAGTCTGAAACTTGTTTCTTATAATTATGTTTCCCATAATCATTATTTACCATATTAATCTTATGCCAGGATCTTTGTTTCCCATAATATTAATTCCAATAATCACATTTTCCATAAAGATGGTAATCCATAATTATCACATGCTATTTCCTAGGAGCGTCAAAATACAAACCCAATCTAACCTAGTTTTAGAAGAACTGCTACCAAATAGTACATGGATCTAAAACCGAAAACTATAGGTTAGGTTAGGTTTGTGTTGTGACCCGTATAGCGGAGCGAGCGAAGCGAGCGGAGCGTTAGAATGTTTGCTTCAAAAAACAAATCCTAACCTAATTTACAGTTTTAGAAGAACTACGATAAAAGGACGTACGACATTTAGTATGGCGTTTAAATATTCTATCAAACAATATTATGGCACTTAATACTATGGAAAACAATACTTATGGCATTCGTATCATTACTAATTCACCCAATACTAGCGTGGCATGTCAAGGAGCGTATTTCTCCTCTACAAAATGGGTTCATGCCGCGAAGGTCCACCAATACCAACTTATTAACTTACGTGAGTGACTTATCGGATTTGGTTGACTCAAGAGCGCAGGTCGACGCCATTTATACGGATTTCAGCAGTGCTTTCGATAAAGTGAATCATCACACACTGTTGGATAAGCTGCTCCACAACTTTGGTGTCTGTGGCGAAGTCCTGGCGTGGTTGGAATCTTATCTCACCAACCGTAGACAAAGAGTTGTAAAGGACGGTCACATGTCTAAATATTACGCAGCAACCTCAGGAGTACCACAGGGCTCGCATCTGGGTCCGTTATTGTTTGTATTGTTTGTCAATGACATCACTGACGTCGTAATGTACAGCAACTGCTTATTGTACGCCGACGACCTCAAATTGTATAGAGAAGTCAAATGTGCCAAAGATGCAGAACTGCTTCAAAAGGACTTAAACAATATAAGCAAGTGGTGTGACACCAACAAAATGGTCCTCAATGCCTCCAAGTGCCAACATATAAAGTTTACTCGGAAAAAGAACATTACTCCGAGTAGCTATGCACTTGGAGACGTTATTCTTGAGGAAGTGCACACAATCAGAGACCTAGGTGTTATTCTAGATAACAAACTTAACTTTATCAGTCACATAGAAAGTGTAGTTCGTGATGATTTTAAAATGTTGGGTTTCATCAAGAGGGTTGTTCGGAATTTTAAGCGCATTAGGACACTCAAGACGCTTTACAACACCTTTGTACGTTCGCGGCTCGAATATTGTAGTCAGGTATGGAGCCCCATGTATCAAGTACACATCGACCGTCTGGAAAGAGTTCAACGTTCCTTTACCAGATTTTTGGCCTTCAGAGCACGCGCTAGAGGTATCGGTAAACGTTTTAGATACGAACAAAGGCTTACATATTTCGAGATGCGGCCTCTCCGGGTAAGGAGAGATTACCTGGATCTCGCTCTATTGCATAAGTTGGTCAACGGGAAACTTCATGAGAGTCGTATTCTGTAGAGATTAAACTTTGTCGTTCCTAAAACTAACGTAAGATTTTCTCGCATCACACTTTCCGACCTAAACTATCCAAATCAAACTTGGGTAAGTTTTCTGCCTTGCATAGGTTCCAGACGCTGTACAACCAATACCAGAAATCGCATGGTTTGGACATTTACTCTAATGAGTTGGCCAGTTGGAGGCGTAGGTTGCTGTCATCTAGCAAAGTAGTCATAAATAAATAAATAGTTTAGTTAGTTCTTTTATTTCTTATGCTGAAATAATCCATAGTTTAACTTTTATGTTTTTATTATTGTTATTCTATGTTTTAAATTTTGTAATATAAATCTTATTTTTAAAATTGACACCACTGTATATACTCGTACGTAGTTCAGTAAACTAGCCGTCTACTTGAGAATGCTGTTGCACGCCTGTAATTGAGGCACAAGCTAGACGTGCTACCTGTGTTTTATAATTTTATTTTGTGATTGTATAAGCCTGTGTTTTGTTGGTGTGTCTAATAAATAAATAAAATAAAATAAAATAAAAATTATGGCATATAATATTCTGGAATACAAGAGTATGTCAAATGACTTTTATAGGAAACGAAACATTCGGGCAAATGAAATTCGGGTAAGTGAAATTCGAGCAAATCAATATTATTGCATATAAATTACGGTCAAACAATAGACAACTTTCATTTGCCCGAATGTTTCGTTTCCTAGAAAAGTCATTTGACATACTCTTGTATTCCCGAATATTATCTGCCATAATGATACCAATGCCATAAGTATTGTTTTCCATAGTATTCATCATCATCATCATCATCATCATCTCAGCCACAGGACGTCCACTGCTGAACATAGGCCTCCCCTTTGGACTTCCATATATACCGGTTGGAAGCGACCTGCATCCAGCGCCTTCCGGCGACCTTTATAAGGTCATCTGTCCATCTTGTAGGTGGACGTCCCACGCTGCGCTTGCTGGTCCGAGGTCTCCACTCGAGCACATAGTATTAAGTGCCATAATATTGTTTGATAGAATATTTAAACGCCATACTAAATGTCGGTGTCCTTTTATCGTAGGTCTTCTAAAACTGTAAATTAGATTAGGATTTGTATTTTGAAGCAAACATTCTGACGCTACGCTCGCTTCGCTCGCTCCGCTATACGGGTCACAACACAAACCTAACCTATAGTTTTCGGTTTTAGATCCTTGTACTATTTGGTAGCAGTTCTTCTAAAACTAGGTTAGATTGGTTTTGACGCTCAGTTCGCTTCGCTCGCTCCGCTATACGGGGTCATAAAACAAACCTAACCTAACCTACAGATTTCTGTTTTCGACCTGTGTTCCATTTGGATGGCATATAACATTATAGCATGTGATAATTATGGATTAGAATCTTTATGGAAATGTGATTATTGGAATTAATATTATGGGAAACAAATATTCTGGCATAGGATCAATATGGTAAATAATGATTATGGGAAACATAATTATAAGAAACAAGTTTCAGACTATTGCATATTATGGTAGACGAAATTCGGGCATATGAAATTCTGGCAAGTGAAGGTATACCCTTTATTATTTTCAGATCTAAGTAATGTTGAAATTACTTTTCTTTTTTGCAAGTTGTAAGTATAAGATTTAAGTCAAGTTGATTTTGATGTTGGTGCTCTGTAATTCAACAAATAATAAATAATAATAAATATTGAAGTGCGGGTCCCATACAACAAAGGAACATGATTGTTTTGCAATTTTTTTTAAATGGTACCGAACCCTTCGTACGCGATTCCGACTCGCCCTTGGCCGGTTTTTAGTTTTTTTTCGGCTAAATTGTTCTAATTACGCGGAGTCATTATGAAATCAGGTGCAGCTAGTGCCATCTAGGAACGAATAGCTTTACTAAATTCGATGAGTTTGATAACAATACGCATATACCCCATTATGTATAAATAAACACGATAAAAAAATGATTGAATTTAATTAAAATTGTTGTATACTCATTTGCCCTAATAACGTGGAATTATTATGGAAATCAGGTACCTACATCTACGAACGAAAAGCCTTACTAAATACGATGAGTTTAATAATAATACGTTTATAAATTCTTTGATTCGAATAATATGCCTTTATACAAAGTTTCAGGCACCGCACTCAAAAAATGTTACATCTTCACAAATTTTCTACCCTTTTTTTCACCACCTTCAGTGCTGAATTTTCAAAAACGCTGAAATCACTTTTCTTGTACTAATAAAATGCCATTATATAAAGTTTCAAGTCCCGCATTCAAAAAATTTGTGATTTTCATACAAACTTTCAACCCCTTTTTTACCACCTTAGGGTATGATTTTTTAAAAACGCTGAAATATATTTTTTTTTTCATACCTTTTTACGAAATTTCAAGTTCCTAGCTTAAAATTAAATTTGAACCCCAAGACAAACTTTCATCCCCCATTAACCCCTTTAGAGGTTGAATTTATAGTAACGTTCAATTAAGATAAGATAAGATATTTATTGAATAATAACTTATTTTACAGTAATAATAACTATAGCCTAAGACATTCTACTTGGCAAAAAATGACATGCGCCTGAACTAGGATTCCCTATGTTTCAGGCATAAAGAGGACTAACTGATCAACAATTTCTTAAATAAATAATCATAAACACATGCAACAATAATTTAGTTCTTATTAAATAGTTTGATAAATTATAGATCGGATACAAAAATATTAAATTAGAATGAATACATAAAAATCAACTTATAACAATCAGTAACTTCTCTGTATCTTTGTATGACATATTTTGTAGCGCTTCTTGGAGTGTTTTCTTGCATTTCGCGTAGCTGAGCGGATATATATCCAGCTTCGTATTAAGCCTACTGTACAGAAGAGGACCCAGCGAAACAAAAAATCTAAAACAGAAGTAACTTCTTCGAATAGTTTTAGAGCAAACAATATCCTTTCGCCGTTTATTAGTATACTCAGTGCTATAAGGGATTGCAGCGTGCTGTTTAAGGACCGTGCTTCGTATAAATAGTTGCCGAACGGTTAGTATACTTCACAAGACTTATAAAGACGATTAGTAGGGTAGAGGAAAGGACGGGAAGTGGATACCTTTAGAATTGCTCTTTGAGCTCTTTCTAAGTTTATTAATGTAGTTTTGGCCAGCCCGCCCATGAGGAAATGCAGTACGTTAATATCGATTGACATAGGGCAAAATAGACTTGTTTGATTAAATTTGAGTCCGCAAATGAACGCAGTTTTTTGAACACAAATATCAACTTACGTACTCTATTGCATAAAGCTGCGATGTGATATTTAAAAGAGAGAGTATCATCAATTATGATTCCTAAATACTTAATTTTGGTAACTGCGGCTATATCTGGACATTTGCATTGTGTTTTATTGGGGTCCTTACAGTTGTGCGAGTAGAGTTTGGGGTTATTTGGTGTTAAATTAGATTTGCGCATGGAAAACTTTATGTAGTTAGTTTTGTCCGAATTAAGTGTAAGTAGATGCTGTTGAAGCCAGTTATTAACAGTGCTTAAGCCTCGTTGCGCATACGTATAGACTTCCTCTATTGTTTTTGCAGAAAAAGTAGAACAGTGTCATCCGCATAGGAAATAATTTTGCCGCTATCCACTTTCAAATTACAGAGATCATTGATATAAATTAAAAACAGTGTAGGGCCTAGTATACTTCCTTGGGGAACCCCAAAACAAGTGTTTTTCAGGTCAGAGCTGACAACATTGTCTATTTTTATGCATTGAGTGCGCTCATCGAGATAGTTTGCGAATAGTTTGAGTTGGGTGCCTCTTACGCCTATTGCTTCAAGCTTGTGTAGTAGAATGGAAACAGAGACGATGTCAAAAGCTTTAGCAAGGTCCAGAAATATACCTATTGTCTGGTTGCCCCTGTCAAGTTCCTGAACTACGCGATCAGTCAATTCATGGGCCGCATCGGCAGTTGACAATTTAGAGCGAAAACCAAATTAGGTTTTTGACAAGATAGAATGTTTCTCCAAATATTGGACAAGTCTATTATTGATAATTTTTTCGAAGATTTTAGATGTCGATGGTAGAAGAGAAATGGGTCTATAGTTCGTTATTTCATCTTTAGCGCCGGATTTGTATACAGGAACAATGTCAGCTTCTTTCAGACATTTAGGAAAGCTTCCTTCTGAGAGGCATTTTCGAAAGACCTGCATGAGTGGTGGAACCAGGATGTGCTTGAATTGTTCTAAAATTTTATTTGAGATACCATCCCAACCAACCGCAGAATCGTCTTTTAAGCCCATAATAATTCTTTCAACCTCTTCTTCATCAGTATTTAATAACACAAATGACTTTAAAGTACTGAAGTTGATTGAAGATAAGTTATGAGGAGGAGGCAAATCTCTCTTTACTTTTTCTGCTAGGTTTTTCCCTATGTTTACGAAAGAATCATTTGCGTTATTGACAGATGTTAATTGGGATGAGTGCGAGTGTAAAAAACCCGAAGACGATTCACGTTGTTTCGTCGTATATGTTAAATTTTTAATACATTTCCAAATTAATTTACTGTTTGTACCAGCCAGTTCTAGTTGTTTTTTATCATAGCTGGTTTTAACTTTTTTGAGTAAGTCATTACAAAATTTTCGATATCTTTTGTACGCTAATTGCAGTACTAAATTGGCAGGGTTCGATTTGGCCTTAGAATGTAGTTTATCTCTGTGTCTCATACAGCGTATAAGACCGGGAGTAATTCACGGCTTAATATTTAAATACTTATTACCTATACATTTTTCTATTGTATTGTTACATATTGGTTGTTGTATACTTTGCAGCAGGTACGTCATGCAATAATTTGCGTCAGCAGAATTGTAAACGGGGGCAAAGTCAATGTTGCATAAATCGTCTTCAAGTTTGTTTACATTTAATTTTGTGATTATTTGCGCGCGAGTTTTATGAGGTTGTTTTTGAAACAAAGTCAACAGGGCAGATCTGTGATCGGTTACGGTGGAGTTAGCAATTAGTGCGAGAGCCGGGAAATCTGATTTAAGCATGATATGATCTAAACAGGAGCCACTTTGATGAGTTGGAAGCGTGTGTGCTGGGAGTAGGGCTTGCATCCCGGAATTCCGGAATCTCGAAATTCCGGAATCTCGGAGGTTTTTTCCAATATTACAATTCCGGAATTGAGGACGCTCAATATCGAAAATTCCGGAATTGAAACGACATTATTTAATGTAGTTCCTAGACAGTAATATGAGATGTTTTACGGATGGTAAGTTTGTTTAAGCTTAAATATTATATGTATTCACATGTATCTTTAACGCTCTCAGAACGGTTAAAATTCTACTCTACAAGTGGGTAAGTAGTACTTGAAGTATCTCTGTTTTGACTTTTGGCCCTATGGTGGACGGGTAGAGAATTTAATTTGGCATGAAGTTCACTATTTGTAAATATAGCATTAATGCTATAATGCTAATTAGCATTTGTTACAGTTAGCAGTGAGAACCATTTATAGTCGAAATGTTATACTGGTTATTTCGGTAAAACACTAAATTGCAGATTATTCACCAGGAATGAGCCAAATTCAACGGTTTTAATTCACATCTATCTAAGATCTTGCCACTATTTATCTACCCACTACATAGATATTTCAAAATCTCTCATTGAATTAAGGCTCCACTAAGCATTTTAGAGATATGTCTTTATTCATGATTGTGGCCTCGTGATGGAAATCCAAGGGCATTGTTGTTAATGATAGGAATGTAAGGAATCGGGAGTAACAACATTTTCAAGATAATTATGTGCTCGGTAAAAACTTACGATAGTGATCAGCGGGGTATGAAATATCAAGGTATAATAAAAAAGTCATACATGACACAATGTCATAGGAGATCTCGAGTAATTATACAATCAGGTCAATAAATCTTTCAACCAAAGACAGAATAAGAAAGCTGAAAAACTGAATCAAAACAACTGAAGGAAAAAGTTAGATCTAAGAATTCATTAAATGAGGAGGTCTTTTTAGATTCCCGTTGATTCCACGGAAGCTCAAAATACGTATTTTTGACAGTGGGATGACTGATAATAAGCAACTTGTGTGGTACTGTGCAGATCACCACGATATGGACTAAGACATTGCTAAGCAAGCTTTAGATTACGACACTTTTGATGTCACGACACATCAAAAGTGTCGTAATACGCTCCAGAGCGTTTGTGCGAACATCACTGTAGGAATGAGAACAAAGAAACAGACATAAATATGAGGCATTTGTGTATTAAATGAATTGTACCTTTACCCCGACACCGATGGAGAATGACGCAATTCAACCGTCTAAATATATTATTGGTCCTGCCGTCCTAAGAATATGTACTTTGAAAAATGCTTATCATGTAAGATAAGATATCCAGACATTTCATAGACTATTTAGGGTGAAAATCTCTTGACATATAGAAAGCCTCTAATCATCAATAGTACATCGATTTCCGCCTTCAATAGTAAAAAAAAATACTCGTTTTTTGTATTTTTGTATGTTTAGTCAATTCCGGAACCAGTTCCGGAATTCCGGAATTGAGTGCCAATCTCGAAGTCAATTCCGGAATTGGAAAACCATCCGATATTGCAAGCCCTAGCTGGGAGTAAGCCATGAAAGGAGCATAAGATGAGATAGCTCTCAGATGCGGAGTAATTTTTTCCTGAATTAATTTTATTTTGTTATTCTTATATATATGTCTTTAAAAGAAGTTCAAAGAATTTGTAATGAATTCAAACTTTCAACCCGTTTTTAACCCTTTTAGGGGATGAATTTTAGAAAACGCTGAAATTACTTTTCTTGTATTTTAATGGCTTCGAGCAACACAGGCTCCCGATCACATTGAGACGCAAACTTTTTTATCTCCTTTTGGTGAAAAAGTTGTAGAATATATAGCTGGTTTTGTTGTTTATTCTATATCCAAAAAAATCAAATGCAATACTTGCATCAAAGGTTTACTCGGGCCAGTTGATAAAAATAGTTTAATACACCAAAAAAGCAGAGGCAACTTAAAGTATGCCTCAAAAGAGGTAATAAACTTATGTCGTGTTTGCGAAAAGGAGATAAGGCAGCGATTAGGACAAGATAATAGACCTACTCAATCATGTACCACAAACCAAATTGTGCTGAAAGTATTGAGGAAATTTATTGGCAAAGATTTATTTCCGTTCATTTCTTATCATTCCTATGAAAATGATTTCACAGACCACAATTTGGAGCTTACTAGATTAATTTTAGAAAAATACTCCGATACCAGAATTTCGTTCTTAATGAAAAAACCGAACCCAAAAAAATGTGTACGTCAAATATACACAAAGTTAATACACTTTAAAAACCAATGAACGTCGTATTTGCATTTTGTAGCATGTATTAGGCCACACTTGCACTTAACAACTTTACCGACCCTTATTCAATGACCACGTGTGTACATTTATGATTGTTGATTATTTATTAATCAAGAATAAATTATTTAGTTTTTATACTTGAATATATTTTAATTGTGTACCTTTATTCCTTCCTGCTTAAATAAATGCCCTAACTTTATCGATAATAATCGATATTGCAGTGTCGTCGCAAGCACATCACTTAAAAAATCAATAAAATTCTTCGGCGAAAGTGAGTAAGCGTACTCGTCCGTACGCAAAAATAGAGCGAGACGGGCAACATTTGTCTGTGTAGTGGTTTATTTTCTATGTATTTATGTCATCATTACAGATTGGTTTATGCATGTAAGTGTGTGAAAAGTGCGTTTGTGTGCACGTTTCCCCCCGCAAGAAATGACAGAACGATTTGTACGGTAAGATATCGCTTGGGCGCCTCCCTCCCGTGTGATCGGGAGCCTGTGTTGCTCGAAGTTTAATGGTATCCCTTTACACAAAGATTCAAGTCCCACGCTCAAAAAAATGTTTGATCTCCATACAACCTTTCATCCCTATTTTAACCCCCTTAGGGGTTGAATTTTTTGAAATCGCTTCTTATCCTTAGCCCACGTTATAAAAGTAGCCTACTTAGCTAAAATAAACTCTCTGAAATAAGTAGTTTCGGCTGTGCGTTGATGAGTCATCAAAGATTTCTTCGTATATAAAGATAGATATATATTTATTTTATTTATTTATTTAAACTTTATTGCACAGAACAAAAGTCAGTACAAATGGCGCACTTAATACCAAATGGTATTCTCTACCAGTCAACCATAGGGCCAAACAGATATACTAGAAGATATATATATAGATATATATATAAATTTAAGTATTTGTAGTTATAGTGATCATAGTATATGAAACAATTTGAAAACATTTAATGTCTATTACCATTCGATCGTTCGGAAAATTAACTTAGAAATCCCTAATTACAAGTTTGTTGTTTAAACCTTTAATTTTTAGGTTCCGTACCCAAAGGGTAAAAACGGGACCCCATTACTGAGACTTCGCTGTCCGTCAGTCCGTCCGTCCATCCATCCGTCTGTCACCAGGTTGACGGTGATAGCTAGACAGTTGAAATTTTCACAGATGATGTATTTATATTGCTGCTATAACAACAAATACTAAAAATAAAATGAAATAAATATTTAAGTGGGGCTCCCATACAACAAACTTACAGATAATGGTACGGAACCCTTCGTGCGCGAGTCCCACTCGCACTTGGCCGATATTTTTTTACTTTTTATTATTTTCAGTATTATTTTCAGTACCTACTTATTTGTTGTTAAAGTTACCATACTAATACACATAATGCGAAAATTTGAAGTCTCTATACCTATTATGGTTGGAAAAATACAGCTTTATAACCGACTCCTGCAAGCGGAACATGAATAGTTTTGGTATTCGGACAGACGGTTGGGAGAAACGCACCGAGATGAGACCTGAATGGCGACATTATGTTAAAGTCGGAACATCAAAACATGACGATGACTGGCTGGAGAACCTTACACAGAAAAGTCTTCGTCGTGCTCTACCACCTCCTGCGGACTTGCATTTTGTGTGCGACCGATGTTGCAAGAAATGCCGTGCTGCTATTGGACTCTACAACCATCAACGGCAAAGTGGGAACCCGTAAACCCTCAAGCGCTGCAACAAAAATCTACAACAGATGCTGTGGCCAATGATGAGTAAGCACTCTTTAGGTACGGAACCCTAAAAAGGGCCTAAATTAATTCTTCAGGGTGAAAAAGTAAATATAAATGCCAAATAACTTCAAGGGAAATAAAACTAAGTATCATTTGAGATAACAAATTTTGATTTTGATTTAATGTGTCTGTCTTATTGCAATCGTTTTAGCTAATCAAGTGCTTATCTGATATCATTAGTTGTAGATATATTGGCTATTAAGGATATTACGAAAACAACTTGAAATTCACCGAATATATGTCACGACATTTTATTTCAAAAGTGTACCATTATCAGATACAAACGAAGATCCTGTAATGCTTCTGGCTTTATCACTACCCAGGAACAGAACTAAATCAGCGATCTCTTCAGGCTCCCCTATTTTGTTCAATAGAGTACTAGCTTTGAAGCCCTCCCAAATTATATCTGGGTTTGGATGTCCACTATTTGCTATGATGTCAGTCTTGACAGGTCCTGGGTTGATACCGTTTACTCTTACTCCGTGCGGAGCCAGTTCTACAGCAACGCATCTAGTAAAATGATCCAACGCCGCTTTAGAAACTGCATAAGGCATATATCTCTGCCCTGGTACTCGCAAGCCGAAAACACTGGACATGTTAATAACGTTACCCTTAGTTTTAATCAGATGAGGAGCAGCAAGATGCGTCAGAAGAACAATTGAGCGTAGATTCGTGTTCATGACAGTGTCGAAGTCTCTCATAATGCTGTCGTCTAATATCGTCACGCCTTTACCCATGCCTGCATTGTTGATCAAAACGTCTAGTTGGCCAAAGTGATCAACTGTGGTTTTCACAATAGTTTTAACCTCTTCATCTTTAGAGACGTCTGCTTTGATGACGAGAGGTTTCTTTCCGTATCCTTCGCATTGTTTGGCGACTTCAGCTAGTTTTGCCTCGTTTCTAGCCACTAAGGCTACTTTTGCGCCTTCTCTAGCCAACGATATGGCTGTAGCAGCGCCTATCCCAGAACTCGCACCAGTCACTATAGCCACTTTATCGGTGAAACTCATCGTGTTAATTCTAATGCGATATATAAGACACTGCGGGTTTTTGTTCATAAAAACTGCTTTATAATAATGTGTTAGTAATCTGTAATAGGTAATCGGATAGTAACATTAGTAAGTAATCTGATAGTGATTAATCGATCACGATAAGATGAATTACAATAGTGTGTGTGATTTTACTTAGTCAATCGCGATAAGATTTAATCCAAAGCATGCTAAAATGACGTGAAAGTAATATCGTTTAGATGAAGAAGGATGTTGTTAAAATGAAAATATGCGTACGAATCTTCTATTCGGCTTTTAAATCGTTATTCCAGACTAAAAACACAAATTCCCAAATACATTGCAGAAGTAAGAGTACCTACATATGAAATGAAAAACTACGTCTTAGTATTATCATAATTTTCAATTCACCCGATCTGAAAATTTAATAGACGTCACTACGAAAATAAATTTTAGTTTGCCAACAGAGAGCGTAGTCCCTAAAGAATGTCAAGATCGTGTTGAATTTTAAACTCTTAAATTAATGATTCGATTATTTCGTCGATTAAACGAACTAATTAAACGGATTAATTGAATGCCGAATAGACTTATTGGAATCATCCAAAATCAAATGTTTATTTAACGTTTTCTCTTTAAATATATATTTTAAAGTGCATTAAATGAAAATGGAAGGTTGGAATATGACAGCAGGCTTGAGAAATATTATGTCAATTAATTATTTTAAAATTAGTCGGTGTAATATATTGATATCACGTGTCCGGCAAAGTTTAACGATTCGGAAGCGCACGGCTTAATTGGTAAACCGACGCTTGTTAAGGCTCCTTTGTTGTTCAAAAATGCTGATTGCTTTGGATATTTTTCTCTATGATCAAACAGGGACCTAATTCGAGATTGACGTTTGAGTCGCCAAACATCAAATCTCTATTAGATAACAGTTATATCGCCATTGAACTGTCATTTAAATGCGATGAGCTTAAAAGTGACATATCTCATCTCAACTTTGGAAATACGAAAGCGATAATGATTGTCAAAAATGTTATTCATGTATATGAATTTCTGTTTTGAACGAAACGCAACCGACTAATTTCACGCACTAAGCGGTCAATTTAAAGTATGCACCTGTTATTTATGCCGTCACATACAAAGGAAACGAAAATTTTGCGCGTCCGAATTGACGAAGTTGCGATGTTCTACGGATATCGCCACACGTCAAAAGTGACGGATGGCGATGAAATGGAGAGATCTCCATCATCTCTCTAAAATTGGTCGAATACCCCCCCGGTTTATTAACATATTTTTCATGTTAGTACTACTGATAACAGGGCTATTGCATTTTTTTGGTATATATTTAAACCTACAGTTTGAATTTTTCATTGATAATTTTTGTTTCAAAAACTACTCTAATTTGACAAATTCACGCAGAAAACTGTTTTTTCTAACTTATTTTCGACGCAATGAAAGCATGGAATAGCTATGTTGTTACTTTCTAGAACTCGGGAAAAAGTATTGTAAACTTCAAAAAGTTAGTTGAATTTATCAATATATTTCTTATAATACGAAAAAAATATTTAAAAACGAAATTGGTAAGGCCTCTTATAAACGCCAGAAAATAAGAAGCCATCGGTAAAATTACTGCTACAGGAAAGTTCCAGGTCCATGTAATAAGTTACTCGATGAACCGACAACATCCAAAAAGGAACAAGCGAGCGAAGTCTCTCCGTTTCTGCTTGGCCCAAGATTCTTTCGTATGTCCAGATGTTTGGATGTCCAGATGATTAAGGCGCGCCTGAGAAGAAAGCCGAAATAAACTTAACAGTAAGTATTTTTTTCGTAAATTATAATTAAAATACAAATATAACTAGGTAATTATGTAGTGTAGATGTAAATGAACTCGACTGTACATGATTCTCCAACACACTCTTCTCACACATGTGCCTATGTAGTGTAGGGTGTATAGGCATGCACGCTTATCTTATGTTAGGCACCATTTCAATGTTCAATCATATTGGATTTACTAGTGGTATACAGGGTGTAACTGAATACGTCGGCGTCGCCGCGAACAATAGTTGACCCACATAGGAACAGCCTCGATCGGGAGCCCTTACATGTTACTAATCTATCTGTGTCAATCTTAAGGTTCGACGCAAATCACTAACACTTAACCAAATTTGCCGTTAATCAGCCGTAACCCGAAACTAGGTTGGGTTTTAATAACGACGCCAATATGTAGTGCTTCCCACAAGACAATTAATGGTTAAATCGGTAACCATCCGCAGTAGCAGAAAATTTAATATCATCTAGAACTTTCGTTAGATATATTTAATTATTGTATTAAGCGGTTTACACTCACGTGAAATTGTCAGGAACGGCCCGACATGTTTCGAACTTGCATGGAGCTCTTCATCAGGGACTGCTACCCGGACACCGCCACGGCAACTTTGTCACAAAGTTTGAGTGACAATTCCTGACAATTTCACGTGAGTGTAATGCGACTTAATTTAATAATTAAAGATATAGAACGAATAATTCGATCGAGATTCATAAACCGAAAATTCTTTCCACAAAAGGTCGCTATTAACCATGGACAATAAAAGGAAAGCTATTTAAATCAAAGAACAGCCTATACATATATAGTACTAGCTTTTGCCCGCGGCTTCGCTCGCACAGGTCTGGAAACGTTGTCTGTATAATTATTTTCTACCCGTTATATTGTTTCTTAAAATAATACAACTAGTCAAAATCTGCGCGCATATACATGCACCTTTCGGTAGATTTATATATTAGGTTTTATACTCGCGTAATTTAATCTGTCAATTATAATTTCTCAGACAAAATCACAATTACGCACTATTTAATCCTGTACCAAACCAAAATTCTGTACTCTATGGTACCCGCTACAGAACTTTAATATTCATAAGACATCTGTCTACTCAACTCTAATAATTTCAAAAAGAGAATATCAGCATATTCGATTTTAAATAAGCACGCTACTGTTCACTGATTGGTTGAAATTACTTGTCAAAAAATTTAACCAATCACGAAGCATCCGCCATGACCATAGCGATCATGTTTTTTTTAATAGGCCAGTTCTAGTTGAACGATGAAGGTTACATTAAAAATTAATATGTTAAAATTAATTGATACGATGGTATTAAATGTACTCACACGAGCGTAAAAGCGATCACAACAGGCAAATTTAATTAGTCACTGATAGATATTATCACCATTGACGTCTAGCCAGCCATGTAATTGTATCTACGTAATGATAATGTTCTATAGATAATCTCTAGCCGTGTCCAATAACTAGCACTTGATTGAACTACGCAGCATTATCTACACCAAATATTAGATAATAATTTACAAAAGAATATAAATTTTGTGTATTATTAATATTGAATTTAAGCGCAAACTTAACATTACCGGTCAGTGGGCGGTAACGTAAAATGTCATTTTATGCAGCTCGAATCGCAAACATCACGTTTTAATTACAGTCAAAGGATTATACACGGTGGGCCATTTATGTGTGTTGTATGGGAAAGTCTGAAACTATAAGACATACGAAGATCTGTTATGACATGGTTCCTAAGAACAGATCTTCGTATGTCTTATAGTTTCAGACTTTCCCATACAAACCGATCTAAATGGGCCAGCCTGAGAAATACCCGAGACATCACTTATTTGGCGATATCTCGAAGTACACTCGAATTAGATCTCGGCATCGCCTGTCTTGCTCCGGGAAATATAATTATGGTGCCGTAAATTCCCGGTAAAATTTCCCTGATAGTATAGTTTCCTGGTACTACAAACTATATATTCAGTGTTGTATACTTTCAATCCAATTTCGTATGTATTGTATATAGGTACTTAGATACCAATATTTTTAATTATAACCTAAATCAAAAATTAAAAACACCCCCGACAGACGTAGCTGGTCATCAAGAGACTTCATTCAAAAAATGCTACTTCAGTTTTAACTGAACATCATTACAAAATTTGGAATTCTTAGCTTCAATATTGGTTGGGATCTTGTCACTTGTTCCAATTAATGCTGAATATCTAGTAAACTACTGGTCCTATTTCCACCAAACATAACTAAGAACCATTTCGTTTCATCAAGTCTTTCGTTTAAAAAAAACCGCACTCAAATTGGTTCATTCGTTTGGGAGCTACAATACCACAGACAGACACACATCCGCGTGTCTGTTAAACTTATAACACTCCCTTTTTTTCGTTAGGGGTTACTAATAGTTCTCTGACCTCGCGCGTAAGGGACCCACCCGCCTATTTTTCTTTGTCCACCCGCCTCGTAAGATGACTCAAACTGTAGCTTAATTCAATTCCGAGATTAACTTTTTCCCGTTTCTCAAATAGCGAGTTAAAAAAAAGACAAATTTTAGAAAATTTCATTCCCGACTAATTTTGAAAATTCAAATTTCAATTTTAAGCCTTCCGGCAGACGCACATTTTGAGATTTATAGCCCACCTTTCATATACGTGCAAAACTACATGCATAATGTCACAATCTCATAAATCGGGGCACTATACTCGATCACGAAAACGTAAACATTTTCAATGTTAAAATGTATTGCTGTTAGAGCTCTATAGCAAAAGCACGGTTCCAATGTAAACCATTAATGTGCTCAATATATCCTTGAAGCTATTTAAACACAGTCCAGCCCGGAATGGAAAAACATTAACAACTGATAGCAACCTTAATAGGCTCACCTGACTCCATCCATATGCGCCAAGGAATCCAATCGTGATCGTATTGTCCGAGGTCCAATTCGACCTTAAACTGGGACATATCTTCGCTCCTCCACATTCACTGCTCACTAGATCGTACAAACTAACACCATCCACTTCTATCTTCCCTGATATCTCCATTAAACTCGTCATTCCCGTGTAAATGTTGTTCAAATATACGGAATTGATTTTTGTATGGCTGATGCGCTCATCTACGTCTGAAAAATTTACATTATTACACGAAGTCTTTGCTGATTTGAGCTCCATACTTTCCGTTTTAGTATCAACGCTTTCATACTCTGTGGCATTAGTGTCCATGGTATCGCTTGATATCTTTTCGTATTCATAATCCAAATCGGAGATCCGTCGAGCAGTGAAATTACATCGGGCCGTGGTGAGAAGAACCAGCATAACGTACAGCGTCTGGACTGCCATATTTCTAATTCATTTTCGTTGCAGCATCACTCGAATCCTGCAAAAGATAATTGGAATTAGAACCACGTGGTTCGGACGTGATCAAATAAAACTGACTACCAAGAGAACGGTTTCATTAGTAACTTCGAGAAAAGATGTTTAAGAAAGTCAGTGAGTGACAAAAATCTTAGCTTCAATAGTATTTTGCTTATTTCGAGAGATTCCGCGAATTTCAGCTTACAAGTTTTATTTATCTTGTATCTACATCAATGTAAATATTAATAAGGGAATTGAAACTTATTTTTCCATTGCGTTTCCTGGGGCCATCGGATATCCTGTCAATCGTTCCTCAAAATTGCTCATGTATCATTGTAAATTTTGCATATATTCATTATTTTTTTCCTTTTCCAAATATTCATTCATTCATTCATACTGTTGTCAATTTACCGCTCATATTTTATCTCTATACCATTCGTACAACAGTCACGGCTAGTATACTGATAATGCTATTATTGCTATTAGTGATTATGATTATGTCCAATAACCGACGAAATAAACGACGCGTTTGGCTCGGTTTGTAGACACCTGCCTACTGAGCCGGCGGTCCCGGGTTTGAATCCCGGCCAGGGCAAATATTTGTGTGATGAACTCGAATATTTGTGCTTGGGTCATGGTTGTTCTATGTATTTAAGTATATATTTATCTATATAAGTACGTTTATCGTCGTCTAGTACCCATAACACAAACCTTCTTGAGCTTAATTTGGGACTAGATCGATTTGTGTGCGGTTGTCCGATATTTATTAAAAAAAAAAAAAAAAAAAACAACAACAAATGCTAGAGAGTTGAAATACGAAGCAAATGCAAGAGATACGAAGCGATTTTGAAAAATCATCCTCTAAGGGTGTTAAAAAGGGGACGCAAGTTTGTATGTGGTACAAGTTTTATTTTAAGCTAGGAATTACACACTTTGAAAAAAGTTTTTTTATTAAAAAAACATGGAAACTTATTTTTGCGTTTTTAAAAATTCGTCCCTGAAAGTGGTAAAAGAGGGGTTGAAAATTTGTATGGAGACCTCTTTTCGAGCGCGGGACTTAAAAGTTTGTATAAAGGCGATTCGAATCCAAGAATGCAGTTATGATACGCGTATTATTATCACACTCATCGAATTCAGTAAAGCTGTTCGTTCCTAGATGGCACTAGCTGTACCTGATATCCATAATGATTCCACGTTATTATAGGTCAAAATAGACGAAAAAATTTAATAAAAACTGACTTTTCATATTAGTTTTGATGAATTATATCCTACTTACTTCTATCAAATATATTTAGTCTCTATGTACTTATTTTGAACAACGCCATTAAGTTTAAGTATATCGGAAATCCCCAGCTAAGTTAAACTTTCAATCAAAGCATCGCCACAACAATGAGTTATTTTTAGACCTCCAACTACTGCAGCTGTGTAATGCCTGCAACAATATAATATATTATTGCTGGTATTACACAGTGTAATATGATATTAATTATGTGTCTGATCTGTGTGATTTGTGCCTCTGCCACAGATTGATAATTGTCTCTTTTTGTTCATCTAAATCAACTGCTATTTTTGATGTATGAATTGAAATATGTTGATGTTGAATTACAAAAACCAACATCAAATCCCACTTGACTTAAGTCTCATACAACTTGCAAAAAAAAGTCATTTCAACATTGCTTAGATCTGAAAATAATACAGATGTAAAATGTTCAAGATAAGATTCCACGCGGACGAAGTCGCGGGCAACAGCTAGTACAGTCGCCATAAGATATACTCGTATCGCAGCATATAAGAGCTTGAGCTTAATTTAGGACTAGATCGATTTGTGTGAGGTTGTCTTATATTTATTTATTTATTTATATAAAGCGTTTATAAATATCTGAACATGTACTGTAACGCCCAGTCAATAAGAGTCGTGTTCAGATATTTATGAACGCCTTATATGCTGCGATATATCTGATGGCGACTGTACATAATATATAAATACATATATATCTACCTATATATTCGTAACCCTGGAACAAGTATTCGAGTTCATCACACAAATATTGGCCCTGGCCGGGATTCGAACCCAAGACCGCCAGGATCTTCTTATAAAATATGGTTGGTAATAATACCAACACAGTTTTGCATAATGAATGAGTTACGATTGTTTGCATGGATAACAACGCAATTAGAGTAGTTCAGCTCAGTTCATTTCATTTTAATTTAAGCACTTTTGACAACATTTTTAACGGCTAAATTGTGTTTTATCCTTTGATAGTTCTAAGATTCTTATTATTCTGGTATTTTATAACTTTTCTTGTTTTCTTGTCTGTCTGTATAATGTAATTATTTCTGTGTTATCTGGAGCCGTGCGCGCGTTTGTCGCATTTTTCTAGGTTATGCCTCTTAACTTGAAAGTGACGTGACATGGACAGCGCTATTGTCTACGTTCAGGTTAACGCATCCTAGATGTGATCAGCGCTCGTGCGTGCAGTTCTCCGTGGCGCCACCTATGGTCCCACCGGAAGATCAGCGCTAGCTCTCGAGCTAGCATCTTGCTGAGGTGGGACCTTTTCGTGGCACGGCCAAAATATTTTTGTTTTTATTGTTATTGTGTTTTATACCATTATTATCGTTATTATTATTTTTTATCAGTTCTGTCCACTTCTCTCTATGTAATTAATTATGTATTATAGTCGGGTCATGAATAAATGTATCTCTTTCTATCTTTAAATGTGTTTGTTTCTTTCAATTCTTCTTCACTTCAAACTTTAAGCGATGCGAAGAGTATTTAAATTTCTGTACAGAACACTCCAGAAAGTTTATACAGTGAAACTGTTTTCATTAAAATAATAACAGGGAATATTCCGTATATTTCCAATGGCAAAAAGTATAACATAACAATTGTCTGAGTACTTTGGAAATAAACAAACTGACATTGAGAGAGTTTAAAAGGCACCACCTTCACCTTGACTCGTGTCTCGGATCAGACAAATAAATATGCATAATATTATCACATCATACATAATTATTACCTAAAGATTATATGGAGATTTTGAGTATATCCCGAGCGAAAAAGCTTTATCAGGGGCGTCGGGGCAGACTTCTGTTTGAGTTAGGTTTATATGTAAACTAGCGACCCACCCCGGCGTCGGGTGCAATGCTGATACTAAATGAAAAGTGTTTCTCTACTATATAATGCATGTATACATCAAGTCAAGTCAAAGCAACACGACTTCGATGGCTCGGTCATTTGGAGAGGATGGGAGACGATCGTGCAGTGAAGAGAGCGTATGTGGGCCGGCCCAGCGGAAAACGCCCGGTGGGCCGACCCAGATACCGCTGGAGCGACGAACCCCTCAAAGATCTGACCGCCCTTGGAGTACCCCAGTGGCGTGAAGTGGCGCAGAAAAGGGAAGAGTGGCGTTCTCTCGTGTCAGAGGCCAAGATCCTCTTTGGGTCACCGAGCCAGCTTTGTAAGTAAGTAAGTATACATATAAACCTTCCTCTTGAATCACTCTATCTGTTTAAAAAAAAAGTATCCAAATCCGTTGCGACTTTGTTTTAATACTATGTAGTGATATGATTCTCGCTCGAATGAAAAAAATAACCTCTTCATTTTTATTTTTAGGATGCGTACTCCGTTCTTAAACAATTGTATAATATGATATCAGTCGAACTAAAACTAGGTACTTAAATGAAACCTTTATAGGTTATTCAAGTACAAATTGCATGGTTCCCGTTTATTCGGCCTCATTCACCCGATGATGAATTTTTATATGTTTCGTGACAGGATATACAGTCAAATAAAATGGGTACACTTTGTGTCCATTATTTCCCTCGAGTGTACTTAATTTCAGACGATGGTGCCGAAAAAGTCAGAATATTTACGGTAGATGGCGCGGCCATGCTACCAATGAAGCAACTGTTTGAAAAATTCGATGCTTTAGCTAGTGACTTAAGAATAGTTGTCAATTCACCCGTCTGGCCCGGAAAGTCGTTAAGACGTGGGTTTTTTAATAATAACAATAAATTCATTTCCTCAAACGTTCAATGAAATGTCATCATAACGTGCGTTATAACAGCCTTCGAAGTATCACGTTTCGGGCGGAACAATTCGAGAGAACTGTAAAGGAATTTCATACAAAATTGAAGGCCTAGGCCGGGAAGTATTTTTTTAAGCATGGCATCTGTGTTAATTAACAGGCGAAGCAGCTGTTTTGAGTGGTGTATTTTTTATTTATTTTCACCTTGAAGCACTATACATGCCTTAGCTAGCCGGCTTCGTATCACTATCCGTCTATATGTTAATATTCATATTTATTACATGACAATTACTATAAAAGGCTAATGCGGTGGTACCTGAACTAGGGGAACCCTTTATTTTAGGTCCCCAGGTCTCCAGTCCCTGGATGTCTGCAGCCACAGATTAATGATGAAAATCCATTTCAATTTTGGCTGAGTGTGAAGTAAGTGAGTGAAAAGTAATTATAATAATAATAATATGTTTATTTCGAGTAAGTTACACTCATATGTAGTTAGTAAGACTTAAAACTAATTGTTAGTAACATTTACTTTGCTTTATGTACACTGGGGACGTGCAGTTTGTCGCAATTTAATAAATATGGGGAATCGATCCTATTCCCGATCATTCTCAGGATGTTGTTGGGACTACCGCGCACCCTGCGCACCAGGGATGCGGCCCTCTTGCGCATAGTAGCGTAGAAGCAATCTACTCTGGCTTCCGCAAACATCCCTGATGCGCTACAGAAGCGAGGCAGCCCCACAACCACCCGGAACGCGTTGTTAAACTGAACCCGGAGTGCCCCGTAGGCCCTTTGCGTGTACCGCAACCACAGACTGCACGTGTAGAGGGAAGTGCAGTAAGTCCTGAACAAGGTTATCTTCACCTCCCTCGAACAACGCCTGAACTTGCGGGCAATCATGTTCGCTCTGATCGACAGGGCCCTCCGTTCTCGTTCTATGTCAGTATCGTCTTTGAGGTCCCACGTAACTAAATGGCCCAGATATTTAAAAGCATCGACCCTGTCTAGAGGCATACCATAAAGGTCTATGCGTGGTACCTCTACTGTCCGATTACGTCCGACTTCAAAGACCATATACTTACTGACTTTTTGCCACGTTGTATTTCAACCCATGACTCTGTACATAATTTTCACAAACCCGCAACAATTTTCTTAGGCCACACACTGAGGCATTCAGCAGAACCATGTCGTCGGCATAGCTTATGTTGTTGACGCATATATCGTCAATGTGACAACCAACATGTATTCTGCTGAGCGTCTCAAGAAGACCATTAATGTATAAATTAAACAATGTAGGAGAGCATAGTCCTCCCTGCCTTACCCCTCACTCTAGTTTATAAGGGTCAGACAGAGTATCCACCCATCTAACGGCATTGACCTGATTTCCATACCAGTATCTGAAGATAATGTATTGTTTCAGGTGGAAGTTTAGTATCCTTGAGTTTACTCCACATTATGTCATAGGAAACCAGGTCAAATGCCTTAGAAAGATCAAGGAAGCAAGCATTAACGGGCGTGTTCCTGTCTACGTAGTATTTGACAGTGTGCTTAAGACACAGGATTGCACTTTCCGTAGATAGCCTCGGGCGGAAGCCAAACTGGTTTTGGCTTAATTGTACGTACTCCTGAAGCTGTGAGTTAAGCAAACTGTCAAACACCTTAGCAATAACCGTTGCGAGAGATATTGGCCTATAGTTGTTTGCATCCGATAAATCGCCTGTTTTATTTTTGACTATAGGCACAAAAATGGTTCTCATTAAATCATCCGGCGGGTAAGAATGCCTTACACATAGTGTGTAGAGCAACGCTAACACCCTTGTTATATGTGGCCCAGCGTGCTGGAGGTGCTCAATGCTGAGTCCATCATGACCAGGTGATTTACCTCCAGATATGGATTTAATGGCCTTATCCACGTCTCTGGCCGCAAACCCAGGTCTAACTACCTCGATGTTGGTCTCAGCATTGGCCAAATCCTCTGGCACCAGGTTTAAGGGAAATTTAACAAAGAAGTGACTTTTAAAGAGGTTAGCGATGTCTTTATTACTAGTTTGGCCGTTTACGCTTACTGGGAGGCCAGACTGAAATTTCATTTTATTCGATTCCTTCCAGAAAGAACGAAAATCTTTCTTTGCATGGTGTGAGGCAATTTTGACCATTTCTATCTGTTGCTGATGATCTTGACATCATTTCAATCGTGATTTGAAAATCTTCCGACTTTCACTCATTTCATTAAAATAAAAACCTATTTTAGGTTTCCCGTACAGGATCCACGTATGAAATTTCTGTCTAGCCACCCCATATGCTTCTCCTACATATTTATTCCAGCCAGTTACCTGGTTCTTATTTTTATTACTTGGCTTAGGATTTCCTAAGCTTACAATCGCGGCTTTTGTGATAGCAGTTACAATGTCACAGTACATATCAATTATCAATATCAATTATCGCAAATGTGCAAACACATCTATACTATTATAAAATCCTAAATTTGTATTGAAAATTAATTTTCTATGGAGGGAGGTCATGATTTCAGGAAAAATCTCGATAGCGTGATGCAGGATCGTCATTTGTTTCGTATGGGCGCGCGGTGTCAAGCCAACCTGGTGCCATCTGTTTTCAAAAAAACCTTTGTCCTCTAATACCGCCGAAACGGCTGGATAAAAAGTTACCAATTTTGGTACAGGAATAGCTGAACATCCAAAGATGGTTATAGGATACTTTTTATTATGATTAATATTTATCTCTGAAAACATAAATTCGATGAAATATTTTCCTTACAATGTGTAACCTTATAATGACAGCGTTTGTGATTTTGAATTTAGAACGACGCGACCCCCGCGTGGCGTGGCTCTTACGTGTACAAAAACTAAAAAGTATGAATTCGACATAATACCTCCTCGCGGCCCACCGCGCACCGGTATTAACAATAAGGTTAAGGTTGTTTGAGGCGTTGAGTTACGGAAACCGTGTTAGTTAGATAGAAAAGATGGCGCCAATTATCGAACAACACAGACGAAAATATGAGTGCAATGTTCGTTGTAAATTGTCTCATGAATAAAAAAAACATACATTTCTTTAAAAACACAATTTGCGACAATAGGAACTAAGGCTCTTTTATTGAATATGCAATTATATTCTTCTGTAGTTTGTAAGTATTGACCAAAAAAAAGCCCGGAGACGCAATAAAAAATGTTAATGAATAAAACAGATTTTTTAATGCCATTTTATCGAGTGTAATTGAAATAAAAGTATTTCGAATCAATTTAAGTAAATTAAATACATTTTTAAATATGTTTTACCAACCAACATTAGGCGCAAATTTTTTGTATTGTTTGTGTTTGGCCTAACTTACTAATAAAGTAGCGAAATGTGTAATAAACGATAAATATACGATATATTTAGCCACAATTTTGCATCTATGCAGTTTTTTTATATATAAAATTTATTCAAAGTAATAAAATATATCATAATTTTTTTGTTTTTAACGGTGTGTTGAGATTTTGTTCTCAATGACCCAATTTTCCGCTAGATGGCGTTGTTGCTTTGACAAAATCTCCATACTAGCGGCTGCATCGCGCTGTTAAGATTTTTCCTGAGTTAATAAAACCAGCTCCATACAAGTAAAGTTTCGGAGCCATTGATGGGTCTCCTCGACACACCAAGGCCAAGAGTTAACCACGATTCGGCACAAGCTAGGGTGTAGCTGTGATGGGTTAACCTGGACTTCGAGAATTACTACCGAAGTTATTGAATATTGATCGCATACCTAATATAAGCAGCAGTGTATCAGTTATTGAGAGTTGCTGCTCGACAATGTATGCATTTTGTATGAAAAACAACCATGATTCGAGACAAGACAAAATTATTAAATTTACAATGTAGAAAGGATTTCACCTAGCCGGGATTTGAACCCAGAACCTACTGAAATAATAACCGTGTCATCTCATGCATTTTCCTTTGCTTCCTTATTCATTATACCACGGATAACAAAACAGTGAGGCCATCACGTATACGTTCAGTGGTGCTGTCGCCATTAATGACGTACGCTCGATTGAGTTAAGTTGGCATCTGAATCTTATGGCGTTACTTAGGAAATTATTATGACAGGTCATATTATTATATTAGTATTAGTGCCATTGTAGATGAAAATAATTTATTGTCATCTTAATAGATGTCATTAATATATGTTCAGGTAGGACTATGAGCGAATTATTTTTCAAGGTGCTTTGAATAGTTATCTACAATAAACAATAAATATTCAAAACGATATATAAACATAAGTCTAGCCTCAATTTAAACTAAACCAAGATGATGTTCATAATGGTAGCACCGAGGGTGCGGAGCGTTCTAGAGAAGTCGCCCACCCACTAAATTAAGTAGTAGCTTAATGCGAGGCCGTAGGCCGAGTTCTACGTAGCACCGAAGGTGCAGAGCATCCCAGGGATGCCGCTCACACATTTAAGCTTATACTAAGTGTGTGGGCGCTCTCGCATTAAGTTTTTAAAATCTACAATAGACAATAAATATTAAAAACGATCTTTTAAACATACGACGAATGACGACGCGTTTGGCTCGGTTTGTAGACACCTGCCTACTGAGTCGGCGGTCCCGGGTTCGAATCCCGGCCGGAGCAAATATTTGTGCAAATATTTGTTCTTGGGTCATGGATGTTATCTATATATGTATTTATATATTATGTATATCGTCGTCTAGTACCCATAGTACAAGCTTTGCTTAGTTTGGGACTAGGTCGATTTGTGTAAGATTGTCCCTTAATATTTATTTATTTATTTATTTATTTATACCTAAGTCTTAACTCAATCTTAATTAAACCAAGATGATGTTCACAAGCGTAGCACCGAAGGTGCGGAGCGTTCTAGGGAAGTCGCCCACCCACTAATATAAGAAGTAGCTTAATGCGAGGCCGTAGGCCGAGCTCCACGTAGCACCGAAGGTGCAGAGCGTCCCAGGGAAGCCGCTCACACACTTCAACTTATATTAAGTAGGTGGGCGGCCTCGCATTAAGTTATTTAAATCTACAATAGACAATAAATATTAAAAACGATTTTTTAAACATAAGTCTTGCCTCAATTTTAATTAAACGAAGATCATGTTCACAAGCGAAGCACCGAAGGTGCAGAGCGTCCTAGAGAAGGCGCCCACCCACTAATATAAGTAGTAACTTAATGCGAGGCCGTAGGCCGAGCTTCACATAGCACCGAAGGTGCAGAGCGTCCCAGGAAAGCCGCTCACACATTTAAACTTATATTAAGTGGGTGGGCGCTGGGCGGCCTCACATTAAGTTATTTGAACATATTTTAAGTGGGTGGGCGTCTTCCCTGGGACGCTCCGCACCTTCGGTGCTAAGTTACTTTATAAACCCTTAGTAATTTAATGCGAGGCCGTAGGCCGAGTTCCACGAGCGTTCCAGGGAAGCCGGCAACCCACTTAACACATGTTTAAGTAACTTAATAGGCGGCTTCCTTGGGAAGCTCCGCACCTTCGGTGCTACGAGGAACTCGGCCTTCGGCCTCGCATTAAGTTACTTCGACTTATATTAAGTGGGTGGGCGGCTTCCTTGGGACGCTCCGCACCTTTGGTGCTACGCGGAGCTCGGCCTTTGGCCTCGCATTAAGTTACTTCAACTTATATTAAGTGGGTGAGCGGCTTCCTTGGGACGCTCCGCACCTGCGGTGCTACGCGGAGCTCGGCCTTTGACCTCGCATTAATTTACTTCAACTTATATTAAGTGGATGGGCGGCTTCCTTGAGACGCTCCGCACCTTCGGTGCTACGCGGAGCTCGGCCTTCGGCCTCGCATTAAGTTACTTCAACTTGTATAAAGTGGGTGGGCGGCTTCCTTGAGACGCTCCGCACCTTCGGTGCTACGCGGAGCTCGGCCTTCGACCTCGCATTAAGTTACTTCAACTTATATTAAGTGGGTGGGCGGCTTCCTTGAGACGCTCCGCACCTTTGGTGCTACGCAGAGCTCAGCCTTCGGCCTCGCATTAAGTTACTTAAACTTATGTTAAGTGGGTGGGCGGCTTCCTTGGGACGCTCCGCACCTGTGGTGCTACGCGAAGCTCGGCCTTCGGCCTCGCATTAAGTTACTTCAACTTATATTAAGTGAGTGGGCGGCTTCCTTGGGACGCTCCGCACCTTCGGTGCTACCCGAAGCTCGGCCTTCGGCCTCGCATTAAGTTACTTCAGCTTATATTAAGTGGGTGGGCGGCTTCCTTGAGACGCTCCGCACCTTCGGTGCTACGCGGAGCTCGGCCTTCGGCCTCGCATTAAGTTACTTCAACTTATGTTAAGTGGGTGGGCGGCTTCCTTGAGACGCTCCGTACCTTCGGTGCTACGCGGAGCTCGGCCTGCGGCCTCGCATTAAGTTGCTTCAACTTATATTAAGTGGGTGGGCGGCTTCTTTACGACGCTCTGTACCTTCGGTGCTACGCGGAGCTCGGCCTGCGGCCTCGCATTGAGTTACTTCAACTTATATTAAGTGGGTAGGCGGCTTCCTTGGGACGCTCCGCACCTACGGTGCTACGCGGAGCTCAGCCTTCGGCCTCGCATTAAGTTACTTCAACTTATATAAAGTGGGTGGGCGGCTTCTTTGAGACGCTCCGCACCTTTGGTACTACGCCTTCGGCCTCGCATTAAGTTACTTCGACTTATATTAAGTGGGTGGGCTCGCAATAAGTGTAGTGAACGTATGATATTGTGTTTACGCGTGCGAAGCCGCGGGCAAAAGCTAGTTCTCTAATAAAACGTTTTATTAGAGGAACAAGTTGGTATTTGTTATTTCGCCTACGGTCTTGTACATCGGGTGTATAATATTATGTTGTATATTTATGTAATCTAAGTTCTAACTGACAGAACATCAGATATTCTGTGTATTTCTAGGGTGGGACATCTGTATGGTTTAAAATGCACAAGCTTTAGGAGGGATCTTTGGGCTCTTTCAAGTTCTACGAATTTGGTTTTGATAGATAGCGCCTCCCCAAACCGGCATACAATAAGTAAGAATCGACTGAGCCAAGGTTAAATAAACTTTCGTAAGAAGCTTCTTAGTAGCAACATGTCTAAGATTTGGTTGGTTGAAATTATCAATATATTTGTCATAATATGAAAAAAAATAATGTTTAAAGGAATAAGGCCTCTTAGGTTTAGTTCAGCTGGTCCATGAGTCGGAGCTATGCTCAACGATGTCAATGTTTATGTCCCCTGCTAGTATAATATTATGAGTACCTGGGCGACCGAGCTTTGCTCGGTTATTACTATTTATTGTAATATGGTGGTGTTTAGGTGATGAAGGCGTCACAAAAAATGCCCGAGAAACTGTGTTTAAAATTTGTATCGGTAAATTTTTCGTTTTGCACTATTTTTTTTTATGTCGTAGGGGGCAAACGAGCAAACGAATCGCCTGATGGAAAGCGATTACCGTCGCCCATAGACACCTGCAACACCAGAGGAGTCACAAGTGCGTTGCCGGCCTTTCAGGTGGGAATACGCTCTTTTCTTGAAGGTTTGAAGGTCGTATCGGTCCGGAAATACCGCAAGCGACAATTCATTCCACAATGCAGTCGTGCGAGGCAGAACATTTCATAATATTGCTTCATAAGTCTCAATAAAATAAAAACTCGAAAGCATAAATCTTATTCACGTAATCAGTATAGGTAAATGTTAGACATATTTATGAGAAATATATATGTATGTTATCTCAAACATTAACTACATTTTATTAAACTTGTCTAAAAACACATAAAAAAAAAGTTACCGAGCAGGATTCGAACCCGTAAGACGCGTTTCTTGCCTTCCGCGTCTTAACCTGCTGAAAAATGATCTGTGACCAGACGGACAGTGGCCGGCAGGACGAAATTAGCGACCATATCCTGCGTGGAAAGAAAAACGCATGAAAACTCGCAAATACGAGTTTTACAAACATAAGACTAATCTAGATCGATTGTTTACCCCCGAAAACCCCCATATAAATTTCAGCGAAATCGTTAGAGCCGTTTCCGAGATCACAGAAATAAATTTAAGTATAAATAAAAATACAAGAATTGCTCGTTTAAAGGTATAAGATTACTTAAGTATATTTCATAAGAAGTTTATTTAGAGATTCGATGTAGTTAGAAATATTTCTCTGACTAGGGGAAATTTTCGCTTGTACAATCTAAATTTGCAAATGTTTGCATGGACCCGCGACTGCGCGTTTCGTGATATTTGTACAGCGAACACAAACATTCAAACTTGATCATGTCTTTGGCTAACTTAAACATTAGTCTAAAGATTGATCCGTCCATCCCTCATTCCATAGTCGCGTTTCAATGAAATTTGACGCCCTGAAGTTTTTTTAACCTCCAACGAAAAAAGAGGGGTGTTATAAGCATAACACAAGTCTCTGTGATCTGTGTATTTTTGCATCTGTGTGCCTGTCTGTGCCATCATAGCTCCCAAACGGATTCACATCAGAACAAATTTGAGTGCAGTTTTTTTTTCGGTAGACATGTCCGTCGAGATGGTTCTTAGCTATGTTTGGTAGAAATAGGACCAGTAGGTTCTAAGATATTCCGCTTTCATTGGAACAAGTGACAAAGTCACAGCCAAATATTGAAGCTCATAATTCAAAATTTTCTAGTTATGTATGTATGTAAACACTTAATTGTACACAACAACTGATTATAAATACATTTATAACAAATAAAACATGTACAAAGGCGAACTTATTCTTATTAAGGATCTCTACCAGTTAACCTTTGAACAATGTAAGGAATAGGTATTCGAAGAAAATAGGCAAACTACACTGCGTACCTACTGCGTACAAACGATATATCTATATATACTTAATAAAACTATGAGTACATAAACTAAGTTATGTGTTGGTAAATGAGGTATTCCTTCGAAAAAATGTAATCCGCTTACAGTTACTCAACATTATACGTTTGAAGAAAAATAACTTTCTCCTTTGAAACGAAAACCCAGGTGCCTCATTGCGGATCTTTGTAGTAGAGCTGTAAAAACTTACCTAGAATGTTAGAATTTAGATATATTATTTACTTACCATTTCGCATTCATGAATATTTACTTACCATTTCGCATTCACAAATATTAAATTATTTAATTAATTACCCTCTCGAGTAGGTTTATGGCAAAACATCAATATTCTTTAACAGATATACAAATATACCTACTCGTAAAAAGACGCTGCCATAATAGATCTACGTAAGAATCAAAACGCGATTTCAGTGGGGCTAGCATATCTTGACTCGAGTTCGCTAGTCGCGCGACTTAGCGTCACCTGTCTTGCTCACGCAGTATTGACAGGAAAGTGACAGGTAGTATTTGTCGCGCGAGAGACAGTCGCGTATCAAAGTTATGCTAGACGTGCAGGTTACGCCTGATGTAAGTTTTAGACTGCCTTAAATTTTGACCACCGTGGACATTTAAATTAATATTGGCTTGAAAAAAATCCGACCTCAAAATAGACCATAATATTTAGGTAACAAAAAAAAATATAGTATCTAGTAGATAGTGCCTTTATATTTATTTATGACAAAGTTGAATACTTAGATAAAAGTGATATTTCATGAAATCGGATTTATTTTTTTCCCCGCTGAACCACTGGGAATTTTTTAAACAACGTTACAAAATTGTTCTGCTAGATGTAAGTAATTATAGAAAAAAAAACAGCTCTTAATCATAAAGGGCATGTTTTCTTTCCCTAGCCACGGCCTTTAGACGCGCAAAGCTCCGTCTATTTTCCGGAAACGGATATGAATTATGAGTATTTATAAATGAGAGGTGTAGGAACGTAACATCCATATCCTGCCAATCATGCCCAAAATAAACCAATTGGGATCTATATATCCTTACGAGTAAAATACTCAAAGATTTTCTATTGTAGGTATTGTAAGGACTATGGAGTGTAGAGGGGGGGAACAGAATCACTACAAAGTCGCTTTCTGCTGTCTATCTGTCTGTCCCTATGTACATATGCTTAGATCAATAAAACTACGCAACGGTATCATGCAACGGTATTATGACGACGCGTTTCGCTCGGTTGGTAGACACCTGCCTACTGAGTCGGCGGTCCCGGGTTCGAATCCCGGCTGGGGCAAATATTTGTGCAAAATATTTGTTCTTGGGTCATGGATGTTATCTGTATATGTATTTATATATTATGTATATCGTCGTCTAGTACCCATAGTACAAGCTTTGCTTAGTTTGGGACTAGGTCGATTTGTGTATGATTGTCCCTTAATATTATTATTATCTCCTTTATTCATTTTATAGCTTAGATTAGGTTTTTTACAATAAATTTATATAAAAAGTAAAATACAATAAAGAAGTTACAAAATATAAATACATTATAAAAAACCTAACCTAGGGTGCCGCCGGCAGCGGGGCAGGGCCCAGGCTACCGGTGGTTAGGGCTGCAGAGAGAGGAACCTCCTGACAATGCGCGCCGTGTCCAGGAGTACCGCCTTCTGTATCTGACCCTTGATCCAGCCATCTAGCGAGAGTCTCTTAAGATGTTTGTCGAGACTCTTCGCTATTAGACCGTTCGCCGAAACGACTATCGGAACAATGATCGTCGAGTCAACATCCCACATGGCGGTCACCTCGTGAGCCAAGTCAAGGTACTTGCTGAGTTTGTCCTTCTCGGCCTTCACGAGGTTCTCGTCATGGGGGATGGTAATGTCGACGAGCACTGCCTGGCGCTTGGATCGATCTACCAACACGATATCAGGCTTATTGGCTACAATAGTCCTGTCCGTGATGATAGATCGATCCCAATAGAGCGTGGCACGACCATTTTCGAGAACTGGCATCGGTGCGTACTTATAGTACGGCACCTCAGACCCCACAAGACCGTATCGAAGAGCAAGTTGCTGGTGAATGATCCTGGCTACTTGGTTATGTCTGTGCAAGTACTCGCCGTTAGCAAGATGGGAACAACCGGAGATTATATGCCTGAGTGACTCACCGGGACGGCGGCATGCCCGACAAATTTCGACCGTACCGTCCTTCAGGATATATCTCCGATAATTGTTCGTCATCATTACTTCGTCCGCAATTGCACAGATAAAACCTTCGGTTTCCCCGAAGAGATCCCCGAAGCGTAGCCAGTTCACCGACGCGAGTAGATCTACATCGGGCCCTGTAAGGGCCTTGTAGAACCGCCCGTGTAGCTCCTTACTCTTCCATACGGCCTTGCTAAGGAGAGAGAGGTGAGGCCTTTGTCAACTGCTACTACATCGCGATGAATATTATTATTATTATTATTATTATGCGGTTTTTTCAAGATTCAAGAGGAAGGTTTATACGTATAATAATAAAAAAATCCTCCCTAATTTTACAGTAGACGTTTGGCCTCCAACTGTATTAGTCCTTATGTGCGGGGGGGGTAGAAGACCCGGCGCCCCCGCACATAAGGACTATGAAGGGTAGTGCCGGACGAGGTAAATTTTACCTACTCTTGTAAAGTGTCCTAGGTGCGTAACCGGGGCGGGTCGCTAGTATTCATATATGTATACATACCTATATTCAAAAGCGTTCGCTGAAAGGTGTTATTGGCGCTACTGTGGCTAAAAGTAGTAACCTACTTAACAACGGTTTGTTTAAAAAGTTTTAAAACTTAATTATGCGTTTATTTCTGTATACTTTATTATTTATGTATTATTTTAGTAATTTTTCTACAGATCTCATGATTACTTCTGCATCGCCTATTCATTTCTGACGTTTTTATTTAATTTCGCTACCCAATGGTTGTCTGGAAGCTTTAGTGATAAGAACGCCTGTTGTTTACCTCTATTGCATGTTACGTGTAATTTATTTATTTAATTAAACTTTATTGCACAAAACAAAAGTCAGTACAAATGGCGGACTTAATCTGAATTTGTTTGTATTTATTACCGGTTGAGGTTTGCAATAGACATGTTGACTAATTTTTTTTGAGGATGTCAATCGATTCTATTTTTTATTGTGATCAAATGTCTATATGGGACTGACTACACTTAAACTGCTCTAAAAGTCAGAAATGACCGTCAAAGTTCAACATTTCTACGTAGCGCTAAAAACGCTCCATACAAAACGCGTCAGGCTAGTGACGTCACAGGCCGGTATAGGTACCAATAATTGTATGGAAAAATTAAGAAATTTGGCATTTTCACCGTGAAAAAGTGCGTTTAAGTTCATAGTTGTCATACAATTATTGTTTCGTAAAATTATGAGGATTCTGAAAACATTTTCAAAATTTATTTTGGATTAAAAAAAAAATCATAAAATTTGCGTACCTTTGAAGTCACATATTTCCAAAAAAGATATATGTTTCTGGATTTTTTTCTTTGTTTCGTGATATATTTAGCTAATTTTATTCATATAACTACAGTACGCTGTAGAATTCAACATCAGTCAAATAGCCTATAGCCGCTGTTATTAAAAATACTTATTGAAAATTACAATTCGTAAATTTTATATTTTATTTTGGTTTAGGAACAGCAAGAAAACAAACAAAAAACTGATTACTCATGAGATCTGTAGAAAAATTACAAAATAATACATAAATAAACGTACATAATACTTATATCACAAAAATTAATAAATAGGTACGCACTTATAAACTTACTTAAAACTGCGCCGAGCGTTAGCGACTGAACCGTAGAGCGCGGGGAATGCGTATTTAGATCGGCGCGCGGCCGCCATATTAAAAATGTACGGAGAATTAAAAGCACTTTTTGATAAATCTGTACCTACCTTTATTACCAATTAATAATTGAAAAATTGTAATTTAAACATTCGTCTTTTTTTTTAACTGAAAATCAGAATAGATTTCCATTGTTAAAGTATAAAAAAACACTTAACGCCTGCTTACGATTTTACAATTTTCGTCGAACCTTACTCAGTTTTCTAGGGTAAAATATTAAAAATCTTATAGTTTTTCCACGGAGAAGTTGTTAACACATTCTTCGAAATGCTAAATATACAGGTATAGTTTAGAAATGGATTAAACAATTAGTGTTGACGTTGTCTACTTAACGGCAACTGCCTATTTTTCGCATTTCGCTAGGTGCAGTCTTAAACATACACATACATAACATAATATACATATAAAATCATCATCATCATCATTATCCAATCCTAGCCGATTTCGGCCCCGGCGACTGGACACACTAGCTAGTCAGGTGTGCTCTCAGGTGACTGACATAGCCAATTTTTGCTGCAAATGTACGGCCACAAATGCTGCAAGTCAGCACCCCTCCGACGAAATTATAATTGATGACCACAGATGGTCGGGTCTTCAACTAATCGCGCTTAGCGTCGAGTTCTTTTCGTCTTTTTCCTTCGAAGGCTTGCACTTTTACCTGCACTGTATGCTCCAGTTAGGTCGATCTTGGGCCAAAGTCTCCAAGCGCGAAGGTTCAATGTCACATCTTCGCATGTGGTGCTTCAGCACATCTTTGTACCGCAGGAGTTGGCCGCCTTGTTTCCGCTTGCCTTCCTGCAACTCTGAGTAAAAGATGCACTGAGCCACTCTTTCTTCTGACATTCGGGTGACATGGCCAGACCACCGCAGCTGCCGCCTCATTAAATAAGCTTCAATTCCGTTGACATTAGCACGTCGCAGAACTTCCGTGTTCCGAACACGGTCCGACCAGGAAATGTTCATAATGTCACGGAGGCATTTAAGATGAAACCTATCCAATGTGCGAATATGTCTGCGATAGAGGCGCCATGTTTCCGAGGCATACAGGAGATTGGGCAGAACGATTACCATGTACTCAGAGACCTTAGTCGGGAGCTTTATGTCATGTGAGCGGAACACCTTGACGCGAAGTTTCCCGAAGGCAGCAGTAGCCGCTCCGACCCTGCTGTTTATATCGTCGACAAGTTGGCACTTAGCAGTTACAATGCTCCCCAAATATCCGAACCTGTATATCTGCTTAAGCGAGTCACCATCAAGCCGTATGTCAGGTGGCGTCAATGTCTCCACCCCCATTACTTCGGTTTTCTTGACATTGATTTTAAGGCCAAACCGCTGACACGACTGATTTAGACTCGACATAAGATCTTGTAGGCTTTCTGGGGAGTCCGCCACAAAACACAGGTCATCTGCATACATAATCCCCGTAATCGTAGTTAGAGACACCTTCGTGCTAGCCAAATTGAAAACACTGCCGTCAGTGTGGAAGCGAATGCGGATTCCAACAGTCAAAACCTGTAAGGAGTCTTTGACTACAACTGCATAATAAAGGGCAAATAGAGTTATAAAAAATATAAAATAATATTAGTAACGAACCACACTTCATGTCGGTCACAGTGCTAAAGAATTAAAGAAGGGACAAGTAATGTTTTTTAAGGAGTGTTTTAAAATTGGCAACGTAGGTATTGGATACGTTATTTGTCACACTCAAGTCTAACCCTCTAAAGACCGACATCAAAATCCAAGCCCTTGGGAGTAAAGAGATATCATTTCGCTCATGTCAACATCTAACCTAATAGAGTTTAAGTATTTATTTGCTGGAGGACTGTTTACTTTCGGCTCAGTAACGGCCACCGGCCTGGATGAATGACAAATAAACTTTTAGGTCAAAGTCACTTGGGTAGCTTAGAGATAAGATTAAGTACTTATATTAGATGCGAATAGTTGTCACTCGAACTTAGTAACTCGATGACGTCATATATCTTATTTTCTTATTTATTTAAACTTTATTGCACAAAACAAAAGTCAGTACAAATAGCAAACTTAATGCCTAATGGCATTCTCTACCAGTCAACCGTAGGGCCAAACAGAGATGCTTGAAGTGGGTGCAGAGTAGAAAATTAACCGTTCGGAGAGCATCCATAATAACTACAAGTGAATACATGTATATTATATAACTTAACTACCATAAATACAATGATACATATATTTACATACTATAAGATGTATATTATGTATAATATAATAATAAATACGATGAAACTGCGTAGGATGATGGACACTATTCGAGCTCTTGTTCGAGCTGGTGCTTACGTAGCATCCGCTTGAAAACTACCTTGCTTGGGGCTTGTCTAATAGAGAAAGGGAGTATTACCTGTCTTTATAACAGCATTATATTGGAAATATATACATTTTTTATATTCGAGCTGTGTTGATATTCTTAATAACCTAAATTTAAAATTTAAAACACCCCGACACAAAGTAGCTTGTCATCATGAGAGTCTGTTTTAATGTGTGATATAGAAAGTGCTACTAAAACTGAACATAAATACAAAATTTGGAATTCCTAGCATCAATATTTGCCGAGAGCCAGTCGCTTGCACCGCTAAAAGCTGAATATCTTGGAGACGAGAGCTCCGATCTTCATCAAACAAAGTTAAGAACCATCTCGAAAAACCAGGCTTTCGACTAAAAAAAACGCACCTAAATCGGTTCACACGTATGGGCGCTACGATGCCACAGACACGCAGACACACAGATACACAGCTACACAGACACACAGATACACAGACACACATATACACACATACACAGATACACAGACACACAGATATCCCTCCTTTTTCGTCGGGGGTTAAAAAGGTAACGAACTGCGCCCTGCGCACAGTGCGGCAAAAGCCCGATCTAGCTGGACAATATTATTTAAACCTCAAAATAGATTATATTGGGTCATGTTACTATGCGAAAATGGACAATACATAAAAATAATAACAATATTACATTAAAAAGTAAGTACAAGCTGACCTGTTCACACAAAGAATTATTACCTGTGTCGAGGTCAATTTATATTGGCCATGTTTATGGATGTATAAATGTAGTTTTTCACATTATAAGGTAAATAAAACGAAACTGATAATTTTTACGATTTTTATTAAGAAGATTGCCAACGCGACGCAACGCAACGAACGAAACTAATAATGTATGCGATTTTTATATTTAGAAGAGAATTTTGAGTATGAGTCTTTAAATTTCGTAATGATTCTACCGTGACTTTGTTTAAATCAAATTTGATGAAAAATAATCAAAAAACTGCCATTTCTATAGTTTTTACCGTGTTTTAAACAGTCTTCGTCAAATTTACACGGACAGTTGGATTTCTGAAAAAAGTCAAAAGCACGCATCAGTACGCACTTTCTAACATACATTAAACAAAATAGAATTAAAAAAATACAGCCCAGGGACAACAGGGTACATCCCTTTTCTTATCTATGAAACACAAAGTTCACCCAAAAAAGTAGACTTTATCACATTCAATTTGATTCTACTTGGCAATGGATTATCCATATTTGATAATAAGTATCTTTAATTGTAGGGCTTACCATATAATTACAAATTTCAGCCATTTCGAAACAAACTCGCTAGGTCTACAGTCCGACCAAACAGAGTAGAAATTAAAAGTGGCAATACTGTAGTGTCCTCCCTTTCTAATCAATATAAGAAAACGGGTACGACACTACAGTGTTGCCACTTTTTAATTTCTACTCTTTTTGATCGGACTGTACAGCTGATCAGCAATGCACAGAACCTTGCCTACTTTAACGCAATAACACCGATAAAGCGGCCTTATTCATTTTAAAATGCTAATTGTTTTTTTTTTTTTTTTTCATTTTTCTCTACGATATTGAATCTTTCATTGATAATTTTTGTTTCAAAAACTACTCGAAATTTATAAATAATGACACAAAGATAAATTAAGAATTCGGCGCATTGCTCTTCCAACTGAGCTATCACGCAAAAGGCGCTCCAGTAGCGTAACGAATTATGGGATGAAAGATTTGGTGTGACTGACGTAGCGATCTGATAGCTCGGTTGGAAGAGCAATGCGCCGGAAACGTAGAGGTCGCAGGTTCAAATCCTGCTTAGATTGTAGTAGATCGCATTCAATTTTTCTTTCTTAATTTACCTTTGTGTCATTATTTATAAAAATAAAAATGTGGCATTTCCACATAAAAATATGAATCGATAAAAAGATTCTATACAAATACTCCAAATTTACAAAATTCATTAGTTTTTTTTTTTCAAGTTATTTTCGACTGCACGCAATGAAAACTTGAAATACTTAGCTATGTTACTACCTATAACTCGGGGAAAAGTATTATTTACTTCAAAAAGTTGGTTGAAATTATCAATATATTTGTCATAATATGAAAAAAACATTTTATAAAGGAATTTTAAGGCCTTTTTTGCCTTGGTTGAAGGTAAATAGAGCAAGCCTATGGGTAAAGTAAACATATAGCGGAGATATCTCAGCCATATGCCATTAGAAATGTTGAATATGGCCGTCGATATTCTTGAGTAGCTACAAGCACATTAATTAGATACAATTAAGCAATCTATCCATACTTCCATACTATCCATACTAATATTATAAATGTGAAAGTGTGTCTGTCTGTTACCTCTTCACGCTTAAACCGCTAAATCGATTTTGATGAAATTTGGCACGGAGATAGTTTAAGATAGGATAGTTTTCATCCTGGAAAAATCCCTAAAAGATTGAAAAGTGAGTAAGTAATTCATGATGACATTGATGACCCTGTAGGAAATGTAATTATTAGACCAAAAGCACAATTGCTCTTACATTTGCTTAGGCGCTTTTAATAATCCCTTTTATTAATTAAGCTGATTAGGTTGATATTTATCGTGTTGTACGAGGTTGCTTCCATACTTCCAAGTTCCACGCGGACGTAGTCGCGGGCAAAAGCTAGTTCTTAATAACTATCATGTCTGTTGCTTAACTCATATGTCAACTTGTCAAGTAACCATCCATACTAATATTATAAGCGAAAGTGTGAAATGAAATGAAATGAAATAAATGAAATGAAATAATTTATTCAGTAAGTAGGCCACAAGGGCACTTTTACAAGTCAGATTGTGAGTCTACCGGCATTTCGCAAGAGGAGACCGCTGTTGAGAAGAAGAAGTTGTATCTGTCTGTTACCTATTCACGCTTAAACCGCTGAACCGATTTAGATGAAATTTGTTACAGAGATAGTTTGAGTTACGGGGGAGGACATAGGATACTTTTCATCGTTCCGTGCAGACGAAGTCGCGGGCAATAGCTAGTTAAAAATAATTACACAAAAAACCTAACGAGCACTCAGGCGGCCATCGAGTAAGATTAATGTTTACTGAAACTGTGGGAGTGCTGAATCCGAAATGCTGTAAATTTAGTTTAGTTTCCAAATAAAAACAAGCCTAATGACATGTTTTCAAGACTCAAATTGCAATAACACGGATACGTTTGTTGGTGCGTTATGGAACTCGTACAGTTTGAAATCATATAACGGTTGAAGATTCGAAATCTCCATTTCAATCACACCGCCTCTCACAGATAAGTAGGCTAAATAAAGACTGTTGTCGAAGTGTTGGAAAAAACCTTAAGAATGAGTACTAAAATAAATCTGCCGTTTCACCGAATAATTTTTCGTCAAATGTTTAATTTCGCAGAAGTGTCAATTCGTAGAAAGCGTTTTTTTTAAACCTTAAACTATGTGGGATTGTTATAAAACAAACCTAACTAAACCTCAACCTACGATATAGGTACAGCGTGTATTTTTGATACAACCTAAAACTTTACTAGTTCTTAGCACGTGTTTTTCTCTAAGTGGCGACAAATTGCGACGTGTCGGGGCATATCTACAAACTTGCTGAAATTGTAGAAAAATTACATAGGAGCCTATTCGTTTGTCTATTGTACTAACTACAAGCTCACACACGCACACACTACCTACACATACATACACAGGAAAGCACTGAGGTTAATTTTAAGTAAAATAATTATATTATTAGCGTAGTATACAAATACTTAAAATAATAAGCACTTAGTTGTACCATTGTGAGCAATAACTACGCAACCACGAACATTTTTATTATTATATTCATCATTAGAACTTCCCTGACGAGTCAGTATCTCTCTAGTTATCGTTGTCAACCGTTGTGCACCTACGTACTTATTTATTATGTAGGTAGTACAAAAACACTACCTACAACTAAGGCTGCCATCCGGCCGGGTTTCCCCGGATTTGTCCTAGTTTGGAGGTCATCCGGGGGCCGTCCGGGTTTTCAATAAGTGTCCGGGGAAGATCCGGACACTTTTAATTTGAATGAAAAAAAAGGGCGATTGTTAAATAATTATATTATTTTCGAACACGTCCGGGTAGGAAATGCGATCTACGCCAAATGTCCGGGTTTTTTTTAAGTTTTCGTCCGGGTTCGGCGAATTGAGTGATGGCAGCCCTATACAACCTCCTTCGTATTGTACATGTTGCTTTGGTTGTCTACCGTTTACATTTGTTTTTAGCACAAAAAAAGGTTAACTGGAAGAGATCTCTTAAAGGGATAAGTTCGCCTTTGTACATGTGTATTTCTGTTTTTGTGTACAATAAAGTGTTTACATACAACCTAAGAAAAAATAACAATCTCTATTGTTCACCATCCGTTATTTTATTACTTAGGGACGTAAAACAGCTTTGTCGAGAAAATGTTTCGTCCCAACGAAAATTCCATTTGGTTATACCCCAATAGTTTTGTCTTTGTTTATCCTTAAGTGTTCAATTACCGTGAAAGAAAAAAGGTTCTGGTAATGTGATTGAATATTTAGATACGCTTTTTTAAAGATTATTTACACATTTTAAGTAAATCTGACTGTGTATGTTTATTCATTAGAGACGCAACGAATATTCGGTTACTAACCAGTATCCGGCCCTTATTTTAATATCCGGCTCGATACCGGATAGCAACGTACTATCCGACCGGATACCGAATAGTAAACTTGCTTGATTTTGGGGTAAACAATGGAATCTACTGCACAACTACCTACTACTATCTGCACTATTAAACGAAGTTACTCCGTAATGACATGATAAAACTCGTATCGAACTTAGAAATGTGTCCGCGCGAATGTTCACTACGAAACAGGTCAAAACCAGCACGACGCGCACACCTGCAAAACTCAAAATATAGGTATACTCCGCCGACCGAATATTCGGCCGGTGGTCAGGCCGAATATCCGGTATCCGGTATCCGGCCAAACAACTATCCGTTGCATCACTATTCTTCATTGTAGTTAGGTACAGTAACCGACAGCTTACCCGATACCATACAATACAATATAATATTACGGTAATGCAAACCAAAAAAATGCTCATAAGAGAAAAAGGTTTTTTAATAACAGGCGGTTTTGTCGCTAGGCAGTAATCTCATCCAGGCAACCTTTAGGAAGAGAAATTGTTCTAATATTAAACTAAATAAAGAGGACCACCACGGGCGTTTTGCACGGGCGCGTGGCGCCATCTGTTTTCATAATTTAATTTTCTCAAACAAGCAATGAAACGTCGTCATAATGTGCGTTATAACAGGCTTCGAAGTATCGCGTTTCGGGCGGAACAACTCGAGAGGACTGTAAAAGAATTTAATACAAAATTGAAGGCCTAGGCCGGGAAGTATTTTTTTTAAAACCTGGCGTCTGTGTTCATGAACATTCTAAACAGCTGAATTATATTTTTATTGAGTGGTGTATTTTATTATTATTTAATTGCATGTTTGAGAAAATGACTATAACTACATACCTTAGCCGTGAAGGGCTTGCCGGCTTCGTATCACTATCCGGCCTCTCTACGGTCGGTCGTCTATACCTACTCACCCGGCAAGCCTTCCCGGCGTCTGCAGTAATGTATCGTATCGCATCACGCCGAAACGGCTGGACAAATTTTAACCAATTTTGGTACAGGGTTAGCTGGACACCCAAAGATGGTTAAAGGAGACCTTTTTTCCGTCTCCGGTAAAGAAAAAAAATACGCGAATGAAGTTGCGGGCACATAGTAAGTGAATACATTTCTTCTCTGCCTTCCTTCCTCCTACGACGCACCCAAATAAGAGTAGGTACATCCTGTTATTGTAATGCTTATTATACTTAATCACATCACTGGCCATTTGTGTGCATAAATTATACTCTAAAACCTCCGTGGGGTCAATCTACCAGGTGTTTCCTGTAATACGAGCAATAAACTAAAATAAAGATTCTACTCTTCAAATTGAACAACATTTGTTCAGCAACTTTAAATAAGTTTCTGTCAAAAATGACATTTTAGTGGCAAGCTTTTATAGCCGACTGTACTTTTCTTTGGATATCCATCAAATGCTCACTGAGACGATTCTAAAGAGCTCAAGTTCGGTAGGATTGCTTTTTCTATTATAGAGTTCCTATGGCCACCTTCCGGCTCCATCATCAGATCAGCTCCATGGTACCATATTATTGTATTGTCATCAAAGTTAAGTAAGTATGCAAAATTTCAGCTCAATCGGTTGACGATATCTGCTTCAAAATTGAGTTACAAGATTTCACCCGAACAAACATACTTTAAACATACCATGCAAGCTAAAATAAAAGCTTGTAAAAAAAGTCAGTTTTCAGAATTTTATTATTTCAAACAAATTAAATAGTATTTTTAATGTACGTCGTCCAACATTGACATTCCCTGAGCATTGACATAGCTGTCACTATACTAATATCGAACATTTCGCAATACATTGCTTCTTTGTCTAAACATTATTTCACAAAATATCATTTAATACACGTTATTTTCAGAAGTTGCTTAACAAATGTTGTCCAGTTTCAAGCGAAGAATCTATGTTTTAATGTATCGCTCCTATTACAGGAAACACCCGGTATACGTGACTAAAGGTGGCTTTCCACCGGCAGGGCGAGACGAGACGCGGCGCGGCGTGAATTGAAATCGAATTGACCCTATTCCACTAAAAATTGGCATTAATTGCAACGCGAATGTAGCATGTAGAATATTAAAAAGTGACGAACAACAAAAAACTAATCGCGAGAAGCGTGTTTCTGTTGCAGAGTTAATTTATACTCTATAAGGTTTAAGGTTTAAAGATATTATTCTCAAAAAAGACAGAGGTCATTACATGAGAACAATAATTAAAGTAAAAATTTACATGATCGTCCGTATCATATATATTGGAAGCAATATGATTAATTTTTACACAAACAAATATTTCAATTTAAGTCTTGCACATCCTCGTCCATCCTTACTTATTCCATCAAAGATGCGCTAGGAGAGGATTGATAATTTGCCATATACGTACAAATTTCGATTCAATCCGCGTCCCGTCTCGTCTCGCCCTGCCGGTGGAAAACCACCTTAAGAGCCCACACATGCAAAAGTCGTCAGGTGAATGATCCTAGATCTCAACATCCATAGTGATTAAAAATCTGTCCCTGTTTACTGTAAACTGTTTAAGTTTCTTATTTCCAAATAAGAAACTTAAACAGTTTTTCTTCAATCTTGTCAACGTGAAAACATGATTGGTAATAAGTAATTTTCTCTCATTTATCTCTCAAACATAACCTTCACAACGACAAAAACCTAATCTCTCAATGATGTTTGCCTATTTGCAATATGTTTCCTTATTATAGAGGCAACATATTATTAAAAGGTTGGCGAAACCTGAAAAATGAACTTGACAGTGACATAAATGACTTTGACAATTTTGACAGTGACGTATCTGTCGTAGTTTTTTTGGTCTTGAATTAGAAATCCGAGTATAATCTACTGCTGTATGGGCACGCTATCGATTTGCAAGCATGGACGCGCTGCGAGCGGACGAGGTCGCGTGGTGGCTGTGCGAGCGGCAGCTTCAGTGGAGCCGTACCCTAAAACCGCAGCGTGCGCTTTGATACTGTTGTTACCACCAACTAACATGTACGAGTTTACCATTAAACACTAATTTATTTATTTAAACTTTATTGGACGACACTAAACTCAGTACAAACGACGTATTTAACGCCAAATGGCATTCTCTACCAGTCAACCATGCATAGTCTAAATTTTAACGTTCTAAGAGCGTTTAAGATACATGTGAATGTATATTTACTACTGATTTGTTTATAATATAGTGTACGGTATTACGGAGTTACTAAATGATAATTTATTTGTTTAGTTAAATAAATTTAGTTAAGTATTAGTACCTACTCTTTAAAGTTAATATTTATGTACCTATACGAACTCCGCCCGCGTACTTCTACTCAACTACAAACTATACCCAAAACTACGTTTTGAACAACTTAAATGTAAATAATGTAGAAAAACTACGAGTATGTTAAGTTTGTACTTTATATGGGCTATAAACATAAATCATTGCTGTCGAAGACATTCTGACTTATGAATACTTTTTTATATAGTTAGTTATCTATGACAACAAATATCTTCTTTTAATTGCTTTGTACAAGCAAAGTTATGGTTTTAACTTTTTTTTTTTTATTTACTTATTAATATTTATTAGAGAAAAAACAACACGAAATTACGCGGCCAGCCTTATGGGCACCCTACCCAAATGGGTGCGATCTAGGGAATATATGTACATATAGTTTAGGTCCCAATAGGTTAAGTTAGGTTTAATTAGATCATAAGTTTATTTATTTATTTAAACTTTATTGCACAAAATAAAGAAGTAAAAGTACAAATGGCGGACTTAATGCCATGAGGCATTCTCTACCAGTCAACCACAAGGTCAAACAGAGACATTATTGGTGCGGGAAGGCTGTACAACAATACGTGTATTGTATGCACACGATGCAAATGTCGAAACAAAATACACTAGTTACGTTGATAAATACAAATTTATGGGAATAGTAAATATATAATAAGTTTCTTTAGGTTTAGTTAATATAGACTTTTTATTTTGTGTTGTTTTTTTTTTAATAAATATTAATAAGTAAATAATATTTATATTTTAATAACATAAACAGTTGTTTCCCTAACAGGGTGCCGAAACCCGGGGACGAACCAAGGCCATTTGATTCTTTAACATTTGTATTTAAACAACAAACCAAAAAACTTTACTTTGTTAGGTTGCTTAGATTCATTGTGACAAACGACGTTTCAAACGGATGTCTCACTGTTCCCTAGTTTTACTATTTAATGAAAAAGACCAACTACACTACTTCTAAGACCAACTACGTATGTTTCACTAAGTACGACAACACGCAGCCTTCCAATGATATGAAGCTAAAAATACATATTTTCAACGTCATAGATACTAAAACCTGTAATTGTCCCGCCATTGAAAAAGTCTATACAACCAAATACCTCGGTATAATCTTGGATCATCGACTGTCTTGGCATAACCACATAGATTACCTCAGTGGAAGAATTAGCAAGTTAATTTGGATTTTTAAAATACTAAGACATATTGCTTCTACTGATTTGTTAAGACAATTATATATATAACTCTTGCCCAATCTATAATCACTTACTGCATCCCAATATGGAAAGGCGCTGACAAAACTCAACTCATTCATGTAGAAAGAGCACAACGCTATTTACTTAAAGTAATCTTTTCCAAACCTCTTAGATTTCCTACTGATGATCTTTATAAAGAGTGCAAACTACTATCAATAAGGAAGCTGTACATAGAATGTAGTCTTATAAGACTACATAAAAGTTTAAAGTATGAGCCAGATACGAGTAATTGTAGACGTAAACAAGATGTAGCTCCATTGCCATTTACTAAATCTAAATTTGCTAGACGTCAGTTTATTTACCAATGTGCCAAAATGCATAATAACATAAACAAAAAGCTCCACATATACCCGTTACAGGTTTATGAGTAAAAAAAAGTCATAAAAGCATGGCTAGAAACACTAAGCTATGATGAAACCGAACTACTTATATAAAATGAATTACTGAATGTTCTTTTTATTGTATTGTATACCCAGTTTATTGATAAAGTAAATGTTTATAAATAACTACTTATATAAAATAAAATCGTTTACACTAAGATACCCACACATAAATTCGTAGACGCATTAATCGCATTATACACATACTCACACATGCAGACACGCACACGCGCACACACACACACACACACACACACACACACACTCACACACACTCACACACACACACACAAGTCGTAACGTAATAAATAGTGTTCTTAATATTAAAATGAAATAGTAAATAAGTAATGTAATTTGGTTATACAAATGTATATCCAAATTACGTTATTTATATTATATTAATAAGAAATAGTCGGAGTGTATAAATAGTGTTATTAAAATTACATACCTAGTAAAAAATAAATGTGATTTGGTTATAGACATGTATAAATATGGAAGAGCGGGACCTCCTGACACTAGTATTTACAAATACTTAATAGGAGAACCCTAAACCTGTAATATGTATGTAAACCAATAAACATTTTCAAACATTTTTTTTTTCAATGAAAATAGGTAACATTTAAAAAAGTAGGAATAAATAAATAAATAAATATATTATATGAAATTGAATTTTTACGAATACATAAGAAATGTAAATGGTTGTCTGGAAGAGATTGCTCTTTAGCGATAAGACCGCCTGTTGTTTACCTCTAATTGTAATTTTTTGCATTGTATTTCTCCTGTATGTTTTATGAGGTGTGCAATAAAGAGTACTTGTATTGTATTGTATTGTATTGTAAATATTTACTAAATACAAAAAAATTATCATCATTACTGCCTGTAATCCTAGCTAGTAAGGTGGTTCTTTATTTTCTAACCCCCTACTCTCACCCCCTCATGCTGTTGGTCTATGGCACGAAAATACGTCTCTGATTTTTTTTTTATCAGTTTTTGGGGTCGCTGCCGGCAAATAGAAATAGAAGATATTGAAAAGAAATATCTACTTCAATATGAACTACCTAGATATTTTTTCTAATACACAGAATAATATATCATCTGAAATATATAACTAAATTGTAACATTAGGTTATCAAAATAATATCGCTGCTAAAATTTTCAAAAGATAACTATGTGAACCGATTTTATTATTGTATCAACATTTATCTCGAAATTTTAATGGGAGGGAGCGACCCCTAAAACTACATGAAAAAAATTAAAAATAAATCACAGACATTTTTACGTGTTCTGGGATAAAATCGGTGACCGGAAAAAAATAAAAAAATCGACAAAATAAGAAGCACCCTACTAGCTAGCATTTAGAGAACAGTACCAAAAAAAAACATTTTTATAAAATATATTGTATAATGGAAAAAGATTTTACACTAAAAAGTGCCACAAAAATTTGTAATGGAAGTATATTTTCCAGTTCGTCTCGTTCATAGTACCAAAAGTAATTGATACCGAAACGTGATAATTTATTAGTTTTTATTAAGTTCTAAAATCCAAATTTTATGAGAGATATTAAATATAAAGTTCATAAACACTTTTGGAAAAATAAATAATATATTATAATAACTCAAACTAATAACCCTAGTAACTCAAACCCAACTCCTTCAAAATTAAACGACCAACTTTATTTTACATCTAAAGCTCCCTAAAAGTGAGAGTGAGGCAACTGAGGCATAATAAAATCCATATGAGTAACCCGTTTCACAGATTTTAATACGACCAACTTTACTCAAAACATCAAAGTACTTATATTAAAGCGTCGACTTATAAACAATGTACCTTTAAAAACAAATACCGAAGAACAACTTTATCTTAACAACACCAATCGGAACTTCAAAATTCTAGGCTTCAACAGTAACACACAGTTTCAAATGTAATATATTCACTAACACACTATAGTTTAATTTAAAATAACAATCCACTGTTCGAGAAACGTAGACTCAACTTTGGAACTGTCCATGAGGAACGTGTGTCCTGTTTGGAGTCGCGCGAGGTACTGAGGACTCGGAGGCTTGCAGGGAATAAATGGATCTTGTTGAGTGCTATATCTAATGAACGGAAACTTGGAAGTGGTTGTTTATTTGTTAAATAGAAGTGTGGTGGGTGTCTATTTCTTAACACGTTCACAGATACAACACCATTTTCCAAATTGCATGCTGCGGCTTAGACCAGAGATGTAGCCCCCATTATATGACTATCAAAATTTGCAACCAACTTCCAAATTTTATTAAAAATTTAGACAACCCAAAATTGTTACAGAAATTTCAATTGTATTTAATTATTAGAGGCTTTTATAATTTACTAGCTGCGCCGCGCGGTGTTACCCGCTCAACCCACGGAAACACTACATATTTTCGGGATAAAAAGTAGGCTATGTGTTAATCCAGGGTATCAGCTACCTTCACACCAAAACTTATCAAAATTGAGCGTGAAGAAGTAACAAACATACACATAAATACACTCACAAACTTTCGCCTTTACAATATTAGAGTGATATTGAATATTTTAATCATGTCGTTAAGTGAATAATGTGATCATGTGCTTCTATCTATCTATCAGCCACAGACGTCCACTGCTGAACATAGGCCTCCCCCATGACTCGCCACAAAGTGCAATCCCATGCAGACTGCATCCATTGATTTCCCGCTACCCCCACGAGGTCATCCGTCCATCTAGTCAGGGGCTGACCCACACTGCGCTTTCCTACGTGGTCGCCACTCTAGACTTAGGGCATGCTTTGTTTATGTAAAATAATAATAATGTGTCAATTAGGTAACTGAATGACAGAATGTAAGTGTATGTAAAATAATCAGCCCTCTGATATTGATATTGCTGTTCCCTTGCAGAGTATCACATGAGTATCAAATACTAATTTATAATTCCATCCCTACTTGTAATGTGGGGATCACTCAAAAATTCCGAGGTTTCATTTATCCGACGCCATCGATATTCCGAGTTTTCAAAATTCCGAATGTGAAATAACACGAAAGTCATTTTCGCCGTTGATCAGTTACCTATACTATAATTAGGTTAGGTTAGGGTTATATGATATCCCAAACAAAATTTCAATATTTTATAAGAACATGGTTTTCGGAATTATGAAAATTCGTTATTAGAAATTAAATTTCGGAGTATTGTAGTGTACCCTGTATTGTAGTGTAATGTGATATGCAATAAATGATTCTATTATATTCTATTCCATTCCATTATATTCTATTATAATATTTAAGTTTTCGGCTGAAAACGGAGTGGCAGTTTTGCGATGTGATGATAAAAGTCGCCGTCCTAGGACGTGGAGCCGTATCACTAGGTTCCTAATTTACGTTTCTAGACGTGTGTACGGGAAAGTTTTAAAAGAAGAAATTTACTTATTTGACGACGTAGATGGCTCCGTAGTAATACAGGCTGCCTCCAGTCTGGGTTCGAAACCCGGTTAGGTAATATGTTTGTGTGATAAGCTCGAGTCGTTAATAATTGGTACGTTTATTTTTAAGTATAAATTTTGACAACGCGGTTGGCGCTTTTTGTAGACACCTGCCTGAGCCGGCGGTCCTGGGTTCAAATCCCGGCCGGGGCAAATATTTGAGCGATGAAGTCATGGATGTCCCGAGGCATGGATGATATTTATTTATTTAAACTTTATTGCACAAAATACATAAGTAAAAGTACAAATGGCGGACTTAATGCCATGAGGCATTCTCTACCAGTCAACCACAAGGTCAAACAGAGACATTATAGGTGCGGGAAGGGTGTACAACAATACACACGATGCAAATGTCGAAACAAAAAAAAACACTAGTTACGTTGACAAATCTATATAATTTGTTTTTATATATTAATTATATCGTCGTCTAGTACCCATAGTACAACCTTTGCTTAGTATTGGACGATTTGTGTATGATTGTCCCTTAATACTTATTTATTTTATTTATTATTAATTTATTTACATACAACTAATAATCAAAAATTGTATTGAAAAATCAGGTTTCTATGGAGACGGTCATGATTTCAGAAAAAATCCCAATAATGCGATGCAGGTTTGTAAGAGGGCGCGGGGACAGCTGTAGGTACAACACCATCTGGTGGTGAAAATGTCTATCTGCTCATCACGCCGAAACGGCTGGACGGCTCAAAGCCAACTTTGGTACTGGGATAGCTGGACATGCTAAAAAGGTTATAGAATACTTTTTACCTGACTACGGCAAAAAATAGTTTTACGCGGACGAATTCGCGGCCACCTACTAGTATACGTATAACTAGTTGACTACCCTAAAAACGAAGTATCGTCACTAGACCCCGGATTTTCGTCTCAGTCACGTGAAAATAGGGTAGTTTGGGGACTTTGGGGAGTGAATGGACATGTGCTTAATAAATAAGGAAAAACTAACAGTTTTGAACCCAATTAACTTTTTCTTTTTTCAAAAATGATTATCACTATTTTTTTGTATTCTTTATTAAGATACACTCCACTTGTTGTTTAATTATAAACAATAAAACTTAAAAATCTATACTAATATTTTAGATGCTTTTGTCTGTTGTTTATAAATTTAAATAATTTACGACAAAAATTACATAATTAATTGATCAATATTATCTTTTGGTATATTAATGCAAACCAAACATTTGATTTGTTACGGAGAGTCAGTTGACGAAATAACACGACGATAAATAAATCAATCGACAATTGACCTATAGGTAATATTAACTAAAGAATATTAATTTATTTATGTCATTCGTAGTATTAATTAACACCGGTCCGTTTACTCCCCAAACTACCCTATTGTGACGTCACCGCGACAAATGTCCGGGGTCTAATCGTCACATAAACACTAGACAGATTTTCCTCTTGACATTACCAAGCAAAAGTCGCTTGGAAAATAGGGTACACACGTAGGGTTCTTATCACCCAATCACCCTGTATCGAATCCCAAGGTTGTTCAAATGTGTTGCCAACCTTGAGAAACTCAGATTTCACACGTGATGGTCGTAAGTGCGTAGCAGTTGCGTAGCGATTGCTACGAAGTTCGTCTACAGCGTAATATGGGCGTAGCGGACTAATGTGCGCAGAAGATGAATGTAACAAATGCCTGTAGACGCTGTAAGCGGTTATGACTTTATGAGGTTTTCTTTAAAAAAAAAACGCTTTAGAAGTCGATTACGATTTTGTCGATACGACTGGCGCTCTTAAAAAAGGGTGTTATCGAAAATAAATCATAAAATTATATTCAAATTTACGCAGAGGGCAGCAGAAATCCAAGGTACTAAATCTACGTAAATGTTATGTTAGTAAGATTTTGACTCCAACTTGGAATAGGGAATTAAATTAACTTTTTACCAGAGATTTATTTTTACTGAATGGATAAATTAAAGGTGAATAAGAAAAAAATCGTGCTAATTTGAAACACGGAATACTGAGGAAGAAAGTAAATTAGGACGGGTCTCATTTAATTAGATGTTAGAGCAGAAACACAATTTCCCGTCTCGCGGTGGCGGAGTTACCGAAGGGCTCAGGCGGAGCGTGTAGTGTGCAGCCCGGGTTTTTTTTTGGTTGACAGTCCCGGAATTTTATAATAGATATAATATAATAATAGAATCACTGATGTCTGTCCGTCTGTCTGTCAAGACCCTTTATCTCGAGAACGCGTGGAGGTAGCGAGTTGAAATTAACACCATATACCTGAGTATATGGTGTCTACGGTCCCTTGAAGCTATGAAAAATCAAACTTCTACGTTAACGTGAAAAAAAGATATGGCCGTTTATGTCGCAAAAAACGTACATTTCGACACTCTCAAAGGAATCAAAAGGATACGGCAACTCCCGATGACCAAGAACTATGTGGCAAGTAATATCGTCACATACTACAAAAACTTTTAAAAATCTGAAAATTATACATTTGTGATAAAATCATGAAAAATATATAGTCTTTTTCAAATATCATATTTGGAGAACCCTTTTTTTAATGCTACCAAAAAAATAAATATGTTTTTTTGTTTTTTAAATAATCAGTTGACTATTAGGGAGGTAAACTATTTTTAGTAGTTTTAAGTACCGACTTTAAACCGAGTTTTGAGCAATGGCTTTGTAAAATATGCAGGGATTTGATAAATATTCCGTTTTTAATATAGGGTGGCCTCGAACTATCCTCCCTTGCGATACCATAAACTTTTGTTAATATTAAATGTCACGAAGGTATAAGATAAATAAATTAATGTATTGATTTCTTACAAATATAGTTCATTATCATACTTATTGATATTTATTTGGAAATATTTACAACAAGAACATATTTGATCCATTCCGTTACCAAATGGCAAAAACGTCTCACAATTTTCTCTACTAAGTAAAAACTACGAAGTTTATTAGTTTAATTTTTTTTACCCAAAAACCTTAACTAATCCATGAAGTATTTCACAAATAAAATAAGAACATTTCTTAATTTGTGTTGAGATAAACAATAAGATATTACATTTTAAAATCAGATTGTATTGAAAAAGATGGTAACGAAATCATAAAGCCGCGGTTATAAAGGTCATTAAAAATATTCAACCACGTAAACAAAGTTAAGAAGAACCGGAAGGTTATAAAGCTAGCGTTGAAATATTTACACTAATCTACAATTTATATGACGAGACGTATAAGTACTATGGAAAAGAAGTTAAATAAAAAAAACACATTAAATATCATAATTTAATTCATAAGTAATCGAACCGAACAAACTGATACGTAGTACTTATTATGATTTATGGGTTATATTGATATCAGTTTCCTTATTATTTCAAATAAACGACGAAAATGTCATCCACTCGGTCGGTGCCGTGTCGTGCATTGGGACATATACCTTACTTAATGTCAAAAGGATTTTTTGTTAAGGAAAATGTAAGTTATTAAACTTGAAAAAATACCTGAATACAAAGTGTAACAGTGGTCACGGCTTTATGTTTCCCTTTCGTTACTTTTTCAAGTTCCCCTTATACGTGACTTTAAATGTAGTAACGGAAGGGAGGTAACGGAACGAACACTTTGCAGTTTAAAATGCGATTAGAAACACATTTTTCTCCAACTTGCTTGAAAATGTTCCCATTATTGTAGTAAAACTGGACCGCGAAATCGTTCCTTATTTTTATAAGGCGTTAATGCAAATAAAAAATATATATATTATTGGCCTCAGCCGGGAAACAGCCATTATTTAAATAAGACGATTAAGTAAAAATCACACCTTCCGTTTATGACTTCTCATACAATTGAGCGTACTCTTAATTTGGCCGGTTACTGCATCTGCATTACTTATAAGTATTATTTAAATAAGACGATTAATTAAAAAACACACCGCTTAATTAAGTTCACCCATGTGCAAATAGATGTCGTTAGTAGGTTTGATATTCGTATGCAAATCTAGTTTCCTGAAACCTGTAAAATCATAGAACATCTTGTAACCTACAACCACAGATCATATAATACTAGTCTACAACTAAAATTATGTTGAATGTATCCCAATCGTAAAGGATGTATAATGTGTTCATGTTAGTGCATTAATGTGGTTAAGCAATTACCTAATAGATGTCGCTGTACTGAACACCTTGTAGTTGTACATTGCGCTGATTTTTCCTGAGTTAATGACCCTATCTATGTCTCTAATATCGTTCATTAGAGTAATAATAGGTAGGCGTTAAGACCGCGCACGCTTAGTGTACCTCACAGGACCTTGGCGGACCGTTTTAACAAAACTTCCAAACGCCTTTGTGCTCCGCAGAGTAATATTTATATGTTATTTTAGATATGAGACGATAGTAAAACGCTAGTTCACGGCACAACTGACTTTATTACTGGTTTACCCTCCAAGCTACAATTATAATGCTACCGACATATAGTACGGATACCACACCTCCCTCTCTCACATGAAAACAAGTTTTTAAAATATTTATCCTAAGTATTAACCAACAATTACTAAATAGTTAAAGTAAATATGTAGTGTGTAAGGTAAATATGTAGTGTTAGGTGCATATAACTAAAAATAATGTAGATGAGCGCGTTCTCGCCAACAAACTGTCTTAGCAGTTTGGCGAGTTAATTAAAATTGCATGCAGTTATGTACACCTTTTTTTGGAAAATAAATTAAATTAAAAAAAAATGTCTCAGTGCTTGACCCTGTCCTATTAATTTGCACTTACCAACTTAATGCATAGCAATTCAGGGAAAATAACAGGATTTCAAACATTGGTACATATACCCGACTCATTATTATAACATTTACACAATGTGTAACAGGGTGCTCCCTTGTTTAATGAAGGAGAGATACAAAATTACCATATTGCATACTAATGATTAATGCCGGCCTGTAACTTAAGTATAAAACAAGAAACTGATAAGTAATTAAAATATAACTTAAAAACTACAGCTAAAGGAACTCACTATCAAGTACATGAACTGTTAACTTATTCCGAAACATCTGTTGCCTACTAAGATAAGCATAAAATACCTTATGTTGTAAGCGTTGAGATTCAAAATCAATTAACCACTAACTTAATCTTTACATTCTTATTTGTCTGCGTGAATTTACTGTATCAAAAATATAGGTATATATAGCCGACTTAATCATACAAGATGTATGGCTTATTAAATTGATAAGATAAAAAAAAATAACTAATAGAAAATATTTAAACTAATAGAAGTAATGAGCAATACCACAAGTCTATTAAATAAGTTATGCACAAAACTACACCAGATGCTTAGGTATTAGGTCCTTACATATGAAATTGGCGTTTCATATGGCAGAAATGAAAATGATTTTTTTTTATGAAACTATTTTTTTATTTAATCAAAGTATGTACCATGGCTATCAATGCACTTTTGCCATCTCGAAGGTAGTTAATTGATTCCTTTACTAAAGAAAGTGTGTGAGCGAGAATCAATAAAATCTTTGAAGGCCGTTTGGACAGCCTCGTGAGAATTGATTTTTTTTCCTTGGATGAAGTTGTCCAAATTCTGAAAAAAATGGTAGGTACTCAGTTGGAGCAAGGCCCGGGGAGTATGGTGAGTGTCGAAGACATTCCAGTCGCAGCTCCCTTAGTTTTGCGGCCGTCAAACGTATGTGGTCGAGCGTTGTCCTGAAGCAGCAGTGGGCTAGATCGATTGACCATTCATGCGGTACCCATTTCTCAAGTTTTTTCACTTTTCCAGTTTATTTTTAAGTGAATCAAAATAGTTTTATCGCTCACACAGAAGCCTGCCGCTAACTCTGATGTGGTTTGCGATGGATCTGCTTCTACAATTGCTTTTTCACCTCACTAGCTCGGAAAGCCCTGTTTGTTTGTTTGATATCTATTGAGAAAATCGCTTTTTATCCACATGTGGAGAAAGAGTTTTGACGTTTCAACGCAGCTAAAGTAAAATTTGACATGAGCTTATTTTCTGAAAAATCCCGTTTAAAATACCTACATGAAAGCTAATTAGACCTTAGTTTTAATAAATGGCAAATTGGTTGATTATTGCAGTTGTTTTTCAAAGATATAGTACAAACCCTTATTCTTTTTTCCTCGCTGTAGTGAGGTGAAAAGTTTTGTGTTATACTCGGGCGAAAAGTTATTTTACGTCTCGTGTATTGAAACACTCGCTACGCTCAGGATTCTATTTTGAACCACTCGCTTCGCTCGTGGTCAATCATAGGATCCTTTCGCTAGCTCGTGTTTCAAATAAACACTCGCGGGTAAAATACAACTTTCCCCCCTTGTATAACAAATAACTATTAATTCTTCGTTGTCAACTTGTGTCTCCGGCCGTCCACGGGGCTTGTTCTGTAGGTCAAAATTTCCAGAACGGATACGTTGAAACCAATAACGTATCATATTTTCTATTGCAGTAGCTTCCCCATACGCATTGTTAATCCTACGAGCCGTTTCTGCAGCACTGGTGCCGAGGTGAGGTAATATTCGTAAATATAGTGATATTTTAAGTTCTCCATATTGAGAACAGAACGATGTGAAAGAAAAACAAATGACGCGATAACAAATAAATTTCGTAATTCGAACACAGAAATACATGGTCTTAAATTTGAAATAAATTTGAATTTGGAATTCCTAGCCGAACGCCACATATTTTGAACCAAAGTTACCATTGTCTTATAAGCATCGAAACGAGCTTCACTGCTCTTTCACTTACGAAGTGACCAACATCTGTGTTCTCTTTGTTTAAGAGTAAACCTTATTTCGTTTGACTTAAAGACTAATTTAGTGTAAAAGTAATTTGCACTTATAACGCCTTACATTTAGAAGTGGCAGTTGTGGCCGCAGCTAACAATACAGATAATGGTATTGTTCATCGGGTACAAAGCTAATGGGATTCGCTTACCAAATGAGATTCGAACTATACCAAATGAACTTCATGGCACTAATATATTAAATTCAAAATGTAGATTGGTGATTATTTCCAAGCATATTTGGAGAAAAGCACTATACAAGCCTCGGCGGGAATGTCAGTTCGCAGATTAGTATTATAAAAATGACTCGGCTCGTCCTTCAAAATCATACTCATCCACGAACTGACTTTTCCCGGCCTCTGCAGTTATGTACTATTACCACAAATTACGTGGGTATTTAAGCGAAATCAAATTGTCACATAAATAATGACCAAGTTACTTAAACCACAACAAAGAAGATCAAAGTTTTACCTTCATATCCTTGTAACGGAGATGGGAGAAAGTTTTTGAGCCACCACAAACAGGCTAACTCTTTGACTTTTAGCTGACCGTTTTGAGAAACCAAACTGTGTTGCTTGAAAAATGGTGTTGCTAGATCAAAATAAACGTATGATTTGGCCATAACACGGGCGCAACAACGGCCTATCGGTGTAACTCGGGCGTCGGTGACCTTGTAATGCCGCGTCTACGCGTAGGGTTGGCTGGATGAGGGTTGGGTTTAACGAACTTTATTTTCTCAAAAGAAATTTAACATTTCACTTAATGAGAAATTACAGTATAATAGTGTAAAAGTGAGCATCAAGAACACTAAAAACAAGACAAATAACTTACATCATAATATGACGCCACATATGTAGAAATTAACCACTTAAAGCATACTATTAGGTCCTAGGGTTTCTAACTAGGACCACATTTCCTGGCGTCGATTGTTTCCCCTATCTGGTAGTCTTGGAGTCCAGGTTGCAGTGATACCTATAAGGAAGGATTGGAAAGATAACCGCACTTCCATATTTCCAAATCACTCCACTGCTGTCGCCCTTGTGATGGCACACCTCTGCTCCGTTTAATTACAAACAAACTGACTCAATCAACGCGTTAGAGGTCTCAGAATGAAGTGTTCTATTTCAAACCATTCCAAAAGGACAACGGGTTCAAAAAGGTCATTTTTATGCGCATGAAAAATAAAACGATTGTTTTTTTTTTATAAATATAATATTTTCGCTAAATGTCCGGGCTTTTAAAGTCTGTATACGGGTTTGCCGAATTTTGAGATGGCAGTCCTAAATGTGAATGACGTCTGGCCGCTCAAGGGCCGCTCATTCTTATTCTCATTCAAATTTAAATTTGCCCAACTCTGCTGGGAAGTGACGTCGGTATTATATTATTTGTAAAGAGACGTGAATGACGCGCCCTCTAATAATACACGTCGAGGTCATCGACACTGGTTTGATGATAACCCGATACGACGTTTATTCGCAATCTATGAATATTTTATGCTAAGCACGCATTTAACTTTAAATAATGTATTATTTTACTAAATTGTAGGAGACGTATTCGAACGTGTTCAATCTAACGTAAAAAATATTTCTTGTATTTTCTAACGAGTTGCCATTATCAATAGGTACTTTATAACTTATAATACTTCAAGAAAATTTATAAAATCAGGGGAAATAATTCGTGTAGTTTTGAAAATTGGTACAGTTATACCCTATGGTGCCTAGATGAACATACTAAAAGTCCTCGAGGGTGAGGGCTGTGCTAAGAGTAGGGGGGGTTGAAGGTACCTTTTTCCTGATTTTCACTCATATCTCCAATATTTGTAGAATTAGTATTATGATTACTTTGGACAAAAGTTTTTACATAAAATTCCCTGCAAATGTGGTCATATTAATTTTTACTCTCCGATCAATACTTTGCGAGTTACAGGGTGTTTAATTTAACAAAAATATCAAAAAATAGTTGTTCAAGAAAACGTAGTTATTTCGTAGTTGCTCATGATAACACGCAAACGTGTTGCAAAATTGTACGATTGAGAAATTCCCGTTACCGGTAAATTCCCGTTTGGGAATATTTCAAGCAAATTCCCATTGTTCCAGAGAATATACAAGCTCGGTGGACCCATTCCTACGTTATTTAGTTTTTAGCTAATTAATTAAATAAAAGCAAACCGTTTTCGCTTTTTGACTCATCCTGAATCACCACTTAGAGTGAGCATCATAAAATTGACCTGATGATGGACCCTGGAAGCCCGTAATGGATCGGATCGCAAGATACGTTCAACGTAGACATGTGCAATTTTCGAATTTCAACTTATCTTGATGAGCAATTAGAGACGGTATCATAAAATAAACCTGATGATGGACCCTGGAAGCCCGTAATGGTTCTCAGGATACGTTCAACGTAGATATGTACTGTTTTCGTATTTAAGATCCATTACATTACGGACTTCTAGACAATTTCATGATACCCACTACGATACGCACTTCCAGGGTCCATCATCAGGTCAATTTTATAATATCACCTCTAGTGCTATTCAATGTGAGTAGAAATGTGACAACCACATGCCTATGTTGAATGAAACCTGAGATCCAATAGGCACTTCCAAGGTTCATCGTCATGTAAATTTCATGATACAGGTTCTAATGCTCATCAAAATGAGCTCAAATACGAAAACATCACTTGAGACTGATCCATTACGGGCGTCCAGGGTCCATCATCAGGACCATTTTCTGTATCGGTTTTAATTGCTCATCAAGATAAATTGAAATGAGAAAACCACGCGTGTCTACGTTGAACGTATCCTGAGATCCATTACGGGCTTCAATGGTCCATCATCAGGTTTATTTTATGATACCGGCTCTAATTGCTCATCAAGGTGAATTGAAATGCGAAGACCAGACATGTCTACGTTGAACGTATCCTGAGATCCATTACTTACGGGCTTCTAAGGCCCATCATCAGGTTTATTTTATGATACCGGCTCTAATTGCTCATCAAGGTGAATTGAAATGCGAAGACCAGACATGTCTACGTTGAACGTATCCTGAGATCCATTACTTACGGGCTTCTAAGGCCCATCATCAGGTTTATTTTATGATACCGGCTCTAATTGCTCATCAAGATAAGTAAAAATTCGAAAACCGGACATGTCTACGTTGAACGTATCTTGAGATCCGATCCATTACGGGCTTCCAGGGTCCATCATCAGGTAAATTTTATGATATTCACTCTAAGTGGTGATTCAGGATGAGTCGAAAAGCGAAAACGGTTTGCTTGTATTCAATTAATTAGCTTAAAACTAAATAACAAAGGAATGGATCCACCAAGCTCGTATATACCCGGGGAACAACGGGAATTTTCTTGGAATATTCTCAAATGAGAACTAGCCGGTAACGGGAATTTCTCAACTGCACAACACAAGTGTTATGATGAACAATTACGAAAAAACTACGTTTTCTTGAACAACTACTTTTTAATATTTTTGTTAACTTACAGTCTTACATACCCTGTAGATCCCAACGTATTAGTCGTAGAGTAAAAATGAATATAACCAAATTTGTAGGAAATTTTATGTAAAAACTTTTGTCCTAAGTAATAATAATGCTATTTCTACAAATATTCGAGTTATGAGCAAAAATCTGAAAAAAGGTACCTTCAAACCCCCCTACTCCCTTAGCACGGCCCCCACCCTCGAGGACTATTAGTATGTTCATCTAGACACCATAGGGTATAACTGTACCAATTTTCAAAACTACACGAATTATTTCCCCTGATTGCCCATATTCGGCTTAATTTGCTTGACCTATAAAGAATACTTGAAAGTTTTAACCTCTAAATTTTAGTCAGGATTTACTGCAAAATTGTCAAACGATGATGATGATGAAGATTAAATAAAATAGGAAACCATAACATTGAAATAACTTTATTTTGCATCTAAAGTTCAATCACGTATACAATACAAAAATGGCCGGCCGATCTTGAGACATCAAGTCAAAATATTACCATCATAGCAAGAAATAAATGCCTACCTGCTACACAATAAAGATTTTAAGACCTAATTGTGTAACTATTGCATTCAATACTTTTTATACGAGCAAAACGCAGAAAAACATTTTTTACTTTAATCGTCATTCCCCACTAAGTTTTTTTTATTTTTGATGCAATCTTTTTCGATCAACTCAAACTGACCAATTAAAAAAACATGATCGCGATGGTCATGGCGGGTGCCTCGTGGTAGGTAATTTTTTTGCCATATCATTTCTACCAATCAGGGAACAGTAGCGTGTTTTATTTTATCAAATATGCTCATGTTCTCTTTTTGAAATTCATTCAAGTTGAGTTGTCTTATGTAATATTATAAATCAGTAGTGGGTACCATAGAGTATAGAATCTTGGTAAGGTTTAAAAAGAGCGTTGTTGTGATTTTGTCTGAAATTATAATTGACAAATGCGACAAACGCGCGCGCAGCTCTAGATAACACCGAAATAATTACATTACACAGACAGACAAGAAAACAAGAAAAGTTATAAAATACCAGAATAATAAGAATCTTAGAAGAAAATATTTGTGCTTGGGTCATGGTCGTTCTATGTATTTAAGTATATATTTATGTATGTAGAAGTATGTATATCGTCGTCTAGTACCCATAACGCAAGCCTTCTTGAGCTTGATTTGGGACTAGATCGATTTATGTGAGGATGTCTGATATTAATTTATAACTGGTTGATAATTTCAAAGCTTTGGCTAATGGCTTTGATAGCAAAATTGGAAGTGGAATTGCACCCGTTTGGCCCGGAAAGCCGTAGGGACGTGGGTTCAAACACCGCTCGAAGCATTACATTTTTCAATTTTTCGCTTCAATTTAAACATTTCGTCAACGCTAGCAGACTTTACTAATTTAATAAAAAAATATTCATTTCAATACCCTGACTAAAGTTCCTAAATATTACACGTTACACAATCCTATATGGTTCTTTCTATTTACTACATATAGTTAAATCTTGAGTATCCTCGCTCCATCGCTCGGCACTGCCACTAGGAACGTAGGTTTTCCCTTATATTCACGAAGAATCCTATTCTTGAGGTCTTCCAACGAGTCTTTCTTTACCTGGAAATAAAAGCAAGTTGAATAGTTACTCAATAAATAATAAAATTCAGTCTGGAGATGCTGGTGGTCGTTTGAAAGTGGAGGGCAAACGGTGCCGTGGCCCATTTTCTAGTCCAGTGTTTATCAAAGCCTATTTATGCTTCATTCAGAACTTTGAATACAAATGGGTATTTAGTTTATAAATATATCTATCATAAATATTTAAAACCAGTATCTTATTCTTATGTACCTATACATCTGCAAAAATAAATGTATTTTTAAGAATATTTCAAAATGGAATCTTAATGGAATATAATAATAATTATGTATAAGTATAAAAGAGGTTTCACCTCACGAATACCTACTGTGCAACTAACTTTACTCGCAACTTAGTGTCTTCGGACTTTTGAATTACGGATGTGAATGATAATAATTGCTGGTTGGGCTGCTTAAATTGTAATACGTCATTTAATTATTATTTATTTATTTATTTACAAACAAAATTTATTCAGCATTACAGTTATTACCAATACACTGTACAATTTATAAACATTCAAAAGAATATAAATAAAACTTAAAAGTTAGAAAATCCCGCAATCATCCGTCGCCTCTCAATACCTCAGGAGCATTCGACACACATCCGTCCATCGACTCGCAAACAAATCAATCTCTGGTACAGATGACAGCAGCGCGTTTAAAAGTTTGAGAGCCAAAACGATGGGGGAGTTTCTGTGTGCTACTGTGCGTCTTAGCGGGACAGCGAGGAGATTACAGTTTCGGGGTCTGAGAGCATTTTTGGGAACAAATGGAATAACAAGTCTGACAGTCTGTTCTACCAGTTCGGGGCAATCTGAGTGGCCACGCAAAGTATTGCAAGTCGTTAAAAGCAGCTTGTGGTTACGTCTCACTTGAAGAGAGTTAAATCCTAGTGTACCCAGTAAAAACTTTGTTGGATACATGAATGGGTATTGATGGAACACCTTCTTGTATAGAAATCTGAGGAATGCTTTTTGTACTTTTTCAAGTAGCAAGATATAAGTACTTTCAAACGGATTCCAAACAATGCTAGCAACCTCAAGTTTACTTCGGACGAGCGCCATATCGAGAATTTTGATTTCTCTCGAATCGTCAAAGTCACGTGCATTTCTCATTATAAATCCGAGCCTTTTGTAACAATCTGTAGCAAGTGTCTTAATGTGATCATGAAAAGTAAGACGCGTGTCGAAAAGAACACCAAGATCTTTTACAGTTGTTACTCTAGCTATGACTTCAGATCCGAGCAAGTATTGAGCATGTAGCGGCTTTAAAGAACGGCTATAGGACATAACACATTCACGTCATGATATGCATATAATTTATTTCTGATTAATGGTCATATTTGAAATGTAAATTATAGTAAATTGAATTCGCTACGACTTTGCCTGAGCTCTTTTCTAGCTAAACTGAAGTTTGATACATTACTGGAATTTGAGATTTTTTTTTTCATTTTTTTAATGTTCGTATCTCCATAACTATATGTCCTAGAAAAAAATTTAAAATGTAAAATATAGTGAATTTAACTCCCTGTAACATTGTCTCAGCTTTTTTCTAGCTAAAATGCTCCTAAACGAAGAAATAAGCAAAAATCTGAAGAAAGTGCCGGCTTTTTCAATATGGCGGTGGGCGTGGAGAGGGGGGAATTGTGCATTTTGCATTTTAAACACTCACTAACCATCTTAGACAACATATCAAAAATTCAAAACTACCGGACCGTTCGTAAGGTCACCCCTTGTACTATAGTCTCTTTTCACCGAACTACAATCTCGGTGTTTAATTCTATCCCCTCGAGACCATAGTGCACTTTGTTGACTTTGTACAATAAGAGATTGCGTTAACACTAACAGTCTGACCAAAAAGAGTAAAATTAAAAAGTAGCAATACTGTAGAGTGTCGTCCCCGTTTTCTTAGATTGATTAGAAAGGGACGACACACTACAGTATTGCCACTTTTTAATTTCTACTCTTTTTGGTCAGAATGTAGGAGAGGTTATCTATCCCCATCTGGCAGAAAATTGTTTGACTGAACGTAATGTTTCGCATAATATTCATTGGGCAGATTTGTTTTATATTTAATGTTTGATGCTAAGTCGCGCGACAAGATATTCTAACCCTGCAGATTTGAGACGGTGCCACACAGACTAAAGAGAAAAGTTCTGTAATAGCACAGAATACTTAATAGTATTAGTAATAGACTAAACTATAGTCTCATATCAACCGCCGTACCATAAACAACAAGATCAAAGGAAGCCGCGGCAAAGGAGGAAAAGGACTTGGGAAAGGAGGAGCCAAGAGACACAGAAAAGTGCTCCGAGACAACATCCAAGGTATCACGAAACCGGCTATCCGCCGTCTCGCTCGCCGCGGCGGGGTGAAGCGTATCTCTGGTCTAATTTACGAGGAAACACGAGGCGTTCTCAAGGTGTTTCTAGAAAATGTGATCAGGGATGCTGTCACGTATACAGAGCACGCGAAGATGAAAACCGTGACGGCTATGGACGTTGTTTGCGCGTTGAAGCGGCAAGTGTAGACTCGTGTTAAGGAATTATCTATTTTAATTTTCGTAGTTGGTTTGGTATTAATTTGGTAACGTTCACTGACAAGGCCCATTTCAGGGACGCAAAAAAAAACAAGAACTTACGAGAGCAACTGCAGAGCCACCAAATCCACCACCCGTCATCCTGGCGCCGTATACGCCGTCCACCGTCCTCGCTATGGCTACCAGCTGGTCCAGCTCTGGGCACGAGACCTCCATCAGGCTTCGCAGCGTCTCGTGCGATTCGTAGAACAGTTTACCCACCTAGAGCACAAAAAAACTGTTTAAACTAAGATATCACTTCTCTCTCTCTCTGGATTGTGGCCAACGGTAGACATCTCATTTTTAGGGTTCCGTACCGTAACGATAAAAAACGGGACCCTATTACTAAGACTTCGCTGTCCATCCGTCTGTCTGTCCGTCTCGTCTGTCACCAGGCTGTATCTCATGAACCGTGATAGTTAGACAGTTGAAATTTTCACAGATGATGTATTTCTGTTGCCGCTATAACAACAAATACTAAAAACAGAATAAAATAAATATTTAAAAATGAAAGTAAAAATCCTCAATCACTCTATCTATAAAGAAGCGAAAAAAAAAAAAAACCGACTTCAAAAAAAAGCCAAAAATAACAAGTTCAAGTTTTTGCTTTCGCTTCTTTATAGATAGAGTGATTGAGAAAGGTTTATATGTACCTGTAATACAAGCATAATTTATCAGCATTGAACCCGTGCAAAGCCGGGGCGGGTCGCTAGTTCATGTAAATTGTAGTAATTATAGAGTTAGAATCATAACTTACTTATTAAAACTGTGTGTATTTCACGCTACCGCGTCGGATTGGAATATACCGGATGAAGTAATTTTGTGGGCAAACTTTGTTCATTTCATCTACAACTGATAGTGTGTACCTTTACACACGTGTAAACTTATACGCTACACGCGTATACGCTGGATTCAATGTATCATCATAAATCCTATTATACAGGGTGATCAATCCAAATGGGTCAGTAAGGAGAAAATTAATAGTATATGAGATAGGATAATCTGTTCTTATAAACCATGGCGTGGATTTTGGATTAAATAGAAACCGCATTCATTGTCTTTTTATAAATCTTATACATAACCGGGAATTTAACCTGGTTAAAATTGTGTAAGTAATCGCATGTCGTATTTTTTACAGCGGTTTTGACCGAGTTATGTAAGAAATTAAGTATGAGATGTATAAAAATAATCATAAAAAATTGGTTAAGTGCGAGTCCGACTCGCGCATGAAGGGTTCCGTACCATAATCTACAACAAGTTTGTTGTATGGGAGCCCCCCCTTAAATATATATTTTATTTTATTTTTAGTATTTGTTGTTATAGCGGCAATAGAAATACATCATCTGTGAAAATTTCAAGTGTCTAGCTATCACCGTTCTTGAGATACACCCTGGTGACAGACGGACGGACGGACAGCGAAGTCTTAGTAATAGGGTCCCGTTTTTACCCTTTGGGTATGAAACCCTAAAAAAAGCAGTTTTTATTAATCTATAATCGACGCCATGGTTCCTAAGACCATATTTCCGTATCTCTTATAGTTTCTGACTTCTCCCTACTGACCCATTTGGATTGATCACCCGGTATACGTTTTGTCTTTGTTCGGGTTATGGTGACTGACATTGCCTTAATGCCTTACTCGCGCCAAGTCCCTAGCCCGCGGACTCTCAGTGCGATATATACCTATTTCTTCGATGACGGTGTTTAGGGCTTCCAATCCCGTAATCGCGGGATACCGGCATTGTCCATACAAAAAATCGCGGGATTGGAAGCTCCTAGACGTGTTGCATAATAATAGGCCAACGGAAAGATTCCAAGGATGCGAAACATTCCACTAACCAAAGTTGGTAATAGGATAGTTTTTATCCGACTACGTAAATAAACAATGCGCGGACTAAGTGGCCCCTTCTAGTAATTGGAAATTCTTTTTAGGGCCTGAAATAGAAATTAATGAACACTTTTGGAAAATTCCTAATGTCACCAAATATTTTCCTAGTAGTGTTACGTTAGTTCTCAACCGGACCTCGGTGTTCATAATGAATTTCCTCACTTTTACGGTTTTTTTTACAAAAAAAAATCACAGTTGGCATTCAATTTACCACTGTGTTACCAGTCCCCAGATCTCGCCGAAAACAATGTCCACTGCGTTCCTAATTATTTTCATTTTTTAGGGTTTCGTAGTCAACTAGGAACCCTTATAGTTTCGCCATGTCCGTCTGTCCGTCTGTCCGTCTGTCCGTCCGTCCGCGGCTTAGCTCCGTGATCATTAGTACTAGAAAACTGAAATTTGGTATGAGTATGTGTATGTATCACGCCGACAAAACGGTAAAATAAAAACTAAAAAAAAAATTTTTTTTCGGGTACCTCTCGAACACCTAATGTGGGGGTGATTTTTTTTTTTTTGTTTCAATCCTAGTGCGTGGGGTGTCGTTGAATAGGTCTGTTAAAAATAATAGGGGTCTCTAAACATAACTTTTTGATAAAGTCAGTAGTTTTGTAAATATTCGCTCCGAAAATAAAAAAATAGTGTCCCCCCCCCTCTAACTTTTCAACCACGGGTCAAAAAAATATGGAAAAATTCATGAATATAAGGCCATATAATGCTGCAAATCGCTACTACATATCACTTAAAAATAAATAAGGCGTAGCTTTTACGTTAAAATTTTATTTTCATAATAAGCCGAATATGTTTAAATTAGTTGACAAAAAATAACTAACACCGATAATAACAAGTTCACAACGACAAAGCACGGGCCTGCTAAGGGCAGGTCAAAATTAAAAAAAAAAAAAAGTTTATTCGCACAGGCTAAAATATATTGTAACCGGTATAGTCAGATCTGTAGGACGCAGTTTGCATAGACGTGATTATTGTTGAAAAGAAAGATTTTAAGTGGTTCCAGATCCAAGTGGAAACTCCGTACTTATCTACACCTTCATATGATCGGCATAGGTTACTGCAAGGTGGTGAGGCGTAGTGAAATGAGATGAAAATGGGTGAACTTAGCCGAAAAATCAACGATTAAAAAGATAATTCACCCGACATAGAGGTAGCTTTGGAATTTGGAGGAAATTTCCAACAATAAAAGTCAAACCTGCACTTTAAGTCAACAGAAAGTAAACTATATACTACTATGCTCCTAGCCTTAAATGCTATAAATGTTACGTATGGCGTTCCACGCGTAAATAATCCATGGTTGAGACCCACGAATGTCCCGATGGTTGGTCGCAGCCGTTGGTATCTGTCTTCAACCAAGCCGAGAGTTGCGCGCGGTAATAGAGCCGCTGGCAACAGCCTTCAGGCCAGCCGAACGCCGCATTCAGAGTTGCTCGCCGAAATAGGGCGCAGGGCCTGAGATGACCAGCCCGTAACCGGAAGCTATGGAATATTTAAGAAGGTAAATACTAGTCCTTACAAGCAAACTGTTACGTCACTAAAGAACCAAATAGAATAATATGAAACTTACCCAGTCCAGGAGAGTGAACTGGCTTTAACGATCCGAAAACCCCCTTTTTAGAGAATAGTTGGAACCTAAAAAGAAATCACAAAATTTAAAATATAGGCCTACGAAAACGGATCACACAAGAAGAAATTGGAAGCGCAGTAGACGGCACAACTCACCTGAACACACCATCACAAGATATAGCATCTCCGGGTGGATATCCCAAATTACACGTTCATATTCCTCGCACAAACAACAGACGCTCATCAGCGCAACCACAGAATTAGTAAACAGACCACTACACAGTCCAGAAACACTGATATTTAGCTCTTCAGGAGTAAACACACCATTTCACCATGAATCCAGAAACAGAATTGACGTCGTCAAAATTATCGATCCAAAATAAAACACGCTCTCAATATGAATTTTAAATAATAAAAAGAAAACCGCTGAACAAAAAGGATATAAAAAAACTCCTTGCATACCATCAGCTCACGTAACAGCAAGCCATGAGGGTTAATAACAACACCACCTGCACATCGTAGCCGAAACTACCAAGCGTGATATTAGCTCGTACCAAAAACATTATCTAGACCTGAAAAGACGTCAACACTTGCACAAGTGAATACCGACAAAATTGGCCAGATGACGGTTTAAGCAATAGCGGCTAGCTACAACAGTTTAGAATAAACATGTAGCGATTTTTAACGCTACAATAAGTACTTTCAATAATAGTAGATTGTTCAACAAGGGACTAAAACAAGCCACAATGACACGAGATGTTTTAGCCACCCGAGCGAAGCGAGGGTGGCTAATAGTTCGAGTGTCATTATGGTTGTTTAGTCCCGCGTTAAACACTCTACTTTTCACTTCGAATGCGAGGAAAAAAAACGAATACAAAATAATATTTATTATAACAAAGTTTCTAACCTAAGAAAAATTAAAAGTGCAATTTGTACAGTTTTTTACATTTAAATTAATGGTTTTGCCCGGTAAATTAACGTGGGTCTCTGTGGTTTTTATTTGAGAAGTATGTGCAATATGTGTATCTTCACTCGGAGTAAATGTTGAAGTGACGTAGAGCTATTGTCAGAAAGGTCGCCGATTGTAATTTCATTAGGCTCATTTCGCGATGTTGATGGGCGTGGCTCAAATGTTGCTTGTGCTTTCGGTTTTGAGGATATTTTAATACCTTCAGTAATACGCTTACTGATGTCGTATTTATTTTGTATTGATTCCTCTATGTAGCCTTCAGCTACCTGATCGGATCTCCATCCCCCATGTCGTTTTAACGTCGTGATATTTGCACCCGAATCTGCCAAAAGGGTTGCAGATGTTCTGCGGAAGCAGTGCCCCGTATAAAGCTCTGGGTTTGGCAAATTTAGGTATGTGGCTATTTCCTTGGGCATACTTCCGAATTTGTTTTTTCCGATGACTTGCTTAGTGCATTTTCCCTTCTGGTAATTAAAAAAAAAACGATTAGTAGACACGGCCGGGGGACGAAGTCCCTGATATTTTTTTACAATATCTAAGTAGTCTCCACTTATAACGAATTTTCTCTGTTTATTCGTTTTTGTATTGGGTATATTTTTTATGGCCTGTAATCTCGTCTCAGTTTCCACATCTTGTACTGTTATATTTGTGAGCTCTATTCCTCTGCATGTCCCGCTAATTCCGAATATGAGTGCGACCTGTAAACAACGGCACTATTATTAAATAAGTATATAAAAATAAACAAAATAGAAAATTACTTGGAAACTAAAATCTAAATCATATTTATATTAAAAGTGAAGTAACACAATTGTTAAGATCGATATTTATAACATAAACACTCAAAGGGAATCAACATCATAATGGATCTTCCCATGGGAATGTGATGTATTATCGTTGTCAAAAGTAGCCTATGTAGAGAGCCTCCAACTCCTAATCTCCACACACAAAAATCATACTATAACATCCCTCCGCTGCGACTTAAAAGAAGGACAAACAAACTTTCGCTTATTATAAGTAAGGATTAAATAAAGTTATATTCTAGATAGGTAATTTTAAATGTTTACATTAACATACCTTCGTTGCTAAGTATATCTCGTCAGGTGCGTCATTTAAAAACGTTTCTATATTCTGCGCCGTAAGAACTTTCGATTTTTTAGAAGTATATCCACTTGATAGTCTCTTTAATAAACACGTTAAGTTTGTAAACTTTTTCAAGTTAACGTCATGGTTTATTTGCAGTGTGGTTTTAAGCATGGAATAAATACTCCAAAGTGATGACGGTTGATATTTTTAACCCCCGACGAAAAAAGAGGGGTGTTATAAGTTTAACATGTGTATCTGTGTATCTGTGTATCTGTGTGTCTGTCTGTGGAATCGTAGCGCCCAAGCGGATGGACCAATTTAAGTGCGGTTTTTTTAATCGAAAGACTTTTCCGTCGAGATGGTTCTTAGCTATGTTTGGTAGAAATAGGACTAGTAGTTTCCAAGATATTCAGCTTTAATTGGAACAAGTGACGAGATCTCAGCCAATAATAAAGTCAATAATTCGAAATATTGGCTAAAATGTTAAGTTTTATTAGCATTTTCTATATGACTCACTAATTGAGGGTCTCATGATGACCAGGTAATTGCTAATGGATATTAGCCAATATTGAAGGTAAGGATTCCAAATTTTGGTAAAATGTTAAGTTGTATTAGTATTTTCTATATCACTCAATAAATGAAGGTCTCATGATGACCAGCTATTTGTTAATGGATCTCAGCCAATATGGAAGCCAAGAATTCAAAATTTTGGATAAAGGATAAGTTTTATTAGCATTTTCTATATCACTCAATAAATGAAGGTCTCATGATGACCAGCTAGTTGTTAATGGATCTCAGCCAATATTGAAGCCATGAATTCAAAATTTTGGATAAATGATAAGTTTTATTAGCATTTTCTATATCACTCAATAAATGAAGGTCTCATGATGACCAGCTAGTTGTTAATGGATCTCAGCCCATATTGAAACTAAGGATTCCAAATTTTAGTTAAATGTTTTAAGTATTATTAGCATTTTCTATATCACTCTATAAATGAAGGTCTTATGATGACCAGCTAGTTGTTAATGGATTTCAGCCGATATTGAAGCCAAGGATTCCAAAGCTTTGGTTAAATGTTAAGTATTATTAGCATTTTCTATATCACTCAATAAATTAAGGTCTCATGATGACCAGCTAGTTGTGACAGGATCTAAGCCAAGAATGTCTAATGTTGGTTAAATGTAAAGTTTTATTAGCGTAATCAACAGATTCATAAATTTTTGACAGTACAATAATTTGGTACCTTGGAGCTGAAGATGGCCGTAGGAACTCCTAAACAAAACAAGATAAATCCATGGTTTTTGGGCTCGTCTGATTGTTCTTGATGAGCAATTAACATTTGTGTAAGACAGTACAGTCAATAATAAAACCGAGTCTCAAAAAAACTTTTTTGACCAAAAAAACTCATTATAATTTCTGTCACAGTTTCGGAATTCTGCTAAAGCTGAATTGTTATTAGGACTATTGAACAGGTTCTTTTGATTGAGGTCACAAATAGCAACACCCTGCAAGATTTTAACGCGACTAAATGACACGTAAGCTTTAGCAAAAGTACTCTTGCCTAAGTGAATAACAGATTTTTAGGATTTTGTAGTTTGTGTCAGTCTGTCCACAGCTTAGCTCAGGGACATAGTGGTTGAATACATTTTTAAAAACATTTTTTGTGTACCTTTCCTACACGTAACAAAAGTAAGGATGTTTATCCCATGGTGTGGGGTATCGATGATTAGGTCTCTCAAAACTAAGTCAAGTTACCTAGCACCAACTACAATTTTTATGGAGCTAAGTAAGTCACCCGTACCTACTATTTGGATCCTGTAGAATAGAAACCTGGTTCTGTTTTAGGCCATAAGTAGCAGGTCCTTGCGACTCATGCAGTGCATTTAAAGTATATATTTTGATTGTCTTGGCTAATAATTTCGCCATTTCGCCATTATAAGCATTAACTAGTCTGACTTTAACGATTTTTTCCCAGAATGTTGCTTAAGGCTATTGAAATCAAAATATATCCTAACTTCAATCTTAGAGAAGACGGCATTCATTACCACTGGCTTGGATCCTGTTGTTATCTACATATAGTCAAGGATCAAGCTCGACGAAAGATTGGAAACCCTGGACCTTAAACGGTGTAAAACAAAAATAGTGTCAAAAGAAAAAAAATCCGGGACGAAACTTCTGTTTGTTTAAAAAAAATGAAATAAAAATAAAATTAAAAATTTAAAAAACCCCCGACATGACCACCAATAAAAAGAAAGAAATAAAATCTACGAAATGTGCCTATACAATGAACAGTAGAAAAAGAATCCAAGCTTTGTTGCGTCGGGGGACCGCTAAGTAAATGAAATGCAATGTACTGAAAATCGTAAAGTGGGAAGCCCAAATGCATACATGCAATTTTACGTTGAAAAATATATTACATTTCATTTAGGTACTTAGCGGTCCCCCGATCGCAACGAAGCTTGGATTCTTTTTCTACTGTTCATTGTATAGGCACATTTCGTAGATTTTATTTCTTTCTTTTTATTGGTGGTCATGTCGGGGGTTTTTAAATTTTTAATTTGATTTTTATTTTGATATTTCATCAAAATATGTGAGAAATACGCCTTCCGAAAATGATGTCATTTTTTTCCCATTTTTCCAATCAATAAAAGTTTTGTATGTCTTTGAATAAATGCCACTAGATTTCGGCGGCAAAAGATTCTGTATCACCTCTTTTGCTTTCTTTTCCATTCTGGAGTTAGGAGTTAATTCTTCTTCACTCGGTGATGATATAGACATTTTTGGTTCGTATTTTATAAAGTTGCACAATTAATTATTGTAGATAACAACTGAAGCTTAATACAATAGTAATGAAAACATATTCAAATACTAATTGAAAAAAAAAAAAAAACACGTTTTTTTTGTCTAATATGACGCTTTAAATTCTTGCATATTTAGCCAACAGATTCAAACTTGAAAACTATTTTAAGACTAATATGGACTTATGGACTATGCATAATAAAATAAATTTATCTTTAATATTATTAAATAGACTAGTATTTTCTCGGTGCGCGGGGTGCAAGCACCCCGCGAGGGGGTTATGCAGTCGTCCTTCTGTCATCCGAGAGGGGGTTGGCAGTGGAGAGTGCTAGAAAAACGGGATTCGAGTTGTAAAATTTCCATAGGGAAGGGCAACGGGAGTAGTAAAATTGGTGGCGTTGTCGCAATGCGAGTGAGGTTGCTTGGTGCGCGGGGTGCAAGCACCCCGCGAGGGGGTCTGTCCTAGGGGTTCTGTCACCCGAGAGGGGGTTGCCAGTGGAAGATGCAGAAGAAAAAGTAGCTCGAGTTGTAAATTGCTTAAGAAAGGGGAGCGAGGTAGAAGATGGAGGCGAATTTGCACGCAGGTATGTTTGCTTGGGAAGCTGTGGAGGGTGCCAGTGTCTGGGTGGGCTCACCCTGCGGGCCCTTCGGGCCCTTGGGCTCGCGCGCTACAGGCGACTTGACTGGGACGCTCCGCACCTTCGGTGCTACGCGGACCTCGGCCTTCGGCCTCGCGGCGTTGACACTCGCCGTCGGGCCTTCGGCCCTCCGTCGAGTTAAAACTACTTAGTTATAGTATTTTGTTGTTGGGCTCCTTGACTGTGACGCTCCGCACCTTCGGTGCTACGCGGAGCTCGGCCTTCGGCCTCGCGACGTTGACGCTTCGCACCTTCGGTGCTACGCGGAGCTCGGCCTGCGGCCTCGCATTAAATTACTTGGGAGAAGGGTAAGGTTCTGGGTGGGCTCGCCCTGCGGGCCCTTCGGGCCCTTGGGCTCGCGTGCTACGGGCGACTTCTCTCGGCCTTCGGCCTCGCGGTGTTGACGCTTCGCACCTTCGGTGCTACGCGGAGCTCGGCCTGCGACCTCGCATTAAGACACTAAGACTTATAGTAAGTGGTTGGGCTCCTTGTTTGTGACGCTCCGCACCTTCGGTGCTACGCGGAGCTCGGCCTTCGGCCTCGCATTAAGTTACTTAGATGTGTAGAAAGTTATTGGGCTCCGTAACTGGGACGCTCCGCACCTTCGGTGCTACGCGGAGCTCGGCCTTCGGCCTCGCGGGGTCGACGCTTCGCACCTTCGGTGCTACGCGGAGCTCGGCCTGCGGCCTCGCATTAAATTACTTGGGGGAAGGGTAAGTTTCTGGGTGGGCTCGCCCTGCGGGCCCTTCGGGCCCTTGGGCTCGCGCGCTACCGGCGCCTTTCCTGGGACGCTCCGCACCTTCGGTGCTACGCGGAGCTCGGCCTTCGGCCTCGCGGGGCTAACGCTCGCCGTCGGGCTTGCGGCCCTCCGTCGAGCTAAAATTACTTAGGGGTATAGTAAGTTTCTGGGTGGGCTCGCCCTGCGGGCCCTTCGGGCCCTTGGGCTCGCGCGCTGCCGGCGCCTTCCCTGGGACGCTCCGCACCTTCGGTGCTACGCGGAGCTCGGCCTGCGGCCTCGCGGGGGGACGTTTGCCCTCGGGCCTTCGGCCCTCGGTCAAACTAAAATTACTAAATTTTATTTGTCCGATATTTTCCGAATTTGACCGAATCTTCGAAATCCGATTTCAGATTCCGACTCAGGAGCCCCAAAAACCCCCCGATACTGAGTTTCAGCTCCCTAGCACCAATTTGAAATTTTCGCCATACAAATCGATTTTTGTCGATATTTTCTGAATTTGACCTAATTTTCAAAATCTGATTTCAGAATCCGACTCAGGAGCCCCAAAAACCCTCCGATACCGAGTTTCAGCTCCCTAGCACCAATTTGAATTTAAAAAAAAAAAAAAAGTCGCCATCTTGATTTTTTTTTTCCACGACTGTACTCGAATGGGTGCCCTTTATGACATTTGGTCGAGCACCCCCCACCCATCTTCAGCGGTTTACGAGATACGGGCCCCCGAAAATATTCTCCATACAAATTTTTTTTTAATGCTAGAAAAAAAAAAAAAAGTTTTTCAGAATCACGGGGCCCCAAACCCCCAACATACCAAATTTCAGCGCGCTACGACCATTTTGAAATTTTACCGCCATTTTGAAGTCGCCATTTTGAAAAAAAAATGGCGGCTCGTCAAATTGCTTGAAAACCCCTATGACATTTGGTCGAGCACCCCCCCCCTAGCAGTAATGGTTTCGGCGGGCCGTTGAAAAAAAAACTCACCTTCCACGGTAGACCAAAAGTCGGATTTTTCCCAGAGGTTTGACGCCGAGCTCTATACGTCAACACCAAAACCACCCCCCCACCCCCCCTCCTTCCCCGAGATCAATTCACTTAGAAATGAGTGGTAATGCAGCTTTATATAGTATTAATTCATATTCGTATCGGGCTTCATGAAATTAAATAGTTTTGTTTTTTATGTTTTTAAACAGTTGTCATTTTGAGGTTATTTCCGCGCCCCAACCCAATCACTGAAAATGGCGATAATCCTCCATTCACAAACATCGTGATTGGCTGTTTAGGGATTTCCAAAGTAAAATAAAAAAAAATTACTTAAGTCCCTAGAGATTAATAAGGAGTTTTAGTCCCGATATGCAGAGACTAAAGTAACATTTTAAGAGCATGAGAAGTGAAAAAACTATATTTCTCAAAATCGGTTTATCCGTTTGCTCTTGGCCGGTTTTTATTTTATGAGTCCACGTATATCAATTAGTTTTTATCTTCTTGGATCTTCTCTGTTCTCTCTCATTTGCTCAAAGGTTAACTGGAAGAAATCCCTTACAGGGATAAGTTCGCCTTTGTACATATCATTAGTTTAATGTCCTTGCTATGTATATGTATATTTTAATGTACAATAAAGAGTTTACATACATACATACATCAATAAAATTACCGCTCGAATAAACATGCATTCTCAGTAAAAAAATACAATTCTTTTCGAACCTTATGACAACGACTAAGAAATTATGCGTCAAAATATACCTACAAGGGACGTTTTTATAGGCCTCGAAAGGAATTTTGACCCAATCAAAGTACATTACTGCAGACGCCACGAAAGAAGTAACCGACCGTCGGGAGGCCGGATGGTGATACGAAGCTGGCAAGCCCTTTTCACGGCTAAGGCATGTATATTGCTTTTCTCAAACATGCAATTAAATAAAAAAAATATGCAATTACGTAAAAATATCTAATTCAGCTGTTTAGCCTGTTCAAGTATTCAATGACACAGACGCCATGTTTAAAAAAAAATATTCCCGGCCTAGCCCTTCAATTTTGTATGAAATTCCTTAACAGTTCTCTCGATTTTCCGTCCGAAACGACATGTCATTGCATGTTTGGGAAAATAATTATGTTCTACGGTTTCCGCGTAAATTATTCCTTACACGTTCTAAGTCCCCAGGCCACTGCCACTGCTCAGAGCGATGTATTACGTCGACGACGTGCTGCGCCCGCTTGATCACATCCGTGTCGCACTTCTTTCGCTTATTACAAGTTTTAAGAGCCCACCCATGCAAAATTCGTCAGGTGAATGATCCTAGATTTCAACATCCATAGTGATTAAAAATCTGTCCCATGGAAATAAGAAACTTAAACAGTTTTTCTTCAATCTTGTCATCGTGAAATCACGGTTGGTAATCATTTTCTCGATACTTTTATCTCTCAAACATAACCCTTTTTTTTAGATATTTTCGGTTGGACCTTTAAAACCGTTCCGTTTTTATTTTAACAATGTTTTTTAGCTTAACAGATGCACAATTATAAGTTCTCAAAAACTGTAAAACTATTTTCAATATAAAATGCACACGTTTATGACACAACTCAAAAAAACATGATTTCCGCGATTCCGAGCACGCACTTCCATCTCGCTCACGCTTACGCTCAGTGAGAGAGAGAGCTAGCCAACGCGTTGGCGCCCACTTAAATGGAAATACCACTGCTAATTTTTTCATAAAAATCGTGGTTTCTTTCTCGTCTTTTCCGCCAAAAACTTAACCAATCTTTACGAAATTTAAGAAACTGAATGGGAAGAAAGTGTTCTGTGTTCTTATTATTATAAAATGTGTTTTGAGCCAAAATTCCTCGACTATAATTATCATTTGATCGAAATAATTTTTCTCGGCAACCGTAAAATATTTTCGAATTGTTATAAAACATACCTGAGCAATAGGATGATATTTTATTATTATTATTATCGTATGGCTTTATTTTCGAGTCTGTTTACAAATTAAATATTTTCAAAATTGTTAAAAGATGTATGACTTAGTAGAAAAAAAAATACGAAAATATGAAATTTCTATGAAAATATATAATCAAGTTCGGCGAAACAAGTGGATTCCTCTGTCGATGAATTGAAATAAAAAATGAGTCCTTACACGTTCTAAGTCCCCAGCCCGCAGTGCCTTCGCGCACTGCTCAGTGCGATGTATTTCTTCCACGACGTGCTGCGCCCGCTTTATCACATCCGCGTCGCACTTCTTTCGCCTCAGTTCTGTGGACAAGTTGCTTACGTTATGTTTAATGTCATAGCTGCCTAGCTGCCCTCGCCCGTCGCAAAGAAAGTGTCACCGACGAAGTTTAGTTTGTAGACACCTGCCTACTGAGCCAGCGGTTGCGGGTTCGAATCCCAGCCAGAGCAAATATTTGTGTGATGAACTCGAATATTTGTGCCTGGGTCATGGCTGTTCTATGTATTTATATATATATATATATATATATATATATATATATATATACTAGCACTAACCCGCGGCTTCGCTCGCGTTCCTATACAATATACATTATCCTACGGGAACAATGCTCTTTTTTCAGGTAAAAAATTTGGCTATTTGTTAAAGTTAGGGAATTATCTGCTTATTCCTCATGCATATCCGTCTAGCCATTTTATTGTTGAAAAGCTTGAATGCATTTATTACGGCTGCAGGAAGTTTCCCGATGACTGCTCCTCCAGTCCCGCCGCGCCGCCCGCGCTGGCCTTGACGACAATCGAGATGGCACCAAATACAAATTTAAACATCTATTAGGTTTAAGTTTAGGTCGCAACTCTCATATACTTGCTTTTCTTTATAGTATACTTTTTCATCCTGCAACTCCCCGCTATCTCAAAGAGTGATTCACTTATCTCACTTCTGCTCGATCTGCCCATAATTTGCTCCTTGCCGTACCTTCTTCTGTCTCAAAATTTTATAATAATTCGTTTACTTTTAAAGCTGTCTGTTTATGGAACTCCTTGCCTGTTAGCTTAAGGCGCGCTTAATCTCTTGTTTCTTTCAAAGCTCAACTGAAAGAACACTATCTATCCCTTTCATAATTCGTATTTTATTCAAATGGTCTTATTATGTGTTGGCTGAATGTATGTATGTATTTATGTATTTATTTTTTATTATATTTATGTATGTATTTGTTTTTTTATTTATATATTATTATTATCCGATTTTTGCACCGCCTTATAACAAAATCTTATTTTTTCAAGTTCTCCACTACCCAAAGATTGTCTGGAAGAGATCGCTCTTTAGCGATAAGACCGCCTGTTGTTTACCTCTAATTGTAATGTCTTGCATTGTATTTCTCCGATATATTTTATGAGGTGTGCAATAAAGAGTACTTGTAGGTTTGCTCATTTATTGTTAGAAATACTCCTGTAAAGTTTCGAATATAAATAGTCTAATCTTGTTTCCCTATACAAACTTTGGATCTCTCTATTTCACTCCCTTTAGAAAAATCGTGTATTAGTGCGCCCCTAGACCTTATAAGGAATCTACGTTCCAAATTAAGACTCTTTAGAATCAGCTGTTTTGGGCTATGCGTTTAAAAACGACACCCATATTTTTAGACATTATTAAGACATTTCTACCCCATCGCGCCCTAACATGAGAGATGGTATTACACGTCCGCCGCGTTGGATTTTACATCATTCTTTTTTTAGTAATCAGCGACCCGATAATCCATAGAAACGAAATATTCCCTCTTCCCTCTTCCCTCTTCCCTCTTCCCTCTTCCCTCTTCCCTCTTCCCTCTTCCCTCTTCCCTCTTCCCTCTTCCCTCTTCCCTCTTCCCTCTTCCCTCTTCCCTCTTCCCTCTTCCCTCTTCCCTCTTCCCTCTTCCCTCTTCCCTCTTCCCTCTTCCCTCTTCCCTCTTCCCTCTTCCCTCTTCCCTCTTCCCTCTTCCCTCTTCCCTCTTCCCTCTTCCCTCTTCCCTCTTCCCTCTTCCCTCTTCCCTCTTCCCTCTTCCCTCTTCCCTCTTCCCTCTTCCCTCTTCCCTCTTCCCTCTTCCCTCTTCCCTCTTCCCTCTTCCCTCTTCCCTCTTCCCTCTTCCCTCTTCCCTCTTCCCTCTTCCCTCTTCCCTCTTCCCTCTTCCCTCTTCCCTCTTCCCTCTTCCCTCTTCCCTCTTCCCTCTTCCCTCTTCCCTCTTCCCTCTTCCCTCTTCCCTCTTCCCTCTTCCCTCTTCCCTCTTCCCTCTTCCCTCTTCCCTCTTCCCTCTTCCCTCTTCCCTCTTCCCTCTTCCCTCTTCCCTCTTCCCTCTTCCCTCTTCCCTCTTCCCTCTTCCCTCTTCCCTCTTCCCTCTTCCCTCTTCCCTCTTCCCTCTTCCCTCTTCCCTCTTCCCTCTTCCCTCTTCCCTCTTCCCTCTTCCCTCTTCCCTCTTCCCTCTTCCCTCTTCCCTCTTCCCTCTTCCCTCTTCCCTCTTCCCTCTTCCCTCTTCCCTCTTCCCTCTTCCCTCTTCCCTCTTCCCTCTTCCCTCTTCCCTCTTCCCTCTTCCCTCTTCCCTCTTCCCTCTTCCCTCTTCCCTCTTCCCTCTTCCCTCTTCCCTCTTCCCTCTTCCCTCTTCCCTCTTCCCTCTTCCCTCTTCCCTCTTCCCTCTTCCCTCTTCCCTCTTCCCTCTTCCCTCTTCCCTCTTCCCTCTTCCCTCTTCCCTCTTCCCTCTTCCCTCTTCCCTCTTCCCTCTTCCCTCTTCCCTCTTCCCTCTTCCCTCTTCCCTCTTCCCTCTTCCCTCTTCCCTCTTCCCTCTTCCCTCTTCCCTCTTCCCTCTTCCCTCTTCCCTCTTCCCTCTTCCCTCTTCCCTCTTCCCTCTTCCCTCTTCCCTCTTCCCTCTTCCCTCTTCCCTCTTCCCTCTTCCCTCTTCCCTCTTCCCTCTTCCCTCTTCCCTCTTCCCTCTTCCCTCTTCCCTCTTCCCTCTTCCCTCTTCCCTCTTCCCTCTTCCCTCTTCCCTCTTCCCTCTTCCCTCTTCCCTCTTCCCTCTTCCCTCTTCCCTCTTCCCTCTTCCCTCTTCCCTCTTCCCTCTTCCCTCTTCCCTCTTCCCTCTTCCCTCTTCCCTCTTCCCTCTTCCCTCTTCCCTCTTCCCTCTTCCCTCTTCCCTCTTCCCTCTTCCCTCTTCCCTCTTCCCTCTTCCCTCTTCCCTCTTCCCTCTTCCCTCTTCCCTCTTCCCTCTTCCCTCTTCCCTCTTCCCTCTTCCCTCTTCCCTCTTCCCTCTTCCCTCTTCCCTCTTCCCTCCTCCCTCCTCCCTCCTCCCTCCCTCCTCCCTCCTTCCTCCTCCCTCCTCCCTCCTCCCTCCTCCCTCCTCTTTGTCACCACATTTCTTCCTTTTAGGGGTAGAATTTCCAAAAAACCTGAAACACGTTTTTACTCAATTATCGTCAGAAAACCTCCTGTGAAGTTTCGAATAAAATTGACTAATCTTGTTTCCCCATACAAACTTTGGACCCCCATTTTACCCCTTTAGGGGGTTAATTTTGAAAAATCCTTTCTTAGTGCACCCTTACACCTTATAAGGAACCTACGTGCCAAATTTGGACTCTCTAGAACCAGCGGTTTAGTATTTAGATATTTCAACCCCATTTCACCCCAACAGGGGAGATGATAATTCACGTCCGCCACGTTGGATTTTAAATTGTTGCGGTTTTCGTAATCGGCGACCCGATAAACCATAAAAACAATACCCATGTTGATTTTCAGACTTTGTCACCACATTTCTCCCTTTTAGGGGTTGAATTTTCAAAAAACCTGAAACACGTGTTTACTCATTTATCGTTAGAAATACTCCTGTGAAGTTTCAAATAAAATAGTCTAACTTATCTTGTTTCCCCATTTATCGTTAGAAATACTCCTGTGAAGTTTCAAATAAAATAGTCTAACTTATCTTGTTTCCCCATACAAACTTTGGACCCCCATTTCACCCTTTTAGGGGGTGAATTTTGAAAAATCCTTTCTTAGTGCACCCCTACACTTTATAAGGAGCCTACGTGCCAAATTTGGACTCTCTAGAACCAGCGGTTTGGGCTGTGCGTTGATATGTCAGTCAGTCAGTCAGTTTCTTCTTTTATATATTTAGATAAGTATGTATATCATCGTCTAGTACCTTTAACACAATCCTTCTTGAGCTTAATTTGGAGCTAGATAATTGTCCGATATTTATTTATTTCTTTTATTTTATCAGTACCCTTACCGTGTGTCAACGTGACCGTACTCGCCAGCGACAGCGTAAACGATTTGTACGGAGAATTTCGAGGCACTCGAGGTACTAAAATACTTCTCAATTCTACCCATTATACCTACGAGTATCTATATAGCTAAGTATTATAGAATTGCAAAAAATTTATGTATAATTAAAAAAAAATAGTCTTATAGGCTATTTTGACTCCGAATCAAAAAAAGTTTGTTTTTTATGTATGTGTATTTATCATTCCATCAGGCCTCAACAGCTGGACTGATTACAAAAAGTTTTGGTACCCTAGACATCGCCAAACGAATAGAAACCTTTTTACCCGACTGTGGACAACCTCAAAACTCATAATCCGCCTTTTCTTCCGCACGGAGGTTCGCGGGCACATTCTAATCATGAAGAATTTTTAAAACCAGTTCATAATTAAAGCGGCAAAAATATCGCCTTACTAATACGATATTGAATTTCTTTTTTAATAGGTCTTTATAAATAACCATGTTATGATTCCAAATCTTACTAGTAAAGTAAAATTTCGTTCGCTCAATGCCGAACCTCACTAATTTGCTTTTTTTAAGGCATGACTTGAACCAGGGATCGTTACCGGTATTAATTAAAATTGAAATATTTTTCTAATTTCGGGTTTTATTTCATATGCTATTAAATAGAATTTAAGTATTGATATAGAACTTTGAAATTAGCTCACTAAAATAAAGAAATGTGAAATAATAAGAGAAATACCGAAATCGAATACCGGTATTTTGTATGGAGCCGAATACCGGTATTTGTTCCCTGACTTTTTTTTATATATCAGACAACCACACACAAATCGATCTAGTCCCAAATTAAGCTCAAGAAGGCTTGTGTTATGGGTACTAGACGGCGATATACGTACTTATATAGATAAATATATACTTAAATACCTAGAACAACCATGACCCAAGCACAAAATATTCTAGTTCATCACACAAATATTTGCCTTGGCCAGGATTCGAACCCGGGACCGCCGGCTCAGTAGGCAAATGCTTGTACAAACTGAGCCAACCGCGTCGTCAAAACTTGACTTGAACCGTAGCAGGGCTGGTTAGCCCTCACCGTACTCGGAATTTGTGTGGGAGTATAACCCGCTAATGGGATTATCTCCGCGCTATTCTTAAGTCGGGTCAGAGCAAATTAGACTGATACCAAGCATACCTAGGAACGTTTGCGTCTTAGGGCGCCAACGCGTTGGCTAGCTCTCTCTCACACTGAGCGTAGGCGTGAGCGAGATGGAAGTGCGTGCTCGGAATCGCGGAAATCATGTTTTTTGAGTTGTGTCATAAACGTGTGCATTTTATATTGAAATAAGTTTTACAGTTTTTGAGAACTTACAATTGTGCATCTATTAAGCTAAAAAACATTGTTAAAAACGGAAGGGTTTTGAAGGTCCAAACGAAAATATGTAAAAAAGCGTCCAATTCTTGGTTTTAAGTTGCACAACGCATAAAAAAGACACGAGGGATGTTAGGGAAGTTGCTCATGAACCTTTTTTTTTTATTTTATTATCTTTATTAATTAGAAAGGGGCTCATGAACCTTAAGGTAAGATCTGCAGGGCTAGCATATCTTGTCGCGATTTGGATTGTCGCGCCACTAAGCGTCACCTGCACCTCTACTTAGTCGCGCGACAAAAACTATCTTTTCAATACCGTGCGAGCACGACAGGTTATGCTGAGTCGTGCGACAATCGAAGACGAAGCAAGATATGCTGGCGCTGCTGGCTTGCACGCACGGTATGAAAAGTGACAGGTAGTATTTGTCGCGCGACAAAGATTCGCGTGTCATAGTTATGCTAGACGTGCTGATAATCAATGTTGGTTTAACGTTTAAATTAATGTAGGTGCTACCGGACACCGAATTATAAAGTACGCGATAAAATAATCCCGCCGCGAGATCTTTTATAAAGAACGAGCGCCAGTTAAACGCTTGAGAGATAAAAGTATCGAGAAAATTATTACCAATCGCGATTTCACGATGACAAGATTGAAGAAAAACTGTTTAAATTTCTTATTTCCAAGGGACAGATTTATAATTAATATGGATGTTGAAATCTAGGATCATTCACCTGACGAATTTTGCATGGGTGGGCTCTTAACACGTGTCTTGAGATTCATTTATTTAATCGTATGGCAGGGTTATACGTCGAATACATCTTATATACTAAGATGAACAGATGTCTTGAAATGAACAGTGGACGGTAGAAATTCTAGATTCTACACCATTATAACAGAAATAATGTGGTTGGGAAAATTATACTATCCATACAATTAAAATGAAAGTGACTTTAAAACATGGATGAATACTAAAAGGACTGTCAAACGCCACATTTCAGAGAAGGAGGCACAACTTAAATTGATGACACTTAAATTAAACACCATAATATTAAATAAATAAATAAATATCGGACAACCTCACACAAATCTATCTAGTCCAAAATTAAGCTCAAGAAGGCTTGTGTTATGGGTACCTACTAGACGAAGATATAATACGTACTTATATAAATAAATATATACTTCAATACAACCGGGTCATGGTTGTAAGCACAAATATTCGAGTTCATCACTCAAATATTTTCCCTGGCCGGGATTCGAACCCGGGACCGCTGGCTGAGTAGGCAGGCGTCTACAAACTGAGCCAGACGCGTCGTCAAAGTATAATATTAACTCTTACAATAAATATAAATCCGATAATACATACTACTATGTGTTTTCAAATAAAAAGGGACCACTTTGTCGCTAGTTAATAGTCGAAATTTGTTTGCATCTGTATACCAATAACCTGTTAGTGCGTCCTTAATGATAAGCGACAAAGTAGACCCTTTTTATTGAAAATATGGCACATAATTGACAACATTTATATTTAACATTTATATTACTTTTCTGTATTTCGCTTAGAAAGAGGACTCTATCACTGTTCTTATATTTATCCTGAGATTGCTAATTATTTTATTATTTATTTCATAAAATTTACTCATTTTACAAGCTTTTATTTAACTTGCAATGTATGTATGTATATAAGTATGTTGTTCGGGTGGAATCTTGCACCTCAATTTTGAAGCAGATATCGTCAACCGATTGAGCTGAAATTTTGCATACTTACATAACTTTGATGACAATACAATAACATGGTACCGTCGGGCTGATCTGATGATGGAGCCGGAAGGTGGCCATAGGAACTCTATAATAGAAAAAGCAATCCTACCGAGTTTGGGCTCTTTAGAATCGTCTCAGTGAGCATTTGATGGATATCTAAAAAAAAGTACAGTCGGCTATAAAAGCTTGTCACTAAAATGATTTTATTTGACGGAAACTTATTAAAATGTAGGTAGTAACTCCAAAACTATGATACGTTGTATAGGTTACTTAAGTCTGGTGTCTAATGAAAGAAACAAATGACTGAGCGTGACATTGTTGATATCTTATTATTTTTTCGCGGATAGGACGAAGACAACAATTTTTTTTAGTGTACACAACGCAAAGCTCTTTCAATCTCAATATTTATTTCCACCTGTTAAAATTATGAAATGACAATTATGGTTGTAGCTATTTACTGGCGGTTGGTTTAATAATTGGTCTCTCTCTTTGAAATAGATATTAAAATTTTGGTAGACGCCTTTTAGTACGTTGCTTAGCAGTCCTTATATTAATAGTCTATCGTTCATAGTAATTAACTTCTCACTTGACATTATCTGTTGCCCCTGACCTTCGGCAGTGTTTTAAAAACTAATTAAAACATATAGACACAATAAATGAAATTGGCCATGATTGATTATAGCAAACAATCGAATCGGATTAATATGTTTACCGGCCACGTTTTCAATATCGCAATTGCAATGAACTTTAAAATTGCATTGATTTCGATCCATAGACGTTCACCTCTAGCACAACTGTTACACGCGGCTCTTTCTCGCGCGAGAAATATTACCTATCTCTTTCTTCGCAGTACTGTGTGAGAGTGACGGGCGATGCTATGTCGCGCGACAAGCGTCGCGAAGCCTAGTTGTACTAGACGGGCTTGACCGCTGAAGTAGGAAAATTTTATTATTTAAATAAACTTTATCCACCACGGTTAAATTATCAGTTATACTATTTGAACAATGATGAACTGTAATAATAATTTAATTACTTAGAAAACTTTTTCTACTGTAGCTCCGTAACTTATCCACGAAATATTAGAGGAGTATCATCACATTAAAAGTAACCAGCACCTCACCAGCGTAACTGTGACACGCGACTCTTTGCGCGACAAATACTACCTGTGACTTTCATTTCAATACTGTGCGAGCAAGACAGATGATGCCGAATCGCGCGACAAGTGAAGTCGCGCCACGACTATGCTAGCATTGCTAACCCTGCAGGGCGCTAATTCAAGTGTTCTTTGAGATATCGATTGTATTCGCTTTATAGTTACGCAACGCAATACAAAAATCTGTAATGTTGCAAAAAACCGCCGCTTAACGCTTTTAAGTGACAATAAAAAGTAATTTCGAACCGCGGAGACCTTTCACATTAGGTACCACCCGATCAAGTTGAGTTTACGCCTGATACCTATGGTGTCGCATATAACTGAGGCGCACACTTAAGGCGACCGTGTTGGTGAAGTGGCGATATAATAGACTGGAGAGCGTTATTTACTAAAGTGCCTGTGGCGCGGAGATAATCATACAAAGTCCGACTCACTGGTAGTGAGGGCTCAACAGCCCTGATACAGTTCAAGTCATGTTTTAAAAAAAACGTGATAACGTACGCCGGCTGATGGAGTGGAAGAGATATAGATGCGTCACAAGCCGAACGCTTAGGCCGATCGTGCCTCTCTGTCGCTTGTTCCGCGCTCTCGCTTGCACGCTCAGGCGGAACGTGACAATGAGTTATGCTTTTTAGGGTTCCGTAATCAACTAGGAACCCTTAGTTTCGCCATGACCGTCAATCCGTCTGCCCGTCTGTTCGTCCGCGGCTTAGCTCCGTGATCATTAGCACTAGAAAGCTGAAATTTGGTATGGGTATGTGTATGTATCACGCCGACAAAACGGTAAAATAAAAACTAAAAAAATTTTTTTTTTGGTACCTCTCGAACACCTAAAGTGGAGGTGAATTTTTTTTTCGTTCCAACACTAGTGTGTGGGGTATCGTTGAATAGGTATTTTAAAAATAATAGGGGTTTTTAAACATTATTTTTTGATTAAGTTAGCAGTTTCGTAAATAATCGCTTCGAAAATAAAAAAAATAGTGTCCCCCCCTCTAACTTTTCAACCATGGGTCAAAAAATTATGAAAAAATTCATGAACATGTGGCCTTATAAGAACTTTCAATAAAAACTATATTGAACAAAATCAGTTAAGCCGTTTTTGAGTTATCGCAAAATTTCATAATTTTCTTAATAGAACATAAATTGACTTCCAGAAGGTAATAAGTGACTATAGTTACTTTGGCGTTTACGACCTTTTTATAGAGCTTGAAATCTTTGTCGTAACTTAAGTCTATTGTGAAGGATGAGCAACTACGGAACCCTACACTGAGCGTGGCCCGACATGCTCTTGGCCGGTTTTTTTCGTGCGTGCAGCCGGCGTCCGTCGATTTATAAGACGTTATCACGTCAAAAGAAAAATTACTAGAGCGAACCAAACGAATAGTTATTTGTTATGCAAGGCTGCAAAGTTGTTATTTGGCGCGAGTGTTGAAATTGAAAGCTGAGCGAGCGAAGGAATCTAAGATTGAAAGATAGATTCCTGAGTCGTTGTGAATGTGGGAGAATGGCATTCTGGGAAGGATTAGTTGGCCACTCGGAAGTATTTTCCATAACACTTGCTTTGGAAGTTATTGGACGATGGGATCCGAACAAAATTATTTCGGCTTTATCTTCTTTAAAAATGCCAATAGTTTCGGTAAATTACTTATTGTCTCCAAATATTTATAACAAATCCTTTTTCGTTTTAATGCAGGCTTTTAGCATTGAATAAATACTCCGAATTGGGCTTGACTTTCTTGTTTTCGATATTTCTATAAAGTAAGACAACAGTATGTATTCTCCACCGAACAAATTTACGTGAATTGGGAAAACTTCCAACTCTTTAATTTTTTAGGGTTCCGTACCCAAAGGGTAAAAACGGGACCCTATTACTGAGACTTCGCTGTCCGTCCGTCCGTCCGTCCGTCCGTCCGTCTGTCACCAGGCTGTATCTCAAGAACGGTGATAGCTAGACAGTTGAAATTTTCACAGATGATGTATTTCTATTGCCGCTATAACAACAAATACTAAAAATAATATAAAATAAATATATAAGGGGTGCTCCCATACAACAAACTTGTTATAGAGTACGGAACCCTTCATGCGCGAGTCGGACTCGCACTTGCCCAATTTTTTTTTCTCGCGTGCGTTCAGAAATTACACTCTTATGTTCCATCTTTTATAACAAATAAATATTAAAATTTGTGTTGTATTTAATATATTTACTAGTCAAAATATATAAATGAAACTGAAATATTTACTATTAATATATACAAACATATTCAACATAAAATAAAGTGTAGAAAAATAAAATCTTTAAAATCTGTAACCACAAACCAGGTTTCTGGACGTGATATTGTAGGTTTTTTTTTTTTTAAAGAAGTGTCCATATATGTTTACTAACATAGTTATAAGTTATAATGTTACTAACAATATATGGACATGATCTGAAATAAATGATAGGTATTTAATTTTTATTTAATTTAATTTTAATTTAATTCAAACGTACATATGATTTTAGCCGGCCTGACCAGATCGCCCTTTATCAGCGTGCGTTGATTGGTTATTCGAAGATCTATCGACTGATGAAATCAGTCACGCGTTGAAGGAGTCTTAAATATAAAAAAGTTAGGTACACGTACCACAGAGAATCCAAATCGTCGTGTTCGAAATTCAAATGACTTTTGCACGCTAGCGGATAAAATAGACTTTTGCACGCAGATTTCGCCCTATAAACGGAGGTTTTCCGAGCGAGTGAGGTGAAAAAGTTCATGCTAAGCTAATGACACAGCAATACGTAGCTTAGCCGGCTTAAAAGGCTGCATTCGACCAAACTTTTATTTCAAGAACAACGCTTATACTCGGTCGGATAGTTACGTCAGGTTCCTACCTATACTTGTTTGACATTTAATTTTTGTATTTAGCGGTTTACTCACGTGAAATTGTCAGGAACGGCCCGACATGTTTCGAACTCGTATAGAGCTCTTCATCAGGGACTGCTGCCCGTAAATGGGCCCGACAAGTTTGTCAAGAGTTGACAAACTTGTTCCTTTGACAAAGTTTAAGATAAGATTAATACGATTATAGTTTGACATTACAATCCGATAGAAAACGTTCTTGGAATAAAAGTTTGGATAAATCCAGCCCTAGCCCAGTGTTCCGAAATCGTTTCGCATTCAAGGTACATTTAGGAAATCGGGAAGTTTAAGAAGTAAATCGTAAATGGAAACGTGATTTGCTGCTGTGGGACTTTTCTCACGTCTGTCTTTTAACTTTATGGCCTTATTTTACTGCGTTACCATCCCACGGTACGCCGAACACGCTTTGCGGAACACTGGCTTAGCCCGGTAGAGTACCTACTCTCACGTCACGCTGATATTTTTCTAGGAGTAGGTACTCTAAGGAACTTATTGGTAGATGACAGCAGAGCTGGCAGACAAGATTTTATATTCAAAATCTATTTGAATATTCGAATTATGGCCGTCTCTGTCACTCACCAAGAGAGCCGGGCATTCGGGATTGAACTATGAAACTGTATTGAAGTCTAATACAAAATATATAAAGAAGTCCTGATCTTTATTTTAACCACCACTGAGTTGCACCCCCGTACACACCCCGTACATCACTACGAAAGTTGACACGTTAAATCAGATCCCAACGTATTTATCTTTCTCCATATTTAAAGTGCCTACCAACGTGCCTACGTACGAATGTGGGCCGGTTATGAAGAAGTATTTACGATTTTGATTTAAATGAAGATCCTGCCAGTCTGGTGGACGATATAATAAAATAAGGCGTAATTCCTCTGCGAGCAACCAAACAAACATCTATAAATAAATATTCCAAATTAACAAGTTATGTCTTTCCCTGATGTCCACCCCCACGGACCTACCCATTCCGGAAAAATATCAGTGTGGGTGAGTCAGCTTATATTTCACTGGGTCGCATTCAATATTCAAGATTTATCCCTAAAGAAAACGTTACCATTTACTTAATTGGATTGCTATTGTTATCAAGACGAGTTTGCAGTCGCAAAAATCGCATGGGAACTGTATTTTATTGTTTATTTGTGTAAAACATGACCGCCCGACGCGTGCGCATGGCTATCAACGTGTGCCATGCATTGCAAAAAAATTGGGCAAGTGCGAGTCCGACTCGCGCATGAAGGGTTCCGTACCATAATCTATAACAAGTTTGTTGTATGGGAGCCCCCCTTAAATATTTATTTTATTTTATTTTTAGTATTTGTTGTTATAGCGGCAATAGAAATACATCATTTGTGAAAATTTTAACTGTCTAGCTATCACCGTTCTTGAGATACAGCCTGGTGACAGACGGACGGACGGACGGACGGACGAACGGACAGCAAAGTCTCAGTAATAGGGTCCCATTTTTTCCCTTTGGGTATGGAACCCTAAAAAGTAGAAGGGAAGCGGGGCTCCGCTCTGATACACACCGGTGTGAACCTACACTATTGCCGCGTTTCTACGCATACCGATAAGTGAATTTGATACAAAAACTTCCCTTCAACGTGATCAGATGGCCTATGATGGTTGCGTTTATCACGTGATAAATAAGTGACCGTCACGTTTTGACAAGATGCGAGTGTACGTACCAGATGCTTTGTCACTTATTTATCACGTGATAGTCGCAACCGTCATAGGCCCCCTGAGCTTGCCTGATATTGAGTGGGCTCTCCTACACGTCCACGTTTCAGAGGCGTTTTACCCGAATAGTGAAGGAATTGGACATGAAACAGGAGCTGTGAAGAGGGACAACGAGCTAATGAAGAATATCAGAAGCCCTCTGCCACTGAGCCCTCCGTTGAGGATATTAGGGTTCATTCTAGGGACCTGTGGGTTGAACTTGCCTTCAGCGTGATCGTTGTGTTGTGTCTCCAGTGGCATTTATCAGTGGCTTCTGACACTGCGCCTTCTGGTAAGGATACTCGCTGCCGACCAGCTATTGGGCACTTGTGTTGACTAGGGATCTTAAATAATATAATAATAATTTATTTATTTCAGGCATCAAAGGCCGAAAGGCCCATAGATAAGTAACTAAACTAGGTCACATTTTTCAACAGCGACGTGTTACGCGTGTTCGATGTGTCAGGTAGCCATCCACGGAAACGCCGGAACATGACACCCTTCGGCTAGTACTCTTCCTTTTTGAAGGTCGCTAGTTGGTCCGTCGGAACTCTCAGCACGAAGGAATTAAAACTCAAGTCGTGGCGAGACTCCAATTTTACGACCCTGACGATGACGACGGACTTCACCCTTACATATATTAATAGATATTAAAGAACTTGCCTTCGACGTGACCGAGAGAGGCGTTCCTCAGTGAAGGGAACCCAAGAACATCAGCAGCCTTCTGACACTGCGCCTTCTGATAAGGATACTCGCTGTCGGCCAGCTATTGGGCACTTGTGTGTTGACTAGGGGTCTTAAAGAACTTGCCTTCGACGTGATCGAGAGAGGCGTTCCTCAGTGAAGGGAACCCAAGAAGATCCGCAGCCTTCTGACACTGCGCCCGCCGCTGAGGATATTCGCTGCCGGTCAGCTGGTGTTTCACGTTAGAGTTCACCACGAGGATCACCGTGTCCCCACTGGTGATAGGGACTTGAGTAGACTCCAGAGATCTACAGAAAAATAACTGTGTTATCCATACTTGTATCTATCGTCTCATTTTATTACTATAAAAAACACAAATGTGCATAGATGAGCTGACAGAATATGATCCGAGTTTTATACCTATCTCGCTCGCCCTTATGCGATCGAGATAATAATCTGCCCGATTCCACCCAATCTAAGAAAGAAGCTCAAGGACTGTACACGCATACTACAGACCTTTTATATCAACGAACAAGGTCTGCAGTCTGCGTGTATATCACTGATAAACCGAACCATTAAATTAAGCTTCATTGGTAAGTGACGACGCGTTTGTAGACACCTGCCTACTGAGCCGGCAGTCCCGGGTTCGAATCCCGGCCAGGGCAAATATTTGTGTAACTCGAATATTTTTGCATGGGTCATGGTTGTTCTATGTATTTAAGTATATATTTATCTATTATAAGTACGTATATCGTCGTCTAGTACCCATAACATAAACCTTATTTAGCTTGATTTGGGACTAGATCGAATTGTGTGTGTTTGTCCGATATTTATTATTTATTTTATTGGTAAAACCACAGAATAGTTAGATAATAGTACAAGTAAAACGTACCTTACACATCGCATCTATCAATTTAGTCCAAAGGTTAGGAGTAGGACCTTAATTGAGATAATTTGATCAATTTCATTTAGCTGCCTAGCCTAGCCGCAAGCGATAATTAATAAATACTCGTACCTACCTGAGGTATAAAGTAACAGTGAAAGGCCGTCAAAAAGTCATTGCGACTTATCATAAAGGAACAATAAATATAACAAAAAATATAAAAAACCATTCCTAGTGTCACCAAATTAGTCCAAGTTACTGTTGTGTAAAATCGTTCATTTCTAACAAAAATATATGGGAACAACAATGAGTGAGACACCAATCATAAAATGGTAACGTAACTTGATCAGCGCGGGCGTCAGAAATTGACGTTAATATTTCACAGTGATTTTTGGGAGCAAAAAGTACATCACAGCGCTTAAAATGCAGTAAAGATTTGCCCCATTTCTACCGCGTACTCCAATTACCGCCCAGGCCAAGCATCATTAATATTGAATTTTCGAGATAATTATTTTCTAGCCTTTTTTCGGCAGGTATATAAATAAACTAACAAAATATCTGCTTTTAATTTTATTAAAGTTGAGGCCTGAACTTGCTTTTAGCATTTTTAGTACAAATTGCGATGCTTAATACCTTTAGACAGGATTATCATCAATTATTTTGCGCTAATCAATAAATTAAATCTCAAAAATACAACGTTCTAGAAGTACATTACGTAACAAGGGTGGCAAATGAGGAATTACAAACAACTGTCTATTAGAAGCCCGAAGCCGAAGGTCGAGGCTTTAATGAAGCTTTAATGAACGAGTTTGTCACTCTAGGCCGTTAATGGGATTTTACTCTGTCCACAACGCGGGGAGAAAATCTCACTTCCTGGTCAAGAAAGACGTAAAACTTTAAGCAAACCACAGGCGGTAATTCGTAAAGCCCAAGATCGCACATTATAACCTGTTATCTGGGACATTCACGTATTCACTGCCCTAAGTAATGTACCTACTATTACAGTGCTGATACAATAATAATAAACAGTCACACTGATGGTTACGGCGGGTGACATTTTTCTATTGCAATAGCCCAAATAAAGAGTCCACCCTCACTCCATTTTAATAGCCCGGTTTTTCTTTTCCATAACAATGCAATAGTTCCATCACCTGCTGGGACCCGTTCATGGATGTATCATCTTATTGATATGATCAGGAACGGGTCCCAGCAGGGCTACAGCCACAGCAAATTTCTCCAAGGGGCCTCTACGTGTTGGATCCATATCCCATATCCCCACGCAAACCTTCCAAAAGACCGGGACGTACGAGCCCGAGACTCTATGAGACGAGATACCTACAAATAATAATAATACTCTTTTCTCAAACATCCAAGGAAATGTCGTTCTTATGATCGTGGTAATAGAACGCGAAATACGTCTTTGTATAGCAATTGTTGAAGATTCGTTCTAATTTCAAATTAGAGGTCAATAAAGGAATTTCATACACCATTATTGGCCGTGGCCAACAAAGAGATTGTCTTTTGTTTCAGTGGGGTTTATTTCTTTTATTGATAATCTATGGCATACTGCCAATAAAAAAAAACGTATTTACGTTTTATTTCTTATATTTAACTAGATTATTCAATTTGATTAAAACAGATATTCAATAAAATAAACAAGGAATCACGGTTATTGTTAAAAAATACAACAATATCTTATTAATGTGTTGTGATTTTTTAATAAATAGAATCATCTTAACATTTGGTGGCAAAAACAATAACCCGAACAGGTTAAAAAATAAATTAATAGTTGGCGGGAATAGTAAAAATATATGAATATCTAAGTTGAACATTTGTATCATTTCCTTGGATTTATTTGAGAAAATCACTATACAAGCCTCGGCGCGAACAGGGATTGTCGGCCTCGTATCTCTAGATGGCCTCGTTATCACTCGGCCATCTATTACTACTCGGCCAACAATTCCCTATTTCGTGGCCTCTGCAGTAATGTACTATTATTGTGCACCGCAAAATAATAAACAGAAAACAAAAGAAATAAAAATGCATTACAGTTGGTAACAACAGGCGGTCTGACTTGTAAAAGTGTCGTGTGGTAATAATTATCTGGGGGCACGGTAGTGCCCCCTCCAAGACGAACAAAAAAGAAGTGGGGCACTACCTACCTATTTTCGAACCGTTTTGTCTCATTTTCAAACCCTCATAGCTTCGTCCCAGTTTACACCAGAGCGCCCAAATTCACAGGTTAAGTAAGATGCAGTTAGAGAACATATGAAATTTACTAAATTTAATTGATCTAGCTTTTATACTTTAGGTTTTATTGGTACCTAAAATGCGCCGATTTTGCCACTCACTCACTTATATAATCACGTATCAAAACCTCTGAGGTACTACCCGATGACCTAGAAAGCTGAAATTTGGTATGTAAGCTAGGATTAAAATACAAACAACAAAATAATTCTAAAACTTGGAACTTTTACCTCCAACTCGTTAAACTAGGGGATGGAAGTTTGTATGAGAGTTCTGCAAATTTTCATACTAGAGGTCTTGTTTTAAATAAACTACATATTCTAGGATTTATAGAAAATCACTGGGTTTTCCATAATAGGGGATAAAAGTGTATATATATGGGGCTAAACGTAAGTATTTCTTAAGAGGCCTTATTCCTTTTAATTTCTTTTTTTCACATTATGACAAACATATTGATAATTTTAAACAACTTGTCCCCAAGTTCTAGGTAGTAACATAGCTATTTTATTCTTTCATTGGGTGCAGTTGAAAATAGATTGAAAAAACTAATTTTCCGTGTGAATTTTGTCAATTTCGAGTAGTTTTTGAAACAAAAATTGACAATGAAAAATTCAAACTGTATGTTTCAAATATATACCTACCAATAAATCCCAATAGCCCTGTTCTAGGTAGTTACATCAATGATATGTTAAGAAACATGTTTGGTCATAAAGAAAATGTGGAAAACCATCAGAATTTTAAAAGGAATAAGGCCTCTTAAATGCACAATTATTACTACTTCCACATCTACACTTTGCCTTCGTATTTTAAATATTTCTTTATATACCTACCAAAATGTAATAATAAAAGCAGCGCAATTAACACGTAGAATTGGATTTTCCTGGCATTTGATAACTTTTTTACAGCGAAAGCGTTATGATCATGTGAGTCTTGGCCGCCAATTTTACATGAAATGTTTTTGATGGGATAGATAATTATTGATTGACCCTTCCTTTGGATTCCTTTTTCGTTAACATGATAAAGTTCAAGGTCACCGTGAAACTATTCAACTGATAACGTTAATTACCAGTTAACTTCCGAATCATTTTGTCGGCTCACGATCCCCTCGGCCCCTTTTTATAGACCTTTCCTAATTTTACGGCGGCTTACACCTCGGGTCCGCAAAAAGTGGGCACGCTATCATTGTGCTTGGAGAAAACAGCTAAATGAACTTTTTATCTTGATCTGACATTTTGCGGAAGGTTTCCCAAATTCCCAAAAACCATTCCGATTGTGTGTGTGTCTAAGCCTGGCCTTATTGACTTACCACTTCACTTATTTTGACGTGTTAGTACTTTTCCTTACCTACTTATGTTAGTGCGACTGGTGTGACTGAATCGTAAATAATGCTGCAAACGACCCTTGTTGCTAAATTTATTTCGTCAAATGACTGCAATAAGTTTCTGTCAAAACTGACATTTTAGTGGCAAGCTTTTATAGCCGACTGTACTTTTCTTTGGATATCCATCAAATGCTCACTGAGACGATTCTAAAGAGCCCAAGCTCTATAGGATTGCTTTTTCTATTATAGAGTTCCTATGGCCACCTTCCGGCTTCCATCATCAGATCAGCCCCATGGTACCATATTATTGTATTGTCATCAAATTTCAGTAAGTATGCAAAATTTCAGCTCAATCGGTTGACGATATCTGCTTCAAAATTGAGTTGCAAGATTTCACCCGAACAAACATATACTTTAAACATACCATGCAAGCTAAATAAAAGCTTGTAATAATAAAAACGGACTTAGATATCTGATTTTAAGCATTTATATTCTAGCGAAATGTAGTGGATTTTTTATTTGGGAAATTTTAGACATCTGGTGATATTTTATTTAGCTACTTGTCAAAATCTAATGTATCTTTTGATGGCGTTGGCTTAGAAGTTTGATTTTTTCACAGCTCCAAGGGACTGTAGACTTCAGTATTTGTTATGAACTTCAGCTTGATACCTCCACGCGTGCCTGAGAAACAAGGTCTTGACAGAGAGACGGACGGACAACAAAGTGATCCTACAAGGAATCCGTTTTTTTCCTTTTAAGGTATGGAACCCTAAAAATGCAACTTACCTACAGTCGATGAGTAGAGCGTGGTCCTTCTTGCCCATAGTGACGATGTACTGATCCATGATGCCGCACGGCATGCCTGGGAAGTCATGTTCGGCCTTCTGGCAGAGCTGGGCTTTCCTCACTGGGCTGAACAGGAAAAATGTGAACATTATTCACGGATTTTAATATCACAATAGGAAAATAATTAACTAGGGGTGCGGACATTTTTTTAAAGCTTTTATTTAACTTGCATGGTATGCTTAAAGTATGTTTGTTCGGGTGGCAACACTCAATTTTGAAGCAGATATCGTCAACCGATTGAGCTGAAATTTTGCATACTTACCTAACTTTGATGACAATACAATAATGTGGTACCATCTGATGATGGAGCCGAAAGGTGGCCATAAGAACTCTATAATAGAAAAAGCAATCCTACCGAGCTTGGGCTTTTTAGAATCGTCTCAGTGAGCATTTGATGGATATCCAAAGAAAAGTACAGTCGGCTATAAAAGCTTGCCACTAAAATGACATTTTTGACAGAAACTTATTTATGATGTCATTCGATTCTATTTTTCTTGGGATCAAATGTCTATATGGGACTACTTAAACTACTCTAAAAGCCAGAAATAACCGTCAAAGTTCAATATTCCTACAGAGCCCTAAAAACGCTCCATATAAATGGCCTACCTACATATGACGTCATCGGTGGGTTGAGTAACAATATTTGTATGGACACACTAGGTAATTTGCCATTTTCACCGTGGTCATACAATTATTTTTTTCTGTAATAAGGATTCTGAAAACAATTTGGAAATTTTTTTGGAATAAAAAAAATAAGTATATCGTACCTACCACAAAATTTCAAAAATCATTATTTGTTTATATATTTTTTTATTTATTTGAAGACATATTGAGCTCATTTTATGTATATAACTACAATATGTTGTATTATCTAACATTAGTCCCCTATTACATAAACAAGTATACTTTAGATGAAACAATTATGTACGTTTACACAAACGTATAAAGCAAAGAATATAAGGACTCTATAAGTATATAAAGGCAATAGTTTTCTAGCTAGTTTCACAACATATTAATATTATAGTACTTACAACAATATATATTTTTCTCAATGACAACTGTTGTAGTAAAGAAAATCATTTTAGTGACAAGCTTTTATAGCATACTGTCTGCTCAAATCATTTTTTGATAGATACTTATTATGAGCATTCTTATCATTGAACATCCATAAATTGCTAACTAAGACCTCAAACTCGATAGGATTACTTGTTCTATTATAGTTTCTAGGGCCACGTTCCGGCTCCATCAGAATCATGGTAACATATTATTGTATTGTCACCAATGATAAGTAGGTATGCAAAATTTCAGCTCAATCGCTTAAAGATATCTGCTTCAAAATTGTGTAGCAAGATTCCACCCGAACAAACATTACATAGGTACGATTTTGTTCCGTTCAGGGTTGAGACCCTTGGGCCGTGGGGGCCCAGTGCTCGACAACTATTCAAACAGATTGCAAAAAGACTGGTCGACACCACGGGGGGCCGAAGAGCTGGCAGCTTCCTCGCTCAACATGGCGTTGCTATTCAGCGAGGAAATCTGCCAGCGTCTTCGGGACCATGCCAAGGGGGTCCGATTTTTATATTCTATTTTTATATTAAATTTACTTGTAGCATATATTTTAGTTAGTTAAGTTCTTAGTGTATAGTTAGTAATTTTATTTCTGTATTATTGTTGATTATTAAAGACGGTTAGGTACATACATATGTACATTGCAATTTAAATAAAAGCTTTTAAAAAAGTTGGCAGACAATATTTTTAGCCACAAAAGCTTATTCAATTAGTACTGAGATTGATCCATTTCACATTAACTAATCGCCTCTAAAACGGCAAACAATACCGTGGGAAGATTCACGTACCCTCGGCTGCGTCATTGAATTCTATTTTTGTTCGGCAACTTAATGAATGAAAACTTTATTTAGATACAAAGCAATCGTGTTCACATGATAATAACCCATTTTTCTCTCTTGTGAACAATATAGCTCATGCGTTAAGGTTGATACTAGCTTGGGAAAGTAGGATTGTATTTACGTATTGCGGTATGGACGATATTCCCGATAAAGTAGCCTGCCTTCGGACACCTGATGAATGAGGCAGAAATCAAGTTTAAGGGCACAGTATAACTAAAACGCAGTGAAGATTTCGTTTGTGTACGGATTATTTTTTAATTAAGGAGTCTATGACATTTTTACTGTGTATACACTGGTTTGCATTGATCCCAGTTCAAATTTACATCTATTCTGTAATAAAAGGTAAGTTGATTTTACCATTCCCTTGCACACAAAAAAAATTATTAATACCCTATGGAGGAATTGAAGGAGAAAATACCGAAATTCTTCCGAAGTTGAATTATCGCAATTTAGAAACTTATCAAGACATCAAATTCCCCAAATCATCAAAAACTTGAAAACTTGGATTGCACAAAAATCGATGTCCATGAATCGACGTGTTAGGGCCCATACAGACAGACGGACAGCATTTCAACTGCAACCCAGCTGCAAAGTGGCAGTTCCAGGGCAGTTCTGATGCAGTTACACCAACTGCATTAAAACTGCAAACCGACTGTGCAGTCCGCTTGCAGCTGTCGTGCAGTCCTGTCAACCGCACACCAACTGCAAGCTGGTTGCACGGTCGTAACGCAGTCGTAATGCACGGTCGTAACGCAGTCGTAATGCACGACTGCAATAGAACTGCTCAAATTGTATGCAGGGTTTATGTTCCGCTCCACCAGTTACTAAAATAAATAAGTTACTTGTGGAAGTGAATTGAGTGCACACGTATGAAATTTGACAAAATGTTATTGCAAAAGACATTCAATCGATAAACTGAACTGAATAGATAACCGGGGTTTTGCAAAAAGCGCCATTGCAGTTATAATGCGAACTGCAATACGACTGCATTACGACCGTGCAGCCAGCTTGCAGTTAGTGTGCGGTTGACAGGACTGCACGACAGCTGCAAGTGGACTGCACAGTCGGTTTGCAGTTTTGATGCAGTTGGTGCTGCATTAGAACTGCCCTGGAACTGCCACTTTGCAGCTGGGTTGTAGTTGAAATGCTGTCCGTCTGTATCGGCCCTAAGACTGCCTGTTCTGAAGCGAAGCGGAGAAAGTGAACCAATCATACTGCCTCTCTAAATTTCTTGACCTAACCATAAATAAAATGAAATGAACTGAAATGAAATGATTTATTCAGTAAGTAGGCTACAAGGGCACTTTTACAAGTCAGATTGTGAATCTACCGGCATTTCCCAAGAGGAGACCGCTGTTCAGAAGAAAGCCAAATGAACCTCAACAGTATTTTTTTCGTAAATCATACTTAAAACAATCATTTATATTTATGGTATAACTAAATAAATCGGTATAATTATGGTAAATATATACATTTCGAGTATTTCAGTTTGTGTGGAGTATGGCATGCCTTTCTTTCACAATGGCATTGTGACTTGTTTACGAGAGGCTCAAATTTATAATAATAATATAGATTTAGATTTATTTATTTCATACTATAAAATGTCAATATAAATTACACTAAGTCAATTTACATGCACTTATACTGTGATCGTTATAGCCGGAACAATGTTATTCCGCCTATCACTAATGGAACTAATTCCATATCTTGTGCCCTAATTCGAGTGTATTTTGATATATCACCAAATAAGCGATGTCTCAGGTATATTGCCTTTCTCTGTTTCTTCGTTCCCTCGCTGCTCGTGATTGCGGCTCGTGACTCCTTCTGATTCCGTCAACTAGTTGTCTTCATCGGTTTCGTTCCGTTGCTTGGTGAAGTGCAGCACTGACTGGTATGTCCAGTTCTTCAGATAAGTATCTGGTCTGACCACCTTTTGGGACTTCTTTCTCTCGGCCATTTACCTTCGTTTTTGCCTGTTACCATCAGGCGTTCCAAGTTATTCGTCTTTGCCTTTAACTGTCATTAAAGCACGATATTTTTGGATCGAGCAGCACAAAGCTACATTTAACGTTACTACCTGGCCAAGTTAAGTTCACGCCTGATATCTATCGGACATAGCTCACAGGATTGCACGGTTGAAGTGGCAATGGGCAGGCCATGTAGCCCGGAGAATGGACGGCCGTTGGGGCAGCAAAGTCCTGGAGTGGCGACCACGTATAGGAAAGCGCAGCGTGGGTCGGCCCCCGACTAGATGGACGGATGACCTCGTGAAGATAGCGGGGAATCAATGGATGCGGTCTGCACGGGATCGCACTTTGTGGCGAGTCATGGGGGAGGCCTATGTTCAGCAGTGGACGTCTGTGGCTGATAGATAGATCTATCGCGTCGCATATAAATGAGTCGCAAAATCATGACCGAGTTGGCGGATATACGAGGTATATCACCATATCGGTCATCTCTCCAAGATATCAGAAAGGTTTCATACGTTAAGGTCTGAACGTACAGTTATCTTTACTTAAACAAATAAGTCCTTTGGTATTTTAGTGTATGAAAGTTTCTAAAAATTACAGTATTTCAACCCCATATTTGTAGTAAGTAGCCAAAAGGATATCACGCAGGTATTACCAACAATATACTACGTCTATATATTGGACAATGTCTAGACATGATTTTATGACCCTCAGTTCCAAATGGGCAGTCTGAATTGCTCTACTAGATAAAAAAAGTCTTATATTTGTTCCAACACAAACTCAACTAATGAAGTCCCTCGACTGGTTTAGGTACGTCTCGCTTCAAGCCGTATGTTATTGAAAACTTAAGAGGCCTTATTCCTTTTAAAATGCTGATTGTTTCAGATATTTATCGCTATGATCAAACATGTTTCTTGACATTTTATTGATGTTACAACCTAGAACAGGGCTATTGGGATTTAATGGTGCCTATTACATATGCAACCTACAGTATTATTCATTGATAGTTTTTGTTCCAAAAACTACTCGAAATTGACAAAATTCACGCGGAAAATTAGGTTTTTTTTTATTCTTTTCGACTGCACGCAAAGAAAGCATGAAATAGCTATGTTACCGTCAACCTTTGACAACGGTATCTGTAAAACGGTATCTGTGACGACGCGTTTGGCTCGGTTGGTAGACACCTGCCTACTGAGTCGGCGGTCCCGGGTTCGAATCCCGGCCGGGGCAAATATTTGTGCAAAATATTTGTTCTTGGGTCATGGATGTTATCTATATATGTATTTATATATTATGTATATCGTCGTCTAGTACCCATAGTACAAGCTTTGCTTAGTTTGGGACTAGGTCGATTTGTGTATGATTGTCCCTTAATATTTATTTATTTATTTAAAACTACCGAAACGTCAGGGATGAGGCTCAAATAATTCATAATATACGCGATGTAATCCATTTAAATTATTTTATTTAAATGTGTGACTGTCGAGGAAACTGAAGAAAGTATAAGCTATGTTACTACCTAGACCTCGGGGAAAAGTATTATTCGCTTCAAAAGTTGGGTGAAATTATCAATACATTTGTCATAATATGAAAAATAATAATTTTAAAAGGAATAAGGCCTCTTAACGAATGTTTGGTCTCATAGGAACGATTACGCTTCTATATTTACGTAACCTATTGGAACAGTCTCACTGCTCTTGTGATATCCATACAAAAGTAAACCTAATAGCGATGAAATTACTCTTTGAATTGCTATTTGCTCTGCTCAGTACATATTCGTTAACCGTGTGTAAAAATTGTACTTTCACTACCCAAATTCATTTCAATTTGACTACCCAAAGGTTCTCTGGAAGAGATCGCTTTTTAGCGATAATACCGCCTGTTGTCTACCGTTATTTATTTATTGTACTTGTTTTGTTTTCTTTTGTAAACTTTTATTAGTGTGCAAAATTCTTATGTAATAACGCACAATGAATGGTGTGATGTAGAAATAAGTAACTATACCTACTTTAAGTGATACCAACAAAAAATAACCGACGTCAGCTCGAAGTTATGTTATATGACAATTTGGACCAACTAGAAGGTACATAATTATAAAAATACAAATACTCTTTATTGCACACCTCAAACATCTAGGAATACACAACACAACATGAGATACATTAAATTAACAGGCAGGGGTAAACAACAGGCGGCCTTATCGCTAAATAGCGATCTCTTCCAGACAACCTTTTGGTAGCGGAGTAGTTAAAAAATATTTTTTGAATTTAGTAGGTGGTGCTGAATAATAATAGGACTAAATAAACGACAATCATAATACACTAAAGTGATAATAAAAATATAAAATACATAAATAAAAATATAAAATACATGAATAAAAATATAAAATACATAAATAAAAATATAAACTACATAAATAAAAATATAATAATTCTATAGGTACTCATTGAAATAAAAAAAATATTTTTCCAAACCTGTTCAGAGTGCTCGAGTGCGAGTCGGCCTCGAGCACCGAGGGTTCCGTACAAACACTTATCCATAACTACTTCCCATGTTAAGGCCGGGTTAAGTTAAGTTTGCACCTGGTATGTATGGCGCCGAATACAAATGAGGTGCAAAGTAAACGAAACTAATCAAGTTTGTTGTATGGGAGCCCCCTTAAATATTTATTTTATTCTGTTTTTTAGTATTTGTTGTTATAGCGGCAATAGATAATCAACATCTATAAAAATTTCAACTTTCTAACTAAAAACGGACTCACGGTTCACTAGATACAGCCTGGTGACAGACGGACAGACAGACAGATGGACGGACAGCGGAGTCTTAGTAATAGGGATCCGTTTTTTACCCTTTGGGTACGGAACCCTAAAAAAAAAACTCCCGACGAACTGAGAGCCTGCTCCGTTTTTGACGTCGGTTGAATTTAAATACAGTTTTCTCATTCAACGTCACGTTGCCGAACCGTGAATTTTTAGGTTTTGTGACTGTGATTTCTACGTCACGATGTTCATACGTTACACGTTATCGTTACGCACCACGTCACGTCGAGGTAATATCGACTTGTATTTTACCATTTTATATATTTATGTATTTAATCTTTACTGGACAAATGAAGAACAGAATGTACAAAAGGCGGACTGAATGCCATCGGGCATTCTCTACCAGTCAACCAATGGGAAAAGCAGAAATTTTATATGGACGAAAGAGAAATTTAGGGTACGGTTATGTTCATCTCATGAAAATGAATAAGTTTGTAAAATATTTGCAAGCAAAGATACTCTACTGTTTTTTCTCCCTACTGTGACGTCATCGGTCATTGTGCATAAAGCTCGGCCCATAGACAACCAGACAGCTACTTTATATTCATTAATCATTCCCGAGATTGTTTAAAACAACCATCACTCTCCGTAAAAGGTTTCTTCCTCTTTATGTACGTTTTTTTTTAATCCGCAGAGGTGAAGGAACGACTAAGATTTTGCCTTTTCTTGCCTTTTGAATCCGCATTATTTTTGGCAGTTTGTTTAGAGAATGTTTTATATTTCCTAATCTGTATACTAAACTTATTACTATCATAAAATCATTTGCTCATTTAGTACAAAAACACTTGTATAATACCTAAATAGGGTTTGATAATTTCCACGTGATAGAGTAAAAAATATATAAGTACCCCAAATAAACAACGGTCGTAACAAACAACCAATTAAAATTGATTAGTTGGAAATGCTACGCTTTTCAGGGTTCCGTACCAAAGGTTAAAATACTACTATACCCTATTACTAAGACTCCACTGTCCGTCTGTTTGTCTGTCTGTCACCAGGCCGTACCTCATAAACCGTGATAAAATGACTAAAATAAAAACAGAATAAAATAAACTATTGATACAAAGATATCAAAGCTCAAAGAAAAATTCATTTAAACTTTTCTTTGAACTTTATAAAAAATTGTGGAGTTTACCCACATTAAAAAAAATGAGACATTACATGTTTCATAAAAGAATAAAACAAATATTTAAGTGGGGCTCCCGTACAACAAACGTGATCGGTTTCGTTAACTTTGCACCTCAATTGAATCCGGCGCCATACATAACAGGTGCAAACTTATCTTAACCCGGCCAGTTATTTCATTGTATGGTACGGAATCCTTCGTGCGCGAGTCCGACTCGCATTTGGCCGGTTTTTCAATCTCTTTCCCTAAAGTCAATCGCTAGACAACGAATAACAAGGTGTAGGATCGCCGTTACGCAATCAAGAAAAATAGACCAATCAATATCAATTCTGCATCAACCAATATCCCATTTAGAGCTTTTCCCACCCTTCGTGCTGTATCGTCTCAATTAACAACTGACTTTGCAACACTATCTAACGAATAAATTGGATCTACCGTCATCCATTCATTGGAAGTATTTTTCTTCGAAACTATTCACTTTTTGGATTTTAACCAGTCAAAAATCGGACTTTCTTACGTTTTTAGGGTTCCATACCCAAAGGGTAAAAAACGGGACCCTATTACTAAGACTCCGCTGTCCGCCCGCCTGTCTGTCCGTCTGTCACCAGGCTGTATCTCATGAACCGTGATAGTTAGACAGTTGCAATTTTCACAGATGAAGTATTTCTTTTGCCGCTATAACAACAAATACTAAAAAACAGAATACAACAAATATTTAAGGGGGCATATGAAAGCTGTTAAAGCGCCACTATCCCTGGGTTGGACCGACGCTTGCTAGGCTATAATATTGACGACGCAACTGGCGCAGTGATACAGCAGCTGCCTACTGAGCCTGGGTTCGAATCCCGGTAAGGGCAAATATTTGTGCGATGAACACGAATATTTGTGCCTGGGTCATGGATGTTCTATATATTTAAGCATTAAGTATAGTATATATTTATCTATATAAGTATGTACCTATAACCCATAACATAACACGTAACCTAGTACCCATAACATAACACAAGCATTCTTGAGCTTAATTTGAGACTAGATTGATTTGTGTGAGCTTGTCTGATATTTATTATTTTATTAAACTCGCAGTAATTCCGCACAAATTGGCCAAAACTGGAAAAACAATTCATGTGATGGGTCCCTTAGTACACAATAGGTTACCCAAACCAATAGTTGAAGCCAAAAGCTTACCTTTAAAATGTAAATTGAAGATGTGGCTCATTGAGCAGTGTTTTTACTTTACACATTTAACGAATTCACAGACGTTAAATTACCATAACTATTGGAATGTATAATACACAAAATTAAATAATACAAATGGATCATAAAAATACAATATGTAAATTATAATAATGTAATATATTTATAGCGGTTAATGTTATGTACCTAATTTCACGCAAAATAGGCGCATTGTAAGACATCGAGTTGCGAAAAACTAGCCCGCGATAACCTATACCAATAAATGTGTGCATCTGGAAAGGTACCTAGTCACGACATTTAGTTACCGAGTTACATGAGTTTTTGTGGAAGCTGGTGAAAAAGTGCCAAAATGGGTTTGTGTTAAAATTGGGTTATTTACATCCTAAGGAACACGTGTGTACAAGAATATCAGTAAAATTATGTTTTTTTAGTATATTTCTCCGACTATAAAGTTTAGTAGTCAGGGTACCTTGTCACGCCATGTCTTAAAAGCCTTTAAATTTTGAATAATTTTTTCAATATTTCCATCGCGGGTAGTCAACTACCTCTTTCTAAGATAAGGTATAGGACCGGTCTATGGCTAACAATTTTTTTGAAAAAAAAAAATACTTCATGTTTTTTATAAGAAAACATTCAACTTGCATGACTCTTGTATGAAATAACTATTTATTTTAATTTAAAGACTGATAAATCATAAATTAGGTGCAGTTATGTACACAATTGAGTTATTTTTTCTAGTTACTCCATTTATGTAAGATAATGACTTAGCGTGACAAGGTACCCAGTTTAGTAAAATGCTAAACTTGATGTCTTATACGACTAAAACAGAAGTTTTTATAAATAAGAATACATTGATTTCCGCTATAATTATCCTAAATAACATTGTGTTACAGATATTTCTTGCATTATAGGTACTAAAATAGTGATCTTCGAGTTTAAGTTACTAAAGTTTAGTAAATGTCGTGACAAGGTACCCTAGTTACGTTTCCATACAAAAGTTTCGACCGTCACTAAACTTTATTGTTAAAAAAAACTGCTTTAACACCATTTCTATTATACCATTGTGGTACATTGTGGTATTGTGGTAATATGATCATGTTTCTAGTTTCCGTTCTCAACTCAAGTGGCTCCCTATTCGTCAAAGGCGTAACTCTCACATTCTTACTCTTCTTTATGGCATACTTTTCCACCGAGCAACTCCCCTGTATCTTAAAGAGCGCTTTAGCTACCTTTCGTCTGCAAGGTGCGCTAAAAATTTCCTTTTAGCTGTCCCCTCCTCACACTCAAAATTTTACTCGAGTTCCTTTACTTTTAAAGCCGTTTTGCTATGGAATTCGCTTCCAGTAGAATTGCGGAATGCTAAAACGCCAGCGATCTTTAAAAATAAATTAAAAGAATACTTCTTATCTCTCGATTGATAAAATTGATGGTGTGATTTGTGAAACTGTTTTCGTTCGTTTGCCTCTGACTGTTTATGTGTTCCTTATCTGTCTTGTTTTATTTATATTTATGTATGTTTAAGTAGGTTTATATATATCTATTTATGTATGTGTATATCTATTGATACGTTTACTTGCTTATCCGTTGATAATTATTTTGTTCTCCCTTCCCCTTCTGCATCACCTACTCATTGTGTGATTTATACTAATCAACTCCACTACCTAAAGGTTGTCTGGAAGAGATCGCTCTTTAGCGATAAGACCGCCTGTTGTCTACCGTTATTAAAATTATTGTTCTGTACTGAATTTGTAAACTTTTTTGGTGTGCAATAAAGCATTTTGTATTTGTATTTGTATTTGTACACCACGCTAAATACCATTTGATCTTGTGATATAGCATGAATATACAAATTATTTTGTTGGTTTTTAATATTATAAGTGATCTTTTTTGTAACTGTTAAAAATGCGGTAATTATTAAATTTCTTTATGATTATGGAGTTTTCTTTCATTCAATTGTCCCAAAATGCCATAGAATATGTAACTATGATGAGAAACTAACAGTTTTAATCTCGTTAGTTTATGAATTGGGTATAATTAACACTTTCGTGTTTCTTCCACCCTGGCATGTTCAACCTAAAAAATCAGAATAATTAACATGTATTTTTAGACAATTCACCTTTATTGTAATTCTTTAACATTCAAAGATTATGATTATACCCTTCACTATGTAACTTCGAAGTAGAAGTGTGTTTTTTGCCACTATAAACTTTAAATGCAATTTTCTCAACTTGTGCATTACGGAAGTCGAAAATTCAAAAAATTATATAAAAATAGTGGTTCCACCTACAGTCATTATTCTTTTTTGTATTGATAGCAAATTTAATCTACTTTTTGGAACTATGCATAACTCAATTCCTGAAACAAGGTACCTTTCCAGATGCACTGACACAAATGATGTCTGTGTCTGTGTCTGTGTCTGTGTCTGTGTCTGTGTCTGTGTCTGTGTCTGTGTCTGTGTCTGTGTCTGTGTCTGTGTCTGTGTCTGTGTCTGTGTCTGTGTCTGTGTCTGTGTCTGTGTCTGTGTCTGTGTCTGTGTCTGTGTCTGTGTCTGTGTCTGTGTCTGTGTCTGTGTCTGTGTCTGTGTCTGTGTCTGTGTCTGTGTCTGTGTCTGTGTCTGTGTCTGTGTCTGTGTCTGTGTCTGTGTCTGTGTCTGTGTCTGTGTCTGTGTCTGTGTCTGTGTCTGTGTCTGTGTCTGTGTCTGTGTCTGTGTCTGTGTCTGTGTCTGTGTCTGTGTCTGTGTCTGTGTCTGTGTCTGTGTCTGTGTCTGTGTCTGTGTCTGTGTCTGTGTCTGTGTCTGTGTCTGTGTCTGTGTCTGTGTCTATGTCTATGTCTATTTTATTTCCGCTTACATTTGGCAGAAACAAAAGTAGTTTCATCGTCAATTTTTATGACGTCTGAGAGGTTGGCGGGGGCGGGAAACGGGCGGTTAATCTGACACTTGGTTAGAACATGGAATATTGGATTTAGATGGGATGTTAATTTCATTTGTTTAGATTTGGGGCTGACTATTCTAGTATTTGAACTGTTTATACTGTTAAAGCAATTGGTATACAAATATACGTTGAAGGATCCTGCGTTATTATTTCAGATGTTTCTGACACAATTAACTTTGTGTAGGTACTAGGTATAAGATTAGGAACTCACTCGGTGTGCGTGCCAGAGAGTGCTTCCAGTAAGGTGAAGGTGGCCACCTCGACAGACGCGCTGCTGGAGAGTCCAGCGCCCATCGGCAGGTCGGACACTATCACGCCGTCGAAGCCTTTCACAGGACCTTGGAAAAAAGTTACAAATATAGGCATTACCATACAATACAACAAATGCTTTATTGCATACCAATAAAAATTTACAAAAGGAAACAAGACAAATAAGTATAAATAACGGTAGACAACAGGCGGTTTTATCGCTAAAAGCGACCTCTTCCAGACTTTGGGTAGTGAAATTGATGAAAAATTTAACTTAGTATAGAGTAGGTTCAGCAGAAGGCAAAGGGTGCACATAATTAGATACTAACAGAAAACAAGAACGCATATGGGCAAATATTACACATACATAAATAGATTTCCATAAACTTATATATACTGTAAGGTGCAATTAATAAATGATGTCAATATTAATAAATCTTATAAACATTTCTAGACTATTCTTAAATATTGAATTTTAATTATTAAATAGTTTAACTGACTGGTTCCGGTGGCGCCACTGGCGTGCCGCCTTTGCACCCCACTTCCGTTAAAGGTGGTGTGATCGGAACGAGTCAGGAGCGCCATTCTGTTCTCCGCTGGCATAGCGAATGGTCGATAATCTCGAAGTGCTGTTGGTTTTATGTTCTTTGTATTACAAAATACATAACGTGAGTCTACTTATTGGTTTTCATTTGGCATCCTGCAAGATCCTAACAAGTCAGAAGAAGGGATCAAACAAAAATCTTAAAGATTTTTGCCACGCCTCAAAAAAACGTAAGTCGTATTTTTTTTTCTACTTTCCATTGTTTCATTTTCTCTGTTCATAATATTCAAATTAATAACGGTCACTATTTGATAGGATTTATAATCGTTAAACTGTATTTTCCGAAGGTTAAGGTTACTCCTTGGAGATGAACATGTTCGATTGTACGATTATACTATAGGATTTAGCGCGGGAAACTGTATTTTCCGTAACGGAGTAATTCCGGAGGTTTATACGGTTAATCTTACATGGTTATCTTGCCAAGGTTACTCTTTGGAGATGAACATGTTCGACCCTGCGGCTATATTCGAGGTTATTGAAAGGAAAACTGTATTTACCGTAACGGAGCAATTCCGGAGGTTTATATGGTTAGTCTTACATGGTTATCTTGCCAAGGTTACTCCTTGGAGATGAACATGTTCGATTGTATGGTTGTACTATGCAATTTACCGCGGAAAACTGTATTTCCCGTAACGGAGTCATTCCGGAGGTTTATACGGTTAATCTTACATGAACATCTTGCCAAGGTTACTCCTTGGAGATGAACATGTTCGACCCTGCGGTTATATTGTAGAGTTATTGAAAGGAAAACTGTATTTACCGTAACGGAATCAGTCCGGAGGTTTATACGGTTAGTCTTACATGGTTATCTTGCTAAGGTTACTCTTTGGGGATAGACATGTTTGATTGAATGCTAATTCTTCTAGACATTTTTCTCTATGACCAAACCTGTTTCTATTACCTGTGTGATATTAATATTAACAATGTTACTACTGAGAACAGGGCCACTGCGATTTATTGGTATACATATATTTGAAACATACATTTTTAATTCTCCACTGATATTTTTTAAATCTACTCGAAATGCGATTTCTTTAATTTCGACTGAAAGCATGAAATGGCTGTTACTATCTAGAATTCAGGGAAAGTATTATCCTTTTATTATTATCCTTTCCAAAAATAGGTTAATATTATCAATAAATTAGTCATAATATAAAAAAAAATGTATTGAAAGGGAATAAGGCTAAATTGAAACCAGTTATTGGAAGGCAAACATGTTTACTGTAATTTTAAATACTCACAAGTCGTTAGTTATACACTTTTACTTTGTTCCAGCCAGATTTAATGACTAATTGACTAATAAATAATAATAATATTTAAAGATATATGTTAATTGAACAAAGACTAAAGCTATAGGATATATTTTACTGCGGATTTAGATGACCCCCAATTATACATATTTGTCGTAGAAACTTCATGTCAACTGGTTGTTTTGAACATTTCATGAAAAGTAGCTGATTTGATTTATCAAATAACATAATCATAAAATACGCACTTTTAAATTACGCCACATGTAATTTGGCGTGTTGTTAAGACATGGCTGGGGATCAATATGTAGTGTCGTATGTTCATACATGGTAGCTATGTAATGTGTAAAGTTGATACATCGAAAGTGGTGTAGTTTTTTTTATTACTAAGCTTAATCTTGCCTTCCTTCTAAAACAAATAAAAGTTTCAGATATGGAGGACGGACCCGGAGAGCCCAGGCGAGAGGGCCAGGGCAATGAAGTCCAACACCCAGGAGCGCCCAGGCGAGAGGGTCAGGGTGATATTAACGAACACCTAGAAGCGCCCAGGCGAGAGGGCCAGCTTGATACAAACAAACACCCAGGAGTGCCCAGGCGAGAGGGACAGGGTGGCGAGTACCCAGGAGTGCCCAGGCGAGAGGGACAGGGTTTATCTCGAAATGATACATCAGAACAAGGAAGACCAGGTGCACTTGACCTGTCGCGACGAAGCGTGGACTTGACGCACGGGAGCGTGGAAGGGGAAAGGAGCGGTAACCGACGACCCAACCGTGAAAAGGAATCCCTACGGAGGACGACAAGGCGACGTAGGAGGCACCATAGTTCGTCATCGGAATACTCCGAAGACTCTGGTGAGCCTTATCATTCCCGCTCGAAACGGGCGCGAAGATCTAGTAGGGAACGCGAGTCAAATATCTTAAATCAGTTTTTATCGATTTTAGATAAAGTCAAGAGTTCGAACAAACCTAAACTCCCATCGATCGCGAACGTCATCCCTGAATTTGATCCCATGACTAAGGAACAGACTGTTCTAACTTGGTTGACTAAAGTCGAGGAATGTGCCGAAATTTACGAATGGGACGATAAAGAAACCATCCACTATGCACTTTTAAAACTGGCAGGTGTTGCTAAGACATGGTATCAGGGATTACCTTCGCTGATGTTTACGTGGCCAGAATGGAAGAGGAAGCTAATAGAATCCTTTCCATGTCGCGAGGATTATGCCGAACTCTTGACGGAAATGTTAGCAAAAAAAGCTCGTTATGGGGAATCGTTGGAGCACTATTACTATTCGAAAATTAATCTGTTAAATAGGTGCAAAATCTATGGCCGACAGGCAGTTGATTGTATATTACACGGAGTAGAGGATAGGGCTGCAAGGGTAGGCGCGCAAGCAGCACAGTTCACTGAACCAGAGCAAATTTTAAAATATTTCCGAACCGTTAAACCTGGACCAGTTAGAGAAAAGGAATCTTATAGCTCTGCCAAACAGCGCACCGAAAATAGACTATCACTCGCCAAGCCAAGTTCTTCCAAGGATGGCCTAGGTTCTAAAAATGTTACTTGTTACAATTGTGGCGAAATAGGACACCGTAGCACAAAATGTAGTAAGCCGGCAATAACTTGCTCCACTTGTAATAAGGTGGGGCACCAAACCACTTATTGTTTCAGAACCAGATTTAACAAAGAACAGAAAGAGAAAGGTCAAAATGGGGTGGATAATACCGGTGTAGGAGTAGTTGCAAGGAATGAGAAGCAGGTGGCGAGATTAGCTATCAATACTGAAGTTGTGAAAGATCAGGATCAGAGTGTAAATAATGGAATAACTCCAGATAGTACGATCGATAAATACATAATCGACATTAAGATCAATTCAATGCCCGTTACATGTCACATAGATTTAGGCAGCCAATGTTGTTTAATACGATTGAGCGTCACCAAAGAATTGAAACTCGACGTCAATCAGTCTGAAGAGCTCCCAATTCTTAGAGGCATAGGCGCAAACTTAGTTATACCTCTTGGCCTAACAGTTGGTACCGTGGAAATTCAAGGCATTAAAGAGACTGTTAATCTATATGTCGTTGAAGATTATGTTCTTCATCAACCTGTTTTGATAGGGCACTCTTTCACCGAAAGACCGGATATAGTGATCACTAAAACTCCATCAGAGTTAATATTTCAAAGGATATCGTGTGATAAGGTCCGTTTGACGGCGCGCAAACAATCGACGATATCTAGTAATTGTATCGGATCTATTGAAGTAACTTCGGATAGTTCGCTAACTGGTAGGATTGATGTTAAGGGCTCTTTACGCGGTCCTAATGGGGGGGAATATTACCTACTTCCCGGGCAATACGACATTCAAATGGGTTCTAGCGCTCTTCTAGTATACAATGCTTCACCCAAAGCTATTACGATTCCAGAAAGCTTCTTGTTGACTAGGGCGCTGTTTAAGAGACAAGAACCAACTCGCGACGTAAATGTTATGACCACCTATAGTGTTAGCATTAGTGAAACAGAGATTGACGAGTCTATACAATGCGGTGAGAATCTCTCTACCGACGAGCGTCTTCGGCTCCAGCAGCTACTAAGTAAGCACAACCAATGTTTCTCAAATAGTTTAAAAGACCTCGGCTTCACTAATGCAACAGAGATGACAATAGAGTTGGAAGATTCGCAACCAGTAGTTTACCGGCCGTATAGAATGTCGTTTGCAGAGAAAGTACTAGTTAGAGACATGACTCAAGAAATGCTTGAAAGCGGTATTATTCGAGAATCGTCTTCCCCTTATGCTAGTCCTATAGTTCTTGTGCAAAAGAAGACTGGTGAGAAGCGGTTATGTGTGGACTACAGGGCGCTCAATCGTAAAACTAAAAAGGACCACTATCCGCTCCCTCGCGTTGAAGACCAGCTAGACCAACTGGCAGGTAACAATTTGTTCACGTCACTCGACTTAGCATCTGGTTATTATCAGATACCCATATCTGAGGAGTCACGACCTAAAACGGCCTTTGTAACCCCCGAAGGCCAATTCGAGTACAATCGCATGCCTTTCGGCTTGGTTAATGCGCCGTCCGTCTTTCAACGGACTATAAATAAAATTCTACAAGATGCCAAAATTAAATACGCAATAGTGTATATGGATGATATCCTTATTCCTGCTAAGGATATCAAAGAGGGTTTACAAAGACTGGAGGAGGTACTAGTACTACTCAAAGCTGGTGGGCTTACGCTTAAACTTAGCAAATGTAATTTCTTTAAAGAAACCATCGATTTCCTTGGGTTTGAAGTTAGCTCCAATGGGATACGTCCAGGGTCGCGCAAAACCGAAGCAGTATCTAGGTTTCCTAAGCCAAATAATCACCATGAGCTCAGACAGTTTTTAGGCTTGTCAGGATTTTTTCGACGCTTTATTAGGGACTATGCGCATATCGCAGCACCAATGACTAATCTCTTGAGGAAAAATGCTGTATGGGAGTGGGGCGAAGAGCAAGAGCAATCCTTTAATAAAATAAAAACTTCCCTCACTGAACGCCCCTGTCTAGCTCTATATGACCCTAACGCTGAAACTCAGCTGCATACGGATGCCAGCAAGGATGGCTTGGCTGGTATACTATTGCAGAGTAACGCTAGTGGGATATTCCAGCCTGTTTCCTACTTTAGCCGAAAAACGACCCCAGACGAACAGAAACTACATTCATACGAGCTGGAGACATTAGCGGTTGTTGCAGCTCTAAATAGGTTTAGAGTCTACTTGATAGGTAAACCATTCAAATTACTGACTGACTGCAACGCTCTTAGATTCACTCTAACCAAAAGAGACGTTATCCCGCGAGTCGCTAGGTGGTGGATCCAGCTGCAAGAGTACGACTTCATAGTGGAATACCGGCCAGGGACGAGGATGGCACACGTCGATGCGCTGAGCCGCAACCCGGTAGGTAGCGCTCAGTCGGAGGCACACATTCTTGATGTCTTAACAACACAGAGTCAATCGGTGCACGACCAGGATCAAGACTGGATAACGACTGTGCAGAGTGCGGATGAGGAGGTAAAAAGGATAAAAGAAGTCTTATCTGATCCTGAATCTGCTCGCGTATGTGGTTACCACCAAAACTACAAGCTGAAGAACGGGCGTGTTTACAAGGTTGTCGGCGAGGAACTGAAATGGTATGTACCTAAAGGCGTGCGGTGGCAAATCGTGAAACGAAATCATGACGACGTGGGCCACTGCGGATTTGAAAAGACCCTTCAGCGCATCAAAAAACATTACTGGTTTGTTAAAATGCGCCGCTTTATAAAAAAATATGTCGTATCCTGTTTAGAATGCGCCCATCACAAGGCACCCGGAAGTAAAAGTGAAGGAGAGCTGCATCCCATTGATAAGGTTAGTGTACCCTTTCACACCGTCCACGCTGACCATCTGGGCCCATTCATTAAGAGTAAAGGCGGTAATAGCTATTTGCTTGTCATAGTTGATGGCTTTACGAAATATGTTAATATCATCCCCGTTCGGAACACAAAGTCTACGACGGCGGTAAAAGTTATGAAATTACACATAAAGTACTTCGGTGTACCCACACGACTCATTACTGACAAGGGATCTAGTTTTACCAGCAAAATATTCAAGGAATTCATCAGTTCTTACGGCATTAAGCATATTGAAAACGCCGTCGCTACCCCCAGAGCTAATGGGCAAGTAGAGCGATTTAATCGCACTATCCTTGACGCGCTGTCTACTTCCTCTCATGGTGATTGCGAAAAAAATTGGGATGAGCATATCTTAGATATCCAATTAGGAATCAACACAACAACCCACAAAACTACTGGCAAAAGTCCATCTGAGCTTCTGTTTGGCTTTAATATTACAACTCGTACACAAGGCATTTTAAATCCTATTTTCAACGAAACTACTAAGATTACTAGCCCCGATGAGCTAGAATCTATTAGGGCAGAGGCAAGTGACAAAATAAAATTGCAACAGGCGAAAGACTATGATCGGTTTAATAAAAAAAGGAAACCTTCTAAGACATATTTGGAGGGAGACTTGGTACGGGTACTGCGCCAGATGCCACATGACGGCAAATCTCAAAAACTTGTCGATAAATATCAGGGTCCTTATCGAATAGTAAAGGTGCTCCCAAACGACCGATTTGTAATCGAAGACACCCCTCTAACACGAAAAAAAGGTAGACGTTATGAGAACGTAGTCGCCATCGATAAAATACAGCCGTGGCTAACGTTTGTAAGGAATTTTGACACAAGCGATGATGAGGGTGACGATGAAAGTAATAAAGAGGAGTAGGTAGTAATTCTTAAAATTATAAGCTATATTAAGGTATTGAAACATAAAACTAAGATTACTATGTATACGGTGTCCTTGATCTATATAGAAGTAACGTCTGCGTCTGTAATAATAAACATATTTAATAGTGTTTCTGTGTACAAAGACAGCTATATGGATAGAGGGCATCAGTTTCATTTTACCTGTACGCGTATATTCAAGCTATTAATATTGATTTACATCTATGATTATAAATTGTAGCGATTAGTTGAAATATAAACGTATTGCTGTCAAGAATTAATGAATATACTACACATATCCCATATGTACTGATTCTAGTAGTGTTATCTGCATCTATAACCTACTCGTGCACAAATATTGTCAGCAAATAATAAACTAAATTATTTTCGTTTATTATTTGCTTATTCTAAAATTATCTTGGTACATACAAAATCCTAGCAAATTTATTTAATTAAATCATAAGTATGTTCCAGCTTTAGTAATTTAATGGTTTTACTTCAATCTGCTGTATGGATAAATTTATTTTGGTGTGCAAACACATATATTATGGAATCATTTGTAAGGAAGAGTTGTATATTTAAATTGTGTTTATATATAATGTATGTAAACTAAATACTTAAAGAAATAAGTTGAATATCGCACTATATTTTAATGCATGTGGTAAAGTAAACATATAAACATATCTGAATGGCGTGAGGTCCCGCCTAGAACAGGATGGCCGAGCTGTAAGGTGCAATTAATAAATGATGTCAATATTAATAAATCTTATAAACATTTCTAGACTATTCTTAAATATTGAATTTTAATTATTAAATAGTTTAACTGACTGGTTCCGGTGGCGCCACTGGCGTGCCGCCTTTGCACCCCACTTCCGTTAAAGGTGGTGTGATCGGAACGAGTCAGGAGCGCCATTCTGTTCTCCGCTGGCATAGCGAATGGTCGATAATCTCGAAGTGCTGTTGGTTTTATGTTCTTTGTATTACAAAATACATAACGTGAGTCTACTTATTGGTTTTCATTTGGCATCCTGCAAGATCCTAACAATACATACATATACACATATATAGATAGATATATATAGACACTAGATATACACGATGATTTTTAATCGGTGATCAGGTACCAACTTTTCTAACTCAGTAATTGATGGCGGTCACGTTGAAGTCGTAATTACATGAAAACAAACTTCAATTTTTCTATGTTATTTTTTATTTTGAAACCAATTTTGTCTTACATTCCTTGTCACCGAACTAGTCTGTATCGGTGTGCTTACAACCTCTTTAATAATTTGATGCGAATGACAATTTATGAGTAATAACTTGTCATTGTCATTGTAATTACATAAACAAAGTCGTAGAAAATTTCGTAAAATTTCCCGCCAAAGCCACTTGACGTAGGTATCGTACTTCAATATATATATATATATATACATTTTTTTTTTTTTTTCATGACCTTGGAATCAGTGTCCTTTAGTCGAAAACATAAAATTTACGTAGGATGACCATGTATCTAGTGGTTATTAGTTTTAATTATGTTTTAACTTTAATTAATTTAACAGTGAGTATTTGCGCGGGACCTCGCGTATTAAGTTTAATTTTAGCTAAATATTAATATGTTTCTACTCCTGATCACCGATTAAAAATCATCGTGTATATAAGGATCTTATATAACGCAACGCAATACAATCAGTGATGATAAACAGTTTCATTAACTATACCAACAATTTTATTGTAGGTAATGTCTTTTAATCTTATTCTGAAATATAGACAGGCATAATGGTTAACTATCATTAAGACCTAACTCCAGACGTTTTCAACGCGATACAGTTTCTTCTACGTAACAGTGTATGTACCCCCTTCCCTCCATTTTTTTATGGTGTCCATCGAGACCATGAATGTAACATCACGTTCGTAACGTCAAGGTAATTAAATAAACACTTTTTAAACGCTGTTAAGTCCCGTTTTGTTATAATCTTATCTTATCTTTTATAATAAGTATACTATAGATCACTATTTTACTACCTACGCTACGTAAGTTATAAGATAATGCTGTACCCGACAGGGCTCATGTTTTGAACTTAATATTTAAGACCTTTAATGTACAACATGAATTGCAATAAAAATATTATGATTTGATTTAAAATTATATGGTATGGCAGATACCGGGTATTCCCGGATATTATTGTTCATATCATTCATCAAAGTATATCCGTCAGTACCTATATTATTTATCAGTTTTTAATCCTTATTTTTAACATTGAGAACAGAATCGTTTTCAAAAAACATGTACTTAGTTACGAGCTTTAAATAGAACAAAACTCAATTGATTCCTTTGTGTCACGATTGTTAATCATACCCCCACTATAACTACCATTTGACTCACCAGGAAAGTTAGCCACTACCCCCTTGACGTAGTTGGCCCACGCGGGCTCCCCGGGCCGTAGTGGGTTCGTAGCTGTGGGCACCGGGAAGGACGTCTCCTGGCGTCCAACGTCCAGCACAGATACGATCCGACACGTGCCTGAGTCGTTGTGGGCACCCACCATTACTGTCAGGAACGGCAATGCCTGGAGATTGAGTTAAACATTATTAACGAGTAATTATTACAGATGAAACTAGGGTTGCCAGATCGAATGACCCTATTATCGGGAGAAACAATGTTTTTTTCGGGATTTTGTAACTTTGGTCGGGAGAAACAAAAATTGAATCACATTAAAAGTAAATATATTAAAAACAAAGTCGTTCACTGCCGATAGAAACGGCCACATAAATGATTACTAACGAAAAAGAACATGATTTTCTCATTAGTTTAATTTCATCTATAATCTACAAAAATGTGATAAGGTAATTTATTTATAGTAAGGTATGGAAATATTTGCAGTGGTATTTCCTTTTAAAATTATTGTTTTGTAAAAGTCGGGAGATTTTTTACTTTGTCGGGAGTCGGAAGGATGTACAAAAATTCGGGAGGATCCCGCTAAATCCCGACCATCTGGCAACCCTAGACGCAACGGATGGTTTGCAGGTGCGCGTCGTGTAGGTTTTGACCTGTATCGTAGTGAACGTTCACGCGGACACATTTCTAGGTTCGAAACGAGTGTTATCATGTAAGTACCTTCGTTCAGTCTTAGTAATAGAGTCCCGTTTTTTACCCTTTGGGTACGGAACCCTAAAAACCGATTAATTTCGGGTTTGCGGACGCGGATGCTATAGGTAGCATTCGCGTTCGCGTTGTTTTTGTTTCCTTTGGGCCATAACAAATGATCATACCTGAGCTAACTCAAAGCACTTTCTAGAAAGGGTATAGCAGGATAGCCTAAGAAAAATTGCCCCCAGCGTTTTTGGGTCGAAACTATAATCTAACGATGCCTTTTAAGGAGGTTATACCCTGCACAAAGTTTTATCCCTCTGTTACCCCCTGGGGGTGAAGAACACCCGATAAACCCCAAAACTGTTTTATTTATTTTTTCCTAAACTATGAAAGTGACGAATTTAAAATTTTCTAGAAATATTAATGACACTAAAAGCTATATTAAAAAAAAATATGACTCTCCTAACCATTTAAATTCTTGTAAAAAAAATAAAAAATAATAATGAATCACCCTGTATAACAAGTTCGGCTATTGGTACACACACCATTTTTTTTCCAAATATTAACCAATTCATATTCTACATCATACATAAGTTTCATCGACCTAGCCCAGAAGGAACATTACGAAATTAATATGAATTGGCTCTTTGGTGCCTACTATTCATTTAACTCCTACTAAGAGCCTTGCATTATTAATAAACAATGGCCTGCGATCGGACCGCTGTTTGCGTCCGATTTTAAAAAGGTGGGGATAAAGCAGTATAAATCAAACTCATTTGTACTTATAAAATCATTTTTTTTCTTACTAGTATTAACATAACATAACTTTTACTGTGTATTCATACATTACGTGTAAATTAGTAAAAATACTATTATTATTCAATCAATTGTCATCACTGTCTTCATTAATAATTGTCAAATTGTGTAAGTAATGATCAAATAATAATTATGTAAGTCAGAATTTCGGCTGGTTTTATAATTTTTGATTTATATCTCGCATTAGATAAATAATATATTATTGAAGCAAAATGCGAGCAGCAACCTGCAGTTCGGTTTCCGTTGGGGCAAGTATAAAAGTGATCGCTGATACCTCCGCAGTCATTTTTATTGGGCACGTAGCGTGAAATGAAATGAAATAATTTATTCAGTTAGTAGGCCACAAGGGCACTTTTACAAGTCAGATTGTGAATCTACCGGCATTTCGCAAGAGCAGACAGCTGTTGAGAAGAAAGCCCAAGGAAACTCAACAGTAAGTATTTTTTAATAATAATAAATAATATTTGAAACAATAACATTACATGGGTACACCATAAAGAAGATGTATATTAAAATAAAATTTTAACGATCCATTTAAAATATTAAATATACCCAGAGATGTATAAAGTCTCTAGGTGTCACAACATGCAATTAAAATAATAACCTATGAAAATATGGTATGTCTTTTTATTTATATGACGTGACTTTATAATTATGTATTCTAAGAATTTCGTGTTCTCTTGAAAATTCAATATTAATCGACCCATCTGCATTTTGCAAGTTCATATAATGTTTACCATTTTTTAGGGTTCCGTAGTCAACTAGGAACCCTTATAGTTTCGCCATGTCCGTCTGTCCGTCTGTCCGTCTGTCCGTCTGTCCGTCCGTCCGCGGCTTAGCTCCGTGATCATTAGTACTAGAAAGCTGAAATTTGGTATGAGTATGTGTATGTATCACGCCGACAAAACGGTAAAATAAAAACTAAAAAAAAAATTTTTTTTCGGGTACCTCTCGAACACCTAAAGTGGGGGTGATTTTTTTTTTTCGTTTCAACCCTAGTGTGTGGGGTGTCGTTGAATAGGTCTCTTGAAAATAATAGGGGTTTTCAAACATTACTTTTTGATAAAGTCAGTAGTTTTGTAAATATTCGCTCCGAAAATAAAAAAAATTGTGTCCCCCCCCCCTCTAACTTTTGAACCACAAGTCAAAAAAATATGGAAAAATTCATGTTAATGCGGCCTTATAAGTACTTTCAATGAAAACTATATTGAACAAAATCGGTCAAGCCGTTTTTGAGTTATCGCCAAATTTCATATTTTTTCTTTAAAAGGTCGTAAGTTGACTTCCAGAAGGTAATAAGTGATTACAGTTTCTAGGGCGTTTACGACCTTTTTATAGAGCTTAAAATCTGTCTTAACTTAAACCTCGGGCTTAAAACAGCAGTTTATTGTGAAGGATGAGCAACTACGGAACCCTACACTGAGCGTGGCCCGACATGCTCTTGGCCGGTTTTTTTATATAGGTATTTACAATTCTTTTAGATTTGTTTGCATTTAAAATATTTTTTGCAGACTTTTTGGCTTCACATTAGAAAAGCGTAATCCGCTCACGTTGAATAAAAATTGAAATACGAACGCGGGCGCCATTTTTTTGGTTGCAGGCAGAGATGGGCGGTGGGTAAATACCCAATCTACCGGGTATTTACCCGTTTCTACCCGATTTGGTGGGTATAAACTATTTGTACTGTATTTATTTAAAATATTAAATTAGGGGTGTGTAGAAATGTTACAAAATAGCTATTATCACCACTAACATCATCTTTTTATGAGGTATTAGGCTGTATGCTCGTCTGTATGCCTATTATCAAATCTTGTTATTTCAATTTCACTCTCTTCCCGGTACTTGATTGAGACAAAATCTCAATTATTTAACAGAATCCCATCGTGTTCGGGTTTTTAGAATGTCTTGACAAGTACCTCTGGTCTAGGATAGTCTCCAGGGTCTAGAAGTGGGCGGTAGGTAAATACCATACACATGACGGGCTTGAATGACGGGCTTGGCTTTGGTGGTCGCGTTGTGGAGACTGCGGTTTCTGGGTGCCTTCTTGGCGTCAGTTGACTGCTCGAAGGCCTTGTCTGTTTTTTATGTTTTGTTGGAGCTTGTCTGCATTGCATCTTGCAGCTGGTCTCTCCGCAGCTTCTCTTGAGAGGTCTTGTTAAGTCTGTGGCAGAAATTCTCTTGGGAGTGACCGCGGGCGTGTGTCCGTGCAGTGGCGCTATTCTTCGGAGCAGCACGTGGCGGGATTCATCGGCCTGGTGGCGGAACATTCTGAGTGCCAGTCGTCCGATGAATTTATCTATGTTTTCCCATCCCAGTGCCCTCAGGAAATGGTCGTTTTGCACGTAGTGTGGGGATTTAGTGATTGTTCTAAGTGCCAGGTTTTCTTGGGCTCGGATTTTGTCCCTGTTGGTGGCAGCCACTAGGGCGTACCACGCCAGAGCTGCGTACGTGAGCCTGGACCTCACGTACGTTTTGTAAATCCCCAGCTTCGTGCGGATTGGCAGGCTGCTTGTGGGTACTGGCCACTCCTGAGGCGCGGGCGGTCTTGGCTTTGGTGACCACTTCCGCCACGTGTTGTTTCACAGTGAGGTTCCTGTCGATGGTGACGCCCAGGTACCTCGCTGTGTGGTGCCACTGCACCTCCTGGCCGGACATGCGTAATGGCTGCGGCGTCTTCTTCTTCCCGGTGATTATCGCCTGGGTTCTGGTGACATTCACCGACAGTCTCCAGTTATTCAGCCCTTTTGGGAAGGCGTCAAGTTGGGCCTGCATTTTCCTCACAGCATGGACCGGGCTGATGGATGAGGTGTAGTAAGCGGTGTCGTTTGCGAACAGACCCAACTTGACGTTTCCGACGACCGGGATGTCATCGGTGTAGACTGCGTAGCAGGCAGGTGAGGTAGCAGCCTTGAGGAACTCCCACGCGGGTTGGGCGTTTAGCGGAGACAGCTTGTTCCATTGCAACCTGGAATCGGCGCTCTAGTAGGAACGACCGGACGGCTTTTATTATGTGGCGAGGGGCGGTGGCGTTTGACAGTTTGTACAGCAACCCCTCGTGCCATACTCTGACGCCTTCTCCATGTCCAGTATGACGACCACTGCGCTCCTTTCTGAGCTGGACCTTTGACCTGGAGCGTTGTTCGAACCCGAACTGTTCTGGCCGGGGCTATATGTGTGGAAGGAGTTTCCCCTGGAGGAGCCTTGAAGAGGGTGCTGAGCAGAGTTTTCGTCCTATAACTCTCCGGTCTTTTTCGGTTTGGGAAGCATGACTACCCGTCCAAGCTTCCATGTCTAAGGAAAGTGCCCCGAGCGCAGGATCCCATTATAGTGGCGCGTCACTGCCACGATAGTGTTCTGTGGCAAGTGACGGAGTGCTTAGATAGGGATCGCATCGGTGCCCGGGGCTTTCTTTGGGTCGCATCGTTGGAGGGCTTTCTGCACCTGACTGAGCGAGAAAAAGACCGGGTCTTCCTCTGCTCGTAATGGTTCCGCTAAATGCCGTAGGCTTCACGCCGTCGGTTGTCGTCGTTCGTCGTCGGGTTCGCAATAAACTGGCTCTCCAGGCACGCTGCGAAGATCTTCACCCGATCTTCGGCTTTGTACCGCGGAGTGTATTCCGCTGGATCGCAGTGTGGAGTGTGGATGTATAGCCACTGATGTTGTCACTAGCTGTCTGATGTGGCTGATAAATAATAACTGACCGCGTCTGTCGGGTCGCCCCGTTATCTAGTGACGCTACCTGTAACCGCACTCTGATTGGTTATTAGAAACTACTGAAGAATATGAAAGTCTGAATGTGAGGAAAACTTAGAATAAACAGAAGTACCCTAATAGCCCTAATAATTATTGTATTAAGTGGTTTACACTCACGTGAAATTGTCGGGAACGGCCCGACATGTGACATGTGACGAGTTTGCCGCGGCGGTGTACGGGCAGCCGTCCCTGATGAAGGGCTCCATACGAGTTCGAAACATGTCGGGCCGTTCCTGACAATTTCACGTGAGTGTAAACCGCTTAATACAATAATTAAATATGTCTCACGAAAGTTTTAATAAGATTATAGCCCTAATAAAATTTCGCTTAATTATTGAAATCTACGATATTATGATTTTATTCACGTTTTTAGACTATTTAAAAAAAATATTTGTGATAATGTGTTTCTAAATTTATACAACCTATAATATGTAATACTATTTCACTAAATTCCATTAAAATCGAATACAACATAAGTTTTATACGTGAAATAATGTGAGACGCTTCTAAATTACGTTTTTACTCATAAATTTTACATTTAATAAACATACATTTATAAGAAATGACCTTTTAGTTGACTATCACATTGAACTATTTACTTATTTCCAAAAATTTGATGATAGATAGTTTATACCCACTAATTTGGGTATAAATGGGTAAATACCCGGTAGATTGGGTATTTACCCGGTATTTACCGGGTATTTACCCATGAGCACCCATCTCTGGTTGCAGGACCGAGACGTTGCGTTTCAAGCATAATACAGAGTGATCAATCCAAATGGGTCAGAAGGGAGAAAACGAAAACTATAAGAGATAGGGAAATCTGTTCTTAGGGAAGTCTTCATTAAATCTAAAATCGACGCGATGGTTCCTAAGAACAAATTACCCTATCTCTTATAGTTTGTGACTTCTCCCTACTGGCCCATTGGATTGATCACCCGGTCGGTATGATGAAAAGTGCCTACTAAATAGTACATTCATTTTAATTTCGCAATGTTCCTTCTGGGCTAGGTCGATGAAACTTTTGTATGATGTAGAATATGAATTGGTTCATATTTGGAAAAAAAATGGTGTGTGTACCAAGAGCCGAACTCGTTATACAGGGTGGTGATTCATTATTATTTTATTTTTTTTACAAGAATTTAAATGGTTAGGAAGGTAATTTTTTTTTATTTAGCTTTTTGTGTCATTAATATTTGTACAAAATTTTAAATTCGTCACTTTCATAGTTTAGGAAAAAATAAATAAAACAGTTTTGGGGTTAATCGGGTGTTTTTCACCCCCAGGGGGTAACACAGGGATGAAACTTTGTGCAGGGTATTACCTCCTTAAAAGGCATCGTTTGATTATAGTTTCGACCCAAAAAAGCTGGGGGCACTTTTTCTTAGGCTATCCTGCTATACCCTTTGATATCGATAAAAAAGATGTCGAAATAATGTATTAATAGGTACATACATTTGTTCATTGCAAATTCTCGATTACTTTAAAAAGCTTCGATATCATATCTGATAAAGTGGATATATTCATCCAAACGCAATCTTTAATACCGACGAATATGGAAAAAAATATTGATTGTGTATTATGAAAATAGTTTTAAACTACACAAATAAATACCCGTTTTAATATAGTTTATAGATTTTATTTTAAAATTGAGATAATTAATAATATTTATTTAAGCTGAATAACATCTAGATGTTGCCAGTAACATCGATATATTTTATATTATGATGATGAAAAAATTTGGCTACATCACTTTTATACCCGTGCCCCGAGTTACCACAAGTATGCACATGAATGACGTCTCTGCATGTCCGCGATGGTGGTGATAGTGGTGGTGGTGGTGATGAAAGATGGTGATCAATGATGATGAATGATGATGATGATGAAAATGATGAATGATGATGATGACGATCACGATAATGATGATTAGGGATGATGATGGCGGTGGTGATTCTGATGGTAATGGTCAAGGTGGTGATGATGATGATGATAATGACTATAATGACTATGCCGATCATAATGGTGGTGATGACGATGACCATCATCATCAGCAACAACATATATCACCATCGTCATTATCACCAACACTACCATTATCACCACCACCACCACCATCACCGCCACCACCAACACTACTATCATCATCACCACCAGCCACCACGATATTCATAACCAACATTTTCATAATCCCCAACACCGCCATCATCACCAACACCACCATCATCATTAACACCACCATCATCACCAACGCCACTACCATCACCACCATCAACACCATCATCACCACCAGTCAGCACCATATTCATCACCATCATCATCATCACCAACACCACAATCAACAAAAACATCACCACCATCGTCACCACCAGTTACCACCATATTCATCATCATCATCATCGTCAGCACTATCACCACCTTCATCATCATCATCATGACCAGTCACCACCATCATCATCATTACCATCACCATCACCATCACTATTTCATATAACCCATGTATACAGGTACACAAGCAACCCTTTCAACATTTTCTACGCAGCCAACTCCATTCCAACTCGGTGCCCTTGCGGGGTGAGGTAACTCAATTTGGTGTGGCGCTGTGTTTGCCCATTCTGTATATAGGGTAAGCGTACCAGTGAATGAACAGTGCTAGTGAATGAACAAATTGAGCATTTTTTCGTAAAATAAGAATTTGGTGTGTCTTCTTCATGCAAAGTATTTTTTTTTTATACTGACAACATTACCTGCGATATTATGGTAGCATTGGTTCCAACCTAGGTGCATCAGTAGCAAAATGGCGGTCATCTAAAGTGAACGTGTCGCGGAAGTATTTCTTTTGTATGAAGCAGTATTAAGGAGACTGGTAAGTAACGTTGTGTTTCATGTGATACTGTACTTATTTCATGCAACTATGATTCATAGTGAGTATTTATTGAAAATCTTAACGATATATACTTGTTCTTTACATATCTTTTTTAGTGTTTTTTCCATTCATTATATTTTTTTAGCAAATGTTCTATAACTAGAACATAAAAACCGCTAAAACCAATGAATGAACTACGGTGTTCATTCACTAGAACCGGGTGAATTACAGATTAGGCAATATTTTGTTTTTCAGGCATTGTATTAAGGTTTCATTTTGAGAATTTTAACTATTAATCCATTGCTCATCATTTGGCCAGTATTCGAACACAAGCTTAAATGGAGGGTTCGTTCACTGGTACAAAATTTCCAGTAAATGAACTACCTCCTTGATGAGATCTTTTATTCCCATAAGTTATTGATAAACTTATCGGTTAATCATTTTTGAGTTTATTTTCATTTGTAGTATATTACATACCGACACCTCCTACGTATACTGATACAAGTGCAAAATCACGATTTTACAGGAGGGCTGTTCAAAGGTATAAAGTGCCATAACTAACTCATATGTTGAAATAATGTAATGAAATTTTCAAATAATTTTAATGAATATATTTTCCTTAAATCTACATATTTACTATTTCAAAATTAATTGTACTTTTAGAAAAAAAGGTAGTTATACCAGTATACGTGAAATTTACGAGTTCTAGTTTTCGGGTATACTGAGACAACTACCACTTGATCCAGTATACGTCGTAAACTATGATTAGATGAATATGGATAATTATATTATTACTATGCCTATTATGCGACATGTACCATTTATTAGATATATAAACAAACTAAAAGCTCGTGTTTGGATGGATCAGATCGGTTAGTTTCATCTGATTTGTCACTTGTACCAGTATACGCCTGAATGAATCTGTTATGTACCAGTATACTGTTAAGGTTATTTTGTATGTTATGTCCAATATAGTAAGTTCAGAAGTAGGTATTTAGGATATTTAAACAAATTACTATTGAAAGACAATAAATAAAGCAAATTTACACTAAAATTACGTTTATTTAAAAGGTAATTAAAATCAGAGCCCGCATTTAGGGAATGGTGTTTTTTGTCTTTGTTACAGCGGTATTATCAACATTATTACTGTTTAACATTTATATTATATAGTAGATTCCAGTTCCTATTTTGTCCATCACAATTGTCAGACCAAAACCTGAATTCATCTACATCATCTTGAAGTATTAATTTAATTAAGTCAAATAATTTGTCATTTAGTCATGTCAACAGTAAGGTGGAAGTACTAGTACCCGACGCGGTACTAATACGCGTCACCATACCTTCAACTCCGATAAATAAGATAAGATTACCGTTACTTTCATAGCAAATAGAATGAATACATGAGAAATGTTTGTAGCTATCGAATTTCACACGCAAAATAATAAAATATACAACCTGACTGCCTGCAAAAGCACGTGACATGTACTGGGACAATCCTATTGGGATTTCATTATATTACGAGATTTTTTTATATGATCATTATATGATATAAATACCATTTAATAAAGTTAAAAGTCATACCTCTCATAAGGGATGAATACATTTGCGATAGACGTGTAAATTAACGTACTATTACGAAACATAAAATAAATATCCCTTGCAATGTCGAGTACTAAGTAGTACTTCCACCTTACCTAACAAGTAGCATTCCCAAACCAAATGCTGTGAAATTATACAGTTTAAGTTTTTTTTGTAATAAAACACGCTTAATATTACCGTGAGGAGATGACAAGGTTTTTGAAGGTCGAATACAGCACTCGCATTTTATTAAGTTTAAGTTTTTTTTTTTCGTATTTATTTTCCTCCATGTGCCAATGTGTTTGGTTGTTTGTTTTTCAGTAGGTGTTTTCAAATTCTCGTAAATGTGACAAGCGTCAACTTAATATTTTGACTGAAAATATCACGGTATTGTCGAACAGAATAAGCTTGCGCTTCGTATTTGGTAGAATTAAACCACTCCTTGTACAAATTATATTATAATCAATGAAATTCAAACTTCCGCCAGCAAAAATGTGTGTTACGAACTTGAATATTTATTCCTGGTCATGGATGTTATCTCTACATGTACTTTATAAATTATGTATATATCGTCGTCTAGTACCCATAGTACAAGATTTAGCTTTTGCTTGGGACACTGGGTCGATTAGTGTAAGATGATCCCTTAATATTTATTTATTATTTAAAAAAAAAACCGTTCACACTAAAATTTTACGTAATTTTTGTCTTACATGTTTATTATTTGTTTTCTTGGCTTTTTTTTCCCGTATTTTTATTTTATTTAAACTCATGATTAGATTTTTACTTTCTTTGTTCGTTGATCCACATATTATTTAAATTACACTTAAAAACCCGGACATTTGGCGTAAATCGCATTTTCCCCGAAAATAATAAAATTAAAAAAAAAAATTGTTTTATTTTCGCCCGGACGGCCTCAAACTAGGACAAATCCGTGGAAACCCAGACGGATGTCAGTGCTAGTGGTGACTCTGGTTTATCCGTAGGTAATGGCGACATATAGCTATTATTGTACTCCAAACAACCATCGGCACTGATTGGAGAAAACTGTATCATAACCAAAAGTAAGCCTAATTTGATACGTAGTAGGTAGAAAAGACGTAGGCCGCATCGACTGTCCGTCGCGCATAGTGGGATATCTTACGTCCGCAACGACGACGAGCAAGCATACTGATGTAACTGCCACTTGTGCCACGCCCGCGCCGCCCTTCCTCGATAGGTGTACTGCGTATAGTGGTACAAGCGACTTATCTCAGTATACGATGTTCTAAATTAAAAAACGGTGTTAGTTGTATCATTATACGTCACTTTATTTCGAAAACTAGCAGTAATTTTGTCATGAAAAGTTTATAACATGTAGATATAAGTATTTTGATCCTAAATATGCAAAAAAACGAAAATCGTAAAAATGTCAGTTGTATCAGTATACGTAGGAGGTATCGATACGTACTACAAAAAAATAATAGAAATGTATAATCAACAATAATTAAGGTAAATATTTATTTTTTGTGTTGCTAATTAAGAGCTACCTATTACTTAATTATAGTGATTGTTAACTAAAAGAATATTATTCTTGAAATTATGTTTACGAATAAAAATGTCCTAGGTGTACTATTTTGTTAAATGACACTCAACTTACGCAAACGTATTTACTTTTTAGAGGTTGAATTTTACAGATATTGTATTGTATTGGATGTGTCATAAATCATGCCAAAAAACGCTTACTGTGTATGTACATTTTTGTGATTGATAATTTAATAAGAATATAAAACGTAAGAAGAGTTGAGACTGACCATTTTGTTACTTAAATTTATCATAATCATAACTCATTATAACTTATTTGTTTAGGATACATTATTGTAATGGCACACAGGAAAAGAACATTAAATGATAAGGCGGATATTGTAGATAACTGTATAAGAATACTTGGCTGTTAAAGATATATTTATTTTATAATAAGATATGAGTCCAAGACTGACTATTTTGTTACCAACTGTAGACCTATATTCATAAGAATAATTGAAACCACCTATTATCAAACTGATCTCAGAGGTGTACTGAATTACTTTAGTTAGTTATGATTAAGTCAATAAAAGAAAAAAGTGATCGAAATGTTGTTTTTTTTCGTTTTTAATAAATAGTTAAGACAATGTTCATTCACTGGTTTTATTTGTTCATTTACCAGGAAATTCTGTTCATTCACTGGTGATTTCGAGTATTTTTAAGTAAAAAACGATGTAAGTTTAAATTGTATAGTCTAATGATCAAACAAATGTTATCTCAGTAAACTAGAATAGTTATTCAATATATAACGCCCGCAATAACTGACGATTAGAATTTAAATTCGGCCAAAATCTTTTTTTAAAGTTCAAAATCCCCTTAATCATTCACTGGTACGCTTACTAGTACTCTTAAGTATGGGTCTAAAAGGCTATTCGCTACATAAACGAATTACATCTAGCGTGACCTTAACCTTAGTTATTACTAGTTTTCCAATAACCTAGCTGATTTCAAAACCCATCTTTTGTTTAATTACTTTTTCCAATACGATCTTGAACTCGAAACTGTCTCCCTTTAGACAGATTATCCGATACAAATGAAATTACATTCCAGTGAAAATTGTTCGTCGACTTTCATTGTTAACTACAGTTTCTTGATCAATGAAAGATAATCTAAGTCAAGTTTAAGTTCAGCGTTATTGAATCGATGAATCGGCAGCTGGGTCTCGTATCATCAATCTTTATTTATTCTAATTATGTTTTTCAGTGAACCTTGGACATTTTTCCTGTAACATTTCGGGAACGGTTTTGAGATTGAATAGAAACCATAATCAATCAATCAGTAGGTACCTACTTGTCATCACAAAAACGGGTACGCGGCCTTTTACGTAATTTCAATTAATATACCTATTTTGGTTTGATATAGTTAATCGCTTTGTATAAATCAACTAATATTATAAAGGCGAAAGTTTGTAAGTCTATTAATGTGTATGTTTGATCTCTATATTAATTTCAAATGTTGTCAATTCAAACATGAACATGACTTACCACAGGCAGTACATAACCCTCGCAGTAGTCCACATGGTCGCCAATCAGGTTGACTCTGCCCGGCGCGGCAGCGGCGGCAGTAGGGCTCCGTTTGAATGTGGCGGCGAAAACGTCGCGCGCCTGACGCACGAGGGCTGCCTCGCCTGAGGACACCGCGTCGGTCGGAGTTGGCATCTGGCGGAGAAAAGGACATTTTCTCAAACATCATCATAAGTTATAATAAAAACAGGCTCCGAAGTAGGTATCACATTTCGGACGGAACAACTCGAGAGAACTGTATAGGAATTTCATACAAAATTGAAGGCCTGAGTCGTGAAGTAATTTTTTTTAAACATGTTCTGTAGATCTGTAGATAAGGAGATAGCATTTAAAGCACAAAAAAGGTGCATAAGAGCTATGTGTGGCTTGAACGTAACGGATAGTTGCAGCCCTTATTTCAAGTCACTCAATATTTTGACATTGCCCTGTTTGTATATTTTAGAAATAGCAATATTCGTTAAGTGCAATCCTAGTTTATTTAATAAAATTAATAACACACGCAAGCTACCTACTCGGTCGCAATATCAAAACATGTTACGCAGTAAAGACTGTAAGACTGCATTAACTAGTGCTGCGAAAAAGCATTTTGGGGATGGCACCCCAAATATACAATAAAATTCCACCTAGTATCAGGGACTTGAACTTAGATAAGTTTAAAAAACAACTAACATCATTATTGGTCGAAAAGTGTTACTATATACGCAAGAGTTTCTTAATGACATTGATTTGTAATTGTTTTATACAATTTAGTTAATATTGTTTTAAATTCTAGTATTATCATATTTTTTATTTTCTACCTGCTGACATTGTATTAATTTTAATTTATTTCCTTGGTTTGAACTTATATTAGGGTCGAATACTTAACCCACAAATTTGTACGCCTAGTGGCAAGACATAGAGAACTTCTGTCTAATGTAACAACTGCTTTGTACCTATGTTTGACAAATAAATATACCTATTTTATTCTATTCTATTCTATTCATGGCGTCTCTGTTCATGGACAGGCTAAACAGCTGAATTATATTTTTTTGACTGGTGTATTTTTTATTTCATTGCATATGTTTGAGAAAAGCACTATACATGCCTAGCCGTGAAAAGGGCTTGCCGACTTCGTATTCACTATCCGGCCTCCGGTCGGCCGTCTATTCAATTCAATTCAATTCAATTCAATTCAATTCATTTATTTGCTTGAACATGAATAAATTACATAAATGTATGGTCCGCCACAGTATGGCATGCAAACTTACTTACACTAATCTATAATTAGCCTAAGGTGATAACAAATAAAATAAAATAACTGCAATACACTTACTCATAGATAATACTCACCCGGCGAGCCCTTCTTTCGCGGCGTCTACAGTAGGTAACTAATATACTATTTTATGTGTAAATTACAGGTCAGTTGGGAATTCTGGGGTCTAACTGTTTTTAGCCTGCGTTTCCACCAGTAATGTTTGAGAATGTGTAGCGAGGTAACATGTGTTTGTTATGATAGGCATCGGATAATCGGATGCTTTTATACCTAAACTTTGGGGGCGGCTTTGTTGTTCAGTTGTAGGTATAGGCGGCTTTGTTTGAGGTATGAGTGAGATAGCAATAGGATTTAGTCAACTTTAGGTAAATATCCACCTGAATTTCCGATCCCTAGTTGAACCATCAGCCGTCGGCGCGCGCTATTAGGGCAGAGCGTCGATCTTAAAATCAGTGACGAAGTTACCACGCGTCCCTGATGAAGAGCTCCATACGAGTTCGAAACATGTCGGGCCGTTCCTGACAATTTCACGTGAGTGTAAACCGCTTAATACAATAATTAAAAAACCTGTCCACGCTAAGCGCTGAATCTATTGGTTCAACCGCCCCTTTCTTGAAAAAGAAATGAGAAGTCCGCATTTCAAGCCTCGTTATTGAGCAATTAAAATTATAAGTAAATAAAAAAAAATTACAAAAAAGGAACCGACTTCAAAAATACTGAAAAGTCAAAAATAACCCGATCACATGACCGGGTTATTTTCGGGAGATTACATTTGAATCACCTTTTGAAGTCTTTTGCTTTTTAGTGATTCAAATATAATCACTTCTTCACAAAAAAAAACCAACTTCAATTAGTGAAATGGAACATACAATAACACATATGATTTTCTCATGGATGTATGCGTCAGAACTAAACCAAATTTAAATGACACCACACGGGAAGCACCAGCTTTCAGATAAAAAAGAATCATCAGAATCGGTTCACCCAGTCGAAAGGTCTGAGGTAACAAACATAAAGAAAAAGTCGAACCCTCAAAACCTCTCAATTGCTTCGAATTTTGAGTTGGACTCTATTTATATAATAAAATAAGAGCGGTGACAGGTAGCCGTAGTTACCAAAAGCAATCTAGTGGCTAAGTACTTTTTTTAAAGACAGTTAAAAAAATAAAAGATGATTAAATTAAATTTATTTGAAATGGTATACATTGCCAAGAAAAGGTTTAACAAACACATCCCTCGCACATATCTGGTGCAAACGCAGCCAGGTAGGTACGTCGTCGTCATCGTCGTCGTAGATACGTAAATTAGAGATGCAAACAGAACACTGATTATACTTTTGGAAGAAGTACCTATTTATTTTACGGCATTTGTAATATATAATAAATGTTACCTACACAAACCGGTAATGCTGTGTCACATAACACGTACCTATATGTACACGTAGTATTAACGCAGCCTGAGCTATTATAACAGACATAAAATGATGCTTTATGGGAGATAAAAATGTATATTTTTATTTAGTGCATGGCAACATTGCATACTTGTACCTAATCTAAATTTACTGTTTGTACAAAATCAATATCATCACTCTTATACAAGTTTCCGAAGAATAATCAAGATCCCCGGGAATAGCCAAACCCCGGGGAGAACAGTAAATAGGTGGTTTCTTAGGTCATAATCGGAGTGACACTAGCGGTGCCACTGAAGGATGCTTAAATGGGGACATGGCATTATAGCTGGCGTGTCCCCGAACTCGATTACAATAAGGCACAGGAGTCCTTGGCACTTTTGATGTGTTTCATTCGGTAATAGAATGAAGTCATCTTAAATGTATCGCTCTGAATCTACTCGCAACTTCATCTGAGACTAATGTAGGTAATATATATATTTTTTTTATATATAATATTGGGACTCACTGGAAATACGAAAAAATTTGGGACAGCCTCTTTTGTATGAAGTTCCAAAGTACCTGAAAAGTAGCGTATCTCTCCTGAGTAATTAAGATCAATCAAAAATCAAAGTAATTAAGAGGTCCTTTATTTTTATTTTTTTATATTATGACAAATATATTGATAATTTCAACCAACTTTTGAAGTGAATAATACTTTTCCTCGAGTTCTAGGTTACGTACTACCTACATACCTATTTCATGCTTTCATTGCGTGCAGTCGAAAATAAGTTGAAAAATCTAATTTTCCGCGTGAATTTTGTCAATTTCGAGTAGTTTTTGAAACAAAAATTATCAATGAAAAATTCAAACTGTATGTTTCAAATAAATATCAATAAATCCCAATAGCCATGTTCTAGGTAGTAACATCAATAAAATGTTATGAATAATGTTTGATCATAAAAAAAATGTCTAAAATAATCAGCATTTTAAAAGGAATAATTCCTGTTTACAGTATCCCAAATGTTAGCTGCTAGTTACCTACATAAATCGGAGGACTTACAAACTGAGGTTTACTATAGCAACCAAAATACGTTATGCAAAATTAGCATAATTTTGGTTACTACTAAGCAAAATTTGGCTATTTCTCAAGTAGTGTAATTTAGGTAACCTTAATTGGGACTTAAACTATATGTACATATTATATCCTTCAAATCGCTGCCAATTGGGCAGGCTGTGCAAGGCTGGCCGCGTTACCTCGCCGGATGGCAACGCCAATGCGAGGAACTAGGCAGCCCTACGATGACTACGATCACCGGAGGACCGGATAAGTCATAAGATATAGCAGCTTAATATATGTAGATAGTAAGAATACGATACGTCAATAATAAGTAAGTAGGTATATCGTTAACTCCCTGTGTCAAGCGATACACTATCAGTGCGTTAAGCTTCTCTTAATTCCTTTCAAGATATTCGATGCCGTTAGTCATAACTTCGTGTTTAATGTTTCATTGCTTTATGACACAAATGGGCCATTAAACGACATAGGTACCTGTTGACATTTTATTACATAATCATGAGCCATATATATATACTTACTATTATAATGAAAGGTGAGAAGATACCTATATTCTTGACTTACATACATCGTCACCTCGTAAAAACAGGGTTCTATCTGGGTTTTTTTAAGAAACCTGTGTTTTTGTATTGAACGAACTTCCTTCACATTATGGATTTTTTGCTGTATTTCCTTTTCGAATATCAATAATGGGACATGAGATATCTAGAGGTATACTGTGTTCTACTTATCTGCAAATGTTGAATTTACAGAGCATGAAACAAGGTTCCATCTGTAACTTTATATTGATGACATACCTAAAATAGGACAATTCAACACATAAATCAACAATCGTCATTTCACTACCCAAAGGTTGTCTGGAAGAGATCGCTTTTTAGCGATAAGACCGTCTGTGGTAAGTTGTATTTGTCTGTTTCCTTCTGTAAACTTTTATTACTGTGCAATAAAGTAAATAAAGTGTTGTAGTAGTTGTATTGTAATCGTCACCCACTATCGAAAGTTAAATAACTTTGGCGTGCCTCAGAAAAGTAATTCGTTGATGTCATTTGCGTTTTTTTTAAGGAACATTGAATCCATAGAGCTATTATATTCAACCCTCGGACATTCTGCTGTGCAGAAAGTAGATGATGCTGCTCGTTTATCATTCATTGACAGAACTATGGTCTGCTGCTGAATTTTATTCACCGATTTCTTTTCTTCGATTGCTAAAGATAGTTGATCCACAAGCCTTCTTGAGCTTAATTTGAGACTAAATTGATTTGTGAAAAAAGAAAAAATATATACATTGAGACTGGATGTTCTGCATTTATAGTCTCTGATTAACATAAAAGTGTCAACAACGCTTTCATCACTAACGAATATTTGCATGCATTCTATAGACAGAGCTCTTCTGCGAAAATTGTTGTACTTATAAAGAAGGAAAATTGGGTTAAACATACAAATGGGCAAGTATCGGAAAAGTCCAAAAAGCTGAGAAACTTTGAGAAAATTTCACGAAACTTACAGAAGAATTTACAAAATATTTCAATTAGGAAATTTCTTTGTCCACCCAAAGTGCCCATAAATTCTGCGTGGGTGTGGAAAATAAACTCGGCAAACCCGACACCTACAATTTATTAAGTTTAGAATCATTTTCCTTTGATATTACATATTTTACGACACTGTTGAGCAAGAAGATAAAATTTCATAAATAAAGTTAAAACGGCAACATGCTTAACTAAAAAATTCGAACAGCGTAAAGAAAATTATACAATGTGTTACCGCCAAGTAGGCTTTTCTTAAAGTAGAGTAAAGTAACATAGACCTTTAACGTATCCATGACCTTAATTGAATTAATTCAGGCTTTATTAACTTTCTAACAAAATTTGAATTGCCAGTAATGTACAGTAAATAAATTGACAAGTGAGTGTTAAATGACATTAGCTAATACATGCAAACAATTACTAATGGATCATATTATTATCAGTTTTAATAAATGCCCACATGCCGGTAACAGGCTGTATACCAGGTGATCAATCCAAATGAGACAAAACTAAAACTATAAGAGATAGGGAAATCTGTTCTTAGGAACCATGACGTCGATTTTAGATTTAATAGAAACTGCATTAATATTTTTTTTATAAATTTCATACATTACCGGGAATACAATTTAGTTAAATTTCTGTAAGTAATCGCATGTCGTGCTGTAACATTATTTACAGCTGTTTTGACCGGGCTATGTATGTAATGTAGGAGATTTATAAAAAAAAATTAATGCAGTTTTCATTCAATCTAAAATCGACGCCATGGTTCCTAAGAACGGATTTCCCTTGTGACTTCTCCCTACTGACCCATTTGGATTGATCACCCGGTATACTTTACCTGGTTAGCCACAGTAGGTATGTCAAACAAGGACTTTCGTCGATTGTGCGAGTGCAGATCCTGAAAATGTTTGGTCATATCATCCGCAATGAAAAGTCGATGGAGCGATTGGTAGTGCAGGGGAGAGTGGAGGTCAACGTTGTCGCGGTCGATCCTAGATGGTCGGATGTCATAAAGCCCACGATACAATGTTCTCTAACGGAGTGCCACAAACAGAGAGAGGTGGAAAAGCATTGCATAAGCCGCCATTTATTAACCACGACCACTCTGTCAAGAGTACGACTAAGAAGAAGTTACATGACCATCAGTCAGGATTACGCGAATACGCCAAGCAGCTAATGAATGAATGAATTAATTAATTACTTAAAACATTTATTTATGCCAATTGTGGCCCATAGATACACCTTCCACTACTAACATCATCAAAAAAAAACGTAAGTAACTAAACTAGGTCACATTTTTCAACAGCGATGTGTTACGCGTGTTCGAGGTGTCAGGTAGCCGTCCACGGAAACGCCGGAACATGACACCCTTCGGCCAATACTCTTCTATTATGAATAATACCTTCCGGCGGTTGGCTCAGTCTAGAGTAATCCACGAATGTTCACTCTAAGAGCGTCTCAGTGGTTGCAATATTTGTTCACTCTCTTGCTGTCGATCGCGCTATTAGCTCTCTCGCTCGACACTGACGACGCACGCACATGAATTTCGACAGGTTGAATAAAGTGAACCTTCTGTGTAGCTGGATGTCAACATACTGGTTACTTGGTACCTACTTTCCACCCGACTATTGTAAAGCAAAATAATAAAATAACATCGAAATTTCCAGAGATGTACTTTTTATATTTGAGGGGTAACTTCGATTCCTCATGGATTTCGTCATCAGATCTTCACCAAAATATTAGGGGACTAATTTGGAGTTGTCTATACTCTCAACCAAAAAAGAACTTTCCGAATTGGTTAATAAATGACGGAGTTTTAAGGTAACAACATTAAAAATAAAAGAAAAACTTTGTCAAGTTACGATCGCTTTTTAGTAGAATATAATATTAATAATCAGTATAGTAGCGTTACTATATTCCTAAACTTGGGAATCCGCTGATAAGAGAGTAAAAACACACGCGTATAAACAATAAACCAGCGGGTTATCGCCGCGTCCTATCCGCACATACACTTGACTAGTAACTTGTATTTATAATTTGTGACTTGACTGCGTAACCTGACTGATAACGGATTGGCAACTGTTACATTTGTAAAACATATCCTTGAGACTGCGCAGAATTAACAGGCTCTGAAATTTCTCCATATATTTTTTTTTTACTTACCGCTAGGTGCCGTTACATTTCAAACTTAATACATTTCTCATCACACAAAACCGGACGGTAAGTCGTATATTACGCCCTAGGGCGGTAAGTAATTTTGGTACTGACTACTATTTATTACTTTTGTTTTATTTCCTCCAAAGTGTGATGAAAAACGTCGTACGTGACACCAGAGTCACTAAAGTGAACTCGCCTTTGCCTTGGGGCTTCTAATAGACACTCGTTTGTAATTCCTCGTTTACCACCCTTGTTACGTAATGTACTATCTCAGACTAATAATTTAAGTCTAGATAAATTAATCACAGGATTCTCCATCACTTTACCTACCCGATGATTAGGGACTTACCTATAGCTACTTTTCATTCCTAGACGTTTGCGTTTGAGAGCACGTGAGTATGATGGTAACATTGTGTTAGATTTTCACATAAGTACGTGAAGCTTTTCATCAAAAACGTATAATACGTTAACGCGACGGAATCAGAAATTCTTTAAAATTCGAAGGTAGGTAAACGAGATTATTCACAAACAACTTTCTTTATTTGCCTGTTTCTTCCTTATTTTAAATTCATTTGAAATTCGACTTAATGCCATTGACACACGTACCTTTGAAAATCCGAAGGCGTTTTTAACGGTTTTAACCACAACACTTGCACTGCGCTTAGTCAATCGAGCGAAACTGAGCCGGTCGGTAATACACTCATAATAATGAATGAATTTAATGTTTTAAGGGGATTCACGCACCGTGAATAATAAAAACAATTACAATTACATTTTTTCATCAATATTTTCTTATTATTACTTTGTTGTCGGACGTTGCATCACTCGAAGCAAAGTGACATGCAATACACAGAAGGGTGGAGGTTCCGTCCCATAATACCGGCTAAGGCTATTAGATTAGGTAATTGACCCCAACGGTATGACGAAGGGCAACCTAATCAGTAATCACATTAATTAAGAGTGATCGACCTCTCATCATCATACCACCAGAAAAATAATAAGGAAGTAAAATACTTATAGTGGAAAAAAAAACATAATTTGTTAATAAGTGGTTCCTTGGTCAAGTATAGGACTTAGGTACTTTCCACTTAGGTTGCTCATCTGCTCCTTTGCCATTTATTGCTCAAATATAAATAAAATATTGTCGCCTAAATTTTGATCCATGATTAAATTAAAACAAACTTATTTCAATTAGTAGGTATGAGTTATGTACCGAGTACGATAACTTCTTTTTCTTTCCATTCCGCAACTGTTTACTATAGGCACATAAGAAACAAAGTAATTAATTGTGCAGCTGGTGTTTATGACGTCACATACAACGATATAAGTAAATATATCAGTTGGAAGCGTTATGAGCCAGTATTTATTTTAACTTGTGCGATACAAAAAATATTTGAATGTCAATGTTTTTTTTTTTTACTTTTTAATTCATTGCTTACCAATAATTCTCGTACCTTAATCTATGTTTTTCATACTAAGTAGATCTCAAATTCGATTCCGATTCCAAGTCCAATAACTTTTTTAATCTATTTCCATCAGTCCCTGTGAGTTTATGTATCCGTCTGCATCTAAACAGTGAGAGATAATATTTTTTCTCAAACATGCAGTGAAAACTGTCGTCATAACGTGCGTTTAACAGGCTTCGAAGTATCACGTTTCGGGCGGATCAACTCGAGAGAACATGTAAAGGAATTTCATACAAAATTGAAGGCCTAGGCCGGGAAGTAATTTTTTTAAACATGGCGTCTGTGTTCATTAATAGGCTAGAAATCTTAATCATATATTTTTTTGAGTGGTGTATTTTTTTCATTTCATTGCAGATGTTTGAAAAAAACACTATACAAGCCTTAGCCGTGAAAAGGGCTTGCCGGCTTCGTATCACTATCCGGCCTCCGGTCGGTCGTCTATAGGTACCTATACTCACCCGGCAAGCCCTTTTTTCTATACCTAAACTATAGGTTACCCGGCAAGCCTTTCTTTTCGGGCGTCTGCAGTAATGTATAATTTTTATGACGCTGATAAAATTGCATATATTTTAAATCTTTTTTACATTCTTTTGGCCATACACGTAAATGGAAGGGGAAGGGATTTTTTTGGCGGTTATTTTCCAAATGGCAGGAATGGCACATGAAATTTTAGGTACTTCAGTACCCGACAAGTTTGCATTACAACCGTGTAAAGATTTTCAAACCATGTTTGATCAAAAGATCATACAAATCATGTGACTTCTCCTTAACGGTTTATCAAGCAGCGGTTTATGTTTTATAGCCCCCACTTGATCTTTGATAATGTTCTGTAAACACCGCCGATACGCGGTAGGCAAGTACGAGCGATGAGATGGTCAGAGGTCATTGAGCTGACGTTTGATGTTATCAATCTGTATCAATCAAGATGATTTCAATTTGAACCGACTTCTAAATAAGTTTAGTCATTAAAATGCTGTTATAACGGCTGTGAACTACGTAAGTTGCTAAACTAGTAAAAAATATTATGTACTTTATTTACCGCGACCACGACACTTTGCCAATGTTTGTGGTTCGGCAGTCTAACACGTACTTAACAGTGCACGAACGTAACGGGCTGTTCACACGACCGAACAAGTTATCAATTTATCATTATTTTTAATAAACCTGGCAAGTGGCAACACTGTACTGTAACTGTCAAAGTGAAAGATCAAAGTTGTTATTAGTTATTAGTTGGAGGCGTAAAGTAATTTGTAGTTATTTATAATTTCATATTAAAATAATGTCTTTTAACACAAAAGACGTCGTGCTCTCAGAAGACCGGCCGCGGACGTTGCTGTTACAAAAACATTCCGACTATCTTGCGGGCTATGGAATGAACAAGGATGACTTCGAATATTGCATGACTGAGTATCTTCGTATGTCCGGTATATACTGGACTGTAACTGCTATGGAGCTCATGGGACAATCTTCCAGGTATTATTTTACGATTATTTTAACGTCAAGTTACATAGACCGATAAAATGTTACATGGAAGATGCTATGTGCTTATCTATCTATGATGATGAAATTAAAGGATTAAGCTGCAAAAATCACCTCTCTATTACTGCAATTGCACCATTCACCTGTTAAGGTTAACATACTCCAAATTTTTCTTCTTTGAATCTAAACCGCATTGTGAGAAGTTGTTATTACAACTTTATAATGTCATGAAGGGCTAAGAGGACTTCTGTAACATAAACTTTATAGTGCAGAGGATTGAAGATGTGAAATGATGTTCGACGACGCGGTTGGCGCAGTGGTAAAGCAGCTGCCTACTCAGCCGACGTTCCTGGGTTCGAATCCCAGTAAGGGCAAATATTTGGGCGATGAACTCGAATATTTGTGCCTGGGTCATAGATGTTATTTGTATTTAAGTATGTATTTATCTATAGAAGTATGTTATCATGTCCATAACACAAGCCTATAAGAGCCGTGGGAGTAGATTGATTTATGTGAGGTTGTCTGATATTTATATAAAAAAAAACATTATTTGCTTGACCACTAACCAGGCTGCGTCTGTGAAGCCCAAAAGAAGTGCATTTTCTGCTCCAGTGAACAATTATGATGAAATTAACTGATACATTTTGTGGCCATGAATTAAAAAAACATTAATTTAAAAAACGGATACAGCCAGGCTTTTCCTTTACCCCTTCAAATATTTATTTTATGATTATAGGATGCCCAAAGAAGAGATAATAGAATTCATCACATCATGCCAGGACAGTGAGAGCGGAGGCATCTCCGCAAGCATAGGACACGACCCACACATGTTATATACATTAAGTGCAGTACAGGTAAAGCTAAATATGTAGAACTACTTTCATATTGTTATTTTTTTTATTCACAAACTGACCTACGATTGACCTATCACCTGATGGTAAGTGACTATGCGGTTGAGGATGTAGCTCGCCGGTTCAGTAAAAGCCTATTCAATATTCCCCTGAAGGACCCAAATGATAAGTTTCTGGAGTTCCATTCCTTAGCGGTTCGCATTAAAAATGATTTTCTTCATTGTTGCCTCACCAATAAGGATTACGATGATGAGATATGCTGAGTGGACTGCCCGGTGCATGCTGCCGCCCACTGCACTTTTTGTGCACATCTGCTATCAATTTGCCCCTATCGTATTCTGCTTCTCCAGACAGTGCTTTGAGGACCGCATATGGGTCAGGCTCAGGAGCGTTTCAACTGCTTTATCCCTTGTGTTAGTAAATTTAGACAAATATCATCTTATTTTTGGAGTCCATCACAATTCGCAAAAAGCACTCTGTTATAAGCTCACCAATAACCAAAAATAATGTTAATTGTTAGTGGAAACAACACAAGTCGAGGAGCGTTTAAAACGCTCCTGGGCCTTATCCATGAAATGCCAATATTGATAGCCAGGTAAAACAAGATGGAAACTAGAGGCAATAATATATTTCTCGTTTTCAGATACTAGCTTTATATGACAGACTGGATGCAATAGATGTGGAGGGAGTAGTTCGATATGTGAAGTCCATGCAACAAGAGGATGGCAGCTTCTATGGTAGTGTATCTGTATATTTTTATTTATGTATGTTTATCACTGACTGAATCGTACGAGTTCCGATTAATTTAATCTCGATTAAGTTAATCGTCGATAAATTTTTAGTGATTACATTTTGAATCAATTAATTAATTCGATTAATTTTTTTCTCGATTAATATTGGGAAAAATGAAATATATTTTAGTCTAAGTCCCTGCCTAGAACATTTTAGAGTACTGCAATATAAAAACCATCTTGTATTACTGTAACAAGAGGGAAGAGGGAACGGTCGGATACAAAGGTATCCGAACGGTTTGAACTGGGTCTTTTTAAGGAAAAAGACCCAGTTCAAACCGTTTCTAAAGGTACCTTTTCAGTCCCTGGACAAGACATGTATTTTTTTTTAAAACACGAATGAGCGTGTTCCAACTTTTAATCGAGAATTAATCGTAAAATTTAATCGATGAAAATGACGATTAGTTAATCGTTAATCGAAGACTGAATTTAATCTAGATTAAATTACTCGCGTTTTTTTTTTATTTTAACTTTTTTTAGTCGATTAATAATGATAATTCCCATCTCTGAGTACAACAATATTCTTAGCATTCCAACGAATTGAGAACCTTTTTGTTTTGTTAAATCCGTTAAAATGCGTCGCAAGAACGTCTTAAATTATCATATTGAATAAGGTCATTCCTCAAAAAAAAATGTTTTGTGTATATAATTATATATAATTATATTAATATTATTTGTAATTATATATAACTACACAAAAGTTGTACGTCATTTTTATCCATATCAACTAATAAAATTAGTTTAATTTGTCCTCGCACTAAGTAAAAGCCAGTACAATTTGCCTTCACCTATCCGGGGTTTGCTAATTAGCGCGTTCCACGTCAATTTGAGATTTCGGGACAATCATGACAAAGTCTTTATAGACATTATTCAGATTTTGAGTTGTCATTTCAGTAATGTGTAAATATACATCATCATGCATTGAAGGGCTAATGACATTCACATGCCTAACGGTACAATGTATTAAGGAACCATGTTATTACTGTAAAACACACTGTTTGTCTACAGAGTATCACATACTCTGGTGAATAAATATCCTTCATTAATTTATCATGTACCTTCCTATATTTCCAGGAGATAAATGGGGCGAGGTGGACACTCGATTTACGTTCTGTGCGGTGATGTGCCTGTCGCTACTTCATCAGTTAGACGCCATCAATGTCAACAAAGCTGTTGAGTTTGTGCTCAGCTGTATGAACTTTGATGGAGGCTTCGGCTCGAAACCTGGCTCCGAGAGCCATGCTGGTAAATAATTATATTATAACAACATGGCATTTCGTCATTATATAAAATAAATTAAGAGGCCTTATTCCTTTTATTTTATTTTCATATTATTTATTTATTAATTATTCAAATAAGTTACACAGCATTACAGTAAAAACCAAGGCACTGTGGACTACAAAAAATACATATGAACAAAGACTTAAAACTAGTTAGACTTAGGCGACACAATGGCGTGGCTCCGTTGCGTCGTCCTATTATGACAAAAATATTGATAATTTCAACCAACTTTTTGAAGTGAATAAATTTTTTCACCGAGTTCTAGGTAGTAACATACCTAGCTTTTTCATGCTTTCATTGCGTGCAGTCGAAAATAAGTCGAAAACACTAATTTCCCGCGTTAATTTTGTCAATTGCGAGTATTACAAACAAAAAATATCAATGGTTTCAAATATACATAAATCCCAAGAATAAATCCCAATAGCCCTGTAATATGTTAAAAAACATGTTTGATCATAGATAAGAATTTCTAAAACAATCAGCATTTTAAAAGGAATAAGGCCTCTTAAGACTGTTGCTTGCGTAAATCTCATGCTACTAGTTTGATACTAGTCCCTTTCTTACGTGTTATTACACTTATTACACTCTAATACTTAGGTCTTATTAGTGGAAATTCATTAGGCGCATTCTTTAATTACATAAGAACCTCGACCTCTCTACCGCCATGTAAGAAAATTCTCATACCAATCTTCTCAATCCCCTTTGGACCTTTACGTAATTAATAAATGGCCCCTAATAAGTGCCGTAAATAATTGTACTACTTACCCATAGTGAATTTTTCATCACATTTGCTCGTAAAAGATGGTATTACATGCAGGTGTACTGAATGACAAAGGCCTATATAGTTCCCGCGGGAGTTATAAATTGTTATAACTCCCTCGGGAGTTATGGTTTTAGTTTTAAAAATATAGTACGCACTCGCAGATTACTTCAGACTAAGGAGGTGTCAATCCAGCCTTTTTTGTTGTATCAACAAAACTTGCCTACCAGCAAATTTTATTGTGTATTGAATTAATACTGTATATGTAACTGCATTAATATTTATGTTTTACAATTATTTATTTGTATTTTGAAATAATTTTACTAAATTAAATTTTGAATTATCGTTAGGTACAATCTGGTAGTATAGCCTGTCAAGTTTCTAAACGAAACGCAGTTCTTAGCATTATCTGTGGTAGACGACACAAAAAAAAGGAAAAAAGTTATAAAATTATTGGTAGGAACTATTTAGTTTTGTAACAAACTTACTGTTCATATTTAAGTTTTATAATATTACGCTGTTTATTATTGCTGCATAATATTGCTAATTGTTATTTGTTTGATAATAGATGGTAAGATTCTGTGTATATTTGTTTTCTGTTTTAAGCTGATGGCCGTTTTGCTAGTGCTTATAGTAAATAAAAAAAAATATATACAGAAAAAAGTTGATTGTCAGTCGTTATCGTTTAATGTTTATTTTTGGCTTATTTATTTGTTATTTACTCCAAAATGTGATGAAAAATATTGTGTGTAAGGCGGGTAGTAAGGGGATTACGAACTCAGGACATTAAAAGCCCTCCGCCTTCGGCGTCGGGCTTCTAATAGACCTTCGTTAGTAATCCCCTACTTACTACCCTTATGACACAATATACTATTCACTTCTCCTGCTCAAAAGTAGATTGTATTTTACATTCGCGAAGCGGGGCTGGCTCCTGGTGGGTGTTTATGTCTAGGGAGAGTGACGAGCCCAGAGCGCTGCCATGGCTAAGGTCATTTTAAAGTATTTTTTTTATTTTCTCGCAGTCGTAGTGAAAAGCAGAGGGTTTAATTAACACGTGGCTAAAAGCCATTCGGGCACTCAGAATATATTTCTCGCTCGCTTCGCTGGCCCGTCCAAATAATCACTTCGTGTCACAATGGCTGGTTTTTAACCCTTTGTCAAACAGTCTACTATAAAATGCGAAGTCTACATAGAAAACTACCGTGACTCTCAGACATATTAAAATACATAAACGTTTACTCACGTGTTCACACTGACAGTGTTCGGTTGGCGCCGCCGCGACTGATCGGCTCTCCTGATGATGAATCGTGTTCCGACTCGAAACATTTCGAGCGTAATTCGACTTCTACGATATAATGAACTTTATTCTGCAAGTAGGCCTCAAGGGCACTTTTACAAGTTTTACATGTCTGAGTCTACCGGCATTTCACAAGAGAAGACCACTGTTGACAAGAAACTCAACAGTCAGTAATTTTTTCAGAAACTTACTTAACTATTACTGTACTTAACTTAACTTAGTTTGTACCTATCTTAAGAATTTAGGCGTACCTATACGTAGTCCTCGAAGATAACAAATAAAATGGAAACTGCAAGAAAGTATGAAAGTCTGTCACAATTTATGTAGGTTTGATATGCTTTCTTATTAGAACTGTGTCACTTAAACTAGTCAGGTACAATCTAACACGAATTAAGGAGTCAGTTACTTGGTTTCTGGTTCAGGCCATGCATTTTTTACGACGTGAGTGAACCCGTTTTTTACTTTAAAATGCCAAGTCGTCTATTCATCCTATCATTTGTTAAATAATAATGAGCTGTACACATATCGGCATTGCTTTCTTAGATCCTTTTCTTTTCTCTTTCTTCGCTAACGGTCTGCAGTGACATTGACAGCACTTTCTGTCAATGTCATTGTCTTGGCACTGTTCAGTCTTAGAGTGCAGCCGTGTGTGTGCGGTTCACCGTAGCGTGACCTATAGGTTACACCGGAAGACCCGAGCTAGCATGTATGCTGCGGTGTGACCTTTTCGTGGCATACACACCTACGATTTTATTTTATTTCTATTGTGTTGTCCATTTTGTGTATGTTTACAAATAATTTTTCATTCATTCATCCCTTCATTAATAGACGCCTCTATACATGTCCCAGGTCTAATCTACTGCTGTGTGGGCACGCTGTCGATTTGCAAGCGCATGGACGCGCTGCGAGCCGACGAGCTGGCGTGGTGGCTGTGCGAGCGGCAGCTGCCCAGCGGCGGTCTCAATGGCAGGCCTGAGAAACTCCCCGACTTGTGTTACTCGTGGTAATGTCTCCATAACTCAAGTTTATCAATAATAATAATAATACATGACAGGCAGGGGGAGCATCCGCATGGTGTACCCCTTACATTTCATTAAATTGTCGAAAGGGCCTCTGCACGTTGGCTTCGGCTCCGTGCACGCCTCCCCAAGGTCCGGGACACCATTATCCCGTGAATGGGTGCGACATACAAATAATAATACTAGCACTTCCGACACAATAAAAGTGTAATTAAGACCTGACCTGAAATATATGAGGATGCGCCATATTGCGGAATTTCACTGTAACTAATTTCATACACTGGCAATGATCTTACGATGGCTTGTCAACAATGTCATTCGTGGTGGTTTCTTTAAAGGACAAATATGTAAAAATATCCAAAGAAAATGAAAACCGTTCACAGTCGTGAACGTAATATTATAAATAAAGTGTACACGTGTACTACACGAAAAACAGCCAGGAAAAGAGTGCATTCCATTAAATGATAATTACGAGGAACTGACAGGTATTTAAACTAATGTCATGTCAGTGCGGTTGCGATTGGTTGAAAAATTGTTGCCATATAGATCTTATAAAGCGACCTCTTGACAATCCTCATATATTTCTGGTCAGGCTTTACAGTTTTGACGTGATAACGTCTTATACATCGATGAACGCCGGCTGCACGCACGAAAAAGCATACCACTGTGACCCGTACAGTACATTTGTGACGCTCAGGCGGAACGGGACAATGAGTCATTGTCACATTCCGCCTGAGCGTCACAAGCCGAACGCTTAGGCCGATCGTGCCTCTCTATCGCTTGTTCCGCGCTCTCGCTTGCACGCTCGGCCTAAGCGTTCGGCGTGTGACGCATCTATCTCTCTTCCACTCCATCGGGCGGCATACGTTATGACGTAAAATTATCGTCCGTAAACCGACTATACAGACAACCAATTTTTTAGTTCCTATTCATACATTTGGGTTTTTCTCCACTTTTGTATATCTGTTTGCCAATAGGGGATGCGACTGATGTTGAATACTACAACATAGTGTAGTGATATGAATAAAATTAGCTCAGCTCAGTATGTCATCAAACAAAAAATATATATATATTTCTTGAAATATGTGACTCAAAAGTAGGTATGTTTTTTTTTTAATCTAAATGAATTTTTTAAATTGTTTTCAGTCCTCATAATTTAACAAAACAATAATTGTATGACAACATAAAAGCACTTTTTCACGGCGAAAACGGCAAATTATTTATTGTTCCCATACAAATATTGGTACCCCACCCACAGATGACGTAATATGTAGGTAGGCCAATTGTAAGGAGCGTTTTAGTGCTCTATAGGAATGTTGAACTTTGACGGTCATTTCTGACTTTTAGAGCAGTGTAAGTGTAGGTAGTCCCATATAAACATAAGATCCCAATAAAAAATACAATCGATTGGCATCCTCAAAAAAAATTGTTCACACGCCTATTGGCAAAGCCTCCTCCAATCTTCTTCACTAGCCTATCGATGGCCACTCTACCCTACGTTGTTCCTGCTACCTGTCTAATGTCGTCATCCCACCTTTACTGTGGCCTTCCCCTTCTCCTTTACCCTTCTCTTGGGTACCAGAGTGTGACTATTTTGCTCCATTTCTCTCTTTCTCTCCATTTCTCTCAATACCCTGAGCTTTTTAATGTCCATAGCTAAGAAACCAGATTTCCCTCTATGGATTGGTCAATCTTTGAACAGTTTCTAAACACTTGTTCCTTGAGTCAATTCAAACCTTTAATTTAAACTAAGAAACTAAAGGTGATTTCTTCAAATGCGCTTAAAAGTCAACGGAGTAGGACCCAACCCAAGTAGCAAGATAAGTAGTTATTAAAGAAAATTAGATCATATTTTTGACATATTGGTCCTGGGTTATGATGATTATGATTATGATGTTGAAAATGGTTTAATTGACAACATTTAAAATTTTCAATTCAACATTAAATGCATACAATTACACTATTATTTTTTCTGAAATGACGTAATCAGCAATGAAATCCACGTCAGTGAGTTTTCGGGAGAATCTTGACAAAGTCTTTATTGACAATATTCAGATTTCGACTTGTGTCAATTCAGTAACGAAGATATACATCATCAATTCATCATGAATTTAAGGGTAAACTAATTTTTATTTGATTTAATGACTAGTTTTTTTTTTAATATTATTAAAATATGAAAGCAGCGTCATCTAAGAATCGGCCCTCTACATGACGTCACCTCGTGGAAATTTTTACAGTCACGACATACAAAAAGAACAGTATTACAATTTCCATACTAAAACCGCCTTAGTAATAGTCCGACTGTATGATCTTCGGCGCTCTGACCAATTACTGGTCGTCTGCGTTCTTTTACAATGAGTAACTTTTCAAATTAATTTTTCAATCACAAATTGGGATATTTTCGAAAATATTCGAAATTGTAGTTGGAAGAGATCCCTTATAGGGATAAGTTCGCCTTTGTACCTATATGTTATTTTTAATAGATGTATTTTTAACTGTTTTTGTGTACAATAGAGTGTTTACTTACTTATATTCAATTTTTTATCCTTTATTTGATAATATGTATAAAAAGCCTGGTAAAAAAAAATGTTGTCAATTGATTCAGGGATGTCGCGTGGCCTATACCTTACCTAAAACGAAACAAAAGAATACATCTCTGTTCTAGGTGGGTAATGTCATCACTAACAATGTTGAACCGGATACACTGGGTCGACAAGAAAGCTCTAGAAGATTTCATCCTAGCCTGCCAGGATGCGGAAACGGGGGGTTTCAGCGACAGACCTGGGGATATAACCGACCCATTCCACACCCTGTTCGGCCTCACCGGCCTCTCCTTACTCGGCAACACCAACATCAAAGCTGTCAACCCTACGTATTGCCTGCCTCAAGAAACCATTGATAGGTTAAGATTGGAACCACAAGTGTTACACGTTTAATTATAAGTGAAAGTATTTATGATATTACTATTTATTATTTATGCGCAAATTTGTATATTGTACCGAGAGTAATAAATCGTTTTGATATGAGCGTTTTTTTTTATGCACTCCTTGTATAGAGTAATCTTTAAGTAATTCTCCTTACATAGTAACAACGCCAAGTTTGCACAGAAATATAAAAACAGTGTAATCTTGTTAAGATGACTCTACCAACCCCCAAGAAATACTACTGGAAATAATGCCTGGATATGCTTTGAATATGAAGGTACGGTCACAGATTAATATAATAGTTCTTTACGGTGAGGATGGAATGCAATTTTGAAACTGCATAAATAGACGTACGATTTAATTGTATTAACTTTTTTATATTGGAACGCAGCTTTACAGTGACAGTGACAATTACCTCATGACTTTGACAGACAGAAGATTTTGAGGTTATAAAAAGTACAAATAGAATAGAAACGTAAACAATAACTGAAGTTATGAAATTGTATGGAAAAGTTGGTTATTTTGTATTAAAATACCAGAAAACATGAATTGTTTAAAGTTTTTATTAATTAGCATATGTGTTAACTCATTTTCGCTTTTTATTATCCTTGTTTATTATGGAAACATGATTATTTCCTACAATGAAAAATTGGATTCAGAATACGACTATATTATTGGTAAGATAACTAATTGATGAATATCTAGATCTTTGTTATACTTATTTCTTTCTCAACTATATTTTGCACTTATGCGTTCTAATATATCTCTAAATTAGCGAAGTGATATCTCATACAAAAGTTTGATTGTTTTTTTTAGTTGGATCTGGAACAGCCGGCTCCTTGATAGCGCACAGGTTGGCTACAGAAACAAACTTTACATTCATTGTGCTAGAGGCAGGAGGGCAAAGTAATTTACTCTTTGATATACCAGTGCTTGGCCCTTTACTATATGGATCAGTATATGATTGGCAGTATGAGACAGTACCACAGACCTCTGCTTGCATGGCGATGAAAAATAGGGTAAGATTTTATTCAACTTTTGTAATATTGAGTTGAGTACCTACTTAGTTAAATATTGAGCATAGTGAAAACATTATAAGATTTTGATATTAGAATTCAGTAACTGTATTTTACCAAATTGCACACAACACAACCAAATGTATCTGATTACTAGTCTGTTTGATATGACTGTGGCTGTGAACAAATTCAATAGTAACAAAATGTGCACTTGAATATGCTCATTACTTTAACAAGAAATTAATACTGTTTGAACTGATTAATTTCCTAATTATGAGTATTTTTTTAGAAATGTAAACTAATCCAAGGGAAGATAGTTGGTGGTTCTTCAAAACTGAACAACATGGTACATGTGAGGGGCAACATATCCCATTATGAGAAATGGTTCCACGGTAAACACAGTTTACAGCATATAAGAGAACAGTTTGATTTTGTTGAAGAAAAGTTTCTTCACATAGACAATTTGTTACATCAAAGTGAATTAGCAGATGCGATGTTAAATGCTTCCAAAGAATTAGGATTTGAAAAATATAATAAATTTATGAAAAGTACATTAAGTCAAATAAAAGGTAAGAGATGGTCCATGTCTGATAATTTAGATAGTAAGCATATTGTTACAAATGCATTGGTAACTAAAATTTTAATGAAACACAATATAGCTTATGGAGTGAGTGTACTAAAATCAGGAAAAGAGATTAATTTGTATGCTAGAAAGGGTGTTATAGTTTCAGCAGGTACTTATAATACTCCTCAAATATTGCAGTTATCAGGAATCGGACCTAAAGTACTCTTAAACTCATTAGATATACCTCTAGTACAAGATTTGCCTGTGGGAGAAAATCTCCAAGACCATATCACAACTGGCTTAGATTTACTTTTGTTTAATCAATCTTTGAGAGTCAATGCTTTAAGAGTCCTCAACATCATGAATGTTTATGATTACTTTTTAAATGGCCAAGGGCCGTTCACATCACCAGGTTGTGAGGTTGTAGGTTTTTTGTCAACCAATAATGAAAAAATACCTGATTTGCAGTTCATGGTGTTGCCAGTTGGCATAGCTTCAGATGGGGGCAGCCACTTGATGAAATCTTTAGGACTCGAAGATGATGTCTGGAATAATTATTTTGCTAAATTATTTGATAAGCATACAGCAACAATTTTACCTATTGTCTTACATCCGAAAAGCAAAGGCACTGTTTATATTAATAGTAAAAATCCCGAAATGCCTCCATTGGTTGATCCAAAATTCTTTGAACAAAAAGAAGATTTGCATATTTTAAGGAATGGTCTGAAAAAAGTCATCAAATTTATATCAACAAAATCAATACAGCATATTGGTGGTTTTGTCAATACAATGCCTTTTCCAGGGTGTGAGGGGTATATTATTTTCTCTGATGCATATTTGGATTGTTATATAAGGCATTTAACTCTGACTAGCTATCACCCTGTTGGGACGTGTTCTATGGGACTTTCAAGTTCAGATTCTGTTGTTGACACCTCATTTAGAGTACATGGAGTAAAAAGGCTGTATGTTGCTGATGGTTCAGTGTTGCCAACATTACCCAGTGGCAATATCAATGCTGCTATAGCTATGATGGCTAGCATGTTTTATGACACAAATATAAAGATAAAAAATAATGTTTGTTATACAAATTATTTGATATATGAATATGTTTATAATATTTGTTTAGATGGGAAACTGTGATAGTAAAAGATACGCATTATTTTTAAAATTTATTTTGAAGTATTTAAGGACACTTCTAACATGAAATATTAGATATTACATGACATTTTGAGCCACAATTACAAAACAACCATTTCAATCTCATGTAGGAAATCCAACTACAAAAGTATTACAATATTAAGGCCAGTGGTTGCCTCTCCCTATTGCGAATGAATTCCAACAACGCCTAGAAACCACAGTACCAATTGTTGCAGACCCCTGGCCTTTTTGACATGACATGTCCATTATATAAAATGTATTAATTGTTTCACAATTCACTAAGAAAACTAAAGAAATAGAGTAGGTACTAAATTAAAATAAAAACATGCATATTGCAATGACTAGACACAGTTACATAATTACTACCTAAATACAAAGGTCGCAAAATCTATATTTAGCAAGAGATTTAGAATTACTTCTAATTCAGGTAGAACTTGTCAAAACAATTGAGTATTGATTTTCAACCGCAGGAAGCTTGATTAAATTTCAGAGTACAGTCGAGTTCACAAGTGTATACAATATCTTATTTAATTGAATTATGTATGAAGAATATATAAAGTTTACATGCTTGTGATAGCGACTGTACACATAAGACACAATGTGCTTTGACTTTTACCTACCTCGATCTTGTTCACTTTTTTGCTCTTTTACTGAGCTCAGAATCCCAGTATTTCTACGTATTTGGAATTAACAACTCTAAATAGCTGCGGGCGAATCAACTTTTTGATCGACTTTCGTCTCTAGCGTTACTCAAAATGTCTCTGGAGTTACTACATTATTTTCTGTTTATTAGGTTGTAACAGGGGAGGATATTGAACGTCTTGAGGTAAAACATAAAGAAGCCATTATCTTATCATTCTTAGGTGGAATTTCACAGTGTAGTTTAGGTAAACGTTGTGGACAGATTTGTGTCGGTCAATTAGTTGATTCGCCCAGGTAACTGACGTTTTTAGAGTTTATTATATTAGATCGATTTGTGCTTTTTATGTATTTATTTATTCATACCATTTTATCTACTCCATGATTACGACTAATTACTAAAACATTTAAACACTCGTCACCTGGCGTACCTACACAGATAACAAGCAAACATTTCTGCAATTTTCACAACTTTTTGTAACAATAATTACTTTCTCTTACATATTAGGTATAGGCACAAAAATCTACTATATATGTGCAATAACACACGGACGGATGGTGTACCTACATTACATTTTTATTGCCTAATTTACAATCCATACTACGTATTTCATAAATATAAGAAGTTTTTTTGGTACAATAGGAAAAACAAAAAAGCGAAAACTATTGTGAAAGGCACGATACTTATTACACTCTAATTTTATTACTCTCTTTGTAATTTTTCTTTTATGGTACCTACCAACTTTAAATTTTAATTTTTTGATGAAAACCAACACATTCAATCGTAGTTGTATATCTTTCTTGTATGATTTTGTAGATCAAACGTGATTGCAATATTTAAATATAGAAACTACACTTGAGCACGTCACATTTCTAATATAAAACATACAGTAATACAAACATTTCCAAAACATAATTATAATTACTCCGGGATTTGCTAAAAGTAAACAATTTGCTTAAATTTCAAATACCCTACAATCATATTGCAACCTCAAAAGGACAGAACCTAATACTAATAAAAATATTGCTGCCATTTACAATAAATACTACAATACATTTGTAAATAATTATATATTGTGACATTGTATACTTAGTGCTGAGCAAACTATGACGCAGCAGCTGCGTATTACATAATACTGGACGGATGTCTGATACTCGAGGCATAATTAGCCAGGTAATTCTGCACTGCACACTCCTTTAACCTGGTCGATAATTTGTAAATAAATATGACACGGTAATTTCTTTAACCTCTACCAGGTAATTTATGAATGAATAAGACATGATTATCATGTCGCTATTAATAACCCCACAATTTAACTATAACATTAATCGTCACTGAATGATTATTATTTCTTTGTTATTTGATCAGTTTGAGCTCTGTATAATGCAAAATTAGTGAAACACGATAATGGAAGCTTACAATTTACCGATCAACAAACACGCCCGTCATTGGCGAATCAACTTTTTGACCGGCATAAATCCACCCACAACTTTTAAACGTTGAATGTCACTTTTGAATAAGTGCGTCTTTGTTTAAATTTATAGTGTAGGTACATTAAAATGCTCAATGTCCCAGCTGTTAAACCTAATAAACAGAAAATATGTAAGTATATTAGAAGTCCGATTTGTGTACAACAAATGAAGCGAAAAATGTAATGGTTCAGGCAGGGTTCGAACCCGCGTCTCCAACGGCTCTCCGCACCAACACGGGCGTCCTACCTATTGCACCACTGAACCTGATGCGAGAGTCATTGAATTTTTCAACCAGTTGCTTCTAATTTCACAAGTCCGATTTCTTGGTAACTCTGAGATACATTTTGAGGGCATGTATTTAACCTATTGACCGCCAAGCGGTCTAGCAATTTACCGTGCCACTGACGCCAGAGTAAAAAAAAGAAGATGTGCCCCAAAAATCAACAGGGATTGAAAAATACTTGTAGCGGTTAGAATTACAAAGTTTTTGATCATTGAAATTTGGACGGCTGTGGCCGACGTGGCGTCAGGGGCACGATTTTTTGTTGACAGCCACAGCCGACTGTGGCGCTCAAAAGGTTAAATCGATATCTGTATATTCCCTTTTTTCGATCAAAATATTTGAAAGTTTCACCAAAAATACTGACTTGCACACTAAATAATGCGAATTCAATATACTATATAAAGGTATTTGCAAAACTGTTTTACTGGATATAAAAAAAAAACTAACCTAACCTAACCCGGCCGAGTCGGATCTTAGTGTGCTGTGCGGGGATAATTAGTGTGCAAGTCAGTATTTTTGGTGAAACTTTCAAATATATCCGATGTACGAACCATATTTTTGGTGTGAATTCGGTTAAAAAGGTCATCTCGTTTTGTACGATGTTTAAGTTTTCTTAGTAGGACATGTTCAGTTAATCAATTGTTTTTTTTGCACAGCATTAGTTTTTCTGGTATGCATTCAGTTAATTAGTGTAGGTACTGAAAAAATATACAGATGTGCATTTAAATATATCCCCATTTTGAGTAACCGGAGACTGTCGTAAATGTTGGTCAAAAAGTTGATTCTCCCTACTCCTAAGTACGAAGTATAATCTTCGTAACGTGCCTTCCTTCTTATTCAAATATTGTTTTACAGGAGATCGATAGGGATGGCACGGACGAACTAAGGACTAACCCTTTTAAAGGTCATATTGTGGAAGGTACTCTTGACCAGGTTAAAGACTAAAATGCAGAGAAATTTCCTTCACAACACTCGTATATAAAAAGCTTACTTATCTCTAAAATCTAAAATACATTGTACGTCATAATACTGAGCGGTAAATCGTCGCATTTATTACCATTTTAAGGTAACCGATTGTACAGTCAGCATCAACAGTATTAGCTGTCAATTTTTGTATAAGTACAATTTGACATATGCAAGTAGTAAAATTGTTAGCCTACTTTTGATACTGACTGTACTTTGAATATTCGGACAGCGTTATTTTTCTAAGATATAAGTTATAGGGTTATACATAATCTTTCACATATTTGGTGGCTACCGCAAAGTCCGTAATTGGATCTTCGTATCGTGTTATAAATCAAATTTTACTCCCAGTTAAGTAATTTCGAGCATAATATTACGGCAAAATAGCTCCCCTTTTCTACATTTATATTTCTTTTAGAGGTAGGTACTTCCACTGGCGAAAGAAGGTGGTGCAATACCTTAGTTTGTCGTACTAACATACAAAAAATTCCTGAGACTGCACACCCTAATACTGAGGATGTAGCCGTAGGTAAGCGACCTCACCACGCCTAAATGGGTGAATGGGTGGTGGTATTTACACTGGCTAGGTATCCACAGGTGACAGGATACTATTTACCTTTATCCCACCACGAAGAAGTAATATAACGGATATATTTATTACTTTCGAGCGGAAAAAGTAAAACGTCACATACAATGTAATTTCTATACTATTATAAACATGAACAGGAAAAATCGTAATAACGCGATGCAGACTCGTATTCTGTTTTGTATGAACGCGCATCTGTTTGTCATAATCATTCCCGCCACTACGTGCACTTCAGCTCGTTTGTGGTGCGCGTGCCGCGGCCGCTGCAGGACACCATCGCAAGTGCAGACTTCTGGCCGAAGGGTGTTGTGTTTCGGCAGTTCCGGGGCAATCTGCCGAATCCTGCACCAGATCAGACGACGCAACGGAGCCACGCTGTTACGTCGCCTAAATCAAATTAGATTTAAGTTTTTTTGTTTTGTAATGTAATTTTGTAGTTCACAGTGCCTTGGTTTATTTACTGTTATGCTGTGTAACTAATTTAAATAAATAAATAATTTCTTAGTCCTCTCATCACGCCGAAACAGCTGGACAAATATTACGAGGGCTCTGCTACTTATGTATGTATGTAAACACTTTATTGTACATAAAAACAAGAAAAACACATTACAAAAGAATAAGCATCTCCAAAGACGAACTTATCCCTTTAAGGGATCTCTTCCAGTTAACCTTTGAGCAAATGAGTGCTAAACACAAATTTAAATGGTAGACAAACCAAGCAACATGTACAATACAAAGGAGTATAACTATACCAGAATATATATGAAAATGCAAAACCCAACAGAGAGAGAGAGATAGGCAACAGTCAATATATACATATTGCATAATATCTATATAAAAACATATACATAATATTCAACATAAATAAAATTATAATTATACCAAAAACGGCAACCTAATCATTCTTATGTATCCGGAATACAAAAAATAAACAAATGTATAGTATAGGGGTAAATAGTTATGGTTATATTGTTTTTCAAATTGTTCTCCGTGATGAACGGCGACGGCATCTTCGCGGGTCGAATATCGTTGACCACGTAATTTATTCATTACATTTGGGAATAAATAAAAATCATTGGGTGCCAAATCAGAGCTGTATATATAATCTATATTTTGACCTTCCAAAACTGTAGCCACATGGCCATTAATAGGTACCTATCAAAAAAGCAAGCCACCATATCCTTCAACGTGCTTTTTGCACACATTTTTTTAGGGTTCCGTAGAACCCGTATAGTTTCACCATGTCCGTCTGTCCGTCCGTCCGAGGCTTAGCTCCTTGATCATTTGTACTAGAAAGCTGAAATTTGGTATGAGTATGTGTACCTATGTATCGCGCCGACAAAACGGTAAAATAAAAAATAAAATAAAAACATTTTTTCGGGTACCTCTCATAAACCTAAAGTGGGGGTGATTTTTTTTTCGTTTCAACACTAGTTGTTGGGGTGTCGTTGAATAGGTCTTTTAAAAATAATAGGGGTCTCCAAACATTATTTTTTGATAGTCAGCAGTTTTGTAAATATTCGCTACGGAAATCCAAAAAATAGCGTCGTCCCCCCCTCTAACTTTTCAACCACGGGTCAAAAAATTATGGAAAAGTTTATGGAAATGAGTTATAAGAAGGGGACTTTCAATGAAAACTATATTGAATAAAATTGGTCGAGCCGTTTTTGAGTTACCTATCGCAAAATTTCATAATTTTCTTAAAATGACGTAAGTGTCGCGCGGTGTCCTTATTCTTTTATTCTTATATTCGTTAAGTGCCATACTGCATTAAAACATTCTACCCAATCTGGCGCGCATAATCGATAACTTCCAGAAGGTAATAAGTAATTACAGTGACTTTGCGTTTACGACCTTTTTATAGAGCTTGAAATATTTCTCGTAATTTAATACTCGGGCTTAAAACCGCTGCTTTTCAAGTGTCATCGCATTGGCGGGAAATTTTACCAAATTTTCTACAACTTTGTATAGGTAATGACAATGACAAGACAAGTTATTACTCATAAATTGTCATTGCCATTAAATTATTAAAAAGGTTGTAAGCTCACAAATACAGATTAGTAGGGTGACAAGGAATTTAAGGCAAAATTGGTTTAAAAATAAAAATTATCATAGAAAAATAAAAGTTTGTTTTCATGTAATTACGACTTCAACATGACCGCCATCATTTACTGAGTTAGAAAAGTTGGTACCTGATCACCGATTAAAAATCATCGTGTATATATCCAAAGTCGCCTCTATTCGCGATACGTAACATGTCAATCATGCATTATAAGTTTTCGCACGGCTTTAATATTTTGTGGGACAACGACCGATATTGGGCGACCTTCCTTGACTTCGTCCGTGAGCATACTACGTCCGCGATTGAACTCACTAAACCAGTGATACACGGTGGTTTTTGACGGAGCTTCATCACTAAAAGTCGAAATTAATTGATCTATGCACTGTTGTTGCGTTAAACCACGCCGAAAATCGTAGTAAATCATAGCACAAAAACTTTCACGTGTTGCATTCTTGCAGCGAGATGACATTTTAAACCCGCCAAAACAAAAGACTAGCGTACAAAAATTTATTAAAAACATATACTGGCATGAAAGAAAAGTTAAAATTTTACCGTGGAGGTTAGATATAGCGTCGAAAAAGGTCGAAATCCCGGATTCCGGATACATAAGTAGCAGCCGTCGTAACCAATTTTGGTACAGGGACATCCAAAGATGGTCATAGGATACTTTTTACCCTTAAAGAAAACAAATTACGCGAACGAAGTTGCCCTTTCTAGAAGGTATATAAGCATCTTGACCCAATTTATTATTTATAGCCCCACAAAGGGGTTTTTCAACCCACGCCATATTGAGGATTTTTAGTGGTAGGTACCTACTAATTTATTTTACTGGCAACGACAAATTGATGGTAACAGACGTTGAAAGCCGGTGAATGTCACTGATGTGCACAAAGAAGAAACAGGACCAAATATTCCGCAAATTTCAAGTATTTTTTGCATAATAAAGCCAAAACTATCCACAGTGATGAAAGTCAAGTTTTTTTTAATGGGATTCAGTATTTATTTCGCAAGAAGAACGAAGGATTGAGCATTCCGGTAAACAATATTTTGAATTTGGTAAATGACAAATCCTTGACAAATGGCTATTGACGTTTAATAATGCAAATATGCACATTATTGCCATATGAAATCTGTTTGTAGGCGATACCTAATTATTGGTAATCTCTGTTGCCGTTCCGTTTGATTTCTCTTTATTCATAATTTCAAAATCTTTGTAACTAATTAATTCATGTGCTTACTAAGTAAACTTTACGTTGATTTACTTACAAATTTTCGCCAGTGTAAGAACACCTTTACATTACCCCTTTTCCGTCAAGGTTTCGAATGAATGAAGCGTAGCCGTAGTAAACAACTTAGATAAGTTTACACAACGCGTAGCGATCTACGAGATTACGTCGTAGGCGCTACGCCGTAGGCAACCCACGTGTATCTAAACTTAGATACCTTTTTCACATGTTTATACAGGATGTAGGCATTGATAATGTAACTTGTGAAGCCTTTTATTGGTATTTCATATTGAAATCGATTCGACCTTGCTTAAGGATACACGTCTCAACCGGTAAAATGTAATCCTTATGGGTGAGATCACTTTTGTTGACGCAACAGCTCTGTTGGTACTGAGAATAATTTCTCGATATATTTTCTATACATTGTGGGAAGGATTAAGGGTATTTCCTGAAAATATACAGTAGGTAGCGGAAAAAAATCTATCATATTGAAACTTTAGGATTAATAGGATCCAGGATTCGCATGAAAATTGCCAAAAGCGTAATAAATAATTTGTGTGTGTTATGAATAAAACAGATGTATTTTATTAGTGTAGTTCCAAATATTAGCTAAATGGCGAATTACTGCGTACGTGTTTTTTTTAATCGCAGAATGCCGACGGCGTTATTTAAATAACAATTTGGATAGAAAAATATTGTATTTGACAAAAAATAAATCTTGTTTCGGTACTACTCAACGCCTTTTGCGATTATAAAAGTTTGGCAACTTACGTACAAAATACACCAATATGGTGGATTTTCTCCGCTACAGGAATATTTTTCATTTGGTCTACAATTGACCTGAAACAAAGGTTGCATTCTTATAATTTACGCTTTACTGTATGGAATCATGAAAATATTGAAAATACTTGAAACCTTGTTAATTTTATAGTGCCAAGCTGTTTAAAGTTTATTAGATTTTAGAACTTCGTCCGCAAGAGACTCTTTTTTACCGTAGGCGGGTAAAAGTGTCCTATCTTATGTCCTATTCATCTTTGAATGTTCAGGTATCCGTGAAACATAATTGGGTTGAATCCGTCCAGCTATTTAGGCGTGATGAGTTGACAGAGATTTTTTTACCAAAGCTGGCGCCTGTACCTACATCGCGCTGTTAATGTTTCTGCCTGAAACTCTCCTTAGAAAACCAATTTACGATACAATTTTATAATTGTACAGATAAGGTATTAAAAGTGATCGTAATTTTTAACCCCCGACGGAAAAACATGTGTATCTCTGTATTTGTGTATCTGTCAGTGGCATCGTAGCTCCAAATCGAGTGTGTTTTTCTATCGAGAGACTTCTCCGTGGTGGTTTTTAGCTATGTTTGGTGGAAACAGGACCAGTAGCTTTAATTGGAACAAGTGACAAGATCTTAGCAAATATTGGAGCTAAGAATTCAAATTTTTGTAGTATTTTTGTGTAAATTTTTCCATTTTCTATATCACTAATTGGATGAGGGTCTCATGATGACCAGCTACTTGTGTCTGGGGTGTTTTAAATGACTAATTTAGATAGGTTATCTTTGATCAAACTAGGCCTGTCCACAGTAGCATGCTGGGTTTTTAGTGGGTAAACCGGATCGGCCCGGGAGCCCCACATACCCGTTCCGAACCCCCGTTCGGACGGGATGCGTAATGCATTTTCCCAGCGAAAAAAAAAAGGCCTAATCATTTAATGAGCGTTAACCTTGAGATATTTTGAGCATACTAATACTTTGATTCTAGACAAACATTTTGTCGATCTTTTAATTTTATTTGGACGGCATTACGCGTTTTGAGCTTAAATCTTACAATTATATTTAAAACTTTGCTTAAATCTAAATTGTGCTTTATTGCGTTTGTACAAGCGTAAACAACCTCTTTAATATACGTTAATAATAACATTATTTAATAAGGCCAAAGCTAGCCAAAGCCCTTTTGAACGCCAAGCGATGAAGCCATTCATCGCGCCCCTGACAAAACAGTAAAAAAAAGAAGTGCTTCGAAATCCACAGGAATTGTAAAAATACTCGTACCGGTTTGAATTACGAAGTTTTTTATTTTTGAAATCTGGACATCATTTGACGAAGTTGGTATCTAATGTCATGTCATCACGATATTGTGACTGTGGCGTTCAAAAGGTACCCCATAATCGACTCCCTATTTTACTTGCGTATGCCTTTTAGGTACGTCTTACTATAGCTATGTAAGTATAGTCAAACAATTTAATAGGGACGATCAACGCTATCCTATTCCTATAATACCTAATACCATGACTAGAAATCTAAGTAAGTTTCGACATCAAGTGGTTACCCAAAAACATATATAAATTACTGCCTTGCAACGATAACCCACTTCCACGACTACACAAATATTACACGAAGTACAGTCAATGTTTGATTAGCAAACACACAGTAATTACTTATGACGAAATAGTATGACTTTCAAATGTTGTTTATTTTACTACGATTCGTAAATCCGTTTACAATTGAATCAGATTTTTTTTAGTCTATTTTTATTTTACTACGCTACGAAACATGTCGAAGGCACAAAGATTAAATGCCAAAGAAACTGGACTACAATGCTATCTATCACATTAATTTGAATTTATATTCCTTATCCCTAAAATACCGCTGGAAAGTGGACATGAACGAAGATCAAATCCCTTTTGACGCAGACAAGTTGAAAATCACTCAAAATAGAGAACTTTCCCATCGAACCAAGATCTACCTCAGGTCGCTGAGCCAGCAGGGTAATAAAATAGTATCTCTAAATACCGAATCAACAGAGACGTAGACCTAAACCGATAGCAGTTGGATATCAAGGAACGAATTTTTGAAAGGGGTCGCTTCCATTGGCGAATTTTTTGGCGAAAACATCTCCAATTGGACTTTGACTTCAGCATCAAAGGGAGCACGCGTGAACTAAATAAAATTTCGAAAAATAAGTCAAATCTAAATACGTCTCCTCAAGCCAGTACAAACAACACATAATTTACCTCCAACTACTCGAAGCAGAAGTCCAGGTAGTTGTCCAGAATATCCAGCAAGTTGGACTTGAAGGCGATCCCGTTCGTCGGATCCAGTAGTAGAAAACTAAGGCCATTTTCAGGCTCCAGTACCATATTGATTCCTAGTCCCACATTGAATCAACGTTATATCGGACGATGATAACTCAGGCTGATGGAAGATGCATGCAAACTCACACTACATTTCCCGTCTGTTGCTACTCATCGACTTTTGAGATTGTCTTCATTTAATTAATCGAAGAATTCGGTCACTTACCTATTTATATAACAGACCGAACTTTTCCTGGTCTTTTTTAATGTCTTTTTCTGTCGTTAGACTATCACTTCTCTCCAAAATTAAGTAACGCATATATTTTGCGCCTTCAATGAAGAGTAATGGCAATTGCTAATTTATAATTCTTCTTCAAACTCTCCCAAAAATGTATAAAATCTCCAAAATAAGGATTACTTGAAGCACGAGTCTAGATAGTTGTCCAGCATGTCCAACTGCAGATCGTCCCAATCCGTCGGGTTCAGCAGTAAAGAGCTCAAGTCATCCTCAGGTATCAGCGGGGGTGGAGCCACTGGTTCCACAATCACATTGGCTCCAACATGGGTGCCCAGTGCGATGTCAGGTAACGGAAGCGTAAAGTCAGGCAGATGCAAACTCACGCTATGGCCCATGTCTGTTGCTATCCCTTCAACAACTTGGGGAATGTTGGCCACGGCTGTTCGGTCTTCATTTGTTTTGTCGCACTTCTTTTTCTTGTGTGGTCTGTTGGAAATGCGCTGGGTGCCCTTGAGGTGGGCGAGGTCTAGCTTCCAAAATCCCCCTTTCCCTGGCTCTTGTTTCGAGCGCGCTACTTTTACGAAGACTTTGTTCAGTGATAGGTTGTGCCTTATTGAATTCTGTAAATGAGAAGATCAATTTTAAGAATACGGTAGATAAAAAGTTAGTCGCATAATTATTGGAAGAGCGTTTTTCCAAAAAGTGCACATGATTTTTTTTATACTTGCGTACTATAATCTGTCAATTATAATTTCACAGACAAAATCACAATAATGCACTTTTTAATCCTGTACCAAAATTCTGTACTCTATGGTACCCGCTACAGAACTTTAATATTCATAAGACATCTCTCTACTCAACTCTAATAATTTCAAAAAGAGAACATCAGCATATTTGATTTAAAAAATAGCACGCTACTGTTCACTGATTGGTTGAAATTACTTGTAAAAAAAATTAACCAATCACGAGGCACCCGCCATGACCATCGCGATCATGTTTTTTCTAATAGGTCAGTTTAAGTTGAACGAAAAAGGTTACATCAAAAATAAAAATTCTTAGTGGGGAGTGACGATTAAAGTAAAAAAGAACTGTGTTTTGCTCGTATAAAAAGTATTGTATGAAATAGTTACACAATTATAGTCCGTAAGCCCGCTCCAAGATTGCCTACGTAATATGACATCACGATAAAATGCATGGCACGGTCGAAAAAGTTGTGCTGAGCGAGAATCAAACGATTATCGCACAGAAAATTGGCCGGAAGTTTGAGAAAATCCTTCACTTCCGGTCAAAATTTTAGGGGTGTACTTACGTCATGTGACATCATTACGTGACAGATGGCATCATGTACTAGCCCTTTAATCGTAGATAGTGTAAACATAAGTCTGCCAGTTCTAAAATGGCCGGAAGTGCTTGGCAGACGGGTTCAAAGATGGTCATCGGATACGTTTTCCTACGTTTTGTGGTATCTTGACGAAATTGATTATAAATGTTTTAAAGTAATAGTTTCTCTAAAAATAAATAAGTCTGCCAAGACATATCTGGCCGGAAGTCCTTCAAAAGTGATTTTTTAGGGTTCCGTAGTCAAACTAGGAACCCTTATAGATTTGCCATGTCCGTCGGTTCGTCTGTCCGTCCGCGGCTTAGCTCCGTGACCATTAGTACTAGAAAGCTAAAATTTGGTATGAGTATGTGTATGTATCACGACGATAAAAAGATAAAATGAAAACTAAAAAATCGTATCGTACACCTAAAGTGCGGGTGAATTTATTTTTCTTTCCAACACTAGTGTGTGGGGTGTCGTTGAATAGGTATTTTGAAGATAATAGGGGTCTCCAAACATTATTTTTTGATAAAGTCAGCAGCTTTGTAAATATTCACTCCGGAAGTCCAAATAATAGCGCCCTCACGCTCTTGGCCGGTTTTTAAATATTATACTCGAGTATTAGGGACGTTTGAGCCAACTTCGCCTGATTTTGTTTTATTTATGGGATAACATAACTATAATAACCTAATGATATCGATAACCTTTCTAACAAAAGGACAGAATTTATATCCTTTTGTTAGAAAAAAATATTATCTACATACGGTACTCGTAGTGTTACTCTCTTATTTGCGTTCTTGATCGTATCATGAGCGAACAATATAATATGGCCTCCATATAGAGGACATCCATCTAGAGTAATTTCCTGGTTCGGAAAATTAGAAAAAATATATACATATTAACCCTTTAACGCCATTGTCAAATAAATTCCTAACTCAAATTTATCTAGTATTTCTGAATAATTCCTAATCTCATATGAGATATCGGAACACTCCACAAAATAAATCCACGGTTGACATATTACTTGATATTACCAATTAGGTGTAATCTAATCTGTGCCGATTTAACGTTTATTAAATGTGGGGCTCCCGGCCGATAACACCAGGATAATTCCATTATCACAGGCCTTATCTATCGCTCCTGTAAAGCTAAGCCTAGAATAATCTTTTGCGATTTATTTTAACCGAGATGCATGTTGTCTGCCCCTGTACTAATATAAAATTCTAAAATTGTATTGAAAAACTGTTTTCTACGGAGAGGGAGCATTCAGGAAAAAAACTTAGATTTTTTTATATGTTTGTATGTATTGTTTCATTGTCCTTTCATCACGTCTAAACGGCTGGACCGATTTCAGAAATGTTTGATAGGCACACGGGTAGTTTACTTCAAAAATGAGGGTTATGATTTCTCGACGCGGACATAGTTCGCGGGCACCTATTATATAGTGTGTATGTATTAAACTATTTAAATCAGGTATTGAGGTACTAGTAGATGGTTTTTTTGACACCGTAATCGGGTAAAACGTATCCTATACCCATCTTTGGATGTCTAACTAAACTATCCCTGTACCAAAATTGGTTAAAATCCGTCTAGCCGTTCCGACGTGACGAGCGGACAAAGACTTTTTAACAACAGATGGCGTGATGCTGTAGGGCCGAAATTTATTTTCAAAAGCACGCAGCCAGGTGAAAAACCGACACCAAAATCAAAAAGGCAATTTGACTTTGGCACACAGTGACCTCATAGTATTTCTCTTATGGATTTCATACCATTCCAACATTTGGACAAAAAAAAGTAACAGTAGGCCAAATCACATACCCAGTAATTATAAATATTCGGAGAGTAAAATTAACGATCCTGAAAAAATACCTAATCTAGGTTTTTGAAGAATTGAGAATAACTGCGTTTTAAGAACAGACCCGTGATGACTGCAGATGGAAGCCATCTTTGTGTAATTGGCGCATAGTCCGTTTGATAGACGTTTAGCACTTCCCCTATTTTATTTCAATGAGGCCATGGAAGGATTTTTCAAATTGACATCTGAGAAACATTATTTTTTTTAACTACCTATTTCGAAAAATATCGGACTATAACGGGATTTTGACGGTTAAAATTATTGAGGCGAAAGGGAACAAGCTGTTTTTAGTTGTAAAGCCAGTCGAACCAATTGTGTCTAAGAAGGTAAATGCGTCCTTTGATATAATAGAGACACAACACAACTATACCTACTCTCGCTGTCTTTAGACAGTAGGTACTACATATTTATATTAAAAGAAAGCAGGAGCAGTTATAAAGTGTTGCCGTTCAATGATAAATCACAAGACGCACTTGCCTCCTATGACGCAATTGTCCTGACTGACCTTGATTCGCCAAGACATTTACTATTTAATAAATGAAATAATATGGATTTCACTAACTCACCTGCCAAGTGGGGTCAGCATTCCTATAATACTTGAAGTTCTCCTTTATCCACGTATAAATGGCGGACAGCGTCATCTTGTCATCATTATACCGCATGGCCATGCAAATCAGAGTGCTGTACGAATACGGAGGTTTCTTTTCACTGTTGCTCTGATATTCTTCTCTATTCTCCATAAAATCCTTTTGACACTTCGCTATGGTTTGATTAAATTTCTGCAATCTTGTGTTCTGTGGCTGAGTCTTCACTTGCGGATTGGGTGAGACCGGTGGAATGGGGAACTGCGGAATTGCCATTATATTCGTAATGTTCTGCAGCCATGTTAGATTAGTCAAATCGGTCTCTTGTTCATCATCAACTACTATTTTCTCTGGCTTTTTCCGCACGGTCTTCGGTGCTTGGGTTTCTTGTGGTTTCACAGGTTCCAAATCCACATTTTGAGCGTAAGTTTCTGGTTGTTCGTACACGTATTCTATCTCCACGGTGTGGGAGGATTCGGGGACAGTGTGGTCTACGGAGAAGTAGCCGCATTGGTCCCCGGCGTCCCCGTATAGTTGGAGGACAGAGGTGTCCAGCATCTCGCCTGATGCCGGCGACAGACCCGAAGTTATATGCATGGTCGCTTCACATCACTGGAACCACAAAGAAAACCGATGAGTCATTGCCTATGAATCATATGCGTGATGTTAATAAGTAATTCCGTAAGCAATGTTAGTTTAGCGAGCTCAATGACGCGATATACGAAGTTCGAACACAACCGTCGCAAATGAGTTCTTCCCAAGCGTTACGCGATTCTATAGAAGATTCGTATTGAAATTGGAACGTAATATCATTTGAATTATAACCGCATGGAATCGAATAACACTCTGCAATTTAATCGGTGCTAATTACTTAAATCCAACTGCCGTTTTCGAAGTTAACAACCGATGATTCCAGAACCGTTGGGATTTTTGAATTTAGAACAGATTTGTCTCATCTAGGAAGGTTGTAATGGTGGTACCTGCGTGGTGGTCAGCGGATCGATACTGGGTGACGTGGCGGCGGTCAGCGCACGTTCGCGCGGCCGGCGGCGCGGTGGCGTGTGGTGGTGGTGTAGGCAGGTGCGCTCCCCCATTGTGCCGCGAACAGGTGTTCGTACGATCGATATTTTTCCGCTTTTAAGAACCACGGGTGTAGGGGTGATTCTATGGACTTGGACTTGTTTTAAGGCCGGATAGCATCGCATAACCACATGCCGCTTTACATGATTTTACGTAAATTTATTTTGGCATAAAGTATAAAAAAAAATATATCTCTTGACGTCAAGTCAGTACTCCACCCCCACGATATTTAAACGTTTGTTTTTAGTTTTGATATACCGTAACGTATGTAACTAAATCTGTTAATATTTTAGTATAAATATGAAATTTTTCACTGCTTTTTCGGTTCGTCGACATTATATATCGGCTGCATAGTATACCTATGTTTACTACCTGTACCTAATATACCCATAATCTTTTTATATAGAAATCTCCCTACCTACAAATTAAATTCCATACGAAGCGGGTTTACTCACGTAGAAGTCGAATTTGCTCGACATGTTTCGAATCGGTACGCGATTCATCGTCAGGAGCTACGATCAGTCGCGGCGGAGACCATCGAACACTGTTGTGTCGAGCGATATATACCGAAAATCCTTAGCCACCATAGACACACGAATATGCTCTAATGTAATTTACCAGTTCCAATGTGTCAGCAAGTTTGTAGATATGCCCCCGTCACCCGCATAAGTCGCAATTTGTCGCCACTCGCAGACGATAGTCTTATCGAGACGCTGCGGGCTTCCTCGAACTTTTAATGCTTTTAACTACGCATAATAATCGCTAAATATTATATACAGGCAGTTTTTCAAAGGTACTTATACGGTTATAGGCGGTTTTTGAACGTATATGAGGAGTGTATTTTCAAAAGAGCTTACCTATTTCTCTATGAAACTCATAGAAAAATAAACCATTTTGAATGACTCCTAATATGATATACGTAGTAAGACAACACTAACAAAATAGTTATTGTCTATGCTACTGGCGGTGCCATCTCTTGAGTGATGTACTAAAAGTATAGTGTCACTTTTGAACGAATAAATTAGTCGAATAAAGAACAGCCACACGCGAGAAGTCGGACAGCCCCGATACTGGTGGGGTGCCAAATCATCAAAGACTTGATTGAACTTCATCGACCGGAATGGCGGGAGGCAGCTCAAGATAGAAGATGACGTTCTCTGGTGTCGGAGGCCAAGATCCACTTTGGGTCGTTGAATCAGCGCAGTAAGTAAGTACTTTTACGGTTATTCCACTAGAATAAGGCAAACTTCTATAGCATTTTGTTGATGAAAAAATATTTAAGCATGCGCAAAAAATATTCGATTTTTTTATAGCGTTCTAAAGCTACCTATACAGTATACTGTAGAGCGTCTACAGTATTGACTCTGGTAATGATCGATCCCAAAAACCATATCAAAATATTTTTACAAGAAGTAAAAATCTATACTTTCCATGCGACCATTTTATTAAGAAAAAAACTAAACAGCTTTAAGAATTGGCCAGCGGTTCAGGCTGTTCTGTAAATTCAGTCACATTTGGACTACTAGTACAGCAGCAAAAGTTGCTACGCACGTCAGGTGCTCAAAATTAAATGCACACTGACTCTATTGAGAATAATTAATGTTATACACATAATAGGCATGACGAAAACTATTGTATGTATGTAAACACTTTATTGTACATAAAAACATATTACATTATTGGGGTCATATGTGTATATGGGACTAACTACACTTAGACTGCTCTAAAAGTCTGGAATGACCGTCAAAGTTATACATTCTTTCGGAGCGCTATAAACGTCCATACAAATGGCCACCTAATCGTGAAGTCATCATATGTTATGTGTATCAATATTTGTATGGAGACCATAAGTAATTTGCCATTTTCACCGTGAAAAAGTGCGCCTAAGTTCATGGTTGTCATACAATTATTGTTTTGTTATTAAATTATGAGGATTCTGAAATGAAATTTCCTTTGGCTTAAAAAAATAATCATAAAACCTTTGAAGTTACAAATTTTAAAAAATAATTCTTTTTTTTCTTTATTCTTGACATATTGAGCTAAACTTATTCATAGAACTACAGTAAAGTCGCCATCAAGTATATCGCAGCATATAAGGCGTTCATAAATATCTGAACACGACTCTTATTTACTGGGCGTTACAGTACATGTTCAGATATTTATGGACGCCTTATATGCTGCGATATATCTGATGGCGACTGTACCTATGCTGTAGAATTGAATCCCTATTGTAGCTTTTGCTGCTGACTATAGACTTAGGATATAAACATTGAGTTACCCAAAACACGAGTAGCAAGGGTTCCTTAAAGTAAACAAGGTCTTGACAACGGTTCATTGCACTCATTAGGGAAAGTAGGTATCGTATTCGGGGTCGTCGCCTCGGTCTGTGGTGTCCGCGAACTAGAAAACCCCTTATTTACATTTAATTCACATTTGAGAATGTTCTTTGTTCGTTTGAATCTTTGGCCCTATTGTGGTACTTTCCTTGACGATCAAGCTTTTTTAATATAATATTGAGGGCAAACTAGCAAACGGATCGCCTAATGGAAAGCGATTACCGTCACCCATAGACATCTGCAACACCAGAGGAGTCACAAGTGCGTTGCCGGTTTTTCAGGTGGGAGTACGCTCTTTTCTTGAAGACCATATCGGTCCGGTAGGCGGTAATACAGCAAGCTTTCGCGACGAATGGAATTTATAAAATTTTTTCGAGGAACCTTATTGAGCGAGCGAAGCGTCTCCGTTTCAGCTTGGCCAACAATTATTTCGTATGTCCAGTTGTCATGTTTCGATGGCTATTCTCGCCTACAGGTCGCATTACTCAACCGATTCTACATTTAGCGAGTATGTCGATAAATATATAACTTTATTTTGTCAATTCAGTGTTTCGAATGTTTTTTTTAAATTGGCGGAGATATGGGATTGAAAACATGAAAAAATAAACGGAGCGATGTTAACGCAACCGATCACGTTTATTGCCTGGGAGCCGCACTTAAATATTTATTTTAAATACATTATCTGTGAAAATTTCAACTCTCCAACTATCACGGCTCATGAGATTTAGCCTGATGACAGATGGACAGACAGACTTACTAACTATAGTCTACAGCTCACAGAGCCACTAATTTAGGTGCATGATACGGGATTCCTTTTGTTCTACTTATCTAAAAGTATTTGTAAGTATAATTCTGGAAGAGTCATGCATAACTGCAATTCATCGTATGGAGAGGGTGCATTGTCGATATTCGGGACTCCGCGCGGGTGGCACCGTTCCGCTTGTCGCACAAGGGTGGAATGAGCGGGAATGTAAAACGGCCTAGTGCGAGCTGGTTCGCGCTGAGGGTTCCGTGCTGTCACATAAGTGGCTAATTGGGCGCTACGGGGCGTAATGTAACATGATATTTTTATTTCAAACTAGAAGGTGCAACTTATCCCGTCTAAAAGGTTTTTTTTACCGGGTAAAAAGTATATATCAGACCATCTTCGAATGAGACTGAAATAATATGTATTACCAAGTCACACAATTTTTTAACTGAATTTCGGGCAGAGATTCGGGCAGAAGAAATGTGTTTTTGTATGTGCTTCATATTCCAAATTACTACACGTAAATTATACCTACATTTTAAAAGAAACCGCCTTTTAAATATCAGATAGATTAACAGTGGGTTCTTGACGGACCTCTAACAGAGTTCATTGGATACCTTTTGGGCACACACTCTATCCGTCTAAGTCTATCCGGAACTCTAAGATCAAATTATCGAAAAATAACTTTAATTTACAAAAGAATACGGTCGTTTGTAAATTTTGCCAAATTGACTGGAGTCAAGCGTCATAGGATGAGAAAAGCTGTGAAATGAGGTATAGTTTTTTCGAATTAGTATCGTAAGTGAACCCTAAAACCGATACTCATGACAATATAGTGAATATGATAATGACGTAGGTACAATAGTAGAACGTGGTAACCTTAGAGTACGTCTATCCTGGTCCGTTATTCCTATGTAGGTAACCTAAGTAACCATGTAAGTAGGCCTGTTTAAATAAGACTGACTTTGTTTGAGGGGTATAGAAAAGAGAGTTGACTGTTTGGCTTTTCAAAAACGAAAATTCTCAATACATATGAGAATATCACCTAGATCTTTCAGACAGTAGTCGAAAAACTTAAGTATTATACCTACCATACCGAACATTAAAATAAATAATAAAATTCGCCTATACTATTCAAATTATAAATGTACCTACCTAAGTAATAAGTTAAAGGTTAAAGTCTTGCCAAGAAGTGAAGGAGAAAGCACAAGAAAGAAACGGCTGGCGATAGCTACAGCGACAAGAGCGCAGCTCTTAAATTGAAAAAGAAGAAGTAATAAGATGGTCCCAGATTGGGATGTGGTTAAAGTTAACGGAATCGTCCCTGGCACAGCCATGAACGTAAAAAAGAAAATAACACCACGGGACGGATTCATTGTACCTACGAGTAAAGGTAACGTGCGAAGGGGGAGCGTGGACAAATTATTTTAGTGCCCAATTGTGTTGAGTGATGGATGATGAATATTGACTTTCGGATGGGTAAAAGTCCACACTATTCAATGTGTATGGCGGTCATCTTTAACCCTTTGAGCGCCGAGCGGCAAAGCAATTCACCGTGCCACTGACGCCAAACCAAAAAAAAAAATTGCTCCAAAATCAACAGAGATTGAAAAACACAGATAGTGGTTTGAATTAGCATGTTTTTGACCATTGACATTTTTGACGTCAATAGGCGTCGTTGGCGTCAGTGGCACGAATTCCCGATGACGTGATTTGCCGTCTTTGGCGGTCAAAGGGTTAAAAGTGTCGTTTTGACTATCAAGCGACCCTCACGTTATACCTACCGTTACGCAGTCCGACTCAGTGCCCTTACCATGAGTAACAAGGACAGTACTCGCTAGAGACCGCGTAAAGGATGTGTAGATATGGAGAATGGGTCTATATCGGATGGCATACAATTATTAGTCCTATCGTCGTGTCGCATAATGTCTTTTGTCCTAATAACGTTTGGCATACACTTTGTTCCGCATATTTTTGATTGTCCGAAATTGTTGCTCCTATTATCGTTTGTCCTAAATATTATTTGTCCTATCGTTTGATGTGGCTAAGATTCAACTATCGAATGATTGATGTGCATAATTGTAATGTTCCTAATATTTAATATGCTAAAAATATTTTGACTACATTTCATTATACCTAAATGTCGAAGATTTTTAAGCAAGCATTCTGACGCTCCGCTCGCTTCGCTCGCTCCGCTATCCATGGTCATAAAACAAACCTAACCTACAGTTTTTGGTCTTTAACCTAACCTACTAACTGCAAAATTTTAATATACCTCCATGCAAGCAAGCACTCTGACGCTCCGCTCGCTTCGCTCACTCCGCTATCCAATTAATACTCATAAATTCATTTTGTATAACAACCTTCGACAGAAACAACATTTCTCCGGATTTTTCTCATCATATTTTTTTCTCATATTGTGATTTTACATATTTTTTATATCAGAACATTCATATGGCAGAATATGAATAAGCATAATATTTACATGTCCGAATAGTTCTTTCGAAGAAATTTATATCTCATAATATTTAGATTGCATAAAAATAAAAATTAAAAAGTAGTTCGATTCTATTATGGTCGCAGTTCTAACCTAACCCATTAAGTTCGGTTCTAACCTAACCTACTTTACTGGCAGCAATTCGGTTCTGTTGTGATCGCAGTTCTAACCTAACCTAACCCATTAAGTTCGGTTTTAACCTAACCTACTTTACTGGCAGCAGTTCGGTTCTGTTGTGGTCGCAGTTCTAACCGAACCTAACCCATTAAGTTCGGTTCTAACCTAACCTTTACTGGCAGCAGTTCGGATCTGTTGTGGTCGCAGTTCTAACCTAACCTAACCCATTAAGTTCGGTTTTAACCTAACCTACTTTACTGGCAGCAATTCGGCTCTGTTGTGGTCGCAGTTCTAACCTAACCTAACCCATTAAGTTCGGTTTTAACCTAACCTACTTTACTGGCAGCAGTTCGGTTCTGTTGTGATCGCAGTTCTAACCTAACCTAACCCATTTAACTGGTATCAGTTTAGTTAATTATCGCCTAATCTAACCTAAAACCTAAACTAAATTCCTAGCACCCGTCTGTTCCGTAAACTATGTCTTTATGCCATAATAAATTCGGCGATATTAATGTTTTGCCATATAAAATTATATGAAATAAAAGTCGGTGATACAACTGACAATTATGATACATATATAATTATGCTAAAGAATCATTCGGCTAAAAATGTTTCGGTGATAGCTGCTATGCAAAATGTATTTCGGAGAATCGATATTATGCAAGATAAAGGGAACCCGTAATTTTAGCGAATTTAATAATAGGCAAAATAATTCTTAGGGCAATTCATGTTAGGAATATTATGCTTTAGGTAATTAGATTTTAGAGTTATCAATATTAGGATAAACTTGCTTTAGGACTTTAAATGAGTATGCGCAAAAATTATTAGGACAAACGAGTAGTATGCCATTCAACAGTATGCCAAACATTCTCGGCCAAACATTTTTAGAACAAAAAACGTTATGCGATACGACAGGCACCCATGGAGAATTGTAGTACTACAAAGGAACCGCTAGGGCCGCTGTAGGTACTATTCAACATACAAATCGTTTACCGGGGTAGGTACAGATTGCGATTCGGGTTCGGGTGTAAACTGAGAGGTTCTCTTATCCGGATCGCGTAAGAGCGAGCGAGGCAGGTATAAAACTCAAGTCGAATTTTATCAGCTCACGTACTGTCCTAGTTAAGTTATCATATTTCTATAACAAGTTATCATATTTCTATAACAGAATCAAAGTAAGTACCTACAATTTAGTGAAAATCGCATCAAAATGTGTAGGTAGGTAGGTACAGCACTAGTAGGTAAAGCGTTTTTTTTTTTGCAAGCGTGTGGTAGGTATCCATAGCTAACTCTAAAAAACTCTGTCTGAGTTTCAACCATGAAATGCCCGAAATGCGAATGCCCGGTTTTGTTACATTGTTATTTGCGGTCGCTTTATAAGTTTATATAACCCAGAATAACTTTACTAGGTTGAGTACCTTTTTAAGGTACAATTAAGGTCAGAAACTTATTACTAAATACTTATACTTTTACTAAATAACACAAGTAAGTATAATGGACAGACAAACAGGGCAGCAAGGTAGTGGTGTAGATGAGAGTATAAATTTTTAGGTAAAAATACCAACTTTAAAGAGAAGAAATCTTATTTCCGAAGATATTTCAACGACTCACTATAAAGTTGAGACAAGCTTTTATTGCCGACTGTACTCTTTGTACAAAGTTTTTCTTTCATCAAGAATTCAAGACTAATCAAATGAGCCCAAACACGATGGCTATATCTTGTTCAGCAGGCAGGTAACATAGGAGTTCCTATAGCCACCTTCCGGCTCTATCATCAGACCTGCTCCATGGTCCTTGCATACATATACTTACTTACATACCTACTAAACATTGCAAGTTAGATAAAAACACTGTTATCGGTTATCGCCATAGATAAATGTATATATGCGATGAGGAGTTCCTTCCAGTCCTCATGTATCTCGTCATCAGGTCTTCACCGTAATGATATGATAACGTGGAGGTATCTCCATGTTATACACACGCACAAATGAAAAATCAAATCGGTACATGAATGACGGAGTTTTGTGGAAACAAACATGAAAAAAATACAACCTATTTGACCTACTAATTTTAGAAGTCGGTTGAAAAATAAAACTTACTAGAGACCCGCTGCGGCGTCGAACCGCCGCTAGAATATGGAAATCCGGTAGTGGTACAGAAAATAACTACTTTATCGATAAGAAGTTTTTGGGGAACGAAGAATAAATACTGTCAAAAAACACGTTAAAATGATGTTTTAAAAACGTTAAAACATGCCAGGCTAGAGCCAGGCCGGATAGCCAAGTGCCAGCTTCATCGTGACAACTTTTCAACTCTTTTGTAAAAATAACTTGTGCATTAATGGCATATGATCTGCTGATCTGTTTCACAAATAAAATGCATACCTATTATTCGATTTATGGAAAAATATAATTCATGACAATAGTCCCATAATGAATAATGGTAGAATTTCAATTTGTTGTTCATTCTTCAGGACATAAATTTATCGATTTGATCGATTTCTATCAATTTCCAGAAATAGCACATGAATCGATAAGACAGATGTGGTCGCTCACTACGCAGGTTTTAAAAAGGAAATGATGGAGTGCGTAACTATTTATGTATTCATTTATAATCGTAAATACTTCAAAATATTGATAGTAAAAAATGTTACATAAACTCAATTGTATGAAATAGAGAGTAAAAAACTTTTATAGACACGAAAAACCACCATTATCAATGCTTGTTTTTTTTTATAAAATTCAATAGATCGTGCAAATTTTCTTAATATGGGTGCTGCCATGTCATCATTATCATTCAATCATTTATTCAATAGTTATACTTAATCAAACCCTTCTTACTAATAATGTTATTAAAACTATCGTTACCTTCTTACTAATCTAAATAAATTACTGACCAACAATAACTCCACCATAAAAAAATGTGTCTAATATGTGTGATAAAAAAATCCAATATATAAAACAGCTAAACATGTTTGACAAAAGAATATAAGATATATTTTTTTCAATAAATTTAGAGCCGAAGGCCTAATACCCGAATTCGAAATTCAAACTTTCGTGTCTTTCCTCTCATTGAAATAGTGTCTGACAGAAGAGTGAGGGAGATGCTTTCTATACTCTCAAGTCTATAATATAAACCTAATTTTAAGGTTCCTTACCATAGTCGGTAAAGACCATAGAGTATATTGAATGTTTTATAAGTAAAGACGGAAGCCTTATTAAATTAATTTGTTTTGTTGACTGCAGAATAAGATTTTTTTTTATTTTGAAAGAAGCCAGACGTTATTAATTCAAATATGATTTATTCTTGAGCGCGTCGATTTTTTGAAATTTGCATCATATGTAGGTTATTTCTACCATCAAGCTTCGCATGTTAGGGTAACATATTAATTATTCCACATTGCCAACTCGTCCACAATGTCAGCTCGTCTATATTCCCATCTGGGTCACAATGCCTACTTGTCCACACACCCAACTCATCTGCATTGCCAACTCGTCTATATTACCAATTCGTCTCCATTGGCAACTCGTCCATATTCCCAATTCGTCCACAATGCCAACTCGACCATATTGCTAACTCATCCATATTCCCAACTCGTCCACAATTCTAACGCGTCCATATTGCTTACTCGTCCACAATGCCAACTCGTCCATATTCCCAACTCGTCCACATTCCCAACTCGTACACAATGCAAAATCGTCCACATAGTCCACTCGTTCATACACCCAACTCATCTACATTGCCAACTCGTTAATATTACCAACTCGTCTTTATTGCCAACTCATCCATATTCCCAACTCGTCCACAATGCCAACTCATCCATATTGCTAACTCGTCCACATTTCCAAGTTGTCCATACACCCAACTCGTCCTTATTATTAACTCGTCTTTATTGCCAATCTCGTCCATATTATCAACACATCCGTAATATGAACTCGTCTTCATTGCCAACTCGTTTATATTCCCACAATGCCAACGCGTTATTACTTGCTCGTCCACAATGCCAACTCGTCCACAAATACAACTCGTCCACATTTCCAACTCGTCCATATTCCCAACTCATCCATAATGCCTAGTCGTCTACCATTACCAACTCGTCCATACACCAAACTCATCTACATTGCCAACTCGTCTTCATTTCCAACTCATCAACAATGCCAACTCGTCCATATTGCTAACTCGTCCACAAATACAACTCGTCCACATTTCCAACTTGTCCATATGCCCAACTCGTCCACAATTTCAAGTCGTCCACATTACTAACTCATCCACATTTCCAACTCGTCCATATTCCCAACTCGACGATACACCCAACTCGTCTACAATACAAACTCGTCTTTATTATTAGCTCGTCTTTATTGCCAACTCGTCCATATTCCCAACTTGTTCATTTTGCCAACTCGTCCGTATTACCAAGTCGTCTTCATTGCCCACTTGTCCGTGTTCCCAACTTGTCCGTATTACCAACTTGTCTTCATTGCCAACTCGTCCACATTGCCCCCTGGTCCATGTTCCCAGCTTGTCAATTTTACCAACTCATTCACATTGCCAACTCATCCACATTTCCAACTCGTCCATATTCCCAACTCGACGATACACCCAACTCGTCTAAAATACCAACTGGTCCTTATTATCAGCTCGTCTTTATTGCCAAATCTTCCATATTACCAACTCGTCCGTATTACCAAGTCGTCTTCATTGCCAACTCGTCCATATTTTCAACTCGTCCACATTGCCCACTCGTCCGTGTTCCCAACTTGTTCATTTTGCCAACTCATCCACATTCCCAACTCGTCCATATTCCCAACACGTCTATATTGACAACTCGTCCAATGAACAACTCGTCCATATTCCCAACTCATCTATATTACCAACTTATCAATTTTACCAACTCATCCACATTCCCAACTCGTCCATATTCCCAACTCGTCCATTTTACCAACTCATCCATATTACCAATGTATGTAGATACATTCCCAACTTAGCTACATTGTCAAGTCGTCCATATTCTCAACTCGACCACATTTTCCATCCCGTCGACATGCAAGCGGAAGGACTAAGTTTTTTCTTGTAAAATACCATTTAATTTACCTTAACTCATGGCATTTTCCTTGGAATAATTTTTTTGATGGACTTATATAATCATATTTATAATAATCTATCATAAATTTACTTGTTTGAATGACGTTTAAATTAGTTCTACTAATTTTTTTCTGCTTTGATTTATTGTAAAACGCCTATAAAAATAATCTGTTCTTGAATGACGGTCAGTTTTTCTAGTCTTTCGAGCACCAGTCCTTAACCGGCTTTTTTCTCCACATTTTTAACAGGTATGTGAAAAAAGTTTCCATATCAACATTTAAAAAAGAAAAACAACCTGGCAATTTAGAGCATTGACATAATAGCCCCCAATAAAAAAGACATTAAAAGTTGTCAGAATATGGTTACTGTCATTCATTGTCAACAAACTGTAAAATTATTTTTGCATATTCGTACATGTTTTAAGTGTTGCGGATATTATGTTGCCGACTCAAAAATAATATTTCATCATGCTGAACAACTTACTACAGGTTTGTGAGCAAATCATGCTTATTATTATTTGGCCATCTTATGTCAAAATAGGGATCACAGGTCACGTGGTTAGCGCACAGTAGTTTTTTCAAATCCATTTTTCAGTACCTTTCCAAGAAAAAAATAAAATTCCAAGAGTGTTATGCACCTCTCCAGCATGAGACGAATCTAATGACATATCATTTATCAAAATCGGACCATAACTGTAGATCTGATGGGATGTACAAAAATCGGCCTCGCGTAATATATATATAGATTACATAGGTAAGCAATATTTTTGGGTTTTACAACCAATAATCATCGTGACACGTCGATAGGGTTTAACAAAAGCTCATAAAAAATATGTCCGTGTCTAGTAGATCGAATGTAATTTGCTGGAATATGCGTCCGCACATATCGCGCCACCTGTCTAGCTGGCGTCTAATTGGGGTAGCCATTTTTATTGTTTTTATTGGCCCGAGCGTGACGAGGGCTCATGTCTGTGCACTATCCATTCATTGCCTTTTATCAAATACGGTTAAGAACTACTTATGATAGTTTTTTTTTTTGGTGTAGGGACGCCCGGCCGGAGACAGGCGGGCTGTCGATCGCCTGAGTGCGTTCATTCAGCCCAAAGAACTACTTATTGTCACGATGTAGATAAATAGATAATACCTACAATTGTACTGAATTGTCATATGCCAGTACGAACTGCGATATGGATATTTGGTTATTTCCGCGTATTTCAGATGTACTTTCCGCCTTTTCTCTATAGGGCGTACGGTTAACCATGTCATCAGTGCTCTTTTGGCCACATTATGATCGGTCTTGGCTTGGAAGAACTTAGATAGTTGTTGTAAGTCTTCCTTCTTCCCAATAATCATTTAACCCTTTGAGCGCCAAGCGGCAAAGCAATTCACCGTGCCACTGACGCCAAACCAAAAAAAAAAGTGCTCTAAAATCAACAGAGATTGAAAAACACAGATAGTGGTTTGAATTAGCATGTTTTTGACCATTGAAATTTTTGACGTCAATAGGCGTCGTTGGCGTCAATAGCACGAATTCCCGATGACGTGATTTGCCGTCTTTGGCGGTCAAAGGGTTAAACTGAACTTGGTATGTTCTTTCCTCGCTAAATAATTTCAGTTTTTCTGGAGATGGAAAAATAATGAACGGAGTGTAGATGTGGTGTTGGCGGAGAATGTTACGCATACCGTGGACAGCCAGACGCACCAACAAGTCCATTCTCGGCCAACTGAAGGTTAAAACCAGACTCTCCACCATATGTTACCAGCGAGTCCTAAGCTACTTTGGTCATATCGCCCGCAGACAGCCAGATAATTTCGACAAACTGGTGGTAGTAGGAAAAGTAGACGGCAAAAGACCACGTGGGCGATCACCTACCCGCTGGTCCGACCAGATAAAAGCTGTAACTGGACTTACTATTACCACTGCCCTGAGAAAAGCTGAGGATAGAGTAGGATGGAAGCAACTCGTCAACGATGCCGTCAAAGCGTTTCAGGACGGACACGACCTTCAGCAATGAAGCCCACGAACAAGAAGAAGAGTGTAGATTTCATCAGTCGAGACCTAACTTGGTTGTTATGTCTCGAATGAATTAATGAGGAGTAATAAAAACTAAAAACTCTTATGTAATCAGTTTTTTTATTTAAAAAATTATAAAATACAATATATTTAATATATTATATTTATAGATTTATATACTTACACCATAGTTTTTAGCACTTTAATTACCTTTTAAAAAATTTAAAATCGCATGTCGGGCAGTGTACGTTCACCCTATTGGAATAAATTAGCTATGTATGTATACTTAGTTAAATTCTGTTTTCTTATCAGATTTTTTTAATAAGTAATTATTTTTGAAAAATGTACATGATTATTTAACCATCGATACAAAGATCAAAGCACAAACATTTAAATGCTTACGCAAGAGGCGTAAGAGGCCGGGAATTGAACCCGGTACTTCTGGATTACCGGTGCAGCGTGTTAACCTCTCCACCAGCCTAACGCCATTCGATTTTTCCTTATGCTTTGTGTATCGATCTTTGCATGATTTACTTGAAAGGCTTTTCACATTTAAAATAAAAAATGTGGAGTGTAGGTACCCACATTAAAAATACAGAGACATTACATGTTTCATAAATTGATATAGGTAAGTTTATTGTTAAAAACAAGCTGTCGTTAAAATCGAGATGTTAGAAGTACAACAACTAAATAGGAAGCTGATTGCCTCAGTCAGGTACTCATGGAAGATGCTCCAGGAACCAGCTGGCGCTGTTGATGACGTTGTCCATCTCGTGGGGGAGCGACGACAGCGAATGGTTGTCGTCATACATGTACACTCTGGGAACAAAGACATTTTATTACAAAAACGACGAATCGCTTCGAAAGGGTAGGTAATATCTTAGCGCTTCGCTTGGGTCGTCTTGGCGGGGGCTTTACCATGCCTCCAGATACAAGTTTAAAGTAAGATCATACTTTGATTGAAGACTAAAATTTGTAAAAATCAGCATAAGCAGTGAGGAGGACTTACGAAATATCTAGCAGGAATCTCACCCGACACTTGCGGCTCGTAAAAGGTCCCATTTGTCAACTTTTTGAATAGTCGGTACTATTCAAAAACTTGACAAATGGGATCAAAAAAACAATTAAATACAAAAGGTAGTTCTTCGCCTGGTAGCAGTTTCTTCAGATCTGTCGGTGATGATCTAGATTTCTAGAGACTAACCGTAAAACGTGGTTACTTTAAAATACAGGGGCTACTTTGGAAAAGTGTTTTTACGCCATATCCTTATTTCTTTTTACTATTTGTGGCAACGCAATACCTACCTTCAACAATGACCTAACCTTTTACTTCATTTGCTCAATCGCACTATGAATATTTGCGTTTTTATAACCATTTGAAATCTATCAAAGTAGACCCAAATTTTCCTAAAGCAGCCGTGTGCGTCAGAATGACTGACCAAAATGGCAGATCAATGTCGACTACCATCAGCATTCACTACCTATTTACTACCTATGTTGACATATTTGCAACCTAAGTTTAAAAATATATATATATATATTTAATAAAGTGGGCAGTCATTCTGACGTCAGGATGACTGCCAACATTTTACGGTACTGTGTTGTACTGACCTGGTCTTAACCCCGTTTGCCTTCAGTCTCCTGGCGAGCTCCAGCCCCTGGTAGTGCGGCACGCGCTTGTCTGCGCGGCCCAGCATGAGCGCGGTGGGCGCCCGCACGCGGTGCGCGTGCACGACGGGCGAGCAGCGCCGCATGGCGAGCAACTCCTCTTCTGACGGGGGCTCCTTTTCGGTGAACTTGAAGCCAGCTTCTACCGCGCACCTAAATTTATAGTAAATTACTGCAGACGCCAGGAAAGAACACGGCTAAGGCATGTATAGTGCTTTTCTCAAATATATGCAATGAAATAAAAAAATACACCTCTCAAAAATATATCGACGGTGGAAAGGAGAAACCCCTTAAGCGACATTTTGCTAACTTTACAAGAGAGCGTTTAAAAGTATTATTTTATTTTTTAAATCGTAACTTTTTTTCTAGTCATTTTAGAGACTTCAGTTCTATGGACGTATTTTATTAAATTGTAATACCTATCCACCAATAGTAACGTTACTGAAAAAAACTTAGAATCTTCTGATATAAACGTCGCTTAATTTAAATTGCCCTGGAAAAAAACCCAGAGAAACCCTCTAAGCGACATTGCAATTTTTAGGCAGATACTAGAAAAAAACAATTAAACGACCTTGTATATCATACTTATTACTAGAATATTACTTTAAGCAACTATAGTCAGGAAAATATTTTCTCATGAATATTAAAGAGATTTTGTGGTCCAGAAATGTGTTATGCAACTATTATAATCAATTATATATTTTAAATACAATATAAACCCAATTATTGTTAAGTCTTCGTCTTAAATGGGTACCTAGTAACCCAAAACCGGAAAAAAACAGGAATGTACAGGGTAAACATGAATAAGTAAATAAAACCGGCCAAGAGCATGTCGGGCCACGCTCAGTGTAGGGTTCCGTATTTGCTCATCCTTCACAAGAGGCGGTCAAAGACGGAAAGACGGGAAAAGGTCGTAAACGCCAAAGTAACTGTAATTACTTATTACCTTCTGGAAGTCAACTTACGTCCTTTTAAAGAAAATTATGAAATTTTGCGATAACTCAAAAACGGATGGACCGATTTTGTTCAGTATAGTTTTCATTGAAAGTACTTATAAGGCCTCATTCCACGAATTTTTCCATATTTTTTTGACCCGTGGTTGAAAGTTAGAGGGGGGGGGGACACTATTTTTTTTATTTTCGGAGCGAATATTTAAAAAACTACTGATTTTATCAAAAAGTAATGTTTAAAGACCCCTATTATTTTAACAGACCTATTTAACGACACCCCACACACTAACGAAAAAAAAAAATCACCCCCACGTTAGGTGTACGAGAGGTACCCGAAAAAAACATATTTGTTTAGTTTTTATTTTACCGTTTTGTCGGCGTGATACATACACATACTCATACCAAATTTCAGCTTTCTAGTACTAATGATCACGGAGCTAAGCCGCGGACGGACAGACGGACAGACGGACATGGCGAAACTATAAGGGTTCCTAGTTGACTACGGAACCCTAAAAACAGAAAAAAAACGATAATGTTTATTTAAATTTCGAGTTTCCACTTTCTTTAATTATTCTTGTGTTTTTCCTAATTTACTATCTTAGTAATTTATTATAATAACACTAATACACTAGTAATGGCATACATAATTTTTAATATTAAACTTTAAAGGCAGGGATACAAATCAACATAACTCAATAAATAACGGGACTAAATAAAATAAATTAAAGGTGTATACCATAGGATATAGTCGCAATAATTAATGTCTAAATAAATAAATATATGTAATATCTGTATATTACATATATATACATCTGTAGTATCTGTATACTACAGATGTATATATATATATATATATATATATATATATACATGGGTATTGGTGTGTGTGGATGTATGCGTATGTTTGACTCAAGTAATATATAGTTAAAAATACATAGTAAACTTTCTACGTAAACCGAGCGTAGTTGCATCGAGGCCACATCTAGTCGTTAGTATTCTGTGGATGAGTCAACAATCAACAGTCAGTCGTGTGGATGGTTGACGAAGTGTAATTTGCATCGATGAACGTTATCTAAAATTTAATAAGTTGAACCCATAAAATAATTTGAAATTTTAACTTAATTATTAACTACTGAACAAAGCTTGTAAAATAACTTTGTATTTAAATCGGTGCAATGTTGTATTTCGCTCGTTCGACCGCCCGGCTGTTTTCTATCTACCCGATATCGCAACTTTATGTGTATGCAAAACAAATAATATATCGGCAATTTGTGTTTGTTTTAGAATGTAATAAGTAAGTATAACTTTATTGTTTCTTGTGCTTGTTTTTCTGAAAAACTTTTTGTAATAGTTTAAGTTCTCATACAAGTGAATTGTAAAAATTCTTTTGAGAATAAAGAATCTTTAAACCTAAACCTATAAGTTCTCTTATCATAGCTAATGTCTTATTACTTCTTATCAGGCTTAAATAGACACTAACGAAAACGTAAAACTTTTTTTTAAACTAGTCTGCGACGGCACATAGCGAGTCAACCGCCTCCCCACAATGTTCGCTGCCGACTGAAGCGACCGACTGGTTACTTCATGTTTATAAAAACGCCATTCACAGGTATATTACACTAAAAATGGTTCACTGAAGCGACGATTGACGGGTAAAACCGATAATTCAAACCCCAGGATACCTTTTAGATCTTTCACTTACACGACTAAAGCAAGTTTTAACGAATACATTAAGCGACATAAATGCTCCAAATTCAACGTGTCGCTTGAAGGAGCAAATACTGTCGTAAATTTTGTGACAATCAATTAACCGACAGCATTTGTTGTTCATAATTCCAGAAGACACGATTAAGCACCTAACCTTATATAATTTGTGTTTGTAATAAAAAGTTTAACGCCATTGCTACAAATTCAAGCCATTTTTAAAAACACTTTAAGTGATCACTTATAAAATTGTGAGTAGTTTAAGTGACGTAGTTCAAATTTAAATCAAATTATGTGTCGCATAACTGGGTGTTTTTTAAATCGGTCCACTATTTATAAGCTACCTTAAGAGGCCTTATTCCTTTTAAAATGCTGATTGTTTAGACATTTTTCTCTATGATCAAACATTTTTAATAACATATTATTGATGTTACTACCTAGAACAGGGCTATTGGGATTTATTGATATATATTTTAAACCTACAGTTTGAATTTTTCATTGATATTTTTTGTTCGAAAAACTACTCGAAATTGACAAAATTCACGTGGAAACTTCGTTTTTTCAACTTATTTTCGAATGCACGCAATGAAAGCATGAAATAGCTACGTTACTACCTAGAACTCGGGAATAGTACATTACTGCAGAGGCCGCGAAATAGGGAATTGTTGGCCGAGTAGTAATAGATGGCCGAGTGATAACGAGGCCATCTAGAGATACGAGGCCGGCAATAATAATAATAATAATACTCTTTATTGTGCACCACAAGATAACAGACAGAAAACAAAAGAAATAAAAATACATTACAGTTGGTAACAACAGGCGGTCTTATCGCTAAAAAGCGATCTCTTCCAGACAACCTTAGGGTAGAGAGTAAACAAAGAATAGTTATGAAAATGGTAGTGCAAATAGTTGTTGAAAACGACTGATTAACACATACACCTTTATAAATACTTAAACTTAAATCCAAAAATAAAAAAATATATACTTTTAAATAGTATAAATACATAATAAATACATAAACATATACATAAATACGACGACGTACATAAAAGCGGCCTAAGGAAGTGACAAATAATACTGTTTAAGATGACTTTTGAAACTTGGAAGAGATTTTGCGCGTCTCAAATCTAGCGGCAAAGCGTTCCACAGCTGGATTGCAATCCCTGTTCGCGCCGAGGCTTGTATAGTGCTTTTCTCAAATAAATCCAAGGAAATAATACAAATGTTCAACTTATATAATCTATAATTCTTACTATTCCAGCCAACTTTTTACTTTTTCAAAATTTATTTTTTAAGCTGTTCGGGTTAATGTTTTTGCCACCAAATGTTAAGATGATTCTACTTATTCAAAAATTACAACACCGTATTAATTAGATATTGTTATATTTTTTAACAACAAACGTGATTCCTTGTTTATTTTATTGAATATCTGTTTTAATGTAATTGAATGATCTAGTTAAATAAAAGAAATAAAACGTAAATATACATGCACAAACTACGTTTTTTTTTTATTGGCAGTATGCCATAGATTATCAATAAAAGAAATAAACCCCGCTGAAACAAAAGACGATATCTTTGTTGGCCACGGCCAATAATGTTGTATGAAACTCCTTTATTGACCTCTAATTTGAAATTAGAACGAATCTTCAACAAGTGCTATACAAAGACGTATTTCGCGTTCTATTACCACGACCATAAGAACGACATTTCCTTGGATGTTTGAGAAAAAAGTATTATTCACTTCAAAAAGTTGGTTGAAATTATCAATATATTCGTCATTATATGAAAAAAATAAATTTTAAAAGGAATAAGGCCTCTTAACCGACATCAAAGTCATCAGATCGCTACGTAACCCGGCTTAAAAGACGCAGAAAAAAAAAGCTGATTTCAACGATATATATAACTCAAATTCATTGAAAATGTCGCTTAAGGGGTTTCTCCTTTCCACCGTCGATATAATTCAGCTGTTTAGCCTGTTCACGTCCACAGACGCCATGTTTTAAAAAAATTACTTCCCGACCTAGGCCTTCAATTTTGTATGAAATTCCTTTACAGTTCTCTCGAGTTGTTCCGCCCGAAACGTGATACTTCGAAGCCTGTTATATTATAACGCACGTTATGACGACATTTCAGTGCATGTTGAGAAATAGTACATTACTGCAGAGGCAGCGAAATTGGGGATTATTGGCCGAGTAGTAATAGATGACATCTAGAGATACGAGGCCGATAATCCCTGTTCGCGCCGAGGCTTGTATAGTGCTTTTCTCAAATAAATCCAAGGAAAAATACAAATGTTCAACTTATATATTCATATAAAAACAAATTTATTTCAAATTTAATAAAAAAAACAAATTTATTTTTTTAAGCTGTTCGGGTCAATGTTTTTGCCACCAAATGTTAAGATCAGACCTAGGAATCCGTGGGGCAAATTTCGTTGACAGGTAGGGACATCCTTTAACCTCGTCCTGCCCAGTTTTCTCAATAAAGAACACATTGGATTTAGTGGTTCCTGCCCGAGGTTTTTTATTTATACTTCAGGATTCTGCCCAACGTTCTCAATTAATCACATATTCAAATTTGGCGCCTAGCGTCTAAAATTTTCATGATTTGCGGTTTTATTTGCTTGTTTCTGATTGGTTAGAGTATTGGCCAATACTTTGTCAAGGCCTTGCATGGAAGTTCCTTGAACTCCACGATCAGTGTCACGCCAAGCATCCAGGATGCCGCATCTTCGCTAAGGAGGTATGTTTAAGCCACATTTATCTTAGTAATCGTGCATATGTTTTTAATAAATACCATATTAATTTATGTCCGAATAGTTCTAGTTTATAATGAAAAGTATATTTTTGTAATTTAAGTTATTTTTGATTTTTCAAGTCCATTTTTCGAAATGTGTGATTTATTGAGAACATTGGGCAGAACTGACTACTGTTTTTTGTTATATTACTGATTGATCGAGTCGAGGGATTGAAGGTGTATTGAGTCAGATTTCGGAAATTTTATGCCAATAGCAATTAAAGATGATGAAGATCACGAACAACGGTGAAGAAGATACACATTATGCTCTGCCGCGTCGTTCCGCGATAAACCCCAGTGAGACCAGCACGGATACAGCAGCTGAGACTGATGAAGTACCTATACCATTTTTGCCGAGTTCAATCTATGAGGCAGGTAGACGTGGCAGTGGTGGACGCGGTCGTAGACGTGGTGGTCGACGTGGGGATACGTAGTGGACAAAGCGATGCTAGATGCAGTGAAGGCACAGGACTCCAAGCTCAACTAACCCCTGTGTCGTTGAGTTTTAAGTTTTGTTGTTATAATAGGGACTTTATATAATGTCTTTTTAGAAATTATGCCCTTTAGATGCCATTAACAAGTCGTCAGTTGGTATTTTCATTAATCTCGACTCTTTTTTTACTATCAAAATACTTAATTACTATAAAATGTAAACCTGTTTTATTTATTATCTCACAACTGCTATTTAAAAAGTACGTTATAATAAAGATTTCTATGCCCAACGTTCTTAATAAATGACAAAAAAATTATATACTACGCAGGCAATTCTGCCCAATGTTCTTAAAAAAGAACAAAAGATATTGACTCCTAAACTGGCTCAGTATATCAAATACATACCCATTATAACCTAAAAAATAGTTTAAAAAATCTGGCTTACCTTTAGCACCACAATTTCATTAAAAAATGTGTTGGGTTGGGCAGAACCCATATAAATTAGAATGTACTTAATTGAGAACATTGGGCAGAAACGGGATGACTGTCTAAAAATGCTTGGGCAGGACGAGGATATCGACAAATTAAACTATCGATGTCCGTTCTATATACTAGTGATCGCCCCCAACGTTGTGTGTTTTTTTGTTCAATTGTTCAACATAGCATATTTTAAATAATCGCTAGGTTACAATAATATAAAGGTAGGGTGTAATACCTATAGCACTACAAAATAGTTAATAATTATCTCAACCTCTTTTGATAATTCAATAGAAGTAAATTACCTACATAGACAATCGCTAACTCGCTTTAAAACAATAGGTACTGGTCAATGTCGTCGGACAGTGTCATTTGTAAACACGTTATATTACATAAGTATTTTATATAAATAAATAATGCCTCCTAAAAAAATAGGAGAATTGCTTAAAAAACAACCTGAAATAATTAAACGTGGGTCCCAGCTATACTGTAACAAATGTCAATCCACCTTTCATCGCAAAAAATATTCTCTTCCCTTTAAAAACGAAGAAGAGTATTGAGTTATTACGTAATTATTATTTTTTACTTTTAATAAAACAGTAGATTGTACGACAAGTGCATAAAACGCATCATTTTTCACGAGACGTTTATCCATCCGAGCGAGCTTGCGAGCGAGGATGAATATAAAGTCGAGTGTAAAATGCGTTTTATGGACGAGTTGCACACTACTTTTCACTTCGATTGCGAGGAAATGAAACTGTATCATGTAAATAACATATCATGTATACTTAAAAACAAATTTAATTAAAATTTAAAGTTAATTTAAATGTTTCTCATTGCTCTAATAGCAATGAGAAATATTTAAAGTAATAGTTTAAAAAGTAATAAATGATAGTAAATAAAAGTTACAAGTTTATTTCAAGAAGTTTCATTGTGTACTTTGGCTGTTGGTATCTTTGCCTTGGTCTTAGAATACTAACAAAACGAAATAAAATAAAGAGTTAAAGCCCGTTCCAGACCTTCCGATCCGATCCGATTTATCGGAAGAAATCGGATAATGTGTAGTGCAATTGTTAGGATCTTATACACTACACAATATCCGATTTCTTCCGATAAATCGGATCGGATCGGAAGGTCTGGAACGGGTTTTATTGTATGAAGTTGGTTTTTTTTTACTGTTTATTAAGGATGAGGACCTTTTTCGTTTGGCTGTTGGACCGATCGCCTTGGTCTTCGACGACGATTTTACTTTATGCTCTAGAGCACAAAAAGCGACTTAATGTCGCCTACGCACAGCATAAAGTCAAACTTTTAGAGCAAGAGAAGTGAAAACATATTTTTACACTAGTATATAAAACGAACATCGATAATTTAATTTGTCGATATAGGATGTCCCTACCTGTCAACGAAATTTTCCCCACGGATTCCTAGGTCTGGTTAAGATGATTCTATTTATTAAAAAATGACAACACCTTATTAATTAGATATTGTTATATTTTTTAACAATAAACGTGATTCCTTGTTTATTTTATTGAATATCTGATTTAATCTAATTTAATAATCTAGTTAAATATAAGAAATAAAACGTAAATATACATGCACAAACTAAGTTTTTTTTTATTGGCAGTATGCCATAGATTATCAATAAAAGAAATAAACCCCACTGAAACAAAAGACAATCTCTTTGTTGGCTACGGCCAATAATGTTGTATGAAATTCCTTTATATCGTTCTAATTTGAAATTAGAACGAATCTTCAACAATTGCTATACAAAGACGTATTTCGCGGTCTATTACCACGATCATAAGAACGACATTTCCTTGGATGTTTGAGCAATAGTACATTACATGCCTAGGACGGTAAATTCGTGAATGTCCTAGATCTGGGGGCCGTGGTTTGTCTCAAATGTCCTTGGTCAGAAAGTGAGATTTTCTCCCCTCGAAGTGGACATAGATAATTAACGTGACGTAAATAGTTAAATAAGTCACAATAGAACAAAGCACCGTATTTCTGTCAAGAAAGGAAACTGCATCCAAGAGAAAAGTCTAATATTTAAAACAGATATTGTGTGGATTTTATACAAATGGATTTTAAATTAAAACTAATCACTCAATTTTAATATTTGTGTTCTGCCCTGGGTCACAAATAAAAAAACCAGCTCTAAAAGTGAAAAGTCTGTAGGTACCTACTCAGTCATCTACTCAAACCCAAGTGACAACATAGTACGTAATATAAAGCGCTATTTATCTATGGCATGTATTTAACCGAGCATCTAAAAATAAAAAAGTCTAACGTAACCTAACCTACAAAAATAATGACCTGCTAGCTAAATTAATAAGTTGGCATCTATTCCCCGGGCATCGATGCCAAGTTGCTATTTTAGCTGCCAAGTTAATTATTTTAGATGCCAAGTAGTTACTTTAGCTGCCCGGATAAGATTTAATAACCCTTAATCTGTTCGACTAGGCATTTTATGTCGCATAAAACACTTTATAGTGATATAACTCCAAATCAAACTTCCGACTGCACACTGGCTACGTCGTAAAAAAGAATTTCATACGAATATTCAAAGGATTCCTCAACACAGCACTCCTAAACTTCTCCGGATAACGTCCAGCAAATAGGCCACCAAGAAACCACCTTAACTTTCTCCGTACTGACACAGGTGGTGTATGCTTTCTCGTTCGTGCACTTCGGAAACAGGGAGAAGGCAGTTGTACTTATCCATACAAAAGTATTCGTTACACAAACATCAAACTCACCCATCAGAATTATCAGCATAATGCCCCTTAATAGCCATATCAATCAAAGGATTCCTCAACACGACACTCCTAAACTTCTCCGGACACCATCCAGCCAAATGGGCCACCAAGAAACCACCGTAGCTTCCTCCGTACAGACACAGGTCGTTTATGTTTTCTTGTTCTTGCACGTCGGAGAGAGCGAGAAGGCAGTCGTCGACGTCGAATCGACCTGCGTTGGAGAGCAGGCAGCGGACGCCCGCGTCACCACGGCCGGTTGAGCCGCGGAAGTTTATTCGAAGGGATGCAAATCCTAGGGAACAGGACTTGTTTTCACTAAGATGCTTACTTTTTTTTTCTTTGTTTTACTATGTAGTTGTTCCTTTCTGATTGTGGCTTCTCGTTTTTTAGCTTAATTTATTGATCAAACACCTCTACTTATAGACTTTTTATTGTCAAAAAGTAACCTCATAGAAATTGATTTTCTTTCAATCAAAATCGTCCAATTTGTCGCTTAATACTAATGTATTGTTAGGTATCGATGAAAAGAGCAAACTAATTTCGACTTTAGTAATAAACGCCGCTTGGTACCTTTACGTTTTAAATGACACAAAGGACGTAATTCCACCAACCCTACTGAACCAAAGACGATATTTTAAGATGAACGACGACGACGCGCAGGCAGCGCCTTTGTGCAGCAGTGGGACATGTCAATAAACGACAAAAACAGAAGAAAGCCGCCGACCACAGACGTCTTCGCGTCCACATTCAATGGTTCTTATCAGAGCCCAGATTTCTCGTGCCACTTTTGACCTGTCATAGGGATAGGGCCTTCTCGTTTATAGACTTCACTATCGACACCTTTTTGATAAAAATAACAACTTGTCGACGATAGCATCATCTCTAAAGACATAATCTTATTACAACTTTCGTGAGACATATTAATTTATTGCATTAAGCGAAAAAGTGACGTTAGAGTGACGGACGGACAAATCCCACGTTACAAGAGCGGAGTGTAGATCAAAGAATCAGTGACAAGTTACCGCGCCGCTGTACGGGTAGCAGTCTGATGAAAAGCTCCTTACGAGTTCGAAACATGTCAGGCTGTGCCGGACTATTGCACGTGAGCGTAAAACGCGTATTCTAAGGCCAACTTAAAGAACCACATCCTAATTACAACTCACCAATCAGGAATATCACTGGAGTTGAACATGCTGGCGACATCGATGACCGGATTCCTACTGGCCACCGCGTAATACGCGTCCGGGTACTGTCCGCTCAAGTGCGCGATCAAGAACCCGCCGTGCGAGCCCCCCACCAGCGCGACCTTCCTCGCGTCCACGTTGAACCGTCTGATGACGTCATCGGTGGCCATCTTACAGTCGATGACGTCAGCGACGCCGACGCGCTTGGGCAGGAAGGTGACGGACGCCTCGCCCGCGCCCACGGAACCGCGGTAGTTTATTTGGAGCACCGCGAACCCTGAAATAGGGGATATGCATTTTTTACGTTTGATAATGATAATAGGAATAGGATATATTTCATTTATTTAATCGTATGGTGAAAAGTTTGCTGTAGGAAATTATAAATTTATATCCAGGTTACGCAACCAGTCCGTAGCTTCAGGTAATAAATTAATATAGAGGTCCCTAGGGGACCCCAGTGGCGTCGTTTTGGACAGCGCTACACTTATTTAAGGATGGGACCATATACTCGTACGTGCCAATTTCAATATGTAAAGCTCAAAGCCCAACCTAATACACTCATTTGCAATTAACACACGGAAATAGATAATATTCACATTTCTTTTCGCATTACTTTTACCATAAAACAAAATATATTGTAATTTTGCGTAACTATGACGCGTATTTTAAATATTGAAAATTCAAGTACAGAATAATGCGTTATGCGTTTCATACCGAAATAATAGCAAACATTGAATACATATATCCTGAATATATAACACATTTAAAGCGATAAAATTAATTCATGCATATACCCTATTTCGAGACACTTCAGCATCAACTCGTTTAAAACGAAAATTTTACGCCAACTAAACCGCCAAAAACCAACTAATAATTATAAAACGTAACTAGCAAAAAAACATATAGTATATTATAGTATACAATACAATACAATACAACAATACTTTATTGCACACCAACAAGAATATTACATTACATGAGAGTATCTGTAACGGATACTTATCAAAAAGGAACAACTACCTCATGGGGTCTTGTAACGGGTAACTAAGTTACCAACCAAAAATTTGAACTGTAATTTTTATAATTTAGTTTTTATTAAGTATTAATTTATTGTAACAAAGATAGTAAATTACTGCAGACGCCAGAAAAAAGGGCTTGCCGGATGGTGACTAGGTATAGCCGACCGTAGGGAGGCCGGATAGTTCTAATAAGCCGGTAAAGCCCTTTTCAATCGCATCTATAGTGCTTTTCTATGCAATGAAATAAAAAATACACCATGTCAAGCCCTTGTCTCCCGGCGTCGGCAGTAATGTACTATTTTTCCACGAATACATTGACTGTGCGATCTCTATGGCACTTACCTAACATATTGAAGAGCGCTGCCTCCAAGGAGTACGCGTTGACGAAGCCGGAGTGCGGCCCGCCGTGCGGCCACACGATCAGCGGCAGCTGGTCTTGAGAGTTTGGCGACAGGTACAGCGACGAAAATGACTCTGGAAACACGCGATCAGAACTTTATGTGGTTCGTGTTTTTTTTTCTCAAACATGCAACGAAATTTCGTCATAACGTGCGTTATAGCAGGCTTCGAAATATCACCTTTCGGGCGGAACAACGCGAGAGAACTGTAAAGGAGTTTAATACGAAATTAAAGGCCTAGGCCGGGAAGTATTTTTTTAAACATGGCGTGGACAGGCTAAACAGCTATTTTTTTTGAGTGATGATTTTTTTATTTCATTGCATATGTTAGAGAAAAGCACTATACATGCCTTAGCCGTGAAAAGGGCTTGCCGGCTTCGTATCACTATCCGGTAAGCCCTTTTTCCCGGCGTCTGCAGTAGGGTGCTATTTTATAAAATGGTGCGAGGAAACCGCTGCTAAAAAAGTAACGTGTCGAATTCTTATCGCGAGCTCTCCACACCGCTCTTCAAAATACGCTGACGCACGTGCACGTCAAATGTATGAATAAGACGTTACGCGAACGTCACTCGTCAATTGCTTTTTATACATTGCATTGCGTTTATTACCGTGCATCACTGTTTCTTGAGTAGCGGTGTGGTCGAGCGTTAACGTATTCACTGCCAGGAGGCGTGGCCTAGGAACAAACTTGAATGACGGTGAACGCATATATGCGTTGTTGGCAGTGAATGCGTTAAAGCATTAGGTCCAAAAGAAGCGCGTTTAGATCTCGGGAATGTGCAGTCTGCGTCTTTGTCGAGCCCAAAATAAATACGTTTAGATCTCGCGAATGTGACTGGACCATTCTACACAGCCCCGCTCCAGTGGAGGCAATCTAAGGCAGGATGTATGGTGAAATGCGGTCCCTATTTGTCCAGTTATTTATCTATACCGGGTGATCAATCCAAATGGGTCAGTAGGGAGAAGTCACAAACTATAAGACATAGGGAAATCTGTTCTTAGGAACCATAGCATCGATTTTAGATTTAATAAAAACGGCATTTTTATTTTATAAATCTCATACATTATTCCATACACAACCCGGTCATAACCGCTGTAAAGAATATTACAATACGACATGCGATTACTTACAGAATTTGAACCAGGAAATTTATAAAAAAACTTGAATGCAGTTTCCATTCAATCTAAAATCGACGCCACGTGTCCTAAGAACAGATTTCCCTATCTCTTATAGTTTTAGTTTTGTCCCTACTGACCCATTTGGATTGATCATCCTGTATAACTATTGCTTTTAATGCTATGCACCTCAAAGCGCAAGAGCGAAACTGCTATAGGATCACTTTGTTGTCCGTCTGGTCTGTCTGTCTGACGCTCATAATCAAGCTGAAATTAATATTACATATTTAGGTCTGCTACTCCTTGGGGCCGTTAAATAAAATGCTACCCACCCCTTCAACGCAATTAAAATATACGCGCGTTTATCACTTTTGCAACCAGACAAAAAGTAAGACATATCCCAGAAACCGGCCGAGCCGACTTTTATAGCATCAACCCGGCTACCGGGTTGGCCGGCATCTGAACAAAGTTTACGAGCGCCCGGCCTCCGGGTTTTTAGTGTCGAAAGTGTTAAGCTGCATTTGTTAACGCTGGCAAGGGAAAAGAAACCTATAGGGTACTTCCCGTTGACCTAGAATCATGTCAATCATACATATATATGTACTAGCTTTTGCCCGCGGCTTCGCACGCGTAAACACAATATCATCCGTTCACTTCACTTATTGCGAGGCCAAAGGCCGAGCTCCGCGTAGCACCGAAGGTGCGGAGCGTCCTAAGGAAGCCGCCCACCCACTTAATGTAAGTCGAAGTAACTTAATGCGAGGCCGAAGGCCGAGCTCCGCGTAGCACCGTAGGTGCGGAGCGTCCCAAGAAAGCCGCCCACCCACTTAATATAAGTTGAAGTAACTTAATGCGAGGCCGCAGGCCGAGTTCCGCGTAACACCGAAGATGCTGAGCGTCTCAAAGAAGCCGCCCACCCACTTAATATAAGTTGAAGTAACTTAATGCGAGGCCGAAGGCCGAGCTCCGCGTAGCACCGAAGGTGCGGAGCGTCCCAAGGACGCCGACCACCCACTTAATATAAGTTGAAGTAACTTAATGCGAGGCCGCAGGCCGAGCTCCGCGTAACACCGAAGGTGCCGAGCGTCTCAAAGAAGCCGCCCACCCACTTAATATAAGTTGAAGTAACTTAATGCGAGGCCGAAGGCCGAGCTCCGCGTAACACCGAAGATGCTGAGCGTCTCAAAGAAGCCGCCCACCCACTTAATATAAGTTGAAGTAACTTAATGCGAGGCCGAAGGCCGAGCTCCGCGTAGCACCGAAGGTGCGGAGCGTCCCAAGGACGCCGACCACCCACTTAATATAAGTTGAAGTAACTTAATGCGAGGCCGCAGGCCGAGCTCCGCGTAACACCGAAGGTGCCGAGCGTCTCAAAGAAGCCGCCCACCCACTTAATATAAGTTGAAGTAACTTAATGCGAGGCCGAAGGCCGAGCTCCGCGTAACACCGAAGATGCTGAGCGTCTCAAAGAAGCCGCCCACCCACTTAATATAAGTTGAAGTAACTTAATGCGAGGCCGAAGGCCGAGCTCCGCGTAGCACCGAAGGTGCGGAGCGTCCCAAGGACGCCGACCACCCACTTAATATAAGTTGAAGTAACTTAATGCGAGGCCGAAGGCCGAGCTCCGCGTAGCACCGTAGGTGCGGAGCGTCCCAAGGAAGCCGACCACCCACTTAATATAAGCTGAAGTAACTTAATGCGAGGCCGCAGGCCGAGCTCCGCGTAACACCGAAGGTGCGGAGCGTCTCAAAGAAGCCGCCCACCCACTTAATATAAGTTGAAGTAACTTAATGCGAGGCCGAAGGCCGAGCTCCGCGTAGCACCGTGGGTGCGGAGCGTCCCAAGGAAGCCGACCACCCACTTAATATAAGTTAAAGTAAGTTAATGCGAGGCCGCAGGCCGAGCTCCGCGTAGCACCGAAGGTGCAGAGCGTCCCAAGGAAGCCGCCCACCCACTTAATATAAGTTGAAGTAACTTCATGCGAGGCCGCAGGCCGAGCTCCGCGTAGCACCGAAGGTGCGGAGCGTCCCAAGGAAGCCGCCCACCCACTTAATATAAGTTGAAGTAACTTCATGCGAGGCCGCAGGCCGAGCTCCGCGTAGCACCGAAGGTGCGGAGCGTCCCAAGGAAGCCGCCTATTAAGTTACTTAAACATATGTTAAGTGGGTTGGCGGCTTCCCTGGGACGCTCGTGGAACTCGGCCTGCGGCCTCGCATTAAATTACTAAGGGTTTATAAAGTAACTTAGCACCGAAGGTACGGAGCGTCCCAGGGAAGACGCCCACCTACTTAAAATATGTTCAAATAAATTAATGCGAGGTCGCCCACCCACTTAATATAAGTTTAAATGTGTGAGCGGCTTTCCTGGGACGCTCTGCACCTTCGGTGCTATGTGAAGCTCGGCCTATGGCCTCGCATTAAGTTACTACTTATATAAGTCAGTGGGCGCCTTCCCTAGGACGCTCCGCACCTTCGGTGCTACGCTTGTGAACATGATCTTGGTTTAATTAAAATTGAGGCAAGATTTATGTTTAAAAAATTGTTTTGAATATTTATTGTCTATTGTAGATTTAAATAACTTAATGCGAGGCCGCCCACCTAGTTAATATAAGTTTAAGTGTATGAGCGCCTTCCCTAGAACGCTCCGCACCTTCGGTGCTACACTTGTGAACATGATCTTAGATTAATTAAAATTGGGGCAAGACTTATGTTTAAGAGATTGTTTTTAGGGTTTTGTTCCCAAAGGGTAAAAACGGGGCCCTATTACTGAGACTTCGCTGTCCGTCCGTCCGTCTTTCACCAGGCTGTATCTCAAGAACGGTGATAGCTGGACAGTAGAAAATTTCACAGATGACGTATTTCTATTGCCGCTATAACAACAAATACTAAAAATAAAATAAAAAATATATTTAAGGGGGGCTCCCTACAGCAAACTTCATGCGCGAGCCGGACTCGCACTCGCCCAATTTTTAATATTTATTGTCTATTGTAGATTTAAATAACTTATTGCGAGGTCGCCCACCCACTTAATATAAGTTTAAATGTATGAGCGGCTTTCCTGGGACGCTCTGCACCTTCGGTGCTATGTGAAGCTCGGCCTACGGCCTCGCATTAAGTTACTACTTATATTAGTGGTTGGGCGCATTCCCTAGGACGCTCCGCACCTGCGGTGCTACGCTTGTGAACATGATCTTGGTTTAATTAAAATTGAGGCAAGACTTATGTTTAAAAAATTGTTTTGAATATTTATTGTCTATCGTAGATTTAAAAAACTTAATGCGAGGCCGCCCACACACTTATATAAGCTTAAATGTGTGAGCGGCATCCCTGGGACGCTCTGCACCTTCAGTGCTACGTAGAGCTCGGCCTACGGCATCGCATTAAGTTACTACTTAAATTAGTGGGTGGGCGACTTCCCTAGAACGCTCCGTACCTTAGGTGCTACCATTGTGAACATCATCTTGGTTTAGTTTAAATTGAGGCTAGACTTATGTTTATATATCGTTTTGAATATTTATTGATTATTGTAGATAACTATTCAAAGCACCTTGAAAAATAATTAGCTCATAGTCCTACCTGAACATATATTAATTACATCTATTAAGATGACAATAAATTATTTTCGTCTACAATGGTACTAATACTAATATAATAATATGACCTGTCATAATAATTTCCTAAGTAACGCCATAAGATTCAGGCAAGAATCTTATATACTAACTGGATGTTGCGTGCCGAACTATGAGTTGAAGCCAGGTTCATTCACCTTTGCTCATATGTTTTATCTCTTTTCCACACTGTGATGTGTTACCATGTTATTTATAAAAAAAACTTATTTTTTATAGAAATAAGAATTATCGGGCATTACCTAATTAATTTACTTTAAGCTAATTCCAACAAAAATTTATATTTTTCATATAAAACTTTCTGCGATCAAATTTACTTAGTTTTCTATGTATTATACAAAAATAAAACCGGCCAAGTGCGAGTCGGACTCGCGCACCGAGGGTTCCGTACAAACACTTTCCATCCCTAAGTGGTTAAGTTAAGTTTGCACCTGGTATGTATAGCGCCCCATATAAATTAGGTGCAAAGTTAGGTATTAAAAATTTTTTTTATGGTTTTCGTAATTATTCCTTTATCTATGCTATAAGACGTTGCTTCGTACCAAATTTCAAGATTCTGAGTTCACGGGAAGCACCCTGTAGGTTTTGATTCCCTTGCAAGTGTCGAAAATATGCAAATTAGGTGCAAAGTTAGGTATTAAAAAAAAAAATTATGGTTTTCGTAATTATTCCTTTATCTATGCTATAAGACGTTGCTTCGTACCAAATTTCAAGATTCTGAGTTCACGGGAAGCACCCTGTAGGTTTTGATTCCCTTGCAAGTGTCGAAAATTTGCGGCATAAACGGCTGTATCTTTTGATTGCGTTGGCTTAGAAGTTTGATTTTTTCACAGCTTCAAGGGACAGTAGACCTGAGTAATTGATATAAATTTCAGCTTCATACGTCCACGCGTTCCTGAGAAAAAGGGTCTTGACAGACGGACGGACAGACGGACAACAAAGTGATCCTATAAGGGTTCCGTTTTTTCCTTTTGAGGTACGGAACCCTAAAAAGAACTGAATCAAAATTCTCATTTCACGGGTATGCACCTCCTACGTACTATGACAACACTAATAATAAAGAAATATCGCCGATATGTCAGAATTGTCAAAAGTCATTCACCAATTCAATGTTTTTTTTTCGTGAAATAAACGTATTTCGTCGATTTACTTGCGTAATGCGCTATGTATTGCATAGTAAAGCATTGTAAAAGTAATTGGAGGCAGAAATCCGACACAAAATTTTATAGGTGAGTACTTATTTTACGAAAATGTTCAAAAATCTTACTAGCAATCAGTCTTCCTCTATTTTGCTTGTAAGCTTTGTTAATTTTTATTCAAGAACCCCACGAATAGGTTTATAATGATAAGTTAGAAGTATATTTTGTTTATTTGAAGTTCAACATTGTCTTAAATGAGAAACTAAAGATTGTGTGGTTTTACAACTCGGGTGACCAATTCGTTTTCATGCATGGTATTTACTCGTATAAAATGGACCTAAATCTATCAACTTAGTACGTTTTCTATTCTCATAATTCATATCACAGAATAACATGTTTATTGTTTGTGTCTTTACAATTTACTTGAATAATATTAAATATTGCAGTTTTCCAAAAGATGAACGAAGGAGGCGGTTTTGGCTGTCGATTGTACCGATAAAGGGTTTCAGAGCGTTCGACAATTTGATGACCCTGCTGTCGAAATTGTTCTCACATGTGGAAAATAAAGAAACTGTTATAACGTCCTAGTATTTTATTATTTTTTATCCATTGACAAATACTCCCCTTATGTTTTTGTTAGTAACTATTTGTGGCGTGCTCAGGTAAAAGGAAACCTTTTGCCGAATATCATTAAGGCGGACTAAGTGCAGAGTGGCATAGAAATGCAACCAAAAATGGACTGACAAATTGGTATCTTTTACTACAGAACGTCACATTGATACCTACACCAATGGTAAGTATATTGCTAACCTAATCCACTAATGGCTACCTCACTGTGAACTTAGCCATAGTCACACTCGTATTCACAAACACATATAAACAAAAAACGTGTACCTATACTAAAATTGCTACTATATTTAAGGATTGGCCTCATAGGTGCTCACAATACTCTCGCGTTGCGTAAAGGCGGCTAATACACGGTGAAAAAGGGACGTTGACGTATGCGTCGCGTTTTTCTCCATACATTTAGCCGTCCGTTTAAGTATCAGTAAGTAGTCTCCAGTTACACGGACACTTGAAATCAGCATTGCCTAGAATGCTAATGTTTTATCGCCGACGTAAGGCTTCCATTCCTTTCTGGTAAATTAGCCAGTGCGAGCGAAACAACAATAAAATTTAGCTATGCATATACTTTCCTATCCTACTAGGATGGGTGTTCACTTTCATGATAAAACAGTTGATCGGATTTGAATTTAATAAATTACAAAATCATCAATCATCAATCTGTTGTATATGTCAAATTCCGCGGGATATTCCTAATGTATGCTTAATCATGGACACCTTAAAGAAAGAGATGCAAGATCGGCGTGACGTAATTCAAGGTCATTTTTTCTGGCTTCAAAGGAATGTCCGGCATGCAATATCCAGTTAGTATATAAGATTCTTGGATTCAGGTGCCAACTTAACTCAATCGAGCGTACGTCAATAATGGCGACAGCACCACTGAACGGATACGTGATGGCCTCACTGTTTTGTTATCCGTGGTATAATGAATAAGGAAGCAAAGGAAAATGCATGAGATGACACGGTTATTATTTCAGTTGGTTCTGGGTTCAAATCCCGGCTGGGTGAAATCCTTTCTACATTGTAAATTTTATAATTTTGTCTTGTCTCGAATCATGGTTGTTTTTCATACAAAATGCATACATTGTCGAGCAGCAACGCTCAATAATTGATACACTGCTGCTTATATTATTAGGTATGCGATCAATATTCAACAACTTCGGTAGTAATTCTCGAAGTCCGGGTTAACCCATCACACTACACCCTAGCTTGTGCCGAATCGTGGTCACAGGCACGCAACGACGTGCGTGAATCCTTTACATGTATGGAGCTGGTGTTATTAACTCGGGAAAAATCTTAACAGCGCGATGCAGCCGCTAGTATGGAGATTTTGTCAAGGTAACAACGCCATCTAGCGGAAAATTGGGTCATCAACAAAATCTCAACACGCCGTTAAAAATAAAGAATGATTGATATTTATTACTTTGAATAAATTTTATATATAAAAAAAACTACATAGATGCAAAATTGTCGCTAAATATATCGTATATTTATCGTTTATTATACATTTCGCTACCTTATTAGTAAGTTAGGCCAAACACAAACAATACCAAAATTTGCGCCTAATGTTCTAAATGTTGGTTGGTAAAACATATTTAGAACTGTATTTAATTTACTTAAATTGATTCGAAATACTTTTATTTCAATTACACTCGATAAAATAGCATTAAAAAATCTGTTTTATTCATTAACGTTTTTAATTGCGTCTCCGGGATTTGGTCGATACTTACAAACTACAGAAGAATATAATTGTATATTCAATAAAAGAGCATTAGTTCCTATTGTCGCAAATTGTGTTTTTAAAGAAATGTATAATTTTTTTTTGGGCATGAGACAATTTACAACGAACATTGCACTCATATTTTCGTCTGTGTTGGTCGATAATTGGCGCCATCTTTTCTATCTAACTAAGACGGTTTCCGTAACTCAACGCCTCAAACAACCTTAACCTTATTGTTAATGCCGGTGGGCTGCGCGGAGGTATTATGTCGAATTCATACTTTTTAGTTTTTGTACACGTAAGAGCCACGCGGGGGTCGCGTCGTTCTAAATTCAAAATCACAAACGCTGTCATTATAAGGTTTACACATTGTAAGGAAAATATTTCATGGAATTTATGTTTTCAGAGATAAATATTAATCATAATAAAAAGTATCCTATAACCATCTTTGGATGTTCAGCTATTCCTGTACCAAAATTGGTAGCTTTTTATCCAGCCGTTTCGGCGTGATGCGAGGACAACGGTTTTTTTGAAAACAGATGGCGCCAGGTTGGCACGGCGACGCGTGTCCATACAAAACAACTATCCGGCTGCATCACGCTATCGAGATTTTTCCTGAAATCATGACCTCCCTCCATAGAAAATTTATTTTCAATACAAATTTGGGATTTTATAATAGTATAGATGTAATAATCATGAAATTTGGCAATATGAATGAATTGAATTGTGTTTCTATTGTACAAGCTTTTATTTAACTTGCATTGTATGTATGTATGGAAGTATGTATGTTCGGGTGGAATCTTGCAACTCAATTTTGAAGCAGATATCGTCAACCGATTGAGCTGAAATTTTGCACACTTAACTTTGATGACAATACAATAATATGGTACAATGGGGCTGATCTGATGATGGAGCCGGAAGGTGGCCATAGGAACTCTATAATAGAAAAAAAAGCAATCCTACCGAGCTCGGGCTCTTTAGAATCGTCTCAGTGAGCATTTGATTGATATCCAAAGAAAAGTACAGTCGGCTATAAAAGCTTGTCACTAAAATGAATTTTTTGACAGAAACTTATATCATTTATGTGTAAAATGAAGGATTAAAAACAGAATCTGCAATGTCGTCCAATGTGTCAAGACACTCACTAACAGCATCGGAGGAACCCTCGTGCTGGTGGTTCAGGTAGTGCACGGTGGAAGACGCCAATGAATCTGGAACCTTCACGGGTTCACTCACTAATTTCCACTCGATCTCGTTTTCCTTGCCCACTGCAGGTAATTTGCCCACGAGTAACTGGAAACAAAAAGGGATTAAGGAACCGCAGAAAGGTAGGGTCGCAGGTTCGAGTCCTGCTTACAATGTAGTAGATCACATTAAGTTTTTCTTTCATAAATTTACCTTTATGTCAATATTTAATGAACAACCGGTTATTTTAGCATAAAATAACTGTATATAACTGGCTTTGCTCAGCGGACTGCCCCAGTATGCCTGCTTTGAAGTTCAATTTGTAGGTGTAATGATGAATATCACCGACTTTTTATTTTTACTTTTACAATATATTTTAAAAGTATTTTTTTATATTTCCTAATTATTTAAATTGTTACGTCCTAAAAAGGCAATGTTTTGCTGCAATTTGTGGCCGGCAACTATGGCCGTTTTCTCTGACACCATACGCTAGACCAAGATGGAAATAATGACCGGGCCACTAATTTCAGCAAAACATGGCCCGTTTACTTAGAAGCCCCTTTGTAAACTATTGTTTTCGGCATTGTATTAGCCATATTGCGCTAAGCTTATATAAACTTTAGCTTTGTGCTATAAAAAACCGGTCAAGTGCGAGTCGGACTCGCGCATCGAGGGTTCCGTACAAACACTTCCTATCTTAACTAGCGGGTAGGTAGCAGGTTAATGCAACCGATCAAATATTTAAATACCGCCGCTTAAATATTTATTTTATTCTTTTTTTACTATTTGTTGTATAGCGGCAAGAGAAATACATCATTTGTGAAAATTTCAACTGTCTAGCTATCACGGTTCATGAGATACGGACAGACCGACGGACGGACAGCGAAGTCTTAGTAGTAAGATCCCGTTTTACCCTTTGGGTAAGGAACGCTAAAAAGGGGACGGTCATTATTTATTGAATTTATTTCATTGGAATGAAGTATAGGACATCGGCTATCTTAGTTACCTGTGCAGGCGTTATCATATTGGAGAACGTAGCCACAATGACGTCATTCTTCAAGTCCAGTACCGTGAGTGAGCCTTCTTTTGAGCGCGGCCCGGCAACATCGGATATCTTGCCGCTATCTGATCATGAAGAATTGTTTATTATATAATCAATATTACAAAGGTGATAATTTGTGAGTGTGTTCATGTGTATGTTTGTTACTTCACGCTGTAGCGGCTGGAACAATTTTTATAAATTTTGGTATGAAGGTAGCTGACACCCTGGATTAACACATAGACTACTTTTTATCTCAAAAATATGTAGTGTTCCCGTGGGATGCTCGGGTGCAGCTACTGTTATATAGTAATTACTTACGCTTCCCACTCAATGGCTTCGAATTTTGAGTTGGACTCTATTTATATAATAAAATAAGAGTGGTGACCCGTAAATACCAAAAGCAATTGAGTGGTTCGTTAGAATTGCTATCTGCAAATGATATGAACAGTTCTTATTAATTTGCATAGTAATATTAATATGTATGTAAAGTGGATAAACGTGGAAACTGCTAGTTAGAAATTGGTATTTTTCCTACATAGGTACAAAAAAATTATAACAATCTCAATCCCAAATGCTCGTAGCGCTGCAATAAAAAAATATAAATATGTTAATGGATTATTCTTTATTAAAAGCTCTTACTTATTTTACACAAATGTACCTATCAGTTCAACTCTTCTAAGAGAGAGAAAGAACGTTCTCGAAAACATTTCTCATACAAATCAGGAAACGTTATCGAGAACGGCACATCCATAGCTGGGCCTGGTTATGCAGTCCATAGAAGGAAACGTGTTCGTGTATTCCATCTATTAAAGGGTGAGTACCATTAAATGATGCCAACATTTTTCGTTTTTTTTTCTCTGGATTCGCAACCTTCTTTGGTTAAACTTATCAGATTTAAAATTTAATGTATTTGCATGTTTAGTCTTAAAAAAACGTTCTTTTGTTTTTATCTGTCAAGATGTCATCAAAAGAAAAAAGCGTTCGTGTATTAAGTTTGCGAGAATTTTCTATAAATCCTAATGTATCCACTTCGGAGCTTGCAAAATCGTGCAATACAAGTCGAAGAACAGTGCAAAGGACTCTCAAAAACTAAAACAAGGTGGGACTGTTGAGAGAAAACAGCGACAGGGTCACCCAACAAGAAAACGGAACAAAAAACTGGAGTCAAAGGTGTGTAAGCTGTTTGATCAGAATCCGGCTATACCTTCCCGTGATGTGTCCAAAAAAGTTGGTACAAGTCAGACAAATGTACAAAAAATTAAAAAAAAGTGCGGTATATCTACTTACAAAAAGCAGAAAGCCCCGAAAAGAACGTTAGACCAATATAATCGAGCAGTGAGACGGTCTAGATTATTGTACACCCTGTTGGTTCAAAAAACAGGTTGCTTAATTATTGATGACGAAACATACGTCAAGGCTGATTTCAAATCAATACCAGGAAACCAATACTTTTCTTCTCGCGACATCTCAAGTCTGCATGAATCAGAAAGAGTGATTCAAGTGGAGAAATTCGCCAAAAAGTACCTCGTGTGGCAAGCAATATGCCAGTGTGGCATGAGAAGTTCGCCTTTTGTAACCACTGGCACTATTAACACGGATATTTATAAATCCGAATGCTTAAAAAAAAGGTTGTTACCACTCATACGAAAACACACTGTTTCGACATTGTTCTGGCCAGATTTAGCAAGTTGTCATTATTCAGCTGGCACTTTGAACTGGTATAAACAGAATTCTGTCGATGTGGCACCGAAAAATATGAATCCGCCAAATTGCCCAAAACTGCGGCCAATTAAAAAATACTGGGCCAATATTAAAACAAAATTGCGAAAAACATGCCAACCGGCTACATCATTACCCGATTACAAAAGGAAATGGATAAAATGTACTAAACTGATCAAGAATGAATCCGTGCAAAATTCTACGAAACGCGTCAAGAGTAAAGTCCGAGAATTCTCTCGTCGTAACCTGGAGAAACCATAAAATTGGGTTAACTGATTTATTTTATCATGCCCTTTCTTGTAAATAAAGCATTTTGAGTTTTTACAATATTATTTCATTTTGTAAACTAAAAGTCAAATGGCGACAATGTAATAGTACTCACCCTTTATGACATGAAATGAAATAATTTATTCCGTAAATAAGCCACAAGGACACTTTCACAAGTCAGATTGTGAATCTACCGGCATTTCCCAAGAGATCGCTTTTGAGAAGAAAGCCAAAAGAAACTCATTAAGTACTCACCAATATCAACAGCATAAGTCTTCACATCACAAACGCTGGGAGTGCTGAACACCACCCTGGCTCCGTCTTTGCTGAAGCAGTTTTTGGGCAGACCCTGGTTGTACAGGCCGTAGAAAGCATTGCCCTGTGACGTGTTGATTGATGATTGCACGATATCTATTACTGTTGACACTTCACTCTGAAAGAAAAGGAAATATTCCTATGAGGTCTGTGCAGTTATTAAACTTTAACCCTTTGAACGCCCCAGTCGTCTTATGAAGACATCGGAAACTTGCGCTACTGGCGTCAACGCTGTCTAATGAAGACAAAATTTCAATAAACAAAATTTTTGTATTTCAAACAGCTAACTTTTATAATAGTATTTTGGAACTCTTCGTTATTTTTACGTCCCCCTAAGCCGTAAGTGGGATCTTCTGCCCTCTACGAAGGGAGAAATTCTCACTTTCCGCACGTAAGACATGAAACTTTAAACAAACCACGGGCGGTAATTCGTAAAGCCCCGTGTCGCTTATTATGGCCATCAACTTCGGTCGGGCTACAAACACCTGCGAGCAGCGCGTGGCAGGCAATAGTGCGGTCCGTCTTCGAAGTGCTACAACCATAGTACGTTACCGTTCGGTCTGAGATGGACAGAACTAAAACTGCAGTATTACCTTACTCCTTAGCATCAACAGAACCTACCTGTCCCTTCCTCCTGACGATCAGCGCGTGGCAGGCATGGTGCAATCCGTCTTCGAAGCGTTACAGCCATAGTACGTTACATTCGGCCTGAGATGGAGAACTAAAACTGATGCTGTATTACCTTAGCATCGACAGAACCTACCTGTCCTTTCCTCCTGACGATCAGCGCGTGGCAGGCATGGTGCAATCCGTCTTCGAAGCGTTACAGCCATAGTACGTTACATTCGGCCTGAGATGGAGAACTAAAACTGATGCTGTATTACCTTAGCATCGACAGAACCTACCTGTCCTTTCCTCCTGACGATCAGCGCGTGGCAGGCATGGTGCAATCCGTCTTCTAAGCGTTACAGCCATAGTACGTTACATTCGGCCTGAGATGGAGAACTAAAACTGATGCTGTATTACCTTAGCATCGACAGAACCTACCTGTCCTTTCCTCCTGACGATCAGCGCGTGGCAGGCATGGTGCAATCCGTCTTCGAAGCGTTACAGCCATAGTACGTTACATTCGGCCTGAGATGGAGAACTAAAACTGATGCTGTATTACCTTAGCATCGACAGAACCTACCTGTCCTTTCCTCCTGACGATCAGCGCGTGGCAGGCATGGTGCAATCCGTCTTCTAAGCGTTACAGCCATAGTACGTTACATTCGGCCTGAGATGGAGAACTAAAACTGATGCCGTATTACCTTAGCATCAACAGAACCTTCCTGTCCCTTCCTCCTGACGACCAGCGCAGGGCAGGCATGGTGCGATCCGTCTTCGAAGCGTTACAGCCATAGTACGTTACATTCGGCGTGAGATGGAGAACTAAAACTGATGCTGTATTACCTTAGCATAAACAGAAACTACCTGTCCCTTCCTCCTGACGACCAGCGCGTGGCAGGCATGGTGCAGTCCGTCTTCGAAGCGTTACAGCCATAGTACGTTACATTCGGCCTGAGATGGAGAACTAAAACTGATGCCGTATTACCTTAGCATCAACAGAACCTTCCTGTCCCTTCCTCCTGACGACCAGCGCGTGGCAGGCATGGTGCGATCCGTCTTCGAAGCGTTACAGCCATAGTACGTTACATTCGGCCTGAGATGGAGAACTAAAACTGATGCTGTATTACCTTAGCATCAACAGAAACTACCTGTCCCTTCCTCCTGACGACCAACGCGTGGCAGGCATGGTGCGGTCCGTCCGCGGAGCGCTGCAGCCACAGGATATCTCCATTTGGCCTGATTCGGGGGGAACGCACTGCTACACCCTCTGCTGATAACCTAGCTGCAAAATTAGGATAGTGTTCTATAACTTTTTGTTTTATCAGTTACAAATATAAACAGGGCAGTGGTGTAGCTAGGATATCGAGGTTCTCGGGGCAAAATAAAAGGTTGGGACTCCATATAAGATCGAGGCTGGCTGCCCCAACTGACCCACAGGTGGAGACTCCCCCTGAAAGGTTCGTGGATCACCAGTTTTTTAAACTTTTATTTACAAGGGCGTCGCCAGCCGAAGGTCCAGGGGGGGGCAAGTTGATATAAATGCAGGATGACGAAAAAAAAGAAGGAAGGTACAGCCTTGCTAGAGGATAGGAAGCTGCACCCAGCACATAAAAATAGAAGTGGATTTCGGTTTACAGTCATAATCATAATTGTCATCATATACAGAGATGGAAACGCGAGCGTAGCGAGCGCGAAATCTTTTGGAAGTGGACCGTTAATAACACTCTTAGTCAGATAAAACGCGAGCGCAGCGAGCGCGAAATTTTTTGAAAGGGGACGTTTAATAATACTTAGAGATAGATAAAACGCGAGCGTAGCGAGCGCGACATTTTATGGAAGGGGACGGTCAATAATACTTATTCAGATCAAAGGCGAGCGTAGCGAGCGCGACATTTTTTGGAAGGGGACGGTTAATAATACTTATTCAGATCAAAGGCGAGCGTAGCGAGCACGACATTTTTTGGAAGGGGACGGTTAATAATACTTATTCAGATCAAAGGCGAGCGTAGCGAGCGCGACATTTTTTGGAAGGGGACGGTTAATAATACTTATTCAGATCAAAGGCGAGCGTAGCGTGCGCGACATTTTGTGGAAGGGGACGATTCATAATACTTATAGACAGATAAAACGCGAGCGTAATGTGTCATTTTTCGAGAGGAAGGATCAAAATAAATCCAGATGAAAATTAACGCGAGCGCAGCGAGCTCGAAAATTTTCGTTAGTAATAACGTAAATTGAAAGACGATCATTCAATTACATTTTGATGCAAGTGCTCAAATCACGAGTCATGGGACCGAGAGATCTTGCCACGAACCGAAGATCCACTGGACGCGACGAGTAAAGACTCAAGGTTGCCAAGGTTGAGCGAGTGAAGCATCTCCGTTACAACTTGGCCAAACATTCTTTCGTATTTTTCGTATGTTCTCGCCTACCGGTCGCATTTCTTGTCAAAATGACGGGTAGTGATGGGAGTGGAAACGTAAAAAAAAAACAGTTTTCAGTAATTTCGGAACAAACTTGCGAGGTCTTCAGCTCACAGAGCCACTAGAGTAGTTCTATTATTTTTTTATTTTAGTACCTACGTTCCGTTCCGTTCGTTATAGACCAGTTCTTCTTTGGTACTCCCTACAAAGTGTAACCTGTCAGTGTGAGACACGTCGCCACTCGTTTCGTAGAGTCACTTTCCGTGAGCATTACTGACTGTAGCCCAACGATCTTCCTTTAGCCCCTGACCTGGCCTGGTACTGAATTCATTTGAGTTTCGATGTGCAAAAATGATCGATCAGACAAGTGACTGGACATATTTTTGGATCTCTAGGGGGGGGGCAGCTGGAGAGCTTAAGAATCGTTTTGATGAGTGCTCAAAGAAAAGTAAAGTCAGCAATAAAATAAACATTTGGGTCATTGTCAATTTAGGTTCGCGTCTTTCCGGTGGACATTTGCGAAATTAAGGATTCCAGGGGTAATTTCCTGATAAAATGCCTGTGAGAATAAAGAACGTTTCCTCTTCTATCATCCGATGTAATAGCAACATAACCTAGATTCATACAAGTTCTTAACTTTTGACCACCGAAGGGACGAATTTTGTTTTTTTTAACTGACAATGACCCATTTGCCCAAAAAATAACATCATTTGCCACATGGACGCTGATGGCATGACGCCGGCGGAAGACTAGTGTGTTTTGTATCTAAGTGGTAAGAATGAAAGTACTCACTAAGCTGCCCATCCAAGGTGAGGTCGAAGATGAAGCTGGGCCGATTGGTGCAGAAGATGAGGCCGAGCCGTCGCGGTTCCGTCTCCCACGACACCCCCAGTACACTCCTGCCGTCCAGTGCAAAGCGTACCTGGAAGATCAATAATAATAAAATACTAGTAAGTGCCCGCGATTTCGTTTATTTTTTCCTCCTCATTCATTCATTGCGTGATCAGCGTGACAATCGCAACCGTTATAGGCTTGCACGGTTTCCGAAGCTTTTTCTAGTGGGGATCCATAACGCAATCTTATTGTGGTCTGCAAACTACATACACGTATATCTCTTATTATACGTTATGATTTGACTTTTTTTAACCGACGAAATAAGAGGACTGTTTTAAGTTTAACATGTGTGTCTGTCTGTGTCTGTCAAACGGATGGACCAATTTGAGTTTAGTTTTTTTTGTTATCAAGACTTAATTGTCCGTTGAGATGGTTCTTAGCTATATTTGGTGGGAATAGGTCCAGTAGTGTCCAAGGTATTCAGCTTTGGAATAAGTGACAAGATCTTAGCCAATATTGAAGCTAAGAATTCCAAATATTCTAGTTATGTTCAGTATTAGCAGCATTTCTTACATCATTCATTAAATGAGGGTCTCATGATGACCACCTACTTGTGTCGAGGGTGTATTATATTTTTAGGTTATCATTGTTTTTTTTTTTAAATAGCGTCTACACACGGCGGTCTCCAAATACGGAAACCTTGTTATATTCTATTCGAACCATACCTGTCCAGGACAGCAGGTCTCCGGTAGCCCCTCCAGCACACTAAATGTCTCAGTTTCAATGTTGCAGACAACTATGACGGACAGATGTTTCCCGACCAGCTGTTCGCCCCACTCTTGTTTGTACACGTACTCCTCTCCCTACAAAACAAGATGAGAATACGTACATACATATATACTATTATAAAATGCTAATAGTGCTAGTTGTACTGAAATATTTTTTCTATGCAGAAGGGTCGTGATTTCAGGAAAAAATTTAATAGCGTGATGCAGGATTTTCAATCGCTTTATATGGGCGCGCGGCGCCGTGCCAACCAGGCGCCATCTGTTGTCATAATTTCCTTTTCCTCGTATCACGCTGAAACGTCTAAGAAAATTTTAACCAATTTGTTACGGGGACAGCTGGACATCCAAAGATGGTTATAGGATACCTTTTTATGCGTCTACCGTCAAGAAAAAAAGTAGTTGCGAGCACCTCCTTTTACTATAATAACACTATAAAATGTCTGTGTGTTGGAAATATCTTACAAAGGCAATTCGGATTTTCGCAGCTTAGTCCGAGCTGAATAAAATAACCTATATTTGCTTTACTGTAGTCGGACAAAAAGTAACAACTCGCGCACCGAGGGTTCCGTACAAACACTCCATCTTAACTGGCCGGTTTAAGTTAAGTTTGCACCTGGTATGTTACAAATGAGGTGCAAAGTTAACGCAACCGATCGCGTTTGTTGTATGGGAGCCCCACTTAAATATTTATTTTATGCAGCAACAGAAATACATCATCTGTGAAAATTTCAACTATCACGGTTCATGATATACATCCTGGTGACAGACGGAGAGACAGACAGACGAACGTACGGACAGCGGAGTCTTAGTGATAGGGCCCCTTTTTTTACTCTTTGGGTACGGAACCCTAAAAAAGATTACAAAATAAATACCTTATTAGGTAAAGGCTCTCCAGCGCCAGCTTTGGACGGATCTTCAGCCTTATTCCTCTTGATGTACGGCTCAGATTTCTTCAGCTTCCTTTCGGCGACGTATACCACCGCCGTTTCATCCTGAGACCAATCCAGGCTGCCAAACTCGGCTGCGAAACAATTAAAATGTACCGAATCAATAGTTTGCGCATATAACAACGTCACACAACGCACATTGCTCGTAGAATCGATGGCCGTTGGGGCAGAAAGGTTCTTGAGTGGCGACCGCGGACCGGAAGACGCAGCGTTGGAAGGCCTCCAACAAGGTGGACCGACGACCTGGTTAAGATCGCGGGTAGAAATTGGATGAGGGCGGCGCAAGATCGATCGTTGTGGAGAACTTTGGGGGAGGCCTTTGTCCAGCAGTGGACGTCTATAGGCTGATATGATGATGATGATGATGATAACAACGTCACGATAATGTTTTATTTAATATCCATAAGCATAATTTAATTGGATATAGGATACCGTTGTCGTTGCCGTTGTAACTCTTACAGAGTTGCCGAAACGTCAGGGAGGCTCAAATAATGAATATACGCGATATATTTCACTTCACATAGAAACCTCCCGTGAGTCCTGATGATGAATCGCGTACCGATTTGACGAGCGATATACGACTTCTACGACGTGAGTAAACTCTTGATGCGTATGTATTTTAATACGCGACATAATCCGTTTAACACTTTCGACACCAACAACCCGGAGGCCGGGCGCTCGTAAACTTTGTTCAGATGCCGGCCAACCCGGTAGCCGGGTTGATGCTATAAAAGTCGGCTCGGCCGGTTTCTGGGATATGTCTTACTTTTTTGTCTGGTTGCGAAAGTGTTAACTAGATGTAACCGTATGATGCTGTAACTGACGATTCAAAAGTGCCTAGGCCTACTTGAAGAAAGAATATTTTGACTTTGAAATAGTAGACGGGTAAAACGTATGCTACCATTTTAGTAAGTTCAGCTATCCCTGTACCAATATTGGTTAAAATCTGTTCAGCCGTTTCGGCCTGATTAGAGGACAAAGAAATTATGACGATATTAAAATACCTACGAAACGGTTTTCTATGTGAAATGATGATCAACAGATGGCGCAATCCTGCAATCCTGTAAGCTATGAGGGTTATCTTGGTTCTTCAGCGGATATCCTCATTTCAGATTCTATCACGCAAAGAAACTCCGGCCATAGCCCTTCCTATTGCACGTTGCGTGACTCTAAGGCGCCTTAAGAGCGAACGACCTAAATAAATTGAGAGGTAAACAAGAAAATATATATTAAGAGGCCAGTTAAATAAAAGTAATTCTTAGTCATTGTACTTTCGATTTAACCCTAGTTTTGCTAACGATAATGCCCGCCGAGTTGCCCTTTCTCCTTACAAGTGAAGTATCACCTACGAGTTTTAATTGCATGTAGGTAAGTAGGTATTAGTTTATCAAATCAAGTTAAATAAAATCTTTCTAGGTCGTTTTTAACCACATCCATTTTTGCGGTAATAGTAACTATCTCTGTTCTGATAAGTCTAATAACAAGTGATAATTTGTTGGTTACACAGCAAATTTAACTGCATATGAAAAAAATAACCGCCACGAAGTATATTCAGTCACTTTTTTAAAGAATATTACACTTAGGGTTGAAACAGGCAGATTGCTTGCCTGCTGTAATTTGTACGAGAGCTGCACACTGTCTGCACGCCGACTGCACAGTTTCTATACAAGTTGCAGTTGGGTTGCAGTCCATCTGTATTTCCTTTAGTAAAATTGATTGATCTCGCATTTTACACAAACAACCATTAAAGACGAGAAGTTTAAGTCAGAAGGTGTCATATTCCGGCGCTTCGGCGGGCGGCTACTTGACACCACAAACAGCGTAAACACATTCCAGTAATAATGTACCGTGACCTAGATGTTAAATTTATTCTAAGTATTACCTATATTAAAGAAAATGTATTGCCTTCTGGTGTGGCTTTTGCGAAGACTAAAGGTATCGCTACGAAGCAAATCTCACTTCCTGGCCAACGCAAGAAGTAACACTTTAAACAATCCACGGGTTTAATGCCCCAGTTCGCATATTTATGGCCATCACCTTCGGTTCGGGACACAAACTGCAATCTGGGACATTCACGAATTCACCGCCCTAGGTATATGTACTATTACTTGGCATTGACCCCATAAATTGCCAATGGGTTACCAGTACATACTACATGCTGTTTAAGTTTGACCATATTTATGTATTGTTTTACGAACTAGAATTGTTTGCTCTAAGGCCAACCTGAGAGCCTTACTGACAAGCTTAAACTATCAGACTTCGGCTATTTTTGGCAAATTAAGAGTCAACTTTCGTTACTATGTAATTTTACGCTTAAAGACGAGAATGGTGAATCCTGTTCCACCGTGATACTTACACAGCTTATAAACTAGTACAGGGAGCAGAAGACGCTTACTCTCGCTAGTTATATTACTCAGCAGTGTAGTACCTAACGCCAAATGTTATACGTAATAAATAATAACTACCGATACATACATGTAAGTATTTGTAACCTTTACATCGCTCAATAAAGTTATTGTTATTGTTATAACTCACAGTCTGCGTATACATCCCCATGTATGTCCAAAGCAGTAAGATCAATACAGTTGGTCAGTCCAGCGTTTAACCTCCAAATCTCTAGGTATTGCTTCTTCACATCTTTACTGTCCTTCTCCTCCCGGATCACAGCTTTGAAAGTTTCCTTTGGAGATACTGCTGACACCAGTCTGTAATTAAAATATAGATTTTCCAATGTCCAATATAACCCATCATTTGGCAGAAAAGCAGCCAATTCAATTCCAAACATTGTTATATCTGTAAAGGAGCATCCTCACCGTAAGCATTCCTGTAACATCTAAATGTAACATTACAGGCAAATGCTCATGGTGACAATGTTCCCTAAAACCAAAAATAACTGGAACTATTAAAGGTCTTAGACAGGGCCACTTTAAGCCTCCAGACGGGTATATAACAAATGAAAGTGTTTTCAATTAATAATGTTTAATAAACTAAATAATATATCAAACCACTAAATAAGGAGTTACAATGCCACAGACCAACACAATACATGTCATATCTAATAATAACATCCCTCTTTTCTTTGTCAGGTGTTAAAAATTGTCCTAATCAATACCTACACTCAATATTGTTTAAAAAAATCAAGCAGTATGAGAGGATGGTGGAAGAAATGTTCTAATATGTAGATACCATGACCTGACATGACATGACCTGAGTCAAACAACTTGATTTCCACTGGAGAATCAAGCATTATTTCTCTATTGCCACAGAAAATCAGTGAAATCTACCCCGGCTTGCTATGAGTTTTTGTTTGATGCCGCGGTATATTGGTACAAACAAAGACACTGATAACTATACATTTGTAAACTAATATAAACCTTGGTGCAATGTGTTAAGGTATATGGGTGAAGGTGAATAGTTAACTGTGGTTTCGATGGTACATACTGTTGATTTAGATAGGTCCATAGTTGTAGATATTTATATGATTTTACACATGTTCTCTTCTTAATTATAATCCAAGTTAAACTCATATCAAACAATCCAGTATAATAATGCTTTGTCTGTACAAATACTATGAATATCATTTGTATAGATTTAACAATGTCTTGTAATGTTTTATCTCTATTTGCACAATTTGTATTCTGTGATGATAACCCAATATTACCCAACACTTTCTACATTATTATTATTAGGACTAACAGGCTGCTGAGGGGCTGATGGAAATATGTCAGTATAGTGAACACTTATTATTATTATTTATTTATATATTATCCATTTTTCTTACGGCTAAAACAATTGTCTGGTTTGACTGTAGGATCTTTTTATTTAGGTAATCTCTATTTAAGGTACATGAGTATACTTCTTATTTTAAGTAAATACACAGGTGGTATGTAGTACTTTAAAAAAAAACTTGTCCGAGTTGTTTTTGGTTTATAGGCTGTCTGTTTCAGCATGGAAACACCATTACAGGGAGTGGTTTATGAGTGATTATTATTCTCATAATACAGTACAATCTCACTAATAAAGCACTTCAATAATCTGATACATCCAACAGCACATTCGTCACCTTTGCCACATCTATGTTGCGCTATTATTTTAGAAATTATGATTTTGTCTATACGATCCAGTAATCTGAAGACTTCAATAATTCGACACCCCCTAGTTTTTAATACTGTTGAATTACTGAGATTTTACTCTAATAGTTAGACCGATACTATGGTAAAAAAAATCTATGTTCTGAATAATTCATATTTAAACAACTAATAAAAGTTACTTACTCATTACTAATGTCTCTACCATAATCAGTCTTGTAAGTGACGTTCAGACTATCATCCAGCACATAATCATAGACGTATCTGCTGTTCTTGCCTTTGTCTATGTTCCGAACTGACTGCACGCTGGTAATCTTACTACCAGCATTGTTTAACCTCCCTCCAGTGATGGTAGGGATTTTGGACAGGGTTTTGTATGCATTTACTATTGTTTCAATCTGAAATCGGAAGTATATTAATTAATAAACGAATTTGGGAACCTATATCAAACCTATATTAATACAATACATATAATATGCGAATACAAAATACGAATTGGCTAAAATAAACATTTATAAGTGACACACTTTTAATAACCAAGTAAAACTAATTTATTGAAAAGAAAAGACACAATATGGACTTAGTTTGAAACAAAATATTTGATTTGAAAATGTTTGGTGAGGTTATGTTTACTAGTTAAAACAGCACTGAAATCTTTGAAGAATTCATAATTACTTACACCATTAAAAATGTAATAAGCCAGAAGACAAAGGAATTATGGAGTCGGCTATTTCCTTATAACTTTTTCCTATTCAATAAAATATAAACATTACATACCTGGGAAGACATTTTTAACATCACAAAAGAACTCGTAAAGTTATTAATGTTATTATCTAAAAACAATATGAGATAAAACTTGCTTCGTAAGGTACTAAAACGTAGTGTTCAGGGGCATTTCACTCAGTACTTTACAGATTTCATACATTAAAACTTGCGTGCGTTTTATACGAGACTCGCTCGATAGATGGAGCAAAATTCAATATTTGAATTAGTGTTATTAAAACGAAATCTGTTTTTATATTATTATTTTATCCATAAATAAACATATAATAAAAACATAATTATAAGTTATTGTGAAAGATTATGAAGCATTATTTTAATTTATCATTACAGGCAACATTACGGCTTAAGATTAGATCCCCGTTCCATTCCACTCATTTATTTTTTAGATTTCACCTATTATATTTTATGATGATTGTCACAAAAATTTAATATCCACAAAAAAAATGGAAAATAATAAATGCGTATTTTTTTAAATGTAAAAAAACAATAGTAGAAAGTAAACTAAAAGACTACTTAATACAATTCGGTGTAGAGGAACGCGTAGCGTGGTGCTGTTTGACAGTTTACTTTTATAAATGGACAAGTTGGTTTTCTGGTGGATATTCAAACGGGTATAAGAAATCTTCTTCGACTGTGCTTTATGGATATTAGCGAACGTTGTTGATCTTCACGCACGAACTTGGATTCCGACGACAGAAGTTCCAGGAAGGATTTCCATCCCGGCTATGTGTAATGGATCACGATTGCCTCGTTAAACTATTTTAAAGTCATGGTAGCAGTAAAAAATGTTGTGTGTGTCTACCTGTGGTAAGCGTTTGTTCTATGTTCCCCAAAATTAATTAAATAAAAAGAATTCATTATAAATGTGTCTTTTTTATACCTTCCTACAAACATAACTAGTTTTAAAGCCCACTTATTATGTTAAGTGTGAGGTACAGATGAATCATATAATATAATTAATATGTATTGAAAGTACCTATAGTACAGTGCATAGCGATTGCTATGTATACATATGTACATGATTCAGATAACTCGAAACTCGCTCAATAGATGGCGCTAGTACACAAAGGAAGCTGATGACTCTATCTCAGTATGTATAATTTACTCTATGGTAGTGTTTATATTCTCTTTGGTACTTAGATGAAATCAGCAGAATCAGCTGTGCACCGATCTGACGGCCGGCTCACGGCTGTCAAAGCAATGAAATGACAAGTGACAAGTATAAGTATGACAACTATGACAACAACAGAAAGAAATGCGAGTAAAGCTTTAAGCTTCTTACACACGAACATTCATACGTTGATGATTATATCGCTCGCGTATTGTACCGTCATGATGCTTATATGTTAGCGTATATATATCTAATTTTAAAATTGAATACCTATAAGGGAAATAAATAGTGATTCCTGCTACCTAATACTACGAAGGTATAAAATTATATTGTATAAGTTAAGTAGGTAGGTATAGGTACTTAGAGCAAGATAAGTTAACGATTTTATGTTGTTGACGTACATTACATTTAAATGAAATAAACGAGAAGTAAATAATATTACGAAAGTATAACATTAAGGAGTAATAATAACCCCACGAAGAACAGTACCGTGAAACATGCCAACTTTCCCGCTTTTTTCGTAAAACCCTAATATCTCGTAATATAAAGTTTTTATGTATAACGCATCCATCGTATTCATATGCATGCGTTTACAACAAGAAACATTTTTTTTATGTAAATGTACATCAACTTTTTTATCATTTTCACCTCGGGTAGAGTTATCTAAACTTTTGCCAACATTACAAATCATTTACTGTCGTAGTCGTAACTATAGCCTCTACAATGTTAAGATAAGGATCAGTATAAAATCTGGGGTAATAATGGCGTTCCACGTAAACATCGTGGTCTTAACTATACAAACACATGGGCAATGTTACATAGGTCTTTTGTTTTTTTTTTTTTTCATACAAGCTAAATCAAGCAGTTTTAAATTGTTAGGGTTGTCACTTTTGGTTGAATAAACTGTCTTTACCAATACCATTATCAAAATGAAAAATTTATGTTTAATATTGGGAACTTATAGTTAGACGTTTATTTTTTTACTCCTCATTAGAATAGTCTAAATAAAAATTGTCATAATTGAAAATTATATATTTTTTTTGTGTTTTATGGACTGTAAAGCCTGACCAGAAATATATGAGGATTGTCAAGAGGGCGCTATTTATAAGAGTTAGGTATATGGCAAAAAAATTCAACCATTCGCAACCGACTATAATGAAATTAGTTTTAAATGCCTGTCAGTTCCGCTAATGTTAATCTCGTATATCATTCTCTTTTCCTGACTGTTTTTCGTGTAGTAAACACATGTACACTTTATTTATAATCTTACGTTTACGACTGTGAATGGTTTTCGGCATTTTCATTGGATAATTTTAAATATTTGTCTTTTAAAGAAATCACCACGACTGATATTGACATTGTTAACAAACCATCAACCATCATAAAATCATTGCCAGTGCAAGAAATTAGTTCCAGTGAAATTCCGCAATATGGCGCACCCTCATACATTTCTGGTCAGGCTTTACATGCAGCTACTGCAAAAGTACAACGGTTTAATGGAAATACAATTTACCTTAAATACATAACCCTCCTTCATTTACGCAGTCAGGTAAAATTACGACAAGGTGACAACCCTAACCCTTTTTTTAGGCTGGGCAATGTTAACTTTCATAGGTTAGTAAGTTACTGGATAACATTGCCCACCTTCATAACTCTGGTTTTAATGAGTATTTTTAGTACAAACTACATTGAAAATGTTCTACTACAGTTCTTATTTTATAACAAGTAGTAAGATACATTCACCTGAGGCTTCCCCTTTCTGTAAAAAATACACCAGAACTTCACCTAGAATTGGCCCGCCAAATCATCGCACCTTACTCGACGAGTTCCAAAACGTTATAGAATGAACTTGCACGCAAATGTGATTCCCAGTGATACCACAGATATAATCTACTTTCCACTAAGAATAGTATAGTTGCCATAAACATCTTGGAATTGTCTACAGTAACGTTTCTTCTTTTAAGTAGCGTTTTGGGCAAAGATCCCTGTGGAGGCAAAGTTGGCGTATTTCACGGTACTTGTAAAATTGGGGGCCAAGACTAACAAGCTCGTAACGCTGTGGTATAAAAAGTGTTTAATAGAATAGAATAGAATAGAAAAAATTATTTCATGTAACTAAGGACACATATTTTATTAGTAGTTAGACCTTACAAACTAGGGTTAGTAGGTAATTACAATTAAAACAAAACAAATTACAATTAAAAACAAAACAAATTACAATTAAAACAAAACAACACTGACCGGGGAGTGTAATCCCTCGCAGTGCAGCATGTAGGGACAGTCAACCCTATCCGCTAACATACGAAGAATGCTGTTGGGACTGCAGCGCACCCGGCGCACCAGGGATGCAGCGCGAGCGCGCATGGTCGTATAGAAACAATCCACGCGCGCCTCCGCGAACATCCCTGATGCGCTACAGAAACGAGGCAGTCCCATCAACACCCGGAACTCATTGTTATACTGGACCCGAAGGGCCCCATATAGGCCCGTTGCGTATATTTCGCCCACAGACTGCACGTATAGAGGGACGTGCAAAACGCCCTAAACAATGTTACCTTCACCTCTTTGGAGCACCTTGAAAATCTGCGGGCGATCATATTTGCCCTGACCGACAGGGCCCTTCGTTCTCTTTTGATGTCCAGGTCGTCTTTGAGGTCGGTCGTGATCACATGGCCTAGGTACTTAAAATGGCCCACCCTATCCATAGGGATACCATTGAGGCAAACGGCAGGAACTTCCAGTGTTTTCTTGCGACCGCACTCAAACACCATGAACTGGCTCTTTTTAACATTATATCTGAGGCCATGATCTGCTACATACCTTTCACAGATTTTCAACAGCTTACGCAGCCCACACACCGACGCGCTCAGCAGAACCATGTCGTTTAACCAAAGGAGATCTCTTCCACCCCTTTTAGGGAAAGTGTTTTTTAGGAACCTAATATGTTCATTAATTTTATTTACATTTTAAGTGACTGTGAGCTGTAAACCTCGGGAATATTTTTTGAAATTATTGAAATATGATAACTTTTCATTTTCAACATTTCCGCTGTTGTAAAAAATATACAAACGATAAACTGAATTGACTAAAGAATTCCATTTATAATGAGAAATGCAAAATAATAGCTGGAAATCGCGCCATCCAGACACATTGTCGGAGATTTAAGTCAAGATCCATGTGCCTTGAAAGCGCCCTTATTTGCGTAATTTTTTTATATGATTTGGGATCCCATAAAAGTAGCTTTCATGGGATGTTAAAACAACACGTTGAATTCGTTCCCATAATTAAGTAGCAGGTGCCATCATTTCATACTGAAAACCAATCAAATCAATCTCCCAAAAAGTACAATACTTACTATAAAATCTATAAGTTATAGGTGTATAACTACGAACACGGCAACGCGGCGACGCGACGCACCGCTCGATACGCGCGGCGCGCGCGGACCGCGCGGCACCCCTCAATCCCTCATTGCCTCAATACAAGCCCTCCAAACAACACCCCGTCACATCCCTGCTAAACAACGAACAATTAGAACAGTTTACATCATTAATTATCTCCAAGTGAAATTTATTTAGTGGAACGAACGTAAGTTTTTCAGCATTATAATTCGGTTTTGGCGAAAGATTTTAAAGAAAACACTTTAAGGAAAGTCACAGAAATCACTTTAGAAGTGTTCAGATCGCCTTATTATTTAGTTACAGTTTTAACCGTGTTTGGTTTGCTTTATCATTATAATAACGTCAATTTGTATTTTGTATTCCCGCGCTTTCCTCTTTTTAAACAATTGACAGCGGTTTTTTTTCTTTTCAGCCAGCATCTACAAGATGAATGAACTAGATTTGATCAAGGAGGTTGAAAAGCGTCCGATTTTGTACGATAAAGCGGTCAGCGGGTTCAATAAAACTAAAATGAGGGATGATGCATGGAAAGAAGTCCAAGAGGCGCTTAACGTGTCAGGTATATAATAACGTCAAACTTTATTTACTTACCCGAAACACATTCGATCTTATTCTACCTATACACTACTCATTAACTTAAACTGTAACGGTTTTTACATGTTATTTTGGCAAAACGTTATATTAGAACATATTTAAACGCCCATATTCTCAAGGTAAAGTCAAAATTAGCAGTTATCGTATGTCAGTCAGACGTTATTAATGTGTAAGAGTACAAGTAAGTAACTCTAACTAAAAAAATATCCATCTTTCAATTAGTTACAAATCTTATAATTTTCTTTACGACTCTATTTCTGTTTGGCCCATGATTGACTAGAAGTCCTATTGCTGTTTGACATTAAATCCGTCATTTGTTCTAACTTTATTATTAGTTAAGTACCTAATTTTAAAATACTGTTTTTTCCTCTTACAGCCGAAGCTGAGTGCAAGAAACGCTGGCGATCACTCCGAGATTCTTTCATCAAGCTTCAGAGGACCCACGGTGGCCGCACTCGCTGGCCTTACCATCAGGCTATGCGGTTCCTACTACCCCACTTAGATCCCAACCACAACAGGTAATTACACTGTTTACAAGACACTTTCTATCTATCAGATGTTCAAGATAGCTTCCTTCCTCAAGTTTCAGAGGACACATGGCATGGTGGCCGCACTCGCTGGCCATGTCATCCAGGCTATGCGGTTCCTACTACCCCACTTACACCCACGTACAACAGGTAACTCAATGTCTACAAGAAATTATCTAGCAGCTGTTGATGATCTCAGATTTCTTCATCAAACTTCAGAGAACATGTGGCGGCCGCACTCGCTGAATAACACCAAGCTATGTGGTTTTTGCAGCCACACTTTTAGACCCCAACCACATCAGGTAGTAATCACTTTAAGTCTCGGTGCCTACATAATATTTGATAATAATATATATACCCACCGGTTTACTAGCGATTAGCCACGGGTTGCTTTGGCTGACTTTCTTAACAAGCATGTACCCATAAGCATATACTCGTAGTATCAACAATTTGCTACATTCTAACATATTGCCCATGGAAACATCATAATTACGAAGCCTTACCTAAGTGAAAAAATCTCGATAATTTCCTTTAGGAAATTTTACCAGATTAAAACTTTTTTCTGGTAAACATTTGCAGATTCTTTCGAAACGATACAACTTTTATTAAACTTAGTATTATGTGAAAACCACGAGCTTTCGGTTTTTGTAACCATCCATAGATAGAGGTAGATACATAGATATATAATTATTTATTGCGTTAACATAGTATAAAATGCAGGTCTTAAATTAATTTAAGTATGAACATGACACCATGCAATAACTTAAATATAACCTTATGTTGCGTCCCGTTACTTTAAAATGACGCAGGGAGTATTCGTTACGCCTAGCAATTATTTTAGAGACTAACGATTACACATGCCCGAGTAGGTTATTCTTAATTCTACTATATATTTCCAGCTCTGCAAAAAAGGAGGAAGATTCCGACACTGAAGAAGAAACACGCCGCCCCCAACAATCGCTCCCGGACCTCTCCTTCAACGACAAATTCGACTACGACGAAGACTCCCAATCCCAACCGGCGGCCAAGAAACTCCGTTTGCCGTCCTCCGAGGAAGAAGCACAGAGAACCGACCCTGACGAGTTATTCCTCTTCAGCTGTGCACCGATCTTGAAGCGGTTGAATTCCAAACAAAACGCTGCGGCGCGCTTAAAAATCCTACAGGTCCTGTATGAAGCCGAGTTCGGAAGTCAGATGGAAATGACAACGATACCGTACGTTACGCAGGCTAGTGACAACGGATTCGGGACCATAGATGGCGCTATTGAATAGTTTCGCTCTTGAATTTAAAGGACTTGGCGATGGAAAAGCTTGAATTTACTCACCTAAGGTTAAAATATGTGTTATAGTTAACTAAGATTATAGGAGTGCTGTCTTACCGCGAGCATTCGCCTGAAGGTGATGAAACAATAAACAAATGAAATTTTCATATAATTTTTAGTTAAATTACAGGATTTACAGGCCAATGCTAGTGGTGAGAGAGGATATTAAAACTTAAGTACATAAAACAACAGTATTACTTGGCTGGGACCTATTTCTACTTTGACGATTAACCAATAAGGGAATGTGGTCGCTTTAATAACCTTTATTATGCGATTGCATAAAACACTATTATTTATTTATTTAATTAAAAACATTTTGATCACGAGTGGTTCAATTTACCGATGATGTCGTGATATAACGACGGGCAAAAGGTTCCCTGTGATAAATGTCATTTAGTCATTTTCTAGTCTATACCCATCGGTTTAACCTGGACATTGTCTGCTAGTAATTATTAAGGTTATTCTATAATTAACCGAGCGAGCGAAGCGAGAGAAAAGTCTCTGTATTACTTTCATCCTAATTTCTTTCGTATGTCCGGATTTTTGGATGTTCGGATAACAAGCTTTTCTCACCTACCAGCCACATTTCTCAGCTGATTCTCATGAAATTTTGTGAGCAGGTTCGATAAGTAAAAATAAGTAAAAGTATTTCACTGTGATATAGTTTTTTATCTAAAAAGTATAGTACAAATTTTCTGAACTAAGCCCATCCACTTACCTGCATTCACAATGGCATTGTGTCTAATACAATCCTATCTGCTTTTGTTCTCTTAACCGTCAACCAGTTACTTACAAAAAAAAAAAAAAAATTTAAAAAACCCCCGACATGACAACCAACAAAAAGAAAGAAATAAAATCTACGAAATGTGCCTATACAATGAACAGTAGAAAAAGAATCCAAGCTTCGTTGCGTTCGGGGGACCGCTAAGTACCTACCCAAATGAAATGAAATACATATATTTTTCAACGCAAAATTGCATGTATTATGCATTTGGGCTTCCCACTTTACGATTTTCAGTACATTGCATTTCATTTACTTAGCGGTCCCCCGACGCAACGAAGCTTGGATTCTTTTTCTACTGTTCATTGTATAGGCACATTTCGTAGATTTTATTTCTTTCTTTTTATTGGTTGTCATGTCGGGGGTTTTTTAAATTTTTAATTTTATTTTTATTTCATATTTTTTAAACAAACAGAAGTTTCGTCCCGGAATTTCTTTTGACACTATTGTTGTTTTACACCGTTTAAGGTCCAGGGTTTCCAATCTTTCGCCGAGCTTGATCCTGGACTATAATTATGTAGGTACAGCAGGATCCCAAGCCAGTGGTAATGAATGCCGTCTTCTCTAAGATTGAAGTTAGGATATATTTTGATTTCAATAGCCTTAAGCAACATTCTGGGAAAAAACCGTTAAAGTAAGACTAGTATTGACTAGTCTTACTTTAACGGTTTTTTCCCAGAATGTTCATAATGGCAAAATGGCGAAGTTATTAGCCAAGACAATCAAAATATATACTTTAAATGCACTGCTCATGCAGTCAGTCGCAAGAACCTGCTACTTATGGCCTAAAACAGAACCAGGTTTCTATTCTACAGGATCCAAATAGTAAATAGGTACGGGTGGCTTACTTAGCTCCATAAAAATTGCAGTTGGTGCTAGGTAACGACTTAGTTTTGAGAGACCTAATCATCGATACCCCACACCATGGGATAAACAAATGTTTTTAAAAATGTATTCAACCACTTTGTCTCTGAGCTAAGCTGTGTATAGACTGACACAAACTACAAAATCCTAAAAAGCTGTTATTCACTTAGGCAAGAGTACTTTTGCTAAAGCTTACGTGTCATTTAGTCGCGTTAAAATCTTGCAGGGTGTTGCTATTTGTGACCTCAATCAAAGGAACCTGTTCAATAGTCCTAATAACAATTCAGCTTTAGCAGAATTTCGAAACTTTAAAATAGTGACCCAGTACCTACTGTGACAGAAATTATAATGAGTTTTTTTTGTCAAAACAGTTTTTTTGGGACTCGGTTTTATTATTGGCTGTACTTTCTTACACAAATATTAATTGCTCATCAAGAACAATCAGACGAGCCCAAACACCGTGGGTTTATCTTGTGCTGTTTAGGAGTTCCTACGGCCATCTTCAGCTCCAAGGTACCAAATTATTGTACTGTCAAAAATTTATTAATCTATTGATTACGCTAATAAAATTTAACATTTATCCAACATTAGAAAATCTTGGCTTAGATCCTTTCACAACTCTCTGTCAGGCCTCATCATGAGACCGTCATTTAGTAAGTGATATAGAAAATGCTAATAATACATAACATTTAACCAAAACTTTGGAATCCTTGGCTTCAATATTGGCTGAAATCCATTAACAACTAGCTGGTCATCATGAGACCTTCATTTATTGAGTGATATAGAAAATGCTAATGATACTTAACATTTAACCAAAATTTGGAATCCTTAGTTTCAATATGGGCTGAGATCCGTTCACAACTACCTGGTCATCATGAGACCTTCATTTATTAAGTGATATAGAAAATGCTAATAATACTTAACATTTAACCAAAATTTGGAATCCTTGGCTTCAATATTAGCGGAAATCCATTAACAACTAGCTGGTCATCATGAGACCTTCATTTATTGAGTGATATAGAAAATGCTAATAAAACTTATCATTTATCCAAAATTTGGAATTCTTGGCTTCAATATTGGCTGAGATCCATTAACAACTAGCTGGTCATCATCAGACCTTTATTTATTGAGTGATATAGAAAATGCTAATACAACTTAACATTTAACCAAAATTTGGTATCCTTAGCTTCAATATTGGCTGAGATCCATTAACAACTACCTGGTCATCATGAGACCCTCAATTAGTGAGTCATATAGAAAATGCTAATAAAACTTAACATTTAGCCAATATTTCGAATTATTGACTTCATTATTGGCTGAGATCTCGTCACTTGTTCCAATTAAAGCTGAATATCTTGGAAACTACTGGTCCTATTTCTACCAAACATAGCTAAGAACCATCTCGACGGAAAAGTCTTTCGATTAAAAAAAACCGCACTTAAATTGGTCCATCCGCTTGGGCGCTACGATGCCACAGACAGATACACAGATACACAGATACACAGATACACATGTTAAACTTATAACACCCCTCTTTCTTCGTCGGGGGTTAAAAAGGTTCGAACTACATTGTTGCGTGGATATTGAATTTTCAACCTTATTCCTTGTTGAATAGGTTTAAAATGGTTGATGATGAGCCACCCTAGATTAACACATTGGCACTTTTATTCCCGAAAAATTTAATGTCCCCGTGGGATGAGCGGGGTACACCGCACGGAGCAGCTAGTTCATTCTTAAATGGGCCCTGCATTTGTTTAGCCCATATAGTAGGTACTTACATAACTACACCTCCCACCGTAAAGTTTTTCGAAAGAAACAAATGTGTGCGCCCGTATAACTTACCTACCTACTATATTATATATTTTAAGAACAGAACAAATAGTGTATACTTAATGATTAAGTTGTATTTATTAGATATCAAAAACCGTTTTTCATTTTGTTGTATGTACATTTAAACATCTTAAGTAGGTAGGTAAGATCAATAAAGTTTTTACTAACTGCAACATATGAGTTCCTAACTGTCGTTGTGTATACCTATGTAGAATGTTATGTGTTAGATACACAGAGATAAATTGGTAAATATTTTGCATATTTGCAATAATATGCACCTAAGTCTTGTAATTATTTTTCTTATAGCGGCTGCGATGCCACGACTTTGCGCGGCAGCGGTGCGCGGTACGTGCGTCTCGCTCATTCGTATGGCCACCGCGCTCGAATCTCTCGCTCAACCGCTCGCCGCGCCGCTGTTTGTGCAAAGTAGTGGCATCTCCGTAATAATTGAAGAGTTCCCTCGATTTCTTTAGGATGCCATCATCAGACATTGGCCTGACTAACTAACTGCTGACAATGTGAGTAATTGGAAGGTAATATAGGTACTCTTTCAGATCAAGGGAGAATTTTCCAATTCGTTCGGATCTTCGAGTACCTACCTAATCGAGGAACATACGTCAAAAAACAAAGATTTCCTCCTTTTCTGAATAAAAAGTTGAAATTAAACATAACCATGTAAATATTAGAATAGCTGTTTCACTTTATCTATCCGTACCTCTCTCACTGTATTCTCATGTTCAGCGCATTATAAATCTTAATCCATCCAACTAAAATTCAATTTACCTTGACAAACGTTTTAATTGCCTTTAATGCTCTTATGCGGAAATACTTGAATCGTTATCGGACATCTTGTTATTGTTCAATGCATGCTCTACATTATATATAAGTTCTGTATTTCCTGGCATATCCCTCTTAATTAAAACTTATTCATACTGAATATACCTATACATACACGTTTATCTCAATAGTGTAAGCCTTTAATTAAGTTCTTAAGTTTGTGACTTGTAACTATGCAATTTTTAAATAAATAAGTACAATTTTAATAACACATAGGTAAGTACAACAAAAAACTGATGGACGATGTTACTTGCAGCTTAAGGATATTTCCCGACTTCCTTCTTCACAATAAAATTAACTATTGTGTGAAATGTGAATTGTGATCGAACTTCACTTTCAGGTTCCTAATAAGTTCGTTTAATCACTAATTGTACCTACGCCTAATAATTAATACCGGAAGAGGAGGCCTCCAACAAGGTGTACCGATGATCTCGTAAGGATCGCAGGAAGCAGTTGGATGAGGGCGACGCACGAGCGGTCGCCGTGGAGCAACTTGGGGAGGTTCTTGTCCAGCATTGTTCGTATTTCGGCTGATATGGAATAGGTATATGCATGTAAAAATGTTTGCTTACCAAGGACTGAAAATTCCATGCTGCGGCACAGACAAAAAGGTTCCAGCACAAATTGGCACCTTTACTTATATATCAGAAATGTTGGGCTGTAGACGGAGTGCAGTGCTGCGATGAGGAAAGTAGCCGTCCACAGACGTGGTGCCGTATCACGAGCTTCTCAACTTACGTCTTGATGCACTGTCCAAGAAAGTGTTAAAATAAATAGACAAGATCCATAGCAAGATATCCTCCTCCTTACATCGGTGTCCTCACTACTGAGGGTCGTGATCCCACCCATCTTGGAGTAATCTTTTTGATTATAATGCGCCACCTGTTCCTATCTTGGGCATCGTGGAGCGCATCGTGTAGCTTAGTGCTCAGCGTAGAGTTGATTTGGTCCAACCATCTGATTCGACTACGACCTTTGGAGGATCACCCCTCGACTTTGCCAGTAACCATTAGCTGTTGAAATTTTGTCCACCTTTCCTGGCTATGTGGCCGAAAAGCTCCAGTAACTACGCGGCGCGAGCAAATGGTAGACAGCCTGGTTATAACATTGAGTTCCTGAAGAATAGACTGGCTGTTGCGGAATGCCGTCCAAGGTATCTGAAACATCTTTCTCCAGCACCACATCTTGAACGCATCTGATACAGTAACGTTCTGCCTTCTAGAGTCCAAGTTTCAGATCGGTAATTGAAAATGAAAAAGATCAAGGATTTGACCAATTTTATTTTAGTTTCCCGTGAGATGTTACGGTCTTTCCATATTTTATGGAGCTGCGACATTTTTGGCCATACTTATACGCCTTCTCACTTCTTTTTCACAGGGTCCTGTGTTACAGATGTTGAAACCCAAGTAGATGAACTCCTTAACAGGAAGATAATCACTCGCTAAAAGTAGCGCGAGCCGTTTTAGAGTGTGGTCGCGGTTTAACACTGACAATACGTTAGTTGCACCGCCCACAAATTATCTGTTTAACCCAATGTGTGACTGGTAGAGAATGCCCTATGGCATTAAGTCCGCCTTTTGTACGATAAGTTCTTTCTTTTGTGCAATAAAGATTAAATAAATAAATAAATACCGACAATTTCTCTCACTCTCACTTCGGAAAATTTGGGACTACTTTGATAGATTTAAAATGGTTATAAAAACGCAAATATTCATAGTGCGATTGAGCAAATGAAGTAAAAGGTTAGGTCATTGTTGAAGGTAGGTAGGTATTGCATTGCCACAGATAGTAAAAAAATTAAGGATATGGCGTAAAAACACTTTTCCAAAGTAGCCCTGCATTTAAAAGTAACCCCGTTTTACCGTACTTAGTATAAAAATGTTATTATAATTCGCGTTTTTTACTTTCCAAAAGGGCCCCAAATTCTTATGTGCCCAAGGGCCCCAGCCTAGTTTAAGACGGCCCTGGCCGTTGTTTCTAAATCTGACTAGTTTTAAGTCTTGTTTATATGTATTTTTGTAGTTCACAGCTAGTGCCTTGGTTGTATTATGTAATGCTGTGTAACTTATTTGAATTTAATAACAAATAAATACGGACATGACATGAACCATATTCAAGGGACTCCAGAAAAAGACATGTCATTGAGACTATTTATATACATGTACGTTCACGTTAATTACTTCCACGGAAACATTTCCGACTATATCAACTTTCAAAATTAAGTCCTTTAGAATATACGTTTCCATCCATACATAAACAGACAGATACGTTAAATTTGTAACTCATTTTCATATTGGGTTAAAAATAGGTACCTAAATAAAGTCTTTAAAAAACAATAGTACTACATGCATATTTAACATAGCATTAAAAGAAATCAAAAGCCAGTGAGTGGAATTTTTTGACCGCAGGTCGAACGGTATGTATAATGCCACTGGGACGCTGTGACGTAAAACTATAATGGTACTTAGGTAGGTAAAAGAGTAGGTAGTAGGTTGAAGATTGAAGAGCAAATAGCAAAAATCTGGGCCAGGAAAATAGACATTGCCGGCCATGTAAGTAACCTATAGAACTGGCAATCCCTTTTAAATAGAGGTATATGTATCTATGTATGGTTTTTTTTCTCAAATATGAAATGAAAATAAGCCTTGATGTTGTGTCACAAATTGATATTTAAACAAATGAAGGTCGCTTTGTAGGCCTAGGCCTGCAATTTTGTATATATAACATTTCATTATGCACCGTCTTATAAGAACACAGTGTCAATATTGCATTTTTGAGAAAAAGGACGTAACTGAACTTTCTCTACATTTGTTAATGAAATTAGTTGACCTCCCCAGATCTGTACCAGCCTTTTGTTTTCCCTAGTTTCTCTATATACGGTCCCTATTCCAAAGCAATATGGCGCGTATTTAAAAGAGAATTGTAATGTTAACTGCAAATGTAAAGTTGCAGAGATGTATTTGCATACAATCATGCGGTTCGTAACAGTAAGTTGAATTAAATTTTAGCGCTCACGTTTGTTTAGGTACTAGTAATTATAAAATATTAATGATTTATTACATGATTATTAGTATGTAATTGGTAGTAAAACGATTGTAGAAAAATAAATTACGAAATATGTATCAGTAAGTAAGTTGAATAAGTATATTTTGATGAGTATAAGTATAAAATTACAAGCATTACGAACTTAATAAACTCATGAGGACCTGAAAACTATTACTAGCATAGTCCTTCCTAGTACGGTTGGCGTTGTGCGCGATCCCCTTAAGCCAAATAATGCTATTTTGTGGTTTTGTACCTCAATGTCGCCCGTCATCTATATGGTTGTTGCAGGATCGTCATTTGTTTTATTTTATATGGGCGCGCGGTGCCGTTCCTGCCTGGCGCCATCTATTGGTCATGATTTCCTTTGTCCCCGCAACTCGCCGAAACGGCTGGATAGATTTTAAGATGGTTATAGTATACCTTTTACCCGATTACGGATTAAAAAAATTGCGCTTAGGTACATTTACATTTTAAGACATAAGGATGTGCAATACTGAGGTCTAGGTCGAGGTATTCAGTTATTTTTCAATATTACGATTTCGCATCTCAAACGGTTCTTCGTTAAATTTTATGTTAAACTGCTATAGTATGCTTCCAGATAGCTTTGTGGCTGTGCTAAAATAGACTGAAATGAGCTTTACCGCCTAAATAAAACTAACTAAGACATGCAGAAGCAACAGGTTGAAAAATTCAATGGCTCTCGCTTCAGGTTCGGTGGTCCAATTGGTACAGGACGCCCGTGTTGGCCCGGAAAGCCGTTGGAAACGGAGGTTCGAACCCTGCCTGAACCGTTGAATTTTTCAATTTATCGCTTCATTGTAAACATTTGGTTTACGTCAGCCGACGTTACCGCTTGATAGAAATAATAAATAAAACTCGTTGATAATAGGTAGTTTTGTAGTTCACAATCTCTAAAGTAATCAAACCAAAGGCATTAGCATTAACTTAAAATATACTTTCAGGTTATCGATCCCAAACCACTCAATTATTATATTTATATATTATAGTTTACGTGAGGTTTGACACCGACTTCAAAGGGTGTTATATTTAGCTTTTTAGTTTTATTGAAGTCGGTTCTTTTATTGTTTTTTTTTTACGTATGGTGGGGTGATCGGGGAGGTCTTGAAGGCATGCATCTCGTTTGAATTATCTCCTAACTCCTAACTGTTAAGGAGTTGTACCTTCCATCGTCAGCTCAGCATTGGAAAATGATGACTACCATATGCAAATACTTAAATAGTTTTAGAAAATATATGAAAAATATTATGTGCCTATCAAATTTCAGAAATTCCTTCGATTCCTCATGGATCTCGTCATCCAATCTTCACCAAAATTTTATGGGACCAACCTTGAGATGTCTGTTCATGAACCTAAAAAGAATTTTCCAAATCACAGTCACGGAGTTCTGAGGTAACAAAGCATTAAAAAAAAAAACAACCGAATTAAGAACCCCTCCTTTTATTAAGTCGGTTAAAAAATAAATGATCGCGACTGTCATGGCGGGTGCCTCGTGATTGGTTAAATTTTTTGTAGCGGGTACTATAGAGTATAGAATTTTGGTACAGGATTAAGAAGTTCGTTATTGTGATTTTGTCTGTGAAATTATAATTGAAAAATTAAAGTAGGTACCTATTACGCGACTATAAAAAATATGTTAATGGTTCTTTATATGCCATGCAGCCATAGAACCCTTTATTTATTAAGTATATTTATTATGCACATGATGTTACAATACATTGCAGCGTAACTGAAAACACGTGAGTAAAGTAAACGATACCATTATTTACCTAGTGTATATTTCGTAAGCGCCTATTAATGCATTGTTTACGGATACAAAATGCAAGTTCACATTCCAACTACACGTGTATTGCATGCACATACAGTGCACAGTACATAATTATGGATTTGATACTAATCACAAACCAATATACAAGAATTGATTACATACTTACATTATTTCCAAACATTAATTATCATCCATCCATACTTCCATACTATAATATAATATACTATACTATACTATACTATACTATACTATACTATACTATACTATACTATACTATACTATACTATACTATACTATACTATACTATACTATACTATACTATACTATACTATACTATACTATACTATACTATACTATACTATACTATACTATACTATACTATACTATACTATACTATACTATACTATACTATACTATACTATACTATACTATACTATACTATACTATACTATACTATACTATACTATACTATACTATACTATACTATACTATACTATACTATACTATACTATACTATACTATACTATACTATACTATACTATACTATACTATACTATACTATACTATACTATACTATACTATACTATACTATACTATACTATACTATACTATACTATACTATACTATACTATACTATACTATACTATACTATACTATACTATACTATACTATACTATACTATACTATACTATACTATACTATACTATACTATACTATACTATACTATACTATACTATACTATACTATACTATACTATACTATACTATACTATACTATACTATACTATACTATACTATACTATACTATACTATACTATACTATACTATACTATACTATACTATACTATACTATACTATACTATACTATACTATACTATACTATACTATACTATACTATACTATACTATACTATACTATACTATACTATACTATACTATACTATACTATACTATACTATACTATACTATACTATACTATACTATACTATACTATACTATACTATACTATACTATACTATACTATACTATACTATACTATACTATACTATACTATACTATACTATACTATACTATACTATACTATACTATACTATACTATACTATACTATACTATACTATACTATACTATACTATACTATACTATACTATACTATACTATACTATACTATACTATACTATACTATACTATACTATACTATACTATACTATACTATACTATACTATACTATACTATACTATACTATACTATACTATACTATACTATACTATACTATACTATACTATACTATACTATACTATACTATACTATACTATACTATACTATACTATACTATACTATACTATACTATACTATACTATACTATACTATACTATACTATACTATACTATACTATACTATACTATACTATACTATACTATACTATACTATACTATACTATACTATACTATACTATACTATACTATACTATACTATACTATACTATACTATACTATACTATACTATACTATAATAGGTACTATAATAATATATTATATACTATACACTATATATATATATACTATATAGGGTAAATCGCCAATAATTGGCCACCGTTCAATAACTGGCCACCTCAAACTAAAAATTAACTCTGTTCACCTACAAACTGAATTCATTTTATTATATCGTAACAGCTTATAACTATAAAATATATATCCATCATCATCATCATCATCATTTCAGCCTATTGCAGTCCACTGCTGGACGTAAGCCTCCCCCAGGGTTCGCCACATGGCCCGATCTCCCGTTTTCGCCATCCAGTCACCACCAGCCACTTTTTTCAGGTCGTCGGTCCATCTGGCCGGAGGGCGTCCTACACTACGCTTATATATATATCCATATATATATCCATACTTAATATTATAAATGCGAAAGTGTCTGTCTGTCTGTCTGTTACCTCTTCACGCTTCAACCGCTGAACCGATTTTGATGAAATTTGGCATGGAGATAGTTTAAGATCCGAGGAAGGACATAGGATAGTTTTCATCCTGGAAATTATCCCTAAAAAGATTGAAAAGTGAGTAAGTAATTCATGATAACATTGATGACCCTGTAGAAAATGTAATAATTAGACCAAAAGCACAATTGCTCTTACATTTGCTTAGGCGCTTTTAACAATCCCTTTTGTTACGTGCGTGTGTTGTACGAGGTTGCTTCCATACTTCCAAGTTCCACTCGGACGTAGTCGCGGGCAAAAGCTAGTAATATTATAAATGCGAAAGTGTGTCTGTCTGTCTGTTACCTCTTCACGCTTAAACCGCTGAATCATTTTAGATTAAATTTGGCATAGAGATAGTTTAAGATCCGAGGAAGGACATAGGATAGTTTTCATCCTGAAAATTATACCTAAAAAGATTAAAAAGTGAGTGAACATTTCTGTTGGGGTGCGATGACCCTGTAGGAAATGTAATTATTAGACCAAAAGCACAATTTCTCTTACATTTGCTTAGGCACTTTTAATAATCCCTTTTATCAAGTTCCACGCGTACGTAGTCGCGGGCAAAAGCTAGTAAGTAAATACATATAACCAAATGGTGAGAAATGTACGTGAAACCAAATCTCTGGGCAAGCCGGTATCCATTTAGCTTACTTTTTGCCAAAAACAATAGGAAACATTTTAAAACGGACGAGCCGGTGGGAATCGTGTTCTATAGACACCACGCCACTGAAAATCCTTTTTTGTAGGAGTGGACTGCAGCTAAAGAAGCCTATACTGGCCCAAAGGGGCTACTCCGATGTTTGTAATTCGACCATCGTATAGTGCTGTCCCGCCCACTCAAAAATAGTTTAACAGGAGATCGAGAGTGACGGCAATATACGATGACCGTTTGTCCGGATTTTCGGCTTTTCTCGCCTACTAGCCTCATTTCTCAGCCGATTATAGTGACATTTTGTAAGCAGGTTCAATACCTAATAGGTTTCTTTTTAATACCGTAGTCGGTTAAAAAGTATCCTATAACCATCTTTGGAGGTCCAGCTATCACTGTACCGATATTGTTTAATTATCCAGCCGTTTCGGCGTGAGGAGAGGACGATGGAAATTATGTCCAACAGATGGCGCCAGGCTGGCATACAAAACAAATGACGATCCTGCATCACGCTATTAATATTTTTCCTGAAATCACGACCCCATTGATAGAATAATGATTTTCAATACAAATCTTTGTAATAGAAGTAGGTATACAAATATCTATAGTAAAGTAACCATTGTAGGTATACATATATAGAAGTTTTGTTTAGTTTTAGATTAGGTCGATTTGTGTTACACTGTCCCAGATATTATTTTTAATTATTTCACATTACTTCATTATCATGCTCATTCAAAGCCCCGCCCGCTGATAGCTTATCACAACGCTGGAAAATGAATAATGTTCTTTTAGGATTTCATACCCAAACGGTAAAAAACGGGACCCTATTACTAAGACTCCGGTTTCCATCTGTCTGTCTCTTTGTCCGTCTGTCACCAAGCTGTATCTCATGAACCGTGATAGCTAGACAGATGATTTTTTTACAGATGATGCATTTCTGTTGCCCCTACAACATATATATTTAAGTGGGGCTCCCATACAACAAACGTGACCAATTGCGTTAAATTTGCACCTCATTTGTATGCATTGCTATACATACCAGGTGCAAATTTAACCCGACCAGTTAAGATGGGAAGTGTTTGTACGGAACCCTCGGTGCGCGAGTCCAACTCGCACTTGGCCGGTTTTTATAGTGATAAGGACTTTCCACCTCCCACATATGCCTCAGGCGTAGCCCTGGGGCCTTACCACAATCTTTATCACAATCAGATTTAAATCATTGTTTGAAAGTAGACACAAGTACCTAATCTCACGTAAAAAGCGCGGTATAAATGACTACTGAAATTAGCTGTTTAGCTTTATTATTAACTTCGCTTGCTTTTTAGGGTTCCGTACCCAAAGGGTAAAAACGGGACCCTATTACTGAGACTTCGCTGTCCGTCCGTCCGTCCGTCTGTCACCAGGCTGTATCTCGAGAACGGTCATAGCTAGACAGTTGAAATTTTCACAGATGATGTATTTCTATTGCCGCTATAATAACAAATACTAAAAATAAAATAAAATCAATATTTAAGGGGGGCTCCCATACAACAAACGGGATTGGTTGCGTTAACTTTGCACCTCATTTGTATGGGGCGCTATACAATACCAAACTTAACTTAACCACTTAAGGATGGAAAGTGTTTGTACGGAACCCTCGGTGCGCGAGTCCGACTCGCACTTAACCGGTTTTTTATAACTTCACTTGTCTATAACTTCTTCCGTGTAAAACCTTTTTCTTAACCGTGTGTAAATATCTGATCTGTGTGTCAGTCTGTGAACTCTGTGAGATCGTAGCTCCTAATCTGATAGACCGATAGGAACGCCCTGTCTGTCAAGGTGGTTCTTAGATAAGAATAGTTACCGGCAAACTTTTAGAACAAAAATGGCGGATCTGCGCATGTTCATTTGTACGTAAATCGGCTACTGCGCAGTCAAGGTTATGCTCGAACAGTTTTCCGGCAGCTGTATGTTTGGTGGAAATAAAAAAGGTAATTTCGAAGATATTCGACTTTGATTGTGGAAATTGAAACTACTGACAGGATCTCAGTCAATATTGAAATTTTGTGGTTAAGTCAGTTTTGGTAGCATTTCATATCAGTCACTAAATTAAGGTCTCATGATCACCTGGTACTTTTATCGGTTTTTTTTTTAATTTTAGTTATTTTCATTGCGACTCACTCATGAATCTGGATGTTCATGCAACGTGTATACGTGTGGCTTGTGAAGACCGCTACAACGCCCGCGCGATCAGTGAACTTTAAGGTCATTCAGTAAATGCCGTAGTTGGACGTATTTATGCAAAAGGGAACCAGTCCACATATCAAAACAGTTTACATTAAACCCTGTAACTATAGCATAAAGTACAAACATTTAATGTTCCCTTTTGCATAAATACGTCCAGTTATGATAAACTATACTACTATAAGGTTAATTATAATATGGTCCCGATGCGATGGTCCAGCTATCATATTCACAAAACAATTTGGCCGGGTGCATGACGTTAGCGCCACCTAGCGTTCACAACTTTGGAGGGGCTCTGTCAAAAGTGTTAAATAATGGACGCAATAAAATTAAGGTAAAAAATTGAAAATATTGATTGTAGAGCACCTAACAAGTGCAAAATCTGTTTGTTTTTAATGTTTAACACATTTGGTTCTTAGCTTTATTGAAGAAAGTAATTATTATATATGTGTTTAATATTATTATGTCAATTTACTTCTTTGTTGTTTCCTTACAAATTAAAGGAAAAAAATAATGTTTTATTATGTTTATTTTCAGATAATTGAAGAATTACTACTATTTTCAAAACTGGCTTCCAAAGCATCGGTCAGAACATAAGGTTTCAGCCTCAAACCGAGAGTAAAGGGAAGCTGTTAGTTTTGGCACATTAATAAACAAACAATAAGTGACATTTACAAATTATAAGTAATTTTACATTTCATATTTTTGAAACATTGTAATAATTCTATCATAATAATATTATTGCACTAAATAGATAAAAATATGTTCAGTTTAATACACTTACTTTATTTTTCTAGCGACAGCGATCCAATTCATTTTCTGATCTTGTTTCCAACTCGGTGTAGGAAAGCATAACATTTGCAATTGCTATTTCGTCCTGTATTATTGCAGTTTACCACACAATTACACCTATCGTGACCCATTTTACTTATTTCAGTTTCTTATTTTATAGTACATGTAAAACGTAAGCATTATAACTGAAAAGTATGAAGTTTGACAGAAACAGAAAGGCCAAAGTTACCACTTTTGGCCACATCAAGCGCTGCGATCATTTTCGCTTTCCCTACGCGACCTCTGCACCCGGCCATTGCGGTGTGCGCGCGAAACGCAGCATACGCAATCAAAAATGTGTCTTTTCGTTGTACAGTCAGCATGACGATTAACTGACTGCAGTAACTGTGACGATTTTAATATTTGTAAGTTGTACTAATAAAATATGTGTCCTTGGTTACATGAAACAAATCATCATCCTCATCCTCCTAGCCTTTGTCCCATATTGTAGAGAATGAATTCTCAATCGGCTACCTAAATCCCAAGATGTGGCGTAGGCACTAGTTTTTACGCAACATGTTTTTACGGTTACATGAAATAAATATAATTCATTAATCATTCAATTTGCGATTTGACCTAGATTTGGCAGTAGTACGTATAATTGACATGACAATAGGTATATTTTTTTTTAACCGGGATTTTTTCTCGGTAATATTAAATAATGTATAAAAAATTAAATATTACCACACTTACATTTTCGAAAATACCCAATTAGTGATTGTGGAATTCATTTGAAAAGTTCCTCATTCTAAAAGAGCGTAGGTGACCATGATTGGTCACAGCGCAGAAAATCATTCAGTCGGAATAAGGCGGATTTGGTATAGAAATTGTACCACTATTTGTTTTGCTATTTGTTTATTATTAGCTCTACTACTATTTGTTCACCATTAGCTCTCGTTCTTCGCTTTTTTTTATGTAAAATTTATGCGACTATACTACATCAACAACGGTCAGTGTCTTTGTCAAGTTTTCGGTCGGATATGCCGATCGCGTATGACGTATCGGTCTTTTCAGCCACCAAAGACGGTGCTTCGCAGACTGAAGACCACAAATCGTCTGTAATAGACTAAAGGGCCTATGATGATGATGATTTTGAACACGGGCCGCTAATTCACGTGTCAATTACTACGTCTTCGATTAACGATTAACTAATCGTCATTTTAATCGATTAAAATTCACGATTAAAAGTTGGAACTCGCTCATTTGTGCATTTTACAAAAATACAATATGTCTTGTCATGTGTAAACTAGAAAAAACATTCATAGTGTGATGTGTGAAATAAACTTGTTACAACAGTAATACAAGGTGGTTTTTTATAGTGCAGTAGTTAAAGATCTCCTAGGTAGGGACTTAGACTTACAAAAATATCTTATTTCATTCTAATATTAATCTAATTAATTAATCGATTAAAAATTTAATCGCTGGATATTAAACTACGATTAACCTAATCGGGATTCAATTAATCGGAACTTGGACGATTAGATTAACTAATCGTCATTTTTAATCGTTAATCGGGATTAAGTAGGTTAATCTTAATCGTTAATCGATTAACATTTGCCCATCTCTGACTACACCAGGTTTGACAGTAGGCGTCAAAACAGTCGTGCACTGAAAACGTATGGTAATTAATTACCCATATCAGGGATGAATTAAACATATGGTAATTAATTACCCATAACAGGGATGAATTAGGTGTACATTCCTGAATATTTTGTCGTATGATCCGGAACGGAATGCTTGCCTACTTTACATTTCTACTTATGTTAGAGAAGTAGTAGAGTTGCTAAGCCGCGAAATTGTGCGCATCGGGTTACAAGCATGAAATTTCTACCACACATAGAACGTTCCACGGTGATTATTTTCAGATGTGGAGGGAAGTCAGATTCGTCCCCTGTGCGGCGGGAAAGCGGGGTGAATAGGACAAAGGAGTCCTCTTTTTCTTTTTATATTACTGATCAGATAACGCTACTAGGACTTGTGTGGTGTCGTTTTCGTGTAAAACAGATATCAGCAATTCATTTTTTATGTTGTTTATTCATAGTACTATATAAAAATATGGTTGTATTTCCGAAATTGTAAAAATCACAACAAGTTTTGTTTATTCAGGGAGATAAATTAGTTATATTTCCTGAATATTTACTACTAACAAAAATATTATAAAATAGAAAATTTAATCTAGTTTCTAAAAATATATACATATTGGGCACTCTTCATACAAAAATTAACTTAAATAAATTGTTGATGTTGAGATTAGCCCGGGTGCTCGTGATACATTAGCAGAAAAATATTTTGTTTTAATTACATTAATTTGTATTTCTAGGACGTATATAGTAAAAATAATATGTAAAAGCATGTTAATAATCATTATTTAATGTATTTAATGAAGCGAACGGCGTTGGTTACGCCGACGTAAAGATATATTTTAAGCTACTGTTTGTATGAGAAGTGCCCAACATGCATATATTTTTAGAAATCAGATTAAATGAGCTTTATGAAATAATAATAATAAATTGAAAATGTTCACGAAATTTAACTAATTTACCTCACTGAATAAAAAAACTTGTTGTGATTTTTACCTTTTCGGCCATTACACCCATATTTTAATATAGAACTATACAAAACTAACATAAAAAAATAATTTCTGATATTTGTTTTACACGGAAACGATACCAAACACGTCCTGGTAGACTTAACTGACCAGCAATAAACAAAGAAAAGAGGGATACTTGGCCGTATTCACTCCGCTCTCCCGCCTCACAGGGGACGAATCTGACTTCCCTCCACATCTGAAAATAATCACCAAGGAACACTCCATCTGTGGTAAAAAAATCATGCTTGTAACCCGATGCGCACAATTATGTTAGAAAACAGCGGACTAACAACTCTACTAAAGAACATATCCACTCAATTGCTTTTGGTAACTACGGCTACCTATTACCGCTCTTATTTTATATATAGTAGAGTCCAACTCAAAATTCGAAGCAATTGAATGGATATATGACTATGACACTCCTAACTTCCATAGATTCGCTTAAACCATTACCTAATCGCAAGACTTTCTTTAACAAGTAAATAAAAAATAAATACCTATAAACCTTTATATGGCTGCTATACACGAGTCTACACAGATCTCACCACTTTTTACGACGGAGCGGAGGCTGGCATACTTTTCCATGCTACTTTTTTGTATAAAGCCTTTACAAACTGTGTTTCTTAACCTAATGAATGGTTTGTCGACGCGGTTGGCGCAGTGGTTAAGCAACTGCCTACTGAGCCGACGGTCCCGGGTTCGAATCCCGGCAAGAGTTCATATTTGTGTGATGAACTCGAATATTTGTGCCTGGGTCATGGGTTATTTGTATTTAAGTATGTCGCTATGTATCTATATAAGTATGTTTATCGTCGTCTAGTGCCTATAACACAAGCCTACTAGAGCTTACTGTGGGAGTAGAATGATTTGTGTGAGATTGTCCGATATTTACAATACAATACAAAATGCTTTATTGCACACCAAAAAAGTTTACAAATTCAATACAGGAACAATAATTTTAATAACGGTAGACAACAGGCGGTCTTATCGCTAAAGAGCGATCTCTTCCAAACGACCTTTAGGTAGTGGAGTTGATTAGTATAAATCACACAATGAGTAGGTGATGCAGAAGGAGAAGGGAGAACAAAATATTTATAGTCAAAGTCAAAGTCAAAGTACCCACGAGCGCGCAGGAGCACTCGGCTCCGGCTTGGCTTTTGTTCTAGCCAAACGGCGTGCGTTCATAGCCCGTCGTAACGGTACCCTTACCATGAATAAACGTGACCGTGGTCTCTTGCGAGTCTCGCGACTGCGTAAATGATTTGTATGGAGAATAGTACAGCGCACCTAGCGGATACTTTGTAGAACTACAACCTCCATACAAATCGTTTACGCCGTCGCTAGCGAGTATGGTCACTGCAAACCCATGGTAAAAGGGTACGTAGGCGTCAATTGCGTTTAACCGCGCCGCGTGACTAATTGATCGGATTTTAGACAAGCAATCTTTTCAGGCGGCTTTTGTGATGCTCAAGTGAGAGAATGATGTGTAGTTTTTTTTTATTCTGTGATAGGAGCTAGATTTTCCCTGTTATTCATAATTTTGGAAAAGTCATCGCATAGAAGCACTGGTTTTAGGCGAGTTTTGTATTAGAACAACGCAAAAAAATAGTCAATTTTAGAGAAAATGTCGACAACAGAATTAGTAAAGTAATGGAAAATTATATCTTTGAAGTAAAAACATGGTAACAACTCATTAAATCTTTTGACGAAATAGAAATAATACAACTCTTAGTAGGTCGCTCACGTTGAGCAGTCATTTAATTATAATTACCTACTTACATTTATATACATTAAGTCCACGCGATTCACCGCGTCTGTATATCACATTACATTCACTGCTATAAATAGCAATACGTATATACACTATGAATATCACTTCCTTCCGCGTTTTGCCAACAATTTTATATCTCAAAAGGCATTTAAACATATTTTGTATAAATGCCTTTTGTTCTTTGTTCCATGTCAGTAACGAACACGCAAGTTTAATCAATTCGCGTCTCTGAAATGCTTGAATATTAATATTGTCCTTGTCACACTTGCCGAACGTAGGGTAAAGACTGTCCCGCTCCTTCGTCAAATAATTCATCACCATATGATGCTAATAGTTCTAATATTACCCCATTGGTCCACCCGAACCCATCTTGGACTAAATACTCTCCACCAGCTCCTGGATATCCAGGCTGAACAGCACTATACTTCTCAAACATCTTACTGTATCTATTGTACCCCATGTAATTCGATCTAATCCATAGTTTAGCCTGCTCTTTAGCTAATTTTATAGCTTCTTCATGCCCGCTTCTTTCTAGCCCTCCTATAAGAATGCTTTGCATAGGTGGCCAGGCGTTTGGGTAGTCCCACTGCTCACCGGAGTGAAGAATTGATGAAGGGATCCCTCCCGGAAAGTCTAGTCCTCCGGATGAATGGAGGTACCTTACTAAGCGCGCGGCGTATTTCGGAGTGTCTTCCTTCTCCACCGCTCCTGCCCACAGAGGCGCTGCACAACTAGGATAGAAATGCTTCCTTCTAGATCTCGTCTTAGAATCGTAGTCGTACCACGTCCCGTCTGACGAATCCCAGAGAACATTATCAATGGATCTCCGCCAGTATTTCGCAAGGCTAAACCATTTCTGCGCTGCTCGACGGTCATTGAGTAAGATCCTGAATTCTCCTGCGAGTTGAAGAGCGCCGGCAAAAATAGAATTAAGATCTACGGGAAGAATTCGTGTGGTATGGACGTCAGTTAGATTTCCAACAGGATCCGAGCCAGTCACAAACCAACGGGTGGAAAAATCCCATCCACTTTCGGCCGCACTCCTCATTTCTTTATAGAACTCCTTGCGCAAATCTTCCGAGTGTAAAAATCGAGAGGTGGTGTAGTCCTCATAATACGATTCTGGCCTCGGCCCTTCGGCATGCGTGTCAGAGATATACCGAAGCAACACGTAGTGGTTTCCGTTTAGTTCCACTGGCAATTGTTTTGTGTCCAGCCAGTACTGCAGCTCCTTTTCAACCGTAGAGATATGCCGCTTTAACCAAGCAAGATCCTCCGTAGCAGAATAATAACTGGCCACCATAGCCGCAAGGAGAGGTGGTTGACTTCTTCCTAGATAATACAAACGACTGCCGTTTGGAACATATCCGTACTTCTCAACTAAATACAATAGATTTTCCACCATACCTTTGGCAGTTTCAGTCATGTCACTTAGTAAAAGTCCACGTACGATCCAAAAAGAATCCCAATAGTATAATTCCTTAAACCGGCCCCCAGGCGCGATGAAGCCGTTTGGAACTGAGATCAAACTGTAACGATCTGAATGTTGGGGAACTTCGGGCTTCACTTTCCGCCCCAACGTGGCCCAAATCCCGATAACAATTTTTGCAAATTCTTTTAGTTTCGGATCTATAATTCTATCTAGCACTGGTGGGGAGGGGTTGAAGTCTGGCGGCATCCAAGTTTCCAGTTCATCTCCTGGCTCGAAATGTTTCCCGACAAACTTCGTCAGTTGTTCCCGCGAAGGATTCCGCTGCGTATCGTGCATCAGCTGAGCGAAGTCTACCAGTGTGTCGTTCGGGGAAAACTTGAGTTTCATATCAACAAAAGTTTTAGAGTCCGGGAAGATCCTGGCGAGCTGGATGCGATGAAGCATTTCCCCGGAGCAGTAGACCGAAGAGTTGCAAGCGGGGACAAAGGCCTGGGAGTAGGCGTTGAGCAGGCCCAGGACCGGGTATATGGGGAGCCGTAGCGTCAGCATTGTTATTTATTTTTCACGCGCGGTAAACATAACGTGCGCGTGTGTCGGTGGTGTCCGAGCGCGCTAGACTGCGGAGTCGCGCGCGCGACCGCTAGTGCCCGGCCGAGAGCCATGCCCGTGACCGACTCACGTCTTGCTACTCCCAAGAATTCCACCCATATCCCGTCTGATGTAACTGCAACTGGGACACTTTCACTCGCACTACAGCTGATTTCGCAAAACTACGACGATCTATCTCGAAATTGGAGCGATTGGGAAAAGCGTAGTGCAGTCTGCGCAACGGGAGCTGTCACACTGACGTAACGTCACGAAATTCGATAACTGTCTGCACGCGCTCAATAACATTGGATCGTGATAATCTCTCGCAAGCTTGTATTCAAACAAATTACGCAGATCAAACTCAACTCTGTCCTTAATTGCTCAAGTTGAAGTTCTAGCGAACGTAATATCGTGATACGACGTTGCCGTAGTTATTTTTGAACATACATAAGGCTACAAATTTATATTTGCGTGTGACAGTGGTGCTGCTATGTAACGCTACACGTAAAATTAGTATGTAGCAAAATTAGTACTTTTTTTGTCCGTCATTCTATACGTATGATGATGACTTACTTTTCAGAAGGACTTATGTAGCATTAATGTGGTTATTTAAATGTGAACCTTGTTAAACTAATGATTAAGGTCGAATTCTATAACAAGTACTTTTGAATCCGAACCGAAGTGTAACGATTGCGTCACAAACCAGTGTATTATCAGCTGATTATTACCATCTTCCGTGTTTATTACTACGAGACAGATACATACAGATACATACAGAGATACATACAGATACATACAGTTGCCAAGTTCAACGCTTTGTCAACGTTTAATCTGATTTCTAAAGGTGACGTTCGACGGGAGGTCCAAAAGTTCGCGGAATGGAGGGGATGGGAGTGGGGATGACCATCATTTTTAATACAGCACTAATTGCAAACTCATTAAGAGTAAATATACCATATTTCAGACTAATTAGGTCATTACTTTAAAAGTTATCATCGAGCAAGCAAGTCAATCCGGAAGAATTCTGCAAGTATGGAGCAAATTGAGTAGCGAGCCGTCATCAAGTTCCTAACCAAGCAAGGAAAATCTCCTCAGACCACCCTAATTGAGATGTCTGCAGTTTGCGGTGATCATTGGCCTGGAAAAACAATGGTTTACAAATGGCATGGTCTCTTTAAATTTAGTAGAGGGTCAATTGAAGACGACCCTTGCTCGGGGCGGCCCGCTGAGGCCACCACATCAAACATTATCGAAAAGGTTGAGAAATTACTATTGGAAGATGCCCGGCTGAAGAAGAAACAGCTTTCTACATTAGTTGGAGTATCAGAAACCACCGCTTGAGGATCCTACATGAACATCTCGGCATGACTAAAGTTAGTGCAAGATGGGTGCCGAGAATGCTTACGCCGCATCAGCGACAACAACGAATCGACGCGTCAAGCAGCTTTTTGGAACGGTGTGGCGAAGAAACTACTGAAGATGAGATTTGGGTTCATCATTTTGAACTTGAGTCTAAACAGGAGTCAATGCAATGGCACAAGAAGGGTACCCCACCACCTAAGAAATTCAAGGTGTCAGAATCAGCTGGAAAGATAATGGCTACGATATTCTGGGATTGTCAAGGTGTATTAATGATTGACTACAAAAGCAAGGGCGTCACTATAACAGAAGAGTACTACGCAACATTATTGGAGCAATTGCGGCAATGTATTAAAGAAAAAAGGTGAGGAAAGTTAACCAAGGGTGTGCTGTTGCTTCATGACAATTATCCAGTTCACAAGAGCTGTATTGCGACAGCTGCCCTGGGCAAATGTGGCCTCTAAGAATTAGACCCTCCCCCCTACAGCCCGGTCCTGGCCCCCAGTGATTATTATTTATTCCCAAATTTGAAGACAGAGTTGCGAGGAAAGAAATTTCACACCGATGATGAAGTAAAGGACGCAAAATTGGCTCATTTCGACATCTAAAACAAAAAATATTATTTTGTAGGTTTAGAAAAATTACTTTCCCGATCGAACAAATGTATTAACCTTAAGGGGGACTATATCGAAAAAGAAAAATAGTAACGTCTTTGTATTCGATTAATAAGTCCGCCATTCCGCGAACTTTTGGACCTCCCTCGTAGCTGCCATACTTCTATGTATTAAATGTAACTATAATTTAGTAATAAAATAATATAAGTAATTTTATCCTTATCGTTGCGGTTAACCGAGAGGTATTTTTCCAGTATGTAAAATAGGCAATAAATAAATAAATAATAAAATAAATAAATATTAAGGGACAATCATACACAAATCGACCTAGTCCCAAACTAAGCAAAGCTTGTACTATGGGTAGATGGGCTTGTACTAGACGACGATATACATAATATATAAATACATATATAGATAACATCCATGACCCATTGCACAAATATTTGCCCCGGCCGGGATTCGAACCCGCGGGACCGCCGACTCAGTAACACCCACGATCACGACATTTTTACAGTCAATGAAATTTCCTATTACAACCCACGCCATATACGGATTTTTAGTGGTACTAATTTATTTTACTGGCAACACTGGCAACGTTAAATTTTTGGTAACTGACGTGGAGTTTTGGCGGGAATTCTGTGAAAGATGGTCGACAGTGATTTGTAATATTAATTTCAGTGGTTTATTGTGTGATTTAGTGCATAAAATTAGTGCCGTTTTGTGTAGTAATGGTCATTAAAGTGAACTTTGATGTGGAATGTTGCAAATTCATGGGAAAATCAAGAGATTCTGTGATATGTGAAACGTGACTTTTTCATACAGATCACCTCTGCTAGGAACCTTGGCTTCACGACCTGAATGTGCAGAATTGTCGCCAAAGCTTCCAGAAAGCTATAAAATGCTTGGCATTAGTATTTTATAGCAAATTACTGAAGACATAAAATAGGCTTGGTTAACCTATAACACAGACAAGGCTGTATGGGCTACGATCCCTTTGCCTTTCCCGTAAGGGATAAATTTAACCATAAAAAAAAAAAAAAAGGTAACTGACGTTGAAAGTTGGTTAATGTCACTGATGTAAACAAAGAGGGAACAGGACTTGTAGATATAGTATAGGTAGTAGTTAGGACTTAATATTCCGTAAATTTCAAGTAACTTTAGCATAAAAATGATGGCAATATATATTAATACATGTCTCATTGAAAGTTCTTGAATACTATAAAACGGTGCAATATCATGCCTTATGTATTCATCTAGACGGCAATCTTTAATACCGACGAATATGGGAAAAATATTGATTTTATACTTACTCTGAAAATTATTTAAAATAATGAGTACACGTATTAATTTGTTTATTGTTTTCATTCTGAAATGAAGAGAAACAAAATACATTTATGTTGTTTAACATTTTTAGATGTTGACAGTAACGTCGTATTTTTTGTCGACAAAATATTTTGCTACATTACTTTAGTATCAGTGCCCCGAGTTAGCACAGGTATGACTATCACTATCAGTATCACCGAGAGAAGACTGGCACAGTCCAATAACTAGGTTAACTGTTAGTTTTAGGTACCCCATTAGACAATAAACTATGTCTACCTTACCTTACATGTTAACGAATTTCTAAGGTTCAAGGTGTTATACAGGCGGCAGTATATATACGAGCGCACTTGAACTGCAGTTAGTCTGGCTAAGTGTTTGCTGTCGAACTCTCATTCTCATTGTCTAAGATCCTACATTAAGTGGTCGAGCAAGGAATACCGCGAGAAAACATTGCCTTATAATATTATTAGGCACATTCAGTTTTACAGCATTGCCGTTGTTAATAAGCAGGGAGCTGTACCAGGAGTATCTACCTGATATGGCCGGAATATCTACACTGAATCTGCAAATACCGCAATGATGCGCAAAAGTATACTCTGCGTAGCAAGTAAAATCAATATAAGTTACCCACAAAATTGAAGGAACTGTCGACGCATGAATTTAAAAAGAAGTTATTAAAGTTGTTGTTGAGTAAATGCTTCTATACACTATCGGACTATTTGACATGTGAATTGTAATTTTCAATTTATAATTACTGTCTTTTTCATTTTCCTATCCTATTGGATGATGTTGACATTTAATTTTTTTTTGTATACAATGCTTTAATCCCAATATGTTTCTTAATTTAAGTGGTTTTTCTTTTAGTTTGTATATATAATGTAATTTGTTAATAGCTGCTAAATGGATGTTTTTGTACGCCAACTGGCAAAACATAGTGTTACTTTATATTTTAGGTAACGCCTGTGTGAGCCTAAATGGTCGAGAACTGTCCAGTTCCAGAGGAACTTCCTACCGCGAACGCTTCGCATGTGGAATGAGCTCCCTGCCGAGGTTTTCCCCGGGGGCTACACTATGCGGTTCTTCAAGAGGGGAGTAAATAGGTTCTTAAGGTGGATACCCATTATACCGTATCATGCTATGACCGTGCTATGAACGTGTCAGGCAAAAAAATATTCTTTGTATTACAAAGTATGAGGCTATGCATACTAGCCCGTTCCGTCACCAATCATACCCGTCGCGTGCCATGCACGGACCGTCAAATATTGTCGGCGAGGATATTTTGCCGGTGTCGAAACGCTCCGTGAATGGCACGCAACGGTGCTAGAACGGTGCGTGCAGGCGGTCAAACGGTTATAACCGCGTATGATGACCGTTCTAAGCACGTTATAAACGCGTTGTCATATTTCTACCCGCCAAGCACAAGCGAAAAATAAAATATTTTCGTTAGTGTCTGAAATGGAACTGCAACACCTTATGCTCCACCTAGCTTACGAGTATCTCCATACTCCTCCAATCCGTCCCCAAGTTCGGGTACGATACTACCGACAAGTACTGATACGCCAATGCCAACAAGTCCGTACTGGAATGAGCCGACTAGCCTGTCGAAAAATTCTGTCTGGAATGATGATACCTACTCAAGATTACTAGTGTTTGTGTAGTAAAATGTGGTAGATTATTTTCGGCTAATAAGCTGTACAGTTGCCGAGAAACTTCTTGAGCCTAACCTTGACTGCGCAGTAGCCGATTTACGTACAAATATGCATGCGCAGATCCGCCATTTTGGGTCAAGAAGTTTCTCGGCAACTGTAAATTTGTTAAAATCAGTAAGTACAAAAATAAAAGAAGTTGATTATTTTTCATCATTTCACTGTTTCATCCTATGTAGAACCTTTAATAAGCCAAATTATAGTAGATTGTGTCACAAGGGAGCAAAATGAGATATTTCACTACACCTGTAACACCATTATTATTAATTAGTATTTTACTTACCGCAAACACACTGCTAGCTTTTCTCTTGATGTAAGACTTTCTCTAAATGTGGTGTTTCTTCTTGTGATAATATGTTCAATTTTTTTAAATAATTCATTAAATTGAAATTGCGTCATACGAAAGTAAATATAAAATTTTTCTTCGTCATCCACTAGGTGTTTAAATAATGTCCAATAGTCTCCTTCGACTTTTCTTTTTTTCATAGAGGCGTGAACCCAGTATCGTCGTGGTCCTCTGTTGTTTTCTTGATCTTCCAAGTCTAAGATAAGAGCTATCATTACTAATTCCCTCATGGTAAATTTTCTAATAGGCATTGTAAAAGTATAGGTAAGTATAGGAATAATTTTCTTGTCAAAAGTATTCGATTGCTCTTCCAGATAGTCTGTCTCACACGAAAACACAGATGAAACTACATAGAACTGTAACGCCGGGTATGAACGCTTATGCTACGGGGATGATACGCGGACACTACGGTCACTAAACTTGCTTACGCTACGGGGATGATACGCGGACACTACGGTCACTAAACTCGTTAAGCACGGATATGAAATGATGTGGGCACGTTGTAGTGGGCATAGCGGTCCGTGTCGCGTTACATTTCGTGCCTGATACGTTCATATTACGGTCATAGCATGATACGGTATAATGGGTATCCACCTTTAAAGGGTCGGCAACGCGCGCGTGATGCTCCTGGCGTTGCAAACGTTCATAGGCGGCGGTAACTGCTTAACATCAGGCGGGCCGCATGCTTGCTTGCCACCGTCGTAGGATTAAAAAAAAATGTTTTACAAAATAAAACACTTTCACTTTGAATTTATAGACCTAGACATTTGCCGTTTCCCGATTTGTATGAGAAATATTCTCGAGAACGTTCTTCCCCCATACACATCGGGAAACGATCTAGAGAACGACAGATCTCTACTACGAGGTCTCGCGAGTTTGTTTCAACTGAAATTTGTAATTTGTATTTATATTTGTATAACTCCGCCATTTTTAAAGTTCGTACAATGAGCTGATAGCAAAATTTTGTATACTTATCGAACCTACTCTTGTCACACAAACTTTAACTTTTGTAATATTAGAGGAATGTTATTAACTATTATCAAGGAAGGAAGATAAAAGATTATAAATTATTATTAAAGTAAGCATGATGTGAATATTTTAGACAGATGTCATAAGAAACGTTTTTCTCTTTTGCTCCTAAACTACTTATATGGTGAGAAACTATACTATATCTATGGGTGAGAATAAATAAAGACAACAAACTAAAGACACAGCCTTTTATTTTCAAATATTATACTAGCTACAGATTAAATAATATGTTCTTAAAACTAGTAAAACAACATTTTTCTCATTTGAACTGATACAAATTAACATTTTTATATAAAATACTTAATGATTTCACCTTATATAGGTACTCCTACAATTTCATTTAAGGTTAGTCAGAAAAACGTGCCACATGGGGTAAGACCACCTAACATAATAGTATTTTATGTCTATGTAATAGTAATCTCGTACCTTACTTAGGCCACTCGGCAAGCCTCGTGGCCTAAGCGCGGTACTCAACTTTAAGAACCTTCATTGTGCAACGATTGCATACAATATCTGTAGCGGGTACCATAAAGTGTAGAATTTTGGTACAGGTTTAAAAAGTGCGTTGTTGTGATTTTGTCCGCGAGTATAAAAATATATCTAAAAGTACAGATGTGATGTTCCGTGGTTGTGAGATAGCGTTACTAGTATAACATCTGTACAATTCGATGTTTTTATGTTAGGCGCGCGTATCCCGTATGGTGCACTTGCCCCAACTGGCCTTAGAGAAGCCCTCTGCAGGGAGTTATTTGAAGTTCACGTCCCCATAATATTCCAAAGTAAATTACAATAATTATTAAAATGATACTTAATTAAAAATACTATGACATGGGTGGAAGGACTTAATGTGATGTAAAAATAAACATATTATCGTTAATTCTAAAAGTAGCTATTTGTAATGACTCATAACAAAATATAATAAGAAATGCTTAATAACTGTTATCACATTACTTAGTTCGATATACGATCACAATACCTGTCATCCAAACTGTACTAAAATAATGTAACTTACAATAGTTTTAAACTTAAGCGTAAGATGAGCATTTCCCGAGGTGTTCGGTGCAAAAGTATTTGACTCCTACTGTCCGCCTAATGTCGAATCATTCGTGCACCAAAAACCCGGGATATGATGATGAGGTAACTTCACACAATGTTAGATTATTAAGTACTAATTTTTTATTTAAGTTATCAATTAATTGTCCTACATTCAGCCAGATAGCAACTGCAGAGCAAAGACTTCTGGGTTTGCAGTCCCGGGAAATTTTAGTATGGAGTATCCCGAAAATACCGGGATTTCAGGACTGTCCATATCAATTTTTTTTGGAAACGTAAAGCATACTTCTTCTCGTTGATACCATTTTCCGATCATATGGTAACTCGCAATTTCCTTACTGCCTTCCAAATATTATCTGACTGACAAGCTGTTGGTACGTAAAACCTATTGTCCTCTAATTCGAACACTGCTGCGTTATTTCGGCATTTACAAATCGATTACACACGTACCGTTAGAATGGGATCACAACAGCTGTTACAAAAACTAATTACTTACTACTTATCATAAAAAAAAATATCATAAAAACATCTACATAATTTCTTTACACTCTCTCCAGAATGCTGCCCTAACTACAATATTGTATAATTTTCGGAACTAATTCCGATATTTAATTAAAATCAAATGCAATTTCTTTAATAAATATCACAACAAGGTACTTAATGTCTGATAGGACATACATAAAATAAATTGCACAAAGAATAGGTAAAATTTCTGCTCTAGAGCAGACTATAACAATCCACCACTTTTACGCTAACATCTCATTTCCGTCGACTCTCGACACTGTCGTTGTCAATTTCTAAGGAACTATAATCCAGACGGTCAGCAACAGTGGAGTCATCCGCAGTCAAAATTCGTCCATATTTATTTAGGAACTCCAGCACCACTCCATTGGACCATCCAAAGCCTTCCTGCACATTGTACTCGCCGCCCCCTCCAAACTTTCCGGGTTCCTCCGCGTCATATTTCTCGAACATCTGCTTGTTTTCATTGAAACCTTTCAAACACGCTCGCACCCATGTTTGAGCCACTTCGAAGGCAGTTCTCTTCGCTTCCCGGTTCCCTAAAGCTTCAAGCGCATTGACCACGATGCTCACTAGAGGAGGCCAGGCGTTGGGGAAGTCCCACTGCTCACCGCTTCTGATCAAAGAAGATGGAACACCACCCGGGAAATCTAACCCATGCGACTGTCGCAGATATTCCAAAACACGGGCAGATTTCTGCCTAACTCTCCGCTTGTCAACAGCTCCCATCCAGAGAGGAGCCAGATTGCTGGGATAAAAGTATTTCCTAAACTTATTGTCCAGTATATCGTAGTCGTACCAGATACCATCTTTCTCGTCCCACAAAGTCTGCTCAATTGAATTTCTTAATTGCTGAGCGCGGTAAGCATACGTCATGGCTTTCATAAACCTTCCTGTCTGCAATTCAAAAGTCGCTAAATTTTGTAGAGCATTTGCGTATATAGCGTTCAAGTCAACCGGGATAATGTCTCTCGTGTGAATGTTACGAATGTGTCCAGTATTATCTCCCTTATCATCGATGAACCAACGGGAAGAGAAATCCCATCCACTCTCAGCAGCGCTTTTGATATCGACGTAAAATTCTTGTTGACGAGCCGGATCGCTTGTCAAGTTATTTGCTACGGTATAATCTTCGTAGTAGGACTCCGGGCGAGGGCCGGCACTCGGAGCGAAATACCTGAGCAAAGTGAACGACCGGCCGTCTTTGTTGAATGTCACAGTTTGCGTCTCTCTCCAATATTCCAACTCCTTTTCCAAATGCTCGATGTTGTCCCTTACGAACTTGATGTCCTTTGTCTCTCTATAATACAAAGATACCATGGCTGTTAGGAGGGGTGGCTGACTACGTTCCTGATAATACCACCGGCTTCCATTTGGAATATGTCCCAGTTTTGTCAATAGCTCAATAAGATTCTCGATCATTCCTCGAGCAGTATCATGCATTCCACTAATGAGGAGGCCTTCAATGATCCAATAGGTATCCCAGTAGTAGATCTCCTTGAATCGCCCTCCAGGTATGATGAAACCGTGCGACACCGGGATCAGACTGTGTTGATTGGGTTTTTCGAATACAATAGGTTTTATTTTCCTACCCAGAGTAGGCCAGATTTCATTGATGCCTCTGCCAAATTCTCTGAGTTGTTCATCGCGAATACGGGCGAGGAAGGCAGGGTTCTTTGAATAGTCCGGAGGACTCCACTCGTCCAGTTCACCGTCGTTTGTGAAGTACTCGGCGATGAAAGCTTGTAGCTGTTCCCTGGTGGGATCGTTCGTTTCGTTCAGTAGCTTAGCGAAGGCAGCGAGGGTTGTGTTTTCGTCTTGTTTCATTTGGAGATCGACGAAGGTCTTGGAGTCGGGGTAGACGCGTTTGATCATGACCTGGTGGAGGAGCTCGCTGTCGCAGTACACTCTACTGTCGCACGACGGCCGGAGGTCCTCGGCGACGACGCTAGCGGCCACAACCGCTATTACGATAAAACGTAACATCTGCAAAATAAAGAAAGGTAGCATTTATATAAAAGTAAATACAAAACATTCGTTTTTAGTCGCGTTTGGATTAATGAGACAGGTATATTGCGTTTTGTCATTAAGGTCAGTTGGGGCATGTGCGCCAGGGGGATAAGCGCATCTACTATACATAAACATCGAAAAGTACAAAAGTTATACCTACTACTAATGACATATTACAACCACGCAAGCACGCAACTATAGTTGATAAAAGTAAGTAAATTAGTATAACATCAGTACTTTTCGATATTTCAATATGTTAGGTGCGCTTGCCCCGCCGTCGAACTTGTCCCGAGTGGCCTTATATGAGAGGGATTAACTATAATCCGACTTCGATGAGATCATAAGCGATTTGTAAATATTCTGCATATGGGTCGTACTATTTTTGAAATATTATCAAAATAAGATATTAAACTGTCTACCAAAAGTACCAAGTAGTTTAAAGCAATTTCAGAACCGATTATCACAGTTACCGACGTGTTAATCGTCTTGGTTGTTTGCGCTTATTTAAAACCAATTACAAAACCAAATGTGGGAAAATCACGGGCGTTAAATTATTTAGGAATTAAAATATGTACATTAAGGATTTAGATAGAGTTTAAAAAAACTTGACAGGAAGTGGTAATCATCATAATTGGTTCGTAGCGTCATTCGACGATCTTCAAAAAGTATGAACTAGCACATATAAATATATATCATAATGAGATGTTTTCTTTTGGCATGTATTTAACGGGGCATCAAAATAAAGAAGTCTAACCCAACCTAGCTTACAAAAATAATAACTTGGCAGCTAAATTAATAACTTGGCATCTATCAACTGAGCATCAATGCCAAGTTATTATTTTAGCTGCCCGCAACATAATAACCGTTATCTTTTCTTTTATTTAATCTTTACATGGAATAGTGGCGTGTAGTGTAGTATTTTCAGAAGAGATTTAATTGGCAAGATTACAAAGGCTAATAAAATATAGACTCTATTTTTTGTTTTCTACTTGCGTAAACTTCAATAACAAAATTGAAACAATAATAAATATTCATCTTATTACATAGAATTAAAGTGGCAGACTTAATGTTTCAAGGCATTCTCGACTAAAATGTTACGGTATATTTTGTTACTATTCATAGACTTTTATGTTATATCTATCAGTCTTGAGCTAAGGCTATACCTAAATCCGCTTTATGCAATATGTAAACATAATCGACCCTGACCCGCCCATAGTGATAACATTGATGCGTTATTAGCGCGCGATTTTTTCTTTTTTCGACCGCCTTGACCTGTTCTTAAATATCTTTTGTTTTTGCCAAAAATGCTAACGAACCCGGTTCGGTCGCATTCGGAATTCAAAATAATTTAGTTTTGGTGGTATTTTTTTTTTCTTTATTTTTGTTGGCTGATCTGTATCTGGCCGGTTGGCATGCATATTTTAGTAGAAGAGTAGAACAGTTTTCGTATTCAATACCGAATCCAGAAATATTTTTTTTACTTTAGTTAAAACTATCATTAACAGCTGATGATGACGCATATATTCACTACATATTTATGACACGGGTCTTGTGAAATCAAGAATATTTTAATTTTGGATACCGATAAACCCCTCAAACTATCTCGACAAGTCCATACCAAATTTCATCTAAATCGGTTCTGCGGTTTAAGCGTGAAGAAGCAAGAGACAGACAGACACGCCTTCGCATTTATTATAATATTAGTATGGATAGTATGGATATACCTATTTATAACTGAATGGTTTATTCTACTAACAATAACACTCCGATTAATATAAAAACTTGGCAGTTACTTTACTTACTAAGGGATTTTTAATCAAATTGGAAGCGCCCGCAGTATCTCGGAAGTTACGAATAAGTCAGAACTCAGACAAACCCCATATTTATTGCTACACAAATATAACTATAATCAATACTGCCACAATAAAAAAGTAATATGCGTCATACAAATTAATATGTCTTTATGACTTTTTATATCCACAGAACATGCCATCATAAAATATGAATGACCGAAATCAATTAAATCAATGATACTATCTCGACAGGCGCCATCTATTGCAACACTGTAAACACAAATGCACATATATTATTTCCATTTTCAACCTCACGGTCACGGCTTAAGATTATATTTTCAATTTCACTGGTTGCTGGTGCAGTTTAATTTCTAACTGAACTAAAGACAAGACATTCTAAAAGATAACCTACGCAATATCGTATTATGTGTATGCTTACATCTGATAATTAAACTCTATTTTCATTGACAGTGGTCGATTGTAGAACAATTTGAATGAGCGACATTGGAGTTGTGAACGATTTCTGCAGTTTTGTTAACACCGGAGCATCGATTACATTGGTTGTTATATAAAATGCACTAGTTTCGGATGTTTTGCGCAACCATAATAGCGATGGCCTGAATCTGCCATAGATTTAAGTTTTAAGGTCAAGTATCGGTTTTGATATTGTAATAGACATAACACTAAAAATGAGTTACTGTGGCGCCAAGAGCAGACACAAAATCATCATCGTCATAGATCCACCGCTAGACTTCCCCAGAATTGCCATCTTGACCAGATCGTCGGCTACCTTGTAAGAGTATGTGCTGTGTCTTTCGGTAGGTAGTCGCCAGTCAAGAGCCCTTCTGCAGCAACGACCACCGATTTTCGACTACAATTTTATTATTACTTAAGGATCTCTTTATTCTGGAGGACTGGGGCCCCTAGGCTGGCTGGGCCCCTAGGCGCGGGCTTTGTGGGGCTAGGGGTAAATACGGCCCTGACCATGATAGGACCCAGGCATCTATAGGCCCTAACATATGTATATCGTGTCGGATAATGAGGATGTATTATTTAGCCAAAAGGCACTCATGCTTACATTCTGATTTTCAGGTCATTAAAATGTCAGGAACACATCTCTTCAGCGATTAAGACCGCCAGTTATTTACCGTATATTTCTCCTGTATGTTTTGTGAGGTGTGCAATAAAGAGTAGGTAATTGTATTGTAAAACGGTAATTACAATTTGATTACATCACAACGATCATCGTTCAATATCAATATTCTGCAAAAACTAGTCGCAATCGAATCCATAACACGACTGTTGTGCTTGAGTGACTCTGGCCGTGGTTTTTTTTATCAAAACGGACCAAGTCGTAAAAACCCGTTGAGTGCAAAAAGTCAATTTTATCCTCCAATTAGATTATTATATATGCGTTAGTCTGTTTCTATGTGAAATTAGAATATTACGGGGCTCAACGATGCTTAGTAGTGATGCTTACCTTTAAGGATCCTTATTATCCGTTCAAAAATGCTAATTGTTTTAGACATTTTTCTCTATGATCAAATATTTTTCCTAACATATTATCAATGTTAATACTTAAAAGAACAGGATCATTGCTATTCATTGGTATATATGAAACCTACAGTTTGAATTTTTCATTGATAATTTTTGTTAAGTCTTCTCGATTTTGACAAAATTCACGCAGTTTTTTTTTACTTATTTTCAACTGCGTCCAATGAAAGCATGAAACAGCTATATGTTACTTTCTATAACCCAGTGAAAAGTATTATTCACTTCAAAAAGTTGGTTGAAATTATCAATATATTCGTCATAATATGAAAAAACATTTTTTTAAAGGTAATGAGGCCTCTTAGTCAAAGGAAAAATTGGGACGGAATAGAAATTTATTAAGAAGCAAGTGCATGTAACTGACAAAGAGATTGTAGGTGCAATCCCAGCCTAAAACTAAGAGGCGGCCCATAAACAGTAGGTAAATTTTAAAATTTTAAGAAAAAATATAAAGATATAGATGTGATTTTTGTGGAGCTGATGAAAACATGACAGTTCCCGAAAGGACACGCTAAATACGCGCGAGAGTTTTGGGAGTAAGCGCCTTTGACTAAAATGTACAACTTACTTAACAAGTCATTTTAATAACCTAATAACAATTGAAAACGTCACGACCTCAAAGGATTAATGACGATGACGGTTATTCAAATAGTCGACGTATAATCAGTCACGAAGGCATTGGCAAGGGCGAGACCTCGACTCGAGTCAGACAACTGCTGTGATCTATATAGGCCAGTTTACAAGCGAGATCGAAATAAAAACCGGCCAAGTGCGAGTCGGACTCGCGCACCGAGGGTTCCGTACAAACACTTTCCATCCTTAAGTGGTTAAGTTACGTTTGCACATGGTATGTATAGCGCTCCAAAATGAGGTGAAAAGTTAACGCAACCAATCCCGTTTGTTGTATGGGAGCCCCCCTTAAATATTTATTTTATTTTTAGTATTTTTTGTTATAGCGGCAATAGAAATACATCATCTGTGAAAATTTCAACTGTCTATAGCTAGTGAGATACAGCCTGGTGACGGGTGTCTATCAAAACTATTCCACGAATGTCTTTTCATTTTTTTTCGAATCACATAATCATTAATTCATTGCTTTTCTAATCATCGATCAACTATTCAACGTAAATTGTTTCGAATTGGTCTCAAATCGTAGCTTAACTATTCATCGAATTTACCTTTCATCGAAACATGATTCACAGATGGCACGTCCCATTTATACAAAAAAATAACCTAAACCTAACCCAACCAGGTCGGATCTAGCCAAGTCGGGTTTCAGGTCATAAAAAAAATAACCTAAACCTAACCCAACCAGGTCGGATCTAGCCAAGTCGGGTTGCCAGTATGGCCTATGGTCTTAGCCTGTCCGGAAGGACGAATCATTAAAAAAAAAAAAAAACACGTTTTGATGAACGACTACGTCGATGAACAAATAAAATAATGAAGTGAAATTCGATGAATTGATTCTTGTGTGAAAGGTAATTCGAGCAAATGTACAAGCGATGTAACGAAGTTCGATGAATGATTCCTAAGTTGTAACAAAATTCTGCGAATAGTGTTATGGGAAACGATAATCGATGAAACGTTTTTCGATAAAGTGATGGATTACTGGTGACAGATGGACGGACGGACGGACAGCGAAGTCTCAGTAATAGTCCCGTTCGGTCCCGTTTTTACCCTTTGGGTACGGAACCCTAAAAATGGTACCTACTGGGAATTTCCGGTACTCCTAAAAAGTCCTGGTAGGTACTGCACGCAATATCCGTAAGAAGAATCAATGCAACATGCCTAGTGCCTACGCTGTTCAATTTCACATGCCAATGTGTGGTAGATTTTAGTGATACGAATATTATTATTTAAGATCTTAATTGTATCTAAAACTATGTGAAATAAATGATTTGTTTGATTTGTATTTGTAACGTCGTCGCCATAGCTCAGGAGATAGCCGGTCTGTAACATTGGGTAAAGCAGCCAACCTATCAAGATTTGGTCCATTCACAATGTAATCCAGTGTTCCGCAATTTTTTTTAGGAGGTACATCCTTCCCACAGAAGCGGGGCGGAGATATAAAAAAAACCGGCCAAGAGCATGTCGGGCCACGCTCAGTGTAGGGTTCCGTAGTTGCTTATCCTTCACAATAGACTTAAGTTACGAGAAAGATTTCAAGCTCTATAAAAAGATCGTAAACGCTAAACTGTAATTACTTATTACCTTCTGGAAGTCAACTTACGTCCTTTTAAGAAAATTATGAAATTTTGCGATAACTCAAAAACGGCTCCACCGATTTTGTTCAATATAGTTTTCATTGAAAGTATACTTATAAGGATTCATGTTCATGAATTTTTCCACAGTTTTTTGACCCGTGGTTGAAAAGTTAGACGAGGGGACGCTATTTTTTTATTTACGGAGCGAATATTTACAAAACTGGTGACTTTATCAAAAAATAATGGTTGGAGACCGCTATTATTTTCAAAAGACCTATTCAACGACACACGACACACTAGTGTTGAAACGAAAAAAAAAAATCACCCCCACATTAGGTGTTCGAGATGCACCCAAAAAAAAATTTTTTTTAGTTATTATTTTACCGTTTTGTCGGCGTGATACATACCCATACTCATACCAAATTTCAGCTTTCTAGTACTAATGATCACGGAGCTAAGCCGCGGACGGACAGACGGACATGGCGAAACTTCCTAGTTGACTACGGAACCCTAAAAATGGAGCAATCATATTTCTTGATACGGTATTTGATGACAGCTCAAATCTGCTACTATTTATGAAATGTCAAAAACGATTTCTTAGTATGAAGTTTCTATGAAAATACTAATAGCTTGTGACGTCCTAGAAATCAGTAGTCAAATCAAAACTCGTCTTCTCTTTAGTTTTCGTCTGATTAAAAATAGTATACTGTCCAAAAGTTGTCGGTAGTTTATTTGGTTCCGTATATTTTTTATGTGTGTTTAGTGGTTTCAATGATGTTTTTTTTTTCACTACTCAAATACCGTATTTAAACGCTTTTATTTATTTATTTAAACTTTATTGCACAAAATAAAAGTCAGTACAAATGGCGAACTTAATGCCTAATGGCATTCTCTACCAGTCTACCATAGGGCCAAACAGAGATGCTTCAAGTGGGTGCAGAGTAGAAAATTAATCGTTCGGAAAGCATCTAAGATACAAGTGAATAAATGTATATTATATAATAACTTTACCATAACTACAATGATACATATATTTACATACTATAAGATGTATATTATATATAATATAATAATAAATACGATGAAATGTCTACTGCATAGGATGATGGACACTATTCGAGCTCTTGTTCGAGCAGTTGCTTACGTAGCAACCGCTTGAAAACTACCTTGCTTGGGGCTTGTCTAATAGAGAGGGGGAGTGTATTCCAAAGACGACTTGCCTGAACGGCGAAAGAATTGGACATGAAACCAGAATGGTGCGAAGGAATCGAGAGTTTGAGAGTTCGGGAGGAACGAAGTTTTCTTTCGAGCTTAACGAAGGCGCTGCGTGATGATTTATTTTCTCCTCTCCGCTTTAGTGGACAGGCAGAGGATTGTTTTTTTTTTCTTATAAAAACTCATATACCTACCATCATATGAGGCACACTTACTAATAGTAAGTGTGCCTATATTATGTATATAATAGCCATGCGTGTGCCGCGGGACCGCTGTACGCACTTTATACGGAACACTGGTTTAATCTTTCCCCGAAAAAAAACTACGAAACTTATAGGTACTTCAATGAACATACAAAATAAAAGAAATAACGGCGATCTGGCACTCTTCTTTATTTGGCAAAGTTAATAGTTAATTGTAATCCCTGAAATGACTCATTCATAGTCATACCCAATCGATTCAGCCAGTTTCTAAAACGTACTTTTTAAAGTATTACGTAAAAATGTTTTTGTCTAGCTTGGCGCTTACTAAAATCTAGAAAGCAAGTTAATTCGCACAAAAAAAATAAAAATGTAAAAGTCACGGGATACTTTTTGCAACAACTGACGATCGGCAAAAAGTACCAGCAGTTGCCATGGTTTTTGTTTTCTTTTTTCAGCGAATCACCCTCTACGAGTTTTAAAGCTATTTAACGAGGCTAGAATGGTCTTGTAGACATTTTACACACATTTTCTTTCATAAGTACGTGACTAGAATCTTCCAATACATTTTTCAAGTCAAATCCCGTCTCGTTTGATTACATCGCAGCTTCATATACGTACAACAATGATATCATAAGCACCTATTGTGTTTTATTATAGCTTTCCCATTACGTGGCATATTTGAGTGGAAATTAAGGGAAGTGCAGAGAATTGATATCGTATAGGTATACTGTTTTTTTTATGTCATAGAGGGTAAACGAGTGAACGGATCGCATGATGAAAAGCGATTACCGTCGCCAAGCAACATCAGCAGACACCTGCAACATCAGAGAAATCACAAGTGCGTTGCTGGCCGCACAGGTGGGAAGTACGCTCTGTTCTTGAGGGTGTGAAGGTCGTATCGGTCCGGAAATATTACAAATGATATCCTCTGTTTGTAAAACGACAAACCTTGGCACTGGTGGAGAATGAGTTGATCTCGCTTGTCGGAAGCCCCTCGGTTGGTATTTCAGTTCAAATAGGTACGTAACTTCGAAACAGCACAATATTTAAACACATAGGGTTAATTTGATTGGTCTTGATAAGCAATTAACATTTGTGTAAGAAAGTACTGCCGGCAACAAAAGTGTTTTTTACAATAACTTACTTACGGTTAATTATTAGTACTAAATGAGTCAACATCCGGGTTGACTAATTTTAGTATTTCTACATACAAATACTTGTATCAAGTGCATTAAGAATGTATCCTAGAAATCTAGATAGCTGAGCCGTTGTTCCCGATACGGGTAAACACTTGACAGATAATACCGCAGTTTAAGCATCAGATAAGCAACACGAAACATGTTCCATTGATAAACATGATAATGTTCTTGAGATAAGCAAGAATAAACACTCGAATTGAGGGCCTGATGCTTTTAACAAGAATAGAATTGATTCTTCGGTAAACAACTCGGTAGATATAATATTACTATGTACTATATTATCCACAACTTCGCGCGACCAGCGGAGCGTAAAAACCTAACCTAACCTATCCTAATCTACACCGATACACCATAAGTATTTCCCGGTTCTGCAGCTGAAGAAATGAGCATTGTGCGCAACATTACGTTCCCTTAAATGACACTGCAAGATGAGGGTAACCCGTGGTCAATACACCCTTAATTTGACAAAAAAAAACGAAGGTCGCTCGTTCAAGCCTCGTTAAGGTTGAATAGAGCAAACAATTTTCTTTCGAAAAAAAATAGGAAAAGATAGTCAAAGAGTGTGTTCATCCTGGCGAACATTGTCAATTTAAGGGTTAAAAATATGAAGTGTAAATCCCAACACCCGAGATTATTGCGAAAAAAGTAACAATTTTAAATTTCATCACATGGAATGTGAGTTTTTTACGTTACGTTTCATGACGTAGGTTTACACGTCACGTCATTAAACTTGTCCCAATGACTGCGGGTGCGGGTTTAACGTCAAACAAATGAGTGCGACCAACTTATTTGTGAAACGGTGAAATTAGGAACTACACGACTGTGATGCTCAAATGTCATACGATTTTCAGTGCTCCACCTTGTTGGAGGCCTTCCCAAACTGCGACGTCCGGTCGGCGGTCACGGCCATCTGTTCTACGACCAATATGCCCCGTCTACTGACACTTAGGTTGGCATCTGTCTGTACTATATCTATCTACAACCTTGACTCTCTTGCGTATCTTATCTTTTCGGATTCGATCCCGCAAGGAAATGCCGAGCATAGCTCGCTCCGTTGCCCTTTGAGTAACTTTGAGCCTTCTTATGAATCCCATTGTGAGCGACCACGTTTCAGTACCGTATGCCATCACTGGCAACACACATTTTGGGCTAGTTAATAAATACCTATTTAAAATTTCTCGTACAGCTAATTATGGCCCTGATCTATATAATTTTGAAAATCATAGTTGGTAATTATAGAAATCTCCGTGGCAATCGTATCATTCTGTTGAGATGACTATTATCAACGTTGCAATTATTATAAATAGTATGGCACGATAAAATAAGATTTTTCCTGCTGCAAGAATGAAATAATTGATCAATATTGGTCCCGATGTCTGTGTTTAATCAGAAAATGTTTTGTTACATATATTAACTGTTTATAAGTGGGAGCAAATTAAATATTAATTTATTGTCCGATAAAGAACGTGGAAGAAATACGAAACAAAAAATAAAACTGGTAAAAAAAATTATTAGCCTCTTTTTTTCACCGTAGAGTCGTGTAATAAGTAGCCTACAACCCTTACACGTCCAATAATCCCTGTGCCGTACCAAAATAGTTTAACAAAATCAAACTACAGGACCTATCGATGTGGGAGTTTCAGTCTGATATTCGTAATGGTAATATACATGTATACCGTATTTTTGCAAAAAAAAACGACGTGTGTTAAAAACGGGGTTTGTAAAAGACTGTGGCATGTCAGCGTTCATTTGTTGGACTACGTGCTTACGTTGCTTGGTCGGACTTTAAGAAAATATTACACCTAATTAAAAACACTAGTATTTAACAAAATAATTATGCCGTACGATTCCTATGATCAGATACTAATATAACTGAATAGATTAAATACCCGTATTAAATACCCACGCTGTATGTGGGTACACATGTACGAGTACATGCCTGCTTGTATCATACAACGTACAAACATACAAAAAAGAAAAACATTCATATTTTATACTAAATAGTATAGACGTGTACAATGGGCGCCTTTGCATCGGGAGGGACGCCGGATGGTTTTTTAGCCTAGTACATATAATTATACATATATACGTACTTACTCGTATTCTTTGGCCTAGCTCTGTTATTAATTTGTTTTTAAGAATGTTTAAGTTTTAGATTTTAATAGTATATTTGAATGGAATATTAATAAGATGGAGACTATAGTTAGTTAGTTAGTTATTAGTTGCGCTGGGCATTTTCCGCAAGTCGACATCCAAACGTGCCTATTTTGCGTGAAAAGGGGGTAGCGCTACTCCAACCACCCCAACTCCTCGACAAACCTTATCAAAGCTTTAATGTTGCTTGTGGCGTCGTGTACGGTACTTGGGGATCCTAGGTACTTCGTCCTGTATGCTTCTACCTGTTTGCAATCTAGTAGAATATGTTTGGTGGTTTCTTCTGCTTCCATGCATGCCCTGCATAGAGGGCTATCTGTTATCCCTAAATTGAAAAGGTGTTTGTTCAGAGTATTATGTCCCGTTATTATTCCTACTATTTTGCGTAGTTGGTTCCTGTGGATTCTCAGTAAGATTGTGGTGAGTTTGTGGTTCCTATTCGGAAGAATTTCTTTTGTCTGTCTACACGTTCCCAGTATTTTTGGTGTTGGTATATTGTATATTGGTTCATTTCCTTGTATATGTAAGATTGTGGTAGGGGTATTATTGGCTCTGGTCCGCATGTTGGTGTCTCTGATCCTTTACGGGCCAGTTCATCCGCTGCATCATTGCCTCTCGAGCCACTGTGTCCCTTTATCCACTGTAATGTTACTGTATTTTTGTCATTGCACACCTCTGTGATGCTGCGATGACATTCGTCTATTAGAGCAGAGGTACATTTATCACTGTCTAGTGCTTGTAGTACGGATTTGCTGTCTGATAGTATACGTAAGTTTGTGTTTTGAACCTGGCGTCTTTTTATAGCGTTGCAGGCTTCTATTATTCCTACGCATTCTGCCTGGAATACCGTGTTGTGTATACCTAGGGGTTTAGAGATGTGAATACTCAAATCCTCCGAGAATACACCACAGCCCGTTCCATTTTCAGTCTTTGACCCGTCTGTAAAGATTCTCAGGTCCTCTAGGTTTAGCCCCTCTTTTGGGTCTTCAGTTAGGAGTATGACGTATTCCTTCTTACAGGTTATAGTCTTAGGTATCTTGTCGATTGGTGCTTCCATTATAGGGAATTTTGTGATCATATCACTGTAGAACTTTGTGTGTTGGGTATTGCTATTCGTCCATAGGTTTTGGCTTTTTAGTCGCATCGCCGTGACGGCTGCTTCTCTTTGTATGTGTATGTGCAGATGGAGACTATATAACATAAAATAAGTACTTAACAGTGATAAAGCCATAAAAAATTAGAAAACATAAAAATTAAGTAGAAAATCTATCCTCATATCTCATGGTGCCCCACAGCTGATTCACATTATAAGAAGGCATGAGTAAAATCCAAGCTAATGCATCACGATATTTTTGAGGATAAATACATGTTTTGACGTAAGTGGTCTTTTGAATTGATGATGTAAATAAGTGCGCGTAACCTATGACGTTGGGGACTGTTAGGCACAGTCAGGTAAACAATCGGTCACAGTCAGGTCAACAATTGGTCACGGTGTAGGTACTTCATGACTATTTAAATACCACTTTCTTGGGTCCTTACTACCATTTGTACGCTGATTTGATTTTCAAGTACGAGATCTGGGCCCAAACATGAGATTTATTCTGACAATATTATGAACTTCAGTGTTTCAATTTGGCGCATTTTTGCTTGCTTATTAGATTCCAAAAATGACATATTACCTATTCTGATTCAGTTTCAAAACCACAATGACGATTTGTTCTATTTTTTAATACAAAGCGAACAATGATATTTCCAACTTTTAGATGAAAAGCGCCGCAAGTGAAACAGGAACCGTGATTTATTCTATATCAATATTTACGGATGATGGCGTTTTGACCAAAGATAATTTCACGATGCATTTAATATTTATTTGCGAGTTAGGTGCTTTTAAATATAGCCACAATATGACATAACTATAAGTATGTAGGTATATTCTAAAGGCGCGTTACTTAGACATTGAAGGTCATAAGGAAAATGAACTTTTCCTTAAAATTACCGGTAAATACCCTCTGTTGCCGTCCGTCTAAGTTAAAGTTAGTTTCATTGCGAATATACATACATATAATTATCATAGTAAGTACAGTATTACAAGTGAAATAGGTAGGATTTGCCAGATAGAAGATGTTTGTTAAGGGTCCAATAATGTGGCAAGAAACATTCTTATGAGGAAATGGCGCTGCTCATTTTCCGACATGAAGCGAGGTTTGGTTCTCGACTGTTTCCTCCTTTTTGAGTTTATTTAAGTTTTTGATTTTTAACAGTGGAATAGTAATAGGTACGAGTATAAGGTAGGTAGGACACTTAAAGATCTCGCAAAGCTCGTTCATCCCTCGAGAACATTAAATTTTATCGAGATTAAAAGTAACATATGTGTTAATCCAGGGTGACAGCTACCGTCGTAGCAAAATTTAAAAAAATTGGTCCAGCCGTTAGAGCGTGAAGAAGTAACAAACATACACATAAACACACTCGCAAACTTTCGCATTTATAATTTATTTATTTGAACTTTATTGCACACTACAAAAAAGTACAAATGGCGGACTTAATGCCTTTAGGCATTCTCTACCAGTCAACCACTGGGTTAAACAGAAATATGTAGTCGGCGCAGGATCAAAGTTACAGAGAAACAAAATAATTAAAACACAAATCAATAATATATATTAGTGTGTTAATACTATCACCAAGATAAAAACAAAAGAAAAGGTTTTTATTATTTCATGGTTCGAAACCCTTCGTGCGCGAGTCTGGCTCGTACTTGGCTGGTTTTAATCAATTAATCATCGCAACTAATTATATACGTTTTGTAGTATAATAGATAACCTTTCGTGATGTATATTGGATTCTGATTCGCATCTATTTTTATCCTTATTGTAAAGTAATTTACTTCACTTCTGTATAGTTGACAAATATATTACAATCAACCCGTCATTTTATCTTTTCTGTGTATTTAAGCAGCGATGAATAATAAGTTACTTTAGTGCTTTAGATTTTGACATTTCTCTATAAACTACATGCCTTAAGGTCTTTCCTTTTATTTATTTATTATTTTCACAAGTATACCGATTATTTCAATCTACTTTTTAAAGTGAATAATACTTTTTCCCGAGTTCTTAACTATAACATACCTAGCTATATTTCATGCTTTCGGCGTGTGCAGTCGAAAATAAGTTGAAATCCCCAGTCTTCTGCGTGTGAATTGTGTCAATTTTGAGTAGTTATGGAATCAAAATGATCAATGAAAAATTCAAACAGCACCTAGGTTCCAAATATATACCAATAAATCTCAATAGCCCGGTTCTAAGTAGAAACATTGATAATATATGTTAAGGAACATGTTTGATCACAGAGAAAAATCAAAAATGTCTTAAACAGTGAGCAGTTCTGAACGGATCCTTAACGATCTGCTCTATTTATCGTACAATTAGAACATGTTATTGACCACAGATAATATCATGTAAAATCGATATATGTACTTAGATATATAGGTACTTGTCTTATCACCAAGTGGTTATGTGAGCTGTAGACTTCTCGAGTTTGTCTTTCGAAATTGCTGTTTTTTTTTACATTTTCAACCCCGCCTGCACGTGGCCAGTTCATCGTTGAAAATGCTGTACTTACCTACATATTTTTTTTTGTTCACTAACTTACCGGCGATTGACCTCAGCAGCACCTGGTGGTAAGTGACTACTGGGTCGAGGATGTAGCTCGCCGGTTCAGTATTACCCTATTCACTCTTACCTTGAAGAGACCCAAATTATGATTTTAATTTAAACGTCAATCGCATTAATTTTGCATTGTTATCGTTTTCGTTTTAACATAAAGTAGTCTTAATTTCTCATATACCTACAGTTTATACAGTCATATAAATGCGTAGCAGATTGACATTTGCTTACTTTTTCAAGCATATCTATTGGACTATTGACCTTTCGATTTATGCTAATTTCGACATTTTTTTGCATGTGAGTTTGCACATTATGTTAGAATTCTTTTGATTAGATAAATTTGCTAGGTAAACCGGCGTTACAATAATAAAACAAGAAACAGACGATACGCAAACGGCTTGTTTTTTTTTTGTAAATAATAAAAATCTATTCAATCGGAATTTATCGTCACCGTCGCTGCCGTATCGGACTCTATTATAAATAATAACCATTTATACATACCTAAATAGCGTCTACGACTACCAATAACTCGAATCTGCCAAAATATTAGTTATGCTGTTTTGTGTAGGTAAGCTTCAATTGACCAGGTAATTTATATCGTAAATGCCAGGTAATAAGAATAAGAATGAATAAGATTTATAAGCATTAGATTATTATTAAAACTTTCGTGAGACATATTTAATTATTGACATATATATTTATGTGTATATTTGTATTACATTATATATACATATATGTATGTATGTATGTATGTATGTATGTATGTATGTATGTATGTATGTATGTATGTATGTATGTATGTATGTATGTATGTATGTATGTATGTATGTATGTATGTATGTATTAATAGTTTATATGTGTAATTATTAGTAGTCTTATTATTTTTAATACCTTTTTGTGTGGTGTTAGTTTGTCTATCTTCTTCTTGTACTCACTCAATTGCTCAAAGGTTAACTGGAAGAGATCCCTTATAGGGATAAGCTTTGCCTTTGTACCTATATGTTATTTGTAATAGATGCATTTTTTAACTGTTTTTGTGTACAATAAAGTGTTTACTTACTTACTTAATTATTGTATTCAGCGGTTTACACTCACGTGAAATTGTCAGGAACGGCCCGACATGTTTCGAACTCGTATTCGTTTCGAGTTCGAAACATGTCGGGCCGTTCCTGACAATTTCCCGTGAGTGTGAACCGCTTAATATAATAATCCTTAGATATTAAAACATAAAATGTATTATTATGATAATATCGGCTCCTACCGTGCTATCAGAATTCCGGTGCCTGTGAATGAATGATACAGAAACCTTTTGACTGTGTGTTTTTTTTTCGGGTTTTACACATTTAGGAAATAAAAAATATCTATGAAAAAAAACCTGGGCTTTTTATTCCTATAAATCGTATTAATATGAAATCTTATTACAATCGTAGTAATATCAAAAGTGTTTTTAGGTAGAATTTGGATATAAAAGTCAGAAAAGAACAAAGCAAACGTGCCGATACACGATGCAACGTCTATTTGACCAACTGTCTTAGTTTAAATACCTACACATTTTACTATGCATAATGAAAACACGGTAAATACAACAACCTTTTGTTTTCGAGTAAGGAATTATTTTGGCATTAATTTAATTTTATTCTGTGGTTTGCTCAGTTTGGTCTTCGGTTATTAAGTCAAGAATTGGCCAAAAGGCCTATACTTAAGTAGTTGCTTACTCGTATTAAGTATGACTAGTGTATTAAATTGTATTTTGTAATCCATTGCAAGCCTAGAAACGTATTAAAGTTAATTTTTATGAGATATCCTTAATATTTATTATTTTATCTACCTTTGACTATCCAAACGCGTCTTGCCTTATGCTATGGAACCACGTATAACTATTTAAATATTATTTTATTACAACATCACGAACGATAGATTAGCTAGTTTGTTACTTTAATGACGCTTTATTCACCACAAACTTCCAGCCCATTAGTTCCGATGATTCCATTGGCTCTAACTGGCGAGCAAAATGACAGAGAAGCCAAGTTAGAAGATCAGCACAACTGTGCTTCGTGACTCTTGTCGCTCGACATAGCGTCACCTGACTCTCTCTTACAGTACTGTAAATAAAGAGATAGATGAATATCTCGCGCGAGTATCCTCCGTATCACAGTTGTGCTATAGAGGTGCAGCACATCACGCTACTCTTTATGGCGCGAGAAATACTACCTGTCACTTTAATTTCAATAACGTGCGAGCATGACAGGTGATACTGAGTCGCGCGACATAAAAGCGCGACAAGATTAGCCTTGCTGAAGCACAACGGTGAACGTGTTCTCTGTAACGCTACAATATTGCTTGTCTCCTTTCTTTCAATACCGTGCAGTTAATATATCACCCCGATATTGAGTTCCAACAGCAATAGTGTAGCGTAAAAATATCGATAGCATTCGATTCCAACGGACTTGTTTGTTACTAATCACAGAGCAACCTGAAGAAAGAAGATAAAGTAAGCCAAGTCTTCCCTTGCCAGACGATATCTTTTTCAAGAAAAGTGTAATAAACAAGCCGGTAAGATTTGTGGCATTATTATATCTACCGCTAGGGTACTATCGCTTTGAATAAAGGAAAATTATAGTGCATGTGTTAGGAGTGTTCGGTAGCATTAGGGGTATGATCCCCGTATCTTTCTCTCCTTCAGTTTCAATTGTTAGGACTTTCGAGTATATTTTAATTATATTAAAGATTACGCGGGCAAAAGGAGCATCAATGAAGTTAGTTACGTTATTATCAGAAATAGGTAATGTTTAAACACAAAAAAGAGATGAAAATATCAGTATTTTTATAATAACTGTTATAATATGTATTGTATCAGGTACAACTGTTTGTAAACGAAACAACAATTTTTAATGAGATCTAGCATGTAATATTAATTTGGAAGAAAATTGTATACCTAATAAATAATAAATATCGGACAACCTCACCCAAATCGATCTAGTCCCACATTAAGCTCGAGTAGGCTTGTGTAGACGACTTTTAAATACATTGAGAACATCCATGACCCAGGAACAAATATTCGGGTTCATCAAATATTTGCCCCAGCCGGGATTCGAACCCAGGACCGTCGGCTCAGTAGCCAGCCGTACTACCACTAAGCCAACCGCACCTTGAAATATAATAATAAAACCGGTCAAGTGCGAGTCAGACTCCCGCACCGAGGGTTCCGTACAAACACTTTCCATCCTTAAGTGGTTAAGTTAAGTTTGCACCTGGTATGTATAGCGCTCCATACAAATGAGGTGCAAAGTTAACGCAACCAATCCCTTTGTTGTATGGGAGCCCCCTTAAATATTTATTTTATTTTATTTTTTGTATTTTTTGTTATAGCGGCAATAGAAATACATCATCTGTGAAAATTTCAACTGTCTAGCTATCACCGTTCTTGAGATACAGCCTGGTGACAGACGGACGGACGGACGGACACCGAAGTCTCAGTAATAGTCTCCCGTTTTTACCCTTTGGGTACGGAACCCTATGAAGCGCTGAAATTTATATTTTAGAACATACTAACTCTATGTTATACCAATTTTCATGAATCTCTCGAAATGAACCTACATACCTAAATATTGTGACTTATATTGTGAACGTAGGGAGTGTATGAGCCAAGTTCGTATATCAAATGTCTTCAAAAGATTAGTAATACAGTGTAATCGTGTGGTTTTCTATAAAGATTCCACAACTAATGACGAATAACAACTTGTCGTATACCTCAATTGATAATAGCTCGACCGTCTTTGTTATAAGACCTACAAAGGTGGCAAAGTCTTCGTAGTTGTCTTACCTGAATGCGACCACAAGTCAATCTAATGCCGCAAAAAGCGTAAAATTTATCGAAATAATTAACTGCTTAGTGAATCCGGTATAGTTAACCGCAGAAGATTATCGCACGACCAAATTAGTTATGCAGTTAATCGTCAAGCCGATGTATTGGAAAAAAATAGAAAGAAGTTTTTTCGATATTGCTACTATGTCGTGTTCGTTTTTAACCAACTTCTATTTCTTTTTTATAATTTTTTTTGAAGTCTAACTTTTATTGCAAACTGCATTTTTTTTGCACCGTTTTTTTCTGGTCACGAATCAAAAGAGCCCAAACGCGATGAATATATCTGTACCATCTTCTGATTCTGACCAAACCTTCAGACAGGTTCCAGGGTAACGTACTATTGCATTGTCATCAAAGATACCCAAGTATACCAAATTTGATCCTAATCGAAAGTCAGGAAGTAGGTCAAAATTAACTTCCTTGGAAGTTATTTGTACTGAAAAATTGTAAGAAGGAGGAGGCTTTCAGTTCGTCGGAGGGTTCATTTTTCATTTATGTAATAATGTATGTTCCTCGATTAATCAAAAACGGCTGGACTGATTATTATGTGAAAATATAATACCTACTTTCTAGTTTATCTATTGTCATAAAATGTGGATCGCATGATGGAAATGTAATTCTGATATTATACAAAGTATAATTAAAGCTTTAATTATAGTATATCCCTTTACAAAATATATCGTAGGTATTGATTTCAAAATGTATTTATTTATAAAATATTTGTCAAAATAAACATTTGGTATATACTTAAAGCACCATAATTCACATAGACTTGGCCGTTTTTTTTTAAGTTTTAATAATTGAAAAATAAATACGAAATAGGACATCAGTTAGTCCTAATCGTTATAGTTTAGGTAACATACCTATATATAAAGGAATTGATTAATTAGTGCAACAAAATAGCAATAAATGATAAACCCATTATGATAATGTATAAGTTTAAGTAAGTTCATAGCTATTAATATAAAATATATATATGTTACATGAGAAGAAGAATATTAACAATCAGGCAAACCCCACATATTGATTTACTTACTGTCTTACATTTATTATAGCTACCCACCTAGCCACCTAGCCACCTAATTATAGCTTTACATAAAGCACAAATTAAGTTATGTTTCCCCATAATATTTACTTTCATGAGTACCATGAGTGACAATAAAACCAAAATATTCACTCCTTTACTACTTTGGTAAACATTTCCTCATACTAATACGGCATTTGATGACAGCTCAAATCAGCTACTCTTTATGAAATGTCAAAAACGACCTGTCAGTATGAAGTTTCTATGAAGATACTGGCTTGTGACGTCATAAAAATCATTAGTCAAAACACGTCTTCTTTTTAGTTTTTGTTCGATTAAAAATAGTAAAATGTCCCAAAGTTAGTGGTAGTTTATTTGGTTCCGTGTATTTTTGAATGTATATTTAGTGGTTTTAATGACGTAATTAATTTTCACAATAGTCAAACACCGAATTCCTGCAAACATAAAATAAAATAACAACAAAACCCACCTTGCACAAATCCACACTATCTTAATCCACAACACTATCTTATCGGTCGTATTTTGTTTCTCGACGCGGGCTCACGCGCCGGAGGACCGTGCGCTACTGACTTGGACACGCTCTGCTCGGCGTGTGCGCATCCTTTTATACGCAACGATAAGAAAAGCTGACGTCTGAGCTTCTGCCTGAAACTCCCACTTCAGAATGTTTAGTTTTCCGAGTTGAGTATAGTATTCATGACGTTATTTTGTAAAGGATTTATTTATTTACTAATGAAATAATATTGGAGTAAATGTGTTGGATCCTTAAAAAATAAATATTGCCTCATTTATATTTAGGCATTTAGCGATAATTTGGAGGAAGAAGATATTTTGACGTTTGTCATTAGTAATTGTCTGTTCATTCATTATATACATATACACAATTAATTAACAAATTATATGTTTAAAATTAAAATTTTAAAGAATATATAAAATAACTGCGCCGCGCGGTGTTACCCACTCATCCCACGGGACACTACATATTTTCAGGATAAAAAGTAGCCTATGTTAATCCAGGGTGTCAGGTAGCTTCATACCAAAATTTATCAAAATTGGTCCAGCCGTTACAGCGTGAAGAAGTAACAAACATACACATAAACACACTGTTTTTATTATTAGTGATTATTTTACTACATTAACTTTCGCCTTTATAATGTAAGTGATTATTTTACTACATTTTTTAAAATGTAGTAAAATAAGTATTTATTTATAAAGACCGGCTGGCTTATCTAACATTCCTCCTACTACATTTTGCACAATTTTTGGCAAGGCAAAACGTTTTTGTGGAGATTGTTACGTAAGAACTAGTAAAAAAGACATCACACCTTATCTCCGTAAATAAAATTGAATCACTTAAATTGGTTGCTAAGCGCAAAGCTCGACAGCGGCTGGACCCATTTAAGAGGCCTTATTCCTTTAAAATGCTGATTGTTTTAGACATTTTTCACTAAGCTCAAACATGTTTTTTAACATGTTATTCTTGTTACTATCTAGTACAGGGCTATTGGGATTTATTGGTATAATATTTGAAACCTAGAGTTTCAATTTTTCATTGATAATTTTTGTTTCAAAAACTACTCGAAATTTACAAAATTCACGCGGAGAATTAGAATTATTTAAATTTATTTTCGGTGTCGTTGAATAGGTATTTTAAAAATAACAGGGGTCTCCAAACATTATTCTTTGATCAAGTCAGCAGTTTTGTAAATATTCGCTCCGGAAATTCAAAAAATAGCGTCCCCTCCCCCCTAACTTTTCAACAACGGGTCAACAAACTATGGGAAAATTCATGAAAATGAGGCCTTCTAAGTACTTTCAATGAATACTATATTTGATAAAATCGGTTGCCGTTTTTGAGTTTTCGCAAAATTTCATAATTTTCTTTAATATGACGTAAGTGCCGCGCGGTGTCCTTATACCTCGAACACTACACATATTAAGCCCGTCTAATGTGAAGGATGACCGACATCCTCTTGGCCGGTTTTATAAAAAGAAAGTCGGAAATATTACCACAGAAGTGGGAACATTTTCCCATTACAAAATGCTTAGCTTTTGAAAGAAAGAAGCTAGTTTTAACATTTCCTATCCTCTCTAATTTTTGACTGGCAGAAACATAGGAGGTTTACTAGTTTCCATTGTCAGGAGTTTACAATCATCATGAAATAACACAAAAGTATGAACCACAAGTAACTTACCATTATGAAAAGATGATGTCCGATTCGTCTGGTTTGAGATGCTAATTTTGCTATAATAATAACGAGACCGGAACAAATGCACAAACCATGGAACAATGCTTGTAAAATACAAAATTTTCTTCGGTTTCCGCAATTATCACATAAAGACTTAAAAGTGGAACCCATAACCAGGTAATATACAATGTAATATTGTAATGATTGTCTGTATTTATCATACCAACATATATTTATTTTGATTAGGAGGAGGCGCCTGCAACTTCATCCGCGTATTTTTTTGACTGTAGACGGATAAAAAGTATCCTACAACCATCTCTGGATGTCCAGCTATCCCGTACCAAAATTGGTTATTCTGTCCAGTTGTGCGAGGACAAAGGAAATTATGACCAACAGATGATGCCAGGCTGGCATGGCGGACATGGCGAAACTGTTCCTAGTTGACTACGGAACCCTAAAAACAGAATAAAATAAATATTTAAGGGCGCTCCCATACAACAAACGTGATATGGGTATATGAGAGGCCTTATTCCTTTTAGAATGCTGATTTTTAGGGTTCCGTAGTCAACTAGGAACCCTTATAGTTTCGCCATGTCCGTCTGTCCGTCTGTCCGTCCGTCCGCGGCTTAGCTCCGTGATCGTTAGTACTAGAAAGCTGAAATTTGGTATGAGTATGTGTATATATCACGCCGACAGAACGGTAAAATAAAAACTAAAAAAAAAATTTTTTTTCGGGTACCTCCAACACCTAAAGTGGGGGTGATTTTTTTTTTTTCGTTTCAACACTATTTTGTGGGGTGTCGTTGGATAGGTCTTTTAAAAATAATAGGGTTCTTCAAACATTCTTTTTTGATCAAGTCAGCAGTTTTGTAAATATTCGCTCAGAAAATAAAAAAAATAGCCCCCCCCATCTAACATTTCAACCACGGGTCAAAAAATTATGAAAATAATCATGAAAATGAGACCTTATAAGTACTTTCAATGAAAACTATATTGAATAAAATCGGTTGAGCCGTTTTTGAGTTATCGCAAAATTTCATATTTTTTCTTAAAATGACGTAAGTGCCGCGCGGTGTCCTTATACTTCAAACGTTACACATATTAGTTAAGCGCCATACTGTATTAAAATATTTCGCTCAATCTGGCACGTATAATCGATAAGTTCCAGAAGGTAATAATAAGTAATTACAGTTACTTTGGCGTTTACGACCTTTTTTAAACAGCTTGAAATCTTTCTCGTAATTTAAACCTCGAAGCCCGTCTATTGTGAAGGATGGGCAACTACGGAACCCTACACTGAGCGTGGCCCGACATGCTCTTGGCCGGTTTTTTAGATTTTTTTCTCTATGATCAAACATATTTCTTAACATATTATTGATGTTACTACCTAGAACAGGGTTATTGGAATTTATTAGTATATATTTGAAACCTACAGTTTGAATTTTTCATTGATAATTTTTGTTTCAAAAACTACTCGAAATTGACAAAATTCACGCGGATGTAGTTTTTTCAACTTATATTTTCGATTACACGCAATGAAAGCATGAAATAGCTATGTTACTACCTAGAACTAGGGGAAAATTATTATTCACTTCAACAAGTTTGTTGAAATTATACTATATTTATCAAAACATGAAAAAAAAATTTTTTTAAAGGAATAAGGCATCTTGCATGGATCCCTTGGTGCGCGAGTCAGACTCGCACTAGGCGGGTATTCTATTTTTTAATTTGTTTGTTTTTGTGGCCTGCTGATAGTAGGTATACGGTCTTAACGAATTCAGACCGCTTAATAACTTTGAGTTTGACATACCGGATTTATAGCAATAAATTCCTTAACTTGAGCAAAATGAAAAAGACGTTTCGAAACTTATATGCATGTGTGATATCATGCCAACCACGGGCACCCAAAAAACAAAATTGGCGAGGTTTTTGCTCTTTGCAAACAAACCAGATTTGCTCAATGCGAAAAGTAAATGAATCTCGATTTTTGAGATAAGAAGATACTTTTTGCATTTTTTTATTGATTATATTGATTGACAGGCGTAAAATCGGTATTCGTTTGAAATAACTTTTATAATATTATGTTTAATTTACATAATATATTCATTAATTTGGTTATACCATACCATCGTTTTTTGTGCCGACATCATATATATGTATAGACATAAATAGAATCAGAATTTAAACTAAGTACCCGAATGACGGGTAGAGAATGTCTCATGGCATTAAGTTCGCCTTTTGCACGATAAGTTTTCTTTTTAAATTGTCATTCTAAACTGAATTACTAGGAATTCAAGCATAGTTAAATTGAAGCTAGAAGGCTTGGGTTCGAATCTTAGAAAAGGCAAATATTTTAATTGACCTTGGATATTTCTTCCATAAGCATGTTGTTTTTGCATAGATGACAACAACATATTTTTACTTGAGTAGAAAAGAAGCATCCAATCTACGTGATACAATACGGTCAAGTGTTTTTTTTTTTATTTTTTTACAAATTTTAGAAAAAAAAGACATATCGGGGCACCCTACTCGATCAGGCAACATAAACATTTTCAATGAAAATACCTGTACAGCATTGCAATTATTGCTGAGGGTCTATAACCACTACAATGTAAAAAAAAACTATACATTAATAAAACATAATTAAAAGGAGTCCCTGAGGCATCGTCCCCGGCACGCTCGCCGCGTTTCCCCTTTGAATCGCGAGCCTCAGTCTTTTCTTTGGATATAACTGTCACAAAGTACCCAGAAAGTATTATTATGCATTGTTATCTCTAAGACCTTTATACATATTTTACGTTTCCTAAAGTACTTAGGAACTGGTTACTTCGAAATTAGGACACCTTGTAATGCGCCACAAATTATCTATACAAGAACCTTGTCGTTCTATCTCAATGCATTAATTAAGCACGGGCCCTTTGACAACATATATTTGATATAGTGACAAAGTACGTATAGATTTGCTATGGCCTAACTAACCTTGGATCAAGGAAAGTCGTCAGATAATGTTATCGAAATCGTAAGCAGACCTGTATTCATTATACATTTTGGAAGATACAATGCTGTTCCTGTGACTACGCTCCGCTCTCTGCCTCTAATGTCATTTGTCTCCAGTAATACACTGTTATCTATGACTTGTCTTTATTATCAAAATATTCCAATTATGTCTGATTTTAAACTTGCGTGCTGTAAACATCAGATCTTCAGAGTTGCTAGCAATATCAAATTGCTCATAATGTTCTTCTTCCTTTCCATTGTCAGATTCCATTTATGAAACTGCACACCTTTATCGCGGTTGTCGTTTCACATCGAGTTCGATTTTGGTAGCATGTTTTACGACACATCCTCATGTTGTCTATATGTCGCACGGTAATATCCACGTTTATTAATCAGCAGCGTCATACGCACATGAAATAGGACTGCCAGCCCATCTAGCACAACTTTGCGACTTCTGTGGCGCGACATAATATCGCCCGTCACTCTCTCACAGTACAGCAAAGAAAGAGATAGGTAATATTTCTCGCGCGGGAAAATCGCGTGCCACAATTGTGCTAGAGGTGCAGGGTGCAAATGTAATCAACATAACAACGTTACCCTCGTGTCAGTTGCCAAAAGAGTTTCCAAAGACGCTACAGTGTGAGGTTCACAGGAGAGGTGCAAACAAGCTCTTAAAATGTCGGCGGAACGCGCATGATGCATCACAGTCACCAAATTGTCCATGTTTCAAGATGTTTCATAATCCTTCAGCCGTATATTATCTTAAATAATAAAATATATGTATTATATTAAAATATAAATTTGTATTATTTCCCAAGTCTTCAAAGAACTGGGTATAACTTGAAATGCCGCTCAACTTTCATTCACTCCTCGATAAATAACTGTTACATTTTCCTATCACCAAGCACCTTGGGATGTTGCTCATCCATCTCCCGAACAGGCGATTGCCTGTAATGATAACACTAAATCATGTTTCTCGTCACGATCACCTTTCTCAACTCCGCTCCAACATGAAAATCATGACTATTTAAACAGACAACACAACAAATAGACTGTTAATTACAAAATATACGTTTCCTTGCGCTTCACATAATGATAAAATTCATAAATATGTCAACCTTGACTCGGATGGGGGCTCGCAAAAGGTCACTTTTTCAACACTTAATAAATTCTCATTTGCATGTCAAGTGTGCCCGTATCAAGTTTTTTTTTAGAAATGACGTCCTGACTTTTGAAGTTAGGATTTTAGACCCCCCATCTGGCCACAAGCGTGGCAAACCTCAAAGTACTAACTAGACGCTTACGTGAAGCTGAAAGGTGACTGTACAATGAGCTGAAGAATTGGATGGCCACATTTATGAATGAATTCCTTCACAAATGGGCCATGCATTTGTGCAGCCCATGGACATAGTACATTCATCGTTAGAACTATGACTATACACGGGGATGGGGAAATAAAACAATTGTTTTTAGGTCTCGGTGTCTGTTTGTCGTCACTGTGTTTACCTCTCCTCTCGCTATACGTGTGTCATATTCCGGCGTTTCCGCGGTCTGCGCTGATTCCAAACACTTGCACAACACCTCGCAGTTTTTAGGGTTCCGTTCCCAAAGGGTAAAAACGGGACCCTATTACTGAGACTTCGCTGTCCGTCCGTCCGTCCGTCTGTCACCAGGCTGTATCTCAAGAACGGTGATAGCTAGACAGTTGAAATTTTTACAGATGATGTATTTCTATTGCCGCTATAACAACAAATACTAAAAATAAAATAAAATAAATATTTAAGGGGGGTTCCCATATAAAAAACTTGTTTTATGGTACGGAACCCTTCATGCGCGAGTCGGACTCGCACTTGCCCATTTTTTTTATTTATTTGTCTATGGGCAAAGTAACCTGAAATGCAGATTTTCAAAAAATCTCTACACCAATGATTTGATGCCTACTGTCGGCCTAGCTAGTGTCATCTGTGCACCTAAAACCACGGGGTGTGATCATGTGGTTGACGTGGGAAGCGTATCGGTTTCAAAAAACCTGATATTCATAGTCATACTCATACTAATGCTATTCATTGAGCGGTTTTGAAATAAGTACGCGTAATCGGTTTTACCTCTGGAGAATTGGAGATCCCTAAAGGCTATTGATTTAGGTACATGTAAATAACGAGAAACTAATAGATAACTTTTGGAGTGTAGGTATTATTTAATTTTGATTCTGACATTTATGTCAGTTTTTTTTTAAGTTTCATCATCCTCCTAGCCTTTGTCCCATTTTTTGAGAATGAATTCTCATTCGGGGTCGGCTACCTAAATCCCAAGATGTGGCGTAGGCACTAGTTTTACGAAAGCGACTGCTCTGACCTTCCAACCCAGAGGGGAAACTAGGCCTTATTGGGCTTATTAGGTGGTTTCCTCACGATGTTTTCCTTCACCGAAAAGCGAGCGAGTGGTAAATATCAAATGACATTCCGTACATAAGTTCCGAAAAACTCATTGGTACGGGCCGGGTTCGAACCTGCGACCTCCGGATTGAAAGTCGCATGCCCTAACCACTAGGCTACCACCGCTTCCTTTTTTTTTAAGTTTATGAAATGAAATCCATAATGTTCAAATCCCATATTAATAAGCATTTTTATTTTTTAAATAAAACAATTTAAACGGATTATATCGCGTATATTAATTATTTGAGCCTCCCTGACGTTTCAGTACCTTTACAGATACCCTTGTCAAAGGTTGACTGAGAGAAACACAATTTTTCTCTGTCAAAGTTACATTTGTGCAAACTACCCATTTTATAAATATTAATTTAAAATAAAGGTGTTCATACATGCCAGATGGGCCTAATGTGTAAAGACAGTTAATGTGTAAAGGGCATTTATTATTTTATTTAAAATATCTACCAGCGGTTCGCTATAAGGCTTACTGAGGAGAAAGAATCGACAAAGAAAACTCCCAGATTGCCTTATTTATTACTATGAAATAGTTTTAAACAAAAACTCTACATATACTACTTTTAACACTAATTTGTTTTACACCGTTCGAGGCCCAAGGTTTCCAGTCTTGTGTCTTGCTTGATCCTAGATAAGATGTACAACAGGATCCCAAGCCGGTGGTAATGACAAACCATCTTCTCTATTGAAATCGGGATATTTTTTGATTTCAATAGCCTCGCGCAACATTCTGGGAAAATATCGTTTCTCTCTGGCAATGATTGAAGTGTTATCAAACTTAATTGAATGGTTTGGTTTGTCCATGACCTGCTCGCAATTTTTTTTTTTTTTTTTTTCCGTTTTGCTATTTTCCCCTCATCAAGTGGATTTAAGTTCCTGCGCCAGATCGTGGGAGTCACGTGGACGCAAGTAGCATATCACTAAAGTGGCTCTGTGAGCTGTAGACTCGCAAGTTTGTTGCGACATTTGCCATTTTAAGGGTTCCGTACCTCAATCGGAAAAAAAAGAAACCCTTATAGGACCACTTTGTTTTCTGTCCGTCTGTCTGTCTGTCAAGACCCTTTATCTCGAGAACGCGTGGAGGTATCGAGGTGAAATTAACGCCATGTACTCAAGTCTACTGCTGCTGTAAAAAAATCAAACTTAACGTGAAAAAAGATACGGCCGTTTATGTCGCAAAAACGTACATTTTGACACTCTCAAGGGAATCAAAATGATAGGGTACTTCCAAATGACCTAGAAATATGAAATTTGGTAAGTAATATCGTCACATACTACAAATACTTATTAAAATGTGAAAACGTACATCTGTAATAAAATCATAAAAAATATAGTCCTTTTCAAACATCACATTTATTTTGGAGAACTCGGTTGCGTTAAGTTTGCACCTCGTTTGTATGCGGCACGATAAATTTCAGGTGCAAATTTAACTTAACCAGGCCAATTAAGATGGGATAAGTGAACGTTTGTACGGAACCCTCGGTGCGTGAGTCAGACTCGCACTTGGCCGGTTTTTTTACGTTATCAACGCCCATACCGCCGCCATTTTGAAAAAAAAAGATAATCAGAATATGCCAACTCCGCGTAGCTTAGCGTGGTCTGACTCTATGCACGCATACAATTCTCTCTCCGTCTAAATGAGCCTTAACAAAACACAAAACGGGAAAAAATTGCTTAAAATTCCGATTTTTATTGATTCGGGTACTACTGTTCAGTCAATACACGTTGACAGTAAATTGGAAGACTTAGTGCAAACGTGAATCCTTCGCACTTTCCTCAGAACAAGAAATACGATTAATTAATGCTCTTCAAAATCGTGAGCCTGTAGCTAATTGTTTACTTTATTTTCTTTAGCACCAGCCGTTTCCTCGACGTTTCGAACGTGATGATACATTCATGGTCACAAAGGGACTGAAGAGACCCGCATCAACCTCTACTTGGCGCGCGAATATTTAATATGTATAATTATCATTGTCTTGAACGCGATTGTCCCGTTTTGTTACAGTCAGAAATTATGTTCTGTGGTTAAAATAATATGTGAAATCGTGTAAGTTTAAATCAATATTAAATACTAGGCTGTTTCGTCTATTACTGATTTATACCGTGCTGTGGAAACAACTCTTTTGATGTTTAATATAGACCGATGCGAGAGCAACACGATCGCTCGATTATTTTCTTATTGAGTTTCAAAAGGAAAAGGTTATAATTTTATTGTTGTAATACCAATTGTTGCCAAATACCTATTGCTTATACATTATCCCGCGTTACCCTATTCTATCAATGAAAATACATATACATATGAAATGTTGTCAATTGTAATAAATGACCGATGGTGGTCTTCCTAAATTAACAAAACACTAACACTACATATGCTGTTAGATAAAAAACGTTACAAGGGAATTCACAATCGCAAAATTGATATGTATGTCCTCATCAGATAACTTATGCTCTCGTGTTAATCTTATTAGATATGTGGTATTTCTACATTACAATATTTAAAGTCGGCTTGTATCCGCAGGGCCCTTGAGGAAAACGGTGTCATTTCGTTCAGTTATATAACACTGAAGCAATTAAACTTTATCGATAATTTTATCATAGGTAGTTTAAAAATAGACACTGGGGCAGTTATAATTGACCCTAAAGTTATAAGATAGTGGGTCATAAAACTTACCGGTTGTACTAAACTATATTAGAAGCAGTGAAATTAAAAAGGATAGGTAGAGACAAATTATCTGATGATGAGAATACGGTGAAACTCTCACTTATTGGTCAATTTCTATCGCTCACAAGGCACATGTGTACTATTATGTTACCCTGCAGATTAATCATCATCAAACGAAAGACGTTTTAACTCTAAACATAGGCCAACCCCAATTTATACGATGCTATTGACCAGCAGCTGGCCTGTGATGGTCGCGTTTATCACGTGATAAATAAGTAACAAATCATCTGTCACTCACATTCTTCTTATCAAAACGTGATGGATGCTATTGTTACTTATTTATCACGTGATAAAAGCAACCATTCTAAACTCGCAGGTCATCAACCTCCCTCGTAACGTAAATAAGCAACTATCAAGAAGTGGTCAGCCCCATCGACTACAGCGTTGAACTCCAAGAGATATCTTAGGAAAACTATCGCACCATAAAGCCCTTCTGCATACCAATGACAAGGAAATCGATTTGTTACAAATATTTCCGGGCTTCTCGCACTTATTGTCAATCGGTGAGTAAGTACAATGAGTGTGCCCGGGTACGTGCGGCCTCGTCGGTTCCTACGGCGTGGAGGAAAAACTATAAGTAAGAAGTGCTTCATCTATGATCTATCTATCAGCCATAGCCGTCCTGCTGAACTTACACGCTAAGTGACGCGAAAGTGCAGACTGCTTACTGTAGAATTCTCTTTTGACCTCGTTGCCGCCATTTACTTGCTGCGCCAGCATCGAGAACTGTGGCACGCCGAAAATCCCCTCTTGTCCGAGCCTTGCACCTGATAAACTCGCTCTTAGAATCAGCACCAAACTTTACTGTGATGTGTTTGCAGGTGGATGTTTGAGGTTCTGTGAGATGATGGATGAACGGCCTTTGTTAGTAAATTTCTAGTTGATAATTGTTGTTATGTTTATAACAAAACTCGCGGCTATGTTTGCGTGTCGATGGGCGAGCGTGGGACGCGCGAGATGGGGAAAGGCATTCACGTGAATGCCTTGTCGAAGGATTCGGCATTACAAGGTCACTGACGCCCGAGTTACACCGATAGGCCGCTGTCGCGCCTGTGACCCCTGACAATTGGCATTGTGTGTGATGATGAGGGTCGATTGTCGCCTCCGCCGGTGACGCCCGCGTCGAGCAGCCGCGCGGACAGGGCGTTTGCCCGCAGTGCTCGGTTGGCCGCCGCCGCGACTGATCGGTTCTCCTGATGATGAATCGCATACCGATTCGAAACATATCGAGCGATATTCGACTTTTACGACGTGAGTAAACCCGATTTGTATTTTAATATGTCTGAGGCTCACGATAGTTTTCTATGTAAATTTTACTTTTTCACGCTGGTCATTAAAATACACAGATTGACAGACAAGACTTACGATTTATACCGGGCTTAAATCGGATTACCCGTTTCGGCACTACAATGCCACTGACAGACATACAGATGCCCATGTTAAACTTATATAACACCCCTCGCTTTTCGTCGGGTTTTCAAAGAGAACACTCTTGATTTGAAAACAAGCAGTTTTTTTTACTGTGAGTTCAACGTAAAAATCTAATTTATTTCCCTAAAATATTTTATAAAAGGGCATCAATTCAAAACGCGACATTTATCCCTTTATTAGGCAAACGGAAAAAGCTCATTTTGCTAGAAAACTTTCATAAATAAAGCTGTCAGCCGCAGATACGAACACAGACGGAACTCCGGAGTTGTATGAATGGATCGGTTTACGAACATTGAGTTCAATGGCCGCCTGGCGACAATAATAAAGGTGCCACCACACCGCCGCTCAAGAAACGGTGACGGTGCTTTTACTGAGTGAGATGTCGTATCCATACCATTTTTACCGCAAGCATAAAACGCACCGTAAACGCAATCAAAATAATACAATATAGCACAAATACGTGCGTCAGCGTATTTCGAACAGCGGTGTGCCGCAAGTTCTCCACATCGCTGCTCAAAATACGTTTATATTGCATTCAGTGCATTTTTTCTTGCGGTAAAGCCGGTACGGATACAACACATCACTGCGTAAAAGCGCCGTCACCGTTTTTTGGGCAGCAGTGAGGTCGCAACTTAATTGCACAATATTAGCGTATTTTTTTTTCATTATTTAATAATCGTGGAAGTGAGCAAAGCATCTCCATTTAAGCTTGGGTAAAAATGTTTTCGTACGTCCAGCACGCCTAGCATAACTGTCGCACGCGACTCTGTCTCTCGACAAATACTACCCGTTACTTTCCTTTCAATACCGAAGTTGGCCGAAGTATGATTTTCCACAGCGAAGTGTGGACTATCATATTCGACCAACCTCGGCCCACGACGCGAGTAGTGTGGATCCGCAATATCGTCTAAGCCGATGTAGTTGGGAATATCTGATGCCATAAAGCTGTCACCGACAGTCACTAATACAATTGAAACTCCAGGTTCTGTGAAAGATATTGGCGTGTCCGAACACAGAGAAATCATCTGCAGTAGTATAACTAACCCTATTAATGATAAGTTGCACTCAATCCCTCGTATGCTTAAACACGGATCCGTGCAGGACATTTCAACTTTACGTTAAAATATCAGTAAGTTGCAAGTTGATTAGCAAATTTTTGCTATCGCATACGAGGGGTTAACCGTCTTTCCAAAAAAATATAGTATTTTTATAGTTAATGGCTGAAACGACTTAAAATATTAAGTATTTTATTCTTAATTTTCGTATTTTGTCAATCCAATGAGGTTCTTCGATATATTTCACTCAATTGATTAAGTATAGAATCTGTATGTGTTTAGTATTAGTTTCACAGTGCTTTGGTTTTACTGTTATGCTGTGAAATATAATGAATGAAATAAATAAATAAAAATAAAGAAAACTTATGCCTCCCCCATACCTTGCCACAAGGTGCGATCCTGTGCAGGCCGCATACATCGACTCCCTGCCACCCTAACGAGGTCACCTGTCGACCTAAGGGCCTTTCTGAAATTCCTATACGTGGTCGCCACTTCTGAACTTTGCTACCCCAACGGCCATCCGTTCTCCGGGCTGTATGGCCCACCCATTGTGACTTCAACCGTGCGATCCTGTGAGGTATATCGGTTACTTTGGTTCTTCTGCGATATCCTCGATTCTGATTATATCACGCAGAGAAACTCCGAGCATGGCTCTTCCATTGCACGTTAATGTATAATAACAAAAGTGTACATGCACTCAATGAGTTGTTTTTGATACAGGCGTGTGCCTGCGTATTACCTAATACAATAACATGACACTATATCTTTGCATGACGTGTAAAATGATTTCTTTATCAATAAATATCTGATTCTGATTCTGTTGAACGGCGATAAACAACCAACATAGGCACGCAGAATATGGATAGGATAGCTAACCAATACGCTAAAATATCATGAGGGTTTTTTAAATTCCTATAGTTCGGTAATATTTACATGCAACAACTTCCGATTAAAACTTCGCACCTAGGCAAAACGTTGACCCTTAAACCGCTGAACATCTTGATTGGCTAAGAACGACTGTGACACCCATACAAAAAAAACGAAATTAAAATTGGGTGATGTCTTTATAGCTGAGTTTTTCAAAGTATGATAGGTACGCAAACCTCTATCAAGTTCGATGAAAACGCTATACACTTGTATTTGTATAGGTACATTATTGAGTGTCAGTGCCGCGGAACCCTTGCTGCGCGAGTCTGACTCGCGCTTGGTCAGTGTTTTTTTTCTAATTAGGTATAATAATATTATTTAAAATAATCTTACTAAAGTCCAAAAGAAATGCATGCCATTTCAAAACATATTGTTATTTATAAATTAATAAAAAACAATGTATGTACATATTAGGCACCTAATCAAGTCAATAATCATCCATAGAAATGTTTAGTTAATTGCTGTATGTACAAGGAAGTCCCTTTCAAACTAACCGCCATCTCGTAAACATGTTGTGCCACCTTATGTTCTGAAATTACACAAGAATAAGAATACATGAACAAATATGATGTACCAAGGTCTTACGATGAGCGTTTAATGCTTAAATATGAGTGATTATGTACGTGTACACTGTACACCATTAAATATACAATGTGTCGCGTAAACGTAAGTAGGTACATCATTATAGGTAGGTAAATTATTTACTTCAACACAAGAGAAATGGAAAAACAAAGAAGCAGTAAATAAAAAACTTAAACACTACTAATAACTATGTAAAAAAAAACTAAAATTAAAATAAACTCAAACAAATTAAAAAAATTGCTCCCCTGCGATATGGTACCGAAAGTGCTGGCAACGTTTCCTCGCTGCCGGCATTTGTGCGAGGAAGCTGCCAGCTCTTCGGTCCCCAGTGGTCTCTAAGCCTTTTGGATATAGCTCTTTGTAAAGGTTGCGGGCACTGGGACCCCACGGACCTAGGGTGTCACTATAGTTTTATTACTATTAAATCGATGTCTTATTGCGTAAACGTACGTCCTAGAAGACTGGTAAATGTGCTTAATATTTTAAAACAAAAAGGGCTAAAGGGGATACCGGATAAATAGAGGACTAGAGGTAGCGGGTTCGATCCCCAGCTGTAATGCACTGGATCAACTAATACTTAGTATTTATATTCTCTGTATTACCTACATGGAGATTAAGCCGAGATATTCCCAAATATCCTCTTCTCTTATAGAAAAATACTTCACCGAATGCTTATTTTCATGGAATTTTCATTTCATAGACAATGTTTTCCTAGTAAACCATACATTTTTTCAGAAATCTTGGAAATGTTAGGTTCGGTTTGTATTATAATTACCTATAACATTCCGAAATATTTAATGGTTTAGAAAAAAAAGCTTTCGATGAAATGAACTTTCTATGAAATGAAATTTTGATGAAACGTTTGTCTACATATATCCTCCTGACCTTTCGGCCACGGTGACTGCTTCAGCTCCTTTGTTGGCATTCGTGAGCTCTCATGTGGCTAACGTAGCCGATCTTGTTATTAAAGACCCGTGTTGTCTTGTTATTAAAAGGGCACAAGAGAACACCATTTACATAATTATAACTGATCGCCGCTGGTGGTCGGGCTTTCAGCTCATGCCTCTTGCCATCGAGTTCAGTACGACGACGGGATTCAAAATCGCCCGTGTGTTTCTCGACCAAAGATCTCCATCCAGGGCGGTTGGCGGCCTGCATCTCCCACTGTAGTGGCTCAATGTCGCAGTTCTTCATGTGGCGCTTAAAAAGCATCCTTATACCTGAGGAGTTGTCCGCCTTGCTTTCGCTTGCCTTCCTCCAACTCAGAGTACCTAAAAGATGTGCTTAAACATCCTCGAAACGTGACCGCTCCAGCGCAACTGTCGTCGCATGAGGTAGACTTCTATTCCACCCACGTTGGCTCTCCGTAAAACTTCGGTGTTCCGCACTCGGTCGGACCAGCTGATCTTTAAGATCTTTAGCATTTAAGGTGGAATCGGTCTAATGTGCGAATGTGACGACGATATACGGTCCACGTTTCAGAAGAGTACAGTATGTTAGGTAAAACCACCGCCATGAATATGAAGATCTTTGTAGCCAGATTCAAGTCATGGGATCGGAAGACCAGATTACCGAATGCTGCAGCAGCAGTTTGTTTTTAAAAGAAGGGTAAACCAATAGGGAATATTGCAATGGCTCGTCGAATACTGACTCAGGGACTGAGCCGACATTGGAGAATTTTGGTTCATGTCATTGACGGAACATTCAAAATGCCACTTGGCATTTGAAGTGTCCACTGATAAGGAATGCTAATTCCATTTCACATACTTGAGTAATATTCCTAATGAAGTAATGACGTCAGTTGTATTAATCAAAGACAAACAATGTCAAGTGTTTGGGAAAAGTAATTTCCTGTGATGTAATAAAAGCATATAAGTAGTTTAAGAAAATTAGATCCAAATGTATGGAAAATTTGGCAAAGTTAATGGACAAATTTTATCTATTAGGATATGTAGGTTGTAGAGCAAAGTGAAATTGTATCTACTCTACCCCCCTCAACTTTGCTCTATAACCTACATATCCTGATAGATAAAACTTGTCCTTTAATTTTGCCAAATTTTCAGCTTACGCTCCCTAACGCAAATGGTATTGAAAATCAGTTTTCTCTGGAGAGGGGTCATGATGAAAAATATTAATAGCGTGATGCAGGAACGTCTTTTGTTTTGTATGGGCGCGGTGTCATGCTAATCTGGCGCCATCTGTTGGCCATAATTTCCTTTGTCCTCGCGTCACGCCGAAAAGGCTGGACAAATTATAACCAATAATTTGGTACAGGGATAGCTGGACCTCCAAAGATGGTTGTATTATAGGATACTTCATAACCGGCTACGGTATAATAAAATTACGAAGTTGCGTCTAGTTAAGATATAAGATATTACATGAATACACTCTCTCATGAACAGGAGAATAGAAGGCACCTCATTAATTATTTGCTCCGGTCCGGAATATCCGCATAAGTATTTGCGGCTAAAATTCGCATGCTGGCATGGATCTCAACAGTTGCTAGAACACTTACATACTGTACTGATATGACTTCTATCCCGCCCCGTAGAGAGAGCTATGTTTCTTCTATACAGACATATTCGCCGTCAAAATAAATATTGTTCGGTTCATGACGCATTGGTTTAAACTGTAATGTTATGTAACCTGTTTTTCAATAAATAAATAAATAAATAAATAATAAATAAATATTTATGGGTCAATGGACGCGGTCTGCCCGGGACGGGATCGCACCTTGTGGCGGGCTATGGGGAAGGCCTATGGTCAGCAGTGGACGTCTGAAGCTGATAGATTGATAGATATAACAAAGAGGTTACTTTTCTCTGCGACTGTTTACACTCTGACCAAAAAGAGTAGAAATTAAATTAAAAAGTGGCAATACTGTAGTGCCGTCCCCGTTTTCTTAGATTGATTAGAAAGGGACGACACTACAGTATTGCCAGTTTTTAATTTCTATTTCGGTTTTTGGTCAGACTGTATATGATATCTTGCCACGACTTCGCTTTTTGTGCAACTCAGCATCACCTATCTTGCTCGCACGGTATTGTAAGAAAAATGTCAGGCAGCTACCGTATATATATATATCGCACGAAGAGGGGTCTACCAACTTCAGAGAGCCAGTTTTATGAAAAATAATTTTCTTACCTGCCAATAGGCAGTGCCTATTTTTTTAAAGGCTTTTTACATTTTTACTGAAAGTTCTTTTAAATGGTAGATCGTAGCAATATCACATCGAACGCGCTACAGTATGAAGTTACCTTTTCGTAAACAGCATACAGGTCTTGGTCCTTTCTTAGTCATTTTCTTTAGTAAATAAAGTACCAGATTTCCCTGTTACACACCCACCACTGACTCCATTACTCTACCTATTGTCCGGACAGGAAGTCATTCAATATAATAACAGGCTAAGAATTTACTTACAATTTACATGTGAAGCTAATAAAAGCGGGTTAAAAAGGCGAGATACACAATCACACACAAAGGACGGTTAGAGGATTGAAGATCTGCGCCGACACTTATATTTAAAGGAGAAGCAAAGAAAAAGTCGCCTAAGTAATATGTTTGGTACCTATTCCTGAGAAATACAGAATATTGTTGTTTTTATAAAGGTAACTTTATCACGAGAGTTCTTAGCTAAGTATTAGGTACATTCAGCATCAAAAGTAGCCGTCATTTTTTGTTTGTCAGCTACATTATGCCAGTAGTAAAATGGCCACGTTGGGATTCTGACCATACATCGGTCTCAAGATAATCGTTTCAGCCGTTTAAAGTGCCGAATAACACCGACAAACCTATACCGGGCCTTGTTTTAGAGGCGTCGGGGGTTAAGTAATCACTTCAGAGATTCATTATTTCTCTATGATAAAATCCAGTAGCTTTTTTATCAACATAATATCCATATCATCATCATGGTGGACATAGGCCTCTCCCATGGCACGCCACTGAGCTCGATTTTCAGCTCTCCCACTCCAGTTACCACCCGCTGTCCTACGAATGTCGTCGCTCCACATTTTTACAGGGCGCTCTTCACTACGTTTACCGATTATGACATCCATATCAACATAAAAGTAGAATAAACCAAAAATCTCACCAACGGCAAACATTTCCGAATATATAAAAATAATATTAGGTATACGGGGATGGGTTTATTGTAGACGTATGAATAATTTCACAACATCCAGTATGTGACGTTCGAGGAGGCTCGGCTACGTGACCTCCCGTACACCGCTAACCGCAAGCCGCTCTGTCACACTCACACCCACCTACGTCACATGAGTTCCCCTCAGATTTCCCCGAGACAATGTTATACCAGCATACATACAAATGTTTGAATAGACTAATTACAGTTTATTACAGCACTTAGATATTATCAATATAACGTAGGTATGTTAGGAATAGCATAAAAAATGTTAATTTTAACAAACATGATTACGTTAACGAAATAGAATTACAGTACTTTTTATGAGTTAATTAATTCAATTCACATTTTTTTACTTGACTGTACTTACATTTAGGAAGCATTAATTATCTAAGGGTAATGTTTTTCGTTGTGTATGTGTAATATAAATGTGTAAGTATATGTAAGTGCCAATTCCCGCAATTTGATCGTAAATGTACCGCAAATCTGTGCACTAGGATTGGCTACCCTAATTGGCCCATTATTGTTGTACACCCCACTTCGAAGTGAATATTTAAATACTAACTTACTTACAGTAAAGAATACCGTAGAAGGCTACGTTGGTTGGAAACAACCTTTTAGTTAAGTAATTTATGTGGGTCTATTTATCATTTTGCAGCTAACTGACACGACAATCATCAGTCAAGATCACGTTATGACATAAATTATAATGAGACGATTTGCTCCCTAAGGATTTTTTTTTTCAATTTAATCTCTTTAAACTACTACATGAATTTGCGTTTTAATCTTTTGACCGTCGACGGACGATGACGCTAAGTTGACTGCTGGCAGCATGCCGTATAGCGGCAAATGACGTCGCGTCTGGGACACAGTTTTCCCTTGACGTGATTTGACGTCTTTGCAACTGCAATCAAGCCTATTTGGATACAGCTTAGGGGTTATTCCTTCATATGCACTTCAGCTCGTTTGTGGTGCGCGTACCGCGGCCGCTGCAGGACACCATCGCAAGTGCAGACTTCTGGCCGAAGGGTGTTGTGTTTCGGCAGTTCCGGGGCAATCTGCCGAATCCTGCGCCAGATCAGACGACGCAACGGAGCCACGCTGTTACGTCGCCTAAATCCAACTAGATTTAAGTTTATTTTATGTATAATCTTGTAGTTCACAGTGCCTTAGTTTAATCACTGTAATGCTGTGTAACTAATTTGAATAAATAAATAAATAAATAAATAAATAAATAAATAAATAAATAAATAAATAAATAAATAAATAAATAAATAAATAAATAAATAAATAAATAAATAAATAAATAAATATAGACTGAAGGGCTAGAAGGACGGAAAGATCTTTGCAAAGCTTGCAGGAAATACCACGAACGCGTGCTACGTGTGTCTCGCTCACTCGTATGGCCGCGGCGCTCGTTCTCTCGCTCAACCGCTCGCCGCGCCGCTGGTCCCGCTAAGTCGTGGCATCTCCGTTATGCTCTTCTATTAGGGCGGACAGTGAATGCAATATACGTCAAAATCATGTCAAACGATATATACACGATGATTTTTAATCGGTGATCAGGTACCAACTTTTCTAACTCAGTAAATGATGGCGGTCACGTTTAAGTCGTAATTACATGAAAACAAACTTTTGTTTAGGTATCTATGATAATTTTTATTTTGAAACCGATTTTGTCTTAAATTCCTTGTCACCCTACTAATCCGTATCTGTGAGCTTGCAACCTTTTTAATAATTTAATGGTCATTGTCATTGTCATAGAAAATTTCGTAAAATTCCCCGCCAAAGCCATGACACTTGAGGTAGGTATCGCACTTTAATAATTTATGTAGGATGACCATGTATCTAGTGGTTGTTAGTTTTAATTATGTTTCAACTTTTAATTAATTAAACAGTGAGGTAATTGCGTGAGACCGCGCCTATTAAGTTTAATTTTAGCTAGATATTAATATTTTTCTACTCCTGATCACCGATTAAGAATCATCGTGTATAATATGGATAATATGGATATGTATGACTACAAAAACTGCATAACATAAATGTTTACTCGAAATGTAATAAAGGTCTTATCCATGTTGTGCTTTCGTCATCATATTGCATCCACTGTCCGCCCTTCAGTAAAAAAGTCAACTTTGTAAAACGATATGTACTTAAATACGAGTACCTAATTAGACAAAATAATACAAGAAATCTCTTAAAAATATTTATTTAAACCGTACTAACTATATTATGCTCATTGAGTCTGATTAAATCTGTATATTTTTATAGGATCAGTATTCATGGATGTCGCTACAAGGAGGCTGATTGTCGTACCCCAGTCGTCTGAAGTCTTTTGACACCATGGAAGTCCGAACCACCACCGACCCGTACGACTCGGTCCTTAGCACTGAAACACAGAATGTAGGTACCTATGTAGCAGAAAATTATACAGGGACCACAAAACTATGGGACATCAAGGGAAAGTACCTTAAATATCGTAGATAGGATATTTTGCTGAAAGAAGACTTTATGTTATTTTTAATAGTTAGTAATTCTGCATTTAAAGAGTTTCTAAGAATTACTTGCTTCGTTAGGGAATCGAACCGACTTAAATGTGAAAAAAATAATATCCCTATTTTTATGATGCCAATCGAAAAAAGGACAAAAAATAATAATTCTTCCTAAGTAACATAGTATCTTGAAAGAAAGGAACAACGTAAAATGTTTGAGTCAAATTTTAAGAAAATTATTTATTGCCGACGACAAATAAATTAAGCAAGTAATTCTAAGAAAATCTATAAATGCAGAATTACTAACTTTTAAATATAACATAAAGTCTTCTTTCAGCAAAATATCCTATCTAACGATATTTAAGGTACCTACTTTCCCTTGATGTTCCATAGTCTTGGGACACCCTGTATAGTACTTAAAGTTTTTTTCATCACAAAGACATTGAGTATTATATTCTTAAGCTCGGTTTAATTTTCAATGTATTTTTTAGGGTTCCGTGCCCAAAGGGTAAAAACGGGACCCTATTACTAAGCCTCCCCTGTCCGTCTGTCACCAGGCTGTATCTCATGAACCGTGATAGCAGGGCAGTTGAAATTTTCACAGATGATGTATTTATGTTGCCGCTATAACAACAAATCCATACTAATATTATAAATGCGAAAGTGTGTCTGTCTGTCTGTCTGTCTGTCTGTCTCTAATATTATAAATGCGAAAGTGTGTCTGTCTGTCTGTCTGTCTGTTACCTCTTCACGCTTAAACCGCTGAACCGATTTAGATGAAATTCGGTATGGAGATAGTTTGAGACCCGGGAGAGGACATAGGTTACTTTTCATCCCGAAAAAAATTTGTGTTCCCGTGGGATGAGCGGGTAACACCGCGGGGCACAGCTAGTACTAAATAAATATTTAAGAGGGCTCCCATACAACAAACGTTAACATTGCACCTCATTTGTATCTGGCGCCATACATACCACGTGCAAACTTAACTTAAACCGGCAAGTTAAGATTAGAGAAAAGTTTGTATGGAACCCTCGGTGCGCGAGTTAAAATCGCACTTGGCCGGTTTTCTGCAATTAGTTAGCGAATTATGGACCATAGACACAGCTCAATACTTTGAAAATTTACATATATACTCAAACTCTCTCTACTGAGTCGACGGTCCCGGGTTCGAATCCCGGCCGGGGCAAATATTTGTGCAAAATATTTGTTCTTGGGTCATGGATGTTATCTATATATGTATTTATATATTATGTATATCGTCGTCTAGTACCCATAGTACAAGCTTTGCTTAGTTTGGGACTAGGTCGATTTGTGTATGATTGTCCCTTAATATTTATTTATTTATTTATTTATTTAACTATTGATTCAATAAAGTGGGTACAATACACTCAATTAATTTTACCTCGAATATAATAGTTAAGATAGGTACAATTTTTTTGCAATATTTTCCTTTAGAAAAACTAAAACTTAAGAGTCAAGGTAAACGAGACGATAGTACGGATACAATGTTTTACTCTATGTAGGTACATTATAACGTTGTTCAACTGATATACAGTCTGTAATATAAATAAAAAATTGGGCAAGTGGGAGTCCGACTCGCGCGTGAAAGGGTTCCGTACCATAATCTATAACAAGTTTGTTGTATGGGAGCCCCCCTTAAATATTTATTTTATTTTTATTTTGTTGTTATAGCGGCAATAGAAATACATCATCTGTGAAAATTTCAACTGTCTAGCTATCACCGTTCTTGAGATACAGCCTGGTGACAGACGGACGGACGGATGGACAGCGAAGTCTCAGTAATAGGGTCCCGTTTTTACCCTTAGGGTACGGAACCCTAAAAAGTACCAAATGCAAAAGTTATTGAAAACAAAACTTGATGAACATTCTAAAGAAACTAAATTAGTCGGGGGACGATTTTCTCTGGGACACTTCATATGACATTTTTAATATTCACCTTCTAATGGCGTCGATATAGCATCAACCTTTTTGTAAGCCTGATAAAAAAAAATATAAAACATTTTTTCGTATATAAACTTCGCATTTTTTAAGCAATGTTATTAGAAAATTAACAAATTAAATTAAAATTATTAAAGCTGTTGGTTCTCCTAAATAAATAAATAAATAAATAAACACGTTTCACGAAGTGTCCCAAGGATCATTCACCGATTAGGCTAAAGAAACCAATGAACCAACGCAAAATAATTGAATTTTGCTTATCTTAAGAGTTCAAGGAAACGGCACTTTTCCTTAAGGAAAATGCGACTCTTCAGAAAATAGAAAACTCGTTTAAGTAAATAGATAACGGAAACTACAGATGGTCATAGTTACGTGTACTTTTCTAATAACATACTTTGTCAAATTTTCCTTCCCTGTGACCAGCCCTCTAGGCAGGCTCGACGTGCCGTCCCGTCAGCCACGCCAACCACTCGCCTAACATAGTGGCGGCGCGCGGCCGCAGCAGTGGCGCCGCTCACTCCTGCCGTGGCCGGAAATGAAACTAATACCCAGGCTACTCACAGTAGTTCTCCTTGCCCGTGGCCAGCCCCCTAGGCTCGGCCAGCTCAGGCTGCCGTCCCGTCAGCCACGCCAACCACTCGCCTAACATAGTGGCGGCGCGCGGCCGCAGCAGTGGCGCCGCTCACTCCTGCCGTGGCCGGAAATGAAACTAATACCCAGGCTACTCACAGTAGTTCTCCTTGCCCGTGGCCAGCCCCCTAGGCTCGGCCAGCTCAGGCTGCCGTCCCGTCAGCCACGCCAACCACTCGCCTAACATAGTGGCGGCGCGCGGCCGCAGCAGTGGCGCCGCTCACTCCTGCCGTGGCCGGAAATGAAACTAATACCCAGGCTACTCACAGTAGTTCTCCTTTCCCGTGGCCAGCCCCCTGGGCTCGGCCAGCTCAGGCTGCCGTCCCGTCAGCCACGCCAACCACTCGCCTAACATAGTGGCGGCGCGCGGCCGCAGCAGTGGCGCCACACGAGCCCTCACTCCCGCCGTGGCCGGGAGTAGAACTAACGCGTAGCCGCGGAGTGAGTCGCCGCTCATAGTGTTCTGAGCTCGGACTGTGATGACGAGTTGGGGCCCTGGGTTTAGACGGTAAAATTGGTATTGTCGGTATCTTATATACCAACCACAAGAATATAGATTTATTTATTGACCTTCAGCTTAAATTTTCATTAAAACTCTGTACCTAGTACCAATTAGTATATACAACAAGGTGACCGACAACCTGGTCAGGATCGACGGCAATTGGATAAGGGCGGCGCAAGACCGCTCGTTGTGGTGAACTGGAGATGATGATGATGATTACTTATATTGAATAGAGTTCCGGTTCGGTTGTCGGTGCGGTTCAGTTGATATATTGGTATATTTGGTATGAACGTGATCGGAACTCAATCATAGAAAAATACCAAACGAGTCAGTTTGTACAATCCTGAAGAGTGAGAAAACGATATGCCGGTTGGCCCCCTATCAGAGCGAGTGTATGCAGCACATGAGGTATACATAAAGCTTTATCGAGACACCAGAACTTTGCGCGACCAGCGGCACGGTGAGCGGTTGAGCGAAAGATCCGAGCGCCGCGCCCATACGTGTGAGCGAGACAAAAAAATCGCGCGCCGCGCCTCTCGCCGCTAAGACCGATTTCGTGACATCTCTCTTAATTTAGGACTAATCACGCAAATTAATTTTCTTGGTAAAATAAAATGAAAACGTGTAACTCACATCCTGACACATTAGTACTGCTGAAAACCATCTCCAAAGGCATATTGAAGACTACTCTCTCTGGATCATCTCCAGATCGAGCCATCTGGCTGCTCCCTGACATCAAACCCGAAACTGGACTCCAGTCGGGTCCCCAAACTGTCTCATACTGAATATACACCAAATCGTCAAACACACCTGCTGGAAAAACAATGTGTTCGATTTGACCCGTGAACGACACGAGAAACTTGGTTATTTCGATTTCCTTCATTTATACAACTGTACGAAAATTAATAAATGTTCAAACAATTTCCGCGTTTACCCGGTTAGTCTATTGACAGGAAAACGAGGCCAAAACAAACGTCGTCATAGCAACTGATGTTGCCAGCTCAAATACTTTTTGTCGGTAAAAACCGTAAAATTCAAAGTAGCAGAGATTATATACGGGTGCAACCAGTTTTGACTATTATTTCTCAGAAGTGTAACTATTCCCTTTACTTTGGAGTGCAATTATATATTTTATTAATTAGTTGATATTTTCTGAAGTTACGGTTTTTTTTGTGACCCCATAGACAATCCGAAAACATGCTTCCGTTAAACTGCTTTACCGACACGACTTAAAATTTTGCCACTAGATGGAGCTTCTTTCAAAAATCACCAATCGGCCACCATTGTTGGAAGTGATTTTACTGCATTTTGACGAAATTCCTATTTTTTGTGGTAGTTCTCGGCAAAATACAAAGTTAAACTCGGTAAGACACATTGACCAACATTCCTTACCCGTGTTCCAAGCCTCAAAAGGCCGTATAAGTGCTTAATTTCAAAATGTAAATGCGTTCAAAATGTCACGCGAAGTGAGCATCAGATCCGTGAACACCATTCCACACGCGAAATAAGTCTGGTTTTCTTTGATACAAGTGTCGTTTAGGCCTGTGAGAGTGCTATCGGAGTTTCGGGATAGTAATGGGCTGTGCGGTGACGGTGAAAGATTAATGTGTTCGCATGGGAACGTTTCAGAAGTATCTGCACACGTCGTAAGGAGCAGAGTTACGCGGGCGAGAGCTTGAAAGTTGCCGGCATCATTATGGTGGACTGAGAGGGTGTTTGTTGTGGGACTCAGCTGGACTCGCGTGGAGCACCGCAATGTCCGGCTCGCAGCACAACCCGAACGGGCGACAGGCGCAACTGGGCTCTGGCTGGAGCCCCCTGCAGGTGGTACTTGATATTCTTGTTTTGTTGTCCCACAAGCATTCTTAACCTATTTGCCTACTCTTGTTAGAACAAACATTAAAAACATCTGAGCTTGTATGGAAAATAATTATGTTCTTTATTCACATATCTCTGAATTGTTGAATCTTATCTGATACACTAAAAACCTCCACTATGAATCAGCAAATAATTTAAATTCGATTGAAATTTTAACTTAAAGCTATCCAAAAGTTTACCCTTCAAAAATCATTGAAGATTCTAAAGAATCCTAACCTTTTCTAAAACTTATTTTGACCTCTCAAACATGAAATGTAGTTACACATAACAGTGTGAAATTCTTATCACTGCACATGTGCATGCCAGCTGATTGGGTTGCAAATGTGTGTCAACTTCCTAAGGTCACATTTGTCATTATTTTTATCACTTTAGAAATTGAAAATTATAAACAAATTATTTATCAATGAGAAAAAACCTATAAGCTCATTCTATCCTACTTCTGCTTATCTATACCTATATCTGAATTAATAGTATACATCAATAAATTGTCTATCATCCTAGGTATTTTATCAAATGCATAATAATACTATATAGTGATCACATGTTTTAATTATTCATTATCTGCATATTCAAATAAGTACAACCAGGTGCGCTTAATCCCATGAGGCACTCTGTACCAGCCAACCAGTAAGCCAAACAAAGACATTATTGGTGCTTTGTGTCCTTAATAATTTAGGCTAATACTAACATTGTGTCAATCATTGTTTGACACAAAATAAGTCTTAACTCATGCAAAAATTATTTGTACAGTTTGCTTCCATTGTTCTGTCAATGTACTTTATCTGGGTCATGAATAATAAATACCTTTCAAAACAACACATCATACTTGATATCAAGCTTTTAATGATGAAAACAGAAAACATAAGTAGTAAATAAAATACACCTAAGCATAAATGACACCTATAGGATGTGCCAGGAAATTCACCAGTTAGAACATGGAAAAACCTTAGGGTCCACTGTGTCCATGGAATAAAAATATCCACTGTATTAAATATATTGCAATAGAGTGTCTGACATGGTGAAGAGAAAATTATGGGAAAGTAAACATTTTAAAGTGGACATTCTGACACAACCAAGTGGATATTCTGACACAGTGGGTGTTCTAACACTGGATGTTCTGATATGGTGAATGTGATGGAGCAATGGAAGATTTGATACACTGCGGACCCGAAGAAAATTAAGAGGTCCTTCTAAATTGTCAGGGAAATTTTATTTAAATGTTATGTCCACATCACGGCCATCAGTTTTGTTTTTTTATATTTGTAGATTGTAATTGAATTTCCAATTTCTTAAAAGATCCGAATTCCCCATCAAATAGCTTGAAATTCCTTAAAAATTTAAAAACAATGCAATAAGAAAATATCTTAAACTTACAAACTTTGGAAATAACTATCTTTTCATTCCGAGTTAGTACACAGTATTCATCTGGCATCTAGATTTTCATTTATATCTACAACTCTGATGTCTACAAGTCTAAATCAAACAGGCATCTTCTGGGTGAGTTGCTTCCATTATTAACCTAATCCCTCTTAGCTTTAAAGGTCACATACAAACCCATTTCATAAAAAGAAACTTAAGGGGCTTTAGGAAGCCGCAAATATATCCGTCAAACCCTGGGGAGCAATATTTATTTATTTAATGCACAGGCAGCTTATAGCTGATGCGTGCATATCACTATTCACTTGTGTTCTGTGTTTGTAAATGTTTGTCTAGTCTATTTTTGAAAGAGTTCACTGAGGGTGCACTACAAATGGATTCGGGATATCAACCTACTTATATATTATTAAGTTCCAATTCGTGTTTGACATTCCAATGTCATTGTGGAGTAACAGCTTTTGAAGGAGAGTTGAAAAGTTTTAAGGATTCGGATGTGAAGAATTCCCCATTCAGTTACAGATGGCGAACCTGCTGGCGCGCGCCCCGCAGGCCCACATGGCGTCGGAGCGCGGCGTGACGTGGCACACGCCCACGCCCCCGCCGCACCTGTACCACGTGCCGCAGCCCTCCCCGCCGGATCCCCTCCAGGTGAGCATGCCCCATTTAGCTGCACATATAAGAAGACATCTATAGCATAAATCTCGCTCTAATTGGGATGTCGCTGCTGGGCGTGGCATAAATAAATAAATATCAGACAACCTCACACAAATCGATCCCATCCCAAACTAAGCTCAAGAAGGCTTGTGTTATGGGTACTAGACGACGATATACATACTTATATAGATATATATACTTAAATTCATAGAACAACCATGACCCAAGCACAAATATTCGAGTTCATCACACAAATATTTGCCCTGGCCGGGATTCGAACCCAGGATCGCCGGCTCAGTAGGCAGGACTCTGCAAACTGCGCCAACCGCGTCGCCATTTTGGTTATATAGATTTACAAACTTGGCATGTTTGATTACAAGTGTATGCATTTCCTGAATAAAACATCCTATATCACACAAACGCAAACACTGCAGCTAATGGTTAGATATTACAAATCAGAGAGGTTATAGTCCTTTCAGATGGGAGGATCTAATCCACTCCTTCCTTAATACCAAGCTACATGATGCCCAACAGAGATTACTCCAAGAACAGGGGATCACAACCCTCACTGATGAGGATACCGACCCAAGGAGTGGAGATCACTCTTAATCCCATATTCTAATGTATAAAAAGTCATATTGATTGTAAGGTATTCTGGAGTGGTTACTTTTCTTTACAGCTAGATTCCATGCTTGAACATAATGGTCATGAATTTGATATTTTTTTTATTTATTATTCTTGTAATACGTTATTGTGACAAAAAAGCTTAAACACTTTTGGTGTCAAATCTATACTGTTATAAAAATTGTCTTAGAAATCGTTTTACGCGAACTAAGTTACACGTTCTAGTAACGCGTAAACCAATCGACGGATAAATATTTAACGCCCCATGTCAACGTGACACTAGCACTTGGGCAAATACCGTTAGTTCCACATAATGCGCACCAGCATAACTCCGGTGTTCCAAAATTAACATTATAACATTGGCAACGGAATGACGAATCGGTACAGTAAAGGAAACATACGCGTATCTTTTTAAGCCTTCATTTTTTGAGCGCCGAAGACGGCAACTCACGTCGACGTGTAGCTATGCCCCAGACGCCACGACTTCATTTGCCGCTATTCTATGCTATACTATCTGCAGTCAGCTTGGCGTCAGCGACAGTTTTCCATCAACAAGCTGGGTGATCATGAGGTTAAGGTATAACTTGGTAGCCACAGACAGCAGCGGGAGGGTTACCCCGATGTTCGAAATTGGAACATCGTATCGTGCCGTCCCGTTCATTCGAATATTGTTGGACACGAGTTCGAAAGGGATGGCATAGTACAAACTTAGCGTGTATTTCTATAAAAAAACGTAGTTAGCGACACTAAACTACGATCGCCCGTCTGCAGGTCAGTAGTGCACCAACTGGACGAAGCTACCTTAGATTATTATGCCAAAGATTGCTGTCCAATTTGGGCAGAATACAACAGTTGGTATGCAGAATAACGCATACACTGCCACCAACGCATATATGAATGAATGAAACCTAGGCCATGCCCACTGGCAGTGAATATAGAAGACAAAAAGAATTCATTGGCGTTTACAGCGTTTTTGCAGTCGATATGATAACTCGCTCAGAATTATGTGGACAAGCAGGGCCAGCCTTCGCAATACAGGCGACCTGGTTTCACTGTGTGGCGACGTGGCGCTTTGAACCTAATTTAAAAAAACGCCCCTTAGGAGCCAGAGCCCCGGGCGGCCACCATGTGCACAAGTCTTTTTAAACTTGAAAAAAATAAAAAAAAAAAAATAATAATAACTAGGAGACAAGAAAATTTAATTATATTATTATGCAATGCAACTTCTTTGTTCATTTACATTTGTATTTAGCACTAATTTACTCAAAGGTTAACTGGAAGAGATCACTTAAAGGGATGTTCTTATTCCTTTCTTTTTACATGCTTATTCTTTAGAAATGTATTTCTTGTTTTCGTGTACATTAAAGTGTTTACATACATACTTATATACAAGTTCATAGAATGAGGAATATTATCACTGATTAATTACATCACAATATTTACTAACAGGAGATACAATTTTATATCTTAGCATAACTATTTTCTTGCGTTAGATGTTATCGTTATCATTTATCATTCCCCTATCTATGATACAATCATTAACATCGGGTTATTTATTTTGCGACACCCACAAATTACAAAATTTTCTCCAAATTCATCATTATTCCGAACTTACGTAAATCCGAAAGCAAATTTCCGCCCAACGTTGTTGCTGTAGACTGTAGATTATATACTACACAATATAATTAATAAGCATAGGGTTGTAATCCAAAAATATATAAGTAACTTTCATTTGAAAGTGGTTTTCGAAATAATTGTGTTTCGGACAATTGAGCTTCGGAGTAATGTTTTATTTCCGACGAAAAATTATGAGATCATTAGAAAGGTCAAAATTAAACCGAAGATTAATGTATGCCGCTGGTTTCTCATCGCGCCATTCATATACACTACTCATTAATATCTATAAAAACGGTTTAAACTCACGTACAAATAGTCAGAAAGGGCCCGTCATGTTTCGAACTCATATGGAGCTCTTCATCAGGGGCATCTATCCGTGCTGCTACGCGAGGACGTTTCAGTGGGCCGCGAGAGTTTAAACCGTTTTTATAATTGGACGTATATTTATGCAAACTGGAACTAACCCACAGTGTTTGTACTTTATTTTAGAGTGAGAGGGTTCAATATAATAAAAACTTTCTGTGTCGCTTGGTTCCCCTATGCATAAATACTAGGGCTTCCGATATACGTGTTACACGCGGAACCGTAGCTCCGTGTTCTTAGCACCGGCGGTCCTAAGATCCCGTACTACACGGACACGTCAAAGATACGTAGCCGTGTCTGCGTTCGGCTCCGGATCGGTGGATCTCGGCTCTGCTCGGGTATTGAATGAAAGCTTGTCGAACCGAAAACGTCACGGACGGGTCATGATCCTCGTGTAATTAATAAACGCATCTCCGTGTAACACGGAGCTACGTATCTTAATTACACGGAGCCTAATTACACGTGCCGAACGGTCCGGATCCCCGTTGCCGTGTTACCCGGCAACGGGTACACGACACACGGACACGACCGCGAGCCCTAATAAATACATCCAATTATTAAGAGGCCTTATTCCTTTTAAAATTTATTTTTTTCATATTATGACGAATATATTGATAATTTCAACCAACTTTTTGAAGTGAATAATAATTTTTCCCGAGTTCTAGGTAGTAACGTAGCTATTTCATGCTTTCATTGCGTGCAGTCGAAAATAAGTTGAAAAAAACGAATTTTCCACGTGAATTTTGTCAATTTCGAGTAGTTTTTCGAACAAAAATTATCAATGAAAAATTCAAACTGTAGGTTTCAAATATATACCAATAAATCCCAATAGCCCTGTTCTAGGAAGTAACATCAATAGTATGTTGAGAAACATGTTTCATCATAGAGAAAAATGTCTAAACAATCAGAATTTTAAAAGGAATAAGGCCTCTTAAAGATGTCTCACGATAGTTTTAATAATATAACTCATGATTCATGAATCTCATTATCTGACCCGTGGTAACCGTTTAAAAGGCGGTAATGTTTCAGGCGATGAAGGGCGCGAGCAACTCTGTGTTCCGGCACACCGCGACGCCGCCCGAGCTCTACCGACACACGCCCACCCCGCCCGACAAGCATCTACTCAGGTAATCATTCACATTGGTCCATTTTCTACGATTTGTCGGAAAGGTACCCAACTGTCCGCTTCCGATTTGATTCATTTTGATATATGTTATAGAGTAGCCTAAAATAGCAGACACGTATTTTTTTTAGCTGCCTAAATTCAAACTGTTAGGATAAATTGTCCTTCAAAGTACTGAATTTTTTTTACTGGTTTCATTATATGTTGTCTCCAACAAAAAGAATGGACTATGAAATAAGAATGGACACGTGATTTGTCATTTCACATCAAACTCATATATATTATATTGAGAAAAATAAACTCATATTTTATAAATAAAATGTTTTTTTAACAAAATAAATCAAATCGGAGTCGGCCAGTTGGGTACCCTTCCTTGTTAGCATGTTTTTTATAACGCATACCTTCATACTTTATCTATACTACCTACTATAAAAAAATCGATTTTTGTTGTAAATTAGTTTTCTATGGAGAGGGGGTCATGATTTCAGGAAAAATCTTGATAGCGTGATGCAGGATTGTGTTTTGTTTTGTATGAGCGCGCGGCGTCATGCCAGTCTGGCGGCATCTGTTGAGCATATTTTCCTTTGTCCTCTCATCATGTCAAAACGGCTGCACAAATTTTAACCAATTTTGGTAAAGGGATAGCTCGATATCCAAAGATGGTGATTGGACACTTTTTACCCTACTACGGTATTAAATACGCGCACGCTATGAAATTATAGATTTGTACTGAAAACCCGTATTCTATGGAGAAGAATAACAAAATATAATTTCTGGAAGAATCTTAACAGCGTGCAGGATCGCCTTTTGTTTTAACTAGGCGCGCGGCGCCATGCCGGTCTGGGGCCAAATGTCACAATTTCTTTGTCCTTTCATCACTAAATGGCTGGATGGCTTTTAATCTGCCCAACTGCCCCCGCCAAGTCGAGCGCACGCGCTTGCCGGCACGCCGTAACATCCTTTTCTCGAAGCCATTCAAACCATTTTCAAACCCCCTGTATTTCATTATGGACAAAGCTAGAAGCCTGAATTTTTAATTACTACCGGTATAGCTGGATCTACCTTGATGGTTATAAGATTTTTAGCTGACAACGTAAAGGAAAAGAATATACTCGGACTAAGTTGCTTATCACTTAACTTCAATTTACACAGTCAACATTTTATGATCACTGGGAAGAACAGGCTTCGCTATCATCAAATTATTGCATACTAGTTGCGCCGCGCGGTGTTACCCGCTCATCCCACTACCATTTTTAGGGTTCTAGTCAACAGCCGCGTCCACACAGAGCGAGCGGCCTCGCGAGGCAATTGCCGCGCACGGCGGCGCGATCTGTGTGGACGCGGCCCGTCCGCGTTGCCTCGGCCGAGACGCGCGCTGTCGGTTTTTGTCCGCGCTCAAAAGTGTCTCGGTCGTTTGCCGCGCGCAGTGTGTGGACGTAAACGTTTTTGCTTCGGTCAAATTTATGACAGATAAAACAAAATGGCGTGCGACACTTACGTATTACGCGAAACGGAATAACCGTAACTTGGCATTGTGTGCTATTTGTTTGGTTTAAACATAAAAATAATATTGAATTTGCTTCTTTTGGAAAATCCTTTGTAGGAACGTAGCAGCAAGTCAAAAGTCAAAAGCTGATTGCGTGCGGTGGCGCCATATTGTTTTATCTGTCAAATGGGCGAACAAGACGGCTCGGGCTTGCCGCGTGCGGCATTCGGTGAGCGTAATTCCATCCAATGCCCGAGGCATGCGCCGAATGCCGCGCGCGGCAATTGCCTCGCGAGGCCGCTCGCTCTGTGTGGACCCGGCTACCCTTATTTAGGGATAAAAATCAGCATATATTATGTGTTAATCCAGGGTGTCAGCTACCTTCATACCAAAATTTATCAAATTGATCCAGCCGTTTGAGCTAGAAGAAGTAACAAACGTACACATAAACACAGCCACCAGCTTTCGCCTTTATAATATTACTGTGATTAATGTAACAGGTTGGCATCTCAATGGGATAGCAAATTGGCATTGCAGTTGGTTACATACAGACTTATTTTTCGCAGACATACGCCGTCGCCCGGAGACGTGAAGGCGGGCGGCCCGCTGCCCCCGGCCGACATGTATGCGCACCTGGGACCTGCCAGAGGTATGGAAACATAATAAACCTGACGATTCATCTCCATTCTGCAGCGTGTCGGGTGTGAATAAATAGATTTCGGACACAAATAGATGTAGTCCCACAGTAAGCTCTAATAGGCTTGTGTTATGGACACTATCGATTGCCGTTGGGGCAGAAAGGTTCTTGAGTGGAGACCGCGGACTGGAAGACGCAGCATGAAAACTATGAAAAGGCCCCCCTGTATCGCTTTTTTATTAACTTTTTTTACACAGGGATTTGAGATTTCTCGCCATACAAAAAGTTGTAGAATATGAAAAAAGCTTTTCAATGATATATGAGCTGTCGTTATCTCGGTCCCTAGGCCAGAGTCCATACAAATCTGCCCATCCTCTTTCCAGATAAGCTCGTCCGACCCGAGGACCTGCTGAGCTACGCGCGCGGCGTGGACCTGTCGCTGGGCGGGCGCGCGGCCAACGGCGCCTCCGCGCCCGCCCTGTCCGTGCGCGACGCGCCCACCATCAACAGCCTCATCGCGCGCGCCCAGCCCCGCCCGCACCACGCGCGCGTGGACTCGCTGCTGGAGCGGCTGGGGCCGGCCCCCGTGTCGCCGCACTCCGTCATCGTGCAGGCTCGCGCCGCGCCCACGCCCTCCCCGCCCTCCTCCAATGAGGACTCCGCCGATTCTACTGGTGAGTCGATGTTCTCATGGAGTAGGACACAGCCCCGCCCGCACCACGCGCGCGTGGACTCGCTGCTGGAGCGGCTGGGGCCGGCCCCCGTGTCGCCGCACTCCGTCATCGTGCAGGCTCGCGCCGCGCCCACGCCCTCCCCGCCCTCCTCCAATGAGGACTCCGCCGATTCTACTGGTGAGTCGATGTTCTCATGGAGTAGGACACAGCCCCGCCCGCACCACGCGCGCGTCGACTCGCTGCTGGAGCGGCTGGGGCCGGCCCCCGTGTCGCCGCACTCCGTCATCGTGCAGGCTCGCGCCGCGCCCACGCCCTCCCCGCCCTCCTCCAATGAGGACTCCGCCGATTCTACTGGTGAGTCGATGTTCTCATGGAGTAGGACACAGCCCCGCCCGCACCACGCGCGCGTCGACTCGCTGCTGGAGCGGCTGGGGCCGGCCCCCGTGTCGCCGCACTCCGTCATCGTGCAGGCTCGCGCCGCGCCCACGCCCTCCCCGCCCTCCTCCAATGAGGACTCCGCCGATTCTACTGGTGAGTCGATGTTCTCATGGAGTAGGACACAGCCCCGCCCGCACCACGCGCGCGTCGACTCGCTGCTGGAGCGGCTGGGGCCGGCCCCCGTGTCGCCGCACTCCGTCATCGTGCAGGCTCGCGCCGCGCCCACGCCCTCCCCGCCCTCCTCCAATGAGGACTCCGCCGATTCTACTGGTGAGTCGATGTTCCCTTGGAGGCGGCCGCATCGTTGATGCTTAAGTAAAGGCTGCATAGTAAAATGAATAAGAAAAGAGTGTCCTCAAAATGATTGGTCGTTTAGCTCTTACATGTATTGAAAATGTCTGTTGATAATAAGTTTCCTACACCAAATTTTTCATCAGACAATTAAAATTAAGATGGAAAAATTGAATGCGATCTACTACAATCGAAGCGGGGTTTGAACCCGCGACCTCTGCGTTTCCGGCGCATTGCTCTTCCAACTGAGGTATCCGATCGGTACGTCAATCACACCAAATCTTTCATCCCTTAATTCTTGACGCTACTGGAGCGCCCTCTGCGTCATATATGTTTTTGAAATGCTTATGCGCATTACTTTGTAAAAATTACATTACATTTATAAAACTCTCTATATTAGTCTAATTGATGATAATATTTTCTATTTGCACTCACTTACATATACATATATACATACACTCACTCACTCTCATAAATAACGCTAATTTTAAGTATATTATTATTCCACAGATATATATATATAACATAAGTAAGCTACAAATTTGTGTAAATTATAAGTTGATTTTGGTTTAAATATTTTTAACATCAGTGCGGTTATATGGCAAGGAGCACTGCTTAACCTAAAGCTCAGGTCTCACCTATTTAGGAAGTAGTCTCTAATTTTAAGGACCCTCTGTAAAAGATGCTATTGTAAAAAAAAATGTTGTATTGAAATAAATGTATTATTATTATTATTAAAAATAAAAATGTGGTATTACCACATAAAAATATGAATCGATAAAAAAGATTATACAAATAGTAAAGTTATTGAAAGACGATCAAATTGTATGTTTCTAAAGATCTACAAACGGCTTTTAAATTTTTAATTACCATGGTTTTGACAAAATGATTTTATAAATTTTCGACGCGATTGTTTGAAACTTTATTGGCCGAAGGGCTCTCGAGCGGAGTCTCGCAGCAGAGATCTACAGATCCTTAGTGAGGACTATTTGAAAACAATATTATTGCAGTCTTCAGAAATCTTTACATTCTCTATTTTTGAAACCCTGGGCTGGGCTCATGATTACGTATATTAAAAGCTTTCATTTAACTTGCATTGTATGTTTAATGTATGTTTGTTCGGGTGAAATCTCGCTACTCAATTTTGAAGCAGATATCGTCAACCGATTGAGCTGAAATTTTGCATACTTACTTAACACTGATGACAATACAATAATATGGTACTGTTACGCCGGTAGGTTAGGTCAAAGACTTTGAACGTCAATTTCAGTGCTTTAGAGGCGTTTTCAGCAGGCTGAAAAGTCATTTCAGGCCGTTTCAGAAGTTGCTCTATCACATATCTAAAGATCGAAATTTCACCCAAGTTGCCGTCGTTTTCAGGCGCCTGAAACATGTTTTCAGTCCGTTTCAGGGCACCCTCTATCAGATGACGCCATAACCTGAAAACCCGTTTTCAGGCGTTTTCAGGACCCCTTATGGGCCTCTGAAGCACAAATCATTATATGGCGGAATTTCCAGTAGGAGTGACAGAGATAGCACTAGTAGAAAGAGATAGCTATGCTCAGAACATTCGAGAAGTGTGTAACAAGGATGGGACTACTAGAAAGAGATAGCTATACTCGGAACATTCGAGAAGAGAGTGACAGAGAGTGTACCATTAGAGAGAGACATATATGGCCTCGAATGTTCTCGGCCCTCACACTGGACCTTACTAGAATATTCGCGATATGTGTGGACAATGCGTCCAGAACGGTTCCGCGGGATATATAAGGCGCCGACGGCCGGCGTGAGTCAGTTACATTCTAACTGCGATCGAGAGCTAGTACAAGGATAATCGGAGAGTACTCTTGAGTGATTAGTGCGCTTAAGTACAGTTCGTGTGAATAGTGAGTGCATAATTTGTGAAATAGTGTGTGTGTGTTTTAATTAGTGGATTTTAAGTACAGTTCGTGTGAATTGTCAGTACATATTTTGGGTAATAAAGTGAGTGTTTTATTTAGTGGATTAATTTGTGCTTTTCTATCAAATACGAACCCCACGCTCGTAACATTTGGTGTCAGAAGTGGGATAGAAAATGCCGTTAATGCCACGAGAAACCGAGCCGAAAGGAGTGACGACGCGAAGCCAAACATCTGGATCGGGGGACTCGACGCCTGGTATGTCGGAGTCACCTGCTCCAGCTGCACAGGGAGTGGACCTTAACGCCATCTTCGTCCTCCTAAAGGAACAGGCAAGGAAACAGGAGGAACAGTCTCGAATCCTCCGGAACGAACTTCAGGAACACCAGGAGGAACAGGCTCGAATGCTCCGTGAGGTACACGTGTCTACGACCGAATGGAAGAAGGAAATGTTTGAGGTACAGGAAAAACTGGCCGATATGGACATTAAATTGGAAAGTCGAGTCCATGAGGTCACGGAAAAGGTGGAAACTGTCAAGGAGGACGTCGAAGCTTATAAGAAGCGCCTCCAGAAATTAGAAATTAAAGTGACTAATGGTACGGGCACCTGTGTACCCGACGCATCGGTGGCTGGAGGCGGCAGGTTCAAGGTACCGCCTTTTGATGGTACCTCATCATGGACAGCCTACAAGCTACAGTTTGAGTCTGTTTCCCAGGCTAACGGCTGGAGTAAGGAGCAAGCCAGGACGGCACTGACATTGGCGCTGCGCGACGAAGCCCTTACCATACTGGAAGCTCTGGGAGATGACCGGACGTATGACCGCCTTCTAGAAGCCTTGGAGGCCCGATACGGTGACAGTCACCTGGAGCACGTATACCGAGCTCAATTAAAGGACAGGACGCAGGGACGTAACGAGTCCTTACAACAGTGGGCCCTGGAAATCGAGAAGTTGGTTAGAAAGGCCTATCAACGTACGTCCGCGTCCTTTGTGGACAGTATGCTGGTGCAGGCCTTCATCGATGGTATCCGGGATCTGGAAGTGAGGGCAGCCGTGCGATTGGGACATCACGGCAGCCTGAAAGATGCCGTAGCCCACGCTCTCGAGGTGGAAGCTGTACGACAGGACTCATCCAGGCCTTTCAGGGTGCGAGAAGTGTCGACTACGAAGCCGGTAGATTCTCGCCGCGAATTCGGGCCACGTTGTTACCAATGTGGGGAACGTGGTCACCTGCAGTCAGGCTGTCCGAAAAGGAATAGAAGGGACAGAGACCCCGCTCCAATGGCGAGGGCAATAGGCTCTGTGGAGTCAGAGCCCCAACAGGGAAACGAATAAAAGCCAGGACTATGGGACGAGTGCTGGCTGGTGGTCGAAATGTCCCAATTATGATCTCACAGGCGAACGACGGGAATAGTCTGGTCGTCAAAGGAGAAATTGGTGGAATACCATGTCTCCTTACCATAGACACCGGAGCTTCTCGGACGGTGATCAGCTCACGGCTACTGAAACACCTGACCGGAGATCATCTAGTCCGACCTAGGCATCTCAAGCTGCAGACCGCTACCGGCCAGTACATTTCCGTCCAAGGGGAGCGAGAGTTGGCTGTGAAAATAGGTGAAAAAGAATACTGGCATAAAGTGGTCGTTGCTAACATCGTGGACGACTGCATTATTGGTTTGGATTTTATGAGGAGATATGACTTTAAAATCGACTTGAAGGTTGGAGTTCTAAAAATTGGAGTTAATGAGATTCCTATACAAGGTGGAGTAAATGGAAATGTCTACTGTACCAGGAGAACCATTCTTCAACCAAGGTCGCAGGTTTTAGTTCCAGTGAAATTGCCGAACTCCACAAGGCCGCAATCTCACCGTTGTGTGGTGGTGGAAAGGATGGATGCTGATAAGCCGTGGATAACAGCCCGTACGATGGTAACCACAGCGTCTACAGCATTTGTAAGGATCCTTAATCCAAGCGACACGGAATGCGTCCTCAATAAAGAAACGCTGGTCGGATCATGCGAAGAAATTTCTTGGATAAGAAGCTGTCAGGAATCTGAGGTAAGCGTGAAACCTGGGCATGTTAAGCCTTCAGTGGATGTTGAAAAGTTACTAAACGACTCCAGGAAGCACCTTACCGAGGAGGAATTCCTTAAGGCGCGTACCTTACTGCTACGATATCGCAACGTCTTTTCTTCGCATGACGATGATATTGGAAGAACTGGAGTGGTCCAGCATGAGATCAACACTGGGGAAACCATGCCTATCCGACAGCGCCCTCGAAGAGTTCCAGTAGCTCGGGAGAAGGAGGTTGAGGGCATGATCAAGGAAATGCAAAGAAGCGGCGTTATTGAACCTTCAACAAGCCCGTGGTGTTCTCCCGTAGTTTTGGTTAAGAAGAAGGACGGCACCATGAGATTCTGTATTGACTACCGTCGACTTAATGATGTAACCAAGAAGGACAGTTATCCACTTCCACGAATCGACGACACCTTAGACACATTGAACGGAATGAAATGGTTTTCAACGTTGGATCTGAAAAGTGGCTATTGGCAAGTCGAAATCAAGGACAAGGATAAGGAGAAAACGGCCTTCTCTACTGGCAAGGGACTCTGGCAGTTCAATGTTATGCCATTTGGACTGTGTAATGCACCAGCCACATTTGAGAGATTAATGGAACAAATATTAGCTGGACTTCTAGGAGAAACTTGCTTGGTCTATTTGGATGACATCATTATCGTTGGTAGAGACTTCAACGACCACTTGAATAAATTGGAGCAGGTGCTAGGCAAACTACGAGGGGCAAATCTGAAACTCAGTCCGAAGAAATGCTCGTTTTTCAAACGTAAAGTGAATTACTTGGGACACGTGATTTCGAAGGAAGGCATTCAAACAGATCCTGAGAAGATCAGCGCCGTGAAGGATTGGCCGACGCCAAGAGACAAGACTGCAGTACGCGCATTTTTGGGGCTCTGCTCATACTACAGACGATTTGTGAAGAACTTCTCGGATATAGCAAAGCCTTTGCATCAACTAACGGAAGAAAAACGAACATTTGACTGGAACGAACAATGTGAGTCAAGTTTCAACGAGCTTAAAGGAAGACTTTGTGAAACGCCAATATTGGGGTATCCAGACCCGGAAGTGGATTTCATTGTGGATACAGATGCTAGTAACACTGGAATTGGAGGTGTCTTGTCGCAAAAGAAAGGAGATAACGAAGTTGTGATTGCATATTTCAGTAAGTCACTGTCGAAACCAGAGAGGAATTACTGTGTAACTCGGAGGGAATTGCTAGCAGTTGTCAAGACGTTACAGCATTTCAGCAAATACCTGCTGGGAAGAAACTTTCGTATCAGAACTGACCATGCTGCTTTAAAGTGGTTGCTAGAATTTAAAAACCCCGAGGGACAAGTGGCGAGATGGATTGAACAACTGCAGGAGTATGATTTCATCATCGAACACCGTAGTGGGAAATCACATGGAAATGCTGACGCCCTATCACGAAGGCCTTGTGCGGACGACTGTAAACATTGCTCAAGACAAGAGGACAAGGAATGTGTTCGCATGATAAGAACTGATACGGTTAGCGACGAGTGGAGTGATGAAATCATGCAGCAAGCGCAACAAGAGGACCCTGACGTGAGACCCATTTTTGATTGGATTAATGCTGGTGCGCCAAAACCAAGATGGTGTGATGTAGCTCCGATGAGTGCAGTAACAAAAAGCTACTGGGCACAATGGGATAGCTTGGTTATGCATAATGGCGTTCTATGTAGAAAATGGGAATCAACAAATGGGAAGGATGCTCACCTGCAAGTCGTTGTCCCAAAGAAAAGGGTGAAAGATGTTTTGAGAAGCTTTCACGATGGAATATCCGGTGGACACCTTGGAGTAAAAAGGACCCTTATGAAAATTCGGCAACGCTTTTATTGGATTCACTGCCGAGAAGATGTTGAAAACTGGTGTAAACGATGCACTAACTGTGCGTCAGTCAAGGGACCGCATACCCGTAGCCGAGGAACACTCAAGTTGTACAACGTTGGAGCCCCTTGGGAAAGGGTTGCATTAGACGTCGCAGGACCATTCCCAGCATCTGACTCCGGAAACAAGTACATTCTTGTCGTGATGGATTACTTCACGAAGTGGCCTGAAGTATTTGCCATTCCAAATCAAGAAGCGGTAACCATAGCTGAAAAATTAGTGCACGAAGTATTCTGCCGGTTTGGGGTACCTCTCGAAATCCACAGTGATCAAGGTAGAAACTTCGAATCTGCGGTCTTTCAGGAGACTTGTCGCATAATGGGAATTCACAAGACAAGGACTACGGCGTATCACCCACAGTCGGATGGAATGGTCGAGAGATTTAACCAGACACTGGAGAGACATCTAGCCAAGGTCGTTGAGAGCCACCAAAAAGATTGGGATCGGCATATCTCCCTCTTCCTGTTGTCCTATAGGTCGGCAACTCACGAAAGTACGGCGGTTACTCCATCGTATGCGAACTTTGGAAGAGAACTCCGTTTGCCTGCAGATCTCCTGACTGGACGTCCGCCTGACACACCGAGGTCTATCACAGAATATGCGAGTGATTTGAGAGATCGGATTGACGATGTTCACAGCCTGGTACGTGAACACGGGCTCCACGCTAGCATAAAGATGAAAACCCGATATGACCGGAAGTCTTATCAAGTAGGTTTTGAGGAAGGTTCGTTGGTGTGGCTACATAACCCTATGCGACGAGTAGGAAAGTCCCCGAAACTATCTCCGAATTGGGAAGGGCCTTACAAGGTAGTCACCAAAATAAACGACGTCACGTATCGAATCCAGCGGAATCCTCGTAGTCCGAGCAAGATTGTTCATGTTGACCGGCTGGCTAGATACCACGGAAATAATGATGCTCGGGACGAGCATGTCTTAGGAGGGGGTAGTGTTACGCCGGTAGGTTAGGTCAAAGACTTTGAACGTCAATTTCAGTGCTTTAGAGGCGTTTTCAGCAGGCTGAAAAGTCATTTCAGGCCGTTTCAGAAGTTGCTCTATCACATATCTAAAGATCGAAATTTCACCCAAGTTGCCGTCGTTTTCAGGCGCCTGAAACATGTTTTCAGTCCGTTTCAGGGCACCCTCTATCAGATGACGCCATAACCTGAAAACCCGTTTTCAGGCGTTTTCAGGACCCCTTATGGGCCTCTGAAGCACAAATCATTATATGGCGGAATTTCCAGTAGGAGTGACAGAGATAGCACTAGTAGAAAGAGATAGCTATGCTCAGAACATTCGAGAAGTGTGTAACAAGGATGGGACTACTAGAAAGAGATAGCTATACTCGGAACATTCGAGAAGAGAGTGACAGAGAGTGTACCATTAGAGAGAGACATATATGGCCTCGAATGTTCTCGGCCCTCACACTGGACCTTACTAGAATATTCGCGATATGTGTGGACAATGCGTCCAGAACGGTTCCGCGGGATATATAAGGCGCCGACGGCCGGCGTGAGTCAGTTACATTCTAACTGCGATCGAGAGCTAGTACAAGGATAATCGGAGAGTACTCTTGAGTGATTAGTGCGCTTAAGTACAGTTCGTGTGAATAGTGAGTGCATAATTTGTGAAATAGTGTGTGTGTGTTTTAATTAGTGGATTTTAAGTACAGTTCGTGTGAATTGTCAGTACATATTTTGGGTAATAAAGTGAGTGTTTTATTTAGTGGATTAATTTGTGCTTTTCTATCAAATACGAACCCCACGCTCGTAACAGTACCATGGGGCTGATCTGATGATGGAGCCGGAAGGTGGCCATAGGAACTATATAATGGAAAAAGCAATCCGAGCTTGGGCTCTTTAGAATCGTCAGTGAGCATTTATTTTATTTATATTTGTCAGGCGCACCGCCGGGGTCAAAACGCAAGCGGAAACCCGAGCGCACGATCCGCGTGCCGGCCCTGCCGCCCGCGCCGCTCGAGAACGGCGCCTCCGCCTGCGCCCCCGCCCCGCCGGCCTGCCCCGCCCCGCCGCCCTGCCCCGCCCCCTCCCCGCCCGCCGCCGCGCCGCAGGCCCCCGCCCCGCCGGCCCGCAGCACCGCCGCGCCGCCGGAGCCCCCGGTGCGGAGAAAAACCAGGTCCGGCTCCGCGGAGACCATCGACGACATCGCCGCCATGATCGCCAGCACGCAGCAGAAGGTGAGGCGGTTTATTCGTGTTCCTCCTATAATCTGAACACGACACGTGTCGGAGCCGATGATGTTCAGGTACAGCTCAGCTGAGGAGTTCTTTATATAAAGTAAACTCCTGCTTCAAGATACTTATGTTTTAATGCAAACTCTTTACAACAGTAGTGTATGTAAGTTAGTACGGCGCGGTGGTTGATGGCCGAGTGTAGGCGCGCGGCGGTGACCGCTGTTACGTCATCGGCTCTCCGCAGCCCTCTCCCCGCTAGAACTGGTTGAAGCAGTGGCTGCGCCAACAACACGTGTTGTTGGAAATATTTATGCAATTGTCAAAACGAGTCTTCGCTTAAAAATAAACTCCCAGAATTCTAATCCACTGTGCCGATCCTCTGACGCTTACAATCGAACCGTCTGTAACAGTAAATTACAATAGTCGACTCCTATGATGTTAAACTCCATTGGTTGATCTCTATTTTTTGACATTATCTAATTCGTTCAGCGTAATGAATGTATCTGTTATTTCATAGACACAAACTTAAATTACATGTGAAACAAAGTTTAATCGCAATCAATTATACTTCAATATCTTTCATTTTTGTTTAAAGATCGAGGAACCTGTACCCAAAGAGCCGGAAAAGCCAGCCGAGCCGCCCGTTACCATCGACAAACTCAAGAGCGTACTCGCGAGCCCTGAAACCGAAAATAGGGTAGAAGAAGTGGCAAAGTCACCACCAAAGCCACTGGTAAGTGTTTTTTTTTTTTTTTTTTTTTTTTTTTTTTGAAAACAGAGATTGGCATTAATCGATTAAATTTTTAATCAATTAATCGGCATAGGTTTCGAATAACGATTAATTAATCGTAATTCTAATCAATTAAATTTCACGATTCTCTTGATTAAAAGTTGGAACACGCTCATTTGTAAACGATACAAAAATGCAATTTGTCTTGTCATGCATATTCACCACAAGTTGCTTGGGAGTTAGGGTAGCAAAGTGGTTAAAGCGCTGGACATGCAATCCAAAAGTACCGGGTTCGATTCCCGGTCTCTTCCACCAAGTAGTTCCTTTTTAATTTTTTCTTTAAGCTAAAGGATTGCCGGTCCAGCGCGTTAACCACTTCGCTATCCTAGCTCCAAGTAACCTGACGAATCTTTCCTTATGTTTTGTGTGTACCTTACCGACCTCTATTTGAATACGTTAGGTAATCTCTTTGTTCACGCATTCCAGGTGGAAGAAAAAGCGGAAGTGGCGCCGGAGTCGGCCTCGGTGGAGAGTGCGGCGGCGCCGCGGCGGCGCGCGGCGCGCACGTGCGGCTCGGCCTCCGCCAACGTGCCCGTGGAGTCCCCGTGCGAGGGCCGGCCCGCCGAGCCCGAGCCCGCGCCCGCCGAGCCCGGCGACAACAGCTTCGTCGAGGTCGAGAACCAGCTCGAGAAGATGTTCGCGGGCATCGAGGAGGCCCCTGTCAATCCGGAAGGTTGGTATCCGATCTTAATAGTGTCTGTTGACTCTCCGAGGTCAAGCCTACGAAACCGGAACCTTTTGAGCCTTGGGACAACCGAACCCAAATGCTGCTAGCTTTGGGGGGTCGAGAACCAGCTCGAGAAGATGTTCGCGGGCATCGAGGAGGCCCCTGTCAATCCGGAAGGTTGGTATCCGATCTTAATAGTGTCTGTTGACTCTCCGAGGTCAAGCCTACGAAACCGGAACCTTTTGAGCCTTGGGACAACCGAACCCAAATGCTGCTAGCTTTGTGGGGTCGAGAACCAGCTCGAGAAGATGTTCGCGGGCATCGAGGAGGCCCCTGTCAATCCGGAAGGTTGGTATCCGATCTTAATAGTGTCTGTTGAGGTCAAGCCTACGAAACCGGAACCTTTTGAGCCTTGGGACAACCGAACCCAAATGCTGCTAGCTTTGTGGGGTCGAGAACCAGCTGGAGAAGATGTTCGCGGGCATCGAGGAGGCCCCTGTCAATCCGGAAGGTTGGTATCCGATCTTAATAGTGTCTGTTGAGGTCAAGCCTACGAAACCGGAACCTTTTGAGCCTTGGGACAACCGAACCCAAATGCTGCTAGCTTTGGGGGGTCGAGAACCAGCTGGAGAAGATGTTAGCGGGAATCGAGGAGGTCCTTGTTAATCCAGATGGTCATAGTATTCGATCTTAATCAACTACTGTGTTGATTGACTCTCCGAGGTCAAGCTTGCGGAATCCGAACTTTCTGAGACTGTGGACAATGGAACCGAACATGCCAGTGCTATGGAGACGTAGAATCAATCGGAGAAGATGTTCGCGGGGATCAAAGAGGCCCCTGTTAATCCTAAAGGTAAGTGTTCGTTCTTTGACGCAGTACACTACTGAGCCAAACCTGTGGAACCTGAACCGGGGGAGGATAGATGCGACTGGAGGTGGAGGAACCAGCTGGAAAAGATATTTCCAAGTTTTAAGGAGGCCGCTGACAGTGCAGAAGGTTGGTATTCAATCTTATAGTGTCAGACTGACATAGAAGTATATGCGAGTAAATATAAATGTTCAGAATTTTTTACTATCCTTATTTTTACGCTGTAACGCCCCACTATTTCAGGCAACCAACCAGTCGAGAAAGAGAAACCACCATCCACCAAAGCGCGGAAGAGGAGAAAATCCGCACCGACCAAGGGCGAGAGGAAAGCGGCGCGGCGCTCCAGCCGCGCGTCCACGGGGGAAGACAAGAAGAAGGGGAGGAAACCGGCGGGGAAGAAGGCCAGGGAGTTCAAGAAGGATGGCTACGACTCCGGCAGCAATGCTAGCTCCAGTCGATCAAGGGGACCTTACATACAGGTATACAATTCTTTCTTAATTCCTGTTAATAGGGTAGCACAGGGTAGGGCTAGAACAGATCTACATCAACCAAGGACGAGAGTGCCCAGGGGAAGACAATAAGAAGGAAAGGAAACCGGGGACGAAGAAGCCAAGGAGCTATGAAAGATGGCTATGACTTCGGCATCAATGTTTGTTCTTGTCGGTACTGGGGGGGTATGTTTCTAAAGTAAGGATGTACGAAGAATTTCGTACATTGACGCCATTACCGATCCGTGGGTCATTGCGAGTAGCGGCTACCGATTTCCTAGTCGGTCAAAAAGGGTATGCGATGTTTTTTTTTTTTTTTACAAAGATAAGTTTTACTTAACTTTATTGTTATGTTTCAGATCCGCGGTCCCCGGGACTCGCCGCTGTCGGTGAGCGTGATCAACGCGGCGACGGGCGAGGAGGAGGGCGAGGCGCCGGCGCGGCGCAAGGACGAGTTCCGCAACGGGCTGCGCACCAGGGGCCTGCACTGCAGCACGCTGGGGCTGCGGTACGTCTGTCACAGTATACTGTATACTCGCCGCTGGCGGGGAGCGTGATCAACGCGGCGACGGGCGAGGAGGAGGGCGAGGCGCCGGCGCGGCGCAAGGACGAGTTCCGCAACGGGCTGCGCACCAGGGGCCTGCACTGCAGCACGCTGGGGCTGCGGTACGTCTGTCACAGTATACTGTATACTCGCCGCTGGCGGGGAGCGTGATCAACGCGGCGACGGGCGAGGAGGAGGGCGAGGCGCCGGCGCGGCGCAAGGACGAGTTCCGCAACGGGCTGCGCACCAGGGGCCTGCACTGCAGCACGCTGGGGCTGCGGTACGTCTGTCACAGTATACTGTATACTCGCCGCTGGCGGGGAGCGTGATCAACGCGGCGACGGGCGAGGAGGAGGGCGAGGCGCCGGCGCGGCGCAAGGACGAGTTCCGCAACGGGCTGCGCACCAGGGGCCTGCACTGCAGCACGCTGGGGCTGCGGTACGTCTGTCACAGTATACTGTATACTCGCCGCTGGCGGGGAGCGTGATCAACGCGGCGACGGGCGAGGAGGAGGGCGAGGCGCCGGCGCGGCGCAAGGACGAGTTCCGCAACGGGCTGCGCACCAGGGGCCTGCACTGCAGCACGCTGGGGCTGCGGTACGTCTGTCACAGTATACTGTATACTCGCCGCTGGCGGGGAGCGTGATCAACGCGGCGACGGGCGAGGAGGAGGGCGAGGCGCCGGCGCGGCGCAAGGACGAGTTCCGCAACGGGCTGCGCACCAGGGGCCTGCACTGCAGCACGCTGGGGCTGCGGTACGTCTGTCACAGTATACTGTATACTCGCCGCTGGCGGGGAGCGTGATCAACGCGGCGACGGGCGAGGAGGAGGGCGAGGCGCCGGCGCGGCGCAAGGACGAGTTCCGCAACGGGCTGCGCACCAGGGGCCTGCACTGCAGCACGCTGGGGCTGCGGTACGTCTGTCACAGTATACTGTATACTCGCCGCTGGCGGGGAGCGTGATCAACGCGGCGACGGGCGAGGAGGAGGGCGAGGCGCCGGCGCGGCGCAAGGACGAGTTCCGCAACGGGCTGCGCACCAGGGGCCTGCACTGCAGCACGCTGGGGCTGCGGTACGTCTGTCACAGTATACTGTATACTCGCCGCTGGCGGGGAGCGTGATCAACGCGGCGACGGGCGAGGAGGAGGGCGAGGCGCCGGCGCGGCGCAAGGACGAGTTCCGCAACGGGCTGCGCACCAGGGGCCTGCACTGCAGCACGCTGGGGCTGCGGTACGTCTGTCACAGTATACTGTATACTCGCCGCTGGCGGGGAGCGTGATCAACGCGGCGACGGGCGAGGAGGAGGGCGAGGCGCCGGCGCGGCGCAAGGACGAGTTCCGCAACGGGCTGCGCACCAGGGGCCTGCACTGCAGCACGCTGGGGCTGCGGTACGTCTGTCACAGTATACTGTATACTCGCCGCTGGCGGGGAGCGTGATCAACGCGGCGACGGGCGAGGAGGAGGGCGAGGCGCCGGCGCGGCGCAAGGACGAGTTCCGCAACGGGCTGCGCACCAGGGGCCTGCACTGCAGCACGCTGGGGCTGCGGTACGTCTGTCACAGTATACTGTATACTCGCCGCTGGCGGGGAGCGTGATCAACGCGGCGACGGGCGAGGAGGAGGGCGAGGCGCCGGCGCGGCGCAAGGACGAGTTCCGCAACGGGCTGCGCACCAGGGGCCTGCACTGCAGCACGCTGGGGCTGCGGTACGTCTGTCACAGTATACTGTATACTCGCCGCTGGCGGGGAGCGTGATCAACGCGGCGACGGGCGAGGAGGAGGGCGAGGCGCCGGCGCGGCGCAAGGACGAGTTCCGCAACGGGCTGCGCACCAGGGGCCTGCACTGCAGCACGCTGGGGCTGCGGTACGTCTGTCACAGTATACTGTATACTCGCCGCTGGCGGGGAGCGTGATCAACGCGGCGACGGGCGAGGAGGAGGGCGAGGCGCCGGCGCGGCGCAAGGACGAGTTCCGCAACGGGCTGCGCACCAGGGGCCTGCACTGCAGCACGCTGGGGCTGCGGTACGTCTGTCACAGTATACTGTATACTCGCCGCTGGCGGGGAGCGTGATCAACGCGGCGACGGGCGAGGAGGAGGGCGAGGCGCCGGCGCGGCGCAAGGACGAGTTCCGCAACGGGCTGCGCACCAGGGGCCTGCACTGCAGCACGCTGGGGCTGCGGTACGTCTGTCACAGTATACTGTATACTCGCCGCTGTCGGTGAGCGTGATCAACGCGGCGACGGGCGAGGAGGAGGGCGAGGCGCCGGCGCGGCGCAAGGACGAGTTCCGCAACGGGCTGCGCACCAGGGGCCTGCACTGCAGCACGCTGGGGCTGCGGTACGTCTGTCACAGTATACTGTATACTCGCCGCTGGCGGGGAGCGTGATCAACGCGGCGACGGGCGAGGAGGAGGGCGAGGCGCCGGCGCGGCGCAAGGACGAGTTCCGCAACGGGCTGCGCACCAGGGGCCTGCACTGCAGCACGCTGGGGCTGCGGTACGTCTGTCACAGTATACTGTATACTCGCCGCTGGCGGGGAGCGTGATCAACGCGGCGACGGGCGAGGAGGAGGGCGAGGCGCCGGCGCGGCGCAAGGACGAGTTCCGCAACGGGCTGCGCACCAGGGGCCTGCACTGCAGCACGCTGGGGCTGCGGTACGTCTGTCACAGTATACTGTATACTCGCCGCTGGCGGGGAGCGTGATCAACGCGGCGACGGGCGAGGAGGAGGGCGAGGCGCCGGCGCGGCGCAAGGACGAGTTCCGCAACGGGCTGCGCACCAGGGGCCTGCACTGCAGCACGCTGGGGCTGCGGTACGTCTGTCACAGTATACTGTATACTCGCCGCTGGCGGGGAGCGTGATCAACGCGGCGACGGGCGAGGAGGAGGGCGAGGCGCCGGCGCGGCGCAAGGACGAGTTCCGCAACGGGCTGCGCACCAGGGGCCTGCACTGCAGCACGCTGGGGCTGCGGTACGTCTGTCACAGTATACTGTATACTCGCCGCTGGCGGGGAGCGTGATCAACGCGGCGACGGGCGAGGAGGAGGGCGAGGCGCCGGCGCGGCGCAAGGACGAGTTCCGCAACGGGCTGCGCACCAGGGGCCTGCACTGCAGCACGCTGGGGCTGCGGTACGTCTGTCACAGTATACTGTATACTCGCCGCTGGCGGGGAGCGTGATCAACGCGGCGACGGGCGAGGAGGAGGGCGAGGCGCCGGCGCGGCGCAAGGACGAGTTCCGCAACGGGCTGCGCACCAGGGGCCTGCACTGCAGCACGCTGGGGCTGCGGTACGTCTGTCACAGTATACTGTATACTCGCCGCTGTCGGTGAGCGTGATCAACGCGGCGACGGGCGAGGAGGAGGGCGAGGCGCCGGCGCGGCGCAAGGACGAGTTCCGCAACGGGCTGCGCACCAGGGGCCTGCACTGCAGCACGCTGGGGCTGCGGTACGTCTGTCACAGTATACTGTATACTCGCCGCTGGCGGGGAGCGTGATCAACGCGGCGACGGGCGAGGAGGAGGGCGAGGCGCCGGCGCGGCGCAAGGACGAGTTCCGCAACGGGCTGCGCACCAGGGGCCTGCACTGCAGCACGCTGGGGCTGCGGTACGTCTGTCACAGTATACTGTATACTCGCCGCTGGCGGGGAGCGTGATCAACGCGGCGACGGGCGAGGAGGAGGGCGAGGCGCCGGCGCGGCGCAAGGACGAGTTCCGCAACGGGCTGCGCACCAGGGGCCTGCACTGCAGCACGCTGGGGCTGCGGTACGTCTGTCACAGTATACTGTATACTCGCCGCTGGCGGGGAGCGTGATCAACGCGGCGACGGGCGAGGAGGAGGGCGAGGCGCCGGCGCGGCGCAAGGACGAGTTCCGCAACGGGCTGCGCACCAGGGGCCTGCACTGCAGCACGCTGGGGCTGCGGTACGTCTGTCACAGTATACTGTATACTCGCCGCTGGCGGGGAGCGTGATCAACGCGGCGACGGGCGAGGAGGAGGGCGAGGCGCCGGCGCGGCGCAAGGACGAGTTCCGCAACGGGCTGCGCACCAGGGGCCTGCACTGCAGCACGCTGGGGCTGCGGTACGTCTGTCACAGTATACTGTATACTCGCCGCTGGCGGGGAGCGTGATCAACGCGGCGACGGGCGAGGAGGAGGGCGAGGCGCCGGCGCGGCGCAAGGACGAGTTCCGCAACGGGCTGCGCACCAGGGGCCTGCACTGCAGCACGCTGGGGCTGCGGTACGTCTGTCACAGTATACTGTATACTCGCCGCTGGCGGGGAGCGTGATCAACGCGGCGACGGGCGAGGAGGAGGGCGAGGCGCCGGCGCGGCGCAAGGACGAGTTCCGCAACGGGCTGCGCACCAGGGGCCTGCACTGCAGCACGCTGGGGCTGCGGTACGTCTGTCACAGTATACTGTATACTCGCCGCTGGCGGGGAGCGTGATCAACGCGGCGACGGGCGAGGAGGAGGGCGAGGCGCCGGCGCGGCGCAAGGACGAGTTCCGCAACGGGCTGCGCACCAGGGGCCTGCACTGCAGCACGCTGGGGCTGCGGTACGTCTGTCACAGTATACTGTATACTCGCCGCTGGCGGGGAGCGTGATCAACGCGGCGACGGGCGAGGAGGAGGGCGAGGCGCCGGCGCGGCGCAAGGACGAGTTCCGCAACGGGCTGCGCACCAGGGGCCTGCACTGCAGCACGCTGGGGCTGCGGTACGTCTGTCACAGTATACTGTATACTCGCCGCTGGCGGGGAGCGTGATCAACGCGGCGACGGGCGAGGAGGAGGGCGAGGCGCCGGCGCGGCGCAAGGACGAGTTCCGCAACGGGCTGCGCACCAGGGGCCTGCACTGCAGCACGCTGGGGCTGCGGTACGTCTGTCACAGTATACTGTATACTCGCCGCTGGCGGGGAGCGTGATCAACGCGGCGACGGGCGAGGAGGAGGGCGAGGCGCCGGCGCGGCGCAAGGACGAGTTCCGCAACGGGCTGCGCACCAGGGGCCTGCACTGCAGCACGCTGGGGCTGCGGTACGTCTGTCACAGTATACTGTATACTCGCCGCTGGCGGGGAGCGTGATCAACGCGGCGACGGGCGAGGAGGAGGGCGAGGCGCCGGCGCGGCGCAAGGACGAGTTCCGCAACGGGCTGCGCACCAGGGGCCTGCACTGCAGCACGCTGGGGCTGCGGTACGTCTGTCACAGTATACTGTATACTCGCCGCTGGCGGGGAGCGTGATCAACGCGGCGACGGGCGAGGAGGAGGGCGAGGCGCCGGCGCGGCGCAAGGACGAGTTCCGCAACGGGCTGCGCACCAGGGGCCTGCACTGCAGCACGCTGGGGCTGCGGTACGTCTGTCACAGTATACTGTATACTCGCCGCTGGCGGGGAGCGTGATCAACGCGGCGACGGGCGAGGAGGAGGGCGAGGCGCCGGCGCGGCGCAAGGACGAGTTCCGCAACGGGCTGCGCACCAGGGGCCTGCACTGCAGCACGCTGGGGCTGCGGTACGTCTGTCACAGTATACTGTATACTCGCCGCTGGCGGGGAGCGTGATCAACGCGGCGACGGGCGAGGAGGAGGGCGAGGCGCCGGCGCGGCGCAAGGACGAGTTCCGCAACGGGCTGCGCACCAGGGGCCTGCACTGCAGCACGCTGGGGCTGCGGTACGTCTGTCACAGTATACTGTATACTCGCCGCTGGCGGGGAGCGTGATCAACGCGGCGACGGGCGAGGAGGAGGGCGAGGCGCCGGCGCGGCGCAAGGACGAGTTCCGCAACGGGCTGCGCACCAGGGGCCTGCACTGCAGCACGCTGGGGCTGCGGTACGTCTGTCACAGTATACTGTATACTCGCCGCTGGCGGGGAGCGTGATCAACGCGGCGACGGGCGAGGAGGAGGGCGAGGCGCCGGCGCGGCGCAAGGACGAGTTCCGCAACGGGCTGCGCACCAGGGGCCTGCACTGCAGCACGCTGGGGCTGCGGTACGTCTGTCACAGTATACTGTATACTCGCCGCTGGCGGGGAGCGTGATCAACGCGGCGACGGGCGAGGAGGAGGGCGAGGCGCCGGCGCGGCGCAAGGACGAGTTCCGCAACGGGCTGCGCACCAGGGGCCTGCACTGCAGCACGCTGGGGCTGCGGTACGTCTGTCACAGTATACTGTATACTCGCCGCTGGCGGGGAGCGTGATCAACGCGGCGACGGGCGAGGAGGAGGGCGAGGCGCCGGCGCGGCGCAAGGACGAGTTCCGCAACGGGCTGCGCACCAGGGGCCTGCACTGCAGCACGCTGGGGCTGCGGTACGTCTGTCACAGTATACTGTATACTCGCCGCTGGCGGGGAGCGTGATCAACGCGGCGACGGGCGAGGAGGAGGGCGAGGCGCCGGCGCGGCGCAAGGACGAGTTCCGCAACGGGCTGCGCACCAGGGGCCTGCACTGCAGCACGCTGGGGCTGCGGTACGTCTGTCACAGTATACTGTATACTCGCCGCTGGCGGGGAGCGTGATCAACGCGGCGACGGGCGAGGAGGAGGGCGAGGCGCCGGCGCGGCGCAAGGACGAGTTCCGCAACGGGCTGCGCACCAGGGGCCTGCACTGCAGCACGCTGGGGCTGCGGTACGTCTGTCACAGTATACTGTATACTCGCCGCTGGCGGGGAGCGTGATCAACGCGGCGACGGGCGAGGAGGAGGGCGAGGCGCCGGCGCGGCGCAAGGACGAGTTCCGCAACGGGCTGCGCACCAGGGGCCTGCACTGCAGCACGCTGGGGCTGCGGTACGTCTGTCACAGTATACTGTATACTCGCCGCTGGCGGGGAGCGTGATCAACGCGGCGACGGGCGAGGAGGAGGGCGAGGCGCCGGCGCGGCGCAAGGACGAGTTCCGCAACGGGCTGCGCACCAGGGGCCTGCACTGCAGCACGCTGGGGCTGCGGTACGTCTGTCACAGTATACTGTATACTCGCCGCTGGCGGGGAGCGTGATCAACGCGGCGACGGGCGAGGAGGAGGGCGAGGCGCCGGCGCGGCGCAAGGACGAGTTCCGCAACGGGCTGCGCACCAGGGGCCTGCACTGCAGCACGCTGGGGCTGCGGTACGTCTGTCACAGTATACTGTATACTCGCCGCTGGCGGGGAGCGTGATCAACGCGGCGACGGGCGAGGAGGAGGGCGAGGCGCCGGCGCGGCGCAAGGACGAGTTCCGCAACGGGCTGCGCACCAGGGGCCTGCACTGCAGCACGCTGGGGCTGCGGTACGTCTGTCACAGTATACTGTATACTCGCCGCTGGCGGGGAGCGTGATCAACGCGGCGACGGGCGAGGAGGAGGGCGAGGCGCCGGCGCGGCGCAAGGACGAGTTCCGCAACGGGCTGCGCACCAGGGGCCTGCACTGCAGCACGCTGGGGCTGCGGTACGTCTGTCACAGTATACTGTATACTCGCCGCTGGCGGGGAGCGTGATCAACGCGGCGACGGGCGAGGAGGAGGGCGAGGCGCCGGCGCGGCGCAAGGACGAGTTCCGCAACGGGCTGCGCACCAGGGGCCTGCACTGCAGCACGCTGGGGCTGCGGTACGTCTGTCACAGTATACTGTATACTCGCCGCTGGCGGGGAGCGTGATCAACGCGGCGACGGGCGAGGAGGAGGGCGAGGCGCCGGCGCGGCGCAAGGACGAGTTCCGCAACGGGCTGCGCACCAGGGGCCTGCACTGCAGCACGCTGGGGCTGCGGTACGTCTGTCACAGTATACTGTATACTCGCCGCTGGCGGGGAGCGTGATCAACGCGGCGACGGGCGAGGAGGAGGGCGAGGCGCCGGCGCGGCGCAAGGACGAGTTCCGCAACGGGCTGCGCACCAGGGGCCTGCACTGCAGCACGCTGGGGCTGCGGTACGTCTGTCACAGTATACTGTATACTCGCCGCTGGCGGGGAGCGTGATCAACGCGGCGACGGGCGAGGAGGAGGGCGAGGCGCCGGCGCGGCGCAAGGACGAGTTCCGCAACGGGCTGCGCACCAGGGGCCTGCACTGCAGCACGCTGGGGCTGCGGTACGTCTGTCACAGTATACTGTATACTCGCCGCTGGCGGGGAGCGTGATCAACGCGGCGACGGGCGAGGAGGAGGGCGAGGCGCCGGCGCGGCGCAAGGACGAGTTCCGCAACGGGCTGCGCACCAGGGGCCTGCACTGCAGCACGCTGGGGCTGCGGTACGTCTGTCACAGTATACTGTATACTCGCCGCTGGCGGGGAGCGTGATCAACGCGGCGACGGGCGAGGAGGAGGGCGAGGCGCCGGCGCGGCGCAAGGACGAGTTCCGCAACGGGCTGCGCACCAGGGGCCTGCACTGCAGCACGCTGGGGCTGCGGTACGTCTGTCACAGTATACTGTATACTCGCCGCTGGCGGGGAGCGTGATCAACGCGGCGACGGGCGAGGAGGAGGGCGAGGCGCCGGCGCGGCGCAAGGACGAGTTCCGCAACGGGCTGCGCACCAGGGGCCTGCACTGCAGCACGCTGGGGCTGCGGTACGTCTGTCACAGTATACTGTATACTCGCCGCTGGCGGGGAGTGTGATCAACCATCATAGCACTGTCATGATACAACAACATTTGAAATATCCCACGCCAATAACCGCATGTGATACAAAGAAAACGGGTCCATTATTGGCTCAAATAAAATTCTTATTTATAATTGTCATTAGTATCGGTCATAATTATAGAAGAAAACAAGTGTTTTTCTGGGTCAGTGAGTTGTAACTCTCTAACCGATTACTTGAGTAACGTTAACCCAAATAAACTTGGTGCTGAGTGTATGACTCATAAAACTAGTCTACAAATGACCTGAACGCAGTTATGCCCAACCGTTCCAAACCACAATTCACTGATAATGAAATATTGACCTTACTATGTTTGACAATGATGAATGAATGAAATGACAATGGGTTCAAATTCAATTTCAAGTGTCTGTGAGTTGGAACGTTTGTGCATAACTACGTCCACTACCTAATCTGTGTGCCAAGTTTTACCTAAATGTGCTGATTAATAAGTTTTATTTATATGGAGTATTGTGTGTACGTAGGTACGACGCGACGACGCCCGACGCGACGTGGCTGTGCGCGTTCTGCGAGCGCGGGCCGCACGCCGCCGGCCTCGGCGACCTGTTCGGGCCCTACCCGCTAGAGACCGACTGCCCCGAGTACAGGTACACGCTCACTCAACTCAGTATCCTCGTATACTGCCTCACCGGGACGCCGCAGCGCGTCGCTACTACTGTATCCCGACTCACAGCTATCATATTATGTATGAGATACGTAGCTGGCGACATTGTTTTGTCCCAGTGGGGCAGCGCTCTTAAATAGAACACGAACATCTCTACATGTATCAATTACCTAGTTATAGTGTAATAGTTTTAAGTATAATTTACGAAGAAATTTATTACTGTTGAGTTTCTTTCGGCTTTCTTTTCAACAGCGGTCTTCTCTTGTGCCTGTAGATTCAGACTCAGACATGTGAAAGTGCCTTTGTGGCCTACTTACAGAATAAACGTTTTGATTTTGAACACCATGGAATGCAGCTGAATCTATGTGATATGGGTTATAAGGGTGTCGAATCAGTAGACGCAGTATAAACCAAACTTACTTTTTTTAAGTTTTTAAACGAAAAACGGTTGCACGGGTTTTATATGCACCGACTTTCGCCAATCATACAAATCCGTAGGTTATAACATATAGACTTAATTTAGAGTTTCGCCGTCATCACAAGTTTGAGTTATATGCCCTGTTTATTGCCACTCCAACTTGGTTCGGTGCTATTGTAATAACATTGTTGTGTTTCCAGAGCGCTGGACGAGGCGACGCGGCGGAAGTACGAGGCGGGCGGCGCCGCGTGGCTGCACGAGGCCTGCGCCGTGTGGGCGCCCGGCCTGCTGGCGGCCGGCGCGCGCCTCTGGGGCCTCGCCGGTACATACACTGACACACATCATTCACAGTTCACTTGGCTGCTCATAGTATTGTGTTGTCAATCAATACAATCCATAAACAAACACAAAACAAAAGGAAGAATTAAACCATTGATACTAAGATCAAAGTACAGCACTCTGGATGAATTTCGGGTTCGATTACCGGTCTCTTCCACCAGGGTTACGCATTTAAATGTATTTTTCCTTGTGTTTTGATCTTTGTATCAATGTTGTAATATAAAAATAATAGTGTGTACCCACATCAAAAAATAATGAGATTTTTCATAAACTTAGAAGCAGAATTAGCTTACTTTTCCTCAAAGAGTATAAAAAAAAGAGTGCTGATGAATACTTTAAAATATCTAGCTCGCTGATGCAAATCGGGTTCTCATCACCACCATACGACAAAGAAATACGAACGTGTCGACTGCCATCTCGTACTCACCTCAAATTTTCGGTAAATTAGTATTCACCCATTACACTCTCCTGGCCCGACAAGTGTCAGATTCAATAGGCGAAGCTGGCACACATCTCTAGCCGCGTGATAACTCGTGATTGCGTATTCCAGGCGCGGTGTGGTCGTCCCGCGGCACGCGCTGCGGGGAGTGCGCGCGCGCCGGCGCCGGGCTGGCGTGCGGCGCGCGCTCGTGCCGCGCGCGCGCACACGTGCCGTGCGCCGGCGCCGCCGCCTGGCTGCTCGACGAGACCCGCTTCCAGGCGCTGTGTCCCCGACACCGGCCCAGCTAGGACCTGCTAGTGCGTGTGTGACAGTGACAGTGACAGTGACCTGTAGAGGCTTGTGCGGTGTCGAGAACGGACGGCCGGAGCGGTGAGAATCCAAATAAATGTTTGTACGAGTTCGACGTGTCTGTGAGATTATCTATTGGGAAGCGAAACTCACCGAATACCAAATGACTGTTCAGAAAAGATCTCATACATTCGGTGTCGAGGTATGAGGTTGTGAAAGAGTAGTGTCAGGTTTTTAGTGAGTTTTACTTGTCAATAGACAAATGTTTGTGACATTTTGACACATAAAGACTGTATGAAACTCTAACTAAAGGCGTAAATAATGATTTTGAATGACGCTTTTTCTTTATTTTGAAAAATCGTGTAAATTTGTAAAAATTTAAAGTAACTTGATATGCAACAGAAACGCGGCGGGCCCGCATGAAAACCGCTGCGCGTTCGAGTTATAAATTCTATTGATATTATGTTAACTTGAGATTTCTTACTAAATACAACCTCATATCATTTAAATAGAAGTCAAGAATTAGACCATTGTGTTTGATAAACTTAACTGAAATGTATAAGCATTTATTTAGATCCTGATCGCGTTCTGTTGGACAGTTGAGTGACTAAATCGCTTGCGCGCGCGCAACTCTTGTGATATGATTTTACTGCAACTCATGATTGCCCTTTTGATGTATTTATGTCTTAGACTATATTTTTGCGCTCCTTTTTATTTTAATAAGTTCGATTATTTTTTTTTGTAAATTTGGAAAGTACTCGACTCTGATGTAGGAATCTCTGTTACCTATGTTTTGACGTTTTAAGTCGATATTTATTAGAGAAGGGTTCTGGATAGCGGTTGCACCGTTTAAGGTGCGGTGTTCGGGTGTAAGTACATCTAGATACAATGGGTAACTGTTTAAGTGAATTATGTAATAGGTAATGCCAGTATTGAGTGTGCTTTGAGAGAAGATAATAACTGTGTGTCACTGCAGTTATTTGAAATAGTGTTACAGTAAGCAAAGAGAAACAATAGGCTCGGTATTTTGAGCATAGACCACCAAAATTGTCTTAGATTGCGGGTAACATTGTAGAAGGCAAAGATATGTGGACACATACAAAAAATAAAATATTGTGTGATTGCCATCTAAAGTAGCTGATTAATTGAGTACCTTGTGTTTCCAGCTACTTTGATTCATGCAATATAACTTGTATATGAACAAATAGTATCGCAATTTCAAATAACTACTGTGACACACTACATAGAGCTACTAAACCACAGTAGAAGTACACACAGTAGACCAACTTCAAACGACACCACCTACCAGTTCTAATGTCGTATGAGGTCGGTATATTACAACCCGGGTTCTGTCTTAACGGCGTGGGAATAAATTGAGCGGCAACCGCGCGCGACGGGCCTCATATATCGCTATGACTTTGTTTTCACTGCTGCCGCATGTCGCGCGTCAGTTGTGGTGCCTCTACTGCGGTCGATTTATCTAAGTCTACTACTGCCGTTTGATTCATAAGCAATAAAAGAATTTATATTTTTTTTAGACAATGTTTTTAAGAGCAGGCTGTGTGCTTGATGAGCGCGTTTCAGTACCGTCCGCTGCGAAACGAAAGGGAGTTCGCATAGCACAGAACCAGTCAAAATACATTCGAACGTAGTATTTTCTAGCTTACATAGTATTTGCGATGACTTAACAATCTGTCAACTGCGTGTGATCTGTCCCCTGTTTTCTCTCTCCCTGACTCGAAAGCTATACTTTCCCCGTAGGTGTAATGTCGTTGTGTCAAAACCAAAAATCCAACTTAATGCGGTTGCATTTTGGTCTATATTAATCACTGTCTGCTCTGTTGGTTTTCGCTGTTGAACGTGAAGTGCGGATATCCATTATTGACGTCCTCAACGTAACTAAACTAGCTGCTATACGTCATAGCTAATACTGTGGCTTACAGTCGTGTTCAATATTTCAAGGGCTTAGGGGAAAAACTGGTAAGGTCTGAATCCATTGATACAAAAATCAAAACCTGGCGGAAGAGACCGATAATCGAACCGGTACCTCTGGACTACTGGTCCAACGTGTTAATCTCACCACCACCCTAACGCCAAATAACCTTTCGAATTGGATTGTTTTCTTTCTTTTCGTTTTTTTCTGTAAGGTCTTTATTTTTTCAAATTGTTTTAGTCGAGCAATTAAATTACTTAGATCATCATATCATATGACTATTTAAAACTAGGGTAAAACTCGCTGGATCCTCTGCAACGCCACACAGTCATAACAACTGATTTCACACACATATAACGTACCTATATTATAAATACTTCCATTCCATTCTCCCATTCGCTTCGCTCGGACACGCTATCTCGCATAGATGTTACGACTAAGATATATGTATAGGCAAATTGTAGATAATGTTGACGTAATGTTTTATCCAATCTTCGAAATCCGCGAAAAAAACATATTGTACAGAATATTTTACATATACATTGAAAATTAACGGTGAAGATAGATGTAATTTTTTTTAGTAATCTGAATTTTAGAATTATGTAAATACGCCCGTTCTTGTAAATATAGCTGTAATGTATATAGCAGTTATGAAAATACTGTTTTTCTAAAGCAATAGGCAGTATTAAAAAAATCTAACTCAATGTAACTTGGTAAACCAAATGCAACTTTGTATGAACATTGTATTATTAAAATGTCTTCATATGCCAAAGTGTTTTAACCAGCAATGAGTCTACGTGTTATTTGCATAGATAATGGGAAAATTATTAACCTTGTGAGGCCCAATGTACAAAATTGTTGCGTTACGGTTCCTATAACAACTTATGATATAATATTGGTCAATATAACGATCAAGTGGTATAATAAACGATTAATATAATAACATTTGTTATAATTTCATATGGCATAAACCATAATGATATAGTATAATGATCATTTGATATAATACGTTTAAAGGCTCAATATACACACTCAAACTGCTCAAACATGAAAGTTAAATTGTAATAGAGTCATGGTTAGGTACGACGACGAGCGAAGCGAGGAGCAGTGTTAGGTTATCTTGCTAATATAAACGTTATATCAAATGACTTTTATACTATTTGAAATTATATCCAATGAAATTATACCTAATGTTGTTATATCAAATGAAACATATCAAATGTTGTTATATCTATTGAAATTATATGAAACGTTGTTATATCTATCATTACACACCCGTACAAAATAACACCAGTTTGTGTTATACGCACGCGTAAACGCCCCGTATACATTACGATCGATGTACAAGGTTCATTTAGTGCTTTCTATTGGTCTATACCATAGAACATCTTGAAAAAAAAAATCCTAGTTAAGGTCTCTACATGTAAAGAAATTGTACATTGGGCGTTATGGTTATTATGGGCCTTATGGTTTTATTTGGGTTTTGGCCTCACGAGGTTAAAAACTAAGGAAGCTACTTTGCTCGCGAGCGAAGACGAAAAATAAGTTGGATGCGTACACCGCCTATTGCTTTTCTAATTCAGTTCAGGCACCTATTTCGAAGTATACAGCAAACGTAACAATTTTCATATGAAATACAGTATTGCCGACGAAATGAGGTTTACATTACTGGCAGCTTCCAAGTGGCCTTGGCTATCTATAGCAATGTAACAGTAGTCATAGAAAATCTATAAAACAGTACATGTATATAGATGTTGTGATGTACCTTTGTTGGGAACTTAACAAGCTGACAAGTAAAATAAAAAATAAACAATGAAATTAAAATAGACTATTTTATTAAGCAATATAACCAAAAATATCACTGTCTCGAGACAAATATTACCCATCTTTACAGTGCGAAAGTGGATGTTGTGTATTGCGACAGGCCATGTTGCGGCCTCTTGTGCTAGACGAGAATGCATTGCGAGTATATACGGCATTTGACTGCTAAGTTGAATTCGCTAGACTTTTTCTAAAAAGTCAAGATGTTAGGGCAGTGAGGGTGAAAGATAATAATAATGAAGTGTGTAAGATAATAAAATACCTTTATGGAAAACCTACCTCCTGTATCCGTGGTATGGCATGCAGAAAATCCGAAAATTAATGTTTTGATTGATTGATTACAAGGCTTTTGAATACCTTTCTACAGTGTGACCAAAAAGAGTAGAAATTAAAAAGTGGCAATACTGTAGTGTCGTCTCTGTTTTCTTAGATTGATTAGAAAGGGACGACACTACAGCATTGCCACTTTTAATTTGTACTCTTGGAGAAGTCAAATTAGCTCCGGCTTGGCCAATATATTTTCACGCCACAACAACTTTTCATTGAAATTATATGATACCGGATACAACAACATTTAATATACCAATTATAATTCCACTGTGCATAATTTCGATTACTGTAAAAGACATTTGATAAATACGTTATATCCGCACGATGACCTAACACTCGTACTCGCTTCGCTCGTCGTCGTACCTTTGACCAACATTATGTCATAAATTGTTATAGCGACCGTTACACACCCCGCCACGCCACTATTAAGTATACAAACAAACACTTAAACCTCTTTAGTTTCTGCCTAATCAGAAATCCACTACAATCAAATGCTGTATTTTATTAATTTTGTGGAGTTGAATAACTTTGATCACTGTGAGTGATACTTTATGTATAACTATGTCCCAAATTGAATCATGATCATGATTATCGAAATATTTTACTCTAGATTGTCTCCTCCAACTTGTATACTGTTCCAAATATGTAAACCTCATGTATAACTGTTAACTAGGTCATTTATATGGAGACTGGCAAAAATGTTCCTGCCTCTGATATTTTGTTGTGTGATTATTATAAAGTATAAGACTAGAAGCTATATCAGCGCATTCATAAAAATTACTAACATTAGTACATACTATTCATACTGTAAAATATCAGGGGTAATTATTGTCACGATCCGCATCTTCATTGGTTGGACTATACTAAATCGTTCGCATAGGTTTGTAACAATGCAGTGATATTAAAAAATAATAAAGGCATTACTTTGATGTAATGTTATATTATATTTTATGTAAATCATACAACTATTCAGTTGCCATTTTAGAATCAAAACTAGTCTAATAATAGTATCTTGTGATTATTAAAAACTATTAAAAAAATCTGGGGTCTATTAAAAAATTTACAATTATCTTTTTAGCTTCGTATAGGTATGTCGGTCGTATATTGTTGATGATAAATTAAATACACAATAAAGTGTAGTGATTATACTTAATGGTTATTTGTACCAAGAATTTTACGCTTAAAATGTAACTTAAATACCTGAAATTGTTTACGGTGTCTGATTTTTGTGTGGCGCTGTCAAAACACTAAAGCCTAGGACTAGGACTAAGGATAGGGCATTGATTGAGTTTTAAATTTAAGACACGAGCATTTTACTTTATTGTCTCGTGGCGTGAATCTGAAATAAAATAATTTCATTTAATTTTACTTATAATATGCATGTAAGGTCAGTGGGATTTTATCTTGTGTTCAAAAACGTTTATAAAGGCGCATTTTTATGTATAATTAATATTTTGTATTATTAAGCGTCTTGCTCGAAAATAACGAACAATATCAATTATTTATTTAGTTAGGTTTAAGTTTGAAGTTTGTTTAAATTCGCATAATTTATATACTTACATTACAAAATTTATCAAAACTGCAATTAAAGTAAATCAATTTTTACGAAATCATACAATCTTCGCTAATAAAATCAATCGGACACAGGCCCGAAATCAGTGTTGCATAAAATTTGGCATATCGGATTGGAAACAGGTTCGAAAATGTATCATGTTTAATAAATCAAATTATACACAACCTATAATTTAACAATCGATGCTAAATTAACAAATAATGCTTTTTCTCAAACATACAATGAAATATCGTCATGACGTGCGTTAAAACAGGCTTCGAAGTGTCACGTTTCGGGCGGAACAATTCGAGAGAACTGTAAAGGAATTCCATACAAAATTGAAGGCCTAGGCCGGGAAGTATTTTTTTTAAACATGGCGTCTGTGTTCATTACCGGGCTGAACAGCTGAATTATGTTTTATTGAGTCGAGTATTTTTTTTTACATTGCATATGTTTGAGAAAAGCACTATACATGCCTTAGCCGTAAAAAGGGCTGCCGGCTTCGTATCACTATCCGGCCTCCCTACGGTTGGCCGTCGATACCTACTCAGCCGGCAAGCCCTTATTTCCCGACGTCTGAAGTAATGTACTATTATTCCAAGAATAACACATATTGTCAGACACACACACACATGACGACGCGGTTACTGTGGGACTAGATTGATTTGTGTGAGGTTGTCCGATATTATTATTCTCGGAGAGTAATATCAGAATCCCATTTTAGTTTGACATTACTATTCGGTTATTTAACACTCCTGTAGCGCGGAGATAATCCCATTAACGGGTTATACTCCCACACAAAGTGCGACTCACTGTCAGGGAGGGCTAAACAGTCCTGATACAGTTCAAATCATGTTCAGAGACCTTATTCCTTTTAATAACACTTGTTTTTTTCATATTATGACAAATATATTGATAATTTCAACCAACTTTTTGAAGTGAATAATACTTTTCTCCGAGTTCTAGGTAGTAACATAGCCATTTCATGCTTAGATTGCGTGTAGTCGAAAATAATTTGAAAAAACTAATTTTCTGCGTGAATTTTGTCACTTTCGAGTAGTTTTTGAAACAAAAATTATCAATGAAAAATTCAAACTGTAGGTTTCAAATATATACCATTAAATCCCAATAGCCCTGTTCTAGGTAGTAAAATTAATAATATGTTAAGAAACCTGTCTAAAACAATGAGCATTTTAAAAGGAATAAGGACTCTTAAAATATCCGAGAGTAAGCGTTAGTCTTGAAAGTTTGGTTGAACGCAACCTAAGGGATGTGGGTTTGGACAGGCCGTCTTAGGGTGAAGCGAGACGAGCGTAATTTGAGTCGCATAATTTCGGTCGCGCCATACTTAGTGTGACGTGTTCACGTGACATAATGTATGCGCGACCGAATTTACGCGACTCAAATTACGCTCGTCTGGCTAAACTCTTAGAGAATGTCTGAGCTACAAAAAAAAAACTTTGTTTTTTCCTAGGCCCTAAGGAAGATTGTGCTAGTGCCCAGTGTGACAAAAGGCGCCGGTTTTGACAGCGTCATCGAAATCAAACCGTAAACTTTCGGCATTTTCGTATAAGTGGATACGAGGAGCTCTAGCGTGCACGGGCGGTGGAAATAAATTAATCGTGTACTTTAATTCCATGAATAGAAGATAGACTGTATTTAGAGAAAATATTAAGGTACAAATTTACGGTAGGGAGATCTGGCCAGTTAGAATTTTTAAAATTTACGATACGACTCGTGCGGTTAGCAACCCGAAGCCTTGGTTTTGTAAATGGTGTACCTAAGTTTTTTTTTTCACTTGCGGCAAATTATTACTTTATTAAGCATGTAATTGTTATAAATTATATTTATCATGACATTATAAGCAAATTGAAATACAACATGTTTAAAATGAAACTTTATTTTTATTGGCACCATACACCTTGTGATCTGTAGATCAAATATATAAGGGCTTTGTCACACTTGCGAGTTGCGACCATGTTGTCTATATAATATCGATCGCAACTCGCAAGTGTGGTAAGGCCCTAAACAGGTTTAGAGAAATTGTGGCAAAAAATAGTATTGCATTGAAGCGATTTTGATGTGTAAAAATCTCTCGATAAAATGTCTAGAGCCGATAATTGCCACAATTTTTCTTTACCCAGATAAATAGACATTCGTCTAACTCTATATACCGGACGTCCCAAGAATGGCCCGGGACATCAAGAGAAAGTATATAATATAAAAGCTAGAATATTTAGCTGAAAGCAGACTTTATGTTATTTTTAAAAGTTAGTAATTCTGCATAGATTTTCTAAGAATTACTTTCTTAATTATTCGTCGTCGACGTCGTCGTTGACTCAAACATTTTACGTTGTTCCTTTCTTTTAACATACTATGTTACTTAGGAAGAATTTTTTTTTTGTCCATTCTTTCGATTTTTTTTTCACATTTAAATCGGTTCGATTCCCAGACAAAGTAAGTCATTCTTAGAAAATCCTTAAATGCAGAATTACTAACTTTTAAAAATAACATAGTGTCTTCTTTCAGCAAAATATCCTACCTAGGTACTTTCCCTTGATGTCCCATAGTCTTGGAACGCTCTGTATAAGAAATATTGTCAATACTCTTATCCACTCAATTGATTTTGGTAATTACGGATACCTGTCACCTTTCTTATTATATAAATAGAATCCAATTCAAAATTCGAAGCAATTGAGTGGTTATACAATTGGCGGCTTAGAATTAGCATGTTCTTGTAATTCATACCATTTGTTAGTCCTTTACATCAAAAACAGTTTTTTTATTAAATAAACTTCTATTGCGATCGTGATCGATCCCCTTTCAAAGCAATGCAGAAAAAAGCGATCAGACAAATTGCGACGACTAGAATTAAAACTTAACCTATTGACCGCCAAGCGGTCTAGCAATTTACCGTGCCACTGACGCCAGAGTAAAAAAAAAAAGATGTGCCCCAAAATCAACAGGGATTGAAAAATACTTGTAGCGGTTAGAATTACAAAGTTTTTGATCATTGAAATTTGGACGGCTGTGGCCGACGTGGCGTCAGGGGCACGATTTTTTGTTGACGGCCACAGCCGACTGTGGCGCTCAAAAGGCAAACAACGGTGGTTCATAACAAGAAACCTTCAAATTGATCCTTCGAACCGTAACAAGAACAAAAATCAGAGGCTGCGCCATAAAGCCTTATATTATCACACTAATATTATAAAGGCGAAAGATTATGTGTTTATGTGTATGTTTGTTACTTCTTCACGCTCAAACGGCTGGTCCAATTTTGATAAATTTTGGTATGAAGGTAGCTGACAGCCTGGATTAACACATAGTCTACTTTTTATCCCGAAAAATGTAGTGTTCCCGTGGGATGAGCGGGTAACAAAGCGCAGCGCAACTAATGTCACATATTCTAATTTGGCGTCTTAATGGCATGCAAAATGGCCGCCGCTCGCCGCGTCGCACGAAGTCATGGGGTCGGTAGTGCTTTTCTACTCGCGTTTCAGCTGTCAGGGACATGCCACGAACTCGGTCTTAGCGGCGCACGATACGTGTGTCTCGGTCTCTCGCTCAACCGCTCGCCGCGTCGCTGGTCGCGCGTCGTGGATATCCGCCGGTTTCAGCCCGGAATTAATTTCTGCGCGTATACGAATGTAACGTAAGTCGTTACAGTACGATTAAAATCAGTTAACACTTCGGCTTTTCGCCTAAATCCGGAGACGGAATGACACGAAATACATTACCGCGATTTCTTTTAGGTAGCATTCAATTTGAAGTATCATAAACGCAATGTATAGCACCTGCCAAGATGACATTACTAACCGGTAGACCTAAGAAATTTATTATGCAGAAGTGACATGAATTTGAACATTCATTATTTATTAAATAAAAAAAAAAAAAAGAATAAAAAAAATCATTTATTTCAGACCAATTTACGATCCATATTTTGTTTTGTTAGACAATTTAAAAACCTTATCATTAAGTTAGTGTCTTATTCTAAAATACTCCTAAAGCAAAAATAAACAGCAGAAAATTTAAGTAGGTACATCGTGGTTGTGAGAACGTAAAATAGCGAAATGTGCGCTTTACTTGCTCCTGCCTATAGCCACTTCGACCCAGTATTTCATGAGTGGGCAGTCGAGGCGTTCTGCTAATATCCCTAGCATGCTGTTGCTGCTGCCGCGCACCCGAGCTATCAACGAAGCAATTCTTTTCCGCCTGATGGCATAAAAGTCGTCTGTACGCGCATCGGCGAACATGCCTGATGCACTGCAGTGCCTCGGCAGCCTCAGCAGCATCCTAAGGATATTATTGTATTGGACACGCAAAGTGTTGTATGCCCTTTTTGTAAACTTCACCCACAGGCTGCACGTGTAGAACGATTGACAGTATGCTTTAAAAAGTGTCAGCTTAACTTGTTCATTACATCGTGCAAACCTGCGGGCGAGCATGTTACCGCGCACCGCCATCGCTCTTCTCTCCCTCTCCAGGTCAGGGTCGTCACTCAGGTCTTCTGTGACAATGTGCCCTAGATACTTAAACCTGTCTACCACTTTCAGGAGAACTCCGCACAGCATGACCTCAGGTATAGTAGTCGGGTTGTATTTTTTCGCCTTGAAGACGACCAACTCACTTTTCGTTGCATTGTACCTGAGACCATGCCGCTCAGAGTAACCCTTACAAATGTCAATTAGCCGCCTTATTGAGTCAACCGAGGGCCCCAGCAGTACCATGTCGTCCGCGTAACTTATGTTATTAAAACAGACACCGCCTATATGACATCCTACCCGGGTACTGCTGAGCTCCTCGATCAACTCGTTAACATATAAGTTAAACAGAGTGGGTGACGTCAGCCCCCCCTGCCTAACCCCACATTGAAGCCTATACTCTTCCGACTCTACCCCAGCCCATCTCACTCGCTTTACCTGATTGTTGTACCAAAACTTTAAGAGCGCTACATACTCCCTAGGCAAGCTTGTCTTAGATAGTTTGTCCCACAAAACGTCATATACAACCAGGTCAAACGCTTTTGACAAGTCCAAAAAACACCCATAGACGGGTGTGTTTCTATCCTTGTAATACCTAACCGCCTGCTTAAGGCACAAAATTGCACTCTCCGTTGACAGACCTGGCCTAAATCCAAATTGAGCATCGTGGAGTTTGATATGCTGACAAAGTTGTGCGTTAAGCAGGCCGTCCAGGACTTTCGCTAGGACAGTCGCTAGCGAGATAGGTCTGTAGTTGGCTGGGTCTGACAAATCCCCCGTTTTATTTTTTATAAGCGGTATGACCACCGTCCTGGTCAGTTGCGAGGGAAGGTAACTGTGCCTTAGACACAGGGTGTAAAACATTGCCAGCGTTCGAGGCATGTGCGCTCCAGCATATTTGAGATGCTCAATGCTGAGACCATCATGTCCTGGCGACTTTCCTCTTTGCATGTTTCTAATAATAGCGTCAACTTCCTTAGCCTTAGTCACAGTACTCGTGCCCATGATAGCCTCAGCATTACTCACCTCTACCTCATCCGCTGCTATGAGTGGACTCACTGAAAACAAGCTTTTAAACTTATCTGCAATGCCCTTAGCTTCACTCACGCCACCCACGCTCACAGGGACACTCGCACGTAAATTATGCTTGTTTGTGTTCCTCCAGAAAGCTTTAAAATTCTTAGCTGCCCGGTTAGAGGCCAACAGGTCACATTTAATTTGCTCCTGCCGGTCTTGGCACCATTTTAACCTAGACTTAAAAAACTTCCTGCTTTCACACATTTCATCGTATAATGGTCCACGCTGAGGCTTCCTTGCAGACACCCAAACCAGAAACTTAAGTCTTGCATCCCTATGAGCGTCGGCTACGTATTTATTCCACCCTACTATGTATCTATTATGCCTGTTATTACCACCTACCTTTTTACTTGACTTACAGGCCGCCTCCGTCAGTGCAGTTATTATGCAATCATACATATTGTCTAAAATTCGCGTATGTTTCGGGTCATTGCATAGGCTATCTGCACATGACGTTAACTCGACCGGAAAGTCAATCTCTTTCAGTTTTTCATTACATAACTCGCTATAGAGCTCTATTTGAGAATCCTGCCTCTCCCCCCATATAACTCCCTCGTGCACTGACCTGACCGGCAAGAGATCACAATGAGTCACGTTTAAATTACAAATAACCTTGAGCGGCAGGTGGTCGGACCAATACACATCATCTATTACCTCCACACTACTCACTGTATTCTGCGCTGCCTCTGTAACAATGCAGTGATCCAACCACCTGTTACAGCCATGGGACTCGCTAGTAAACGTATATGTTGCCGACTCGGCGCCTAGCAACTTAATATCTATACAACTCCATTGCTGTGTTTCACAAAACTGAAGCTTCCGGTTCGTGTCTCAAGATGGCCGCATGCGTTTAAGTTTCGTTGTTCATTATTTATTCATTTTAGTTGTTCAATGTGAAATGATAGTGTATTGTGCAGTGATCTAACGTATGAGTGAATAGCTAATGAAGAATTCAACTTGAAGCGTTCATAGCCCTTCCTGGGTCAAGGCCCGATAGTCCGCGTGGTTTTTTGTAAATCGCTATCACTTTACAAAAAGCACGATTTTTTCAACTCACCGTACAAAGTGGTATCAATCCTCTATCTAGTCGCCTAGTGCGATTGGCAACGAGACATTGGCAGTAATGGTCGCTTAACTGTGACCGGTTGCCATTTTAAAAAAAATAGAATAGAAAGCTATACTTGTATACAATATATGTGACTGTGTTTAGTAAAACGTCCCACTTTGTCGATTCTAGTTACGGAGTTACGGGCAGTTTAGTGAAATATGGCAAAACCTACCGAAAATCGGCTTTCAATAAAAACTGATGGAACATACTGTAATGAAGCTATGATTTTGATGTCGACGCATAAATGTCCTATTTAAGCACTTTTTTAGGGTCTCAAAGTTTAGTGCCTAGCGTCCCACTTTGTCGAATATCTGAAAAAATTGTCGATGTCATATTTGTGACTGTTTTAGGGAAAACTTCCTACTTTGTCGATTTGGAGATATGAGTAGCTCCTTATACTACAGAACATAAGCTATCTTATGGTGAAATAATTATGTCTCTAGGTACTATAGTTATTTTATAAAAAAATCTTCAAGTTGCAAATGTGAAAAAGGGGACAACTGAGAAAATGTTGGTTAAAGTTTGGGACGGCAAAAAACACACTTGTTATGGAGTGGTTGGCATCAAATTGTTATACTTTAAGGATTTCAAATTAGTCAAAATCATGTATGTAACGTTAATAGTTTGAATGTTACTGGAGGCTTGAACATAAAAACAGAATAAAATATCTCCAAATTGAAAATTTTAATAACCGATTTCAACCGATTTTTGTTGATATTTCATAAACTGCTTGACCGATTTTGATAAAATTTACATGGGACCATCTCGAAAGTATACCCTATCAAATACGAAAAGAATTTTGTAAATCGGTCATATCTGTAAATTGATAACTCTATGTGAGAGATGAGGGATTCACGACAATTACCGAGGTTGACCGAAGTGTTAACTGATTTTAATCGTACTGTACTGGTGTTTGGGAGTGTACATTTTTTTGTAAATAATGTTTTAATTTCATGTTTTTATATTATTACTAGCTGCGCCGCGCGGTGTTACCCGCTCATCCCACGGGAACACCACATTTTTTCGGGATAAAAAGTAGCCTACCTATGTGTTAATCCAGGATGCCAGCTACCTTCATACCAAAATTTATCAAAATTGGTCAAGTCGATTAAGCGTGAAGTACACATAAACACACTCACAAAATTTCGCCTTTATAATATTAGTCATTTTCAAAAACATGTACTCAGTTAGGGCTTTAATTAAAACAAAACTTAATTAGGTAATTCCTTTGTGTCACGATAGTTACCCATATCTTTTGTATGAGTAACTTTCGTAACACAAAAGACGCAATCGTAATTTAGTTTTTATCAAGACTATGTACCTGCATGTTTTTGAAAGTGCGATTCTTTAGGTTATAGAACTTGTAAACGCAACTGCTAATTTTCAATATCAACCTGCCCAATATGCATGCTGCAATCGTAAAAGGAACAGGTCGCGACCACCCCCCCGCCGTCACACTTCCAGTCGGCCCCGTACGCGATGCTCCCGTGCCGCGAGTACGCGACCAGCGCGGCGAGCTGGTGCCCGAGCACCCGCAGCCCGCCGTACATGCAGGCCGCCAGGGCCGCGGGGGCCGAGGGGTGCCACTTGAGCCGCCACACGCCGCCGCTCACGGGGCTCTCCGTGACACACCGCTTTAGGTTTCTGTTGTCCCAGAGGCGGACTTTTTCGTCGTAGCTGAAATAGGATTATATATTGTGTACAAATGTCCTTAAATTAATAAGAAGAGAATAAATGTCTTTATTTAACATGTGAAACGTTGAGGGATTAACGCGGTTTTGTCCACAGAGATAAAATTTGAATATTCATTATTATTCATTCAGCAAATACGCCTTCCCCGAAGGGTGCCGAAGGACAAGCAGAATACAGCTGAATCCGCGAGAGAAATTTAGAAATTAAATCATTTATTGAGTAAGTAGGCTTCAAGGACACTTGACAAACCAGATTTTACAACAACAGTCATTTTTCAAGAAAAGACCCCGTTGAGAAGAAACGCGATAGTAAGTCATTTTTCATCAAACTTTGCTCGTAAACAAGGGCTTACATGCAAGAAAAGCCGGCGGTAAGTCATAAATTACGCCCTAGGGCGGTAAGTAATTTTAATCACACTAAGTGATTACATGCTAGAAAATCGGGCGGTAAATCGTATATACCGCCCTAGGGTGGTAATTCGTATATTACGCCCTAGGGCGGTAAGTAATTTTGGTATTGACTACTACTACTTATATTTTATTTCCTCCAAAGTGTGATGAAAAACGTCGTACGTGACTCTGGTGGTAAAGGAATTCCTAACTCGTGTCAGTAAAGCCCTCGCCTTTGGCTTCGGGCTTCTAATAGACACTCGTTTGTAATTCCTCGTTTACCACCCTTGTTACGTAATGTACTATTTCGTAAACTACAGAGCACTCTAGCTTTGCTTGCGATGTCAGGAGAATAGCAGGCATAAATTTCATTGACTGACCTGCCTGTAAGGAGCTGGTGTTCCACGTCGACGTGGCTCCTGATGGCGGTGACGCCCGCCTCGTGACTCCGGTTCGTGGTCACCGCGGCATCGGGCACGCGGATGTCGTAGCTTTTGAACATGCAGTCGTCTCCACCTGAGGATATATAGTTTAATTATAAGATAAGCGTCTATTGTCAAAACTGTGTACAAAAGATCATACTACATCACACTAATATTATACCTAAACGCGAAAGTTTGTGAGTGTGTTTGTAAGTTTGTTACTTTTTCACGCTCGGCTTGACCAATTCTGATATACATAAGTTTTGTTTTCGTATGAAGGCAGCTGACACTGGAATAACACATGGGCTACTTTTTATCCCAAAAAAATAAGTGTTCCCATGGGATGAGTGGGTAACACCGCGCGGCGCAGCTCGTATATAATAAGTATTCTGAAGTAAGTACTCATCCAGTTCTCCTCGTATAGCCTCTATGGCTAGACGCTTTCTTACATTCACCCAGGCTTGTAAGGAAAAAGCAATCGTACTTAAATAGCAAATGATATTGTTATTTTACCTGAATAAAACACATCTGGATTCCAATAATTGAACGCACCAATCCACGCCTCGAAGCCGTGACTCTTCCAAGACCCAATCTTCAGCAGACCTCCGTCAACGATCTTAAACACGGTCACACTCCCCGCAGAGTCGCTCACCACAACCCTGGGCTCCCCAGACGTCTTGTTTGTCGACCAGTCCAGAGACAGCGCCAGCACATCTTGACCAATCGACTCTTCGAGCCATAGCTTCAAACTGTAACTACCATCATCGTCGTGTAGTTGATATAACTGAAGCGATCCTTCTGCAGTAACAACGCCAAGGACCGGGTGGTCCTGGATGGTGTGGTAGCACCATTTTTGGTCTAGGATGCCGGATGTGTCGACTGTTTGGATGGGGTTCAGATCGACCGTATTTTGGTCGATTTTGAAGAGATATGTTCTTCCTAGACGGGTCTGTTTGGTTGACTGTTGATCTAAATAACAACATCGATATGAGGTTATTAGGTATTCGACGCTATAATTAATTACAATGCCTGTCAATAAAATTAAGATATACTAATCATGAGATTAAATTTTTCACGAGTCTTGATAACTGAAGTGAGCGACAGCATCATTACAAATACGGGCATTTTCTATAGGCTCTGCTTGGCCCCACGTTGGGCGCCATAATATTGATCCCACTAGGAACCTGCGTGTCTTCTGTCCATGGTTAAATGTCCATGCAATAAGTTGTCATGATATTTTTACTAGATTGACTTGCAATCTGAGATCTACTGCCGCACTGACTCAAACAGGCGTTAAAAATTTGTACCTACTTAATTTTAATGACTTTATAAACCGTATCTTCACTCCATTTTAGAAACAGTTCAAAGAAACACAACCGACCCACAGACAGATGGGCATGGGTATCCTCAGCACTTTTACCGTTCCACAAATTCAAAAACCAGATACTAACAAAATAGTATGGAAAGTAGTAAGGACACTTGACGACTTTGGTAAATTGAAATTTCGGCAAACAGTTATGGAAGAAAGCTGGATCAAAATAGGCTTGAACACTTTCATCCATAAGTTTAATAAATTGTTTAACGAAAGCTTCAGGAAAAAGAAAATAAAATTAACACCCAACAGGTCTAAAATACAGGGTTGGGCACATTAAGTGTCCTAGTCGTACATCTTATTTTTTTTTTCTAACGTAATGGACCATTTTTTAACGTGTATATATGTTTTTAAATAAAGAATTTATTCGTTTTTATGATTTCTAGACTTTATCTTCATTTTTTTCGTTTTTGTTTTGTTTTCAACAATGGACGCGAAACGTGAGCTCGTCGATTTGTACAAGAAAAAAATTCGCCCGTGCGAGATATTAAGGAAACTGAAACATTTAAATATATATATAAGGTTCATATCGCGGACCATCAAGCGATTCAAAGAAACAGGTTCTTCACGAATCAGGCCCAAACCTGGACGTAAACCATCTGTTAGCGTCAAAAAAGTAATCAAAAATGTTCGTGAGCGTATTAGGCGTAATCCAGCCCAAAGTGAAGTAAACTCGCGAAAGATATGAAAATATCCCGACGATCAATGAGTCGTATATTACGACATGATCTTGGATTGAAGGCCTACAAGAAACAAAAAAATCACGGATTAACGGAAGCCCAGAAAAAAGCTAGAGTGAAAAAATGTAAGGAGATAAATCACGGATTAACGGAAGCTCAGAAAAAAGCTAGAGTGAAAAAATGTAAGGAGATACTAGCATGGCACGAGGGCGATGACATATTTTTTTCCGATGAAAAAATGTTTCAATTACAGGATAGCCACAATCAACAAAATGATCGTGTGTATGGCGTATCGTTGAGGGACATGGAAGAAGAAGCTTATTCAATCTTACCTCGCTAAAAGAAAACAGTTCTTTGAAGTTAAGTGGGTCCAAGACAGCAAAGAAAGCATCCACAGATCAAGGGTTAGTAAGTTGGCAAGGGGCGTCCCACAAGGATCTATTTTAGGTCCAATCTTTTTTATGACATGACTTTTTTTACACACCCTTTTTGAATGACGCTAAAATGTTAAAAATGGCAGCCCGTCAAGAACTTATGTTTGCTTGCTTACTCTTTGACACGATAAATACAAAACGCCCTCCTATCTCTATAAGAAACTCACGTGGTTCTCAAGCGATAGCAGTAACCAACGAATTCGATAATCACGCGCAATTGTATTGCAGTGCAGTTCCCCCGACACCGTTCAGCCGCTTTTAAAGGGAGTTTCCGACACCGAGCAACGAAAGGTTGGAACAATATACCTCCACCTATTCGTAAACTAAAAAACAAATGGAATTTTAAATTAAAATATCGCTAACATCTTTTAAATTTGCAGAAATTAAACACTTAAAGTCCCTTATCAACTCATTTAACGAAATTATTTTTATTAATTTTACAATTTTTTTTCTGTTCTGGTTTTGTTTTCGTCTTTAAAATCGGTTACAGTATCCTTGCTATTACTCATTTTTGTATAATACACGTAAATTCCAGCAATTTCAACTAACCACCGCAATCAATCTCACACTTATTTCACTCACACTCATACACACAAGCACTCTCATCCGTAAGCGTTGCAACGGCGAAGCTTTGTTTTGTTTTGTAAGGTCCTGGCAGAATACCAGAGAAGTGGCTTGCTGCTTCATTATGCTGAGTCAGCGCCTTTTCTCTGCCACGACACATGGTTTTTAAAATGTTATATACTTGTCCTAGTTTTAAGTAGCATGTTTCGACTGTTTTCTAATATTTACTGTGTCTAACCATGTAAGTTGTGGATACGAATAAAGGATTTATCTATCTATCTATCTTTTATCGTCTTTATAAACGATTTAATAACATTTATGAAGACAACCATTCAGGGCACAAAACTTGTTATCTTCGCTGATGACACTAACGCCATAATATCAGCGGAGAATATGTCACAGCTGAATGACAAAGTTAATTTTGCTTTGGAAGCCCTACATGCCTGGTTTTACCAGAAACAACTTGACGCTAAACTGTTCTAAGACCATTACTTTTTCGAACCACCTCGAGAAATAAAGACACTTTAGAAATTTTATCCCATGGAGTGCAAATCAACCAGGTAGGTTCAGTCAAATTTCTTGGTGTCTGGATTGACTCGAATCTTAATTGGAAGGATTAACTGTCGTTTCTAGTGAAATCCATTAGCTCGGCCTGCTACGCACTGAGAAGCCTCAGGGAAGAGTTATCACTGTCTCAGCTAAAAACGGTGTATTTCGCTTTGGTAGAATCCAAACTGAGATATAGTATTAAGTTCTGGGGCAACAGTTTCCAATACAATATCCAATCTGCATTCGTGAGTCAGAAACGAGCGATCAGAACAATGGCCAGAATACCTCAAACAACATCCTGTAAAAGTTACTTTTCTGAATTTGAAATCCTTACAGTTCCTAGTCTGTACATTCTCATAGTCCTGAGTGCAAACTTTGGATGAGAGGCAAAAGCGACTGGTAACCAGAAGGACGGATTTACCGCAAACGATAAACTCTAAACTCAGAATTGTCAAGCACTCTGCGAGCTACCAGGCAATTGCTCTCTTTAATAGGTTACCCGTTGAGTTTAAGTCAGTTACGAGTCTAAACAAGTTTAAAACTAATTTGAAGGCATTTTTGTTAAGGAAGTGTTTTTATTCAGTGGACGAGTTGGAGCAGGACATTCAGTGAAGTAGAATCATTGGTAATAATTAATTAAATTATTTGATTTTGAATTGTAGATTATTAAATAAGTTGACATGAATTTAGATTTTTGAATGTGTGGTAATTATTTATTTTATTTTATTGTATATTATCAAGGATTATACATATGGATTGACAACCTCATACAGAAAAACGTACTCCAGAAGAAAGCTCAAATACCGTCTTATTTCTAGATGGCGCTGATTATAAGACGTAGATGCGCAATGTTTTATTAAAACACATAATAGATGTCATTGTCGCTAAGCGTTATACCAAAAAGAGACAGCGTGGTATCTGTATAGTTCTTAACTAGATGGCGCTGAAACTACTCGTGTTGATTTCTTAACCACGAATAATCAAGCAGACTGCACGTCTAGCATTAACTTTGACACGCGACTCATGTCGCGCGAGATAGCATCATCCGTCACTATCTCATAGTACTGTACAGATAGAGACAGGTAGTTTATCTCGCGCGAGAAAGAGTCGCGTGTCAAAGTTATGCTAGCCGTGATCGTTATTGAATAGGTACAGCCAACGTCATAAGTCATAAACGTACGTCCGTACTTTCCTAGCGCTCCAATGATATCATATCTATATCATACATTAGCCAGAACTACCTATACGACAACCCGTTCAGAAATTCGTGGCCATTTATGTTCGTCTTATTACATTGAAATAAGTAGGTAATCAAAAGTTTACCTGATCTCACGGAAAAAGAGAGATGGCAAACTCATTGCGCAGTAATGACTACTATGCAATGAGTTTGACACGACTAATTTGTACGAGAGATTAGGTATACCTATATTTATAATTATTACCCTTTGCATTAAACTATTTTAAGTAGGTATTACATAAGTACCCGAGTATATTAATACTACGAGTACTAATACTGGCTTAGATAGTAAATAATACATTCTGCTAGTTATTTTTATTGTATATCTTTATTATGAACAATGATCAACGAAAGCACACCAAAATTTTAACACACTTTAACAACATACGGCACACTATAAAGTTTAATATGAAGAAGTAATTATAAATACTAGCTAAGCCCATTTTATTCCAATTGGTCTTTGGTCAAAATATCTCACTTCATTATATACAAAAATCGCTGAATCGCGATTATTTGTGCTTTAATTTGACGTAAGCCATTCTTATATAGGTAGGTAGCCATAATAAGACTTGTCAATTTCAATCTTCCCCCTCATGTGTTCCGTACTGAAAGAAACTTTAGGAATCTTTAATCAACACTTTAAGCACGCCAAGAATAGAGTTTTCTCTACGAATTGAGTCTTCTTTAAACCAATTTTTTTCTTCAGCATATATTTCTAAAAGCTTTCGCTTCCGTCTTTCTTTTGGCGTTATGCCTCTACTACCATACCAGTGAGATTTTAATTCTGGTTCATTGCATTACAGATGATTTCAACTGAAAATTCAAATTCCACCCATAATTTAATCATAAAATTCAGCGCTTTAGATGCAAAACTTCAATACTTTCTAAAATTAGTATTTGCTTTGGCATAACATGTCATTCATTACCTAAAAAATATAGAACCTATATGAATTTGAGGTAATAGCATGGCAGCACGCTATTTAAGCCTTTTCTTAAACTGTTTAAACTAAGCAATCTTGTGATGCTAACCTTGTCAGAATAAAATAATGTTCTTACAATGAAGGTTTAGGATTGTCATTTGAAAACTATTTATTAACCAGTCATAAATTGTGACATAAACCTCCCTTAAGCGGAACGTAAATCGAAAATAGCAAAACTATATTACAATAAGCATCAATCAAAAACTAATGACATTTTCATGACGTTACATTCAAACTGAAAGAGACAAAACATCATTTGACAGTATATCACACTTACCTATAGCACTATGGCCAGTACATGGCCAGGCTTACTTCAAAGGCTTGACTTGAAATATTTCATCCATAATAAATACTTATTCAACCATAAAAGCCTTAAAAGCGAAAAATTACCCTCAGTGAAAAAACTTCTCAACATATCAAAAATTGTAAAAGCACAACGTGGAAACGCCATCTATTGTCAACAAGGTATAACATTACAACACTTACAAAACTCTGCAAAAGTTGTTAATTATGAACACCGTTCTATTTCGTTTATGTCGCTACTGAAACGCCGTTTTAATTCATTTTGATACATACGGAGGCATCTAGTTCCCCGACGCTAAAATCTTTATCGGCGTACGCTCCTTACTATGAACATCATACTTCCTTACCTTTTATCTTCCTTGATATTATTGAGTAAAATTTTACAAGAAAATAGATTTTAGAATGTGTAATTAATATAGGACTAAATTTATTGTTGATTATTTTAACTTGTATAAATAATAGTATAATCAATTATTAGTATAAATAGTCTAATATAAGCTAGATTGTTAAAGTGTACCTGATTTGTCTTCTAATGTAAATATTCAAATGCAATGTATATTGTTTACTGAATAAATAACTATGAACAAAACAGCAACCGAATTACCTTCATCCTCCTTCTCCAGTTGGTAGGTGCCGCAGACAAGCAAGTCGTGCCAGGGCTCCACGGGGCACCACTCCACGGAATCGGCGCTGTAGCCGGTGTCCCACCGAAGTTTCGTAGTCCACGTCGCCATCTGCGCACACGCAATAAAATATTGTTTTAGTAATAACTAAAACAAGCTTGTTCATTTCTTTAGTCTTGTCTCGGATTACGCTACTGAATTAAATGTTTATTGTTATGTAGTCAAGACCAGCTTACAAACCTGAACTCTTCATACTTTTTCCAACCATGGCAAAAATTTAACACTACCTTAGAAACCGACAGAGCCCGCCAAGTGAGTTCGTTATTGTTAGGTACAGTTCGCTCGAGTAAATATTACGATTACGAGCGCCTAATAGACTAGACGGGTTGTTGTTCTTGGTTATGAAAGTATTATAGGTTCGCCATATTTCTCCATCGGTCTGTCTATGTACGCGTAGCAAAAAGTTATAATTTGACATGGGTGTAAAAAAGGAAAATGGTAATTAAAAGGGATAAGTGAGTAAGGCTAGATTAATTTTATAGGATAAGATTTGGGAATTCTATTAATTAATAATAACTAAAACAAATATTCTACTATTTTAAACCCATTTATTAATAGTAATATAATAAAAATATGTCCATACATGAATAAATACAGCCGACTAAAGCTATTTCTCATAAACTGTAATGAATTTAACATTTATTTCACAATCGTTTACATTTAATTTGCTAAAAATTTGTACTGTTTCATGGTTCATTACTTACAATTACTTTGAAAACTTTGACAATTCATAAAACAGCTATAACGTATAGAAATATCAGTAGGAGACATCAATAAAAGAAATCGAATGGAAATAAATATAGAGGAAAAATCTATCTATAAAAAATATCGATTGAAATGGACTCGAATTACGATTAGTTAGTTTAACATTGAAGTAAGTACTTTATTCTTTAATGGTAACTTATTTTATACATTTAAAAACTATTTCGTAATTTCTCCTTACAACTAGCGTTATACTAAAGGTATACTTTTACGGCAGTTGGACCAAAATGTTTCCTACAGTTCTTAGTATTCCAGATCTTTCGGTGGCTGCACAAGTGCACACTGTCAGTAATTAATGACAATATTATGTATATATTGCTATCGTCACGAGGACAAGACAATATACTCATAAATTATGCTTGTTACTGGTAGTAGATGCCACCATATTGCCATTTTATTTATCAACAACCAAAACACATGATTTTAGCATAAACACCAAATTAAAACTAATAAATAAAAATTATCCTCAATGCCTTATGGCATTATAAATTACTTTTTTAAATTTCGGTAACTAAAATTATGTTGAATGAAATTTTACTAGCATAACAGAGTGAAAAGAAATTTGTGAATGCGACTGTAAAAAAAAAATGTAACGTGAAAATGGCTGCTCTTTCGGTCTATATGAAATTGTATTCACTATTGTGAAACAGCTATTCATGACGCAAAGAAAATGTGGCATTTTCTTCGTGAACAGCAGAGTCTCGGTCGATAAAAGTTGCGGAAAATCCTAGTTTTTGATAAACAGAATCTTTACAGTCACGTGTATAGCTCAGTTAGTTTACAATTCACTCTCATAGGATAGTTGTTCGTCTACATTAACTCAAATAAAATAATATATTAGGAATCTGCAATAAATCAGCTGAAGGGCGAAAGTTCAGAAATAGTAATTAAAATTAAAAATATATATACAACTTAAAGCTAAGGCTAATAATTCAAAATTATCAAACAATGAGCACTTTATCTTATTTTATGTTATTCTAATTTGAGGTCACAAGATTGGCTATCATTAATGATTCGACACTTTCTGAGCAACAACGCCAATAACTATCGTAACAAACCCACGTCAAAATAATATCAAACTGCATTGCTCCAAATAAACGCACCAAGGAATCTTCTCCTAAGGCTCTCAGATCACAATATTCATGAAACTATATTCTCAATCTGCCTCACTCTCATTGCAGGCAACTGAATGGATTGGTAACTGAAATTGTGCATTATAATTGATAGTTTATGCCTTTAGAGCCACTAGACACAGAAAGACAAAATGTTTTTTTCTGGTTCATTATTTCTAAAATTAATTTTATTGACAGTGTCTGTACTCTTTTATACTGTAATATTGTGTTTGGTGATTATAAACCTGGTATATTCCTGGCCAGTAAATATTAAAATACTGTAGAAAATTGATGAGGCTATTTGACTAATACTAGACATTTCATGTGACTTGGACTTGAGTCTCAAACTAGTTATAATGAGTATCTTGTGGTTAGTTACTTAAATTACAGTCCAAAAGGCAAGAAGCAAGCTTTTTTACTGATTTAGTCAAAGTAATAACACTAAAATGGCCTTCGACATGACTGAATTCAAAGTGCAAAATTTAATCATCAGCATACATTTAGTGGCAATGACGACTGCGATCGACGATTTTTCGTTTTTCCTATAACACCTGGGATTACTTTATATACACGTGGTCAGACATGTGGCTTCTATATGCGTCAACTTGTGGTTGACAATTTACTCTTACAGATCATCCCACTTCTGATTTAGACTGATGTTCGATTGATCGTGCTTCTTGTAGAAGTAGTCTTTGTCACATCATATGTCCATAGATAATAATATATCAAGTCTAATATGAGCTTTGGTTAATAGCGTTAAGCTCACTCCTTGCCCTTTAGACTACAGGTGACTAAATTATGGCTGCATTACTTCAATATCATGAAACATCAACATCACAAAATACCAAAGGTGTCTTAAAATATGCTTACTAAACATTAATAATATTTTATTTTATATATTGTTTGTCTGAGGTAGATGTTCACAATAAATGTTTCGATCACAGCCTGGCTTTTCAGGACAGCTAAACTGAAGTCACTCAAATGGGTCTCTCTCGTGGCATAGCTTTCAAAATACAGTCAACATTTTTATTTGTAAATACATGACACTGAATTACAAATCAATTGCTGAGGTTATATTGACATAAGCTCAGTTTGGTATAAAATATACAGAATTATTAGAGAACCACCACTCTTGGTGAAACATATTCAATTGATGGATGAACAAACTGATATTAAGTGAAAGAGACCCAGTTCAGTTTATACTTATTAGTTATTTAAAGAGAACATAAGTAACCCAGGAACTTAAGTTCTACTAATCTCCGAAACTAAATGTGCTATGAAGGCTACATTATCACACTGCATCTTGAATCAGGCATACTACGCCGCTTACGTTTTCCGCGCAAACTAACAATTTTATTTTTAGCGTGTTTTTTTTTTGTAGATCAATGCCAGATTTTTTTCTGGTGACAAGATTTGTAACAATTATTACAGTACAAAGCCTGAAATTTCAACCACAAATTCTTTAAATCCTGCCCTGGCCTTCATTGATGCAGTGGACAAAGTACATAGTATATTATGTATATAGTAATAGGAAACAACTGCCAAATTGTCTTAATTTACTTATTACTATTCAACTAAATGACTTTAACTGCAGCTATATATCAACATGATGAAATTTCGCACCATGTTAAACTGTAAATATACATATAGTAAACTATACTAATTTGAGAGTTTTATTTTGAATTTATATCTTTAGGCCAGCACTAACATACACTGCTTTAAGCTTTGACGCCCGGCCAGCCGGGACTTCGGCGACAAGCGGTTGAGCGAGAGGTCCGAGCACGGTGGCCATACGAGTGAGCAAGACACTCGTATCGCCACTGTCGGCGCCGCTTGCCGCCATAAGAGTGAGTGAGACACCATGCTCGGAGCTTCCACTTCCACCTAAGGCCGCTGTTCGCCGCTGCCGCCTTAGACCGATGTCGTGGCCGGGCGGTGATAGGTCAGAATTACGATATCTTAGATATTTTGATTATTTGTAGGGTCCTTTTTATGTGCTGAATCTTTGTATATTCACACTTATCATAACAAGTTTTAGCCAAAATTACTGATTGAACAAGGTTGACTATAACAGTCAACTGTAATTACATCTCATAGAAAAAGGAGACACTTAGCTAAATGTTTACCAAATGTAACATAGTATCTCTTTCATTACATTCTCAAATAGAAAAGACACAAACATTAATATTTCACAATTGTGGACAAGCTGTTGTACCTGTATTGAAACTAGTATGTAGTGCTTTGCCTATTTTTTAAACAAAATTCTGAAAATTCCAAAATTTTCGAAATTCAAAATGAAATCTTTTAAATTTAGTCTAAGTACCCTGAATTATATTTTCTTTTTATTTCTAATAAATAAGACCCTAACTTTTGTTATGGCAGCATTATTCTTATTCTGTTAATAAATAAATATGTGCCATACCATTTTAAATCTTAATCATTTATTTAATTACCTCGACGTTTCAAACATGATGAGGGACTCCGTAAAATCACATTTGAAATTCTGAGGTAATCTTTGAACACGCTTAAGTCCTGTTTAGATATAAAACGGATTTTTTAGCTGGTTGAAAGCAGGCATTCGATTCTCTAAGAATTTTTGTCTCTACATATTAATAAAGAGTGGAAAGAATTGTTTTGTTAACTATTTCTTTGTATCATTTATAACAAACGAACACAAGTCATCTTGAGACAATCCTTCGTAAAATCTGAAAATAAGAATACTGCTGCAAAATACATTTAAGTTCTATATCAATAAATGTTAGGGACACATTACCAGAAGAAATATTATTATTAGTATACTTGAGACTTACACTAATATACTTTTGACTGCTGCATGAGCAATAAATAACCTTTTCTGCGGGACCTGGCACAAACCTTCAACATAATTCCTTGACAACTAAGTTACGGTATATACTGCATGATTGGACAAGCAAACATGCAGCCCGTGGACCCATGGACCATGAGACGTACAATTATTCCAACAGAATATAGCTTGAGAAATTATGCAGCTCCCGTATTGCCAGTTCTATGGCAGTCATGCAAACAATTTGTTCCTGAGGTATGCTAAAATTGACTGTGTCGGTGTTGAAACGATAGCTTTACTGCCGCGCAGATCGCTCCGTTTCAATCAGGCACTCCCTGACAAGAATACGCGCGTGGACGATCCCGCGCTTCAAGCGCTCGGCCGAGCTGCGGCTGCCGGAGTAACTTGGCCGGACCTCCTTACCCATCTCCTCAATGACGGCTAACAGCTGCGCGTATTTGGACGTTCCGTTGTCTTTATCCTTCCCTGTAGAAGACGGTGAAGCCACCGGCACGGTGGATATAGTTGCGTGAGAGTTCCCACCATGACCCAGGTCTTTATGAACGTTCTTTCCGCTCATCGGTATCGCCGTGACGGTCACGTCACTCAGCTTCGACTCCACCGCCTGGATATCCATAGCTTCCATCGCGCCCTGAAATCATATACCTCTTAGCGACACAAAAGAAACCGAAAGAATTCGCCGATGAAACAAAAAACTTACCTATAGCTAACTACCAACAGATAACACAATCGCCAATGAAAACACATTCCGTAAATACGTACGCGCAAAAACAATAAAACACTAGTCTAAAATGTAGATAATGTAGGACATACCTAGTCCAAGCACCTTCGAAGTCGGAGACAAGAAACAAATGTCTTTTTTCTTATCGTCAAACCGTAAAACCTAAAGCGGTTGTAACGTATTCTAATGGAATGTGATATGTTTCTTGTAAATCGAAATGATTTATTGCGGTCAATTCCGTATTTTATTATTTTTGTAATAATAAACAACACCACAAATTACCACCACATTGACAACATCATACTTTTTTTATTACGTCTGTAAAACGTAAAACTCCTTGGGCTCGAAATTTTTCAGCCAAGATTTTTGTTTTACAATATAATTAGTGAAATTTTAGATGTACAAATATTGAAATAAAATTGTGTATGAAAATAAACATATGGTTTTAATTGAACCATTTAAATATTTATATGAAAACAAAGAAAATAACATTCTTTAAATTGACAATACGTTCCATTTCACGAAGTAGCTAACCAATTTTGTGTTGTGTAGAGTAGAGATTTTCAGACGAATTGCGTAGTGTTGCCAGGGCATCCTGAATCTTTATCTTTCTCTTGGGGATTTAAGTAACTTATCGATCCACACTCTGCTTCCTAAACAATTTATTTTTATTTAATTTAAGACGCGTATTGTAAGTTATAGAGAGAGAGTATAATTTAACATTTCTAATTTCATAAACCGCCGAAATATTCTCAGTTCATCGAAATTATTTCCTTAGGTTTCCAATTTTGACGTTGACCAAATTCTTGCCAAGCTCAATCAAGCTATAAAAAAAAAACAGCTGTCACGCACGTCAAAATCTGGGGGACCCTCGTCGGTTTTTGCTTTTTCTTTTGTTCCAAACCTATTTGTGACCAAAACAAATAAAACGACTACTAACGGCCTCCCCGTATCAGATTGCCCGACGGAAATAAATCGTCAGCTGCGATGCGCCTATGCATAATGTCATGTTGAATTGATCAAATAAAATTGTAATGAAACAATGAGTTCAGTCGAGCGATTTCTCCGCCCACTGTGCGGCTCATTATGCGATTGAGCTATGAGTGGTGAGGAGCGCGTACACCCCGCGCGTGTTTGGGGTCGGTACGTGGTGAGATAGTGGAGTGCTAGTGGACGGTTGGAGGCATGGCGTCGGACGGGGATCGGGCGTCGCGGCCTAACTCCCTGCTCCTGGAGACTCCTCCGCCGGAGCGGGAGCCGCTGCGCTTCGACGTCCAGCTGGTGGGAGCGCCGCCCGAGGTGGAGCAGCTCGTCAACAACATCAAACAAGTAGCTGAAGACTTCCTGTATCATTGGAAAACTTTTCCCATTGGTGAGGATTGGAATCCTATTGTTTTTCCTTGCCTTTTGTGGGATGCTTAATCAGAATGAATATTCAGGGAATTAAAAACTTAGTTACTTTCTTACTTGTGATGCATTAATGTCTAAATGTGACAAACCTTTTTATCCCACAACTGTGCATTGCATTTTCACATATCAGCAGGCTCTGGGGAGGTTTAAAGATGGTTACAAAATAATGCAGTCTTCAGACCTGTTAAGTTATAATTTCTTGCAAGTAAATTTTATTCCTACAAGTAAAATATAAAAAAAAAACGAATTTTGAATCAAATAAACCTATGGTTCTTAGTAAGTATAGACACCATAATCCAAACAACCATAATTAACAGTAATCAAAAATATTTTTTAGTCATGATCTGGCTATAAACTTGTAAATACTCAAATTATCCATAAAAATACATTTTCCATTTAGGAAACCACTAAATAATTAATTAAATTTTCTTTTTTCATATCCTCATTGGTACAATAACAATGATTATGTCACTAATTAAAAGAAAACTAATCCGTCTAATGAGTAATTTGGTAATTTTTCAAAATTAACATTATGTAACAGTATTTTATTTAGATTCGACTGTTACACATTTAAATTAATTATCAAATTTTCGTTTTATTTAAGTTACATAACAGTGTTTACAAACACTTGCTCAGGCACAATTATTAGAGAGATTAATTACTAAGTGAAAGGGGAACATCTGAACACTGTTAATGAGACAATGTTGATTTCTTTTGCTGAGAAAAATCTGTTTACTATTGCACTACATATTTTTAATTTCTAAGATGTTTCATTACTTTCTCCAGTATTCATGAGGCTTATAGTTTAGAATGCAGTAACATGAAATTTGTATTAAACACATTTATATTATAAAACCGAAAGTTTGTGAGTGTGTTTGTATGTTTGTTACTTCTTCACGCTCAAACGGCTGGAGCATTTTTGATAAATTTTGTTTAAAGGTAGTTGACACTCTACATTAACCTTTTGTCTTTTGTCTGCTTGTCGGTGGAAAACTGTGTCACAGATGCCAAGCTGACGGCAAATAGTATGAATTTGCACAACTTTCCATCAATGCGATATGCCGTCTTTGGCACTCAAAGGGTTAACATAGGCTACTTATTATCCCGAAAAAATGTACCTAGTTGGTTACTAAGTTATGTTACTGTCATAATCTTTATCTACATAATATATACTAATGAAAGTTGAATAAACTATGAGAATTGTTCGTATGTCTAACTTTATTGCACAAAAAAGTGTAAAAATAGTTAACTTATCCCCTTACCGCATACAAAGCCATATATGACAGTTATTAATGTCGACCTTATTGACATGGCTTAAAGTTCAATGTCGAAAAAATATTTTGTTTATATGCAGCAAGGGGTTAATACCAAAAGGACATGAAGAATTTCATGATTTTAATGGGGTTTTTGCTACAATACCTCTATTTCCTTCAACTTAAGTGAATCAATCCACAACTGACAACATTTTTGTAATAATATTATGAGTATCCCTAGACATGCAACACATGTTTCAAATTACTTACCACATGTGACTTAAACATAACAGTGCTGTTAGCATACACTGCTCAGCATCCATTAATAAAGTCTCCTAATTTTATTTTAATATTTATATTAGCTTTTCTCTGTAAAACTTTTAAAATATTCAGAATTTAAATGGATATATTTAAAAATACATAGAATAGAGACCTTAAATTAAACAATGGTAGACAACAGGCGGTTTTATCGCTAAAGAGCGATCTCGTCCAAACAACCTTTGGGTAGTAGTGGAGAAAACAAGAAGTAAACTGATGAGTAGGTGGTGACATAAGAATTGAAATAATATGAAAATTAACAAACACAGTAAATCCAAACGTTCATAAGAAAGCAAAGAAGTTACAGACATTAGATGGAGCTACAAGAATCCCTAAAACATGTAGAAATGAATTGTTCAAGGAGGTTGGAGAATTAATGTTAATAATAATTGTGTTAGTGTTAATTATTTAAGCTTGTTTCTTTAAACAATTTTTGATTGTAAATCTCATGAAGTAATATGACTTAGTATTTTAGGGTATCTATGACATAGTTGTAAAATGATTTGAATTGTATATGTATAGCAATGACCTTCAAAAAGCATTCTACATGGATCTATTTTGAATAAAATGAGTTTGATTTTGATTTTGATTTTGATCAAATATGGATGTTTTTCAACCACTTTCTTCACTTTCCTTCTGTGGGTCTGATGTGGGTCAAATTCACAGTATAAATACTCTCCGTTTTAGTATATACTTCAGAAACAATTCTTGGCAATAGTAGTAAAGCAGATTCAATAGCAATTTAGTTGAGAGAAATAGAAAAGATAGCATGAAGCAAAACCTAAGCAGCAGCAGTTGATATCAGCTGCCGAGCTGATATCAACATTAGCAATTTATGTACAAATTTACTAGAGGGCGCCCGCAACTTTGTACGCCTATTTTTTTTAATACCGTACAGTCGGATAAAAAGTATCCTATAACCATCTTTGGCTGTCCAGCTATCCCTGTACCAAGGTTTGTTAAAATCCGTCCAGCCGTTTCGGCGTGATGCGAGGACAAAGGAAATTATGCCCAACAGATGGAGCGCGATTGGCATGGCGCCGCGCACCCATACAAAACAAATGACGATCCTGCATCACGCTATTATTAAGATCTTTCCTGAAATCATGACCCTTCTCCATATAGATTTTCAATACAAATCTAGAACTTTATAATAGTATAGAATATAGATATACAAAAACAACTTCAAAAACGCAGTAGTAGGCAATATAAAAATACAAACTAAACTGACTTTAAACAATCTCAACATTAAATAAATGAATGTTTCCCAGTCCTCCCATCGTCCCGCTTCACGGGCCCCGGCAACCGGCCGTCGGACATCATCGTGGCGCCGCCCTGCGACGAGCTGGACGCGGCGGCCCTCGACGCGGGCCTGGAGCCCCATCCGCTGTCGCCCAAGCAGCTCCACGCTATCCGGGAGAAGGGGTGAGTTGATGAATGTTCCCCAGTCACGAGTCACCTCCCATCATCATGTGACTCTGGCACCGGCAACTATCCCTCGGGAGACATCGTGACGTCGGCTTACGATGAGCTAAACGCGGCAGCAGTTGACACTTGGCGACTATCGTCGCGCGATATAGCATCGTCCGTCACGCTCTCACAGTGCAGCGAAGAAAGGGACAGGTTATATTTCCCGCGCGAGAAAGAGTCGCGGGTCACAGTTGTACTAAGGGTGCTGGAGCCCCATTCGCTGTCGGCCAAGCATCTCTATGCTATCCGGGAGAAGGGGTGAGTTGATGAATGATGAATGTTCCCCAGTCGTCCCATCATCACGTTACACCAGCAACCGTCCGTCGGAAGACATCATGACGTCGGCCTACGATGAGCATGGCGCGGTGGTAGTTGACACGAGCCAACATCTCTAGCATAACCGTGACGCGCGACTCTTTCTTCTCTTTCTTCGCTGTACTGTGAGGAGTGACGTGCGATTCTATGTCGCGAAGCGTTGTTGTGTTAGACGGGTTGCAGTTGTCGCCACAGCATCTCTATGCTATCTGGGAGATGGGGTGATGTGAGTCGGATATCTTGGACTATACATAATGCTTAAAAGCTTCTATCTCAGTATAGACTTCGTACTGAGATATGAGGTTTAAAGAGTATTTACAGATTTTGGCTGTTGACTAGCAAAAGATTGTATAAAAGGAAGCTTGTATCTCAATATACACATCGCACTGAGATACAAGGATTCGAGGAAACATAAACAGAATTGTAAATTTGAAACAGAGTTATGATGTTGCTTATATAAAAAAAAAAACACTTGCACACAGAATATGATCCGATTTGCCAACTCCAACAAAACATTCAAATAATTGATAATGGTGATGGATCGCATTCTTGTGTAAGTTACTGTAGTTAATCAAAGACAAGATTACTATACTCCATCCGGATAGGGCTTTAACTAAATGTAAACAAAGCTTGGCTGTCAAAGTTGACATATTCAGGTGTAATCAACATTTTATCAATTGTAAAATTTTAATTCTTACTTTCGATTATTCTTTTGATAGTCAGTCTCTGATCAAGGTTCGGCAAAGCAGAAAAATAATTAAATGGCCTTTGCCAAGTCATACACGTAAAATAAATTAGTACACAGATATTATGTATGAATAGACATTCAATATTTTAAATTTAATTTTTCTGTACTGCTCACAAACACTAACGTATGTACGTAGGTATGTAAACTTATTGTTACGTTAATTCTAAAAACAAGTTCGTTAAAGAGTTAAATTTTTTACCTTTGGGACAAATTATTATTAAATAAATTCAAATTCAATTTGTTTATTGCGTTTCATGTTGTACAATAAGGTCTTATATTATTGATAGGTCCAGGAACATGAACCCTGCAAGGGCACAGCAATCTTATAAATATGGTTTACAATTCAGTCATTAAATATTAGAATTAGAATATTAAATTTAAGTTTAACATTAGAATTACAGCAAAAAATATAGAAGATACGAGGTATGATAATAATTTCTAATGATACAGTATTTTACATAGCCTAGATTTGACTTGAAAATTGTTGTTGTAACAATTCAATTAAATTGTTGTTAAAAGAGTTCAGTAGGTAAGTGTAATCCTAGTTTAATTTGAACTGTCACTATTGCTGTCTAATTTTGATGATACCAAGGATTATGATTATGAGGAAGCATCACCAACATTAATAATGAACCATTCTTTTGTGTCATCCATCCGAGCTAGCCCGGCTTATACCTAGTACAGGTTCGTTAATTTTCAGCAGAAAAACAATAACTAACACGATAATAACAACCAATTAATAACACTAATACTGAACAGAACAAATGACATAACAATATTTTGATCAATAACAAAACAAACTAACAAGAAAACTAATGCAAGCGAAAATCGCGACTAGTATAGGTAGTATGCGAAAACGAATACACGAGAAGTGTCAAGTGTCATGTTATTTGAAAAAAAGGTTGCAGATTCCTAGGTTTTTAGGTTCTTTATTGTGCACAATTTGTAAAATATTTGGTGGAATGTTGAAATTATTATTAAGTTAATGTACTAAGGGAATAATTACATATGCTTGATTGGGTATCATATGGTTTATTCTATAACTTGATTTATTAAAGCAAAATAAATATTATATTTTTTATTAAAGTAATATTATTAAATACAAATTTTACCAACCAATGTCAGCCTGATAAAGCACCTAATTTATGGTTTGTTTATATTTAGTTAAATACCTATCCGGATAGAGTATAAACTAGTTTTTTTATTCAAACTAACATAAACACATCACATTACATTAACAATTATTCAATAATTTAATGTCACTATCACTAATACATGCATAGCCTGTTATAAAAGTTTAGTAATATGAATATGTATCTTGAATTTTAATATATATTTATATATAATGAGAATTAATTATAATAGTTATTCAAGTAGGCGTTAGAACAGATCATCATTATCATACGAACGTGCCGTAAACAAAACTTACCTATTTATAAGTTTCTGTCAAAAATGTCATTTTAGTGGCAAACTTTTATAGCCGACTGTACTTTTCTTTGAATATCCATCAAATGCTCAATGAGACAATTCTAAAGAGCCCAAGCTCGGTAGGATTGCTTTTTCTATTATAGAGTTCCTATGGCCACCTTCCGGCTCCATCATCAGATCAGCCCCATGGTACCATATTATTGTATTGTCATCAAAGTTAAGTAAGTATGCAAAATTTCAGCTCAATCGGTTAACAATATCTGCTTCAAAATTGAGTTGCAAGATTTCACCCGAACATACATACTTTAAACATACCATGCAAGCTAAATAAAAGCTTGTAATAAGTATAGTTGAAACGGAGAGCAAACCAAAAGGTTTTCAATAGATACAGAAACGTTAACAATGATGTTATAACAAATGGATGAATGCAATTTTAAGCACTTTCAATTAAATCGACAATCGACATACTTTGTCTCACTCTAAATTCCTCTGGACCAAATAACTGAAAGATTGTTAATTTAATACCGACCCGCTACATGCATTACGTACGATAAGGTCGAGAAGCATCGAAATTGACTGACAATTTTACTAGCACATGACAAATTGTACACTAAAATTGTCAGTTACTTTTCATGCTGACTATACTTTGTTTATTTTGATGAAAAGACCTAAATATTTTTTTAAGATTTCCGTGATTATTTTTAATTACATATTTCTTAAACGCTTTTCACAGTAAAAAACATATTTTTAAGTCATAAATTGCCAAATCTATAAGAAAACGTTTTATTAAAACTTATATTTGGAGCATTGCACTTTATGGCTGCGAGACATGGACCATGACACAACGGGACAAAGAAAAGCTTGAGGCGTTCGCGATGTGGTGCTGGCGAAGGATGGAGGGAATAAGCTGGACAGAAAGAGTCACCAATGAGGAAGTATTGGAAAGGGTAAAGGAGAAGAGACATATACTTCATACAATAGAAACTCGAAGAGGGAAAATGATAGGTCATTTGATACGACACGACGATCTAATACAAAAGATAATGGAGGGAAAAATTGAAGGAAGGAGAGGAAGAGGAAGGCCGAGGATTAGCTATTTGGACCAGATCAAGGAAAAGGCAGACGTCGGGTCGTATCGGGAAGTCAAAGAACTGGCGTTAAGTAGAACGGACTGGAGAGAACTGCACCGACAAGAGTGAAACTCTTAAATAATAATAATAATAATTTCTTACGATTTTGCAGGCCTTTGTGAGAGTACTCAACCAATTTTTTATATGCAATTGATTTGACAGCGTAAGAATTCTGTTTAATTTATTTATGCCTGTAAGAGTGTCCTACTGCTGGACATAGGCCTCGCTCTCTAAAATACAATTATAACAAATAATTTTCTTATTTGTTTTCATGTAGTAACGTCTACTAGCGTAAACCAAATGTTTCCATTGAAGCCTCGCCCACAGATTGGATGCCACCGTAAGGCATTTATGAAATGAATCAACTAGTTGATAGATGCGCGTCGGTTCGGTGGTAGAGTAGGTAAGACGCCAGTGTGTTGGCCCGGAAAGCCGCTGGGAACAGATAAGTTCGAACCTGCCCGAACCATTAAAATTGAAATATTTTCTCTTTAAGAGGCCTTATTCCTTTTAAAATGCTGATCGTTTTAGACATTTTTCTCTATGATCAAACATGTTTCTTAACATATTATTGATGTTACTACCTAGAACAGGGCTATTGGGATTTATTGGTATATGGGCGAATATACAAAACTTGGGTAACTTTTCGGGATATTTTGAATGTGATAGTTTTTAAATCAAAATGATACAATTTCAGGTATATAAGGTAGGTAATGTAAAGAATATACTGCTCGTGATTGGGCCAGTCACTTTTTTAAGTAGAAGCTGAGAAAAAGACTGACGAGGGTGACAAAGTACTGACAAAATACACACCTTCATAAGATATGTCTGATATTTCTTAAAATGTAGAAACATATCTCTTAGAAACTAATAATAGCAGATATTTTCTGTCGTACTCTTAGTCTTTATTCACTTAAATAACAATCGAAAAAGCTGTTAAATGTAATACTGTGAGAAAGAACTATCTCCACCTTTCAAACAGCTATTTAACTGGCTTTACTAATTTGAAGTAGGTAGTTTAACAGTATACGTTTTCTAAGTAATCGTCCTTTTTTTTAATAAGTCACTGTTATTTTTGGTATTCTCTACACTACTTTTTATGTCTTTATGTAGTTTTCTTCTTAAAAAGGCCGTCTTCACTGATTCCTTCGTTTCCTTTTAGTCATATCTTCAATCATTTCTCCAATTCTGGTTTATGGAGTTTCTTCCATAAATTTTACCACTTACTTTGACTTATTTTGGACTCTTCTATATTTTGGACGATGATTATTCAGTTTAGTTCTCAGTTTTGAACCCATTATTTGGTCCAATCTTTTTTATTTGCCTATTTCTGGACTTTTTGTCTTTCATTTCATTTACTCTTTGGTCATCGTTCATAATAGGTCTCATTTGTTTACCATCTATTGATTATGCTTCGTCGTCAGTAGTCGAAGGGGCATTCTTATGAAGTTATGAACAAAGATAAAAGTAGTATGATTCAAAAGTTGTTTTTTTTTTGCGTGTACTCAGATGTCTTTTTTTTCTAGCTAGTCGTTGCTCCCAAGTTTTAATTTTTTTTTTAAATGTCTGCCCCTTTTCCTTCTACTTTTTAATATTGCGACTTTTGTTTCTCTTTGTATTCTGAAAATTGCATTGGGTCACTTTTGGCTTTTCTTTCCTTTTTTAATATACCATCTGTATCCTTAGACTTATTTAGTTTATTTAGGAGGCGGCCCAATGCTATAAGCTAAAAAGTAAAAAAAAAAACAGCTTAAACACGCGACAAATGTCAGTACCCTGGAAACCCGTCAGTCCTTTGGCGCAATATCACACAAAGGACTGACGCCAACGGACTGATGAAAAAGACATGAATTTGAGGTTTTCTTTAGAATCAACATTTATTTTGATATTTTCGAATATCAACTAGCTACATTTTAACAAAACAAAGTTGACCATGTATAAATTCAAGTATAACACAGATTTACAAGAAAATAACGACTTCCCATAGGACTGAATTTTTGACTGGATCGGCACGTGTTCACATGACAACCTCGACTCTGGTACTAGCTCAGTAATGACTACCGTAAAATGGCGTGACCTGCAGCTAACTTTCCTATCAACCTTGAAATTTAACGCGGATTTGAATTTGAGTTGCCGATATTTAGCGCGAAATTCCAATTCGAACAACAGACAGCGGACTGACGAGTAAAACTGAACACAAAGTTTTGTATATTTTTTACAACAACAGTGAGAATATTATATTATGAAAGTTGTGATACATATTACTAAATACATCACAGATTATAGTGAAACAGTAAGTTTTCTTATATTAGAGGTAATATTTAATACAAAACCATTTGATTGCCCACTTTTGAGGTTGTGACATGCCAAAGTACTGACGTTTTAAGGATAAGTTGTAGAGTTTCACAAATTTGTATTTCAAATTAATAGCTGAAATTGGGTGTCCAAATAAACGGTTTTTAATAGTTTTCAAATAAAATTAAAAATATAAACAAAATGTAACAAAACATAGTTTTAATGCCCTGTAACATCGAGTTACCCATTTTTTGTAGAATCACCCATATATTGGAAACCTACAGTTTGAATTTTTCATTGATAAATTTTGTTCAATTATTGTATTAAGCAGTTTACACTCACATCATAAATTTTGTTTCAAAAACTACTCGAAATTTACAAAATTCACGCGGAAAATTGTTTTTTTCAACTTATTTTCGACTGCACGCAATGAAGGCATGAACATGAAATAGCTACGTTACTACCTAGAACTCGGGGAAAAGTATTATTCACTTCAAAAAGTTCGTTGAAATTATCACTATATTTGTCTAATATGAAAAAAAAAAATTTTTAAAAGTAATAAGGCCTTTTAATGTTAACAATGGATTTCTTCTCATAAAACAGACTTTCCCTAAAATGAGTGACGTGGAAACAAATAACCCCGTATATTATATTACAATTAAAACACGCGCTCATTAATACAAACGCGACAGCGGGGGATGCGGTGTAATTAGCGGGAATTAAGAGTGTCTGTTTGAAGAGGGTCTGGTGTCCGCGTATTACTAACGTTTAAACATGAAACATGATTAATAATGATTTGACGCCTATCTGTCGGCCTAGTGTTTAGTCATTCGTGCACCGAAAATCACGGGGTATTATGATTAGGGTAGTATTTAAACGCACATCAAAAAAAAACCTTTTTCTATGCAAAAATAATCAAAATTTATATCAAAATTACTGATTGCACAGCAAATATTGCACTCAAAATGTTACTTAATATACTACAATTTATATTTGTGGCGTGCATCTATTTATTTAAAAGTAAAGCATATTTAAGTAATGCATAGCTAATAATGACTACCGCACATTATGGAGCGTTTTTTAGGGATATAAAAAAAACTAACCTAACCTAACCCGGCCGAGTCGGATCTGCTCTGAAAGGTGATCAGGATTAGATGGTTACCTATCTGAAACACTAATTTTTGTTTCCCATCTGTAACGTTTCGCCAAATTTTCATTGGTCCGAAAGCCATTTTTTTCAAAAACTGTTTATTTTCAGAATAATTATGAAACAAACCTAACCTAACCTACTGGGTTCTTTAAAAAGATGAAAAGTAATGTCGTGCTGATGTGTATTTTCTAATTATCTGCAGTACAATTTTAACTATGTAGCATTTATTTTATTTGCTGTGCAGTGTGCAATAATTAATTTGATGTAAAAAGTATATAATTGATGAAAATAAATTGATAGGCGATTATTTGTTTGCTGTGCCATTAATAATATCCCTTATGATTAATTGGAAGCTATACGGATTGGTCTTTTTTCCGTCTGGATATATCGTCACTGTAATAAACACTTGGCGAAAATATAAATAACCAAACGCAGCGAAAATAAATTATGTTCTACAAAAATACCCAAACTTGATAGGAGTGTCTATTCTATTTGAAGGGTTCCTTCGATTTCTCTATCAGTTTTAATACCCCATCAGATCCTGAAGACGATCAAGATTTTTTTTTAATAACATTTTGATCAAGAAAGTCAAGAAAAAAAGTTTGTTTGTCGAAGTTCAGAGATAATTCTTAAATCTTTACCAATCGAATTAAGAGTGTCTGTTCGATGGGCATTGAGTCTGTGTTCGAGGGGCATCCAATAAACGTATATAATGATTATGACCGTTGAAGTGAACACTGCGAATTGAACAAAAAATTAGATGAAGGTTTTCTTTTCTTACAAAATGGCTAGCCAAACCTTTACGGTACGCCTAGGAATTCATGTATTAGCGAATTATGAGATAGATAGCTACATGTTTAGATCCTTTGTTTGCCTGGATCCTAAACGGCTTATAAAAAGGAGAGGTTCGCGGCTTTTTTAAAGTTCTGTGATAATCGCAGCTATCGGGTTAAGAGTGTTTGAGGCGGGCTCGGTGACCGCGTAAACGCGTAATGCGAGCGTTGAACAACTCGAATTGAACTTGATTAATGCTGGGAGCGATATGGATAGGTGTTTTTTTTCTGTCTCGTTGCTAGCCGACTTATATGGCCAACAGCCAGCATTTGAACTGCAACTAAGCTGCTAAATGCAATCCAAATGCTTTCCGTCTGTATTGATCCTTAAAAAAGGAGTTTCTCAGTTCGTAATTTTTTTTAAGTTCAATTTTAACAACACCAATTGATCTTGATTCATGCTGGGAGCGATATGGACATCCTTTGTCTGTACTTTAAATGAATAAAAATACCCGGCCTTTGCTGTCGCGCAACGGGTTGGAAAAGGGCAGCTTCTTATTCGCGGGAATCTTTTTTTTTGTGACAATTTGGCAAGCGTAGCGCTCGTTTTAAGCAAGTTTAAGCAAGGTTTAGTGGGGCTCCCATACAACAAACCTTGCACCTCTTTTGTATGCGGCGCCATACATACCAGGTGTAAAATTAACTTAACCCGGCCAGCTAAGACGGGAAGTGTTTGTACGGGACCCTCGGTGCGCGAGTCCGACTCGCACTTGTTTAGCAACCTTTGTATTGTAAACACTGCATTCACTATTTACGATAGACTAACAACAGAGTCTCAATATTGTATAGAGTAGGCGTAAGAAGCTTTGTAAACGAAACCATAGAAAAAAATATATTTTAAGAATCTCGTGAAATCGATGAAAATCTTTTGATACCTATAATATGAACTATTCCGACCTGAGTAATCGTACAATCACTAAAGGTATTCGATACCTACTCGCGAAAAAGGGATCAATTGCGATTGTTAAAAAATAAACAACATTGTACGACAGAGAAGGCCGCGATTCATTCGATTCATTCAACCCAAACGTGTCATTACTATGGACCGCCGACCCTTTATGGAGCCATAAACCATGGCTAGACGCCATTCCATATTTAAATAGGAATATATTACCGAGTTAACTATAACCAGGGCTTGCCTCGTCATTTGAACACAAAATTCAACCGTTAGTTGCATTGCATATCGGTACTAATACGAATGGGAAAAAAGAATTTTACATAGAAAGCTACCGTGAATCTCAGACATATTAAAATACCTACAAAAAAAAGAACATTGTATCAATGGTTCAAAAAGTTAAACACTTTGATTATTTAGTACAAAACCATCGTGTTTCTTCCACGGGTTTTACTTTAAAATAAATAAGTCAACTATGTTTCATACTACTACTACCTTTCTCCTGAAATAATGACCACGCTCCATATAAAACTGATTGTGATAACAATTTCATAGATTGTCAAACATTTCTGATGTCCTATGAACGAGCGCCTAGTTATTGGTGCATTTGAATTACACACAAATACTATTATTTTATTCATGAACACATTTCATATAATTATTTTGCACTAACTGATATCACATGAATTATATAAACATTTTTATACTTTGCCAAAAGTTTATTATTAGTGACATCGGGACGTAGTTACGTCGAAAACGTTCAACCCACTGTTAACTAAGCTTATAAAAAATTTAATGACCAAAATGGGCTCGAATATCGAATTTTTCTTATTTCATGTTAGGGCCGAAACAGACAGACAGCATTTGAGCTGCAACTCAGCTGTAAAATGGCAGTTCTCATGGAGTCCGTTTGCAGCTAGGTTGTATCAGTAAGGTTATCGCACACCTAACCGCTCGGCACTGTACCAGCGCCGTCTAAATTCATTTATCTACACCCATCTTGTTAAATTACTATAACAAGTTCAGACACTATAGGTAAGGACCTACATTACTTGGCAGCGGCCAAAATCAGAGATGTTATTTCATAACAGTACTATATCCCCCGCGTGGTCACCTTAAACGTATCAAATATGATACTGTTAAGGTAACCACGCCCGCCGCGGCGCGAGATCACCTCGTTTATTCTTCTGTTCCGCGGACTGACTGTTAGGATTGAGTGTTTCATAATCTTCATAAAAGAAAATCTATGATAATGATGATGAATAGGTGTGAAGATAAAGTAGTGTATGCAACTGTACATAATTAGATCTTAAATCACTCGTATGACCCTAGTATGAAACTCGCCTTCGGCTCGATTCATAAACTACTATAACTCGCCATCCACCCGGCGTCAACCAAACGCAATCACATAACGACACCGGATAAGCACCGCTGTCATGTCAACGGCGACGCCGCGCTTGCGACGAAATGTCTACTGTTTGTGATTGTTTTCATAATCGTGGGAACCAGGCACGGCCCTAGTTACAAGCGCGCCGTCCACTTGACATAAGCGGGTGGCGGCTTGTTGTCCACGCGCCGTTAGCGCGAGTTGATGCCGTTACGGATTTAATAGGTGTGCGTTGCCGTTTGTAATATCATACAAACAATACTGAACGGCTCGGAAACGGAAGTTGAGGCGATGCCGATCCGGTGCCGGGCGGTTAGATGTGCAATTACCATTATGCGGGTTGTGACGTGGACAACTAGTTGCTACGGCGACAGGCACCTCTCAATCTTATATATTATACACGAACCGTGCGGTGGGCCGAACGTTTTCTGTTAATCTTCGTCCATTTTTATATAGTTTCTTTTTTCTATAAAGCTTGCACAAGGACAGACTTATGCCGAAGAAGTTAAATAGTAAACAGTTGGAATCGATTCGTGAATGGGGGTATGTCGCATATATGTATATGTATGTTCTACTTAAGTGTATTTATTCGTACAGCATTGGTGCCAATGTTTGCCAAACATTATGCGGGTATGTTTACTCTTCAAGGATAGTTCAAGTATACTTTTGATGCAATAAAGAGTCTTTATGTTCACGATCTGTAGGCGAACGTTTATACATCGTGATAACTATTTATGGAATTAATTTGGAAGTTCACCCAACACGCATAAGTCAATAAATTTAATTTTTATGTTGTAATAATGGTGGTGTGAAATACGAATAATGTATAGTCAGTAAATAAATTCGTCGACCACTTTCGAATCTTGAATAGAGTTGAAGAGTGGTGGTAGACCATTTTGTTGGCTTACTGTTCTTTAATTTCGACTAATTTACTGCGCCATTTCTATCGCTTCTCATACATTACTGTAGATCTGTACAAAGAGAAATTGGAAATGTAATGTTCTTACAGAGGGCGCTAAAGAAAGATAAACAAGGAATGACAACAATACTTTCAACAATCATATTCTACGTACGATGTTATCAGGTCTTCTCTAACATATACTTTTAAAAGAGACCTCACACGCGTCTAATACTCGTAAGTGTCGACGTTCTGCCTGCGCCCATGCCGTGGTGACGTAACTTTTACGCAGCGTCAATGCGACGACAGCGTAACGCCAGCGGTATATACCGAGTGTGTCACCAGCTGCCTCACGGCGACAACACGAAGTCTCTTGCCAAGCCTACAGGACGCAGTTACTCGTATATGTTAGAGGGAGCACGATGTATTTTCGTCTAACTCTAACATATAACTGCGTCCTGTAGGCTTGCCGATGCTTGGCAAACGTGCGTACGCGGCATTACGTCTTTCGATTAATGACGTCACGGCACAGTTGCGTCGACACTATGCGAGTCAGCAGGACGCCAACTCAAATACGCTAGTGTGGGGTGTTCTTTAATAAGTCTAATGTATTTGGCAAACGTTTGGTGCCAATGCTACCCCCATGAGTAGCATGACCTCACTAATCATTAGTCACGCTTTATAATGTATGTATGTATCGATATGTAGTGTCATACATCCCACTGTCTTATCATTATTATATATATATCATAAACCTGTAACTATTGTCTAAGCACAAGTGTTATGAATTCCTCTGAAGCATGAAGATATTTTTACAGAAAGTTATGTTTTATTTCGTCAGTAGTCAGTTATCAGATTTGCTACTCCTAGCATGTTTCTTTAGCTACGAAAAGCAATTGCACTTTATAAAACTAATTGGTGAATTAGGCAATTTCTTATAAACGAAAATTTCACGTCATCTCATATTTTGATAAGGTTTGGTTTGGCAATTGCTGCTTCTTCTACAAATACGAGTAAAACCCTAAAACTTTTCTCTAAATGTGTCATGTGTATAAAGTTAATGTTCTATTTCTCAATTCTTCTCGATGTTGTGTCCTCCTAATGTAATTGATACATTTTATTTAATAAGGTAATTAATACTAACAATAAATTATAATGCTTACTATCAGATCGTTGTGTGCGTCAGAATGACTGACCAAAATGGCAGATTAATGTTAGACTTCCATCAGCATTCACTACCTATTTGCTACTATTTACTACCTATGTTGACATATTTGCTACCTAAGTTTAAAAAGAAATATATATTTAATAAAGTGGGCAGTCATTCTGACGTCAGGATGACTGCCCACATTTATTATATGGGGGTTGGACCCCCTTATTTGCAACTTTCTATATACTATGATTTACTACCTATTTGCTACCTACACATATATTTTTTCCAGATTTTTAAGGCAAAAAATAAAAATGTTATAAGCAAAACATGGAATTTAATTACGAATCGGAGTGTACAGGCTGTACCTCATGAACCGTGATAGTTAGACAGCTGAAATTTTAACAGATGATGTATTTCTGTTGCCGCTATAACAGTAAATACTAAAACACAGAATAAAATAAATATTTAAGTGGGCTCCCATACAACAGACGTGATTTTGCCGGTATCCGATATAAAATGTCCCCACAATGCGTACATTTTGCTTAGGAGCAGGGTTCTGCTAATACTGGATTTTATAGTTATGGCCCTTTTTAGCGTATATTTTGTACGAAACACAAGTGCGCGAGTCCGACTCGTTTAATATTTTCATTTGTTATTGTTTAACTATTGTAAAATGGTTTTTTATGCGTTCACTTTTAATAAATTGATACTATTTTTATTTGCTGAACGATCCTACTATTTTAGTATACTACCCACATAATACTAGCTTTTATCATCAGTATCTCACTCGGAAGTTGTTAACGCGAATAATTATTTCGGCATTATTTATTGTTTGTCTGAAGTGATAAAATCGTCATTGAATTGCGTTCATTGCACTGATTTACGGAGTTATTATGAAAAGGGGGCGGCAACGTTTAGTGTTAGAAGATCAAAAGAAAGTGATGTATCAGTTTAAAAAGCATTTTGCAAGTAAAAATGACCTTCCTTCACCATGTGATCCAGTGTTCGAAGATATTAGTCAGTTATTATCGTATCGAATGTCTACAAAAGCAATATATCAATCATTAAAAAAAGATTACGACTTTTACAATAGTTAAACAATAACAAATGAAAATATTAAACGAGTCGGACTCGCGCACCGTGGGCTTAGTACAAAATATACGCTAAAAAGGGCCGTAACTAAAAAATCCAGTATTAGCAGAGCCCTGCTCCCAAGCAAAATGTACGCATTGTGGGGTCATTTTATATTGGATACCGGCAAAATTACGTCTGTTGTATGGGAGCCCACTTAAATATTTATTTTATTCTGTGTTTTAGTATTTACTGTTATAGCGGCAACAGAAATACATCATCTGTGAAAATTTCAGCTGTCGAACTATCACGGTTCATGAGGTACAGCCTGTACACTCCGATTCGTAATTAAATTCCATGTTTTGCTTATAACATTTTTATTTTTTGCCTTAAAAATCTGGAAAAAATATATGTGTAGGTAGCAAATAGGTAGTAAATCATAGTATATAGAAAGTTGCAAATAAGGGGTCCAACCCCCATATAATAAATTTTATTATATGGGGGTTGGACCCCTTATGATAAATTTTATTATTTAAAATATTAAACGAGTCGGACTCCGCACCGAGGGTTTCGTACAAAATATACGCTAAAAAGGGCCGTAACTATAAAATCCAGTATTAGCAGAGCCCTGCTCCTAAGCAAAATGTACGCATTGTGGGGTAATTTCATATTGGATACCGGCAAAATCACGTCTGTTGTATGGGAGCCCCCTTAAATATTCATTTTATTGTGTTTTAGTATTTACTGTTATAGCGGCAACAGAAATACATCATCTGTGAAAATTTCAGCTGTCTAACTATCACGGTTCATGAGGTACAGCCTGTACACTCCGATTCGTAATTAAATTCCATGTTTTGCTTATAACATTTTTATTTATTGCCTTAAAAATCTGGGAAAAATATATGTGTAGGTAGCAAATAGGTAGTAAATCATAGTATATAGAAAGTTGCAAATAAGGGGGTCCAACCCCCATATAATAAATGTGGGCAGTCATCCTGACGTCAGAATGACTGCCCACTTTATTAAATATATATTTCTTTTTAAACTTAGGTAGCAAATATGTCAACATAGGTAGTAAATAGTAGCAAATAGGTAGTGAATGCTGATGGTAGTCTAACATTAATCTGCCATTTTGGTCAGTCATTCTGACGCACACCAGATCGTTATATGAAAACCCCTTCCTGGTTTGACAGTAGGTTCTATCCGTGAATAAGCGTTATTCTTGGAATAAAAGCTAGTCGAATGCAAACTAACTAGGTGATAATTTAATTATACTATAGGGTCTTACAAGATACACTATAAATAAGGCACTCTTTTTTATCATCAATAGAGACTTGCCCCCTATCTGCTATAATCTGACTGCTGCTATAAGAGACATTTTAAAGCACCAATAATGGTGTCAGTTAGTGGTATCTGAGCACAAGTACCAAAGCTTTTAAATCCTGCTATCAATAAGACCTCTCTCTGGCCACGGTGAAGCATCACAACAGAACAGTCTGTCAGAACTGTCTCTCAACATTTAGTGCAGTACGAGAAAGATGAGTGTGACATTTGAAGTCACAGCAAATTGTGTCGTGGCAGGTGTTGAAATACTTTCTAAAAACCCTTATTAAAGTCCACTGTATTCTTCAGCTGATATATCCATATTCCAACAGCGAGTTCGAAGTGCCGTCCCGCCATTTTCCGGGGCAGACGCATGTGTGGCGCGTCTCCGGCTGGCTGCAGCGCGGGCGCACGCGGGCGCGCGAGGAGCTATACAGCCATGTGGCGCGTGCGTGCGCGCTTATAGTGGTGGTTGCGAGAGACCGCCTGCTGAGGAACGAGCCGCTGTCGGTGCTGGCGGGCGCGGAGTGCATGCTGGCTGGACTGCACAGGTGACTGAAGTTACTTACTTGTTCTATAGTGGTCGTAGGACCGCTTATTCTAACCCTAACCGTTCAAAGCGCTGTCGTCACTTCCCTGGTTTCCCCTGGTGACTTCTTTTGTAGCGAGGAAGAGAGATTTGAACTTTATATGTTCACTGTATTCAGTGAACAACAATAATTTCTTATATACGTTTTAAGACATTAAGCTAAGCAAGCTGTAAATGAGTTAATCGTAATGTAATGCGGTTGAATATATTGTGTGTTGCAGGCTGATAGATCTCATCTTTGGAATGCCATCGCTAGAAGCTAAAGACTTGGAAAAGAAGATCCGGGAAGAACGGTCCAGATACTTGGTCGCTGAGTTAATTTGCATGGTAAGATGCAAACAGTTGCATGAAGTAAATATTAGTGCGTCCACAAGAAGTAGAAGATCAATCTTCAAATATCCTCATAATAAATGCGAAAACAAGTATTTTGTTCGACACGGTTATCAAAAAACACGACGAAGCACTCGGTTTTTTATGCACTGTGGAAAAAAAGTTATGAGCCCTAGAGGGAAAATGCCTTCAATCCTTAAGTTAACGTACTTAAAGGCATTCTTTTATTTTTTTAAATATAAAAATGACAAAGTTTTTCTATATATTCCTCTTTATTGTAGCCAGAACACCAGGAAGACATCGCAGCCCTGGCCGCATGGGTCACACGCGCTATGCGCAGGGCTGCATCCGAAAAGACGGACGTGCGCGAGCCTCCGCGCATCGCGCCGCGAGTGCCTTGCGTCTACACTACACCACAACGAACGCAGGTTACAACCCTATTTCTAATTACTTTAGAATACATGACAGCCCTAGAGCAGTGTACGCTTGAACGAACAAAAACATGGTGAACACAGAATTGTATGAACCATCATGTAGTGTGACGTTCGTTAGTGGCATGCATTACTGAAGGGTGTTTTAGTTTGTTCGTGCATACACACGGCTATGTGTAGGGCTGTCTCCGAAAAAACAGAATAAAATAGAATAGACTGTATTTATTTGCCAGAATACGTAAGGTACAAGATGACACAGGATGTTTGAATGTATCAGTATTCAGTCGCAAACACGACATGCAAATCATTCGGAAATTAAAAATTTCATAATACCTAATAATTATACTAGGTTATAATGTTAATGTTTTCAATAAATTATAATTTAACATGTACAAAAAGGAAAAACTAAAATTTAAAAGTTATAATAAAATTGACAGGTGGTCACAAAATGGATGTCATACATTGTTTTACATAAAATTATAATTTTAATTAATTAAAATGTCCAGTAAGAATGAATATACTTATGCTACGTCTCTAAATACTATTTTCTCATAATTTTGTGATTTAAAAATTCCCTTACACTGTAATAGTACATTACATCAGAGGCCGGGAAAATGAGGATTTCCGGCCAAGTAGGTATATACGGATAGTGATACGAGGCCGGCAATCCGTTTTCACGACGAGGCATGTATAGTGCTTTTCTCAAACATACAATGAAATAAAAAAATATACTTCAAAGAATAACACTTAATATTGTTTGTCCGATATTTTCCGAATTTGACCGAATTTTAAAAATCCGATTTCAGATTCTGACTCAGGAGCCCCAAAAACCCCCGGATACCGAATTTCAGCCTCCTAGGACCAATTTCATATTTTCTCCATACAAATCGTTTTTTTTTTTTTTCGATACTTTCCGAACTTGACCGAATTTTCGGACAAGATTTCAGATTCATATTTTTGAGCCCCGATAGCCCCCTGATACCGAGTTTTAGCCGCCTAGCACCAATTTGAAATTTTGAATCGTTTTTTTTTTTATATTTTCCGAATTTGACCGAATTTTCGGACAAGATTTCTGATTCATATTTTTGAGCCCCGAGAGCCCCCCGATACCGAGTTTTAGCCGCCTAGCACCAATTTGATATTTTGAAAAAAAAAAGTCGCCGTCTTGAATTTTTTTTTCCACAAGTGTCTAACAACCAACCTTTAAAAACAAAACCTGCTTTATGTCAAACCAGCCAGCTGTGTGAATGACCTTGTTGTTGAAACCAAAAAAAAGTTACTTTGAAAGCCTAGGCCTGAAAAGCAGTATGAAATAAAAAAAAAAAAAACGTAATTCTCCGCTTATCCGCGTACTACGGCATCTCAATGCGCTCCTCGCGTCAGCACCTGAATGCGATATTTTTGCATGTCGATGGATGGCTCTTTATAAAGAATGCTTGAGGTTCTGTGAGGCGATGGATACACGTCAATCGACCATATATTAATATACCTAGATGTAAGATTGGATAATATTGTTGTATTTTTGGTTGTTCTTCATTTGTAATTTTTCACAGTGTCTTAGTGTATACTGTAATGCCGTGTTAAAATATGAATAAAAAAAAAACCCTTTACAGTCCTCTCGAGTTGTTGCGCCCAAAAAGCGATACTTCCGAGCCTATTTTAAGGAACGTAAAGACAATATTTCATTGGATGTTTGAGAAAAAACAATTTTCTGACAGCCATTGTGTAACCTTCTTGCTAAATTGGCTACCTTCCAATTGTTTTAACTCATCAGGAAGGCTGTTGAATAAAACTATACACATTCCTATTGTATAGTGAAGAATGAGAAGGAGGCTGATATAATAAATCCTTGTATTGCGCTCTCTGAAGTCCTGCAAACACATCACACCTCTTTTTAAAAAGTTCAGGGTGTTGCTTTACAATCAGACATGCTTTTTATATACACGGTAAGGACAAAACATTAAATTTTTTGAATAACGGCTTACAGCTATCCGTGCTCTAAACATTAGCTATCGCACGAATGCACTTTTTCTGCCGAATGAACGCCTTTTCATGTCGACAGAATTACCCCACAATGCCAGGCATGCAGTATAGAAGATACGTATCCATGATAAGCGGTTGTTGCTGCTTGAATAGAGACCGTGTTTCTAAGCTAAGAGCGAACACAAATTTGTCCAGTTTGGAACAAACTGCTTCTACGTGTAACGACTTTCCAACTAAAGTTCTTGTCGATATCTACCTAAGAATTTCACACTATCTGATTTTTCTACTGATTTATTATTATATTTAATGTCAAGTTTGCACGGATTAGCTTGATAAGAATGAAATTGAGTATATACTGTTTTTGTTAGATTAATATTTAGGTAATTATTATTGGTCCACGTGGCAATATCCGCTAAGGCTTTATTTATGTCAGCTTCATAATTTAATATATTTTCTCCCTTAATCATCAGTGTAGTATCATCCGCAAATAATATGCACTTGTGTGCGGTTGCCTGGGGAAGGTCATTAATATAAATGAGGAACAGTAATGGCCCCAATTACTGCCCTGTGGAACTCCCCACCTGTTTTTGCGAAAGTCAGACCGAAATTTTTGCCTCACAAAACTTGCGTAAACCTCTGCACATCTCGTACACCACAACGAATACAGGTGACAACCCTACAGAACACATCGTAGCCCTGGCAGCGTGGGTCACCACACGGATTATCCATTAAAATTTACCGGCAACTATGGTCCTTCTTCTCTGACATTCTACGCTAGAGAAAGATGCAAATATGTAACAGCTGGCCACAAATTGCAGCAATACATGACCTATTTAGAGGCCCCTTTATCCAATGACGTGAAATGGAGAAATTTTCCTTCTCTATAAGGCCGCGGTCGTTTTAAACCGCCGCCCGCGGCCGACAGCGCTCCCCCGCCGCGCGGGCAAAGACGACCGCTCCCGAACATTCCCGAACATACCACACAGACGCCGCGGGCGACGGGCCGCTGTCGGCCGCGGGCGGCGGTTTAAAACAACCGCGGCCTAACCCCGCACAAATTGTGACCTACATTTCTGAGCTACATTTGTCCCTCCAGGTGGACCTGAGGTTATACCGGCGCGAGCTGCTCCGGCGCGCGGCGGGTCCTCTGCAGAGTATTCTAGAGCGGGAGGCTCGGGGCTGGTTCCTGCACTTCCGTGAGCGCCGCGCCGCGCACCTCGCCAGCCAGAAAGTGCCGCCGCGGGATATCGAGCAGGTCTGTGATCTCTGTCCGAGTAGACTTGAGTCTGTTATACCGGCGCGAGCTGCGCCTCTGCAGAGTATTCTAGAGCGGGAGGCTCGGGGCTGGTTCCTGCACTTCCGTGAGCGCCGCGCCGCGCACCTCGCCAGCCAGAAAGTGCCGCCGCGGGATATCGAGCAGGTATGTGATCTCTGTCCGAGTAGACTTGAGTCTGTTATACCGGCGCGAGCTGCGCCTCTGCAGAGTATTCTAGAGCGGGAGGCTCGGGGCTGGTTCCTGCACTTCCGTGAGCGCCGCGCCGCGCACCTCGCCAGCCAGAAAGTGCCGCCGCGGGATATCGAGCAGGTATGTGATCTCTGTCCGAGTAGACTTGAGTCTGTTATGCCGGCGCGAGCTGCGCCTCTGCAGAGTATTCTAGAGCGGGAGGCTCGGGGCTGGTTCCTGCACTTCCGTGAGCGCCGCGCCGCGCACCTCGCCAGCCAGAAAGTGCCGCCGCGGGATATCGAGCAGGTATGTGATCTCTGTCCGAGTAGACTTGAGTCTGTTATGCCGGCGCGAGCTGCTCCTCTGCAGAGTATCCTAGAGCGGGAGGCTCGGGGCTGGTTCCTGCACTTCCGTGAGCGCCGCGCCGCGCACCTCGCCAGCCAGAAAGTGCCGCCGCGGGATATCGAGCAGGTATGTGATCTCTGTCCGAGTAGACTTGAGTCTGTTATGCCGGCGCGAGCTGCTCCTCTGCAGAGTATCCTAGAGCGGGAGGCTCGGGGCTGGTTCCTGCACTTCCGTGAGCGCCGCGCCGCGCACCTCGCCAGCCAGAAAGTGCCGCCACGGGATATCGAGCAGGTATGTGATCTCTGTCAGATAGTTTGGAAAAGCTCATTGTAATTGGCCACGTGGAAGGGAAAAGGCTTCGTAGGAGATCACCGATCCGATGGACCAATGTCGTGAAAGAAGCCGGTCAGGAGACTTTACAGGCGTCAATCCGTAAGGCAGAAAACTGTGTGGAGCTTTGGTGCAAGACATAATGGCCTCAAATGGTCACGACCCTGTCGTGAGGGTCAGTATGAGGAAGCAAGGAAGAAGAATGTGATCTGTGTCTAAGTAGACTTGAGTCTGTTTCGTCACCATCCCTTTAGCTTTATTCTCTTCTGCTCAAAGTAGGTTATTTAAGCGGGGTCTAAAGTGGTCGTTTTAGGCCCGCGAGGTTTAAATGCTCCTTGTCGCCGCCGCTGTATATGACGGTGCTCGCGGGGGGAGCTGGCTCCTGGTAGGTGTTTATTTAACCAGGTCTAGGATGATTGATGAGCCTACGGCACCGCCATTGTTAAGGTCATTTCATTTCAGTTTTTTTTTCTCGCCGTCGAAGTGAAAAGCTTAGGGTTTAATACGTGGCTAAATGTCATTGTGACACTCAAATTGTATTTGTCCTCGCTCGCTTGTCCAGATAATTACTTTGTGTCACAATGGCTAAATTGAACTCCTTGTCAAACAATCTACTATTTTAACAAGTTTTGATTTGTATTTGTAACCTTTTATTATTTTCGATAGATATCAGGGTTGATAATTTTTATCTTATAGGAGGTACGAGCGGCATCGATGCGCGAATACGTGAATCGCGTATGCATGGCAGTCACATCAAGCGAACAACTGCGGGCATTAGGACCCGATGTGCCCGAGTTGCTGGCCGACCAACTCAGAGCTGCTGCTATCATCAACAGGTACAAATATTTCACATTTATGGAAGAAAAGTGGTCTAGAGACATATCGCAGACATGAACAGACCTAAAAAAACAGTGACCCAGGCATCTGCTACAGCGCCGTAGAAAGTTTAGTATAAAGTAGAGATCGCAATAGGGGTGTGAACTAGAAAAATAATGATGACTATGTCCCACACCATACCAAATTGTACACAGTATTCTATATACCGGGTTGTGTTTGTTTTGAAATGTGTATCATTGTTTGCTGTCGACAAAATAACGGTTTCTAGTGGGAAACCTTTTCCTTTTACTCCTGCCTATAGATGAGAGCGGCCAGTTGTCACTTGTCACGTTGTACCTTTCTTTTCAGAGCTGAAGAAGGCGTCCGCAGCAAGATCGAGGCAGGTCTCGCGACGGCCGAGGCGCGCATCCGCGCGTCGCACCCCGTGCTGTCGCGGGCAGACTCCTGGAGAGCCGAGAAGCTGGCGGCGGGCGCCGCAAGGATAGGTAGGGCCTCGTAACCTTTTTTAGGGTTCCGTACCGACAGGGTAAAAAACGGGACCCTTTTATTAAGACTCCGCTGTCCGTCCGTCTGTCTGTCCGTCTGTCGCCAGGCTGTATCTCATGAGCAGTGATAGTTAGACAGTAGAAATTTTCACAGATGATGTATTTCTGTTTCCACCATAACAACAAATACGAAAACAAAAAAGTTAAAAAATATTTAGTTGTACGGAACCCTCGGTGCGCGAGTCCAACTCGCACTTGGATGGTTTTGTACCATCATTGACATCATCATATCAGCTAGACGTCCAATGCTGGACAAAAGCGTCCCCCAAAGCTCTCTACAACGATGGGTCGTGGGCCGCCCGTGTCGTATTACTTCCCGCGAACCCTACTAGGTCGTCAGTCGACATTGTAGGGGGCTTACCCACGCTGCGTCTTCGGGTACGCAGAAAACCGTACGTAGAATATTATCTATCTTAGACGTCTAATTCAAATCTCTGTATTCAATGCCCATACAAGAAAAAAGCCAACATGCATCGCTATATCAAGATTTCACCTAAAACGATGAGTCTATAGAATAGAAAAGATCAAAACTCACTAAGTAACAAATACCTATTTAAAACATAGGTTGTATCAATCTACAAACTATATACGAGGTTTTGAAGATTAGTGACAGACATTTTAGTGAGTTTTGGTTTATAATGATAAAGATCTACCGATCTATTTACTAGTACATCCGTGGCAGCTTTGGAATTAGGGATATCGCCGACACGGTCCAAGAAAGTCTACTACGATGGTTTGGGCATTTCAAGAGAAGGACGCATGAATATGTCTGTAACAGGGCACTTGACCTGATCTTGCCGGGTAGTAGGCGGAGGGGAAGGCCTAGGCTTCGATGGGTCAATATTATAAAGAAGGACTTGAACAGCTGCGGGTTAGACGGAGACGATGTCCAGGATATAGCGAAGTAGAAGAAAAAATTAAGGAAAGCGGACCCCGTCTCCGGACGGGACAAACGCTAGGAGGATGATGATGATCTATTTATTAGTAGGGGTAATCCCTACTAATAAATACATCATCCTCCTAGCAAAAGTAACGCCAGATTCAATTAATTATGACTTAACGTTCCCATAGGGGCAGAGCTGAGATGGTCGGCGCTGGAGGACGCCGCGGCCGCCATGCAGTCCCACAAACTGTACCAGCACCGTTACTTCCTGCTTCGGGACCTGGCCTTTCTACGAGATAGGGAACCGCTGTTGATGAAGGTAAAAATGGAATAAGCTTCTGTCGAATTAATTATTGTGACTTTTATAACCGACTGTACTTTCTTTGAGCAGTCGACATCTCTCTATCGAATTGAGAACCGGGCTCCTTCAATGCTATATCTGGCCCGTTGTTTGTATGGGTGTGAAGCGTGGACCATGAAAGCAGAGCTTTGAAAAATTAAGTTTCTGTCAAAAATGTCATTTTAGTGGCAAGCTTTTATAGCCGACTGTACTTTTCTTTGGATATCCATCAAATGCTCACTGAGACGATTCTAAAGAGCCCAAGCTCGGTAGGATTGCTTTTTCTATTATAGAGTTCCTATGGCCACCTTCCGGCTCCATTATCAGATCGCCCCATGGTACCATATTATTGTATTGTCATCAAAGTTAAGTAAGTATGCAAAATTTCAGCTCAATCAGTTGACGATATCTGCTTCAAAATTGAGTTGCAAGATTTCACCCGAACAAACATACATTAAACATACAATGCAAGTTAATAAAAAGCTTGTAAAATAGAATCTCTTGAAATATGGTCATACCGTCGCATGCTTCGTATCAGCTGGGCGGATAAAGTTACTAACGTAGAAGTGTTGCGCCGTATGGGAATAAACGTCGAACTTATCCGGACTATAAAACAGAAAAAGGTCGCCTACCTTACATGTACTGCGGCATGATCGGTATTCTCTCCTGCAGACCATCATGATGGGAAATGCAATGCGGGTAGACGCAAGATTTCTAGGCTCCGAAATATCAGGGTGTGGAGAGGGATTAAGACCGTCGAGCAGCTGTTCAGATTGGCGCTTGACAAGGACAATTTTAAGTAGCTGACTGCCAACCTTCAGTATTGGAGAGGCACTTGAGGAAGAAGAAGCCCTCATACACGAAGTACATATACATGGTCACAATGAAATATAGAAAAATGCCTATTTGGGTTTGTTGTATATTGTCGACACTTACTAATATTGCTTTTGTTACAGGAATTGCGTGCCGCTAAAACTCCTACCCGCGAATTCACCTGGGAGACCCGCATCTGGCTACCACAGAACTGGGTTGTCGTCCGACATTTCCGCGGGCGCTCAGAGCGAATACCGACCGTCCTCAGCACGAGGGCGACCTCCATAGTAACCCCACGGTCTGACCCCAGTCAACCGGTGTTTCTGGTTGACAAGGAGACAGTCAGGAGGACGAGCACAAGGTGGCCAGGTTGGAGACTTGTCAACTTGGCGCATAGGTAAGAAAACCCGTTAAAGTAAGGTCCATTTTCAGAGTAGATTCCGATATGCTTAGTCGCAGGATTTTGATGACGTTACTTATTTTTATTAAAGCAGTAACGTCTGTTTACAATGAAGTGAAAAATGCAAAAATTTAATGGTTCAGACAGGATTCGAATCTGTGTTTCCAACGGCTTTCCGGGCCAACACGGGCGTCCTACCAACTGGACCACCGAACCAGATGTCAGAGCCATTGAATCTTCCAACCAGTTGCTTCAACATGCCTTTGGGTGGCATCGTAGCGCCATCTACCGTAAAGATTTAGACTTTATAGTCGGCACCATCGTCTCAAATTTGTTGAGAATCGATAGTTACGATGTGCTACACCCAAATTAATTATTTTTATTAAAGCACGCAATGCTTAATGCACCCTAAGGCATGTTGAAGCAACTGGTTGGAAGATTCAATGGCTCTGACATCTGGTTCGGTGGTCCAGTTGGTATGACGTTACTCCCTATTTTTGCTCATCGCTCCAATCCAATTTTGTTTCTAAATAAAATGCGACAACCCTGATCAACTTGATGATCAGGGTTGCACATTTTATTTAGAAACAAAATTATTGTTTTCAAAATGTTTTTTGGTAATGCGGATAAATATCAACTTTTTTTATTGCTATATAAAAATTAAATTCCGCTGATACGTAGTCCACACGGATTTCTTCATCCGTTTTGATCTCTGTACCTACTTTTGTTTGCTCATTTCATTACCTACATGTTAGAGAAAACGTATTTTTCTAAACAGCTAAATTATATCTTTTTCGAGTGGTGTATTCTTTCATTTTATTGCATATGTTAGAGAAATGCACTATGCACATGCCTTAGCCGTGAAAAAGGCTTGCCGGCTTCGTATCACTATCCGGCCTCCCTACGTTGGGCCGTCTATACCTACTCACCCGGCAAGCCCTACTTTCCCGGTGTATTGTGCTATAGAGTGACGGTGTGTGTCAGGTGTTGGAGCTGGAGCTGGAACATGATGTTCCTGCTGGGGGTGGTGGTGGCGTGGAGCTCGCCGCTGTCGCTGCGCACGCTGGTGCGCGTCAAGCCGCTCGCGCCGGACCTCGAACTGTCACAGGTAAGACCCATTTGAAACTCACTATAACACTAGGGTAATTGAAAGTTGACGATTTCTTCTAACTTTGTTATTTTAATGTTGGTAATATGATTATGATTAATAATAATTGTTATGTTTTAATATTATAATTGTATATTCAATGAAAAATAACAATAAGAATTAGTACCTGCTTACTACTGTTAATGTTTTTTTTAATCTGTTTTGTGGACAGCTAAATTAGGAGACACCAATGCAATATACTAAACACCTGTAATCTGATTTAAGAATTTATCTGATTTTTCTCAAACTCAAGCCATTGCCTTAATTAAACCTTCGACAATCGAACTTACCAGTCACAAAACTTGAATTTTTGTTTTGTTGGTAGGAATAACCCCCCTCATTCCTAATCTAGGAACATGGCAGCACCCCTGCCAAATCGGAAAAATGATCACCTCGGTAAGCTTAACATACGATGCCCGTACAGGGCGGGGAAAAATATTTTCATATTTTCTATTTTTTAAGCTACAGATACAATTGTGCAAACTACCCGTTACTATTACCCATTACTATTTTCATCATCATTCATCACTTATTAAAAGAAATAATCAGCACCGATTTCACAAACATTGTTGTTCACGGTACAGGTTAACGGCACGCTATTCCCGAAGCGAAGCAGTGAAACACAGACCATGTGGTCGCGGCTTTTGAAACTCTGGCGGCACGTGTCCAAGGGGAGGACGCGGTTCGAAACCGAACCCGACACAGGTAATAACCCTTCCAGTGGCAGAAACCGGGAGCCGGACCCCACGTCAAGTGGCAGGCATCCGGGAGCCGGACCTGACAAAACAAGCCGTTGAGTGGCAAGGTTTCTGATTGCATGACAGGAGAAGTGGCACAGCCATCTTGGCAAAATATACCGTTAAGTGGCGGGCCTCCCACGGGTGGTCATCGCGAATTTCCGCATGTTACAAAAATTATCTTTTCTCAAAAAAAATGTACAGATGTTGTATATAAACTATATATCGTTGGATTCATCATAAAATGCCATATTTATTGTATAGAAATTAATGCCATTCCATTTATAAAAATTTTGCTAGTCTTGATCAATCGTCGAATGACTAAATTTTAACCACTTTATGTATAAAAATAACTATAATTAGGAAAAAAAACAGTGATCCGCAGAAAAAACTAATTTAATGGCAAATCTATATATTTATTTACACCTATAACCCTTTTTATTACACCTCACTATACAATATTTTCTAACCACAAGGTTTTTAAAATGCTCACGGCTCGGCGGTCGACGCGTAATGGTCGGGGGGTCGGGAAGATGACGCAATTTCTAACGAACTTTGCTTTGCGCGTCAATTCGACCGTTAGTGAATGCCGTCCTTGCTTATTGACGAATGCATCTTACAAGTGTGAGCAAGCAAAATATAGTTTTGACGGTTTTATTTCGGGTGCGAAATAAGACATCGCACAGGGTCCGGGAGCCGGATCCTGCCACCCAACGGCTTGTTTTGTCCGATCCGGCTCCCGGATCTCTGCCACTTGACGTTGGGTCCGGCTCCCGGTTCCTGCCACTTAACGGTACATTTTGTAAAACAGACGCGCCACTTCTCCTGCCATGCAACTGGTGGCGCTGCCACCTGAAGGGATAATGATAATGCTTTCAGTCACCCTAGGCCGCAAGTGGGATTTTCTGCCCGCTGGGAGAAAATCTCACTTCCTGGCCCAGACAAGGCGTAAAACTTGACAAACCACGGGCGGTAATTCACAAAGCCCCACATCATATTTATGGCCCTCACCTTCAGTTCGGACTACTGACACCTGCGATCTGGGACATTCATGAATTCACCGCCCTAGGTATGCAATGTACGATTACGTCATCACAATTAACTACGTAGCTCATCGAGTTAAATTGAGAAAAAAACACTAGTTTATGAAAATGCGTTTTAAGCGAACTATATTGATCCATGTGAACATAATTCACGAGTCCATTTTAGCCTTTATTAGCCATGGGGATCACACAAAGATTTTTTTTTTAATTATTTAGTAGAGATTTCCTTCGCCTTCTCATGTGACTACTGTAACCTATAGGGATGAAGACTGATGCTAAATTCTACAGCATCAGCATACTGATATTTGAATAAAATTAGCTCAACGTGTCATAAAACAAAGAAAAACAATGCAAAAAAAGTTACATATTTTGGTATATATGTAAAAATACGCAAATATTTTTGTATGTTTTTAATTCAAGAATCCTCATAATTTTACAAAACAACAATCGTATGACAACCATGAACTTAAACGCCCTCTTTTCACGGTGAAAACGGCTAATTACTTATTGTCTATTGTATGGAGCGTCTCTAGCGCTTCGTAGGAATGTTGAACTTTGACAGTCATTCCTGCCCTGTAGTTAGTCCCATATAGACATTTGATCCCGATAAAAAATAGAATCGACATACATCCTCAAAAATAATCTTTCGTCATGCCTATTATTGCAACCTCTGTTGTCCAGGTCTCCTCGGCAAAGGCCTAAGCCGGCAAGCCAACCGCGTCTGGAACTACGGCATCGTGGGTGGCCTCGGCTCGCTGTGCCTGTTGCTCTTATTCCCTGTCCTGGCGCTGGCGACCAGCACGCTGGCGCTCGTGGCGGCCGCGACGGTCCCGTTGTGGATGCCGCCGCTCACGCTTGGTGTGTACGCCGCCAACGCACTAGTCTATGACTTGGACTGTCCGGATCCGCCGCGACTTAACAGGTCAGTATACCCAACTCAGTGCCAACGAAATATGTAACTCTTCAGCATTGTCACAAGTATTCAATTATTCTTACCTTAACATCACGGTGGAATTGGAATGCCCCAGACTCTGCACGAGACATGGAACTATTACGTACATATTTTTATTAGTTAGCTTAATAGTCTCTTCTCTGACTTGCTTAGGTTTTTTTTTTGTCTTTGACGTTTGGAGACACTTTACAGCTCCAAAATGACTATAAAGACCTTTTACATCTCCGAATTTAATTTGTTGACCATGGAGACTCTCTACGTCTCTATTAAACTTAATAATAAGCTTATTTTTATTTTACTTTAATCTTGACGCCTGAGACCCTTTACATCTCTGAAAGTACAGGATTTAATAGACCCGGAGACAATTTACATCTCTCTGTAAAATATGCCCAGTGATCTTTTTGTTGCATTATTTTTTTTATAAATGTAGTTTTTGAATCTGGAATGTAAAAGAGCTCTTATAGCGTACTTGCAGAATAAAGATTTGAATTTGAATTTATTGTTCCAGAATTATGGTGTTGTTCGAAGTGTTAGTATGGAGGATCGCTGTCCTGGGAGTCCTGCAGCCCATAGCTGCACTTTTAGTTGCTGTCGTATTATGTCCTGTTTGCGCCTTCTTACTTCTAGTTGGTAAGTACTAGAACATACTGAACCTCTTCTCTCGTCTGAGTCATAAAAGGAACTTCTTAAAAATTCTGTTTTCTTGATGCCAAGGTTTATTTTGATTTTGAATAATAGATAAGTAACAATTGGTAACATGCAAACAAAACCATACGATTTTCATACGATACATATGTCCCATACCAACCAATGTGATTAGGACACTTCAGAAATGGGAAACAAAGTGTGACGTTACGTGTAGTCTGAACGTTAAAAAAACCCTTTTTCCTTAATGTAGAGACCTAACTCGATTTTTATGAAAGCTTATAGAGTACTTGTAGAGTCAAAGGAGAAGTTAAAAATAATGACTAAATTCTGTTAGTTGTGAGCTATACATCCAAAGATTGTCTCTCGTAAGCTTAACGTCGTAGTGTTAGTACTAAGCTTATTTTTTCTTTATTTTAAATGCGACGCCTGAGACCCTTTACATCTCTAAAAGTATAGTTTAAGTTTTAATTTAATAGATCCGGACACAATATAGTTACATCTCCCTGTAAAACATCCCCAGTGATTTGTCTGTTGCATTACTACTATGATATTATTATTTTAAATTGTAAATGTTTATTTTTTTATATTATTATGTAATTTAGAATATGACATGTAAAAGAGCTCTTGTAGCCTACATGCAGAATAAAGTTTTGAATTTTGAAGCTACACTGTCACTTTCACTGGATTATCGTGGCGCGTAGTATGCCTGTGTTGGCGATAGGTCTAGTAAGTTTTGTGTTGCTCAGGTGGTGTGAGCTGGTGGGGTCTCCGCGCGCTGTGGGAGATAGTGGCGTGGCGCGTGCTCATCAGCCGCGCGGCGCGCGTGCCGGCGCACGACTCCGCCTTCTGCCGCCGCGTCGACGGGCCCGGCCTGAAGACGCGCACGCACTACCAGATCACGTCAGTACTACATACACACACTTTATTAAGTATAATTCACCGATGTCTACGATTACGCAAACATAGCTCGATCTCGATTAGTAATCCTGGTCACGGCACCAATTTGTAACAGCCTATGTTATATTTTTTTTTTTTATTGAAATGAAAAGAAAATCCTTGGTGGCTTCAAGTGTGTTTACATTTGTCTGACATAGGAAATGGCTTGTATTTAGATCAGACACTTAGCTTATCACAGCATGCAACAATTTCAAATATTGTATCGTCGGGGATAGTGCAATACCGCGTAAATAACAGATGTCGATAAAGTTCTCATTTCAATAAAATACAGCATTTGATTCGTATCGACACTTGTTACTTACGCGGTATTGCACTATCCCCGACGATATGTAATTAATTACCTATTTATTATTGTTGTGTTGTTAATTTTCCACTATCTTACATTATTGACTTACACTTGAAATTCATTTATTGTATAAATGCAATTTTCCTTTAACCACTCATATAAGTACTGATATGTTTTTTACCTCTCATAGTAATTTCTTGCGTTATATAGAATTACCTCACAAAAAAGAGCACTTGTATTGTATTGTATAGAACACTCGTCTGAATTTAGTTACACTTGGCAGTTGTCTAATCACTAGCGGGATGTTGTTTGTGATATTCAACTATAAAAAACTCTTTTAGAGTTAATTTAACATATCGTCGCTTTAGAATCAATACCGTCTAACTAACATTTGACGACGCGTTTGGCTCGGTTGGTAGACACCTGCCTACTGAGTCGGCGGTCCCGGGTTCGAATCCCGGCCGGGGCAAATATTTGTGCAAAATATTTGTTCTTGGGTCATGGATGATATCTATATATGTATTTATATATGATGTATATCGTCGTCTAGTACCCATAGTACAAGCTTTGCTTAGTTTGGGACTAGGTCGATTTGTGTATGATTGTCCCTTTATATTTATTTATTTAGTTTTTCACCTCTTAATGCAGTTAGGTTCAGAATAATAATAAATAAATGAAAAAACTAATAGAATGCCATAATCGTCAACATTTTTTTTTTGTTACTTAGACAATTTTGATTGTTAAGCGTCGATATGCAGTTGTTATAAAGCTTGTATTGTTGGCAGATGTGCGCAAGCGGTGGCGGGAGTGGCGGCGCGCGGCGAGGCGGCGGCGCTGGGCGAGTGGGCGGCGGCGGCCGAGCGCGCCGTGGAGCGCCCGCTGCGCGACTACGAGCACTTCGTCACCGCCTGCTTCGGGCCCTTCTCCGTGCAGATCGCCAAGGTACCACTACTGATATTACGACGATACTTTTACGATTGAGTGACTTTTGGATTTCTAATTCTTAAAACATTCCGGTAAGGCTTTTCTCAACACGAATCTTTTTTGTAACTTTCAATTGCCTCAAAATTTTTTAACGCTTTATCTGTTGGTAGTAATTGACGACGCGTTTGGCTCGGTTTGTAGACACCTGCCTACTGAGCCGGCGGTCCCGGGTTCGAATTCCGGCCAGGGAAAATATTTGTGTGATGAACTCGAATATTTGTGCTTGGGTCATGGTTGTTACGAGGGGCGTCTGAAAAGTTCTAAGCCTAAGATAGAAAAAAACAATTTACACAAATGAACTCGTGTTTATTTTTCAATATAGTCTCCTCCTAAATCAATGCATTTTTTACATTTTTTATACAGTGCTTTTAGGCCATTAAAAAAATAATCTTCATTTTGCCCTTCAAAATGCTCCTGTACAGCCGCCTTCATCTCTTCGTCACTTCTAAATCGCTTTCCCCTCAACTCTTTCTTCAAATGATTGAATAGAAAATAATCGCTTGGGGCTAGATCTGGGCTGTAGGGTGGGTGGTCAATTTCGTCCAAACCAACTTCCTTCAGAGCACGCCTCGCAACATTAGCGGTGTGAACGGGTGCGTTGTCTTGCAAAAACAAAATGCCTTTCCTTAGTTTACCCCGCCTTTTCTCAACTATGGCTTGTCGCACCTGTCTTATTAGATTTGCATAATAAGTTCCGTTTATCGTAGAGCCTTTTTCTAAATAATCGATTAAAAGAATGCCATCACAATCCCAAAATACCGTAGCCATTAACTTAGAGGCCGACTTTTGCACTTTAAATTTCTTCGGCGGCCTTTCACCCTTTTCAATCCAGTGCATCGACTCAGACTTACACTCCGGATCATACTGTCTGATCCATGTTTCATCAACAGTTACTATTCGGGAACAAACTTCATCTAAATCATCTTCGCACAATTCTAAAAACGCCCGAGAAGTTTCCACACGACGTACTTTATCGAAGGCCGTTATCATTTTCGGTACCCAACGAGCACTGACTTTACTCATGTACAAATGTTCATGTAAAATTTCTCCGACTCTTTCTTTACTAATACCTAAGACCTCAGCTATTTGCCAAACCTTAATTCTTCTATCTTCTAATACCAGCTTTTTGACTTTTGCTACGTTTTCTTCGGTCACTACCGATATTGGCCGCCCTGAGCGGGGGTCGTCTTCGATCGATTCCCGTCCGAGTTTAAATAAGCGACTCCACTTTTTGACTGTGGCATAAAAAGGCCCAGAATCACCGTAAATAATAGCCATTTCCTCAAAAATACACTGCGGTGATTTGTCACTTTTTGTAAGGAATTTAATTACAGCACGGTGCTCAATTTTCGTAATATTCGTTGGTAATTCACACATGATGTACTTTTCCGTTGAATATCTCGAAACAGAATAATAAAAACGTGACATGTTATTTTTTAATAATTTGTTTTTAAATGGCCTTTCTAGTGGCCAGTATCATAAACGCATATATAACCTCGAAATACCTTAGGCTTAGAACTTTTCAGACGCCCCTCGTATATGTATTTAAGTATATATTTATCTATATAAGTACGTATATCGTCGTTTAGTACCCATAACACAAGCCTTCTTGAGCTTAATTTGGGGCTAGATCGATGTGTGTGAGGTTGTCCGATATTTATTATTATTATTAAGTAAATGAGTAATCTCTGAAATATGCCTCTCCCAGCCAGTTGCCGCTTCTATAGACAAATATAGCATACCCAGCAAACGAAATTCTCGTAAAATGTATCTCTTCAAAGACTCTTATGTGCTTTAACTGTATTGGCGTTTGCTTATTTCATACACATACTGCCAACTTGTCAAAATCGTTTTCGTCTAATGGATTACCATCTCTAAAACTGAAGTGATTATGTTTAAACGTAGTGCAAGTAGAATGCGCTTCTTGCGATTCACCATAGGTAGTTTAATCAACTGTTGTTATTTTACAAGGTTTTATTTAACTTGCAATGTATGTATGTAACTATGTTTGTTGTGTTAGATAAAGCAATCCTACCGAATTTGGCGTCTTTGGAATCATCGCAGTGAGCAATCGATGGATGTTCAAAGTACAGCAGACTAGAAAAGCACAAAAAATCTTTTTGTGACAGAAACTTATTTTTTGTCCTTTAGACTGCTGGAGGAGTATACGCGCAACTAGAGAAAGAGTGTAGCGAGCTCACAGCGTCGCTCAGAGAGAAGGTGGAAGCGAGACGGCGCGAGCTCGCACTCGGACTGAGCGATGCCGCGAGAGCGCGCGTGCGAATGAGTGCCAACGATCTCAGGGTGAGTTTCACCAAGTTTGTAGAACGGGTTTGTAGAATGATGGTAAAGTCATTAGGTTAACAGTCTAATTTTTTTGGGTTCCGTACCCAAAGATTTAAAAACGGGACCCTATTACTAAACTCTCAGTTTTAATTCCGTGGAAATCTGACGCTTCATGGTATTACCAGACAAAAATAAACTCCTTGTGCCTGTGGTAAGAATTTCAAAATAAATAAAAAGTAGAACTTGGCTTCTATATTTTATATATGTTAAATTACAATACCTGTAATATATCATCTATTACAACATAGAAAGCATAATTTTAAATTGCATAGTATGGACACAATAAATTACAATGTTTTTTTCTGGGGGAAAAACAATGTTGCTGGTATCACTCTGATGAGTTTCATGTATTACAAACCATTGGTTCAAAATTATAAGTTTATATTCTTGATTATTAGTAAATTATTTTTTATATTGGCAGAGAGTGACAACAGTAGCTCTGTTGACACAGATTCTGATAATGAATAAAGTATTTTTATAAGTCTTGTTTTACTTATTACCCATAGGAGAAATCCACTCCAATTTACTTACTGTAAAATTATTTTTCCAATCTTATTGAAAATGTGATTTACATACCTAGGATAACTCGGGGCACCTATACGAAAGTGACGTAGCAAAATATTTTATCGACAAAAAAATATATCGATGTTACGTCAACATCTAAACTTCATCGACATAAATAAATATTACTTTATTTCTCCACATTTTCAAATGAAAACATAAACATATTAAAACGTGTATTTACATGTTTATTTTAAAATAATTTTCATAATATACGTAAATTGACATTTTGATTGAAATGACATCGGTCCTCATACTTTTATTATCTTAATTTAAGAGGCTCGATATCAGTTCAGATATGACATCGAACCTCTTTATAGTAATCCAGAATGTTCATTGAGCACATATATTAATTTAATTATATCGACATCTTTTTTATCGATATCCTATCCCTAGAACGTGCCCCGAGTTATCCTAGGTATGGTGATTTACTATTTAGTGTAGGCACTACCAAATAGTTTTTTATTGGTCAAATACTTAGCAATGCACCTTCACCTTTCGGATTTTTATTTCATAAGAAAATTATAGCCCTCCTACTTGTTATTTCATTATGGACGATATTAATAGTTTGTGGATTTACTTACATATCACTCAACGTAAAGCTTTACTTATTACTTATTTTGTAGCTTTAGATACCTATCGTAGAATATTTAATTCCCTGATACTAATTTCAATGCAATCCATAATACAAAATTATTAAAACAGCGCATTTTAAAATATATCTTGTATAAAAAATGTTTCTTACCTCTGAAACGTCAAATTATGACAGATGTCCGAATTCCACGGAATTAAAAATCAGAGTTTATGGCAGTGGTAGGATTTAAGGGAGCTCCCTTACAATAAAATAAAGGTAATGGATTGCGTTAACTTTGCATCTCATTTGTATCCGACGCCATACATTACCGGGTGCAAATTTAACTTAACCCGACCAGTTAAAATGAGATAAGTATTTGTACGGAACCCTCGGTGCGCGAGTTAGGCTTGCACTTGGCCGGCTTTTTCATTTCATACAATATTTCTGCTCGGTCGTAACGCTCCAAATCGGCTATATGGAAGACACATAACTTATTCGGACTATAATGATGCAGAAAGCGGTACCTGCTGCGGCGCTCGAGCTGGCGCGGCTGTACGGCGGCGCGGCGCGCGGGGACGAGTGGTGGGGCGCGCGCGGCCTCGAGCCCGGCGACTGGCACGCGCTCGCCGCCAACACGCTGGGCGAGGTAACAGATGTCTCTACACACAGCGGTACCTGCTGCGGCGCTCCAGCTGGCGCGGCTGTACGGCGGCGCGGCGCGCGGGGACGAGTGGTGGGGCGCGCGCGGCCTCGAGCCCGGCGACTGGCACGCGCTCGCCGCCAACACGCTGGGCGAGGTAACAGATGTCTCTACACACAGCGGTACCTGCTGCGGCGCTCGAGCTGGCGCGGCTGTACGGCGGCGCGGCGCGCGGGGACGAGTGGTGGGGCGCGCGCGGCCTCGAGCCCGGCGACTGGCACGCGCTCGCCGCCAACACGCTGGGCGAGGTAACAGATGTCTCTACACACAGCGGTACCTGCTGCGGCGCTCGAGCTGGCGCGGCTGTACGGCGGCGCGGCGCGCGGGGACGAGTGGTGGGGCGCGCGCGGCCTCGAGCCCGGCGACTGGCACGCGCTCGCCGCCAACACGCTGGGCGAGGTAACAGATGTCTCTACACACAGCGGTACCTGCTGCGGCGCTCCAGCTGGCGCGGCTGTACGGCGGCGCGGCGCGCGGGGACGAGTGGTGGGGCGCGCGCGGCCTCGAGCCCGGCGACTGGCACGCGCTCGCCGCCAACACGCTGGGCGAGGTAACAGATGTCTCTACACACAGCGGTACCTGCTGCGGCGCTCCAGCTGGCGCGGCTGTACGGCGGCGCGGCGCGCGGGGACGAGTGGTGGGGCGCGCGCGGCCTCGAGCCCGGCGACTGGCACGCGCTCGCCGCCAACACGCTGGGCGAGGTAACAGATGTCTCTACACACAGCGGTACCTGCTGCGGCGCTCGAGCTGGCGCGGCTGTACGGCGGCGCGGCGCGCGGGGACGAGTGGTGGGGCGCGCGCGGCCTCGAGCCCGGCGACTGGCACGCGCTCGCCGCCAACACGCTGGGCGAGGTAACAGATGTCTCTACACACAGCGGTACCTGCTGCGGCGCTCCAGCTGGCGCGGCTGTACGGCGGCGCGGCGCGCGGGGACGAGTGGTGGGGCGCGCGCGGCCTCGAGCCCGGCGACTGGCACGCGCTCGCCGCCAACACGCTGGGCGAGGTAACAGATGTCTCTACACACAGCGGTACCTGCTGCGGCGCTCCAGCTGGCGCGGCTGTACGGCGGCGCGGCGCGCGGGGACGAGTGGTGGGGCGCGCGCGGCCTCGAGCCCGGCGACTGGCACGCGCTCGCCGCCAACACGCTGGGCGAGGTAACAGATGTCTCTACACACAGCGGTACCTGCTGCGGCGCTCCAGCTGGCGCGGCTGTACGGCGGCGCGGCGCGCGGGGACGAGTGGTGGGGCGCGCGCGGCCTCGAGCCCGGCGACTGGCACGCGCTCGCCGCCAACACGCTGGGCGAGGTAACAGATGTCTCTACACACAGCGGTACCTGCTGCGGCGCTCGAGCTGGCGCGGCTGTACGGCGGCGCGGCGCGCGGGGACGAGTGGTGGGGCGCGCGCGGCCTCGAGCCCGGCGACTGGCACGCGCTCGCCGCCAACACGCTGGGCGAGGTAACAGATGTCTCTACACACAGCGGTACCTGCTGCGGCGCTCCAGCTGGCGCGGCTGTACGGCGGCGCGGCGCGCGGGGACGAGTGGTGGGGCGCGCGCGGCCTCGAGCCCGGCGACTGGCACGCGCTCGCCGCCAACACGCTGGGCGAGGTAACAGATGTCTCTACACACAGCGGTACCTGCTGCGGCGCTCCAGCTGGCGCGGCTGTACGGCGGCGCGGCGCGCGGGGACGAGTGGTGGGGCGCGCGCGGCCTCGAGCCCGGCGACTGGCACGCGCTCGCCGCCAACACGCTGGGCGAGGTAACAGATGTCTCTACACACAGCGGTACCTGCTGCGGCGCTCCAGCTGGCGCGGCTGTACGGCGGCGCGGCGCGCGGGGACGAGTGGTGGGGCGCGCGCGGCCTCGAGCCCGGCGACTGGCACGCGCTCGCCGCCAACACGCTGGGCGAGGTAACAGATGTCTCTACACACAGCGGTACCTGCTGCGGCGCTCGAGCTGGCGCGGCTGTACGGCGGCGCGGCGCGCGGGGACGAGTGGTGGGGCGCGCGCGGCCTCGAGCCCGGCGACTGGCACGCGCTCGCCGCCAACACGCTGGGCGAGGTAACAGATGTCTCTACACACAGCGGTACCTGCTGCGGCGCTCCAGCTGGCGCGGCTGTACGGCGGCGCGGCGCGCGGGGACGAGTGGTGGGGCGCGCGCGGCCTCGAGCCCGGCGACTGGCACGCGCTCGCCGCCAACACGCTGGGCGAGGTAACAGATGTCTCTACACACAGCGGTACCTGCTGCGGCGCTCCAGCTGGCGCGGCTGTACGGCGGCGCGGCGCGCGGGGACGAGTGGTGGGGCGCGCGCGGCCTCGAGCCCGGCGACTGGCACGCGCTCGCCGCCAACACGCTGGGCGAGGTAACAGATGTCTCTACACACAGCGGTACCTGCTGCGGCGCTCCAGCTGGCGCGGCTGTACGGCGGCGCGGCGCGCGGGGACGAGTGGTGGGGCGCGCGCGGCCTCGAGCCCGGCGACTGGCACGCGCTCGCCGCCAACACGCTGGGCGAGGTAACAGATGTCTCTACACACAGCGGTACCTGCTGCGGCGCTCCAGCTGGCGCGGCTGTACGGCGGCGCGGCGCGCGGGGACGAGTGGTGGGGCGCGCGCGGCCTCGAGCCCGGCGACTGGCACGCGCTCGCCGCCAACACGCTGGGCGAGGTAACAGATGTCTCTACACACAGCGGTACCTGCTGCGGCGCTCCAGCTGGCGCGGCTGTACGGCGGCGCGGCGCGCGGGGACGAGTGGTGGGGCGCGCGCGGCCTCGAGCCCGGCGACTGGCACGCGCTCGCCGCCAACACGCTGGGCGAGGTAACAGATGTCTCTACACACAGCGGTACCTGCTGCGGCGCTCGAGCTGGCGCGGCTGTACGGCGGCGCGGCGCGCGGGGACGAGTGGTGGGGCGCGCGCGGCCTCGAGCCCGGCGACTGGCACGCGCTCGCCGCCAACACGCTGGGCGAGGTAACAGATGTCTCTACACACAGCGGTACCTGCTGCGGCGCTCCAGCTGGCGCGGCTGTACGGCGGCGCGGCGCGCGGGGACGAGTGGTGGGGCGCGCGCGGCCTCGAGCCCGGCGACTGGCACGCGCTCGCCGCCAACACGCTGGGCGAGGTAACAGATGTCTCTACACACAGCGGTACCTGCTGCGGCGCTCCAGCTGGCGCGGCTGTACGGCGGCGCGGCGCGCGGGGACGAGTGGTGGGGCGCGCGCGGCCTCGAGCCCGGCGACTGGCACGCGCTCGCCGCCAACACGCTGGGCGAGGTAACAGATGTCTCTACACACAGCGGTACCTGCTGCGGCGCTCGAGCTGGCGCGGCTGTACGGCGGCGCGGCGCGCGGGGACGAGTGGTGGGGCGCGCGCGGCCTCGAGCCCGGCGACTGGCACGCGCTCGCCGCCAACACGCTGGGCGAGGTAACAGATGTCTCTACACACAGCGGTACCTGCTGCGGCGCTCCAGCTGGCGCGGCTGTACGGCGGCGCGGCGCGCGGGGACGAGTGGTGGGGCGCGCGCGGCCTCGAGCCCGGCGACTGGCACGCGCTCGCCGCCAACACGCTGGGCGAGGTAACAGATGTCTCTACACACAGCGGTACCTGCTGCGGCGCTCCAGCTGGCGCGGCTGTACGGCGGCGCGGCGCGCGGGGACGAGTGGTGGGGCGCGCGCGGCCTCGAGCCCGGCGACTGGCACGCGCTCGCCGCCAACACGCTGGGCGAGGTAACAGATGTCTCTACACACAGCGGTACCTGCTGCGGCGCTCGAGCTGGCGCGGCTGTACGGCGGCGCGGCGCGCGGGGACGAGTGGTGGGGCGCGCGCGGCCTCGAGCCCGGCGACTGGCACGCGCTCGCCGCCAACACGCTGGGCGAGGTAACAGATGTCTCTACACACAGCGGTACCTGCTGCGGCGCTCGAGCTGGCGCGGCTGTACGGCGGCGCGGCGCGCGGGGACGAGTGGTGGGGCGCGCGCGGCCTCGAGCCCGGCGACTGGCACGCGCTCGCCGCCAACACGCTGGGCGAGGTAACAGATGTCTCTACACACAGCGGTACCTGCTGCGGCGCTCCAGCTGGCGCGGCTGTACGGCGGCGCGGCGCGCGGGGACGAGTGGTGGGGCGCGCGCGGCCTCGAGCCCGGCGACTGGCACGCGCTCGCCGCCAACACGCTGGGCGAGGTAACAGATGTCTCTACACACAGCGGTACCTGCTGCGGCGCTCCAGCTGGCGCGGCTGTACGGCGGCGCGGCGCGCGGGGACGAGTGGTGGGGCGCGCGCGGCCTCGAGCCCGGCGACTGGCACGCGCTCGCCGCCAACACGCTGGGCGAGGTAACAGATGTCTCTACACACAGCGGTACCTGCTGCGGCGCTCGAGCTGGCGCGGCTGTACGGCGGCGCGGCGCGCGGGGACGAGTGGTGGGGCGCGCGCGGCCTCGAGCCCGGCGACTGGCACGCGCTCGCCGCCAACACGCTGGGCGAGGTAACAGATGTCTCTACACACAGCGGTACCTGCTGCGGCGCTCCAGCTGGCGCGGCTGTACGGCGGCGCGGCGCGCGGGGACGAGTGGTGGGGCGCGCGCGGCCTCGAGCCCGGCGACTGGCACGCGCTCGCCGCCAACACGCTGGGCGAGGTAACAGATGTCTCTACACACAGCGGTACCTGCTGCGGCGCTCCAGCTGGCGCGGCTGTACGGCGGCGCGGCGCGCGGGGACGAGTGGTGGGGCGCGCGCGGCCTCGAGCCCGGCGACTGGCACGCGCTCGCCGCCAACACGCTGGGCGAGGTAACAGATGTCTCTACACACAGCGGTACCTGCTGCGGCGCTCGAGCTGGCGCGGCTGTACGGCGGCGCGGCGCGCGGGGACGAGTGGTGGGGCGCGCGCGGCCTCGAGCCCGGCGACTGGCACGCGCTCGCCGCCAACACGCTGGGCGAGGTAACAGATGTCTCTACACACAGCGGTACCTGCTGCGGCGCTCCAGCTGGCGCGGCTGTACGGCGGCGCGGCGCGCGGGGACGAGTGGTGGGGCGCGCGCGGCCTCGAGCCCGGCGACTGGCACGCGCTCGCCGCCAACACGCTGGGCGAGGTAACAGATGTCTCTACACACAGCGGTACCTGCTGCGGCGCTCCAGCTGGCGCGGCTGTACGGCGGCGCGGCGCGCGGGGACGAGTGGTGGGGCGCGCGCGGCCTCGAGCCCGGCGACTGGCACGCGCTCGCCGCCAACACGCTGGGCGAGGTAACAGATGTCTCTACACACAGCGGTACCTGCTGCGGCGCTCCAGCTGGCGCGGCTGTACGGCGGCGCGGCGCGCGGGGACGAGTGGTGGGGCGCGCGCGGCCTCGAGCCCGGCGACTGGCACGCGCTCGCCGCCAACACGCTGGGCGAGGTAACAGATGTCTCTACACACAGCGGTACCTGCTGCGGCGCTCGAGCTGGCGCGGCTGTACGGCGGCGCGGCGCGCGGGGACGAGTGGTGGGGCGCGCGCGGCCTCGAGCCCGGCGACTGGCACGCGCTCGCCGCCAACACGCTGGGCGAGGTAACAGATGTCTCTACACACAGCGGTACCTGCTGCGGCGCTCGAGCTAGCGCGGCTGTACGGCGGCGCGGCGCGCGGGGACGAGTGGTGGGGCGCGCGCGGCCTCGAGCCCGGCGACTGGCACGCGCTCGCCGCCAACACGCTGGGCGAGGTAACAGATGTCTCTACACACAGCGGTACCTGCTGCGGCGCTCCAGCTGGCGCGGCTGTACGGCGGCGCGGCGCGCGGGGACGAGTGGTGGGGCGCGCGCGGCCTCGAGCCCGGCGACTGGCACGCGCTCGCCGCCAACACGCTGGGCGAGGTAACAGATGTCTCTACACACAGCGGTACCTGCTGCGGCGCTCGAGCTGGCGCGGCGGTACGGCGGCGCGGCGCGCGGGGACGAGTGGTGGGGCGCGCGCGGCCTCGAGCCCGGCGACTGGCACGCGCTCGCCGCCAACACGCTGGGCGAGGTAACAGATGTCTCTACACACAGCGGTACCTGCTGCGGCGCTCCAGCTGGCGCGGCTGTACGGCGGCGCGGCGCGCGGGGACGAGTGGTGGGGCGCGCGCGGCCTCGAGCCCGGCGACTGGCACGCGCTCGCCGCCAACACGCTGGGCGAGGTAACAGATGTCTCTACACACAGCGGTACCTGCTGCGGCGCTCCAGCTGGCGCGGCTGTACGGCGGCGCGGCGCGCGGGGACGAGTGGTGGGGCGCGCGCGGCCTCGAGCCCGGCGACTGGCACGCGCTCGCCGCCAACACGCTGGGCGAGGTAACAGATGTCTCTACACACAGCGGTACCTGCTGCGGCGCTCCAGCTGGCGCGGCTGTACGGCGGCGCGGCGCGCGGGGACGAGTGGTGGGGCGCGCGCGGCCTCGAGCCCGGCGACTGGCACGCGCTCGCCGCCAACACGCTGGGCGAGGTAACAGATGTCTCTACACACAGCGGTACCTGCTGCGGCGCTCGAGCTGGCGCGGCTGTACGGCGGCGCGGCGCGCGGGGACGAGTGGTGGGGCGCGCGCGGCCTCGAGCCCGGCGACTGGCACGCGCTCGCCGCCAACACGCTGGGCGAGGTAACAGATGTCTCTACACACAGCGGTACCTGCTGCGGCGCTCGAGCTGGCGCGGCTGTACGGCGGCGCGGCGCGCGGGGACGAGTGGTGGGGCGCGCGCGGCCTCGAGCCCGGCGACTGGCACGCGCTCGCCGCCAACACGCTGGGCGAGGTAACAGATGTCTCTACACACAGCGGTACCTGCTGCGGCGCTCCAGCTGGCGCGGCTGTACGGCGGCGCGGCGCGCGGGGACGAGTGGTGGGGCGCGCGCGGCCTCGAGCCCGGCGACTGGCACGCGCTCGCCGCCAACACGCTGGGCGAGGTAACAGATGTCTCTACACACAGCGGTACCTGCTGCGGCGCTCGAGCTGGCGCGGCTGTACGGCGGCGCGGCGCGCGGGGACGAGTGGTGGGGCGCGCGCGGCCTCGAGCCCGGCGACTGGCACGCGCTCGCCGCCAACACGCTGGGCGAGGTAACAGATGTCTCTACACACAGCGGTACCTGCTGCGGCGCTCCAGCTGGCGCGGCTGTACGGCGGCGCGGCGCGCGGGGACGAGTGGTGGGGCGCGCGCGGCCTCAAGCCCGGCGACTGGCACGCGCTCGCCGCCAACACGCTGGGCGAGGTAACAGATGTCTCTACACACAGCGGTACCTGCTGCGGCGCTCCAGCTGGCGCGGCTGTACGGCGGCGCGGCGCGCGGGGACGAGTGGTGGGGCGCGCGCGGCCTCGAGCCCGGCGACTGGCACGCGCTCGCCGCCAACACGCTGGGCGAGGTAACAGATGTCTCTACACACAGCGGTACCTGCTGCGGCGCTCGAGCTGGCGCGGCTGTACGGCGGCGCGGCGCGCGGGGACGAGTGGTGGGGCGCGCGCGGCCTCGAGCCCGGCGACTGGCACGCGCTCGCCGCCAACACGCTGGGCGAGGTAACAGATGTCTCTACACACAGCGGTACCTGCTGCGGCGCTCCAGCTGGCGCGGCTGTACGGCGGCGCGGCGCGCGGGGACGAGTGGTGGGGCGCGCGCGGCCTCGAGCCCGGCGACTGGCACGCGCTCGCCGCCAACACGCTGGGCGAGGTAACAGATGTCTCTACACACAGCGGTACCTGCTGCGGCGCTCCAGCTGGCGCGGCTGTACGGCGGCGCGGCGCGCGGGGACGAGTGGTGGGGCGCGCGCGGCCTCGAGCCCGGCGACTGGCACGCGCTCGCCGCCAACACGCTGGGCGAGGTAACAGATGTCTCTACACACAGCGGTACCTGCTGCGGCGCTCGAGCTGGCGCGGCTGTACGGCGGCGCGGCGCGCGGGGACGAGTGGTGGGGCGCGCGCGGCCTCGAGCCCGGCGACTGGCACGCGCTCGCCGCCAACACGCTGGGCGAGGTAACAGATGTCTCTACACACAGCGGTACCTGCTGCGGCGCTCGAGCTGGCGCGGCTGTACGGCGGCGCGGCGCGCGGGGACGAGTGGTGGGGCGCGCGCGGCCTCGAGCCCGGCGACTGGCACGCGCTCGCCGCCAACACGCTGGGCGAGGTAACAGATGTCTCTACACACAGCGGTACCTGCTGCGGCGCTCCAGCTGGCGCGGCTGTACGGCGGCGCGGCGCGCGGGGACGAGTGGTGGGGCGCGCGCGGCCTCGAGCCCGGCGACTGGCACGCGCTCGCCGCCAACACGCTGGGCGAGGTAACAGATGTCTCTACACACAGCGGTACCTGCTGCGGCGCTCCAGCTGGCGCGGCTGTACGGCGGCGCGGCGCGCGGGGACGAGTGGTGGGGCGCGCGCGGCCTCGAGCCCGGCGACTGGCACGCGCTCGCCGCCAACACGCTGGGCGAGGTAACAGATGTCTCTACACACAGCGGTACCTGCTGCGGCGCTCGAGCTGGCGCGGCTGTACGGCGGCGCGGCGCGCGGGGACGAGTGGTGGGGCGCGCGCGGCCTCGAGCCCGGCGACTGGCACGCGCTCGCCGCCAACACGCTGGGCGAGGTAACAGATGTCTCTACACACAGCGGTACCTGCTGCGGCGCTCCAGCTGGCGCGGCTGTACGGCGGCGCGGCGCGCGGGGACGAGTGGTGGGGCGCGCGCGGCCTCGAGCCCGGCGACTGGCACGCGCTCGCCGCCAACACGCTGGGCGAGGTAACAGATGTCTCTACACACAGCGGTACCTGCTGCGGCGCTCGAGCTGGCGCGGCTGTACGGCGGCGCGGCGCGCGGGGACGAGTGGTGGGGCGCGCGCGGCCTCGAGCCCGGCGACTGGCACGCGCTCGCCGCCAACACGCTGGGCGAGGTAACAGATGTCTCTACACACAGCGGTACCTGCTGCGGCGCTCCAGCTGGCGCGGCTGTACGGCGGCGCGGCGCGCGGGGACGAGTGGTGGGGCGCGCGCGGCCTCGAGCCCGGCGACTGGCACGCGCTCGCCGCCAACACGCTGGGCGAGGTAACAGATGTCTCTACACACAGCGGTACCTGCTGCGGCGCTCCAGCTGGCGCGGCTGTACGGCGGCGCGGCGCGCGGGGACGAGTGGTGGGGCGCGCGCGGCCTCGAGCCCGGCGACTGGCACGCGCTCGCCGCCAACACGCTGGGCGAGGTAACAGATGTCTCTACACACAGCGGTACCTGCTGCGGCGCTCCAGCTGGCGCGGCTGTACGGCGGCGCGGCGCGCGGGGACGAGTGGTGGGGCGCGCGCGGCCTCGAGCCCGGCGACTGGCACGCGCTCGCCGCCAACACGCTGGGCGAGGTAACAGATGTCTCTACACACAGCGGTACCTGCTGCGGCGCTCGAGCTGGCGCGGCTGTACGGCGGCGCGGCGCGCGGGGACGAGTGGTGGGGCGCGCGCGGCCTCGAGCCCGGCGACTGGCACGCGCTCGCCGCCAACACGCTGGGCGAGGTAACAGATGTCTCTACACACAGCGGTACCTGCTGCGGCGCTCCAGCTGGCGCGGCTGTACGGCGGCGCGGCGCGCGGGGACGAGTGGTGGGGCGCGCGCGGCCTCGAGCCCGGCGACTGGCACGCGCTCGCCGCCAACACGCTGGGCGAGGTAACAGATGTCTCTACACACAGCGGTACCTGCTGCGGCGCTCCAGCTGGCGCGGCTGTACGGCGGCGCGGCGCGCGGGGACGAGTGGTGGGGCGCGCGCGGCCTCGAGCCCGGCGACTGGCACGCGCTCGCCGCCAACACGCTGGGCGAGGTAACAGATGTCTCTACACACAGCGGTACCTGCTGCGGCGCTCCAGCTGGCGCGGCTGTACGGCGGCGCGGCGCGCGGGGACGAGTGGTGGGGCGCGCGCGGCCTCGAGCCCGGCGACTGGCACGCGCTCGCCGCCAACACGCTGGGCGAGGTAACAGATGTCTCTACACACAGCGGTACCTGCTGCGGCGCTCGAGCTGGCGCGGCTGTACGGCGGCGCGGCGCGCGGGGACGAGTGGTGGGGCGCGCGCGGCCTCGAGCCCGGCGACTGGCACGCGCTCGCCGCCAACACGCTGGGCGAGGTAACAGATGTCTCTACACACAGCGGTACCTGCTGCGGCGCTCGAGCTGGCGCGGCTGTACGGCGGCGCGGCGCGCGGGGACGAGTGGTGGGGCGCGCGCGGCCTCGAGCCCGGCGACTGGCACGCGCTCGCCGCCAACACGCTGGGCGAGGTAACAGATGTCTCTACACACAGCGGTACCTGCTGCGGCGCTCCAGCTGGCGCGGCTGTACGGCGGCGCGGCGCGCGGGGACGAGTGGTGGGGCGCGCGCGGCCTCGAGCCCGGCGACTGGCACGCGCTCGCCGCCAACACGCTGGGCGAGGTAACAGATGTCTCTACACACAGCGGTACCTGCTGCGGCGCTCGAGCTGGCGCGGCTGTACGGCGGCGCGGCGCGCGGGGACGAGTGGTGGGGCGCGCGCGGCCTCGAGCCCGGCGACTGGCACGCGCTCGCCGCCAACACGCTGGGCGAGGTAACAGATGTCTCTACACACAGCGGTACCTGCTGCGGCGCTCCAGCTGGCGCGGCTGTACGGCGGCGCGGCGCGCGGGGACGAGTGGTGGGGCGCGCGCGGCCTCGAGCCCGGCGACTGGCACGCGCTCGCCGCCAACACGCTGGGCGAGGTAACAGATGTCTCTACACACAGCGGTACCTGCTGCGGCGCTCCAGCTGGCGCGGCTGTACGGCGGCGCGGCGCGCGGGGACGAGTGGTGGGGCGCGCGCGGCCTCGAGCCCGGCGACTGGCACGCGCTCGCCGCCAACACGCTGGGCGAGGTAACAGATGTCTCTACACACAGCGGTACCTGCTGCGGCGCTCGAGCTGGCGCGGCTGTACGGCGGCGCGGCGCGCGGGGACGAGTGGTGGGGCGCGCGCGGCCTCGAGCCCGGCGACTGGCACGCGCTCGCCGCCAACACGCTGGGCGAGGTAACAGATGTCTCTACACACAGCGGTACCTGCTGCGGCGCTCCAGCTGGCGCGGCTGTACGGCGGCGCGGCGCGCGGGGACGAGTGGTGGGGCGCGCGCGGCCTCGAGCCCGGCGACTGGCACGCGCTCGCCGCCAACACGCTGGGCGAGGTAACAGATGTCTCTACACACAGCGGTACCTGCTGCGGCGCTCCAGCTGGCGCGGCTGTACGGCGGCGCGGCGCGCGGGGACGAGTGGTGGGGCGCGCGCGGCCTCGAGCCCGGCGACTGGCACGCGCTCGCCGCCAACACGCTGGGCGAGGTAACAGATGTCTCTACACACAGCGGTACCTGCTGCGGCGCTCGAGCTGGCGCGGCTGTACGGCGGCGCGGCGCGCGGGGACGAGTGGTGGGGCGCGCGCGGCCTCGAGCCCGGCGACTGGCACGCGCTCGCCGCCAACACGCTGGGCGAGGTAACAGATGTCTCTACACACAGCGGTACCTGCTGCGGCGCTCCAGCTGGCGCGGCTGTACGGCGGCGCGGCGCGCGGGGACGAGTGGTGGGGCGCGCGCGGCCTCGAGCCCGGCGACTGGCACGCGCTCGCCGCCAACACGCTGGGCGAGGTAACAGATGTCTCTACACACAGCGGTACCTGCTGCGGCGCTCCAGCTGGCGCGGCTGTACGGCGGCGCGGCGCGCGGGGACGAGTGGTGGGGCGCGCGCGGCCTCGAGCCCGGCGACTGGCACGCGCTCGCCGCCAACACGCTGGGCGAGGTAACAGATGTCTCTACACACAGCGGTACCTGCTGCGGCGCTCGAGCTGGCGCGGCTGTACGGCGGCGCGGCGCGCGGGGACGAGTGGTGGGGCGCGCGCGGCCTCGAGCCCGGCGACTGGCACGCGCTCGCCGCCAACACGCTGGGCGAGGTAACAGATGTCTCTACACACAGCGGTACCTGCTGCGGCGCTCGAGCTGGCGCGGCTGTACGGCGGCGCGGCGCGCGGGGACGAGTGGTGGGGCGCGCGCGGCCTCGAGCCCGGCGACTGGCACGCGCTCGCCGCCAACACGCTGGGCGAGGTAACAGATGTCTCTACACACAGCGGTACCTGCTGCGGCGCTCCAGCTGGCGCGGCTGTACGGCGGCGCGGCGCGCGGGGACGAGTGGTGGGGCGCGCGCGGCCTCGAGCCCGGCGACTGGCACGCGCTCGCCGCCAACACGCTGGGCGAGGTAACAGATGTCTCTACACACAGCGGTACCTGCTGCGGCGCTCCAGCTGGCGCGGCTGTACGGCGGCGCGGCGCGCGGGGACGAGTGGTGGGGCGCGCGCGGCCTCGAGCCCGGCGACTGGCACGCGCTCGCCGCCAACACGCTGGGCGAGGTAACAGATGTCTCTACACACAGCGGTACCTGCTGCGGCGCTCGAGCTGGCGCGGCTGTACGGCGGCGCGGCGCGCGGGGACGAGTGGTGGGGCGCGCGCGGCCTCGAGCCCGGCGACTGGCACGCGCTCGCCGCCAACACGCTGGGCGAGGTAACAGATGTCTCTACACACAGCGGTACCTGCTGCGGCGCTCGAGCTGGCGCGGCTGTACGGCGGCGCGGCGCGCGGGGACGAGTGGTGGGGCCCGCGCGGCCTCGAGCCCGGCGACTGGCACGCGCTCGCCGCCAACACGCTGGGCGAGGTAACAGATGTCTCTACACACAGCGGTACCTGCTGCGGCGCTCCAGCTGGCGCGGCTGTACGGCGGCGCGGCGCGCGGGGACGAGTGGTGGGGCGCGCGCGGCCTCGAGCCCGGCGACTGGCACGCGCTCGCCGCCAACACGCTGGGCGAGGTAACAGATGTCTCTACACACAGCGGTACCTGCTGCGGCGCTCGAGCTGGCGCGGCTGTACGGCGGCGCGGCGCGCGGGGACGAGTGGTGGGGCGCGCGCGGCCTCGAGCCCGGCGACTGGCACGCGCTCGCCGCCAACACGCTGGGCGAGGTAACAGATGTCTCTACACACAGCGGTACCTGCTGCGGCGCTCCAGCTGGCGCGGCTGTACGGCGGCGCGGCGCGCGGGGACGAGTGGTGGGGCGCGCGCGGCCTCGAGCCCGGCGACTGGCACGCGCTCGCCGCCAACACGCTGGGCGAGGTAACAGATGTCTCTACACACAGCGGTACCTGCTGCGGCGCTCCAGCTGGCGCGGCTGTACGGCGGCGCGGCGCGCGGGGACGAGTGGTGGGGCGCGCGCGGCCTCGAGCCCGGCGACTGGCACGCGCTCGCCGCCAACACGCTGGGCGAGGTAACAGATGTCTCTACACACAGCGGTACCTGCTGCGGCGCTCCAGCTGGCGCGGCTGTACGGCGGCGCGGCGCGCGGGGACGAGTGGTGGGGCGCGCGCGGCCTCGAGCCCGGCGACTGGCACGCGCTCGCCGCCAACACGCTGGGCGAGGTAACAGATGTCTCTACACACAGCGGTACCTGCTGCGGCGCTCCAGCTGGCGCGGCTGTACGGCGGCGCGGCGCGCGGGGACGAGTGGTGGGGCGCGCGCGGCCTCGAGCCCGGCGACTGGCACGCGCTCGCCGCCAACACGCTGGGCGAGGTAACAGATGTCTCTACACACAGCGGTACCTGCTGCGGCGCTCCAGCTGGCGCGGCTGTACGGCGGCGCGGCGCGCGGGGACGAGTGGTGGGGCGCGCGCGGCCTCGAGCCCGGCGACTGGCACGCGCTCGCCGCCAACACGCTGGGCGAGGTAACAGATGTCACGTCACACATCCTTACCCTTACCATGAGTTTTCATTGACCGTACTCGCTAGCGACTGTGTAATTTATTGTATCAAGAATTGTAGTTCGATAAAGTAACCGCTTGTGGGTGCTTGTGGGAAGGAACTGGATGAGAACAGCACAAGATCGAGAAAAATGGAAGCAATTGGAGGAGGCCTATACCATATCAAGGGATTCCTGTAAATAAATTAATGTCACTAGGATCTAAGAAAAATGTGTGTTGTAAATATGGTTTATGGGAAATAAAAGGGTTTTTTTTTTATTATTATTATTAAAGTAACCGCTAGGGGCGCTGTACTATTCTACATAGAAATCGCTTGCGCTGTGGCTAGCGAGTACGGTCACGTTACGTATGGTACGGGTACCGTATTGCGTACCTACTTCTTTATATTCTTCATTGACTTTTTCAAATTATTACCTACTCATTAACTTTACGTCGTGTGTGAATAGGTATATAGGTAATTGCACTGGGTCCCTGGAATAAGTGTAGCGTTATAACTAGTTTTAAATTTTACGTGTTGTTTTGACCACAAGCTTGTTCGTATACCATGTTTTATTTTAACTAAATATATCGATTGATTGACAAAGTGTCGTAATCAGGATATTAACGTCTGAACTACAGTAAACACGCAGGTCGATATGAGCGATGGTAGGACTTCACATATCAGTAAGGTGCCGGCTTCGTTACAGTTTGGTGCCGTGACCAGGATATCAATGTGTGAACCTGGAAATTAAAACTGATATGATTAAGTTGTTAAGTAAAGCCTGACCAGAAATATGTGAGGATAGTCAAGAGGGCGTTATTTATTAGATTTATAGGGCAACAATTTCGCAACCAATCGTAACCCACTATAATGACATTAGTTTAAGTACCTGTCAGTTCCACTATGTTCCTCGTAATATCATTTAATAGAATGCACTCTTTTCCTGACTGTTTTTCGTGTAGTAAACACGTGTACACTTGATTTATAATCTTACGTTCACGGCTATGAATGGTTTTCGGTATTTTCTTTGGATTTTAAAGGAAACCACCACGGATGACATTGACATTGTTGATAAACCATCATAAAATCATTGCCAGTGTAAGAAATTAGTTCCAGTGAAATTCCGCAATATGGCGCATCCTCATATATTTCTGGTCAGGCTATAGTGAACTAACTGTGATATAATCTGGGCAGGTGTTCGACCCGGAGATCCTGGTGGCGCTGGAGGAGGGCGAGGCGCGGCTGCCGCTGGAGAGCGGCGCGGGCGGGCGCGCGTGGGCGGCGCGCTGCGGCCGCGACGAGGCGCCGCCCGACGTGCTCGCCGAGCGAGACGACTGGCGACAGGGTGACTCACTTACAGCTCACTAAATGACAGTGCCATTAAGCTACCTTACATGGAATAGACATGACGAAGGAACTTTTTTAAGGGGGTATCGATTTTATTTATTGGGATCAAAAATGTCTGTATAGGACTAACTACATTTAGACTACTCTAAAAGTCAGAAATGACCGACGCCCCATACAAATGGCCACCTAATCGTGACGCCATTGTATATTATGGGTACCAATATTTGATTAGGTTTATACCACGTGTCCTGATTCAGTAGGTTGCTAATATTAGGTATAATTGAATACATAACTGGTTCGCTGGCTCGGCCTCGAGTAACAAATCTGTAAACTACCTACCTAAGTACGTTGAATAAAGTATATTTCTTATTATAATCCTATTGACATGTAAAATTTTATTTTATCAATAAAAATTGAATTGAATTGAATTGAAGTATGTTGGTGCCAGGTATCTGGGGCGAGTGGGGCGGCACGCCTGCGCCGCGCGTGCCGCCGCCGGCGCTAGAGTTGAGCGCGTTCAGTCCGCGCGTGCCCGGCCTGCCGCCCGTGCCGCCGCCGCCCACCGTGGCGCTAGTGCTGCACAACAGGTGACAATTGACAACACTTACAATCATATCAACTTGTATTATTATTATTTATTTAGGACAACAAACAGTAACACACATTGATTAAAAACACAATACATAAAAGAATTTGAAACATGTGAGACCAATCACGTTATCCACGAATTACCTACAATATTATAACTAGAGCGCAAGCAACGATAGGTACACAGAAATTGTATAACAGTCTGGGAATAACAATTAATTACAATATAAGAACTTAAAGCCAGAGCAAACTAGGCGTAAAAATAGAATGATTCATTCCAGTACCGCGGCAAGCTCAAACATGACCTCGCTGCAACTTCATTAAAACGTTATTGTTGTAAACAGTGTCTGACATCATGAACATGTCAATTTCATTAAAGTGTGTGTTATACGACTTGACTAGCCTACGTACGTGCTCGCGCACCGCGCGCTGCGGCTTATGTTTGACTGACGTAGCTGACAAATAGACTGGCTTATGTCAAACTGTCAGCTAGTTTTTGATGCTCGCGTACATGTAACAGTGCATCGATGACTTTAGCTTTTTAAATATGTTTAATTTGCATTTTTGACGCTAATGAAACTCCAGGCGTTGCATAGTTGTAACGTATAATACGTATATCTTATTTGTTTTATACAGGGAATCCGACAACCCCGTCCCCTTGGATTCGGAGCTGTGCGCCGAGATCCTGCGGAGTCTGGAAGACGCGCCGGACTGCGACGATAGAAGAGGTTGGTTGTTATTCGAGTAATAAAATATACAGGGTGTCCCTAAAACCAACGCCAAAATGAAGAGATGTGATAGAACAGCTCATAAGCAACCATATTAAGTCAATTTGACCTTAACAAAAAGTTCATGGTTTTCGAGATATTTGCATTTTTTTAAAACTCGTGACTTTTGATGCCCTGCGTCAGTATGTCGATTGCCACCACTGCAAATTTAGGGATTTTGTAAATCTGTTTTTTGCAGGATGTTACTAAAAACATATCCTATCGAATGTAATTTAAATTTATTACATATCATGATGCTTTGTCGGTAAAAATAATAAAAAAAAACGAATTATAGCAATTTATAAAATTTAGCCTGCGATTTTGATCGAGTTTCATTTAAAAAAAGTATTGTAAACTAACATGGCACACAACATAAAAAGATAGTGAATTTATTGTAGTTTTCAAAAAGGTACAGTATTTTTTAATTTACACAGCAGTTTACGAGATATTGATATTTTACACCAAAAGGAGCTCATACTGCAGTTATTCCATAGTATGGTACCAGAGCCCCTACTAGGCTCAGAGTTTGAATTTTGAACAAAAAATCGATTTAAAGAATACTTTATTTAGAATAGGAACACAATTGAATTTTAGAATAAAAAAAATTGAAATGTTCATAGCGAACCTGGCAAATAACGTAAAAAGATAGCAAATTTAGAGTTGTTTTCAAGATGGTATTGAAGTGACTTAATTATTTAGCGGTTTATGAAATAATGCAAAAATAATACTGGTTGCCATTTTTATCTGTTAAGTGAATAAAAAACTAAAAACATTAAAAAAAAACGAAACCTGTTTTATGTAACTAAATTAAATGTTCAAATTGTCCGCCATTGACTTGAATACAAGCCCGGCATCTCCTTAAAAATGCTCGACTGATGTGACGTGCACTTCTTGTTACGTCGTTTTGGGCCTCTGCTTAAATGCGTTGTCTCAGCTCCGCTATACTGTTAATCGGTTCATTGTAAACTTTTTCTTTAATATAACCCCAGTAATAGAAATCCAGAGGATTTAGGTCTGGAGATCGAGGAGGCCACAAAATGGGACCCAGACGGCCGATCCATTTCTGTGGATAAGTTTGGTTTAAATGTAGTCGCACTTCGCGTGCATAATGTGCTGGACAGCCATCATTCTGCAGCCACATTGACCTCCGCGTAGCTAAAGGTACGTCGTCGAGAAGATTTGGCAACTCATTCTCTAAGAAATGCAGATAACTTGGACCATTCAGCGTTTTTGGTAATTCAAATGGGCCAATTATTTTCCCATCTAATATTCCAGTCCAGAGGTTCACTTTAAATTGGTACTGCGACCGATCTTCCCTCATTAAATGAGGATTTTCTAATGCATAACTGTGTAAATTGTGCATGTTCATAAATCCATCTCTCTTAAAAGTGCTTTCATCAGACCATAAAACCATATTTATGAAATTGGGATCCTCTCTGTGTTTTTGCAGCATTTTCTGGCAAAACTGAACACGAAGTGGGTAATCACGGGGCAGCAACGCTTGAACACGTTGTATGTGGTATGGATGAAATCCATAACGACGTAATATTCTATTGGCAACAGATTTTGATATCCCTAAATTACGTTCAATGTTCCGTGTCGAAGTCGATGGGTCGTTTTGAATCTCTTGTAAAACATCTTCATCGTAATCTCCTCTAGGTCTTCCTAATCCGCCACGATTACCAGGCAAAACGCCTTGTGAGTATGCGAGATGAACATTTCGAAATACTCGATGGTCCGGATGCCTTACATTTGGATATCTTTCTCGATAGAGTCTAGCTGCAGCACAAGAGTTACCCTGACATTCCCCATAGACAAAATGCATGTTGGCATATTCTTGAGGAGTATAATTCTCTGGCATATTTGTAACAAACGCACTACAATTAATCTTAACAGAGCCAAAGTAAATCGAAGTTAAAATCAATAGGCAGAACTCGAGTCCAAGATGCACAAAGCAAAATTAAATTGTACCAAAAATCCAAATCACAAGGCCAACACGAGTTCTATTGGTAAAGCAAGTCTATTTAAGAAAATAAGAACCCAAACTAAATAAAGCACATCAAACAAATTGACGAAGTGTACTAAAATTACTAAAATAGGTACTCTTTAATCAGAAAGCCGACTTGAATTCGAATTTCGAATTGTGTTCCAATTTGAAATTATGTATTCTTTGATTCTATTTTTAGTTCGAAATTCAAACTCTGAGCCTAGTAGGGGCTCTGGTTCCATACTATGTAATAACTGCAGTATGAGCTCCTTTTGGTGTAAAATATCAATATCTCGTAAACTGCTGCGTAAATTAGAAAATGCTGTACCTTTTTGAAAACTACAATAAATTGACTATCTTTTTATGTTGTGTGCCATGTTAGTTTACAATACTTTTTTTTAAATGAAAATCGATCAAAACCGCAGGTTAAATTTTATAAATTGCTATAATTCTTTTTTTTTAATTATTTTTACCGACAAAGCATCATGATATGTAATAAATTTAAATTACATTCGATAGGATATGTTTTTAGTAACATCCTGCAAAAAACAGATTTATAACATACCTAAATTTGCAGTGGTGGCAATGGACATACTGACGCAGGGCATCAAAAGTCACGAGTTTTAAAAAAATGCAAATATCTCGAAAACCATGAACTTTTTATTAAGGTCAAATTGACTTAATATGGTTGCTTATGAGTTGTTCTATCACCCCTCTTCATTTTGGCGTTGGTTTTAGGGACACCCTGTATATATTGGGAGACAATCATACATAAATCGACCTAACTAAGCAAAGCTTGTACTATGGGTACTGGACATAATATATACATACTATATATAGATAACATCCATGACCCAGGAACAATATTCGAGTTCATCACACAAACATTTGCCCTGGGATCCGAACACAGGGCAGCCGTCTCAGTAGGCAAGTGCACTACAAACTGCGCCAACTGCATCGTCTAATAATATCTATAGTAGTATAAAATCGTATTGGATTTTAACCAACTAATCGTTAAAATTTCAATAATTCTCCAATAAGAAAGTCAATAATATCCACAGCAATGCAAAAACAGTTATTTTCAATACATTTCAATATTGATTTCATAAGAATGAAGGATTGACTAGTATTACGATTATTAATGTTTTGATTTTTTTGCCGACATACCCGCTACTGACATTTTATATTGCATTCACATGACGTATGTATGATCAGACGGTGTGGAGCGTTATCGTGGCGGCGGCAGCGAAGAAGGCACGAGCGACGGAGCGAGCGAGGACACTAACGACGACGCCAGCTCGCAGCACACAAGGGACGCCGAGGGCGCCCTCTGTCGGTAAGTTACTAAAACTAGTCGTGCTGGATAAATGTGGCAATATGCGGTAGATGGCGCTACAAGCCGTTCTATAATTTATGACTAAGGCCGGCAACGCACTTGTGACTCCTCTGGTGTGCTGGTGTCTATGGGCGATGGTAATTTCTTTCCATCAGGCGATCCGTTTGCTCGTTTGCCATAAATAAGAAAGAAAAAAAAACATGCGTGTACGATTCTCTGATTACAAGACCTTTCTCTCTTTGCAACCTGGCGTCGGTGGCTTCTGGCCCCTTTTTCGCACAGACGCTGGGCACGTGCCCAGGGCTTCCAGCCTCACGAGGGCCCCTATCTTCACGTGGAAGGTTCTGACAACTCCCGAAAAAACATACCTACGAGTAGATGACATTTCTTTTTTTGTGTTTGAACAGTTGACCAATGTACATTGCCGGAGGGGGTCGCCCGTGCATGGCATCTCCACTCAAAGATATTGTATGTAAATCATCATCTAGCGCCAATAACACAAGTAATGGAACTAGATCGATTAGTGCGAGGTTGAAAAAAATAAAGTGCTTTGTTGCTGGTACTATTGGTGGACCGACCCAGATACCGCTGGAGCGACGAAGCCCTCAAAGATCTAACCGCCCTTGGAGTACCCAAGTGGCGTGAAGTGGCGCAGAAAAGGGAAGAGTGGCGTTCTCTCGTGTCAGGGGCCAAGACCGTCTTTGGGTCACCGAGCCAGCTTAGTAAGTAAGTTGCTGGTAGTAAGTACCCTCGCATCGTATATTCCAGGGTGACGCCTTGTGCGGAGCGCGCGCTGTGTCGCTGGACGCTGACGGGGCGCGGCGTGCGCCTGCGCGCCGACCTCGCCAGCCCCGAGGACGTCACGCTCGACGCCGACCGCGCGCACGTCGGCACCTCCGTCTGAACGATATTTTGACTTTCATACAGGTAACAAGTGGAATCGGGGAGTATTATGATCAGAGATCAGACAGATGGGCGCATTATACGCGGTGTCCTGTATTTAATGGACAATCCCAATCCCATCCGTCCCGATCTCTGATTACGGTACACCTCTGGCACCCCAGAAACAGATCAACAGAACCGGTCATGAATAAATTAATAAAAAGAAAGAAAATTGGCGGAACCAACCAATCATAGCGTGATGACCACGCAAGTGTCGCCTGCCACTCCGAGCATACCTTGTTTTCTAATACCACTCTCTAATACCAGAGTAGGACCTCTTCAGCCCCATTTGACACCGCGCCCGCATGTCAGAATCAAAAGTGGCTGATAATGTTGACTAAATTAATGACTAGCAGATATCAAATTGCATATTAAAATTGACAGTTACTTATGACGCTGACAGTAAAGCCTGACCACAAATATATGAGGATGCGCCATGTCACGGAATTTCACGAACTAATTTCTTACACTGGCAATGATTTTATAATTATCAACAATGTCAATGTCATTCTTAACAATCCACATATATTAGTGGTCAGGCTTTTTACCATGACAAATTATATGGATGTTGCTCGTCACATTTAAGTGTTAAGTGTGCAGTCAAGTGTAAAAATATAGGTGGAGATATATCCTATCGCTCGTTTTGGAACATATTTACGAGTGGATAAATTGTTTTTTTGCACTTGACGGCTCTAAGTGGGCGCCTACATAATTTTGACCTAAACTTTAGGTTACTTCTTTAAAATGACAACAATCAATTAATTCAAGCTACGAAAGTGTAACCGATAATTCTAACCGATTGAAGTGGCATAGGTTTTAAGTTTATCTTAGTACTTATAGTCACAGTTATTGTCTACGATTTATGCTTTTTGAGAAATTTTGGTTTTGTATGCGGCGCCTTTCAATAGTTCCCTGGTTATAACAATGTGTAATTAATCCGTCAGTTAGATTATCAACAAATGTTGAAAAACTATTTTTTCTTCTGTAAAAATAACAAAGATAAAGTTGGCCAAGGGGTTTGTGACGTCACGCCTTGCTAAGATGGTGTATAAATTAAAAAGCGGGAATAGTGTCGTCCCTGTTTTCTTAGCTTGACTAGATAGGGACGACATCGACACTACAGTATTGCCACTTTTTAATTTCTACTTTTTTATGTCGTACTGTACGTGGACCTTTTTCGCACTAAATCTAGTCTGGTTTAGTTGACAAATACGTGCCCAAATTTTTAAATAATGTAACGGACGATTGTTTCTTTGGACTTCTGACTTTAACCCTTGTAAAGAATCAGCAATGTTGAGATTTGTACTCAAAGCGTTTGTTAGTATAGATTTAATTTTACTTACTTTGAGATGCGAAACTATGCGATAAGTGTTGTAAGGCCAAAACACACTTTATTTAATTATGTTATAATTATAAATTAGTTTATGTCAACATTTCGATCTAGACTATTACTAACATTTCTATACCATGACTGGTTATCTATCAATTATAAGTTAAGAGTAAACCAATCCGAGCAGCTAATAGGTATAGGAATATTAACGAGTGATAGAAGTATTCATTTGGGATTTGTCAGATGCGCAAAAATAAGTGTCGATTGTTTTTATTTATTATTATTTTGCTTTGAAGTGGCATTTAATAGTTATTGTCAATATATTTTTACACCAAACAGAGGAAAGTATCATATTCTCCGAGTATAATATCCTTAGTTTATGCTGAGAACGCTTAAATCGACGCATTACGACTTAAAATTCGGTTGTATGGTCAGTTGGCATAATACGTATATAGGTAAAAAACTAACTTAACTGCTCTCTTCCATATGTTTAAGTGATTATCATTATAGTCTGTTGAGAAATGAAACTCCCTGATCCTTAATTTTGGCAAATAACACTAAAGTTCCATAATTCGAGCCTCATCGGGGTTTGATAGTTCAAACGGTCGCGGTTCAGAAAAAAAAACATAAAGAGGGTCATAGGGATTGGAAATTGACAAATTAAGGGTGAGTAACAATTTTTTACTTAGAATAAAGTTCATATCTGTTTAAATTCAGCATCGAGATACGAAGTTTTGAAGTTCAGTGTATACCTATATTTATCTAAATTAAATCTATAAATCGCCTGGTGACAACCAAAAGTCGCCAAAATTTCTGTCACTGCTCTTCGAAACCTCGTACCTAGTAAGAAGATTGACAATGAGATACGAGCTTTGTTTTAAACAGGTATTTGTTATAATAATATCGTCTGAGACAACCAAAACTCACTAAGTTTTGGTTGTCTCAGACGATATTTTAGTGAGTTTTGATTCTCAATAGACGTTCCGACGTTATTTGAATGTTATGAGAGCAAGTACACTTCTTCTAAAGGTGTACATCAGTTGAGACAAGTGCGCCACTGGGGCAAGAGCAACTACCATATCGAAATCTTGAAAAATGCAGGTGTTATACTATTACTTTTGCCAACTAACATAACAATAGTTGCGTGGTTGTAAAATGACGTTAAAGCTGCGTTTCCACCAGTGTGAGAATGCGTAGTGAGAGCGGGGGATGTGTTTTCGTTAACCAATAGAATCAGTTACGCTGATTAAAAATGAAGTTATTCCAATGGTTAACGAAACCACATTCCTCGCTACGTATCTTCGCACATCTCCGGTGGAAACGCAGCCTAATAATATAAATATTTATTTTATCGATATTTCGATGCGTCGAGGTGTGGTTGCCCCGCGATCCCACTTGTCCCGACTTAGCCCTTAATTTCGTAATTTAGATTCTCTAATACGATCAATGTTAGGTTCGTAGGCCTAAATAGCTCAATGTTCAACTGTACTGCTTTAATAATATAGGTTAGTTTCGTTCGTGGCTTTGTGTTTGTTTGTCAAGTTGTTCTTGTGTTGTAGTGCGCTCGACTACAGATAGTTTAAGACGTGTGAAGTAAGATTAATTATTATATTTTATATTTTCCCTAGTCCTTTAAGGTGAAAATAAGAGCTTTACTGCACATTTTTAACATATTTTAGTTAAATTTCAATGCGTTTTTATACACATATTTATGTTATTTTTTTTAAGTTAAGGCAAAAATTAAGCACTGATTCATGTAATGTAATATTGTAAATAGTGCCACACAAAAACCTTAACTGCAACTACGTGCGCGTTTTTCATTTACAAACATATATTTTGAAGCATTAAGGTTTTAGGCGTTTTGAAGTTATTTTTTTATTTTATTTGTGTCACAAATCTAAAAAACGTGATCGTATATTATTCTAACCAAGTATTAATCCACTTATGAAAGCCTGCTCTGAAATGTGTTGTTTTATGTTTAGATTATATAGTTTTAAGTTATGTATGAGATTAAAGTTGGATGGTGTAAAGACTTGTATGAAGTGCACTTGTGACAGACAACGATAGCGCTTAAACTTAGGGCTGTAGGGCAGATCCACATATTTACTAGCACTGGTAATTGCCAGTTAACCCTTGAGTGCCAAAGACAGAAAATTGTGTCGACTAAAAGGAAGAAAAACCTTTTTGTGGGACACAATGTCCTCTAAGGAACTGGGCGGTCAAAATACTATACCTAATGCATTATTTTTTCACTATAAATAAATAAATATTATGGGACACTCTTACACAAATCGACCGAGTCCCAAACTAAACAATGCTTGTAATAGGGGTACAAGACGACGATATGAATAATATATACATAAATAACATCCATGACCTAAGAACTAAATATTCTATTTAATGATACTAATATTTGCCTTAGCCGGGATTTGAACCGCCAGCTCAGCGGGCTAAAAAATAAGCGCAGCACTCCTTGACAAAAACAAAAATACTCATAAAACTGTAAAGTAAACTAAACGTTTGTGGATCTGCATATTTTCGACTTCGTAGTATAAGGTTGAGATTTTGTTATTAATTTATTTACAAATTTTAAGGGTTATTATTTTCCGGGCCGCTAATAACTTGGTATCTAAAATAATAACTTGGCAGCTATAATAATGACTTGGCATAGATGCCAAGTAATTATTTTTGTAGGTTAGGTTAGATTCAATATTTTTTTAGATGCCTGGTTAAATAGATGCCCATTTTAATCACGAGGCATTAAATTATCGCATTTACTTCGATCTCTGAATTTACTCTCTTTTTTAGAAGCACAAATTAAGTATTTTTCAGTGGCATTTACTTTTATGAAAGAGTTAGTTTTATAATTGTATTAGATTCTAAATTTAATTCGTGCCATTTTCCCTTGCCATGGATATTCAAAAACTTAAGGGCAGTAGATACAAACGCGCGACATGGGGTTAGCGCTTCTACCATATAAATATCGAAAAGTACACACACTACTAACAATTAAGTTAGTTGCATAACATAGTAATTAGTTACTTCTGTACTATTTATTGTAGATGGACTTACCCCATGTGGCGCGCTTGTCCAGTCTTACCTTGTATACAAAGTTGCCTTGACTTTAACAAGCCATGTATGTCTGGCATATATTACGTTTTAATGCATCGGCCTATATAACCCCTACAAAAAGAAATACATACCTCATGATTTAGTGAAAATGTTTACTATTATATTGAATATTTTCCTTCTGAAGATTGTACCTTTGATAAGTAACTTCTAAAGTACAGGGAATGTGAAAATGCTTTACTTTTTTCCATTGAAATAGTTGATAGCAAATTTATATATAGTATAATTTTTTTTATGGCGAAGTAAAGATTCTATACACAAAAAACAGCTAAAAACCGTTCGAGATATAGATTATATTTATTACATTATGCAATAAGCAACAAGTTTTTTTTTATGCCGATGGGATCCGTCGAACTTTCTTTTTTGTCGGCGTAAAGCAGTTTCAAATTCCCACGCCCGAATTTAGACTTGAAAGTGCAATACATGTAACCACGACTAAACTAGAAATTATTTTAGATAGCTCTTTTGAATTTTACATTAATAATAGCTAGCTCTCACGGTCACACGTTTATCACATTAAATAACATGTTCACCATACTAGCGTTGAGCCGAATTATAGCTTCATCTTGCTCTTTACTGTGTTAAATGAGTGGGACGACTAGATGTTTGGTCGCATGTAAATATTACGCCAGTAACTTTGTACCAATCGTTGATTTGATCGAAAAGGACATGTTAATACGTTGAAATGAGATAGATACATGTTAATATTGACGTTCTCTCACTCTCTCTAACGTGTGATTCTCTCTCTCTCGACCAGCATACGATTGGACCGAGTAAAGGCTCGTCCACGATTTGGCACCAACATTGGCCGCATGGACGCATTTCACGAAGGGGCCACAGTCCAGCAAGTTTGCGCCAACGTTGGGGCCAACTCGCATAGTTGTAGCACATTGCCTTGTGTTAGACGCACGTAGTTCACGGTCTGACCACTAGATGTCGCACGATGGCGCGCGCATTCAATGGTTATTCTAAGTGTCACTGGTTATACTGTTGTGTGATATTTAGGGTGCATTTCCACTGGGACGGAGACTTACATTACAAGATTTACCAGTCGTAAAGGCAAGGTGGAACTTTCCGTACGTTTTCTAGGCTCTGTCTGGTGAAAACGTATTCTTCCCTTCCCCCGAGTCTATTTTTACAGCCTTAGTACTGATTGTCGGCTGAGCTTATAATGGTCTTTCAATTGTCTCAAGATAACGTTAGTGTGAAAACCTTAGCGTTATCTCTAAAACAGAAAATGTATCTAATTTAGAAAATATAAGAAAAAACCGTTTCGCATCATATAAAGCTTTACAAAACAAAATTTGAGGCATATTTTTGATTTTTTTTTCTCGACTCTTCGAAAATCTATTGAGTGTGGCGCCAACTTTAGATAAGTAGTGATAGAGGCGTTCCTATGCCTTAGGCTAAGTGTTTGCGCTTGGCACGCTCAAACGTATGTAGCGAACAAAGTATATTCTAAAAGTTAAAGAAAATATCTTTAAACGTCCAAATTACTTGTGAAACTGATATTTTGTTGCGTCAAAGATATGTATACATTTTCTCATCGTGTTCTTTCGTAGTAAGGTGGAAAAATGAACCTTATCTTGCCTACGCTACTAAATGAAATATCATTTTCATTAATAATGATCGATGACGACTATATTGTCCTAAACTTACTAACCCTTAACTCTTATATTTATCTACCTAATCCACAATTGACTTAAATACATTATTTCTTTTGAATAATGTGTTTGTATTACCTACCTACAAACAAATTAAAAATTTACGGTAGTTGGCAGAATTGCCCGCATTTTGGGCAAATATCTGTTATAAATAGTTTTTCTCGGTAAAACCGGACACAGTTCTAAAATAATTTCGAAAGAACAGATCAATTATCATTAAAGCATTTGCTAGAGTAGAGTTTAAATGTTGCAATATTTTAAGTGACCATGACAGTAAGCTTTAGTTAGGTTACATTAGGCTAGGAATTATATTTATTGTAGTATAAAATACAAAATTAGGTTGGCAACTCCTGTATGATGTCAATTCAAGGCCAGTCAACGTCCAATCAGACTAATCTTTTGATTTGAAGCGTGTTTTTGATTGGCTGTTGCGAGGCAAGAACTCCTTGTCAGGAGTTTGCTACCTATGGTAAGAATTATATAAAAATATATTGTAACTATAGAACTTTGACGCTCTCTCTTGGATTCTAAAGCCAAATAGGTATGGATTGAAAATAATATATAGGTATAATTATGTTATTTATTATACACAAACGGAGTCATTGGTAATTTTAAGCGGGAATGTATTTATTGTTTTGGGTGAAAATAATGCAAAGTTGTAACTTACTGCCTAAAAAGCAATATTAACGGCAAGTCAATAATTTATAATATTTAAATCATTTACATTTTTACCGTCATAATCTTTTTTTTTATTACTATTAACAAGATCATCAGAAATCTATTGTTCCTGTTTTGAAAATACTTGATCAATTATCACTACATACACAACCATGTCAAGTTTCAGCGTTTACGTCCGATCTGAATACGAGAATCGAACCGCACAGTTATCTCTTTCATACAGCATTTGTATGAAGGCGACCGCACTATAACAATGTCGAATATAAGAGAAAATTCTATGGACGGGTTAATACCAGTAAACAAAGAGCACAGCAGAGCAGTAAACACAGAATTTAGTAAAATGGGGATAGAATGCCGAAACATAAAACAAGACACGACATTACATCGTGTTACGACGCGACGTTGTGCCACGATACCGCGTCGTGTTGGGGAAATACATAAATCTAAAATCAACTTTATGGGACAAAATTCAAAATTAAAATACAGTTTTCAACACCACAGCGTCACGTCGTACAACGATGCCGTGTTGTATCTTGTAACCGTGTTTTGGCACTTAACCTACCGTAAGATCCAACGCTAAATTCATTATTGCGTCTCGATTCTTTAATTAATATCGGACGGTGTACAAGCACCCTTACGCTGGCCTCAGTGCACTCAATTTGCTCATTACATTAATTTATAATTTGTACCTAGTCTTAAGTCTTGTCTTCACATTTTTAGTTATAAGTCGCAGCACACCATATTTGGGAAAGTCGTGATTCATAATAAGTTAAGAGATTTACACTGGATGTGCCTACTGTTCAGAAAAGCTGTTGTTTAAAATTTTAGAACATTTTGCTATGAGTTGACGCATATCAGATTCGCCTAAGACATGCAAAATGGTTTAAGAAATGAATTTTAATATTGCTTGCTTTATCCTTTTGAGCGCCATAGCCGACGATAACTTTTTTACATCAACTTTGTAATTATTGTTTTAAGCTGTTTACGCTCACATGAAGTTGTCAGGAACGGTCCGACATGTTTCGAACTCGGAGCCCTTCGTCAGGGACTGCTACCCGTACACCGTCGCGGCAACATTGTCACAGATTCTTTGACTTTCACTTTGTCAACTTTCTAACCCTTGTTTAACCCTTTCACGATAAACGCTATGACGTCATTGGCACTATAAAGTGCGGGACGTCTGATCTGTAGCCTGGCGTTTGAGGAGCAGTTTTATGCCACTGGGCTGGGCGCTCAAAAGGTGAACCCAGTGGGATTCGAAACACTTAACCATTTTGAGGAGTTATGAGTTTTCTATGCGTTAGCACAAATAGTACAAAAAGCATGGCTATAGCGAATTAATAAGGATGAGTTCCTTAATAACCGTCAAAAGTATACCGTTTTCAAACCCGTCATTTACACAAGGCCGATTGATAATACAAATTTTTTAACATGCCAATCTCACAGATATCATAATTTAAATCCACAAAAGTCTTAGAATACTGTATTAGGTCGGTTTAGTCGATTCGCAATAAATGTTTAATAACTTTAGTCTAAATTGTTCGTACATATTTTTCTTGGAAATGAAATTGCTACCTCTAGCACAACTTGGCTTTGCGACTCTTGTCGGGCGACATACCTAGTATCGTCGTCACTCTCACAGTACTGTGAAGATAGAGACAGGTGACATATCTCGCGCGAGACAGAGTCGCGTGTCACAGTTGTGCTAGAGGTGTGTTTCGAATTCCCCCAAAGCTTGTCTTGTCCGGAATTCATGCTTTTACTATGGAGTCTCGTCCCCATACTGGGACTTTGTCATTTTCAGAGGGTACGCCCTCAGCGAGTTTATCGGTATCCCCCAAATAGTCAGTCGGCTTTTTGTCAAATGGCGCCTAAATTATGTCAATTGGTATCAACATTTTGTTTGTATGTGACCGTTAAGTCATCCGTCCCTGAACCACCTTAATTCCAGTATTTCATGCAACCCTAGTACTAAATATTGTACGAGTAACTAAGAATACTAACATAACTACGCATAATTCGGGATACGTGTATCGCTATTGTACCAATAGTGCGCTATTTGCCGTCGACAAATCTGTCTCTCTCGCACCCATGTCGGTAGAAAGGGACGGTTATGTCTACGATAAATTGGTTCTGCCTGATGGCAGTTCTTTGTTTTATAAATGCAATGTTGTGAGATTTTTATTTAATAAAGCGTTGAGAAAATGTTTTGTTTTACTTTAAAAATCTGAATTAGAATGTATCCCCTTTTGATCTTAAAATTTGCCGAACTCTATTCTAAAACCATGGAAAGCCTTACCATGAGTTAACGTGATCGTACTCGCTAGCAACTGAGTAAACGATTTGTATAGGGCGGTTACTTTGTAGAACTGCAATTATCCATACAAATCTCTTACTCAGTTGCTGGCGAATACGGTTACTGTAAACACATGGTATGGATCTGTATATTCCAGATTCTACTACAAAAACTGCTTGGCAATTCATCTTTCATGGTTCTGACACTACTCTTTGTATGCTACCCCGGCTCCACACTATTGCGAAGTTGACCGAGGCGAAGTACGAGTTTCTGCAGCGAAATGGCTGTCCACACTATCATGGTTCTGATTCTGACACTATTCTTTGTATGCTACCCCGGGTCCACACTATCACAAAGTTGACCGAGGCAAAGTATGAGTTTCTGCAGCGAAATGGCTGTCCACACTATCATGGTTCTGATTCTGACACTACTCTTTGTTTGCTTCCCCGGCTCCACACTATCACAAAGTTGACCGAGGCAAAGTATGAGTTTCTGCAGCGAAATGGCTGTCCACACTATCATGGTTCTGATTCTGACACTACTCTTTGTTTGCTACCCGGCTCCACACTATCACAAAGTTGACAGAGGCAAAGTATGAGTTTCTGCAGCGAAATGGCTGTCCACACTATCATGGTTCTGATTCTGACACTACTCTTTGTTTGCTACCCGGCTCCACACTATCACAAAGTTGACAGAGGCAAAGTATGAGTTTCTGCAGCGAAATGGCTGTCCACACTATCATGGTTCTGATTCTGACACTACTCTTTGTTTGCTACCCGGCTCCACACTATCACAAAGTTGACAGAGGCAAAGTATGAGTTTCTGCAGCGAAATGGCTGTCCACACTATCATGGTTCTGATTCTGACACTACTCTTTGTTTGCTACCCGGCTCCACACTATCACAAAGTTGACAGAGGCAAAGTATGAGTTACTGCAGCGAAATGGCTGTCCACACTATCATGGTTCTGATTCTGACACTACTCTTTGTTTGCTACCCCGGCTCCACACTATCACAAAGTAGACCGAGGCGAAGTATGAGTTTCTGCAGCGAAATGGCTGTCCACACTATCATGGTTCTGATTCTGACACTACTCTTTGTTTGCTACCCGGCTCCACACTATCACAAAGTTGAACGAGGCGAAGTATGAGTTTCTGCAGCGAAATGCCTGTCCACACTATCATATTCGCCCAAACACGGTCGACTTCGCCGGCAGTGTAAGCTAGGGTAGATAAAATCGAAGGATTGAGATTTTAGGAGTTACATAAATAAAACACTATTTTATTGAATGGAATTGAAAATTTATTAAACCTACCTACCTAGTAATAATAATTATAATCTTCACATCTCTGTTACACATATGTATCACATGGATTTGAAAATTATTTGATTATAAAATACTATGACATGAAGCCTGAATGCATGTTTCGCAATAATAATAAATATAAAAAATGAAAACATAATTCATTTGATCTTCCGCGTGAGAATCGCAATTTGTTTTCTACTACAATATTAGCTATTTCTAATTTAACAATAATAATTTTAAAGAATTTGTTGGAGCTACCTACCTAAAGATTAAATAATTGAAAAAAAATATTATAATAAGAACATATAAAAGGGGTTGTTATTATGCGTACGCGACAAACTTGCAAGCTATATAGAAACAAGAATTGGATCTAATTAGTTTAACTAATGCAAAATGCAGTAAACACGGAATATAAGTGTAAAAATAATGCTTACAAACGAACATAATGGATAACACAACAACCACGCCGCACCGCAGGCGATGCGTTCATTGAAAAATAAAATAAACAATTTCGAATATATTGCACGTTATTGGAGAGCGACGCCGCGCGCTACCACCTTTTACAGAAGGGCTACTTCGATATTCGAAATTCGACCGTCTTATAGTGCCGTCTCTTTTGAAAATTCGAATTTTGAAAATCGGGGTAGCGCTTTGGAACATTTTTGTACAAACACACTTTACTGAACAAATGTGACCCGTTCTTCTTCTTAATGTACGTAGTTAAAGTAAGGGTGTATTTCCACTGACGCGGAGCGCCCGTGTTTGACTAATCACAGCGTGCAAAATGGTGCGTGCGCGTCAGAGACCGTATACGTTCGACCCTTTCAAAAGATACATAGCGCATTTAGAAAATAATGGACGCCATCTATAAATGTATAGTGATAAAGGGTACATAGCAATATGTATGATATAGAACGGTATCGACTATTAGATACTGGTACTTGCGGGTTAATGTTGCGTTAATGTCGGTAAGCACATAGCGTCTCTTTTATCAAATACTGTAATTTATGGATATTTCTGTTAGACCAATGTACCATATAAATATTCAAATTTAAATAACGAAAAGTACTCTCTCCATGTGATAAAGACTCTATATAAAAATAAGTGTGACTCTAATACTATCTAAATTTTTAAATCATTAGAAATACAAATAGCTAGAAAGCTAGAATACTATATTCTATGGCCACACAGGACATTCTGTACCGATAACGACACCGGTGTGATTTCACACGAATTTTGAGACTCCACCAATGAATAATTAATTTGTGACGTTAGGCCTCCCGCGCACGGCCGACGCGAGTGAGTGTCGCGGTTGACCGCGGCGCGCCGTCCGCGTGCGGCCGACTTAAGGGCCATAGCGGCCATTAAACACACCAATTTTAAGAAAATCACGCCAACTCTACAGTACCAAGTTAGTGAACACTCATCAAAATGTACCGTGTCGACATGCAATGTATAGGTAATAAATATGTATTATATTTGATTGAGTAAAGGCGGCTGTGGTCATATTGCTTAAGATACACGACGACTCGCGACTACATACTTAAAAATAATGTCCATTACAATTTGAAAACACTACTTACATCTAATCCATACGCCTAGGTTAAATTTGTTAATATTATAATATACCGATACAAAATTTTCAAGATTTTCAAAATATATAAATATTTTTAATGTACTAAAATCGAAATAAACTTTATATAAAATGCGTTTGTATAATGTAGTAGATATAGCGTAGTAAATCGTTAACGTACGACTCGTACCGTTCATAGCCAAATATACTAAACATCTGTGAATATTCGACAGTTCTTTGACCCAAAAGACGGTACTCGAAAGTTAGAGACGGACTATAACAGAATCATTAAAACTAATGCGTACCCACACCGATAAAGAAATAAAAACGAACTTCTAACAGTTAATAAGGAATGTTAACATAAAATGCACTAAACTATCCGCCAACTGCCATCACACACGAGGTCAGTGACCCCGGAGCAGGCAATACAGGAGCTATCATCTCCCCAGTACCCTCGTTTGCATCAATGGAGCCCTTAGGCCGGCGACTCGGTGCCTACAGTTACCGTCAATAATAAATGTACAGATAAGATACTCAATACAAACAAATAAAACCTTACTTCGGAAGACCATAAACAAATGTAGGCATGCAGAAAAACAAAACACTAAAGGTATTTTAAATAATATAGAGCAAATTGACACCCCAATTTATCTTCTATTAAAATTGACACCGAGTCGAACGCGTAACAGGCACATAAAGGAAAACGGAATGCAGCGGGCAGCTCGCCCCGAACAAACTTACATTTTAACAGCCATGTTACTACTGGTACATTAGTTCATGACCTGGTGTCTTGTATTTAATGGACAACCTAGCAAACCAATAATTATAGGATAAACTAATAATTGTAAATAAAGTTGACCAATCTGGTTCTCCACAAGTGATTGAAATTGAACTTGTTACTAACTTTAGACAATTAACACCTATTTTAAAAAAAATCTCAGTGCCATAAAGTTCTAATATAAGTACGCTAGTTAGCATTACTTTTAAACAAATAAAATTAAAAAATCTCTTCATCTGTGGCGTAGAGGGTCATTCGAGCGAAACAAGGTCCCAATCATTAAAACTAAATTCTGGTTATCTTCAAAACCATAGCACTTTTAAAAACGCAAAAAATGGCCCATTTTCTGGTCTTGACCATTCTAAGGTGTTCTATCGGGGGTTAGAAAGATTTTCATTAAATACAGGACACCGTGTATAATGCCCATGCGTCCGATCTGTTCATGGCACATAAAAGAGTTACGAAAATCCAGATTTCATTTCTCCATCACGAAGAAAACAGAAGTATTTTATTGGCATGTCAGCTAGATTAGATAATACGGTATTTGACTATAGAGAAAATAAATCAGAAAATACACGGAAACAAATAGACTACCACTAACTTTTGGTCATTATAGTATTTTTAATTGGACAAAAACTATAAAGAAGACGTGTTTTGGCTACTGATTTTTATGACGTCACAAGCGAGTATCTTCATAGAAACTTCATAGAAATCGTTTTTGACGTTTCATAAAGAGTAGCTGATTTGAGCTGTCATCAAATACCGTATTTTTTTTATAGGACGAGTTACGTAACTAACAAAAATAAGTAGCTAAAAATTCTGGACATAACACAGCCATTCGTACGTGGGTAGCAGACGAGTCAATGTTAGGAGTTTGCCCGGGGCGGTGCCTGTACGAGGGAGCATTGGTCCGACGCAAACAATTGTGCAGAGAACCTCCAAGAAGCTATTTGCAGTCACACTTGTCCTTACATATATTTGATTTTAAAAAACGTAGAAAAAATTAACAATTCTCAGATTGTATGATTTTATTACTACTAGATATCCTAATGAACATGCAAAATGATGTTTGAATATCGTTATAAAACTAAAAACTACCTTTAATATTCTTCAATTATTACATAAATTCTAGATCGTGGACCTGCTTCCACCAATATCTTTCCAAAACAAACCTTTACTTTTGCAAATCGCTATAAATTTATCTTTTACCTTCCGATGCCTGGTGAAAGCATGACCAGCCGACGTCCTATAAAACCTCGTTAAATGCCTATAATATGTGTATGTTCAGTAAAAGCAACAACTCCACTAGTAATGATCTAAACGAAATAACATCAAAAGCATATTATTTTATCTTGTAACATTATAAATCTCTACTGTGTAAACCATGCACTAAATAATGTCTACATGAAAAATATCTCGACTTCGACCTCTCAAGACTGGTCGACAAATAAACGGGGGATTGAAAACGGCGTGCGCGCAGTTCAGGGTCGTGAGGATAGTGAGTCGATACTGCGCGACCTTGGTGTCGCATGTTGGATGAAGGCGACGGCGGACCCCGTCGGTACGAGCCGACAGTCAGCCCGCGCCGACAGAGCCCGCGGGCTAAACTACTATGAAATGAGGTTGGCAGTTAATTTGAGAAACCCTATTCCATGTATTATAAATTCATTCGATAAATTTATTAGAATAAGTCTTGCTCTTTACTAAAATTAAATATTCTATCATTATTATCAAGTGATATAACACGTTACACCCCATCTACCCATATATAAAAATATCAAGTAAAGTATCTCCGCACCGACGCGTTATTCGAAACACTAAACGAGTAGAGAGCACGCCTCTATATATACTTACATCAATTTCAAAATATGCATCTCATAATTTCAAATTTATACCTCAATTTTCGTCAAATAGTGAAGCCGATTACGTGAGGCTGGATGCCTAGGCCGATGTTACTTGCCATATCAAATAATTTAAATCGATATCAAATAATAATTATTTCCTTCAGTTAATTGCTACAAACAAATTGTAGCTGGGTCAGTATAAGGATTTAAAATGACGGAATAAAAAAAGGTGTTCATGGTGTACGGAACCCTAAATGATAAAATGGATGTAGTAACATCGGCCCAAAACCGTAATGAATCGCAATGAACTGTCAACGTATCTACTCGGAGTACTGTTTCTGTACAAACAGCATGTTTTGAGTATAGTGTAAAAAATATAGTTATAGATTGATCAATGCATTTGATCGGTACAGTAGCGCTATAATATAAGAAGTACAATGTCGGTATTCAATTTGTTACTAATGTTACTTTACTAGCCAATTAAAGCCTTAGGAATAAATCGTTTCCGATCACAGAATACTAATTTTCAAAATTCGATAGAACAATGCGATTCAATACAACCCAGATTAAGTTCGCACCTCGTACGATGTAGACGGGTGGCAACTCAAGCGAGCGCGCTACTGGTGGCGCTGCACCGGCGTCTGGCAGTACGGGCACTCGTCCGCCGCGCGCGCGCACGTGTCGCACAGCACGTAGTGGTTGCACGGCGCCAGCGTCACCGCGCGCGGCCGCTCCTCGCACGCCATGCACTTCGTGGCCGTCTCGAGGTACAGAACCTTCTCGATCTCCTCCAGTTCGGCGCGGGCGGCGGCCTGCAACTGTTTCAGCGTGCCCAGCGGGAGCGTGCGCAGCTCGCGCGCGCGCGAGGCGCCCCCGGCCGCGCCCGCGGCTCGCGCCGCCTCCAGCTCGCGCCGCAGCCCCTGCGCGCGCGCCAGAGCCTCGTCGCGCTGGCGCTCGGCCACCGCGGCCGCGCGCACGGCCTCGTCGGCCTCGCGCTGCCAGGCGCCGCACGCGGAGCGCGCCTGCGCGATGCGCTCGTCCCAGCGCAGCGCCGCCGCGCGCGACGCCACCACCTCCTCGCGCAGCCGCGAGATCTCCCCGGCGGGCGCGCTGGGCGACGTCGCGAACTCGAACCCGCTGCCTCCGTAGCTCCCGGTCTTCAGCGTCGCGTGCGAGTTGAACAGGCGCTCCGTGTCGTGCGCGTAGCGGAGGAACGGCGGCAGCGGCGAGCCGGCCGACGGCGGGCTGAACGCGCGCAGCGACGGGTGCGCGCGCGGGATGTTCACCGGGGCCGACGGCGCGAGGAGAGCCTCGCCGTCGGCCAGATCTCGATCTAACGCGGCGACTAATGACAGGGGATCGTCTAGATGTAAATCGTCGAGGGCGTTTCCCACTACCTCCTGAAGAACGGTCGCGTCGAAGGCGCTGCGCTGCGCCCAGACGGAGGCGGGCGGCGGGGCGGGCTTGTCGGGCTGGCGCGGGCCGACGGCGCGGCCGCCGCCGGAGCCCCCGCTGCAGGTGGAGGCGCACTCGGAGTCGCCGCTGCCGTTGGTGTGCGGCTGCGCGGGCGCGAGCGGCGAGGCGGGCCGCAGCGCCAGCATGCCGCCGTCGGGCTTGGCGTCGGGCAGCGCCGACGACAGCAGGTCCGCCAGGTTGGTGCCGCACTCCAGCGGCGCCGCCAGCTCGCGCGCCCCGGTCATATCTTCCGCTGCGAACACGAATGCGTTACAAAATAGCAACCAAATCCAATGCACATACAAATTTCAGACGAACGATCAAAATATTATACAGAACTAATGAAACCTACTCCATTTGTTCCCTTTTTGCTTTTCAATTGAATGCGTAACTATAAGGGCTACTCCGATATTCGACATTCGACTGTCGTATCGTGCCGTCCCACTCGCCTTAATAAACTTTGATGGGAGATCGAGAGGAATGCCACTAAACAACAATCTTATTTCGAACATCGGAGTAGCCCTTTTGACTACAGGAAACAATAAAATGTTCAATATGACAAAGTTATCAACTTGCACGAAGCATAAAACAGTTATAAAAAGCATTTCATTTTTCAAATTACATTTCCTTAATCTATCAATCTGCTATACAAGTGGTGACAGTAGTCAGCGCCTAACCTCTTAGTTACTACAAGTATACTACACTCACGTCTCCTCCCGCCCTAAGTCAGACTGATTTGGTTCAGTCTATTCTCGACGCAGTCCATGCGCCCAATGCGCCCGCGTCACCCCAACCTAAATTACTACTGTGGCGCGGAGATAATCCCATTCGCGGGTTCCCAAACAAAGTTCGACTACTGGTAGTGAACTGCTACTCGGTGCGCGTGTGGCAGTCCCGCAGGCCTCGCCGGCCTCGCAGTTGCTACAAGTATAGTACACTCACGTTCGACGTGCGCGAAGGCACAGAACAGTCCCCTGGGGCAGTAGCCGGCCTGCTGCACATCGTTGCACTTGGTGCTCTTGTATATCTCGGGATGGAACTGCTGCTCGGTGCGCGTGTGGCAGTCCCGCAGGCCTCGCCGGCCTCGCAGTTGCTACAAGTATAGTACACTCACGTTCGACGTGCGCGAAGGCACAGAACAGTCCCCTGGGGCAGTAGCAGGCCTGCTGCACATCGTTGCACTTGGTGCTCTTGTATATCTCGGGATGGAACTGCTGCTCGGTGCGCGTGTGGCAGTCCCGCAGGCCTCGCCGGCCTCGCAGTTGCTACAAGTATAGTACACTCACGTTCGACGTGCGCGAAGGCACAGAACAGTCCCCTGGGGCAGTAGCAGGCCTGCTGCACATCGTTGCACTTGGTGCTCTTGTATATCTCGGGATGGAACTGCTGCTCGGTGCGCGTGTGGCAGTCCCGCAGGCCTCGCCGGCCTCGCAGTTGCTACAAGTATAGTACACTCACGTTCGACGTGCGCGAAGGCACAGAACAGTCCCCTGGGGCAGTAGCCGGCCTGCTGCACATCGTTGCACTTGGTGCTCTTGTATATCTCGGGATGGAACTGCTGCTCGGTGCGCGTGTGGCAGTACCCGCAGGCCTCGCCGGCCTCGCAGTTGCTACAAGTATAGTACACTCACGTTCGACGTGCGCGAAGGCACAGAACAGTCCCCTGGGGCAGTAGCCGGCCTGCTGCACATCGTTGCACTTGGTGCTCTTGTATATCTCGGGATGGAACTGCTGCTCGGTGCGCGTGTGGCAGTACCCGCAGGCCTCGCCGGCCTCGCAGTTGCTACAAGTATAGTACACTCACGTTCGACGTGCGCGAAGGCACAGAACAGTCCCCTGGGGCAGTAGCCGGCCTGCTGCACATCGTTGCACTTGGTGCTCTTGTATATCTCGGGATGGAACTGCTGCTCGGTGCGCGTGTGGCAGTACCCGCAGGCCTCGCCGGCCTCGCAGTTGCTACAAGTATAGTACACTCACGTTCGACGTGCGCGAAGGCACAGAACAGTCCCCTGGGGCAGTAGCCGGCCTGCTGCACATCGTTGCACTTGGTGCTCTTGTATATCTCGGGATGGAACTGCTGCTCGGTGCGCGTGTGGCAGTACCCGCAGGCCTCGCCGGCCTCGCAGTTGCTACAAGTATAGTACACTCACGTTCGACGTGCGCGAAGGCACAGAACAGTCCCCTGGGGCAGTAGCCGGCCTGCTGCACATCGTTGCACTTGGTGCTCTTGTATATCTCGGGATGGAACTGCTGCTCGGTGCGCGTGTGGCAGTACCCGCAGGCCTCGCCGGCCTCGCAGTTGCTACAAGTATAGTACACTCACGTTCGACGTGCGCGAAGGCACAGAACAGTCCCCTGGGGCAGTAGCCGGCCTGCTGCACATCGTTGCACTTGGTGCTCTTGTATATCTCGGGATGGAACTGCTGCTCGGTGCGCGTGTGGCAGTACCCGCAGGCCTCGCCGGCCTCGCAGTTGCTACAAGTATAGTACACTCACGTTCGACGTGCGCGAAGGCACAGAACAGTCCCCTGGGGCAGTAGCCGGCCTGCTGCACATCGTTGCACTTGGTGCTCTTGTATATCTCGGGATGGAACTGCTGCTCGGTGCGCGTGTGGCAGTACCCGCAGGCCTCGCCGGCCTCGCAGTTGCTACAAGTATAGTACACTCACGTTCGACGTGCGCGAAGGCACAGAACAGTCCCCTGGGGCAGTAGCCGGCCTGCTGCACATCGTTGCACTTGGTGCTCTTGTATATCTCGGGATGGAACTGCTGCTCGGTGCGCGTGTGGCAGTACCCGCAGGCCTCGCCGGCCTCGCAGTTGCTACAAGTATAGTACACTCACGTTCGACGTGCGCGAAGGCACAGAACAGTCCCCTGGGGCAGTAGCCGGCCTGCTGCACATCGTTGCACTTGGTGCTCTTGTATATCTCGGGATGGAACTGCTGCTCGGTGCGCGTGTGGCAGTACCCGCAGGCCTCGCCGGCCTCGCAGTTGCTACAAGTATAGTACACTCACGTTCGACGTGCGCGAAGGCACAGAACAGTCCCCTGGGGCAGTAGCCGGCCTGCTGCACATCGTTGCACTTGGTGCTCTTGTATATCTCGGGATGGAACTGCTGCTCGGTGCGCGTGTGGCAGTACCCGCAGGCCTCGCCGGCCTCGCAGTTGCTACAAGTATAGTACACTCACGTTCGACGTGCGCGAAGGCACAGAACAGTCCCCTGGGGCAGTAGCCGGCCTGCTGCACATCGTTGCACTTGGTGCTCTTGTATATCTCGGGATGGAACTGCTGCTCGGTGCGCGTGTGGCAGTCCCGCAGGCCTCGCCGGCCTCGCAGTTGCTACAAGTATAGTACACTCACGTTCGACGTGCGCGAAGGCACAGAACAGTCCCCTGGGGCAGTAGCAGGCCTGCTGCACATCGTTGCACTTGGTGCTCTTGTATATCTCGGGATGGAACTGCTGCTCGGTGCGCGTGTGGCAGTCCCGCAGGCCTCGCCGGCCTCGCAGTTGCTACAAGTATAGTACACTCACGTTCGACGTGCGCGAAGGCACAGAACAGTCCCCTGGGGCAGTAGCCGGCCTGCTGCACATCGTTGCACTTGGTGCTCTTGTATATCTCGGGATGGAACTGCTGCTCGGTGCGCGTGTGGCAGTACCCGCAGGCCTCGCCGGCCTCGCAGTTGCTACAAGTATAGTACACTCACGTTCGACGTGCGCGAAGGCACAGAACAGTCCCCTGGGGCAGTAGCCGGCCTGCTGCACATCGTTGCACTTGGTGCTCTTGTATATCTCGGGATGGAACTGCTGCTCGGTGCGCGTGTGGCAGTACCCGCAGGCCTCGCCGGCCTCGCAGTTGCTACAAGTATAGTACACTCACGTTCGACGTGCGCGAAGGCACAGAACAGTCCCCTGGGGCAGTAGCCGGCCTGCTGCACATCGTTGCACTTGGTGCTCTTGTATATCTCGGGATGGAACTGCTGCTCGGTGCGCGTGTGGCAGTACCCGCAGGCCTCGCCGGCCTCGCAGTTGCTGGGCTCGCCCCACTCCTCGCCGTGCTTCACGTTGGGGCACGGGGTGCTGCGGTATTTGTACTTGCGCGGTGATCTGCGCTTATCCTGGAATACATTATAAAAAATTGGTTGTCTGTATAGTCGGTTTACGGACGATAATTTTACGTGATAACGTATGCCGCCCGATGGAGTGGAAGAGAGGTAGATGCGTCACATGCCGAACGCTGAGGCCAATCATGCCTCTCTATCGCTTTTTCCGCGCTCTCGCTTGCTCGCTCGGCTCAGGCGTGACAATGAGTCATGCTTTGTCGTGCGTGCAGCCGGCGATCATTGATTTATAAGACGTTATCACGTCAAAAACTTGATTATTGGAATATCATGTAACAATTGACAACATTTCATATTTTTAAGACTACCTACAATTTTATTACTTTTCTGTATTCCGCTTGGAAAGTGGAAATAATCACTGTTTTTATATTTTTCGTGAGATTACTAATTATTATATTACATACTTATTAATTAAAATTTACTTATTCTAAACTGTAGTAACTCCAAAATTCAATGAAAAGGTTAGTCTGGTGTCTATTAAAAAAAAACGAATGACATTATGCTTGACATTGTTGACAGCTTATTTTTCATCACATTTGCTCGTAAAAGATGGTATTACATGCAGGTGTACTGAAGGACAAAGGCCTATATAGTTCCCGCGGGAGTTATTTTAGTTTTAAAAATATAGTACGCACTCGCAGACTACTTCAGATTAAGGAGGTTTCAACTCAGCCAAGATTTTTTGTTGTATCAACAAAACTTGCCTACCAGCAAATTTTATCGTGTATTGAATTAATATGGTATACTAGCATTAACCCGCGGCTTCGCTCGCGTGCCTATATGATATACATCATCCTACGGGAACAATGCTCTTTTTTTTAGGATTAAAAGTAGGCTATTTGTTAAGTTAGGGTTTAATCTGCAATTCCCTCATGCATATCCGTCCAGCCGTTTAAGCGTGAAGAAGTAACAAACATACACAGACTTTCTCTTTTCTAATATTACCGGGAAATACTTTTTATGTTATCACAACTCCACTTTAACAAATCAAACCGAAAACTCAAGCACTCAAATAAAGCGATCTCAGCTTTTACTGTATCCAAATAAAGTTCACTTCAAAATTCATAACTCGAAGTGAAGCTAAGACACCGGGATATGTGTGCATTTTATTTGTATAAAGCTTTTATAATGTCCCGAGCCTCCGCTTATCGACTTGGGATATTCGAGATTGGTTTAATGATTCTAAGTTACGTCATGTTCTATTGTAAGATATTGAGGTTCTCTTCGTTGATGAATGAAAAATGTATTATTCAGAGCCAGATAAACGTAATTCAGAATTCTGAAATGACTTAACATAATTATTGAAAAGCTTGAATGTATTTATTACGGATGCAGGAAGTTTTCCGATCATTACTCCTGCTGCCCCAACGCGCCGCCCGCCTAGGTACCGATTGACGACGATCGAGATGCCACCAAATACTATTTTTTAATCTATTAGGATAACGCGGGTCTCTATCCATACCTCAAAAGCAAAAATAGAACCCCCTTATAGGATCACGTGTAGCTGTCTGTCAGTCCGTCTGTTACAACCGATTTGCTGCAAAACTACTGGACCGATTAAATTGCAATTTGGCGCAAATACTTTCAAGAATTTTCATGTCCACAATATAAAATTTCAAAATCGGTGGCATTTTCGTAATTAACATCCCAAGAAACCATAAAAATTACACCCATACTCATATTTAATCATTTCCACCCCATCGCACCCCAACAGGTGAAACGGTATTTCACGTCCACCACGTTTGTTTTTAAAATCATTGTTGTTTTGGTAATTATAATTATAAATTATAATTATAATTTTATAAATTGCTATAATTCGTTTTTTTTTATTATTTTTACCGACAAAGCATCATGATATGTAATAAATTTAAATTACATTCGATAGGATATGTTTTTAGTAACATCCTGCAAAAAACAGATTTACAAAATACCTAAATTTGCAGTGGTGGCAATCGACATACTGACGCAGGGCATCAAAAGTCACGAGTTTTAAAAAAATGCAAATATCTCGAAAACCATGAACTTTTTATTAAGGTCAAATTGACTTAATATGGTTGCTTATGAGCTGTTCTATCACCCCTCTTCATTTTGGCGTTGGTTTTAGGGACACCCTGTATAATAAAGCGTCTATAACTAATAATAATGCAATTATACCTTAATCCATAACAGAATTCACATCTAAACATATTTATGACCATAAAATATTAAACAAATGTCAGTGCATACTAAATAATTCCTTATAAAACTATCTTAACCTAATAAAATATATAATGTCATTTGATTGTTCAATTTATGATGTCATTTACTTTTTATAATATTGGAAATATTCATCCACCGAATAAAAACATTTTTGCACTAGCCAGTTTTTAAGTTCCTTTCTAAATTAATTGTTATTTGTTTAATGATGGATAATAAGATTCTGTGAACATTTGTTTTCTGTTTTAAGCTGATGACCGTTTTGCCAGTGCTTATAGTAAATTAAAAAAATATATAGAGAAAAAAGGTAGTTGTCAATCGCTATCGTTTAATGTTTATTTTTCACTTATTTATTTGTTATTTACTCCCAAATGTTGTGAAAAATATTGTGTGTATGGCGGGTAGTAAGGGGATTACAAACTCAGGACATTAAAAACCCTCCGCCTTCGGCGTCGGGCTCCTAATAGTCCTTCGTTAGTAATCCCCTACTTACTACCCTTACGACACAATATACGTGGGGCATACTGAAAGTTTCTGGAACTGGCCACTTATAAAACAAATACAAATGAAACAATCACGGAATTTAAAAAAAGAACTCTCTGGGAACTAGTAACTTTTTAAATTGCTAGGCTATCATTTGTTTTTTAATGAGGCGACATTTTGAAAATTGTCCGTCGCTACAAAAATGCATTTAAACCGTGAAAATTTTCGGTACATGATTTATTATGATTTTTGTTGTGGCTTAAGTCAACAAGAGTGCTGTCAAAGGCTTCAACTAGGATTTGGTGATGAAGCCCCATGTCGTAGCTCTGTGTATTCGTGGTTCAATGAATTTAAACGTGGTCGTGATCATCTACATGACGATGTACATGACGGTCGGCCAGCGACTGCGGTTACCAAAACTAATATTGACGTCGTACGACAATTGATTGAAACTGACAAAAAAATTACTTGTCAGCAAATTCGTGCCTTATTGGGCATTGGAATGAGCCAAGTGCAAAAGATATTGCATGCACATTTGAAGGTTCGGAAACTATGCACTCCATGGATACCGCACGATTTAACGGAAGACCAGAAACGACAGCGTGTAGACTGGAGCCGTAAAATGATAAAGAAATTTAACGGAGGACAATCGTTGGCTGTACGAGGGCTGTTCCGAATTTTTTTAGTTAAACAAAAACTATAAGGAATATAATAAAACTTTATTTACAACTTTTCAAAGTATTCCCCTGCTGCCTTTATGCACTTATGCATACGACTGAACCAACTTTCAAAACAGGAGAAAAACTGTTCTTGCGGAAGGTCAAAAAAAAGTCGCCTGAATTCGTCCACTGCTTCATCCGCCGTCGAAAATCGTCGCCCACGTAATGATTTTTTTAACGTGGGGAACAGAAAAAAATCGCACGGAGCCAGGTCAGGGCTGTATGCAGGGTGTGGTAGCAATTGCACTCCTGATTTGCTAATATATTCCGTGGTTCTGGCAGCCGTGTGGGCCGGAGCATTATCTTGATGAAAAATGATGCCCCGAGCTCCAGTACTTGGACGACTGACGTTCAGCTCCTGGAAGGCCTGTGGTAAGCAAACTTCAGTGTACCATTGGCTGGTAACTGTTTTCCGATCTTCAAGTGGAATTACGGCTACAGGTCCACTACTTTAGTAGGTAAATCATCTTCTTCAAAGACCCATTGTGTTGATTGCTGTTTTGTAAATGGGTCGTAGCTATATATCCAAGATTCGTCGGATGTCACAATGTAGCTCACTTGTTGTGAATTACCATTATCAAATTTTTTTAGCATAAATTTGCACCAATCGACACGTATGTCTTTTTGCTCCTGTGTGAGAAAATGTGGTATCCATCGAGACGAAACCTTCCGAACTTGAAGGTGGTCATGCAAAATGGTAGAAACTGCCCGGGATCCAATATTCAGTTCGTCCTGAATCTCTCGGTGGGTAATGTTTCGAGATTCCTTGATTAGCCATTCCACCTTGATAACATTTTCTAGAGTGACTGCCGTTGGCGGTCGCCCCGGTCTAGGCTCATCTTTGATGTCGCTCCGCCCACGCTTAAATTCACGGAACCAGTAACTGACAGTGGCAACAGATGGGGATAAGGCCCCAAAAACACTAGTTAAACTTTCATGAGAATCCTTGTAAGTTAACCCTCGTTTATAATCATAATATATCATAGCACGAAATGCTTCCCGCGTTAGCTCCATTTTTGCGAACAAAAAGTGACAGACATGTTTTTTTTCTGATTTCATAAAAAAATAACTGAATGTCACTGGCCAGTGACTCTTACGCGAAAGAGTTCGTAATGAAATTTGCCTTTAGGCTACAGTAAAATTAAACGAATACAATTAATAGTACGCCGTTGACTAACTATTTTCGGAACAGCCCTCGTATATAATATCGTGACAGGTGATGAAACATGGGTGTACTGCTTTGAGCCAGAAAGAAAAGCGAGTCGGCGGAATGGGTCTTTCCTTTTGAAGATTTGCCTACCAAAGTTAAAATTGAAGAGGTCCCTACAGAAGACTGGACCTACTGCTTTTCGCAATGGTTTCAGCGAATACAAAAATGCTAAATAGTGAAGGAATATACCTACTTCGAAAAACAATAAATGTATGACTAATATTATATCTTAGTTTTAAATAAAATAATCCAGAAACTTTCAGTATGACCTAAGTACTATTTAATGCAGGATTGATACAGGCGTGCGGCGCTAGCCCCATAGGGCTATCTATTGGTAAACATTTCTTTGTTTCATAACGGCTGGACGGAGTTTAACAAATTTTGGTAGCGTGACCGGTCGGTCACGGTACCGTAGTACCGTAAAACAAACATTTAAACATTTTTCACAACACTGCTCGAAGATTTGCTACTACGAAATTTACTCGTTCATCTATAGCTTTCTTTGCAGCCTCTACAACAATGTAATATTTTCACGGGCGCGAATTTTCCTTCCTTAGTAGTTCTAGATAATGCTAAACAATAATTTTGTGTTTTTCTGATTTTATTCTACTAACACTTAAGGCCGATGACAGTTTTGAGACACCTAAATTACGGCGCCTCGAAAAGGCACCGTATAAACACTTTCCGCGCCATTTTTTCGCCGCATGCCAGCGCTGGCGCGGAATAGAACACGAGCCTATTTTTTGGCGCCAGTGACCCCCCCTCCGCGTCTCTCGCTGCCACTAATGACTGGTAAGGTGACTCGGGGCTATTGTAGCTATGGGGTTATTGTATCTTATTACCATTATAATGGTCTGTGACCCCATAGCTACAATAGCCCCGAGTCACCTTACTGAAAAAAAGCACTGTGTAAACACAACTGGCGGCGAGATTTAGGCGGCTGAACATAGTCATTGTCTAAACGGTCGGAGGTGTGCTGTGCGGTAATCACTGGCGCCGTAATTTAGGCGTCTCAAAATTAGCATCGTCTAAATCAGCCTTTAGTTTTTATTAGGGTTCCGTAGTCAACTAGGAACCCTTATAGTTTCGCCATGTCCGTCTGTCTGTCTGTCTGTCTGTCCGTCCGCGGCTTTGCTCCGTCATTAGTACTAGAAAAAAGCTGAAATTTGGTATGAATATGTGAATCACGCCGACAAAACGGTAAAAAGAAAAAACTTTTTTCGGTTACCTCCCGTACACTTTAGGTGTACCAACTAAAAATTTCGTTCCAACACTAGTGTGTGGGGTGTCGTTGAATAGGTCTTATAAATAATAGGGGTCTTCAAACATAATTTTTTGATAAAGTCAGCAGTTTTGTAAATATTCGCTCCAGAAATTCAACCACGGGTCAAAACAATTTGGAAAAATTCATAAAAATGAGTCCTTATAAGCACTTTCAATGAAAACTATATTGAATGAAATCGGAAGAGCCGTTTTTGAGTTATCGTAAAAATTCATAATTTTCTTTGCAATGACGTAAGTGCCGCGCGGTGTCCTTATACTTCGAACGTTACACATATTAGTTAAGTGCCATACTGTATTAAAACATTTCGCTCAATCTGGCGCGCATTATCGATAACTTCCAGAAGGTAATAATAATAAGTAATTACAGTTAATTTGGCGTTTACGAACTTTTTGTAGAGCTTGAAATCTTTCTCGAAAATAAACCTCAGCCTTAAAACCGCTGTTTTAAGCCCGTCTCTTGGGAAGGTTGGGCAACGGAACCCTACACTGAGCGTGGCCCGACATGCTCTTGTACCGTTTAATCTTAACTGTCACTAACCATTATGGGCCAGTCTTTAAATAAATAAATTGAATGAATTGAACTTAAACCAGTGATACAAAATATTTAAAAAAAAATGTGACTACATGTTTCATAAATTTATTGAATTGAATTGTTATATTTACCTTACTATTGTGATATTGCGGGCAGGCGTACCCTTGTCTACATAACCTAGGAGGTCTTTTGCACGGCTCCGTTTTATATGACGACAACACGTAATTCGTATCTGAAACAACGTAAGTGAAGTTACAACAGGAAACGAATAAACAATCATAGGATAATACTTAATATATTGTTATGACTGTTTTTAGGTAAACATAATTAATGACTAATATTAAACGCCATTTTAGTCATTGGAACTTACGTAATATCTAAATAATTCAATAACACACAACAATTTTATCAATTTTTTACTTATCGCCTAAGTTCTTTTAATGATGGATTGCTACCAAGGAATAACCTAAGGTTCCATAGAACCTTATCAGTGGCGTCAAACATATTCTTGGTAAAAACAAGAGCAGCACAGCTTTGGTTTAAATTTGCGTTAAAAGCAGTAGATTAAGATACTCAAATGCCTTAAAATAGACAAGCCAGTGGGAATCGAGATCTATGAATATCCCGAAACTGCTTTCTATATTAAGTGTAAGGCGTCGCCAATGTCTGGCACATAGTAGCAAATCTTCATGGATATCGTTTTCACGCCGCTAAGTCGTCTAATACACTAGGACTTTAAGTTAGGGAACACTAAAGCATATTGCCATACCTTGTCATTTAGGATTGTTCAACATATTAAATTATCAAAAACTTACTTAAATTAGAAACGCGCAGAAAAATCCGCATACAACTATGCAACGAGATTAAGTGGCCTGCTATGCAACTGCTATACTTGTCAAACGTTAGAAACAGACTTACCTGGCCATTTAGGATCTTCATTCATCACTTTCGGTTCCCTATCTAAAGGATTCTCAATGGCCCAGACTTACTAACATTAGAAACGCACAGAAAAATCCGCATAGATGTAATTTTCATGAGATTTAAGTGGCCTGCTATGCAACTGCTATACTTGTCAAACGTTACAAACAGTCTTACCTGGCCATTTAGGATCATCATTCATCTCATTCGGTTCCCTATCTAAAGGGTTCTCAATGGCCCAGACTTACTAACATTAAAAACGCACAGAAAAATTTTCACAAGATTTATATCACCTGCTAATCCTGCTATGCAGGCCGCTTTTACTTGTCAAGCAGTACAACAGCCTTACCTTGCCATTTAGGATCTTCATTCATCAAATTCCTTTCCCTATCTAAAGCGTTAGGCGCGGCGGCGTCGCCGTCAGCCTGGTCGGGGTTCTCCATGGCCTGGAGCTCACGCACGTCCAGCACGGGCGGCCTGAGGTCCGGCGCACCGTGCGCGAACGCGCAATGCGCGCCATTCTTCGTGCAGAGCCCGCGCGCGTCCGTATCGTGCACGCACATACATGTCTTGTAATACCGGAGGTGGTAGCGGCGTTCTGTGTCGCCAGCTGTGCGGTGGAGGTATGGGCATCTGCGGAATACCAGACATCGATTATGGGTGATTCTAAAGTATAAGCGTCGCACACAAAGTTGCAAACTTCCATGCAATGATATACTGTAACCGTACTTCCTACCATAATTGATCCAATTTAAAGCATATTATGGTCCCGTGATTTGATATTTATGACAGTTGACCAAGTCTTTAAAGGTATCCAATTAAAATAGCATTTGGATACCGGTATCAATATTTAAGGTAAATAAAAGTACCTTTATAAACGGTTTGACCATTTCTTTTTAAAGGTATCCAAGATATCAATACTTTAGGTATCTAAACAAACTTCTGTCCAAAAGGTACTTTAAATAAAAGTAAGCTTGTGACTCTCGCGTGTAAAGGTTCATCGTCAGTTCTTCACATCTTTACTCCTTTCACTCCTTTCACTCTTTTCACCCTATTCACTCCTTTCACCCCTTTCATCCTTTTCACCCCCTTACCCTTTTCACCCTTCCCTCTTCACTTTTTACTTTTCGCTTCGCTTGCTCGGTTAATTAGTTATGAAAAACAGCTTGCTTCCATCTTTAAGTGCAGCTTTTTTTTTCATAACAAATAGGACTAACGCGACGTTGCCACGTTTATAGGTACCCGATACTCGAACTGAAATCATTGAGGTATCCATTTTATCAGTCAGCATAATTGTACAGTTCATTTTTCGGTCAGGTACCTTTACTTGAAACGGTCAATCTTTACAGTACCATTTAAGGTATCATTACTGTTGGATAACTAAATAAATAAATTTCAATTGATACCTTTATTTAAGGGGTCTTTTGCACTTTTTCAGTCCCTGGATCATTTGGAACCCCAGCATTTTTTATCAGGAGACAAGCAATATGGGAGTTCAATCTGATAAGACCATTAATCTGATAGGTCAAAAATCTGGTTGAAACAGATTAAGAGAACAATATGAGATGTGATTGTGTGTCAAAAAAGGTACAACATGTAAGTACCTACAGTAACTGTATTAATTTTTAATATTTTTATGAGTAATAGAAAAAAAAATAACAAATAAAGTACCTACTTGATGTAGGATTGTCCTTGCTCTGACTTTATTGGCTATATTACGTACTGTAGCATCTGAACAAACATCAGTAACAAGTAAACTCTTTTCAATACCATGCAACAAATGTTCTTACTTCCAATTGGAATTAGTATTCCAAAGCTACTTTCACATTTCCTCTGCTCAACAACAAAGAAAACTATAAAAAAAGGTCAATACTCTCATCCAGAACTGAGTAAATTGCCTCAGTGTCAATAACAAACATAAGAAATTAAATGTTTATCTCATATTTATCTCATAATTCCCAGTAGAATCTCATTTAATTCGCAAAACCACCAAAATGACAAAGAATTAAGTGAAAACAGCCTCAGTATTGAACAATGGGCTTGCATTATCCGACCAAAACAAGATGTACCAAACAACAACTTACAAGTATGACGCATAGACACTATCTCAAACAGGTAGCATTATAATTTACTATTGGTAAACAAGTTTTTTATCGCAATTTACGATTTTTCCACTAGCCCTGTCATTTTATTTGGCTTTAAAATAGCATCTTCCACATATTCCCGACGCTGCAAGGCGCCTGACGCCACGAAAGCAAGTGATCGCCAAAAACAAAGCATTGACAGCAATACTCACTCGTCCCCATCCTCGCAAATACCCGATGTCTCATTATATTTGGTACAGTAATTGTCAGCGCTATAATTGAAGGATCCGTCTCTTTTTCTAACAGGTCTTCTTCTTCTCTGATTATTGAAATGCCAATGAAAACATGTGAAAGGTCTATGTTGTGTACATTTGTGTTGTAAGAAAGACGGGCACTGCTCCACTCGGAATTCCTTTAGATATCTGCAAGAATAAACCACGGGGCTGAGTGAATGGCACACCACTAAAAACTACGTTTATCGCACTTTCACTTCACAAAAACTTTACATTTTATCATGAAACTTACTTATAATGATTTGGTTTTTCTGTTTGAGCTGTCAACAAAGGCTTCGATTCCGACGGCATTTTGGAAAACTATTATTGCGTTGCGCCTCTCGCGTCGCGCAGGGCACGCTCACGACAACCAATTAAAATTCAATAAGATCACGTGATGCAAAATATTTTGGAAAGGAACAACTTGTAAACAGAGGAGTAATCTAATATATTTAGGATCACAAAAGACACACGCCATTAGTTTTTAATGGCCTTGAACTTAAAAATCTTATCTACAGTGAGTCAAAGGAAAGCCGAACATCAAACAAAAGAAAATTAATAAACTAAACGCAAACAATTTTTGACAGCAGCGTACCGATCTGTCATGCTTAATGTTTTCTATCTACTTCTCTTTTTCTCTACAAATATTACTCATTACCCAACCTGAAACAAAAAATAGGCCGGCGTTGTTTTTATTGGACATAAAAAAAGGATTTCTTTTCATTTGGTTTTATTTTATTACAAACAAACTGTGATCTGCTTTACTTATATTACTTTGAAATAGTATTTAAGCATATTATGCTTCCTTATATTGCTTTTTTTTTCATGTTTCTCTAAAGATTAACACGATGACCGAATCGAATTAACATAAAATAAGAGACTAACATAAATTCAAGAAGGAATTAATAGTTCATGTTATAAATTCGTCGAAAATAAGTCTATAAGAAGTAATTCATTCTTTTAATCACTATGTTATCGAAGGAATAACAAGTAAAATTAGGGCACAATAATCTACGAAAACATTTATTTTTGTATGCTGTAAACATTCTGAACAGGACAAACCAATAACAAATTATTACACAAGAAGCTTTAAAACTAGCCAATCAGAAAGCCTACATTTCGACCAATCACACACAGAGAATCGTTGCGAGGGCAACCAATGAACGATCATTGAACTAGCGTCACTGAACGTTAACCCGCCATTCTCTCGGCGCCATTTTGAGCATATGATCATTGTTGTGAAGCTCCGTGTGTAAATTGTGCTAAAGTTTGTTATTTCTTCACAAATTCTCTCAAAAGGTGAGTTAAAGTGAGCATTATCTATCACTAAATGATTTTACATTAAAAAATATGGAGGAAATGGGTATCTAGAGCAGTTTCACGAACTCTAATAGCCCAAGTAAAGTAGCTTGTTGCAATAGTAATTTGTTATGTGCTAAGGGCTTTCTGATTTGTTTGCAGTAAAAAATGGCACGTACCAAGCAGACTGCTCGTAAATCCACCGGAGGAAAGGCTCCCCGCAAACAGTTGGCTACCAAAGCCGCGCGCAAATCGGCGCCAAGCACTGGAGGAGTCAAGAAGCCCCATCGTTACCGCCCTGGTACAGTCGCCCTTCGTGAAATCCGTCGTTACCAGAAGTCTACTGAGTTGCTGATCCGCAAACTCCCGTTCCAGCGTCTCGTGAGAGAAATTGCTCAGGATTTCAAGACTGATTTGCGTTTCCAGTCTGCTGCCATTGGCGCTCTCCAGGTGGGTTTTAATTATATTTAGCTTGACACGTGTGTTATTATTAGAAAATGCTGTTTTATTAAAAATAGGAATTTATTTTCGAATTTTTAATTCATATATTTTATAATTGTACTGTTATAAATTCAATTACTTTTATTGATACCTTGTATCTGGATGAGTCAGACGTGATTAATTTTCATTTATATTGCGCAATTACTCATTGTGATGTTAACTTTTCAGGAAGCGAGTGAGGCATACCTCGTCGGTCTGTTTGAAGACACCAACTTGTGCGCTATTCATGCCAAACGTGTCACCATCATGCCTAAAGACATTCAGCTGGCCCGACGAATCCGTGGAGAACGCGCTTAATTTAGTCATAGTGTAGTACTTTACAATTAATTATTTGTAATTCGAGTAATATTAATTCCATTACATTTTTCTATAACATCTCACATTTAACTTGTCTTTTATTAACATTCATAACTGTAATTGTAAGAGGCAGAACTGAATTTTTTTATACATACATTCTTATTGTGTAAGTTTACTATGTGTTCGCATTAGATACTGTGTGAATTGGTAGATGACTATGAGTTTCTTTACAAGTTTATGTAATTTTTTTTCTAAAATCATTTATCTATGAATGTGAGGTACGGTGCAGTATCCCGTGCGAGGCCGTAGTTTTATTTTTAGTGACTAGTTCTAATTAGTGTTAAAGGCAATGTTGTTGCCGTGACAGTATGAGAATTCATAGCAGTAATTTGATGCACTTAATGTATGTGTAATGAGAAAATTGGTGTTGATTAAATATAATTAGAATCTATTTGTTTGTTTCAATTAATAAACCTTCAATAAACTTTAACACCAAGAGTAGATGAGATAGGGTTGAGCCTGAATTATCTATTGCTTTGCAAATGGCGGCAACGCCTGCAGATGCGATCATTATAAATATCTATAGAAATGGGATAGCTCTATCTCACTCTAACACGCCCTTTCAACCAAGCCAAGCGTGTATATTCTTTTTTTGGTTGCAGGTAGATCTAAACAAAATGTGTCAGTCAGATATTAACAATCTCAAATTATGGTTTCTTAACTCTTACTGCCTTCAGGGATTTCGATTAAATAAAATTATAGTTCTTTGATACCTACAGAAGTTAGTGTTAGGTACTTACTTCAAAAAAATATTATTATCTTACGATTACGATAGCTATCGCTTGTATCCAGTAGGTGGGTAAAAATTGCTTAATGCGATTTTTTTTATAAAGAATAGCCTATTCTTATAGTGCCAGTGACATATTTCTGAATCTGTACCGTGCTAAAAACAATGCTTTAAAAATGTATCATGGACAGATGGGCTCGTCAAAACCCTAATCTAAAGCTTAGGTCCCCTCCAAATTTTGCCACCCCATACATTACATTTATGGGTGCCAAAATTATTGTGTGCGTGTGGATTGAGTGAGCACCCTTCAAAAATGAAAAAACATGTGCTGATCATTTAGTAAAAGTTCTAAAACAATTGTAAAAGTAATTGATGAATTTGTAAAACGATAAATAAAAAGAATACATTCATTAACGTATGCTCACTCAGTTCTCACAAACAACCAACGAAATCTGTGAATGTGTTTATTGAACATATAATATTTGTATCCTAATTTTTAGTAAAACTTATGCTTAAGGTAGGTAATAATTTGTAGACCACCTGGTTACGTATTTAAAGTTTTACAAATAATTTCGTATGCTCACTCAAACCGCACACTTTCGAAAACCCGATTTCTGATGAAAAAACTGCGGATGAAACTTCTATATATGTATATAGTTTAGTAAAACACATATGGGAATTTGTAAAATACAAAACAAACCGCTAATGTGGCAGATTTTTGGATAATACATGTTTGTAAGTGCTCACTCAATCCACACATTATTCGTAAGTTAAAAATGTAAATATCTTAATATTTGTAGTATCTAGGAAACTATAAAGTAGTTCAGCTTAAGTTTTACTAAAAATTAGGATATAAATATTATATGTTAAATAAACACATTCACAGATTTCGTTGGTTCTTTGTGAGAACTGAGTGAGCATACGTTAATGAATGTATTCTTTTTATTTATCGTTTTACAAATTCATCAATTAGTTTTACAATTGTTTTAGAACTTTTACTCAGCACATTTATTTTTATTTTTGAAGGGTGCTCACTCAATCCACACGCACACAAAATTATTAGTAAGCCACTTCTCATATGTATTGATATGGCACACCCTAGCATAGAATAAATATGCCACAGGGGGTAGTAGTTTCTTGGAAATATTGAATTTTATTATACAACAATTTTGCCCAATGTTATTCGGTCAATTCAAGTAGTAGTCAGATGTAATGTAATATGACTAAACTTCAGTAGAAAAAATCTTTGTCTAAATTTAGAGCCACTAGAAAATTAAAATATTACTAGTAAAATTTAATAACTTTTAGAAAAGATAAAGATGGCAATGATGATTACATAATATTAAATTAGGGTTTGTCCTACTAAACCTACTACCATGCTTTAGCTGCAAAATTTTACAGTACTACAAAATATACTCTGAATAGACAATCTAAAATGAAACAGAAAACAGTATTTGATTGAGTTTTATTTCAACATTGCACTACCATTAAATAACTTACACAAAACAACTAAAACTTAAATTATTCCTCTAATTTTGCTACAGCAAGCTCTAGCTGTTTAAGTCTTTCCTCAATCTCAACAACACTTAGCCCATTCTCTTTGTTATATCTATAAGACTGCAGCAACTGTTCCTTTTCTAAGCCTTTTATCCTATCATACAGGGTTTTATTGAATTCTAAATCAATATCGCTTTCTTCTCTCAGAACGCAGAAGTAGATAAGGAATACTGTTACGCTGGTCAGTACTGAATAAGGTTGGTACCATGGCATGTCTGATTGTTTGTATCTAATCCCTACAGGTCTGATGGTTTTACGAGCAGCAGGGCTAGTGGAAAATTTGATGGGCTCATTTTCGCTGGCTTCTACTTTCGAGCTGAAACTCCTATTTGAGCGTTGCTGTTGAATACATCCCCTAGAATGACAACATAATTTATTGACATAACATAATGAAACATGGGTACAATATTATTACATTTCATGGGTATTTAAAGCTTGTGGTCTTTAAGTTCTTCAAATTATCCATGATATACCATTACATTATACTATGCATATTATGTTAAATAGGTAAAATAACATCTAAATAAAACATCCGCTTGTAAGTTAATTCATTGAAATAAACAGCAAAACTTTTTAGACTGATTTACTATATTAGATTATTGTTGCATAACATAAAGAAACAGGATTATTCTTATAAGTGTTAAGAGATAGCTGACTCATAATTACCTCAATATTCGAAAATAGCGAATCATTTTCAATAATAAGTTAGTCAAATTTTATAAATAAATACGGCCCATACATATGTGAAATCTTTTTTTTTAAGTCATTGACGTCAATTGACGTGACGGGCCAGAAGTGAGTGACAGCTGTTATTTTTTTTTTTTCAGATTATGCTGTGGATGCTAGGGAATTTCTCCAACACATAAATGATACGAATATTTTAACATTTTATTTATTTCGCAGATTCGCCGTCATTTCTAACGAATACCGCAGTGCATTTTTGATCCTGCAAAAATTAAACAAGAAAATATCAGAAATTTATAAAAAATTCAACTACTTATATTGTGCTAGGTACTATAACTATGCTACCTACACAAAGCTTTAAGTATAGGTTGAAACTGTTAAGACGCAAAAGAGCATAAACCGAAATGTATGAAATGGACAGCGGATTGAACCAAATAACGACTTTATCAGGGACAAAAATAAAAAAAATATCTCGTAACTGTCACTTATTTTATCGCAACTACAATGTCGAGCCTTGTCGTCCAATGACAAATTATTACAGCACCTATTGACCAAAGATGTAGTACCTTATAAATTCTTCTCCCTGCTCAGGCTCAGCCAACAATCGCTCACGTTCCACTACAGCCTTCTCATATCTTTCTTTCGCCTTCATCAGGCGTTCTTCAAACGATGAATCTTCATTGTTTTCGCTGGCTTTCTTAACAACCCTTTTTATTGGTTCTGTGCTTATGGGCTTCACTAAAAGAGCCCATACATCGCAATCGTCAGACACATTTTGAACCGCAGTGCAGAACGAAGAGCGAAGAGACCATACGTCCGAAATACCTTTATCCTAATAAATGTAACATAATTTATATCCTTTATCCCCTTGTTTATTTTCTTCGATTCTTATTACATAGATGGTTATTCTTTGTTCAGAATAATGAAGCATAGTTAGAGGAAGTCTATTGAATATTTGAGTATTAAGTTTGAAAATTATAGTGGATATGGATATAGGATTTTCTTACTGATTGAGTCCTCAACGCTACTAGTTCTTTTTTGCAAGCATCCACTTGCGCTGCGACGGCATCCCTTTTAATACGCTCCACCTCTAACTTAGCCTTAAGAAGATCGTTCCCTTTTGTTAACTCTTTAATCTCTTCTTGATACTTCTCAATTTGAAACACCGCTTCACGAATGGAACGATTTAGTGAATTTGCAGTCGCTTCATCTAGCAAATGATACATTTACGTGAGTATAAATCATCGTAAAAATAATAAAGTGATTGATATTGCAAGTACTTACATTCTCGTCTTTCTCTCAATTTGGCTTCCTTATCCTGTTCTTGCAGTTTAATTTTTTCTATTGCAGTGCCGACGTTATTTTCCATTTTATCGGAAGGTGGCAAAATTAAAGAACGATAATTAAAACTAAAGAAGAAGTGGTAAAATAAAAATGCAAAGATTTCTTTTCGATTCCCGCCATTTAATTTTTATTGTTTTGTTACAGTATTCGGCTTCTAGAATTTTGAGCTGTTTATTTATACAATATTAAATAACTATTTATTTAATATTTACTTATATTAAGTTATTCAATCTATAATTAATACAATTCTGATTTTATAAATTACCAACTGTTAATTAAAGGTTGTAAAATCAATTAATGTTTAATCGATATTATCGACACGTTTTCGTTGCCCGGGTAATTTAAAAACAATCAGTCACTGTCACTTTGCTAAAATTGTATAATGTAAAACTGAGAAAATCAGATAAAGTTTTATAATATCATTTGTTGGCACTTCGAAGTAATTATGCAGACCCCAGATGCGAACGGCTATGTTCACGTTCAGTGGCCAAGCAAAACTATTCCTCATGGCGGAATATTTCATACGCGCACGGTGGAACCATCAGTTGCACAACAACAGTTTTTGAAAGGTACTACCACACCTGGAATTTATGTTATACATAACTAGGGTTTATTCGCTTCACCATAGTGGCAAGGGTATTTTGTTTACTGTTTGCATTATCCGGGATAAAAAGTCCTCCATATTTACTCTTCACCCCAGCCCTATTATTGACTACTAGCATTAACCCGCGGCTTCGCTCGCGTGCCTATACAATATACATCATCCTACGGGAACAATGCTCTTTTTTTCAGGATTAAATGTAGGCTATAATCTGCAATCTGCATTTCCCTGATGCATATCCGTCCAGCCGTTTTAGCGTGAAGAAGAAACAAAACATACACAGACTTTCGCTTTTCTAATATTACTGGGAAATACTTTTTATTTTATCATAACTCCACTTTATCAAATCAAACCGAAAACTCAAGCACTCAAATCAAACGATCTCAGTTTTTACTGTACCAAATAAAGTTCACTTCAAAATCCTTAACTCGAAGTGAAGCTAAGACACCGGGATATGTGTGCATTTTATTTGTATAAAGCTTTTATAATGTCCCGAGCCTCCGCTTATTGACTTGTGATATTCGAGATTGATTTAATGATTCTAAGCCATGTTCTAAGTTACGTCATGTTCTATTGTAAGATATTGAGGTTCTCTTCGTTGATGAATGAAAAATGTATTATTCTGAGCCAGATAAACGTAATTTAGAATTCTGAAATGACTTAACATAATTATTGAAAAGCTTGAATGTATTTATTAAGGATGCAGGGAGTTTCCCGATCATTACTCCTCCCGTCCCAACGCGCCGCCCGCCTATAGGTACCGATTGACGACGATCGAAATGCCAGCAAATATTTTTTTTAAATCTATTAGGATAACGCGGGTCTCTATCCATACTTCAAAAGCAAAAACAGAACCCCCTTATAGGATTACGTCTGTCAGTCCGTCTGTTACAACCGATTTTCTGCAAAACTACTGCAAATGCTTTCAAGAATTTTCATGACCACAAATAAAATTTCAAAATTGGTGGCATTTTCGTAATTAACGTCCCAACAAACCATAAAAATTACACCCATACTCATATTTAAACATTTCAAGCCCATTTCACCCCAACAGGGAAGATGTTAATTCACGTCCGCCACGTTGGATTTAAAAATCGTTGCGGTTTTCGTAATTAGCGACCCGATAAACCATAAAATCATTACTAATGGATTTTCAGACTTTGTCACCACATTTCTCCCTTTTAGGGGTTGAATTAAAAAAAACCTGAAACACTTGTTTACTCATTTATTGTTAGAAATACTCCTGTGAAGTTTCGAATAAAATAGCCTAACTAATCTTGTTTCCCCATACAAACTTTGGACCCCCATTTCACCCCTTTAGGGGGTGAGTTTTGAAAAAACCTTTCTTAGTGCACCCCTACACCTTATAAGGAACCTACGTGCTAAATTTTAACTCTCTAGAACCAGCGGTTTAGTATTTAGACATTTCAATCCCATTTCACCCTAACAGGGGAGATGGTAACTCACGTCCGCCACGTTGGATTTTAAAATTGTTGCGGTTTTCGTAATCAGCGACCCAATAAACCATAAAAACAATACCCATGTTGATTTTCAGACTTTGTCACCACATTTCTCCCTTTTAGGGGTTGAATTTTCAAAAAACCTGAAACACGTGTTTACTCATTTATCGTTAGGAATACTCCTGTGAAGTTTTGAATAAAATAGTCTAACTAATCTTGTTTCCCCATACAAACTTTGGACCCCCATTTCACCCCTTTCGGGGGTAAATTTTGAAAAATCCTTTCTTAGTGCACCCCTACACCTTATAAGAAACCTACGTGCCAAATTTGAACTCTCTAGAACCAGCGGTTTAGTATTTAGACATTTCAACCCCATTTCACCCCAACAGGGGAGATGGTAACTCACGTCCGCCACGTTGGATTTTAAAATCTTTGCGGTTTTCGTAATCAGCGACCCGATAAACCATAAAAACAATACCCATGTTGATTTTCAGACTTTGTCACCACATTTCTCCCTTTTAGGGGTTGAATTTTCAAAAAACCTGAAACACGTGTTTACTCATTTATCGTTAGGAATACTCCTGTGAAGTTTTGAATAAAATAGTCTAACTAATCTTGTTTCCCCATACAAACTTTGGAACCACATTTCACCCCTTTAGGGGGTGAGTTATGAAAAATCCTTTCTTAGCGGATGCCTACGTCATAACATCTACCTGCATGCCAAATTTCAGCCCGATCCGTCCAGTGGTTTGGGCTGTGCGTTGATAGATCACTATGTCAGTCAGTCAGTCACCTTTGAGTTTTATTTATATATATATATATATATATATATATATATATATATATATATATATGTCGGGGACGGAGCCGGGCCTTCACAAGGCTCATCACCACCAGCCATTATGGGGGTTGGTGGATTCGAATAGTTCAAAAACAGATCTATCACTGAATTACTTTTAATCACTAGGCATAATTATAACACTTCTTAAAATGTTTTTAATAATTCACTGGATTACGAAACGCGGAGAGTTCTGTGCTTAAGTCCGTTCGCTATGGCGTTCGGCAACAGAATGTCCCGATTGACTGCGATCCAGTCTTTTTATAGTCAGCTCACAGCCGGGCCGGCTGTGCAGGTGGCGCAGCAGGTGCATACTTTCCCTTTACTTTGCTAGTATAAGAATTTGTGACGTTTTGCAACTACCCGACAACGGACCAAGCACAGACCACTCCCAAGCAATGTTTTGACAGCAGATATTGCTTGACGTTTCAATCACGGTTGATCGAAGCGCTGTCTCGCCGACACGGCCATCCTGCCGCATCACACGTCCTCGTGTGCGTCTGAAAACAAATTATCACACCAGTAATATGTGCCAACGCTCGGTCATCTCTGACCATAAAAAATGCTGATACACGTGTAATCAAGTTTATTGCAATATAGTTCCTTAATATTTACAGTACACTGCTTAGTATGCCATATAAATTATGTACACTACTGTGACTCTTAACTTAAATCAAACAGAATTCCTGAAGGTCACTCAATCTCATATTATGATCAACACACCAAACTAAACACATATCGTGATTACGTACAGTGCCGCTCTCAAGCACACATAACGCCTCCATCGAGCATTATATATGATCACACAGCCATACAACACCTCCATCGAGTGTCATATTTGATCCGCGCCTCCATCGAGCGCTCAACCTCAAGCAACACCTCAATCGAGTGTTACCGTATTTAATCACGCGATGTGTCTCAACTCGCTATACCGTATCATTGCCATGATCAACTATTTAAATCTTCTATGACTACTTGACCTTCAGGCATCCTTCGCAACCGTTCATGTGCATACTTGTACGTTCTATTACTGTATAAAGCCTTTAGAAAATAGCGGTCCCCCTCTAACAACTCTATTACCTTAAACAGCCCTTTATATTTCGGATCTAACTTTGTTTGGTTGCGTTCTTCATTTTGCAATAAAACAAAGTCTCCTACAGAAAATTTATTCAATTTGGCTTTATTACAATCAAACCGTGACTTATCATATTGAGCGTTTGATTGTATGTTTTCTAAAGCTCAACTTGTTCGTCATCGACAACTTGTGCTATTCCTAGTGGTCGAGCAACTTTACCTATTAGTAGTTCTAGGGGACTTGATTTGGTTACGCGATTCTGCGTACAGTTGAGAGCCAACAAAATCCGAAAAATCCGTTCGACAAAACAGGTATCTCATTCGTAGCCTAGGGCTAGGGCCCACGGGATCGCCGAGTCAACCCTATGACTCTACCGTCTCTGCGAGAGACCCGACCACTGCCAGCACTTACCGCGCACCGTGTATCCACGGACTGCTCAGAGCAGATGCCGACTCCTACCGGGCTACGGATACGGTGAAGTGACTGGTACGGTCGACCAACCGAACTGAGAACCTCCCTATCAGTCTCACTATCTTGTTCATCTACTTCAAATGGTACATAGCTCCCGGGCATTTCCCTCAACCTATCGTCCCAGTACGCGCATGTTTGGACGTCAAGTTTATCGCAAAACTACATGTCAACATTTCTAATATGCTCGCTTCAGTAACTCGATTAACTGCACAGTACTAACAAATTTTAGCTAGACCGATACAAGTCATACATAGTCACTGCATTATACAACCAATTGCCATGGAACTTATTGGAAATCAACTCTTCCATAAGCGATCACTCGGCAACTGAATCACAATAAAATGAGAACTCCTCACCAGATTGCCTCATATGGTGTGGTGTGGTAACGTCACACGTCAACCCTCTTCCTGGTGGATGAAGGCGCCCTGTCGCTCGCCTTCGCGCAGTTATTTGCGTGATATCTTGTACCGCGGCAGCTGAAGCAGATGACTCATGGCTTCGCTGTTAGCTGCTAAGTTCGAGTATCTTTTCCTGAAACAAAAACAGCAAGCACAGTATCCCAAGCAACAAATAAAAATGTTACCTACATCATATGTAAAGAAGATAGACATTCAATAGTTCAAGAACAAGCACCCATAAATAAAAAATACCGCTTTTTACAATAATTAAAAATATTGGATACAGTGCCTCCACAGTGCCTCCTTTGTCCGGCGGCTATCCCTGTAGCCTATACAATATGTGAGACATGAAATCATCCCTGTGATTTCATAGCTGCGACTCTAGAGGACACTGACTCGACCAATTCAGAATTCTCAGAATCTAGAATTTTAAGTCGGTCATTCTAACTTTAAATCCAATAAAAAAAGGAAATTCAAATCAATCTAGCAAAGTTACACTTTAATTAGGATACGTCAATGTCAACATCTAATCCACGACGTGGATACAAGAAAATATTTAAATTAAATCATTATTTTCACTTTAATAACAAGCTTTACTTTGTATAATAATTTTTGAATTACCAAGTTTTTACAGATTATGAAACACTAATGATAAAAATCAAACTTCAGTTTCAAATTCTTGTCCTAATATTTTTCTAATCCTATTAGTGTCTCCAGCTTAAATATGTTAGGTCATAGCGATCACCATAGTTAAAAGTAACATTAGGATCGTTGTTATAGGCACTAAACTATACACCAGCTCGAGTACACCGAGTAAGAAACTATACAAAACGGAAACAAATTCAATTCTACAGACCGATTGGAAAATCATGAACAGAGGGTAGATTATTATTACCGCAGCCGCTCCTACTACTAAGTACTGTGTATGATTGATTCACCCTCACGGCGCAATTTTTAAATGACAAACTTTAATAATGGTAGGTAAATTGCGTAGTGGTCATATTAATCAACACTAAATCTCTGTAGAAACATTTCGCGTTCGGTTATATTATATCACTACGAAAGCAATCGTTAGAAAAACGTGCAATAAACTTTGTTTCAAATGATTATTAATTTCTATCACGTAATATTCAACTTTTACTTGGAGTGTTGCTTTTACCAGTACCCGTTAGTACTTTTTTTGACAAATACCCACTAAACTGAATAAGTGCGACTCAACTCTACCCCAGAATCTAGCTACACTTTTATTAGTGAACAAAATATCGGAATCGCAGTGAAAAGTTAACGACTGACCTGATGTGTTTTTAAAATCTGTCGGTGGGGCCATGGTGCCTACGTCCACGCGACGCTTTTGTAGTTGACTGTCGCTTCTGGGTCACTTCCACTGGTGCAACGACTGACGATGTGTCCCGCTGTTTTGTTTCTTCCGTTTTATTCGCTTCGTGTTCCACCATTCTTCGTGTTCGCTCATGGACCCGTAGGTATCCCACTTCTGATGTCGGGGACGGAGCCGGGCCTTCACAAGGCTCATCACCACCAGCCATTATGGGGGTTGGTGGATTCGAATAGTTCAAAAACAGATCTATCACTGAATTACTTTTAATCACTAGGCATAATTATAACACTTCTTAAAATGTTTTTAATAATTCACTGGATTACGAAACGCGGAGAGTTCTGTGCTTAAGTCCGTTCGCTATGGCGTTCGGCAACAGAATGTCCCGATTGACTGCGATCCAGTCTTTTTATAGTCAGCTCACAGCCGGGCCGGCTGTGCAGGTGGCGCAGCAGGTGCATACTTTCCCTTTACTTTGCTAGTATAAGAATTTGTGACGTTTTGCAACTACCCGACAACGGACCAAGCACAGACCACTCCCAAGCAATGTTTTGACAGCAGATATTGCTTGACGTTTCAATCACGGTTGATCGAAGCGCTGTCTCGCCGACATATATATATATATATATATATAACCTGAAACACGTGTTTACTCATTTATCGTTAGGAATACTCCTGTGAAGTTTCGAATAAAATAGTCTAACTAATCTTGTTTCCCCATACAAACTTTGGAACCCCATTTCACCCCTTTAGGGGGTGAGTTATGAAAAATCCTTTCTTAGCGGATGCCTGCCTACGTCATAACATCTACCTGCATGCCAAATTTCAGCCCGATCCGTCCAGTGGTTTGGGCTGTGCGTTGATAGATCACTATGTCAGTCAGTCAGTCACCTTTGAGTTTTATATATATAGACTAGCTTTTGCCCGCGACTACGTACGCGTGGAACTTGATAAAAGGGATTATTAAAAGCGCCTAAGCAAATGTAATAGCAATTGTGGTTTCGGTCTAATAATTACTTTTCTTACAGGGTCACCGCACCCCAACAGAAATGTTCACTCACTTTTCAATCTTTTTAGGTATAATTTCCAGGATAAAAACTATCCTATGTCCTTCCTCGGATCTTGAACTATCTCTATGCCAAATTTCATCGAAATCGATTCAGCGGTTTAAGCGTGAAGAGGTAACAGACAGACAGACAGACAGACAGACAGACACACTTTCGCATTTATAATATTAGTAAAGTAATGGATGTACCTACCTACACAAAAATCTCTGATTCATTAAATCGTTATTGCTGCTTTATCAAGAAAGCACAAACAGACAGTCAGAACCGGTAAAAATTAGGAAATCTAGGAAACAAATCTTATAGGTATTTATGCTTGTTTCAGTTCTTCTGGAAGAATCCAAGTTGAGCATCGCCCAGCGACAGAAACAGGCGTGGGCTTTACGACAAGAGGATGAGCCTAAGGAGAGACGTTATTCTAGACAGGAAGTACCCATGATACGGCCGCGGACCTCCCATCGCCGTTCGTTGTCCGCCATTAGGGAGTCGGGCGTATTTGAGATGGAACCGTCAGTACGCTTAGAAGCTATTTCTATTTCATCAATATCCTCCTGATACTAAACACAAGCATGACGAGCTTGGTACGCGTCGTCACGACCGACCCGTGATTAATCACCTATCGTTTTATTAGGGGTCCGTAGTCAACTAGGAACCCTTATAGTTTCGCCATGTCCTTCTGTCTGTCTGTCTGTCCGTCCGCGGCTTAGCTGAAATTTGGTATAAGCATTATGTATCACGCCTACAAAACGGTACAATAAAAACTAAAAAAAACTTTGTTTCGGGTACCTCCCGTACACCTAAAGAGGGGGTGAATTTTTTTTTCGTTCCAATACTAATGTGTGGGGTGTCGATGAATAGGTATTTTAAAAATAATAGGGGTCTCCAAACATTATTTTTTGATAAAGTCAGCAGTTTTGTAATTATTCGCTCCGAAAATAAAAAAGATAGTGCCCCCCCCCTCTAACTTTTCAACCACGGGTCAAAAAATTATGGCAAAAATCATAACAATGAGGCCTTATAAGTACTTTCAATAAAAACTATATTGAATAAAATCGGTCAAGCCGTTTTTGAGTTATCGCAAAATTTCAATCATAAATTTCTTTAAAATGACGTAAGTGCCGCGCGGTGTCCTTATGCTTTGAACGTTACACATATTAGTTAAGAGCCATACAGCATTAAGACATTCCGCTCAATCTGGCGCGTATAATCGATAACTTCCAGAAGGTAGTAAGTTATTAGGTACAGTTACTTTGGCGTTTACGACCTTTTTATAGAGAAAGAAAATCTTGAAATCTTTTTCGTAATTTAAATCTCGGGCTTAAAACCGCTGTTTTAAACCCATCTATTGTGAAGGATGGGCAACTACGGAACCCTACACTGAGCGTGGCCCGACAAGCTCTTGGCCGGTTTTATTCACAGTATGGCTTTCCGGACCTTTATACGGACAATCATCATACGCTCGCATTCGCATAGGTATTAGGTACACATTCGGACATATTACCGGGCCCCACAACGAATAGCTTCACATTTTACACATTACAACAAATAAAATACGGTATTCAGGCGGGTGTTGCGATAGTCAAAAATTCAAAAGCCGGCCAAGAGCGAGTAATTATTAATCCCATCTTAACTGGCCGGGTTAAGGTAAGTTTGCACCTGGTATGTATGGCGCCGGATACAAATGAGGTGCAAAGTTAACGCGACCGATCACGTTTGTTGTATGGGAGCCCCCTTAAACATTTATTTTAGATTTTATTCTGTTTTTTAGTATTTGTTGTTATAGCGGCAACAAAAATACCTATAACATATGTGAAAATGTCAACTATCTTGCCATCACGGTTCATGAGATACAGAGCCTGGTGACAGACAGACAGACGGACAGCGTTGGCTTAGTAATAGAGTCCCGTTTTTACCATTTGGGTAGGTACGGAACCCTATAAATAAGTATTATGTGACGCAAACCTACTTGTCCAGTGAGTGTTAAAATCGTATTCTGGTCATATGAGGACTTTCACACAACGATTTTTTTGATAGATATCTGCCGAAACGCGGACAGGACCGAGAGGTGATGAAGGCCCGGTTGGCGCTCACCATGGAGCGGGGAGACTTACCAGAGCAGATGCCTCCGCCGCCACCGCGAATCCCGAAACCCAAGCCGCAGTTGCCCACGGTCAAGGATAAGAGGAATGAATGTAAGTGGAAGAGTTTGAGAACTGTACAAGCTTCCACCGAACCTAATTTTCTTGGCTCTAGTTTGTAACTAGTCTCTAGTGCTTAATAACGTTTCGGTTTCATATCAATCAGGCCTAAAACATTGTGATCACTAGATACAATTACTCTTCCAGTATTAACTCAAATCCGGGAGCGTGCCGAGTGGCTAGCGGAGATGGAGGACCTCGGGCACGCCGGGCCTCACCGGGACATTGTGAAGGACCAGATTGCGGAGAGATTGCGGGCACTCGACGCCCTGGGGATCGACAGCACCTGCAATTCCGCCCGGTCCGTGGATTCGCGGTTCAGCACTACTGGAGAGCATGTGGAGATCGCTAGCGTGAGGTCCAAGGAAAGCGCGAAGACTGGTAAGTATCTGACTGACTATATACACTGTGTTTCTAATGATCTAGTAGCATTGGCAATGGTTTAGTGTTAGACAAGACTGCAAGAGTACAATGATTTTCTGCTAACAGTGGAAATGTAAATATTGCGGCCTGGCACTCTTGTTAATACTCAACTTCAAAAAGGGATTTACTATGGTTATATTTTTTGTTAAAATTTTCAGTGAGCTCGAAGCGCTCTACCAGATCACAGGAGAAACAGAAATCGACAAGAAGCCCAAAAGGCAAAATGATGGAGGAGAATATCTTGGCCTACAACAACATTCCTCCACTACAGTATTCCCCAAGAAGAAGAGTCTGAGATACGCCATTAATTCTCTCTTATTTTACAATTCATTTGTTTTTATGTTATGTTCTATGAATTAGGTACATTTTGGCAATTAAACTGAAAATGCGAAATTAATAAAAACGATTTTATAGTTGTAATTATTTTAATAAATTATCAACCTTAATACTAATCATCATCTTCTATTACTATTGTCTTGGACTTTTTAGATTTCTTGGTATGTGATGCTTCATCTGAATATGATTTCCTTTTTTGGGAAACTTGACCATCAGCTTCTTCAGCCCCATTTGTTTCACACTCACTAGGAGCCAATCTGTCCAAATCAAAGCTAGAATACTTTCTTACAGGCATTTTTAAAACAAAGTTGGGGTCTTGCACCAAATCAATATTAGGGCCCTTCTTTATGTAGCTGATTGTAGAATACGCAGTGAAATGAAAGTCTTCCACAAGGTAGTTCTCTACTAGCAAATATGCAATGACATCTTCACCTACATTCCGGGATATGCTAGGCTCTTTCCCTTTGTGCCTCAAATTTACAGGTCCCTTTAAAAACCAGGCATCAAGCAATTTTTGTGCAGTTAGTTTTGTGTCTTGCTTATCAGCATTATCAAGTATACCAGCCAAAGTTTTGCAGTGGGATTCAAGATTTATCTCCTTAGAAGTAATGTTAGGATTGGCACAAATATCACACATTTTGTTGCAGTCAGTGTTTCCCCAGTCTTCGTCAAAGTGTTCTGCTATCAACTGCCTTCTACACAATGTTCCATTGAGACAGTATTTCACCATCCCATATAGATGATCCAGGCTTCCGACTGAACTAAAAACCATTGTACTAACTTTGAACATATCCTGCATCCTGTACAAAGTCACACACTCTGCTCTATTACTGTCTCGGCCTGCTCTCCCACTCTCCTGGTAATAATTTTCCATGGATTTGCTTATTGTGTGGTGAATTACAAACCGTACATCTGGTTTGTCTATGCCCATTCCAAATGCTACTGTAGCTATTATAGCCTGGTAGTGCTTGTCATGCCACTTTGTATGGACTTTTGATCTGGCTTCAGCCTCTAAATTTGCATGGTAACATGCAAGTTTCAAGCCTCTCTTCCGTAAACCATTGGCAAGCTCTTCACAATCTTTAATGCTGTGGGTGTACACTATCCCACTCTCTCCTTTGTACCTGTATTTGATGAGTTTTTCCAGAATATTCAAGCAGTCCTCCTGTGAAGATGGTTTTTCTAAAATCTTGTAGAATAAATTTGGTCTGTTGAATGTAGACTTCATTACCAAACAACCAGGAATGTTTAGGATCTTTTGAACATCAGTCAAAACATGTGCAGTAGCTGTGGCTGTTAAGCCCAGAATGGGAACTTTAGGAAACATGTTAGACAATATTCCAAGGAACTTATAATCTGGCCTAAAGTCATGTCCCCACTGGGAACAGCAGTGCACCTCATCTATAGCTATTCTCTGCAATCTTCCATCAGCAAAACACTTCTGCAAATTGGCCATAAATCTTTTACTTTTTGCAAACCTTTCTGGTGTGACATAGAGAAGCTTAATCGGTGTATTTTTATCTTTTAATATGTTTAAAGCGGCGTTGGATTCCTCTCTAGAAGAGGCGCTCGTGATAAGTTTCGCAGGAATGTCTTTCTTAGTTAAAGATCTTACTTGGTCTTCCATTAATGACACTAGAGGGGAGACAACTACGGTGAGGCCAGGTTTGATTAGCGCTGGCAGCTGGTAGCAGAGACTTTTGCCTGCGCCCGTCGGCATGACAACGATAGCATGCTGCCCGGAAAGAGTACAGTTTATCGCACTTAACTGATTCGGCCTGAATGACTTCAATTTAAATACATTCTGCAGAGTGTTTTTAACATCTTCCGACCATTCGTAGGTCTTCCCAGCCCAGTCAACACTAGCTAAACTGTCTGACTTAATTTTGTTTACAGAATTCTTGAGAGCAGTCTTCTTTTCATGTAACTGTCGTTGCCGGTTTTTCAATTTAGCTATTTCAGCGTCAACTTTGGATAGCTCTCTATCAACGTTTTTAATTTCCTTCTCTAATTCATCGACAGTTTTCATTGTGAATTCGCGAAACTAGTGCGAAAAGAGAATTAAATTCTCGTTTGCATGTCAGTTCACTTTCATTCACTGCGAGTGCGGTGGAGTGCGTCTTCTAGTTCTGTCAAGAGAGAGTGTCACTGTCAAGTGTCACTTGGCATTGGCACTTGACATGCAGTTTTCGGTTTCATTCAGTTATGATAATGCAAAATAGATTTAATATAAAGAGTTAATAAACTCAAAATTTTACATTGAAATGAAAATTCGAAAAAAGATACGATAGTAATTAAAAAATATATAATATCCGTTTACTGGTGAGATACATTATTATATACGAATGAACTACAATTAATGACTGTACTTGATTTAAGAAACAAATCAACCAGATTTTCCATCCAATTAACACTATCTTCATCGATTTTGCAAACATTATTTTAGTTATTTATTCAATAATTACAAGCAAATTTACAGTCCAAAAGACTAAAACATTTGCATGGTAAGTTATAGAGTACACAAAAAAAACATTAAACAGAAAAAGGAATAAACAAAACTAAAAACAACATTATCACAAGTAAACATAAATCATATTGTTATCTAGTTATAAGAGGATACAAACAAGGACTGACAGGATCTTAAGGAAACTACGTAATATATGATTATCTTATCAATAAATAAAGAGGTGAGGAAATGTCAATTACGGGCGATTCTATCGTATGCCACTTGGCTGATGTAGTCGATGGATTTAGTAAACATGCAAGTAGTATTTATATTTCTCTTATTTTTGAACGTGTGAGTTGTATTGAATATACAAATTCAGACACATTAAGACCTGAACATCATTAAAAAATGTAATATGTTAGTTTTGCAGTGGAAAATTATGAAAAAATAGCTGTACTGATTCTCGCCAGAGGCGGTTCGAAAGGAGTTCGTTTAAAAAATCTTCAAACAGTGGGTGGAGCAAGTTTATTATCTCGTGCAATCCATACTGCGAAAGCTGCAGGTATTAATGATGTTACTGTATCAACTGATCATCCACTTATAGCCTTGGAGAGCCTTCAGAGTGAGTAATAAAATAATGATATATTAAGAAATTTATTTCATCAGTTATTATTTTGCTTTGCTAGAATATAGTATAAGTACAGTCAACTCACCAGTTATTTTATTAGAGCATTTACACCCCTTAATTTTCTTTAATTGCCCTTAAATAATTAACTCAAAATACAGGTGGCGCAAAAGTTTTTCACAGAAGCCCCATTACGGCAACTGATTCGGCACCATCTATATGGGGAGTTATTGAATTTTTAAGCAGAAGACTTCATGTTGAGGTTCTAGTTCTACTCCAAGCAACTTCGCCTTTCACAAGACCTACTAATTTGAGCGGTGCTTTACGAAAATTGTCACACCCAATACCTTTTGACTGCATTTTTTCTGCTACGAGGTAACGAACATTTGCATTTAAATTGCATATACTTACCTAGCTACTATTTTTTAAAAGCTGAATTTTGAAGTTAAACGTCCTATTACAGAAGTTATAAGCTTCGTTGGAAACCTGTAGGCAACGGTGTCGAACCTATTAATTTTGATATTGGCGATAGACCGAGAAGGCAAGACTGGAGTGGAGAATTATTAGAAACTGGATCATTTTATATAGTGAGAAGACCTATTGTTATGAACGGATTCCTTCAAAACAAGAAGTACGTATTTGTTTCTTTCTTTTTTCTGCTTATCTTCATTTAATTTAACTTCGATGGAAACCTATTTAAACTCGTTAAATTAAATGGTATAAAAACAAAACGCAACTGACAAGTATATATAGACCTTCCACTTTTCCTAGTATGACTGTGGTTTGAGTTGACAGAATATAATACATGTTTGTTGTAATTTATGGTTTTCTCTGTCTAGCCCTTGACATTTTTTACGATTAAAAAGAGATAGATGACTTTATCTAAAGTAATGGGCAGATAGAAATACCGTGTGAATCCGTGATTGACGTCACTTTAACTTTTCTGACTTTTCTTGCGATGTATGTATTAGTTCGGTAGTCACGCTGTTTACGTGTAACATTAAACTTACTTTGTGGTGTTGATTAAATAAGTTTCTGTCAACGTTTTCCAGTTGCACTGTTTTCGAAGTGTCTGCCGCGGAAAGTTTCGAAGTGGATTCCTATCACGATCTTCAAGTAGCGAATGCTTTACTTAGTTCGAACTTAGCGTAAAAGTTTGTTCTACGGGTATGTACTATGATTAAATACATTGCATATCTAACTTTAATATAGAATAAACACCATATAATATTTGTCTACTAACTGTAGAACCCTGTCTGTCTGTTGACTGTAGAACCATTTGAAATAACTTTTTATAAGAGAACTTGTATTCGCTTAACATTCTATATGCAATGAATTGTTATTGTATAATATCAGTGTATCCATACTGGCTAGCTTTCTTGTCCTCACGTTGCTCTCCAAAATTGCCCAGATAGAAGGGCCATTTTTAGGGTTCCGTACCCAAAGGGTAAAAACGGGACCCTATTACTGAGACTTCGCCGTCCGTCCGTCCGTCTGTCACCAGGCTGTATCTCAACAACGGTGATAGCTAGATAGTTGAAATTTTCACAGATGATGTATTTCTATTGCCGCTATAACAACAAATACAAAAAATAAAATAAAATAAATATTGAAAGGGGGGCTCCCATACAACAAACATGTTATAGATTATATACATGTATAGGTACGGAACCCTTCATGCGCGAGTCGGACTCGCACTTGCCCAATTTTTTCTAAAGTTGTACACCCCACTTATTTTTAAAATTTTCGATATTTTGGGTATTTTCTACTCAGAATCACGAGCTCTTTCTATCTAATTAGGAGAAAAAAACCGTCCTGGCCCTGAAATGTATTGACAAAAAAACAAATGCAATTTTTTTCTCTAAGAATTTTGTCAGATGTGGCCATGTGTGAATTTGGTAACACTTCATATCGTTCGCCCTGTAATATATGGACCACAGTTTGGGTATACCCATGAATTTATAGGCCTCAATCAACTGTTTCCATGTTTCACTATCTTTGCCCTGCATCATTAGCCCAACATGCGACATTTTCTTGCATGAGAAGTATTACCTATCACGTTCTTCTCTGTACTGCGAAGACAGGCGACGGGCGATGCTACAAGAGTCACAAAGCATAGTACTTGGATAGATGGGCTAGTCTATCCAATTAATCTCTCCCTCTTTAACATAATAAGTGCAATCATCGGGCTATACTGAATTTTAGTTTGCGTACCAATAATTAATTTTAATGTATGACTGTTGAAACAGATGGCCCACATGCACACATGCTATTGGGTCTTGTTTATCCACTTTGATATATCACCTACAATCTGCATGTATGGCATTTTCAATTTTTGTGAATGGAAAATTCCATTTTAAATTCAATGGCTAACAGATAATGTTATTGCGGGAAAAACTCTTCTATTCAATATAAATATTCAATCAAGTATATGTGTAAACAAAACCGGCCAAGTGCGAGTCGGACTCGCGCACCGAGGGTTCCGTACAAACACTTTCCATCCCTAAGTGGTTAAGTTAAGTTTGCACCTGGTATGTATAGCGCCCCATATAAATTAGGTGCAAAGTTAGGTATTAAAAAAAAAAAATATGGTTTTCGTAATTATTCCTTTATCTATGCTATAAGACGTTGCTTCGTACCAAATTTCAAGATTCTGAGTTCACGGGAAGCACCCTGTAGGTTTTGATTCCCTTGCAAGTGTCGAAAATTTGCAAATTAGGTGCAAAGTTAGGTATTAAAAAAAAAATTATGGTTTTCGTAATTATTCCTTTATCTATGCTATAAGACGTTGCTTCGTACCAAATTTCAAGATTCTGAGTTCACGGGAAGCACCCTGTAGGTTTTGATTCCCTTGCAAGTGTCGAAAATTTGCGGCATAAACGGCTGTATCTTTTGATTGCGTTGGCTTAGAAGTTTGATTTTTTCACAGCTTCAAGGGACAGTAGACCTGAGTAATTGATATAAATTTCAGCTTCATACGTCCACGCGTTCCTGAGAAAAAGGGTCTTGACAGACGGACGGACAGACGGACAACAAAGTGATCCTATAAGGGTTCCGTTTTTTCCTTTTGAGGTACGGAACCCTAAAAAACTGTTTCTAGTGTAAATTTGCCAATGGAATAATATAAGGCTTTTTTATTTATTTTATAATCAATAATATGCGTAAAAAAATAAAGCATATAAAAGCCGATAAACCAACTTCTACCTTTTCTGCAGTGGGTAATATTAAAAGCAAGCTTGTACTATGCTAATTCTTCAAGAATACTTTTTTTTTTTTTTTTTTTTTATGTTCTTTTTTGAGTAACTACAATCTGTCTCCATTTTGGGACATTCAGCAGTATGTTGGTCGGTGCTAAAGCTGACGTGCTCGGTATGTGACCTATGTCACATCCTCATCGTTTAAACAGTAGCTATTTCCTTATTTCTACTGTTGTTGGACTAAATCTTGGGGTATTTTACGCTTTAGTCGTCGCGTTTTGTTGTGGTTTTCCATTAAGGATCGAGCCAGGACGTTTGGATGATCTTCGAGGCGTTCTTTATAGGACTTAGTATGACGCAGAATTTCTTGCTTCACTGTGGGCATTCGTAGGTCGTGATGTAGTCGTTCGTTGGGTACGAACCAGGGAGCATTGGTAATCATACGCAGTGCTTTATTTTGGAACCTCTGTATGATTTCTATGTTTGAGTGTGAGGCAGTACCCCATAATTGAATCCCATACGTCCAGATGGGCTTTAATATTGCCTTGTACAACAGTATTTTGTTCTCAAGTGATAGTTGGGACTTTTGACCTATGAGCCAATAATATTTTCTAATTTGGATACCGAGTTGTTTCCTTTTAGTGAAGATATGTTTTTGCCAGGTAAGTCTCTTGTCTAAATGCAAGCCAAGATATTTTACATGATCTGCCTGTGGGACTTCTATGTTGTTTAGTGTGACTGGAGGACAGGACTCTCTTCTTAATGTAAATGTTACATTTACTGACTTTGTTTCGTTCACTTTAATCCGCCACTTTTTGAGCCAGTTCGATATGTCGTTTAGTCCTCTTTGGAGAATTTCTGAGGCCTTTTTTGGGTCATAGTGAGCTGCTAGTATGGCTGTATCATCAGCAAAGGTTCCGGTGGTCAGGGATTCAGATGTTGGTAAATCGGCGGTGAACAGCAAGTACAATATTGGGCCCAGTACGCTACCCTGAGGAACTCCAGCTTTTACGGGGCATAGCGCAGATAGTGCCTCCCCATTTTGTACGATGAAATGACGTTGCTGTAGAAACGACTTTAGTATTCCATACAGTTGATCTGGTAGGGCTTTTTTTAATTTAAAAAGTAGTCCTTCATGCCAAACGCGGTCAAACGCTTGGGATATATCCAAGAACGCACTTGCACAGTAGAGTTTTGCCTCCAATGATTCCATGATCTTTTTTGTTAATCTGTGAACTTGATCAATAGTGGCATGTTTGCTGCGAAACCCAAACTGATGGTTGGGGATTAGTTCCTTTTCTGTAAGTATAGGTAAAATACGTTGCAGTAGAAGAGTTTCATATATTTTAGATGGGATAGGTAGCAGGCTTATAGGTCTGTATGATTTTGCTTCTTCGGGTTGTTTATCTGGTTTCAGCAGCATTATTATTTGTGCGATCTTCCATTCCATGGGAAAGTACTGCAATCTGGTCATGGCGTTGAATAGTGATGTAAGGAAAGTTATTCCAGATTCAGGTAGTTCCTGCAGTATTTTGTTAGTTATGAGGTCGTATCCTGGTGCCTTTTTTGGGTCTGATTTCTGTATAACTCTAGCGACTTCTGATTTTGTGAATTTAAATGTCATTTCTTCTGTACTTTTTGGTGTGTTTGAGATGTTGGTGATTTCTGCTGCGTCTTGTGCAGAACCTTCGTATGGATGAGGAGTAAAGACGTTTGAGAGATGCTCTGAGAAGGTTTCGGCTTTTTCTTCGTCTTTTCTTGCCCATGTACCGTCACTTTTTCTTAGAGGAGGGGATACACTAACTGGACGTTTTATTTTTCTGGTCGCTTTCCATAAGGAGTATTCAGACGAAGCGGTAGCGTCTAAACCGGAGAGATAATTACGAAATCCATCATTGCGATCTTGGTCCAGGATGTGCTTGAGCTGTCTAGTGACGTGGTTGAGCTGTTTTTTTACGGCAGGGTCTCTGGTTTGTTGCCATTGTTTCCGAATCTTCCTTTTTTGGTTTACTTTATCTAGAATATGTGGAGCTACAAAAGTGTCCGTGCCTACTTGTGCTGGTGGGGGAGTTGAAGACCAAGCCGCGTTCTGCACACTATTGTTGAAATATATAACAGCTTCAGATATCTCGTCGATAGATTTTAGACTCACTGGTTCTTGAAATGCATTATCCGTCAGCTCGCGAAAAAGGTTCCAGTTAGTCCTTTTGTTGTGTAATACACATTTTTGGACGCGTTCTTGCGCGGTAGTGTGGAGTTCCAATATTATTGGAGAGTGGTCTGAAGATAGATCCTGGCAGCTTCGGCACGATATAGTATTTTTTGCGATCCCTTTGCTGACGCAAAAATCGATGATGTCTGGTATCTTTTTTTTATCGGCTGGCCAGTAAGTCGGTTCACCAGACGATATTACGTTCATATTACTTTTTCGTATGCATTTAAGGAGTTCACGCCCTCTAGGTAGGACCAGCCTGGACCCCCAAAATGTATGTTTTGCGTTATAGTCTCCTCCAGCAATGAATCTGCCTCCAAGGGATTTAAAATAATCATTGAATTCCGTTTCCTTAATAGTAAACCTCGGTGGGCAATAGAGGGCTGATATTGTTATGTCGCTGATCCAGTCACTTATGACTATGTTTGTTGCTTGGATGTAGTTTTTACAGTAATCTTTCAGTACATGGTGCTTGATGTTTGATCTGATGAGGACAGCCGATCCTCCGTGTGCTTTGTCGTCTGGGTGGTTAGTGTGGTACATGTTATATCCCGGTAACTTGAAGTAGCTTCTTGACGTGAAATGGGTTTCTGAGATTAGTAGTACGTCTATACGGTGATTTCTAACGAATATTTTTAACTCTTCCGAGTGATTGGACAAGCCATTAGCATTCCAAACACAAAAGTTTAGTGCTGTGAATGTGATGACATTTTTGATATTAGATCGGTTAGCGTTTGGGTCATAGTTAACATTTGGTTCATCAGGGCGACAAGTGTTTCCGTAATGGTTTTAAGTTCGTTATTTGGTGTAGGTTCTTTATCCTTCATGTTACCAGTTTGCGTTGTAGGCTGTGCTTTTGTGGCTGATGAGTACGATTTTGCATTATTTGTTGTTTTGTTTGTAGCCTCTTGTACATCCCTTGTGTGTTCAAGTTTTCTTCTGTGTCTAGTGATTGGGGGAGGATACCGGATTTTCATCAACTCCTTATAGACTATACAGCCTTTATAATTAGCTGGGTGGTTTCCGTCGCATAGGACACATTTAACCTGACTTGATCTTTCTTTCCGTAGGCAGGCTGAAGTGTGATGCGAACCTGCACATTTGACACATCTGGGCTTTCTATTACAGAACTTTTGGGTGTGGTTGTACTCTTGGCAATTAGTGTATTGTGGAATTACTCTTCTAGGTCTGGGTGCTTCAAATGATATGCGACAGTGTAGTAGATATTTTACGCTATATATGTTCTTATTATTTTCCCGAGGTTCTAGTTCAATATTCCACAATGGTAGCGCCTGTTTAGTTTTCATATTTTTAATGTTCCAGACATTTGTTACTTTATGGCCAAGCTCCTCAATGGATATTTTTATATCCTCCTTATTGGTTGAAGGATGGAGGTTTTTTAGGACTACTCTGAAGCTGCGGTCTTGTTTTGGCTGGTAACTGAAGAATTCGGTGTCTTTAGCCTTTAGTTCTTTGTGGATAGTAGAGTATGATTCGGCAGATTTTGGCTGTATTTTAACTCTGTCACCTCGTAGCACCTTAATTTCATACTCTTCTTTTGCCACCTTTTCTAACAATTCCAGTAGAGGTTGGAGGCTCTGTATTAAGTTAAAATTTTCATCAATTTCACTGCCCAAAGGTTGTCTGGAAGAGATCGCTCTTTAGCGATAAGACCGCCTGTTGTCTACCGTTATTTATAAATTGTATTTATCTTGTTTCCTTTTGTAAACTTTTTTGGTGTGCAATAAAGTATTGTTGTATTGTATTGTATTGTATTGTTGGATATTTTTGACTCCGTCAATGAACAGAGGAGGAGGTCTTATTGGTTTTGGGGTTTGTATTTCAGGCTCTTCTGCTGGCGCTATGTCGTCAAGCCCTGTGAAGCTATTAGATGTTGGTACTGCTGGTGATGCAAGCCAGTAATTCAATTTTGTTTGTTTTTGGCGCCGCATTACTGCGTCGGGACTAGGTCTTTGTCTTTTACCATAGTGCACTTCTGTGAACTCTTGTTGTGTTGAGAGTCAAGAATAAATAAATAAATATTGAGGGACAATCTTACACAAATTGTCCTAGTCCCAAACTAAGCAATGCTTTTAATATGGGTACTAGATGACAATGTACATACATAATAACATCCATGAATAAGATACAAATATTCGAGTTCATCAGTCATCACACAAATATTCACCCTTGCCGGGATTCTAACCCAGGACCGCTGGTACAGTAGGCAGCTGTACTACAAACAAACTAAGTAAACTTTGAAAGCCAATTACTCTTTGAAACAAAGTAGGTTTAAATGGTTTTATTTCTAACAGAATTAATTCCTAATTTATATTTCAGCAACAGAGATGTCAAATCCCAACATAATAACTTTCGAAGACCTGGAGGCTACAGATGTGATTAGTGTGGAACTGGTGCCCGAGAGGAAGGGCCTTATTTTGAAGCACTGCGAATACTATGTCAGCTCCAGAAGACATGGCACCACTGTGACGAGGAGATACAACGAGTTTGTGCAGTTGTATGATGTGCTGTATGCCAAATATCCATATAGGTATGTATGATTTGATTTAACCTTTTCAGCACGAATAAACGTCGTTGCTCCAATGAAGCCAAAGTCCGATAACAGCCATCCTGATATGTTTCAAAGGTCAAAAACTTTGTACTTAATATAAAAGTATAAGTATTTTTGTATCCCTGTTGATTAAGAATTCTTTATTTTTTTTGGCATCCATGGCACGGTGTAATGCTTCAAGTACAAGTGTTCATTCAATAGGTTAATAATAAATACATAAAGGAATGTATCAATCTATGTATGCATGATAAACAGACAAACAATCAAAGAACTTTATTATATATACTGGCAATACTATTGTTGATACAAAGGTACTAAACAATACTACTGTCACCGAATAACACACTATAGAAAGTTCTCTCTTTGGTGTAAAGCTGAGAATTATGTTATAGTGGTTGCTTGTATAAAATACGACGCTATTGGACGAGGGATTGGCGACACGGACGACCGATCCGAGTGCGTTGCTGCCAGTGGCTTAAAACGCTTTGCGTTCCTTTTAAGACAGGTGTGTGTTAATAGAACGATAGGCTGGTATTATCGAGAAACCTTCCCATTTTATTACGGTTACTGAATGAGTCGATTATTATTGTCATCGGAGGTAGAGCGCGCTTGGAACTACTGAAGAGCTACTCCGTATGTCGAAATTTGAACCTTGTACCGCGCCATCCCTCTCGATCTCGCATTAAACAATATTTGATTGAGAGGGTCGGCACGATAAGAAGTATAATTTTCGATGATCGGAGTAACCCTTCCGCTGCTACCTGTGGTCGCCGCTAGCCGCCGACGCTTGCCACCGACGTAACCCACGTAGTTCCTGAGCCGATGGATTCGTATCTGTTTTGTTTGCGATTCCATAAAACGTGATAATCAATCAATTAATTTACGTAATTCGAACATGAGAGATTGGACGTATGTTTTATCTAATCTTAACGTAAATTGAATTAAGGGTTTAAAATTTGCGTATAGGTATTATTAATTATAAATAATGATGAATGATTATTAAAGAGTTGAAAGTTATGTGGATTATTGTGACGTTTTCAATGAAAAGGGCCCACTTTGTCGCTTATTAATGAAAAATATATTAAGGAAAAATATCGTGAAAAATCAAATTACTTTTGTACCGGTAACCACGGACCGTGTGGAAAGAATGAAACGAAATCTAGTTCAGGCGCTACCCTTTTTGTCTTCCGACATGGGTCCTAACGACATGTATAACTTATTCTTTGCAACTTTTATGAAATATTATAATGCAATATTTACTTCCAAATCGGTCGTGGCTGGCGGTGCACCAGTATTTAGTGAATGGGCTACTGCGGACTTACACAAACGCAGACAAGCACTGTACGCCTTGTACGAGGAGCGGCGGTTTAATACGAGTGATGAATTTAAAGAACACGTGAAACAGTATTCGAAGCAATTCAAAATTGATTGTCATATTGCTAAACGCAATTATTTATGCCAGAAAATCAAGACTAGTTCTGATATTATCAAAACCACCTGGAAGGTAATAAATATGGAAACTGGTAAATCGAGGCATGCTATTAGTGATCCTAAATTAAATATTGATGGTAAAATTATAGATTCTAGTTTAGATGTAGCAACAGAATTTGAAAACTTTCACCGATATACCAGTGTCCACTACAAAGTTTTTAAACTCATCACCCTCATCAGCCGTTACTTTGTTAAAAGATAACGTCCCAGAATGTAGTAGAGACCTTAATTTTGAACATATCAGTACTTCAGATGTAGTAAAGGCGTTTAAATCGATTAATGTCAAAAAAACTAGTGACCTCTGGGGGGTCTCCGTCCATGCTGTCAAATCCCTCATAGATATCATAGCGCCTGACTTAGTAGTTATATTCAATAACAGTGTAGATTGCGGTGAGTTTCCTGATCTGATGAAACATAGTAAAATAACTCCTTTATTTAAATCAGGTAGTACTCCTGACCCCAATAACTTTAGACCAATATCTGTACTACCAACATTTAGTAAAAATTTTGAAAAGTTAATTTTGTCTCAATTATTAAGACACTTTAATTTGAACAATTTAATGCATAACAAGCAATTTGGTTTTACGCGGGGTCGCTCGACATCCGACGCTGGAGTCGAGCTAGTAAAATGCATTTTCGATGCCTGGGAGGAATCACGAGATGCTTTAGGTATCTTCTGTGATTTATCTAAGGCCTTTGACTGCGTTAATCATGAGACACTGATCAGGAAACTACACCACTATGGAGTTAGAGGATCGGCACTGAAATTGTTAGAATCTTACTTAAATGGTAGAATACAGAGGGTTGACGTGAATGGAAAGCGATCACCGGGGTCATTAGTCTCTATGGGTGTGCCGCAAGGATCAATATTGGGACCCTTCTTGTTCCTTATCTACATTAACGACTTGCCACAGCTCATAAAGACCCACCATGATATAGTTTTGTTTGCGGATGATACTTCACTTATTTTCAAAGTCGCACGAAACCAACAATCTTATAATGACGTAAACAATGCTTTATGTAAAGTAGTGAATTGGTTTAATGTAAATAATTTATTGTTAAATGAGAAAAAGACTAAATGTGTTAAGTTTGTCACGAGTAACGTTATACACGAGCAAGCAAGTGTTATTGTTAAAGATGAGGAACTGGAACTAGTTGATAGCACAGTTTTTCTCGGTATTACATTAGATTCTAAGCTCCAATGGGGTCCCCATATTGCTAATCTCTCGAATAGACTGAGTTCTGCAGCCTTTGCAGTTAGTAAGATCCGTCAATTAACAGACGTGAAAACAGCTCGATTAGTATATTTTAGTTATTCCCATAGCATTATGTCGTATTGCATATTACTTTGGGGCAGTGCGTCAGATATTAATATAATTTTTGTTCTCCAGAAACGGGCTATTCGTGCGATATATAAAATGCACCATAGAGACTCGCTTAGAGATAAGTTTAAGGACATTAATATAATGACAGTGCATTGTCAATACATTTATGAGAATCTTATGTATGTACATAAGAACATTGCCAATTTTAAGAAGAACTGTGATATACATAATATTAATACTAGAAATAAGCATAAGCTCGCAGTGCCTGCCACTAGGCTCCATAAAATAAGAAAATCATTCATGGGTAACTGTGTAAGATTTTATAATAAACTTCCTAGAAGCGTAACTGACTTGTCTGTTGGTAAATTCAAGAACTATGTAAAACGTAAACTTATTTCTAAAGCTTATTATAGCACTCAAGACTACATTAGACATGCGAGCCGGGTGCGAAACAGTCGGCGGCGGCGCATCGGCAAAATTCTCGCGGCGGCGGCGTCTAGCCGGCGGCTCGTTTTTTTTTAACTCCTAACCTAATCTAACTTTGCCTGAAATCCAGCAATACTAACCGTTTAAAAAAATTTCATTTCCACGTCTCTTGATCAATGGCATTGTTGCAGACTCTTATTTTTGAACTTTATGGTGTGGTGTAATATTTAAAGATGGGGAAGGCTTATTAAGAGTCCGCACTAAACTTACGTTAAGCGATGAATCCGCCGATTTCGTCTGTCCAATTTACTTACCTGGCAAGCACCCTATAATCATAAGGTTAATAGCGACAAAACACCGTTTGCTGAATCACGCCGGTTCAGGCACTCTAATCACTGCACTCAGAGAGACATATTGGATTACTGGTGTCAGAAGACTCGCCAAATCAGCCATATCGAAATGTGTAGCCTGCAAACGTCAAACAGCAAAACATGCGGAAAAATGCCAAAAGCACCATTGCCTCGTGACAGGGTTAAAGCGGCTGCTGCCTTTGAAGTGACAGGAATCGATCTGGCAGATCCTCTTTTTCTTCAGTCAGGAGGGAAAGTTTGGATAATCTTGTTTACGTGTGCTGTATACCACGCTGTGTATCTGGAATTGACGAGATCGCTGTCAACAGAAGCGTTTCTTATGGCATTCCGAAGATTTATAGCAAGGCGTGGGAGAATCGATATGACTTACACGGATAATGGAACTAATTTTCACGGAGCCAAGAACCTCCTAAAAACGCTGAACTGGGAAGAGGATAGCGTCTTACTCCAGCGTCCGGAACATAAAGTGGAAGTTTAATCCACCGGCAGCACCTTGGTGGGGCGGATGGTGGGAGCGCTTGATCAGGGGCCTAATTCGAGTGTCGATCGCCAAACGTCAGATCACCGTTAGATAACAGTCATCTCTCCGTGATCTCGCCTTTGAACTGTCATTAAAACGCGATGATGAAGCTCATCGCGTTTTAATGACACATGTGACATATCTCATCTCAGTTTTGGAAATACGAAGGCGATGACAATTGTCAAAAATGCTATTCATGTATATAAGTTTCTGTTTTGAACGAAACGTAACGGACTAATTTCACGTACTACGTGGTCAATTTAAAGTATGCGCCTGTTATTTATGCCGTCACATACAAAGGAAGAAAATTTTGCGCGTCCAAATTGACGAAGTTGCGATGTTCTAGGGATATCGCCACTTGTCAAGTAGGCACACGTCAAAAGTGACGGATGGCGATGAAAAGGAGAGATCTCCATTATATCTCTAAAATTGGTCGAATACCCCCCCAGGTCGCTTAAAGAACTTCTTCGACGAAACTTGGGGCAGCGAACGGTCAGCTACGAAGAGCTGCTAACTGTGCTTTGTGACTGTGAAGCCGTAATAAATGCACGGCCTCTAACGTACATCGCAGATGATACTGATAAGTTAAAACCGCTAACACCAGCACATTTCTTGCACGGGCTTTCTTCCAGTGAGACCCCTGACTTAGATCAGCTCGATACTAACTCATTGAATAGACGTGTAAGGTATTTACATAAAGTAAGAGAAGATCTTCGAGAGCGTTTTAGGAACGAGTATTTAGGGATGCTCATTCAGAAGGGTAAGGAGAAGGACTCTTGTTTAAAGGTAGGCGATGTTGTATTGGTAGAGACAGATGCAAAGCGTATAAAGTGGCCTTTAGGAGTTATACTAGAAGTTTATACGGGCAGAGACGGCAATGCAGAAAAAGAAAGAGAAAGAGTTGCAAGAATAAGAACTGCGGATGGCGAGTACACCCGAGCGTATCAACGTTTGTATCCACTGGAAGTGCAACCTGGTGAAGTTCTGGAACAGTAGTAGTTTTGGGTCTTCGCCCCAAAGGTGGGAGGATGTTGCAGACTCTTATTCTTGAACTTTATGGTGTGGTGTAATATATAAAAAATAATGTGATGGTGTCAAGTTTGACTTGTAAAAAATTGGTTTTTGGGATTATAATGTAATCTGAGATAATTAACGTGTTTTCTTCAGGCATCTTCGTTTTGAAAGCCAATACTGTTATAAGAGCAATGTTTCTTGGCTAATTTTAACAACAGCTGAGAAGAGCTTGTGTCCTTTGTTTCACAGACAGTGACAGTACTGGTGCTAGGAACTACTGCTGGTCCCGCTCTCACAGGTTCTCACAATATCCTTAAAATACCCAGCCACAGAAAAGATGCACGAGTGATATTCTGACTTCCAAGATACATAGTAGTCTAGCGGAACCTCTTGTCAACTTGCTCCATCATATTCCTTTTCAAGGATAGCATGATCAAGGTTTCGTCGTGGTTTCGATCTTGAAAACCAGAAACCTCCCGAAACTTCGACAAGAACATCACCAAATCTTCCAACACATTCCAGTCAGATTGCATAATTCTCAAAACACGCTGACCTATTTTTTGAGACATCTCGTTGATTGGGCTGCGATTGCAGCAGTGGACCATGCTCTCGAGCATTTCAAGTACGTTGTGCTAACGTGTCGGTGTTGCTGTTGACGATGACTTGGAACGTGATCCAACTCGCCAAACCGATATCGCTGTTCATCATCTTGAGTAAATGAATCGTGTTCTTCATCAGAAATAGGGTCATTTTCATCTTCTTCTATAGTGCGCGCTGCGTTTTCAAGCAAACAAAAGTATTGCACTTAGGAATCGGCTTCTTTTTCTAAATCTGGTAGATGGTACCGTACGGCTTTTACAATGTTTTTGCTTACACGCGAGTTTGCCTAGCGCTGGCCAATCGCGGGCGAGTTTGCTATCCGCCCGTGCGGCGCGAATTTCGAACAGGTCGGCGGCGGCGGCGGCGCGCCGGGTCTTCATGGCGGCGGCCAGCCGGCGCGGCTCGCATATCTAGACTACATGAATGATAACGTGTCGTGGGATTAGTGAAAATCACGCAATGTTATGTGTAATTATTGTAACGAGTACCCATCAGGGTACTGATATTTTAATTTTAACTATTTTTAATATAATTTTTGACATTTAGAATTTTATTCTAGATATATTCTAGCCTAGTTTTTTTTTATTTATATAGTTTTTTTATGTGTTGACGATCCTTTTGAGGATTTTTCTTTTATTTCTATAATGTTGTTTTTTATGTTTTTTTATTTTATTTTTAGTATAAGTTTATCAATAAATTGCTCTGCTCTCTGTAACTGACGATTCGAAAGTAGCTAGGCCTACTTGAATAAAGAATATTTTGACTTTGACTTTTGACTTTGACTTACCATAAATAAGGACGTGTTTGACGGGTTATTGGTATAAAGATGCAAACAAATTTCGTCCTTATGGTAAGCGACAAAGTGGGCCCTTTTCATTGAAAACGTCACAATTATACTGCTTAGTCAAAGTAGCCAAATCACAGATCACCTCCGCCTCCTGGGGATTGTCTGTGAGGCAAATATAGGTCTCTTTGTCGCGCGGCACATACTAGCTGTCACTTTCCTTTCAATACCGTGCGAGCAAGACAGATGATGCTGAGTCGCGCGACAAGCGAAGTCGCTATATATGCTAGCCTTTCAAATCTTAATTTTCATTTGGCTACTTTGATAGCTAGTGCTCTAACTAACTAATATGATGCGGTCTGTAGAGGCACTTATGCACTGGCAGCACTCTTGATGTAATGGTTCATGACTAGCGGAGATGCCACGAGACACCGTACGTGCGTCTCGCTCACTCGGCCGCGGATCGGATCTCTCCCTCATAAGCGCTCGCCGCGCCGCTCCAGTCATGTTATATCCGTAAGCTAATTATTAAAATTAAGTTGATGTGGCAGACAGAAATTTAGATACAACAGTGCGCAGTGCGTAGTCTAAATTGTCGGAATAATCCAGAGGTCACCTTGGTAAATTGTCATTAATACAATTTGCGCAGAGTGGGATAATGTCGGGAGGAAATGAGATAGCGGCCATTATCATTTATCAGCTTCCTCGCGCTTTATGGCAGAATTAGCGAGTGGCGCAAATCTCAAGCGACAGCGGGAACGTAAATTAAGACAGTTACATGTTACAACCGGTTGTGCTTACTAAAACGGGGTTACTACGCGAGAAGCGGTAACATCCTAATACACCAATTTCGCCTTCCGATTCTATTCGGCGAGCGTTCGTAGCCAATCGACCTTTGCGACCAATTGCTTCGCAAGCATCCTTTTACACAAATAACCAATGTAATACAGCGCAGGAAGGAAGACATTTTTACTTACTTACTTCGCTGGCTCAGTGACCCGAAGTGGATCTTGGCCTCCGACACCAAGCTACGCCATCCTACTCTATCTTGTGCTGCTTGTCGCCAATCGAAATCGGCCTCTTGAAGCTGGCACAAGTCTTTCTGGACTTCGTCGATCCAGCGATACCTCGGGTCCCGACCGGACGCCTTCCACTAGGACGTCCCAGGTAGACTCTTTTGGCTGCACGATCCTCCTCCATTCTTTCTACGTGACCAAGCCAGCGAAGTCGCGCAGATTTACTTTCGCCGATTACATTGGGCTCAGACACTAGCTCTTCAATTTCCGCGTTCTTTCGGACTCTCCAATTTCCGTCATCTGTCTTTGCGGGTCCTAAAATCTTCCTAAGAATCTTCCTCTCTGCCACTAAGAGTCTATTCTCCTCTTTCAGGGTCAACGCCCAAGCCTCGCATCCATAAACCTGTAATATATTAATAAAACACTTTAGTTGGATTCATAAATCTATTCAGTTTCACATAATACGGTCTGACACTCAATCTGCACCTGTCAAAAACTCCGCTTTTTGGCGGGGTGGGTGTTACCATGTATAACAAAAGATGAGTATTCTACAAAACCAAAATCGGTCTAATAACAGTCTTGTAGACTCTGATCTTGGTTCTTCTGCTGATAAGCTTGGACGTTAGTATTTTATGAAGGGCTGCTGAACATCTTAGGGCGTTCTGGATCCGGATATCCATTTCCTCTTGCCTCTGGTTGGTATCTGTCACTGTGCATCCAAGGTACTTAAACTTTGACACCCCTTTATAGGTTGTCCCATCTACAGTTAAGTAGAAGACATTTTTAGAATGTTGAAATTAAGTAGGTGCTTCGTTTGTGTGACAGAGCCGTCAGAGGAGATGCAATGCAGCATTTGATGACAGCTCAATTCAGCTACTTTTATGAAACGTCAAAAACGATCTGTTAGTATGACGGCTTGTGACGTCATGCAAATCAGTCGTGTTTTATACACGTCTTCTTTTTAGTTTTTATGCAATTAAAAAATAGTATAATGTCCAAAAGTTAGTGGTAGTTTATTTGGTTCCGCATATTTTTGAATGTGTGCTTAGTGGTTTCAATGACACAATTTATTTTCGCTATAGTCGAATACCGTATTGCACCCGCCCTCCGCCAGTACCGGCGCGCGGCGCCCGATATTTGGGTCCAGTTTACTTTAATAACCGCTCATCGCTTACTCTTCAGTCCATACACTCAACGCGAAATGCAAGCTATGTCCCCGGCTGGCCTCGAGATAAAAATTCAATCACAACACGCTTAACTACTATGTTGCAACGATAGCATTAAATTACGTTTTTATATAGATAAAGGGGATGTTTGTTGACGTTGATAAATTTTAGCAAACAGATCAGGAGATCAGTTTTCAAATCTGTACAGTAGAGATATACCTAATGGGAAGCCATTATATCTCTGCTGGAGATCTGCGAGTGCGAATCCGGCCCAAAATATAATCTAATTTGAGTGCGGTATTTTTTAATCGAAATACTTGTCCGTCGAGGTCGTTAGCTATGTTTGGTGGAAATAGGATCAGTAGTTTCCAAGATATCCAGCTTTAATTGAAACAATTTACAAGATCTCAGCCAAGAGCTACGCAGCAAAAGCTTAAGAATTCCAAATTTTGTTGTTACGTTATTTGTGTCGTGGGTGTTTTTAAATTTTTAAATTCAGATTATTATTATTCACAACATTTGATTTGACGTGCGTCAGCGTAATTTGAACAGCGGTGTTTAGAGCTTGCGGTAAAAACGGTATACGGATACGACACGTCACTGCGTAAACGCACCGTTTTTTGTGCATCGTTGTGGTCGCACCTTCCATTTTCCGGCAAAAGGGAAAACGTAAAGTTGTTGGTGTTGTTATAAGGAAATTCCTAAGCAAAGTTTCTTGACTGGTGCAAAAAGTAGTAACTACATGCGACCTGATATTGATGCGCTTTTTATGTTATCTCTCTAGGTTATTGCCTGTTACTAATTAAATATGTAGTATTTAATTAGTATTTACCATATGGTCTGTGGTATTTACCGTTCGCTACGGTAAAAATATCATTCTAGCTAGCCAAACTGCTCTGATCTATTTGCTTTTTTACCGCTTAGGTGTAAAACAACTAAAGCATCTACGTGTTCGGACGAGGTTATGAATATGTAATTGCTATTCAATAATTCGCATAAACAGATGCATATTAGCACAATAAAACGGGTCTTTGTCGTGGATAAATATGATTAATAAGTCTTGCTGTGTGAAAATCGTGTCTGCTTATATAATATAACTTGAACTATACACATACAATGCGTGAGCTGGCAGAATGCGATTCGCGTTTTATACCTGCCTCGCTCGCTCTTATGGGAACCAGGTAAGAACCTCTCCGTTTTCACTCAAAACCGAATCGCAAGCTCACGGACTGTACTGTAAAGGGTTAATTTAACCCTCTCGCCTAAACTTTATGACTTGTAGACAAGAACATTTTTAAGATTTCATTGTTCTGCGTTAAATATGTAGCATTTTTTCTTAACCTGTTTACTTATAGTTTACTTTTAAAGTTTTTCGTGGTTTCTTCCGACGCAAAGATGGTTAGAGTGGAGCGCGAATTGACCAATCTCATGAACAAAATCTCCGCTTCGTGTTATTGGCCGCTCCGCCCAGCTCTGCGTCAGTGGGAACGCGACCTTACGGCGGTCGCACACGGCGACTTTTAGCAGCGATTCAGTCGCGCGCTCGCGCGTTTCGCATTTATTTATTTTTATTTTATTATTTATTTATTTATAATTAACCAACCAACCAACCAATCATAGCGTGATGACTTTCAACGTCATCACGCTATGATTGGTTGGTTGCTTCTGTCAACCCGTTTCTGTGTTACCAGTGGTGTATCATAATACTCCCCGTTACCCTTGTATTGACTCTCATAAAATCGAGTGTTTTAAATCAATTCATCATCCTCCTAGCCTTTGTCACATTTTTTGAGAATGAATTCTCAATCGGGGTCGGCTACCTAAATCCCAAGATGTGGCGTAGGCACTAGTTTTTACGAAAGCGACTGCCATCTGACCTTCCAACCCAGAGGGGAAACTAGGCCTTATTGGGCTTAGGTGGTTTCCTCACGATGTTTTCCTTCACCGAAAAGCGAGTGGTAAATATCAAATGACATTCCGTACATAAGTTCCGAAAAACTCATTGGTACGGGCCGGGTTCGAACCCGCGACCTCCGGATTGAAAGTCGCATGCCCTAACCACTAGGCTACCACCGCCGTTAGTGTTTTAAATCAATTATTACTACAAAATATAATTTAGTCAAAGAACATGACAACTGTAAACTGTAATGCATAAATGCATAATAATATTTTTTTGTACGACTGGCGGCAAACATTTTCTCCTTATAATTATTTTGTTACCATAAACCAGCAACTAATCAGTGACGTAGAAAGTCTCACTAGCCGGAGTGTCATACCTTGTTTTCTTATACCATGGCATTGGTCAAATACGATCCTCCTCGAGTCAGTGGAAACGCACCTTTTAGCTAGTAACTGCTCTAGCATGATTTGACACATTTTGGCAATTATTAATAATTAACTGTACAAATTTCGCACCACGCACCGGACGACGCAGCGTGGGTAGGCCCCCCACAAGGTGGACTGATGACCTGGTGAAGGTCGCTGGAGTCCGCTGGATGCGGGAGGCGCAGGACCGGTCATGCTGGCGTTCTCTGGGGGAGGCCTATGTCCAGCAGTGGACGTCTTTTGGCTGATGATGATGATGATGATGATGAAACAAATTTGAAATCACATTTTTACAGAGCCGTGTGCCGCTTGCCCCCAAAACGCGTGGTCGTCAACGGCGGCAGCCCCCTGTTCCTCCAACGCCGACGGGCCGCATTACAAAGATGGCTGACGCTCATGGCCCGACATCCAGTATTAGCGCACGATGCAGACTTGAGGACTTTCCTCTGTGAGGCCACCTCGAGGCTGGAGAGGCCGAAACACGACGAGTTTACGTTAGCCGGGACACAGGAGAGCAGCGCTGTAAGTTTAACATATAGCTTTATTGTAATAATAGCGACCCGCCCCGGTTTCGCACGGGTGAAATGCTGATAAATTATGCATGTATTATACATATAAACCTTCCCCTTGAATCACTCTATCTATAAAAAAGAGCATCAAAATCCGTTGCGTTGTTTTAAAGATCTAAGCATACATAGGGACAGACAGAGAAAAGCGACTTTGTTTTAGATAGCTGCCCGTTCATCCCACGGGAACACTTCATTTTTCGGGATAAAAAGTAGCCTATGTGTTAACCCAGGGTGTCAGCTACCTTCATACCAAGATTTATCAAAATTGGTTCAGCCGTTAGAGCGTGAAGTAACAAACATACACATAAACACACTCAGATACATTCGCCTTTATAATATTAGTGTGATATGCGTCATTTTCGTGGCCTAATATATTATTTATTTATTAGTATAGACAGTATCACTTTATATTCTCTAGCCGAAATCATTAATTATATAATAAATATGAATATTTACTATAGAGTCGACTCACTCTTATACCACAGAATAGATAATAGTACAAGTACAGAAGGCACACTACTTTGATCTTTACAAAAGCCGCTTTTTTTAGCCGAAAAAATATGATTTATGGCCCTTCTCAAGTCGTCGTCCCCAGCGCAAGCCAAACGGAACGTTAGAGCTGCGTGCCAACGGTGAAAATGAATTGGCTCGCTTGCCGCGTCGCCGAGAGCGAGGGCTGTCAACGACTAAAAATAAAAATGTATTTCCCATTTATTTCTTGCTATGATTGTTGATTTAGTAGTAGACATACTTATTTTACTAGAATTTAAATTGACAAATAGGTATCAGCAAATAATCTACAATTGACAATTTAAATTATTCTGAGTAACCAGTGTTAAATATGGAAGTAGATACACCTGCAATATGTTTTTTATTATTATTCAGTTACTACTTATTATATATTATGTTCATTTTCTTACCTTTCAGCATCCTTCGGACGTGTTGGGAGAACTAAAAACGCGTGATTCCAATTTCGATCATTGTTCCTACAACCCGCTGCGATACAATATCTTTTCGCTGTCTTTTTACTCATTTAAACACTTTATATTAGGTATAATATAACACTGGTATCAACAGATGAATGCGGAACGTTCACTTGCGACGTAAATCGTGAGCGAGACGCGCGCGAAAATCGTGTAGGTACGTGCTTTCCGAGACAGAGCGTGTCAGCCACTGAATAGTCCGCATACATGCGGCCACCGGCATGTACTTGTAGCGGGAAACGTTAATACGGGCTGCATCAAAAGTAGTTGACAATTCGACTACCAGCTTATGTCAAAATGGATTCAAAAATTGACAGGTACTTTTGACTTTTGATACTTACTGTCATTATTGTTTCAGAGAGACATGACAACGGAAGAGATGCAGGCATCATTCGTATCCAGTCAAGAGCAGCTACGGTTGGTGCAGCTGGGTCTGGACCGGCTCTTCCAAATCTTCGAGAGAGGTTGGTCCTTCGAACCGGATGTAATTCGGAATCGCGTATATTAAAACGCCATGTCAAACGGACATTTTAAAGACACGAAATGCTTATATGTTGTATTGCCACTGTGCCACATGTATCTTTACATGGTGTCGTTACCACCTTCAAAGTCAATCATTTGACATTACCAGAGTTTCATTGGTTTTGGAATGGTTGATTGATCACTGACTTCGCTATGACCTAACGCGTTTTAGAAGTGACACTTCAGAAGATACACCTAGCCTACGTCATCCTAGTGGGTAGACTTGTAGACTGTATTTGTGAACATTGTTCTGGTCGTTCTGAAACTTGTTTGTTTTCCTTGTTCCAGCGGAGAGCCGTTGCGAAGCAGAGCGCGCTGATATAAGAGAACTGGGTGCCGGATTGAACGCGCTCTCAGCCACTATGGTATCGGACGCCGCGCGCTGGTCGCCTGTGAGAGAGGCGCTCAAGGTCGCTGCAGAGTGAGTTAATACACCTAGCTTGTCTTATGTATGATAGTGTATTATGGTGGCTCATGAGTTGAGACTTAATACACCTAACTTGTGTTATGTATGATAATGTATTATGGTGGCCCATGAGGAGACGCGGATATAAGAGAACTGAGTGCCCGATCGAACGCGCTCTCAGCCACTATGGTATCGGACGCTGCGCGCTGGTCGCCTGTGAGAGAAGCGCTCAAGGCCGCTGCAGAGTGAGTTAATACACGTTATGTTATGTTTATGTATGATAGTGTATTATGGTGGCCCATGAGGGTACGCGGCTATAAAACAATACTAGGTGCCGGGTTGAACGCGCTTTCCTCCACAATAGTCGCTTGTAAGAGAGGCGCTCAAAATTGCCGTAGAGTGAGTGTTGCCTCTATTTCGATCTATAGTACACTGCAGTGGCCCATGAGAGGGCATTTACAGTAACCAAGTGAGCTTAGTTCGTATACTCTGACGACGTACGGTCAAGGAATTGAAACACGTACCTTTTTGACCCTTATTGTCATTGTGAGCGAAAAGGGCCCAACCCTTGTTTCAACTTTTTTATTGTCTCGCAAACGGTTTTCTAATGAGTGTTTTGGCAGTCTTTTTGCTGAGTAGGTGTATTTTTTTAACTTAAATGTGTTTCTACATGTACTTATTAAACACTGTACGGATACCAAGTTTAGTAAAGAATTTCATGTACCTATATAATGTTTTCTTTTTTACAAATTTATTAAGTAATCATTTAATTTTTGCTTGACCATGAAGCACCAATATATATATATATATTTTTTTCATTTAAAAAATCATGCATTTAAGGGTTAAATGGTAAAACATGAAGCACGATTGTGAATTGAGTTCGTGTCCAGGCTGGCGGCGGAGATGGGCGAGACGGCGTCGGAAAACACGGACTTCACTGAAGACGGTATCGGCGGGAGGCTGCTGTTGGCTTTAGACGCTCTGGGGGCTTACAGGTATGTCCGAACCAGACATCATTGTTTAAAAAATTACAAAAAAAAAAAATGCTAAAATAAGCCGTTGCGATACGACGTGTTATTGAGACGAGCAAACGAAGTGAGCGAGGACAAATATATCTCAGTGTCATAATGGCTGTTTGCTTCGTGCTATAAACACTGCTTATGATAAAATTATGTCAAAATGACAAACATATCTCTATTATGAGAATAGGTACAGAACGTTCCCTCTTCTATGTACAGTCGCCATCAGATATATCTGAACATGTACTGTAACGCCCAGTCAATAAGAGTGGTGTTCAGATATTTATGAACGCCTTATTTGCTGCAATATATCTAATGGAGACTGTACTCGTATAATCAGATGTAATAGCAACATAACCTAGATTCATATAAGCTCTTAACTTTTGACCACCGTTGGGATTTTTGTTTATTGAACTGACAATAACCCAACAATGTCTCGAAAAGGGTTGAAAATAGTTATTTTTTTAATTCAGGGACCTGTGCCTGAGGCTGACGCGCGGGCTGCACGCGGAGCGCGCCGCGGCGGCCGCGCACCACAAGCACACGGCCGCCTCGCAGCTACTGCGCGAGCGCCACCGATACGCGCTCTGCTGCGCTAAAGAGGTCACTTTTTTTTAGACATAACTTGAACTGTATCTGTTAAATACTTAAACGGGTTTAATCACGTCGTCGCTCAACATGTTTCGAATCGGTACGCGATTCATCATCAGGAGAGACGATCAGTCGCGGCGACGGCCAACGAACACTGGGGCACGCGCTCTGACCGCGCGGCTGCTCGACGCGGGTGTCACCGGCGGAGGCGCATAACTACCCTCATCATCACGCACAATGTTTGACGACGCGGTTGGCGCAGTGGTTAAGCAAGTGCCTACTGAGCCGACGGTCCCGGGTTCGAATCCCGGCAAGGGCAAATATTTGTGTGATGAACACGAATATTTGTGCCTGGGTCATGGATGTTCTATGTATTTAAGTATTTATTTATCCATATAAGTATGTATATCGTCGCCTAGTACCCATAACACAAGCCTTCTTGAGCTTAATTTGGGACTAGGTTTATTTGTGTGAGGTTGTCTGATATTTATTTATATTTATTTGTTATTTATTAATGTCAATTGTCGGGTTGCACACAACACTCATTACGTCATTTACTAAGGTCTCGTCCACACTAACCACCAATGTAGTATCCAAAACCGTCCACCAGCTGGGGGGCGATGACCATCCACAATCCCGGTTAAAATTCGGATGACGACTAATTTCGATAGCCTCCCGTACTTTCCGCGGAATGAAATACTTTTCTCTCGCCTCGCCAACACGGTTACCTTATCAAACCGAATATAGTGAGACGTATCCGAATTTACCCGTACCCGTTTAAGTATTTTAATATGTCTGAGACTCACGGTAGTTTTCTATGTATCAGGGCTGTTTAGCCCTCACTACCAGTGAGTCGGACTTTGTGTGGGAGTATAACCCGCCAATGGGATTATCTACGTGCCACAGGAGTAATAAGAGGTAACTTATGGTTATCTGTACTATTAAGGCCCACTTGCACCACGCTGGGTTAACACAATTAACTCGGAGTTAAATGCTACTCTAGGGTTACAGTAGCCGGCAAACTTCTTGACCCTGACCTTGACTGCGCAGTAGCCGATTTACGTACAAATTTACATGCGCAGATCCCCCCTTTTGGTTCAAGTTGTTTGCCGGCTACTGTAACACCGAACGAATAAAACATAGAAGCCTAACTAGCGTCGGAAAATGGCCCCACGGATTTTGTGTCAGTTAAGGCGGGGCGTCAATTTTGTGTCAAACGGCTGTCTAGTTTGCAAATGGCGACGCCGCCGAACAGTTGCATTACGTGAAATAAGCGAAGTCTCAAAGTAAAAAAATATGCCGTACTGTTGAGTGAAATGGTGTATTAATCACTGAGGAAAACACAAAAAAAGATGGTATCAGTTTTCATACGTAAGTAAAGCCTTACACATATTAATTTCATTTATTTTTCGGAACATATTTTGCATAGGGATGGTGTTATGCCATATGACTAATTTATATACGATGTTTGAAAAAAGTAATGCAATCGGTGGCGTGCCTAGGCTTACAGGAGAGGACAAGCCCAGGGATATGTTTTGGTAATTTTTTAGTGGTTAAGTCTATTTTATTGCCGCATTACTGTTCAATGTAAAATTTCAATAATACATAGGTCGGGCGTGGGTTTTGGGGAAAATATGAGCTGTTTTTTCTGAGCGAAAGTTAGAGTGCCTACCTTTCCATCGCCTATTATAATAAGACCTGCACACTTTAACTCATCACAATTGCACAGAACAACTCCTTCCATTGTTTAAAGCCACAGTAATCACAACAACCATGGATATTTCCATGTGTTAGAGTAGGCGGTATGAAGCCCGATTGCAACCCAACGCGTGTGAGGGAGATGACTAGCGGTGACATCGATCGGCGACGAGCGATCAGCGAGCGAACGGCCAGCGGTGGCGCGCGCGGTCGGTGCGCGGACAAATTTTGAACAACGCGGCGTCGACAAAACCGCCATTTTAAATTGTTAAAGTAAATAACTTTTTCATCGTTTGTTATTTTACTAGAGCAAGCCGTGCTTTTGGGCTTGTATGACAGTACCGCCACTGAATGCAATTACCTTTAAAGTGTGTACGTTTGTCATTCACGATTAAGAATGTTTGCAAAGACCGTTCCTAAAAGGCTATGCGTTTTCCGTCAGTCCGGCAGGAAAACGTATAAGTACCTAATTATGTTTGATATTTTTTCACTAGAAAGGTTGTATCGACTTTACAGTACGATTTAAATCAGTTAACGATTCGGCTTTTACCCCTCTCTCGCACGTTCTTATTAAAATCGCATAAGTACGAGCAAGATAGATATACAATCCGAATCGTTAACTGATTTTAATCGTATTGTACCTACATGTAAAATATAAATTATTAAAAAAAGGAGAAATAATAATATATCCAGCACGCATTAATAATAATCGTTCAAAGTATTAGTAACAACAAGGAACAAACAAGGATTCCTTAAAAGATGTATTTTTTTTTGAAATTCGTATGTAAGCAATAACCTTAACATTCAAGATTTATAATGAAGTAAACAAAACTGACTCTTTATTGCATTAACGATTCACCAATTATTAGTTTTCACTGTCATCGCCATATTACCATAGACAAATGTCATGCGTTTAGTCGAATCACAGCTGGCCATTCGGAAATTGACCAATCACATTTATTTGTTAAGCGTAACTGAAAACATTTGACTGGCTGTGATTGGTGGACCGGTGCGCATGCGCATTTCGACTATTGGGCCGGTTTTTGATTGTAACTTTGTATAAAGCTCGTGTTCTATGTTTTATTTGTTCGCTGAGGGTTAAGTAATTAGTACGTCTTGCACCACGAGAGTTAGAAGCTAACCTTGAGTTAACAAAATATTTTTTTAACCCGCCGAAGTGTGAGGGTTAAAATAATTTAACCCTGGGTTAGTAGTGTCAAAATCGACTTGTCGTATAGCTTTGGTAACTTTTTTGTCGATTAGTTTTTTGTTTTTAATTATATGCTTAAACTTCGCTACTATAACACAAAGTAGCAATCTGTCGCTATTTGTGAAATTTTTAGCAATTTAAAACAAAAAACCACAATATGCAAAGCAGACACAACTCGCGCAAAACAATAATGTCGCTTGACTGACAGTTAAATACAGAAAAAGAATACGTTAAAAAACGAAATGTCATTCCAAATGGAATAGACTTATGCAAAGTACTGTAGAGCGATAGAGAGCACAACACTTACATCATTCATCACTTATACTCTATCACATTTGGTCTGATATGAATAGAGTGAAAGAATGTTACATTAACCTCGGGTTAGTTAACTCGGACTTAATTTCTACTGGTGCAACGAAAAGTATGAGTTATAATGTTTACATTTTAACCCTGAGTTAGTAAACCCTGAGTTATATATTTAACTCGAAGTTTTGGCGCAAGTGGGCCTAATACAATTCTAGATTTGTAGTGAAAATCAGTTTTCTATGGAGGGGTCATGATTTCAGGAAAAATCTTAATAGCGTGATGCAGGATCGCCTTTGGTCTTGTATGGGCGCGCGGTGTCATGCCAGTCTGGCGCCATCGGTTGGACATAATTTCCTTTGTTGAACTTGCGTCTACCCGAATGCACGAAGTGCCAACGAAGTGTTTGTGTTAGAATTTGTTATGAAACAATGTAGCAAATAAATTTCTTACACTGGTGATAATTGTGATAATTATCAAGAAGCGTCATTATCTTGATAATTTCGAGCCCTGGTGTGGTGAGAGATTCCCCAGGACCTGTATGTATCAAAAATAAACATTAAAATGGTATGGTAAGCACACATATCATTCAATGAAATCGTTGTGAATTGTAGTACCAAATAAAAAACAAATATCGGACAACCACACACAAATCGATTTAGTAGTCCCGCAGTAAGCTATAGTAGGCTTGAGTTATGGATACTAGACGACGATAAACATACTTATATAGATAAATACATTTAAATACAAATAACATCCATGACCCTGGTACAAATATTCGAGTTTATTACACAGATATTTGCCCTTGCCGGGATCGAACCCGGGACCACTGGCTCAGTAGGCAGCTACTTTACCACTGCGCCAGACGCGTCGTCGTCGTTATGGTTATGGGCTCCGTTTTCCGCGCTTAGGCCGTGTATATTCGGGCTTATTATTGGACTTACTATACAGCCAACAAGAAGGATGAACGTAACAGTAGTCTGCCATAGTTCAAACAACTTCAGGACTTGTTAGGCGCTGTCATGACCAAAATAGTTGCTAGATGCATAATTATCACGATAACCATCATTATCATGATAATTATCATGATATTAACAGATGGGTAATTATCGTTTGATAATAACAAAAAAATTGCGCTCGTGAAAGTGAAACTGAACTGTATTCGAAGTATTCGAACGTGGCTTTCCTTTCCGCACTTGCGTTATTCCAACGCTCGAAGCGTCAACGAAGTGTTTCTGTTACAACTTGTTATGAAACAATAAAACACATGAATTTCTTATGAAACACTATAATGAATTTCTAACTCTGGTGATAATTCCCATAATAATCAGATAATTATCAAGATGCGTATTATCTTGATAATTTCGAACCCTGGTGAGGTGACAAATTCCCCAGGACCTGTGTATCAGAAATAAACATTTAAATGGAATGGTAAAAGGTAAATCCGTTTTGTAGGTAATGTAGTAGCGAATGGTTCACGAATCCGCATTACCTTTGCACTTATCATTTAATGAAATTGTGAATTGCAGTACCAAAATAAAAATATCACTGGTTCATTCTTTCCGCTCCGCTTCCGCCGCGAGGTTTCTTATTCAAGAAAAATATGAAATAACAAAATACAAAATGTATTTATTTATTGTTAGAATTTGTTATGAAAATATATAACAAATTAATTTCTTACATTGGTGATAATTATCCGTCAATTATCCGATAATTATCAAGTAGCGTTGGTAATTACCTTGATGATTTCGAACCCTGGATGCAGACCTTTGTATATTTAGCTTGTTGAGGCTTTGGTGAATCCATCTAGTTAGCTTCATCTATAAGAAGGATATGCACCAAACAAATTCAGTTGAGGTTATAAAATCAGTGATAGCAATCAGTGCGAGCGGCGTTTCCGGATAAAGGTGCATGTATTAGTATCACTGTTATTGTTAACTGAACGAGGCGGCGTGGCGTGTTCGTTTTAGCTTGGCCATAAATTCTTTCGTAGGTTCCAATCCCGAATGTCCAGTTGTCCAAATACTTCCGCTGTTCTCGCCTGAAAGTCGCACTTTTTAACTGATAGTCGTGAAATTTGTTGAGAGTTGTGAGCAGGTTCAAGCCCAAAATTGGTTGAAAACGTAAAACTAATCTTGATAAAAAAAACCTTGTAACCAGAGGGGCGTCTATTTAAATGATTACTTTATTTGGTGGGCGAATCAACTTTAAGTGCACCTTGTTGCTATGATTACGCAAAATTTGTCCCTCGGACAACCTAAGCATTTTTCTATGAAACAGTATGAAGATGTCACTTGGACAACAGGGACAGAGTAAAAAACACGAAAAACTTGATTCACCCTGGTATACATAGTCGATCTGATATATTTTTCATAAAATATTTGCTCACAAGTAAATGAAATTGTCCATTTTCCCACATGTCCATTTGTTCCACAGGAAGCGCTCCTGTCCCGGGCCTACGCGCTGGCGGCGGTGGAGTCCCTGCCGGCGCTGTTCCGCACGCAGGGCGCCGCGCACGCGCGCGTGGCCACGCTGTGGGCCGGCCTGCACACCGCGCTCCACAAGCCCCAGTAGCACACGTAACTATACTGTACACTACGCGCTGGCGGCGGTGGAGTCCCTGCCGGCGCTGTTCCGCACGCAGGGCGCCGCGCACGCGCGCGTGGCCACGCTGTGGGCCGGCCTGCACACCGCGCTCCACAAGCCCCAGTAGCACACGTAACTATACTGTACACTACGCGCTGGCGGCGGTGGAGTCCCTGCCGGCGCTGTTCCGCACGCAGGGCGCCGCGCACGCGCGCGTGGCCACGCTGTGGGCCGGCCTGCACACCGCGCTCCACAAGCCCCAGTAGCACACGTAACTATACTGTACACTACGCGCTGGCGGCGGTGGAGTCCCTGCCGGCGCTGTTCCGCACGCAGGGCGCCGCGCACGCGCGCGTGGCCACGCTGTGGGCCGGCCTGCACACCGCGCTCCACAAGCCCCAGTAGCACACGTAACTATACTGTACACTACGCGCTGGCGGCGGTGGAGTCCCTGCCGGCGCTGTTCCGCACGCAGGGCGCCGCGCACGCGCGCGTGGCCACGCTGTGGGCCGGCCTGCACACCGCGCTCCACAAGCCCCAGTAGCACACGTAACTATACTGTACACTACGCGCTGGCGGCGGTGGAGTCCCTGCCGGCGCTGTTCCGCACGCAGGGCGCCGCGCACGCGCGCGTGGCCACGCTGTGGGCCGGCCTGCACACCGCGCTCCACAAGCCCCAGTAGCACACGTAACTATACTGTACACTACGCGCTGGCGGCGGTGGAGTCCCTGCCGGCGCTGTTCCGCACGCAGGGCGCCGCGCACGCGCGCGTGGCCACGCTGTGGGCCGGCCTGCACACCGCGCTCCACAAGCCCCAGTAGCACACGTAACTATACTGTACACTACGCGCTGGCGGCGGTGGAGTCCCTGCCGGCGCTGTTCCGCACGCAGGGCGCCGCGCACGCGCGCGTGGCCACGCTGTGGGCCGGCCTGCACACCGCGCTCCACAAGCCCCAGTAGCACACGTAACTATACTGTACACTACGCGCTGGCGGCGGTGGAGTCCCTGCCGGCGCTGTTCCGCACGCAGGGCGCCGCGCACGCGCGCGTGGCCACGCTGTGGGCCGGCCTGCACACCGCGCTCCACAAGCCCCAGTAGCACACGTAACTATACTGTACACTACGCGCTGGCGGCGGTGGAGTCCCTGCCGGCGCTGTTCCGCACGCAGGGCGCCGCGCACGCGCGCGTGGCCACGCTGTGGGCCGGCCTGCACACCGCGCTCCACAAGCCCCAGTAGCACACGTAACTATACTGTACACTAAATACGCCTAAACCTAGTTAGCGCTTGGAAGTGAAGCCAGTCTTGGTTAGCCCTGGGCTGAGTTTTGTCAGTGTGCGCACCTGTCACGAGAAAAACGTTTCTACTATTGATTCGTAGACACGCACACTAAAAACCAAAATCGGCTTCATATTTCGCAAATCTGATGTATTAACACTCTCGTTCTAGGCGTACTTATTCTAAGAGTTGTACATCTGTGTCGAAACCTAGAAAATGACATCCATGGCGATTTGGTCGGAAAAGTTATATTCGTCGCCTTCATATCAAAAATAGATGCTAATTTGGGAATATACACCCTAAGGCTACAGAAGCACAGAATCGGAGCGGAGAAAATGAACCAATTAGGCTACAATTTGTGAAGCACAAAAGAAATGCATTTAAATCTGATGAATATGATTGGTGCATTTTACACATCTTCGCTCCGCTCCCCTTCTGAGGACAGGCAACTTAAAAACTAGAAAGTGACACCCATGACGATTTAATACAAATATATTATGTCCGACATCTTTGAATTCAAAAGCGTCGCCTGGTGCCCACACCACGAGCCTACTAGAGCTCACTGTGGGTCTAGATCGATTTGCGTGAGCTTGTCCGATTTTTTTTTATTTGGCACTGTTTCATTAAATGATACCATTCCATGTAAATGTTTATTTTTGTTTTGATACAGGTCCAGGGGAATCTCTCACCTCACCAGGGTTCGAAATTATCAAGATAATTACACTTCTTCATAATTATCGGATAATTATCACTAGTGTACGAAATTCATTTGTTATATTGTTTTATAAGATATAAATTTGTTATATTGTTTTACAACAAATTCTAACAAAAACACCTCGTCGACACTTCGCACGTTTGGATAGACGCAAGTGCGAAAATACACGTTCGTATACTTAGAATATTGTTCACTTTCATGGCCGCGATTTTTTGTTATTATCAATCGATAATTATACATCTGTTAAGATCACGATAAATATTATGATAATTATCACGATAATTAATATGATAATTATCTCGATATTTATATGATACTTATCATGATAATTATCCTTTAGAACCCTGCACCTCACACTTGCTGGCAAGTTTGCTGCCACAATAAACCTCTTTTGGCAGGTTTGTAGTGTTCAAAATCATAAGCATTTCATAACATATTTGTATGTGTGGAAAATAAAGTAATGGCCATGTATACCATTTTACGTACATATACAGTTGACAATAAAATTAAAGTTTTTTTTATAATATATTATTAAAAGGACGACCATATTAGCTTTGCAGAAATTAAATTTATGTGTTAAATTTATCAAGCTACGCCTTAGGTTGCATATTATGTAATGTATATTAGCTGTTTACCCTTGTTTTATAGAAAAAAGTTTCATCGAATTTTCATTTCATAGAAATTTAATTTAATCGAAAGCATTTTTTCACTGTATTCATAAATATTTTGGAGTGTTTAAACACATTCCTAACCTTATCTATAGGTTGACATTTTCTAAATTTATGAAAAATTTATCTTTCTAAAAAAAAAACTAAAATGAAAGTTCCATGAAATTAAGCATTCGGTGAAATGTTTTTATATAAAGGAAGAGGATCGCTATTTTTGTTCAGAATGGCAGGTATTTTATTAAAGTTAGACTTTAGCATTAAGTATTGAAAAAAAAACTACAATTAAAACATATCTATGTGTCTCAATAAAATTGTTGACGATATTTTTTATAGTATTTGTAAAATTATTTACCAAATGATATTATATACGTTGGTATCGAAATAAAGTGTCTTCCAATAATAAGTAAATAGGAACCGTTCCAAAACCCATAACACGACTCTTTACATTTTGAAATTGTAATGTAATGTTATTGCTACTCAAAATCACGAGCTGTGACCTGGTTTTTTTTTTCTTTTTTGTTGAAATAAAAAAATGGGTTATGTTATGTTATGATTATGAGTTAGAGCAGGCATGAGCGTATTTACAAAAGTTTGTACAAAATTAAGACTTTAATTAAAATTGTCCTACTTTGTTATGTCTTTTCTAGTCTTGCAATGCAACGATTTAATTACGAAGAAAATATAACATACCCTTAATGACCACATAGCAAATATAAAAAAAAAACTAAAATAATTGATAAAAAAATTGAAGAAAATTATCGAAGTCTTACTTTTGTACAAACTTATTGAGAAATGCTCAATTCATTATTTTGAAACGTTTACCATGAGATATTAATCTATACTTAATGATTTTGTTTTTTTTTTTTTATCTGAAGTACAGGCCCCTAACAAATTCTGTCAAAGTAGCACAATAATTTAGACATAAGTAACTATAGGGTCATTTTTGTGTCACACTTGTGCCTATTACACACAATTTGTCATGGACTTATGAGCAGGGATCGGATATTCGGATGTTTGTATACTTATGTATAAGTATTATAAGCAGATTACAATTTACCTGGTAATTGGATTTGATAGAAAAAAAACATTCGAGTGCCTTCATTTTGGCCTAAGTGTTAATTGGTCACATTGTAAATTCAATTTTGTAATATGTTCGAGCATATTGGACCAAATTATTGATTATTCTGTGATAATGATATTATTGTGTAGCTCACTTAGCTTGTAAGCGATGGCAACTATCGGAGATGCCACGACAGCGCCAGCGGCAGCGGTGCGCGGTACGCGTGTCTTGCTCGTGTCCATATTGGCATTAGTCATAATTTTCGTAGTCATGATTTCTCTGAGAAAAAAAATAACTTTTCAGGATTGTTATAATACAAACATTTTTTTTTTAACCCGGAGAAATGCATTGAATTGCATACCACTACGTAACATGAGACCCTCGGGGGTAGAGTCAAATATTACGCATTGGTGATGTGGGGCTCTCTAGTCCGCGAGGGACTAGCCTACCCACTAAAACTCTGGGATGCTGCCAACCCGTGCCGTAGTGGTGATGCCATGGGATCGCGAACATTCACCACGACACCACCGGCACTTCGCCCTAGGGCGAACCCTCACCGAAAGACACACTGTAGCATAGCAGAACCTAACCAAAGCTAAGCTAATGGGTTTTATTCTCAAAATTCTTGTAAAGTTAACCCTAGAGTGATCGCGCCTTCCCGTGAAACACGAGTGATCGCGTGGGGAGCATTTTGCCGCCCATACTTAATATGTTTTTTTTTCTAGCAAATAGGCGTTATATGAATTTATAATTATGTTTAAAGGATAGAATGAAACATAAACTATCAGAATAAGAAACATTTATTAAAGTTTGATACTTAGAATTTAGAAAATAATGCTTTGGGAAATCTTAGGTAAAATTTCTTGGTTTGTTGCAACTTCTTCACAATTATTTATATAAAAAAAAGAAAATTTAAACTTAATAGCTAAATTATACGTTTTCACCAACTACAACATGTGTTTCAGCAAAACAATCCTGGCACATGTACATACAATGTTCGTTGCACAGTAACTTTGCACATCTGTTGCATCCTTTTTTCGTACTTCTATTTTCTTGGACGGACATACTGCGCATATTATATTTTGATGATCCGGTGGTACAAATCGGGCGATTTGGTTTCTCAGCTGTTTCTGCAATGCGTTTACGTCGGATCTTCTAATGATATTGAGGTCTAGTCATCGCCAGGGCAATTTCTTTCAGAAATGTTCGTCGTAATGATATAAAGTAAACTGAGCAAAACAAAACAAAAACAACGCCCAATAACTAAACAAAACAAACTAAAAATCAATATTAATACGATAGTTATATCAAAACAATACTAAACGCAATAAAACTCATAATATTTCAACTATATTAAAAAAACAGATCCATAAACTTTACTTACGTGAGTAGTCGCGCAGTGAGCAATTTGCCGTCAAACGCGACACACCTGTGACAATCTTTGCCTCCTGCAGTCACCCGCGCACTGAATTTGTTATAATTTCTAAAACAAGGAGGTAAGGTACGGGTGGGCAGCTACTAGGACGCTTGACCTTGACAAATGTTTACAAAATAACACGAATATAGTTCCGCGGGCGGCAAAATGCTCATAGCGCGAGCACTCTAGGGTTAATAATTTCAGAGTTATGGCTAACGATTTTACGTCAAACAATACGTTATGACTCAATCGTTATGTGAAAAAATGCGCACCCGTCTCGCTCACTTGTATGTCCGCCGCGCTCGGATCTCTCGCTCAACCGCTTGCCGCGCACAGTCGTGGCATGTCCGTGTCCGTACAAGGTAAGTCGGCCCAAGCGCGCCACATGACATGGGGTAAGATGACGTTAGAATTACTATAGACGTTAAGAGGCCTTATTCCTTTTAAAATGCTGATTATTTTAGACATTTTTCTCTATGATCACACACGTTTCTTAACATATTATTGATGTTACTTTGTTTCACTAAGTACTCGAAATTGACAAAATTAACGCGGAAAATTAGTTTTTTCAACTTATTTTCGACTGCACTCAATGAAAGCATGAAATAGCTATGTTACTACCTAGAACTCGGGGAAAAGTATTATTTACTTACATCAAAAACTTGGTTGAAATTATCAATATACCTATGTATTTGTCATAATAAGAAAAACAAAAAAGGAATAAGGCCTCTTAAAATATATATAGGCAAGCCCAAGTGTAATTTGCTTATTTTTATTCTAAGAGCAATAACATATGTATGGGAGAAGGGTACTTCAACCCTCGAAAATAGCGCTCCAAATTTCTACTTCTATGGCATTCTATATTTTACCATAGGTAAATAATAACTATAGGTAGATATGTTTCTAGATGGAACAACAAGTGGTTAGTGTTTATATGTATCATAAATAATAATAACGATATAAAACCTGTTATCGATAACCACCACGTCAACGTTATAAAGAAAATCCATACTTCATGCGAACTTGAATAAATTTAACATTGTTTTGTCAATTATTTACTTCCTAAATTAATAAGGTCTATGAATGTAAAAACTTTAATTAGTAAACTTATTTAATGTTGGTATTAAGTAGAGGAATGAATGAAAACGCATATTACGATATTGCCACTTGCTTTCCTCTATCACGTTTAAGTCGTACTTGTCAATGTTTTATTTTGTCAAGCACTAACAACTTTTCGTTTGTGCTAGAAGAATCTCTAGGTAATATAATTAATAAATGTGTCAATCAAATCTTTTTTCTGTTGCTCATTGCTATGGTTATACCAAAAACTTTATGATAACAACAGTAATAAGCCCATTTGCATTCTTATGAGGAACAATACCAGTAAGGGCTCGTCCAGAAATCATGTCATCATATTTGGCCTACTTTTCACCCTCCCCTTTGGTGGTGATATTTGATTATAAAACGCAAACCCCCCCCCCATTCAAGATCACGTGCATTTTTCGAACAATACAGCAATAACTTGTTTTTTTTTTTAATTATTATTTGAATAAGCAGGCTCAAGCCGGATTATTTTGATATTAGAAAATTATTTAGTAATTTCGTTATTTTTCGACTTTCCGACTGTGTATAAAATTACACGTGATGTGTTCTTGGACACCTAACCCCCGTGCCCCATCGTGATCATTCGTGATATTTTGCCCATAAACGATCACATGATTTCTGGACGAGCCCTAATATAAATTATCAACGCGTTTCTAAGACGTTAAATCAATATACTCCGCTATTGATGGAATAGAAAGACAGAATATCGTCAAGAAAAAGTTGATTCACCCATGTACCTAATGTAATAATTGGACCAATGTTTTCGTATTAATAAGAGTGTTACGCATGTGATGTTAATGTTTGTGTAACTATATTGAGTACCTTTTTTTAGACAGAATATACCTATTATCATTTATTAATGATATTTTAATTACTTTCTGTGTTTGTTATCCTCCGCTTACTTCCACTGACTGAAACTGCTAATATTTTTAACTAACTATCAATGCAAATTTTTTTTATCGTATGGTTGTTAAGTACCTATGAATAGTACGATGTATCAAATCAGTCAAATCACTTCACTTCATTATAATGTCCTGTCATTGTAACGTATTTTTTAAAAACGTCTGTATTTCCCATAACATATAACCCATAACACTTCAAAATATTTACTAAAACGAGCTATCTTTTTTGCCGAAATCGTATCCTTTGGAAGTGACAGTGTTTTAGTAAATTATAAGTCACACTGTACAGCCACGATTAAAAATCAAGGTATTAGATTGAAATATATCCTTTCTCATAACTTTTTCAACGCCGCTAAACCTAGACACTAAACATTACATGTCCTCAGACAACAAGTGTGCCCCGATTCCCAGCACATCAATGCGTGTTTACAGTTCCACCAGCATATTTCACAGGGTCATATAACGCCATCGGAGTTTACAAACAACGACTTCCCTCGGCGTCCGGTGTCAGCATCATGTAATCAGTACTTTGAGAATCGGCGAGCCAAATGGAAGTATTTATTTCGCTCCTAGGGCTCTGTCTAACCACGGCTGAGTATAGCCAGGACTATGGCCACATCGACACTTTCTTGAAACAAAGAAAGTCGGCCCAGAAGTGGAAATCTGGTCCTTTGTACCATATCTCGTCTCCCGTCGGCTGGCTTCGAGATCCTGCGGCGTTCATATACTTCAAGGGCCATTATCATGTGTTCTACGAGTATCATCCGGATAACGGCGCGTGGGGAGCGGTGCACTGGGGACACGTGGTCAGCTCCAACCTGGTTGACTGGGCCCACTATCCCTCGGCCCTCGTACCCAAGGACTACTACGAGCGGCACGGCTGCCTCGCCGGCAGCGCGGTCATCCACGAGCGCTTCCTCACTCTCTTCTACACCGGCTACGAATTCAGAAAAAGCAAAAACTGGCAGACTCAGAACGTCGCTACCAGCGCGGACGGAATTACCTTCCAGAAATACCTTTACAATCCGATTATAAGGGAAGACACCCATGGCGTCGGCAGCTTCAGAAATCCTAAAGTGTGGCAGTTCCATAACCGCTCCTACATGATGCTCGGGACGACGTCTAGAGACCAGCTCGGCAGACTGGAACTATACACATCTCTGGACATGTACAAGTGGCAGTTTAATAAGACTTTAGCGGAATCGTACGGTGACATGGGTTTCTTGTGGGAGAATCCGGATATCATCGAAATTGATGGTTACGACGTGTTAATTCTGTCCGTGCAGGGCATTCAGTCGGAATCGTTTAGGTTCAGGAACATGTATCAGACCGGTTACGTGATCGGGCATTTCGATTATAGCAGACTCATGTTGGAAAACATGGAGATATCGACAGTGACGTTTAACGAGTTTGATCACGGTCACGATTTTTACGGTGTGAAAACCCTGATAGCCCCAGATGGGCGGAGACTTCTGATCGCTGGATTAGGAATGTCGAACCTGAAAGAGTCTCAACACGGCTGGGCGAGCATGCTGACATTAGTGCGGGAGCTGCAATTAAACAATCGCGGCGAACTTCTTATGGTGCCCACCAAGGAAACCCAAGGGCTACGCAGGGAAGTTATTGAACGAGCGTGGTACTCCCCTGGAGGATCGTTCACCTCCGACACTAAATACTTCGAGCTGATATTGAATACGACAACTAATTTGAGAGATATAAGTCTTATCTTCGAGTGGGGTAGAGGGAATCAGTATAAAATTGGCTACTCCTCCGAATACCGACACGTGACGGTCGACCGAGGAGGGGAGGACGGGGTGAGACGAGCCGACTGGACACCAGTAGGAGTGGTCTACTGGCGTATTTTTTTCGACTACAGTGCTGTAGAGTTGTACTGTGGGAATGGGGAGGCAGTTTTCACCAGCAGAATACACCCTAAAGGACGTATGAGGGTTCGAATAGGTGGGGAAACAATGGTACACATCACGCAGTACCGACTGAGGCGTGGTGTCGGCTACAGTAGAATCTCGAGTAAGAAAATGAAGTATGAATATCGAAAGAAGGTTGTGAAAAGGCATAGGAAGGGAAGGAGTGGATTGTACTATGGCACATAAAGATTGTATGTAAAAACTTATCTTGCATTGGGTTATGCAGGTTTGTGACGATGATGACATTCGATATTTGAAATTTAGCTTTCCGTACGTACCTACCTATAGTAGGTACTCAAAAACGCAAACGTACCTACTGCGCATCATTGTCCTTAGCATCCTTTTGACTGACTTGCAGACGGTATTATCTTATCTTATCTTAATTTTAAAGGGCAGCTGTTATAGTTATAATGGTTCAATCAATGGTGTCACTTAAGTTCATTCGTTCGTTCGTTATAGGTACCTACGCTCATTCTGCCGTCAGCTAAGTTCGTCAGTCCGGTCAGAATTACGAGAGAATGATCGTGTCGTCCTCAGGGACGAATAAACCGTCAGGTCATTTTTTTTTTTTTTATTTAAGTAATTACCTTTCTGCAATCAGTCATACAGGCCACAATCAGATCTGTTGATGTGTAATTAAATTATATCTTACTTTGTGATATCGTCGGGGATAATTGCAATAGGTACCGCGTAAAAAACAGTTGTCGATAAAGTTATCATTTCAAAAAAATGTTTAGCATTTTTAAATATTGATTCGCATCTATACTTGTTACTTCCGCGGTATTGCACTATCCCCGACGATATGTTAGATAATAACTATGTGGAACGCGAAACAAGAAAATGAGAGTAATGAGGTTTTGTACCCACGGGACGAAATCCGAGCAGCAGGAATTGCTCGGATTTTAAGAACAGTTTGTAATAAAAATATTATTAAAACAAACAAATATTTTACTACCTAGCTACAGCTGCCTTGACTATTTTCCAATAACAACTGTAGGTACAAATCTAGTGCAGTCAGAAAAATCTTTACGCATCCAGTTTCCGAACATCGTTCCTTTTTGTACCTGCAAACGTAACTTGGCCCGCGAGTTTTCTTTGAGATTTCTCTAGAGGGCAGCCCACGCAGAGCTCGCCAAGTAATTTGACGTCAAAGGATGGTCCAGCCTACTCATTGGTGGCAGCCTACTCATTTGAGTCATTTGGTGTGACAACGCCCACAGAGATGCGAGGGCGGATGTGGAATAATTATTGCTTAATCGGTTAATGTCTCTATTTAACATCTACAACTAGCAAAGGCATTGAGGTCATACATAATGGCATCTTGGTATCTACCTACACTTACAGAGACCTGCACAACATTAAACCACTGACCATTTTTAGGGTTCCGTAATAGTCAACTAGGAAACCTTATAGTTTCGCCATGTCCGTCTGTCCGTCCGCGGCTCCGTGATCATTAGTACTAGAAAGCTGAAATTTGGTATGAGTATGGGTATGTATCATGCCGACAAAACGGTAAAATAAAAACAAAAAAAAATTTTTTTCGGGTACCTCTGGAACACCTGAGTGGGGGTGAATTTTTTTTTCGTTTTAACACTAGTGTGTGGGGTGTCGTATGAATAGGCCTTTTGAAAATAATGGGGGTCTCCAAACATAATTTTTTGATAGTCAGCATTTTGTAAATATTCGCTCCGAAAATAAAAAAAATTGCGTCCTCCCCCCCTCTAACTTTTGAACCACAAGTCAAAAAATCATGGAAAAATTCATGAACATGAAGCCTTATAAGTACTTTCAATGAAAACTATATTGAACAAAACCGGGCGAGCCGTTTTTGAGTTATCGCAAAATTTCATAATTTTCTTAAAAGGACGTAAGTTGACTTCCAGAAGGTAATAAGTAATTACAGTTACTTTGGCGTTTACGACCTTTTTATAGAGCTTGAAATCTTTCTCCTAATTTAAACCTAAAACCGCTGTTTTAAGCCCGTCTATTGTGGAGGATGGGCAACTACGGAACCCTACATTGAGCGTGGCCCGACATGCTCTTGGCCGGTTTTTTTGTATGCAAGTGCCACTTGTAGTGCAGTTATACCCGTCAATGGCGTCCTGTAGCTTAAAGATATCCTCGGGTACCTATCTACAGGATAGAACATAAACGATTACCCAAGGGCACTTCTGTTCTCAAAAAACTTCTATTCTACTCATCTTAGAACCTAGCTTACTTCCACGATCACGAAAATAATACGATAGGAACAAGCACAAAAGGCGTCCTATTTGTCAAAAAAACCTTATTACTCGCTTGAAGCGACCCAAGGTCACTTGCCCTGAAATTCGGCGTCCGATTTCAATCAGAGGATTGAGAGGATATTTTCATGCCTCGCGCCTACGGCATGTCGAGATAAGATAACACGTCACGGCTCTCGGCTACTTGTGACGTCATTCCAGAGGTTCCAATGGGATTACTAATGTTTGGCAAAAAACGTTCCCCAAAGTATCACATCGCAAATTTTCATTTGGCAAAAACTCAATTGTCAAAACTACTTATCGCAATTTTACAGTCGGCAAACCTCTTTTTTGGCAAATGATTGTTTAGCAAATAATTACATGCTCATGTTGTCATGTTCTATTTTCCCGAATTTTTTTTTGGCAAATGTATCGTTTGGCATAACATGCCAATCCCAAAATATTCCATGGCATACGATTTATATCCCAATTTGAGTAGTGAGCTGGGATTTCGCTGGTGCTGCGCAAAACGCGCATGCCGGCAAATTTAGTCGCTCCGCTATACAATATACATGGTCACAATGCAAACCTAACCTAACCTACAGTTTTCGGTTTTGGGACCCATTTTGACCCACTACTACCACCCCCATCGTTATTTATCTAAGTCCTAAAAATTGTGTCCATTGCCAAACTCTTGCTATAAGTTGAGCATGAGGGAAGTGATAAATTTGGGAAAAAAAAATTGCCATATAATTTATGAGAAAATGAAACATTTGCTTAATAAGCATTTGCTTGATAAAATCTTGACAAAGTGAAACTTTGCCAAATGATATTTTGACCAAATGAATAAGTTGCGAAATGTAACTGCTAAAGATTCGTTTGGGAAATGAAACTATTGCGATATCAAGTTATTTGGGAAACATAATTTGCGAAATGGAAGTACACCGTTCCAATGATCAGGACAACGGATTGGACATGTCGTATTATGTTGGTTTAATGGGGAATATTAAAGGTAAGTAAGATAAAAGATAATTATGCTTTAGGAACTAAACAGAGCCAGAAAGTTCAGTGTCCAGGCAGCGTGGAGTCAACAATCACTTTTTCATCATAAATTAGTCGCTTCTTATTTAATATTGTTGATCTATGTCAAATGATACCATACTTTAAAAGTAAAATACGCGTGGTAGAAATAAATATGTTCTAAAGTCAGCATTGGCGCCCAATAATATAAAGCAGTTTGAGTTACAAATGAAAAATCTCTTCGGATACTATGTCTGTATTCAAGGGGATTTTAAAGTTAAAGGTAGTCGTAGAACCGTAGAAGTCGCAGGGTAGCGTACTGGGGCCCTTATTTTTCTTACTTTATATTAATGATATTGTCAATTCCTGTCATCATCCAATGATATTGTTTGCTGATGATAGCACTATATTTATTGAACTCGATACTGATAGCAATTATGAAGAGGATGTAAATACTGTGATTAAAAATATTATTCTATGGTTAGAAAATAATAATCTTAAAATAAATCTAGACAAGACATATTTTATGCAATTTAGTCAACGAAAAGTAGCACCGCCTCTAAATGTTAAATATATAGACAGAGTATTAAATAAAACGAATGTAACTAAATTTTTAGGTCTATATATAGATAATGATTTGTCATGGAAGTCACACTCCATGGATGTGTGTAGAAAACTATATCGTTTCTCATATGCTCTCTATAAATTGGCGAAAATTTGTGACCGAAAGGCAGTGCTCACAGCATATCATAGTTTTGTCGCAGCAACATTGCGCTATGGTATTGTGTTTTGGGGAAATTGCACTTACCGTGATATGATATTTAGAGCCCAAAAGCGATGCATTAGAGCCATTACTGGTCTAAATCCCTCACAAAGCTGCGAGCCATATTTCAGATCACTAAATTTGTTAACTTTTCCATGCATGTATATTTACGAATGTTGTATGTATGTAAAAACTAATCCTTATTTGTTTCAAATGAAAAAGCCATCTCAAAAATCAAATCTCCGGCTGAGAAAAGCTGAGGTATATGTCCCGATGGCAAAAACAGCCCTGATGAAAAAAAACATTTTAGTAATGGGTCCAAAAATTATGAATAAACTACCTATAGATTGGCAAAATGTGACATTAAGCAAATTTAAATATTTATTATCCAAATTTTTGTTAGAAAAGTGTTATTATAGTATTGGCGATTTTCTAAATGATGTTAACATATCTGTATAATATATATATGGTCGACATTCTACTAGGTATGCAATTTGTAATTTGGACATTTAGCATGTTTTTTTAATATTTTCTTAATTATTGTTATTACCATTATTTTTATGCATTTAATTTGAACATATGACACTTAATTTAAATTAATTTATTATTGTGAATTTAATATGTGATGCTTGTCAAGTATGCAGGCGAAAATATTTGTACACCTGCATTTGTAGGTCAAACATAGTTGATCTATATACTAAAAACATGTCACCTCATAACCTGTACCTATGTTTAACAAATAAATTATTTCTGATTCTGATTCTGATTCTGAACTTGAAGCGAGCTCATTTTTATTTTGTGTACTTAGGTATTTTCTCTTGTATTTGAGTGAATCGACAGAGTAATGGACACACTGACTGAAGCATGATAAAAAAAATATTTTATGAGGGGTATCTCAGGGGTTTGAAACACAAGATAGGTTGATAAAAAAGTCTAATTCGTTAAGTTACACAGTTTACACAGAAAGTCATTAAATGTAAAAAACACAGGTGGGACGTAGGCCCTAATCTTAGAAAGATCTAGTAACAATTTAGGTATAGTGCGATAGCGCGCGTGTATACATACAGTGGCCGCTCGGTACGAGGCTCCCAAAGCAACTGGCTAGGCCGTTCGGGCGCGAGCGAGACAGCAAGCGCTACGTTGTATATCGTGTTGGTACACGGCCGCGAGTCACCCGCATAGGCAAAACGGATGTGTTCATCGGACGGTTTGCTATATGCTCCCCCTCTAGTCCTGGATGACGCCCTCGCTCCTGGGCTAGCTCTTTACAAAGCTGGACGTCCGCGTTTCCTTTTTGGGACAACAGGCTTGGGAGGCGTGTCATCACTACCTTGGTAGCGGGTGAGATCTTGAGAATGATACCTTCCCAACACTACATCAGGTTGGTCGGTATTTGAGATAGTATATGTTGTGGGGCTAACCTTTTCAGAAATACGGTATGGTCCGTCGGGTCGCGGGAAGAACTTGGCAGTAACATCTTTTGATGCATTGCTGAGCAAATGTGAGAACGAAATCACCTACCTTAAACTCATCGGAAGGTCGGCGAGAAGCATCTGCATACTGCTTAGCTTTGTCCTGTTGGATCTCCACACGTTCACGAACCCCAGTTAACGAGTTCAGAAAAGCTTCAAGGAATGGAGTGATCTGTGGGATAAAATTATCCTTACCTAAAATGGCACGAAGGTCATGACATGAGTGACCTCTGTGGGTGACCGCAACTCTCTGCCAAAAGTTAAGTGAGCAGGTGACTTGCCTGTAGTGCGACACCTGGCACTGTTCATGGCGAAACGAATCACCGGCAACTTCTTGGGCCATGAGGTATGGTCTTCTTCCACGAGTTGCGCCAGCATCGCTTTCATGTCGCGATTTTTGCGTTCCGCAGGATTTGCTTCCGGGTGATACAAGGGAACCAGATTTTGTTTGATCCCCAGAGTAGACATGCATCGACGCATGACTGCGGATATGAATTGGACTCCATTGTCTGAAATTATCCTGCGTGGCAAGCCGAAGCGCATAAAATATTCCTCAATGAGCACAACAGCGCAGGCCTCAGCGGTGGCTTCCTTAAGGGTATACAACTCTACCCACCGAGTTGCCGTGTCCTCGATGAGAAAGCTCCACCTCTCCCCCTGGTCTCCTGCTGGCAATGGACCGAATAAGTCCATTGCTAACACTTCATTGCGCTGGTTCATAAGAGGTGTTTGTAACAGACCTGCTGATTTGGCGTTGGCGGCTTTGTAGCGCTGACAGTGTATGCAGGCTTTGACATAATCAGTGATTATTCTCCGCATACCTGTAAAATAATACAATTGAGATACCTTCTGATAAGTCCTGTCCACGTCTGGGTGGCCAGCTGTTTGCGAACCATGCAGCTCCTTCTTGGAGGGATTGACACGATCAGGTGGAACAGCTATAGGCGGGTGCTCATGCTCACCTGTTTCGATGCGGTGCTCTGCATAAGGTGTTGGAGCTCCCCCTGCTTTGAAGACGTGCGCGTGTCGAGTGAAGACGTCGGCGAGCGCCTGCCGCTCTGCTGGTTTAAGGTGAGTGCCCTCATCATTCCTGAGGACATCTGCAGCAGCACAGGACACGCCACGAGAGGTAGGCTCGAAACACAATTTATATTTAGTTGTGTTATTACTACTAACTTACCAAACTTCTTTGTGAAAATCAATCACAACTTCAGCAGCGGTAATAAAATCAATGCCTAATAATATATGAGGGGTATCTCCTTTAAAATTTCTTCAACTTGGCCAGCAGAGCAGGTATAACTAGTTGAGGACATTCGTTGTCAGAGTCCGGATTATATCTGAAAAGGACGCCATGGTCCATGAGGAATCCTCTCTCTAACCATCTTTTAGCAGCAATGTCGTTGATGCTTTCCAGTTCTTTGATGATCTTCTCCACCTCAGGATCTGCAGATTGTTCCTGACGCAGCTGGCTAGGAGTTTTCGTTGGTAGATCGCAGACCACAGAGCAGACGCCGCAATCTTCACGAGAGTCGTTCGAGCAAATGGGTCTGCTTAGAGTATCTGCCACGACATTTGCCTTTCCTGGCGTATATTCGAATTTAATGTCAAAGGCTTGTAGCCTTAAGGCCCAACGAACTAACCTGCCTGCTGGTGATTTCAGTGAAAGCAGCCAACGGAGAGGTTGGTGATCACTGCCGATGATGACTGGTTGGCCGTCGAGGTAAGGGCGAAACCGCTCTACTGCCCACACAACCGCGAGTGCCTCGCGCTCCGTGGTAGAGTAGTGACGCTCAGCTGAGTTGAGAAGTCAGCTGGCGTATTCGATCGGCCTTTCCTTAGGGCTTGCATCCCGGAATCCCGGAATCTCGAAATTCCGGAATCTCGGAGGTTTTTTCCAATATTACAATTCCGGAATTGAGGACGCTCAATATCGAAAATTCCGGAATTGAAACGACATTATTTAATGTAGTTCCTAGACAGTAATATGAGATGTTTTACGGATGGTAAGTTTGCTTAAGCTTAAATATTATATGTATTCACATGTATCTTTAACGCTCTCAGAACGGTTAAAATTCTACTCTACAAGTGGGTAAGTACTTGAAGTATCTCTGTTTTGACTTTTGGCTGCTATGCTATGGTGGACGGGTAGAGAATTTAATTTGGCATGAAGTTCACTATTTGTAAATATAGCATTAATGCTATAATGCTAATTAGCATTTGTTACAGTTAGCAGTGAGAACCATTTATAGTCGAAATGTTATACTGGTTATTTCGGTAAAACACTAAATTGCAGATTATTCACCAGGAATGAGCCAAATTCAACGGTTTTAATTCACATCTGTCTAAGATCTTGCCACTATTTATCTACCCACTACATAGATATTTCAAAATCTCTCATTGAATTAAGGCTCCACTAAGCATTTTAGAGATATGTCTTTATTCATGATTGTGGCCTCGTGATGTAAGGAATCGGGAGTAACAACATTTTCAAGATAATTATGTGCTCGGTAAAAACTTAAGATAGTGATCAGCGGGGTATGAAATATCAAGGTAATAAAAAAGTCATACATGACACAATATCATAGGAGATCTCGAGTAATTATACAATCAGGTCAATAAATCTTTCAACCAAAGACAGAATAAGAAAGCTGAAAAACTGAATCAAAACAACTGAAGGAAAAACTTTGATCTAAGAATTCATTAAATGAGGAGGTCTTTTTAGATTCCCGTTGACTCCACGGAAGCTCAAAATACGTATTTTTGACAGTGGGATGACTGATAACAAGCAACTTGTCTGGTACTGTGCAGATCACCACGATATGGACTAAGACATTGCTAAGCAAGCTTTAGATTACGACACTTTTGATGTGTACACTAAGTAAGATACTGGAGCGTTTGTGCGAACATCACTGTAGGAATGAGAACAAAGAAACAGACATAAATATGAGGCATTTGTGTATTAAATGAATTGTACCTTTACCCCGACACCGATGGAGAATGACGCAATACAACCGTCTAAATATATTATTGGTCCTGCCGTCCTAAGAATATGTACTTTGAAAAATTCTTATCATGTAAGATAAGATATCCAGACATTTCATATACTATTTAGGGCGAAAATCTCTTGACATATAGAAAGCCTCTAATCATCAATAGTACATCGATTTCCGCCTTCAATAGTAAAAAAAAAATACTCGTTTTTTGTATTTTTGTATGTTTAGTCAATTCCGGAACCAGTTCCGGAATTCCGGAATTGAGTGCCAATCTCGAAGTCAATTCCGGAATTGGAAAACCATCCGATATTGCAAGCCCTACGGCTTTCCTGGTGTCCGTCACCCTGTAATAAGACTGCGCCTAAAGCGTAGTTACTTGCATCAGTTCGCAGAACGAAGGGGCGGCTAAAATCGGCTTGCACCAGAATGGGGGCAGTGGTCAAGAGACGTTTCAGCTCGTTAAATGCTTGGGACTGTTCTGTGCCCCAGATCCAGACTTGGTTTTTCCTTGTCAGGCGTGTCAGTGGTTCAGTGACTTTGGAGAAGTTTGGTATGAACTTTCTGAACCACGAACAAGTCTGCAGAATGGTTCTCAAGTGCTTTAAAGTACCTGGGTCCTTCATCTCGAGAACAGCACTCACCTTCTCTGGGTCGGTGGAAACTCCTTGCTGTGTAATAACGTGACCGAGGTATTTAACGCTCTCTCTCGCAAAAGCGCACTTCTCCCTGTTGACGTGGAGGTTGAACTCGGTTAAACGTTTGAAAATTGCCTCGAGGTCTTGTAAGTGTTGTTGGTAACCTTGAGAGATGATCAAAAGGTCGTCTAAGTATGCCAATATAGTTACGTCTTGCAGAGCCGAGCAGGAACGTAGACGGTCGATCAGGCGCGTGAACGTGGCCGGCGAATTTTTAAGTCCATACGGCATCCGTTTAAAGCGATAGGTTCCCAGAGGACAGACAAAAGCCGTTTTGTCCCTATCGGCTTCCTTTACCATAACCTGCCAGTATGATGATCGAAGGTCTAAAGTGCTCATGTAGCAGTTTTGCTTCGTGCTCTGGAGAAGGTCGTTAATGCGCGGCATTGGGTAGGTATCCGACTTTGTGACTGCATTTAAGCGTCGGTAGTCAACACAGAAGCGGATGTCACCATTTGGCTTAGGCACCATTAGCACTGGTGAGCTCCAAGCCGATTCACACTCTTCTATGATGTCATCTTGCAGCATTTTGTCAATCTCCTTCTTCATCAGCTCCTTCTTGGAGGGATTGACACGATAAGGTGGTACAGCTATAGGCGGTTGCTCACCTGTTTCAATGCGGTGCTCTGCATAAGGTGTTGGAGCTCCCCCTGCTTTGAAGACGTGCGCGTGTCGAGTGAGGACGTCAGCGAGCGCCTGCCGCTCAGCTGGTTTAAGGTGAGTGCCCTCATCATTCCTGAGGACATCTGTGGCAGCACAGGGCACGCCACGAGAGGTAGGCTCGAAACACAGTTTATATTGAATAGTATTATTATTACTAAAATACCAAACCTCTTTGTGAAAATTAATCACAACTCCAGCAGCGGTAATAAAATCAATGCCTAATAACGTTTCGTTATTCGTCGCCTCTGGGAAAATTAAAAACGGTACCCTAATTACCTGTTGCTCTAGACGTACCTCCAGTGTGGTAGTCAGCACTTCCATCGTACGCACTATCCCGTCAGCAAGCTTCACGTTCTGCGTTGAAGGCCGGAGCGGATGGTTGTGACGAAGAAGGAGAGCATACAGCGTGTGACCCGCAATACATTGCTTAGCCGCCGTATCAATTAACGCGGAGCCGTTTACTCCTAAAATACCAATTTTAAAAATTGGGCGGGAAAATCGACCCGAGCGACCCACGCGATCGGTATCATTTGCCAGAAGGGTGACATTGACATTGTGATCATTATTATACACCGCCTAACATTTTTGTGCGACGGAATTCAAAGCGACACCAACACTATCACTTGAACCCGTCGAAACTATAACCGAACTAGGTACTTCGCTTAATGTGCGAGAACAAAAACAAAAATGTTCGTTACACGAATTGGTGTCAGTCAAAACATGGTTCGTATTACAAGTAACGTTGTTATCACCATGAACCGATGGTCCTTAAAAACACAAACATTTCGTGTTCGTAGTGTTGCATGCAGTAACATTATTATTACAAACATGATTTGAAACTCCACTGGGATGATAACAAGTTAAATTATTCGCAAAATTATTATTTGGTTGAGAAAGGCGCGAATTATTGCATGCATCACTATCACTAATATCATTAGTAGGCATGTAGGTATTTTGCGTTATATTTTCAGAAAAAGTACTATTCCCGACATTTACTTTCGAAATAAAATTCGGCGACCGAGTTGTACGTCGATAATCGTTATCGATATTACGCACATCACTAAAACACGACCGAGATTCGACACTATAAAAGCTTTGTTCACTTTTATCATTAACTGGCACATTTGCAAAGTTATTATTATTTGACACCCGAGTTCAAAAGTTTACGACACTCTTCTTTAGAATGTCCAAACCTTTTGCAATACGCGCAGACAAGACGATACTTCTTCACGCTGCCCTCCGCGGCAGCTCGAGGCGCGGGAAATGTCGGCGGCGGCGGCGGTTGCGAGCGTTCCGGCAGCGCGGCGGCGCGAGGCGCCGTAGAGCGCTGCGGTGGCGCTGGTGGCGTCGCGGTGGCGCGCGGCGCGCCGTTCGCGGGAACAGCGCGGCTAACGACCGCGAGAGTGGGAGGCGCTCGTTGGTTAGAGGGCGCCGCGCAGCTCGTTGTCTGCGAAGTCGTCTTCCTCTCCCCCTCGTCGAAAGAATCCTCAACACTCCTCATTTGTGAAGTCTTCTCGGCGAACACGTTTTCTTATTCTGTTGCTCAGGAGGCCGTATAGCATGTCTTGACCTTGAACCATGTACGCCGAGACCGGGGTAGAAGCGTGCGCTCGCGACACTGAATCAAGTAGTTCCTTGAACGCTTCGGTTTGTGAACGTTGCAGTGAAGCGATAATAGTCTGCACGCTTTCAGTAGAAAACATGGTAACGTCGTCGGCTGTTGTTGAACTCGTACGCGGCAAAACATGGGCGGCGGGGCCGGCGTCGGCGGCGGCGCGGTCTTCTTCAAAGGCGCGCACGCGCGGACTGCGCAGTGAAGTCGATCGTTCTGTTTCGAGACGATTTAAACTCTTCGCCCTGTTTCTCGTCTGCATTTTGGATGACACACGCGAAAAGAAAGTATGTTCTCTTTCTTCGTCACAACCATCCGCTCCGGCCTTCAACGCAGAACGTGAAGCTTGCTGACGGGATAGTGCGTACGATGGAAGTGCTGACTACCACACTGGAGGTACGTCTAGAGCAACAGGTAATTAGGGTACCGTTTTTAATTTTCCCAGAGGCGACGAATAACGAAACGTTATTAGGCATTGATTTTATTACCGCTGCTGGAGTTGTGATTAATTTTCACAAAGAGGTTTGGTATTTTAGTAATAATAATACTATTCAATATATACTGTGTTTCGAGCCTACCTCTCGTGGCGTGCCCTGTGCTGCCACAGATGTCCTCAGGAATGATGAGGGCACTCACCTTAAACCAGCTGAGCGGCAGGCGCTCGCTGACGTCCTCACTCGACACGCGCACGTCTTCAAAGCAGGGGGAGCTTTTTTTTTTAGGAGATTTTTTTTTATCAGTATAAAATGGTAGTTTTAAAAAATAGTCTGGTATCACTAAATTTGACGTTTCAATTCAAGGGGGTTGGGAGGAGGGTGGAGGGCCGAAGATTTTGAATGAGGTATGTGTGTAGTTTAGTTTAGGGAGTGAGTGAGTGAATATCATAGAGGGTGGTCGACAGCTGGACGTGATTTTGTAACATATGTTTAGTTTAGATAAAAAAAAAAAACAGTTTCACACGTAGGTACGGTACGGTTGTATATTACAGTCAATATGTCCCGATTTATTACGTTCGTCGCGTCGTCAGTATTATGTTTTACATTAGTTAACACCGATAATGCTCTTAAATTTTATCAAGAAAAGGTAAGTTTGATTTTAAGATTCGAATGATAACTTTTTTATTGTTTTTTTTTTTTTACATGTTTGACAGTGAGGTTGCGAGGTCAGCCGTAAGGAAATATTAAAGTTAACTGTTGCTTGACCTTTACGTTACTTTCTCCTGTTTATGTTGCAGCTAACTTACCAGCATTATCTTTCAATAAGATTCGTTTGGTCACAAGTTTCAGGAACTTAAACATTGAACTATATATTTTTTGATACATTGATTGGTTTGCCCGTTTGGTACTAAGATATTTATAGATTCGACTAAGTTACGGTTTTTTTTATTACGGTATTTTGTGATAAGTTTTTCTTTGTAACCCCAAGATATTACCATATCTCGGACTAATCATCGCAGAACAAGAATTAAGAAAAAAGAAATGGAAATAAGAGCCACCCAAAATTGGCCAAAAGCTTGTGAGTATTTCCATATTTTCTTTTCTTAATTTTAGTTTTTCGATGTTCAGTCCAAGCTATGGGTATAACTTAGTAAAAATACAATTTAAGATTTAGAGGATGTGTAATTATTTTCTCAATTTCTACTGTAGATAATAATTAAACTGTATAATGAAAGGAGGTGTGATAAAATAAATTGTATTCTTTTAGAATTTTCATGAAGCCCAGGAGTTAACGGACCAGAATATTAGAAACTTGGCAGCCATGTCTGACATGACACATTTCCGGGCTGTGCTGGACAAAATTATGATCCCTAGAGTAGTAGCCACTCCAAACCACACAAAAGTGAATAAATATATCAAGAAACAGATGAGGGATTTAGGTTGGAATGTGACGGAAGATGCATTTGATGACCGTACACCAGTATTCGGCACATTGCGGTTTAAGAATATCATTGCCCGGTTGAATCCAAATGCAGACAGATATTTGGTACTGGCATGCCATTATGACAGTAAATATACAAGGGAGCATGTGTTTATTGGTAAGATTTCATCATCATTATTTAAGAGCTTCACTCTTGTCGGTGCAACAAGAGTGAAGATTCTTAATTTGATACAACATTTCTTTTTAGGGAGCAATACCCAAAGGGTAAAAAATGGGACCCTATTACTAAAACTCCGCTGTCCGTCCATCTGTTCCTGTCTGTCACCAGGCTGTATCTCAGTATTATGAACCGTCATAGTTAGACGAAATTTTCGCAGATGATGTATTTCTGTTGCCGCTATAACAGCAAAAATACTAAAAATCTGAATAAAATAAAGATTTAAGGGGGTTCCCATACAAGAAACATGAAGAGAAGTGTTTGTATGGAACCCTCGTTGCGCGAGTCCGACTCGCACTTGGCCGGTTTTTAATTGGTCTAAATAACCCATTCAAGCACTTACCAAGTTATTACTGGATATGTTGCGATAGCTGCTCTACGTTGGAAAACACTGGCCTAAGGTATGAATGAAGCCTATATAAATGTTATATCCCCTAACAGGTGCAACAGATTCTGCGGTGCCCTGTGCCATGATGATAAACCTGGCTAAAGTGATGGCTCCAAATCTACAAAAGCTGAAGCAGGCCAACCTGAGCCTCATGTTCATATTCTTTGATGGAGAAGAGGCCTTCCGGCAATGGGGCCCAACTGACTCCATCTACGGAGCCCGACATTTGGCCCAGCAGTGGCACGGCACGCATTATAAGGATGGCGCTAATCATTTGCAAAGAATCGTAAGTTACGTTCATTACTTTCTAGAAGGGGAACCTTCGTCCACGTAAAATTTTAGTCAGGTAAAAAGTATCTTATACGACGCGTTTGGCGCAGTTTGTAGACACCTGCCTACTGAGCCGGCGGTCCCGGGTTCGAATCCCGGCCAGGGCAAATATTTGTGTGATGAACTCAAATATTTCTGCTTGGGTCATGGTTGTTTTATGTATTTAAGTATATATTTATCCATATAAGTACGAATATCGTCGTCTAGTACCCATAATACAAGCCTTCTCGAGCTTAATTTGGGACTAGATCGATTTGTGTGAGGTTGTCCGATATTTATTTATCTTATAACTATCTTTAGATTTCGAGCTTACCTTAGACCAAATAGTTAAAATCCATTCAGCCATTTTGGTGCTGAAATAGGATTTTCAATACAATTTTATAGTTGGGATCCGTAGTACGTCTAGCATAGTAGCATAACAGTGACACGCGACTCTCCCGCGACAATTGCTGTCACTTTCCTTTTAATACCGTGCGAGCATGACAGACGAACGACAAACGAAGTCGTGGAATGACATGCTGTATAGGCATTTATTTAGCAGTTCATAGCGTTCATTTCATACAACTCGTTTACCATAACCTTGGAACTGGTAAGTGGTAACTATAGCGTAGCATACAAATAGTCCAAACTTATACGAGTAGTTACTGGGGGATACATAAATATCAGAAACGTGACCTGTTTAACACACGGTCTTTTGCTCTAATTACAATCTGTCTATCGTAGAAATATTTTCATTATCATAGAATTCCTTATAGGCGTATTTAAACACCTCTCGTCCTATTTTAGACCAACATTTGGTTCTTTGTGTTTATTTATACGAGCATATTTTTTGCTAACCTTGGACGTGTTTTGTATGCCCACGAACAATATTAATTGATTTGCATTCAGTCTGTATCCCTTTGTAATATAAATCAGCCATGATCATTCATGATATTTGTATAGTATTTATGTGTAAATGTTCTTATAATAACGACCCATCTGACTTCCTTTATAAAGGACGATAATCTGCAGTGGCGAATCTTATGTCTATGGAGGGGGTGGGGGATTCGAACCGGTCGGGTGTCCGAGGCGTTGGCTACTAAAGGGCGCTTTTTAACCAGATCTCGGCCGCCTAGGACACCGCATTCAAAATTAAAAAAAAACTGATGAAATATAAAAATATGCAGATGATGAAATCAAATTAAGAAATACGTTATCCCTAAACCGCCTTTAAAATCCAATTGACAACATTTAATTTTTTTAACAAGGCCTTTTGAAATAAAAAATTAAATGACCACATTTTAAATTTTCGAAAATATCCCAATTTATGATTAAAAATTCATTTCAAAAGTTCCTCATTCTTAAAGAGCGTAGGCGACAAGTTGGTCACAGCGCAGAAAATCTTACAGCCGGACTATTACTAAGACGGATTTGGTATGAAAATTGTACCACTGTTCTTTTTGTAGTTTGTGATATTTTTTTAATTTTTCGTTCGGGTGCTGATTGTTAGACGACGCTGCTTTCACCTTTTTTTGAACATGTGCCGCATAACCAAATAAATATTACAGTATTGGGTTCTGTGATAATAGAGGAAAGAAATTAATTTAAACTGAACACTATTTGAAAATGTTAAATTGCTTCACCGCTTGGCGTTCAAAGGGTTAAGTAATCATTAGGTATATCTTTAATTATAATCCGAAGCTGTTTTGTTAGGTGCCTATTGTTTTAAGCCAATCATTTCTTAACATTATACATTTCATATACCTTATATATTTATTATGTGTAGTGTTTCTATAAACGTGGTTGTAGCCTGAGTGTGTAACGAATTCGTTTCGATTGGGTATACAAGTTAATACCTGATTGGTTTTGTCTTGTTTACCGTAAAACTAATTAATACCTGATTGGCTATGTCTTGTTTACCGTAAAACTAATGATCCACCTCGTGCATGGTATGGATTAGTGATGGATGCTAGTGATGGTATAATTAAAGCATTCATCAGGGATATAGGCTACTTCGTCCGCCTATTTTTTAGGGTTCCGTACCCAAAGGGTAAAAACGGGACCCTATTACTGACACTTCGCTGTCCGTCCGTCCGTCTGTCACCAGGCTGTATCTCAAGAACGGTGATAGCTAGACAGTTAAAATTTTCACAGATGACGTATTTCTATTGCCGCTATAACAACAAATACAAAAAATAAAATAAAATAAATATTTAAGGGGGGCTCCCATACAACAAACGGGATTGGTTGCGTTAATTTTGCACCTCATTTGTATGGGGCGCTATACATACCAGGTGCATACTTAACTTAACCACTTGAGGATGGAAAGTGTTTGTACGGAACCCTCGGTGCGCGAGTCCGACTCGCACTTGACCGGTTTTTTTCTTTACCGCAGACGGATAAAAAGTGTCATTTGGATGTCCAGCTATCCCTGTAATAAAATTGGTTAAAATTTGTCCAGCCGTTTCGGCGTGTAGCGAGGACAAAGGAAATTATGAAAACAAACGCCCATATAAAACGAACGACGATCCTGCATCACGCTATGAAGATTTTTCTGAAATCATGACTCTCACTCATAGTCTCAATAGAAACATTATTTTTAAATAATACTTAATCTGGAATATAATTCAAATGTTTATTTTATTACTATCATGCATGCATCCAAATATTATATCCACAGCGCAGGTTTCGTCATAAATACAAAATGAGCATCCGTAGCAACCATCGTCAAAATGACACATAATTTTTTATCAGCAACAAGCTTCGTCCAAGTGATACAATATAATAATCCGCAACACGCTTTGTCAATAACCCATCAAAAATCAAACTCCGGCCTGACGAGTACCTGGCGGAAATGTTCCAAAAATGCTAGCAGCATTGCCCCGTTGTATTGCCAGCGATATTTGCTGAACCAGGTACGAACCAGACCGGGGGTCAGAACCTCTCTCTCTCAAACGCTGTCCGATTTTTTTTAATAACGACTTGGCCTCTGAGCACCAGGGTCCACCCGTCTCGACAGCCACCGGAACAAAGTCATACACTGGCTCCAAGTTCGAGTATTTGGCATGTTTTAATTTAGCTGCACTTTCAGCCGCAGCAGCCCCTGCTTTGCTAATGGTTTGGCCGAGATGGGAGGGAGCGAATGTACTAACACACGTTGCATCCCAAATCAGACTACGACCTTTCTCCCAAGGAACCAGTGTTAACCCGAATCCAGAATTGATGTTTCAGAAATTGTTGTTTCAGAAACTGTTTAATCGCTAATCATGAGCGTGTGCGGCCATTACCGGTTTCGCAAAACGACACCACATTTAAAGTTTTAGTGTTACCATTACTCTTCTTTTCCAGGACGTCCTCGTGCTCTTAGACCTTCTAGGGGCCCCGGACCCAGTGTTCTACAGCTACTTCCAGGCCACCGAGAAGTGGTACGTGCGGCTGGCCACCGCGGAACAGAGGCTGGCGCAGTTGGACTTGCTCGGCGGGTACACCAGGGGCAAAGATGAGCAGACATACTTCCGACTGTCAAGCTCGAGGTCCTTCGTCGAGGACGACCATATACCGTTCTTGAGGAGAAGTGAGTAGTGTTTGATATATTTTTAGGGTTCCGTACCCAAAGGGTAAAAACGGGACCCTATTACTGAGACTTCGCCGTCCGTCCGTCTGTCCGTCTGTCACCAGGCTGTATCTCAAGAACGGTGATAGCTAGCAGTTGAAATTTTCACGGATGATGTATTTCTATTGCCGCTATAACAACAAATACTAAAAATAAAATAAAATAAATATTTAAGGGGGGCTCCCATACAACAAAATTGTTATAGATTATGGTACGGAACCCTTCATGCGCGAGTGGGACTCGCACTTGCCCAATTTTTTTTTTAGACTGTCAGTATGAGCTGTCTGAGTATTCTTTGCGCTATAAAACCAAAACTATGACACAATGGAAAGGTTACTTTAGTCCGGTGTCTAATTAAAAAAAAACTAATGACGTTGAGCTTGACATTATTGACAGCTTATTTTTTTTTTACGGATAGGTCGAAGACTACAACTATACAGGCATAGTTGTCGTAGATATCGGTTATTTTAATGTATTTTCTTATATTTCTTTACACTACTTTCTCTCTCCGTCTGTATATTAATTTCCACCTGTTAGAAATATGAGATGTTGTCAATTCGTTCTCTGAATGCATGTTATCCTAATGACGTCATGAATGCCGGAACTTATTAAGGCAATTAAATAGTTTTACGCACTGTGGAAAATCCTTTTTGAAGGGATTTATTTCCATCAAGATAATATTTTCACAGTGAACCTTACTGTTCAAGATTTAAGGTCTCTCATTTAGAAATATCACGGAAGAACGAAAGCAACGATTAACTCTAAATGGCATTCTGTTTTGGTTTGAATTGAGTCATTTTATTCCATAGTGTAGACCCGTTCAATACCCGTTTTAACATGGGTGTTACAAAGTACAGTGAGTGAGCTGTCAAAATGCGATTCGCGTTTTATGCCTGTCTCGCTCGCTCTTACGTGATTCAGATAAGAACCTTTCTATTTTTACCCGAACCCAAATCGCAATCTCAGAGCTCCCGGTCTGTACGCGAGATTAAAGTGCTTAAAAGTGCTATATACACATATCATGGATGACTTACGGTGCCGAGACGTGGACACTCACGGTTGGGCTGGTCCACAAATTTAAAGTCGCTCAGAGAGCTATGGGAAGGGCAATGCTCGGAGTTTCTTTGAAGGATCGAATTAGGAACGAACACGCACCGCCAGAGAACCAAAGTTACCGACATAGTTCACCGTATTAGCAATTTGAAGTGGCAGGGGGCTGGTCATATTAGCCGAAGAACCGATAACCGGTGGGGTAAACGTGTTCTTGTGTGGAGACCGCGGATCGGCAAGCGTAGTGTGGGACGCCCTCAGACTAGGTGGAGCGATGATCTTTGCAGGGTGGCTGGCAAGAGCTGGATGAGAGTAGCCCAGGATCGTTCACAATGGCGATGGCGTGCAGTTGGAGAAGCCTATGTCCAGCAGTGGACAAGAATAGGCTGATGATGATGATGATGATGATGATGATGATGATGATGATGATCATGATGATGATGATGATGATGATGATGATGATGATGATGATGATGATGATGATGATGATAATGATGATGATGATAATGGACACTATAAATCTATACTGACGACGCAGTTGGCGCAGTTTGTAGTACATCTGCCTACTGAGCCGGCGGTCCTGGGTTCGAATCCCGGCAAGCGCAAATATTTGTGTGATGAACTCGAATATTTGTTCCCTGGATCATGGCTTTTATCTATATATGTATTTATATATTATGGACAGTCCGTGAGCTATCATATTGCGATTCGGGTTTGGGTGAAAACTGAGAGGTTCTGATCTGAATCGCGTAAGAGTGAGCGAGACAGGTAAAAACAGATAAAATGCGAATCGTACTATGACAGCTAACGCACTGTATATCGTTGTCTATATAGTACACATAATACAAGCATTGTTTAGTTTGGGACTAGGTCGATTTGTAAGATTGTCCCTTTTTTATATTTTTTTGCACATAGCTTAGTATATATATTCTTTGACATAGCATTATTGTGTAATCTATGCAAGTTACACAGATCGGATCTTGCCCGAGAAGTTTCAGACTCCATTGTGATCTTATCTTATCTGTGTTGTCCACGTATTTCCATTTATCACGTAAACTCCGTAGAAGCAGATTCTGTTTCTAAATCAATACGTACATAATAGCGTAATACCACCTTATCAGTATAGGTACAAGATGAACGTACCTAAAGGGATACGTTTGCCAAATGTGTTAAATGTTTTATTTTATTTATTGGAGAACAAACAGAAACAAGTGTAAGTAGGCTTACAATTTAATGTATAAAACTTTAGGTCGAAGAGAGGGTTTACGGGTTTAGCCCAATTACAGTCCGACCAAAAAGAGTAGAAATAAAAAATTGGCAATACTGTAGTATCGTCCCCGTTTTCTTATATTGATTAGAAAGGGAGGACAGTCTAGTATTGCCACTTTTTAATTTCTACTCTTTTTGGTCGGACTGTAACAGGGTGTTTTTCAGCGCACGCCATACCTATTGCGGATTTTTAGTGGTACTAATTTATTTTACTGGTAACGAAATTTTTTTGGTAACTGACGTTGAAATTCGGTGAATTCCACGGATGTAAACAAAGAGGAAACAGGACTAAATATTCCGCAAATTTTAGTAGGTAAAACGGGACCCTATTACTGAGACTTCGCTGTCCGTCCGTCTGTCTGTCACCAGGCTGTACCTATCTCAAGAACGGTGGCTAGACAGTTGAAATTTTCACAGATGATGTATTTCTGTTGCCGCTATAGCAACAAATACTATTCGTGATAAAACAATAATAATTAAGAGGGGCTCCCATTCAAAAATAGGGCTTTTTTGCATGATATTTCGTTCAACGGGCATTTTCTCATGAACCGTTATAGGTAGACAGTTGAAATTTTCACAAAATATATATTTTTGTTACCGCTATAACAACGAATAATAAAAATAAAAAATAAGTAAAAATTAAAGGAGGACCCCATGCAAAGAACGTGTTTTTTGTTCAATATTGATACGGAACCCTTCGTGCGCGAGTCCGACTCGCACTCGGCCGGTTTTTATTGAATAATAAAGCGAAGACTATCCACGGTGATGAAAGTATTTTCTTTTTTTAATAGGATTCATCATTTATTTCGCGCGAAGAACGAAGGATTGAGCAGCATTCCGGTAAATAATACTTTGAATTTGGCTAACGACGTCGTCGAAATCGCTATTGGCGTTTAATAATGCAAATACCTATATGACGTATGCCATATGAAAGCTGTTTGTAGCGCCACTATCCCTGGGCCGGACCGACACTTGTTACTTGTTAGACTATATCTAATAGATATTTACTGGTACATAGGTAATGCCAGTTCGTCGACTGTCGACTATAAGTAAGTTGGGCAAATTTTGTAAGGCCAGACGTCATTCGCATTAAAAAAAAAACAAAAAATACTCTTGAGCGCGTCATTCTGAATGGCGTGATATAAAATAAATCAAGAATACGTCATTCTGATTACCGCTAACGCGTTGAATGAATTATTTTGTTAGAGGTTCATTTAAAGTGACGTTATATTTGAATGACTGTATGTATGTATGTATGTAAACACTTTATTGCACATAAAACAATGATGACAAAAACTCAAAAACAATACATGTGTACAAGGGCGAACTTATCCCTGTAAGGGATTTCTTCCAGTTAACCTTTGAGCAAATGAGACAGAAAACTAGACATTGAAGTGATAGACAAACGAACAAACTAAAACGTGCAAATATACTAAATGACTGTTATCTTGATTTAGATTGGTTGTTTGAAATTGGCGTAGTATGTATGTTATTTCTATCAGTTTCGCATGTTAGTGTAACATGTTAATTATTCCACATTCCCAACTCGTCCCCCTTATCAACTCGTCCATATTCCCAACTGGTCCACAATACCAACTCGTCTACATTGCGAACTTGACATTTTCAATATTCCTATCCCATCCCGTTCACATGTAAGCGGATTGACTAAATTTAATCTTAATTTTGTAAAATATCTCTTTCATTTCCCATAACTCATTCCATCTTCTAGAAATTTGGACATATTTTTTTGATGGACTAATATAATCAAACAATATTTATTATTTGTAATAATCAATCAGAGATTGATTTATTTGAATGACGATTACATTAGTTTTACTCAATTTATTCTGCTTTAATTATTGTAATAAGCGGTGTTATATGATCTGTGGCGGTGTAGACTCACATGTGAAATTGTCAGGGACGGCCCGACATGTTTCGAACTCGGATGCAGCTCTTTATCAGGGACTGCTACCGGTACACCCGTCGCGGCAACTTTGTCACTCAGTGACCAAGTTAATATGTCTCACGAAAGTTTTAATAAGATTATTGAAACTTGATTTATTCTAAAACTCGTCATTCAAAATAGTCTATTCTCGAATGACGATCAGTTGATTTATGTAGTTGTATTTTTAGTCACACGCAATCTTCTGTTTATTGACCATAATGCATGTCTAATTTTATAAAGAACGCGGCACAAATTGAAAACTTGTTGGAAGTTGCGAATTTAAATAACGTTGAAAATTGGTTTACCAACGCAAACTAGCCACGTGTACGTGAACGATCTATCTAAAACGTTAAATAGTCGCTAATGTAATACGGCGATTGGTAGATAAAAAATAATTGGCACAAATGGAACCTACATTCCATATTTCACATACTCATATTGCAATACGCCGTAGAATGTTAGTAATCCAAAAAGAATGCGCTAATTGTTAACTATCTTTGGTAGACTGTATAGACTAAGTACTTATATTTTAATTCACTGAGAAATCTCAACAAGCTTCGTTATTGATTAGGTACTGCCTGATTATATACTAATAGAGCATTATAACATTCGCATTATATCTCTTCCTATTCAAAACCTTTTTCGAATTCGATGTATGTTATAGTTAAATCAGTTCATATGTGTTAAACTTACAGTTAAATCAATTCAAATTGTTCTATTTTAATGTCGTACTCTTTAAACAGGCTCGATATTTTGCGAATTACGTGTGCTCGGGTTGACCGCCGCCGCGACTGAGCGGCTCTCCTGATGATGAATCGCGAACCTATTCGAAACATGTCACGATATTATACGACTTCTCCGACGTGTTTGCTCACGTTTCGTATGTATTCTAATATGTCTAAGACTCGCGGTAATTTTCTATGTAAACTAAACGGGAAAAGTTAGTATCGTCGTGTATTTTCGATTATTACGATAAGCAAACGTTTATCTGGTGTGAAATTTTAGATAATATTTTATAGAAAGCGTAATTAAGTGCAGCTTATACGCATGATAAGTACTTGTTGTTCTCGAAGGTTTATGTGTATCTTAGGTATCCTCTTCTTTTATAGAAAAACAATTTCACCGAATGCTTCAGCTTCAACTTCTTGTAACAATTTAATAATAGTTATACAATTACTATTAATTGTATTGAAATAAAATATTCAATTACCATCAAATTACATATCGATTACTGTGTGTAACGTAACTAGAGCGTAAATTGAGTTAATTCATACATGTAAAAATCCACTAAATCCATTCTTGATAAAACTAACCGTGACGTACATATTATCTTAAAATTTTCTCTATATCTAATCGATTAAGAATTCGAGTATCAATAAAAGTTAACAATATTTTCATTTTTGGTATTGGAGTGTTATGTCATACGTTGAAAGTTTGGTTACCGTTCAATGAGAAATCCATAAATCATCGACGAATGGATATGATCGATTTGACTACTATATATTATATATAGCTCGACGAATTGCTTTTCAGCCCACGCCAATATTGCGGATTTTTAGTGGTACTGATTTATTTCACTGGCTGTTTTGGTAACTGACGTTGCACCACACAGTTTTGGTACAGTAGTTTTATCTCACGAGCGCGGGTGAGCCATGTTTGTGTGAGTAGATGTACATGCACATTGGCTCTGTGTGAATGAGCCGGCACTGAGCGCTCCCGAGCTCACCCACACAGAGCCAATGTGCATGTACATCTACTCACACAAACATGGCTCACCCGCGCTCGTGAGATAAAAGTACTGTAACTGACATTGAAATTATGGTTAGTGAATGTCACAATTTAAACAAAGAGGAAATAGCTTCAGAAATTTGCGCACAATAAAGCCAAAACTAATCCACAATGGTGAAAGACAAGTTTTTTCAGTATATAAATAGATAATAAATAAACATTCAGGGACAATCATACCCAATCATACCCAAATCGACCTAGTCCCAAACTAAGCGAAGCTTGTACTATGGGTACTAGACTACGATATATAGAATATATAAATACATATATAGATAACATCCATGACCCAGGAACAATTATTCGAGTTCATCACACAAATATTTGCCCTGGCCGGGATTCGAACCCGGGACCGCCGGCTCAGTAGGCAGGTGTCTACAAACTATGTTTATTTCAGAAGAACCACGAAGGATTGAGCAGCATTCCGTTCATTGTGTTTTAATTTGGTTGATGACATACTGCTACTGACATTTTATACTGTAAATATAAGATGTATGCACACTATTTCCATATCATATGTTAGCTGTCTGTAGCGCTACTATCCTAGGGCTAAACTGCAATTTGGTTGATGACATACTGCTACTGACATTTTTTACTGTAAATATAAGATGTATGCACACTATTGCCATATCATATGTTAGCTGTTTGTAGCGCTACTATCCTAGGGCTAAACTGCAATTTGGTTGATGACATACTGCTACTGACATTTTTTACTGTAAATATAAGATGTATGCACACTATTGCCATATCATAGGTTAGCTGTTTGTAGCGCTACTATCCTAGGGCTAAACTGCAATTTGTTAGGCTATACTTATGTATCATACGTCGTGTCTGTTATTGTTTATAGATTGCGATAATATAAGATAGTAGTACCAAGTTGTACTAATATTTTTGACGTAGAATCGATGACTTCACTTGGCTAATTTATTATAAAGATGGAACAATAATCTTTTGTTTGTTCTTCGATTAAGTACTTACTTTCAACAGTATTAATTACGTATATGTCCACTTAAATTATTATGATGCTTAACGATGTTGTATTACCATACCACTTAATCCACTTGTCACCTCGGGTTCGGGAGGGGTGTGGTGCTAATAATTTGATATCACGGCTATTTTCACAACGAAGACATGTACCTACTTATAAATGTATCCATCTGTCCCGCGACCCGAACTACTATTGTAAACCTAATTCGAAAATGTTCTGAATGGCTTCGAAAAAACGACGTGCTGGCGCAGGCTTTGCTCGACTTGGCAGCAGATATAAAAATGCTAGACTAAGGCTTACATAACTATTATGCCATGAATAACATTTCGCTGGCCCAATATTTCAAGGTTCTATGTTAAATTTTCAGAGCATTTAAAATTAGACTTCATGTCATTATGACAATATTCAAATTTGAACTCGTCAAAAGTGAAACAACGCTGTAACATTGAGCCAGCGATTTGTTGCGCAGCCAGCAGCTCCGATCGACTTCTCTATTTTGGGTTAGGACCAAAAAGTCGGATGAAATTAAGGCGTACTTATAAAACGAGGAAATAAAAGCGTTTGGAATAAGTACCGTTTGTGCGACAAAAATTAACGATACAATAAGGAACCTTAAAATAGAACCTTAGGTACGTTATTGGAAGGTTAATTGTCGTCGCACAACGGATACTGATACAAATATTAATAGAGTGAGTTAAGGTAGTAAACTTTTTGGACTTCACCCATTTATGTTTCATTTATTTCCAGACGTGAACTGTCTCCACGTGATCCCGTCTCCGTTCCCCGACGTGTGGCACACGGCCGGCGACGACGAGACGGCCCTAGACAGCAACACCATAGAGAACCTCAACAAGATCATGCGAGTGTTCGTCGCCGAGTACCTCCACACGATGGCCTAGCGCCACGCTAGTCGCTGGCGGCTTTGGAAGGTCATCGTTACTTAAAGTGTTCTACATTCCGAATTAGAAATTATGAATTTGACGGTTGATGTTGGGTTTGTGGTACTTTGATATTATATATTTTATAAAGGGCATCGGGGGCGTATATCACCACGCTGATAGGTGCGACAATTGTCAAGAAAACGTGAAAATTATTTATATTGAATATTCTGAACTCATATTAATGACACGATTTTTTCTTGAAATGATAATTGGTGAGATCAAAAGGAAAAATGTTTCTCTGAATGAATATCAGAGATTCTATAATTATTAATTATATATATATATATATATATACTTATATATCATCATAAAAATCACTAGTATACTGTTTTTCTTTGATACTTTTACAGTAAGCCTCTTGAAAATATAAGTAATGCTAACCAAACTTTGTCACGCAAGGCCGGCACGTGCCGACACAACTTTAGAGCTGTGTTTCATTTCATGTCAAGATATACCGACAGATATGTAAACTTAGAAAATATAATCTTGTATTAATTCAATGCAATTTTTAACTTAATGGCTACTCGCTATTGGGACAATTCTGCCAGCGTCAAGATTGGAAGCTATAAGCGATTTGATGTCAAAGTTGTCAACCCTCATCCAAATGCCGCGAACATTTAGACGGTTGGGGTATACATCGCCTAATAAACGGAATCAAATTTGACATTAAATTAAGATACAGTTAACGGACATTTGTCGAATTCTCAGCAGACATGTGTCACTGACAATTGTCAACTTGGTGAGACAGGCCCCAGATTTTAAGGCATTTGCGCGATAGTGCCAACTAAACTTAATTTTGTGTGTACCTACTCAATTTGGTTTATTTATTTTCATTGTCATTTCTCAATTCAATATTCTGTATGTTTGGGATGGGATGCTCCCTCTAAAAGACATTTATTTATTTACAAGGTAGGTAGTTTATTTTATTTAGTATTTATGTGTAATGCATTTGGTTTGTCCGTCTGTAAACATTTCATTGTTTTACATTTTTAATTTTTATATCTTTATTTTATGAAATGATGATATGTTTAAAATCACTTTTTTAATGTTGTGATAGTAAGTACTATCAGGTACTATTTTATTTCAATAGGTTTTTCAGTATTGCTATTCCTTTTACATTTTGCTCAATAACATTTTTTTGGTATATTACCAAATATGTATATCACATAAATACATCACACGAACGTACAACATATCGTAAATTACATAATACTTATTTGAATAATTACGAAAATATTTACAACGATGGGCCTAATTTAATAAATTATGTTCTTCATTGGTGCTTGTTATATAAATATATATTTATTGTAGTTTTGCTGTTACGAGGATTATATTGTCAATTTCTATTTCTTAACCCATCCAGGGCCGTACTCAGCGTATGGGTCATGCTCAAACAGTCGCGCAGGGCCAGTGACTCGCATGTGAGTCATGACAAAATCCAAATTAAAAAAAAAAGGAATCTTACTATGACTTAATAGTATTAGTATAATAGCTACCTGGCTTCAGAAACGGCGGTCTATTTAGCGTTCGCGCCGGGGTCATGACCAATACGTTGAGTCACTAGTTTTAGCAAAAAAAATGGTTGTATGGTGGCCTGGCGTATAGTGTACGGTCGACGGCGCTTGGCCGTGAATGGGTTAAGACACAATGTCACAAGTGTGATCACAATTATTATTAATAGGTTATCAATATAAACGGTTTAATTACATAAAAACCGTAAAAATTGTTACAGTATAGTCGTAAAATTAACAATGTGCATACCATTATAAATATTTATTTATTTAAGGATAATTATATTTAAAACTTTAGATATTATATTAATCAAATGAATTATATATTTAGAATGAATCTTGCTTTAATAGTTGTGGCTTATGTATATTAAAAAAAAGTTTTTAATAATCGCATGGATATTGTACAATACAAAATACAATTGTATGCATACTTTGTATTTTATCAGCGTTTTCGCATTATACATTGTTTATTGTAAGTACTATAGCTAGACATTATAAAATGCAGGTTTGATTCGCTTGCACTTTGTTAAAAATATAGGTATGAGTTTTTATTCCATTGTCATTTGACTTAACTTTTACTCGTGTATTGTTCCTATAAGGTTGTGTGAATTTGTGGAGGATTATTTATTATTATCTTATCAATTCATATTTTCTGAGATTTTATGTCTTTAAATAAGTATATAGTATATCCATTCCATATTGATTTGGTAGAATACGCTGACCGTTACAATTAGCTTATAGGATATAAGATATAGCTTATCGGATATTAGTATGATTTTGGCAACTGGCAAATCGCTAAGTCCTCAGTACTTAAATACATTAGTGTATTTCATCCAAAATGGTCAAATATATGAATATTTATGCAAATATGTGCGTTTGACCAATCTTCAAATAATGCGTGCGCGTTAGTAGGAACAGTGTGATTGGTCAAATGATGGTCCGTTTAGCCCAGCTCCGGGACAGTGGAAACGCACCGTAAGGCTGCCTGCTCATAGAAGCGGAGATGTGTACAGTCCGACCAAAAAGAGTAGTAATTAAAAAGTGGCAATACTGTAGTGCCCTCCCTTTCTAATCAATATAAGAAAACAGGGACGACACTACAGTATTACCACTTTTTAAATTCTACTCTTTTTGGTCGGACTGTATAAGGGTGCGTCTCCACTGAAGCGGAGCGGAGCTATTAGATAGAGATATCAATCTCAGGAGATTGGTCTATTCCACACGTCTCCGCTTCAGTGTAGACACACCCTAATGCGGTGTTTTGCGTCCCTGTTTTCTTATATTGATTAGAAAGGGAGGACACTACAGTATTGCCACTTTTTAATTTCTACTCTTTTTGGTCGGACTGTAGGTACTTGTATTGGGAAACTTTGATATTACGACATATTTGCCCCGGACTATGTGACGTGTTGAGGATGTTGTGAGTTGAGGAAATTAAAGAAGCTAACTTTATTTAAATCTTTATTAAAATCCAATTCCACTTATACAAAAGTACCTACTTAATTGTAAAGAACAGATCTTATTTTAATATATTTTTACCGATTTTCTAGTCTAAATTTAAGACCAGTGTCCAAAATAGCTGGCTGTACATACAACTAGTCTAGTTTTAAACAAGGAAATAGAATATGTTTCAAAATAAGATCTCGCTCTATTAGGTAGCGAAACCATTTTTAAAGCATTTCTGAAAAAGTTTGCATAAACGTTAAGTCAGAATGGTTATTTTCACATTGCGTTGTCGCAATTTTTTGCTTTCGTGGTTAAGAAAGTATTAACTTAATGCAATTTCCATTTTTTAAAGAGGATTATTGACCTTTTGAGCGATAAATATGCTAAATCACGGCGGCGAAGACGTGCACCAGACGCCAAGACGTCATTTATCGCTATACAATGTCGCAGATAAGGCCATACCATATCTAAATTCGCCGAACACGGAGTCTAAAAAAACCCGGACATTTGGCAAAAAATGTTTTTTTCCCCGGACGTGTCCGAAAATTATTTTATTAAAAAACAATCGCTTTACGCTGTTAACGTGTAACGCTGAATGAAGCTAGTGCCTTGATTGCGCTTTTCTTATTTATACGGTTTTTACTTACTTTGTACACAATAATGCCGGCAAATATTTAATTCAATAAGGCGTTTCTTCACATAAAAAGTTTTGGACACTTTTTGAAACCCCGTCTCCCCTCGGACAGCCTCCAAAGTTCCAAACTAGGACAAATCCGGGGAAACCCGGCCGCCACAGACCTATCTGCTGTCACTTGGCGTCTGGGCACAATTTTCCGTCGACGAACTAGGCGATGAAAAGGTTAAAAAACTTGATAACCCAGCAGAAGCAGCTTCTAGTTGCCGACGAAAGTAGTAACGTGTATAACTTTTAAAAATACAACCTTTTTGAGAAATCTTTTTTAGTTCTACATAAATGCCGCATCCATCTCTGTTTCCAAAGAACAATAAAACACAATACATTACGTTTTGTGCTTGTAAAGTTGGTATTGATAAAATGAATAATTCCTAGATTATTAATAATAAATCTGAAATACGAGTAGAGTTGAAATGAGCATGGGCCTCGCTGAAGGAAGCTTGGGAGGGGCAGCTGCCACTGACAGAATGTAGCCACAATTAACAACATTAAAATTTTTTAAATAGTATAAGTTTAAACAAATTTTATTACTTCATCACAGAACCCAAATATATTATTTTTATTTGATTATAAGGACTAGTTTTGAAAATATTAAAAAAAAAGGTGAAAGCAGCGTCGTCCGAGATACACAGAAGCTTTTCTATTAGTCTTCATCATGCTCATGCTATTCTCTCTTAGGGTAGGGTAGGCATTGAAGTCCGGTACCTTAGCCGCCTCCGGAACAAAATAATAAGAAAAAGAAAACCTTTTCCGTGGTGTTACAAAATGATGCTGGATCGGGCCGTATTAACGGATACGGTGGACCGGATTGCAATCCTTAGCTGTGGGCCTAGTATTCGGTAATATTATTTTACTGTATGGGTGAAGACCAAAAAGTTAACCTTAGCTCATTTAATTAAAATTTGTATCAATTTTTCCCTTGTACGACGGCAAATTAACCATCGAATAATGTACCTTAAGGTACTGTTTTGAGGTTCATTATTGTGTCGTTATTTTTTGTCGCACAACTGAATTTTTTCCGATCGCTTTTTTTCTATGGCTAACTACGCCTAAATTACGTCCTACTTTTTGGTCCTTACCCGTATAGCAAATCTTAGATAAATCTTTAATCGGGTGTTATTTGTACTTGTTTTTTTCTTAAGTCAATGTCGTTATCATATCACCCTTATGCTCAATATCTAAAGATAATTTAGTACTTTGTTGTTGCAACAATGGTACCTACTGCGACAGGCAAGGCATTCATATTTATAGTGATAGCCCATAAGGTATGAAACGGCTGTTTTGGCGATATAAATGGTTACTTTTGACACTGAATATATACTGTACAATAATGAAAATATTGTTCAAATCAAGAAGCAGAGCTTCTAAACTCAAACAACATCGCAAATTACTTTGTAGTTATACAACTGTATAAAAATGGAATAAATTATGAACGAATTGAATTATTTATTTTATTTGCTTTATGAAAAAAAAAGGCTTAAAACTTGTTAACACTAACCTAGGTCTAGGTAAAAATATGTCGGAAAATATTACTTTTGAAATAAATAAAACATCTGCGGATGTAGAAAAAAAGAAACATTATGTCTACGGTAAAAAATACTTAAAATAAAAAGCACATTTCATCTTATTACATTACAAAAAAACAATAACGTTTAACGCACAAAAGCAAAGTAAAATTGCACTTTCTTCTATTCCAATCAGGTAATCCAATGAATAAAGGGGTTTTACCTTACGAACGGTCCGGTAGTTTTGAATTTTTGATATGTTGTCTAGGATGGTTAGTGAGTGTTTAAATGCAAAATTCAACATTGTCTAAGCTCTTTTCTAGCTAAAATGCTCCTAAACGAAGATATAAGCAAAAATCTGAAAGTGCCGGTTTTTTCAATATGGCGGCGGACGCGGAGGAGGAATTGTGCATTTTGCATTTTAAACACTTACTAAACCATCTTAGACACCATATCAAAAATTCAAAACTACTTGACCGTTTGTACGGTCACCCCTAGTACTTTAGTCTCTATTCACCGAACTAAGGAGACTATATATACGCTTGAATAGATCGCCAATACTAACTACTTCGATAAGGAAGTCTTTCCTTAGTAACTCTATTTCTTAAAGATGTTGGCAATAATATTTCTCCCCTTTTAGTAAAAAAGTATCGTGAGCAGCACCTCCAGCACAAATGTGACACGCGACTCTCGCGCGACAAATATTACCTATATCTTTCTTCGCAGTACTGTGAGAGAGAGACGGGCGACGCTATGTCGCGCGACATGAGGCGCCATGCCTAGTTGTGCTAGACTAGCTGGAGTTACGTTGATCCAAAGTACGAAAAACTTCTGCCAATCGCCTAGATATGTGCTTTAGCTAGACTGTACTCAGGAGGCCTAACGCATTCAGGAATGAAAACCTGTACACGAAACTGAAAACTCATAGTCATAGTAACCCCTGTACAGGATAGCTTAACACTTTCGACACTAACAACCCGGAGGCCGGGCGCTCGTAAACTTTGTTCAGATGCCGGCCAACCCGGTAGCCGGGGTTGATGCTATAAAAGTCGGCTCGGCCGGTTTCTGGGATATGTCTTACTTTTTTTGTCTGGTTGCAAAAGTGTTAAATAGTGCAGATCTGTTCATCCACGAAGTCGTGTGCCTTGGTTCGTCTTGTCATGATATTAAAGTTTAGATTTGACAAATCTGCGCGAATTCGTGAATGAATCGATCTATAGTGCTTTTGTAGTTCTTGGTTTATATTATTGCCTTATGTAAAGATGGAAACACATAAGACATTATTTACTAAACCCATTACAACGGTTCGTGAGTTGCAGTCTTCAATTTAACCTTTTGACCGCCACAGTCGGCTGTGGCCGTCAACAAAAAATCGTGCCCCTGACGCCACGTCGGCCACAGCCGTCCAAATTTCAATGGTCAAAAACTTTGTAATTATAACCGCTACAAGTATTTTTCAATCCCTGTTGATTTTGGGGCACATCTTTTTTTTTTTACTCTGGCGTCAGTGGCACGGTAAATTGCAAGACCGCTTGGCGGTCAATAGGTTAATAACCTTTAAGTACATAGTTAATTTAAAATCAATTCGCAATTGAGAATGCTCTTGCTTGTACAATAAATAGATAGAGATGGACTATTTAGGATACTTTTATAACAGTTCTTCAGAAACTATACTTACTATGTTTCTGGGTTGCTCAAATTTTAATTTCATGGCGTGAATTTGTAAATAGTTTGCGTGTAAAGCAAAACTTTCGCTCCTACTTTTTCTGTAGTAAAGTAATATATATATATATATATATATATATATATATATATATAAATATAAATATATGTATTAATATTTCATCTACCTTTATGCTAATAATAGTTGAAACTTCAATCGCTTTAAAGCAAAAACACACATCAAAACATATCATTAAATGGTATTTTCATTTGTCTCAATCTAAATCCAAAATATCCAGTGGTTTCAAATTCCCTCTTTAACATACAGACACATTTTCATAAGATATTAGATTTCATAATATAGTTACTTGCACATTAGCTGTACACGTAGTACAATAGCTGAAATTAACCGTACATACAGGATATAATATACCATCTATTTAACCAATCAGTTCTTGATTCTCTTCTCTCTTCCTTTAAAATGCGAAATTCTGTAAGAAATTTACAAATATACTTATTCAGAATATGCTATCTAAGAGCGATCCCTTGAACTTTTTTAGAGTCTTCTCTTCCAGCTCAGATATCTTTGTATCAAGATCTTTCTTCGATTCTTTATTAACTACGTCTTGTATTGTCTCGTCCTTATTTTGTTCTAAAACAGACACTTCTACTTTCTTATTATTACAAACACTTATTTCTGTACCCTCTAAATGTTCAATATTTTCGGTAACACTTTTATCCCCATTATCTTTACCTACATGCTTTCCTGTATCCCCATCACTAGTTTGACCATCGTCACCATCACTATCGTTAATACTTTTATCATTTTCAATATTCACAATATCATTAATAGCGTCCTGATAATCAGCCGTGCACACATCTTCATCTGTAACAGTAACAGCCACATTTCCATTTACACTATTTTCATTACTAACTATATCTTTGAATTCGTTTCCGTCTGATCTTATCATAGATTGGAAGTCCATGAATTCTTCGAGGCCTTCTGCGATGGGTTTCTCATTTCTTATGAAACTTTCTACATCTGTTTCCCTGTCCTTGAAGAAATCCTTGGAAGTGATGGTGGAGTTTCGTTCTAGGAGGTCTGTCCGGGGAACTTTGGCTGCGTGGCTGGCTTCTGCTTCTATTCTCGCCTTCGACCGCTTGATTTTCTTTCCTGTCGCATCCTTGTTCTTTCGTGATATCCGCGGCAAGTCGATTGTTAGGGGAGTGTTTGTCTGGAAGCCAATAATATATTTACGCATTTTTCACAGACAGGGATAGAAACCGCATAGATGCGATCGAAATGTAGTGTTTGAGGAAGAGTACGACTGGGTGGGGCGTGTTTTTTAATCCTTAGCCATTTAATATGATTTAATTTCCAGTCATTGAACGTTTGTTTATTACACTAGCGGTTGGCGAGCGTTTAAAAAAGCAGAGCAGGAGCGCAGCGAACACGCCGCGGACACGCACGCGGTGAGCTTATATTGCAGGGTGATTTTTATTAGCAAACTTACCTCTATTTTCCTAAACGGCGTGAAATTCTTGCTTCTAAAGACAATCTCTTCAAAGAAAAAATCGACTATGACCGACTTTCTCTCGACGTCCACGGGATCGTGCGTGTTGGCCGAGAACTTGTTGACGTCGAACTCTTTTTTCGGGTACATCCATTTGTATATGTGAGAAAAGGTGACCAAGTTTTCCTGAAAACAAAAACATTAATTTAAGTTTCAGTAACCAATAAAAGTGACCAGTGACTATAATGAAGATCACGCGTGGAATAGGTATTGTGTACATTTTTAGGGACCTTATTTTACATAAAAAGGTCCCGTGAGTCTCAGACATATTAAAATACATACAAAACATATCGAGCGAAATTCGACTGCTACGACGTGAGTAAACCGATTCATATGTATTTTGGGAACCTTCTTCAAGATACCTTTTCAGAAACTCTATAAAAAAATATGCTTCTATATTCACTTGTCGGAGGAGCGGCCTTTAAGAGTATAGTTTCTTTAACTTAAGGCTATACAGCGAAAGGTTCATTTGAACGCTCCATTATAGTTTTGTAAGGATTGCTGTTCAGACCAAAGTAAAATACCCAGTTTTCAGTGGCTTATACAACTTTAACAGTCTGCCCTTTGGCCTATGCGCAGCACACCATACCTTCATGTCCAGTGCAGTGAGGTATATCTTGTAGTCGGCCTGTATATCGCGCGTCATCTCGTCGTCGACGACGACGATCGACCAGCTGCGACGCGCGAGTGACGGCATATGCTGGCCGGTGTTCACGAATATGGACTTCTTTAGGTAGGGGTTCGACGACTCGTAGACCACGTCTGAAATTGAGATGGTCGTCTTTAGTGGATTAGGCACTAATTGGTGAGCTAACAGGAATTTGAATATAACGAGAAAAAAATGTACGATGAAGAGGTATAGTGGAGTGATATTGGTAGGTATGTTTATATCAATGTGCTACTCGAATCATCGTGCAAGTGACGACATTCTTATCATACTAAAAAAAATTAGAAAGTAAATTTTTCGTATGAATATGTATATTTTTTTTTACATTTTATACCTTGGGTTTTGTATTGACCGTGAATTGTTCGATTTTCTGCATGTTTTTAAGGCACCTGCAATAGCCGTCAAGTGCCTGACAAAGTAGACGTTCTTGTGGAACGCCCCTATTTACTCATTTTAAATTGTAATTTTATGTTGATTTCAAAATGACAAGCTTCTAAGTATTCATGTTCAAAATTTTCATGGTCCGACTGTATCTGACCATGAGCTGGTTTAAATGTTGATTTCAAAATGACAAGCTTTCAAGTATTCATATTCAACATTTTCATGGACCGACTGTATCTGACCCTAAGCTGGTTTAATTAAGTTTCCAAATTGACAACAGTATATTGAGAAAGGGACTCAAAGACTTCGTCTAGATTATAGAGGAAGGAAGGATTATGTATTTGGTATAAAACTAGATCAAAATCGAAGTTGCGGACTCACAGTAAGTACGTGATATTATATTACATCACGGTAGACAGTTTTAGAAACACCTACCCTACTACATAACATGTTTAGTTGTTAACGGGTGATTACCACTGAAAATCGATCATTTGACAGGGTTAATCAGTCGTTATACTTAGTCTATTTCATATTCATATCATATAGCCATAGATAAGAGTGTATTACTGGTAATAGATAGGTAACTTCACGTGTCTTTTGGTCCAAAATATAAGTACTGCGATACTAAAAATAGTTACAGGGAAGAAATACCGAAAGTGTAGTTACTGTGCACTATAATAGTAGATTGTACAACAAGTGCATAAAATGCGTTTTATGGACGAGTTGCACACTCTACTTTTCACTTTGATTGCGAGGAAATGAAACGGCATCATGTAAATACTTAAAAACAAATTTTATTAAAATTTAAAGTTCCATTAGAGCAATGAGAAATAAATTTAAAAAGTAATAAATGATAGTAAATTAAAATTACAATTTTTTTTCAAGAAGTTTTATTGTATACTTTTGCTGTTGGTATCTTTGCCTTGGTCTTAGAATACTAACGAAACGAAACAAAATAAAGAGTTTAATCTATGAAGTTTTAAGTTTTTTTTTTAATTTGTTTACTAATAAGCGACTTTTATCATTGTTATTATTATGTCAGCTAAAACCCGGTCCAGACCTTCCGATCCGATCCTAATTATCGGATGAAATCGGATAATGTGTAGTGTAGTGTAATAGATCCTAACAATTACACTACTCCTTATCCGATTTCATCCGATAATTAGGATAGGAAGGTTTTAAGTTTAAGGAACGCGTTTAAGTTTTTAGTTGTTCGTGTGGCTGTTGGACCGATCGCCTTGGTCTTCGACGACGATTTTACTTTATGCTCTAGAGCATAAAAAGCGATTTTATGTCGCCTGCGCACAGCATAAAGTCGAACTTTTAGAGCATGAGAAGTGAAAGATTATAAGAATATTTATTTAGTAATAATATAAATAGATTAAATATAATAAAAACAATTTTCTACTAAATATGTAGTTTTATGTACTAGCAACAACGCTTCAGAGCTTGTCTGTGGGTTGTCTACGGATTCTACAGAGCCATCTAGGCTAGGCGACACGAAAAAGAACGGTGTTGTAAAGAATATGTTAATAAAAGTAAGTCTGAGATGGCGTTAAAATCAAGGCACACGCGCTTTGTTCTAAGATATCATAGCATGCATATAGCCACATTCTTGTTCGCTTCTTGACCTGAGGGATGCGACGGTCAGGGCTGTCGACGCTGCTGCCTCTTGGGCATCAAGTATTTAAGGAACCTCGACACGAAAGAACAGGATAGCTTTGTGTGCATTTCAGTACTTTTTTTAAACCAATTTTCGATTCAAATTTAGGTACTGAGATGACAGATGTCACACGCACGTGAAATACGTCTCGTCATCGACTACTTATAATAAAAGTCGTATGGTTACAATATAAGGACAGTAGTATATTAACACGTTTATAACAAAGGTACTTACGTACGACATTCAAAGTCACCTCATAATGTCAAATACGACTTCTTAGGATACCTCCCTCCTCTTAATTTAAGTTTAATCATCAATGCAACTGATAACAATCTGTGATGTGCTACGCGATATTTTTTATACTGTCTATAACAATTGGCAACGATATAACGTGTAACGTGTCGGGACTGCGTAATAAAAGACGCCTCTATGGTATTGTACTGGACAAGAAACTTGACAACAGAAAACGCCTCCATAAAATCCAATTATCCAATGTGACTTTGGGTTCGGTTTAAATATTTTTACCTGCGATTACCTCATTCTCATTGAAACCACATCTCATAATTACCTATAATTGTCTCAACGACTTTTAAGGGTTTCCTTAGTCAACAACTTACTTCAGTACTTCTTTATAAAATTGACATCTGGCAACCCTACTATATTTTTTATTAATTTTTAGTGTTCCGTATCTCAATCGGAAAAAACGGAACCCTTATAGGATCACTTTGTTGTCCGTCCGTCTGTCAGTCTGTCAAGCAGTGGCGGATTATCCCTAAGGCAAAGTAGGCACGTGCCTAGGGGCGCAAGGCCGCAAAGGGCCGTAATGGAGCGCAAAGAGACGCCGATGGCGTTTTTGCCTAGGGCGCTCTCGACCCTTAATCCGCCACTGCTGTCAAGACCCTTTATCTCGATAACGCGTGGAGGTATCGAGTTGAAATTTAAACCATATAAGTACTTAAGTCTACGGTCCCTTGAAGCTGTGAAAAAATCAAACTTCTACGTTGACGTGAAAAAAAGATACGGCCGTTTATGTCGCAAAAAACGTACATTTCGACACTCTCAAAGGAATCAAAATGATAGGGTGAGTACTAATAAAAATCTGAAATCATAAAAAATATAGTCCTTTCAATCATCATATTTGGAGAACTCGGTTGCGTTAAGTTTGCACCTCGTTTGTATGCGGCGCCATACATTTAAGGTGCAAAAACTCAACCAGGCCAATTACGATGGGATGGGATATGTGAGTTTGTACGGAACCCTCGGTGCACGAGTCGGACTCGCACTTGGCCGGTTTTTTTATTAATTGAATGGGCTTTGTCGAACCCTACCATTATGGGAAGAAGTTTGTCCGGCCCGTAGACGTTTGAAATAATGAACTATATTCTGCAAGTAGGCCACAAGGGCACTTTTATATGTCTGTGGGCATTTCACGAGAGGAGACCACTGTTGAGACGAAACGCCGAAAGAAACTCAACAGTCAGTAATATTTTCAGAAAATATACCTAAATATTACACTAATATGATCTTAGACTTATATGTAGTCCTAACATAAGTAAACATGTTAAAAGTGTGCCTGTGTGTAAATAAGAATAAAATGGAAATTACAAGAAAGTATGACGGTTTAACACAGTTTATGTACGTTTGATACGCTTTCTTTCTGTGTCTCTTAAACTATTTGATTGAGATGATAAATAAATATCGGACAACCTCACACAAATCAATCTAGTCCCAAATTAAGCTCAAGAAGAAGGCTTGTGTTATGGGTTATAGGGACTCTAGCTAGACGACGATATACGTACTTATATAGATAAATATATACTAAAATATGTTGGATTATGAATGCAATATGTTTTCTTTATAAAGTTTAATTGGTAGTTTTGTGATTGTTTATGGTGCTCTACTTTGTCTATGGACGTCATTCGTCTTTTGTTCGTTCTTCTCATGTTCTCGGAAAATATACCATCAAAATATTTCAGTCTCAAGTTTATCTTTTATTTACTATAAGTAACCAAAATCCTTTATGGTAGCAGAGCGTGGTAGCATAGAACAACCGTGACCCAATCACAAATATTCGAGTTCATGACACAAATAATTGCCCTGGCCGGGATTCGAACCCAGGACCGCCGGCTCAGTAGGCAGGTGTCGACAAACTGCGCCAAACACGTCGTCATGATGGTGATAACGGTAGTGGTACTGAACTGACCGTCTCCGCCGGCCCAAGAGTGGAAGTGCTGTCGCCACTGCGGCAGTTCCGCAGCCCGACAGAGCACCAGCGCGGGCGCCGCGAGCACCTTCCGCAGGGCGTGCAGGAACAACACCACCACCACTGTCTTCCCGTAGCCGCTGGGGTCGTTCAGGAATACTCCGGATTTTTTCTAAAAAAAAAAAAACTAATTTGACTAAGGCAGTGTTTTCCAACGTGAGATTTACGACTACAGATGCAACGGATAGTTGTTTGGCCGGTTACCGGATATTCGGACTGACCACCTGCCGAATATTCGGCCGGCGGAACTATACCTACATTTTGAGATTTACAGGTGCGCATCGTGCCGGTTTTGACCTGTTTCGTAGTGAACGTTCGCGGGGACACATTTCTAGGTTCGAAACGAGTTTTATCATGTCATTACGGACGGAGTAACTTCATAATAAGTTTAAATTGTTTCAACACACAATAGTTTGATTCTGACCGTTTTTAGGGTTCCGTAGTCAACTAGGAACCCTTATAGTTTCGCCATGTCCGTCTGTCCGTCCGCGGCTTATCTCCGTGATCATTAGTACTAGAAAGCTGAAATTTGGTATGAGTATGTGTATGTATCACGCCGACAAAACGGTAAAATAAAAACTAAAAAAACGATTTTTTTTTGGGGTACCTCTCGAACACCTAAAGTGGGGGTGAATTTTTTTTTCGTTCCAACACTAGTGTGTGGGGTATCGTTGAATAGGTCTTTTAAAAATAATAGGGGTCTTCAAACATTTTTTTTTGATAACGTCAGCAGTTTCGTAAATATTCGCTTCGAAAATAAAAAAAATAGTGTCCCCCCCCTCTAACTTTTCAACCACGGGTCAAAAAATTATGAAAAAATTCATGAACATGAGGCCTTATAAGTACTTTCAATGAAAACTATATTGAACAAAATCGGTTAAGCCGTTTTTGAGTTATCGCAAAATTTCATAATTTTCTTAAAAGGACGTAAGTTGACTTCCAGAAGGTAATAAGTAACTACAGTTAATTTGGCGTTTACGACCTTTTTATAGAGCTTGAAATCTTGCTCGTAACTTAAGTCTATTGTGAAGGATGAGCAACTACGGAACCCTACACTGAACGTGGCCCGACATGCTCTTGGCCGGTTTTTTAGATTCCATTTTTTACCCGAAAATCAAGTAAGTTTACTATCCGATATTAAAATAAGGGCCCGGATAAGCCAGATACTGGATAGTAACCGAATATTCGGTGCATCTCTAATAACAACATCCAGAGAAATTGTGAAGCGTCATTTAATTGTTCACAACTTTAATCTAAATTAAAGTTAAATGTTTGAAACAACTATACTATTAAACGATTCTAAAATTTAAGGGAGGAGTCATAATTTCAGGAAAAATCCTAACAGGGTGATGCAGATTTAGAAACGGAGCGCGGCGCTAGCCGAACAGCGCCATGTGTTAGTAGTAATTTTTTTGCCCTTTCATCACGACGGAATGGCTGGACGGATCTTAACCAATCTTGATACAGTAATGTTATAGGATACTTTTTAGCTTGGTCTAAAAGAGGTTTACCTTTTTAAACTGAGCATAGAGAAACCGGAGACCATCTATCTGGTGCTGCATCAGCTTGTAGTGGTCCACATATATGTCATCTGCCTTTGACAGGTATACCCTCTCTTTTTTATTAAAATCAGTCATTGTTATTTGCTTACCTGCAAAAAAAAAAATTACAAATAAATTATTAACTTTGTTGTTGGCCCGAGTCTCTTTGAGAACTGAGTTCTGTTTTGTTATAATAATAGTACATTACATACCAAGGGCAGTGAATTTGTGAATGTCCCAGATTGTATGTGTTTGTGCGAGCCGAAGGTGAGGGCCTTTCATACGTGATCTAGGGCTTTACATATTGCCCATGGTTTGTCTAAAGTTTTACGTCTTGTCTTGGCCAGGAAGTGAGATTTTCTCCTGGTATAGGGCAGAAAATCCTGCTTACGGTCCAGGGTGATGTAATAGTACATTACTGCAGACGCCGGGAAATAAGGGCTTGCCGGCTGAGACGGCCGATCGTAAGGGAGGCCTTCTAGTGATACGAAGCCGGCAAGCCCTTTTCACGGCTAAGGCATGTATAGTGCTTTTCTCAAACATATGCAATGAAATAAAAAAAATACACCATTCAAAAAACAGCCAGTTCATGAACACAGACGCCATGTTTAAAAAAAAAAGTATTTTTAATTTTCCCTCCAATCCCTCTATATTTTTTTTCTTTAATAAGTCATCCACGTGTGTAGTGTTCGAATTAATTTCTATAATAAATAGAATAACGGCAGAGGATTTTAAATAATGTCTATGGTCTCTGGTGACTTACGTATAGACAGTATTTTAAATTTATTCATCAACACATTGAATCATATAGATTTGTATTCTTAATATCAGTTTGTGTGTACTAGGCATTAATGCGGATATTGTTGATCCGATGGCTGAATGGGTAGCCACTAGAAAAAATATATATATCAGCTGTTCATAAACACAGATGCCATGTTGACATTAAATTTAAAAACTTATTACTTCCCGGCCTAGGACTTCAATTTTCTATGAAATTCCTTTACAGCTCTCTCGAATTGTTCCGCCCGAAACTTGACACTTCGAAGCCAGTTTTAACGCACGTTATGACGATATTTCATTGCATGTTTGAGAAAAGTATATTGATACCTTGGTTAGCACTCATACTAATTACAATTATTTTGTGTATTTAAACCACATAGAGTTGGACACTAACATCCTAATTGCAACTTCTTTTTCCAAATAGTTAGTATGATTGTGCTCTAAGGTATAGATATGTGCAGTAAACAATTGAAACCATATTGCATAGTACAGCGTTTCTTAACCTTTTTTGTCCACGGACCCCTTAGGAAATCAAGCACACTTTTAAGGACCCCCTTAATAAAAAAAGCAGCAATAAATAGCACGGCGTGCGTAGCGATTACGAGACTTTTGGTGGCATTTATTTATGATTGTTAAATAGTCCATAGATAAGGCTGCGGACCCCTGGGGGTCCACGGACCACAGGTTAAGAAACACTGGCATAGTAGGTTTGCACGCCCACTGGCAGCCCCACTGGTAGTGAGGGCTAACTAGCCCTGATACAAGGCATGACTACAAAACAGGCATTATTCTCATTAACGGGTGTAAATAAAAACATATATTACTGTTCTTTTTGCTAAAAGCTAGTTTTGGTTTTGGTCATTATTATAACTTCTTTGTTGAATGTTGCTTATAAATGAAATGACTTACTGAATCAATCAAGAATTAACTATACGATAAAACTGACATATATTTTTACTAGGTTAGTCCAAAGTAACATTCAAGCTCTAAATGTTTTTTTTATTAATAAAATCAATACCAATTGGGTGTTGGTTCTGTGTGGGTGGACAGTATCAGGAACAATATATCAATTTATTTACTCTGTACCTATTTTCGTTTTTGTATTATATTTCCGTATTGGTGAAAGAAACATAGCATGTCTTAACAGCCCTAAATTATGTCTCCAATCTGTTAGTAAACACATTGATAACAGTATAACCAAACAGAAACACTACTTTCTTTATCATAATATCCATAATGCTTTAGTTTTGAAATACACACGGCCTAGCATTGATTACTGAAGTTCATAAAACTCATTTAGCTTAAACGCAATCACAACTAGCAATTAACCTAAATGTTCACTACTTACTGTTAGGGAAGACAGAGAAATCTCCGACAATTTACGATGGCATATTCTGATTCAATCTGTTCAATATTGATAGCGTCATAATCAGAATGTATAGCATTTCCAGGTAAAATAACGCTACAAATACTGAGACGCTAGTTTTATGTACTTCTAAGTCTTCAAACTCCTGCATAATATGCCTGTTACGGTAAACATGATCCCAAAACATGGAAGCCGATATTACTATTTATAACACGCGCGAAACACACTCGTTGGTGGTGGAACTTCGCTTATAACTAAAGTTGTAAATACATTTTGCATTAATTTGCTATGTATGTAAATGAATTATTTTACAAGGTGAAAAACACGTCGGTTTCCGATTGAATATTTCTCGACATCATTTTATTATACTGCCAAGTGCCAACGTCAAAAGTTCTGCTGAAATCGACATTAGCGCTAGTGATGCAGGTGTGTGTTGACGTTCATAAAAACTACCACGACTTTTACATTTAGTCGTACATTTAGCTGACAGATGCCAGCTGATTCGTTACCAGCGCTAATATAAAATGAAAAAAGTGCTTCTCAAGTTTTAGTTTCTTGGTAAATCTTAGTGGTAAATAGATAAAATAACGATTTTTTTAAATTATCAATGTCATCAATTATCAATGTCTATAACGTTATGAGAAAGGAATAGCCTCTAACAAGCGTCGGTCTGGCCCACAGATGAATATATAATATGATATAGTGGCAACTATACTATATCTATGTAGTGGCACTTCAAACAGCTTTCGTATGGCAATAATGTGCTACGTCATATTAAAGGTAGGACCGCACTAAACTCGGATTTCTAATTCAAGACCAAAAAAACTACGACAGATACGTCACTGTCAAAATTGACAACATTTAAATGACATCTGAGTTTGTTTCTTGGCTTCCACCAAATGGACAATGTTACAAGTACAATAATTTTGCACCAAAAATTTCCGATGTTTAAGTTTTTATTATCTCCTCTCGTAATTATGTAATAATAAATATTTCTAGTTATTTTGTTAAAACATAGAGTTAAAGTTACCAATAAAATTCGATGGCTTCATACTATAGGGGCGTATGCGCAAAAATGCGATTTTTCGTTTTTAACGGCATCGTATTCATCTAATAACGATACATCGGGTCAATTTTTTTCATAATTTTATCGTAATTATAAGTTATTTAAAATAAATAAAATGTGTTTTGGCGTATCATTGTAGGTCATAATTTTTTATCGATCCAAAGAGGCGTACAGTAGGCGTAAGCGCAATAATGTAATGGAATCTCATAATATGATCGGAGTATAAAGGCGTATATGTTCATACGTCTATTACTCGATTGTGTGATTTACCAAAAATTGTCGCACAATAGCGGCGTATGTACATACGACCATAATTACCATACTTTTTAGTGATAGTATCAGTCTTCGGCCTCATATACCGTCGCACCATATGGGCGCAAAGACCTTGAACGTCACACCTTTCTCCGAAAAACATCTCTAACTGGTAGGTTTCTAAGGAACCATCCTGCTCGTATCCCAGGTGGATTCGATTCAATATCCAAATCATAAATGCTCGATGTCATCCAAAGGACGAACCCACTTAGCATGAATCGCACTATCGCACATAATATGCGAGCCGACTAGGTCCAACTTTGTTGAAAACGGAGGTTCCCAAGAAATATGGGGCAGGGGGCGCTGAATAAATAGATAAACAGGCGTCCTTACATATACCATTATGGATTGCTACCATCATGCATAATTATCCATCTCAGACAGCTGCGAGGACAAAGCTAACTAGTCAAGCTGGAGAAGTTTAGGATAAGCAGAAAAAAGACGAGGAAACTCAATACAACAATGAACATTTGAGCACGGGCCGGAATTAGTCAAGTCCAAACTAAGTCTCCTCTACAAACAGGTAACTGCAGTTTTAGGATCCCTACACAAGCCAGATAATACCTTCACCAGCTCAGCGGCGGAAGAAACAACCCTCGTACAGACTCACTTCTCCGGCTGAGAGTTATAACGGTTAGTGAGCTGGGTGGATGAGGAGAATACTCCAACGGAGAGAGAATGGCGACAAAAAATACAGAGGGCTTTCAACTGCTTGACTCATACAAATCACCAGAACCGAACGGAATAGAAGGGAAGAGAGATAATAATCAAGATATTTACTATTGTTTTGGCTGCCTGTGTACTGCGTAGACAAAGTAATTGTCATACAAAACCAGGTAGAAACCTTCTACTCAGGCCTTAGATTCTTCAGTGAAAATTATTCAGTTTTTTGCTTAAGCACTTGCAACAGAAAGTATTCTGCAAAATACTAAAAACAAGTCTGTACCTTATGCTTAGGCACATTCATAGACATTGAGGGACGTCTACGGCAACGACATGATAAAATTCACCAGCATAAAAGTGGCACTGGTAGGAGCCGGAATGAAAGAGATTCATCGGCATCGAAACTGGTGAAGCCAAAACTGGTGCACTCAAAAAGGCAGTGGTAGCAAAGTAAGAACCCTCGAAGCTGCGTCCGCTCACCACTTTTGTGGAATCATCGTCACACTAAACGAACATCACTATTACAGAGAGTCATCATATCCTGCGACGTAGGTAGTAATACTAACGAGCGGTAATCACAAGGAATGTGTGAAAGGTGTGAATGTGACTTCACCCGCTCTACACAACAAACTGACAGTTTATTCGAAAAAACTTAACTGGTAATGTTCGCTAACAGATGCTTTGTGGTAACTAACCCAAAATGATCAATACAGAGCTCTAATTTGTCGAGCAAGGTAAATAAAAAAAACGTAGCATGCCCGGCATAATAAGTTTTAATTAAGAACAAAACTATTCACCGTTGAAGCTCAACTACAATCACTTCAGAGGTTGATTTTCTTGACAGCCACGGGAAAACAGAACCTCAGGAGAGCAGCTAAGGTGTCCTCGAGTGAACAAATAGTGGGCACAACATCAACCGATTTCCGTAGTCTATCTCGTCAGCAACATCAAGGGTCTCCTAGAATTGGGCTTTCTGATGGAGTTGGGTTGGCAAAAGTAGTGTCATCAACTCGCCACGGCGTACGGTTAATGCTTCGTTTTTGTAGAAGACTGTCATGTTATCACATTACAAACTAGTAACTAGAACCTATTAAGATTTCGTAAAATCCGATTTCTGCAGAGAGTGGGCACCTCAACTGCTTGGAGTTCACAAGAAGTCACCTTTAACGACTTTATGACTGCTGTTCTAGGCTAAGACCGACGGGTAGACAAAGAGACTTTATTTAACACTGAAGTGCTCAGTTAATAATTCGTTCGAGATAGTCAGCCGACTGGAGATCGACATCTGCCGTCATTACTTAACAGCCCAGAATGTCGCCGATTCAAGAGCGGTGCTGGGTCACAAGTTCTTCTAAAAAGTTACAATCAAGTAAATTATTCAATTTAATCAGTGAAATGTAATTCTTTCTTTACTAAATGCTTGAATTTGCCTTAGATCACCACTATACGACCACACTCAAAAGCCAATAGCACTGTTTTTTTGTCAGGCGATACAGGCGTAAAAAAAATCTGAAAGAATTGAAGGAGATTCGTAACAATGTGAAAATTACTGTAAAAAGAAAGTATTTCGATATAAAAACAGAACTCAGACCAAATGTCATTGAATAATTGAATAGGAAAAGATTTAATTTATACGCCCCTCAATTTCAAGTATTTTTCAAGGAAAATCGACAGTCATTTGGAATATTTGCGCCGCAGTAAAGAGGCGTAAGCGCATAATTACTAGTTTTTAGAATACTCTACGTAAAATTGAGCATACTAGATAAAAACAGTGACAATATAAATACTCCATGCAAATTTGCAAAAAGATCCGTCGAAGGGACAAAAAGTTATTAAGTTTTTTGCCTCTCCTGAAAAGTAGGGGTTTGCGCATACGCCCCTATAGCATGAAGCCCTCGAAATAAATTATCTTAGCGTGTTTAAAAAATAAAAAGAAATTTACTATTGTAAAAATATTTTATTGTAGTGGCAACCTTGTGGTAGTTTTTAGGGTTCCGTACCCAAAGGGTAAAAACGGGACCCTATTACTGAGACTTCGCTGTCCGTCCGTCCGTCCGTCCATCCGTCCGTCCGTCCGTCCGTCCATCCGTCCGTCCGTCCGTCCGTCCGGCTGTCACCAGGCTGTACCTCAAGAACGGTGATAGCTAGACAGTTGAAATTTTCACAGATGATGTATTTCTATTGCCGCTATAACAACAAATACTAAAAATAAAATAAAATAAATATTTAAGGGGGCTCCCAGACAACAAACTTGTTATAGATTATATATATGTATAGGTACGGAACCCTTCATGCGCGAGTCGGACTCGCACTTGCCCAATTTTTTGGTCTTGAATTAGAAATCGGAGTATAGGCGTAACTACGCGGCAACAGAGCGACGCTACGCGACGCGAACCAAAGAGAATATAATCACTACCAAGTATTATTTTTACGGAATTGTATAGTAGACTGGTAGAAAAATCCTAATATCGGCTTCCTTTACCATCCTAACGGCATTTTGTGAGCCATTTTGGCAACATGACTTTTCCGATGTAAAAAACCGGCCAAGTGCGAGTCGGACTCGCGCACCGAGGGTTCCGTACAAACACTTTCCATCCCTAGGTGGTTAAGTTAAGTTTGCACCTGGTATGTATAGCGCCCCATATAAATTAGGTAGGTATAAAAAAAATTACTGACTAGATCTCGTTCAAAACAATTTTCGTTGGTAGTTTTTATAGTAATGTACATCATATGTTTTTTTTAGATTTTTCATTTTCTTATTTTAGAAGTTAGAGGGGGGGGGGGGGGGGACCAACTTTTTTCCACTTTGGAAGCGTCTGTCACGCAAACTATTCGGTTTAGAAAAAAAAAATTTTAGAAACCTCGATATCATTTTTGAAGACCTGTTAGGACACTATTTAGGAGAGTTTATTGAATTAAAACGCGCAGAGAACTTAACTACGGTTTATTAAGATTCGCCATATTTTTCTCTCTGGCGCTCGCGGCCTCCCATTGGCTGTCGCTAGAACGCGCGCCATTGGGAGAGCGCGGACGCCGAGTTTTCTGCTGTGGCAACACGCCACACCACCCCCCCACGGAGAAAAATAACTATACAATATACCACTGAGAAAATTAACAAATCAATATATATATACATTATCATAACAGTACATGAAAAGAAAGAACTACAGAACCGGTCATAGGTCAAAAGGAGTCTTAATGCGAACTCTTCGCCCAGAGCGCGTAGTTACAGGTTTCTCAGATTTCTCCTGGTCAGGTGGCACAATCGGAACAACAGGCACCACAGGTGTAGATTGCTTAGACGTCGGCAAGGCTTGATTTGCACGGTCAGGAGCCCGATTGGTCGATGAGTGTGTTGAATCATCTTTAGTATAATAGGCCGGTTTTACTCGGTCCAGACTGACAGTTACGTTTCGGCTTCCTACCATAATGGTAACTGTTTTGTCATTAATATTCACGACTTTAAATGGTCCCGTGTAAGGTGGCTTTAAAGACGTCCTTACGGAGTCATCTCTTAAAAATATATGAGATGAAGATGCCAGGTCCTTAAACACGAATGTAGAACGATGATTATGACGTGATGCAGGAATAGGTCGTAATTGGGACATTCGTCGGCTAAGTTGGATAGCTAGGTTTGAAGTATCTTCGACGCGATCCGTAGGCGGAGGTGCAACAATAAATTCGCCGGGTAGGCACAAGGGTTCTCCGTACACTAACTCGGCAGAAGAGGTCTGCAAATCCTCCTTAACAGCGGAACGCATGCCCAGGAGTACAACTGGTAAGGTTTTATGCCAGGTTTCTTGGTGACACATCAGAGCAGCCTTAAGCTGTCGATGCATACGCTCAACCATGCCGTTGGCACACGGGTGATAACTCGTGGTGCGAACGCGTTTGCAAGAGCAGAGATCCATGAGGGCTTTGAATAGTGCTGCTTCAAATTGACGCCCCTGGTCCGTTGTCACCAGGGAAGGTACACCGAAACGAGCTATCCATTCTCTGAAGAATGTCTCAGCAACTTCTTCCGCCGTTATGCCCACCATAGGCCAAGCCTCTGGCCATCGGGTGAAACGGTCCACAGCAGTGAGGCAGTATTGAAAACCTCTGCTATGTGGGAGAGGGCCCACAATGTCAAGGTGGATGTGGCGGAAACGTTTCGTCAGATTGTTGAAATGGCCAAGGGGAGTAGACGTATGTCGGGTTACCTTGCTGCGTTGACAAGGGGTGCAAGAACGTGCCCAATCCCGAAAGTCTTTTTGTATGCCAGGCCAAACAAAACGTTCCGAAACTAGTTTGGCAGATGCTCGTGAACCAGGATGGCTTAGGTTGTGTAACTTTTTAAAGACAGCATGACGGAATGATGGGGTTACGTATGGGCGTGGTTTACCTGTAGAAATATCACAGAAAAGATCGACGTCAGTGCCCGGAATTCGGACCTTCTCTAATTTTAGAGAAGAGTCAGACTTCAACTTATGTAACTCCTGATCCGTTGCTTGTTCTTGTGCCAGAGCGGCATAATTATCCTCAATGCGGATGGCCTCTATACGAGACATCGCATCAGCCACGACATTTTCCTTGCCCTGGACGTGTACGATGTCTGTTGTAAATTGTGAAATAAAAGACAGCTGGTTAAGCTGTACTGGAGGCAGTTCCTCACGCCGTTGAGTAAATGCATAAATCAGCGGTTTATGGTCTGTATAAATGGTTGCATGTTGAGCTTCCAGAATATGCCTAAAATGTTGGACCGCTTCGTAAATTGCTAATAGCTCCCTATAATATGCCGGCGAGATAGCCTGCCGAGCAGTCAGCTTCTTACTGAAAAATGCTAGGGGCTGCCAGTCCTCGCCGATGCGCTGTTGCAAGCATGCACCTACATGGCTGGACGAGGCGTCCGTAAACAAACCTAGGTCTGCGTTAGGTAGTGGATGGCTCAGGGTTGTTGCTTCAGCGAGATGATCTTTGCATCGCTGAAATGCAACTTCCAAATCTGTAGTCCATGGTACTGGTTTTGCGCCTTTAAGCTGCGACGAGGCTAGAATGTTGTTCAGTGGAGCCTGAAGTTCAGCAGCATTTGGGAGAAAACGGCGGTAAAAATTAACCATGCCTAAAAATCTGCGGAGGCCTTCGACCGTTTTCGGTAAAGGGAAATCTCGCAGAGCTGTTATTCTCTCTGGAGGCGGACGAGTACCATCTTTGGAAATACGGTAGCCTAAGAACGTAACCTCTTCGGCACCAAACACACACTTAGTGGGATTGACTACTACACCGTATTCGGATAGGCGCTGAAAAAGAACACGCAGATGTTCGGCGTGTTCCTCGGCGGAACGGGAGAAAATTAAAATGTCATCAACATAGGGGTAACAAAAATGTAAGCCGGTCACGACCTCGTCAATAAAACGCTGGAAGGTTTGACCAGCGTTTCGAAGTCCATAACTCATATATGGAAACTCGAAGAGCCCGAACGGCGTCGTAATAGCTGTTTTATGGATATCATCAGAATTAACCGGGATCACGTCGGGGTCACCACTGTTAGGACACTATTTAGGAGAGTTTATTGAATTAAAACGCGCAGAGAACTTAACTACGGTTTATTAAGATTCGCCATATTTTTCTCTCTGGCGCTCGCGGCCTCCCATTGGCTGTCGCTAGAACGCGCGCCATTGGGAGAGCGCGGACGCCGAGTTTTCTGCTGTGGCAACACGCCACAGACCTATCCGTGACCTATCCATAGATACATTAGACACGTATATGTTTGATGAAAAAAAAAATTTTGAGTTTCAGTTCTAAGTATGGGGAGCCCCCAATATTTATTATTATTATTTTATTTTTGCATCAAAATCTTAATGCGGTTCACAGAATACATCTACCTACCAAGTTTCAACAGTACCTATAGCTCTTATAGTTTCGGAAAAAAATGGCTGTGACATACGCACGGACGGACAGACAGACATGACGAATTTATAAGGGTTCCGTTTTTTGCCATTTGGCTACGGAACCCTAAAAAACAAGTAAGGTATAGTAATTTTTAATGACACTGGTGTAAGAAGCGGACGCTGCTGGGTGTGTAAAGCGCCATCGTCGACAGTCGGAGACGACACATCTTTTGAAAAAAATAAATGTGGACCTTTTAACCCGCGGACCTTTAAGCCCCGCCCTACCCTAAGTTGGCTTCCAGAAGGTAATAAGTAATTACAGTTACTTTGGCGTTTACGACCTTTTTATAGAGCTTGAAATCTTTCTCTTAACTTAAGTCTATTGTGAAGGATGAGCAACTACGGAACCCTACACTGAGCGTGGCCCGACATGCTCTTGGCCGGTTTTTTAAAACACGGCGTCTGTGCTCATGAATATGGCATAAACAACCGAATTATTTATTTTTTGAGTGGTGTATTTTTTTATTTCATTGCATATGTTTGAGAAAAGCACTGTACATGCCTAATAGCCGTGAAAAGGGCTTGCCGGCTTCGTATCACTATCCGATACCTACTCACCGGCAAGCCCTTCTTTCGCGGCATCTGCAGTAATGTACTATTGTTCTTAAAAAATATACCTATCTATATGTATTATTCATTCCATTATTACCGTCTCTTTACAATCTGTTATCATAGATACGATAATTTAATAATAACATACAATTAATGTTTAGATAATATTCCTACTTCCTGATGCAAATATGATTGTTAGCATGGGTGTGTGTATTAGCTTAATATTTATGTACTTAATTATAATTATAAAGATAAAAGGATAAAAGTTATACTTGATTATATATCATTGTTTTAGATTTGTTGAAGTAACTATCTATGACGACGACGCGTTTGGCTCGGTTTGTAGACACCTGCCTACTGAGCCGGCGGTCCCGGGTTCGAATCCCGGCCAGGGCAAATATTTGTGTGATGAACTCGAATATTTGTGCTTGGTTCATGGTTGTTCCATAGATCAAACATTCCTTACTCTATGGTTGTTCTATGTATTTAAGTATATATTTATCTATATAAGTACGTATATATTGTCGTCTAGTACGCATAACAGTCAAGTCTTCTTGAGCTTAATTTGGGACTAGATCGATTTGTGTGAGGTTGTCTATAACTATATAAGAATATGCACATTTGTATTAATTATTACTTACTGCCACAAACACAAGCTATATAGCATACCCCGACAGATACCACGATCTGTCGTACCCTCTACTCTCTAGAGTCTCTACTACGCTACCCTCATCCAACAGTCAAATATCATCCGTTCACTACGTCGGTATGGTCACCTCACTATTCAAGAAGTATCAGTGCTCCACCTAGACTCCATATAGAGACCGGAGACTAGAGAAGATCTGGGCTAACCGAAGCTAGGCGCACCCAATACACACTAATTAATTCAGGCAGAAATTAGTTTTCCACTAAAATGTGCTAAAGATCCATTCTTAGAGTTCGACATGCCCTTTATTTATTTTTTTGCCAATTTACACGCAAAGTTCTTTGTAAACAGGCAGCGCCTAGGTTCTGACCCACTCCCCATTGTTATCGGATCCAGGGGGTCCGTCTTCTAGAGGTACTTATAGATTCTTCGAGTACCTATTGCATTGCCTTTTCCAGTACGCGTAGGTTATTAAGGCGCTGTTTGCCCAGTAGACGCCGAACTCAATATTTTTTTGATGTGTCGTATACCTACATTGTTTGAATATTATGAAAATTTGTCATACATAAGTATCCTGCAATTAAAAAATCGCACTTTGCGCGATAGAAATAGTTATTTTCACCTCACTAGCTCGGAAAGGCCAGTTTGTTGGTTTGATATCTATTGAGAAAATCGCTTTTTATCCACATGTGGAGAAAGAGTTTTGACGTTTCAACGCAGCTAAAGTAAAATTTGACATGAGCTTATTTTCTGAAAAATCCCGTTTAAAATACCTACATGAAAGCTAATTAGACCTTAGTTTTAATAAATGGCAAATTGGTTCATTATTGCAGATATTTTTCAAAGATATAGTACAAACCCTTATTCTTTTTTCCTCGCTGTAGTGAGGTGAAAAGTTTTGTGTTATACACGGGCGAAAAGTTATTTTACGTCTCGTGTATTGAAACACTCGCTACGCTCAGCATTCTATTTTGAACCACTCGCTTCGCTCGTGGTCAATCATAGGATCCTTTCGCTAGCTCGTGTTTCAAATAAACACTCGCGGGTAAAATACAACTTTCCCCCCTTGTATAACAAATAATTATTGTTATACAAGGGGGGAAAGTTGTATTTTACCCGCGAGTGTTTATTTGAAACACGAGCTAGCGAAAGAATCCTATGATTGACCACGAGCGAAGCGAGTGGTTCAAAATAGAATGCTGAGCGTAGCGAGTGTTTCAATACACGAGACGTAAAATAACTTTTCGCCCGTGTATAACACAAAACTTTTCACCTCACTACAGCGAGGAAAAAAGAATAAGGGTTTGTACTATATCTTTGAAAAATATCTGCAATAATGAACCAATTTGCCATTTATTAAAACTAAGGTCTAATTAGCTTTCATGTAGGTATTTTAAACGGGATTTTTCAGAAAATAAGCTCATGTCAAATTTTACTTTAGCTGCGTTGAAACGTCAAAACTCTTTCTCCACATGTGGATAAAAAGCGATTTTCTCAATAGATATCAAACCAACAAACTGGCCTTTCCGAGCTAGTGAGGTGAAAATAACTATTTCTATCGCGCAAAGTGCGATTTTTTAATTGCAGGATACTTATGTATGACAAATTTTCATAATATTCAAACAATGTAGGTATACGACACATCAAAAAAATATTGAGTTCGGCGTCTACTGGGCAAACAGCGCCTTAATAACCTACGCGTACTGGAAAAGGCAATGCAATAGGTACTCGAAGAATCTATAAGTACCTCTAGAAGACGGACCCCCTGGATCCGATAACAATGGGGAGTGGGTCAGAACCTAGGCGCTGCCTGTTTACAAAGAACTTTGCGTGTAAATTGGCAAAAAAATAAATAAAGGGCATGTCGAACTCTAAGAATGGATCTTTAGCACATTTTAGTGGAAAACTAATTTCTGCCTGAATTAATTAGTGTGTATTGGGTGCGCCTAGCTTCGGTTAGCCCAGATCTTCTCTAGTCTCCGGTCTCTATATGGAGTCTAGGTGGAGCACTGATACTTCTTGAATAGTGAGGTGACCATACCGACGTAGTGAACGGATGATATTTGACTGTTGGATGAGGGTAGCGTAGTAGAGACTCTAGAGAGTAGAGGGTACGACAGATCGTGGTATCTGTCGGGGTATGCTATATAGCTTGTGTTTGTGGCAGTAAGTAATAATTAATACAAATGTGCATATTCTTATATAGTTATAGACAACCTCACACAAATCGATCTAGTCCCAAATTAAGCTCAAGAAGACTTGACTGTTATGCGTACTAGACGACAATATATACGTACTTATATAGATAAATATATACTTAAATACATAGAACAACCATAGAGTAAGGAATGTTTGATCTATGGAACAACCATGATCCAAGCACAAATATTCGAGTTCATCACACAAATATTTGCCCTGGCCGGGATTCGAACCCGGGACCGCCGGCTCAGTAGGCAGGTGTCTACAAACCGAGCCAAACGCGTCGTCGTCATAGATAGTTACTTCAACAAATCTAAAACAATGATATATAATCAAGTATAACTTTTATCCTTTTATCTTTATAATTATAATTAAGTACATAAATATTAAGCTAATACACACACCCATGCTAACAATCATATTTGCATCAGGAAGTAGGAATATTATCTAAACATTAATTGTATGTTATTATTAAATTATCGTATCTATGATAACAGATTGTAAAGAGACGGTAATAATGGAATGAATAATACATATAGATAGGTATATTTTTTAAGAACAATAGTACATTACTGCAGATGCCGCGAAAGAAGGGCTTGCCGGTGAGTAGGTATCGGATAGTGATACGAAGCCGGCAAGCCCTTTTCACGGCTATTAGGCATGTACAGTGCTTTTCTCAAACATATGCAATGAAATAAAAAAATACACCACTCAAAAAATAAATAATTCGGTTGTTTATGCCATATTCATGAGCACAGACGCCGTGTTTTAAAAAACCGGCCAAGAGCATGTCGGGCCACGCTCAGTGTAGGGTTCCGTAGTTGCTCATCCTTCACAATAGACTTAAGTTAAGAGAAAGATTTCAAGCTCTATAAAAAGGTCGTAAACGCCAAAGTAACTGTAATTACTTATTACCTTCTGGAAGCCAACTTAGGGTAGGGCGGGGCTTAAAGGTCCGCGGGTTAAAAGGTCCACATTTATTTTTTTCAAAAGATGTGTCGTCTCCGACTGTCGACGATGGCGCTTTACACACCCAGCAGCGTCCGCTTCTTACACCAGTGTCATTAAAAATTACTATACCTTACTTGTTTTTTAGGGTTCCGTAGCCAAATGGCAAAAAACGGAACCCTTATAAATTCGTCATGTCTGTCTGTCCGTCCGTGCGTATGTCACAGCCATTTTTTTCCGAAACTATAAGAGCTATAGGTACTGTTGAAACTTGGTAGGTAGATGTATTCTGTGAACCGCATTAAGATTTTGATGCAAAAATAAAATAATAATAATAAATATTGGGGGCTCCCCATACTTAGAACTGAAACTCAAAATTTTTTTTTTCATCAAACATATACGTGTCTAATGTATCTATGGATAGGTCACGGATAGGTCTGTGGCGTGTTGCCACAGCAGAAAACTCGGCGTCCGCGCTCTCCCAATGGCGCGCGTTCTAGCGACAGCCAATGGGAGGCCGCGAGCGCCAGAGAGAAAAATATGGCGAATCTTAATAAACCGTAGTTAAGTTCTCTGCGCGTTTTAATTCAATAAACTCTCCTAAATAGTGTCCTAACAGTGGTGACCCCGACGTGATCCCGGTTAATTCTGATGATATCCATAAAACAGCTATTACGACGCCGTTCGGGCTCTTCGAGTTTCCATATATGAGTTATGGACTTCGAAACGCTGGTCAAACCTTCCAGCGTTTTATTGACGAGGTCGTGACCGGCTTACATTTTTGTTACCCCTATGTTGATGACATTTTAATTTTCTCCCGTTCCGCCGAGGAACACGCCGAACATCTGCGTGTTCTTTTTCAGCGCCTATCCGAATACGGTGTAGTAGTCAATCCCACTAAGTGTGTGTTTGGTGCCGAAGAGGTTACGTTCTTAGGCTACCGTATTTCCAAAGATGGTACTCGTCCGCCTCCAGAGAGAATAACAGCTCTGCGAGATTTCCCTTTACCGAAAACGGTCGAAGGCCTCCGCAGATTTTTAGGCATGGTTAATTTTTACCGCCGTTTTCTCCCAAATGCTGCTGAACTTCAGGCTCCACTGAACAACATTCTAGCCTCGTCGCAGCTTAAAGGCGCAAAACCAGTACCATGGACTACAGATTTGGAAGTTGCATTTCAGCGATGCAAAGATCATCTCGCTGAAGCAACAACCCTGAGCCATCCACTACCTAACGCAGACCTAGGTTTTAATAATTAACTGATTTAATTAAAAAATTAAATCAACTTTCCCCCCTTGTATAACAAATAACTATTGTTATACAAGGGGGGAAAGTTGTATTTTACCCGCGAGTGTTTATTTGAAACACGAGCTAGCGAAAGAATCCTATGATTGACCACGAGCGAAGCGAGTGGTTCAAAATAGAATCCTGAGCGTAGCGAGTGTTTCTATACACGAGACGTAAAATAACTTTTCGCCCGTGTATAACACAAAACTTTTCACCTCACTACAGCGAGGAAAAAAGAATAAGGGTTTGTACTATATCTTTGAAAAATATCTACAATAATCAACCAATTTGACATTTATTAAAACTAAGGTCTAATAAGCTTTCATGTAGGTATTTTAAAGTTATTTCAGAAAATAAGCTCATGTCAAATTTTACTTTAACTGCGTTGAAACATCAAAACTCTTTCTCCACATGTGGATAAAAAGCGGGACTTCCGGTTCGTGTCCCAAGATGGCCGCATGCGTTTAAGTTTAGTTGTTCATTATTTATTCATTTTAGTTGTTCAATGTGTAGTATTGATAGCGTATTGTGCAGTGATCTAACGTATGAGTGAATAGCTAATGAAGAATTCAACTTGAAGCGTTCATAGCCCTTCCTGGGTCAAGGCCCGATAGTCCGCGTGGTTTTTTGTAAATCGCTATCACTTTACAAAAAGCACGATTTTTTCAACTCACCGTACAACGTGGTATCAATCCTCTATCTAGTCGCCTAGTGCGATTGGCAACGAGACATTGGCAGTAATGGTCGCTTAACTGTGACCGGTTGCCATTTAAAAAAAATAGAATAGAATAGAATAGATAAAAAGCGATTTTCTCAATAAATATCAAACAAACAAACTGGGCTTTCCGAGCTAGTGAGGTGAAAAAAAATAAAGTTACCTCTATTTAAAATATTTATATACATAAATATTAAATATTGGCTATAATACTAACTTTTTAAACCTGTTTTTTGGGTAAATGTATAGGTAGGTACTAAGGTTATCTGGATAAATTCGCTGGGTTTGTCTCAATAAAATGATCTATTTAATCACTATAATTAAATACCTACTAAACTACGAGCGCGACCACGCGCGAGCCCATTTCAGTCGCGCCATAGACCATACCATTGTTCCGCGCGAACTTTTGAACGCATTTACGGATTATAGTGGCAAAACAATGGGAAATAAAGCATCAAGACGTAGGTATAAAAAGTTTTCCATGTCGAAAAATTATTGCAAGAAGTCTCCTTTCACAGCTCAATTTGGTTGTAGAGAAACTCCGTTGACTGTAGAAATTGTGAGCGCTTAATTAAAAAAAATGGGCTTATTATTATATATGACGGCGCGCAGGCAAATATGATGCCGGTTATTAATAGTTTGATTTGATTATCCGATTTTCTGTGTAATTTAAACGGTTAATTTGATTTTAAGATTGTAAATCGTAATAGTAACTAGTGTTGTTTACATCAATGAAATAGTTGAGGGTAACTTTAGATAATGCTTGACATTAATGAAAATGTTGAAGGTATATTGAAATAAGAGCGGGGCACCCCGAATAGGGTAGTAGGCAGGCGCCAATCGGTGACAGCTGGTCACTTGACGGACAGCTGGGCACGAGTGTGCATGCAAACTAACCTATTGGCTCTAAATCGGTGTTTATCTTGTTAATCTTTCTTTATTTTGATTCCGAGTGTGTTTAAATAAAACCAGTGATTGTTATTTGTGATTAAAGTGATTTAATTTCTGTGTTTCTGGCATCTTGACTCCATAATGAGTGATACTGATGACGGACATTCTGTCGATCGTTCTGCTGCCTTTCCCGGTGCTTCTATATATACAATATTTACAATACACAGTTGCATTTAAACAGAGAGAGTGTACGAGTTGCAATGGCGCGTTGACGTAGCTCTGTGAGATTGTGTGCATGCGCTCGCGCGCCTATAAATTAGTTGTAGCAATGGCGCCCTCCATCACCTCGAGCTGCCGAACCCTCTGTGGATCCACCTCACAGATTGTTATTGTAGAGAGGTTGGTTTACCCGACGTCCAAAGCATGTACTATCTGACCCGGACGATGAGATCACGGAAACTATCCAAGCGATGGTCGCCGCGAACTCTCCGAACGGGGCCTCAGCGTAATCCTCGCCGGCGGGGAACTACCGCTACTTAGTTCGACCCGATTCTCTTTCCCCTCTCCTCCCGCCCTAAGTCAGACTGAATCGGTTCAGTCTATTCACGTCGCAGTCCATGCGCCCAGTGCACCCGCGTCACCCCAACCTAAATTACCCCTGTGGCGCGGAGATAATCCCATTACCGGGTTATACTCCCACACAAAGTCCGACTCCTGGTAGTGAGGGCTAACCAGCACTCATACAGTTCAAGTCATGTCTTAAAAAAAAGCGTGCGATCTTTTCGTCCGGAGCTTTGAAGATCCACGAAGATGCTGAATTGATGCTGACCGTAGATAGATTTAAACAACTATCTTTTTCGAAACAAAAAACAACCTGCCCTTCTCAGAGCAAACGTTCAGGCGTCAACCAATCGCTGTTTCTAGCGAAACAAACGTCAATCACCTATAATATTATAACATTAAAACGTAACCCGCTTTGCACCGTCCACTTAAAATACTGCGTATTGTAGTACTATTAAGTACCTATTCTGTGGTTTGATGTAGCGTCGGAAAGGTTTATGCTACCCAGTGCAGTGTCAACTGCAAATCTTATGCATTCTTTGTTATCAATGTTATCATAGCGCAGATTATTATTTGTCATAGGATTCAATAAAACACATAGAGTGTTTATATATAAAAGGTTGTTTGTTGGTTGAGCAATTTACTCAAGTCTGTCGTTGGAATTATGCTTCTTTTAATAATCATTGGTTTTATCCTGGTCCTGCTGTGTTGGTACAGCACTCGTACTTTTTCATACTGGAAGGAAAAGGGCGTGAAACACGATCCGCCCATCCCGGTGTTCGGAAACAATGCAAGGAATTTCTTCGGCAAAAGGAATAGGACGCAGATAAATGATGAGCTTTACTGGAAATATCCGAACGAGAAAATCGTGGGATTCTATCGATACACTCAACCCGAGGTCCTGATCAGGGATCCCGAGCTGGTTAAATATGTTCTATCTACCGATTTTGCGTATTTTTACGCTCGGGATTTTATCGGAGACAGCGAGGCCGGGGAGCTATTGGAGCCTTTGAGGCGAAACTTGTTGGTTTCGGAGGGCGATCTGTGGCGACTGCTGCGGTACAGCTGCACACCGGCGTTCTCCAGCGGGAAGCTGAGGGCGATGTTCCCGCTGGTCGTGGAGCGCGCGGAGAGGCTGCTGGAGGTGGCCACGCAGTTGTCCAAGAGCGGCACGCCGATCAACGCGCGAGATCTCATGGCCCGCTTCTCCATAGACTTCATCGGCGCCTGCGCTTTCGGCCTCGAGCCTGATTCTCTTAATGACGAGAATTCTGAATTCCGTAAATTGGGAGAACAGATATTACACGTAGATGTTAGGCAATTTTTCGTATTTCTCTTGAAGTTCACGTTTCCTGGAAAATTTACGAGTCTGAAACTTTACTCCAACATGGAGCGGGATTTCATGCATTTAGTTCGCGAAGTTCAAAAACAGAGGAATTACACGCCGTCACGTCGAAGCGATTTTATAGATTTATTGATGGAGATCAAAGCTAAGGGAAGGATAGAGTGCGACTCCATGTTGAAACTAAAGCCAGATGGTACGCCGGCGCGTGCGTCGTTGGAGTTCAACGATGAGCTGATGGCGGCGCAAGTGATGGTGTTCTTTGGCGCAGGCTTCGAAACCTCGTCCTCGTCCACTAGCATGACACTACACCAGCTCGCGTACAGCCCCGACAAACAGAGAAAAGTACAGGAGGAAATCGACCGAGTGCTCGCCAAACACGGTAATAAACTTAGCTGGGAAGCTGTTAACGAGATGCAATATCTGGAGTGGACCTTCAGCGAAGGAATGAGGATGGTCCCGCCGCTCGGCACTTTGTACAGAACATGTCGGCGAAAGTACACGTTCCCGGGAACAAATGTCACGATTGATAAGGATACCAGGGTGACGATTTGCATTCATGCTTTGCACAATGATCCTCTGTACTGGCACAAGCCGGAAGAGTTCCGGCCGGAGCGTTTCAGCCCCGAAGAGTTCAATGAAGCCGCAAAACACGCTTATTTTCCGTTTGGCGTTGGACCACGAGCTTGTATTGGTAAGTTGATATATTTTTGAATCTGGTATTGAAAAAGCTTTGATGTATACCTACTATATAACGGTCGAAATTAAGATTTGGAGGTGTCACAGAGCTGACGAGCCTCGGAATGTGTCCATTATGTCCCGAGCCGAGTTTCAACACAGTTCAGTAACAGGCAGTAGTTTAACAAGCGATAAAAGGTCTGGAGATTTTGGGTATAAATTAGATGGAGGAGGAGAGAAGGAGGAGTTACAATTGGTTCCGTGACCAGGATTATATATTTACCTCCATGCTGAGTGGTTATACCACTCATATTCAGGGGTTACCCGCGGTAAATTCACAATTTTCAAAGTGTTTTCAAGGGTCGATTGCAAAAAAATTGTAGATAGTTAAGGGCTTTAAATTAAAACAAAACTTGATGTATTCCTTTGCGTGACGAAAATTACCCATACATTTTGTCTGACTAACTTTCGTCACACAAAGGAAGCGATCGTGATTTTTTGTTAACTAAGCCTTTAACTATGTACAATTTTTTTGTAATCGACCCTCAAGTACGTGGTTCCTCTAACTTTTCATGCAAACCCCGTGAAAACTAAACGCAATTTAGCTTGTTATTTGGTCTTTATTTCTGTCTAATAGAATTTCGAAATACCTCATATAATAGGAGAAATTTGAACACCCGCAAAGTCCTTTTTAGAGTTCCGTACCCAATGGGTAAAAACGAGACCCTATTGCTAAGCCTCCGCTGTCCGTCAGTCCGTCTCTCACCAGGCTGTATCTCACGAACCGTGATAGCTAGAAAATTTAAATTTTCACAGATTATGTATTTCTCTAAAAACAGAACTAATTAAATGTTTAAGTGGGGCTCCCATATAACAAACTTGATCGGTTGCGTTAACTTTGCACCTTATTTGTATGCAGCGCCATACATATACCAGGTGCAAACTTAACCCTGCCAGTTAAGATGGGATAAGTGTTTGCACGGAACCGTCGGTGCGCGAGTCGGACTCGCACTTGTTCTAGGTTATATCGGTAAAGTCTCCCTGTAAAGTCCACTTAGATATGAAACTTATACCAATAAGTGATGAGATTTCCATAGGTATATATAATACCTACGTTTTATACTTTTTGAGCAAGATGTTTTAGATGTTACTCGAATTTACGCATGTTGTGCCTAGGAAAGGAATTAATATTATTCGTAAATTAACGTCTAGTACCTACTTAGTTACATGTTTATACATCGTTTTTGTTTGTACCTAGTAGGTATAGATAATCTCTTTCTTTTGATGATGATTGTTTTTCATGTGTACCGTGTAGCTGCTGAGTGATAGTTAATAAGATTATTACTGTTTATTATTTCCAGGCGAGCGACTCGGCCTGATGCAGTCGCTGGCGGGTTTGGCCGCCATTTTATCTAAGTTCACTGTGGAGCCGGCGCCGAATTCACTGAGGAAGCCCATATGGGATCCCAAGTCTAATGTAACGTCCAGCATGATTGGGGGATTACCGCTCCTTTTCAAGGATAGGAAGAAATATTATTCGTAAATTAACTTTTTATTTGTAGTAGATGTTCTACCCATGGCTTTTCATGGACTAACTGCTCACTGTTATAATAATCATGGCTCTTTTGTAAAACTAGCTTTTCAGTTTTTCGACGTTAACGAATGTAGGTGTGTTTATTTTTAAAACTACATCTAAGGCGTCCATCAAAGATAAAAAAAAATAGTAAACAATAAAATCTAAGAACATAAACCTTTAACTATAAATAAAACACGGGCTCCAGATCGGTGCCGAGCAGGAGAGGTGCCCATCAGGAGGCTGGCTGCGTTACCACGATGGATAGCCTGGGCTAGTGTTTGGTATAGGTAGGGCTGCCATCCATCCGGGTTGATGTATTTCTATTGCCGCTATAACAACGAATACTAAAAATAAAATAAAATAAATATTTAAGGCGACTCCTAAGGCCAACGTCCTTGAGGATCTGGGCGGAGCCTAAAGTTATTCCCCCCGCCGACCGTGCGCCCCCGGAACATTACTTCGTTCATAATCTCGTTGAGTGGCGTCCAAGCAGCTTCATACACTCGCATAGTCCGAGCGTGAGTTGAAGATCAACAAACCTTATACCTTATTTAAAGGCATTGAAAATCTCGAAGTAAAATAAATCATTTAAACAATGATATAATTATTTCGGATTAGGTACTAAATATCTATTTACCCACTACAGTAGAATATTAAAAATAAAATGCGTTAAAGCTATTTTCCAAAAAAACAAGTGAAATTAGCCACTTGGAAGTCTCGAATCGAAAAATACTTTTTAGTTTCTTTTGTATGTGTAGGTAACCTACCAAAAATAGTCAAAATGCCGACAAGATTCTTGATTATACGTGTCATGCAGAAATAAAAAAATACCGTTTTTTAATAAATAAATCATATCGTGACCCAGCGGATGAACCGATATTTTAACATAGTAGTGGAGGCACAGCTTTATCCCCCGGGTCATGTTGCTCTAATGAAAAGATAAACTATAAATAATAGAGCGACAAACTCAACTTTACCGTTGGAAAACGGATTTACGTCCTTTACTTATAAACAGTGATAGTTTTTTTATGACTACATTAGTAATGTTCTTAGATTTTTCCCTATACTTGTTGATATTGACGATATTTTACTAGACGATATTTTTTTTGTTTTTTTTTCTATGTTCAAGGTCAATGGATACCTACCCTATAAATGTTAATTTACTTGAGTGTCAAAATATACCGATGCTGGAAAGTAGAAATTATCTAAGCGACATTTTTGGGGACATCGAGTTTACACACTGTTGGGATCGGCAGATTTTTCTGCATCGAATGGGTTGGGTCTCGTATATAATAATATCTGTCTGACGACTTTTGTGTCGCTTATCCCGTCGGTGATTTAGAGAATCTCTACATTTTTTTTTCTACTAAATGACTTGTTTTTTGAGGTTTTTTTTTTGCAAAATGGAGATTACATAAAAAGTTTTTTGCATAATAATGAACCTTAGAGCTTTTTTACTTATTTGTCAAAACAGATCAAACAACTTGGATAATTTTTCTTTATTGCAACTCACCTTGCACTTGTTGGTTAACTGTTTTTACCGGATCGTAAAATATATTTTAATGTCGTTTGAGGCATTTTACCTATGTCTTTATGATAAAATTAACATAAAGGTAAATTATGAAAGAAAAAAATTATGTGATCCACTGCAATGTAAGCAGGACTCGAACCTGCGACCCTAAGTTTCCGGCGTAGTGCTCTACCAACTGAGCTATCATATCGTTACGTCAATCACACTAAATCTTTGATTCCATAATTCTTCGCTACTGGAGCGCCCTCTGTGTCATGTGTGTTTAAAATGCTTATGCGCATTAGCCAAAAAGTAAAAATGTGGTATTTCCACATTATTAAACAGAATCGATATAAGATTCTATAAAAAAAATAACATAGTTAGATTAAATTACCTGATTGTCGTATCTTAACTATTGGCGTTTATCCAAATTTACCTGCTTTGATACTATGAAACCATTGTCGACTATCCTTTTTTACTTTGATCGACTACTGTCGCTTATCTTGAATTGCTTGAATGACAATTGAGTCGTATTTGTCGCATAGAATGTACTAAAAAAACAAATATTTTCGTTAAATTGGTAGTTAGACAACTTTACCGGTTCTGTTTTATAAAATATCACACATTTAGTAGTAATTCAATATATTTATAAAAGCCGTAAGGCCCACCTGCGGTGTAAATCTGTGTCTGTGGCGCTAAGGCATTACTTTGGACTCGCTTGATGGACCCAAACGCCATCTCACTCAAACAGTGTCTTACGAGACGTCACTTATACCACACAGAGTTGTAGGTAGTTTTGTTATTCTTGTTAGGACAGGATATTATCTCATTGCAATTGTAAAACTTGAAATTTCACGTAGTTCGTGATTTAAAATTCCTTAATGAGTACCGAGTGACTGCAGTCTTGAGAACTCTTGTGCTGTTCTCATTAGTCATAGCTATCGTTTGCTACCATACATTAGTCTAGAACTACTGGAAATCTTTCAGCAGATCACACATAAAAATTGATAAAATTGAAATTTCACGTGATATCTGATGAATAAACCTTTAACATTTCTAAAGCAGTTTTTTTTTTGTATTTGCGTAGTTGGACCATAAGTTTTTGTCTTAGAGAACTTTAAATGTCACTTCATTCATTTTAATGTTTGAAAATAAATATTTTCCTCTAATTAAAACATGAATCGTGAGGTTTTATTGTACGATAAATAGCTTTTCATGTCTGAAATATTTCCTACAAAGGCGATTAGATAATTTTTCTTGATAATAAATCAAGAAAAATTCATGCTGATTTATGCACATTTATATATTTACCTGACTATAAAATGAGCATGCACATATATGTTGTTAACTGTGTTGATTGTTGTGTAATAGATTATACTATTTTACCTGACTAATTTCTCGGGAAACGTGTCGTTTAGATAATTTTGTCTTATTCTATTTTGACGGTCATTTTGCGTAAGCGACGCTAAATCCTAAAATATTCCATTAATAGACAAAATAACAAAAGCAACATGTAAAAAACATGATATTGTTTATATAAAATGAGCATCGTATGCACAAGGATATTGTTTACTGTGTTGATTGTTGTTTAAAATGTAGATTATACTATTTTACCTGACTAATATCTCGGGAAACGTGTCGTTTAGATAATTTTACCTAATTCTATTTTGACAGCCATTTTGCGTAAGCAATGCTAAATTTAAAATTATTCCATTAATAGACAAAATAACAAAAGCGACATGTAGAGAACATGATGTTGTTTATAATTATAAAATGCTTCATTTAAAAAGTAGGTCCACAGAATATTTAATAAATTTTTATTTTTTTTATTAAGTTCGTAGTTTTTTAGATCTCCTGTAAAGTTAGCTCCGTGTCTCTTGGATAATTTTCCTTTCCAGCGTAGATACGTTTTTTTGCGGCATAAAGAGCCGTATCTTTTTTTTACGTTAACTTAGAAGTTCGACTTTTTACAGCTTCAAGGGACTGTAGACCAAAGTACGACGTGTAGACGGTTTTAATTTCAACTCGACACCTACACGCGTTACCGAGATAAAGAGTCGTGACAGAAAGACGGACGGTCAGCAAAATGATCCTATGGGTTCCGATTTTTCCGGTAAATATACCTAAATCTATAAATAATGGGGTTTATCACTTTTAATCAGTATATATGAAGTTTAGCCGATAAAAATAAAATTTCAAGATGGAAAATGTTATTCATAATCAGGCTAGTTTTAAATATTTACCATTTTATAGTGCAAAGGTAGGTTTTGAAGTTTAAGAAGGTAATAACATATTTTGACGGTGTAATGTGATATATGAATACAATAAATAGTACTTCATGTGACTGTACACAATGAAGCGTATTAAACACGAGTGTGGGTTTATGAAACGAGCCGAAGGCAAGTTTCATAATAACATCACACGAGTGTTTTAATGCCTAATTATGTACAGTTACATATACTACTTTATCTAGCCACATATCATACGCCTCCATGATGCATTCAGAAGTCGCACATTATAACAAATATTACCCGGTAATAGCGGTAATGAAGTTTTCTGGCAGCTGTCATTGTTTTTATTTTAATTCAGAGACAAACTAGAGTCGGCCCTAACTATCATATCGTTCGATATCTTACTTACGTGTGACATTTGTCAAATTTTATTGAAAATTGACAATTCATTTCGAACTAAACGTCATCTCGATTGATATTAGAATAGAGATCAAATCAAATTTCTTTGTTTTCCAGAGATGTTCGAAATTTGAATAAATAATACTATCGAAATAAGAAATTTGTGCTAAAAAACAGTCTATTTTTATGGTGGTCATAATGTGCCGTTCTTGAACGCATCATGGAGGGTTTATGATATTTGGATAGATAAAAGATTTAATAAAATAACAAGCTTTCGATAACTGAATGTACTTATACATGACTCAAAAGTTTTTTTTTTTCAGATTATTATGCATATAAGCCTGTGCGGTCCCTTTGTCGGGTAAATGCCTCTATCTTTTTTCCACTCGTCCGTATTTAGATCAGCAATGTCGAACCCTTTTGTAATACATCCAGGTAGTCCCACCATCTCCATCGTGATTTACCGTGACGCCGAATTTTATTGGGTGAGTGTAGATTTCTTGATCTGCAGATCGGTTGACATGCGGCAAACGTGTCAGCTCTACTTTCGTTTAGCGGTTGTCTGGGTTACGTAAGCTATTTGGGTTTTGGCGTTCCTTCCAAGATCGTTTCATTGCCCTCTGGCAAACTCAGAGAGAAAAATTCTGAGCATTAGTCAAAAATCAAGTCCGGGCATTACGATGAGTCTAAATAAAGTTATATATTTTTTCATTAATTCAACTGTAATCCGATCATTAATATATGGCTTTTAAACGATATGTAATAAAAATCGGGTTTTTATTTTATAAACGGTAAACAATTGGAACAGAACTTATGGCCAGGCTAGGCCCGGCGGATATGTCAATAATTACTAACGCTCATTTAGATTTAAATATAAAGTGGGAAATTTATTGATGCAAGTATGTATTCTGAGTATATGTACAAAAATAAGCCCTCATGCCAAAATTGTCACTTGCCTTCTTGGACTAGAAAATTATTGTAATTTTTGATAATGTATTTTTATATCATAATATGCCATGTACTGTACTAGTGACGCAACGAATGTGAATACTTACAATAAATATTCGTATTCGTAAATTAGCGTTTTACCGAATATTACAATGGTATTCAAACGAACAATACTTGTTCTGCATTACGATATTAATATCTCTTAGGGTTGAATTCATAAAGATCATTAGACGTTATCATACTTAAATATCTGTATTATCAGATTTTTTTACTAACCGAAATACCTAAGGTACTCTAATATTACACAGAGAAAAAAAAACCCACACCAAAAGTGTTATTTTCTGGGAATCCTGTCTGGTGTGGGCCCATAACTGAGAATATCTAAGTATTCAAATGTGTTCGGGAATGCTAAGCAATGACAATTTTTTTATAAGTACTTAAAATTAATAGATACCTAAATACGAAAAAAACAGTTGAATTTAATTCTATATGAAAATGAGTGCTTTTTGTTATGTCGCATAGCGTAGTCGTGTGAAAAAACGAACTACACTCTCTTAAAATACACTTCAAACGCACGAAGACAGATCGAACCTCCGCGGGATCCGGTACTATAACAATTTTCCGTAACTAGATGGATCGCGAGAGCAAGTGACACAGCCTTCCCCTTCGACGGTTAGATTTACACTGAGCTCGCAGCCCGAGCACGGCCGCGCTCGCGGAAATTCAGTTTTTTTGATGCTTTATTAGACCGAATTTCCATTTTAGTAACTTTTTTAAACAATACGATTAAAGATCAATGAATTTTCAATGTTCTTGCGAAAGAGCCGTGTAAATATCACTTGTAGTTTAGAAGCCTTAGGGAATTGAAAATTGAAAACGACCCTATTTCAACATTATTTTTTACATAGTAATTATTGATTTAAAAAAAAATCCAACTATAATTTTTTAGAAGAAATAGTCAAAAATAGCATATATTTTTTTCAGATTTTTCCGTTGGCTAGATTACGAGCCTTAGGACTTTAAAAATCACCATTCCACGTACGGAGTCGCCTTAAGGGGGGCTCCCAAACAACAAACTTGTTATAGATTATATATGACGGCGCGCAGGCAAATAAGATGCCGGTTATTAATAGTTTGATTTGATTATCCGATGTTCTGTGTAATTTAAACGGTTAATTTGATTTTAAGATTGTAAATCGTAATAGTACCTAACTAGTGTTGTTTACATCAATGAAATAGTTGAGGGTAACTTTAGATAATGCTTGACATTAATAAAAATGTTGAAGGTATATTGAAATAAGAGCGGGGCACCCCGAATAGGGTAGTAAGCAGGCGCCAATCGGTGACAGCTGGTCACTTGACGGACGCACGAGTGTGCATGCATACTAACCTATTGGCTCCCAATCAGTGTTTATCTTGTTAATCTTTCTTTATTTTGATTCCGAGTGTGTTTAAATAAAACCAGTGATTGTTATTTGTGATTAAAGTGATTTTATTTCTGTGTTTCTGGCATCTTGACTTCATAATGAGTGATACTGATGACGGACGTTCTGTCGATCGTTCTGCTGCCTTTCCCGGTGCTTCTATATCAGAAGTTGGGATAGTACCTACGGGCCACTGAGCGAAAAGATGGAACTCGAAGCAAAGACAATGAAACATTCAATAATTTGTGGCTACTCTTCGAAATACTACGAACCTGACGGCTCTAAATCAGGGAACAAAGGCATTAAAACACAGCTAACAGCGTCACAGATACGAAAACGTGAAAACAAATGATGTTTGCACTGTTTTAATTGCGAGAGAAACGGACATGAAAAATTCGATTGTTTACTTCATATAAAAGAGAAACCACCGGGGTTACAACTTACCACCTCAGCGACAAAAGCCAGCAGTCAACAGCAAACCACATCGAAGATCGTTATTTGCTTCAAGAACAGCGGGACACATCGTCAGACGTTGCACTAGTGGAAGTGACCCAGAAGCGACGGAGATCTACAAGCGACGCGTGACACCGACAAATTTAAAAATCGCGTCAGGTCAGTCGTTAACTGGTCACTAGTATTCCGATATAGTGTTCACAAATAAAAGTGTAGCCAGATTCGGGGGTAGACTTGAGTTAGACTTATTCAGTTTAGTGGGTATTTGTCAAAAAAAGTATTACTAATCATGAAAGAAAGTTTATTGCACGTTTTTCTAACGATTGTTTTCGTAGTGATATAATATGACGGAACGCGAAATTTTGCTACAGATTTAGTGTTGATTAATATGACCTCTACGCAGTTTACCATTATTAAAGTTTATCATTTAAAAATTGCGCTATGAGGGTGCATCAATCATACACAGTACTTAGTAGTAGGAGCGGCTGCTTTAATAATCTACCCTCTGTTCATGATTTTCCAATTGTTCTGTAGAATTGAATTTGTTGACGTCTTGTATAGTTTCTTACTCGGCGTACTTTATCTGGCGTATAGTTTTTAGCGCCTGTAACTTCCATATGAGCTGGTGAGCTTGAGATTTGTTTAAACGATCCCAGTGTTACTTTTAACTGTGGTGATCGCTATAGCCTAAAATATTTAAACTGGAGAGACTAATAGGATTAGGAAAATGTTAGGACACAAGAATTTGAAATTGAAGTTTGATTTATCGTTTTCACTGTTTCATAATCGGTAAAGTCTTGGTAATCCAAAAATTATCATACAAAGTAAAGCTTGTTATTTAAGTGCAAATAATGATTTAATTAAAATATTTTCTTGTATCTACGTCGTGGATTAGATGTTCTCATCGTATCACAATTTAAGTGTAACTTTTTTAGATTGATTTGAGTTTCCTTTTTTTTGTCGGATTTAAGGTTAGAATGACCGAGCTTTGTGATACTGTGCTTGGAGTTTCTGTTTCAGGAAAAAAATACGCGAACTTAGCAGCAGTTATCAGCGACGCCACGGGTCGTCTGCTTCAGCTGCCACGGTTCGAGTCGTGACGGAAAGAACTGCTAGGCCAGCGACAGGGCGACTTCACTGAGAAAAAAGTTACAGCCCGACACAAAAGAGTAGAAAACGGATGAAAAAGGAACTAAAATTTTTCATACAAAATTGTTACCATATTCAAGCACTTTACGTCGAAAATGTGACAGTTGCGAAGGAAGTGGCGCCCTCATTTATTTTCTACTCTTTTGTGTCGGGCGTAACGTGTAAGGCGTCGACACACCATATGAGGCAATCTGGTGAGAAGTTTTCATTTTGTTTCGATCTGTGACGTAGGCCTTAAAGTGGATAATTTTGACAGCTTAGAGACTGACGTAACCGGACATAGACTTAGATTCTGTTAGAGAGCAGTCGGCACGAGACATAGAAACTAGTGCTTCTTACGATAAAGGCAGGTTCGATAGCACCAAAGCCAAAGTTAAGATTAAAGTAGGTGTTACGTACTTTTAGAAAACCACGAGCGTAACTAAACAAAATTAGATTCAAAATTTAAGCGCCATATTTAGTGGTTGAGTTGTTGGATGGCCATTGGCGATTGATACCTACTGAAGGCTCTCAATTCTAATAGAACCTACAAGTACGCACACGATCGCGTGCGTGCTATGCCAGTGTTATGTTCCATTAGAGTTGAGCGCCGGACTAGAAGGCCCTATTAATCAGGCTAAGACAGAATGTCCGATGACGGCGATGGTTAGTAATTGTGATTTCAAATACCATGCTTGCTTGTAATAACGCCCCCATCTTTGTTTATGTGTAACACCGTCACGCCTATGTGGCAACGATGGGCCTGCGTGGATCCACCTAGTATGTGTGACACTCACTAGGCCTGCGTGGCACCGACAGACCTGTGTGGCTCCGACTGGCCTGTGTGGCTCCGATTGGCCTGTGTGGCTCCGACTGGCCTGTGTGGCTCCGACTGGCCTGTGTGGCTCCGACTGGCCTGTGTGGCTCCGACTGGCCTGTGTGGCTCCGACTGGCCTGTGTGGCTCCGACTGGCCTGTGTGGCTCCGACTGGCCTGTGTGGCTCCGACTGGCCTGTGTGGCTCCGATTGGCCTGTGTGGCTCCGACTGGCCTGTGTGGCTCCGATTGGCCTGTGTGGCTCCGACTGGCCTGTGTGGCTCCGATTGGCCTGTGTGGCTCCGACTGGCCTGTGTGGCTCCGACTGGCCTGTGTGGCTCCGACTGGCCTGTGTGGCTCCGATTGGCCTGTGTGGCTCCGACTGGCCTGTGTGGCTCCGACTGGCCTGTGTGGCTCCGACTGGCCTGTGTGGCTCCGACTGGCCTGTGTGGCTCCGACTGGCCTGTGTGGCTCCGACTGGCCTGTGTGGCTCCGACTGGCCTGTGTGGTTCCGACTGGCCTGTGTGGCTCCGACTGGCCTGTGTGGCTCCGACTGGCCTGTATGGCTCCGACTGGCCTGTGTGGCTCCGACTGGCCTGTGTGGCTCCGATTGGCCCGTGGGGCTCCGACTGGCCTGTGTGGCTCCGACTGGCCTGTGTGGCTCCGACTGGCCTGTGTAGCTCCGATTGGTCTGTGTGGCACCGACTGGCCTTTGTGGCAACGACTGGCCTGTGTGGCCCCGATTGACCTGTTCCTGACTAGCCGTTAGCATACATCTGACCACTGTGTGTGGTAAACATTGGGTCAGGGTGACCGAGTAGTGAATAAAGTCAACCATTGTCTTTTACTTGTCCGCAGGTGCTGAAAGTGTTGAGGCACATACATCTGCACACGAGGACGTGTGAATACGCAGGACGGCCGTGACGGCGCGCAGGCAAATATGATGCCGGTTATTAATAGTTTGATTTGATTATCCGATGTTCTGTGTAATTTAAACGGTTAATTTGATTTTAAGATTGTAAATCGTAATAGTAACTAGTGTTGTTTTACATCAATGAAATAGTTGAGGGTAACTTTAGATTTGAGATGATGAGACATTAATAAAAATGTTGAAGGTATATTGAAATAAGAGCGGGGCACCCCGAATAGGGTAGTAAGCAGGCGCCAATCGGTGACAGCTGGTCACTTGACGGACAGCTGGGCACGAGTGTGCATGCATACTAACCTATTGGCTCCCAATCGGTGTTTATCTTGTTAATCTTTCTTTATTTTGATTCCGAGTGTGTTTAAATAAAACCAGTGATTGTTATTTGTGATTAAAGTGATTTTATTTCTGTGTTTCTGGCATCTTGACTTCATAATGAGTGATACTGATGACGGACGTTCTGTCGATCGTTCTGCTGCCTTTCCCGGTGCTTCTATATATATATATAAATCGCATTTTTTCCCCGGACGTGTCCGATAATAATATTACTTACCTATTAAATAAAAATTGGGCAAGTGCGAGTCCGACTCGCGCATGAAGGGTTCCGTACCTATATATATATATATAGGTACCTACCCAATTTTTATTTAATAAGTAATATTATTATCGGACACGTCCGGGGAAAAAATGCGATTTACCACAACGCTCAATGGCCGGGTTTTTTTTAAGTCTGTCCGAGTTCGGCGAATTTAGAGATGGCAGCCCTATAGGTATAGGTAGAGGTAATAAATAGGCATGAGCCAGCTCTCTGGTCGTGCGTCGCATCGTCAAGACACATCGCCAGTTCCTGCACCTCTAGCACAACACGACTGTGACACGCGTTATATTACCTCTCTTTCTGTGCAGTTTTGTGAGAGAGTGACGGTGACGCTAATTCGCGCGACATGAGTCGCGAAGCATAGTAGTGCTAGACAGGCTGGTATATTTTTTTGGCACTTTGTCGTCGTGGTATTTAGTGAACGAGCGAACGAAGCGTTTCAGCTGGCCCAAAATTCTTTCGAAAGTCCGGATTGTTCAGCTGAAAGGTTACTCCGATTCTCGAAATGCTACCGTCGTATAGTGCCGTCCCGCTCACCCAAATATACTTTGACAGCAGATCGAGAGGGACGGCACTATACGATTGTCGGATTTCGAACATTGTAGTAGCCTTGTAGTAGCCCTTCTGTTCCCGCCTACAGGCCTTATTGTTCAACCAATTTTCGTGAAATTTTGTGGAAAGGTTCCTTAATTACATAGAACTTTTTGTCGATACAGATTTTCGATTTTTTCAAAATAGCGGTGCTTATTTATTTAAACTTTATTGCACAGAAGAAAAACTTAACGTACAAAAGGCGGACTTAATGCCATGGGCCATGGGGCATTCTCTACCAGTCAACCTTAGGGCAAAGCAGAAAAAATGTAGGCGGTGCATCCAAGCAACATAATAACATACATTTCATACCTAATTACATACAATTAAAATACTCACAATATATATTACATATATTTATTATTACATACATATACATAAAACACACATATAAATAGATACATACATACATTTATGGGGGTTGAAAACATTTTTTTTTTAATTTCAGCCATTTCAAAACTGGCTGACTAGATAATATAAATCTCGTAAATAGTGAAACACAGCTTTATTTATTAAAATCCTAGATTTGCATTGAAAATCAGTTTTCTCAGGAAAAATCTTAATAGAGTGATGTATGCGTCTTTTGTTTTGTATGAGCGCACGGCGTCATGCCAGTCCGGTGCCATCTGTTGGCAAATGTTGGCTGGTAATTTCCTTTGTCCTCTCATCACACCGAAATGACTGGACAGATTTTATCAAATTTTGTGACAGGGACAGCTGGACATCCAGAGATGGTTGTAGGATAATTTTTACCTGACTACGGTGTAAAAAAATTACGCGTAGCTTACGAAGTTGCGGGCACCATCTAGTATTATCATAAAGTTATGTTTCGTCAAAAGAAGATTCACTATTTGCGATTGATTTCATAAGCGCTTAAGTTTTCAATCCACGCCATGTTGGGGATATTTAGTGTTGCTAATTTATTTTACTGGTATTTTCGTTGTAAGTCGTTGAATGTCACTGAAGTGAAAGACAGAGCTAAATATTTCTCAATTTTTGAAATAATGTTCCCATATCCATAATAAAGTTTAAAATCCGTACCGTACCTGAGAGGTATATACAGTACGTCATAAAAGAGTATAAATTAAAAAGTGGCAATACTGTAGTGTCGTCCCTTTCTAATCAATCTAAGAAAAACGGGATGACAAGATAGAGTATTGCCACTTTTTAATTTCTACACTTTCTTGTCAGACATACAACTTAGTGCATATCCACAACGATGCAAGAGAAGTTTATTTTAAATGCGATTCAATGTTTATTTCGGAAGAACGAAGGATTGACTAGTATTGTAATTATTAACGTTTTCACGACCAAGAACCCGCCTGGTGGGCGCTCGTAACCTATACTCAGCTGCCGGCCCATCTAGCAGGCGGATTGTAATGTAATATACAAGCTCTGTCGGCATCTGTGGTGGGTGCGCCCACCACGCGGGTTCTGTCGGTGTCTGGTGTAGTTTATTTTTTACCTGGTCGTGAAAGTGTCAAAATTTTGAAATAGTTTGTTGAAATACCGCTACTGACATTTTATAATGCACATACACAACGTATGAACATTTTATTGTCGTATGAAAGCTGTATATAGCACCACTGTCCCAGGGATTAACCGCAACTTGTCAAGCTATAGCGCGCTGTTCACTGGACGTAAGCGCGGTGACGGCATGTTGTCCACGCGCCGCTAGCTAGTAGTTTGTTAAGCAGGAGCGATGCCGTTACGGAGTTGATAGGTGTGTTCATCATCATCATTTCAGGCACTGCTGGATGCAGGCCTCCTCAATAGACTTCCACATGGGCCGGATAGCAGCGATCCGCATCCAACGAGTCCCCGCAACTCTAGCCAGGTCGTCCGACACTGCGCTTGCCAGTACGTGCTCTCCACTGGAGAACCTTTCTGCTTCAACGGCCATCGGTTCTTCGAGCAACGTGCCCCGCCCATTGCCGCTTCAGCTTGCTTACCCGGTTTTTATGTCGATGACCTTGATTCGTCTACGAATCTCCTCATTTCTGATTCGATCTCGTAGAGAAATCCCGAGCATAGCTTTTTCCATAGCTCGCCGAGTGACTCTGAGCTTCCTTAAAAGGCCCATAGTTGTTTTAGGTGTGTGTTGCAGCTTCGAATTTCGTACAAATAATACTGCATGTCTCGAGTTGAGGCAGTGCCGATCCGGTGCCAAGCGATTAGGTGTAAAACAGGGTTAAGAAAAATTATATATTAAAAATAAAATTGTATATTCGGTAATAAAACAATATAAACTGGATTTTTTTACAAGTTAATTGCACTTTTTCTTACATGCTACATGATTTATTGTTGATGGCAGTGTATAATTTAGTTGTTCTTGAAGGCGGGTGGCCTCTTCTCAACGAAAGCAGTCATGCCCTCTTTGCGGTCCTCCTGAAATAAATAGGAAAAGGAATTTTATTAGTATCTACATATAATGGCACCATCTGAGGATTAAATTAAATTCTGATAATATAAAATAAGTAGAAATATGTGAATATCACTACAAAGTGTAAAATAAAGTCGCTTCCTGCGTATGCTTAGATCTTTAAAACTACGCAACACGCAACGGATTTTGATGCGTTTTTTTTTTATTAGACACAATACAAGAGGAAGGTTTATTAGGTAATTATATCAATCAAAATAACACAATACCTCGTGATGCGCTTCGTAAGAATTTCAAATTTCAACAGTAATTTCTGAGTTTTAAAGCCCTCCAAATGTAGTTAGTCCCATAAAGACATCTGCACGTTTTGCATAACTGGGACACGCGACTCTGTCGCGCCACAAATACTATCTGTCACTTTCCTTTCAATACCGTGCGAGCGTGACAGGTGATGCTAAGTCTGGCGACAAAATATGCTAGCCCTGTTGATCCCAATGAAAAAGTTTAGTCTTGATTGATATCTTAAAAAAATTACATCATGCTTATTACGGGCCTATGTGCACTTTTGCCGTTAGAACGCAACGGAGTTTGGCTGAACTGTAAAGTGCATTTTGGACGCAGTTCTAGTGCAGTTGATATTAACTGCATCGAATCAGCAGCTTAGATGCAGTTATGTCAACTGCACTAGTCTCTTTTAGAAGGTTCCAAAGCTTACCGTGGCGAAGGGGCCGTAGAACACCTGTTTCTCGAACTCCAGGCCACTACGCAGCCTGGTCTCATAGGCCACGTTGACGGCCTTCTTGACTATGAGCTAGACAATCTCTTCTAGAAGGTTCCAGAACTCACCGTGGCGAAGGTGCCGTAGAACACCTGTTTCTCGAACTCCAGGCCACTACGCAGCCTGGTCTCATAGGCCACGTTGACGGCCTTCTTGACTATGAGCTAGACAATCTCTTCTAGAAGGTTCCAGAATTCACCGTGGCGAAGGTGCCGTAGAACACCTGTTTCTCGAACTCCAGGCCACTACGCAGCGTGGTCTCGTAGGCCACGTTAACTGCTGTCTTCACTAAGAGCTAAAAAATCTCTTCTAGAAGGTTCTAGAACTCACCGTGGCGAAGGTGCCGTAGAACACCTGTTTCTCGAACTCCAGGCCACTACGCAACGTGGTCTCGTAGGCCACGTTGACGGCCTTCTTGATTAAGAGCTAGATAATCTCTTCTAGAAGGTTCTACAACTCACCGTGGCGAAGGTGCCGTAGAACACCTGTTTCTCGAACTCCAGGCCACTACGCAGCGTGGTCTCGTAGGCCACGTTAACTGCTGTCTTCACTAAGAGCTAAAAAATCTCTTCTAGAAGGTTCTAGAACTCACCGTGGCGAAGGTGTCGTAGAACACCTGTTTCTCGAACTCCAGGCCACTACGCAACGTGGTCTCGTAGGCCACGTTGACGGCCTTCTTGATTAAGAGCTAGATAATCTCTTCTAGAAGGTTCTACAACTCACCGTGGCGAAGGTGCCGTAGAACACCTGTTTCTCGAACTCCAGGCCACTACGCAACGTGGTCTCGTAGGCCACATTGACTGCCTTCTTGGCCATCTTGACGATGAGCGGGGAGTGTGTGCCGATGCGCTCGGCCAGCTTGATCGTCTCTTCTAGAAGCTTCTCGACGGGGAACACGCGGCTCACCAGGCCTGAAGAACATTGAAAATACAAAAACCCTAATAATAATTGTTAAATCTTTCATAAGACATTTCATTGTATAATTCCTGACGCAAAGGTTCTATCGGGATTCAGTGGCAACCCGGCGAGCGTGATGGACATCTATGAATTGGGGAGGAGGAGGGGCGAGATTTCCGATTTAGGGTACGAGGTAGGTTAGTTTAGTTTTAATACTTACGATTTTTATCATCATCATCATTTCAGCCACAGGGCGTCCACTGCTGAACATAGGCCTTTCCCCGAAATTTTATGATTATGAAAAAAAACATACAACATGTGGAGCCTTTCCTGACAATATTAGGTGAGTGAATGCATTTTTTTCAATATCCTGCTAATATTAAAAATACCGTAATCAGAGGCTCCGAACCATAGGTCTAGGATTGTAGGATTGGATACTTAATTCCCGGTAACGCGTGTCTTGACGAGTAAAAGCTAGACTGACACAATACCACGGATTTTCGATCAGAAGAGACTAAGTGTGAATGTGCACATAGGATTAGTTGAGTAAACTTTGAGGTGGGAGGAAATTTTGAATTAGGGTGTAGTTCTTCTAAGAGTTGTTGTGCCATCCTCGAATGCTTTCCGTTTTGTACGAAGAAGAAGTTTTGTTTTGTAGATGAGGCGGCTTACCCATTTTCTCAGCTTCATGTGCGTCGATGAAGTTCCCGGTGAGCACAATCTCCATGGCCTTAGACTTGCCGACGTAGCGCGGCAGCCGCTGGGTGCCGCCGGCGCCGGGGATGGTGCCGATGTTGATCTCGGGCTGCCCGAACTTGGCCTTCTCTCCTGCGTAGATGATGTCGCATAGCATGGCCAGCTCGCAGCCACCGCCGAGCTGGAGTCATGGGAAAAACATGAGAACTGGACGTAGTCTAGTTAGAGTAACTTATCTCAAATGAGCCATAAACATGGCACCAAGTCTGTAACTGCAGGTGAGTATGATGCCCACACACCCACCCCACAATAAGCAATTAACAGGGACAGGCTCATCGAAAAGCGCATACCATACTTACGTAACTCCCTGCGTCTATTAGGATGGCGAAAAATATAAAAAAAGTATAAAAAATCCTTACTAAAATACCACCTTGACAGTATTTAATTTCGCTCCAGTAGCGTAAAGGATTAAGGGATGAAAGATTTGGTGTGACTGACGTAGCGGTCGAATAGCTCAGTTGGGAGAGCAATGCGCCGGAAACGCAGAGGTCGCGGGTTCAAACCCCGCTTCGATTGTAGTAGATCGCATTCAATTTTTCTTTCTTATTTACCTTTGTGTCATTATTTATAAAAAAATAAAAATGTGGTATACCACATAAAAAATATGGATCGATAAAAAGATTCTATACAAGTATTTAATTTGATAATTGTATAGATATTTGCCTAGTACCTATATCTAGTTATTAATTAAGATTTCTATAGATATATTATCATATTGTATAGATAGACTCACGGATCCCACAGTCAAACCGTGTGTGTCAGCTTTGTGTGATGATGTACCTAGTGATATGTACTTGTCATTTAAATAAATCATCATCCTCCTAGCCTTTGTCCCATATCTTTGTAGAGAGTGAATTCTCAATCGGGGTCGGCTACCTAAATCCCAAGATGTGGCGTAGGCACTAGTTTTTACGCAAGCAACTGCCATCAGACCTTCCAACCCGGAGGGGAAACTAGGCCTTATTAGGCTTAGGTGGTTTCCTCACGATGTTTTCCTTCACCGAAAAGCGAGTGGTAAATATCAAATGACATTCCGTACATAAGTTCCGAAAAACTCATTGGTACGGGCCGGGTTCGAACCGGCGACCTCCAGATTGAAAGTCGCACGCCCTAACCACTAGGCTACCATCGCTCTTGTCATTTAAATAAATATAATAATAAAATAATAATTTAACCTTTCGACCGCTCAGCTCGTCGATGGCAAACTGTGTCCCTGACGGCAAGCTAACAGTAGATAGTATGACATTGTATAGCGGCGTCATGAAAAACTAGGTAATATAATTTATATATTTTCTAATTACAATTGTTATGTGGCGGCATGGATAAGGAGGGTGGATAGGGTTTGAACGTTCACCCAATGGTGAAATAATGCGAGGTCGACTCACAGCGAATCCGTTGACGGCGGCGATGATGGGTTTCCCGCAGTTGGAGACGTCCTCCCACTCGCGCAGGAAGCCCCCCTTGGTGTTGTCGGAGTAGGTGTTGTTCTGCATTTCCTTGATGTCGGCGCCGGCCGCGAACGCCTTCTCGTTACCTGGAAACGTAATACTGTCTTACCAACATTGACTTAGAGTCTGACTAACCCTACCAACATTTAAAAGTCTGACTTCCACAATTACTGCATATACACACAGGGTGATCGATTCAAATGGGTCAGTAGGGAGAAAACGAAAACTATAAGAGATAGAGAAATCTTTTCTTAGGAACCATGGCGACGAATTTAAATTTAATAGACTACATTTTTTTTTTATAAATTTCATACATAACTGGGAATAGAACCTGCTTAAATTTCTGTAGGTAATTGCATGTCGTATTGTAACATTCTTTACAGCGGTTTTGTCCGGGTTTTGTATTGAAATTATGCAGGAGACTTATAAAAAAAATGCAGTTTTTATTGAATCTTAAATCGACTTACCCATTTGGATTAATCGCCCGGTATAATAAAGGCATCGGATAATCGGATGCTTTTATACCTAAACTTTGGCGCCGGCTTTGTTGTTCAGCTGTATAAGGCGGCTTTTTTGAGGTATGAGTGAGAGAGCAATAGGATTTTGTCAACTTTAGGTAAATATCCACCTGAATTTCCGAACCCTTTAATAAGTTCTATTAATGGATACTGAGATATATAATCGGTAGCCCTCAACCCGAGTTGTTTCGGCATTTTGCCTCAGAGCTGTCAACGCCATTTTTAACGTTAATCGGCAGATGCAATTAATGGATGCACACGGGGCATCCATTAATTGCAATCTGTTTAGTGTTTTTACAGCTAGGGATTGTGCGCGAACCTTCAGACTGATCTTTGTTTTCCGTGCCATAGACAGACAATTTCCAGTTCATTTAGCAGGTCGCTATGTGTATCTCACTTATGGAGCATCTGATAGCTGCTCTACGAAGTAGCTTTTCAACGTCTGCTATTCAAAATTTAAAACTTTCCTGTAAGTAGGCGTCAAGGGATTCATGTCAGATTCATAAAGCGGTTTGCATAGCGGGTTTAGCGTATTAGGTCGGTTCAATTGTTTTACCAATAAGTTACGGCCTGACCCAGATTTATGAAGGACGGTTAAGTATGAGGCTACTAGTGACAAGTTACCAGTGAGCACGATGGCGGCAATGCTCTCGTCAGGGTCGAAGTCGCGGACGGTCTGACAGAGTTCTACGAAGAGGGGCTTGCATAGCGCGTTGAGAGCCTTGGGGCGGTTCAGTATGAGGCTACTAGTGACAAGTTACCAGTGAGCACGATAGCGGCAAGCTGTCGTCGGCGTCAAAGAGGCGGACTACGAAGAGAGGCTTGCATAGCGCGTTGACAGCCTTGGTACGGTTCAGTATGAGGCTACTTGTGACAAGTTACCAGTGAGCACGATAGCGGCAAGCTGTCGTCGGCGTCAAAGAGGCGGACTACGAAGAGAGGCTTGCATAGCGCGTTGACAGCCTTGGTACGGTTCAGTATGAGGCTACTTGTGACAAGTTACCAGTGAGCACGATAGCGGCAAGCTGTCGTCGGCGTCAAAGAGGCGGACTACGAAGAGAGGCTTGCATAGCGCGTTGACAGCCTTGGTACGGTTCAGTATGAGGCTACTTGTGACAAGTTACCAGTGAGCACGATAGCGGCAAGCTGTCGTCGGCGTCAAAGAGGCGGACTACGAAGAGAGGCTTGCGTAGCGCGATGAGAGGCTTGGGACGGTTCAGTATGAGGCTACTAGTGACAATGACAAGTTACCAGTGAGCACGATGGCGGCGATGCTCTCGTCAGCTTCGAAGTCGCGGACGGCCTGACCGAGTTCTACGAAGAGGGGCTTGCATAGCGCGTTGAGAGCCTTGGAGCGGTTCAGTATGAGGCTACTTAGTAACAATGACAAGTTACCAGTGAGCACGATGGCGGCGATGCTCTCATCAGCGTCGAAGTCGCGGACGGCCTGACCGAGTTCTACGAAGAGAGGCTTGCATAGCGCGTTGAGAGCCTTGGAGCGGTTCAGTATGAGGCTACTAGTGACAATGACAAGTTACTAGTGAGCACGATGGCGGCGATGCTCTCGTCAGCGTCGAAGTCGCGGACGGCCTGACCGAGTTCTACGAAGAGGGGCTTGCATAGCGCGTTGAGAGCCTTGGAGCGGTTCAGTATGAGGCTACTAGTGACAATGACAAGTTACCAGTGAGCACGATGGCGGCGATGCTCTCGTCAGCGTCGAAGTCGCGGACGGCCTGACCGAGTTCTACGAAGAGGGGCTTGCATAGCGCGTTGAGAGCCTTGGGACGGTTCAACTGGATGAGGCCGACGTTCTTCTTGGTGCCGACCACCTCGGTTTTGATGTTCTCGTACGCTGGTGCTGCAATAAAAATAATAATGAAATATAAGGATTGATTTAAAAAATAGGTGGATACTGGCGTAGCTAGCCCAAGACGGGCCCTGCACCGTCAAACCATGTCGGGGCTCGGGGGCCCCCGCCGACGGGCGAGGGCACACAAATCGTGGCGCCTGTTACCCGGGGGGCCGTTTCATTAATACGACTGATTGTGGTTGTTTGATTATAAAACAAACTACATGAGAATATAGCTTGTATTCCAGTTATATGGCAATGTAATATCTATCTAAAGCTGTGGTGCTGTTAGAAAAGTGTGTAGTTTGGTATTGTTAAGATCTTATCGTTCAAATACTGTCATTGATCAAGTAAATATATTGAAATTAATAAGCCGTTTTGCATGTCATTCTCAAAGTGGAGCAATTTGAACGCCAACGGCTGGAAGACCAGGATGCCAAGAGACATATCCGCAAGACTCAACCGAAGCCCTCCTACACTTACACTTACGACCTTTCTGGACAACTTCATTGCGTACCTTGTAATCGCATATTGAAGACGAAGTTTGGTTTTGCGAGTCACATCAGAGCCTTTCATAACCCGGACACGAATAATTGACGGAGTCGCTGTCGCCGGACACGGCGAGGAGGACTATATATCTATATATAATTCCACACCACAGAAATAAAGATATGATATTATATATGAGTTACTTTTTAAATTCGCGTTTACAATAAAGTATTAATTAGTTTCTGCCGTACACACCTACATTTGGCGACATTCATCTCAAGGTTACTTTTAACAAATAACAAAAGTAGTGCCGCGCTACCAGATAAGATAAACAATACTTTAAAATCATGAATGTCAAGGTCGTCCGTTGTCGGCAAGTCGATTTGGACTTTACTCATTTGACGTAGACTATTATTTTGTTTGAATATGGCAAATAAAGTGTCATCATCATCATCATCATCATATCAGCCAATAGACGTCAGCTGCTGGACAAAGGCCTCCTCCAAAGTTCTCCACAACGATCGATCTTGCGCCGCCCACATCCAATTTCTGTCCGCAATCCTAACCAGGTCGTCGGTCCACCTTGTTGGGGGCCCACGCTGCGTCTTCCGGTCTGCAGTCGCCACTCAAGAACCTTTCTGCCCCAAAGGCCATCGATTCTACGAGCAATGTGCCCCACCCACTGCCACTTAAGTTTGGCGACTGTCTGAGCTTCTACAACCTTGGTTCTCTTGCGTTTCTCACCATTTCGAATTCGATACCGCAAGAAAACTCCGAGCATAGCTCGCTCCATTGCCCTTTGAGTTGTAAGCGACCACGTTTACAATGGACGAACTAGTGTAATGAAACGTTTTTCTGACATCACGAGCTATCTGCTCCACCCAGGCCAGCAGTCAGTGTCTGTTGTATCCAGGCATGCATGGATACAACACACACACAAATAAATACGTAAGAAACATATTAAAATCTTTCCTCAGAGATCACTGATCAAATTACAGATCGGTGAAAAAAAAAAAATTTTGTTAGTGTTCGGACCAGCAATTGGTTTATGATATGTAGGTATTTATTTATTTATTTAATCTTTATTGCACAAAAGAAAACTTATCGTACAAAAGGAGGACTTAATGCCATGAGGCATTCTCTATCTTTGTCTATTTTTCATTTCATTTCATTTCATAGTGCTTAAATGAATGAACCCACCAAAGCGCCCTGAACTCCGGCCGATCAAGACATATTGGGGTCTAGTGAAGGGGCGCTTAAAAAAAAGCAACAAGGAAACAAAATATGCATGTGACCAAATTCAAAAAGCAGTGGCGTTTAGTAACCATCTGTATCTGTGACCACTGTGCAAAAGTAAGATTGAATAAAATTACGTTAATAATATGTATCGTATATAACGGTATTCCTAAGGCATTCTCTACCAGTCAACCTTAGGGCAAAGCGGAAAAATTGTAGGCGGTGCAACTAACTTACACATAAGTAACAAAACATAATTATAATCATTATAATATTATAGGTAGATATTATGTTACATTACCACGCATGTACTGAATACAGAGTACCATATTTACATATATGTAGTTTGATATTGTAATTTCAAGTAGGGAACAGACTGTTAAAGTGAAACATGCAGTGGATTTTGTACTTAGCAGGGCTTTACAAACATCAAGGAAAAGACAAAACAACATGAGATACATTAAAATAACAGACAGAGGTAAACAACAGGCGGTCTTATCGCTAAATAGCGATCTCTTCCCGACAAACTTTAAGTAGCAGAGTAGTTAAAATTAATGATTGAATTTAGTAGGCTTTATGATGTGTCAATTCAATAGATATAATGACGTTATTATCGTTGGTTCAACGAATTTTATACCCGCTTTTTGTATTATAAGGTTTTCTTTTGTACAACAAACATTCAATAAATAAATGTATCAGTTGACCAACATAGGTTTTCAAAGGTACTTAGAGCGCGTTTCCACTGAATCGGAGCGGACAGTGATCCTCCCTGTTTCAGTGGAATTGCACCTTTATCTTTCTTAGACATTATCACCTCTATAAACATGAAGATAACTGATGGCATGGGCTTAGTTATCAAAATAATAATGTGTCAAATAAATAAGTGGATTGGATTTCTACCTAGTTGGACTTAATCAGAATAACAAGGCAGCAAATTATAGTAGGGTTTTGTTCTGTCTGTCAGCTCACATTCGAGTTTTACACCTGTCTCGCTCGCTCTTACGCAATCCAGATAAGAACCTTTCAGTTCCACACCTAAATCGCAATCTGAGAGATCACGTACTGTAAATTATTTAGAGACAGCTGAATCAATTTATTGTTGTAAGGTTGTATGTGTTGTCTTTGCATCTTCATCCCACCTATACAGCTATTTATGGTAGATGGCTACCAGGGTATGGGTACAGACTAATTTTTCAAGTTTTTTGAGTTCTGCACTACCAAAAGGTTGTCTGGAAGAGATCGCTCTTTAGCGATAAGACCGCGTTGTTTACCTCTAATTGTAAATTCTTGCATTGTATTTCTCCTGTATGTTTTATGAGGTGAGCAATGAAAGAGAACTTGTATTGTATTCCTCAGATAATAGCATGACGAAAAATGTATTTTGAGGATGTCAATTGATTTCATTTTTTAATGGAATTCTTACTTATATGAGATTAGTTTGAACCACATAACAATCATCGCCAATTGAGACAATAAAGTTAATTTAATTTAATATACACTTTATTTCTACACCATAAGGTGTAATTCTAAATGTTAAATACTTAATGAACTGTCTTCAATCTGCATTCAAACGATGGTAGGTACTGTTTCATATACTGACGTATGAGGTTGGCCATTTCCCGGCCGATAAATGCGGCTGAGGAGTATGATTTACGTAGATGTACACAAGCAAAACAGCGATAAGGGTGCCATATGCCAGGGTTCAAACCTCAAAAATAGAAGGCATATCTCCAAATATAATCTTTTACTTGCAAATAGCATGTCTTTGCACAAGAAGATAATTGTTCTTTAATTTCTTTAATGTATTCGTATATTTTACCTGCACTATAGAACTTCACCAAACCGGTATTCGATGCTGCTGCGAAGCGGCCTCCGTTGAGAACATTCTTGCCGAGCAAAACGCGTGTTACAGCACCAACGGAAGCCATTTTTATATAATACTGTATAATCTAGTCCTGCCGGCTTCTATAAATGAAATGAGCCGATAAACGAAGTAATAAGAAAACTTCGTTGAACTTTGGTACCTACAGTGATAAAATGATAAGAAATAAGAAACAAAAAGTAAGGATTGTCAAAATGAAAGAGAAAGGATGAGAAAAGGGAGACAGATGTTAGTATTACTTCGATAAGTTGAAAAGCTACCTCACCAGCTACATCCGATATCAAATGTGTTACGTGCTTAAATTTGGTAGGGTATCATTTTATGACACACTTCATTCTACGCATTATAATTACTGTTGTTTTTTTTAGTTAATAAAATGTTAGTTCTCGTAAAATTAATAAAACTAATAGTTGAATATTATTATAACTGTTTTGTGATTATTTCTTTAAGCTTTCTTGAAATTTTTAAGGGAAAGTAAATGTTTTACTGAATAGATTACAGATAAATAAAAAAGTTAATGGTTATTGTTAAGAACCTGAAGGGCTACTCCGATGCTAGCTAGTAATTCGACCGTGAAATATTGCCGTCCCTCTTGATCTTCTGTTAAAGCATATTTGACTGAGCGGGACGGCAATATACGACGGTCGAGTTTCGAACATCGGAGTAGCCCTTCGGATTGAAAGTACACGAATGACGAAACGAAACGTTTTTTTGATGTAAACAAAGAAATTAAATAAATATTAGTGTAGGAAAAAATATTATTCAGAATTATAATACGTAAAGGAATTATTAAAGCCTATGAGAGAACGATAAAAATGTTGGCGAATAATAAATTGAAATATTTCATTCTAACCGGCGATCCTGGTTAGGTACCTCTATAACCTAAAAGTTTCCACCTCTCTCTTTAACCCTTAATTTCTAAGTAAGATACTTTTACAGGCGTTGGGAAAACGACACTAACGAAAAAACTATGTGTAGCAATTCAACAATTAGGTGCACAAGCATCTGGTTTTTATACTGAAGAGGTTAGAAAGGACAAGGTTCGGATGGGGTTTGATGTGGTGACCCTGGAGGGAGAAAGAGGCCGCTTAGCGCGAGACCAGAGTCTTTTGACGGAACCCGTGAAGTGCAACGTTGGGAAGTATGGAGTTCTGGTGCCTGAGTTTGAAAGTATTGCCTTATATTGCTTAAGAAAGGTAAATACCATGTTATGCCTTCCTAACATTAATAATATGTTAGGCGCTCGTGCTCCTATCTTTTTTTAACTGACAGCTGTAGTTATGAAAGCACTTATCTAGTGGACTGCCGGTTTCTTGAGTTTTATTAAATTCTTTGCCTGCTTGAGAACATTTTAATAATTAAATAACTGGAATTGTTTAACATCATATCAGAGGTACAAGGAATGCCGATGAAAACGAAGGCCATGAAATAATTCCTATTTGTCTAACACTTTCACAGCCAACAACCCGCCTGGTGGACTGAACTTTAACTCAGCTGCGGATTATACTATAAATCTGGCGGCCTCTGTTGTTGCCTGGGGTGTGGTTGCGCCTACCTACAAGATTTTGTTGCTTTCTGGGGTTATTTAGATTTTTTACCAGGTTGTGAAAGTGTTCACCTCGTGAGGCCCAAGCTGAAAAACGACAGTTAGGCCTAAACGCCCACTGTACCTCGCAAAGTACACTGTCTTTCTTTCTTTAAACTGTCTGGGCTTTAGTTACAAGTGTTACTTTGTACTTTGTGAGATACATTGGGCCTCACAAGGTTAAAAAGCGATTATGATGGATGGAGATGGATGCCATATTTTGCAGTTGAGCACAACTAACCTGAACTTAATCTTTTTCAGCAATCAGTTTCTCCATCACTTTTAGTGATAGATGAAATAGGTAAAATGGAATTCTTCAGTGTACCCTTCAAGTCTATTGTAAAGGAGATCTTCAGCCCAGGGTCTGATCAGTTGGTGCTGGCCACCATCCCGTCCAGGAAGGTTGATCCGCTTATTGAGTGTATAAGAAACAACAAGAAGGGCAAAGTGTGGGTGGTAAGTTACACTAGGTATAGTAACTTGAGCGACAATGTAGATTACACAAATCGAACTAGTCCCAAATTAAGCAAAGCTTGTACTAAATGTCAATATACATAATATAAATACATACATAGGTAACATCTATGACTCAGGAACATTATTCCAGTTCATCACATAAATATTGGCTTTGGCTAGGATTCGAACCCCGGGCCGCTGGCTCAGTAGGCGGGGTGCACTATAAACTGCGCATACCGCGTCAGTAAACAATGGCTGACACTGGTCCAATGGCTAAATACAGTTTGTAGCCTATATCTTGTAACCTATTCATAGCAGATAATGCAAATAGTTACATTTATTCACAGGTCAGTTCAGTGCCACATGCTCTTATAAAACAATTTTGACGTACATTTTCACACATTATTATAAAAAAAAATTGGGCAAGTGCGAGGCCGACTCGCGCATGAAGGGTTTTGTACCATAATCTTTAACAAGTTTGTTGTATGGGAGCCCCCCTTAAATATTTATTTTATTTTATTTTTAATATTTGTTGTTATAGCGGCAATAGAAATACATCATCTGTGAAAATTTCAATTGTCTAGCTATCACTGTTCTTGAGATACAGCCTGGTGACAGACGGACGGACAGCAGTCTCAGTAATAGGGTCCCGTTTTTAGGGTTCCGTAGCCAAATGGCAAAAAACGGAACACTTATAGATTCGTCATGTCTGTCTGTCTGTCCGTCCGTATGTCACAGCCATTTTTTTCCGAAACTATAAGAGCTATACTGTTGAAACTTTGATGTATTCTGTGAACCGCATTAAGATTTTGATCCAAAAATAAAAAAATAATAATAAAATAAATATTGGGGGCTTAACTGGAACTCAAAATTTTTTTTTCATCAAACACATACGTGTGGGGTATCTATGGATAGGTCTTCAAAAATGATATCGAGGTTTCTAAAATATTTTTTTTCTAAACCGAATAGTTTGCGTCGCAGACGCTTCCAAAGTGGAAAAAAGTTGCCCCCCCCCCCCCCCCCCCCAACTTCTAAAATAAGAAAATGAAAAATCTAAAAAAAACATATGATGTACATTACTATAAAAACTACCAACGAAAATTGTTTTGAACGAGATCTAGTAAGTAGTTTTTTTTTAGGGATGGAAAGTGTTTGTACGGAACCCTCGGTGCGCGAGTCCGACTCGCACTTGGCCGGTTTTTTACCCTTTGGGTGTTTAATTAATTTTTCATCACCCTAGGCCGTAAGTAGGAGTAAAGCCCCAGATCGCATATTTATGGCCCTCACCGTAGGCTCGGGCCACAAACATCTACAATCTGGGATATTCACGAATTCGCCGCCCTAGATATGTAATGTACCTTATTGAATTCATATAAAAATCAAACAGTAACTGCCGTATTACTTTTTATTGTTTCAGGTAACTAGAGAAAACCGGAATTACATACATGAGGAAATATTAAATGAAATGAAAATATCACTAGGCAAATACTTAAGTGCTGAAAAGTAGCATACTTGAATTTAATATATTCAAGTTTTAAGTTTTTTATTATAATATAAAACTAGTATAGTCCGTGAGCTTTGCGATTCGGGATTCTGTGGAAACTGAGAGGTTCTTATCTGGATCGTGTAAGAGCGTACGAGACAGGTATAAATCGTAAATCGCATTCTGACAGCTCACGCATTATATGAATAATATCCTATGTGACTGATATTTTAACAAAATTAAATACATTTAATTATTATTCAATCTTGTTTCTATGAGTTTCGATTTATATATAATACCCATACCTATATCCAGAGATCTTTATGGTATCAGGGGTGGCTACTACATACACCATCTAGACGTTTTAACTAAGATTTAGTTAAGTATATTTTCATTAATATTTTTTTAACCTATTGTGAGACATCTTTAATAATTATAAAAACGGTGTAATCTCACGTAAAAATTGTCAGGAAGGGCCCGACATGTTTCGAACTCATATGGAGCTCTTCATCAGGGGCAGCTATCTGACCTACGCGACTCGCGGCCACATGTCGGGCTGTTCTTGACATATTTTCTTTGTAAATGTTTAACAATAATGTAACAAACTGAATATAGGCTTTTACATGCAAATAAAAGAAATAGAAAAAATAACTTAAAGATACAAAATGACAATAAGTAGGTATTAAAGTTCTCATGACAAATAACATGCAATTTAGTCCCTTGTCAAACAGTATATTATAACAAATATATATTATGCTATAACGTGCAAAATTTGTTTCAAAATTTTTATGTATTCACGGAAAGACAATTTTAATACAGTACCGGTTTTTAACTAACGTTTCCGTACACAACTAACTAGCAGTAACCCTCATTATTTCTGTGAATATACAAAAAATTCAAAACTTGCCTACGGTAATTTAATTATTCATAAAAAAAACAAAGCTCATAAACAATATCGCAAAGGCTACATTGTAAATACAAAGTACAACCAAAACCGCACCTCAATTGAATATGTTTGTATAATTTTGAGCCATTGGCATTGTAGGTAATTTTAAAAATAATTATTACTAGGTCTTAGCTGCCTGAATAATGGCTAGTTTACAGTATCCAAGTACTCTCTGTTTACTCTAATTTTAAACGGCAGCATTTTTTACCTTACAGAAGGTTGATTGATATTCGTGTGCACTGCCCGAGAAATCCTAAACCAGGGTTCGAAATTAATCATCGGATAATTATCACATTTATCACCAATGTACGGAATTAATTTGTTACATTGTTTCATAAGTTATGAAACAATGTAACAAATTAATTAATCATAACAAATTCTAACAAAAAAAAAACAAATACTTTTTATATTTTTCTTCTAAGGGGAATCCCCACGGCGCGGCACGTTGACACTTCGTGCGTTCGAATAGACGCAAGTGCGGAAATCCACGGTCGAATACAGCTCACATTCACGAGCGCAATTTTTTATTATCAATCGACATCCATCTAATGAAATATTACGTGAAGTATTGGCGGGAAATTTAAAAATCACACTTTGTGTAGTAGGAATTAGTTTTGATACTAGAAATTATTTTTGATTTTCTATGCACACGTAAGGCATCTAAGGATATAAGTTAAATACATATAATATGTTGACGTGTACTCATAATCAGCTCACATAATTTCTACCACCATAGTGGTACGGTACAGTCAACGAGCATCATACATATGTTTATACTTTCTAACCATATACATATAAGGCGAAAAATTAAATGTTGTGGAAATAAGACCTAGCTCGATAATACCATATTATTAATCCATCACCAAAAAAATGACATAAGTACTATGCCAAAATTCAACTCAGTCGGAACGTTACAACTAGTATACATAAAGTATCAAAATTATTTATAGAGGACCCACCTACTATAATTGTTTAAATCATAGACAATTGGTGATACAACAAGGAAATATCTGTCAACATTATTTGGGTAGCCAGACTCTAGCACGATAATCATCATGATAATGATGATCAGGATCACTGACAATTGGACGTAGTTACGCAAAAACGATCCAACACACGTGTCACTTAAAATTGAATTTTGAACTTATTGACAAAAAGGTATACAGTAAGTTTTTATTACATTTTCAGCAACTTGTGGTTTGGAACGTTATTGCATAACTACGTCCATTATCCTTTATGTCCTAAGCTGTATTTTTTTCGTTGTTTGTGTAAAACGCAATGCATGTAGCCTACTCGAAAACCTGAGGGCAGACCAATTTACCAAAGTGCACCGTATACCAATAGGTCCATTTCACGACACACTGTGTCTGGTGAGGGGCCGAGGTGGGTAGAGGTCAACTATCATCCTCCGGATAATCATCAAACTGTCCTTCAGACTCATACTCCTCACTAGGGTAGCACATTCTCTCATACTTCACCATCTCTACGATGGGGATCTGATGATTGTCCATGGGGCACAGGTTCCCGTTGTCCATGGCTTTCTTCACGAAGGACAGCCAGTTTGCTGAGGCGGTTGGGAGGTTGTACTTGACGGGGTGAGGCTCCCAGTAGGAGTCGGAGTCCCAGTCTTCTGGGGAGCTTGGACGGTTATCTGGGCTTGGTTCTGAAAAATATATCAGTAGATGTGTAATGATATAATCGTATCTAGTTTGTAGATTAATACTGTGATACGATACGGACTTTGTTTTAAGTAGGTATTTGTTACTTAGTGAGTTTAGTTAACAGACGATAGAAATCGAAAAAAAACGCTACAGAAGGTAGACGCAGACAGCCTGCTGTCAAAAATACGGAGAAACCATGGCCGTGGTGCAACGTGAATGCCTCTAACGGAGATGGAGATACATTGCGCGACAGCGGCAGCGGTACGTGTGTCACATTCACTCGTATGGCCGCCGCGCTCGGATCTCTCGCTCAACCGCTAGCCGCGCCGCTGGTCGACATCTCCATAAAAATGAACGCGCGCTGAATTTGCTCAAACAAAGGGGAAAATTGGAGTCGGGCACCCTGTTGCTAATGGATAGGCTATTAACCTATTGACCGCCAAGCGGTCTAGCAATTAACCGTGCCACTGACGCCAGAGTAAAAAAAAAAAGATGTGCCCCAAACAGGGATTGAAAAATACTTGTAGCGGTTAGAATTGCAAAGTTTTTGATCATTGAAATTTGGACGGCTGTGGCCGACGTGGCGTCAGGGGCACGATTTTTTGTTGACGGCCACAGCCGACTGTGGCGGTCAAAAGGTTAATATTTTCGAATGGCGTTCAAAATATTCCACTGACGCCACAGCAAAAGAATATTTGTAGCGGTTTGAATTACGAATTCCAATATGATATGACAACTGTGGCGCTCAAAAGGTTAAGCGAGCACACGGGCTAACTAACACGCGCACGCACACGGCACGCAGACGGTGTGTCATTTACTATGAGGTTTCATACCATACAACGCGCAAGCCACGTACACGCACACGCTCACGTGCTGCACGCACACGCATCCAGTGGCCTTAAAATGTCACTACCTACATAGACTGATTCTTCTTCTAGGTCTTACCTCTGCTGTCGTCATCCATGTCCTCCAATGACTCTTCGTCATCAGTTGTCGTTGAAGAATATTCACTCTCAGGCTTTTCAACTAGGACTTTCCTGTAAAATAATTATATTATTTAAAAATTAAAACATCCCACCAACCAGTTGCAGACAGTGTCAGTTGAGTGTGGCTTCTGTTCCATATATTTTAGTTGTTTGTTTGACACACCATCGCCATCTACTGATCTATTTGCACAACCAGACAAGAAATTTAATTATAAACCAGAAACCAATAGAGCCCGCTAGGTGAGTCGTATCATCAGTGGCGTGCACAGAGTTTTCCGACAGGGTAGACACAAAATTTTGAGAACCTAATAACTTACAGAAATACTGCGGGACAGTTTTTTTTCTTCGTCTTCTCAAATATCAAGCAAATCGACCATCTCTAAATAATTTCCTCTATTAACTGACGACCGCAAACAATAAACAACACCACAATTATCACAATTAAAATTATCCATTTTCAGTCAACTTTTAAGAATACACTAAAAACTTTTATTCGCTTATTTACTAGTCACCATCACACGTAATAATCAAAATCAAAACATGAAAACAAACAATAATAATGGCGGTAACAAAAATACGACAAACTTAAATAGTACTGTTTTTGCGCTAATTAAAGTTACAAAAAAGGGCCTTTTTAAATTCGTTACATAGTCAACATCGGAAGTTCGAATCTACAAATAATAGCTAAGGAGAGAGCGAGACAGGCTACCCGTTCGGAATTGTTCGCTTAACATCGGGCGTCGCGGTATTCGCGCCTCGCTCGCACGAGTCGAGTCGCGGGTCGGAAACATCCTATCCTACTTCCGTAAGGAAGTAAAAGACATGAGACAATGTCTTACTTCTGTATTTGTGTGCGTGAGTTTTGTTATTGTGTGCAATATTTTTATAAGAACGCACACATACGCGGTCCGTGTTACCACGAGGCACACAAATATAAATTTAGACAGAAAATCGCCTGTCTTTACCGTTACGGCGCGCAGCGGCGCTAGTGCCGCGGAATTGTTCAAGTCAACCTCCACGGAATCGACCAATACGTACGTAATTTTGGCGCACCGACTCGTTAGATGGCGCGGATCGCAAATTGATTATTTTTGTACATTTGTTTTATATAATTTTATAAAAAGGTAATGTTTGTAACAATAAATAATATATTTCGTTTCTGTAATCAACTAGGGTAGGCAGTGTCTTTTTGTCTTTATAAGGTGCACGCCACTGCGTATCATAGCTACATCCCACCCAGCGATCTGGGCTCCACTTAAGTAAAAATTAAGGTTGCCGTTTACATGGTTGGTTCATATCACTAGAGTGTCAAGCAGAAGTCATCATATGAAAACCATGCCGGTCTTCATCATCAACAAGTCTGTGCCAGTGGAATGCCATTTGTATAGGCATTTTCAGTCTGATGGAACTATTGGTTTGACCCAACTGGGCCCTATCAGGGCCCAAAAGGCATAGTTAAGTAGTTCTTTGTCAAAATTTACATGCATTTTATAAGGATACTAGCTGCCCCATGCGGTGTTACCCGCTTATCCCACAGGAACACACAATATCTTTATAAATTGTAGCCTATGTGTTATTCTGATGTATAAGCTATATTATTGTAAAGTTTCATTAAAATCCATTCAGTAGTTTTTATGTGAAAGAGTAACAAACATCCATCCATACTTACAAACTTTCGTGTTTATAATATAATATTAGTAGGGAAGTAGGGAAACATGGAGCAGGGAGATCATTGAAAAGATGGGATGACAATCTTCCAAAATATTTGAGAAGAATATCCTAAGGTAGGTCACATTGAAGGAGTTAGAGGAGGCCTATGTCTAAGGACAGTCTGACACATATAGTCTGTGGAGAAGGCTATGATAAAAAATAATACCAGCAGTTAAAAAGTAGCTAATACCTTCCACTCAGTCGATCTTTGTATTGTAGTCTCAGTTTGTCTCTCTTCTGCAGATAATCCTGGTCATCAGGCTCATCAAAATGATTCTGTGCCAAATCAACCTCCGGTATGCTTTTGATTCCTTCCGAGATCTCTGATATATTATTGTCATACAAGTCAAGAACTCTTAAGTTGGCCAGATCCATAATGTTCTCTGGTATCATGCAAAGTTGATTTGCCGCTATGCACAGTATAGATAATTTTTTTAACTTAACTATCTCGTTAGGTAGATAGAGTATGTTGTTAAAAGATAGTATACAGATCTCTAGATGTTCTAATTCACCAAATTCTGTTGGTAAACCATGGAGATTGTTTTGTGATAGATTAATTTCTTTTAGATTCTTGAATATTTTTATTTGTGGAGTAACAGCATAGATATGTGTGTTTGTTAACATCAGCTTTTCAATATCATAGCATTTATCGAGCCCCTGGCAGGGTATTTCCTGCAGATGATTGGCAGGGTAGTACTTCCAGTCGGCAGCCCCGATTTCCAGTTCTTTTGCTTTTTGGAAGCTGCCAAAGAATTTTAAACACTTCCCTAACCTACAATTATGCAATATTACATGCTTCAGTGGAGTACTGTATTGCAGTAGTTCGTCAATGTGATCTTGCAGTAGGTCTGCAATGCGATCATTGCAACTTATGTCTAATTTGGATAGATTTTTCGCATTCTCAAGCCATATCCAAATTGGTGGGCATCTCAATGCATTATTGGACACGTTAAGATATTCTATGGACTGACAGAAGCTAGGTGTTTCGTTAAAATACTCTATTTTATTATGAGATACGTCTAACACTCTAAGATCCTTAAGATTCAAAACAATCTTTGGTACTTCCCGGAGCGTATTCCCCGAGAGATTTAGGCTGCGCAAACATGGTGGAAAGCTTATACTCTCACTGATTTCTTCAATACTTCTTTTGCTAAGATCTATTTCTGTGGCGCTTTGAAAGTTTTCCGGTAAATGAAAGGGCATTAATGTTCCATTAGGAGCGTGCTTCGATTCTTCGGAACCATTCAGTTTTTCTTTGTCTAAAGAGTTAGTCGCCATTATTCTACACGGCTACAGAATCATAAATAAATCATACTGTTTATTATTGGGCCCAAAGCATATTGTTCTTGAATAAGTTAGAAAAAAGGTGAGGTTATATTTTATGACACATGACACTGAGTGACACAACCAAGGAGCTTATATTTAAGACAACAGGAGTGCGAACTCAGAATAAGTGTTCACACAAAATTAAATCTTAGGATAGATACATAAAGTATATTTTACGGGTGAAGGGGTCACGGGAAGACAGAGACAGCTCGCAGATGGGTAGTGTGTCCCTTTCTAATATTGCCAGTCATAAAAAATAGTAATAATTAGTAGTTTTCAAATAAAATGGTAGTTATTAGTAGTATATAATTTTCTTTAAATTAACACTATTCACTTCAAATAATTAAATATTTTATTCGCTAAACTTTCTTACGCGTCACCAAAGAAACTAACGGAAAAAATTATGAAAGTTATACAATCCGTTAGTATATAAAAATAATTTTATGTTAGGGCAGGATAAAACCTTTAAATTTGAAATCTTATTAATATAATTGAAAACTGTCAGCATTTTTGACAGTGCTTAATGGTATCTTTTCTGATTATTTAAAAAATTATATACTTATAATTGCATCATGGTAACTGGAATTAAAGGTTGCAAAAGGAAATCTTTTGGTGGCTATAGTATATTTTGTCAGGTAATATATGGTATCATATATTAATATGAAAGCATGTCAAACTTTGATAAAGTACTAAAAGAGTGACAATGAATTTACAAAATTACCGGATAATTCCGATCTATGTTTTACTTCGAAAATATTATTCGTAAGTACTAAAAACAATCTGAGCATTGCACTATTGCAGTAATGTCGTTTTAACTATACTACGATAATCCTTCGCTATCTAAGGGTGGTTAATAGGCGTCGAAATTTCAAAATGGTCGTAGCGAGCTGAAATTTGGTATGTAGGGGGCTTTGGGCCCCCTGATTCCAAAAAAGTTTTTTTTTCTATCATAAAAAAAAATATATGGTAATTTTTTTAAAGAGACCCGTATCTCGTAAACGGTTGGCTCAGGTGGGAGGTGCTCGACCAAATGTCATAGGGGGCCTCCACCCGAGTACAGTCGTGAAAAAAAAAATCGGACTGGCGACTTTTTTTTCTAAATTTCAAGTTGGTGCTAGGGGGCTGAAACTCGATATCGGGGGGCATTTGGGGCTCACAAATATGAATCTGGAATCGGTGTCCGAAAATTCGGTCAAATTCGGAGAATATCGGAAAAACAAGATTTGTCTGGAGAAAATTTCATATTGGTCCGAGGGGGCTGAAATTCGGTATCAGGCAGTTTTTGGGGCCCCCGAGTCGGAATCTGAAATCGAATTTAAAAAATTCGGTCAAATTCAGAAAATATCGGACAACAAACTTTAATATTTTAGTTCGACCGAGGGCCGCAGGCTTAAGGGCGAACGTCCCCCCACGAGGCCGCAGGCCGAGCTCCATGTAGCACCAAAGGTGCGGAGCGTCCCAGAGACGGCGTAGCGCGCGAGCCCAAGGGCCCGCAGGGCGAACCCACCTAGAACATTGCTACCCGCCTAAGTAATCGTAAAGGTTGAACACGCCAAAACTGGGGCACACAAAGATTAATATTAAATAATTTTAATAATAAATAACCACATTATGTTTTCCACATTTAATGTCGAATTAAATGAAGTTTATAACAACATTTCCTATTTTAGTAATTGTCTACACTGTAAGCCATACTTCTAACTTTCCTGCGCACACGGCTCATAAGACTTTGCACCATCTCGTTAGGACACCGTTTCGACGCCCATGTCCATACTTTTTGTAGTTCAGAGACCGATTTTATTTCTCTGCCTTTCTTTTTAGGGTTCCGTAGTCAACTAGGAACCCTTATAGTTTCGCCATGTCCGTCTGTCCGTCTGTCCGTCTGTCCGTCCGTCCGCGGCTTAGCTCCGTGATCATTAGTACTAGAAAGCTGAAATTTGGTATGAGTATGTGTATGTATCACGCCGACAAAACGGTAAAATAAAAACTAAAAAAAAAATTTTTTTTCGGGTACCTCTCGAACACCTAAAGTGGGGGTGATTTTTTTTTTTCGTTTCAACCCTAGTGTGTGGGGTGTCGTTGAATAGGTCTCTTGAAAATAATAGGGGTTTTCAAACATTACTTTTTGATAAAGTCAGTAGTTTTGTAAATATTCGCTCCGAAAATAAAAAAAATTGTGTCCCCCCCCCTCTAACTTTTGAACCACAAGTCAAAAAAATATGGAAAAATTCATGTTAATGCGGCCTTATAAGTACTTTCAATGAAAACTATATTGAACAAAATCGGTCAAGCCGTTTTTGAGTTATCGCCAAATTTCATATTTTTTCTTTAAAAGGTCGTAAGTTGACTTCCAGAAGGTAATAAGTGATTACAGTTTCTAGGGCGTTTACGACCTTTTTATAGAGCTTAAAATCTGTCTTAACTTAAACCTCGGGCTTAAAACAGCAGTTTATTGTGAAGGATGAGCAACTACGGAACCCTACACTGAGCGTGGCCCGACATGCTCTTGGCCGGTTTTTTAAGATTCCCTTCATAATACTCCAGTACTCTTCAACAGGCCGCAGTTCTGGACTATTTGGGGGGTTGCATACTTTGGGTACCACCACGATTCCGTTTGCTTCGTACCATTTCAACACTGCTGTTGCGTAATGGCAAGTAGCAAAATCTGGCCAAAACAGCGGTAGTGAGTCGTGCTTTCTTATGAAAGGCAGTAAACGTTTCTGTAAACACTCTTTTTAATAAATACCGCTGTCTATTGTTGCGGTGGTAATAAACGAGCGACTTTTTTTTCCGCAGCTACATATTGCCTGACAAATAAGGTATTTTTTTTGGGAATTTAGACTGGTTTTTTTTTTATTTACATTCTTCAGGAGCGTCTGTTCAACTTACGCTGGTATAGAACTCTTGACCAGGAATTTGTTTTAAGTTTGCCTTTGCATATGTTTCGTCGTCCATGACCACGCATGCAAACTTCGTAATGAAATTTTCATAAAATTTTCGTGACCGTTTCTTTGCAGATAAGTTCTGTCTCGAGTCTCGATCTGGTGCAGCTTGGGCTTAATAACTTCTTAGTCGTGCCCTACGTTTAACTTTTTGAACATAGGACAGAGACATTTTCACTTTCTTGGAAACATCGTGAGATGAGATCTTAGGATTTGAGGCAAGAATCCTTACAACACTCTCGTCCTTTTTTTTATTCTTGACCCCTGCAACCCACCACTTCCTGGCTTGCGATCTATTGTTAAGCGTTCACGAAACCTTTTTAATACGTGGCAAACCGTAGATTGAGGACATTTCAGTTTTTTTGCGATATCTCTATAGCGTAGCATTTAATTTTCTGCATATTTGTGCAGAATGGGTTCGCGTTGTTGATGTTGTTTGCTCGACATTTTGACAGCGAATTAAAAAAAGGAAAAAATATATTGACGTATTATAGGATAGTTCCTTGTAATCAAATAGGTGTCTAAAAAGATTGCATTTAACTCTATTTTTCGCGTAATAATAGCCGATTTTACATGCCCAAGTTTTGACGTGTTCAACCTTTAGTAGTAGTAGCAATCGTAGAACCGAAGTTAGGAGATAACTCAAACGAGATGTATGCCTTTAAGACCTCCCAGATCTCCCCGCCATAAGTATTTTATATGAATCACTAAAAACAAAAAAATATACTTAAATAATATAAAAATATAATAAATGAGTGGTTTGGCATCGTCTTCAAAACGTGATTCAAACGTAATCTGTACTTAATGGGTTATTTTTAGCTTTTTAGTTTTTCTTTAAGTCGGTTTGTTTTTTGCTTTTTATTTCGCCATATACTTAGTAACCGTTAGTACAGTAATAAAAAGTATTGCGTAGTCTTGCATTGGTAAAACAGAGTTATACAGGTACTTTATAAAATAACGGTATACTTACAGTTTTACCTCCCTAATTAATTTATGGTACCCTACAAATAACCACTTTTTTTATATCCTCATAAATGAGTTCATGGCCACGTACATCAGAATATGTTTTTTGTTTGTTTTGTTTTTAAGTATGACTTAACGGAGTTTGTCATTTATCAAATCAAATTAACAGTTACGGGATTGCTGCGTTTTGTTAAAATAACAGGAGCCAAAAGTGTGTTATTGCTGGCATAGTAGCTAACATTCACTATATTTATTTATGAGTTTCCATAGGTATATATAAAATAAATTCTAGCTACAGTGCCAGCCAATATACATTTTTAGACTTTAATTTTTTTTATTTATTTTTTATAAATATCGGACAACCTCACACAAATCAATCTAGTCCCAAATTAAGCTCAAGAAGGCTTGTGTTATACTAGACGACGATATACGTACTTATATAGATAAATATATACTTAAATACATAGAACAACCATCACCCAAGCACAAATATTCGAGTTCATCATACAAATATTTGCCCCGGCCGGGAGTCGCACCCGGGACCGCCGGCTCAGTAGGCAGGTGTCTACAAACCGAGCCAAACTTGTAATAAAATGGAGTAAGGATGAGTCCCTCTTCATTGCTAAATATTTGGTTACCCCAGCAGAGTGGGATAAACTGCCCCCTTGGCGGCTTTCTTACTTGGCTCGTTCGAACGAAGCAATGAGCAGTCCAGGTATACTATAGTATTTACTAGGTCCATGGACACAACACAAGATATTTTTTTACAGTCTGTTTGATATTATAACAAACATTTGTCACATCACAGGACCCATATAACGTAAATCTGCGCGACACATTGAGTTTCATAAAAAAAACAAGGAATGATATAGTGGTTTTTCAAGTATCTATAAACGTTTTTCACTTTCTATTTGATACTATTGAGTTCATGTTATATTTTTTCTTATCACGGTGTTGAAGTATTTAACGATAATAAATCTTTACTCAAACAGTTACGTACTACGTCTTATTTTTTTTTAAAGTTGTGTTGTGACTAAATCTTGCGTTTCGATTCATTTCTGTAAATTGGTAGGAATTGATTAAATCGATAAGTTTATAACCTAAAGAAAGAACAATAAAACCAACTATTACTTTACACAGACAGCTCTAATGAAGTCCAGCAGCTCACAGCTCAAAAAAATATGATTTACACAAAATAAACAAAAATATATTCATATTTGAAAAAAAGTTCGTCGATAAAATCGATTTGATCAACCATTCATAATCGTTAGGTTTGGCAAACAATATGTTTTTGCTACATCACTACAAACATCAACAGAGAACTGTCAAATGTTTGTATATTATTATTATTATTATTTATTATAGCATTGGCTGCTTTGGCCATCAGCTAAAACCGGAACACAAATAAACTCAGAATTTATTAAAGTCACATTAAAGTACTCGATCATAACTTTTTAACTAGGTCGATGCAGAGTTAGCCACCGGCTAAGCTTGCACCATAGATTGGAGCGGTTTTTTTTTTCGAAATTTTCTTTTCGTCACGACCTAGTGAAATTTAATTTTTGCATTTTAAAACAAAAAAATCTAAAATCGGTTGAGAACTCGCTGAGATCTGCGCATTGTTACAAAGTCCATTCGAGTCGATCCATGGGAGCTTTTTGTTTTTTTATCATAACTTTTTAATTAAGAACAATTTCAAAATTTTCTCTTCGTCACGACCTAGCGAAAGTTAATTTGTGCATTTTAAAACAAAAATTTCCAAAATCGGTTGAGTACTCGCTGAGATCTGCGCATTGTTACAAAGTCCATTCGAGTCGATCCATGGGAGCTTTTTGTTTTTTTATCATAACTTTTTAATTAAGAACAATTTCAAAATTTTCTCTTCGTCACGACCTAGCGAAATTTAATTTGTGCATTTTAAAACAAAAATTTCCAAAATCGGTTGAGAACTCGCTGAGATCTGCGCATTGTTACAAAGTCCATTCGAGTCGATCCATGGGAGCTTCGCTCCAATTAAGAACAATTTCAAAATTTTCTCTTCGTCACGACCTAGCGAAATTTAATTTGTGCATTTTAAAACAAAAATTTCCAAAATCGGTTGAGTACTCGCTGAGATCTGCGCATTGTTACAAAGTCCATTTGAGTCGACCCATGGGAGCTTTTTGTTTTTTTATCATAACTTTTTAATTAAGAACAATTTCAAAATTTGCTCTTCGTCACGACCTAGCGAAATTTAATTTGTGCATTTTAAAACAAAAATTTCCAATATCAGTTGAGAACTCGCTGAGATCTGCGCATTGTTACAAAGTCCATTCGAGTCGATCCATGGGAGCTTCGCTCGCTTCGCTCGCTCCGCTCCAATCAGAATTCGAAGAATACCCAATAACTATTTCGTATTTACGGATTAATTAATTTTTAAAATATTAAATATAACTTAGACTACTTAAATCTAATACAATATATCGTCGGCCTAAATCGCATACCTCGTAACTCCATTTTTTTTGAAAATCATGTTTTGACACTTTTAGATAGTACTATTCTGAACGCATCTAACGCCAAAACTCTTAAATACCAAAAATAAACCGTTTACATTTAAAAAGCAAAATAGAAAACCTCGCAACTCCCGACCGCCATTTTGTAAAAGAAATACCTCGTATCTCCCCCCCCGCCACTCCCTTCAGTATGCCTTCAGTACAGTTTGCGATGGCGTTGTGACTGCACGTCAGTTAATATTTAGGAAGAAAACGGGTGCTGAATAACAGGTATGTGTAATAAGGTTCTACGATTTTACTGATTGTGTATTCTTGATAGATATTTATCATATTTAAACACATTAGACTATTGAAAATGTCGTTTGGTTGCGTGCCGTGGACATACGAGGTTTGCTTCGGGTGAATCTTTACGCATGAAGATTAGTTACGTGGTCTTCTACGGAAATTATTTAATCTTTCTGTGACTTTGGTCGAGACTTTATCTCGTGTTTAAATAATAAATTTATAAATCCCGACGTTTCTAATACGAAGTTATTGTCCGTAATGTAAGTAACCGATCCCGGTGGTTTTGCCGCTGGTCAAAAGTCATGAAAATGTATGTAGGCAAAAAACTTAAGTAAGTATATAGTTGTGACTTGTTCGAATAGTTCACTATTTTAATTTATGTTACATCTAGTCGAACTCGAGTCCCATCTACAAAAAATAGGTGCTTTACTTAAGTTTTTTTTACTTAATAACATTGTTTTGTTTTGTAGGCGGATACTAAAATGAATCAACAAAGGAAAGCAAGACTGCAGAAAATATTTTCAAAACTAGACAAAAACGTACCGGATATAGGACGAGGACGATAATACGCATTATCCAATAAATTCAAAGTAATAAATATAATATTTAAGAAAACATCAAAAACCTTTGGACTTGGACCACGCCGTATAAACAACACAAAAATCAGATTGACTATGTACTGAGGAACTGCTCACAGCTCTTCACAAACATAGAAATTTTGAATAACAGAATATTCCCCAGCGACCATAGATTAGTGAGCGACACCGTTCAACTACAAAAAACTAGAAGAAGTCGAGCGACATTCAGCGAACATAGAGTCGATCTATCGTGCGACAAAAATCAACAAGAATACCTCAGAACATTAAAGGAAAAAATAGAAAAAGATGCAGTGGGAAAATAGCGACGACATAGAGACCTTCTATTTTAAGTTAGAGACAGCCGTGAAAGAAAGTCTTAAGGCTGCCTCCTCGGAAAAAAGTAATAAAGAAATACTAACTGACGAAACTAAACAACAACTTAAAAGGCGGACTCTACTACAGTCGAAACCATCAAAAACTAAAGAAGAGAAAAAAGAACTAGCGAATCTCTACAAACTACTAACAAATGTTAAAAAGGGACTATGGAAACTACAGAATGGAAGTGATCGAAAAAAACCTTGTCAATACCGGAAGCCAAAAGAAAGCGTATAAACAACTAAATACAGAGAAAACATGGATACCCCATTGAAAGTGCAAAAAGAAACAGGCAAGATACAAACACGAAAAGAGCTCATAAGCATTGCAAGACTTCTACCGGAATCTTTACCACGATGAACACAACGAAGAAAATGTATTACAAAACCACGAAACACAGCTAGCTTAACACACCTAAAATATTATACATTTTGACTACAGAGAAAAAAGGTAAAAAATCGAAGAAGGATAAAAGCCCGGGCCATGACAATATTCCAAACGAAGCTCTAAAAATTGTGCAGAAAATACTAATAGGTCCAATAATAACTCTATTTAATAAAATTTTGGATATGCAGAAAACTCCAAGGAGCTGGGGAGTCTCAAATCATTTTATTGTACAAAAAGGTAGATCCTTCCGATATAAACAACTATCAACCTATCAGTCTGCTGCCAACCTTATACAAACTGTTCTCTATGCGAGTAAAGTTATATCAAAAGTAAAATACAATACAGAAATTAAAAAGTATATAAACACATTATAAAAAAAACCTAACCTAGGGTGCCGCCGGCGGGGCCCTGGCTACCGGTGGTTAGGGCTTCAGAGAGAGGAACCTCCTGACCATGCGCGCGGTGTCCAGGAGTACCACCTTCTGTATCTGGCCCTTGATCAAGTCATCTAGCGAGAGTCTCTTAAGATGTTTGTCGAGACTCATCGCTATAAGACCGTTCGCCGAAACGACTATCGGGACGATGATCGTCGAGTCAACATCCCACATGGCGGTCACCTCGTGAGCATGATTATTATAAAAGCGTTGTTTTGTTGTTTGAGAAAAGTTGTAGTTTATAATATTTTTAGCCCTATAGGGTTGAAAAAAAAATGTATAATTATAATTTTGCTACCCACATTTTTGAAGCCAGAAGAGGCTTTTCTGTTTAAAGTTTAATATTTTTTTTTTTATTTGCAAGTTTTTTATTTTTTTATCCACAATTATCTTGTTCAGATCAAAAGACTATCCTCTATTTTTACGGATTTTTATAGCAAAGCTCTTAACTCCCGATTAGCTTTCTAAAATTTTCAAGAAAAACTCGTAACTCCAAATTTTCCAGGTTTAGGTGATTACAAAATAATAGATTTTAGCAATCTGACGGCTAAATTTAACTTAACATTATGTAAAAAAAATACTAAGCAAGTCTTCATGCAAAATTGTTGGTAATCAAGTTTTTTGTGCCTCCTGTAAAATTTGGTCAGATTGAGTTACGAGGTTTGCGATTTAGGCCGACGATATGTTTTATTATAATTACCTACTTGCTTGTGACGTCATTCAATATTACATAATTCTTCCACAAACCAAATTTTGACCCGTACTTAGAGTTGCGCAAATTCTTATCAAGTTTCATGCTTTGTAATCCATCTTTATTTTGTAAACAATCCAAATGGCTACTTCCTAATTCTGCGTAGGAAAGCAGTATAAACAGAATTATGTAAACTTTCAGCGCATACGAAGCACTAGCCCTTTATTACCTAGCAGTTGACTTCACACGTCGTTTGAAAAATGATATTCAAAAAACACATTTTCGCATTTTGTTCATTAATTTTAGTAGTTTTAGTAGACGCCGCAAAGAATTCAGAGGAGGCGACTAAACCAGATATAGCCAGAGCTGCCGGGAAAACGAGACGCAGCAAAATGGGTAAGCGCCTAAAATTAACCTATAATTACTATTAATTTATAAGTAGGTAATTGCTGCGCCATTTCAAGTAGGACACAATTGTTTTGTTTCGAATGTTTCTCAAATTAATTTTGTCCTACAGTTTATGTAAATTTGATCTAGGACAGTAAAAATGAAAAGTACTTTTATAAATGAGCATTATTTGTGTAGGCGCGGAATTATTACACTTTACTCATAAGTTACAATGAACTAGCCAAGAGTCAGATCTATTTCTTATGTAATATTTTTTTATTTCAGAGGACAAAACTGCCATCGGTACTCTGTCTAACGTTATATCTCAAATACAAAATCTGCCAAACATGGAATTGGGCAAAAGATTTAGGTCGCCGTGTAAGACTGGGAATCGCTGTGGCAAGGTAATTAATTACGAACCAATCTCTGAGCAGTAGGTACGTAATTGGCTCAGTATCAGTACACTTCTGTATTGATACTGAAATCAATGAATCTTGTCAAAAATCCAAGAGATATATACGTGGGTATAAATACATAAAAATACCTAAGTACTTATTTATGTGAATAAGCTCTAGTTCTCGGATAGAGGATTTTTTCTATGGATGAAATTGGTCCAACTACTTACCTATCTTTACTTACATGTTGCAGCCTAGTACCTAAAGTTGTGATTTCGATGGAGGGAGGGGTAGTTTTTACAAGTTTTTATTGAACTTTTAATATTTGTATGTAATTTCGGTTCAAATCTTGGAAGCTAATTTTGTCCATCTTCCTGACGTTCGATTGGGTGGTGTATCTTCGATGACAATTATGGAAGAAGTACATTCGGAAGTGAAAACTTGTCTCAAAGAAATTTTTGTATAATAAACTCTCGAGATTTTATGGGGCTGTTCTGATCCTGGCCCGGGTCCCTCGCTTCGTAGGCAATAGGCTTGTGAAATCATAATCATGCCGTCAACATTGTTCTGTAAAGGTGATAAGAAGGCTGATGGTGCCCAAGTTGGCACAGTTGGAGAACACCATCATGGGCATCATGAAGGAGCTGTCCAAGATGCCGCCGGGAGCTCGGCTGCCCGAAAAAATGACGAAGACCGAACCTGTGAAGCTGCTGCTGGATCAGAACTATAAGTAAGTGCTAGTCTACTTTTATTCCACTAGATCTAGGCTACGTACCCAAGTGGTGTGCGAGGAAATATTCTACCAACAGGATAACTTAGCGTCAAGCTTTTATACGGCGTTTTTGTTTCGTTATTCCTATCACAACAAATGTTGGGTCAAATGATGGTTCATGTTAAAGATTTGATTTTCTTATGAATCGGAAAGGCACTCTGGAATCTTATTCTAGTTTTTTTACAGTAGAGACACAAGACGGTATCGTCTTGCTCTCCCATTGTTGTAATAACATGGTAATAATCATCAGGAGACTAGAATGACGATAAAACCACACGGTTCAATCGTTAAGAGATTCGCCCGTTATTTGACGTAGCTCACTGTCGTGGCAGTCGATTTTTTTGAAGTATACCGCTCAGCTACCTAGCCTTAATTTAACTATAATGAAAACGCAGATGCCTGCCTAGACTTTCTGGAGGTCAACTGGGTTGCCAAGAGACCACACAAAATAGACCCGCGAAAATCTATAATAACTTATCATCCCTAATTAGTAATTAGCCTATTTTACTACAGCTACAGCCTACTTATGGTCAGTGGTGACCATCAAAAAATCAAATGGTTACTCAATCATGCCCTTATTTCAGGGAGGAAGTCTGCAACGACAAGCTAGAAACTTGCCTCAAGGAAGACAAACGCCGCAAACGTATCCTGAAGAAGTTGTTCTTCAAGAAGTACAACGGTATGCGACAGGAACTCATCGGGTATGGGGGACGGCGGCTGTGGGGAGGGGAGGGGAACTTGTTCTATAGAAAGTAACATGGGCTATTAAGGATATGTTTGTTTAGTTGATCGCATTAAATGATTTTTGCAATATTTCTTTTTTGATTTACTGTTATATTTTCGAATAAATGAAGAGGCTTGGTGATACATTCATTTACAGATCACCTGAGTAATTACATATAAGACATGTACGAAAGAAAAATTGTCGTAGGTACCAAAGGCAAACATGAACGCTATTTATTACCTAAGTTTTTTAAAGAGTGTCAATGAAAAAAAAATAGATAAAAAAAAAATCAGGCAACCTCACACAAATAGATCTAGTCCCAAATTAAGCTCAAGAAAGCTTGTGCTATGGCTACTTGTCTATAGAATAGAATAAAATAATATATTTGTAATAAACCTACATTGTCAATCATTTAATTATGTCATTTTCAGTCTTAAAAAATAATAATAATACTAGAGTGTCGAAAGAAAAGAAAATAGATTAACAATTGTACACAATACATATATAGACGACGATGTCAATGAATAGAAGGATGTGCAACAGGAGGTTTGACTTTAATTCTTCATAGGTACTTATAGGGATTTCAATCTGGTCTACCGGATCCGGTATTCCGGCTGGCTGGATCCCTACGTATACCTGCCTATAATAATTTAAACAACTGGCTGAAATCGTCAAAGCACCAAGGTCACTTCGAGAACCCTGGCGAAAAGACCGAGTATAATGCGATTCTGGAAGGAGTTAGGCTGGCTAGACTCAATAGCTGGCAAAATTCCTACGCACAACGGCCCGAAAATACAAAGGCTAAATGTGGAAATGGAGCCCATAACCAATCTGCGAGATTACGGTAGATGTCGTTACGATGCCATCCTGAGACAAATAAAAAAAGAAGCAACTGGTTGAAACATTCGATGCTAGTGGCTTTTATAGAAATATTGGCAGTGGACCCGACTGGTCCGGAAAGCCGCGGAGTTCTGGGTTCACATCCCACTTAAATTTTTAAATGTTTTCGCTTCAATATAAATTTGGTTTTTATACTTGCGTACTTTAATCTGTCAATTATAATTTCACAGACGAAATCACAATAACACACTTTTTAATCCTGTAACAAAATTCTATACCTACTCTATGGTACCCGCTAGGTACAGAACTTTAATATTCATAAGACATCTCTCTACTCAACTCTAACAATTTCAAAAAGAGAACATCTGCGTATTTGATAACAAAAAAAGCACGCTAGTACTCACTGATTGGTTGAAATTACTTGTCAAAATTTTTTACCAATCACAAGGCACCATCGCGATCATGTTTTTTTTTAATAGTTCAGTTTTAGTTGCACGAAAAAGGCAACATCAAAAGTAAACATTCATAGTAGGGAATGACGATTAAAGTAAAAAATGTTTTTCTGTGTTTTGCTCGTATAAAAAGTATTGTATGCAATAGTTACACAATTAGGTCTTAAAATCTCGTACCTTACTTAGGCCACTCGGTAAGCCTCATCGTGACCTAAACGCGGTACTCGAATTTAAGAACCTTCATTGTGCAACGATTGCATAATAAACAATTACGTTAAAAAAAAGTGCCAACCACGGGCCAAAAAATTAAGAAAAAAATCACGAAAATGAGGCTTAATAAGTACTTTCAATGAAAACTATATTGAATAAAATCGGTCGAGCCGTTTTTGAGTTATCGCAAATATTCATAATTTTCTTTAATATGACGTAAGTGCCGCTCGGAGTCCCTACACTTCGAACGTTACACATATTGGTTAAGTGCCATACTACATTAAAATATTTCGCTCAATCTGGCGCGTATAATCGATAAGTTCCAGAAGGTAATAAGTGATAACTGCTACTTTGGTGTTTACGACCTTTTTATAGAGTTTAAAATCTTTCTCGTAATTTTTGTCTATTGTGAAGGATGGACAACTAAGGAACCCTACCCACTGAGCGTGGCCCGACATGCTCTTGGCCGGTTTTTTAGTCCTCTCAGCACGCCGAAACGGCTGGATATATTTTAGGTAGCCAATCACTTGCTAAACAACGTTTCATAAATATTCATTTTACAAACAACGTTTGACAAATGAACGATTCCCAAATTAGACGTTGCATAAAATATAGTTTTACAAATAGATCATGATAATTATTTATTGGACAAAACATCATATCACAAAACATTATTTCGCAAATTATTCATTTATTATTCTAGTCAATTAACAAAATAACGAATGATAAAACAACGTTAATAAAATGCATTGTTTGGTAAATATTTCGTTTAATAAATCACCATGGTGTGAACGCCATTCATATGTGTAGTTTTCTACGAGTATAAATATTAACATACTTAATTTTTAACAAAGTACTTATAATTGTTCTGATGAACATACAGACGTCTTAGTGTTCAGGTTATGGAGGTTTTTTAGGAAACATGGCTCAAAAACCGAAAACTGTAGGTTAGGTTACGTTTGTTTTATGACCATGTATAGTCAAAATGCTTGCTTAAAAAATGGAATATCACTCAATCTAATCTAGCCAAAAAATGGCAAATATTGAAAAAAAAAAAAAAAAAAACTTTTTTTTAACCCCAATATCTCGGTAAATATCTCTGAAAGAAAAAGTTTAAAGAACAAAGCGTGCTCATTTTAGTGTAATCTACAAGATTCAATCTAATTTAAGTCAAAAAACGACAAAAAAACGTGTAAAAAAAAATTAAGTCCCAGAAACAGCCCCTCTTTGGTACAATCTGACCGGAATAAGTACTTGCCTGTTTAATATTTGGCCCAAGTGTTTCGAGTATTAAACTTCATACCGTCCTGCGTTTCGATACATAGAGAGTTATTTTTAATATTTTTATGAAACAATAGGTTATCAATTAATGTTTTGCAAAATAACTGATTTTTAAAACGATTTACATATTCGTGAAGTGAACATTTTTTAAATGAAACTTTGTCATTCAATATTTTTATAAAGCGTCTAAGTCACCAAATGTATATTTGTCAAGTAATTATTTGTAAAATGAGCATTTTAAGGAATGATAGGTTTGTGAAATGAATAGTTTGTAAATCGTTGTTTGTTAAGTGATTATTTGGAAAAAGTTGTTTAGCAAATGATGATAAACCTATATTTTAACCAATTTTGGGACAGGAATAGCTGAACGTCCAAACATGGTTATAGGATACTTTTAACCAGACTACGACTAGTATAATTATAAAATAATAAATATCGGACAACCGCACACAAATCGATCTAGTCCCAAATTAAGCTCAGGTACTAGAATAATAAAATAACCCCTTCATTTTGCTACGCTACGGCGGGTAAAAATATAGTATATTTTACATAATTATTTATTTCATCTTTATTGCACAAAATGCGGACTTAATGCCATTGGGCATTCTCTACCAGTCAACCATCGGGCAAAGCAGATAAGTTGTGGGCGGTGCAACAAACTTGAAAAAAGTAAGGGCACTTTCTAGTACAATAATAAAATTTACTTTATTATTTATTAACAGTTCGGGGCTTGCTTGCATGATCTTGAGGGGAAGGCGGTTCCAGAGGCGGGCCACTTGGACGGTAAAAGTGTTGGACATAGGTAAAACCTGTACGGCGAGGAAGAATGGAAAGAGGTAGATTGCCAGAAGAGCGAAATTGACGGTTAAGAGTTAAACCATAATAGTGGAAGAAGTCTTTGAGGTATTTGGGAGAATTCGAGTCTTTGAGAATTGAGAGGAGAGTGCAAAGCATTCGCATTTCACGTCGTTGACGGTAGGAAGCCAGCCGAGCTGAGTGCGGTAAGAAGACACGTGGTCATACTTATGGAGCCAGAAAATGAAACGAATGCAGTTGTTGAAATAATGAAATAATGAACTTTATTCTGCAAGTAGGCCACAAGGGCACTTTTACATGTCTGAGTCTACCGGAATTTCACAAGAGGAGACCACTGTTGAGAAGAAACTCCGAAAGAAACTTAACAGTCAGTCATTTTTCATAAAGGATAAGTACTTAACTATTACAGTAATATGAACTTAATAATTTTATTAAAACTTTCCTGCGACATATTTAATTATTGTATTAAGCGGATACAATAATTAAATATGGGGAGACGGGACGTAATGTGTGTGCAAGGTTGTCTGAGCACATGTACGCAGTGTACGGAAGCTGGACACGAATAATTCCGCGGTCGCTGAACATGTCGTCGAAGCCGGTGCGTCTCATTTTGTCCGTTTCGATGAAGCAAGAGTGTTGGTACGTGAGAAACGTTTTACGTAAGGTACACGAAGCTATAGAGATCGGACGGCGCCCGAATTTTAGAGACGGCGGTTGGGCTTTACCTCCAGCATGGAAGCCTGTGCTTTTGACATTAGAGATTTTTATAATTTTTGAGAGATGGAAAGGCTAATTTTAAAATATGATCAGGTAACTTGTTATAAAAATGAATACATTGGCCTAAAAATGATTTATATACTTTCTAATTGCAATTTTATTTTTATTTCTAGTGATAAAATTGTGGACATCGGAATTTTTGTAAATGAATCTATGTTCTTATTAACATACATAATACTCTCTTAAATATATAATGGGATGGGACGCAACAGTTAAGATGTTTATATCTTTGAAAATGTTTATTGCATAATGCATATTCATCTCAATGAGAAACGACCATCGACCGTTACTTACATTTTCTTTCTGTCATATCATGTCATCTCTCTCCGATTTCGGCCATGACGACATGATGACGACCGTTTCAACTCCTAAGCTTAGCGCTTTACTTTCTTCCTAGGCTATAGCTTAAGGCGACGGGTAATGCGAAACTAGCGCCACTTTCGACTTTTTTCTTATAACTTCATAATCTGATATTTTTTTTGAAATGGCTTCGTCTAGGAGCTAGCAAAACACCTTTAATATTTATTAAATCACTATATACAATTTGTTTAGTGTAGTTCACCCTACAAAACTTGTTCACGTCAAAAGCGGCCACAATAGTTTTGGGCAAGTTTTTAGAGACAACTAAAGAACAAGAAATTGTGTATAATAATTTAATAAATACCATAGGTGTTTTTCCAGTTCCTCAAATATTGAAATTACTGGAAATTGATCTGGTTTAGAAGATATAATAAAAAAAATTAAGTGGCGCTAGTTTCGCATTACCCGTCGCCTTAAGTCGCCGTAAATAACGCAGTGAGAAAATTCTCTCTTCAAGAAAGTTCTCTCTCTTCACTAAAATCTAACCAAGCCAAGTGGCTTGGTTAGATTTTAGTGTCAAACGTCAAATTGAGCCCCAAAATCGTTTCATTTTCTATGCACCTTCTTGCCTCAATTCTTAAGACCTTGGGCCTATAACTCAGAGTAAGCATTATCGCCTTGCCACGTTAAGTGTTGGTAATACTGAATAGTTTTTATAATTATATTTAACGACTTACCAATTATGACAAAGCTCTATAAAAAACACTTTCAAGAGAGAATAAAGATTGCTTTATATTAATCGGTATTTAGCATAGGTCGCGTGAAAAACTCATGTTACACAATACTCTGTAATCAAACATAGTACAATAGTCGGTAAACATAAAATATTTTGTAAATATTGACTTAAGCCAGGAAGTTTCAAAAATTTAAGCAGAACCAAATCTGCCGTGCTGACCGCCGTTCTATTTCTAATTTAAAAGTAATGATTAAATTGATTTGAACTGGGACTTTAGCGTAAAGGGAAAGTTAACTACCGTATTGTACTTATTAAAAATATAGTGTTTAAAATGAGTGACACAAAGTTAAAGTTACAGATCGTTTTAATAGTTTTAAGCATAGTTTTCAAAGGTCTTCACGCGTTAGATGACTGTAAGTATTCATACACTAATTACACTATCGACAACCATTTTGAATCAGGTTTGTTTCCTATGAATTCAAATTGATGAAAAAAAAACTACGAGGCTCCGAGGGGGCATTCCAGAGCTGAGTGGGATATCATAATGTAGATACCACGTAGATACCTACCTACGTAGGTGTAGCTGATAATATCACAGCGCACACGATATGGAAGCACTACTGTTTTTCTTGAGTCACAAGTCACTATTCTGCCAAGTGATATCCGCGGACATTATACAAATATATCTTAGTTGGTAATGGTTTGAGTTGGTGAGGATGTGCGAGACAAGAATTGAAATACCTGTTAGTATAATAATTATCCGCATAACTTTCTATAATCATCCCTCAGCTGTGGAAAGCCCCCTCGGGGCCGCGCAGTAAGGACCGTTTTTTTTCATTGCAGCGCAAAAAAATGCACCAATTATATAAGATTTTCATAGAGTCATATGTCCCATACTGACCAATGTAATTAGGACACTAAGGGCTTTAAAGATAGTGGTTAAAGTGAGACGTGTCTACTATATGTAATAGAAAAACTCGCAGAGTTTGGATGCACGATTGCGCGCATCAACTCCTGAGCGTATGGAAATAGTATTTTATGCAACCGTTGTATAAGAGGGGGCAAAAAACGCGAGTGGCATGGGTTACGATGTGAGCGCAGCGAACATCGTAAGAAAGATGCCACGAGCGTTTTTTGACCTACTTATACAACGTTGCATACAATACTTTTTCTACGACTCGACATTTCATAAATAAAATGCAAATAAACAACAAAGAAAATAATTAAATGTTCCCGCTCGGAATCAACAAAATTAAAAAGAAAAATTGTCTCTGATAAACTTTTTTTTTATTGACATCCATCTGTCAAAAAAATATTAACTTATACATAAAGGTATACGATCACCATACTAAACATCTGTCAAAAAAATTTAACTTATGCATAAAGGTATCGTTCACTATACTAAACATCCATGCACTGAAGATAAAACTTCTTTTTTAAGTTGGCACCAATGCCTTAGTACAAAAGTTTTTTTTTTAATTTGCAAATTGTTTGAATGCAGCTGTTCATCATGTAATCTGAGGTACTAAGTGATGGTTTTTTGGCGACATTATAACATCGGTTAGCAGTGTGTTTTTGAGCAGTAGAGTATAGACTTTTACAGACTTTCATAATTTATGTCTTTATATTAGAGTTAGTAACTATATAAATGACAGAAAAAAGTACTGGAGTAGAAAAAAACATTTAAAATACTGCGATTATATACATATGTATATAGCTGTCATACAATTTTTTGTCACGTAATTGTCATACAACGTTTTTGTGTGAAGAATTTGATAGTATCATAAGTTTTACAGAAAACGGCCATGTTTATCAAGTTCTTGAAATAAACTTTAGTACCGATTTATTTATTGTGAGGACTTATTTTTATAGCGTTTATGAATTGGTATATCTAAAACAACTACGAATCAACTTTATGTATGTGCCATTGCTGTTTTTGTTGCTGATATCCTCTTTTAAAAGCATCTTCAGCCATCTAAGCCTGACTTCGTTCACCTAACCTTGTCAGTGTTGCAGCGCTACTGTTCTCTGTGACGCGCGCGCCGCGGTACTTCGGCCTCCTGCAAGACCACCGCGGCCAGCCGCTCTCAGTCGAGGTCTCCGAGGAATACATGGACCAGGACTACATCGCTACTAACAGGTATGACACACACACACGCAAATACGTGACATACATTATGATCACTTGTGAAGGGTGCTTTATTGCTATTAATCTAGTGAGTGGCCAACGTGACTACGTCATTCTGAGGCCTTGGTATGATAGGCCACTGAACTACAGCCATATAGCTAAAGTGCATGGCTTTCGATTCCTATACTCGTCAACCGCCGCTAACATGGAAGAGATCCCTTAAAGGGATAAGTTCGCCTTTGTACGTTAAAGTGCATATTTAAACATTAAAGTGTGTACAAATAGACATATCTGCCAGCCTTTGCAACATCACAAAAACAAATCATATATTTCAGGAAAAATATTGTCAAATATTGTGTTTAAATTTGACTGCTTTCGCATTAATATTAACATTTTTTTTTCTTTTTCAGGAAAAGGCATAAGATGAATTGGAACAGGTGAGTTTTCGACTTCTCTAGTATTTTTATCATCACATTTAGCTGGATGTACCAGTATTGTTTATTTAGGTAACTGACTAATGAGGAAGTGCTTGAGAAAGTGAAGGAAAAGTGTTGAAAATAATTGAGAACAGATAGGGAAAGATGGTTGGACACCTGTTATGACACGAAGAATATTATGAAAATCATCATGGAAGGAAAGGTTTAGTGAAAGAGGAAATCTAAGAGATTTTATTTAGACCAAGTCTAGATCTTTATCTGAACAGAGTGTCGTATCAGGAAATCAAGAAGAAAACTGAAGATAGAGAAACATGGAAGTTACTCCGATAAGAATTGTTAGGTATAGTAGAAATTATCTAAACTAAGCTCATGCACTTACCTGCATTCACAATTTGTGTCTAATGCAATCCTATCTGCTTTTGTTCTCGTAACCGCCAACCAGTTACTTACAAAAAAAAAAGGTTAGAATTACATTGCTTGGATATTGAATTTTCAACCTTATTCCTTGTTGAATAGGTTTAAAATGGTTGATGAGGAGAGTTCATAGTCCTTTTTCTAGAGTTCCTGTTGAGAGTCGGGCGGTTGTAAAATTCCAAAAAGTTATGATCACCATTATTCTGTTAGTGTATTTTGTAATTTAATGTCCAAGGAAATAGAGTCGATAATCTATATTACCCTTCCAAGGTGGTTACAATCTGCTTTTACTACGACCTCGTCATCTTAATTTGTGGTTAACCACTCAATTGTATTGAGTTATAAGTGGATGAGCTTAGTTTAGAAAATTTGTACTATATTATGATAATTTTTACCCGGCCACTTCGAAATCTAAAAATGGTTTATGACATTTTGCGACGCTAATTAAATTACGAGCGCCTTCTGACCGTCTAGCACAACTATGGTTCGCGACTCTTGTCGTGCGACATAGCATTACCTGTCACTTTCTTACAGTACTATAAAGAAAGAGATAGAGGTGCGTGTTACAGGTGTGTTATAGGTGCAGAGCATAGGTACTGTAATATCGATCTGTTGCTTTCAGGAATCCCTTGGACATGGAGGACTTCGATGACGATGACACTGAAGAAGTCTTCGAAGACAAGGACAAAGACGTGAAAGTGCCCAACATGCAGGCGGGCCCAGTTTAGTGTATAATAAATTAGGGCTAATAAGCCCATTAACGCTTACTTGACAAATAACTCGTAACCTGAAAATCGTCACTATTTTAATAAACCTGTATTTGAGGTCTACCTCCGGAAAGAGGCAGTAAAAATCTTTAGAGCCAAACCCTTTAGGGCTTGAGCAAAAATCACAACTTTTTGCCCCTTCCTGGTGATATTTGGTGAGGTTCTTTGCTACCCCCCTTCCCCCCACACAACCTCACGTGTATTTTTTTTCGCCAGAATTTAATTTCGGATAATACACTCGCTATTTTGAAGTATTAAACAGGTGAAGATTTGTCTGTAACGATTATTATTATATTAGTTCGTTTACTGTAGAAAAATATACGTGAGGTCTCCTTATACCCCCTCCCCCAAAAAGATCTGTGGTGATTTTTTTGTAACCCACACTCTACACGCACGCACACGACCCTGTCCCTCCCTCCTAATATTGAATCTCGCGTGATTTGTGCACAAGCCTTTAACGAAACACAATAGTTTTGTAGATAGGTACTAAATAATAAATTTGTTTTACTTTTGTTCACTATCACCTAAATAAACTTTGCTACTACAATATTGACCGTAGACTGAATTAACTCTTTCTCTAGCCAGTTTTTTTTATAATTATCGCATTTATTTTAGATATTTCGGATTTTACTGCTTGTGGTAGGAAAAACCTCCAAGTCTTACACTTCTTTTATCCGGGTATATTATTTTAATAAAAATACTAAATAACATTATAGCATGATTTGATATCGAGCCATTTCATTTGTAAAGCACCTCAGGTTAGAGTATAAACTCTGTTGTAATTAAATTATATTGAAAATAAATAAGATAAGAAACAAATTACCTAATCTAAAGTATTATAATTGTATCCTTGCCTTGTCCATAATACTTCCTTATCCCTTCGTTTAGGTGAGATTATGAAAAAATTACGAGTGTAACTTCATTTGCACCGTAAACGTAAAAAAAATATGAGTAAAAAACGAGCTGAGCTAAGGTAAGGAGATACACTGTAAGTATCGGAAAGGCGAACGACGTAGGAATTAATCTGCTCACTTCGTCTACAATTTTTTTTTCATAAGTACTTTATTTACGCGTACACTTTTCAAATATCTCCTATGAAAGATGCTGCTCTTTCCCTTTTACATAGTCCTTGCCTTTTACTCACAAATTATAGTGCTGCCACCTATAGCACCGTCATGTTTCCTTTATAAGGTACGATTTTCTCATTAACTCGAAAATATGATTATGGAAAAATAAAACAAGTTACGAAAAATATTAAAAATATATTACCACAAGTACAAAATTACAAAACTGCAATGATATATAAAATTAATGGAAGTTTTTTGTCTATCGGGTAACGTGGTTGTCACAGCATCACCATTTTTACTCTCGCACTTTACAATGGAAACTCTTTGCTCATAGACACAGAGAACATCATTAAAAAGTTAAGTGCTGAAGTAATCATAGACATCTATTTGCTTCTCGTTGACAGGCACTCGTACCATCTCTAGTGAGTCCTCAGAGTCTTCTTCACTTTCAGTATCTGAGTATTGCTCGTTTATGTGGTCCTGGTAGATTTTCTCACACTCGTTGAGCTGGGGAGGAAGGCTTGGGTGGAAACCCAAGGCTTCAATGGGACCTACTGTGAGGTACGGGACCTGGGTCGTCACTTCAAAGTGCCTACCTGAGAAATAAGGAAATTAGACGGTATAAGCTTTAGAACATTTTGCAATGCTCATCTTGTTAAATGAGCCCACAGATTGATAATAATACGTAATAGACGTTTAATAGTAGATTGTACAACAAGTGCATAAAACGCACCATTTTATACGAGACGTTTATCCATCCGAGCGAGCTTGCGAGCGAGGATGAATATAAAGTCGAGTGTAAAATGCGTTTTATGGACGAGTTGCACACTCTACTTTTCACTTCGATTGCGAGTAAATTAAACAACATCATTTAAATATTACACTAAAAAAAAAAAAAAAAAAATTATATCTACGATAAATTATTGTTGTACTTTAAATAAATAGTTAATTGATTTACTGAAATAAAAATAAATCAAAAAGTAATAAATGATAGTAAATAAAAATTACAAGTTTATTTCAAGAAGTTTGCTGTGTACTTTGGCTGTTTGTATTTTTGCTTTGGTCTTAGAATACTAACGAAACGAAAAAAAAAGAGTTTATTCTATACAGTTTTATTTTTTTCCGACCGATCGCCTTGGTCTTCGACGACGATTTTACTTTATGCTCTAGAGCATAAAAAGCGACTTTATGTCGCCTACGCACAGCATAAAGTCGAACTTATAGAGCATGAGAAGTGAAAAAGTATTTTTTAAATGAGATTTCTATGGACATTAAATTACGATTAATATGGTCAGGTAGAAAAACAATAGCTACCAGCAGCATCGCGTCCATACAACTAGATTCTTATCGGTTTACCCACTTCAGGATGATTGCGTACCATTATTTATTGCAACTGAAGAATAAGTAAGCCTAATCTACCCCAGCTTGCCCTGAGTTCTAGTTTGACGATACACCATTGGTAGCTACGGTATCTTCGCAATATGGTCATAATAATCCTAAAAAATGCCGATAGTGGCGACCTCGTCGACTTTATGTCCATGGAGATTTGGCAAGCAGTCTTCGAAGTGAGACCGGCCGTATTTGTGTACTTTGAAGACGGAGAGATTTCCAACGGCACGAATTTACTTACGGTCAATATGGTCCGGTATAATAACTGTAGCCACGGTTTTCGCCAAATGTTCATCGTAGTACTCCCCGAAGATGTCGACGGTGGCGCCCTCTTCAACGTCGTGGCCATGCGGCTTCGGCGAGCAGTCTTCGAAGTGGCGGCGGCCATCCTTGTGCACGTGCGGATTGTGGGGGGGAGGGATTTCAGTGAGCGGCGCGAATTTCTTCACTGGAATTGGGCCGACTGGTTTCACGTCTATTAATCTGATGGAAAAAGTGAAATGTGCGTGATATCCTTGACTATTTTTATTTATTTATTATTATTATTTATTTTTAATATTCACGAGTGACAGACAGATACGTATCTGGCGAATCTTCACGGCTTTTACGAGTTCGACTTAGAAACCCAATAATCTAAATTAAAAATATTAAACACCCCGACACAACTTGCTGGTTACTATGAGACCCTCATTCAATGAGTGATATAGATATTTCTACTAAAAATGGGAATTTTCAGCTTCAATATTTGCTCAGATCTTGTTTATTGTTCGAATTACTGCTGGATATCTTGGACACTTCTGGTCCTGTTTCGACCATACATAGCTAAGACCCATCTCGACGGAAAAGTCTTTCGATAAAAAAAACTCACTCAAATTGGTCCATCTGTTTGGGAGCTATGTACGATACCACAGACAGACACATAGACACACAAATACACATGTTAAACTTATAACACCCTTCTTTTTTCGTCGGGGGTTAAAACGGTATGTCATAGGGGGTAAACGAGTAAACGGTTCGCCTGGTGGAAAGCGATTACCTTCGCCCATAGACACTTGCAATACCAGAGGAGTTACAAGTGCGTTGCCGGCCTTTCAGGTCGAAGTACGTTCTTTTCTTAAAGGTTTGAATGTCGTATCGGTTCGAAATACCACAAGCGAAAATTCATTCTACAATACAGCCGCGCGAGGCAGGACATTCCTAGAAAATTGCACAGTCGTGGACTGCTAACTATTTATGTGGTGATGAAAGAATTGTCGCGTAGAATGATGGCGGAAAGATATGCGGCCTCCAAACGAGAGCAGGCTACTGGCTAGGGCTTGTGCACAAATCACGTGAGGTTTTTTCGGCTACTTTTTGACCCTCCCTCCCTCCCTGGTGATATTTGGTGAGGTTCTTTGCTAATCCCCCCTCCCCCTCACTACCTCACGTGTATTTTTTTTCCGCCAAAATTTCGTAAAAAAGACTCGCTATTTTGAAGTATTGAACAAGTGAAGATTTTTTTTAACGAAACCGAGAAAGTACAGTTGTAGAAAAATACACGTGAGGTCTCCTTATACCCCTCCCTCCCCCAACGTGATATATCGTGATTTTTTCGTGACACCCTCCCCCCCTTTTGAACCTCACGTGATTTGTGCACAATGCCCCTACTGGTCCCGATTCGGCCTATGTATGTATATGTAAAATAAACAGAACTACTCAACTTCACTCCTATACATGTATACTTACTCCCAAATGTAGAACATGGAGGATTGTATTTATTTTCCTTCAGGTGGGTTTTTAGTTTGCTAAATTGTGATAATTCAAAATTCTTTACACTGTCAAATCTACTCTAAATTATTGGAGGATGCTTGATAAGAGGCCTTATAAATTTTAAAAAGATCTTTTTTTGACAAATATATTGATGATATGAAACAACTTTTAAAAGTGAATAATACTTTTCCCTGAGTTCTAGATACTAACATAGCTATTTCATGCTTTCATAGCGTGTAGTCGAAAATAAGTTGCAGTTTTCTGCGTGTATTTTGTCAATTTCGAGTAGTCTTTGAAACAAAAATTATCAATTAAAAATTCAAAGAGTAGGTTTTAAATATATACAAATAAATCGCAAAAGCCCTGTTCTAAGTACGTAGTAACATTGACAATATATTAAGAAACAACATGTTAAGAAAAATGTCTAAAACAAAGAGCATTTTTGAACAGATACAGCGCCTTAAGTAATATAATTATTTGTTTTACTCACTTGTTTACTAAAGCACTTTTTCGTATCGCCCCCGCGACATACGCGACATACAGCACTAGGCACACCACCACCTTCATGGTCAGTCTTGAAAATGCGAGTTATCGTAACAAGTCCATCTACAACCTCTTATAGGGCGCTCTCTTATCTCGGACGTACATTGATCGAAGCGTCATTGTTGGAGCACAAAGCAACAGGTGGACGCTGTTGCTTTATTGCACCTTATTCAACAGTTAGGGCGCAGGTACACTAGGTGGAGGTCGTTGATATTTATGTATGTAGGTATGAGTATAAATTAACTAAGTCCTTTGACGGTTAACAATTGTAACAAGTATCCTTTAACCGTCTTTGGATGTCCAGGTATCCCACCACTATGTACCAAAATTGGGTAAAAATGTGCAGCCGTTTCGGCTGATGGGAACACAAAGAAAATATGACCAACTGACGGCACCCACTTGTCCATATAAAACTAAAGACGATCCTGCATTGCGCTATCTGTCGCCAAGTCGAGCAAACGCGCGCGCCTTCACGCCGTACCATCCTTTTCTCGAAGCCATTCAGGACATTTTCGAACCCCTTGTTTATGATTTTTCCTGAAATTATGACCCCTCTCCATAGACAACTGAGTTTCAATACAAACCTAAGAATTTTATAATAGTATATATATTATAGATGATTTTAATTCTAAGTATAGGGGAACCTGGGGATAGTTGATCCCCATTTTGATTTTGGACTCTATTTTTTTTATTTTTTACAGTATTGGAGATCTTTTCAAGCCAAAATATTCAAAATGTATCTATTCATTGATAGTCTGAATGAAAACAAGATAATGCTACAATTTAACTCAATATTAAATTAAATACAATATTGTAGACTTTTACCATGTATCCCCCATGTAAGGGAGATTTGTTTACCCCTAATTGGGAGCCTTTTTAACTTTGTCGTAGTCGGGCGAAAAATAATATATCATCGACAGCTCTATGAATCCTAGCATAGATAAGACTTGATCCCTCACGGGGACACATGATTCCGTCACCATGTCACCCCCAAATCAAAAGTTCTCAAGTCTCCCCATACATAGTGTTGTTATAAAACATGCGCTACTCAAAACTATTTATCACGTATTTGAACGTATTCAATGACAATCTACACTTGAATAAACGACTAAAACAACAAACACACTAAAACAATAGCATTTATTTCACTTTTCATTAAATAAACCAACTTAACTTACCGAAAATTAAGTTCGACGCGACACAAATATTTCAACAGCCACCATGTGCAAAATACTGACGTGAGTGACAACGTGCCACGAAAGAACGTGAAGTTAGGCATAAATGAATGAGTGTTGCTAGCGTAAGAAAACGTATCGCGTTTGGTTGAATTTTAAATTAACTTTAACAAGTCTCCCAAGGGATCTAGTCTCCTCAGGTTCCCCTACTATAGATGATTCAGTCCAGTACTATAGTGATTCAGTCCTCCCTGGAACTTGTGTTTGACTGATGCCTCTAGTCTTTTTATCAGAACGCAGCTAGTAAACAACATGACTATTGGCGTGGCGATAGAAAGAACCAGATTCCCACCGGATTGCTCATTTTAGAGCGTTTTAGCACTTTATGTTGATGTTCTTAGAGAATAAGTATGTAAATTTTGCTCCGACTTACCCAGGGGTATTTGATGCCAAACTACTGCTACACATAGTAAGATTGTTTCTATTAAACTTCTAAAAACGTAATTATTGTCAAACTACGTATCGTTATTTTTTTAAATACCATAATTCTATATTACAGTTGTTAATAGTTATCAATTATCATTCTCTATATATACGAGTAGTATATTCGTATATCAACGTGTTTGATGATCAGGGCGTTAAGTTACTACACCCTTGTTTCTTATATTGCTGTTTTAATATTGTGTTATTATTGCTTGAATGCGAAGTTTTTATTGTACAAAAGGCTTACAAAAATGTTGGCAATGTGGCATAGATGCCTCACAAAATGAATTTTTGATAAAATATGTCAAATGAAATGTCCCTGTGATCATCATTCGCCGATCAGGGTATAATGCAACCAATCTGTGTATACATATAATGATATTCGTTATTATATACCATGTGGGTCCTGTAACAGGAGCAAAAAATTAAAACATAGATTTTACTCGTTAAACTGAACAACATCTGTTCAGAAACTTTTTTAAAATACTGTTTTCATATGTTCATTATTTCTGTTGCAGACTCTTATTTTTGAACTTTATGGTGATAAGATAAGATAAGATAAGATATTTATTTGCAAAGAATAAGTGATTACATAGTTGTCTTAGTGTGGTATATGACATTTGGTATCTTATTCTGCTATTTGTACTTATATATACTAGCATGCAAATATTTTAGGTACCACGTTGCGTACACATCACGTGAGAGAAAATCCTTTATGTTGTAATAGAGCTTTTCATTCAAAAGCTTAATTAACTCGGATTTAAATCTATTGATAGGTAACTCTTGTGTAGCCTTTGGCAACCTGTTATACAGTCTCATACACATAATGAAGCAGTGATTTGAGTACAAGGAGGGTGTGGTGTAATATATAAATAATTATGTGACGGTGTCATGTTTGACTTGTAAAAATTTTAGTTTTGGTGATTATATTGTACTCGGGGACACCGGGTTTCATCGGCCATCTTTGTTCATGTTCATTTCATCTCATGTTTTAATAATTTAATTTTTATTTTTTTGATAAGTTTTTTAACACGGAAGTCATGCATTGGTTATAAACCAAAAAACTGATACTGGCACAAGCTTCGAGCCGCCATTTACGGATTAATAATAATATATTGTACTCCGAGATAATTAACGTGTTTTCTTCATCTGGCGACCGTGAACATGGAAAGATTACGTAAAGAAAGGAGCGTGACTCGGAGTTTATTCACGAAAGCTAAAAATGACTTCGAAATTAATTTAGAGTCACACATCGACGAAGTGACAGCCGCCTTCGGGCGTCTGCAGCTCAGAGCTGAAGCACTGTTCAACGTCGACGAGCGTATAAAGGAGCAGTGGTTGAGCGCAGACGACATGAACGAAGAGGAGTTTCTCCAGGATTGCCTGACCAGCGATAAGTACCAATATGACTGGGAGCGAATGAAGGTCCAGTACGACAACGTTTCCCGGAAGTATGGACGCATAAAACGGCCAAGCGAATCCGACGGCAGCGACGTGTCGAATAATACCATCAAACATGGTTGTAATAAGTCAACGTGCAGTTCGGCCTGTTTGCCTGGCCCAAATTTGAATTACGGAAGTTCGACGGAAATGCCAAAAACTGGATAGGCTTTTGGAGCCAATTTAAAAAGATTGACTGCGATGAAACTATGGACGACGATGACAAATTTCAATATTTATTTCAGTGCACTGTTCCAGAGTCTCCAGCCAGAGAGCTTGTTGACAGCTTTCCTCCATCGGGAGCTAACTACAAGAGTGCGATCGAACAACTGAAGTCCAGGTTTGCACGTGACGACCTACTCATCGAAATTTATGTACGTGAGCTCCTCAACTTAGTACTAGCCCAAGCCAAAGGTAACACTTCCTATAATTTAGGCCACTTATACGACAAATTAAACACTCAACTGCAAGTTTTGCAGAGCTTAGGTGTCACGGTTGATAAATACGCCGCTTTACTTTTCCCCTTAGTTGAGTCCGCCTTACCCGAATCTGTATTACGAGCGTGGGAGAGGTCTCAAATACACACGGAAAAGAACGACGATCAACTGAACCGGCTCATGCAGGTCCTGAAAAAAGAAGTGGAGTCTGAGGAACGAAACCAGCGCGCCCGGAGTGGAATTGCAGCGGGTGACAGTTTGTTTAGCGTTACCACCCCGCCCACCGCGGCATGCCTAGTATCGACGGAAGACCCAGGTAAGAAGACTTGTTGTATTTGGTGTGATAAGTCCTCTCACGGCAGCCTAGAATGCTTTAAAGCCAACAAGATGACATATGAAGCAAGGAAAGATGCGCTAGCTAAAAAAGGAGGTTGCTTTATCTGTTTAAAAATGGGACATAGTACTAAGAAGTGCAAAAATTTCACCAAATGCCTTTTCTGTTCGAAAAGTCATAATGTATTGATGTGTCCTGACATTAAGACGCTAAGTCAAAACGAAAATGAAAATAGTGTTAACGGAACGTCAAATTTAAATAACTACGTAGCTCAGAATAAGGCTAGTACCACACTGTTTCAAACGTTTATGGTCAACATTGTAAATGGTAAAAAATGCGTTAAGGTGCGAGCTTTTATTGACTCGGGCTCTCAACGGTCCTACATACGGAGAGATATTATAGTGAAGGATTTGGGTCTTACGCCAATTAACAAGGAATTGTTATCCCACTGTCTTTTTGGTGGCATAGAAACAACAAAAGAGACATATAATGCTTATGAGTTTTGTGTTGCTAGTACGGATAAACAATTTGAGTACAAGATGACTGCGTTAGGTAAGTCCATGATCTGCGGCCATATTCCTCGCTTAAACATGAACAATAGTATTTTCGAAGAGTTGCAGAAACATAAGATTACATTGAGTGACATCAGCGAGGGGGCCACACCTCAAATCGGTTTGTTAATCGGTGCTGACTACGCCGGCTTGTTGCTCACTGAGAGTTTCATACAACTCGGGAATAACGTTCTAGCTCTGAAAACCAAACTTGGATGGGCGGTCCAGGGGCCCATAGCGAATGCGTGCAGCGTATTAACGACCGTAGTATCAGCAAATTTCCAACTATCAGAATTATGGGACTTGGAAACCCTAGGTATAAAGGATCCGGTTGAAGTTGCGAGCAAAAATAAGACAAACTCAATTATAATGGACCAGTTTACAGAGTCTATCAAGATTAACAGCGAAGGACGATACGAAGTAGATTTACCATGGAAGCCAAATCATGGAGAGCTCCTCGATAACCGGAATTTAGCTGAAAAAAGGTTAATGTCTACCACACAAAAGCTCCTAAAGCTTAACAAGTTTGATAACTATGGTCAAGTGTTCAAAGAGTGGTTAAATACAGGCATAATTGAGAAAGTAGACAGCGGAGTGAAGCCTAAGCACTATTTACCACATCATGCTGTCATCAAGAACTCCAGCCTGACCACACGAGTACGTCCTGTGTTTGATGCATCAGCTCGAGATGTCAACGGAAATTCTTTGAATTCGTATCTAGAAAAGGGCTTGAATTGTCTTGAACTGATTCCTACGCTACTAATTAAATTCAGGAAACACGCAATTGGGATAACGTCGGATATTAAAAAGGCATTCCTGCAAATATCGCTGAAAAAAGAAGATAGACAGTATCTGTCGTTTCTTTGGTGGAGGACTAAAGAAAGGAAAGAGTGTTACTTGTGAACAACGCTACAGAAGCAGGTACGTTCTTATCGCAACTAAGCTACTTCTCCAAGTACACTATGATAGTGAGAATGGTTGGGTGGATAATGAGATTCTCGTACAACTGCAAGAATAAAAATGACAGAATAAAAGGTGAACTGAGTTGTGAAGAGTTCCAGAGCGCTGAAAAGAAGATTCTAAAATTGGTGCAGGATGAACTAATTACAGATGCTGACAGGAGGATAAAGGATCGGACTATATTTAAAGATGGGGAAGGCTTATTAAGAGTTCGCACTAAACTTACGTTAAGCGATGAATCCGCCGATTTCGTCTGTCCAATTTACTTACCTGGCAAGCACCCTATAATCATGCGGTTAATAGCGACAAAACACCGTTTGCTGAATTACGCCGGTTCAGGTACTCTAATCACTGCACTCAGAGCGACATATTGGATTACTGGTGTCAGAAGACTCGCCAAATCAGCGATATCGAAATGTGTAGCCTGCAAACGTCAAACAGCAAAACATGCGGAAACACCAAAAGCACCATTGCCTCGTGACAGGGTTAAAGCGGCTGCTGCCTTTGAAGTGACAGGAATCGATCTGGCAGGTCCTCTTTTTCTTCGGTCGGGAGGGAAGGTTTGGATAATCTTGTTTACGTGTAATGTATACCGCGCTGTGCATCTGGAATTGACGAAATCGTTGTCAACAGAGGCGTTTCTTACGGCATTACGAAGATTTATAGCAAGGCGCGGGAGAATCGATACGATTTACTGGAACTTTAATGGAACTAATTTTCACGGAGCCGATAACCTCCTAAAAACGCTGAACTGGGAAGAGATAGCTTCTTACTCCAGCGTTCGGAACATAAAGTGGAAGTTTAATCCACCGGCAGCACCTTGGTGGGGCGGATGGTGGGAGCGCTTGATCAGGTCGCTTAAAGAACTTCTTCGACGAAACTTGGGGCAGCGAACGGTCAGCTACGAAGAGCTGCTAACTGTGCTTTGTGACTGTGAAGCCGTAATAAATGCACGGCCTCTAACGTACATCGCAGATGATACTGATAAATTAAAACCGCTAACACCCGCACATTTCTTGCACGGGCTTTCTTCCAGTGAGACCCCTGACTTAGATCAGCTCGATATTAACTCATTGAATAGACGTGTAAGGTATTTACATAAAGTAAGAGAAGATCTTCGAGAGCGTTTTAGAAACGAGTATTTAGGGATGCTCATACAGAAGGGTAAGGAGAAGGACTCTTGTTTAAAGGTAGGCGATGTTGTATTGGTAGAGACAGATGCAAAGCGTATAAAGTGGCCTTTAGGAGTTATACTAGAAGTTTATACGGGCAGAGATGGCAATGCAAGAGTTGCAAGAATAAGAACTGCGTATGGCGAGTACACCCGAGCGTATCAACGTTTGTATCCACTGGAAGTGCAACCTGGTGAAGTTCTGGAACAGTAGTAGTTTTGGGTCTTCGCCCCAAAGGTGGGAGGATGTTGCAGACTCTTATTTTTGAACTTTATGGTGTGGTGTAATATATAAAAAATAATGTGATGGTGTCATGTTTGACTTGTAAAATTTTTAGTTTTGGTGATTATATTGTACTCCGAGATAATTAACGTGTTTTCTTCAATTTCAAACAAAGTAAATAGCATTTTCAATGTACGCCGTCCAACATTGACATCGCCTTAGCATCGACATAGCTGTCACTTTACTAAATATCAAATGTTTAGCAATACATTTGCTTCTTTGAATAAACTTCATTTTATAGTTTTACATTATAAATGAGTTCTTTTTATAAGTTGTTTAAAATGAAAATGAAAATGAAAATGAAAATGAAAATGAAAATGAAAATGAAAATGAAAATGAAAATGAAAATGAAAATGAAAATGAAAATGAAAATGAAAATGAAAATGAAAATGAAAATGAAAATGAAAATGAAAATGAAAATGAAAATGAAAATGAAAATGAAAATGAAAATGAAAATGAAAATGAAAATGAAAATGAAAATGAAAATGAAAATGAAAATGAAAAAGAAAATGAAAATGAAAATGAAAATGAAAATGAAAATGAAAATGAAAATGAAAATGAAAATGAAAATGAAAATGAAAATGAAAATGAAAATGAAAATGAAAATGAAAATGAAAATGAAAATGAAAATGAAAATGAAAATGAAAATGAAAATGAAAATGAAAATGAAAATGAATATGAAAATGAAAATGAAAATATTTGTAATTTTTTACAAATATATGTTATAAATAGAATCATGGTTGGAATCTCCTAGTAAGTATTACATAAATATACTTGTGGCAGGAGATCCCGCTCTTCCAGCAAAAGCTTAAGACGTAACCGAAAACAATAAGTAAGTAAATAATTACATAGTTTAAATAAAACAATTTAAACGGATTATATCGCGTATATTAATTATTTGAGCCTCCCTGACGTTTCAGTACCTTTACAGATACCGTTGTCAAAGGTTGACTGAGAAAAACACAATTTTTCTCTGTCAAAGTTACATTTGTGCAAACTACCCATTTTGTAAATATTAATTTAAAATAAAGGTGTTCATACATGCCAGATGGGCCTAATGTGTAAAGACAGTTACACATGTGTCAGAAGGGCATTTATTATTTATTTAAAATATCTACCAGCGGTTCACTAAAGGCACAGAATATATAATATATATACTGTGCTAAAGGCTTACTGAGGAGAAAGAACCGCCAAAGAAAACTCCCAGATTGCCTTATTTATTACTATAAAATACTTTTAAACAAGGAGTTTGTCAGGGAGGCTCAAATAATTAATATACGCGATATAATAAATTGTTTTATTTAAATGTGTGACAGTCGCGGAAACCGAAGAAAATATTAATTACATAGTTGTTTAATAAATGTTGTTCCGTTTGAGGGGTAGAATCTATGTTTTAATTTATTGCTCCTGTTACAGGGCCCACCCGGTATATTGCTTTGAATGAAATTAACAAGTTCTCATTTTTAAGTGTGCAATGAAAGAACGCGTCTAGTGTGCCTTCAGCCTTAGGATCTGGACTGATCGCTTTGTCAAGTTACGTAAATCATGCGTCCAAAATCATCTAGTTTCCAGCATAATTCATCTGCGTGCTCTGTCCGACCGGTGTGTAGGAACCAGGTACATTTGCCCAAGTTACCCTGTATATTAAGATGCCTTATACATTTTAAAATATATTTTTTTCATATTATATTACAAATATATTGATAATTATAACCAAATTTTTAAAGTGAATAATTGACAATGACCCTGAGTACTAGACATAGCTGGGTCATTGTCAGATTTAGGTGGGCGTCTTTCCGGTGGACATTTGCGAAATTAAGGATTCCAGGGCCTAATTTTCCGATTAAATGCCTGTGAGAATAAAGAACGTTCCCTCTTCTATAATCCGATGTAATAGCAACATAACCTAGATTCATACAAGCTCTTAACCTTTGACCACCGAAGGGACAAATTTTGTTTTTTGAACTGACAATGGCCCAGCTACCTATTTCATGCTCTCATTGCCTGCAGTTGAAAATAAGTTGATAAGGATCAGTTTTCTGTCGGTTTCTGTTTCGTGTATTTTGTCAATTTCGATTTGTTTTTGAAACAAAGATTATCAATGAAATATTCAAACTGTAGGTTTCATACATATACCAATAAATCGCAATAGCCCTGTTCTACGTTGTTACAATTGATAATATGTTCAGAAACATGCTTGATCATGGAGAAATACTTAAAAAGTATCAGCATTTTTGAACGGATAAGGAGTCTTAAGGTTGCTTCTCTGGCCCAGAAAAGACGTGTAGGTCATCCAGAACTTGACGTTTTTGAGTTCAATCTTAAACGTCAAGAGGGACTTTCCAGTTTCACACGCGCTACAAGATTCGCTAAAAGCTGAGGCACTTAACGCGCGCCATGGTGCACGGCTCTGAATTTCTGCTCTTGTTCGGGCATTTCGGTACGCGTTCGTAACCAGCCATGCGAGTCGGTAGGTCGCTTCACCACAACTACATAAAAAACCAATAAAATCCAGTTTTCAGGCGACAATGTTTATGTATTTTAGATCAATATCGGAGAAAGCGTGAAATTGTTAGTGTAAAAGTACATTCATAAGGGTTTCATTTCAATCTCTATATCAGCTCCACTTTGCTTTTCTGATTAGTCGATTTGGCACATCTCTGCTTCGTCACAGTCGAAACGCACCCTAAGTTTCGAATAGGCTAGTTGACTCATGTCAAATTGTAATAAACTAATGTTTATTCCGTATAGTATTTAGCAAAGGAAACGTAAATATATATTTTTCAAATCATAAAAGTGAAAGATGGCTGAAAAAAAATAATTTGAAAATATGGTTTTTAATCTGTATTTTGAAATGCTTAAAACGCTTTCCACCATTTTCGCTTATGGTAGTGACGTCATCGGTCCTGTAAAGATAACTGAAAGTCTACTTTGACGACTTCGAATAGTGCCATCCCTCAAAGTATATTGGAGTGAGCGGAATGGCACTATATGACGGTCTAATTTCGAATAATTACAGGTAATTCTACGCCACGCCACAGATTAGCAAAAGGCAAAAATGGCGGACGGGGTTTTTGGACTGTTCATGAAATTTCTAATTTTCAATTGATAAAATTTAGCTTTTTCACAAAATACAAGACTTTTTTTCAGAACTAGTAAGATCATTAGTAACCATTTCAAATATATTTCAAAACTGGGTCTACTAGCCTATTGGTTTCGTCAGTTCACATCTGGGTTTGGTCATATTACTTATCACATATGTATGTAAGTGATTTTGTTATTTTATAGCTGCATGTTCAGCGGCAGTAATGTTGATCACAGTTCAGTATTCAGATATAAAGTAATTATAATAACATTTACCTATGCAATTCACTACCGGCACATTCGTGATCAAGGTCAGTAGGAGAGGTTCGATGACGAGCGGAGCGATGAAAATACTGAAAAGTGTGTCGAGTTATAGTGCTTAATAGGGATCATATTGTCGTTTTGGTGATTTTTATGAAACAGTTTATTGTGTGATACTAGTAGTATTTGGTCTTCTTGGACTTGCGTTTGATCTGGTCCAGATACCACGTGGTGTTGCCTCCGCAGGACACGAGTGCAGAGCAGCCACCGAAGATGATCGGCGGATCCATATCCGGAACGCAACGGCCGTCTTGGCAGAATGTCGCCGTGCCTGACAAGAGAAACATTTCGTTTAATAAAGATATCACTACGTTATTCAGGATCACCGGATTTATCTAATATTAATCAAACCGGTGAAATGATTAAATATTTTTTTTAAATTATTAATTAAACACACCCTGGACTTACTCTAACTTTTCTTTGGTAAACTTACCAACGTAGCCAGCCTTTACCTACCCATATCATCTTGGCCAAGGCGACCCAAGTTAGTGGTGTTAATCTCGCCCTACGATAACATTGTGTCACTGTCGTTTTTGTCGGCGTGGCAGTGGAATACCAGGTTCTTGTTCCAGAAGAGGAAACCCCAAGATTCATCATCATCATCATCATCATTTCAGCCATAGGACGTCCACTGCTGGACACAGGCCTCCTCAATTGACTTCCACATGGGCCGGATAGAAGCGACCCGCATCCAGCGTGTCCCCGCAACCCTGACCAGATCATCCGACCACCTTGCGGGTGGCCGTCCTATGCTGCGCTTGCCGGTACGTGGTCTCCACTCGAGAACCTTTCTGCCCCAACGGCCATCGGTTCTTCGAGCTATGTGCCCTGCCCATTGCCACTTCAGTTTGCTAACCCTGTTTGCTATGTCGGTGACGTTAGTTCGTCTACGAATCTCATCATTCCTGATTCGATCACGTAGAGAGATCCCGAGCATAGCCCTTTCCATAGCTCATCATTTATGGTGTGTAAGGGGCCCCAAACCTACATCTCTCAGGGGCCCAAGCCAACCTCACCTGCTCGTGGTGCACGCTGCTGACCAACGGACGAGGCTCTGGTGACCCGCCAACCCGCACACCGGACCAGCGTGGCGGGTTATGGTCTGAACCCCTCAAATGAGATGACAACTTTACCACGGCCCCAAGTACCCGGCGGCTGCAGTTGCAAAGCTGGCGGAGACGGGCGTCGGCCGAGCACTGGAGCTAGGGGTGCTAAGAATCCCCGGGTGGGGCTCCACCGTCAAACGACGACCTCGGCTAACGATAGTACGGACAACCGACGTAGGCTATCACTGGTAACCTACAACACGCGCACGCTGAGGACGGACGAAAAGGTCACAGAGCTGGAAAAGGAGGTCAGCGGGATGCGCTGGGATATCATGGGGTTATCTGAAGTCCGAAGAGAGGGAGAGGACACGATAGCCCTGAAATCCGGTAACCTGCTGTACTACCGGGAGGGCGACCAGCAGTCCCAGGGTGGTGTCGGGTTTATCGTCCACAAGTCTCTCGTTAACAAAATAGTGACAATTTCGAGGGTTGCATACCTGATACTCAGAGTATCTAAAAGATATTCGTTGAAGGTTATTCAAGTATACGCGCCGACCTCGACGCACCCGGATGAGGAGGTGGAGGCCATGTATGAGGACGTCAGTAGGGCCATACATGCTTCCAAATCGCACTTCACTGTTGTTATGGGAGACTTCAACGCAAAGCTGGGTATGAGAGGCGATAACGAGCTGAGAGTGGGGCAATTTGGATATGGGCAACGGAACCGAAGGGGCCAGAGGCTGGCCGAATTTCTGGAGAAGGAAGGACTCTTCATGATGAACTCCTTCTTCAAGAAGCCGCCTCAGAGAAAATGGACCTGGATGAGTCCCGACGGTTCCACGAGAAATGAGATAGACTTCATTCTGGCCACAAAGAGGCAAATATTCAATGATGTCTCAGTGATCAACAGGGTGAAAACCGGTAGCGATCACCGAATGGTAAGAGGCACATTGAATATTAATGTCCGCCTAGAAAGGTCTCGTCTAATGAAGTCTACGCTCCGACCAACTACAGCCCACATACAAAACCCCGAAGACTTTCAGCTGGAGTTAACAAATTGCTTCGCCTGCCTGGATGATTGCGTTGCCGTGGACGATATAAATAATAGGTTGGTAGAAACTGTCCACGAGGTGGGGAAGAAATTTTTCAGACCCCGCCGCAAAGATAGACCCCAAAAACTATCCGATCATACCCTCAACCTCATGGCTGAACGACGCTTAATGACGCTGCAGACTTCTGATGACGCTGAAGCATACAGGCAGCTCAATAGACAGATCCATAGGTCCATGTGACACGATATCCGTTCCTTTAATACCAACCATATTAAAGAAACGATAGAGCGGAACTCGGGCTCCAAAGTCTTTGCCAGGGACCTGTCTATGGGCCAAAGCCAGTTAACGAAGCTGAAGACAGAAGGCGGCAGTGTAGCGTCGACGAAGCCAGAGGTGTTGAGGGAGATCGAAAGGTTCTATGGGCAGTTATATACCTCAGTTGCCAAACCTATTGATAACTTGGCCAAAGACCCGAGAGCCAAGCTGACCCGGCACTATACCGAACATATCCCGGACATCAGCCTGTACGAGATTAGAATGGCCCTAAAACAGCTCAAGAATAACAAGGCGCCGGGTGATGACGGAATCACTTCAGAGCTTCTGAAAGCGGGTGGAACACCGGTACTTAAGGTCCTTCAGAAGCTCTTCAATTCCGTATTGCTCGAGGGCATCACGCCAGAGGCATGGAACAGGAGTGTGGTGGTGCTTTTCTTTAAGAAAGGTGATAAAACACTGCTCAAGAATTATAGACCCATCTCGCTTCTGAGCCATGTCTACAAGCTCTTTTCTAGGGTCATCACGAATCGTCTCTCAAGCAGGTTCGATGAATTCCAGCCTCCCGAACAAGCCGGGTTTCGAAAAGGCTTCAGTACCATAGACCACATACACACGCTGCGGCAAGTTATACAGAAAACCGAAGAGTATAATCTGCCACTCTGCTTAGCGTTTGTGGACTATGAGAAGGCCTTTGATTCCGTCGAGACATGGGCAGTACTACAGTCCCTCCAGCGATGCCGAATTGACCATCGGTATGTCGAGGTGCTCCGGAGTGTGTACAACAACGCCACTATGTCAGTCCGAGTACAAGACCAGTGTACGGAGGCGATTCCATTGCAGAGAGGTGTGAGACAAGGAGATGTATCTCTCATATCTCCGAAGCTCTTCACCAACTCAATGGAAGACGCCTTCAAGCTCTTGGAATGGCAAGGACTTGGCATCAACATAAATGGCGAGTACATCACGCACCTTCGGTTTGCTGACGATATCGTGGTCATGGCGGAGACGCTGGAGGATCTCGGTATAATGCTGGATGATCTCAACCGAGTATCCCAACAGGTAGGCCTTAAGATGAACATGGACAAGACGAAGATCATGTCGAATGTCCATGTAGCACCCACCCCAGTATTGGTTGGGAACTCGGTCCTCGAAGTTGTCGACGAATACGTCTATCTGGGTCAGACGATCCAATTAGGCAGGTCCAACTTCGAGAAAGAGATCAATCGACGGATTCAACTCGGATGGGCAGCGTTCGGGAAACTGCGAAGTGTCTTCTCGTCCAAGATACCTCAGTGCTTGAAGACAAAAGTCTTTAACCAGTGCGTATTACCGGTGATGACCTACGGAGCCGAGACGTGGTCTCTAACTATGGGCCTCTTAAGGAAGCTCAGAGTCACTCAACCCCAAGATTACTCTCTATTAAACTCTTCTTTTGCTTTACTTACCAACGTAGCCAGTCGGTTGAGATTGTCGCTTATTCTTCACATAGTCGATCACAGCTTTGGCCAGAGCATAGGCGTGCTTGCTGGCAGCCAGGGCGGTGTCGCAGTAGTTTTTATCGGCACGGCATTGGTACACCAGGTTCTTGTTCAAGAAGAGGCAACCTCAGGATTACAGAACTCTACTTTTGGTTTACTTACCAACGTAGCCAGTCGGCCGAGCCTGCCGCTTATTATTCACATAGTCTACCACAGCTTTGACCAGAGCATAGAAGTGCTTGCTGGCCTTATACCATATCTTGGCTAGGGAGACGTCACAGTCGCTTTTGTCGGCGTGGCGTTGGTACACCAGGTTTTTGTACAAGAAGAGGCAACCTCAGGATTACAGAACTCTACTTTTGGTTTACTTACCAACGTAGCCAGTCGGCCGAACCTGCCGCTTATTATTCACATAGTCAACCACAGCTTTGGCCAGAGCATAGAAGTGCTTGCTGGCCTTATACCATATCTTGGCTAGGGAGACGTCACAGTCGCTTTTGTCGGCGTGGCGTTGGTACACCAGGTTCTTGTTCAAGAAGACGCAACTCAGGATTACAGAACTCTACTTTTGGTTTACTTACCAACGTAGCCAGTCGGCATAACCTGCCGCTTATTATTCACATAGTCTACCACAGCTTTGGCCAGAGCATAGAAGTGCTTGCTGGCCTTATACCGCATCTTGGCCAGGGCGACGTCACAGTCGCTTTTGTCGGCGCGGCAGTGGTACACCAGGTTCTTGGTGTTGGCCTTTATCATGTTTTCGCGAAGCACCTGGTATTTGTTGTCCGTGTACAGTAGTTGGGCGAAGCGGACATTGACTGGGGAAATAACAATTATAAAGTTCATAAAAACATTGATGAGATTAAAATACTATTTTTTTTTATAAAAAATTGTAAAATCATTAATACAAAGCAATTTAACTTATCGATTTTTTCCTTATACTTTGTGTGTCGATCTTTGCATTGTTTATTTGAAAGGCTTACCTTACACCTTAGATTTTCTTTAAGCTTTGAAAAATGAGACATTACATGTTTCATATAAAATTTGATAACTTTTTGTCCTGTAAACTACCGAAAACAAAAACGAACGAAAACGACTATGACATTTAAATCACACACAGTCGTTTTTCTTTTCACAGTAGTTAGATAGTTGCTGCAAAGTGTGGTCCAAGTTCTACGTTAAATAGCCTAAAACTGATATTTTGTTGTTCTTATCTGAGTCTGCGGTCGACATCATCATCTCCGTAACAATGTGACTGTAAAATAATTATCTTGAGGAAGGAAACGCGTTAAAATGTCATAGATATATGTACTTCTATGTAATTTTAACGCGCATATATGAGACCTTCGAAATTTGAAATATTATGTTTATGATTTATGATAGTCAAAGGGCCCGCGCCTGACACCATAGTTATACTGTTCGGTTAAAATATATCGCGTATAAATAAATTGTGAAATTAAATTCTTAGATATGTATTATAACTTACGTCCGGCCCCCACAAGATACCCATTCCCCCGCCCCACACAGCACAGCACCAAACAGAGGACAACCACTCTCATGTCTCCCGGAAATCCAACACCTGCTCAACCGACTGCCGATGGAAAGGGCAATTACGAGTTTTATACAATTTGTTTATTGGCAATAAAAGTTAACCACCGAATGGTGCTAATTGGTGAAGTAATTGAGCTAGTATTTCGATTAGCAATCACGGCTGGTATGATTTATTGGTTGTTGGCAGATTTGTGGCTTATGACCAAACAGGCAACTTATTAACCAGTGCTGGAACGGAAATGTCTGCATTATTGTGTTTATGTAATGTGTCATAATTAATTATATGTTTATTATTATTTTTTTTATTCACACTGGCCGTTGATTGACCTCAATAACACCTGATGGTGAGTGACTACGGGGTCGAGGATGTAGCTCGCCAGTTCAGTAAATAGCCTTTGATGAGACCCAAATTAGAATTTTCTGGAAATGCACACGATGGGAGCGAGTTCAATTCCTAAGCGGTTCGCATTAGAAATTATAAAACAAATCGGTTCGAGCGAATAAGTGGTAAACTGACAACAGACCTATCATAGCAGTTAGCACCGTTTACGAAGCATCTAGCTGATCCAGGGTCTGAATCCCGACTATTTGTGTGGTGAGCTCTTATATTTGTTCCTAGGTTCTGGGTCCTTGATGATCATGTAATATATTTATCCCACCAAAAACATTCTGTAAAAAACTAGCCAAGTCTCGATGGAGCTGCTTGTTTATCTCTAAAAAGTAATGAAATCTAGACAAAGTCGTACCAAGTCTAAGGTTCCTTACTGCGATTTCTTTATCTTTATCATTATAGTTAATGTTGTGTGACTAGGCCGTTGAAGGGTACACCAGTATGGGCTATTATCTCGCTTAACAAACATAGGTAGTTACAACAGATATAACATTACGTGTAAACAAAATTGACTTGTAGCGGTTCTGGCGACAGATTGGTGCAATGGTGTCATGGAGCACCTGGTTTTGTACCCTTGTGTACCCTTCAACGGCCAAGTCACACAACATTAACTAATGATAAAGAAATCGCAGTAAGGAACCTTAGACTTGGTACGACTTTGTCTAGATTTCATTACTTTTTAGAGATAAACAAGCAGCTCCATCGAGACTTGGCTAGTTTTTTACAGAATGTTTTTGGTGGGCTTTCACTTCTTTTTGTAGAAACGTGGGCATATTGTTTTATATCAACCTGCTAATTCACTTTAGCAAATTTTTAGAGATAAACAAGCAGCTCCATCGAGACTTGGCTAGTTTTTTACAGAATGTTTTTGGTGGGATTTCACTTCTTTTTGTAGAAACATGGGCATATTGTTTTATATCAACCTGCTAATTCACTTTAGCAATTTTTAGAGATAAACAAGCAGCTTCATCGAGACTTGGCTAGTTTTTTTACAGAATGTTTTTGGTGGGATTCACTTTAGCAAACCTCACGAAATAATAAGCGAAATCAACGAAATGCAAATAATCCCTCCTTATCCCTAGCAAACGTTTCCAAGCGCAGTAGAAGAATGTCGTAAACGACTGTAACGCGGCCGGTTGCCACTTCGCCATATAAGATTATCGGAAAAACAAACGACGGCGCGTTTTAAAATACAGTCAGCGCCATCTAGCGACGAGTGCGGGTATCACCGCCACTCTTAGTCCAATGCATTATATTTTGACCAAATTTTGAGCGAAATTAATATTTTGGTGTAATTTGTTTATTTAATTTGTGTAATGTTCGAATAGAATAAAGTTAATCGTTCGACTATTTCTTCTTGTAAACTTGTATATAAGTATAAAAGCCAGTCCAGTCTTGTCCAGAGTTTCCCTTTAATTTTATTTATATGCGTATTAAAAGCAGAAGGGGAGGCATTCGCCCAGCGGGTACGTATTACAATGCCGAAGTTCAAAATACCGAATATCATAAGACCTATGGACGGAAGGCCGAAAATTAAAATGTCGAATGTTTATTTGACCGAAAGTTTAAAATCCCGAAAGAACGTTTGATCGAAAGGATGAAATACCGAATATTATAATCTCGAAGACTGTAATCCCGAAGAATGTAATCCCGAAGACTGTAATCCCGAAGATTATAATCCCGAAGACTATGATCATGCCTGAAGGTTGTAATCCGGAATATTATTTAAACTCTCGAGAATTATCTCGTATTTCTGTAGTCTTACAGATTCTAATGTTTATTTTATACAAAGAATATTAACCTAAATTACTGTAACCTACTTGCCTACTACTATACTTACTATTTATAAGTGAACTCTTCTGTAGAATCGCAGAATCGTTTAGCAGAATCGTTTATTATAATAATAATAATAATAATAATAATAATAAGCCCGCAGGGCAGCTTGTGGCGAGCTGTTGGGGAGTGACGATCCCACGGACCCGAGATCTCCAGAGAGTCGGTCAGGGTCCTCGTCTCCGGTGTGCCTTCATCGGCCGGAGTGGAAACCCAAGAGGACCCGTAGGACTCTCAGCTCTGGCTCGCCTTCATTGGCCGTCCAGAGAGGAGCGTTAGAGCTATATGCTCCAGGGGTGGAAGTGTTAAAGGCATCACGCCGCGAGTAACTTCGGAGAAAGCGCAGCACACCTCTCGACACCCCTGAGCCCTGACGCTCGTGTTGCTTCCGGCCGTCTTTACGACGGCATTACGGGGCCCACCTAGTGAGGGGCGAGTCACCACCCGCCAGAGGTAACAGTCGTACTGATGGTTACGGCGGGTGACATTTTACTATTGCAATAGCCCAAATAAAGAGTCCACCCATACTCCATTTTAATAGCCCGGTTTTTTCTTTTCCATATCAATGCAATAGTTCAATCACCTGCTGGGACCTGTTCATGGATGTATCATCCTATTGATATGATCAGGAACGGGTCCCAGCAGGGCTACAGCCACAGCAAATTTCTCCAAGGGGCCTCTACGTGTTGGATCCATATCCCCACGCAAGCCTTTCAAAAGACCGGGACGTATGAGCCCGAGACTATGAGCCGAGAAACAAATAATAATAATAATAATTTATTGATAAAACATAATGTACAGAGGTGACGGTTAAATTCTATACTTAAAAAACAAATAAATTCATAATTTACATAACCTGAACTAGGGTTGCCCCTGTGTTTCAGGCAATGGGAAAGCCTTTACATTATTTAATTTAAGTACATATTCATCTATCTTACAGTAATCTTATTGGAGCTTAACTACTAAAATTTACACTAAAGAACTTAATTCAACTAAACAAATATTTATTTCATGACAGTCAGTAAGTTCTCTGTATCTTCGTACGTCATAGTTTGTAGTGACTCACGAAGCGCTTTCTTACATTGAGCGAAGCTTAGTGGATATAGGTCCAATTTCGCATTTAATCTATTGTAAAGAAATGGTCCCAGAAATATGAAAAATCTTGTAGAAAAAGCATGTTTTGCTTGCATGTTATAGGAGCAAACAATATCTTTACGCCTCTTGTTTTTATATTCGGTGCTGTAAGGAGTTATGCAGTGCTGCCTTAATACTGTGCCGTGGATAAATAACTGACGAACTGTTAGTACTCTACATTCCCTGTATATAAGGTTAGTAGGGTAGAGGTAAGGACGATAGGTATGGACCTTTAGGATTGCTCTTTGGGCTCTTTCTAATTTTAGTATTGTGGTTTTAGCCAAACCTCCCCATGACGTTATGCAATACGTTATTATTGATTGGCAAAGAGCAAAATAAACCGTCTTGAGGAGCTGCTCATCCGCAATTGACCGCAGTTTTTTGAAAACAAACATTAACTTACGGATTCTATTACACAGCGCTTCCACATGGAATTTAAACGAGAGGGTTTCGTCGATTAAAACTCCGAGATATTTAATTTTGTCGGTACGCGTTATGTCCGGGCAGCTGCAATTGACAGATGAAATGTTATTACATATGTGGGCATAGAGCTTGCGGTAGGTTATGTCTACGCTAGGTTTACGCATGGAAAATCTTACATACTGAGTTTTATCTGGGTTAAGTGTTAGTAGGTGATGCCGTAACCAGGTGCTGACGCTATTAAAGCCTCGCTGTGCATATTCATGTGCGTCATCTGCTGATTTAGCGGAAAAAAGCAGTACAGTGTCATCAGCGTACGAGATTATTTTACCATTTCCTATTTTTAGATCACAAAGGTCGTTAATATAGATCAAGAATAGGGTAGAAGCGAGCACACTTCCTTGTGGAATTCCGTAAGCGGTGTTTTTTAAGTCGGAGCTGATATTATTGTCTATCCTCACGCATTGGGTGCGTTCATCTAGATAATTTGCTAGTAATTTGAGTTGGGTACCTCTAATACCAAGTGCTTCTAGCTTTTGGAGAAGAATGGCAATGGGGACGGTGTCAAAAGCTTTTGCGAGGTCCATAAAGATTCCTATTGTCTGATTTCCTTTATCAAGTTCTTGGACTAGGTAATTAGTTAGTTCATGAACAGCGTCAGCAGTTGATAGTCCGGCCCTAAAACCAAACTGATTTCTTGATAGAAGAGTTTGTTCTTCAAGATATTTAATTAGTCTAGAATTAATGATTTTTTCTAATATTTTTGATATGGCAGGTAAAAGTGAGATGGGTCTGTAGTTTGCTACCTGGTCCTTACTGCCGGATTTGTATACAGGAACAACTACCGCTTTTTTTAGGCATTTCGGAAAAATTCCTTCCGATAGGCATTTTTGGAAAATGTGCGTGAGAGGTGGAATCAGGATGAGTTTGTATTGTTTAAGCATTTTGTTTGAAATGCCGTCCCAGCCGCCCGCAGAGCTATCTTTTAAATTATTAATAATCCTTTCCACCTCTTGTTCGTCTGTATTTAAAAGCACAAATGATTTCAGCATATTTTTAGATGAATGATCGCGGGGAGAGAGAAGCGGCTTGTTTTTTTGCATTTTATCAGCTAGGTCTTTTCCAACATTTACGAAGAAATCATTTGCGCTCTCAACGGATGATGACTTCGAGGGGTGACCTTGTAACAATTCACAAGATGTTTCTCGTTGGTTTGCCGTATATGTTACATTTTTAACACACTTCCAGATCAATTTACTGTTTTTTCCAGCCATTTCCAATTGTTTTTTGTCGTAGTTGTTTTTAATTTTTTTAAGCAGGTTGTTACAGAAATTACGATATCTTTTGTAGGTCACTTGCAATAACAAGTTGTTCGGATTCTTTTTGGCTTTAAAATGCAATCTATCTCTGTGTCTCATACATCGTACGAGCCCCGGTGTGATCCAAGGTTTAATATTGCGGAACCGATCTGCTCCGGCGCTGCGGGATGTGCAGCCCCTCCGCCCTAGTACGTTAGTACTCTTTATTATACTGTGGCCCTAGCGTAAGAAAGTGCGGGCATCAAGCGAGTCGCAGCGGCTGAGGCTGGTCGCCGAAGGTGACTAAAAAGCCGAAGCTGCGGAGGCGAGCGTTGACAGCTTCGGTTCCAGACAAGTTCGGTTCGGTTGGCAGTCCAAGACAGAATATTTTATCATAATATCGAATATTTAGTGTCATACTTAATTTCCCACTTTCCCGGACTCTTTCCTTTTCTTAATCGACTTGCCACAGAACCGAAGCTGTCAACCCCGATTCCATGTGGTCTTGTCTGCCCTACCCCTAGAGTGTATATAAAAGCCCGGAGGCGCGGAGGGAGGGCAGCCCCCGGCCGCTAGGGCGGAGGGGCTGAACATCCCGCAGCACCGGAGCTGATCGGTTCCACGGAAAAGTCAGATTAGTTTAGTGTCCTGACACTTTTAAAGTGCTCATTGACTTTCGGGATTATAAAATTTCGAGATTTTAAAAATTTCGGGATTATGAAATTTCGAGATTTTGAACTTTCGATTTTCTGAAAATAGGTAATTTGAGCTTCGGTTTATCGAATATCGGCTTTTTGAACTTTCGGTATTTTGACCATAAGTATTTCAACTGTAGGTATTATGAACTTTCGGGATTGTGGATTGATTTATTCCGCCCAGCTGGGGGACGCTATAGGCTAGATTAAATTAAAAGATGTGTCCCACTACGCTGGATTTTTGCAATGACAGTCGATTTTTTTATGTACCAATAGTAGAAGGGGGCATTACCATATCTCTAATACAGCTGAGACCAGCTGAGGGTTCTTCATCAAATAAATAATAAATAAATAAATATCGGACAACCTCACACAAATCGATCTAGCCCCGAATTAAGCTCTAGAAGGCTTGTGTTATGGGTACTAGACGACGATATACATACTTATATAGATAAATATATACTTAAATACATAGAACAACCATGACCCAAGCACAAATATTCGAGTTCATCACACAAATATTTGCCCCGGCCGGGACTCGAACCCGGGACCGCCGGCTCAGTAGGCAGGTGTTTACAAACCGAGCCAAGCGCGTCGTCAAAATACTTCAGACCTTGGATTTTTGACATCAAATGAAGCGGCCCACCATATTGAATATTAAAATACTTAAACGGGTTTACTCACGTCGTAGAAATCGAATAACACTAGACATGTTTCGAATCGGTACGCGATCCATCATCAGGAGAGACGATCAGTCGCGACGGCGGCCAACCGAACACAACAAGTTGAATATTTTTTGTAAAGGCGGTATGTCGATCTCTAGTAGTTTGGTTGGGCTCTTGTGTTTTCTAATCAGATTAGGTACTCCAGATCTTCGATTATCCTAGTTTTTAGGGTTCCGTACCCAAAGGGTAAAAACGAGACCCTATTACTGAGACTTCGCTGTCCGTCCGCCTGTCACCAGGCTGTATATAAAGAACGGTGATAGCTAGACAGTTGAAATTTTCACAGATGATCTATTTCTATTGCCGCTATAACAACAAATACTAAAAATAAAATAAAATAAATATTTAAGGGCTCCCATACAACAAACTTGTTTTATGGTACGGAACCCTTCATGCGCGAGTCGGACTCGCACTTGGCCAATTTTTATAGTTTTCGCTTTATGTGGCCATTAAACCCTAACTTACCAAATTTCAGCTCTCTAAATTTATGGGAAGTACTAGTTCTTTACTGATGATCATGAGTGAGTGAGTGAGTGAGTGTCGTAAATGCGAAACTTTGCTTTCGCTTAACTTTGGAACTAAATGACCTACAGACTTGAAATTTTGGATTCTAAGTTATGTGATTATAGCTTACTGGATGACGAAAATTTCTGCGTTCTGGTCTTATCCAGAGGTGCTCAAATAGGGGCCTGAAAATGCGGCGAAATGGTTCCAGTAAAGGATGGTACGGCAGTGTTTGCTTCGCGCTCGACTTGGCGGGGGCACTGCCGTGCCCCCCGATGCCGTGCCCCCCGATATAAACTTTACTATCACACTAATAGCATGTGACTAACCGTCAGTGCGTTTACGTGTATGTTCGCTCAAACGGCTAGAATTTTTATGATACATTTTGTTATGAAGGTATGTAGCTGATACCCTGAATTAACACATAGGCTACTTTTATCCAGAAAAAATTTAGTGTTCCCGTGGCATCCACGGGTAACACCGCGTGGCGCAGCTAGTAGACAATAAAAGTAAGTGCAAGTGGTATTTCAAGCTGTGCTTAATATGTGTGGGCAGATAGTGTCTTCCACCATTTGTTTTTAATTTTTTTCAATAAAGTTGAAATAAAAAAAAAAGCAATCCCAATGAGCACAGAGCCAACTAACCAACTTCCACACGGACAGAGCCGCAGGCAAAAGCTTACCAATAAATCGAATGCATCCTGCCCTAGAACAACAATGCAGTTCTAGAACAGCTTCAGATAAAGGTAATAGAAACAATTAACAATAGCCGGAGCCAATCGTGAGTCAGTCCGGAACAATGTTGCCATAGTCGAGGTAATGGACGTAGGAAATATTTTGCAGCATCACAGAGGAACGGATCTGTGGTAAATGGAATTTTTTAAATTTTTCGTAAACGTATATTAATCGATCGACTAGCTAAAATAAAAAAAAAAAAATAAAAAAAAAATCGTTGCACATCTTTTCGATACTCTAATAGAAAACACTCCCGACACAAGTAGCTGGTCATAATGAGACCCTCATTTAATTGGTGATATAGCAAATGCTACTAAAACTGAACATAACAACAAAATGTGGAATTCGGCTGATATCCGGTCACTTGTACCACTAAAAACTGAATATATTAGAGACGAGAGCTCCGATTTTCATCAAACAAAGCTAAGAACCATATAGACAAACCAGGCTTTCAATTAAAAAAATCGTACTCCTATCGGTCCACCCGTATGGGCGGTACGATGCCACAGACACACAGATACACGTTAAATAATAATAAAAAAAAACCCTGTCCAAATACAGTCTTTTATCGATTACGGCTTTCTGCAATGAAGCACATTTTCGATGCAGCCGTTACGCGATGTAGTCTGTCTTCTTGTGCCCCATATTTTGTAATTGCATAATTTAGGCAATATTTTTTTAATTTTTATAATACAGGACGCAATTGAATCTGGGTTTCAGGGGCGCGACCAAAAATGTTGATGATATGGCCGAAGTAGAAATATGTCGGCATATTTCTCCATTTGAGTGATTTACTGCCAGAAGAACACTCCATCAGTCAAATTTCTACATCCATGGTTACAATAATTACTGGCTGTCAAGAAAGATAGCTCTCCCCATTCTAGTCCTGTAATACGTAAGGACGTATATGAGTTAGTTTCATATTAAGATATGCCCTTTTGTGAGGAGGCCCTTTTCAGAGGACTTGTAGCCAGATTTCACGCTTCACTTGTAATCTAGCCTTATAGATCTAAGGGATGGTAGAGATGTCAAGTCGTTCGTTTCGTTCGTACACATTGTTTAAAATTGTGCATTCCCAAAAAAAGTATACTAACATTAACTTCTTTAGGTATACCCCAAAAAAAAACTCATTCACAAATACGAACGGCTGTGGAAAATTTGGGCCACATTTTGCCTGGCTTACTCCAATCCTAATTTAATCCTAAGCTTGAAATTATAAACCTTTTTTAGCAACAAAAATCTTAAAAGGTCAATAATATATTAACAACTAGCGACCGCCCGCGACTTCGTCCGCGTAGATTTTTGATGATGACAAAGATATTAAAATAGGAAAGTGAATTTTAATCTTATTTAGAATGGTCTAGACATAACATTTCAAACAGTGGCAGACACTGATATGCAATTGCTAAACAATTTAAAAAGATTTTCCAATTAGATTACGGGAATTGTTTGCAGGTGTAAATCAAATGATAACATAAGATATTATGCTTTGTCATTTATCAAATGAACACCTAATAACGTGAAAACAGGTAAGTAATAATTAAGAAAATGACTTGAAAAAACTATTCAATCCGTACGCTAATGCCACCTGTTGACAAACAAAATGACTATCCTACTACTAAAACCTTCAACCTTTTTTAACCCCAGTAGGGATAGAATTTTCTTAAACAGTGATATTACTTTTTTTGTATTTTTATAAGTTATTCTTTCTACAAAGTTTCAAGTCTCTAGCTAAAAAAATAAAGTTTCCCCCATACAAACTTTGCACCCTTTTTAACCCCCTCAGAGTTAAAATTTTCCAAAACACTAAAAGTACTTTATTTGTATTCTAATAAGTAATCTTTTTACAAAGTATTAGGTATCTAGCTCAAAAAAGAAGTTCCCCCATACAAACTTAGTACTAATTACTTTTTTTTTGTATTTGATTAAGTAAGCTTTCTACAAAGTTTCAAGTCTAGTTCAAAAAATAAAGTTTATCCCATATGAAAATTGCACCCCTATTTAACCCCCTTAGGGGTGCAATTTCCTAAAACGTTAAAAGTACTTTTTGCGTTTTTTAGTAAGTAATCTTTCTACAAGGTTTCAAGTCTTTAGCTCAAAAAAAAAAGTTTCCCCCATGCAAACTTTGCACCCCTATTTAACCCTCTTAGGGGAGGTATTTCCAAAAATCTTTTGTTATCCCTAGCCAACGTTATAAAAGTAACCTACTGTGCAAAAATCAACTCTCTAACATTAGTAGTTTCGGCTGTATATTTAGTTAGTTCTTTTATAAGTATAGATAACTGTGTTGCCCGCGACCTCGTCCGCGTGGAACCTTATCTTGAAAATTTTACATCTTTATTACTTTCAGATCCAAGCAATGTTGAAATTACTAAACGTGATTTTTTTTTGCCATTCTTTACGTAATAGTAACGAACCCTTCGTACGCGAGTCCGACTCGCTCTCGGCCTTTTTTTAGTTTTTTTTCGGCTAAATTGCTCTAATTACGCGGTATCATTATGAAATCAGGTACATCTACGAACGAATAGCTTTGCTAAATTCGATGAGTTTAAGAATACTATGTTAAGGCATTATTATTCGAATCCAAGAATTTATAAATTCTTACTAAATTTGATGAGTTTAAGAATAATATGTTAAGGTATTATTATTCGAATTCAAGAATTTATAAATTCTTGGTTTGGAAAAATAATGCCTTTATAGTAATTTACAAATCCCACACTCAAAAAAATAATTGATCTTCATCCAAATTTTCACCACCTACAGGGCTGAATTTTCAAAAACGCTGAAATCAATTTTCTTGTATTGTATTGATATTCCCTTATATAAAGTTTCAAGTCCTGCTCTCAAAAAAATGTTTGATCTCAATACAAATTATCAACCCCTTTTTCACCACCTTTAGGGCTGAATTTTCAAAAACACTGAAATTACTTTTCTTGTATTCTAATTATATATACCTTTATACAAAATTTAAAGTCCTGCACTCAGAAAAAGGTTTGATCTCTATACAAACTTTCAACCCCTTTTTAATCCTTGTAGCAGACGAATTTTTGAAAACGCTGAAATTACTTTTGTTGCATTTTAATAGTATGCCTTAACACAAATATTCAAGTCCTCCGCTCAAAAAATTACCTGATCTCCATACAAACTTTCAACCCCTTTTTTACCCTTTTAGGGGATGAATTTTCAAAAACGCCGACATGAAAAAAAAACTTGTACCCCATACAAACTTTGCACCCCTATTTAACCCTCTTAGGGATGGTATTTCCAAAAATCCCTTCTTAATTCTGTTCTGGGTTCTGTCAATCCGTTTCTGTGTTGCCAGTGGCGTATTATAACACTCCCTGATTCCCTTGTTACCTGTTACCTGTATGAATCTCATAAAATCGTGAGTGTTTTAAATCAATGATTACGACTAAATAAAACTTTGTCAAAGAACATGACAATCATTAATAGGCGGCAAACATTATTTTCCTTATAATTATTTTATTACCCTAAAGCGCCCATTAATCTAGTGACGTAGAAAGTCTCACTGGCCGGAATGCCATACCTTATTTACCCTGCTCGAAAGAAAGTAAATACCTCTCTAAATATCTTGGCTTGTGTCAGCCACCAGCGCCAAGTAAGGACAACACGTGTCCACGGCACGCGTGCTATCGCTGAGATCGACTATAATATTGTAGCGAATGGCACCATGCTGCGGTGTGCCCGTGCTTCCTTGCAGCGGCGAGGAATAAGTTGGTTGCCTCTCCATTGATGCTCCTAATAATAAAAAAAAGATTTGTTACATAATGCTATCTAAATGTCTGTGGACAGAGAGACTTTACAGCGTAATTTTGACTAGTACTGCGAGGAAATTGACAAAATCGCATTTATTTTGTATCTCAAGATGGGGGAAACCCTTTTATTAGACAAAAACATGTTTTTAGGTTTCAATTTTTTCGGATTCTTTCCAGTTCGACGTAATGATAACTTGCGGCTCGCCCCGGCTTCGCACGGATGCAATGCTGATACTAACTCTACTATATACCTACTGTATTATACTCTATTATACATGTAAACCTTCCTCTTAAATCACTCTATCTATTAAGAAATTCGTTGCGTAGTCTTAAAGAACTAAGCATACATAGGGACAGAAGACAGACAGCGGGAAACGGCTTTGTTTTATACTATGTAGTGATAGTGAAGTGTAGGCTACTTCAGTGGTGGCCCTGGGAATGCCAAATATTTTGACAGTGAGAGAGAGACGTCGATGTACGCAATCCATTTCCAACGCCTCGGGTAGAAATTGAACAACCGAAAAGGACACACTAATTGTGCTACAAAATAATACATCACGTTATCGAACGGCGCCAGTAAATAATTACCCTTACATTCTATTGTTCTGGTGTCAGATAATATTATTTAATAGGTGGTAGCGGTGGCAGTAGAGATACCTCTAATTGGTGTTGCCCAATACTAATGTATATGCATTATTAAATTGGTACTTTGCATCTACTGTCCGTTTTAATTAACTGAAGTGTTGTTAATTGTGTCTGTTGGCAATACAAAGTATACGCCCCAGTGTAGTACGTACGTATTATTTATGGTAGGTGCAAAATTTAAGTGTTAATTTATCTCTAGACAAGTGAGGTGTTTTTTATTCCAGGTATATTTACTCTCTGTCCTGGAATTACCAAGCAGCCCTTACCGGATATCTTTTTATAGAATAAGTGCACATTACTTCGTCTGCGTATTGTTTTCTTGAACATAGTCGGCTAAAGAATACACTATAACCGTCTTTGGATGTCCAGCTCCTCTCCATAATTGGTTAAATTCGAGAGAGGACAAAGAAATGAAAATCAATATAATATGGTGTCAAACTGGTATGGCACCGCGCGCACTCACAATACCTATTAAATGATTTCTCCCGAAATCATAAATAAATAAATAAATATCAGACAACCTCACACAAATCGACCTAGTCCCAAATTAAGCTCAATAAGGCTTGTGTTATGGGTACTAGACGACGAATCTTGATTATGATCATGATGATGATCTCTCTCAATAGAAAACAGGTTTTAAGACACATTTAGGATTTTATAATTTATAATAGTATAGATAATTTAAATTAAATAAATGATAAATAGATACATTGGTTTAAATAATGTACTGCATGAAACTTAAGACAAGGTCTAAAATGGAGTTACAATAGCATCAAATGTGGCTCCATCGAAATGAATACCTACTTAAAAAAGGACGGTACACACGACACGCTGGCATGCATAGCAAAATTAATTTAAATTCATAACAATATTCATTGCCCAACATTGTTCATCGAACACGATCTATCGGCAAATCATAGCATTATTCTTGACTACAGAATTATGACGGACGGTCCGTTGTAACAGGTGGATTTATAGTCTGAATACCTATTGAACTCGTTGCTTGTGTTATGCTTATACCCCTCCTATACAGCTGAATAACTCGGTTGTTTGAACGTGAGCCTTAAGCTATCCAGCCAAAGTATGTTTAGCTGGTTGGTTGGTCCCTTTAGTTGGTTCCAAGTGTAATGGTTAGGTTGGTAATTGTAGTCGTTTAAGAGGGGTGGTCGCGTCTGTTAAACGTTTTATTGGCGTGTGATAACGTGAATTATTGCGGGTTAACTTGATACTGATTATATGATGCGGTATAAAATCATTAACCGAGAAGGTGTTAAGTATGACGTTATGTGAATTTGCGGGTGGTTAATTTTTATGACAATTATGACCGGAAAATAGTTATATTCCCTAAGTACCTATTTTTATTGTATGATTTTAGTTGTAACTTTAACCTTTTTTTTCACAATGTCGACACTATATGATACAAACGCTCTCCAAACAGTACGTAACTGACGCAATCGGTTAAAAAAGTGTTGCAGAAGAAAAAGATAAAATTAAATCATGGATTTTCCATCAGGGGTCATATTAGGTCAAAACATTTTACTAAGTAGGTATCCATAAGTGGTACCTACAGATTTGAAATATGTATCCAGGATTTATTTTTTTAAACTATATGACTGGTAGGCAAAACATTCTGTCAGAATTGTGTAATGTTTGAATAAAACAAATTTAGGTTGTCTGGAAGAGATCGCTTTTTAGCGATAAGACGGCCTGTTGTTTACCGTTATTTAAAAATTGTATTTGTTATGTTTCCTTTAGTAAACTTTTATAGGTGTGCAATAAAGTATTGTTGTATTGTATTATATAAAATATACGTCAAATAAATTATATTCTATCGTTTTATAATTTTGTGTGGCATATAATTAAATATATATATAAATAGATACTATATCATATTTAACTACAAATGGCAACAATTAAAGGATTAAAAAGAAAAAAAGAAATACTTAAACCATTATGTTTAAACGATCAATTATTCACGTACTAAATTCAAAATCCATTGTGCAATAGCATTTCCCTGGGCTCGTGCCGAGTTAATTCGATTGGTGGAAACAATGGTTATAAAATGGCCGCCATCTGCTAATGCAACAATGCAGTGATAACCGTCTCACCCCATTAGGAGCGAACACCAGTTTATTAGAATGGCTTCTATCTAGATAATAAGGACTCCATAGTTGGAAATTATGCTCGGTGGCATCATGGGCAAAGTTTAGCCTTTCGCGGCATAATTGACGATGACAACATTTAATAGATTCAGATTCATATTCAGATTCAGATTTCTTTATTTCTCAATAGTTTTACATAATTTACAAAATAGAAAATATGTTAACATATTGAGATCGTCATGATTTTACACATTTTATAAAAACTTTAAACAATATTAAATGAAGGTAAATTAACACTCAGGTGCTTACTTAATATAATTATTGACATTAACAATTATCTATCTACTCAACATGACATAACAATATGCTTAATATTTATTTATCATTAACTTAATAAACAAGTACACTATTTTTATTTAGAAACATTATGAACTGTAAATATTTATTATTTATACTATTTATTATTATTTTACACTTAAATAGTCATTAATATTTATTATTCATGTATTCTTTTATACTGTATAAGGTTTTACTGAGTAGTAGCTGTTTTACCTGGCGACTGAAAGTGTTCATTTCAGTCTGAGCCTTAATTGTCTTTGGCAAATTGTTGTACAATTTTTGACCCATGATTTTCGGGCATTTCTTTGCCATATTAAGCCTACATCTACTAGGTCTTAGGTCATCAGCATATCTTGTTGGTCGTGTCCTATCGTCACCTATACGTTTAAATTCACTTGGGTTATTTTTGACATACAATATAACTTCTAGTATATATGTTGACACTGATGTTAATATCTGCAGTTTTTCAAAATGTTCCCTACAACTATCACGATAGTTTGCATTGACCAGTATTCGAATGGCACGTTTTTGCATTTTTAAAACGCGTTCAAAATCAGTCGAATTTCCCCATAAGATTATTCCGTAAGATAGGATTGAGTGTATGTAAGCATAATAAGCTTCTTTTAGATGATGACTTGATATTAATGGTCTCAGCTGCTTAAGCACAAACACACCTTTTGCCAGTTTCTTACACACAGTGTCTATATGTGTTTTCCATGAAAACACTGGATCTAATTCAAATCCTAGTAATTTGACATGAGCTGTATTTTGAACTACTGTGCCATTAGGTAGGATTATTTGCATTTTATCTGAATCCCTGATGCGTGGATTGAATTGCATAAAAGAAGTCTTTTCAGGATTCAATTTTAGTCCGTTGATTTTAAACCAGTTCTCTAATTTCAATAGTATGTCATTAATTTTATTAATTAAAATGTCATTGGATTCATCACTTACAATTATGGTCGTGTCATCTGCATATAAAATTATTTCGCCATCTATGTCTAATGTTGCTATGTCGTTTAAAAATATAGAAAATAATGTATTTCCCAATGATGAGCCCTGTGGTACCCCGACTTTAATTAAGTGTGGCTGAGACCTGTAGTGCTTTCCATCGACTTGTATCTCGACAGTTTGTTCCCTTTCTGACAAAAAAGATTTAAGTAGGTCTAAACTCTGTCCTCTTACACCATATTTTTTCAGTTTATTCAAAAGCAGCGTATGATCGACTGTATCAAAGGCTTTTGATAGGTCTAAAAAGATGCCCACAACCTTTCTTTTATTTTCCAAGCATGATATAACACTTTCCATGAATTTCTGTGTTGCCTCTGTAGTGGAGCGTCCTCGCCTATAGGCATACTGCGCATTCGACATAGCATTATTTTGTTCGACATGCCTTATCAGATCACTGGACATTATAGACTCAATCAGTTTCGATATAGTAGGGACTATAGTAATAGGTCTATAATTTCCTACGTCTGTTCTATCGCCCTTTCCTTTATATATTGGACACAGTCGGGTTTTCTTTAGATGTTGCGGATACTTATTAGAATTTAAGATGTTGTTAATAAGATATGTCAAGTGATCAGACAGAAAAAACATCACATCAAACAAAAAAAATCCGGAGATGTCGTATATATCTTTGGTGTGTGATCCAGAAATTTTATTTCTAGCAAGCTTAAGAAGGTATTCTGCACTAATATTAGAAAAACACAATTCACTTTTTATTTCTGGGCAGTTACGAGCGAGTTGTATTAAGGCTTGTTTAATATCTGGACTGTTATTAATGGCAAGATCTTCCCCTATTTTTACGAGACAATTGTTAATGTAATCTGGTATTTCACGGTAATCAATGGTCTTTTTAGTTGTTACATCTTTTAGGTTCCAGTTACACTCTCGTACGTTACCATTTGTTACCATATTTCTAACCACAGATGAATAATATGTAGCTAGCTACAGATGGGACAGTGACGAAAATGGGACTGACGTTAGTACCCATTTTCGCAGATTTGGCGCTGCAAACTTTTACAATCTGTGGCATGTCACTTGACATTGCTAGTGCTTCCAACTGCGCGTTATATTGACATCGATGTTCACAAAAAAAAAACAAAAACTTTAATTCACTTTCTTTATTCATAACATTTTGTGCTCTTACTCGGCCAAAGAAGTTTTCCATTTGGCAATGTCTAATATACTGGACAAAACCTATGACCCCCTTTTTGTATTTTTTCTGAACCGCAATCGCTGTCAATAATGTCGAGTCCAATCGTCATTCAACTTTTTTTTTTTTAATAAGACACCAGACTAAAACTAAAAGTAACCTTTCCATTGCGTTTCAGGAGTAAAGCTTAATGAAATAAATACTCAAAAATATGAAATTTCGTCAATACTCCGGATATTCACGGACGACATTTGCCATTACCGTACATAAATAAAACTCCTTTGTCCTAAAGTTAAGATATTACCTATAGATAAATATAATATCATCGAATGAAGCGTACTCATATAATATCGATCGAATTTCACTTGTTAAGTTCGTTTGATCGTTAGTTATATCGCCACCTCGGAGGTCTCTCCGAGATATCAGAGAGATGGGCGTATATGGAATTAGTGCCCAGAATTGAGTCATCCAGCTACCACTATAAAGTCAGCTGTAAATTTGGAATCAGTGCACCGCGATGTCACGCAACTTCCCAAGTACCTACCTATATTCTCGAGACCCAATCGCGAAAGGTGTTAAGTGCTATTATATCCCTAAGCCAATAAGCCTTTATGAGCGTGTTCTTAGATTTATGAAGCCATTGCTACTGTCAATCGTGAATCAATATGGCGGGCTACTGCTTGTGAAGTGGCAAAGCTTCCGTAATGATTTATATAAAGCTATATAAAATCGAGCGGATACGTGAGAAATGGCCAATAAAGGTCTAAATATCATTTTAAAGTGATTGCTGCCAGCAAATCATGGTACAGTCGTACACAAAAGGGAAGATGAAGTCACGTTTGCTGAGTCAAGATAATTTAAATCTTGGTTCAGTATTATAATTTTTTTTTAAATATAGTGTGGTTATTATTTATTCTAGGGTTGCTAATCAAGGGTTGAAAGAGCACGTACAGGAATCCTAATTATATTCTCATTGCTAAAGGGAAATATTTTATATGGTATATACGAGACAAAAGTTGAGAAGCGGTGGTAGCCTAGTGGTTAGGGCATGCGACTTTCAATCCGGAGGTCGCGGGTTCGAACCCGGCCCGTACCAATGAGTTTTTCGGAACTTATGTACGGAATGTCATTTGATATTTACCACTCGCTTTTCGGTGAAGGAAAACATCGTGAGGAAACCACCTATAAGCCCAATAAGGCCTAGTTTCCCCTCTGGGTTGGAAGGTCAGATGGCAGTCGCTTTCGTAAAAACTAGTGCCTACGCCACATCTTGGGATTTAGGTAGCCAACCCCGATTGGGAATTCATTCTCAAAAAATGCGACAAAGGCTAGGAGGATGATGATACGAGACAAAAGTTATTTGCTCAGGATTCTTACTTAGTCTTTATATTGTCTCTTGGAATCCTTCGCCTGCTTAAAATTAAAAACTCGCTCACGCTACTTGCAACAAAATAGTACATTACTGCAGATGCCGGAAAAGAAGGCCTTGCTGGGTATAGATGGTGTGTAGGTATAGACGGCTGACCGTAGCGAGGCCAGATAGTGATACGAAGCCGGCAAGCCCTTTTCACGGCTAGGCATGTATAGTGCTTTTCTCAATCATATGCAAAAAAACAAAAAAAAATACACCACAAAAAAATATAATTCAGCTGTTTAGCCTGTTCATGAACAGTTGAACACAGGCGCCATGTTTAAAAACAAATTACTTCCCGGCTTAGCCCTTCACTTTTGTATGACATTCCTGTACAGTTCTCTAGTTGTTCCGTCCGAAACGACTTCGAAGCCTGTTATGACGACAGTTCATTTCATGTATGAGAAAAGTTACCTACTTTGCACAAGGAACAATTATTATTACACAGTCGAGTATACCGGTAATATCGAAACGGATAAATAAGTAGCTGAGCGCAATATTCATAAAACTTGTGAGAGAACAATAAGCCGATCCCATAACTATTATGAAATGTGGTCCATTAGTTGTCTGCGTGCGAACTCCGCAACCTTACCCGTACAGGGTGGAGCACATACTGGGTGGAACGTTATACAGGGTGTATAACACACTTAGAATAATACAGTTAGAAACCTAAATAGTCAGCGCTAGAAAATGAAGCCAGTATTAGTGAGCCACGGCCTGTCACGGGCTCAGTTTCGTCCGTGTAGAGTCTAAACACGCTAACTTTTCCAATCAAATGAACTGTCAGACCATACAAACTTACTCACTTTGTATGGTTTGACAGTTAAATTGCTTGGAAGGGATAACGTGGTTTGACTATAGGCATATGTCACAACGTCCATATCACAAGCAAAACGTCTCTATGATTAGTTCGTAGACAAGCACCACAAGTACACATAAAACACAAGCCGAGCACTGAGTGTTGCTTAAGGTTTAGAAAAAATAGAAACCCAATTTTTAATAGCTTTTAAATTACCATTGTATTTTGAATAGTCGGTAATATGTTTACAATGAAGCGAAAAATTTCAAATTTAATGGTTCAGGCTCTAACCTCTTTTCTTGCCAACTCGGGCAACCTATCAATTGGACCAAAAAAATAATAATCGATATATACCCCAATGGTTTATGTCTGTCTCTATTAAAGCTTTCGTGAACGATCCATACTTAATACTTAATATACTTAATATACTTAAACTTAATAATATTATAAATGCGAAAGTGCGTCTGTCTGTCTGTCTGTCTGTCTGTCTGTCTGTCTGTAACCTCTTCACGCTTAAACCGCTGAACCGATTTAGATGAAATTTGGTATATAGATAGTTTCAGTCCCGGGGAAGGACATAGAATACTTTTCATCCCGAATAAATTTAGTGTTCCCGTGGGATGAGCGGGTAACACCGCGGGGCACAGCTAAAAATATATTATATATTATTGTATTAAGCAGTTTACACTCACGTTTAATAGCCAGGAACGGCCCGATGTGTTTCGAACTCGTATGGAGCTCTTTATCCGGGACTGCTACCCGTATAGCGGCGCGGTAACTTCGTCACGAAGTTCTTAACATGTCGGGCCGTTCCTAATACGTGAGTGTAAACCGCTTAATACAATAGTTTCATGTTACTCACGAGACAACGGAAGAGAACGTATAGTGCTGGGCAGTTAGCGGTCGATAGCTCCAACAATGATGATGATGATAAAGCACCCCTCATGTTTTGACAAAATGCGATTGTGAGTGACAAATGCTTTGTCACCAACTGTCCCCCTAAATAGGCCGCTGATTTCAGATGCTCTGCTCCTTATAGCCATAGGCAACTCGTTGTCTAGGACCTGAAAGTATGAACTGATAGTCTATAAGTAAATTAAATGTTGTTCATTGATTTATCTCTAGCTTCGTATTCTTTTACTTGGGATAACGGACGAGGAACGTGCAGAGCTGGGCAGTTAGTGGTCGATATCTCAAACAATCCGATTTTAGCTGCTCTGCTTCTAATAGCCATTGTCTTAACTCCTTGACTAGAACCAGGGAGTAAGGAACCAATAGAGTGTCAAAATATTTATTTATTTAAACTTTATTGCACAAAACAAAAGTCAGTACAAATGGCGAACTTAATGCCTAATGGCATTCTCTACCAGTCAGAGATGCTTCAAGTGGGTGCAGAGTAGAAAATTAATCGTTCGGAGAGCATCCAAGATACAAGTGAATACATGTATATTATATAACTTAACTACCATAAATACAATGATACATATATTAACATACTATAAGATGTATATTATATAATAGGTATATAATATCCTATGCAGTACACATTTCATCGTATTTATTATATATTTACATACTATAGTAAATATATTATAATAAATACGATGAAATGTGTACTGCATAGGATGAGGCATTATTCGAGCTCTTGTTCGAGCAGGTGCTTACGTAGCATCCGTTTGAAAACTACCTTACTTGGGGCTTGTCTAATAGAGAGAGAGAGAGAGGGAGTGTATTCCAAAGACGACTTGCCTGAACGGCGAATGAATTGGACATGAAACCAGAATGGTGCGAAGGAATCGAGAGTTTGAGAGTTCGGGAGCAAAATATAATACGAACCGGGTTTAATTAGGTCGTAGGAATCGAATATCGCTCGATATGTTTCAAATCGATGATTAGTCGCAAACTGCACCCTTATGAATTTACAGTGACCGTACTCGCCAGCGACGGCGTAAAGGATTTGTATGGAGAATTGTTGTTTTAGAAAGTAACCACTGGGCACTGTACTATTCTCCATACAAATCGTTTACGCTGTCGTTAGCGAGTACGGTCACGTCATGGTAGGGGTACTACTGATTCGAATACGACAAGACTTGTCGACTTCTACGTCGTAATTAAACCAGTTTCGTATGTTTTTTATATATCGCTCTGTTGTTTTACATATAAACTCACGGGAGTTTTATGTAAAACAACATTATCATACATCAATATTAAATTGGTACTCTCATTTAGTTTATCTCTAACTTCATATTCTTCACAGGATAAAAGACGGAGAATAGAACAGTTCCAGCGTTGGTGGATACAAAACACATCGCATGATCCATACAACGACCAATAAAATATAATTCCTAGGCACTTCATAAGAAGATCAAAGGAGAGAACCTTTTGCAGTGTATTCTTTTATTTTGTAGAAGATGACAACCCCTCTAGAAAATACTTTATTTTAGATAGTGACACTCTATTAAAGCCTGACCAGAAATATATGAGGATTGTCAAGAGGGCGCTATTTATAACACTTAAATGGCAACAATTTTGCAACCAATCGCAACCGCACTATTATGACATTAGTTTAAATACCTGTCAGTTCCTATGATAACCTAGTAATATGATTTAATGGAATGCACTCTTTTCCTGGCTGTTTTTCGTGTAGTAAACACGTGTACACTTTATTCATAATATTACGGTCACGACCGTGAATGATTTTCGGCATTTTAATTTGGATATTTTTAAATATTTGTCTTTTAAAGATTCACCACGAATGATATTGACGTTGTTGACAAACCATCATAAAATCATTGCCAGTGTAAGAAATTAATTCCAATTAAATTCCGCAATATGGCGCACCCTCATATATTTCTGGTCAGGCTTTAATTGTATACTCTACCAAGGCAAGGGCAGTGTTTACTGCGTTGAGCTTCGAAATTAATTACTTTTATGGGTCTTCTGGCTGGAGTAAGACCTCGAACGCGGTGGTTGGATTCTTTATTAGTATCAGTCACCAGTGTCATTGTATATCACTGGCATAACAATGTAGGAGGCCTTATTCCTTTTAAAATGCTGAAGGTTTTAGACATTTTTCTCTATGATCAAACCTTTTTCTTAACATATTATTGATGTTGGCTACCTAGAACAGGGCTATTGGGATTTATTGGTATATATTTGAAACCTACAGTTTGAATTTTTCATTGATAAATTTTGTTTCAAATTATACTCAAAATTTACAAAATTCACGCGGATAATTAGTTATTTCAACTTATTTTCGACCGCACGCAATGAAAGTATGAAATAGCTATTTTGCTACTTAGAACTCGGGTAAAAAGTTTTATTCGCTTCAAAAAGAAAATTATCAACATATTTTTCATAATATATGAAAAAATATATTTTTTGAAATGGAATAAGGCCTCTTAAATGGATTCGAATCAAAATTGTTCGTTTCTTACTTCAGCTACCTACCATCAACCTATTATATCAGTTTTAGAGATTGGTGATGATGATGCTGGTAATGATGATGGTGAAAGGTTCGTTGAAATTATGGATGAAAGTTGATTTTTCTGAGAAATAAACTTTTTGATATAAAATGATTATAATAGTTCTGTAGTGTTAAATTTTTTATGTAATATAAATTGTCATGTTTGTCTACGATAGCTTAAATGAATATTGTATTTTACCACATACATGATAGTAGGTACTTTTATACTGATAAATAAAACAATTTGTGCGAAATTATTCCCTAACCATTCCAAAATATTATTATTATTATTATTTTGACGACGCGTTTGGCTCGGTTTGTAGACACCTGCCTACTGAGTCGGCGGTCCCGGGTTCGAATCCCGGCCGGGGCAAATATTTGTGCAAATTATTTGTTCTTGGGTCATGGATGTTATCTATATATGTATTTTTATATTATGTATATCGTCGTCTAGTACCCATAGTACAAGCTTTGCTTAGTTTGGGACTAGGTCGATTTGTGTATGATTGTACCTTAATATTTATTTAAATATTTATTTACTTCCGGAGTGCAAACCGTCCTTTTTTTTGTAGATATGCCTGGAGTTTATACCTAATGATATTTCATATCAATACTTTGACAAAACTATATCCACGAAAGTGATACGTCTGGAACGCTCGGATCCGTAAATTAATATAACCTTTATGTTATTTTCACTGTACAGAAGTTTAGTCAATGTTGGCATAGCCACATGCTCGCCTGAGGCTAATATAATGCTATAGAACATTTCTATGGGCAATTTTTCACCAGGATCAAAGTCATTTGCCAATGACAGCCCCGGTTATTGTGCTGGCGGGTTATTGATTGTTTCCAATTGAGTTACATCGGGATACGAATTAGACGCTAAGTTATTGTGGGCGGTTCTATAGAGACATGGTGGTCGTTGTTTTGCGACTGTCATAGGGGGTATACCGTGGTAATGCTGCCAATGTAACGGATATAGCTTTCTAGATTAATAAGCTGTAATATGAAAGCCATATCTATAGTATTAAAAAATTAAAACATTTTCTCAAACATGCTATGAAATGGCGTTATAACGTGCGTTATAGGTAACAGGCTTCGAGGTATCACAACTCGGGAGTACTGTGAAGAAATATCATACAAAATTAAAGGCCTAAACCGAGAAGTAATTTTTAAACATAGCGTCTGTGTTCATAAACAGACTAAACCGTTGAATTGACAACATTTCATATTTATAACAAGGTGGAAACTAATATAGAGATCGACAGGGATTTATGTCGTGTACCTTAAAAAAAAATCTTTGAATTTATTCTTCTGTATTTAAAGAAATATAAGAAAATACATAAAATAACTGCAATCTAAGACAATACGGGCTGAATAGGGTTGTTGTCTAAACCAAAGAGCGAAAAAATATATATTTTTTTTATTTGACGTTGACAGATGACAGATGCATACCAAGTTTTATTAAGTTTTTTTTTAATAAGAAAACCGACTAAAGTAAGCGTTCCATTAAGTTCTGGTTTTGGTGTTGCCACATTTTAAAATGAGTATGTTTTTATAAATTAATAATAAAATAAATAATCATCTCAAAAAATAAATAAAAACAGAGATAGATTACTTCATCTTTTTAAGCAGAATTCAGAAAAGTAATAAAATGATAGTCTTAAAAATATGAAATGTTGTCAATTATAGTTTTTTAAGAGGTTTTTTTTTTCATTGCATATATTTGAGAAAGTACTAAGTATACAAGTTTAGCTGTGAAAAGGGCTTCGTATCACTATCCGGTCTATACCTGGTCAACCGGCAAGCCCTTCTTTCCTGGCGTCTACAGTAATGTACTATTATTCCTCGACCAACCTGGATTAGTTTTGTTAGTAATCAAATCTATACTAATATAATATTTTAAAAATGTATTGACATTCTTAATAGTAGCTTGCAGCAATGTGGCGCCAGCCGTACATCGCCAGCTGTTGGTAAAAATTTATTTGGCAAAAAAAAAACATTTGCGTTAGATGGACGTTTAAAACAGATATTTACTGTAAATCCCGACAAGATCCTGATTGCCACCGAACCATCGAGAAAGTTCGGAGAGTGGCGCGCCGCAAACAGATGCAAGAACCCCCAGCCTCGATAAGTAACACAGCGAGCCGCTACTAAGAGTTTCATCAAAATTTATATTTAACTACCGACCCGCCCCGGCTTCGCACGGGTGTAATCTGATACTAAATATACTATACATGTATAATACATATAAACATTCCTCTTGAATCACTCTATCTATTAAAAAAAAAAAACGCTTCAAAATCCGTTGCGTAGTTTTAAAGATCTAAGCATAGCGTAAATCGCCTAATAATTCAGTGAATAAAGGATTTTGACCTTACAAACGGTCCGGTAGTTTTGAATTTTTTATATGTTGTCTAGGATGGTTAGTCAGTGTTTAAAATGCAAAATGCACAATTCCCCCCCTCCGCGCCCGCCGCCATATTGAAAAAACCGGCACTCTCTTTATATTTTTGCTCATATCTTCCTTTAGGAGCATTTTAGCTAGAAGAAAGCTTCGACAATGTTATAGAGAGTTAAATTTACTACAGTATCCATTTTATATTTTGTTTTTAGGACAGACAGTTACGGAGATATGCACATTTAAAAAAACTTAAGAAATTGCAATTTCCAACTCATAAACAAACTTCTGGATTATATCTTCGTTTAGGAACATTTTAGCTAGAACATCAGTGCTTGGGTAATTTTGTAGAGAATTAAATTTACTATAATTTACATTTCAAATTTTGTTTTGGACCGTTTGTAAGGTCACACATAGTACTTTAGTCTCTATTCACCGTATTATAAATCGGGACGTTCGTTCGATCGTGTATTTCCTTCACAGTTGCACTTATAAATTCGAGCGACTACGAGTGGGATACACTGCGGTATCGATACCTATAATTCCATATACAGTAATAATTTAGTTTCTCATATCGTAAACTCGTTTTCAAGTAATAATTACCACACAAATATGGGATGGAAAAAAATCCTGAATATACCCTTAAAAGCCCCCATCCTCCTTATTTCCGTCCTAAATTTAGGTGTAAAACTAAGTTGGCATACCTAGCGATGCTCCTCAAAATCAGTAATAACCAGTTGGCGTTTAAAAGGGCCGTGTGAAGTTTTTTTGCTGGCAGAACTGAAGTCTCATAGTATATCTGCTTGGTTTGTTTCATCGTCGTATATATTTATGTATGTATCTATTTATATATATGTATATTATCTATATGTACTTATGTACCTACTAGTATGAGTATTTTAATTATATGTAAGTATGTTGTTTGATGTTGTACAATTTCTCTGGTACTACGTTTCGACTGGTAGAGAATGCCTCATGGCATTAAGTCCGCCTTTTGTACGTTAAGTTTTTCTTTTGTGCAATAAAGTTTAAATAAATAAATAAATAAATAGCCATAATCGAGTACCAGTGTTAGGTGTTGGGGCGTATCGCTGGCCGGATCATACGCCGTTCACTCCGCCGGGGCATAGAGGGCGATAGAGATTCAGCAAACACGTTTTCCAGTAATAATCAGCACACAAATATGGTATGGAAAAATCCCTAAATATAGCCCTAAGAATATAAATCTCCCCATTCTCCTCATTTCCCCCCCAAATAAAATAGAGGAGTAAATCCCCTAAGATGCCACACCTGGCGACGCTCCTCAAAATCAGTGTCGGCCATAATCGAGAACCAGTGTTAGGTGTTGGGGCGTATCGCTGGCCAGATCAGATACACCGCTCACTCCGCCGGGGGATATTTGCTGATCCTCCGCGGCCAGATGCGATAGAGATTCCACTTGTACCTGCAGAATTATTTATATTAAATTTATTTATTTTATTTAAACTTTATTGCACAAAATACAAAAGTAAAAGTACAAATGGCGGACTTAATGCCATAAGGCATTCTGTACCAGTTAACCATAGGGCCAAACAGAAACTAGCAGTTGGTGCAGGATCATAAAAAGCCGTGCGGAATGATACTTCTTTGACGTTGATAAAATATGCACCATGCCAAAAGGGTTCGATTTTATAAGTCTTCTTTAATATTCAATTTACTCAGTATTTAACATATATTTTAGTTAGGTTTCTAATTTATAATATATATTGAAACCAATTTTGTCTAAAATTCCTTGTCAACGAACTAATTTGTATCGGTGTGCTTACAACTTCTTTAAAACACAATAATAAAGATAATACATAGAAACAATTAAAACTAGAATATATGTATATATATATAAACTTAACTAAACCTAACTATAAATTTATAATTGTATTTTAATTTCTGTAGAATTACATTTATTAATAATAGCACAATAAAGATTGTTATTTTAAAATAGATAGATTTATACTATCTAAAATATAAAAGAACAAACTGACTGACTGACTGACTGACTGACTGACTGACATATCAACGCACAGCCCAAACCGCTGGTTCTAGAGAGTTCAAATTTGGCACGTAGGTTCCTTATAAGGTGAAGGGGTGCACTAAGAAAGGATTTTTCAAAACTCACCTCCTAAAGGGGTGAAATGGGGTTCCAAAGTTTGTATGGGGAAACAAGATTAGTTAGACTATTTTATTCGAAACTTCACAGGAGTATTTCTAACAATAAATGAGTAAACACGTGTTTCAGGTTTTGGGGGTGCGATGAGGTTGAAATGACTAAATATGATTATGGGTGTAATTTTTATAGTTTCTTGGGACGTTCATTACGAAAATGCAACCGATTTTGAAATTTTATATTGTGGACATGAAAATTCTTGAAAGCATTGGCGCCTAATTGCACTTTAATCGGTCCAGTAGTCTTGCAGGAAATCGATTGTAACAGACGGACTGACAGACAGCTACACGTGATCCTATAAGGGGGTTCTAAAATAGTATTTGGTGGCATCTCGATCGTCGTCAATCGGTACATAGGCGGGCGGCGCGTTGGGACGGGAGGAGTAATGATCGGGAAACTTCCTGCATCCGTAATAAATACATTCAAGCTTTTCAATAATTATGTTAAGTCATTTCAGAATTCTGAATAACGTTTATCTGGCTCTGAATAATACATTTTTCATTCATCAACGAAGAGAACCTCAATATCTTACAATAGAACATGACGTAATTAGAACATTGCTTAGAATCATTAAACCAATCTCGAATATCCCAAGTCGATAAGCGGAGGCTCGGGACATTATAAAAGCTTTATACAAATAAAATGCATACATATCCCGGTTTCTTAGCTTCTTTCGAGTTATGAATTTTTAAGTGAAGTTTATTTGGATACAGTAAAAGCTGAGATTGCTTGATTTGAGTGCTTGAGTTTTCGGTTTGATTTGTTAAAGTGGAGTTATGATAACATAAAAAGTATTTCCCAGTAATATTAGAAAAGCGAAAGTCTGTGTATGTTTGTTACTTCTTCACGCTAAAACGGCTGGACGGATTACGCATGAGGGAAGTGCAGATTGCAGATTATACCCTAACTTAACAAATAGCCTACTTTTAATCCTGAAAAAAAAAAGAGCATTGTTCCCGTAGGATGATGTATATTATATAGGCACGCGAGCGAAGCCGCGGGTTAATGCTAGTCTATATATATAAAAGAAGAAACTGACTGACTGACTGACATATCAACGCACAGCCCAAACCGCTGGTTCTAGAGAGTCCAAATTTGGCACGTAGGTTCCTTATAAGGTGTAGAGGTGCACTAAGAAAGGATTTTTCAAAATTCACCCCCTAAAGGGGTGAAATGGGGGTCCAAAGTTTGTATGGGGAAACAAGATTACTTAGACTATTTTATTCAAAACTTCACAGGAGTATTTCTAACGATAAATGAGTAAACACGTTTTTCAGGTTTTTTGAAAATTCAACCCCTAAAAGGGAGAAATGTGGTGACAAAGTCTGAAAATCAACATGGGCATTGTTTTTATGGTTTATCGGGTCGCTGATTACAAAAACCGCAACGATTTTAAAATCCAACGTGGCGGACGTGAATTATCATTTCCCCTGTAGGGGTGAAATGGGGTTGAAATGTCTAAATACTAAACCGCTGGTTCTAGAGAGTCCAAATTTGGCACATAGGTTCCTTATAAGGTGTAAAGGTGCACTAAGAAAGGATTTTTCAAAATTAACCCCCTAAAGGGGTAAAATGGGGGTCCAAAGTTTGTATGGGGAAACAAGATTAGTTAGACTATTTTATTCAAAACTTCACAGGAGTATTTCTTACAATAAATGAGAAAACACATGTTTCCGGTTTTTTGAGAATTCAACTCCTAAAAGGGAGAAATGTGGTGACGAAGTCTGAAAATCAACATGGGTATTGTTATTATGGTTTATCGGGTCGCTGTATCCCGGAAGGAAGAGGGAAGAGGGAAGAGGGAAGAGGGAAGAGGGAAGAGGGAAGAGGGAAGAGGGAAGAGGGAAGAGGGAAGAGGGAAGAGGGAAGAGGGAAGAGGGAAGAGGGAAGAGGGAAGAGGGAAGAGGGAAGAGGGAAGAGGGAAGAGGGAAGAGGGAAGAGGGAAGAGGGAAGAGGGAAGAGGGAAGAGGGAAGAGGGAAGAGGGAAGAGGGAAGAGGGAAGAGGGAAGAGGGAAGAGGGAAGAGGGAAGAGGGAAGAGGGAAGAGGGAAGAGGGAAGAGGGAAGAGGGAAGAGGGAAGAGGGAAGAGGGAAGAGGGAAGAGGGAAGAGGGAAGAGGGAAGAGGGAAGAGGGAAGAGGGAAGAGGGAAGAGGGAAGAGGGAAGAGGGAAGAGGGAAGAGGGAAGAGGGAAGAGGGAAGAGGGAAGAGGGAAGAGGGAAGAGGGAAGAGGGAAGAGGGAAGAGGGAAGAGGGAAGAGGGAAGAGGGAAGAGGGAAGAGGGAAGAGGGAAGAGGGAAGAGGGAAGAGGGAAGAGGGAAGAGGGAAGAGGGAAGAGGGAAGAGGGAAGAGGGAAGAGGGAAGAGGGAAGAGGGAAGAGGGAAGAGGGAAGAGGGAAGAGGGAAGAGGGAAGAGGGAAGAGGGAAGAGGGAAGAGGGAAGAGGGAAGAGGGAAGAGGGAAGAGGGAAGAGGGAAGAGGGAAGAGGGAAGAGGGAAGAGGGAAGAGGGAAGAGGGAAGAGGGAAGAGGGAAGAGGGAAGAGGGAAGAGGGAAGAGGGAAGAGGGAAGAGGGAAGAGGGAAGAGGGAAGAGGGAAGAGGGAAGAGGGAAGAGGGAAGAGGGAAGAGGGAAGAGGGAAGAGGGAAGAGGGAAGAGGGAAGAGGGAAGAGGGAAGAGGGAAGAGGGAAGAGGGAAGAGGGAAGAGGGAAGAGGGAAGAGGGAAGAGGGAAGAGGGAAGAGGGAAGAGGGAAGAGGGAAGAGGGAAGAGGGAAGAGGGAAGAGGGAAGAGGGAAGAGGGAAGAGGGAAGAGGGAAGAGGGAAGAGGGAAGAGGGAAGAGGGAAGAGGGAAGAGGGAAGAGGGAAGAGGGAAGAGGGAAGAGGGAAGAGGGAAGAGGGAAGAGGGAAGAGGGAAGAGGGAAGAGGGAAGAGGGAAGAGGGAAGAGGGAAGAGGGAAGAGGGAAGAGGGAAGAGGGAAGAGGGAAGAGGGAAGAGGGAAGAGGGAAGAGGGAAGAGGGAAGAGGGAAGAGGGAAGAGGGAAGAGGGAAGAGGGAAGAGGGAAGAGGGAAGAGGGAAGAGGGAAGAGGGAAGAGGGAAGAGGGAAGAGGGAAGAGGGAAGAGGGAAGAGGGAAGAGGGAAGAGGGAAGAGGGAAGAGGGAAGAGGGAAGAGGGAAGAGGGAAGAGGGAAGAGGGAAGAGGGAAGAGGGAAGAGGGAAGAGGGAAGAGGGAAGAGGGAAGAGGGAAGAGGGAAGAGGGAAGAGGGAAGAGGGAAGAGGGAAGAGGGAAGAGGGAAGAGGGAAGAGGGAAGAGGGAAGAGGGAAGAGGGAAGAGGGAAGAGGGAAGAGGGAAGAGGGAAGAGGGAAGAGGGAAGAGGGAAGAGGGAAGAGGGAAGAGGGAAGAGGGAAGAGGGAAGAGGGAAGAGGGAAGAGGGAAGAGGGAAGAGGGAAGAGGGAAGAGGGAAGAGGGAAGAGGGAAGAGGGAAGAGGGAAGAGGGAAGAGGGAAGAGGGAAGAGGGAAGAGGGAAGAGGGAAGAGGGAAGAGGGAAGAGGGAAGAGGGAAGAGGGATTCTCAGGTCGCTGATTACTAAAAAAAGAATAATTTTAAAATTCAACGTGGCGGACGCGTAATACCATCTCTCATGTTAGGGTGCGATGGGGTAGAAATGTCTAAATAATGACTAAAAATATGGGTGTCGTTTTTAAACGCACAGCCCAAAACCGCTGATTTTAAAGAGTCCAAATTTGGAACGTAGGTTCCTTATAAGGTCTAGGGGCGCACTAATAAACGATTTTTCTAAAGGGGGTGAAATAGAGATCCAAAGTTTGTATGGGAAAACAAGATTAGACTATTTATATTCGAAACTTCACAGGAGTATTTCTAACAATAAATGGGTAATCCTACAAGTACTCTTTATTGCACACCTCATAAAATATACAGGAGAAATACAATGCAAGACATTACAATTAGAGTTAAACAACAGGCGGTCTTATCGCTAAAGAGCGATCTCTTCCAGACAACCTTTGGGTAGTGGAGAACTTGAAAAAATAAGATTTTGTTATTAGGCGGTGCAAAAATCGGATAGTAATAATAATAATTATATATACATAAAAAAACAAAAAAAAACATAAATATAATAAAAAATAAATACATAAATACATACATACATTCAGCCAACAGATAATAGGACCATTTGAATAAAATAAGGATTATGAAAAGGATAGATAGTGTTGTTTCAGTTGAGCTTCGAAAGAAACAAGAGATTTGGCGCGCCTTAAGCTAAAAGGCAAGGAGTTCCATAAACAGAAAGCTTTAAAAGTAAACAAATTATTATAAAATTTTGAGACGGAAGAAGGTACGGCAAGGAGCAAATTTTGGGCAGATCGAGCAGAAGTGAGATAAGTGAAACGCTCTTTGAGATAGCGGGGAGTTGCAGGATGAAAAAGTATACTATAAAGAAGAGCAAGAATATGAGAGTTACGACCTAAACTTAAACCTAATAGATGTTTAAATTTGTATTTGGTGCCATCTCGATTGTCGTCAAGGCCAGTGCGGGCGGCGCGGCGAGACTGGACGAGTAGTCATCGGGAAACTTCCTGCAGCCGTAATAAATGCATTCAAGCTTTTCAACAATAAAACGCCTAGACGGATATGCATGAGGGATAAGCAGATAATATCCTAACTTTAACAAGTAGCCTAATTTTTAACCTGAAAAAAAGAGCATCGTTCCCGTAGGATAATGTATATTGTATAGGAACGCGGGCGAAGCCGCGGGTTAATGCTAGTAATATTATAAAACTCTAGATTTGTATGAGAAAATGGAGAAAATTGTGGGAACGGGGCAGGGAAAACGCACTAGTTGGTTTTCATGTCGTTTATTTACAATATATACAACTATAATATAAGTCTTCGTCTTCCTCTTACAAAATCATTCTATCGTCTGACACTCTCCGTATGTCCTCTATGGAGAGGGGTCATGATTTCTGGAACCTCACTTCCTGGCCAAGGTATGTAAAACTTAATCGCATATTTATTACATGCACCTGCGATTTGGGGCATTCACGAATTCACTGCCCTAGGTATAATGTACTATTACTATGAACTATATTATATATATGTAAATGTACTATTTTCTGCTTCAAAACTTTTTTACATTATACCTGAGATCTCCTACAGAGGTTGCAAAGGAACGAAATGAAAAATAAGGCTGCTTTTCCACGAGAGATGTGCGAGGATGCGTAGCGAAGGATGTGTTTTTGTTTTGAATAGCTTTATTTACTTATCCTCGCTCAGCGAAACTGATTCTATTGGTTAACAAAAACACATCCCTCGCTCTCGCTACACATCGCACTGGTGGAAACGCAGCCTAAGGCGACAAATGTAACCTTATGTTACTTGGCGACGCGTTTGGCTCGGTTTGTAGACACCTGCCTACTGAGCCGGCGGTCCCGGGTTCGAATCCCGGCCAGGGCAATATTTGTGTGATGAACTCGAATATTTGTGCTTGGGTCATGGCTGTTCTATGTATTTAAGTATATATTTATCTATATAAGTATGTATATCGTCCTCTAGTACCCATAACACAAGCCTTCTCGAGCTTAATTTGGGACTAGATCGATTTGTGTGAGGTTGTCCGATATTTATTTATTTATTATTTATTTATTTACATGCATATACTCCGTTAGCACTACCTACTCAAATACAAACGGTAAATACTCCAAGCTGTCGTATTTTAGCTCAGCAGTCAGCACCCACTGGGGCATCAATATGCAACATGTCTTCTAAGGACACTACCATCATCACAAAAAGGCACATGCTTATAGGAAGATCGTGCCAGTTACGACCTTTTGAGTATAGAGGAAATAAGGCAAGCGATCCAGAAAGACACCTGGCTACATATCACTTTGACGGAAACAAGTGTATTTCTATTGGTACACTGTTAAAAATTATGTGATTTTACACACAAAAAACCTGTATAATTCCCTCAAAACCTGGGAAAAGTACCAAAATTTTGGTTTTTTTCCATAATTTTTGGTAATTTTAAATATCTTCGTTAAATTCAACGATTTTGATGTCTTTTTACAAAAAAAATATGTAATAATTAATAATATGTGTACGTTTACATAAAATCTGTAAAATTACATAGAGCGTCTGGGACAAATACATTTCAATATGTATTTATAACGCTTAAAACTGTAATTTTACATACATAAGTCGTCATTCTACACATCTTCAGAAAAAACCCATTTTTATGTGAAATTACATAAGTTTTTTGTAATGATCATAATAATTTCAGTAGGATTACGTAGAATATTAAGTAAATTTTCAGTTTTTTCTTTATTTTTCAATATATCGTGTAATTTTCAATTTAATTCTGTGTTTTTACATAAACAATATGTAATAATCATAAAAAAATTGTATATGTACATAAACTCTGTATAATTACATGGAATGTTTGGGAAAAATACATTTCAATATGTATTTATAACGCTTTTATTACATACGGAACTCGTCATTTTACATAGTTTTGTAATTTTCCCAAATGTATCAGTAAGATTTCATAAATATTCTGTAATTATACAGGTTTTTCTTTATTTCACAAAATATAGTGTAATTTTCAATTATTGTGTGTGTTTTTACATAAAAGTCATGTAAAAAATCACTAAAAACTTGGACGTTTACATAAAATCTGTATAATTACATTGAATGTGTAGGCAAAGTACATTTAGATATGTATTTACAACGATTGAAACGGCTATCTTACATACGAAACTTGTTATTTTACATATCTTTCTGAAAAACACATTTTTCTGCAAATTTCCTGTACCTTTTTGGAATTTTCCCAAAAGTATCTGTAAGTTCTCATAAATATTCCGTAATTATACAGGTTTTTCTTTATTTCACAAAATATCGTGGAATTTTCAATTATAGTGTGTGTTTTTACATAAAAGGCATGTCAGAATCACTAAAAACTTGGACATTTACATAAAATCTGTATAATTACATTGAATATATGGGAAAAGTACATTTAGATATGTATTTACAACGATTGAAACGGCTATATAACATACAGAACTTGTTATTTTACATATCTTTCTGAAAAACACATTTTTTTGTGCCTTTTCCTGAACCTTTTTGGAATATTCACAAAAGTGTGTGTAAGATTACAAAAGATAATATGTAATTGTACAGTTTGTACTTTATTTTTCAAAGTTTCGTGTAATTTTCAATTTTAGTGTGTTTTTTTACCTAAAAAAATATGTAATAATCACCTAAACATGGACGTTTACATAAAACCTGCATAATTACATAATATGTCTGGAACATTTAAAAAAATAAATAAATAGATTAATATCTTGTGACTATTTACACCAATTGGCCTATAAAGTCCCAAACTAAGTAAATCTTGTACTAAAAATACAATCGCCGTCAATAATTTTACAAGAGAGATTGAATGGCATTTATATACAGTTCAACAAGGTGTTCACAAATATCTGAACGATATAGTCGTATATAGCCTGGTGACAACCAAAACTCACTAAAATTTCTGTCACTACTCTTCAAAACCTCGTATCTAGTAAGTAGATAGACACTGATATACGAGCTTTATATAAGTAGGTATTTGTTACTTAGTGTTTTGGTTGTCAACAGACTATATATCCATGAAATATTAGGTATAGGTAGGTTTCCGTACCTCAAAAGTAAAAAAACCGGTCAAGTGTGAGTCGGACTCGCGCACCGAGGGTTCCGTACAAACACTTTCCATCCTTAAGTGGTTAAGTTATGTTTGCACCTGGTATGTATAGCGCTCCATACAAATGAGGTGCAAAGTTAACGCAACCAATCCCTTTGTTGTATGGGAGCCCCCCTTAAATATTTATTTTATTTTATTTTTAGTATTTGTTGTTATAGTGGCAACAGAAATACATCATCTGTGAAAATTTCAACTGTCTAGCTAGCACCGTTCTTGAGATACAGCCTGGTGACAGACGGACGGACAGCGAAGTCTCAGTAATAGGGTCCCGTTTTTACCCTTTGGGTACGGAACCCTAACAACGGAAAATGTAAAATGTAAAATGCCCTTGTGGCCTCCTTACAAAATAAAGTTCATTATTTCATTTAGTTATTCAATTAAACTCGATTGTATATTATATGATTTCATTTGCTAAAAAAATAGAAGTGTTTCGAGACAGTGGAGGGGGCCCCAAATGCCAAGTGCCTAGGGGCCCTGGTCCTCTAAGTCCATGCCTGAATACTGCATTTGATGACAAAACAAACCACTTTTGAGTCAAAAAACCAAGCAACAGTCTGTATCTCCTATATAAAATAATAGACCACAGGTAACGCTACATTAATATTGCTCTTAAAACTTCAGTAGGCGCGGAGTATTTAATGGCCGATTTGTTTCATAGATATTAGGAATTTAAATTAATAATTGTATCACAATATTAAAGACATAAACTGATGTGTGAAATGGCCAAGCCATACTTTTTAAACCAAGGTGTAGGTTAGAAAAGTCAGGGCTTAGGGACTTGGCTTTTCCTGGGATCTGATAACTTTTTTTATGTATCTATTAAGTTATGTTTGTTCGGGTGAAATCTTGCAACTCAATTTTGAAGCAGATATCGTCAACCGATTGAGCTGAAATTTTGCATACTTACTTAACTTTGATGACAATACAATAATATGGTACCATGGGAGTGATCTGATAATGGAGCCGGAAGGTGGCCATAGGAACTCTATAATAGAAAAAAGCAATCCTACCGAGCTTGGGCTCTTTAGAATCGTCTCAGTGAGCATTTGATGGATATCCAAAGAAAAATACAGTCGGCTATAAAAGCTTGCCACTAAAATGTCATTTTTGACAGAAACTTATTCTTTACCGTAGTCGGGTAAAAAGTATTTTTTAACCATATTTGGGCGTCCAGCAAACCCTGTATTACCAAAATTGGTTAAAACTTAAAATTCATCTAGCCGTTTCGGTTCGATAAGAGGACAAAGAAATTATGACCAACATGCTCTAGACTGGCAAAGCGCCGCGCGCTCGTACAATACAAAAGGCGATTATATACGATAGCATCATAAAAAATAGGTGTTATAATGACACCAACATCCATCAAAATGTCCCAGCTCCCTTGAAAGACATCAATCTTTGAGGGCGAATATCTCGGCCATTTTTGATTTTAGAGAAAAGTTGTTCCCATAAAACATGCTTATTTTAGCGTAATCTTTACGATAAAACAATAATAAATAGGTGTTATAATGACACCAACATCCATCAAAATTTTTCTATGTCCCAGCTCCCTTGAAAAACATCAATCTTTGAGGGCGAATATCTCGGCCATTTTTGATTTTAGAGAAAAGTTGTTTCCATAAAACATGCTTATTTTAGCGTAATCTTTACGATAAAACAATAATAAATAGGTGTTATAATGACACCAACATCATCATCACCATATAAGGCGTTCATAAATATCTGTAACGCCCAGTCAATAAGAGTCGTGTTCAGATATTTATGAATCACGCTTAAACCGCTGAACCGATTTAGATGTAATTTGGTATGGAGATAGTTTGAGACCCGGGAAAGGACAGAATACTTTTCATCCCGAATAAATTTAGTGTTCCCGTGGGATGAGCGGGTAACACCGCGGGGCACAGCTATAGTGCAGTCATTGAAGCGAAAAATACGGTTTTACCTCCGAATTTTTTTTACTGTGAACCGATTTGCATGAAATTTTGGAATTAGGCTCATCTTACCCTTAACTTCAAAAGTGATAATGATCTGAACTCCGCCTATTATTTTTAAGGGGTGTAAACAACCCCTTAATGGAAAAATTTACATTGAGCCATTTTATCGCTAGAAAATATGTCTAATAGTAAGTGGTGAAATTGTAAAGTATTTTCTAACATAATTACCTCATATTAAAATCATTTTCAACCCCTTGAAAATCTTACAACCCTTGCAAACAACCCCTAAATTGAAAAAATCACAAAAAAATACTTTGGTATGATATAAAAAGATGTAAGTATAGAGTAAGTAATATTTTATATTCTCTATAATAATTATCAAATTTTTAACCCCCTTTCAACCCTTGAAAACTACCCCTTGATAAAAAATTGTTAAATTTTTTTTTGATCAAATGAAAAGGATTTAAATATTATTCCACACTCTCGAAAATTATTATCATATTCTTAAGCTTTTCTACCCTTAAAACTACCCCTAAATTAAAACAGTAAATATATATGATTACATATTTAAAAATAATTTAATTTAGAGTAAAATATTGCCATTTGTGTTAAATGTGTTATATATACATATAAGAACGTTGGTATGTGTTCATGCCTACGTTTCCAAAATATATGAGCCATATTATGTATATATATACACATTACAATAGTTGTGGGTCTCTATTATACTGCGTACTTTCACATTGCTCCAAATATTCATACTCCGAAATTTTCAGTTACTAAGTAGAAAAAAATATGATAAGTTTTTGGGTAGGTGAGTAGGTAAAATATTATAACTCCTTCAATTTTCATGATATCACAATTTATAAAAAACCATTGTTAAGGTAATTAAGAGAGCTACATCCTTCATTGCAATATGTAGCAAAAAACCTTTTTCTAAAACGGTGAAGGGTTAAAGGGCTTAAGGGAGGCTGTGATTGCGCTGCCACGCGCTCTTTAAACAATCATATCTCCGTCAATTTTTGTTTGACAGAAAGAAACCTATTTATTCAAGAAAGCCGGAATTCATTAATTTTAGCAACTACGATCAAATTTTTCATTGTTCATTGGCAAACAAAGATGACGTGACGTCGTCGGTCGTCGCAAGTTTAGATGCGTTTTGGAGCGAAGCTGTCAACTGTCAGTTTGAAACCCCCAGTATTTCATTAATCATTATAAATGATAGTAATTGAATTGTATAATAAATATACTCGAGGTCTATTCTAGATGAAGATGATATTCTTTCAAATTATATAAAAAAAAAATGGCGAGATGATATTCTTTCAAATTATATAAAAAAAAAATGGCGGCAAACTTGACTGCGCACAGGGAGCTTGTATGTAAGATTGTGCAATGGTCCCATGACAACGGTATTATGTTAAACGCGGAGAAAACCAACCTACTTGTAATACACTCGCTAATTTACACCGTTCGAGGCCCAGGGTTTCCACTCTTGTGTCTTGCTTGACCCTTGATAAGATGTAAAACCGGCTCCCAAGCCGGTAGTAAGTGGCAAACCGTCTTCTCTTTTGAAATTAGACATTCTATTAGAATTCAATTTTCGGCTAAGTCGGCCGAGTTTATTCATAGGGAAGGTTTTAAAAAAACAGGTGGTAATCTTAATGAATATGATGCGTAGTTTTAAAGGCTTTGTTTTATAATATGTAGTGATTGTAGGGAAACATCCTTACCTACATATGTTAGAAATCTGAAAATGTCTTAAATGCATTTGTAACATATGTAGACTCACAAATTTTGCCGTTCTGACCTTCTTTTACTTTTTCATCTCCAATATTCACACCTCAATGATCGCATGTTTATAAGAATTTAAGTACCTAGTCATCCTGCTGATGGCGTTGTTTATTGCTAATTTGTATCTTACTTTTTGTCCATATGTTTATTGTAAATAACCAGAAAATACATAAGTGACTCATTCATTGATACATGTATTGCCCTTTTAATTTGCTCGCCGCAATGTTCAACTAATGATGTTAGTTAATAATCACTATAATCTTGCGGTCTAGTCGGTGAAGGATAAGGTTTAGGCAGCCGTCTTGTTGGTACAGCCGTGGCATGAAAAATGTTCGTCTCTTTTGAACCTTAACACCAACATTGACTCTAAGTGACTCCAAAAGTGACGAATCTTTTTAATTTTCAACATAGACATATTTGTATACATAATATTTATACTTATAGTATTATTTGTTTTGGTTTTTTTCTATTATATTCTATTGATGGAAGAGCGGGATTTCCGGACACCAGCATATGTAAAATAAAAAAGTTGTTTTCGTACCTACATTTTATGAAACCGGAATAATATTTTTTGTTTTTATTATATATTTTTTTAATTAAAATGTTGTGATTATTTGTAAAGTAAGTAGAAAAGAAATTTCCTATGAATGTTTACATAAAAATTAATTAACCGAAAATTTGATCGAATTATTTTGGCAGCCCTGACAAAAAGTTTTATTGGCATGTATCTTGAAGACCCCACGAGCTACCGCGCCCATTTTAATATCACATGTTCAGGACACTCAGAGGTACTTCCCATATCAAAATTACCAGCCACTACTTGCACGTTTGGGAGAAAAAAAATAAAAACAAAAAAACTAAAATAGTTAATATCTTGACTTCTAATGCCTGTAGAAGGTTGTAAATCGTTTCTAAACAAAGCTACGATCAGTATTACGTTTTAACCTATTGACCGCCAAGCGGTCTAGCAATTTACCGTGCCACTGACGCCAGAGTAAGAAAAAAAGATGTGCCCCAAAATCAACAGGGATTGAAAAACACTTGTAGCGGTTAGAATTACAAAGTTTTTGATGATTGAAATTTGGACGGCTGTGGCCGACGTGGCGTCAGGGGCACGATTTTTTGTTGACGGCCACAGCCGACTGTGGCGGTCAAAAGGTTAAACATTATAATTCAAAATATTTCTTAGTTGAAGAGATGGATTACTTTGATTTTCTTTTGCCCGAAAATTACGTCACTTTACCAACATGAATAAGTTGGAAAATAAACACAATAGCTACCTGTTGTAGTATATTCCGAGGTTTCTAATGATAAGTTCTAACCAATTCTGTATCAGGTTAATTAATTAAATCAGTGGTGGGCAAAGTACGGCCCGCGGGCCAGCTCCGGCCCGCGAAAGGACTTTATCCGGCCCGACACCCGTCCTTCGAAATAATTAGTATGGCCCGCGATAATTACATTTAGAGTCAAAATCAAAATTTTTGATGGTCCAGCCGTATTAAACAAAATCATTTCATTATGATTAAACGATTTCACATAAAAAATGTTTATACTTTTATATGATTCGTTGATTAGTAAACAATTTCAAATCATTTTTACTGCAATTCTGGCCCCCCTGAGAAATTTCCTTAATCTTCTGGCCCCCCATGTAGAAAGATTGCCCACCACTGAATTAAATCAAGGAATGGCAGCTCGAGGCTTTTGCCAATGTCAGTTTATAATAATATTCACTTTATAAAGAATAAAACCATGAGAAAAACAAAAATTAAATTATAAAAACATGAGATGAAATGAACATGAACAAAGATGGCCGATGAAAAAACCTGTATCAGGTTGTCCGTGGCGAAAAATGTAGCATTATTTGGCACTGTGCTCAGCAAAAATGACTAAAATGGAAGTAATAATATAAAATATTGGTGACATCCATTTGACAGTAATATAGATTATTTGGTCTGAAATTAACTTTTTAGGTGGTCATATATTTTTATAGGATGTAAGAAAAAGAATTATTTGCTTTATTTATAGAATAGTTTGGGATACACTATTTGGTGAGCATTCATCCGTTTTGGTGAGCATTAAGAATTTATTGGTAGTAATTTATCAATATATTTGGTAGGCGTTTAATCATATTTGGTAGGCGTTTAAACACAAGCCACCTGAAAATACCAGATCTGACTTTCCACCTCGAGTTTTAGCCGCCTAGCACCAATTTGAAATTTTGGTGAAAAAAGCCATTTTGGTGAGCATTTAGTTTTTTTGCCCTACAAAATAACCACTTTTTTTTATATCCTCATAAATGTGTTCATGTCCACGTACATCAGAATATGTTTTTTGGTTTGTTTTGTTTTTAAGTATGACTTAAGTAACGAAGTTTGTCATTTATCAAATCAAATTAACAATTACAGGATTGCTGCGTTCTGTTAAAATAACGGGAGCCAAAAGTGTGCTATTGCTGGCATAGTAGCTAACATTCACTATATTTATTTATGAGTTTCATTAGGTATCATCACTACATAGTATAAAACAAAGTCGCTTTCTCTGTCCATATGTCCCTTTGTATGCTTAAATCTTTAAAACTACGCAACGGATTTTGATGCGGTTTTTTTTAATAGATAGAGTGATTCAAGAGGAAGGTTTATATGTATAATACATGCATAATTTATCAGCATTGCACCCGTGCGAAGCTGGGGTGGGTCGCTAGTATAAAATAAATCGAACGAAGCAATGAGCACTCCAGGTGTACTATAAGTACATACTAGGTCCATATGACTGCGCAATAGCCGATTTATGAAGAAACGTGCCAGGACATGCGCAGATCCGCCATGTTTGTTATGTCAGCGTGGAATATTCTAGAAGGAAGTGGTGCCAAAGAGTAAAAATAAGAGATGTCAAGTCAAGTCAATGCTCTTGCTACCTAGTAGTAAAAAACGGCAAAAAATCACGTTACTCAAATATTTATTTTATTCTGTTTTTAGTATTTGTAGTTATAGCGGCAGTAAATAGGTAAATAGGGTCCCGTTCTTACTCTTTGGGTACGGAATCCTAAAAAAGGAGGTTCTGCGCTTGACCCGTATGTTTGCTGGACCGATTTTAATGCGGTTTTCAGTAATGTATTCGTTACATTCTGGAAATAAGAAGGTTTTGGTATACAACAAATGTATATTAACCGACTTTAAAAAAAAACAGTTGCTCTCGAAAAGTATAATTTAATCCGAGGTTACATAGTTTAATTAAGGTGATTACGTGGATATCTAGCGTGTTGTACGAGGTTGCGGTTGCGTAGTCGCGGGCAAAAGCTTGTATTCATATAACACATCATTAAAAAACCGGTCAAGTGCGAGTCGGACTCGCGCACCGAGGGTTCCGTACAAACACTTTCCATCCTTAAGTGGTTAAGTTAAGTTTGCACCTGGTATGTATAGCGCTCCATACAAATGAGGTGCAAAGTTAACGCAACCAATCCTTTTGTTGTATGGGAGCCCCCCTTAAATATTTATTTTATTTTAATAACGTATAAACTATTGACATAATAGGTCTGTAATTTTGCACAGTAATCTAATGATAGCTAAGCTAACAAATATATAAACAATAAAGCGAGATTGTTGTGGAATGGAAGAAGGATATTGATATTTACACAACGCGAGATCGATAAATTTAAAACTTAAATAAAAACTAAACTATATACATGTGTGGGTTGGAAACAGCCCAGAACCCATTTATTTGATGAGACAGAGCAAATTATGAAAGAAAAAATTGCAAAAGTTTGAAGGGAAAAAAGTCAAAAAATGAATTAAAATTACGTAAATATTGTGCTCTGAACGGCTGGTTTTGCGAGAAAATTCGTTACTAAAAAACTACAGCTAGGAAAAATCTGAAATTTTGCACAGAACTATATTGATACTTAAGCTAATTAACAGTACACTAAAAATGGGGGTAAAAGATCTAGGTTCTGAGAAATGGGGGGAGAAAAGTCACTCACTGTTAAAGTTCAATAAAAACCTGTTTTTCTCTGGTGTTTCTGGACCGATTTTCTTTCTGTTTTCTTGGTTGAACGCAGAAAGGTGTCAGGCAGGCTGATACGTCCTCAAAATCAGCCGGACGATCCCAGGTCGCAAGTTACGGGAACAAAGAAAAAGTGTTTTTCGGCGTTTACTCGGCTGTTTTCCGCCGGAAAATTCTGAGAAAATTCAGGGAGTTGAAGGCTTAACAAGCACTTTGGATTGTAGCAAAAAACCCGGGGGTCGTCGATGATCTGGAGGCGTCGCACGCACTTAAAGTGAAATTACGAAAGTTAACTTTGTTTCACTATTTTCACTTTAGGAAAACACGTCCGGCTATTTTGAAAACTGTCACTTAATAGAATTTAAAGAGAAGAAAAGAATGTCACATGAATCATCAAAATCGGTCAGCGGAGCGAAGCACAAATGACAAGTACCAACATACGTTTGCGTGACCTCTACGCTAGCAGTTGTGAATTCTTAGGTTATCTGATTAGTATGTTTCATCTGTATTTATTTATATGTGTATATATTATATGATATATGTATTTATCTAAATATTATTTATTAAAACTTGTTTAAGTTAGTTGCACCGCCCACAATTTATCTGCTTTGCCCGAAGGGGAGGCCTATGTTCAGCAGTGGACGTCCTATGGCTGAGATGATGATACTAATCTACTTAATTCAATGTATACTCTATACTATACGATTGTAGGCCTACTAGGCAGGCAAAAAACTAAATGCTCTTTATACCCTAAAACTAAATTCCAAGTAAAATTGAATTACTTCCATATAAATTAAACCCACTCTATACAGAGCTCCCTAAACTAAATCATTTTGTATTCCAAAATCAATATACATACACCAAAATAATTTTACGTTGAGTCCGTATATCTTTTTGCTTCCCAAAATGGATTTTTTGCTAACCAAATATTGTTTTCATAAAACATCAACATTAATACCAAAAACTGCAGTCTAATTTGCTTTAGTGTAATCAAATTATCTAACCTTTGGTCAAAATATATTATTGTCAATCTAAAATTGCAATAGCTTCCCTTTATTTCTTTACAACTAATGTGTTACACTGGCAATGATTTTATGATGGTTTGTCAACAATATCAATATCATTCGTGGTGATTTCTTTAAGACAAGTAGTCGTCATTCGATTATCGACATTAGTATACTACTAATTTCAAATTTGAATTATGATATAAGTAATCGATAATCTTTCCAATCAGCAAATTAGTCGAAGCCAGCCAAAGGGCTTCTTGTCAGCGATCCCCTCTGGCAAACGCGCGTGCAGGCTCAGCCGAGAGCTGGTCAAAACGTCGTAAGTGCCGTGGAATTCACAGCGCTTACAACGTTTTGACCCGCTCTCGGCTGAGCCTGCACGCGAGTTTGCCAGAGACTCAATGCCCCGCTTTCGTAACGTCCTAAGCGCCATGATTTACACGGCGCTTACGACGTTTTGTGGTCGCGATGATGATCTCTGTATAGATTAAATGCCGTTAGAATTTATAGAAGTGTCATAGTCTTTTTCTTTGACTATTGTCGTAATAATTGATTTAGAACACTCGGGATTTTATGAGGTTAATGTAGGTAAGTACTTAAATAGTGAACCGAGGAGAACGATATACGTACTTAAATACATAGAACAACCATGACCCAAGCGCAAATATTCGAGTTCATCACACAAATATTTGCACTGGCCGGGATTCGAACCACTTTTTGAAGTCGGTGCCAACCCACTCAACTTTTACTATGAAAAATTATGCCGCGCATAAAGCCTTTAATTATTACCATTTGGTATTTACGAGTATTTTTGTTCAAATGTAATCTGTACATGAACGGGTTATTTTTGGCTTTTCAGTTATTTTAAAGTCGGTTCTTTTGAAATTTTTTTTTTACTTTTCAGTGATTCAAATAAAATACTTAGGTATGGCGGGGTGATCGGGTAGGTCTTGTTTACATGCTTCTCGTTTGAATTATCCCCTAGTTATATAGGTATAATTTCCAGGATGAAATCTATCCAATGTCCTTCCTCGGATCTTAAACTATCTCTATGCCAAATTTCATTAAAATCGATTCAGCGGTTTAAGCGTGAAGAGGTAACAGACAGACACACATTCGCATTTATAATATTAGTATGGATTTGAGGGTTGCCCTCGATTTCCCTGGGATTCCATCATCAGATCCTGACTTGGTGACAAGGGGACTACCTCACGAACACACTATAAAGAATATGACTAACAGTCTTAACATACCTATATCGAAAAGTATAATTTAGTGACGTTGAGCTGATGATAGAAAACATAGGCTACTGAAACTACTCAATAATAATAATTCAATTTCAATCACTAAAAAGCAAAAAAAAAGAACCACCTTCAAATAAAACTGAAAAGCCAAAAATAATCTGTTTATAATAATAATATATTTTATTGCAACCAAGTACTTATAAATGCTACTCTAAGGTCTAAGCCATTTTTGACGCGTCGCGTCTACGTAGTTTCACACTCTGTGCGCGTTCAGCGCGCGCCGTGCGCCCGCCATTTTTCCCGCCAATGTTGTATTGTATTGTATTCTATTCTGAGTATTCTGCGCGCGAGCACGCGTGTTCAATGTTCATCTTGGATTTATTGATTCTTTGATTTATTGTGATTTGTGACTGTGTAGTGATATACCTAGACCGAAGTAATTGTATAAAGGTAAGTACGTCCTTTTTCTTGGTTAATAATAATAATTGGTTAATTAATAGGTAATGCCGATTTCACACGAGGGCAGAACAGTGAGGCAGAACAGTGGGCACAACAGTACTGTTCTGTCTCGGCGTGTGCGTTCAGATTGTAGCAGTACTGTACTGCTCACTGTTCTGCCTCAGCCTCACTGTTCTGCCCTCGTGTGAAATCGGCATTAGGTTTGCCTATGCATATTTAATGGGCCTTACAGCTCGGCCATCCGACATGTAAAAATAATAAAATGCATATTCTTCACATCCTAGTTACATTAATAACTAAAACTAAGTTTCGTTACTGCCCAATATGTCCATATTTTCCATGTCATTTACGTACATTGATACTATTTGCATTTATTAATTTAACAAATTGACATAATTTCATATTTTTAAGACTACAATTTAATTACTTTAAGACGAAGAAAATAGTTTTGATAAAGGAATATTCCAAAGCAGAATTTTGATATTGATAATGTAAAATACCTAACTAACACTTTTTAGTTTAAATAACTGTAGATTAACGCAGAGAACAATTAAAAAGTTTATACTATGTAGTTGTAGAGATACCACAAACACTACACTAGTGTAAGGCGAACATTCAAACATTCGCGCCATTCGCGCGCGCCCAGTAGTCCTATGCATACCTATAAAAGTTATAAGTATAACGCTCGCCGCGGCCGGCACAAACCGCGCCGCCCGCCGCGCCCGGGCCTCGCCCAGACCGCCACCAGTCGCTTCGTACCTAATGCAGTGCGCATCGTCCGCGCTGTTAATAAATCTTTCGTGATCCACAAACATACTGTGCTTCAGTGTCCATATTTGTTGTATATCAATAATTGTGAGTTTAATGATAAATAAAACTGTTACCTACAACCATTACAGTGGCTGTCCAACTCATGGCTTCGAGTCACGAACTATACCTACGTTACGTGAGGGCCATAGAAGATTCTATTGACGAATTAAACATTACCGCGTATACCGCGAACCCGATCGTTTCCACGAAAACGGCAAGTCAAAACTCGTCGCGATAGCACGCGCTGCGCGAAGGTCCCGGTCGTGAAGTCGAAACCAGCGAGCGCAGCGACATATACGTATACTTATATTTATACGTATATTTTGACGACGCGTTTGGCTCGGTTTGTAGACACCTGCCTACTGAGTCGACGGTCCCGGGTTCGAATCCCGGCCGGGGCAAATATTTGTGCAAAATATTTTTCTTGGGTCATGGATGTTATCTATATATGTATTTATATATTATGTATATCGTCGTCTAGTACCCATAGTACAAGCTTTGCTTAGTTTGGGACTAGGTCGATTTGTGTATGATTGTCCCTTAATATTTATTTATTTGTATTTATATGGTTTAAGTCCTATATAATCGAGTTTGTTATATATTTCTAATATCTATCGTCGGGGTTGTAGAAAGGCGCAGGTTGATGTTCGGCGACTTGCCGTCGGCCGCCTCGGCGTCGCGCGGCAGCGTCTGGCCGTTGAGCTCGGCGCCCGCCTTGTACACGGCGCTGTTGGCGTTGGACGCGGGGCGCGCGGCACGAGCGGCGGCGCAGCGCGCACGGCAGCAGCGCCCACTGCGCGCGCACGTCGCTGCGCGCGATGCCGTAGAAGAACAGCACGAAGGTGCCGAGCACGGTGATGTTATCCGGTAATTAGATGATGCCCAATTCATTACCTGTGCCAGTTTTTTAGGGTCCCGTAGCAAAATATGACGCAATCCTTAAAATAATAAACTTTCAGTACTAACAAAATGTAAACAAACCCTTATATTTTCATATTTTTTGTATTTAAGTTTGCACCTGGTACCTATGGCCCCGCATACAAATGAGGTGTAAACTTAATCCAAACGGGTAGTCCTTATATAACTTTTGAAAGCAAATTTTTTAGGGTTCCGTAGCCAAAAAACGGAACCCTTATAGATTCGTCATGTCTGTCTGTCCGTCTATCCGTCTGTCTGTCCGTCTGTCCGTCCGTATGTCACAGCCATTTATTTCCGAAACTTTGCACCTAATTTATATGGGGCGCTATACATATCAGGTGCAAACTTAACTTAACCACTTAAGGATGGAAAGTGTTTGTACGGAACCCTCGGTGCGCGAGTCCGACTCGCACTTGGCCGGTTTTTTTTAAGATTAAGTTACGACATAAGTTGCTAAATTTCATAGTTCTAGGTCAACGGAAAGTACCCTATATACTTTGATTCTCTTGAGAGTAAATATAAATATACGGTCGTATCCTTTGTTTTTATTAATTCAGAAAATTGGTTTTTTCACGACTTCAAGGGATTGTAGACTTGAGAATATGGTTTAAATTTTAACTTGATATCTCCACGCGTTCCCGAGATAAGGGTTTTGACACACATACGGACCGAAGATCAGAGTGCATCATTTTCGAATTTCCCAAACCCACTTCAGTTGAATTTTTTAAAAATGTCATGTCCGCCATCTTGGATTTCAAAATTGACATCATTTTCGAATTTCTAACCCCCGATTTATTCGAAATCCATACCCCACATGATATAATGTTTAAAAAGTCATTACTTTTTTCAAAAATGTCATATCCGCCATCTTGGATATCAAAATTGACATCATTTTCAAATTTCTAACCCCCGATTTATTCGAAATCCATACCCCACATGATATAATGTTTAAAAAGTCATTACTTTTTTCAAAAATGTCATATCCGCCATCTTGGATTTCAAAATTGACATCATTTTCGAATTTCCAACCCCCGATTTAGTCGAAAACCATACCCCACATGATATGTTTAAAAAGTCATTACTTTTATCAAAAATGTGATATCCGCCATCTTGGATTTTAAAATTGACATCATTTTCGAATTTCCAACCCCCGATTTAGTGGAAATCCATACCCCACATGATAAAATGTTTAAAAAGTCATCACTTTTTTCAAAAACGTCTTATCCGCCATCTTGGATTTCAAAATTGACATCATTTTCGAATTTCCAACCCCCGATTTAGTCGAAAACCATACCCCACATGATATAATGTTTAAAAAGTCATTACATTTTTCAAAAATGTCATATCCGCCATCTTGGATTTCAAAATTGCGGACATGACATTTTTGAAAAAAGTAATGACTTTTTAAACATTATATCATGTGGGGTATGGATTTCGACTAAATTGGGGGTTGGAAATTCGAAAATGATGTCAATTTTGAAAAAAGTAATGACTTTTTAAACATTATATCATGTGGGGTATGGATTTCGAATAAATCGGGGGTTAGAAATTCGAAAATGATGTCAATTTTGAAATCCAAGATGGCGGACATGACATTTTTGAAAAATTCAACTGAAGTGGGTTTGGGATATTTAAGGGCTAAACATTACCGCGTATACCGCGAACCCGATCGTTTCCACGAAAACGGCAAGTCAAAACTCGTCGCGATAGCACGCGCTGCGCGAAGGTCCCGGTCGTGAAGTCGAAACCAGCGAGCGCAGCGACATATACGTATATGCAGCGGGACCCCATGTAATTATGGTTTAAGTCCTATATAATAGAGTTGGTATATATTTCTAATATCTATCGTCGGGGTTGTAGAACGGCGCAGGGCCGACAGCGCGACCGTCCGGGTGGCAGCACGACCAGGTTGATGTTCGGCGACTTGCCGTCGGCCGCCTCGGCGTCGCGCGGCAGCGTCTGGCCGTTGAGCTCGGCGCCCGCCTTGTACACGGCGCTGTTGGCGTTGGACGCGGGGCGCGCGGCACGAGCGGCGGCGCAGCGCGCACGGCAGCAGCGCCCACTGCGCGCGCACGTCGCTGCGCGCGATGCCGTAGAAGAACAGCACGAAGGTGCCGAGCACGGTGATGTTATCCGGTAATTAGATGATGCCCAATTCATTACCTGTGCCAGTTTTTTAGGGTCCCGTAGCAAAATATGACGCAATCCTTAAAATAATAAACTTTCAGTACTAACAAAATGTAAACAAACCCTCATATTTTCATATTTTTTGTATTAAACTTGGTGTATAAAAAATACTATCCAAAAGCCAATTTAATGGTTCACTAATGTTTGACCAAAAAACGTTTGACAAATGATAATTTGACCAAACAACGTTTCAATAAATATTCATTAGGCAAACGAGACATATGACTAAAACTACAAAAAGTCACTTAGCAAATTATAATTTTACAAACACTACACTTGACAAAATATCATTTAACAATATGTTATTTCATATAAAGTACTTCTTTTTAACAAAATAAATTTAATCTTTATTTTATCTTATCTTTATCTTGTCTTCTTTCTTATATTTATCTTATCTTATCTTTATCTTATCTTGATCCTATCTTTATCTTATCTTCTTTCTTATATTTATCTTATCTTTATCTTATCCTATCTTTATCTTATCTTCTCTAAAATCTCCTATAAAATGTAAAAGACTTACTATGGCTGTATATTTTTCTTTGTTAACAGTTTAAAAAAAGAGGATATCAATTATATACTGTAAAATTGTAAAAATTACATTATCTTCTTGATTGCAGCCAATGAAAAGAATGAAAGAAGAACCTATTCACAGCAGAGCAAATTTCTGAACTCGACACCTGCGATACCAAGTATTGTTGAAGTGGCCGGTGTGTCTCGAAGAAAGCCCGCGAACAGAGCGCTCCCAACGGCAATGATTTCATAGATAATATACGGCTGATTGCTGTATATTTTAAAGAAGATATATCACACATGTACCAAAGTGATGAGGTATATCTATTATATTTATTACATTATTTCCTTCCGAATTTCGTTCCTTGCTTAATTTTATTAGTAGTTTCATCTATACTGATCTATTTTTTTTTTCAGAAACCATTGACGGGCAGAAGTTGCTGACCTCCCCAAAGTTGCTGCACCTAATATTGTATTTTCAGGTGAGATGTAACTTTACTACAATTATAAATGGGGAAGGCCGCTGAGCGTTTCAACTATCGCTTGCAATTACATTTAAAGACAAACGAACGAAGCGACGGTTTAAACGCTCAACGGCCTTACCGAAATACCAACCAGGGGAAATAATTAATGCCCAAGTTGAAATTGAACGTTTTTTATGTAACTAGGTAGCTATTAACATAAGCAGCATTTAGTGCCTGTTTTACCCTTTTTTTTTTTCGCACAGATATTGAAAATATGGTAGAAAAAAACATCGTCAGCGAAACTGCGAGCTTTCCAGGTCGTTACAATTATTGATGGCAGCTTACTTCAACTTTAATTTGGAATATCCAGTGGAATGTCAAAACACGTTAGAGTTTATGCAAAGGTATGTTTTCAAAATAAATCCCAAAGAAGGTTGTAAAATCCGTAAAGGTGTCACGCTGAAAAAAGTATTGTCGTTAATGGGTAAACTTAAGTTTGAATAACATGTCATTTAAATGCGAAAATTGTGACTAGAATTTCTCAACTGTGATCTCGTACAATAACCACCAAAAATGACATAGATTCTGTAAAAATGTAAAACTTATGTGTATTGATCCTTTGTGTAAAAGTATGTTCAATAATTATGTCTTCTAGGAATCACAATTTTAGATTACACCAGTCCGAAACTAGTAGTGCTGATGTTGACATTAATTCATCCTATAATAAATGTACAGTGTGTAATAAGAGAATTTTATCAAAAAATGTTGAATACCATTCTAGAATTCACGATATTCAGTCTGGAAAAACGGTTTAATTATATCCATGTTTATTATTACTCTTAACTTTATGTTGTTATTATTACTCTTAACTCATTATTATTAGTACTTAAGGTTTACATAACTCATTATTATATACAGGGCGTCCCACGGCCATGCCACATGGAGGGAAAGTACTTTAAATATTGTAGATAGAACATTTTACTGACAGAAGACATTATTTTAATTTCAAAAAGAATTTTAACTGCATTCATAGTTTTTTGAATAATTACACGTTTGAACCGGGAATCGAACCCGCTACACGAAAAAAAAATCACCCTGTAGCTTTATCATACCGATCGAAAGGGTTCATCAGAAGGATTATTTTTTGCTAAATAATATAGCGTCAGAAATAAAAGGAAGACCATGAATTTTAACTTTTTTAATACAAAATTAATCAATTTATCAAATGCTCAAAATGTCCCCCCTCCTGTTGAATACAAAGTTACACTCTTTTGATTATTTCACTCCCTGTCGCTTTTTTGATCTTGCTGTAGTGGATATTTAGAATAATACGCCTAAGTTCTGTTTGTAGCTCGTTGACACTTTCATACGTGTTCTTGTAAACTAAATTTTTTACTTAACCCCATACAAAAAAATCTAACGGGGTTAGATCTGGCGATCTTGGCGGCCATTTTGTTTGTCCCTTTGTCCCGATCCAGGAACGAAAGTGTTCATTGAGATAGTCTTTTGTTCTGTTACTGTTATGAGCCGGAGCCCCATCTTGCTGAAAAATAAGGTTTTGTCGTTCTGCAACCGGAAGATTATTCATCACATTTCTTAAAATCTCAAGTATTTTTAAGTACCTGTCCGTATCCAAATGCCCTTCATAAAAATGTACTAAGAGGATCCGGTTATTTACAATCCCACACCAACAGTTGAACGAAAAACGCACTTGATTATTAGTCTCTCGGATACGTAAGGGATTCTCCCTGGACCAAATGCGATTATTGTGTCGGTTGTACATACCATTATTGCTAAAGTTTGTCTCGTCTGACCAGATAATATTATTTAAATAAAATACTGATCCTCTCGGATGAACCTCTCCATTTCATTGCAGAAAATACGTCGTCTTTCATCATCACCCGGCAGTCATTTTTGCACTAATCGCCCTTCAATGTAACTTTTGAATTTATATTTTTTCAGTACACGGTGTATTTTGCTTGTCGAAATTCCCATTACTTCTTCACCTTCCCTCACTGAACTTTTAGGATTTGCCTCAAAGTAAATCAAAATGTCGAGTTCATGGTCATTGTTCATCATTTGGTGCCGCGGTTGTGGTACGCGATGATCGAAACGTCCCAAATTTAGCAGATTATCCACCAACCGTTTCATAATAAATCGAGATGGCGTATTTCTATCAGGATATTTTTCGCGGTGCCATTGTAAGGCCAATGTTATGTTTTTGTGATTCAAAAAGTATGCTTCCATTAAGTCAAAATTATTTTCGCCATGAAACGCCATGGTTATGTGAAAAATTCCCAATACAATGCAAAAATTCCACAATGAAAATCACAGAAACAAAAGAATAAAAGTTTGAAAATGGAACACATTTGAATTATTTCTTTATAGTCAGCCGGCCGCATTGCGATGAACAAAATAATTTACGCGTCTTTCGGCTCAGGATACGGTATAATTCGATTTGTTGCATACAACCTGCTAATTACGTATCTCTTTATCATTTTATCTTATCATACACTTTAATTATAAGACGCTATGTTATTTAGCAAAAAATAATCCTTCTGATGAACCCTTTCGATTGGTATGATAAAGCTACAGGTTGATTTTTTTTCGTGTAGCGGGTTCGATTCCCGGTTCAAACGTGTAATTATTCATAAATCTATGAATTCAGTTATTTTTTTTTTTGAAATTTAAATAATGTCTTCTTTCAGTAAAATGTTCTATTTACAATATTTAAGGTACTTTCCCTCCATGTGGCATGGCCGTGGGACGCCCTGTATATACCACTATTACAGCCAAACCCCCTCGCATTCTACATAGTTTTTTATGATCTTAGCTCAGGTTCACCGGCTTAAGGTGCCTGAAAGGGTCCGTGACCCTTGAGCCGGGGAACAGGAGCCTATATATATATATAAACCACTATTACAGCCAAAACGCCTCGCATTCTACATAGTTTCTTATGATATTAGCTCAGGTTCACCGGCTTAAGGTGCCTGAAAGGGTCCGTGACCCTTGAGCCGGGGAACAGGAGCCTATATATATATATATATAAACCACTATTACAGCCAAAACGCCTCGCATTCTACATAGTTTCTTATGATATTAGCTCAGGTTCACCGGCTAAAGGTGCCTGAAAGGGTCCGTGACCCTTGAGCCGGGAAACAGGAGCCTATATATATATAAAATTATGCAAGGAACGAAATTCGGAAGGAAATAATGTAATCAATATAGTAGATATACCTTATCACTTTGGTACGTGTGATATATCTTCTTATAATATACAGCAATCAGCCGTATATTATCTATGAAATCATTGCCGTTGTGAGCGCTCTGTTCCCGGGCTTTCTTCGAGACTAAAGCTTAATATATATATATATATATATATATATACCACTATTACAGCCAAACCCCCTCGCATTCTACTTAGGTTTTTATGTATTTGTGCGATAATTTCTGTTTTAAAGCCTTATTTCGTGACTATAGGCATAGAGCAATTCTCCCTTAATGGTTACAATTACCCATTTATCTAGTTTTAAAGTTGTAGTGGCAAGAGAATTTAGTTAGTCGCTCCACGTTAGACGGCTTAATTTTCGACTCATGATTTAACACTTCTGATGATTTAATGTAACAGTTTCTAAACTGAAATGTAATATTTAACATTATCTACATCAAAATAATTTATAACATTACCTTGTAAAAAGTTATAGTATATAACTTCAATTATTTGTATTGTTCATTTTTGTTATTGTTATTATTGTAAGACAATAAATTTATCGTTTTACTTTGTTTTGTATTTCAGTTTGTATGTTTAAGGTGGCTGCAAGGAAATACTAAAGAATCTGTTCAAATAGTGATTTCACTCTCTAGAAGGTTCAAATTGTATTACCTTACCAGTTTATTAATTCTAGTCAGCCACCTCAGATACCTAATTAATTTTAACTATAAATTACTTGTTTCGGTGTGCATTATTATAACGATAAATTAGTTAATGTTACATGTTAAAAGAATCAACGTGTCGTTATGTGAAGACGAAATAAAAAAATAGTCGAAAATTCTTACTAACACGATAACAATAAGGCTGATTCTTTTATATGTTGCAATACACTCGCAATATGTAATACCAGGTGTTTCCTGTAAAAGGAGCAATAAATTAAAATATAGATTCTACTCTTCAAATTGAACAACATTTGTTCAGCAACTTTAAAAAAAAGTCAGTTCTCAGAATTTTATTATTTCAAACAAACTAGATAGTGTTTTCAATGTACGTCGTCCAACATTGACATTCCCTGAGCATTGACATAGCTGTCACTCTACTAATATCGGACATTTCGCAATACATTGCTTCTTTGTCTAAACATTATTCTACAAAATATCCTTTTTTACACGTTGTTTTCAGAAGTTGCTTAACAAATGTTGTCCAGTTTCAAGCGAAGAATCTATGTTTTAATTTATCGCTCCTATTACAGGAAACACCCGGTATATTTGATATGATATAACGTTACTGCGCATTCGCTACCGCTAGAAAGACGTTGACCTTATTAACTGAAACTAGATTTAAGTAAAGGGGATTCAGATACAGATACAGATAATTTATTAATAAAAGCAAATGCATTTTACAAGTCACATATCAATATTTCAAATATAATCGAAAATCGCTTAATTAATTACAATTTCAATCACTGTATTTCATTGTAAAAAAGGTGTTATAATATATAACTTCAGTTATGTGTATTGTTTATATTAATCATTGTATGACAATAAATTGATTTACTACTTTTTAATTTGTTTTTTTTTTCAGGTTACTTGTTTTGGTGTGCATTATTATAACTATAAATTAGTTAATGTGACATGTAACTGTAAAATATTTTCTGTAAAATTTAATAATAATTCGGTAGATTTATATAATGTCTGTAATTATCGGGATTTAGGTTTTTTGACGGACGTTCTTCTTTATGTATTTTAATAGTGCAATAGTATTAATCGAAATATATATGTAACAAAAACACTGGGAAATAATTAACTATGAAGATTACTGATCTGGATATAATCGTATCTTCTGTATAGAAACTGTCCACCTATAACAAAATTACAGGGGATATATGTAATATTTGTAAAATGTGTATCCTCAAAGCAAGTAAGTTAATCATAAAGCAGTATTTTTATTTGACTGCTGTGTGACTACGCATTTTATAAAGAGTACATATCACCCCTGTAATTATGTTATATAGGTGGATAGTTCTTATATACAGAAGCTACGATTATACCAAGATCAGTAATCTTTCCAGTTTATTGTTTCCCAGTGTTTTCTTTTTCATATATATTTTGATTAATACAACTGCACTAATTTAAATACGTAGAAAAAGAAATCTGGCAAAAAAAACTAAATCCCGAGAATTACAGATATTATGTTAATGTACCGAATTATTATTAAATTTTACAGAAAATATTTTACAGTTACATGTAAAACTAACTAATTTTATTGTTAATAATGCATAATAAACATGTAATTTTACCTTACCCTTACTTAAAAATACATTTTCTTTAGGTAAAAATACATAAATGGATTCAGTAATATTACTGAATGTATGTGAAATTACATAATAAAATCATTAATAAAACACAAACTACGTGTAGTTTTACATACAATATCTGTAAAAAAACCACATAGTATTTCAGTAATATTACAGAATAAATGTAAAAATCCACAAAAAAACATAAATAATACAAAAACTACATGTAGTTTTACAGAAAATATATGTACAAAAAACACATAAGATTTCTGTAACATTACAGAATAAATGTAAAAATCCACAAAAAAACTTTAATATCACAGAAACTACATGTAGTTTTACAGAAAATATATGTACAAAAAACACATAAGATTTCTGTAACATTACAGAATAAATGTAAAAATCCACAAAAAAACATAAATAATACAGAAACTACATGTAGTTTTACAGAAAATATATGTACAAAAAACACATAAGATTTCTGTAACATTACAGAATAAATGTAAAAATCCATAAAATATCATTAATATCACAGAAACTACATGTAGTTTCACAGAAAACATATGTACAAAAAACACATAATATTTCAGTAATAGTCACGGAAAAAATGTAAAAATAATTAACGTCTATGTAAAATTACATAAATAAAATTTTTACATATCCTAGAATTTACATGAAGAATTATGTAAAATTACATAAAATATTATTTCACATATCTGACAGTTTCAGTTATGTGAAATTACATTTTATGTAATTTTACATATCTGACAGATATGTAAAATTACATTTATGTAATTTTACATAACTGACAAATATGTAAAATTTTCTTTATGTAATTTTACATATACAGGGTGTCCCTAAAACCAACGCCAAAATGAAGAGGGGTGATAGAACAGCTCATAAGCAGCCATATTAAGTTAAATTGACCTTAATAAAAAGTTCATGGTTTTCGAGATACTTGCATTTTAAAAAAACTCGTGACTTTTGAGGCCCTGCGTCAGTATGTCGATTGCCACCACTGCAAATTTAGGTATTTTTTAAATCTGTTTTTTGCAGGATGTTACTAAAAACATATCCTATCGAATGTAATTTCAATTTATTACATATCATGATGCTTTGTCGGTAAAAATAATAAAAAAAACGAATTATAGCAATTTATTAAATTTAGCCAGCGGTTTTGATCGAGTTTCATTTAAAAAAAGTATTGTAAACTAACATGGCACACAACATAAAAAGATAGTAAATTTATTGTAGTTTTCAAAAAGGTACAGCATTTTCTAATTTACGCAGCAGTTTACGAGATATTGATATTTTACACTAACAGGAGCTCATACTGCAGTTATTACATAGTATGGAACCAGAGCCCCTACTAGGCTCAGAGTTTGAATTTCGAACAAAAAATAGATTCAAAGAATACACAATTTGAAATTGGAACACAATTTGAAATTCGAATTCAAGTCGGCTTTCTGATTAAAGAGTATTTTAGTAATTTTAGGACACTTCGTCAATTCCTTTGATGTTCTTTATTTAGTTTGGGTTCTTATTTTCTTAAATAGACTTGCTTTACCAATAGAACTCGTGTTGGCCTTGTTATTTGGATTTTTGGTACAATTTAACTTTGCTTTGTGCATCTTGGACTCGAGTTCTGCCTATTGATTTTAACTTCGATTTACTTTGGCTCTGTTAAGATAAATTGTAGTGCGTTTGTTACAAATATGCCAGAGAATTATACTCCTCAAGAATATGCCAACATGCATTTTGTCTATGGGGAATGTCAGGGTAACTCTTCTGCTGCAGCTAGACTCTATCGGGAAAGATATCCAAATTTAAGGCATCCGGACCATCGAGTATTTCGAAATGTTCATCTCGCATACTCACAAGGCGTTTTGCCTGGCAATCGTGGTGGATTGGGAAGACCTAGAGGAGATTACGATGAAGATGTTTTACAAGAGATTCAAAACGACCCATCCACTTCGACACGGAACATTGAACGTAATTTAGGGATATCAAAATCTATTGCCAATAGAATATTACGTCGATATGGATATCATCCATACCACATACAACGTGTTCAAGTGTTGCTGCCCCGTGATTACCCACTTCGTGTTCAGTTTTGCCAGACAATGCTGCAAAAACACAGAGAGGATCCCAATTTCATAAATATGGTTTTATGGTCTGATGAAAGCACTTTTAAGAGAGATGGATTTATGAACATGCACAATTTACACAGTTATGCATTAGAAAATCCTCATTTAATGAGGGAAGATCGGTCGCAGTACCAATTTAAAGTGAACCTCTGGACTGGAATATTAGATGGGAAAATAATTGGCCCATTTGAATTACCAGAAACGCTGAATGGTCCAAGTTATCTGCATTTCTTAGAGAATGAGTTGCCAAATCTTCTCGACGACGTACCTTTAGCTACGCGGAGGTCAATGTGGCTGCAGAATGATGGCTGTCCAGCACATTATGCACGCGAAGTGCGACTACATTTAAACCAAACTTATCCACAGAAATGGATCGGCCGTCTGGGTCCCATTTTGTGGCCTCCTCGATCTCCAGACCTAAATCCTCTGGATTTCTATTACTGGGGTTATATTAAAGAAAAAGTTTACAATTAACCGATTAACAGTATAGCGGAGCTGAGACAACGCATTTACGCAGAGGCCCAAAACGACGTATCAAGAAGTGCACGTCACATCAGTCGAGCATTTTTAAGGAGATGCCGAGCTTGTATTCAAGTCAATGGCGGACAATTTGAACATTTAATTTAGTTACATAAAACAGGTATCGTATTTTTTTAATGTTTTTAGTTTTTTTATTCACTTAACAGATAAAAATGGCAACCAGTATTATTTTTGCATTATCTTATAAACCGCTAAATAATTAAGTCACTTCAATACCATTTTAAAAACAACTCTAAATTTGCTATCTTTTTACGTTATTTGCCAGGTTCGCTATGATCATTTAATTTTTTTTTATTCTAAAATTGAATTGTGTTCCTATTCTAAATAAAGTATTCTTTAAATCGATTTTTTGTTCAAAATTCAAACTCTGAGCCTAGTAGGGGCTCTGGTACCATACTATGGAATAACTGCAGTATGAGCTCCTTTTGGTGTAAAATATCAATATCTCGTAAACTGCTGCGTAAATTAGAAAATGCTGTACCTTTTTGAAAACTACAATAAATTTACTATCTGTTTATGTTGTGCGCCATGTTAGTTTACAATACTTTTTTTAAATGAAACTCGATCAAAACCGCTGGCTAAATTTAATAAATTGCTATAATTCGTTTTTTTTTATTATTTTTACCGACAAAGCATCATGATATGTAATAAATTGAAATTACATTCGATAGGATATGTTTTTAGTAACATCCTGCAAAAAACAGATTTAAAAAATACCTAAATTTGCAGTGGTGGCAATCGACATACTGACGCAGGGCATCAAAAGTCACGAGTTTTTTTTAAATGCAAATATCTCGAAAACCATGAACTTTTTATAAAGGTCAAATTAACTTAATATGGTTGCTTATGAGCTGTTCTATCACCCCTTTTCATTTCGGCGTTGGTTTTAGGGACACCCTGTATGTAAAATCGTTTATTATGTAAAATTACATAGCCCTGTAAAATTACATAATTATGTAAAAACACACAAAAGTGAGGGCAACGAAAGTTGCCCTCACTTTTGTGTAAAATTCCCTGAAAATTTTTAACAGTGTAGGTAATTATTTCTCGACGGCATAAAGGATGTACCAAGATAGGATAAATTCCTGATTAATCAAATTGGCAACTTTTTATGAAACGTTAAAACCCTGGGTTAATTATGTAAGAAATTTATGAGTGAAATGAAACTATCACGTCGTCATCAAGTATGCTCAATTGTTGTCTTTTGTTTGGGTTTTGTTAATTTTTAAACACTGAAAATGGCAAAAATTACTGTATTATAATTTTGTATATTTTGGTTGCTGTCTTGGCGGGGGCACTACGAACCCCCAAATTAAACATCGATCGCATCTGTAAATTACTTTAACGAACGTCGAAATGAGTCATAGAATCTTTACATTTTCTACCACTATTTGGCATAATATGCGTCGATGCGTGGTGCCCCCATCGCCATAACAGTCTCGACTACCATTTTCGCGCTTCAGAATAATAGCACTTCCGCGCAGACAGTAATATCTGCGCGCGCACGAAAGCGCATGAAGTCGACATATTTTACGCGCATGCCGTCGTCGTGGGTGCAAAAATAAAATTTATTTTCTATTTTTTTTTACACACAAAACTTGGACAACTGGTACATGGGTAAAACGTCGATAAGTGAGTTTATCGATAGTGGAAATCTTTACCTGTCACTCTGAATGTTCCGATGTCTGTTCATCATCTTTTCTGTGATCTCTTCAACTTTTTGTCGTCGTTTGATAGGTGGCATGAAATATCAATCGAGGCATATATTTCGTATTATTTTTATTGGTCCTGTATTTAGACGACGCGGCTAGTGCATCTGTCCACTGAGCCAGCAGTCCTGAATTCGAATCCCGGCAGGGGCAAATATTTGTGTGATGAACTCTAATATTTTTTCCTGGGTCATTAATGTTGTCTATATATGGATTTATATTATTGTGTATATCCTCGTCTAGTACCCATAGTACAAGCTTGGTTTAGTTTGGGACTAGGTCGATATGTAATGTTATTAAAACGTTCATGAGATATATTTAATTATTGTAAGTATTAAGCGGATTGCATTCACGCGAAATTGTCAGGAATGGCCGACATGTTTCGAATTCGTATGGAGGTCGATTTGGATTGTCCCTTAGCATTTTTTTTCGTTTTGGGTATAGTGGAAGTCGCCTGCTCTCCTCTCTTCCCCTCAGCCTCTCCTGCTCGGTGATAATAAGAGAAAGAGAGGCTGAAGAGACATATTGGTATCCGGTGCTGCTCCAAGCGGAGTAGCAAATCTGGCACCAGCAGTGCAAAGGGACCATAGGACCCGCAAGCTCACGTTGGGAAAAAAATAAATATTGGTGAAGATTAGTTAGTGATATCGCACTTTCCCATGACTTACGGCTCACCCAAGGAAACAGGGCAACTGGGTGTTCCGATGCGGCCAGTTTTAGCCGGGCCTTTTTAGTTGCGGCTCTTATACAGCTAACGGCTCCTTTATAGGAGCCTATTGTCAGATATTAGTCATAATAATAGTGTAATAAATACTTCTTATGACACTAAGTAATCGGAAATATTGTAGGGAATTAATTACTAATAGTATCGAAGAAATACATTATCTGTTTTAATATCATTCGAAAAACGTGATTGCTGACAGAGGCCTTCGGAAGGAATTTCCTGACCTGGTCCTTATTTCATGCGCGAAGTTCCGTTTTTAGGGTTCCGTAGGTACCCAAAGGGTTAAAAACGGGACCCTATTAAGATTCCACAAAACAATTCTATTGTCGCCACTACACACTAAGGCTGTCTGGAAGATATCGCTTTTTAGGGATAAGGCCACCTGTTTTTACTAGTAATTGTAATTTCTTACATTGCATATTTCCTTGTATTGTTTTTTCTTGTATTATTTTATTTTTATATTAGCCTGAATTATTAAATGAGCGTTGTAAACTGACGGTATGTGTCCAATCTAATGTCTATGTGTGTGCATTCGTAGAGTTAAAGCAACACTTCACCAAGCATTGTTATTTCTAATGTCAAGGAGCTTCCCTTGGGCAACCGAGATCCTTTCATAATGGCCCCATTACCACCCATTACCAGGTTTACCGACGTTTACCGCATTCGCAACGCACGTACCGACCCCCGAATAAGACATTATGTGCACGTACGGACGTTTATTGCGGGCGGATCTACTCTCATTTGTTTTTTAAGACATGAATTGAACTGTATCAGGGCTGGTTAGCCCTCACTACCCAGTAGTCGGACTTTGTGTGGGAGTATAACCCGCTAATGGGATTATCTCTGCGCCACAGGGATAATTTAGGTTGAGGTGACGTGGGCGCACTGGGCACATGGACTGCGTCGTGAATAGACTGAACCGAATCAGTCTGACTTGGGGCGGGAGGAGAGGGGAAAGAGAATTGGGGTTTGAAAAATAAAAACGCGAACTGAGTACCGGTAGTTCCCCGCTGGTGGGGATTACGCTGAGGTGCCGTTCGGAGAGTTCGCGGCGACCATCGCTTGAATGGTTTCCGTGATCTCATCGTCCGGGTCAGATAGTACATGCGTCGGACGTCGGGTAAGCCGACCTCTTTGTAATAACAGGATCCACTCTCGTAGTGTCTACTTTTACCATATTCGCAACGAATATGCGTGAGCTGACCCCCGAATAAGACATGTGTACGTACGGACGTTTATTGCGGGCGATGAATGGTTTCCGTGATCTTATCGTCCGGGTCAGATAGTAGGTACATGCGTCGGACGTCGGGTAAACCGTCCTCTTTGTAATAACAGTATCCACTCTCGTAGTGTCTACTTTTACCACATTCGCAACGAACATGTCTGAGCTGACCCCCGAATAAGACATGTGTACGTACGGACGTTTATTGCGGGCCTTACTGTTGAGTTTCTTTCGACTTTCTTCTCAACAGCGGCGGTCTCATCTTGGGAAATGCCGATGGATTCACCGTCTGATATTTAAAAGTGCCCTTGTGCCATCTTTTGCTCATCATAGAAGAATATCTTCAACAGAATATTAGAGATAGCCTATTGATACATTATGGGTGCCCGTATGTTTGTAAGGAAGTAGATATAGACTGGTCTTTACTGATCGGTTCCGAGCTCACGCGCGAGAATTACGCCCAGCGGCACCCTGCAACCTTTTACTGCTACTCTTCATATCCATCCATGCTCCTGCAATTATATTTGACAGAACACATTTCGAATTAGGAACGTTTGTTATTAATGCACGTATAATATATACGCTATCTATTGCAAAGTTAGGTATCTATTTTCAACGACCCCGAAGGATGTAAAACTTCAATTGTAAACATTTATTTACCGGTAATAGTGTTTTATAGATGTTATACTTTATAAACTAACTTAATTACATATTATAAATAACACATTTATCACGGTAAATTTAAAACCCAGTTCACTCAGGCATCCATGAAAAACATATGGTGTTCAGTTAGAAACTGCGAATCATATTGATTTACAAAATAAGGGTTAAGGGGGCTTCGCTTGTCGCTCGACAGCGTCACCTATCTTGCTCGCACGGTATTGAAAGGAAAAGTGACAGGTAGTACTTGCCGTGCGACAGAGAGTCGCGTGTCACAGTAAAGTTATGCTAGACGCGATGACCCATCCTTTAGGGCTCCGGTCTTCAACTGTGCCTGTCACTGTCAGCTTTTCCAAATTGTCGTCAATTCAATTCAATTTATTAATTTGATTGAACACACATAAAATGAATAAATTACATAGATGCATGGTCCGCCACAGTATGGCATGAAAACTTACTTACACTAATCTATAATTATTAGCCTAAGGTTAATACAAATAAAATAAAATAACTGCACTTAAGTAACACATGGACTAAATCGCCATCTCCGCGAGCCACAGTCCAAGGTATCCTTAGCATCCGACGCCAGCGGTATCCTCATCTCAAATGCATCAATTCTTTGCATGTACAGATTACGTTATCATTTTTTACAGAAACAGATTTTTTTGGTAAAATTGATACATTTTACATGTCTAAATTTTTTAAATTAAATTATTATTAAAATTAGATTTTTCATAACAATTACAATACATGCTAAGTTATAAATAAATAAAAATAATATTAGGTACCTTTAGGGCCCTGTTCAATACGATGCTTAGGACCAATGACCGCTACGCATGGATAATAAAAACTCATCGATTGCGTAATACAGTCTTTATATAAGGTAAAAATTGTAAAACCAATAGAAATAAAGTCAGCCATCTCTTACCCGCATTAGCTGCCGCGAAGAAAGAGCTATCTAAACGACGCATCGTACTCCGCCGCCGGACTAATCTACTGAGTTGTAGACATTCCATAGTGCTATAAAACCGAATATATCGACAAAATGGTTATTTGTCCTGGGTAGGGGCTTAAGGGTCTTGAGGTTACTGTTGCAAATCGATTTCACAACAATGTACAAAAACGATGCAAAGATCGACACACAGAGCATAAGGAAAAATTCGAAAGGTTCCTTGGGAGTTAGGGTGGCGGAAAGGTGGACGCGATGGATTGGCAATCCAGAGGTACCGGGTTCGATTCCCAGTCTCTTTCACGGTTTCAATTATTCTTTGAGCTTTGATCTTTGTATCAATGGTTTAATGTACAACGAGCTTAGGAGTTTTTAGAGGATTTCTTTTGGACTGAGTTCGAATTCAACGAGGCATTGCCGAATTTGCAATTTGTTGGCTGTGTTAACCCTTAAATGCATGGTGTAAGATGCAGCTTACATAAACAAAAATGAATTACTGGTTGAAAACAAGAAACATTTATTTGAAATAAAATAATATTTTATAATATTGTGTTTTTTTAATTCATGCATTTAAGGGTTAAAGAGGGGAGACCGAGAGGGTTTGAAACAAAGGTGAGTTTTGTAACAACATCAATTTCTCCTTCCGTTTTTCCCCTATATGTATATAGAAGATAGATAATGGACTTGCCTACTACATTATTTGAAATAGACAAGTCATAATTTAAAGGTAAATAGATTAAAAAGTAAACAAACATAGTTATCAATGGTTCCATATTTCAGGATTCTGTGTACCTGGGTACTTAAATTTGGACTTAATTTCACCACAACCATGTTCAAAATAAAAACAAATCAGATCCAGCGATTTGTCCTTTACTATTAGAAACGTGGAATTTAACCCCCTGGAAAATTTGTAAGCAATTCCTACAAATATCCATCCAACACTAAACAAACACAACAAACCGCTTACTCCAGCATTAAGCCACTGTAATTAGAAGACATTATTTGCTATCGCCGCCCACGCCTTCATTCAATGACTTTATGGCCACAGTATTGAACGTGAAATTTTACTTCGCCAAGTAATGCTAGTTTAAGGCTATCTGTCCACTGAAGCGGACTGGAGAAAATGAGCCAATGAGCTCTGCGTCTTTATGGAGTCCAAAATAAGTGCTAGGAAATGTCATTGGTAAGGATGCACATCCAATCCACCAAACCTTGCAAAGATGCCCGCCTCTAAGAGTGATAGTCGTACTTGTTATGGACGGTTTTGGCCTGGAAGCTGCACTTTGTGATGGAAGCAAGCCGTTTTGCACAGTGATAATATAGACCAAAATAAACGATTTCACTCGAGGCGAAATTAGTTTCACCCCTTAGGAACAGAGATGGCGCCACTTATTCAAAAAAAGTTTAAAAAATTCTTAATCCTGAACGGATACTCCGATTTTGACGTAAGAGGTGCCAATCGGCAGATAATTACCCAATTTAACATGAAAAAAATTAAAATCATGTAGATAATAATTTTGGATACCTAAGAAATAATATTTTCTGAAAAAAATATTTAAAATTTGTGATTTTTGGAATTTTACTCGTAAAAATGTATATACATGGTACTTTTTTTATTTATTTATATTAATACACAACTAATTTTACATTTACGAGAAAAAACCGCATATCATTAGCTCGTATAATTACAAAGTTATTGAAGAATACAGACATGGCGCCGCTGGGTCAATAATCTTACAAAAAATCTAAAACCTCAACGGATATTCCGATTTTGATAATTAAGGTGCTAATCGACAGATAATTACTTATATTAGTTTAAAAAAATAAAATAAAAATTCAAATAGGCAAAAAGTAATAATATTTCCAAAAAAAACATACATTTTGAAAAAGCGTTTCAAGCGAGCCAAATGTGAAATAAACGTCTTAATTTGGATATATCCTGTCCCAAGTCCTTTCTTTTTGGGAATGGAATGGCGTTGAAGGCAGGTTGCAGGTGCGATCCACAATAGAACAATTAGTATGGGTCGAGCTGTGGAAAAATGCGTTGTTGCAGCCGATGCAACGGCCTAACATGTACGTTACAATGCACAGTTTAGTGAAAATAGGCAGAATATACTTGTGATATGTATTAGCAAACTGGTTGTATAAGCTAGCCTATTCACCCGTTAAAACTCTAATTTAAGCTGTACAAGGGATATAAGTGTGTTGTGTGCTACTTGGGATGATTATTATTTGTACTTTCAATTGTGGTTATATTTTCAGGGTAATCAGTACCTTCGAAACGGGAGAATACTTTTCTAGATACATGTACATAAGTTGCACGTGTGGCGGCAACATCGCATCGGCACCCTATAGTAAAATCTTCAATACCGTTGGAACTGTACAAGTTCTCGATATGCGGTTTTTTATTAAACGATCAATTACCTAATAGTGTTATAATATACGTAAGTAAAATAAAGCCATATTCATAATTTTTTTTATATGAAATTACATAAAAGCCCCAAAAAAATATATTTTTTCAAAATGTATGTTTTTTTTTGGAAATATTATTACTTTTTGCCTATTTGAATTTTTATTTTATTTTTTTAAACTAATTTAAGTAATTATCTGTCGATTAGCACCTTAATTATCCAAATCGGAATATCCGTTGAGGTTTTAGATTTTTTGTAAGATTTTTTGACCCAGCGGCGCCAAGGCTGTATTCTTCAATAACTTTGTAATTATACGAGCTAATGATATGCGGTTTTTTTTCGTTAATGTAAAATTAGTTGTGTATTAATATAAATAAATAAAAAAAGTACCATGAACAAACATTTTCACGAGTAAAATACCAAAAATCACAAATTTTAAATATTTTATTCAGAAAATATTATTTCTTAGGTATCCAAAATTATTTTCTACGTGATTTTAATTTTTTTCATGTTAAATTGGGTAATTATCTGCCGATTGGCACCTCTTACGTCAAAATCGGAGTATCCGTTCAGGATTGAGAATTTTTTAAACTTTTTTTGAATAAGTGGCGCCATCTCTGTTCCTAAGGGGTGAAACTAATTTCGCCTCGAGTGGAATCGTTTATTTTGGTCTATATTATCACTGTGCAAAACGGCTTGCTTCCATCACAGAGTGCAGCTTTTTTTCATAACAAATAGGACTATGAGTTGGAAATGCTTATTTAATCGCAGCTCTTATTCTAACAGTTCAACAAAATTGTATTTTTTATCTTATAAAAACTTTCGACATTGCTTTTATTTCTTGGTCAGGGTAACGGTAACATACTGATAGGGGGCCGGGAACTTAAAAAAAAACGATGGGTATGGTTTTTTAAAGTGGATTTGTTGTTGTTGTTTATGTAAACGATGGCACATGTTTCATGCTGTTATCATATAGAATACGCTAAAATAAGCGCGTTTTGTATGGGTGACATTTCTATAAACTTGATAATTACTGAGTTGATGGACACCTAAATCGACCAAAACTGCCTCGTCCTTAGCTCTGGCGCTGCGGGAAGAGCAGCCCTTGCGTTCTTGAGTGACAAAGCACGGTCAAACTCCGCTCCGCAGCGGGCTGCTCTCCCTCCGCGCCTCCGGCTTTACAAAAACACTCTAGGGTGCACTGTGTTAGCACGCGTCCTGACCAGCGAAAACTCTAGACTCGGACTATCACCAGTTGTTAAGTTTTTAATACGAGTAGAAACATGTACCGCTGAGCGAGGCTATGAAAATGAAAAATTTCTTCCGACAGATTTTTTCTCTCACTCCGCTTAGCTGCTTCACACATCATTGGTGGATGCGCAGCCTTACTTGGAAGAAGTCTGTGCAGCTGAGATCACAATGATGAAGTTTGTGGCATTGGGAGTGTCAGAAAAAAAGATTCTGGCATATTTTTAGCAAGATTTCCGCTTGACCTGAACAGGTAAAACTAGGTTACATTCCATCGAAATCCAAGTGAGACTCGAGCGTGATATACATTTTAGTGATGTGTTATGTTATTGTCTCATTTGATTAGCCCTAATATTCGTCAAATAACGTGTATAAATATTTTGCTATGAAACAAGACAATTGAACTACATAAAAAATTCACATTTGACTAAAAATTCTTGTATTAAAACTAAACCTAAAACACTAAAATTAAACTAGAAAAAAATAAAATGCCAAATTGCTCGCGACGTTTTCTCGCTGAATCGCTAACCCGGTTCTTTGAGCTAACTAAAGTGTACATTACCTATACATAATATATGTAAGAATTATCAAGATATCTTTGAAGCTAAATATTTGTCACCGTTTTCATCAATTTTTAGAATGTTCTCTCCAGTTACGAGGACTAATCATTTTGTAATTATTTTACTTAGCGAACTTGTAAAATCTTTGAATTAAAGCGTAAGGATATTTAGTATGAATATTCCGTGCAAAATTAGAATGCTCGATTTTGTACTCATTGGTTCTACTGTATGAATATGATAATTTCATCCTCGTGAACAAAGTTGCAGACATATTCTACCAATATTTATTTTTAAACACTTTTACTGACAGCACACCGGGAGATACCTAAATTAAGACCCTCGTGATATGGCATCACATCCATGTACGGGGACTTTTATCTTCCCAAAGGAACAGGCGAAAACTTCTCATACCTAATGTTTATATGAAGGCAAATGCCTTGTTCCATTTTTTACTGGAAATGAGTTTTTCTCAAACATGAAATTTAAAGAAAAGAAAAGTTTCGAAGTATCACGTTTCGGGTTGAACAACTCGAGAGAACTGTAAAGGAATTTCATACAAAATAGAAGGCTAAACAGCTGAATAAGATTTTTTTTGATTGGCGTACTCGTATATCTTTATTTCATCGCATGTTTGGAAAGAGCACTATATATGCCTAGCCGTGAAAAGGGCTTGCCGGTTTCGTATCACTATCCGGCCTCCCTACGGTCGTCTATACCTTCTCACCTGGCAGCCCTTCTTTCCCAGCGTGCAGTAATATATATACCTATACTACATATTGTCTGTGCCCTGTGATGGTCGTGTGTCTGGGAATGTGTTAATAATATTGGTAAGCCCTACACACGGACGATCAAACCAAACAAAACAAACCGCTTAGCCACTGTAACTATAATTAGGAGCCATTATTTCCAATCGCACGTTTTACGCTTACGCCTTTATTCAACGACTTTACGAGTCAGCGAAGCAACTTGAATACGGAACGCGAAAATTTACTTAAGTACACGAACTGGAAAGGATTGTATAATTAATGGTTTCATGATGTGTTACTATATTCATTGTATACAAAACTGGTTAAAAATACATTCATAAAAATAAAAAAAATGTACAAAGGAACCTACCCCTTTTAGGGATCTCTTCCAGTTATCCTGTAAGAAACTGAAGGAATATATTTATGTTATCCTGTTAGAACAAATGTTATAACAGGGTTACATTTTACAGGACAAAAGGTACTCTAAGTTGTAAGATTCGAAGTCAAAGATGGAAGGATGGACAATGGGTTTTTTATTGGTTATATATACGCAAGTAAAAAAAGGTTAATTTTATACCACTTTTAAACCCTTTTCCGCAGAGAACGCCGCATCTTGTTGCAGTTATTTTTACCTAGCTAGACGCTCCTGGACAATTGGGATCGTCTGCTAATGAGTTCATCACGACGCATGCGTATCAGAGCACTTGAGCATTACGCTAAATGCTGCCCCGACAAATTAGATGTTTTGTCTCACTCCTATCGCCCTGGTGTGAAGGGGAAGGAATAGCATTTGGCAGACGGCTGACAGTCGACAAATCGGGTCCATTTCGAGATTAGATTGCAGCTTCTAGTGTAGTTTCTCGTGTACTGAGATAAAAATGTGTACGGTGTTTTGTTTGCGACGGAGATAGTGAGTTGAGTGTGGTCCTCGTATGTGCGGAATTCGACCAAACATAATTATATTTCAAGAATAACGCTTACTCTCAGCTAATAATGTTTAAACCCCATATAGTTGCCGGCAAACTTTTAGAACAAAAATGGCGGATCTGCGCATGTAAATTTGTACGTAAATCGGCTACTGCGCAGTCAAGGTTGTGCTCTAAAAGTTTGCCGGCAGCTGTACCATGGTATAAGAAAACAAGGTATGGTATTCCGGAATGACAAGTGGGCTTTCGACGTCATCACGCTATGATTGGTTGGATCTGTCAATCCGTTTCTGTGTTGCCATGCAGTGTTGTATCCTAATACTCCCTGATTCCATTATTACCTGTATGAATCTCATGAAATCGTGAGTGTTTTAAATTAATTATTAGGAAAACATAAAATTTATTCAAAGAACATGACATGACATACAAACCAAAGCTTTTAATAAGAGCGAGAACGATGCAACAGTGAGGAATCAGAAAGGAATACAGTTAATTGCATCTTCATGTGGTATGGTTATAGCCCCACAGCGGGTTTTACAATCCAGGCCATATTGCGGATTTTTAGTAGTACTAATGTATTTTACTGGCAACGGCAAATATTGTGTAACTGACGTTGAATTGAAAGTAGGTGAATGTTACTGATGTACACAATAGGGTGGATCAAAATATTTTTTTTTGGAATTAAATATTCTAATAGTAATTAAAACTTGCTCTAGTGGATTACGATTAAGATTTAGTTCTACACGATAGCAATCGGAATAGGTTTTTTGCCTCCGCAAGGTCGTTGAAGTTTCCTAAAAACCTATACTAAATAGACCCGAATTTTTAAAAACCCTAATCGCATTTATAATTATATATATGACGTTTACTATAGTTATTCTCATTAAATACATAGTTATTCATTTAAAGGAAGGCCTGATTCTTTCAAAGTTAACCTCAAGAAAAATCATGCCAAAATTAGGCAAAATAGTAATATGAATGGGTTTTATAATAATAGTTTCTGAATAACTCTTATTGTTAATTTAATAAATTTATATCCTGTTCATAATGTTTTTCATCTTGTGATCATTAAGGCTAATAATTCCTTCTCAGTGTTTTTTTTTTAAATTGGACCAATTTCCACATTTTTTAAATTATTTACAGCGATGCGGAGGCAAAAAACGTTATTTTAAAAATATAAACAAAATCATCTCGCATCTTTATACTATGCTACAACTTTTAAAAACTATTAGAAGTTAAATCTGTAAGGTTTTTTTTCTCATACAAGAGCAATCCACCCTAGTACACAAAGTGGAAACAGAACTAAATATTCCGCAAATTTCAAGAAAGTCAAGTTTTTGTCAATGGGTTGTTCTACTCACAAGGGAATTTTCCGCGGCTCACCTTATTTTGTATAGTTTTTGTAGGCAAATTATATTGATTTACGATCGAAACTGTACAACTAAATGGTTTCTAGTATGACACTGAAAATTAGCTAAGCCCTAAATATATATCTCTCAAAAATTGTACTTTAAAGTGCCAAATTCTCAGTCTCCAGGCATGTCTCTCGGACGAAATGAAAGCTTAATGGCTGCATCGTAACTGCATTTTGAGTATTTACGTAATATTTTCGCTAAAATAGAAATCTATAATGTACATATGTAGTTTCAATGTGTTTGTCTAATTTTACCTTAAATGCGAAACTTATAAAAAAAAGTGCATTTTATTTTGTCCCTCGTTTTTTACCTCAGTCTCCTGCTACATCAAAACCCGTTAAAATCAGTTTGAGTTACCACGTCTAGCGCGTTGCTGTTCGGTCTGAGTGAAAGATCGAAGTGAAGTTAGCATATAAATGATCGCGTTTGTCTCGGTTCGCTGTTGGCTTAGTCGCTACGGCGAGTTGTGTAAGTGAAGTTGTGCTACGGCCAGTCAGCTTATAACAGTATCCTGGCCCGTATTTATTTAAAATCCATTGTTTTCTATACACTTTTTTTGCATTCATAGGTCATAAATTCGTTGCATTAGAGTACAGAACTGCACGATTTCAATATTAAATGTTGCATTGACGTAGTTATTGGCTAAAAACTTACAATAATCTCAGTATCCTGTCCTCAGTCTCCAGGGCCCATATATTGTTTAAATGGTCATAAATTTGGTATATTTTATTTTTTGACTGGCCCGTTTGAGATCAGTAAAAGAACGACCTCCGCTAGGCGTTAAGCTACTTTTCTGACCTTAGATGCTAAAAAAATGGTGTGCCGCAAATCACTTCATTTTCGTCCCTCCTGAGTAGAACCACTCCAATATAGGATTCAGTATTCATTTCGTAAGAAGAACGAAGGATTGAGCAGCATTCCGGTAAACAATGTTTTGAATTTGGTTAATGACAAATCCTTCACATATAGCTATTTACGTTTAATAAAGCAAATTTATGACGTATACACATTATTGCCATATGAAAGTTGTTTCTAGCGCTACTATCCCTAGGCCGGACCGACGACGCTTGCTATAATGCTGCGGCTGTGTGTAGTGCGTGCTTGAGGTACTGTGCAGTGTTGTCACATACAATTTTGTCAAAACGGTAGAACAGGACGCAGAAATGAGTAGAAATTGGTAGAATTTGAAATGCAAAATAGGTAGACCTACCACCACTCTGGTTCAGTACGTTTTTAATGATTAACAATGTGTAAACAGTGTTTAAGTGCTGAAAATCGCGACCTGTCAACTGTCAAGTTCCGTTTTAATCGATGAAATTACAAGATAGGCTTTGGCTCTGTGGTCTACAGCCTACATTTAATAGTAAGTGAGTAACATTTCGTTCGACTCGTTGAGAATTGTTTACGATTGTAAAATTAGGTAGATTTGATGCTGAGGGTGGTAGATAGGTAGAACGGAGGTAAAATAGGTAGATCTACTGAAAAGTTAGTAGATGTGACAACACTGGTACTGTGAGTTGATACTTGATGGATGACAGGATTACTAGTGTTTAATATTGAAACTTCACTTTGTTTCTATATGGTTTATTTTCCCGTAGACTATTTATACTTGTTTACACTTTATTGCTTGTACTGGTTTTCACTGGTTCTTTTGGAATAATTTATCACTATATTCGAGTGGAGTTATGAAAACAGGAAAATCTTAATAGCGTGATGCAGCGGATCCCTGGAGCGGCTCAGTGACATCTGGTGTGATACTGACTAACAATACTTTGACACTAAAAATATCACACAAATGTGGTACTACTAATGCCCTCTAGTATAAAATACAACAATTAAAGATAGTTAGAAACTTATACCACCGAAGGCATCTATGGTAAAATAGCGTAATTATAAAATAGTGAAAAACCCGTACCACCGGAGGCATCTGTGGTTAAGTAGCATAACTAAATATGTAAAGTCGGTTAAACAACTAGTGTTCCTCTTTGATAAGTGTACATCTAGTTTCACAGTGTATTATATTTAAGTCTGTAATGTTGTGTAAATATATTTATTAATAAATAAAATAAAATAAAAAAATAATACCAAACATGTGCCCATATCGGAACAGCTCGTGCTCTATTCCAAACTGTCAAATAAGTCAATCTGTATTAATTGTCAGTGCAGTTACACCGACCAATTAGTCGGTAGCGAATTATGAGCTGTCGCCCCGGGTGATAAACCGACACGCAACGTGTCGGCGTTATATTGGAATAGATAAATTCGATAAATATATCTTGAAACAGCTTAAAACCGTAGTGATATAAAGAAACTTATTTCGTTTTGGATTCTATGAAGTTTTTAGGAGGAGGAGACTTTTTCCTTGAAGAGTAGTTCCGTCAATTCTTCACGGAATCCGTGAACTAGCATCAAATCTCAAACTGACCAAAATGGGACTATAAAGGAGGTCCATGGTCCAAATAAAGTTCTTTTCAAAATCGTTTCATTATTTATACTTACTTTTGAGGTAATAAATAAACCTTACCTACGCTAAACCTTCCTAACGAACTTAACTAGGTTAAGTAAAGTGCATAGTTTATGGACAGTCAAAAATTTTAAAAAAAACCTCGCCGGCTCGATTTGCTCGACAATAATTTTGTATGAAATTCCTTTATTGGTTGAGGTACAAACTAAAAAAAAGTTAAAACGGCCATATAAAAAAGGCATAAGTACTAAACAGCCAAAACGTAGAAGAAGAAGAAGAAGAAGTAAATAAAAAGGCGGCAATGCTAGAACTCATTGGCATACAGTGGCTAATAAAATGTAGGTACCTATCTGTTCTTATTTTTTTTTGCACCATTTTTGAGAAAAGCACTATATTTGTCTCAGCTGGAAGAGCAATTGCTGGCTTCGTATTAAATTAAACGAACTCCCAAGGTCATTCGTTTAAAATTAATACTCTACCAGCAATTGCCTACTTCCCTCGCTTCGATAATAATGTACTACTTCGGGCGAACTGTAATGTAAAAAAAAAATACCATTGAACAGCATTTCGTTGCCAGTAAAAATTAACATTGGCAAACTGTCATTAATTCCAGTGTTCTACGTAGATAGGGTTAGGGTTGGTCCGCAGTGTTGGAGGTCAGAAGGGCTACTCCGATGTTCGAAATTCGATCGTCGTATAGTGCTATTACGCTCACTCAAACATACTTTGACAAGTGTACGGGAGGGATGGCACTATTCGACTGGCGAATTACGAACATCGGACTAGCCCTTCAGGACGGAACGAAGCGGTACAAATTGCCAGCGTATCAGACATCAGGTCAGGTCACACCCAGCGTTATGCTAACGAACGTTTATCCACGCACACATCGGTTTAAGCAACATTTTATGCACGGTCTTGCAGTCCAGTGAAATTAGTAAAATATTCTTAAAACTATTAATATTTAGGTTAATGTGCGGATTTTTGCTTGCATTGCTCGTAGCTCGAAAGGTTCTTGAGTGGCGACCGTGTCCCCGAAGACGCAGCGTGGGAAGGCCCTCAACGAGGTGGACCTAGAAGTGGTTAGGATCGTGGGAAAGAAATTGGATGAGGGTGACGCAAGACCGATCGTAGTGGTGAACTTTGGGGGAGGACTTTGTCCAGCAGTGCACGTCTATCGGCTGATATGATGATGATGATGACAGATTTTGTAGTTGGTATATTGGTCTATGAAAATCGCGATCCTGCTTTGGGTAAGCCGCAAAAGTAATATATTTGTGTGATGCTGTTGGCTGTTGGCTAGACTTTTATTTTATTTTATTTTATTGCTTATTATGCTTAGTTCTAAGTTCCTACAGAATCAGAGTGACGATATATTATATATTATAAAATAAAAATGAGTTTTCAAGTAACAGCCTCAAAGGAAGTGGACATGGCAGAGCCCCGACAACATGACAAAAAATGAGATCAACTTCATCATAACGGAAAGAAGCGCATATTCAGAGACGTCTCAGTGATCAATAGGTTTAATACCGGTAGTGATCACCGACTTGTACGAGGCTCTCTGAATATCAATTTCAAGCTAGAACGTGTTCGTTTGATGAATTCCAGGCTCCGACCTAACCCGCTCCAAACTATAATGGGATCTGAAACGTTCCAGTCAAATCTGGAGAACCGATTCGCTGCCCTGGAAACCACAAACAGCGTTGACATTGACCAAACCCTCGAAGGTGTGGTCAGAATCCTCAGGGAGGAAGGTGTGAGATTTTGCGAATTACAGCGTAAAGGCAAGAAGTCGAAGTTTTCGGGAGAAACACTCGGGCTTATGACGGAACGACGTGAACACCCACCAGTCACTTTGTCAGAAAAGCATGCTCTAAACAAGAAAATTGGTAAACTAGTGCGACGAGACCTCCGATGGTCCAATACACGGTCTGTTGAAAGAGCTATTGAGCAAAATCGGGGATCCAAAGTGTTTGTCCAATCTCTTGGGAGAAGCCATCTGACAAAGCTGACCACCGCGGATGGAGTAGTCGTTGCTTCAAGGCCAGGGATTCTCGCGGAAGTTGAGAACTTCTACAGCGTGTTATATGCTTCACACGCAACTCAACCTGATCCCGGAAATGAGGATTCCAGAGCCACACTTACGCGCCACTTTACTGAAGACTTGCCAGAAATCAGCCTTGGGGAAATCGAGATAGCTCTAAAACAGCTTAAAAATGGAAAAGCCCCTGGAGAGGACGGTATTACGACTGAGCTCTTGAAATCTGGTGGTAAACCAGTAATGAAGGAGCTCCAAAACATCTTTAATACTGTCCTCTTTGATGGGAGAACTCCGGAGGCGTGGAGTAAGAGTATTGTTGTGCTGTTTTTCAAAAAGGGTGATAAAACTCTTTTGAAAAACTACCGACCCATTTCGCTCCTAAGTCACGTCTACAAGCTGTTTTCGAGAGTTATCACGAACCGTCTTGCACGAAGACTCGACGAGTTTTAGCCCCCGGAACAGGCGGGGTTTCGATCAGGATACAGCACCGTAGACCACATTCATACAGTGAGGCAGATTATACAGAAGACGGAAGAGTATAATCGGCCCCTGTGCTTAGCGTTCGTGGACTACGAGAAGGCTTTTGACTCCATCGAAAGCTGGTCGGTTTTGGAGTCTCTGCAGCGATACCAAGTCGATTGGCGATACATACAAGTGTTGAAAGGTCTTTACAATGCCGCTAGCATGGCCGTCCAAATACAGAACCGGCAGTCTGAACCTATCCCCATGCATCGTGGTGTGAGACAAGGGGATGTTATATCCCCCAAATTGTTCACAAATGCATTGGAGGATATGTTCAAGACGTTGGACTGGAAAGGACAAGGCATTAACATAAACGATGAGTACCTTTCACACTTGCGATTTGCAGGCGACATTGTCATCCTGGCGGAAACGCTGCAAGACTTGCAATTTATGCTGAACGGCCTAGCTGAGTCTTCAAAACGCATTGGCCTCCGGATGAACTTGGACAAAACCAAGGTTATGTTCAATGAAAATGTTAGTCTGGAACCAATTGCGGTACAGGGCAGCTTTCTCGAGGTTGTTAAAGAGTACGTCTACCTTGGGCAAATATTGCAGTTGGGTAAAAACAACTTCGAGAGAGAGGCTATTAGAAGAATACAGCTGGGCTGGGCAGCATATGGCAAACTTCGTCGGGTCTTCACATCGTCAATTCCACAATGTCTGAAGACGAAAGTTTTCAACCAGTGCGCCCGTTCAACCCGTAATGACATACGGTGCCGAGACGTGGACACTCACGGTTGGGCTGGTCCACAAATTTAAAGTCGCTCAGAGAGCTATGGAAAGGGCAATGCTTGGAGTTTCTTTGAAGGATCGAATTCGGAACGAAGTGATCCGTCAGAGAACCAAAGTTACCGACAAAGCTCACCGTATTAGCAATTTGAAGTGGCAGTGGGCTGGCCATATTAGCCGAAGAACCGATAACCGGTGGGGTAAACGTGTTCTTGAGTGGAGACCGCGGATCGGCAAGCGTAGTGTGGGACGCCCTCAGACTAGGTGGAGCGATGATCTGTGCAGGGTGGCTGGCAAAAGCTGGTTGAGAGTAGCCGAGGATCGCGTACAATGGCGTGCAGTTGGAGAGGCCTATGTCCAGCAGTGGACAAGAATAGGCTGATGATGATGATGATGAAAAATGAGTTCCGTCTTACATTGTATTAAACAAAAACCTTATAAAAGAAATTAAAATGATTTTTGATTTTATGTCTTCTTAATCACTTGATGCAGCTTGAATAGCGAAAATTGACGTTTTTTCGGTATTATATCGTGACTACACCAACATATACTTAAATTAAGGTTATCGTAAAGCTCCGTAGAATTAGCACCCTGCTTTATGTCATCGTGATTTGCCGTCTTTGGACTTAAAGGTTAAGCAAAAATCTAACCATACTTTACTTCCCAGCTTTTGTCTTTTCAGGGTAAGGCCTGATCGCACACTTCGATTCCCTTCAACGACCTCAGAATTCCTCGAAGATACGTCATCTATGGCGTGAAGCCTTCCATTACAGACCTATACCCTTCGTTAGTAACTATCTTAACCCGCGCGACAACACAGCCTACAATCGCCTGCGCAGCTTTCCAGTCCTCAAACGCGACGTATCAGTAACACCCAAATTAATCACGCAGTTCTCGACCTTACTGTCTTTCAAATTCAATACTCGATATGTCTGTTGGTCATTTCAGTCCTATATCGTATGAATCACTTTTCGCTCAGCCAAATTGTGTTTGCGGTTGGTGAGATTATGTTTATAAGTGAATTGGATTTTATGTAGTATTTTTAAAGTTGTTGTTCGGTTTTGTTGTCGTTGTCTTTAATGTTGTTTGTTGTATGCCACCCGCGAATGGATTGCGTTTGATAAAGACTCGGTAATAGGCTGTTATTGGGGAAAAATAGACGAAAATGTAGTTTTGCTAAATATCTAAAATGGGACAATTCGAGTTCGTTTATTCGTTAGTCGAAATGTTGTGTCATGTTGTGTTTCTCTGTGAGATGAAAGATAACCAAAAAGAAATCGTTTTAATATAAAATGTAGCCATGTATACAGAGTGATCAATCCAAATGGGTCAGTAGGGAGAAAACGAAAACTATAAGAGATAGGGAAATCTTTTCTTAGGAGCCATGGCTCCGATGTTAGATTTATTAAAAATTGCATTCAATTTTTTTTCGTTTATCTCATGCATAACCGGGAATCGAACCCGGTTAAGATTGAGTAGAGAAAAAAAATTAAGATGTCAATCGATCCTATTTTTTATTGAGAACAAATGTCTGTATAGGACTACATAAGGTACATTTAGAGTGCTCTAAGAGTCAGAAATTGCTTAATAATTAAATATATTATGGCATATATAGCATATTTATTTAATAGCATATAAGGTACCATATATAACATTTATATACGGTTTAAACAGGTACTCCCCTACTTGACCTAATAACGCAAGTGTTAATATTATTACACCTATCAACGTTAGCTCTAATTTTCATTAGCCCTAATGTCATTTCACCTAATTTTTATACCCTAATTAGTTGTTAGACCTAATAATCCAATACTCTAATAATGATTTGTACTAATTGTCAACAATACTAATATGAAATAACCTAATAATTACGACCACTAATGATTATTAGACCTAACCATTACTGACACTAAATGTCAAGAGTACTAAAGATTATTATTAACCTATTTTTACGTTAAAACAAAAAAAAAAGGATTTGGACAAATATCGAATTGGCGGAACCCCGAAAACTGTAGGTTAGGTTAGGTTTGTATTGTGACAATGTATAGCGGGGCGTCAAAAGATTCCCATGTGCATCCAGTCTATGGCAATTCCGACTCCACGTGGTCTTGCCTGTCCTACCCTAAAGTATTATTCCAAAACCGGAGGCGCGGAGGGAGAGCAGCCCTCGCCTTAGGTTTATGGATAAATAGGTTTAATAAAATTTAAGTTTTAGCATTATTAGGTATTATAATATTAGTAGTCTAAAAAAATCGGCTAAGTGCAACTTAGGGCTAGTGAGAATTCGGTATGAAGTAATTAGGCATTATGGAAATTCGGAATCCTGAAATTAGGGCTATTCATTAACTAGGATGAATGAAAATTTGGGTTAGTGATTTTAGGGTTACCAAAATTAGGGCCAATGAAATTAGGATGAAAGTTTTTCGGGCTAACGGAGTTAAAGGTTGTCCAATAATATAATGTTTATATTTAATGTACTTAATGCATTTCTGTTTCAACTGTTGTAATGTTTGTATACACATGTTTGTTGTAAAACAATCCCGCAGCAATGGCTCTGTTTGGCCTGTGGCTGACTGGTAGAGAATGCCTCATGGCATAAAATTCACCATTTGTACCTACGTTTTTGTAATGTCCAATAAAGTATAAATAAATAAACTATATGGAAGAACATACATCATACCTTTAGTCCTTCACACGCAAATGTTTACACAGGGAAGGCGCGAATAAACTAGTTTAAAATAATTAACAGCATTCTAACATTCTATTTCACAAAGCCCATTATTTCCGCACAAACCAATAAACTTTAAAACATCTTAAAGTCTCCTAATCGCAACACATTCACGCCCTTCTATACGATATGAAAGTATCCGAATCCAAAGAACTTAGATGCGTTTGCAATCTTAACGTCCTTACTTCGTTTTGGATAAGGAAAAATAAATGTTCCATAGTTAGATAGCTGGTTCACACCTCAGGACAGGTCTTCTGTCAATTAGATGAGGGCTTAAGCCCATGAATACTCAATTATGGAGGTCCTTAAAGGGATGGACGCGATTACATCGAGAGGTATGAGGAACGGGTTATTTTAATCTTTGTTACCGAGTCTAAGCTTTTTACGACGTTTATAACTTGTTTAGATTGTATGACAATATTTTTGTTACTCTGTTATACATTTTTTATACTATTATTAGAAATTATAGGATCCAGGAGACTTACCGAGGTCGTGATTCCAATAAAAATGTTAACACTTCAGTTAATCGTCGGTGAATTTTTGAATGTCCTAGATGGTAATGCGGTCTAGGGCTTAACGATGTACCGCCCGTGATTTGTCTAAAGTTTTACGTCTTGTCTTGGCCAGGAAGTCAGATTTTCTCCCGATGGCAGAAAATCGCACTTATGGTCTAGGGTGACGTAAAAACAACTTATTCTACTAGTTCCTAAACGACGATATTTTCAAAAATATTTTCGTCGATTTCCGCAATAGTTTTATTAAATTATCTTATTTAAATTTTCAAAAATCAACGAATTTCATGGCTCAATTTGGAAAACCTGACGCTATAAAAAAAATGAAATTCAGCTTTTTGCAAACGTTAGTCGGCGAAACGAGGGAATCCGAATTAAGTAGTTCCCTGCGCACTAACGAGTCCGCTATTCCGCAATGCTTGTCAAAAGTCAGTAGGTCACGGGAGTGACCATATAGCAGCGCCTACGGCACAGCGCACGAGTGCGGATTGCTATTATAATTTACTCAAGCAAACGTATTGGATGACGGCAGCCATACAATATCGTGTACACATTGACTGCTGTGGACCGAAACAGGAGTTCCATACATACTGGTCTGGATTATCTCTACAAGTCGACACAAGCGCGCCACACGCAAGAGCACCTACTAATGTAATTTAGAAATAGCATGATAAAATTTGTTAAATTCTATAGCCTACATTTTATGTCCGTCCGCCTCCTAAGATGGCTGAAACTGTGCCTTAATTCAATCCCGAGATCCAATATCTTCCGTTTCTTGAATAGCGATCTCAAAAATGGTTATTGGGATATTCTCCATCCAAGTGAGCGGAAAAAAAATTGAAATTTTAGAAACTATCAAAAAGTTACCGACCGATTTTGTGAATCAAATAGCACTTTGAAACCCTCCGGTAGATGCAAATTTTAACATATAGCCCGTCCGCGTACCTCTCATACCTGCGAATCTACATTCTACAGCCGAATATCACAATTTCATAAAACGGGGCACTATATTCGACCAGAAAAACAGAAAACAATTTCAATGTTAAAAGTAGTCTCTTTCTTTACCGCGTGAACGAAGTTACAGGCGCTTGCTATCCTAAAGTAATATATGTTACTCAGGAAGTCAGGACATTGTATGAGACAGTTGCAGCCGCGGCCAGCTATCAATCGTGCCACAATGACCATTGTCGGATCTGCAATTCAATTGGACGACACTAGTGCCCGCACCTGGACTCGCCTTTAGTCTATGCTAAGTTTAGGAAGGAGCGAAATTATTGGCCATTTATTCCTTTAGCTTGGAAGTTTCCTATTGTTTTAATCAGTGGTGTGAAAAGTAAGTATGTTTGGTAATGCCGGGACAAACATTGTTTTCCGAGCAACTTCAAAAAAAAAAAGCTTCTCAAAGCGATACGAATTCAAAATTAGTGTCATCAATGCGCTGGTTAACTATTGTTTTAAGGCTGGATTTTAGGTTAAATGTTGGTAAGTAATACATAGAGGGACATTCTTTTGTGGTAAAAAGAAGAGCAACCCTTTATACGCTTGCTTCCTAGATGATCCACAAATTATAGAAAAGTCGACGTGGTCATTAAGCCTGTGAAATTGTAGGTATTGATTTTCGGCCGACGCCATATTGTGGATTTTAGTGGTACTTATTTATTTTACTGGCAAGGACTACTTTTTGGCATTAAGTCCGCCTTTTAAACGATCTGTTTTTCATTCGTGTGTCAATAAAGCCATTAACTAACAATGACTTAAACAAAGATGAAAAGGGCTAAATATTGCGCGTTTTTAGGGTTCCGTAGTCAACTAGGAACCCTTATAGTTTCGCCATGTCCATCTGTCCGTCCGTCCGTCCGTCCGCGGCTTAGCTCCGTGATTTTCTTTTCAACACTGGTGTGTGAGATGTCGTTGAATAGTTCTTGTAAAAATAATAGGGGTCTTCTAACATAATTTTTTGATAAAGTCAGCTAGTTTTGTAAATATTCGCTCCAAAAACAAAAAAATAGTGTCCCCGCCCCTCTAACTTTTCAACCACGGGTCAAAAAAAATCGGAAAAATTCATGTTAATGAGGCCTTATAAGTACTTTCAATAAAAACTATATTGAACAAAATCGGTCGAGCCGTTTTTGAGTTATCGCCAAATTTCATATTTTTTCTTTAAAAGGTCGTAAGTTGACTTCCAGAAGGTAATAATAAGTGATTACAGTTTCTAGGGCGTTTACGACCTTTTTATAGAGCTTAAAATCTTTCTTAACTTAAACCTCGGGCTTAAAAAAACAGCAGTTTATTGTGAAGGATGAGCAACTACGGAACCCTACACTGAGCGTGGCCCGACATGCTCTTGGCCGGTTTTAAGTTTTTCATACTTGTGCTAAGAAGCACCGCTCTTCTAGGTGGTCAATTATTTAAGTAATTTTTGCATTATAAACATAGTATAATAATATAGTTATAATATATCCACAGCTAGCATAGTATATATATAATCATCCATAACTATCCACAGTGAAACATACTATTTTTTCTAACGCTGCATTTCAGAGAGAGAACAAAGGGTCGAGGAGAATGAGCAGCATTCTGGTTAACAATGTTTTGAAATTGGTTATTACCCCACTGCTACTGACATTTCACAACGCAGTTTTATATGACGTATGCACGATTGCCATATGAAAGACGTTTGTAGCGTCACTATCCCAGGACCAAAAGGTTGTTAGGCAACAATGTAGCTTAATTTCCTTTATATCTATGTGCTTTGTCTATGCTGGGTGTCCATAAGAATAATCATTTAATTTATTTAATCGTATGGTGAAAAGTTTGTTGTAGGAAATTATAAATTTACGCAACCAGTCCGTAGCTTCAGGTAACTTATTACTATAGAGGTCATTCGGGTCACCCCAGTAGCGTCTTTTTGGACAGCGCAAAGACCAAGACCACATTCACACATTGGGGTCGGATTCCACCCCACTAGTGATTTAAAAAATTGCACCTACCGTGTCCTGTGCGGATTCTGTGGCGACGCCAGTATTTCCTCTGTAAAGTGAAACCCTCAGGCTTTTGAGCGGTTTGAAAATCTAATATGGTGACCAATCATTTAATGATTATCCATTTCCTTTGCTACAAATAGACAGGAGCGCCGACATTAGTCCAGTACATAGATCTTCGATAAGTTTTCTTTACAACCACGGCGATACAATTAAACAATACTATAACGTCTATAAGAGCGCGGGCCGACCCAATATGGCCGCCATTTCTATTACCGCCATATTTATTTGAGTGCTATCGATTTTGTCTCTATCGTATGGTATATCTCACAATCACAATAAAGAAAGATAATCGCTGGATACGCGGCAATGATCCCATTAATTTTTAGGTTGCAATTTTTGCAATGTTTCGATTTGTTTTGACAAAATGCGATGAGCGCGAATACGTTGAGTTTGATGAATACAGCTGATGTTTTCTACATTATGCATTTGAGTATTTATAAATTTAATGGCACTAAAGTAACACATAAACCTTTATAGTGAAAAATTATAAAAAAATATATATTACAACAAGATGAAAAAAAAAATACTTTGGAGATGTCTCTTTTTATTTTTCGCTTCAATATAAACATTTGATTTACGCTAGCAGACGTGACTACTTTAATAAAAGTAAATATATATATATTTCAAATGAATAAAAGTTAACCTATACAAACATAGGTATTCCAAATAAATTATGACTAAGTAGAAATTCTATTCTAAAAGTAGGTATACAAGTTTTATAAAGGTCGTTCCTGACAATTTCATGTAAGTGTGCGTGTGTGTAAATCACTACAATAATTTTATTGTTTTGCCTATGTCTGTTTTTTTTTCCTAATAAAGAAAATAAGAAAATAAATAAATACATCCATTGATATTTAAGAGCCACGTGATTTACAGTTGCCGAGAAACTTCTTGACCCAAAATGGCGGATCTGCGCATGCATATTTGTACGTAAATCGGCTACTGCGCAGTCAAGGTTAGGCTCAAGAAGATTCTCGGCAACCGAGTAAACTATGCATCTGAATCTAATTTGTAGGCAGATAATCTCACCAGTAATAGTTAATTAAATTATACTACTGTCCAACATGGCGAGGCCACTACCGTGCCCCCGAACATGATTGGACAATTCTGTTATTAAATAGTATCCTTCTAGACTTGGCGATGCACTACCTTAACCTCGGATATAATTGAACAATGATAGCGAGGAACATGCTATTTACAGACACATTATGCTTTTAGGACACAATAATACTTAAATTATACTGGGTGATTTTTTAGTCGTGACTGGGAGTGGCTTGCTGGGAAGTGTCAATCTGAGCATCTTTTACTATGGAACCAACCATGTAATCGAGAAAAATAAAATAATAAAGGTGAATTGTTAGCTAATTGATAACTCATTACCGAAAATATAAAAATGTGCTCAGTGTAATTCTTCCCAGCAACCCCTGGCCTTGACTGACTGAATGGGAATTCACGACTAAAAAATACACACTATAATTTAAGTATTATTGTGTCCTGAGCCCTACGTCCTTAAAATTAGCATGATTTTTTTAAATAATTTATACTTAAACTAGCGACCCGCCCCGGCTTCGCACGGGTGCAATGCAGATTAATTATGCATGTATAAACCTTCCTCTTGAATCACTCAAAACGCATCAAAATCCGTTGCTTAGTTTTAAAGATCTAAGCATATGGACAGACAGACGAAAGCGACTTTGTGTTATACGTATACTATGTAGTGATATACTCCCGAAGGCGAGTATTATCAGCTCTGAAAGTATTGGCATCTAATTGGTTAGCACCTAATACGCCCTTTTTACCGCCCTATCGTCCGGTATTCTCTCTAGATGCCCGAGCCACCGAAGTCTTGTTGCTTTTATCTCCCCGATAACATTCGTCTCAGACTAGGTTTTCCAGCTCTTGATTCTTACGGATCCTTCAGCTACCATTTACGGAGACTATTATTGTTCATGTCGTATGTGACACTATGTTGGTTGAATTATCCGCTAGATGTCGGTGTACCGATGTCGTTTCCGCTGCATCGCGGTATAGAGATTTTCTTAGCACTTGTATATATAGTCTGAGAACCAAACTTTTAGTGTCATTCGTCTACCACACGTTGTTTCATTTGAATATGGTGCGAGTGCCTAGTTGGTAGGCTTTTTGGGACACGTGTCCAATTATCTTATAACACGTATAATGCGTAACTAGTTCCTTTCTGTACTGGACCATCTATTGACCAGATACGAATCTGATCAATAAGCGTTATCGATTAAATCTTTATCCGAACATAATCTGAGCAGGCCATTTCATTTTATAAAGTGCTCAGGAAACATGCCCGAGTAGCACTTGCTTCAAACCATTTTGCACTTACGATAAATACAATATTTATTTACTTATGCGATTTCTTATGTATTCTCAGAAAATCACTTTTTCACGTCCGAGAAGAGCTTGAATCACTATACATAGTAAACACCGTATAAATCTTATAGCACTAATCTGAAGATGCCTGAAAAAAATCATTTTTTCAATTCGGTGTCATAAACTATCTTTTGTTAGGTATCCATTGTTTGTTATCATAAATGATGGAATTCTGAGGCAACGAACCTTTACAATTTTCTGGAGGTATCGCTTAGGTTCGCGGTCAGCAGACCTATGAGTCACGTTTGTCATAACTAAGTGACAAACCATCAATCACTCCCCTCGCATACCGACTTGTTAAAATGTGACTGACGCTTTGTCACAATTGTCACTTATTTATCGCCTGATAAACGCAGCCATCAAATGTCCATTGGGGTTCTACGACCCTATTTAAGCCATTGATTGACTTTATTAAAAAAAAAGTTTACTCGGATACAGAGAAGTGATTATTCGACCAACAAGAGCGTAAATCACGTGGCTCTTAAATATCAATACATGTATTTATTTATTTTCTTATTTTATTTATTAGAAAAAAAGCGGATTGTAACATTTTCAATCACTCCTGTGGAAACTTTCCGGTTAGTAAATCTATATTCTTACACAAAGTTTGACTAACTGGTAGTGAGTCAAACTTTGTGATTTCCCCCCTCTCGATCATGTTACTTCGGATTAGTGTAGACTAATCCGAAGTTGGCCGAGGCGAAGTTGGCCGATGTATGAGTTTCCGCAGCGAAGTGCTTCTCACACTATCATATTCGCCCAATTTTGGTCAACTTCGCGAATAGTGTAGAGCCGCTGTGACGTTCGCTTAGAAAAATGTCAAATGAATGTATTCAATTTCCGTTTTCAACTTCTACTACTCTCTCTCTCCTTGCGTCGGTTGCCTCATTGCTGAGGGTCGTGATCATTTTTTTTATTTTTTTATTTTTTTTATGTCATAGGGGGCAAACGAGCAAACGTATCGCCTGATGGAAAGCGATTACCGTCGCCCATAGACACCTGCAACACCAGAGGAGTCACAAGTGTTTGCCTACCCGGAGGACGAAGATAGAATGCCTCTATGCTAGTAATTTCACCGGCTATCTTACCCCCACACCGGAACACAACAATGCGAACATTGCTGTTTGTCATTCTCCCGGAACAGTCTCTCTCGGATGATCAGGGGCCCAATTCGAGAATGCCGTTTGAGATATCTCCAAACGTCAAATCTCCATTAGATAACAGTTATATCGCCATTGAACTCTCATTTAAATGCGATGAGCTTAAAAGTGACATATCTCATCTCAATTTTGGAAATACGAAGGCGATAATGATTGTCAAAAATGTTATTCATGTATATAAATTTCTGTTTTGAACGAAACGTAACGGACCAATTTCACGTACTATGCGGTCAATTTAAAGTATGCGCCTGTTATTTATGCCGTCACATACAAAGGAAACGAAAATTTTGCGCGTCCTAATTGACGAAGTTGCGATGTTCTAGCGATATCGCCACTTGTCAAGTAGGCACACGTCAAAAGTGACAGATGGCGATGAAAAGGAGAGATCTCCATTATATCTCTAACATTGGTCGAATACCCCCCCAGGGGCCCAATTCGAGAATGCCGTTTGAGATATCTCCAAACGTCAAATCTCCATTAGATAACAGTTATATCGCCATTGAACTGTCATTTAAATGCGATGAGCTTAAAAGTGACATATCTCATCTCAATTTTGGAAATACGAAGGCGATAATGATTGTCAAAAATGTTATTCATGTATATAAATTTCTGTTTTGAACGAAACGTAACAGACCAATTTCACGTACTATGCGGTCAATTTAAAGTATGCGCCTGTTATTTATGCCGTCACATACAAAGGAAACGAAAATTTTGCGCGTCCGAATTGACGAAGTTGCGATGTTCTAGCGATATCGCCACTTGTCAAGTAGGCACACGTCAAAAGTGACAGATGGCGATGAAAAGGAGAGATCTCCATTATATCTCTAAAATTGGTCGAATACCCCCCGTTCCTATGTTCTGTACTGTTCCTATCATTGGCCGCGTGTAGAGCATCGTATAATGTAGTGCCAAGGATTTGCGATTTTGGTCTGTCTAGTGTGTCAGGCTTCTCTTGATCGCTTGCCTTCGACGTTTACAGTGATTATTGATTAAATAAAACATTTTTAATTTTATCGGTGCGCTCCAATTTTTATTCAGGCAGACGTAAAAGTAATCGGTCTTCTTTCGATTCGTATCAAGCCACCCCGGGTTAAAGGAAGCATGCAACAGGCGTTTAATTATAATCCAATATTTACAACCAATTATTCAGAGCCGCGTTAAGTACGCGGGTTGTCAACGGGAAATTAATTGGCCGATCTCATTTAGAGATACGCGATTGGCTAACAACACCCTGTGGTAATGGGTTATAGATACGATTTATATTTAAACAAATAACGTGACCGCAGTTTGTTGACTTGTAGTTTGACGCTAACAGTTGCTAGACGCTAGGGCAACAGGCGTGGATATTCACTATGCAGTTCTTGTGCATCTAATTCATCATTATCTTGCCCTTATCCACGCACTAAGGCACAGCATGCTTTCTTCTTTCATTCTTCCCTATAATTCGTCATCTCAACAATGAATTCCTTCTTCTCCATAACATATATCTCTCATACAATTCATCCACCTTTTCTTTGGTCTTCCTCTTCTTCTATTTCCCTTCACATTTATTATTATTAACAGTTATTATTTAAAAAATCCTGATTTTTCCTATAATTTCAACATTTTCATTAGTACATTTCATTATTTCATTAAAAAACGATATATTTTTATAATTCTTTATGTTAATTTATAGGCGACGCAATCGTTTCGGTATTTACGCTTGTACAGTGACTACAAAGTCACACAAATTTGCACGCAGTTCTTTGGGTGACCTCCAACTTAAAGTTCTGAGTGCATTCAAGTCGCGCACTAGTGTACATAGTTTTTGACAATCAAAAGTAGCTGCATCACGATTTTGTAGTTTGCTCTTTTATTTTTAACATAAATGTGTGGTTTTCCGTTGTTTTAACACACAAAAGTCTAAATACCAAATAAACACGAACGGCCTATGCCGTGAAATAGATTGATTGATTAATTCATTCTTTAAAAATATATATTGTGTTAGAAACAGTATTTGTCTAAATTAATCTACACATTAAAATGATGTCATGAAAGATATGTAGGTATCTGAGTCAAATTACTGGTGACAATACTTATACTATGGTTTAACTATCGACCCGCCTCTGGCTTTGCCCAGTTAAATTATATACTGAAAATTGACAACAGAAATCAGTTAATAGACTGTTTGTTTATGGATTCGCCGTTATTTATAGGGAACATAACTTGAGTATAATGTCGCATAAATAATAATGATTCCTTTGCTGACCGGGGTCATCGGTCCAACACTAAAACCGTAAAGGGTAAATATCCTTTGTTTGCAGTAAAATATTTTTGTGCCTGAGGGCAGTAGGTACTTACTTCATAATCATAACATTATGAAGTACTGCCCTCATCATAGGAGACGTTTGGAAGACAATTTATTAATTGTTTATTGCAAAACCCACTAAGGTGCAACTGGTGGAATTCATCTTTTATTTTCTACCAGTCGACCATAGGATTAAACCGAATGTCAATATTTCATGAAACAATGAAAAAAACAAACCAATTAAATACAACTTCTTTTTAATATGTGACTTCAAAGGTAGCCGTTTTTTTATATTCTAAAGACATTTTGAAATTGTCTTCATAATCCTCATAATTTAACAAAACAATATATTTTTATAAATTTATGAAACATGTAATTTTTATTTAAACTATGAATACAAAGATCAAAGCTTAAAGAAAAATTTAAAAAGGAGCTGGTGGAAGGGACCGGGAATCGAACCCGACAGACAAAGACCGACACACAAAGCATGAGGAAAAATTCGTCAGGTCTACGTGGAGCGAGGGTAGCGTAGCGAGGTGGCTAACGCGCTGGACCGGTAATCCAGTCCAGAGGTACCGGGTTCGATTCCCGGTCCCTTCCACCAGGTAGCTCCTTTTTCAATTTTTCTTTAAGCTTCGATCTTTGTATTCATAGTTTAAATAAAAATTGTGGTGTATTCACATTAAACAAAATGAGACATTACATGTTTCATAAATTTATGTAATTTTTATTTTTTTTATTTGCGGACACCACAAATTTTATTTAAACCATTAATGCAAAGATCAAAGCTTAAAGAAAAATTTAAAAAGGAGCTACCTGGTGGGTGAGACCGGGAATCGAACCCGTTACCTCTGGATTACCGGTCCAGCGCGTTAACCACTTCCCTACCCCAGCTCCAGGTAGACCAGACGAATTTTTCCTTATGCTTTGTGTGTCGATCTTTGCATTGTTTATTTGAAAGGTTTTGACACCTTAGCGACCTCTATGTGAAATACGTTAATATTCACATCTTACCGCACCACTTTACAGCGATGAACGAGCAAGCGAGAGAGGGCTCTGTTAGTTTTTTTATAAAGGACCCCGCAGCAAACTTAGGGAAAAAGTGGTTTCAGTCAAATCTCACAAAATTTTAGTATGATGTAGATTTAACTCTCCTGATTAATTTTTTATAAGGGTGCAACTCTCTCAGACGTATACTTTCTGAAATAATTAATTTAATTGTTTATACAAAATATATGTTTTACGTTATTCCTCCTAAGTATTTGCTCTGTTATGCATGTCGTTCGTAATATAGATAATTGATATTACAAAGATCATATTTTATGTTCGACAATTATTACTTACGTTATTATAAGTACATGAATAAAAATAAGGAAAGTAGGAATTTACAACACATGATGGCAGCAATGGCTACTTTGACTTAATTCAGTCAGTAACTGTCAGTGCGTATCATTTCGTAATATATCGATTTTAGAAAACACGTCGCGCAAATACAGAAATGTATGCTTGATTATTTCTGAAAGTACAGATCTGAGAGAGTTGTGCTCTTAAAAAAAAAATAATCGGGGGGGTATTCGACCAATTTTAGAGATATAATGGAGATCTCTCCTTTTCATCGCCATCCGTCACTTTTGACGTGTGCCTACTTGACAAGTGGCGATATCCCTAGAACATCGCAACTTCGTCAATTCGGACGCGCAAAATTTTCTTCCTTTGTATGTGACGGCATAAATAACAGGCGCATACTTTAAATTGACCGCGTAGTACGTGAAATTAGTCCGTTACGTTTCGTTCAAAACAGAAATTTATATACATGAATAGCATTTTTGACAATTGTTATCGCCTTCGTATTTCCAAAACTGAGATGAGATATGTCACATTTGTCATTAAAACGCGATGAGCTTCATCATCGCGTTTTAATGACAGTTCAAAGGCGAGATCACGGAGAGATGACTGTTATCTAACGGTGATCTGACGTTTGGCGATCGACACTCGAATTAGGCCCCAGGACAGTTGTATCTACATCATACTAAAATTTAGTGCGATTTGACTGAAACCACTTTTTCCCTAAGTGTGCTGCGGGGTCCTTTATGACAACCATGAACTTAAATGCACTTTGAAAATGGGAAGTTACTTACTTATTGTCTCCATACAAATATTGGTACCCTTAATATATAAGTAATACTAATGACGTCACGATTACGTGGCCATTTGTATAAAGCGTTTTTAGTGCTCCGTGGGAATTTTGAATTTTGACGGTCAATTCTGACTTTTTGAGCAGTCTAAGTTTAGTTAGTCCCATATGGTATGGACATAAGATTCGAATAAAAATTAGAATCGATTGACATCCTCAAAAAAATGTTTCTTCATGCCTTTTGATAATAAGATGTTGGTGGTGATGGGGTAATATGGGCTGCACAAATGCATGACAAATGCATAGCCCATTTCTGATTTTTTTGAAAAACAGAGCACTATATATCCGAGATCAACTAGGAGTAAAGACAATTTTTTTTTGCCACGCTCTAGAGTCAAGCTTCACAAAAACAACTCGTACTGCATGGCTATTCAAATCTACAACAAATTGCCAAAATTCATTATAGAATGCCCTTCAAAATGTTTCAAGAGAACACTGACAGAGTGGCAGCTAGATAAATGTTTTTATTCTGTGAAGGACTATTTTGCCAACAAGCCAAATATTTAGTTTTAGATTTGACATCTATTCATGTTACTTTTTATACTTTTCATAATTATAGTTTTATCTTTATTTTATTTTATTTTATTTTGTACTTAATTTAATTCAATAATCAATGTAATTTAATCTGCAAATTCTGAGTTTTAGTAATTATTTTTGACGGGTGCGTCTCATTTCATAGAAAAACCATTAACATAATTTTCATATACCGAACATACGTTTGGTAGAATTTTCAGATTGTATAACAACGTTTCATAGAATGTTCATTTCATATATCGTTATTTCGTAGAAGCACAATTGATAGAAAGTCATTTCTTATAACAATCATTTGATAGAATGCACGTTTAATATAATGCACTTTTCTTATAACAATAATTTCATAGAATGTACGTTTAATAGAATGTACTTTTCATAGAATGTACGTTTAATAGAATGTATTTTTCGTATAATATACTTTCGAATTCATAAATTACAAAATTTGAACAAGCGAGTGAGCGAAGCGAGCGAGCAAAACCTTTTAGAGCAGATCCGACGTGGCCGGGTTAGGTTAGAAGGTCAGGCGGGAGTGAAGCGTAGCGAGCTCCCGCCTGGCCTTCGAGGTTATTTTTTTTTTGCGTACCGAAAAAGTTTTGCTTGTATTCATATGACGGCGGCGTATTTTTAATAAATTACCTTACGCGGGAAACAGGTGTAAACAGCAGCTGCACCTGGCCAGACCGATCAGGCCACTGTGACGTCACGACCTCTGTCGATAAATTGCCCTACCAGGGTTGGTGGGGATCATTCTTGCTTGCGCCCTGGTCGTGTGCACTTGTTGTCCAAACCATTGAGTAGTATTGTCGTTTAATAATTAGTTACTTATGGAGATTACTGTTGTTTTAAAGTAAATGTAAATTACGTGTGGTAAAATAAAACAAGGTCACTAAGTAGACTGTTTTTCTATTTGACGAGGTAACCTTTTAACACCTATATCGGACCATCATCGACACATACCTACTGTTTACATACAAGAACGAATCCACCCAACCACTCCCAGGAAAGTATTAAGTTCGGAGCTAAGGCGGGGCCAAAAAAAAACATACGAGCGAGCGAGCGAAGCGAGCGAGTAAAACCTTTCAGAGCAGATCCGACGTGGCCGGGTTAGGTTAGAAGGTCAGGCGGGAGCGAAGCGTAGCGAGCTCCCGCCTGGCCTTCGAGGTTATTTTTATTATATGTTATTCGATGTGATGAACGTTATACCATTTGTTGTTCTATGAATTATTACACACCCATTTTTGACATGAATAACAAATTGAAATATGTAACAATGAAGTATTTGAATATTGTTTTATTTTGTTTGCATGCTTTTTTTGTAGAACATAAGCAACACTGTTTATACCTGTATCACCTAATTTATTACTATGTTCTTGCAATAAAAGAATTTGAATTTGAATGAATTCAATTCTGTAGCTCATTGTACCTACTCATAAAAATAAACAGTTACGATTTGTCGTCATAATTAATTATTGTTTCAATCTTTTAACACCCCTTTTTATATCGGCAGCATAAATGAGTAGGTACATTTCACTGAAAACAAGTGTCAAACCTATCTTTATAGTGTAATTAATTGATGTGCGTCTGATAAAAAGTTTACGAACCATTAACGCTATGTCTTATATTCTGTTATACAATTTTATGACATAAATTATAGGTGCTAGTGTTTTAATTTCCTTCTGACACCTTAGGCATTTAAATCCGTTTATTAATTAATTTAATTTGATATGGACTTTAGGATGATAAAAGGGTACTAGAATGATGTATTGCAAACACCTTTTGTGCTTATCTCAAGTAAGAAAATCGGTCTTATAAAACGTATTTAAATTTAATGAAAGCAGTTTCTTTATTTAAAATGTAATCGAATAAAGTTATTACGTTATGCCGATGCGGTTGGCGCAGTGGTAGTGCTGCCGACTCGGCGGTCCTGGGTTCTAATTCCGGCAAGGGCAAATATTTGTGTGATGAACTCGAATATTTGTGCTGGGGTCATGGGTGATATATTTATAGTATATATCGTTGTCTAGTACCCATAGTACAAGCTTTGCTTAGTTTGGGTCTAGTACGTGTATGATTGACCCATAAAAAATATTCGTTTTCAGGTACCTACTGAGGGACGCATGAAAAATTAGAAATGAGGATATTCGCACAATAACCAAACTATGCACGGTTGAAGTGGCAATGGGTATGCCATCCATGTAGTCCGGAGAATGCATCGCCGTTGGTGTAGCAAAATCTTATTTCACATATAGGAAAGCGCTGCGTGGGGCGGCCGCCGACTAGATGGACGGATGACTCCGTTAGGGTAGCGGGGAGTCAATGGATGCTGTCTGCACGAGATCGTACTTTGAGGCGAGCAGCAGGACAGGGCCTATGTTCAGCAGTGGACGTCTGTGGCGGATAGTAGGTACATAATAAGGCAAGGTAAGTCAGACCCGCTCATGTCCGTTTTTCAAGTATAGTATAGGTACCTATGCTTAGCATATAATAGTGGTTGGAGCAAAAAGTTAGTAAGTTAATCTATCGCGGGACAGCGGTCTAAGTGGCGGTTAATTCTGAGTCAAAACCGGCGCAGGCGTTCCTCGTCGATCGATCATTGTGGCCATTTGCTTAAGCGGGCTACGGGCCAAGGCAAGAGAGTCAGAGTTTATACTTCCATAAAACTGTGCACTGATAAAGTAAATGCCTAAGTTTTGACAAAAAAAAATTGTTGAGACACGGTTTTATTGCCATCTGTACTTTCTTACACCAACGTTACAGTTTTACGACCAACAACCCGCCTGTTGGGCGCTCGTAACTTCTACTGCCGGCCCTGCTTACCCGGCGGATTGATTATATAAAATCGCCCACCTGGCGGGTTCTGTTGCGCCCGAATAGCGGGCTCCGTTGGTTTCTGGAGTGATACATGGTCGTAAAAATATGCAAGCATGACGATCTATCTATATCGGGATTGCGTGTTTAGGAGTTCCTACGGCCATCTTCCATCTCCATTGTCAGATCAGCTCCAAGATAGCAAATTTTGTCACGTGAAATACATATACATACAAAGTTTCATTTCAATACGCAAATTAGGAGTAGGTTAAAATTGACTTCCAGCGGGGCTAGCATATCTAGCCGCAATTTCGCTCGTCACGCGACTCTGCATCACCTGTCTTGCTCGCACGCAATTGAAGTGAAAATGACAGGTAGTATTTGTCGCGCCACATTGAGTCGCGTGTCATAGTTACGCTACACGTACAGGATTTACATCGTTCCACACGCACAAATAGCCAAATATTGATGGTACATTATTTACTAAATAACTTTATCACTAACTTGAGGCTCCAATCCAAGATTTTTTTGTATGGACCCGTGATCCAGATTACCAATACAAAAAATCCCGGGATTGGAAGGTCTACTTGGGATCACTCAAAAATTCCGAAGTTTCATTTATCCGAAACCATCAATATACCGAATTTTCAAAATTCCGAAAGTGAAATAACGCGAAACGGTAATTTTAGCCATGGATCTGTTACATACTATAATTAGGTTAGGTTAAAATCATGTTCTGATAAAATATTTCGATTTTTTTGGGATATCATACAACCCCACTAACCTAGGGGGGTTAACATGATTTTCGGAATTTTGAAGATTCGGATGGATGATGCATTCGGACAAATAAAATTTGGGAGTATTGTAGTGTACTCGACTTACTTTTTAATGTTGGCATTGAAGATGTCTGTATATTCCGCTTGTATCTTGTACCAAACACTAAGACTTACCCACTCAATGCAGTGTACAATTCAGAACAGATTAAAATGTACCCCTGATAGCATAATTTGTCTTATTACGCGAATCAATTTTGCAATCTATAGACTCTTGAATGGGATTGCGACAAAAACGGTCTACCTATTTACCTTGAAGACCGATCTTACGACAAATAAAGCTGCATCAGATTAATGGTTAGGAAACATTAAATAATAGTACATTACTGAAGACGCCGGAAAAGAAGGGCTTGCCGGGTGAATAGGTATAGAAAGAAAGAAAGAAATATTTCTTTGCACGACGGACGGATAGAATGGTGTTTTTCTCAAACAAATACAATGAAAAAAATAATAATAATAATACAGCACTCAAAAAAATATAATTCAGCTGTTTAGCCTGTTCACGAACACAGACGCCATGTTAATAAAAAAATTACTTCCCAGCCTAGGCCTTCAATTTTGTATTCCTTAACGGTTCTTTCGAGATGTTCCGCCTGAAAAGTGTTATGACGACGTTTCATTCCATGATTGAGGAAATGTTTTTCCAGTTTCAGGAGAGTGTTAGGCTGATTTATGGTCAAGAGTGCCAGAGCTGATGATGGGCATTTAGATTAGAAAATTAGATAAAAAAATGGCATAGTATATCGTGTGACATATCAAATGAAAGGGAAAAAACTTCAATATCGGTTTAACACATAGCCAAAATTCGCCCTTTTTGTAATTAAGACATTGCTACACATTCAATAAATTTAATGAAAGGGTATATTATGAACATCTCAAATATATGTATTTCACAATTCTAAATTAAACGGTTTTGAAGTTGTTTACGAAAATGAGCAAAACTTGAAGATTTCCCCACACACCCCCTATTTCCTAAAATAGTGAGTCTTTAAAAAAAAAAAAAAAAGAATATAGTTTAATACTTATAGATTACAGAAAAACATATAAGAAGTCTATGGTATTGAATTGAAAGTAACACCGTTTAACTAGTACGAATATTTATATTTCGCTCAATGGCCAAACGACTTAAATTTTAAAAATAGCATTGCAGCGGTAAATGAAAAAGGAATAGAAATAAATTATACATTTTTAGAAAGAACATTTTCTATTCTTTACTTTTATACACATATTTTGTCCGAGAGGTGTGAAGTTTTTAAGATAACTAACCTTTTAGCAGAAAAAAAGATCAATAATTAAAAACGTTAGTATTTGATAACAGATTGCGCTGATTCTGTAAGTGATATCGCTTTTGTATGTATGAAAGGTTTATAGTAAATTTATTTAGGATTATTTCGTTGCTACACACTTTGTATGTATCGTACACGGTTTTCTTTTAAAGTGGAAAATCGGGCTCCGGGACACACTCGAGGGCGCGGGGGGGTGACGCTCACCCCTGAGGGGGGGAGAGTAGATAAAATTAAACTTGGCTCTATAACCTACATATCCTGATAGATAAAAGTTGTCCTTTAATTTTGCCAAATTTTCGGCTAATTTTATTGAACTATTAGCATAATGCTAACTCGGAAGCTGACGTTTGAGTTTCTGGCTTGACAAATTTTACCGATTTCGGTACAGGATAGCTGGACATCAAAAGATAGTTATTGTTTACATTTTATCCGACTACGATATGAAAAAATCACCACCAATCAATTTCATATAAATCGTCGTTTACATCCCGTGATCTTTAAAGTCGGTATTCAAACTTCAAGCTATCAAGAATAATATCTAACATTATCGTCTTATGATCAATTTCCTAGGAATTTGGCACAAAAGGTGCTAAAGCTTAGAACCATTAATTTCTGATTGAAAGTCTGTATTTACACGCGCACGGCGGTTAGGATTGCATAAATACTGGTTGGGTTACCCAAGGGTTAATCTTGGGGCCGATAGTCTTGTTAACTATTGAAATGGGATAATTGCTATGCGGGGTCAGTGGAGGTATGTTTATTGTTATTTCGTTTTTTATAGCTTCAGGATATTGATTGTTGTTTAAGTTGCAACATTTTGATGAGAAATACCATGTTTTATAAGTGTGTAATTCTTCAGGAAAAGTGTAGAATTAAAGCTTACAATATTATTTAAGATTTGAACTGTGCGTTTTCTAGATAGCTCCTGCCTTGCACGACTGTATTGTGGAATGAGTTGTCGCTTGAGGTATTTCCGGGCCGATACGACCTTCAAATCTTCAAGAAAATTGACTTCCACCTGAAACGCCGGCAACGCACTTGTGACTCCTCTGGTGTTGCAGGTGTCTATGGGCGACGGTAATCGCTTTCCATCAGTTTGCTCGTTTGCACCCGGTGACATAAAAAAAAAGATCGCGGTTATCATTAATTATAATAAAAAAATTGAAAACACGTACCAATTATTAATTGTAATTAAAAATCTCGGCCTTGGCTTTGTATTTTTAAGTCAACCTGCTTAAATGTCCAGTATATTATGGCCCGTGACCTGGAGCACGTATCACTTCTTAACGTGTCTAATTTATACTGGTGGCCCTGTGATCTCTAGACTGTCAAAATGATAAGAGTTTTTCACGATTTCAATAGATTCCGAAAAACTGATAGGACAAAAAGAAACTATATAATTATTGAACTTGCTCACAAAATTTCATGAGAATCGGTAGAGAAATGCGACGTCTAGACGAAAACAACCGGAAAGCATCTGGACATCCAAAAATCCGAACATATGAAAGACTTTTGGACCAAACTGAAATACGTACACTTCGCTCGTTCTCAACACATAAACCTAATTATAATAATTGGAACGGCCACATATTTTGTTTCTTTTATCGCTGACCATACCGCCAGGGGCACGGTAGTGCCTTAGCCAAGTCGTGAAAACGCAAATCAAAATCACGTTAAGCCAGATACAGCGAACGTACCCAGATTTGCTAATATTATAGTATTTATAGTTTCATTGTGCTCGCGCGTGGACATTAAGTTGTTTTCCTAAAATACCGTCTCTTATGTGCAAATGAGGTAATTGTGATACAATGGAATACTTTAAGGACATTTCAAAAAGGCACGTTTCTATTTTTCTGAGTTCTAAAAATAAACCTTCCTGCTTATAATCTAAAGCCTTATTTCGGGATACTGGTGTGAAACTAATACTCTTGTTTAGGAAAGTATTTTACAGTTTTAGGGAAGGTCAGAATGTCGGCTATTCGGTTAAAGTAAGAATGGGGCGATTAGATTGGATTAGAGCAGTGGTTCTCAACCGGTGGTCCGTGGACCATCAGTGGTCCGAGTAAAATATAAAGAAAGAAATACATTTATACGTGATGTGACTATAAAACATAATCACATAAAGGGTGTGACAGCATTGATAAAAAATAAACAATAGGCAACTATTATAATACTTATTATAATGGCTGTGCCACGAAAAGGTAATTAAGATTAGGGCTTATTTATGAACAAACACTGAGATTTCTACTTATTTTGTTTTATTTAAATAAACAATGGTTGCACAGTAAGAATACTCGTAATGTACCCACCTCAGCATGGTGCTAGCTCCAGAGCTAGCGCTGCTTGTGCGTGCTCTTAATATGACCCGCGAATTGTTCAAATTCGCTGGCGATACATCGCGGGCGCTGGAGAATTACATAAAGTGGTTCATGGTTCAGAAAAGGTTGAGGGCCACTGGATTAGACTGATCAGGGTGCGGTTTGAAATCTCTCGATTTTTTCAGTCAATGGAACTGACAGAGTTTTTGGTTCAATATTAGGGGAGATAGAAGGGTTTTGAAACAGAGATTAGTTGAAACAATGTCAATTTCTCGGTAACATAATCCATTAGTGAACCAGTAACAACACTGCGATAGATGCGTCACCCGGCCGCGAATTCCTCAGTGCGCGGCCTTGCTTCTCTAATGGATGTTAATCCGAGAAATTTACGTTGTCTCAACTCACCTCTGTTTACAAAACCGTTCAGTCTCCCCTACAGAGTTTTATTTCATTCCACCTGCTTTTGTATGTGCATTTTCATCCTTTTCCCGGTTTCCGATAGAGGTGAAATTTGGCATACATATGTATGTCGGATGACAACGTAATTTTATTTTGTAAAATAAGGTGTCTGTTGATTGCATGAAACGAAGAAATTGAAATTTAATAAAAATAAACAAGATAGAACCGACTCAAATTGAGAACTCCCTTTTTTGTCATCGCAAAATAACACTACATCAAAAAGTCGACACCGTTTCTGGTAGGCACAGTAAAAGTCAGCACCCACTTTATCGCCCGCAGTTGGTCACAAGGCCGGTGGTCGCTGTTTATGGTGGTCGTTTGCTCCTGAATGGCCGCGATGCAAATTTTGATATTTGCCTTAACTGTGTCCGGTAGCGCCTGTGGTCTAGTATGGTTGGCAAAAAAGATAGTACTAATACCTTCAACAGGATTAACGGGACCAACTTTAAAATAGTAAATAAGGCATATTACAGGCAAGACAGACTCACTACACTCTGCACCAGTTAGCATGGCAATAGCGGTCAATGCCGCCCTCTGCTAAAAAGCTTAATGCGACCCTCACGAATCATTTATTAAATTTTTCCTAATGAACATTTTTAGAGGGGTAGCAAAAACGATGATTAGAAAATTCAGTTGTTAAACCCAGACTCGAGCAAAGTGGCTAAATCAAATCAAAGCACAAAGAAAAATTAAATGAGCTACGTGGTGGAGGAGACCGGGAGTCGAACTCGGTACCTCTGGATTGCCGGTACAGCGTGTTAACCTTTCCACCACTCTAAAGCTGGATAACCTTTTGAGTTTTTGCTTTGTGTGTCGATCTTTGTATTGTTTATTTGAAAAGCTTGACACCTTAGCGACCTCTATGTGAATAATGTTAATACATATTCACATCTTACCGTACTACTTTACAGCAGTGAACGAGCAAGCGAGAGAGTGCGCTGTTATTTATTAATTTATGAAACATTTAATATATTATCTATACACACCACAATTTTTATATTAAACCATTGACACAAAATGGGTTGATCTTGAAAATTGCGTTTCTTAGTAGAGGGCGTTAATGACCTTTATTGCCATGGTAACTGACGCAGAGTAAACACGCCGCCGCGAAAAGTGCATAAAGCACCAACACATATCTGTTGCTTGTGTTCGGGCTAAATCAGCGCGTGTAACCATTTTTTTTCACACAGACCGCGCGCTCCGCATACGTATAACGCGTCACCAGTGTTAGCCCCTTAACTTTAGTCTGGCAAATAAAAACCAGTTTCGTTCTCCATGTACCCATCTGTACCAAAACAAAAGAATTTGACAAGACCACGAGGTCCTGTCAAAAACAGCAAGTCCCACTTCGCCCATATTCTATTCGACTTTGCTATCAAAAAGTCAAGACGTATCTAAACTATGCCTTTAGATCTTGTGACAAGGCCCATTATATATTCCGATGTTTCACCAACAGCATAAACGTAGGCTGATAATAATCTGCCTCGTGCCACAATAGTATGAAGTAAAAAAAAAACAAAATACCATAGTTCGACTTGACAAACTTAGATTTGCTGGTAGCGAAACCAAACTTGATATTTTGCTGGTACTCTTGATATCGAAGTCGGACATATGAAGAAAATTTCGACTGCAAATGTCGATTGGCAGATTTCTTGTCTAGGCTACTGACTCTGACTATTGTATCAGATGTAACGGGATTGCAGATTCTTTATTAAAAAGTGAACATCATTCAAAGGGAGCAAAAAGCTTTTAAATGCAACTAGTTTTTCTATTCTCTCATATCAGAAACTGTGGACTGTGGAGAGACGAGCCATATTTGATTCCACAGACGATTTAATTTAATCTAGACTAATTTCTGGACTTACTTCACTGAAGAAACTAAATGTTTGATTCCACAGACCATGTAATTTATTCTAGACTAATTCCTGGACTTACTTGACGGGAGATTCCAATAAGAGTAAAATACCTTAAATAGGAAAGGATAATAAAAAGTAGGTAGATGAGGCCTCCACCATACTCCGACTTTTTATAACGGATTTTGAAAATATTTTTATATTTAAAAGTTTAAATTTTAATAATGTCTCTATGATTGGTTCGTAGACACGCACACATAAAACCGATTTTTGCTAGAAATTAGATTTTATTTTTCAGTTTTTTTTTTTTAAATCAACATCATAAAATACCCTGTATATTTTGATTACCTCATAAGGACGTATCGAAATATAAGTTTTTTTCTGCATAAGCGGCCGTATTTATTTTATAAGTTAGATTTTTGCAGAGCGTCGAGGAACTGTAGATTAGAGTATATGGTTTAATTTCAACTCGATACCTCCACGCGTTCCACTCGCGGTCTTAACAGACGGACGGACAACAAAGTAATATTATAAGGGCTCAGCTTTTTCCCTTATAATCAGTAATAATCACCCAATTCGGCCTCAAAAATCCAGAACACCCCCGCGATGACACCAGTTCTCCAGTTGCAACGCACGATAATGCTGAACAAATTAGGTCCCTATTAAGTCATATAACTCACTCAGTAATTGCAAACCGACCCGGCCCATTACTTAACTTTATAGTCCCTCAGTCCTACATAAATTACCTCAATGCTTTATCATCCCATCGGTAAAATGAGGTACGCCATCACGCGACTCGGAAGCTAACAATATAAACAATTTATTTTAATAGGCATTTATTAAGTTGGCCGTATAATATCTGCTCGGCGGGTGGTATTGATAATCTGTGTCATGCGCACGAGTCGAGTGAGATGCGTATCGTCGGGATGTGTTCGGGCCAGTTCGGTTGCATCGTTGACAATGAACTAATGTGAGCACGTTTGATCGTATTTCTGTTATTATGAGGTTTTATTTTTGTGTAGTTTTGATAAATGTTTGCGATTTGATAAAAGTCAATTTCGCCTGATAACGTTTAGTGTACCTATATCTACCTGAACCTGTACACGAGGGGATTGCGTGGTAGCTTTAGGGCTAAATAAATTAAATTAAATAAAAAAAACATTTAATTTCAAGTATCGTATGGCTCATAACATAATTTACACAGAACATTAAAATTAAGATACAATTTTAAATTACAATAATATTTAAATCATTGAGGCATCAGTGGTTAACGATTGATAACCGTGATAAGTTATTGATATAATCATGGACCATCATTATCACATCAGCCGAGAGACGTCTCCTGCTGCTGCTATCCGAAGGATCTCTTCTTCCACAATAACTGTTCGTGTGCTGCATCAATCCAACGGTTTTCTGTAACCTTAACCAGCTCGTTGGTCTTACATACAAAACAAGCGGGATACCTGTGCCGACAGACATAGGTAATAGAGAAATGTAGTCGGCCACAAGGGGACTTTTGCATGTCTGAAACGACCTTTATTTACAAAGAGAAACCAGTGTACAGAAGAATCGCCGAAAGAAACTCAATAGTCCGTAATTTTATCGTAAAAGTGCTTTATTAAGTGATTGAACGCAGTGAGAAATATGTACCTGCAGATTCCCTGCACAAATTTGAGAATTCGTCTTCTGAATCCTGTATCAGGTAGCATCGCATTTTGTTCAGCTTACCAGCTTCCTCCTATACCTTTGATACAAACCACACACACTTTTCACTCATCACTACGTGGGCCAATTTAAGTAATACTCTTTGTGTAACTCAATGGAAAATGTTTAAGACATCAGCGTGAAATTGGGCTCATAATAAACAACTTCATCAACTCACCAAAATAAAAATTGGCCCACACCTCGTACATCTACAGTTCTGGTGAGTATGCAACCAAAAGCGGCTCAAAAAGGAACACGACTTTAGAAACTAAGCGGATATCAATCTCCAAGTTGGCAATTTTTGTTCGATCTCCATTAGAATATGGCCACAGCCCTATTTATGAGATGCATTGTTATCTTGGGAGCTGTTTCACTGTTCATTCATGAATGGCAAATGCCTTGAATGATACTAATAGTAATAGCCACAGACGCCGTCGCTAATGCTATGAGTAGCATATACATAGGCTTTTGATGGTACCTAGCATGCGTGACTGTCAGACCTAACATGATTGTTTTTTTATTAGTCAAGACTTGAACTTTGTCAGGGCTGGTGGTTAGCCCTTACAAACCACTGAGTTGGATTTACGGATAACTTGCGAAAAGTTAAAAAAGAACTTAGGATATTTCTAGAAATATCTGGAAACTCACAAGAATATATAAGAGAAAGTTCAGTATGCTCTATCTGCTTATCCCCTGCCCAAATCTCAAGCAAATAAAGGTAATTTTACTTACGGACTTACCTACATCAACCCGTTTTGTACCTCTAACTGGTTCAAACTTTGAATGCGTACATATTAATTTGATATATTATACAAGCTCTTTAAAATCAAGCCCACTGAGTCGACTCGCCAAGAATGGCCGCAACGGTCCCATTTACCATCTAACAAGGGATCCGCAATTCAAGGCATTATTCCTTCCACAACCAAGAATGGCAGCTATTTCATAAAAGCAAACGACCCGCCTCGAGCCCGGGTATCAATCAGATTAAAATATATTCCGGAGAGCTACGGAGCCAACATGATATGCCTACATTGTGCAATTTGTGCAGACGCAAACTCACTCGAAACAGCACTGTGCGGCACCGAGCCGCGCTCTCTAAAGATCTTCTTGAAACAGAATCTCCTCAAATTACAGTTGGAAAGCGCGGATTGATCGGCAATTATGTAAAGCTATAAAGCGACTGTTTAAACGTGACCTGTGATTTCTGCAGAGTTGCTGGTGTGGGTGTTTCTTTTTAAATTGGTTGATTAGGATGTGGTGTAAGTTACAAGAGACTTGGAGATGCCGATGGCCGATGGTGAGATAAATAAATATCGGACAATCTCGCACAGCCAGTCCCAAAGTAAGCTCAAGTAGGCGGTTATGGGCATATGACGACATTACATTTAAATAAATAGGTTAAATACATAGAAACATGCATGACCCAGGAACATATATACCTATATATCGAAGCTGATCACACATATATTTGCCCTTGCCGGGATTTGAACCCAGGACCGCCGGCTCAGTAGGTTACACTACATTACCATTTACCAAACAGATAAGTGTTTGAGTAACGGTCCTAGATAACGATTGATAGGCCACCACGGTGCCTATTCGATGAGGCATTGGCCATCACGCTCTCACAATATTTCGTAGAAAGAGATAGGTAATTATATCTCGAGCGAGAAAGAGTCGCGTGTCACAGTTGTGTATCAACGTTTGCTATTTGTTCCATGCCGTAGGGGAGCAATTTTTTTGAATTAGTTTTAGTTTATTTTTAATTTTAGTTTAGTTCTTAGTAGTATTTAGTTTTAGTTTTTTATTTACTGTCGCTTTGATTTCTTTTATTCGTTTAATAATTGTGTCAAATAGAAATTAAAACCCGGTTAATAACTCCAGCATTTTTTTTTGAATAACGCGTTTGTGTTACGGTTTCCTACGGGACAGGCTCCGCCTAGTGGGCGCGCTCCGGCTTAGAATGTCATCTTACAAATTCTGAACAATTTTAGTACCTTGTAATAACTACTTCTACGACGTGAGTAAACCCGTTTGAGTATTTTAACCTTGTAATAAGTTAAAATAAGTGGAATTTGTAATGATTAATCAATAAATGTTTTAATGTTTACTGTTAATGCTTTTTTTGTGTTCATATAAATTACACTTTAAGGATATATGGCTCAATATGCCCGTGGTTGTATCAATTGGTCCATCACTTGTTCCAAACACCAACCGCTACAATTTAAAGCTCCTGCGCAGCGTAACTTTGTAGGGCGCCCTAACTCATCCTGTCCCCAACACAAAAGGTCCTAAATCAATACAAATTCTACGGTGCTTACGTCCGTTCGTTTCGAAGCGGCTTCAGCGGCGCATAACTTTAGGTACAAAGGGCGCGCACGCGCATGATAAACGCGAGGCGTCGCCTTCACGCGATCTAGAACATAGGGCTACATATGAAAACGACCTAAGTAACTATAGATCGTGTATTGACATATGCCATTTTTGTAGCGAATGAATCTGTTAATTCGTTTTACTAGGAAGTGTGGCATGAATAGAGATTGTCTAACGCCGATTTGCATTAAAATACAGTTCAATAAATTATAGATATCTTTGGTAAATAGAACCTACGACCCTGTTATCACACTCGTGATACACGGACAGATTATCAATCCTGACTACTGAGCATCGAAGCACCAAGTTTGGTTTAAATTTTATTTTTCACTTTATTATATTTATTTAATCCTTTACTCCCAAAAACCACAAGTTTGTGTGCTTACGTGTATGTTTGTTACCTCTTCACGCTCAAACTGCTGGATTGATTTTGATAAATTTTGGTCTAAAGGTAGCTGAAACTCTGGATTAACACATAGGTTACTTTTTATCCCGTAAAATATGATTTCCGTGGGATAAGTGATGGGTAACACCGTGCGGCGCAGCTAGTAGTTCCATAATGATGAGTTAAAGAGTTAAATTTATTATTCTCATAGACTTTTTCTGAGATCACAATAATATACTTTAACTTAATAAACAAACGATCGCATAGAGATATTACTCGTCGGATCACTAAATGGCCCGATGAGACCACAAGATTGATCCCTAAGCAACCGAACATACCGCAAACATGTTACAATCTACATAAGGTTGCCTCGCTGCCGACACTGCGGGGCTACTCCGACCTACGAAATGCGAACTTCAGATCATGCCATCCTACCCATTCTAATACTGTGTGACAAAAGATGGAGAGGCTTCGAATTTCGAATTTAGTACTATACTCTTCTGCTTGGTTAGCCCCACATAAAGGTTAGTCCACATAGTAGAAGCATCACGTCTTTATAACCGGAAGACCCAGGCTGAATAATAAAAACAAATAAGTTTGACCGAAACCATCATTACTCCAAGTCTAATATGTTGCTAGAGTAAACGCTGGAAGCCCATTTATAATATAACTTAGCGACCCGCCCTGGCTTCGCACGTGTGCAACGCTGATGAATATACATGTATCTATTAAAAGAACCGCATCAAAATCCGTTGCGTCGTTTTAAAGATCTAAGCATACATAGGGGCAGATAAACAGCAGGAAGCAACTTTGTTTTATACTACATATTATGTAGTGATAGGGATAGTGAAGTAATAAAAATATCCCATTCCAAGCAAATTACCCCAATGAGATATATCGATCGCAGGATCGCTGAGACCAAACGGAGCGATGAGACCATAAAATTGATCCCTAAGCAGCCGAACATACCACGAAGCCACGAACATGTTACAATCTACACCAGTTTGCCTCCCTGTTGATACCACTTGGTTAGGCTAATATAAAGGTTAGTCCTCACTGCAGAGGTATAGCGTTTATATTATAATCTGATTTACTTACTATAGACTAACACGCGTCCGTCCTGCACAGGGATAGTGGCGCTACAAACAGCTTACATATGGCAATAATGTGCATACGTCACATATTTGCATGATTAAAGGTCAGTAGCTATTTGTCAGCAACCAAATTCAAAACAGTGTTTACGGGAATGCTGCTTAATCATTCGTTCTTGTGAAATAAATACTGAATCCTATTGAGAAAAAACTTACCTTTAATAATATGGATAGTTTTGGCTTTATTATGCAAAAAATAGTTGAAATAGGCTAGTTGACTCATGTCAAATTCTAATAAACTAATGTTTATTCCGTATAGTATTTAGCAAAAGAAATTTAAATATATATTTTTCAATTCATAAAAGTGAAAGATGGCTGAAAAAATTTAATTTGAAAATATGGTTTTTAATCTGTATTTTGAAATGCTTAAAACGCTGTCCGCCATTATCGCTTATGATAGTGACGCACAGTGACGTCATTGGTCATGTAAACAAAACTGAAAGTCTACTTTGACGACTTCGAATAGTGCCGTCCGTAATTCTACGTCACGCCACAGATTAGCAAAAGGGAAAAATGGCGGACGGCGTTTTTGACTGTTCATGAAATTTCTAATTTTCTAATTTTTAACCATTTCAAATATATTTCAAAACTGGGTCTACTAGCCTACTCGTATTTGCGGAATATTTGGTCCTGTTTCCTATTTGATTTACATCAGTGTCACTTTTAAGGTCAGTTACCAAAAATCTGTCTTTGCCAGTACAATAAATTCTTCGGACCACAGAGCCGGCTCATTCCTCGGCCAAAGGATAAAAGCTTGGCTATTCGGCGGGGGAATGTACCCGCCGTAGCCGGCATCATGGGTACCCTGCCGTGGTCTACGGGACATAAGATTTACTTTAGATTCTCTTATTTAGAATATGTTAAGTTGATTACTGTTATAAATTTGTACCTCTGAAAATCCGCAATATGGCATGATCTGAAAAACACCCCGTTGGGCTATAGTTTACTACCCCGACCCCACCTAAAGTGGGAAGGAGCCAAGAAGAAGAAAGCTATACGTTACTACTGAATCCACGTATCCTCCACTAGTTATGCAAAATTATACCACTTGACAAGCCCCGCACATTTTTCATAATTCTTGCTGATATCATCATAGGATGATCAATAGTGATTAGGTTTGGGTAGGTTTGTTTTATACCGATCTCAAATACTTAGTTTATTTACGGTTGTAAATAAAATTGATTGCTACGAAATGATTTTTCGGCGAATTATAATTCTAGGAGCCAGCATAGACCCCTCTTTTTAGGGTTCCGTAGTCAACTAGGAACCCTTATAGTTTCGCCATGTCCGTCGGTCCGTCCGTCCGCGGCTTAGCTCCGTGATCATTAGTACTAGAAAGCTGAAATTTGGTATGAGTATGTGTATGTATAACGCCGACAGAACAGTAAAATTAAAAAAAAAATAAAAATCCGGTACCTCTCGAACACCTAAAGTGGGGGTAAACTTTTTTTTCTTTTCAACACTGGTGTGTGGGGTGTCGTTGAATAGGTCTTGTAAAAATAATAGGGGTCTTCTAACATTATTTTTTGATAAAGTCAGCAGTTTTGTAAATATTCGCTCCAAAAACAAAAAAAAATAGTGTCCCCCCCACTAACTTTTCAACTGCGGGTCAAAAAAATTCGGAAAAATTCATGTTAATGAGGCCTTATAAGTACTTTCAATGAAAACTATATTGAACAAAATCGGTCAAGCCGTTTTTGAGTTATCGTCAAATTTCATATTTTTTCTTTAAAAGGTCGTAAGTTGACTTCCAGAAGGTAATAAGTGAGTGCAGTTTCTAGGGCGCGGGTCGTAAGACCTTTTTATAGAGCTTAAAATCTTTCTTAACGTAAACCTCGGGCTTAAAACAGCCGTTTATTGTGAAGGATGAGCAACTACGGACCCTACACTGAGCGTGGCCCGACATGCTCTTGGCCGGTTTTTTATATATATAAGTAAGATGGGTGGGAAGCGGTGGTAGCCTAGTGGTTAGGGCATGGGACTTTCAATACGGAGGTCGTGGGTTCGAACCCGGCCCGTACCAATGAGTTTTTCGGAACTTATGTACGAAATGTCATTAGATATTTACCACTCGCTTTTCGGTGAAGGAAAACATCGTGAGGAAACCGCCTAAGCCCAATAAGGCCTAGTTTCCCCTCTGGGTTGGAAGGTTAGATGGCAGTCGCTTGCGTAAAAACTAGTGCCTACGCCAAATCTTGGGATTTAGGTAGCCGACCCCGATTGAGAACTCATTCTCTACAAAAGGGACAAAGGCTAGGAGGATGATGATGAAGTAAGATAGGTGGTCTTAAAATGTTCCGCTCCTATATCATCATAAGACGCATTTATCCCATAGTTGAAATAGCCTCAGCTGACCTTATAGGCCATATACTTAAAATTGTTAAAATGTAAGTGCCCGTGTCTAATCGCTATTGCCTTATAATGTACTCTCCCTCTTAAAGGCGCGTGTGCATAATCTAAGTTCAATCGAATCTGCAAGTTATGAGCAGTTCACCGCACATTAACTACCTTTAGCAAGCGCAATTCTATGATTTTATGGACTCAAATCAGAGTAACAAGCCGATTATGAGCTATCTTTTAACTGATGATAATTGAATACTAAAGTGTTCGGCCCAAGTAGGACCTGGCGAACAACTGTGGAAGACGACTAATTTTAGTAAAACCAATAATTGTAAAAAATAGGTATGGACATTATTTGGGCTTCCAATTCCGGGATTTTTTCTATGGGTAATCCCGGATTCCTGTGGGAGCTCTAGATACTATGGATATTCTAATTTTCCTCTACATGAAGACTCAAATTTAACTAGTAATTAGTTTAGACGTTTACGTCTTGTACTGGTTTTTCAGTATAATTTTAACTATTCCTTACGAACGTCCGGCTGTATTTTTTTTAAATCTATAGGTGAATAAGACCCGGTTTGTTTTTTGCATCTATATCACAGTAAATTTGGATCCCCTTTTTGTATAAACAATCGTTTTATAGAATTATAATTTCATCGACAATTTTTCCCGTTAAGCGTATTTTTTTTTCATAAATCTTGGAAATGTCATCCTATAGATTACGTTCGGTTAGGGTAGATTTATTTTATAACAATCCGATATATTTCATCCTCGAGATATTTCTATGAAAGAAAACATTTTATGAAACTTTAGTACGAAGAAGTATAAGTAACCCGGTGAATTCTATGTCTAGTTAGCGAACAGCCATGTCAAAGGTTGCTCGCCGCGGGGCAATCCGCTTCCTGACGCACCTCCTCGTTGTGCGCAAGCGCGGCCCGCGGTCATTTTACTCTAGAGCAGAGCGAGAACGCTATAAACAAATATGGATTTTTGTGCGTAGCGATTGCAAAAGTAAATATATTCATATAAAATGGTCTGGGAAAATTATTATCTTGGGTCAGAAGAAAAGATTGTGTAACAAGCGAACAGTATTATTAGTCAAAATATTACTAACTAGCTGCGTCGCACGGTGTTACCTGCTCATCCCACTGGAACACTACATTTTTCGGAATAAAAAGTAGCTTATGTGTTAATCCAGGGTACCTTCATACCAAAATTTATCAAAATTGGTCCAGCCGTTTGGGCGTGAAGAAGTAACAAATAAACATATATACACGCTCACAAACTTCCGCCTTAACAATATTAGTGTAATATTAATTATTTGTTTGTAGTTTATATTGCAATAGAACCCTGCAGGCTGTTTAATGCACTTAAATTTCTGCCATTTGGTATTTATTTTTTATTTTTATTCATAGACTGACCGGCGATTGACCTCAGTATCACCAGATGGAAAGTGACTACGGGGTCGAGGATGTAGCTCGCCGGTTCAGTAATAGCCTATTCACTCTTACCTTGAAGATACCTAAATTATATTTTTTTGGAAATACACACGATGTTAGCGAGTTCCATTCCTTAGCGGTTCGTATTAGAAATGACGAAGCAAATCGCTTCGTGCGAATGAGTGGTAAACTGACAACATAAGGGTGAAATCGCTCCCCTCGCCTGGTTGTCCGATGTTGAAACGGGGATGGTGGAATTAAATCGTGCAATTGAAATCTGATAGACGAATCTACAAAACTAGGTTGCTTTTAGATGCAAATGACGCAACCTACAGTTTACAATACAACAATACAAATCCACTAATAAAGTTCACCTCAAATGAGTACAATCAATCAATGGCCTTTCTGCCTATTACAGACTATACAAAACAGTGTCATGAAGGAAAACAGCGCTTTTCATGGCTATGCAAGCCAATACGAGAACGACACACGCGATCAGGCTTGGCAGATGTAAGACAGGGTCGGGTCAGAAAGGGTCGAGCTGATGAGTGAGTACACAGGGATACAAAACATGAGAGATTACTAAATATACTTTTTTTACTGTATATCTCTCATGTTTTCTATCCCTGTGTACTCACTCATCAGCTCGGCCCTTGCTCACCGCGCGCAGGCCAAGGCGTAGGGCAAGTTTCTGTTTTGGCCTAAAACCATATTATTTATGTTAAAATACATAGAAGCCGAATATCGCTTGTTAATACGGTGAATAAAGACTAAAGTACTATGTGTGACCTTACAAACGGTCCGGTAGTTTTGAATTTTTGATATGTTGTCTAGGATGGTTAGTCAATGCTTAAAATGCAAAATGCACAATTCCCCCCCTCCGCGCCCGCCGCCATATTGAAAAAACCGGCACTTTCTTCATATTTTTGCTCATATCTTCCTTTAGGAGCATTTTAGATAGAAAAAGCTTCGACAATGTTATAGAGAGTTAAATTTACATTCTCCATTTTATATTTTTTTTCTAGGACAGATAGTTACGGAGCTATCCACATTTAAAAAAACGTAAAAATCACAATTTCCTACTGAAAAACAAATTTCTGGATTATATCTTCGTTACATTTACACTCCAAATTTTGTTTCAAGGACGGTTAGTTACGGAGATATAAATAAAATAAAATAAATATTAAGGGACAATCTTACACAAATCGACCTAGTCCCAAACTAAGCAAAGCTTGTACTATGGGTACTAGACGACGATATACATAATATATAAATACATATATAGATTACATCCATGACCCAAGAACAAATATTTGCCACAAATATATGCACATTTAAAAAACAGGAAAAGTCGAATTTTCCGAAAATTTCTCTAAATTCTTGCTTAAGAACGCTGTCATTCAGTTACGGACTAGTCTAGGACAAATTAAAACATGTAGGAAATATAATTGCTTATAAAACTCATGTCCGTTTTTACATACATTTTCGGAAAATGTGACTTTATTTTTTACACATCTCCGTAATTCTCTGTCCTAGAAACAAAATTTGAAATGTAAATTATAGTAAATTTAATTCTCTACAACATTGCCCAAGCTTTGTTGTAGCTAAAATGCTCCTAAACGAAGATATAATCCAGAAGTTTGTTTTTGAGTTGGAAATTGCAATTTCTTAAGTTTTTTTTAATGTGCATTTCTCCGTAACTATCTATCACTGAATTATGTCGTGTTTCGAATTGGTACGCGTTCGATTGGCCGCCGCCGCGACTGATCGTAGCTCCTGATGATGAATCGCGCACCGATTCGAAACATATCGAGTAATATTCGACTTCTACGACGTGAGTAAACCCGTTGCGTATGTATTTTAATATGTCTGAGAATTTTATTATTACCGGTTGAAAACTAGTGCCATCTTGCATTTTACGAAAGACCTAAACATTGCTAACAACTGCGGAATGGCAAACAAATCAGAACCAGGCAATCATTTAAGCACATGACGTAAAATTCTAATTCCAGGCAAATTTCCCGGAATCCACAGGTCACATTCGTAAACTTACCGTCGATTGTACCAATTCCTTTCTTCGTCTAAATTCGCAATTCCTCTCTTTTCCTCAAACTCTTATCTCACAAAATCCTATAAGAAATGAAGATTCTATTCCAATCAGAAGAAGCATGTTTTCTCCATAGAAACACATGATAGATAAGAGTTTCAGAAATTAATCAATCGATTTCCCTTCTTTGAATGTCTCAAAGACAAATGTAGCAAAGACGTTTTATAAGATGTAGCCAACTTTGCACTTAAAGACTTGTGTGTTATCATTTTTATTAGCGGTATAAAGCAATTTATTTGTCATTTTAAACTTGTACACACAAGAAAGAACAAGTGTTTTTAATGTTTTAATAAATTACGTAACATTATTGTAATTTCTATTGAAGTTAGATATGAAAATATGTTTGCTCCGGGTGCAAACTTAACTCAACCAACTAGGTTGGGTTGTATGTGGACTTAGTGCGTTATTCCTCGGTACGTTTATTCAGCGGCGGCGCGAGCGCACCTTACTCGCTACCGCTAGGGTTGCCATGCGTCCGGGTTTCCCCGGATTTGTCCTAGTTTAGAGTGCGTCCGGAGAGCGTCCGGGCGGGGTTTTATTTTTAGTCCGGGTATAACATTATTACGGACAGTACGTCGAGAGACGTAAATTAGGACGCTCCTGATACGGCACTTTCTATCTTCGTCTTTGTCTACACCCAAACAACACTTTCTTCTAGTTTTTAGGGCTTGTGCCGTTTTTGATTAGAACTTTATTTGTATGAGTTTTGTTTGTGCGGCAGCATGCAATTTTCAAAATGGCCCGACTATGTCCATAAACATGTTATAGTTTTCAAGTAATGGTTTCCCGCTGAAACGCGGTACTACCCAGCCAGCATTACTATATAAAGAGTGTTTTACTAAGCGATCCTTTGTGAGCGCGTTGGCTTAGAACGCAAGTTGCTTTTCTTTGTTTTTAGAGAACGATTTCTTTTTTCTCAAACAATCTTCAAATCACCAAAAAACACAGGTTCTGGGCTGTCTGTTTTGCAGATTTGAAGCTTTATGAAATATATTTTTGTGTTTAATGTGTAATTAGCATACCGACCACTACTACCCGGACGGGTACTAAACCCGTCCGGGTACCGAGCTCCAAAATCCGGGGTTTTCACGTTTCTTGTCCTGGTATCCAGGTTTTAGACATGGCAGCCCTAGCTACAGCGGACACGGCTCACGATCTGTCCCGGCCATAACTCTGGTAATTGACGTAAGCCACCCAGAGAGGATGCGCTGCTGTGAACTGAAGTAAGTAGGAAATTTGCGTTACTGAACGAGCATTACATTGACTGGATTATATTTTGTCCAAATTAGAGAATTGAGAACTAAGATGAAAAACTGATTTTTTGTGAGCTTTCCTCGAAAACTGTTTGAGAAAAACTCGCTTGTAAATTCTTCCCTTGGGCCCTTGAGCTCGCGTAGGTGGGAGACAAAGTTGTGACGCTCCGCAGAAGCTCGCTTTTGGTCTCGCGTTTGTTGACGCTCGCTATTGCATAGGGAATGCGAACCAGTAAACTTTAGTATGGGAATTGAATTTCCGGTAAATTACCGGTTATATCTATAGAAAAAATTACAGGCTTGCATTCCCTACCATTGCATAGGGGTTTCGGCATTCTGGTAGCTAAAATTACTTGGGAGTAGTAAAGTTATTAGCGTGGGTTTGTACAGCGGGCCCTTCGGATCCTTGGGGTTGCACAAGTTAAAGCCTCCGAATTTTCGGTGTGCTTACATTGAAATCCTTAGACAGATTTTATAAATTGATACCAGGGCAATAGAATACTTGAGGATGTTTTAGGATATCGCCGCCTAAACAGAAGCAGATGCTTATGTTATGCATTCTTTCTCTGTAACCGAAATTTCACAATCACAAGGCACCGTTGGTTTCTTGTCAGTTGCCAATGCGACTTCGGCTCCTCTTTTAAATTACCATTAGACGAAGTGGAGCCACTGTGTTTTGCCAATATAAAAACCGGCCAAGAGCATGTCGGGCCACGCTCAGTGTAGGGTTCCGTAGTTGCTCATCCTTCACAATAAACTGCTGTTTTAAGACCGAGGTTTAAGTTAAGAAAGATTTTAAGCTCTATAAAAAGGTCGTAAACGCCCTAGAAACTGTAATCACTTATTACCTTCTGGAAGTCAACTTACGTCTTTTTAAAGAAAAATATGAAATTTGGCGATAACTCAAAAACGGCTCGACCGATTTTGTTCAATATAGTTTTCATTGAAAGTACTTATAAGGCCTTATATACATGAATTTTTCCGATTTTTTTTGCCCCGCCGTGATTGATAAGTTAGAGGGGGGGACACTATTTTTTTTTGTTTGCGGAGCGAATATTTACAAAACTGCTGTCTTTTTAAAAAAATAATGTTAGAAGACCCCTACTATTTTTACAAGACTTATTCAACGACACCCACACACCAGTGTTGAAAAGAAAAAAAAAATCACCCCCACTTTAGGTGTTCTAGAGGTACCCGAAAAAAATTTTTTTTTAATTTTTATTTTACCGTTCTGTCGGCGTTATACATACACATACTCATAATAAATTTTAGCTTTCTAGTGGGAACACCCAAATATTCCGAAATATTTTATTCCGAATTTATTAATTCCGATTTTTAAAACTCCGAATTTCATAATTCCTAGGAAATAAAATTCCGATTACTAAAAAACACGAAATTTATTTAACCGAATTTCAAAATTCCGATTGTATATTATTCCGATTTTTATAACTCCGAATAATGAAAAGTTCGAAGTGTCATTGGCCTGAAAAACAAAATTCCGATTATTAATTTTCCGAAACTTCATTACTTATTCGGAAATTTGATATTCGTGATAATGACATTCGTATTTTCAATAATCGGACATTTATTTCTTAGGAATTATGAAATTCGGAGTTTTAAAAATCGGAATAAAATATTTCGGAGTATTTGGGTAAAGATTATTTTCTTAACCAATTTTTTACGTTAAAACAAAAATAGAAAACCGGATTTGGACAAATATCGAATTGGCTGAACCCCGAAAACTGTAGGTTAGGTTAGGTTTGTATTGTGACCACGTTTAGCGGAGCGAGCAAAGCGAGCGGAGCGTCAGACTTGCTGAACCCCGAAAACTATAGCTTAGGTTATTGGCTGAACCCCGAAAACTGTAGGTTAGGTTAGGTTTGTATTGTGACCACGTATAGCGGAGCGTCAGACTTGCTGAACCCCGAAAACTATAGGTTAGGTTATTGGCCGAACCCCGAAAACTGTAGGTTAGGTTAGGTTCGTATTGTGACCACGTATAGCGGAGCGTCAGACTTGCTGAACCCCGAAAACTATAGGTTAGGTTATTGGCCGAACCCCGAAAACTGTAGGTTAGGTTAGGTTTGTATTGTGACCATGTATAGCGGAGCGAGCGAAGCGAGCGGAGCGTCAGACTTGCTGAACCCCGAAAACTATAGGTTAGGTTATTGGCTGAACCCCGAAAACTGTGGGTTAGGTTAGGTTTGTATTGTGACCACGTATAGCGGTCTGATATTAACGGAGCGTCAAAAGACTTGCTGAATCCCGAAAACTGTAGGTTAGGTTAAATCCTAAAATTACCTATTTCACCTTGAGGCAGGCCCCGTTAGCCCGAAAAACTTTCACATATTTAGGTTTATATTTTATAGTTATTAATAACAGCAATTCGTAATTTTGATGTTTCGGACTTTTGATTAGTCGGGTTTATTATTGGTCGGTGTAATGATACCTATTCGGAGTTTTGAAAATCGTTATTTTTATAATCATAATTCGTATTTTTGATATTTCGAATTATTATTCATTCGGACTTCTTATTGTTCGGTGTATTGAAATTCGGAATTTTGTAAACCGTGATTGTAAACGTTAGACATTTTGAAATTTCGGATTTATAAAAGTCGGAAAAATGAAAAATCGACATACTAATATTCGGAGTTTTAAAACATTCGGAATTATAATAATCGGTATTATGAAACTCGTGATTCCGATAATCGGAATTTAGTTTTTCGTATTTATGTAGTGTACCCCTTTCTAGTACTAATGATCACGGAGCTAAGCCGCGGACGGACGGACGGACAGACGGACATGGCGAAACTATAAGGGTTCCTAGTTGACTACGGAACCCTAAAAAGTTACGTGGATCTTCTAGTTGTTGCATAAAATAGTAAAATTTATAAAATTTAAGACTTACATCCTTTCTTCCGCCAGCGATCAGCGTCTCCATAACTCTCGGTCGCGTGCGGTGACTTCCCTATGATAATTTAATTGTCGTGCGTGCACGAAATATTGTGTACTCACTATGCACAATGTTACACGGGGGTGATATTTACTGAAGCTTTGGTACATTAATGTACTCAACTTTGATCAGGCCTTATGCTTCATTTGACATTTGCCAGACGATCTTAAGTAGAGATGGGTAAATCCTGACTTGAAGATTTAAATGATTCGAATCCGCAACGGGATCCGAATCCCTTATCGACTCTTCACAAATCTTATCGAATCCAAGGAGTTATTAACTCCGACTAACTCAATCGGTACCGCGAGCCGTTCATAGTGAACGAAACGAAGTGAAGTGAGTACCGAGCCGAATCGAGTCGGCCGAGCGGCGGCGGCCGGCCGTGAGCCGCGAGTTGCAATTCAATCGGCAATTGACGTGTCGGTTGAGTTTTGTCGTCTCGCTCGCTCACCGCACTAACTCGCGGAGAATCCGGCGATATCGGCTTGTGACGTGACGTTATTGTGATACGAATGAGTACGAAATTCAAATACCTGTGCTGTGTGGACTTATTTGTACGAAACTGAGAGTTTAATGTTTATTTAGTTATTAGCTGAAGTTTTTAATTTTTGTTTGTTTACGTATTTCTTAATCGTAGCTCAAATATATATAAATAATACATAAAAAACATATTATAAAGTGGATTTTTTTGTAAATATGATGCGAGGAGTTAATTGAGTTGCGAGTTAGGGGAGAAGAACGATGAAGAATGTAAATATTATTAAATACTTATTCTTCATCGTAATTCAAATGGGGCATATATCAAATAAATAGAAAATGTTAGATATGTGATCAATTGACAAGTTAGTAGGTAAACTAAACTACCGAAGTCTTCATTAGTTTCCAAAGGGAGCCGAAAGTTGCTAAGAGTCACTTGTTACAATAACAGATCGGTACTGATAAACGAAACGCAATCAGATTCAGAGCGGATTGCTTTAAAGAGTCAAAAGATTCAAAAGAGTTGAAGAGTCATTAAGCGGATTCGGTTCCGCGAGCGGATTTGGATTTAGTGATTCGAAACACCACGCGGAGTCGAGATCGCCCATCTCTAATCTTAAGGGATTGCTTACTTACTGGGTGGTAGTACTTTTATAGGGCTATAAAGAGCCAGTGCAGTGGGTGGTGAGTTGCGTAGCAGCGAGGATAACTGTCCCTAATGAAGAAGTCCATATGAGTTCGAAACATGTCGGGCTGTTCCTGAGAATTTTAAAGTGAGTTTAAACCGCATTGTAATTCTGTATGGAAGCAAGATTACTACTTAAAACTTTCAGGTCGTAACGTTTTTGATTGTATGATCACAGGTGGACTGAATTGATTAAATTATTAGATAGGTAGACAGTCGTGAAGATTAAAGGAAATACAGTATATCTCATAGGTCTTTGCTGTCACGCAGTTGAGTGAAGAGGGTTATGCGTAGGAAGTTGTAGGAATCTTCAAATACCTAATATATAAAGTCAGTGTTCAGGTAATCTATACTTTCCAAGCGTAACGGCGGTCAATTCGGTGACGTTATACATATGCATGTAAGGAAGATTATCAGTTATCACTCTGTGTCTGTCATTTTAGAGATCGGAAAACATGTCCAAAATGATAATAAACTTTGGTGCTGATGTTCGGAAGCAAACTCTCCTGGTCCAGACCCGCCCGTAAGGCAGAGCACAATTCCAAGAAATTGTAGAGAAGCTGATATCCAACAATTGAACTGCAATTAATTTTGTATTCTGAATACTCTCAGTATAACAAGGACGCATCTTCTATGGGCATATCCCCAGATATGTCCTTATTTCGCAGAGAACACGAAATATCTGCAGTTTAGGTGCGGCGAGTAATTCAAGTTACCCCGGGGCGTTGAAACGAGTATCTTCGACGGTTTATGGTGTTCGGAGCACAATGCTTACAGCAGGTTAATTGCTGATGAGAAATGGAATTATGCTGCATAGTTTTAGATTTATGATAATTTGGAATTTACACCTGACGCTGTGGCAATTTCTACAGCAGGAATAGCATATCTTGCACTCACCTGTCTTGTTTCCACGGTATTGAAATGAAAGTGACAGATAGTATTTGTCGCGTGTCACAGTTATGCTATGATGTACTCCCCGTCTGGCACAACTATGCTTCGCGACTCTTGTCGCTCAACTTAGCTTCACCCGTCACTCTCTAACAGTACTGTACAGAAAGAGATAGTTAATATATCTCGTGCGAGAAAGAGTCGCGCGTCTCACAGTCACAGTTATGCTACTTATGATAGATGTCAACAATAAAACTCGTATAGTACTTCTTTTTTAAGAATCCGTTTTATTGAATTGTTTGAATTTGCATTGCACTGATTCTTATGAATATTAAGGGACACTCTTGTTACACAAATCGACCTAGTCCCAAACTAAGCAAAGCTTGTACAGGGTGCTGTACGACGATATACATAATTTACAAATGCCTGAAATTTTTTTCCCGGGTCACGGATGTTATCGATATAACATCCGTGACCCAGGAACAAATATTCGAGTTCATCACAAAAATATTTGCCCTGGCCGGGATTCGAACCGCACTACAAGCCGAGCCAACCGCGTCGTCGGCTTGGACTTCAATATAGCCTTCTGCAAGTACAATACAATACAATAAAATACAACAATAATTATTGTATTAAGCGGTTTACACTCACGTGAAATTGTCAGGAACGGCCCGACATGTTTCGAACTCGTATGGAGCTCTTCATCAGGGGCAGCTGCCCGTACACCTCCGCGGCAACCTCGTCACAATTTCACGTGAGTGTAAACCGCTTAATACAATAATTAAATATGTCTCACGAAAGTTTTAATAAAATTAATACAACAATACTTTATTGCACACCAATAAATTTTGCAAAAGGAAACAAGACAAATACAATTTATAAATAACGGTAGACAACAGGCAGTCTTATCGCTAATCGCGATCTCTTCCAGACAACCTAAGTACAACCCAAGCACTGCATCTGTTTTACTTTTATACAAGTTTTTCCTGTCTGATTATTGTATTAAGCGGTTTACACTCACGTGAAATTGTCAGTGACGAGGTTGCCGCGGCGGTGTACGGGCAGCCGTCCCTGATGAAGGGCTCCATAGGAGTTCGAAACATGTCGGGCCGTTCCTGACAATTTCACGTGAGTGTAAACCGCTTAATACAATAATTAAACATGTTTTACCAAAGTTTTAATAAGATTTTTCCTGTCTGTTTTATGATTATCTGGCAAATAATGTTATCATTTATCTATAACACGATAAAACGTCACATCATAGAAACGTGTACATCACGGTTCTAATGATGGCGACGTTGTACAGATAGTGCGTATTATAAGCACGTGCATAACTCATGGTGGCACGTGTATTACGCTGCAACATTATGCTAACTGTAGCAATAAGCAGAGCCGGTACGCATTGGCCGGAGGTGCGTAGATCGACGATAACACTTCAACCAATACCCTTACCATGAGTTAATCCGGCTCGAAGGACCAAATGCAAAATCAAGGGACTAATTTTACTAACTTAAGCTATGGGATAGCTGTGACGCCTAACACTCTAATAAACAACACTAGCGCCATATAACCCTAACCCTACAAATAAGTACCTACAATGTTGTATGTATATAAATATTTGTTTTGATTAGTTTGAAGAGGGGTTTTCCCACTGCCAACCACACAGACTCATGTGGCCGAGCGTACTGTTGGGTGTCTTGACCACAGTGGGAGGAATCGTGGAATGAAATACAAGTATATATAGGATGACTAGGATGACTGTTTATTTATATTTTCTTATTCTATTTATTCAAAAAATATTTACATGTGTGGGTATATCTATATAGTAACGGTTACTCGCTAGCGACTGTGTAAAAGATTTCTATTGAGAGTAGTACAGCCCCCTAGCGGTTACTTTGTAGAACTACAATTCTCCATACAAATCGTTTACGCAATCGGTAGCGAGTACGGTCAATGTAAATTCATGGTAAGGGTCCTTGCTACGGTAACGTGGTATAATATATAAATAAATATAATATAACATTAACAACTACCTACTAGAGAATTCTAGCAACAAATGGAACAACGAAATTGGATTGGAAAATTGAAAGCATACGTTCAGTGTTCTTTAGTCGAGTGAAGGAGTTTGAAAGTCTACATTTTCACATTCCTTTTTCGTGGCATATTATACGAGACGATCACATCTAATATTATAAAGGTGAAAGTTTTGTGAGTCTGTTTGTATGTTTACTACTTCTTACCGCACAAACAGTAGGACCATTTTTGATAAATTTTCGTATGAACAGCTTAAATCCCGGAAAAGATCAGATAGGATCAGGGGGCCTATGATGGTTGCGTTTATCACGTGATAAACAAGTGACAAAGCATCTGTCACTCACACTGGCATTTTGTCAAAACGTGACGGATGCTTTGTCACTTATTTATCGCGTGATAAAAGCAGCCATCATAGCACTAAACGTTTAGCATAGCTGTGACACGCGACTCTATGTCGCGCGACAAATACTACCCGTCACTTTCCTTTCAATGCCGTGCGAGCAAGACAGGTGATGCGGAGTCACCCGACAAGCGAAGTCACGGCAAGATAGTCCTGCCCGTCTCATGCCGCGCGACATAGCGTCGCCCGTCACTCTCTCACGATACTGTACAGAAAGGGATAGGTAGCATATCTCGCGCGAGAAAGAGTCGCGTGTCAAAGTTGTGCTAGAGGTGCTGCTGTTTCATTTTAGAGCAAGTCTTAAAGAGAAGAATTATCATCTGTATAAAATATTATATTGATCACGCTATAATTTCCTTCTATAATACCGGCATAATTTATTATGCACACACGCTAAGCGCGAATTAAACTATCGATTAACACATTCATCGACTTTCTTAATAACTTGCAAAATATAGCACTAGTTTCGCCATTACTTTAGCCTCTTTTCGCAACCTTTGCCACCGCGATATGGACTTACTTTGGACAACGGAAGGTAGTTTGTTGCATGTTCGTGTCATTTTTGATCTTAGATTCCTCTGGATATAATATTGTAGTTTAACTCTGTCGGTTAACTCGTTAACGCGTTTTACGTACTTAAGGAGGAAATATGCTAATTACTTTAGTAATCTCGTATCTTGCTGATCTCATTCATAGAACAACTGACCTTGTTAAAAAGAGAATAAAATTATAAGTTTAATGAGATATACAGTGTTTAGGTTGTTGGGATGGTTTGTGGATGATATTGGAGTCCAGTAATCGTACGCATCTTAATTAAGGCATTAAGTACAGTCGGCTACGTATCGCGGGATCTCGTGTTAATGAAAATTGGAATGAGCTCTTAGTACGGCTTCGGTAGTTTGCTAGTTTAAGTAGTAATAATCTATAGCAGTAGATAACATATAACACTTCTTATAACATACATTTAAATAACTGTTACAATTGCCTTTTTAGCGATCCGTCGGCAAAAAGGGAAACCATATGATCCTGATGATCAATCCAAATGGGTCAGTAGGGAGAAGTCACGAACTATACCTACCTATACGAGATAGGGAAATTTGTTCTTAGGAACCATGGTGCCGATTTTAGATTTAATAAAAGCTGCATTTTTTTACAAATCTCATGCATAATTCAACCATAACTCGGTCAAAACCGCGTAAAGAATGTAAAAATACGACATGCAATACCTGCAATAATTATAAAATAATAATAATATATAAATAAATATTGGACAACCTCACACAAATCGATCTAGTCCCAAATTAAGCTCAAGAAGGCTTGTGTTATGGGTACTAGACGACGATATACGTACTTATATAGATAAATATATACTTAAATACATAGAACAACCATAACTCAAGCACAAATATTCGAGTTCATCACACAAATATTTGCCCTGTGTGAACAGATTTCCCTATCTCTTATATGTTTTCGGTTCTCCTTACTGACTCATTTGGATTGATCACCCTGTATATATACTTTGTTGTCCGTTTGCCTGTCCATCTGTCAAGCCCTTATTCTCAAGAATGTGTGGAAATATCAAGCTGAACTAATTTTAGCTACACCTAGCCGTGAAAAATGTTTAAATTAACGCAATCAAAAGATACAAGCGTTTACCTACTGCATGTGTGGATGCTGGCAAGGGAATCAAAACCTTCCCTTCCGTTCTCGTTGGCTTAGAACCATTTCGTCAGAACAGTTCATATTCAATGCTTTCGTAGTTTGTACGGAACTCTCGGTGCGCGCGTCCGACTCGCACTTGATCGGCTTGGAAAATATGTGAATGTTAAAAACCGCAGAACTTCAAAAAAATGTTACAAAGTAGTGATCGTGGTCAACTATCCAAAATCGTGTAAAAAGTTAACTAAAAAATTACTAACTTTATCTTGTCCTGTCCAGTCTTAATTCAAAGATATCGGGTTCGTGTCCCGGTGTGGGTGTGGACCACGTACTCGTATGGCCGCAAATTATTTTTTCTTTGCGTGGTGATCTTTGTAGCAATTAAAAAAGATATTATTAATTTTCCCGCATAATAAAAAAACATATAAGCTCGTAGTAGTTTTGATGCCAGAGTCCGACTCGCACTTGGCATTTTTTTTATTTACATATGTATCATGTTAACGTTTCTTTATCTTAATTGTAATGAATTTACTGATATCGTAAGTAGTTAATGTGCTAGAAAGTCGTAGTGTTTGCACATTGACACTTACATGGGATGCTTAAAAGTGTAAACAGATGGAATGCAACAAGGCTGTTAAGCAGCGTTTCTCAAACCCTCTGGTTAATTGTACTTCAGTCCGATCTGGCATTGGTGTATGTATCGTATATTTTAATCATTTGCGTCTTTACACAATAGGCCAATCTGGCATATATGTACACCTTTATTTTGAATTCATAATTATTTATTAAATGGTTGCACTACTGTAACTTTGATAGAGAAAAAATCCGTTTTCCAGTCATCCTTTGACAACGGTAACTGGAAATAGTCGTAAATCTGTGATAGTGTCAAAAACCGAAGAAAATATTAGTTGTTAAGTGTGTTTCGGTTTGCTTACTAACTAATCGCTATTTTTATCTTTCCTTTTGAACGCCAAGCGTTGAAGCAATTCACCGTAGCTCTGACGCCACAGCAAATAAATGTGGAAGTGCCCCAAAATCAATAGGGTTTGAAAAATACTTGTAGCGCGTTAAATTACCAAGTTTCTGATCATTGATATATTCTTAATTATACAGATATAAATAAATCAGTACAGATTAAAAAAGCCAATCAGATATGCTAACAGTTCCGTATTCTGGTTAGTAAGTAGCTCACGCAAGAATTTTTTGAATGTGAAATTGTTCGGGGCTTGCTTGATTTTGAGGGGAAGGCGATCCCACAGACGAGCCAGCTCGATGGTAAACCAGTTGAACATAAAATAAAACCTTTTGAAGATATCAAGGGAGAGTCTTCTTATCTAAATGATTTCCGGTTTTCCAGGAAAAATGGAACAGACATAGTGCCAATTAAGACTCAGGGCCTTGCTTAAGGACTTTTCGATAGTAGAAGATTATCCTTTGTATAAATCACACTTTGAGAACCACTGCAATAAGAAATACTTCAAGGTGCACTAATAGTGTTAATCCATGTATCAAATTCATTAATGCATCCTACTTTGTTTTGCATACAAATATATTCATACGCAACACAAAAATCTTAAAACAGTTCTTATGTTATTCACATATAGTCTCAAATGATACGACTTTATAGTTATTTGTTGTGGTTGTATGGTACCTGTTCATAAGCAACAGTTTTGTGTTTATGGATATCGATTTGCATTATTATCTTAACTTTTATCGTCTATGTTACATTGTCCCATTATTTGATGACTATCTAGTTTTTGCGAATGTCAACTTTGCACATTTTCATTATTAATTGCTATGTTTTTAGAGTTTTATTTGCATAATATGGAGCGTTTTATCGTAGAGGGAATGCGTGATAAGGTATGTCGAATATAACCCTTTAGTTATAACTGCTTCTGCCAGCGACTTTTCTCACGTTAAAACATGTACACTATCCTGCGAGAACCATGCTTTTTTCCGGGATCAAAAGCAGCCTTTACTATTTTTTTTTCTGTTCGTAGTAACAAACATACAAAGAACCTTCAAACTGTGGCCTTTATTATATTAGTGATATAACTTATTGTAACCAATAGGTTAAATTCAATGTTTACTAGGTCGATGCAGAGTTAGCCACCGGCTAAGCTTGCACCATAGATTGGAGCGGTTTTTTTTTTTTGCGAAATTTTAATTTCGTCACAACCTAGTGAAATTTAATTTTTGCATTTTAAAACAAAAAAATCTAAAATCGGTTGAGAACTCGCTAAGATCTGCGCATTGTTACAAAGTCCATTCGAGTCGAACCATGGGAGCTTTTTGTTTTTTATCATAACTTTTTAATTAAGAACAATTTCAAAATTTTCTCTTCGTCACGACCTAGCGAAATTTAATTTGTGCATTATAAAACAAAAATTTCCAAAATCGGTTGAGTACTCGCTGAGATCTGCGCATTGTTACAAAGTCCATTCGAGTCGATCCATGGGAGCTTTTTGTTTTTTTATCATAACTTTTTAATTAAGAACAATTTCAAAATTTTCTCTTCGTCACGACCTAGCGAAATTTAATTTGTGCATTTTAAAACAAAAATTTCCAAAATCGGTTGAGAACTCGCTGAGTTCTGCGCATTGTTACAAAGTCCATTCGAGTCGATCCATGGGAGCTTTTTGTTTTTTTATCATAACTTTTTAATTAAGAACAATTTCAAAATTTTCTCTTCGTCACGACCTAGCGAAATTTAATTTGTGCATTTTAAAACAAAAATTTCCAAAATGGGTTGAGTGCTCGCTGAGATCTGCGCATTGTTACAAAGTCCATTTGAGTCGATCCATGGGAGCTTTTTGTTTTTTTTATCATAACTTTTTAATTAAGGACAATTTCAAAATTTTCTCTTCGTCACGACCTAGCGAAATTTAATTTGTGCATTTTAAAACAAAAATTTCCAAAATCGGTTGAGAGCTCGCTGAGATCTGCGCATTGTTACAAAGTCCATTCGAGTCGATCCATGGGAGCTTCGCTCGCTTCGCTCGCTCCGCTCCAATAAAGATAAGGGAAGATTGGAGGGACCGATACTCGTATTGGTTGCCGACATAATTGCCATCTGTCGTCTGAAATATCGACACCGCCTCATCTTAGAAAAGAGCGTACCTATTTACTCCCACCTGAAAAGCCGGTAACACACTTGTGACTCCTCTGGTGTCGCAAGGTGTCTATGGGCGAAGGTAATCGCTTTCCATCAGGCGATCCGTTTGCTCGTTTGCCCCCTATGACATAAAAAAAACTTGCCAAAGCGGCTGGACAGTGTACACATTTTTGATAAAGAGGTTGAGGTATCCCACCACAGTGGCACATAAAAACTCGCCTATCCTTCGCGCTCTGACCCTACTGAATGCGCTTCTGGTATCAGCACCGGAATGTGATCTGTTTGCGTGGCGATGGGCGGCTGTATGTTATGAATGCTTGAAGTTTTGTGAGATGATGGATAAAAGACAATCCAGTGTATTCGCATGATGTTTTAATGTTATTTTATGATGTTACGTAGTTATTGTTGAACATATTGTAATTTAGTTAGTTACAATTTATGTTACTTTAAGTTTCACAGTGAATTAGTATTAAGACTGTAATACTGTGTAACCTAATAAACAAGTAATAAATAAATAAAATAAATAAATCCCACAACGTGGTGGCAGATGGTTATATGATAAGCCAATGCTCTGTTTGTTGCTTCGCCAAATTGGAAGCATAATAGACATGACAATAAAATATGGGGGAAGGGAGTTTTCAATTGTACCGATATGACAATTTTTGCCCCTGTTCTAAAAAATCGTAGTACCTAAATACTAAGAAAGTATAAACATTGGTTTGGACACGAACTGTAAGTGCTCCTAAGGACTACAGTTCTGCCAATTGCCAATCGCAATGCTAAAAATTCCGTTACTCAAAATCAAAAGGCAATATGAAGGTATGGGTCACGTGTCCTTACTACCATTTTTTATTAAAGACAGCTAGGTATGTGCTATCATGACAACTCAACGTCGAAAGGTAATATCTGCCTATGGAAAGCACACAGTTATTGTCTTCTTCTATCGGTCAACAGGGCTAGTCACGGTTCGTCTCGTCGGCGACCTTCTGTTTTATAGGCTCAAATTGTGGGTGCTGAGATTGGGGGCGGCGCGCAATCGCCGATAACACGACTATTACACACTGGTGTAAGTAAAGAACAGACCACCCTTACACGATATAAGAGACATATCAGTGCTCTTTTTCCCAGTCAGTTTACGTTAAGTTTGCACCTGGTCCTCTAGCATAACTGTGACCCGCAACTCTTTGTCGCGCGACAAAAACTACTTGTCACTTTCAGTTCAATACCGTGTGAGCAAGACAAGTGAAGTCACGACGAGTTATCGACGACAGTCGGATGCAATGAAGTCCAAACTTAACGTAACCGGGTTATACGAATCAAAGTTTCATTCTCGTCTGTTTCGTCCCCCAAAACTTAACGAATGTTTACGAATTTTTTGGAACTGAATTTGCATACTAAGCCTCGATTTGCAGAGGAATTCAAAAAGGCTAAAACCAGACGCCTAATAGTACACGTAGAATCCTTGAATTCTTCGCTCTTAGTGACAGGTAAGATTCAAGGAAGAAGACCGAGAGGAAGGAGTCCCATGCGCTGGACCGATCAGATTCGGGACACAACAGTCTCCAAGTTTACCGACGCAATGCAGTCTGCAGGAGATCGAGATAAGTGGAGAGCGATCGTCCGAAGAGTGATGAGCAGAGGTCACGACCCTCAGCATTGAGGAAAACGACACAAGAAGAAGAAGAAGAATAGTACACAAATTTTATGATAGTACTTGGAGGAGCCCGCAACTTCGTACGCGTATTTTTTTCTTTACCGTAGAGGGGCAAAAGTATCCTATAACCATCTCTGGATCTTAAGCTATCGCTGTACCAAAATTGGTAATAAATTGTTCAGCGGTGTAGGCGTCATAAGACAAAAATTAGAAATTACGAGACAAATGACGATTCCGCATGTCGCTATTAAGATTTTTCCTGAAATCATTACCCCTCCATAGAAAACTGATTTTCAATACAAATCTAGTTTTATAATAGTATAGAAGCGCAAAACTAGCTTCACTCAGCTATTGCTTTCGCGGATGCCCATGACTTGTGCCAGTTCGTAAATCAGGCGCAGCTGTGTCGGGTGTCGGGTTATGTCGCGCTAACGGTCTCCAAATTGACGTCGTGTTAGTTTTAACTACCTAAGAAATTAATACGGATCGCAAAGATCAAGATCACAATAAATAAACCAAAGTTGTCTTTATGTAGTAAACATTCTGGGAAGAGTCGGTAACCCCTAATACTATGGACGATCTTTAGAGGATGGCGGAAAGCCGTTGAATGCGAATAACACAAAGCCTTTGCCTTTTTCACAGCAGTGTAATTCGGTTGGTCTTTATCTGGATACAACTTACTTAATATTTATTATTTACCACTTCTAACATGTTAAGTTAAAGTTACATAAAACTAAGTGTATAAATGTAGGCTTGATCAGAAGTGATCAAACGATAGTTTATATTTAGAACTGAACTATTTTTTTAAACAAAAGTTTACATAATTATGATGTGTGTTTGTGAATCGCCAGTTTCCCTTCTCCCGAAAGATTCATGTAACTAAAGCACCGTCCATTCCTCAGATCTGGTCGATAAGCCTTCATTGAGTCGTCGCGGCGCACGTTGGTTCAATCTAATTTATTCGCTCATTGTGAGCCTACAGATAGGGATGGGAAATGGTGAGTCGAAACCTCAATACTGTCCGTGTAGCACAACTTGGCTTCGCGCCTCTTGTCGCGCGACATAGCGTCGCTGTCAATCTCTCACAGTATTGCGACGAAAGAGACTGGTAATATTTCTCAAGAGAGAAAGAGTCGGGTGTCACAGTTATGCTAGAGGTGTAGGCGTAATTTTTTATTTTTTTTATTCTCAGACTGACCGGCGATTGACCTCAGTATCACCTGATGGAAAGCGGTTCGCATTCGAGTGTACTTTGAGATATCACCTAATAAGTGATGTCTCACGTATATCGCCTTTAAACCTTCGTATGAGAAAAATTGGCAATTAAATTGAATCTCAATGATATTTTCTATAGGCTTTAAATGAATGTTTACAAATGAAGCGAAAATTGAAAGATTCGGACAGGATTCGATTTAGTTTACGTTAGCAGACGTTACTGCTTTAATAAAAATAGGCTTTAAATGCTTTATATTGACCAAGGGTTAACTGTCATTAAATCGAGAGAGCAGATTCTAGCTGCATAACGTGAGATTTCACTACACTAACCGGTTAAGTTAAGTTTGCCCGGATGGGTCGTAAACTTAACGCGACTGTGACGCTTTCCGTGGTATCAGAGATATAAGGGCCCTGGATATAATTCGGAGATTTGGTAACAGGTTTCTCGGCTACTTTTTGACCCTGCCTCCGATGGTATATTTGGTGAGGTTCTTTGTTACCCACCCTCCCCCTCCCCCTCATGTGTATTTTTTGCCGCCAGAATTTCGTGAAATTGAATCGCTATTTTGAAGTATTTAACAAGTAAATTATTTATTTTTAACGAAACCGAGAAAAAGTATCTACTCGTAATATGGTAGATTATTTTCTTATTTCGTTCACTGTAGAAAAATACACGTGAGGTCTCCTTATACCCCTCCCTCCCCAACGTGATCTGTCGTAATTTTTTCATGACCCCCCTGTGGAACTCGCGTGATTTGTGCACAAGCCCCAATCAATTTTTAGGGTTCCGTACCCAAAGGGTAAAAACGGGACCCTATTACTGAGACTTCGCTGTCCGTCCGTCCGTCCGTCCGTCCGTCCGTCTGTCACCAGGCTGTATCTCAAGAACGGTGAGAGCTAGACACTTTAAATTTCTATTGCCGCTATAACAATAAATACTAAAAATTCAATAAAATAAATATTTAAGGGGGGCTCCCATACAACAAACTTGTTATAGATTATGGTACGGAACCCTTCATGCGCGTAACTCGGACTCGCACTTGCCCAATTTTTAAAGAAGCGTCAATGGCTAGAAGTAGTTAATTTCTTGATATCATCTCGAGGAAACGGTGACGGTGTCACAAAATTTTATAAAATTCTTGAGGTAAGTAACGTATATTTCACGATTGAGGTACAAACATGCGCTGGGCAACTCTGATAGCTCAATAATATTTACAGTTGGCGTAGTAAGTATTTAACACGTGATTCTATAGCTCTTTATTCAGGAGTTATTGCCGCAGAATCGTTTGGTATTCGCTCTTTGAATCGGTTTGATACAACCGAGGGTGTTCGTGTGACTTCACCGTAAGGGCTTTGTCACACTTGCAAGTTGCGAGCAAATTTTGTATGAAGGCGATCACACAGCAAATTTACCGCGACAAATTAATTCATTGTATTTTATTGCATGTTGTGACACCTAGGTCACCTAGAGACTTTATACATATCTGGGTATATTTAATATTTTAAATTGATCGTTAAAAATTTAATTTTAATATTCCTACCTAACATTGATTTGGAGTATCTATATACCTATCTCCTTTACGTGCACGCATGGAATAATTAGTTATAACACTAATGTGATAAAATTGTTCGGCTTTCTTCTCAACAGCGGTCTCCTCTTGCGAAATGCCGGTAGATTCACAATCTGACTAGTAAAAGTGCCCTTGTGGCCTATTTACTGAATAAATTATTTAATTTCATTTAATTTCACTGATATTTGTATAGAAAAAAACCGGCCAAGTGCGAGTCGGACACGCGCACCTTTACTGAGCCGCAAACCGCATGGGTACGGAACCCTAAAAACGCTCGCAACTCGCAAGTGTGATAAGGCCCTAATATAGTTTGAATGTTGTTATAATAAAGTTCTGCCGCTGGACATCACACTAATTATTATTAAGGCGAAAGTTTGTGAGTGTGTATGTTTGTTACTTCTTCACGCTAAAACGGTTGGACCAATTTCAATAAAAATTGGTATGGAGGTAGCTGACACCTTGTATTACAACTTAGGATACTTTTTATCCCGAAAATATCAAGTATTCCAGTGGCATGAGCGGGTAACACCGCGAGCGCAGCTAGTTGGAGATAAAGTGCATAATTTAATCATTATATGTTACACAAAAACGAAGTTACTGAGCGTTATAAAATAAAAAGTGTACCTACTTTAATTTATTTACATAAGTAATTTTTTTTGGGCTGATCTTTTTCAGAATACGAGTGCTCTGCACTTAATTTTTCACCACTCTGTATATCCGCAAATAATCGGTGTAGAAAGAGTCCCGAAGCCAAACATACGCCAACTGGATCGTCGCACTGAGTGTGTGACATTATTAATTACATGTAAATATCTCAAGGAAGGGTCTATTCTTTAAATCTAACTACCTATAAATACAGGGTGGCAAAAATAAGTTGGACATTTACATGGAAACAAAGCAATTTCATGCGGCTAGGCGAGACGGTAATTGTTTTATTAATTCAATGTAACAGAACATGAAGATATAAGGTCGGTTCATTGTTAAGAAATTTAATAAATTGTACCCAAAAAAATATTTTCAACTAAAATTAGAATTTACACGTTTTCTAAAAAAAAAGGCCTAGTTAAAAGCGCACGTAGATAATAAAATGGGAATAGGGAATAAATAATGTGTATTGCAATATAAAATATTTATGAAAACTTATTCATCTTTGTGGTGTGGACGACATATGAGCGCAATTTAATATTTATTTGCGTGTTGATCTTTGTATCTATATAGAAATTTAAGAAATATGATGACGATAAAAAAAAACATTTTGAAAAAAAAAACATAATTAAGTTTCGAAATAAAATATTATTCATCTTTAATAAGTTTTGAAATTAAATAGTCTCCAAGTATATAACGGACATAATTACCGATCTTTGTATGCTGTAAAAAAAGGCACGCTTCCTTTGAACAACATTCGTGATGATTTTTCTTCCTTCCCCACCCTGTATACCCCGCTCTGCGTAAATCGAAGATTACTTTATTCATGAGCTAATAAAAGTCAATGTAAATATATATTTTACGCATTTAATTGTCTATTACACGTCCAAGTTTCCACGCAGGATCGTAAGTGTGGAATTTATACAACGCCCGTATTTGATTATAAAGAGGATGCTTTGAATAATTATTACCCAGTCAATTTAGATTGCACCTCGGTTATATGCGAAACCTTAGATATACTATGCTAACTTGGAGGTACCGGGTAATACGTTGAGAGAGTTAAATATTAGATGCTGACGGAATTTAATATTTAAAGCGATAATATGGTTGGTTTGATATCAAATTATTTAAGTATAAAGTAGTATTTGCCTTTGGTCAAGTTAAATTATTGCATATAATCCGAGTGATGTATTCAAAAGCAACAAACAAAACTAGTTCTTTCACATTAAGCTTAGCTATAACTAGTAGTGTAGTCATACTTGTAATAATTTATGCGTTTAATATAAATAATTTCTAGAGTATAAATAAGAAGTATTAACCAGGTTTGAGTATGTATCGTAAGGTCAGATTAATTAACCCTGGGGGCTAAAATTTCCCATCTATTAAAACCAATTTTATTCAATTCTGAAAAATTACATATTATGACAAAACCACCTTTGTGTGATGTTGGTGCTGTTTTTATGACTTTTCTAATTTATTGAAATATCTGGTTATATTGCAGCATACAATTTTAAAATTATGTGCTTTGTGCGGGATTTCAACTCACGCCGTAAAGCCGTGGAGACGGAATTGAAAATTGAAATCTCGCTCAAAGCTTAAAATAATTATTAACAAATAATAAACAGTTGGTTTATGCAAGCAGACGTTACTGCTTAAAAAAAATTGTGAAATGGATTTACAGTATGGGTAGGCAATGCTACCCCCAAGGGCTAAAGTAACCCGACTTTACGGTACTTTGGCGGAGTGGTTATTTCGTCTTTGGCATTCCTAAGTTCTAGTTCACTAGTGTCCATTGAAAATAATTTAGTCTAAGATTTTCGTACTTACGATTACTATACAGTACCTACGTGAGCTTACAGATTACCATTCGGGTTTGGGTGAAACTGAGAGTTTCTTATCTGGATCACCTAAAAGCAAGCGAGATAGGTATAAAATGCGAATCGCACTCTGACTGCTCTCGAACTGTAGGTACCTACATATATATGCATTTTTTGTAAGTTCACACTAAAATAATGGTTCCTCTATATTATACTAGTTGGACGAGTTCGATCAAGTCATATCATGGTATAGTCGTGACAAAAGGACTCCTAAACAAACAATAAAGTGTATTGTTTTAAAATGTTTCATTGATAATATAGGATTTATTTTTAGTGCACGTTCAATGTTCAAAGTTCACTGAAAAAAAAAATATAGCTCAACTTGAGAAATAGCCAAATAAAATTGTGCTTAGTAGTAACCAAAATTAAGCTAATTGTTTATACTTATTTTGGTGAATAGTAGCCCTCAGTTTGTTAGTCCTCCAATTTATTAACTTAGCAATGCTAGCAGCTAATATTTGGGTTACTGTTACCAAATTTATTTTTTCAATGTACTTAATGTCCATTTAACTTGTCTATCTCTTTTGGTCTGCTTGTTATGATTATACTTACTTAAATGATTAAATAAACAAAGAAATAACAGGGATAGTGGAAAATCAAAGTGTAGAATGAAGTGTTAACGAAGTGTAAACTCTGGAATTAGAATGCCAAAATTGGGATATTTACCTGAGGCCTATTCGAACAATTTACACTGACTATATTTTTTGGATTCACTGTATATTTTTTTCAGTGTAGAATTTTTGGTGGTGACTGTACAGACAGTACAGAACAGACACGACACACGCAGCTCCTCGGTCACAGCGCGCAGATATTTCATGCGCGGCGGTGACAACGCGCACAATGCGCGCAGATTTACCGGCCGATTCAGTGTGAACGCGCGATTTATGAGTCGCCGAAGACGAGTCTATAATCTATGGTGTGTGGTTGTTCGCGTATTTACGTTGGACGTCGCCAAAGCGCTTCCCACGGCTACTTGTATCAGAACAGGCTGTCGCTGAATCAGCGAGCATATTTGGCCCCGTAGATTTTTTATTTTATTTCTACGGTTGTTTACGAAATATGTTCGAGGTCAGTATCAAATTAATGCAATGGCTTTGTGCCTCACTATTTTGCGGTCACAATTTTTAACCAACTTCCAAAAAGGAGGAGGTTCTTTTCTATGTTTTACTGTATGCATTTCTTAGAATATACAGGTTCTGACAAATCGAAGGACGGCGTCTATAAAAAAACAGTATTATATTATGTTGAAAGTTTTTAAAATCACGATTTCCACATGAGAACATATCTGCCCGTTGAATGGAATTGTTGTCCTTTGTAAACCTAACCGCTAGTTACCTGTACAAAATGAAATGCATTGTCAAAAACTTGTTGTTGCGCAGTTGGTTAAAGAAGGCACTTACGGAAATCAGAAAAAAAGCTTGACAATAATTCATAAAATACGTGTAATAATTCGAAATCATAAACAACTATAAAATTCTTATAATTTTAAAAATTCTATCAAAGAATAAAATAATAAAGCATATTTTAAATTAAGATCATATCAATGATACAGTCCATGTTAATTATAATATTTCTATCACACAATATCACTATCTTGCAGCACAATAAACAAAATCTTGCGGTATAATAAATAAGTTATTTTGAGAATCGCTTATTTCGTTGCCGCGTCTCCCAGATTCAATTATATAACACATGCTTGTAAACATTGGTTTTCAAAAGTATAAAACGTCTAATTTTTAATCCTTGAAACTAAAGCACCGAACAAGATGCAATAATACGTAATGTCTATGGCTAAACAGTATTGATTAATATAGTCTCAGATTGGATAAGGAATACTAGGTACCCCTTACAAACATATTAGCACCAAAGATCATGATAAGCTATATGACACATAAGGAGGGCTAAGGGAAGGACTTGGCTAAGTCACAAATGCAAACTTTTACAGTACCTACAGACATTTGAAATTTTGAAACCGCCTTATTGACCGAAAAAAATGGGTAATTTTGTAGCCTTAGGTAGACTAAAGACTTAGAAAAATAATAATAATAGGTTTAGCCAGTGTTTCCCATTAGTCCTACATACGTATGTAATTGGTCCAAGTTGGTGTTCAGTATTGTGGTATTTCTATCATCAGCATCACATCTTTAAATACTGTAAGTACCGTAAAACAGGACTACTTTAAAATGCAGGGGCTACTTTGGAAAAGTGGTTCTTACTATCTGTAGCAATGCAATACCTGCCTTCAACATCGACCTAACCATTTACTTCATTAGCTCAATCGCACTATGAATATTTGTGTTTTTATAACCATTTTAAATCTATCAAAGTAGCCCCAAATTTTCCTGAAGTCCCCATTTTACGGTAATGAACTTTTTAATTTTAGGCGCGATATTATGAAATTTAACAGTTATAAAACCTGCCCCATAAATCGTCATTAGTAACGTAACATGATGCAAGTAAGGTTGGAAGTTGTGCTTAGGACTTAGACTTATGATATTAATTATGATTATGGTAAGGCTCAGGAGCATTTCAACTGCTCGTTCCCTTGTGTTATGAAATTAAGACGATATAATCTTATTTTTGGATTCCATCACAATTCACAACAAGCGCTTTGTTATAAGCTCACCAATTAACGCATAAATGGGCCATTTTTTTTAAAGTTGTACACCCCCCCACCTTTTTTTTATTTTCGATATTTTGGGTATTTTCTTTCCCAAGTTTTGTCGTTCCATTCCGTTACCATTTCCATATAACCTACTACAGCGGTAACGGAATGGAAACAGTTTTTTTCTCCTAATTAGATCGAGAGAGCTCGTGATTCTGAGTAGAAAATACCCAAAATATCGAAGATTAAAAAAAAGTGGGGTGTACAACTTTAGAAAAAATGGCCCAAATAATGTAATTTCTTCGTGAAAACGTAACGTAAAGGTCTTCGCACATTATAACAACTCAACGGCGACTCGATTCTATGCACAATATTGAAATGTAAACCCTATGTCCTATTTACTAGGTTTAATTAAAAAAAAAAATATTAGTAGTGGACGACGAGTGGACGACGCGTCGTACATAGGGTTTAAATTTCAATATTTGGCATAGAATCGAGTCGCCGTTGAGTTGTTATAATGTGCAAAGACCTTTAGTCAAGGAGCGTTCAATACGCTCCTGAGCCTTACCCATTTGGTTGTATTTGGTTTTAAGTTCCTATCTAAGGGAGAATCCGTGTGTACTTTGGTCGATGAATGTGGGCATTGCGGAGAATCTTCTACGTTTCGTCTTGTTCAGCGGCTCGTTGTCTTGAGGTAGAAAGTTCCAGATTATTAGATCTTCATCTGCTGTCGCCGTGGCTGTGAACGTAATATCTACTTAAGAATTTTGATAATGGTTGATAATTTTGTCGGCAGCTTAAACCAGTGGGGTTGGAGAACCATATACTAATTCCAAGAAGTGCTGGATACAATAAATACGAAAACTAGCAAAGAGGGGTAAAGTTAAAAATGGGTTGTTGATAGATTAGATTAGATTAGATTAGATTTATTTAATGTAATTTACACTGAGTCCATTTACATGCACTTATAATATCACTTATACTATACATGTTCAGGGAGGCCAGGGAGGGATGGTCGCGATTATAACGCGACAAATAAATGACAACGCATCCGTCACGCTTCCACTCATATACGTGTCAAAAAGTTTTATCATTTATTTTTATTTATTACGTGATAAGCGCAACCATCATGGGCCCCCAGGATACTAGATAAAAATCTAGATTGTCACCCAGAGTCATTGTCAGAGCTCATCCATTTTTTTACTCCATTACCTTGCTGCTCTACCACTCTAATCTGATCTCTCCCCAACAGCAGTAAACTCGCTCTCGAATATATTTAAGTTCAACGCTCAAAGATATAACTAACAATTCTGGAATTATTTAATCAGGAGAAAATGTCCTTATATATGCACAGTCCATGTCATACCAGCCTTCATCACGTCAGTCTACTTGACGAGAGTTTTCAGGCCATGATCCTCTACTGTGTGCATTGCTGATTACACGCGTTAACCAGTTAAATTAAAAACCGTGGGTGTGAGGGTTAATTTCCATACCTAGTTTGGTGCCATCGGGGCTGAAAACCATGGTCCTCACCCGGTCCATGCCGTATCGGCCTTCACCCCACTGATCTACCACGGTATCTGGGCCGCTCAGCACAACTAAATGGGAGCTCGCTTTGGGGTACAGCAATTGTCGCTCTGAAATTTAAACAGGCGTTGAATTTTGTTCTATTGTTAGGCCTAGCTCAATTACAGCCTAACATTATTATTATTATTTCTCTTTCGATAAATACCCATGTATACTAAGTTAATCAGCATGCTTGGTTATATACTGTAAGTGTTGATTGTAAACTTATAAATAAATAAAATAAAATAAAAAAATAAAATAAATTTTAGTTCATTGAATTTTCCGTTAACAAAACCTTTGAGTTGTGTATTTATGAATAAAATATTTGCTATTTGACAAGTAAAATTATATTATATTAGTATCTTTTTTGTTCTTTCATCTGTCCTAAGAATTTGTGTAGTACACGCAGTATAGGTAGGGTATGTTTGTGTTTCGGCTTGGTTTTGTATAGCGAAATCCTTATAGATATTTAGTATTTCGAATAGGTATATAATATTTTACTTAAACCTTGATATTTTCTCGCTGTTAATTTATGACAAATTTAAATGTATATTTAGTTTATTGTCAACAAGTTGCAATTACAGTTTTTATATAGGTACTGCCACGGGAAAACAGGTCCAGAGAGGAAATGTAATTAAATGCCTATTGAGAAAATTGAATATGTGATTTCATTTACTCCTTACATAACCGATTATGGAAAACCAGACAAGCATTAAATGATTTAATCAAAATCTTTAGTTCCTTTAACATAAAGTTGGATTTCGCAAAACTATACGAAATAAATAAATTTAAATATTAATTGAAAAGGACTAGTTGCGTGTTTATGGTCGATTATTTGAGATACTTTAACGTCGCATACTTGTCAAATCATCATTCATGATTTGTTGGGACATTGATAGGGTTTGGGAAGTAGTTAAAAACATTATGCACACGGATAACGACATGGGATTAAAATTAACAGGATTAATTTAACAGGTTACTTCAGAGTATTCGTCACTAGGGTTTACGCGGGGTTTCACTTGCGAAGAAAATGATTGTGATTATGGTATGGGTATCTTCTGTGGTCAAGCAAGTTATATTTAATTTAATTTTTAACCCGTTATACTTATTTGCGTATTTTTTCATGCATACGTGCATTTCATCAAAAAAATTATGACATCATTAACTCTTTGCACTAAAATTCAAGATTAAAACATTTATGAACCAGGGAACCTTCGGATCATCAAATGCCGTTATATTTGAGCGAACACCACCCACTATATCACCTGGATAATCAAAACTCACAAAATTTCTGTCACTGCTCTTCAAAACGTCGCATTTAGTTTGTAGATTGATACTGATACGAGTTTTGTTTTAATGGCATTTGTTACTTATTGAGTTTTGGTTGTCAATAGAAGATATCGTCTGTACAAGATTAATAGTATTGATTACCTGTGTTCCAGAGGCTGAGCACCAGCTCGCCGGTCCGGTGGCTGAACAGCATAGCATCTAAGCTGAAGTCACTGTTGCTGACGGTGGCCGACGCCCGAAGAGTAGCTCTTGGCGCGTCCCAGAGAGCGATCCAGGACTTCAGCTCTGTCACTCCTCCGATCCCGAGTAAAGCGCTTCGCCATGGGTGCCAGGCTATTGTCTGGGAAAGATAATTTAGTCTCAATGATAAATTATCAACGATTCGAAACGATTTTTAGTATAAAAATATTATAAGATTATATTTTCAAGGTCAAACATGTCGATTAAACGAAATGTTCATCGGTTTAAAGTACTCTTGACTTGCCCTTTTTTCAAAACGTCTCCAATCTGATCAAGAAACGTTCAATACGTTTTAAAACAACTCGCTGTTATGCGATTGCTAATAGATAATAGAAAAAAAGGAAAAAATATCAATGTTGTTATCGAGGGGCTAGGGGCGAGGGGCAATCTACGAGAACTCCTTTAAATGAGTCCCGAATAAGAACTAGTGGAACCCATAATACCGAGTCTTAAATATATTACTTTCAAATAGCTAGTTTCACTTGTAACTGTATTACGATCTAACTTGGTGTTGTTGCGATATTATGTAAATCCAACGGAAAATATAGTTAGCTATCTCCTCAGAAATCCATCACTGACCTTCACAATCCAGTCAGAGCCGATCGCCCTAGACTCAATGAGTGAAGGCCACAGCATCACCAGTACTTCCGGACAGTTGACAGCGGCAGCGGCTACGTAACGAGCATCAGGGGATATTCTGATGAGGAAGATGGCGCCGTTGGTGATCTGCCGGTGGCTGATCAAAGTGGCGTCCCGGTCGAACGAGGTCACCATACCGCGGGAACAGCCCCTAAAGATTTGCAGTGTCGGTAAATTTTAGAATGGAAAAACCTGTAACTGCAATACTTAGTAAAGCATGTACATAAAATTTGCTTCTCTTTCCCAAAAGCGCAACCTGAGACACCAGCGAGCAACTCTTAATCGATAGGTACAACATTTGTTTGTCAATTATGCGGCTGTGGCTGTCGTTCTCGTATCGGGCTATCCAGCCATCTTCGTAAATGCCACACTTTATTAGATGCTGCTTAACTCATCTGTTTTAGATGTAAAATACCAATTGATGATGATGATGATGATGATGATGATGATACATAACGTGATATGAGTAGGATACAGTAATTTGCGACTGGAAATAAAAATAGTTAAGAATGGAATAGGGTCTTTAAGTTACGAAGGTTAAGATTAGTTTTGATAACACCGCCTGTTGAGTTAAGACTATTATTTGATTACTGATTACTGTAACTGGCTTCAGTTCTTCAGGATATATCTTGGTATCTTGGTGGTGAAATGAAAGTGGACTGTAAAACTTAAACTGGTATAATATTTCGAAGTCAAAGAGTACAAAAAGAGCAAGTCCGTTACAAGTCGAGAAGGTGAGTCAGTGGACTTTGAAAAGCTCTGTTACTCTGGTAAGACTCGATGAAAAAACAATTTTCAATACAATGTTACCATCTAAGAAATTAATACATTCGTGAACTTGATATTACTTTAATACATAATATTTTATTAAAAAAATATACAATTTGATCAAAGAAAATTATTAGATTATTAAATTAATGAATAAAATAAATATTGAATGGATTAAATTGAGATTATGTTTGTTGACTAGAAAAAGGGATTAAAATTATAAAAAAATTCAACGTTTCGGAACAACATGTGAAAGAATAACTTTCTTTAATTGATTATTTCAAATGCTTTCAACTACACCGAGACATTAATGGGACTTATTAACAATATGTATGAATGCTGCCTGTGTTTACTTCCATAACCCTCAATATTATCTGGATGGAAGGCAATAGTGTTTTAGGTATAGTCCTTCGATTGACGTTGTGTAAGATCTACTTAAACAAAACAATACTATTTTGTGGTTTTGTACCTCATCGTCCGTCATAAAAGAGAAGCGTGCTAAGTACATAATGCCTTCGTGCATTGTCATGTTGGTGGAATATCAACACTAAGGCCTTTGCCAATAGTTAAAACCGTTTTTTTAGAAATGACGTTCACCTGACTCAGTAAGTTAACCTCAGCGGTGCAGAACATTTCTACACAATGCCAACCAAAGGATTATAAGATTTTCTCACGTGACAAAGGAGTTTCCCGTCGGGCTCCAGTCAACCCCAGTCACAAGACAGAACTGCTGGGCAAGGCTGGCGCATCGGCACCAGCTACCGGCCACCCATTTGCTCCAGGCATTATGGATCTCCACGCGTTGCATGTCAGTTCCTAACTGGAAAAATAACGTTGAGTCGAGTTATAGTTATAGAGGAGACTTCCCCACTAAAGGAACGAACTATGACGATTGAACGCTGTCTCTGTGTTTTAATTTTAAGTGAAAGTTCTTGCTGCTGCAGTTCCGTCAATTTCAAGACGTGCTGTTATCCAGTTGTAGACAAAAATATTAAAGCGTTAAGCCTATTCTTATTTGATTCTGGGAATGCAGGTTACATTTGAAATGAGGGCTGAAGTAGTTGGAAGGTCTGCCGGGTTTTGAGTGTTACCTCAATTTATCTGATAAATTACAAAACTGTCGAGTCGTGTAGGTATTAAATAATACTTACAGCCAACCTCTCTCCCGTAGGATCGAACCTGCAGCAAGCAGTGTTGAAGAGAGTGAAGCCCTTGCCAATAGGGCTCTGGGAATGCCAGCTCCACTTGTAGTATTTGGTGCCGAGGGCCGCGACAAGGATGTTGTCGTTACTCCAGTCAAGGAGCTCTGGAACTGGACATACTTATTTGATTTTTACTCAATTATCACAGAAACATAGATGGAGCGACTCAATCTAGTCAAGAAAATTACTTGCCCCCCTTAATCAAATAGGAAACGTGCTTAAAAACGTCGTGATTCAGCAAATTATCGATCGTTGAGATCCATTTTTGCGAAATTATCATTAGAAACACGGAGAAAAAGTATTATAATATGGGAAAATCGAATAGTCTGACAGCATATAGATTAAGTTAACAGTGTTTGTGCTGTAGTACAAGGCAAGGAAAGGATGTTAACTACTGATTGGATTGTTATGCAGGTCCTTTTGTCAAAAGACTTACCAACACCTTGTGATGTGTTGCGCTTCTTTTTGTATGTAACCATATTAAAATAATATGTACCTGCATGAATGAAAAAAAAAGACTGATGACATTTCGCCGGTAATATACTTACATGCTGCAGAGCTGTACGTAGGAAGATCTAGTATATTGTCTGCTGAAGAAAGATGGGCGCGTGTGCGCGGTACGCAGGGCCATATCTGCTCGGGTTTTTCAGCAGGCGTTCTGGGTTCAAGCCCGAAGGCCTTGTCGATGTGGCTCGCGTATTTCTTCTGTTTCACATATTTGCCATACTAGAAGAGAGAGAGTTGATGTGTAAAATGTGCTCTGCAATATCATGATTTTGGTGATTGGGCTGGAGAGTTACCGTACTTTTATCATACCAAATAGTCTTAATCTGCGAGCGCCAATTGCAATAAAAATCCAACCTTTTACATGGCGACTTGTCCGAATGACGTGTGGGCATGAAAGCGTGTCGAATTTGCTCGAACATAGGTTTTACGAGTCACGGAGGTTTGTTAATGTTATATCTCGTTCTTCGCGAGTGCTGGAATGGCAACCACACACTGGAACACGCATCGTAAGTCCCTCAAGCTGGCCTGCTGATGGTCTGTAGTCTCTTGGATGCAAGTGGTGTAGATCTAGTCAAAGCGGTGTTTTTGGGAGTCTATGTTCAGCAGTAATCGTTGTTTAGCTGATGATGATGATGATATCTCACCCAGATGGCAGAGGTGCGCTGACAGCCGGGTTTCGCGTGGTGACGTCGGCGCAGGTCGTCGAAGGATTCGCGAGGAGCCACGAAGCGGTCAGTGCGGGGTCGTTGGGAGTTCCACTGAAACGAAAACAATAGACATTCTGACTTCCGACGGGATAAACCTAGTCTAGGGTTAAGAATTTTTAGATTATTGATTATCTTTACAATTGTTATAGTGTAAAAGGTGGTAAAAAAAAACCAAATTGACTAAACTTATATAGAAATTAAAGGCTCCACAATCTTTAATGTCACTTATATTCACTGTTATAATTTATAATCATTCTCCTGGTACTCAGGAGACAAAAGTACTTTCACGTTAAAACTAAAACTATTATCAATTTGTATTTATTCTGTTTATAAATGCTTAATAAATACTTATATAATGAGTCTCCGTCTACTCATATTCCTTATATTATGTCATTTTAGATAGCTTAGAAATACAAATAATGTATTTAACAAAAACTCTTACAATGGGTCATAGTTATTACAAATATTTCAATTACACGCCTGTATAAAGCCTGTTATTTGTTAGTATAAATGTTGTCTGTTAAGTGTGCAATATAATAAAATAAAATAATCTTGGAATACATCTGTCAAATGTCAAAAAAAAGTGGGGACACCATTTCACATTAATCAGTTGTTTTCAATTAATCAATCAAGATACAATGAGACAAAACTACATGTTCCAATATTTTTTGTAAATTAAACATTTGAATCAAACTATGAACACTATAGCAAATGTTGGTTACAGTATGCATTTAATTAATTACAAGTAATGACAAATCGTTATAGGTACGTTACGTCTAAACATATTCAAAAGATAATAAATACATTACGTTGTTTTAAAAAGTAAAATGTAAAGATAACTTACAGTTTTTTTACCAAAAGCATTTATGTCCATTGGTAGGTGTCACACTTTATTTATCAAGTTAATACAATTTATTATTATATCTAAAGAATATAAATAAATAATTGCACAAAATCGAAATCAATTCGAATGAGAATAAAATGATTTCAGTATCATATAATGTTACTTTAAGAATATTGTCTTTTAATTTCTAATTCTACCCGCAAAGTATTTATCAAGGGCGTTTTAATTAACCTTCCGTGTATTTCCTAACTTAATTACTCGAAAATATAAAAAAAAGTCTCACTTATTATGTATAAAGCATAAGACGTTAATTGTATTCTAGTTTTTGTGGCCATATTTTTTTTTTATTATTTTTATTTATGTAAATCGAAATATTTTTTTTATTAGTGGGTTAGCTTTCCAAGTGGTTACTATATATTTTTATATGGAATACGTAACTGGTGACGCTGCCATGGTGTCTTTAGGTATAAAGTAAACAATCAATTAGGTCTAAAACCCGCTCCAGACCTTGCGATCCGATCCGATTTATCGGAAGAAATCGGATAATGTGTAGTGTTTTAGGTCCTAACTATTGCACTACACATTATCCGATTTCCTAACAATTACGGTACACATTATCCGATAAGTAGGATCGGAAGGTCTGGAACGGGTTTTAAGGTGCAAGGGGTGATAGTGAACGCCGTGGATAAAACAAGTTTGATATGTCAGTATATGGGTATTAAGGTGCTACCTCACCGTGAGCATTCGCCTGTGATATAACAGCACAGAATAGACAATAGTACAAGTACAGAAGGCACACTACTTTGATCTTTACAAAAGCCGCTTTTTTTAGCCGAAAAGATATGATTTATGGCCCTTCTCAAGTCGTCGTCCCCAGCGCAAGCCAAACGGAACGTTAAAGCTGCGTGCCAACGGTGAAAATGAATTGGCTCGCTTGCCGCGTCGCCGAGAGCGAGGGCTGTCAACGACTAAAAATAAAAATGTATTTCCCATTTATTTCTTGCATTCAATATAGAGAGCAATATATTTATATTCTTCATACATTATATTTATTATTTCATTATTTAACTATAAAATAATCAATCTCAGAATTTGGACGAAAAAACCACCAGGCCGCAAAACAGTTTAGCTTAATTTTTAAACATTTTAATACGTATAATAAAATAATGCAACGAATGCGTTACCTTAACATGCAATTAAATTCTTGAGCTTCATTTTGTTTTTGCTTAGTTGTCCGATATTTATTTATTTATTTATATATATTCATCACTACACACCTAGTATAAAACAAAGTCGTTTCCTGATGTCTGTCTGTCTGCCCCTATGTATGCTTAGATCTTTAAAAATACGCTTGGACGTACCGTGCGAAGCCGGGGCAGGTCGCTAGTAACAAATAAAACATGTACGAAGGCGAACTTATCCCTATTAGGGATCTCTTCCAATACATTTCTTTTAACTCATTATTTATATATTTTATATACTTACCTATCATAACTATTACTCAATCGTTTATTCATTACTAGTAATTTTACAAACTTGATATTAAATATTATTATAAAAACCTCTATGATTGTTGATTTAGTAGTAGACATACTTATTTTACTAGAATTTAAATTGACAAATAGGTATCAGCAAATAATCTACAATTGACAATTAAAATTGTTCTGAGTAACCAGTGTTAAGGAGTAGATACACCTGCAATATGTTTTTTTATTATTATTCAGTAACTACTTATTATATATTATGTTCATTTTCTTACCTTTCAGCATCCTTCGGACGTGTTGGGAGAACTAAAAACGCGTGATTCCAATTTCGATCATTGTTCCTACAACCCGCTGCGATACAATATCTTTTCGCTGTCTTTTTACTCATTTTAACACTTTATATTATAATATAACACTGGTATCAACAGATGAATGCGGAACGTTCACTTGCGACGTAAATCGTGAGCGAGACGCGCGCGAAAATCGTGTGGGTACGTGCGTTCCGAGACAGAGCGTGTCAGCCACTGAATAGTCCGCATGCATGCGGCGACCGGCGTGTACTTGTAGCGGGAAACGTTAATCGCGGAGTGCGCCCCGCCTGATAACAGTTTAATAAACACTTCAATTGTTTCTGTTACATTACAGGCGACACCCACGGGGAGCACCCTTAAATAATTTTATCAGGGTCTGTACTTTTGCCTTTTTTCAAAACGTCATTCACCATCTTTCGTTTTAAGGATTATTTATGACGACATAATTTCAAATACATGCAATATTTTTAAGCGGTTTTAAGGTTAGGATTCTAAAATGTTTACGTGGCGCCATCTACTTTCAGCGTGACGTTTACTGCCCTATTATGTAGATATTTACCGCACAGACTATGCCACACTAAAGATACTTGCCTTTACGATTATCGTCTCGTAATGTTTGATAGCTCTCCGCAGAACACCTAATCACTGGTCGTTTAGCGGCCATCTCATTACTTCTGTGCGTCTCTCTAGCTGTACACTACTCGCGAAGTTGACTGAAGTTGCGCGAATATGGATGGAGGGGCACTTTGCTGCAGAAACTCATACTTCGGCTAACTTCGGAATAGTGTGGAGCCGGGGTCGAATAGGATGAATTCAGTGTATAGTAGGAAATCTTTTTTGAGGCCGAATTCAGTGCGCTTTGTTCTAAAAAACAATGGGTCTCAATGGATGTGTATAGTCATGGGTACACATGTATTGTGTACATTATGAACTGCAGGCACAAACTGCACTTTTCATTTTACAACAATAGTCTGAGGCGTGCTGTCAAGCCGATATAATTATCTATCACCGCCGTTAGGTATCCGCGGAAGCCGTACAGGGCGGGAAAAATATTTTCATATATATATATATATTTTTATGCTACAGATCAGTAACTTTTTTCTAGGAATGAGTGGGTTATTTCTACCTGGGCGATTATTTGTGCGATTTAACCGTCTCATTAACGTGTCCGCAATATTGAAGAACTCCGTATGACCTGTAGCGCATTTTCGTCGCGGGTAAAATGCTCAAATAATCACCGACCTGTTAACAAAAAAATCAATATAATTATGTTATTTATGTATATATATGTATGTATATATATTTATTTATTAATTTTTTTTGTGTATATATGTATATTCAAGTTTTAATATCTATTTATGTTTTAGATATCTGTACCTTACGATGTGTCCCATTCGCCTTTTGCATCACCTACTCATTAAACGTTTTTTAGGATAAACTCCACTACCCAAAGGTTGTCTGGAAGAGATCGCTCTTTAGCGATAAGACCACCTGTTGTCTACCGTTTTTAATTTGTTTATTTGTAATTTCTTGTGTAAATGTTTTTTTGTGTGCAATAAAGCGTACTTGTATTGTATTGTATTGTTATTTAACCCATTTTCAACTGCGTAGCATTTTACACAAATAACATTTTGTAGTCTTTTATTCAGGCGACTTGTGGGCCAAAAAGCCGCAGAGTGGAAGTGAGGCGATGACTTGGACTCATTTTTGAAGGACGGGCCAGATGCAGCTCAAACCCGCGACGGATGGAAAAGAGGGCCTTTGCCCAGCAGCGGGACTTAATAGGCTCATAATAATAATAAACTGTTTTATTCTGTAGTATTATTGATTCACTGTTGTACGTGATGACGTCAGCTTGCGTGACATCTAACCATTTTTGTAGGAGGTAAGGTAACGCACGCACGAGGGTGCGTGCGTTACACTTCAATACACACCAATAAAACCATTTTCAACAACACCTTTAGGCGTATAGTCACATGAACACACCTTGAGCTATCATTTCTCGATTCATACAACTTTAATACCTATGGTTGTGTTTATAAAGGAGATGTTACCGTGCATGTTTGTGTGAATGGTGGGAAAGTGAAGGCGTGTTGATGGTAGGTGATTCTGACGGTTTACTTTGTTAGATACGGTTTCGTGTAGACGTGTGACGTGTTGCATGATCTAAAAAAACCGGTCAAGTGCGAGTCAGACTCGCACAGTATCACTTTTTTTTTATTTACTTACCAATAGAACATAGAAATAAAAAAATAAGTTTCATAGTAGGATCACACGAGTGTGATCCTACTATCTATGAAACTCGTTATCCTCTCATTATGTAGCAGTCTGCATAAACTACTATGGTTTTCTATAATAATACCATAGATGCATGTTTGTGTTACAGTTCCTATGCCATTTGGGTGGTTGTTGGATGTTTGTGTGCAATAAGTAGTCTTTGTATTTGTTAACTTTCCCCCAGTTGTATCGTGTTAACTTTGCTCGTAAATGAAGAAATATAGCGTGTGAATAAACAAACCTTAATGGATACTCGATATTTAAACCAAAGTAACAAAATACTATTCGTGAGCACGTTAATCCAATCAATGGCCCGTGGGCGTTGATTCACGAAATGACGGACAGAGGTAGATTACAGCCTACTCGTACAAAGAACGACGAATTTTATTAAAGAATGCACGTCTCTTACGACGTCTTGATTAAGATAGATTATCGTTGTATAAGAAAAACGACGCTTTTTGGTTAGGAATGAGTGCCACTTACGACATTCTTCTGATTAGCATAGATTACTCCTTCGCATAATTTAAAAGACAGTTTTTAGATAGAAACATATGTCGCTTACGACCCTGACTTCAAGGTAGGTTACTGCTGTTTAAATAAAAAATGACTATTTTCAGTAAGAATTGCATATCGCTTAGGATCTTCTCCTGTTGAGAAGTATTTCCCGGGTTATCTTCGCATCGGGGTTCGATTCCCTAGTGATAAACACGCCGAGGACACGAGATCATAGTAACAGATTTATATGTTTAAGGCTGAAGTCAATTTACATATAAGTTTATTTTACAAAGCTGCGTTTGTCTGTTTTTGCTTTATTCCACCAGGAAACTGCACATTGTGAGGGATGAAAAATAGTAAGTATAAAGGTATAAAATTATCATTCTCATGGTGGCGAGGTGGCAAGCTTTGGCTTATTAGCCAAAAATTTGTCCTTATACAAAACAGCCTTGCAAGAGATTCAATTATTTCAATTAGTCTGAGCTGAGACAGTGACATCTCTCTTAGAATTTTATAATCTTCGAGCCTATGGTGACTAATGTTGTCCCAAGATGTCGCTAGTAGTATCGTTGCGAATCTCCTATAGGTAGATGCATTTAGTTTTTTATAATATAAGATGAAATGAATACAAGATGTGGCTTTAAGAAAGTGTTGATACTTATGATGATTTATTGATGAATGATATTATGATGCATGTTTTTTTCACTTTCATTCATCTGTAATTTTCTGTACGGTAAGAAGTACGGTCAGAATACCTGGAATGTAGAATAAGCTGGAAATTACTCCACCGACAAGAGCTTAGCTCTTAAATATATGATGATGAAGAATGCCTACCTAATTTAGGATGAAGTCAGAAGCGCGTAACTTTTAGATTTTTTGAGTCCCAGAATTTTAGGTGCGCCATACATTGTATGATCAGGCGACCAATGTATGACGCGACCGAAAAAATACGAAAATTTTAAACCTTTCAAAACTTTCAAAAAACCATTCACGTCAGTAAATTATTTACAAGATCATGGACACATTATGTTTTGAGGGTGAATATGTTTATTAAATATGTTGACAATTTGAAACAACTATTTAATCAAATACTCAATTACCTAACAACTAAACTCTAATCTAATGAAGTAATGTAGTTAAACAAATAATGACTAGGTAATGAGAATATGTTAACATTACGAACAGTCGTAACGTTCATTGACGAACGACAGTGGTGGTGACCCCGCTAGGGCAACCATCTGGTTATTGGATAATGGGACAGGTATTTCTGCCAAGTTTATTTGTAACATTACACTCTTTTGCTGAATCGCGACTGTATCGATGGTAGATCGCGGCTGTATCGATGGTGGATCGCGACTGTATCGATAGTGGATCGCGACTGTATCGATGGTGGATCGCGACTGTATGGATGGTCGATCGCGGCTGTATCGATGGTCGATCGCGGCTGTATCGAAGGTGGATCGCGACTGTTTCGATGGTGGATCGCAACTGTTTCGATGGTGCATCGCGACTGTATCGATGGTGGATCGCGACTGTTTCGATGGTGCATCGCGACTGTATCGATAGTGGATTGCGGCAGTATCGATGGTGGATCGCGACTGTTTCGATGGTGCATCGCGACTGTATCGATGGTGGATCGCGACTGTATCGATGGTGGATCGCGACTGTTTCGATGGTGGATCGCGACTGTATCGATGGTGGATCGCGACTGTATTGATGGTGGATCGCGACTGTTTCGATGGTGCATCGCGACTGTTTCGATGGTGCATCGCGAGTGTATCGATGGTGGATCGTGACTGTTTCGATGGTGCATCGCGACTGTATCGATGGTGGATCGCCACTGTATCGATGGTGGATCGCGACTGTTTCGATGGTGCATCGCGACTGTATCGATGGTGGATCGCGACTGTATCGATAGTGCATCGCAACTGTATCGATGGTGGATCGCAGCTGTATCGATGGTGGATCGCGGCTGTATAGATGCTGAATCGTGACTGTATCGCAATAGGAGCGATGCCGAATCGTGTTTACGTGTGCCAGGGTGTATGACCAGTATTGGGACTTTATCTCGGCCTTTTTGCGACTGAATCGCTACAAAAAGTCGCCGTCTGCTATCTCCCTACATACAGGCGGATACTAGACGTATTTGATTATGTATTTTATTCCAAAAATGGCTGTATTCCACAATACCAAATACCTTCGCTACGGGCGATGCGGTAAACCCTAGTATAGTATATCTCTTCGACATGGTAACCCTAGACTTGACGGATGGAATTATGCGCGTAATCGCGATCCGCGTGATTTGCGCACCGCGCGCACGCGACGCTTGCGAACTGTCACCATTAGCAAGAACACTACCGAATGTGCTCTCTATTGGTCTTCGCAAAGGTTATCTGAAGGCTGTGTTTTATTGATTGTTTGAGTGAATCGTGAATTGGCCGTGGGTCCGCGCCGCCGTCCAACCTGTGAGCAACGCTACGACTGCCAAAAGACGCGCGCTGATTTTGGCCGAACAAAAGACGGAGCCAAGCTCTTTAAGGCTCGTAGGTCTGTGAAATGATGGCTTGTAAAGTCCTAAAGGCTCGTAATCTAGCCAACGGAAAATTCTAAAAAAATATATGTTATTTATGAGTATTTCCTTAAAAAAATATACTTGGTTACGCGTTGTAATTGGCTATTATCTGACGCATACGTATTGAGCCCGTCTCGCTATATATCATCGACATGGTAACCCTAGACCCGACGGATGGAATTATGCGCGTTATCGCGATCCGCGTGATTTGCGCGCCGCGCGCACGCGACACTTGCGCACTGTCACCATTAGAACAGGCACCGTGCTTTGCCTTCGATTCAAACCAGGATAACTGGCTTTTCGATGGCGGATTAGGTAGGTACATTTATTTCCCAAAATTTTCAATTCCGCTTAGCATTTTCTATTGGCAATTTCCTCTAACATATTTTTTTATTTTAACGGTTATTTTTAATTGACTTCGAAAAAAGGAGGAGGTTCTATGTTTCACTGTATGTATTTTTTTTACAGTAGTTTTTATCAAAAATTTCTTTGTAAATAGATAAATAAATAAAAATGTCGGACAACCTCATAAAATCGACCTAGACCCACAGTGAGCTGTAGGCTTTTATTATGTACACTAAACGACGCTAAACATACTTAAATACCTACGAATATCGCGCTGTTAAGGTTTTAAATTTTTCTAATGGAAATAACCGATTTATCGGTAAATTACCGGTAATATCCACAGAAAAAAAAAGTTTTCTATTCATTTACCGTATCAATACTCCGTGGCTTAAACAGATATCAACGCGCCAATGGGATGAATCGACGCGTTGATATCGTTTACTCCACTTCTATGGTACAGTCAAATTCATTTACATCTACACACTTACGAGAACAAAAATATCTGAACACGACCCTATTGTCGGGAGCATAAAATCGTGTTCAGATATTCATGAACTCGACTGTACTAAATTCTACTCGTAAAATTGCATTTAAAATCAGATTTTTTTTAACGTGGTGCAGGATTTGTATGGGTGTGAGGCGCCAGTCGCACAGCGCCATCTTTTGGTGAAAATTTGTTTTCCATTCATGCTGTATTTATAGTGTGTAAATATGTGTATATATCTTTGTATATACAGTAATCAATATTTATGTGTATGTCACGATATCCATTGAAATAATGAATTTACACTCTCTGTTCTAAGTAAAGTTCCACTAAACTCCGACAGATAGCGCTGTCTGTTCTACAGCTTATGAATCGCGTTCACGGCTTAAACTAGTATTTTATAAATACTTCATAGGTACTTTAGCCAACTTAGTTAACTTACTAATATTATACGCGTTAAAATCAGGGACCGGAACCGGTTACCTTAACAAGGGTTTTTGATTAGGTTATTTTAGAAGTTGTTTTTAAAAACCCTTACATATTGTTAACCCTATGATGTGGTTGTTTCAATGATACGGTTACTGTTTTGTTGCAGTTAACGCGGTTAATAACTACCTTAACTAACCTACCCCGTCCCACCAACAGAGTCTTTAGGGTATTGAACCGAGTTCAAACGAATGTGATCCTTAAGTAATGTGTTATTAGTTCAGTTTTTGAATAGCAGTTATAATAACTACTAACCCTAACTTAATAACCTTAACGTAAGGGTTTTTGAACGAGTTCGAACGAATATGATCCCTAAATTATGTCTTATTAGGTCAGTTTTTGAATAACAGTAACTCAGTAAATTTCTTATCTCTTGCAAGTCATAAACGTGTTTGGCTTGCGAGGTTTGTAACAATATGCTATAAAGCGTCAAATCAGTCAATATTCAACTTTAAGTCTTTGGTGTAGAAACTTCTTATGTTACCATGGTAGCGTTGCTTAACTCGAGCGGCGAAAACAGTGTGTTGATTGTTTTTTTTTTCATATTTCATCTTTGCCTTTGGGCCTTGGGGCTTGGCTTGACAAATAACTCTAAGACGGAAAAAATAAAAGTCGTTCATTTATTTTTGCCGTCACCATTGATATCACATATTGGTTTATCCCAAACACAATTAACTATCATTTCCTTCATTCCCCGTAAAACAGATAAGTATTGTTTCGATAAAACAATATAACAATTAATGCGGCATTCAGTTAAGGCACAACTGCATTTTGATTATTCTTAAAACAATAATAAATACCGCGTCTCATTACGGTTTGCGTCTTAGTGTGCAGTAAATGCCATTACCCCGATAACAATAAAATAAAAATAATCCTTAGCATTTCACTCATCCCTTTTCATCTAAGTATATATTTAGGTTGATGTATGCGTCAATAACGAACTTCAAATTATTTTAATAAAATTACACCCTTAAATTGTAAAGATTAGCAATATTAATGATGGTTCTGTGGATATTCTTATTCTTCAAATTGATTTGAACAAGAATATTTCTTGTACTCTGTGTCTTGATTAAATCATGATGCTTTTTTTTATTAATCGTTAAAAACGTAATAATTATAACTACATTAAAAAAAATGTTTTAAGTAATTAATTAAAATGTTATTTGAAACAAAGTAAATTTTGTTATATTATGTATTCTATAACTTTTTTTTTTACTATAAAAAGAAAATTATTTACACACAGATGTCATTTTGTCCGGATTTCCGGCTGGTCTCGCTTAGGGGTCACATTTCTCAACCGATTTATGAAGTCTAGATTAATTAATTATATGAAATATTTGTGTCGATAAAATTATTTGAAACTTGTGAAATGGCAGAGGTACGAGGTTTGAAAACTAAAAAAAAAAAAACAATTTTGATCCATTTGGAAGAAAAAATAAAACAATTTAAATTAATAATCAATTAAATTAGTTAATTGTTATGTTAATTAGTTTAGGTATGAAACTATATTTGATAAGTTTACTAACCTAGTATCATGGACCATCGGTTTATTTAATATATTTTAAATTTGAATTTGAATTAAGTAACAAAGGTTCTTTGTTACCTGCCATAACTTACTATCTCTTTCGCTTTCCGCTGATATTAAAGGGATAGCATACGAATTCAAATTCAAATTCAAATTCAAATTGTTTATTGTCAGAAAGTGAGTATTTGTAAAGGTAACAATATAATTGTTGAATGTTCGTCACAATCAGCCAGAGTTTGGCGCACAACACAATGGTAGATATAAGCGCACACCACATGTCAATTAAATAAATTATACAATAATACAATAGTCAGAATAGTATGTAGTCAAATTGGTATAAATAATAATAAAGAAACTATGCTATAATAATTAAATAATGTCAATTGTAGGTACAATACAGAATAAATAGCGCCGGTTGTATGAGTTACTTACGTTACATATTTCAAATTACCAAGACGCTTCAAGAAATTCCTTAACATCATAAAACATTTTATTGAGGCACCATTTATATAATTTATTCTTAAATTCAGGTAAATTCAAGGTCTTAAGTTCATTCGGCAGATGATTAAATAATTTGACCGACATATGTAATATGCTTTTACTGAAGTGAGCTGTATTACATTTTTGGTAACAGAGTCTCAGGCCATGCAACTCGGATGTTGATCTAGGGTTTGATGTCATGATTTTATAATTGTCAATATTGGTTCTTACAAAAATACATACCTCATAAATATAGAGTGTGGGCAAAGGCAGTATGTTTAATTTCCTAAAGAAGGGTCTACAGGATTCAGTACCACTGGCGCCGCAAATCGCCCTGAGACATTTTTTTTGCAATGTGAATACTCGGTTGGCAGTTGTTGCATTTCCCCATAAGATAAGGCCGTAGCGCAGATTGGACATGATGTGTCCGTGAAACGCCAGTAGAGCTGATTTCTGCGACACCACTTGTGTTAGCCTCCGCAGAGCAAACACAAACCTATTAAGTCTACTAATTAGTTGGTCAATATGCGCTTCCCAGTTGCAATGACAATCCAAAGTTACTCCAAGGAATCGCATGGTGTTAACGCTTTCTATAGGTATTTGATTATGTTCAATCATTATGTTCCTCGATTTTCCTTGGGGAGCAAAGAATTCCATTAATTTAGTCTTGCTGATGTTGACATTTAGTCTGTTTATTAGTAACCAAGCGATAATCTTGTTGAATGCCAAGTTTACCTCCGACTGGTAGGTTGTAGGGTCTTTGCTGGGAATGACTACTGTACAGTCGTCAGCGAAAAGAAGGACTTTGTTTTGAGTGACATTGGGGAGGTCGTTGATGTAAATTAAAAATAACAATGGACCCAGTATGCTCCCCTGCGGTACGCCTCTACTGACGTCTGCCTGTTCAGAAAGTACTTTAGTTAAGGTTTTTGTGTCAGCACGGTAGGAACTCACTTCCGTTTTCTGTTTCCTGCCAGATAGGTATGATCGTAACCAATCGTAGCAGTTTCCTCGAATGCCGTAGTGGTGCAGCTTCCGTAAGAGAATGCTATGTGAGACACAATCGAAGGCCCTGGACATATCCATAAAGATCGCAGTTACTGGGGTCCTCTTGTCTCGACAGCTTGTAATATCCTTAATTAATTCGTATATAGCCAGAGTGGTGGATTTCAGTTTGCGAAATCCGAATTGATATGTATTCAAAATTTTGAACTTATCCAGGAACTTCAGAACTCGACTGAATATGATTTTTTCATACACTTTTGATAGTATAGGTATGATGGCTATAGGTCTATAGTTGTTACATGTTTCCTTGTCCCCTTTTTTAAATAACGGCTTGATGATGCTCATTTTTAACCGACTTGGAAAAACACCCTCTAGCATCGACAGATTTATGATATGACTCAATGGACCTGCAAGTGCAACGGCATTTTCTTTTATTAGTGACGTTGTCAGGTCATCGTATCCTGACGATTTTGTGTTGCGAAGAGATTTAATCACTTTTACAATTTCAGAAGGGTCAGTAGGGTTCATATAAATAGATGAACAGTTAGAGCTACCCATCGGGTTCATGAGATCACGGTAGTTAGCAGAATCAGTACTAGAGTTAGGTTCAGACTCCGTATACATTTTATTGAAAATATTAGCGATATCCTTAGGGTTTGTGAATATATTTCCATTCATGTTAATCTTGTCTATTGTTTGTTTTGGACGGGATTTACCTGTATTGTCGTTAATGATATTCCATGTGGCAGTTGAGATATTATCAGAGTTAGATATCTCCTTCATGTTGTTAATTTTCTGAGCTTTTAGTATACACCTCCTCAATAATTTCGAGTAGGCTTTAAATTTGGTTTTGAGGTCTAGTCTAGTTTTCTTGTCTTTTTCACGGGTAATTTGTAAGTGCAGTCTCCTTTTAATCCTTGAGGAGGTCTTTATACCGCGTGTAATCCATCGCAACTTTTTATTTACTTGGATTTTAACTTTAGAAATAGGAAAGCATAGTTTAAAGAAAAGTTGTAGGTGGTCATGTAATATGTTGAAAGATTCGTTTGCTCTGTTACAGGTAAGTACGTCGTTAAATGACAAACTAGTTAGGGCTTCGTGGAATTTTTTACGATTTAATTTTGAAAAGTCTCTTTTCTCTATGTACCAAAAAGTGGGACATATTTTGTGATTAGCAGGTATATCAATTGACTGAGCCGAGTGATCTGACAAGTTAAGATGATGAACGATTGGTTTACAATGAGTATTGAAATTAGTACCAATGTTATCAATACAGGTTTTAGAGTGATCCGTTATTCTAGTGGGTTCAGTGATTTGTAGTTTAAAGTTATAGTTCTCTAGAATACGCTCGAACACCTTGGTTATTTCTAAATTACTTTTCAGGCGATCTATATTAAAGTCGCCGCAAATTACTATCCGTCTTTTAGGATTTTTTTTTAATAAGTAATTAAGAACATCATGCAATTTTTCAAAAAATACATCTAAGTCTGCGCGCGGTATCCTGTATATACATATAACAGACAAATTATTATCTGGTATATCTACACCGCAGCACTCAAATAGGTTTTCCTTGCAAGAATTGTTGATCTTATTGATTGGGTTACAGTTAATCTTATTAGAATTAGCCATAATGCAGACACCGCCTCTACTTGTTTTAGACCTGCTGTAGTGGCATATTAAATTATGATTTTTTAAAGATAAATTGGTTTCGTCTCCTGCTTTGATAAAGGTTTCGGAGATACAGATCATGTCAATCGATTTCCCTACGTTGTTAGGAATAGTAAAAAAAGATCTAAAATTCAGTTGCCTACTGTTAATACTCTTACTAGTATCTTGTCGGTACTTATAATGTATGTACGCTGTAAATCTGTTTTTTCAGTAGACAGTTAGTTATAATGGAGTTGTGATGTGACACGAGATATTGCAGTTTCAATTGTACACTTAAAAACAAACCATCAGACCCTACACTCGAAAAGTATATAAGCAACCGTTAAGGAATTCCACTATCCAACTCCTGACTACACCATACGACATTAGTCTCCATATTACCAAATCATTAAAACAACTAAACAAGTGGCTATGTAAGCGGTAAACCTCGCGACTTTACTTCAAAATGGTTGTTATTTGTTATTTTTTACATTAGCAAACCCCATATCTTCGCCATATTGAAAAATTACGAATAACTGAATCAACAATTCATATGAATCGGACCTCTAGTCGACAACAGCCGGAAATCCGAACATCTGGACATATGAAATCATTTTAGGACAAGCTGATACGGAGATGCGTTGCTTGTTTAAAAAAATACTCATCAAAATACCTACTTAGGTAACAAAATCTAACCGACTGTGCAATAAAATTAATCCAAGTAACATTATAATTAAACGTTATTTGAAATGTATTAGTATAATACATAATCATTTTGTCTTTTTTTCTTTAATTAATAAAATAAGAATTCAATTTTTATGTTTATCCTAATCTGAGCGCTAATAGCGTCTTGCCAGCATCAACGCGATTTCTATAATGATACCTTTAAAAGTATTTACCATATTATAATCATGCTATGTTCATAAAATAAAAATACATTTTAGGTGTGTAAATAATTTACTAGAATATACATTTTTTAATCAGATAGCAACAATAGTAAGTTTAATTATACTAACTAAAACCATAAAAATATCATCATCACAGTTTAACTTGCATAATCAGTTTTGATAACTACCTATTCTTAACAATTAATACTTATAACACCTATACATTAAAAACACCATAATAAAAAAAAACAATGACATAAATCACAGCAATTAAAAAATCAAATCAGTTTAAAATTAGACCATATCAAATATAATACTAAATTATGGATTACTTATTATTTACGTAATTTTAGAACAGCTTGAATTCAGCCAAAATTTCTTTACGTTTTTCATAACCTTCCTTCCTCTCTTGATTTCACTTTGAGTCTGAAATAAAAAAAATATATACTTAATTTGGTGTTTCATTTTAAGTTTAGTAAGAAATACGTCACTAATATTAGAAATGTAAGCGTCGTCCAATAAAGTACAACGTTCATGCATGGCCTATTTTTTGTTAGAAATGCTAAACTGGCAGCTCTAAGGATACCCGAACATTATAAGTAAATTGGAATAATGCAAGATACATATATATTACTTATGATTTTTAGCTAAATGTGCCAACATATTCTGAATAAAATGTATAAATATATATATAATTAGAATATGGTTGAAAAAAAAAAACAAACATATTGCAGATACTATTAAGGAAAAAATATCAGTTCGAGTACCTTTAAGGTCGATAGTATTTACAACGATTTAATGGTAAACAAAATTGAAATATAATCATAATAAGAATGCATAACTTACCAGTTTCTTCCGTCTTTCAAGTTTATTTACAAAGTCACTATATTCCTCGGGAAAATTGCATGGCAGTGGCAGCAAGCGCTTTTTGTAGTACCTTTTAAAGTTTTTTTTTTAATATTTGTTATTTTATGGCACCCGTTTGTAACTGACCAGTTGGACGATTTGGAGGATACTGAGTAACTAACGCTTAGCATCCATGATGCTTCAAAACAATACTAATCCCATCTCTTTCTTACATTTTTTATCTAATCTGTCATTTTAAAACAGCACGTTGCACACTCAAAAATACCATGCTGCAAGTCGAACTCTCTTTTGTTCTTAAACGATGGTTTTTACTGTTATTAGGTATAACGTTACCAGCAAAGCTGCCAATCGCTCCTCGATAAGAAAAAAAACCGGCCAAGAGCATGTCGGGCCACGCTCAGTGTAGGGTTCCGTAGTTGCTCATCCTTCACAATCAACTGCTGTTTTAAGCCCGAGTTTTAAGTTAAGAAAGATTTCAAGCTCTATAAAAAGGTCGTAAACGCCCTAGAAACTGTAATCACTTATTACCTTCTGGAAGTCAACTTACGTCCTTTAAAAGAAAAAATATGAAATTTGGCGATAACTCAAAAACAGCTCGGTTCAATATAGTTTTCATTGAGTTCCGTAGTTGCTCATCCTTCACAATCAACTGCTGTTTTAAGCCCGAGTTTTAAGTTAAGAAAGATTTCAAGCTCTATAAAAAGGTCGTAAACGCCCTAGAAACTGTAATCACTTATTACCTTCTGGAAGTCAACTTACGTCCTTTAAAAGAAAAAATATGAAATTTGGCGATAACTCAAAAACAGCTCGGTTCAATATAGTTTTCATTGAAAGTAATTATAAAGCCTCATTTACAAGAATTTTTCCGATTTTTTTTGACCCGTGGTTAAAAAGTTAGAGGGGGTGGGGGACACTATTTTTTTGTTTTCGGAGCGAATATTTACAAAACTACTGACTATCAAAAATAATGTTAGGAGACCCCAATTATTTTTACAAGACCTATTAAACGACACCCCACACACTAGTGTTGAAAAGAAAAAAAAATCACCCGCACTTTAGGTGTTCGAGAGGTACCCGAAAAAAATTTTTTTTTAATTTTTTTATTTACCGTTATGTCGGCGTTATACTCGTACATACACATACTCATACCAAATTTCAGTTTTCTAGTACTAATATCACGGAGCTAAGCCGCGGACGGACGGACGGATGGACAGACGGACATGGCGAAACTATAAGGGTTCCTAGCTGACTACGGAACCCTAAAAACAGTATGAAAATTATAGTTATTTTTTATTAGATATTATTACTTTTTTATTAGCAGAACAATCACATCAAATTATCAACTAATTAACAACATCAGTGTAAGCAAAGATAAAGTACTTATTATCTAATAACAACAACAAAAAACAAAAAGTCAAAACAAAACTAGTCTAAAAAAAACACGGCAATACGTAAACATTCTGCCAACTCCGCTCATCTATAACGATCCTTCAACGTTCAGTTCCAAACCCTAACGCGATAGGGTTTAGAGTTAACTGCTATAAATAACCCTTACGCGTTAGGGTTTTAACCGTAACTGTGTAACTGTGTTGAGGTTGTAGTTAACTGTTATGATAGGGTAACCTTAACATAGGGTTACCAAATGAAAAGGTTACCTTATGTTATGGTTACCAAATTGTTAGGGTTACCTTATATTAGGCTTAACTTTAAAGAGGGGTTTTCCGGTCCCTGGCTTAAAATAACCAGAACCAGACACTTGACTAACGCACCAATTACTTATATCAAATACTCCAATCAAATTTTAAATGGTTTTTATTGTATTTTCTTACGAGCACTAAAAAATATATAGTATTTTTTTTGAGCTACCAAACTAAATTTTATTAATTGAAAATAGAAAAAAAGTTGAATTATTGTTTTAAGCGTCTAATTGTCAGGAACCACTTAATACAATAATTAAATATTTTTCATGAATGTTTTGATTTGTTTTCCTAAATTAATGACCTCTCTCCATAATAAACTGATTTTCAATATAATTTTAGAATTTTATTATAGCATAAATTATATAACCATACTTATATTTATGTAGTCTTTATTCTTGATTTATGGTCAAGTTGACTGGACTACTAGTAGGTAGGTAATAATCTAATTTGCAAATGTGCGTTAAAAAGATATAAAATAGAATAAACCAATTAGCACCAGATATAATCTAAAAACCGGCCAAGAGTTGTTGGTTCTAGTATAGGGTTCCGCAGTTACTTTCACAAAAATACGAGTACAAAACTTACAGAAGAAATTATTACTTATTAGAAAGTGCCCATGACCCTTCCTTTTAACCAAAGACCTGATTAGATATATTATGCGAGTATTTGTTTTTATTGTCACAACCACAACAGAGTAGCTCCACTTCGCCTGATTGTAAGCAAAAAGGGGAGCCCAAGTCGCAATAGCCTATGATAAGAAACTATCGTATATTGCATACGACTCCTAAATGTTACTCCAGATTTTCCCCGATTTCAGTTTTTGTGAGTGAGCGATAGAGGGTTATAAGCTCACAAAGGTCACTTTTTCAGAGGCGATGATAATATGGAAAAACTAGTCGTCACTGGAAAGATCCAGGTGCAGAGGCCTCGGGGCCGCAGCCCGATGCGTTGGTCCGACTAAATCAGCACTGCACTTGACTCCAACTTCCACGACGCACTCAAGGTAGCCGAGGACCGTGGAAGGTGGCGCAACATCATCCAGAGGAAGCTGATCCATCGAGGCTATCACGAAGCTCAGCGATGAGGATTACAATACAGTACAATACAATACAAGTACTCTTTATTGCACACCTCATACAACATACAGGAGAAATGCAACGCAAGACATTACAATTAGAGGTAAACAACAGGTGGTTCTACTGCTAAAGAGCGATCTCTTCCTGACAACCTTTGGGTAGTGGAGAATTTGAAAAATTGATTTGTTACTAGGCGGTGCATAAATCAGAAAAAATGAATAATATATACACGAAAAACAAATAAATACATATATACATATAACAAACAATAAATACAGACATTATAAAAGGGGTTACAATGCACGGAGGGAAAAAAAAACCTAAAAGAAAAACAGACGAAACATGTTGTAATTGTAACATAGGTTTTCTTATTTTCTAGTCTGACAACGGTACCCTAGAAAGTAACACTTAAAGCGTCCTCTGTAACCGGTTTAAATACTCTATCAGCCAATTAATCAAATTTAGAGTTTTACTCAAAATAAAACGGTTGATTAACTGATTAAATTGATTTAGTTTTTAATCTCTGGTGTAGATAACCTCACTTCCGTTACAGCCAGAGAGCAGCGAGGCAATAGTAAAGTATATATTATATAGTATTTAAACATGTTATTGAAGAAAAAAACAATATAAACGGACTATATCACGTATATTAATTATTTGAGCCTCCCTGACGTTTCGGTAGCTTTCCAGTTACCTTTGTGAAAAGTTGATTAAGAAAAATACAATTTGTAAGAAAACATTATGAAAAGACTTTCAATAAACGAAGTAACGGACTCACACTCGGTACATAGAATATAACTGAAGACTTATCTACGCAAACATGTTTTTCTGAATATATTCAATCATATTCGGTATAATACTAATATTATTATTTACCGTCTACTAATACTCTGGGGTCTAACTTATCCATTCTTAAATATACACGCGAAATACGAGTACGTTTTAACCAGTAATAATGATCAATATAGAAATAATTGTGCTTGAATTATGGTATTTCCCATTTAAATAATCTACAGAACAATCAAAATATAGCATTTGAATTTTTCTTTTGGTTTTGGAGATTGAAATCGGAACTGAAACAGTTGCAAAATATACAGCCTGGGAAATATAGTTTTGCGAAAGACGCCGGACATCGATTTAAGGAATTAAATATACGTCACTCAAATCGAACCTTAATAGATTGAATTTTAATCTCATTTACGGAACGACAACCCCACTTCCGCTACTCACACAGATGAGGTATTAGAAGAGATGCTTGAAATAGTTCTAAGGCTCCTCATTCGTTGCCGCGCCATCGGCGCACGCGCACGCCGCGCGGACCACCGGCGCGATCGAAGTATAACGATACTAAAAAAAAATAAGTAAGTGGTTTTTTTAGTAACGATTAAAATTACAGTTTCAAAAACGGTGATAAATAATCCAAAATGTTTACGCGAACGGTTAAAACGAACCAAAAGTGATATAAAAAAAATAAGTGAAGTTTAAAAGGTGATTGCAAATATTTAATTTTTATAGATTTTTTTATACGCGATTTCTATTAAAATTTTAAGTTGGTAATTGATGTTTGATAATTTAGTTCTGTAACAGATAAAGTGAATTGACCGGTGATTTTCAGGTAAACCTCAAAAAATTTTGAACTTTTTTGTTTTAGTCATAGTTTGTATAGGTAACGAACAGTTTTAAAAACTACATATTAAAAATATTTTCTTTTATATTATAATTGGGTAGTTAAAGTGTTGACCCGTGTTTTGCGGACAGCTGATGTGAGTGCGTGTGATGTGTTGTGGAGTGATAAGTGATAACAGCTCAGGTGAGTTCCATTGTATATTGAATCTTTATTTTATATGTCAGCGTAATATATTATTTTTTTCGTTTTTAGTTTTACTTAGAATTAGTCTAGCTCAATGACCCAAAGAGGATCTTGGCCTCAGACACAAGAGAACGCAATTCCTAAAAACTATATAAGGAATTGACAAGAAATACCTGCCAAATAAAGATTAAAACATAATTTATATTAAATATTTTCTTCGGAAACCTCAAACTTAAGACAGACTTAGAAATATCAAACACTCCTCAATGTTCATGCAATAGATCTCAACATGTCGATAATTGAAAAAGTCAGCGCAAATGGTGTTTTTGTGCTTAAAAACGAGTCGATACAACAATTTTATATATTTAGTGATAGCATTCCTTTCCCTAAAATATAACTACACATAAAACTATACTTATGAAATACTTAACACTGTGATATAGAACTGAACAAACTAATTTTATTACGTATTAAATAGGTAATTAAGTTCGATAAATTATAAAGCATTTTTATATGTCCTTTTATTTATAGAAAGTCATTATATTATATTGAAAGTCCTTTTGGATTCGATATATATGTGGTTTTAATGAAGTGCATTTATGACCCACCTACCTAATTATTGAATATACTATGCAAGAAATTTTTATCAAAAGAGGGGTAAAAGTATTAATCTTATACTTAAATTGAAGTGATTATATGATCAAATTACCTACTAGTACTAAACTAATTAACATTTCCGCAAGATTTTATGATAGAAAGTAATTTCTGAAGCGATACAAATAGATGGCCTGACACACTTGAAAAAAGCTGACTATCTTTTAGACGCATGTTTTACCCTTTATATATTTAGTATTATTTTGAACCCCAGCTCAAAATATCGGAACTATCGATTGATCATTTCACCATCCTGAATTTCAAACGTATATCCAATTAGAAATTACCAAAAATATACCCCCAATCCACACGATCGCGAAGTTGGATGAGTTTCTGCAACAAAGTGCATCTCCAATCTCCACACTATCATATTGGCCCAACCTCGGTCAACTTCACGAGTAGTGTGGATATTAGAAGGAAATTGAAATATAAGACAGGAGCCTGGCGTGGAGTCCACATATATTGCGGAGAATGTAATTTTTGACGGCCCAAATGCAAAAATCACTGGTGCTTCTACGTTCGTACATCTATATCTGTCCGACGGGTTCCGAAATAAGACTAGAAGCTAGTAAGGGAAATCTACTTACTCTTATATTTGAAAAAAAAAAAACTAGGAGATGTCCGCAAACGTCGTCGGTGCAAGAAAAAGTTGTAATCCTCTTTTTTGCTTTTCCAAAATAAAACTTGCTAAAAGATCCCAAGAATAGTTGAAATCTGTTTAGTTGTTTAGGTTTGTTGAACGAAAAAAAAAACAGACACTAAACGCACATCGGTGACCGTCAAATAGCTAATATTACTTAGATTTTGAAAGAATTACTATAATTTTAATTTAAAATAATAGCTATGGATAGCGATGTTCTTTATACAACCCGATATCGTTGTCAAGTTTAACAGGCGTATATATTTTTTTTATTTAATGGACATTGATACGATACATTTAATATAAATTAGATAAGATCTGATAAAAATGATTGGGACTCAAATTAAGGATCTGAACGCTCATAATAAAACATATTTAACTATATCTATGTTAAAAAAATAACAACGAAAATAATAAATACTTTTTATTTACTAAAAACCAATGTTAAAGAAGCAAAACGATGTTTACCGAGAAAAACTGTTTAAGTTACTTACAAAAAAATAATCCTAAACACGATAAGTGTACTTTTTAAAAGAGGTCCCTCTATTTTACCCGGATTTCATCATCAAACTTTTATACAAAAAAAAAAGAATTTTCCAAATCGGCATTCACCTTTGAAGATACAAAAAAAACAGTCTAAAAAAAGAATTGACAACCTGCTCCGTTTTTGACGTCGGATAAAAATAGGTGAAACTAATCACGAATTTCAAATTCGAAGTTGGAAATCATAGTTAGCGTCAATAAATCCGACGGCAAAACTTACGGTGCGGTGAGGTTTCATATTTATACAATATGTTTTCTATAAGATGCACGCATCTTGGTTGGCGTAACCCTGGTTTCTTTATCGTAGTCGGTTAAAAGCATCCATCAAGCATTTGATGTCAAGCTAGCTACCTCTGAGCTCTGTACCAAACTCGGCTGAGCGCATAAAATATGAAATGAAAAAAAGAGACCGTGCATTGTCCTGTTATATTTACTCATATAAACCGAATTCAAAAAAGGATGAGGTTCTCAATTCGACTGTATGTTTTAGTGTTGTATGTTACGCGATCATTCCGTCGATTATAAATCAATTTCGTTGATTCTTTTGTTTGGTATATCATATCATACTTCAGAGGCGGTTCCATGTAAATTTTATCGAAATTGATTAAGCGATTTTCGAGGAAGAAAACAAAATATACCTATTGATACAAATCATTTAAAAAAATGAGACATTACATGTTTCATATAAAATATATACCGTAAAACGTTCCTACTTTGCACACAAATTGGCTCCACTTTTACAAAAAGTATTTTTTTTAATGGGGTACCAATTTTTTACATTATTATAGATTAAGCTCATAGAACCACTCTTTGCCTTCGACATAATAATGAAATTGGTGCACTGCAGCCATAATCTATTTTTTTTAAGCGGAAAACTTTGCTCTGTTATGCCCTTGCCTTGGTTTTGGTCACTTTTCTTCAACTGAGCAATAGAAGCTATAACAATTTATTACATTGCATTATCGAGGAAAGGTTAGGAATGCAATAAAACACAATTTTAATCATCAGTCTTAACTTTTATTGAGATTAATTAAAATTAACTTTTAATTATTAGAAAACATGCTTAAAATTATAAAAAATAAACTTAAAACGTATTTTTCTTTGAAAATTAATATTGCCTATTATACTTTGTTGAAGTAAAAAATATAATCACAAGGTTTCCTATTAAAAACGAACGCCTGTGTCAGCTATATATATGGATATGAAGAAGGCATTCGACAGTGTGAATCCCAAATTACTACTAAGTAAATTGAACAATTACGGAGTTAGAGGCAATGTACTAGATCTAATTAAATCCTATCTTAGCAACAGGAAGCAATATAGGTACAGTGATTGTCAAGTTATGTGGTAAATCCAAAACAGAGATTGAATATATGTCGGAAATGAAAGATGTATTTTATGGCGTTCCACATGGAAGCATTTTAGGACCTTTGCTTTTCCTCATATACATCAACGATTTACCAAATGTAACCAAACACCCTATGGTTTTGTTCGCAGATGACAGCACTGCCATATTCACTGGGAACAATTTAATTAGTCACGATATTGAAATGAATAATGCTTTAGAGTATAATTACGTGGCCTAACCATAACAATTTAAAAATTAATATTGATAAAACAATGATTATGAATTTCAGACAAAGGAAAAATAATTTAGAACATTTAAACGTGAAATATAAAAATCAACAAATTAAAGAGGTTACCAATACAACATTTTTAGGGTTATCACTAGACAGTAAAATGACTTGGAAGTGTCAAATTGATAATGTATGCACGAAACTTAGCCGTTATTCGTATGCTCTGTATATGTTAAATAAAGTTGTTAGTAAATCAGTGGTGCTAACCGCATACCATGCTTATGTATCCTCTACACTGCGCTATGGTATAATATTTTGGGGTCACGCAACAAATTGGATTTTTGTCTTCAAAGCACAAAAAAAATGTATATGTCGGCTACTGCCCACAGAATCTTGTAGGTCATACTTTGTAAGTTTGAATATACTAACATTTCCATGTCTGTATGTCTACGAATTGGTAATATTTGTTAAAAGTCATCCACATCTATTTCAGGAATTGACCAGTGAGCGTTTAAAAAACAAAATTCGTGCACACCCATCTGAGACTGCTCTCTTATCGAAGAGCATTCTTGGCATGGCTCCTAGAATTTATAACAAATTACCCGAGTCCCTTAGAACAATTTCTGACATTTGTAAATTTAAGAAAACTACCAAAGCTTACCTTGTTAAAAAGGCATACTACTCATTTAATGAATTTTTGACGGAAAAATTAGATTAAATTAGAAATTAAATACAGACATCTTTTAACTTTCTTTGACATTGTTACGGAATGAAACTGAATTATTGTAAAACTATTTTGAATTTGACTTTAATTTATTTATTATAAATATTGTTGGAATGTTGGACTTCATGCATGTTAATTTTAATCAGTAAAATTAGGTTATGTTGCATGTTAGCAAGCAAGCTTGCAATCAAATTTGTATGCCTCAACCCAAGGCACCACATAGTGATACAAACGAAAATGTAACATCGTGTAATTTACATACCTATGTTGGACAAATAAATATTTGAATCTGAATTTGAATTTGAAAAATAGGAAAATTTTGGTCCCAAATCTGAGTATCAATTTTCTTCTTATGAAATAATCAACATTGAACTTAGAACGTAACATCAAAGTATTACCTAATTGCGCTTTGATAAAGTTATCTAAATATAATCAGGTTTGTTGGTTTTTCTGGCTTTTATTCTATTAATTATCGTATATTGTACAGCTCGGCTGCTTCTCTTTGAGTCAAACGGCGGTCCATGGCCAAGAGACATTCTTTCAATTTCTCTTCGATGTAGGACTTTTATTTGTAGGACTTTTCATGGCATGGTAAGTAAGTAAGTAAGTAAACGCTTTATTGTACACAAAAACAGTTAAAAAATACATCTATTACAATTAACATATAGGTACAAAGGCGAACTTATCCCTATAAGGGATCTCTTCCAGAATGAAACACAAACAAGTAAATAAATTTGTATTAAGGTATTACTTTGCTCCATGAGCATTTTATCCCCGAAATCTGGTGAAAAATATGTCCAATTTTGAAAGTTGCATGTCCTGACTAAATTAATAAAGCAAATCAAATATTTTTGTCCACAGCTATTTGATAAAATACCAAAACAAATGTTATATAACTAACCTGGGTCCATCAATAGATTTCCGAGATCGTTGCGCACACGCCTTTTCAAGATTTGACAAATAATGTCAAAACGTTTGACATTTGACATTACATAACATTACAGTTTTCACCAATGCGTCATAAACCGAACAATGTTTATTTTGACGGCGAAACGGCGTGGCCCCGTTGTTCTGACATCTCGGGTGTTGGATTTGGTAGGTTGCCCCGGAACCGACAAAACACGACATCTTTCGGCCAGAAATCAGCACACGCGATGGTCTCCTGGAGCGGCCGCGGCACGCGCACTACAAACGAGCTGAAGTGCACGTAGTGGCGCGAATGCAACTGGAACACCCTCAGCGAGTAGCCGGATTTCTGGTGAACATACTGCGTCACTTCTTCAGCGGTGGCAGTGTGATGCAGGCGCGACACGTACAGTGCCTTGCTCGGTGTGGAGACCCGCAGACCACAACCAACCGGTTCTGCAGTACCACACTGACTCTTGCGTGTCTTACGCTTTCTTGACACCGTTGTGAAACCCTCCTTGTCCACACTGGTGCGATTGTGTAAGCCATAGACACTTTTTAAATTTTCCAAATCCGCGACGGCTTTCGTTCTGGAACATCTAAAGTTTTATTTTTACACTGAAAAAAATACCCAGTGGAGCCTACTGAAATTACAGTAGGCGTAACCGTTATTACAGTTAGGTTTACTGAAATGTCAGTAGGCCTCACTGTTATTGCAGTAAGTCTTACTGTAATGTCAGTAGGCTCCACTGGATATTTTTTTCAGTGTATTTGGAGCAAAGTAGGAACGTTTTACGGTACCCATTTCGCTCATTGAAATTAGTTATTTTGAGTGAAAAAGTGATTAAGTTGAAAAATTACTAATCATAGATTGAGATACCGTATTAAATATTCGTCATATCTAATTACAAAGGAAATATCCAAAACCTACAACTTTTCACATACTCACGGATTAAAACCCGGGAGCGCAGCTTAATAGTACAGTCCAGTAATACTTAGTCCAGTAAATGTTGCGGCTTAACCATTTTTAACCCTTACATGCATACTGTAAGATGCAGCTTACATAACAAAGAATTCAAGATTTATTTAAAAGTCGGAATATTTATGATGTTATTGAGAGTGATTTCATACGGAAATTTAATCCATTTTAATATTTCTTCGTCATACGTTGATGGTTGTATATTAAATAAAAGAGTTACGGTTGTTTACTAACGAGAAGGCAGAAATTTGAAAAACTTACCGCCATCTTTTTATGGTCTCGCAAACTGTGGTTTTTTGATGAGTGCTTTGGCAGTCTTTATGTTCAGTAGGTATATATTTTTTTACTTAAATGTGTTTCTACATTTATTAAACATTATACGGATACTAAGTTTAGTAAAAAATTTCACGTATATACATATATAGGCAATATTTGTAAATTTAATTAATGTATGAAAAATTTACAGTTTCTCTTTCATCAATTTTTATTTTATTATTTCAAATTTGGTTCTCTGTAAAGCACAAAATATCTCGTATTTATATAAAAAGAAAAAATCATGCATTTAAGAGTTTAAATGTGTAGTCTTAGATTTTTGTTTAAGGGCAATATTAATGTTAACTGAGAGCCAAATTTAGACAAGTTATATGATGTAGATATTCCTTAGATTAGATTATTTTTTTCCCGACAGCCGAGCCGAGATCGTAGTGAACAGTCCAAATCCATTCCAGTTTAAATCCGTCTAATAATGCCATAGGTTCATGTTGTGCAGTGTTTCTTGAGTAAAAATATATGAGCAACAAGCATTGCATTAACTCTGCATAAAGGAAGATCGTGATTTTTTTTTTGTATTTTTAGGAAAATTTTGAATGGTTTCGAATGCATACGTAAGCATACATTTTAAAACGTTGTTTTCAATACAAAATATCAGTCGCCTTCATACAAAACTCGCTCGCAAATAGCAAGGGTGATAACTTGATAAGGCAATAATTTGACGGGAATGTAAGTCAACATTACTGCCAATAGTTTTCCTATTTGGGCTGGAGTTATATCAACAGGTTAAAGACCAAGTCAGGTAGTAATTGTAAAGTTACGTGCCTATGACACCTGTCTCGCTGCAAGATACTATTCAGTATTTCTCGGTAATTGCATTTGAATTGAAACTATTCATGTAGGTGCATACCAGGCGAGACAAAAACAGTTCAAATAAAAATTACTATTCTTAATACGACGGGCACTTTTGCGGTATTCACGCGTATTTTCATTTAGGTTGTTTCACGTTGTTTATAATTATCAGTAAGTAGAGGCCCGCCAACTTCGTTCGCGCCAAATAAAAGTGAGTTATATATTTTTTGCTTCTCCGTAGTTGGGTAAAAAGTATCCTACAACTACTCTTGACCCAAAAAAATTAAATTGGTCCAGCCGTTTAGGCGTGATGTGACGACAAAATGTGATTTTTAGGGTTCCGTACCCAAAGGGTAAAAACGGGACCCTATTACTGTCCGTCCTAGTCCGTCCGTCCGTCCGTCCGTCCGTCTGTCACCAGGCTGTATCTCAAGAACGGTGATAGCTAGACAGTTGAAATTTTCACTGCAAAGCCGCTATAACAACAAATACTAAAAATAAAATAAAATAAATATTTAAGGGGGGCTCCCATACAACAAACTTGTTATAGATTATGGTACGGAACCCTTCATGCGCGAGTCGGACTCGCACTTGCCCAATTTTTAAATTTTGGTTGGCGCACTTTGCAGACACCTTTCTACTGAGCCGGCGGTTACGGGTTCGAATCCCGGCCGGTGCAAATATTTGTGTGATGAACTCGAATATTTGTTCTTGGGTCATAGATTGATCATTGTCACTTCAAAAAACAAAAGTTGTCTCTTCGGTGGCCAATAGTTAACAGCGTATTATGTTTTTAACACACAAGCCAGAAACAGAAAAGCTACAAGCTAGAAAGGGAAACGTCGTTTATGCTAGTATAATTTTGATCGGAAAACTACTACTGAAAAGACGCGAACCTAAATCTGACAATGACCCGGATGTTATCTATATATGTATTTATATATTATGTATATCGTCGTCTAGTACCCATAATACAAGCTTTGCTTGGTTTGGGATTAGGTCGAATTGTGTATGATTGTCCCATAATATTTATTTAACTATCTTTGTACCAAAATTGGCTAAAATCTGTCTAGCCATTTCAAGGACAAAATACATATTATTGCATCGCACTGTTGAGAATTTTCCTAAATTAATTACTAATTTCATACAAATAATAGTTTTGGATGTATTACGGCTTTATTTCGTTTTACACTTTAACCAATACAACGTAGGTTTCAAAAGGGCATAGTGTCAAGACTTTGAAATTCGACAAAAAGGCGTCTTAGGTCAAAGTTATTATGACTTTCCTTCCTTTCCTTAAAAACATGTATAGCGACCGTATTTTTTTATTAATTTATTTTGTCATATCAGTGAATAATAATTTAGTCGAAATCCGTAATTATTTTCTTTTACAAACTATAGTTTAATAACACAATTATAAACTGTTTGTCTACTTGGTTTTTAGTTTTTTCCTCATAATATTTATTACACACCATTTCTCGACAATTTACGCATAAAAAGCGGTTTAAAATTGACATGCACTTGACGGCCGTCCGACCTGCGCCAGCGCCTGTTTTATACCACTTGGCAGTTATTTGCGCTATTTTTAGGGTTCCGTACCTACGTCACGTCAGTCGGCAAAAACGGAACTCTTATAGGATCATTTTGCTGCACGTTCGTATATCTGTATTTCTAGACCACAGAGGTATCAAGTTTAAATATACTCTACACTCTCTCTCTACTCTAGGTCTACGACGCCCAGGACCCGTTAAAAATCTAAGTTCTAAATCAATGCAATCTCCGTCAAGGCTTCGTTTATAGCGTATATTTTGAAGTTCACAGGGAATCAAAACCTAAAGGGAACTTCCCGTTGTACTAGAATCATGAAATTTGGTAAGACGCATTGCCGTATTCCTAGCATAAGTACCTAAAGGAAATTATCATAGATATAGCACATAGATGACAGGTTATTTGTATTTGGTAAACTAACTGCGAGCTATTTTGATGTATAATCAGAATAATGACAACAGTTTTCTAACTACAAAAGTTAAGTTTGTCCTTAGTACAGTTTATCTTTTCGTTAGAACTATATTCAGCGCTTCCGGAGCCCTCAGTGCGGGAGACCGACTTGCACTTGACTGACTTTTATATAAGTTCAGTGGGATGGTGCAGATACAAAATTCAACATTTCTAATAACATAATTTGAGATCGCGCGTAATTTGCAAAACGAAATAAAAGACATTAGGTGAAAAGTATTTTCAATAAAGAAATATCATGGCAGTATAAATTATGTACAAAGAGTGCGGCCTTCGCCAACAAACTGCATCGCAGTTTGGCGAAGCATGTAAAGTGTACCAGTTTGTATTTTTTTTAGCATAATAAAAAAAAATATAGATAGTTCATTTTTTGAAAGAAATATGGTAAATAAACCTGGAGCACGCTCTTTGTCCCATAAATGGCAGTTAACATAAAATATCTATGTACGCGAATAATTTCCATGTACCCTTACAACTTGCATGTAGGGCAGACGCATAATTTACCTATTAAAACTATCCGAGTTACTTGATCTTTAACCTGTCGATACGACACGAGCTGTTTTGGAATAAACTTGCAATAAAATCTGACACGCCGTAGGCTTGCTACTAAATTTTACTACACCCAATCTGATTTAGGTTCGCCGGGACAATAGAGTGCTAAAATGTCTGATCAAATCGGCTTCTTTTCATGAACTGTCAAAACGAGCGAAAAGGGACAGTACGAAATTTCATTGCGGCTCCACCGGCTGTGGAGGGCACTTACAAATACAAATACAAATCGTTTATTTGTTCAACATAAGTGCATGTAAATAATACAGGTATGACAATTTTATTTCAGTTCCACTATGCTGAGCCGTTAGGCATACAAATATTGTAAGTAATTAATAGAGTACAGGGAAGTTGTGCTCCATTAATTATTGTCTAACAAAAAATCACTTATTTTATAGTAAGTACGCTTTTTCTGCCAAGAAATTAAATAATCTATTTTTGAATTCTACTATATTTTCTACATTTACAATGTCTGTTGGGATTTTATTATAAAGTTTAGGGACCATTCCCAGTATACTTTTCTGAAAAAGAGCGGTTTTCGAGGACATTCCATTTATTTTATTCCTAAGTCGGGTACTCCTAAAACTATTAAATAAATGTAGATTAGATCTTGCGAAAATTGCAACTTCAAATATATACAAGCACGGGAGTGTCAATATTCTTAATTTCTGAAAATATGGCTATGGCTACTTCGCTGCGGAAGCCCATACTTCGGGCAACTTCGCTTCGCCCAACTTCAGTTTACTTCGCGAGTAGTAGAGGTAAGGTCAAAGAAAATGTCAACGGTTTGACACTGACATATGTGTCAGAATTTGAATGGGTTTGATACTGACATGTGTCAAAATTTCAACGGTTTGACATGGAGAAGTGCCAACCATTAACATTCTTTTTTAATAAGTTTCGAAGGCAAATTTCTCTTCAACCACTATTATTAAGAACTGTCAAATTGACAATTAAAAAAAAAAAACAGATAAATCATGGTCGAGATAACCACGGCCTTTCCTGCAGGAAGAGCGCAGGCCGCTTTTCCCGCCACGCTTGTCTCAACGATGTAATCCGTCGGGCCCTTGCCAGCGTTAACGTGCCAGCTGTACTAGAACCACCTGGCCTCGCACGTGACGATGGCAAGAGACCCGACGGAATGACCCTCATTCCATGGCAAATGGGACGGCCTCTCATCTGGGACGCTACTTGCGTAGACACCCTGGCTCCGTCCCATTTGTCCAGTACGTCGCTGAGAGCTGGCGGGGCAGCGGTTTGCGCTGAGGCTGCAAAGCGCCGCAAATATGTAGGTCTCTCTAATAACTTCATATTTGCGGCGTTCGCAGTGGAGACACTCGGACCGTGGAGTCCGGACGCCCACAAACTTTACTCCTGAATCAAAAAAAAACTTTCCGAATGTTCTTCGGACCACAGAGCTGGCTCATTCCTCGGCCAAAGGATTAGCTTGGCTATTCAACGGGGGAATGTAGCCGGCATCATGGGTACCCTGCCGCAGGGCCATGATCTGGGGGACATCGGTTTTGTTAGTTAATTTTTATTTAGGTTAAGTTGTGTACTGTTAATTTTTACTTGTGTTTCGTTTACAATGTATTTAGATTTATGTAAGTTCCAGATAATTTAATGATCCGAAGTTCGTAGATCGTTATAGCAAGGACTATCGAAATAAAATATAATTCAATGGTCTTCCGAAAATTGTACCAAACCTATTGGCCTCCTTATTCTTCAGCGTAAAACTATACGTATACTATGTGTACTTAGAAGCTTTCTAAGTATGTATTTTCGAAAATAACATTAATGGTAAACGACACATACCTTATTTATAGGGACCACAAGAAATTAAGAGGCCTTATTCCTTTGAAAATGCTGATTGTTTTTGTCATTTTCTCTATGATTAAACATGTTATTTATCATATTATTGATGTTACTACCTAGAACAGGGCTAATGGGATTTATTGCTATATATTTGAAATCTACAGTTTGAATTTTTCATTGATAATTTTTGTTTCAAAAACTACTCGAAATTGACAAAATTCACGCGGAAATTTAGTTTTTTTAACTTATTTTCGACTGCACGCAATAAAAGCATGAAATAGCTATGTTACTACCTAGAATTCCGGGGAAAGTATTATTCACTTCAAGAAGTTGGTTGAAATTATCAATATATTTGTCATAATAAGAAAAAAAAATTTAAAGTAATAAGGCCTCTTAAGAAAAAAAAAATCGCTTATGTTTAAACATTTGGTTTACGTTGGCAGACGTTACTGCTTTAATAAAAATGATTAATTTGCGTGTAGCACATCGTTACTATCGATTCTCAACAAATTTGAGACGATGGTGCCGATTATAAAGTCTAAAGCTTTACGGTAGATGGCGCTTCGATGCCACACTAAGGCATGTAGAAGCAACTGGTTTAAAAATTCAATGGCTCTCGCATCAGGTTCGGTGGTCCAATAGGTAGAACGCCCGTGTTGGCCCGGAAAGCCGTTGGAGACGGAGGTTCGAACCCTGCCTGAACCGTTATAATTTTCAACTTTTCGCTTCATTGTAAACTATCAAGAACTCCATTGCGTCATGGCGAACAAAATAATACGTTCTTTCATAGAATTTGAAAACATTAAAACTGACGACGCGGTTGACACAGTGGTTAAGCAACTGCCTACGGAGCCGACGGTCCTGGGTTCGAATCCCGGCAAGGGCAAATATTTGTGTGATGAACTCGAATATTTGTGCCTGAGTCATGGATGTTATTTGTATTTAAGTATGTATTTATCTATATAAGTATGTTTATCGTCGTCTATTGTCCATAACACAAGCCTACTAGAGCTTACTGTGGGTCTAGATTGATTTGTGTGAGGTTTTCCGATATTTATTTATTTTTATTTATTCTTATTTATTTATTTAAAACTCTCTCTATTGTACCTGCCTAAGGTTTGGCACTATTGACAACATTTCAAATTTTCAAACAGTAATAAGTTTAAACTAGTTTCATTATTTTATTTTTACAGAACCCAAAACTGTTATTTTTATTTGGTTTTACGGGCGAGTTTTAAAAATATTCAAAAACAGGTGACAGCAGCGTCGCGCCGTCTAAGAATAAGCACTCAAATGACGAAAAATTACAGTCACAAAGTACAAAAAAAAAACAGAGTTACAATTTCCGTACCTGCTAAAATTTTCAGCTCTGTGACTAGGCTCCTACGCTCTTATAGGAACTCAAACGGATTTTTAATCATAGGTCGGAATATTTTCGATTTTTTTTTAATGCTATATTTATTTGACTATCGTAGAACGGCCTGGTTAAAAAATCTAATATTGTTAATTATTATAAAAGGAGAGAATTTAGACATTGAGATTCAGACAATTTAGGCAGCTTGAATATAGATCTTTAAATGCCATATTCGCCTGACCTTTTCTTTCTTTTACAATAATTGTTCCACGAATGCTTGAAAAATTGTGTCATATTAATGAAATGACGTCTTTATAACTCTTTTTCATACGAATTGTGTAGTGGTTAATATAAACGTCACAATATAATACTTGTAGTTACTTATTACGATTGTTAATCATTTTTTGTATCACTTTTAATAGTTTTAATTAATGAAAACGACAGCATAATAACGAATAAAGGTTTATGCTATTTATATTTATTATTGCTTTTAAAAAACTGTCGTTTAATTGCTACCTAATGTTAGACATTTTCAATTAGCTTTTTTAAGTAATAGGACTTTAATTACTGTTATACTTTCAGTGTGAATGGCATTTTGAAGTGTGCTTATAAATACATGATTACTTAATAGGTTACTTATTATACCTGCGAACTTCAAGTCGTCTGAATTGAAAATAAGTAAAATATAATAATACCCGCCTTCACCGAAAAGAAATCATATTCCTGGGAACAACTTTACTAAACGAGTTATTAAAAAAAACACTGCAGTGCTGTGCTCGCTATGGATGTGTATAATGTTTGAGGAGTTCCTTAGATTTCTCATATATTGCGTCATCAAATCTTCACCAAAATAATTTTCCAAACAGGTCTACTTAGTGATGTAATTTTGAGGTAACCAACATTGAAAAAATAAATAAATTGCGAGTCGGACTCGCGAACCGAGGGTTCCGTTCGAACTATGAAACCGCTGCATACTTTTTTAATGGGATCAAATGTCTATATGGACTACGTAGATACATTTAGAGTGTTTTAAGAGTCTGAAATTACTGTTAAAGTTCGACATTCCAACTGAGCGCTGAAACCGTTCCATACAATTTGCGAGGCTGGGAGGACATGACCCGTAAAGGTAACGATATATGGTAAAAGTTACCATTTTGACTAAAAAAATATTTTAAAATTTGCTTACGTTTGCAGATAAGCGCTCGAATATTTCAAAAGCGTTTTGTTTTATTTTTCTTAATTTTATTATATAGCTCTTTTTATTTATATAATCATAGTATGTTGTATAATTCAACATCAGTTGACAACCCTTTTTTTGAAAAGTCAGTTGGCGTACGACACTAACTCAAACGACAGCAGATAAAATTTATCGACAAATACTTGTACTGGTAAACGCAGTATATTACGCATCTACTTTACGTGTCACAAGCTCTAGTTTCACCTAGAAGGATAATGCATTATGCTCAACAAGCTCTATATAAACTTACTACCTTTTAACACGGAACAGTGTTGCTACACTGCTTCAGACATTACCATCCTATTAGTGTTGTTATACTCCATTCCAGATAGGATTAGACGAAAGGAAAAATAGTGTTTTTATAATGGAATCTTTAGGATAGGTAATTTGACAACATTTCATATTTTAAGACTAAGATTTTATTAATTTTCTGTATTCCGCTTAGGAAGAGGGCGTAATCACTGTTTTTATATTTTTCCTGAGACTACTAATTATTTTATCATAAATATATTTATTAAAATTTAGGCATACTTAAATGTAGTAACTGCAAAATTATGAAACAATACCTGTCCATTGCTTTAGTCTGGTCTAATAAAAAAAAAAACGAATGACGTTGAGCTTGACATTGTTGACAGCTTATTTATTTTCGCGGATAGGTCAAAGACTACAACTCTATCCAGGTATAGTTGTGATAGATTTCTGTATTTTCTTAAATTTCTTTATATTATACAGGAAAAATATCCACCTGTTAGAAATATATGAAATGTTGTCAACTGTATGCCCACCCGGCTTCATCCCATATCATAATGAAATGCTTTTTTAAGAAAAAAAAATCTAGAATTTGAATTTTGAACTAGAGGTTTGTACATATACCGTCAGGTGAAATTGCTAGGAACGAATCGACAGGTTTCGATCGCTGCCAGTGTCAAAGTTACGAGTATCGCGAAACTTTACGGGTAACTGTAGAAGGGGCCTTCGACAACACACCCACAGATACCATCATTAAAGGTATGGAATCAAAAGGTGTAGACGGCACCACAAAAAATTGGGTTCGGAATATGCTCTCGAATAGAACAGTAATACTAACCCTAAATGCCACCACGCATGAATTTCACACCAAAAGAGGATGTCCACAGGGAGGGGTCTTATCACCACTTCTGTGGACTCTAGCGGTGGACCAACTCCTTGTTCGAATGGCGGCCAGGGATTATGACGTACAAGGATATGCCGACGATATCTTAGTCATAGTCAAAGGACCCTGCCTTAACACAATCTCGAACATCATGCAAGGAGCTCTCAACACTATCTGTATATGGTGCAGAGAAAACGAATTGTCTATCAATGCAAACAAAACCATTATAGTGCCCTTCACAAATAAAAGGAAACTCGACAAGCTAAACACTCTAAAGCTAAACGGACAAACTATACCATTTACAAATGAAGCCAAGTATCTAGGGGTCACCTTTGACCAAAGGCTAACTTGGAACACGCATTTGAACAATATAATCGAAAAAGCGAAAATGGCACTGTGGACATGCTGTCGAATGGCAGGAGCAAGATGGGGCGTAAGACCCAACATTGCTATGTGGCTATACACAGCAGTCGTGAGGCCTATAATAACCTATGCCTCCGCTGTCTGGTGCAATAAGGCCAACCAAAAGACAGAGATCCTAAAAATAAGCAGCCTACAACGCACTGCCTGCATTATTGCAACAGGAGCCCTGTCTTCGACGCCGGGTGCGGCCCTGGACGCACTGCTCGACCTTACACCTCTGCACCTACAGGTGCAGAAAGAGGCCGAGCAGTGCATCTACAGGCTCTGTACGCTGTCCAAGACGAAATGGCGCTCACAAGCACTGAACAAACTAAAGGCTTCAGTGTTCGAAAACAAACTACTGTGCATGCCCTCTGACGACATGCTCACTGAATGTATCTTTACGCAATACTACTCAGTGGAACTACCCTCAAGAGACGAATGGCTAAACGACCAAATGTCTCTAAAAGAGGGCTGCCACATCTGGTATACGGATGGTTCCAAAAAAGGAAAAGATGTAGGATTTGGGGTCTATGGACAGAGACCAAAGCTCAATGCAAGCGTCAGCATGGGCACAGAGGCCTCAATCTTCCAAGCGGAGATCTTTGCCATAAACAAATGCGCAGAGATAAACCTTGACAAGAACATAAGACACTGCCACATATACATCAACTCGGACAGCCAAGCTGCCCTGTTGGCACTGGAATCACTAGAGGTTAAATCTAAACTAGTCCAACTATGCAAAAACAATTTAAATGCCCTAGGCGAAACCAACAAAGTCACTCTTAGATGGGTACCGGGTCACTCCGATATTGACGGAAATGAACGAGCAGATAAACTCGCGAGAGATGGCGCGGACAAGCCCCTTGTCGGCCCAGAACCGTTCTGTGGAATCACAAAACGCCAGGCTTATTCTCTGCTCAACGATTTACACAAATCTAAGGCGATCGAGATGTAGGTGGCTGTGAAAGGACAAAATCACTCGAAAACCCTTATAAAAGGCTTTGTTCAAAAGTTATCTAAAGAGTTACTACAGCTCAAAAGGTCAAAAGTCTGTGCGGTGACTAGAACTCTGACCGGTCACTGCAAGCTGAAAAAACACCTGTCCATAATGGGTATGGAACAGGACGCAACGTGCAGGTTCTGCCAAGAGTCAGAGGAGACAGCTATGCATATCCTCTGCTCCTGTGGACCACTTATGCACAAAAGAAGTATCCACTTAGGGCGACACTTTGTGCCCCCAGAGGAGATACAACAACTCACGGCCCAAAGAATCTGGGAATTCCTGGACTCAACGGGCCTCAGCAGTGAGCTTTAAGACAGGGCTGCCACAATAGATCAATTTTGGTCGATGCGGCACACAAAAGGCCCAAGCGAAAATAATAATAATAATAAAATAATAACATTACGGGTAGTCCCTGATGAAGAACTCCGTACGAGTTCGAAACATGTCGGGCCGTTTCTGAAAATTTCACGTGAGTGTAAACCGCTTAATACATTTGTCAACTATGTCTCACGAAAGTTTAAATAATCATAAGGACATTCTCTTAACCATTTCTAAAATATCGAAAATCAAAATACTTTGTCAATATATCGCTGGCCCAATATTACAGGGCACTATGTTACATTTTTAAAGTAGTCAAAATATACTTCATGTCATTATGACAATGTTCAAATTTGAACTCGTCAAAAGTGTATTATGTCAACTTTTATAACATAATTTGTAAATAATTCAAAAATCTAATTGTTATATACTATAAATAAGGATTTCTATATCCAGCATATATATATATATATATATATAACACCTAAAGAAGCAGAAGTAAACAACAGTTGCAAGAATGGCAACGTTTGGCTCCCCTCGATGACATGTGGTCAGTACAAATGATTTTCGATACAAAGTAATATAAAAAATAAATAAAAATTATATTAAATATTAGACGTTTAAGATGCCTGCTTTGTGACCACCTAGATTCTTATGTTATCTGGAATGGAGTATACTGTTCTAACAGTCTTACAAAGTCCATCTTATTATGCGCTCAGAATACAAGATAAGGAGGGCTAAAAAGAGGTCTGAAGAAGTACTATATTGGAACAGATATCCCTTGTACGGATCAGCTTCTAGACTTGTAGATGGATTAAAATTAATAGATGCGCTTATAGATGCAAAAAACGGTGAACATTGCGGATGATCCCTTACGTACCGGTGCGCGTTAACTTTTTTGGTCTCTCATAACTTTTTAGCCTCTCAGTTGTCTGAGGAAAACCAAGATAAAAATACATAGGTACTTAGTTGCGTCCCTGCTGCAAAAAAAAATAACAATGCTACACAAATCGATCTAGCCCTAGCCCCAATTGAAACACTGCTTTTACTAAGTATATGTATTGGACCACGATATATATTATATACAATAAAAAAATAACATAAAAAAATAACTTAAGATTGGTATAAAATATATCCAAGACTCACAAACATTTCGTCCTATTATTAATGACACCTTCCACCTTTGTCGACAGTCGCATCTATATTTTTAATTACATCGTTATCCAGGGCTGCCACCACGATGAATAAGGTTATTACGTTAGTCGTAAGCTCGGCACGTAAGCCCACTATTAATTAATATCAGCTTAAATGGCAACACGACGCTCTGGCAACTTATGAGATCAAACATTGAGTTTTTCTTGCATTTTATCTTTATTATTATGAATGTCATAATGATATTATTATAGGATTCCGACATTGACGAGCAGTGTTTAAGATGCTTACTTTTTATGATGGCGTGATAGCCTTATTATCCAAGCAATGGTTTGGTTTGCGATTTGCACGCAATGCCTTGTTTTTTTCTAATTTTGTATGGCAAGCTGTCTTGATGTACTTAACTGACAAAAAGTGCAACCAATGTTTAATGCAACTCCAAAATTATATCAAACCAACGGCTAGAGTTCACAAAATGGCTGAAATTTAGTTTAAAGTCACCGACGAGAGGATCACGGCACTCAAGGAAGAATTAAATCGCGGTGGCATATTTTGTTAAGATTATCCGAAGGATTCAATCATCCTAAAATCCGGCAATCTACTTTATTTTCGGGACGGCGACCAGCAGTACATAACGCAAGATTATCCACTTATTAATTTGGCGACGCGGTTGGCGCAGTGGAAAAGCCACTGCCTACTGAGCCGACGGTCCCGGGTTCGAATCCCGGCAAGGGCAAATATTTGTGTGATGAACTTAAATATTTGTGCCTGGGTCATGGCTATTATTTGTATTTAAGTATGTATTTATCTATTAGTATGTATATCGTCATCTAGTGTCTATAACACAAGCCTACTAGAGCTTCCTGTGGGACTATAGATCGATTTGTGTGAGGTTGTCCGACATTTATTTTATTTCTATTTTAAAGTGTTATACTGTCGAGTTTGCGCGGAACAACTCCATCAACATACGAAATATCAGGTCGGGTGTCGTCCATTAGATAGGAGAGCGCACCAACTGCTTGGCGATATGGGAAGTTCTGGACTTCAGCATTCTTCGTGGACACCACGGTATCCTTGACTATCGGAATCACAGCTGCTTTGCGGTTCTGTATTCTGAATCGTTGTAATAACCGTTTCGCATAAACTTTTTGGTAAATTTTGATCATATTTCGTGATTATTTTGAAACATTGCAGCATTTCATTTAGAAACTCAGTTTCGGTGGAGCTTGCCTGCAATGAGTCGATTTTGAAGTTCCCTTTTTAACTTAGTCTTTTCTTCGTCTGTTATTGGTGTCAAGGTCTTCCTTCCCTGGAGAATATATGCTTCTTATATTTCTTTCTCATTATTTGAATTTTGTAGGTACGTTTTATATTCATTGGGTTTTAAGTTACCAAACTGATTTTTATAGGCATTTATTATACATGAATTTATAATCTCTGTTACCACTACAGATATTAAAAGAATAACGTTTATTTAGTTCATGATGGCATTTTTAATTGCAAAATTGGCATTTTTAGTGCACTATATATAAACAATAATTGCTAGGTAACTAATATAAATATAAAAAGAGGAACAGAACATAATGACAAATAACCATTCAATTTAAAAAAGAGATCAATATTTTTTTCATCAAAATCAAAACGCAGTTCGGTAGTGTCCTAAGAAACAACAACTGATTTTATCTCTGTCAAATTCATATGCATTGCTTAATTCAGTTGAATAAAAAAGAGATTTGCTACGAGTAAATAACGGTATTTTGAGAAAGAATTTTAGTATAATTCAGTTTCAGCTAATAGCTTCTAGCCTTAAGTCCTCCCGCACACAGACAGAATTAACACGTACCAGTGCTCATGAATATGAATGCGTACCAATTAAATATGGCGTGGGTGTCGATTCCACCCAGGAGAGATTTGCTACAAGATATTTAGATAGATAGATAAAGCATTTACTTGTTTATTTCAACAAAAATTTAAACATTTAGGTACTTGATTCTATTATGTCCGAAATAAAGATTTTCATTTTTTTTTCATTACATACACATACAGCTGAACTTGAAAAGAAGTCATCTAATGGAGACGGTACTTAATAACTATTAGTTCGGATATCATATTTACAACCCTAAGTTAACCTAATTATATTGAAATAAAAACACCTACAGGAGAAATCATATGTTTCGAAAAAGGTCCGTTGATAGTTAGCTAACTAAGAGCCGCGTTCCGTTCAAGTTCATCACACAAATATTTGCCTTTGCCGGGATGCAAACCCAGGACTGCACAATTAAACCTGAGACATCGCTTATTGGTGTCACCGTATAATTTGTGAAAATCGTGTAAATTTAAATCAATGCTGTCACTAAGTTCCAGTGACAGTAACTAATCGTTTAATTTACAAAATATTTATACTTATAAATTTTACGATAAAAATGATTTTCCCAGACAATTCTCTTCGCGATCTAAATTTTGAAAACCCGTTTTGCGACGACATTTACCGCGCTCACCACTCACCGGTACCCGGTTTTGGCAATAATATATAACTATCTTTTGTAGTTTTAATTAATGACTGATACAGATTTCTCGCCGGGGGTCTAATTAGATTAACATAGATATATATTGGTGATTTATTTATTTACTTATTCATATTTGAACACAGCTGTTGTCTGTTGGCTGAATGTATGTACATATATATGTATTGTATTTATGTATTTATTGTTTATTATATTTATGTATTTATTTGTTTTTTTTTTATGTATATATTATTATTATTATTTTCCGATTTTTGCACCGCCTGATAACAAAATCTTATTTTTACAAGTTCCCAACCCAAAGGTTGTCTGGAAGAGATCGCTCCTTAGCGATAACACCGCCTGTTGTTTACTTCTAATTGTAATTTCTTGCATTGTATTTCTCCTGTATGTTTTATGAGGTGTGCAATAAAGAGTACTTGTATTGTGTTTTATTGTAACACAGCATTGCAGGATACACTGAAAAACAGCTAGGTACATACGTAATTTCTAATGTATGTATAAAAATTACAGACGAAAAACAACGAAAAATACAATAATATTATCCAACTTGATGTTACATCTATATTAATTTTATGGTCGAAGGTATCTCAACTCCGAAATATTGTTTCCAGTCTGTAACGTTTCGGCAATTTTCATTTGGAAAGTGTTTTTTTCTTGAAACCCGTAATATTTTCAAGATTTTATAAACATCGTTTTAACGAATCCCTTAGGTTAGGTTCGTTTTATAATTATTCTGAAATAATAACAGTTTTGGAAAACAAACGCTTTCGGAGAAATTAAAATTTGGCGAACGTTACAGATAGGAAACAAAAAATTGTGTTTCAGATAGATAACTATGGTCGAGTGGTCTATGTATATGGATGTATGTAAACACTTTATTGTACAGTAAACTGCATAGAAACAATTCACGAAGAAAATGAAATTTACAAATGGATGGACATGCCAAAATTACAACTAATTTAATATCTACGTTTATCCCGTACACGTAATTTTACCCAACATCTTGCGTTATTTTACCCGCAAGGCGGGACAAGAGAACGCGTTCGGTACATTTTCACGTATTTGTCAATCAAAATCAGTAGCCTCAGTCGTAAATATGCCTAAATAATGGAAATAAATAAGATCCTCTACGGGCATTTTATCCAACCACTTCGGAAATCGCATTTCTTGTTGTTTTTTAAGAGCAATGAAAATAAAGTGCGTGCTTCTGACCCATGAATGACTTTGCAGAACTCTAAAAATCTGACTAGCTAGGGTTTGCAAGACAGCCAAGCTCAGATATTGCTCAGACAGTTGCCGCTGGCCAAACTTAAGTAGCAGTGGACAGCTAGGGGATATTGCAGGGCTATCATATCTTGTTGCGACTTCGTTTGTCGTACGACTCAGTGTTACCTGTCTTGCTTGCACGGTATTGAAAAGAAAGTGACGGGTAGAATTGGTCGCGCGACAGAGTCCCGTGTTGCGGTTATGCTAGATGTACTGCTAGAACCGATGGCCGTTGGGACAGAAGTTTTAGGAGTGGCGGCCACGTACCGGAAGACACAGCGTGAGTAGGCCCTCAACAAGGTGGACCAATGGCCTGGTTAGGATCGCAGAGAGCAATTGGATGAGGGCGGTGCACGACCGATCGCTGTGGAGAGCTTTGGGAAAGGCCTTTGCCCAGCAGTGGACGTCTATAGAATGATACCTAAATACGATAAAGGTAAAAAGTCGCCTTTTAACTTAACACGACAGAAATAGCTTCATTACTAAAAACCCAGTAAGTACAGCAATCGGAAAAAAACATATTGTTAATTTAAAAATAAATGTCCTTGCACTTGAAATGCCGAATTCGACGAAACTAAAAAAAGAAACAAGTCGCAGGTTGAATGAGAGGCCAATGACCCCGCCTCCACTGGTTTTTGTATTAAGTTACTACACGTACCTAAGTGAAGTGTGCAATTTGATGTCAACTGTACAGACATTGTATGTATATGTATTTGAGCCCGAATTCGGCGAAGCTTTGTGCTATCTCCAGAGCAATTTCTTGGTCTTGTCTTGACTCTTGCCCATAAACTTCCTAGCAGCGTCACTGACTTGTCTAATAGCAAATTCAAAAACTATGTAAAACGTAAACTTCTTCTAAAGCTTAAAACAACAAACAAACTTTAAACACACAAGACTACAAATAAATGATAAAGAATCGTTGGTTGAATCTAAATTAAAGTAATCATGTGTATACTCGTACTTATTTTAACGAGTACCTGTCTAGGTCTTGATAATTTAATTTTACTTATTTTTATACATTTTGACATTGACAATTCTTTTCTATTCTATTTTTTATTTTACACAAACAATCAATAAAATACAGTTCTCATGTGGATTGATTGATTTAATCCAGAACAGCTTTGTAGGCAGCTGCAAACAAAGCAACCGCAAAGTTTGTATGAAAAAGCTTGAAACTCAACGAAGCTCTAGTGCGGAATCTAGTCCAATTATAATTGAAAAAAAAAAAAAATGTTCTATTTTCACAATGAGTTCAATTTATTGCCGTCTGCAAAAACTCCGATTAGGCCTACGCCGTGCTACGGGATAAGGCCTTATCTCTCTTTGAAATCCATATAAAGATACGACCTTTTACTGATACGGTTGTATAGGTTTTTGCGATAAGAATGACAAAACATCAAGCCGAACCCGTTTTAACTGTGAAAATGATCACAACTGGTTGAGGAATTTAAAAACGATTAAAAGGACAGAGATACGCCTTCATCGAAGAACACTCTCGTAAATGACGGATGCCATCCGCCACAGACTTATTTGTAAGTAGACGATTGAAGTACATGTACACACAAAAGAAGAAAGAAAGAAGAGAGAAGGTATGGCTTAATATTATTTTGTTTGTACTTACGCTCCACTCTTAGCATCAAACTACAAGAATTTCCGATTGTACCGTATTGAGCTGATAACTTGAACAGATAACTTTCCAGGATTAAACAAGCTTAACCTAACCTAAATTTAATGATCTCAGAATGATAGCTATCGATTAATGCCAAACAATACGTTATGCCAATCAATTTTATGCCAGCTGATAGGATCCCGGCGAAGATCAGCATCAGCACCTAACTGTGCACTGTTTTTTAAAATCTGAAGTACATATATCACGCCTCATTTTTCCATACAAATCGACTCGTTCTCGCCTGTTTCCTCCTCCAAATCTTAACCAATCTTTACGAAATGGGAACTAAATGGCAAGGAAATGTTCTATGTCGGACCGTTTCGATATTTGCGCCAATTATTACAGATTTTGTGTAGTAGCCGTCTGTTTTTAGCCAAATTTCGCCGTAAACGGACGCCTAGTAAATCACTATCACTATATAGTATAAAACAAAGCCACTAACTGCTGTCTGTCTGTCTGTCTGTCCCTATGCTTAGAACTTTAAAACTACGCAACGGATTATGTTTTTTTTATTTTTTTATAGATAGAGTGCGTCGAGAGGATTGTTTATATTATGTATATATTATAATACATGCATAACTTATCAGCATTGCACCCGTGCGAAACCGGGGCAAGCCGCGAGTTCTATAATAATTTACAGTGACAGGCAGGACTGAGTGACTGGGAAGTTAATATTGCAGTTATAATGTTAGCGTATAACGTGTCTTATAAAACATAATAGGCTAGTTGACCCAGTTTTGAAATATATTTGAAATGGTTAATAATGATCTTACTAGCTCTAAAAAAAATGTCTTATATTTTTGTGAATGCTGGAAAGCTAAATTTATTTATTTATTTAAACTTTATTGCACAAAAGAAAAACTTAACGTACAAAAGGCGGACTTAATGCCATGAGGCATTCTCTACCAGTCAACCTTAGGGCAAAGCAGAGAAATTGTAGGCGGTGCATCAGACAACATAATTACATATAATTAAAATACTCATATTAGGTACATACATACATATAATATACATATATATAAATAGATACATACATAAATATATACGACGATGAAACAAACCAAGCAGATATACTATGAGACTTCAGTTCTGCCAGCAAAGAAACTTCGCACGGCCCTTTTAAATGCCAACTTACTCGGAGCCTGTTTGATTGTGAGAGGAAGACCGTTCCAGAGGCGAGCCACTTGCAAGGAGAAAGAATTAGACATGAAACCAGTACGGTGAAGAGGAATAGAAAGGGCAAGATTGCCGGAAGAGCGAAAATTACGGTTACGAGTGGATTCAACATAGCAGAAAAAGGTTTTCAGGTATTCAGGAGCTTGTGGATCATTGAGTATTGAAAAGAGAGTGCAGAGCATACGAATATTGCGTCGTTGACGGATGGGAAACCAGCCAAGCTGAGAGCGGTAAGAAGAAACGTGATCATATTTACGGAGACAGAAAATAAAGCGAATACAATTATTAAGAAGTCGATCCAACTTATCAAGAAGATCCTCATTTAAGTCCGGATAACAAACATCACCATAATCAATTATGGGTAGTAATAGTGCATTTACAAGCAATACCTTAGTTTTGATAGGCAAGAAATTTTTCAGTTTGTTGAGAGCATGAAGCGAGCCAATGACTTTCCGGCTAATTTCACCTACCTGCACCCTCCAGCTCAGTGTGCTATCTAAGTGAACACCTAAGTCCTTAACACTAGAACTAAAAGGAATAGGCGTTCCGTTGAAATTTACAGGAGTTACAGAATCTTGGTTAAGTTTAGCAAGCTGACGAGAGCTGCCAATGATAATAGCCTGACACTTTGAGGGGTTTACAAACAGACCAAATTTCTCAGACCATTGTTGGATGTGTAAGAGATCCAGGTTTAATTTGTTAATTGTGTCAGTAATATCAGACACTTTACATTGGTCGTAAAGTTGTAAATCGTCAGCATAAAGATGGTAAGAACAGCGAAGACCAGGGGTGATAAAGTTTACAAAAAGAGAAAATAATAAAGGAGAGAGAATTCCTCCTTGAGGTACACCAGTGGCAAGGTCGCACCAATCAGACAAAGCCCGATCTACACGGACTGCCTGCTGGCGCCCACAAAGATATGAAGCAAACCAGCCAAGAGCAGAAGAAGACACATTAAGATGGCTGAGCAAGGCAAGTAGGATCTCATGGTCAACAGTATTGAAAGCGTTAGAAAAGTCAATGAGAACAAGTAGGTACTGTGACCAATTGATCCTCCATGCCCCGCCTAACATCTTCAGTCACTTTGAGAAGTGCAGTACAAGTACTGTGGCTGGGACGAAAACCAGACTGAAAGGGGCTCAACAGTTTGAAAGAGTGTATAAAGCTAGAAAGTTGCTTGTGAGCCACCGCTTCAGCAATTTTTGATAAAAAAGGGAGAATTGAAATTGGCCTAAAGTTACTAAGTGATGTGGGGTTGCTAATTTTAGGTAAAGGAATAACGAACGCGCGACGCCAGAGAGAAGGAAAGTCACCATTAAGCAGCGAGGAGTTGATGATATCGGTTATTATGGGAAGCACACAGTCCAGGACTGATACCACCATATAACGCCCAATATCATCACAACCAACAGCTTTCGATTTAATTTTATTGATAATTTTTTTAACATTAGCGTCAGAAGTGGGATAGAAAGAGAAGATATCAGAGACAGCAACGGGCATTGATGAAATATCAGAAAGAGTACTACTCTTAACATGATAATCAATGGAGGCGGAAGTAGAAAAATGTCTGTTTAAATCGTTTAGCGAAAAGGAAGTGCCATCGAAACCGTTACTAGGTTTACCTAGACCAAGCGACTTAACAAACTTCCAGACATCGGCCATCGAAGAAGAGGATACGTTCTGGTGAATGAATCGGCGCTTCGCTGTTCGCACCATCTGGTTACATCGGTTACGAGCTGCCTTAAAAATAGTCCAATTGTCGTCAGTACGGTCACGTTTAAAAGTTCTGAAAGCACGGTCCCTCCTTCTCATAGCCATGCGTACGCCCTCAGTGATCCAAGGAGCAGGGGGACGCCGAACTCTAACGGGGTGCAGTGGGGCATGGGTGTCAAATAATTCTAAAATAGCAGAGTTAAACAAAGAAACTTTGGTTTCAACTGTAGGTGCAGATAACACAGGGGTCCAGTCAATGCTTCTTGCATCACTCAAGAGAACGTCAGTATCAACTTTATTAAAGTTGCGCATCAAAACCAAGGCAGGCTTACATTTAGGTGGTATAATTTTGTACGAAGCAAACAACAAGTCATGATGGGAGAAGCAGGGAGCTAACAGCTGACCATGCTTTATTACATCATCAGGCGAAGAAGTAATTATAAGATCCAACCACGTGTCAGAGGTCGCGGTGTGATGGGTAGGATCAAGAGGTAAGATAGAGAATTTGACAGACCGAACAATTGATTCAAATTTATCACGATGTGCGGAATTAGTGCAAAGGTCGGTATTAAAATCTCCCATAATTATGTGATGTGTGTAATCCGAACTTATGTACTCAAATACTTGCTCAAGTTTAGAAAAGTAATCAACGGTTGGGGGACAGTAAACTACACCAAGAACGGCCTTGACTCCTTTAATATTCAGTTCGAGAAATATCCATTCCGCGGAGCTAGAATAAAGGGACGGAGAGGTATTTAAAATTTTGTACGGAATGGAACTTTTCAAATAAATGGCCACACCACCGCCACCCTTACCTGTTCGATCGTTCCTAATCAGAACATATCCAGGCAAAGCATACGATGTCGAGTCTAGCGTGGGCTTCAACCAACTCTCCGATACTAGTATTGCATGGATATATTCAGACTGAAACGTATCAATCAAACCAGCATAGTGAGATGGGATGCTTTGGGCGTTAATATGGCACACGTTGAAAAAACAAGAATTCTGAAATTCATTAGATAAGAGTTCACCTAAAGTATGAGAAGTGTCAAGAGAATTCAAAGACAGAAAAGCAGCACTATCATCACTGGCAGAAAAGAAAATTTCATCATCGGACATAAACAATAAATATTACAAATATAAATATATATATATATATATAACAGTATTATAATAGTATTACAAAGATACTTGTCTTTATAACACACAAAATCCTGCTCATCCTGCCGGTTTACCTGTGAGAGATAACAAAAGTCATAATAATTTGCGGTTAAAACAAAAAAAAAGCAAAATTAAAATAGCAACAGGCGGTATTAAATGAGACTCGAACAAACTTCAGTCAAATAGAAAAAGAAAACAAACGTCAAATGACAATTCAAAGTGACACTGACAACATAATAACCTATAATTACACTAAACAGTATACACGGATCAGATTAAGTAAGCTAAAACAAGAAAGTGGGTACATGAATGAAAGTATAAAAATGGACGCCAATTATGTCATGTATAGCTGTAACTATGTATACGCGTGCTGCTATGACGATGTTATACAAAGAAACGGAAGAAAACACTATACGAAATAAAATACTGAACTATAACGCGACACGACACTTCAGACCTAAGGTGCTGGTTTTGCGGCACGCCGAGACCTCCCAGACTGGCCACTGGCGCCAGGCACGCTCTCCTCTTCGGCTTCAACGGGGTCAGCATCGGCGTTAGGCGTCGAAGATTGCGGCAACAGCTTCGTATGAGATCCCTTCAGACGGACAATGTCCACCTCGGACTCGAGGCGTTCACGCACACCATTGGGCAATTTAACGAAGATGTTGCCGTCTAGCGACCAGCAGCTCCTCATGCCAAACACCTTGCGTGCCTGAATTAACAATGTTTGTCGCTGTACTGTGAGGAATTCAGAAATGGCATATGTCGTTCCTTTGAAGGCGGTCTTCTTACTCCAAACTGAAGACTTGATGGAAATATCTCTGAATCGCACCAGGATGGGCCTGACACGGTCCGATGATGACTTGCCCAGCCTGTGGCAAGCTTTAAATGAAGCCTTAGAGATGCCGGGTATCTTCAGACGCTCAGAGATAATAGAAGCAATTCTATTACCAACATTCTCATCCGCATCCTCGGGGACTCCATTAAATAAAAGGAATTTCCTTCGATGCCGCATTTCAACAACATCGTGACACTTACTGAGAGCAATAATTTGCTCCCTAAGCAGCTTCAACATTGTAATAGTTTGCTCCTTGAAAGCGGCAAATTCCTCACTCAAGACATTCAGAGTTACCTTGACTGCAGGGGCCCTGGTCAGCTTGGATTCAAACTCGGAGAACATCCTGAGCACAGTGGTTTCGAGGTTTTTTTGTGATGCAGCAATATCCAAATAACTTGCCATTGTTGTTGACTTTTGAGGTTATAGTGTTACAACTGTCAGAACCAGCAGGATTTAACAGTGAATTTATAAAGAAATTAGTGCATGTACTGTGCTGCTAACATTTGTACAGTAAATTTAGAAGTTAAGTTCAAAATAAAAGCGGTAAAAACTTGGTAATGTATTAATTTTAAATTTATTTCAATATATGCTCTAAATATGATGTGTAACTTGTTTTATGTCTACCGCCCAAAAAACAAACTAAATTGTATCAAATGAAAGTTCGAAATTTCATGAACAGTCAAAAACGCCGTCCGCCATTTTTGCCTTTTGCTAATCTATGGCGTGACGTAGATATACCTGTAAATATTCGAAATTCGACCGTCGTATAGTGCCATTCCGCTCACTCCAATATAGATCGAGAGGGACGGCACTATTCGAAGTCGTCAAAGTAGACTTTCAGTTTTCTTTACAGGACCAATGACGTCACAATCATAAGCGAAAATGGCGGACAGCGTTTTAAGCATTTCATAATAAAGATTGAAAACCATATTTTCAAATTCAATTTTATCAGCCATCTTTTATTTTTATGAATTGTAAAATATATATTTAGGTTTCCTTTGCTAAATACTATACGGAAAAAACATTAGTTTATGACAATTTGACATGAGTCAACTAGCCTATTGCCCAAAACAGTAAAAACACCATGGCATGAGTACCTAAGCAATGGCGATTTTAATGAACTTCATAATATCAATATTATTCCAATTCTACTGGTTGAGGCAATAACTTACCATTAGACGGGCCACCCACAAATATAAAAACCGTAGTACACGACACTCAAGACATAGCAAGTGTGAACTATTTTACTAAACTGCTTTACATTCTATTGTCCAAGCTATAAAGACTGCAAGATGCTACGAAGTTTATTGGCTGTTACACCCTTATAACTTCGCACTTAACTGTTTTAAATTTGAAAAAATGACGTATGTGCATAGGAAACTAGTATAAGTTACGTCATTTTAATTAAGGGGAGTGGTGTAGTGCAAGTCACTTAAGAATTCCGATTCATCGTTTTTTAATTAAAGTTCGGAGCCGGCTGTTGCGAGCTACTTACTTATAAATTAGATGTTAGTACGCTTCGCTTGGGTCCTACTGCATTTATCTCCTTTGATCTAATACGTGAAAACCACAAAACACATTCGGTAGAAATTTAAAAGTAAATATTGTGACCAAGATTCCATTGTGTTACGTCCATTATATTGTTTCATAATGGCTATTCGTTTATAATGTTACTCAAAGGCTGAATATAATAAAAGTAATAATGTTATTAAAACTATCGTGGGACATCTTTACTAATTATAAAAACGGTATAAACTCACGTAAAAATTGTCAGGAACGGCCCGACATGTTTCGAACTCATTTGGAGCTCTTCATCAGGGGTAGCATCATTAGGGGTAGGGGGGGTAATGAGTTCGAAACATGTCGGGCCGTTCCTGACAATTTTTACGTGAGTTTATACCGTTTTTATAATTAATAATAAAAGTAAATAAATATTGAAGGACAATCTCACAAATCGACCTACTTGGTCCCAAACTAATCAATGCTTTTACATACTATGGGTATATAACATCCATGACCCAGGAACTAAATATTATACGAAACATTTAAAAAAGGAAGATGAAACACTGTTTTATAACGTGTTTCATCAATAAAAACCTCACGAAAATCATCCGAAAAGTGTTTACAATTTTTCTAAATCCTTTCTACATACAAAACTGCTAAATATATTTCTAGGATTGCCCAGAAAGTCAGTCTTTTCTTCACAAAATTGATGAAATCCTAATTTATTAAAAAATTACAAAAACAGGTAGGATAAGGTCATCGAGCTTTTTCCTTTCTTTGATTATGGAGATAAATGTTCATTTATCTCGTTTCAGTCATTCAAATCACACGATAATCTATAACATATATCTATCAGCCACGGAAGTCCACTGCTGAACATAGGCCTTTCCTATAGCTTACCGAAAAGTCAGATACTGTGCGGATAGCATTCACCATTCGCGGGCATCTGAATAATAAAATAATAATAATAAAAATGCTTTTATTTTCACGTCACAAAGGATAACAGGATATAAAATATAAACATTGACAAAATGATTGGCTACTAACAATTAGATACCTTTTGTGAGAGACTGGAGTCCGAACTAGGTGGGTCCGAATCAATATTTACAGTTATGTAAAATCTGGATCAATACTTTTTTATTCATAGATAAAAAAATATCGGTGCTAAGTAGAACAAATCTACGTTTTACATTAAATTTATCTCCCTATACACCTTATCTGGATTTAGTTCCAGAGCTGAGTAAACCTTCGTTAATGTTTATTACATGTTTCAAACTTGTTAAACACTATTATAATACTAGTAACTATTCAGGCTCTTAATCCGTTCAAAAATGCTCATTGTTTTAGACATTTTTCTTTATGATCAAACACATTTCTTAACATATTATCAATGTTACTACTTAGAACATTGTTAAATATTGGAAACCTGCAGTTTGAATTTATCATTGATTTAAAGAACTACTCGAAATTGACAAAATTCACGCAGAAAACTGTTTTTTTTCAACTTATTTTCGACGGCATGCAATGAAAAGATGAAATAGCTATGTTACTTTCTAGAACTCAGGGAAAAGTATTATTCACTTTAAAAAGTTGGTTGAAATTATTTGTATATTTGTCATAATATGAAAAAAAATTAAAGGAATGAAGCCTCCTTAATTATTGAGCTTTTAATGTTGTATATAAATGCATGGTGACCTTCAAGTGTAGTACTTTCAGCATACGATATTACATTAATAACGTTTTCCAAATGTAAGTTTCCTACTTTAACGGGACCAAAACTTTTTTCATCAGTTGTAGATTTTGACGTGACAACGTCTTAAATTAGGTTGCGCTCGGAGTCACTCATGAAAAAGTGTAACGCCCGCTCACGTCTGTTACGAGGGCCGGTTGTCCCGCTAAAACTCGAGAATGGCTGAACCGATTTGGCTAATTTTAGTATTGAAATATTCGTGGAAGTCAAGGGAAGGTTTAAACGGTGAGAAAATATTGAATAAATGAGTGGGAAATAATAAAAACGATAATTTTATATTCCCATACAAATACAAACTGTTCGTACAGTACCTGTCAAACATATGATGTTTGTTCCGTCGGTTCGGTATTTTTAGAATAATTACATGTAGATCTAGACTAAATAAGGGTTTGGAATCGAAAACATACATGCATAATAGTCTGATTATCGCATATTTAGATTTAAAACATGTAAAATAATGACACTATAATGACATTAATGACACATGTGATGGGTGCGTTCAGAAAGTAACACTTAAAATGTTGTTAGGGAAATTGTGAATGGATATGATACAGATAAATATTCTACCGAGAAAAAGACGTTGTCACGTAAAATCTTCCTTCGCCCGTAAAACAGACTTTACAGGCAACCATTTTTTTTTTAAATAACGTTTAGGAAACTAAGGTAAGTAAGGACCGATAATTAACCGACTACTTTAACAAGTCCACTTCTTATGAAGCACCCACAGCTCGTCATATTTTGAAGTCGGTTAAACTCCGTCAAATAAATCCTCCACGGTAACTATCGTTACAACTTAAATGACATTTATTGGTCCAGCCATTGATTATTGCTGCGGCTACATGACCGCTACACGGCCCTTAAACTACCTTTGATTCTGCCCGCTGGTGAACAGAGGTATATCGGCTGTATTGTAGTAATGGCCGATTAATAAATCTATTGTTTGCTCTTTGGTTTATTGCGACTCGTTTGCTTCGCGGATTAGTATTGGATATTAGGCAGGGACAGAATAAAATACTACAGAAGGTTCTCCGAGGTGAATAACTGCAACCATCACTCATCAGATGCCTGCTGGTTGAGTTTTGTAAATAGATATCATCAATACTTTTTGTGTTCAACTCGCATCTCAAGTCTTTTAAGTTTATTAATAAAATCAGTGGTGGATTTACCAGTCGCAGTCAGCTGAGTAGGCTAGAGCCTAGGGCGTTAGATTTTTGGGGTGGCAAATTTGGGGACCGACTTTTTTTGCTACCTCGTAGAAAAAAACATTTCTGCATGACGGTTTTCTGGTGTTTTACAGATAGAAGTCTGCAAAAAAAAATCTGATGACTTAACTATTTCTTCTGCCTTTTTCCTATGTTAAGTACATGATTGAGGTTTGATTGAAAAAAAAAAAAACTATTTTACTTACAATTTCAACGAAATTGTTAGTTTGTAAAAAGAATCTAGGACATTATAGAGGCCAGGGCGGCAAAAACTTTACACCCTATACTTGAATAAAATGCTCAGGGTCCTTATCATATCACTAAATGGCTTCCTGATCTTACTACAAGTGAAATGACATGTATTGGTCCAACCTGTGGCTAGATGACCGCTACACGGCTCATAAACTGCCTTTGATTCTGCCCGCTGGTGAGATATTATATTGGCTGTATTGTAGTAATGGCTAATGAATAAATCTATTATTTGTTCTTTAGTTAGTATGAGTACTGTACATTGGATAATAGACATAGAAGTAGCCTATACGTTTACAGAAGATTTTCTCGTTTGGTCCTCGCAAAAGCCATTTTATGACCGTATTTAAGCACCTCTAGCACAACTGTGATACGTGACTCTTTCTCCGGCGAGATATTTGTCTATCTCTTTCTGTGCAGTACTGTGAGAGTGTGACAGATGACGCTATGCCACGCGACAAGAGTCGAGAAGCTTAGTTGTGCTAGAAGGGCAGTTCTGAAATGATTAGTAAATTAGTGTCAACTATAGTCATTATGATAATAGCTAGCTGACTTCGTTCTGTCTAAAGCTGATTGAGGCAGTTTGCGTACGCGCAGAAATGGATCTAGCTGTCCCTCTCTTTCTCTAATTATTTATACGACAAACTGTTTTATTGCTATTTATAGGGAATCATGTTACTGTGTTTTTCTGCTGGGGGATCCGCCCCCCAACTCCCTGGTATATTGTTCGTCTCTTTCTGTCGTTGTCTAACTATTTTTATCATTATCTTTCTACCTCTCTATTTCTTTTACAGATTGTTGTATGAATTTTGTCAATAAATTATCTTTGTAAGTGAAAAATACTTTTCCCTGTGTTCTAGAAAGTAACATGCTTTTATTGCGCGCAGTCAAAAGTTGAAAAAGACAGTTTTCTACGTGAATTTTGTCAATTTCGAGTAGTTTTTGAAACAAAAATGTGGCGTTATCTGGGGAAAGGGACCTTATTGTCGGTTCTAGTTGCCGAGATAATCGCGTTTAAAGTAAAATGTCAAAATATTCAATTTTTCTTTTTTTACTCTATATTAATAAGCAGGGTCTAAAATGTAATCTGACAAAGACACAAGTTTGTAAATCGATTTTTTAAGACTTAGAACAGCCCTTAAAGTTTAGTGAAAAAGGGACCTTATTGTCGGTGCCCCTCTTGTATGCTTTCTGTGAGCTCGGTATCGGTTTGAGAGACGTGTCGGTACTTGTCGGCGCGTCAAAGGATAATTATTGATCATTAGGAGTATCCTTGCTCAACTCTCACACTCCCACTTCTTGGGAGTGTGGGGGGAGGGCCTTATCTGTACTATGTACACTAAGGCTACTTCTGTCGCGGCCCGTTACTACGGGCCGGTCTTTCTGGTGACGCGTGGTTGCGACGGCGGTTTCTTAGTTGGTTGGGCCTTCGTGATGTTCCATGATTCCTCGAGGCCCGGGTGGAGCTTTATCTCCTCTTCTTATTTCCCACTGTTGGTGGTGGTGGTGGTGTCGCTGCATCTGCAGCTCGTAGCAGCTCGTGGCGGGATTCATCAGCTTTCCGGAACATTGTGCTGGCCAGTCTGCTGATCTAGGCGTCTAAGGGTTTCCATTTCAGTGCCCTCTGTATATGGTCATTCCGCACGAAGCGTGGGCAATCTGTAATACGTCTCAGTGCCAGGTTTTCTTGGGCTCTCATTTTGTTTCGGTTTGTGGTAGCCACTAGGGCGTACCACGCCGGCGCCGCGCATGTGAGCCTGGACCTCACATACGTTTTGTAGATCCCCAGCTTCGTGCGGATCGGCAGGTTGCTCCTTAGGACTGGTCTCAGCGTAGTTCACGCTGGTCTGGTTCTTGAAACCACTTCTGCTACGTGCTGCTTCATGGTGAGGCCCCGGTCTATGGTGACACCCCGTCGAGGTCGAGGTACCTCACCGTGTGCTTCCATTCCACGTCTTGACCAAACATGTGGAGTGGAGGTGAAGTCTGTTTTCTTCCGGTCATGAAGGCCTGAGTCTTGGTGACGTTGACAGTAAGCCTCCAGTCCTCAAGCCATCTTGGTAGGGCGTCTAACTGGGTCTGCATCTTCCTGACGGCATGGGTGGAGCTGACGGATGCGGTGTAAAAGGTCGCGTCATCCGCGAACAGCCCCAGCTTGACTTCGCCTCCTACCACTGAGATGTCATCGGTGAAGGTTGCGTAGCATGCTGGTGAAAGGCAGCTTCCCTGAGGGACTCCTGCTAGGATTGGGCGCTCCGAGGACAGTGCCTGGAACTTGCATCCGCTCAGGAAGGACTTTATCACCGTTATGATGCTGCGTGGGGCCGTGTTGTTCAACAGTTTGTACAGCAGCCCCTCGTGCCATACCCAGTCGAACGCTTTTTCCATGTCGAGCATGACAGCCACAACATGCTCCTTCTTGTTGCTTGCATTGGCCATAAAGTGAAGCACGCGAGTGAGCTGTAGCGTTGCCTGAATCCGAACTGTTCCGAACGGGGCTCGACGTGAGGGAGAAGTTTCCCCAACAGGAGCCTCTCGAACACCTTGGAGAGGGTGCTGAGCAGAGTTATTGGCCTACAGCTCTCCGGTCTTCGGCAGTCTTTGTCAGGTTTGGGCAGCATAACTACCCTCCCAGTCTTCCAAGTTTGGGGAAAGTGACCCGAGCGCATGATCCCGTTGAACAGGCGCGTCACTGCCACAATGGGGATCGAATCGGCGCCCGTGGCTTTCTTGGGGTCGCAACGTTGGAGGGCTCGCTGCATCTGGCTGGGGGAGAAGAAGACCGCGTCTTCCTCTGCTCTTGCTTGTGCCTCCGAAGTACCTCTCCAGGTGTTCTGTGCTGGTGTTCTGCATTGTGCATCGGGTTGGGCCTAAATTGTTCCTCCAGGTACTCGGCGAAGATCTCTGCGCGATCCTCAGCCTTGTAGCGTGGAGTGTTGTCTACAGGGTCGTAGAGTGGTCTTATTGCCTCAGGTTTTGTCGCTAGCTGTCTGCAGATACGGTGAATGAAGGGGACATCACCCTCTTTAGACGCTAGGTAGCTCTCCCAACTCTCGGCCCTGTGTTCTGTGAGCGCCTTCTTGGTTTTTATGATCATGGCGTTGAGCTCTGCCTTGATCGTTGGGCATCTTGTAGCCTGCCATTTTCTGCGCAGGCGGCGCTGCTCCTCGATCATGCTCCTAATCCTCGCCGGGAGGGGCGTGTGCCTCTCTGTGGCGGGGATGGTGTGGGAGGCTGTTGATAGCGCCGCCTGTAGTCCAGCTGTGACCAGGTCTGCCGCCTTTTCCACTTCGTCAGCTGTGGAGACCGGAGTAGTGTGGCACGTGGTGGTCTCTTCTAGTTGTTGTGTGAATGTCTCCCAGCTGACTCGGTGTTTGGGTCTCCTAATTCCCATTAATGGATCCATTTCCATACACATGAGGATTAGCCGGTGATCGGATAGTAGGTCCGGCAATGCCTCATGTGTAAATTTGGCGTCAATTTGGCTGGCTACGCAGCAAAATATAAATTAAAAGTATTTTTCAAGATTTATTCTTAACTATGTCACTAAAGATTTTACGTCCGACACTAAGGTCCCTTTTAAAATAATACGTTAATCATTTAGTGTTTGCCGAACCAAAATTATAGGTTTTTGGTAAGAGTTGAATACTAAAGTGCTCTAAAAATTAAGACTATCAAAATTGAACATAAATTTATAGTCGATATCAGATGATATCACTAAATATTTTACCACCGACGATAAGGTCCCTTTTAGAAAACATAAAGTGGTTGTACCAACTTTTTACTAAACTTTATCTTGAATTTTGAGACTTAAAAAACTACTTTTTTATATTTGTTCTGTTAATTTGATCTTATTTGGCTATGTTTTAGCGTAGTAGATGTATATGTTTGTTGATTTTGACTGTTTAATTAGATTTATAAACACAAAGTTATTTTTGTTAAAATATTTTTTTTTTATAATAAACAACGTTGATTCAATTTGAAGTAGCTCTTATTGAGTGTCTAATTACATGTAATATTTATTCCTTCTATAATATCTAACGGAAATACACTATAAATAGGAATTTAAGTAAAAAAAACATCAATATATATTTTTTTACTTTATGCACTTTGGCAAGGTAAACTATACGAAAACAGATATACAATTACAAAATTGTACTTGAAACCTGAAAGCCCATACGATCTACTCCTCAAATAGCATGTTATCTATGTAACTTCCAACAATAACATACTTTAATGGGGTGTAGAAGTTTGAATTCAATTTTCTCATAATCACCTTTTCTGACTTTTGAGTTTCAATTATTTTTTAAAAAATATCTATTGAACCTACATGCATGTTTTTTACATGGTTCGATAGCTCAATGTATGTAGATTTTGGGGATATACATAACTCAATACCGACAGTAAGGTCCCTTTACCCAGATAACGCCACAAATATCAATGAAAACTTCAAACTGTAGGTTTCTAATATAGCAATAAATCGAAAACGCCTTGTTCTAAGTAGTAACATTAAGAAACATGTTTAATTATAGAGAAAAATTTACACAAATCAACATTTTTCAACCGGACAAGGAGCCTTAAGGCAAGTGAACTAATGTTAAACAGCTCTGATATCTGTTGTTTTTAGGGTTCCGTACCTCAAAAGGAAAAAACGGAACCCTTATAGGATCACTTTGTTGTCCGTCTGTCCGTCCGTCCGTCCGTCTGTCAAGACCCTTTTTCTCAGGAACGCGTGGAGGTATGAAGCTGAAATTTATATTAATTACTCAGGTCTACTGTCCCTTGAAGCTGTGAAAAAATCAAACTTCTAAGCCAACGCAATCAAAAGATACAGCCGTTTATGCCGCAAATTTTCGACACTTGCAAGGGAATCAAAACCTACAGGGTGCTTCCCGTGAACTCAGAATCTTGAAATTTGGTACGAAGCAACGTCTTATAGCATAGATAAAGGAAAAATTACGAAAACCATAAATTTTTAGTTACATCACATAAAATATTTTTTTTTAATAATTTTAAACTTACTACCCATTTCCTCATAAACGCGTAGAGGTATTAAATTGAAATTCATACCAAATACACAGGTCTATAATACCTTTAAGCTGTAACAAAATCAAACTTCTATGTCAACGCAGTCAAAAGAAACAGCAATTTAAGCTGCATATTTTGAAACTCGCAAGTACTCGCAAGGGAATCAAAACCTAAAGGGTACTTCCAGTCGACCTAGAATCTTGAAATTTGGCATGAAGCAACGTTTTATAGCACACATAAAGGAAAAATTCCGAAAACCTTAAATTTTTAGTTACATTACAAAATATAATATAAAATAAAGGATTACTTAAACGATAAAGAGATCTTTGTCTTAAATTTATGCTCCTCCATCTTTCCCCATTCTAATGTTATGAATTTCATTTTGCAATAAAAATACCATAGTTATGACTCGATTGTCGTAATGAACGAACTTTGTAAACCTTGCAGGTTTGTACGAAACCCTCGGTGCGCGAGTCCGACTCGCACTTGGCCGGTTTTTTTTTAGGCCTCAAAAAACTTCTAATTTCTCTGCTATCTATAAAATAAATAAATAACTTCCTAAACTCACTCATTTAGATTGCTCACCCTACGATAAAATAACCAGTGATATCTGGTCCAGCAGTCGTACATCTATGAGAAACACGACTGGTAATGAAATTAATTTGATTCTGCACCGTGTCCATTACTGCTCGCGGTGAGAAATAAAGGACAGGGCGCATAAAGTGCGCATTGGACGCATAAATATTGCATTCTTCGATTTCTTAGACCATAAAGTTTGGTTCGACACAGAGTAAGGGGCAACGTACAGAAGCACAAAACCGGGGCGATTTATTTTATAATTTGTTAAATTTTTCTTGGCACAAAAGAAAACTTATCGTACAAACGTACGCGGACTTAATGCCATGACGAACTCTCCACCAGTCAACCTTAGGGCAAAGTCACCAAACAGTTAACGTTTTCAGGAAAAAAATAATCCATGTTTGTTGATCCTGTTCTTGGTGAGGACTGTTATAAAGTCACTAATAAAACTGAAAATGAGAGAGTAGACTAGACCACGATCTAACAAAGGTATCATTGAATGTGTATAGTACATTTTTTTTAAACTAAGCTCATCCACTTACCTGCATTCGCAATGGCATTGTGTCTAATACAATCCTATCTGCTATTGTTCTCGTAAGCGCCAACCAGTTACTTACAAAAAAAGGTTAGAACTACATTGCGAGGATATTGAATTTTCAACCATATACTTTTTTTAATAGGTTTAAAATGGTTGATGATGAGAATTCATAGTTCTTTTTAAAAAAAAATACGTTTTAGTGGAGAGTCGGGCGGTTGTAAAATTCCAAAAAAGTTATGATCACCATTATTCTGCTAGTGTATTTTGTTGTCTAATGTCCAAGGAAATGGAGTCGATAATCTATATTAACCTCCCAAGGTGGTTACAATCTGCCTTTACTACGAGCTTGCTATCTTAATTTGTGGTTAACACTCAATGGTATTCAGTTCTTAAGTGGATAAGCTTAGCTTAGAAAATTGGTACTATAATTTGGTCGACTAAAGTAGGTATAATTGTTTTTTTTTCTGAAATGAAATATTCTCTTAACCGTTTGCCGATGAAACAGAGGGGCCGCTATACGAAACAGCAAGTCACAAGTACCATCAAAACGATACCAATGTCAGTAACAATGCAACGGACCACCAATGAATTTAATAATTATAGATAGACAAAATTATCGGACTGATAGCCATCTATCGATTAAATGTAGCGGAGATTTTACTACATATTACATACTTCGTGATCATGATCAATGGGTAAATATCAGGTTTTTTATTGATTCTGTTTCCGTTTCATTTAACAGTAGGTATCATATTGCCGTCTTCAAAACTTTAATTGTATAGGTAATAAAACATATTGATTACGTTAGGTTAGGTTTGTTCTATTAGAATTCCAAATAGTTGACGGTTTCAGAGAAAAATGCTTTATACGAAATGACACTTCGGCCACATGAATCATTCGGCGAAGAATAATTTTATGTATGTGTATTGTATTGTATTGCGTATGTGTGTATGTATGTATATTGTTGATATATACATATACATATCAAACGTATTGGCTTTTGTCTCGTTCTATGCTTTTAGCCACGGTTTTTTATGATCCTTCATCAACTGCTAGTTTCTGTTTGGCCCTACATATGGTTGACTGGTAGAGAATGCCTTATGGCATTAAATACGCCATTTGTACTTTTACTTTTATATTTTGTACAATAAGGTTTAAATAAATAAATAAATAAATAATACCCCCAATTGGGACTAGACCGATTTCAGTCCGATATTTATTAATTTCTTTGTTCTTATCCCAACCCATCCTATCGTACTGTCTAATCTCTATACGACCAGTGAGCGTCCACCCTAAGTTTACTTATGGCGCTGGGGGTTAATCTCAACCTGTCTCGCCAGTTCACACCAGCGCGACGTGTCGGCCGTTATGCCTATCCGGTGCTAAACTGCCAGGAATATATGCCATTACGTGCTAATAATAATAATGTATAAGTACCAATTGATACTTCCGGTTCGTGTCCCAAGATGGCCGCATGCGTTTAAGTTTAGTTGTTCATTATTTATTCATTTTAGTTGTTCAATGTGTAGTATTGATAGCGTATTGTGCAGTGATCTAACGTATGAGTGAATAGCTAATGAAGAATTCAACTTGAAGCGTTCATAGCCCTTCCTGGGTCAAGGCCCGATAGTCCGCGTGGTTTTTTGTAAATCGCTATCACTTTACAAAAAGCACGATTCTTCAACTCACCGTACAACGTGGTATCAATCCTCTATCTAGTCGCCTAGTGCGATTGGCAACGAGACATTGGCAGTAATGGTCGCTTAACTGTGACCGGTTGCCATTTAAAAAAAAAAAAAAAAAAGTACCAATTATGAAGAAAGTGCAAGCAACGGCAAACTCCATGGATTTTATGATTTGAAAGGCGCACTTTGCGAAATGCAAAATGCAAAATCTTTAGTTACTATAACGTAAACTATAATTGCAAAAATCGAAACAGTCCAACATAGAACATTTTCTTCCCATTCAGCACCCCTACCATGAGTTAACGTGACTGTACTCACTAGCGACAGCGTAAACAATTTGAATAGAGAATAGTACATCAGCGCCCCTAGCGGTTACTTTGTAGAACTACAATTCTCCATACAAACCGTATACGTAGTCGCTAGCGAGTACGGTCACTGTAAACTCATGGTAAGGGTAATGGTCCTCTTTCTCCTTGTGTCGCTGATGAGGTTCCTCATTGATGAGGGTCGTGACCTTCTCGAATTATTTTGTGGACGATCACTTTCCAATTGTTACGGTCGTTGGCAGACGGCGTGGAGTTTCGATTTAGAAGTATCGCGGATCTGGTCTATCCAGCGCATAGGGATTCTTCCCCTTGGTCGCCTTCCCTGTATTCCCTATAACCAGGAGCACTTCCAGGATGTTGTTTTTCTTCCTGGCTAGGTGACTGAAGTATTTGAAGATTCTACAGAGACAGATTATCGACAGCCTAACGGTGACTCCCACTTCTTGAAGAATTGACACATTTGTGCGGTGGGCTGTCCAAGGAACTTGTAACATTCGCCTCCAACAAATGCGTCAATGCGAGATCTGTCTGCCTTTTTGAGGGTCCAAGATTCCGCACCGTAGGTAAAGATCGAGAACACCAGATCCCTCAGTAGGCCATCTTCTGATCTTGGATTTTAGCGAGATTGATCTATCCGTCCAGATCCCATTTACTCTTTGCCATGCCAATCCGCTTTCGAACGTATTGTTCGCATTAGCCATCGTTACAAATGGTAGAGCCCAGCTATACAAGGCTGTCCGCATATTGGAGATCAAGTGTCCCTCTGAGCTTTAGTTGCTTCCTTCGATCAATGACCATGACTTTTGTTTTAGATTTATTGATCCCCATTCAGGTCCTAAAGTTTGTAAAGATTGGTTAAGTTTTGCAGAAGGGAGCCGTCGACAACGAAACCGCGGTTTGTATGGAAAATTGAGCAGTGGTATGTCCTCTTTTGTTCCTTTTAACTATTAAACGGCACCCATATTTATCATGTCAGTGCCGTAATCTTTTTTTACACGTCTTAGCAATTGGTATTTACATTATATTACAGTAAGCTATTTACGTGTGATAATTTAACTTTCACGCTTGTCACAACATTCCATTTAAACGCGACATGTGAACGGTGTAATTTTTCCAATGGCCTTTAACGCTTTAGCTTTTAAAGACATCAAGACAACCCTTAAGTTGCCATAACTCATGTTATTTAATGAAATAAAATATTAAACTTAGCATATAACTCGGACATGTCCCAGTAGGGTTTATGCGCTGCAAAGACACCAAGTTACAGTGCGACCAAAAAGGGCAGAAATTAAAAAGGCAATACTGTAATGTCGTCCCCATTTTCTTAGATTGATTAGAAAGGGACGACACTACAGTATTGCCACTTTTTAATTTCTACTCTTTTTGGTCAGACTGTGCCCATTATTATAACAAAACGGGACTCTTAAAGAAATTATGACACGAGATTAGCGTTCAAAAAGGTGTCATCATTTCTTTAAGAGTCCCGTTCTGTCATAATAATAATTTGTGAAAATCGTTGTTTGAATGATTTCAAACCATGTTACAGTCAGTACCAAAAGTTGCTAGCACGCCAGATGCTTAAATTGGTATACGTATACACACGGACTCTGTTATCTAGAGAATAAGGCTGGTATAGATAATTGTGAGTGTGTTATAATGCTTAGCTACTTTCAGTACTGACTGTACATAATTATATGTAAAAACATAGAGACATATTTGATTTTGAATTTTGATCGACTTCTCTAGTCGATCAAAATTCAAAATCAAAAGAGAGTTTGTGTTGTGTTACTAATTAAGTAATGTTTTGTTGTGTTCCATCGTTTGATGCCGCACTGGCAGTCCAGCTCTGCAGATATCTGGTCTGGCTATGGTCTGTTAGTTTTTCTCGCTGAAACGGCTGGACTTTTTGATAAAATTGAGTATGAAGATAGCTGACACCCTGGATTAACATCTAGGCTAACTTTTTATCCCGAAGGAATGTAATGGTACCCGTGGGATGAGCGGGTAACACCGCGGGCACAGCTATAGTTGTCTAGATAACCCTAGTTATTTTTTAGGTCCAACTAGAGGCCCTGATGCTTGCTATTATCACGCGATAAATAAGTGACCAAGCATCCGTCACATTATGAAAAAATGCGAGTGTGAGTGACAGATGCTTTGTCACTTATAATTATCACGTGATAAACGTAACCATTACGGTTGATAAGTCAGCTACGTTTATGTTTATCGTAGCTTAGCCTTGGATTTAGTGCGAAAAATGTGAGACAATATCTAATCCTTTTGTTTTTATAATTCGTTTTTTTAATTACGGATCCCTAATACCTAGCCGGGAGGCGGTATGTTTATGAAAAAATAAAGACATATTAATAACATCAATAGTCTAAGTTTTTATAGACTTTTTATGTTTTACTCCAATTGACGGAGAGCCATGTAAACAACGGCTTTAATTGAAAACATGTTTTTTTAAACTGGTCTTTTTCCCATATAATCAAATAAAGGATAATTATTATTTTTAAATATTTTTTAATGTGGGTAAATTAGCACCACATTATTTAATACCTAGATATAGATAGAAAGCTCAACACGCAATGAAAAATTAAATTGCGCTCACACGTGGTCCACACCGGGACTCGAAATCGGTATCTTTGGATTACCGGTACAACGTCTTAATCCAAAGAAACCGGGTTCGAGTCCCAGTGTGAACCACATATGAGCGCAATTTAATTTTTCATTGCGCGTTGATCTCTGTATCTATATTGCAAATAAAATAATATCAGATCGCTTATCTAGTTGACTGGACTAAGAACTTTAATACAACAATTCTCAATTTATTACCATGTAATTAGTGGGTTCTAATAATAAGTAATTATTATCCGGGGCGCTAATTGTTGTTCCTTGACGCGGACAGGTGGCGCTGTTGGAACATTTCTGTCCATCACACTGGACGGCAGACGATTGAGAAGTAAAAAGGAAACAATTATAACAAAATAGTGTTAAAAGTAGTATATACAGTCTGGAAGTTTTCTTTCGGCGGCATAACATAATTAATGCCCTTCTGGCACATGTGTAATGTAACTGTCTTTACACATAGGCTCATCTGGCCCACCTTTACGTATAGGTATTTTTAAACCATATTTATAAAATGGGCAATAATTTGTACAAATATAGGTACATTTTACAGAAAACATTGTGTTATTCTCAGTCAACCTTTGACAACGGTAACTGGAAAATTACCAAAATGTCACGGAGGCTCAAATCACACTAATATTATAAAGACCGGGCCGGGTTGCTAGTAATTAATATACGCGATATAAACCGTTTAAATCGTTATATATAAAAGGAAACAATTATCTATTAAATACAAATACTCTTTATTGCACACTTCAAACACCAAGGAAAAGACAAAACAAAATGAAATACATTTAAATAACAGGCAGAGGTAAGCAACAGGCGGTCTTATTGCTGAATAATTTAAAGTCTGTCACTATATTTGTGATTATGTTTTGTAAAATTATGATGATAAAACAAATACATAAAAATACCCAACTCCGAACACGTTGTCCCATTCAGACGTTCCAGAGACATGTCGCATTTTCGAGAAACGCAGACAAAAAGTTCATAACTCGTAACATTGTGGGAGCAGAGTTATCGCTCGCTTAGACTGACCGTTACCTGACACACGGTCAGCTTGTGTGATCACTACATAGTATAAAACAAAGTCGCTTCCTGCTGCGTGTCTGTTTTTCCCTATGTATGCTTAGATATTTAAAACTACGCAACGGATTTGAAAAATCGACCGTTTGACCTCATTTGTATCCGACGCCATAGTTACCAATGTTCTGAGAAAAGTAGCGTGATATATCCTCTTAACGCAGCTTGAACAACATCAGTACTTTTGGATATTTCGATTTGTGGCCCCAAATAACTACAAATTACAAGCAGATCTCTTTCTAATGTGAGAGTTGAAAAGGCACTTCCGCTTGAAATGTGACACTTGTAGCTTTAATCGTCCCGCTCGCACTTGCCCCTACTGTACCCTTATCATGAGTTTTCAGTGTTATCACTGTTATCGCTTGCTCGCTCGCTCGCTTGTTAACGTGACCGTACTCGCTAGCGACAGCGTAAACGATTTGTGTGGGGAATTGCAGATCTAGAAAATAAACACTAGGGGCGCTGTACATACTATTCTCTATATAAATCGTTTACGCTGTCGCTAACGAGTACGGTTACGTTAACATTTGGCAAGGGTATCGTAATAGGCTTTGTGAATAGCTATGCGTATACTGTGAGGCGCTAATAATTATTTCATTAACGAAAAACACGTAGATGCACTAATTAAACCTATAATTACTTTTCAATTTCGTTGCCGATTAAGACACCTTATTAAAACTATCCTTATTAAGCTACACAATTAATTATCCTTTATTATCTTTTCATAAATTCATTAAGGGTGACCTTTAGACCGGTTTCATTATCGGGACTGAATCTAATTAGTATCCCGAAACAATTAGCCTTATTAATTACATCTGCTTTCATTTACGTGAGATACATGAAAAGGTAGTGTCAGGTTCGCTGTAGAAGGGGGTTTAATAGGCGTTAACCAACACTGACGGTTATAGTACGCACCTACTAGTTAAGTATGTGCCCGCGACCTCGTCTGTGTATAAAAAGTATCCTGCAACTATCTTCGGATATCCAGCTATCCCCGCACCAAAACTGCTTGACATCCGTCGATCCGACGACAAACTGACTCACTTTGTATGGTTTGACAGTTCTTTTGCTTGGAAGAGAGTGGTCTGACTCTAGAGGGGTTTGTAGCATATCTTAATGCCGAAAATGACGGGTCTATACTATATTCATCATCTGAGGCGTTGCGGCCGCGGGTGGGCCTTAACCTGATCTAGCATATCTCTCCAGTCCAATCTATTCGTGGGTTTCCTTTTCCAACTTATCACCCCTAAGCTCTTGCTATTCTATTTTTTTTCTATTCTGTTGGACGTCGTTCAACCATGTGAGCTTGGGCCACTACTTCTACGATCCTCCGGTCGGCCTTCTAGAAGACGTTTGGGCACTCCGGCCTCGTCCACTCGCAACATGGGCCCTGCCCATCGCAGGCGTCTGATCTTTATGGTCTTAATGTAAAATAAAATACTTTTTACTAATGGTATTTGTCAAATTGCGCACTAAAATTGACAGCTTCTTTTGACGCTGAAACTTGGGTAGGTTGGTTACCTAAGTTTTTTAATCTATAAAGCAAGGACCGACGACCTGGTAAGATCGCGGGAGGAAATTGGATGAGGGCGGGGCACCGATTGTTGTGGAGAACTTTAGCGTAGGGTTTGTACACAAAGCAAAAGGAAAATTTCGTCAGAACTTCTTGAAGCTAGGGTAGCGAAATGGTTAACGCGCTGGACCGGCAATCCAGAAGTACCGGGCTCGATTCCCGGTCTCTTCCCCCAGGTAGCTCCTTTTCAATTTTTCTTTAAGCTTTGATCTTTGTATTTAAGGCTTAAATATGTGGGCATTTTCTTTGTTGGTGTTGTGGTCCACATGTTCTGTAAAAACGGAAAGTGTTAGTACGGTTCAGGAATAAAGCCTGGGACAGACAGCGGACCCATTGATTACGGAGCTCTTAATAGAGCCAAGCTCTTAGTGCCCCTGTGTCACTATTCAGACAGGGTATGCTCCCACATCTGTCGCAGTTCTAAAAAGTCCAATGAATTGTATGTGATTGATTTCGCTCGCTCGCACGGCGCGCGTCGCCGCTCAATCCCGTCGGGCATTCCGATCCGACGCCTTCCCGCCGTAGTCGAGTTCTCTCACGTGTACACTGTACACTACCCGGGAAGTTGACCGAAGTTGGCCGAGGCAAAGTAGGCTAAAGTATGAGTTTCCACACTATCATATTTGCCCAACTTGGGTCAATTTCGCGAGTGTGTGGAGCCGCTATCAATGATATCCATAGCTCGGACTACGATCATTGCAAAAAAAATGCAAATCCAATTGACCAAAAGGTTGTAGCGCCACTAGCCACTACCCCAGGACAAAATCAGAACTTGTTGGGCTATAAATACGGGCCTCACTTCGACGTGCGTTATCGAAACTAACGGTAGGTACTTTGTTTTTTGTAGCATCACTCAAGACGAATCTTAAGAAGTTATGGCTTTCCAATGACTTGTGAATTGGATCTACAATGTATTTATATTTATGTGTATATTTATATTACATTATATATATGTATGTATGTATGTATATATGTATGTATGTATTAATAGTTTATATGTGTAATTATTAGTAGTCTTATTATTTTTAATACCTTTTTGTACACGGTGTTAGTTTGTCTATCTTCTTCTCGTACTCACTCAACTGCTCAAAGATTAACTGGAAGAGATCCCTTATAGGGATAAGTTCGCCTTTGTACCTATATGTTAATTGTAATAGATGTACTTTTTAACTGTTTTTGTGTACAATAAAGCGTTTACTTACTTACTTACTTACTTACTTTGTCATTAATAAATTAATTTTATTTTGATAGGCGTAAAATTAAATGATCATATCACTGAATTAAAAATGACTTAAGCGCGCAATCTGTCCAATAAATAAAAAGAAAGTAAACAGATTTTTATCTAGATACTTACTATAGTATCTTGAATTCAAATGTAGAATTTTATAATATATTATAAAATTCTACATTTGAATTCAAAATCAGTTTTCTATGGAGAGGGGTCATGATATCAGGAAAAATCTTAATAACGTGATGCAGGATCGTCGTTTGTTTTGTATGGGCCCGCGGAGCCATTGGTCATAATTTCTATTGCAATTGCCAAAACTGCAATAAGTGAATATTAACGTATTCACATAGAGGTCGCTAAGGTGTAAAAACCTTTCAAATAAACAATGCAAAGATCGACACGCAAAGCATAAGGAAAAATTCGAAAGGTTGGTTGGAGTTTGGGTACGAAGTGGCTAACTCGCTGGACCGGCAATCCAGAGGTACCGGGTTCGATTCCCAGGTAACTCATTTCAATTTTTCTTTGAGCTTTGATATCTTTTTTACCAATAGTTTAAATATTTACTTCTTTTTCTTATGTTATGGTGACGAAAAAAACAATGCCTACACAAGTCAGATCTTTGTATATTTTTCTGACTTTGTCCTTGACTATAAAAATCAAATTGCGAATTAAATACATTACTGAGTATGAATAGTAATTTAATGTTAATGCCGGCTCCATAGCTCTCTAGTCTTACCGTGCTATCAGAAGTCTTATACCTAATAACACACTCAACTTGACTAACCATTCCTCAGACGTACCAATAAAGACAGGTGATAGTCAAGTTGACAGTCTTAATAGTATCACGTTCATGATTGCCGCTCGATGATGTATGATGATATTGATGATAAAGTGCGTTCATGTGATAAATGAGTATCATTAGTCTGGGATGAAATTGTTATCCTAAACGAATTAACTCAAACAAGACCACTCTTCAAGTTGTTAAGAGCATACATCACTGCTCTTTTCTTCGTACAAATCGAAGTTTTGTTCTTGACGACTAATCGTAACGAAATTTTGGCAATTGAATAAGAAGGAAATATATGTCAGACCGTTTCTATTTCTGCGGTTTTTATTATACATTTTGTGTACCAGGGGCCTATGATGGTTGCGTTTATCACGTGATAAATAAGTGACAAAGCATCTGTCACTCACACTCTCTTGTAGAAACGTGACGGATGCTTGTCACTTATTTATCGCGTGATAAAAGCAACATCATAGGCCCCCTGGTGTCTGGATTTGGCCAAAGTTTCAATCCAAACAGACGCCGATTACACAAATTGTATAATAACAAGCGCAACAATTAAAACGGTTCGACATAAAAATTGTCCTTCTCATTCAGTTGTCAAAATTTCGTTACAATTGGTTAAGTTTTGGATGAGGAAACAGTCGAGAACGACACTTTAATTTCTGAAGCCCGGTTACGTAAAATTGCAACCTCATATGTATGCAAGCAACGCTGCAACGGGTTACCTTTTTTTTTATAACGGCACAACATAGTGGCTCCACTTCGCCTGATGGTAAGCAAAAAGGGGAGCCCAAGTCGCAATGGCAACTGACGAGAAACCAACGGTTCCAAGTCAGTTGACACTGCCATGCTGGCCCGAGAGATGCTTCTTCACGCTTCGTTTGAAGGGTCCCAAGTTATAAGAAGGAGGAAACACATGAGCCGGCAAGGAGTTCCATACTTTAATAGTTCGGCAGATGAAGGAATTGCCAAACTTCTTGGTACGTGTGGGAATGTTCTCCACGGTGAGGCGATGATATCGCAAGCTGGCACGTGTGGTTCTATGACGGAAAGGGGAGGGTGGGATGAGAGAAAATAACTCTTCAGAACACTCGCCATGGTATAGGCGATAGAAAACGCTCAGCGACCCAATGTCCCTACGTAATTGAAGTCCTCCTACCTACCTATCCTGAGTCCGAATTTTTGTTTCCCAACTGTAACGTTTCTCCAAATTTCAATTTGTCCGAAAGCTATTTATTCCAAACTGTTAATATTTGAGAACAATTATAAAACAAACCTAACCTAATGGGTTCTTTAAAATTATGTTTATAAAATCCTGATAATATTATGGGTTTCAGGAAAAAAATGCTTTTGGTCGAATGGAAATTTGGCGAAACATTACTAGTGGGAAACAATGTTTCGGAGTTGTGATAGGATAACGTATGCAACGCCATAGTTAGCAGGTGAAAATGTAACGTTAACGGGCGGTACCTAAGCAAAGACGGTGATATTAAGACCCCGGACATTTGTCGCGGTGACCTCACAATAGGGTAGTTTGGGGAGTGAACGGACTGGTGTTAATTAATACAATAAATGACATAAACAAATTAATATTCTTTATTAACTACCTATAGGTCAATTGTCAATTGATTTATTTATCGTCGTTGTTATGACTCTCCGTAACAAATCAAATGTTTGGTTTACATTAATATACCAAAAAATAATATTGATCAATTAATTCAATTAATTATGTAATTTTTGTCTTAAATTATTTAAATTTATAACCATATACAAAGACAAAAGCATCCTAAATATTATAGATTTTTAATTTTTATTGTTTATAATTTAATAACAAAGTGGAGTGTATTTCTTAATAAAAAATACGAAATAATAGTGACTATCATAAAAATAAAATTAGGTTCAAAACTGTTAGTTTTTCCTTATTTATTAACACAGGTCCATCCCCAAACTACCCTGTTGTCACGTGACTGCGACGAATATCAAGGGTCTAGTGATATTTCCTCTTAACACTGAGCTGTTTCCAATTTAATAGGATTTTTTTGAGGTCATGTACAGAAAGTATGTAGTTAAAACATCTATATTATCGCCATATGTCGTCATAATGGCGTAATTTAATACAAATAGGTTGCGTAAAATTGCATAGCATTAATTTTCTATGTTTTAATACCTTTTAAGGGAAAACCTTATTAATGACTCGTTCAAATAACTTGTATGGGCTTGCGACGCAAGCCGTACAGCGTCATTTGTTGGTAAAACATTTTTTGTGACGCAAGTTTACGACCTGATAGCTCTATTCGTGATCACTGTATCCTACCATGAGTTGAAGTGACCGTGCTCACTAGCGACTGCGTAAACGGTTGGTATGGAGAAAACTGCGCCCCTAGCGGTCACTTTCTAGAACTATATTCGTCACACAAATCGTTGTAATCGTTGTACACAAAATACCAAATCACTTTACCAGCAGACGTAATTACAATAACTTTCCTTGAAGATTAGTTAGTGCCCGCAACTTCATCTGAATTCTTCCTTTTTTTAGGGTTCCGTAGTCAACTAGGAACCCTTATAGTTTCGCCATGTCCGTTTGTCTGTCTGTCTGTCTGTCTGTCTGTCCGTCCGCGGCTTAGCTCCGTGATTATTAGTACTAGAAAGCTGAAATTTGGTATAAGCATGTACATGTATCACGCCGACAAAACAGTACAATAAAAACTAAAAAAAAAACTTTTTTTCGGGTACCTCCCGTACACCTAAAGTAGGGGTTTTTTTTTCGTTTTAATACTATAATAGTGCGTGGGGTGTCGTTGAAAAGGTCTTTTTAAAATAATAGGGGTCTCCAAACATTATTTTTTGAAAAAGTCAGCAGTTTTGTAAATAATCGCTCCAAAAATAAAAAATATAGTGTCCCCCCCCCCTCTAACTTTTCAACCACGGGTCAAAAAATTATGGAAAAAATCATAACAATGAGGCCTTATAAGTACTTTCAACGAAAACTATATTGAATAAAATCGGTCAAGCCGTTTTTGAGTTATCGCAAAATTAAATAAATTTCTTTAAAATGACGTAAGTGCCGCGCGGTGTCCTTATGCTTTGAACGTTACACATATTAGTTAAGAGCCATACAGCATTAAAACATTTCGCTCAATCTGGCGCGTATAATCGATAACTTCCAGAAGGAAATAAGTTATTAGGTACAGTTAATACTTTGGCGTTTACGACCTTTTTATAGAGCTTGAAATCTTTTTCGTAATTTAAATCTCGGGCTTAAAACCGCTGTTTTAAACCCGTATATTGTGAAGGATGGGCAACTACGGAACCCTACACTGAGCGTGGCCCGACATGCTTTTGGCCGGTTTTTGTGTATAACTCCTATTACCATCTTTGGGCGTCCAATGACCTCTGTAGCAAAAATAAATACCTAATCGCCCCTCAAAATTGGTTTAAAAAAAATAGTTTATTTTAAGTTTTGAATTTTTAATTTAATGACTAGTTTTATAATTGTCATAAGTTTCCTTGAAATTGTTATTTTATAGTTTTATAGCAGTTTACTTGGGGCGGAGTAGGGTTACAATGGGGTCTCCTTCGCAATCCATAATATCGTAGGTATGTCCTAAAGTCAAATGCCATAGGTACCACATTTACTCTAAACACTTTTGACATATCAATCATTTGTCATAATGATTATTTGCCATAATGATCTTACATCCTAATGATCATAAACCATAATATTACATTACCTAATGCTCTAAATACCTAATATGTTTTGTACTAATCTATTAACACATAAAACTTACGAGTCATAATATACAAAACCATAAATCACATGTTCTAAAGTCAAATGCCATGATGATTACTTGCCATAATGTTCATAAGCTGTAATAACATTACCTAATATCCTACTTTAGACTTACGTCAGATTTCGGTTAGGTTAGGTACGACGACGAGCGGAGCGAAATTTGATATTCGGGATAATGACATTCGTATTTTCAATGATCGGAAATTTATTTCTTAGGAATTATGAAATTCGGAGTTTTAAAAATCGGAATTAGTAAATTCGGAATTAAGTATTTCGGAGTATTTGGGTAAAGATTATTTTTTTTACCAATTTTTTACGTTAAAACAAAAATAGAGAACCGGATTTGGACAAATATCGAATTGGCTGAACCCCGAAAACTGCAGGTTGGTTTATTGGCTGAACCCCGAAAACTGTAGGTTAGGTTAGGTTTGTATTGTGACCACGTACAGCGGAGCGTCAGACTTGCTGAACCCCGAAAACTATAGGTTAGGTTATTGGCTGAACCCCGAAAACTGTAGGTTAGGTTAGGTTTGTATTGTGACCACGTATAGCGGAGCGTCAGACTTGCTGAACCCCGAAAACTATGGGTTAAGTTATTGGCTGAACCCCGAAAACTGTAGATTAGGTTAGGTTTGTATTGTGACCACGTATAGCGGAGCGAGCGAAGCGTGCGGAGCGTCAAAAGACTTGCTGAACCCCGAAAACTGTAGGTTGAATTATTGTCTGAACCCTGAAAACTGTAGGTTAGGTTAGGTTTGTATTGTGACCACGTACAGCGGAGCGTCAGACTTGCTGAACCCCGAAAACTATAGGTTAGGTTATTGGCTGAACCCCGAAAACTGTAGGTTAGGTTAGGTTTGTATTGTGACCACGTATAGCGGAGCGAGCGAAGCGAGCGGAGCGTCAGACTTGCTGAACCCCGAAAAGTAAAGTTTGAAAACCTGTGCGTACAAAACTATACAGCATTAAAATTGTGTAGGCTGGATATCATGATTTAGGATATGTACCTATTAGGACACGTGATAATAATTAGGATAAGTAACTATTAAGACAAATGATGATTATGGCAACTAGTATTAGGATATGTAACTGATAGGACACTTGATCAATTAGTACTTAAGATAATAGTGCAAATAATCATTAGGATATTCAATATTAGGATGATCTATATTATGGCATTTACATTAGGATAAACGTTATTATGGCAAAAGATCATTATGACCACAGTTATTATGGAATTTACAAATAGGACAAAGGAAATTATGGATTCCAATATAGACCCGTTACAATGATATTGATGATAAAAGAACCTATTTTTTTTTGAAATCAGTTAAAAATTACTGTAGATTAAACTCAGTGTGTGCGTGCGCGCGTTTAAAGCCAGTTTATCAGCTGACAGCTCCACGCATGCGCAAGAACGCAAGCTATACCCGTGATTTACATACGTAATTACTTTATAAGCAGACATTATCATAACTTTCTTTTGTTATCTGCAGTTTCTACGGTTCCATTAGCGAATTCAGAACGAGGAAATTCCTATGAACAATACAAGGCGCGCATTAAAAAAAAATATTGACTGAGAGAGCGTAGCGTCTGTGTTTCAGCTTGGTCCAATATTATATCGTATGTTCGGATGTCTAGGCGCGTTCTTGCTTAAAGTTTACATTTCTCAATTGAATCTCATGAAATTTTGCGAGTAAGGTTCGATAATTATATCGACTTTTGTGTAGATGCACTTATTAGACATTTTTCAAAATGGCGTAGATAAGGAATCATAAAAAACTATAAACTCAAATGATATCACGAGGACTAATGCTCATAGAACCACTGGTTTTACACGTTTGCTCCGAAGTTTTCACGTTTTTAAATACCAACCCATCCTCATGTATGGCTGTGAAGCTTGGACACTGACCCTTAAAGAGGAAAGTCAGCTCCTGGTAGCAGAACGCAAAGTGCTTCGGAAGATCCTGGGGCCTACTAAGAGGAATTATGGTACGTGGCAAATCCGAACTAACGCCGAGCCGAGATTGAGGAGCTGGTGGCCGAGCCGAACATTATCGGAGAGACAAAGTCCCATAGACTTCGTTGGCTCGGTCACCTACAAAGAATGGAAGAGGATCGGGCGGCAAAAAGAGCATACCTGGGGCAACCAACCGGTCGACGACCCCAGGTACCGCTGGCGAGACGTGGTGGACGTAGATCTGCGTAAGCTTCAAGCCGAAAACTGGCAAGAAACTGCGCAGGATCGGGACAAGTAGCGTACTCTCGTTTTGGAGGCTAAGATCCTGTTTGGGTCACTGATCCAAAATAGTTAGTTACTTAGTTAAATACCAACCATTGAACAGTACTATAGCCGAACAGGGTGTGTTTCATCCCACGCTATATTGTTGATTTTTAGTGGTACTAATTTATTTTACTGGCATCGACAAATTATTGCTAACTGATGTTGAAAGTCAGTGAATGTCACTGATGGAAACAAAGAGGAAACAGGACTAAATGTTCCCCAAATTTCAAGTAATTTTTGCATAATAAAGCGAAAACTATCCACAGTGATGAAAGTCAAGTTTTTTTTTTCAATAGGATTCAGCACATATTGAGCAGCATTCCGGTAAACAATGTTTTAAATTTGGTCAATGACAAATCCTTGACAAATAGCTACTGACGTTTAATAATGCAAATATATGACGTATGTACATTATTGCTATATGAAGGCTGTTTGATGCGTCAATATCTCTGGGCAGGACCGACGCTTATTAAGCTATACATGATGTTATGCAAGTTATTCAACATGTATGATATGATACTCGTCGAAATTTATACTTTTTATATTCAACATGCGCGGGGTAAAATGTCAAATATAATTAATGTATTTCCGATCTGAGCTATGCCATTGTATGTATGTTTGTTTTTGCGGCAATAAATTAAAATAGCACATTTGTACAGTCTCCCATATTTATTAATTCAAGTAAAACAAATTAAGCGACTTTTTAAGGCGTATTTTCGACGTTGTAAGCATCGATTCAAAATCAAGATGTACCTAACCCGTAAGGCAACAAAAGTTTCAATTATTAGCGTTGCTATTCAGCGTTGAAATGCTGCCAGCGTCTCCGGGACCATGCCAAAGGGTCCCGATTTTTCAGTCATTTTTAGTATGTCGTTTCCTGTTTTAGCCTATATTTTAGCGAGTTACTTAACTAGTAAGCGACATACTAAAAATTTTAATTTTAATAATTGTGTAGATTTATTTTAAATAAGCTTTTTTTTCCATTATGTTTGTAGGTCTTACACATAATGCCGCGAAAGTATAAAGTATAGGCCCGTTGTATTTTCCTGTTATTATTTGAGGTATTGCAATGGAGTATTTGAATTTTATAATATCATAGAAATGTACCTAATGTAGGTACCTAAGATGTCCCTGATTTGCATTTAGGCCATTTGGCGTCCTTCACATTATTTAAGAAACATAAAAATCTAAAAATTTACGGTAATGTAATAATATAAATCGAAGGTTTTCGGTTCATTGATAACTTAAGGACTTTTGTCAATTGAATGTTGTAAATTCTAGACGTTCTGCAATAATTTATCCTAAAGAAAACAGTTAAAATGTGCCTGACTGTACCAATGATAGTTTATCGCGGCATACAGTTGATACAATGGTATGTTGGTGTTCGGACGAAAAAACTGAGCCCTGAGATAATTTGTATGCACATTGGCGAGATGTAGTGCCATCGGAATACAGCAATTATATACTAGAAGGTATGTACTGTGAAGGTTGTGCTTCACTATCGGTGATGTTGGCCACCGATATAAAAATAAAGTCATTTTTATGTATTTTGAATCAGCGAGTGACATCCGTCATAAAAATAAAATGTATAGTTAGTCTTAAACTGGCCCCCGGGCAATAAACATCTTAGACCTCTCTCTGCTCTTTTAATCAGCCCCATCTGACTGCACCCCCGTAGTCGTACATGTGGTGGAGGCTGCAAATTTTATATCTAGAGTCGCGCAATTTTTGAAAAGTTCCATCGCTCCCAATTAATCATTGTCCACAGCGCACGAACCGCAGAACAAGAAGAAGGAGCACACATATTGCAATAACAAGCTGCAAGAAGTCATTGGTATAGTATGTAATTACGGCACTGCCGTAAAGGAGGAGATCGACAAACGGGTGAAGTTGACATTATTGAATCACCCGTTATCATTTTTCATTTCGTGTGATTTTAATCTGTTTGTGCATTTGATTTGTTTGGATTTCATACGAAAATGGAAACGAACACAATTAATGGCTTTTCCGACGTTGGAGATTTTTAATTAATGGCCCAAGTGAAAAATACGAATTAAAATATTCACAAATGGCGATTGCGGTTTAATTTTCGGGACCCGCATTACATATCAGTTTCAGACATCATTTGAGGATGTTCTATCAGAGTTAAACTACGAATTCCCGTCGAGCCAAAATCATGTACAAGGATTTTATTATTCGTTTCTATACGCTTGAAGCACACGTTGTTGACATCAGACAAGCAATGGTCAGTGAAAGTATGGAGTTGTGCCAGTGAGAAACATTCTGTTTCAGTTTTAACAAATGATGTAACAAATGTTCTTAAAGAGTGGAAGCCATCAATTTCAGCCAATATCATTAGTTCCACAATATGTTGCTAGTTAAAGTTTATTTGATTAATATGTGCTGTGCCGGACCGAGTGCTCGTCAAGAAAGTGCAACATCGGGAACAGCATGCCGGAATGAAGAGGATCGCCCAGGCGCCGCTGGACACCGTGGACGCCGTTCGAAACGCTACGCTTCTATCAGGCAATAATGAACCATTATTTGTAGAATATGTGTTTATTAGGATGTAAATAATTCATATAAATAGATTAAAAAAATACTATGAACGATAATTTTAAATAATAAAAACAGTTCTATATTGCTAGGGTGTAAATAATAAAACTATTATTTTTCAGCAATTTTTAATTAAGGCTGACTGTACTTGGATGCAAGTATGTTTGTTGCATTTACAAATATCATCTATGTAATTATAATTTAAACAAAATGTGATGCATCTGTAGTAATCAATTGGTAATCAGTATTTATCTTTTTCCATTGCAAATCAATTGCATTTGTAAATAATACTCTAGGAAATCAAATATTTATTTTGCTTTTCTTAATTACTTGCACCATAAATTTATTGCACTTTAAATTTATTGCACTTTCAATACCTTTTCTTATATTAATATTAACTTATTACTTTCACAGAATTCCAATAATTAATTATAACACTTTGGTTTCCAGCATTTTAATTTGTGCATATATGATAATAATTTTTCTTTTGCATGTATTCTGCCGCGGAGACCAAGGCTGTCCCAGCATCCTGGGATTTCAGCAGCTGGTCGCCTGGATGCTTCCCGCATCCCTCGACCACGCGGAGGCCAAGGCTGTCCCAGCACCCTGGGATTTCAGCAGCTGGTCGCCTGGATGCTTCCCGCATCCCTTGACCAGCCAGAGGCAGGGGCTTGGCGTGTCGTGCCAAGAAATTCACTGCACCAGGCCGAAGCGAAGATTTCATTTTTAGCTAGGGTCTTAATTATTAAATAAAATTTCTTTAACTTTAGCTAGGTGTTAGGTACATTTCTAATAAAAACATCTTTTGAGTTTTACTAATTCTAATTTTAAAATATGGCTTCCATCAGGTTAATGATGATTTCGCCAATTTCAAGTTTGCTCGTAGAGCATGCCGTTGTTCGGTGAGGTTTTGCTTTTTGTAAAGTGATAGCGATTTACAAAAAACCACGCGGACTATCGGGCCTTGACCCAGGAAGGGCTATGAACGCTTCAAGTTGAATTCTTCATTAGCTATTCACTCATACGTTAGATCACTGCACAATACGCTATCAATACTACACATTGAACAACAAAAATGAATAAATAATAAACAACGCAACTTAAACGCATGCGGCCATCTTAAGTCACAAACCGGAAGTCTGAGTTTTACTAGTAATTAATTTTACGAATGGATATGTCATTGCATTTGACATGTCAATATGACGTGTGCTGCTATGGTCTATGGTCGTGAAATTAATTATGAGGTTATGGTCTATCTTTACTATTGGTACAAGTATTTGGATTAAATCGGAAATTTAATCCAGATATTTATTTTTTTAATGGTACAGATTTCTGGGACATATAAAGGGTGGGCCCTGTAACAGGAGCAATAAATTAGAACATAGATTCGTCCCTTGTAACTAAACAACATTTGTTAAGCAACTTCTGAAAATAACGTGTATTAAATGACATTTTGTACAATAAAGTTTAGACAAAGAAGCAATGTATTGCGAAATGTCCGATGTTAGTAGAGTGACAGCTATGTCAATGCTCAGGGAATGTCAACGTTGGACGACATACATTGAAAATACTATTTAATTTGTTTGAAATAATAATTTTTTTAAAACTGACTTTTTTTAAAAGTTGCTGAACAAATGTTGTTCAGTTTAACGAGTAAAATCTATGTTTCAATTTTTTGCTTATGTTACAGGGCCCACGTTGTATAATATGTTCCAGGATTCTAATATAAAGGTAATAATATACGGTTGTCACTATTGTCCTGTGTGGACGTTTGAGACAAGTGTCATAGACAATGTGTCAGGCATCTAATATAAGGGCAGTGACACACCGAGGTACAACTGTTTGGAGCATGCGACGTGTGTCATGTGTCATACTCCAGGCAGTTAAGGTGGGAACATTCGAGACGATTAAATCGGGTAATTTATTTAAGCCGGTTTTACACCAGGCGATAAAATTGTTGATATTGTATCGAATGGTCTATGCTTTAGTCTATTAAGTCGAATGACACTTGGGGTAGTCAAGTTGGTGCCTTGTCTTTTTAAGCGGGGTTTTTTGTCAAGGCGAAGTCAGTGTCAGACAACATGTCGGAATACGTAATATGCCATAGGCTAGTGTTCGCACATGTCCTGACCCTGGTTATCTCTCAGCAAGAGACCAGCTGGGTATGAATGTATGGGAATCCCTGCATAGGTAGGGACCTCTTATGTGTTAGGCAGGAGTAGTTTTGTCTAGTGTCTCTATAGTAAGACGAATGTTCCTCGTCCACCCCGAGACGGCGGGAAATGTGAAGGTTGTGCTTCACTATCGGTGATGTTGGCCACCGATATAAAAATAAAGTCATTTTTATGTATTTTCAATCAGCGAGTGACATCCGTCATAAAAATAAAATGTATAGTTATTCTTAAACTGGCCCCCGGGCAATAAACATCTTAGACCTCTCTCTGTTCTTTTAATCAGCCCCATCTGACTGCACCCCCGTAGTCGTACAGTACCCACGAACTATGCCTAAGCGGATAAAAATACCCTCCTTAAAAATCCCCTAAAAATACTCTTTTTCATTTTAAATCCATATATTTGCTTAGAGTATTTTCAACCAACTTCAAAAAATAAAAATAAACGAAATTAAGGGGAAACTTCTAGTATTACAATAAGTACGTAACCTTCATACCATTCTTATCTTCAGAGTTGGTTTTTTTTAAATAGGTGTTTGTCATTCAAATGCAAAACAAACAAACAGAACCATTAGCCGAACTATAAATATCGCTGTTCGTTCCCATATTTCTCGGTAAAAGATATGTATGACTTTATCCTCGCAGCGCGTACACTGCACACCGACATTTGAAGTAGGGTATCTAGGTATAGCACAAAACAGATAGGTACAGAAATCAATCTACAACCTACATACAAGCGCGCTCGAGCAAACGCACACATAGACATTGCTCACGGACACGATATCTCGGACCAGTTCAGACCAGTGCGAGCGCGAGTGCCATCCGCTTGACGTGTGCATGAGCAATGTCTATGTGTGCATTCGCTCGAGCGCGCTTCTATGTAAGTAGATTGATTTCTGTACCTATCTGTTTTGTGTCGATAGTTTCCTAAAAGTCCATCGCTTACATTATCAAAAATAAATGCACACGTACTTTTTGTTTTGACATAAACAATTTCGCCCCACAACCTGGACTGACGACCAGGTTAGGATCACGGGAAGCATTTGGATCAGGACGGCGCACGACAGATCATTGCAGATAACTTTGGGGGAGGCGTATGCCCAGCAGTGGACGTCGATGATGATGGAAAAGAAATTAAGAAGATTTGGTCACATTTATGAAACACCTTTGTACCATTGTTTAGTAAGGCGTAACGTCACGCATACGATCTCAACTCCCGAACTTTGCTTGCTCTTGATTATTTTTTGTTTGATTTACAAAAGAAATCCAAGAATATGAAATTCAACTGGCGGTTTTTATATTTATTTCATATAAAAATATCCTATAATGATAGCTATTTTTTTTCCAAATGAAATAAATATATTTATATTTTGTTACGCGCTTAGAATAGGTTCGCGTCGAATTCTTGTTCTAGGCGTATTTATACAACAGACTTTCGAATTTATGTGTGCGTATCTACGCACCAATCATAGAGGCGTGTTGCTTGTGACATTGAAGTTGTGATAGATGCATGCGCTTACGCTTATTATGATACCTACACCACTGGCAACACAGATACGTATTAACAATAAGTTTCTGTCAAAAATGACATTTTAGTGGCAAGCTTTTATAGCCGACTGTACTTTTCTTTAGATATCCATCAAATGCTCACTGAGACGATTCTAAAGAGCCCAAGCTCGGTAGGATTGCTTTTTCTATTATAGAGTTCCTATGGCCACCTTCCGGCTCCATCATCAGATCAGCCCCATGGTAACATATTATTATATTGTCATCAAAGTTAAGTAGGTATGCAAAATTTCAGCTCAATCGGTTGACGATATCTGCTTCAAAATTGAGTTGCAAGATTTCACCCGAACAAACATACTTAGATACATACATACATACATACATACATACATTGCAAGTTAAATAAAAGCTTTTATCTACCCAAATATGATAAACGCGTTCAAGAACCGCACATTATGACCAACATAAAAATAAACTGTTTTGTTAGAACAAATTTCTTATGTGTGAAAATGTTATTATTGCTAATTAATAACATCGATTTCGATAATATTATATCATTCAAATTTCGAACATCTCGGAAAACCAAAGAAATTTGGTTTAACCTCTATTCTAATATCAGTCGAGATGACGTTTAGTTCGAAATGAATTGTCAATTTGCAGACAAATTGACAAATGTCGCACGCAAGTAAGATATGGAACGATATGGTAGTTCGGGCCCACTCTAGTTTGTCTCTGAATTAAAAAAAAATATGACAGCTGCCAGAAAAGAAAAGAAAAGTTTTCATTGCCGCCATTACCGGTTAGAATTTGTTTTAATGCATAAAATTTATCGATTTGTTGAATATAAACCATAAAATGAGCTATCAAGATGAGATAGATATTTCGGCGACGCCTCCTGATATCCGTAACAAAGCACCTAACGTCATTAATTACCAGATAAGTCAAAGAAACAGTAGGTATGGTGGTCATAATATGCGGCTCCTGAATGCATCATGGAGGCTTATGATATGTGAGTAGATAAAGTAGTGTATGTAACTATACATAATTAGGCATTAAACACTCGTGTGATGTTATTATGACACTCGCCTTCGGCTCGTGTCATAAACCCACACTCGTAATTAATGCCCTTCATTATGTACAGTCACATAAACTACTATTAAAAACAGAACCCACGAACCAATCGTAGCGTAATGATGTCAAAAGTCTTGCCTGTTGTTATGGAGCCATCCTTATTTTCTCATACCATGGATCCATCCAGAAGCTTTATATTCGTTCGGTAGTTACTCGTATTCGTTTAGCAGCGTACAGCCACCGCTAGGTGTTTTTTCGCGGCCACATCGCCGTAACAAGCTGGGATGTAAATCAATGTTGCCGCGGATCTGCATACCGACTTGTGCGTTCGTTACCGGACCTTTAAAATACCTAGCTACTTGACTCTGCTGTTGCTATTCGTGATGGGATAGAGATTATGGTCCGTCTGTCCGTCACCAGGCTGTATCGCATGAACCGTGATAGTTAGACGGTTGAAATTTTCACAGATGATGTATTTCTGTTGCCGCTATAACAACAAATACTAAAAAATAGAATAATAATAATAACCTCTCTATACTCTGGACCGGTAATCCAGAGGTACCGTGTTCGATTCCCGCTCTTTTCCACCAGGTTACGCATTTAAATTTTTCTTTGTGCTTTGATTTTTGTATCAATTGTTAAATATACAAAAATAAGGAGACATTACATGTTTCACTCATTTAGTAGACCTTTAAATAAGACTTCTTCTCGTTGAATTAGTTTTTTGTTAATTATTTTAATTGAAGCTGGCTTTTATAAATGTTCCAAATTCTTAATTGTATAAAAAAACAACAACTCATTGCCGACGGCTTCGTCGGTTAAGTTTATCGTCCTGTGTTTTATTTAAGAGAGATAATAAATAAATGGAACACATACGTCTTCTAGTTTTTCTTAGCAAATTTAGGTACCTACTTATATTAGCTGCGGGCGTTTGGTCTTTCAATAATCGTTTAATGAAATTGTCATTTTGTTGGCCTTACGTGCTAACGATGTCATACTCGTTTTTATCCATATCAAATCGCCTGGAGCATTTCCACATAGGTACGCTTAAACTAAAATAATTGTATCTTAATTATCTATAACAAGAACAGGGTATCATACTACTGCGTTGACATTGTACTTCATAAATTACGAATGAAAATTTGTTGAAGAAACATATTTTCATGAATTAACCAACACTAAACTTGATAATTACCACGTTTCAAATGCCACATCACCAAGTTTTAGTAAATAAGTGGCATTGGATATGCGAGACTAGGGGCTTAAAGCAATTAAATAACAGAAAAGGGACCTTAATGATATTGTTAGTTGACGAACTGGTATAAGTTATTGACAATTTGTTTCAGCGCATAATTGTGTGGTGAGTGTTGGAAGAGATGTTTAATGTTTAATTCATAATTTAGACGCGCAATTTGTTTTAGTTCGAGTTTTTTAACTTTTTGTTAGATGTTTTGCTTGCTTTAAAATTAAGGAGAACGCATACGACGAGCATATTGTACCGATTCAGGCTCCGTTCCTTTCAAAAATGCTGATTGTTCCAGACATTTTTGTCTATGATCTATACCTAGGATAACTCGGGGCACGTAGTAGGGATAGGATATCGATAAAAAAGATGTCGATCTAATTAAATTAATATATGTGCTCATTGAACATTCTCGATTACTACAAAGAGGTTCGATGTCATATCTGATATCGATCCTCTTAAATTAAGGTCATTAATAAAAGTATGAGGATGTCATTTCAATCAAAATGACAATATACGTATATTATGAAAATAATTTTAAAATAAACATGTAAATACACGTTTAAATATGTTTATTTAAATATGTGGAGAAATAAGTAATATTTATTTATGTCGATGACATTTAGATGTTGACAGTAACATCGATATATTTTTTTGTCGATAAAATATTTTGCCACGTCACTTTCGTATAGGTGCCCCGAGTTATGGATAGGTATGGATCAAACATGTTCCTTAACATACTATTAATGTTACTACCTAGAACTGGGCTATTAAGATCTATTGGTATATATTTGAATTTTTCATTGATAATTTATGTTTCAAAAACTACTCGAAAATGACAATATTCACGCACAAAAATTGTTTTTTTTTTTTCAATTTATTTTGTACGCAATGAAAGCATGAAATAGCTACTTATGTAACTTTCTAGAACTCAGGGAAAAGTATTATTCACTTAAAAAAGTTTGTTGAATATATAGTAATATGTGAGTGTATTATAGGAGGATACCAAACATGACCATATTGTAAAATCAATGTATATATAGGTATGCTATATTTGTAATTCAGATCATGTATTTGCGTATACCACCCTTCGTAAACCAACATCTAATGCAAATAATAACTACTTTAACGTAAAGAAAAACTTTTAACTGCCGTCTTCCATGGTCATAAATTATTTTAAGTCGACTTAATTAAGTCATAAGTTTGTTAATATAAAAACAAAGACACTAGCAGGCCTAAGGCTACCACAACAAATAAATTATACGTCATTAAATGTTCGTAACCTTTGCAATAGGTGGTATTTGCGGTATTCAGTGGCATTCGATTTTAAATATATGTAATGGTCAAATGTGTCCTTTTTTATCCTGCTTAGAGAGATGTCACCACGTTCTTCAATGGATAATAGATATAAATACGGCATTGGACTGGACTATAGTGAAAACAAAATAACTTAATCCTAAACATACATACATTCAAGAATACCCGGAAGCAAATAAACTACCACTAACTTTTGAACAATTTACTATTTTTAGTTGTTGTTGTTCACAACAGACCTTTAATAATTGTATGTGTGTTAGGTTAGTATATGATGTGACTGTATGATATTTAAGTGCAATAAACTTACTTACTTATTCAATTTCCGTTTTCAGCTCTTGAGCTGAAAGCTACTGAGCCGGCGGTCCCGGGTTCAAATCCCGGCCAGGGCAAATATTTGTGTGATGAACTCGAATATTTGTGCTGGGTCATTGTTGTTCTATGTATTTAAGTATATATTTATCTATATAAGTATGTATATCGTCGTCTAGTACCTACCCATAACACAAGCCTTCTTGAGCTTAATTTGGGACTAGATAGATTTGTGTGAGGTTGTCTGATATTTATTTATTTATTATCCTTACCATTCCTATCCGTTCCCGTCGTGACTTCCACATTCTGTCTCTTTTATACGCGGTAAGTAATACACGGCTAGCACGGCTTTTAATGATCCTGCACCAACTGGTAGTTTCGGTTTGGCCCTATGGTTGACTGGTAGAGAATGCTTTGTGGCGTTAAGTCTGCCATTTGTACTTTTACTTTTGTATTTTGTGCAATATACTTTAAATAAATAAATACACTTTTTAATTCAACTCCTCTACCTCAAAGAGCGTTTCAATAATTTTCGTTCTGGTAGATCTGCTCAATTTTTTTTTGTTACTGTCCCCTATTCAACTTCCAAATTTTACAATAATTCGATTAAGTACATTCCAGGCTACTGTGGAACTCTTTACCCCCTGACTAAGTTGCAGGCATGTTTATTATAAAATAGTATTTTTAAGCAGAAATGCTGTGTTATAGTTACACCCCTCAAAAAGTAACTGTCAAAAATCAGAAAAGAGTTTTTTTTTATATTTATCAATGTTCATATGAGACTATAGTTATTTGTTATACAAGGGGGGAAAGTTGTATTTTACCCGCGAGTGTTTATTTGAAACACGAGCTAGCGAAAGGATCCTATGATTGACCACGAGCGAAGCGAGTGGTTCAAAATAGAATCCTGAGCGTAGCGAGTGTTTCAATACACGAGACGTAAAATAACTTTTCGCCCGAGTATAACACAAAACTTTTCACCTCACTACAGCGAGGAAAAAAGAATAAGGGTTTGTACTATATCTTTGAAAAATAACTGCAATAATCAACCAATTTGCCATTTATTAAAACTAAGGTCTAATTAGCTTTCATGTAGGTATTTTAAACGGGATTTTTCAGAAAATAAGCTCATGTCAAATTTTACTTTAGCTGCGTTGAAACGTCAAAACTCTTTCTCCACATGTGGATAAAAAGCGATTTTCTCAATAGATATCAAACAAACAAACTGGGCTTTCCGAGCTAGTGAGGTGAAATAGTACATTGTTGTAGAGGCTGTAAAGTAAGCAATAGATGAACGAGTAAATTCCGAAGGCCGACCCGCAGGGGAGGCCTTCGATAATACGAGTTCATCTATTGTACTTTCAGCCGAGACTGAACAGAGTGCTTTTCACGACTACTGCGAGGAAATACATTAAAATACGAGTATTTTATATACTACTATGTAAACTAGGCGCCTTGTTGCAGCCTCATTTTTGTAAAAATTAGGGCTATTTTATACGTAAAGCTGATTGTGCCCCCGGATTCAAACGACGCAACGACGATTTTAAACCCATTTATTAAGAAATAACAAAAATATTAAAACTTACCTCACTTTCAACAAAATTTAAACATTTAGTCTAGGTTACACTTGTAACCAAGTCTCAGCTAAACAACTCAACTATACATTCTACACTGAAAGATCATTGTAACGTTAGGCGTCAATATTAATATACGTTCCTAATATTATTTATTTCGCGAGTCAATGAGAACATTATTAAATTAAGCACATCACAAAACCAATATTTAATATTTACTAAACAATACATTTGCTTTTTTTAAATATGGCGGCTGCCTTGTAGCGCATGCGCGCATCGTAATGGAGTCATGGCTTTTAAGCCGAATTAAAAAAATATTATGAACTCAATATATAATTATATAATTTTATGTGTTTATTTGTTGAAAACTGTTAATTTGTTGAAAAATAAGTAATTGCAGAAATTTGGAAATTGTTTTACGCCCCATTACTAATTTTAAAATATAAATGTTCATGATTTTCGGGGTAAAACCTTTTTAGCGAAAACGTTTTAAAAAGTAAACCTGAGGAGTATTATCTTACTTAAGAAAATAAACTCCTTTGCGGGTATTTATAAGTTTAAGAGAAAGATACACCTCATAAATGACGCATTCTCATTGGTCAATTTAATTTGACATGCAGCAGATGATTAAGCTTTGATTGGTTAAATTGTCGTTTGAGCCGGCCGAGAAAATAACTCCGAAATATTTTCTAAAAAGTCGTATCTTACTATGAAATTCATGTGTAGATACGAACTGTGACCCTAAGGTGCTACATTGTTGTCGTGTTGGGAGCTAACATAGATGTACAGTTTACAAATGAACATATAAGAGCTGTTTTGTGTACTGGATTCAGGTATTCTATAACCACATTTTCGAGCAGTGTCGTGAAAAATATATTAACTGTCGTATATTTTATTTAGAAAAATAACATTTTAACGCTTCAATGGTTTATGTTGTTCGAAGATTATTATTATCCATTCTTGATTGTGATCAATTTACGATATCCTCGGAAAAACGTGGTCCAACAGATAATATATTATCCTCTTTATTTAACACTAGCTGTGCCCCGCGGTGTTACCCGCTCATCCCACGGGAACACTACATTTATTCGGAATGAAAAGTATCCTATGTCCTTCCCCGGGACTGAAACTATCTATATACCAAATTTCATCTAAATCGGTTCAGCGGTTTTAGCGTGAAGAGGTAACAGACAGACAGACAGACAGACACACTTTCGCATTTATAATATTAGTATGGATTACAGGTGCTTCAGCTTCGTGCACAAGTGACACACATTATCGTTTAATTTTTTGTCACTCACAAAAATGTCACCGCAGACAGGATAGTCACACCTTCAATTAAATTATAATAGTCATCTTTACTTTCAACGCGCATTTCATGAATAAAAGAGACCTTTTCGTGCTTAACTAACACTGTGGTTAACTCAAACGGTTTCGATCGATTTTTTTCAAACCTAAAATTACACATATTCATGCGTAATTGTAAGGGAATGACACTGGCTGTATGGCAGGTGAAATGACATGGTTTTTACCTCGCCACTTATCTGTCAATTATTTTAAACTTGGAATTATGTTTTAAATTGCGACAACGTTGTTTATGCAGTCCGGCAGTGACAGAAATACTTGAAATCTAGTAGAAAACCTCATGTTTGAACTGAAGATATATCTTTGTGGTTTGACGCAGATCTGGCCATAGATAAAGAGAACACCATCGATTTCTCAAAGCAGCTAATCAACACGCTTTTTTTATCGAAACGCAGTTCGTGAGACGTTTGCTTGATATTAAAGGAAGCGGCAAATGATAGTGTCTGGGTATTTATTAAAGCATTAAGTCATTCCGAATGACAATTTTATTGATCACTTACAATGACACGTGAGTCTCGTTAACACTTATGCTCACGAGTATGCTCTAGGGGGCTTGCGGAGAAATACAAGTCCAGTCAGGGACTTTCGCGATGACTTACAGAAATTTTGCCTTGAAAATTACGACGTTGACGTTAGGTCAGTTGGGAATATTAAGATTTTCAAAGGTGTTCATATTTTTTTGGTCCTATCATAAATCCGAAACATTGTTTCCCAGCTGTAACGCTTCGCCAAATTTTCATTTGTCCGAAAGCATTTTTTTTCTAAAACCCATAATATTTTCAGTTTTTTTAACATGGTTTAAAAGAACCCATAAGGTTAGGTTTGTTTAATAATTATTCCGAAACATTTACAGTTTAAAAAAATAATGCTTTCGGACACATAAAAAATTGGCAAAACATTACGATGGGAAACAAAAATTAGTGTTTCAGAGAGGTAACCATATTTTTTCCCGACAGTAGATAGGTACGGTATTTTGATTCAGGATCTACGAATACTTTATTTTTAAGTCGTATAGTGTTTAGAGATTTCATATTTGTGGAATTTGGTCTCATCCCGAGAGTACACAATATTACTTTGCTCTATAATGGAGTTAGGAATGCAAATAAAAAACAACTGTCAATGCCACGATTACTTTTTAATTTTCTTTACTAGTTCCTTGTAGACTAAAGTAATGTTCTATTTGTCTACATTCGCAAGGTGACCAAATGTCGCTTCTAAATTTTAAATATGTTTGAGAAAAGCACTATACAAGTATACATTCCTTAGCAGTGAAAAGGGCTTGCCAGCTTCGCATCACTATCCAGCCTCCCTACGGTCGGCCGTCCATACCTACTCACCCGGCAAGCCCTTCATTCCTGTCGTCTGCAGTAAGGTACTATTTTAACCCAAAAAACGTCTCGATCGCGTTAGTAACAAATGTTATTTAAACAGGAAACGTAAACGCAATCGAGGTATTTTGATTGCCTTGGGAACTTACACTTGAGAGTGCGCACATTTTCTTTATGATTGCATCTCTTTCTGCAAAATTTGTGTAAGTTTTTTGGCTTATTGATTAGAGTCACAGTATTTCATTTATTTAAACTTTATTGCACAATAAAGAAAATAGCAGACTTAATTTTCTATTCCATAAACTTACTTGAATACTTTACACAATATACTTAATTACATAATATGTATATGCTATGTAGGTACCTAACGTAAAATATTACTCGTTAATGAAAATACTGGTAGTACTATACTTAATAGGTACTAGAAGTAAACTGTAGTATAGTACTCATTTTACCTTCCGCTATTTCTCGAACCTCTCAATCGTGCCCTGCGTAATCATACGCATTGGTAACCCACTCCTGACCAAAATGGCGTAAACTTCGTAGCGTTTCAATGGCACATAGGCCCTTGTGGATAAACTGGATTTAAAGACGACGTTGGGATGTTTCAATTATAGAGCGTGCGCAGTGATTATGCTTCTGGGCAAAGATTAACGAGAGTGCTCCCGAAACGACAAAGTAGCTACAGTTACCAATATGTGCCGCGCGCCGCGTTAATTAGTCCAGTAAAAATAGAGTAAAATAGAAAGTCAAACTTTGGCAATTCTAATATCTTTCAATTTTGGCGTATTGATAAATTATGACATTAGAAATTTATTTTCAAAATATTAGAAAAGATTTAAACTGAAAATGGCTGACTACCATCTCGGCAGGCGGTAGGAGAAAAAGTAAAAAAACATAGGTAATACACGCGCGGCACACGCGGTGCACACCAAGTTGTACGACGCCGCCTTCCGCTTTCGTTGGGGGCAAATGGCCCGCTATCGTTGTCAGTTGCCATGGAGTCCCCGTTGTGCCCGAAGAACTTGAGGATTCATATTTGCACAGCCGACGATAATCTCTTAATGTTGAGTTCTTTCAGGATCGAAACGTTGGTTCAGTGCGTCTCCAGTACCTACCACTTTCCAGTGCGTCAATCTTGTGCCGGTCTCGCATCTTCAGTGTCCACGTACAAACGAGGACATCTATTACAGCTCTCATTGATAATTAGCTGTATATGAGCCGTATATGCACTCACGAAACATGCGTGCTACTTGGGATGTACCGTGTAACGTCAACAATATGGTTACAGTCGGTTTGGTGAAAAGAAGCGGTTCTATCCTTAGAACCGTTCATTTGCGTACTCAGTTATAAAAAAAAGTAGAATAGACAGCGATAATCACCCGATTGGTTGGTAAGAAAGGGGATTCCACGATCGAACAGCCGCCAATCAGAGGAAATGTTATGGAACATTAATTTCGGTAAAAAATAGCGTTTTTGCGTAATTTTTTAATAAGCCTTCGTGCACCCGAATGGTTTATCCTGCCGTAACTCTTCATTCACCGGAAGAAAAGTAGGAAATCCAATATCCTATATTTTAAACGTATGCAAATCTCGTCCATCCGTTGTGCTTCGTGCGTGAATGAAGATGTTTTTCTACGGTCCAAGCGAAACGAGAATTGATATTGGACGGAAGTGCTCACGATTTTGGTTTAAATAGGCTGGCGATTTAAATTTTAAAGTCTCGTGTACGAATAATAAATAAATAAATATATAAATGCTTTTTTTTTTCATTACAGAGCGGGTGAATGTGTACCGATATAATGAAGTTACATTGATTCAACATCACACCGAAACAGCTAACTTTTACACCGAGCGTTTAGTGTAAACTAAAATTCATAATTTTGGGACACTTTTTAGGGTTCCGTAGTCAACTAGGAACCCTTATAGTTTCGCCATGTCCGTCTGTCCGTCTGTCCGTCTGTCCGTCTGTCCGTCCGTCCGCGGCTTAGCTCCGTGATCATTAGTACTAGAAAGCTGAAATTTGGTATGAGTATGTGTATGTATCACGCCGACAAAACGGTAAAATAAAAACTAAAAAAAAAATTTTTTTTCGGGTACCTCTCGAACACCTAAAGTGGGGGTGATTTTTTTTTTTCGTTTCAACCCTAGTGTGTGGGGTGTCGTTGAATAGGTCTCTTGAAAATAATAGGGGTTTTCAAACATTACTTTTTGATAAAGTCAGTAGTTTTGTAAATATTCGCTCCGAAAATAAAAAAAATTGTGTCCCCCCCCCTCTAACTTTTGAACCACAAGTCAAAAAAATATGGAAAAATTCATGTTAATGCGGCCTTATAAGTACTTTCAATGAAAACTATATTGAACAAAATCGGTCAAGCCGTTTTTGAGTTATCGCCAAATTTCATATTTTTTCTTTAAAAGGTCGTAAGTTGACTTCCAGAAGGTAATAAGTGATTACAGTTTCTAGGGCGTTTACGACCTTTTTATAGAGCTTAAAATCTGTCTTAACTTAAACCTCGGGCTTAAAACAGCAGTTTATTGTGAAGGATGAGCAACTACGGAACCCTACACTGAGCGTGGCCCGACATGCTCTTGGCCGGTTTTTTAATCCTCATATTGAAATAGCATTTTCAATGTGAAAAATAAAAACCCGATTCTGAGTAGGATGAACCTTTTAAAACGTCAAGTTTAGAAAGAAGCAGGGAATCGGGTTTTTTTTGGAATACGCTCTACTGCATATTTAACGCATAATCTTTGCAAGCGTTATTAAGGATAGGATCCTATAATGGCGTCGTGGCCAATCAGGGTAAACGCTATCGAACATTAATTGCGGATGCTACGTAATCCATATGGAAGCCGTCTATATTTGTCCATAGAAAAAGGACAATTTGCAAGTTAAAGGACGCGTGACATACGTCGTTGTTGAACGGAGTAGCTTCAAAGAAAGGCGTAATATCCTTGGTTTTTCATCGAAAATGCCCGTATAGGTGATGTTTTAAAACGATATATGTCGGTGTTTTTATTGAAATATGTTATGTACAGTCAACCATTTTGATTCTTAGGCCATTTTGTAACTTGTCACAGTGAACGTCAATATGAAAGCCGCTTGAAATCTCATATAATTGTCGTTGTGACAAGGTTCTGTAGCGGTCTAGAAATCAAATTGGTCATACTGTAAGTACCTATTGTTAGAAAACAAGGTATGACACTCCGTCCAGTGAGCTTTCTACGTCACTGATTAGCTGCCGCTTTATGGTAACTAATTTTTTTTTTTTTAGTTAGCCTGTTTGAGTATCCCACTGCTGGGCAAAGGCCTCTATGTTAGATCTCCACAACTCCCTATTGGCTGCTGCTTCCGGCCAGTTGCCTAGAAATGTATCTAAATCGTCCCGCCATCTCCGTCTCGGTGTGTAACTAAATACTCCTCTCTCTAAATTTTATTTTGCCATAATAATTGATTTTGAACAGTCGAGATTTTATGAGATCCATACAGGTAACAAGGCGAGTACCTATTATGATAGGCACACCACTGGCAGCACAGAAACGGAGTGACAGAACCAACCAACCAATCATAGCGTGATGTCGTCAAAAGTCCACCTGTCATTTCGGTGTAGCATACCTTATTATCTTATACCAAGAGACCAAGAGACCATGTACATCTCTAAGAAATTTAAATTAAGTACTTAATTATTTTGTTGAATCAGTTATTGATTTTGACTCCTTGAGACCTTATACATCTCGACGGAATTAAATTATTTCATTAATTAATTATACCAATTGCAATCCATAGTGCGTGTCGTGACGCCTCTGAAAAAATCAATTTTTAGTGCAAACATTGATTTGGAGAATCTTGTACATCTCCTCTAACATATATGTATTAATTACCTAGTTATTATATAATTGTATTAGTTTTTAAGTATAATTTATGAAAAAATGACTTACTATTGAGTTTCTTTCGGCTTTCTTCTCAACAGCGGTCTCCTCTTGCGAAATGCCGGTAGACTCACAATCTGACTTGTGAAAGTGCCCTTATTGTGGCCTACTTACTGAATAAATTATTTCATTTCATTTCCATGGTATTGTCCCCGAAATTGAATTAGAAATAGGAGATTCGTAGACGAACCGAGCCCATCGACATATTAGCAAACCGGGTATGCAAACTGAGAACCAATGGCCGTTGAGGCAGAAAGATTCTCGAGTGGAGACCACGTACCGGTAAGCGCATATTTAGTACAAACAAGGTGGACAGATGACCTAGTCAGAGTTGTGGGGACTCGCCGGATGTGGGTCGCTTCTATTCAGCACGTGTGGAAGTCTAGTGCGGAGGCTTGTGTCAGTCCACGACCTATAGCTGAAATGATGATGATGATGATGTTTCAAATTAACATAATTTTATTTGTAACTAATTTTATACACTTTACATCTCGCCAATTAATTTTCTCTTATGAACAATAGGAATTGAAACGGCTTAAGTGCCAACAATAACCTATATTTAACTGGTAAAATATTACTTTCCAGTCTTGCGAATAACTCTCATTTGGTACAAAGCAGACGTTTGGAGACGACGCAAATTGCAACTTCTCAACTTACGCACTTTTCCAAGCAATTTTAGTGTCAATCGTTAGGAAACCTGTTGATATAGCCTGCAAAATACAGTGGATTCATTTATTATCTATACTATTATAAAATCCTAAATTTGTATTGAAAATAAATTTTCTATGGAGGGAGGTCATGATTTCAGGAAAAATCTCGATAGCGTGATGCAGCCGGGTAGTTGTTTTGTATGGACACGCGTCGCCGTGCCAACCTGGCGCCATCTGTTTTCAAAAAAACCATTGTCCTCGCATCACGCCGAAACGGCTGGATAAAAAGCTACCAATTTTGGTACAGGAATAGCTGAACATCCAAAGATGGTTATAGGATACTTTTTATTATGATTAATATTTATCTCTGAAAACATAAATTCCATGAAATATTTTCCTTACAATGTGTAAACCTTATAATGACAGCGTTTGTGATTTTGAATTTAGAACGACGCGACCCCCGCGTGGCTCTTACGTCTACAAAAACTAAAAAGTATGAATTCGACATAATACCTCCGCGCGGCCCACCGGCATTAACAATAAGGTTAAGGTTGTTTGAGGCGTTGAGTTACGGAAACCGTCTTAGTTAGATAGAAAAGATGGCGCCAATTATCGACCAACACAGACGAAAATATGAGTGCAATGTTCGTTGTAAATTGTCTCATGCCCAAAAAAAAATTATACATTTCTTTAAAAACACAATTTGCGACAATAGGAATAGGAACTAATGCTCTTTTATTGAATATACAATTATATTCTTCTGTAGTTTGTAAGTATCGACCAAATCCCGGAGACGCAATTAAAAACGTTAATGAATAACAGATTTTTAAATGCTATTTTATCGAGTGTAATTGAAATAAAAGTATTTCGAATCAATTTAAGTAAATTAAATACAGTTCTAAATATGTTTTACCAACCAACATTTAGAACATTAGGCGCAAATTTTGGTATTGTTTGTGTTTGGCCTAACTTACTAATAAGGTAGCGAAATGTATAATAAACGATAAATATACGATATATTTAGCGACAATTCTGCATCTATGTAGTTTTTTTATATATAAAATTTATTCAAAGTAATAAATATCAATCATTCTTTATTTTTAACGGCGTGTTGAGATTTTGTTGATGACCCAATTTTCCGCTAGATGGCGTTGTTACCTTGACAAAGTCTCCATACTAGCGGCTGCATCGCGCTGTTAAGATTTTTCCCGAGTTAATAACACCAGCTCCATACATGTAAAGAATTCACGCACGTCGTTGCGTGCCTGCCTGTGACCACCATTCGGCGCAAGCTAGGGTGTAGTGTGATGGGTTAACCCGGACTTCGAGAATTACTACAGAAGTTGTTGAATATTGATCGCATACCTAATAATATAAGCAGCAGTGTATCAATTATTGAGAGTTGCTGCTCGACAATGTATGCATTTTGTATGAAAAACAACCATGATTCGAGACAAGACAAAATTATAAAATTTACAATGTAGAAAGGATTTCACCCAGCCGGGATTTGAACCCAGAACCTACTGAAATAATAACCGTGTCATCTCATGCATTTTCCTTTGCTTCCTTATTCATTATACCACGGATAACAAAACAGTGAGGCCATCACGTATCCGTTCAGTGGTGCTGTCGCCATTATTGACGTACGCTCGATTGAGTTAAGTTGGCACCTGAATCTTATGGCGTTACTTAGGAAATTATTATGACAGGTCATATTATTATAATAGTATTAGTACCATTGTAGACGAAAATAATTTATTGTTATCTTAATAGATGTCATTAATATATGTTCAGGTAGGACTATGAGCTAATTATTTTTCAAGGTGCTTTGAATAGTTATCTACAATAATCAATAAATATTCAAAACGATATATAAACATAAGTCTAGCCTCAATTTAAACTAAACCAAGATGATGTTCACAATGGTAGCACCTAAGGTACGGAGCGTTCTAGGGAAGTCGCCCACCCACTAATTTAAGTAGTAACTTAATGCGAGGCCGTAGGCCGAGCTCTACGTAGCACTGAAGTTGCAGAGCGTCCCAGGGAAGCCGCTCACACACTTCAACTTATATAAAGTAGGTGGGTGGCCTCGCATTAAGTTATTTAAATGTATAATAGACAATAAATATTCAAAACAATTTTTTAAACATAAGTCTTGCCTCAATTTTAATTAAACCAAGATCATGTTCACAAGCGTAGCACCGCAGGTGCGGAGCGTCCTAGGGAATGCGCCCAACCACTAATATAAGTAGTAACTTAATGCGAGGCCGTAGGCCGAGCTCTACGTAGCACTGAAGGTGCAGAGCGTCCCAGGGATGCCGCTCACACATTTAAGCTTATATAAGTGTGTGGGCGGCCTCGCATTAAGTTTTTTAAATCTACGATAGACAATAAATATTAAAAACGATCTTTTAAACATACCTAAGTCTTGACTCAATCTTAATTAAACCAAGATGATGTTCACAAGCGAAGCACCGAAGGTGCGGAGCGTTCTAGGAAAGTCGCCCACGCACTAATATAAGTAGTAACTTAATGCGAGGCCGTAGGCCGAGCTCCACGTAGCACTGAAGGTGCAGAGCGTCCCAGGGAAGCCGCACACACACTTCAACTTATATAACGTAGGTGGGTGGCCTCACATTAAGTTATTTAAATCTATTATAGACAATAAATATTCAAAACAATTTTTTAAACATAAGTCTTGCCTCAATTTTAATTAAACCAAGATCATGTTCACAAGCGTAGCACCGCAGGTGCGGAGCGTCCTAGGGAATGCGCCCAACCACTAATATAAGTAGTAACTTAATGCGAGGCCGTAGGCCGAGCTTCACATAGCACCGAAGGTGCAGAGCGTCCCAGGAAAGCCGCTCATACATTTAAACTTATATTAAGTGGGTGGGCGACCTCGCAATAAGTTATTTAAATCTACAATAGACAATGAATATTAAAAATTGGGCGAGTGCGAGTCCGGCTCGCGCATGAAGTTTGTTGTAGGGTGCCCCCCTTAAATATTTTTTTTATTTTATTTTAAGTATTTGTTGTTATAGCGGCAATAGAAATACGTCATCTGTGAAATTTTCTACTGTCCAGCTATCACCGTTCTTGAGATACAGCCTGGTGAAAGACGGACGGACGGACAGCGAAGTCTCAGTAATAGGGCCCCGTTTTTACCCTTTGAGTACAAAACCCTAAAAACAATCTCTTAAACATAAGTCTTGCCCCAATTTCAATTAATCCAAGATCATGTTCACAAGTGTAGCACCGAAGGTGCGGAGCGTTCTAGGGAAGGCGCTCACACACTTAAACTTATATTAACTAGGTGGGCGGCCTCGCATTAAGTTATTTAAATCTACAATAGACAATAAATATTCAAAACAATTTCTTAAACATAAATCTTGCCTCAATTTTAATTAAACCAAGATCATGTTCACAAGCGCAGCACCGAAGGTGCGGAGCGTCCTAGGGAAGGCGCCCACTGACTAATATAAGTAGTAACTTAATGCGAGGCCATAGGCCGAGCTTCACATAGCACCGAAGGTGCAGAGCGTCCCAGGAAAGCCGCTCACACATTTAAACTTATATTAAGTGGGTGGGCGGCCTCGCATTAATTTATTTGAACATATTTTAAGTGGGTGGGCGTCTTCCCTGGGACGCTCCGCACCTTCGGTGCTAAGTTACTTTATAAACCCTTAGTAATTTAATGCGAGGCCGCAGGCCGAGTTCCACGAGCGTCCCAGGGAAGCCGCCAACCCACTTAACATATGTTTAAGTAACTTAATAGGCGGCTTTCTTGGGACGCTCCGCACCTTCGGTGCTACGCGGAGCTCAGCCTGCGGCCTCGCATGAAGTTACTTCATCTTATATTAAGTGGGTGCGGCTTCCTTGGGACGCTCCGCACCTTCGGTGCTACGCGGAGCTCGGCCTTCGGCCTCGCACTAGGTTATTTCAACTTATATTAAATGGGTGGGTGGATTCCTTGGGACGCTTCGCACCTACGGTGCTACGCGGAGCTCGGCCTTCGGCCTCGCATTAAGTTACTTCAACTTATATTAAGTGGGTGGGCGGCTTCTTTGAGACGCTCCGCACCTTCGGTGCTACGCGGAGCTCGGCCTTCGGCCTCGCATTAAGTTACTTCAACTTGTATTTAGTGGGTGGTCGGCTTCCTTGGGACGCTCCGCACCTACGGTGCTACGCGGAGCTCGGCCTTCGGCCTCGCATTAAGTTACTTCAACTTATATTAAGTGGGTGGGCGGCTTCTTTGAGACGCTCCGCACCTTCGGTGCTACGCGGAGCTCGGCCTTCGGCCTCGCATTAAGTTACTTCAACTTATATTAAGTGGGTGGGCGGCTTCTTTGAGACGCTCAGCACCTTCGGTGTTACGCGGAGCTCGGCCTGCGGCCTCGCATTAAGTTACTTCAACTTATATTAAGTGGGTGGGCGGCTTTGTTGGGACGCTCCGCACCTACGGTGCTACGCGGAGCTCGGCCTTCGGCCTCGCATTAAGTTACTTCGACTTACATTAAGTGGGTGGGCGGCTTCCTTAGGACGCTCCGCACCTTCGGTGCTACGCGGAGCTCGGCCTTTGGCCTCGCAATAAGTGTAGTGAACGTATGATATTGTGTTTACGCGTGCGAAGCCGCGGGCAAAAGCTAGTACTATTATAAATCTGTAAATATATCACAAACGGTTATCCTTTTGAAAATAATAACTATAACCCTTTTTTCTGTTTCTCCGTTGTCGGGTTAAAAGTATCAAAATTTTTTTTTTATCTGTTCAGCTATTTTAGGGGTGATGGGGCTGCAGATATACTCGTACATTACTCGTATATAACTAACTAAACATAAATAATGTTTGTCAATTCAGTGACTTCTAAATAATATTTTAAGTATGCCATGTAATTTTTTATCAATAGACACCGAAAAACGAATTTTCCAAATGTACTTGCACATATTAATTCTTGGTAACTCGAGTTCTTTTCGATAAAATTACGTTTTATAATAGGTTTAAAATAGACCAAGATTAACCGTCGCAAGGGACCAAGCACGATTCTCCCGGATTTCAAATCCGTGGTATATTTAAGAGTCCGCAGCAAGGTCCGCTCAACTCCGCGTTGAGATCGCGCGCTTACGCTTTAAAATGTTGTTGTTTCACCTAGAGGAAGACAGGGCGCTAGCAGTAAAGCGAGAGCGCGCTAGCGGCAGGCGGTGCTTACCGCCGCCCCCCCGGACCGTTCCCCGCGCTAGAGTAATTCGCTGCAGTTTCGCAACAATTTTTTGTAATTTATTTAAAGGTTTTCGTAGTTACGCTCTCATTTTAAAACTACGAGATCAATTTTGATAAATCTTTTTTCTTATCAAACTGCATAGTTTAATCGACACCGGAAATAGGTTTTGACTTCAATCTAAACTATATTTTGGTCGTAGTATGCCGCCAAACTGAACAACTTTCTGGGGTCTAAAAATGCAAAACTTGTACTCGCTCTATTTTCTTTCTATTAACATTTCAAGAGTCATAAACTAGTTTTAGCCCTAGATATATCTTATCTCATTATATTTAGAGAATTTCATGATAATGTGACATGTTATATTAAAATAAGGACGTAACTACGTTTGTATGAAGAATCGAGCTTGCTGCGGACTCCTTTTAAAATTTATTTTTTTCGTATTATGACGAATATATTGATAGTTTCAACCAACTGTTTCAAGTGAATAATACTTTTTCCCGAGTTCTAGGTAGTAACGTAGCTATTTCATGCTTTCATTGCGTGCAGTCGAAAATAAGTTGAAAAAACGAATTTTCCACGTGAATTTTGTCAATTTCGAGTAGTTTTTCGAACAAAAATTATCAATGAAAAATTCAAACTGTAGGTTTCAAATATATACCAATAAATCCCAATAGCCCTGTTCTAGGTTGTAACATCAATAATATGTTAAGAAGCATGTTTGATCAGAGCGAAAAATGTCTAAACAATCAGCATTTTAAAAGGAATAAGGCCTCTTAAAGCGTGACAAATTAAAACTAGTGGACTGTGAGCGGGTCCGCTCACTCAAACACACTTTTACTGAAGATCGAGAGAGACACTATAGGTATACGACGAGTCGAATTTCGAGTATCAGAGTAGCCCCTCTGCTGGTACGTTTTGTAAGTCTGTGCTGTACTGTACTGTGTAGCCCGGAGCTACCGTTCCTTCAACGCTAGCAGATAATGGCCGATAAATAACCCAGATGAGTTATCGACGCTACGGACCAAGTGCGATATTGCCAGATTTAATTGATCCCTTATTTTATCTTATCTTATCTCAACTCCGGAACATTGTTTCCCATCTGTAAAATTTCGCCAAATTTTCATTTGTCCGAAAATATATTTTTTTCTGAAACCCGTAATACTCTCAGGATTTTATGAACATTGTTTTAAAGAACCCATTAGGTTACGTTAGGTTTGACTTATAATTATTCTGAATAATTAACAGTTTTGGAAAAAAATGGCAGATAGGTAACCCTATTTATAGCCTGACAAGTTGGGGTTTAACCCTGGGATGGTGGCGAATTGTCGATATATAAACAGATTTTATAAGTCAATAGTGTACATCGTGTATTAGCATTATAAATGTCAGTAGCGGTATGTCAATAAACAATTTCGAATTGTCATTTAGAAAAGTGGTTCAATCCTTCGACCTTATTCTGAAAATATGTATAGCAATGTATAAAAAAGATCGTTGTTTGTCTATTGTCCTCATCCGCCATTCGTCGTCCTGCCACACCACGCTTTCCAGTTAGTGGTCTCCATTCCAGAAACTTCCTCGCAATGTGCCCCTCGCACTACCTATGGGTGAAGCGAGACGAGCGTAATTTGAGTAGCGTAATTTCGGTCGCGCCATATTACGCGACTCAAGTTATGCTCGTCTGGCTTAACCCTATAATAGCTCGTTCCCTGCCGCATTGGCATTGCCATCCAGCGAGGTAATGCGGCCAGCTTTACGGGCACTGTGTTTTTTCTTTAATACAAATTAATAGCTAGATGTGGCAAAAACCTGTGAATACAATTAATTAGCATAGGACGTTTACCTATAATAGTAATTGTATGCAACTGTTACTTAATAAGAGACCTTAAATCATGAGTAGGTAATCATGGCAATATAGGGTTACCTATAATTACCGAACAGTACAACAGTTTTTTATTCATTAACTAAATGCACTAAGTCATAATAGGATTATTATAAACCATTATTAGCTTTACACTATGTTAATAATCGTTTTCTCCAACTTGCTTGGAAATGTTCCCATTAATGTAGTTAAACTGGACCGCGAAATCGTTCGTTATATTTAGAAGGCGTTAATGAAAATTAAAAAAAAAATATATTATTGGCCTTAGCCGGGAAATCAATATTATTTAAATAAGACGATTAAGTAAAAAACACACCTTCCGTTTATAACGTCTCATACAAATGAGGGTAATCTTAATTTGGCCGGTTACTGCATTTTTACCTTTAATTTTTCAAAGACTTTGATAATTAACCATATAGCCAATTGTACACTAAATTAAAAAAATAAAAACTTATAAACTTTTTAATTGTTCTCTGCGTTTAATTCTTGCACTGAACATTTTTTTGCTCTGCTACTGTCAATGTATTTGAAATGTCGACAAATTTCGATTAACGGACAAACGTCAAATCTTATATGCGGTTAATTTATTTTCATGATTCTTAGTTATTTATTAGAGATTTCTCACGAAAGTTTTAATTTTAATAATATGATGATATTTAATTGGTGAGTTGAAAATTAATAAGTGTACCAAACGTAAACAAATAAAAAATAAAACAGAAATGATTGTGTCCAAATCAATATAAAAGTTATTTTGAACTTATGATCTTCTCCGAATGATAAATATGGTATGGTTTCTAAAAAAAAACAGTGTGTTTAGAAATTGTTAATTTAACTAAAATTTATAATTACCTATGTGCATATTTTTTGTTATTGTGTTTTCATATATATTTAATTCTTATTCATATATTTTGTTTTAAATCAAACATATGATTCGGACCCGAAATTTTATTCCTATTCCTAAAAAAAATAAGTACCTACCGAATGAACTTCATGGTACTGATATATTAAATTAAAATGTAGATTGGTGATTATTTCCAAGCATATTTGGAGAAAAGCACTATACAAGCCTCGGCGGGAATGTCAGTTCGCAGATTCGTATTATTGAAGGACTCGGCTACGCCTCGTCCTTCAAAATCATACTCATCCACGAACTGACTTTTCCCGGCCTCGGCAGTAATATACTATTATGCAACTGTACTGTAACGAACAATTTTCTCAACAAACCTTACGGTAAGTACAGCTTAAGCAACCAAATCAGTATCACGCGCCATACTGGGTGTGGCCTGTAATATGAGCAATATATTAAAACATAGATTCTACTCTTCAAACTGTAACAACGTTTATTCAGCAACTTTAAAAAAAGTCGTCAATTTTATTATTTCAAACAAATGAAAAGAGAAATAATAAATCCGGCCACAGATTTTTTTTTGGCCACATGGTCGAACTTCTCATTTAATAACTAAGCATCGGGAAAATGAGATAGCCTCTAATAATCTAATTCATCTTCTTTACAACGCCAACTAAAAATGTTAAGGAAAGCGTCCAGTCAATTATTTTTACTTTTCCTTCTGATTTATACATTGCCAACTAATTTACTAAATCGGCCACGGAATTTGCAACTCATCATCATTTTACGTTCATCATCATCATCATCAGCCCGTATCTATCCACTGCTGGACTAGGGCCTCCTCGTGCATTTTCCATTCACTGCGATTCCGGGCCGCGTGCATCCACTTTCTTCCTGCGACGCTAACTATGTCGTCTCTCCATCTGGTGGGGGGTCTGCCCACGCTTCTTTTCCCCATTCGTGGTTGCCACTCCAGTATCTTTGGAGACCAGCGTCCGTCTTCTCGCCTACATACATGTCCCGCCCATCTCCATTTTAGAGGAGCGGCTTTACGTTATACAGCTTCAATACAAGCTCCTCAAAAATTATATATTCGAACTTCAATAGACATTGAATATATAAAATAATACTTCATATTCTTTTATCGTGAAAATAGCCACTATACGATTTGGCGCGAGTGCGCGACATGACAGCAACCGGCCATTTGCACCAATCAGAGAGCGCCATTCGATTCTTGTACCGACCCGCCCGTATTTGTTTATTGTCATTCGTGCGTTCATATTGCAATAGTTTAGGGTAGGTTAAACATTAATTATAATATCGAGTTTAAACATTAGATATTTGATAACGGTACGTAGCCCATTAATCTAGTTCTAAGGCAGGTCCGACTTGGCTTAGGTTAGGTACGACGACGAGCGAAGCGAGGAGGAGTGTTAGGTTGAACTGCGACCCTAACCTAAAATGAGATTTAAGTAATTTAAATATTATTTTGTTCTCTCCTCAATAGTTCATATGTAATAATAATGCCAAAAAAGGTTCGCTACACCATCTATAATTCACTCGTTAAACCTAATCTAGAATATTTAATAGAAATATGGGGATCTGCCGCCAAATCTAACTTAAAACCTCTACAAGTTTCGCAAAATAAAATTATAAAAGTGTTATTTATCAAGCGCCTTACATCCACTAACACTGTGTACACGGAAACCAAAATATTAAATATCTCTCAAACTTATATATACAACACATGCATTCTAATAAGAAAAATCATAAATAAAGATATACATAGCCATATAACATTCACCAAAAGATCAGAAGTACAAAAAAGACTGACGCGACAAGCTAATAATTTACTCCATCGACCGCCTAGAACATTATATGGAAAAAGGAATATAATATACGAACGAGCTCAATTATATAATAAATTACCAAAAGACGTTAAAGATGCCAAATCAATGATAGTATTCAAAAGAGCACTAAAACAACACGTATTAAATAAAAACCCTAGGTAAGCTTTCCGCTTCCGATTTTCGCCAAGTAAAAATAATGAAATAAAATAAAATAAAATAAAAATCAGGCTTTCCCATAATTATTATAATTTTTAATATTATAATTAAGTATTAATTTTTAAAACATAAATGTATATGTAATTTGCATATCCTAATTTAATAATGAAAAATTACAGTTAAACACACTTTGCTAGCAGTTAAACCACGCATATTATTATATAATTATTATATAACCTACACTTAACCAGGTTACACAGGTAGTTCAGTTTAACCGGCTTCTACGCGCCGCACTACATTGTTGCATTTCGCTTGATGTTATCAAGCGCGTTTAGACGTAAGTCATCAACCGTTTTAGCATGCTACCCTCTCCTATTTAGAAATAAGTAAATTATTGTTTTCTCAGTAAGTGATTTATGTAAATAAATGTCTTAAACCATAATAATAATGGCTTTAGTATACTATTTGATGACAATTTTAGGTAAATTTTACGATCGATCAATGTAGGATGACTAATAGAATTACTATTTTGGTGTCATATACTAATATTTTAGAAGTTTGTTATTTGAATGCATGCCTCAAATTTAGATGCTAAAAAATAACCACCATGCCAAGTTACAATTACAGTGGCTTACAAAGAAGATAACTAGTGGCTGAGATATTATTATTCAGACGCGCGTTGGTTGTGGCCGACTACTTAGTAATTTAGAAGGTAACTTATATTTTCTGAGGCGAATAATGCTATTAAAAAGAAAATAGTATTTTCAATGTACGTCGTCCAACACTTACATTCCCTAAGCGTTAACATAGCTGTCACTACTAATATTGGACATTTCGCAATACTTTGCGTCTTTACCTAAACATTATACTACAAAATATCAAGAAATACACGTTATTTTCAGAAGATGCTTAACAAATGTTCTTCAGTTTCAAGGGAAGTCTATTTTTTAATTTATTGCTTCTATTACAGGCCGCACCCGGTATAACCCCGACAATTTCGGTGTACATCTGTGATCCCGCACTATATAGCAGATAACAATCTCTATTGTACGGCACTGTCGTATATCATCTTAGCTCTTATTTATAGCAGTATTACCACGTCTAGGATCGTAAATTCAAAATAACCTTTACTTAAGCGGGCATTCGATGATGTATATTAGTTATATGTTTGCTTCATTGAATTTCTTGTTTGTTATATGTAGGTACATATATGTATATCGTTGTGAAGTCGCGCGTGTCTCAAATATACTACCTTACTACTCAATCTGCTACCTTCCTGATTGATAATTTCAACAACTTAGTTTTAAAACAGAATGGAGTATTATATGCGTTTGGGGTTTTTCGTGTATAAGACTGTTAGTTTTTTCTTGAAAAATTACTAAGCCGGTTTTTATGTGATTTTCGTTTTTCATTAAACGGCTATAATTTTAAATCAAGTAAGTTTATATCTTGCACGGTTGTAGATCTTTAGAATGACGGTATAGCAGCCAGGAAAGTTGACAATGGAGTCTTTTTTTTTAATATGAAGTGGCAAAATACTTTTACTATGAAAAAACATGAAAATTTGATACGAATCTCAGCAGCCGAAAAGTTGATGACTTCACAATTATTCTTTTTCTGAGAAACTCATAAAATAAATATTAGAGAGTTTTGACTTATTATTTGTTAAAGCAATAACGTCTGCTAGCGTAAACCAAATGTTTACACGGCCAAGTGCAAGTCAGACTCGCGCACCGAGGGTTCCGTACAAACACTTCCCATATTAACTGGCCGGGTTAAGTTTCGACATAATATGTAGGTATGTCGCCGCAAACAAATGAGGTGCAAAGTTAACGCAACCAATCACGTTTGTTGTATGGGAGCCTCACTTAAATATTTATTTTATATTGTTTTAAGTATTTCTTGCTATAGCGGAAACAGAAATATATCATCTGTGAAAATGTCTACTGTCTATAGTTATCACGGTTCATGAGATACAGTCTGGTGACCGACGAACAGACAGACGGATAGCAGAGTTTTATAAATAGGGTCCCGTTTTTTACCCTTTGGATACGGAACCCTAATAATGACACGAGAAAATCACCACTTTCGCTGCGCAGGCGCCACCGCAGCTGAACCCGTCTATGGGCTCATAAATAAAGAGGATGAGTTACCGCCACGCCGGACAATGCCGATCCTATCTGTGGTATTTACACGCTTTACCAAGGTAGGTATTTACAGGAAAGATAACTTTTCTTAAACATGCAATGTAACATTCATAACATAGATTTATTCCCACATTAGTGTGGATCCTTGACAATCATTAGAAATTGTCTCATGTAGACAAAAATAGTACATTATTGTAGACACCGGGAAAGAAGGGCTTTCCGGGTGAGTATGTATAGACGGATAACGATACGAAACCGGCAAGCTCTTTTCACGGCTAGACATGTATATAGTGCTTTTCTCAAACATATGCAATGAAATAAAAAAAACACCACTAAAAATATCTTAAGTATTCAGATGTTTAGCCTGATCATTTTTTTTTTTTTATGTCATAGGGGGCAAACGAGCAAACGTATAGCCTGATGGAAAGCGATAACCGTCGCCCATAAACACCTGCAACACCAGAGGAGTCACAAGTGCTTGCCTACCCGGAGGACGAAGATAGAATGCCTCTATGCTAGTAATTTCACCGGCTATCTTACCCCCACACCGGAACACAACAATGCGAATATTGCTGTTTGGCGATGGGTTAGCAGGCAAGACGGTATTAACAATCCGGACGGACCCTGCACGAGGCCCTACTACTCATGAACAAAGACGCCATGTTTAAAAAAAATTACTTCCCGGCCTAGGCCTTCAATTTTAGTTCCTTTACAGTTCTCGCAATTTGTTACGCCTGAAACGTGATACTTCGAAGCCTGTTACTTATAACGCTCGTTATAACGACAATTATTTGAATGTTTGGGAAAATTTACTTTCCAGCCTTAAATTTTGTATGAAATTCCTTTACAGTTCTCTCGAGTTGTTCCGCGCGAAACTTGATACTTCGAAGCCTGTTACAACGCACGTTATGACGACAATTCATTGGATGTTTGAGAAAACATCTTTCCTAATTATACAGACCGAACTATCTCCCGTCTCCGTAACTTACACCACATTTCGCAAACACCACGCCATACTTTTTCTTACAGTTCACGTTTCCCATAAATCCTGAAACAGTTTTAGTGATGATTGCCCGTTTTTAACTGGGCCAATTTAGTCGTAACTACATAATAGGGGCTGCCGTAAACTGAAACACGATATTGACACAGAGGTCTCTAGTGAAATATGCTCGATATCTGGTACATTGTTGCTTTCGTATATTATAATAAGTTTTTGTCAAAGACTCATTTTTCGACAAGCTTTTCTAGCTGACTTTACTTTTCCTTGAACATCAATTGCTTACTGATACGATTCTAAACGGCCCAAACTCGATAGGCTTGCACTATTATAGGTTTTCGTTCCTAGGGCCACCTTCCGGCTCCATTATCAGACCCTGGAAACTATCTGAAGACAAAGTACTCATCAAGACGAAACGAGCCCAAGCTCGATGGGGTTATGTGGGTTTACTACGGAGTTCCTATGGCCACCTTCCAGCTCCATCATCACATCAGCTCCACATCTCATTTCATTTCATTTACATTTATTGCAAAAACATAATATTACAAGATTTACAAGTAATAGTATGCACCCCGTAAGGGCACAGCAATGTTAGCCTTAAATATCTAACTTACATACTTACAGAAACTCTATAAATGTAAGAATAAAATCATGCTTAATTAAATACAATACAATGCTAACATTTATAAACAGATTGTAGAAGATAAGTTTACTTACAAAGTTATTTACATTCAATTGTCTTTGAAATATTCATCTAAATTATAGTAGCATTTATGTATAAGGAAGTTTTTAAGGTTACTGAAAAATATTTTGTCATTTTGTTAATTTTTTACCACATCATTATAACACTGTCACGCGATATGCATATTCGTGCAAAATTTCAGCTCAACCGGAAACCGGAAAGTGGGTCAAATTTAACTTGAAAAATTCCATTACTGACAACGGGACAGGTGAAAAAGTAAATAAAAGCTTGTAAAAACTAGGAGGTGCCCGCGATTTCACCCGTGTATTTTATTTCTTTGCCGTAGACGGATAAAATCCCTGTACCATAAATGGTTAAAATTTGACCAGCCATTTCAGCGTGATGCGAGGACAAAGGAAATTATGAAAACAGACAGGTTGGCATGACGCCGCGCGCCCTTACAGGACAAATGACGATCCTGCATCACGCTATTAAGATTTTTCCTGAAATCATGACCCCTAAGTAGAAAAATGATTTTCAATACAAATCTCTAATTTTAAAATATTATAGATGTTAATATTAAGGGAAGATTTGAAATTAAGCGGGAAATTTTCATGCTTGAAATTAGGCGGGATTCGAGCTGGCTTCTCCAACGCCTCTTTGGGCTAAAACAGCATATAAGTGAAACACCCAACTAAAGGATGGATGTATGTAGTAGTAACGTGTCTGTATACAGAAATTGGCGTTCTATTTTTGAATATTGACATATATCCCATACAATTTTTTTACACCAGGCCATCTACATACACCTAGTCAACTTATTCACCTATACACATTCGATGCACACTAGCAGACGTTACTTTCATAAAAAATTGTTTATTATAAGCCAAAATGGCTGGATGTATTTTAACAAATTTTGGTAACTTTTTTGGATCCGGAACTATAGGTGGATGTCGAAAGATTAATGTGGGTAGGTAATGTTGCTAGTAGATTTGATTGTATACAATTTGTTAGTATAGGCATAGGTTTTCTAGTTAATTGTAACGATGTTTTTGGTTGCTGATCGTACGATGTTCCTATAAGGCGGGAAAATACATTTTCATATATTTTTGGCTACAGAAAATCAGTATTTTTTTTCTATAAGCAAAAATTAGTTTTTTTTTTTAATTTATTTCATCCATTCCTCAAATGTAATAATAGAAAAAAAATGTTATTAAAGCAAATTTAGCATTTCCTAAGCTCTTATCTGGATGCAAAAGGTTAATCCAACCAGTAGATTTATTCCCAAACACTTGCATTTAAATAGAAACAGATAGAATCGTCGGAACAATTTATCACGATAGCACTAACAGAACGGGGCCGTACTGGGTTCCGCGTATCGTGAAATACTGGTCCATTGTAGAAGCCCTAAATCTCAGCGTATACCAAATCCTTACTTTATCAAGATCTTATCTCCTTCAATTGCATAGTTGCAGTTTCAACCTTAATGCATCCTATTGAAGCTTATATTTCGAAAAGAATGGAAAACAAGATGTGAGGGGTGGTGGTGTGGAAATAAAGTGATTATGCGACGACAATGACGTTAGTTGCTTGGAGATTAGAGCTGTCAAAAGTCGATAAATATTATGAATAGGTTAATGTCGATAATATATGACGAGTACCTTGTGTAACGTATTGCTTAGAGTTAAATATAATCATACTATAAGTGGCTTCTTGGCAGTACATTACTGAATTGGGTGACTACAGAATAAGGAGGTTCCGATGGCCTAGTGACTAAGTAGGAGTAAACATTTTCATGAAAATGTTAACAGTCTGTTTATTGCGAAGGGATGATACTTGAAGGTTTTCTTACGAGCTTATTAAAGCCCTTTGCACCTCTTGGGTGCCTTAGGACTACAACACTTCTTTTTTATACAGGGTCTTATCTAAAATACTTTGTTGTCTTCAAAATTGCAAAAGTATATTACTAAACATAGACTTCTTCCCAAATACCCTTATCAAAATATGCTCACAAACTTTTTCAAATCGCTTGTCGATTCTGGCAGATCAAAATTATTTCAAAGTAAAAAGACCAATTAAACATTCGCTAACAAGGATTATAGTAAAAATAATGCATCCAAAATGCTTTTCATCACTTTTTGTGATTTGGTATAATTGTATCAACTTAGTGTGTCTGATTGACGTAACTTTGTAGTATAATTGTAGCTTCGCGACGCCATTTTGTATTTCCAGTTACAAATGTTATTGATCTGTAACTGATGGTTAGAGGTATGCGGTTTTATGGTGGCATTGCTAGGATTCTATTGCTCATAGTTACAGGAAATTATAAGGGCATAAGAAAATATTGCAACTGAATCGAATCTTTAAATAATGCCTCGGAATTGAAAGCGTTCGTGTATATATTACGCTCAGAAAAAGTATGATAGACATTGTTAACGTGTGTAGTGTTTTATTTACCACAGTAAAACCCTGTGACTTTGCCTGGGATATCTATCATCGCCTATTTTTCTTAAAGTTGAAATTCGCGTGTAGTTTTTAAGTTTTCAACTTTCTATGAATTTCAACTTATGTAAAAATAGGCGATAATAGGTATCCAAGGCGAAGTCACGGGGTTTTGCGATACTTTTGTTCAAGCAGTGTGTGATGATGAACGTGACTATTTTTTTTATATGGTTCCTGATCTGACCTTTTATTCAAATTGAATTGAAATTATGCATTTATCATATACATGACTAAACAGTAAGCATACTTGCATTTACAAGTAGACATTTAATCTTGCACCTCACAAATGGTACATAACTATATCAGAAAACAATGGGCTTATTTTTTTTTTGCGTATCGAGAATACCTCCGTTTAGTTTATGAGCTAGTTGGAATGCACGTAAATTGCCTTATAAAGTTCTTTCTCCAAAACGAAACGATAATTGTATATGAAAAAGCTCATTACAAAGTATAACTCGTAAATAATACTCGATTATTCGCTTATCAATCGTTTAGATGTTAATTGAATATGAAAATCGGCCAATTTACGTTCACTGGAAATTCTTAGTCGCCATTAAATGCTAAACATTAGAGTAGAAACTCTAATTACGCTTATTTACGAGGGAATTATTTAGATTTTGTTTTTTATCTATGTTTTTAATCGATGGTCGCGCGGCAATAGTTGACATGGCAATGACATATGGTAGGTTGTTGATGGTACTATGTCATAGAGTTCATAAAGTCTGTCAATGTCAAGTTTGTTTTACATGCCGGGTGGTATATATACAATTCTGACTATAAAATATGGAAAACTTTAAACATTTGATGTTAGTGGCAACTGTCAGTGCCTAATTAATTGCCGATAGGAAAGTGGATAGCCATTATTGGGTGAGCGTTAGTGAGTCTTTTATTCTTAAAGTTTGAAGTTGACATTATTACTGCTCATTTTCCTTGGTAACTATAGCGTCGGATACAAATGAGGTCCAAACTTAACGTAACCAGGTTATACAAATCGAGGTCGGACCGTTTATTATAGAATTTGTGTACTAGGCGTCCGTTTGCGGCAGAATCTGAACAAAAAACAAATGTCTACAAAAATGCGTCAATACTTAATATGTATGTGTGTATATAACTTATTGACTTTTGTCTCATTTAATGTTTTTAGCCACGTATTTTAATGATCCTGGACCAACTGCTAGTTTTTGCGTGGCCGTGTAGAGAATGCCTTATGGCATTAAGTACGCCTTTTGTACTTTTACATTTGTATTTAGTGCAACAGAGTTTATGTAAATAAATAAATAATAAAAATCGAATCGCTCCGAAACAGAACACTTCGTTTTCATTCAACCACGCAGCACTAGACACGTGACAGTCCCTTTGATATAATGTCATCGATAATACAAGTCCCTCTCTAGAACGCATCAATGACATAAAACTGTTTACAGTAAGTAATACCGTGTCATTACATGTATTTAAAGACAACTGTCAACGCAGCACTAGGCACGTGACGCTCCTATCGATATTTATCATCGATAACATAACGTCCCTATCCCGACGCGTCAATGACATAAGGCTGTTTACATCGCTGTAAGTCATGAGTCTTGTATCGGTGACAGTTACAACGCCGTAGCGGTCATTAATGCATGTCGTATGACTTTAATGGACTAATATCGATCGAGTTGTTTGTTAGTTATGAATGGTGTTGGTGACGTTTGTTGCTTAAATGGAGGCTGTAACGGTGTCGGTACGACGCTTGGCTCTGATAGTACGTCTGGTAGTATGTTTAAAAACGTATGATTAAGAATACCTAGTGCATACTAGGGCATTAATCTCTCTGATATCCTATCTGATGTACCGGGTGACCCACTTTACGTGTAGGTCAGGTAGGTACACTAAAAAAAAAAAAAACTTTATTTTTTATTTTATTCTACGATTTTTCAGCGTGATTAATATGTATATCCATGCCAAATTTTAGCTTTCTAGGACGAACAGTCACTGAGCTAAGCTGCGGACGGACGGACGGATGGACATGGTGAAACTATAAGGGTTGCTCGTTGATTACGGAATCCTAAAAACGGGATCCGGCGAGTTTCCCAGTTTTAAATGGTTAAAATTATGATGAACTAGCTAGATATCAGGTACAGAAAGAAAAATCTATTTGAAAAGTGAATTAAGCCAGTGTTTTCCTCTTACCTCTTCATAATACATTTATATTAAGTATACAGAAAGTTATTCCAGCCCGTCTACTACAACTATAGTTCGCGACTTAAGTCGCGCGACAAAACATCACCCGTCACTCTCTCACGATACTGTACAGAAAGGGATAGGTAGCATATCTCGCGCGAAAAAGAGTCGCGTGTCAAAGATGTACTAGAGATGCTGTTGTTCGAGCCGCTCGCTACTCAACTGTGGTATAAACTAACAAGGGACCTAATTCGAGAATGCCGTTTGAGAGATCGCAAAACATCAAAACTCTATTAGATAACAGTGATATCGCCTTTGAACTGTCATTAAAACGCGATGAGCTTAAAGTGACATATCTCATCTCAATTTTGGAAATACGAAGGCGATAATGACTGTCAAAAATGCTATTCATGCATATGAATTTCTGTTTTGAACAAAACGTAACTAACTAATTTCACGCACTACACGGTCAAGTTAAAGTATGCGCCTGTTATTTATGCCGTCGCATAGAAAGGAAACGCAAATGAAGCGCGACCAGATTGACGAAGTTGCGATGTTATAGGGATATCGCCACTTGTCAAGTAGGGACACGTCAAAAGTGACGGATGGCGATGAAATGGAGAAATCTCCATCATCTCTCTAAATTTGGTCAAATTTCCCTGTTACTAGATTTGCGTTCCTAATTGTTATTTAAAAGAACTAGTGGGAATCAATATGTTTCATGACAGTGTCATTGTTCAAACAAGACTCAGTTACTAACCAAACTGTCTAAGCAAAAACAGCTCCAAAACCGAGTATACCACAAATTCTAAATCCCAAAATTCAATCTAACGCCTGTAGAACACGATTCACTATCCAAGTGTACAGTTCAGACAGAAGTTTGAGAAAGTAATGGCCGGTGCGCACGCGCATCTCATCGGAAATTGCATCTGGGCATAAATGGCGTCGCAGTCTTGTTCTCATTATGGACAAGACGCGCAGGGCGTAAGGCAAGGGCGATTAGCGAGAAGAGCTGGGGAGCCAACACGCCAACAGTGCTGGGTTTAAATCTCAAATCTCAAGTAATTTTAAGCCAAAACTATTACAGTGATGAAAGTAATTTTTTCTTCAATAGGACGAAGGAATGAGCAGCATTCTGGTAAACAATTTTTTAATTTGGTTGATGACAAAATCGCTACTCACGTTCAATAATGCAAATATGTGACGTATGCATATTATTGCCATGTGAAATTTGTTTGTAGCGCCACTATCCCTGGGCAGGACCAACCATTTGTTAGGCTAAAAATCATAACACTAAAATAAGGAAATGAATGGTAACAGTGTAGCTATCATTGCTCAGCTCCGACACAAGATACTCTCTTAATTTCAGTAATACCATTGGTTCTGCGGTCACGGTTCTCTCAGCCCGTTATAAAGTGATTGTCACCTTATTGTGACGACACTTTCTCTTCACTTGGATCATACTAGAAAATCAGTGCAAACGCATCCCCGCCTTCTTAAGACCTCCCACTCATTAAGCGGAGGTAAGCCCCCCATCCCCTCTACGGGGGGAGGTACTAGTTGAATGGGTAATTTAATCAGCTCAAGAATTATGTGTTTGGATTGTTAATAGTTTAATAAGTGATAAAGAGTGTGTAACCAAATATATAATATACGAGTACATATGAAAGTAAATAAGATTTAGGTAATTATTTTCAAAAACGTCAAAACTCTATTAGATAACAGTGATATCGCCTTTGAAATGTCATTAAAATGCGATGAGCTTAAAGTGACACATCTCATCTCAATTTTGGAAATACGAAGGCGATAATGATTGTCAAAAATGCTATTCATGCATATGAACTTCTATAATAATAACTAATTTCACGCACTACAAGGTCAAGTTAAAGTATGCGCCTGTTATTTATGCCGTCGCATAGAAAGGAAACGCAAATGAAGCGCGACCGGATTGACGAAGTTGCGATGTTCTAGAGATATCGCCACTTGTCAAGTAGGGACACGTCAAAAGTGACGGATACGCCATCCGTCACTTTTGACGTAGTGAAATGGAGAGATGTCCATCATCTCTCTTAAATTGGTTCGGTTTCGAATAACCCCCCAGGTCCGATACCGATGCCTTGATTTCACCAACAGTCAGTACTTTCGTCAGGTTGTGCCCTAAATAACTAGTAACTCTATGACCTGTACGTAGACCTCGTGGAAAAAAAAGTAAAGAAATAAACGCAATCATTCAAATAAGTACAGAAATAAACAATCAAAAAATGAATCGACGTGAAATTAATTTACTAAAGAATTATTTTAAATTACTATCGAAATCGAACCTGCTCACAAATGAGAATCGGTTGAGCAATGTGACATATAGGCGAGGACAGCCATAAATCTGGACAACTCTGAGTAATCTATTTATGATTAATATTACACTACGACTCAATCAATAATTAAATGTTACAAAGGCGTTCAATAAGCTAAAACATGTATCTGCGTATACTTAAAAAAAGTATGCATAGTTAAAACCGTTAAGACCGCCTGTTGTTAACCTCTGTTAATTTTTTACTGTATATCTTTCATGTTTTGTATTTGAGGTGCGCAATAAAGTAGATTTGTTGTTGTGCCCTTTAGTTAGCACAGGTATGGTGATCACGTGACATGTATGGCGCGACCGAAATTACGCGACACAGATTACGCTCGTCTGACGTCAAACTTATGCAGACGCTAGCGAGTAGGTGCGGTGTATACAGTCACTACAAACTCATGGTAAGGTCCCTATATTAATTTCGATACCTTGCCTAAAGATCGCAAGATTATCAGTCATACCTAATTATAGCGCCTATTAAAACCTGACAAAGTAATATAATTCTACCGTTCTTTGAAATTAAGGTGAGATTGTAACGAAATATGCAGTGAGGGAGTTTCCATTGTTATAATAATAGGCGAGTGTATTAAAGCTAAAGAGATTATGGTATTAAATGGGTTGCATTAGAATCTATCGTTGTTCATTGCAAAATTGTTGCTGCAAATGCTGAGACTTAATTTCATCGTATGCATCCATTCTAGCAATGTCGATGTTCGTAATATGGCAGTTACTTTGTTTTGCCTTTTTCTTGCCTTCGAATACACTTAATGCTCAGTTATAGTTGAAATTTTCCAATTTGTCCGTTTCCACATATCAAAACAAAATTTAAGGCCTAACTCGGAGAGTTTTGTTTTAAACATGGCATGTGTTTATGAGCAGGCTAAACGGCTTTTTTTTTTGAGGGGTGTATTTTTTTATTTCATTGCATATGTTTGAGAAAATCATCATACTTACATGCCTAGCTAGCAAAAGGGCTTGCCAGCTTCGTATCACTATCCGTCTATAGGTATCTATTCATCCGGCAAGCCCTTCTTTCTTTGTCTGCAGTAATGTACTATTGAAGGATCGCCAACACCTTGCCACCTCGCCGCTGGTTTAAAAAAACTCATCATTACTGTACTTTTCGTTTAAACATCTCCGTATTCCAATGTTTTACACCAATGTCAGTCACGTTTTGTATCATGCATGTCATTTTTTCTAAGAAAATAAAGTAGTATAAGGCAGCTCTTCAAGAAAGGAAGATAATTGCAACTGGCTTAATCTAGTGTTAGTTAGTACAGTAGCAGTTACTGCAGTTCTAAATACACTAATATTCACTAGTTTTTTGCCATATTCGGACACTAGCTGTCACTTTCTTATTCGTCAAGATAATAAAGTGACAGCGATGACTGTGGTAATCAATTTAAACAGCGTTAGTGTTGGAAATTAACGAGTTAATTTTAAAGGTTACCTTGTATAGTCAAGTTAAAGATAAACTAGCGAAAATACAGTAATATATGTGTATGTATTGAGACATTTGACTTCTTATGACATGACAGCTGTCAATGCCGTTAAAACGTTAAACTTTTGTACTTAAGAGGAAATACCACAGTCCATCTTCCCTTACCGTCAGTTTACGTCAAATTTGGACCTGATAACTATGGCGTCACATATAAATGAGGTTCAAACTAAAAATAAACGCACAAAATGAAACGGTCCAACACAAAACACTTCCTTCCCAATAAGTTGCCAAAATGTCGATACTACTGGCCAGTAGTATTTGTGCATTTACAAAATGAAACGGTCCGACACAAAACACTTCCTTCCCAATAAGTTGCCAAAATGTCGATACTACTGGCCAAGTTTTTGGGGAGGCAAGGCAAGGAGGAGGAAAGATTCGAGACCGAAACTTCGATTGTATTGAAGATGAAGAAAGGCCAGACTGGACTTTGTTGTATCGCCTAATGAGCAAACTTTCAGATATATTACTTGTTTAACTGTCATTAAAAAAACACAGTTGCGATTCGAGCTGCATAAAGTGATATTTCACGTAATTTTTTTTTACAGGGTACGTAAAGATAAGTTTGCACCTGATATCTACGGCGTCTGTACCAGGTATATAGCTACTTTGGAAATCTCTCCGAGATATCAGAGAAATATACGTAGAATTAGGGCCACTTACCTACTTCTAGATCTGTTGTTCAAATAATGACACACCTCCCTAGAAAACAAATTTTCAATACAATATAAGAATTTTATAAATAAAATAAATATTTATTTCAAGTCAAAAAAATACACATACAAAAAAAAAAAAAAACTTAAGACTAGCTTAAGCCTAGTCAAACAGGGCTCCTCGGGTTGCCCTGGCGCAAAGGTACCCATCACACTGGCCGCGTTACCACGTTGAATGGCGATGGACAATCTTTGCACCAAATTTTATAATGGTTTAAATGTTGATTTTATATAAATACGTATGTACGTTAGCGTGCCTATCTTGATCAATGATCAAACTCCAATCCAGGAATATCCAACTAACCTATAAATAATGATATCAATTATAAAGGACGCTATATCTATGCAAATCCGAGAATCACTAATTGCTCAGTTGAAATTGGATTCTGATCTGTAATAAATCTAATTTTGACAAACAACATTATTTGTATTCATTAGAAGCAGCATGCGTCCAGGACACTTTTATAATTTATGAGAACGGTCTATACCGACCGGCCAGGGCACTAATTCGAGTGTAGTCGATATATCAGGTATATTCCAGGACAGGTAGATAAAATCTGTTATTAAAACGCGATGTTTGCGATTTGAGTTACATAAAGTGACATTTCTCGATAATTCCGGTCAAGTTAAGTTTGCATATTATAAATGAGGCGTAAACTTAAGGGCAAATACCACTTGCTTGTTTTTCCATACAAATCTAGGTTTCGTTCTAGCCTGCTTCTACCTCAAAAACTTAACCAATATTTACGAAATTTTAGGAACTGAATAAACAGGAAATGTTTTGTGTCGGACCGTTTTGATTTTTGCGCTTTTTATTATGAAATGTGGGTTCTAGGCGTCTGTTTTTGGCCAAAATACCGCTGCAAATGGCCGCCTAGTACAATTTTTTTAATATCATTTGCGCAAAAAACGTAACGGACCAACACAGAACATCGTTGGTTGGTTCTGGTCTTCGGATTGCGACACCGAGGAAAGCGCTCTATGTGTCTCGCTTGCATCACGTCGCCGTGGCTGACGATGTGGTGGAGTACACCCGCCAGAAGACTAGCTTCTCGCTGAGGGTGCACCAGCTGCAGTCCCGGCACTACGTGCACTTCAGCTCGTTTGTGGTGCGCGTGCCGCAAGTGCAGACTTCTGGCCGAAGGGTGTCGTGTTTCGGCAGTTCCGGGTCAACCTGCCGTATTCTACACCAGATCAGACGACGCAACGGAGCCACGCCATGGTGTCGCCTAAATCTAACTAGTTTTAAGTCTTTGTTTATATGTATTTCTGTAGTTCACAGCGCCTCGGTTTTTACTGTAATGCTGTGTAACTTATTTGAATAATAAATAAATAAATCGTCTTCCGACATAGTTCCTAAAATGACGTAAAGCTTGGTTAAGTTTTGGAGGAGGAGGAGTTTTGTATAACCTAGTTACGTTAAGTTTGGACCTCATTTGTATCCGACGCTTTAGTTACCAAATGCAAACTTAACGTAAACTGATAGTATGGGAAAAGGAGATATATCCTTTTAACGCAACTGACCACTGATCACGAGGAGATAATGAAACATGTGGATTTAAGGCCCTGGACAAGAGAGGTACACCGAAGTTATTACTATTTAACGAGGATCATGCATGTGACATTAGATCGCGCCATCACGCTGTGACCAATCACGTCACATTTTATACAAACAACCAATAAAATACAGTTTTCTTGCGGTTCGGTAAAAAGGGAAAGTCTCCTGGTGTATTTTCTTCTGTACTAGCTGCACCACGCGGTGACCCGCTTTTCCCACGGGAACACTAAATGTTTCGGCATACAAGTAGCCCATGTGTTAATCCAGGGTGTCAGCTAACTTCATACCAAAATTAATCGAATTGATCCAGCCGTTTGAGTGTGAAGGAGTAACAAAGTAACATACACATAAAAATATTCACAAACTTTCGCCTTTATAATATTTAGGATGATTGCATCATAGGCGTTTGAGAAGCTGGTAGGTGTGCACCCGTGGATTAATCAGTTAATTCCTAGATTCTTAGCGACCACATGGTGCTTACACTTAAGAATTCACTCATGAATATCCATTGGGTGCTACCGGTTCAATATCCGTTCATTATGTACCATCACGGAAGCTAGATTCGATTAATACCTTGAAACAAGATATCAATTTATTTTATTTTATGACAAGCTTTTGTTGCTGATGCACTTTTCTTTCGAATATTTCTCCAATTATTAGCTATTATTAATTACACCCTTGTAGAGTAATCGTCAGCTTCAGTAGTTGGAGCGTATATTCGAATTACGGGAAGAGGTTTATCATTAAAACATAGGTTTAGTATGGCAATTCTGTGTGAAATTCCTTTGAAACTTATTATATTAGCCTTGTATCTTTTAATTTAAAACCCGAGTCCATACATGCCTTGGGTATAGTATGTTTGTATCGTCCTCAGTAATTCCATATCCTTGTCTGTCTTACACACACTTGTTACTCTTCTGGTGATGCAGATGCCCATGGGAGATGGTAAAACTTTCAGCTTTTTAAATATTGTAACATTGTAAATTTTCATTAAACTTAGTGTTTTTTTTTTGTTATGTTACCTATTGAACATAAAGTCAGTTATTAACGTAAGCGAATTTTTGTTCATAACGCATGTTGTGTTTGCCTGTAATTGGGTATATACTCTGATATGTTTCGTACCTGCATTTGTTTTTTATGTATGTTAAGTATATAGTATTGTACCTGTTGGCAAACCTAATAAATAAATAAATAAATACGTCTGCTCGTTTGCTTCTATATATCATTTAAAAACCGGCCAAGAGCATGTCGGGCCACGCTCAATGTAGGGTTCCGTAGTTGCCCATCCTTCGTAATAGACGAAAATTACGAGAAAGATTTCAAGCTCTATAAAAAGGTCGTAAACGCCAAAGTAACAGTAATTACTTATTACCTTCTGGAAGTTATCGATTGTACGCGCCAGATTGAGTGAAATGTTTTAATACAGTATGGCACTTCACTAATAGGTATGTGTAACGTTCGAAGTATAAGGACACCGCGCGGCACTTACGCACTTGGTTGAAAAGTTAGAGGGGGGGACACTATTTTTTTTATTTTCGGAGCGAAGGATTACAAAACTGCTGACTTTATCAAAGAATAATGTTTGAAGACCCCTATTATTTTTGAAAGATACCCTATTCAACGAAACCCCACACACTAGTGTTGGAACGAAAAAAAAAACCACCCCCACTTTAGGAGGTATACCCGAAAAAATGTTTTTTTTTTTTTTAGTTTTTTTTTTACCGTATTGTCGGCGTGATACAATACACATACTCATACCACATTTCAGCTTTCTAGTATTGATCACGGAGCAAAGCCGCGGACGGACAGACAGACAGACAGACAGACAGACAGACGGACAGACGGACAGACGGACATGGCGAAACTATAAGGGTCCCTAGTTGACTACGGAACCCTAAAACGCAAAATCCGATAACCTTTCTTTTCAAAGAAGGTACCATAAAAACCAATTTACATCGCAGCTTTCGGATTTAGATCCTTACGGTTCTGAGATGTTGAAATAAAGACGTCTTGCTGCACATCGAGACAGTAATTGGCAAGTTAATTAATATGGGCAGATTGCATCGCTCGTTGACTGGAAGACGCGATAGCGTAAGGTCGCACGACGAGCTATTGGGGTTAGCTATCGGGATACATTATGGAGATTAGTTCTAGTGCATTAGATTAAGGCGCGGTAACGTCAGAGGCAGGGCTTGCAATTCCGGAAATTGTTATAGGAAATACTGGTATTTTCGATACAAGCCAATTCCGGAGTTGTAAGCCCTAGAGGCCTAGTGGACCAATTTCGGTGCTGCTGACACTGACTATTTGGTCTCCAACGAAGATGTTATGACGCCTTATTCCTTTTCAAATTGTTTTTCTTTCCTGTAAATTCCAAGCACGTAAGATATTTCAAAACTGATTCGTACTCTATTGATTCTTTAAGTAAATAAAATTAGAATACTCTCACGATGAGATTCTGACAAAGAAGGGTCAACAGTAGGAGTAATTATAAGTTTGAATGCCACGCGTACCTCTTCGGAGCAAAAACGGATCAACAGGACAGCGGTGGCGTAGAGCTGTCAAAGATTCTATACAAAAAATTAAGGCCAAATGTTTAGAATGAAGCGAAAAATGTAGTGTCCGACTGCAACACGTTTTTCTGCCGAAACCGAAACCGAAGGTTCGGTTCTGATTACAGTTTCGGCCGAAACCGAAACCGAACATTTTTTAAACGTGATTAAAACGTTGTTTAAAATGTCAGCCGGGCCGTTCTTTCTAGATCTAATAATGAATACAATGAAAAATTTCGCTGACCGATGGAGCGAAGAGTTTCAATTTCAGTTTGGTTCAAATTCTTTCGTATGTACGGACGATTGGAACGCTTTCTGTTCTCGTCTGGAGGTCGTATTTCTTAACCGTCATAATCATCATCAGCGCGGAGTCGTCCACTGCTGGACATAGGCCTTCTCCAGTTCGCGCCACCATACCCGGTCCTCAGCTTTCCGCATCCAACCGCTTCCCGCCACTCTTTTCAGGTCGTCGGTCCACCTGGCGGGAGGCCGTCCTACAGGGCGTATCGTTCGTGGTTTCCACTCTAGAACTTGTCTGCCCCATCGACCATCGTCTTTACGACAAATACAATACAATACAATACAACAATTCTTTATGGCACACCAACAAGATTTTTTTTACAATTGAAACCTTAATTTATAAATGGTAGACAATAGGCGGTCTTATCGCTAAAGAGCGATCTCTTCCAGACAACCATTGGGTAGGCAAAAATAAACAATGAAAGAGTAGGTGGTGAGATAAAAAATTCAGCAACATAAATAACATTAAGTATAAGTCATACACATACTTAAATAAATATATATAAAGATAAACATACATATATACAAATAATATACATATATATATAATATAGGCAAAAATACACATATATACAAGAGAAATAATAAATACAACACAGCTGATATCACACTTAGCTAGGAAGATTACCAATAGCACACAATAAGCTATGGGAGCGACAAGTAGTGATCTTTTAATTTAATCTTAAAAACAGATAGTGATTTAGCCTTCTTCAGATCCAATGGAAGAGAATTCCACAATAGAATGGCTTTAAATGTAAAAGAATTCGAATAAAATTTAGACTTTGCTGCCGGAACAGAGAGTAAATAATTTTGAGCGGATCTAACTGATAACAGGTAACTAAAACGATCTTCAAGGTAGCGGGGAGTTGCAGGGTTAAAAAAAATACTATAGAGAAGGGACAGAATATGAAAGTTTCGACGAAGGCGGATAGGGAGCCACTTGAGTTGTGAACGGAAACTAGAGACATGGTCATACTTGCGTAACCCAAATATAAACCTAATGCAGACGTTTTGAATACGCTCAAGTTTGTTAAGCTGCTCCTCCGAGAGGTCAACATAGGAAACATCAGCGTAATCCAAAATAGAGAGGAGTAAATTTTGAGCAAGGGTAATTTTAGTAGCGATGGGAAGAAAATTACGAAGTCTCCGCAGTGAAGCCACTGAGGCAAACACCTTCCTACTAACCTCGCTGAGCTGAGGCACCCAAGAAAGAGTGCGATCCATGATAATACCTAAGTTTTTAACTTGCAGAGAGAAAGGAATCAGAACGCCATCGAACTGAATAGGTGGCAAGTTTGCAAAGTCGACTTTGGCGATCATCTTAGAGCTGCCAATGATAATAACTTGTGACTTAGCAGGATTTACTTTTAAACCATACCCTCTACTCCATTCCAAAATGCGCTCTAAATCACAATTCGTTGAGCATATAACCGATGGCAGATCACCAAGCACACCCTGAGAATATATTTGAAGATCGTCGGCATAAAGGTGATAAAAAGAAGATAAGTTACCTACGAGTAATGGAATTGATGAAAATAGAAAATAACAATGGAGACAACACGCCACCCTGCGGAACGCCGGCCAACGTGCTGCACTAAGAAGAACGGGAACTATCCACCTTTATACGTTGCCGACGGCCGGTAAGATAACTATGAAACCAATCAATAACCGCAGGAGATATGTTAAGAGAACGTAGTATCGCCAGTAGAATATCAAAATCTACTGTGTTAAACGCGTTACTAAAATCAAGCAGCGTCAGTACCGTCAGTTTCCGGTCACTCATACCTGACCGAATATCGTCTGTAACTTTTACGAGAGCAGTAGCCGTGCTATGACCTGATCTGAAACCAGACTGGTAAGGATTAAAGAGATCATTGCGATTAAGAAAAGAAGTGAGTTGCTGGAAAATCAAACGTTCAAGGACTTAGGACAGGAAAGGAAGAATGGAAATGGGGCGATAATCTGAAAAAGAGGAAGGATTAGATTTTTTAGGTAAAGGAATAATATCCGCATCTTTTCAGATAGTCGGGAATGCACTACATGAAATTGAAGAATTTAGAATGCTGGTAATGATAGGAACAAGGAGATCAAGGATGGGAAGGATCATATTTCGACTCACGTCATCGGTACCGACAGCGTTGGAATTAATAGATAGTACGTTCTTCTTAACATCACTGTCGGAAAATTTAGTAAGAGAAAAAGGACTACAGTCTGGAGTTGGGAGAGATGAAAGATAATTGAGGGTTCTGACCTTAGCAGGGCCGCTAAAAATGGAAGAAGAAGAGAAATGCTGATTCAACTGATCAGTATCGACGTCTTTAGAACAGGAGTTTTGCTGAGTTTACCCAACTCCAAGTGACTTAAGAAACTTCCACACTTTAGCAGGGTCACCGTTTTCTACAGACTAATGAATATGACGCCTTTGGGCATCTCGACATATAGTGCTACACCGATTGCGCAATGTGTGATATCGTTTTTTGTTTTTATCACAAGGGTCAAGCTTGTATTTAGATTTAGACACATTCTTTTTCTCAATTAACGATCTAATTTCATCAGTCAGCCAGGGAGCAGGAAGATGTTTCACCTTGAATGACCGGACTGGAGCGTGCACATCGTAGAGCTAAGTAAGAAGCGAGTTAAATAAAGTTTTTTTTTCATCCAGCGCATCAGCATTCGAGATGACACTCCAATCAATCTTCAACGCATCGATACGAAGTTTCTCCACATCCATGCGACCAAAATTACGTTGAAATAAGGTTTTAGGTTTAAGTTTAGGTGGACGAATTTTATTGGACAAATATTTTGTTGGACAAATATTCCCCGCCCACTGCCACTTCAACGCATATCTTTAGGACTAATGTCGGTCACTTTGGTTCTCCGTCGGATCTCCTGGTTCCGGATTTTGTCCTTCAAAGAAACCGAGCATAGGCCTCTCCGTAGCTCGCTTAGCAACTTGGAATTTCTGGACGAGGCCGTTTGAGGCTTTTCTTAACCGATGATTATGAAACTTAGATTATTTTTGTCGATTAGAGAAATTTAAAAAAAATGCAGATGGATATAGAGTGAAGTGGGGGTAGACAAAGTAAAAAAAAATACAAATTTCAGCAATTACACCACAACCTCACGTTTCACTTTTGTTGAATTGATATTTTAACATTGACTAGGTCTAAACTAAATAAACAAAAAAATTAAAAGCATTAACTAAATAACTAATAGGTATCACCGTATTTTTTTTGTAAATTAAGAAAATTACACTATTAGTTGATAAGTTCATAACAAAAACGAAATTAAGTAAATTTAATTTTTTATCCGCAAATTTTCGCTATTTTAAATATTTAGCAACACTGAATCGTCGAAAAAATACTATAATACTTATCAAACATACTCACAAAATTTCATGAATGAATGCGACATTAAGGGAAGGCAACAGCCGGTAAGCGCATAGACGTCCAAACATCCGGGCATACGAAATAATTTTGGATGAATAATACGAAATGTTTAGCTCGCTCGGTCAGTTACTTAATAATTATCCGGGGAACAAACACAAAAGTCACCTCAATACCCTAAAATAGGGTATTTGATTTCCTTTCGTTTAGATATATACTTCATCATATATTATTTTAACAAAGCGTCTCCACGCCTCGCCCTGCGCTGACAAAAAGCGCAATTTTATAACGTTTTTAGTGTACACAAAAAGCCTGCCATGAAAATGTCCGATCACGGTGTGATTGAAGTCTTTGGTCCACGGTGACATGGAAGCGGGGTCGATGATCTGTCCTGTGGCGGTCCTATGATGGTTGCTTTAATCACGCGATAAATAAGTGACAAAGCATCCGTCACGTTTTGACAAAATGCGAGTGTGAGTGACAGATGCTTTGTCACTTATTTATCGCGTGATAAACGCAACCATCATAGGCCCCCCCATAGACCATAATATTTTCTTTCGTTTCGTTTAAAACGTGTGACACGGCCAAAAATTGAAGAGTGCCTTTTCAAAAGGACTTATTTCTCTATGGAAGCCATACAAAAATAAGCCCTTTTGAAAAGACACTCCTGCATTGTTTTTACTTTTCGATTATGTGGAAAAGACATTGTCAATCATCTCTCGCTTCCTGCTCGTAGTAAGGTTTATATATTATGTTTTCGATTGTATTATTAAACGAGTGTAATAATAAAGACCTTGTGTAAAAGATAAGCTGGACAATGGAATTAAAAAATAAGTGTCAAGAATGCCTGCAACGCTGTGCGCTGTGTACCTGCCATACTAGGTAGTATTATTTTTTAGTATATTAGTAGTACTTAGTATTATTAAGGTAGTAGTATTTTACCATTAGAAAAGGAGGAGATTCTAAATTATATTGGAATTTCGTTGGTTATTACGCATTGAGCGTTCCTTCACGACTGCAAATATTGTTAAATATAATAAGATAAAAAAATACGCTAATCGAACCGGGGATTACCTATATATATATATATATATTCGAACTGCACAACATCGATCGAAATTATAAATATATATATATATATATATATATCGATCGATGTTGTGCAGTTCGAATCGCAAACATTGCAATCGGATGACAGTTTCAGGTGATCGCTAATTTTGCGACATCTCAAAGCACATTCAAATTAGCGCCCTGGGATAGTATTTTTGACAATCATTATCGCCTTCGTATTTCCAAAACTAAGATGAGATATGTCACTTGAAGCTCATCGCCTTCTCATCACATTTTAATGACAGTTCAGCGGCGATATAACTGTTATCTAATGGGGATTTGACGTTTGGCGATATCTCAAACGGCATTCTCGAATTGGGCCCCTGTTGTCTAATTTCACGTATTACCCGGTCATGTTAAGTATGCGCCTGATATCTATGCCGATACATACAAAGGAGACGCCGAAGCGGCGGGTGGCGAAGGTGGCGAAGTTGCGATCTTCTAAATATATCGCCACTTGTGGGACAGATGGCGAGATAATGGACATATCTCCAAAATTGGTCGAACTGAACCTCTGAGTGCCAAACTGTACCGTTAAATGATTTTCATATTGTGCAGAATCGTGAATAGAAATGAAACAAGATTTAGAGGAAATAATGAATCTGAAAAAATAAGGAATCCTATCAAAGGCAGTTGTGCGGAATCCATATTGTGCAGAACCGCTAGAAGGAAGAAATAATAATGGCATTAAGTGTGATAATTCAGTGATACAGTATTGTAGGCATTTTTATTTTACGGTGGTAACAAATAGAAAAAATAAACATACCGAATAATCTAGAATATTTTCCTTTTTAATCGGTAACAAAAGTAGTTAGTATTGCAGGTATGCATGCCTCAATAAAATGTGAAAATATACAGCGTTACAGGTATTTCTGGTATTTATAGTTATATTACATTGCTAGCTTATTAGGGGAAATACTGGCAAAATGACACAGTGGATGTGTTTGGGATGATAAATTAAAAGGTACGTACAGTGCATCTTCGGTTGAAGGACCGGTAATCCAAAAATACCGGGCTTAAATTCGAATCCCGGTGTGGACCACGTATGAGCGCACTTATTTTTTTTTGCGTATCAATCTTTGTATTTGTATAGCAATTAAAACATCTGATGTTAATTTTCCCAAATAAAAAGCAACATTTTGAAAAACATTTAAATAAAATACGGTTGATGTATTTCGAAATTAGCGGGTTCTTTCGAACTATCCATTACCGTTAAAAGTGACTGTGGCTATCATTACTAGCCTGGGCCGCGTTAAATCAGTTATGTTACACTAAAATTATTAGTGTCATCGATCGTGCGTCCTATATGAACAAAATTAATTTTAAGGTGCGTAACAATTTCTGTCAATAGATAGGTAGGAAATTCAGTATCGTTTCCATTTAATTAAAAGTTTAATGTTATTGATAACCAATGAACTTCAGATACTAAAATTATGCACCCATTAAACTAATTTTACTTTTGTTGCGTTAACACGTTGAATGCGGTACATGCCAGTTTTGACTTGTACTGGACTTTCTTTTGGTGCGGCGCAAGGAAGTAGCCTCTCTCTGTCTGGTGCGGGGACTATTTGACTATGAAATTCTATGGACTAGAAAGAGTCAAGTATACCTACATTTATGCTTCTTTTTGCAAATTTTATCCAATGGGCACATCGAAATGTACAAGACAAATTTGACTCGTTTCGCACTAGGTGAAAAAAATAATAAACCAGTGCGGTACCGGCCAAAAGTGTCTTGTATCCTACCGCCTTGTATCGCACCACGGGTACAGGCCAGTACAGGCCAGTGCGGGAGTCGATCCTTACGAGTCATTTGTTTATCGACCGACTAATTAATTTTCGTCATGAATGCACCAAGATAATTCAATTCAATTCAAAGCATTTATTTCAGACCATGTCCATATTGTTAATTACATAAAACTTATAAACTATGTTAGTTATTTATATTAACTTAAACCTAAAAAACATCGTACACACAGCCTCTTGATTCCATATGGATAGTATTCCAGTGCTTCCATATAGCGCTGGCAGGAAACTCCGACACTAGGCGCAGGAGGGTGTTGGAGCTCTCACACACACGCCGCATCAGTGAGGCAGTTCTCTTGCGTATTATGGCACTGAAGCAATCAGTGCGCGCCTCAGCGAACATACCTGACGCGCTGCAAAAGCGTGGTAGCCCCAACAACATTCTGAACCCATTGTTGTATTGGACGCGCAGGGCCTTGAACGCCTTCTTAGTGTAAGTATCGTACTTTATGCTTACATCAGTAACAGTCAGCCAGGCCGCCTCGGTGACTAGGCAGTGATCCAGCCATCTCTTACACCCATGCGCCTCACTCACAAATGTGTAAGACCCCGACCCCCTACCTAGCCATTCAATATCAGCACATCGCCACTCTTGTTCCAAAGAAAAGTTACACATTTCTTTGTAAAATAGTTCCCCAGGATGCGCATTAAAGTCTCCAAGAACAAAAACACAATCCACGTCCTGAGACTCAATAATTGCACTTACTTCCCCCATGCACTCAGTGAACTCGGGTAAATTAGAGGCGTCATCAGTAGGCATATAGACCGAGAAAATTAACATCGAACGCTCGCCGATCCTACCACTAATTGCTGCCACTCGCGCACTATTACACTGAATCACATTTACCGACGTGAACAAACCTTTTCTATACATCAGAGAAATTCCGCCATACGGCCTTCCCCTTACGACACCCACGGATGTGTCCACAGCGGATTTACTCGTGTATTCAAAATTTTCATCAATACACCCCACGTAGTCGACATCTTGGGGCCATAGCCAAGTTTCTTGTAATGCTATGACGTCAGCAGTCTTACACAGGGCCCTTATGCCATCCACCGACCTAGTCGCGGACTTACAATTAAAAGATACTAAGGTAATTTCTGATAATACTTCTTGTTCCGCCATACTGTGTTTATTATTTTTTTAACTCGATATTCTTCCTACGTTCATTAAAATCTACAAATTTACGAAATATTATTCCCTCGGGCCATAGGTCTCGGTTCATAAAAATCGCAAACTTGTGCCTCGGAACCAATATTTTATAAGAATCGTATAGTTTTACTTTCCGTGTGACAATTTTTTGCGGGTCGACACGTACTTGAGTATTTTCAAAGATATACTGACAAATATCTGATACTGACGTGTTTTTATCCACGTTATCTATGTAAAGCGGTACTTTTAAATCAGCAGCTTTAAATTTACTCTGCGGATCTGTTAATGCCTTGCCTGTTAGCCCAATAAATCTGTTCTTCAACCTGTTTCTTTGTACAATCAACCAATTATCATCTGCAACCGCAGATTTCCATTCACCTGCTGTTTTTATTACTCCCGCATATGTTTGTTTACCAACTACTGCGTGCTCATTCGCGTTATCTGTCGTCGTCGACTCGGTTCCCTGCGACGTAATCTGCGCAGGCGCAGTAACTATCTCTGACCCCCTATTACCCTTCGGTACGATACCATCATTCACGCGCTTGGTCTCACTCGCACGCACGGCTGCGCCGGGCTGTGTAAGCGGCTGCGTCGGCGCGATAGCCTCAATGGTCGAGATCGCAGCACCGGTATCGAATCTGTTGCACTTAGCCGTCGTCGCATCTTGCTGGTCAGAAATATTCGAGATCTCACGCGAACAAGCAATGGGTGAAGTATGTGTGATAGAGTGAGAAGGCAGAATATTTTGTTGTTCCGATGTAGAATTTGTTTCTAACGGCTTTGAGTTAATATCACCAAAAATTTTACAAAAAATATTTGATGACATTGAGAGTAGTGAACCGAAAAATAATAAAATGGAGAAGAAATGTAACGGTAGAATTTTCACAATCAAAGGAGAAAACACAGGTGGGGCGGGTCCTAAAATATGTATTTCAGTATCTACTGCCAAGAATGTGAAGACAATATGTTTAGAATGTTTCAATAAGTCTCATTCAAATATGTAAATTTAGTTATTTTTTTAAATAATTACAACAATCGATATCGATGTTTAGTTTCATTATATTTCCCCTCCCTACCAAAACATCAAATCGAGGGCACCAGCCCTGTGCCCATGATGCGGTACAAGTCAGTTTCGTATTGTTCATTAATTGTCTTATAATTCCTAAACCAAGTTCGATAGTCTGTAACGAACTTAGCTTAAGATCATTCAATTGTTTAACTTGCTATTATTATACAATACAATACTAAATGCTTTATTGCACACCAAAAAAGTTTACAAAATCAATACAGAACAATAATTTTAGTAACGGTAGACAACAGGCGGTCTTATCGCTAAAGAGCGATCTCTTCCAGACAACCTTTAGGTAGTGGAGTTGATTAGTATAAATCACACAATGAGTAGGTGATGCAGAAGGGGAAGGGAGAACAAAATAATTATCAACAGATAAGCAAGTAAACGTATCAATAGATATACACATACACAAATAGATATATATAAACCTACTTAAACATACATAAATATAAATAAAACAAGACAGATAAGGAATACATAAACAGTCAGAGGCAATCGAACCAAGGCAGTTTCACAAATTACACCATCAATTTTATTAATCGAGAGATAAATAGTATTCTTTTATTTTATTTTTAAAGATCGCTGGCGTTTTAGCACTCCGCAATTCTACTGGAAGCGAATTCCATACTAAAACAGCTTTAAAAGTAAAGAAATTCGAGTAAAATTTTGAGTGTGAGGAGGGGACAGCTAAAAGGAAATTTTTAGCGCACCTTGCACACGAAAGGTAGCTAAAGCGCTCTTTAAGATACAGAGTGGAAAAGTTGCTCGGTGGAAAAGTATGCCACAAAGAAGAGTAAAAATGTGTGAGTTACGCCTATGACGAATAGGGAGCCACTTGAGTTGAGATCGAAAACTAGAAACATTATCATATTTTCGTAACCCAAATATGAATCTGATGGAAATGTTTTGAATGCGCTCAAGCTTATTAAGTTGCTCCTCTGAAATATCAAGATACGAGATGTCAGTATAGTCTACAATCGGGAGAAGTAACGTCTGAGCGAGCGCAATTTTAGTGGCGATGGGAAGGAATTTGCTAAGCCTTCTAAGAGAGCCCACCGCGGCAAACATCTTCCTGCTTACTTCATTCAATTGGGGCACCCAAGAAAGAGTGCTATCAATGATGACGCCCAGGTTTTTAACCTGGGACGAGTAAGGGATTATGACACCATTAAAAAAAATTGAAGGAGTATTAGCCAAGTCGACTCTGGAAATTAGACTAGGACTGCCAATGATGATAGCATGGGATTTTGACGGATTAACGCGGAGTATAGTTACTACTCCATTCTAAAATAAGTCTCAAGGCCGAATTTGTTGAAGAGATGATTGAAGGTAGATCTTCGAGTGAACCTTGAGAATAAACTTAAAGATCGTCGGCATAAAGGTGATAGTTTGAAGACAGATTATGAGTGATTGAATTAATAAATACAGAGAATAGCAGTGGAGACAACACGGGCGGTGTGTTGTCTCCACTGCCATTGTGCTGCACCAAGAAGATCGGGAAGAGTCCACCTTTATACGCTGCCGACGACCAGTCAGATAGCTAAGAAACCAGTCAATAACTGCAGGAGATATGTTAAGAGAGCGCAATAGACCCAACATAATATCGAAATCATCATAAATAATATTGCTAAAATCTAGCAGTGTCAAAACTGTCAATTTACGGTCGTTCATACCTGCCCGGATGTCGTCAGTAATTTTCACCGACTGACCGGAGCGGAAACCAGACTGAAAGGGATTCAGAAGATTATTTCTATTAAGAAAGGAAACAAGTTGCTGGGAAACTAGGTGCTCAAGGACTTTGGATAAGAAAGGAAGAATGGAAATAGGGCGATAGTCGGAAAAAGTGTCGGGATTGGATTTTTTCGGTAAAGGCAAAATATCAGCATCTTTCCAGATGGAAGGAAAAACACCAGATGTAAAGGAAAACTTAAAAATATTGGTAATTATAGGAACGAGAAGGTCAAGGAGAGGCAAGATCATACTACGGCTCACACTATCAACACCAACAGCATTAGAAGTAACAGACATTACGCTCTTCTTAACATCACTGTCAGTTAATTGAGTAAAAGAGAAGGGATGGAGTTGGGAGTGATGAAAGATAATCAAGCGTCCTGTTTTTAGCAGGGCCACTAAAAGTAGTAGGTAGAAGAAGAGAAATGCAGATTTAACTGATCGAGGTCAATTAACATCTTTAGGACATGAGTTTTTTTGAGATTTCCCAACTCCAAGCGACTTTAAAAAGTTGCGAGTTGAGATTTCCCAACTCCAAGCGACTTTAAAAAGTTCCATACCTTAGCAGGATCACCATCTTCGACAGACTTATGGATGTGACGCCTTTGAGCATCACGACAGACAGTGCTGCACCGATTCCTCAAGGAGTGATAACGATTTTTGTTATTGTCTGTAGGATGCGCTTTGTATTTCGACTTGGCTAAGTTCTTTTTCTCAATGAGAGCTCTGATATCCTGAGTAAGCCAAGGTGCAGGAAGATGTTTTACCCTGATAGCTCGAACCAGAGCATGTACATCATAAAGCTGAATGAGAAAGGAGTTAAATAGAGATAATTTCTCATCAACTGTTTCAGCCTCAGATATCACACTCCAGTCGATCTTTAAAGCATCATCAAGAAGCTTGTCCACATTGATCTTGCTGAAATTACGCTGAAAAAGTATTTTGGCTTTTGGCTTAGGAGGACGAACCTTATAGGACAGGTATAAGAGGTCATGATAAGAGAAGGCGTCAGCAGAATACTGGCCATGCTTGGCGACATGTATGGTGGAAGAAGTAAGAGTGAGATCCAAGAGAGAAGCAGTGCAATTTGGAAAGTAATGCGTAGATCGAGAAGGGAGAATATGCATATTGCAGGCACTGGCAACAGATTTTAACCTCTTTGACCGGTGGTCGTCATTTAAAAGGCATGTGTTGAAGTCGCCCATGACAATATGGTGATCAGAAGATGGCATAAGATCTTCAAGGAGTTTATCTGAAGAGCTGAAATAATTAATATTTAGGGAAGAGGAATAAAAAACACCGAGAAGAAGCTTACTATGGGAAAGAGCAATGTCCAAGAACAAATACTCTGTATCAGAAGAAGGAGATTGTGTTGACATGCTAACAATAGAAAAAGGTATATAAGACCGAAGATAAATGGCAACACCCCCACCAACTCTTGAAGAGCGATCGTTCCGAATTAAATTAAATCCGGGCAAGGAGTAAGAGGTAGATGGAAGGCAAGGCTTTAGCCAAGATTCGGAAACTAATATTGCGTGCACATTCTCCAAGTCGAAAGTAACAACAAGATCATTAAAATGTGCAGGAATGCTTTGTGCGTTTATATGTACAACATTAAAATTCTTCTCAACATCACTTAATTCTATGTCTAAAAAATCACGGAGTGATGGCGCAATACTATGAAAACTGTCCTCACTAGAAGAAAACGACGTAAAATGATCGCTAACATCATCTATGCTCTGACTAAGTTGTGTCATAAAAATGAAAATAAATAAAAATATATAAAGATAATAAAATAATAAATATAAAATTACTGCTATAAAATAATATACAAAATATCATACAAAAACACCACCTGCCAGATTTTAACCTCTTTGACCGGTGGTCGTCATTTAAAAGGCATGTGTTGAAGTCGCCCATGACAATATGGTGATCAGAAGATGGCATAAGATCTTCAAGGAGTTTCTCTGAAGAGCTGAAATAATTAATATTTAGGGAAGAGGAATAAAAAACACCAAGAAGAAGCTTACTATGGGAAAGAGCAATGTCCAAGAACAAATACTCTGTATCAGAAGAAGGAGATTGTGTTGACATGCTAACAATAGAAAAAGGTATATAAGACCGAAGATAAATGGCAACACCCCCACCAACTCTTAAAGAGCGATCGTTCCGAATTAAATTAAATCCGGGCAAGGAGTAAGAGGTAGATGGAAGGCAAGGCTTTAGCCAAGATTCGGAAACTAATATTGCGTGCACATTCTCCAAGTCGAAAGTAACAGCAAGATCATTAAAATGTGCAGGAATGCTTTGTGCGTTTATAGATTTTTCATATTTCTGGGACCATTTCTTTACAATAGATTAAATGCGAAATTGGACCTATATCCACTAAGCTTCGCTCAATGTAAGAAAGCGCTTCGTGAGTCACTACAAACTATGACGTACGAAGATACAGAGAACTTACTGACTGTCATGAAATAAATATTTGTTTAGTTGAATTAAGTTCTTTAGTGTAAATTTTAGTAGTTAAGCTACAATAAGATTACTGTAAGATAGATGAATATGTACTTAAATTAAATAATGTAAAGGCTTTCCCATTGCCTGAAACACAGGGGCAACCCTAGTTCAGGTTATGTAAATTATGAATTTATTTGTTTTTTAAGTATAGAATTTAACCGTCACCTCTGTACATTATGTTTTATCAATAAATTATTATTATTATATATTATTATTATATTATATATGTAAAACATTAAAATTCTTCTCAACATCACTTAATTCTATGTCTAAAAAATCACGGAGTGATGGCGCAATACTATGAAAACTGTCCTCACTAGAAGAAAACGACGTAAAATGATCGCTAACATCATCTATGCTCTGACTAAGTTGTGTCATAAAAATGAAAATAAATAAAAATATATAAAGATAATAAAATAATAAATATAAAATTACTGCTATAAAATAATATACAAAATATCATACAAAAACACCACCTGCCAGCAGTCAGAACTAAACATTGAAATAGGTCAGAAAGGACAAAATCATAATTTTGACATAGGAAAAACGAAACGCACAAAATAATATTATTATGGCAACACTAAACTATTGACAGTTGCTCCCAAGACAGACTAAGTGACAGCCATCAAACAAATTATCTGTAAGCTAGGACAGTAGACAAAAAATAAAAATGGAATTAAGAAAAGTAAAAGTGGGTACATAAAACTCTACAGCACGACTAAATAGAGAGGAGCAACATTACCGGACAAAATTGAGGAGACCGATTAAACTTAAACCAGGCGGGGCGCACTCCGCGATTAACATTTCCCGCTACAAGTACATGCCGGTCGCCGCATGCATGCGGACTATTCAGTGGCTGACACGCTCTGTCTCGTAACGCACGTACCTACACGATTTTCGCGAGCGTTTCGCTCACGATTTACGTCGCAAGTGAACGTTCCGCATTCATCTGTTGATACCAGTGTTATATTATAATAGTGTTTAAATTAGTAAAAAATACAGCGAAAAGATATTGTATCGCAGCGGGTTGTAGGAACAATGATCGAAATTGGAATCACGCGTTTTTCGCTCTCCCAACATGTCCGAAGGATGCCGAAAGGTAAGAAAATGAACATAATATATTATAATTAGTTACTGAATAATAATAAAAAACATATTGCAGGTGTATCTACTTCTATATTTAACACTGGTAATACTCAGAATAATTTTAATTGTCAAGTAAGTACTTATGTAATTTTGAATTAATTATTTGCTGCTATTTGTCAATTTAAATTCTAGTAAAATAAATATGTCTACTACTAAATCAACAATCATAAAGGTTTTTATAATAATATTTGATATCACGTTTGTAAAATTACTAGTAATGAATAAACGATTGAGTGATAGTTTGATAGGTAAGTATATGAAATATATAAATAATGAGTTAAAAGAAATGTATTGGAAGGGATCCTTAATAGGGATAATTTCGCCTTTGTACATGTTTTATTTGTTACTAGCGACCCGCCCCGGCTTCGCACGGTGCGTCCGTGCGTATTTTTAAAGATCTAAGCATACATAGGGGCAGACAGACAGACAGGCAGGAAACGACTTTGTTTTATACTAGGTATGTAGTAATGAATATATATATGAATAAATAAATAAATATCGGACAACCAGCGAACGAATAAAACATAGAACACGAGCTTCATACAGAATTACAATCAAAAACCGGCCCAACAGTCGAAATGCGCATGCTCACCGGTGTACCAATCACAGCCACTCAAATGTTTTCAATTACGCATAACAAATAAATGTGATTCGTCAATTTCCGAATGCCGAGTGATTCGACAAAACGCATGACATTTGTCTATGGTAATATGGCGGTGACAGTGAAAACTCATAATTGGTGAATCTTTAATGCAATAAAGAGCCATTTTTGTTTCCTTCATTATAAATCTTGAATGTGAAGGTTATTGCTTACATGCGAATTTCAAAAAAAAAATTACATCTTTTAAGGAATCCTTGTTTGTTCCTTGTTGTTACTAATACTTTGAATGATTATTATTAATGCGTGCTGTAACTGCTGTATATATTATTATTTCTCCTTCTTTGTAATAACTAATATTTTACATGTAAAGTCGATACAATCTTTGTAGTGAAAAATATCAAACATAATCAGGAACTTATACGTTTTCCTACCGGACTGACGGATAACGCATAGCCTTTTAGGGACGGTCTTATACAAGCACAAAAGCCCGGCTTGCCCTAGTAATATTAACAAACGATAAAAAATTATTTACTTGAACAATATAAAATTGCGCGCCGTGACGTGTTTCATAATTTCAAATTTTGTCGATGCCGCGTGGTTAAAAATTTGTCCGCGCACCGACCGCTCCGCGCTATGGCTCGTCGCCGTTCTATGTCACCGCTAGTCATCTCCCTCGCACGCGTTAGCTTGCAATCGGGCTTCATACCGCCTATTCTAACACATGGAAGTAACCTATGTATCAACATAACTATACGTTGCTTCAAGTGAAGTGAAGTTAGATACGGATCGGCCACTTGCAAATTTCGCGTTAAACAGGAGTGATTTAACTTCACGTTGTTTAGAAATATTTAGTTAGTGTAGTTTGTTTGAGCGTAGTAATAAGTAGAAGTAGGTAATATTATAGATAGTGGTCGTGTTTTGATTTTGTTTGTTGTTGTGATTACTGTGGCTTTAAACAATGGAAGGAGTTGTTCCGTGCGATTGTGATGAGTTAAAGTGTGCAGGTCTTTTAATAGGCGAAGGAAAGGTAGGCACTCTAAACTTTCGCTCAGAAAAAACAGCTCATATTTTCCCCAAAACCCACGCCCAACCTGTGTATTATTGAAATTGTACTTTGAACAATAATGCGGCAATAAAATGGATTTACCCATAAGCCTAGACACGCCACGATTGCATTACTTTTTTCAAACATCGTATATAAATTAGTCATATGGCATAACACCATCCCTATACAAAATCTGTTCCGTAAAATAAATTAAATTAATATGTGTACGGCTTTATTTACGTATGAAAACTGATACCATCTTTTTTTTTGTGTTTTCCTGAGTGATTAATACACCATTTCACTGAACATTATGGCATATTTTGTTACTTTGAGACTTCATATATGTCACGTAATGCAACTGTTCGGCTGCGACGCCATTTGCAAACTAGACAGCCGTTTGACACAAAATTTACGCCCCGCCTTAACTGACACAAAATCCGTGGGGCCATTTTCCGACGCTAGTTAGGCTTCTATGTTTTATTCGTTCGCTGCGGACAACTAAGCAAAAACAAAATGAAGCTCAAAAATTTAATTGCATGTAAAGGTAACGCATTCGTTACATTATTTTATTATATTATACGTATTAAAATGTTTAAAAGTAAAGCTAAAATGTTTTGCGGCCTGGTGGTGGATTCAATTCGTCCAAATTCTGAGATTGTTAATTTTATAGTTAAATAATGAAATTATAAATATAAAGTATGAAGAATATAAATATATTGCTCTCTATATTGAATGCAAGAAATAAATGGGAAATACATTTTTATTTTTAGTCGTTGACAGCCCTCGCTCTCGGTGACGCGGCAAGCGAGCCAATTCATTTTCACCGTTGGTACGCAGCTTTAACGTTCCGTTCGGCTTGCGCTGGGGACGACGACTTTAGAAGGGCCATAAATCATATTTTTTCGGCTAAAAAAAGCGGCTTTTGTAAAGATCAAAGTAGTGTGCCTTCTCTACTTGTACTATTATCTTCTCTCTTCTTTAGTCGGTCCTTCATTCCTGAGGATCGTGATCACAAGGTATCGTATTCTTGATCAGGTGTCTCCATCGGTCTCGATCCATTGTTGCTCTCACAGCTTGATGGAGTTTCTTTGACGAAGTAGCTTCTTTCACCTGGTCAGCCCATCTAGTTGGCGAGCGGCCGCGGTCTCTCCTGCCTTCCACTCCACCAATCACGACCAGTTTCTCGAGGCTCTCAGCTCCTCTTCGCATCACATGGCCAAAGTATGAAAGCAACCGTTGTCGGCAGATAGTAGATAGACGAGTTTTGATGCCTAATTGGGAAAGAATTGACACATCTGTGCGCTTGGCCGTCCAGGGTATCCTAAGCATTCGCCTCCAGCACCACATTTCGAATGCGTCAATTCGCTGTCTTTCTCTTGCCAGTATCGTCCACGTCTCCACTCCATACATAAAAATGGGGAAGACCAAAGCTCTGACCAGGCGGGTTTTTGTGTGAAAACTTATGCTACGGTTTCTCCAGATAACTTGAAGGCGTGTCATAGCGTCTTTAGCCATTGCGATTCGGCGCTTGATCTCTGGGACACAGCTTCCATCACTGTTTATCTGTGAACCCAGATATATGAAGCTGCTCACCTCATCAATACCCTGGATTTCGTGGGAACCAGTCAACTTGCTTGCGCGATCTACCACCATTAACTTAGTTTTCTGCCTGTTCACTGCCAGCCCTAGTTTGCTACTTTCTACCTCTATCGAATACAGAATACTATACAGAATATAGAATACTATTATCTATTCTGTGCTTAAACACAAGAAGTTACTAGAAACAGTTACAGATTGGGCTTCCGAATACGTTTTGGTCGTTGAGATGGTTGTGTGGTAGCTTGTGGATCGTCTTCCTGGGTCAGGGGCGGCACAGCAGGCGCCCTAATTGGCACCGAAATGGACGACATCTTAGCAAGGCTGGTGACGCGTTGCTTCGTCCCGTCCACGTCCAGAACAAAGACGTCTCCGTTCCAGGACCAGCAATTGCGGACGCCGAACCGATCTCGAGCAGCCACGAAAATATCGTGACGGGGCTTTGTCAAAAATTCGCCAACTGTGACGCCGGAGCCCTTCAAAGCCACTTTTCCGAACCATATCTCATCACGGAGAGTGATGTCCCGGAATTTGAGGAGGATAGGTTGTTGCTTACCAGTCCGAGGCTTGCCCAGGCGGTGACAGCGCCTAATGTCAGCTGCAGTCAAATTACTCTTAATGAGCTTGAGCTTCTGGACTGCGAGGCCTAATGTGTCTTCTGCTTCCGTTCCGGGACCTGAATTGGAACATTTAAGGCCGTATAGCACCAGCAGCTTGCGACGAGACCGCATCTCTATGCTATCGACCTGGTGTGCAACATACTCTACTTGCTTCTGCAACATATTGAGTGTCTTCAAGATAAAGGCCCTGAACGCATTGAAGTCTGACGCCACCGTTGACACAGAAGGGTTGCTTGAGCCAGCCTTCTCCAGGTCACGCTGCAGTTCCGCCATCCGAGTGTGGAATACCTCCGCAAGCTCCGCAATGGAATCCTTAATGGCGTCCTCTTGTGCCATTGTTCAAGTTGTAATAAAAGTGCAGTGAAAAAGTTAAAAATGTCCAAAGAAAAATGTACAAACTGCTAGTAGGTGATAATTACTAGTTATGCATATAGCTAACTTTGTTTTGAATTAGAAAAACTCAGTATTTATATTTTTTAACATTAAAGCTCTTTTGAATGATGTTTAAAGTTTTGTTCACCTACCCGAAAAAAACATTATTATCAGTAAATCATCAATTTGTAAAACCAACAAAGATATATTTGCTAAAATTTAGACCTTTGGTAACAAGCCAAAATAGTCTTGTATCGCACTAGTGAAAAACTATGCTACAATTAAAAAATGATATGTATAGCACCGAAAGTAAATTATAAAATCCAGTTCCCGCATTCAACGTGTTAAGAAACATAATTCAAAATCAAAACCCTATGTCATTCTGTTCGTACTTCCCCTACTGGTCTACAATTTGTACTAACACGTGTAAGATACAAACCAATATAAAGCTTAGTTCGGAATAAGAAGCCAGAATAGTTGACAATGTTTTTACCACGCGTGACTTTCTTGTCCATTCTATTAATAGTGACCGCAGTGCCTGCAAATGGATTCACTATGTTCGACTCACAACTTCTCCTGCTAAAGTTAGATGCAAGTAAGATTGACTTGAGTCAAGTGACAGAGAATTGGATCGATCAGCCATTGGATCACTATGATTCAGGTGAAAAAGGACATTTAAAATGAGATACTTCGAGAGACTCGATCTTTGGCAACCAGGCGGACCAATTATCATATTCGTTGGTGGGGAAGGTGAGACTGACCCAAAGTGGATTGCAGCAGATGGTTCGTTTTTAATATGTCTGATGGCTAAAGACACTAATGGCGCTCGCCACGGAACACAGATACTATGGCAGAAGTAAACCTGATATTCCTAATAATAATGTAAGTGAGTATTATGAGTTTCTAAGCTCTCAACAAGCATTGGCTGATGTTGCATACTTGATCAAGGCTTGGTCAAATCAAATGCACAGTACGAATCGTCAAAGGTCGTGGTCGAAAGACTTTAAAGAATATTTAGAAGTTGTTACTTATACATTTCGCAAATACGGCAATGAAGAGTGCATCAATCGCTTCCAAGTATTATTTAAGAGATATGAAGACTTATTAAAAAGTTCTGATGGAATCGAGACTTTAAATGCCCAAACAATGATTTGACTGTGTTAGAGAATCAACAGTTATTATTTACGTTACAATAACACTGGAATGGATAGCGCAATACGGCTCTCCCAGCAGAGTTAAAGATAAATGCACAACTACTAAGTTTAAAAACATGCTCATAGGCAATTTGAAATTATTGACCCGAGCTAGATCTGATCTACTAAACGAGGATTGTACAGATTTAGATTTTAATTCATACAGTTTTACTGATCCTTGGAATTACCAAGTTTGTTCCGAATTTGGTTACTTACAAACTACTACATCAGACATACAACCATTTGTTCACTGGAGTCCCTTGGAGTTTAATCTCAAAATTTGTAAAGATTTGATTAGAGGTGATATAGAAAAGAGGATTGACGAAGGAGTCGCGAGGACAAACCAGATATATAGCGGAAAACATCCTAATGTGACTAAGGTAGTGTTCACCCACGGGGATATGGACCCGTGGCACGCATTAGGAGTTCTGGAAGACCTGGGGCCAGACGCGCCGGCGACCATGGTCGGCGGGACAGCGCATTGTGACGTGCTCGTTGTCAGAGAAGGTGAACCTGAAAAACTCACCGAAAATAGGAAATATGTCAGAGAGCTGATCAAGACATGGATTACAAATCCCTAATCTACATGATTTATTTAAATGTTGTTACTGACACTGTGGGTTAATGAATCTTTATTCACCACTTATTTTACCTAAAAGTGGCTGCATAATTGTGGTTTTATTTGGATATTGTAAAAAAAAAAAACTATTTAAATTTTAAAATAACCAATGTTATAGAAATTCAAACTTGGGTATTAGGAACTTTTTTAGACCTTCCATAAAGTCATATCACGCTAACACTTCCATGAACTGTCAAACCATACAAACGGAGTCAGTTTGTATGGTTTGACAGTTAATTTGCTTGGAAGAGTTAGCGTGGTTAGACTCTATCAACATTAATATAAATTTTTATTCTCTTTGGCCTTCATATTCTATTTGGCCTCTAACAGTAAATAACTGCTCTTCAACACGACAGGATATACCAGCTCCACTGATGACCAAAAATTATAAAATAAAAAATAAAAAAACTTTTAAGAACTCGTTTAAAAGTAAGTTGAAAAAATGGTTACAGAAAAGGACTATACACATGTTATACGACTTTTTTTAAAATATGTGTCTAGCACTGGTATGGTTTCGATTGGCAAAGAGACTAGGATTGTTCTTAACGAAGATATATGCGTGTCTTATATAGAGGTATGGAAATGGGACTATATTCAATTTATTAAATAATGGTTTACAGCTATGCAGATACCAAGCTCTGCACAAGGCCCTTATGTACCTTCCTTTGAGCCTCAATGCTCTATGTGACTCGACGAAATTTCCCCATAGTAATATTCCATAGTTTAAGACTGATGAGACGTAGCCTGGGTACTAGGGAATGCAATACCCGGTAATTTTTGCTACCCGGGTATTACCCGACCTTTATTTTCAAAACCCGGGTACCCGGGTAATACCCGGACTTGAACAAAAAGTATTAATATTGAGTTTTATGGTTATTGCGGGTATTTAAGAATGAAAAGCACGTTTGATTACGATTCCAGACTTTGAATCTTATGGCGCTACTTAGGAAGGAGGTGCCAACTTTTTTTAAACATGTGTTACGATTGTCGAGTACCCGGATAAACTAACAGATAGCCCTGAACTTTATACGTTGTGACATGAATAAGCCACTGAGGAAGGATTTTGCCAAATTCACTCTAAGTTTAGAAGGTACGGATATCAACAAATTTATAACTGACTAATCGCTGCTACGTTACTGCCTGGTGGCAAAACGGCTCACACAACTTTCAGGAGGCCAATAGATTTGGACAGCGCGGAAACTCCCGTCTGCAACTCAAGTCTAGGATATCAAGAAACTGTGATAAAACCAGAGTTCTACAGGAATGCAGTTTAATCGTTTGGGACGAGTGTACTATGGCGCATAAAAAGGCCATAGAAGCCGTAGTAAGGATACTCCAAGACTTCAGAAGGACGGACGGCGCGCGCAATGGGTAGCTTTACAATGTCGTTTTGCGGTAACGTATAGTACTCGAGCCGACCCGACGAGGTAAAATGTCTGCCTGAAGAGGTCGGTGTTGTGGCCGACCGTGCAGAAGCTTCGCCTTCGCTGAGAATATACGAGTCCAACAAGGAGGAGGCTCACATGTCCAAGAATTCGCCCGGGTACGGCTTCAGGTTGGAAAAAGACTTCTGGAGAATCTGGAGGAAACCAACGGCCTGCTTCGATTACCAGAAACGTTATGCAGGATCTTTCCGTCCGTTGAAGACCTTATATTCGGAGCGTATACGGAGACATGAGCCAGGTGATGGGACGTGAGAACTCTTCTGTTTGTGAGAGAGCCATACTCACGCAGAAAAATGTACAGGCAGCGGCATTTAATGCGTGGAAATTGGCGGAAATCAAAGATGAACAAGCAGCATATAATTCCATTAAAATTGTCTTGGATGAAGGCAACGTCACAGCATCGCTCGGGGGAGTTCCTAAACTCTTGAGCGCTTCAGGACTCCCAGCACAGACATTAACCCTGGAAGTTGGAGTTCCGATCATGCTTCTACTGAATTTGTCACCTCCGAAGTTTGCAACGGAACCCGGTTACAAGTAGTGCAGATGCAGCGAAACCTCATCGAGGCGCAGATTCTGACAGGGTGCGGCGCCGGGCGGATCTGGACAGGACTACAGTCGACTATCATATCCATCTGTTAACTTTACTTAAACTTCTGCCTCCGGGGGATAGGCAGAGAAATTAGGGGTGAATTAGCCGCTTAGTGACACAGACCAATTTCCACGCGGGTGAAGCCGCGGGCAAAGCTAGTAAATTACAACGCAGTAAGTTAGGGTTACAGGGTTACAGCCGTAATATAACATTTTGTTATAAGTTATTTATGATTTCACTCATTTTTCTTAACATTTCTTATTTCGGGTAAAACCCGGGTTATGAGTTGAAAACCCGGGTTTTTACCCGACTCCAAATGTAGTCGGGTACCCGGGTACCCGGGTTTTCGGGTACCCGGGTTGCATTCCCTACTGGGTACGTAGTTAGATCTGCACCCAGTGATACCGTTTGTCTCAATATTCTGAGAGCAGACAAATCTTTCGAATCAATTGCAAACATTGTCAATGTGAGGTTTTTAATTTTATTATTGTCATTACATAAGTCTACTAATGCTACATTGTCAACTAATCCTACATTTAAATAATCATTATTAATTTTTATAAGGAGTGGGTTTGAATTATATGAACGGAATTGCATAGCTTTAGTTTTTGTCATGTTATTTTTCAATTTGTTACTATCGAACAATTGAAATACTTCTGCGTATGTACTGTTAACTTAAGATTCAAAGTTAGCTTGAGAATTGTCGTCATCTTGTATGTATTATAAGTGTGGTGGCATCTGAGTAAATAATTCAATCTTGATTTTTCTTTAGACAATTTGGGAACTCATTAATTGCTTATAAAATACTATAATACCTAGTGGAACACCAGTTTTATTAACTAATATATCGGACCTACAACTTTTCTTTGAAAACAGTGCTGTTATTTTGGCGAACATCCCGTATGATATCTTTGTAAGCTTACTCCGTATATCTCAATTGTTTCACTTACACATACCTCTTACCTTACCAAACTTAACATGACCAAAATACAGTTAAATATCATTTTATGCAGTTTTTATTGCAAACTTCGTTTGAATTACAGTTCAAGGCGATAATATATCTGAGAGACCGCTAATTTTGCGAAACCTCAAAGTAAATTCGAACAATTCGGAGGCGGTGGTCCTCGGAGCAAAATGTCCTCGTTGAAAAAACGACCGTAACGTGGTAAGTCATGGGAGCAAAACGTCCGCAATTTTAAAGGTACTCTTTGTACAGAGCAAAACGTCCTTACTATCAAACGACCGCAATTTAAATAGTCACGGGAGCAAAACGTCCGCAATTTAAAAGGTACCTACTCGTACCTGATTAAAAACATATTTCATGAGAGTAGGTATTGTTATGGTCTGAGCATGTATGAGAAACTAGCTGTGTTGCCCGCGACTTCGTCCGCGTGGAATCTTATTTTGAACATTTTACTTTCAGATCGAAGCAATGTTGAAATTACTTTTCTTTTTTTGCAAGTTGTTGTATTTAAGTGGATTTTATGTTGGTTGCTGTAATTCAATAAATAATTTTAAATACTTCATAATAAATATTGAAGTGCGGCTCCCATACAACAAAAGTGATTTTATTGCCATTTTAACGTAATGGTACCGAACACGTACGCAAGTCCCACTCGCCCTTGGCCGCTTTTTATTGCTCATTTTCTGTACATTGACAACCCTAAACCGAGTGCCCCAGAAGGCTTAAACGTGGTGGAGCTACAGAAAGTCACAGAAAGTATTAGTGGCGATAGCACCTTAGAACTCTTTTCGAAATTAAATCTATGTTTGGTATTGCGGGGACATGAATCAGGCTTCAAAGAGGCGCTTCTTTTGTCGTTTGACAAAATTACTTAATTCTTGTCGGGTGGCTACAAGGTGTGTTTGGGAGATGCCTCTGATCACTTACTCTTTTGGCCTACTGAGGTGGACTGTGGACTGACTAAGCTAGGCGCTTTGGACAGGAAGGTGTTACTCACTACATATGGTATATGGTATGTTAAAGCCATCATTTATGAGACTGTTCATTCTGCGTAAGAGTCGAGGCCGTGAGTCGTGACTTTAAATGCCAAGAATCTCCACAACCGCGAGATGTACAGGCTCAGAGAATATTTCCTAAACAACAAGTATAGAATTAATCGCAGTGTAGTAGTAGTTGACTGACAAGAGGCAGAAACGACATCGAGGCGACCATATACTACATCAACAACGGTCAGTGCCTCTTGTCAAGTTTGCGGTCGGATATGCCGATCGCGTATCGGTCTTTTCAGCCACCAAAGACGGTGCTTCGCAGACTGAAGACCACAAATCGTCTGTAATAGACTGAAGGGCCTATGATGATGAGAGTAGTAGAAAATACGTGGCAGTAGACAAAGCCTTCACTTTTACCAGAGCATAGCACCGATGACCACAGGAACGTATGGAAGAGCAAGGAGCAGTACGGGTTGTTCTACAGGGTCCTTACAGGGTTTCGCTAAAACAACTTAAAAGGTTCTCGAGCCATCTGGCTGGGTCTGGGTCAAAGGACAGATACAGAAGATTTCACTTTTGGACACAGGGTATCGTCGAATTAGCTTTGCATTGTCGTCGGCACCGTATGTTTAGGTATTCACGAATTGCTGTTCGTTTAATTTTACCACAGGATTTAAAAAAAGCAACTATTAATACTTTTTAAAAATAATTTCAACTATTCGAATAGTATTCGAATAATTCGAATATCTGCGAAAAAAAAACGAATATTCGAATACCTATAATGGTCGAATATTTGCAGGCCCTACATACAACCTTTCATTCCCTTTTTAACCCCCTTAGGGGTTGAATTTTTCAAAATCGGTTCTTATCTCTTGTACACTTTATAAATGACACCTAGTGTGCAATTTTCAACTCTGTAGCATGTGTAGTTCCGGCTCTGCGTTGATGAGTCATTCAGTGAGTCAGTCAGTCAGTCAGGACAGGATACTTGCATTTATATATATAGATTTGATATAGATAGATAGATAAGGGGATAAGTTGAAAAAACTAATTTTCCGCGTGAATTTTGTCAATTTCGAGTAGTTTTTGAAACAAAAATTATCAATGAAAAATTCAAACTGTAGGTTTCAAATATATACCAATACATCCCAATAGCCCTGTTCTAGGTAGTAACATCAATAATATGTTAAGAAACATGTTTGATCATAGAGAAAAATGTCAAAGCAATCAGCATTTTAAAAGGAATAAGGCCTCTTAAATATTTATTTTATTTTATTTTTAGTATTTTTGTTATAGCGGCAATAGAAATACATCATCTGTGAAAATTTCAACTGTCTAGCTATCACCGTTCTTGAGATACAGCCTGGTGACAGACGGACGGACGTACAGCGAAGTCTCAGTAATAGGGTCCCGTTTTTACCCTTTGGCTACGGAACCCTAAAAATAAAACTCTATAAATTATGTTTTTACTAAACTTGTTTCATTATATACTATCTACAATTAACGGGTCTGCCAATTACTTAGGTATTTAAAAGACGTGGTTATTATCAATATTTAAAATCCTCTTAATAGTAGTAACCCTTCTTAAAAATTCAAAGGGTATGATACGCTTTTCTTCCAATTTTTTCAACTCTTCTGAGTACTTAATGTTAAAACTGATGTCCACCTTTTTTCTTTTACTACCATGAAATATATTGTTTTTAAATCTCATTTCCTGCCATTTCGCTTCTTTCCTTAATGCATCAAGAAACAGTATGAATGTTGGTTTTTTGTTCACTCTGGAGTTAAATCGTCTATTCCATCCTTCTATGGGATTGTTTGTGCGAAACACATCATTGTAGCAGCTTATGTCCACAGTTGGTTTAAGCCATTGTTTTTCAAAGTAATTGAGAAACTTTTCCATACAGTCAGAGTCTGTAGCGTGCTGTTTAATGTACAACCAACATTCAGTGTAGTATGCTGCAGGTAAAAGAGGAAAATTTGCACAAATTCCGATTAAGTCTCTAGACTCCTTGTTTTCATCGGCCTTCAAAGCCTCAGCTTTTTTCCAAACAGCTTTATTTAGGTGAAAATAGCATCCTGATATATTTATTTGCGGAAATGCTTTTTTTAAAGCATTTATAATAGCAATTTCATAATCGCATTTTATCTTATTAATAGTTATTCCCAAATGTTGTTTCAAGAGTTCAAAAAACCGTTCGTAGGTACATTGCAATTTATCAGGTAGTAGGGCATAAATCACTCCCACCACATTTACCGAATCGCTGGTACTATGCAAATCAACATGTATAGACACAATTTGGCAAAATGGTTTCGGCGTTCGTGTGAACGTGCCGTCAATAAAGAATAGTTTATCTTCAAGTTTCTTTACGGCAGATCTCATAAACTTTGTAGAAAATATTAATATTTTGTCGTCTGCGCCATCATCACATAGCAAAAAATGATTTGCCAATATTTCTGGAACTTTAACTTCTTTCAGGGATGCAGCTTCCGTTCGCTGTGTTTGCAGGAAATTTCTTCTAGCACGTCGTAATATATCTTTTTTGGACTGAAAATTTGGTATATAACCTTCATTTTCTTCTGCTGCAAATTCCTTTTCAAATATCTGCTGAACCGGTTTATATTTCTTACATACTTCTTTTTTGCACCGATCCATAACTACATCAACCCTATTTTTGATATGGTTAGACCTGCATGTATGTTCTGGTGATCGCAAAATTGATGTCTTGTCCTTATTAATTGTTATTGTCGCACTACAAATATCTCGGTTTGCACATCGCCACCTTGAAGACCCACCTTTGTTAGTAACAATGATGTTGTACCTGTAACCGCCAACCAACACAGCAGGCTTGTTCTTTTGACTGTCTATAAAAATAAGCTTCGTGTCTGAACACCCAGAACTAGTGCTAGGTTTTTCATCCATTATAGTTGAAGCCGGAGAACGTATATGTAATAATGCGATTAATTAGAGCAACTTAATTTTCCTCGTGCTATTTTATTAGTTTCATGCAATCAAAATGTCATTTGTCAATTGCAGACAGGTTGTTTTTAATATTCAAGTACGGCTTCCGAATAGGTTTTATTCTACGCTACTACCAAGTCAAGGGGGATTCACTACCCACCGCGAGTCATGAAATATACCTAACTAACTAATTTCGGGTCACAATTGTGACCCGACCCGCCCATCGCATTTTTTATGATTATATATTACTAGCTGTGCCCCGCGGTGTTACCCGCTCATCCCACGGGAACACTAAATTTATTCGGGATGAAAAGTATCCTATGTCCTTCCCCGGGACTGAAACTATCTATATACCAAATTTCATCTAAATCGGTTCAACGGTTTAAGCGTGAAGAGGTAACAGACAGACAGACAGACAGACAGACAGACACACTTTCGCATTTATAATATTAGTATGGATATGGATATTATTAACCAACTTCAAAAAGGAAGAGTAAGTGTTCGTTTATATTGAATCGTTTTGTACGTAGGTACGTTTACCTACCGATTTTTCCGTGAAATATAAACCGTTTTTTAATCAAATGAGTATACAACTACGGTTTTCCATTTTCATTCATTCAGGATCTCAGGATTGGTTTAACGCAGAACCAACCATGAGATGTCTATTCTTGAACCTAAAAAGAATTTTCCAAATCGACTGATAAATGACGGAGTTCTGAGGTAACAAACATTAAAAAAAAGATATATATATATATACAACCGAATTGAAAAACCCCTCCTTTTTTTTGAAGTCTGTTAAAAATTTACCTGATTATGAACTCTCGAACTGCCCACTGGATCTCAAGATTGATTTAGTGCAGACGTGTGTGGTTTTCACATTTCGATGCACCTTAATGAAAATATAGAGCCTAGATTTTCAAACCACACATGTCAGCGTTCCAATCAATCCTGAGATCCAGTGGACATTTCCAGGGTTCCCCATCAGGTTAATTTTATGATACTGGCTCTAACCTCATGAAAGTGAATCGGAATGCGAAAGCTGCACATTTTGTACCTTTAACAAGATTTACATTCAGTAGATACTTCCAGGCTTCCAGGGTCATCATAAAGTTCGGGTCAGGTTCGTCTTATTTAGGACGTCCTGGTTGTTGTAGGCAACCCTAGGAGTAGGACACTCTCACAACGCGCTACAAGCAACGACGTTGTATGTCATACAAAATTAGCAATGAGATACTATTAGTCTATTAGGCTAACACCGTTGCAAAAGCGGTAAATGACAAAAAGTGTGCGGCTTCTGTAGTATCTTTAATCTGCGCTAACTTGTAAAACTAGGTCCTAATGCGTAAGGGGCGTCTTGCTTTCATGACATTTTTAATTAATGACGATTTGCTTTAACGGCCTTTTTATTTGCGGACAATTTACTGCTTGGCCTTTCTTCCCTGTGGTCATTTTGGTTCAACGGACATTATGGTTAGGGGACTTAATGCCAATAAGGACGTTTTGCTCCGAGGCCCACCTCCTCCGAATTGAATTCGAATGAGCGCCCAGCTGTCTCATTTCACGTCATTTCCGGTCAAGTTAAGTATGCGCCATCTATGCCACCACATATACAAAGGAGACTCAAACGTAATGCGACCGGGTTGGCAAAGTTATGATCTTCTAAAGACATCGCCTCTTGACGGCGAGAAAATGGAGGTATCTCCAAAATTGGTCGAATTGAGCCACCGAGTATCAAACTGTTCTAATAAATTATTTAATAATGTACACAATCGTGAAAAGAAATGAAACAAGATTTAGAAAAAATAATGAATAAGTAGGTATAAAAAATAAGAAATCCTATGAAAGGCAGTTGTGCAGAATTTATAATCTGCAGAATCGCAAGAAGGAAGAAATAATAATGACAAAAACATCAAATAATCCCTACGTTTGACCAATTCAGTGACATATTATTTATAGGCATTTTTATTTTTCGGTGGTAACAAACACAAAAAAAAAAAACATACTGAATCGAGAATATTTTCCTTTTCAAATCGGTTACAAAAGTAGTAAGTATCTATTGCGGGTATGGATGCCGCAATAAAATAAAAATGGACAGCGTTACAGGCATTTCTGTCATTTTGTTATGTGTATACGTTGCTAACTTATCTTCGAATATTTGGGGAAATACTGACAAAATCACATATATGGACAAAATGACGCAGTGGATGTATTCGGGTTGGGGAAATTGAAAGTTTACGTACAGTGTATCTTTGGTCGAAAGGTTAAGACGCTGGACCGGTAACGCCAAGATACCGGGTTCGAATCCGAATCCCGAACGTATGAACGCATTTTAATTTTTCTTTGCGTGTTAAGGTTTGTATATTATTATATAGCATTGAAACCATCTGGCGTTAATTTATCCACATAACAAAAAAAAACGAATCATAAATTTTTCAACATTTTTAACATTTATAGAAAATTTTAAACACAAGCTTCAAAATACGGTTGATGTATTTCGAAATTAGCGGGTTATATGGAATTACCCATCACCGTAATGGGCTATGGTGGCCATGTTTACAAGCCTGTGTCGCGTTAAATGAGTAAAGTTTGGGTAAGTAATATAAGATATAAGAACTTATACTATAATATTCATATTATATACGCTCATATGGTATACGCTTGTTTTGTATACCGTTCAAAGTGTATAACGAACGTTAGATATAACATCAAAATATCTATTTTTGTTAAGTATAACGTTATTTAAGTATAATATCATTGTATATAACGATCATAACGTATAACGTTCATAATATCTCAGATTTATAATGTATATTACTCAATACATCTAACACCAAAATGCATAATGCTCGTATATAATAACCGCCTGCACATCAATTGTGTACATAATTATGAAATAGTTCGCTGTAAAATTTTAATATATTTACCTCTATGCAAGCAAGTATTTTGACGCTACGCTCGCTTCGATCGCTCCGCTATCCATGGTCATAAAACAAACCTAACCTAACCTACAGTTTTCGGTTTTTGACCCACATTCCATTTTGTCGCTGTTCTTCCAGACGGTATACTCGTATTTGCCAGAATTCTATCTGCCATTATCAATTGTGTGCATCCTTATGCAATAGTTTGCTGTTAAATTTTAATATACCTCCATACAAGCAAGCATTTTGACGCTCCGCTCGCTTCGCTCGCTCCGATATCCATGGTCATAAAACAAACCTAACCTAACCTACAGTTTTCGGTTTTTGACCCATATTCCATTTTATCGCAGTTCTTCCAAACGGTATACTCTTACTTGCCAGAATTTCATCTGCCATTATCAATTGTGAACATACGTATGCAATAGTTCGCTGTTAAATTTTAATGTAGGTACCTCCATGCAAGCAAGCATTTTGACGCTCCGCTCGCTTTGCTCGCTCCGCTATCCATGGTCATAAAACAAACCTAACCTAACCTACAGTTTTCGGATTTTGACCCATGTTCCATTTTAGGGGCATAGGGGTAGCAGTTATAACCTATTTAGTATATCATACGCAATTATATTTTCTAATCATTATACGAAAAGAAAGTATATACTATGATCGATATACGTTATGTATGTTATATCAAATAAATTTAGAGTATTTGAGTGTTATATAAAAAAACATTCTACAACATGAGTCTTATGCTAATTGACCGTTATTCCTAATAAAAATATTGATTTTGATGTTATAGCAAAAGTTTATTATATGATGTGAACGTTATTAATATGAAATTATATATTATGTAGTTATATCTCATGGGACGCACCCGTAAAGTTTCACTAAATTGATGTGTGTCATCGTCATCGTGCGTACTATATAAACAAAATGAATTATGAAGTGCGTAACAATTTCTGTCAATAGGTAGATAGGTTTATTTTCCGTTCAATTGAAAGTTTGTGTTATTTATAACCAACGAACTTAAGATAGTTAAATTATACGCACATGATTTTATAAAACATAATTCAAAATCAAAACCCTATGTCATTCTGTTCGTACTTCCCCTACTAGCCTAGAATTTGTACTGACACGTGTAAGATACAAACCAATATAAAGCTTAGTTCGGGATAAGAAGCAAGAATAGTTGACAATGTTTATACCACGCGTGACTTTTTTGGTTATTCTATTAATAGTGATCGCAGTGCCTGCAAATGGATTCACTATGTTCGACTCACAACTTCTGCTGCTAGAACTAGATGCAAGCAAGATTGATTTGAGTCAGGTTGCAGAGAAATGGATCGTTCAGCCATTGGATCACTTTGATTCAGGTGAAAAAAGGACATTTAAAATGAGATACTTCGAGAGACTCGATCTTTGGCAACCAGGCGGACCAATTCTCATATTCGTCGGTGGGGAATTTGAGACTGGCCCAAAGTGGATTGCAGCAGATGAATCGTATTTAATATGTCTGATGGCTAAAGACACTAATGGCGCTCTCTTCGCCACGGAACACAGATACTACGGCAGAAGTGAACCTGATATTCCCAATAATAATGCAACTAAGTATTATGAGTTTCTAAGCTCTCAACAAGCGTTAGCTGATGTTGCATACTTGATCAAGGTTGTCAAATCAAATCCACAATATGAATCGTCAAAGGTCGTGGTCGTTGGCGGGTCATACGCGGGCAACCTCGCAACATGGTTACGGGAGCTCTACCCCGAGCTGGTGGACGCGGCCGTGGCGGCCAGCGCACCTGTCCTGGCCAAAAAAGATTTTAAAGAATATTTAGAAGTTGTAACTTATACATTTCGCAAATACGGCGGTGAAGATTGCATCAATCGCTTCCAAGTATTATTTAAGAGATATCAAGACTTGTTAAAAAGTTCTGATGGAATCGAGACTTTAAAGAAAGAATTAAGTATATGTCCAAACAATGATTTGACTGTGTTAGAGAATCAACAGTTCTTATTTTCGTTACAATATAATACACTGAAACGGGTAGCGCAATACGGCTCTCCCAGCGATGTTAAAAATAATTGCACCAATACTGAGCTTAAACACGTGCTCATAGGCAATTTGAAATTAATGAACAGTGTTACAGCTGGTCTACTAAACCAAGATTGTATAGATGTAGACTTTAGTTCACACAGTTTTACTCGTCCTTGGTATTATCAGTTCTGTTCTGAATTTGGTTACTTACAAACTACTACATCAGACATACAACCATTTGTTCACTGGAATCCCTTGGAGTTTATTCTCAAATCTTGTAAAGATTTGATTAGAGGTGATATAGAAAAGAGGATTGACGAAGGAGTCGCGAGGACCAACCAGATGTATGGCGGAAAACATCCCAATGTGACTAAGGTAGTGTTCACCCACGGGGACATGGACCCGTGGCACGCATTAGGAGTTCTGGAAGACCTGGGGCCAGACGCACCGTCGACCATGGTCAACGGTACCTCACATTGTGCCGTGCTCTTTATCAGAGACGGCGATCCTGAAGAACTCACCGAAAATAGGAAATATGTCATAGACCTCATCAAGAAATGGATAACAAATTCCTGATCTATAATATTTATTTCAAATGTTGTTACCGACGCTGTGGGCTATTTTTTTTAGTCACCATTTATTTCACCTACAAGTGGTTGCTTAGTTGTGTTTTTATTTGTATATGTATTGTGAATAAAAAAAAACTGATTTGTTAAATAACTCAATATACATTTAAAAAATCCCGGATGTTATAGGAATTCAAACTTAGTATCAAGTTCAAAATCAAAATCTATTTATTTGCTAAATACGAGTATGGTAACAGGATAAGATCTTAAGGCAAAATATGTTTTGTAAGTCATATTCAAACCGCATGCAGGTGTGCAAATTATTTCAACGTCATAGTATTAATACAGTTTTTTAATAAAATAGGTATATGCATGAACGGATTATCATTACATTGTCCACCCAAAAACGAGCGGACTTAACACATGCTAAAAGTAACATCTAGACAAAAAATCTATTTAACTAATCGTTCCAAAATAAAAGGATATTATTCTTATGACGACGATACTAATCCACACTAATATTATAAATGCGAATGTGTGTCTGTCTGTCTGTCTGTCTGTCTGTCTGTTACCTCTTCACGCTTAAACCATTGAATCGATTTTGATGAAATTTGGCATGGAGATAGTTTAAGATCCGAGAAAGGACATAGGATAGTTTTCATCCTGGAAATTATCCCTAAAAATATTGAAAAGTGAGTAAGTAATTCATGATGACATTGATGACCCTGTAGAAAATATAATGATTAGACCAAAAACACAATTGCTCTTACATTTTCTTAGGCGCTCCCTTTTATTAATTAAGGTGATTAGGTGGATAGGTATCTATCGTGTTGTACGAGGTTGCTTCCAAGTTCCACGCCGACGTAGTCGCGGGCAAAAGCTAGTATTATAAATGCGAAAGCGTGTCTGTCTGTCTGTTACCTCTTCACGCTTAAGCCGCTGAATCGATTTTGATGAAATTTGGCATAGAGATAGTTTAAGATACGAGGAAGGACATAGGATAGTTTTCATCCTGGAAATTCTACCTAAAAAGATTGAAAAGTGAGTGAACTTTTCTGTTGGGGTGCGGTGACCCTGTAGGAAATGTAATTATTAGACCAAAAGCACAATTGCTCTTACATTTGCTTAGGCGCTTTCAATAATCCCTTTTATCAAGTTCCACGCGTACGTAGTCGCGGGTAAAAGCTAGTAGTCTATAAAACAACCTGTATCAAATACCTAAGTCCCCTAATCCTAATTGTTCCTAAAAAGTCCAAGTCGCCAATTGATTATAAATTATGAAGCTCCTTAATAATTAATTACCCATGCCAATTGCCAAATATTCGTTAACACTGTAAAAACACCCTGCGACCATTTAGTCAACTTGCCTGCCTGATGACCATAAATTAGAAAATATGAACTCGTTTAAGAGTAAGTTGAGAAAATGGTTACACAAAAGGACTATACACATGTTGTAGGTATTTGTATGTAGTATTACTTGGTATAACAGGCTTCGGTATTGAGCTCTTGTATGTCTAGCAATGGTATCGCATCGATTGGCAAAGAGACTAGGATTTTTAGTAACGTAGCGTAGACGCATGTGCGTCTCTTATATAGAAGCATCCGAGCGGGAGTATAATAATAATTTAATTTATTAAATCGATTTATCGGTGGCTATCTATCGGACTTTCCCCGCCGACGTTGATGATGGTTTCCAAAGATTGAGTCTCTCGAAGTATCTCATCTCTTTTTATTTTGAATTAAGTGATCCAGAATCTGCTCTATCCATTTCTCTTTAACTTGACTTAAGTCAATCTTGTTTGCATCTAGTTTTAGACGCAGAAGGTTTAAGTCGAACTCGCTAAATTCATTTGCGAGCGCTGTGCGATTGCGGTCACCATTAAAACAATTACCAAGAATGCTATAATCACGCGTGTAAGAGACATTGTCAATCAATTCTCACTTCCTGCCCTGTATTAAGCTTCATTATGTTTTGGTATATGACGTTTTACACGCGTCATTAAAAATGTAGACTCGTACTATTGATAAGATGGACAAGGTTACTTGAAAATAAGTGCCAAGAATGCCTGCAACGCTGAGGATTTTTATGTTTTATTGCGACATATGTACATGAACTGAAGTAATAATTCCCAGCGCTAAGAATATTTTTGTATTTGTTACCAACGTGAAATAAAATGGTTACTAAGAACGCAGGATTGTTCAGACGTGGACATGTGCTTTTTTCGCATTTTCTAAAATGTTTCCATTTCCTACCTGACACTTTTTCATTAGATAATGTTCAAAATAAACGTCGAAAATGTTTATCAATAGGGATTATTGTTAGATTTGTAATATTTTTTTAATTATTTTCGCAAATTGTTCACTTAATCAAAGAATTTGATAAACAACCTTCAAGTTATTTTTCTCAAAAATTGCATGTAATGTTGCCTTACCATCGCTAGATAGACTACAGTAAGTGAAACATACCGAAGACTTTTTAGAAGTGTCCAGTAAACAGCGAGATTTTAAATTTGGAATCAATATTTGTCCAGTAAGTAAGTATGTAATTCCTATTACGTATCAAGATATTTGAATATCGAAACACTATTTACATCGTCACCTATAAAAAAACTAAGGATGTGAAGGCGATGATGTCGTATATAAATGTATAAAGGATGCATTCCACAAATTGTTTTAATTATAAGTACAGTGCGAGAGCAAATTGTAGAAATTAAAAAAAAAAATTTTAACAAAAAAAAGAACCGACTTCAGTAAAACTAAAAAGCCGAAAATAACCCGTTCAAGTACAGATTACATTTGACTCACACTTTGAAATCGATCCCAAACCACTCAGTTATTATATTTATATATTAAAGTTTACGTGAGGTTTGGCACCGACTTCAAAGGGTGAGTCAAATGTAATCTGTACTTGAGCGGGTTATTTTCGGCTTTTTAGTTTTACTGAAGTCGGTTCTTTTTTTTGTTAAAAATTTTTTTTTTCGCTTTTTAGTGATTCATATAATACTTATGGCGGGGTGATCAGGGAGGTCTTGAAGGCATGCATCTCGTTTGAAATATCTCCTAACTCCTAACTCCTAACTGTTAAGGAGTTGTACCTTCCATCATCAGTTCAGCATGAGAAGATGATGACTACCATATGCAAATACTTAAATAGTTTTAGAAAAAACATTAAAAATATTATGAGTGCCTATAAAATTTCAGGAATTCCTTCGATTCCTCATGGATCTCGTCATCCGATCTTCACCAAAATTTTATGGCACCAACCTTGAGATGTCTATTCATGAACCTAAAAAGAATTTTCCAAATCGACTCATAAATGACGGAGTTATGAGGTAACAAACATTAAAAAAAAAAAAAAAAAAAAAAAAAAAACATACAACCGAACTGAGAACCCCCTCCTTTTTTTGAAGTCGGTTAAAAAGTGGCGTCCCTTTTTCATAGATTAAATAGAAAGAGACGACATTGCAGTATACACTTGCAATTTACACTAAGAGCAAATGTAAAATAAAAAGAGGTTAGTACTATTGGCAGTATAAACGTAACTAAAGATGCATATTTAAAAAAAAAAAGTATCGACAAGGTTTAGTGCGGAAGTTTGTATGCATCGTTTAGTTCATAATTGTGCTGTGTAAAATGACAATGATATTTCGGAATTCCTTCCTTTTTTGTGTCGTTTAGAAAAAACCTCGGAGTTAAAATTGAAGGTAAGCTTTATGATATGAAAATTAGTTAGAAAATACAACAATGTATAACAATAATTAAATGTTATCTTTAAGACTTAGATTTGTAAGACAGTGCAAATAATTAAACGCAGTATTTATAAAAAAAGAAATTAAGGCGGGATGTAAATTAAAAGAAAAAATTTCAAATTTGTTTGTGTGGTCTATTACAATAATTCAGCAAAAATGAGTTCAGACGAGTCTGATTCCGAATAGACGGCACTCCTCCATACTTAAAAGCGGAGGCAGAGTTAGCTAAAATAATTTACTTCCGACTAAATCCAAGGAGATATAAAAAAAATACAAGAGATTCGTTAAATGGAAGGAAGAAAATCAAGTTAATAGTTGGTCAGATAATGTGTGATAACGTCTGAATATTTCAACAATCTTTCTGACACAATCGGATGGCTACAAAGGAAAGAAATCACAAATATTCAGCAGCAAAATATAGAAAAGTTCTTAAATCAAGCTCTAGATGATAACCATTTTGGCGATGAAGGTAAATAAATGCTGCCACTATTTGATAACGATATAACTATATATTTTATCCAAGTATAAACTCATAATTATTTTTGTTATAGGTTGTTATCATGGGAGTTAATGGTGCCTGCGACGACGAATATCACAATGTGTAATAATAAAAATGGGATATAACAAAAATATTCATTGGAAAATGGCCGAATATGAATGTCACCTACAAAATATAATTTTAATCTAATTTTCTTGTTTAATTTTTGAGAAAAGCACTATACTTGCTTCGACCGTAAGAGCCATCCTGGCCTCGTATTATATCCGGACCTCGCCTACGGCTCGGTCCGTCTAATTCCTACTCGGCCAGTATGGCTTACTTACTGGTCTCTGCCGTAATGTACTATTAAGCGACGAGAGAGAGAGATGGAAATACACGCCTGGACTTGACGAAACTATAAGGGTCCTGTAATTTCCATTCTAAAATGATCACTAAAATACATTTAAGTGAAATAAGCATGCATTAAAACTGCAACTTTATACAACTTATAAATTATAATACCCTCCCAAATGAGCCTAAAGCCTTCAATATTAATACAAAAGACATCCGCAATTTTGCACGCATCTCAGCCTATCTTCCCGACATCCAAACTTGGCCGAGACCCAGAACTTACGTACAGAGCACTAAGAACTAAAATCGTCCACATTAGGGACAAAACAATAAGTCTTAGCCTCGCTGAATACGTCAGACCAACAAGTCAAACTCCTTAAGTCTTCATTCCCTGGGCACTAAAGTTTGTAGTTGGTTGGTATGAGGACCTAGGGATTTTGTCGTGTTGTAATATAGTAATTATGCTAATCTGCACCGTTGCTTATGGTAATATTGAAGCGATTCGATTTGCTCTGCCAATGCTGTGACATGGTATATCTACGATAATGTCATAATATAAGGTTCGAGGACCTTTCCAAGTGAGACTATATATACGTACGTACAACACCGGTTGGATATTGGCGGCAAGCGATAGTGTCTTCGTACTTTTTTAGGACTCCATACCCAAAGGGTAAAAAACGGGAGTATAGATATTATTGTATTAAGCGGTTTACACTCAGGTGAAATTGTCAGGAAAGGCTCCACATGTTTCGAACTCGTTGACAAAGTTGCCACGCCGGTGTACGGGTAACTGAAGAGCTCAATACGCGTTCGAAACATGTCGGGCAGTTCCTGACAATTCCACATGACTGTGTGTAAACGGCTTCATACAATAATTAAATACGTCTCACGAAAGTGTTAACAAGATTATAGCATAGCTATTACTTTGTAAGTTATTCTCTAGACGAATTAAATCTATGACAATTAAATTTAGGACAGCATTGTACTCGAATCACTGTTTTGTCATGTGCATGAAAGTGTTTAACAGATTGCCAAAAAGTACCTATACAAGAGCTTCCTTTAAATAGATTTAAAAATAAAGTAACGCAACTATTAAATGAAAAAATGTATTACAGTGTGAAGGAATTCCTCTCTCGTGAGATGTAATGTCCAAAATATTTGCATGCTAGTATTTAAGTACAGATAGCAGAAAAAGCTACCTATTGTCACATACCATACTATGACACATGTGTACCTACTTATTCTAAGCAAATAAATACTATTCTATTCTATTCTATTCTATTCTATGTTTGCGGCGCTATTCTTAGGTAGCATTGATGGAATGAAGATATCGGCGTATAATAATAGGGTTATTTTGCAACTGTATTAAAGGATAAATACCAGGGCGTTATGAGCGCGAGAAGGTCGAACGGATGGGCGGGGAGGTTCACGCCAAGACAAAATGCTTGTACAGTCAGGTGAAAAATAAACATGATTTATCTTTTGATCTGCATAAATAATACATTACTGCAGACGCCGAGAAAGAAGCACTTCCTGGGTGAGTAGGTATATAGACACGGATAGTGATGCGAAGCCGGCTAGCCTTTTTCACGGATAAGGCAGGTATAGTGCTTTTCTCAAACATATGCAATGAAATAAAAAAAATACACTACTCAAAAACAATATAATCCAGCCGCATAGCACGTTCATGAAGATAGACGGCACGTTAAAAAAAAATACTTCCCGGCCTTAGGCCTTCAATTTTGTATGAAATTCCTTTACTGTTCTCTCGAGTTGTTCCGCCGGAAATGTGATACTTTGAAGCTATATAGTTATGATGAATTTCATTGCATGTTTGAGAAAACTATGTTATTCGTATGCTGGTCCGATCGCGTACGGAACACCGAAGTTTTGCGGAGGGCCAAACTAAGTGGAATCGAGGTCTACCTCATGCGACGCCAACTTCGTTGGGGCGGACACGTTTCGAGGATGGCAGAGGGTCGTGTCGCTAAGCACATCTTTTAGGAACTTGAGGAGGGCAAGCGAAAGCAGGCGGACAACTCCTCAGGTACAAGGAAAAACTGCAGAGTGGAGATCCTTTGTGAAAAAAGATACCTCCAATTTCGAATCCCGTCGGTGTATCGAACAAGATCTCAGACGGGATGAGCTGAAGGCCCGACCACCTGTGGCAATCAGTTACAATTATATTGATGGTGTGCTCACGTGTTCATTGTGTGCGCGGACCTTTATTAACAAGATTGGGTATGTCAGTCACACAAGAGCACACGAGCGCCGCCAACAACGGAGTTGAAGCAGTCGCCGTGGCCGAAAACGGCCTAGGAGAGAATAGAATAGAATAGTTACTCGTATGTTATTTATTGACCGAGTGAGCGAAACGTCTTCGTTTCGGCTTTGGCTTTAATTCTTTTGTATGTCCGCTTGTCCAGATTTCCAGATGTATCGCCTACAGGTCGCACTTCGCACCTCAATCGATTTTCTAGAAATTTTGTAAGCGGGTTCCATAATTATCAATAGTTTTTTGTGTGGAGTCAGTTTTCAAAATTTCTTCAAAATGGCGGAGATTTGGAGGTTAATAACGTTAAAAATATCATACTTCAGTCGCAGAACCGCTGGTTATTTTGAGGCAATATATGTGAGTGTGTTTAGTAAAACGGTCCACTTTGTCGATTCTAGTTACGGAGTTACGGGCAGTTTAGTGAAATAGGGCAAAACCTACCGAAAATCGGCTTTCAATAAAAAGTGATGAAACATACTGTAATAAAACTATGATTTTGATGTCGACGCATAAATTTCCAATTTAAGCACTTCTTTAGAGCCTGAAAGTTTAGTGCCCACTTTGTCGAATATCTGAAAAAATCGTCGATGTTGTATTTGTGACTGTTTTAGGGAAAGCTTTCTACTTTGACGATATGGAGTTATGAGTACTTCCTAATACTGCAGAACGTAAGCTATCTTTTGGTGAAAAAATTATGTCTCTAGGTGATATAGTTATTTTTTGTAAATTCTTGAAATTGGCAAAAGTGAAAAAGCGACAGCTGCGAAAACGTTGGTTAAAGTTTGGGACGGCAAAAACCACACTTATAGGTACTTTGAAGTGTGATTGGTATCAAATTAATTGTCATACTTCAAGGATTTCAAATTAGTCAAAATTCTATATGTAACCTTAGTAGTTTGAATGTAACGAAGGCTTGAACATAAAAACAGAACGAAAATATCTCAATGTGAATATGGTTTTATTTTCTATATTTATAACACGACAGGCAAATTTATCATTTAAGTTGTATTTATAAATGTATTTTCATGCTAAAAAAGATAGAAATAATTCAATGGATCTCTTTAGTTAGTCATTATGTTAAAAAGTTAATAAAAAATGAACTGAAAAATATAGCATAAATAAAATACAACCTTAGTAACCTTAGGGTTACATATATGATTTTGACAAATTTGAAATCCTTAAAGTATGAAAATTAATTTGATACCAACCACTCCATAACTTCAAAGTATAAGTGTGTTTTTTGCCGTCCCAAACTATAACCAACGTTTTATCAGTTGTCGCTTTTTCACGTTAGTAATTTTGAAGAATTTTCAAAAAATAACTATAGCACCTAGAGACATAATTCTTTCAGGAAAAGATAGCTTATGTTCTGTAGTATTAGGAACTACTCATAACTCCATATCGACAAAGTGGGACCTTTTCCCTAAAACAGTCACATACTCGTAGGTATGTATTTTATTTGTTTCCTCTTTAGTCCTTTCAAAATTTATGATTCTAGCAAAAATTTTTGTGAACAGACTAAATGTATATTTTTTGCGGCTGATGTTACCTACGCTATTCAACGAGTTGTTATTACGATCTTTTTTAACTTATCGTAATGTGTTGGACGTTATACGTGTGTAACATTTTGAACTAAAAATCAATACAAAAAACGATTTACATAACGCACACATTCAATTTTGATAGTCTTATCAGAATAAAAAAAATGATTTATACTAATATTCATATCTAATTCACAGAATAAGTGAATGCTAAGATTTTTCAGACATCGCGAATTGTGTGTATTCGACAACCGATACTATTAAAAAGTCACCTTGTATTATTATTTACAGTAGACGCAAAGTATTAAACTAAGTATCGTATAATCTTGGTTAAACGCGAGTAAGCGAACGAGAACAAATTGAAAATCTTTGCAAAAAGAGCAACTCCTGCGCAGGTCACTCGATTTATAACCCGCTGCACTACTCGTGTTGGTCTGTTGCTCGATTGTACTAGATCAGAAACTGGTACGCAATATTTTACCAAAGTTCTGAAATGTGTCAGTATACGCCAATATAGTGCATGTCTAAAAAAAAACACACACGTATGTAAAGCTCTTCAAACACATTTTTTATTTAAACTACTAGTTTTTACTTCTTTACATAACTAAGTTGAAGAAGGAATAGAAAACTTTTTGCGTGCAGTTTATTGGTTCGAGTCGAGTCCACGTTTGTTCGTATAATAAAGAACTGTTTCATTATAATTTGGTTTAGCAACAGCAAAACCCCGATTTAAGGTAATTTTCATCAAAATGATTTATACAATCAAAGTTTTTGTACAAAAATCTGACAAACTCGTATTTTAATTTGTGTTATTATAAAATTCTTAACAGTTACTATTGAAAATGTAACCGACTCCCTTTTAATTTTGACCGATATAAAAATATTACTAACTGGACTAGCTGGGGGTTATCACATACCTGGTCTTGAACTAGGACAGCCGCGGTGCCCGAACGAAATCGTTATCATTTACAATATTAATAGGTTATTTTGTGCTTGAAATGTATGCTATAAATATCGGTTTTGTTGGGCGTATATAATTAATGGATGTTTTGAATGTTCGCTGCTATTTCGCTACTTGATTGCGCTCCCAAGGCATTTATATTTTATTTAGCATTATCAATAAAATAAGTTTGTAATCAGAAATGGATAACAAGACTCTATTTATTTGCGACATCGCAAGAAACTACCAATATTATAAACCATCGTTCGGTTTTAAATGAAACGTAACTTTGAACGTAAATAATAGATCGGTATGCCCACGACTGTTACATTTATCGTGCTATCGATAAATGAAAAAGCTCTAATGCCTCTGATCCGCTGCTCTGAAAAGTCACGGACGAATTTATAAAAAACTAGCTGTGCCCCGCGGTGTTACCCGCTCATCCTACGGGAACACTAAATTTATTCGGGATGAAAAGTATCCTATGTCCTTTCCCGGGTCTCCAACTATCTCCATACCAAATTTCATCTAAGTTGGATCAGCGGTTGAAGCGTGAAGAGGTAACAGACAGACAGACAGACACACTTTCGCATTTATAATATTAGTATGGATATTAATGAGAAAAAAGGAGTAACGAGTAGTGTGAACATTTAGTTCACACTACTCGTTACTCCTTTTTTTGTTTATACAGAAGCGAAAAATTTAAAAATAAAATACTTTGAGCGGCTTTGAACCCAATTGCATAATCAAAGCCACTAGCCAAAAGCATCGAAATTTTCAACCAGTTGCTTCTGAATTCAAGAAGAATACTTGTTTATCTGATATAATCCAAATCCAAGTTATGAAGGTTAAAAAAACGACGAAGAGCTTCGAGAAAAAGTAAGTAGGTAGTGCTCTAGATTGCCCGTCGCTTGGCTCGTTTTTGCGACTCAAATTACGAGCGTAATTTGAGTCGCGTAATTTCGGTCGCGCCATACATCACGTCACGTGACCACGAAACACTAAGTATAGCGCGACCGAAATTACGCGACTCAGATAACTTCTTCGGCTTCCCCCTTCATGCCATGAGACATTTCACTCGGTACAGTTACGGCATAATCAGAGATCGCCACACGCAGCGTATCGTAAATTCGGGCGGTCTCGTGACGCGCGGCCATTCCGCGCGACGAGGTAACTTACATCGGATGGCGTATCTTTTAATGGTCTCTAGTATGTTTTTGAGTTGATTAGCGATATTATGTGAGGTACGGAGTGTAGAAGGGAGTAGCATCTTTCATAGGAGAATATTTGAAAAAGTGTCCAGCGAAAGCGGCCAACCGGCAGCGAAAAATCGGCCCGTTTCATAGGAGAACATTTGAAATAATAGTTCCAAAAGGCTTCACAAACGGCGCTGGAGTAAGTGAAACTGTCTACCGTCCATAAACTGCAGGATATTAAAACCTCAACTTATAGAGGTATTTCAACTCTTTGCTTTGCGTTGTCAAAACAACGAAGACTCGTGATTGATTATTGTATAATTTTTATTAGAAAATGTTAAAAGTCAAAGAAAAATGGAGAAAATCGTGGTAACTATTCCAGCGTTTAGACTTTCATAAAAAGTTGCTGATTTGATCTGTCACGAACAGGAAACTAGTCTAACTCTCTTACAACACTAGCGCCACCAATATAACACCTTTCAGCGGGCAATTTTGGATATATGAAGATGCTGCTCCTCCCATTCTTCACTCCATAATGTGACAGGTTGATCATGACGCAGAGGGACCGCGAGGTATTGGAAGCCTTCGAAATGTGTTGCTGGCGAAGGATGAAGAAGATTAGTTGGACAGGAATCGCAGTGCATCACATTACATTGAGTCAATTTTTATAAAAATAAAAAATGTGGTATTTCCATATTTAAACAGAATCTATAAAAATAATATATTAAGAAACGTGGACGGGAATAGTTATTTAAAAAAGAAGTTTTCTAAAAATTATATTGAATAGAAAAAAAAGTAATTTACTTTGATTTTGCTTAGTCGTTGAAAATTAAGGCGAAAAACGTAATTATCTGATGAAACTCCTTTTAATTAATAAAAAAAAGTCATTAACCTCTCCGTTGAGTGCAATAAGGCTCGGCGCTCGTGAGCGACCAAGGCGAGAAGGGAATGAAATTATTGCGCCCTATCGCACATCTTTATTTCGTTACATCACGCCAGGGTCTGGCCGGATCGGCTAAGGAGTTGGGGTCACAATGTGGTTCGGTTCTCTATCTGGGCCAATTTTTATTATTTTGTCGAAAATCTATTTTTTTTTTTTTTATCTAACATGACATACAATTTTTAAACAGGTAAAAATACATATCAATGTTTCACCGTTAAGCATATAGGCGTCGTTTCTTTTTTTTCCTCAGATTTCAGTGTGTGGTGAGTTGACAAAGTTGCTTATTCCGACCATGGTAAGCCTTATTTTTTACGCTATGACCTACATTTTTTTCCATTGAGTAACACAAAATGTGTTACGTAAATTGGCTCATGGGCAAATTTTTATTTTGCTGTTGATTTTTTTTAGCTTTTAGTACAAAGTAGGTAAGTACAAATTTTAGTTACGAAATTTCCACTATAATACTTTTTGTGTAGGTAACTCAATGGAAAAAATATAGGACATAGCGTGAAATTGGGCTTACCATGGTCAGAATTATCGATTTTATTACTCACCAAATTTGATTTAAATCTAAGAAAAAAAGAATCCACATCAAAAAATAAATTAAATCATCTATAGGTAGTATTAATCATAATCACATTTTACCCAAAAAAACCGTTCAAGTGACTCGCGCACCGAGGGTTCCATACGAACTGTGAAAGCACTGCATATTGCTCTAACGATAAGATAAACTGTACTGAGCGTCAAACTTAACTTTACCGTTAGAAAACTGTTTGACGTAGGTACTTTAAGTAAAGATTTTATTTTTTATGATTTAATTACAAATGAAAAGTTTTTAAAATTTTCCATATATTCGTTGTGAGGGTATTACTTGCTAAATTTCAAAGTTCCAGCTCAGCGGAAAATGACCTATAAATTTGGATTCCCTTGAGAATGTCGAAATTAACGTCTTTTGCGGCATAAGCGGCGGTATATTTTTTTGTACGGTAACTTAGAAGGTTAATTTTTTTACAGCTACAAGGGACTGTAGACCTAAGAATTATGGTTTTAATTTGAACACGATTCTTCGACGCGTTGTTGGGATAAAGGGTCTTGACAACAAAGTGATCTTATAAGGTTTCTGTTTTCTCTTTTGAGGCCCGGAACCCTAAAAACGACTGTAACGTTTTAAGAAAAACATATGACATAAACCTCAAACATATGATTTAAAAATGATTAGTTTGTTAAATCGTTTTATGTTATGGATTTTGACTTAGAACAAAAGCGCGTATAGCGCAGAAGATCATTATGGCAAATTAACGTTAGTTCAAAAATGTTTAGGATAAAGATGTTAGGGCAAATGATTCTAGGGCAATCGTTAGGGAATTAGTAATTAGACCCAAATCTCACCAAAAAAAATTTTTCTGACTCTTTACATTTTGTCTTTATTGGCAACCCTAACACAAGAATTTCACAGTTTACCCTCCATTGTACCACAAAACACCAGTAAGTAGAAAAGAGCAAAAAACCGCCCGCACAATTTGCTCGCTCATGTTCTAGTATAACCTAAAGCTCGAATCTATTGCAATACTGCCCTTGAAAATGAACCTTATTTATGAAGATTAAGTTGAAATCTGTTGTGAATGTTATGATGTGATACGATGTTGTAACAGTTTGTGGTAAGCATTGAGATCTCATCTGTGGAAGAGGTTTGAAATTGAAGTAACGGAACCGTAATATAGAGTTTGTGAAGTGTTCGCTTTATTGTTTCATTATAAATAGAGAATATAATTTATATTATATACTAGCGGCCGCCCGCGACTTCGTCCGCGTACATTTTTGCTGATGACAAAGATATTAAAATAGGTAAGTGAAATTTATTCTGACTTAAAATGGTCTAGACATATATTACATTTCAAACACTGGCAGACACTGATACGCAGTTGTTAAAGAATTTTAGAAGATTTTCTCTGTGAAAAAAAAATATTGGTACTACTAACGCCATCTATCGACAAATAGCTTTACTACTGTTTTTAAGCCTTGAATTTTTATTTTTTGTTTTGTTTTTATTTAGCAGGTGTAAATCAAATAATAACATAAGATATTATGCTTTGTCATTTATCAAATGAACACCAAATAACGTGTAAACAGGTAAGTAAGAATTAAGAAAATTACTTGAAAAAACCATTCAATCCGTACACTAACGCCACCTGTTGACAAACAAAATGACTACCCTCCTACTAAAACCTTCAACCTTTTTTAACCCCCGTAGGGATAGAATTTTCTTAAACGCCGAAATTACTTTTTTGTATTTTAATAAGCTATTCTTTCTACAAAGTTTCAAGTTTCTAGCTAAAATCATAAAGTTTTCCCCATACAAACTTTGCACCCCTTTTTAACCCCCTTAGAGGTGAAATTTTCCAAAATACTGAAATTACTTTATATGTATTCTAATAAGTAATCTTTTTACAAAGTTTTAGGTCTCTAGCTCAAAAAAGAAGTTCCTCCCATACAAACTTTGTACCCCTATTTCACCCCCTTAACGGCAGATTTTTTAAAACGCTAAAATTACTTTTTTTGTATTTGATAAAGTAAGCTTTCTACAAAGTTTCAAGTGTCTAGTTCAAAAAATAAAGTGTCTCCCATATAAATATTGCACCCCTATTTAACCCCCTTAGGGGTGGAATTTTCTAAAACGCTGAAAGAACTTTTTGTGTTTTTTAATAAGTAATCTTTGTACAAAGTTTCAAGTCTCTAGCTCATAAGAAAAAGTTTCCCCCATACAAACTTTGCACCCCTATTTAACCCTTTTAAGGGAGGTATTTCCAAAAATCCCTTCTTATCCCTAGCTCACGTTATAAAAGTAACCTACTGTGCAAAAATCAACTCTCTAACATTAATAGTTTCGGCTGAGACTTCTTCTTCACCACCTTTAAGGCTGAATTTTCAAAAACACTGAAATTACTTTTCTTGTATTCTAATTATATACCTTTACACAAAGTTTAAAGTCCCACACTCAGAAAAAGGTTTGATCTCCATACAAACTTTCAACCCCTTTTTAACACTTTTAGGGGACGAATTTTTAAAAAGGCTGAAATAACTTTATTCATACTATACATGAACGATATTTTCTCTGTTACCCCCTCTAAGGGAGATTTTATTTGTTATGCAGATGACACGGCTGTCCTTTTCTACGGCGATACCTGGCCAGAGACGCTCCATAAAGCTGAGATAGGTATGACCGCTATAAAGAACTGGCTGGACAATAATCTCCTCACTCTCAACGTTAAAAAAACCAAATTCATTTGTTTTCATAAAACTAAGGCCTCTGAACCGAAATTCTCAAAAATTGAAATAGGTTCTGCGCATAACTCTTCGTCGCCGCTCTCTTGCAGTTCGATTAGCCGCACAGAGTGCATCCGGTATCTGGGTGTAGAAATCGATCAACGCTTCAGCTTTAAGCAACATGTTGCTTCTCTCTCTCAACGAGTGAGGAAACTTGTCTACGCGATGCGTCTGCTACGAAACTCCGCTGATATCCATATCCTGAGGCTAGTCTACGTCACTTTATGCCGATCCATACTCGGATACTGTATTTCAGTATGGGGTGGAGCGGCCACCACAACGATGCTCGGACTCGAAAGAGCACAAAGGTCGGTTCTCAAAGCTATGATTCGGAAGCCCTTCCAGTATCCGACGACTTCGCTGCTGTGCGAAACTCAGACACTCTCCGTCCGTCAACTATTTATTTACAATATTGTTTCAAAAATGCACCGAGATACTCTTAACTCCTCAAATTTCGCAGGCCTGCGAGACAAAAGGGTTTTTCGAGTCCCACAGGTCATCTCAAAAACTCCATACGCGCGACTATTCTCCCAATTCCTCCTCCCTTTTTTGTACAATCGCATTTCGAAGCATGTTAACATCCGAGAACTTACTGTCAGAGAAATGCAGAATAAAATAAGAAAATGGCTACTTACTCTAACATATAAGGAAACTGAAGATTTTTTGAAACCTTTGCACTAATAATAATAATACCTTACACTCATACACACTTACACACATATGTACACACTGACAATAACACACTTTCACATGGCGAGCGCATCTATTTACTAAGCGTAGCAATGCTAATTTTAGATATAGATTTAATTGAGAAGAGCGAATGTTAACATTTTTATTAAATATTTATAAATTTTATCTGTATACGCATCATCTTGAAGTGAAATGCAAATTGTGTTCACAGGCCCTCACGATACAGGCTTGACCTAGTGTGAGGACCACTGATAAAATCTACGCAAAATACTCTCACTGTATAAACCCGGTCATATATGTACTTGTGTTAGCATGTAATACTTTTTGGTAAATAAATGAATTTTGAATTTGAATTTTTTGAACTTTTCTTGTATTCTAATAGTATGCTTTAACACAAAGGTTCAAGTTCCGCGCTCAAAAGAATATTTGATCTCCATACAAACTTTCAACCCCTTTTTTACCGCCTTAGGGGATGAATTTTCAAAAATGCTGAAATAACTTTTCTTCCATTATATTTTAATACTTTTTTACGAAGTTTCAAGTTCCTAGCTTAAAATTAAATTTGAACCCCAAGACAAATTTTCATCCCCCTTTTATTCCCCTTAGAGGTTGAATTTTTAATAACGTTCAATTATTGTTATTTTATTATTCTTTTATATGCCTTTCTGTGAAATTTCAAAGAATTTGTAATGGATTCAAATTTTCAACCCCTTTTTAACCCTCTTAGGGGATGAACTTTTGAAAACGCTGAAATTAATTTTCTTGTATTCTAATAATATGCCTTTACACAAAAATTCAAGTCCCGCGCTCAAAAAAATAGGTACTTAATTTCCATACAAACTTTTAACCCCTTTTTTACCACCTTAGGGGGTGAATTTTGAAAAACGCTGTAATTAGTTTTCTTCTATTTTATTTTAATACATTTTAACAAAGTTTCAAGTTCCTAGATTAAAAAAAAACTTGTACCCCATACAAACTTTGCACCCCTATTTAAACCTCTTAGGGGAGGTATTTCCAAAAATCCCTTCTTATCTCTACCCCACGTTATAAAAGTAACCTACTGTGCAAAAATCAACTCTGTAACATTGGTAGTTTCGGCTGTGCGTTGATGAGTCAGTCAGGACTTCTTCTTTTATATATATAGATTTTTATTATATATTTTTTACACACCAAGACAACAAACACTGTTAACCGTACATTACTGCAGGCGCCGGGAAATAAGGGCTTGCCGGGTGAGTAGGTACCTAGGTATAGTAGGTATACACGTATGTAGGATAGTGATACGAAGACGAGGTATAAATATGATAGTGATACGAAACCAGCAAGCCCTTTTCACGGCTAAGGCATGTATAGTGCTTTTCTCAAACATATGTAACTAAATAAAAAATACACCACTCAAAAAAAATATTATTCAGCTGTCTAGCCGGGCCATGACCACAGACGCCATGTTTGAAAAAAAATACTTTCCGGCCTAGGCCTTCAATATTGTATGAATTTCCTTTACACTTCTCTCGAGTTGTTCCGCCCGAAACGTGGTTGGTTGGGCTCAGCACCCTTTCAACTAAGGGTGCTTTTCATTGCGACCTTTTGCCTGTACTAAAACAAAAAAATTTGTAGAGATTTTAATTTAATTTTTTGAAACATTTCAGACTTAAAATAAATACGCCTAGAACAAGTGGCATGTATTTTAGAGACGGATTCGAATATATTTTGTTCCTTGGCCATGGATGTTTTCCGTATTTAAGTACCTGTGTATTTATCTACATAAGAATGTATGTCCTTATCTCGTGCCCATAATCACAAGAGCGTATTATAGCTTATTGTGAATCTAGATTGATTTGTGTAAGGTTGTCCGATATATGAGTATATATTTTATTTATAATATGTCGCCTTAATGGAAAAACAAAACCTTATCCATAAACAAATATATATATTGCATTTTAAATTGGAGTCATAGGTTTGGTCTCAAAGTCAATCCTGCTAAAACTCAAGCTATCGTAATTGGCAGTTCGAAGCTGATCTCCAGGGTTGACTTTGATAATGTCCAACCTGTATTCTTTGACGGAGTTCATATACCCTTTTCGCACTGCGTAAAAAACCTCGGTGTTATGGTTGATCGCACTTTATCTTGGGTGCCACAGGTTAATGAAGTAAGCAAAAAGATGTTTGCGGCAGTCGGTTCTCTTAGAAGGCTCAGTAATTTTCTGCCTATTGCCAACAAAATTGCGCTCTCTCAAACCCTACTTCTTCCTATATTGGACTATGCTGATATAGCTTACCTTGACCTCACGGAGGAGCAGCTTAATAAGCTTGAGCGTATCCAAAACATCTGCATTCGGTTCATATTTGGGTTACGCAAGTATGACCATGTATCCAACTTCCGGTCTCAGCTCAAGTGGCTCTCAATCCGTTCTCGTCGTCACTCCCATATTCTGTCTCTTCTTTATAATGTACTATTTAACCCCACAACTCCCCGCTACCTCAAGGAGCGCTTCAGTTATTTGCGTTCTGTTCGCTCTGCACAGAACTTAGTTCTTACTGTTCCCCCTTCATCTTCTAAATTTTATAATGGTTCTTTCACTTTCCGGGCTACTTTACTGTGGAATTCGCTTCCTCTGGATATAAGGCGTGCCCAATCTCTTGCAACATTTAAAACCCTCGTCAAAAAACACTACTTGTCTCTCCCTTAGTACACTGCAATAATAATCGCTCCTTTAACTTTGTGGCTCATACTGTTTTTGTTTTATTTATTACTTTACAATATATTTATTTATTATGTTTAAGTATTTATGTAAGTACGAGTATATCTGTATAGTTTTATTTATGTATGTTTATTACCTTTGTCTTTTATGGTAGTCGTTCATTTAGTCCTTTTATTATTATGCACCACTTACTAATTTCAAACATTAATTTTCAACTACTCCGCTACCTAAAGGTTGTCTGGAAGAGATCGCTATTTAGCGATAAGACCGCCTGTTGTTTACCTCTGCCTGTTATTTGAATGTATCTCATGTTGTGTTGTATATTCCTTGATGTTGGAGGTGTGCAATAAAGAGTATTTGTATATTGACTATGCTGTGTACATTTTACAATCCCATTATACAACAACTTTATCTTATAATGTTTATTAACAAACTTTCATTCTTTCCAGATGGCCTTGTTGCGGAGATGGACAATAATTGGTAAGGAGAAACTCCGTGCAAAATAAGTAACTAATTAAATTTGTTATTCTTTATGTTTTATTTTGACCCATACTAAATGTATATATGTGTTTTTAACTAATTAGATACATTTTTGACTGAAATGCCTCAAACTAAATGTGTTTAGGATTTGAACAAAGTTGGATACTCCTATAGATACCTACCTGCTGTAGAGATTTAGCTTAGCTTCGTTTTATTAATCAACATCTTAATTGAGAATTTGTATATATTATGTACGTATATGATTTTAATCTTAATCGATACAATTTAAACTTAAGTGATTTCTATTTGTTTGTTTTCAGTGTAGTGTCGCTTTGGAATTATTTACGAAGTAAGATATTTTGTATAGTCATTGTGTTGTCCAGTCTTCTCGATAGAAACAAGTTCATTGGACGATTTGTCATGGCTTGAGATTGAATTTGCATCGGTAAATATTGATTTTAGATTATAGTAGTTTCTATAGATTTTTTTTACAGATGATATAATTTTTTATCCACTATGCTATTCTTGTGCGATGCAGTGTATCTAATGACTTATAAATTTTGTTTCACCATCATTTCAGCCCAAATTCATTCACTGTTGAGTAAAGGCATCTTCACAAAAAACAGCTATTTAGGCACATAACCCAAAATAAATGGAACAACAGATTTTTTCTTTGCAATTTCACGGTAGGCCCCATAGTCAAATTTGCTCAGTGTGACCGTCCTCACCACCCTCTGGTACCTACTTCCATCATGACTAAAAAGTCACCTGTATATCAGGTACCCCTGCGGGCTATAGTCGAGTTTATAGTGCGATAGATACTTTAATTGAAACATTTTACGATCAACAAAACTTTCTACACATTGCCGTGCATGAGATTCTCAACATTCATTCATTCTCCGTTTATACTGAATTACTTAAATAAATAAAATACCTAAGCTACGCCTTGCGTCGGCCAGCTGCCGTACATAGGTATTTTATACGTGTGAATCACCGAGGCATGCCAACTTGACTCGATGACAAATATAGGACGCGGCGCTTGGTCTGTGATATCTCTATTGCTATTGAATATGTGATACTTGAACTTCACCTTTAGAATAGGCATTTTTTTTTGAGCATGTAATAGATTCTATATTATATGCTGACTAACTACGCTTAGACTGTTCTAAAGGTCTGAAATTTACTGACAAAGTTCAACATTCCTACGGGGCACTAAAAACGCCCCATACGAGTACAATTAGCCTCCTAATCTTGACGTCATTATTAGGGTTCCGTAGTCAACTAGGAACACTTATAGTTTCGCCATGTCCGTCTGTCTGTATGTCTGTTTGTCAGTCCGCGGCTTAGCTCCATGATCATTAACTAGAAAGCTGAAATTGGGTATGAGTAAAATCGGTTGAGCCGTTTTTGACTTATCGCAAAAATTCATAATTTTCTTTAATATGGCGTAAATGCCGCGCGGTGTCCTTATATTTCAAACGTTACACATATTAGTTAAGTGTCATACTGTATTAAAACATTTCGCTCAATCTGGCGCATATAATTGATAACTTCCAGAAGGTAATAAGTAATTACAGTGACTTTGCCGTTTACGACCTTTTTATAGAGCTTGAAATCTTTCTCGTAATTTAAACCTCCGGCTTAAAACCGCTTTTTTATTTTGAAGGATGGGCAAATACGGAACCCTACACTGAGCGTGGCCCGACATGCTCTTGGCCGGTTTTATTATGTTATGGGTAAGTACCAATATTTGTATGGAGCCAATAACTCACAATAATAAGAGACAATAATTTTGCTAATTTCGAGTAGTTTTTGGAACAAAAATTGTCAATGAAAAAGTCAACTAACTATAGGTTTCAAATATATACATATCAATAAATCGCAATTAGCCCTGTTCTAACTATAGTAACATTGAGAATATGATGATAAAAACATGTTAGATCGTAGACAAAAACGTCTAAAACAATCAGCATTTTTGAACGGATCAGGAGCTTTCATGAGTCTTCTCAGCCAGTATGGCTGTTTGTCTTTAGTGGTCTTTAGAGAACTCGTTGATTTCCTAGAGTAATGTAACCCTATCCACGCTACTGATTTGGCTTAAACTTTAAATGCCAATAATAAAGGTTGCATTCCTGGCCGGCCACGGGCCAGCATCTCAGCTCCAGTTACGAATCCGACTTTTGCTGACACACTTCTAGTCTATATTAATATATTATGCCTATAGTATGCTCGTACCTTCAAGCTCTACAAAAAAATGTCGTAAACGCCAAAGTAACTGTCCCTAATTACTTATTACCTTCTGGAAGCTATCAATTATACGCGCCAGATTGAGCGGAATATTTTAATGCAGTATGGCACTTAACTAATATCAGTGGCGTGCACGGAGTTTTACGACAGGGTAGACACAAAATTTTGAGAACCTAATAACTTACAGAAATACTGCGGGACAGGTTTTCTTCGTCTTCTGAAATATCAAGCAAATCGACCATCTCTAAATAATTTCCTCTATTAACCGACGACCGCAAACTATAAACACCACCACAATTATCAGTATCACAATTAAAAGAATACACTAAAAGTTTTTATTCGCTTATTTACTAGTCACCACTATCACACGTAATAATCAAAACAAACAATAATGGCGTCCAAGTATGCAAAACCTATAGGTAACAAAAATACGACACACTTAAATAGTACTGTTTTTGCGCTAATTAAAGTAACAAAAAAGCGCCTTTTTAAATTCGTTACATAATCAACATCGGAAGTTTGAATCTACAAATAATAGCTAAGGAGAGAGCGAGACAGGCTACCCGTTCGGAATTGTTCGCTTAATATCGGGCGTCGCGGTATTCGCGCCTCGCTCGCATCGAATGTTGTTCGGCGTGTCGAGTCGCGGGTCGGGAACATCCCACTTCCGTAAGGAAGTAAAAGACATGAGACAGTGTCTTACTTCTGTATTTGTGTGCGTGAGTTTTGTTATTGTGTGCAATATTTTTATAAGAACGCACACACACGCGGTCCGTGTTATCACGAGGCACACAAATGTAAAATTAGACAGAAAATCGCCTGTCTTTACCGCTTACGGCGCGAAGCGGCGCTAGTGCCGCGGAATCGTTCAAGGCAATCTCCACGGAATCGACCATTGCGTACGTAATTTTGGCGCACCAACTCGATAGATGGCGCGGATCGCAAATTGATTATTTTTGTACATTTGTTTTATATAATTTTATAAAAAGGTAATGTTTGTAACAATAAATAATATATTTCGTTTCTGTAATCAACTAGGGTAGGCAGTGTCTTTTTGTCTTTATAAGGTGCACGCCACTGACTAATATGTGTAACCTTCGAAGTATAAGGGCACCGCGCGGCACTTACGTCATTTTAAAGAAATTTTTGCGATAACTCGAAAAACGGCTCGACCGATTTTATTCAAAACTATTTCATTGAAAGTACTTATATATAAGGCCTCATTTTTATGAATTTTTTCATAATTTTTTGATCCGTGGTTGAAAAGGTAGAGGGGGGGTGACACTATTTTTGTTATTTTCGTAGCGAATATTTACAAAACTGCTAACTTTATCAAAAAATAATGTCTCGAGACCCTATTATTTTTAAAAGACCTATTTAACGACACCCCACACACTAGCGTTGAAACGAAAAAAAAACATCACTTTAGGTGAACACCTAAAGTCATCCCAGTCCCACCATCGCTTTCGAGGTCTGCCGCGTCTCCGTTTCGAGTTGTGGGGCTTCCACTCTGTGTTTTTTTTGGCCTACAAGTCGTCGTGCGACAGCCGTGATAATCCCAGTCCCACTTCAATATGGCCGCCTTCCAAGGTTCAATAACTATCCTGGTTTGTGAGCGCAGTGTTCCTAATAAATTTATACAGCTACATTTTATTGAAAACAGATATAACTCTAATTAACTGCCCGGCCGGAACCCAATTATATTCGCTTACAAATCTGAACAGATCTTCACCAACCAGATAATTATACGATTATATTCCATCCATAAAGATAGGTCTATCGAGTGGTTGAAATTCACAAATTGTTGAAGTTGGAGTCGGTGGTTCATACAAAATTTAAAAAATATCGGTAAGTAAATTACTTTAGAAATCGAAATATAAATGGATTTGTATAAAACTCTTGTGTTACAGAAATATTAAAATCCATTATGAAACGGGTTTACTCACGTCGTTTAAATGAAATATTGCTCGACATGTTTCGAATCGGTATACGATTTCATCAGGAGCTCCGATCAGTCACGGATAACCCCGTAAATATAAACCCGTTTCATATGGGTTTTATTATAAATGGATATGACTATGGATAGAAACACGACTTCGTTTGTCGCGCGACTCAGTGTCACCTGTCTTCCCCACACGGTATGACGGGAAAGTGACAGGTAGTAGGTACCTACTTATCGCGCAACACACGCGCATGTCACACTTAGTTATAGAAGTCACTCACTTTAAAATACTTAACAGGCTACTACGAACACAAAACTTAAAACCGTCAGTTAATGTATGAAATAATTAGATTAAGTCTCGGAGGTAAGCACCTAAAAGTTGGACGAAATTAGGGCGTGCATAGCCATTCAAAACGAAAGAAAAAGCGATTTGGAAGTTTTCATACAAATTTTAGTTGAGCGAGTTGAGTTGAGGTAGTATACTTTTACCCCTAGATGTTTTAATTTTTACATTGTGTTTTAGTTCTTGTGCTCCAATAAGTTCATGATCAGCCATAGGCTGGGGCCAGTGTGCAAACTATTAAAGAATACAGCTACACTCATTTGTATGGCAGTCGCCACGTCCGCGATAACCGCCTTCAAATAACTCCCAAAATCAGATAAACGACGGTAAACCGCCATATCGTAGATCTCTTAATTAGTAGGCATTAAATCTGTCATTTACGCGTTCAGCTGCATAAAGCCTCAACTTTACCGGCCTAGAGCTGAAACGACGTATTTTACACCGCTTTTCAAGAGACTGGCGTCTTTTTCGTTTACAATGCTTCACTTTATTGTACTGGGACCAAAACGGCATAAGTTTATACGATACAAGGGCGCATACGCCCTTTTTACTCGTGAAGCGGGAATGGCGGTTAAGCCTTATCTTGGGGCCATTATAATATCTCTAATAGACCCTGGTTTATGCGAACAGAGTGGCTCAAAATGGCTAAGTCTAATATATGTTCATGGGTAAATTGGCTTATAGATGGATAGTAAATGTATTATATATAATTTATAGATTTTGGGATTTAACCAGTTATGTGCTATAATTTCGATCGAGTCATAGTCGATGGCAATGAAAAGATTTCCTTTATTTAGTATCCATTTCGCATAATTTTCATAATAATAATGTTCATTTCGTGGACAAACGCTTCCGAAATTGTGAATTATTTATTATTTTTGAAGAAGTTACCCGTTACCTTTGGATTTATTAGACGACTCTCCTTCAAATAGAATGTTAGGGATAATTCATGGTTATAATATGTGGTAGTCCACATGGAAAGGGACCTTATGGCGGGAATGAGTTATCTACAGAAATGAAATCTAGAATCATATACCTAGCTATATTTCACGAATCAAACTCCTAGCTTTTTTATTTATTTTATTATAATTTTTTAAAGTTGATCCATCGATATCTTCGTTTCGAGAAAATTACAGTTAAAGTTTGGAGTCCCAAAAACCTAACTTATAATGCGAAGTTATGGAGCTGATGGTATATTACAATTGACTATGATGTAATCTACCGGAAAATGACATAATATGTACAAGAGCTTTCCTACTTTAGGAGCTAGTGACGCCCAAACACAACAAGGTGCAAATTATCGATAATGGATTGAAAACACATTAACTCCCAGATTCTACGATATTTTTTGCTATTTTTGACTTTCTAGTAGACTACATTTATTGGGGAAATGTCACATATAAGTAAAACTAAAATATCTAGATTGCAACATTTTTTTTATTTTTTTTTCCTCGTTTCAATTATTTTATGAAAAATAGACTCTTGAAGCAAAATTCTAACACGTATTCATAATAACGTCATAAAGTTTACATATATCAACATAATTATCAACTTTACAAACATAATTTGCCTTAAATCTAAAAGTTTTAACAATTTTTAGTTACGTAGAGACGGTATCATTTTCGCCATACTTCAGAGAAAAGGGACCTTATGGAGGTCACGAAACTCAATTATGTAATCAAAACATGAAATATCAATATTTTATTGCAATTTCGCAGTAATTTTAATTGCAACTAATTTAACAGCGATATTAAAGGGCAAAAATATAATTGTTAAGCGGTTAGATTTCAAATCAACGTTAAAAAACTTTAGTGAGAAGAAGAGATTTAATAAAAGGGCCCTTATGGCGGCCTTTAGCAAAAGTGACTTTAATGCTCGTTTGTTATATTTTTAAGGGCTATTTTCTTTAATATATCATTCACTTAGGCTACTAAACCCAGACTGAGCCCCCTACAGCGAGCGATGACCGCGGTAGTGAGAGAGAGAGAGATAGAAGGTCGGTTGAGGCGCGGGGCGCGGCGTGCTTGTCGAAGCGCCGGCGACAAGATAAAAGAACCCGGCTACCCAGCAATTCACACGATTTAAGTAATAATAATATTTGTTAACACAAAATATGTATTTTGAAATGCATAATATGCAATCTACATTGTTACGTATGGTACAGATACTGCCAAATAAATATTAAATTCCATTCAACACATACGGACTATCGGAGTACTGTGTATTGTACATCTAAACTTGTTTATAAAAATAATTCATTAAAAAGCTAACTATTTGGAAGTAAATAAAATAAATTAAAATATTTTTTTTTACAATGGCCTTTATCCATATGTGCCCTAAGTATGAGTAATGATCACACTAAATTAGACTGACATATTTTCACAACTGACTGTACTAATAGTCTGCAAAAAGTAAAAAAACGGACCGTGTACGCAGAACTCGCTCACGTACGAGTGTACACGCACTTATTCTCGATTCGCGCGAATCGGCTCGTGCCGACACAGCCTTACCGTGTCTTCTTGTACGCTGGTAGCTAGAGCTAGTACGTGTAAGCGAGCTCATATGCGCAGAAAAACTGCGGACGGTATTATTTAAAGGCTGCTACGAATGAGCATGATATATAAGAAAATAAGGTATGTACGGTATGACAGTCGAGACTTTTGACGCCATAACGCTACGATTGGTCGGTTGGTTCTGTCAATCCGTTTCTGTGTTGCCAGTTGTGTATCATAATACTCCCTGATTCCCTTGTTAACTGTATGAATCTCATAAAATCGTGAGTGTTTAAAATCAGTTATTACGACAGAATAATATTTATTCAAAGAATTGTAATGTTTTTTTTATTGTACGGCTTCCGGCGTTTTTTTTCCTTATAATTATTTTTCTACCATAAAACGGCAACTAATCAGTGACGTAGAAAGTCCCATAAAATTTTGTTGAAGATTTGTTTACGTGGAATTAAACAATACGAAAAAGTAAGGTGCCTATTATTTTTTTTTTATATTCTATCAGGTATGTACTATTATGAAACATATGTCTAATTTTTTTATGTGTCACACCACAATTTTTATATGATACAACAAATAAAAAATAAATTGAAATGCGTAACCTGGTGGAAGAGACCGGAAATCGAACCCGGTACCTCTGGATTGCCGGTCCAGCGTGTTGGACGTGTTTAAATTTTTCTTAGAGCTTTGTATAAAAAAAAATTTATTAGCCTATATTGGTGTCCCACTGCAGGGCAAAGGCCTCTCCTCTGGATTTCCACAACTCCCTGTTCGATGCTATTTCTGGCCAATCATTTAGGAACGCGTCCAGATCGTCCCGCCATCTCCGTCTTGGCCTGCCACGTCGTCGCCGCCCATCATGCGGCACCCACTGCTTTATTTGATTAACCCATCTGTCTGGGTGCATGCGGCATACGTGGCCTGCCCAGTCCCCTTTGTATCAATGGTTTTATTATATCTTGTTGTTCACGAAAACATTTCCCACCTTGTATCAATTTATAGTATCATTTTTAATAAATAACTATAATTCCTTCCATTTATACTTGTTAACGTAACAGATGTGCACTTGAACTTTCAATTAGGTAAAGAAACCTATCAAGATTTCTGCAGCGCAGGTGTGTATACATGAATACTTTAATTCAGTTAAAGTTGTCACCAATGTAATTGAGCTTAAGAGGCTTTATTCGTCCAATCGCTGATTATTTTTAAAAAAAAATCCTCTATGATCAAACATATGTTCAATGTTACTAGTTAGATCTGGGCTATTGCTATTTATTGAAAACTCCTCAAAATTGACAAATTCATGGCAGAAAACTGTTTTCTTTTCAACCTATTTTCGACTGCACGCAAAGAAAACATGAAATATCTATGTTACTACCTAGAAATCAGGGCAACGTAGGTATAATTCACTTTAAAAAGTTGGTTGAAATTATCAATATATTTGTCTAAATATGAATAAAATATATTTCAAAATGCCTCTTAAGGCGCATAGTCTTAACTAGGGTTGCCAAACGTCCCGCTATACTCAGGACGTCCGGTCTCTGGAGTTTGGTAAAGAAAAAATAATAATTGTAGATCGTAACGGCAAAGACTACCGAATAAAAATATTTAAAGGGCTTCGAAAAATTGTACCAACCCTAACGAAAACCCTATCGTACAACTGCACACAAATCCGTCTAGTCTCAAATTAAGCTCGAGTAGGCTTATGTTATGGGCGCCAAACGACCTTACACATACTTATATACCTAAATAGAACATCCATAACCCAGGAACAAATAATCGAGTTCATCACACAAATATTTGCCCTAGCCCGGATTCGAACCCAGGACCGCCGGCTCAGTAGGCAGCTGCAATCGAACCGCGTCGTGGTGGTGGAAATGCATTTAAAACGTATGCGCCTTAACCGCATTTATGAAATGTCGAAGAAAAAAATTTAAATAAATGCAGGTGTTTGAATCGAGAAGCAACTACATTTATCCTACAATTGGATGTTTTTTAACGAAGCGATTAGTATGAGATAAGAGAATACTAATACGGTAGCATTTCAATGAAGCTCTTTGTCAAAAGACATTCCTGTGTAAATACATATTTAAATCGCATAGTTTTATTGTCACACATTCACTAAAGTGCAGGGAAGGTGAAAAGTTGCCATTTGCCTCAGCAGGAGTGAAATTAACAACTTCACACATATCGCTGCATCTGGTATAGTCAAGTGCAAAAATAATATATAGGTATCGATTTTTTTCGTATTATTATCGCTACACTGGAGGCCCCGCCGAAGACCTGATCCACCTCAACGACGATGCCATCAAATGGCTAATGAGTCTCAAACTTAATATATAAGCTGTATTCGACGTTCAACCCTGCCATACGATTAATAGTAGTTTATGTGACTGTACATAATGAAGGGTATTAAACACGAGTGTGGGTTAATGAAACGCGCCGAAGGCAAGTTTCATAATAACATCACACGAGTGTTTTAATGCTTAATTATGTACAGTTACATACACTACTTTATCTAGCCACATATCATAGGCCTCCATGATGCATTCAGGAGTCGCACATTACGACAAATATTACCCGGTAATGGCGGTAATGAAGTTTTCTTTTCTGGCAGCTGTCATAGTTTTTTTAATTCAGAGACAAACTAGAGTTGGCCCCAACTATCATATAGTTCGATATCTTACTTACGTGCGACATTTGTCAAATTTGATGCAAATTGACAATTCATTTCGAACTAAACGTCATATCGACTGATATTAGAATAGACGTCAAATCAAATTTCTTTGTTTTTCAAAGATGTTCGAAATTTGAATAAATAATATTATCGAAATCGATGTTATTATTTAGCAATAATAACATTTTCACACATAAGAAATTTGTTCTAATAAAACAGTCTATTTTTATGGTGGTCATAATGTGCGGTTCTTGAACGTATCATGGAGGGTTTATGATATTTGGATAGATAAATAAATAAATAGGTATCAAATATGCATATGCTCCATTAAATATGCACCTAAACTGCATTTCGTTGACGAAACAGCGAGGAGACATATTTTTGAGGCGGATGTGATTATCCATATTTTTACACTTGACTTTACAGTGTTCCTCCCTGACAGGTTTGTTTTACGTAGCTATTGATACATTACATGTATGTTCAAGCAAATTAATAATTGTTGGCGCAGTGGTTAAGCAACTGCTTACTGAGCCAGCGGTCCTGGGTTCGAATCCCGGCAAGGGCAAATATTTGTGTGATGGATTCGAATATTTGTGCCTGGGTCTTGGATGTTGTTTGTGCCTATTTAAGTATGTATTTATATATATAAGTATGTTTATCGTCGTCTAGTGTCCATAACACAAGCTACTACTAGAGCTTACTGTGGGACTAGATTGATTTGTGTGAGGTTGTTCGATATTTATTTATTTATTTAATTGCATTGAATTTAATTGTCTCTGTTTTAGCTCGTCCAAATTCTTTCGTATGTCCGTATGTTCGGATTTCCGGCTATTTAAGTTCTAGACTACAATACAAGATTTTCTCAACCGAATATTCATGAAATTTTGTTAGTAGGTTCCGTAATTATATTGCATTCTTTTGTCGATTCAGGGTTTCGAAATTTTTTAAATTGCCGGATATACGGGGTCTGAAAACGTAAAATATTACAAATTTCAGCCATACCGAAAGAAACTCGTGAGGTCAGCACACAGAGTCATTACTCTGTCACTTAATGCAGCTCGAACAGAATCTATACCTACATGTCCGGAAGATATTGCATTGCATCGTCGAATTTGTCTTACAAATTCCCGCATACCTGCGATATTTTAAATTGCTCGATGCAACTTAAATTTTATTAGACTAGTCTTATTCCCCGGAATCCCACGAAGTTCGTGATTACCGAGGCAATTTTAACGCCAAGAAATGCTCTTTTTCCATTATCTGAATTGGATAAATATTTGCATTCCGACTCCAGTAATTCCATTGATGCTATAAACTCTGACATACCTTTTTACGACGAGCACAATTATACTATTCTCTTACCCCTTACTTTATTGTTCTAACCGATGCCCGCAACTTCGTAGCGTAATATGTTTTTTTAACACGATTTTATTACACTATTATAACATACCAAAATTGTCAGGAACGGCCCGACATGTTTCAAACTAATTTGGAGCTCTTCATCAGGGGTAGCTATCCGTGCTGCTACGCGACTCGCGACCCACTCCAAACATGTCGGGCCGTTCCTGACAATTTTTTACGTGAGTTTATACCGTTTTTATAATTAGTAAAGATGTCTCACGATAGTTTTAATAACATTATTGCCAACAAATTTATTAAATAGACTTCCGAGAATGGAGGTCACACACACACTTTAAGCAATTTTAAGACTTAAGTACTTATATAGTTTTCTCGTGGATGCCATGGTCAGAACTGGACAAAATTAAAATGGGACCACACGGAAGGACCAGCTTTCAAATAAAAAAAGTGTCATCAACATCGGTTCACCAAGACGAAAAACATTAAAAAAACAGTCGAATTGAGAACTTCCTCCTTTTTGAAGGGACTTAATCGCGTCCAAAATGTGTGTATTTAATTACCTCGACTCATGGTCTTGAAGGGTCCCCGGGGGAAGGGGAAAGGCAGGGGAAGGGAGGACAGGGAGACCATCGATACCATAAACGAAACATCACGTTCGAAACGTCGAGGTGATTAAATAAACAATTTTTGGACGCGATTTAGTCCCGTTTTGTTAAAATAATTAAAATAGTGTGAGTTTAAATCAATAGGTAGGTATATGATTTTATTAGCTTCACTCGTAATAAGGTTTGGTAGTTTATTGGTTCGTAGCTAACAATATAATTAAATCTTAGTATTCAATTTGAACCTACCTACCTCTAGTTGTTGCATCTAAACTTTTCTCGTATAAAAAAATCCGTAACTTTTAAGTTAGGTACATATTTCAAGGCTATTTTTTTTTCATTATTTCGTGGCCTACTGGGATTTTTTTATTTATATAATTATAGTTGGTTATATAATTCAATAACAGTATACACTCATATAGTATACCTGAGAGACTGAAAGGTATCTACTCGCAAACTCCGTTCCTAACATAAACCTTTTTTCCTAACCAAATTACCTTGAGAAAGCCAGCAATAAAGCTTAATTAAATTAATCCAAAAAGATAAAATCGATACCACGAGAAAATCCAGACTTCTCCTTAAACCAATATCACATCTACAAAAAGTAGGTATACTAAGTATTTTTAAATAGCCGGTACAAGACGCCATATATCCAATTAAGGTACTTAAGCATACCGCGAGACGGCATCTTAAGTACTACCAAACTTGTACAACTAATACTAGGAATTACAACGATCTTGAATAGCATTTGAAAAAGATGTATGGTTATATGGCACGAGTGCAGCATTGCGAGTTTTTCATTAGGCTAGTTTAGTTGGTTGATACGGAGTTACGAAAGAGTCAGAGGTCCATTTTTCTAAAAAAAACGAACTATTATAAAATTATTAATTGTAAAATCTGTTTAATTTCACGTAACAATTGTGAAGAACGGCCTGACATGTTTGGAACTCATATGGAGCTTTTCATTAGAGACAGCTATTCGGGCTGCTAGACGACTCACAGCCCACCGTGTCAATTTTCCGTTCCTGACAATTGTTAAGATGTCTCACGATGGTTTTGAATAATTTGTAAATAATACATTCACTTAAAATAAATAAAAAAATGTCGGACAACCTCACACAAATCAATCTAGTCCCACAGTAAGCTCTAGTAGGCTTGTGTTATGTTCACTAGACGACGGTAAACTTACTTATATAGATATGTAAATACATACTTAAATACAAATAACATCCATTACCCGGGTACAAATATTCGAGTTCATCACACTAATATTTGCCCTTGCATTGCCGGGATTCGAACCCAGCACCGTCGGCTCAGTAGGCACTTGCTAAACCTCTTCGCTCGGTACATGAAAGAAAAATGTAGTGAGACCCGCCGCAATGCAAGCAAGATAATTATCATTTTTGTAAATATAAAGAAATGTGGTATTTTCACTTTAAAAACAGAATCAATCAATCTTTTTGATTCATCAATGAAATGCGTAACCTGTCGGAAGAGACCGGGAATCAAACCCGTAAGGTACCTCTGGATTACCGGTCCAGTGTGTTAACATCTCCACCCTCCCCTCCCTGTTGCATAATTAGGGTTCCGTACCTCAAAAGGAAAAAACGGAACCCTTATAGGATCACTTTGTTGTCCGTCTGTCCGTCCGTCTGTCAAGACCCTTTTTCTCAGGAACGCGTGGACGTATGAAGCTGAAATTTATATCAATTACTCAGGTCTACTGTCCCTTGAAGCTGTGAAAAAATCAAACTTCTAAGCCAACGCAATCAAAAGATACAGCCGTTTATGCCGCAAATTTTCGACACTTGCAAGGGAATCAAAACCTACAGGGTGCTTCCCGTGAACTCAGAATCTTGAAATTTGGTACGAAGCAACGTCTTATAGCATAGATAAAGGAATAATTACGAAAACCATAATTTTTTTTTTTTATACCTAACTTTGCACCTAATTTGCATATTTTCGACACTTGCAAGGGAATCAAAACCTACAGGGTGCTTCCCGTGAACTCAGAATCTTGAAATTTGGTACGAAGCAACGTCTTATAGCATAGATAAAGGAATAATTACGAAAACCATAAAAAAAATTTTTAATACCTAACTTTGCACCTAATTTATATGGGGCGCTATACATACCAGGTGCAAACTTAACTTAACCACTTAGGGATGGAAAGTGTTTGTACGGAACCCTCGGTGCGCGAGTCCGACTCGCACTTGGCCGGTTTTTTTTTTTTTTGTCCTTTGATCTTTGTATCAACGGTACAAAGATACAAAGATTCATTAAAATATTATAAAGTTGCAGACCGATCAGAAAAGCCTCCATTACAGCACCGAGTAAGACACGAACCGACGAAATGCTCTAATTTTGCTATCGCGTTATGAAATTAAATAATTATACGGATGTTTATGCAACTTGGTCACGTACCTGCGTTTTATCACGGCTGATTACTCCTTAACACGGTAACTGGCGATTACCGGATAAGAGCAAATTATGTACATAATGGGAGTCGCCTTTAGTACTCTAGTAGCTATATACTTCGTATCTTATTACCTAAATCTTGTATGATACGTTAAATAAGCTATTAACTACGGAAGGTATATGGTATACTGGAGCTGTTGTTTAAGGCGTCAAATGAAATGATAATGATGATACATTATCTTATTTTATTACCTAGGGCCTTATTGAGACATTTGTATGATAATTATCGTCGCTCTATTTTGAGTTGGGAATATTATTAAACTACGAGATTTGTTGGTGCGGCTTGCTGGCGACTAAGTTGGTGATATTCTTGATAAAATTAAACACCTGCAGATTAGGTTTATGAAAGCTCTCGTAGATGGAATAACAAAGCAACTTTGTAGGGAGGATTATAGCAAGTTATTCCTTAAGTGTAATATACTGCCGGTCGATGAGAGGGTATCGTTTCAGATAGCATTGGAACAGTTTGACACGTGTGAGTTTAAAGTCCCTGTGACTAACCCACGTTTGCGTAGAAAGGTGGCTAAGGAAATATTGATTTTACCTAGAATGGTCAATTATTATGGAAAGAGATCCAGACCTTATCTTGTCCCTAAGATATACAACAATATACCACTAGATATCAGAAAAAGTACGAGCAAAAATGTATTTAAATCAAAACTAAAAAAACATATGTTGAAGCAATATAAAAACAAATATAATTTAAATGTAAATTTAAGGTAAAAAAAAAGATATAAAAAAAAATTAAATAATTAGATATAAAATGCTTGCTGTAACTACATTTGTAAGCATAGGGTGTATGTGTGTGTGTATACTTACATATATAAATATATGTTGTGTTTACAAATGTAGTTAATTACCTATAATTACCTATAGGTATAGAATACTTACCTAAGTAGTTTGTAAGCTGAAAACAGTAATGTAAAGAAAGGGAGCTTATTTCTGCCAACAAACTGTTTTACAGTTTGGCAGAAGTTGTGTAATGTGTAGGAGTACTGTTACTACGAATAAATGTTTTTATTATTATTTATTATTATATTGGTGCTGATGGTAGGTAGGTAGGATACCATTTGTAATCTGTTTCTATTTTGCTGTGTTAGTAAAATGTTTCAGTGCTTGATCTGTAATTCCCTTATAATATTTTTTTAGATTGGTCCAAAAACATGTTTTATTATATCCCTGCAAGGGGTTTTACAACCCACGCCATATTTCGGATTTTCGGTGGTACTAAATTATTTTACTGGCAACGACAAATTCTTGGTATAGTCCTTTTATCTCACGAGCGCGGGTGAGCCATGTTTGTGTGAGCAGATGTACATGCACATTGGCTCTGTGTGCGTGAGCTCGGGAGCGTTCAGTGCCGGCTCACCCATACAGAGCCAATGTGCATGTACATCACTCACACAAACATGGCTCACCCGCGCTCGTGAGATAAAAGTACTGTAACTGACGTTGAAAGTCAGTGAATGTCACTCATGTAAAGAAAGAGGAAACAGGACTAAATATTCCGCCAATTTCAAGTATTTTTTGCATAATAAAGCCAAAACTATCCAATGATGAAAGTCAAGTTTGTTCAATAGGATTCAGTATTTATGTAGCAAGAAGAACGAAGGATTGAGCAGCATTCCGGTAAACAATGTTTTGAATTTTGGTAATGACAAATCCTTGAGTGACGTTAATAATGCAAATATGACGTATGCACATTATTGCCATATGAAAGCTGTTTGTAGCGCCGCTATCCCTGGGCCGGACCGACGCTTGCTTGGCTATACATTTATTTATTATTGTTGAATGGTCCACAGTTGAAACTACGGTGGACCCCCTTACATGTACTCGCGGACCCCCGGGGGTCCGCGGACCACAGGTTAGGAAACACTGACCTACTTAAGCCGCACATATGCTATATAATAGCCCTTATAAGATTTGAACAGGCTGTAAAAGGGCTTTATAAGCGCTTGCAGACTATGCCCTGCTTGGGTATACAATTTAAATTTTGCGGTTTAGTTATACCTACCGCCCGATTAAGATTATTCCTAGCTCTGTGAAGCATCCATCCGATTTGCAATAAACCCCTTGAGCCGACTGTCTCAGACAAGCCGACTGTCCTTTAGATGCTGCCGGATAAGTTTATCGTCCTAATTATCATTGCGCAATGTAGCGAGGGCCGTATAATTTGTTTATGGTGATTTTATTGACGCTGATATTTCATTTAAATAAATCTTCAATGGATATTTTATGCATTAACTAGCGACCCGCTCCGGCTCCGCACGGGTGCAATGCTGCATGCATTATAGATATAAACCTTCCTCTTCAATCGCTCTATCTATTAAGAAAAACGGCATTAAAATCCGTTGCGTAGTTTTAAAGATCTAAGCATACATAGGAACAGACAACAGGAAGCAACTTTGTTTTATACTATGTGAAACATAATTACCTACTTATTGACCAAGCGAAACAGGCGAAGTGCAAAATTTAGAAATAAAGATATTTAGAATAAAGATACTGGCTTGTGACGTTATATAAATCTGTTTAAGTCCAATTAAAAATTATTTGATTAAGTGTATTTTGAAGTGTTTTTAGTGGTTTCAATGACAATTTATTGTCACTATAGTCAAATCCACCCCGGAAGGCGCTGGATACAGGTCGCTTCCAACCGGTATATATGGAAGTCCAAAGGGGAGGCCTATGTTCAGCAGTGGACGTCCTATGGCTGAGATGATGATGATAGTCAAATACCGTATTTTGAGATATCGCGACGTGTACAGTCTATCAAAAAAGAGTAGAATAAAAAATTGGCTTTACTGTAGTGTCGTCCACGTTTTCTTAGATTGATTAGAAAGGGCCGACACTATAGCCACTTTTTAATTTCAACTCTTTTTTGTCAGACTGTACAAGCTCGCAGAACCACTAGTGGATAGTAAACAAATAAATATCGGACAACCTCACACAAATCAATCTAGTACCACAGTAAGCTCTAATAGGCTTGTGTTATGAACACTACACGACGATATACATATTTATATAGATAAATACATACTTAAACACAAATAACATTCATGACCCAGGCACAAATATTCGAGTTCATCACACGAATATTTTCCCTTGCCGGGATTCGAACCCGGGACCGGAGGCTCAATAGGCAGTTGCTTAAGGGGACGGGTACCTAATGCGAAACTAGCGCCACTTCCGAATTTTTATTATATCTTCCAAACCAGATCCATTTTCAGTAATTGCAAGATATTATTAGGAGCTGGAAAAACACCTTTAGTGTTTATTAAATCATTATACACAATTTCTTGTTCTTTAGTTGTCTCTAAAAACTTGCCCAAAACTATTGTGGCCGCTTTTCACGTGGACAAGTTTTAAAGAGAAAATTGTCAAAATTGTATATAGTGATTTAATAAATATTAAAGGTGTTTTGCTAGCTCCTAGACTTCAGCTATTTCTAAAAAAATATCAGATTATGAAGGTATAAGAAAAAAATCGAAAGTGGCGCTAGTTTCGCATTACCCGTCGCCTTAACGACTACGCCAACCGCATCTTGGTAAAGTAAATCAAAATTAGCATTCGCATCGTGAACTAAGAAACGATGCTAAAAGCTCTGTTGATGATTGATTGATGGATCGTAATCTTCTACTTAACTCCTGTTCCTGCCACGCATTTGCTTCATATTGGGCTGAGTCCTAATTCGATAATACATTGCTATATCTCCAATCTGACTTGGTTTTGTCACGGCCGTATAACAGACATAAATATCGATTTTTGGCATTTGAAAATTATTTTCACATATTGAGAGTGAATAGAAAGAACTATGTTTGTACTGTGTAACAATTAGTAATTGTAAAATTGTAGTACCTATAGGTACTAATATTCACTAGTCTATCGCATTAGGTAATGGCCTGTAATGATAGATTTAAGTTTCTGAATGAATAAATAAATAAATAAATAATAAATAAACTTAGGTACTGATATAAAACATTTTAAACACCCTCGACACAAGTAGCTCATCATCATGTAAAGTCTGTGTATGTTTGTTACTTCTTCACGCTAAAACCGCTGGACGGATATGCATGAGGGAAATGCAGATTGCAGATTATACCCTAACTTAACAAATAGCCTACTTTTAATCCTGATGTATATTATATAGGCACGCGAGCGAAGCCGCGGGTTAATGCTAGTTGTACATAAAACAAGAAAAACACATTACAAAAGAATAAGCATGTACAAAGGCGAACTTATCCCTTTAAGGGATCTCTTCCAGTTAACCTTTGAGAAAATGAGTGCTAAACACAAAATGCTTCTAAAACTGGACATAAATATCGGACAAATAAATAAATATCGGACAAGCTCACACAAATCAATCTAGTAGGTACCACAGTAGGCTCTAATAGGCTTCTGTACACTAGACGACGATATACATACATAAATACATACTTAAATACAAATAACATCCATGACCCAGGCACAAATATTCGAGTTCATCGAACAAATATTTGCCCTTGCCGGGATTCGAACCCGGGACCGTCGGCTCAGTAGGCAGTCGCTTAACCACAGCGCGAACGCGTCGTCAACATAACGATAAAAATTTGAAATCTTAGCTTCAATATTGGCTGAGATCTCGTCACTTGTTCCAATTTTAGCTGAATAACTTGGAAACTACTGGTCCTATTTCCACCAAACATAGCTAAGAACCATGTCAACGGAAAAGTCTTTCGATTAATAAAACTGCACTCAAATTTGGTCCAGGAGCGTTTTTCAAAAAAAGTGTACACGTGACGAACCGGAAAACGTTTTTTTTTATAACACCGATTTTAAATTTTCTTGGCTTATTCAATTCCCCATAAGTTATAGTGTATTATTTGAGAAAATGGCATTAAAATATTAAAAAATATAGATAATATCGACATTTTAAACTCAGATTGTGGTGAAACTAGTTCCGGATAGTCACAAATATAAAATTCATTTTAAATTGATTGTAGTATTTTTTGGACCAGTTTTAGTTTACACATTTAAAATAAAGACAATAAACTATTTAAAACGGGTTTAATTTAAAGAATTAATGGAACGAGCAAGCTTTGAGGATAAAATAAAGGTCCAGTTCGTCACAATCGCCACCGTATGACTGCTAAAACATGTATTTTTTGCATTAAAATGCGACAAATCAATGAATAATACCTTTTATTACATTAAGGAATATTCATTTAGTAATGTTAACGCTTAAATATGTGAATTGTTGCACTGCAGCAGCCAGAAATAATTATTTTCAACATCCCAAATCTAGGGACAGTAACTAAACGGAATCTCATGTGACTAACTGGAAAATGTAAGGAATAGTGTACATAGATTGAATATATTGAAATAAAATCACAAAAATATTATGTTATGAATCGTATTTATTGCAACGGAATCAAAATGGTAGGTAGGTAGGTATAATATATATTGTTACTAGTTTATATATGTAATAATAAAACATGTACTAGACTAGTAATAATAAATATTTACCATGTATATTATTCTGTATTACATAAAAATCTTTCATGAGTAAATGACAATCTTAATATTGAAAGTTTTATTAGTTTTATTTATCTATTTTTATAGATTATTAATAATGTTTTTTTTTTTTTTTTTTTTAAATAAAACATACAATGTTACTATTACCTTTAACAAGTAAGAGCACCATGAACATTTCAAAATATAGAATAACAGTCTTAATTCTCATTAATAAAAAATTGGGCAAGTGCGAGTCCGACTCGCGCATGAAGGGTTCCGTACCATAATCTACAAGTTTGTTGTATGGGAGCCCCCTTAAATATTTATTTTATTTTATTTTTAGTATTTGTTGTTCTAGCGGCAATAGAAATACATCATCTGTGAAAATTTCAACTGCCTAGCTATCACCGTTCTTGAGATACAGCCTGGTGACAGACGGACGGACGGACAGCGAAGTCTCAGTAATAGGGTCCCGTTTTTACCCTTTGGGTACGGAACCCTAAAAACGGTTGTAATTAAAATACTTACATCGAACGAACTTTATTTTAGGACATCGCTTAGAACGCTGTCTGCTTCTTGTTTTCTTGATAGTTATAAACAAATATAAACCTTAATGCAATATTTTAAGGTTTATGGGTGTATACTTAAGGTTATATCGACATAAACCAATCACAATTTTTTTTCTTCATTTTTGACAACAGTTTCAGCTGTCAAGTTAGTTCGCCTAATTAAAAACTCGACTGTAAGCGTGGCCCGACATGCTCTTAGCCAGTTTTTATAAATGTTTTAATTGTTATTTTGCTTTTTAGTCATTTTTTCCGGAGATAACAAATACTTTTCTGAAAACCGCATCAAAATCGGTTCTGACAAATGCGAGATAATGGCGGATAAACATGCATGTATAACAAACATATGGGTCAAACTAAGTAACTCCTTTTTTAGAAGTCGGTTAAAACATCGGTCACATTTCGATTGTATACTAAGCTTTATAGTTCCAATTCGTCACAAAATCGTTCCGGTAGTATATCACGTCACTAACCGGACGTGACGAATTCTACCTCGACAATTTAAAATCAAAATTTCAACGTGTTCTGAACCAATTCAATGTGTTTTTGGTTTAGTTTCGGATACTACGATAGTTTCTTCTATGTCTAATTGTGTTTAAAAAGTTAATTATAATCTACTTACCGAAAAAACTGTTACTAACTCGAAATCCTATTTTTAGCGCACTGACACAGCGTCCACCTTTCGTCACCGTTTTAACGGAACTGACGTTTTATTTGCAATGAAATCCGATGCCTATAGCATTAAAATGTTGCCAGGATTGAAAAATTAACGCTTTTTGGGGAATATCGATTGCACAAGTATGTTAAAATAGCTTGTGACTATAACCGGAAGTTCCGGTCTGTCGATTTCTTTGGACAGTGGAAAAAGTAGTTTTTCGGCATTATAAACCGTATTTGTTTATAAATAAAGCACACGTCTAAAATCTAGACTCATTACTTTATCTGTGTGACCACATTCAATATTCATACAAATATATTTCGAGTTTCTGCAAGCCTCTGAACATGACTGAGTCGACGTGGGACATACCCATTTTAGCACTTTTCATATCTTTATTTTGCAATAAATCTATTAATAAATATAATATAATCGTTTTAGAAATATAAAATGAATGCCCCACATCTACAGAATCAAATGATACCACTCATATACCCAAATACTAAGGGTAAAGTAAAAAAAAAACACGTTGAACGTGTGGGACATTCAAATTTTGCCATGTACACTTTTTTTGAAAAACGCTCCCATCTGTTTGGGAGCAATAATGCCACAGACAGACACAAACATACACAGATACACACTATGACACCCCTCTTTTTTCGTCCGGGAATAAAAACAGCGATGAATTCAAACGGTCCGTTTTTTCCCGTCGTTGGTTAAAAATTAGACTTTGAGACACGATTAGAGCTCAAATTGAAATTCATTGAAAGTAAAATATATTGAAACGTGAGGTATTGAACTGGCGATATAGTGGCAATATCTCTGACACATATGGCGTCAATGGAAACGTCGAATTCAGCCTCTTTTAATGTAATCCATTTCACGACACTTAGCGAAAATCACTCGCACCTGTTTTATCGTTGCACTAATTAGTTTTCAGTCACGAGAGTATTTACATAAGATGCGCATTACGTATATTTAGCACGTTATAAAGTTGGCAGCCTGACCCGGAGTGGCCTTTACCTCCTGCTGGGAGCGTAGGGTGGCCATGTTGGACTAGGAATAGGAACTCCTATGTTTTTTTAACAAAAAAGGAGCTTCTCAGGCTGACCTATATCAAACGTACTTATAGGTCGTATAAGTATGTTTGTCCACGATTATTTGTTGAAACTCGAATATTTGTGCCTAGATCATGGAAGTTATTTGTATTTAAGTAAGTATTTATCCATATTAAGTATGTTAATCGTCGTCTAGTGTCCATAACATAAGCCTAGTAGAGCTTACTGTGGGACTAGATTGATTTGTGTGAAGTTGTCCGATATTTATTTATTTATTATTATCTCGCGTTTGGCTGAACCGATTTTGATGCGGTTTTCAGGAAAGTATTTGTTACACTTAGGAAAAGGTTTTTGTATTTTAGCCGACTTCAAAAAAGGAGGTTCTCAGATTATAAAGTTGTTCATGTATTTGCGTCTTATACCTGGTCATCATCTCCCTATGCTGAGCTGATGATGGAAGGTATAACTCCTTAACGAAATGAATGCAAACAAAACATCCCCAATGACCCCGCTAATAACAGTAATCGCAATATTTTTTATTTCCTTTCATTATCTAACCTTTCATTATAATTAGTATTAATCATATTTTGCTTGTTATAATTTGTTTAAAAAATTGCTTTAGTTATGATATTCTTTGAAAGTTACCTGTGAACAGTATTTTATTGGGTGTTTGTGTATTAACGCGACGCAATTGGTCCTTGGGCGTGGTAAGTGGTAACACAACTAACCGACGCGTGTTTGCCGCCACTTCTGGCTACGAACGCGCGCCTATTTTGAAATAACAATGATAGAAGGCGGAGCAAGTATGCATACAGTATGCAGTTCTTCAAAAGGGGAGTAAATATTAGGCTCTTGAAGGGTCGGCAATGCCCGTGTGATGCTCCCGGCATCGCAAGCGTCTATGGTAACTGGCGGGCCGCATGCATGTTTGCCACCGTCGTAGTATGAAAAAAAGATCAGTAGGACGTTGTTGAACATATTGTAGCTGATAATGATCATACTTACTTGCTACTTTGGCTCGAGTCAACTGTGGCGCGGAGATAACCCCATTAGCGGGTTATATTCCCACACAAAGTCCGACACCTACCTACCGAGTACCTCACTGGTAGTGAGGGCTAAACAGCCCTGATGTAGTTCAAGTCATGTTTAAAAAAAGAGGATCTTGGCATTCTTATGTGTCAGAACCATGTCAGAACACAAGGCTCTGTTTTCCGCCAGTTTCCGCCAATTGACAACATTTAAAATTTTCAAATAGTGTTAAGTTTAAACTAATTTCACTTGTTGAAAATATTTAAAAAAAAAGTGAAATCACCATCGTCTAAGAATCAGCACACAAATGACGTCACCTTATGGAAAAATTAAAGTCGCAACCTACAAAAAGACTTAGTAAATCAATACGCGTGTGAGTGTATAATTAATTTCCACACTAAATCCGTCTTTGTAATTACTTATCTTATCGCCTACGCTCTTTTAGAACAAAGAACTTTTCAAATGGATTTTTGTAATCAAAGATTAGGATATTTTCGAAAATGGAAAAAAGTGGATTATATTAAATTTTTTATCCTTTATTTTGATTACATCAGAAAAAGGTGTTGTAAAAAAAATGGGTGTATTGATAGCGCACAGATCTTTCTGCTCCTCATTTTTCCAGCGTTATTGAAAGCGACCGACGTTTCCGACTATGTCACCTCTCATACGCCTTTACGGCACATTCGTCTCCCATCCTCTTCAGGTGACCCAGCCAGCGGAGTTGTGTGGCTTTCATGTCACTTGTTAATAATATTGGCCATATGCTATCAGCCCTTCTAACTCCTTAGATGTCCTTTGCATCCCAAGTAGCACACGGACTGCATAACCTCTTATTCAGCCCTTATACAACTTAAATTAGCTGTCCAGTATTGAAGATTTAAGATAGTTATATTTCCTGTAGAATGTAGACGCCTGTGAGCAAATGATGGCTAGCTACCGTCCCCAAGAGTAACTGTAACTCTGCCATTTGTGCATGGAGGTAATGATTTTTGTATTGCTAAATTCAAATATATAAATGGTTTCATATGTTTGTTTATCCGGCTGTCAACAAACTAGATACAATTTGATAATAATTTTGTTTAAGTGTACCTACTTACTGTAACCATGAAGCAAGTGGTTGCTACGAAGTGTTATTAATTTTTCGCCATTATAATTGTTTTTGTTAAAAGGGGCGAGAATGTTCAGTATTGAAACTCCTTCATGAGCTTTCATAATGTTAGTTTATTCTTCTTGTGTGTCATTATTACCATGTCATATCAGCAACAGCTGATGAAATGTAGTTTTTTATATATTCTTGTAAATTCATGAATAAAACAGTATGAGTATAATAGCATCACAACAGTGTTTTAATTTATATATACTGTAGCGTTAAAAATCGCTACATGTTTATTCTTAACTGTTGTAGCTAGCCGCTATTGCTTAAACCGTCATCTGGCCAATTTTGTCGGTATTAACTTGTGCAAGTGTTGACGTCTTTTCAGGTCTAGATAATGTTTTTGGTACGAGCTAATATCACGCTTGGTAGTTTCGGCTACGATGTGCAGGTGGTGTTGTTATTAACCCTCATGGCTTGCTGTTACGTGAGCTGATGGTATGCAAGGAGTTTTTTTATATCCTTTTTGTTCAGCGGTTTTCTTTTTATTATTTAAAATTCATATTGAGAGCGTGTTTTATTTTGGATCGATAATTTTGACGACGTCAATTCTGTTTCTGGATTCATGGTGAAATGGTGTGTTTACTCCTGAAGAGCTAAATATCAGTGTTTCTGGACTGTGTAGTGGTCTGTTTACTAATTCTGTGGTTGCGCTGATGAGCGTCTGTTGTTTGTGCGAGGAATATGAACGTTTAATTTGGGATATCCACCCGGAGATGCTATATCTTGTGATGGTGTGTTCAGGTGAGTTGTGCCGTCTACTGCGCTCCAATTTCTTCTTGTGTGATCCGTTTTCGTAGGCCTATATTTTAAGTTTTGTGATTTCTTTTTAGGTTCCAACTATTCTCTAAAAAGGGGGTTTTCGGATCGTTAGCCAGTTCACTCTCCTGGACTGGGTAAGTTTCATATTATTATTGCTTGTAAGGACTAGTATTTACCTTCTTAAATATTCCATAGCTTCCGGTTACGGGCTAGTTATCTTAGGCCCTGCGCCCTATTTCGGCGAGCAACTTTGAATGCGGTGTTCGGCTGGCCTGAAGGCTGTTGCCAGCGGCTCTATTACCGCGCGCAACTCTCGGCTTGGTTGAAGACAGATACCAACGGCTGCGACCAACCATCGGGACATTCGTGGGACTCAACCATGGATTATTTACGCGTGGAACGCCATTCGTAACATTTATAGCATTTAAGGCTAGGAGCATAGTAGTATATAGTTTACTTTCTGTTGACTTAAAGTGCAGGTTTGACTTTTATTGTTGGAAATTTCCTCCAAATTCCAAAGCTACCTCTATGTCGGGTGAATTATCTTTTTAATCGTTCATTTTTCGGCTAAGCTCACCCATTTTCATCTAATTTCACCACGCCTCACCACCGTGCAGTGACCTATGCCGATCATATGAAGGTGTAGATAAGTACGGAGTTTCCACTTGTATCTGGAACCACTTAAAATCTTTCTTTTCAACAATAATCACGTCTATGCAAACTGCGTCCTACAGATCTGACTATACCGGTTACAATATATTTTAGCTTGTGCGAATAAACTGTTTTTTTTTTTAATTTTGACCTGCCCTTAGCAGGCCCGTGCTTTGTCGTTGTGAACTTGTTATTATCGGTGTTAGTTATTTTTTGTCAACTAATTTAAACATATTCGGCTTATTCTGAAAATAAAATTTTAACGTAAAAGCTACGCCTTATTTATTTTTAAGTGATATGTAGTAGCGATTTGCAGCAATACATAACATATATCACATTCATTAGCTGTTAAAGGGCTGTATAAGCACTTTATACAGCCTACGTGCTAGTTAATGCATTTAATTGCTATTCTCAACCCTTACTGGTCCCAGAATCGCCAGATTTTCCAGACCATAATCCGAAGTTCCTGGAAATTTTAATTATTGTCATAAAACCTGGTCACATTGTTCGCGTGTCCGTCCAAAGACGTCCACGTTGCATTAATCCTCTTTAATCTGCTACGCCCGAGATAAACCCAACTGCAACTCCGTCCACATAATGATGTAACTCACAAGGATATTCTAGTAACATAAGACATTATATAATAAACAACAGCTACCCCATCCTAGTGTGCGAAAGGACGTAACTGACAAGGATACCCCAGTATCATGACCTTTAAGGTATTAAATTAAGTAAGAGATGTAAGCAGCAGTAGTTTCAATTTACTTGTCATAGTGCGTTCATCATTGTATGTAGTCAAATAACAATTCGTATGAAATGTTAAGAATCGCATTATGAAATCCATATACTTAATTATTGTCATATTATTCACTATGGAGCTCTTCATCAGGGAATGAGCAGGGTAGCAGTCCCTGATGAACAGCTCCATTTAACTATTATCATATATTTATTATTTATATTTTTTTTATTTTGTAAATTGTGACGCCTAGAGACCATATACATCTCTAAGAAATTTAGTTTAATTATTTATTTATTTATTTTTTCTTTTGTATAGTTAGTTTCTTATTCAGTCCTTAACTTTTCTAAGGATTTAAATTAATTTATTTTGTTTTGCATGTTGTGACGCCTAGAGACCATGTACATCTCTAAGAAATCTAAATTAAGTACTTAATTATTTTGTTGCATTAGGTATTGATTTTTACTCCTTGAGACCTTATACATCTCAACGGAATTGAATTATTTCATTAATTAATTATACCGATCTATATTGCGTGTCGTGACGCCTAGAGACCTTCTACATCTCTGAAAAAATCACTTTATTTTATATAATTTTTAGTGTAAACATTGATTTGGAGACTTGTACATCTCCTCTAACATATATGTATCAATTACCTAGCTATAATATAATTGTATTAGTTTTTAAGTATAATTCACGAAAAAATGACTTACTGTTGAGTTTCTTTCGGCTTTCTTCTCAACAGCGGTCTCCTCTTGCGAAATGCCGGTAGACTCACAATCTGACTTGTAAAAGTGCCCTTGTGGCCTACTTACTGAATAAATTATTTCATTTCATTTCATTTCATACGAGTTCGAAAGATGTCGGGCCGTCTCTGTTAATTTCACGGGAGTGTAAACCTCTCTGATTAGGTACTGTTAGGTACTTCGTCTGGGATACCTATCATCGCCTATTCTTTTAAACGTTGAAATTCCCGTCTACTTTTTAAACTACTAAAAACCAAAACTACTTAATAGAAAGTGTTTTTTATGTATCATCTAACTTAAAAATTAGGCGCTCACTTCACGAGAAAAGGATCAAAGCAACAAAACAGACAAACAAATATCTTCTTAAATATGTCAAGTGATGTCAAATAACTTCTGTAAGTTACAAGATTGGAAGTGCAATATTCTAACTCATTGGAATATACGAGTATGTAATCCAGTGACTTTATACATGCCATACGATAAATAAATAAATTGGAATATATTACTTTGACACTGAGTAACAATGATGGTCGAATTTACCTAAGTTCTGCTTCCCGTGTATTTACTTTGTGACTTTTAAAAGCTGATATTTTGTTTGCGTTTTCTTGTTACTTGCTTCTATTTGTCCTAAAGTGAGCTTCTCTACCCGAGTAAGACAAAAATTTATTGTGATACACGTTTGCAAGATAACCTCTTGTTGACCATTCGGACGTCTTATACCATAATAACCATGAAGGCAGTTCGGAAAAAAATTGATGAATAAGTAGGTATTATAGTTCGGTGAATATAGGTTCGGGGAATAATGTACTAGGGGTGACGTTACAAACGGTCCGGTAGTTTTGGATTTTTAATATGTAGTCTAAGATGGTTAGTGAGTGTTTAAAATGCAAAATGCACAATTTCCCCACCTCCGCGCCCGCCGCCATATTAAAAAAACCGGCACTTTTTCGGATTTTTCGGACAAAATTTAAAATGTCAGTTGTACTAAATTTAATTGCCTACAACATTGCTTAAACTCTTTTCTAGCTAAAATGCTCGTAAACGAAGGTATAAGAAAAATCTGCAAAAATTGCCGGTTTTTTCGATATGGCGGCGCGCGCGGAGGAGGGGGAACTGTGCATTTTGCAATTAAAAACACTCATTACTCATCCTAGACAACATATCAAACATTCAAAACTACCGGACCGTTTGTAAGGTAAAACCCCTTTATTGAGTGGTTATGAGTATGAATTGTATTTTAATGTAGAGAAAAGAGTAGTAGGGCCTCGTGCAGGGTCCGTCCGGATTGTTACTACCGTCTTGCCTGCTAACCCACCGCCAAACAGCAATGTTCGCATTGTTGTGTTCCGGTGTGGGGGTAAGATAGCCGGTGAAATTACTAGCATAGAGGCATTCTAACTTCGTCCTCCGGGTAGGCAAGCACTTATTGTGACTCCTCTGGTGTTGCAGGGCGACGGTTATCGCTTTCCATCAGGCGATACGTTTGCTCGTTTGCCCCCTATGACATTAAAAAAAAAAAAGTCCTGCCGTGCTATCAGAAGTTCGATACCTAGTTATCTGCCATGCTACGGTAAAAAGACGTATCGTACTATGACATCCGTATTATGATACGACCTTTTACCGTAACACGGCAGTTATAATTGCCCTAAGTACAAATGATAATGCTAAACCTCGAGGCGATACGAACGACTAAACGTAGCCAATATCGACATCGAATGAACAAGCATTACGAATATTTACATAGATATAGATTATAAATTATTTGCATAGATAACTCAATCTGCTCGGAACAAGAGATAGCCATCACCGTAGCTAATTTTAATAGCAATTTATGTTGCACACTATCGTTTCATCTTGCGGTTTATCATAACTGTCGTAAATTTAAGAGGGCTCTTAAGGTAGGACCGCACTGGGCGTAAACTACGCGGCAGCGGAGCGACGCGACGCGGCTAAATATTTTTTTTATGAAATTGTATGAGATAGAACGCACTACACGGCAGCGGAACTACGCGGCGCGACATCCAAATCTATACAAAAATATAATTATGGTCGCGTCGCTTCGCGTAGTTACGCTTAGTGCATACGCACCTTTAGGCTGCCTGCACACTGAAGGGGGCGGAAAAAGGAGCCAATCAGGCTGCGCCTTTGAGAAGCCTAAAATAAATGCATTTAAATCTAAGGAATGTGATTGGTCCGGTCCGTTTTACATCTCCACGGCAGCTTTAAGGTGTGTTCTATTGTCGCGAAGCCGGGAGTGGAAGTGGATTGAAAAGCAGCAGCGAAAAATATCGGTTTTTACTCTCGCAGTTTGTACACATAAATAAAACTTATTAAACCGAGTCATTCATTGCCTGATCTCAGACGGACAGATGAAACAGCGAGTCGTAACTGGAGATGATGATAAGAACTTATACAGCCCTTATACGATTTATTTCAGCTGTATAAAGGTTTTAGAGCTATATAGCATAGTGTGATACTTGGCTATGTATCACAACACGACAGAACGTCAGGCATTAAAGGAAAATGAAAAATATCGCGATAGACCCGGTTTAATAAGATAATAACAGAGTACGAAACGCTCGGTGCGCGACACAGACTCGCACTTAGCCGGTTTTTTGGTACCTACCTATTTCATATAAAAATAATATTTTAGGCATTTTGCATTTTAAACACTCACAAACCATCTTAGACAACAAATCAAAAATTCAAAACTATGGGACCGTTTGTAAGGTAGAACCCCTTTATTTGTTTATTTACTGGATTATTATTCGATAGGGGTTTTTTATGACAATAATTTTGCATGAGTATTTTTGACCTCGAAATAATTGACAGTAAGAAAAATGTTTAATTTGTATTTTAGAAATGTATATTCAATTCAAGTCATATTCTCTAAGTAGTCGTTTTAATATTATGTTTCTATTCATCGAACTATAGGTAATAACACATCTCAGGAATCTCGAACTTTTACAGTAATTTATGACTCTTAGAGCGTTACAAACGTATTTAGTCCCCATATACATATTTGATCAATAAAAAGCACGATCGATAAACACTTAAAAAAGAAAAAGCATATATTCACCGTATTTATGAATTCTTTGAAAGGCAAGCGCTTCAAATGCGATATAATGTTGTTAATAAAGAAGTTTATTATGGCAATTAACACTCACTGCCCTTTAACACTGCTTGTGTTTCGCAGAATTCGGTAACGTGCAACCTTTACGGAAGCCACCAATTTTGAATACGAAGTTACTAACGCTATCTCTTTTACTCAAATCATGGCTAATAGGGGAGCGAAAAGGATGGCTAGATCTAAATGCAGTAGCCCTCAAATTCCGCGCATAGCGATCTGTCAATGAAATAAAGACACGCGTCCACTGCCATTCCTGTCTGCCTAACGTAATTATCATTAATCATTATACACATGAACTACAGAAAAAGCTAAAGAAGGTTATCTTTTTTTTATCTTTGCATAAACCGCCAGAGAATTATATTTTATTGGTTGTTTTTGTAAATACTTACTAGTGCGGTTCGTGGCGCGCAACAGAGGTGTGATGTTTGGTTAGCGAAAATAATTGAAAGTCGGGCTCAAGTGGATTTCGGTCTGAGTCTCACCACAGTGTCCAGATACCTCCTAAGATGCTAATAACTTGTACTGGGGACTTCAAGTAGGTTTGAAATACTTTCTAAATAACATAGTTTCACTTGTGAAAGATGTGACAGAAGGGGAAATATTTTATTTTGGTATAACATAGAGTCATCATTGGCCTTTTCACATAATAAATAATAGATAGCGTCTATAAAGTGCGGCATTTACAAAGATGGCTGGATAATTGACAATAAATGTTGCACAATATCACAAAAAATGTAAGAAATAATTTGTTTTTTTTTTTCATGACATATGAGTTTTTTTTTACAGTGGCTCTGTGAACTGTAGACCTCGTGAGTTTGATTTGAAACCTTTTACTTTTTCAACCCCCATAATATCTCCGATGTGAATGAAACTTGATTGTTAAATCATTAATTAAAAACTTACTTAAGTACATTGAATTTTTGACGCGGTTGGCGCAGTTTGTAGTGCACCTGCCTACTGAGCCGGCGGTCCTGGGTTCAAATCCCGGCCGGGGCAAATATTTGTGTGATGAACTTGAATATTTGCTCCTAGGTTATGGATTATCTTTATATGTATTTATTTATAGTCTTTGGAATAACTTTCTATATTTGTGATAGTTCTTTCTTAAAACGAGTTTTTTTCCAAGTTTTTCAATTCGTACCAAAAAGTCACATGAAAAGCTACATTAAACCAAACTATGCATTAAATCTAATTTCCATTTTTTCTTATTGACATAGCCGTTAATTAATTAGCTCACTATGAGTAATTTCTGACAAAAAATAAATTTTAGCAGGTTGTACATAAAATTATTACTCAGTATATGACGTTCCAACTAATAAAAAAAATGCTTGATCTGTTGACTGTAAATATACACAAAAATCCGGTACAAATCATAAACATATCGTTTGTTGAAAAACAGAACTTACCTACTAAGTAACAAACAAGTACTTTGCTACTTGAAACAAAGCTCGTATGTCGGTATCAATCAACTGACTAGATACGAGGTTCTCAAGAGTCAAAAATGACCGTCAAAGTTCAACATTCCTGCGGAGCGCTGAAACGCTCCATACAAATGGACAACTAATCGTGGCGTCATTATTATGTTATGGGTAGCAATATTTGTATGGAGTAATAAGTAATTTGCCATTTTCACCGTGAAAAAGTGCGTTTACGATCATGGTTCTCATACAACTATTGTTTATTCTAAAAACAATTTCAAAATTTGTCTACATATACACCGTGACCGTTAATAACCCGAAAGATTTAAGCTAACGATACTAGAGCCTAATTAGAGTATATAAACGTATGTAACATATAGTCCAAAAACTCATAATTACGGAGATATAAATTATTTAAAACAAATCAAAAGTTAAAAAATCTCCAGTCTAACACTCCCTAATTCATGTCATTATGCCAATGATCAAATTTGAACTCGTCAAAAGTGAAACATAGAACCCTGTAATATTGAGACAGCGATAACTTGACACTTCTTGTCATAGAACACAAGTCACGGCATTCGCTGTTCGTCGTATGATTTCGGAGCGATTCGTGAAGTGTCATGCTCGCTCACTCTTCTTCAACTAAAGACTTGTTCACAAAGAAGCGGGCAATTAATATGATTTAATTTGTACTGAAATAGAAATTTAATTCAGACACAATTAGACCCATGTTGATATAACATTATTTACTCGTATTGTCGTCAAAAATACGTGGTTTAAAACTTTCGGGTTATTAACGGCCACGGTGTATAAAAGAAGAAGTCCTGACTGACTCATCAACGCACAGCTGAAACTGCTAATGTTAGAGAGTTGATTTTTGCACAGTAGGTTACTTTCATAACGTGGGCTAGGGATAAGAAGGGATTTTGAAAAGTTCAACCTCTAAGGGGGTTAAAAAGGGGATGAAAGGTTGTATGGGGTACAAGTTTTTTTTTAGCTAGGAACTTGAAACTTTGTAAAAAGATATGAAAATAAAATTGAAGAAAACTAATTTCACCGTTTTTGAAAATTCACCCCTTTATTACCACCTTAGGGGTGATAAAGGGGTCGAAAGTTTGTATGGGGATCAAGTATTTTTTGGAGCGCGGGACTTGAATTTTTGTGTAAAGGCAAACTATTAGAATACAAGAAAATCTATTTCAGCGTTTTCAAAAATTCGGCCCCTAATATGGTTAAAAGGGGGTTAAAAGTTTGAATCCATTACAAATTCTTTGAAACTTTTCATTAAGGCATATATAATAATAACAAAATAACATGAATTTAACGTCATTATAAATTCAACCTCTAAGAGGGTTAAAAGCGGGATGAAAGTTTGTCTCGGGGTTCAATTTTAATTGTAAGCTTGGAACTTGAAAATTCTTAAGTAGATATTAAATGAAATAAAGGAAACCGATTTCAGCGTTTTTGAAAATTCATCCCTGTAACTGATAAATAAGGGGTTGAAAGTATGTATGGAGATCAAACCTTTTTCTGATCCCGGGACTTTAAACTTTGTATTAGTACATATAATTAGAATAAAAGAAAAGTAATTTCAGCGTTTTTGACAATTCAGCCCTGTGGTGGTGAAAAAGGGGTTGAAAGTTTGTATGAAGATCAAAAACTTTTTTCAGTGCGGGACTTGAAACTTCATATAAAGGCATATTATTAGAATACAAGAAAAGTGATTTCAACGTTTTTGAAAATATAGCCCTTAAGGTGGTGAAGAAGGGGTTGAAAATTTGTATGGAGATCAAACCTTTTTTGGGCGCCAGACTTGAAACTTTATATAAAGGCATATTATTAAAGTACAAGAAAAGTGATTTCAGCGTTTTTGAAAATTTTCAGCCCAGGTGGTGAAAAAGGGGTTGAAAATTTGTTTGAAGATCAAAAAAAAATTTTGAGTGCGGGACTTGAAACCTGATTTCATAATGATTCCGCGTAATAAGAACAATTTAGCCGAAAAAAAAACTAAAAGAGGCCAAGACCGAGTCGAACTCGCGTACGAAGTTCGGTACCATTACGTACAAAATGGCAAAACAAAAACACGTTTGTTGTATGGGAGCAGTACTTCAATATTTATTATTATTTATTATTTGTTGAATTACAGTAACCAACATCAAAATCCACTTGACTTAAATCTCATACAACTTACAAAAAAAGAAAAGTAATTTCAACATTGCTTCGATCTGAAAATAATATAATAAAGATGTAAAATGCTCAAGATAAGATTCCACGCGGACGAAGTCATGGGCAACACAGCTAGTTTTTCGTTAAAAATAAAACAAAATTTGCGTAAATTTGGTCACATATATATATACATATAATATGTTGACATATTCAGCTAATTTAATTCATATAACTACAGTATGCTGTAGTCGCCATACTTATTGACCACATATATTAAGACCTTCTGTGCCTACATATGTGCATTTTGTTCTGTATCATTGCAGCAAAAGAATTCCACTGCCACGGCTTTCTGGAACCAGCAACAGCAATCTTAAGCAAAATGTTACAACATATGAATAAAATAGCGTCATATACGACCTTTTATATAAAAGAGTGTGTAACGTAGTCACGGGTCATTACATGCACAAAATGCTAACAACAGCGTATAGCACTCAAATATACACCTTCATAAAATTTTATTGGGACTCATTTACAAAACTACCCAATTAAAAATCAAGTGCTTTCTTCGTATAGGTCTATTTTCAACCGACTTCAAAAAGAGACACATCATTATTAGCCATTGCAAAAACACAAGCATTCTGCCATTACGCCCATACAAAAAAAAACACTAAGTTATTAAAATATATATATATATATATATAATTTTTATTTTTAATATGAAATTCAAATGAATTATAAACTAAAATACAGATTTTTTTATCTGATCGAACTAGAAAAAATCTTCACATATTTATTTTATCTAATCTGACCAGAAAATCGAAAATTGACAACTGAAAGCCTATTAAAAAAATATTCGCGTGTGCTCACATAACATAAAAAAAGTTTTGAAATTTGGTGGTCGAATTGTAAAGTTTTCGCGTTGGGATTTGATTCGATGTTTTTTTATCTTAAAAAAAAAAAAAAATAACAAAAAAAAGAACCGATTTCAGTAAAACTAAAAAGCCAAAAAATAACCCGTTCAAGTACAGATTACATTTGACTCACCCTTCTAAGTCGATCCCAAACCACTCAGTTCTTATATTTATATATTATAGTTTACGCGAGGTTTGGCACCGACTTCGAAGGGTGAGTCAAATGTAATCTGTACTTGAACGGGTTATTTTTTGGCTTTTTAGTTTTACTGAAGTCGGTTCTTTTTTTTGTTAATTTCTTTTTTTTTTTAGTGATTCATATAAAAGTTCTAGTGGCCATCTGTGGTGTTCATCATCAGTTTCCTTACACCAAATCCTATTTACTGAATGTAAATTCTTGACTTTATCAATAAATTACCGAATGCGCCGTACATGTCGCTATAACATTTGAAGAGTTCCCTCGATTTCTCCAAGATTTCATCATCAGATCCCGACTTAGTGCCAACGGGACCAACTCGGAGTTATACCATTTCGATAAAAAAAAATTGAAAATCGGTTCACGATTCTCGGAGATATCGAGTAACATACATACAAAAAAAAATATTTCGAATTGAGAACCTCCTCCTTTTTTGAAGTCGGTTAAAAATACACTACCTCGGCGTGAAAATAGCTGCCCCTGATGCTGAGCTCCAAATGAGTTCGAAACATGTCGTTCCTGACAATATTTACGTGTTTAAACCGTTTTTACGAGTATAATTATATTTTCCTTTCCTTCTTTTTTGTTGAGTCTTGTAATGTGCATACTTGTGGTCATAATCGTATGGATACCTACAACGTTTAATTTTTACATACACGCAGTCTCGGAATTAAGGCAGATTCGGTATAACGCCCGCGTTTTTAGGAATCCGTACCCAAGTTTAAAAAACGGAACCCTATTACGGACTCCGCTGTCCGTCCGTCTTTCTGTATGTCTGTCCGTCTGTCACCAGGCTGTATCTCATGAACCGTGATAGTTAGAGGTAGACAGTTAACATTTTCACAGATGACGTATTTCTGTTGCCGCTATAACAACAAATACTATAATATAAAAACAAACGTGATCGGTTGCGTAAACTTAGCACTTGTATCCAGCGCCATACATGCCAGGTGCAAACTTAACTTAACCCGGCTAATTAAGATGGCACGATGAGTAATAATTATAAAAACGGTTTAAATAACTCACGCGGTGGGCCGTGAGGCGCGTAGCAGCACGGATAGCTGCCCCTGATGAAGAGCTCCATATGAGTTCGAAACATGTCGGGCCGTTCCTGACAATTTTTACGTGATTTTAAACCGTTTTTATAATTCTGAGATGTCTCACGATAGTTTTAATAATATTATGGGATAAGTATTTGTACGGAAGCCCTCGGTTCGCGAGTCAGACTCACTTGGCCGGTTTTTTTTTTGTAACCAACCGAACAGTGACCGGTTTTCCTGATGCACGCAAGTGTGTCGAATGCGATTTATGTAGATGCAATCAATCAATTCAATCATAATCAGTGAATACGAGTGATACTAGTGTGTTAGCTGATCCGTTGTATAACAGCATTGAGTTACAGGCGTGACGCACCACTTGACTTTGCCTTGCCTGAAAATTTAATAGGGAATGACGACTGATACATACCATACCTACAGTAGGTATGCTGTAGAATTTAAAATCAGTCGTTATATGAATAAAATTTTCTCAATGTCATGCAACAAAGAAAAAAAAAAGAAAAATTAAATTTGTGGCTTCAAAGGTAAAGAAATTTTATGGTTTTTTAATCCAAAAGAAATTTTGATATTGTTTTTTTAGAAACCTGATAATTTAAAAAAAAAAACAAATTATGAGGATGTACGACAACCATGAACATAAACGCAGTTTTTCAAGGTGAAAATGGCAAATTACTTATTGTCTCCTTACAAATATTGGTACCCATATAAATCCCATAAAATATAATTTTTTCAAGAATTTGCCAGAGAATATAAAAGTACTAGATTTTCCAGAATTTAAAAATTAATTATATATATTTTATATTGGTGTATAAATAAAATGTATTATAGTGTAAATGAACATTTTGAGATTCCCAATGCTCTTTAATAATTTTATCTATCCAAATATCATAAACCCTCCATGATGCGTTCAAGAACCGCACATTATGACATTTATGACCACCATAAAAATAGACTGTTTTGTTAGAGCTAATTTCTTATCTGTAAAATTGTTATTATTGCTAAATAATTCGATTTCGATAATATTATTCATTCAAACTTCGAACATCTCTGAAAAACAAAGAAATTTTATTTTGACCTCTATTCTAATATCAGTGGAGATGACGTTTAGTTCGCAATGAATTGTCAATTTACAATCAAATTTGACAAATTTCGCACGTAAGTAAGATATCGAACGATATGTTAGTTGGGGCCGACTCTAGTTTGTCTCTGAATTAAAAAAAAAACTATGACAGCTGCTAGAAAACTTCATTACCGCCATTACCGGGTAAGATTTGTCATAATGTGCGGCTCCTGAATGCATCATGGAGGCTTATGATATGTTAGTAGATAAAGTTGTAGTGTATGTAGCTGTTCATAATTAAGCATTAAAACACCCGTGTGATGTTATTATGAAACGAGTCGAACACTCGTGTTTAATTCCCTTCATTATGTACAGTCACATAAACTACTATTATTTATATATTTAGACATTTGTAGGTAATTGAATGCTCTGACATATTAGTTTCTTTGTGTGTTTGTTTATTTTTTATAAGTAGGTACTTAATTAATTGATTAAAATTATATTCTGACATTTTATTACTATTGGTTAGCATGACATTAAAACTGATGTCATCCGTTTATTGTAATTTATTACTTAGACTTTTTTTATAAATTATACATGCATAGAGGCAAAAATAAAATATTGTACGCCAACTCTGGCTAATTGTGACGCACATCGAGTTTTGTAGCACCTTATCCACTCACTTTCTGGCAATAAATCATTCCATTATATACATTCTATTCATAATGACGTCATGATTAGGTGGCCATTTGTATGGTGCGATCTTAGCGCTCCGTAGGAATGTTGAACTATGAAGGTCATTTCTGACTTTTAGTGTCTAAGTGTAGTAAAGTTAGTCCCATATATAGAAATTTTATGCCAATAAAAAATAGAATCGATTGACAACCTCAATAAAAATATTTCGTCATGCCCATTGTCTGCATTTTTTTTTTTCGATGTCAACCGTCCTATTTTTTTTTTATCACACTTAGATTACCTATAGAATGCTCCAGAGTCTACTAGATAAAAGTCAGACATTACCTTGATGTTAAAGTTCGACATTCCTACGGAGCGCTGAAAACGCAACATACAAATGGCTATAACACTGTCGTCATCTTGTATTAAAGGTATTCATACATAGGTGTAGGTGTATGGAATGGATCATAAAGATTCTGAAAACAGTTACAGTACAGTGTAAGTATGTATGTATGTATGTTTGTCCGCGATTATCTCGCGTTTGGCTGAAGCGATTTTGATGCGGTTTTCAGAAAAGTATTTGTTACACTTAGGAGAAGGTCATGGTATCCAACCCGACTTCAAAAACGAGGTTCTCACAGTTTGACCGGTATACAGGGTGGAAGGTGACGAGGGACCTTTACGCAACTTAATCTTGCCGTGATGTGCAGATGCAATATAGGGTTATCACCATAGTTAAAAATGAGCGAATTTTGTATTTTTTTTTTTTTACTTCGTTTAAGTTTCTAAACATTATAAGACGAGTGTATCACTTAAATGATGCAATATTTCCGCAAAGGACCCTCTTGGTAATCCACCCGGTATATGTATGTTTGTCCGCGATTATGAAGTTGTTCATAAGCAACTTTATAATCTTGCACAACCTAATCTTGAACAACTTTTTAATTTGCATCTGATAGTCATCATCTTCCTATAATGAGCTGATGATGGAAGGTATAACTCCTTAACGGTTAGGAGTTAGGGAATAATTCAAACGAGATGCATGCAAACATGACCTCCCCGATCCGACCCTGCTATTAAGCATTTTAATTGAATCAATAAAGCAAAAAAAAAAAATTTTTTACGTAATAGAAAGATCCAATTAAAAAAAACTGAAATGTCAAAAATAACCTGTTCATGTACAGATTACATTTGAATCACCTTTTGAAGTCGGTGCCAAACCTCACGTAAACTATGATATATAAACATCGAACAAAAATACTCGTAAATACCAAATGGTATTAAATGATTAAAGGCTTCATGCGCGGCATCTGTTTTCATATTAATAATTGAGTGGTTTGGCACCGACTTCAAAAAGGTTATTCAAATGTAATCTGTATATAAACGGGTTATTTTTGGCTTTTCAGTTTTTTTTCGAAGTCTGTTCTTTTTTTAGGGTTCCGTAGTCAACTAGGAACCCTTATAGTTTCGCCATGTCCGTCTGTCCGTCCGTCCGTCCGCGGCTTAGGTCTGTGATCATTAGTACTAGAAAGCTGAAATTTGGTATGAGTATGTGTATGTATAACGCCGACAGAACGGTAAAATAAAATCTTCTAACATAATTTTTTGATAAAGTCAGTTTGTAAATATTCGCTCCAAAAACAAAAAAAATAGTGTCCCCCCCTCTAACTTTTCAACCACGGGTCAAAGGGTCAAGAAAAGCAGAGAAAATTGACCAATCAGGCTGCATATTTGACGACGCGGTTGGCGCAGTGGTTTTTAGCAACTGCCTACTGAGCCGACGGTCCCGGGTTCGAATCCCGGCAAGGGCAAATATTTGTGTGATGAACACATGTCATGGATGTTCTTTGTATTTAAGTATTTATTTATCTATATAAGTATGTATATCGTCGCCTAGTACCTACCCATAACACAAGCCTTCTTGAGCTTAATTTGGGACTAGGTTGATTTGTGTGAGGTTGTCTGATATTTATTTATTTATATAAATCTGAGCAATTTGATTGGTCTATTTCACAGATCTCTGCTCCAGAATATAGAAAGCCTTATACATATGCACTTACTATTTGACGACGCGTTTGGCTTTTGAGCCGGCGGTCCCGGGTTCGAATCCCGGCCAGGGTAAATATTTGTGTGATTAACTCGAATATTTGTGCTTGGGTCATAGTTGTTCTATGTATTTAAGTATATATTTATCTATATAAGTACGTATATCGTCGTCTAGTAGATACCCATAACACAAGCGTTCTTGAGCTTAATATGGGACTAGATCGATTTGTGTGAGGTTGTCCGATATTTATTTATTTATTTATATGCGACTACTTAGTTCTTAGCGGCGAAAGCACCGTCCGCGTAAACCGCCGCACCGCTCTGAAGTTGTGGCGTCTTTCCTAGTCGCTGATACCTACCATGGTATAAGAAAATAAGGTATGGCACTCCGGGATGACAGTCGAGACTTTCTACGTCATCACGCTATGATTGGTTGGTTGGTTCTGTCAATCCGTTTCTGTGTTGCCAGTTGTGTATCATAATACTCCCCGATCCCCTTGTTACCTGTATGAATCTCATAAAATCGTGTGTTTTAAATCAACTATTACGACAAAATAAAACTTAGTCAAAGAATCGTAATGAATAAATGCATAATTATTATTTTTTGTACGACTGGCGGCAAACATTCGTTTCCTTATAATTATTTTGTTACCTTAAAGCGGCAACCTAATCAGCGAAGTAGAAAGTGTCAGTAGCCGGAGTGCCATCTTCTCACTATCCCCTCTTCTTCTTCCAAGATTTACAATAACAGGCTACTCTTCTGTAGAATTCCTTACCTTCTGATCTAAGGCGTGCACAATCTCTTGCTATATTTAAATCTCACCTTAAACGTCATTATTTATCTCTACCTTAATTTACACTGCATTGCAAATCGCTCCTCTTACCCGTACTATGCGACTGACTCTGGTTTGCTATCTATTCTACTCTGCTATATGTATATATGTAGGTATATTGTGTCTAAGTATTATATGTAGGAATATCTGATTATTGTTATTTATGTATGTTTATTGTTTTTAATGTAGTTAATTTTTGTGACTTAAAGTTGTTTTGCATCACCTACTCAATTCGAACTCTTGTTGATCTACTCCGCTACCTAAAGGTTGTCTGGCAGAGATAGAGAAGAGCTATTTAGCGATAAGACCGCCTGTTGTTAACCTCTGTTTATTTTTTACTTTATATCTCTCATGTTTTGCATCCCTGTGTATTTGAGGTGCGCAATAAAGTGGATTTGTATTGTATTGTGCCATACCTTATTTTCTTATACCATGGTGGCGTCTTTCCTAGTTGCCGATACATTAGTCCCGCCGCGCCCCGCGTCGCTCGCCACGCCGCGATTCGCTCGGCAAAAACCGCTAGAGCGGCACCGCGCGCGGCGATTCGTGGCACGATGAAGCATCGTATTGCTATTGTTACCGCCACCTATCGAGCTATACGATAACAACTTATATTACTTGCTTTAAATCAATCAGCTGTTCATAAGTAAAACTAGTTATTATTATTATGCTAATCCGGGAATGGCAGCTGCCAACTCTTCATAAATATAACTAGTGGTTCGAGATCAATTGACATGTTTATTTTTATACTATGGTATTGCCAAATCATTTAAAAAACGAAAGAATAAGGTAAAACACGAAAGCCTCCCTAACCGCATGATTTTGTTTTTGCCGCTCGCCGCTCACGCTGCCACTGGTCACGCAAAGTTGTGGCTGGGCCGTTATGCAGTGAATGTTATCCTGTTTTCAGTAATAACTGACAAAACATAAGAACATTGATTGATTCATTTTGCAATAAACTCATTAATGGTTCTAACTATCATGTATTCATTCGAAACATGTCGAGCGATATTCGACTTCTACGACTCCTGCCATAGCACACCACTTATCCCTCTCATGCACACATTGGAGGACTTCGTGTTGTCACCATTAGCATACATTTCGTGCATCATCGTGCATTCGTTTGTGGCCCTTAGCGCCGTCACACGCGTCTTAGGAATCACAAGATACGATAGTTCGTCTATAGACGGGACTTCTATGGCCATTAATGCCATAACCAGGCGTCCTAGGAATCGCAAGACGACATCTTCTGTAGATGGTCTCGTGTTGAAAGTGTACATTTTGGGCACAAGAAAAATAAACAAAATATAACTTACTTCAATACTTATACAACACGAGTCTGAACTCCTTGTTACATTCTAGAATACATAATAAGGGTTATTACTTATGAAATTCAATGAAAAACTCAAGGGATCTCCTGTTTTTATGCTGATAACTATTCATTATGCTGCTATGCAGTGAAAAGTATCATAAAATTGGCGCGTAAGCGCGACGGGCTGGCATTTTGCCTTGGACTGAGGGGGATACGTACAGAATGTCTAGCATTTGGACTAAGGCATTTAGCTACAGTTCTATTCTGATAGTATAGTTTAAGTTTATTGTAATAGATCCGGAGACAATATAATATCTCCCTGTTAAATATGCGCAGTGATTTGTCTGTTGCATTACTACTATGATAATTAATATTGTAAATTGTAAATGTTATTTTTTTATGTAATTTCGAATCTGACATGTAAAAGAGCTTTTGGAGCCTACTTGCAGAATAAAGTAAATTGCTGGAATATTTGAGATGTTATACATAATCATAACTATGCAATGTCTTTTTTATCCGCAATTGATAAAACTTCAATATATATGTAAGTGGGACTTTTGAGAGAAAATCTTACTTCCTGGCCGAGGCAAGACGTACCTAAAACTTTAGACAAAGCACGGGTGCGGGTGGTAATTCGTGAAGCCCCAGATCGCATATTTATGGCCCTCACCTTCGGTTCGGGCTAAAAACACCTGCGATCTGAAACATTCACGAATTCACAGCGGTATGTATGTACCTAATTATGTATGTATTTCAAATATTTATAATAACAAATTGACATGTAAAATATTATTTTATAAAAAAATGATTGAATTGAATTGAATATTTCAACCGACGTTCAAAACGAGAAAATTATGAGATACGAGTTTTTTACATCAAAACACCGTCATTTATAAACTGTTTTGTTTTTTTCCAGAGATACATCCAGTTTGGTCTCTTAAAATTTTGGAGAATATCTCGATGACGATGATGGCTTCCCTGAAGAGACAAAGGAACTCTCCAAATATATTTATTATTAACTCGTTCACTTGTTCTGGGAAATAATATTTCATCTCGTTGAATTCGGTTCTTGTCAAAATCTGGTAGCATGTAATTAATATACCTATTTGGAATAAAGACAGTACACAGTGACAAAATTATAATTATGACGCCACACAGAATGATAATAGTCACAATCACAACACAGAAGAAGAACTACTAGCAGTAGGTACAATGTCAGAAGTAAATTCACTTAGTTAGAAATAGTACTTCTGTATGTTTGTCTTCACTGTGACTTATTGTCCTTTACACGCTCTATTAGAATGAGGAGGTATTTAAATTGTTTTATTTTTTTATATATCATGGTAAGTATAGGGTTAGGGTTATTAATAATAATTATAATAATAGGTTTTTTTTTTATAATGTGTTTATATTTGTAATGTATTTTTTATATTTTACTTTTTATATAAATTTATTGTAAAAAATACCTATCCTAAGAAACATGATTAAATGAGTGAATAATAATAATAATTCGTTTATTTCAGGCATCAAAGGCCCATAGATAAATACCTTACAATCTAACATACATATTAAATATTAAAATACTAAACAACTAGGTCACGATGTCTTTCGTAAGTCCGTGGTGTTGGGTAGCCGACCGCGGAAACGTCGGAATAAAACACCTTTCGGCCAGAATTCTTCCTTCATGAAGGTCGCTAGCTGGTCAGTCGGAACCCCCAACACATAAGAATTAAAATTCATTTTACATAGAAAACTATCGTGAGTCTCAGACATATTAAAATACTCAAACGGGTTTACTCACGTCGTAGAAGTCGAATAACGCTCGACATGTTTCGAACCGGTACGCGATTCATCATCAGGAGAGACGATCAGTCGCGGTGACACCCGCGTCGAGCAGCCGCGCGGACAGGGCGCATGCCCGCAGTGTTCGATTGGCCGCCGCCGCGACTGATCGTCTCTCCTGATGATGAATCGCGTACCGATTCGAAACATGTCGAGCGTTATTCGACTTCTACGACGTGAGTAAACCCGTTTGAGTATTTTAATTAAAATTCACTTTGTGGCGAGACTCCAACTTCACGACCCTCAGGATAATTCCGGTCTTCACACGTACATACTCTACGATCTCCTCGGCCTTCGTAGAGTAATGTAGACGGGACACATACAATTGCGTCGTCGGCAGGGCGGGACGCAGCAGGTGTTTGGGCCCAGTCGGTGCGGTACCGCACTGATTTCGGCAAGCCGGCTTCTTCCTCCTTTCCACCTTGATGAAGCCATCCTTGTCACATTTTGACTCCGAAGGAGCTGGTTTAGGCAGATCCTTGTGAACGGTTTCACACCGGTTCTGCACCCCTTTTGATGACCGCTGCTTAGATCTTGAAACAGCGGGACTTTTGGTATTACTACTACTACTTTTGGTTTTGGTTTATTGTGGTATTATTTACAATGTTTGAATAAGTTTGTATTTTTTTGAATATACCTCCAATTAAATATGTAAAAAAATATTGTGTACATGTTGCACCTTATCATTCGATGTTACTTTTCTTTAAGTGGTATATTAACAATTAAAAGCTTAATTATTAATTTAGTATTAGTAGTATATTTAGTACTTATTTAGTTCGTACGAATGACACTGCATAATTGAGATGTTTGTTGTAAACAAGTTGTAGAGAAGAAAATTCACAGAAGACAATTAAAAGCACTAAAACAAAATATTGAATAAAATAAAAATATTTTGGCACGTTTATCAAGCTTTTTACTGTCAATAGTAGTGTTCTTTGAACACGAACCGTCTTTACAAAAAGGCTATTATAATTTTAATTTGACCTTTAAACCCCAGATAAGCTTGTGCAGTAAAACAGCTAGTTTAAGAAGTAATACAATAAATTACATAGGTCATCAAAATTGATATATTTTATGTTGCCGAAGCACCAACAGCTGTTTTATGAAAATCTTGTAGCTCTTAAAATCGTATTCACTATTTGTATGCAAAAATGTATACGTAAGGAAAAGCTAATCAATTTTTGGAATTAAATTTTTTCAGTGTTCAAATACGATAAAGTGTCAATAAACAGCTACTTAAAGATAATGATTTCTCCTTTTTACAGAGTAATAATAATATATTTCCAATAGCAAAATTCAATTTCACAAAGTACACAAATATGATGAGGATGTAGAATTTAACCTCATATTACTCAAAAATGTTACTAATAAAAAAAACCGATTTCAAAATAACTTGAAAAGCCAAAAATAACCCGTTAACAAACCAACTTAAAAAAATAATCAAACTTTGAAATTATTAAAGGTTGTTTTGATTTTACTGGACTGGCAAGTTGAATCTTAGACGAGACAACCCTAGGACCACAGAGTACTTTGCTAGGACGCTACAAAAACAATTATTAATATAGCAACCACCAACTACCCTATATTTTTTGCCAAATAGTAAAAAAAATATACGATTATAGGTTAATCATTTCCTGGAAGGACTAATATAATCATAAAGGTTAACGCTTATGTAGGAACTTCCATCCCTTTCCCATTATTTTTATATAAGTGAGACAGAATGATTCGGATTATATACGAGTAGGTAATTAATATGCTAGCACCTGAGATGGATCAATGTGTAGTAAATATTATTTTTATGTCACCGCTCAGCGGGACAACTCGTTATTTGAACGTGGAGCTGTAGAATGTAATTGTTTATTGCGGGCCTTGTGCAAAAAAACACGCCAAATGGATTGTATTGTCGTCAACGAGCTCACTCGTTAATTTACTAGTTTTTTGCCGTAGGTACTTTACGTTTGAAATGTTACGTTTAAACGTAATTCATTTAAACGCAGCTTAGTTAGTACACAATGTACCACAGATCGCTGGACATTCATTTATTTTTCGGAACCTTTATTCTGATCCTTTTTTCATACACACTTCAAAAAGATGAAATAATATTTTTTATACAACGATGGAGTGACAAACAAAAGCCTTTCTTATGGCACAGAATAAATGGTCATCATTGCAAAAGCTGTCTGAGATTTGTAGTGAATGGTTTGTGTAGAATGAGACGCCAGTACAGTTTTTGGAAGAAAAAAATACATGTAGTCCTTGCTATCATCTTGGTAGGCTATTCTGCTATGTATCATATTCTGTATTTATATTCTTGCTATGTATATACGTATCCGTCAATGACGAACCTGGCTCCATGAACTTCACGAACATCGATCATGTGCCCGAATGTGGCTTGCAAAACCAAATTTGGTTTCAAAGGTTCTGTTGCAAGGCGCATGTGTAAGTATAAGGAAGTCTGGACAGGTATTTTTATCTTGCTTGACGGGTCTTGCTGTGATGATACTAATGATCTACAAATGGGTGTTTAACTACTACTACTTTTGTATTTAACTGGTAACGACAAATTTTTGGTAACTGATGACGTTGAAAGTCGGTGAATGCCACTGATGTAAACAAAGAGGAAACTGGGACCTAATTCGAGATTGACATTTGAGTGATCGCCAAACGTCAAATCTCTATTAGATAACAGTTATATCGCCATTGAACTGTCATTAAAATGCGATGAGCTTAAAAGTGACATATCTCATCTCAATTCAGGAAATACGAAGGCGATAATGATTGTCAAAATTTTTATTCATGTATATGAATTTCTGTTTTGAACGAAACGTAACGGACTAATTTCACGTACTACGCGGTCAATTTAAAGTATGCGCCTGTTATTTATGCCGTCACATACAAAGGAAGCGAAAATTTTGCTAAAATTCTAGGGATATCGCCACTTGTCTAGTAGGCACACGTCAAAAGTGACGGATGGCGATGAAAAGGAGAGATCTCCATTATATCTCTAAAATTGGTCGAATACCCCCCCTGGACTAGATATTCTGCAAATTTCAAGTATTTTTTGCATAATAAAGTCAAAACTATCCACAGTGATGAAAGTCAAGTTTTTTCATTAGCATTCAGTATTTAGTTCGCAAGAAGAACGAAGGATTGAGCATCATTCCGGTAAAAAAATGTTCATGACAAATCCTTAACAAATTGCTAATGACGTTTAATAATGCAAATATATGACGTATGCTCATTATTGCCATATATGTATAATATATGAAAGCGGTTTTTAGCACCACTATCCCTGGGCCGGACCGATACTTGCAAGTCTATAAGTCGAACCAAGACATGAAAAAGAACCTTTTAAAAACTTCATTTTGAAGTTAAGCCTTCAAAATGAAGTTTTTAATGAATTCTGTCGAGATAAAGATTCTTATTCTCGATAATAATATTCGTATTTTCACAATGTGTCTGGAGAATGTAGGTATATCATTTGGTATCTACGTAATTGTGCCTGATTATAAATTATAATGCACTTAGTAGGTACTATAGCTAAGTGGGATATTTATGAAGTATCATTGAATAGATTAGAGTCTCTCATTTACACACCACGTTTTTTAAAAGCTTACAGTAGGAAGGGGAGAAAGGGGAGGTCCCTTTCTCTCCTTCCCTCAATTATTCCCTCTATTGTCTTCTGTGGTAGATCGTCGTGTCGTATTAAATTACCTATTAATTTATATCTTTAAGTTTCTATGGTATGTAGTATGCCTCTTCTCCTCTACCCTTTTAAATACTTTGTCATTGGTGACTTTTTCTGTTCAACTTATTCCCTCCATTTTCAAATGAGTAGACGATACAAAAATAAATGAAAATTTCTATACAATTTTAGTATTTCATAATAATATAATAGATTAATAATGCGCATGCTATTTAAATAATGATTCTATAAATCAAATCAGAAGACATCATAAACGAACACAAATGAGGGCTAACTATCCAATAATTCATCTATTCTTATAACAAACGCCCATTAACATATCAGAAGTGGGATCTGAATAGGGTAATCGTGCTAATTTGTGCTATCATACGGAGCCGGGAGGAAAAGGGGCATTTAGCGGCCTAGAGCAACAACTGTCCCTTGTTTTAATAAATCATATGTATTAGAAAGCAATTGGTAGCTGGAATAACGAGAATTATACCTACTTATACCTTAATAAATACATTGTATAAGTGAGATACTTATAAATAAAGGGAATAATCACTGTTATCTTTCATTCCGTACTATTTTAAAGTTGTGAAACTAAAATAGTACCTGTCATTCGTTAAGCGTGCAAAGCGTCTGAGTTTCAGTTTCGGCCCAAAATGGTTTCGAATGTCCAGATATCAGGATGTTTGGATGCTTGGATGTCCGAATAATTTCCAGCTGTTGTCGCATTTCTCATGAAATTCTGTTGCAGGTTCGTTATAGTTGTCTGATCCGTACGATGAAATCACGGAAATCATCCAAGCGATGGTCGTCGCCAACTCTTAGAACTCCCAGCGTAATCCTCGCCGGCTGGATATTGTCTGTCATAGTCCAATTCATTCCCGCTTTCCTCCCGCCCTAACCACATTGACTCGGTTAAGTCTATTCACAACGCAGTCCATGTGCAACACCCAATAACCCCTGTGGCGCTGAGACATTCCCATTAGTGTGTTTGCGATGATAATGATATCTCCTGACCGATTCCGGTCACAGCGACTGTATAAATATGGAGTAAGTCATAATCATAATGAATTACGGCGTCGCTGTTTTGTCGACCAATCAAACTGAGCCATCATTTTCTTATACCTTGGATGGTTCCATCTTGCACCGTCTCATATGGCTTTGAACATCCTTGTATCGAAAGTACAAGTGAGTGAGTTTGTACCTACTCCAGACAAAGTCCGACACGGGTAGTGAAGGCTAACGAGCTGATACTATTCCAGTTATGTCTAACAAATAATCGCACTCGACCATTTAAGCCCCGGTTATTAAGTTATTAATTCATTTCTGAGAAAGAGTAACTCACTCCAAGATGTGTTTATTAATTTTATTAATGGATACATTTGTTCATGGTTACGTATGGTTCGGAGAATGTATGTGCTGCCCGCTTCACTTCACTTTCCATGCGAATGTTTAACTTTATTTTAGCTTGTTTTTTCATCCTGCGACCTGTGTCTGAAAGGGGTATTTCGAGTGTATGTATGACTAGCTTGTGTCGCGTTGAAATAAAATACTTGTACATTTTTGCGGGACATAAAAAGCCTACTTTTTACATGTTAAGTATGCAAAAAAATGCAAACTGTCATGACGAAAACATACAAAATAATGATGTTAGAAAAACCATGCTGAGGAAAATTAAAGGGCATGCTATACTTAGTAACTAACTGAGCGCAGCGACCCAAAGTGGATCTTGGCCTTCAACACCAGATCACGCTACGCTCTGATTCTACTAGTACCTACTTCTGAAATGATACGCAATTTTCCGTTAAGAATAATAACATTATTACTGCAGTTATTAACGTAGGTACAAAAAGTATAAGCTAGCTAAGGACGTATATTGAACGCTTTTTTCACATTAATCACTAAACAAACTACAAGTTAGCCTACGTTTTATTTCTCCGAAACGCATTTTTGTTTCTTCGGCGAACCGTAAACTGTTCTCTACATTCACAATATCGCGAGGAGTGCCGTTAAATATATAAAAAAAATTGTATATATTAGGTCCTTACATATGAAATTGGCGTTTCATATGGCAGAAATGAAAACGATTTTTTTTTATGAAACAATTTTTTTATTTAGTCAAAGTATGTACCATGGCTATCTATGCACTTTTGCCATCTCGAAGGTAGTTCATTGATTCCTTTACAAAAAAAAGTGTGTGAGCGAGAATCAATAAAATCTTTGAAGGCCGTTTGGACAGCTTCGTGAGAATTAAATTTTTTTCCTTGGATGAAGTTGTCCAAATTCCGAAAAAAATGGTAATCAGTTGGAGCAAGGTCCGGGGAGTATGGTGGGTGTCGAAGACATTCCAGTCGCAGCTCCCTTCGTTTTGCGGCCGTCAAACGTATGTGGTCGAGCGTTGTCCTGAAGCAGCAGTGGGCCAAATCGATTGACCATTCATGCGGTACCCATTTCTCAAGTTTTTTCACTTTTCCAGTTTATTTCAAGTGAATCAAAATGGTTTTATCGCTCACACAGAAGCCTGCCGCTAACTCTGATGTGGTTTGCGATGGATCTGCTTCCACAATTGCTTTTAATTCTTCGTTATCAACTTGTGTCTCCGGCCGTCCACGGGGCTTGTTCTGTAGGTCAAAATTTCCAGAACGGATACGTTGAAACCAATAATGTACCGTATTTTCTTTCGCAGTAGCTTCCACATACGCATTGTTAATCCTACGAGCCGTTTCTGCAGCACTGGTGCCGAGGTGAGGTCATATTCGTAAATATAATGATATTTTAAGTTCTCCATATTGTGAACAGAACGATGTGAAAGAAAAAAAAATGACGCGATAACAAATAAATTTCGTAATTCGAACACAGCAATACATGGTCTTAAATTTAAAATAAATTTGAATTTGGAATTCCTAACCGAACGCCACATATTTTGAACCAAAGTTACCAGTTCGCCAAACGCCAATTTCATATGTAAGGACCTAATATTTTAATTTACTACTATCTAGATTCATAATATTTTCTCCGGTTTCCGCGACTGTCACACATTTAAATTAATAATGGGGACAAAGTGCCAAAAAAAACATTCAGGAAACTGGCGAAGCGACTGGTCGATGCGATTACCAGAGGGCTGGCTCATACCTATGCCAAATTGCCTTGGCCATCCGAAGAGGATCAAACTGATGTTTAAAAAGTAAGTTAGGTTGGGTGTGGTTGGGTTTAGGTTAAGTTTTTCTTAAAAAGTACATCATGAGTATTAACCCTTAAATGGATGGTGATGTAAATTTACACAGTACTTAATATTGTCTAATCTCAAATTGTAATCTAATCTCTAATCCCAAAAAAGAAATAAAATGAGTGTAATGTTAAGGATTAAATAATATTATTATTATTATTATTATTTTTATGAAAAACGTTACACAGTACACACCCTACAGACCTTAGAGGGCGTTTTTGTTGATGTTTTGTTTTTATTACGAATGTTCTCATTTGTCCTAATTAGTTCACTTGTTTAACACCTGTGATGGCTGGCGCCATTGAGACATTCCCCTTTTTTAGGCACGGGACCCTAAAAGGCCGTTTGTGACAATCGTACGCAGTTGCGATAAAAAAGTATGGAATAATCACAATATTGGCACAGAATAAAACACCCGTGTCATTTAGTGGTAGAGGGGTAACAATTATTAACCAACTTCAAATAACTAATGAAGAAGGTAAGATCAAATTGTTTTTCATGCATGATCTCTAATTACAAATTAAACAAAAATTAATTATTAAACTCGAAGACAGCTCCCAATATTCCTTTGTGTTTGAAAGGATATAATAATTATCATGTTCTATTTGGTTCCATCCCAACTGTCATCTGGGCAGGATCTGATGATGGAATCCTGGTCAAAAAAGGTTACTGTAAAAAATATAAAGTTTTTGATGATCTATGAAGCATGTTTGCCTAAAAAACCCTTACTTTCTCTGAATTTCAACAATTCCAAGTTGTACAACACGAGCTCTCCTTGGAAAATGCGTCCCATATTGCGATTTTAAACTCAACACCCTGTATTTTTTTCAGTCACGTCACGTAGGCAATTACTTTAAATTAAATGCTTTACTTATACATAAGTGTTGTAAGTCCTGTCTCTTGTGAGCGCTCGATGGTTATGAAATCATACAGTGTGAAAAAAATCATGGGCCCTGGAGGAAAACTGCAATAAATTCTTAAGCTAAAATTCAGTCTGTTGGTTTTCTTCCTTACTGGTGGAGTAAAAGTGGTTTTGATGTTATCTTGTGTAGATTAGGGGGTATTATAAAAAAAAACAAGTTATAATAAAGACCTTGGGGGATGCAGACTTTAGCTATCTTGGTTGAAAGGTGCGAACTGTTTACTATGTGACAAAAGTATGTATGTAAAAACAAAAACCACAAAATTTCTCATTTTTTTTCATAAGTAGGACATGTTTATACTGTAAATCCTATAGGTAAAGAATTGCAAGCGACAAAAAACTATTAATCCAGCACCTCTAGCGTAACTATCATACGCGACTATTTCTCGCGCGAGATAATTACCCGTCTCTTTCTGTGCAGTAATGTGAGAGAGTGACGGGTAGGGCTATGTCGCGCGACAAGAGTTGCGAAGCATTGTTGTGCTAGACGGGCGATATATTTAACTATATTAGAATCATCATCAATGAAGCAGTGATATGATACAGCCTTTATTCAGCTTAAGTTCGCGGTATTAACGCTGTACGGGTATAAGCGCTTATTCAGCTAGTGTGCTTCTTGGGTTTTACTTATCATGGGGTATTTATTTCATAAAAAAATATTATTATTAGGCATCGGAAATTCGGATGCTTTTATACCTAAACTTTGGTGGCGGCGCCGAAGTTACTGGAGCTGTATGGAGACGGACACGAATTAATTGAATCTCTATACATTAAATAATTAGATTAAGATTCAAACATACTAATATTAGTTATAAAATTGACTAATTGAAGGTGCTTTAAAAGTATATCTACTAAATGTTACTAATTAACGTGCAATCAATTCAACTATTATGAAATATTCTTATCCTTAATATAAAATAAAAAACAACTAACTAGCCAAGATACTTCAAAAAGATACAGTAACACTAAAATGAATGGGTAAGTACAATAATAAAATTAAATAAATAGGGTCTGCCTCCATACAACTCAACATCAACGCCGACGGCGAAGTGCAGGTATTAAATCATCAGATTTTCCGATGCCTCCTTAATATTATTTTCACTTCTCCTGTTCAAAAAGTACGTCGTTTTGTGTTCGCAAAGCGGGGCTAAAATAGTACATTTAGCCCCTAGGGTTTAAAAGGAAAACATATAATCCCATACCAATTTCTATGACACTGAAAAAAAAAACTTGTTACCGGCCAGCTACATACTATTTACAAATAAAATAAACCAACCTGCAACCTGATCAGATCAACCCAATTAAAAAAATAAACCAAAAAGTTTTTATTTACAATGTACTGGAATATTAACTGAAATTTTATTTTAGCACGTTTTATAATCAAAATTTAATCTTAATCATTTTATCTTGGTTAAGAATATTAAATGATAAAATAAATTAAATGTTATTCCATTCTTATTTTTCTGATCACACCGCGACTAAACCTGCTACCACTTAAAAAAAATACGCGCGAATCTTCAATAAAAATAACACCAATGCCAACATAAATTTACCAGGAAAGGCATTAAATTACACAAACATTAAATATAAAAAATTGTTCAAATTGTTCTATTAATTTTTCCTAAAATAAATTATTTGAATTTTTAAGTTTTTTATTTTTTTCATTCGAAGTGAAAAGCAGAGTGTTTAACACGGCGGGGCTACAAGCCATTATGACACTCAGATATATTTGACCTCGCTCACTTCGTTCGCTCGTCCAAATAATTACCTCGTGTCACAATGGCTCGTTTTAGCCCCTTGTCAAACAATCTACTATTATTTTCATAATTTTTCGCGCTTGTCATAATTTTCCGCCTGATACCTATTTAGTCACTCTGCCTGACTCTCGCCTCTATAACCGGTGCTCTCCACTCTACCATCAGCACAACCATTGTTCTATGATATTTCAAAAAGTAATTAATGAAATACAGGCCCGTAATATTTTTTGCTTATGTAAAATTAAATAAGGTCACACACAATGGTGTCTCGATGAAATGCAACTCAATTAGTGCGTTGTTGCTAATGAGTGGTACTAATGAGTGGTAGTATGAAGCTTATTAAATTGGCTAAGGCTTGGTCTACACCAGATGCATGTTGCTGTTATTGTGACAAAGCCGGTTATTGACAATGTAAATTCGTTTATCCTAACAAGTGTCATTTCGCCCAAACTAAGCGAGGTGTGGTCTAGTAAAGCTTTTTTAATAACTCTTGAGACATACTCTATCACTACATAGTATAAAACAAAATCGCTTCCTGCTGTATGTATGCTTAGATCTTTAAAACTACGCAACGGATTTTTAATACATAGAGTGATTCAAGAGGACGGTTTATATATATAACACATACATAATTTATCAGCATTGCACCTGTGCGAAGCCGGGGTGGGTCGCTAATACTACATATAGTGAAACTCCATTCATTGTTCTAGAAACAGGGTGGAAAAGTAAAATTCTGTACAAAATTGCAAACAAAACATTGGCCGCTTGGTCATTACGTTACATTATTAAAAACTGCTTTTGATAACCTTTTAGATGTGCTTGGACATGCCGATAGTGATACTTCATTTATCGATATATAAATACATTCAAAATTTTAAATTCCAATTTTGTGAAGTAGGCGGCCATATGTTGACCAATATTTGGCCGCTAACTTCACACAGGTAATATTTAGTCAGTTATCAAAAATGTGTCGTTACCGGTCAAATAAATGAATACCACTACAAAACCACAAAATGGCGTGGGATGAAAAACACCCTGTTGGGCTATAAATGTTTTACAGTTGTCAAGGTCTACGCGAGCATGTATCACCTTTCCCGTACAAACTTTTAATCCCAAACTCACCCCCTGAATCTTATTCCCTGCCTTCATAATACACTTGACCGGCTGTAAAGTAAGTCAGTCAGACTGGACTTTTCCTTTCAAGAAACGAGGCCAAAAAACACGCCTATTGGAGCGAAAAATCGCGCTTGATGTGAAGAACAGGTAGAACAGGTGCATAGCATTTTTTTTTTATTTATTATATGATTATTTAAATAACAGATAACAAAGCTACTTAATGCAATATTTTCATCATAATTTGATATTTTATAACGTTAGGCTCCGCCCAAATCCTCAAAGACATGGCCCCTATAGTCGCCTCAATGACAGCTATATACCTGAGATATACCTATGCTTTGGCGATATCACAAATTACACTCGAATTAACACCCAGGTACTTACATATAAATTGGTGGCATGTGTTTGTACTAAGTATACAGGATACGTTTTTTGCACCTTTCTTACCGTTCGTCCTACAGTAATCATTGACTTAAAGAAGACATTAGACACAATGATATAACTCCAATGGTTTTCCAGGGTCGTTTTATTACGGATTATGTCACATACATTGCTAATGTTACCAAGCTCCAACCCATTTACCTACCAGACCGGGACATCTTTCCACAGTTCAACAATTTATGCAATTAAAAGTACTCACATTTCGGTAACATCATACGAATTCAAATCAATTACCTCCATATTTGGAAATCATTCAAATCGGTCTGTTGGCAAATCATTCCTTCTACGTGTGAGAACAAAAACGACTACATTTGGTTAGTTAAACATAATTTCCACGGTTTGATGGGTTGATGGTATTGGCGGAATCCCAGCGTGCTGGCGCCAGCGTCGCCGCGTTTTTAAACGAGAATAGCTGAAGAGCATCCACTTATATGGGTATAAAGCGTTGTTAGTTGAATAATAAGTATGATGACTATGATTAAGCATACTAAGCGACTGTAATTATGTAATATGGTGGCTGCCACTGGTACGTGGGGTGTAGCTAATTGTCCAACACAGAGAAGTGGTTATGTGTTATAGCTGGAACATAAAAAAATGCAATCAGATTGTAAACGAGTCCTATTCATTAGCTGACGCCAGTTGACTTTTCAACTGGCGTCAGCTAATGAATAGGACTGGAGAATGAGTCCTATTCATTAGCTGACGCCAGTTGAAAAGAAAAGTGTAGTGAAAAGAATTTTGCTAACGGAAACTTGGGATAAGTAACGCTTGGAATAAGTTTAGGTAGAGATAGAACGCTAGACTAGGTTCTCTGATAGTAACTTAGCAGTTTACAAAAATGGCCCTGAAATATAAATAATAAATATCGGACAACCTCACGCAAATCGATCTAGTCCCAAATAAAGCTCAAGAAGGCTTGTGTTATGGGTACTAGACGACGATATATATACTTATATAGATAAATATATACTTAATAGATAGAACAATCATGACCCAAGCACAAATATTCGAGTTCATCACACAAATATTTGCCCTGGCCGGGATTCGAACCCGGGACCGCCGGCTCAGTAGACACGTGTCTACAAACCGTATTAACTTTGAAGCTATTGTGGCAAAGACCTCACATCAGAGACATAAGAAAAGTCGTGGAAAATACTTGCGTTCTTTACGTGTACCACTTCATCCTATTTACCTGTCTTTTACATCCCAGAATTTAAACAGGTTTTTTTTATTCGTCGTCTGTAATATTTGGTAACGAATATGGTACCTACAGTCTATCTTTTCCAAATGTTCATAGTTATGAAACATATGTGTACTTCAAAAAATATTTTACACCGAAATTAATAGACGGAGAGCTAGCGACCAAATCGGTCATGTGGCTTCAGCTGTATTGAAACTCCGTTAGCTACTTCCCTGAACAACCTTTTACTATAATCTTCGTGCTGGCAGGCCGCGGTCGGTGGGTGCGGGTGTAGTGGGGTGGGGAAAAAAAAATAAAAAAAATGTGGGCTCAGCGACTTTAATTTTTTTTTTCAAACAGTTGCACTGTACTCCCTGTGCACCCAAAAAAAATTTAAATCGATCGGGTGGTGGGAAGGGGTTGCCAGCGTCAATTAAAAGTACCAAAATAATAATAATTTTCGTGTGGGCTCAGCTGTATTGGCTTTTTTTCTGAGGCGAGATTAATCAATATGTAACCCAAAAAAAATAGCTATGCAAATATATGGGTGGGAAGGTATCGAAAAAAATTGTTGAAATTCTCGGATCTTTCAGTGCAGTGCGGATGCGAAGCGTCAGAAAAAAAGCCAATACAGCTGAGCCCACACGAAAATTATTATTATTTTGGTACTTGTAATTAACGCTGGCAACCCCTTCCCACCACCCGATCGATTTAATTTTTTTTTGGGTGCACAAGGAGTACAGAGCAGCTGTTTGAAAATAAAATTAAAGTCGCTGAGCCCACATTTTTTTTTTTTTTTTCCCCACCCCACTACACCCGCACCCACCGACCGCGGCCTGCCAGCACGAAGATTATAGTAAAAGGTTGTTCAGGGAAGTAGCTAACGGAGTTTCAATACAGCTGAAGCCACATGACCGATTTGGTCGCTAGCTCTTAGTCTATAAGCAGCGAGCAAGGTTTTATGACAATTGACAACAATTAAAGGAATAACTCCGAAAACTGAACATTTGTAAGGAAATTGTTGAAATACTTTATCATTATGATTTTATGAAACATGTAATGTCTCATTTTTTTTTTTTTTTTTTTAATGTGGGTACACCACAATTTTTATTTAAACTATGAATACAAAGATCAAAGCTTAAAGAAAAATTGAAAAAGGAGCTACCTGGTGGAAGGGACCGGGAATCGAACCCGGTACCTCTGGATTACCGGTCCAGCGCGTTAGCCACTTCGCTGACTATAGTGAGTCAGTGGAGCGAGGGTAGCGAAGTGGCTAACGCGCTGGACCGGTAATCCAGAGTAATCCAAGAAAATTAGATTGCAATATATGGAAAATTTGGCAAAATGAAAGGACAACTTTTATCTATCAGGATATGTAGGTTATAGAGCCAAGTTTAATTTTATCTACTCTCCCCCCCTCTCAGGGGTGAGCGTCACCCCCCCGCGCCCTCGAATGTGTCCCGGAGCGCGGTATTTTCCACTTTAGAAGAAAACCGTGTACGATACATACAAAGTGTATAAGAACGAAGTAATCCTGAATAAATTTACTATAAACCTTTCATACATACAAAAGCGATAGCACTTATACAATCAGCGCAATCTGTTACCAAATACTAACGTTTTTAATTATTGATCTTTTTTTTCTGCTAAAAGGTTAGTTATCTCAAAAACTGCACACTTCTCGGCCAAAATATGTATGACAAAAGTAAAAAATGGACAATGTTCTTTCTAAAAATGTATAATTTATTTCTGTTACTCTTTAATTTACCGTTGCAATGCTATTTTTAAAATTTAAGTCATTTGGCCATTATGCGAAATATAAATATTCGTACTAGTTAAACGGTGTTACTTGCAATACCATAGACTTCTTATATGTTTTTCTGTAATCTACAAGTATTGAACTATATTCTGTATTTTTTTTTTTAGCCTCACTATTTTAGGAAATAAGGGGTGTGTGGGGAAATCGTCAAGTTTTGCTCATTTTCGTAAATAACAGTTCAACAATTTATGCAATTAAAAGTACTCACATTTCGGTAACATCATACGAATTCAAATCAATTACCTCCATATTTGGAAATCATTCAAATCGGTCTGTTGGCAAATCATTCCTTCTACGTGTGAGAACAAAAACGACTACATTTGGTTAGTTAAACATAATTTCCACGGTTTGATGGGTTGATGGTATTGGCGGAATCCCAGCGTGCTGGCGCCAGCGTCGCCGCGTTTTTAAACGAGAATAGCTGAAGAGCATCCACTTATATGGGTATAAAGCGTTGTTAGTTGAATAATAAGTATGATGACTATGATTAAGCATACTAAGCGACTGTAATTATGTAATATGGTGGCTGCCACTGGTACGTGGGGTGTAGCTAATTGTCCAACACAGAGAAGTGGTTATGTGTTATAGCTGGAACATAAAAAAATGCAATCAGATTGTAAACGAGTCCTATTCATTAGCTGACGCCAGTTGACTTTTCAACTGGCGTCAGCTAATGAATAGGACTGGAGAATGAGTCCTATTCATTAGCTGACGCCAGTTGAAAAGAAAAGTGTAGTGAAAAGAATTTTGCTAACGGAAACTTGGGATAAGTAACGCTTGGAATAAGTTTAGGTAGAGATAGAACGCTAGACTAGGTTCTCTGATAGTAACTTAGCAGTTTACAAAAATGGCCCTGAAATATAAATAATAAATATCGGACAACCTCACGCAAATCGATCTAGTCCCAAATAAAGCTCAAGAAGGCTTGTGTTATGGGTACTAGACGACGATATATATACTTATATAGATAAATATATACTTAATAGATAGAACAATCATGACCCAAGCACAAATATTCGAGTTCATCACACAAATATTTGCCCTGGCCGGGATTCGAACCCGGGACCGCCGGCTCAGTAGACACGTGTCTACAAACCGTATTAACTTTGAAGCTATTGTGGCAAAGACCTCACATCAGAGACATAAGAAAAGTCGTGGAAAATACTTGCGTTCTTTACGTGTACCACTTCATCCTATTTACCTGTCTTTTACATCCCAGAATTTAAACAGGTTTTTTTTATTCGTCGTCTGTAATATTTGGTAACGAATATGGTACCTACAGTCTATCTTTTCCAAATGTTCATAGTTATGAAACATATGTGTACTTCAAAAAATATTTTACACCGAAATTAATAGACGGAGAGCTAGCGACCAAATCGGTCATGTGGCTTCAGCTGTATTGAAACTCCGTTAGCTACTTCCCTGAACAACCTTTTACTATAATCTTCGTGCTGGCAGGCCGCGGTCGGTGGGTGCGGGTGTAGTGGGGTGGGGAAAAAAAAATAAAAAAAATGTGGGCTCAGCGACTTTAATTTTTTTTTTCAAACAGTTGCACTGTACTCCCTGTGCACCCAAAAAAAATTTAAATCGATCGGGTGGTGGGAAGGGGTTGCCAGCGTCAATTAAAAGTACCAAAATAATAATAATTTTCGTGTGGGCTCAGCTGTATTGGCTTTTTTTCTGAGGCGAGATTAATCAATATGTAACCCAAAAAAAATAGCTATGCAAATATATGGGTGGGAAGGTATCGAAAAAAATTGTTGAAATTCTCGGATCTTTCAGTGCAGTGCGGATGCGAAGCGTCAGAAAAAAAGCCAATACAGCTGAGCCCACACGAAAATTATTATTATTTTGGTACTTGTAATTAACGCTGGCAACCCCTTCCCACCACCCGATCGATTTAATTTTTTTTTGGGTGCACAAGGAGTACAGAGCAGCTGTTTGAAAATAAAATTAAAGTCGCTGAGCCCACATTTTTTTTTTTTTTTTCCCCACCCCACTACACCCGCACCCACCGACCGCGGCCTGCCAGCACGAAGATTATAGTAAAAGGTTGTTCAGGGAAGTAGCTAACGGAGTTTCAATACAGCTGAAGCCACATGACCGATTTGGTCGCTAGCTCTTAGTCTATAAGCAGCGAGCAAGGTTTTATGACAATTGACAACAATTAAAGGAATAACTCCGAAAACTGAACATTTGTAAGGAAATTGTTGAAATACTTTATCATTATGATTTTATGAAACATGTAATGTCTCATTTTTTTTTTTTTTTTTTTAATGTGGGTACACCACAATTTTTATTTAAACTATGAATACAAAGATCAAAGCTTAAAGAAAAATTGAAAAAGGAGCTACCTGGTGGAAGGGACCGGGAATCGAACCCGGTACCTCTGGATTACCGGTCCAGCGCGTTAGCCACTTCGCTGACTATAGTGAGTCAGTGGAGCGAGGGTAGCGAAGTGGCTAACGCGCTGGACCGGTAATCCAGAGTAATCCAAGAAAATTAGATTGCAATATATGGAAAATTTGGCAAAATGAAAGGACAACTTTTATCTATCAGGATATGTAGGTTATAGAGCCAAGTTTAATTTTATCTACTCTCCCCCCCTCTCAGGGGTGAGCGTCACCCCCCCGCGCCCTCGAATGTGTCCCGGAGCGCGGTATTTTCCACTTTAGAAGAAAACCGTGTACGATACATACAAAGTGTATAAGAACGAAGTAATCCTGAATAAATTTACTATAAACCTTTCATACATACAAAAGCGATAGCACTTATACAATCAGCGCAATCTGTTACCAAATACTAACGTTTTTAATTATTGATCTTTTTTTTCTGCTAAAAGGTTAGTTATCTCAAAAACTGCACACTTCTCGGCCAAAATATGTATGACAAAAGTAAAAAATGGACAATGTTCTTTCTAAAAATGTATAATTTATTTCTGTTACTCTTTAATTTACCGTTGCAATGCTATTTTTAAAATTTAAGTCATTTGGCCATTATGCGAAATATAAATATTCGTACTAGTTAAACGGTGTTACTTGCAATACCATAGACTTCTTATATGTTTTTCTGTAATCTACAAGTATTGAACTATATTCTGTATTTTTTTTTTTAGCCTCACTATTTTAGGAAATAAGGGGTGTGTGGGGAAATCGTCAAGTTTTGCTCATTTTCGTAAATAACTTCAAAACTGTACAAAATTTCAACTCAATCGGTCCAGTAGTTTTGGAGAAAATTCGCTATGATTATAGTAGGATCCCTCGTGTGTCTGTGTCAGTCCGTCCGTCGGTCATAGCCAATTTGCTCCGAAACTACTGGACCGATTGAGTTGAAATTTTGTACACGCATGTAAATTGATGACCCAAACATGGACGTGTAACGTAACGTAACGCAAATAAATAAATTTTGACATGAGGGCCAGTTTAGGGGGCAAAATAGAAAAAAAAATGGCATAGTATATCGTGTGACATATCAAATGAAAGGGTACATTATGAACATCTCAAATATATGTATTACTAGCTGTGCCCCGCGGTGTTATCCGCTCATCCCACGGGAACACTATATTTATTCGGGATGAAAAGTATCCTATGTCCTTTCCCGGGTCTCAAACTATCTCCATACCAAATTTCATCTAAATCGGTTCAGCGGTTTAATCGTGAAGAGGTAACAGACAGACAGACAGACAGACAGACAGACACACTTTCGCATTTATAATATTAGTATGGATTAGTATGGATTAGTATGGATATAATTCTAAATTAAACGGTTTTGAAGTTATTTACGAAAATGAGCAAAACTTGACGATTTCCCCACACACCCCTTATTTCCTAAAATAGTGAGGCTAAAAAAAAAAAAATACAGAATATAGTTCAATACTTGTAGATTACAGAAAAACATATAAGAAGTCTATGGCATTGCAAGTAACACCGTTTAACTAGTACGAATATTTATATTTCGCATAATGGCCAAATGACTTAAATTTTAAAAATAGCATTGCATCGGTAAATTAAAGAGTAACTGAAATAAATTATACATTTTTAGAAAGAACATTGTCCATTTTTTACTTTTGTCATACATATTTTGGCCGAGAAGTGTGCAGTTTTTGAGATAACTAACCTTTTAGCAGAAAAAAAAGATCAATAATTAAAAACGTTAGTATTTGGTAACAGATTGCGCTGATTGTATAAGTGCTATCGCTTTTGTATGTATGAAAGGTTTATAGTAAATTTATTCAGGATTACTTCGTTCTTATACACTTTGTATGTATCGTACACGGTTTTCTTCTAAAGTGGAAAATACCGCGCTCCGGGACACATTCGAGGGCGCGGGGGGGTGACGCTCACCCCTGAGAGGGGGGGAGAGTAGATAAACTTAAACTTGGCTCTATAACCTACATATCCTGATAGATAAAAGTTGTCCTTTCATTTTGCCAAATTTTCAGCTAATCTTACTGAATTAGAGGTACCGGGTTCGATTCCCGGTCCCTTCCACCAGGTAGCTCCTTTTTCAATTTTTCTTTAAGCTTTGATCTTTGTATACTTTATCATTGTCAACGGGTTTTGGAACCTAAGCCAAACCTAACTATACCTAGTTCTTCGAGAACCGTCCATCATCGAGGCGAATAAAATTATGCCATTACGTCAGCATGAACAATTTCGCTGTATTAAAAAGTACCAACAATTACCGGAAAACTGGAATACAAAATAACAAGCATGTCGTTATTTAGATCGTTAGTCAATTGATTAGCCTTAGTTATTCATTCCGTACTCATTAAACGCTTGAAAAAAACGCGGCGTGTTGAATCCTAAGCCACCGATGTGAGTTATCCATCCATACTGGCGCCACTAATAAGAAATGGAGGAATTGACGCGCTTCACAACCTCCATTTTTTTGTACCAAGGCGCCGTCAATAGCGGTACGTTTTAAAGCAACTGCCAATAATTGACAGTAGGGAGTACCCAACCAACTTGACAAACATATGTCAAAGGCTTTGACGCGGTGATGAAAGGGCTAGTTTCGCTTGAGGTAGATCTTGGCTGGTTGGTTGGTATGTGGGAATAGGTCAAACTGTAATTCATTAGTTGTTCCATTGTTTGATGGAATTTACATTTCTATTTGAAGAAGGGTTGAATATTTGGATGTTTAAGGATAAAATATGTGAGCCTTGCAAATGGGTCCATATTGGCTCACATAAAATCGATCCTCCGAATTTTTCTTCTACTACCGATTTGTAGTCAGAATCATCACTCTTCCGAATTTTTTACTTCATACTTTTGTCCGTCATAAATTTGTACTACTACTAACCGAGTTCATAACAGACAGTTTTCAGAACATTGTAATTCATAATGTCGTCACTAAGATTATGTGTGTAGTCATAATTCTGATTTTCATATTTATTTTATTCAGAACTATAAATTACAATAAACTTGTCAATCATAACATTTAAACATCGATACAGTTTTTCTTCATAACGTTTTTATTCATAATGCTTGTTTTCATATTTCTTTCAATAATAACCATAAAAATTCATAACCATTGTAAATCATAACATTAAACAGGAATTCTGGAGTCTACTAATATTAAAATTGTTGATGTCGTGTCGAAACATTTTGATTACATTTGTATTGTTGCTATAATTCATCATCGAGGGTATCTATCGTTTTGCACTGACGCTACGTCTTAACTCGGCCGGCTGCAAGAGTAGGGGTTTTGTAAAGCCACGTTTTGTACAGCCATATTTTCCGAGTCCATTATGACTCAAAAAGCATGCAAGCATTTTGACGCTCCGCTCGCTACGCTCGCTCCGCTATACGTGGTTACAATACAAACCTAACCTAACCTACAGTTTTCGGTTTTGGACACATGTTCCATTTTGGCGCAGTTCTTCCTAACGGTATGTATTAGTATCTGATTACCTACTTACTAAATACTGTTTCTTTTTTAATCAATCCTGGCTATGCATTTGCTTATTGAATGTTGATGTAATAGTAGATTATTTACGATTAAATATACAAGCAAGCATGCAAGCATTTTGACGCTCCGCTCGCTTCACTCGCTCCGCTATACGTGGTCGAAATAGAAACCTAACCTAACCTACAGTTTTCGGTTTTGGACACATGTTCCATTTTGGCGCAGTTCTTCCTAACGGTATTAGCATACTCTTACTTACTAAATACTGTTTCTTTTTTAATCCACCCTGGCTATGCATTTGCTTATTGAATTTTGATGTAGTAGTAGATTATTTACGAGTATACATACAAGCAAGCATGCAAACATTTTGACGTTCCGCTCGCTCCGCTATAAGTGGTCACGATACAAACCTAACCTAACCTACAGTTTTCGGTTTTGGACCCAGGTTCCATTTTGGCGCAGTTCTTCATTACGGACTCTTGGCAAAATTTACACCATTGCATAATTTTCTATAGTACACACGGACTCGGAAAACGTGGCTGTACAAAACGTGGCTGGGCAAAACGGGTTCCAGGTTGCAATAACATTAGTTAGTGAGATGTTAGAATTGAACTAAGTGTTAATACGTTATCTTATCAATATGGAGGAAAAATATGTTAATACTTTTGAAACAAGTCGTGGGGGTTTGAAATTAAATTTTATCCGCATTGACAGTGTCAAATAAGTCACATTATTTATAAAAAAAAATAATGATGTCGGAGTTTATAAGTCAACACAAGTCAGTGTACAAACTATATGATAGTGAAGTTTATGAGCACAAATAAGTCTACTTATAAAATATATGATAGTGAAGTTTATGAGTAGAAACCAGTCTGCTTAAAAAAATTATGACAGTGAAAAATAGGATCAAAAACAGTTATGATGAATAAATTTATGAAAACAAAAAGTAGTATTAGAGATATTTATGATAAATTACATTATGATTTTAAATGGTTCGGAGTTATGATCGGTAGTAAGAGTGACTAAGTATGAGTAGTGACTATTATGATGAAAATTTTTATGAGAAACATTTTCGGAGTTCCAATAATCGGGGTTGAAAAATTATGTGAACTTTGGCGCACCCCTTGCAAATATTTTTATCATTGTGTAATTTTTTGACGAAGCGGTTGGCGCCAGGTAGTGCAGCTGCCTTCGGAGTGAACGTTCCTGGGTTCGAAACTCGACAAGGGCACATATTTATGTGATGAACTCGAATATTTGCTCCTGGGTCTTGAACCATTTCTATATTCAAGCACATAGCACATTATATAGATTTCTTTACATATCTTTGTTTATTTAGCACACATCATAATCATATATTTAGGAGCTAGGCTCTTGTCGGTGGAATAATTTCCAGGTCTACCTACACTCCGTTTTTTCTTTTACCTACTTCTATATATTATTATGAAACATTTGCCACACACGCACGCACACAGTATATAAAAATATTGATATTTTATGATACCTAATTTGAATCCTGTGTTCAAAAAGTAATCAAACGCTCGACTTAGAACTAACCTCTTCTATAATATTTTTTTTTTACCGAAATTCTGTTTGGTTTGGAGAAGGGTCACTATTTGAGGAACAATCGTAACAGCCTGATGAAGTAGGATCTACATGGATGATGGATGGATGGATGTAGGCGCGCTGCGCCGTAAAAAAAATAATCGACCGCTCATCACACCGAAACAGCTGGACGGATTTTAACCAATTTTGGGACGCGGATAGCTGGACATCCAAAGATGATTAGGTATATAATACTTTTGACCCGACTACGGTAAAAAAGTTAGTTAACATTGATAATATGTTAAATAAGTTTCTGTCAAAAATGACATTTTTGTGCAAGCTTTTATAGCCGACTGTACTTTTCTTTGGATATCCATCAAATGCTCACTGAGACGATTCTAAAGAGCCCAAGCTCGGTAGGATTGCTTTGTCTATTATAGAGTTCCTAGGGCCACCTTCCAGCTCCATCATCAGATCAGCCCCATGGTACCATATTATTGTATTGTCATCAAAGTTAAGTAAGTATGCAAAATTTCAGCTCAATCGGTTGACGATATCTGCTTCAAAATTGGGTTGCAAGATTTCACCCGAACAAACATACTTAGATACATACAAACATACATACATACATACATTGCAAGTTAAATAAAAGCTTTTAACTTTTAAAAACATGTTTGATCATAGAGAAAAATACCTAAAGCAATCAGCATTTTTGACCGGATAAGGAGCCCTAATGTGTGTGTAATATGATAATTATGATAACCATTGTTGCCTAGACGGGAAATGAATAAGTACTGATACGTAGATATTAGAATTAGCATTATGGAAAACTGTTTCTTAGAAGTTTCCCTTCTTTTAATTTTATGCGTTAACAATGCTACAATGTAGCTTGTTCGTAAACTTTTCTTATGCAGTTTCCGACGGGGCGAATCCAGAAACTAAAAAAAATTGTTTCACTGCTATGAGTATAAAATATTATGTTTAGCTGTAGTCAAAAGTTTCCAATACTTTTTATCCTTGGTAAAAAAGTTGTTCATTCGATTTGACCAAATCAAGTAAAAAAAATCCAACCGCTAGAGGACGTTGCAATGAATGCAAACTTGAAACAAAAGAAAACCTGAGCTGTAAGGATATTTGCTAAAATCATGACCTGATAGAATATCCACATGTCAAGAATGAAGGCAATAATTTACCTAGAACTTATTCCAAATGTATATTATCATGAATAAATGCCAAAGGCAGTTCAACCTGATCTAATTCTGCAGCCTCACTTATCTCATTAAGGATCCCGCTCCCTTAATCACCAGGACAACCGCCTAAGGCACTAACTCATGGTGTACGGTGACCATACGTTATAAAGAACGTGGACAACAAACTCTTTTACCATATAAATACTTGACGTTGACGTTGAATACGCGTATTTTGCGTGATTATTTCAACATTAACTTCAACTGGGACTATACTTATAGACGTTTCCTGAATGATAACTTAAAAATTTGACTTGAATTGTCATTGATACAAACATTGAAATGCGTAATCTGGTGGAAGAGACCGGGAATCAAACCCGGCACCTCTGGATTACCAGTCCGGAGCGTTAACCTTTCCGCCACCCTAACGCCCAGGTAACGGTAATCTTTATAATTGTTCACCTCACCAGCTCAAACATGGTCATTTTGCTACGAGATAAGAGTGAACAAAATGCGATTTTGATTCGTGCGTGAGTCAAAGTAACTTTTTCAGTGTTTCAATCTATGGCCCGAATTGTCATTTCTCAGCCACACTAATTATTAATTTCGAAACTTTCGAACTTAGCTGCCATCTGTCTCCTTCATCCCTATATGAAAAATTGAGCGATAAAAACTTACCAATTCAAAACTTCGATTTCGAATAAGAACACGTTCCGATACGCGTTATAATCAAATAAAATTAAAAATAAAACATAAAATTAAAAATAATACTCGAAAAGGTTGTTAAAATAAATAAATAAATATCGGACAACCTCACAAAAATCGATCTAGTCCCAAATTAAGCTCAAGAAGGCTTTTGTTATGGGTACTAGACGCCGATATACGTACTTATATAGATAAATATATACTCATATACACAGCCCAATACAAAATATTCGAGTTCATCACTCAAATATTTGCCCTGGCCGGGATTTTAACCCGGGACCGCCGGCTCAGTAGGCAGGTGTCTGCAAACCGAGCCAAACGCGTCGTCTAAACCAAGCGTTTCTATATAAAGAGAATCTTTTATTTATGAATACTACATGGCGGAGTCGGTAGGCACGAACATAAAGTAAATAATGTCAACCCGAAAAGGTACAAAGATTTTACAAGTTGTCCCTTCAGTAACTATGGCATGGACACCCTACAAAAGCGCGTGCGCATATAAATCCGCGCGGTGGTTACGCTAACAATGACAACTGCGGCGCTTCTGATACCTAATCGTCTATTAATAAATGCAACTGTACGTTTGTAGCCTGAGTTATTGTTCTGAGGCCATATCAATGGATGTGCAATTTTATAAATGTATAGAACTTTGATTAATTCTCATGAAGAAAGTGTTTTACACAGAAAACTACCGTGACTATCAGACATATTAAAATACCTACTTCCACTATCGCGACTGATCGGCCCTCCAGGGGACGTATGATGGTTGCGTTTATCACGTGATAAATAAGTGACAAAGCATCTGTCACTCACACTGGCATTTTGTCAAAACGTGACGGATGCTTAGTCACTTATTTATCGCATGATAAAAGCAACCATCATAGGCCCGCAGATGATGAATCGCGAATCGATTCGAAACATGTCGAGCGATATTCGACTTCTATGACATGAGTAAACCCGTTCTGTAGGTATTTTAAAAAGAAAGTGTTAGTTTTTAAAATTAATCTCCATTCCAATATGTTCCGCTTGTATAAGCAATATATAGGGCTGCCATCTCTAAATTCGCAGAACCTGGACAAAGACTTAACAAAAACACCCGGACATTTGACCCGGACGTGTCCGAAAATAATATAATTAAAAAATCAATCGCTTTTTTTTTCATTCCCGTAATAAGTGTCCGGCTTTTTCCCACTGGACACTTATTGAAAACCTTCCCGGACGGCCCCCGGACGGGCTCCAAACCCAGGACAAATCCGGGAAAACCCGGACGGATGGCAACCCTAGCAATATACCTATATTGCATACCCAAATAATGTATGGTTGATTATTCATCAACGCCGACTTTAATAACGTGTACAGCACATAACGGGAAATGCTTTGATACAAAAAACAGAATCATAACTACTCAATAATTTGAACCCTCAATTGAATTCTGTAAAAACAACGTTAGCGATAAATAAGAGTTGAAAGTCCTTAACTAGATTAACATTTCAATTCATATTAACCTTCAACAACGTCGTCGGCGGTCGCTATAATTGAAAAAGTCATTTATATGTAAAATGAAACTAAATGATACCTTAAATCAACCGCACAGATGCATCCAGTTACAATTGTAGCACAAATACAATTTAACAATTATAAAATCATCAGTTGGCTGATAGTTGCGGGGTACAATTTAGACGTCAACGTCGGTCTCTGATTAAATCAATTTCTGGGGCGGTTGCCTCAGTGCGGCGCGGGCGCAGGTGTGGTCCAAGAGAGAGCGCGGGCGGATTATTTATTTATTTTAATTTATTGGCTAAAAGCGAATCTTTACATTTTTGTGATAAAAGCAACCGCCGTAGCATTTAGAAGCACATGAAACGACAGTCATCAAAGATTTGACAGAAATGTTCCACAAGAATTAGATTAAAAAAAAGTAAGTAAGTAAACACTTTATTGTACACAAAAACAGTTAAAAAAATACATCTATTACAAACAATATATAGGTACAAAGGCGAACTTATCCCTATAAGGGATAAGTAAGTTAGATTAAACGACGATTTTCCTTCTGATTTTTTTCTTACGATTCTCACTCTCCCATTAGTATTTTGTATGTAATAACTCTATTTCCCGGTTATGTATAATTTGTACCTCCCTCATTAAATGGATTTAAATAAATACACTGCTTTCCGTCCTTTGTATTATTATTTTTCCTACAATCAAAACAATGAATTCCTGACTGGTCACGAGACTAACATAGACATTATATGTAAATTTAATAATACAATTGTTACAATTCAGTTGTATCGTAGGCAATTTATTCCATTTTGTCGAATCGAACTTTATTGCACACTTTCTTTTACAAATGGCGGACTTCATGCCATAAGACATTCTCTACTAGTCAACCACTAACCCGAACAGAGACACAGTTGGTGCGGGATTGGTGTACAATAATACATGTATACATAGTGCACACGATGCAAATAGCAAAACAATGAATAACATTATAACATTGACATATTGAAAGTAATATTAGTCACATCGAAACATCCTCTTTGCCTAAGTTTACCTATATATTATATTTTTGTTGTTACAGATCTGGTCCTGTGTTACGGCCGACCGCTGGTTGACGTCAATTTACTTTTGATGAATAAATGCCAAGTAAGTAATTATTAGTTGCCATTGCCATTGGTTAAAGGAAATATTATCAGTTATTCAATTCTATATTATACAGTATTTCGAGATGATAAAGCGGCTTACTAATATTTACAAAAGCATATAAATAAATCTAAATCATCATCATTAAAATGATAGTTTCACTCACGGTTATGTGGGTTGTTGATCGTGTAGGAGACCACATCAAATGGGTTAGGTTACTTACCTGATGAAGAACCCTATACGAGTTCGAAACATATCGGATCATTCCTGACACGTAACGGTCAGTGAAACTCGCAGTAACTCGTAACTTAATAAATTCTAACTAGTAAATAGACGTGGGTCGTTACGTCGTTTTCAAGAAACGTAACGAAACCAGTGACTCGGTCGCCGTCACCTGTTTCATAACTAGTGATTTTTGTAACTGGTTATTTTTATTCTGCTACTGTGATTGTTTGGAAAAATAGCTCTACCAACACTAGCTATACATACCTTTACAACAATTACACACGAAACGGAAACAAATAAAATAACTAGGTATTAAAGTGTAGCCGGTGCAGAAGGTGAGCTCTCTCTCGCTCGATTACTCAACTCACAGATAGCAGTAATAATAAAATAACGCATTTACAAAAATCACTACTTGTTATTTGACGCGAAACTAGTGATTCGGTTACATGTCGCGTAACTAGTTACTGTAACTAGTGACGTGAAATAACGCCCACGTCTACTAGTAAAGCCTTTTGTTTTTCATCTTCACTAATGTATTTTTTGATTGGTACGTGAGACCAAATTCCATCGTACGCTACCACTCATGACTTACACTCCCAACTCTAGTTGAAAGACACCTTAACAGGTAGGTGCGTAAATGATAGACCCACAGATTGCTAGTAAATATATAGCATAAATATAATGTGCCAGGAAGATAACCGCTGCGGGCGAACCGCGTACGAAATACAGCTGATTTTATAATTAAAATGGTGATGGAATATAGAGTGGAATTATGGCGAAAAACGTGTTTCACTAGTGCACAAAAATATTAATAGGACTTTTTCATTTTTCTTCAGCCATTTTTACCTTTTTCTTGGGGTTTTATGACTAATTTCGGGTCAGACTATTGTCAAATAAATATCAGTAAAAAAAAAGTAGGTAGGTAACAACGTAAATTATTCAAAGTTAAATTTTCATAAATGGTATAGGGTAATTTTGAATTTATTACTTAATGTAGTTTATTCACTTGAATATAATAAACAGGTACAAACAGGTGTTTCATACAAGTGATTGCAAACTTTCAAATATATTCAGCCAATGAGTTGGTACCTACTGGCATGTGAAAATTAAAATGGTAAAAAAAAATGTATCTTTTTCTTTTTAAAGCTATTTTAAACTTTTATATTTGCAGTACTAAAAAAAATGAACTGAAATCGGAAAAGGTGAAGAACCGCTAGTATTAGTAAATAAATTAGTTGTAGAGAATTGGTAGTAACATCAGCCCAAATATTACCAATTAAGGGGTCCTTGGACTTGTGCACATTCCTCAGGGGTCTAGACGAAAAAAAAACACTTAAAAACCACTGCACTAGACCATCAATACCTAAATTTGACTAAGGGTACTGCTCTATCAACCCAAATTAAAATCATTCAAAACACAGTAAATTCAAATCAACAGGGACGCGCAAAACATTACCCATCCCTATATCAAAATGAAGTTAAATATCTCACACGTCTGCGTAATATATCACAACAATGTCCTCCAAACTTACATAAAGACACAACTCGCAAAGAATTCCATGTTACATACGACATTTTATGCAAATGTATGCACTGTATGTATGCACTCTACATCGTATAACAATGTACGCAGACCGCACGGCATTCCCTACTTGCAAAACGACAGTAACGCCGTCAATTTCCCTGTCACTTAAGACCTTACGTTATGCTATATCAATGTCCGTATGATACTCTCTAATCGCAAAACGACAGTAATCCCAACGAGTTTCCTGTGACTTAAGACGTTATGCTGTTCGGAATGCTTGGACGAGATTCATTCAATGTAAATTCCGCCTACGTACGCGTCCTTGCGAGGTTATGCAACAGGTTAACGCGCCCGAGTCAAGATCGACAAGGACTTTTAGGGTTCCGTAAGGATTTACGCAATTGAAAACATTTTTTTTTTACCGGGATTTATTTCCGATATCACTATACAGTCATGTCATATCACTACGTCAGGACCGTCATGTTGTAGTGGGCCAATTTTTAGATGTAATTTTTTAATATTTTCTGTATAATCAAATAATAGTTTTGGGTTCTGTGATAATAAATCAATAAAATATTTAAAACTGAACACTATTTGAAAATTACCATGAACCTCAGACATATTTCAGCGGTATCTCATTTACCACGTCGAATTTGTCCCTCCTTCAAGCAACGATGTATCTAAGTTCAGTGCATTACACTGCCCGTATATTTCGTATCTCAGATATATTTCAGCGATATCTCATTTGCCACGTCGAATTTGTCCCTGCTTCAAGCGACAATGTATCTCTAAGTTCAGTGCAATATATCTCAGAATCTCTTCCGAGTGAGACCGAATCTGCCCGTACTCATAGAGTATAGACCGGCATACGTTAATATCGGTAGCCCGGAGCAACCACTTAATAACGCGGCTAATTGGGCCGGGTAATACCGTCTTGCGGTCACCGCGAGGCCATAGCTCATGTAGACCGCTAGAGTAGGGAAAAATATATTTCTTAAAAATAATAGCAGTGACTGTCGTTCCAGTTCCAATAACTGTTGTATATGATCGTCACTGTCTCGCCTGTTCACTGCTCTCGTACACACTCACGTTGCAGGCTGATGGTTGGTAAAGGTTGTCTGGAAGAGATCGCTTTTTAGCGAGAAGACCGCCTATTATTACCATTTTTAAGTAAAGGTTCTAAGTTATTCTAGTTAGTGTGCAATTAGTTATTCTTGTATTGTATTGTAACTTAATTATCATCATGCGTGGATGAAAAACGTCCTCTGCTGGACGTAAGCCTCCCCAAGGCCCAAGTCCAACCAACCAACGTCTTTTCGGAAGCTATGCCCCGCCCACAGCTACTGAAATTCTCAATTTAATCGCTTAAATTAAAACACTTTGTTGTTACTAGTCACAGCGACATTTTTCGAAAGCCGATCACTGTTACTTATTCCCCGTGATTAAATTTATCACCTCGCTTTAACTGTTTTCGAGATCCTGCCACGATTCATTACTCTTAAACCGTTGATTTCAATTAATTCATCATCGGTGCAGATAAATCAGAGGGCATTTCAAGCTATAAATCTCCATTAAGAGGTTAAAAATGGGTTGTAAAATTGAATTGTAACGCGCTGGTACTTAGGCTGCGGTTGGATTTTTACGATTGTGATAGTTCAGCCCTTAATTAAATAATGAATTTCATTCTACATTTCATTGCGGTGGGCTGGTTTTATCATCCTGGTATATATTTATCATTTTGTTGTAACTTACCTTTCATTCACGTACACCAAAATGATACAAAAAATGCGTACTTTTTAAATAGACCCAATTATATCCCAAATACTTATAATGCGGCACAGGTGTAGAAAAGCTTGCTTAAAAAACGGTACCTACGGATATGAAACGTCACTGCGTAAACGCACCGTCACCGTTTTGGTAGCAGCGGTGTGGCTGTACTTTATAAAACGTCGAATTGAGACCCTGACCCGCAGGCCGCAGATGACACAGACCAGACGACTGGGTTACAACCAATACCAATTTCGCTAATCGCTGGGCGCATAATTTTCTTGTAATTGATTTTCACATGCAACTATTGTTATTAGACGTACTTAAATTACCGGAGTAGCAATTAAACGTCGGTTAATGGTTCCCTTTGCAAGATAACCGCAGTTAAATTAAATGGCCATAAAACCTTAGCAATTAAATAGATCGAAGATCTCTTGCTGCCGTATAAGGACTTTAAGGTAGTTGTAGTACAGTTGGCTTTAAATGTCCTTATAAATATTGACACAAAGGTAAATTATGAAAGAAAAATGTTATGTGATCTACTATAATCTAAGTAGGACTCGACACTTCACTTTGTGTCAATATTTATAAAAAAAAAATGTGGTACATAAACAAATGGAATCGATAAAAAGGATTCTATAAAAACATTTAGAATAGCGCCATCTCTCTTGTTGTCCTTACACTTGCTGTAAAGCAATGAGAACTGGGGATCGTGTGTGTAAACGCACATCCTAGGGTATGGCTATTTGCACATAAGCATTTTAAACACATATGACGCAGAGGTCGCTCCCGTAGCGTGTAATTATGGAATGAAAGATTTGGTGTGATTGACGTAACGAACTTATTGCTCAGTTGGGACAGCACTACGCCGGAAACGTAGGGGTCGCAGGTTTGAGTCCTGCTTAGATTGTAGTAGATCACATAACAGTTTTCTTTGCGTCCCTTGCGTCAATATTAATAAAAATTAAAATGTGGTATTTCCACATTAAAGTTCATTTACATGAATTGATATTACTCGTATGATCGCCAATAGAAACATAAAATTAAATAATAACCATTCAATTCACTCAAATATACCATCATAATATAGCTAAAAATATAGTTTTTTTTTCTTATATATTAAAAAGATTACTTATTTAAAATTATTTCTCCATTTACCATGATATAAGATATAAGTACAGAGTACAGAACACAGATGGAATGATGCTCGAAACTGGAACAATAAATCCGGGATAAACTTCAAGCTGTAAGCTGATTGTGAACAATGATAGGTGGATTATGTTGTCAGCTTTATATCAAGAGGCCTTATTCCTTTTCATTTTTTTTATATTATGACAAATATATCGATAATTTCAACCAACTTCTTTTTTATATTTAATATGTATTAGAGAATAATACTCGTAATATGATTAAAAAACGAATATTACATTTCCCTGAGTTCTAGAAAGTAACATAGCTATTTCATGCTTTCATTGTGTGCAGTCGAAATAAAGTTGTAAAAAACAGTTTTATGCGTGAATTTTGTCTAATTTGAGTAGTTTTTGAAACAAAATTATCAATGAAAAATTCACTGTAGGTTTCAAATATATAACAATAAATTGCCTGTTCTAAGTAGTAATATTGATACTATTTAAGAAACATGTTTGATCAAGATCATAGAGAAAATATCTTAAACAATCAGCATTTTTGGATGGATATAGCTTTAATACTCGTTGTAAAGTGCACACGAGAAAGATCAATAGAAAAGAGGATATCTGGTTTCTGCATAGAACGGGCTAAGTCACATCCGCATAAAAAAGAACCGACTTCAAATTGTGAAAAGTCAAAAATGACCCGTTCAAGTATAGATTACTTGAATCACCTTTAATTGCTCGCCAAATATTGATCCTATAAGTGTGTAGCATGGTTTCATTCGATTTAGCACGAGAAATGACATGCAAAAGGACCCTTCACTCGTTAAGTTTGTAAAATGTTCATCTTTCAAAATATGCCCCCTCCCATACCTCTCCCAATGAGGGTAAGACCCCAAAATTTTGGCAGGACAACAGATCCTCATTTCTAGTGCCAAAATAAAGTTATAAACAAAGTTTCATAAATGTCCTATTTTGCTGCCAAAATATTATTTTTTCCTATGCTAAAGTATGCCAGAAAAATGTTGCGAAAAATATCCACCACTCAAGCACTCGATATACAAACATCTGTTTAAACACGCATACCTAACTGTCGCAAAATATCACGACAACAATGTAAACTGAGTCCACCTCATCTATCTACGTTAAAATACCTCTCAAATTTCAAAGACATTATAACCTAAGCTGAGGCCCAACACTAAACACGCGACAAGCTCCTATAACTCTGGCTAACGTGCCGATTTCCACTTAAATTGAAACTTATTACTATTTACAAATGTCAAAGGTTAGGATCGTTGTTTTCACATTGTATAAGCACAGTGTATAACTATAGAACAGTAAAACAAAAGACAAACGTCTAAAAATAACGGCACGTAATCGACACCGACTCTCGAATTGCTGCGATTCTGAGCATTCGTGTCCTATAAGCAGGGGTCGGACTAATCATCGCAAAATAAGAGTTAAGAAAAAAATTAACGGAAATACTCACTAACTTTTGGCCAAAATTGGGTTTCATTTATAAATATTACATATGAATTATATTTTAAAACCAATTTTGGCCAAAAGTTAGTGAGTATTTCCGTTAATATTTTTCTTAACTCTTGTTTTGCGATGATTAGTCCGAGCCCTGCCTATAAGAGAACTTTGTACCTACCCTTATCATGAGTAAACGTGACCGTACTCGCTAGCGACTGCTTAAACAATTTTTATGGAGAATAGGTACAGCGCCCCGCGCCCCTAGCGGTTACTTTCTAGAACTACTATTCTCCATACAAATCTTTTACGCAGTCTTTAGCGAGTTCGGTCACTGTAAATTCATGGTAAAGGTACCTACTGTGAATTACATCTTAATATGTTTTTCTGTGACGGTGGGACGTTGGCGGATATAGTTCATTTCATATACCATTACAATTAAATGTTACTGACTAGCATAAAATCAATTTAATTATGCGAATAACATTATAAATATCCTTGTGTGTGTGTTACTATGTGTGTATGTTGTGTGTTATGTAGTAGGTAAGTGTTCTGGATAAATATTAATTAATTTTAAAATAAATTTCAAAATTTAACTTCGAAAACTTTCCTCCATTCCCCATTAAAATAAACTAAATGGTAATTTTAACTGATGCCATAAAATTATATTTATAATTATAGCACTATCAATTCACTATTAACGGGACACTTAATAAACATATAAAAATAACGACCCCACTTTTTGTCAATAAACATAAGATTTTATCGGCAAGAAGCCAAATACGTACGATCCTTACTTTGTATTTTAATTAAGACACTTTACTCTCAATTAGCATAAAACTGCTACCAGGCTCCAATCAGGGCATAATGTACCCCGATCTTGTTCTCCCATACATAGACAATATAATTTAATCCTAACACTAATACTGTAAAGGAAATTGTTAAAATGCCAATCATAGTTGTGGTGAAAAAGTAGTGAATTCTTGCATTAATTTAATGAATAATTACGGGCACCCATGTAGGATCTGACACGTTTTTACGCATCATATCGGCGGGTTGGTATCCAGTAATTGCGGAGGCAACGTGCTTAGGATATGTACTAGCGGATTATTACAATGTTGGTGCGTATTGGAGATGATACTGCGTGAGATGTAAAGCTTAGAGCACACGAGTACGACGATCACACAGGTCAGTTAGAGACGAAGTGAAGCGCATCATAAAAATAAACGAATAGTACACTTTTTTCTACTACTACTACTTTCCACCAGACGTTGATCCAGGCCGGCGGGACAGCGAAGGCGACCGAAAACCGCAGAAATCTCAAATACCAGGGTCTCGGCTCTCAATATCACTTCACCGCATTAGTTGTCGCAAACTTGAGACCGTGGTGTCCTAGCGCTAGAGTTCTTTTTAAGGAGCTTTCGAAACGGCTCGTCAACACCACTGGTGGCACTGGCTGGTAGCTTCGTCGCTCAGCGTCTAAGTATAGCAATACAGCAATGTAATGCTGCCAGCGTCTCTGGTACAATGCCAGATTTATTTTAATAAAGGGCGCCTTCCCTGGGCCTCTACGCACCTTCCGCGGAGATCGGCCTGCGGCCTCGCGGGGGGGACACTAAAATTAATAAATTTTGATTGTCCGATATTTTCCGAATTTAACCGAATTTTCAAACTCTGATTTCAGTTTTAGGTACAGTAGGTGCGCATGTCTCGCTGGCGGCACATGTTTGTTAATTTACAGACTAAAAGATCATTATATTTAATAAATTTACATGCGTCTTAACCAGTAAGGTCAAACATTTTATTGTAAAATAAATAAATATAGTTTTCAACATTCACTTTCCACCAATGTGTCCTGAGCGTTATTCCTTGCAAACAGCTGCATCAACCATAGATCCAATTATTACAAAACCTAGACGATTCATCTAAGAGTATTCCATTGTAATTTCCAAAGGGCACGCATCTATCTGGAGAAAAACGTGAATCGCATCATAATAAACCCACTCCGTTGCGATATGGAATTACACATGATTATGGAACACATTTCTGTATTAATATGGCTATCACTGAGCATTGACGTGGTATAATAAAATAAGGTATGCCACTCCGGAATGTCATCATCACGCTATGATTGGTTGGTTCTGTCAATCCGTTTCTGTGTTGCCAGTTGTGTATCATAATACTCCCCATTCTCTTGTTACCTGTATGAATCTCATAAAATCGTGAGTGTTGTAAATCAATTATTACGACAAACTAAAAGTTAGTCAAAGAATATGACAAACTTTTTTTGTACATTCACAATACATATACCTACCTAGTATATCGTCACTTCGCCAACCCGGTCGCGTTAAGTTTAACTATTTATCTTTTATGTATGCGACGCCAACAGTTGCCAACTTTACTTGACCGGGTAATAATGTAAGGATGTCACTTTATACAGTTCGAATCGCAAACATCGCGTTTTAATGACAATTAAAGGCGATATCCCTAAGAAATCGCTTATATGGGGATATCTCAAAGTATACTCGAATAAGCGCCGTGTATTTATTAGCTTCGATGAGTGTGGAACGCGCTGCGATGCTCGCTTGTTTTGGGTTTGAACCACTCGCCGGGGGCAAAGGGGCGGAGCGGAAGCAAATAGTCCATGTCTGTAGTCGATATACGCAAAATCCTGTAATGCAGTGTTTGACTATAGTGAATATAAATTGTGGCATTGAAACCACTAAACACACATTGAAAAATACGCGGAACCAAATAAAGTATCACTAACTTTCGGACATTATACTATTCTTAATTGTACAATAAATAAAAAGAAGACGTGTTTTGACTACTGCTTTTTATGACGTCACATGCCTGTATCATCATAGAAGCTTCATACTAACAGATCGTTTTTGACATTACATAAAGAGTAGCTGAGTTGAGCTGTCATCGAATACCGTATTGTGGATGGACATGGAAGAATATTCTATATTACAACTAGCTACCGCACCAGCTTCGCTCGGGTGCAATGCTGATAAATTATGCATGTTTTATACATATAAACCTTCCTCTTGAATCTCTCTATGTATTAAAAAATGCATCAAAATACATAGGGGCAGACAGACAGGAAGCGTCTTTGTTTTATACTACGTAGTGATTTTACAGTCCGCGCGGTCTCAGATTGCCGTTTGAGTTTGTTTGAGTGTTCAAAATCTTTATTCCGCCAGTGGAAATGTTTTAGAAATAGCATTAGCGGAGTGTGATTTCAAGTCAAACCCTAGTTTCAGCTAGTTCTGTGACAGCGGAAACTCTGTCAGTTTTACTACTTTTTCCACATCGATCCGCCTAGCATCGCGCTATTAATTACGTTATCTCCTTATTACATATAACACAAAACCTGGGGGGTAATTCGACCAATTTTAGAGAGGTGATGGAGATCTCTCCATTTCATCACCATCCGTCACTTTTGACGTGTCCCTACTTGACAAGTGGCGATACCCCTAGAACATCGCAACTTCGTCAATCCGGTCGCGCTCAATTTGCGTTTCCTTTTTATGTGAATGTGACGGCATAAATACCTACCTAACAGGCGCATACTTTAACTTGACCGCGTAGTGCGTGAAATTAATCAGTTACGTTTCGTTCAAAACAGAAATTGATATGCATGAATAGCATTTTTGACAATCCTTATCGCCTTCGTATTTCCAAAATTGAGATGCGATATGTCACTTGAAGCTCATCGCATATCACTGTTATCTAATAGAGTTTTGAAGTTTTGCGATCTCTCAAACGGCATTCTCGAATTAGGCCCCTGTTTCATGTAAATCTATGTAAACCAATAAACATTTTCATTTTTCATTTTAATTTCCTGATCCCTTTCCGTAGAAAACTAATTCTCAAAACAAATCTAGAATTTCCGTAAGTACGTACAGACTAAGTCGCGAGCCCGTTTAGTACTAAAAATAATGAATACTAATCAAGTTTCAAACTTGTTCGTGTCCTCGACGAACTAATCAATTTGCCACTTCGTCGTAGCATAAAACAAATTGCACGCTTTTCAAAGTAGCTTGGCAGCATCCTAACCTAGCATAAGTTTAATTTTATGGGCTCTGATAGCTTGTCATTTGACTGATTATCGTCATTGGTGTACCGGCCAAACCACCTGCTTTATACCCCAAAGCATGTAATGTCGGAAAAACTATGATGAAACTATTTTGAGTCTAACGCTCTTGTTTTTAGAGCTATCTTTTTTATTACCAGCGATGTTTTAGTTGGTAATGTTAAGAGATATTTCGAAGTAAGTGGCGTTTATGGGGTAGAGTATTATTTTGCTGGACCACACAGATAGAGGCAGTTACGCGATGGTACAGGCCTCCTGTAATCGGCGCTAATAACGATATTTACATGGGGTTTGAAGATGAATCGATATTGTCCTAGACTATGAGGTCCGAGAAAGCGCGTTCATTGAAAATTGCACTTTACATTGTACCATTTACATCTTACTAACTACAGGTAGGCATGTATACATTGTGTAAGTAGGCATATCCCTACAGGGTGTTTTTCAACCCACATCATATTGCGGATTTTTAGAGGTACTAGTTTATTTTACTGGCAACGATAAATTTTTGGTATTGACGTTGAAATCCTGTCACTGATGGAAGAACGAAGGATTGCGCAGCATTCCGGTTAACGGGGTTTCGAATTTGGTTCAGACAAATCCTTGACAAAAAAAAAATTATGACCGCTGTTTCTAGCGCTACTACCCCTGAGCCGGAACGACACTTGTTAGGTTATAGAGTCTGGCTAGCCAAATAATGTTGACAGATATTTCCTTGTGTTATTACTATTTGTCTATGATTTAAAAAATTTAGTAGGTGGCCCTCTTTATAATTTTGATACTTTATGTACTAGTTCTAGCATTCCGATCGAGTTGAAATTTGGCATAGTACTTATGTAATTTTTTAGGTGACGAATTAATATATCGAGATAGGTTTTATTTACACTACATTTAATTTCATCATCATAAACTTAAGAGCTAAGCTCTTGTCGGTGAAGCAATTTCCAATTTTCTCTATCTTGAGCTCTCTCCTTGACGGCCTGATACGACACGACGTTCAACTTTTCCTTTATTTGGTCCATATAAGCTCTTCTTGGTCTTCCTCTTTTCCTCCTTCCTTCAACTTTTCCTTCTATAATAGTTTTTAGATATTCGTCGTGCCGTAACAGGTGTCCAATCATTTTCCCTCTGCGATTTTCGATAGTTTTTAAAAGACACCTGACACATTTAATTTACGCGTTGTATATGGTTAGAAAGTGTAAACATATGTGTTTGTCGTTGACTGTACTGTATATAGTGGTAGAAATTATGTGACCTGACTATGAGTGCACCTCAAGATATATTTACCTTATTTCTTTAGGTACCTGACGTGTGTATAGAAAATCAAAAATACGTTCTAGTATCAAAACTATAATTCCTACTACACAAAGTGTGACCACTGATTTTTTAAATTTCCCGCCAAAACTTTGAGAAATATTTCATTAGCCAGACTATACCTACGTATAATTTATTTGCCCTGCCTATTGCCCTTGCCTTCCGTTTCGCCTTTGAGTGATAGAAATGTTTTGACACACGAGCCAGTACGTCAAGAGACGCAAAATAGTACACCCGTGATACGGCACCACGTCTGTGGACGCCGACCTTTATCTCGGAAAAACTGCCATTGCACTCTGTTGAACACTTCTCATAGATTTTTTACATAAAGGCCTTGTGCCGTTTTTGGTTAAAACTCTCTTGCATGTAATTAAAAAAAAATGGTCCTTTGTCCACGAATTGGTTAACTAACGTTTCAATGTTTTATGTCAATCAGTTTTCTTTTGCCATAAAAGCTAACACCTCTTTCTGATTTTAATTAATTATTGTTCGCAAAGGGCGATATTTTATCCATGAGTTCCTCCTTGTCTAATTGCGGCTTCACACTACTCGCGAAGTTGACTGAAGTGTGGGGCACTTCACGAGTAGTGTAGGGTTAATCTTGTCCATACATATGTCAAAGCCAGCTCCGCCAATCCCACCATTTAGCCATAACTGTCAAACACCCGAGCAACAATGTTTGTCCAAGAATGTCGTTCCAGATTCAAACAACTAATATTTTACACCCACACAACTATATCACATCCGTGACTTGAGATGACACTACTTAAAACAAACAATACTCTACAACAAATCATATTCCTATGGAAATAAGGACGATGGTGTCCGCACTAAGATGTGGTTAATGTTTTTAGGTAAATATCGCTGGAATCTACCAATTGTACGACACTGAGGAGATAATGTTGAAGATAACTGTCGAAGCTAATCGTAAAATATTGGTATTGGATGCTTGATTTGTGGAAATTGGGTAAACGGTTAATCTTCAACTAACAACATAATAGTACATTATAATAGATTGAGCTAAGGCTTTTGTCAACACATACGAGGGAAAAAAAGTGGATTAATCTGAATTAAATGAAATTTCATCTGGATTTGGGTAAATCATTCTATAATAAAAGCTAAATAAATAAATTAAAACATATTTCAGACCAAGTCCATATTTTAAACGATACAAATAAGTTAAAAGATACATTGAAAACAATTACAAAGAACACATACAAATTTTATAACAAACATTAATACTTAATCAATCTAATAAAATAAAAGTCGAAATAAAAGTTTGAAGGTGAGTCAATCCTGTAAATGAAAAACTTACGTTCAATCAACGAAATTTAGTACCTACATATCTTTTTTTGCGTTCTAGAAGAGCTTTGTAAATCTTTTGTATGACCAATTTGTAATCCGAGTGAAATTGGAGAACGCGCTAGCGTTTTATCCACGAAAAATGTATGACATGCTAGGAATTTATTGCAAAGCATTATAACTTGTTGCAGTGAGACAGTTTTATTTCACAATTTTACATAGAAAACTCTCGTGAGTCTCAGACAATTGACATAGACATTGTTTTAAGTCACAGCCCACAATCTATGCGCTTAGCCCAATGGTTGACTGGTAGAGATTTCCCTGTGGTATTAAGTTCGCCTTTTCTACGATAAGTTATTTCTTTTGTACACTAAAGATTAAATAAATAAATAATAAAATAACATACTTACACATGTCGAACGGTATTTGGAATTCTACGACATGTGTAAAGTGCGCGCATCCGTTTCGTATGTATTTTATTAAAGGTTTATTCCACTGTTGATAGAGGGCGCCCTGTTCAGTGTGTAAACATATTATACTATATACAGCAGTTTATAATATATAATATAGCAATCTGTGAGCAAAACTTACCTTTCCGACTGCTTCATGCCATAACTTTTTTTTTCTAATCGATCGGGCGGAGTCAACAATAAGCGCTCGATCACGAACTGTCAACCTGCTTGTCACTGACACGCGCCATTAAAAAAAAAACAACTCATGAGCGATGGCTTATCTGTGGCAGGCCATCTGACTACTATTTGATCATGTCCGTCTTCAACTGTTTTATTTTGATGTTGTTGACCTTTTCAAATGATGAAATCGTAAAGGATGTAATTTATGAACAAATTATTGTTATAAGGTGTGATTAAAAAAGAGAGCATAAGTAAGATCACCCCGAACCGGACAAAATCGTCTAAGGTAGCAACTTCGTCTTTTGATCATATCATACACGAAAAACTTAAATCTTTAGGGGTAATTTTAGTTTTTTGTATTTCTCTCTCTCTCTCGCTGCCTCACGTCTGACACTATTATGAGAAAAGATATTTATATTGAAAAATGTACTTGTAAAAGATGGAATTATACTGGTTGAACTTAAATTGTTTTTTTTTTATTCTATTGTTTTAGAAGGGGGGAGGCCTTTGCCCAGCAGTGGGACACAATGGGCTCATAATAATAATAATAATGTACCGCAATGTGGGATGTTGACTCGACGATCATTGTCCCGATAGTCGTTTCGGCGAACGGTCTTATAGCGAAGAGTCTCGACAAACATCTTAAGAGGCTCTCGCTAGATGGCTGGATCAAGGGTCAGATACAGAAGGCGGTACTCCTGGACACGGCGCACATCGTCAGGAGGTTCCCCTCTCTGCAGCCCTAACCACCGGTAGCCTGGGCCCCGCCCCGCTGCCGGCGGCACCCTAGGTCAGGTTTTTTATAATGTATCTATATTTTGTAATTACGTTGTTGTATTTTACTTTTTATATAAATTTATAGTAAAAAAAATTAACCTAAGAAATTAAATGAATATACGAAATAATAATAATATTGTTTTAGAATCAGTTCTTACTCTGTTTTTAGGGTTCCGTACCCAAAGGGTAAAAACGGGGCCCTATTACTGAGACTTCGCTGTCCGTCCGTCCGTCCGTCTGTCACCAAGCTGTATCTCAAGAACGGTGATAGCTAGACAGTTGAAATTTTCACAGATGATGTATTTCTATTGCCGCTATAACAAAAAATACTAAAAATAAAATAAAATTAATATTTAAGGGGGGCTCCCATACAACAAACTTGTAATAGCTTATGGTACGGAACCCTTCATGCGCGAGTCGGACTCGCACTTGCCCAATTTTATCATGTGGATTAGCCCAATATGCCAAAGTGCCTCATCCTTCCACGTTCCTGCCTTATGTGTTGTATTCTTCCACGACCTAGACCATTATTTCAGGTGTACGTATCTCGTATACTTTGTCTTAACAACCAAATCTATCCTCATATATTGCCCATGCTATATATTTACAGTCGACTCTGCTAATCTTGTCTCTTAATTTTATTCCTTTTTTTTCTTCATATCATCTTTCACTCAATCTCTTTGACTTTCTTCTTCTTTAATTCTTAACTACGCACATTCACTCTCGCGTTTTTCTCGTCACGCGATTCGTTTTTTCTACGCACAGAGTGCTCGTCGCTACTTTATGAATAGATAAATAAAATTAAGTCTAGGAAATACAATACACATTGGCATTTATTACGAATGTTGTTATATTTAATGGTGCAACTCATAAATAGATCACACAGACATAACCTAATTTGAAAACACCATAAACCATTACGATATCGATAAAACAAAAGCTACGAGTATTTCTATCATCAAAACTAACAGTTCATATGCACAGTTAAACCAGAAATGATTACGCCATATAAGGCGGGGCCACACGATCAGTGTCATGTAGGGCCTCAGTGGACGCGAGAAGCAGAGCGTTCGGGGATCTGGCCGCGCGGCAAATGGCAATATAATGATGGCATTTCATTTGGCGTTGCGTGTTTGCCTAATTGCCTTATTTGGCCAAAAATGACCATGTGTAATTTAAGATTTATTCGTCTATATTTGCCTAATTTCAATGGTCAACTATATGTGACGACATTTGCAATTTTCACCGTGAAAGTGCATTTAAGTTCATACATTTTTTATATTTTTTTATTATTATGAGTATTCTAAAAACAATATCAAAATTAGTTTTTGGATTAAAATAAAAATCATATAGTTACCAGATATTAGTTTTTTTTTTTGCATATTTAATTGAGCTAATTTTAGTCATAATATATTCGTAGCCTTCCAGTGTGACGTTACAGTATGTTGTATAATTCAACATCAGCCACACCCTTATACCGGCGCTTTGATTTAAAATACTTCCTTTAATAAGGGTCTGTATATTTTTATCCATCGTATACAGTGAACATGCATCGATTGCATTTGTTTAGCATGATCTCATAGATGTCACACCACTCGAGTGACGTATGCTTCCTCAGATTCATATTATAGGGCTTTAGTGTACGCTTGAGCTGAGCGTGCAGCGGGGCGAGCGTGCACTCAGGCCGTACACGGACTAAGAAGCGGGAACAAACTTCCATCATAGGCGTAAGATCTGATATGCTATTTTGGCTGGCCGTGTTGGCATGACAACAGAAGTGCGGCGCTTTGATTTAACACGCGCCGGCTTTGTAATGTAAATAATGGGTACCAATATGTAGAAATTGGCGACGCCTTCTAGGGGGTTAGGCAAGTTGCGCACTGGTGACACCAACGAGCGGTAAGACTGTTTACTTTGGCTCCATTTTTTAGTTTAGTTCTCAGGAAATCGTGCATAGAAAACGTTATGTATTTGCAAATGTTTCATAGAATGATTCTTTTCATAGACATATCATTTCATTGAAAGCATTTTTCTCTGTAACCAGATAATATTTTGGAATGTTATAAAATTAAAAAGTTCTTCAAGATTTATGAAAAATTTACGATTTCAGAGGATTTAGGATGTCTATGTAGTATGTAATGAAGCATTCGAAAGGATTGTCTATAAATGAAGAGGATCTCAATTAATTCACATGGAAGCTCTATTATAAATTATCAAGGATGTCAGTCTCCTTCATGGCAAGACAAACTTACTACAGACTACTACTACCTACTAACCAGTCCGCACAAATTCGCCAGCTCCACCTTCTACTTTTGTTTAAACAAAATCAACGCGCGTTCGTAGTCAATCGTAGTAGGGCGCATCGCCACCGATTGTATGTATGTATGTATGTAAACACTTTATTGTACACAAAAACAGAAATACATTAAAACAAAAGAAATACATGTACAAAGGCAAACTTATCCCTTTAAGGGATCTCTTCCAGTTAATATATTGCAATTTACGCAACCAACCAATCAAATAAAAATGACTTTTTGTTGTACTTTATCTCTGTTACGTTACGAGTAAATTGCGTAAAATTAAGAATATACTGCTCTGGCTCTAGCTAGTTATAATAAAACGCAACATGTGTACACTCGGCCGAAATATCGACAATGGCAAGACGAATGCGGGCGATAGCAAAACGATATCGCCCGGAGAGCGATTTAAGGCGTCCCGCTCGTGAATATCGGCTTAATGTCGAAATGTGTGTTATTTGCAACCGTAATCCAGGATTACTAATCCTATCCATTGGTAAATTGACTTTCTCTGGGTCGTATACTTATTGTTGTATTGTTAATTCTAAAGCAGCGTTGTCTTTATACTTTTACCCGAATTTGAATGCTGAGATGGTCGAGTTTATCACACGATAAATAAAGAACATAAAGCAATGCTGATCGGCTCTCCTGATGATGAATTGCGAACCGATTCGAAATATGTCGAATGATATTCAACTTCTACGACGTGAGTGAACCTTTATATATATATATACTTTCTTTCACCTGTCCCAGTGTCTGTAATCATTTAACCAAATCTTGCAAGTAAGGTTTGAACCACTTCCCGGTGACCGATCGATCTCGGTATAAGTACTACCTTCGTAACTTCGATGGCAATAAGTAATATGATACCATGAAGCTGGTTTGAGTAAGGAGCTGAAAACTGGTCATAGAAAAGCTGTCTAATAAGACGATGCAATCCTACCAAGTTAAGGCACTTTAGAATCGTCTCGGTGATTAGTTGGCGGATGTTCAAAAAACTTGTCACAAAAATTTCATTTTTATCAAATACTTTTTATTGGCTTGCCGTATGACTTTAGCACACACCCCGATAAATAATTACAGTTACACCAGCTAAATAAGTACCCTAACATCTTTTTTGCGCCACTCAATCTCTGAAAACCAGCGCCATTACTGTTCCGTCTCGCATATTCCGCCACAAAAAGGCAACAACGATAAAAAGATAAGATTTACCCACACAATTAATCATGGAAACAAGCCCAGTTTCGCGATTTATGTCTGGTGGAAACATTACGGGCTCGGCAAAGCGGAAAAAACGGCTTAGAACGACGATCGTTAGATCTAAATAGGATACGACATGTTTAGACATAAGACAATCAACACGTTATTACTTTTTAAGACATCAGAGCCTTACCAAGCTGGCTAGCTTTAAGGTGAACCTACACACTTATATCTGATACTCTGGCGCGCGAAAAGGCACTAAAATACATCTGAAGAAATGTCCTTCTCCTCGCGTCGATGTCCTCATTGCTGAAGTGTGTGATTCGTTGCTGGGTCACTATGCGTCTGACAGTGATTCGCCACTTGGACCTGTTCTTGACTACATGGAGTGCGTTGTGTAGCTTGGTGTCCAAGTGATTAGCGGGTTTGGTCAAGTAGAGATGTATTTCCCCATATAATTCGGGAAAAGTTCTCAAGAACAGCACATCTCTACCCGTGGGTTATTTCCATAGATCTTGCCAGTAGTCATGAGCTGTTGCAAATTGCGTCGTTAATCCCATTATTCTTCGCAAACATATGGTGAAGCGACGGGTTTAAAATGAAGTTTGCAAAATAAATTATTGTCCGCATAATTATTTCAATTTTAGCCGTGTGGTGCCGGCGGAGTAGAGTAGCACCACCCCATTTCTTCCCGTGGGTATCGTAGAAGGCGATTAAGGGACCATCCGAGAGGTGGGCAGCAGCGCCTCTTGTGTAGACAACACAGTCCACATAAATACACTGCGGTCACCAACCCGCCTGCCCAGCGTGGTGACTACGGGTAATACCCTCTATGGTTAGACACAAAAAGAAACGGCCCCCAGTTCCCGGCCGCCCTACTATTCCAGGTCACGGCAGCGGCCTTGGTTACGGTAGGGTAGGGGGTGCTAGGAATTCCCGGGCTACGGACGGCTGCCAACAATTGACCCTGGCTACATATAACGGACGCAGTCTACGGCTGGACGAAAGCCTCCAGATCCTTGAAGTAGAGTTAGAGAAGATACGATGGCATGTTCTCGGGTTATCGGAAGTTCGTAGAGAGGGGGAGGACACGATAACCCTTGAGTCGGGCCATCTATTCTACTTTAGGGAAGGGAGCCAACAATCACAGGGTGGCGTGGGATTCCTCGTCAACAAAGCCCTCCGTGACAACGTGATGGAGATCTGCAGCGTCTCGGCACGGGTAGCGTACCTTGTACTGAAACTGACCGAGAGATACTCTCTCAAGGTCATACAGGTATATGCGCCGACGTCGAGCAGCTCAGATGAGGAGGTGGAGGCCGTTTACGACGATGTGTCAAAGGCCATGAATCGTACCACCAAAACCCATTATACCGTTGTCATGGGGGACTTCAACGCCAAAGTGGGAAAAGAATGCGGTGAATCTTGTTTGGGACAGCATAGCTATGGGCGCAGAAACCGTAGGGGCCAAATGCTGGTCAACTTCCTTAGCATGCAGGGGCTGTTTTGTATGAACACCTTTTATCAGAAAAAGCCCCAACGGAAGTGGACCTGGAAGAGCCCCGACGGTGTGACGAAGAACGAAATTGACTTCATCATAGCCGACAAGAAGCACATATTTAGGGATGTCTCAGTGATCAGCAGGTTTAATACCGGTAGCGATCACCGGCTTGTGCGAGGCACCCTAAGTATCAATTTTAAGCTCGAACGTAGTCGCATGGTGAGGTCTATTCTTCGTCCAAATGTGCCCCAAGCTGGACATGATGCATTCCAACTGGAATTGACAAATAGATTCGCCGCACTGGAGACCCCGGCAAATGTTGACGAGAATCTGGACGGCTTAATTGGGGTGATACGCGAAGTGGGAACGAGGCACTTTCGGAAAAGGCGGTCAGATAGGAAGTCCAAACTTTCTAGCGAGACCCTGGATTTGATGCGATTTAGACGTGAGACACCAGAGGAAACTTTGTCAGATCCCCAGTCACTCCACAAGAAAATCAGGAGCTTGGTGAGACGCGACCTTCGCAGCTGGAACACTCGCCTAGTACACGAGGCGATCGAGCGAAATCGGGGGTCGAAGGTCTTTACCAAGACACTGGGAAGGAGTCATCTGACAAAGTTAGCTACCTCGAATGGTGAAACCGTCACATCAGTCCCGGGGATACTGGCTGAAATTGAGGACTTCTACGGACATCTGTATGCTTCGCATGCACCGAAGCCTACAACACCTGACGCGAGAGACCCTAGAGCCCCACTTACCCGCCACTTCACTGAAGATCTCCCAGACGTAGATGTCGACGAAATCGAGGCGGCTCTCAAACAGCTTAGTAATGGGAAGGCTCCCGGTGAAGATGGAGTAGCCTCTGAGCTCCTCAGGGCTGGGGGTAAACCTGTTCTTGGGGAGTTGAAGAGGCTCTTCAACTCTGTATTAACCAATGGGACTACCCCGAAGGCGTGGAGCAGAGGTGTAGTGGCATTGTTTTTCAAGAAAGGAGACAAAACGCTCCTTAAAAACTATAGGCCGATCACGCTTCTGAGCCACGTCTATAAGCTGTTCTCGAGAGTCGTCACGAATCGTCTGGCATCAAGATTTGACGCCTTTCAGCCACCGGAACAGGCTGGGTTTCGTAAAGGCTATAGCACCGTGGACCACATCCATACTGTTCGGCAGGTTATACAGAAGTCCGAGGAGTATAACCAACCGCTGTGTATAGCGTTTGTGGACTACGAGAAGGCCTTCGACTCTATCGAAACCTGGGCCGTTCTGGAGTCTTTGCAGCGATGCCAAGTCGACTGGCGGTACGTGGAGGTGCTGAGAAGTCTCTACCAAATGGCGACTATGTCCGTCCAAGTGCAGCACCACAGAAATATATCAAGATAGAAGGAAAGAGTTCAGCGATTTGTAGGAAGACCGAGCGTGTAACATTTTGCGTAGGTACTTTGACGTCACGAGCGTAATTTAGTGATGGGAAACATAAGCCGCGCGAAAACGATTCAGAAACATCGATTCACAGATCGATTCGAACACGGCACCGATTCTATGCATCGCCACCCCCACCGCACCGCGCCGCGGCCCAGCCGCCGTCACAAACAAAAACAGTCACAGTAATATTTGCTTTGCACTAAGTACTTACATTATATAGCTGTATAATAATATAAGAACGTAATTATCATTTCCTCTGTTTTCAAAATCGATTTTAATCGAATAACAAAATCGCAGTGTACAGCAACACTATTCTTACTTTTGACAGAAAAAATGAGAAATCGACCTTAAACGTGACTCGACAGTTTGAATAGCATATTTTTACATCGCTGGCTTTGAATGCACGCCAAGGTTGGCTCGTCAAATTAAAGCCGCAATGGAAAGCTAGCGTTGGACACAACCGCCCGCTTCTGTTTTGATGAAAATAATAAAATAAATAGTTTTGTAATCAATAACAGATATTTAAGGACAAATTGTACATACCAATGAAAGGAAATACCTCGATTAACAGCTCCAATTTTATTGGAAGTGTTTGAACAATTAATTATTGCGCAACAAGCCATTTTGTTTTTAAGACCTGACGTCGCACACAGACCGCGGTCGGGAGCTGACTAATGTTCGCGGCGAGCAAAGTTGACACCGTGTCAACATTTTGCCACGCAAGGTACGTACACTCTTTCCTTCTATCTTGATATATTTCTGTGTGCAGCACCACCAAACAAGACCCATCCAGTTGCTCAGAGGTGTAAGACAGGGTGACGTTATTTCCCCGAAACTCTTCACCAATGCACTGGAGGATGTCTTCAAGACCCTGCGGTGGAATGGAATGGGCATCAATGTCAATGGTGAATATCTCACACACCTCCGCTTTGCTGACGACATAGTTATAATGGCAGAATCGCTGCAAGATCTGCAGGAAATGCTGTCCGGTCTTAATGCTGCCTCGAGACGCGTTGGGCTAGGGATGAACTTGGACAAGACTAAGGTCATGTTCAACGAGCACATCGTCCCTGTGCCCGCTTCCGTCGAAGGTGTAGCCATTGAAGTTGTCCAGGAGTACGTCTACCTAGGACAAAAGTTACAGCTGGGTAAAGACAACTTTGAGGGTGAAATCGCCAGAAGAGTGCAGCTTGGCTGGGCAGCATTTGGAAAGCTGCGTCACATCTTCGAGTCACCCTTGCCACAATGCCTGAAGACCAAGGTATTCAATCAGTGCGTCCTGCCGGTCATGACATACGGAGCCGAGACGTGGAACCTGACAGTGAAACTAGCCCACCGACTACACGTCACACAGCGAGCTATGGAAAGGGGTATGCTCGGAATCTCGTTAAGGGACAAAGTCCGGAACGAGATTATCCGACAAAAAACCAAAGTCACTGACGTAGTTCAGAAGTGTAGCAGACTGAAGTGGCAGTGGGCTGGTCACATCTGTCGCAGAACCGATGATCGGTGGAGTAGACGGGTTCTCGAGTGGAGACCACGACTCGGCAAGCGTAGTGTAGGACGCCCTCCGGCCAGATGGACCGACGACCTGAAAAAAGTGGCTGGTGGTGACTGGATGGCGAAAACGGGAGATCGGGCCATGTGGCGAACCCTGGGGGAGGCTTACGTCCAGCAGTGGACTGCAATAGGCTGAAATGATTAATTATTTCAATGATCATATGTTTCAGCTCCGTAACTGAATATGGAAAGACGAGGGTATTCACCAGCTTGACCATAGATTTGCGTGTGATGTTGCGATTCTTCCTTTTTTGAAGCTGAGCTGGGACATAGCAGCTTTGGCCATCCGAACCGTCTCTTTATTTCTTTTTTGCATGAGCCGAAGTCACGTATGTTAGCGCCCAGTAGGTAAATAAAATCTTCCACCGTTTCAAGGTCAAGAACTCCGGTGAAGTATATGAGGAATTGTTTGATCCATTTACATAGGTATTTTTCCCAATTAAATTAATTTAACCAATCCATCTACATCCTTCCTGATATGGTGTCTATGCCCTCATTTCCTAATAGGTAGTCAATAGATATTCCATGAAATCACCGCTGAACTGATACCGTTTAAATGAGAATTCTTCCGTCTTAATGAGCTTGTAATGGGTTCTGGATTTATGGTCTGCAGTTAGATGGTCCGTGAAAATTTCCCGACAGTCTGCCAGTGAACAGACATAAATATGCTTATGTTAAGGCATCTGCGGTGCGGCCATTACATCGGCGGTAAGCGATAGCACAGAGACACAGATATTGACCAAGCTACCAAAGTGAGCGAAGCACCTTCATCAGCTTGGGTAAAAATGTTTTCCAAAAAATAAAGAAATAAGTAAATACATTTATTCGTGATGTGACCATAATGCATAAAGGGTGTAACAGAAGTGATAAAAAAAACACAATAGGTAACTATAAAATCATTATGGCTGTGCCACGAAAAGATCCCACCTCAGCAAGATGCTAGCTCGAGAGCCAGCGCTGATCTTCTGGTGGGACCATAGATTTCGTATGTCCGGATATCCAGAGGTCCGTATAGTAATGTACGGTTACATGTCTACCTTCTTTTTATAGTTGAGACAAGATTGTTTATTTACAAGAAAACATTAAAAAAACAAATAAACTTATACTAAAAGGTGGCTAAAACTATTATAAAGTATTATAAAAACAAGGTCCTTTTGGCAGCGTGCCCATCACACAGGCAGCATTCCCGCGCTGTATTGCGATGGCAATTCTTTGCGTGAGAAAGCTGCCTGCGCGAGGTTCACCCGTTGCCTCTCTTAGGCGTTTGCTTAGCGCTTTGTGGAGCCCACGCGCAGCCCTACCCCACGGACCTAGTGTCTCGACGCCAAATGGGATAAACTCGTACTGGGCGCCGAGACACATATTTATTGCATTTAAAATTCTCCCGGGCGTCAGCCGCCGCTCCGGCCGCTTTGATTGTTGCTGAGAGGTAGGACGCCGCCCGCGTATCTGCGCAGGTGGTGTCCCACACCAGCGCGCGGCCCATTCTCCAAGGGATCAACAACATCCCGTCAGGGCGCTTGCCATCGTCCCGCATAGTTATGTATCGTTTTTATAGTTGTGTATATAAAACATTGCTGTATTCAATGATATCGACTGAAATAAGAGACGAGATCAGGCAATTAAAAACAGAACCTTGTTATAAAGAGTCGCGCACCCCGCGGCGCGCTTGGATTGATAGATCTGAGCTAATGGCGATAAACCGACGTGACACGCTGGGCCTGATGATAATGAATTGTGTATAACACTATAAATCTCTTCATTTACCTATACCCTGTTCTATTGTAAAAATTAAATGTCAGCGATTGATGGTATTTTATGTCTGTGAATGAATATTGATGAGAATTATATTAAAATACGAGTACCTACGCAGCGGATTTACGTATGTAGTAAAATTCGAATATCGTCGAATGTCGTCGTAATAGTGCTCGGTTGGCCGCCGCCGCAACCGATCGGCTCTCCTGATGATGAATTTCGAAACGATTCGAAACATGTCTAGACATGTTCGACTTTTATGACGTGATTTAACCCGTTGCGTAGGTTTTGTAATGTCTGAGACACGGTAGTTTTCTATGTGGAGTATTGATAATATTTTACAAAACATTATATTGGCACCACATATTGGCCCCACTTCGCCCGATGTTGAGCAAAAAGGGGAGCTCAAGTCGCAATGGAAACTGACAAGAAATTAACGCTATCATTTATTTATTTCTGGAAAAAGATGAATGGGTCGTCCTCGTACCACAACAAAGAGGTGGCGTCTACTGGCGTCGACTGGAAGAGACTTGAGGATACAGCGCACGATCGACAACAGTAGAAATCCTTCTAAGTGGCATATGCCCAATACCCCTGAGCACGAATCATTTGACGTTATTGTCGGCCTAGTGTTAAATCAAAATCATTCGTGCACCGAAAACCCCGAGGTATGCTGATGAGGGAAAACAGGATACCCATCATCATCATCATCATACAATAAGTGTTTATTTTATTTAAGAGCTTAGAGTCTCCTGCTGCTGGGCGATGGTTACGAGATCTCATTCGATCATTCGATTTTATACAGGGTGGCGAAAAATTCGAGCACAGGTACCAGAAGCAGTGATTTAAAACTTGAACACGCTTACCAATGTTTCCCACGTCATACCCTGATATCTCCAGCAGTGATAAAAAAAAACGATGCTGCAAAGATGTATGTATGTACGTCTGCCCAACTCCTCTATTTAGATATTTTATACCTTATAAAACCGGTTAAGTTTTAACACGTAAAAATTGTCAAAACGGCCCGACATGTTTCGAACTCGTATGGGACAGCTATTCGTGCTGCTACGCGACCGGCCCACTGCACGGGTTTTCACTCTCCTCGCGAGATTTTTTTATGTGATTTTAAACCGTTTTTATAATTACTAAAGTTGTCTCACGATAATTTTAATAATATTATGCTCTATACGATTCCTGTCTGATTAAGCTCAATACCTGAGTTCTTCAGGCACGGGGCCCTATAAAGGTGCAAGAGATGTAATAAAAAGTAGGCTGCTAACTAAGTCTGTCCGTCACTTCGCTGACATCACTCACCACCCGGGGAGACGCCGATTGATAGCTCTAATGAGATATTAACTAACCAGGCAGGAGGCTTAATTTATTAAAATATCGTAAAACACTAAAATTGTATTGGATAACCAATCTTTTATGGTTGCGCAAAGAACCACACACAGATACAGATTCAATTATTAAATCTATATTGCACTAAAAAAATATCGTACATTATGGCGAACTTAATGCCATGAGGCATTCTCTACTTGTCAACCTTACATAGGTCAAAGCAGAAAATAATTAGGCGGTGGAATTATTACACATAAGTAACAACACAATTATTTTATATCTATACCCACGTAGCACACACGCTGCGTTTATACAGCCCTAATACGGCTTTTTTTAGCTGTTTAAGGGCTCTATAAACTCTTATGTTTGCTACTTTGGTACATTATGATTTTTATACGTTTTTTTTTTATTGATTATAGCAAAATGCTTTTTACAAGTCATAATTGTAATTATTCCAATAATATCGGCTACTCAATTCAATGGAACCTACACTATTACACTATAATTGTATTAAGCGGTTTACACCTTCACTGATTCTTTCATCGACGCTCCGCTCTAATAGCACGCGCCGACGGCTCCATACGAGTTCGAAACATATCACGCCGCTCCTGACAATTTCACATGAGTATAAACCGCTTAATACAATAATAATTAAATATGTCTCACTAAAATTTTAATAAGATCATTACACTATTGTCAGGGTTTTCATTAGGTATTTATATTTGTATAAACTGAAGCACGCCAGGAAGCACTTATAATAGAAACAAAAACCAATAAAACTAATAAGGCCAGAAAGGATTTATTTTACGGCCAGTAAACACCGTGTAATCGCGATATTAGGTTATCGGGCATCAGAACTGCCTATCTAGTCAGACCCACTATCGGAGATCGTATTTGCATACTAGCCCAGCCGTCGGCTCCGCTCGTGATTATTATTATTTATATAATCAGATCGGCGATATGAAGATTATTTGCGGCCTGCGGGTTAACAGCGATCTTTGAGTTCGATTCTGGATAGCACCGAAAATGTATGGATTTAATTTACATGAGGGTATGTAGAGCGGGTTGGCTATCTTTGGAGACTTTATTGGATTCTTGTTGAATATGGAAACCGTAGATTAGGTTTTGCGTCTTAGATTAAAAAAAAAATCCCCAGCACTCATACCTCATATATTTGCATTATTAAACATCATTAGCAATTTGTCAAGGATTTGTCATTAACGAAATTCAAAACATTGTTTACCGGAATTCTGCTCAATCCTTCGTTCTTCTTGCAAAATAAATACCTACTGAATCCTATTGAAAAAACTTGACTTTCATCACTGTGGATATTTTTGACTTTATTATGCAAAAAATACTTGAAATTTCCTGAATATTTAGTCCTGTTTCCTATTTGTTTACATCAGTGACATTCACTTACTTTCAACGTCAGTTACAAAACATTTGTCGTCACCAGTTAAATGAATTAATACCACTAAAAATCCGCATTATGGCGTGGGTTGAAAAACACTGTGGGGCTATAACTAACAACCTTAGCTTAACTGGAAAGATAGCCTAGCACATTTTTTTTTTCATACAGCTTAGCTACGTAGCTTACCACCGGTAGCCAGTGCATAAGGGCCGTTAACAGTTGACATTTTTATCCCAACGATGAGAACCATACGACCATACCTAATCACAGCTCTAGTACTCGCTATGCAAGCCGATCATTTCTTTCCTCCACATTACAACCAATAAAACAATTTACATTCAAGCCGTACCCAATACAGACTTTTTGCTGATCCTTTAATGTATGAGATAAACTATGGTCATATTATGGAAAATGCGCTGTCCCCTTTTGGATTGTTTTATGGACACTACGGCCATATTTCATTACTTTTTCCACCAGTTTGTGATATCTATATCTTTATTGATTGGTTTACGATGGGGGTTTTTGCGGTTACCGAATTCCTGTAATGCTTAAGCGTTGTTATTATTCTATACCGTTGAAAGGTCGATTATTATGTCTGTTTTTATGTATGTAGTTCAGAGGTATTCATAAATGTATGGAATTAGTGCTTGGTATGCGCTTGTGAGTGAATTTACGGGTTGAGAGAATGTAGGTTTTTGTAGTATTAAAAAGCAATTAATTACAGACCACAGCCATTGTAAACAACGTAATTTAAATAATACAATTTATATGTATATTATTTATTTTAGTCGTGATATTTCAATTTGACGTGCCATGATTTATTAACATCGTTGTGACGTTAGTTACACTGCGTAACTTGGTACCGCGTTTTTAGGGTTCCGCACCCAAGGGTTCAGTACAAACACTTCCCATCTTAACCTTAACTGGCCGGGTTAAGTAAAGTTTGGCCTTGGTATTTATGGCGCCGCATACAAATGAGGTGCAAAGTTAACGCAACCGATCACGTTTGTTGTATAGGAGTCCCACTTAAATACTTATTTCATTCTGTTTTTAGTATTTGTTGTTATAGCGGCGACAGAAATACATCATCTGTGAAAATCTCAACTGTCTGTCAAGGTGGCGGCACTTAAGTGCTAATTCTTACACAGGGATCGGAAATTCAGGTGGATATTTACCTACAGTTGACAAAATCCTATTGCTATCTCACTCATACCTCAAGCAAAGCCGCCGCCAAAATTTAGGTATAAAAGCATCCGATTTTCCGATGCCTATAACACTAAGCAGGTTTTACCTTATTTTTAAATATTTTCAAAACTACTCCGTGTAACCAAATAAATGATTTTGGTTTCTGTGATATGAGATGTATAATGAAAAAAGTTTAAACTTAAGACTATTTGAAAATTTTAAATTCACAAGATTTGCTTTAAGTGGGAAAAATATGGTTACATCTAGTTTAAACACACTACCTAACAATCCTTATTTACAACCAACAAGTATTTAGACTAACTAACTATTGTACATGCAACCATAATAAAACCCAGCCGTACTAAACCAACTTATAAACGTCGAATTTGTCACCACAAAAGCCCAGCTAGTTAAACTTATTGTTAATACGATAACTGGCATCATTATTCACAATTAACTTTAATGTAATCGCTTTATGTTACTTTAGAGATGACATGATTAAATACTAAGTTATTGGTAACCAAATGAGACTAAACGTTATTCAAATGTTAAGTTGGGCGCTCGAGTCGCGGCCGTCAATGCCGCTTGCTTTACAAATAAAATAGAATAGGATAACAATAGAATAATTTTTATTTTGCCAAAAGAAACGTTTCTACATTTAACATAATTTAACAGTGACTTCCACGGTTCCCCTCCGTTAGCCCGAAAAACTTTCATCCTAATTTCATTGGCCCTAATTTTGGTAACCCTAAAATCACTAACCCGAATTATCATTCATCCTAATTAATGAATAGCCCTAATTTCAGGATTCCGAATTTTCATAATACCTAATTCCTTCATAGCGAATTCTCACTAGCCCTAATTTGCACTTAGCCGATTTTTTTAGACTACTAATATTATAATACCTAATAATGCTAAAACCTAAATTTTATTAAAGCTATTTATCTATAAACCTAAGGCGAGGGCTGCTCTCCCTCCGCGCCTCCGGTTTTGGAATAACACTAGGGTAGGACAGGCAAGACCACGTGGAGTCGGAATTGCCATAGACTCAGGATGTACATGGGAATCTTTTGACGCTCCGCTCGCTTCGCTCGCTCCGCTATACATTGTCACAATAGAAACCTAACCTAACCTACAGTTTTCGGGGTTCAGCCAATTCGAAATTTTGTCCAAATCCGTATTTTCTGTTTTAACGTAAAAATAGGTTTAATAATCTTTAGTACTCTTGACATTTAGTGTCAGTAATGATTAGGTTTAATAATCATTAGGTGTGGTAATTATTAGGTTATTTCATATTAGTATTGTTGACCATTAGTACAAATCATTATTAGAGTATTGGATTATTAGGTCTAACAACTAATTAGGGTATACAAATTAGGTGAAATGACATTAGGGCTAATGAAAATTAGAGCTAACGTTGATAGGTGTAAAAATATTAGCACTTGCGTTATTAGGTCAAGTAGGGGAGTACCGACTTCCACACTAGGCATAGCCTGTATCGTAGAAGTCGGATTATACACGTCAGGTTCGATAACAATGCGGCTATTGACATGCCTTAAAAAGGATATTAAAACTAACAAAGGAACAATGCTATAATAAATACATTTATTTATTTATTGGTATTCAGGTTAACAACAGCCGTAATTATTATTAATATTTACATTAATTGGTTTACATAATATTAGGAGGCCAATAACAGTCATCCATTAATTACAGAACTTCAGATGCACTATTTCTGACACTAACAGCAGGGAGGAATAGATCCAAATAAATATGAATCTAGAATTCTCGATGGTGTAGATGCAGCACTACATAAGGTATTTAGTGTCTAGGCTTCTCATTAAGAATACATAAAATACTGATATATTAAACGGGCGTTGGGCCTTACTGTGTGGAGAACGTTTCCCGGGTGGATGCCCGGTAGCACAGCCTAGCTACGCTAGCTAAAAAAGGATCTAATTACGACTTGTAAAAAATTAGCTGTTACTAATTTCACTTTTCTAAGAAAAACCGTATCTGGAAAATCGGTTTCAAACGGATTACTTTTTATGTTATTCCTTAGTTATTAATTGCGCTTGTTGTAAACAATTGACTGTAAAACTGTTTTTATCGTCATCCAATTCATAATCAACGTATATGAATTGCAAGAAATTACACGAACAGTTTTAGCCGCAGTTAGTTAAGAATCGCTCGCGATCGATCTTTGCATGGCTGCCGCTTTCCCCTTTGTAAGCGATAACTCACAGACTTGTTGCAAATAGTTGGATTCAAATGCGCATGCATGCGTTGCGTGAGAAAAGGCGGGATTATTCCCACTCCAAATACAAAACGACTTAACTCACAGAAATGTGCTATGAACCAACAACGTTTTCGTTATAGAGTTTACGTTCGAATGGACGTTGCTTATTGGTTGAGCGATCGCCGCAGACCCATTGGTGTCTTCCACGTCCACGTAACTTTTTATAACATAAATAGGTGAAAAAACGTTTATGATTATTCTAACGTGATTACCTTCACGGTTAGAAACCTCGCACGTCTTAAACAACTTCATTTAAATTTTTCTTTATAACAGATATATGTAGATAGCTATAGATTTTTTCTTTACATTAATGTTACAAATTCATTTTGATTGATTGGCATTATCGGAAAGCAATTATTTTAGCATCGTACCGTATAAGGGCCTATACTGGTAAGAAACACAATCCATACAAATTCCAGCCAAATTTGTAAGTATATAGAGCATTATCTTCTTTTAAATAGAAAACTGACCTGATTGACTGATCGGTTCTCCTGATGATGAATCGCGTACCGATTCGAAACATGTCGATAAATATTTGACTTTTACGGCGTAACTAAACCCGGTTTGAAGGTATTTTAACATTATCTTCTTACAAAATAAGTGACATAAGTACGAATTTGTCTCTGAAAATAATGATTCTTTAACCCGTCAAGTGTCAGACCTCCCTAGAACAAAACACCGCGAAATGTCCCATACAAACAAGAAACGGCCGAATTTCCGCTAAAGATGGGAATTTTACCTACCCCTACAATAATTATATGAGATGTGTTTTATATCGTTAGAGAGCTAGATAAATTTGGAATTCGGCACAATATGTTATAATAGCCGCACTTACTTGTAGTGAGATGTAGATTTATTTATATTCCAAGATGTTCGTTTTCCGTCACATCCGTCACTAATGATTCACAATTTGCACTCAATTTAAAACCACATATCACATTTTACATACACTAAAATGATACTGGCTAGTTTATGCGTCAATTTTACGTAAATTCACTACTCAACACCTAATAATTACTTCACAACAAATATTTATTTACGAGAACGTGCGCGCACGGCACAATCTTGCAGTGCTGCAAATCGCAAACTGTCATGGCGGATTATCCGCGAAATTGAGCACTGTTTTAACAAAATCATAAATCTATCAAAATTCCCAAGACCTTACACCAATCTAATATATGAAATGAAATCCTGAGAAAGTGTGTTATAAAACTATTATTTGTTCGTAAGGTTTTGAACAATTGAAAATTAGGAAACAAATGAATTACGACGGCCATCATTGCAAAATTATTGCGTCATTCAAACTTGAGGACTTTTTTCACTAGGAAACAATGTCGTGCGGCTAAATTTAACATTAAAAACGAAAACCTTATTTAATTGCCAGTAATTTGATATATAATACATAATACAAACACTTTCCGTTTAAAAGATTTGGACATATTTATCACACGACACGACACCTCAAATGCATGTGATTTTCGAAATGGCGGACGAATTCCGCCAATGTAGAGAAAAAAAAATATTTACGCGTCACTACTGAGGATTCTGATTGGTTAAAAATTTAATTTGTGTGCTCTAATAGCTGTTGTTGGCTAATAAAATATTTATCAAGCTGCCACCATAACGAATCGATGCAGAGAAATTGTACCAATGAGCGGTTTGGGCTGTAGACTAGCGTGTGTCTACTGGACACTACCGGCACAAAATTGCTGTAGACTAACGTTAGTCTACAGGACGCTTGACGGGTTAATAATTCTGGTGTTAGTTGTAACTTATAAATACGTTCAAAATGGTTAAACGGATTTTGACCATTTTAAGAACAGGGATAGCTGATGGTCATCCAAAGATAATTACGGGATATGTTTACCCTAGTATGGTAAATAAAAAAAACAAACAAAGTTGCAGCCGCGTTCTGCTATGCCATTATATTCGTTGAACCAAACATTGGCAGCTATTGTTGAAAGGTTAATGGAATATAGGGATCCCTTATAGGGATCAGTTCGCATTCGTACATAATATTATTCTTTATCAGTTGTATTTTAAGAGGCCTTATTCCTTTTAAAATGCTGATTGTTTAGACATTTTTCTCTACGATCAAACATGTTTCTTAACATATTATTGATGTTACTACCTAGAACAGGGCTATTGGGATTTATTGGTATATATTTGAAACGTACTGTTTGAATTTTTCATTGATAAAATTCTTTTGAATTTTTCATTGATAAAATTGAGAAAATTCATGCGGAAAATTTGTTTTTTTCAACTTATTTACGACTGCACGTAATGAAAGCATAAAATAGCTATGTTACTACCTAGAACTCGGGGAAAAGTATTATTCACTTCAAAAAGTTGGTTGAAATTATCAATATATTTGTCATAATATGAAAAAAAATATTTTTAAAAGGAATAAGGTCTCTTAACCTGATACCAACAATGGAAGGTTTGTTTATTTTATAATAGAATTAAGTTTAGGTAATAGGTGTCTAGAAAAGTAATGCAGCTAGCTTGTTGTAATAAATAAGATATCAAACATAATTAAAATTTTAACTAAATAAAGTGCAAAAAAAGGATTAAGTTATTATACTTTTTCAATACATAGGTACTTACCATGAAAGATAACGGCAATTATTTAAAACAAAATAAGAGGTAATGGGTATATTATTTTTATCCTATAAGTACTTAGCACCTGTCCTCGCGAACATTTTTATAATTGAAAAATATGTTATTTCTTACGTTTACAAAATTATAAAAAAAACGGAAACATAAATAGACAAAATAAAATTTATATAATTATCGAACCTGATCACAAAATTTCACGAGAATCAGTTGAGAAATGCGACCTGTAGGTGAGAACAGACGGACATTTGAAAATTCGGAATTCGGCTATACGAAAGAATTTTTGTCAAGCTGAGCAAGAATCTTCACTCGCTCGTCCAGTTAAAAATGGTGTCAAGCATTTCAACGCAATTCATAGATATACCTGTATTTATACCAATAGGTATAAATAAAAGCAAAACGTAAAAAGATAAACTTATCAAGATCATGCTTCGGACATTAGACTGAATTCGAAGAATCTGGACAGAAGGATGACGAAGATGGCTCGAAGAATTCCAGATAGCACTGAACAAATTATGAGCAATGGTGGACCACATTCATTGGACTGCGATGGTATCGACACGTATAACGAGTCAAACGTACCGCTGCTATGGAAGCCGATTTTTAGGGTTCCGTAACTCAAAGGGATAAAACGGAACTGTACTGTACGGGAATCTTTGATAACTCGGGAGCGAAAGAAAACCAAGCAGCTAGCTACGGACTGCTAGCTGCCTAGACACGGAAGTGGGATCACCTCTAGTGGAATTAAAATTCTTGTCATAATTTTGATTGTCATAACTCATTTCGCATAATGGCTTTCCTCATACATGTTATTTGTCTTAAATTATTATTTGCATAACATTTTATATGTCATAAATTCTTGTGTCACAAAACTTCAAGTCATATTATTGAATGTCATAATAATTGATAGTACGAAGAAGAGTAACGCATAAATTATGGTTTTCATAATTAATGGCAATATAAATTATATAGTATAAGTTATATCACATGTACCAATCATAATATTGTATAACATTTGAAATAATGATACAAAACTTACATGAACAACAGAAAACAAAGAGGGGGGACGGGGGGCTCGGGGGGCGAAGCCCCCCGCATTAAGAAATCCTTTTCCACACTGACCTCTTGGTTGTAGGTTAGGTTAGGTTAGAACTGTGAACCTACAAATACGAACATCAGCTAGAAAAGTAGGTTAGGTTAGGTTAGGAACTGCGACCCCCTCAGAAATGAACTGCTGCCAGAAAAGCAGGCTGATGTTGAAATAAAAAATTAGGAGCTTGATATTTATGTTCTTCAGTATTATGCGAAGTATCCCTTGAAGCTGTAAAAAAAACTTGAGTTAACACTTAAAAAAACTGCCACTTATGCTGCAAAAAACGTATATTTCCACAGTCTCGAGAGAATCAAAGTTTATAGGGTATTTGCCGTTGAACTAAAACTATGAAAATAAAACGGTCTTATACTACGTACCTATAACTACGTATAGGGAAAAATCTGAAAATTACATTTGTAATTTATTCATTAAAAAAATGTATTTGTTTAAAGTACGTAAAACAATTTTCGAACGGTAGAATAGTAAGTTTATTGCTCAGTTCATTATTTATCGTTTCGTTAGAGCAATATGCAGTGCTTTCATAGTTAGAAAAGAATCCTCGATGCGTGAGTCCGACTCGCACTTGACCGGCTAATTCCTACTAGATTATACCCGCATCTTCGTCCAATCGGAATAAGACAAAGTCAAAACTTTCGTTTTTGTCTGCCATTGTTTGATATAACTTTATTTTTATCTAACGTAGCGTTTCACACAATGTAAAATATAACACGTTTTTTCCTTTGAACAATTTATTTCCTTTCATATCAATCAAGTTGTAAATAGGAGTGTACGTACATTTTTTAAAGATGTCTATCAATGTTGTTTTTTATTGGAATCAAATGTACCTACATTTAGAGTATTCTTGTGTCAGAAATTACTGTTAAAGTCCGATATTTCTACGCAGTGCTGAAAACGTTCCATACAAATGGCTAGCGGGCCGTGACATCAACGTCCTGTGGTCCTGTATAGATATCAATATTATATTATATTTGTTCTTGGGTCATGGATGTTATCTATATATGTATTTATATATTATGTATATCGTCGTCTAGTACCCATAGTACAAGCTTTGCTTAGTTTGGGACTAGGTCGATTTGTGTATAATTTGTCATTATAATTATAATTTTTTTTTTTATTTGTCCCTTAATATTTATTTATTATTTATTATTATAAATTATTATTATATTATTATTATTTGTTTCTCGTTATAGAGCCTCGGGCTCATACGTCCCGGTCTTTTGGAAGGCTTGCGTGGGGATATGGATCCAACACGTAGAGGCCCCTTGGATAAATTTGCTGTGGTTGTAGCCCTGCTGGGACCCGTTCCTGATCATATCAATAAGATGATACATCCATGAACAGGTCCCAGCAGGTAATTGTACTATTGCATTGGTATGAAAAAGAAAAAACCGGGCTATTAAAATGGAGTTTGGGTGGACTATTTATTTGGGCTATTACAAAAGAAAAATGTCACCCACCGTAACCATCAATGTGACTGTTACCTCTGGCGGGTGGTGACTCGCCCCTCACTAGGTGGGCCCCGTAATGCCATCGTGCAGACGGCCGGAAGCAACACGAGCGTGAGGGCTCAGGGGTGTCGAGAGGTGTGCTGCGCTTTCTCCGAAGTTACTCGCGGCGTGATGCCCTTTAACACTTCCACCCCTGGAGCATAAAGCTCTAACGCTCCTCTCTGGACGGCCAATGAAGGCAAGCCAGAGTTGAGAACCCTACGGGTCCTCTTGGGTTTCCACTCCGGCCGATGAAGGCACACCGGAGACGGGGACCCTGACTGACTCTCTGGAGATCTCGGGTCCGTGGGGTCGTCACTCCCCAACAGCTCGCCAAAAGCTTCCCTGCGGGCTATTATTATTATTATATTATGTTATGTGTATGGAAAAATAATTAACTTGCCATTTTGACCGTGAAAAAGGTCGTTTAAGTACATGGGTGTTATATAATTAGGTACAATACAATATTACTTTATAGTGGTTAGTGGGCCAATAAACTTACTGTTTAATAATAATCTGTTTTGTGTAATTTTATATTTATATATATTGTGAAAACAATAAAAAAAATGCTTTTAGATGACATTAAATTAGCGTATATTTGAAGTTATAGGTATAATATTTCAAAGCATGTATTTATATAATAATACAACTAACTTCTAATCATCCCTTAAGTTCTAACCATCATTCTCAGCATAATGATATGATGACTACCAAACGCAAATAGCTATAGGTAACTTTTATAAAATACATGAAAAACATTGTTAGTACTTATAATATTTAATCTTGCCCTCAATTTCCCTGGGATTCCATTATCAGAACTCAACATGATGACAATGGGACCACCTCAGAAGTAGGTGTAAGTATTTACACAGTAGATCAATTTCCTCTTTTTAAAGGTATTTTATTGTCGTTTTTTTTGGACTTGAAGCCATCTATCTAGAGTTTTATCTAAAAACTAGCCATTTAGACGTTAAAATGTGGCCGCTATACCACTTACAAAATAAAGTGCTCCACTGTACCCAACGTTGTTACCCTATACTCTTTCAAATAAAAAGAGAATGTTGAGAATCGGATACAACTGGCGGAATGATCGCGTAACATACATACAAAAAACATACCTATAGTTGAATTGACAACCTCCTTTTTTGAAGTCGGTTGAAAAAAGCCGGTCTCACACAACGTCACTTACACGGAGCTAAATATTCATCACACCGTAATGCGCAATTATCATAACGTGTTCACCGGGAGTCTGCTGAACCCATAAATTGTGTAAAGACTCTTATGAAATCATTCCGCCGGTAATCTTGGGGGATCAGGGTTGACACTTAGGAGAAAAAGCGGCGAAAATGTAATGTTCTGAGTAAGGTGCGTTAAAAGAGAATTACAAAAATAGAACCGACTTTGGAATGGCCCTGTATTAAATTAAGTAGTAACATTGATAAAATGTTAAGAAACATGTTTGATCATAGAGAAAATATGTCTAAAACAATCAGTATTTTTGAACGGATAAGGAGCCTTAAAAGCTTCATGCGTCGCATCTGTTTTCATAGTAATAATTAAGTGGTTCGGCACCGTCTTCAAAAGGTGATTCAAATGTAATGTGTACATGAACGGGTTTTTTCGGACTTTTCAGTTTATTTAGTGGGATCATTTTAGTTTTTTTGAGATTCGGTCCACAATTGGCGAATATATCGGTAAACAGGCTACAAAAATACATACAGTGAAACATACAACCTCCTTCTTCATTGGAAATCGTTAAAAAATGAAGCTAACAGCTGTTATCTCATGGAGAATCATCGTCAGATATTCACTCTCACGGAATAGAAATCTGTGCTCTGGCCTGCCAATTAAGGCAAAACAGAGGTAGAGACCCTGACTTTCCCCGGGTCAGGATTACCCCAGGTGCATTCATGTACGTAGGGTCGCCACCACCCAACAGCTTGCCGGTCGGGTCGTGATATCCTTACACCTAATATATATATTACGAGTATTATGTGTGTATGTCTTCTTAAAGAATGAAGCCCTATGGTATTAAGTCCACCTTTTGTACGATTTGTATTGTATTTGTGCAATAAAAATTAAATAAATAGATGATATAATTTATTGTTATATTTTTAGTATAATTTGAAAGACAAATTGAAAGGCACCGAATCATATCGTCGGCCGTAGGTTCAATTGGGGTAAGGGACAAAATACGCAAAATGAGTTGAATATACAGTTTTGTTCAGAATTTTCCGCTCTATCGAATGTTGTATATAAAAAAATCTAGCTTGAAAAAAGTGTTCCTTACCCTGCTGATTTTTATGGGTTCAAAATCAAATCTGACCCACAAAAACTATGTATTTGTTTTTCATTTTAATAAAGCAACATCAAATAGGGTATCCACTTTTAATAAGGTAAAGGTCTTTCCAATTAAGGAATTAGCTTTCCATGACTTATTTTTGAAGACAATCTTATGAAAGTGGCTTTTACACTAATGCTTTTTTTTTGCTTATGAATAAATAACACCCATTCCTTAAAATGATTGCACGAGCTTTGAAAAAAATGCTCCTTACCCCAATTTACCATCTTATATTTTTAACAGTGTGAACCTTACACCAATTTAGTTGACGATATTTAGGTTTGATCCGATTTATGTATAGATTTCGTGTCCGTTACGCTAATTTTCTCGTGAGAATCAATGAATTACTTATCCCTGTTACCTTTATATGGACTTTTTATTAAAACACTTGTGCCAATATCGGTTCAAGTTCAACTAAAGAAGCAATTTTTTCATCGTGTTCGATCCTTGTATCGTATGTATCTATAATATTAGTGGCTAAATACGCTTTAAAATGTATGACGATCACGGAAGTAAAACACCGTGTTATGACACTTCATACTCTCGCGGTTTGTACACATAAATAACACAAATCGTTTGTTGACAACCAAAACTCACTAAGTAACTAATACCTACTTAAATCAAAGATCGTATTTCAGTATCAATCTGCAAACCAAATACGAGATTTTGATTTTATTGGCGAAATTATAACGGTTATTTCTCAATATTTTTTATTTGCCTTCATAAGTAAATGAAAAGTCACATGTGACAATGTTTGTGACAAAGCGACAACCCTGTAGCCGGTCAAAACTAGATTATTATATCGCATGTTTAAAAACAGCAGATCGAGTGATTACGACAGGGCGATGCTCCAAGATCGGTATCGGTGTGACAGAGATAACGAGAGCTAAGCTTTTTGTTTGACGTTACCTAGTAGTAGTACCTTTAGTCTATTTCTTATAGCGTGCGTGTGACGTCTGTCATCTCAGTTTATAACCTAAATTCGATTAAATTGTACTGTAGCGACTGCCGGGGGATAACTTCAGTGGTTTATTAAAAGAGCAGCGAGAGGTACTTTAGATTACTTTATTGCCCGAAGGCCAGATAAAGAATGAATATATATTTTACAATTACTACAATCATTGACGGACGTCATTCGTCCATTCTGAATTTCAAACAATCTTTATTTCTGAAATCAGTGGCCAGGCACCGATCGTGAAGATACCATCTTCACATTTCCCGCCGTCTCGGGATAGACGAGGGACGTTCGTCTTACTATATAAACGCTAGACAAAACTACTCCTGCCTAACATATTAGAGGTCCCTACCTATGCAGGAATACCCATACATTCATACCCAGATGGTCTCTTGCTAAGAGATAACCAGGGTCAGGACATGAACAGACACTAGCCTATGGCATGTTACGTAATCTGACATGTTGTCTGACATTGGCTTTGCCTTGACAAAAAACCTGCTAAAAAGGCAAGGCACCAACTTATCCCGAGTGTTATTCGACTAATTAATAAAGCATAGACCATTCGATACATCAAGCTTCAACAATTTAATCGCCTAGTGTAAAACCGGCTAACCCGATTAAATCGTATCGAATGTTCCCACCTTAACTGCCTGGAGTATGACATTATGACACACGTCGCATGCTCCAAACAATTGTACCACGATATGTCACTGCCCTTATATTAGATGCCTGACACATTGTCTATGACACTTGTCTCAAACATCCATACAGAACTAACAAATAGTGACAACCGTCTATCACTATCTTTATATTAGAATCCTGGCGCATATATATTAAATATGCCCCAGAAATCTGTACCATCGAACCAATACCTTTTATCCTAAATAAATATCTGGAATTAATATTTCTACTTTATTCCAAATATTTTTACCAAACTTAAATAAAAATAAATTATAACCTCATAATTGATTTTACGACCATAGACCAAAGCAGTACACGTCGTATTGACATGTCAAAATGCTATGTCACTGTCGAAAAACCAATCATTAATAAGACACGAAACGAAAGTTAACTTTATTGAGACTTAAAAATTATTAAATTAACGCAGACGCAACAACAAACAAAAACAAAAATAACAATCTTCAGTCTGCAGCCGGCCCGATGCAGGCTACATGAAGTCCTTGGCACCACAGCCAAGACCTCATGCTCCTGCCGCCCCTGGAGGATGAATGCGTGAGGCATTCAGTCACACCAGCAGCTGAAATCCCGAGGAACTGGGACAGCTATGGCCCTTGCAGTGTTGGATTACATGACAAAGAAAAACATATTAGTATACACAAATTAAAATGCTGGAAATAAAGTGTAATAATAAACTATTGGAACTCTGTGAAAGTAATAAGTTAAAATTATTTCAAGCAAAGGTATTAAAAGTGCAATCAATTCAAAATGCAATAAATTTATAGTGCAAGTAATTAAAAATTGAATTTCCTATAGAAATATCTTAGAAATGCAGCTAATATCTTGTGGAAAGAAATTAAATTATATTTACAACAGTGACATTTGCAAATGCAACAAACACAACTGCATCCTTGTACAGTCAGCCTGAATTAAAAATTTCTGAAAAATAATAGTTTTATTATTTACACCCTAGAAATATATAGAACTGTTTATATTAATTAGGATTAACGATTAAAGAATTTCTTTAATCTGTTCACATGAATTATCACGTTCTTGGCACGACCATTAGGAGTGAGTTTTTGTACCACATAATTCAATGAAGACAATCGGTGAACAATCTTATATGGTAATAATTTATGTACAACGATTATTTATTATTTGTAGGACCATACTAATATCTAGAACTATCATACACCTAGCATAATTATTATGGGACAATTATTTACATCCTAATAAATACATATTCTACAAATTATATATTATGGTTCATTATTGCCTGTTATCTGCGTTGCGTCTTGGACAGCATTCATGGTGTCCATGGCGTTCGTCGGTGTTTGATCGGCTATCCTCGTACAGGCTTGCTGTTCCCGATGTTGCATTTTCTTGACGAGCACTCGATCCGGCACAGCACATATTGTGGAAATAAAATTTAACAAGCAACATATTATGGAACTAATGACATTGGTTGAAATTGATGTCTTCCACTCTTTAAGAACATTTGTTACATCATTTGACAACACTGAAACTGAATGTTTCTCACTAGTAAAATTGTATACTTTCACTGACAATTGCTTGTCTGATGTCAACAACGTGTGCTTCAAGCGTAAAGGAACAAATTATTGGGGATTCTTGCGATTTTCGCTGACGATGATAAAATTCTTGTACATTATTTTTGGCTCGACGATAATTCTTCGTTTAACTCTGATATAACATCCTCAAACGATGTCTGAAATTAATCTGTAATACGGTCCCCGAATAATTATACCGTAATTGCCATTTGTGATTATTTTATTTCGTATTTTCACACGGGCCAATATTTATACGTCGGAAAAGCCATTAATTGTGCTCGTCTCCATTTTCGTATGGAATCCAAACAAATCCAATGCACAAACAGATTAAAATCGCATGGGAAGAAAAATAATAATGGGTGATTCAACTTCGCGAAGATTCGTCAACTTCACCCGTCTGTCGAACTCGCTCCGTTACGGCAGTGCCGTCAGGACACAATAGACAATACCACACTGAAGTTGGCAATTCGCAATTGCCAAATGTGCACTTTTTCTTCTTGTACTTCGTGGGCGTATAGACCGCTTCGCTTCTGTACGGCTGCTATGCAAACCGTAAGCTTTCAGTACGTATTCGTAACAGATGCCCAAGAATCTGTGGACAAAATTAATTGGGAGCGGGGAAACTTTCAATACTCGCGTGACTCTAGTTAAAAATTTCGCAGACTCCACCAAGTGTGGCGACTGCCGGGGGATAACTTCAGTGGTTTATTAAAAGAGCAGCGAGAGGTACTTTAGATTACTTTATTGCCCGAAGGCCAGATAAAGAATGAATATATATTTTACAATTACTACAATCATTGACGGACGTCATTCGTCCATTCTGAATTTCAAACAATCTTTATTTCTTAAATCAGTGGTCAGGCACCGATCGTGAAGATACCATCTTCACAGTACTACTGAGATGACCAGTGATCGGCACTGCCCGTGCAACACCGCGGGTTTCGTATAGAAATATTAATTTGAACATAAATCAAATCCCGTGATCTTGACTGAAAAAAAAATGTTATATTTAGTGTTATATAATGGTGTTAAATTTATATTTATTACAAACGTTTTCGTATGTTTTTTACGCCGAAAACCGCGATGTTGCATGGGCCGTGCCGATCAATGGAGATGACAATAATATTATCATGTATAAAATGCACTAAGTGGAATACACTATACCTACACTATAACACAACAGGTGACATTGTTTAAATGGTTAATAAGTTATTTATAATAATAAATTTAATGGATATCATACGGTACGTTTATTTTAGTTCTCATCCGAATAAAATAAACGCTCTTTTTGGTTCACCGCGTAGTCATGTAAAAGTATCCTTTTATTATCTGTAGATACCGAGTTCCCTGGGTACTAAATTAGTTTAAATTGCCGCTGCTTCGGCGTGATCAAACTGCAGCCCACGCGCATAAACATACAATAATCAAAAATATTTATTTGTCCATTGAGTTAAATTCTGTCAGCCTTCCACTTACGTTGCATAAGTAGGTAATAATCTAGCTATGTGTTTACTTTATGCTCTGTATTTACAGGTACACAACGTGGACATGAACCTGTAAAAAATATAGTAATCCAACCAAAACAAAAACTTGTAATCAATAGAGGATTGATCAGGTAAGCAACAATTTTTTTTATATACCTAAAAGAGTTTTTCCACCGAGGAGATAGTAAAACGGGGCGGAACGAGAATTACGCCAAAACGGCTGAACAATTTTAACCAAATTTCGATGCAGGGATAGCTCGAAATCCCGTCTACAGTTTATGTTTGTTTATATATAGCTTTAGCGATAAGACCGCCTGTTGAGTACCGTTTTCAATTTGTTTATAATTGATTTCAATGCGATACAACAATACTTTATTGCACACCAATAAAAGTTTATAAAAGGAAACAAGACAAATACAATTTATAAAATAACGGTAGACAACAGGCGGTCTTATCGCAAAAGAGCGATCTTTTCCAGACAACTTTTGGGTAGTGAAATTGGTGAAAAATTTAACTTAATACAGAGTAGGTGCAGCAGAAGGCGATGGGAGTACAACATTAGATACTAACAGAAAATAAGTACGCATATGGGTAAATATAAACATACATAAATATATATACAAAAACTTACATACACATACAGATATATGTATATAGACACTAGACATATGAGAATCTTATATAACACAACGCAATACAGTCAGCGATGACAAAAAGTTTCATAAATTATACCAACAATTTTATTGTTCGAGAGATAGGTACTTAATGTTTTTTTAATCTTATTCTTAAATATTGATTTCTTGTGTTAATGTTTTTTTGTGTGCAATAAAAAAAATGTGGGCAACACCTACTTAAATGTATAATTACATGACTTGACCTACTACACTAGTGTCACTCACGCGGCCGCACCTGCCTTGGCACATGTATTGAATACATCTCCGTAAATGGCGCGAAGATTAAAGGAAGAAGCAGTAATTACAGAAATATGTTCTTTCGAGTTTCCACTTCCTTATAGAGTTGTGACAAAATACTTCGCCTCTCTTTCTATATTGAACACCTTTTGTTTATTGTTTTTACGTGTATATTGTGGCGTGTTTTATTTTAGTAGATTCCTTTTTCGGCTTTTCTTTTATGCACTTCGATGGATACTTGGATGTACTTAGACGTCACAATCCTCAAACGCAGTCAGAAGCAGTCCCGAGATGAAGACACCAAAAAGGAATTACATACATATTTAGTCTAATGCAATACAATACCAAATGCTTTATTTTGTCGCCAAACAAAGTTTACAAATTAAACACAGATACAATGATTTCAATAACGGTAGACAACCGGTTCTCTAATTAAATGTTTAATATAATGTTTGTCAGCGCAATACATTATATTATGCCTATTTATTTTAATAGTTATATTATATTTTACCGATTTAATTTTAATTTAGAATTATAATAGTTTATCCAACAGTTACATAATGAAAGGTCTTAAAAAAGTTTGCGTTCGTTTAATAATAGGATCATATGAGTATTTGAGGGCCAAATTATGTAGTTGCACTATTTTATCTACACATATATCCATCATCATATCATAGATTTTCTTTTTGTAGATATGAATTAAATACTCTGTAGTACAAAGTAACCCCGCGGGCAGAGGAATGAATAAGGCGACCTCGCCGAGATATAGTAATAAAAGACACTTAATATTTACCTACTGTACATAAAATGTCATCCTTTATTTCATTAGTATCATGCAACTGAGACAATATTACAATTATTATTATAGGATAACAATTAAAATGTTAGCACCTGAGAGGGATCATTGTGTATCCTATCTTGTAAGTTTCCCTTTTGTAAGTATCCTTTTTACGTTCGCACAACGGTACCAGTCGTTATTCGAAGCTATAGAATGTGATAATTGTTCATTGCAGGCCTAGGGCAAAAAGTCGCAATAAATGATATATATCGTCTATGAACTGTTATTTAAAGTGTTGCTTAAGAGGCCTTATACATTTGAAAATGTTTTTTTTTCATAATAACCACTTGCTGTGCTTCGAAATTCGAGCTGAACTCTATTTATATAATAAAATAAGAGCGTTAACAGGTAGCTGTAGCGGTAGTTACCAAAAGCAATTGAGTGACAAATCTATCGATAATTTCTACCAACTTTTTAAAGTGAATAATACTTTTCCCTGAGTCCTAGATAGTAACATAGCTATTTCATACTTGCATTGCGTGCAATCGAAAAGAAATTCAAAAAAACATTTTCCTGCGTCAATTTTGTAATTTTTGAGAAGTTATTGAAACAAAAAATTATTGATGAAAAATTCAAGTTGTAGATTTCAAATATACCACCAATCAATCGCAATAACCCGGTTCTAACTAGCAACATGGGAATATGTTGAAAACGTGTTCGATCGTAGAGAAAAATGTCTAGAACAATCAGCATTTTTGAACGGATGAGAAGCCTTAAAGGAGGCGGAACTACCGAGAATAGAAATTTGTGTGATAAAGCGGGTCCCATAAAATAGAGTTCAGCATCGCGGCAGACCGCGACGTAGATCTGCACCTCTAGTACAACCCCTCGTGGGATATACTCTCTTTCTATACAGTACTGTGAGAGAATCACGGAAGATGCTATGTTTACAGTCCGACCAAAAATAGTAGAAATTAAAAAGTGGCAATACTGTAGTGTCCCTGTCTAATCAATATAAGAAAATGGGGACGACACTACAGTATTGACACTTTAATTTCTACTCTTTTTGTTCGGACTGTAGATGGGCTGACGGCGACTTTGATGTCTTCCATAAGAACTAGTGCGATATAGCCCAAGTCCACACGTGGAATAAACGGGAGGCCTGTGCCCAGCAGTGGGAGCGAGTAGTGTAGGCTGTTTGATAATAACGCACGGGCTTGTCAATGGCAATTTTGGTGGGCACGGATCGATAATTCAGTTGTCGTCACTATGCTTCGCCGATAAAAAAACGTTTCACGCACGCATTGTTAGTTTGCCTATCTCCTTCGAATATCCACTCAATTGCTCAAAGGTTAACTGAAAGAGATCGCTTATAAGGATACGTTCGCCTTTGTACATCTAATATTTGTTATCATTGACCTGTTTTAGTGTACAATAAAGTGTCTACAAACATACAGCCCAACAGGGTGTGTTTCAGCCCACACCGTATTGCTGTTTTTGAGTGTTACTAATTTATATTACTGGTAACGACAAATTTTTGGTAACTGACGTTGAAAGTCAGTGAATATCACTGATGTAAACAAAGAGGAAACAGGACTAAATATTCCGCGAATTTCAAGTCATTTTTGCATAATGATTAAGTGAAGGATTGAGCATCCCGGTATACACTGTTTTCAATTTGTTTGATGTAATGACAAACCCTTGAGAAATCGTTACTGATCTTTAATAATGCAACTATATGACGTATGCAACTATGCACCATATTGACATAAGAAAAGCTGGTTTTTTTTAACATGACTTGAACTGTATCAGGGCTGGTTAGCCCTCCCTACCAGTTATAGTCGGACTTTGTGTGGGAGTATAACCCGCTAATGGGATTATCTCCGCGCCACAGGGGTAATTTAGGTTGGGGTGACGCGGGCGCACTGGGCGCATGGACTGCGTCGTGAATAGACTGAGCCGAATCAGTCTGACTTAGGGCGGGAGGAGAGGGGAAAGAGAATCGGGTTATGAAAAAGAGAAAAAACGCGAACTAAGTAGCGGTAGTTACGGGATTACGCTGAGGTGCCGTTCGGAGAATTCGCGGCGACCATCACTTGGAGAAAAGCTGTTTGTAGGGCCACTCTCTTTGGGCAAGACTGACGCTTGTTAGGCTATGCATAGATCTTTAATAGTACCTAAGCCGCTGATCTCGTGGCCCGCCAGAACGCGTCACGGCGAGCTCGCAAGCGATGCGCACTGCCTACCTACTTAAACCATGATTAATGTGAATCCGCGCAGTCGCAGAGAAGACTAAATACTGGATAAGTGAAACGGTAAATAAATGTAACAGACGACACGAGTCAGGGCAGCAAGGATTTTCTAGCGACAATGTTGCTATTCGTGGGCTTATCATGTTTCTAGGGGCTCCCTTCGGCTGTACAGTCAGCTGGAGGATTGTCATGTTTTTCTGCATCTAACTGTACTGTGAACTAAGTAGGATTTTTGTATTGTACCATTGATACAAAGATCAAAGCACGAAGAAAAATTTTAATTCGTAACTTGGCGGAAAAACTGGGAATCGAATCCGGTACCTCTGGATTACCGGTCCAACGTGTTAACCTTTCCACCATTCTAACGCCAAATATAACCTTTCGAATTTTTCCTTATGCTTTGTGTGCCGATCTTTGCATTGTTTATTTGAAAGGCTTTAGGATTTGTGTTTTATTTCACATCAAGCATAGGAGGCCCAGACTTTAATACATTGAAAGTCTAATATAAGTACAGCCCGACAAGCATTGTTACTGATCCTCGTCGTATTGTCATATTTCTTGTGATACAGTCATCATCAAAAGTAACTGACGATTTTAGTATCCAATTTGACATTAGGTAGTAGTAAAATTTTCTGCTACATTTGATGTTGATCATTACCTGTATAATGGCCAGGCCTCTTCGAAGAACTCTATGTATGAACGTACGAAAATATATTTAAATATAGGTTAAAATAAACTTGGAATATCGACAGGTAATTACAATCTCCATCGCGGATCGGAAGACGCAGCGTGGGACACAAATCGATCTAGTCCCAAATTAGTTAAGCTCAAGAAGGCTTATTAGGTTTACATTCTTAATTGATAAAAATATACATAAATACATAGAACAACCATGACCCACGCACAAATATTCGAGTTTATCACACAAATATTTGCTCTGGCCGGGATTCCAACCCGGAACCGCCGGCTCAGTAGGCAGGTGTTCTACAAACTGCGCCAAACGCGTTGTCGAGTTGGATGAGGGTGGCACACGACCGATCGTGATGGAGAACTTTGGGGCAGGCCTTTGCAGTGGGCGTCTACCAGCTGATATGATGATGAAATCCAATGTATAGCAATCTATAGGTATTCAGCTGTTACCCACTGAAAACGGAACCCTAAACTTAGAGACTCGTCGCAAAATTCCTAAGCACCAGATGCAGAGATCCTCTGACCAGATACTGCCTACAGGGCCAGATGGACCCCTCTCTGGCAAATACCTAATCAGCATCTTACGGGCAATTATGCCGTCGACGCTTAATTAGAGCTTAAGTAAAATGTAAATTAATTTAAATCGTTTAGGGCCGGCCGTTAGACAACATAGTACAGGCAACAAACATCTAGACATCTTCACAAGCTTGTGCAGTTATAACGGCAAGATTAACACCACTTAAGAGGCCTTATTCCTTTTAAAATGCTGATTGTATAGACATTTTTCTATATGATGAAACTTGTTGCTTAACATATTATTGATGTTACTACCTAGAAGAGGGCTATTGGGATTTATTGGTATATATTTGAAACCTACAGTTTGAATTTTCTTTGATAATTTTGTAATACTCCTAATTGACAAAATTCACACGGAAAATTAGTTTTTTCAAGTTATTTTCGACTGCACGCAATGAAAGCATGAAATAGCTATGTTACTACCTAGAACTCAGGGTAAAGTATTATTCACTTAAAAAAGTTGGTTGAAAAATTATCAATATATTTCTCATAATATGAAAAAAATAAAAATTAAAAAGAATAAGGCCTCTTAATTCCACACAATTTTTTGACAAAGTAATAGCGAACAACAGAATCAAAACAAGCGTAAAAAAGCTTAACGTAAAAAATTTCATCTGTCAAACTTTCCTTGGATTTTGTTATTTTTTGTTAGCGCGTTTTCGGGTGGCCAGTACGTGATTTAGAAATAAATGTATGCAAAGAGGATTTTGAGTGTTATAATATAAACCATGTATATTAAATAAACAACATTTTCGTTTGTAGAACGACGATGTATCCAAAATTTAATTTTTTTTCGAATTAAGGGGATTGATTTGATAAGAAACCATGCATGAAAGATCCTTTGGGAGATTTAGAAAGGATCAGGATTTTGCAAAATGATACAAGCCAAATTCAAAACTTGGAAAATGGTACTACGGCACGTCCATTCCGTTTGCTGTGGATTCGAGCTCAAGACAATCGAGCGTTGCCACGTTGTATCACAACAGACCTTTGCATCAGGAACGACTCAGAGCGAGGGTCGAGTCCCACTTCTGGGTATTGCCGCCCGAGTTCAGATAAAAATACTTAGCCTCCGAACACCAACACCCGGTCGTCGCCACCCCAAATTGAAAAAATAAGTAATATTTTTCCCGCTTCCTTAAAGTTGCCAAGTAGTCAAGTAGCTGAAGTCAAATCATAGATCAAAAGGCTTATTCAGAAAGTTTCCTAAACAGAATATTTGTTAATAAATTCACAACCATCCTTATCATCGTTACTTTCTTTTAACATACCTTTAACTTGTAAGTATAAATCTGAGATGTTAAGTCGTGCAAAGCCTCCTCATACAGACGATACATTTGAAGTGGCAAGTATAAACACTGTATACATTTGAAACTTCACTAACTCTCACCTGACTCACACCATTTAAACCGTAACATCACTCATATTTAACCAATTCTCAACTTTATCTCACAGATTCACAGTTGGCTTGCCTTGGCTTTATAATGGAGTTGTTGCATTTTCGTCGTGCTTGTTTTGAAGGTTTAGTATTAACTCTTCGCTCGAGGTGCGCGTGCGTCGGACAGCTCAATCGGCGCATTCATTGCGTCAACAATAACATATCGATGAGCGATAGCGAGTTGTGTAGCACTGGTCGCCGTCAGTCCCGTTATTCAGGTATTCCCTTGAATTCCTCGGGTTATGGAATGAATTTTAATTGGGTGGTACTACTCGTATTGCTTATTAATAAACAAGGTAATTGCTCGTTCGCCTTTTGTTCATCAATTAAGCGCTAATTTCAGCATACTTAGTGATATCGCCAAATAAGAGAGTCTCAGGTATATCGCCTTTAACTGTTATTAAAACGCTATGTTTGCGAATAGAATTGAGTTGCATAATATGACATTTCACGTTACCTGGTCAAGTTAATTTAGTTTGTACCATTTAGGGTGTTGCATGACGATGAGGCGTAAACTGAACGCGACCGGGTTGGTAAAGTAGCGATATAGTAGGTGTATCGCCGCTTCGGCGATATCTCCGAGATATCAGAGAGATATGTGGAATTAGGGCCCTCGTCCGTGCCGTGCCGACATTGCATTCCTTGAATTCCTCAAGTTATGGAATGAATTTTAATTGGGTGGTAAGCACAATTATTTACTGGTAATTAATAAGGTATGTTCGTTTGACGCTTGCTTATCAATCAACCGTTGAAGAACAATTACTTTTAAGCCAGTTTTATTTATTTTACAAAATGTTATTTACTTTATTAACGCTTTTGCACTTACCGTTAAATAAAAAAGTAATTAAACATTTCTTGTCTGATTAATTGATTATCAAGCATCTGTTGACGAACAAATTTTAGGGCACAGCTTGCAATTTTTGTACCCATAAATATTTTCTTAAATAGCCTGAAACTATGCAAATGAGTCGCCTTTTTTATTAAGAATTAAAAGGTTACAACCCTATTGTTGGGTAAAGTTTTTGGAAGAGAATTAAATTTTATTTTTTTCAATAGTCCTTGCTTTAAGGATCTACAAACTGCAGCTCTTTAATTTTTCCACGTCATGTTTTTTTTAATATTATTTTAATGTTCGTCATGAAATTTTGCTTTCTTTTTGGTTGAAGGGCTCTCTGCCTCCATAACCAATATTAAAAAAGAAACGGGTAATTGACATTTGTAAATAATCGATCTATAACTTCTTAGTTTTTAGGGTTCCGTAGTCAACTAGGAACCCTTATAGTTTCGCCATGTCCGTCTGTCCGTCTGTCCGTCCGCGGCTTAGCTCCGTGATCATTTGTACTAGAAAGCTGAAATTTGGTATGAGTATGTGTATGTATCACGCCGACAAAACGGTAAAATAAAAACTAAAAAACAATTTTTTTTGGGGTACCTCTCGAACACCTAAAGTGGGGGTGATTTTTTTTTTCGTTCCAACACTAGTGTGTGGGGTATCGTTGAATAGGTCTTTTAAAAATAATAGGGGTCTCGAAACATTTTTTTTTTATAAAGTCAGCAGTTTCGTAAATATTCGCTTCGAAAATAAAAAAAATAGTGCCCCCCCCCCCCCCCTCTAACTTTTGAAACACGGGTCAAAAAATTATGAAAAAATTCATGAACATGAGGCCTTATAAGTACTTTCAATGAAAACTATATTGAACCAAATCGGTTAAGCCGTTTTTAAGTTATCGCAAAATTTCATAATTTTCTTAAAAGGACGTAAGTTGACTTCCAGAAGGTAATAAGTAACTACAGTTACTTTGGCGTTTACGACTTTTTTATAGAGCTTGAAATCTTGCTCGTATTTTAAGTCTATTGTGAAGGATGAGCAACTATGGAACCCTACACTGAGCGTGGCCCGACATGCTCTTGGCCGGTTTTTATTAAGTACACGTTTAGATTTGTTTTAAAATTTTCATGCATTCGGAGTAGCACTTATTTTCATAGAACTTGTATGATTTTGTTAAAAATTGATTATTGGTTATATAGACAATATAAAACTGTGAGGGCTAAAATTCTTGGAGCAATTCCGTGCCCATAACTTAAAATAAATACGCCTAAGTAGAAGGAGAGTCTTCATACAGATTTGCGAAAGATGAAGCCGATATTGGTTTTATGTCCGCGTGTCTTTGAACCAATTATAGCGACGTTTTGCTTGTGATATTGTTTAGATTCGTTTATTTATATACCGGGTGGGTCCTGTAACAGGAGCAATAAATTAAAACAGATTCTACCCCTCAAACTGAACAACATTTTTTTTAACAACTTTTTGAAAATAACTCATTTATAATGTAAACCTGTAAAATATAGTTTTTTCAAAGAAGCAATGTATTGCGAACCATTTGATATTTAGTAAAGTGACAGCTATATCAATACTAAGGCGATGTCAATGTTGCACGGAAAATGCTATTTACTTTATTTGAAAAAAATAACATATGAAAACAGTATTTTTTCTAAAGTTTCTGAACAGATGCTGTTCAGTTTGACGAGGAAAATGTATGTTTTAATTTTTTGCTCCTATACGTAATTAAAAGTTTTATAATGTTGACGTTGTGATAGATGCCTGACACGGACGAAACTAAATCCGTGACGGGCAGTGGCTCACCAAACCTGGCTTCACTTTCAAGGGCTGACTAGGTTTCAAGGCATATTTATTCTAAGTCACATCATCTTTACATTCGCCGAACCCGGACAGAGACTTAAAAAACCGGTCATTTGGTAGGTATACATTGCATTTTTCCCCCGGACTCGTCCGAAAATAATATACCTAAAAAAACAATCGCTTTATTTTTTATTCACATAAAAAGTGTTTGGGTTTTCTCCGGACACTTACTGAAAACCCCCCGCCCCAGTAAGATGTCACTGACACACTAACATACTACCTACAACTAAGCGCGCTAGCAAACAGAGGGGACCATGGATTGCACCGAAAAGAAAAAAGTAGTATTTCGGGCCTTTGTAGTTTTGAGGGCTGAGAGCAGCATGCGGCATGCGGCATGCGGTGAGATACCAAATCGTTATGTCATATTAAGACAGGAGATTTGTGGAGTTACGACGTTACGGTTGTGTGGTTGTGCAGAGGCACGGACGGCCCCCCGGACGGCCTAAACTAGGACAAATCCGGGGAAATCCGGACGAATGGCGGCCCTAATTCTAAGGCCCAAAAGAATATCCCAGATTGTCGACTTTAGCCCTAGCATACTAGTCGTCGCCCACGGCCGCACTTGCATAGATTCGGATTTATTTATTAGGCGTCAGCCCACACTGACTAGCGATGACATCCAACGTGGGTGCCTCCACAAACCTGTAACTATTCTGAGAAATTGCGCATTTATACCAATTTACGCATTATAATTGACATATTTATTCTAATATATATGACACTAGCATTAACCCGCGGCTTCGCTCGCGTGCCTATATAATATACATCATCCTACGGGAACAATACCACAGTATATATATGGGCTAAAGCAGTATGGAAACTAAGGCCTTTTTTGAAGATAAATACCTACGCGCTAGGGTTGTCACCCGCTGCCGGCGGCACCCTAAGTTAGATTTTTTAAAATGTTTTTAGATTTGTTTATTACTGTATGGTATTCTACTTTTTATATAAATTTATTGTAAAAAACCTAGCCTAAGATGAAAGATAAATAAAGGAGATAGTAATCGAATGAATTTACTAGTTTAAAACAGGCAGTTATAATGGGAAGTTTTTGTACGGAACCCTCATTGCGCGAGTGTCACTTGCACTTGACTTTTTTTTTATGTACACACCACAATGTTCATATTATTATATTGTTATCAATTTCTATATTGGTATCAATGGTTTAAATGTCATCCTTTACAATATTAATACTTATTCACGCAGTATTCGACGTGTTTACACACGTAGTCCACGGACAGTCGAGGGGTTAGGAGGAGAGCGGGCGGCACATGCGGCGGCGCCGGCACGCATCGCCATCGCGTCCGTCGGTCGCGACTCCCGAACATTCGATAATACAACGTTCGCGCGCACTACTCGTACGAATCGCTCGCGTGTCTAGCTTTTCTCATAGTCTGCCTGTATCTTGTGTTATTCTTATTTGCCCATAAAACTGTGCTGTGACTTTTATAAGAATTATAGTGTTTGCCACCATCACCAACCGTTGTTTTCCTGGACGCTACCCCACGATCTAACCTTAATACAATATATATTTTATACTTGTAAATTTACACCAAATATCACATAACATAAACAACCAAACGATTTATTTAAAAGGAAATGCATTTTATTTATTAACTAGCAAACCGTTAGGCTCCGCTCAGGTGCAATGCTAATAAATTATGCATGTAGGTATTATACTTATAAACCTTTATCTTGAATCAATCTATCTATTTAAAAAAACGCATCAAATCCGTTGCGTAGTTTTAAAGATCTAAGCATATATAGGAACAGACAGACAGGAAGCGACTTTGTTTTATACTATGTAGTGATAATAAAGCATTCTTACCTTTCAATATCATCAGGAAGTTTAAAAAAAGAAAGCTCCGGTTTTAAAGAAGCAGAATTCAAGCAGCCGTATACAAAGCAATACACTCGTGGCATCTTTAAAAAATCGCGGACAGCGCACGCACGCGCGATAAACACAAACAATGACCGGTCGTCTCGATGCGCCACGCGCGACTGACAGCACCGTGAAGTCCGATGAGACGCCTCGTAAACGCTTGCGTCTGTGTGTGTGCGCTGTTTCGACCGTTTGTTCGTAGTTTCCATACTGCTTTAGCTCATATATATTCTGTGACAATACTCTTTTTTTCAGGATTAAAAGTAGGCTATTTGTTAAGTTAGGGTATAATCTGCAATCTGCATTTCCCTCATGCATATCCGTCCAGCCGTTTTAGCGTGAAGAAGTAACAAAACATACACAGACTTTTGCTTTTCTAATATTACTGGGAAATACTTTTTATTTTATCATAACTCCACTTTATCAAATCAAACCGAAAACTCAAGCACTCAAATCAAGCGATCTCAGCTTTTACTGTACCAAATAAAGTTCACTTCAAAATTCATAACTCGAAGTGAAGCTAAGACACCGGGATAAGTGTGCATTTTATTTGTATAAAGCTTTTATAATGTCCCGAGCCTCCGCTTATCGATTTGGGATATTCGAGATTCGTTTAATGATTCTAAGCCATGTTCTAAGTTACGTAATGTTCTATTGTAAGATATTGAGGTTCTCTTCGTTGATGAATAAAAAATGTATTATTCTGAGCCAGATAAACGTAATTCAGAATTCTGAAATGACTTATTATTGAAAAGCTTGAATGTATTTATTACGGATGCAGGAAGTTTCCCGATCATTACTCCTCCCGTCCCAACGCGCCGGCCGCCTATAGGTACCGATTGACGACGATCGAGATGCCACCAAATACTATTTTTTTAATCTATTAGGATAACGCGGGTCTCTATTCATACCTCAAAAGCAAAAATCCGGCCAAGAGCATGTCGGGCCACGCTCAGTGTAGGGTTCCGTAGTTGCTCATCCTTCACAATAAACTGCTGTTTTGAGCCCGAGGTTTACGTTAAGAAAGATTTTAAGCTCTATAAAAAGGTCGTAAACGCCCTAGAAACTGTAATCACTTATTACCTTCTGGAAGTCAACTTACGACCTTTTAAAGAAAAAATATGAAATTTGGCGATAACTCAAAAACGACTCGACCGATTTTGTTCAATATAGTTTTCATTGAAAGTACTTATAAGGCCTCATTAACATGAATTTTTTCGATTTTTTTTGACCCGTGGTTGAAAAGTTAGAGGGGGGGGACACTATTTTTTTTGTTTTTGGAGCGAATATTTACAAAACTGCTCACTTTATCAAAAAATAATGTTAGAAGACCCCTTTTATTTTTACAAGACCTATTCAACGACACTCCAAACACCAGTGTTGAAAAGAAAAAAAAAATCACCCCCCACTTTAGGTGTTCGAGAGGTACCCGAAAAACATAAATTTTTTGAATTTTTAGATTACCGTTCTGTCGGCGTTATACATACACATACTCACACCAAATTTCAGCTTTCTAGTACTAATGATCACGGAGCTAAGCCGCGGACGGACGGACGGACAGACGGACATGGCGAAACTATAAGGGTTCCTAGTTGACTACGGAACCCTAAAAAAGAACCCCCTTATAGGATCACGTGTAGCTGTCTTTCAGTCCGTCTGTTACAATCGATTTGCTGCAAAACTACTGGACCGATTAAATTGCAATTTGGCGCCAAATGCTTTCAAGAATTTTCATGACCACAAATAAAATTTCAAAATCGGTGGCATTTTCGTAATTAACGTCCCAACAAACCATAAAAATTACACCCGTACTCATATTTACTCATTTCAACCCCATCGCACCCCAACAGGCGACCCGACCCGATAAACCATAAAAGCATTACTAATGGATTTTCAGACTTTGTCACCACATTTCTCCCTTTTAGGGTTTGAATTAAAAAAAACCTGAAACACGTGTTTACTCATTTATTGTTAGAAATACTCCTGTGAAGTTTCGAATAAAATAGTCTAACTAATCTTGTTTCCCCATACAAACTCTGGAACCCCATTTCGCCCCTTTAGGGGGTGAGTTTTGAAAAATCCTTTCTTAGTGCACCGCTTCACCTTATAAGGAACCTACGTGCCAAATTTGAACTCTCTAGAACCAGCGGTTTAGTATTTAGACATTTCAATCCCATTTCACCCCAACAGGGGAGATGGTAACTCACCTTGGATTTTAAAATCGTTGTGGTTTTCGTAATCAGCGACCTGATAAACCGTAAAAATAATACCCATGCTGATTTTCAGACTTTGTCACCACATTTCTCCCTTATAGGGGTTGAATTTTCAAAAAACCTGAAACACGTGTTTACTCATTTATCGTTAGGAATACTCCTGTGAAGTTTCGAATAAAATAGTCTAACTAATCTTGTTTCCCCATACAAACTTTGGACCCCCATTTCACCCCTTTAGGGGATAAATTTTGAAAAATCTACACCTTATAAGGAACCTACGTGCCAAATTTGAACTCTCTAGAACCAGCGTTTAGTATTTAGACATTTCAACCCCATTTCACCCCAACAGGGGAGATGGTAACTCACGTCCGCCACGTTGGATTTTAAAATCGTTGCGGTTTTTGTAATCAGCGACCCGATAAACCATAAAAACAATACCCATGCTGATTTTCAGACTTTGTCACCACATTTCTCCCTTTTAGGGGTTGAATTTTCAAAAAACCTGAAACACGTGTTTACTCATTTATCGTTAGGAATAGTCCTGTGAAGTTTCGAATAAAATAGTCTAACTAATCTTGTTTCCCCATACAAACCTTGGAACCCCATTTCATCCCTTTGGGGGGTGAGTTTTGAAAAATCCTTTCTTAGCGGATGCCTATGTCATAACATCTACCTGCGTGCCAAATTTCAGCCCGATCCGTCCAGTGGTTTGGGCTGTGCGTTGATAGATCACTATGTCAGTCAGTCAGTCACCTTTGAGTTTTATAATATAGATTAATACCTCGATTTGACTTTATTACGAAATATTATCTTTGTGTTCTCGCACTTCCTTTTTCAAAACCCATTGCGCTAATAGACTGGTGAAATATCTTGGAATATATTAATACACTCTAATAGGATAAAAAGAAATATGTTTTCTTATAAACCGTGGAAAAACCCGCGCGAAAAGTGCCACATTTAAATATACTTAAATGGTGTTCAGGAGCGGTCGTCTCTCACGTGTGTTACGAAATTTAGACGTAAGTAGGTATATAAAATTTATGTTTAAAAATAAATATTTCGCAAATAATAAAAATATCCTATTATGAGCTCACCAAATACATAACAGAGAAAGGCCAGCAAAAAGGCTCTGGAGCCTCTCCAAATTGTCATGGGTGACCAAAACTGACCAATTTTCTTCAAAAGGGCTAGTATCAAATAAATATAATATTGGTCATCATTCATATGCATAATTGGAATATATTATTCATCTATAATATTGAAATCCCTAAAATTTTGATAATTAAGAGAGATAGTCGGAATTTGCAGACACTTTGTAGTTATTGTTATTTATTATTTTATTTATCGTATGGCATTACGAAAACAATGTATCGTAGTGTAATCGGTCAGACCATGTAAGAGCAACGATTTCATACAGCCGAACAAAACCTATAAACCAAAAACAACAACCGTTTGTATCGGGATTTAATAAAAACATACAAGCTTGCACATTAAGCCACCTCGTCGCTCAATAAATAAATAAAAATGCCCAAGTTAAATATGGTTTAACGGCATTCCTTGCATCTCCGAACAATAGCGCATAAAATCCCTTTAAACCAATCAAGCATTTCCACCGATTTACTCCCATACAGCGTGCGTCGACTAAAACCGAACACGAAAACATCGATTGAGTTCATTTAATAAATATATCTTCCCGGCAAAAACGTCTCAAACGCAACATACATTACCTGGTCTTATTGAAATGTGTTCCCTTGTCCACACATTGAATGAATAATATTCAAGCGTTTTCTTTAGGTGTTTGCGGTGTAAATATTTATGTTAGGGAACATCCGACGGGACTGGTTTCTTACGATACACTTGGATGCGATGGCAATGGGCATTACGTGCGGTTTTAAATGGGTGTTACTGGGCATATAAATTAAACTTCAAATGACTGGTGAGATGTTAAGTGTTATTTATGCCTTTTAGAGATAAGTCACTAAAAAGTTTATTGTGATATACAGGGTGGATAGTTGAAATAGGATAGTTAAATCAGTAACGGTGGGTAGAGGCCTTTTCAAAGGTTACTAATCTGAAACACTCATTTTTGTTTCCCATACGCAACGTTTCGCCAAAATTTCATTTGTCCGAAAGTATTTTTTTTTAACTGTTAGTTTTTTTAGATTAATTATGAAACGAACCTAACCTAACGGGTTCTTTATAACGATGTTTATAAAATCCTGAAAATATTACGGGTTTCAAGTAAAAAATACTTTCGGACAATTGAAAATTTGGCGAAACATTACAGATGGGAATCAATGTTTCGGACTTGTGATACGATCCCCTTCCCAAAATGATCCATGACCATGACTCATGTAGAATCAGGTATATTATTATCGACATTATATTTTGATTTTATTATTATTTATTGGAAATGTTTATTTATTGTTTTAAATTCTATTTACTCTAAAAATTTGCATGCCTACACATAGGCTGAATACATGATACAAAAGTTTTGTAACATCTAATACACTGTATTCTGGCGAATAAAATCTTTGAATCTTTGACGACGCGGTTGACGCAGTGGTAGAGTTACACTACCGAGCGGTCCTGGATTCGAATCCTGGAACGAGCAATTTTATATATTATTATGTATATCGATCTACTACTCACATCACAGACCCACTAGAGCTTACTAGGTAAATTTGTGTGAGATTGTCCGATATTTATTCATGTTTTTATGTAAATATTTACTGGTATTATCATCATCATCATCATCATCTCAGCCATAGGACGTCCACTGCTGAACATAGGCCTCCCCTTTGGACTTCCATATAAACCGGTTGGAAGCGACCTGCATCCAGCGCCTTCCGGCGACCTTTATAAGGTCATCTGTCCATCTTGTAGGTGGACGTCCTACGCTGCGCTTGCTGGTCCGAGGTCTCCACTCGAGCACTTTTCGGCCCCATCGGCCATCTGCTCTGCGTGCTATGTGGCCTGCCCATTGCCACTTCAACTTGCTAATCCGGTGAGCTATATCGGTCACTTTAGTTCGTCTACGGATTTCCTCATTTCTGATTCGATCACGTAGAGACACCCCGAGCATAGCCCTCTCCATTGCACGTTGAGCGACTTTGAGCTTTGAGATGAGGCCGATAGTGAAAGACCACGTTTCGGTGCCGTAAGTCATCACTGGTAACACACATTGGTTGAAGACTTTCGTCTTGAGGCACTGAGGTATGTCGGACGAAAAGACATTGCGTAGTTTCCCGAACGCTGCCCAGCCGAGTTGGATTCGGCGGTTGACCTCTTTCTCGAAGTTGGACCTACCGAATTGGACCACTTGTCCTAGGTAGATGTATGAGTCAACAACTTCGGGTACCGAGTTTTCAACAGAGACTGGGATGGGCACAACCTTGGCATTTGACATGAGTTTCGTCTTGTCCATGTTCATTTTTAAGCCCACCCGTTGAGAAACTCGATTGAGGTCATCGAGCATCACGCTGAGTTCCTCCATCGACTTTGCCATGACTACGATGTCGTCGGCAAACCGAAGGTGAGTGATGTATTCGCCATTGATGTTGATGCCAAGTCCTTGCCATTCCAGGAGCTTGAAGGCGTCTTCCATAACGGCCGTAAACAGTTTCGGGGATATAACGTCCCCCTGTCTTACGCCTCTTCTCAATGGAATGGCCTTTGTGCTCTGCTCCTGAACTCGGACCGACATGGTGGCGTTACTATACAAACACTTCAACACTTCAATGTACCGATAGTCAATATGGCATCGCTGAAGTGACTCGAGCACCGCCCATGTTTCCACTGAATCGAAGGCTTTCTCATAGTCCACAAACGCTAAGCATAATGGCAAGTTATACTCTTCAGTCTTCTGTATAACTTGCCGCAGCGTATGTATGTGGTCTATGGTACTATAGCTTCTTCGGAAACCGGCTTGTTCGGGAGGCTGGAAGTCATCAAGTCTATGTTCGAGACGGTTCGTGATGACCCTTGAAAACAGCTTATAAACATGGCTTAGAAGCGTGATGGGCCTGTAGTTCTTCAATAGGCTATTATCACCTTTCTTGAAGAACAGTACCAACTCGCCTCTATTCCATGCTTCAGGCGTTTTGCCCTCGGACAAGACGGAATTAAAGAGCTTCTGGAGGACCTTAAGTACCGGTGTTCCACCCGCTCTCAGAAGCTCTGAGGTGATTCCGTCTTCGCCCGGCGCCTTGTTGTTCTTAAGCTGCTTCAGGGCCATCCTAATCTCGTACTGGTATTATACCCTACTGAAAATAAGAAGGTTATAAATAATAAATAAATAAATAAATAAATATCAGACAACCTCACACAAATCAACCTAGTCCCAAATTAAGCTCAAGAAGGCTTGTGTTATGGGTACTAGGTGACGATATACATCTATATATATAAAAGAAGAAACTGACTGACTGACTGACTGACTGACTGACTGACTGACATATCAACGCACAGCCCAAACCGCTGGTTCTAGAGAGTCCAAATTTGGCACGTAGGTTCCTTATAAAGTGTAGAGGTGCACTAAGAAAGGATTTTTCAAAATTCACCCCCTAAAGGGGTGAAATGGGGGTCTAAATTTTGTATGGGGAAACAAGATTACTTAGACTATTTTATTCAAAACTTCACAGGAGCATTTCTAACGATAAATGAGTAAACACGTGTTTCAGGTTTTTTGAAAATTCAACCCATAAAAGGGAGAAATGTGGTGACAAAGTCTGAAAATCAACATGGGTATTGTTTTTATGGTTTATCGGGTCGCTGATTACGAAAACCGCAACGATTAAAATCCAACGTAGCGGACGTGAATTATCATCTCCCCTGTAGGGGTGAAATGGGGTTGAAATGTCTAAATACTAAACCGCTGGTTCTAGAGAGTCCAAATTTGGTACATAGGTTCCTTATAAGGTGTAAAGGTGCACTAAGAAAGGATTTTTCAAAATTAACCCCCTAAAGGGGTAGAATGGGGGTCCAAATTTTGTATGGGGAAACAAGATTTTCCGGTTTTTTGAGAATTCAACTCCTAAAAGGGAGAAATGTGGTGACAAAGTCTGAAAATCAACATGGGTATTGTTATTATGGTTTATCGGGTCGCTGTATCCCGGAAGGAAGAGGGAAGAGGGAAGAGGGAAGAGGGAAGAGGGAAGAGGGAAGAGGGAAGAGGGAAGAGGGAAGAGGGAAGAGGGAAGAGGGAAGAGGGAAGAGGGAAGAGGGAAGAGGGAAGAGGGAAGAGGGAAGAGGGAAGAGGGAAGAGGGAAGAGGGAAGAGGGAAGAGGGAAGAGGGAAGAGGGAAGAGGGAAGAGGGAAGAGGGAAGAGGGAAGAGGGAAGAGGGAAGAGGGAAGAGGGAAGAGGGAAGAGGGAAGAGGGAAGAGGGAAGAGGGAAGAGGGAAGAGGGAAGAGGGAAGAGGGAAGAGGGAAGAGGGAAGAGGGAAGAGGGAAGAGGGAAGAGGGAAGAGGGAAGAGGGAAGAGGGAAGAGGGAAGAGGGAAGAGGGAAGAGGGAAGAGGGAAGAGGGAAGAGGGAAGAGGGAAGAGGGAAGAGGGAAGAGGGAAGAGGGAAGAGGGAAGAGGGAAGAGGGAAGAGGGAAGAGGGAAGAGGGAAGAGGGAAGAGGGAAGAGGGAAGAGGGAAGAGGGAAGAGGGAAGAGGGAAGAGGGAAGAGGGAAGAGGGAAGAGGGAAGAGGGAAGAGGGAAGAGGGAAGAGGGAAGAGGGAAGAGGGAAGAGGGAAGAGGGAAGAGGGAAGAGGGAAGAGGGAAGAGGGAAGAGGGAAGAGGGAAGAGGGAACAGGGAAGAGGGAAGAGGGAAGAGGGAAGAGGGAAGAGGGAAGAGGGAAGAGGGAAGAGGGAAGAGGGAAGAGGGAAGAGGGAAGAGGGAAGAGGGAAGAGGGAAGAGGGAAGAGGGAAGAGGGAAGAGGGAAGAGGGAAGAGGGAAGAGGGAAGAGGGAAGAGGGAAGAGGGAAGAGGGAAGAGGGAAGAGGGAAGAGGGAAGAGGGAAGAGGGAAGAGGGAAGAGGGAAGAGGGAAGAGGGAAGAGGGAAGAGGGAAGAGGGAAGAGGGAAGAGGGAAGAGGGAAGAGGGAAGAGGGAAGAGGGAAGAGGGAAGAGGGAAGAGGGAAGAGGGAAGAGGGAAGAGGGAAGAGGGAAGAGGGAAGAGGGAAGAGGGAAGAGGGAAGAGGGAAGAGGGAAGAGGGAAGAGGGAAGAGGGAAGAGGGAAGAGGGAAGAGGGAAGAGGGAAGAGGGAAGAGGGAAGAGGGAAGAGGGAAGAGGGAAGAGGGAAGAGGGAAGAGGGAAGAGGGAAGAGGGAAGAGGGAAGAGGGAAGAGGGAAGAGGGAAGAGGGAAGAGGGAAGAGGGAAGAGGGAAGAGGGAAGAGGGAAGAGGGAAGAGGGAAGAGGGAAGAGGGAAGAGGGAAGAGGGAAGAGGGAAGAGGGAAGAGGGAAGAGGGAAGAGGGAAGAGGGAAGAGGGAAGAGGGAAGAGGGAAGAGGGAAGAGGGAAGAGGGAAGAGGGAAGAGGGAAGAGGGAAGAGGGAAGAGGGAAGAGGGAAGAGGGAAGAGGGAAGAGGGAAGAGGGAAGAGGGAAGAGGGAAGAGGGAAGAGGGAAGAGGGAAGAGGGAAGAGGGAAGAGGGAAGAGGGAAGAGGGAAGAGGGAAGAGGGAAGAGGGAAGAGGGAAGAGGGAAGAGGGAAGAGGGAAGAGGGAAGAGGGAAGAGGGAAGAGGGAAGAGGGAAGAGGGAAGAGGGAAGAGGGAAGAGGGGAAGAGGGAAGAGGGAAGAGGGAATAGTTGGTTTCTATGGATTATCAGGTCGCTGATTACTAAAAAAAGAATGATCTTAAAATTCAACGTGGCGGACGCGTAATATTTACCATCTCTCATGTTAGGGTGCGATGGGGTAGAAATGTCTAAATAATGACTAAAAATATGGGTGTCGTTTTTAAACGCACAGCCCAAAACCGCTGATTTTAAAGAGTCCAAATTTGGAACGTAGGTTCCTTATAAGGTCTAGGGGCGCACTAATAAACGATTTTTCTAAAGGGGGTGAAATAGAGATCCAAAGTTTGTATGGGAAAACAAGATTAGACTATTTATATTCGAAACTTCACAGGAGTATTTCTAACAATAAATGGGTAATCCTACAAGTACTCTTTATTGCACACCTCATAAAATATACAGGAGAAATACAATGCAAGACATTACAATTAGAGTTAAACAACAGGCGGTCTTATCGCTAAAGAGCGATCTCTTCCAGACAACCTTTGGGTAGTGGAGAACTTGAAAAAATAAGATTTTGTTATTAGGCGGTGCAAAAATCGGATAGTAATAATAATAACAATATATACATAAAAAACAAAAAAAAACATAAATATAATAAAAAATAAATACATAAATACATACATACATTCAGCCAACAGATAATAGGACCATTTGAATAAAATACGAATTATGAAAAGGATAGATAGTGTTTCAGTTGAGCTTTGAAAGAAACAAGAGATTTGGCGCGCCTTAAGCTAAAAGGCAAGGAGTTCCATAAACAGAAAGCTTTAAAAGTAAAAGAATTATTATAAAATTTTGAGACGGAAGAAGGTACGGCAAGGAGCAAATTTTGGGCGTTGCAGGATGAAAAAGTATACTTTAAAGAAGAGCAAGAATATGAGAGTTACGACCTAAACTTAAACCTAATAGATGTTTAAATTTGTATTTGGTGCCATCTCGATTGTCGTCAAGGCCAGTGCGGGCGGCGCGGCGAGACTGGACGAGTAGTCATCGGGAAACTTCCTGCAGCCGTAATAAATGCATTCAAGCTTTTCAACAATAAAACGGCTAGACGGATATGCATGAGGGATAAGCAGATAATATCCTAACTTTAACAAATAGCCTAATTTTTAACCTGAAAAAAGAGCATCGTTCCCGTAGGATAATGTATATTGTAGGTATAGGAACGCGGACGAAGCCGCGGGTTAGTGCTAGTTACTTATATAGATAAATAAATACTTAAATACATAGAACATCCATGACCCAGGCACAAATATTCGTGTTCATCACACAAATATTTGCCCTTGCCGGGATTCGAACCCGGGACCGTCGGCTCAGTAGGCAGTTGCTTAACCACTGCGCCAACGTCGTCGTCAAAGTTATCCTTCAAGATACTTTTATTACCTAATTTTTTTCTAAAACAGTTTTATCGGCTGAAAGGAAACATATGAAGGGTACATAGATAGAACATCTAGTCACTTTTTTTAAGCGAGATTTTAAGCGCAAAAATAGAGCACTCTATAGACTAACTAACCGTCAAGTTATACAAATGTTTTACATACGAAAATTATAATATGTATGGTTAGTAAAATTGTTCCAAACTTTCAAATCGCGATAACTTAAAAAGTTGCTAAGGTGACTAGACATTTTTTTTCGTAGGTATTCCTTTCATCAACCACGAGTCCACGACCTAATTTCAAGTGACAGTTTGATTAAACGAGATATGACAGAACTGTCGGATGTTTTATGTTATAGAAATAATCCTTTTGGTTGAGCGAATCCACTTAGCTTTGTACCCGATGAACAATACTCATTATCTGTATTGTTAGCTGTGGCCACAACTGCCACTTCAAAATGTAAGGCGTTCTAAGTGCAAATTACTATAACCCCTTACATTTCGAAGTGGCAGCTGTGGCAACCGTTAACAATACAGATAATGAGTATTGTTCATCGGGTACAAAGCTAATGGGATTCGCTTAACAAATGGGATTCGAACTATACTGGCTTTTAGTAACGGAAAGCGTATGAATGAATGAACGATACATCTGATTAAACGTCATACAAAATTATTAGTAGGCATATATACAGCGGGTACTATTGATATAGTCTCAAACTGTAAACAGACGTAGATGTTCAGTGTTATGAACCGATATTAAAACAAATTAGTGATTTTATTGACAGTACATGACTAAGGTGATACTAAAAACGAGTCTTTATTTATTTCAACACAATGGTAATACAAAGAAACAGTAAATAAAAAACTTACTTAAACTAAATACTACTATAAGAACTAAGCTAAGCACCGCGCGCCACGGTTTGTGGCATGCTTCATACATCAGTATGACTTTATTTTTTCCGCTCGACGCTCACCGCTGCCGCTGGTCGCGCAAAGTTGTGGCATCTCCGTTATAGCAAAGAATATATATACTAACGTAAAAAGAAACGACAGCGACACTTGTGTGCAGTAACAAAACTCGCGGCTATGTGTGCGTGTCGAGGGGCAGCGCAGCCGAGTGCGGGACGCGCGCAGTGGCGAGGGGCATTCACGTGAATGCCTTATCGAAGGATTCGGCATTACAAGGTCACCGATGCCCGAGTTACACCGATAGGCCGCTGTCGCGCCTGTGGTTATAGTGCGGAATCCACAAATATTTACTTTGGCGAAACGCCGCTGCGGTTGTAAAAGTCCGTCGCTTTCTTTATTCGTGTGCATTTCACGGTTTTCGCAAACCGCATTTGTTTGGATCAATATATTTTACATGTATTTATAACGATTTTACAACAAATATATTGCTACTTATTATGCTAACATTATATTGTAGCCGACAAAGTTTCCCGTGGCGTGTCGCACTATAACAAATATTCCACATTGGAGTCATGCACGTAATCTCAAAAGGGATTATCTTTCTATGGCTTTGATAGAAGAATAAGCTCTTTTGAAAAGCCGAGCGATATTCGATTGTACTTTCAAACGGCCTTATCTCACTATGGCTTAGATAGAACAATAGGTCCTTTTGCAAATACACAGCACATTTAGGCTACGGCGCCCAGCTGCGCGCAAGACACAAAACTAACTCGACAATTACATACGTGTTCAATGCTCGTGTTCTCGTTATGTTGCTTATAATAATTAATCAGAATCGAACCTAGGACAAGAACTAAACACTATAGAAACTTATCTCCTTTGATTTACACAAAAGCTGCTATTTGAAATGAAAGCATTAAGTTGGTAGGTATACTTTTATTTTCGCTGACAAACATTGTTTCCACTCTGTCATTGACATTGGTCCGAAACTATTTCCTGAAACCCATAACATTTTCAGACTCTTAGAAACATTGTATTAAAGAACCCATTAGTTTAGGATAGGTTTGTTTTATAATTATTCTTAAATATGAACAATTTCGGAAAAAATGACTTGCGGACAAAATAAAATTTGGCGAAACGTTACAGATAGGAAACAAATAAAATTTGGCGAAACGTTACAGATAGGAAACAAAAATTCGGACATGCGATAGGTAAGCATTTTCGGTACATATCCTAATTGATCGAGCGAGCGAAGCGTTTCAGCTTAGCCCAAAATTCTTCGTATGTCAGGATGTTTGGTTGTCCAGTCCAAGTGCTTTCGAGCTCTTCTTGCCTAGAGTACGCATTTCACGACCGATTCTCATGACAATTTGTGATTAGGTATTGTAGCGTTAAAAATCGCTACATGTTTATTCTAAACTGTTGTAGCTAGCCGCTATTGCTTAAACCGTCATCTGGCCAATTTTGTCGGTATTAACTTGTGCAAGTGTTGACGTCTTTTCAGGTCTAGATAATGTTTTTGGTACGAGCTAATATCACGCTTGGTAGTTTCGGCTACGATGTGCAGGTGGTGTTGTTATTAACCCTCATGGCTTGCTGTTACGTGAGCTGATGGTATGCAAGGAGTTTTTTTATATCCTTTTTGTTCAGCGGTTTTTTTTTATTATTTAAAATTCATATTGGTTTTATTTTGGATCGATAATTTTGACGACGTCATTATTCTGTTTCTGGATTCATGGTGAAATGGTGTGTTTACTCCTGAAGAGCTAAATATCAGTGTTTCTGGACTGTGTAGTGGTCTGTTTACTAATTCTGTGGTTGCGCTGATGAGCGTCTGTTGTTTGTGCGAGGAATATGAACGTGTAATTTGGGATATCCACCCGGAGATGCTATATCTTGTGATGGTGTGTTCAGGTGAGTTGTGCCGTCTACTGCGCTTCCAATTTCTTCTTGTGTGATCCGTTTTCGTAGGCCTATATTTTAAATTTTGTGATTTCTTTTTAGGTTCCAACTATTCTCTAAAAAGGGGGTTTTCGGATCGTTAAAGCCAGTTCACTCTCCTGGACTGGGTAAGTTTCATATTATTCTATTTGGTTCTTTAGTGACGTAACAGTTTGCTTGTAAGGACTAGTATTTACCTTCTTAAATATTCCATAGCTTCCGGTTACGGGCTGGTCATCTCAGGCCCTGCGCCCTATTTCGGCGAGCAACTCTGAATGCGGTGTTCGGCTGGCCTGAAGGCTGTTGCCAGCGGCTCTATTACCGCGTGCAACTCTCGGCTTGGTTGAAGACAGATACCAACGGCTGCGACCAACCATCGGGACATTCGTGGGTCTCAACCATGGATTATTTACGCGTGGAACGCCATACGTAACATTTATAGCATTTAAGGCTAGGAGCATAGTAGTATATAGTTTACTTTCTGTTGACTTAAAGTGCAGGTTTGACTTTTATTGTTGGAAATTTCCTCCAAATTCCAAAGCTACCTCTATGTCGGGTGAATTATCTTTTTAATCGTTCATTTTTCGGCTAAGCTCACCCATTTTCATCTCATTTCACCACGCCTCACCACCTTGCAGTGACCTATGCCGATCATATGAAGGTGTAGATAAGTACGGAGTTTCCACTTGGATCTGGAACCACTTAAAATCTTTCTTTTCAACAATAATTTTTAATTTTTTAAACGTTTTCGTTCATTCTTTGCATAATTTTCCACATAGCAGCAGGTTACCGTAGCTATAAAAGACGCAGACAACTTCTTTGTCTTAATTTTCTTATCTATTTGAGTGTACCCACTTTTAATTTGTATTTCAGTTTTAGTTTATTTAATATCAATTCATTCAATTTTTATATAAAAAAAATGGCTACTGCCCATTGGGTCAATTCTGCCAGTGTCAAAGTTCACGAACGTTGTACGGTGAGTTGAGCTTTTTGTAAAGTGATAGCGATTTACAAAAAACCACGCGGTCTACCGGGCCTTGACCCAAGAAGGGCTATGTACGCTTCAAGTTGAATTCTTCATTAACCATTCACTCATACGTTAGTTCACTGCACAATAGGCTATCAATACTACACATTGAACAACCAAAATGAATAAATAACGAATAACTAAACTTAAAGGCATGCGGCCATCTTAAGTCACAAACCGGAAGCCTTATTTAATATCATATCTGCGTATAAGTTTGACACTGTCACTGTCACTTTCATTTGACATTGTACTCAAGTTGTTCGAGTTAATTTTTTTACCGCCTGCTGCTACTTATTGTATTAGTCTTATAACATTGTTAACTCTGGTCATCATGACTTTGTTTGGTTATTTCTCACAAGCCAACCGGCAGGATGAGCAGGATTGTGTGTGTGCATTATTGTAGTTGTTTTTTTTAATCGTATTATCTTTATAATATTATTATATTTATTTATTTATATTAGTTTATTTATGTCAGATGATGAAACTTTTTATTCTGCCAGTGATGATAGCTCTGCATTTCTTTCTTTAAATTCACTTGACACTTCTCACACTGTAGGCGAACTTTTGTCCCGTGAATTTCATAATTCCTGTTTCTTTAACGTGTGCCATATTAACGCCCAAAGCATTCCTTCTCACTACACCAATCTTATTGATACATTCCAGTCTGAATTTATCCACGCAATACTGGTGTCGGAGAGTTGGTTGAAGCCCACACTTGACTCCACATCATACGCGCTGCCTGGATTTGTACTAATAAGAAATGACCGAACGGGCAAGGGCGGCGGCGGTGTCGCTATTTACTTGAAAAGCTCAATTCCATACAAAATTTTGAATTTATCCCCATCCCTTTATTAAAGCACAGCGGAATGGATTTTTCTTGAATTAAATGTTAAAGGGGTAAAGGCCGTTCTAGGTGTAGTTTACTGTCCCCCCACTGTTGATTATTTTTCTAAACTAGAACAAGTATTTGAGTCCTTAAGCTCGGACTACACACATCACCTAATTATGGGTGACCTTAACACCGACCTTGGTAAAAATTCTCCACAGCGTGAAAAACTTGCGTCTATTGTGCGGTCTGTAAAATTTTCCATACTTCCATTGGATCCCACCCACCACACTGGTTCTACTGACACATGGCTGGATGTCATAATTACGTCGTCCCCCGACGATGTAGTAAAGCATGGACAGTTTTTAGCTCCTGGGTTCTCTCACCATGACTTACTTATGCATCATATAAAATTAAGCCCCCAAAATGTAAACCTGCTTTGGTTCTGATGCGGAGCTTCAACAAAGTAGATACTGAGGCTCTCGAGAGGGATGCTAAGAACATTGACTGGACCCCTGTGCTAGATGCTCCAACAACTGACTCCAAGATTTCTCTATTTAATGCCGCCATTTTGTCACTTTTCGATACGCATGCTCCCTTGCATGCCGTTAGAGTCCGGCGCCCCCCTGCTCCTTGGATCACTGAGGGCGTACGCATGGCCATGAGAAGGAGGGACCGTGCTTTCAGGATCTTTAAACGTGATCGGATTGACGAGAACTGGACACTTTTAAGACAGCCCGCAACCGATGCAATCAGATGGTGCGAACAGCGAAGCGGCGATTCATTCACCAAAACGTATCCTCTTCATCTATGGCTGATGTCTGGAAATTCCTTAAGTCGCTTGGCCTGGGTAAACCTACTAACGGTTTCGATGGCATTTCCTTTTCTCTCAACGATTTAAACAGACATTTTTCTTCTGCCTTATCTATTAATAACCATGTTAAGACCAGCACTCTCTCTGATATTTCGTCGCTTTCTCTTTCCGTCTCAGAAAGCTTCTCATTTTCGCCCACTTCTGAAGCAACTGTCAAGACCATCATTAATAAAATAAAATCTAAAGCCGTCGGATGTGATGATGTCGGTCGTTATATGATAGTATCTGTTCTAGACTGTGTGCTTCCTATAATAACTGACATCATTAACTCCTCGCTGTTTAATGGCGACTTCCCTTCTCTTTGGCGCAGTGCTTTTGTTATACCATTACCTAAAATTAGTAACCCCACATCACTTAATAACTTTAGGCCTATTTCGATTCTCCCTTTTCTGTCAAAAATTGCTGAAGCGGTGGTTCACAAACAACTATCTAACTTTATATACTCTCATAATCTGCTGAGCCCCTTTCAGTCTGGTTTTCGACCCAGCCATAGTACATGTACCGCGCTTCTCAAAGTTACTGAAGATTTCAGACGGGGCATGGAGGATCAACTGGTCACAGTACTTATTCTGATTGATTTCTCCAACGCATTCAATACTGTTGATCACGACATCCTTCTTGCCTTGCTCGAACATCTAAATGTGTCCCCCTCTGCCCTAAGTTAGTTTTCCAGTTATCTTCGTGGTCGCCGGCAGGCAGTCCGTGTAGACCGATCTTTGTCCGACTGGTGTGACTTAGCCACTGGCGTTCCTCAAGGAGGCATTCTTTCTCCACTGCTATTTTCCACCTTCGTCAACTTCATCACTCCCGATCTTCGCTGTTCTTACCATCTGTATGCTGACAACCTACAGATCTATGATCAATGTAAAGTGGCTGACGTTACCGCTGCCATTGACAAATTAAACTTAGATCTGTTACACATTCAACAATGGTCGGAGAAATTTGGCCTGTTTGTGAACCCTTCTAAGTGTCAGGCTATTGTCATTGGTAGCTCTCGCCAGCTTTCCAAACTTGATCTGGATTCTCTCACACCACCTAATTTCAATGGAAGGCCTATTATATTTAGTCCCAGTGTCAAGAATTTAGGAGTTCACTTGGATAGCACACTGAGCTGGAAGGTACAGGTGAGAGAAATCAGCAGGAAAGTCATTGGCTCGCTTCATGCTCTGAACAAACTAAAGAACTTCTTGCCCATTAAAACCAAGGTGTTACTAGTAAATACCCTAATCCTGCCGATAATTGACTATGGTGATGTGTGTTATCCGGACTTAAATGAAGATCTTCTTGATAAGTTGGATCGACTTCTTAATAATTGTATTCGTTTCATTTTCTGTCTCCGTAAATATGATCACGTGTCCTCATTTCGCTCTCAACTTGGCTGGTTTCCCATCCGTCAACGACGCAACATTCGTATGCTTTGCATTCTCTATTCGATTCTTAACGATCCACAATCTCCTGAATACCTCAAGACTTTCTTCTGTTATATCGAATCCACTCGTAACCGTCATTTTCGCTCTTCTGGCAATCTCGCCCTTTCTATCCCTCTTCACCGCACTGGTTTCATGTCCAATTCATTCTCAATTCAAGTGGCTCGCCTCTGGAACGGGCTTCCTCTCTCAATTAAACAGGCACCGAGTAAGCTAGCGTTTAAAAAGTCCGTGTGCAGCTTCTTTGCTGGCAGAAATGAAGTCTCGTAGTCTATCTGCTTAGTATGTTTCATCGCTGTATATATTTATGTATATATTTATTTATATGATATATGTTTATATTATATTAGATGTATGTATATATTTACATGTATAGCAAATTATGTATAAGTATTATAATTATGTTTTGTTACTTATGTGTAAGTTAGTTGCACCGCCTACAATTTTTCCGCTTTGCCCTAAGGTTGACTGGTAGAGAATGCCTCATGGCATTAAGTCCGCCTTTTGTACGATAAGTTTTCTTTTGTGCAATAAAGATTAAATAAAATAAATAATCACGTCTATGCAAACTGCGTCCTACAGATCTGACTACGGTTACAATATATTTTAGCCTGTGCGAATAAACTTTTTTTTTTTTTAATTTTGACCTGCCCTTAGCAGGCCCGTGCTTTGTCGTTGTGAACTTGTTATTATCGGTGTTAGTTATTTTTTTGTCAACTAATTTAAACATATTCGGCCCTTTATGAAAATGAAATTTTAACGTGAATGCTACGCCTTATTTATTTAACAAATTAAGTGATATGTAGTAGTTGCTTTGCAGCAGTATACACCGTGAATAGTGGTTGTTTTCCCGCGGCAGGGCGATTTGGTATCGGTAGTACTTTCGAATTATAATAGACAAACTCAAAAAATAAAAACTTGTCTTTTAAAAAAATACAAAAATAATACCCTGAACTCGAACTAGCGAAAAACAATAGTAACGCACTAAAACTGCAAGTAAACGACAGTTCCCGATGTTGTAGGTAAACAGATAAACGAATAAACAAGTAAACACGATTAGGCACAAATAAGTCGTAGCATGTCAGTAATAAGGCGCTCCCGCAGCGAGCAACGCGGATACTCCCCTCTCACTCTCTCAGGGATTCCCAGTAGTAGATTAAGGCGCCGACGCACAGACTAACTAAGAGATACTACGACGCGGCGGGTAGCCGGCTACCCTTCTTTTCAGTTGACCCGTGACAGGCGCAAGCGCATCCACCCTCGTTTTGCGCATGCGGAGTTCACAAATCACCGTAAAATGGATCGACATTACGAATATTAAAATTTAGAGTACGTCGCGATGGTGCAGCTGTACGCTGTACGCCAGGGCTAATTACGACAGACCCGGACCTAACTCCGTTGGACTTTTATTTGTGGTCTGAGCTAAAGCGTCTAGTGTACCAGCGGGAATACGAAACTTGTGATGCGTTAATAGCGGGAATAACGGACGCTTTCGATGTTATTAGACGTGATAGTTACATTAATATCATTGAAAAACAATCAAAGTAAACGTGCCCGATTGTGCATTGAACGTGGCGGATTGCAGTACGAACAATTGCGTTATCGGGAAGTTTTAAGTGTAAATACGGGACGATTAAAAATTAGGTAAGGTAATTTAATAATCATTGTAAATAAGTTGATTCCATTTTTTAAATACGTCTTAAATACGTTTTTGATCATTTCAAACTTGATCTAAACTTGTAATTTTTACTTTTGAAGATCCGTAAACTGCCCGTAAAACGTTAATGACGGTCCTAAGCCCGTAAAAGTATGAAGGAAAAATGGAACTACTTTTTAGGTTATTTTGTTTTATTCACTTGAAAGAAGTAGGTACTACTGCAGTGCTACTACTGGTGTTAGGTCATTTTCGAGTTTCGTTCGACACTTTTGCAAATCTGACATTTCTTAACATTAATGAAAAAAAAGATAACACACGGATTGTACGTCCATGGCAAAATCATTTCGTTGCGGGAAAACAACCACTAAAATTTCACGGTGTATCCATACTATATACTATATATACTATATACTATATACTATATACTATATACTATACTATACTATACTATATACTATATACTATATACTATAATATTATAAATGCGAAAGTGTGTCTGTCTGTCTGTCTGTCTGTCTGTCTGTTACCTCTTCACGCTTAAACCGCTGAATCGATTTTCATGAAATTTGGCATGGAGATAGTTTAAGATCCGAGGAAGGACATAGGATAGTTTTCATCCTGGAAATTATCCCTAAAAAGATTGAAAAGTGAGTAAGTAATTCATGATGACATTGATGACCCTGTAGAAAATGTAATGATTAGACCAAAAGCACAATTGCTATTACATTTGCTTAGGCGCTTTTAATAATCCCTTTTATTAATTAACTATCGTGTTGTACGAGGTCGCTTCCATACTTCCAAGTTCCACGCGGACGTAGTCGCGGGCAAAAGCTAGTAATATATATATATATATAAACTATCCGAGGCCTATGCCTATAGAGGCAGACCGAAAACGTTTGGCAGGAACTTGCTATTCAGAGAGACGACTGGTGAGAAAGAGGCCTTTGCCCAGCAGTGAGACGCACATACAGGCTAGATAAATATATATATTAGTAGTTTATGTGACTAGATAATGAAGGGTATTTATTAAACACGAGTGTGGGTTTATGTCACGAGCCGAAGGCAAGTTTCATAATAACATCAAACGAGTGTTTTAATTTTAAGTTATGTACAGTTATATACACACTACTTTATCTAGCCACATATCATACGCCTCATAGTTTTTTTTGAAGTGAAAACTTCTTTAGCGGCGCTTGGCACTTTTTAGATGGGTAAAAAATGTTAAACTCGCGACAGACAAATGTCAATCGTCAGATCCGGGCTAGTACAACATGGGGTGACTTTGCTTATCGCGTGACTTAGCGTCGCCTGTCTTTTTTACACAGTATTGACAGGAAAGTGACAGGTATAGTATATGTCGCGCGAAAAAGAGTCACGTGTCAAAGTTGTGCTAGACGTGCTGATCGAAAAGCTTAGCTCGTATGACGGATGGAGGGGGGGTAATATACTTAGCGCCTGCGCGTGTGTGTTGACTGCTCATGTGTCAATCATTTGTATTTGTATACTTGAGAAATTCGTGTAGGTATATAAAGTGCTTAAAAGATGAAAATGGAAGAACGTGTATTTATTAACGAAAAAAGGGACGAAGAATTCAAAGATGGAAATGGAAGAAAGTGCATTTACTAACGAAAAAAAGGACGAAGAAATAGCGGAAGTAAATAAGTGAGTAATTTATAAAAATATACATATGTTACCTACACATAATAGATGTAATCCTATATATATTACAAAACGTGAATGTTTGTAAGTATGTAAAGTCGCTACATTTTACATTGTTTGCAATTTTAATTGGCGGTGACTACGTTCCACTATTGCGCAAAAGCTACACAAAAGATTTGCGTAAAATTCTGCAGTAATGTAGCTTAGATATCAGAATAGGACATAGGCTACAAATTTTGAGGGCATTCATTCATAAAAGGGTTTATTTAACAATAAATGGAAAACCATACTAAACACCACTTTTTATTAATTGTGACATTTTAATTTCTGAATAATGTATAAACAATTGTTGACCTAGCAACCGTGTCTGTTTCAAAGAAAGGGGGCCTTCGAACAACAAAATGTTGTAAGTGACAGATGGTGAAGCGTAATCATATACTTAAATTAGTAAGATATACAGATTAAAATAGAAATCAAGTGTCAGTGAGATAGAATAAAATCGGATAGTTTAAACGCACACAAGGCGGACTTAATGCCATTGGGCATCAATACCAGTCAACCTTTGAGCAAAGCAGATAAGTTGTAGGCGGTGAAAAAAACAGGTTTTAATTATCTCACTAATATTATAAAGACGAAAGTTTGTGAGTGTGTGTGGGTGTGTGTGAGTGTATGTTACTTCTTCACTCTCAAACGGCTGGACCAATTTTCATGAAATTCGGTATGGAGGTAGCTGACACCCTGGATTAACACATAGGCTACTTTTTAACAGCGGGTAACACCGCGGGGCACAGCTAGTATTTGTAATATGTTCATACTTTATAGCGTTAACCTATATATACGCGCGACAAATTTTAGCGACATACAATACAATACAACAATACTTTATTGCACACCAATAAAAGTTTACAAAAGGAAACAAGACAAATACAATTTATAAATAACGGTAGACAACAGGCGGTCTTATCGCTAAAAAGCGATCTCTTCCAGACAACATTTGGGTAGTGAAATTGATGAAAATTTTAACATAATACAGAGTAGGTGCAGCAGAAGTGCGACATATTCGAGGGAAATCGTTTATTTTTCGGTATCAGCTTTATTCGTCCCATTCGCTTTTCGTTCAATTCTTATTTCGTCTCATTCCGCATTCGTCACTCATTCTTTTTTCGTCGTATTCGCTATCTGTCCCTATCTTTCTAAGTCCAAATCAGTAACTTGTCTCATTCTTATTAAGTCTTATTCGTTGTTCGTCACCGTCTTCCTTGGACTCATTCTTCATTCTTCCTTTTAGATTTTCGTCTCATTCACTTATTTGCCTATGCTGGTCACATTCGTTATTAGTCTCTTTCGTTTTTCGTCCAATTTTAAGTTCGTTACATTCGTTTTTCGTCACTATCAATACTTTCTATCTTTTCACGTCAATCTTAAATAATCAATATCTGCGCGACCGATATTTGTGCTGCGAATGATATACTATGGGCTACGCAAATGTATGGCCCGTTTATAAATTAAGTCATTGATAAATGGGCCATGCAATTTTGCAGCTTACTGTACAATGACGATTAGTACGATACGAAAATTCTAACTGCACGCATAATGGAAAAACAGTCAAAATTTACATATATAATGTTTGTTTTGAGTACGATTTGAATTAGTTATCTCTCAAACTACCTTTACTTTATCCACCACTAGGAAACGTCGCTTCATAAATAGGCAAGTCCAAAGTAAGTAATCAAAAGCTGTAAAATCCAATAAATATGAATAGCGAATAAAACGTGTATCTAACGAGACGAGTAGCGAACGTACCGAAAAAAGAACGAGACGATTTGCCAGTAACGCCAAAATAAAAGACAGACGAATAACGAATGTAACTAAAGATAAAGTGTGAAGGATACTAAAAACGTAAGGGACAAACAAAAATATAGTCCTAGGAAGATCGTGACGAAAAACGAATAAGACTTAATAAGAATGAGACAAGTTATAGAATTGGATTTAGGAAGATAGGAACAGATGGCGAACACGACGAATAAAGTATGAGTGACGAATGCAGAATGAGACAAAATAAGAGTTGAACGAAAAGCGAATGGGACGAATAAAGCTGATACCTATTTTTCAATAATACATCAAAGCAATGCGCGCGTGACTCATTGGTTCTTGATATTAGGAGTATCAATTGTGATACATCAACATTGCGTTATATTACGCATAAAATCATAAAAAATACGATACCAAACAAATAATTCCAAATGAAAATAAAATAATAATAAATAATCTTCATTTTTCAGAAAAAAAAAGGAATAGAAAACGGGAATATCAAAGTGAATGGCGTCATAGCAGAAAAAAAAATTAAAAAAAATATTCGAAGGAAGAAAAAGAAGAAGAAAAAAGAAAAAGACATCGTGAAAATCAAAATTAAACAGAAAATAGTAGGTGGTGAGAGTTTGTACCATGTTATTTGTAATAGATGTATTTTTTAACTGTTTTTGTGTACAATAAAGTTTTTACTTACTTGCTTACTTGAACTTGAAATTAATCCCTAAACATTCCAAAATATAGAAAAATGCACGACGTTGATGTTTAGGTTTTCACTTCTGTCGGCACTCCCGGAGTGCAACCCGTCCTTTTTTTTAATTATTTAGCGACAACTAGAATCGGCCCAAACTATCATATCGTACGATATCTTACTTACGTGCGACTATTTGATTGCAAATTGACAATTCATTTCGAACTAAACGTCATCGCGCCTGATATTAGAATAGAGGTCAAATGAAATTTCTTTCTTTTTCAGAGATGTTCGAAATTTGAATAAATAATATTATCGAAATTGATGTTATTATTTAGCAATAATATTTTTTTTACAGATAAGAAATTTGTTGTAACAAAACAGACTATTTTTATGGTGGTCATAATGTGCGGTTCTTGAACGCATCATGGAGGGTTTATGATATTTGGATAGATAAACATATATATGTAATTGTAATTATTTATTTACACGCGCGTGTTGTAGAAATATACCCCAGGCTCCCAATTTATTTCTCAAGTATGGTCATTTACTTAAAGTAGGTCTTTAACCATTAAACGTTCCATAAACGCAAACATTAAGTGTATAATGACTTATTTAATCGGACAAGTGTATTAAAGGGCAAATAAGGTCATCATCATGTCACCTGTTCTCAATACGTTTTAGAGTTTTTGCAGACTTGCAGATACATTGCGGAGAGTTACAGTCTGACCATAAAGAGTAGAAATTAAAAAGTGGCAATACTGTAGTGTCGTCCCCGTTTTCTTAAATTGATTAGAAAGGGACGACACTACAGTATTGCCACTTTATAATTTCCACTCTTTTTGGTCAAACCAACAGGGGGGTTTTACAAACCACGCCATATTGCGGATTTTTAGTGGTACTAATTTATTTTTCTGACAACGACATTTTTTTGGTTTTTGACACAGAAAGTCTAAACTATCCAGTGATTAAAGTATTTTTTTTTAATTAGGATTCAGTATTTATTTCACAAGAAGAACGAAGGATTGAGCAGCATTCCGGTAAACAATGTTTTGAATTTGGTTTTCGACAAATCCTTGACAAATAGCTATTGACGTTTAATAATGCAAATGTGATATGACGTATGCACATTATTGCCATATGAAATCTGTTTGAAGCGCCACTATCCCTGACCGACGTTTGTTAAGCTATACCAGTTGATAAAATTGACAACATTTCATATTTTTAAGACTACAATTTTATTACTTTTCTGTATTACGCTTAAAAAGAGGATGTAATGTTTATATGTAAATGTTTTTGTTTTTCCATGAGATTACTAATGATTATATTATTTATTTGTTAAAATTTACACATTCTAAAATGTAGTGATTCCAAAACTATGATGCAATGGTAAGGTTACTTTAGTCTGGTGTCTAATTAAAGAAAAACTAATGACGTTGAGTTTGACATTATCGACAGCTTATTTTTTATGGATATAGGTCGAAGACTAACCCTATGCAGGCATAGTAGTCGTAGATTTCGGTTATTTTATGTATTTTCTTATATTTCTTTACATACAGAAAAATAAATTCAATTTTTTTTAAGGGTCACGACTCATAGCTCTCTCTATCTCTATATTAATTTCCACCTGGAAATATGAGATGTTGTCAGTTGTTCAGTACGTTCTGTATTTTGCTATTTTCCAACCACAGGGGCAAACTAGTTCTGGAGTGGAGGCCACGAATCGGTAAACGTAGTGTAGGGCGCCTCGTAATAAGGTGGAGCGACGACATTCATAGGACAGCGGGTAGTAACTGAAGGAGGAGAGCTGAAAATCGAGCTCAGTGGCGTACCATGGGAGAGGCCTATGTCCAGCAGTTGACTGATACGAGCTGGTGATGATGTGATGATTTTCGTCTAAGGCTGACTGAAAGCGTCTATGACGAATTTCTAGTCGCATGTTGGCACCATAACGAAACTATTCGCACGGAAAATACGCCAGGCTGTTTAAGATCTTAATGCAAATGATCGATAAGATATCTAAATGTCTTTATATGAACATAAATTATAAAGTGGAGCCATTTAGATAAGGAGTAAAATAAATAAAAAATCGTCTTTTATTACTGCATCACATGGTTTTTCTGGATGTAGGAGGTAGTTTATATGCTATTAGGAAAACCAGCAACCTATAAATATCAAGCGATTTTATGGCATTTATAGAACTTTTTATGAATATAGATCTACTACATACATTGCAGATGCAAAAGTTCCTCTTTCTAATAAAAATTATGACTCACAGTGCATAATTCCTACAGTAGGACTTTTACTAAGGCGACTTTATAGTTAAGTAACTTATTACTGTTCAACATTTGCTGACCGGGCTATAGATAGGTTCTTATATATGTAGATAGTTAACTGTACTTCAATTTGATAAATATACAGCGTATATATTTGATATTACCGCAAACTTTACGGGGTCTTAGTATAGGCATTCATTAATATATTGCACCGTAAATAATTAAGAAAATATAACTTTTTGTGTTCCATATAAAATAATTCAGCACGCAATGTATTTGTTTTTTGTTGTTTGTTGACACTTAACATCGTGATGTGACAACTGTCACTAGTAATAACTACGCCATATATTGCTGCTCAGAAAATTTACAAAAATTAATTACGCCATAGCAGTTGACGCTAAATTAATAATTGTTATAAATATCAGATTATAGCACTAAAATCTCCGCCTGGCTTTAATTTGCGGTTATATCAAATATACACGCTGTATAACACAATATTCACAACACAGTTATTTACCCGCAATTTTCTTTTAATAATTTATGTCACGCATACAGTCTTAAATTGTGAACAAGAGATGCAAAGTGTCGCTTTTTAAATTAACCTAGTTATTTGTACCTTTTATTATCTCCTTTACTATCTCAGTAACATTATTTTTAAATACACGCAATTTATGGCAACCTTCAAAAGCAATTCGCACATACTGCATTCGTTTTACGAATTAAACTCTTCACGAAACAAAATTTCAACGCAGACTTATTTCCCTGGCACTTTATTTTGAACTTTTCGCCAATGATTAATTATTACACAGCATTTCTCAGACCGTAAATCGTCGCTTAACTCTTCCAACCTCATATCTGCTGGTATGATTCGTTTGGAAAAGCACTCGTGTTCAACGTGAACAAAAACCACTTTCCCGTCACTATTCGGTCGGAAACCGAGGCCGGGAAAGTAAAGCGTCGAAAACATTGTCGATCTTGGTCGGCAAGTCTCATTTGTACGACTACTTCGGGCCAGGCTTATTTGACAGCTCTGATAATAACATCATTTGTAGCAAGTAATTTGTAGACTCGCCACCTGCCAATTTTACCATAACTGGACTTTCAAAGATATCCAGTCAGTGCTCAATAACGATATACAACTATACTGTAATACAATTCTAAAGTATTGAAAAACTTAAAAGCCAGATATGTGTTGTATAACAAAACCATGCAACTCCAACATACTTGCAATGATCGTCCACAAAAATCCGTATCATTTCCTGCCCTTACGCCGTATTAACGCAGTAAAAACGCGCACGCATCAAGCGCGCATTCATCATCTTATGATAAATTTGACGCGTGGCGGCCAGCATCCTGCAGCTGTGGGTGAAAAACCCGCCGTGCGCCATTCAAGTCAATAGTTACAATAAAATTAATGATCCAATATCCTTCTGCGTTTTAAGAGGAAACATCAATAATATGAACTTAGTATTTTCTTAACTGGCGAGAGCTGACTCAGGACCGTGGAGCGTGGCGTGATCTGGAGTCGGAGGCCTAGATACACTTTGGGTCGTTGCGCTCACTTAGTTAGTTAGTTAGCATTTTCTAGCGAGTTCGCTTGTGATACGTATTTCATGTTTAGCCTGTCATCTTCCAAGCCTTAACTCCTTTTACCTCATTCCTCCTCTACAATAACCATTGATAGGAACTTGGACACCTAAGTCCGATATGACCTGGAACCAATTTTCCGCTGAATAAAACCCGCCGTGCGCCATTCAAGTCAATAGTTACAATTAAATTAATGATCCAATATCCTTCTGCGTTTTGAAAGGAAACACCAATAAAAGGAACTTAGCATTTTCTAGCGAGTTCGCTAGCGTCAAGTATTTCATGTTTAGCCTGTCATCTTCCAAGCCTTGACTCCTCTTACCTCATTCCTCCTCTACAATAACCATTGATAGGAACTTGGACACCTAAGTCCGATATGACCTGGAACCAATTTTCCGCTGAATAAAACCCGCCGTGCGCCATTCAACTCAATAATGACAATAAAATTAATGATCTCTTATCGATCTGCGTTTGAAGAGGAGGCACCAATTATAGGAAACTAGAACTTTCTAGCGAGTTCGCTTGCGTTGCTGGGAGTCCAGTATTTTATGTTTATAGTCAGACCACACTAACTCTTCCAAGCAAATGAACTGTAAAAACATACAAATCAAAGTGAGTCATTCTGACCTGTCATCTTCCAAGCTTGGACTCCCCTATATATATAACCCTCGACAGGAACTAGGGCACACACAAGTCCGATATTACCTGGACCCAATTTTCTGCTTAAAAATCCTTTAAATTAATGATTAATATAATTCTGCGTTTTAAGAGGAAGCAGTAAATATGGGAAATAAATGTTAGCTGCGTATTAGCCCGCATTGCCGGGTATTAAGTATCCTATGTTTATAGTAAGTACATTACTGCAGACGCCGGAAAAGAAGGGGTTGCCGGATTAGTAGGGCCTAGAAAATTTATGTGTACCTATTTGCTCTTTAGTTATCTGGATTGTTTTATTTAACCTTGTTAAATTTTATGCTTTTATTATTTTTGTTCCAAAACGCTGGTAGCTGATGTAGCCCAAGCGGCCGCAAAGCTTAAATGGGACTGGGCCGGACACGTATTTCGCATGCCGGACGACCTGTGGGCTAAAGTTACCACCGAGTGGGTCCCACAAAACAGCATCCGGCGTCGTGGTAGACCTCGAAGGAGATGGCGAGACGAACTTGACGCCTTTCACCGAGACTGGTGGGAGATTGCTCGGGACAGGGACGCATGGAAGAATGAGAGGGAGGCCTTTGCCCAGCAGTGGGACAATATAGGCTCTTAATAAATATAAATAAATAAATAAAATAAATTTTATGATTAAGGCTTTTGCTTAAATTAACCTGACATGTGTTTGATAGCAATATTAAAATAAAGTCCAACCTTATCTTAGAGCACTACATTTAAGATACAATTTTAATTTATGGCTATTGAATTTAAGATAAACTTTCAATATAAGTTATAAATGCAAAGTGAAGACATATATTTAAACGATTATCTTAATGATAATGATGTAGCTGGTAATTCAAGTCTCAACGTTATATGGCCCTAGTTTTCTACAAGTTGATTTGGTAAGAGGCCTTACATGGATGTTTAAAATAGCTCATAATATACCTAGTTTTTTTATTTATAAAACTAACATTAAAGGGTCTGGTCGAAAACGACCCGTGAAACGTCGAGGTAATCAAATACTACACCTTTCTGAACGCGATTAAATCCAATTTTATGATAATAACTAGGTAGCTGACCCGGCGAACTTTGTACCGCCTGAAAGTCGATAAATGTAGAGGAAAAAAAAGCAGCCAAATCAGTTCAGCCGTTCTTGAGTTATAAATAGTGTAACTAGCACGACTTTCTTTTATATATATAGATGAGTGAAGATCGCGTGAGTTCAAATCAATATACGTATTTAATTATTATTAAACTGAATCTAAAACCAAGCTATGTCTAAAAATGGACCCCGTGGAATTGTACCAAAGACGCTGGCGGCATTACCTCGTTGTATTGCTCTATACTATGACGCTGAGCGAGGAAGACCCCTTAGTCACCAGTGGTGTCGACGAGCCGTTTAGAAAGTTCTTTAAAAAGAACTCTAGCCTACTTAGTACTACACTACTTGCAAAGTTGACCGAGGTTATCCGAATACGGAAACCCATACTTCTGCCAACTTTGTCTTCAGCCCAGGGTCTCGACACCAAATGCGGTGAAGTGGTATTGAGAGCCGACACCCCGCTATTTGAGTTTTTTTGCGGTGTCATGTACCAATGTTCAGAAAACTATGCCCGAGAAATTAGGTCTCATTGCTTCTCCGTGCTGACCCGTCCCACGTTATCCTACCATCATTATCCAGTCCTTGTTAAAATAAATCCGACTTCCCATCGACCGCAACCAGATCCATTCCAGTGGACGTATAATTTCTTAATTACAATTAGCGAAGAAACCGAGAACATATATTATACCCGTCATCAACAAAAGGTCGTAAGTCCTAAAGATTTCTAACGAACATTGTGTCTTTTTGTATGAAGGACATATTCCGAACCCTTTATCAATAAAAGAACGTAAATGCTACAGGTTTTCTAGTAGCATGTGTCTTTTTGTGTATAAAGGCCGTTTTGCATACTCCGACGCATACTGCCGAGACGGAGATCTTCCGTCCCCGCGTAATTGTGGCCATTACAATGTCCGCACTGATTTCAAACAAGACATTACTGCATGTCAAAGGAATTGCAAATAGGTATGTTTGTGTGATACACTGATGTGTACCACACAAACGTGATACAATTAACATATAGCCATTTGCCAAGCTAATCATATATAAAGTATTTATTTTATTAGTCATAGTTTGTATATATTGATAATTCTATCTGACAGATAAACTATTATCCCTTGGACAAGTTTGATATCCTATTATTGCGACACCTCATCTTTGTAGGATCAGAATAAATAAATTTATCAATCATTGTTCTGTCATATCAAGTGAACACCCATCGCCAACCCTAGAAGCGTGAACGCTTCGGTCGGTCGCGTTGCCACGCCTCTAGGCCAATAGCGTTGCGTTTTATAGAGACAACCAATAAAATACAGTGTAGGCTAATTTCTAAGGCGACTTTTGAGAAAACCAACCCAAAATTTCTGTAGTATTTTATTCTGCGTTTGAATTTAAATCCACAGGTGTTTACTGTGTTTGTATTATTAGTTATTCCCAGCACGTCACCTGATTGGCGCTGCAATTATTCAACACTAACAAACGGACGAATACTAATGCGCGCAATATATTCCAGGGCGGTGCGAGACACGGGCCCTACATTGTCTAAGCAGACCACTTAAACTAAACACTGGGGTTTGATTTCAACTTGGTAACTTCCTTACTCGCATAAAATTAAGTTAGTGCTTAATTACATACTGGATTGTTAGTGCTGTATGTAGGATACACTACAATACAACTCTTTTTGTCTCAAATTTCATTTGTCCGAATGCATCATCATTCCGAATTTTCATAATTCCGAAAACTATGTTCCGGTGGTAATAATAATAAATAAATATCAGACAACCTCACACAAATCGATCTAGTCCCAAATTAAGCTCAAGAAAGCTTGCGTTATGGGTACTAGACGACGATATACATACTTATATAGATAAATATATACTTAAATATATAGAACAACCATGACCCAAGCACAAATCGAGTTCATCACACAAATATTTGACCTGGCCGGGATTCGAACCCGGGACCGCGTGATATATTTGACTTGTTTTGGGATAACATAATTATATAACCCTAACCTAACCTAATTAAATTGTGTCACATACCATCCACAGCAAATATCATCGAATGGCGTGATAGCGCGGATAAATTAAACTTCGAAATTTTTGGGTGTTCCGTTGTATGTACCCTGTGGAAAATAGTTCTGTTTGTCGACGTCGACATACGACAGCGATTGAGACGATGTATGTAAGTTAAATAGTTTTAAATAACTATCCATTGAAGCTACATATTTGAAGAGTCCGGAAAGCTATATATAATGCCTTACCGGACCACTTATGCTGTAGTTACATTGGAATTTAAGTTGAGATATACTAATTTAAACGTATATGATTTTCACACATTGTTATAACAAGACTGGACTTATAAACGCGTTTAAACAGCGTTTATATTACCTCGACGTTTCGAACGTGATGTTACATGGTCTTGAACTCTCAAAGGGACTGAAAAGGCGGGAATCAACGTATACTTGGCGCGCGAGTATTTCAAACTACCCGCACTTGGCCGCATGCAAGTTTCATAATGAAATTTTGGCTTTATTTGATTCATTATAATCACGACCCAAGAAATATTGTCTAGATTGACGCGTGACCTTCTGAGGGTAGCGGAGAGTCAAGGGATGCGGTCTCCGCGGGATCGCACTTTATGGATGGAGAGGCCTATGTTCAGCAGTGAACGTCTGTGGCTGATAGATAGATGGATCAGAATCATAATGAGAAAATTATTTATTGCCACAACTTATACTAAGAATTACAAACACAGAATACAGTTATAAAACAGAGAGAGACAGAAAGAATAACGTAGCATATTAACAATAGGCATGTATTTAAATCGATATCTGTACCTATATTCCCTTTTTTCGATCAAAATATTTGAAAGTTTCACCAAAAATACTGACTTGCACACTAATTATGCACACTAAATAATGCGAATTCAATATACTATTTCAAGGTATTTGCAAAACTGTTTTACTCTGTGGTTCTACTGGATATAAAAAAAAACTGACCTAACCTAACCCGGCCGAGTCGGATCTTAGTGTGCAGTGCGAGGATAATTAGTGTGCAAGTCAGTATTTTTGGTGAAACTTTCAAATATATCTGATGTACGAACCATATTTTTGGTGTGAATTCGGTTAAAAAGATCATCTCGTTTCGTATGATGTTTAAGTTTTTTTTTGTAGGACATGTTCAGTTAATCAATTGTTTTTTTTGCACAGCATTCGTTTTTCTGGTATGCATTCAGTTAATTAGTGGAGTTACCTAGTGTACTGAAAAATTATACAGATGTGCATTTAAATATATCCCTTAACAATATACAAAAACGATTACTTACTCAAATATGAGACAATGGGTCTCAGTCTCAGCGTGTGCTAGGTAAAAAGTCCAGCTCAGACTGAGCCCTTTGTGTGTGTCGGTTGCAAAACAAAGAAAAAACATAAATGTATGAAACATGTAATGTCTAATTTTTTTTTAATGTGGGTTACCACAATTTTTATATTAAACCATTAATACAAAGATCAAAACCCAAAGAAAAATTTAAATGCGTAACCTGGTGGAGGTGGAACAGACCGCAAATCGAGTTCAACTAAAACTAACTATATATTTTGGGACAAGACAATACATGGAAATAATAATAATAATACATAAATAGATAGATAGATACGAAATATTGTCAAGTTCATACTCGTCGTTGGCTACTGATGCCTGCGCCGATAACATCTGAGATGCGGATAAGATGCCGGTATCGGGAGCCGCGGGCACGAGTAACACTTTGCTAATGTTATTGTTCAACGTTTGGAATATATCTGTTTGTAACCATGTGAAATGCACTCTTAACACGAGCAGAAAAAAAAGAAAATGGTGCGTGTCGAAATACCGGTGCACGGTATGTTTTACTAACAAACTGGCTTGAGAAGACACATCCCATTTTTACGTAAATTTACGGAACGCAGTTAAAATAGTGGTTGCCAGAATATCAACGGCATTATTAGCAGGGCCGTCCTTCCCCCCTAGGCCCCACAAGGCCCGGGCCTAGGGGCCCAGCCAGTCTAGGGGCCCAGCCAGTCTAGGGGCCCAGCCAGTCTAGGGGCCCAGCCAGTCTAGGGGCCCAGCCAGTCTAGGGGCCCAGCCAGTCTAGGGGCCCAGCCAGTCTAGGGGCCCAGCCAGTCTAGGGGCCCAGCCAGTCTAGGGGCCCAGTCCCAGACGTAGGACTTGCACCATCATAATGTTCTCCTTAGGGGAGGGGGCCCCAAATGCCAAGTGCCTAGGGGCCCTGGTTATTAGTTGCGCAATTTTACTCAATTGCCTTACGATTGCTTAATTGAAGTGACTGACGTGAATCTTGGCCTCCGATAGTATGCTATGCTCTATCATGCGCCAATCGAAATTGATTCCTTGAAGTTTACGAAAGTGTTTTGTACTTTGATCCAACGATACCACCGTCATCAATAAGGATGTCCCAAGTAAAGTTTTGGCCGCAATTTATTTTAGCGCAATTTTTATGACATATTTTTTAAGTATAACTACTACAAAGTAATTTCGCCCGGGGATTATATTGTTATTTACAGAAGTCAGGTGAAAAGTATCACATAACCATCTTTCAGCCACGATAACTAAATAACAAAGTTCCAAATTGTTCCGTTCGTGCTTTCGTTTGACAAAGATATTGATACCAGCCGAGCAGCGCCGCGCACCATACAAATTCTGAACAGCGATGTTAAGATTTTTCCTGAAATTACGACCCATTTCTATAGAAAAATCATTTCCGATGCAAATATATAGTTTCATTATATAAATATCAAACAGTTGATACAAAGATTGTTGTGACATAAAACCTTAAATAAAAATTAAAAACTAGACTTAAAAATAAACTATAGATAAAAAATTTGGCCCAAATCGCCGTCTATTGGCAGCGTGCCCAGAAGGCTGGCAGCATTGCCGCGTTGAATGGCAATGCTGATCCGCTGTGCGAGATATGAACCAGCCCTCTGGTCACGCGTCAACTCGACTAACCTGCGGCTACACTCTTTAAAGACCCTGTGGGCGCTTTCACCCCAGGGCCCCAGAGTCTCAACCCCAAACGGCTCAAATATGCATCCGCTATTAATGTTTGCATATTTGCGCCGCTTGAGGAGTTCGGCCGAATTTGCAGCCGAGCCAGCCTTTACAGCAGTGCCACGAAGATGGGACAGCGCCAGAGTATCAGCACAGGTCGCGTCCCAGACCAGCGGCTGTCCCATCTTCCATGGCACGAGGGTCATACCGACGGGCCTCTTACCGTCATCGCGAGCGAGGCCGGTCGGTTCTAAAACAGCCGGCGCTCCCGCGCTGGCTAAGGCCCGACGGATGATGTCATTCAGGCTGGCATGGCGGGGGGCGCGCCCTGCGCTTCTGCCGCAGGATAGTCCATGATGACCCAGCGGGTCAACTTGGTCACCACAACGACAGCGATGTTGGGCCACACAGGCCACTCCCAGGCGGAGAGCGACGGACAGGCGGAACGTGGAGTTGTCTAAAAGTGTTCCCGTCGATATAGAAGGCAGAGCTTGGAGCCACTGCCCGGATTCCCATTCGACAGCGGCAAGGAGGCGAGCGCGCTTCGGAAGGCTGGTTGCCGTTTGGTACAGTTTTTGCCGTACCAGCCTACAGAGCGGCTCGTCCCAAAGACGCTGTGAACTAGGGTGACCGGGTAGGTCAACGCTTGGGCAGTTATCGCTCCACGCATTTCTGGCCTCTGACATGAAAGGGATGGTAATTTGGTGAATTGGAGACTTGAGTATTTTTGAAGTTAACTCCAGTGAACTATGTGCTGAGGACAGAAATGCGGGGAGCGAAACGCTGATACAAAGATTAAATTAAACAAATGAAAATTTAAATGCGTAACTTGACGGAAGAGACCGGGAATGGAACCCGGTATCTCTGGATTGTCCGATCCAGCGTGTTAACGTCTCCACCACCCTAACGCCAGATAACCTTTAGATTTTTTCCTCATGCTTTGTGTACGTCATTATTTTCATTAGTTATTTGAAAAGCTTTACACCTTAGCGACCTCTATGTGAAATGTGAATACGTTAATATTCACATCTTCTTACCGCACTACTTTACAGCAGTGAACGAACAAGCGATAGAGGGCGCTGTTATTTATAAATTTATGAAACTTAATTATAATGTCGCATTCTTTTGAAATGTGGGTATACCAATTATTTATTATATTAAACAATTGATACAAAGATCAAATTGAATAAATAAAAAATTTACCTGGCGGACGAGACCGGGAACCGAATGAATTTGGTGTACCCACATAAATTACGTGTTCATAAATGTATAATATAAATATCAGTTATTTAGTTTGAAGTGGGCTTTAAAATAAAGGCCATATCTCGCGCTCGCTCCGCCCTGAAATGTATTGCTCGCATTAGTATTCGTCCGTGTGTTGGTTTTGAATAATTGCTGCTCCAATCAGGTAACGTGGCGCGAATATCTTACTATGGAGACAACACCTGTGGATTTCCGGATTTGATTTTATTTTAGTCAAAACCGTTATCAGTAAATTGCATTTTATTCCATAAAGGAATTATGAATCATCCCAAAATGTATCATCATCGTCATGATCATAAAGTTTCAAGCTCTCTACCCAAATGTTGTCTGGAAGAGATCGCTCTTTAGCGATAAGACCGCCTGTTGTTTACCTCCAATTGTAATTTTTTGTCCGTCGGTCTGTCTGTCACCAGGCTGTATCTCATGAACCGTGATAGCTAGGCAGTTGAAATTTTCTCAGATGATGTATTTATGTTGCCACTATAACAGCAAATACAGTATAAAATAAATATTTAAGTGGGGCTCCCATACAACGAAGGTCACCAGCGCCATACCATACCAGGCGCGAACTTAACTCAAGTAACTCAACCCAGCCAATTAAGATGGGATAAGTGTTTGTTCAGAACCCTCGGTGCGCGAGTCAGAGTCGTAATTGGCCGATTTTTTATGCTTCGGGAAAACAGCACCAAATATTTGTCAACTTGAAGTGCACAACAGCCTTACCAGCGATTCCGTATTTAAATTCCACGCATCCCAATAGATGTCGCCACATCTCCATCAATAAACCCTCTGTCAAAGTGACCAGCACCGGTACCAGACATAACGCGATATGCTTATCGACAAAATCTATGGGGTAGATTATCAGAGCCGCGAGAACATGCATTGTAGCCGATAACAAGAACACGACGGAATGTGGTCGTACATTCAGAATAGGGTGCCTAGTTTATTGAAGCGAATTGGCAGGTGGCATGGGAAGTTTAGTTTGAAGTATACATACAATGTTAGAGGATATCGGCGGTTTAGTAACACGACAGCAATGCTGAGTCAGAGGCTTTTCCTTAATGCGCACATTGCTGGACTCTTTACTCCGCATTCGATCGTTGACAATATTTAAAATTTTCAAATAGTGTTAAGATTCAACTAATTTCTTTCTTACTTACCGTGAGTTTACAGTGACTGTAAGCGTACAGGAATTGTATGGAGAATTGTAGTTCTACAAAGTAACCGCTAGACGCGCTGTATTATTCTCCATACAAATCGTTTACGCTGTCGATAGCGAGTACGGTCACCTTGACTCATGGTAAGGTATACAGCAGGTGATAAACCAGTGAGTCATACGAAGTCTCATTTCAATCTCAGTGATCACTGGCTACTTGGATTCTATTGTGAGGCCTAGCTCAATTACTGCTTATCTTTCTTTTTTTAGGGTTCCGTACCCAAAGGGTAAAAACGGGACCCTATTACTGAGACTTCGCTGTCCGTCCGTCTGTTGTCCGACAGTTGAAATTTTCACACATGATGTATTTCTATTAACGCTATAACAACAAAATACTGAAAATAAAATAAAATAAATATTTAAGGGGGGCTTCCATACAACAAACGGGATTGGTTGCGTTAACTTTGCACCTCATTTGTATGGAGTGCTATACATACCAGGTGCAAACTTAACTTAACCACTTAAGGATGGAAAGTGTTTGTACGGAACCATCGGTGCGCGAGTCTGACCAACACTTGACTGGTTTTTTCTTTTTACAAATACCTATGTATACTAAGTTAATCAGCATGCTTGGTTATATACTTTAAGTGTTGATTGTGAACGTATAAATAAATAAAATTATATGGCTTAATCCTTCTTGTTTTGTTACGGTAATAAAAAAACACTATCGTACGCATTGGTACAATTGAGACTGAATGTTCGTGTTTATAATTATAAATTTTAATCAAGTTTCTATAGCCATTACTTACAGTTAAGTGTATTTGTACTTTCTATCCATTTATTTTTGCTCATTGCAAGTAACTACACCAACAAACAGAGTAAATCATTTTTAAGTACATGTTAATAGTTACCTGCCTTACATATTATTAAGTTCTCACTCTAGTTATTAATTTATCGACAATTTTTGACTGATATCGATAATTGTGCCATTAAACTTAACTATAACTTGCGAAATAAGAAGCGTGTCTCTTTTAATTAATAGTAACCGGGTAGTCGCCGACCGAATGGGCAAAAGTGACGCATGATGAAAAATTTGGCTTATACAAATAAAAACATAGGAGATAATAATGCGTCAGAAAAGCTATACATATTTTCAATAGTCGACAAAAGAGTAGCAGGATAGCCTTGAAAGCCTTCCCACATCTTAACTACAAACACGAACCCCTCTTAATATCTGCAATGGAATCCACCTTGGTGTACGTCCTAAAAAATTAGGCTAATCTTAATACCTATCTCATAACTTAAGTCTCATCTCTGTTAGTTCTTGGTCCAGCCTCCATACAAATTTGCCCATGGCCCTTTACATATAACATTATTATATTTAAACAATGCCTTAAGGGGTTATTCGCAAGAAGCAATTTGCTTCATCATTTCTAATGCGAACCGCTAAGGAATGGAACTCGCCCCCATCGTGTGTATTTCCAGAAAACTATAATTTGGGTATCGTCTAGGTAAGAGTGAATAGGCTATTACTGAACTGGCGACCTCCTTGACCCCGTAGTCACTTTCCATCAGGTGATACTGAGGTCAATCGCCGGTCAGTTAGTAAATAAAAAAAATACTCTGCTCCCAGGGAGCTCACGATTATGTAACTGACAGGGTTATAATCTTGTACCTACAAATATTGTTGATACTATAAACAATCATTAAAAAGAAACATGAGCTCTCTAACCATAAATACTTCAGGAAAAATCATCCAGCCGTTGTCAAGTTTTGCGTTTAGTAACATATTAAGCGATCTTATAAAATTTCCCATGAACGCATGAACATCGGACGGTGTGGACCCGTTTGTCGGCATGTGTACACCTGTGTATTGATTGATTAATCATAATAAATCTACAGCTCACTATTAATAATCATTAATTATACTCATTCATAAGATAGTTTCAGAGTGGAAGGTTAAGTTGATGAACACTTTTGTATCCTTTAGAAATGTGATGAACTGTATCTTTTTTTTCAACTGTTCCATAACAGATAATCAAATATGAGTGGTTTTATCAGATTTATGGAACTACTAGCTGCGCCCTGCGGAGTTTTCCGCTCATCCCACGGAAACATTATTTTTTTCAAGATAAAAAGTGGCCTATGTGTTAATCCATGGTTTCAGCTACCTCCATACCAAATTTTGTTAAAATTGGTCCAGCCGTTAGAGCGTGAAGAAGTAACAAACATACACGTAAACACACTCACTAACTTTCGCCTTTACAATATTAGCGTGATTAGGAAACAAAACTACTGAACTGATAAAATCTCCAAATGCCAATACTAAGACTAAAGTTCACTGTCATGGTCGTAATATAGAGCCATGTTTTCGACTCTTCGTCTTTACAGTCTAGTATACAGGGTGTAACCGACAGCGTACCGAAAACGAAAACCGGGGTTTTAGACCATAATCACGAACTGAAAACGAGTGTTCATTTTCTCGGAAAACTCAATTAAGGATAAGATTTTCCAAAATAAATTATAAAACTCGACGCGCAATGTATTGCGTCCAATTCTCTCGGGTGCAGACGCGCGGGGAGGGGAGCACGCGGCAAGCATCGACCGGTTCAGGCGCTCCTTGGTCGCTTAGAGATGGGATGTATATTTTGGCCGAGTTTTACGCGAAGGATTACTAAATCAAGTACCTACAAGATTAAGTTTGAGGGATACTCGCTTTGCCCACTCCACTCACGCGTCAGCGCAAAACATACCATTACGCCAATGCGCATCGAATGACATGAATGAATGCAACCATAAAAACAACGCAACCACAGATCACAACTAGTGTACTACCTAACACCAATAACAACTGACCGATAAATTAAAACAGTCTAACAAGATTATTTTCATTCAAGCAAGTAAAGCAAATAAAATGTGCGGGTAGGGAAACATTACTCATGCGTCCGACCGCAGCGGCCTGCGCGAGCGCACTAGCCTGGCGGATCAATGACCGGCCAGTACCGTTATCTGTCCCACTCCACGCGCCTGTGTTGTACCGTAAAGCTTACATAATACTGTTTGTGATACATTGTGTGTTTTGCGGAAAATGCTATTTTCATGCGATTTTTCATGAAAAATTGTTACCGGTAGAGTTCGATTAACGGAAAAATTAAGAAAAAATGAAAACTCGCGAGGAAAATTTTTGAATTTTCTCAAAGACATTTCCACGATTTTCCAGCCCAGAATAATAGTCTGAAGCCATGGTTTCAGTTTTCGGTACACCGTCGGTTACACCCTGTATATAAGTACCTACAGTACGCGTTAATCATTGGCATAACCAAACCTCAAATCGCATTAAACTAAGAACCACCTTTTTGAAGTCGGTTAAAATCAGTCAAAGTCACAGACTGTCACAGCAATTGATCACCTGTTTGACTAACTGATACGATAATGATAGTGCCATATCAATCATTATGTTAAGGATCAATCAATCGCAATTTCAACTTGCGTTTTGTAAAATGGCGGAAATCCATCACAGCTGTATTGCGGCTCGCAATTAATCTGGATATTCTAGTGTAACTTAGATATAAATTATATACATTGGATATGAGATGGAAGAGAGTAGACGGGAGTAATAGAGAGGGACTGTTAAAGAAAAATTCATGGCATGAGATACCGGCTCAGCTCAATCTATAATATATTATACTTGCTTTTTTAAGGTGAAGCTAGACGAGCGTAATTTGAGTCGCGTAATTCCGGTCGCGCCATACTAGTGTGACGTGATCACGTGACATGATGTATGGCGCGACCGAAATTACGTGACTCAAATTACGCTCGTCTGGTCTGGCTTCATCCTTACGCATACTTGTATGATGAAGCTGTGCGACAAGGTCAAAAAAGCCATACGATTAAATAAATAAAGGAGACTAACTACGCATTTAAATTTTTCTTTGAGCGTTGATCTTTGTATTCAATGGTTTAATATAAAAATTGTGGTATGTACATTAAAAAAATTAGACATAACATGTTTCATAAATTTATAAAATATTTTCTAAGCAGTTAAGCAGTTCACTGCTGTAAAGTCGTGCGGTAAGATGGAAATATTAACGTATTCACAATATTCACATAGAAATCGCTAAGGGGTAAAGCCTTTCAAATAAACAATGCAAAGATCGACACACAAAGCATAGGGAAAAATCTGGGCTTGGGCGTTAGAATGACAGAAGGGTTAATGCGCTGGACTGGCGATCCAGAGGTACCGGGTTCGATTCCCGGTCTCGTCCACCAAGTTACGCATTTCAATTTCTCTTTGATCATTGATCTTTGTATCAATGGTAAAAGACTTTAACTCTGTTCCTTCAATACTCTGTTCTTAGTGACGGATCGTTCTATCTACAAGTTATCACTCGATGCTCCCGAGGGATGTAAATCAAGTTATCCCGTGATGCGGGATTTCCTGGATGCGTCCGCGCACGCAACCTAATACCTATTGGAATATACGCTGGCTTTTATGAAGTACACTTTGTTTTATGGTTTACTCTTCCTATGTTGTATTACGTCGACGTATCATTGTATCGAAAGCATTTCTCTGACACCATAAAATGAAGATTGTTATAAAATACACCTAACCTAACCAATAGAAAACGACAATTGACGACGCGGTTAGCTCAGTTTGTAAGCGCTTGCCTACTGAGCCGGCGGTCCCGGGTTCGAATCCCGGCCAGGGCAAATGTTTGTGTGATGAACTCGAATATTTGTGCTTGGGTCATGGTTGTTCTATGTATTTAAGTATATATTTATCTATATAAGTATGTATATCGTCGTCTGGTACCCATAACACAAGCCTTCTTGAGCTTAATTTGGGACTAGATCGATTTGTGTGAGGTTGCCTGATATAAAAAAAGAAAAAAGAAAAAAACAAGATTTATAAAAAAAATATGTATTCTGGGGAAATTATTGTCGATGAATAGAAGATTCGATGAAACGTTTGTCTACAAAAGAAGGGGATACAATAAAATAATGATAAAAAAATAAAAATAATCTTTGTAGTATCAACAAAGTTAATACACAGCAAATATATAACTTGTTTAATTCACTTCGATTCAAGTGACGGATATATCGAAGCACAAGTTAATCACCAATCCGCCAGGATATAAATCACGGCAGCCATGATACAAGATGTCCGAAATGCGCGCCAAACACGCAACTCACGAGCGGTTTAATCAATCGATGCGCAAGTGACTAACCGACTGATTTCAATATGCACCTAGCGCATCTCGTCACATAGACGAAGTGCAAACTTGATTCAACCGGGTTATACCTTAGTTACCTTGATGACGTCGTATTTAGGCATATGTCTGTAATTATAAAACAATTCACCAATTTGATAAAGAATATCAAAGGGTAAATATATCAAACGCTTTTTTACGCGGCATAGCTGCTATGGAATAGATAAAAGTTTAATTTATTTGAGTTTAGGATTTATTTGAATTGCGCGTAAGCATTGATTACAACTAATAAATAGGTGGATCAAGATATTTACGTAAGTTGTTTTCTAAGAACTTCCGGGCCAACATGGGCATCCTACCTTTTTGACCACTGAACCTGATGAGAGAGCCATAAATTTTTTCAACCAGTTGCTTCTTAAAAAAATAAAATGTAATTTATAATCATTCGTGGATGCTCAGTTACCATCTGTTTTTTTTTATTAGTACAAATTTTAGAAAACACGTACGTGAATGCGAAGTAATGCTCGTAAATTTGTTTGTTTATGTATTTGACAATTTGTACTGACCATCAATACCTACATAAACTAGGATCGCATAGCTATTAGCCTAACGAGACTTCCTAAAGATATTAACAAAGAAATTAAATACAGCAGGCATTAAAGTGTACACATATTTATGACTACATCCGATGAAGCAGGTGGTAAGGACACGTCGCCGCCAATTAATAAAAAAAAAGTATTGTCTCCACCAAGGAGACCATTAAACGATTACAAATTAATTGAGTCAACTGTACAACTTATCACTATCAATTTAACCATAAACGTAACTGCACTCAGTACTCATGGTGAGGCCATGAGTTTACAATGAGAGCACTCGCTAGCAACTGCATAAACGATTTGTATGAAGAATTGTAGTTGTACAAAGTAAGCGCTAGGAACACGGTGTTATTCTCCGTACAAATCGTCTACACTGCCGCTAGCGAATACGGTCACGTCAACTCATGGCAAGGGTGCAGACTGTGTCGTAAGAAACCGTATCGACTCGAATCGTCGGCTGCCAGCGTATTCCACATCGGCATGACTCCCTTCCACCATCGCTCTACGGTTTTCCATCATCACCACTTAGATGGCTGGCAATCCTCAACGGTGCGTTACTCCAGAATTTTCCTACCTCGCATAGCTTACCTACTCGTAACTGTGGACTGAAATGTCGCTCGAGGCATCTCCGGACCTATAACTACGGCCTTTAAACCGTTAAGGTTCCTTATCCGCTCAAAAAGGCTGATTGCTTTACAAATTTTAAACAAACATGAATCTTAACATATTATCAAAGTTACCAACAGTTTGAATTATTCCCTCATTTCGAATGTTTTAAATTATTGTTTCAAAAACTACTCGAATTTGACAGAAAGCAGGAATCATTTTTTTTTCTTATTTTCGAGTGCAAGCAATGAAAACATGAAATAAATAAATAAATAAATAAATATCGGACAACCTCACACAAATCGATCTAGTCCCAAATTAAGCTCAAGAAGGCTTGTGTTATGGGTACTACACGACGATATAGGTACATATATAGATAAATATATACTTAAATACATAGAACAACCATGACCCAAGCACAAATATTCAAGTTCATCACACAAATATTTGTCCTGGCCGGGATTCGAACTCGGGACCGCCGGCTCAGTAGGCCGGTGTCTACAAACCGAGCTAAACGCGTCGTCAAATAGCTATGTAATATTCTAGAACTCGGGACAGACTATTTATTCAAAAAGTTGGTTGAAATTTTCAATACATTTTCATAACACGGCGTACTCCCATATGAAAGGCCTGCAACGGACTTGTAACTCCTCTGAATCATTTGCATGTCATGTCTTCGCCTGAATACTGATACATTCAAACGTGCGGTGTCATCTTGTACCATAATGATGTATTCTGGCGAATAAAAACATTCTACTGACGTCTATTTTGACGTTGCAGGTATCGTATAGGTATGTAGGCCACGGTAACGGCCCGGCATTTGGTCTTGGCGGCGAGCGGCAACGGTGCGCGGTACGAGTGTCTCTCTCACGCGTATGGCCGCCGCGGTCGGATCTCTCGCTCAACTGCTCATAATGGCTTACCAGGCGATCCGTCTGCGCAGATGCCTCCTATATAATAAGAAAGAAACCCTTGGAGTAGAGAACCCTAAAACCACCCATAATGTAACCGGATCGCTCTGATGCTTGACCGACTACTGTATAAGGATATATCTGATTACAAGACTAATGATGTGATTACTGCTGATGATGATTACTTTATACCAGCCAGTTGGACTGAGTGAATGATTATTGCACCAATATGGTCGCCATTATGCTCTAATGGGCATTTAACGGTTGACGGTAAGCAATGGCGATTGGCATTCAATATTCATAACAATAATTGCTTATTGTCTAGACTAGATCAATGTGATCTCATCTCGATCATTTCTTGCAGATACTACTATGTTGCGCCATAGAAGTGCATTTTTGATAGTTATTTTTTATCGATTTATGGATCTGTAATTTAACACGTTCACGGGCAGAGGACCATTTGAAAAACTACATGCTGCGGCAGACACAAAACTAATTTCTAGCCAAAAACATCACAAGGCATTTGCAATAACACTATGAAAATTTTCCGTTCGTAGACGGAATGCCATTTTTGGGATAACAGTCGCCGTCCACAGACGTGGTGCCATATCACGAGGGTCCTTATTTACGTCTCTCTCCGTGGTGTCCGTGAAAGCCTACATTTTCGCTCCGCAATAGGGGATGAAGCAGCCGAAAAATTTAAAGTTCACAAGTAGAGGGGTCTCAGCTCTGAATACGATTTTGTTCCATTCGGGGTTGAGACCTTTGGTCCGTGGGGGCCCAGTGCTCATCAACTTTTTAGGCAGATCTCAAAAAAACTGGTTGACATCACGGGGGACCGAAGAGCTGGCAGCTTCCTCGCTTAACGCATTAGCGTTGCTATACAGCGAGGAAATGCTGCCAGTGTCTTCGGGACTATGCCAAAGGGGTCCGATTATTTAAGTCTTTTTTAATATTAAATTTAGTCTGTTTTAGCCTTTTATTTTAGTTAGTTAAGTTCTTAGTTTATAGTTAGTGTATGGGCTGGGCCTCATACACTTGATTTGTAGGTTGTAGTTAGATGTTTGTTGAATGGAGAAAGATAGTTAAAGTTAAATTAATTTATTATAGTAACACAACAAGGTAAATATATTAATTATTCTTTCTCTTGATGCTTAGTGCTCGGATGTTAATAGCAATCTCATCTATATTATAATTGAAACTTATTATAAATACGTTGTTGCCGTGTGGCCTAAAGTAGGCCGCAAGTAAGCATAAATAAATGTACGGTACCTAATGAAACCGTACAGTTAGTATATTAATTTCTGTAGGTTTATGTGTTGCTTTATCTATTGTAAATTGTTTGTTGTTTAATTAAATATATGTATTTATTAGGTGCTTCTAGTGAAATAAAATGATTTTATCTGATCTTTATACAATTATTTAACATAGTGTAGTTATATGAATAAAATTAGCTCAATATGTCATCATACAAAGAAAAAGAATAAAAACAAAAAGTATTTTTTGAAATATGTGACTTCAAAGGTACGAAAACTATATGATTTCTTTTTTTAATTATATGACAATCATGAACGCACTTGTTCACGGTGAAAATGGCAAATTACTTATTTCCTCCATACAAATACTGGTACCCAATCCACAGTTGACGTCATATGCAGGTAGGCCTTTAGTATGGAGCGTTTTTATTTTAGTTCTCTGCAGGAATGTTGAACTTTGACGGTCATTTCTGACTTTTAAAGCAGTCTAAGTGTAGGTAGTCCCATATAGACATTTGATCCCAATAAAAAATGGAATCGATTGACATCCTCAAAAAAAAATGGTCCGCACGCTTATTACAACATCATAAATAAAATCTTAACTCCGAAACATTGTTTCCCATCTGTAACTTTTCACCAAATTTTCATTAGTCTGTTTTTTTTCCAGAACCGTAATTTTTTTAGTATTTTACAAATATTGTTCGAAAGTTTTTAATCAGTGCGTCTTACCTGTTATGACCTACGGAGCCGAGACGTGGCCACTCACCATACGACTAGTCCACCAATTCAAAGTCGCTCAGCGAGCCATGGAAAGAGCTACGCTTGGTGTGTCTCTTAGGGATCAGATCCGAAACGAAGTAATTCGACAGAGAACCAAAGCTACCGACATAGCACAGCGGATAAGCAAGCTGAAGTGGCAGTGGGCTGGTCATATCTGCCGTAGAGCCGATGACCACTGGGGCAAACGAGTTCTGAAGTGGAGGCCACGAATCGGTAAACGTAGTGTAGGGCGCCCTGTAACAAGGTGGAGCGACGACATTCGTAGGACAGCGGGTCTGGAGGACGAGAGCGGAAAATCGAGCTCAGTGGCGTACCATGGGAGAGGCCTATGTCCAGCAGTGGACTGAAACAGGCTGATGATGATGATGATGATGATGACAAATATTGTTTTAAAGAACCTATTAGGTTAGGTCAAGTTGATTTTAATTATAGGAACTAAAAAAAATTTTTTTTTGAAAAACTGGCTTCCGGATAAATGAAAATTTGGCGAATCGTTACAGATGGGAAACAAAAATTAGTGTTTCAGATAGGTAGCCTTAATATTGGTTGTACGTTCATGTTACTATAACCTCAGACCTTATTCTAGAAACTGTTCATTCATCTTGCAAAAACTTTTATCACCAAACTAAACCTTCCATAGACCTGACTTTATCGAACCAAATCTTCGAAAGTACTTAAGCCCCTGAACTCGTTTCGTAAACTCGAACGCATCAAGCCCCTATCTCTTTAATTACTCTTTTCAAAGGCCTTTAACTTAGTATTAATGAGACATTTTTAATTACCCCCTTTCCCAACTGACGTCCATATCGCGTCCTTCTGTATTAGGCGACAGTGGCCCGAGTCGTGGTTACCCGTGATTTATCTGTGCTCGGTCGACTTTAATTGATCGGACATATATAATCAGCGATTCATTACTATTGCGATTAGGGCTGCCGGTTTATTAGACTGGCAAAGTCGAAGCTAGGACGGTTCGCTGGCAATCCTGTGCAACATATGTAGTTCTCTCAAACACCCAAAATACATACGGGATCCTGTAAAAGTCGTCTAAAACTCTCAAAATAAACGAAGTCTTCATACAAACGCGCTCACATACAGGCGCATACTCAAAGACACTAGCGATAACTTAAGTATAATACGACAAATACAACACCTTACCGCGCCTATACTTAGCACGAGGTCAGGTACCTAAAGTCAAAGTCAAAGTAAAAATATTCTTTATTCAAGTAGGCCTAGCTACAAGCACTTTCGAATCGTCAGTTACAGAGAGCAGAGCAATTTATTGATAAACTTATACTAAAAATAAAATAAAAAATATTTTTCTTTTATTATAGAAATAAAAGAAAAATCCTAAAAAGGATCGTCAACACATAAAAAATTATATACTTAAATAAAAAACTAGAGGCTAGAATATTGTGACATACACCTATGTGTGACAGCACAGTACCATTTGTCGAGAGTTTAACAAATAATAACCGACGTCGACGAAACGAGCTTATGTTATACAATGTGGGTCCTGTAACATAAGCAAAAAATTAAAACATAGATTTTACTCGTTAAACTGATCAACATTTGTTCAGCAACTTTAAAAAAAAGTGAGTTTTCAAAATTTTATTATTTCAAACAAATAAATAGTATTTTCAATGTATGTCGTCCAACGTTGACATTCCCTGAGCATTGACATAGCTGTCACTCTACTAATATCGGACATTTCGCAATACATTGCTTCTTTGTCTAAACTTTATTCTACAAAATGTCATTTAATACACGTTATTTTCAGAAGTTGCTTAACAAATGTTGTTTAGTTTCAAGGGACGAATCTATGTTTTAATTTATTGCTTCTGTTACAGGGCCCACCCGGTATAACAATGGGACCAGCTAGAAAATATGCTCTTTGAAACAAGAAAATAATTACTAATTATAAAAAAAACGGTATAAACTCACGTAAAAATTGTCAGGAACGGCCCGACATGTTTCGAACTCATTTGGAGCTCTTCATCAGGAAGATGTCTCACGATAGTTTTAATAACATTAAGAAAATAATTTTCCAAATCGGTCAAGCCGTTCTCGAAAAATCAGAGAAAGAACATGAAAAATCCCCGGCGAACTGAGAACATACTCCGTTTCTGACGTCGGCTGAAAACAGTCGCATTAACCGGTGCTAAAGGGGGAGATAACAAAGTAAAGTTGAGATTAAGTCATCATCACCATCATGATTATGTTCATTACACCAGCGAACAAAAATATACCCCGTACCGCCTCCCAAGTAGCAATCTTATACGGCCCTTACACAGCTGAAATCAGTCATATAAGGACTATATAAGTATAAGTATAAGCTGTTATGCAGCCTGTGTGCTACGTGGGCTGCTTTCGCGACGGCGAAGCAGAGGTGTAGCTACCACTTTTCAGCCACCAACCACCAACTAGGCACTTATCAACCGTTTCAATGATTTAGGGCCCCAGGTCGTTGGTTGACTTGCAGTGCCCAGTGTTCTATGAAGTTTTTGCGATCAAGGCACATCTAGGTAGTCCAGAAATTTAAGGAGAACGTTTTAAAATTAAAAATGTGATCTGGAGCTGCGTCTAAACACATTTTATAAGGTACCTTTACAACCGCGATCTAAAGTACACCAGTGTGCCACAGGACACGCTTTGCTGAACACTGTCCTACACCGTCGTCAGGGCCTTACAATGTATTATGATACAGGAATAAAACTAACCACGTAGCACTCATGCTGCACTGAATAAGCTGAATAAGTGGTTATACAGCACTTATTCAGCTTATTCAGTGTAAAGGCTGCATAAGCGCTTATATGTGTCATGTTCATGTGTGCTGCTTAGGCAGGCCACAGCGGTGAAGGCAGCCCTAGTCAGTTCACGATACAAGGCAAGCCGTTGTCCATATCAGCCGCTATGTGATCTGGCGACTGCTGAGGCGGTCTAACACGATGCGCACGCATTTTGCAGTTAAGGTGCATCCACACAAGCACCAGCAATGCACCGATTGCAGTAAGCGAAGTAATTTGAAACATTCAACTCGTCTCATCACGCCGAAACGGCTGAACGAATTTTAACCAATGTTGGTACAGGGATAGCTGGACATTGGACATCCAAAGATGTTTATAGGATACCTTTTACCCGACTAAGCGGATTAAGTTAAGGGGACCTTCTAGCTACATATAAACGACTGCTTTCGTCAACATATGGACGCACCATTATAGACGCTTATGCTAACGTCCATGTACAATTTATTGATGGACCTTTTTCATGTGATCTATCGTTTTTAGTAGACGCGATAAACCGTCATGGTTGTGATGGTAGTAATTAAGCAGAGCTTTGTCATTAATCAAGGTGACAAGGTTCGACGTGATTGACAGTGCGAGGGGACTTATTAAAAGGAAAGCATGTAGCGTAGAGTAAAATGGGTTTTTGTTGAACTACAGTTTAGTTTAGTTTTAGCTTGGGGATTTCTTTGCGTAACTGGTGTTTGACGTCCTACACGCACACGTACAATTATAGTGGTCAACTCAAACACTGGCCACAAGTGACAGAGTATTCAAAAGTAATTTGGCTTAGCTGTCCATATTCCAGCCCAAAATAGACGAAGTCCACAGTTTTTGCTGGCATCCACACAGTGTTCTTTGTACCAGTAAATCTTATAGTGTTGTCTCTCTCTATCTGGATATCAGGTTATTGCTGACGTATCATCATGATATTTTTTTATGAAAATGAAATCACTCAAAGTAGGTAAATACTCATCATTTGTAATTTGTCTTATTTTAAGGTTAAATAAATAACATTTCACAACATACAGGAAATACGGTTATGTTATGAGTTTCTTGATTTCATTAATTAACGGTAATGTAATTTTTGTTCCAGGTCACTGAAGGCAGTAGAATTTTGTAAGTCACATTTACATGGCACATTTTAAATTATTTCTTAGGCAGCATTTTAATTCTTAGCTGCTAATACGCTTAATGAAAGTAGTGTATGCATGTATGTATGTATATACACAACGAAACATGGCAGGCATCACCAGTGGGATGTCTACTGGGAGTGTCTGTCGCCAGCTTACTCCCAGTGCCTTGGGCATGTTGACACTTGCCAACCTGACACCCACCTGAGCTGATTGACAGGCAAATGAACCCACAGACAAGCATTCATAAGCAAGTGTGGATCAGAGAAAAACAACATAATTTAATGTTTGTGCAACTACTTCATCCACAACTAACGACAGTTGTCTCTAATAGAAGTTCCACTACGAGCATAGAGTATATTTGTATGACTACGAGCATCTGTCGCTAACCTACTTTTAGTGACTTGTTTTGTTGACACTTGCTAACCTGACCCACCTGTGCTGATTGACAGGCAAATGAACACCTAAGACAAGCATTCCCAGATAAATGCGAACCAGGGAGAAACAACATTAGATATTAATATTTGTGCAACTACTCCATGTACAAAGAATGACAGTTGTCAGTAATAGAACGTGAAGAATGTCTGTTGCCAACCTACTCTAACTGACTTGGGCAACTTGAAACTTGCCAATCTGACACCCGCCTGTGCTGATTGATCTGATTATCTTGTTGTTCATTTGCCTAAATTGACACCAAGACAAGCATTCACAGACAAGTACAAACCAGAGAGGAACAACATTGTTTGTGCAACTACTTCATCCACAACGAGAGACAGTTGTCAGTTGTCACTAATATAATGTCAACAGCGAGCGTCTGTCGTGAGCCTACTCCAAGTGCTTTTGGCCATGTTAACACTTGCCAACCTGACACCCGCTTGTGCTGATTGACAGCCAAATGAACACCTAAGACAAGTATTCACAAGAGAAACAACAAGAGTAGGTACTCGACCGCGGATGATAGGGTCGCTATTTTTAGTATGTCTGTCCATCGGATAGGAGATCGTCATCTGCACCTTTATCCTCCGACCCGTCCCTGTCCTACCAGCTACTCCATTGATCCCTCGTCTCTCAAGACATGACCAAAAAATGTAAGTAGTTGTACAGCCGACGGAAGTCGTTCCCTGATTTAGTTCTTTTGAAATATTAGCTAATTTAGAATTTACTAGAAAACTTAAAATGCGATTCATGCTGGCAAATATGCTCAGTATGTTCAGCGAAAGTTAAAGTGCCATATTTCAACGGGCAGAACTCAATACTGGCACTTGCGAAAAGACTTCACACTCACTAAACATTGTTACGGCTGCCACGCTGATTGACAAGAAAATAAACACTAAGAATTCGCTGACGGTTAAATCCAGAGAGAAGCAACATTATTATTTCAATATAACCGGAATATATCGCGTATATTCAGTATTTACGACTCCCTGTTTTGTCTCAACCTTCGACAACAGTAAACGTCTGAGAGACTCAAATGAAAAAAATAATAATATACGCGACATGTTTCGTTTAAATTGTTTTTTTAAATGTGTGACAGTCGCGAAAACCGAAGAATACATTATTATTGTGGAAAAACGGTGTTTTTTTTTTACTATGCGATAGAGATCACGCCCAATGCTTAATTTACCTTGCGAGACTAACCTTCATCTTTGGCCATAACGGGGCTAGTGAACTACTAGTTTTATAATATTACTATGAATGACAATTGATCAGTTGAACAATAGCTACTAAGTAATACCATTGCCGAAAACGAAGATATTATATCGAATGGTAATTTTATAAGGTACATTAAGTAGTAGTGAGGCATGCCATTGGTTAAACATAAATAAATACCATTAAACCTTGTAAATGAAGAATAACAACAAATAATATCTCTATTCGGTCCAATATTAAAAAAACCAAAAGCAGAGGTACACAATTATTTGTAATTCAATATTCGTGTTGCTTTATACCGTTCATTCAAGAGAAATTACATGATAAAACAACACAACACAACAAACTTCGAATTATGAACTTCAATAACCTCTCAGAGACTTGCGCTAGAACCGCACGTTTTTCAGTAAAGTGCAAAGTGTGCCATCTCTGTCTACACCTAGCTCTGATTAAATTATGATTGTTAGGTCGTCACGCCGCCGGCTCGTTAGTCGTCAGTCGGTCGTTAGTGGTTAGTCGCGGCGATTTATAAGCGTTACTGTCGCAGTTTGTTAAGTTATTTATTTGACGCCAACGGGATCTGTGAGTTTGATAGATCGCCGCTTGGGAACCAAAAGGGCGTATGTGCCGTTGGAATTCTTGTTAATGTGTCCTTTTATGTATGGGTGGCCCGTAATGCTCCGATGTAAGGGATTTAAACGTTTTGCACGAATGCTGTATTGATAAAAAGCTTTAACTTATTTTTCTCAAGCATGCAATGAAATGTCGCCGTGGCTTCGACGTTCCAGGTGGAACTACTCGAGAGAACTGTAAAGTAGTGAATTAGTAATAGTAAAATTTAAGACCTAAGCCTTGAAGTATTTTTAATAAACACGGCGTCTGTGTTCATGAATAGACGAAACAGCTGTTTTTTTTTTAGTGGCGTATTTTTTTATTCATTGCATTTATGCTTGAGAAAAGCACGTTATACCTGCCTAGCCGAGAAAAGGGCCGGCTTCGTATAACTATTCGGATACTACGGCTAGCCGTGTAAACCTAATCACCCGGCAAGGCCTTAATTCTTTCCCGTCTGATGTAGGTACCTACTATATATTTAGGTTAGGATGTCAACTTTCAACCACACTACTACATATCTGTGGCGTTGACTGCGGAGACTGGAGACGCTCGGGCCGTGGAGCCCAGACGCCCACAGGCAACAGCCAATTAAAAAAAAAACTGTCGGACTGTTCTTCTGACCACAGAGCCGGCTCATTCCTCGGTCAAAGGATTAGCTTGGATATTCAGCGGGGGAATGGAGCCGCCATTGGTACCCTGCCCCTGCAGGGCCGTGATCGGGGGGACATCGGTTTTAGTTGTTGTTTTTCTTTACGGGCACCTTATAGTAATAGGTATAAGTATATAATAATTTCTGCTGTGACAAATTCTGACAACGGTAAATGAACAACTGAAATGAAATAATTTATTCAGTAAGTAGGCCACAAGGGCACTTTTACAAGTCAGATTGTGAATCTACCGGCATTTCACAAGAGGAGACCGTTGTTGAGAAGAAAGCCGAAAGAAACTCAACTGTAAGTAATTTTTTCGTAAATAATACCTATTTAAAACAATTACATCACATTGGTGTAATAACTAATTATTACATGCGTACACGTATATATATACACGTAGTAAACCAATCAGGAAATGCTTACCTAAAAAGAGAGTATAAACAATACAGTAAAATACTAAAAAAATGTATAAGTAAATCAAAAAAACTAAATTATGCACAAATAATAAAAAAACGAATAATAAAACCAAATGTATGTGGAACATAATAAAAGACATAACCGGCTCCAAATCAACAAACCTCAAAAATGTAACATTAACTGACCAAAATACTAGCGTAAAATGTCCCTATTCTGTCGCGAATCTTTTTAATAAATATTTCTCGAGTATCGGTGAGTCATCACGGATGCGGCCGAGCCCGCCGCCCGGCCGGCCCGTTATGAGACCAGTACCTCTACCATGAGTTGCTTTCGAAAACTGTCGACACGCTGACTATCCTCGCTTGCGAGGAAACGCAATTCGAATAGAATTACTCCTACACACGTAAATTGCGGTAGTGTGAGTGTATGAGACACTCGCCAACGTTTGTTCTAACTTCACACCGAATCAATCTGTCTCTTTCTAACTAAACTTAAGAGAATGAGGAAGATTCATAGCGGCCAAAATAAAACATGGCGGATTTACGGTAGCGAGTATCGTTTACGTGACGTGACAATGTCGGCACCATGAGATTCAAATTTGACAGGTTCACCTCGAAACTATCGAAAATTACGCTCACGACTGTAGTTATAACTCTCACTGCCAAATCGAAGGGTGAAATCATATTAGATTTTTTGTTTTATAATGTTTTTCAATTATTAGTGATACAAATAATGTCTGCAAGACATTTTTAGAGTAAAATATGTCAGCGAAGCCTATAATAATATGAAGAATAACCACGCTGCAAGTTATGTAAAAAGTGTAATCCGCTATGTGAAAAGTGAACGTTTTAGTGAAAGATGTGCCCTGAACACCCGAATACAATGTGACTGAGTCAACGAAAGTGAAGGCGAAATTCCGGCTTGAGGATGCAAGCATACAGTTGCTTTTTGGATGTGGGTCCGTCGTCGGTCCGAGGAGCCTTCATGCACTTCTATACAGTGCTAGTGGAAAAAGTTTACTCTGTCTACAGTGACAGCTGTGAAAGTAAAGGGATTACTCAGAAAAACATTAAAGGGACTTACTTCCCTTACAGTACAGACCACTGCACGTATATATTATTATTATGAATTCATTTCAGAAGCAAAAATGAGGACAATTGACAACTGCGAATTGAATCAACATGATTACAAACATACTGGTATTATGCAATATTGATTGCACTGCTTTATCATTGATAAACAAAAATAAGCCAAAGTAGTGTTAAAAGAAGTTTATTCAGTCTTTCTGCTATAGTGCAAAAGTCATTTGTATTTTGAACACAATGATTGTGATTCTCTGTGATGCATGTAAATTTTTAATATGTATACTTTACTCTTGTTAATATGGTTTGGATTTGAGTGTGTTGAGTGTGACTGCACAAACATTGGTGTGGTGCTCTTAAAAAAAAAGGCCTCCGATTTCTTACAGGGTGTCCACATGTAGCTGTTACTCACAGATCCATGTTTGTAGAACACAAAATTATGACAGTTGTTTCCTTATATTTGTACTGTGTCTGCTTGTATGTATTTAAAAATAAAGACCAACTAAAAGTCTCTAGACAAAACACATACAAACTCCTAAGAAATAAAAATGAATTTTTAGTACCCAAGAGTAATTTTAAATATTTTGACAAAACTAAGCTGAACTGCAATTAGAACTTATAATAAATTGGACATTAGTATTAAGGAATGTAGTAGCTACAGAGTATTTGAACGAAAATTGAGAGATTATTTTACAAGTAGACCATTCTATTCAATTAAGGAATTTTATGCTAGAGCGCTAGATTAATTTTAAATAAGTATTCAATGTCATTATTTTAATTTTCATTCAAATACGACATGTGTATAATTAAATTTATTTTGTTATCAATAATGAATTGATTTTACTTGACGCTGTATTTATTTTAATTGAGTATTTTTTTACTTTTACTTCTATTTTATACTTGTATTTGCACGCATTTAAGTATGTTTTATTGCAAATAAATTATTGATTGATTGTTATCTTAAATTTTATATGTTAAGAGGCCTTATACATTATTAAATGTACAATTTTTCATATAACAAATATATTGATAATTTCAACAAACTATTTAATGTCAATAATACTTTTCCCTGAGTTCTAGATAGTAACAAAGCTATTTCACATTTTTATCGTGTAAAGTCGAATATAAGTTGAAAACACCACTTTGCTATATGAATTTTGTCAATCTTGAGTACTTTTTGGGAAAAAATTATCAATGAAAAATTCAAACTGTAGGTTTCAAATATATCAGTTCTAACTAAGTAATAACATCAATATATTAAGAAACATGTTTGATCATAGCAAAAAATCCTTAAATAGAGGGCAAAATCAAATCAGATTTTAATTTTTTTACCTTGCTGTAGTGAGTAGATTCCTTCACTCGCTCAGCTTTCAACTTCAACACTAATAACAACTTTTAAGGCTTGCACGTCAATAACTATTACTCATTAAGTTCATGTCTTTTAATTTTTTATGATGAACCTTTTGAACGCCAAGCTGTGAAACTATTTAACGTGCCACTGAAGTCACTACAAAACATAAAGAAGTGCTCCAAAAGTAGTTGTAGCCTTTTTAATTACAAAGTTTTTGATTGAAATTTGGACGACTGTGGCCGACATGGCATCAGTGGCACGATTTGTAATTGACAGCCACAGCCGTCTTTCACAGGCTATATATGACATGTGTATGTACAGTCGCCATCAGATATATCGCAACATACAAGGCGTTCATAAATATGTGAACATGTACTGTAACGCCCAGTCAATAAGGGTCGTGTTCACATATTTATGAACGCCTTATATGCTGCGATATAACTGATGGCGACTGTACCTAGTTTGCCCAAATGTAAGTTTGGCAGAGAAAAATTTTTTTTCTCAGCTAACCACAGCAGTACGGTACTGGAAAGTTGCCATAGGTAGCCAACACGTCAGGACGACTCAAATAAAGAATATACATGATATAATCCGTTTAAACTGTTTTATTCATATAATTCCATGTTTTTCAATTTTTTGATTTCTCTTGCAACATGATAACATCTTTAGTATGTAAGCACATGTTAATAGAAACGCTTCTAATAAACTTTGTTATCTTTACAACTCAAAAAAATTAAAATACTTTTTTTAATTTCTACCAACAGGATATTATACATTACATTCAGTAATCAATTACTTAATCAAACATATACTTAAATGGTTTATATAGGTCACTATAAAATTATACTAAACAACAAAGGTTTCTTTTCAATTAAATGCACAGTATTTTGGAGCACTGGAATTGTTTAAAATTCTCATTGCTATCTGAAACATTACTGTCGGAGTCAGTAACCCTTAATGATGAGGAAGGCAGGCGACGAATGACCCGTTCAAAACAAGACATATCACGATGTGATTTTTCAATTTTCATCATCAAGTACAATTTTTCTCTTTGCCGTTTTGACAACTCCTGACTCAGATCTTTTTGGACGGCATAGAAAAATCTTGAAAGGTGATGTGTGTAACGACAAGTGGTAGTTGCTTTCATTAGCATTGTGGTAATACTTAGATTTTGGTATATTGTCTGCACAGCCTTGCTTCTATAATGTACATTCTCTTTTGTTGTTACTCGAACATTCATCTTGAGTTTTTGGCAATTCTGAAAAAATAAATATTCAAGATAAGTAATATAATTTAAGTGTAAACATAAAAATTATAATTATATTATTAGACTTTTAGGGTTCCGTACCCAAAGGGTAAAAACGGGACCCTATTACTGAGACTTCGCTGTCCGTCCGTCTGTCACCAGGCTGTATCTCAAGAACGGTGATAGCTAGACGGTTGAAATTTTCACAGATGATGTATTTCTATTGCCGCTATAACAACAAATACTAAAAATAAAATAGAATAAATATTTAAGGGGGGCTCCCATACAACAAACTTGTAATAGATTATGGTACGGAACCCTTCATGCGTGAGTCGGACTCGCACATGCCCAGTTATTGTAAAATTAGATATCATACCTGGAGGCTCAATTATTTATAGCACCATTCTGTGACAAGGACAATTTCTCGATGAGATTCAGTATCAGGCAGCCGCCTCTTGCAATCATCTTGACGGTGAAATTAACTTGGAACAGCCTCATCTGTAAGAAATATCTTCTGACTAAAGCCCTTTTTGTACTTCATGTAGTTATTTGGGTTTTTTTCCATCTGAAATTTAACATAACTGATATACCAACTATCTTATACCATATTCTAATATTATATTTATAACAAAACAGCACATAAAATTATAAAGAACATACATAAGCTAAACAACATAATATAAAAATGTTTGTAATTCCCGAGTGACGTGTTGTAATTTTGTAAACAATATAGGGTTTAATAAATCTAAGGCCACATCCAATAGGTTAGGAATTAAAGATGTTATTTTGTTTTGATTTAAGTATACTGATAGTTCTATCCACTAGCTCGTAGGTAAAAAAATAATTGTTACTTACGTGTGATTGAGTGTGATCTTCACACATAAATACATTAATGTGATAGAATGGCATTCGGATCTCCCCGTAGCCACATTTTTCGTCTTTTGCGTTTCGCCGGTAAGAAACAAACAGTTCTGTGGAGTATTTATAGATGTATTTGTACATTGTGGCACTACACACCAAAAAAACACTGCCTTTATACCATTGTATCCAAATTTTTTGAATAAAGTCGATGAATCTCACTTTTCTATTTACGTTTTATGGATGTGACGTCACGCATGTCAAGATTGTGAATGTCAATTGTCAAAGTGACTGGCGCGCGGCGCCATTAAACCCGTTCGAGACCTTCCGATCCGATCCGATTTATCGGAAGAAAAGTCCTAACAATTGCACTACACATTATCCGATTTCTTTCGATAAATCGGACAATTGCACTACACATTATCCAATTGCTTCCGATCCGATTAAAACCCGCTCCAGACCTTCCGATCCGATCCGATTTATCGGAAGCAATCGGATAATGTATACATAGTGCAATAGGCTAGTAGACTCAGTTTTGAAATGTATTTGAAATGGTTAATAATGATCTTACTAGCTCTAAAAAAAGTCTTGTATATTTGTGAAAACTAAAAAGCTAAATTTTATCAATTGAATGTTAGAAATTTCATGAACAGTCAAAAACGCCGTCCGCCATTTTTTCCTTTTGCTAATCTGTGGTGTGACGTAGAATTACCTGTAAATATTGGAAATTCGACCGTCGTATAGTGCCATTCCGCTCACTCCAATATATTTTGACAGGAGATCGAGAGGGACGGCACTATTCGAAGTCGTCAAACTGATTCAGTTTTGTTTACATGACCGATGACGTCACTATCATAAGCCAACATGGCGGTCAGCGTTTTAAGCATTTCAAAATACAGATTGAAAACCATATTTTCAAATTCAATTTTTTCAGCCATATTTCACTTTTATGAATTGAAAAATATAATATTTAGGTTTCCTTTGCTAAATACTATACGGAATATTATAAACGTTAGTTTATTACAATTTGATATGAGTCAACTAGCCTATTGTCCGATTTATCGGAAGAAATCGGAACCCGTTCCAGACCTTCCAATCCATTCCAATTTATCGGAAGAAATGTCCTGAAGCCTGCTCCAGACCTTCCGATCCGATCCGATTTATCGGAAGAAATGTCCTAACAATTGCACTACACATTATCCGATTTCTTCCGATAAATCGGACAATTGCACTACACACTGTCCGATTGCTTCCGATAAATTGGATCGGATCGGAAGGTCTGGAGCGGGTTTAACAATTGCACTACACATTATCCGATTTCTTCCGATAAATCGGACAATTGCACTGCACATTATCCGATTTGTTCCGATAAATCGGATCGGATCGGAAGGTCTGGAACGGGTTTTAGAGTAAGGAAAATTCAATAGAGCTCGTGTTACTTAGTAGAAACCTACGATTATATCTGTGTCTCTGCAAAGCACGTCAATTTTCCGCAAGAAAAAACGAGACGACAGATACTTTGTGACGACGATTTTTGTCAACACGTCGACTACAAAGAAAAAAAACCCATGAGTCAAAGTTTTGGTTGTTAGTGACGCCCAAATAGATTTATCGATGCGACATCGATAAGACTACTATTATATTATATCACTACATAGTAAAAAACAAAGTCGCTTCGAGCTGTCTGTCTGTCTGTCCCTATGTATGCTTACATCTTTAAAACCACGCAGTGCCTTTTGATGCGGTTTTTTTAATAGATAGAGTGACTCAAGAGGATGGTTTATTACATAGATTTTGGAAGATAGGGCGTTGAAGACCTCACACCGTTCAAGCCTAAACGTCACAAAGGCCTCTGTCTGTCCAAAAGGCCAGTCTGTCAAGATGTTTATGCTACCATATAAAGTAGGGGAGTAAGCAGATGATAATGACATCACTGACGATTATCTACAATTTTTTTCGCATTAACTCGCTATGATTTGACTTAAATCTTTATTGAATCTTCCGCAAAGATAGCATTACATAAGCTTGGAACCCTTTTCAAGGTGAGGCTGAATTGAATCGCAAAACTTAATCTTGGAGATTTTTTATAATGCTCTGTTTTTTATCTTTGCACTAAGAAAATTGTAATAAAATCCAAGTGAACCAAAGCGATAACAATAAAATAAACCCGCGTATTTATTTTAATATTATATTCTATATTACAGGATTAAAGTTAAGCATAAGAAGTTATTTTTATGGATAAATCAATTTATTGACATTAATTGTCAAAATTTCATATTTGTAAAGGTGAAAATTAATATAGACATAAATTCAAGTGTACAAATGCAATACTCTCTGCATCGTGTACACTTGAATTTATTTTTCTGTAATTATGTGAAGAAATGTAAGAAAATACATAAAATAACCGAAATCTACGACAACTATGCATGCATAGAGCTGTAGGTAGTCTTCAACACGGATAGTGAAAAAAATTAACTCAATAATTTTAAGCTCAACCTCATTACTTTTATTTTAATTAGACACTAGACTAAAGTAACCTTTCCATAGTGTCACAGTGATTACGTCCTTTTTCTAAGTGCAATAGAGAAAAGTAATAAAATTGTAGTCTTAAAAATATGAAGTGTTGTCAAATCTTAGCAACTATAATTATAATGATAAATTTTTCGATATCGATAAATCTATTTGGGCGTCGCTTACAACAACAAAAAAGACACATGTGCTGAACACGTCCTTGAATTTGACGTGTTGACAGATATTCTGTCGTCTCGTTTTATCTTGCGGACACTTGATGTACTACACAGAGATAGCAATAAGGTCGTAGGTTTCTACTTAGTAACACGAACCCTATTGATATTTCCTTACTCTAAGGGCTAATATTATTCTTACTCAGCCATGTCAATATAGTTAGAAAGAGACGGATTCATTTGATGTGAAGTTAGGTGTATTTGCGTGACGTATTTTACTACACGTACTTTCGAATCGAGTTCACGTTAGCGAGCTCATACGACTCATGGTGCCGGCCGCTTCTGGTAGGTCTATAAGGATCCGCTAGAGGCGCCGTAAAAGTTTTCCATACAAATCCGTCACGCATTCGCTAGCGAGTACGGTATTTGTAAACTCATGGTAGAGCTACCCCAGTCAACTCAATGTATCTCAGTCCCGTCACTGATAACGAAATTCATAAGATTATAAAACAGTTACCAAACAAGCATAGTGCCGGTATTGACGAGCTGCCCACAGTTCTGATCAAATATTGTATAAACGAACTAACGCCCATCTTAACTTACCTAATAAATCTATCTTACACTCAATCCACTTTTCCAGACAAGTTAAAAACGGCAATAATAAAACCCATTATCAAGAAAAAGGGTGACCCTGAAAATCCCAGTCATTATAGGCCTATCGCACTCCTCCCAATTATGTCTAAAATATTTGAAAAGACTATGGCCAATAGAATGTACTCCTTTTTAGAAAAATACCAACTTTTAGATGAAAATCAACATGGATTTCGCAAAGAGCATTCTACAACTCTCGCAGTATATAAGTATATAAACATAACCTTAAACTATTTGAGAAATAAAGAACACGCAGTCGGACTATTATTAGATATGACCAAAGCCTACGATAAAGTCTCCCATGATATTCTCCTGGAAAAAGTATACGGGGTGGGAATTCGAAGTGAGGCGCATGGTTGGCTAAAATCTTATCTGTGCAACAGGGCGCAGAGCGTACAGATCCAATACTACCATGAGGAGACTGGTGAACTCAGTGGCATACGTTCCGATACCGAAATAATGAATTCCTCAATACCGCAGGGGAGCGTCCCAGGGTGTATCTTGTTCATAATTTATGTTAATCAAATTCATTTATTTCAAAGACAACAATGGCCCATAATTTGTTAGTAACATATGATACAGTGTTAGTAAACAGATTGACAGAAATATAACATTACATATAGGATACAATTACTAGATAATAATAATTATCTAGTAGCGGTCATCACACATTCGTAGTGCCGCATAATGGGTGAGTCATACCGGCTCGCTACAGTAGTCAGGATGGGGTTGGAGCTGGCGCGCACTCTGAACATCAACGATGCAATTTTTTTCCGCATTATTGCGTAATAATCGTCGGTGCGAGCTTCCGCAAACATGCCGGATGCGCTGCAGAATCGCGGCAACCCCAACAACATCCTGAAGCCGTTGTTGTATTGGACGCGCAGGGAACTGATGGTCTTCTGCGTAAAGTTAGTCCACAGGCTGCACGTGTAGAAAACCTGACAATAGGCTTTGAAAAGTGTTATTTTTACCTGTTGACTACAACGTGCAAACCTCCTTACCAACATGTTACATCGGACCGCCAGTGCCCTGCGCTCCCTTTCTATATCTAGTTGGTCTTTAAGGTCGTCGGTGAGATAGTGTCCAAGGTACTTAAATTTATACACGCGTTTGAGCTCGTTGTTATTAAGCTTTATGGAAGGTACACTTTCCGGTAGCTCGCCTCCGACGGCCTTAAATACCAAGTATTCGCTTTTCTTAGCGTTGTACAGTAAACCGTGCTTGTTTACGTACTCCTCACATATGCTCAGTAGTTTTCTTAACGCCCTGACCGTTGGAGTGAGCAGAACCATGTCGTCTGCATAGCTGATGTTGTTTATACTAACGTCATCAACTCTGCAGCCTACTGGAGTGCGGCTCAATCCCTCGATCAGGTCGTTAACGTACAGGTTGAAGAGCTTAGGGGAGGTTACCCCCCCCTGCCTCACCCCGCACTCCAACCTGAACGATTGAGAAAACCTACCAGCCCATCTCACGCTATTGTCCTGGTTAAGGTACCAATACTGAAATATTCGAAGTAACTCCGCCGGTACGTTTTGTTTCCTTAATTTATCCCACAGAACATCATATGCCACAAGGTCAAACGCCCTGGACAAATCAAGGAAACATGCGTATATAGGTGTTTGACGTTCAGTGTAGTATTGTACCGTGTGTTTTAAACTTAATATTGCACTTTCAGTGGATAGTCCAGCTCGAAACCCAAACTGCGCATAGTGTAAATTTAAATGCTTCTCAAGTTGTGCGTCCAGTAACCTATCCAGCACCTTAGCCAGCACAGTAGCAAGTGAGATGGGGCGATAATTACATTTGCTAGAAACATCACCCGTTTTATCCTTGAGAATAGGCACAATAATAGTTCTCATTAAGTCGTACGGAAGGTAGGAGTGAGACATGCACAAAGAATAGAACTTAGCCAGGACTGTATTTAACTGTTTTCCCGCAAACTGCAAATGTTCTATACTGAGCCCATCGTGACCCGGTGACTTCCCTCTGGTCATTTTCGAGATTACGTGTTTGACCTGTTCAGAGGTAAAACGAACAAAGTCCGACTCACTACAGGCCCCGTCATCAACCCCTTGCTGCGCAGAGCCAAGCGGAGATTCTATTTTGAAATGACTGACAAACATATTTGCTATAGATTCCGGCTCACTCACATCTCCGACGCTCACGGGGACGCCAGGCTGCCCATCGAGTTTCTTAACGGCCTTCCATAATTGCTTAAAGTCTTTGGAGCTATGATGTGATGCCAAAATATCAAGTCTTATTTGCTCTTGATGATTTTGGCACCATTTCAACTTGCTTTTGAATAATTTCCGACTTGAGCACATATTTTCGTAAATGACTCCCGACATAGGCTTATTAAAATTGACCCACTCCTGGAAGCGCATCCTGGCCTGCCCGTGAGCGTCCTGGACATGTTTATTCCAGCCCACGACACGTTTGTCCTTCCTATTACGGCCACCTGCCTGATAATGTGTTTGCACTGCAGCATTCGATAAAATATTAACAATATTTTTATATAACCTGTCAATTAAATATCTATGGTTTATATTATTACAATTAAAATTACAACAAATGTCAAAATCTTGAAAGTTAATTAAATTTAATTTATCATTACATAATTGATAATATTGGTCTATTTGTGGCCCGTCCCTATCTCCCCAAATTATTTTATTACCTTGAATATTATTATCAATTAACATTCTCGGTTGAATTGCTTCCAAACGGCATTCAATACATAAAGGAAAGTGATCAGAACAAAAGACGTCATAAATAACACTTATGCCTACAATCGTGTCCAAAGCGGATTGCGTAACTATGCAATGGTCAAGCCAGCGTCGGCAGCCGTGCGCCTCGCTGATGTAGGTATAGGTATTTGACGCAGAGCCTAACTTATCTATATCCGCACATTTTAAATCATTTTCAGAGCAAAAATTTAACATTTCAATGGCAAAAGGAGCACCCGGATGAGCGTTAAAGTCACCTAACACATATACGGATTCTACGTCACTACTTTCAATAATTGCCTTCAACTCACCGAGGCAGTCTATGTACTCCGGCAGATTGTCCGCTGCGTCGGTAGGCATATAAACACTACACACAATAAATGACCGATTTTTAAGGGTGATTTTTATAGCCGCGATACGAACACTTTTGCACTCAATGATAGACACCGACTCGAAAAGATTTCTACGATGCAATACTGCCAAACCTCCAAATGGACGGCCTTTGATGAGGCCCGCCGCCGTGTCCACCGCCGACTTTCCCGTGTACTCAAAATCGGGGTGTATTTCACGTAGGAACGTCAGGTCATGAGGAAACAACCAGGTTTCTTGAAGACAGATTATATCAGCTGATCGGCATAGTTTTCTGACGTCATCCACGGAGCGTTTTATCGACCTGCAGTTGTAGCTAACTATTTTACATATATAGCTATCGTTATCCATTATATTACTGGTTTTTCTGATATGTGCTATCCTGCGACTTACGCTTATCGTAAACGAATCGCCTAAAAGTTACGCCGTCCGGCCAAAACGCATCACTCAAGACAGTGCCGAGTTTATTTTTGGATATATACACCTTATATGAATTATAGCTTTTTACTGTTTGCCTGTTGATTTTAAATAAAGTTACATCGTCTTGCGTTCGAGCTCTGATGTAATCGGCAATGTCGCTATCTTTCGTATCTAATGACACATTCGAGATGAAGATAGGTAACTTTATTTCAGCCGCTCGAAATTTAGAATTTGGCCCAATTTCGGCTTTGCCCATCCGTCCAGAACCGGAATTTTTGTTTTTGGGCTTTTTATAAGTTGCCTTTTTCCACGGTGGGCTATTAGTATTCCTAACTATTTGTTCACGCTTTGCGTTTACGGCGATTTTCTCGGATTCCTTCAGTATGGATATAACTGGTGAATTGGATCCGTTATCACGACACAAAACCGATGGCTCCGTATTGTTTGGAGTGATGACACACTTTGTACTTGCAATATTGGAATTGCTATCCGTGTTGATTGGTGTCGCACCGCTCGCACTTGTTACTCGCTCAACATTGGCAGTACTTTGGAGCGCCTCACCGTCGCTATGTGCAAGCGAGTCGACTATACGTACAACGTTGCCTTTGTTAACGGGCGAGTTAGCGGTACTAGTACGCGGCGCTGACGCGGGGATGCTAGCAGGTTCTTGCTCGCCGTCGGTTAACTTTTGAATATCCGAAATATGCCGCATACCGTCTAATTTCGGTGATGTTCCTTTTGTATCCAGTTTTCTGCTTACTGGAGATTGCGTTTTATTGGAATCCTCTGCATGTAGTGTCTGCATAGCCATAGGACCACTGTCATAGCTATCTGACACCATTAAATAGGCACCCCTTTGTCTGCTAACATAGTCATAAGGGTTATGAACAATAGAACTTAGTTTTAAGTTTTCAACCTCACTCTTTAACTCCACAAATTGAGTTACGTCTATAGAGTTACGTTTGATTATTTTCAGTTCGTTTTGTAGAATGAGAATGTCCTTTAACAGCTTCGTTACGTCTATGTGATCGAATGTTATCGGCGGTAGCTTCTGTAAATCCCGAGCAACGAACGTTGGTACTGTCTCCGGATCGGCCACTCTTAATAATCCAATGATGTCGTCAATATCTCTCACGTTCTGGCCCTTATTTCTCCTGTTCTTTTTTCTTCCTTCTGGGATCGCATCGAAGAGCAAATTTTTGGCTAACTTTATTTCGTTGTCACTGAAACTATCACAACAGATACGAGTCAGGGTATCCTTACCCATCACATCGGCTTTATTTTGTATAAATGAGAGTAATTCATTTATAACTATATTACAATTAACAAATTTAATGATATCTGAGGCCATTTTAAACGATACGGTAATTACGGACCGCTTTCGCCGGTAAACACGTTAACACACAAGCGCGCGCGAACGATGACTAGCCAGTTAATGATCTAGTTAATGAGCTAGTTAATGATCTTCCCAAGGCCACTAAACAACCATGCATATTGTTTGCGGACGATGTTTCAATTTTGTTTAATTGTCCGAAAAATCAGAATATTGACAATGATATAATGCAAACACTTAATGAAGTGGACAGCTGGTTAAATGATCACTCCCTCGAACTAAATATAAAAAAGACAAAGCTCATACAATTTCGACCATATCAAAAAACTCAAATTGATTTAACGTCATTGTCAAATACAATTGGTATAGAAGAAGTAAACCATTTTAATTTGCTAGGTTTACAAATCGACTCTCACCTAAACTGGAAAAAGCATATCGAGGAAACGAAAAATAAACTTACTCGGTTCGTGTATGCTTTAGCGGTGTTAAAACGGAACACAAACAGCTCATGTGCCCTTACTGCATATTACGCCTACGCTTATGCCTGGCTGCGGTATGGAATCATTTTGTGGGGAGATAGCACTGATGTCCACGATCTTTTTGTTTTGCAAAAAAAGTGCATACGCATCATATTTAACATTCCCCAACAAGAGAGTTGCAAATCACATTTTACTGAAAAAGGTTTATTGCCACTACCCTGTATATATATATTAGAAATAGCATTATTTGTCAAAAAGCATCTAGACTACTTTGAATTTGTCAAAAGCACGCGCCGTAATAATACATTAGTGCTCCCAGCACCTAAGTTAGACATTTACAGACGCGGACCATATTATAGGTGTATAAAAATATACAATAAATTACCAATAGATATTAAAAAAGAAGAAAAATACCATATATTCCGCAACAAACTAAAAAAACTTCTTATTAATAATTCATATTACTCGGTGCAACAATTCATGTCAGACGATTCGATTCACATATAGTGCATAACTCACAGACACAACACACACACACACACACACACACACACACACACGCACACGGACACGCACACGCACACGCACACGCACACGCACACGCACACGCACACGCACACGCACACGCACACGCACACGCACACGCACACGCACACGCACACGCACACGCATTATTATTTCATATTGTGTGAGATGACTTGTTTAAATTATGTTATAGTTCTTTGTTTGTATATGTATTTAATTTGACAAATAAGTTTCGTGAGCACATAGTTAATTTTCTTGACTAAGTAATGTTGATAATGTTATCCGACGCATTGATTATTTTAAAATAAATGTATTCTTAAGAAATTGCTACACCCTATCAGGGTAACCATGTACACTAACATCTTTTAATACCTTGTAATTATAACCATGGTATTGCAATAAATAAATGAAAAAAAAATATAGCTACTCTATACCTACTCCAAATCAATGTTAAGTAGGAATATAAAAAAAAGTTAACGATCAATTTAAAAAATATTAAATATACCCAGAGATGTATAAAGTCTCAGAGAAAATCATGAAATCTTCACACTCAAGCGCCCATAACGAACATGCAATATTTTTTTAAAACGTTCGTGCAGAAACACAGACATCATCATCATTTGTAAGCGATATTATTTATCACTGTGAAATAGCCTTATTTGTCTCAATACTAGAAAAGGAAAATGGATGTAAGAAACCGGACTCTAAAAACTATTTAGAATTGCCTACCTCGTTATGGTCTATTAATTCACACGCATTATACCTATTTATTACATTCTTGGCAGGGAGAGAGAACAACACAGTCGATTTTCTTTTTCTTCTAACTTGGAGATTGAATTGAAGAGCCTAATTCCATAAAACTCTGATCTCTCGGAGAGATATCTGAAGTGGCGATATATCCAGTATAAATTTCCACCTCATGTATATGCGATGGCATATATATCAGGCGCAAACTTAACTTAACCGGGTAGTACCGTGAAATATCACGTTGTGCAATTCAAATCGCAAAGATTGCGTTTTAATGACAATGGCGATATACCTGAGACTTCGCTTATTCGGCGATATCTCAAAGTACATTCTTGTGTTCACATAACAAGCCTCAAAGTTACTTAAATCTAATCAGATACGAGTTTGAGGAAATCCGCAGAACCAAAAGTGTTATACACTTTTGGTTCTGCATAACTATGCATACATGCATAGTTAGAGTGCCCAGATTAAAGTGTAGGTATATAATAAATATTCATTATTTATTTAAATACAACAAGTTTTCATGTTTTATATTTCCTCCCCATTATAAAATTATACAATTTACCTAATATCCGATTACGGCAAGCATAGAAAACTAAGCCTTGCCATAAACGGAGAATCTCTTAATGCATGCTAATTTCCAGGCGTGAATCAATAAAAACACACTTACTTCAGTGAAGCCATGTAGATATGAGATCCTACAAAGTTATTTGGAAAAATGCCACGAGAAATATCAAGTCTGAAGGATGGCCAAACTCAGGTGCGTAATACACAAAAAGATGTTCCATAAAAAAAAGCATTTTTGGATCACAATAACAACGTTAAGACAGTAGATAAACACGCAAATACCATATATATCATATATACGTTTGTCAGGAGAAATGTTTCATTTGGACATATGTTGTCAAATTCAATTAGTCAAGAGAAATAACCAACACGCGATTAAGCTCGAATAACACACAGGTTTCGTAAGTGCTTATACGGCTCTTAAACAGCTTAAATGAGAGTTTTAAAGGCTGTTTAAGCGCTTATGTATATAGCGAGTGTGGTACTTGGGAGGCTGCCTGGCCACAGCAGCGGAGCACAACAGAGATGTCTAGAATGGACCTATCACATTTACATTTTCTGGGAAAAAAAACAATTGTTTATACGTACAATAAAGATTTTACATACATTAAATGTAATTATTTCGGACTTCACAATAACGCAGCCTGATTGGTTTTCATTTTCTCAATGCAATGGTTCAACAAAAATTGTGATACCAAATTCTGAGTATAGAAATGAAATGAAATGAAATTATTTATTGATAACAAGCGGTTATAGGTCAGAAATATTATTACATATTAAACACTATTACATTCACAATGTAAAACGTAAATTATAAAAATCTTCAAAATTATAGAAATTATTCTCATAGATAACTAGACAAATAGACATAGGTACCTACTCGTACTTACTTACGTAGTGACACTAAAAAGCCAATACCTAAGTTTTAAAAAATCTACAGATCTGACGCGCAACTATCAAAAAAAAATCTATAAAATCTATATTGTCTGTTTATAAACTTATACCTAACTGTTTTACATATTGCACTCCAGGACCCCAAGATACAGGCTTAGCCTAGTTTGGGATCCGCTAGATATATCATACTTTATGTACTTGTGTATTGGTAAGCAAATAAATTATTTTGTATTTTTTTTTTGTAAAGGTATTGAAAAAGTAATTTAAAATTATAAAGAAAAAAAAAGAAGTGCATGATAAAATTAGACTTTGTCTTTATGACCCCGCGCGTAAGAGACATGCTACTGCCTACATTTTTTGTCCGCCCGCCTCCTAAAATGCAATTCAATCCCAAAATAAATTATTTTCCGTTTCTCGAGTACAAAAAAAATGTTATTGAGAAATTCTAGATCCAAGTCAGAGAAAAGATTTTTTTTTTGACAAGTTTTAGAAAATCTCAGAAATTTACTGAGCAATTTTGGGAATTTAAATTGTACTTTGAAGTCCTCCGGCATACGCACATTTCGACATATATCGACGTACCTCTTATATCTGCGAAACTACATTCAAATGTCAGAATTTCATAAGTCGGGGCACGATACTCGATAAGGAACACATAAACATTTTCAATATTAAACGTTGGAATCGATTACATGGGCCATTTTTTTTGTTGTAAATCCCACTTTTTTTAAGATTTTGTATATTAGGTACCTATAATATTATTCTACTCAGAATCATGAGCTCTTTCGATCTAATGCGGAGAAAAAAAGTGTCCCAATATTTTTACGTTTCATTCCGTTACCATTTCCATACAACCTAATAGCGGTAACGGAATGGAAAAAAAAATGTGGTGTAAGTACAACAAAATAAAAAATGGCCAACCTAGATGTTGCGATACCGTAAAGACGGTTAATGAAACTGCTAAATAAATATGTATAAGTAAGTTATGTTGAAAGATTTCTACTTCTGCCTACTTTTGTACGTGTTTTAATTTAAATGTGTTTTCTATTACTAATATGGCATATACGCGTGTCCGTAGGTAAGTCATTCATCCACGATACACGTCCCAGTTTGGGCAGCCATAGCGCCAACCTCACATTGTTACACCTCGTGAACACGATATCACCGACCATCAGCTTTTTATCACTTAGTGCCAACATACGGTGGAAACCATCCGCACGATTACAACCAATAGCGCCACAAAAACGCACCTTTCAACGCAAAAAGACGTATGTATCAGTCAATTTCCAATCATATAGTACGTTTTATACGATAGCTAGGTTACGTTCTAGCTATAGTAACAAAGGGCATAAGTGCCGTGAGGCTTTATTATAGTTACGTCGTTTTGCTGCATATTGGATGTGTGGCGCTTCACGCACACCTCCTCCCCGCCAAAAGAAGCTAGCCAATCATGGGACAGATTTCAAAATTAGAACGTCACGCGAACGTGATTGACGCAAACGCCATTTGTGGTAACGGAAGTTATACTATGAAGTTGCAGCCAGCGTTGCCAGATGGTTACATTTGTTACAATTTTCGTAACTTTTGACCCTCTCTCGTAACATGTAAGTAACTTTTGATTTCTGGGCAATTTTCGTAACTTTTCAATATGTTTTGTTAAAAATTCTGAAGTGGTAAAATTAATTTAGATTCGGAATCCAAATAACATGTACTATCGGGCAAAAATATAACATATTATGTACCACTGAAAAACTTAATCGTAATTTCGATAATTTGTTTCAGTTTTTTCTCAAATCAGATAGGATCCATAACACAATATGAGAAAATCCTAAACAAAAATGAATGATTTCAACTCGAAGGACAGCACCATAATTTAAGATGGCTATCCTTCTTAAAATATTCTTAGGATTCAGAAGGCTCATCCTGCCGAAGGAGAACTTCCGATCGTCAAATCACTTCGTTGTCCATCTGTCAAGATACGAGCGCTTATGTTCCGTCTATGTCCGAAAACCGTAAATTTATATTTACATAATAAAAAGCAAACACATTTTTGTAGAGGTTGGAAAATAAACAACAGATGGATGTGTAAGTTCGAGGGCCAAGATGAGGCCCTAGATAATACGAGTCCAACTATTGCACTTTCGGCCAAGACATTATAATATATGATGCTTTTAACAACTAATCAAATAAAATAAATATTTACACAATATCGCAAGATTAACATTACTTTTCTTCCGTCAGTTTAAATTTATTAAATATATTTTTTAATGAGCACTCTTTTAGTGTCAAACGAGTCGTGTCCCTTGAAAGACGCGATAAATTAAAAAAACCTAACAAATATAAATATCAACTGGCAACACAAATGGAATACAATTGACAACATTTCATATTTCTAACAGGTGGAAATTAATATAGCGATCGACAGGGCTATGTGTCGTGTACGCGCAAAAAAAAACTTTGAATTTATTCTTCTGTATTTAAAGAAATATAAGAAAATACATAAAATGACCGCAATCGAAGACAATTAGGCCTGAATACGGTTGTTGTCTTAGACCTAACAGCGAGAAAAAATTTTTTTTTGAGAATGTCGTGAACCTCAACGTCATTGCGTTTTTTTATTAGAAATCGGACTAAAGTAACCGTTCCATTCAGATATAGTTTTGGTGTTGCCACAATTTAAAATGATTAAGTTTTTATAAATTAATAATAAAATAAATTGCTATTTCAGAAAAAAAAAAAAAACATTGATTACTTTATCTTTCTTAGCAGAATTCAGAAAAGTAATCAAATTGTAGTCTTGTAAATATAAAAACTTGTCAATTCCTTGAAAAAGTTTAAAAAAAATAATTAAAAAACTTGTATGAGGCATCGGCCCCAGAAGCCAAATCAATTGCCGTTCTGCTAATATATTAGCCCAGATGTAAGATGCTATTTTATAAAAAAAACGCCCTGAAATACTGCAGGAATTTGAGAAAAAAAAAAAAACATACAAACACGGCTATACCCTTTTGTAATTTATCAAACGCAGATATTCGGTGTACAATCAGAGCAGATACCTGTAAGGGCCGCTTCTGATCTGACGGAGTCAGCGTATATAAAACCACCGTAAAAATCCACGACGCCGCGCCGTTTCACAGTGACGGCGCCGTGCCGTGGTGATGTGGCCAGGCCCCAAGAATTTTGAATTGGCTGCTTTTATCAAGGGACACGACACACGACTCACTTAACATACTCTATTAGCCAGTACTAATCAAATTAAAACTGAGGCGTTTTTCCTGGATTTTTTAAATACATATGTACCTGTCTGCGGTATTATGCGTTTTGTAAAAAAATATACCTCAAAAATTATACATTCTCATTGGTCAATTTACTTTGAAATTAGTTGTTATTGGTCCAATGGTCGTTTGTAACGCGTCAACATGATCATTGTATATATGGACAGTGTTCAACACTATGCACAGCTTCCCGTCACACCGCGTACCGGAACACGTAGCTTGGAAAGCATCAAACCAGGTGGATCGACCTGGTTAGGTTTGCGGGAAGCAATTGGATGAGGGCGGCGCACGACCGATCGTTGTGGAGAAATTTGGGGATGCTTTTGTACAGCAGTGGACGTATATTGGCGGATATGATGATGATGACACAGTTTCCCATGCTAAATATAGACTGTGTATGGCCACATTTTTGGGTAGTGACGGTTATATTTTTTTGGTATTACACACTTATTTACAGTAAATATTCCATATCCATACTTTTATAGTTTGTACCTTTGGAACCCTCGGTACGCGAATCCGATTCGCGCTTGGCCGGTTTTTTTATTAATATTAAAATGTAACTTTCGCAGCAAAAATGTAACATTTCGAGGAACGAAACGTAACTTATGACACACTGGCTCTGGCAACACTGGTTGCAGCAGAAAGTAGGGAGTTGACATTAGGTAACTGCATGGTCATTACCTATGTGCGAGTTAAATAAATAACTTAAATAAATATGACATCTTACACAAACGACAAACGTATTATTATAGTTATCACACTAATAATATAAAAGCAAAACTTTGTAAGTGTGTTTGTATATTTGTTGCATCTTCATGTTCAAACGATATTAGTAGCAATTTTCATATGGTGGTCGCGGCAACCTGGATTAACAAATATAGGCTACTTTTAATCCCAAACGCGGAGAACACCGCGGGCGCAGCTAGTCAGAATTAAAACAAATCTTTAACACTAGTCTACGACATCGTAGAAAATTAAATATCCTCTAGATAACATTAAAGACCAAGGAAAAAACATTGGAGTCATCACAAAAAAAATGCCCCTACCAATATACAGTCAACACGTGTCTGTCACCCTAAAGATACCTACCATAAAATTAGTTTTTTTTTATAAGCTGCTTGTAAATGTTGGGAAATAACAACATTTTTTGTAATATAGTTACAAAAAATAGTTAGGCGTAATATAGTTTCTTTGGTATTTTTTTCGTGGGATGCTAATTATTTGCGAAAGATTCTGAATAGGTACCTATGAGAAACTGAAAATGCCTTAAAATGTTTCATAAGAACACCTAAGTCAACCTTAATCATAACTACTTAGAGCTACTAACACCTATTAGACACTAAACCAAATTTGAAGTACTTTTAATCAAAAACCGATTCAATTACACCATCAGTCAACACGAGCAGCAATTTTGTCATTCAAATGTAGTCCGGTTATCCGCTATGGTCGTATCGTAATTAATGGTCGACGGTGACCATACCGCGATGCAAACTACGCGCAGCTGTCTCAGGAGCCTTCGAGAAAAACGTTGATGCTCGAGAAAAAACGTTGATGCGTGTCTCGAGCCCGAGAAAAAAGTTGACGCGTGTCCCCGGCTCGAGAAAAACGGTGAAGCCCGTGTCATCGTGACCGCATCAGTCAAATCTGCGTTGATATTCCGCGGATAGCCCTCGTTACGACGTGCGCTCGTGTTTTAGATCATCGACTGAATGCTGAGCATAAGGATGAAGCTACACTGAGTATCTTATGTCCGTGTAGTTAACAGATCAAGTTCCAGCAGATCACTTAATTATTGGAGTTCTATTTGTTTGCAACATAGTTCTATAGATCCTGATACTTTTTAGAAATAGTTCTGTTGTAATAACAACAATAGGGCCCACAACAATTTTCCACCAAATAATCTGCTACCTTCACGTAAGTCAAGTAATCTGCTAACTTCACGTTAAGTCAAAGTATCCCATAACTATCTTTGGATGTCCAGCTGTCCCTGTACCGAAACTGGTTACAATTTGTCCAGCCGTTTCGGTGTGATGAGAAGACAAAGGAAATTATGAAAATAGATGGCGCTAGGCTGGCATGGTGCCGCACACTCATACAAAACAAATGACAGGATCGTCACGACGCTATCATGATTTTTCCTGAAATTATGACCCCTCCATAGAAAAATGATTTTTACAATAGTTTAGATGATAATGTTATCTATATATATCTATACTTACTCCTATCTCCATCACAATTTCTCTTTAAATCGAGTACGGTGTCTAAGGCACTGAAAATTTATGTGGATAAAATTAATAAGACGCGTGTTCGCCCAACTATTTTGTGCCATAAAAACCAAAATAACTGTTCCAATTCCAGCTTAAAAACATTACCGTTACGAAGCGTCTAAAGTGGCGGTATAGTAGCTTAATGCCATCATCCTTGCAACAATGTTGCCGACGACTTCCGTGTATCTAATAGCTTGTTATCATGAAATTATGGAACATAACTATACGTATGCGTATAACGCAATACGACGAAGTGCAATCCACGATTTCCACTACAAAAAAGGCACTCTAGTTTAGGACAGCTAATTTATCCCGAGTTAAATGCTATGTTTGACTAAATCTATATATTTTAAAATATTATGGCTAAAAAGTATTTATTAAAGGCATGTATTTAACGCGGCGACAAATTAATCTGATTTAGGGATTTATAAAAAATTAAAGGGGGTAGCAAAAATAATAAGTTGGCGACTAATTGCGGAGACTAGTATAAAGTAAAAAGTAGCAGCTAAGTAATCAATTTTCGGCTTTGTTTCAATATAAACTAGCATCGAGTTATTGCGACTGAATTAACTAATTAAGCGGAAACATGACAGCGGATAAAAAGTTGAAAATGGCCTACTCTAATTGTTCAATGGAGATTGCATATAAAATAAATCAAGGTCATAAAAAAAATAAAAGGAGCGCTTTTTAGGGATATAAAAAAAAACAACCTAACCTAACCCGGCCGAGTCGGATCTTCTGCTAATATTAGTCGCCAAGTCATTATTTATAGTACCTCGCCTATGATTTCAGTAATCATGTTTATTATTTCTGCTACCTTAAAGTAGCTGCCATTATTTGAATTTTCAAATATCCTTAGTTTAAAGCTCATTTAATATAAATGATTGCCAAAATATTTAATCGCTGACAAGCTATTATTTTAGTTGCAAATAGTTTGCTGCTCTTTAATTTTTCTGTCGCCGCGAAAATAATAAGCCTTTATTAAAGCTCTTAAATGGTATTGGAATTGGAAACCAATAAGCTTGGTAAAATTTATGAATGCCCTTGAAATTATATATTTTTTTTCTATAGTCCTTGTTGTATGACTCCACAACTTCTACAAGCTGCAGGTCATTAATTTTTCTTTGCCATGGTTTTTCCAAAATGGTTTTTTTTTAATTGATAGTTTCACATTTCTAAATACAGTATAATCTCACTAATCCGGCACTATTAAAAATCAGTCGTTGCCGACTTATTGGAATGTTCGGATTACTAGATTATAGAGAGGTTTTGAGGTTAGACTGCTAGACGACGACGCAGCGACTGGAGCGCATAGGCTCAGAGGGGTAAGGGCGGCGTGGGCGGAGGGTGCCGGATTATTGGACGTGCCGGTCTATTGAGGTGCCGGATGAGTGAGATTATACTGTAATAGCGGCTGAAGGAAAAAAATACGCAGTCGAAGTTCGCGGGCACCTCCTAGCAGTTAATTAAATAAGATAAGATAGATGGCCTTCTAACTATTTAAAAACAATCGGTTCGTTAGATGTACAAAGTTTGAGAAGGAGATGGCAACCAATAATCTAACCCCAAAAACGATAATCGATTTCCTTTATAATTTCCCTTATGATTTAACATCGCAATTGTTTATTTGTAGTATCAACAAATAATAACAGGTGAATCCTGCAATAAATATTGTGCCATAAATCTTGATCGAACCCACGAGAGCCTGTGGTGCAGATGGTAAGGTGTATACTTCTAGCTTAAATGCCCCCTAGCTGTGGTCTAGTATTAGTACTACCGCAAAATTCTAAACTCAATATTTAATTTGCAAGCCTCAGGGGCTATCTTACCAGTTTCTCTACTAGCTACAGAAAGTAAAGTACCTAGGTATACCATCTATGAGAGAGCAGTTGGTATTGATTATCAATTTTATTGATCACTAGTAGGAAATTTACTTCATTTTAAATCATTTCTTAGAGTAAGTACATGTATTTTTTTTTAAAGAGCAGTGACACTGCTGCCTAAAAGATAGGGTTTTGGATATTCAGTATTGTGTAACATGCTTTTGTTATACAATCTCATTTAGGGAAATAGTTTCTTCTAAAATACAATCCCTCCAAACTTTGTTTTACTTCTGTAAAACTCTCAGTGTAGTGTCAGAGGTAGGGAGTATATTTATTCATGCTCATATATTTAATCACATAATATTTCAAGTAATCCTTAACGACCGAGCCCTTAAAGTACAGCTAAGTATAGTGTGTTACAACAGGCGAATAAGATTCATCACATCTTCATTCACACCGAGACAAACCTATTGACTGGACATTTCTCCTGCCCAACAAACAAGGTAAACAATGAAGCTATAAATAATAATAATGGCACTGATTTATTGCACTAATAGACCAGCAAATATGGTACACCTGAGATCCTTTTAAAAAGGCTTTCATTCTTCTTCACCTGTACTTGTAAATTCGATCTTGAAATATCCTACTCAAGCTTCACAATGCAATAGCCATTGAGTTACACACGAGTCTTTTTGAAAAGTCAATGCACGCTTGTAATTAAGCCGCAAAGAAGTCACAATCAGAGCCTTTGTCCAGCATACAAGACGGGAAACCTACGATATACAAACACACCTTAACAACCAGCCAACAAAGCTACCACCTTATTTAAGTAACTAAAGGTTTATGATCGGTTTACCATTCGTAGATGGCCCGCAACAATTACGGACCACACTCCTACGAGATGGTTCCTAAAAGGCGTTCCAAATCACGCTATGAGCGCTCCGTTGTAAGGACAATGCTAATAAGACAAGCACTGTCGTGAAATGGAACGGTCCGATGACAGTGAACACAGAGTACAGAAGTATATCGTTTTGAAGCTGTATCTGGCTTCGCAGATTGTTTAAAACCTAGACCTTAAATTGAAGGTAGGTAGTTTGAGTTTGTAATGTGAATTCTTAGTCAGATAAGAAGTTTCTAAGGCTGTAAAGGATATTACAGCAGTATGTCGCCTGCAGCTTTACTAAGGAAAGTACTAAAAAGGGCTGCATGGATTTATTGTCGGATTCAGGGCTATTGATGCTTGCAATATGCAAAGGTAATTGCTAAATTGGCCCGTAGTTGCAGCTTAGGCCCGATTTAGACACGATTTTGTACTTTAGGCACCTTTAGGAGATAGAGATTGACGATCAAACTGATACGTTTTCACTTTATGTCTTTTATATCACTGGGATCATTGGAAAAACTCTCAGTCTCAATTTTTAGGCACAGATATTAAGATTGTTAAAATTACATGTCTGTAGGTGACATTGAATATATTTTAAAAAAGATATATTAAATACGCTATTTAAATCGGTTGCGAAATACGACCTGTAGGCGAGAACAGCTGGATATCTGAACTGAACATTCAGAATTCGAATTCGTGCATAGAATATTTGCTTAAGCTGAAACGGGTCTTCGCTTTTTCAGTCAATAATTAAAAGCATCATATATTCAGCCTGCATAGATTCTTTCTAGGTTACGCGACAGCCCCAACCGTATTTTGAGCGTGATTGCTGACCGATGGGACTGTCCAATGTTTGCCCGCTGGACGTCCCTGCATGTAAACATTTAATTCCTTTAATTCCTTGTTTAAATTATACTACTAACATAGAATAAGTATCATTGTTACTAATATTTTTTATGGGTCTATGACCTGAAATAAAAGTTTCTATTCTATTCTATTCTATAGAGGCAGGTAACGTTTTAAAATTTAGGGTAGGTCCAAAAATATTAAATGAATAAAAAATTGACAATAACCTAATTAGGGACTAATAGATGTTTACGATGAAGAAATGATTTGCGGAATCAATTCCATGAACCCAAAGTGACATTCCAATATGAATATGGCCTATAGGATATGATCCTGGGCCCTAATTTAACAAAGCATTACGATATACCCAATATTGCAATAGTTCACAATTATCATTGCCATATGTGTGAATTATATTAATACCTACTTTTATTAACTCATTATAACCATTGAATGTTTTATAAATTTTAGAATGTTATTATATTTCTATTTAAATACCGGTTGATAGTGTTGATTCCCCCTTATTATTTAAGCTTATTTTATTTTAACTTGTATTGTATTTGCTATCGTGAAATTAAATATTTAATTATAATCATTATAAGGCATTACAAGACAAACATAAATCGATTTTGAATTTTCGAGCTGCATTTAGTGACATTGATCACTCGACATTTAAAACTTTATAATTTAAAGGATATATATCTCTTAAGTTTTATTCATATCAAAATAATCTGACTAATAATGAAAGAATGTCATGATAGTTATTTCGAATAAATCATCACCAGTGGCTACATAGCTGCCAGAATATCTCGGACATATTTCAAAAGACACATCGAATTTAGCCCCTGCAATGACTAACTGTTTCTGATTGGCCATTCATGTCCAATACTTAGTCCTGTCACTTGTCCGTTTGTCTGTCCGATCGAACTACTAAAGCATTACCAATGTACAATATTGACAGTTAGGAAATCCTTTAGTTATATTAACAAGTAGATACATATTCGCTACGCTACGATCTGAATGTACCTAACATGTTCCCGAACATGGAACCATTTTGAAAATTGTATGCTGTGGCTCAGTCAGAAGTCACATATAAATATTCTACGGCCACGAACAGGCTGTAATTTTGCTTGTCATGAAACAGTTGTATTATTGTATTAAGCGGTTTACACTCACGTGAAATTATCAGGATCGGTCTGACATCAAAAAATCAGTGAAGAAGTTACCGCGCCGCTGTACGGGTCCCTGATGAAGAGCTATATACGAGTGCGAAACATGTCCGGTCGTTCCTGACAATTTTTACGTGAGTTTAAAACCGTTTTACAATAATTAAACATGTCTCACGATAGTTTTAATGATATTATGTATTAATTTAGTTGTTTTTTGTGGTTTATAAACAATCGTAACACGCACGGTCCGTCCGAAGTTTTACATGTAATGTGTATCTTAACATATATACACAATTACTCGACAACTGTGTCGTCCCATGATGATGATAACAGTGCCTACAAGACTCAATAAATTATCCTTTCCAGTTGCGCAAAATCTGCCACTAACTCACATCTTGACGGCGAGATGCTAGACAATTTCCTATTGACGCTTGCCTTAATACTTGCCCCAGGCTGCAATCACATCACATATCATACATCCCAAAAACCTACAACCCTTCCATACATTCCCATTCATCTCAATACAACGCCTTAAGATCGCAAATGCTTGCCTCAGCTGTAAATCGAGACTGCAGAATTGTTAAATGGCTTTAATGCGTTCGTTTCCAGCTATAGCAGCCTTTTGTTAAAGCTGTTTTTGGTTCACCCGCTGGAATGTTATTGGTTTTTGAGCAGAGCCATCCCACTTCTGATGTCAGTGAAGAGTGTTGTAACACAACATAATAAAACCTAAAATCGTGCGTTAACGCTGTATTTGGCGAAGTCAAAATCGTCGAATAATTTTATTACAGTCGTATGCGCTCTTATAACTTTGTGTTGAAGTTTATTTTAGCGATTTGTAGCTGTATGTGGTTGGTATTTGATCAGACGTACAACAATGATGGAGGTTTGTGTCCGAAGGCGGGCCCTGACACGAGTGGAGTGTGCTATAAACTATTCGGTGACACATTGAATATTGTATGAATCACAATATGTTGGGCTAAGCTTTTTTGAAGTTTTTGCAACTTTTACAAGGATTTGTTAACACCACGGATAGCGGAACAAATCTCAGAAAAAAATTAACCTAGTGGCTAAGTTTATTTTATTATATATATTTTTTTACAATTTAACACATGTTAGTCTATATTTAAGATTGTAGACTAACGACACTAACGTAATTATAATATTAAAGATTGTAGTCTAACGTAATTATAAATACTCTATAAGGTACCTATATATATGGGCAGGCTACATACGCCTGAAAAAAATTATAAAAGAAAAATAGAAAATGCAATGTTTTTCTAAAATTATAGATTTTAAATTATCTTTACACCACCTCTCAAATGGCTGATTTTATTGACATCCATTATTATTAAAATATTAGCAATACCAAAATAAAATAAAAGTCTATTCTACAAGCAAGAGTACTCAGCATTTGTCCTTAAAATGCGCAGCCTTATTTTCCTTTATAACCACTCAGAATCATACATCCGTGTAGCATTTTTGTACACTAAAATAACTAGCTATTTTGCAGCTGACTGTACAATTTCTCTAGAGCACCGTGTGAAGCAAAAGCTACGCGTTAATGCCAAATATGTTCGAATTCCGGAGACAAAAGATCCCAATAATCCCGATAGGTGGCGTTGTCCGCGCGCATTGTAGCGCCACAATGGGACACATCACTGCGTAAATGGTAAGCGGTAATAGAGAATCGGGTGTGGTACAAGCGACAAGTCGCCTGTATCTGCAGCAAGATTGTGTCACGAGACACTTTTTCGTGGGACAAATATTGACTTGCAATAAGGTCAGTAGGTATGGACTAACGCGCCACACAATAAAAATATTGAATCGTACAGATGTTTGTTACATGGGACTTATATAATTAGTATAACATCGTTTCGATATTTTTATGGTAGCTGGAGTGATGTTATGTGGGAAAAATATGGGCGATGTTATGTCGCGCGACAAACGCAAAAGTCGCAGCAGTATATGCTCGCCCAGCTGAAGAATCTAATTTGCTGCGAGAATATTTATGAAAACGGTGCCATAACTGCTACGAGTTGTACTATTTGGATTTAATTACATATATATACGTATTCACTACAATATTACACGACATTATGTCGCTTGTCCGAGCGAAGCATTTTCTTAACGACAAAATATAAATCAAATGGAATGAAGCAATAAATATCGTCCCAATGTTGTTACACTATAATTTTTTTGATTTCCCATTATTGTTATTATAATTTCCCATCAAAGGAAGTTCATTGTTGGACAGAAGTTGTTGGTAATACAGAAATAGCCTACTATATACATATTCTAAAGGCAATGTGCCACGCCAATTGTCAGTTGAGAGTAAATCTACCAATACAAGATTAAAGTGGGTGCGAGTGTCGAGCGGACGCGCGGTGCGGTCGTGCGGGGCGGTGCTAAAGGGAACGTTCATCCTGATAAAGTCATAAAAATTTAATCGCTACCCGCTCAACACTTGCACTATCTTGCAAAACTATGCAATAGTTCACCATTATCGCCACGATCGGCGCATTGTCGCCAAATTGTTTCATTACGGGCTCATTGTCGCACGACACTTGTTAGCCCCCCGCTGAAGTATGCGAGATCGCGAAGGGGGTGTATTATGTGCGCAATCAGCGGACTGGTATTGTCCAGTAATGTTTATTGTAGTTTGGTACGTGTGTAGATTTATGGTAAGCAGGATTTATTCCAGTTGTGTTACATATTTTGTATTGTTTGGCTTAGAAGATTTCTACCCTTATTTCAACGGCAAAAAGAACATAATAGAAAGACATATAATTGAAACCGATCAATGAATGAAAATATATACTGAATTTGAATCACTCACTCGCGAACGACACACCTCTACTAAACTCAGATTTTTAATTACGTGGAATTCGGACATCTGTCATAATTTGACGTTTCAGAGGTAAGAATCATTTTTTATACAAGCTATATTTTAAAATGCGCTGTTTTAATAATTTTGTATTATGGATTGCATTGAAATTAGTATCAGGGAATTAAATATTTTACGATAGGTATCTAAAGCTACAAAATAAGTAATAAGTAAAGTTTTACGTTGAGTGATATATGTAAGTAAATCCACAAACTATTAATACCTATCGTCCATAATGAAATAACAAGTTGGAGGGCTATAATTTTCTTATGAAATAAAAATCCGAAAGGTGAAAAGGTGCATTGCTAAGTATTTGACCAATAAAAAACTATTTGGTAGTGCCTACACTAAATAGTAAATAAATTTTTCAATAAGATTGGAAAAAATAATTTTACAGTAAGTAAATTGGAGTGGATTTCTCCTATGGGTAATAAGTAAAACAAGAGTTATAAAAATACTTTATTCATTATCAGAATCTGTGTCATCAGAGCTACTGTTGTCACTCTCTGCCAATATAAAAAATAATTTACTAATAATCAAGAATATAAACTTATAATTTTGAACCAATGGTTTGTAATACATGAAACTCATCAGAGTGATACCAGCAACATTTTTTTTCCCCCAAAAAAAAAAATTGTAATTTATTGTGTCCATACTATGCAATTTAAAATTATGCTTTCTATGTTGTAATAGGTGATATATTACAGGTATTGTAATTTAACATATAAAATACAGAAGCCAAGTTCTAATTTTTATTTATTTTGAAATTCTTACCACAGGCACAAGGAGTTTATTTTTGTCTGGTAATACCATGAAGCGTCAGTTTTCCACGGAATTAAAACTGAGAGTTTAGAGGTCACTATGAACAGTTCATAGAGTCAGACCTAACCTAACCTAACTCTTCCAAGCAAATGAACTGTCAAACCATATAAACTGACTCTATGACAGTTCATTTGCATGGAAGAGTGAGCGTGGTCTGACTCTATGACTGTTCATAATGACTTCTTTTTAACTCTCATGTCGAATCAAAACGCATTGGTGCGAAAGTTTCTACTCCAAGTCGATGGAAGATCGATTTAAAACAATATTGCGAAGTGCCGCGAATCTATGAATATATTTGTCGTCGTTTGCATCCAAACTGTAAATTGAGCAAATTTGAAATTCATTGGATCCCATTCAACGCGGCTCGTGCTCAATGATTTGTATGGATGGACTGACGTCTGAGCAATTGTTCTTACTTCTGTATCCTTACCATGAGTTTCCAGTGGCTACTCGCTAGCGACTGCGTAAACGGAGATATGGAGAATTGTAGTTCTCAAAGTAACCACTATTTTAGTTTCTACTACTTTTTTCGCTAACATCTTTACTCGTAGTGACTACGTTTTGTAGGACGCTATTTTGCTTTGAATCGGTTTTTGTTAGAAACTGAAACACCACTCTTATGTTCGAAATTCGACCGTCGTATAGTGTCGTCCCTCTCGATCTCCTGTCAAATATATTTGGGTGAGCGGGACGGCACTAAACCTTATTGAACGAGCGAGCGTCTCGGCTGTCAGCTTGGGCCAAAAATTCTTTCGTGTGTCTCAAATCCGGATGTTCGGATACCCGGCTGTTTACCATACACGTCGTCGCATTTTTCAAGCGTACAATTTTGAAAGCGAATTCCAATATATTTTTGTCTTTTTTTTTCAAAACGGCGGAGTAACGTAAAACAAACTTTATATTATCATATAAAAAAAATCGCGAGCTCTACAGCTCACAGAGCCTCTAGTTAGATTAGTTTATGTAGTACACATACACGCGTATAATCACTGGCATTACCCCCCGTTAGACGAGCGATCGCTGCATTTGCATAATACTGCATGCTGGTTATGCGTTCCTGGTAGACACCGCGTCTGCCGCAATCAGAACATAGGTTTATGAGGCCAGTATGTAAATGCATACTTATAGGTAAAAAGTAAAGAAATTTCCGCCTTATTAAGATACATCTATCATATCAAAAACGGGCTTACTTACGTCGTAGAAGTCGAATTCGCTCGACATGTTTCGAATCCGCAATTCATCATCAGGAGAGCCGCTTGACGACGAGACGACGACGAGTAAACCCGTTTCGTGTGTATTTTAATATGACACTCATGGAAGTTGTTTTATGTAAAATTACCCTCTTGCATATACCTACCTAATCAAAAACGTATCTCCATAAACTCGCGGATAAATTTGTTACTTTATTTATCTATCTTCATATCAAAATTTATTAAAATTGGTCCAGCCGTTTGAGCGTGAAAAGTAACTAACATACACATAAACACACTCACAAACTTTCGGCTTTATAATATTAGTGTGATAAAATATCCATGACCAAAAAACACATATATGCTCATCCTTCAAATATTTAACCCTCGCTGGTATTCGAACCCAGGACCGTTGGATGCCCAACCACGAAGCCAACTGCGTCGTTCTACAGATATGGGAAATAAATACCTACAACGGTAAGCGGTATGGAAAATTAAGTGATCAAACTCTAAAGCCACGAGCGTCACATTATTCTAGAGAGTCACCTACAATCGAATAATATTTTGTCCATTTTACGTCCAAGTCGAATACAATCCTTTGTCCATCCGTCCATGACTGGTAAACAGAAGATAACCATCAATTCTACACAATTTCCCCATAAAGCTAATTCAAAGGTCGACGGGTTAACACGTAACAGAAAAGTCGTAAGTGCCGCTTCAGTTTCACCTTTAACGCCTTTTTACTTTTGAATCTGGACGCTGACCAGAAATCTTCTATTACAAAAGGGTAAATAATCTATGACTTTATAACATACATAATGCCTTTCGCTATTGAGCGGGTGAGTAATGAAACACCCTGAGGCTCTCTTTGTTAAGTCTAGTTAGAATATTATAATTCCTGGCTTCTTTGATGCGGTTTAGATATGCAATGGTGAATACGGAAATTAGATGGTTTGAATGTCGAAAGGTAAAGATTGTGTTTAAGCAACCGTTTGTGGACGAGGGTATCTAGGACAACATCTAAGGTGCTATTACTCATCGATACTTATTCTATAAATGTTAGTAATGTAATTTTATTAAGCCTCCGGTGAAACGATTTTAACGTGCAAATGCAGTTTATTATATGGTTTATGTTAACTATGTTTGTCTAAAATTACGATAAGTAACACATTGAAAGCGGTTTCATTTCTACAAGCTTTAATTTAACTTGCAATGTGTGTTTGTTCGGATGGAATCCTGCAACTCAATTTCGAAGCCGATATTTTCAACCGATTGAGCTAAAATGTTGCACTTATCTATTTATATTTTTCTATTACCATTATGTAAAAAAAGCTAGTTGAGATAGTTCTTTAAAAACATCGACCTCAGAGTTGCAGTTTTGCAGCTCAAATCTCGTATGTAGGTCCGAAGTAATGTCAATTCTAAAGACATGAATAGGTACTAAGGTCAAGTTTTGTTTTTATAAAAATGATGATGTAATTAAATTATCTACGCGTGAATAAAACGGATTATAAGATGGTTCCTAGATATTAAATAGTACCATTATAGTACAACGTTATTGGTTGTGACTGTAGCTGGCAAAGTTAGTTATTCGTAATTGGCGGACTTACAATTTTGTAATAAAACACCGTAATAATAAACTCTAATCACTACTTTTTCCGCGCCATCTCAAGGACTAGCTCCGTGTTAGGTTTTTTATAGTGCCAAGTCAACACACGCTTATAAGGCAATTTACTATCTGGTACAGCTACTATGAAGCCGTTGACGCAACCTTAAAAAACCTGTAAGTAATGCTGACCAGCACACTGGCTGGTAAAAAAGCTAAACTGCAAGAAGACTTATTGGCTAAAGAAATAAGCAATGTATCAAATGTAATTGGTAGGACGGCCAATCGAGTTACGCGGTTTGAAAAAAGTGTTACCAGTTCGAGCGTCGACCAATTTGAGGAGTTATTTAAATTAATGTTTTCAATTATAACGCAGCAAAAAGTTGTTTCAATTATTTGCAGATTAAGTAGCGGAAAAAACTGAGAACAATACAATAGTAAACTCATTACTGCATACCTTACGAAAGAACGAAAGGTTACTATACGGATAAATATATCGCTAAACGAGGATCTCTTCCACATAACCTTTTCCTAATTAGTAGGTCCGTAAAATGTGTTACCTTACTTACTTAGGAATGTTCTTTTAACAGTTTTAACCCCTCGTGTTAATTATGCCTAATTGGTATAAAATGACCATTTTAAATGACAATAGACCCATTTTTTGTAGTGATCAAAATAATGCCTACAGAACTAATACTACTAATGCCTTAGTTAGTGCTCTAATAGTCATAATAAATGATAATTAAAGTTGGACATTTCTGCGCATCCCTACAAACTATGCTCTAATGGCTTTCTTTCAGTACTGGGGGGGGGGGTATTCGACCAATTTTAGAGATATAATGGAGATCTCTCCTTTTCATCGCCATCCGTCACTTTTGACGTGTGCCTACTTGACAAGTGGCGATATCCCTAGAACATCGCAACTTCGTCAATTCAGACGCGCAAAATTTTCGCTTCCTTTGTATGTGACGGCATAAATAACAGGCGCATACTTTAAATTGACCGCGTAGTACGTGAAATTAGTCCGTTACGTTTCGTTCAAAACAGAAATTTATATACATGAATAACATTTTTGACAATCATTATCGCCTTCGTATTTCCAAAATTGAGATGAGATATGTCAATTTTAAGCTCATCGCATTTAAATGACAGTTCAATGGCGATATAACTGTTATCTAATAGAGATTTGACGTTTGGCGATCACTCAAATGTCAATCTCGAATTAGGTCCCTGTCTATCCTTAGGACGCTTTACGTCAAAAACACTTACACGCCAAGCGCTATGCCTGCACAAGAGAGTTAAATTAAAACTTGAATGAATTAATTAATATAGTTTCATCACTTTAATATAATATGGTACATACATACATAAACAGGTGTTCCATGTTACATATAGGTACCTAATTACAAAAGCTTCCCAATATATTCAGCCAGTGACAATTAAAATGGCAAAAAAACTAGATTGTGCTCTTTTTTTGTTTAAAGCAATTGTAACGGACTTATTTGAAAGGAAAGAGTTTGGTTTTATATTATGCTTAATATTTTCTTCGGTTTCCGCGACTGTAACGCATTTAAATGAAACAATTGAAACGGATTATATCGCGTTTGTTAATTTGTTTGAGCCTCCCTGACGTTTCGATACTTTTCCAGTTATCGTTGGGTGACTGAGAGTTGAGAAATACACAATTATAATAATTCTTTGTCAAAGTTACATTTTATATTATACTTGCTAGCCCTTATATCCGGTGGCGTGGGAGCCACGACAACACACTCGGACACCTTTAGGATTTCTTAGTGTTCAATGGCAATGGGCTAATATCGTAATATTGAATAAATACACATTTCGATATGGACTGAATCGTGTCCACAACTATCCATTCACTAGCTATTTTCCATATTCAATGAGATTTCATTTAAATCACTCATAAGTATGCAAATGAACACACATGAAACTTATGTACAGGCGTGAGCTGTCAGACGACGATGCGCGTTTTGTGTCTGTCTCCCTCGCTCTTACGCGATCCAGATAAGAACCTCTCAGTGTTCTCCGAAACACGAATCGCAATCACGGACTGTAAACACAATTGTAAAGGCTTGAACGGTTTAATTGCACAACTAAACCCATTAACATTCACCATTATCATCATAAACATATTAAACGGTTCGAAGGTCAACCCTATTAACTCAGTCATAAGGTAAAAATTTCATGTAAAATTCTTAGGCACTTACGATAGAAATATGGGCGAGTTCAATCAGAGGTGTAATAGAGATGATACCATTTGCATGCGTTGGCGCAGTAAAGAACTATAGAGTGTTTGTTTATGGTGCAAATGGCTTCTGGTAAAATATTAAAATTACACGGTAGTCATTATGCGGGAGACACACGGTCCGTTAATTTGGCGAGCAAAATTAATAGCTCTTGTGCGAACTATTTAATTATATTTATAATGGTAACAGTAATACGAGAGGCTACAATAGTAACAAAATATTCCCACTACTTTTTAGGGTTCCGTACCCAAAGGGTAAAAACGGGACCCTATTACTGAGACTTTGCTGTCCGTCCGTCTGTCACCAGGCTGTATCTCAAGAACGGTGATATAGTTGAAATTTACACAGATGATGTATTTCTATTGCCGCTAAAACAACAAATACTAAAAATAAAATAAAATAAATATTTAAGGGGGCTCCCATACAACAAACTTGTTATAGATTATGGTACGGAACCCTTCATGCGCGAGTCGGACTCGCACTTGCCGAATTTTTATTTAAACTAGGTACGGTTTTAAAGTTGTATAATCGAATTCCCATAATTGAGAATAGCGATTATTTGATTTTACTAGAATTATGAAATAATCATTAAGTGAAATGTAATATTACTTATGAGTAAATAAAAATTACTTTAACCACGAAATTATATAAACAGTAAAATAAGCTTCGTGATTGCAATTTATATTATCGAGGAGCACGGCAGCACCCCAGCCAAGATGAAAAAAAAACATTCATTCCCCATTGGATGGGCACAAACATTTCTGCCGCACATAGTATATCAAATTACTGTAATACTAGTTAATAAAAACCGGCCAAGATCATGTCGGGCCATGCTCAGTGTAGGGTCCGTAGTTGCCCATGTTTCACAATAGACGAAAATCACGAGAAAGATTTAAATTACGAGAAAGATTTCAAGCTCTATAAAAAGGTCGTAAACGTCAAAGTAACAGTAATTACTTATTACTATTTGGAAGTTATCGATTATACGCGCCAGATTGAGCGAAAGGTTTTAATACAGTATGGCACTTAACCAATATGTGTAACGTTCGAAGTGTAGGGACACCGCGCGGCACTTACGTCATTTTAAAGAAAATTATGAATTTTTGCGATAACTCAAAAACGGCTCGACCGATTTTATTTAATATAGTTTTCATTGAAAGTACTTATAAGGCCTCATTTTCATTATTAGGGCTCATTATTAATTTTTTAGGGTTCCGTAGTCAACTAGGAACCCTTATAGTTTCGCCATGTTTGTCTGTCCGTCCGCGGCTTAGCTGCGTGATCATTAGTACTAGAAAGCTGAAATTTGGTATGAGTATGTGTATGTATCACGCCGACAAAACGGTAAAATATAAATTTAAAAAAAATATTTTTTCGGGTACCTCCCGTACTCCGTGTTTTTTGTTTTTTTCATTCCAACACTAATAGGGGTCTACCAGCATTATTTTATGAAAAAGTCAGCAGTTTTGCAAATATTCGCTCCGAAAATAAAAAAAATAGTGTCCCCCCCCCCCCCTCTTACTTTTCAACTACGGGTCAAAAAATTCATGAAAATGAGGCCTTATAAGTACTTTTAATGAAAACTATATTGAATAAAATCGGTCGAGCCGTTTTTAGCTATCGCAAAATTCATAATTTTCTTTAAAATGACGTAAGTGCCGCGCGGTGTCCCTACACTTCGAACGTTACACATATTGGTTAAGTGCCATACTATATTAAATTTTTTCGCTCAATCTGGCGCGTATAATCGATAGCTAAAATCTTTTATTGTAATTTAAATCTTTCTCGTAATTTTCGTCTATTGTGAAGGATGGGCAACTACGGAACCCTACACTGAGCGTGGCCTGACATGCTCTTGACCGGTTTTTTTGTATGTTCAGCCGAGTGGTTTAAAAACGAAGCAGTCAATGGCATTCTAGAAATTCTTTTTGTCCTCCAAAATCGTTTACTAACTGTAGCGCCCGTGTGTCCGAACCGAAGAGAACGCGTCCGCTTCGCATTTTCACTTCGATTCTATTTTCGTAATTATTTATCGATATTAAATATTACTTCAGGAGTTCGCATGGTCTTTATTATGAGATGCTGGAATTATGAATTTATTGTTTTGAAGAATGCGTGAGTTGTTAGTGTGACAATCGAAATTAATGTTATTGAAATGTTTAATTGTGGGTGCTGCGTGCTTTAATTGTGGGTGATGCGAAAGTTTTGCATTTATGTGCAGATTGTATGTGTGTTACTTACCTCAGGTTTTACAAAGGTTTTTGTTTAGAAAATACAGCGAAGGCGTCTCCTGTAGTTTAGTCTCTAAGGTTAATATACATACAATAGTATGCAAAGCATACCAATAATCCAAAAAAAAAAAAAGTTTAAGAATAATATCACATGCGTCTAAACGTAACAATAAGAGTGGTTGAAACGCTTTTGCACGTCTAGCATGACTATGACACGCAACTCTTTCTCGCGCGGGATATAATAGATATAATATAATATCTACCTAAGATATCTTTCTGTACAACACTGTCAGAGAGTGATGGGTGATAGGTACTATGTTGCGCGACATGAGTCGCGAAGCATAGTTGGACGTATTTATGCAAAAGGGAACCAGTCCACATATCAAAACCGTTTACATTGAACCCTGTAACTATAGCATAAAGTACAAACGTTGAATGTGGGTTGGTTCCCTTTTGAATAGATACGTCCAGTTGTGATAGACAGGCTGGTTTTCGCTCACCTATGTACTGGCCCAGACCAATTTCTGTCCACAGGAATGTGGCCAACTGGCAAGCGTATCGTGCTAAAACACGGTAGGGCAACAATTAAGTTCCCCATTTATCGCGCCGCGTAACTTCATTGCGGCGTATATTTAGAACCTAATAAGCGCGATTAGGTCCGCTATACACATACCCCGAAGCTTGTTTTTGCGTGATTGCTGCGCGGTAGCTTGTAGCTTGCTACTTCGTCTCGGGTTTCGTGTGTGGCGCAAGGGAAGGACGCCAGCGGGGTGATTTGTGTAAGATAACACAGTGGTGCAGCCAATAGACATCCACTGTTGGAAAAAGGCCTCCCACAAATTCTTCAGTTGTGCGCAGCCCTCATCAAATTACTTCCGGCAATCCTAACCAGGTTGTCGGCCCGTCAGTGCCTATCATGCTGCATTTTCCGGTTCGGGGTCGCCACTCAAGAGTCTTTCTGCTCCAACGGCCAACGGTTCTACGATCAACGTGCACCACCCACTACGAGTACCTACTACTTAAAATTAAATAGTACTGACCGACTGTCTAAGCTATATCTACAACCATGGTTCTCTTGCGGATCTCCTGATTTATGATCCGATCACGCAAACAGACACCTAGAACAGCTCACTCCCTTGCCCTTTGAGTAAATTTGAGCCTTTGTGAGTTGCTCGACAAATTGCTTGACACGACGGGTGACCGAAGAGCTTGCAGCTATCTAACTCAACGTATTTGCGTTTCCGGGACCTTTGCAAAGAGGCCTGATTTTTTAAGCCTTTTTAAATATATTTTTTTGCTTAGTTTAAGCGTGTATTTTAGTTGGTTAAGTATATCATTTATAACTATAGTTTAACTTTAAGATACAGAATTAGTTATAATATCCATACTATCCATACTAATCCATACTCCATAGTATGGAGTCCATACTAATATTATAAATGCGAAAGTGTGTCTGTCTGTCTGTTACATCTTCACGCTTAAACCGCTGAATCGATTTTGATGAAATTTGGCATGGAGATAGTTTAAGATCCGAGGACGAACATAGGATAGTTTTCATCCTGGAAATTATCCCTAAAAAGATTGAAAAGTGAGTAAGTAATTCATGATGACATTGATAACCCTGTAGGAAATTTAATTATTAAAACAAAATCACAATTGCTCTTACATTTGCTTGGGCGCTTTTAATAATCCCTTTTATTAATTAAGGTTATTAGGTGGATATCTATCGTGTTGTACGAGGTTGCTTCCATACGTCCAAGTTCCACGTGGAAGTAGTCGCGGGCAAAAGCTAGTATTTTATATCATGTATGTTAAACGCGACTTCAATATGACTTTAACCATTGCCAATTATTCCTTGTGACTTGGCCCACAAGCAGCTCGCCCGAGGCGTCGCTCAATCAACCAGCATCGACTTTGCAAATTCAACACAAATAAATATTCCCCATAAACAACCACATACAGTTAGATAATAAATAGACATCCGCTCTCAATGGACAATCTCTACTGCCGTATTGTGTGAAAACGACTGTATTGACGAGCTGTAACGACGTAACAGAGTACATTGCTTTGTGACTTTGTTAGCTGCTGAAAAGAAATAGCGACTAGGTCAACGTAATCTTTTTTTCTACACCGTAGTCGGGAAAAAAGTATCAAATATATTTTATAAGTATATTTGGATGTCCAACTATGCCTGTACCAAAATTGGTTAAAATTCGTCGAGTAGTTTTGGCGTAATGTGCAAACAAAAAATGTTTACACATGGCGTTCGTGCCGTGCGCCCATAGGTACTAATAAATACGCCATCGCGCTTTTAACATTTTTCCTGACACAATGACCTCTCTCCCCCCAAAAAAAATAGTATAGACATAAAATGAGTAACATACAGGCAGAGAGACAAATTAAATAAAAGATGAAATTTAAATAATATAGTTTAAATTGATTATATTGCAGCAGCTGGGGCCGACGGGTTCTTATATGGGCAACCATGCACCGAAAAAAAACACAGACTGGGTCTCGTCTCGTCTGGGTAGCCCTCTCGCAACATTATACTGATAACCATAGCATACCATAGCTTCTTAATTCTTGTTTTGCCATTCGTCCGAGCTATACTGATGACACATTTGGCGCAGTTTGTAAGCACTTGCCTACTGAGCTGGCGGTCCCGGGTTCGAATCCCGGCCAGGGCAAATATATTTTGTGCTTGGGCCAAGGTTTCTGGCGTTTCTGAAGCTTTATGCTCCCGGTGAGCACAAAATACTTAATACACTCATTAAGCTTGAAAACTTATAAATAAATATTAAGGGACGATCTTACACAAATCGACCTAGTCCCAAACTAAGCAAAGCTTGTACTATGCGTACTAGACGACGATGTTTTGAAAGTAATGACACGTGAACACTGGAACTAAGAATTAAATATACGAGCATTTTGGGTAAACTAATTTAATATTGATATTTTGTCTTAGTATTTAAATAACTAGCTATCATGAAAATCAATGAGAATTAGATGCAAATTAAGATTTTTTTTTTCACAGTCCACCTTAATCAGCAAGCAAATTAAATCAACTTAACACATATTTTTTTATTAAATCAGTAACGCCTGCTAGCGTAAACTAAGTTTACGTTTATGTTTCTACAGAAACGAGCATAAAGACATAAACATAATATTTACGTTAGATGGCGCTACGATGCCGCCCTAAGGCATATATCAAAAAGTAACAGGTTGAACACTTCGATGATTTGTCTAGTGGCTTTGATAGCATAATTGGTAATGCATTCGTCTGGCTCGGAAACCGTGGGGACGTAGGTTCAAAGCATATTTTTTGTAAAAAATTTCGCTTCTAATCATTTAACTTAAATAATCAATAAATTTACACGGATTCTTTTACACTAACCTCACATTAAGACGCGGATTGTCACAGAAAATTACTTACAGTGCCCGTGGCTTTATAATAATCTTCGCAATCTGATGACAATCGACAACTTCATTCCTCGAATTTTCTAGAAAAAGAGTCACGCGCGTGTCTTGTTCAATTCTATGAATGTTCGGTTTCGTTTCGAGTTTAAATTACGTTTTTTACCAACTTTTGTTAACAAAGTAGGCCTCATTTTTGAACACACTTTGCAGATTATTACTAATGCCGTTAATGCAAAACCAATTCTTGATACATACAATAAGAAGGCTGCTTTTACACCTGTATTTTTGGCATAATTCTATCCGATAGAATCGATCGTATATTCAGTTCCACATGTTTGTATGTCCAGATGCATTCCAGCTGTTCTCCCTTACAGGTTGCCTTTAGCTACCATTAGATTGTCAAGAAATTTTGTGAATAGGTCCAATGAATACTTTTTTTAATTCAGTTTTGCGTAATTTTTAAAATGGAGTAAATATTGGTTGAAATCGTAAAAAAAACTACCTATCTTCGGTTTGCCCCAACAGAAAGCAAGATAAGATCTCAGTAAATAAAGATTTTAAATCGATGAAGTGATTATGTAACTTTTCCTCTGCTATAATTTATTTCGTGTATATTATCAGCTAGCAATATATTATATGCCATAAGTTTGAAATTGTGAACCCACTTTTTTTCAGAAGGTAGAATGACAAACTAATGGCACACTGCTTGCTATGACCAATTTCATTTACTATTTCAATTATTATAGTAAGAGTATTTTTTTTGAGTCCGAATCCGAATTCACTTGGCTTTATTCTGACAAACAATAGAAAAATGGGTCGCAATGGGTATTGTGTGTATTATGAACTGCAGCCACAAACTGCTACTTTGACATGAACGGTGTCAAACTAAGGAAAGCTTGTACCTACTGTGGGTACTAGACGACGATATAAATAATATATAATATACATAACACCCATAACCCAAGAACAAATATTCGAGTTCATCACACAAATATTTGCCCCGGCCGGGATTCGAACCCGGGACCACCGGCTCAGTAGGCAGGTGTCTGCAAACTGCGCCAACCGTGTCGTCAAATTACAAAATTATCTCAAATTTCGCAACTAGTTTAATTAATAAAAATATTTCAAATATTTCGCTATCATAATAATTCCAAACTCACAACCTCCATCGGTAAGATTAATCCTGTAACCGATACCGCGCTCTTACCTAAGCGACCATTAAGTAGATACCTACCACTAACTCAAGCAAAGCCGTCAGCTACCACTTAACTAGATTAGATTGCGTCCGGCCGTATACTTCTAGACTCAAAGACGCTAGGGTCATACACCAATAAGGGATTTAACTTTTCTGAGACAGTTTTAAATGTATCAATAATTAGATTTTACAAGTGAGGAGTGTCTTTTCAAAAGGGCTTATTTCTCTATGAAACTCATACATAAATAAACCCTTTTGAAAAGACACTTCTCAAGTGTAGGGGTCAAGATCCGACAGAGACCACTCGCCAGCACCTCTAGCACAACTGTGACACGCGACTCTTTCTCTCGTGACAAATATTATACTATCTCTTTCGTCTCTGTACTGTGAAAGAGTGACGGGCGAGGCTATGTCGCGCGACGGGAGCTGTGAAGTGTAGTTCTGCTAGATGGGCAGGTCAGTTTATCCCTACTTTCTATTATTGCCAGTGACAAAAAATTGTTCGTAATGAGCAGTCTAAATAACTTTTAATACGATAATAATAAAACCGGCCAAGAGCATGTCGGGCCACGCTCAGTATGTTGCTCATCCTTCACAATAGACTTAAGTTACGACAAAGATTTCAAGCTCTATAAAAAGGTCGTAAACGCCAAAGTAACTATAGTCACTTATTACCTTCTGGAAGTCAATTTATGTTCTTTTAAGAAAATTATGAAATTTTGCGATAAACTCAAAAACGGCTTAACTGATTTTGTTCAATATATTTTCATTGAAAGTTCTTATAAGGCCTCATGTTCACGAATTTTTTCATAATTTTTTGACCCGTGGTTGAAAAGTTAGAGGGGGGGGGGGGGGGGGGGGGGAAACTATTTTTTTTATTTTCGAAGCGATTATTTACGAAACTGCTAACTTAATCAAAAAATAATGTTTGAAAACCCCTATTATTTTTAAAATACCTATTCAACGATACCCCACACACTAGTGTTGGAACGAAAAAAAATCACCTCCACTTTAGGTGTTCGAGAGGTACCCCAAAAAAAAATATTTTTTTAGTTTTTATTTTACCGTTTTGTCGGCGTGATACATACACATAGTACCCATACCAAATTTCAGCTTTCTAGTACTAATGATCACGGAGCTAAGCCGCGGACGGACAGACGGACAGACGGACATGGCGAAACTATAAGGGTTCCTAGTTGACTACGGAACCCTAAAAAGGGTCATAAATGGAATACCCCATCCAAAAGCTCTGCCTGCGGCATGGTCCCCAGTATAGTGGCGGCGTAATAAATAAATATACTTATATCGCACAACCTCACACAAGTCGGTCTAGTCCCACAGTAAGCTTGTCTAGTAGGCTTATTGTGTTACGGGCACTAGATATGATAAACATACTTAAATACAAATAACATCCTTGACCCATATTACAGAAGAAAATATTATATTGTAGCTCGCGAGTTTGTTTCGAAATTGTTGTTTTTTTTTTTCCTTTTCCATCTCCATACATTTCGAAAAACTCATTATACAATATATATACCTATGCCTATCGAACACTCACAAAGATTTCATAGAATCGGTTGAGAAATGCACCTGCAATGCACCTCTAGCATAACTGTCACACGCGACTCTTTGTCGCGCGATATATACTACCTGTCACTTTTCTTTCAATACCGTGCGAGCAGGATAGGTGATGCTGAGTCGCGGCAAGATATGCTAGCCCTGCTGGACATCCAAAAATCCGGACTAACTACAGATTTTTTGGCCAAGCTGAAACGGAAGACACTTCGCTCGCTCGGTCGAATAAGAACTTATTACGCGGCCACTATTATTTGTAAATTCAAGAAACGTTTTTACTTCGACACCTCTATAACAATGCATAAAATTTATTACAGACAATGCGCCAAAAAACTTGTCTTTTTAACAAGGTGAACACGGTGTCAGCGAGCTGTTAGCGTTCCGCAAAGAATAATGGGTTCCATAGCAAGACAAGAACCTTTTAACGAAAATATACATTTAAACACAAAAAAGATACATAAAATGCGTTGTGTAGACCACCCATGTACCAACATTACTACCACCTACTCCTGATGAAACAACTTGTACTTGTGACTGCTCTGGTGTTGCAGATATCTATATCTATGGGCGACGGTAATCGCTTTCCATCAAGCGATCCATTTGCTCGTTTGTCCCCTACAAATAAAAAAAGGTAAGAATTAAAGGCGACCTACACACATTTGTTTAATAGATGAAAGCGTTCTATATCTAATTTAGTATGAAAAAACCATAATTGTGAATGGGTTGCCTAAAAAATTCCTGGCAATGCTATGTTCTTTTTTTGTAGTTTTTGTTTTAACTAGAGGGTGCCAACGCTTCTGGCTAGCTCTCTCTCTCTCTCTCACTGAGCGTAATAAGCCTGAGCGAGATGGAAGTGCGTGCTCAGAAGCGCGGAAATCATGTTTTTTGAGTTGTGTCATAAACGTGTGCATTTTATATTGAGAATAGTTTTACAGTTTTTGAGAACTTATAATTGTGCATCTATTAAGCTAAAAAAACATTGTTAAAAACGGAAGGGTTTTGAAGATCCAACCGAAAATATAAAAAAAGGGTTATGTTTGAGAGATAAAAGTATCGAGAAAATTATTACCAATCGTGTTTTCAGGTTGACAAGATTGAAGAAAAACTGTTTAAGTTTCTTATATTCAAGGGACAGATTTTTAATCACTATGGAAGTGGAGATCTAGGATCATTCACCTGACGAATTTTGCGTGGGTGCGGTATTTTTATGGCGACAGACAGACAGACAGACAGACAGACAGACAGAGACAGCAGGGAGCGACTTTGTTTTATACTATGTAGTGATTTGATGATCGAGAGTTCTACTTTGGCAGGATGAACATTCTGAACCCTAAGAAAAACATTTTAAGAAGCAGAGCCATCTTGATTTATGGTGCAGTAGGTTATGGCATCATTTTTTTATGGGATGTATGTCGGAGGCCCAGACTCCCTTTGGGTCGCTGAGCCATTAAGTAGTAGTAGTTTATATTAAACCATTGCATTGGTACAAAGACCAAAGCACCAGGAAAAATTTAAATGCGTAACCTGGCGAAAGAGACCGGGGGGCTTACCGGTCCAGCGTTTTTTTTCTTTTTTTTATCTTCACCACCGTTACGCCAGATAACCTTTCGATTTTTATTTGAAAGTCATTGTTTATTTGAAAGGCCTTAGCCAGCCAGCTCAGCCTCTACCCGGTTACGCATTTCCATTTTCCTGTTAATTCTATAAAGTATAAATAATACAAATGTCTGCCCTTTACTCTGCAATTTACTTCAAGTGTGAGCACAACTCACAGAGGTTTGTTTTTCGGTTTTTTCGGAATGTGAAGTCCTCGATCTCGGCAGATGCCCGAGCGCGCGAGACACCCTGGCGACGACCAGCTGCCATACTGTTCTGCGAAATATACAGGGTGCAAACTCAGGGCCATTTATTCTTTTCTATTTTAATTAAATGGCTGTACATTTCATTAATAGAGAAATTAAATGTATATAATGACTAAATTGTTTGACTATTTGGCTAAATTCTTCTTGAAAATATACCGGGTGCAAACTCAAATGAGCGTGACATTTATTTCATACTGTTATAAATGAGATAGCTGTACTTCGAAGGTATTTTACAAATAATGGGTGGAAACGGGAATAAAGGGTACATGCTTGTCATAGAAAAATAATTACAAAATAACCATTTTTAAATTAATAACAATAGTAACCTTTTTTTTGTAAAATACAGATATTGTAGAAGATATCCGTAACTTGGTCCATAAAACAATCCTTTTTATAGTAAACGGCTCAAATGTTTGATATAAGGATATAATATAACCATCTTTGTATCTCCAGCTATCCCTGTACTAAAATTAGTTAACATCCATCCAGCCGTTCCGACAAGATGGGGACAAAGACATTTTTAAAAACAGATGGCGCTGGAAGTCTGGCTCCGGGCGCCCGTGGACAAATGCATGTTAAGATTTTTCCTGAAATAATGACCCCTGTCCTTTCAATAGCAAACTGATTTCATATCAATCTTAGAATTGTATAGATAATTGACAAGATTTCATATTTTTAATACTACAATTGTATTACTTTTCTGTATTCCGCTTAGAAAAAGGACTTAATCACTGTTTATATAATTTTCCCTAAGATTAATAATTATTTTATTAAAATTTACTAATTCTAAAATGTTGTAACTCCAAAACTATGATACAATGTATAGGTTGCTTTAGTCTGGTGCCTATTAAAAAAAAGCGAGTGACGTTGAGCTTGTCATTATAGACAGCTTATTTTTTTCGCGGATAGGTCGAAGGCTACAAATCTATGCAGGCATCGTTTTCCTAGATTTCGGTTATTTTATATATTTTATTATATTTCTTTACATAATAACAGATACTTTCTAATATTTTTTTACGGTGTACACGACGTAAAGCTTTGTATTAATTTCCACAGGTTAGAAATATGAAATGATGTCAATTGAAATAGATACAACATGTGTGGTCCTATGACTACCTACCTACCACAGACAATAAGCCCTGCCAAGCCCAATTAAATTCCTGATCACGTAGAAAAGTATATAAATAGTTGTTAATTAATTGACGTATATAAACGGATGCAATAAAAACTGAGAAAACTACTCATTATCAAAAAGTCGTAATACTTTTTGAAGGTAAATACGACATCCCAACTTTATTTCTTAGTATATAAGATTTGTTTTCGAACAGACAAAATTGATGGATTAATAGTTCCGTAAGACACTTAATTCTGAATTGAAAAATGACCCTTAACCGTTGTCAGGATGTCCAGACTGAATGATTCTGTGAAAAAATAGTACCTACAAAAAGTGAAATTCTAATAATTAATGACTCAAAGCGAACCAACAGTGCTTTTAGTTTTGTCTTGCCCTACTTCGCTTGTCCGTGCGACACAGGGTTATCTGTCATACTCGCTTGGTATTTACAGGAAAGTGACAGGTAATCGTGCGACATATAGCCGCGTGTCAAAGTGAGGTGCTGGTAGGAATAATTAGGCATAGTATGGACTACGCATTCCTATTTGTTTCTTTTTATCTGACCATTACACCAAATCATTTTGTTAGACCTAATTTTAAGTCTACAGAATTTTTGCAAACATCATTAAGTACCTACCAACCTAACCTTAATCTATAACAATCTTGTATCCTCCGACTTTTTCTGCTACCCAAAGGTTGTCTGGAAGAGATCGCTCTTTAGCGATAAGACCGCCTGTTGTTACCCTATTTAACGTTGCTTTATTTCTTTGTTATTAATCTTTTTCATGTGGTGTACAATTAAGAATATTATTATACCTAATTATATTATTATAATCCTGGAAAATTGACTGTTTTCTAGTAAAGAAATACCATTCTCGCAAAGGGTCGAATTCTATGTAATATCTAAAAAGTTACTCAAGAAGCTTCATTATTTAGAAAAATGTGACGTTCATTTCGAAGACCAATAGAATTTATCCGGCAAACATTGTTCAACGAAGCCTGATCTTAAAAACCGTTTAACAAGTTTTTGTGATCAATCCGTCTAAGGCATTATGAGACCTTCTAATTACTATGGGTCATTAGTGTTTTAACCTTTTTGCAGAGAAGCCCGCCGTCGCTAGACATGCTGGCGTCGGTTCATGGCTCGAAGCAACCGTTTTTAGGGTTCCATAGTCAACCAGAACCATATTCATATAGAATACAAAACAAAACAAATAGATAGTTATAGAAAACAAGGTATGACACTCTATGGTAACAAATGTTGTTGCAGCTTTATGGTAACAAAATAATTAAAAGTGCAAAATGTTTGCCGCTAGTCGTACATAAAATAATAATTATGCATCTATGCATTACGATTGTCATGATTGTCATAATTGATTTAAAACACTCACGATTTTATGACATCCATACAGGTAACAAGGGAATCGGGAAGTCTTGTGATACTCTCTGGCAACACAGAAACGGATTGAGAACCAACCAACTGGCTTAAAGGCCTCTGCAGCCAAGCCATAAAATCCACAAAAAAAAAGAAGCAACCAACCAATCACGTCAAAAGTCTCATTTATTGTTGGACAATTAAAAATGGTATATCCAAAAGTTTGTGGTAGTTTATTTGGTTCCGCGTACCTATTTTTGAATGAGTGTTTAGTGGTTTCAATGACAATTTATTTTGACAAGAAGAGCACTGCATTTTACTTCCGTTATAGTCATTTTAATGTAGATTTTTCCTCTAATTCTAGTACGAATAGGCAAGAGAAATTAGTTAAAATATAGAAAGGTGGTAAAATTCGGGATCTAAAATTGGCTACATTTTAAGCTCTATAGAGCATATATTTGTTAGAATCAAGTGTCAATCTCTAGCCAAAACTAGAAATCAAAAATATCATAATGGATAGCAGATACAAACGGAGTCAAAAGGAAAACAGTCAGAAGTAAACAGTTTTCATTCGTTTTCGTGTTATGGAAATGCAGATGTAGAATAAAATTGGACCCCGTTTTTGTTTATTTCTTTGCGGGACCTAAGAAGCCCTTTGCACTGGTTGTTTTCTGGCGCGGTGTGCCATTTATGGCCTAGATATAGTGACTTAAAAACTAACTTTTCATACTTGGTTCAAGAGAAGCCTCTTACGGGGTTCCAGGTTTGGGGTTCATTTTACCTTCGTTGACTTGACGGCAGATTTTACAGTGACCGTCTCCATGCAAATCGTTTACGCTATCGCTAGCGAGTACGGTCACGTTAACTCATGGCTAGGGAACTGTATGGACAATGGCAGATGCGGTCAGTCTGTCTGCCTTCTGTTTAGACCCAAGCTAAGCAAAGCTTGTACTATGGGTAGGTACTAGACAACAATATACATAATATATAAATACACATATATGTATCGATTACTTCCATGACCCAGGAACAAATATTCGAGTTCAAATATTTGCCCTGGCCGGGATTCGAACCCAGGACCGCCGGCTCAGTAGACAAGATCACTACGAACTGCGCCAACCGCGTTGTCGTGTGCCTTCGGCGCTTGCGGTGGGGGCACCGGGCAATCCTTTGTGGCCATTCCATCTGGTGTGCTTCCAATCCAGAATGGAAAATGGAATGGCCTGTAAAAATTAAAACTCACTGTCTTCACGTTTTATGCGGAATACGTTCACAATTAACATTTTTAACCTAGTCCCAAACTAAGCAAAGCTTTTACTATACTAGACGACACTATACCTACATGATATATCTCGTACATATAATATGGAATGGCCTGTAAAAATTAAAAGCTTTGCAAAATGCTTAACGGAACTCTTCCAAACGCTTGGTCCGCCGCGCTTGCCCGTTTTTTTACCCCTATGTATATTAATAGGTAGCTACCAAAGTACCTCAAAGTTATACATTAGAAAGTGCGTTTATTAGTCTTCTTGATAATCAACCAACGGAACCACGGATGGATTTTTTTGAGGTTAATAACCACCTTTGAGTTGATCATCTTCGTAGCGTTTCTCCCGGCTGGAGACCATGCTGGGTCGCGCGACAGGCGAGACCACAACAAAATATACTAGCTTAGCACAACTGTGACTCGCGATTATTACTCGCGCGAGAATATTACCTGTCTGTTTCCTCGCTATACTGTGAGAGAGTGACGGACGATGCTACGTCGCGCGACAATAGTCGCGAAGCGCAGTTGTGCTAGACGGGCTGAATGTCTAGCGTAACTGTGAAACGCGACTCTTTGTCGCGCGACAAATACTGACGTAGCGTTTTGCGCAGTTTGTAGGCACCTGCATACTGAGTCGGCGGTCCCGGGTTCGAATCCCGGCCAGGGCAAATATTTGTGTGATGAACTCGATTTTTTGTGCTTGGGTCATGCTCTTCTATGTATTTAAGTATATATATTTATCTATATAAGTACGTATATCGTCGTCTAGTACCCATAACACAAGCCTTCTTGAGCTTAATTTGGGACTAGATCAATTTGTGTGAGGTTGTCCGATATTTATCTATTTATTTATACTACCTCACTTTCCTTTCAGTACCGTACGAGCAAGACAGATGATGCAGTCGCGGGACAGGTGAAGTCACGGCAAGATTAGTCGCGATAGTTTTATTAGACATAGTTCATAGTTTAATATTAAGTTTTTAGCTTTAGGTGTGCTTGTTTAGTGTTTTTTTTACCTAATTGTTTATGCACATAACTTTGAAACAGGGATAGGGCTATGATGGTTGCGTTTATTACGTGATCAATATGTGACAAAGCATCTCACACTCACACTCGCATCTTGTCAAAACGTGACGGATGCTTTGTCACTTATTTATCGCGTGATAAAAGCAACCATGAGGCCCCTGGACATCCAAAAATGGTCATAAGATGTACATGACTACGATAAAAGAACGAAATGTTACACGGACTTTATTATAATCAAATTGGGATTTCTAGAATAGTTTACTTTAGCTGTCCGTTCTTATATTATCTTAGAATCGACTTTCAACGCAACATCATAATTATGCCATAGTACTTATTACAGAATATGTACTAAGACTTCGGAATTAAGTAAACTATCTCGTTTTATCTAATGACAGCCGCCAGGCAATGCCTTTAAACTTATATCACGATAATGATATAAATTCTGACACAAACTTCAAATTGTTCAGTAATATTCAAAATACGGATTGAATTATCTACTAAATCTAAAGCAGTGTACGGACGAACGAACAACAACATTACAATCAACGAACATCGGCACTATATTCGCATGTGCGTACCACTCATGAATGAACATCAAACACAGTTCGTCAAAATGTTCGTAGCGTTCGTAGTAATGCACCCGTCTGGCCCGGAAAGCCGTGGGGACGTGGGTTCAAATCCCGCTCAAAGCATTATTTTTTTCCCTTCTATAATAATCACTGGGTGGTGTTCAATGCTTATTAACCCCCGACGAAAAAAGAGGGGTGTTATAAGTTTAACATGTGTATCTGTGTATCTGTGTGTCTGTCTGTGGCATCGTAGCGCCCAAGCGGATTTACCAATTTAAGTGCGGTTTTTTTTAATCGAAAGACTTTTCCGTCGAGATGGTTCTTAGCTATGTTTGGTGGAAATAGGACCAGTAGTTTCCAAGATATTCAGCTTTAATTGGAACAAGTGACGAGATCTCAGCCAATAATGAAGTCAATAATTCGAAATATTGGCTAAATGTTAAGTTTTATTAGCATTTTCTATATGACTCACTAATTGAGGGTATCATGATGACCAGGTAGTTGTTAATGGATCTCAGCCAATATTGAAGCTAAGGATTCCAAATTTTGGTTAAATGTTAAGTTGTATTAGCATTTTCTATATCACTCAATAAATGAAGGTCTCATGATGACCAGCTAGTTGTTAATGGATCTCAGCCAATATTAAAACCAAGAATTCCAAATTTTGGATTAATGATAAGTTTTATTAGCATTTTCTATATTACTCAATAAATGAAGGTCTCATGATGACCAGCTAGTTGTTAATGGATTTCAGCTAATATTGAAGCCAAGGATTCCAAATGTTGGTTAAATGTTAAGTATTATTAGCATTTTCTATATGACTTACATACTAAATGAAGGTCTCATGATGACCAGGTAGTTGTTAATGGATCTCAGCCCATATTGAAACTAAGGATTCCAAATTTTGGTTAAATGTTAAGTATTATGAGCATTTTCTATATCACTCAATAAATGAAGGTCTCATGATGACCGGCTAATTGTGAAAGGATCTAAGCCAAGAATTTCTAATGTTGGCTAAATGTTAAGTTTTATTAGCGTAATCAACAGATTAATAAATTTTTGACAGTACCTACAATAATTTGGTACCTTGGAGCTGAAGATGGCCGTAGGAACTCCTAAACAGGACAAGATAAACCCATGGTGTTTGGGCTCGTCTGATTGTTCTTGATGAGCAATTAACATTTGTGTAAGAAAGTACAGTAGCCGGTAAACAACTTGAGCGTGACCTTAACTGCGCAGTAGCCGATTTACGTACAAATTTACATGCGCAGATCCGCCATTTTGGTTCAAGTTGTTTGCCGGCTACTGTACAGTCAATAATAAAACCGAGTCTCAAAAAAACTTTTTTGACAAAAAAACTCATTATAATATGTGTCACAGTACTGGGTCACTGTCTTTAACTTTCGGAATTATGCTAAAGCTGAATTGTTATTAGGACTATTGAAAAGCTTCCTTTGATTGAGTTCACAAATAGCAATACCCTGCAAGATTTTAACGCGACTAAATGACACGTAAGCTTTAGCAAAAGTACTCTTGCCTAAGTGAATAACAGCAATTTAGGATTTTGTAGTTTGTGTCAGTCTGTCTACAGCTTAGCTCAGAGACATAGTGGTTGAATACATTTTTAAAAACAATTTTTTGTGTACCTTCCCTACACGACTACACGTAACAAAAGTGGGGATGTTTATCCCATGGTGTGGGGTATCGATGATTAGGTCTCTCAAAACTAAGTCAAGTTACCTAGCACCAACTGTAATTTTTATGGAGCTAAGTAAGCCACCCGTACCGTATTTAGATCCTGTAGAATAGAAACCTGGTTCTGTTTTAGGCCATAAGTAGTAGCCGGTTCTTGCGACTCATGCAGTCCATTTAAAGTATATATTTTGATTTTCTTGGCTAATAACTTCGCCATTTTGCCAATTGGGCTATTGAAATCAAAATATATCCTAACTTCAATCTTAGAGAAGACGGCATTCATTACCACTGGCTTGGGATCCTGTTGTACCTACATATAGTCAAGGATCAAGCTCGACAAAAGATTGGAAACCCTGGACCTTAAACGGTGTATTTACAAGCAGTCTTGTAAAATAATTATCTCTAAACCCTAACCTAGGCATAACAGAACAAATACTACATAATCAGAGTTTATATTTCGGTTACACTCGCCCAACATAACACCCGCACATACTCCACAAGCAAGTTAGGGCACACGGCTATTCTATTACTATCAGTCGCAACGCCCTTCACTAAAATTTGAAAGCTTGAAATATAAAACATAACCAAACAGAAATATAACACAAATTTACCTACATAACAATACACTGTTATCTCTGTAAAAGCCCTGTCTTAATATCCAAGCAGCAAAAAAAAAAACTTTGTTAGAGCACCATGCAAGGGGTTGGTCTTGGACTGTCTGGGGCACAATTTGACTACATTTGATTTTTGCCTTGAACTTCAGGTGTCTACTACATAATAGGTGGAACACTCAAATTTACTATAACACAAATTGACTAGTCCTGAAAAAGCCGACAACACATTTTGTCTACTGTAGTATTTTGTTTTGATTGTACAGGCGAGCGGAAAAATAAAAATACTGAACGATATCAAATAATTTATGTATTATGTTCACTCATACACAATATATGTGCAGCAAATGAAAAAAACCGGTCAAGAGCATGTCGGGCCACGCTCAGTGTAGGGTTCCGTAGTTGCCCATCCTTCTCAATAGACGAAAATTACGATAAAGATTTTTAAATTACGAGGAAGATTTCAAGCTCTATAAAAAGGTCGTAAACGCCAAAGTAACAGTAATTACTTATTACCTTCTGGAAGTTATCGATTATACGCGCCAGATTGAGTGAAATATTTAAATATAGTATGGCACTTAACCAATATGTGTAACGTTCGAAGTGTAGCGACACCGCGCGGCACTTACGTCATTTTAAAGAAAATTATGAATTTTTGCGATGACTCAAAAACGGCTCAACCGATTTTATTCTGTATTTTCATTGAAAGTACTTATAAGGCCTAATTTTTATGAATTTTCCCATAGTTTTTTGACCCGTGGTTTAAAAGCTAGAGGAGGAGGACACTATTTTTTTTATTTTCGGAGTGAATATTTACAAAACTGCTGACTTTAAAAAAAATATGTTTGAAGACCCCTATTATTTTAAAAGACCTATTCAACGACACCCCACACACAAGAGTTGGAACGATAAAAAAAATCACCCCCACTTTAGGTGAACGGGAAGTACCCGTTTTTTTTTTTTTTAGTTTTTATTTTACCGTTTTGTCGGCTTGATACATACACATACTCATACCAAATTTCAGCGTTCTAGTACTAATGATCACGGAGCTAAGCCGCGGACGGACAGACGGACAGACGGACATGGCGAAACTATAAGGGTTCCTAGTAGACTACGGAACCCTAAAAAAGGCAATTTGGAAGTTAAATAACTTAAAAGGAGTCTTCACTTTATTAAAAACATAGTACTTCATCGCAACGTTTGTTTTATATCTTGTAACTTAAAAGGAGTCTTCACTTTATTAAACACATAGATAGTACTTCATCGCAACGCTTTTTTTATATCTTTTATACCTTTTAAAAAATTGATTGGTACGATTTCTTTTTCTATTAATTTTGTCAACTCCCGTTCGTAGGTATCTTCTATTAAAATAATATATTTCTTTTTTTGTTCTCTCGTTTCAAGAAGGCACCTGCCATCGACATGCACTCATTCCTCTTCGAATATCTCCAAAATGAATTTCCCCCTTTATTTATTGATACAAAGTTATATTGGTACCCGCCACGCCAGACATTTTTTTTATTTGGTAAAAACATTTCGTTCATTTTGCAGTTCGTTCAGCCGTAGGACATAAACACAATTTTTATTACAACGTCAAAATTGGCATTTTTCCTATTAGTACATTATAAGTGGCAAGTACGGTAAAATTAACACAAAGAGGTTTAACAAAAAAAACAGACAGATTAAAATTAAAAGGTTGGAAATACATTTTCTACCTGAATGTCCAGACAATTTGGGTTTATGTCACTATGCTATGTAGGAAAACTGTGAACTAGTCAATTTGTGTTAAAGTGGATTTGAGTGCTCGACCTATTATGTAGTAGGTAGACACTTAAAGTTCAAGGCAAAAATCAAATGTAGTCGAGTTGTGGCCTAGACAAACCAAGACCAACCCCATGCAAGGGCTCGTTCAAATCCAAAGGTTTCCGCCACTGTAGAACTAGAAAGTAGCCACATCTGGCGTGCTTACGGTTACAATACAACACAAAGACAAGCTCGCCATGCCAGCATGCTGCATACCAATCCCGAAAACAATAGCAACAAAAAAAACAAAGTAGACACAGAAAGGCTTACAAGTTATTACATCGATCGCAATAGAGAACTATAGCCACACACAAAAAAACCCCGAAGCGCAATACAACATAGCCAGTGTCTATCAGCCCACATGAAAAAAAACCTAACAACACACAAAACACCTCTAACAACCCTACTAATAATCTAGATCATAAGCTCTCTCAACAGGACGCCTCCAGATAACAGAGTAAAAGGCATCAATCATAAACTTAAAAGAAAAGATAACAAGGCGGCGATAATCAACATACCCTGAGATGGTGACTGCTTTTCCGAGCTGATGTCCATAAAAAAAACGACTTATTCGGATTAACTTTTGATCGCCGAGACCTCACGCAATGCGCTGACGAAAAACAACATGATTAAATCAAGCGACATGCGATCATAAGAATCTTGCGGATGATAACTTACTACCTGACTTGAATACTCTAAAAGTAACAGCACACGCTTCACCCCCAAGATATGAAGTGACGCGGTAGGCACCACAGGCCTTGTTTATAGCCGTAATTAATACAAAGAAGAAATCAAAAATCCATGCGCTCCTAGAATAAAAACAAAGACACATCGCATAGACATGCAGAAGAAGAAATCCATCTAAAAGCGCAACTCAGGAATCTAATAAATAAATGGCGCCTAAGCGGAAATGACACCAATAGCCTGGCCATTATTATTAGAATAACAGTGAGCGTAAGATAAATTGGGCCAAGACCAACACAAACAGAACGGCAGCCTCGCTTGGCATTGAAAACAGAACAACCCATTCATCATCACAACGTTCTGGTTGAATGGATCTAGAATTACAAATTACCTGAAACGCTGTCTCCAACTTATAAAGCACAAGCTAAAAAATTCCACCCTTATCTCAAGACGATTCTAACGCGCACACATCGGGTATAAAGATGCAAGAACGCGACGTGGCCTTCACCAATTAGAGAAAACCACATTCCATCCAAACAACAACGGTAATAACGTGGAGATACCGACTAAATAAGAACAGAGGAATTCCAATTAGACATCATTAGAAATATCGTCATAATGAAAACATCAGCGAAGACAACTTCATCCAACAACAAGACCGACACAAAGAAAACCGTGACGGCGAAAATACGTTTCAGAATATTTCAACCACAAGACCATGATACTGCAAGATATAACCAAAAAAAGAAACAGAAATATCGTCATAAGGAAACATCAGCGAAGAGAAGTTCATCCAATACAAACAAAACCGCGACGACGAAAAGACGTATCAGAATATTACACTACATGCTGCAAGAAACAAAGAAATACAAAAACAATGTCAGAATAAAAACAAAAACACGATTTTAACTCGCACACATTGGGAGTAAAGATGCAAGAACTCGACGTGGCCTTCACTAATTAGAGAAAACCACATTCCATCCAAACAACAACGGTAATAACGTGGAGATACAGACTTAATAAAAACAGAGGAATTCCAATTAGACAACAGAATGAAAACATCAGAGAAGAGAACTTCACCCTAAATACCTAAAATAAAGCTGAGTAGCACGGAGAAAACCGGTACGGAACGAACAAAATAATCTCAAAGAACGCAGGTGCAACATAAAACTAATTAAACTAGCAGAAGGAATGCAGAATAACCTTTAGAGGACAGGAAACCGACCCGTCGAGAAAGATAAAAATCAACTCTGATTTCTACATAAGCTCAAGGCAAGCTGACGAACATGAAACATGGTTATTCCAACGTCTAAATGGGAAGAAAATTTACCTAAGCATTGAGGAAGTAAGCGACGACGACCCGAGAGACCTAGAACCGGAGCCCACACACACGTAAAAACGCCTTCCTAGCCCATATTTATTGCTGCCCAAGGCATAAAGAGGAAAAATTGGCCATCCTTCGATGGCTGCACTTGAAAAACCTCGCTATACAAAGATATTCAGTATGTAGAACAAGAATCTTGCGTCAGATAAGAACAAAGGATTATATCACGACCGATACAAAAAAAAATTAGAAGATACCGGCAGGGAAACAAAATATGAGAAATAGAACAATCCGGAAACGTTATCTCCTCCCACATGCCTACGGTGAATAGGTACGAACACGACACGCAAAGACGCCAACGAGAGCACGCGACAACTCACCAACGCCACACCTCGGACAATGGCGATCAAATGTATGAAAGAAACGCGTTGCTTCGCACACAGTCTAAGCTCGTGTAGGTGAACGAGTACCATGCTTGTGTGAGTGAGATAAGACATGCTAGGGTTGCCGCCATTTTGAACGCACGAGTCGGGAACACAATGTGCAGAAATAGGAGATGACCTTGTAATAGCGGCGTCGAATTAATTTTGTGTGGTTATAATTGAACTAATGTTAAACTACGATTTCTAATTCCGCCCGCGTTCAAATTCGATAACCTCAATGACTAAAAACTCATTGCGCGAATTAGGAAGAAATAAGAATCATAATACGCTGTAAGGTGGGTATCTAAGCTCGATTTATACAAATAGTTTCCTATATTGAATCAGTAAAACGAAGTAGGTAACTAAATTTTTGTAAGGAAATTCAGGCCACCAAATTATTACGTAAGTTGAAAACATGATTTTTTGTTCATATATATATTGTGTTCTGATCAGTGTGATCTGATAGGTTTAGGTCGAAAACGGATAGGGCAAAAAAAATACTAAACATAAGTACCTATTGTAAGTTGGTTTTCTACTAAAACATAAAACACTTTGATAATAACTGGGTAGGTATGTATTTGCCCTGATTCATCCAATGGGAATCTGTAGAACTTTCTTTTATTTTTGTTGTTTATAGAGCTTAAACAACCGTACACAGCACAACACACGCCCATTACAAAAGTATTTTGTTTAATATTTGAATATTAAACGTGGCCTACGCTCTGCGCACCGCGTCGTCGCGTCCTTGCCAGCCGGTAACTGCGAGGTAACCGAGCGCGGGTGGGCGGCACTTTCGGTGGGAGGCAGGGAGTGTCCATACTGTACGTTAGTACTCTTTATTATACTGTGCCAACGCTCATCCCCGATGCTCTACCCCACCTCACCTAACTTCCAATATTGGCTCAAGGTTGCATAATCGGCTGATTGTGGTCGACCGGTTGCGGCTAGTCGGCCCTCCTATCCCATCCCAGAGCGTGTCACTCCTTATAAATCTGTCCCCCTGGTGTATCCGGCTTGTCCGGGTCAGGCTACGACCTGGCTGGGTGTGGTGCCTATGTTCATGTTCATGTTCATGTTCCTCACGTTCGAAACAAATGTTCCGTGTTCGGTGTTCGTTTTTGCTATGCTTTGTTCGATCGTCTGTACACTGCTTTTAAGATCGGGTGAGTATGAACTTTATCAATCTCATGGATGCGATACCAACACAATAAAATGATATTCTTATATTTATACATGTATTATGTATATGTAACTCTATATTATGGATGTGTATATTTACCCGCATGCGTACTTGTGTTCTGTTGGTATCTAATTATGTGTTCCCTTCGCCTTCTGCTGCACCTATTCTATATTAAGTTAAGATTTTCATCAATTTCACTACCCAAAGATTGCCTGGAAGAGATCGCCTTTTAGCGATAAGACCGGCTATTGTCTACCGTTATTTATAAATGGTATTATTTTGTTTCCTTTTGTAAACTTTATTGGTGTGCAATAAAGTACTTTAGATTGTGGGATAAATGAAGTGGGTTTATGTGAGAGATAGAGAAGCATATCATCTAATACTTAGATGCGTTTGTTATTGTAAACACTTTTTAAAGAGGGAAAGCTGTCAGAGACGCCGGCACGAATCCTTCCTGAACCATTAAATTTTTATTTTTTTTGCATCATTGTAAGCATTTGGTTTACATTAGCAGACGTTACTACTTTAATAAAAATAAAAAAATACCTAAGAAAAAACCTTTTGTTCATCTAAATCCTCGTTTAGATTTTGATCAGATAGTCAATATCAACAATTGTAGGAGAAGAGCCCTGGACCAGCTTCAGGAAATGAGGCAGTGGTCTAATTCAATCGTCCGCTGCGTGCGCCTGCGCGATTTATTGAGAGCCGCGCGCGCTGCCGCCGAGTCACGATGTTATAGACCCGCGTCCGGCGACAAATTCACGTCATTTAGTTTTATATGCAAAATAGGCGTACATTTTACCTTAATCCCAACCGGTATTAAGGGTAGATGAAACCCAAGATCTAGTCCCAAATTAAGCTCAAGAAGGCTTGTGTTATAGGTATTAGACGTCGATATACATACTTATATAGACAAATATATACTTAAATAGTATATAGAACAACTATGACCGAAGCACAAATAACCAAATGATAACCATGCTTGAGTATGAGTAGCCATCTAGTTAATTTATTATCATCAAGCGAATGCCCATATCCTACTTCATCGAGCTCGGTGGATGAGCTCGATCTTGGAAATCCGTTTTAAGTTGAGTCTAATTAGACCCTGATTTATTTGGACCCGCGAAGATGTGATATATCATAGGTAAAAATAAAGTTTGTCATGCTTAATGTCAAGTTCCGACATAACTCGCAAGATTACTCAATTAAAGTTCGAGTTGGCATACTGGGCATGTAACAGACATAATATGTAGAATGTCAACCACTTATGAAAAAGCGCAGCGTAGAACGACGGGCTAGCCCCTAGGTGAACAGATGACCTCGTAATTATATATATTTGTTACCTGATTTTGGTAAATAACAATAAAAGGTTACGCGGACATAGATGCGGGCATCTTCTAGTCTAGTTTACTCAATTAAATTACATGGTGTAACCGACGGTGTGCCGAAAACAGAAACCATAGGAAAATCACAATTTTCCAGCTCAGAATAATTGTCTGAAGCTATGGTTTATAGCACATATAAAAAATAAGTAAGTAAGTATACGCTGGTTTTAGTAAGTCTCATTATTTTGTGTCTCTAAGTCTTATCTTATACGGTAATATTTGTGTGATCGGACGCCGGTCTACTACCCGGTGGCTCCGGTAAATTATTGGCCCGGCGTTTTAATAAGATTGGTTCTTTACAGGCCTACGTTTTGCCTCAACAATAACTACAGCCGTGACTAAAACTACCTACTATTTACATATACAAAATATATCATAAAATCTAAGATAAATACAAAATTTAAAGAATCCCCGACCCAACGAAATACACCTAAGAACCTCTACAGACATTTCGATTTCGATTTTAAAAAAACTCATTCAATTCGGACCATCCGTTTGAGAACTACGATGACACAGACAAATACCTACACAGATTCTTGTTGAGCATTGACGTTGTCGAGGGTTAAAAAAGAGTTTCTGCATGAAATAACTCAAACGTGTACTTCACAAAGTTCCGTAACTTAGGCTATTTCTTGCCTGTACTGTTCGGTATCATAATGAGCGCATGCAATTCTTGCAACTGCGTTTTTCGTTGAATATCCAAGTAAATTGTATCCAACAATAGCACCGTTATCGATAAATAATGCATCAGATATACCTACACTATAACTCCCGTTTTAATGATGAAGCCCTTTTGTTAACTATTTTAATACCAACTATTGTTACTAATGGTTCGCTTGCCTTGAATTTCTAAAATAGTGATTTTATCGTAAACCGCTCCGGTTGATATATCGGCGCGCCTCCTTTGAATGGAGATGTGACGCTATTGCAGAATATAAATATACTTACAATGTTCTGATGTATTATATTTTCATTGTGAACAATGTATATATGTAGGTATTTAAATGCTTTTATCTACTACAGAGACAGTTACTAAACTTGAATAAAGACGTATTTCGTAAGGCGTGTAAAAGTCGAGTCTACTCCCAGAAAACCCTGGATGCTTTTTGGCGACATTATAACATCGTTAACTTGTTAACAGATGTGGTTTTTTAATTATTGTTAATCATATAAGTAGGATATACATTTAAGAAACAGTGAAATGTACCATCTGTCAGTTTACCAATGAAAGCAATAAATAAACTGATAAACATATAAATATGAAGCACGTTCCCTATTTTCATTAACCTCCACATTTACCCTTAATCCATGCTCGTATTAGTAACTGTAGTAGGCGAAAACTAGTGTTGGATGGACGTAAGGCCAGGACACTCATAACCAAGCGTGCTAAAAGACATCAGCTCGGCCCTTGCTCACCGCGCGCAGGCCATACATCTGCCAAGCCTATGGTTGCGTGTACCGTTCTCGTATTGGCTTATGCAATTGCATATCCATGAAAAGCGTTGTTTTACTACATGACACTGTTTTCTATAGTCTGTCAAAGACTTAAAGGCCTTTGATGAATGTCCGTTTACTTGGCGTTAGAACTATAGTTCCAGCAAATAGTATAATACTCAACGTGAAATCGTAATTTTCTGTACATTTATTAAATTTATCACATGCAATTAGTATGAATCATTAAGAAATAACCAATGCAACTGTAATTTTAACGCTTCCCGAGTGTTCTTATAATAACTTTCTGGTAATATAAACCTTAAGCTGCCTTTAACCAGGATTTAGTTTCAAAGATGTATCATAATGATACCTTTTATGAAAGTTGCTGCCTTTTATTGCTAATGACATCCGTGTTAAAAGTGTCATATCATAAGGAAGCACTGGCGTGGTGTGCCCAATTTCCAAACCCCCTTACTACAAAGTTAGATCTTGAAGACAAACTAAATCAAATCAGCGCAGTTAACCAATAATATTTTTGAGACTACCCAATGTACATGTAGAAGTGAGATAAAACAGTTAACACTTTCACTTACGTCAAGAGACGTAAATTAGTCTCGTGATATGTTACCACGTCTGTGGACGGCGGCTTGTATCGTCTCCGTCAACAGCCGAACATTTCTCATAATTTTAATATAAAGTAGACGCCTAGTGCCGTTCTTTCCCAAAACTTTTTTATACGAGTTCTTTGCCAAAACTTTTTTGTATGAGTTCTATGCCGAAACTTTTTTGTATGAGTCTGGGCCGCTGTATGCAATTTTAAAAATGGTCCTGTGTGGGTTTGGATATGTCTTTCTCGAAAACGTTTCCCATACAAATCGAAAAACGTTAATTTTATTAAAACTTTCGTGAGACATACCTATTTAATTATTGTATTCAGCGGTTCACACTCACATGAAATTATCAGGAACGGCCCGACATGTTTCGTACACCGCCGCGGCAACTTCGTCACGGATTCTTTGATCGACGTTCCCGAAAAAACGTTCTCGAGAACGGCACATCTTGACATTACTAAAAGGGTTTACTTGTACTTGTACCTTAGTGTTGAACATGATGTAGTTTTATTAGTTACGAGATGTGTAATGTCCTGTTATTAGTAGTCATTAATGGCGCTATAAAGTAAATAGGTGCATTAGTATTTACAGAGGACTAGGCAACATCTTGAAGGAAATGCTGGTAATTTAGTTTTATTTCCAACTAAGTAGTTTTATCCGCGGGCAGTACGGCAAACGTACAATCAGCTGCAGAATTGCATGGCTCATTTATGAATGAATTCATTATTAAATGGTCCATGCATTTGTGCAGCCCATATACATAGTACTTTCAGCCCTCTAATTTAAGGAACAAAAACCGGCAAAGCCTAGTCAGAGTCGCGCAGCGAGATTTTTGTCCCAATACAATGCATTACACATAAGCACAATACGTGAACTAACAGAATATGATTCTAGTTTTATACTGTCTCGCTCGCACTTATGCGATTAAAATAAGAACCTCTCTGATTTCGTCAATCCCGAATCCCAGTGCAAAAGCTCACAGACGGTACTAAAAAGCTCAGAATTAAATCATCAACTTTTAAGTTCGCCAAGGAGCCTATGATGGTTGTGTGATTGCATTTATCATGCTATAAATCATTGATTAAATCATCAATATTTTTTTGACAAGTGTCAGTTCGAGAGTGACGGACACTTTACCGTATTTATAACTAGAAGATGCCTGCAACTTGTGAAACTATTTTCGTGTCCGTAGTCGGGTAAAAAATATGCTATAACCATCTTCGGATGTCCAGCTATCCCTGTACCAGAACTGGTTAAAATCTGTCTTTCCGTTTCGGCGTAATGAGAGGACAAATACATTTTACAAACAGACGGCACTGTACGACTTGCGCCGCATGCCTATACATTCCCTGCCTCGCCCTGTTATGATTTTGCCAAAAACCCAAAGAAAACAGTTTTTTAAGTGTTTGCGCGACGCCATAGACGCTGGCTCTTGTCGCATCCCCCATCACTCTCACAGTACTACGAAGATAAAGATAGGTAATATTTCTCGCGCGAGAAATAATCCCGTGTCATATATGTGCAGGTGCAAACTTAACTTGACTGAGTAGTAACGAGTCACTTTTTTATATTACGTACGACTGTGACAAGCAAGCATGCGGTCCGCCTGATGTTGTGCAGTTACCGCCGCCTATGGACGCTTGCGACGCCAGGAACATCACACGCGCGTTGCCGACTGTAAAAACTTATTTACGCTATCCCCTCTTGAAGAAATACATACGCATACTGTAGCACCCGGGGAAAACCTTGGCAGGGAGCTTTGATTGAATCCCAAACGTCTCGTTTCAATGACAGTTAATGGCGATATACCTGGGATATACCTAAGACATCGCTTATTTGGCGATATACAAAGATTACAAAGTACACTAGAATTTGTTCCCTGGTCTCACGTAACCAAAGTAAAATTTGTTCTTACTCTATTGACGGGTAATAGAATCTAGCGAAGATATTTTCGAACAAATGTAAATCTTTCTGCAGCTAACTGTACCCTTATTGTCTCTTGTCGTGCTGACGGTACCGGCGGGGGCGGCACCCACGCGACACGTTCTCAATTAAGGAGCCTCAATTAACTCTGTTAATTGTGTTGCTCACTGTACTGGGGGTACTGGCTATTAATAAACGTGTTGTGTCTGTGTAATTCCTAGATGAAGTCAGACATTACTAAAAGGCGTCCATATTATTTACTTCTACAGAGAAAAGTCATAATCCTTTTTCTTTTTGCTTAAAACTGAAATACGCTTCCTTGTGGCATAATTATCTTTCACCTCTTTTTATTTTTGTAATTATTCGCAATTCACAATTTATATGAAATTTATTTTCGTATATTTTTGGAAGAACAGCGCTGGCTCTCGATCTAGCATCATGCTGAGGCTGTGAGAGGACCTTTTCGTGGCACAACCATAATATTACAGTTATAGGTACTTATTTATAGTTGCCGTTTGTTTTTTTTTATCATTTCTGTCACACCCTTCATGTAATTACTTATGTTTCATGTTTCACAAATAAATGACTGAGTTAAGTTAGGTTGTATAAGAACAGTTCTTAAAAGTTTACGGTAAAAAAAAAACTAGTTGTTGAAATAAGACAATTACCTATTCATTATAATATAATCGTCGAATTCTGTAAGTTTCACCGCGAAACGTATCAGTATACCTACTTTAAAAATCATGCATGCATTGATACTCTCATCAATTATTTCAACTCCATATCAAAATTATACTTACAATAAAACTAGCATAAGACCGGATCCTGATACTAAAATAAAACACGCATCAAAAACTCAACAAACATACTCAATTACCCAATAAAACCACCAAGAAACCAATTCCGAAACAAAACTCTCGCAAGATTGTATATAGCCAACATAACGGTGCAAATCTGATTTTATTCCTCACTGTTACAACTTAAAATTGCAAAGAAAAGTCGCTATGATACGACTGTATGAAAGATATCCTTCGATTTATAACAATGCTTTTTGCCTCTCACCATTCCTCATTCTATTTATTTGGCCCTCTGGCTGTATTACATTACAATAGAATGTAATCGATTCTCCACTCGATTTCCCATCAACACTCTGTATAATAACAACTCGTAGTGGCCGACAATTTCTATTATTCGATACACCGAGCCTCAGGGCGAGTGACAGTCGATACGTTATCAAGGGTGCCAACATAACGAATGGAGGTTTTATGTGATACCTACCTTATATTGCGGCATATATTAAACGGATCGGTTTTGCTCTTCCTGTGAGGGATTTATGGTAATAATAAATCAAAGCCAAGTAGGGCTTGGAATGTGCGTGGATTGAAATTTGATATGCATTAACTAAGTTATGGGTGTTATATGAAGATTGGATCAAAATAGGTTTCCAATTGGATATAATAGAATAGAAGGATATTTTTTGCCTAGTTCGTATGTTACATTGTCCGACCTGTGAGTGAGTCATAATTAATTTTGGACCGCTCCGTGTATTTGTCCCATAGAGATGACGGAGGACGAATCGGAAAGGGTGCGCAGGAGTTGACAAACGAGCGCCTCCGAGCGGACCGTTAATTACGAAACAAATGCTTTCTCAAGGTGGGTTTTATCTGGCATAAGTAATGAAAACACACACTTTGGTGTTGCCAGAACAAGTGTGTAAATTCAGTGTCAAGTACTCGTGATAAAAACGTGAAAGAGTTATTGAAATCTTTTCAAATGCTGCTTAATTTTTTACGTCACCCTAGGTCGTAAGTGGGATTTTCTGCCCGCTACGCGGGGAGCAAATGTCACTTCCTTGCCAAGGCAAGGCGTAAAACTTTAGAAAAACCACGGGTGGTAATGCGTAAAGCCCCAGATCGCATATTCATGGGCCTCACTATACTCCGTGGGCCTCACTATACTCCGTGGGCCTCACCTTCGGTTCGGGACACAAACACCTTCGACCTGGGACATTCACTAATTCACCACCCCTAGATAAATGTAGGATGAAACTTAGCTCGTGGCTAACCAAAACTGGCTTCACTTTCAAGCTAACTAGGTTTCCAGGCGTATTTATTCTAAGCGTATATACGGTACTTGATGACAGCTCAAATCGGCTACTCTATGAAATTTCAAAAACGATCGGTTAGTGTGAAGTTTCTGATACTGGCTTGTGATGATCATAGAAATTATTTAGTAGTCAAAATACGTCTTTTCTTTAATTTTCGTCCAATTAAAAATAACTATAATGTCCAAAAGTTAGTGGTAGACTATTTAGTTCCATGCATTTTTGAATTTGTGTTTAGTGATTGATGTCAATATTTTCACTATAGTGAAATGCCGTATTATCTTGGTGTGCTTACATGTCAACAGTGTTGCGTTCGCGCCCATGTAGCACACATGTTGCATACAGGGCTTAAACAGCGCTTATTCAGCTTATTACAGCTGTTTAAGGAGCTCTTCTCCCAGTAGACGCCGAACTCACTAATTTTGGAATGAGTCGTAAACATTATAAGCAGTGTAATATCATACTTAAGGATCTTGCTATTATAAAATCGTTTTCAGTAACATGATTGGATAAATTTCGCTCGATAGAAAAGAATCCCAAAGTTACCTCTATTTTTAATATTTTTTCAGTAGTAAGGCTAAAATACGAACTTTTTTACCCGTTTTTTTGGGTAAATGTCTGGATACTCACATTAGCTAGGTAAATTCGCTAGAATTGTCTCGATAAAATAATGTATTTAATCACTAGAACTATAAAACCTACTAAAACCCGTCGCGCGTTAGCGTTTGAAGAGGACGGACCTGTGTCAATTTGTTCCACGCCACCACGGTCGGACAATATCGCCTTAAGGGCTGTATTAGAACTTATACCTACAACCTGCGTGCTACTTGGGCGTAGTTTTATCAATAAGGTATGCTACAATAATGAGCCACATGCTGTCTCACCAGCGACAAAATCAAAGATAACCACTCGTCGTGGCCAAAAACAGCCGTGCAGAATACATATAAATTAATTAAGTGAAAAAAACACAGCTGAAATAAAAAAAATCTCTTTTACGAGTATATAATTAGTGTATAACCTAGGTCCTACCGGATTCGAGCGAGCACGTCCCAGTAATGGCGGTAAGCCTGTGGTTACTGGCTGCTCGGTGTCAATGGCTATCGAGTGCTGGTCGCCGGCGGCCGGAGGTGATAATGCTGGTGTAATAAGCATGTGAAATGGAGGCTGCGGGCGGAGAAAAATTGCGGTCGGAGAAATGGCGAGCGTTTGTTTTGATTGGAAATACAGTCGGGGATACAATTTGATACGGATGTTATGAGCATTCTATAAATAAACATGAAGGGTCAATCTCACACAAATCGACCTAGTCCCAAACTAATCAAAGCTTTTTGGTTCTAGACGACGATATATACAATACATAAATACATATATAGATAACATCCATGACCCTGGAACAGATATGATACAAATATTTGCCCCGGCCGGGATTCGAACACGGAACCTCCTAAGCTTTATGATTATGGCTATACTTATTTAGATAAATACGGCGGAACAGATTTCGACCAATCTTGGCCCCGGAGGGTTTGAATATGACGTCACTATATTAGACAATGGCTGCAACGCACTAAAAATAAACTGAATTTGTGATTTTCGTAGTGAAAAATGTGTGTACCCGGAGGTATAGGAAAACTAGTTCCGTTATAGATATATTGTTGTTGTAGGCCTGTCCATGGGTAAATCATAGAACCATTGCCTTACAAAATGTGGAGCAAAATTAAAAAGTAGCATATGTGTTAATCCTCCATACCAAATTATATCAAAATTGGTCCAGCCGTTTGAGCATAAAGAAGTAACAAATGTACAGTAGACACTCACAAACTATCACCTTTTTTATAATCTTAGTGTTTGATATCACAACGGTTAATCGCGTGACAAAATTCCTCATATTTTTGCATACATGTATATCTGACTCTTACAGGTAAAAGTTACAAACAACGGAAAATAAAACCAGAAATATACGCGATTGCAAAACATTATTCACTGGATCTGTATCCAATTTACTATAACTATCGCTCCTAACACTCACTCCAACGTAAGCATTAACCATACAGCCATAACCATCACGTTGCTCCTATTCCTATTTTACTTCCCAATCATTAACACTTGGCACCATTAACTTCACAGACAATCTCTATATTTTCTTGATATAATGTGGTTTGCGTTTCAACCAATTGGCGGAGCCGTAAACGCCAGGAAGTCTGGCAGTGATTAAAAGATGGCTACTTACCGGCCTAGGGACATACGTGGCTTCGTAATGTTAGAGACAATCAGTACAGGTGATTTGTCTCAATGTGGCACGAATGGATTGAATGAGTGAGGTGAGTGAGTGAAGAATAAGAAAATAAACTGCTCGGTTCATCAAAGTCTACATTTCTGCAGTAACCGACGGTGTTGGTCACAAATATTTTTTAAATACTGTTTTTTAATGTATAAATATTGACACAAAGGTAAATTATGAAAGAGCAATTTAATGTGATCCACTGCAATGTAAGCAGGACTGTTTTATAATGTATTTAGTATCCTACCTAATCAGGGCGATGACTATTTATTTACCCAAATAAATGAATAGAAAAAACTAACGGCTCCAGTGTAATTTTATACACTGAATATAATTGTATTTAGTGTGTATAATGGCAGTTCTCGTGAATTTACCTTCATTTCCAGGAACTTATTGAGAATAATTAGGTTTGGGAATGTAAACTGTTAAGTTGTGGATACACATAAGAGTTCACACTGAAAAAAAAGTTAAACTTTACTTATTAGGCCATCGAAAACATGCTCGAGCCATTTAATTTTTCAACCAGTTGCATCATTCTTCATTTCTTATATGCCTTTAGGGTAGCAGCTCCACCAGTTTATGATAAACAGTTGGTTTTCGGAAGCAGACATTACTGCTTTAATATAAAATATATATGTATAAAAGAGTCCCTAAATGTCAAAAAATGTACCTACTGTACTCCATTCGTGCCAGCTCTTATAAATTTGCCTATGCGAATAGGCAAATACATAAAGGAGCTTCAAGGCACGTTGGATTGTAAATGTACACAACAGAAGCCGAGCAATTGATTTGTAACTCGTTCTACTGTGATTACATTGCACATTCGATTGTATTTGTATACAAGCAATCATAATGACTTCGCCATGATTAAGATTCATGACAGGATATTGAGTCGAGGACCATGATAATTCTTAGTTTATACGGCTATATTAAGGCTAAGCTTATTATTTTATAATTATTTCCTTACCGAGACGTAAAGCATCTACTTTTGCGACTTGATCGAGTGCCGATCATTTTTTTTTATATACAGTGTGTTACCGCCAAGCAGGCTTTTCTTAAAGTAGAGTAAAGTAACATAGATCTTTAACGTATCCATGACCTTAATTTAATTAATTAACTTAAATTCAGTCTTTATTAACTTTCTAACAAAATTTTAATTGCCAGTAATGTACAGTAAAGTAAATTGAAAAGTGAGTATTAAATGACAGCGTGATATGAGTAACGACAATTACGCTGTAGGTACACCCACTAAATTGAATTTATTTATTTATTTATTTAAACTTTATTGCACAAAAGAAAAACTTAACGTACAAAAGGCGGACTTAATGCCATGAGGCATTCTCTACCAGTCAACCTTAGGGCAAAGCAGAGAAATTGTAGGCGGTGCATCAGACAACATAATTACATATAATTAAAATACTCATATTAGGTACATACATACATATAATATACATATATATAAATAGATACATACATAAATATATACGACGATGAAACAAACCAAGCAGATATACTATGAGACTTCAGTTCTGCCAGCAAAGAAACTTCGCACGGCCCTTTTAAATGCCAACTTACTCGGAGCCTGTTTGATTGTGAGAGGAAGACCGTTCCAGAGGCGAGCCACTTGCAAGGAGAAAGAATTAGACATGAAACCAGTACGGTGAAGAGGAATAGAAAGGGCAAGATTGCCGGAAGAGCGAAAATTACGGTTACGAGTGGATTCAACATAGCAGAAAAAGGTTTTCAGGTATTCAGGAGCTTGTGGATCATTGAGTATTGAAAAGAGAGTGCAGAGCATACGAATATTGCGTCGTTGACGGATGGGAAACCAGCCAAGCTGAGAGCGGTAAGAAGAAACGTGATCATATTTACGGAGACAGAAAATAAAGCGAATACAATTATTAAGAAGTCGATCCAACTTATCAAGAAGATCCTCATTTAAGTCCGGATAACAAACATCACCATAATCAATTATGGGTAGTAATAGTGCATTTACAAGCAATACCTTAGTTTTGATAGGCAAGAAATTTTTCAGTTTGTTGAGAGCATGAAGCGAGCCAATGACTTTCCGGCTAATTTCACCTACCTGCACCCTCCAGCTCAGTGTGCTATCTAAGTGAACACCTAAGTCCTTAACACTAGAACTAAAAGGAATAGGCGTTCCGTTGAAATTTACAGGAGTTACAGAATCCTGGTCAAGTTTAGCAAGCTGACGAGAGCTGCCAATGATAATAGCCTGACACTTTGAGGGGTTTACAAACAGACCAAATTTCTCAGACCATTGTTGGATGTGTAAGAGATCCAGGTTTAATTTGTTAATTGTGTCAGTAATATCAGACACTTTACATTGGTCGTAAAGTTGTAAATCGTCAGCATAAAGATGGTAAGAACAGCGAAGACCAGGGGTGATAAAGTTTACAAAAAGAGAAAATAATAAAGGAGAGAGAATTCCTCCTTGAGGTACACCAGTGGCAAGGTCGCACCAATCAGACAAAGCCCGATCTACACGGACTGCCTGCTGGCGCCCACAAAGATATGAAGCAAACCAGCCAAGAGCAGAAGAAGACACATTAAGATGGCTGAGCAAGGCAAGTAGGATCTCATGGTCAACAGTATTGAAAGCGTTAGAAAAGTCAATGAGAACAAGTACTGTGACCAATTGATCCTCCATGCCCCGCCTAACATCTTCAGTCACTTTGAGAAGTGCAGTACAAGTACTGTGGCTGGGACGAAAACCAGACTGAAAGGGGCTCAACAGTTTGAAAGAGTGTATAAAGCTAGAAAGTTGCTTGTGAGCCACCGCTTCAGCAATTTTTGATAAAAAAGGGAGAATTGAAATTGGCCTAAAGTTACTAAGTGATGTGGGGTTGCTAATTTTAGGTAAAGGAATAACGAACGCGCGACGCCAGAGAGAAGGAAAGTCACCATTAAGCAGCGAGGAGTTGATGATATCGGTTATTATGGGAAGCACACAGTCCAGGACTGATACCACCATATAACGCCCAATATCATCACAACCAACAGCTTTCGATTTAATTTTATTGATAATTTTTTTAACATTAGCGTCAGAAGTGGGATAGAAAGAGAAGATATCAGAGACAGCAACGGGCATTGATGAAATATCAGAAAGAGTACTACTCTTAACATGATAATCAATGGAGGCGGAAGTAGAAAAATGTTTGTTTAAATCGTTTAGCGAAAAGGAAGTGCCATCGAAACCGTTACTAGGTTTACCTAGACCAAGCGACTTAACAAACTTCCAGACATCGGCCATCGAAGAAGAGGATACGTTCTGGTGAATGAATCGGCGCTTCGCTGTTCGCACCATCTGGTTACAACGGTTACGAGCTGCCTTAAAAATAGTCCAATTGTCGTCAGTACGGTCACGTTTAAAAGTTCTGAAAGCACGGTCCCTCCTTCTCATAGCCATGCGTACGCCCTCAGTGATCCAAGGAGCAGGGGGACGCCGAACTCTAACGGGGTGCAGTGGGGCATGGGTGTCAAATAATTCTAAAATAGCAGAGTTAAACAAAGAAACTTTGGTTTCAACTGTAGGTGCAGATAACACAGGGGTCCAGTCAATGCTTCTTGCATCACTCAAGAGAACGTCAGTATCAACTTTATTAAAGTTGCGCATCAAAACCAAGGCAGGCTTACATTTAGGTGGTATAATTTTGTACGAAGCAAACAACAAGTCATGATGGGAGAAGCAGGGAGCTAACAGCTGACCATGCTTTATTACATCATCAGGCGAAGAAGTAATTATAAGATCCAACCACGTGTCAGAGGTCGCGGTGTTATGGGTAGGATCAAGAGGTAAGATAGAGAATTTGACAGACCGAACAATTGATTCAAATTTATCACGATGTGCGGAATTAGTGCAAAGGTCGGTATTAAAATCTCCCATAATTATGTGATGTGTGTAATCCGAACTTATGTACTCAAATACTTGCTCAAGTTTAGAAAAGTAATCAACGGTTGGGGGACAGTAAACTACACCAAGAACGGCCTTGACTCCTTTAATATTCAGTTCGAGAAATATCCATTCCGCGGAGCTAGAATAAAGGGACGGAGAGGTATTTAAAATTTTGTACGGAATGGAACTTTTCAAATAAATGGCCACACCACCGCCACCCTTACCTGTTCGATCGTTCCTAATCAGAACATATCCAGGCAAAGCATACGATGTCGAGTCTAGCGTGGGCTTCAACCAACTCTCCGATACTAGTATTGCATGGATATATTCAGACTGAAACGTATCAATCAAACCAGCATAGTGAGATGGGATGCTTTGGGCGTTAATATGGCACACGTTGAAAAAACAAGAATTCTGAAATTCATTAGATAAGAGTTCACCTAAAGTATGAGAAGTGTCAAGAGAATTCAAAGACAGAAAAGCAGCACTATCATCACTGGCAGAAAAGAAAATTTCATCATCGGACATAAACAATAAATATTACAAAGATAAATATATATATAACAGTATTATAATAGTATTACAAAGATACTTGTCTTTATAACACACAAAATCCTGCTCATCCTGCCGGTTTACCTGTGAGAGATAACAAAAGTCATAATAATTTGCGGTTAAAACAAAAAAAAAAGCAAAATTGAATGTGCGGATTTAAGAAATTTAATTGTGCAGTTAATTTACATAATTATGATTAGCTAATACATGCAAACAATTACTAATGAATCATATTATTATCAGTTTTAATAAATGCCCGCATGCCGGTAACAGGCTGTATATAAATTTTCTAATGATTTTTATTGCAGTAGAAACGGACCGTTCCAAACGGTAACCTAACCACGGTACTTACCTACAGACCCTACAGTACTTTACTTAAAACCATTTTCCAACTACAAGACTCTTAACTACCTTAAAAACATGCGATTGGATACCCAACTAGCACAAAGGCTGCAAAAGCAGCTTAGAATATATAAATAATAAATAAATATCGGACAACCTCACACAAATAGATCTAGTTCCAAATTAATCTCAAGAAGGCTTGTGTCATGGGTACTGGACAACGATATACATACGCATATAGATAAATATATACTTAAATACATAGGAAAAACCATGACAACATTCGAGTTCATCACACAAACATTCGCCCTGGGCGGGATTCGAACCCGGGACCTCCGGCTCAGTCAGCAGGAGCTCTACAAACTACGCTAAACGCTTCGTCTAATAATGGCTGTATGTACAGGCTCTATATACAGCCAGTTTATGTACAGGCTCTATATACAGCCAGTTTATGTACAGGCTCTATATACAGCCAGTTTATGTACAGGCTCTATATACAGCCAGTTTATGTACAGGCTCTATATACAGCCAGTTTATTGGTACTTGAGTTGCGTTTGAAATGTAACGTCACAGTGTAGTGATCCTATTAGACTTATTTAGTACCTAAGGTGCTTTGGGATAAATTCGACATACCTATTTTTAGGCGAGTGCAGAGTATGTTAGGGTTTGGGCTCGTAAGTCAGAACCTAAGAAGTATTCCTTCCAAGTAATGAGATCTTTACGAAATTGGATATATTCATCAACGCTTTGTGATCACAGCGTTTCAATACGTTGCTTGAATTTGGAAACAGATTAGAATAAAAAAATATATTTTGAATACTATTACTTAAGGAGTGGGGTAATTTCGAAAGTAAGTGGGGTAATTTCGAAGCTGGATTTTATGCAATATGAGTTTAAGAATCATATTTCTTTTTAGTTCTAATTTATCCCCGCAAAGATCCAAAAATCGCACTGCTTTTATTTAATCGACTGCAACACACGTGCCCTCACGACTAGCGATGCGAAGTGAACTGAAGCGGGGGAGGAGATAAACATGGCGTTTTGACAAGCGTTGCAAGCGTAGAATTTGTTCCCAGTTTAGTAGATATGTGTGATTTTCGACTTATCCCCATTTTCGACTTTACCCCAAAGCACCTTACATATGTTTCAGACAAATAAACAAAGCGCCCATGTGGCCAATAACTCCAGACCGGGTGCAATTAATTTAACAGTTGCGAATCTGGCGCAGATAGGAGCTTCGGGGCCCCCGGCGGCCTCGCTCGCGCTCCGCCATTAATCAGGGCAGGTGAGCAATGGCCCTCGTGGTGCCCCCGAGCCCTCGGAACAATGCGAGTCATCGCTAAAGTAGCAATATATCGGCGATTATAATTACTGACGAAGGAAGCTTTAACTGGGTTATTGAGTGGAGTTTTATTGACTCGGGCGTCGTAAAACTAACTGACACGGATCGCCTCTACGGGTCTTGAATCGACTGTTACATTTGTTTATAACGGTGTTATTGTCGATAAACATTTGTAAGTTACTGCTGAGTCGAGTCGTTACGATTTTCATGGCGGTAAAATATTAAGTAGACCATAGTCTGGTAAAAAGTATACAGCGTGGAACATTTCTAAAGACTGGGCTGACAGGATAGTGTCATCCGAATGATCTACAAACGACATATTATAATTGTAAAGCTGATTTAAAACTTCAAAAATGTCATCAAAATAAAATATTTTATATACCCTACTAATTCAAAGGTTTTATTTACCTACATTTTAAATTGACACCTGTCTTTAACTTACGGTTCATATGTGCAGATTGTTACACTAATGTTTAACAAACTGTATCTCAAAAATGGATAGAAATATTTACATAGTTCATTGGTGAAAAATGAAGTAGGTACTAAGTCTGAACAATTCTCTGTTTGCTTAAAAGTCCCTCAATCTGTTCCACCCTGTATATAACCATTTTTGGATGTCCAACTATCGCTGCTGTAGTAAAATTAGTTAAAGTTCATACAGCCGTTACGGCGTGAGAAGAGGACAAGAAATGGTGACCAACAGATGGGCGCCGCGCGCCTTCACCAAACAAAAGGCGATCCTGTATCGTCCTATTCAGAACTTTCCTAAAATCACGACCTAGGGGTCATAGAAAACTAATTTTCAATACAAATCTACAATTTTATAATAGTATGGATATTATTTATATAGAATCTTTTTATCGATTCATACTTTTTATGTGGTATAATACCACATTTTTATTTTTACAATCGAAGCGGGGTGTAGTAGATCGCATTCAATTTTTCTTTCTTAATTTACCTTTGTGTCATTATTTATAGTATGGATATTAACAAATAAATGCTGTTTGTTTCAGGTACATATCCAAGATCCGGACTAAGCCACTAGCCCCAAGCTCAGCCTCTTGCCACATCATCAAATATAAGTAGAAAATAAACAATTTGGAAACCCTTAGTGAATTTTATATTGTTACAAGTATACATTACTTCCGTAAGGTACCAGGACATCATAAATCTGAAGACGCTCACTGCGGCACGGGGTTTAGCGGACCGGTGCGTTCCAGCCGTACTGGCCTGCTAAGTCCCAAGCCGCGGCTAGCCAAGCCACGAACGTAGAAAACCATCTACATACTTAACCAGGAACCAGTTGAAACTATAAGATACTATGCCGCCATATATTGCATATTTGAATGGATGAATGTACCCGAGCGTTATAGTCACTAATGTCACTATAGTAGACCAATTAGTAAGATAAACGATATAATATATAGTTGCCTACCTATCCCATCAAACGTAAACATAATTTACCGTTTTCCAAAAAAAAACTCGAAATTTCTTTCAGAACTTGACGTTTTCGGATTTTTCCGTTCCTAATTACGTCACGTTTGAATATTCTACGTAGCGGAAACTAAAATTTTCTGTACAAATTTTGGGAGACTTTTTTATTGTTAACAATGAAAATACTATCGATTTTGAGTAAGATGAACCCAGAGACGGCAAATTCTGGAAGAGACTGGGATTCGGTTTTTTTTTTTTAAATGCCTAACTACCTGATTTAATAACCTACCTATTAAACGATCCGCGCCAAACTTCGGGAGTGTATTGTATAGTTTTTAGTTTTTCAACTCACCAACTACCTAATCCAATTAAAGGAATGATAGCTTTGTTTTACCAAAGACCAGAGAGACCACATAACACCAAAATGACCATATTGTGACAAATCATAAAGACGAAAGTGCTATTGATTGTAGACTCAATCTTCAAAAATGGCGTTCCTATTTGTCACTAAGGGGTATTTTGAAATAAACATCTAGTCACATTTTTATTAAAGCACCTGTTGCTTGTGCCTAAGGCCCTAGACTTGTTAACCCGCTGAAATTTCAGTGCATGTAGTCTTCATCTAAAAAGTTAGCTTTTCCTCAGTGGTTCAGCTCTGTTGAAAAGCTATTCATTGGTACAAAGTAATCAATTTATTCTCTAATCCTGATGGCCATCGATCGATTACCAGTGATTAAGTGAAAAGAAAAATAAACTACGCTTGATCACAATCCAAGTCCGAACTACCTACTACGTATGTAACTCAAAGCCTTTTCCTCCAGTCAACGCACAATGTGCGGCCCCTCAAAGGAGCTCAATCAGTGCTAATGAAGACACTCGACAATGGGACAATCGTCTCTGTTCCGTCGTCGTAGGAGGTCACGATTGTCTGTGCTCCGAATTATTTGTAAAGGCTTATTGAGAGCTAATTGACAATAAACATTCGATGCAACATCTACCTACAAATCCTCCTACACTTATGTTTGTGATACAATATTTGCTTTAAAAGAGAACAACACTCAGAATGTTGTAACTAAATAACGTACACAAATTATAAGTAAGTACAGTATTTTTTTTTTTTTAAATTCGACAGCAATATATATTACAGTTTATTCGTTCTGAATAGTCTAATTCAGTAAACAAGATTCTAAGCTCAAAGTATGATTTTCGCTTCACCTCAAAGTAACCTGACTCTATTTTGTATATCGCGTTGCCAATAATATGTTTTTGGGAAGACCAATAATTTTTTTTCGACATATCCCACATGAGGATTATGGTCGATTTTCAAAATATATTTTTTAATTGTCAATTTGAGTGTTCGTCGCCATTACTTAAAATTGAGATATTTTAATATTTTTTTAAATGTTTTAGGGTTAAGTTTCTTTATAATGATGATGCCTTTTTGCTGTAATAAATGTGTTTTTCTATTGTTCCTGTTAATAGTAGTTTGTATGATCATCATCGTCAGTTTGTAGAAGGCCGCCGCACAGCTGGGGTTTCAAAGTGGCATGTGCCTCCCTAATGCAATGCCCTTGGAAATCCCAAACGTGCTGGCGACGCCCACTTCACGGCACTGGATCAAATCGCCACCAAACCTGTGTTCGAAGCAACTTTTATAACGCCAAAACTCACTAAAATTTCTGATACTCTTCAGAATCTCGTATCTGTGTATCGTATCGTAGCTGTGTGTGTCATTTTTGTGCTTGGGTCATGGTTGTTCTACGTATTTATCCATATAAGTATATCGTCGTCTAGAACCCATAACACAAGCCTTCTTTGTGACTCGATCGATTTGTGTGAGGTTGTCTGATATTTATTTTATGTCTAGTTTATAGATTGATACTGTGATGCGAGCTTTGTTTTTTTAGGTAGGTATTTGTTAGTTAGTGAATTTTGGCTGTCACGAGACGATAAGATGTTGTGTGTGTTCTTAAATACAGGTACCTATGAAGGTTCGAGGGTACTGGCGGTTGGATGCAAGATAAACCTTTCGATCGCCACAGTCGGATGTGGCCGTCGACTTAAAATTGTACCATCGACGCTACGTCGGTCACAGACGACATTTTTTTGCATCAATTTTATGTTTAGGTAACCCTAGCTCTATTCTACTCGCGAAGTTGACCAAAGTTGGCCGAAGTATAGTAGTAGTACTAGTAGGTTTCCAGTTCCACACTATTAGAGTTGTCCATTCTCGAGAATGTTTCCCGTTTCGTATGAGAAATGTTCTCGAGAACGTTCTTTTCGAAAGTGACACATCTATAGAGTATGATAGTGTGTATATTATACTCGCCCAACTTCTGTCCACTTCACGAGTTGTGTGGAGCCACAATACCCCTTTTAGGACAAGTAAGTCTGCAACCGGACTAGAATATAAGACACTACTATTACACTATTTAAGTGTTTTCTTTTTTTTTTCCTATGTGTCATACAATAGTCCTTTGCTAAATAACAATAAATATAAATAATAATAAATAGAACATATGCAGGCTATGAAAATAAAACAAATACAGTAATTTAAACATTTTATTCTTAATCCCAACTATCGCTCTCTTTGAACACCGACACACAATTAGTTTTGGGATCTGCATCGAATCGCTCTATGACTTTCTTCTCTTGCTTCTCTTTCTTCTCTTGCTTCTCTTTCTTCTCTTGCTTCTCTTTCTTCTCTTGTTTTCCCTTCTTGGGCTCCTTTTCGCTGGGATCCTTCTTGCCGTTGACTTCGGGCCGTTTTCGGGAGATCTCGGGTGTGGAGAGGACGAGCTCGGGCTTCTTCGGCGGCGGCTCTGTTTCGTCAACCTGTAAGAAATAGTTCTTTAACACCCATAACATGTCCTTATAATAAATACGCCTAGGCAACCTAGTCAGCGCTTGAAGGTGAAGCCAGTTTTGGTTAGCGACGGGCTAAGTTTCGTCCGTGTGCGCATCTGTCACAATGTCAAGCTCACAAGCAACAAGTCTCTATGTTTGGTTTTTAGCACAGACCATAAACACGCACACAAAAAACCAAAAGCGGCTTCATCTTTCGCAAATCGTCGTATCAACGAGGTACCTATCGTACATCACTAGCGGGGCTCATTAAACTATATCTATATAGGCTAGTGAGTCCCGCTCCTTCGTTTATTGCCTAGAACTCCCGAATAAAGCGTAACCTGGCAGAATAAACCGGGAATCGCACCCGGTTCCTATAGATTACCCGGTAACCTCCCACCACCCCAACGCCAGGAAACGTTTCGAATATTTCCTTGAGCTTTGTGTGTTGATCTTTCTCTCTTTGCACTGTTTATTTGAAAGGCTCGCTAAGGTTTAAGAGGCCTTATTCCTTTTAAAATTTATTTTTTTCATATTATGACGAATATATTGATAATTTCAACCAACTTTTTGAAGTGAATAATAATTTTTCCCGAGTTCTAGGTAGTAACGTAGCTATTTCATGCTTTCATTGCGTGCAGTTGAAAATAAGTTGAAAAAACGAATTTTCCACGTGAATTTTGTCAATTTCGAGTAGTTTTTCGAACAAAAATTATCAATGAAAAATTCAAACTGTAGGTTTCAAATATATACCAATAAATCCCAATAGCCCTGTTCTAGGAAGTAACATCAATAGTATGTTGAGAAACATGTTTCATCATAGAGAAAAATTTCTAAACAATCAGCATTTTAAAAGGAATAAGGCCTCTTAAGGCATAATTTTAAAAATTGTGCTGTTTCCACGTAAATACAAAACTTTCGTGACTCATATTTAATTATTGGTTAAGCGGCTTACACACACGTGAAATTGTAGGAAACGGCCACATGTTTCAAACGTGTACGGGGCAGCGTACAGCGGCGCGTTACATGTAGCAGTAAGGTAGCACTAGCAGTCCCTGATGAAGACCCTTATACGAGTTCGAAATATGTCAATTTCACGTGAATGTAACCCGCTGAAAACAATAATGAAACAATTTCCGTTTCACAATATAGTTTAGAAAATTTAATTTTGTAGTTAATACACTTATAATCACTGACCTCGAAGACACCGGAGCTGGTCCTCTTCCGATTGGCAGACGGCGCAGCGGCTGGTGACGTCACGCTGTTGCTGCGCGTGCGCTCCTTAGCCGGCGACTTGGGCGCGGGTGACGCGACGACGCTCGCGGCTGGGGAAACAATAATTCATTATGTATCATCATCACCAATTCCTCAAAGGCTTACTCAAAACGGTAAAAAAAAGTCTTTAATAATTGTAAAAACAGTTTAAACGCGTGCGATCTGCGCGGGTGCTGAAGGCGGCGAGGCGAGAAAACCAGTGGGCCGTTAGTCGAGTAGCAGCACGGATGGCTGGCTGTCCCTGATGAAGAGCTCCATATGAGTTCGAAACATGTCAGGCCGTTCCTGCCAATTTTTTACGTGAGTTTAACCGTTTTTATGATTATTAATATGGTTTTTTTTAATACGGATATTTCTTATTTATACTAAGAATCAAAAATGAGCTTTAGTAAATATTAACACAAAGGTAAATTATGAAAGAAAAATGTAATGTGATCCACTACCATGTACCTAAGCAGGACTCGAACCTGCGACCCTACATTTCTAGATGGCGAACTGAACTATCACATACATCAATCACACCAAATCTTTAATTCCATTATTCTACGCCACTCCGCGCTCTCCGCGTCAAGGAGATCGATAGAGAGATTTTATTAAAAAACGTTAAATATTTCATTTTTAGGGTTCCGTACCCAAAGGGTAAAAACGGGACCCTATTACTGAGATTTCGCCGTCCGTCCGTCCGTCTGTCACCAGGCTGTACCTCAACAACGGTGATAGCAAGACAGTTGAAATATTCACAGATGATGTATTTGTATTGCCGTTATAACAACAAATACTAAAAATAAAATAAAATAAATATTTAAGGGGGGCTCCCATACAACAAACTTGTTATAGATTATATATATGTATAGGTACGGAACCCTTCATACGCGTCGGGCTCGCACTTGCCCAATTTTTATCCTCTACTCTACTTCATTTGTCGGACTGTTTAAAAGGCCAGCTTGTCTAACAAACTATGCTTCGCGTCTCTTGTCACGCGACGTAGCGCTACCCGTCACTTTCTCACATTACTGCACAAAAAGAGACGGGCAATTATCTCGCGCGAGAAATAGTCGCGTATAACAGTATGCTAGGTGCTGGACTTATTCAGTTACATTAAAACCAGCATGAGACGCATGTACAACGCCGTCTAACGGCGCTCCCACTGCGGAGAGAAATAGTCTATAACAAATTTATGGACACTAAAAACAAATAAATGTTTGCTCTAATCATCACATTTCAGCACTTACGTAAATCTTAGCCAATAATAGTCGTATCATTGCCCTCTGGGCGCTTATAGCTGAACCAATTCTAACGAGATAACGAAGTTGATAGCTAACGCGTTTTGCGTTAATATTGCGTTTAAGTTATCCATAAAGGTATGTTATCACTACATAGTGTAAAACAAAGTCTCGTCCTGTTGTCTGACCCTATGTATGATTAGATCTTTAAAACTAACGCAACGGATTTTGAGGCCTTTTTTTATAGATAGAGGAGAGATTCAAGAGGAAGGTTTATATGTATAATACATGCATAATTTAATAGCATTGCACCTGTGCGAAGCCGGGGCGGGTCGCTAGTTAAAGATATATTACATGAATATTACAGTGTAGTGCGGCAGGCAATGCTGGTCTATGTTTACAGTACTTTTATCTCACGAGCGCGGGTGAGCCATGTTTGTGTGAGTAATGTACATGCACATTGGCTCTGTGTGGGTGAGCCGGAACTGTTCGCTCCCGAGCTCACCCACACAGAGCCAATGTGCATGTAGGTACATCTACTCACACAAACATGGCTCACCCGCGCTCGTGAGATAAAAGTACTATACATTGGAATCACCATAATATTATTAAAACTTTCTGAGTCATATTTAATTATAGTATTAAGCGACACTCAAATTATTTACACGTGGAATTGTCAGGACGGCGGCGGGATTCTCTCTGTGGGGTCGCTGTGGGGGCAGCAGACCCCGATGAAGAGCTCCATACGAGTTCGAAGCATGTCGGGCCGTTCGTGACGATTTCACGTGAGTGTTTTATCGGTACCGCTTAATACAATAATGGAATCGCCATATTAATATAAATAATCTAATCTAATCTAATCTAATCTATTACATTGTATACGGATTGTGTTACAAAAATGCTAAATAATTTTTCCAGAGTTAAATAAATCTACCTTACCTAAGTATTTTTTTTATGATTTAAAGCCGTGTACGGAAGAACGAACGAACATCGACCATGAAATTGTATGAATCGTCCTATTTGATTTGATATTCGGTAGCAGTAAGCACGTGCGAACAAAATTCTTGATGGTTGTTTTTGTTCGTTCGTTCGTACACGGCTTTATAGTGAGGCACTTTTGAAATGCTTTTTTATTATGAAATTGGTATACTTTCAATATTTAAGGTGGCTCACCGAGACGTCGTAGCGACATAAACAGCTGTCGTATCCAAACAATTAATATTGGAATTTATGAAAGCTAACTCATTAAACGATACAGGGATACTATTTTATTGTATTTGGTCACTAAGTTAAGTTTGTTAGACATTTGCACTAAAATTATATAAATATTATAATAACTATAAAAAAAATGCATGCCATCATCGGCTAAACATGTGTAACTTAACATTCTATGCTGCATCACCTAACTACCATGTTTATGCAATTAAATAATTTCATTTCATATATTTTTGTATAGGATAAGTAGCCGACGCCAACATGGCGTCCCAGTGATTTGACAGTGGGGCTGAGCTTATGGTGGCCAACATCTAATTATTATTATTTTTTTATTAAAGCAGTAATGTCTGCTAGTGTAAACCAAATGTTTAGAATGAAGCGAAAAATTTAATATATTAATGGTTCAGGTTCTAACCCGCATCTCCAACGGCTTTCCGGGCCAACACCTACCTATTGGACCACTGAACCTGATGCGAAAGCCATTGAATTTGTCAACCAGTTGCTTCTTGCATTCTAAACATTTGTTGTATTGTCACATCTTAAAATAAAATCTGGTCACCTGAGGTATGCCTGTCTATAGAGACAAATTATACGTATTTTTATTAAAAAGTGCCAAACTTTAGGCAGTAGGTAAGGCTGATCTTTAATGTTGCACTTCACTAATATCATCAAAAGACAATTGCTTCTATAAACGCAATTATCTCGGGTAACCTACCTCTTAAAAAATAAATGACATACCTTGCTTGGGCCTCGGGGTGTCAGGTGATCTGTAAAAAAGGAATTGTTTTCAGTATTGCAGTAAGCTGACATTATATGGGTATAATCCCATTTGTTGCAATAACGCCATAACTAAATATGGAATTTTATGCGATTGTAAGCTTAACATTAATAAAAGTACAGTTTTTAATGGAACGGGTCTAAACTTTGAGCTGTGTCGCCATTATAGCTAATTATAAAAAGTATACATTGCTGCGAATTTTATGGGTTTCATTTGTAGTAAATGCTTTAAACATCTAGAATAACCCTATTATAATACTGTAGCACTTATGTTATAATCACCCACGGTATTGTGTCTTGTATAAGACTAATGCATACGTTCCGAGAGATTACAAAATAGCGTAATTAGCCAATTTACGCCCTAATATAAATAGATGGAACGATATAGATGGAATCTGAGTTCTAGATGGTAACACAGCTATTTCATGATTTGATAGCGTCCTTTCAAAAATAAGGTCAGGTTGGGTAAGAGAAACACATTGGGGTACCTAAGGGAAACAGTACTAGGTAAAAAATAAATAAATGTCACTGTAGTTGGTCGTTTTATGTCTATTAAAGCTACAATATAGAAAATATTCCCATCTCTTTCCCTTACCCAACCTGACTAATTTGAAAAAAAAAACCATTTGTCAATTTCGAGAGGTTTTTGAAACAAAAATTATTAATGAAAAATCAAACTGTAGGCTTCAAATATATACCAATAAATCGCAATAGCCCTGTTCTATTCTAAGTAGTAACATTGACAATGTATTAAGAAACATTGACAATAATTATTAGAGAAAAATGTCTGAAACAATCAGCATTTTTGAACGGATAAGGAGCCTTAAAGAAAGCAACTATTTGTAACGTCATAATTAGGAATACGACGTTGATTGAGATATAGTGATAATGATAATTAGCAAGGATGCGGGTTAACTGTCAGTATTATTTAGCTGGACGTCAATAATTGTGCGCTTTGTCTTCTAGAAGTTAATGATATTGTCACGTGTAATAGCCAATTAGTCGACGTGTTGCAGAATAAGCGCCTTATCACACTTGCGATTTAATGTATTACAAACAGTTTAGAGTAATTTGCTATCAAATCATACAGAATAAGATGTGGGTATGGATGGAATATCGAAGAAAAGAAAGACAAAAAAGATGAATGGAGTTATTAAAGATGATATGGATAAGGAGGAACTGTAAGTAGGCGCTTGTGGCCTTACAAAATAAACATTGATTTTGATTTCGTTTCAGTTTCCGTTAGATCTTGTTCCGTTAACACCCTTTGGATGAACCCTAAAAAGTATGCTGTGTTGAATCCAAATAAATGAAAAGAGCAATCGAATGATGATGATGACGGCATGAGCGAAACTAAAGAGTGGTGAAAGATGTGAAACGTCATTTTCTAGATACACCTAGTAATGATAAGTCATCAAAGGTTCTTAGCTCCCGTACAGGAAGTCCCTGTTTGTAGCTCGATAATATATGTGGAAATCTTGTATTTTTATTACTTTATAACGAGAGCATGACAGACGTATGCTCTCGGCGACTAATTCCTAAGTTGTGTACAACCTAATGCTTTAAAACATTCAAAAAGGTCATAAGGATGTAGAACACTCATAGATCGTTGATTCATTTTTCCTTATAATGACAAAGTTGTCGCTATGCGTCAAGTTGTAGTTAAAAACGAAAGGGCTTAAGTGTGTATAATACTCGTAGACGGCTACTGTTTTTTTCCTACGCCCATATTTGTGACAGGACTAGCTAGACTCAAGTAATGACAGACAGTTTGCCTCATTCATGCTTAAGTAATAGACGCAAATAGCCATCTTAGCTCCTTCACCGCGAGCTATCGTTTGTAATGTTACAAAAAGAAAGAAATTTTCATATATTTGAAGTGAAAACTTCTTTAGCGGCGCTTGGCAATTTTTAGATGGGTAAAAAATGTTAAACTCGTGACAGATCCGCGCGACAGATAACAGTCAGTCGGTAACCTAGCATAGCAACCGTGTCTGTTTCAAAGAAAGGGGGCCTTCGAACAACAAAATGTTGTAAGTGAGAGATGGTGAAGCGTAATCATAAACATATGTACATTAGTAAGAAATAGAGATTAAAATAGAAATCAAGTGTCAGTGAGATATAATAAAATCGGAGTTTTCACTTCTGCCGGCACTCCCGGAGTGCAACCCGTCCTTTTTTTTGTTACATTACAGGGGAACGATCACACCCTTAGGTAATTATTATACACATACAAATACATTGACTTGCAATTTGAAATAATGCTTGCATAATAAAGCCAAAACGACACATATTGATGAAATTAAAGTTTATATATCAATAGGATTCGTATTTATTTCGGAAGAAGAACGAAGGACTGAGCAGCTTTCCGATAAACTATGTTTTGAATTTGTTTGATGATAAATTCTTGACAAATCGCTACTGTCGTTTTATTATGCAAATATACGACGTATGCACATTATTGCCATCTGCAAGTTGTTTGTAGCGCCACTATCCCTGGACAAGACACTTGTTCGGCTATATACATATAATCCTTCGTCCTTCTTGCGAAATAAATACTGAATCCTATTGAAAAAAACTTGCGGAACATTTAGTCCTGTTTCCTCTTTGTCCAGTCAACAAAAATTTGTCGTTGCCAGTAAAATGAATTAGTAACACTAAAAATCCGCAATATGGCGTGGGTTTAAAAACACCCTGGGGGTAATTCGAGCAATTTTAGAGAAATAATGGAGATTTCTCCATTTATTATTATTAATCCGTAAATGGCGGCTCGAAGCTTGTGCCAGTATCAGTTTTTTGGTTTATAACCAATGCATGACTTCCGTGTTAAAAAAACTTATCAAAAAAATTAAAATAAAATTATTAAAACATGAGATGAAATGAACATGAACAAAGATGGCCGATGAATAATCTCTCCATTTCATCGCCATCCGTCACTTTTGACGTGTCCCTATTTGACAAGTGCCAAGTGGTGATATCCCTAGAAAATCGCAACTTCGTCGATCGGATTGCGCTTAATTTACGTTCCCTTTGTATGTGACGGCATAAATAACTTTAACTTGACCGTGTAGTGCGTGAAATTAGTCAGTTACGTTTCCTTCAAAACAAAAATTCATATGCACGTATTTCCAAAACTTGAAGCACATCGCATTTTAATGACAGTTCAAAGGCGATATCACTGTTATCGAATAGAGGTTTGACATTTTGTGGTCTCTCAAACGGCATTCTCGAAGTAGGTCCCCTGTTGGGAACTCTAGTAGAAAAAATGTCGCCATTGAACAAGTCCAATGCAGCCCAGAAAAATGTCTTAAATCCCACTGAAAACTAGCACTAAGTGGGTCTGGAAGCGTTTATTCGCTCGTTTATTTGTCAGCGTCGCACGTCGCTTAATTGGAGGACCCTAGCTAATTGTGGGTGTACGTCTCACGACAGACCAACCACATAGAAGCGGAGATAGGTAAAATATTTTTATACCCGTGCACTTTAATCTGTCAATTAGGACTTCACAGACAAAATAGGACAAAATACTTATAGTTAAGTTCATATTACTGTAATAGTTAAGTACTTATCCTTTATGAAAAAATGACTGACTGTTGAGTTTCTTTCGGCGTTTCTTCTCAACAGTGGTCTCCTCTTGTGAAATGCCGGTAGACTCAGACATGTAAAAGTGCCCTTGTGGCCTACTTGCAGAATAAAGTTCATTATTTCATTATTTCATTATAAATCACAACAACGCCGTTTTAAACCTGTACCAAAATCCTATACTCTATGGCACCAGCTACGGAACTCAAACATTTCATAAGACAACTAATTCTCTATTTAACTCTAATTATTTTCAAAAAGAGCGCCGGTTTGATTAAAAAACGGCACCCGGCATGATCATCGCGATCATGTTTTTTTTTTATAATAATACCTACATTCTTTCATATTGGTGTTTCGCTACTGCTAAAACAGGAGCCTAATTCCATTGACATATTTGAGTGATGTGTCTGCAATAAGCCATAAGTGTTTACGATATCACAGTTGTAAAACTGTGATGTCGTATTAGAACTGTTTTTAATGCGACAGTTAATTATAAATGATCGCTATAGCATCGCTGCACTGATTCTGCGAAAAGCCATTAATTACCTCTAATTTGGCTTCTATAAGTGTGGAAATGGAGAATGAATGGTGGATTTTTAGAGCAATTCCAATTATTCTTTGGCGCTGCAGAGGTGGCGCGATCCACCTGTCGCGGCGACATGCGCGCGCAGCGGCGCCGGTCACGAAGCGACACGAGCGCTGACCGTTCCTCGGCCCACGTAGCTCACGACTCAAGGCTGAGCTTGGGCGCTACGCTCATCAGTACCTTACCATGAGTTTACAGTGACAGGACTCGCCAACGACTATGTAAGGGATTTGTATGGAGAATTGTAGTTCTACAAAGCAACAGGGGCGAGGTACTATTCTCCATACAAATCATTTACGCCGTCGCTAGCGAGTACGATCACGTGAACTCATGGTAAGGGTACAGAAAGAAATAGGTCAATTAAAACAAAGCTGAGAGCATTTCAATTGAATTTACTTTGAAACTATAATAACAGAGATGAGCACAAAGCATAAGATATCTGCTTGGTTTGTTTCATCCACGTTTCATCGTGGTACATATTTATATATAGGTATAGTTAGATGCACCGCCTAAAATTTTTCTGCTTTGCCCTAAGGTTGACTGGTAGAGAATGCCTTGTAGCATTAAGTCCGCCATTTGTGTTTTTACTTCTGTATTTTGAGCAATAAAGTTGAAATAAATAAATTATACTCATTTATAAAAATAATAGAAATAAGACTTCAAATCGATTGCAACATGACATCCGCCAAAAGACTTAAAGAAAACATACATATACGGAGCAACACGACAGGCACGACGGCCGTATATCATATCTTAAATGAAACGTTTCGCCAGCTCGCCATGTTCGGCACACGTCCAACGTGTATGAACATGTCATCAATATTTCATACAAACAGACGGTATAGAAAAAACCGGATAAGTTGAACTGGTCATACGTTTCATATTTTCTTGGATGTAATTCAGAAAATTCGCGTGATACGTTTGAAGTTAATCCCATGAGGAGATTGTTCGATTTCTACGAGTTCGAGTTCATATGTGGATAAATTTTCGGGGTTCGGTTCAGAAGGTCTAAGTAGTATTTTGCCTTAGTGTGGAACGTCTTAGTAGTACATTAACTAAGTAAGCAAAAAGATTATTTTGTAAAATGTCATGGTGAGAAAATGGTATTAGTTTGAAAAATACTTTCTTAGCAAAACGTCTAGGTTGTTAAATGTACAAAAAGGCAGAATGACTCATTTTTAAATGGTCTTGATTGTATAAGGGCAAGGTTAGCAAAAAGTCTTGATACTATAATGTCTTAAACGACTAGGTTGTACGAAGAATTGATGATGTATTCAAAATAACATAAATGAGTGAAAAAAGTTGAACGGTTAACTTCATGTAATTTCTTGGAGGCCTAAAATGCGGATAATTGATCGAGCAAAGCGTCCACAACATATGAAAGTACCAGGACATTTAATTGAAACCACATTTTCCATACTTTAGGAACGGGGCCCTTTAGTAGGTACTCAGTTGAGTAGAATTAGTATTCACACGTAAAACAATAGTGAATTATTACATGTTGAATTATTAAATTCAAATGTGTTGTAAAAAAAAAAGTCACTGTTGATCTATTAATTAACATAAACGAGCCACTTCTACATAAAAAGTAGGTTCTAACCTACTCATAATCTATTATGATCATGAATTCGCACAAATTAAATACAAGATCGTAAGTACAATAACTATATTTAATAAAACATAACATTCATATTATACGAGTAGATAACACTGGAGACTCGTAAAAATTTCAAAACAAAATAATTTTATTATTTTTTCTCTTAACACGGTACGGTAAGTATCAGGTATTTAATCCCATATCGTCGGGGATAGTGCAATACCGCGTAAATATCAGCTGTCGATAAAGTTCTCATTTCTATAAAATACTTAGCATTTGTTTGAATATTGATTCGTATCTAACACTTGTTTCTTACGCGGTATTGCACTATCCCCGACGATATCAGTGCAAGGTTTCTCAAACGTGCGATCTTCTTTAAATATTCCAGTATAGACAATTTGCCCCGAATAGTTAAACCTTTGCAATTCTACCTGGGGGGGTATTCGACCAATTTTAGAGATATAATGGAGATCTCTCCTTTTTATCGCCATCCGTCACTTTTGACGTGTGCCTACTTGACAAGTGGCGATATCCCTAGAACATCGCAACTTCGTCAATTCGGACGCGCAAAATTTTCGCTTCCTTTGTATGTGACGGCATAAATAACAGGCGCATACTTTAAATTGACCGCGTAGTACGTGAATTAGTCCGTTACGTTTCGTTCAAAACAGAAATTTATATACATGAATAACATTTTTGACACTCATTATCGCCTTCGTATTTCCAAAATTGAGATGAGATATGTCACTTTTAAGCTCATCGCATTTAAATGACAGTTCAATGGCGATACAACTGTAATCTAATAGAGATTTGACGTTTGGCGATCACTCAAATGTCAATCTCGCATTAGGTCCCTGGCTTTTCTTCACCAATACGATGCCATAGTTAAGTACATTTCTTTTTGCGGTGGGAGGCTGATAATGTTGAATTAATGAAAAAAAAAACAGTATTAGGGTTAGCACTAATTGACTAGCACGTTATTATATCGCGGATTAGCAAAACATCACTATTATGGGAATTAATATACTTAGGTCTTTAAATTAGAAATCATGTAAAGTCACGTACAAAAGACATCAACGAGCCACGTCAACTCGGCAACAAATTGGGTTCAACGGTTGAACGAGTGGGGAATTCGATTAGGGTTGTCAGATCTTGTAAAATCCTATGTATATGGCCTAAGTCTAAAACGGTAAACTAAAAAAACTTAAAAAAGTCTGTCTAAATTTTTTTTTTTAAAAGACAGGATCACATTACAATTTTCTTTCATAATTTACCTTTGTGTCAATATATATAAAAATAAAAGTGTGGTATTTCCACATTAAAACAGAATCTATAAAAAGATTCTACTAAAAAAACCGTTAGGCTAGATTTATTTGTAGATATATTTAATTGTTCATTTTATTTTTATGTAAAAAAAAAACTAAGGAAGAATTCGAAAGGTGACCTGCTGGACCGTAAAATCAGAGGTACTGGGTTCGATTACCGGTCTCGGTACCGCTCTTCCACCAGGTTACGCATTTCAATTTTTATTTGAGCCTTGACTTAAGTATGGTTAAAAAAATGGTGAAATGATATATTTTTCCCTGCCTCAACGCACATCCTAGTAATAACGCAGCTTATTAGTAGCACACAGATACAAGTCAATCAGAGGAGCTAGCGCCGGGCGCGCCGCGCTCCTTTTACGGCGGAGTTTGATGAGTGACGCGCCGGCGGGTAATAACATAATACATTACATTTATTTCGTATGATGCGTGCGGTTTGGCTGGGCCAGAGCGTACCGTAAAGGAAACTAAAACACATACATTTTTTTACCCCTTATACCCATCTTGTTAAATTACTATAGCAAGTTCAGATACTATAGGTAAGGACTAAGGACCAACATTAGAGATATTATTTCATATCAGTACTATATCCCCCGTGGTCATATGGTGACCACGCCACCCGCGACGCGAGGTCACCTCATGTATTCATCTGCTCTGCGGACTGACTGGCAAGACTGAGTGCTTCTTATATCTTCATAAAAGAAAATCTATGATAATGATGATGAATATGTGTGTAGATAAAGTAGTGTATGCAACTACATAATTTTAAGACCCCTCATTATGTAGCAGTTGCATAAACTACTAAAGACAAGAGCGAAGAAGGTACGTGTTTCATTTTCCTTGACTGTACCTCGGTCGGGATAACTTTGGGCTATCCGTATACCTAACTTACACACTGCCATTTCTAATAATTTTTGTGCAACAGTGCATATATAATGTATTCAAAACGTATGAAAATTAATTGTACCTTATTTGAGGGATCAAAGGAAAATCGTCGAATTGAGTCTCTCTTTTTTTTATTCAATTGAAAAAAAGATGAAGTTATATGAATGATAGGCTGTGGTCATTGCTTAGACTAAATACGCCTAGAACGAGAGTTTTCATACAGCTGATTTGCGAAATATAAAGCTGCTTTTGGTGCGTGTCTACGAACCAATCATAGAGACGTGTAGCTTGTGACAGTTGTGACATTGACGTTGTGACAGATGCGCACGCGGACGAAACTTAGCCCGAGACTTACCAAAACTGGCTTCACTTTCAAGCGCACACTACGTTTCTAGACGTATTTATTCTAAGGCCGTATGCTATTTTTGTCGTAGTCGTAATATAAAAAAAACTAAGTTGAAGCATGCTTCTTCAAAAAACCCTTATTGCATAGTCATGTTCTTTCCTGTTCGCCGATTCCTTCACTAGTTCCAGATAACTCACATACTGTTTCTGCATGACTCCTGTGGCGCGGTGATAATCCCATTAGCGGGTTATACTCCCACACAAAATCCGACTACTGGTAGTGAGGGCTAACCAGCCCCTGATACAGCTCAAGTCAGGTCTTAAAAAAAAACTGTTGCTGCCACGACTCTACGAGCAGACTACGATTTCTATTGGCTACGGGAGAGCGCGTAATGTCGGGCGCCGCGACAGCCGACGTTTCTTTTATTGAAGTTCGTGACCTCGGGTGTTCCTGTTCCGTTTGATAAAGACATCTCTTTTTAACCATATAAGTGCAAAAGGGAGAGAGAGAATAATGCTTTACTGACAGCGACTAATGCTGAACTGTATCATATTAGGCTTCTGGAATAAGGTACCTCAAGTTAAACATGCGGTCTTAAACTCATTACACAGTATAAATGACTAGTGATCAATAAGTTTGACACCGCTCTTTTTAAGTGAGATTTGGTATAAATTCGGCCGCGCGGAAGAGTACCCAAGTCATAACCCCCATTTATTCATTACGGGTAACATAACCATAAACATCCTTGTCAGCTGGTTTGCCCGAAAAACACAAAAAAATCCAGTGAACTCCAAATAAGTATCCCATTTCAAATGGTTTTTTGTAAAATATCATCACAGATATTTTTTTATTCAGACTGATTGGCAAATATTTGTGTGATGAACACGAATATTTGTGCTTGGGTCATGGTTGTTCTATGTATTTATGTAAGTAATGTATGTATATCTTCGGCTAGTACCCATGACCCATAACACAAGCCTTCTTGAGCTTAACTTGGGACTAGATTGATTTGTGTGAGGTTGTCTGATATTTGTTTATTTTTATTTTATTGACCTCAGTATCGCCAGATGGTACGTGACAACGAGGAGATACTTTATTTTTTCTATTTAATTACCGAATGGAAAATTCAAACAAGGGTTGGTTATTCTCTGTCCTATAGGTTCGGGAGTCAAATATCAATTTTCCACCAACTCTGACCTTTTGTTCGCCTCCAGGCTGTTACCAAAGTTCAGCTACGTGTTGAGTGGCAGATTAACATTCATTGTGAGTCGATAACCCTCCGTTACGAGCTGACTAGGGGCCTGGGGGCGATCATGCACTCCTTACAACTGCCTACTGGAGTATATAGGCAGTAGAGCCAGAGGTTAGATGAAACTGTGTTAAGTGATACTCAAATGCAATAAGCACTGGTAAAAGCAGTTAAATCATATGATTTATTGCAAAGATGTTGGATATTTGTTGCGCACTAATTAGAACTGCGTACTGGAGTGAATAGGTAGTAGAGATTGTTAGATGAAACTATAAGAGATACCTAAATGCAATAAGTAGTGGTCAATGCAGTGAAGTAATGTGATTTTATGCAGATGTTGGATATTTTGTTGCGCACTAATTAGAACTACGTACTGGAGTAAATAGGTGGTAGAGCCAGAGGTTGTTAGATGAAACTATAAGTGATACTCAAATGCAATAAGTAGTGGTCAATGCAGTCAAGTCATATGATTTTTTGTAGAGATGTTGGATATTTATTTTAGTAGAGGATCCCTTTAAGAACGACCTTCACCGAGATGTTTATTTGATTAAATGTATTTTATATTTAATTTAATATGTCAATAAATATATTTCATATGGGTTGCCTAACAAATTTTAGTCCAGGGTATGTTTAATTAATGATTAAAAAAAATTTTTTTTTAAACATTTGATTATTAGATAAATTCTATACCAATCGAAAGTATGAAGCCCATAGAATATGCAAACGTTAGGTTGCCTATTCTTTTCCCGTCACAACTATCGGGTAGTCAGGTTTAAACTGGTAAATCTATACTAGCATTTTGCAACGGTCTGATTATTGAATTGAAATTAAATAACATTAAAGATTATTTTATTATGAACACGGTGGTATAGGGTTGCCTGCGAAAAATCAGTCCAGAATTCCGGTTGTCGAATTTTGAAAAGTAAAATATTGCAGCGAGTGAATGTGTGCGACTGAGAGGTCCCAACAAAACCATCCCATACGATAGAAGAGGACACAGCATAGCAGCTGTTTGAAGTCTGCCCATTTAAAAAAACCGGCCAAGAGCATGTCGGGCCACGCTCAGTGTAGGGTTCCGTAGTTGCTCATCCTTCACAATAAACTGCTTTTTTATGCCCGAAGTTTACGTTAAGAAAGATTTTAAGCTCTATAAAAAGGTCGTAAACACCCTAGAAACTGTAATCACTTATTACCTTCCGGAAGTCAACTTACGACCTTTTAAAGAAAAAATATGAAATTTGGCGATAACTCAAAAACGGCTCGACCGATTTTGTTCAATATAGTTTTCATTGAAAGTACTTATAAGGCTTCATTAACATAATTTTTCCGATTTTTTTTGACCCGTGGTTGAAAAGTTAGAGGGGGGGGACACATTTTTTACAAAACTGCTGACATTATCAAAAAATAATGTTAGAAGACCCCTATTATTTTTACAAGACCTATTCAACGACACCCCACACACCAGTGTTGAAAAGAAAAAAAAATTCACCCCCACTTTAGGTGTTCGAGAGGTACCCGAAAAAAAATTTTTTTTTAATTTTTATTTTACCGTTCTGTCGGCGTTATACATACACATACTCATACCAAATTTCAGCTTTCTAGTACTAATGATCACGGAGCTAAGCCGCGGACGGACGGACGGACGGACGGACGGACGGACGGACGGACGGACGGACGGACAGACGGACATGGCGAAACTATAAGGGTTCCTAGTTGACTACGGAACCCTAAAAAGAGAGTGCGCATGCTATTTGTGCTTGAAAATGAAAAGGATAGCGATAAACTCGTATATGCTGTGCATTATTTTGGAGTAGATTGTCGCTATAGATACAATAAAATGCATGGTATAATAATATACTCCGCCTGGTACTCTCTTCCGAGACTCGCGAACCACGTGACTGACACAAGCCTACGTCATCATGGTGTTCAGAGATTCTCATACTTTTAAATGTTGGAGAATTTTAACCAACGGTGAAAAGTGTTTAAACGGCATTAATTTTAAGTGATTCAAGTAGAAACATAGGTAGTAGAATAAAACAAATGTAATGTATCTAATCTTTCGGAGTTTCTTCTCAACAGTGGTCACCTCTTGTGAAATGTCGATAGACTCAGACATGTAAAAGTGCCCTTGTGGCCTACTTGCAGAATAAACTTAATTATTTCATTAATTAATTGATTAAAAAAAAAGTTAAATAACAATTTCTCTATTTTAATAATAAACTACTCCAAAATAATGTACAGCATATACGAGTCTATCGCTATGCTTTTCATTTTCAAGCACAAATAGCATGCGCACTCTCTTTTTTTAAATGGGCGGACTTCAAACAGCTGCTATGCTGTGTCCTCTTCTATCGTATGGGATGGTTTTGGTTGGGACCTCTCAGTCGCACACATTCACTCGCTGCAATATTTTACTTTTCAAAATTCGACAACCGGAATTCTGGACTGATTTTTCGCAGGCAACCCTATACCACCGTGTTCATAATAAAATAATCTTTAATGTTATTTAATTTCAATTCAATAATCAGACCGTTGCAAAATGCTAGTATAGATTTACCAGTTTAAACCTGGATACCCGATAGTTGTGACGGGAAAAGAATAGGCAACCTAACGTTTGCATATTCTATGGGCTTCATACTTTCGATTGGTATAGAATTTATCTAATAATCAAATGTTTAAAAAAAAAAACTTTTTAATCATTAATTAAACATACCCTGGACTAAAATTTGTTAGGCAACCCATATGCAATATATTTATTGACATATTAAATTAAATATAAAATACATTTCATCAAATAAACATCTCGGTGAAGGTCGTTTTTAAAGGGATCTTAGACTATTATATTAGTATTTACATGACCCACTCATTCCGGGTAACAAAAGGAGCGGATTCAGCACGTGCTGCGAGAGCCAGGCGTCTCCGCAGCGCTGGTGTTCTGGCCGACCGTCCATCTCATTTTGCCACTAGCTAATGTCACTTTAGCGAAAGGTCTTTCGGACGTCAACTGTCAAAATGGATGCATTAGATTGGTGAGGAAAGACCTGCCATGATGCCGTCCATAATCCGTCATGATGTTGACGTGATGTGCATACTGGCCGACACCGGATTTGGACCGCATTCGGTGCTTACGCACAAAGTGTACTGCGTTGAGCAAATGTCAAGTCAGGTTTTCTTTAAAGGCAAGTGAAATTCATTTATCCATAACAAGAGCAGTCGATTTTCATAATGCCGTCGGCGCGACGCTGTCGGGTCAATCAAATACAATTACTATGTAGCTCCCAACGATAGGTACACCAGTCAACCGGGTGCTTTCAAATAAATTATAAGTTACCGGATACTTGGACTTATGGGCTGTCTACATTTTGATTAGCGATTACTTTTTGCGACCACCGAAATGCGTTTGCGCCAATAAAAAAAAAGGGTTTGCGCCATCCGTCTCTGCCGGCAAATGTTACTAAAGGCTTGTGGTCAATTTAGAAAAGCAGCCATATCACACTTGGCACATTCTTTAAAGCGCAGCATTGGTCTTCCGATGTTCCTTATACGACTAAAGGCTCTGTGAGCCGTAGACCTCGCGAGTTTGTGTCGAAAAGGCAGAAATTTGTAATTTTTTACTTTTAAACCCCGATATCTGCGCCATCTTGAAAAAAGAATAAGTAGACAACAAAATCTATAGGTACACTCACCTAATTACAAAATTTGATGAGAACCGGTTGAGAAATGTGACCTCTAGACGAGAACGGAAAGCGTCTGGACATTCAAACATACGAAGTAATTTTGGGCCAAGCTGAAACGGAGACGAGTCATTTTCAAAATACAAAACAAAATTACGATCACTTCTTTTGTGTTACGAAAGATACTCATACAAAATGTCGTCGTGTTCATCGTAACACAATGGACTCAATTAAGTTTTGTTTTAATTAAAGCCCTTAACTACGAACATGTATTTTGAAAATGGCTCAGACGCCTCCCTCGCCAAGTGAACAAGCAAAACGTTTCAGCGTTGAATCTGGCTCTTTTGACTGGGGTAGGGATTATTCAGCGGGCGGCTCGGCCGCGATGTGATGACGGTAACTGCCGCCATGGCGGCACGTGTCGCCGTTAACGTCCGTGTTAGGGAATATTGTTACCATGAGCTATGGCTCATCCAGGAGTCGAATACCGGTATTTGCTTCATACAAAATAATCGGTATTTAATAGGCTTGGTTGGTCACCTTTTCGTTTTTTAAGACGTTTAATTTTTTTTCGATGATTCTTGTTGTAAGGTTTTTACTACCATGGTTTCTTCGGAATGTTATTTTAAATTGACTATTTGACAGTTCTCAATAATAGTGACGTGCGTCAATATTTCAACGATTTGACATTGACAAGTGCCAATCATTAATTTTTCTTTACAGTGGCTTGATCCTTTACTTCACACAAATTAACAAATACACGAAGAGTATATACAAAATATATACTCGTACATATGGACTTACTTCAAGCATGCTTAACAAAATCAAGGTATCTACTTGAACATCATACACAAAACCGCGTCAAAATCAGGCAAATTGTTTCAGAGTTCTTTCAAAAATAGAAATCACTTGTTTTACACATGTAATTTATCAACTAGTTAGTCAGAAAATATTACATTCTTCATTTACAAAGTACATTTTTAATTCGGCGAGCCTCAAGTCAGATGAAACTAGTTATGGACATGCACATGATTATGAATGCTAACACGCCAACAATTTTGATTAGCCGCACACCCGTTTATAATTAAAACTCCACACATACCAAATAAGCACGCGTTACCGCGATTAACTTCAAATTCGAGCAAATCAATCAGTTCCACGGAAACGCGGCGCATGCGACATGCGCGTCGCGTGTCGTGTCGCAAATATCCGCGACTCGTTAATAGCGCGCGCCGGTACGTTCGGGAACGCGAGCAAAGAGTGCGCAGTAAAGTGATCACGAACAGTACGATGCGTGATGCTTGAAGGCATCATGGGCGTAGCGTGGGCGAGCAGCGTGGCCGGCGATCGGAAAGAGCTCTGGGTGGCGTTACAATCAGGACGTTAACATCGATTGCATTTGTTTAACATGAACGCTCCGCCCCGTCCAAAGCTCAACTCAAGCGTCCACTGAGGCCTTTGATGCGACTTGCCTAAGCTAAGAACACTCATGCTACCACGCCGGGTTACCGTCATCTGGCAGTAAACTGTTTTACCCAAGGTAATGTTTCGCAATAATGCACATATCGCATTATTGCATAATTGTTATTCTACTGATAGCATTGACTTTTGAAAAGTTATAAAATGAACCTAACTTTAACCTAACCTAATCTGCCAGGATACACCAAAACATTTAAAAATACATTTCCCGTTTTCGCTGAAGAAAATTTCTACGAAACATATTAGTAGTATTTATAATGCGTACTTTTAAAGTAATTATATCTCAACCTCTTAACAAATCCTTGCTCTGAACCAACTCTGGAAATAGTTGTTCGGTGTACTCCTCAGGTAAGTTCTCCAGACCAGGAAGCCCGGGATCGTCAATTAAGGAACACCCAGGATAGTACAAATCTTAGTTTTAATTATATACGTTGCAGTCAAAAGTGTGAACTGGTCAAAAGGCCTTTTAACCGACAAAAACAGGCAAAACTGCTTTTGACTGAGCGTGTTGGTCAAAAGTAGTTTTGCCTGTTTTTGTCGGTTAAAAGTCCTTTTGACCAGTTCACACTTTTGGTTAGGGATATTAAAAAAAAAACTAACCTAACCTAACCCGGCCGAGTCGGATCTGCTCTGAAAGGTTTTTTTTCTACCATTCAAATTCACTTTTGACTGATAGTAACAGTAAGTAAACCAATGATTTTCAGGCAAAACTACTTTTGACCAACGCGCTCAGTCAAAAGCAGTTTTGCCTGTTTTTGTCGGTTAAAAGTCCTTTTGACAAGTTCACACTTTTGACTGCGACATATATAAGGGCAATTACAAAAGTAATGAAATAAAATGGTTGTCCGGTGCGGTCTGAGGGCGGCGGCGATATGACGTATGTGTGACGTGTGTATGACTTCTGTTATGTTGCGCCAACAATAGTTATGCCAAAGCAACCACATAAATCGAAAGAAAGACACGTATTAAAACTCGTCTAGTTATTTAAGCCACCCGTTTCAATATAGATATAGGAAAGGGAAGCAAAGCAGTTATAGAGGGGACGTAGATTTTAGTATTAGTATATGATTACTTATTGTCTATCCAGTTAAGCCCGCCATACTATTTATACAGCGTTTACTGTGGCAGTTGACAGCAACGCCTACTAGGAATCTAGACATCCTGCGATCCGAGTGCCGCCGCCTTCGATTAACACCATATTAGTAAACGCAAAAACACGGATCAAAACGACACCGAATAACTTTTACTGAGATAAGGTCTCATGATAGGATAATTAGTTTAACGACGACAATTTAAAGACGATACGTTCTTTAGCGGAGTCTAAACAGGGAGTACTTCCTTTACAAATATGGATTAGGAACCGTTGTCAAGGTTGCGCTTCCTAAAAAAGTTTTAAACGAAGCAAATGACAGAGTATTTTAGATACCGTGAAACCTTCTAATTTTACCCTAGCGGGTAAATGTCCCCGCGGTTTGAAATATATGTTGAAATAGGTTAAGGATTCACTTTTTAAGCTGAACAATGTTGTGGACATATATGGTTCCTAAGATTTTTCATAGATTTCCAAAAAAACATTACAGCTACGAAAGAACAATACAAAAAAAAATATACCATGTTTAGTCGAAAAAGTATAGCAATCTGTTAAATGATTTTTAGATGATAAGTTTTAATACGTACCCATTACATGCATGCCACGCACAATTTGGATGCCTTTTGGCGCCTCAGTGAACCAAACACATATGTAACGATTGTAATAACTGACCTAATCCGACACAGAACATTTCTTTCTAATTCATTGCCTAAAATTTCGTAACGATTGATTAAGTTTTGTTGGAGGAAACAAAAGAAATCTGCATCGAAGAGAGAAGGTCAGGTCTCGCTGCAGCTGACTATAAACGTATCCTTCACACGAACCAACTTGGCTATGCGTATCGACGTCATTTATATTCTCTGCTCAGATAGAAAATCCATGTATACCCGTTTCAAAACGTCTGCAACTATAAAGCGAGGTGTCAGCGATTCCCTCGCTACCAGTATTTATCTTAAGTTGACTAAACGTTCCCTCGACGTGAACACATTTTCGGACATAAAAGTGTACACGTATCCTCTGCACGTACAACTTAGCTAAGCGAGTCCACGACATATGTTCAGACGTGATTTGTATCCGATGTGACACACCATGTAAACCCGTTTAAAAACGCTGTAACTATAAAGCGAGGTGTCAGCGATGCGTTTGCGCTTAGGGTTGCCAACTAAAGGTTTAAACATATTTGGGTTCTTTACGAACGGTCCAAATATTATCTTGTTCTTTTTTTTATGCCCATAGACACCTGCAACACCAGAGGAGTCACAAGTGCGTTGCCGGTTGCAGACCTGTCCGGCTTTTTGAGACGTTTTGTCTGACTGTCGCGCATTTCGAAAGAATGTCCAGTACGTCTAGCGTAACAGTAACATGCGACACTTTGTCGTGTGACAAATACTATCTGTCACATTCCTTTCAGTACCGTGCGAGCAAGACAGGTGATGCTGAGTCGCGCGAGAAGCGAAGTCACGGCAAGATATATGCTAGCCCCGCCGAGTCCTCTTCGCAAGGCGGTGCTGTGCAGTCACTGGCGTATCTAGGGTTAATTTTCTGGCCCCTGAGATGCTATGGTATATGCGATGATGAAGCCTAGATTGGAATGGGTAACCCAACGTCCTTAGTGTGATAGCACGTCACCCCCCTAAATGCGCCTATGGGTGAAGTATGTCCAGCTTTTGTATTTTTGGGCCTGGCAACCCTATGTGCGCTACCAGTATTTATCGTTTGTTAAACCGGCGACGACACGGCGCGGGCGCGGGTAAATCACGGGTAACGACGCCTGTGGATTACATGTCGTAGACCGTGTCGCGCCGAATTTGGAGTTTAATTGTACCGTAAATATGGTGACGACGGGGTTAAGGGTGAGCATTCATCGGTGCTGCGCGAAGCTAAGCGGACGAAATGTAACGACAAGAATACTTGGCTTCTCTATAGACTCGTACAGCAGTTAAAGTAGAAATAAGGAAGCAAAGCGAGGTTTTTCAATGCAATATAAGCGAAACATGCTGAGAATGAAATGCAAGAGACGTGAGCGACAGTATCCATAAGATAAAGGAACCCAGTTATTAAATATACACGTAATTAGAAAAAAATAAAAAAAGGTAGCTACATAGGTAATAATAAAAGGTAGCTACATAGGTAATAATAAAAGGTAGCTACATAGGTAGGTATACTCTATGAAATAATATTGTTCACTAATCGCCCGCGTGTGCCTATCGTCAAACGGCCAATGTCCCTTTAGTTCGTAACCTAAAGCGACACGCGACAATCCTTTAAAAACGCGCTTTTAACCTCCACTAAACATCAATCAGTATACCTAACATCACCCGCATGTGATCGTGGCTGTTGTTCAATAATCGCCCGCGTGTGCCTATCGCCAAACGGCTCTATATAAACGACTCTCGATACAACAATGTCCCTTTAGTTCGTAACCTAAAGCGACATGCTACAGTCCTATAACACCGCCTTTAACCTCCACTTAACATTAATCAGTATACCTAACATCATTACCCGCATGGGATCCTAGCTGTTGTTCACTAATCGTTCGCGTGTGCCTATCGCCAAACGGTTCTATATCTCACTACTCCCGATACAACATGTCCCTTTACTTCGTTGTGTTCGTAACCCACGACAACAAGCGGTATTCTTCCTTTAAAACCATGCCGTTAACCTCGACTAAACAAGCCAGGCAGACGAAAAACTAACTAAACGCTTTTGGGAATTATGGGCCTGCCGAGCATGTGACACGTGTCGAGGACAAAATTATGAAATTAGCCTAAACCCATTTTCATCTACGGTTATTATGAATAAGTAAGTATCAATAATTAATACTTATACCATTATAAACTAGCTTATCAGAATATAACGAATTCTATTCTGATATCTAAGCTACATTATTGAAAGTTTATGTCAGGTAGTCTTTGCGTTTAAGTGGGGATTAAATAGCTTATAATATATTAAATTGACGCACCAAAAGTTTACTTAATAACTTTTTTAGAAGTATAATAATAATAACGTCAGGACATTTGGGTGGAATGCAGCACAAACAAGTGACTTTATACTTATTTATGCCACTAAAACGACCTACACTGGGCACTTCCAATGTGACTTTGCCGTGTAGTAAAATGCATTCTTATTCTTCATTGTTAAGCCCGCCTAAACGGGTTAGAAGAAGAATGTCCTATGTCTGTCCAGGGCCCAAGTGTCAAGTGTCGTTGTGGTTGTAAATGGTTGTTAGCTTGGCAAAACGGGCCGGATTCCAGCAAGGCCGTGTTTTGTTAACACCGCGCAGACGCGGGTTGACGTGATAGCTCTTGTTCGAGCCGTATTTCCGCGCAAGTGGTGTAATGTAATGCAAAACTTGGAGGATAAAGCAGCAGGTACAGTTGTGTGCCGTTGGGAAATTATCGTTAGCGTACACTTTTCTTGGGTTTCTTCATTTTATCAGGTTTTTTTTAATTTGCCGGCAGCTTTAATAAATCTCATATAAAAGTTTTATTATAACGAAACCAAAGACTTTTATTGTTTTTCCGAGACAATGTTTTTCAGGTTAGGTAGTAATGTAGGTAGTATTATAATATTTCAAATAAGCTCATAACCCTTTTATTTGGCATATGACTTAGAAAAATTACGCCTAGAAAATTAGTTGGCGCTTTAAAGTGAAGCCAGATTTCGTTAGCCACGGGCTAAGTTTCGTCCGTTAGCGCATCTGTCACGTAGTTAATGCCACAAGCAAAACTTCTATGTAGACACGCACACATAAAACGAAAAGCGGCTTCATCTTTCACGAATCGTATTTATTCTAACGGAATATTATAGGATACAGCAATAAAACCTACCATTAAAACTGATGACATCATCTCTCTCATGCACTAAGAATCGAAATGCCTTTCCTTCTTGAAATGTACCGATTGACCCGATGGTTCATCCTGAAAAGTGCTGAAGGCGACCTCGCGCTCTCTTGTGTATACTGCACTGTCGTGTAACAGCAGTCCACGAATTCGCCAATATGGTATGCCGTACCATATCTCTTAAGTCTGTTGAAAGTTTCGAGCTAATCCCCTCCCCGTGAGAGACAGCGACATCGCTAATCACTGCTCATAATTCTCATCACGCGCATACCCGCCCCGGGCATGCGCTTATACGCATTAATCTCATTTATGTATGCAGATTGTGTGCGGCGACGCAGCGGCTGCGTCGGGCGCGGTTATTGCGTTAATCCGTCAACGGAAGTATGATGGAGAAATGGTCTGAAGCTAAATTTGAAGTTTCTAATGACTTATTAAGATACCTACAAAATGCGTTTTCTCACGTTGTAGAACTCGAATATCGCTCGACATGTTTCGAATCGGTACGTGATTCATCATCAGGAGAGCCGAGCAGTCGCGGCGGCGGCCAACCGAGCACGAGGCATTGAGGTATTTTAATATGTCTGAGACTCACAGTAGTTTTCTTTCTAATTACTGTCTTTTCCGTATCGTCACGTTCGCTGGCCACGGTTGCCGCCTGGGGGAGGTGGCTATTGAGCGACCTGTGGTCCACGGAAAGGTTGAAGGTACCAGGCCACGAGGAAGATCGCCTATGAGATAGATATCCATACTAATATTATAAATGCGAAAGTGTGTCTGTCTGTCTCTTACCTCTTCACGCTTAAACCGCTGAACCGACTTAGATGAAATTTGGTATGGAGATAGTTTGAGACCCGGGAAAGGACATAGGATACTTTTCATCCCGAAAAAAAATAGTGTTCACGTGGGATGAGCGAATAACACCGCGGGGCACAGCTAGTATCAAATAAAAGCTACAGTAAATGATTCTTCATCACGCTATCACTATCAGGGAAGAATGGAGGCGTGCTGTTAAACTTGCCACCAACATCTGAAATGATGAACACGACTACTCTGTCAAGAGTGAAGCCGACGAAGAATTTGTATTGATATAATACAACGGTTAATTAAGAAAACATAATTGTATGCAATCCACTGCAGTCCAAGTGACGATCAAACCCACGATCTCTCTGTGTCTCGAGTTTTCATTTAAAGCTAAATAAAGTATGCCGCTCATCTTCAACCATATAGATGACGATTAAACTGCTTCAACTGATTATATAACATTTTGACAATCTGCATGTCCATCAAATATATTTTGACCTCTCATCTTCAACACGTCATCACTAATTCACATATTTACTTATATCAGTGCCGAAATAAGCGTATTTTCTGAATGACACCCCATTGCCCGACCGGTTGATCCAGATCACAGAATCACTTCAAATTCCGTCAACATTGAACTGTCCCCATCATTAACCAGACATTCGTTTACGGACAAATGCCAAAGTCACAGCCCATATAAGTTACCCCGGTCGAAACACTACTCTAATTACACGCCCTAGGCCGGCGGCTCCTTGTACAGAAAATAAAAAAACCAGATGACAACACGATAACAGCTTTGTAACATTAAGGTGACATGGACGTAATTGATCGCGTGAGCAAACTCCGGATATGTCCTCTTATAATTAAACGCATACACCACCGAAAGAGAAACACTAGCTATGACAAACTATCTCACTTACTACCTTTTAATGTCGGGAGCGATAGGATTAGGCGGTGCCATTTAAGGCGAAAAGACAGCGCTTGATAATAAGCTTTGTAACATTTACACATGAACCAGCTACCGCGCTGACCTTTCGTTGTGACAATGTGACACATCGTGTGGTGACACTGCCCTCTTGTCTCTTTATACCCTACTTGATTAGGGTAGGGTTGAGTAGTTAATAAGCCAATAATAGTAAAAGTAAGTAAAAACATAACTTTATTTTCGTCGCTTTATATAAAGATGTACCAGAGTAACAGTGACATGGGTCCACAAAACCTAATTAATAATGATTACGAGACTCAAGGCATAATACTTGGCCACTCCTTTATCAGAAACATACGCGTCCATTGGGGACCTCCTCTTTATTAAGATCGACTAAAATTAGCACCATCAGCTGCTCGACTGGGGTTAATGCTTTCAAACAAAAGAATCTTATTTGGTTCATTAACTATTAAGTTTTAAAGAAACAACATAGAATAAACGTCGATTCATTTCAAACTCCTTTTTGAAATCGAGGGTACTCTTTCCAACCAGCTTTCTCATTGCTTAGACTATCGGTCTAGTAGTAACCTAATACACACGACACGCTGTGATTGACACACGCTAGCGTGTCAGACAGAAACACCAAATATTATTGTGCCAAATGCCTGCGGTGCCATTTGCCCCGGACTATGACAACATATCCTTATTTTTTTTGAAAACTTATCTTTTGGAGAAGCTTATCTTTTTTGAAGTCGGTTAAAAAGGGTACCCCCCGACTAGGGTTCAAGTTTTTCAACTTCTCAACTGCTGAAAGCAGATGAAAGCCCCCATGAAATCGGTTCGTAAATGATGAGAGCATAATGCAAAAATCTTTAAAAAAATACTTCATCGACTTGCTCCTATATTTTGAAGTCGGCTAAAAATAGTGCCCCAATGCGCACTCGCTCCAGACCTACACTGTCGTTTGCTGTAATTGACACACGCTCGCGTGTCACACACAAACTCCAAATACGTGTGCGCCAAATGCCGGCGGCGCAATTTGCCCCGGACGCGTCATTCACATGTAATTGGCCGTTAGCCATCGCCATTAACTAATGAGATCCGACGATAGCATCGTCGGTGCGCGCAAAGCGATCACCGGCTTTACCCCGTTAGATTTTAGCCGAGGTTAGTGTTGGATTTTGGCCGAGGACGACTTTAATTGAAGGGCTTCTTACAAAATTTGCGTATGTGCAAATTCCAACTTGCCTCAAGTGGTTTAATTTAATGATCGCTTTTCCACAAAGAAATTTAACGAGAGTGAAAGACTTCAACAACTGAACGAGTTATTATAAAAAATCGCCGAAATCGTCATAGGGTGTTCCGTCGATTCTTCATGGATCTCGTCTCGTCAATATACTTCTCCAAAATTCTATGGGACCAAATCCGAGATGCCTACTCTCGAACAAAAAAATAGTTTTCGAAATCGGTTCATAAATGACGAAGTCCTAAGGTAATAAATATTTGAGAACCTCCTCCTTATGAATTCGGTTGAAATTGGCGCTGACAGCTATCAACCTACATCCTTACATACGGATGAAACAACTGACCCTGATCTTGATCGAAGTAACATACTTAAAGTACGAGACATTTGACGCTTCTGCAAGGAAATGATATTATAAATCACTTTCAAACCAAAACCCATCACTTATTCTGATTTTACTGACGAAGTGGAGGAGGGACGTGGAAGACAATTTCAAACCTATGCCACATAAAAATCTCACAACACTGATCATATGACGGACCTTTTCCAGGTAAACCCTTTCAGTGATCGTTTTTCTTTCATCTGACAAATGTAGAGCGACGTTATAAATGAAGAATGTGAACGTTAGAAAAGAGCGTACTCCCACCTAAAAGGCAGGCACTTGTGACTCCTTTGGTGTTGCAGGTGTTTATAGGCGACGGTAATCGCCTGGAAATTATAGTAACCTGAATAACATTTTAAGGTTCCTTATTGTATTGTAAATTTTTGACGCACAACAACTTTTTCCAATCGCTTTTTTCCTCGTTTTGTGAAAATGAAAATAAAAAATTTATTGATAACATTCATTACAGGTAATTTTTGCGTATGGCTAATTCGTATATTTTTTTGATCCTTACCCTATAAATCGTAACCTCATCAGAAATTCAGCCTTCTTACACAAGTGACTCTGTTGAAATCGCCAAAAACCTAACCGCCGAAACCTCCTGACCTGTAATCCCCGCTCTAGTGTCGATGTCACCCGCGACAGCCGAAGGATCGGCCCGACAGCGTGTCGAGATCCCCGATACCGATGTGCGAAGCGATTGCAGCCGATACCGTGTAGCGATGGTCTCGATCGATTTCGTCACCGGCTGTAGCAGTACTCTGACTGAGGAAAACATATGCATACCTAATTATACTCATATATCTATTTCCTCGTATTTAAGCTTTATTGAACAACTAGCTGCGCCCCTTGCACTTGCCGCGGGAACACTATATTTTTTATGAATAAAAAGTAACCTATGTGTCAGCTACGTCCATAGCAAATGTTATTAAAATTGGTCCAGCCTTTTAAGCGTGAAGAAGTAACAAACATACACAAAAACACACTCACAAACTTTCGCCTGTATAATATTAGTGTGATACACAATAGAACAAATGTCCAATAACCAACCAAAAGAAGCAAAGTGAAAAGTAGTAAAGTGCTAGTGGGCGGGCCATGTAGCCCGGGAAACGGATGGCAGCAGTCCTGGAGTAGCGCCCACGTATAGGAAAGCGGAACGTGGAACGACCTCTGATTAGGTAGTAGCTAGGTAATATAAGTATGTGTCCTTGATGCAAGTTTAGAATCGAAGACCAGTTGAATTCCTAACCTAATTCTGGGTTATCTCAAGTGATCTTAACAAAACCCACAGCAAATATCTGATCCGATTTCATAATCCAAGGATAATGTCCGTTATGCAATACGCAAAGTTTCCAGACACCGCACAGGACTGATTACATTAAATTAGTCAGCTTAAATCATTTACGGTTGGGGCCCTATCTGCGATCATTTCATTACCTGGGCCATTCCAAACAAATCAAGACACGCGTCTGGATCCATTTATCACGCTAGGTATCCGCGAATAGCTGCCCTTACAAAAGATGCATAAGACGAACGAATTTAACATTCCTTTATAAGATAACAGCCAAATAATGTATCTGTTTGCTGCTCATTTATATGACATTAAAAGTAGGCGTGGTAAAATTAGGAACATTTCACGCTCTTGTCATTTGTTTTTTCGCGATGTATACAGCGGGGCTAGCATATCTTGCCGCGATTTCACTTGTCGCGCCACTCAGTGTCACCTGTCTTCCTCGCACGGTATTGACACGAAAGTGACAGGTAGTGTTTATCGCGCGTCCAAGACTCGCGTGACACAGTTATGCAAAACGTGCAGGACTTATTACAATAAATTAATCAGCTTATGTCTTTACGGTCTCAGCTCTATCTTCGATTATTTCTGGCCTTTCCAAACAAATCAAGACAAGCGTCTGGACTCATTTATCACGCCTGGTGTCCGCGAATAGTGGTCTTTACAAAAGATGCATCAGACGAATGGTTTTAGCAAACCAGATTCTTTTTATGACGTTTGTCTTCTTCTTCTCCTGTAAGGAGAACCACGGCGCTAATTCAACTGTACTTTGATATGTCGCCAAATAAGGTATCTCTCGGGTATACATCCATTATATTGACTTCTTCTGTCATTAAACAGCGATGTTTCCTATACGAGCTGATGACATTTGAAAGGGGACATGGTAAAACTATACAGGATATGAATTATAGTTTCAGTTAATGTGCCATTCGTTTTGTAGCCAAGTGGTTAAGCAGAGCGGACGATGTCTAATGGGATGCAACAAGTTGTCTTGGCGACGGAAAATACTGCGAACTTAAAGCTGAGAGTTGAATATTCCGTATCGAACTTAGCGTACGATTTTGAGCTGGTGATTCCCCCACCACTGCGATGCCGCTGGCTTCCCTGGGCACTAATTCGAGGGTATTTTAAGATATCGCCAAATAAGCGATGTCACAGGTACTTGTATCGCCTTTAACTGTCATGAAAACCTGAAGTTTGAGATTCGACCTGCAGAAAGTGACATTTCACGTTACTACCTGGTCAAGTCTTGCGACTGATATCTAAGCTATCGCATATATGAATCGCAAAATTAACGCGATCGGGTTAACGAGAGTTCTACGAAGTACCGACTCGTAACTAGTATATCGCCAGTTTCGAGATCTCTCCAAGATATCAGAGAAATATATAAGGAACTAGGGCCCTGGTTGGGCGAAATCGGGATTTTTTTATACAGTGTATATCCGGGCTTGACATATGACAGGTTAACTGCCTCACTCTCGCACGAGGCTCGTTAGGCAGGTGTGAGCAAGAGCGTGACAAACGAACGCCATTCCGAAGAGCCTGTCGCCTCGGATTAGCACTGTAGTGAAAAGAGTGTGGTACAAACGACAGGCGACGCAACTTTCTGGGGAGATTTTGGTAGGTCCGAGATTCGCATTGCTTCGAAGCCTCTGTATATAAATAAATCCGGTCCTAAACATCTAATTTCCCCCCAATACTAGGGAACCACAAGCCAACAACAATAAGTTTTTATTTTTATATACCTACCAAGCTATTAACATAAGAGATGGCAGTCTTACTGACTCACTAGAATCGTCTTAAAAAAACTTATTTTAACAAACTTCATTTTATCCGTAGGTATGTTTATGTTTTATTATTGCATTGATTTAAAAGTTGTTTTGTATTTACATTTTACATTCCATTAAAAATAACCTAAATTAAAAATTCGAAACACCCCCGACACAAGTAGCTGGTCATGACCCATTCAAGGCGCGATATAGAAAATGCTACTAAAACTGAACATAATTACAAAATTTGGAATTCTTAGCTTCAAAATTGGTTGAAATCTTGTCACTTGTTCCAATTAAAGCTTCTTGGAAACTACTGGTCCTATTACCCCCAAACATAGCTAAGAACCATCTCGACGGACAGCTCTTTCGATTTCAAGAAACTTCACTCAAATTAGTCCATCCTTTTGGGAGCTATGGTTGGCACACAGATAGACAAATACACAGATACACCGGTCGAACTTATAACACTCCTCTTTTTTCGTAGGGGGTTAAAAATGGTAATTTAAAAAGTGCTTATCGTGCTCGCGTCTAACTTGGACCGCAGACCAATCAGGCTTCAGGGTTCCGGATTCTAAATAGAATTACACCATCGCACACTACGCGCATTTGTCTTTCAAAAAGAGACAACACATCACCGCACACGCGGGCGAGCAGGACAGGAAATCAAGATAAGCGCACGGCAGCTCATACTGACGCAGGACTAATGGCGCCACCCGACGACGCCCGCGATTTATCGTCAGACAACCATCCGTTAACGAGTTGGTATAAGTCCTCTTTTCAAGTGTGGGGAATGTCATTTTGAAATAACAAGAGTCGGGTTACAGATGTACTGAACTAACAACAACTAACGCGGAAGGGAGACGAGGCGCTCGCTACTCGTGTTCGCGTAAACTTTATCTAGGCGTGAATGCATTTATTCATTCCCGCTGCCAGTGTCATAAATATCTGAACAATTTAGTGCCCTGTGGCTTTAACTTGTGGAGTAATAACGTATGGTGGTTGATTAATAATGTTGGAGCGATAAGGTGCTAGAATGCAGATTACGTCGCTTTTGTACATTCCTTATGTCCTTTTTATTTTAAGCTATAAAATTCGCTTGCTTATTTGGTCTTATCTTGCAAATCTACTTCTTACTTCCAATATGGGATCAAAAAGACATAGGCATTGGGGCGAGATAGACTAGGTTTCGGTTGATCTGATCACCGATAGTCTCCTGACCCTGAGTTCCAGAGTCGAGGAACGGATCCACGATACACTCTGCTCTGAAATTCGAAAGTATAGGTTCGTAGCGTGCTATCCCTTGAAACTTAAACCACACAAATTATTTTAAGCAAGTTGTAAATTCGTACTTTACTAAAAGTTCAGCAAAGAGTATCTTTTGCTGATTATATGAACATGTACAATGTACATGGTCACATTAAGGTTTTATTATTAGGCACTTTAACGTCGGCAAAAGTGTAAAAATAGATCATCCTGATGATTTCTGTAAATTTCCAAAATCATTGAATGGTAACCATTTATACCAACTACCCTATGCAAGTACCCTATTACACCCACACAGATACAGGTTTATACTGATTTGTTTGTACAACGTTTAATCGAATGCTGAGTTCATAACACTTGTCCCCGATCTCCCGATAGCGAACAAATGATACATCCAAAAACAAAAAACCTCACATCGAATCCAACCGTCTTAAATTTCAAACTCAACTGGCCAGTAATACGATTTAAACCAAACTATTCTCTTTGTTCAGTTGATGCTCTTCGGTTTTAAAACAAATAAAGGTAGTCAAAAACAATCGCGCGCGCAATCCGCGCATCGTAAACAGTCATCGCGCGTGCGCAGATGCTATCGCCGCTGAGTTACGTGTCCATAGAGTATAACAGCTGTTGAGATGGCCGGGGATGATTTAGCCGGGGTGATATAGAGATGACTAACCGTACACATCAATAAAACATATCGGAGACGGAATCTCTGGGATTCTGGGTATGAGCAGGTGAATTTTGCGATTTTGATGCAAGTAAATATGCAGAAAGGTTTATATGAAATGGTGTCTACACCACCGACATGAGATGTAAGATCTGAAATAGATAATGATGATGATGTAATAGGTCAACTTATCACACAAGAATTTTCAATAAATTTATACTCAGCAATATACATTTAAAACAAAAACTCAACTGGTTAGGAAGTTATGCCGAGGAGTCTGTAGAAACTTTATTTATTTTAAGGCACGACTGTTGACGACACTTCACTGTAAGTATTTTAATGTATAATCTTGCTACATAAAGATACAATTATGTATGTGTATGTTTTGTATTATGGAACTGAATTACCCTTTAAACTATGAATTGGCCCGTTCTTAACTTCATATATTTTTGTATGCTAGGCTATCTTGCCGCGACTTCGCTTGTCGCGCGACCCAGCATCACCTGTCGTGCTCGCACGGTTGAAAGGAAAGTGACAGGTGTAATTCGCGACAAAGAATCGCGAGACACAGTTACGCTAGATGTCCAGGAGCGCTTTGCTCCGGCTCTATCTGGCAGCTCTATTGTACTCTATGTGCGCTCGCGCAGAACTGGGCCGCTTGGGCGGGAGTGGAACGTTGCCGTGATTTAGAAGCTCGTGATGCGCACAAGGGATCGCGGAAATCCATTACAATTCAGAAGATATACAAAGAATATATTTGCTGTTTAATAGTATACGGATTTTCATGTGGAAAATTTCGCAATTTCGTAACTTTCCGTGCGCTTGCACTTATTGCACTTTCATGCAGTCTGTATTGCAGTCCTGTGGCTCAGTTGGAAGAGCAATGTTCCGGTTAAACAGAGGTCATGTGTTCGAGTTCCATTTGGACTGCAGTGGATATAACATTTTAGTTTTTTATTTATCCTTTATGTATACATACTTATTGCAAAGTTGATCAAGAAATACTTTAAAAGACTGACTCATCTCCTCAAATTATCATTGATATATCCGTATTAATTAACGCTGAGGACTCCTACATAATGCCATGAGCTCTCACATAAATACAAGCAAAAAATGACAGCGTATACCCTAACGACACCCGACAGTTTCACGTCAAAAATATTCTTGTACCATTATCTTTTTGTCACGATGAAAGGTCACGGGATTAACACCCGATCACGGTCCTAAACGGTTTAACCGTGTCACGATGGCGGGTTGGCAGCCGTGACACGTGACATTTGGCGGCAGTCGGTGGTCATTGAAGACTACCGCGACACGTCAAAATTGTCACGTGTCTCAGCGCCGCGGTGTCGGCGCGAATGTACTTTTTGTGCGCTTAATTGAATTAGGAAAGAAGACGGTCATGTGCGAGTCGGATTCGCGCACCGAGGGTTCCGTACAAACTGCGAAAGTACTGAATATGAACATTGCTGTAACGAAAATATAAATTGTATTGAGGCACGAACTTAACTTTGCCGTTGGTAACGGCATAGTTTGATGTAAGTGTCCCAACTGCAAATAAGTTTGTAATCATAAATAGATACCTATATTTATTTTATTGTAATACTAGCTGCACCGCGTGGTGTTACCCTCTCATTCCACGGGAACACTACTTTTTTTCGGGATAAAAGTAGCCTGTGTGTTAATCCAGGGTGGAGCTACCTTCATACCAAAATTAATTAAAATTGGTCAGTCCATTTGAGCGTAAAGCAGTAACAAACATACACATATATACACTCACAAACTTTCGCCTTTATAATGTTAGTATGATAATTACAAATTTACGATTCTATGTTTATTAATATTATTTATTTAATTAATCTAGGTCAACGGGAAGTACTCTATAGGTTTTGATTCCCTTGCCAGCGTCTACAAATGCAGCATAAAGGCTCGTATCTTTTTATTGCGTTGACTTTGAAGTTTGATTCTTTTCACGGCTACGCGTTCCTAATCCTAAGAAAAAGGTCTTGACAGCCGGACAACAAAATGATCCTATAAGGCTTCCGTTTTTACCGATAGATGTACGGAACCCTAAAAACGTTACATAATCTAATCTACATTATTACCCTTCTAAGTGGTAAAAGGACGGCGACATTTCTCTAATAAACGGTTTCCATTATTACAATCGGCATATTCTCATTACAAAGTCATTGAGCAAAAACTTATCAAAGTCATTGAGAAAGGTACAAAGTTAGCGCGTCGTCAAAGGACAGCGACATTCCTTTTCCGATCTTCTTAATTGACATTTCATTGGTTTTTAAACAACCTTTATTACGATAACATTAGCTCAGGTTAAATGGGATATTGTGTTTCGCGTTCAACAAAAACTATTTGGTATAAACAATCAATAGTTCTTGCACTAGGGCGCAAAGGACGGTATTCCTTCTTAAGCGTTTTTACGATCGGCAACATTTGACTCTTTAACTAGTTAATTAGGTAATGGTTTTACAGCCATTAAAAACGGCGGAACATAATCTACTGATAATGTAAGCTTTGTCAGAAGGCGACATTAATACGTATCTTTTGTAACGGTCTTATGCGTGGATAATTTATAACCATGTGACATTATCGGTGTTTTCTTGTATAAATATAAAAACGATGCTAAGGAGCCGGCAACATGTTTTTAATTTTAAGGTAATTGGTAGAGGCAAATTCGATTACCTACACAATTTTAGTTACTATCGGAATCAATTTTAGTTATTATCATTTATGATGATATCAATGTTTAACTAGCCTCAGAAAAATATAAAAAGCAGCATATGTGTTAATCCAGGCTGTCAGCTACCTTCATACCAAAATTTATCAAAATTGGTCCCGCCGTTTGAGTGTGAAGAAGTAACAAACATACACACAAACACACTCACAGACTTTCGCCTTTATTATGTTAGTGTGACTAAAATTATCAGCTACTTTTGATGCTCCGGGCCTATGATGGTTGCTTTTAACACGCGATAAAGAAGTGACAAAGCATCCGTCACGTTTATGACAAAATGCAAGTGAGAGTGACAGGTGCTTTGTCGCGTTAAACGCAACCATCGTAGGCCCCCTGGCTCTACTATAATATTAGGTATAAATTACGTATTCCAAATTTCAAGTCCAAGTCTGTACCGCAATTGTTTCAAATGAGCCTTTTACCATGATATTACTTTTAATGTGCCTTTCAATGGATACCTACGATATCATTTCCATACACATACATGATACAAATCTTTATTATGTACGTAGGTAATATAACTAAGCAAAAGTATTCGTATATTTGTTTTATCTCTGGGGGCCTATGCCGGTTGCGTTTATCACGTGATAAATAAGCGACAAAGCATCTAACTCACACACTCATATCAAAACAACCATCATACGACGACGCGTTTGGCTCGGTTTGTAGACACCTGCCTACTGACTTTCCGTTTTTCCGTTGAGATGGTTCTTAGCTATGTTTGGTGGAAATAGGACCAGTAGTTTCCAAGTTATTCAGCTAAAATTGGAACAAGTGACGAGATCTCAGCCAATATTGAAGCTAAGATTTCAAATTTTTATCGTTATGTTGACGACGCGTTCGCGCTGTGGTTAAGCGACTGCCTACTGAGCCGGCGGTCCCGGGTTCGAATCCCGGCCGGGGCAAATATTTGTGTAATGAACTCGAATATTTGTGCTTGGGTCATGGTTGTTCTATGTATTTAAGTATATATTTATCTATATAAGTACGTATATCGTCGTCTAGTACCCATAACACAAGCGTTCTTCAGCTTAATTTGGGACTAGATCGATTTGTGTGAGGTTGTCCGATATTTATTTATTTATCATACGCGGGTATCAAAATTTCAAGTAAAGTAATTTGTAGGCAAATATACAAATTCACTTAAAAAAACATTTAAATGTTACTACTGAACTAGGTGAGCACAGAATTGTGGCAGCAAGCCTAAATCACTCATGTGGCGCGCAGATAATACCATTAGCGGGCTATACTCCCGCACTAAGTCCGACTCACTGATAGTGAGGGCTAACCAGACCTGATACAGTTCAAGTCATTAAAAAAAAAAAGAAATGGCACCAAGCCAAAGCAAGTGGTAGTCCACTTAAATATGGAGGCGAACGGGAAACAATCTGCATAAAACCATATTCTATATTCAAATAACCCAGTATATCGTCCTCTAATACCAATTGTTTTCCAGCAGAAACGTGTATCTGTCATGCCTTGATAAAACACTCGTGTGCTGAATGGAATAAAATGTATATTCGTAACAAACGCCGTGCCTGTGCCAGCTTAAGGTGCTTGGTTTTACTTCAAAATTGTACTTACTCGTGCACTTTATCAGTGCTGCGGAAAATATAGTATCTCTAAAAAGAAATAATACAAGTCACTTTCCAGACTCTCTCTTATATTCGACGTTTATTTGGGCTCATTTGATAGGTGTGAGCAATTAACGTTTGTGTGATAAAGTAAAGTCTCAAAAAAAACTTTTGTGTCAAAACTTACTTACTTGCTACATTACTTTCGTTTATAAAAGACGCCTGCAACGGTCGGATAGCCCGTATTCTAACAAACATTTTATTAGAAGAAACGAAATAATAATGCATTTAATGCATTACGATTGTCGTGTTCTATGACTAAGTTTTATTTTGTCGTAATCACTGATTTAAAACACTCACGATTTTATGAGATTCATACAGGTAAGAACAGAATCGGGGAGTATTATGACACACCACTGGCAACACACAAACGGATTGACAGAACCAACCAATCATAGCGTGATTACGTCAAAAATCTCGCCTGTCATTTCGGAGTGGCATACCTTATTTTCTTATATATGTAAGCCCTCTTAAGAAAATCGTTTCGAGGTCGTCGCTACGGAGTCAACGTCGGGATGTAAAGTAGTGTCGTAGGCGGGAATCACCGCATCGACACGTCCGCCGCGAACGGCGGCTGCCATGCAAATGAACACGTGGGCTTACCGGGCTACGCGGCACGCGCCTATTCGCAAATACATGGATTGCCTATCTACACTATAAATTCCCATGGTATAAGAAAATAAGGTATGGCACTGGCCAGTGAGACTAACGCCCGACACAAAAGAGTAGAAAATAAATGAGGGCGCCACTTCCTTCGCAACTGTCACATTTTTGACGTAAAGTGCTTGAATATGGTAACAATTTTGTATGAAAAATTTTAGTTCCTTTTTCATCCGTTTTCTACTCTTTTGTGTCGGGCTGTACGAAACTGATTAGTTGCCGCTTTATGGTAACAAAATAATTATAAGGAATGAATGAATGAATAAAAAAATATTCGTAAACATACACGAACTGGACAACACATTAGAAATTAAATACAATAAAATAAAATACTAGGTGTGTATACCACGAAAAGGTAACACCTCAGCATAAATGCTGGCCCGGGAACCAGCGCTGGTCTTCCGGTGTAACCTATAGGTGACGCCACGGGGAACCGTACACACACGGCCGCACTCTAAGACTGAACGCAGCTTAAGCGCATACAGTGCCAAAACAATGACATTGACAGAAAGTGCTGTCAATGTCACTGCAGACCGTTAGCGAAGAAGAGAAATGAAAAAAAAAATCTAAGAATGCAATGCCCGTATGTGTACAGCACATTAAAACATTTAACAAATTACATTTTACAACTTAGGTACAAAAGTGAAAGACAGTTACTAAAATTACAATAAATGTGGATGTGTAGGGAAATAACTAAATTTTATATAAAAGAACAGGGAGAAACGAAACCCTGTACAGTAAAGCCAAATACTAAACAAGGACATTCATGTCCTACATAAGGCGACAAATAACAATACAATGATGCAAAACAACACAACATATAAAGGGACATAAAACCTCGGTAAGAATAATATAAAGTCATTAAAAAACAAATCATTACAAGCAGCTCGTGTCTAGCCTCAAAGTTTCTTGATTCCGCTGATGTTCAAACATAAATTTTCGTACATGGATTTGGAAAAAATGTTTGCCGCCAGCCGTAGAAAAAATAATAATTTTATGCATTTACGCATTAAGATTGTCATGTTTTTAGGCTAAGTTTTATTTTCGTAATATTTGATTTAAAACACTCACGATATTATGAGATTCATACAGGTAACAATGGAATCGGGGAGTATTATGATACGCCACTGGCAACACAGGGACGGATTGACAGAACCAACCAACCAATGATAGCGTGATGACGTCAAACGTCTAATAGCCTGTCATTCCGGAGTGCTATAAGTACCTTATTTTCTTATACCATGGCAAACACATGTAGGTCTTGCCTATTTACACTAGCTTATAAAATGCTAAAATTGTATCGAAAATCACTTTTGTAGATATAGGGAGGGGAAACTATTTTAGGTACAACCTTAATAGCGCGATGCAGGATTTGTATGAGCCCGCAGCGCCAGACGTAAAGCGTCATCTGTTGGTAGCACTTTTAGGACCTAGTGATAAAGTCGAGAGAAAACTCAAAAGCTCCATCGAATTAGGGCCCTGTACGTCTACCATAACTTCTACTGTTCGTCGCGCGACAAATAATACGTGTCACTTTCCTTTCAACACCGTGCGAGCAAGACAGCAGATGCAGACTCGCGCAACAAGCGGAGTCGTGGCAAGATATGCTAGCCACTGGACTATCCTTTTGTCTTTTTAAATCAGTTTTTTTTTCTTGTCACGTTTTTTTAACGGATAACCTTACACAAATCTAGTCCTACAGTCAGTTCTAGTAAGCTTGTGTTATGGGCACTATACGACGATATACATACTTATATAGATAAATACATGCTTAAATATGGCCCAGCAACAATTTGAGTACATCACACATATATTTGCCCTTGCCGGGATTCGAACCCAGGACCGTCGGCACAGCAGCTGCACTACCTCTGCGCTAATCGCGTCGATATTTATACAGAAAGGTAGCGGAAACCGTAAATGAGGCTGCAATATCATCGCACGTGTCGGCGACATGCAAATGGCGGCCCATTCGAATTCAAGATGGCGGAAGCGGCACGCGAGGTCGCGGGGTCGCCGTAGCCACGCGCCATTGTCCGAGCGTAGGGTGCCCACCTGGACTAAGGAGTAAGGACCACTGTGGCTCGCGACTCCTTGCCGCGCGACAAACACTACCTGTCACTTTTCTTTCAAATCTTGCGAGCAAGATAGGGTGATGCTGCGTCGCGCGACAAGCGAAATCGCGGCATGATATTCTAGCCCTACTTGAGCCCGTTTCATGAACTTACAAGCTTAGAATGAATACGCATAGAAACCTAACTTATAGTAGTGTCTATTTTATCACATTTTATCGATCACATTTAAGGACTGTATAACGGTAAAGATGACGCTGTCCGGAGGCCTAATTCGACTTCATCGAAAAGTTCCCATTTGAGGGATGTATCGACCTAATCACATTAGGAGCTGAATAAATGATATTGACGATATCGTCGTTCCAATGCTAAACTTACCAATCTGAATTTTCGCGAACTTGGAAATTTAACCAAAAACCCTACAGAATTAGGTCTAAAGTCAAAATAATAAAAAAACAGATTCGCAAGTTTAGCATTGGAACGACGATATACTCGTATTGTTTAAAAGGTTAATAGCCAACAAGAAAGCAAACGGTCATGACAAAAATATAAAAAATATTTTGGAAAATCATGGTGAAGAAAAATTAAAAACCTGTCAGTTTGTAGATTCTTATATTGTATATAGGACTATCGGAAATAAATAAGATTTGTCTTTCAAAAACTGCACCTATCCTATTTCGGAAATGTGGTCGCCCTACCGATATCGTCTCACGATTCCGCGCCGTACAATAGCCGGTATAAAACTAGAATGCGCACTGAAATCCGCCGGCACCGCCGTTACAGAATCCACTTTATGTTTAATGAACTTATATTTAAACCTTTACTTATCGGGACGATTTACAAGTCTATGGTCTAAAATTCCTAACGCCATAATAATCTATACTATAATAAGTTATGTTTAGGTCATACATTTGTAAATGATTTTTATTTGACGCCTACTCTAATTTGATTGACATAAGGTAAGTCGGAACAAGCTCGCCTTATTATCTGACGTGATATGACGACATGAAAAGGTCAAAGGTTAGCTGTGCCATTGGGAAATTGTTATTTGAGAATATTCCGAGTAAATTCCTATTGCTCCTGGAAATATTCTCAAAAGAAAGCTGAGAATATACAAAACTGAGCTTTTCTATTTGCCTCTCCGATCGTCCGTCAGTCTTTCTGTCCGTCTGTCACGGGTCTGTATCTTTTGAAGTGATGTGAATACTATGGCCGCTCATACTAATAATAAAAACAAAATTTAAAAATGTTATATATATGTTTATAAAACATTTTTTTTTTATATATATTTCCAAGTCTTAGGAGTATTCCCGATAACGTTCCTCGGAATTTTCCCTCCTTAAGTTTTACCGAGAACGGCATCATGCCTAGGGCACGCTCCCGGATGTAATTTTGTATGGCGAAATCCGGGAATTCCCGGTTCCGGTACTGGATTTGTATAGAAAGTTAGTAACGGGAGCACACCCTAATCACGACTCGTGATTGAGATTAGTTTAACAATATGACTCCAACAAATAAAACAAAAATGTAAAAATTATGTATATTTATTATACAAACTTACAAATGTATGAGATCTTAAATTTAATCAACTTATAATAAAATTAAATAGTAGTTTATGTGACTGTACATAATGAAGGGTATTAAACACGAGTGTGGGTTTATGAAACGCGCCGAAGGCAAGTTTCATAATAACATCACACGAGTGTTTTAATACCTAATTATGTACGGTTACATACACTACTTTATCTAGCCACATATCATAGGCCTCAATGATGCATTCAGGAGTCGCACATTACGACAAATATTACCCGGTAATAGCGGCAATGAAGTTTTCTGGCAGCTGTCATAGTTTTTTTTAATTCAGAGACAAACTAGAGTTGGCCCCAACTATCATATCGTTCGATATCTTACTACGTGCGACATTTATCAAATTTGATGCAAATTGACAATTCATTTCGAACTAAACGTCATCTCGACTGATATTAGAATAGAGGTCAAATCAAATTTCTTTGTTTTTCAAAGATGCTCGAAATTTGAATAAATAATATTATCGAAATCGATGTTATTATTTAGCAATAATAACATTTTCACAGATAAGAAATTTGTGCTAATGAAACAGTCTATTTTTATGGTGGTCATAATGTGCGGTTCTTGAACGCATCATGGAGAGTTTATGATATTTGGATAGATAAAATATATAATTATCCTGTTAGAGTCACATTGTTATACAATAAGTTGAAAAGTAAAAAAAATGACTTTGGAATGGATTGAAAAATAAATACTACTATTCGTACATAAGCAATAGAGCACAAGATCTTTATAACTTCCTTTCCAATTTCCAAATATAATTATGGTTGCTCAAAAATTCAATTTATAATAAAATAATTAATAGGTTTATATATCCCATGGAATTAAATCAAAAAAATACGAGACGATAATTAGAATCCAAATTATAATGAGGGAAATTTATAATATGATATGAAATAGTAAAACAAAATTTACATTATTTTCAAACTATTCCTGTACAAACTAACTATTCGAGAAAATTATTATAAATAATATTTAAAAAATAAATGTCTTATTGTGCTTTCAACTAAATTATCTGTAATACCTACTCGACGCAAGTAAGTATAGAAATCCTAAATCTAAATTGCATTGTCATAAATGTCAACCATAATATACCTAGTGCAAAAATCCACGATTTTCTATCACAGCAAAAGTGTCATACCTACGTTTAAGTGTGTACCATGGATCGAGTATCGACTCGAATGGACTTTGTGACAATGCGCAGATCTCAGCGAGTTCTCAACCGATTTTAAAAACTTTTCTTTTAAAATGCACAAATTAATAAAATCGCTAGGTCGTGACGAAGAGAAAATTTCGAAAAAATAAAATTAAAAAAAAACTCCGCTGCAATCTATGGTGCAAGCTTAGCCGGTGGCTGACTCTGCATCGACCTATTAGTACATTACGTAACAAGGGTGGTAAACGAGGAATTACAAACGAGTGTCTATTAGAAGCCCGAAGCCGAACGCGAGGGCTTTAATGATACGAGTTTGGAACTCCTTTACCACCAGTCACGTACGACGTTTTTCATCACACTTTGGAGGAAACAAAACAAAAGTACATAGTAGCAATCAATACCAGAGTTCATTACCACCTTAGGGCGTAATATACGACTTACCGCACTAGGACGTAATATACGTTTTACCGCACGGTTTTCTAGCATGTAAACCCTTAGTGTGATAAAAATTACTTACCACCCTAGGGTGTAATTTACGATTTACCGCCCGAAACCTATGGCTCCCCGACCTACAACACACCCGGCTCAAATGTCCCTAGAATGCCAGCAGCATTGTCCCACTACATAGCTATCTGCAGGCTAACATGTCTTGCCTTCCTTTGACGCTCCAAGATCACCCGTCTTGTTCGCACGGTATATAAAAGAAAGAGACTTTGCAGTGCAACTAAGAGTCGCGTGTCACTACTGTCCTAAGGGTGCTCAGCCATAAGTCAGAGTGGGAAACGCAGCCCTAGTCTTAATCGCACCTTAAATAGGTTGTGATTCTAAATTTAATATTCTCTAAGATAATTGACACATACAGTTCGAGACCATGAACGTAATATCACGTTTGAAACGTCGAGGTGATTAAATAATCACATTTTTGAACACGACTTTTAGGGTTCCTTAATCAACTAGGAACCCTTATTAGTTTTGCCATGTCCGTCTGTCCGTCCTCGGCTTAGTACTAGAAAGCTGAAATTTGGTATGAGTATGGTTATGTATCACGCCGACAAAACGGTAAAATAAAAAGTAAAAAAAAATATATTTTCGGGTACCTCTCGAACACCTAAAGTGGAGGTGATTTTTTTTTTCGTTTTAACACTAGTGTGTGAGGTGTCGTTGAATAGGTCTTTTAAAAATAATAGGGGTCTCCAAACATTGTTTTTTGATAAAGTCAGCAGTTTTAAAAATATTCGCTCCGAATATAAAAAAATATAGCGCCCCCCCCCCCCCCCCCCCCCCCCCCCCACGGGTCAAAAAATTATGGGAAAATTCATGAACATGAGGCCTTTTAAGTATTTTCAAAGAAAACTATATTGAACAAAATCGGTTGAGCCGTTTTTGAGTTATCGCAAAATTTCATAATTTTCTTAAAAGGACGTAAGTTGACTTCCGGAAGGTATAATAAGTAATTACAGTTACTCTGGCGTTTACGACCTTTTATAGAGCTTGAAATCTTTCTACTAACTTAAGTTTATTGTGAAGGATGAGCAACTACGGAACCCTACACAGCGTGGCCCGACATGCTCTTGGCCGGTTTATAAATATAACAAGGCCTTTTTGGACGGAAATTTATTACAAATGAAACTACCTATTTCCCACACAAAACCGATTTCTCAAGAACTTTTCTGACCGAAAAATACCTGTTCCAATTACTCCAAATTCTGACAATAATAATTAGGATAGAAAAAGCAAAATGTAGATGGCGCCACATCTAAAAAACAGTTGAAAAATAATTCTCTTATTTCAATTTGTGATTAATTATTGCTTTTCATTAGTAAATATAAGTATTAGTTTAAATATATATATATATTATTGTAAGGCGCCTTTAGCGCTCAACCATATCTTATTGTCAATATTTTACAATAATTGTTTTATTGCTCTTACACCGCGAGCATTCGCCTGTAATGTAGGAGAAAGGGTATAGCCGTGTTTGTATGGGGCATCGGCCCCAGAAGCCAAATCTTATTTCGATCATTTCTGAGCATCATCGAAATTTTATTTCGATGATGCTCATAAATGTTATTTTTATTCGATTCTTGTACGAGTAGTTAGGCATATTAAGTCCAACAAGTCCTTTTTGTATGAAAGTCCTTTAATCTCAAATAAGTGAAATGTAAATTTCTTTTGAGAGTAATAAAATTCTTTAACCCGAACAAATACCTACTTAAAATAAAGCTCGTATCTCAGTATCAATCAACAAACTAGATACGAGGTTTTGAAAATAACTGTCTGAAAAATTGTCACCAGGCGATAAGTTTGTTTGATTTTGGATATGTTGATCCAAGTGAATGTTTTTGAAAAAAATATATATTATAGAATATTAGTTTATACATAATATAGCTAAAATTGGTGGGTGTCCCTATCTAGAAATTATAAAAAAAAAATTATTGAAAAATTGAAAGTGAAAATTTCACTACTTATAAGGATATTTGGAAATCCATTTTTTTTTAAATAATACATCTTTATTACCTACATAATGTGTATAAGTTACAAAAAAATCTATTGAGTAGTTTAGATAAAATAAAATAAAAACCAATTTTCGTTTTTTTAAATTTTCTCATAAACCTGAAGTATTTCATGGTCCTTTTTTTGTAAAAAAGCATCTTACATCTGGGCTAATATATTAGCAAAACGACAATCGATTTGGCTTCTGGGGCCGATGCCCCATACAAACACGGCTATACCCTTTGTTTGTTTTTGATACATTACATGCCAATGCTCGCGGTGAGGCACCCTAAAATGTAAGTTTTAAAATTATTACCTCATTCCATCAATCTATGTAGAAAGAAGCCAATAAAAACAAACAAGACAGCCAGAAAAATATAAACTAGCGATACGCACATGAGTTGCTCCTCCTTCCGCCATTGTTTCGTGCGCTGTGTACCCTGTTGAAAAAATAACTAAATAAGTATATTAAGGAACAATCTTACACAAATCGACCTAGTCCAAACTAAGCAAAGCTCGTACTATGGGTACTAGACGACGATATACATAAAATATAGTTAACATCCATGACCCAGGAACAAATGTTCGAGTTCATCACACAAATATTTGCCCCGGCCGGGATTTGAACCCGGGACCGCCGGCTCAGTAGGCAGCTGTACTACAAATTCAAATTCAAATCTTTTATTTTGAATTATTGCAATCCATATAATAACTACAAACTGCGCCAACCACGTCGACTAGCATTAATATGTAATATATGTATGTATGTTTTATGAACTTTCAAAACGCTCCGACAGTACGAAATTTCAAAGAAAAATAATGCTATGACGTCACACACTTGATAAGTTGGCCTCCTTATTTTTACTAGGTACTTGGGCATTTAAAAATCGCCAAAAACTCAAAGCAATCATACAATAGATGTTTTCTGTGTGACACATATTTTATAGTGGTAATTATAAAACTACAGGAAAGTACAAGTACAGTTACAAGCTGGGATAGTAAACTGTGCAAAATCGACTGAAATGACGTATGACAACCAGTGACGACCAACGAATTTGCTCGCATTTTACGGACCCTGATTATCACGAACCTCGGTGATGATATTTCTAAACTTGGCGTACGGGACGAGCGTGATCCTGGAATGTTTCGCGAGGGTCCGCATCACGTCGCGAGCCTGGTCGCGCCGCGACAGCGCTACGAAGGCTGACGTGTCGTCCAGGAATTGAACTAGTACTTGACCTGTCAAACAAAGTACGACTAAAAAAACAAGCGAAAAAAAAGATGACAGAAAATGTTGTAGAATAAGTACTAGATTACTGCAGACGCTGGGAACGAAGTGCTTGCCGGGTGAGTAGAATAGTGATACAAAGCCGGCAAGCCCTTTTCACTAAGCAGCTAAGGCATGTATAGTGCTTTTCTCAAACAAGGAAATGTCGTTCTTATGATCGTGGTAATAGAACGCGAAACACGTCTTTGTATAGCAATTGTTGAAGATTCGTTCTAATTTCAAATTAGAGGTCAATAAAGGAATTTCATACACCATTATTGGCCGTGGCCAACAAAGAGATTGTCTTTTGTTCCAGTGGGGTTTATTTCTTTTATTGATAATCTATGGCATACTGCCAATAAAAAAAAAACGTACTTTGTGCATGTATATTTACGTTTTATTTCTTATATTTAACTAGATTATTCAATTAGATTAAAACAGATATTCAATAAAATAAACAAGGAATCACGTTTATTGTTAAAAAATATAACAATATCTAATTAATAAGGTGTTGTCATTTTTCAATAAATAGAATCATCTTAACATTTGGTGGCAAAAACATTAACCCAAACAGCTTAAAAAAATAAATTTGAAAAAAGAAAAAGTTGGCGGGTATAGTAAAAATAATATATCAATATATAAGTTGAACATTTGTATTATTTCCTTGGATTTATTTGAGAGAAGCACTATACAAGCCTCGGCGCGAACAGGGATTGTCGGCCTCTGCAGTAATGTACTATTTCTCAAACATATTCAATGAAATAAAAAATACACCACACAAAAAAAAATATAATTCAGCCGTTTAACCTGCTCATAAACCCAGACGCCATGTTCAAAACAGGCTCGGATATATATTTTTATTATTTTAGCTTTCAATTCTGTATGAAAATCCTTTACAGTTCTCTCAAGTTGTTTCACCCGATGCGTGATATTTCGAATCCAGCTATAACGCACGTTTGAGAACATAACTATAACTATTTTTTTTGGTTAGTCACGAAATCCAGATATACAAGATTTGATAGAGAAAGCATGCAAAACGAACTATTTTGTCAAAAAACATTAGGCACATCTGTACGCAACAATCCTTATTTAACGGATTTATATTGAAGATTCGAAACATACTTTCTTACAGTAAATAGATTGGAGATAGGTTTCGACCTAGGGTTATTATTGTAGAAGATAACCTTACCGAAAGGGCTGAACAGCTGGTTGATCTCATTCCGCTGCCACTCCATAGGGAACGTCAGGTGGAACACGTGGTCTCTGGACGGGGTGGCTGTGGACAAGATCACGCAATCAGGGACTTAACCGATTTCGTTACAAATGGGAGGTTCTCGGTTGGGGGCAATCATCTACATTTACATAAACATGATGTTCCTACACCAGACGCTGCCTACCATCGCATGATGACATTGTTTTTATGTGTGGATCAACTTTTTCTTACCGTTATTCTGTCTGTGACCCAGGGGAAAATAGTGATTAAATTTCTAAGAAAAGTGTTGCTACTTGATATTACTGGTATTGTCAAGAGATAGTCTACATAAGAATGGGCTTATACCTGCTTAAATTACAAAGATTTTGCTAAATGTAACCATGGAAAATCGTAGTTTTAACAAATGGCCCAGGGGCATCACCATGGCAACGAGTAGCAGAAAATAGTTGATTGATCCTTATGTTTTCAATCGATCCATTTTTTTATTCTGATCTAATGTCTGTATGCCGGGCTGAGGGTCTCTCTCGCAATCCCTAACGTTTGTCCTACAATAATTTGCTCTAATATCTTGGTCCTAAACACTTTTTACCAAACTAGGGGCGCTCTGTTTCGCCTCTCGATGGCTGCCCACAAAACTGCTGCTTTTCGGGGCAGTTTTAGATACGCTGCTACCAAGTGCTGGAACAATTTGCCTCCACCTATCAGAAACTCTATATCTGTTGACAGTTTTAGACGTAATTATAAAGTATATCTGATATCTTTACAGAAATCTCAGTGCACCTGAGCGGCGTGTCTACTATTTTCTTAGCAATCAAAGAGACAAATTGTATTTATTTTTGTACGTGTGCCTCATATTAAAGTAATTTAATTTGTACTAATAATATTACATATACATTACTAGGTAAGATGAATTATATGTTTTAATAGTATTTAAGCTGTCTTAGCCCAATGTTCTCTGTGTGTGGTCGTTTTGTCACCAACAAGGTACTGGCTGAAAATCAGCGTTGCGGCCTGCGGGCTGCAGCACATGCTGAGCCTGGCCCTTTTTGCTTGCACACGGCTCAAATCTGAATGTTTTTGTTTTTGTTTGTACTACTGTGTTCGTGTGTTTGCAAATAAATATTTCTTTCTTTCTTTCTTTCTTTTTACCTAACGATTATTTGCCATAATACTCATGTGTCATAACGCTGTTCTTGTCATAAAACTCAAAATCCATAATATAAAAGGACCTATGCACTAATCTATTCTGTCCTAATATTGGAAGACCTATGTTTGTTTGACATATTACAACTCATAAGTCCTAAATATGAAATGCGTGATTTAGGTACGACGACGAGCGAAGCGAGGAGGTGTAATAGGAAGTACTGCGAAGCGAGCGAAGAGAACGTACAGCGGTAGCGGCCGGCGAAGCGTCAGAACAGAGTATATTTATACCTCGCGTTAAAAGAATACCTACGTCCATTTTGGTGCATAACATTTTGGGGCAATGGTGTTAGGATATTTGATACTTATGGCATAAAAAAAATGTATATGTAATCGTTAGGACAAATAAGTTAGTACACAAAATATTAGAGCAAATAAGTATTATATTCTCTAGTTCACTGTGAATAGTGATTCTATAACAAACGGAGTACGTACGGTCGGCCCGTTTATGTTCATATACGGCGAATACGCAGCCTTGGGCAGGAACAGCCTGTTGAGGACGGGGTGCCGCCCCTGCTAGCCGCGCATGCGCGCCACGTGCGCGCGCATCTTCGGGTGGCGAATGCGTCCTACCCTGCCTTGAGGGACTTTTGGTGGGATACTGTGTAACTACAACCCCAAAAACGTAGAAAACGACAACAATGACGAAATTTATCAAAATAGTGATGCCCGTCATCTTTAAATGACAGGAAGGACATCATCCTTAAATCTGCGCCCCTCAAAACGTAGAAACCTATACCCATGTCGAATTTCACAAAAAAATGCCAGCGTCGCCATCTTGAAATCAAAAACGTGTAGATGAATATTGTGTACTCACGGTCAGGTCCATCCATGTTCATAAACGGCGAGTCCTGATACGCGGTCTTGGGCAGGAACAGCTTGTTGAGGAAGGGTCGCAGCAGCGCGTGCGCGGCGCACTGCTCCTGCTCGCCGCGCATGCGCGCCACGTGCGCGCGCATCGCCAGGAAGCACAGCCCGGTCGCGAACGCGTCGTAGCCCGCCTCGTGCGACTTGTCGTCCGAGAGGGTGTAGCCGCGGCCTTCCGCCGACCCTGGGATATGTTTCATATTCATCATCACCATCATCATTTTTTTTTTTTATTTAATCTTTATTGCACAAAAGAAAACTTATCGTACAAAAGGCGGACTTAATGCCATGAGGCATTCTCTACCAGTCAACCTTCGGGCAAAGCAGATAAATTGTGGGCGGTGCAACTAACTTAAACAAATTTTAATAAATAATATTTAGATAAATACATATATTCATATAATATATACACATATAAATAAATACAGATGAAACATACTAATCAGATAACCTAAGAATTCACAACTCTGCTAGCGTAGAGGTCACGCAAACATTTTTTGAAAGCGCATTTGTTCGGAGCTTGTTTGATCTTGAGGGGAAGGCGGTTCCAGAGACGGGAAACTTGGACGGTGAACGATTTGGACATAAAACCAGTACGGTGACGAGGGATGGAGAGAGACAGATCATCAGCATCATAATAATCATAATAAATATCCGACAACCTCACACAAATCAATCTAGTCCCACAGTAAGCTCTAGTATAAGCTTGTGTTATGGACACTAGACGATGATTACCATACTTATTTTTTATTAAAGCAGGAACGTCTGCTAACGTAAACTAAATGTTTACAAATGAAGCGAAAATTTAAAAATTTAATGATTCGGACAGGATTCGAACCTGCGTTTCCAACGGCTTTCCGGGCCAACACTGGCGTCCTCCCAATTGGACCACCGAATCAGATGTCAGAGCCATTGAATTTTTCAACCAGTTGCTTCGATCGATTCTTCAGTTGTTTTGATGATTACCATACTTATATAGATAAATACATACTTCAATACAAATAACATCCATGACCCAGGCACAAATGTTCGAGTTCATCACTCAAATATTTGCCCTTGCCGGGATTCGAACCCAGGACCGTCGGCTCAGTAGGCAGTCGCTTAACCACTGCGCCAACCGCATCGTTCTCATCATCATCATCATCATCGTCATCATCATCATCATCATCATCATGTATGTATTTACAGAAAATTATAATGTGGGTCTCTTCAAGGTAAGAGTAAATATGCTATTACTGAACCGGCGAGCTACATCCTCGACCCCATAGTCACTAACCATCAGGTGATAGTCTGAGCCTGAGCTCAATCGCCGGTCAGTTTATGAATAAAAAAAATCGTCATCGTATCAGCCGATAGACGTCCACTGCTGGACAAAGGCCTCCTCCAACGTTCTCCATAACGATCGACCTTGCGTCGCCCTCATGTACTTTCTTTCCGCGATCCAAACAGGTCAACGGTCCACCTTATTACGGGCACGCTGCGTCTTCCGGTCCGCAGTCACCACTCAAGAACCTTTCTGCACCAACGGCCAGGTTTTTAATATTATCAATCTATTCAGGAGTTAGAGTAGCGGAAAGGTTAATGCGCTGGACCGGCAATCCAGAGGTACCGGGTTCGATTCCCAGTCTCTTCCACCAGGTAACTCATTTCAATTTTTCTTTGAGCTTTGATCTTTGTATCAATGGTTTAATACAAAAATTGTGGTGTTTACATTAAAGAAATGACACATTACATGTTTCAAAAAGTTATAGAACATTAACTGCTGTGTAATCTTCAACTTACCGACCGTGGGCAGTCCGAACGGCGGCTCTGACAACGTGGCTAATAGATGCAGCAACACGCTGGAGTTGACTTTGTCTTTGAATGGTGGCAGGCTTGACATATACTTCGTGTCTAGCAAACTGTAAAGAGGAAAAAACAATTGTAACTAACATGACAATTATCGTAACTTATAATTAAGTATAAATAAAACTTCGACCAAATCGAAATAGTAAGCAATCTGTTCTATGGTACCCAAAATAAGTATATAGTTTGGCAACATTGTTGATATTTTCATTTATATGGTTTAACCTCTCGTATGCAATGTCAAAAATTTGCTGATCAAATTGAAATTACCTGATATTTTTAAGTAAGGTTCAAATGCCCCGCACGGATCCGTGCCTAAGCATAGAAGGGGTTAAAGCAAAATAAATTCACTTAAAGAATGTTAAAGAGCTTTACCTAGGGAACATGCAATACATGATTGAAGCAAACTTGGTGCCAGCGACTGGAAGAAGTGGTTGAGCGTGTGGAGGATGTCTAACAGCATGTTATGCCCGACCACCAACTTGTCTACAACGTTCATTTACCTGGGGAACATGCAGTGTGTGAACTCCTTAAAGGACGCGTAGTCAGGTGGCAGCGGCTGGAAGAAGTGGTTGAGCGTGTGGAGGATGTCTAACAGCATGTTGTGCCCGACCACCAACTTGTCTACAACGTTCATTTACCTGGGGAACATGCAGTGCGTGAACTCCTTAAAGGACGCGTAGTCAGGTGGCAGCGGCTGGAAGAAGTGGTTGAGCGTGTGGAGGATGTCTAACAGCATGTTGTGCCCGACCACCAGCTTGTCAATAACAGTCATTTACCTGGGGAACATGCAGTGCGTGAACTCCTTAAAGGACCCGTAGTCAAGGGGCAGCGGCTGGAAGAAGTGGTTGAGCGTGTGGAGGATGTCTAACAGCATGTTGTGCCCGACCACCAACTTGTCTACAACGTTCATTTACCTGGGGAACATGCAGTGCGTGAACTCTTTGAAGGTGGCAGCGGCTGGAAGAAGTGGTTGAGCGTGTGGAGGATGTCTAACAGCATGTTGTGCCCGACCACCAGCTTGTCAACAACAGTCATTTACCTGGGGAACATGCAGTGCGTGAACTCTTTGAAGGACGCGTAGTCAGGGGGCAGCGGCTGGAAGAAGTGGTTGAGCGTGTGGAGGATGTCTAACAGCATGTTGTGCCCGACCACCAGCTTGTCAACAACAGTCATTTACCTGGGGAACATGCAGTGCGTGAACTCTTTGAAGGACGCGTAGTCAGGGGGCAGCGGCTGGAAGAAGTGGTTGAGCGTGTGGAGGATGTCTAACAGCATGTTGTGCCCGACCACCAGCTTTTCAATAACAGCCATTTACCTGGGGAACATGCAGTGCGTGAACTCCTTGAAGGACACGTAGTCAGGGGCCAGCGGCTGGAAGAAGTGATTGAGCGTGTGGAGGATGTCTAAAAGCATGTTGTGCCCGACCACCAACTTTTCCTGGAAACAATCATCAAAATTAGGTTTTTGCAATATCATATTTATTGCTTGTAATATTTTTTTAGAAAAAAGTAATGACAGGGACATGCGTAATGCCTAGCCTACTGTCTGCCTTGGTAATATAAAACAAAAACGTTTAGTCTAGACTTCTAGAGCCATATTTCCTAAAGAAAACAAGGAACAACAATTATACGAGAAAATACAGCTCGGTCACGCTCTTAAGGCTGCGTTTCCATCAAAGATATGCGAGGATGCGTAGCGAGGGACGCGTTTTGTTAACCAATAGAATCAGCTGCGCTGAGCGACGATAAATAAATGAAGGTTATTCCATTGGTTAACAAAAACACATTCCTCGCCACGCATTCTCGCACATCTCTGGTAAACACGCAGCCTAAGGGGTAGCTTTACGAAACGAAAGCTGCGGTAAACTTACTGACTGGCTGATCATCCGGGCCACCTTGGAGAACCCGACGGCGTCCTCAAACTCCTCCCATTCTTTATCCTTCTTCATGGCCTCGCGATCCAGCGCTGCGTTTTCTGGAGTTAATCGAGTCACTTTCAAAAGTCTGAAGGAGAAAAAAATGATGAATATTACAGGGAGAAGTGAAAGCGATCTAAAGCTTGTCATACATAATACTTAGTGGGCAACTATGGACGTCCATCTCTGACACCCTACGCTAGTGCAAGATGCAATTAATGGCTGGCCACAAATTGCAGCCAAACATGGCCCCTTTCGAAGCCCCGTTATAACTCACTTTATGTATGTACATAATATGTACATACGTAAACACTTTACTGCATATAAAAACAATTTAGCATTGTAATTTAAGATAGTAAAAGTCAAACGTATTTCATCGCATATTTCTTTGCTATGCATAAAATGTAATATGACTGTATGGAACAAACGAAGACATAGACCTTAACACGTTGTACTAAGATCTATATTAGTTTACAAATGTACAAAAAAAAAATTAAATTAATATTACAGCTGTTTATTTCTTAAAAAATATTTTTAGTTTTACAGAGCTTAGAGAAAATCTTTAACTTATTAAGATTATATTACTAAGCATACCACTAGGTATAGGCTCATACCTGGGTCATTCTAAAATTCGTTGCAGAAAATCGTTCATAGAAAAAACAACTCTGTTACCACCAAATACCACTATGTTACCGTTTAAAAAACCGAAATATTAATAATTTATACGAAATTAATAATAAGGTGTGGAAATGATGATGATCCTTGTTTTATTGAATTAAAAACTTGTATAAATTTTACATATATTTGAACTAATTTTATAAAAACAAACTTTTTTTTCGTTGGGACAAGTTTATCTGCAACGAATTTTAGATTGACCCACCTATTCCCCTAGTATCTAGGATTCTGAGTACATATTACTATATGTACTCAGAATCCTAAATACACTTATGTATATTTATGATTCTATATTTTTATTACTTAACATGTTTTTGACAATATGTTTAATATACCCTGGTTTATTTAAGTTATTTATGATACCATCCATGACATGAGTGGGGAATCCATTCAGTGTATGAGGTAACAGGTTTGTCCATACTCTTTTACCATATATGTTAGTGTTACTATCCTCCAGTCTTCTCAGTCTGGTCGGCCTCTCATACCTGGTTAAATCTCCCACCCTGTCTTTATATTCTAGTATTACAGCTAATTTCACTTTATCATATATATTTAAGACTCTACAGTGACTAAACAGGTTGTCATAGTTGTTTCTGTACTTATGTTTAATTTTCAGTGGCACAATGGCTTTCAGGAGCTTGATTTGCAGGTTATATATACGTTGCAGGTACGTTTTGAACGTTCTGCCATAGCTAGATAAACCATAGTTAATGACAGAATCCGCCATGGCCATGTAAAAGAGTCGAAGAGTATTATAAGGCATCTTATTTTTAATTATGCTAATGTTGCAGAGAATTGCTCGTAGCTTATTACATACATTATCAATATGGTTGCCCCAGTTGAACCTTGAACCTATTATCAATATTTAAACCCAGGTATGTATGATGTGTTACTACTTCTAGGGATTCACAGTTACAGGTGAGGTGAGTAGCGTGTAGGCATGTATGTTCATGAGCCACGATTCTAGGTACCAAATTAGTTTTTATGTATGGCGAGTGCACAAGCATTACCTTGGTTTTTTCAATTATTAGTGTATTCGTTTGTACCTATTAAAATTGCAAGTCCAGCACTTTTAGCACAACTGTGACACGCGAGAAATATTACCTGTCTCTATCTTTACAGTAATGTGAGAGAGTGACGGGCGATGCTATGTCCCTCGACAAGAGTCGCGAAGCCAAGTTCTGCTAAGCGGGCAAAGTTTAGTAAGTGTGAGATAAATTGATTTGCTTAATAATTATTTTTGGACATTCCTATACGATTTATTTTATTTATTTATTATTCCAATAAGTTACACAGAATTACAGTAATAAAACCAAGGTACTGTGAACTACAAAAATACATATAAACAAGACTTTAGACTAGTTAGATTTAGGCGACACTACGGTGCCCGTGGGGTCGTCTGATCTGCCCGTCCAGCACAACTATGCTACATAGCATCATCAGTCACTCTCTCACAGTACTGCATAGAAAGAGATAGGTAATATTTGCCGCGCGAAAAAAATCCGTGTCACAGTTGTGCTAGAGGTACTGGTGTAGAATTTGGCCATGATATGGTATCATAGTAGAGTAGATATAAATAAGGCAAAGTAGGAAATATAATTACCTGTTTTTATTTTCCAGCACTTTGGTTTCCACATAGGCCTCCCCCTTGAACCTGGCTCCTAGCTCCTGGAACAGCAGCCGCCGGATGAACGCGTTGCAGCGGTCGATCTCCATCTCCTCATCTTTGCTGTCATCGAGGAACTGCCGAACTCTCTTGCTAGAAATAACCTCAATAAGTCATTTTTAGGGTTCCGTACCCAAAGGGTAAAAACGGGAACCTATTACTGAGACTTCGCTGTCCGTCCGTCCGTCCGTCCGTCTGTCACCAGGCTGTATGTCAAGAACGATGATAGCTAGACAGTTGAAATTTTCACAGATGATGTATTTCTATTGCCGCTATAACAACAAATACTAAAAATAAAATAAAATAAATATTTAAGGGGGGCTCCCATACAACAAACTTGTTATAGATTATGGTACGGAACCCTTCATGCGCGAGTCGGACTCGCACTTGCCCAATTTTTGAGACACACTTCTATTGCCGACTGTACTTTGTTGCACAAATGTTAATTTGTCGTCAAAACAAATCGAATAATCCCAGAGACCAGATTTGAGTGCAGTTCTTTTTAAAAGAAAGTCTTCTCTGTTTAGAGAATTCTTATCAATGTCTATGTATGATAAACCAAGAAATTCTTTTCTTTCATTTGAACTTCCTTGAGAACTAATAGAACTAATTACAGGATCTCAGCCAATTTTCAAGCTATGAATTCAAAATTTTGTAGCCCCACCCATTAAATTAGGGTCTCAGGATGACAAGTAACTTGTATTGTAGTATATGGAGTGTAGAGGAGGAGGAGCAACATATTTATAAATTCAAAAGTGTAACTTAATTATGCGTTTTTTCATCCAGGGCCAGTGACTCAGCGTATGGGTCATGCTCAAACAGTCGCGCAGGGCCAGTGACTCGCATGTGAGTCATGACAAAATCCAAATTAAAAAAAAAAGGAATCTTACTATGACTTGATAGTATTAGTATAATAGCTACCTGGCTTCAGAAACGGCGATCTATTTAGCGTTCGCGCCGGGGTCATGACCAATACGTTGAGTCACTTGTTTTAGCAAAAAAATGGTTGTATGGTGGCCTGGCGTATAGTGTACGGTCGACGGCGCTTGGCCGTGAATGGGTTAAGAGGCCTTATTCCTTTTAAAATGCTGATTATTTAGGTATTTTTATCTGTGATCAAACATATTTCTTAACATATTATTGATGTTACTACCTAGGACAGGGCTATTTAGATTTATTGGTATATATTTGAAACCTACAGTTTGAATTTTTCATTGATAATTTTTGGTTCAAAAACTACTCGAAATTGACAAAATTCACGCGGAAAATTAGTTTTTTCAACTTATTTTCAACTGCACACGATGAAAGCATGAAATAGCTATGTTGCTAGGATTCGGGGAAAAGTATTATTCAACTCAAAAATTTGGTGAAATTGTCAACAAATTTGTCATAATATGAAAATAATTAAATTTTTAAAAGGAATAAGGCCTCTTAAAGGAACTATGTAGGAATTACTCTGGTCACCTAAAATATTAAAATTTTCAATTCTAACAACTTGAAATTTTGTCATACATCTGCATTAGAATTTAAATATTAAATAATAAATAAAATAAATATTAAGGGACAATCATACACAAATCGACCTAGTCCCAAACTAAGCAAAGCTTGTACTATGGGTACTAGACGACGATATACATAATATATAAATACATATATAGATAACATCCATGACCCAAGAACAAATATTTTGCACAAATATTTGCCCCGGCCGGGATTCGAACCCGGGACCGTCGACTCAGTAGTACTATTTACTGCTTACCGCTGGAAATTTCCTCAAATATTCTCCTACTAGCTTTTGCCCGCGACTACGGCCGCGTGGAACTTGGAAGTATGGATGGATGTGTAAGACCAGAATTTAAGTAATCAGGTCAATGAATTATTGGTAACTGTGAGATAGGTAGGTTTAAAGAAACATAAGTAAAACCCCTAGTAGTAACCAGTTTGAATAAATATTACATAGGTATTTAAAATGTGTAACAGAAACAAAACAAAAGCCTATTCGAACCGCCTCCAACTACATGTAAGTTTCTCACCTATAAAACTGCACTAACATTCTTTGTTCTTCTTGGTGGTCTATAACTACCTCCACATCAAATTTCATCTATACCTTCCCTCCTACACTCCATATTGAGGCGTTTTAAGCTTGTAATTAAGGTTACACATAAAAACGGCCATGACCAGTGACGCTCTTACCATATATCTTCAATCTGTGGTTTGTTCTCCTCCGGCACGGGGATATTAGTGGTCTCATTGGTGTAGAGCTTTTGCCGCTCTGTAAGCTTGTCTCGGAGGTGACTTTCTGTCGGCTCTGTCATGTAAGGGATTCCTGAAATAAGTCCTCTAATCTAAAAATACATCAATGTCACATTATAAGTTTGATATTTCAAAATTTTTGGTTATATGTACATGATTGTTCTAAAATTTGTTTAGTTTAGTACTATCACTTTTTTTAATAGGAATACTAGCCGCGCCCTGCGGTGTTACCAGCTCATCCTACAGGAATAAGACTTTTTCGGGATAAAAAGTAGCATATATACATATGTGTTCATTCAGGGTGTCATCTACCTCCATTCCAAATTTTATCCTAATGGGTCTAGCCATTTGAGTGTGAAGAAGTAACAAACATACTAACACACTCACAAACTCTCGCCTTTATAATTTTAGTGTGATTTCTAGGCATCAAACTTCTGATAGCATGGTAAGACTTGAGAGAGATATGGAGCCTATATTAATAATAATAATAATTCCTTATTTGCAGATAACTATTATCCATACATTCATAACTTTTAGTAAGAATAACTTATACCTAAAATTTATATTTTTTATATTAGTTTAAAAATAAATACGTTACTACATTAAAACAAAATTCCATCAAAATAACAATAAAAGACAAATTACACATTACAAACACCATGAACAAATGTAAAATTAATTAATTTAAAAATGAATAAAATGAAATAAAATAAAAGGCTCCTTATCTGTTCAAAAATGCTGATTGTTTTAGAAATTTTTCTCTATGATCAAACATGTTGCTTAACATAATTATTCTCAATGTTACTACTTAAAACAGGGCTATTGCGATGTATTGGTATATATTTGAAACCTCCTGTTTGAATTTTTCATTGATAATTTTTGTTTCAAAAACTACTCGAAATTGTAAAAATTCCATTAGAAAACTGGTTTCATCAACTTATTTTCGACTGCATGCAATGAAAGCAAGAAATAGCTATGTTACTACTAGAATTCATTGACAAGTATTATTCACTTTAAAAAGTTAGTTGAAATTATCAATTTATTTGTCATAATATGAAAAAAAAAAATTTCAATTGTTTAAGGCCTCTGAACATTAAAATGTGTTTATTATGTACAGCAGTTGAAGTTATTTTTAATTGAAGATTTATTTTCAAAATACCAGGATAAAGCTAATGGTAATCAGAAGATTACATTTTAAAGTTAATAAAAAAGAGGCATATGTTTTTTATTGCTGACTGCTTTTTTACATTAACATGAATGTTAGTGTAAAATGCTGGTCAGGACAAATCAAATGAGCCCTAACATGATGTGTTTATCTTGTGCTGTTTGGGAATTCCTGTTCCTTCCATCTCCATCATCAGATCATATCCAAGATGCCAAATTATTGTACTGTCATGTGAACTACACACACATACTAAATATCATTAGGATATGACAATCAGAAGAGGGTTAAAATTGACTCCCAAGATTTGATTACATTGTAAGTTACATACATACTTACCAATTTACTTAGTCACTAGTGAAGCCAACAAATATTTGTTAAAGATAAAATATAAAACTCACCATCTCGTATCAGCTTATTAAAATCGAATCCTTGCGACGACAGAAAATCCAAACTTGAGCTTTGGCAGAGGAACATTCGTTCCGGCCCCGGGCGGCCGCGGGGGAATAAATAAAAATTATACGCATCATTCATGTACTGCTTAGCCTGCTCGTCCCAGTAGAAGGCGCATAAACCGTACTGTATAAGTAGGAAATCTTTACATCCCGCCAAATACTTTAAGTAGTACTCCGTCGGAGAATCAAACATAGTCACATCAGGGCCACTTAACAAACCCGTAAACTCCGCATCTATCACTAAAAAGTCCGCTTTCTTTATGGACTCACTCACAAGCGGCAGGGATTCCTTAAAATCTGAAAAAAAAAACACATAAATCTCGTAAACACCTTGCACACAAAGCAGAAATGTTTTATAATTTTTTAACGTACTTTTTCGAGTGACTTCCATTTTGCAAGTCCGCTAAACTAATAATTATGTAAATGTAGAATCATTTATAAGTAGATATGTATAGATTTATATCAGTAATAATCAATTAAAAATAATATACAGCGATCTCAGGACAACGCGCGGGTGTCGATAAATGACAGCTGGACTGGCTGTCACACACCATCTGTTTTTTTTGCGTTTTAGCTGTTTGAGCCAACTAGAAATGCAAACGCGATTAAATATGACAATGGTCGTTAATTATCATATTATTTATTTATAGTCTAAATTATTTACTTATTGCTTGCTATTTTGTGTGCGACTCGTATGCCATCAGTCCATCACATGGCCATCACTGATGGAGGGTAAAAAGGAGGAGCGGAATCGTTCGTCGGGGAATTATTATTTTAAGCCTGACCAGAAATACAGGGTGAGCCCTGTAACATGAGCGAAAATTTAAAATATACATCCTATAACCAATCAGTAATGAAGTCCAAATGGTATCAATTAATTAAAATCCATACTAATATTATAAATGCGAAAGTGTGTCTGTCTGTCTGTCTGTCGTCTGTCTGTTACCTCTTCACGCTAAAACCGCTGAACCGATTTAGATGAAATTTGGTATATACATAGTTTCAGTCCCGGGGAAGGACATAGGATACTTTTCATCCCGAATAAATGTAATGTTCCCGTGGGATGAGCGGGTAACACCGCGGGGCACAGCTAGTGAAAAATAAATTTACTGTAATTTTCTAACAAAATTAATCGAGCCAGCAATGTACTACAAATGAGGATTGTCAATAGGGCGCTATTTATAAGATTTATATGGCAACAATTTTGCAACCAATCGCAACCCATTATAGTGACATTAGTTTAAATACCTGTCAGTTCCACTATGTTAACATCGTAAATCGTAACATCATTTCCGACTGTTTTTCGTGAAGTAAACACGCGTACACTTTATTTATAATGTTACTTTCACGACTGTGGATGGTCTTCGGCATTTTCTTTGGATAATCTTAAACATTTGTCTTTTAAAGATATCACCACGAATGACATTGACATTGTTGACCCATCATAAAATCATTGCCACTATTGCCAGTGTAAGAAATTAATTCCAGTGAAATTCCGCAATATGGCGCATCCTCATATATTTCTGGTCAGGCTTTACTGCTTACCGCTGGCACAGATCATACTTATATTCTTTGGATCATAAAATAGTAGCCGCTGGTTACTTTTTCAAATACTCTCCTAGAAAAGATTCCGCTCCTCCATACCTTCTTACCCTCCATAACCAATGAGGTCTGCCTGTCGCGTCTCCGGCCTGACTCGTGGACTCACTTGGCCGCATTCCGAGTTGCTCCATCGACTAGGATTCGTAGGCGTGTTGTTTTCGATGATACCAGGAATAAATAAAACAACTTTAAAAACATAAACATTATGTTTAATTCATCCAAAACAAAGTCTACCACAGTTTGTTGAAATAAAACGTTAATTCACAACATTTTCATCGGTTTATGCGATAATCAGTCATTTTTAATTGCTTACAGTCCTTGAACGTGCGAATGGGATTTGGGTTTGGAAACTGAGAGGCGCTTCTGAATCGCGTAAGCGCGAGCGAGACAGGTATAGAATTCGAATAACATTCTCTCAGCTGACGCACTGTATGTTCATTTATTAGTTCCCAACGTGTCTTACTTCTTACAGCTTTTGAAACAAACTGACATTAAAATTCGATAGCACACAGTTTTAAAGCAGTATCCAGACAAGGGAAACATTGCATGAAATTAAAACATAATATTTTAGACTTAAGGCACACCGGGTGCAAATCTCAAATTATAACTAAAAGTAAATTCTAAGCTTTCAATAACTTCTCAATATGACTAGAGAGCCGCTCGTAGGCCGCCTTGTTTCTGTAAAGTTGAATGTTCGCTTTGACCTTTTTCATCAGCAGAGTTGGATCTACTTCACCGAGGGCAATCAGGGCATCTGAAATAAAAGAAAAAAATAGTACTGTTCGAAATTAATTGAAATGCGTACCTATAGAAATTTATAAAAACCAATCCAAGACTGTTGTCTGGAAGAGATAGCTTTTTAGCGATAAGACCGCCTGTTGTTATCTTCTATACTGTTTCTAACAAAGAGTATTTATTTTAAATTAAAAATATGGGTATATTCAATAGTGATCATTTTCCCAATATAATACTGGTTACCAGTGGCGTAAAAATAAAAATAAGACAATACTAACGGTTGTGAATACAGAATATATCGGACATGTTTTTTCACTCAATAATCGTAACCGTGTGGTGTACATAGCTAAAATTCTAGAAGATTTGGGTGGTGTAGTGGTTGACACGTTGGACTGGTAATCCAGACGTACCGGCTTCGAAACCTGATCTTTTCCGCCAGGTTACCCTTTAATTTTTTTTTGTGCTTTGTATCAATTATTAAATTCCTAAAGAGACAATATTCTTGGATCTTCGGCGACACATATTTATTTAATTGATGATGATTTATTTAATTATGTATATTACCCAGCATTTCCTGACGGAACTCGTCGCTGGTGTCGTCCAGGTGTATGAGCATGGCGCTGTAGAGCGCGTCCGCGTGCGCGCCGTACAGCACGGTGTCGTACGGAGCGGGCCGGCTCGTGAACAGCGTGACCAACGTCTGCACGGCGAACGACCGCACCTTGTCACCTCTGTCATCTTTGCTCTTTGTATCAATGGTTTAGTGTAATTTATGTATGTTACCCAGCATTTCGCGGCGGAACTCGTCGCTGGTGTCGTCCAGGTGTATGAGCATGGCGCTGTAGAGCGCGTCCGCGTGCGCGCCGTACAGCACGGTGTCGTACGGAACGGGCCGGCTCGTGAACAGCGTGACCAACGTCTGCACGGCGAACGACCGCACCTTGTCACCTCTGTCATCTTTGCTCTTTGTATCAATGGTTTAGTGTAATTTATGTATGTTGTTACCCAGCATTTCCCGACGGAACTCGTCGCTGGTGTCGTCCAGGTGTATGAGCATGGCGCTGTAGAGCGCGTCCGCGTGCGCGCCGTACAGCACGGTGTCGTACGGAGCGGGCCGGCTCGTGAACAGCGTGACCAACGTCTGCACGGCGAACGACCGCACCTTGTCACCTCTGTCATCCTTGCTCTTTGTATCAATGGTTTAGTGTAATTTATGTATGTTACCCAGCATTTCGCGGCGGAACTCGTCGCTGGTGTCGTCCAGGTGTATGAGCATGGCGCTGTAGAGCGCGTCGGCGTGCGCGCCGTACAGCACGGTGTCGTACGGAACGGGCCGGCTCGTGAACAGCGTGACGAGCGTCTGAACGGCGAACGACCGGACCTTGTCGCTGCTGTCGTCCAGACGCTTCAGGACTCCTGCGGACGGAACACGTAGTCAGTAACGAACTCGGTCTTAGCAGCGAACGGCGAGTGCGTCTCGCTCACTCGTATGGCCAGCGCGCTCGGATCTCGCTAAACAGCTGACAGCGTCGCTGGTCGCGCAAAGTCGTGGCATGTCCGTATGGTTTACTGCACATCGTTGTACTCATCTAGTCTGAGATACAAGTTTACGACACGGGCTTACAATCCTGTACCATAACGCGTTAAGGGTGATGTTACGGATACCGAAGTTCTGTAGTACTTCATGTATGTTCGCGAAGGCGCGCGTAGACAGTTTTGATACTGTCTGAACCTCGTTACTAAACAGGGTACCGTTACAGGGCGCTTGGCTAAGCTCGTCAAGCAGAATACGGCCCGCAGCGTCTGTTGTTTGGTCAACGGGGAGTTGTCGTCCACTAGCCTAGTTAGTGGTGGTGCAATAACTCACCAAAGTAAAGCTTGTGCAGTATCTCCGCAGTGAAGCAGCCGCGACGCTTGGCTAAGCTGGTCAGGCAGCATATGGCCCGCAGCGAGTGTTGTCTGGTCAACGGGGAGTTGTCGTCCACTAACAGTGGCGGATTTACCAGCAGGCTGAGTAGGCTCGAGCCAAGGGCGGCAGATTTTGGGGGCGGCAATATTGGGGAACGATTTTTTTTTTTTTTTTACCTCATAGAAATCAAAAAGATTTTTCTATGACGGTTTTCTGATGTCTTACAGATAGAATTCTGCAACAAATTTTGTCGATGACTTTTCTCTCTCACTTGTCATTCCGAGAGTAGCAAACTTCCATATTCTAGAGTAAAACAGCTAGTTCGCCACCCCTCAACCAATAATCAGCCTCTCGCCTCCTGCTCGCCTCTGCGCCCTTTGCCCACACTTTTTATGAGTGAAAAGAGCGAAATTGTAAGAAATATCTCTTCCCACTAACAACCAATACATGCCAGTCTTACTACTGGTTGGAGGCTACGAACTGGATGGTTTGTATATAATTTTTCGATTTTTATTCGAATATAATGAATAATTCAGTGAATAATTTTACCGATTTCAATCTTATGTATCGACTATTATGAGTTTAACATGCACTAGTAGCTTCAGGAAATTCGATTGGAATTAAAAAAGACTTGAATCAGTAATAGCGAGATAGTCATAAAGTAAAAAAAAAAATATTTTTTCCCCGAACGCGGTATTTTTTCAATGCTACAATGTTATCAATGACGTCAATGTTGCACGTGCACGTGGCGAGCTTCATTCTCTATTCCAATAATCGTGTGGGTTACCCCGGTTACCTGAACAAATCGAGGCGAAAAATCGCGCAAAAAGGCATTGTAACGAACTTCTATTTCGTCGTAAGTAATCTTGGTCATTAATTCCGACTTGACTGAGTCGATTATTTTTAACTGTTTGTAAGCAAGATTATTTATTCATGTTTACCAAATGTTCATTATTGTGTAAATAGCATACATTACCCCGCCCATACTGCCGTCCTACGTTAAAAGGTCGTATCTTTGTATGGATTTCATAGTAAGATACGGATTTTTACCGTAGCACGGCAGCATACATGATTGAGCTTCGATTAGCTCAAAAATATACCGAGAAATGATTTTACGTGCAATTTCAACGAAATTGTTGCATTGTAAAAATAATGTATGATATGACAATTTTGTTGAAGCAAGGGCGGCAAAAACTATTCAGCCTATACCTTGAAAATTTGTAAATCCGCCACTGTCCACTAACCTAGTTAGTAGTGGGAGTCTATCTACTCTAGGAACCGCTCCTAATGCCTCTCAAAGCCTCCAAGAACTCACCAAAGTAAATCTTGTGCAGTATCTCCGCAGTGAAGCAGCCGCGACGCTTGGCTAAGCTGGTCAGGCAGCATATGGCCCGCAGCGTGTGTTGTCTTGTCAACGGGGAGTTGTCGTCCACTAGCCCATTTAGGAGTGGGACTATCTGCTCTAGGAATGGCTCTAGGGATTCTTTGGTTGGGAACAGATCCACGTCCTTGAAAATAGATTGATACTTTAATTTGTTTGGAGTCTTAGCTAGAGCTTATAAGTACGTGAAAAAAAGAGCTACTTTCTTGTTTTTTTTCCTCTGCCTTTTTAGTAGAGCCCACTAATTAACTGTATTTTATTTCAGTTTAAAGGTTAGCCTGCGTGCAAGATACACAATCCCTAAGAAACCTAATACGAAGCCTTAGAGGGTTAACTGAAACAAATACAGTTGACCGCAATCTAGCTATTTCAATTGTAATAAAGTCAATTCAAATTTTGCAAAATATAAAATTAACTTACAGATGACAGTCATTATCATTACCTTACAAGTTTTTAGTTAACTTGCAATGTATGTATGTAACTATATAACTATGTTCGTTCGGGTTGTAATTTTGCAACTCAATTTTGAAGCAGATATCTTCAACCAATTGAGCTGAAATTTTGCATACCTAGTTAACATTGATGACAATACAATAACATGCCATGGAGCGGGTCTGATGATGGAGCCGGAAGGTGGCCCTAGGAACTATGTAATAGATGAAGCAATCTTACCGAGTTTGGGCTCTTTAGAATCGGCTCAGTGAGCAATTGATGGATGTGCAAAGAAAAGTACAGGAGGCTATGAAAACCTGTCACAAAAATGCAATTTTTGACTGAAAGTATAATCTTTCGTACCTCGTGCTTCTTATCGCCATCGGCGCCCTTCTCTCGCTCCGGTTCGCGGTCTTCCTGCAGCGCGGAGCACAGACACGCCGCGGCCGCGGTCCGGACGGCCTCGGCCGTTCGCCCCGGAGACCACACCAGGTTCGGCAGGATCACCTCTGTGTGCAAACAGATGATGATTTTCTTAAATAGACCCAGTTTTGAAATATATTTGAAATGGTTAATAATGATCTTACTAGCTCTAAAAAAAATGTCTTGCATTTTTGTGAAAGCTAGAAAGCTAAATTTTATCAATTGAAAATTAGAAATTTCATAAACAGTCAAAAACACCGTCCGCCATTTTTCCCTTTTGCTAATCTGTGGCGTGACGTAGAATTACCTGTAAATATTCGAAATTCGACCGTCGTATAGTGCCATTCCGCTCAGTCCAATATACTTTGACAAGAGACCGAGAGGGACGGCACTATTCGAAGTCGTCAAAGTAGACTTTCAGTTTTGTTTACATGAGCAATGACGTCACTATCATAAGCGAAAATGGCGGACAGCGTTTTAAGCATTTCAAAATACAGATTAAAAACCATATTTTCAAATTCAATTTTTTCAGCCATCTTTCACTTTTGTGAATTGAAAAATATATTTTTAGGTTTCCTTTGCTAAATACTATACGGAATAAACATTAGTTTATTACAATTTGATGAGTCAACTAGCCTATTGTCAATTTGACAGTTCGCATTAAAATTGGCCTTTGCCTTCTAAACCCAATAAAAAAAACTCGGTGGTTGACACATGTCAGTGTCAAATTTTAACGGTTTGGCACTGACGTGTGTCAGAATTTCAATGGTGTCGAAAGGTGGTTGACGTGTCGAAAGACAAGTGCCGACCATCGACAATTTTCGTAGTCCGTCACGCAGTTGTCCCGCCTCCGCAGCAGCAAGATGGAGAGGGTCGTAAACATCTTCACCTACTCACTCGACAAGCCCTTCTTTCGCGACGTCTGCAGTAATGGCCTATGGGTCTTCTAAACATTACATCAAACCTATTAAGGCGCACACGGACGATTTTTACGCGATTACGCGACGGAGTGATAGTGGAAATAGGTAGTGTCCTGAAAACGTTGGCAGGTAAAATAGATGCACCATTGTTCAAGCACTGGAATAGCCTACATGTGGCGGCGACAGATGTTGAGAAGTGGTGCATCTAGAATACCTATAAAATACTATTTAATTGTTACTGTGCCGATTGTTTTTGTTTTTCTTTCTTGATTTTCTATTTATATTATTAATTATTATTATGTGCAATGTACCTTAATTTTTAAAGTTGTAAATGTTTTATATATGTTACTAACAATCTATGGCTCATTGATCCGAAATAGATAATTTGAATTGAATTGAATTGAATACCTTCGACGACGATCTTCAGGAAGGCTTCCAACAGGTCCGGCCTGCATTTGCCGAAGTTGTCCCGCCGCCGCAGCAGCACGATGGAGAGGGTGGTGAACATCTTCAGCTTGACCTCGGGGTCCACCTTCGGCGTCGCCAGGCACTCCCTCAGCAGCGGCGCGATCAAGTGCAGCTGGGTGGACATGGCCGAACCTGGAACAGTACATTGATACAAAGATCAAAGGTTTCAAGAAAAATTGAAATGAGTTAGCTGGTGAAAGAGACCAGGAATCGAACCCGGTATAGTCTATCCGGAATCCTAAGATCAAATTATGTCAAACTGGCACAAGTGAAAAACGACCTTAAATTTACAAACACACGGTTGTTTGTACCTTGTGCCAAATTGACTTAATTTAATCTTGAGATCGGACAGAGTATACCTTTGGATTGCCGGTCCAGCGCGTTAACCTTTCCGCCATCCTAACTCCCAAGCAACCTATCGAATTTTGCCTTATCCTTTGTGTGTCAATCTTTTCATTGTTTGTTTTACGGTGTAATTGTGCGGTGGGCTGTCCAACTCTTCGGATGCGGAACCCTAAGACCCATACCAGTGTTTTTCAACTCGCACTTCAAGAGGCACCTGTCCGGCGTCAGCACGGTCTACAGGAGCAGTTCCAGGGTGTCGTTTGTGACAGATAGTCGTCTGCCTAACGGTGACTCCCACTTCTTGATTAATTGACACATCTGTGCGGTAGGCGGTCCAAACCTTTGGGTACGGAACTCGTACCTACCAGTGTTTTTCAAGACGCACTCCAAGAGGCACCGGTCCGGCGTCAGCACGGTCCAGGTGACGGCGTCCGACGTGATGGCCGCCAGCACGTGCCGCACGTGCCGCTCGTACAGAGTGGTGAGGCTGCGGCCGCAGTTCTCTTTGGAGCGGAGCTTGTCCAAGTTAGCTGAAACGAAATAATTATGGGTGTAAGTTTGTGCAAATGTACGTTCCATCTCAAACGCAAAAATTACTTGAAAGATTTCCATTAAAAAAGTCAGTAATTATAGCTTCGATAACGAAATAGACAAATAGCGATATGGGCAAATGGCGATATGTAGGTACAAGTAGCGATATGGACAATTAGTTATATGGACAATTAGCTATATGGACGAATAGCGATATAGACAAATGCCGATATGCACAATTAGCTATATGGACAATTAGCTATATATATGGACAATTAGCTATATGGACAATTAGCTATATGGACAATTAGCTATATGGACGAATAGCGATATAGACAAATGCCGATATGCACAATTAGCTATATGGACAATTAGCTATATATATGGACAATTAGCTATATGGACAATTAGCTATATGGACAATTAGCTATATGGACGAATAGCGATATAGACAAATGCCGATATGAACAATTAGCTATATGGACCAATAGCGATATGGAAAAATGGTGTCATAGACAATTAGCGATATGAACAATAAGCTATAGGGACGAATAGCGATATGGACAAATGGTGTCATAGACAATTTGCGATATGAACAATAAGCTATAGGGACGAATAGCGATATGGACAAATGGTGTCATAGACAATTTGCGATATGAACAATAAGCTATAGGGACGAATAGCGATATGGACAAATGGTGTCATAGACAATTAGCGATATGAACAATAAGCTATAGGAACGAATAGCGATATGGACAAATGGCGATATCGACAATTAGCGATATGGACAATTATCTTGAAAGACTTTATGGGCACATTTTATCCTTTTACGCGAGTGAAAACCTAATAGTTAGGCTTAAGTTCTGGATTTGACTAGTACGTATAGTCAATATCAAGACTTCCGGAATGATCGACACTCACCGTGTAATCAAATCCAGAATGATAAGCCCTAAACCACATATTGTACCTATAGTCGAATTGAGTACTCACACAAAGCCATGAACGTTGCTTTATCATCAGCCGGCATGGCGTAGACGGTAAAGTTGACAGTGAACAGTTCTTCGGCCACAACCTGGCAACCCTCGCCGCAGAGGTCCAGCACTGCCTCCGACACGTAAAGCAAGCCCCTTTGGTATTTCTCCTGCAACGTCAATATTATAAATGGCAAGTAACAACCCGAAGATACACATTATCTGGCCCATATCTGTGCACAGTCACAAGCCGAAGTTGCTACGCAAGCTAAGTCACAGAACGAACAAACACACTATAGAAGCCGCACTCTTTTGTTATTTGCCGCTATTACAAAACAAATTTTGGTTAAAGCACGTTGTGGGGCGTGTTTTACTCCTAGGGTTGCCTACACCAACAAAACGTAATACTACGGCTCGGTGATTGTACTTGATTTACACGCTACTTTGATTAAATATTCAATACGTCCTAAATAAAATTAACACTAGCCCTATCTTTATGATGATCAAAGTCAAAGTCAAAGTCAAACATTTATTGCATATCACATTACATAATTTTGATGGAATAATTGAAAGGTATACATGTGACACCCTGCAAGGGCACTGCAACATAAGAGGACTAACACTATTTTCTTTTAATTTTTAAATAAGTATACAAAACAATTTAAATTTCAAATTATAAACATTTACATCTACATTTACATTTATATTTACATCTAAACAGTTACAAATTATATTTAGGGCAAGAGCTATCGAAGTATATGTAATTTATTTCTCGTTAAAAAATTCGTCCAGGCTGTAGAAACATTTGCCGATTAAATAATTTTTCAAATGTTTATTAAATTGCTCTATCCGTGTGATGTTTTTTATAGTGTTTGGGATATGATTATATATTTTTATTAGCATATGATGTGGGCTGTTAGAAACTAACTTTAATTTGGAAAATGGTAGTTTTAGTTTATTTAAATTCCGATCGTTTCTTTTTAGTAGCGTTTTAGGCGAAAATAGGTCAATGTGTTTCTTGACAAATTTGCATGATTCAAGGATATACATAGATGTCACAGTGAGTATCCGAAGTTTAATGAAATGGGACTTACAAGATTCCATTTGGTTTATGTTTGCCAATATACGGATACACTTTTTTTGGATGACAAATATTTTATCAATGTCCCGGCAATTTCCCCAGAGAACCAGTCCATATGATATCCTTGAATAAGCGTATGCGTAATATGCTGCTAGAGCGGTTTCTAAATCTGTTAATTTTTTCATGTGCTGCAATGCGTAAACAAAAGAGGACAATTTTTTTTGTAGCTTCTGAACATGTGATTTCCAGCTCATATTGTCATCTAGGTTTATACCTAATACGGTCGCTGTATTCACAAATTCGAAGGGAGTGTTATTGTAGCTGTAAGAAATTTGTAGTGCAGGTTTTTGATAGGGTTTAAATTGTAACAGTTTTGTTTTTCCCAGGTTAAGTTCTAAGTTATTGGATTCTAGCCAATTTACTATTTTGTCCATCGTTGAATTTAAATTTCTTACCACTTCATCAATATTTGAGCATGGAAGTAGCACGGATACGTCATCTGCAAATAGTACGTTATGTTGTTCTAGCACGTTAGGGAGGTCATTAATGTATATTAGAAATAGTAGACATCCCAAGACGCTACCTTGAGGGATAGAGCCGGTCGATAAAACTCTATCCGATCTGGTTTTTTGTATTTTACCTGTCGCATAGTCTGTGGTTTCGATCTCGACATATTGGAAGCGATTCTTAAAATATGATTTGAACCAATCGTGGGCTAATCCTCTGATTCCAGAATTATATAGTTTATGTAGTAAAGTCTCGTAGCGTACTCTATCGTATATGTCTCGTAGCGTATGATGGACCCTGGAAGTGCTTCTGGATCTCAGGATTCGTGGAAAGCCACACATGTCTGCGTTGAACCAATCTTGAGATCTAGTAGGTAAGTGTCCCATCATCAGATCCTGACTTAATGACAATAGGAAAACCGTAGTTGTATAGGCAGGTACTCTTTTGAATAAAATAATAAACGCATTTCTCTGAAAATTCAGTTTACATACGCACAAAAAGATCCAATACAGACGAACACTGATCTTCCTTTTTGAAGTTGGTAAAAAATAATCAATAATCATAAAAATATATAAATAATAAAAATAAGTATCATCGATGCGATCGCTCCGCTTCGAACGTGCCGTGCCGACCCTTGCCGAATAAAGGAGAAGCGATGGGCGGACCGGGTCACAATTGTGACCCAAAAGTAGGTATATTTCTTATAAACACGGACACTATTATGAAGAAAATAACGGTTGTACATATTAGCTACTTCTGCTGCTGACTGTACATAACTGTAACAGAGCATTATTCAACGATTCATTAACGTACCTTTCGTACTCTGCATCTATCCGGGTCCGCCAACTCCTTAAAGATGTCTTTAAGCTTAGGCCTCACGAGCTCCGGCTGAGAGCCCTTGATGATGTTGGCGAGCACCGTGAGCGCGCCCCACGAGTCCATCTCGGCCTCCAGTAGCGGCCACCACGTGTCCGGGCTGATGAAGTAACCGAACAGTTCCGACGCGCGTTTCACCTGTTCGATGTAGTATACGTCTTTTTTATGTCTTAGGGGACAAACGAGCAAACGGATCTCCCGAAGGGAAGCGATTACCGTCGCCTATAGACACCTGCAACACCAGAGGAGTCGCAATGTGCGTTACCGGCGTTTCAGTTGGGCGTACGCTCTTTTCTTGAAGGTTTGAAGGTCGTATCGTTCCGGAAATACAGCAAGCGACAATTCATTCCACAATGCAGTCGTGCGAGGCAGGAATTTGCTAGAAAAACGCACAGTTGTAGACTGCCAACTATCTAAGTGGTGAGGATGAAAGGATTGTCGCGTAGAACGATGGCGGAAAGATGCGGCAGGATTGTGACAGAAATTTTAGTGAGCTTTAGTTGTGACCAGGCGAATTTTTATTGTTTAGCCCGACAAGCTTTTTAGCCTACGCCATATTGCGGATTTTTAATGGTACCAAATTATTTTACTGGCAACGACAAATTTTGGTAACTGACTGAGTAAATAAATCTAACATATCAACAGCAAAATCGTTAAAGTCTTTGTCGTAAGTATTCCCAAAGGAAACTGAAGGAAGAACGTTAACTTCAGACAAACCACGGGTCGTATCGTATAATTATGGCCCGAACGGAACTGCCACCTGGATCATTCATGAATTCACCGCTCTAGCCCGTATAACCCAACTATGCTTCGCGACTCTTGTCGCGCGACATAGCGCTACCCGTCACTCTTTCACATTACTGCATAGAAAGAGACTGGTAATTATCTCGCGCGAGAAATAGTCGCGTATGACAGTTACGCTAAAGGCATAGGTATGTAATGTACTATTTCTCAAACATCCAAGGAAATGTCGTTCTTATGATCGTGGTAATAGACCGCGAAATACGTCTTTGTATAGCAATTGTTGAAGATTCGTTCTAATTTCAAATTAGAACGATATAAAGGAATTTCATACAACATTATTGGCCGTAGCCAACAAAGAGATTGTCTTTTGTTTCAGTGGGGTTTATTTCTTTTATTGATAATCTATGGCATACTGCCAATAAAAAAAAACTTAGTTTGTGCATGTATATTTACGTTTTATTTCTTATATTTAACTAGATTATTAAATTAGATTAAATCAGATATTCAATAAAATAAACAAGGAATCACGTTTATTGTTAAAAAATATAACAATATCTAATTAATAAGGTGTTGTCATTTTTTAATAAATAGAATCATCTTAACATTTGGTGGCAAAAACATTGACCCGAACAGCTTAAAAAAATGAATTTGTTTTTTTTTTATTAAATTTGAAATAAATTTGTTTTTATATGAATATATAAGTTGAACATTTGTATTATTTCCTTGGATTTATTTGAGAAAAGCACTATACAAGCCTCGGCGCGAACAGGGATTATCGGCCTCGTATCTCTAGATGGCCTCGTTATCACTCGGCCATCTATTACTACTCGGCCAATAATCCCCTATTTCGCGGCCTCTGCAGTAATGTACTATTAACACTTGATATCGCGACGTTACCTCCTGCACGACCCTGTCGTCGTCGTCGCTCGCGCCGCGATGCAAGGTCCGCACGATGGTGTTGGCGTGCTGCGTGGCGCCCTCCTCCGCGCACAGCACGAGCCAGCACAACAGCTGAGCCACGCGCAGCCGGGCGTCCTCCTGCCAACCGTCCATTTCTAGAACAAGTTGACAGCTGTTTTCAGCAGGACAAACATACAGGGTTTAGATATCGTTTAGAGATCAGAGATCACATGCCAGAAAGCACATCATCTTGCTCGAAACTCCTAGAAGAACCGCGTAAAAATATAGCATTACCGCCTGGCCCGCGACAGTGGTAGCATGGCCCGAAAGCCAAATTATTTTCCTGTGCTGAAACAGCTTAAACGTACGTCAACCTTCGGTTCATGGAGGCCAAGAAGTATAAAATAATTATGCTTTGGTCTCTAAAATAATAGACTTCATACCTCTCCCAATAGCGGGCACAATCTTCCCAATATTGCTCTGCACCAGTTGCCTGCAGCCCAGATTGGGTCTCTTCACATCCGGGTAGTGCGAGGGCACATCCTTGAGGAAGTCCGTCCGTTTCTTGAGGTCCTCCTCATTCTCCTCCATGTACTGCAAACCAATGTCTGTCCAGAGTTTCATGGCTGTTTCTCTGATGTTCTCCATGACGTCACTCATGCTGAAATGATAAGTTAGATAGTCATGCTCACTTTGCTCACATAGCGATTGTTTTTCAATTGAAAGAGAGAATCAGAGAGTCAAAGAGTGTGCAACCATACTTGCGACACTTATATTTTGCATGTCATCCTGTGACAAAGCATGCAGACATTCTCTAAACGAAGACCTATGTAATTACCTATCATGTTTTATGCAAATAAATGATTTATGATTATGATTTTTTTTATTTTTATGATAGGACTTGAGCGACGTTTAAAGAGTAACTTGGGATGGGAAGTCGTGGAGCGAGGTTATGAAGGCCCTATCAACATTCGGGGTGCCTTACGGTCCGACCACGACATCGCGCAACCAGCAGAGCGTCGGCCTAGGTGGGAGGGAGCTGGAAAATCCGGCCGCCGTGTCTCGCTCTCTCCTATGACCAGGCGGTTGCGCGAAACACTGCAAATCCCTACAGTGCCGGTTTTAGCACTACCAGCGCCCTGGGCGAGACTTCTACGGCGCCAACTTAACGAGTTTTTCGCAAAATTTTGGGATTTAACAAGTAAGAAGGCCTTGCTCAATGAGCGAGAGGATATAAAGGGGCGCCTAGGTGCCTTTATTTATTTCTGGCGCCCTGGGCGGTCGCCCTACCGCGCCCTACCCCTAACGCCGCTACTGATTCCCTATGTGCGACCTCTGCAAAAAGAAGATCAAAACTGCTCCTTTCGTTAAGCCTGTATTACCTGGTCAACAGCAGCGGTATCATGCGGTGCCAGAAGGAATACCGGTCCCGGTAGTTGAGCATCCAGTTGCCCACCTCCTCAGTGACCTGCAGGCGGACCTGGCTGTTCTCATCAAACAGCTTCTCCGCCATCGGCGTGATGGATAGCTCGAAACACTTGGCGTTGCCGGCTAGTACAATAGCCCCTGAAACCAGATATCAATATTTTGATAACATTTCAATTATAATGTGATAGCATTTCAGTCATTATATTTTTTTTATTAAAACTCTGGTATGAGGACTGAAGTATAAAACCGGCCAAGTGCGAGTCGGTCTCACGCACCGAGGGTTTCTGTAGACCTCACACTTCCCATCTTAAATGGCCGGACTGGTATGTATGTCGCCGCATACAAATGAGGTGCAATGTTAACGCAACGGATCACGTTTATTGTACATGAACCGCACAAATTTCAACTGTCTAGTTTTAGCATGGTTCATGAGATACAGCCTGGAGACAGATGGACAGACAGACAGACGGACGGATGGACGGACAGAGCCTTATTAGTAATAGGGTCCCGTTTTTTTACCCATTGGGTATGGAACAATATATATGTTCAATCAAAAATGGATAATAAGATTCAGTTTTAGATAATCCTAGCTATAAGGGTCAACAAACTGCAAGTCTTCACGTTTTCCTTATCATGGTTTTTCCAAAATATTATTTTTTCATGTTCTACATGACAGATCGCAATTTTATTGGCTGAAGGGCTCCCTGTATTAAAACGGGATTCATTCATAAAGCCTTCCCAATTTACTCAAAGTTATTAGAAATAAAGTAAAAGCTGCATACATATAAATCTCATAATACATTGAAAAATTCAGTTCCTTCTAGTTATGGTGAATTTATTCAAAGTTTGAGCATACACAGGAGTGGAAGTGGAGGGGGGTTGTATCCCTGCCTTTGGTCTATTTAGATATTGATGTCTGATGCTGACTGTGAATTATATTAGACTCTAATCAGATCATTATTTAACCTGTTGCTGCATATACTTATATAAAAAAATATCGAACAACCTTGACCTGTGCCAATAAGGTCGAAATTATTATCTGCTCTATATGGCTTCATAATATATAGTAAGGGGATAAAATTTGTTTTCTCTTGTTCACCATAAGTGTAAAAAACATTTTTATATAATATATTAAAAAATATGAACTCACCAATAGCCCTAATTGATGCGACTCGGACCTTGTAGTGCTGGTGTGCAAAGTTAGACAACACCGGTTTCACATAACTTTCACACTGGAAGTGGAAGTCCCGAGCTAGGTTCTTTGTCAGCAAGATGATGCACTCACAGGCTTCCAACTTAACCTTCGGGAATGGGTCGGTACTGGTCTTAGTCAAAATGCTTGTTAAGTCATTAATAAATGGACTTAGCAGACGTGGCACATTATATTTTGTTATTATCTGATGGACAAGCTCAATTAAAACTAAACGAATCTCTTCAGACTCTTCCACGATTTCTGGACAGCCGATGCGACGGACTAAGACGGGTATAATGTAGGTTAAATAGTAATCGTTTAGAGGTAAGCGGTCAATGAAGTTTGAGATAATAGTGGCGGCTGTCTCTCGGCACGCCTCGGAGGAGTCAGCAAAGCTTTTCAAAACGTACGCATACACTTCTGGGAACACAACGGTGAGGTCACAGCTCTGATGCGCAGGGTTCTCGAATATTTCTTCCCTGATTTTCAGCAGAGCCTGTTTTCGTGCCATTTTTGACTCGCTTTGCAAAGCGGTGATGTGCTGCTCGAGAAAAGCTCGAGGATTCGTCTCAAATTCTGTTTTAGATTCAGTCATTTTTGTTGGATCACAATATCTTCTATATGAGAGTTAATAATTCGTTTTTATCGACTAAACCACGATTTCATGATATTGACAAACAACATGTTGTTTCCATGACGACAGTGACATTTTACTTTTTTGAATTTTAAGTTTAGAGAAATGGCAAAGGTACTAAGAACTTACATCTGTAAGTAAGTAAGATTTTCTCACATTACATTATATTTCAATTAATAAATACAAATGTGTACTAACTAGTAATAAAATCATGGAATGATTAATTTTTGATACTATTTTCATATTTGTAATATTTCTGAAAGTATACTGACTCAGATCATGGTATGCGTCAACAGGAACATCAAATAACTGAACTGAAAACGTGCGCCAATCAGAGCTCGCCAAGTAAAAGCTGTCAACGTTCTCATTTTCATGAATGGACGAGCTCTCCCGTCCACTTCATTTTATTCCGATCTCTCTAGCCGCTGTAGCTAATATTAGTATAAAATTTTTCATGCTAGAAACAAATTCACAATGTTGAAATTCAGTGTGTTTAATTTATTGTTCCTCGCAGCGGTTCTGCAGGGGGCGTTTGCGTTACGAGAGGGCGACTGCGAGGTGTGCGTGAAGACGGTCGAGAAATTCGCAGCCACGTTATCAGACAGCGTAAAGAAAGATCCCAAATTGATAGAGGCTGAATTCAAGAAGTTCTGCAAAGCCTCCAAATCCAAGGAAAATAGGTTTTGCTACTATTTAGGTGGTTTAGAAGAGTCCGCCACTGGTATCCTGGGCGAGCTGTCGAAGCCTCTTAGTTGGTCGATGCCAGCAGACAAGATCTGCGAGAAGTTAAAAAAGATGGATGCCCAGATCTGCGACCTCCGTTTCGACAAGCAGATTGACTTAAACAATGTTGATTTGAAGAAATTGAAAGTAAGAGACTTGAAGAAGATCCTGAACGACTGGGATGAGGTCTGCGACGGTTGCATCGAGAAGACGGACTTCATTAAGAGAATAGAAGAGCTCAAGCCCAAATATATGGGCAGTGGTCGATCTGACTTGTAATAGTTCAATAATAGGTAAGACACTTTCACTAACCTAAATATTCATTGTACAAGTAAAGTTGAATTACATTTCTACCCTCCTACACAATGCCAACAATAAATTAAATGGTGCAATACTATCTCCCCTCTACATTTGGCTAGTGTCACAGGAATATGATAGTTATCAAGTTCAATGTTGTGAACTGAGTCAAGCTATGATTGATCAGATGCAGATACATTTAAAGATGTAGTGAAGGCCTTTATGTTGAATATCTTATTGGATCCATTTGATTTTAATGAAACATGTGTAACATAAGTAGAGATAATCAAATTTAAAAATGAATATGGCCCTATTCCCAAGCAATAAGATTTCAAAATTGTTAGTGTATTCTAGAAATTTACCTATATGGCACCCACCTACTCATTTTTCCACCAATCTATTCGACTGAATGAAAATATTATATGGATGGCAGTTAACTTATCTACAAGACTAAATTAGGTTTGGTTTTCAATTTGTTCCATTCTTAATCGTTGATCATGTGTTTGTTATCCATACAAAGCATGCCTAGGTTTGAGTGTAGTTGTGTAATATTTTTTATTTAAACTTAATATGATGGGTAAAGACTTAGCTTTGTTTTCTCTTTTGATCTAATACTGTTTTAGTAACTATCAAAACAAATTATGGTAACAAAACAAAAGTACAGTGGTACCAAATGATATTATAAAAGGGATGACTCTTCCCTTTTAGCGGTCAGCCCTTTGAAAACAAAGAATGTGGCATCGCAGTTAAGGAATACTTTATCCATTATAAATTATAACGATCCCTTAGTTCACACCCATACTAATAAAAAAAAAATCGCCAATGAAATTTATACCACATAGTTCAGCACTATGATGTTGCACATCAAGCAGGTGGGGGGTGCCACCTGGACCAGGAAGGCCATTGATAGGGATGAATGGAAGCAGCTGGGAGAGGCCTATGTGTCGGAAGACACGCCGAATACTGATCCGATGTGTTAGTTTTAAGTAGATATGTATTTTAGTTTCGGCAATAAAGGCTATAATAATAATAAAAAAAAAAGGTCAGCACTATTGTCCCAATTGCAACTACTTTTTCTGAAAAGTTAGTATGATTGGTATCGATATTTGAAGTTTAGTTATGTACCAAGTAGCAACACGCATGCAAATCCCCTGGAGATGCAAGCATCTATAGGCTGCCGTAACGACTTACTGTCTGACGGGCCATATGTTTGTTTATCACCTTCACAGTTAAAATGAAAAAAATTGAGAATGAAGATGTTATATTATTAATAATTAATGTGTTCTTTTGTTCCAGAATAATTAACAAAATGTGATAGGAACATCAACAACTAGGCTGCTGGCCTAGCCGTGAACAGAACATCAAGATATTGCATTTAAGAACTGTTGTGTGTTGTGGATGGAATGCTTGTGCACACTGCACACAGTGAAGTAAATTATTGTAATTATTAAGTAAATATTTTTATGAAACCCCGTTTTTGGTTGTTTAATATAATTCTTAGGATTTCCTACCCAAAGGGCTCCAATGTCTGTGTGTCACATTATTTAATAATTATAGAGATTTGTAATTATCACAGCCTGTATATTATAACTAGAAATCCCACTAATAATATTATAAAAGCGAATATTTGTGTGTATGTTTGTCACTTCTTCACACTGAAACAGTGTATGGATTTGCATGAAATTTCAAACAGAGATTGTTTATACCCTAACTTAACACATAACATGAGCTACTTTTCATCCTGAAAAAAACATGGTTCTCGTAGGATAGTTATAGGATTTCAGCACGAGCGAAGCCACGGGAGGCCAGTATGCATACATTGTAATGTGTCAGGCATTAAGAATATAAATAAATAAATATTGGGGGCAACAAAGCTTGTACTATGTATGTATGTAAACTCTTTATTGTACATTATAATATACATATACATAGCAAGGACATGGGGACTATGGGTGCTAGACGACGACATGTACATATATTGTAAATTTTTCATGCGATTCCATTACCATCTATGGTCATTGCGTATCTTGCCCTTTGCATACATAGGGGATAATCAATAGATGATACATTGCATAACGCTGCAGATACATGCCTAAGCAACATCCAATAGCCTGCAGTACCTGTAGTACCTACGGTCTGGCTGGAAGCCAAGCTGCACAATCCATATTTTCAGTTACGTAAAAATAGGTCAGATTCTAAGTTTCACACTGAAATTAGCACTTGATCTTTACCAAAGTGCTTCACTGAGGTGATCAAATCATATGATGATATGAGTTATTTGGTATAGACAAATTCTAAATTACTAGAAATTGGACATTATCCTCTTAGGAGCCACACTTAAAAAAGAAAAATCATGGAGGGTAGAATTTATTATAAAATTCTGATGCAATATTTCAGCCTTCGTACCAAGCACAGAATATAAGGCAGAAGCATGTTAATCTCGAAACAGAACCGCCGGAGTAATTTTTATATGTACTTATACATATAGGTACCTATACTGAAAGGCAAAGTCTGTCTTTATCAGTTTCAGGAAAAAGCCTAACAGCGCAATTCTCGCGTTCTCTACGCGCCGGAACAGCTGGACGGATTTTGATCTATTTTGGTACAAAGACAGCTGGACATCCAAAGATGATAATAGGATACTTTATACTCGACTATGATAAAAAAACATACACATTACCAAAAAATAACAACTTTAATTAGTTAATCACATAACAGCACAGATAGCCTGGACAAATTTATTAAAGTCAAGAATGGGTACACAAAATTAAGAAAGAGACTGCCGATACCTATACAAAATGTAGATGGCGCCACCTTAGGGAGGTCTCTATCTCCAATGTTTCGCATCATAATAGTTATAAAATGGGGCTAGTGTTGTAACAAAGAGAAGTGATCCATGGTCCAAACTAAGAAATGGTTTCCTGGTCAGATAAGTTTGAAGTTCTAATCAAGGCATCCTTCTCAATCTTCTATTTAGCAATATACTAGGACCGAAGTGGATTCTTGTGCTGTGGAGTTGGATGTTGAACCGCAGTTAGTGGTATTTGTAGTTCCTGTGATGTTCTGAAATGCAAAAAAAAATCGTTACAATGACAACCATGTATCTTTACACAACCCGCCTGGCTGTATTTTAATTTTATTGGTTATTTAAACACGGATTATCGGACTTCGTTCCCGGATGTTGCGGAATGTGCCGCTTCTGTCAGTAGTCAGAATCGAAATATTTTTTGTAAACGGTAAACCACATAGGTATAAATGAATATAGTTAACATAGCCACACGTAGTACAGCTGCCGGCAAACTTTTAGAGCATAACCTTGACTGCGCAGTAGCCGATTTACGTACAAATGTACATGCGCAGATCCGCCATTTTTGTTCTAAAAGTTTGCCAGCAACTATACCAGTGTCATCATTATTATTTAAGTGAATATCGAACAGCTGACTCCGCCATCGCCATTGCAAAACTCCTCAGCGCTGTGCGCGCATTCAGCGCGGGCGACACGGCGGGGGAAACTACACTATTGTTTAACGGACACAGATGGCGCTACTGGTAATAGACGGGCACTAAGGTGTGATTCCCGCGTATCAGTGGTAAAACGAACACCTGGTTAAGGAAATATAGAATACTAGCTGTGCCCCGCGGTGTTACCCGCTCATCCCACGGGAACACTAAATTTATTCGGGATGAAAAGTATCCTATGTCCTTCCCCGGGACTGAAACTATCTATATACCAAATTTCATCTAAATCGGTTCAGCGGTATAAGCGTGAAGAGGTAACAGACAGACAGACAGAGAGACAGACAGACACACTTTCGCATTTATAATATTAGTATGGATAATAGAATCTTTATGCGTTTATGAGTCTCAAATTACTAAGCAGGGCTTATGCTTACACCTTAGGTCCTGGGCACAGGCACCCATTATGCGGCTATTGGGTACACTTTCCTAAATTATTCATGGACGAGAGGGATGCAGCAATATGTAAGACACGTATATGGAGATAACTCCATCTCACTCCTTCGTATCGCTGCATACCTCTCATCAGTGACTAATAAGGAAAGTGCAGTAATAGATGTATTAATCATCATTAAGTGCTTGGAAACTCACTCATTCTTCCGTAGTTAATGGTGTAGAAGAAGATCATATTGCCGACGAGTATCTGGAAGTAAGGCGCGATGCCCACCTTCCGGGCCTGCAAGTACTTATGCTGATATCTCCACCATGCTGTGGGATAATACTTTCTTATTAGCTTTTCAGGGTCCGGAATGCCAATGGAACCATATTAATAAGCTTATCAATAAGGCTCTAAGAGACGTTTCCACTGACGCACAACTCGGCGGAGTGGAGCGGAGAGGCGTATTTGATTTGGCCATAGTGTTCGGAACGACGCGTATATATATATAAAATGGTAAAATTGTAATTGGTCAATTCACGATTTTTCCACCCAGCTCCGCATCAGCGGGAAGGCGCCCTAAGTCTTAAGCCATAATTGTGGATACTTAAAAACTGCAGAAAAATAGAACTATTATGTACTGTGATCGCTATAATAACAAATGGGCAATAAAAAATCCGTACATTATCTTATTATCCGATTCAGAGAGCCTATATATATATGTCACGCGATAAAAATAAATCACAAGGCACCCTTCACTTCGTGAGAGTGCGTGAAGGTGCTTTAAAATGTATTTTGATAAACGCAACCACCAAATGCCCAGATCTGTGGGAAGATCGGAAATGAATTATTTCCCTACCTCTGCTACAGGCGCCCGTGAAGGCGGAAACTGACTTCTGCCTGCGGTTGAGCCACGCGGGGATTTCGCCCAGCTTCACGTCACCGAACGGAGTATCCGCTGCAAAGTACAGTTGCATAAAACCAGATGATAAGATAGCATAGCCTAGTAGTCTAAGAACCTTAGCAAACTGGCCATTTGCGAGTGAAATCGTTGCGCGCTCGCTTCGCTTTCGACTCGCCCCGCAAAACCGACAGCGTGCCCTGTAATCTAGCCCCGGCTCAACACTACTTGCGAACTTGGCCTAGTCTCGTGGACCGGGACTTCTTACTTCCTCCACCGAAGCGCCTCCCCACTATCATATTCGCCCAACCACACTCAACTTCGCGAGTAGAGAAGAGCTTGCATAAATAAATAGATTTGTGTATGATTGTCCCTTAATATTATTATTTTTTTGTTATTAAATATCGGACAATCTCACACAAATCATTCTACTTCCACAGTAAGCTCTAGTAGGCTTGTGTTATGGACACTAGACGACGATAAACATACTTATAGAGATAAATACATAGGTACTTCAATACAAATAACATCCATGACCCAGGCACAAATATTTGTCCTTGCCGGGATTCGAACCCAGGACCGTCGGCTCAGTAGGCAGCTGCTTAACCACTGCGCCAACCGCGTCGTCGTCGTTGCATAAGAAAGACAATTATGTATGAATCATATCGGCATCTACTATCGATAGGCTGCGACTCTGCTCTGTGATTAAACGTAGCTCAACGAAAACAGTACACGTAGGCCCTTAGGGCGTTAAAGAGCATTTCTCAAAAAGTTTGTACATTTCTCGGATAGTCGTAACAAAGAAAAAATATCACATTTTAATGATTTTTTTGTTGCTTATTATTTAACTGTTATTTAAGGATTCAGTTTATTAATTTTTGACAGAGATTAGATGTGTAATTTTAACTGTAAAGTTTATTTTATTGAGCCGAGGCAATCAAAATTTCCGGTTTTGTTACCCTAATTCAAACGGGAAATAAAATAAACACATACGAATTACATTGAATTTATTTATTGGTTAACATAGTATTAACCAATACGCGTATATTTTTTCATAAAAATTGCTTACTATATTCCGATAAGTTAAAGATATAATGGTAACTACTCTTGTACGTTACCATTTAGTCAAAACTCAGGTTTGAAATTACAATATCACGCGTATTAAATTGAGTTATTTAAAATATCTTTGAAGAATAATGTATTAGACCATCTAAATTATATTTTAAACATGTATTAAATGTATGTTATTAAACAAATAATTAAAAAAAAACAACAAAAACCTCTAATATTTTCAAGGGACAGTAACAATAATAGGAACCTTGGTAACAAAATCGGAACTATTAAGCATAGTGTACAATTAGTACACTTACAATATTAATTAGATGCTTAACAACTCACTTTAATAGTAATTACATTTCTTACCATATAATGATTAGTTATGTATCACAAAAAATAATCATACAGATTAATTAGTGCTTAAATAATGTGCCATTCAAGCAGAATTGACATGAGATCTTCTGTTATTATTCAAGAGTATTGTTTATAGGAACATTACAATAAATCACAAAATGCAGTTTTGACTACTTGTAGACGTGATCAGATCACAATAAAGAATCCAAATAATAATAAAATTAAACATCAAAAAGTACAGTAAAATCAGAGTATTACAGTACCTACAGGGCAATCTTTTTAAGTTAGTATAGAAATGCCCATATTAAATGAGCGTTATGAAGTCTGGTTTTATTATTTTAAATTTGGCCCAATATTTAAATGCATTTTTATTCTGAGTATAATAAGCAGGGCATCACAAAACGAAATGCAACAAATTAAAAATATACAAGTCCACTTTTTTTGTGCTCCATACATTAGGAACTTTTTTCTGGAGTAATCTGGAGGCAATAAAACGGAAATATAAAAATAAATAACAATATTGTATCCATTAATGACACTAAATGGCACCTTTTTCAACTGTGCCCGTTAGAAATTAAAAAAGAAAAAAAAATTACCCACCCTAATAAATATGCAATCTGGGGCTTTACAAATTACCGCCTGTGGTTTGTCTAAAGTTTTACGTCTTGCCTTGGCCGGGATGTGGGATTTTCGTCCCGCGAAGCGGGCGTAAATCCCGCTTTACGGTCAAGGGTGACGTAAGTGGTTTTATTTAACAATTAATATTTACAATAAAATTACCAATGATAATAAACATATCGTTTGTACAGTATAAAAATAAAAAAAAAAAAAACGTGAAAAAAGCCTCATTTTTTTCTTCAGCTAAAAAGAAATCAATAATATTATTTAACTCAAAATCAGAAAACTTTTGCTTTATAATATATGTTTTTTTTAAATTGAAAATATATTTATTATTATTTTTTAAAGAGAAATATATACTATATGTATATTGTATTACGTCATTCTCTATAGTCTATACTACTCCTTAGACTTTCTTTTTTGTTACCTTCACTTCCTAGTCATACGAAACGATTCAAAAGTAACAAAAAAGAAAGTAACGAAGTGATGCTCGGACGTTTTAAAAAATATTTTAACCGAATTTAATGAATAACTCGAATATTGTATGTACTGTATCTTAGTCGTCATAATATGATTAAGTGATGAGTTGAAACAAAACTGAAGAAAAAGTGAAACTTACCAAGTTATCCCGTAACGAACAAGGAGTTCAAATTTTCGGTTGCCACCAACGGCGAGCGTGTTCCTACCGTTGCGTTTGATAGACTGTCAATATGCCAAGACGGCCACTCTTAAAAATATCCCTAGTGTTACCACTTTCCTATAAAACTACAATTGAATTAACAAAACCCCAGAATTCTATGAAAATAGCGTAACAAACACCGGAAACAAAATTGGAACTTTTTCTAGGACAAATTATTATCTTTTATTATAAATATATACGTTAAATAACGACAACAATACTTATTTTTTATGAATTCTGAGATATCTCTTTTGTAATGAAACACAACACTCAACCCGAAACACTAAGTTTTGTTACAGAAAATCGATAATTTAACTACAATTTTGTTAAGGGGACATTTGCATTGCCATACAAATGAGACCTACCCAATATTTTAAAATATTTTTATAAAATTATATTATGCATTATGATTTCAGACAATAATATTATCTTAGAGATACTAAACTTATTTTTAAGTTTTCAAGGTCAGATTATATTAGATATCGTCTCTTAATTTATTACAAGCTTCGAACCGGCCCGGACAAAGACGTAAAGTAAATGTACAAACTTTTTGAGAAATGCTCTAAAACACTTGCGATTTGCGAGCGAATTTTGTATGAAGGCGATCACGCAGCGAGTTCGCCGCGACGTCTATTTGTATAGAAAAATCGCTCGGAAATCGCGAGTGTGATAAGGCCCTTAGTCCCTTCAAATAAATATGAGTATTGGAGTATGGATAAATTATGCAACATGAATTATTTAAAAAAAAAATACATAAGCGTATAAGTAGGTACACGAAAGCAAATAAATACCTAGTTGGTTACTAAGTTATGTTACTGTATTAATCTTTATCTACATAAAATATACCAACAAAAGTTGAATAAACTATATATTAAAATGAAGTACACACAATCAGGATTTACATTTGTCAATATCATTCAAAATGGCCTCCTTGGGCCTGAACACAGGCCTTGAAACGACGAGGCCAGTCATCAATAGCGGCACGCACGGTTTTCATATCTAATTCCGTCAGTGCCTTAACTATGGCCTGCTTGAGGGAGTCAAGATTTGTGTGGGGTTTAGCACAGGCTTTCTCCTCAATAACCTGCCATATGGCATAATCCAGGGGGTTAAGATCCGGGCTGGAGAACGGCCAGTCTTCGTGGGCAATAAAGTCAATTTTGTTCCTTCGAAACCAGGCTTGACTTGTTTTTGCCTTATGTGCAGGAGCTGAGTCCTGTTGAAAGATCCATGGCTAGTTTTGATATAGGGCATGGCTTAAAGGCTTCACTATTGGTTCGAGAACGATTTCCTTGTAAACTTTAGCCCCAGTTTTCACACCTTTTTCACAGAAACGTACCTGTGTTAGCCCTGAGTATGACACACCCAGCTAAATCATCACATAAGAGGGATGATGGCCTCGTTGCACTCTAGGAACAGCCTTACTCGCCTCTTGACTGTTTTTTGCATATACTCTGTCATTCTGGCGGTTACAACATTCTTCAATGGTAAAAAAAAAATCATTTGTAAATAGTAGGTATTTTTCGGTGGCCATTTTGTGCGTACCGCTTCAGTTCAGTTCAGTATGACGCGACTTTTCTTCGGCCTCATAGTCTTCAATCGTCCACTAATCAAATGACCTTTTCGTCTGCGGTAAGCGTGTAGTCCAAGGTCTTCATTGATAACTTTTTTTAGGGGGTTTCTCTTCACAGACATCTGAAGTGCCAACCACTTTTGCTTCCGGACGGGATTTCTTGCGACTCGCCTTCACTGCCTTAATTAGTGCTGGGGTCCGAACGGTGCTAGGTCTTCCAGACCTCTTGCGGTCATCGAAGCTCAGGGTACTATTGTACCTATTAATTGCGCGATAAACGAATTGTTTGTTGGTTTTGAGATTTTGAAGCAACTTTCAAATCATGTTTGGCGGGTGCCCACATTTGTGCAATGCAATTACAGCGACACGATTCTCTTTTAGACCTATGTATGGTATAAAATTATAGCTCACAAATCCACCATATTGTGCCATTTTTTATTTTTTCGGTAGCATTTGTTTTAACGCAAAAAAAGAAGTTGCAAATCGAGTAACAGAACTTAGTAACCAACTAGGTACGCATGTGCTTGTATGGAGTTGTATAGCGGTTACTTAGGTTTTAGATATAAGACAGCAAAGCCACAGTCGGCTAAGTCTAAACGCCACGGCGCTTAAAATATTAAATATTATGAATTACTGCAATTTCAAATGGTCCAAACGGTGGCGGTGGTTCAAGGTGGCCTTCCTCGAGGAAGGCCTATCTCCAGCAGAGAAAGTCTTGGGTAATGTAATGTTGATATGATAACATTACCTAATGAGGAAGATTACTTACCTTTCCCGTAGTACCGGGCAGGGTCGTAGGGCCCATGCTTAGCAGGATCGTACTCTTTCGGGTAATCCCCAAAGCCCATTATGGTTTTAAGCTGTCTGGTTTTTTCCGGAAAATTTAACTAATCAAATATGACAACCATAGACTATGATCGAATTAAAAAAGGTAGGATTAGTAAAAAGTTAATTACAAAAAGCAGCACGACAGAAATTCTGAGAAACGGACTAGGCATGAATCACAGAAATATGTGAGTATACAATGAGCGAGTGTAAACCGCTTAATACAATAATTTAAAAAAATTCACGAAAGTTTTAATAAGATTAATATACAATACAAGAATACTTTATTGGACACCGAATGTAGTTATATATAAATACTCAAAGACAGTTATATTATAATTGAGATAAAATATAATTAAGACGCTATGATGATTACCTGATCCATGCTCACATATATACGTTATTTTGGTTTGTGCTCGATCTTATGATAGTTTTCCGTATTTCCAAAATGTATGAAAATCGGAATAGGTTAGGAATTGCAAAAGCTTATTTGATGAAAAGCTTTATAATACAAATAGCGGAAGAAGGTGATTAACCAAAGGCATACCATGCAACCAGGAATTCACGCGTTTACTATGTTTCCGCTTTTTGCCGTCTATTTATATTCTAAATAAAAAAACTAGATCACTCTAATAACTTTATTGCAGTAACTGTAGAATGCACTTTCTCTTACAACACATGATTTTAGCAGATTTTACCCATACATAAACATAAATACAGTATTACTATCTGCTGGCTCGTTCCTGGTCCGATCCTTAGTGGTACTTGTAGTTCCTGTGGTGCTCTGAAATTAAAAATAATACATTTTAGACTGATATACATGAAATGAAAATGGCAACGGTTTTTTACCTATGTTCACAAAAGTAGAGTAGATAGAAAAAAGGTTGAGTATCACTGCTCTGAAGTGTGTCACCAAAAGATGCCAACACACTTTAGGGCAGTGATACTAAACCTTTTTTCTATAACAGCCACAAATGTTTTGGCTATGCAGCCCTAAGCCAAATAGTTAGTGAGTGTTGTTCTTTAGGTATTCTTCATAAAAGCTAGGGGACACTACAGTATACTTCCACCACCACTTTTTCATTTCTACTCTTTCTTGTTGGACTATATGGTGTAATTGAACTTCAGGTGAGTATTAATACTATGCATATTTGTATGTAGTTGTATAGCGGTTACCAATCAATCATTCATATGGACATTATGGATGTTAAAACCAATGTCAAGAACATTACCATTTAAAGCTGAAGGCAGCTTTATTTTGTGACAATGAATAGTAGTAACCCAAACTTTATCACAATTTTTGATCTTAAATCAGACTTAGAGAAAAACCCAGCAAGAAGCTCTGGATTTTGTGTAGCACATGCATCACTAATTGGGCACCTCCTAGACACTAAAGACCTATTTTGTCTGTGGAATCATAATAACACAGTTTCAGAGATTTAAAAAGTTCTATACACCGAATAAAAATTAGTAATAGTTTTCAGTCAAAACCAAATTTGAACTATAAAATATCTCCCTGGACAGAAAACCCAGAGTAAGAATTGGTTTTGAAAGATAAATAGCATAATCCATGTGGGACGGCAGGTTAGGCTAGAAATAAACTCTTGATATACATATTACAAATACAAAGATAGGAATAGTGAAAAAAAATTTGGTCCTGGCCAGATTCAAACTGGTATCTTGTGCCATGCTAGGGTGATACACTCTGACCAACTAAGCTACAGTGTATGTCTCTTGATGTTTATGATTTAGCTTATATTGCTCACACAGACACTCAGATACTCACATACATTTAAAATCCTTAATATGTTAACTGTATCATTAGGAAGACCAAGATTGATATCACAAAGAATTTGTACCAATAATTAGGACTTACTCATCTTTCCGTAGTTGATAGCGTAGAAGAAGACCATGTTGGCCACCAGCAGCTGGAAGAAGGGCGCAGCGGTCACCCTCTTAGGCTGCATGTACTTGTGCTGCCAGCTCCACCAGGCTGAGATGAGATACTTTTTATGAGTTTTAATGTGATTTCTGATCTACAAAGACTATTTTTTTATTCTTTTGTGACTTTCACTACTATTTGCTTGCAGAATGTGATGAATTATTGTAGATAATGAAGGTATTTCGATTCATTGCTAATCAGAAACTGAATGACATTGCGCTATAACCTATACAAAATTATGTAAATATATATGACACTGTACCTCGGCTGCAAGCGCCCATGAAGGCAGAGGGAGTCTTGTTCCTGCGACCCAGCCATGATCCGATCTCGCTCAGCTTGAGCTGGCTGAAGGGAGTATCAGCTGAAAAGTTGAAAAATAATTATGTAATCGAGCGTTGTAAACGAAGGACAATTTTTTTATGGAAATTTACTTACGCTTGCCATAAAAACGGGCAGGGTCGTATGGCCCGTGAACAGCGGGGTTGTATTCCTTAGGATAGTCGCCAAAACCCATTATTATTTTGTAATCGACCAAATTATTCCGAAAGAAATTTGGTCGACTAAAATGACAATCTTAGACTATAGACAATTTATTTTTTCTTACAATTTTGTCTATGTACGTTAAGCGTACTATACACTCACGGAATGAAACGAAGACGTGACGTATCGTTTTTATTAACATTCTGGCGGTTTTACATAACTCTTGACTATCTTTCTTTTCAAATGTCAATATTTAAAAAAGTCCATACGTGTCTATGATTATACAGCAGATTTCGTTGTTCAGTCAGTGACCGACTTTGTCTTTATTTCGTAAATAAACTGAATAAAAACTATAAACATGGTGCTAGAAAGTACTATGATATGTGTGGATAACAGTGACTACATGAGAAATGGAGATTTCCTTCCAACCCGTCTCCAGGCTCAGCAGGATGCCGTCAATTTGGTATGTCATTCCAAAACAAGATCGAATCCAGAAAATAACGTAGGCCTGCTGACTCTCGCAAACGTCGAGGTGCTGGCCACGCTAACTAGCGATGTAGGCCGCATTCTGTCCAAGCTTCACCGCGTGCAGCCGAATGGCGACATCAACCTATTGACCGGAATCAGAATCGCCCATTTGGCTCTCAAGCATCGCCAGGGCAAGAACCACAAGATGCGTATCGTGGTGTTTGTCGGCTCGCCAGTCAACTCCGACGAGAAGGAGCTCGTCAAACTAGCCAAGAGGCTTAAGAAGGAGAAGGTTAACTGTGACATTGTTTCCTTTGGTGAAGATGCCGAGAACAATCCTTTGTTGACAGCGTTCGTCAACACTCTTAACGGCAAAGACAACACTACAGGTGGTAGCCACCTTGTTTCCATTCCAGCTGGTGGCCATGTTGTTCTCTCTGAAGCCCTAATCACCAGCCCATTGATTGGTGGTGATGGCGCTGGCCCATCTGGCTCTGGTTTAACTCCGTTTGAATTTGGAGTTGATCCTAATGAGGATCCAGAATTGGCTCTAGCTCTGCGTGTGTCTATGGAAGAGCAGAGACAACGGCAAGAAGAGGAGTCGAGGCGTCAACAAGCTAACACTGAAGGTGAAGCTCCTAAAGCTGGAGAAACCCAGGACAGCGGCATGGAGCGGGCTCTAGCCATGTCTTTGGGCCGTGAAGCTATGGAGTTGTCAGAAGAAGAGCAGATAGCTCTGGCCATGCAGATGAGCATGCAGCAGGATGCCCCGGCAGCTGAAGAGAGCATGGATGTCTCGGAAGAGTATGCAGAGGTCATGAATGATCCGGCCTTCTTGCAAAGTGTGCTAGAGAACCTACCAGGTGTAGACCCTCAGAGCGAGGCCATTCGCAATGCCATGTCCACCATTAAGAAAGACAAGGACGAAAAGGATGACAAGGACAAAGATAAGGATGCCAAAGGTTCAGGGTCAAAATAAAAGCGTTTTTTTTACAATACTTTAATGATATATTATGCTTGTAAACTCTAACCTTAGGTCACATTTGTATAACAACCACTTAAATTTATTGAATACAGATGTTCTATTTGACATTTCTCTTTTATTGTATCCATGATATCCAATTTAAACCCTCAATTTTTTCATATTCTGAAACAAAGTTTTACTTCAATACAACCATAATGGTCAACGTAATAATAAAATAAACAATTGAAATCTAAGCTTTGCAGCCCAAGAAAACGCCAAAAAGTCTTTAGCCAAAAAGTATAAGTTGGTATAAGTCAAATATTGAAAAGAAACAAAAAGTCAAATTCTCTTGTGAGACTTAAGCTCCTCTGCTCCTAGGTTAAATCCAACATATACCCTTTTCCCTGGCCACAGAAATTAAAACAAAGTTAATTCAAAGATGAAAATATGCCACACAAGGCTACAAATGTAAGAGCGTTTTCAATCTAATTATAACAGTTAGACTGAAAAAAACATAGGTATCTTCCTTTGTTAGGTAGCTTCCTGGAAACATTTACCCTAAAAATTTAACGTGGATCTCTGGATCATGTTGAGAGTGAATAGGCATTTTCTAGGCAAGCATGCTCCATCCTAGGGCTTCTCATGATATCACTTAATATCATGCAATATACGCCAAATGCTTAGCTATCTTTAAAAAAAGGTAAAAAGTAAATAATTACTTGATCGGAACCAATACTGTTTGGTCTGAAAGTTCTTTTTCGCAGAGTACAACATCCTTATTCTTTTATCTTCATTTAGCGGACTCGGTTTTTGGGGGAAATAGCCTGAAATAGAATAATAACTAATTTAGTAAGTAGGTTGTTCAGTAAGTTTGCGTTTTGTCATTACCAATCACAAAAATCGAATATTTTATTTTTTGGTATACAAAATGATTTTCTACCTGATATCTATATTTTTTTATGTTAATAGGCACCACAATCGTCAAAATCGGAGTATCTGTACAGGATTAAGATTTTTTTTTACTTTTTTTGAATAAGTGGTGCCATCTCTGTTCCTATGGGGTGAAACTAATTTATCCTCAGGTGAAATCGGTTATTTTGGCCCATATTATCGCTGTGCAAAACGGCTTGCTTCCATCACAAAGTGCAGCTTTTTTCATAACACATTGGATTGTATTTTTCCTACAGAGTTTTGGGACACTTTTTATTTCCAAAGCCCTAAACACAAAGTACTAATTCATACATACCCTCATATTTTTTGTCAGTACATGAATGTTTTTTTGATCTAAACTTGACTAATAACTTTTTTGTTTTGGTCCTGTCTCCTCCTTCTAATCCTATTGGCCTGGTTGATTGGGCTATACATTCACAGTCTGTAATTAAAAAAAATGTAGCACGATCAACACGATGTTGAATTTTAATAAACTTATTTAATTTGTAATCAACATTAGCAAGACGGACAGACATATATCTAAATAGACCACGCAAGTGCAATGCACGGCTCAACTTAAGTACCGTTTCAAACAATTTATTCAAGTCATTGATGAATGATGAAAATTTACTTCAAAAACAATGTTTTAATAGAATATTTTTATCGATTCTGTTTTAATGTGGAATTAGCAAATTTTAATTTTTATAAGTATTGACTCGGACCTGTGACCCTACGTTTTTGGAGTGGTGCTCTTCCAACTGAGCTGTCACATCATTACGTCAATCACACCAAATTTTCGATTCCATAATTCTACGCTACTGGAGCGCCCTTAGCGCGCATTAGCCATACCACGCCATACCCTATACACCGTGAAATTTTAGTGGTTGTTTTCCCGCAACGAAATGATTTTGCCATGGACGTACAATCCGTGTGTAATCTTTTTTTTCATTAATGTTAAGAAATGTCAGATTTGCAAAAGTGTCGAACGAAACTCGAAAATGACCTAACACCAGTAGTAGCACTGCAGTAGTACCTACTTCTTTCAAGTGAATAAAAGAAAATAACCTAAAAAGTAGTTCCATTTTTCCTTCATACTTTTACGGGCTTAGGACCGTCATTAACGTTTTACGGGCAGTTTACGGATCTTCAAAAGTAAAAATTACAAGTTTAGATCAAGTTTGAAATGATCAAAAACGTATTTAAGACGTATTTAAAAAATGGAATCAACTTATTTTCAATGATTATTAAATTACCTTACCTAATTTTTAATCGTCCCGTATTTACACTTAAAACTTCCCGATAACGCAATTGTTCGTACTGCAATCCGCCACGTTCAATGCATAATCGGGCACGTTTACTTTGATTGTTTTTCAATGATATTAATGTAACTATCACGTCTAATAACATCGAAAGCGTCCGTTATTCCCGCTATTAACGCATCACAAGTTTCGTATTCCCGCTGGTACACTAGACGCTTTAGCTCAGACCACAAATAAAAGTCCAACGGAGTTAGGTCCGGGTCTGTCGTAATTAGCCCTGGCGTACAGCGTACAGCTGCACCATCGCGACGTACTCTAAATTTTAATATTCGTAATGTCGATCCATTTTACGGTGATTTGTGAACTCCGCATGCGCAAAACGAGGGTGGATGCGCTTGCGCCTGTCACGGGTCAACTGAAAAGAAGGGTAGCCGGCTACCCGCCGCGTCGTAGTATCTCTTAGTAGTCTGTGCGTCGGCGCCTTAATCTACTACTGGGAATCCCTGAGAGAGTGAGAGGGGAGTATCCGCGTTGCTCGCTGCGGGAGCGCCTTATTACTGACATGCTACGACTTATTTGTGCCTAATCGTGTTTACTTGTTTATTCGTTTATCTGTTTACCTACAACATCGGGAACTGTCGTTTACTTGCAGTTTTAGTGCGTTACTATTGTTTTTCGCTAGTTCGAGTTCAGGGTATTATTTTTGTATTTTTTTTAAAGACAAGTTTTTATTTTTTGAGTTTGTCTATTATAATTCGAAAGTACTACCGATACCAAATCGCCCTGCCGCGGGAAAACAACCACTAAAATTTCACGGTGTATAGGATGTGCGTTTATAATTTACACGCGCGTTCCCTTGTCCCCGTTGCTTTACAGCAAGTGCAAGGACCGCAAAAGAGATGTCGCTATTATCAATGTTTTAATAGAATATTTTTATAAGTTGTTCTAATTAATGTGGAAAATTGGAAATAGCACAGTCGAATTTTTATAAATATTGACACAAAAGTACAATATGTATTCGAAAAACAATTCGACATAAAAATAGTTAGGTATCTGTATATATTTTGCAGTTGTTTATGACTATTAGGTATGTATATTCATCCTTAAAAATTATAAATGTTAGAGTTGCACACGGTCTGATTTCATAGTAACACATATATATATATATATATATATATATATATATATATATATATAACTTTACCTTCGTTATAAATAAAAAAAGTTCCAAAAGTGATTTATTCAATAACGTGGGTACAATACCTACAATAAATTGATGTTAAAAAGAACAGGACCGTCGTCGAATCCCAGCCATTTTGCTAGTGGTTTGAACCTATACCGTGTGCCACGAATGCACATGCTAGTTGCATGTATGATGGCAACGCTTACCCGTTTCATGTTCTATTGACGTGTCGCATGTGAGTTTTCAAAGGGATATTTTTTTATTTCACTTATTTTGTAATTAAGGAAAGATTATTGCAGATTTGTTCTGTGTGTAGGTACGTCCATCGACATAGATTTTTGTATTTATAATTTCGTATTTATTTATTTATTTCAAAGGTTGGAATTACAATATTACGAATTTCATTTACACGAATCTGCTGAAATCGGAAATTATTTGTGACATCTACTTAGATTTATGTCTGTGTTAGCTATTTAAAATCACTGACTTTAAAATAAATACAGGTATTCTGTAACATATTTACTTACTGCCGTTTAACGTTACATTACATTTACATTCATGCGCTATTTTATATAGAGTTTGGACTGTTCAATTGACGCAACTGTAACTGACTCCTGTAACGGTTAAGCGTGGACTCCACAGTACATCGGACAAAGTTGCGTACAGCAGCAAACAAGTCTCTGTGTAAACCGTTGTCACTTGCGTTGTCTATCGCTTCTATGTCTGCGTCTATTGGATAAATATTGCACTAAATTATATAAAAAACACGCAGACTCATGAAAAGGAAGGAATTGGGTTTTTTGTTTATAAATCTGATTCCCACCGCCTAAGACCTATTCTAATGTATAAGGAAAATTAGATTAATTGACTCTGGCCAGAGTTAGTTAAAAGATAATTTTTAAAACGAGGGTGCTGCCAATTCCAACTAACTGGTGCCGCCTCTTTTTATACCTTATATGACATTTATTTATTATTTTTACCTTGTTGGTATGATATTTATAGTAAGTACTATGCTATATATAGTTCTTGCATGTTCCCCTGCGAACGTGCATAACCAAGGTACTGCCAGCTGGTGCCGCCAATGCGAATGTTTTATAGAAATAATCCTTTTGCTTTAGCGAATCCACTTAGTTTTGTACCCGATGAACAATACTTGCCGCGCCGTTACGAACTTGATAGTGCATCTAGGGATTTTTTTATCGATGATGTGACGAAGTTACCACGCCACTGTACGGGTAGCAGTCCCTGATGAAGAGCTCCGTACAAGTTTGGAACATGTCGGGCCGTTCCTGACAATTTCACGTGCACGTGAGTGTAAACCGTTTCATACAAAATACAGCACAAGTCACCATTGCGCTTGACCAGTTGACCAATGTACTTTGCCGGAGGGGGTCGCCTGCGTATGGCATCTCCATTGTCTATACTCAAAGACAGGAACAGGTGGCAGTGGCAACACACAAGGTAAAAAAATAGATTGGCGATGGCGGCACCATGGCAGCACCAGCACCTTCGTTGTGCAAAAGAACGTGCAGGAACTTAATCACTCCTGTGGCGCGGTGATAGTCCCCTTTTAGCCGGTTATACTCCCACACAAAGTCCGACTCACTGTCAGTGAGGGCTAAACAGCCCTGATACAGTTTTTTTTTGCAAGCAGTAACGTCTGCTAGCGTAACCCAAATGTTTAAATTTTCGCTTTTTCCTGAACATCAATGTCAAGTTAAAAGATTCGGATTGGCGACAGCAGTTGGCAGCACATTCGTTGTGCACGTTCGCTATATAATCCAGTGAATAAAGGGGGGTTTACCTTACAAACGGTCCGGTAGTTCGGAATTTTTGATATTATATGGTGTCTAGGATGGTTATAGTGAGTGTTTAAAATGCAAAATGCACAATTCCCCTTCTATTACCTATATCTTCGTTTAGGAGCATTTTAGATTGAGCTTACGCAATGTTGTAGTAAATAAAATTTTATATAAGTAATTCACCTTTTAAATTTTGTTTCTAGGACTGATAGAGATTAAAAATGTCGCATTTTTCCCTTGAACCTCTCTGCCTGCTCCAGTAATGAAGGATTTTACCTAAACAGTTGGAAGAATTTATTATTTCCAAACCCAAAAATGTTTGAAGTGGCATCTCAGGCCAATATTGTGTGCATTTTAAATGTGTATATACATCTCCGTATGGTAATTTTTTTTTAAACTAAGCTCATCCACTTACCTGCATTCACAATGGCATTGTGTCTAATACAATCCTATCTGCTTTTGTTCTCCTAACCGCCAACCAGTTACTTACAAAAAAGCTTAGAACTACATTGCGTGGATATTGAATTTTCAACCGTATTCCTTGTTGAATAGGTTTAAAATGGTTGATGATGAGAGTTCCTAGTCCTTTTTCTAGAGTCGTTCTTGTTGAGAGCCGGGCGGTTGTAAAATTCCAAAAATGTTATGATCACCATTATTCTGTTAGTGTATTTTGTAGTCTAATGTCAAAGGAAATAGAGTCGATAATCTATATTAACCTTCCAAGGTGGTTACAATCTGCTTTTACTACGAGCTTTATCTTAATTTGTGGTTAACTACTCAATGATATTGAGTTCTTAGTGGATGAGATTAGTTTAAAAAAATTGTACTATAACTATCTATCTTAAAAACTAAATTTAAAATGGAAATTATAGGAAATTTAATTCATTACATTTACAAAATTGCATCAGGTCTTTTCTAGCTAAAATGCTCCTAAACGAAGATATAAGCAAATCTCTATTCACCGAACTAATAGCCCTGCACGTCGCTTCGAGTGTTTATGGCTGATACTGGTACAGTCGCCATCAGATATATCGGAGCAAATAATGCGTTCATAAATAGCTAACACGCCTCTTACGGTCAAGGCGTTAGTGTGTGCGTGTGGTACTCATCAACGCATTATTTGCTGCGATCTATCTTTGGCGACCGTAGACTAGTTACCTAATTACCGTCTTTTTTCATTTCTTTCTGCTGTTTATTCAATAGCAGATATGAGCTTTCAATGTCTTCCAGCTGGGGTTTAAAGAATTTTGTGGGTGAACCTGGAAATAAGTTATGAAAGTAGAGTGTGATTCAAACGAAGCGTGAAGAAGCATCTCCGGGGCCAGCATGGCAGTGTCAACTGACAAAGGCATCGTAGGCGTGTCAGCTGCCATTGCGATTTGGGCTTTCCTTTTTGCTCACCATCAGGCGAAGTGGAGCCACTACGTTGTGCCAAATTAAAAATAAAAGAATAGCGTAATATTTACTTGAGTGTAATATTTAATCTTAGTCGCTATCAGTCAACCAACCAACCCTAACACCTCTTTTTGGTCCTATGGTTGACTGGTTGAGAATGCCATTTGGGATTAAGTTCGTCATTTGTACTATCTCTTGTTTTGTGAAAGTAAATTTAAATAATACAATTTAAACGGATTATACCTATCGTGTATATTTCATTATTTGAGTTTCGGCAACTTTCCAGTTACCGTTGTGAAAGGGTGACTTAGAACAAAAATTGTGTGACAGTCGCGGCAACCGAAAACAAATGTTTTGTAAAAGTAAAGTTTCAATAAATGATAGCGCATGCGCTCCGCAGCAATGAAATGAAAATAAATTTTATGTCATTGCAACCACTAAACATACATTCAAAAATACACGAAACCAAATAAACTATCTACCACTAACTTTGGATATTTATGCTATTATTAATAGAATAAACTAAAAAGAAGACGTGTTTTGACTCCTGATTTTTATGACGTCACAAGCCAGTATCTTCATAGAACTTCATACTAACAAATAGTTTTTAGGGTTCCGTACCCAATGGATAAAACCGGCCAAGTGAGAGTCGGACTCGCGCACCGAGGGTTCCGTACAAACACTTTCCATCCCTAAGTGGTTAAGTTAAGTTTGCACCTGGTATGTATAGCGCCCCATATAAATTAGGTGCAAAGTTAGGTATTAAAATATTAAAAAAAAACTACTTACTAGATCTCGTTCAAAAAAAATTTCGTTGGTAGTTTTTATAGTAATGTACATCATATGTTTTTTTAGATTTTTCATTTTCTTATTTTAGAAGTTAGGGGGGACCAACTTTTTTCCACTTTGGAAGCGTCTGTCACGCAAACTATTCAGTTTAGAAAAAAAAAATGTTAGAAACCTCGATATCATTTTTGAAGACCTATCCATAGATATCCCACACGTATGTGTTTGATGAAAAAAAAATTTAGAGTTTCAGTTCTAAGTATGGGGAGCCCCCCATATTTATTTATTTTTTATTTTTTTTGCATCAAAATTTTAATGCGGTTTACAGAATACATCTACCTACCAAGTTTCAACAGTATAGCTCTTATAGTTTCGGAAAAAAATGCCTGTGACATACGGACGCACACACACGGACAGACAGACGGACAGACAGACATGACGAATCTATAAGGGTTCCGTTTTTTGCCATTTGGCTACGGAACCCTAAAAAAACGAGACCCTATTACTGAGACTTCGCTGTCCGTCCGTCAGTCCGTCTCTCACCAGGCTGTATCTCAAGAACGGTGATAGCTATTAGACAGTTGAAATTTTCACAGATGATGTATTTCTATTGCCGCTATAACAACAAATACTAAAAATAAAATAAAATAAGTATTTAAGTGGGGCTCCCATAAAACAAACTTGTCATAGATTATGGTACGGAACCCTTCATGCGCGAGTCGGACTCGCACTTGCCCAATTTTTGACATTTCATATACAGTAGCCGTTTTGAGCTGTCATCAAATACCGTATTTATAGGTGGCAGCACTATCAACGTCAATATCAACTGAAATGCTTCGGATTGGTGGCACCTATCCATGTTGTTCGCTTGCACTGCTTGCAGCAATATGATGCTGAATTGCTGACTCGTCGCGCGACAAATGAAGACAAATGGTTCATGTTCAATGCCTGCCTACACTACTCGCGAATTTGACCTAGTTTAGGCGAATACCACAGTATGAGAAGCACTTCAGTGGATGTAAGACGAAGTGCCTTTCCTCTCTCCCAACCTCAGTCAACTTCCCGAGTATAAAGTGTAAAGCTTGCATAACCCAAGTAACACACAGGCTGCGTAAGCGCTTATTCAGCCCCTATACAACTTAAATTTGCTGTACAGGGGCTGTACACGCGCTTATGCAGTCTGTCTTTTTTTGTATCAATGGTCTAACAGAGAAACTTACTTAACTTACTATTAGTCTTCGATTTGGTACTGCAAGCTATCGTATTCGCAGAACTCATTAAAATTATAGTGCTGGAAGTAATTTTTGGATCTGAAAACAGAAAGAGTTAATTACTGCTTGACAACATGACAGCCGATCCGCTGGAAAGGAGTAGTTACTAAAACTGATAACATGCATTTTATTGCTTTTGTAAAACATGTAATATATGGACTACTCACACGCACATTAAATTGGATTCTGTATTTATTTCGGAACAAAAACGAAGGATTCAGCAACATTCCGGCAAACAATGTTTTGAATTTGGTTGATGACAAATCCTTGGCAAATCGCTACTGACGTTTTATAATGCAAATATGTGACGTGTGCTCGTCATTGCCATATGAAAACTGCTTGTAGCGCCACTATCCCTGGACCGGACCGACACTTGTTAGGCTAGCTATAAAAGACAGGTTTGTATACTCTAAGAAAGACCCCAACACCCCACACTAGCGCATGCGCTGGCAGGACGCCGATGCTCAAAAGGCGCTAGTGTGGGATGTCTCTTAATTTTCCTTCAGACCAGTCTGTCAGTATTTTCATTAAATGTGTAAAGTCAAGTTAAAGTGCCAGTGTAGTTTTAGGCAGCAAACGAGCAAACGGATCGCCTGATAGAAAGATTACCGTCGCCCATAGACACCAGCAACACTAGAAGAGACAAGTGCGTTGCCAGCCTTTCAGGTTACGCTCTTTTCTTGAAGGTTTGAAGGTCGTATGGGTCCGGAAATACCGCAAGCAACAATTCGAAGTTTACATACAAAAGTTAATAAGTGACAATGACAAGTGTAGTGAGTGTGGTCAGTGTACAATAGCTATATTGTAGTACAGGAATGTGTAATAAGGTGGTGATTCTCACCTCTGAGTAATGAAATAAATCCACGCTTCGGTATAGGGATGTGGGACTTCTTAATGGCGTTCCGGCTGGTAGGCTGCTTCACAACATCGCTTTGAACACCTGTCAAAAAATAAACAGCACAAAATAAGTTAGTAGTTTTTTAAGTTGCATTTTTTTTTTGTTTTTTTTTTCGCGGGCACAAATTGGATGAGGGCGGGCAGGGCGGCGCAAAACCGATCGTTGTGGAGAACTTTGGGAGAGGCCTTTGTCCAGTAGTGGGCGTCTATCGGCTGGTATGATGATGATGACATCTTAACACGTTCCATATGTGAGGTCACGGCAAGCCTCTATTACAGAGACATAAGTTTCACATGTTAAACTGGGACAGTAAACGTAATTTAAATATGAATGAAAATAGTTTATAATGTACAGATAATACACAAGGAACATCTCAGCATTTGAATGTACTTAACAAAATTTATTTTTAGTACCACAATCCTTCGTCTAGATGCTTTCTTCCGCCATAAGTATTTATCAGGCAAATAGGTACTCACGGGACTTTGCGCCACTGTTCTTGTTTTCGTCAAGGCTGGAAATCACGTTTCCAGACAGTTGTTGTTTTGTTGCAGCTTAAAAATAGTAAATTATTACCTACAGGTTAATATTATAATAAACCAAAAAGTTGGACGAAATTTAGGCGAAGTGGGCCATTTTTTCTAAAGTTGTACATCCCAATTTTTTTTAATCTTCGATATTTTGGGTATGTAACCTATCTCAAACACTAAAAACCATTGACCGAATTTCATTTATCCGAAAACTATTCGAATTATTATCGTTTGTCCGATGACAGGATTCGTACATTTTTCTTTTCACCATTTCACATTTAGTAGAAGTATCGTTTGTCCGAAAAACTTTTCCCGTCACATTCACTTGCCCTATGAGTTGTTACGTATTTTTTTTCGTAGCCCATTTTTCATTTACCCAATGATACTTTTAGCACTGCATACATTTAAACAAATTTTCAGTTTACCTTTTAACTTTTCCCGCCCCATTCACTTGCCCTCTGAATTGAGATGTCTTTCGTTTAATACCCATTTTTTCATTTACGTGATATTTTTGGCATTACATAAGAACTGCGACCACAACAGCGCCACAGTATATATATAGGCTAAAGCAGTATGGAAACTAAGGCCTTTTTTGAAGATAAATACCTACACGCTAGGGTTGTCATCCGCTGCCGGTGGCACCCTAGGGTTTTTATAAAGTATTTATATTTTGTAATTACTTTAGGTATTGTATTTTACTTTTTATATACATTTATTGTAAAAAACCTAGCCTAATCGAATGAATCGAAACAAAATTATGTAATTAAAAGACCAACATTTTAAAGCGTCTTCAACGACTATATACCCCTAGACCGCTATTCTCATACAAGAAAACGTAACTCTGAAAAAGCTCAAAATTCGGTATAAAAACTAGATGGCGCTGCTTCGTAGCCTGGAAGTGACAAAAATTGTATTTTTCACCAATATTTTAAAGTGATTTTTGATTTTTGAAGATCAAACGCGTTACTGCTTCATTTTAATACGATAATATAACTTAAATACACAATTTTTAAGGATTATATTTTTTGTCTTCAGCAACGTGGTTTGATCGTATTAAAATAGATGGCACTACCTCTGGATAGCTCAAGGTTGCTTGCGAGCTCGCCAATTTTTGCTACACAAAATAGCTAGATGGCGTTGGTGAACTGGTGTAATGTGGACAAAATAAATTACGCCCGAATTGACAAGCGACATTTCCCACTAACAAACAGTCAGTAACGTAATATTTGTTAGATAAGTTTTGTACAGTCAAGGAATTTCATTTCCTACCCATTTCGTTAATATGTCGTTAGACATTCGCAATGCATTAAGGTCGAAAATTATATTTCAAATGTCAATATTATTATTTGTCACTTAATTTTACAAAAAACCTCCTCGCGAAAGGTTATCATTTGCTTTTAATTTCTAATTAGGAACATATGTCAGTGTCAATCGAGAAAATCGTAAAATAATTTTCAGCAACATTATAAATTTGAAAAATAAAATGCTTGCCGCTAACCGTGAACTATTAAAAGATAATGATAATGACTGAAAACAATGAAGAGCTCACAGAGTGGAGTTACACCAGGAAGGAATACGGATTTATGAGATCACAAGTCGGTTAAATGCTAGCAGGGACACAGTTTGACGTTGGGTACGGCGATATAATGCTGAAGGAAACCTTATTGATCTACTGCAAAGCAAAGTAACCATTGCATCGTCCGCTTGCCATGGCCCAAGACCAACGCCGACGACAAAATGGCTTTACGCCAACAGGACGATTTGCGGAAATGTTTGACATTTACCCTAGCACAATTAGGAATTGCCTACATGCAGGCGGCCTGCGAAAATATATTCGTTCGTTTTGTTTTTGTTAAAAGTAATATAAAGAAAACGTTTATAAAATTGTGGTTTTATTGAATTATCACTGTCGTTAGTTCTGTTAGTTTTTGTATAGATAAATTTCGGGTGCCTGTCGTATCGCATAACGTTTTTTGTCCTAAAAATGTTTGGCCGAGAATGTTTGGCATACTGTTGAATGGCATACTACTCGTTTGTCCTAATAATTTTTGCGCATACTCTCTTACAAGTCCTAAATCAAGTTTGTCCTAATATTGATAACTCTAAAATCTAATTACCTAAAGCATAATATTCCTAACATGAATTGCCCTAAGAATTATTTTGCCTATTATCAAATTGGCTAAAATTACAGCACCTAAAATAAGAATAATAAAATAATAATGATCGAGAAGGATGGCGCTAATCGACAGTCAAATTTTGAACATCGGGGTAGCCCTTCTGGCATCACTGTTTTGACATGTCTTGCCAGATGGGTGTGTGATGTTGTCAAATCAAATGTCATTGTTTCAAATTTGTAAAATTGTATGTATTTTATTCTTGAAATTACGCGATTAATCGAATTTTGCGGTTACGTGTTTCCATATCAGAATTTATTGTTTTTTTACAAAGAATAGTTTGGTATGCGTTTCGTGAAGGTCTATCGTAGGCCCAGACAAAATTATTATTATCTTGATTAGTTTACGTCAAAACGATGACGAACAGAATTCAAAGATTGGCATAACACGTAAAATTCATTTGAAATGAACATATTTACATGTCAATGATTGACAAGAAAAATTTCATTGTTGCCAGTCATGTCACTGACGCCACCGTCACAGGCGGAAGGCGGCACACGTTCCGAGTCTTTAATACAATTCTTTTATAAATACTCACATTGTAAACTTTATTTCACTCAATAATACATTTGGTATTGCAAATATTGATATTTAATTAAAAAACATAAGTTCGCGATGAAATATATGGGTCGATTGCAAAAAATGTGTACATAGTTAAGGGCTTTAATTAAAACAATGTTAATTGATTCCTTTGTGTGACGAAAGTTACCCATACATTTTGTATGACTAACTTTCGTCACACAAAGGAAGCGATCGTATTTTATGTTAACTAAGCTTTTAACTATGTACAATTTTTTTGCAATCGACCCATATGTCGCTTTACTTTTTCAAAATTACTAATTAGTTTAAACGAAGTGTGCTGCGAAATGAATTGTATAATATTTTAGTTACCGAATGGTTAGGCGTCAGAACGAGATATACATATACGAAACTCATATAGCGGCATCCCTTTCGCGTCATAGCATCTTACTTGCGGACCAGAGACAAATATCGGTCTTTCATTCACTTTATTCGATCGAGAATCAGCGAATTTGTTATCGTACCAAATTCAGCGATTCAGTTTAGGTTCCTAAACTGAACTGCACTGCATTTGGATAGTTTTTATAAAGATTGTGGATAGGCTTCATGAATTCCTTACTAGTGTAACTCCACTATTTGAGCTCTTCATAGTTTTCAGTCATTCTCTCTTAATAGTTCACGGTTAGCGGCAAATATTTTATTTTTCAAATTAATAATAATAACGTATTTGAAAATTATTTTACGATTTTCTCGATTGACATTCACATATGTTCCTAATTTAGAAATTTAAAGCAAATGATAACTTTTCGCCAAGAGACTTTCTGTAAAATAATACATTGACATTATAGTACAAAAGTAGTGAAGTGAGACGAAACGGAACGTAGTAAACAAACATCGCACCTAACGTCATCTATTCACTTTTTACTGTATCACTTGGAAGTTGGAATGTCGTTGAACGCTTGACGACTGTGTTACTGCACGCTTGCGCGTACCGTACGGTAGGGATTGAAAAATGACGACTTTTGAATGAATTGAGACCCTTAGCGGCATCTAGCGACGTAGAACGATAGTAACTAACGGAGTACGGTGCGTAGTATGAAGAATAGCGGTCTAGGGGTATATAGTCTTTGGCGTCTTTATTCAATCAAGCCAAGTTTGTACTTATTATAAATTGCTGACTGAGAAATACTTTCGCCTGCTACGACACGTTCGGAAAGCTTTATTATTAAATTTTATCGTGTAAAAAATCCTCATTCTAGTTAATAAATTACCAGAAAGCATGGGCATGGCACCATAACTGATTTAATCTACTTATTGATAAATTGATGCAACAGCTAAAAGGTTAGAAGAAGCCGAGTTCAAGCAACGCAATACACTCGTGGCATCTTTAAAAATTCGCGGACAGCGCACGCAACACGCAACAAAAACAAACAGTTCGCCCGTCGCGACGCGCCACGCGCTACTGACAGCACCGCGAAGTACGCTTAGCCGCCTCGTAAACGCTTGCGTCTGTGTGTGTGCGCTGTTTCGACCGTTTGTTCGTAGTTTCCTAGCGTGCCGCGGCAGCAGCCGGCAAAGCTCCAAAACCGACCTGGCTGGGTTAGGTTAGGTTAGAACTGTGACCACAACAGCGCGCGAGCCGAGCGAGCAAAGCTAGCATGCCGCGGCAGCAGCCGGCAAAGCTCCAAAACCGACCTGGCTGGGTTAGGTTAGGTTAGAACTGTGACCACAACAACGCGCGAGCCGAGCGAGCAAAGCTAGCGTGCCGCGGCAGCAGCCGGCAAAGCTCCAAAACCGACCTGGCTGGGTTAGGTTAGGTTAGAACTGTGACCACAACAACGCGCGAGCCGAGCGAGCAAAGCTAGCGTGCCGCTGCAGCAGCCGGCAAAGCTCCAAAACCGACCTGGCTGGGTTAAGTTAGGTTAGAACTGTGACCACAACAGAACCACCAGTCCACTTGAGAACAGTCGAGTAGTTAATAAACCGAATCGTCACATCGGACGTATAAAACCCAAGTCATACAAAAAAAGTCGAATAATTAATAAACCGAAACAATACATCGGAAAAGTGATATTACGGACAAATGAGATTTAGGGGAACGTGTCATTCACTCGATGAATAAAAAACCTAAACAATTAATGCCCAATCGTAAGATATCGAATTGAATTTTCGGACAAAAGAAAAAAAGTGAAAATGATATTTGTCGAATAGTTTTTGTCGAAACGAAATTCGGATTAACGTTTTTAGTGTTTCAGATAGGTAACCGAATGGAAAAACAGAAAATGTGAGTATGAATATTTTGGGACAGTTTTTTTCTCCTAATTAGATCGAAAGAGCTCTTGATTCTGAGTAGAAAAAACCCAAAATATCTAAAAAAAAATGGGGTACAAAATAAGAAAATAAAGCGATTAGAAAAAGTTCCGTTGTGCGTTGTTCTTTTATAAAGCCTGACCAGAAATATATGAGGATTGTCAAGAGGGCGTTATTTATAAGATTTATATGGCAACAATTTCGCAACCAATCGCAATCCGCACTCTAATGACATTAGTTTAAATATCTGTCAGTTCCTATGATCATAAAATCATTGCCAGTGTAAGAAATTAGTTCCAGCTAAAATCCGCAATATGGCGCATCCTCATATATTTCTGGTCAGGCTTTAATAAAATGATTCTGAAATATTGACAGTTTAAAAAATAATGTCTTCCGGACAAATTAAAATTTGGCAAAACGTTATACTAGATGGAAACCAAAAATTCTAACTTACGATATAGGTAACCTTATAACGAGCCCTATTTACGTGAAATCAGACATTTAAGTCACATAAGAGTGAAACTAGTATAAAATCATTAATACTAATATGGTTACGCATAATTGCTTTTCGCCGAAAATAAGATGTGCATAAGCCTCATTACGCATACTTTTTTACGCATAACATTAAAAAGCATAAATACAGAAAGCATAACCGTCATGAAGACTAATAACAAAAAGCATAAGCATAAATAGGCATAATAATCAATTGGCATCATATCAAAATGCATAACGCTATTAACCTATTAAAAGTTGCACTACGATAGAGAAGGTTAGAGTGTGTATAATTATATTTAGGAACTAAAGCGAGGTCGACGGAGGTCCGCTTCGCGACCCCCTATTCCGCGTTGCTTAGGCGCTTCGCGCCTGGTTATCATGCTAACCCACAGACAACCCCCACACCGTGGAGGTGATCTGTGTGCTAACCTAACCTAACCTAACGTTACGTAACGTAATATTTTGTTTTGAAATATATATATACCATAATAATAAATGCGTTTAATAAATGAGTTTCATTCATTTAGACCACTGAAATTATGGATAATGACAGATATACCAAATAATGATTAGCCCAAACAATAGTATGCGTATTCGGCCAATACAAATTAGTCCAACTAAAATTATGCTAATAGCGTAGTATGCCAAAATAACAGTAGGCCAAAATATTACTATGCGAAAGTACTATTATGCCAAAACAAATTACGCTAAATCAATTATGCGAAACAGCATTAGTCTAAAAAACATTATGCGATCCAACTTGGATCGCATAATGTTTTTTAGACTAACCAAGGGGATCCCTGTCGGGCCACGCTCAGTGTAGGGTTCCGTAGTTGCTCATCCTTCACTATAGACTTAAGTTCCGAGAAAGATCTCAAGCTCTATAAAAAGGTCGTAAACCCCAAAGTAACTGTAATTACTTATTACCTTCTGGAAGTCAACTTACGTCCTTTTAAGAAAATTATGAAATTTTGCGATAAAACAAAAACGGTTCGACCGATTTTGTTCAATATAGTTTTCATTGAAAGTACTTATAAAGCCTCAACGTTCATGAATTTTTCGACCCGTGGTTGAAAAGTTAGAGGGGAGGGACGATATTTTTTTTTATTTTCGGAGCGAATATTTACAAAACTGCTGACTCTTTCAAAAAATAATGTTTAGAGACCCCAATTATTTTCAAAAGACCTATTCAACGACCCCCACACTAGTGTTGAAACGAAAAAAAAAAATTACCCCCACTTTCGAGAGGTACCCGAAAAAAAATTTTTTTTAGTTTTTATTTTACCGTTTTGTCGGCGTGATACATACCCATACTCATACCAAATTTCAGCTTTCTAGTACTAATGATCAAGGAGCTAAGCCGCGGACGGACAGACAGACAGACAGACAGACATACGGACATGGCGAAACTATAAGGGTTAAGGGTTGACTACGGAACCCTAAAAATGAAATAAATCTCAATAGCGTCAAGCCACCTTCTCTTCCAAGCAAATGAACTGTCAAACTATACAAACTCATTCACTTTGTATAGTTTGACAGTTCATTTGCTTGGAAGTTAGCATGGTTTTACTCTATCTCCGGGCCAGTTGGCATATTAAGTGGTCGGCGATTGCAATCCCCATAATTTTCAATTACTAGCTATAGGTACTCACTGGTAGGGTTACTGCGCGGTTCGGGTTCTGTTTTGATGGTCAACTTCATGGTTGCGCCCTTTAACAACGGTTTACCGTACCCCTCTTTGACGGCTGAAAGTAAGTATGTTCTTGTTTCACTCATCTTAAAAAAGAATACAAACTCTCGCCTAATTTAATATAATACTCGTAGGTAAGTTTGTACAGTTGATTGTCCCACCGCCGTCGAGAGAACGAGTAGGTAGCTTACATATCAACTGCTTTTTAGCTAAATTGCCATCGGGATATGTTGCCGTCGCTCTTAGGTACGTGCCTCTCGCCTCTCTGCGGCTATAGAACAATCCCGTTGTTGTCAGTGTCAAACTTCTGTATCCGTCTTAGAAAACATTGTCGTCTAAATTCCGTTTAACACTTACGCATTTTGGAAGCACTAGGCAACCGCTTAAGTTCCTCCGATCTGCTTTCTCTCCTCTTGGTATCATATATAAGGGACTTCGTTCGAGCTGTGAAAGAAAGATATGGGCATTTTATTGACATCGATAACGCACGCAAAGACTGCCTTACTATGAGTTTACATTGACAGTACTCTCTAGCGACCGCGTCATCATCAGCCAAAAGACGTCCACTGCAGGGTATAGGCCTCTCTTAGAGAACGCCGCCATGACCGGTCCTGCGCCGCCCGCATCCAGCGGACTCCAGCGACCTTCACCAGGTCATTAGTCCACCTTGTGGGGGCCTACCCACGCTGCGTCGGCCGGTGCGTGGTCGCCACTCAAGAACTCGATGGCCCCAGCGGCCGTCGGTTCTACGAGCGATCTGCCCTGCCCATTGCCACTTAAGTTTTGCTATCCTTCGGGCTATGTCGGTTACCCTGGTTCTTCTGCGGATCTCTTCACTTCTGATTCGATCTCGCTAAGAAACTCCGAGCATAGCTCTCCATTGCTCTCTGAGTGACTTAGAGCCTTCTTATAAGGCCCATCGGAGCGCCCACGTTTCAGTTCCGTATGTCATCACTGGCAACACAGCGACTGCGTGAAGTATTTGTATGGAGAATTGTAGTTCTACAACGTAACCGGTAGGGGCGCTGCTGCCCTAATCTCCGTGTACATCGTATGTATGTATGTAAACACTTTATTGTACACAACAACTGGTTATAAATACATTGATAACAAATGAAATATGTACAAAGGCGAACTTATCCCTATTAGGGATCTCTTCCAGTTAACCTTTGAGCAATTACATCTTTGAGCATCGTTTAAGCTGCCGCTAGCGAGTACCTACAGTCACGTTAACTCATGGTATGGGTACTATTTCAAACTAGCATCTCGTGCAGTGCGGTAGATCCTTTGCTACATTCAGGATTTGGGCTTAGGCTCCTATTCGCTACGCTCTTGATTCAACAATAGTCATTCGATTACTCGGTATTCAAAATCAGCACTCACAGCAAAACCAACCTTAGTGCCTTGTTGCACCAATAATCAACTTTATTATGTCTTAAATATTAATGAAAATAAGTTTATAATATTTGCCCTTGCCGGGATTCGAACCCAGGGCCGCCGCGCCGGCTCAATAGCTGCACTACAAACCACGTCGTAAAAAAAATATCTTTAGTTCCACAATCCTTCGTCTACTTGCTTTCTTCCGCCATATTTACCAGGCAAAATACTCACGGGACTTCGCGCCATTGTGCTTGTTTCTGTCAAAGCTGGTAATCACGTTCCCAGACGGTTGCCCTTCGGTTTCAGCTTAAAAAAAACAGTAATTTAATTACTACAGGTAGGAATATACCTACTACAAGTATATCTTTATTCATAAATGAACCAAATATTCGCCAGTAGGTGCCGTGAAACTGTTACACTAGCGTAAAAATATGCCAGCGAATTTTATACATTTATGTTCAAATAGGTATTCACTTTTTAAGGTTAATATAAATAAATACGTACATTCATCTATTTGCTAATGAAATAATTAGAAATGTTTTATTTTCTTTAAGCTTAAGGCCAACGGGGTGTCCCCATTTACCCGCTAGGGCAAAATTGGATGGTTTTACGGTACGCTAAAGACCTAACAATAGTGAATCCTCACTGTTCAAGTTTCACCTTATTTATTAGTTTTTTTTTTATTGAAGATCAATTAACAAGCCTCTCTCCTCTCGGCGGCTATAGAACAATCCAGTTGTTGTCAGTGTCAAACTTCTGTATCCGTCTTAAAAAACATTGTCATCTAAATTCCGTTTAACACTTACGCATTTTGGAAGCACTAGGCAACCGCTTAAGTTCTTCCGATCTGCTTTCTCTCCTCTTGGTATCATATATAAGGGACTTCGTTCGAGCTGTGAACGAAATATACGAGCAATTTATTACTTGCTTTCTTCCGCCGTATCGTATTTATCAGGCAAAATATACTCACGGGACTTCGCGCCACTGTGCTTGTTTCTGTCAAAGCTGGAAATCACGTTCCCAGACAGTTGTCTTTCGGTTTCAGCTTAAAAAAAATAGTAAATTAATTACTAAAGGTATATACTACTAGTATATTTATATTCATACATGAACCAAATAGTCGCCAGTACCGTGAAACTGTTAACCTAGCGGGAAAATATAACCGCGGTTTTATATATTTATGTTGCAATATTCACTTTTTAAGCTACATATAAATACGTACGTTGATCTATTTGCTAAGGAGAAAATTCTTTTTTTTTACCGTCCCATTTACCCGTTAGGGCAAAATTGGACGGTTTTACGCTAAGGGCCTAAAACATGTGCTTATTAGATCAATACTTAATTCTGACTGTTCAAGTTTCACTTTATTTATTTGTCTTTTTATTGAAGAACTAAATAGAAAGCCTCTCGCCTCTCTTCGGCGATGGGACAATCCGGTTGTTGCCGGTGTCAAACTTATGTGACAGTTGATTCCAATCTTGAAAATTTGTCTTAGAAAACTGTCGTCTCAATAGGCTAGTTGACACATGTAAGATTATATTATATAACGTGTTCGTTTAATTAAGAAACCTAAATATATATTTTTCAGTTCATAAAAGTAGAAGATGGGTGAAATGTTTAGGTACATTGAAAATATGGTTTTAATTATTTATTTTCAAATCCTTAAAACGCTGCCCGCCATTTTCGCCCATGGTAGTGACGTCACCAGTCCCGTAAAGAAAACTAAAAGCTATACTCCGATATTCTAAATTTGACCCTCGAATAGTGTCGCCCCTCTCGATCTCATGTCAAAGTAGGTATATTTGAGTGAGCGGGACGGCACTATACGAAGGTCGAATTTCGAAAATTGGAGTTACCCTTTTGTTTATTGACTCGGTTAACATTCTACGTCACGCCACGCCACAGATAAGCAGAGGCAAAGGCGTTTTTATCTGTTCATGAAATTTCAATTTTCAATTAATATAATGTAGCTTTGTAGCTCTCACATAGATACATTTGCTTTTTAGAGCTAGTGAGATCATTATTAACCATTTCAAATATATGTCAAAAATGGGTCAACTGGACTATTCCGTTTGACACTTACCCATTTTGGAAGCACTAGACAAGCGCTTAAGTTCCCCCGATCTGTTTTCTCTCCTCTTGGTATCATATACAAGGGACTTCGTTCTATCTGTGAAAGAAAGATACGGGCATTTTCGAGAGAAGTGATGTAATGAATTGTGACATAATTGGCATATCTACATTAACGCATTCACTGCCAGGGGGCGTGGCTTAGGTACAAGCTTCTATGAAGGTAAACACATAATATAGGTAAGTATGCTTTGCTGGCATCGAATGTGTTAAGAAATGTTAATGAAATTCCACTTTGTTGCTAAGACACTTAAGGATAAGGAAAAGTAACTAAAAAAACGTCAGAATAGACAGAATTAAGTTTAATTTTTTTTGACATATACTAAGCCATATGAATATGACCTAACATAATTCCACTTTGATACTAAGTACTCATCAGAACATGAAAATGAAGGTTACAAAATGGTACATTATTATATAATTTAATGATGTCCATAACAAAGTGCATCAGTTCTCACGAATGCCCATTACAACACAAGACAACTTAAGATCGTTCAGGGCATTTCACAAGTCGCTTATAGAGACATTTACCTACGTTCGGTTTGTCTGACAATACCAAAGTCAATGCCTTCCATTATAATCAAACGATTCGTTGAAAGACTGAGACTAAACTAACTCGCGAGGTGGCTCTTTGGCCAGTTTAGTTGGTTAACTGTGCAGTGCGGACTTTGCAAAGGCACTTACTGGAAACAGGGATGCCGGATGTGTCAGACACGGCTTGGAGGAACTCCTGCGCACGCTTGCTTAAGTCTGAGATGTTTTGAGGCCGGGCTATGAACACAACAGCTTTGTATGATTGTTTAATATTAATAACAATGATATGGACACATCTGGGCAACTACTTTTCTTGTTGGCGTTTCGGAGTCCCACAGACAACTAGGTAAGTAGGTACTAAAGCTGCAAATAAATGATTTAATTTCAATTGCAATCATTGGGTTCTGATGATGGCGACGGACTGGCGTTCACTCGAAGTTCTGCAAATGAACTTTATACCGAAAGGGTTTTCAAACCCCAATGGGGTTCCGATTTGTATGGAAGATTCTGATTTCTGATTTTTGGATCTGGATCCGTATTATCCCTATCTTTCTATCTTTCCTTTTATACCCTTATTGTCACTGTAGACAAGAGCAAAAAGGTACGTGTTTCAATCCTGACGTAGACTTACATGTGTTACTTTCTTCCACGCATTTGGTCGGCGACCGGGACCGCGGCGACGCAGCGCGAGGCGAGACGTACTTGCTCGCCAAGGGAGCTGAAGGAAGCACAGATGTATTTAATCCTTGTCATCCTTAACTAATTAGTAAACTAAATTTTGACGGATATAATGTAGGTAACATAATTTTCGAATTCGGATGTCTACTTTATTCGGATGCACGGTAGGTGCGTGATTCAGATACGTCATCATGCCGGTTTTCGATCAGATATGCTGAAGGCGTATCAGACATGTTATGACCTTCCATACAAATTATATTCGCAAACCTAGACCTTACATGTTTTTTCTTGCACGAAACTGGTCGGTGACCGGGACCGCGGCGACGTAGCGCGAGGAGAGACGTACTTGCTCGCCAAGGGAGCTGAAGGAAGCATAGATGTCTTTATTCTTCGTCATCCTCAACAAAGAAGTAACTAGGTACAATGAAGTGAAAAACCAGGTGCGTTTCAGCCGCTCGTTACTTTGGGTTACCTATATGAAAAACTAAGTTTTGTTTCCCATTTGTAACGTTTCCACAAATTTTCATTCGTCCGATAGCCCTTTTTTTTCAAAACTGTTTATTTTTGATAATAATTATATTAAAACAAACCTAACCTAATGGGTTCTTTTCAATGATATGTTTATAATATCCTGATAATATTACGGGGTTCAGGAAATAATACTTTCGGACAAATGAAACTTTGGCGAAACGTTAGGTACAGATGGGAAACAATGTTTCGGACTTGTGACAGGATACCGTTACATTGTGTTACAAATTTAGACGGATATAATGTAACATAATTTTCGATTCGGACGAACTACTTAATGCTTTATTCGAGAAACTTATGTATGACATATGATTTGGATCCGGATCCTCCATAACGTTCCACCGTCCTTTCATACTTTTATTGTCATTGAAACAAGAGTGAGTAGTGGTAGGTAGGTATGATGAGAATAATAAAATCAAAATTATCTAGAATTCTAGATCTTCCATACAAATTAAATTTGCAAACCTAGACTTACATTTTGGTTCTTCTACGAAGCTGGCCGGTGTCTGGGACCGTGGGGACGCGGTCCGAGGCGTAACGTACTTACTCGCCACGGGAGCTGGAGGAAGCAAAGACGTTTTTAATACTCGTCATCCTTAACTAATAATTATGTAGTAGGTAACTATTACCATAAGGTGAAAAACCATATGAAATACCTACTATTTTTTGTTTCCCATCTGTAACGTTTCGCCAAATTTTCAATACTTTATTGCACACCAACAAGAAAAATATTACATGAAAAATCTTTTTTCTACTCCAGTACTTTTTTCTGTCATTTATATAGTTACTAACCCTAATATAAAGACATAAATTATGAAATTCTGTAAAAGTCTATACTCTACTGCTCAAAAACACACTGCTAACCGATGTTATAATGTCGCCAAAAAACCATCACTTAGTACCTCAGATTACATGATGAACAGATGCATTCACACAATTTGCAAATTAAAAAAAAAACTTTTGTACTAAGGCATTGCTGCCAACTTAAAAAAAAAGTTTTATCTTCAGTGCATGGATGTTTAGTATAGTGAACGTATACCTTTATGTATAAGTTTAATTTTTTTGACAGATGTTTAGTATGGTGATCGTATACCTTTATTATAAGTTAATATTTTTTTGACAGATAAAATAAAATAAAATAAGAAAAAAGTTTATCAGAGACAATCTTTCTTTTTAATTTTGTTGATTCCGAGCGGGAACATGTAATTATTTTCTTTGTTGTTTATTTGCATTTTATTTATGAAATGTCGAGTTCGCTGCGCTCACATCGTAACCCATGCCACTCGCGTTTTTTGCCCCCTCTTATACAACGGTTGCATAAAATACTATAATTAAACAATGGTTAGACAATAGGCGGTCTTATATCGCTACAGCTAATTTTCATTTGTCCGAAAGCCATGTTTTCCAAAACTGTTAATTTTTAGAATAATTATATTAAAACAAACCAAGCCTAACCTAATGGTAATGGGTTCTCTAAAACAATGTTTATAAAATCTTGAAAATATTACCACTTTCGAGGAAAAAAATACTTTCGGACAAATGAAAATTTGGCGAAACGTTACAGATTGGAAACAATGTTTCGAAGTTGTGATAGGATACCGTTACTTTGTGTTACTAAATATAGATGGATATAATGTAGGTACCATCATTTTCGAATTCGGATGTCTAATTTTAGAGCTCACGAACTAATGTTTTATTCGAGAAACTTAACATAACGTTTTACCTTCCTTTCATAACCTTATTATTATCATTGAAACAAGAGCGAGTAGTGGTAGGTAGGTACAATGCAATACAAGTAGGTAGACACTCTTTACTTTACTGCACACCACACAAAACATACAGGAAAAATACAACGGGCCGTCTTAGGTACAGGACTCAGGTCAGGGGCGTGATTCAATTACGTGCCGGTTTTCGGTCAGATAAGCTGAATTGGACGTCCCACGACTTCGGCGGCAAGCGGCAGTGTCGAGCGGCGGCCATACGAGTGAGCGAGCTCGGAACTTCCACCTCCACCTATGGCCGCCACTCACGAAGCCGCTTGCTTCTGATGTCGTGGACGGGGCATACCCATTTTTTAAGCCACCAAAGACGGTGCTTCACAGATTGAACACGTCAGTATAGATTGAAGAGCCTAAGATGAGGATAATAATATGTGAATTATGTAGAATTCTACATCTTCCATACAAATTATATTTGCAAACCTACTTACATTTTGGTTCTTCTACGAAGCTGGCCGGTGTCCGGGATCGCGGGGACGCGGTCCGAGGCGTGACGTACTTGCTCGCCACGGGAGCTGGAGGAAGCAAAGATGTTTTTAATCCTCGTCATCCTTAACTATTTAGGAAGTAGTTAACTATCATAAGGTAAAGAACCGGCCAAGAGCCGATAAAAACATGTTGTTTTCAACTGATAAGTTATACCAAAATTGCAAGCTGCTATCAGTGAGAAAACTATATATATTGACCTCTGTTCTTAAAAAACATAAAACAACCACCTTTGAACGTATATACGTATGACAAAGCGAAGGAGAGACATTGCCGTGAATCTGCCAAAAACAAACACCATTTTTGCTAGCAGACAATATAACAAACAATCATCACATCTATACAACACTATAAATAAAGAACTTGATATTTACCCACTGTTACAGCGAGAGGTAAAAATCAAATTAACTACATGGTTGGAAGATAAAAATTATGATCAGATAGAGGAATTGCTGGTATACGCAGGCTAGACAGAAATACACTTACACGCACACTTACACGCACACACACATACTCACACGCACACACGCACCCGCATTTAGATACATATATACAAATTTAAATGTTAATTATATATTATAAATTATAAGTTAAGTAGAATATAAAATTGTATAGATTTAGACCTAATAACTAAAAATTGTATAGTACTTGTTAACTTGTATACACGGAAGAGCGGTGGACTCCTGGCACAAGTTATTTAATAACTTACAAGGAGACGCCGGCCATTTGTAATATTGTACTTACTATTTGTTACAGTAATAAATAATTTTAATTTTAATTTAATTTAAAGAGCATGTCGGGCCACGCTCAGTGTAGTGTTCCGTAGTTGCCCATCCTTCACATGCAATAGACGGGCTTAAAACAGCGGTTTAAAGCCAGAGCTTTAAATAACGAGAAAGATTCCAAGCTCTATAAAAATTTCATTATTCATATCAATTTCAAGGTCATAAACGCTAAAGTAAGTGTATTAAGGTACTTATTACCTTCTAGAAGATATCGATTATACGCGCCAGATTGAGCGAAATGTTTTAATACAGTATGGCACTTAACATATGTGTAACGTTCGAAGTATAAGGACGCGGCACTTGCGTCATTTTAAAGAAAATTATGAAATTTGGCGATAACTCAAAACCGGCTTGACCGATTTTATTCAATACCTACCTATAGGTAGTTTTCATTGAAAGTACTTATAAGGCCTGATTTTCATGAGTTTTCCATAATTTTTTGACCCGTGGTTGAAAAGATAGAGGGGGGAGGCTATTCTTTTTTCCGGAGCGAATATTTACAAAACTGCTGACTTTATCAAAAAATATGTTTCGCGATCGCGACCCCTATTATTTTTAAAAGACCTATTCAACGACACCCCACACCCTAATAGTATTGGAACGAAAAAAAAATCACCCCTACTTTAGGTGTACGACAGGTAGGTACCCGAAAAAAAGTTTTTTTGTTTGTTTTTATTTTACCGTTTTGTCGGCGTGATACATACACATACTCATACCAAATTTCAGCTTTCTAATACTAATGATCATGGAGCTAAGCCGCGGGCGGACGGATAGACGGACAGACGGACATGGCGAAAATATAAGGGTTCCTAATAGTTGACTACGGAACCCTAAACACCAGGTGCGTTTCAGCCGCGTCACATTGGGTTATATCTTACATGAAACACAAATTTTTGTTTCCCATCTGTCACGTTTCGCCAAATTTTCATTTAATCCGAAAGCCATTTTTTTTAACAGTTAATTTTTCAAAATAAATTATAAAACAACTGATCCTAACCTAACGAGTTCTTAAAAACGATGTTTATAAAATCCTGTAAATATTACTGGGTTTCAAGAAAAAAATACTTTCGGTCGAATGAAAATTTGGCGAAACATTACAGATGGGAAACAATGATGATTCGCAGTAGTGATTGGATACCGTTACTTTGTGTTACTAAATTTAGACGGATATAGTGTGGGTAACATAATTTTCGAATTGCTCGGTCCTTCCGCCTTCGCCTATGGCGCCACTCGCCGAAGCCGCTTGCAGCTAAAATCGTGGCCGGGGCATATCAATTTTCACCACCACGGAAAAGGTGCTTCAGAGATTGAACATCAGGAATATATTTAATAGACTGAAAAGCCTAAGACGAGGAAAATCTGAATTATGTGGAATTCTAGATCTTCCATACAAATTATATTTGCAAATCTAGGCTTACACTTTTGTTCTTCCGCGCAGTTGGTCGGTGACCGGGACCGCGGCGACGCAGCGCGAGGCGAGACGTACTTGCTCGTCAAGGGAGCTGAAGGAAGCATAGATGTCTTTATTCTTCGTCATCCTAAACTAATTAGTAGGTAACTACCATGATAATAGCTCCACTTCGCCTGATGGTAAGCAAAAAGGGGAGCCCAAGTTGCAATGGCAACTCACAAGAAACCAACGGCGTCTAGTCAGTTGACACTGCCATGATGGCCCGAGATGCTTCTTCACGCTTCGTTAAAAGGGTCACATAAGCCGGCAAAGAGTTCCACATTTTAATAGTTAGGCAGATGTTAACCATTAGATGGATGTCACATTATTTTCGAATCGGATGTGTAATTTTCGTCAAGTCGGTTAAAATTTCATCCGAGTCACCTTAACCGTAATACAGATTCGGTTGCCTTATTTATCTTTATTAGACTAGTAGTTCCAACTATATGATATAACATTACGCAAATAGTTTGTCCAATATAAATTGATACCCACCTACTTACTAAGTACGTACCTACATTGGAGTATCAGTTTATATTGGACGTTGAAAAGAACAAAACCAGGCAAATCATAAACTTTTTAAAGGTTTTCCTGTAACCTATAAGCAAGGAGTTATTTTCCTTTTTTTTCAAATTTGTATAACACAGTAGTTTGGGAAATCAATTTTCATGATTTTTTATAAGTAGGTAACTTTTAAATTATTCATTTTTCATTTCTAAAAAACTCATTTAGGATCCCCCCCTTGTGCTTTGTAGCTTTTGATAAGAATATCAAGTTTCCATCTGATATATCACAAGCCACAATTTTCGAACATAGATTTTTTTGATAATTCATCCCTCAAAAGTGACCCTCATACCCAATTTCAACTTGATCGATCCAGTAGATTCTTAGTGATCCTATAAGGGTTCCATTCTTTCATTCGAAGGTACGGAACCCTAAAAATGTGCTGATAGCGTATCGGTCTTTTCAGTGCTTTGCAGATTCAACACCACTAATCGTCAGTAATAGACTGAAGGGGGCCTATGATGAGGATAATTAAATCGATCATCTTTGAGCACTTGACATGGCATTTTAATTGGGTTTACTGTTGTTTAGACTTAGTTAAGTATAGTATTTTTTCTGACTTTATGGTTGTATACTTGTTATTTGACTATGTAATTTTATTTCATTAAGATTTTGGATGTTTAGTAGGTATTGTATTTCTGATTGTGCTATTTTAATTTAATTTTCGATTGTGCAGGTTTTTACTTTAAAATGTATTGCATGGTTTTCCTAATTGGCAATAAAATGAATTGAATTGAATCGGAATTATCTAGATATTCCATACAAATCTGAGCTTCTTCTTCCAAGGAGCTGGTCGGTGTACGGGACCGCGGCGACGCGGCGCGAGGCGAGGCGAACTTGCCCGTCAAGGAAGCTGAAGGAAGCATATAGATATATATAGTATTCATAAATAAAAAACTAATATTGTCAAAAAGGTAAATTATGAAAGAAAAATGCACTGCAATGTAAGCAGGACTCGAACTTGCGACCCTACGTTTCCGGCGTAGCGCTCTCCCAACTGAGATATCACTTCGTTACGTCAATCACATCAAATCTTCAATTCCATAATTTTACGCTACTGTAGCGCATTCTGCATGTGTTTAAAACGCTTATGCGCATAAGCCATACCCTAGTATGTGCATTTATACGCGCGATCCCCAGTCTCCATTGCTTTACAGCAAGTGCGAGGACCGCGAGAGAGATAAGAGATAAGAGAGATACGAGATCATTTATTTGCATAAACAACATAAATAATATTACAAGGATGTTTATTTATTTATTTATTCTTTATTGCACAAATGAAAAACAGATCGTACAAAAGGCGGACTTAATGCCATTGGGCATTCTCTACCATTCAACCATCGGGCAAAGCAGATAAGTTGTGGGCGGTGCAACTAACCTATAGGTTTTAATAGATAAATACTTAGATAAATACATATATTTATTTTATATAGGTACATATATAAATAAATACTGACTAAAAAGCAAAACAGATATGCTAAGATTTCTTCATTCTGCTAAAGAAGAAGTCACGCACGGATTTTTTAAAATTTAACTTGTTCGGCGCTTGCTTGATCTTAAGGGGAAGGCGGTTCCAGAGGCGGGCCACTTGGAAGGTGAAAGAGTTGGACATAAAACCTGTACGGTGAGGAGGGATGGAAAGAGATAGATTGCCGGAAGAGCGAAATTGACGGTTAAGAGTTAAACCATAAAAGTGGAAGAAGTCTTTGAGGTATTCGGGAGAATTCGAGTCTTTGAGAATTGAGAAGAGAGTGCAAAGCATTCGCATTTCACGTCGTTGACGGATTGGAAGCTAGCCGAGCTGATTTCGGTAAAAACTAAGAAGATACGTGGTCATACTTACGAAGACAGAAAATGAAATGAATACAGTTGTTGAGAAGTCTTTCCAGTTTGTTCAGAAGCTCCTCGGTTAGGTCCGGATAACACACATCACCGTAGTCAATTATAGGTGAAATTAACGTCTGAACTAGCAGGATCTTGGTTTTAATGGGTAAAAAGTGCTTAAGTTTGTTAAGAGCATGCAAAGAACCCATGACCTTCCTGCTAACCTCGGCAACCTGCGTTTTCCAACTTAGAGTGCAGTCCAAGTGAACACCTAAATTTTTGACGCACGAATTGTAAGGAATAGGTATGCCGTTAAAACTTAGTGGAGTGAGAGTGTCGATAGTCCGAATTTTTCGGACCATTGTTGTATGTGCAGGAGGTCTAAATTTCATTTGTCAATGGCAATCTTAAGATCAATCACTTTACACTGTTCGTAGAGTTGCAAGTCGTCTGCGTAGAGATGGTACGAAGAGCGAATGTCGGCGGTGATGAAATTAATGAATGTAGAAAACAGGAGTGGAGAGAGGATTCCTCCTTGAGGTACGCCAGTGGCAAGGTCACACCAGTCGGACAAAGTCCGGTCAACCCCAAACCGCCTGCTGACGACCTCGAAGATAAGCAGAAAACCAACCTAGGGCAGAAGGCGACGATGTTATAGTAAATAAATAATGTCCGTCATGTTTTACCTTTCCGATATGTTTAGAATCGGCACGCGATTCACCATCAGGAGCTGCGCTCAGTCGCGGCGGCGCGGTGGCCAATCGAAAACTGCGCGCTAATCGCTCTCCCAACATGTCGAGCGATACTTATGTTACTCATACTCATTTATTCATAATGCACAAATACATTATATTCGACTTCTGCGACGTGAGTAAACCCGTTTCGTAAGTATTTTATTAATAAATAAATTATGTACTTCTTAATCTTCGTCATTCTCTATCTAACTACTATAAGGTTAAAACGGAACCCTAAAAACGATCTGTTAGTATGAAGTTTCTATGCAGAATATCCAGGATATTTTTAGCAAACCCATTTTTATATATTTTCTAATATACCAAATTCATTATAAAATATGTTTCATTCTATTATCAGCTCAGTGAAGGTCGATTTAGCTTCGGATCTTAGACTATCATACTTCGGTCAACTTCGCCTCTGCCAACTTCGCGTGTAGTGTGGAACCGCAATTAAGTACACGTTCTCTCGCCATTTTGAACAGACTGTTGGACTGATCTATACCAGACTGAGCGGTAACCGCAGTCTTACGTTCCTAGTGTCATATATATCTTCTCGTACACATACATAACGTGTGAAACCTACCTGGTGAGCTGACTTTTCTGCAGCTCGGAGTTGGGGATCTTCTGTTGTGGCCAGATTTTACGTGATTACTGGTAATTGATGATTGATGTCGCAATCCTGAAATAGACAACTCCAATGTTGGCTCGTTCACGACTACGCTACGCGCGACTGGCGGCATCGGTGAGCGGCGAGCGGTCAAAACAAAATCATAGCGCTATACTATATGAAGCACGTCACGAGCCGCCGCGCGCGGTTGCCGCTCTATTTGTTCCCACGTCGCGCCGATCGCCGCCCGCTCGCCTCTTAGACCGAAGTCGTGGTCAGGCCGTAGCATTATACAAGTCACCCACCATGGAACAGTACAATTCTGACTTGTTTTACAATGCGGTGTACAATGTTGCCAGGCGTCCGGATATAGCCGGATATAGTTAGGCGGATAACCTGTTAGGTAAATTGTGACATTGTGAGCTATTAACTAACGAAATAGTCTTCGGGTTTGGGTTAGGTTAGGTAAGGTAAAATCAGAGTGCATAATGCTCACTCAGAGGAAACATTTCTGTGAAATCGACAGCTCACGCGTTGTTATGTAACGTAACGAAACTCACTCGAGGCAGTAGTGTTCCTATACATTAATCGGTGTTGCACCGTATTCGACGCTGGTGCGGCGGGGCTAGTCGGGAGCTCTTTACGGTCTCTGGATACCTCATCTGACGCACAGTCTACAACAATAACTACATATATTTGCGGCGTTTAGAGTGGAGACACTCGGGCCGTGGAGCTCGGACGCCCAAAGACTGTACAGCCAATAAAAAAAAACTGTCAGAATGTTCTTCGGACCACAGAGCCGGCTCATTCCCCGGCCAAGGGATTAGCTTGGCTATTCAGCGGGGGAATGTAGCCGGCATCATGGGTACCTGCCGCAGGGCCGTGATCTTGGGGACATCGGATTTAGTTAAGTACCTCATTTAGAATAGGTAAGTAGTTTTTTACTTGTTTATCGTTTAATAAATATATGTTGTTTGTCATATAAGCAACATTACTTTTTCGAAACACACAATATGAAATGAAAACTACTTCAAAAAACTTTACTTTCCCTAGGCAGTTGCCTAACTAACGCCTCACTAAAGGTTAATCGGGCCATGCTTCAGTCACGCCACTGAGTGTAAGGGACTCACTTTTAGATTGTTGGTTCTTCTTCTTCTGCGCCCGGGACGCTGGGTGAATGAGCGCGGCAGATACCATCACTACTCCGCCAGAATGCGCACTTTTCCGGTCTCCTAAAATAAATAGTTTTCTGTATAAAATATTGATCCAGCAGCATCATCATGTGATTGATATTTGATGACTTCTCATGGAACTTGCAGCAAACATTTTTAATTTCTCAAGATCCCGCGCAGCGTCCCTAGCCGATGCGGGGTCCCTAGGCCAGTTGCCTATACTCTGCCTAATTAAAGGTTTGCCGTGTTGCGTTATTGCCACCACTGAGTGCAAGGGACTCACTTATAGATTGTTGGTTCTCCTGCGTCCGGGACGCTGGGTGAAGGAGCGCGGCAGATACCGACGCTACACCGCCCGACTTCGCAACACCTTTTCGGTCGCCTAAAATAAACAACGTGTATAGCGTTTTAGCACAATATATATTTTACTATGTACCTATTATTATTTGATTACCGTTCGTTATATAGTATGCGGTATGCCTTCAACTTAGTAAAATTCGTTAGCGTATTGTACCTATACCTTATTGCTACCTTATAGTAGGTATATATTGTTTGACTAGGGGCTAAAATAAGCCATTGTGACACTCATATTATATTTGTCCTCGCTGGTTTCGCTCGGTCGCCTAAATAATTACTTGGTGTTACAATGTCTTCTAGCCACGAGTTAAACACTCTGCTTTTTACTTCGACTGTGAGAAAATAAAAAACACTTTAAAATGACCTTATTAGCTATGGCGGCGCCCTGGGCGCCCACCAGGAGCCATGAAGCGCCTTTCGCCGCCCCCGCGGGCCCCTTCTTCCCGCCGGGTCTCCCTAGAAATCCCTAACAACGTTTGTCCTAAAATGATTTGCCCTAACATCTTTGTCCTAAACACTTTTGACCTAACGTTCATTTGCCATAATGCTCTTGTGTTCTAAATGCTCTTTTGTCCTAAAAGTCAAAATCCATAATATAAGATTACCTGATACTCTCATGCCCTAATCTATTTTATCTTAATATTGGAAGACCTAATGTTTGTTTGACATACAACTTATAAGTCCCAAATATGAAATACGTGATTAAGGCCTTTGTTAGGTAGGTACGACGACGAGCGAAGCAAGGAATAATGTTAGGAAGAACTGCGACCCTACGCACACGAGTTGAGCAAGCGAAGCACCGTGCCACGGTAGAGGCCGGTGAAGCACCACAACCGAGTTTTTTATCCCTTGCGTAAAAAGAATACCTTCGTCCATCTTAGTGCTTAAAATATGGACGAAATGGTGTTAGGACATTTGATACTTATGTCATATAACATTAGGATATGTAATCGTTAGGACAAATGAGTATTAGTACACAAAATATTAGGGCAAACAAGTATGAGGACATTTAAAATTAGGCCAAAAGATATTAGGTCACATGCATTAGGGCAAATAACGTTAGGACAAACAATCATTAGGATAAGAGATATTAGGGAAAATAAAAATAGGACAAATAGTTTTAGGGATTCCGATAGTTATGGTAGTCGTTAGGGGCCTAGCCGCATTTAAACCCTAGGTGTTATATTAAACGGATCCAGCAGACGAGACCTTAGCAAATGATACCTACGTAGTGAGAGTTGTGTGCAACCCAAACAACTGACATTGTGTGATTATGAAAGCAGATTTTCGCCTCCGCTGGTGACGCTCGCATCTACCAGCCGCGCGGAGAGAGCGTTCGCCATAGAGTATATTGAATGCGTTAGCATACAGTTTTCGATTGGCCGCCGCCGCGACTGATCGTAGCTCCTGATGATGAATCGCGCACCGATTCGAAACTTGTCGAACAATATTCGAATTCTACGTCGTGAATGTATTTGAATATGCTGAGACTTACGGGAGTTTTTTATGTAAAATACTGATCCAGCATCATCAAGTGATTGATGTTTGACTCCTCATGGAACTTGCAGCAAACATCTTTAATTTCTTTCGAGCCCGCGCAGCGTCCCTAGCCGATGCGGGGTCCCTAGGCAGTTGCCTACTCTGCCTAAGGGCTCGTCCAGAAATCATGTGATCGTTTATGGGGGGTTCCAGCAAATCACGAAGGATCACGATGGGGGAGGGGGGTGTCCGAGAACACATTAAGTGTAATTTTTTTACACAGTCGAAAAGTCAAAAAACAACGAAATTACTCAATAATTTGCGGGACATGGTTTAAATAAAAATAAAAACAAGTTATTGCTGTTTTTTTAATTAAGTAACTTATTCATACTACGTCCGAAAACTACACGTGATCTTGAGGAGGGGTAGCGTTACAAGCACCCAGGGTGAGGGGGAGGTCAAAAGTAGGCCAAATATGATCACATGATTTCTGGACGAGCCCTAATTAAAGGTCAATCGGGCCGTATTGACACGCCACTGAGTGCAAGGGACTCACTTATAGATTGTTGGTTCTCCTGCGCCCGGGACGCTGGCTGAACGAGCGCGGCAGATACCGTCGCTACACCGCCCGACTTCGCAACACCTTTTCGGTCACCTAAAATCATTGACGTAATAATTACATGGACACACAATCAGACGGAAAAAATGGCACCCTCCCAAGTAATGCAAAATCACAAATCGCATTAGTTGGGCGAACAGTCTCGTTTAGACCATGACACGTGACGGGTCTCATAAATGACAAAATTATTAGTGAAAAATTGCAGAAATAACAGCTATAAAATAAAGAAAAAGGTCGGAATATTCTTTTTTACGTAGGTTCTCTTGATTAATTAACGAATCCTATGTAAAATCATAGCATATTTTAGATTAGAATTAATAACTTTGTCCCTACAAAATGCACCTCATCACAGAACAAAAATCTAAGGAGTTACTATAGTTTAATATTTTATTAATAAATAAAGGAGTGCAATAAATAATTATCCTATTTTTTTATTAAAGATTCCCACGCGATCCTAAATACGTGAAAAATTGAGGTCACGTTTAGCAAGAGACAGACGTCAAGAATAATTTCAGCCAAAGAATTTGTCTCTCGTGTGTTCGGCATAATCATATATGTTTTTATTATGTTTAATCAAAAGAAGCGTAAAATGGCCTATATTAATAAATTAATAAAAAAAATGCTCTGTTGTCATTGTTTTATTTTGTCTCAGAGTCTAGTGAGAGTGAGAGACACTGTCAGTTTTAAACCTTTGAACGCCAAGAACACCTAAAGGCAAGGTGTGCTGCCGTGCATACCACGCCACCGACTTTCACGCCACGCCATCAAACTTTAAAGGGTTAAAAATGTTAATATTTTGCACTTGCCTTACTCTCATTTCACAAGATGAGTTGAGAAATAATGTCATTATTGCTGATCCCTTCTATGCAGTGTCGGGACCCTTTTATGCAGTTGTTAAATAAAAACGTAACTTAATTTTTTATCAACAATTTACGAGTTTATTTAGTTCAAACAACAAATATATTTTAATACCCAAATAAAATACTTAATAACGAAAATATTATGTAAAAATACTAAAATCTGCTCCATTCGTGCCATGTTCCAAGTTTGACAAGAGACGTAGACATGAGTCAGAATACGCTAAAAAAGTTAATTTACACGAAAAATATGTGTGGTAATAAGTACGTGAGTGAATTTGACACTTAAACGTTTGAGCAATGAGTTCTTTTGTACGAAGTAATTATGTTGTTATAAATTATAAATAAGCGTTATTAGCATCTACTTGAACATGACAACGATGCTACTTTTTCTGTCATTTTTGTTCGGGTCTGTAGCTCTATTATAAATAATACCTCAATGCCTAAAATAAACAATTTCTCTAAAATATAGTTTTAGCAGAATATGTTATTCCTATTCAACGATGATTGTTTATGTTCGTTTTTTTCATGTAACTTTGTTTTTCGTTGAATAAATGTATTTTCTTTCTTTCTTTCTTTCTTATTCGATTGCCATTCGTTATCTTATCAAAGTATTCGATGCATTAGCACTAGGTACTACAATTCCCCGGTTAGCGTCCAACCTAGAAAGATGCGTTAGAGTATTGTATATTGCGATGTTTCCTAATAGTAGATAATAAGAGACTAAATTAAGCCATTGTGACACTATGGTTATACTTTTCCGCGCTCGCTTCGCTCGATCGTCCAAATAATCACTTTGTGTAACAATGGCTTTTAGCCACATATTAAACACTGCTTTTCACTTCGATCGTGAGAAAAAAAAATGACGCTGTAGGATTAGCTATGGCGGCGCTTGGGCGCTCATCAGCTAGTCTAGCACAAGGTATGCTCGACTCTTCTCACGCGACATGGCATCACCCGTTACTCTCTCATAGTACTGTACAGAAAGAGATCGGTAATATATCTCGCGCGAGAAACAATCTCTTGTCACAGTTGGGCTAGAGTTGCAGGAGTCTTCCCCCCTCCCCGCCATATACAGCGGCGGCTTTAGCAGCGGCGATGTGGTGCCTGAGTTATTTAAGCCCTAGGGGCTAAACCGACTACTTCAGCCCCGCTAAAATAACCTACATTTTGAACAGGAGAACTGAAATTTCGGATACCTTTTGGATACTTGATGCGCGTTGGCGAAGACGCCATACTGCTGGCCCCGCTGCCCTTGCGATTGAAGGAGCGCGTCGGCGAGGACGATTTAGTGCTGCCTCGCGACTTGCTCCTCCCATTTCTTGACCGACAGTTCCACGTCGCTCCTAAACGTTATCATTCTTTATTGTTAGGCCACACAGCCGAGGAGATTCAGTATTAATTGCGAATATAAATTTGCAAAAATGTTGTGGTAAATTAAATATTGACACAGGTGATGCGAACTCGATTTTCACGATTCGCATTTACTGGAAATGTTTAGGTCACCTGGGACTATTGCGTCTATACGAGGTAACACATCACTTTATAACTATTACCGCTCTCTTCTTTCATATTAATAGTGCCAAATTTTAGGCACGGCGATGCCACGACTTTGCGCAACCAGCGGCGAGGCGAGCGGTTGAACCGTACGAGTGAGCGAGACACACGTATGACACCTACCGCGTACCGCTGCCGCTGTCGCACAAAGTCTCCGGCACAAGTAAGGGTGGTAGTCTTAAAATGTTGTGCAAATTACCTTACCGCCTATTGCTGTCTCATGACAGGCGTACATTTCTAATACACATAACTAGTGTTGGAGGGAGTTAGAGATATATCATGATCATGATTTATTGTAGCCAATTTCTCTCATACAATATGCTCAACATGGGTTCAAATGGTGCAATCAATGAAATGAAACTACAAAATATTCAACATTATACTTTATTGCGTTTACTTACAACATAAGTAGGTGCTTAAACAACAGTATCCTTGAATTACACAAGCGAATAACTAGTTAAACTAAACCTAACAGTCAACGTGATATTTAACAATAGATTAGGCACAATATGATAAAAGCTGGCAACATTACTGTCGTCATGTTTGCGTGTGTAAGTCTGTGTGTGTTGAGTCGTGGCTGCGCTGCTAAAATAAGACCATCAGTAAATGATTTATACGCGTATTTTTGCCTTTATTGTTTCACTGTCAAATCGCCAGTACCAACAACGGGATCATCACAAGCTTTCCCTTAATAAATACACCTGTACAAGGCTAAGATAAGCTAACCCCAAGAACCAGCCTAGGGTACCAAATAAAAGAATTTGACACTTATCACACTTTGAGGAAGCTTAGCTGTCAAATATTTTCTACCTCAAGAAACGACCCAAGGACATAGATATAGATCCCGTGTCAGTAAGGCACAGATATTAATAGTTCATAGCTAGCTGCTCACAATGAGTACTCTCTCTTCACTAGTTTTTCGCGGCGGCAAGAGCTATCGAAGATAAAATTCGCTATCAAAGGTCAGAACTCAGTCGTGCGAGTAATCGCCTTCGCACTCGAAAACTTATGGGACAGGTCCCACCGCCGACGATCAGCGAGAAGCGATTAAATAAATAAATATCAGACAACCTCACACAAATCGATCTATATGCTTATATAGATAAATATATACTTAAATACATAGAACAACCATGACCCAAGCAAAAATATTCAAGTTCATCAGCATCACACAAATATTTGCCCTGGCCGGGATTCGAACCTGGGACCGCCGGCTCAGTAGGCAGGTCTCTACAAACCGAGCCAACCGCATCGTGAAAGCGAGAAAATAGCCGATAGTTAATCGCTTCCTCGCCCTTGCTAGGAACAGTGCCATAGCCTGATGATAAAAATGTCGGAACTGCCTACTCGCTTCTAGTTTTTAACTCTAATTGCTTCTTACTCATCGTCGGCGGCGGGAAAAGTGCATTAAACAGATCAAACGAACGGAATTGATAATTATTTTAACAAATATACAACTAAAGTCAACAATCTATCTACGACTAAATTACACTTGCATATTCTCAGTCGAATCTATGGCAACATTCTCAATGTTATCTTTTATCTGTGTAATGGAGTCTATGTTATCTGTTTTTGCATTACTCTGTACTGTATCTGTATCAGTGTCGATCTGTGTGTTGCCAGTGGAGAAGTGTCGGGTACCCGAGGCCACGCTGGTGCCGGAAGAGGAGGACCGGCGCTCGCGCCGCCTCACTCGAGTCGCTGCCTTCAGTTCCATGTCGACGCAGTGCTCGGCGAACATCAGCTGGAGGGGCGCGTACATGTGCGGGAGGAGGGGCAGGTCGCGCAGGGTTATCTAAAAAAAAAAAGGATTTTTTAAACAAAAGATTTCAGTGATGCGATCCTCACTGAAATCTTTTGTTTAAAAATAAAGGGTTTAAACGGCTCAGTACTGGGCATCGGATAATCGGATGCTTTTATGGGTTAATCAACTTTTTTCTGACAAAGCCCTTTCAATAAAAAAAAAATAAACTTTTTTCTGTTGCTTGTTGCCATGGTGATGTCCCCTGGGTTACTCTTTAAAACTACGATTTTCGGCGGCAATATTCGACAGAAACGTTGTAATTGCAGCAGTTATAAGCTCATTCTTATTTAGAATATCTCTAGATAATAAGTACCTATATTATAAATTATCAACACTTTTCTAAGAAGTTTAATCACCATTTGTCCCCTGGGTGACGGAACAGAATAACAACAAGAAAAAGTAGATCCACCCTTATATATAAACTTTGGCGGCGGCTTTGTTGTTCAGTTGTAGGTATAGGCGGCTTTGTTTGAGGTATGAGTGAGATAGCAATAGGATTTTGTAAACTTAACATGCAGTTAAAATTAAATTCGGGTTTTATAGCTTATGCGATGCGACGGCACCTCTAGCACAAATGTCATACGCGAATCTTTCTCGCGCGGGATATTAATCTATCTCTTTCTGCGCAGTACTGTGAGAGAGTGACAGGTAAGGCTATGCCGCGCCACAAGAGTGGCGAAGCATAGTTGTGCTAGACCGGCTGGGCTGTGTCACAGTCACAGCTGTCCAACAGCTTTGCAGCGTGTTGTTTCGGTACAAATAGCACGAATTTTACATAAGGCCGTTCAAGGTTATCCAAGTAATTCTGCCCAAAGCGACTTTCCGTTTGTATATTTTATGAGTCTAAAAGGTGCCCGTGACTTCGTCCGCGTAGTCGGCTAAAAAGTATCCTATAGTCATCTTTGGACGCCCAGCTATCCTAGTACCGAAATTGTTTAAAATTGGTTGGTACAGCGGTTTCGTCGTGGTGAACGGACAAAGATGTTTTTTACCAACAAATGGCGCTGTACGGCTGGCGCTAGATATGTGCTGTTTCCGAGAATTACCAGATACTTCCTTCATTTTATATGGGAAATGTTCTCGAGAATGTTCTCGTCAGGAATCGAAAGGAAAAAGGAAATCAGGAAACGTCCTTGAGAACGGCACACTTCGAGCCAGCGCCGAAGAGAAGTCATTTTTAAAACAATTTTAGAACTTTATAATAGTATAGAATATAGATGCGTCAACAATAGTAAAAAAAACCGGCCAAGCGCGAGTATGACTCGCGCTCCGAGGGTTCCGTACAAACTTTCACTTATCCCATCTTAATTGGCCTGGTTGAGTTAAGTTTGCACCTGAAATGTATGGCGCCCGCATACAAACGAGGTGCAAACGAGTTCTCCAAATATGATGTTTGAAAAGGACTATATTTTTTATGATTTTATTACAAATGTATAGTTTTCAGATTTTTATAAGTATTTGTAGTATGTGACGATATTACTTGTCAACTTTCATAGTTCTAGGTCACCGGGAAGTACCCCATCATTTTGATTCCCTTGAGTGTCGAAATGTACGTTTTTTGCGACATAAACGGCCGTATCTTTTTTTCACGTCAACGTAGAAGTTTGATATTTTCACAGCTTCAAGGGACGGTAGACTTAAGTAAGTATATGGTTTAATTTTCAATTCGATACCTCCACGCGTTCTCGAGATAAAGGGTCTTGACAGACTGACGGACGGACAACCAAGTGATAATATAAGGGTTCCGTTTTTTTCGGTTGAGGTACGGAAACCTAAAAAATATTTTTTAAACAGTTTATTTTTTGTAAAAAAATATATAATAGAGCAGACTTTTACATCCAACTTCGTGGCGGTATTCTTACAGATTCTCGTTGGATTCCAGTTATATTATCACTCTTGATACAGAATGCTATTTATAGAGGTTACTATAAAGTAAAGTTCAAGACTGCACTAGTAGCGGGAAGTATAAAAAGCTCTCGAGACCAGTTTCGCGCACACATTTCGATGCACGCGTGCATCGGAGGAATTGGCGGCTTACAATAATTCGGAATATAACTGTGAGTAAAAAGCTAGAGATTAACTATAACGTATCAGATTCATACGATCAGTATTTAAATTGTACAGTGAAAGAACATATCTAGCAACTTTTTTTAATTTTTATTAAATTATATTACGTTGCTTTTTTGTCAAAGTATCTACTAGAAGTATTTGCTCCCTGTATTCTATATTTGCTTTATCTGTGTATTGTTTAGTTCAACTTTAAAAATCACGTTTATTTCACGTTTCGCATTTATATTTATAAGGTAAACGTCCCAGTGCTCGACACGATGCAATAGAGGTTAGCAATAGAGGTAACATCTTGAATGCTATGTCATTACATAACATTCAAGATGGGAACTAATGGAACAGTGTCGAGCAACGTTTACCCTTAATATGGACAAAGTTAGTAGAAGTGGCTAATTCATTACATTATAGTTTTGTATATAGAAAGAAATACATTAATTCATGACGTGACCTTAATACATAATTAACACAATAGATAACAATAAAAACAAAAATAATTGGCCCCACCTCAGCAAGATGCTAGCTCGAGAGCTAGCGCTGATCTTCCTTATATCGCAAAGCATTAACTGTATTACAAATTGTTTGTTTAATCTCCGAACACAAAATATTAAAGGAAGTGGGAAATAAGGTGCAGTCTCGTAAAAAGAGCGCTGTCAATCTTATTGCGCACTAGTCATTTATACAGCGCAGTGCGCAGGAAGATCACCAGCGACCTTCTTTACATAACGCAGATTATACGAGGGTGAATTGAAAAGTTTTGAGCCTAACCTTTAAAATAAAGACTTGGGTTTTTATATCAATTTTATTTCTCTACATAGTCTCCAAAACGATCTATACACTTTTGCCACCTTGCTTCCAACTTCATTATTCCTTGTAAAAAAAATGAATCTTCAAGGTGATTGAAATATTCAGTCGCAGCTTCTTGCACCTCAATATCTGTCGAAAATTTCCGTCCTGCCAAGTGTTTTTTTAGGTTCGGGAAAAGATGATAATCAGAAGGGGCCAAGTCCGGCGAATAGGGTGGATGCGGCAACAATTCAAACCCACAGTTATGTATTTGTGCGATAGATTTCGCTGCAGTATGGACAGGAGCATTGTCTTGGTGGAACAACACTTTTTTAGAAATCATACCAGGTCTTTTTATTTTAATTTCTTCATGCAGACGTTGTAAGAGGATGCAATAGTAATCAGCATTTATGGTTTTACCCTTTTCAAGATAATCAACCATGATGACCCCTTTGCAATCCCAAAAAACTGAAGCCATTACCTTCTTCGCTGATAAAATGGCCTTAGCTTTTTTAGGAGGTGGAGACCCTGACCTTTTCCATTGTTTAAATTGCACTTTTGACTCCGGTGTATTGTGGTGGACCCAAGTCTCGTCCATAGTTATAAAACGACCAAGAAAATCTTGTGGGTCGCATTGAAACAGATCCAAACAATCCTGTGATACTGTATGGCGGGTGCGTTTATTTTCAGCTGAAAGCAGTCTAGGTACCCATCTTGCAGAAACCTTAGAAAAACCTAGATCCTTAGTGATTATGTTTTGCGCTCGCTCATAGGAAATACCAATTGTCTCCGCTATCTCTGCAACTTTCAACCGCCTGTCATTCATAATCATATCTAGTATTTTATTGATATTTTCATCTGTAGAAGCCGTTATTGGTCTGCCACACCTAGGTTCATCTTCAACTGCTTCTCTGCCGCGTTTGAAATCTGCTACCCATCGTTTTACAGTGGCATATGATGGAGCGGATTCCCCTAAAGTCTGGCACATGTCTTCAAAGATTTGCTTTGGCGTTAAGCCCTTTTTTTGTAAGTATTTTATTACAGAACGGTGCTCAATTTTATCCATTCTAAAGAAAATCGCGAACCTCTTATAGTAATTCTATCACAAAATTTGCAATTGTGACAGAAGAAAAACAAAAGATAGTGCATTATGATAAAAAAATATGCAAGTCTTACGTGCCAGTATTATTTTTTTCTTTTAATTTCATTATCAACCTCAGGCTCAAAACTTTTCAATTCGCCCTCGTACTTCCAACAGCAACAACGAAACCGTCTACTGATGAATTTAGTCTAGCCCTTCGACAGATAACACCATATTTTAATATAAGTTTATAATTTCCTACAACAAACTTTTATAAATAAATAACAAATTTTGAAACGGAACGGTGATAATTTCGAAAATTGATCCTATGATATTTACATTCAAGCATTTCTCGAAAAAAAATTACAAATTAAGACGTCAATTAAAGTTCAATATATTTTTCCTATTTTGTTACTAATTTTCTTTGTAATTTCCAATACATTGATTTCACAACAGAACCTTAATTATCAAACACAGCCATAACATTGGTAACGAAATAACAAAATTATAATGTACCTTAAATGACGTTTTAGGCTGCGTTTCCACCCGTGCGAGGATGCGTAGCGAGAGCGAGGGATGTGTTTTGTTAACCAATAGAATCAGTTGCACTTATAACTTAGAAAATGAAGTTATTCCATTGGTTAAGAAAAGGTTCACAAACACATCCTTTGCTACGCATCCTCGCACATCTCTGGTGGTAACGTTGCCTTAATTTAGTACAAACTTTTTGATAAATGCTCATTTAACTTGAACATTTCAGCAACTACCATGCGTTGGTTTCTACTGATGCTGTTGTTGACGACTCTGAGCGGCCTCGTGCAACCACAAGTATGCACCACTTGCGGCCTGAACATCAAGAATCTTCCCGGAGCACGGGTGGGAGACTTCTACATCGCTCCCCCTAAACGGAGAACAAGACCGCCGCGGTTCGCTTTCACGAGACCACCGTATACCAAACTGACCTAGGGGATATATCGATACCTTACCTTAGAGCACAATTGTACTAACTTTTCGGAAAAAGTAGTTGCAATTTCCTAATTGCAACTACTACACGTTACGTTAGTGCACAACTCTATGTGGTTCAAATTTCATTGGCAAAATAATTGTAATTAGTACGAGTGTGAACTAAGGTATCGATATGTACATATAGTTTAGGTCCCAATAGTTTAAGTCAGTTTTAATTAGATTATACGTTTCTTAAGGTTTCGTTGTATACTTTTTATTTTGTGTTTTTTACTATAAAGTTACCAGATTGAATTAACTTTTAATTTTGATAACAAGGGCTCACTGATACCATTCTAAAGAGCCCAAACTCAGTTGGATTGCTTTAAAATATTACAGAGTTCTTAGGGCCACCTTCCGGCGCCATCATCATGGGGCTGGCCATTGAAAATCACCACATCAACCATTCTTACATACATTGCATTGAAAGTTAAATAAAAGCTTGAAAAAATAGATATTATTTTATCAAAAAGTTGTACTTTCTTACGACAGCAGTTATGTTATGACTAGGAGATAACGAATATTATGCATATTCCGTATATAATTACCGTATATTATTTCTATTTATCTGGTGAACTTAATAGCTACTATGAAATGTCATTTCGGAATAAGTATTCAGTTATCGATATTTTTTTTTATCGGAAGAATGTCCTTAGTTAATTGACGTTATTGCCACAACACACTTGTGTTAAAATTTTAATTTTCGCGAACTCTAATTTTTCAATCAAGTTATTCACGTTGTTATTCGCCCGTAATCTTTGCTATAGACATATGTACCTACTGCAATGTTATTATTGTTATTAAACGCATATGCGTTGGTTTCATAACGTCATAAAGGTTAAAGGTTATCACGGGCTAGTTTTCCACAAGTCTACGTGGTACAATGCGCCTATTCTGGGTGAATAACGTCTATATATAAAGCAAGCTAATGATAATTTGACATTATAGTAATCGTCTTCGGTGCAAACATCCAGTAACAATATTGAAAAGAGCGCTTACAAGTACTGTAAGTATATGTTGTTTTTATCTTATTGATACATTTACCCTTCTTGATTTCTTAAATTAGTTTTTTTTCATCAAGGCACAAATTTCTTAGAAGGGGCGAATAACGAAGAGCACTCCAGAGATTTGATAACCTTTGCCTATAATCATGTTTCCTAGCGAATACATTTATAATATCGGATCTCTGTGACGATATATCTGTAATTATAAAAGTGTCCCTAACGAAATAAGAAAATTATATTGACGACGCGTTTGGCAGTTTGTAGAGCACCTGCCTACTGAGCCGGCGGTCCCGGGTTTGAATCCCAGCCAGGGCAATATTTATGCGATGAACTCGAATATTTGTGCTTGGGTCATGGTTGTTCCTATGTATTTAAGTATATACAGGGTGTAACCGACAGCGTACCGAAAATGAAAACCGTAGTTTTAGACCATAATCACGAACTGAAAACGAGTGTTCATTTTCTCGGAAAACTCAAGGATAAGATTTTCCAAAATAAATTATAAAACTCGACGCGCAATGTATTGCGTCCAATTCTCTCGGGTGCAGACGCGCGGGGAGGCGAGCACGCGGCGAGCATCGACCGGTTCAGGCGCTCCCCACTCCACTCACGCGTCAGCGCATAACATACCGTTACGCCAATGCGCATCGAATGACATGAATGAATGCAACCACAAAAACAACGCAACCACAGATCACAACTATTGTACTACCTAACACCATTATTTTCATTCAAGCAAGTAAAGCAAATAAAATGTGCGGGTAGGTAAACATTAATCATGCGTCCGACCGCAGCGGCCTGCGCGAGCGCACTGGCCTAGCGAATCAATGACCGGCCAGTACCGTTATCTGTCCCACTCCACGCGCTCTGTGTTGTACCGTAAAGCTTACATAATACTGTTTGTGAAACATTGTGTGTTTTGCGGAAAATGATATTTTCATGCGATTTTTCATGAAAAATTGTTACCGGTAGAGTTCGATTAACGGAAAAATAAAGAAAAAATGAAAACTGACGAGGAAAATTTGTGAATTTTCTCAAAGAAATTTCCACGATTTTCCAGCCCAGAATAATGGTCTGAAGCTATGGTTTCAGTTTTCGGTACACCGTCGGTTACACCCTGTATTTATCTATACAAGTATGTATATCGTCGTCTAGTACGTATCCACAACACAAACCTTCTTAAGCTTAATTTAGTAGTAAGTAGATCGATTTGTGTGAGGTTGTCCGATATTTATTTATTTTATTTATATTGAACTTTAATTGACGTCTCAAATTTGTACAAACTTTTTGATAAATGCTCATTTAACTTCAACATTTCAGCAACTAAAACCATACCATGCGTTGGTTTGTGCTGATGCTGTCGTTGGCGACTCTGATCGGCCTCGTGCAACCAAAAGAACCTCAATGCAGCACGTGCACCCTGGAGATAAAGAATCTTCCCGGAGTACGGGTGGGAGACTTCTACATCGCTCCCCCTAAACGGAGAACAAGACCGCCGCGGTTCGCTTTCACGAGACCACCGTATACCAAACTGACCTAGGGGATATATCGATACCTTACCTTAGAGCACAATTGTACTAACTTTTCGGAAAAAGTAGTTGCAATTTCCTAATTGCAACTACTACACGTTACGTTAGTGCACAACTCTATGTGGTTCAAATTTCATTGGCAAAATAATTGTAATTAGTACGAGTGTGAACTAAGGTATCGATATGTACATATAGTTTAGGTCCCAATAGTTTAAGTCAGTTTTAATTAGATTATACGTTTCTTAAGGTTTCGTTGTATACTTTTTATTTTGTGTTTTTTACTATAAAGTTACCAGATTGAATTAACTTTTAATTTTGATAACAAGGGCTCACTGATACCATTCTAAAGAGCCCAAACTCAGTTGGATTGCTTTAAAATATTACAGAGTTCTTAGGGCCACCTTCCGGCGCCATCATCATGGGGCTGGCCATTGAAAATCACCACATCAACCATTCTTACATACATTGCATTGAAAGTTAAATAAAAGCTTGAAAAAATAGATATTATTTTATCAAAAAGTTGTACTTTCTTACGACAGCAGTTATGTTATGACTAGGAGATAACGAATATTATGCATATTCCGTATATAATTACCGTATATTATTTCTATTTATCTGGTGAACTTAATAGCTACTATGAAATGTCATTTCGGAATAAGTATTCAGTTATCGATATTTTTTTTTATCGGAAGAATGTCCTTAGTTAATTGACGTTATTGCCACAACACACTTGTGTTAAAATTTTAATTTTCGCGAACTCTAATTTTTCAATCAAGTTATTCACGTTGTTATTCGCCCGTAATCTTTGCTATAGACATATGTACCTACTGCAATGTTATTATTGTTATTAAACGCATATGCGTTGGTTTCATAACGTCATAAAGGTTAAAGGTTATCACGGGCTAGTTTTCCACAAGTCTACGTGGTACAATGCGCCTATTCTGGGTGAATAACGTCTATATATAAAGCAAGCTAATGATAATTTGACATTATAGTAATCGTCTTCGGTGCAAACATCCAGTAACAATATTGAAAAGAGCGCTTACAAGTACTGTAAGTATATGTTGTTTTTATCTTATTGATACATTTACCCTTCTTGATTTCTTAAATTAGTTTTTTTTCATCAAGGCACAAATTTCTTAGAAGGGGCGAATAACGAAGAGCACTCCAGAGATTTGATAACCTTTGCCTATAATCATGTTTCCTAGCGAATACATTTATAATATCGGATCTCTGTGACGATATATCTGTAATTATAAAAGTGTCCCTAACGAAATAAGAAAATTATATTGACGACGCGTTTGGCAGTTTGTAGAGCACCTGCCTACTGAGCCGGCGGTCCCGGGTTTGAATCCCAGCCAGGGCAATATTTATGCGATGAACTCGAATATTTGTGCTTGGGTCATGGTTGTTCCTATGTATTTAAGTATATACAGGGTGTAACCGACAGCGTACCGAAAATGAAAACCGTAGTTTTAGACCATAATCACGAACTGAAAACGAGTGTTCATTTTCTCGGAAAACTCAAGGATAAGATTTTCCAAAATAAATTATAAAACTCGACGCGCAATGTATTGCGTCCAATTCTCTCGGGTGCAGACGCGCGGGGAGGCGAGCACGCGGCGAGCATCGACCGGTTCAGGCGCTCCCCACTCCACTCACGCGTCAGCGCATAACATACCGTTACGCCAATGCGCATCGAATGACATGAATGAATGCAACCACAAAAACAACGCAACCACAGATCACAACTATTGTACTACCTAACACCATTATTTTCATTCAAGCAAGTAAAGCAAATAAAATGTGCGGGTAGGTAAACATTAATCATGCGTCCGACCGCAGCGGCCTGCGCGAGCGCACTGGCCTAGCGAATCAATGACCGGCCAGTACCGTTATCTGTCCCACTCCACGCGCTCTGTGTTGTACCGTAAAGCTTACATAATACTGTTTGTGAAACATTGTGTGTTTTGCGGAAAATGATATTTTCATGCGATTTTTCATGAAAAATTGTTACCGGTAGAGTTCGATTAACGGAAAAATAAAGAAAAAATGAAAACTGACGAGGAAAATTTGTGAATTTTCTCAAAGAAATTTCCACGATTTTCCAGCCCAGAATAATGGTCTGAAGCTATGGTTTCAGTTTTCGGTACACCGTCGGTTACACCCTGTATTTATCTATACAAGTATGTATATCGTCGTCTAGTACGTATCCACAACACAAACCTTCTTAAGCTTAATTTAGTAGTAAGTAGATCGATTTGTGTGAGGTTGTCCGATATTTATTTATTTTATTTATATTGAACTTTAATTGACGTCTCAAATTTGTACAAACTTTTTGATAAATGCTCATTTAACTTCAACATTTCAGCAACTAAAACCATACCATGCGTTGGTTTGTGCTGATGCTGTCGTTGGCGACTCTGATCGGCCTCGTGCAACCAAAAGAACCTCAATGCAGCACGTGCACCCTGGAGATAAAGAATCTTCCCGGAGTACGGGTGGGAGACTTCTACATCGCTCCCCCTAAACGGAGAACGAGACCGCCGCGGTTCGCTTTCACGAGACCACCGTATACCAAACTGACCTAGTGGATATATCGATACCTTACCTTAGAGCACAATTGTACTAACATTTTTCGGAAAAAGTAGTTGCAATTTCCTTATTGTAACTACTACACGTTACGTTAGTGCACAACTCTATTAATACGGTGAATAGAGACTAAAGTACTATGTGTGACCTTACAAACGGTCCGGTAGTTTTGAATTTTTGATATGTTGTCTAGGATGGTTAGTCAGTGTTTAAAATGCAAAATGCACAATCCCCCCCCCCCCCGCGCTCGCCGCCATATTGAAAAAACCGGCACTTTCTTCATATTTTTGCTCATATCTTCCTTTAGGAGCATTTTAGCTAGAAGAAAGCTTCGACAATGTTATAGAGAGTTAAATTTACTACATTTTCCATTTTATATTTTTTTTCTAGGACAGATAGTTACGCAGATATCCACATTTAAAAAAACGTAAAAAATCGCAATTTCCTACTGAAAAACAAACTTCTGGATTATATCTTCGTTTAGGAGCATTTTAGCTACAACAAAGCTTGAGCAATGTTGTAGAGAATTAAATTTACTATAATTTACACTTCAAATTTTGTTTCAAGGACGGTTAGTTTAGTTAGTTTAGTTTAGTTTATTTGTCTCAACAATATAATGTTCTTGTAAAATATAAGAGTATGTCAGTTTACATTACTAATCATATAGTGATCGTCAATTTACATTATATACAAATACAAAAAAATCTTAACAACTAACTTGGTAGTACACAATAGTATATAAGAGTATGTCAGTTTACATTACTAATCATATAGTGATCGTCAATTTACATTATATACAAATACAAAAAAATCTTAACAACTAACTTGGTAGTACACAATAGTATACATACCTAATCAATATAAATAAATAAATTATAGTACCAATACCAAGGTACCAATCAAATTACAAACAAAAATAAATAATAAAGACATGTCAAAATTTCAAGAATAAAATAATGGAAATCATTTAAATACAAAATCCTTAAGAACTAAAACAAAATTCAAATTACATAAAACAAACGATGAATGTCAAAATACTATTACAATAAAATCTATTTAACAATGTCAATATATTCTTTTACTGAGTACAGCGACTTTTCCAATAAAAGGTTCTTCAGCTTACGTTTAAACGTTTCCTCAGAACGTTCATTTTTGAGGTCAGCGGGTAGATGCTCGTAGTAGGTTGGCCCTATAACCCGCGGGTTTTTGGCTTGTAGCACGGTGCGGCGCGGCACTGTCCGGAGCTGGCCCGTGCTGCGGAGACACTTACCCTTCACTTCCACTCGCTTGAAGTCTGCTAGATGCCTACGGGTGAACATAATGACCTCGAATATGTACTGCGAATAGTGGGTCATTATTCGGTGCTCGGAGAACAGCGCCTTACAGGACTGGCGCTGATTTAAGCCCACCATAGTGCGTAGTGCCCGTTTTTGCATTCGCAGTACTCTGTCAGCATCAGTTGAATTGCCCCATAAGATTACTCCGTAGGTCGGGAACACCCAAATACTCCGAAATATTTTATTCCGATTTTGCTTATTCCGATTTTCAAAAATCCGAATTTCATAATTCCTAGGAAATAAAATTCCGATTACTAAAAAACACGAAATTTATTTAACCGAATTTCAAAATTCCGATTGTATATTATTCCGATTTTTATAACTCCGAATAATGAAAAGCCCGAAGTGTCATTGGCCTGAAAAACAAAATTCCGATTATTAATTTTCCGAAACTTCATTACTTATTCGGAAATTTGATATTCGGGATAATGACATTCGTGTATTCAATAATCGGAAATTTCTTTCTTAGGAATTATGAAATTCGGAGTTTTAAAACTCGGAATTAGTAAATTCGGAATAAAATATTTCGGAGTATTTGGGTATAGATTATTTATTTAACCGATTTTTTACGTTATAACAAAAATAGAAAACCGGATTTGGACAAATATCGAATTGGCTGAACCCCGAAAACCGTAGGTTAGGTTAGGTTTGTATTGTGACCACGTATAGCGGAGCGTCAAAAGACTTGCTGAACCGAATTTTTACGTTAAAAAAAAATAGAAAACCGGATTTGGACAAATATCGAATTGGCTGAACCCCGAAAACTGTAGGTTAGGTTAGGTTTGTATTGTGACCACGTATAGCGGAGCGAGCGAAGCGAGCGGAGCGTCAAAAGACTTGCTGAACCGATTTTTTACGTTAAAACAAAAATAGAAAACCGAATTCGGACAAATATCGAATTGGCTGAACCCCGAAAACTGTAGGTTAGGTTAGGTTTGTATTGTGACCACGTATAGCGGAGCGTCAAAAGACTTGCTGAACCGATTTTTTACGTTAAAACAAAAATAGAAAACCGGGTTTGGACAAATATCGAATTGGCTGAACCCCGAAAACTGTAGGTTAGGTTAGGTTTGTATTGTGACCACGTATAGCGGAGCGAGCGAAGCGAGCGGAGCGTCAGACTTGCCGAACCCCGAAAACTATAGGTTAGGTTATTGGCTGAACCCCGAAAACTATAGGTTAGGTTACGTTTGTATAACAACCAAAATAAAAAAAATGACAAATTGTAAGTAAAATTGGCTTAGGTTAGGTACGACGACGAGCGAAGCGAGGAGGAGTGTTAGGTTGAACTACGTTCCTAACGAGCGAGCGAAGCGAGCGAGCTTCGGAGATCTATATCGAGTGGTCGAAAAATCCTAACATTACCTATTTTAGCTTAAGGCAGGTCCGACTCAAATCGGCTTCACATAAGAATTAGCTTTGCAGGTTTATGTGAGTTTTAATTTCGGACTCGAATACATATTTATACTTATTATTAATATTAGAATTCCGTATTTTGATGTTTCGTATTAATATTGACTCGGACTTTTCATTTTTCGGTGTATTAAATTCGGAATTTTGAAAATCGGTTTTTTAGCAATCGGAATTCGTACTTGTGATAAATTGGAATATTAATAGTTCGGACTTTTTACACTTCGGTGTACAAAGATTTGGAATTTTGAAATTCGTTATTATAACCATTAGGATTTTTGTAATTTCAGGAATGTAAAAATCGGATTTATGAAATATCGGAATAATCATATTCGGAATTTTGATCCATTCGGAAATGTAAAAATCGGTATTTTGAAATTCGTGATTATAAATATCGGAATTAAGTTTTTCGTATTTATGTAGTGTACCCCCGTAGGTCATAAGCGAGTGGAAATGAGCAAAGTAGGCTTGTCTCAACGCGCAACTTGACACGAGCGGCTTCAATCTACGTAGAGCAAACACGGCACAGCTCAGTCTATCGCATAGCAAGTCTACGTGCTTTTTCCAACTCAACGTGGGGTCTAACGTAAAACCTAGAAACCTGCAGCCTTCAGACACTGGAATGGGACTTTGGATTCTCGAGCTCAAAACACGTTTGCCGGAAAATAGTATGGTGTTTGATTTCCCTACACTGAGCACCAAACCGTTTGCCGCGGCCCGCGAACCATCTCTTCAGCTGGTCACAGACCGTGTTCATTTTCCCGCTTAGTTCGTCATACGTGCGCGCTTTTACGACCACCGTTGTGTCGTCTGCAAACAAAACGATTTGTCCTTCAGATATGGCAGATGGTAGGTCATTTATGAAAGCTAGGAATAGGGTATTTCCTAGCGCTGACCCTTGTGGGATCCCAATCGTCACGCTGCCAGACTCTGATCTCATTCTTTTTCCACCTATCATCACCTCATCAGTTTGATTTCTGTTTTTTAAAAACGATTCTACTAGATTACAACTGCGCCCTTTTAGTCCATAGCATAGCACATTAGTTTTTTTACTAGTAGTTCATGATTAATCACATCAAAGGCCTTTGACAAGTCACAAAATATACCGGCTATCTTATACCTGTCATCAATGCCTGTTGTGATCCAGTCGATCATTTTCTGCGCTGCGGTTGTGGTGGACATATGTCGTCGGTACGCAAACTGTCGGTCAGTCAGTAGGTCATTTCGGTCAGTCAGTTAGTTACGGAGATATGCACATTTAAAAAACAAGAAAAGTCGAATTTTCCGAAAATTTCTCAATATTCTTGGTTTAGAACGCTGTCATTCAGTTACGGACTAGTCTAGGACAAATTAAAACATGTAGGAAATATAATTGCTTATAAAACTCACGTCCATTTTTACATACATTTTCGGAAAATGTGACTTAATTTTTTACACATCTCCGTAATTATCTGTCGGCGGGCGCGGAGGGGGGGGGGAATTGTGCATTTTGTATTTTAAACACTGACTAACCATCCTAGACAAAATATCAAAAATTCAAAACTACCGGACCGTTTGTAAGGTCAAAATCCTTTATTCACTGAATTATATGTGGTTCAAATTTCATTGGCAAAATAGTTGTAATTATTACGAGTGTGAACTAAGAACTGTACATATAGTTTAGGTCCCAATAGTTTAAGTCAGTTTTAATTAGATCATACGTTTCTTAAGGTTTCTAAGATTGATTAGAAAGGGACGATACTTTCAGTATTGCCACTTTTTAATTTCTACTCTTTCATGTCGTGCTGTAATTTGTGTTTTATACCTTCACGAGTTCCTGAGAAAAAGATCTTTACAGACGGACAACAAAGTGAATAGTTTCTTTTTGCCGATAGATACGGAACCCTATAAATAAATTAATGTCCTTTTTATAATGTATTGGACCATACTTGAAATTAATCTATTACCGTTCTGCTCACAAATACAAATATAAAAAGAGAAGACACTACATGCCAGAAGATCATTTATAACTTAACCTCAAGCATTTTCATTCGCAGCCTGAGTGTGCACAACCACGGACCGCAGAACCAACAATGTGAAAACCGCCTTAATGAATTGTTAAAAAGTGCAAAAAGAGTTATTGCCGAGTGTATATTATCGAATCTGTTACCTAGTTCTGTTAATGTGTTTGATACAAGGGATTAAACAGAGCACGGACGCACATTGTAAGTATTTCAGTGTATGTCGATTTTTTTGTTGATTCACAGTGACGGAAAAAAATCTTACTTGAACGACTACGAACTTGGCATCTTTTCTTTTTGTTTTCCGCGAATGTCACGCATTCAAATAAAACGATTCTCCTCAGCAAGTCAGTGAACCGCTGGTAGATATTTTTAAATAATATAATTGGTGTCCTTCTGGCACATGTGTCTTTACTTTTTTAATTTATAATTCATATGTATAAAATGTAACTTTGACAAAGAAAAATTGTGTTTTTCTCATACAACCTTTGACAACGGTAACTGGAAAACTGCCGAAATGTCACGGAGGCTCAAATAATTTACATACGGGATTTGATCCGTTTAAATAGTGTTTATTATAGATGTCCAGGGAATAGATTCCAATTAATTATTTAAGCTGCTAAGTAAGTTATTCATATTTACTAGTATTTTCAGGAGATAGTCTACATAAGAATGGGTTTGTAACAGTTGCAAAGTTCGGTAGATACAACCGCCGAAATCGTAAGTTTAATCGTAGTTTTAAAGAGTGGCCCAGGGGACATCACCGCCGAACCGAGAAGGTATCCTATCTCAACTTCGTAATGTTTCGCCGAACGTTCATTTGTCCGAAAGTTATTTTTTAATATAACTCGTAATATATGCAGAATTTTATAAACATCGTTTTAAAGAACCCAATAGGTTAGGTTAGGTTTGTTTTATAATTATAGTGCAAAATTAACAGTTTTGGAAAAAATGGCTTTCGAACAAATTAAAATATGGCGAAACGTTTCAGATGGGAAACAATAATTCTGCCGTGTTACGGTAAAAGGTCGTATCTTTATACGGATGTCATAGTAAGATACGTCTTTTTACGTAGCATGGCAGAATTGGGTATTTCAGATAGGTTGTCAACCGAGAGCCTCTTTCCTATTTGAGTCGATTAATTTTATAATATCCAAACAAAAAAGCATCTCAAGGCGAACAGAATTCGTTGACATTTAACCTATCGAAGCAACTGCCATCATAATTATACCTTGTCATTGTAAGCAGGTTTCGAAAGGTCAATAAGGGTGCGTCTCCATTGGAGCGAGTCTGAGCAGAGACGTGCGGAATAGAACAATCACCTGAGTTGAAATCTGTATCTCAGTTCCGCTTCACTTTTTTTTTTATAACGGCACAACATAGTGGCTCCACTTCGCCTGATGGTAAGCAAAAAGGGGAGCCCTAAGTCACAATGGCAACTGACGAGAAACCAAACGGTGCCATGTCAGTTGACACTGCCACGCTGGCCCGAGAGATGCTTCATCACGCTTCGTTTGAAGGGTCCTATAAGAAGGAGGAAGCACATGAGCCGGCAAGGAGTTCCATATTTTAATAGTTCGGCAGATGAAGGAATTGCCAAACTTCTTGGTACGTGTGGGAATATTCTCCACGGTGAGGCGATGACATTGCAAACCGGCACGTGTGGTTCTATGACGGAAAGGGGAGGGTGGGATAAGAGAAAATAGGTCTTCAGAACACTCGCCATGGTATAGGCGATAGAAAACGCTCAGCGACCTAATATCCCTGCGTAATTGAAGGGGTTCGAGGAACCTGGTACTTTTCTCGTCACCTATGATGCGGACCGCCCGCCGCTGCAATCTGTCAAGAGCATCGAGTAGATATTGGGCGGAGCCATCCCAAAGATGTGAGTAGTACTCAGCGCACAACCGAACTTGAGTCACTTGAGTTTATTTTGTGATCGGTCGATCCCGCATGTCTGCTCCGCTCCGCTTTAGTGGAGATGCACCCTATCTACTGAAGGCCGCCCTAAGGCCGCCTATCTACTGAAGCGGAGAGGTGCAGAGATGTACAAAATGGAACAATCACATGCGTCAGATTTAAATGCACTTCTTTTGGGCTTCACAAAAACGCAGCCTGATTGGTTCATTCACTCCGTTCTGCTTCTGTGGATAGACAGCCATAACGGAGATGCCTTTGAGCAACACAGCGGCGCGGCAAGAGGTTGAGCGAGAGATCCGAGCGCGTGAGCGAGACACACGTACCTCACCGCTGCCGCTGCCGTTAGGCTGCCTGTCCACAGAAAGCCACAAAGAAGCATAAGAAGGATCCAAGGCCGACCTTCGTTAACTATGAGTCATAAGTTAAATTATGAATCACTATTCACAGGTATATGTTAAAATATGTATGTTCATGTTGACTGTGGCTTTAGAATTACATTTTTAGAAGTGGTGTTTAAAAGGATAGGTGCGTAAAATTATACATCATTGTTTTTATGAACTGTCATACGCTTAGACTGTATTTCAAACACAATTATAAACTGGACCTTGTTTTTTAGGTATATCCCAAATGCATTGCATTTTAGAACAACCAAAGAAATATATAAATAATAATAATAAATATCGGACAACCTCACACAAATCGATAAATTTATAAATCATGTAATGTCTCCTTTGTTTAATGTGGGTACACACCACAATTTTTATTTAAACCATTGATAAACATAGAGGTCGCTAAGGTGTAAAACCTTTCAAATAAACAATACAAAGATCGACACACAAAGCATAAGGAAAAATTTGATAGGTTGCTTGGGAGTTAGGGTAGCGAAGTGGTTAACGCGCTGGACCGGCAATACAGAAATTGAAGTTTTGATTTATATATATTGTTTTAAACTATTCGAAATTTAAAAATATACGCAGAAAACTGTTTTTTTTTTTTCAACTTATTTTCGACTGCACGCAATGAAGCATAAAATAGCTATACCTATTACTATCAAGAACTCAGGAAAAATTATTATTCACTTCAAAAAGTTGGTAGCAATTATCAATATACTAGCGATCCGCCCCGGCTTTGCACAGGTGCAATGCTGATACTTAATATACTATGCGTGTATTATACATATAAACCTTCCTCTTGAACCACTCTTCTATCTAACTATTAAAAAAATGCATCAAAATCTGTCGCGTAGTTTCAAAGATCTAAGCATACATAGGGACAGACAGACAGGAAGCGACTTTGTTTTATACTATGTAGTGATGTCATTAAATTTAAAAAATAATGTTTCAAAGGCTAGGAACTAGCAATCAAGAAGGGAGAATAATGGTAGGAAATATCCTAATATTTCCTACTAGACGACCGAGACTAGGGTGAATTGCAGAAAATATGTACCTTTGGAATTTCGTAACTAAACTGAGAATAAACGAAACTGATAATTGTTGTAACGAAACTGATAACATAAAGCATCGGACACATGAAATAAAACTAGTGATGTTTTATCGTTTCGTTCGCAGAAATATTTAATAAAACGTTTTAATTTCAATTAGCAATATTGATTACTGATTTTTGGTTTACATAATCACAGTGTGAATACTAATAACAAATATGATCTAAATAATTAATTAATGTCTTACAGTAGCCAGTCTTAATTCTTTCTGGATCCGGACTCTGTTGCCTATTAGATTTATTTTTCTTTTTGGTATAATAACGTGCGGAATATCGTCTTCAATTATCGCTTGTTATTTATTTTTGTTCCTTAAATTGACTTTTTACTCCACGTTTTCTTGATTTCTTTACTCTGTCTAAATGTTTCACTCTTAACACTTCATACTGAGGTGTATTGAGTAAAACACAAGGCGATCCATGCAAGACTGGTTTATTATTTATATGGCCGGTGGATACATAAATCTAGTTCTAGTTCTACCTACATTACATTCTTCCCCCCAGAGAGAGGAATGAGAAAGAGAGAAAAAATATATAAGGAAAACATGTTGATAAAAATAACTATAACTTTGAGTCACTTTCAATTTAGACCTTTACGCCTAGTATTACAGTGCAAAGTCAAACACTGTTATAGCAGCTGTTCTTAACAAAAGGTAACAGCTGACGAATGACAACACTAACTTTTCTACTTATTTATAACTACGAACTACGTGAAAATCTTAATCAAATATATTCCACCATAACGCTTATAAGTAAACAGCTAGGTACCTAATTCATGGCACAACACATATTTTGTCATTGACAGACATATCTACGTATGAACGTAACAAATTGTAGAATAGCGGCGTCTATAAGAGATACTGGCTTATTGATGTGTTTCGATACATTTTTGGTACTTTAAGTTACTGGCGTCAGCATACGGACAGAGGCGATAAATAAAAGAATGAATAAGTATGCCTAAACGATGACTGTGCTCAGTATACCTATTTTATTTGAGCGATACTTACCTACTAATAAAATATGATTACTTAAACTTTGTAGTTTCGTTTGACCCGGGGACGTAAGGCCTTCTTCTGCATCGGGCTTTCGGTAGGGTCTCGGGCCGGCGGGCTCGCGGAGGGCTCGCGCGCCCCCGGGCTCGGCCCGGCGGTGCCCGGCGAGGCCGGCGCAGGTTCGTCCTCTTTTAATGATGTTTCAGCATCGCGAAACTCCGGAGATTCCGCCCTGGATGCGCTTCCATCCGGTTCCTTTGGTGCGAGCTCTGGGTTAGATATAAAGCTATCACTGGGCAGTGAATAACGGACCATCTTTTTTTTTATTAGTTGGTCGACGTGTCTGCTCGCGTCTTGCCCGTCGACCTTTACATTGTAAGTAACTGCACCGGTGCGCTCGGTCACGGTACCTTCTGTCCATTTAGGGCCAAGCTTGGAGTAATTTCTTACTAACACGTGGTCCCCATGCTGCAGCTCGCGCTGCGCGCCGCCGGCGCTGCGCTGTTGCGCGCTCTGCGCCGCCTGCACGGCGGAGGCGGGCGCGGCACTGCCGGCGCGCAGCAGGTCTAGCCGCGTGCGCAGCCGCCGCCCTAACATGGCCACGGCGGGTTCGCGCTGTGTGGTGCAGTGAGGGCTGTTCCGATACTGCAGTAAAAATTTTAAGAGGGCAATTTCGACATCCTCGCCCTCGGCCGAGGCCTTTTTCAATACCTTTTTTACGGTCTTGACCGCGTTTTCTGCGGCTCCGTTACTCGATGGATGATAAGGTGCCGTGATAATGTGTAAAACGCCATTTTTCTGTAGGAAAATCTCGAACTCGTGAGATGTGAAGGGAGGTCCACCGTCAGTTACAAGTTGCACAGGTAAGCCGAACCTCGCGAAGCATTCCCGCAGCCTGGTCGATACGAGCGCGGCCGACGTGCCGCTCGTCATCGAAAATATTTCGATCCACTTTGAGTGCGCGTCTATGGCGAGAAGATACGTACGACTATTATGATGCAGAAAGTCAGCATGTAATCTCTGCCACGGTTCCGCAGGCCAGGCGTAGGGCGCGGGCGTCGCGCGCGGCGGCGCGTCGAGCTGGGCGCGGCAAGCGGCGCACGAGCGCGCGCGCTGCTCCAGGTCGGCGTCGAGGCCGGGCCACCACACGTAAGCGCGCGCGATCTGCTTCATGCGCACCATGCCCACGTGACCCGCATGCACCTCCTCCACTATCTGCGCCCGCAGGCCGCCAGGAACTTCCACACGGTACCCCCATACTATGCATTCGTGATCGATGTGCAGCGTGTCCTTGCGTGAAAAGTACGGTTTCTCATTTTCGATCTCCGTCCCTGAAGGCCACCCGCTCATGATGTAACCATATATGTTACATAAAGTAATGTCTTTTTTTCGTCTCCCTCGCGACGTCCCTATGACTCAGAGGGAAAGTTTCTTCTACGAAGTGAAGATAAGCCGCATCGTCCTCGTCGTTTCTCGCCGCCACCTCTGGAAGCGGCAACCGAGAGAGGCAATCTGCATTACCATTTTTATCTGTCGACACGAATTCTATATCAAAATCGTAGGCCGCCAGTCGCACAGCGTACCTCTGCAAGCGGCTAGCCGCTGTTTGAGGAAGTCCATGTTTTGGACCGAATATATATGTCAGTGCTTTATGGTCACTGCGAAGGGTAAACTTTTACGACCGAAGAGGTATTGATGGTGCTTGTTGACCCCGTAGACGATGGCCAGCGCTTCCTTTTCAATCTGGCTGTAGCGCCGTTCAGTTTCGCTTAAAACGCGCGACGTACAGCATACTAAGCGTTCAGTGCCATCTGGGTAACGCTGCGCCAGTATGGCCCCGAGCCCGTACGCACTGCTATCTACACAAAGCACAAGAGGAAGCGATGGCTCGTAATGCGCCAACGCTGGGCTATTTAATAACTCTTCTTTTACCTTCGTGAATGACTCTGCACAAGAAGGGGTCCACTGCCAACGGCTGCCCTTCGCGAGCAACGCGTACAGAGGTTGAAGCATAGTGCTTATATTGGATATAAAGCGCGAATAATAGTTTACTAGTCCCAAAACTGCCCTAAGCTGAGAAACGTTTTCTGGCACAGGTAAATTTTTAATTGCGGCAATCTTACCCTTATCCGTATGCAGACCAAATTTATTTATTCGATATCCAAGATAACAAACTTCATCTTTAAAGAACTCGCATTTTTCGAATTTTATTCGTAAGCCAGCATCTCTCAGTCGGCTTAACACGGCATTTAAATTTTGCATGTGATGAACTTTATTTCTACCAGTTACACATATGTCATCAATGAAGGCCACTACGCCCTCTAATCCGCTGAGTGTTTCCTCAATAAGTTTTTGGAAAATTTCTGGTAAGCATTTAATGCCAAATGGAGCCCGACGGTATACAAACGTGCCGACGTGTGTTGTGATCGCGGTTAGGGGCTGTGATCCTTCATCGAGGACCAATTGCAAATACGCATTTTTCAAGTCTAATTTTGTAAATTGCTCCCCGCCACTTAGAGCAGCAAATAATTGTTCGATACGGGGTAACGGATAGTGGAATTCTTTTAAATATTTATTGACCGTGACCTTGTAGTCGCCGCATATGCGAATCGAGCCATCTCGTTTCACTACAGGTACAATGGGTGTCCCGTACTCCGACGATTCCACCTTGTAAATAACATTTTCAGCTTGTAATCTTTCGATACTCCGACGATTCCACCTTGTAAATAACATTTTCAGCTTGTAATCTTTCGAGCTCACGTTCGACTGACCGCTACCCTTGGCGCTGCGTATGCCATGGCATACGCAGCGCCAAGGGTAGCGGTCGTGCTTTGCAGAAAATCAGAGAACTGTCTTTTAGATGTAATTTAATTTTTGTTTTGAAAGTACCAAGTTTATCATCAAAAACTTCTGGAAACTCATTTTTCAATTGGAGCACCATGGGGTCATTGTCAGCAATTTTATTCAACTTAATCGATTCGAGATTTAATTTACGCAACCAGAGACGACCCAACAACGGAGGCCCTCCATTACTGATAACAAATAACGGTAAATCGGTTGACTCGTTCCCGCTCGACACGCGCACGCTTATGCGGCCGAGTGGGACTATCGCTTCACCCGTGTATGATTGCAATTTAATGTTATCTTTTTGTAGGCTCAAATAAGAGAAATGTTTTTCATAGAACTCCTTAGACACCGCCGATATTCTGCTACCCGTATCGATTTCAAATAACACATTACAATTTTAAACTTTAAACTCACAGTAATAAGGTCCGTCTTTTATATTACTTTTTACTGATAGAATATTGTACATACCATCACTCGCGTCACTATCAGAGTCATCACCTTCCATGTAATTCTGATACTTAGACCGACCGACACTATCACTCTTGCCAGTTTTCTTGCACACACTAGACAAATGACCTTTGTCTCTGCACTGGTTACACGTGTAACTCTTGTACCGACACTTGTTAGGCGCATGGCCATCCCGGCCGCAGCGCCAGCAAGCGGGCCGCCGCTTGTCGTGGGCGGGCGCACGCGCACCCACGTGATGCAGGGCGGCCGCGCCCTGCCCGAGTCCTGCCGCCGGCGCCGCTGCCGGCCGCCGCCGTCTCGGCGTGCCGCTCGGCGGCTTCCAGTGCGAGCGCCAGCTCCACCGCCTTTTTGTAATCCAATGTGGGTTCCGCAAACAAGCGCGAGCGCATCTCCTCGCTTCTGAGGCCCGAAACGAATTGATCGCGGATATTTTCTTCCAAACTTGAACCAAAACTACAGTACGTTGCGAGATGTTTCAAATTTTGAAGAAAAATCCCAATCGTTTCACCCGCTGCTTGTCGCAGTTGTCGAAAAATATGCCTTTCAGCTATTTCTGACCTTTTCGGGTCCAGGTGATTTCTAACAAGGTCCACTAGCTCCTTAAAGTCCTTCTTCTCGGGATGATCGGGCGCACAAAGATCGCACATCAACTCGTAGGTCGCGGCGCCGACATGACTCACCAAAGTAGCCCCGCGCAATTCTTGTTTGATGTCGTTGAGCAAAATAAATTGATCTACGAGACGTACGTACGCGGCCCAATTACCTCGACCGTGTAGATCAAATTCGTGTAATTTCCCGAAAGGCATGATCACTAATTTCGACTAAAATTCACAAACTTGTCGCCAGTTGAGGTGTATTGAGTAAAACACAAGGCGATCCATGCAAGACTGGTTTATTATTTATATGGCCGGTGGATACATAAATCTAGTTCTAGTTCTACCTACATTACACATACTTTGTAAGATTTTGCTTTAAACGTTATCTATATTTCCATTGCCTTTCAGCATTTGTCTACTGTAAAAAAGTGTTTTTATTTTTGTACTGAAATACTAGGATAAACTATATTTTTATATAGTAAATTGATTTCTAAAAATATGCTGAAAATGCTAAAATAAATCAATTAGGGAATCGAAACAGAGACAAAAAATATTACAGTCCATATTCAGATAGGTTTTTCGATCTATAAAAAAGGTTATATAGTAAGAACTAACCCTTACATTTTATCAGTTTCGTTACATAACGAAACATAACGAAACTGAGACAAGATATATGAGAAATCGCAACCTAAAACAATATTTTTCTTCAAACGTGTAATGCATTCATCCGGAACTATGTAAATTTGTGAGATTCAGAGTAAAACCAATCGGCAATGAATAAACTGGAGTACGAAAATAAAGATTTTATATAAGAAAAGCGCCGCTACTCAACCTGAGATTTTTTAGCTCATTTACTCAAGACTATCGATCGACGCACCACTTTGTTGAAAATAAAGTGGCTGACGCCGTGTTTATCATTTTGGAACATGTCAAAGTGCTGCCGGAATAAGAAAAAATAATTCTACTAAGAACTGAGACATTTCTTTGGGATTAAATGCTCCGTAACTAAGCCTGAGTAACGAAACTCCTGTAAGTTGGGACAAGTTTATCATTATAAAAATTTCACAACTATTTATAATAAACGTAAATATATTTAAACAGAATTTAAAGATGATCTAATAAGGACTGTATAATTTACAGTTAAACTTTAAAATAAATAATATCAATCGTAACAAATTTCCGAGATAAAAATACACTCAGAATTGAGCATAATATCTGAAGTAACTGCGTACCTCTTAGGAAAAAGATACTTAAAAAATAAAATAAAAAAAGGAATTGAAATAAAAATATCGTATTTGAATTGAAAGAATTCTTATTATCAAAGTAACATAGTTACATTGTGTTTTCTTCTCATGATATATGTTTAAATTCATTATGTTTTCATGGGACACTCATAAGCATAAAGGGTACATATTTTCTGCAATTCACCCACTAGCGAAGAATACCATTGCGAATTATATGAAGATTCAGAGCGTAGTCTCAATTAGAGTGACTGACAGCATTTAAAATTCCTATGTAGTATTAAATCGAGACTTATGTACCTTAATAAAATATATAGATAAATAAAAAAGAAATAAACGTAATAATCTTTTTAAATCTTTTGTAAGAGGTTCCCTAATATTTTTTGTAAACGGCGTAAACTTAACTAAAAAATTTAGGAAGGGTCCGACATGTGAAGAAATCCGTACGAGTTCGATATTTGTGCATTGAGCCATAAGTGAAGTATTTGTAGCCTCCTCCCTACCCCTAGAGTGTATGTCACTGACCTGCATATTGTCGTACGCGATGCCGACAGTATCGTTGTTGTTTAGGATGTGCGCGTTGAGCCGAGGTAGCCGCGCGTACCGCTGGCTGAAGTTTGCCTCACATAACTTCACACCTGGCCCCTAGAGTGTAGGTCACTGACCTGCATATTGTCGAACGCGATGCCGACAGTATCGTTGTTGTTGAGGATGTGCGCGTTGAGCCGAGGTAGCCGCGCGTACCGCTGGCTGAAGTGAGTTAGCACAGTGTACTTGGCGTTCATCTGAGTGCCGATCAGGATGGCCTGTGATAGCAAGTTTAGCTATTATTGTATGTAACATAATCAGGGTTCGTAAAATGCGAGCAAAATTCATTGAAGTGCCGTCACTGGTTGTTTTGCTCGCTTTTTCGATTCCTGATCAAATTAGCTGCCTACACGAATTACGGATGACCTAGTGCAAGTCGCGAGTGTCGCTTCCCCCTAGCCCTCCGTTATATTACTCCCTATTGGTCCCCAAAATTATTATCATTCTAAAGGATGCAACGTTATCGCAAGTTTAAGTGTTTTTGTGCTTCTTTTTAGATGCAGGGGGCTCCGCCCTTGACTCCGGGTTTATCTAGGGGATTTGAAAAATATGTTTAATCGATATTTTTTTCGGCACATGGCTCTTAGTCCAAAAAGTTTTACCGATCCCTACACTAAACACTTACATTAAAAACTTACAATGTATTTATATTTATGTGTATATTTATATTACATTATATATATGTATGTATGTATGTATGTATATATGTATGTATGTATTAATAGTTTATATGTGTAATTATTAGTAGTCTTATTATTTTTAATACCTTTTTGTACACGGTGTTAGTTTGTCTATCTTCTTCTCGTACTCACTCAACTGCTCAAAGGTTAACTGGAAGAGATCCCTTATAGGGATAAGTTCGCCTTTGTACCTATATGTTAATTGTAATAGATGTACTTTTTAACTGTTTTTGTGTACAATAAAGCGTTTACTTACTTACTTACTTACTAAAAGTACAGCGGTGGACTCATTTAGGCTAATTTACATGATGATAGAAGTGTTCAAATCTGGGTTGCCCAGCAAGTAAGTTCTCATCTGTGGATATAGTCTACCGGTAACAGTACCTGAGACGTCGTCGAGTGCATCTTGACTCTAGCTTCATCAGCTAACTCGTCCTCCATCGTCGCTTCATGAATAAGGATGGTGGAGTTTTGTCCTGAAATCAAGGATGGATTAAAATTTCACGTTTAAGGAGTCAAAGAAAATGTCAATCATGGACTAGCGGTGTTTCCGCTATGAATAAACATGTAGGCTAATTTCTCAGGCGGCTTTTGACCAAGAGTGAGAATCTGTGGGGCTGTTTATTTTGTTCTGTAGTCTAACAAATCTCACCTGTATGACAGTGCATCACCAGGCACGTGCGGACAACGTCCACCCGGATCCGGGCTAGCGCTGCTGACGTCATGTCTGAGTGTAGCTGTGACGTCACTTACCTATCTGGACCAGGTTTGGGGTGGGTAGTGTGTCGCCGCTGTACGTGATCTTGTGTCCGGCGGCGGTGACGGCGACGCCGAACGCGTTGGGGCAGTGCGGCACGAGGCACGTGCGGACCTCGTCCAGCCCGATCCGGGCTAGCGCTGCTGACGTCATGTCTGAGTGTAGCTGTGACGTCACTTACCTATCTGGACCAGGTTTGGGGTGGGTAGTGTGTCGCCGCTATACGTGATCTTGTGTCCGGCGGCGGTGACGGCGACGCCGAACGCGTTGGGGCAGTGCGGCACGAGGCACGTGCGGACCTCGTCCAGCCCGATCCGGGCTAGCGCTGCTGACGTCATGTCTGAGTGTAGCTGTGACGTCACTTACCTATCTGGACCAGGTTTGGGGTGGGTAGTGTGTCGCCGCTATACGTGATCTTGTGTCCGGCGGCGGTGACGGCGACGCCGAACGCGTTGGGGCAGTGCGGCACGAGGCACGTGCGGACCTCGTCCAGCCCGATCCGGGCTAGCGCTGCTGACGTCATGTCTGAGTGTAGCTGTGACGTCACTTACCTATCTGGACCAGGTTTGGGGTGGGTAGTGTGTCGCCGCTGTACGTGATCTTGTGTCCGGCGGCGGTGACGGCGACGCCGAACGCGTTGGGGCAGTGCGGCACGAGGCACGTGCGGACCTCGTCCAGCCCGATCCGGGCTAGCGCTGCTGACGTCATGTCTGAGTGTAGCTGTGACGTCACTTACCTATCTGGACCAGGTTTGGGGTGGGTAGTGTGTCGCCGCTATACGTGATCTTGTGTCCGGCGGCGGTGACGGCGACGCCGAACGCGTTGGGGCAGTGCGGCACGAGGCACGTGCGGACCTCGTCCAGCCCGATCCGGGCTAGCGCTGCTGACGTCATGTCTGAGTGTAGCTGTGACGTCACTTACCTATCTGGACCAGGTTTGGGGTGGGTAGTGTGTCGCCGCTATACGTGATCTTGTGTCCGGCAGCGGTGACGGCGACGCCGAACGCGTTGGGGCAGTGCGGCACGAGGCACGTGCGGACCTCGTCCAGCCCGATCCGGGCTAGCGCTGCTGACGTCATGTCTGAGTGTAGCTGTGACGTCACTTACCTACCTGGACCAGGTTTGGGGTGGGTAGTGTGTCGCCGCTATACGTGATCTTGTGTCCGGCGGCGGTGACGGCGACGCCGAACGCGTTGGGGCAGTGCGGCACGAGGCACGTGCGGACCTCGTCCAGCCCGATCCGGGCTAGCGCTGCTGACGTCATGTCTGAGTGTAGCTGTGACGTCACTTACCTATCTGGACCAGGTTTGGGGTGGGTAGTGTGTCGCCGCTGTACGTGATCTTGTGTCCGGCGGCGGTGACGGCGACGCCGAACGCGTTGGGGCAGTGCGGCACGAGGCACGTGCGGACCTCGTCCAGCCCGATCCGGGCTAGCGCTGCTGACGTCATTTCTGAATCTTTCGCGTCTTCCATCTGGAAACAACGGTTTTTTTTGACATAGGCGACATTCTTTAGTTTCACAAACATTGCATCCACAACGGAGGAATCACGACTCTCAGGAATAAACGACTAAATAAAGACGGAATGGATACGACCTTTTTTGAGTGCTGCTATCACATATTAACCTTTCGTGTACCACCGACGCATATTTAGGTAGTCAGCGGTGGTACAAAACGTAGGTGGGTGCGGAGGCCCGGTAGACGAACGTTTAATCTGTCTTATGCTGCACTCACCAAGCTCTGGTTGGGTATCAGGGTGTATTCGCTGTCGATCTTCTCAAACCGCTTGTCGTACATGGTCAGCCAAGTCACTATCTGTCCAGGCGCCATGAGCAGTACTGGAATGTTCTTGTCGGGTGTATCCGCGAAGGCAGCCGCGCGGGCTTGTAGCACTCCTATTAAACCTGGAAGAAATATTGTACATTTTGGATATGAAGCCGTGTCGTTGGGCTATTGTTCCCGCACTATTGTGACTAGCTTGTCCTGAAGAAACACAAGATTCACCTACTTTCCCGGGTTATTTAAGAAAAGCACTTATGCTCGGAGAACGTGCAATTTCAATAACCTTACTAGCTACTTTATAAGATTACCCCATATTATAATACCATACCGCAGCTATGGATACGCATGAGCATAGTATGGGCGACGTAACTGCAACGTAACCAGGGTCACTGCGACGTCAGGTCTATTTAATATTATTTTTTGTGATTGGAGAAATTTGACACTTCTCAAGTGAGGAGAGGTTTTCAATTGGACTGTATTTTGTTGTTTTTATTTGTATGTATGTTAGGCGATTATTCCACCAATTGTGGACCGATTCTCAAATTTCTTTCCTTAAGTCAGAGAGTATACTCCTGAGGTGGTCCCATTGTCGCGACATGGCGACGGCGTTCGGAATGGAATCCCATGGAAATGCAGGGCAACCCTCAAATATTATAAACACTAAAAATATTGTTCATGTATTTTATAAAGGTATTCATCTCATTATGCTGAGCTGATGATGGAAGGTACAACTTCTTAATGGTTAGGACTTAGGAGTTACACGATAATTCTTGGGAAATACAATTTCTTCTCCTTAAAGTCGGTTATTTTTCTGTGAAAATGTGATTATAGAAAACCAGTTACCCTCGCTGGTGAAGATTTGGGTCTATGAACAACAAGTCAATTTATCTAAGTATATATCTTTTGAAAATTCTTTTAAGTTAGTTGCATCGCCCACACATTTATCTGCTTAGTGCAATAGTTGACTTCTAGAGAATGCCCTATGGCCTTAAGTCCTCCTTTTGTACGATAAGTTATTTCATTTGTGCAATAAAGATTAAATAAATAAAGTCTACTAACCTATGTGGTGATCGGCGTGGAGATGAGATATGTAAATGGCTTTCAGGGTCCTGAGCATCTCGTCCACATTCCTTGGACCGTAGAACCGCACCAGCTGCCCGAAGGTGCCTTCGCCGCAATCCAGGAGGATAGTGGTTTGGTCACTGTGCGACAGAGATAGCGTTAACGTTTTAACGGACAGGTTACCACGTAATAAGCCTTTAGATGCATACGGTATCCAAACAGATTCTCCATTTTATTTCTGTAATGACTTTTAAATAAAAAGCGGCCACGTGCGAGTCGGACTCGCGCACCGAGGTTTCCGTACAGACACTTATCCTATCTTAACTGGCCGGGTTAAGTTAATTTTGCACCAACTTAAAGCACCAAAAAGTTAACGCAACCGATCACGTTTGTTGTATTGAAGCCCCCTTAAATATTTATTTTATTCTGTTTTTTAGTATTTTTTGTTATAGCGGCAACGGAAATACATCATATATGTGAAAATTTCAACCGTCTAACTATCACGGTTCATGAGCTACAGCCTGGTCATGGTGATAGGCGGACAGACAGACAGACAGACGGACGGACTGCGGAGTCTTAGTAATAGGGTCCCGTTTATTTACCCTTTGGGTACGGAACCGTAAAAATCAAATCCTCGACAACTGAGATTTTATGACACTTTATATTCTTGCGGTTTGGACACATAATTAACACAAATAATAACGGATCTATCGCAATATTCCTTATTTACCCTCATAATGTAACGTTCCGGCGTAGTCGCACAAGCCGTGATCCCATATGTACAACCCGGTTACAATATCTGTGGACCTGGCGTCGATGACGTCACGTCGGCGCTCTGGTACGGTGCGCGACGCGACGGGGCGAGCGCGGGCAGGTACAAGGGTAGGGGGAGGGGCTTCACATTCCAGCGAGGTCCACAGATATTGTAACCGTGTTGTACTGGTGAATCAACGAGTTGTTACTAGAGCTGTCAGCCATATGTTGCACTACCCGACGAAATTGTCTATGTTGGGTAGGAAGATAAGTATTCGACTACCAGTCTACCACCCATTTGTTTACTCATTAATTGTCACAATCCCGCGGCTTAAACCTTTTAATCACTGTATCTTTGAATGTATGTTTAGTGGATTCAATGACATAAATAATTTTCACCATAGTCAAATACCGTATTATGGGTCAATCAACTTTTTTCTGTTGCTCTTTAAAACTACGATTCAAATATTCAATAAAAATGTTGTAATTGCAGCAGTTACGAGTATAAGCCCATTTTTATTTAGAATATCTCTTGAAAATACCAATCTTATAAATTATCAACACTTGTCTAAGACATTTAATCACCATTGTCTCCTGGGTGACGGGACAGAATAACAACAAGAAAAAGTTGATCCACTTATAATCACGCTTGGAATAAGCAACTCACTCGACATGCACGACGATGCCGCTGGTGTTCCTGGTCTTGCTGGGGATGCAGCTGCCGGTACCCAGGAACACGACCTTCGGATACTCCTTGGCGAGCGGACTCTTCGCGAAGCGCACGTCGTGCACCAGCGCGTGGAATTTCTCCAAGCTGGCCGCGAAGCCGTCCACGTCCATGGTCTCCTGGTAGTAGTCTTGGATGTGGAGTTTCGGCTCCAATGATCTGAAATTGTATTTAAAACTGTTATACTGTGTCTCGCACTCCAAAATTTTTTTTATATTAAACCATTGATACAAGGATCAAAGCTTAAAGAATAAATCAAATGAGTTACCTGATGGAAGAGACCGGGAATCGAACCCGGTACCTCTGGATTGCCGGTTAACCATTTCGCCACCCTAACTCCCAAGCAAGTGTCGATCTTTGCATTGTTTTTATTTGAAAGGCTTTATACCTTAGCGACCTCTATGTGAATACGTTAATATTCCCATCTGTTATGGTGCTAACAAGCACACGGCTTGATATTGTGAAGGTGCTGATAGGAAGATGCCACGAACTCAGTCTAGCGGGCAGGTAGCGCGGCGCGCGTTACATGTGTCTCGCTTACTCGTATGGCCGACGCGCTCGGATTTCTCGCTCAACCGCTAAAGTGCTTTTAACCTGAAAGCTCTCGTAGGATAGCGGTACCGTCGGCGAGCGGCAGCAATTGGAGAGAGCGAGACACCACGCGGATCTCCCGCTCACACCTTTGACCGCCGCTCGCCTGCTGAGGGCGCCGCTATCCTAGCCAACTAGAGCTTTACTCTGACCCTTTAAGCATAAAGTAAGCAAGTTTCCTATTTAGACATGAGACTCATTTGAGTCATAATTTTTTGATGCAGCGATTCATGAATCTTTCGGTGGGTTTGGACCAAACAAAAAAAAATCTAAAACGCATCCGTTACCCAAAGAGTTTTTCGTACAATGGGGCTCTCGGCCTTAATGATGTTCTGGTACTAGACCATAACAATCTAGAAACTTCAGTGACGTCACACACTAACATACACACCTGTCAACCTGTCTCAGTACACCCGCAGTTTGGGCGCTGCATTCGATTCCAGGTTTCCTTTGGCGGGGCTCTCCGCGCTGATGTTCTGGAACTGGGCCAGAACAATGTAGACCTTAGTGACGTCACACAATGAGATACACTCACCTGTCAATCCGCTCTTGGACTAGCGCAGAGGTGGATGGCTACGTCTTAAACGAGAACTCCAGTTTGGTGCGGTTCTTAACGTCGATGAATTTTAGGAACTCACCCAGCACAATCTAGAAGAGGTTTTATTGACGCACACAAGGTAACATACATTAGTGACGTCACACTGCGACACACAACCCACCTGTCAATCTGCCTCTTCGGTCTGAGATGGAACATAGTAAGTGTCCTCGAAGAGTACACCTGCAGTTTGGGAACGGCGAACGATTCCAGGACCGAGTTTCCTTTGGCGGGGCTCTCGGCGTTGATGATGTTCTGGAACTGTGCCATCGCAATCTAGAAGATGTTTAGTGACGTCACAACATGCAAGCAAAGCGAAAAAGCAAAATGGACAGAGATGGGAAGGTATATGCGAGGGAAAGGGGAATGAATAGTACCTATAGTAAAGTTAATTAATGGCGCGGAAAAGGATAATTTTCACATACTAAGGTTTCTTCACTATGAGATTAGCATTGATGGTCTTTAAAAGCGTATGAATGGAATTGATCATGCATCAAGCATACAGTCCGTGAGCTCTGATTGCGGTTTGGGCGAAAGATGAGAGGTTCTTATATGGATCGCGTAAGAGCGAGCGAGACAGATATAAATCGCGAATCGCATTCTGACAGCTCCTGCACTGTATGTACCTTTTTTATTCAACCTTCAATTTCAATGTCAGATGGAAAGTGTGGGATAGTTGCCCTGTACCTCTTCTTATAATTTTACAAATTAAAGGATACAAAACTACTATAATATAATAAATTTATCTGTTTAGCCCAATGCTTGACTGGTAGCGAATGCCCTATGGCATTAAGTCCGCCTTCTGTACGATAAGTTTTTTCTTTTGTGCAATAAAGATTAAATAAATAAATTGCGGATTGGAATTGGTACTATGAATGGATGCCATGCGAGCCAAGCTTAAGCCGCCGATACCAATTACTTTCCTAACGTCGCATCTCGCTATAATTCTTTTTTCATAATGTAGTTTAATGTTGCATATTAAAGCCTGACCAGAAATATATGAGGATTGTCAAGAGGGCGCTATTTATATGATTTATATGGCAACAATTTTGCAACCTATCGCAACCGTACTATAATGACATTAGTTTAAATAATGTCAGTTCCTATGGTAGGTAACCTCGTCATTTAATGGAATGCACTCTTTTCCTGGCTGTTTTTCATGTAGTAAACATGTGTAAATTTTATTTATAATATTACGTTCACGATTGTGAATGGTTTTCGGCGATTCCTTTGGATATTTTTAAATATTTGTTTAAAGAAACCACCACAAATGACGTTGACATTGTTGACAAACCATCATAAAAACATTGCCAGTGTAAGAAATTAGTTCCAGTGAAATTCCGCAATATGGCGCATCCTCATATATTTCTGGTCAGGCTTTACTTATTTTGATTTGAAGCATGCGATGTTATAGTATATTACTGCCGAGGCCGGGAAAAGTCAGTTCGTGGATGAGTATGATTTTGAAGGACGAGGCGTAGCCGAGTCCTTCAATAATACGAATCTGCGAACTGACATTCCCGCCGAGGCTTGTATAGTGCTTTTCTCCAAATATGCTTGGAAATAATCACCAATCTACATTTTAATTTAATGTATCAGTACCATGAAGTTCATTTGGTACTTATTTTTTTTAGGAATAGGAATAAAATTTCGGGTCCGAATCATATGTTTGATTTAAAACAAAATATATGAATAAGTATTAAATATATATCAAAACACAATAACAAAAAATATGCACATATGTAATTATAAATTTTAGTTAAATGAACAACTTCTAAACACACTGTTTTTTTTTAGAAACCATACCATATTTATCATTCGGAGAAGATCATAAGTTCAAAATAACTTTTATATTGATTTGGACACAATCATTTCTGTTTTATTTTTTATTTGTTTACGTTTGGTACACTTATTAATTTTCAAATCACTCATTAAATATCATCATATTATTAAAATTAAAACTGTCGTGAGAAATCTCTAATAAATAACTAAGAATCATGAAAATAAATTAACCGCATATAAGATTATTATTCAAATTGTTTGTCCGTTATTCGAAATTTGTCGACATTTCAAATACATTGACAGTAGCAGAGCAAAAAAATGTTCAGTGCAAGAACTAAACGCAGAGAACAATTAAAAAGTTTATAATAGTTTTTATTTTTTAAATTTAGTGGACAATTGGCTGTATGGTGAATTATCAAAGTCTTTGAAAAAATTAAAAGTAAAAATGCAGTAACCGGCCAAATTAAGATTACCCTCATTTGTATGAGACGTTATAAACGGAAGGTGTGTTTTTTACTTAATCGTCTTATTTAAATAATATTGATTTCCCGGCTAAGGCCAATAATATATATTTTTTTTAATTTTCATTAACGCCTTCTAAATATAACGAACGATTTCGCGGTCCAGTTTTACTACATTAATGGTAACATTTCCAAGCAAGTTGGAGAAAAGAATGTAACCCTTCACTAATCACAGTAGTGTAGTATACAATTAAGCTTACAATTAACAGTTCTGATAAAAATACTATAAATATTCTGTCCTTTTAGGTATTTCAAATAATATTAAGAGCGTTGCCATCCTGCATTTAGTCCCCTTTTTTCTTCTGAAATGAGTCTAGATTAAAACGTTTTTGTTGTATATAAGACCTAGGCTGACACTTCTGTCAGTTGTTGTTTTAACTTATTTTTGAAAGCGTGACATAGTTATGTTACTTTCTAGAACTCAGGGAAACGTATCAAAATATCAGTAATAATATGAAAAAAAAGGCCTCTTAAAGCAATTTCCTGTATTTGAGATTTAATATTGGATATCGCTTTGATAATTTAACGACAGAAACTGCTGAATGAATGAATTAGTGTCTCGTGACACGTATTACGCTTCTCTCTATTATCTGTAGTAGGTACTCACCCTATTCTTGAGCTCCTCGAACCGCTTGAGTTTGACGGGGCTGTTGGACTTGGGTATGGGCGGGCTGGTGGCCCACTCGGCGGGGATGCTGGGGTCCTTCAGCAGCGGGAACACCTCCGGGTCCAGCAGGTGCAGCTTGTGCTGCGTGCGGTGCACGGCTTCCGAGCCCAGGCACGAGTTCTGCGAGTTGAGGATCAGGTGCCGCGTGCTGGGGCCGAACTTGGATATGAAGGCTTGGTAGCTGTGGGCACGGAGATAGCTGACATGTAGAGGCGTCATGTATCGAGGGTTTTCCCGGGGGTTACAGCATGCGGTTCTTTAAGAGAGGAGTAAATAAGTTCTTAAAGGGTCGGCAACGCGCTGGCGTGACAAGCGTCAGACGGGCCGCGCGCTGGTTTGCCACCGTAGATGTATTTAAAAAAAGTATGATGTTGCTGGATTAAATAAAGTAAAAATACATTTAATTTGTGCTTACAAATTTATATGTAGCAGTAACAGACTGATATTTCTTATCCCATGGTTAAATGTTGCCTACAAAGTTGGTGCCGTTGTCAGAATGGATAATGCTAGTCGTGTACCTACCCATAATATACAATGACGTCACAATTAGGTGGCCATTCCATTTGTATGGAGCGTTTTAAGCGCTTGATAGGAAAACTGAACTTTGATGGTCCTTTCTGACTTTTAGAGCAGTCTAAGTGTTGTTAGTCCCATACAGACATTTGATCCCTTTAAAAATTGCAATCGATTGACATCCTCAAAATTTTTTTTTGACATGCCTATTTTGAGCACCTAACGTGCGTAGTAGCAGCTTCAGCTGCCGACCATACACGTACACGGCACATGCCGTCAACGGGAACATCTAGAACACTCACGACTTATCATGGAACACCTCGGGCGGCGACAAGTGCGCGATGACGGCGGGCACGCTCTCCGGGGGGTTGGAGCCGTTGTCGAAGTGCGCGGCGAACTCCGCCTCGCTCAGGTAGCTGATGTGCGGCAGTTCTAGAACTAGATACGAGAACTAGGTTTTTGGTCCATATTGGGTTGACAATACGTTATGGAGATAGAGGATCCCTGCGATATTGCCCTGACACGTGGCGATACAAAAAACAATATACGATATCAGTAGCGATATGTCATCAATCAAACTCATAACATTGTTTAACGGAATGCAGCTAAATTCTTCGTTCATCTTCTGAAATAAATACTGTAACGTATTGAAAAGAACTAGACTCTCATCACTGTGGACAGTTTAGGCTTTATGCGAAAATTACTTGAAATTTGCGGAATATTTAGTAAAAATTAAAATCAAAAATCAAAATCAAAATGTTTTATTTGCTTCAGTACAGTATACAAAGGTGTTCATATATATATGTTTACAGTTCCATGTGTACTCAGCCTGCATGCAGGCGTGCAAAATGTTTGCGCGCGCTAACTTAAAATTAAAATAATCATCAATAAAATCAAACAAAACAATTACAAACAAATAATCAGCATAATGTCAAAAGAAAATTAATTACAGAAAAATAATAACAATAATAATTACAAAATGTCAATGCGTGTAAATTAATAATAATCAAAAAAAAAAAAAATATATATATATATTAAAGCTAGTTGTGCTCGAGGTATGCCTTTACGCTGTAAAAACACCGGTCTAAAAGCCAGGTTGTAAGGCTACGTTTAAAAATGTTTCCCTCGAGCACTTTCAGGTTTTCGGGGAGTCGGTTATAAATTATTATACACATATTAAGAGCGTTTCTTCTGTACACACTTTTATGACACCGCGGATGATACAAAAGGTTCATAATGTTTGCTCTAGTCTGCCTGTTTATAAGTTCGCCACGTGTTTTGAAATATGTGGGATGTAATTTCACGAAAGTACATATTTCTCTTAAATATAAGCATGCTAAAGGAAGTATTTTCAATTTTTTGAATAATGGAACGCAGCTGTCGTTTTTTTACATATGACCCTAACACACTTCTTCTGGATCCTGAAAACTCTATCGATCTCTACTGCATTTCCCCATAGCAATAGCCCATAATTAAGGACAGATGCAACATATCCATGATATGGTGTTAGTGCTGCATCAACGGAAACAGTGTCTCTTAATCTTTTGAGCGCGAAGACAAAGCGGCCAAGTTTCTTACAAACTTTTTCTATGTGTGCCTTCCAGTTCAGGTGTTTGTCTACCGTAATACCGAGAAAATCAAAATTATCTACCTCGTCTACTGTCATATTATTATGATTGATGTTTATTGATATACCATTTGAATTATACGATGTAAATTGAATTAATTTAGTTTTAATTATATTAATTTTAAGGTCATTTTTATTCATCCAATTAATTATGTCGTTTAATAAATTATTTATTTCTTGTTCAAAAGTAGATTTATTGATACATTTCACAATTAAAGTTGTATCATCGGCGAACATTATAGTTTTTTGTGTAGTCGCCTTTGATAAATCATTAATATAAACTAGAAATAGCAGTGGGCCGAGTATGCTGCCTTGAGGAATTCCATTTTTAATAACCTTAAACTGTGATCTGAATGTCTTTTTAAGAATAGTTTTATTGTTGTTGTCTATAATTCTGCTTACTTCAAGGCATTGCAGTCTGTCTCTTAGGTAATCCTCTATCCAATCAAGAGCTTTTCCTCTGACTCCATAGACCTCAAGTTTGTTCAGAAGCTTAGCATGGTTCACGAAATCAAAAGCCTTGCTCATATCTAAAAGTAATGTTCTTCTTTGGTTACATCACTGACATTCACTCACATTCAACGTCAGTTAACAGTAAAATAAATTAGTACCACTTAAATCCGCAATATGGCGTAACGGGGTTTTCTATGTACAATAAGTTAGTTAGAACTCATTTGAAGCAGTATCCGATTAACAGGCGAAGTTAAAGTCAAACGTGAGTCATAGGTGTCAGAATGTCTCATTTCTCAATCTCATTTGAATGTCTTTGTTGCTTCTGCCCTGTGACGGACCGTCAATGACTTTGTATGTGTATTAGCTTGTTTGTGCGTCAACCCTATATAAGGTGTTCTCGTGTTATTTCAAATGTTTTTATATTTCGAAAATTATTAATATCAAAGCTACTAAACGCGGCAACATTATTTGCGCTAGCTACTTAGATTTGTCATTCATTCATTTATTTTGATAAAACATAGTTTTACATGTCAACATAATTATAAGTACTAAGTTTGTATATAAATTAATTATTTATCTTGGGTAGCGAGTTGTCAAACGAGCATCCGCGGAAGTGTTGCTAGCGCAAATAATGTCGCCAAGTTTAGTAGATGGGTCAATCAACTTTTTTCTGTTGCTTGTTGCCCCTGGGTTACTCTTTAAAACTACAATTTTCGGCGGCAATATTCAACAAAAATGTTGTAATTGCAGCAGTTATAAGCCCATTTTTATTTAGAATATGTCTTGAAAATACCAATATTATAAATTATCAACACTTTTCTAAGAAGTTTAATCACCATTGCCTCCTGGGTGGCAGGACAGAATAAGAACAAGAAAAAGTTGATCAAACCAGATATTATAAATTTTCGGAACATCCCGACAATAGAAATTACCCGAGTTGTGTACTCGGGTACCTTAACTATTTTTTCATCACATTTGCTCGTAAAAGATGGTATTACATGCGGGTGTACTGAAGGACTAAGGCCTATATAGTTCCCGCGGGAGTTATAAATTGACATAACTCCCTCGGGAGTTATGGTTTTAGTTTTAAAAATATAGTACGCACTCGCAGATTACTTCAGACTAAGGAGGTTTCAATCCAGCCAAGGTTTTTTGTTGTATCAACAAAACTTGCCTACCAGCAAATTTTATTGTGTATTGAATTAATACGGTATATGTAACTGCATTAATATTTATGTTTTACAATTATTTATGTGTATTTTGCAATAATTCTATTAAATTAAATTTTGAATTATCGTTACAATCTGGCAGTAGCCTGTCAAGTTTCTAAACGAAACGCAGTTCTTAGCATTATCTGTGGTAGACGACACAAAAAAAAGGAAAAAAAGTTATAAGTAAAATTATTGGTTAGGAACTATTTAGTTTTGTAACAAACTTACTGTTCATATTTAAGTTTTATAAATATTACGCTGTTAATTATTGCTGCATAATATTGTTAGTTGCTATTTGTTTAATATAATAGATAGTTAGATTCTGTGTATATTTGTTTTCCGTTTTAAGCTGATGGCCGTTTTGCCAGTGCTTATAGTAAATTAAAAAAATATATATGGAAAAAAGTTGGTTGTCAATCGTTATCGTTTAATGTTTATTGTTGGCTTATTTATTTGTTATTTACTCCAAAATGTGATGAAAAATATTGTGTGTAAGGCGGGTAGTAAGGGGATTACAAACTCAGGACATTAAAAGCCCTCCGCCTTCGGCGTCGGGCTTCTAATACACCTTCGTTAGTAATCCCCTACTTACTACCCTTATGACACAATATACTATAATACAAATCCTTACCTATAAATACAGGGCCCGGGTCGTCTGGAGTCTTCACGTCTTTAGACAACACAATGGATCCGTCGGACAGCACGACGTCCTGTCCGCTCTTCAGCTGCCCCAGCAGGGGTCCTGGTGGGACCCCCTTATCCACACACTTGGCCAAGTCTAGGGTACCGAGACGTTTCTGAAAAAGTACATGCGTTGAAGTATAGGATAACAAACAAAATGAACACGACAGAGTAACGGGGGTTACCAGTTGATTGGGTGAAGTGTCGATATTTATTGGATAAAAAGTAGAGATAAATTAACACTTTCGTGGAATTGACCCAATCCAGAAAAGGGATTTAGTTGTGAAAAATGTTTTTTTTTTTCTTTAAATCTATAAAGAGGGCGTCATTTAAGAAAAAACATATTAGCGTAATGAAGGATCGTTTTTTGTTTTGTACGGGCGCGCAGAGCCGTGCCAGTCTAGCGTCATCTGTGTGTCATAATTTTCTTTTTCATCACGCCGTATTTTAATCATTTGTTGACATCCAAAGATGGTTATAGAATACTTTTTACCCATCTACGGTCAAGAAAAAACACGCGAACAAAGTTGCGGGCACCACCTAGTTAGAAAATATAGTTCTAGAAATTTGTAAGCAGTTATTGCATTAAATAATTGAAAGTTATCGATTTATTAAGTGCAAGGCTGCCTGACCAAAGAAGCGAAGCAGAGTTATGTAAAATTGGTAAATCTCATTCCTCAAATAAAATATTAAGGGACAATCTTGCCATAAATCGATCTAGTCACAATCTAAGCAAAGCGTGTACTGTGGGTACTAGACAACGATATACATAATAATATACGTCCACAACCGAGGCACAGTTCGAGTTCATCACACAAATATTTGCCCCGGCCAGGATTCGACCCCAGGACCGCCGGTTAAATAGGCAGGTGCACTACAAACTGCGCCAACCGCTTCGTCAAATGCACTCCTTTGGGCTTCACAAGAAGCCTGATTAGTTCATTATCTTCGCTCCACTTCAGTGAACAAGCGGCCTAAGATGAATCAATTTGTATATTTACCTTCAATGTACAAATGTAAGCAACGGAACAGTTCATGTGCAAGTTCAAGTCGAGTTTCTTCTCATTCTTCGTTTTGTCAACACGATCTGCGTATGAAATAACAGTAATTAGTACACAATCTTCAAATGTGTATCCAAGATTTAATTTAGGGACAGTTTTAATACGTAAACGTCTACAATACGGTATTAGGTACGTAATTTAATTACGGTATTAATTGGCTTTGTTATAATAATTTAATTTTTGAAATACTAACGTAGGAGTAAGAGTGTAACTAACCAAACTATGGAGTCAAGTATTCCGAAATAAAGAAGTTATCATTATTATTATTATTAGAGCGAACGGAATAACGTCAGACAGTGTATCTGTGTATCATATGGCGATGTCTCGCCTGCTGACGTCATTCCGTCCTGAAACCGGACCGGAATTCCGACTGGATGAGGCCTGCCTAAGGTGAACAGTACGTGGGCTCCGTCGCAGTTTCAGCTTCTTAGCGTCGGCCTGGTATGACCACATGACTTCCATCGCACTAATATTATAAAGGCGAAAATTTGTGTTTATGTGTATCTTTGTTACTTCTTCAAGCTCAAACGGCTGGACCTATTTTGATAAATTTTGATATGAAGGTAGCTGACACCCTGGATTAACACGAAGACTACTTTTTATCCTTAAAAAAATGACGTGTTCCCGTGTGGTGAGCGGGGTGTTACCCGCGCGGGACGGCTAGTAAATTCATAAATTGTTTTTTTTTTCTTGTGTGCAGTAATAGTGTAGTGATATACCGGGACTCCGAGGGTGTCGCGGCTTGCGTTTGTCGGCGTCGCCCGCCGGTTTGCCGCGGGTGTAGTAGTCGGTGTCGTCGTGGGTGAACTGGTCGTATACCGGGGTCGGCACTTCTTCGAGCCGGGCCCGCTTGCTGGGCTTCGGTGGCTCTAGCAGCATACTCATTTTTGGTCTCCTGGAGAAAACGGAAACTTTTGCTGTTAATAACTTCATACTGTTATTTAAGCGTAAGAACAGACAGTTTATTTTTTATTTAAATGAAACAATTCAACGAATTATGTCCCAAACAGATTCTAGGGTCACGGACAAGATCGGGAACATTCAATTATGAATAATTAATGCCCTTGCCCTTTTCTTTACAGATTATTTTATTGGTGAAACAGATCACAGGTCATTTTAGTTATATTTATTAAAATAATACAATTTCATTATTGTATTAAGCGGTTTACACTCACGTGAAATTGTCAGGAACGGCCCGACATGTTTCGAACTCGTATGGAGCCCTTCATCAGGGACGGCTGCCCGTACACCGCCGCGGCAAACTCGTCACTGCTGATACTTTGACCGACGTTCCGCTCTGAGCGCGCGCGCCGATGGCGCGGGGGCGGGGGGTGCTTGCAAGCCCGCAACTTGTCCGTCCAGCACTCCAACGTCACTTTTGTCATCAATAGACATTACGCACACTTGACTAATGGTGTCCACGGGATTGTCCAAACGCACAATATGTTTCGCCGCCGGAAGCACAGGCTTCCATGCTGGAGGTAAAGCCCAACCGCCGTCTCTATTAAAATTCGGGCGCCGACCGATCTCGATAGCTTCGTGTACCTTACGTTGTATATAACGTTTCTCACGTACCAACACTCTTGCTTTATCGAAACGGACAAAATGAGACGCACCGGCTTCGACGACATGTTCAGCGACCGCGGAATTATTCGTGTCCAACTTCCGTACACTGCGTATGTGCTCAGACAACCTTGCAGACACATTACGTCCCGTCTCCCCGATGTACGCCTTGCCACACTCACAGGGTATTTCATATACGCCCGGGCTACCGAACGGATCTTTATCTTTAGGTGACTGCAACAACTGCCTTACCTTAGTCAACGGACGGAACCAGGTTCTAATACTGTATCGGCGGCGTAACATGTGTCCGATGGTATCCGTCACCCCTTTAATATAAGGCAAGTACGCAGGTGCTCTCTCCACAGTCTGCGGTCGTTGCGCTACACTCGGGTTCGCTACACGCTGACTATGTCTCCACTTGTATCCATTGCTCTCCAACACTTGTCGCACATGCGCCAACTCTTTATTCACGTACTGCGGGTCGCATAAACGCAGAGCCCTATTAATGAGCGCCCGCGGTACTGACGACAAGTGTGCTGGATGGTGATGTGAATCAGCTTGCAGGTATCGATCAGTGTGCGTGGATTTGCGGTACACCGTATGACTCAGCCGTCCTTCCGGCATGCGTTTCACCAGCACGTCCAAAAATGGAAGCGCTCCATTGGACTCCTTCTCGATGGTGAACTGTATCTTTGTGTGTCTCGCATTCAGATAGTTCAGAAGTGGCTCTACATCATGTTCCGCAATCACCGCAAAAACGTCATCCACATAGCGCCACCACCGTCTAGGCCTAAAAGGGCAGCCCTCCAACGCTTTCTCCTCAAAATCTTCCATAAAGATGTTGGCAGCAACCGGCGCAATCGGCGATCCCATTGATACCCCTTCAGTTTGTAAATAGAACTCCCCCTGCCACATGAAATAGCCGTTCGTCAAACAAAACTCTATCAGCTTCATATACTCAGCAGGTAGATTGTTCCGGACCAAAATGTCGCGTATTATCCGTATAGTTTCGGCCACTGGTACATTCGTGAAAAGAGATGTAACATCGAAGCTAACCATCAACTCGTTGTCTCGCAACACGACATCCTCCAGTAGTTGCACAAAATGTGCCGAGTCGCGTACATAACTAGACGTCTTGCCTGTCAACGGTTGCAGTATACTGGCCATGTGGCGGGATGCCTTATACGTCGGGGAGTCTATTTGGCTTACAATGGGCCGCAAGGGCCAGTCCGGCTTGTGAATCTTTGGCAGCCCGTAAATCTTGGGGGTCGTCGGGTTCATCTGGCGTAACGACTTAGATATTATGTCACCAGCGGACAAGGTACCAATTATCCTGTTCAACTTAGTAGTTACTCGAGCGGTCGGGTTATAAGTCACCTTTTTATAGGTATAAGAATCTCCTAGAAGCTCAGTAACCTTCGCTTGGTATGCCTCTTTGTCAACGACAACCGTCGCATTGCCCTTGTCAGCCGGTAACACCAAAATACGTGGATTCTTACGTAAGCTCGACAAAGCCTATCTCTCACATTTGGTCGTATTGGGCTTTGGCAGTTTACATCATCATCATGTTACATCTCTTTTCACGAATGTACCAGTGGCCGAAACTATACGGATAATACGCGACATTTTGGTCCGGAACAATCTACCTGCTGAGTATATGAAGCTGATAGAGTTTTGTTTGACGAACGGCTATTTCATGTGGCAGGGGGAGTTCTATTTACAAACTGAAGGGGTATCAATGGGATCGCCGATTGCGCCGGTTGCTGCCAACATCTTTATGGAAGATTTTGAGGAGAAAGCGTTGGAGGGCTGCCCTTTTAGGCCTAGACGGTGGTGGCGCTATGTGGATGACGTTTTTGCGGTGATTGCGGAACATGATGTAGAGCCACTTCTGAACTATCTGAATGCGAGACACACAAAGATACAGTTCACCATCGAGAAGGAGTCCAATGGAGCGCTTCCATTTTTGGACGTGCTGGTGAAACGCATGCCGGAAGGACGGCTGAGTCATACGGTGTACCGCAAATCCACGCACACTGATCGATACCTGCAAGCTGATTCACATCACCATCCAGCACACTTGTCGTCAGTACCGCGGGCGCTCATTAATAGGGCTCTGCGTTTATGCGACCCGCAGTACGTGAATAAAGAGTTGGCGCATGTGCGACAAGTGTTGGAGAGCAATGGATACAAGTGGAGACATAGTCAGCGTGTAGCGAACCCGAGTGTAGCGCAACGACCGCAGACTGTGGAGAGAGCACCTGCGTACTTGCCTTATATTAAAGGGGTGACGGATACCATCGGACACATGTTACGCCGCCGATACAGTATTAGAACCTGGTTCCGTCCGTTGACTAAGGTAAGGCAGTTGTTGCAGTCACCTAAAGATAAAGATCCGTTCGGTAGCCCGGGCGTATATGAAATACCCTGTGAGTGTGGCAAGGCGTACATCGGGGAGACGGGACGTAATGTGTCTGCAAGGTTGTCTGAGCACATACGCAGTGTACGGAAGTTGGACACGAATAATTCCGCGGTCGCTGAACATGTCGTCGAAGCCGGTGCGTCTCATTTTGTCCGTTTCGATAAAGCAAGAGTGTTGGTACGTGAGAAACGTTATATACAACGTAAGGTACACGAAGCTATCGAGATCGGTCGGCGCCCGAATTTTAATAGAGACGGCGGTTGGGCTTTACCTCCAGCATGGAAGCCTGTGCTTCCGGCGGCGAAACATATTGTGCGTTTGGACAATCCCGTGGACACCATTAGTCAAGTGTGCGTAATGTCTATTGATGACAAAAGTGACGTTGGAGTGCTGGACGGACAAGTTGCGGGCTTGCAAGCACCCCCCGCCCCCGCGCCATCGGCGCGCGCGCTCAGAGCGGAACGTCGGTCAAAGTATCAGCAGTGACGAGTTTGCCGCGGCGGTGTACGGGCAGCCGTCCCTGATGAAGGGCTCCATACGAGTTCGAAACATGTCGGGCCGTTCCTGACAATTTCACGTGAGTGTAAACCGCTTAATACAATAATTAAATATGTCTCACGAAAGTTTTAATAAAATTAATACAATTTCACTCAGTAAAAAAACTTTCTAGTTCCAATCATATATATATTTTTAGGATGAAAAGCAACCAATATCTTACAAGTACTATAAATACTAGAGAAGAGTAACAAATACAATATGTGCGGACTTACAGATGTACATATCTCACGTCCATGACACTGTCCTCGTAGTAATTGGTCGGGCTGGACGGCGCCATCGTCACTTGCATTTCCTTCATTATGACGAATCTCTTTGTTGCATTGTACAGTTCGTCCTGAAAAACATTGGTAAAGTTGTTGGTAAGAATTGAACCGATATTATGGCATTGTATATATTGCCGTCTTTGGCGCTCAAAAAGTTAAAATACAACTCTCAAGCGGCTTTATTAAAGATAAATAGAGAGAACAAGATAAGTAAAGATACAGGCAATAGTTCGGTGAATAGAGACTAAAGTACTAGGGGTGACCTTACAAACGATCCGGTAGTTTTGAATTTTTGATATGTTATCTAAGATGGTTAGTGAGTATTTAAAATGCAAAATGCACAATTCCCCCCCTCAGCGCCCGCTGCCATATTAAAAAAAACCGACACTCTTCAGATTTTGGCTCATATCTTCATTTGAGCATTTTAGCTGGAAAAAAGCTGAGACAATGTTGTAGAGAGTTAAATTTACTATATATTACATTTTAAAATTTGTTTCTAGGACCGATAGTTACGGAGACATGCACATTTAAAAAAAACATATCGCAATTTCCAGACATGTATTAAACTTACTGGCTTATATCTTCATGTAAGCGCATTTTAGCTAGAAATTAGCTTGAGCAATGTTGTAGAGAATTAAATTTACTATAATTTACATTAAAAAAATTGTTTCAAGGACAGTTAGTTACGGAGATATATGAACATTTTAAAAAGTTCTGGCTTTAGAACGATGTAATTCAGTTACGGAATAGTCTAGGAAAACAAGTATAGAAAATGAACAATGTAGGAAATTTAATTGCTTATAAAACGCATTTCCGGAAAATATGTCTTTATTTCTTACATATCTCCGTAATTATCTGTCCTAGAGACAAAATTTGAAATGTAAATTATAGTAAATTTAATTCTCGACAACATTGCCTCAGCATTTTTCTAAAGTTGAATTTTTAATTAGCCAGTGATTTTACAGATGACGTAATTTATATATTCGTTATTCAGAAATTATTTCTTAAAACAATGGATGAGAAAACACGTAATTGCTGATATTAGATTGACTTTTATTGATAATTAAGTTTAATTTGGTTTCAACATAACTATGTTGAAACCAAATTAAACTTAATCAAATTGCACTCGTAATTTTTTTTGCATCAGTTTACTCCGGCTAATAAAAATCCGACTTTAGGTAAAATGCTCCTAAACGAAGATATAAGCCAGAAGTTTGATACATTTCTGGAAATTGCGATTTTTTACATTGTTTCAAATGTGCATATCTGTGTAACTATCTGTCCCTGAAACAGAATTTAAAATGTAAATCATAGTAAATTTAATTGTCTACAACATTGTCTAAGCTCTTTTCTAGCTAAAATGCTCCTAAAGGAAGGTATAAGCAAAAATCTGCAGAAATTGCCGGATTTTTCAATATGGCGGCGGGCGCGGAGGAGAGGTAATTGTGCATTTTGCATTTTAAACACTCACTAACCATCCTAAACCACATATCAGAAATTCAAAACTACCGGACTGTTTGTAAAGTAAAACCCCTTTATTCACTGGATTACAAGTCATAGACAATAAAATTATATTCATACCAATCCGTTAGGCCCATGTAGTGTGATCTTTGGAACTCCAACATCTTGGAGTGTCAACGAGAGCCCCGGGAGACCTCCGATGTTCTTCCAGGATTTGCTTGTGATGAATATGTGCTCCAATCTTGATAACTTCACTTTATGCTCATGTGCCAGCCTTTGTGTGCATTCTCCACAGTTAAATAGGTACCTAAATTGAAAATTTATATAATTATGATCATGTCATTAGCTTAGGAAAAGGTCATAGAATGCAACACTACTCTCTATGAAATTGAGTTACTCTCTATGAATGTTAGATTGAAGTAAAATAATTTAAATGTAATATATTTTGAACATTCATAATTTGAGACTAAGTAATAAAGGTACTCTGGGAGTTTTCAGTTTTTTCTACAGATTCAAGTTACACTCAGCAGAACACTGGGGCCCTGTCAAGCCTCTCCCAGGGATACACAGTAATAATAACCTGTGAACTAAGCAAAATTAATTCCATGGAGTAAGGGACGGGTGCTGGTGTGGGATGCAACCTGTGTAGACACACTGGCCCCGTCACATCTCCACCGATCCTCTATTAGGGCCGGAGCAGCGGCAGAAGCGGCCGAGGGCATAAAACGGAATAAGTACAGTGGTCTTGGCGCTGAATACAATTTCATACCTTTTGGCGTCGAGACCCTGGGTCCGTGGGGCCCCAGCGCTTTAAGCCTCTTCAAAGATATTTCGAAGAGGCTTATTGATGTTACTGGTGACCGGAGAGCTGGCGGTTTCCTCGCTCAAAGAATCAGTTTAGAGATTCAGCGAGGAAATGCCGCCAGCATCTTTGGCACTATGCCGCAGGGGCCATTTTGAGATTTAGTTTAAGTTTATTATGTTCGAGTTTAGTTTAATTTTTAGGTATAGTTTTATTTTAAGTATTTTAAGTTGTATTCCTTGGGCTTTATTTTGTACTAATAAATGATTACTTAGCAGAGCTATTTAATGTTAAGTTATCTCTCAAATTAAGCTATACTAAGTTCTTGTTTTCGGTATAAGAGCTTTGCAAAGTAATTCAGTAATATTAGCTGAAAATTTGGAAAAATGAAAGGACAACTTTTATCTATCAGGATATGTAGGTTATAGAGCCAAGTTTAATTTTATCTACTCTCCCCCCCTCTCAGGGGTGAGCGTCACCCCCCCGCGCCATCGAATGTGTCCCGGAGCGCGGTATTTTCCACTTTAAAAGAAAACCGTCTACGATACATACAAAATGTATAGGAACGAAATAATCCTGAATAAATTTACTATAAACCTTTCATACATACAAAAGCGATAGCACTTATACAATCAGCGCAATCTGTAATCAAATACTAAAGTTTTTAATTATTGATCTTTTTTTTCTGCTAAAAGGTTTGTTATCTCAGAAACTTCACACTTCTCGGCCAAAATATGTATCACAAGAGTAAAGAATAGAACATGTTCTTTCTAAAAATGTATAATTTATTTCTGTTACTCTTTCATTTACCGTTGCAATGCTATTTTTAAAATTTAAGTCATTTGGCCATTATGCGAAATATAAATATTCGTACTAGTTAAACGGTGTTACTTTCAATACCATAGACTTCTTATATGTTTTTATGTAATCTACAAGTATTGAACTATATCCCGTATTTTGTTATTTTTTTTAGACTTACTATTTTAGGAAATAAGGGATGTGTGGAGAAATCGTCAATTTTTGCTCATTTTCGTAAATAACTTCAAAAACGTTTAATTTAGAATGATGAAATATATATATTTGAGATGTTCATAATGTACCCTTTCATTTGATATGTCATACGATATACTTTTCTATTTTTTTTTTCTAATTTACCCCTCAAATCTTGCCCCCATGTTTCAAATGACTTGAATAACTTTACGTTACGTTACATTTCCATGTTTGGCTCACCAATTTACATACGTGTACCAAATTTCAACTCAATCGGTCCAGTAGTTTCGGAGAAAATTCGCTATGATTATAGTAGGATCCCTCGTGTACAGAAAAACATATAAGAAGTCTATGGTATTGAAAGTAACACCGTCTAACTAGTACGAATATTTATATTTCGCATAATGGCCAAATAACTTCAATTTTAAAAATAGCATTGCAACGGTAAATTAAAGAGTAACAGAAATAAATTATACATTTTTAGAAAGAACATTTTCCATTCTTTACTTTAGTCATAAATATTTTGGCCAAGAAGTTTGCAGTTTTTGAGATAACTAACCTTTTAGCAGAAAAAAAAGATCAATAATTAAAAACGTTAGTATTTGGTAACAGATTGCGCTGATTGTATAAGTGCTATTGCTTTTGTATGTATGAAAGGTTTATAGTAAATTTATTCAGGATTATTTCGTTCCTATACATTTTGTATGTATCGTACACGGTTTTCTTTTAAAGTGGAAAATACCGCGCTCCGGGACACATTCGAGGTCGCGGGGGGGTGACGCTCACCCCTGAGAGGGGGGGAGAGTAGATAAAATTAAACTTGGCTCTATAACCTACATATCCTGATAGATAAAAGTTGTCCTTTAATTTTGCCAAATTTTCCATATATTGCAATCTAATTTACTTGAACTAAAGTATAAGAAATTAGGCAGAACATTGTTAAGCCATATATTTTGCCTGTAAGCACTTAATATGTATGCAAGCATAACATTTATGATGCAATCCCAGACATATTTTGTAATAACTAGAATGTATTAGAATGTATTGTTAAAAAAAATCTTTGTGCCTAGTCAGTCATAAAAAAAACTTATTTATTTAATATTGTAATCTGAAACTTACAGAATACTGCAGTATTACTCTATTTAAATTTTAATAATTATGCAATAATGGGCTTGGATCAAGTTTGCATCAGGATAAAAAAGAGCTAACACAAGAAAATTACATCCTCGGTAAGAAGAAAACTTGGGGGCTATGCAGTCTAGTCAGTATGATTTCATGTACTCACCGTGTTTGATCAGTGAAGAGGTATAGCGTGTTGGGAACGCCACGAGCGCCAGATCCAAGCACCTGCAAGTACACAGTACTGGCCCCATACTTCTCGCCCTTCTTCGAGATGGTCTGACGCTGCTGTTGTGCCTCAGTTATTCGCTTAGTATTAGCTTTCGGCATGTCAACTAGAAATTCCAACAATTTCTTTGTACTACCGTTCTTATAATAACGAACGCTACTAATTCTAGTGAATCTAAGGACACTTGTACCGTACATGTGTTTTAAGGTTATATATGTCCTAGGACAATATTTACAAGCATTAAAGATGAACTATTTATGAAACTGGTTTCGGCGTATGTACATTTTATGTGATTTTAGTACGAAATATAGAACATTTAGAACATTATTATGATAATTTTGGACGTATTCTTCTTTTATTTTGCTGTCGTTTTGACAGATTCAAACCAAATCCATTGACAGTTGTTTAAATTAGATTAAGGGGTTAACATATTACATGATTTGATTTGATTAATCGGATCGGTAATAGAATCTTATCACTCTTATCAGATGCAGGGCCAATAAGGAGTTAAAATCTAGCAGGTAATTTAGTTATTATTTCTTATATTTGTAATTATTTCCTTTTTCCCATTCCTGCTTTTATTTGGTATTCGATTTATTATGTATCAGATATCGAGCCCAATCGTTAAAATCGTTTAATCGATCTGACTAGATCAGGTAATTATGACCATGTGTATAATACGCTTTATTAAATGATTTTATTTTCCTGTCTGGCAAGTTTGCCTAACATTGCCACGAGTAAAAATATACTTCAATAATCGTAGGAATTTAATGAATGTAGCTTGGCAACATCGAATTAGAAAAATGGCGTTTGGTACAGCTGTAGGTTGCGCAATTTTTATGTAAATGTGCATGAAATTTATAAGAAATCTGAAGTTTGAAGTGCAACAAATACTCGAGAGACTATAAATGAAAGTTTTATATAGTTTACACAGTGAATATTGTATGATAAATAAGTGTTTTTCCATAAGCTCGAATCTGTGATGGACTGTGTATTTTTTGTGTTGTGGTGATGTTCGGAAAAGATAAATAATGAAACGAAAAATAATGCGGCTGTGCAAATAATGTAACAATGATGGATAAGTTATGGGTGGTGTTGTTAGTGGCCTTGACCGGCGCACACTTCGGGCAGGGATTGCCGCTGCGTTCGACGCCGCAAAGCTACCCGCACAGTAAGTCAATTTACACCCGATATTATCATGTTTTTGCTAAATTACTAGCTAAAACTCCACGTCCATACGCTAAATACACTTGCAGACCGAATGGTAATGGTTTACAAACGGATATCACAATATCATAACGAAATTTTGCTGTTATTTAGAGTCCAAAGTGGTTTATTTCTCTGCTGGCGGTAGGTAGTATAACGTATCGTAGGTAATGCTTTGTGATACGAATATTTAAATACTGTGATCAAACCTGATAAAAACTAAGGAATACCCTCATTTAGATAACTTTCTTATTGGAACTTGTTATAATTTCATCATCAGAGAAAGAGCTTTTAATGGTTATCAGGTCCACACCATATCAACTCAGGTCTAACTAAAAGAAAAAATACGATAAAAAAAAACCTTAGACTAATCCATACCTAACTAAAAAAGGCTTATGTCTAGTAGATACTGTGATGATAAACATATTTCCAATATTACAATAATGCCATTGACACTTACATTATAACTACTGTTATTTACTCTATGACTATTAATATTTACAACTCTGTTCATAATCAGTTTTAGATTATAATAATAAATTTGCCCATAAACAGTGGAACTTTTAGGAGTGATGATGTGATCTCCTATGTTGTGTTATCCCTTAATAATTGGATTCTACTTAATGCCACATAACTGAAATCGAAGGCAAATATTTGACAGATAACCAGAGATTAATAATAATAACATGTATCAATATAAAACCTTATCGCTAACGTTCATCCTCTGCCAAACCACAAGGCGGTTTATTGGCCGAATGGGTGTTACTATACAACAACAATACTATATTGCACACCAATAAAACTTTACAAAAGGAAACAAGACAAATAAAATTTATAAATAATGGTAGATAACAGGCGGTATGTATGTATGTATGTAAACACTTTATTGTACACAAAAACAATTCACAAAACTTGAAAAAATATAAAAAAAAACATGTACAAAGCTGAACTTATCCCTATAAGGGATCTCTTCCAGTTAACCTTTGAGCAAATGAGAAAATAATGGGATATCCAAGAAGCTAGACAAACGAACAAGTTAGTATGCACAGATACACTAAGGACTAATGTCTTAATGTAATAAAGTATGTGTAATTCCAAAATATAATATGTTTAAAGAATTTTATTTCTCATAAAGAATTACATAAATTCACTTACATGAGAAAGGTTACAAGTTAAACTAAAACTAAGCATACAGTGTACAAAATGTTAAATACAAATCTTATAATATACAAAAGAAAATTCATAGTGGGTAGAAATTAATTAGTTTACAAAGCTATATGCTCGGAATGTATGCAACAGATGCACGTCAAGCACAGTGATGTTGGAAGAAGATATGCGGGCGCGCCCTATCGCGTACGGATGCGGCATAACTAGGTGGGCTCAAAATATTATAATTCAATTAGGCATATTTGTTCGTTCTTGTGAGTTTTTATTTATAGTAAAAGCAAAGTATTATGTTTATCATATATATGTATGTACTTATTTATTATTTTATACATACATATTGTTTAAGTTACATTTTTACGTAGTCTATATATTATGTATAAGTATATATGTTTTTTTTTTATCAAATATTATAATTAGATTTTTATTATTGAGCTTCGATTTTATGTCTGCTAGATACACGGGGCTATATTTTTGGTAATGTAGAATTTTAAAGATTTTTTGAAGCTAGCCATAGACATGCCATCTTTAATGTCTCTCGGCAATTTGTTGTATAATTTGACACCTTCGAAGCTAATGCACTTTTTACCGTAGTTAGTTCGAGGGGGTCTCGAGATTAAATGATCTGCATTTCGTAGTTGAATTTTTTGAATGTGGGTTTTTTATTGAATTTGATATTGGTGTGGATGTCCTTACGGACTATTTATTGTTTATTTATTTATTTATCTACTAACAGAGGAATATATTTTTTCATTCTGCTTGTTGTTAAATATTCTTTAATAGTGATACAACATTTTTTTACTAGGTCTTAATTAATAAAATCCGTTTCTGTCTAAAAATATTATAAAGTTTAATCCCCTGCAGCATAAACAAAATAATTACATTTATAAGGTGTTAGAAAGTTGTACATTAAATAAAGGACACTGTGTATAATGTCGCCCATCTGTTTGTTCTCTGCAGATAACAGAAGTGAGTAAAATAGACTTCTTTGAATACTACGCTTGTATTTGAAAGGTACATGGAATGAAAATGTCTAGTCACCTTAGCAACTTATGAGTTAAATTGCGATTTGAAAGTTTGGAACAATGTAATTATCCATATAATTTTCGTATCCATATTTTTTTGTGATAAAAACAATATAACAAATGAATTTCTTAACTAGTGATCATTATCTGATAATTTTCAGGAAGCATAATTATCTTAATTGAAATTTTGTTTTAAAAAAAGTGACTAGGGGTGAATGAACTTTTTTGTGTTGTTTACTCTGTCCCCGTTGTCCAAGTGACATTCATACTGTTTCATAGAAAATTGCTGAGGTTGTCCAAGGGACAAATTTTACGTAACCATAGCAACAAGGTGCACTTAAAAGTTGATTCACCCCTAGACATATTCTTATAGTGTACCTTTAATTTATCTTTTATTTATATGTTAATTATAGTGCTTCACAAGAGGTAAAATCATGTTGTAATAAACAAAAAAATAATGCTATATAAAAAAACAAATTGTAGTCCAGATAACGATGAGATCTTTTACTACTAGGTGCCCTAGGTGGTAGGTAAATACTTATTGAGTATAGTTTTCATTAACACTTTCACAACAAGACAAAAACACTACCCCAGATATTGACAGAACCCGCCAGGCGAGTTGGTTCATAGTTACAGGTCGCTCAGCATTCTGGGCTGGTGTAACTGACCAAAAATTACGAGCCCCCACTAGGTGGGGAGGTTGTTGGTGGGGAACATGTTAAATAATGACACTCTTGGATCTTGAGGGCCATGAGGCTGTACAGAAAATGTGATATAACTGATGATATTTCTTATTTATATTATAATGACGTATACACGTTCACGCCGCCCTATAGACTCCACGTACTTGCTGCTGGACGAACCATTAAAGCGTGTATGTGAAGTTAAAGACCTTGGCACGTACTTTGACTCGCAACTTTCGTTCAACCAGCACATAACCAGGACTTGTAATGAAGCTAGGAGATGTCTGGGATTTGTTATTCGCCAGGCCAAATTGTTTACTAGCCGACACGCTATTAGTGTCCTGTACAATGCATATGTCCGGAGCAAGCTCGAGACTAATGCCGCCATATGGAATCCCCATGAGCAGCGGTACACGCTACTCTTGGAGAGGGTCCAGAAATCGTTTGTGCGATTCCTGTATAGGATAATGTACGGTTTCTACCCCTTCATGTACCCGTCTCTCTTCCTACTGGGTATGGTAGAGTACACGTCCCTGGAGGCTCGAAGGAATATTTATTTAATTAAATATTTCTTCCAACTTATCCGAGGTCATGTAGAAAGTCCGCAACTTCTTTCGCAAATGCGTATACGGGTCCCTCGTGTTCCCACCCTGCTCAGACGTGACCGCCGCCGCGGCTTTTTCGCTATCCCCCTGGCCAGGACTCGTGCTCTCGCTTCGTCCCCCTTGCACCAAGCCCTATCACTCCTAAATGCTATTCTTGATAGTGACAGCCAACTCGACATTTTCTTCACCCTAGAATCTAGATTTTTAACCGCATCATGTCGTTTTCTAGAGGCAAGAGTGACCCCGAGCTCAATTTAGGTAGCCTCGTATTTAAGTTAAGTGCCTAGTTGTTTTCGTATAGCGTAAGGAGACATGGCTATAATTATAATAATATATATTTTGTTATTAACTGAATAATAGTATGTAAGTTGACATAATTAGTATTGTAGTATTGTAGAAATAATTAGTTCACATAAATAATGTAATTAAATTCTTAACAATTAGCACGTAAGGTTTAACTGTCAGTGTTAAATTGTAATAAATAAAAATAAATACAGTAAAATACAGTAAATATTGGTTATTTACCATCATTTGCTGATGTTTTGGCATAGTTGATAAAATTTTATTATGCTGATTATCGCAACCGCAAGAGTAAGTATACACATGATTTGACTATAGTGAAAATCATCAAAAATACTTGGAACCGAATAAACTAACGCTAACTTTTGGACATTATTTTATTTTAATTCAACTAAAACTTCAAAAAAAAGAAGACATATTTCGACTACTGATTATTATGTTACAATATCACAAACCAGTGTCTTTATAAAAAACTTCATACTAACAGATTGTTATTGTTATTTCATTAAGAGAAGCTGATTTGACCTGTCATCAAATACCATATTGTTGAATTTTGTAAACAATTAACAAATATGTAGGTATTCAAATTGATTGTCCATTTTGATATGGCATGATGATACATTGAAATCTCCTTCCTAGGTTTTTCATTATGCTCCCTTCAACCTCCTATGCATGTTGATAATTACAAATATATATATATATATATTTAAAGTTCCATACTTCAAAAAGAAAAAACAAAACCCTTGTAGGATCACCCTACCCATTGTTGTCCGTCCATCCAGCCGTTCATCTCTCAACACCCTTTACCTTGGGAATGCATGGAAATATGAAGTTGAAATTAAAACCATATACTCAGGTCTACAGTCCCTTGAAGCTGTAAAAAAATCAAACTTCTAAGTTAACTTAAAAAAAAGGTTCCGGCCGTTTATGCCGCAAAAAATGTCATTCTCAGAAGATAGTATCACATATTTTAATAATCCTATCAGTTAAAGTCTACTTTCAGCATATTTGTAGGAGTGATGGTGATCATGTTGATGATGATGTGAATGTTCCAGACACAAATGGACCAACCCTAGCGGGATGGCCGGAAGGCAGCCTGTACGCGGCGGTGCCGGCGCTGGCGCTCATCGTGACGGCAGTAGGGCTCCTCTTCGGGTGCACCTGGTGCTACAGACATAAGGACTGCAAGGTAAGCTCATCTGTACCGTAAAGTCATCTTACAATATTATGATATTTACTGTGACTTAAATGTCTGACACCAATGACATTTTCGCTTATCTTACCCTCCTCTTTCCGTCATAGAACCACACGCGCCGATTTGCGATGTTCATCGTGGAAAATATTCCCACACACGTACCAAGAAGTTTGGCAATTTCTTCCATCTGCCGAACTATTAAAAAAATTAACTCTTTGCCGGCTCATGTGTTTCCTCCTTCTTATAACATGGGACCCTTCAAACGAAGTGTGAAGAAGCACCTCTCGGGCCAGCATGGCAGTGTCAACTGACATGGCACCGTTGGTTTCTTGTTAGTTGCCATTGCGACTCCCCTTTTTGCTTACCATCAGGCGAAGTGGAGCCACAATGTTGTGCCGTTATAAAAAAAAGACATTGACAGTGTTAGAATGAAAATATTGTTTCATTCCAACAGTAGAATTCAAACACAAAATGAGATGTAGTTTAACAATAATACGTAATAACGACCAAAACATTGACTAATTTATTTGATGAGATAATAGCAAACGGAAGTTACAATTCATATTTATCTTGATGATAAGTGTTACGAGTAAAAACTTTACTTTGTTTTTCATTATGTCACACGGTAATTACTAAAAAACTACAAAACTGACGCAGTAATTTTCAATTAATTAGGAGACTATCATACTTGACATGAATATGTGTTGCGGGGACGTAAATTAATTTCATAATGTTTGCGTAAGCGTACTTTCTAGTGCATTTCGAATCAGATTACCTACTGCTGTAACGAGATACAGTTGTTTTCCTAATGTGACGTCATGTAAAACTGTCAAGTTGCAGAAAGATTCTTAGCGTTTTGGATTCGGTAGCCAATTGTGGCGAAACGTTAGTATTCCTCCCGACCTCTTGTCTGTGAGTATAACACAGCTAATGAAAGCTATCGCGCTTGAATTTGCCGATAGAGGCGCTATTGTCGAGTTTTTCGCGACGTTCACTAACTGACTCTGATCATCGTAAGTATTGTCCATATAAATACAGAAACATTAAGAAATGTATTTGTTGTGTCTTCTAAAAAAAGTTATTATTTACCGAAAATATCTGTCTGACTCGATAGTGGCGACAACTAGCTGTTGAGCACAAAACAGGTACCGTTCATTTGTGCGTGCTCTCTTTAGTTCTTGAGCCTTGTACTTAACTAAAGGATAACAAAGCTCATTGCAAACTCTAGCATAACTATCCCTGATTTCGCTTGTCGAGTCACATATCGCTACCCGGGTCTTTCAGACCGTACGAAATGAAAAAGGACGGTTAACATTGTACACACGTCTCTTTGTCGTGCGACAAACAATGTCTGTCTCTTTCAGACTTTCAGTACAATACCGTGCTACTAAAAACTAAAAGGGTGACACTGAGTCGCGTGACAAACCAAGTCTCGCCAAGATCCTACTTTGCTAGTCTTGAGACAGCAGATACGCCGCTACAGAAAAAATCCGAAGTTTAACAGGAATTGCCTTAGTTTTTTCCTAAAAGCACTAGGATTAAGTGCTTTAAAAGCATGCCTTTTAGCGGCGTCTAGGGACGCCTTTCTGCGGCGTAATCAGTGGTCGCCTGGTCGGGGTCGACGGACCGGCGCGCCCCGACTTATCACGCGTATGACCCATTTACTATCCCGGCACTTGAATGCATAACATACTAATATGTTAGACATACCTATACATGCATAGAGGCGGTCAGTTTTGATTGATTATTAACTCAATTAACGAAAATTTACGAGAAACAAAACGTAGCCGGCGAAGTATCAATGTTTATTATCACACAGGTAGCAAACAGGCTGTATTTATAAGCGAATTTGGAAGAGCTTATACAACCATTATTGTATTAAGTGGTTTACACTCACGTTTGTCAGTGGTAAAATTTCCGTGACGGGGTACGGGTAGCAGTCCCTGAAGAAGAGCTCCATACGAGTTCGAAACGTGTCGGGCCGTTCCTGACAATTTCACGTGACTGTAAACCGCTTAATACAATAATGAAATAGGTATGTCTCACGAAAGTTTTAATGAGATTATTATACAGCCATTATGACTCTAATTTAACACTTGACTGTATAAAGGCTGTATAAGTGCTTACGCAGCCTGTGTGCTACTTGGTCAAGCATGATTCCACAATTCGCACCACGTTCTCAGACGTTAGCCTCAACAGTTCAACATCCTCCCGGTCTCACTCAAATGACAGGAATGGCCCAACACATAACCCTGTAGAAATTCACATAGGTACATGTCCCTAAAGATTAACTCCGTACGAATTGAAAACATATCGGGCCTTTCCTGACACAACCATGAGTGTAACTGTCATTTTCAATTTTATTTTTCAGTGTTAGTAATTTTTCGCACGAAGCGATTTGCTTCATCATTTCTAATGCGAACCGCTAAGGAATGGAATCTCTCCCATCGTATGTATTCCCAGTAGATTATTATTTGGGTCTTTCCAAGGTAAGAGTGAATAGGCTATTACTGAATGCGCGAAGCGAAGCTACATTCTCGTCCCCATAGTCACTTACCATCAGGTGACTGAGGTCAATCGCCGGTCAGTCTGTAAATAAAGAAAAAAAAATAGTCTCAATAAAGTTTTAACGTAGTTAATTGTCTACAGTTCTACACTCTAATCAAAGTACGCTCGGAAGCATATTACTTTTCCTTATTATCCACATCCCGCTAATGAGTCATTAACGGCAGATGGGACAGCCCGAGACGAATAATTACTCACAGCATCTGATACTTGGCAGCAATTGACGTTCTATTCTTCGCGGTGATCTGTCAGGCGACGTCAGCGGACGTCGATTTTACTAGATGACTTGGCTTTATTTTTGAGCTTGTAAAATTGCCATTAAGATGCTCCTCACGTGAAATGCTCGCGATTTGCCTGTAATGATAATGTAACAAAAAGCAAATAAGGTTTTCATATGTTTTTTTTTGCTACATCGCAGGCGAATATTCGCGGTGAGAGGGCACCCTAAAGCTCTGGTTTCCTATAGGATATCGGTGCCGTCATATATAGCGGGGCAAACTTTAAACGCAGAAATGATGGAAGGATTATTGAACCGCCAAAGTTTTCTGATAGTGTTATCTTATTTTCATGTGCCTGTGCAATTTCCACTTTCATTCTTTGTTTTATTTCCTTTAGATGCTCAAGTTTTTAATTATTTAATCCCTTATTAATGTACATGAAGATGTGTATTTGTTATTCATTTCCCACCAATTTAAGCTGAGCTCTATTGTAAACTGATATACGAAAAGTCTATTACAGCCTACACGTCTAGTAAACCACATTAATAAACAAAGGATACGTGGAAAGAGTATCACGAGTTACAACTGCGTCCTGTAGGCTTGCCGAGGCTTGGCCAAGCGTGCGGACGCAGCATAACCTTTTGAGATAATGCAATTTGTAAGTTTAGAACGATGTAATTATCCATATAATTTTCGAATACATACTACATAAAAATATGTATCTGCAACCCAGCAGAAAGTTATAGTCCATATTTTCAGATTAAAATCTTATATTCAAGAAAAAGTAAGCAACTATCATCATGTGTAACAAACGGTCATACATATTTCTTATATAAAGTCTGTTAAAATAATCATACGAAAAATAACCTCAGACAGTACCTATTGCAGTGAAATTACGTACCTATATATGATAGGAATACCGGCTATACCCAAGCAGCACATTAGTGAATTTTGCAGCTTATCTTATAGCTTTAAGTTCTAAATGAGTGGTTTAACAGTGTTTGATACAACTTATAGCTTTAAACACAACTCAAAACTGTATATGAGTTCATCCTATCACTTGTAGTTGCATAGGAGCGTTTTTTGTTTCTACTTTATTACTTATGGTGGGATAAAGTCGATTTTGCTACTTAAAGTTGCATGAAGGTTCAAATTGTCACTCAATAAGAAGCAATAGTGCTATATAAGGCCTTAAAATCACTTATAAGCCACTTTTTTTTTTTTTTTTATAACGGCACAACATAGTGTCTCCACTTCGCCTGATGGTAAGCAAAAAGGGGAGCCCAAGTCGCAATGGCAACTGACGAGAAACCAACGGTGCCAAGTCAGTTGACACTGCCATGCTGGCCCGAGAGATGCTTCTTCACGCTTCGTTTGAAGGGTCCCAAGTTATAAGAAGGAGGAAACACATGAGCCTTACATATAAGTGGGAACATACCCTTATTTGGAACTAAAAGTTCCAAATGACTAGTACAATAGCGAATTATATCACCAATAGTGGCTAAAGGGATAATTTTACGGCTCTTTTGGAACCAAAAAATATTGCAACTTTAAGGCCTAAGAAGTACCTTATTGCCACTCCAACGCATAAATAGGTCTCAGTAGGAGGTTCTTGGAACCAAAAGCAGTTATTTTCACTTATTTCAGACCACTAACGAACTAAAAGTTCTATTATAGTTCCTATTTGCGCCTTGTCAAAATATATTTAATAGTCTTGCTTGTTTAATAGTCTACAAAAGAGCAAATAATTACTATTGGTAATATCATTCACTGCTTTGCCACTCGCAAGATACAAATAAGTGATTATTAGACTTGATAGTTCCAAATAAGGAACAAATAAGTGAAAATAAACACTGTAGGATCTTTTTTGTTTCGCCATGTTTACAAATGGAAGCCTATGAAAATTGATTATTTTAACCAGAATTTTATCACACTCACGCATAATCACAGACTTTTGATAGTTGTGACGATGTTACTTTAACATTGTACGTAACCTACAATCATTAGGTCAGGTTTTTATCAGTTTTATTTATTATCAGTATCTATTCCTTATTTAATTTAGCACTCTCTTTTTTAATATTCCTGATCAAATGAAGGGCGCGTCGAAATTTACAAAGAAAACATACTGTAGTTTCACAGTAAAAAAAAAATCGCAAGAATTTCGTGCTTATTTCAATGCTTGTATAACGTAAAGTTTTAATCACAATCAAACAGACATATAAATCCAAAATGAATATGGCGGATCACGTATTACTTTTAATAAAACACAATTTGACAGTTGCCTCGCCACTCAAAGATAATTTTGGCGACTCATTTATCACTCATTGACCGAACTGAAATGTTTTCATTCGTTCACTGGGCATAACTTTCACCCATAGTTCTAATTACCACTTAAGGTAATTGTGAGATCTCTTATGGATTCTATTTAGCACCAAAAATAGGCTGCAATTTTTCTCCTTTTGGTTCTATACTGGTGGCATAAGGGTTCTTGCCACCTATATAGCACTTAGTCATGGTGGTAAATTTCACTTAAGCATCTAATTAGATATGATATACGAGCTATTTAGACCCAGTTGTGCTACTTGGGTAATTTGTCTTATACTTACTAACCTCTCTAGTCCATTGCGTACTCTACATTATCCAATATTCAAGAAAAAGCAAATATCGTCATGTGTAACAAACAGTCATATTTCTTACCTATATAAAGTCGGTTAAAATAATCAAATGAAAAGGAACCTTAGTCAGTACCCATTGCAGGGAAATTACGTATTTATGATAGGAATATCGGCCGTAATATTTTACAAGCCTACCTATAAGCGGGTAGGAATCGTTAAACGTGAGAATCGATTATTTTGTCACTCCCTATTGTCTCGAGCAAGTTGTGCACGACGACTAACTGTTTATGCGACCCGATAGACTTACACAATTGCGCATTGCTCAATAAACTTGTGAGCAGGATGACATATCTTATTGGCATTATTACTCGTTATTCGAGAACTGTAATACGTAGCTGTACTGCAGATAACACGTAATAAGTTTGATGTTAGAAGGGTAAAATCAAAATTACTATAATAATGGTATTTAATATACGTAGATCACTATGAGCCAAAGATTTATTTTACGGGTTCATCTGGTCAGTCGCTGGTTGACCAATTTTTTTTTTTAATATCTGTGATGTCAGTGATCCTGGGCACTCTTCCATTCCCGGCACTCCGGCAGATCTAGTTCAATCAGGGCAATTGACGTATAAGATATCAGGTATGTTTTTTTTTTTAAATAGGTTTGTTTCAATCATTGCAGTACTTGGAATAATCTATTGGGTTTAATAAGACCATCAGTCGACAGTTAAGGCCGACCCCCGCGTTTTTTTTTCAAAGACAACCTTTGAACTTGTTGATTGATGATGATTGCGAAGATCGCTGGAAACTGCTGAATGAGGGCCCTTTGGTTCTTATTTCAGTAGAGGGCGTCTTCCGTCGAAACTACTTGAAAGGGGTGTTTGTCTGATATTCCTAAAGGCTCGTCAAGCACATACGAAGTCAACTAGGCGTGTATCGTTAACGTTACAAGCGCTGCTCCGCACTAAGCCCTAACATAATGTGCTGTATGCTCCATTTCTCAGTGGGGCCATTTTGGCAGTCGGCTCGCCTCATTGCTCTGGTAGTGTCGAGATGGAACTGGGACGAAACTTTTTCGTTACTGTATTCATGACCTGCACTTTGAACCCTTGACGCATTACTGCTTTTTTCATCAATAGGGACGTTTGTTATGGAGGTTGGTAGGCGATACATAATGAAATCTAGCAAAGTTGAGAAGTAGTTCAGAAGTAGGTCAGAAGTCAGAGCATGTTATTGATGACTTCTTAGGAACATAATCAAATATTGATTGTTACACAAACACGACATGATTGTTATTTGTGTGTCATGTGTGAAGTATGTGTCTAAATACAAACAAACAGCATATCTTGCGTTAAACTGCTAATGATTAAGATGATTGTCAATGAATTGTTATTATATACATTCTTCTTATTTCTTTGTCTAGTTTTTTTAAATAGTTTCTAACGCATATGATGGTAAGATCTGGTGTCGTCTCCATTTGGATTTGTCAGAATACCTCATCTACCGTTTTTTACACCGTGTCAAAAGATACAAAACACCTTCTGCACATTTGTTACTAGCCCGTCTAGCACAACTGTTCGCGACTTGACATAGCATCACCCGTCACTTTGACATAGCCTCACGATACTGTTCAGAAAGGGGTAGGTACCATATCTCGCGCGAGAAAGAGTCGCGTGTCAAAGTAAACCGTCCGTAACTAATTATTTGAGCACAACGACAACGACACCCACTCCACGCCTCGTTTGCTCTCGCCAGTTACCTAGGTCCTTGAAATCCTTTCTGGACTTCGTCTCTCCAGCGATGTCTAGGACGTCCGACGAGTTTGCGACCAGTCGCTCCTCCCGGCGCCCAGATAAGCTGATTTCCCGGCACGAACCTCTCCCATTCTCCCAACGTGCCTGAACCAGCGGAATCTGGACGACTTATAATATTATTACCACTCCTATACCTAATATTATTACGCTCGCCCACTATCCAAGCACCACACAGGATTCATAAGCGCTTATACACCGTGACCGTTAATAACCCGAAATATTTAAGCTAACGATACTAGAGCCTAATTAGAGTATATAAACTTATGTAACATATAGTCCAAAAACTTATAATTTTAGGAGATATAAATTATTTAAAACAAATCACAAGTTAAAAAATCTCCAGTCTAACACACCCTAATTCATGTCATTAGCCAATGTTCAAATTTGAACTCGTCAAAAGTGAAACATAGAACCCTGTAATATTGAGACAGCGATAACTTGACACTTCTTGTCATAGAACACAAGTCACGGCATTCGCCGTTCGTCGTATGATTTCGGAGCGATTCGTGAAGTGTCATGCTCGCTCACTCTTCTTCAACTAAAGACTTGTTCACAAAGAAGCGGGCAATTACAGTTGCCGAGAAACTTCTTGAGCCTAACCTTGACTGCGCAGTAGCCGATTTACGTACAAATATGCATGCGCAGATCCGCCATTTTGGGTCAAGAAGTTTCTCGGCAACTGTAATATGATTTAATTTGTACTGAAATAGTAATTTAATTAAGACACATAATTAGACCCATGTTGATATAACATTATTTACTCGTATTGTCGTCAAATCAAAAATACGTGGTTTAAATATTTCGGGTTATTAACGGCCACGGGTATACAGCTAATTTAAACTGTATAAATTAGCAGTATATGGGCTGTGCTGTGTGCTAGTTGGGTGATGTTCGATCTCCGTATTCTCCAGCTTCCATCCTCTATTTGGGTCAGTCCTAGAATCCGTCAGGAAGATGATTAATATTGTATACCTACTTCACAATAGCCCTTTCCGTTGTAGGCAAATATTTTTTTTCCACGCAGGCCAGGGAAGCTTCTGTTTTATAATTGGCCATTGAGAACTAAAGAGCAATCGTGTATGAATAGAAAAGCCACATGCATCAGGAATATTAATAACTGTGGCATTGGCCGAGCCTAAATTACTCAGTTATTAATGTCTGTAAAAGCCAATAAATACGCACATTGTGTCGTAGATAAGGTCGCAAATCATTAAGTATATGGTTGATTTTACGACAGTCTGTCTAGTTATTTGTTTGTATGCTCGGCAGGACATACCAATTTCGGTACAGGAATAGCTGGTTATCCAAAGATGGTTATATTAGGATACTTTTTAATGTAATTAATGTTTAACGCGAACGAAGTGGCGGGCACCTTCTCGTAATATTATAATAGCAACTATAATATTATAATGAAGATAACTCTTTACTAGCGGTCTTCTGAAGGGATTGTTGAGCGTGCTTAGCAATGTTTCTCCATAAACTGAACAATTGCGAAGCTCTTACAGCGCACAGTTTTGTTTATTACAAACGTTAACCGGGCTCGTTATCAAGTGGTTTGGCTCTCGAACATGACTCGTAAAACCTCAATGAACTGCATAAATGGCATTAAACACTTAAGATTTATTGGTGGAACAACAACCCTATCGGATCAAATTGGACCTTAAAGCGGAGACTGGCTTTCCACTGAAGCGGAGGGAAGTGGAGATGTGTAAAATGGACCAATGTGATTGGTCCATTTTACAGATTTAAATGCACTTCTTTTGGGCTTCACAAAGTCGCAGCCTGATTGGTTAATAATTTACTCCGCTGTAGTTCAGTTAACCGGCAGCTTTAAAGTACTGAAAGTAAAACCTACGCTTACGATATTTTTTATTGTGATTACAATTTTGCTACGTCGGGTTTCGGTGTTCCAGATGTGATTTCCGGTGTTTCTAAATTCAGAAGCCAGATTTGTTTTGCAGCAATCCACGATGAAAGTTCAACCTTTCAGTGACGTATAGGAAACTTTAAAGTTCTATTAATTTTACGTTGTCCTTGACAGATTCGAATACAAAACAGTAACATTTTCCGAATTATTGACCGAGCGAGCGCAGCGTCTCCGTTTTAGCTTGGAATTCGTGTGTCCGGAATTCAGGATGTCCGGATCGCATTTCTTAACTGATTCTCAAACTTTTGCGAGTAGATTCGATAAGTAGGGTAAATCGCCAATTACTGGTCACCGGCCAATAACTGGCCACCTCATTCTAAAAATGAAATCGGTTCACCAACAAACATAATTCATTTTAGTATAAGGTGTTCATTACTGGCCAACCTTCAATAACTGGCCACGATATATACTAAAATGAGTTCAGTTTGTTGGTAGACAGAGTTAATTTTTAGTATGAGGTGGCCAGTTATTGAACGGTGGCCAGTAATTGGCGATTTACCCTATATCATATTTCATTTGCACTGAAAAATAAAAGATTTGAGCTGCTAGTTAATAAATCGGAGGACTGACAAACTGAGGGCTACTAGTAACCAAAATAAGTTGTGTAAAATTAGCTTAATTTTGGTTACAGTAAGCACAATTTGGCTATTTCTCAAGTAGTTACTAGTTAGTGAGCTATTATTTTTTCAGTATGTCTATTCAGTTTTTTTTTTTTTTTTTTCAAAATGGCGTTCATATGAATACTCGCGAGGGGTCAGCTCACAGAGCCACAAGTGTTTTTCCGCACAAGAGCGCGAACATGTTTATCAGCGAGCAACAAAAGCTCATCCTTGCCTAAATAGGGCGAGTGCTCTCCCGTCGAACGGAGCGAGCATGCTTGGCGTCGAGGCCCCATTGTGTCGGGGTCCGTGTGTTCCACTGTCGGGGGATGAAGTGGCGTGACCTGCTTTGGAGCAATCCTTTGCGAATACGTAATGACGTCGTCATACGACGATGAGTTAAATAAATTCGTGTCGTGGAACGTTTTTTTTCTGTATCCAAGTACTACATACCAAACATTCCATAGTGAACTTTTAGCTATTATTTATTTTATTTATTTCAAACAATTACCTATAATGTAATAGTATTTACATTACATACCTGGGCGGTGAAGCGGGTGGTCGTGAATATACCAGAGCGCAGGTGTTTGTGATTTGTTTTTAACCGACTTCAAAAAAAGGAGGGGGTTCTCAGTTCGGTTGTATGTTTTTTTTTTTTTTTTTTTTTTTTTTTTTTTTTTTTTTTTTTTTTTTTTTTTTTTATGTTTGTTACCTCATAACTCCGTCATTTATGAGTCGATTTGGAAAATTCTTTTTAGGTTCATGAATAGACATCTCAAGGTTGGTCCCATAAAATTTTGGTGAAGATCGGATGACGAGATCCATGAGGAATCGAAGGAATTCCTGAAATTTTATAGGCACTCATAATATTTTTAATGTTTTTTCTAAAACTATTTAAGTATTTGCATATGGTAGTCATCATCTTCTCATGCTGAACTGATGATGGAAGGTACAACTCCTTAACAGTTAGGAGTTAGGAGATATTTTAAACGAGATGCATGCCTTCAAGACCTCCCTGATCACCCCGCCATAAGTATTTTATATGAATCACTAAAAAGCGAAAAAAAAAATTTTTAACAAAAAAAAGAACCGACTTCAGTAAAACTAAAAAGCCGAAAATAACCCGTTCAAGTACAGATTACATTTGACTCACCCTTTGAAGTCGGTGCCAAACCTCACGTAAACTTTAATATATAAATATAATAACTGAGTGGTTTGGGATCAATTTCAAAGGGTGAGTCAAATGTAATCTGTACTTGAACGGGTTATTTTCGGCTTTTTAGTTTTACTGAAGTCGGTTCTTTTTTTTGTTATGTCTAAACTTTTACACGTTCACTTTGGCCAGAAAGTGACATTTTCATCTTTCTTCAGGGCAGAGAATCCCACTTACGGCCTAGGGTGACGTAAACATGTATTACCTATCTATGATGATAATCATAGTCTATTATAGGTTTCTGATCAATACTGTCGGATTTTCCCCGCCTTCACACGCAAATTGCAAACAACTTCGACTCAATCATGTCTCCTGCGTAAACGACAGCCCATTACGGCAGCGGTTCTCAAACTTTCATTACACAGTGCACTTATACAGGTTCAGTATTTTGTCGCCGATACAAACACTCTAGCCAATCGAAATAGCTTAGTTGAGTTTCGGAAGAAATGTAAAATGGAGCTTGGGGAGAACCGAAAGGCAGAGTCTGTTCCTAATTTGATCACGGTATTAGACTTGATCTTCAGCTGTGGTAATAAATATGTGAAACTGACAATATCGTCTGTTGTCAACCAAAACTCACTAATAATAATAATAATAAAGGTATCCATAGTGTGTTAGTAACAACGAAAACTTAAAATACTTATAAATACATTAGTAATACAAACACTTACACAACACAAAAATTAAACACTATAACACAAATTCCGCGACACCTTTGACCTGCGTTATCCAAAATTTCTGGATGGGGCAGTCAAACCTAGCCGCAATGTCACTTACTAAGTAACGAATAGCTACTTAAAACAAAGCTCGTATCTCAGTATCGATCTACGAAGTAGATAAGAGGTTTTGAAAAGTAGTGACAGAAATTTTAGTGAGTTTTGGTGGTCACCAGGCGATATGTGTGATTTATTCGGGAACAAAACATAATTAAAAATTATGTTTTGTTCCCGAATAAATCACACATATTTCTAATGTTTTTCTTTCTTTCTTAACGACAACGGCGCTAAATCACGTGCTTTTGTCTTTGGGTCATGGATGTTCTGCGTATTTAAGTATACCGGGTGATGGGTCAGTAGGGAGAAGTCGCACACTAGAAGAAATAGGGAAATTTGTTCTTAGGAACCATGATGTTGATTTAAGATTTAATATAAACTGCATTATTATATTATTATAAATCTCATACATAGTTGCATACATAACCCGGTCAAAACCGCTGTAAAGAATGTTACAATACGACATGCGATTACTTACAGAATGTTAACCAGGGTCAATTCCGTTGTATGAGATTTAAAAAAAAGAATTGAATGCTGTTTCTATGAAATCTGAAATCGACGCCATGGTTTCAAAGAGCAGATTTCCCTATCTCTTAGTTTTCGTTTTCTCCCTACTGACCCATTTGGATTGATCACCCTGTATATTTATCTATATAAGTGCATTAAGTACGTATACCGGCCCCGCAACCCCAGGTTTGGGAACCCTGGCATTGCGGGGTGCCGAAGGGTCGTCGCGACCCTCGCCTTTCGTCACTCAAAGACGAAAACCAAATATCAAGTACGAAAATAGCCGTAACTAGTAAGGAAGTTTGGGAGTAAATATAGGATTTGGTTATTTGCATTGGAAAAATGATTGACCGGCTGTTTGATCTGGCAAACTTTAGAAGCTTGCTTGACTCTATTGATCATTTTGTATGATAAATCTATAGTGTGTAGGTAATTCTGCATAAATGATTAAATTACTATCTAGCGTCAAATATTGAAAATGTACTTACTACTAGATTTCTTTAAACCTATAACAAGCTTTAGTCCAAGCTTTATGTGATAATAATCACATGAAATGGGTAGCATTCGAGATAAATTCTGCTATAACGTAAGACAAAGCAAGCTCAGTTACACTATTATGCCGGGATCACAGGCTTGCCAAGCCATGGCAAGCCGACAGGACGCAGTTATATGTAAGAGTGAGACGGAACTACATAGTGGTCACTGGTCACTCTGACATATAACTGCGTCCCGGCATAATACAATGCTAATTCATCAAAACTGGCAGCAATAGGTATCTATCGACATACTTTATACCAACAATACCAACTTCGATATTAGTCATTTAACTTAGCAGACATTATCACCTGGCATAAGTTTATCATCATCAATAAATTGTTTTGTCACGAAACCAACCCACTTAACTATTATGACGTCAGCAAAACAATATTCAAACGCAAAGGCTAACTACCTCTCACTTGTTTTCTGCCTTATAAATTAATCGAATGAATGAGTTGGGGTCAAAGCGCTCACTATCTTAGTACTTACTGTAATTATCTTAGCACTTACTGCAATTAACTGCCGCTTTGTTCTCAAGTAGGCGATTGGGTGGCGGTTCGTTGGTGCGTCTGTCTCGCGATTAACGCGTGCGATTGGAAATATTCGTATATTATATATATGCTTGTAGGAAAATTAGCTAACACCGTTGGGGATTTAAAATAAATAGACTAGAAGCGTTTGGTCTGTCTCAGACGATTCATGTAATTATGATTAGAGTATTAACTAAACAAGCTATATCTACTTTAACCCCCGACAAAAAAAAACGGTTATTGTATTAAGCGGTTTACACTCACGTGAAATTGTCAGGAACGGCCTGACCCTGACATGTTTCGAACTCGTATGGAGCTCTTCATCAGGGACTGCTACTCGTACACCGTCGCGGCAACTTTGTCACTGATTCTTTGATCGAAACTCCGCTCTAATAGCGCGCGCCGACGCGTAAACCGCTTAATACAATAATTAAATATGTCTCACGAAAGTTTTAAAGAGATTAAAAAGATGGTTGTTACAAGTTTGATGTTTGGTTATAATAAAGCATTTAAGTACTTTAAATTTATTTGAAACTTTCCTGCTATATGCGAAAAACAAACTACCTTTATAAAGTTTATTACGTCACCATCATTTATTAGAATATATTAATGATAAATGATACTTGTAACTGGTCCCAGTATCTCTTCACATAATTCGCTCTCGAGTTCTAACAACGATGTTTACAAACGGTACTGTTGCAACAACGAACGGGTTGTATAGACATTGATAAGGTCTAGTGTGTGTTGAGTCATTCCTCGTAATCGCATCTATTCAGTGATAGCCGCCATTCATCATTAGGTATACGTATGATTTGACACCTACTCGCCTAGTTTTTTTTTTTAAATGATCCTTTGCAGGTGGGCCTTCGTGTATACGGCCCGTAACTGCATACGTGAATAGAGACCCTTACCTCTGATAAGTAGAGACTAAGATTTACGAGAGATTTGCCAGCCATCTAAGGGATGGACTGGTCTTTGGGTAACTCTCAGAGATTACACTTAGCAATTTTACTTGAGATGTGGGAGCAGCCCTCTGAGAGGTTGATAAACTGAGTAGAGTGATAATCTGAGTAGTGTCGGCCTAGTGTTAAATCATTCGTGCACCGAAAACCCCGTGGTATGATAATCATTAACACTTGACACTAAAAAAAATAGTGGAATAACTTAATGACGAGTTTTAGTCTAACTAGTCTAATGTACATAAGAGATTAAGCAACTGGTTGAAAAATCTAATGGCTTGCAGACCGGTTCGGTGTTCTAATAGGTAAGACGCCGAGGTTGGCACGGAAAGGCGTTGGAAACGTGGGATCGAACCCCGCCCGAACCATATTTTTGGTTTATTTTTCGCTTCAATGTTTACATTTAAGTTTTATTCTACAGATGAATACTTGAATAGCTATTAAATATAAAATTACCTCAGTACTACTGGTAATTCGTGTGTCGATCTTTTTGACTTATAGCGTACAATGTAGATGCTGCCTATGAGTGTACAACTGTACAATACACATGCATATTGACTAATTGCGTCGAATTGCAGTCCATTCACAAGCTAATTGGTGTAATGTAAAACAACAAAAAATATCAGCGTATGAGTCAGCCCCGCCCACCTGCGCGATGAGACAAGCGCAAGCGCTGTACGCGTGGGCACGAAACTGCAAGCGTGTTGCACTGTTTTTGCTGTACCAATAAACAGTATTGTGACTACAGTATCTCAAAATGATTTACAGTAATCGATGTGATCTCCCGTGAGTCTGAGGCATATCAAAATACATACGAAACGGGTTTACTCACGTCGTAGAAGTCGGATATCGCTCGAAATGTTTCGAATCGGTACGCGATTCATATCGATCGTAGCTCCTGATGATGAATCGCGTACCGATTCTAAACATGTTCGATATACGTGAGCGAACCCGTTTCGTATTTATTTTAATTGATGTGACTACAGAAATGCCAAAACAATTCCTAGCTTAGTTTCTTATTCAGACGTCCACTGGCGTAATGTTACCTACTAAAATGTCTATCCCTTGGGGAAGGGGACTGTACCTAGATATACGGTTTAGCTCGACATGACGCTAACCATTAAACGAAAATAATGCAGCTAATGAATTATAAATTTCTGCGACGTATTGCGGCACAGCCACGACGCCGGCGGTCATACGAGAGAGCGAGAGACGACGCTCGGACCTTCCGCTCCCGCCTACGGCTGCCGCATTTCACGCTCGTGTAAATCGCGCTCATGGGTGCGGACTGTGATTATCATATTCAGTTAACGTACTGTTGCTATTATTTTTACCGTGCATACACTTCGAAAAAATAGACCTAAGTTTTATCTGTGTACGTATACTAGTTACTAGTACTTACATTCTGAGTCGGTTCTCGTTTTACTTGGTTGCATAAGGAGAATTTCATAAAGTTTGTCATTCGCAGATATCTGAACTTTTGTTACAATACGATGTTGAGTGTGACCCGTTGACCCGTAGCGATTTACTGATCACACAATATAAATATTTTGATTATTTCTGTGATGCTGAGGACTGAAGAGAGTTAGGTAAATTAATATTACCTTTATATTTTATGGTTACAAGTTAAAACCTTCAGGTTTAATTGCTTACAGTAACTGTCACTGTTCTTTACTATCTGGCCTGGCCCCTTTGTGTAAATGTATACACCAAACGCGCAAAGCTATTACAGAATATAAAAAAAATCAGATATGTGATGAGTAACATTCTATCTAAGATAATATTTATTTATTTAAACTTTGCACAATCCAAAACATAGTTGAAGTATAGCATGTAGGTAGTAGAAATAAGGTTATAATAATAGGTACAAATACACATATATACACAATAGATCTAAACAGATCGATCTAGTTGCTTTGTTGGCAGCGGATAAGATTGTTTAAACTGAATCATCAATATGTAGCCGTGAATACCAGACGGTAAACTCAACATGTGAGAATCACCTCCATACAATCCTAACTCATCACTCATTCCTCAGGCACTTAAGCCATTTATGGTATGAACAGTCAAGTTGGAGACTTCAGGACTGTTGAATTTTGAAACGGCGTAAGTGTGTGTTAGTGTAGATAGATTCATAAGCCGTTTTCGAGATCGTTTAATGAAGCCTTCGTACGGCCTGTTAATAAGTTTATTCTAATCTTAATTAGTCGTATAATTGACGTCGGGTCTGATGTGTGGCTGATTCAATGTAATTACAAGTCCTGTCACTACTGATTCTGAATTATTAATGTGAAAACGTTTTATGTTCCTTCTTTAACGCAGCAATGAATTGATACTATCTTCTACGTAGAAATTCATAACATAGAGTATGGACTGGAGTGTGACATACTAAGTAGGGTACTCTTTATTCTGTTAAGATGGACAGTTTTCGAGATATACAAAAGGCAAAATATTTTTCTTTATTATCTTACAAAAGTGTAAACCGTGCTAATTTCACGTTTTAGGGCTTTTCATTTAGTCTGACAAAGCAGTTGCTACTATTTTAGTAAGTTAGCCTGGAAGTATACAATATAGATACAAGTGTATCTCACAATTGTTGTAGGTATATGACAAATAGAATTACAATGTCAAGGTCAAGTAAATTTTCCTCACAATAACAACATATTGTAACTCAATAGTGCGTCATATTCTCGCGAAATCTCACCGCAAAGGACGCTAGTCTAAAAATACATTAGTTCCCACGATACAGGCACAATTCCGCGCGAATTCCTTGCGAGGTGGACTTTGAGATGCTTCACATTAAAAACCCTAGACTACGCCCGAGACATTCACACTACGTGACAAAAATATTACTTCTACACCTCGTAAACTCAAGAACTCACCTTAGTTCCTTGGGATTATGGATAAGCTGGCCGCAAAAGTATTTATGTCGACGGGAGATGCAGTGGCGCTTCAACTTGGCATAAAGCCCAGCCCCTTCCACACCGCGCCCCCGCGCCGCACCTCGCACATTGCCGCTTTTATTCATGCAGCGGAGTAATGACGAGATATTGACCCAGCAATGTATATAGACATTATGACTCGCATAATAACACATTGCTCTATTGATTTCATAGAGTAATCCTATATATACATACATATAGAGTAATCGTATAAACTGAACGTGGTTATGGGAATTATACGGAAATGCAATTTGCATGTTGTTAATCATTAAGAATGTAATACCGAGAAAAATTTACCACTTTAATTTAGAAATTTAAATATGTTTACATAGAATAGGGTCGAGTGGAGAAAGAAAAAGGAGGCCAGCAGTAGGACACTTAAAAATGGTATACCTAAATAAAAATAATTGTATGAGCAATCCCAAGTGAACTTTGGTATACTGGACGTATGAAGTTTATTTACGTGGTATAATAAGAACTGTCGCGTTACAGTACTTTTATCTCACGAGCGCGGGTGAGCCATGTTTGTGTGAGTAATGTACATGCACATTGGCTCTGTGTGGGTGAGCCGGCACTGTTCGCTCCCGAGTTCACCCACACAGAGCCAATGTGCATGTACATCTACTCACACAAACATGGCTCACCCGCGCTCGTGAGATAAAAGTACTGTACCATATATCTTTTATCGCATCTTTTGTTATTGTTGGAAACCACATCGCAGAGGCGTATTATTTATAGCCTCCAAATAAGCTATTGTAAGACTATGAATCTTTTTAATTAGCTCAATAAGGAGGATCATCATAACGCCATTATTATTATTTAAAGCTAGTGCATAGGTAAGCAAAAAAAGGTAAAGAAAAAAATTGGGCCACACACCAGTTTGAGGCTCGCCTCAGGCCAAGGACCCATTAGTTTAGCCGGGCCCTTCTGAGCTTGGGACCCTGGGGCTTTCAATTCAATTTATTTCAGTCATCAAAGTCCCATAGATAAATAGCTTACAATCTAAAATACATCACACTAATATTATAAAGGCGAAAGTTTTTGAGTGTGTTTATGTGTATGTTTGTTACTTGTTTACGCTCAAATGGTTGGACCAATTTTGATTGATTTTAGTATTAAGGTAGCTGACACCCGGGATTAACACGTAGGCTACTTTTTATCCCGCAAAAATGTAGTGTTCCCGTGGGATGAGCGGGTTACACCGCGCGGCGCAGCCAGCATTAAATATAACAACAAAATAAACTTGGAAACTAGATCACATTATTACTGCGATGTGTTTCAGCTGTTTGTGGTATCAGGTAACCGACCGCGGAAGCGCCGGAACATGACACCTATCGGCCAAAACTCTTCTTCGGTGAAGGCCGCTAGCTCGTCAGTTGGAACTCTCACCACATACGAATGAAAGCATTTAGGAGGCCTTATTCCTTTAATTAATTTCAACCATTTTTTTGGAGTGAATCTAGACACGCGGCTGTGTGTCCAGCCAAGTTCACCCCAGGAACTGGCGGGCAGCAGCCTTGTGTTATTATATTACACGAACCGTTTGGAGCCTCTTTTGACCCCTCAATAATTCCAAATATATTTACATAAAGAAATTAAATTTGGCTTAATGTATTAAGATAATACTTTTCCCTGAGTTATAGAAAGTAACATAGCTATTTCATGATAAGTTAAAAGAACTTGTTTCCAGCGCGAATTATGACTAATTCGATTAGTTATTGAAACTAAAATTATCAGTGAAAAATTCAAACTGTAGGTTTCAAATATATACCAATAAATCGCAATGGCCCTGTTCAAAGTAGTAACATTGATAATATGTTAAGAAACATGTTTGATGAGATGATAGAGAAAAATGTCTAAAACAATCAACATTTTTGAACCTTAGGCATTCCACGCCTAACGACGTAGCTGCGTCACTGTACGTACGAGTAGGTACATAGTGAATTTTTTTGCAACTAATTTTTCTCGTATATACTATCCGCCAACATTTGAGACTGACTGACATGTTTTCAGTATTGATGTACCTGCGGAATTGCTTCAATTAACCTTCAGTTTATTTACTCAGTACTCTGCGGGTGTTTCCATCTCGTTAATCATCGTTACTGCTATTTTATCCCGTAACGTGTTTTTTACACATCATGCAACAATTTGGTCGGAAATGACTCGGGCATTGCCAGTTGCCACGGTTTGGGTTAAGAGAAGAAAACGGAAAATCTATCAGGAAATAAACAACAATGAAAATGTTGCAGAAACGGATCTTTATACTTTCTGTTTTTATTGGGGGAATCCGTAATTACAACAATACAGTACAATACAAATAATTTTTATTGCACACCTGAAATACATGGGGATACTAAACATGAGAGATAAGTATACCTGCAGTAAAATAATAAACAGAGGTAAAATAAGAATAATTAATTCAATTTAGACTTAATTCAGTCTGCTTATGTTGAAGATGTTCGATTTGTACAAATAAAAAATCTATCTAAACAACAAGCGATCTTATCACTATATTTCAGACAATCTTCAGGTAGCGAAGTTATTCACTTTAAACGTCTTCAAAACGTGTCAAGTAACACGATTTGTGTTACCAAGTTAAGAGGCCTTATCCCTTTTAAAAAAAAAATTTTTCATATTATGACAAATATATTGATAATTTCAACCAACTTTTTGAAGTGAATAATACTTTTCCCCGAGTTCTAGGTAGTAACATAACTATTTCATGCTTTGATTGCGTGCAGTCGAAAATAAGTTGTAAAAACTAATTTTCTAGGGGAAAATGGTCAATTTCGAGTAGTTTTTGAAACCAAAATTATCAATAAAAAATTCAAACTGTAGGTTTCAAATATATACCAATACATCCCAATAGCCCTGTTCTAGTTAGTAACATCAATAATATGTTAAGAAACATGTTTGATCCATAGATAAAAATGTCTAAACAATCAGCATTTTAAAAGGAATAAGGCCTCTTAAGGATAACATGCAAATTTCCTTAATTGCAATTACATTTTGGAAAATTAAAAGGGAAACTTGTCAATCATTCATGGCGGTTTACCTGTTTTTATTTATACTCAACTGTAAAAGTTTTTCCTGTAAAATAATTATCACAGAAGCGTTGTTTTCGTTGTTCAAAGAATTTGAATCAAGCCATAATCTACCCAATGCAATAATTTTAGCAAAGGAAAAACATTACCAATGTAATGGTGTAATGTTGACAGCCACATTATTTATTTAGCGTATTTACCGAGTTTTATCACCTGACGATATATTTCACTCACGACGACATCAAAGACATAAATAAGATGCATTTGTAGCTGGCCGAGATACCCGTACTTACCTCACGATTGAAATATCGTATGTCTCATCAGAACTAAAAAATGTTACGCCCTTAAGAAACTGTTGTCTAAAAAAATGCCTCGCACGTATAAAATGGGGGAGCCCTTTGTTCCCTAGCAACTTATTTTGTCGAATGCTTCATTTCGCAGAATTTTCCTCTGTAGTCATACATTTTTCATAATTCTTGCGAATGTCATCATATTGATTAGGTTGGGTTAGGTTTGTTTTATAGCAATCTCGAATAGTTAACAGTTGCAAAGGAAAATGCTTTTTACAAAATGATTTTTCAGCGAAATGAAATATTCACTCTTACAGTTGAATAAAATAGCTTAACTGTCTGGGAACCCTTACTAAGATAGAGCCTTTGGTACCTATATAACCATATCTATCAACTTGGTACCTTGTCGCTTTAGCTTCTGTGATAATTTCGTACGGAAGCTCATCAGTAACGTTAAACCGACAAGGTACTACCGTACTATATGACGGCTATAGACCCGGTGCCAAGATAACACAGATAGCACATTGTGCGCGAATCATCGGTGAGTCACGCATGCGCTAATTACAATGTACTTCCAACACGTGTTCGCCTTGAAGTGAGCTTTAGCAACATTATAGAAAAACGCAATAAGTAAGTATACTAACTTGTCTATACTTAAGGCATTATTCCATGGGAGCATAGAAACTCCGTAATAAGTTACGTTGTACAGTATAAGTTATTGTGCATTTTTAGAGTTCGTCTATAGTAAGGCTAAAATCAACGTACCAATAGTGTCATAAATCATAAACACGGCTCTCTGTGCGAGCGAGAGAGTCTATACTTACGGCATTATTCCATTGGAGCATAGAAACTCCGTAATAAGTTACGTTGTACAGTATAAGTTATTGTGCATTTTTAGAGATCGTCTATAGTAAGGCTAAAATCAACGTACCAATAGTGTCATAAATCATAAACACGGCTCTCTCGCTCGCACTCGTTGCTTCTTCCATACAGCGAACAAGACGTCTGGCCTTAAGTTTACGACTCCATCGACATATTCATTTTGGCACGACAATAGTTGTTGCGAGCTTGCTGGTTGTTGTTGTTGATGGGCTAAAAAAATTACTTATCATCACCAGGTGCTAATTTGACTTTCCTGGTTTTTTAACTAAAGCTAATCAAAACCAATATATTAGGAAATTCTTGCCAGATCGTTAAATCAATTTATTTATTTATTTACACTTTATTGCATAAAACAAAAGTCAGTACAAATGGGGTACTTAATGCTACCAGTCAAATCAATGGCATTCTCTACCAGTCAAATCAGAAATCAATCAATTCAATCAATGATCAGATAAAGAAGTAGGTTATCCTTCAAAAAGATTCTTTCTGCAGCCCTTGCCACCGATCGATAGCTGGCACTTTTACCCTGCGCTATATTATTTTAAAAGCTTTTATTTTACTTGCATTGTATGTATGTATGTATCTAAGTATGTTTGTTCGGGTGAAATCTTGCAACTCAATTATGAAAGAGGAAATCGTTAACCGATTGAGCTGAAATTTTGCATACTTACTTTACTTTGATGACAATACAATAATATGTTACCATCGGGCTGATCTGATGATGGAGCCGGAAGGTGGCCATAGGAACTCTTTAATAGAAAAAGCAATCCTACCGAGCTTGGGCTCTTTAGAATCGTCCCAGTGAGCATTTGATGGATATCCAAGGAAAAGTACAGTCGGCTATAAAAGCTTGCCACTAAAATGTCATTTTTGACAGAAACTTATTTGTATTAAACCTAATCGAAGAGTTAAAATTAAAGACATTCATATCTAAAGTTTCCTTAGTTTACCATGCTCTCTTATTTATTAGCGACTAGTTCACGGGCGTAATCTGCATACCCCATGGTTTTCGGTGCACCAATGATTTAACACTAGGCCGACAATAAATAAATAAATAAATATCAGACAACCTCACACAAATCTATCTAGTCCCAAATTAAGCTCAAGAAGGCTTGTGTTATGGGTACTAGACGACGATATACGTACTTATATAGATAAATATATGCTTAAATACATAGAACAACCATGACCCAAGCACAAATATTCGAGTTCATCACACAAATATTTGCCCTGGCCGGGATTCAAACCCGGGACCGTAGACACCGACCGTGGGGACCGGGACAGTAGGCGTCAACATTCGTGCACCGGAAACCACGGGGAATGAATCAGGCATCTGACAACCTATGTTGACATGCTAAATGAAACCATATTGTATACGCATGTATTAAAAGATTCCATACTTTTGATTAGACTCCGACTCTTCAAGGACGCCCATAAATCTTCCGTCTAAATAGACTTTTTATCAATAAAGAATGTCATTGCCCACACCGATATTCCAATTATTTGGCAGCACGTTCACATCATACATTTCCAATCTATTTTCGCCCGGAATTCCCAGCGTACCTACGTCAAAATGCGAAAGAAAGTTCGGTGAAATTACAAGCCATGAGTTGACATTTTTATCTCTCCAGCGCGAAATTAGGCCCCTATCGTTTTAAGAGACCTTATTTCTTTTAAATTGAATTTTTTCATATAGCTATTTTATGCTTTCATTGCGTGCAGGCGAAAATAAGTTGAAAAAAAATTTGTTTTCTGTGCTAATATTGTAAATATCGAGTAGTTTAAAAAACAAAAATTATGAATGAAAAATTCAAACGGTAGGGTTCAAATATATACCAATAAATCTCAATAGCCCTGTTCTAAGTAACATTGATAATATGTTAAGAAACATGTTTGGTCATAGAGAAAACTGTCTAAAACAATAAGCATTTTTGAACGGGTAACAATTTGGTATGAAACTTATTGAGAAATCATATGACAAGGTTCTAAATATGCTGATATTTATGACGTTGAATTTAAGTAAGACGTCACGCGATGGTGTCCAGGGATAAATGGAAATTAATGTCCCGAGAACATGTTGAATTTATGAATCATAAAAGCAAACTGAACTAGTCATTTTGCGACGTTTACTTAGCTTGATTAGGTTTCGATGAAAAAAACGAAGGCATGATTTGTTTATTACACCGTGTTAGACCGAAAAGGTCGTTGAGGCGAATGGATCCATTGAAGGATAAACGTCAACAGACTTTCTTATTTTCGACAATTCTCATTGGTTAAAATATACCTACAATATAAATTTGAGAACTTAGTTTCCCGAGAAAAAGTAAAATGAAGTTGTTCGATTTTATTGGGAAACGTGACCTCACTGCTAACATACTTAGTTGATCGCCTGAGGATTATTTTGATGTGACATTCAAAACGACATCCACGACGTGTCCCGCATTCTTGATACATATGAAACGTCTACAAAGTTTATAATTGACCGAGAGAGCCACACTCACGGAGCCACTACTTTTAATTTATTTATTTGTTTGTCGACGCGGTTGGCGCAGTTTGTAGTGCATCAGCCTACCTACAGAGCAGCTGGTTCTAGGTTCGAATCCCAGCCGGGCCAAATAGAATAGAATAACTCTTTATTGCACACCTCAAGAAGAAAGAAATACAAATACAGATAACACTATTCATTATAATAGAGGTAAACAATAGGCGATCTTATCGCTAAAAAGCGATCTCTTCCGGACAACCTTTGGGTAGCGGATTAATATAAATAGTGTGATGGATTCGAATTTTAATTTTTATTTTATTTTATTGCATGCAGGACTTAACCCTAAGACAATAGCGTAACGCAGCGCCTAATGTATAATGATGATAAATAATAATATGATGCGTTTGTATTGTCTACCTTATTATCTGTGTTTGTGTGTAGGTACTTGACACACATTTAATTTCGTTATTGTCATAAACATTTCCGCTGGGCTTATTTTGTTATTTGATCACAGCACAGGTTAAAAATTCCGTGAAATAGCTGATTCAATCTATTTACTGCGAAATTTACCAATAAACATATCTTTGCTCCGTGTCCAGGGAAATACGTTTGTTTTCCTCACAAGTTACTTGTGACTCATGAACGCTAACATGGTAGAAAACTGAGCCATGAAGAAAAAAATCAACAAAAGGGCGTAGTCTGTTCTCTATAGTAAATTGGCCCTTGCATTAAATAAGCTATTTTTTTGGGTGGCTACCTCATGTGGACGTATTTATGCAAAAGGGAACCAACCCACATTAAATGTATATATGTACTTTATGCTATAGTTACAGGGTTCAATGTAAACAGTTTTGATATGTGGACTGGTTCCCTTTTGCATAAATACGTCCATGTTGGGAGGCATGTTTATGGTGCGTATCATATCATCAACACTATCAACATCCTATTTGTGTAGAAAACTCACGTGAGTCTCAGATATATTAAAATACATACGTAACGGATTAACTCATATCGTAAAAGTCAAATATCGCTCGAACACGAGTTCGATTAACCACCGCCGCGACTGATCGTAGCTCCTGATGATGAATCGCGTACCGATTCGAAACACGTCGAGCGATAATCGACTTTTACGACGTGATTCCGTTCCGTTTCGTATGTATTTTAATATCTTAATTGTGTCAGTTTTTGACTTATGGGGCTTCTAAACGATACATAATTTGGTGCCAGCATCTATATGGCCGTCTTTCTCTGACACCATACGCTAGAGCAAGATGCAAATAATGGCCGGCCACAAATCGCAGTCAAACATGGTCAGTTTAGAAGCCCTTTACGATTTTAAGAGCTTTATTTATGTATTGTTTATCGGGATATACCAACCGATTGGCTTAAAATTTTAAAATAATGTTCTATGAATGATTACCGCCCCCACCCAAAACACCGATACTAGTAAAAAAAAACGGAAATAAAAGAACAAATAATAAACTAAATGCTTTTTATGTAGTTGTGAAGTAGTCATACCGCCGGATCTTATTCACAGAATATAGACCATGAGTCATAGTCAGATTTAGGTTCGAAACTTTCCTATGGACAAAACGAAATTATTCCAAGGCCTTATTTTCTGATAAAACTCGTATGATAATAAAGAATATTCCCTCTTCTATGGTCCGATGTAATAGCAATATACTCGTAGCTCCTAACTTTTAACCATCGGAGGTACGGTTTGTTTTTTGAACTGACTGTGACCCATATTCATCCTATTACACGCCAGAACACCAACATTCTCCAGGCGGTAGATCCTATAAGGAATCTGCAATATGTGTCGGCAAGCAATGCATTCAACGGGTGTTTTTCAAAGGATAGGCTCTATGCTACCCAAAAGCAGAGATACGGGTTCCACCCGGGCAACTCAAGTCATGGTCAAATCAATGGTATAAAAAAATATCGGCCAAGTGCGAGTGGGACTCGCGCACGAAGGGTTCCGTACCATTATCGTTAAATATTTATTTTATTTTATTTTTAGTATTTGTTTATAGCGGCAAAAATTTTAACTGTCTAGCTATCAATGTTCTTGAGATGCAGCCTGGTGACAGACGGACGGACGGACGGACGGACAGCGAAGTCTCAGTAATAGGGTCCCGTTTTTACCCTTTAGGTCCGTACCCAAATCCTATTAGAGTAGCTTACCTTGTTTTTAGGGTTCCGTAACCCTAAAAACAAGGTAAGCTACTCTTCGACGTAATCACGGGTTGGTTCTGTCAATCCGTTTCTGTGTTGCCAGTGGTGTATCATAATAATCTCGTAAAATCGTGAGTTTTTTTACGACTGGCGGCAAACATTTTTCCTTATAATTATTTTGTTGGCATAAAGCGGCAACTAATCAGTGACGTAGAAAGTCTCGCTAGCCGGAGTGTCATGCCTTGTTTTCTTATAATAAAATAAAAAATAAATAAAAAAGCCTTTTATTTCTTGCAAGAACAAAAAAATAATAATATTACACATGTTGGTTAGTAGTACTTTATAATTAAACTGTTAGTTAACTAAGCTATATCTTAAACTAGGAGTTAGTCTGCAAGAACCCCTGTACGGGTAAAGGCCTGTTTTCTTATAGCATGGTCAAATCCATATTCATATAAATGTCCACTAAACAGATGACATTTAGTAACAGAAATATGATTGCCAAATCGAAACACCACTTGCGTCACTCATATGCCGTCACACTGCGTCATGTGACGACCATTAGACCATTGCCTTTCGCTGCTCGTAAACATAGCGAGAACTAGTGTCGTTTGGTAGACATAGCGACAATGTAAATGTTTCTTTTCCTGATTGCCTCTAATTAGAACCATTACAGAGGTAGTGTCGGAAAAGTTCGTTTTAAAGTCGAAAAGCATGTTTTCTCTATCAACTTTGGTGATAAAGTTGAGATGGAAATATTAAAATTCACTACATCTGTACTGTACTTAGCGACGAATTTATTTCAGAAGTTGTCTGCGATTTTTAGGTTAGTCCTGTGTTATTCTAATTTTCAGATTTACGATTTGCTCTTTTATTACTCTTTCTATTGTCACACACACGAATTTATAGCTATCTTTCATAAAGCAAATAAAACATAAATATTAAATCATTTTAACCGTTGTAACGCCGTGTTATGTGGCTAGAGCGACATACCTACGTTAAGCAAATACGCACATTCGTACAAATGTTCAAAGTTTAATACTTTAAATTTATTTTTGTGTTTTGTGACCTTAACATACCTGATAAATCATTTTTCTCAAACATGCAATGAAATATCGTCGTAACGTGCGTTAGAACAGGCTTCGAAGTGTCAAGTTTCGGGCGGAACAATTCGAGAGAACTGTAAAGGAATTTCATACAAAATTGAAGGCCTAAGCCGGGAAGTAATTTGTTTTTAATTTTAATGTAAACATGGCGTCTGTGTGTATGAACAGCTGATATATATTTTTTTTCTAGTAGCTACCCATTCAGCCATCGGACCAACAATATCCGTGTTAATGCCTAGTACACACGAACTGAAAATACCGTCTATACGTAAGTCACCAGAGACCATAGACAATATTAAAAATCCTCTGCCTTTATTATACTTATTATAGAAACTAAGATTCTTATTATCAGGTTGTGTATAATGGCCCTAATATTCGCACACAACACATGTGGACTTATTATAGAAAAAAAATATAGAGGTATTGGAGGGAAAATTAATAATACCTTTTTTAAACATGGCGTCTGTGTTCATGAACTGACTGAACAGCTGAATTATGTTTTTTGAGTGGTGTATTTTTTGATTTCATTGCATATGTTTGAGAAAAGCACTATACATGCCTTAGCCGTAAAAAGGGCTTGCCGGCTTCGTATCACTAGACGGCCTCCCTTACGGTCGGCCGTCTATACCTACTCAGCCGGCAAGCCCTTATTTCCCGGCGTCTGCAGTAATGTACTATTAAATCACTTCATAAAACGTATTTAATGTATTAAGGAGATGCCACGTCTTTGCGCGACCAGCGGCGCGGCGACCGGCTGAGCGAGAGATCCTAACCCGGCGGACCATACAAGTGAGCGAGACAGTCGTACCGCGCACCGCTTCCACGCAAAGTCGTAGCATCATCGTTATAGAAGTCAAAAGTTTTTACTCGAGCACGTCCCTCAGCTTTCCCAAGTGACATCTGAGCTAATATGTAACAGTTATATCGACGGCAGTATATAATATACTCACATTTACAGTACAAGAATAGTTCCACTTATTGTCTCTGTACATAATCAATACATTTGTTGACTAGATTCACACCTACAGGTAGTACCTAGTGCCTGTGCGTGCCGGGTGTAATGATTAGTTATGTGAATATGAACACGCCGATAATATCGTTACGATGATTCTCATCGCATCATCAATTCACACGTTGCAGTAACAACGTGCTAATAACAATATACTTGTTATTGACAGCATATTAGTTTTGAAAACGTACAGTGTATATATTTTTTACTATTCATATTACCTGCCTCCAAGCAATCATCTAGTTACAAGGAAGGTGTAAAGCTACCTATACGCCTGGGAAGCTGGGAACTCATATGAATAAATACGTGATATAATTTGCTTAAATTGTTTAATTTGTAATGTATGACAATCACGTAAACCTTATAGAATATTACATTCGAATACTTACTCGTTTTAAATAAGTATATTTAATATTAGGTATGGTATCCTAGTTAGAGGCCTCTAAACGGGCCATGTTTTGCTGCAATTTGTGGCCGGCAACTACCGTCGTTCTCTGACACCCTACGCTAGAGCAAGATGCAAATAATGGCCGGGCCACAAATTGCAGCAAAACATTGCCAATTTAGAAAAAGTTATGTTGAGTATATCTAAGTTCCGCCTATATTTCTAAATTGAAAGGACAATTTTATTCAATTATATACTACCCTCACCACCCATTACCCGTAAATGATAAATTCCCAACTCGCATTATAACACCAACCACACCACATACTCTTTGTATATTGTGTTAATGACAGTCACGAGTACTTATAGTTGCTATTGCTACTTCGTGATAAATATCTTGATCTCTAATAGGATGATCATTGTTTGAAGGCAAGTGCAGTGATCGATGATGTATTGTCCTCTATATTAGCATCGAGATATCATCTGCAAATTAAACCTGATTTAATCGTTTAGCTAGAACGCCATTGTATTAACATAATTTGTTATTAGTCTTTAGTAGTTAGGTCTGTATATTTATCATCAAGATAAAGATGAAACTGGTGACAATAGACTTCTACTGCCATCGATCTCAATATGATCGGCCAGAACGTCTTAAAAACATGCAACAACACTGAAAATAATGTATGTATGTAAACACTTTATTGTACGCGACAACAGTATACAATTTTTAGGCATCTCTTCCAGTAAACCTTTGAGCAATTGAAAGAACTTATTCGTAGAAAATATGCAAACTATTCTTACAAAAAAAATGAGTTATTCCCCAATTGAAAAATACTTGCCCCAATAAAATATCTATAGAAAATATCCATACCCATGGAAGGAAATATTCGAACTCATTACACTAATATTTGCTGCGGAACCACAGCGGTTCGACGACTAGCGTCGTAAGCATCCGTGGTAGATGCCTTAACCGCATCTTCATAGACTTTTTTTTATATAATTTACCCACGGCCTAGCCGTCGGCCGTGACGCCCTTTCCCGTTAACCGTCGACGGACGTCGGTCCACGCACACTTCCTCCAATTCTTTCCTTTAAGTGCGACCGTTTCCACTGACGGTGCTTTCTATAAACAACTGTCGCTTTTAGATTTGGTGCACGCGAGATTTATTGCTACAGTTGGGAGACTAGAGTCCTTTACTTCCGACCTCTGTGGGTGCAAAGCAGTGGCGTGGCTCAAATATATTAGGTATTATAAAAGCCGGTTCAGTTTTGGCTAATTTTTTCTTCCAGCTCAGTACAATAAGGTACCCAAATGCCTTCAAAAACGCACGCCGAAGGGAACGAGTTATATGAATGCCACGCCACTGGTGCATAGTCACGCTAAGGAAAACTCGCGATGACTTTGAACTGAGAGATTGGCATTGTCACGTTTGTTTTTTTTATAACAAAACAATATCGTGGCTGCATTTCGCCTAATGCCATGCAAAAAAGGGAGCCCAAGTCGCATGGCAACTGACTAGAAACCAACGGTACCTTGTCAGTTGACTGCCATGCTGGCCCGAGAGATGCTTCTTCACGCTTCGTTTGTAGGGTCCTATATTATAAGAAGGAGTAAATACCTGAGCCGGCAAAAGTTCAATTTTTATATAGTTCGGCAGATAAATTCCTCCAAACTTCTTGGTACGTGATATTTTCCACGGTGAAGCGATGACATCGCAAACCGGCACGTGTGGTTATATGTCAGGGAAATGGGAGGGTGGGATAAGAGAAAATGCTCTTCAGAGCACTCGCCATAGTTTCGTTGTGGTCAGTAAAATTTCGTACAGGTAGATTCCACTGGAGCTTTATGGGTCATTGAAGACCCCAGTAGTAAATCAACCGCGTCGTCAAGATGAATAGACACATACTTCCATTCATGCCGTATACAACGAACCTAAAGCGTTCACTTTTCTTCGGCTCATCACAGAAAACACGCATCGCGTTTATTGGAAGAGTTGTAAAATTTTACGGCTTCATTGTTCGGTCGATTGTCGTGTTTTGTTGTTGGAAATCCGTAATCTGACAATGTTAGAAAGCAGCATGTATCAAAGCGATTCATACGCATATACTACTCTTTAAGTTAGCAAGGTAACTGTCGACGGTTTCCGTGAATCTTGAGTTGGGTGTTGAAGTTTGAAAGGGAAGCATTTGCATTGTTGATGGGGCTACCTATAATGCCTCGACATCTGAATGCCACCTTAACTACGATAAATAATAATATTTAATTCAAATAATTTCCTTCATATGTAAAGTTTCATCAGTCATCACTCAAGTCATGCGTAAAAGCATTTTGCCATCATTGAAGCATCGGGCCACCACCCAAATAAAAAGAAATACGGGGTTTGACATATAAAAGTTCTTATTTAACAAATATATTAAAAACTAATATGAGAACACGTAAAACAGGTGAAGTGAATCTAGTATTTTATGCTTCCTATGTTTTTCCTATCAGCTGCATCAAATCAATGTTTTTCAATATTTTCAATACTGGGGACCATGCCGCAGGCGGACCTTTTGGATGGGGTATTCCTTTTATGACCCATTTTTTTTTTTTCTAATATTGTATTTTAGGTTATTTAGAGTAAGGTTTTATAATTTTTTTTTTATATTTGTTTTAATTTTTAGATTTAATTATGTAGATTGGTTTGGCATTTTCCTATATATAAATAAATTATAACTAAAATAATTAAATTGAAAATTAAAGGGTAAGGAAAATCTAATATTAAATAAACCGAGGAATATTACAAAAGCTTTCTAAATTCAGCGAAAAGCTAAATATTACCTTACGTTTTTATTCTGTCATAAAGTTTTCCGAGAAATTTGCGTTAATATTCTGCTAAAGTCGAACCGAACTCACAAAGACCTCTTTGCCACTTTGTACCGCGCCCCTTACGCTCACTAATTAATTACAACTCTGCATTGTACTTAGTTTGTATGCGACGCGGATAATGCGAATTCTTATTCACATATCACAATGGCCCTGTTCTAGGTGGTAGCATTATATCATGAATATATGTTATCAAACACGTTGAGAGACAAAAAAAACTAAAAAAATCAGCATTTTTGAAGGGATAAGGAGCCTAACAAGCGAACGCAACGATTTCGCCGCCGCGAGCGCGCAACGATTTCGAAGCGAGCGCGTGACGAGCAAATCGATACGAAGCCGGCAAGCGCTTTTCACAGTGTATAAGGCTTTCCTCAAACATATGCAGTGGAATAAAAAATACACCACTCAAAAAAACATAATTCAGCTGTTTAGCCCTCTGTGGTCTTAGGTCTTAAATTTTGTATGAAATTCCTTTACAGTTCTTTCGAATCGTTCCGCCCGAAACGTGATACTTCGACTCCTGTTATGTTATAACGCACGTAATGATGATATTTCATGTACCATCGTTTGACATTAACAGTACCGTTTCAAAGTGTCTAAACTTATTTGATATGACTTTTTGTGTGCAAAGAAAATATTTATTCCATCAGAGAATAAAATTGCTAAAAAAGAAGAGAGAGAAAGAAAAGAAAGAGAGAGAGAGAGAGTCATAGACTCATAGTTGATGATTTTTGTTTGTCACACGTACCTAACCTATTGCAGACCGTACAAAACCTTTACTGGACAACCATTCATCTTTATTCAAATAGCATAAATGAAGAATGATGCTTCTCACACACACCCACCGTTTTCAATCGGCTGATTCGCATCCGCTTGTCATACAGTCACGTCATCGTACATAAGCCAGACAGTAGACTTCAGCTGCACCTAAACTATGGGTGCGTACTGATACTTAACAGCAAAAGGCCTTAAGAACCTTCAAGTTTCATACAGTAGTAGGCTTTTTGCTTGTGGACATGTATGTAGTACATTATGTTCTGTGGACGTCCTCGTTCACACGACGATTGCATGGCGACACTATTGTTGTTGTTACAACATGTTATTAAAAGAAACTAATTGTTTATTTCACTGTTGATGTTGATATAGTAACATTAACAAACCATGAATCAATATTTGACATTGTTTGATGGATTGTTCCTTATTAGTTTCTTGGATTGTTTTTGTACGCGACAATAGTGGAACGAGTCATAGTCTTAGATTACTTTTACCACCGTATAATGCTAATTTTCATAAGGAAGACAAGTTTGTCACGCTGGAGAAGCCGCGAAAGGGAGAGAATAGACTGGGTCGCCCTGCACCTCCAGCACAACTGTTACATGCAACTCTTCCTCGCCCCAGCTTTATTATACCGGGTGATCAATCCAAATGGGTCAGTAGGGAGAAAACAAAACTTATAAGAGATAGGGAAATCTGTTCCTAGGACCATGGCGTCGATTTTATGGTTAATAAAATTGCATTATTCTGTTTTCATAAATCCCCATACATAACATAACTCAGTCAAAACCGCTGCAAAGAATGTTACAATACGACATGCGATTACTTACAGAATTTTAACCAGGTTCAATTCCCAGTTGTGTATGAGATTTATAAAAAGAATGTAATGCAGTTTCTATTAAATCTAAAATCGACGCCACGGTTCCTAAGAACAAATTTCCCTATCTATAATAGTTTTCGCTTTCTCCCTGCTGACCCATTTGAATTGATCACCCAGTATATCTCTTTCTGTTTAATACTGTAAGAGAGTGAGCGGGGTTTTGATATCGCGCGAAAAGAGTCGCGGCGCGTAGTCGTGCTAGACGGGCTGGTGCGTCGTAGTTACGTAGAGAGTAAAGAAGGGACGCAGCAAAGCACTTGGTTTACTCTTACCTATCCGAGGAAAAAACTACGGTATTTCACCTAACCAATCCACCAATCGAATCCACACAGCCAATCCACAGTTACGCCCAATGTTTACGCTCAACGTTACCACCCGATTCAACGTGACAATCGGCCGTAAAACCGATTGTATATTCAATGTACCGTTCCACCAAACGGAAGCTGAGCGAGTCGACCACGGCGAGGATGTACTGCTGATTATTCCTCGGCTGTGCTTTGACCTTCATTGGAATTCCATTCACGGACTGACTGGTGCCCGGCGAAGGAATTCTATGGACGAGCGGCTAATCCGACACAAAGTGACAGACTTAAATGATCACGTTTTAATGATATTAAAGTTTAACATAAAAGTACCGATATAGCGCCGTATTATCGATTCATATCCTTTTCTTTCTATATGTTATAATAATAAACGACGACAGATACCTACTTCTCCGTCAAAAGTAGACACCATTTTAAATTTTGTCTTTTTAGGTGTTTTGTTTTTGGCAAAACATAACGCTGGCAAAACATAACGCTGAGTACAACTGTGACACACGACTCTTTCTCAGGCTCTTTCTTTTTTAATATCACCTATCTCTTTCTTCGTAGTAATGTGAGAGAGTGACGGACGATGCTTTGTCGAGTGACAAGAGTTGCGAAGCATAGTTGTGCTGGACGGGAAACACACGCTCAGGATCTGTATACAAATACGTTTGTCGTTTCCAATACATTTCTCGGGGAATATGTTTTTTTATTTTGCTCTGTATAATATATAGTTTTATTTCAGTGTTGGATATCACGAATGATACCTAGAACTGTAAGTTTCAAAGTTTGTATACAGGGGTCGGTTGTGAGCACTCGTTGTATGCATTGCGGTCTAGTTCAGAATTCTGCGCAACTTGTGCTCACTTATTTTATTACTCCCCAGGTACCGTTATTTACATAACTGAACCTCTGTAGTGTAGCTCCGTAGATCCATTTGAAAAATTGTCAAGATAAAATTACCAGCCCGTCAAAGACTTCCAGTCACGAACAAATCTATAGCGAACTTTCTCCTTCTATTTAACACGCATGACATTACTAGTTTCATTCCTAATAACTCTACGCACATACCAATTTGTAAAACAGCATATAATACGGCAGCATACATGTACGCATTAAGATATACAATAAGGGCATACGGTACCTTTATCTGAATACTAGCAAAACAGGCTTTATTTTCTCCTCTTTAGGATTTAGTTTGTGGTCATGATCGATTCTCGTAGTGGTAATTGGTGCAATTTGCGAAGCTAGTGAAATCGGGTCAGCTAATTTTAAAGAGATAATTTGCGGAATCCACTTCGCGTGAGAACACTGCAATCCGTTGGTCCTTAGTCCCTACTAATTTATCTACTATTTTACGATACGTGACCGTCGAAACAAACACACTACTAAAATTATCCTGCGGCTTTGTTAAGGTGAAAAAATGGGACCTTTTATTTGTATTGTATATTTTCTACAATTTCAGGTCCTTAAATGCCTAAATCTATAAATATGTTTAAACTATTTTGACGTAATATGAAGACAAACTTATTCAAACGCTGACGCTACTGTTTAAAATGATTCGTCCACATATAGCTTATGAATAGTATATGAATGTAAATTGACTACTACTAATATGGAAATAAACCACATACTGAATGATTCTATTTATATGTGACAGTGTTTAGTAAAAGGTCCATTGTTCGGTTTTCCATAAGGACGCGTAGACAGTTATTGGTATAATGATTTATTTATTTATTTATTTTATTTATGATGCAAACAAACGTTTTCCAATTTTTGACCCTCTACTCTCTTGTGAGGTTCCACGGGCCAGTAGAGAGTATGAAGTATTCTCTCCTCACGGGGCATCATCGGGTAGGTATTAGTTTCAAAACTCAAAGCTTTGGGGACTATTTTTGAATTGCTATCCTGCTACTCCCTTTCATCTCCATGGAAACCCGAACAATAGGGCCTATTACTAAACACTGTCACAATTTTTTTAAATGTATATCGAAGTTAACATAGCCATATTACGATTCTCACTACTTATGCACATTTCTGCTGTGCAAATACTAAATGACGTAACTTGGTGTGTAATACATAGCAGTTACTATTTTCACACTACGAAGGACATGTTTGTAATTGTAGATAATTAACGTATTGTTTTCTCTTGTCTGCAGCAAAACGAAGGAGCGGACAATCAGGTAGAATTCAGAGAATTTGTGTTTTGTGTTCGTTTTGTTAGTTGTGTTGTTTTTAGTGCAGTTGACATTTATGTTGGTAGTGGTATTATACATTACTTGAGCACAGTACGCGATAATATGAGTGGTGAAGCGTCAATTGATCTTGGTTTACGCCGGTACGGCTAATCACAGACATTTGGGTACCAATTCCAGTACCATTTATGTGAAAATAGACCTGGTCTTACCTCTACCTGAAAAATAGATACAAATATGTGACGCTTCACCTCTGCATCTTACCCACCTTAGTCTTTGTTTGTTCCATTTTTCATATTCCCTTTAGCAGATCCCACTTTCAGTTATTTATTTGAGGTAGTATGCACCTAAGATCTCATAGATATCTATACAAACCGGGCCACGACTTCGATCTCAGCGACGAGCGGCGCGGTGTGGGAACAAATTGATCAAGCAACGGCGCGCGGTGACTCCATACATCACTATATGCTTTTGTTTCTACCGCTGCCGCTGCTGGTCGCGCGTCGTGGCCAGGCCGATACCCTTCCAATGTTGAATGCCACATGTAGATTTTCCGTTTATCCCCTGTATAGATCAGTCGCTGACACCAAGAAGTACTTAGATTTCATGTGGTTCAATCTATTTGTCACCCGGACCAACCCTATAAGGTTTGCGGTGAGGGAGCGTACTACGTACTTTACTCGTATTCAAGACATGCATACCGCGTTGACCTATCTCACTGAAACTTACCTAACTTTATGAAAGCATGCACTTGATTCTTCTCTTATCATATTGAAACTCTTTATGATAGTAGATTATCAAGACGACATTTTACAGTTATATTTTTGGCAATTTTAGTTTGAACATCTGGTGTCTATCCTTCTATTTCTTTTGTGGTTTGGTGAAAATGTGTCCGGTTTTTTTTTACTAATATGGTAACGAGACATGCACGTTGCAAAAAATAACTATCTATATCTATTGACGGTGTCTCATCTGATTGAATCTGTCCGTCTAGCACAACTTCGCGACTTTTATCGCGCGGCATAACGTCACCTGTCACTCTCTCACAGTACGGCACAGAAAGAGATAGGTAATGCCTCGCGCGAGAAAGAGTCGCGTATCACAGTTGTGCTAGAGGTGCCTTTCAGTAATTTCTTTGAAGCGAAATCCTTAATTCATTAGAGTCGGTGAACTCGTAAATCTTTAATAAGCGCCCATTCAGTTTTTACGCGGCTCCACCTTGCTACTTAGTCTGAAGCTTATTAACCGAAACACGCGATAGAATACGTAGTGATTACTCTCCTTGTTGTAGTATTCGACTTTTAACTTCTACAAAGTCCCTTTTTACCAGAACATCTACTTTCTACGGATGCGTGAGTGCTTCCTGGAAGTGTAGAAAGTCCAAGAATCCACTATCAATACTTTTGTATTCAAGCCAAGTAAAAAAGTATTCCTCGGTCCACCTTGTTGGAGGCCTTCCAACGCTGCGTCAACGGTCCGCGGTCGCCACTCAAGAACCTTTCTGCCCCAACGGCCATCGATTCTACGAGCAATATGCCCCGCCCACTGCCACTTAAGTTTGGCGACTGTCTGAGCTATATCTACAACGTTGGTTCTCTGGCGTATCTCGTCATTTCGAATTCGATCCCGCAAGGAAATTCCGAGCATAGCTCGCTCCATTGCCCTCTGGTTAAGATCTCGGGTAGAAATTGGATGAGGGCGGCGCAAGATCGATCGTTGTGGAGAATTTTGGGGGAGGCCTTTGTCCAGCCAGTAGACGTCTATCGGCTGATATGATGATGATGATGATGAAAAAAGTATTCGGTCTAATAATTTTGTTAGAAGCACGAAAAAGAAGACGTCACGCGCCTGATATCTGGTGGAATGCCACTAAACAGAACTATTGACTACCATCCCCTTAATCTTTTTTGTCTCCAAGATATCGATGTTGAATAACTTTTATACCATTTAACCGTAGACAAACATCTGATCCCAAATTTCACGGGAATCATAACAATCATCGCCTTTTTTCCACTGCCTGTAGTAAAATCGACACGTAACTATGTGCATAAATATTGAAGTTTCGTTTTGTATAATCCTTTCGGAAGCTTGTGGTGCGGTGTAAGAGAAGTGTGAACAAGATACTAATTAAATTAGAATATATTTTCAAAGGCGACTCGAAGAGAAAACGTGACATCTGTGGTGTACTAATAATATTGACGAGTAACCTGCCTGTAAATAGAACAAAAATCTAGAGAAAATCTGCTCTATTGATACTACAATTACGTGTATACCTACAATTCTTCATTTCCCTTTACTTATATTATATTGTAACAAGGCAAGTTTTATCACCGTATAAACACAATGAAACTTAAGACTACGCAAACTTGAAATTGGGAACCCTCTGTTCTAAGAACATGACCAGACCACACTACACGTATGAATAATTTGCTATTTCGAACAGCTGTTCACAGCGAGCGCGACACACCTGCACGAGCGCCGCTCGCACCCGCCCGACTCCGGCTTCAGCGAGCCCGCCAACAACAACATCAGCGAGGACAACAACAATGGCCCCATATCGCTCCGGGAGATGCAGAACATCGCCAACAACAATGCGGCAGCGTACATTGTCAGCGAGAACGAGGAGAGGAACAGAGTCAGCCGGGAATCTGTTGTGGAGTTCGAGCCGCTGCCCACTGGGATCAGAGTCGCTGATCCTTTGGAGAGATGCGTCGATTGGTTCGGTGAGTAGCTGACCTGTTACCTTATAGTTTCATTCAAGATGCAGCAGTCATTTATACTGCGCAGGAAAATCGCCAGCGTTTTACGTGAATTAAGTTATACTTAGACATACGCGACGTCCCCACGGACAGAGGGTCCCAACTCCGAACGGAATAAAATCGTATACGGAGCTGAGACCACTGTTGTTATACTTGAGGTGACTTTGTATCATATAGGTGTCGGTAGTGTCGGAGGGCACTTCTAATAACGACACACGTCACGACAATGATGTGTGGAGCAGTTTTACGCCAGTGGAGAAGTTCCATCAGCCTTCCATTGGAATCACAGCCATGGATGCGCAAAAATACTTCAAGTAGTTCTTTAAGTGATTTAGGTAAGAGGCATCGCATCTCTACCGAAACAGACCAAGACTTGTTTAGCGTAAATTAGGTTGGATCGAAAGGTAGTTGCATTCCTAAGTGTGTTATTCTGTTAAAATTCCTACATCTATTCCGTCATAGAAACACGCTGTTATTGTACAGGGTTTAATACAATCAACAGAATAAAGGCTCCACTATTGTAGTGTAAAAACTCATCTATATTTCTTTCACTTCAGGAGACGAGGATTTTCCTCGGAGCCGCCTGCAATATCTGCGGGAGATCGGGCGCGGGTGGTTCGGCCGGGTGAGTCAATAACAACAGGCGATTCGTTTAATTCTTGCTCCCCTATTGACACGAGGGCCACGAGGCTACATCGGGAGTTATTGTAGCAAGCTCGTGGCGCTTGCGTTTATTGGCGATTTCAATTTTAATTTGAACGAGAGGTTGTGTTTGATAGTGGATATTGGAACGTTGCAGGTTTTGTTTTAGATAGCGAATATGTATGGCATAGAGTTGGGTTAACTAGTTGGTTTGGTATGATTTTTAGACGCAACCTTTGTGATGGTCTATGACGGAAGCAAACGAAGTTTGAGCGCCTCCTTTTCTTTAATTTAAAAACAAGTCGTCACAACGTTTCTTAATAGAATATTTTTATAGATTCGGGTTGACATTTTTATTTTTATTGATAATGATAGCTCAGTTGGGAGAGCACTACGCCGGAAACGTAGGGTGGCAGGCTCGAGTCCTGCTTACATTGCAGTGGATCACATAACATTTTTCTTTCATAATTTACCTTTGTGTCAATATTTATAAAGTCGTCACAATTAACTATTACAAAATAAATGATTATGTATAGTTGCGTCGATATAATAATCGCAGATAAACCGTCTCTAACAAGCATCGTTTATATAAAATTTAGATCTTGACAGCAAGCTTCCTCATTTTATAGGTAGTGGAAGGTGAAATCGAAGATGAAGGCACAACAACGACGGTGGCAGTCAAGATACTGAACCAGAACGCGAGCCTGGAGGACAAGGCGCGGTTCCTGGACGAAGCGCGCCTCTACCGGGACGCGAGCCACGAGAATGTGCTGGCGTTTGTGGCGAGCTGTCTGCAAGAAGATCCTTGGATACTCATATTTGAGCTGTGCTCCACAGTAAGTATGATATTGCCTGGTGACAGCCAAAACTCAGTGAAACTTCTATCCACTGCTCTTCGAAACCTTACATCGTGTTTCTAGATAGGTACTGAGATACGAGCTTTATTTTAAGTAGGTTACTTAGTGAGTTTTGGTTGTCAACAGAACAGACGCATTATCTGTTATCCTAACTGATAGCAGTGCTTTGGAATCCAAATAACTAAATTTCCATTGATCTCTCTATTTTAGAACTTTAGAGCACCCTTGTTACTATTGTAGGAAACAAGTGAAATAAATTATACTTGGCGAAGTAGTTCTTTGAAACCATGCCACTATCAAGATGTCAATCAAGTTGCTTTTCCCCATCGAGGCGTATCTACCGGGATGGAAGCCATGACAATTATTCATATTTATGTACGATATTAAATCTGAAACTTGTGTTGTCCAGGACCTCCAAACATATTTGGCAGCAAACCGTCCAAAGATGGCAGCACTGAACGAGAGTGGTGTTCCGCTGCGACTCGTGTGTGACGTAACTTCCGCCCTTTCTTACCTGCACTCCAGGGGAGAAACCTATGGGTAAGTATTTTTTTCTACTCCAGTACTTTTTCCTATCATTAATATAGTTACTAACTCTAATATAAAGACAAATTATGAAAGTCTGTAAAAGTCTATACTCTATTGCCCAAAAAAACACTGCTAAACGATGTTATAATGTCGCCAAAAAAGCATCACTTAGTACAACAGATTACAAGATAAACAGCTGCATTCACACAATTTGCAATTTAAAAAAAAAGCCTATTGTACTAAGGCATTCCTGCGCTGCCAACTTAAAAAAAAGTTATGCATGGATGTTTAGTAGGTATAGTGAACGTATACCTTTATGTATAAGTTCATATTTTTTTGACAGATTGACGTCAATAAAAAATAAAGTTATCAGACTATTTTTTTTTTTTTGCTTCCGGTTCGTGTCCCAAGATGGCCGCATGCGTTTAAGTTTAGTTGTTCATTATTTATTCATTTTAGTTGTTCAATGTGTAGTATTGATAGCGTATTGTGCAGTGATCTAACGTATGAGTGAATAGCTAATGAAGAATTCAACTTGAAGCGTTCATAGCCCTTCCTGGGTCAAGGCCCGATAGTCCGCGTGGTTTTTTGTAAATCGCTATCACTTTACAAAAAGCAAAACCTCACCGAACAACGGCATGCTCTACGAGCAAACTTGAAATTGGCGAAATCATCATTAACCTGATGGAAGCCATATTTTAAAATTAGAATTAGACTATTTTTTTTTAATTTTGTTGATTCCGTTGTAATTATTTTCTTTATTGTTTATTTGCATTTTATTTATGAAATGTCGAGTCGTAGAAAAAGTATTGTATGCAACGTTGTATAAGTAGATCAAAAAACGCTCGTGGCATCTTTCTTACGATGTTCGCTACGCTCACATCGTAACCCATGCCACTCGCGTTTTTTGCCCCCTCTTATACAACGGTTGCATAATAGTAGTTTATGTGACTGTACATAATGAAGGGTATTAAACACGAGTGTGGGTTTATGAAACGCGCCGAAGGCAAGTTTCATAATAACATCACACGAGTGTTTTAATGCCTAATTATGTACAGTTACATACACTATTTTATCTAGCCACATATCATAGGCCTCCATGATGCATTCAGGAGTCGCACATTACGACAAATATTACCCGGTAATGGCGGTAATGAAGTTTTCTGGCAGCTGTCATAGTTTTTTTTTAATTCAGAGACAAACTAGAGTTGGCCCCAACTATCATATCGTTCGATATCTTTACGTGCGACATTTGTCAAATTTGATGCAAATTGACAATTCATTTCGAACTAAACGTCATCTCGACTGATATTAGAATAGAGTTCAAATCAAATTTCTTTGTTTTTCAAAGATGTTCGAAATTTGAATAAATAATATTATCGAAATCGATGTTATTATTTAGCAATAATAACATTTTCACAGATAAGAAATTTGTTCTAATAAAACAGTCTACTTTTATGGTGCTCATAATGTGCGGTTCTTGAACGAATCATGGCGGGTTTATGATATTTGGATAGATAAAATACTATTACGTCACTGTTAGTTAAATCTGGTAAACTTGTCGTATAGGGATAAGATGGAATGCTCCGAGTTCGTACGTATGCCCTAAAATTTCCTCTTATTTATTAGTACATTAAGGTAAACGTCCCTGTGCTCGACACGCTAATGCCTAATAGTCGACACCATGTCACCTCTATTGCTAGATATAACATTCAAGATGGCAACTATTGGGACAGTGTCGAGCACAGGGACGCTTACCTTATATTATGTCTACTTAGTTCTACCAAATATTAGTTTCTGGTTGCCGGCTAGAGAATGCCTTATGGCATTCAGTCTTCCATTTATACCTACTGTTTTGTACTTTGCAATAGTTTAAATCCCACTATTATTATAAAGGGGAAAGTTTGTGTTTATCTGTATGTTTGTCTCTTCTTCAGGTTTAAACGAATGGAGCAATTTTGATACATTTTGGTAGCTGACATCCTGGATTAACACATAGGCTACTTTTTATCCCGAAATGCAGTGCTCCCACCGCGGGTAACACCGCGCGGCGCAGCTAGTCAATAAATAAATATAAGAGGATATTGTAGGGAGTTGATAAACCATGATACATTTGTTCCACAGAGAGCTCAGCACCAGGAACGTGATGGTGCGTGGCTCAGAGGACGCAGCGCGGGCCGTGCTCGGACACTACGGTCTGGATCCGCGGCAGCCCGAAGATAACTCCCCGGAGCACACGGTAAGCACCACCAACAGCTCTTGTGCCCATGTCGTAAGTCAGGTTAAACCGGTTTAGCCGGTGCCTGTGTTTTATACACCCACGGATGGACGGAACACGGATCATATTCCCGTTTGTGGATTTGCGCTTTTCCACTACCTGGTACACAGTTATGTATATTCTAATAGAGATCGCACTAATATTATAAAGGCGACAGTTTGTGAGTGTATTTGTTACTTGTTCACGCTCAGACGGCTGGACCAATATCGAAAAAATTCGGCATGGAAGTGGCTGAGGCCCTCGATTAACACATAGGCTACTTTTTATCCCGGAAATAATTTAGTTTTCCCGTGGGACGAGCTGGTAATATCGCGGGCCGCAGCTAGTCCTATTATACAATTTTGATGATGAAAATGTATTAGTATTTAGAGAAAATTCGTGCTTGTTATACAAAAAAATATTAATAGAATGGTGTGAGCTAGTTACGTCTGGTATAAGCTCGTAAATCGCCAAAGTAAGGCTTCAACGACTTTAATACACATGTGTCTTCCATTCACGTGTACATTTTTAAGCTAGCGTAGTCTTTTCGGTGACGTAACATTATACAACAAAACAAATATTGCCTTTTTTAGATGTTTCAGGCTTATTACCCCTACGTCTCCGTTCAAAGTTGACGACGCGGTTTGCGTAGTTTGTAGTGCACCTGCCTTCTGAACCGGCGGTTCTGGGTTCGAATCCCGGCCGAGAAAATATTTCTGTGATGAACTCGAATATTTGTTCCTGGGTCATGGATGTTATCTATATATGTATTTTATATTATGTATATCGTTGTCTGGTACCCATAATATAAGTTTTGCGTAGTTTTGGGACTAAGTTGATTTATGTAAGATTGCCCCTAATATTTATTTATTAATTTTAATGTATATTTGTACATTTGTTTAGTGTTGTCTCAAATTCCCTCACACAATGATCTACCCCAGTGTTCCACAATCTTTTGCGTTCAAGATGCACATAGGAAGTCGGTGAATAGTGTACGTATAATAACGGTGTGATGTGTGTGCAGCCCGCGACAGACATAGCGGCGCTGGGCTCGCTGCTGCGCGACGTGTGCTCGTGGGGCGCCGCGCCGCCGCTGCCCGACTGCCCCTATCGAGAACATGTGTGAGTATATACAACCATACGTCTACCTATGTGTGGGCAGCCCGCGACAGACATAGCGGCGCTGGGCTCGCTGCTGCGCGACGTGTGCTCGTGGGGCGCCGCGCCGCCGCTGCCCGACTGCCCCTATCGAGAACATGTGTGAGTATATACAACCATACGTCTACCTATGTGTGGGCAGCCCGCGACGGACATAGCGGCGCTGGGCTCGCTGCTGCGCGACGTGTGCTCGTGGGGCGCCGCGCCGCCGCTGCCCGACTGCCCCTATCGAGAACATGTGTGAGTATATACAACCATACGTCTACCTATGTGTGGGCAGCCCGCGACAGACATAGCGGCGCTGGGCTCGCTGCTGCGCGACGTGTGCTCGTGGGGCGCCGCGCCGCCGCTGCCCGACTGCCCCTATCGAGAACATGTGTGAGTATATACAACCATACGTCTACCTATGTGTGGGCAGCCCGCGACAGACATAGCGGCGCTGGGCTCGCTGCTGCGCGACGTGTGCTCGTGGGGCGCCGCGCCGCCGCTGCCCGACTGCCCCTATCGAGAACATGTGTGAGTATATACAACCATACGTCTACCTATGTGTGGGCAGCCCGCGACGGACATAGCGGCGCTGGGCTCGCTGCTGCGCGACGTGTGCTCGTGGGGCGCCGCGCCGCCGCTGCCCGACTGCCCCTATCGAGAACATGTGTGAGTATATACAACCATACGTCTACCTATGTGTGGGCAGCCCGCGACAGACATAGCGGCGCTGGGCTCGCTGCTGCGCGACGTGTGCTCGTGGGGCGCCGCGCCGCCGCTGCCCGACTGCCCCTATCGAGAACATGTGTGAGTATATACAACCATACGTCTACCTATGTGTGGGCAGCCCGCGACAGACATAGCGGCGCTGGGCTCGCTGCTGCGCGACGTGTGCTCGTGGGGCGCCGCGCCGCCGCTGCCCGACTGCCCCTATCGAGAACATGTGTGAGTATATACAACCATACGTCTACCTATGTGTGGGCAGCCCGCGACAGACATAGCGGCGCTGGGCTCGCTGCTGCGCGACGTGTGCTCGTGGGGCGCCGCGCCGCCGCTGCCCGACTGCCCCTATCGAGAACATGTGTGAGTATATACAACCATACGTCTACCTATGTGTGGGCAGCCCGCGACGGACATAGCGGCGCTGGGCTCGCTGCTGCGCGACGTGTGCTCGTGGGGCGCCGCGCCGCCGCTGCCCGACTGCCCCTATCGAGAACATGTGTGAGTATATACAACCATACGTCTACCTATGTGTGGGCAGCCCGCGACGGACATAGCGGCGCTGGGCTCGCTGCTGCGCGACGTGTGCTCGTGGGGCGCCGCGCCGCCGCTGCCCGACTGCCCCTATCGAGAACATGTGTGAGTATATACAACCATACGTCTACCTATGTGTGGGCAGCCCGCGACGGACATAGCGGCGCTGGGCTCGCTGCTGCGCGACGTGTGCTCGTGGGGCGCCGCGCCGCCGCTGCCCGACTGCCCCTATCGAGAACATGTGTGAGTATATACAACCATACGTCTACCTATGTGTGGGCAGCCCGCGACAGACATAGCGGCGCTGGGCTCGCTGCTGCGCGACGTGTGCTCGTGGGGCGCCGCGCCGCCGCTGCCCGACTGCCCCTATCGAGAACATGTGTGAGTATATACAACCATACGTCTACCTATGTGTGGGCAGCCCGCGACAGACATAGCGGCGCTGGGCTCGCTGCTGCGCGACGTGTGCTCGTGGGGCGCCGCGCCGCCGCTGCCCGACTGCCCCTATCGAGAACATGTGTGAGTATATACAACCATACGTCTACCTATGTGTGGGCAGCCCGCGACAGACATAGCGGCGCTGGGCTCGCTGCTGCGCGACGTGTGCTCGTGGGGCGCCGCGCCGCCGCTGCCCGACTGCCCCTATCGAGAACATGTGTGAGTATATACAACCATACGTCTACCTATGTGTGGGCAGCCCGCGACAGACATAGCGGCGCTGGGCTCGCTGCTGCGCGACGTGTGCTCGTGGGGCGCCGCGCCGCCGCTGCCCGACTGCCCCTATCGAGAACATGTGTGAGTATATACAACCATACGTCTACCTATGTGTGGGCAGCCCGCGACAGACATAGCGGCGCTGGGCTCGCTGCTGCGCGACGTGTGCTCGTGGGGCGCCGCGCCGCCGCTGCCCGACTGCCCCTATCGAGAACATGTGTGAGTATATACAACCATACGTCTACCTATGTGTGGGCAGCCCGCGACAGACATAGCGGCGCTGGGCTCGCTGCTGCGCGACGTGTGCTCGTGGGGCGCCGCGCCGCCGCTGCCCGACTGCCCCTATCGAGAACATGTGTGAGTATATACAACCATACGTCTACCTATGTGTGGGCAGCCCGCGACAGACATAGCGGCGCTGGGCTCGCTGCTGCGCGACGTGTGCTCGTGGGGCGCCGCGCCGCCGCTGCCCGACTGCCCCTATCGAGAACATGTGTGAGTATATACAACCATACGTCTACCTATTCAACTTGTTCAAAAAGCTGTTTACACTCACGTGAAATTTTCAAGAACGGCCCCACATATTTTGAACCCGTACGGAGCTCTTCATCAGGTACTGCTACCCGTACAGCGGCGCGGCAGCTTCGTCACTAATTCTTTGATCAACTCTCCGCTCTAATAGCTGATTAAGAGCTCTGTACGAGTTCGAAACATGTAAGGCCGTTCCTGACAATTTCACTTGAGTGTAAACCGTTTGTCTACCTATTAACGAAAACTCTCGGTTTTTCACAGCGTTAGAAAAAAAAGCAATGTCACATTCGGGGACATCGATACGATCGAACTTCTTGTATCATTCTTATTTCGTTATCGAGCTTGTAACTCGCCCGATTTCTCTCCAACTTTACTTGATTTAACATTTTGCCTGTCATTTTTAAGATGAATCAGAATTGAAAACTGGATAGATTTATATAATCAACTCATCCTCTTCCAATTAGATTACAGTACTGCATAATTTTAAACGATTGTATATTCTTCCATAGAAACCAAGTGATGCAGCTGTGCTGGAACGCGAACCCCAACGAGCGGCCCACGTCGGCCCAAGTGCATGCGCTCCTCGAACACCTGTACCTGTCCCAGCTGCAGAACCACGATGACGGCCCGCAAGCCAGCACCAGCGACTTCGAGGAGCGCTGGCAGCGTCTCAAGCCCAACACCATCCCCAAGGTCGACGAGCACGTCGCCATCGTCCACGCCCCGTCCACCTCCATGGCCTCCCGTTTCACTGGCTCTGAAGAATTCGACGTCCCCACCGTCCGAGACTCGCTCAGCGTCGATATGGACACTGCCGTCTCTCGATCCAGCAGCATCATGTCCGACAAAGACCCATTATCCATCCAAATTAAATCGGAAAGCATGACCAACCTCCACGGCTCGCTGGAGGACGTTCGGAACATATATCTCACGCACAACGAGCAGGCGGTGCTGGAGTGTCATCAGGCCAATCCGATCGAAGACAAGGAGGATCGCTCGGACGCCTCGGTCGATCCGTGGCTGAAGGACATCATTGCGGGCAGTCAGGACGACGTCAGCTATTACAAGGATGTCAGCGATGTCATAAAGAATTTAGATAACATTCTCAATTCGGAGAAGACGTCCAGCTCGGAGTCAAGCCACCAGGCAAGCCCGTCGAGGGACAATTTGAGCTTGGACTGCAAAAAAGATTATCCGATGCAGTCGAGTATGGTCAAATCGCCAGGTATCACTAACTTCCAGAACATTCTAGAGGTCGATTTTGAAGATAAGTCGCCAGAAAAGAAACAAGAAGAGGAAGAAGATAGGGATACTATAGGCACGCTCAGTCACTCCTTCGAACGACATGGCGACACCACCAGTCAACAGACGCTGGAAAACTTGACTCCGGACACTCCCATAAGGGATTTGGAATTACCGTGTGATGACAGAATAAATGCGGAAATGCAAAATAAACTACATACGGTTGAAAAATGTGAAGAAGTCCGAGTCGACGTAGTATTGCCAAAAGAAAATAAAATAGATAATAGTAATAGTGTAGTAACTGATTTATGTATAGCGCCAATGCATAGTGTTAATGATGTTAAGAATGTGTATGTGAATGAAGACTGCCAAACGCCGAGTGATAGTAACTTAACTGATATAGTGAGTGATAAGGAAACAGTGGAAGCTAAGTCAATAAGCGAGGTTAAAGATAATGATCCTGTTTGTGAAAGCGTAGAGGAAGTAATTACTAAGACTGTTCAGAGTTTGGAACAAAACGTGCCAGTGAATGTACAAAATAAAGAGATCTTGCCTGTATTCCCTGAGATAGTTGAAAATAATAAAATAGCAGATCTGTTACCCAACGCTCCACTAGAAGATAATCATGCAATTGTCTCAGGACCAGAAACAACTAGCACAAATAGTCAAAAAGAAATAAATAATGATCTCATTACACCTGCAAAAAGTACAACTGATAGTAAAATTACACCAGTAGATATGGTAGCCCTGGAAACTAAAACACCAGCTCCTGAAACTGAACAACTAGAGAATGTTAATCATGCGACGTTTGAACGTCCTCCTAGAATAGAAGAATCTAAACAAGGTGACACACCTATACCGACTTTTGACATGAAAGAAGAATCTTGGCCTGAATCAGTACAAAGTGAACCCTTCCGGGCCACTCCCGCCATGAGCGCTATATTCGCTAAAAGCAATATTGAAAACAATATTGTAACAGTTCCTGTGTCAATTACGGAAGCAAATGTGGCCGCGTCTAAGAGCCCTGAAGAAAATCTTGCGGGATCTGTAGATAAAGAAATATTGAAAACTAATATTCTAAGCAATGTAACAACACCTACACTGATTTTATCAGAAGTGCAAGATGATATACAAATCTCGACAGATTTTGGAAAGGTTCCTGAAGGGTTTGTTGACAAAATAATAAAAGAAGCTGAGACTGCTGCACTGCATAGCATTGAAATCAGTCATACGAAAGCATCAGTACCTGAAGCATTAATTATTCCTAAAACAGACGTATTGAATGTATTTATTGAACATGAAATTAAATCATCTGAAAGATGCGCTGTAAACAAAGATGCTAATAATTCAAAAGTTGAGCTTGCCATAAATGAATCAAAACAAGAGCGCGTTGAGCAAGATTCTCCAATTATAATACTCAAGGAAGAGGCAAAAATATCCAACAATAGCAGTTTAGATAATATCACGAAAGAAATCTTGCTTGATGCTTTACAAGATGTACCAAAAGCTATGGAAAAAGCTGACACCCTGGATTTTTTTCAAGGGTTTAAATTAAAGGAGGACCTTACTACTGTTACCAATTTAGAAAGTTCTGTAGTGAAATCGCTCGAACCTGATACGGAAATCCTTGTAACTGAAATAATTCCTGAAATTAGACATAGTGATAGCAAGCAACCGAGTCATGAAGAAAATCGGAATAGCGAGATTGATAACAAACAACATGTAACGATACCACTTGATCAGGAAATCCATGAAATTAAATCGCTTCCAGAACAAAAGGTTACAAACCAACCAAACTATGAAAAGCAACTAAGTAATGAGGTTCTTAGTAAAGACACTGAAACACACGCAGTCATCCCCCAAACGTCACTTGATCTTGAATCGACAGCCAGTGCAGATTCTTCACAGAGTACTTTTCTCATTAAAGATACTGTGAAAGAAGAATCTAAGGCTGCCATACCTGAAAATCACAAAGAGGCTTTACTAGACGAGCCAGTGAAAGAGATAATGGAACCGAAAGTCAATACTCAAGTTATATTAAATACATTTCGTGACTCTGAAAGAGAAGTAGCAGAAAGTCTATCAACTCAAAAACCTGAAGAACCTAGTCGTAATGAAGAAAATAAACTATCAAATGTTACAGAAGAAATTATCCCTAAAGAAAATATTAACGAACAACATGCTCTTCCAAGATCCGAAAACAAAGAAAATATCAATATGCTTAAATCTAACGACAGCACAGCCTATATGAACTTTGCTGATGGCGTACAATCTGAAATCATAGAAAAAGACCCTATGGCTGAAAATGTTAAAGATACCATTAATTCTTGCTTAGAAACTCCAGGAAACGAAAACTGTTCACTAGTCAAGAACGAATCTACTGTGTACTTAGATCTGCCGACTGTGATACAAAATACTGATGACTTCTTACACGCGGAAAGACAAGTTAGTAGCCAAGTCAATGAGAAAGACCCTCTATGTTCGAGCACACCTAAAAGCGAATTGGATGATATTTCCAACTCAATAGAAGAGAAATCCGATGCGTTTTCCGAAACTAAAGTCCCCAATTATGGCCCAGGAGTAACTCTAACTAAATTAGAACAACAGTGTGTACCAGACTTTCTGAGCCCATTTGATTCGCCCACCAAAAGTCACCCCACCGACACATACGATGAAAACAGCTCAGTAGTTCTGGGCCCTTTTGAGAACTGCACCATGGAACTATTTAAAGGTCTCAAATCAGGTGCAGACTTAGGTAATATACCTAAAGAGGAGATGTTAGCTTTCTCGTCGAATTTCAGCGAAATTAATCTCGAAACGCCCTCGCCACTACGCGACGGTAACTTTCTAAACGAGGTGCCAGACATTATTCACGATGATATACAATTCGATGACATATCTAGTGAACCTAAGGATGAAGTAGATCCTAAGACTGACGTTAGCGACCCCACTGATCAGTCTCTCACTGAGAAAAAAGTGTCTCCCTCCACACCGCCCAATTCTCCAGGGTATTTTCTAGCCTCAACATCGCAACAGAAGTATCTAGTCGACATAGATTTGAACCAACCGACCGAGCCTGCTCCTGTTGAGTCAGATTCGGGTTTAAGCTCCTTGCATAAGGAGATCGAACTGAACCAAATAGAGTTGCAAATCACTTCGAAACTTGCGATGGCGGAGAACGAAAATAATTTGAATATAGAATATTCTGGGCCTTTGACCGTTGAAGGTTTAGTGCAGAATGATTTAGTGAGGGAAGAGGAATCGGCCCCTGAGACGTTTCTAGCGGGGAACGGAGGGAATATTGACGACGTCCGAGAGATGTTCACGTTAGATGAAGATTGTGTCAATGCGCTGAGAAATGAGTTGGAGCTGAAGCTACCCTTAGCACAGGTGAGTCGTCGTTTAATTTTTTACGTTAAGATACTACAGTTTTCTTTCTTCGGCATACCCAATACAGAAGAAATATCACACTAATATTATAAAGGCGAAAGTTTGTTAGTGTGCAGTGTGTTTGTATGATTGTTACTTCTTCACTCTCAAATGGTTAGACCAATATTCATAAAATTCGGTATGGAGATCAAAGAGAAAAAATCCAGTGTGCCCGGAGGATGAGCGTACCACCACGGAGCCCAGCTAGTAGACAAATTAATTCTTTTACGCATACGGTTACATGTGTGTGGAATTTGTATAATTGAAATTCGTGGCCCACGAATCTATTGGTAAAAATCAATCTGTGTACGGGTAACTGACATTTAGCCGACCTGACCATCGGTGGTCCAGCCTTTGAATACTCCTTCTCGTTTGTAGGTGGCGGCGATAGAGCCGGCGTGCCCGACGGAGAGCCCGGAGAGCGGGGCGTGGAGCGGCGCGCTGCCGCCGCCGCCCGAGCTGGTGCTGAGCTACCCCGGCGCGCTCAGCCCCATCGCCGAGGAGACCGGCCCGCAGCTCTCCGCCTACGAGAACGACGCGCTGTGTGAGTGCCGAGCTCTTCTGTTCTCTCAACCTTTGTCGGGGGTTCCACTCCTCGAAGCGACGTCAGGGCTACTGAAGTTCGGAACACCTGATGCGTGGATAGAGGGAAGGCAGTGGATAGAGTGGATACCCTCCTGAATTACCGACACCCTCTGCTGCAGCTCGCAACCACATCTCTGAATCTAATTGGTTGATTGGTTCGGAGACTTGTAATCTACTAGCACCTCTACCACAAGTTTGACACGCGACTCTTTCTCGCACGAAATATACTACCTATCCCCTTCTGTACAGTATCGTGAGAGAGTGACGGGTGATGCTATGTCGCACGTCATGAGTCGCGAACCATAGTTGTGCTAGACGGGCTGGTTACTTTTTACAAAAAAACAAGTAAGCACATATGAATTCTAACTAATATAATTTCTTACCGTTGTAGGGAACGCATCACAACGCACGGACTCCTCGGAAAGTTATCCGGAGCCATGCAACAATTCTACAGAGGAGCCCACAGAATTGCCCACAGGTCTACCCAGCGGTCACGACACGTACAGCCTGCCCGGGGGCAACCACACCTACACCGTGCAAGGCACCAGCTCCAAGGAGTAAGTAATCCAACGTAATGGCCTCTTGCACTCTTCGGTGACCTAGCCTGAGCCATGCCACAACTTGGTGCCTCAACTTTATGGTATCTGATAACAGAGTCGAAATAATTTATTTGACTTGATCTGGGGCTAGCAGCCTCGACTTCTCTTACGATTGACACGTCGACAGTAAATGAGTGTGAGTGAGTCGCATTTAGCAGCTATTCGCGACTTCATTTTTTCAGGATAGATAGAACGTTGCCATTAGTAATTGTCTTAATTTCTTAGTGTGACTGTTTTCTCGATATTTTTTTTTATTATTATATGCTTGTTTCCAGGATAACGATGAGCGCCGATAGCCTAAACGCCAGCCCGGCGAAAACCAACGCCATCGACGACCGGACGTTCACCAAGGACGACGACAAGCCCTGCGAGCGACTCTCGCAGGTGTCGCCCTTCGTGCTCAGCCCCACCACCGACAGCTCCGCGCCCGCCTCCGTCGTCACCGGCGTGTCCACGCTGTCCCGCACCACCGTCCCCACCGACGCCAACATCTCCAAGCCGGAGGAGACCCAGCTCTCCAAAGCGACGAGCATCGACTCTTGGTGCTCGAACGACACGCTGTACAACGTCGAAGAAGCCTTCGACGATCTGGCGTCCGACCCGGAGCTGCCGGCGGACTTCGAGGGCGAGGACGAACTCGACAACAGCGAGAGCAGTCACACGTTAACAGTGAACGACGAGAAGGAGCTCAGCCACGTGTCCACGTACATCGTCCACGACAGCCGCTCCGACGACGACCGCTTCTCGCCCGACTCCATCACGGCCAACGACAACGACAACTACACGTATACGAAAGCGAAGACCGACGCGGTCACGTCGCCTTCAGTGTTAACGAAGTCGGAGGCCAACGATTCGAAAACTCAAACGAAGGATCTCGCGTACGGAACCATGGGATCGGGCCCGTCCTATTCTAATTGCACTACGGAAGTGTTGTCAGCCGATAACGGGTGGATGTTTCCGCATCCAGAGCTAGTGAGACGCTCGCCTATCGATCGTGATGTTGAGATTTCGGCATTGCCACAACCCAAGGATAAATCGGAGCTCGAAAGTAGTCCGCAGCTGGAGAGCGAACCTTGCATCAAGAAAATGGACAGCGTCGAAATATCCTGCCTAGAAGACGATCTGCTAGCGAACGAGACGAGCCCCAAACACAGTCCCGAACGGGCCGAAGTCCACGAGAGTCCCGACTACCACTACGATATGGCGACCGGAGTCACCAGCACCCCTCTCACGGAGGTTCCGTCGGAGGAGAGCGTAGAGCCGGTCACCATGTCGCTGGTGGAGGAAACCAGGACTCCGGAGAATCTACCCAATACCATACCGAACTTTCACTCGTTTCTGTTCTCCGCCGAGTTGCGACCACAGGAGACGCCCACAGCAGTGGAGGGGCATGCTGAACAAACGGAAGTGGTGTTAGAGGACAGCACGCGGCTCGGCTCCGACATTACCCCGTCTTTCATAGAATTCGTCCAAGCCGCCACTTCGAAACCGCAGGAAACGTCGCGCTTGCAATCTAGTCAAAATGGTTCAGATGACTTTGGCCGATTCGAAAACTCCGTGAAGCTCAAGCCTCAGGACCTTTCCGCGAACACCAGCAATGCTCTGATTTTGGCAGAGAAAGAAGCTTCGAGTGTAGAGAACGATTTGATCGGGCCTAGTCAGAGCCGCGAACCGACAACTCTAGTTTTAAGTCCGCCTAGTATTACGAATTTTAAAGAATCTCACGTAGGTAAGATTAATACGGTTATTATTACCGACTTAGAGGAGGATGAGACGGAGCAGCCTCATTCGATTATTATCGCCGAAGTTTCCAATGAAAAAGAGAGTCCGAACAGGACTTTTGATTCTCACCTTTTGGAACTGAATCATACGTACGACTCGCATTCGAGTAGGAGGCACAAAGATGGCGCACTTAAAGAGTGCAACAGTGACAATTCCAGAGACGTAACAGTCAACGGCGTCAACGATGAAAGTCGTGATTTAGAGAAACAAGTTGAAGCAAAATCTCCTGAAGCGAGGCCCGAAGAAACGAAGCAAAATGAACAAACCGTGAACAACGTAGACGCGCCCAAAGACGTCCCAAACGGTTCGGTTGCGAATCTAGTTCACATAAACAATGTTGACATCAAATGCAATGGCAACAGCGAGAAGTTCGCCACCGTCAATTTCATAAACGAATCTTTTGAAGAACTCATGGAAAGTAATGTCGACGATGGTGACCTCAAAGACAGCAAACTCGACGACGAAGTTCTGGAAGATTCCGGAGAGGATAAAACACTCCCTTTAAAAGATTCTCCGGTTGCACCAGCTCCGGAAATGAGTCAAGACGTTAATGGAGTAGAAGAGACAATGGCGGTTGTCACGGAGGATTTTTTACAGAATGAGAAGAAGTTTTGTCAGCTCGACGCCTACCTGCCGCTCCTAAGTGACATTAGATTCACAGGTAAGACTTTTGATTTTCTTAACAGTGGAAATGAAACGTTAAAGAAACAAAAATTGAAATTTTCGGAATTTAAATTTTGCGGCGTGACGTATATTTTCTTGACTTACTTTGACTGCTTCTTTGATGTATTGTATTTTTTCATGGAAATCTGGTTTATACCCTTCCTTAGCTTCTATTTAACTTGCAATGTAACTATGTTTGTTCAGGTGGAATCTTGCAACTCAATTTTAAATCGTCATCTTCATCCGATTGAGCTGAAATTTGCATAAGTACCTTCTTAACTTTGATGAGAATACAATAATACTGTACCATGTGGATGCTCTGATCATGGAGCCGGAAGGTGGCCCTAGAAACTTTGTGATGGATAAAGCAATCTCACCGAGTTTGGGATCTTTAGAATCGTCTCAGTGAGCAATTGACGGATGTTCTAAGAAAAGTACAGTCGGTTATAAAAGCGTGTCACAAAAATGTCATTTTTGTCAAAAACTTTTTGCAGTAAAGATTACATGTATGTGTTTATTTCCATATATGTTCCTATTGTTCCTGTTGTTTCTTAGGAACTGGTTAAATGTTTTGATCACACCATGATAGCTTATCTACTCATCTCAGCGGTTCTGTACCGCTACCGGCCTGATAATTTGCCGAAAAATAACTCTATACTGAGAAACAAATTATGCTATCACTTTATCATTAAATACTAGCACCTGACCTAATCCAAGACGAATACTAGAATCATATCTTTGTAAAAGTTGTTCCGTAACGTCTTGATAACATTATTGATGACAGTCCTGTTCAAAATAAGTATTCAGTATCAGTTTGACTGTCGAAGCATAACCTTTTTTGATATGGGTAATTACGGCTAAATTTAATTTTAAAGTCATGACCATGAGAAACTACTTCATGAAAACTCACGTGTCATGTTTTGATATTTATAATTTTATACCCCAACATACTATTGGTTTATTTAAATTGTCCTTTTAAAATTAGAGGGTTATTTTTCTGAAGCTGTGATAGATTCAGACTTGTTTCAACAAGTTTAATCTTCGTTCTGTGACCGAATGTTGGCTTTTAGTTTTTATGCAGTTATTACACTTTCCTAAATTACTCCCTGACGAGAGAGATGCAGCAATACGAAAGAGTCAGATAGAGTTACCTCCATACGTGTCTCACATATTGCTGCATCCCTCTCGTCAGTAACTAATTTAAGAAAGTGTAATAGCCGCATTACATTGCATAATTTACTATATCATAATTATCATATCATAAAGGCCCAATAAGGCCTAGTTTCCCCTCTGGGTTGGAAGGTCAGATGGCAGTCGCTTGCGTAAAAACTAGTGCCTACGCCAAATCTTGGGATTTAGGTAGCCGACCCCGATTGAGAATTCATTCTCTACAAAAGGGACAAAGGCTAGGAGGATGATGATGATAATTATCATATCATCAATGGTTTAAATCATTTTAAGGTCGCAAATGGTTGTTTGCTGCCGGGGAAAGGCCGACTATGCATAATTATTATGTATTTTTAATTCATCGTATTTTAATATTGACGCCTAGAGTCCCTTAACATCCCTGACAGTATAGGTTAAGAGTATTGTAGTAATGGGACCCTGAGACAGTATACATCTCCCGGTAATGTGTGCTCAGTGATTTGTCTGTTGCATTAATTTACTATTATATTGTTGTGATGTAATTATGATTGTAATTTTATGTTTATTTTTGTTATACAAGGACATAGAATCAGACATGTAAAGGTGCCTTTGAGGCTATCAAAATAAAGATTTGAAATGTTGAACTGTTGTACATTGTAGGACCGGCATCAGAGATCATGAGCACGTCGTTCACGGGCGAGTCGCCGGGCGAGGCGCGCGACTCGCACGACGCCAAGGACTGGGACAGCGACAGCGACTCGCGCTCCACCAACTCGTCCAGCGGGGAGTTCATATGGAAGGTGAGGGTCTATGTGATTATATTACTAAGACTATCGTGAGACATCTTTAATCATTATAACAACGGTTTAATTCACGTAAAAATTTACAGGAACAGCCCGAAGTGTTTTATATAGAGCTCTTCACCAGGGACGCAAGAGCTCCATATGAGTTCCAAACTTGTCGAGCCGTTCCTGACAATTTTCGTATGAATTTAAACTGTATTTATAATGATTAAAAATATTGTGTGTGGCTTGAACTGAATAGTAAACATGGTAAATGTAAATGTCTCAACGTTTGACACTCATGTGATTAAATTTTTATTCAATCTTTGCAACCGACTTTAAAATAGGGGGTTTTCATTTCGACTGTATGTTTTTTGTACGTACTTATGTTACGCAATCATTCCGCCAATTATGAATCGATTTTGATTATTTACCGTTTTTTGAGAAATCCATAAAAAAACAAAATATATGAAAACAAAGTTTAAATAAATACGGTGTTAAGTACTGAGACTACCATGTCAGCTTTTGTTTGTGGAATTCAAGTTTTTTTAACTCCGTTTGCAGTAAGTTCTATAAAGAGTGACGAACTAATAGAAGCAGATGTCTTTGTAGTGATATTAATATATCAATATAACGTAACGTAGAATATATAATTAAATGTCTACAACCCCATGCTTTATATGACTTCCTTAGTTCCAAGCCAAAATTTTGTTTCTGTTATGTATATGTTAAAAAGTTTGTCATCATCCCGTTATTAGTTATAGCCTGACAATTTGGTTGATCACACCGCTACGGCGCCGCAACATATACATGCTGTATGTACAGTGAAGGATACTTATTAAAACTCGTACCTTTCTGACCCTTATTCTCATTGTGACAAGTGTGAAAAAAGCTCATGTTCCAATATCCTTGACTGTACATTATAGCCATATGAAAGCTGTTTGTAGCGGCACTACCCCAGGATTAAACCGTAACTTCTCAGGCCATACCTAATTCTGAGCTAAATAAATTGGTTTCCAGTTTGTAATTGAAACGGAATTTTATCTTTATAGTAAGTACATATTTTGTTCATCAACATGTCATTTAAGAAACAAAGTAATGGCCGAATGTTAACTCCTCTATACCAATTTATATATTTAGACATGTAACAGCTGTTGGCGATAAATAGTAAATATTTGCGACTTTTCACTAATCGCGCGACTGGGTCACTTAAAAAAGTCACGTTATGCGACCTCCCTAAGAGCCTTATCACACTTGCGATTTGCGAGCGAGTTTTCTATACAAATAAGCGACGCGGCGAGCTCGCTGCGTGATCGCCTTCATACAAAAGTCGCTCGCAAATCGCAAGTGTGATAAGGCCGTAAGTAGCCTCTCTTTTACAACCATATCTATACTATTATAAAATAGATTTGTATTGAAAATCAGTTTTCTATGAAGAAGGGTCATGATTTAAGAAAAAAATCTTAATATCGTGATGCAGGATCGTCTTTTGTTTTGAATGGGCGCGCGGCTACATCTGTTGGTCATAATTTCCTTTGTCCTCTCGCCACGCCGAAACGTCTAGACGGATTTTACCAACTTTGGTACAGGGATAGCTGGACATCCAAAGTATCCCATATTATAGGATACTTTTTACCCGTTTAAGGCAAAGAAAAATACGCATATGAAGTTGCGGGCACTTCTAGTTGGAATACAGTTGGTGTTACATTATTGTGCGAAAGATCGCTATGTCTTGCCAGTAGGCAATATAACTGAATCGACGAAATAAATTTAAATTAAAACAATGTCAGCAGGAAATCAGTGACAAATAATGATAATTTATATTACCTATGTGTGCGTGTGTTTTTCGACCCTAACACTATCAAAAGTTTACTATAATATTAATACGCAGCTGTTCATGTCATATAACGCCATAATGTACTGGTTGTGGTTTGCATGTGTGTGAATAATATTGTATATGTGGACGATAGGGCGGCGACGGGCAAGAGACGTCTGTCGTGCCCACCACGCAATTTGACCATGTAAGTGTTTATATACGTATATACTTATAATGTATGCTACAATTAATATATCCATATATCCGTATAATTATTTATTTAATAAGTGTTGCCGTATCTATCCTTTGATGCCTTTTTAGCTAAGAGAACCAATTTGAAAGCAACATTGGCTGCTTTTTTGTCCGAAGACCTAAAATATTCGGTTCAAATGAAATCAACTTTGTATCACACTGATGGTTTAATGTTTCATTACGACGACATATTGATGTAATATCAAACCTCCTAAAATCTATATTTTTCGATCACGTCCAAAAAACTTATTTCAGATATTTTATTACATATAACGCCATCAAAAGGGGTTTTTTTTTTACCTTTCTACTTCAATATTCGTATTTCGCCATCCCGCTTAGGCTCCCAGTCTACTGAAGCGGAACGGAGAAAATGAACCAATCAGGATGCGCTTTTGTGAAGCCCAAAATAAGTACATTTAAATCTGAGGAATGTCATATTTCCTTTCGAAGGACAATTGTGTTTTTCGACGTGATTTTATAATGTGGGATTTGTAGAATTTGTTTAATGGCTATACCTATATTATATAGATATAAAGATCAGCACGCAAAAGTAAAATTAAATTGCGCTCATACGTGGTCCACACCGGGACTCGCAGGTATGTTTGGATTACCGGCCCAAAGTCTTAACCTTTCGACCAGAGACGCACTATACGTACGCTTTCAATTTTCCCATCCGTTATGATCTCAGTACCTATTTTTGCGGATTACTTCTGCGGAATGTGATTGTTCTATTTTACACAGCTCCGCTACAGTGAACTGCCTTACGCTCCCCAGTTTTCAGTCAGATATTTTTTGACACATTTCGAAATAGAGAATTAATTACTAATATTTGACAGCGCGGCTCGACCGGCTCGCCGGGCGCGGGGCGGGCCGGCGGCTCGTCCTCGGGCTCCGGCTCCGGCTCGGAGGGCGACGAGGTGGAGTTCGTGCCGTCCTCGTGGGACTGCCGCGCCGAGCCCGCCAAGTCCTCGCTGCGGAGTCTGCGCCACGTCTCGCAGGTCAGTGCTCCCTGCTCTTGCAGTTCGTGCCGTCCTCGTGGGACTGCCGCGCCGAGCCCGCCAAGTCCTCGCTGCGGAGTCTGCGCCACGTCTCGCAGGTCAGTGCTCCCTGCTCTTGCAGTTCGTGCCGTCCTCGTGGGACTGCCGCGCCGAGCCCGCCAAGTCCTCGCTGCGGAGTCTGCGCCACGTCTCGCAGGTCAGTGCTCCCTGCTCTTGCAGTTCGTGCCGTCCTCGTGGGACTGCCGCGCCGAGCCCGCCAAGTCCTCGCTGCGGAGTCTGCGCCACGTCTCGCAGGTCAGTGCTCCCTGCTCTTGCAGTTCGTGCCGTCCTCGTGGGACTGCCGCGCCGAGCCCGCCAAGTCCTCGCTGCGGAGTCTGCGCCACGTCTCGCAGGTCAGTGCTCCCTGCTCTTGCAGTTCGTGCCGTCCTCGTGGGACTGCCGCGCCGAGCCCGCCAAGTCCTCGCTGCGGAGTCTGCGCCACGTCTCGCAGGTCAGTGCTCCCTGCTCTTGCAGTTCGTGTCGTCCTCGTGGGACTGCCGCGCCGAGCCCGCCAAGTCCTCGCTGCGGAGTCTGCGCCACGTCTCGCAGGTCAGTGCTCCCTGCTCTTGCAGTTCGTGTCGTCCTCGTGGGACTGCCGCGCCGAGCCCGCCAAGTCCTCGCTGCGGAGTCTGCGCCACGTCTCGCAGGTCAGTGCTCCCTGCTCTTGCAGTTCGTGTCGTCCTCGTGGGACTGCCGCGCCGAGCCCGCCAAGTCCTCGCTGCGGAGTCTGCGCCACGTCTCGCAGGTCAGTGCTCCCTGCTCTTGCAGTTCGTGTCGTCCTCGTGGGACTGCCGCGCCGAGCCCGCCAAGTCCTCGCTGCGGAGTCTGCGCCACGTCTCGCAGGTCAGTGCTCCTTGCTCTTGCAGTTCGTGCCGTCCTCGTGGGACTGCCGCACCGAGCCCGCCAAGTCCTCGCTGCGGAGTCTGCGCCACGTCTCGCAGGTCAGTGCTCCCTGCTCTTGCAGTTCGTGTCATCCTCGTGGGACTGCCGCGCCGAGCCCGCCAAGTCCTCGCTGCGGAGTCTGCGCCACGTCTCGCAGGTCAGTGCTCCCTGCTCTTGCAGTTCGTGTCGTCCTCGTGGGACTGCCGCGCCGAGCCCGCCAAGTCCTCGCTGCGGAGTCTGCGCCACGTCTCGCAGGTCAGTGCTCCCTGCTCTTGCAGTTCGTGTCGTCCTCGTGGGACTGTCGCGCCGAGCCCGCCAAGTCCTCGCTGCGGAGTCTGCGCCACGTCTCGCAGGTCAGTGCTCCCTGCTCTTGCAGTTCGTGTCGTCCTCGTGGGACTGCCGCGCCGAGCCCGCCAAGTCCTCGCTGCGGAGTCTGCGCCACGTCTCGCAGGTCAGTGCTCCCTGCTCTTGCAGTTCGTGTCGTCCTCGTGGGACTGCCGCGCCGAGCCCGCCAAGTCCTCGCTGCGGAGTCTGCGTCACGTCTCGCAGGTCAGTGCTCCCTGCTCTTGCAGTTCGTGTCGTCCTCGTGGGACTGCCGCGCCGAGCCCGCCAAGTCCTCGCTGCGGAGTCTGCGCCACGTCTCGCAGGTCAGTGCTCCCTGCTCTTGCAGTTCGTGTCGTCCTCGTGGGACTGCCGCGCCGAGCCCGCCAAGTCCTCGCTGCGGAGTCTGCGCCACGTCTCGCAGGTCAGTGCTCCCTGCTCTTGCAGTTCGTGTCGTCCTCGTGGGACTGCCGCGCCGAGCCCGCCAAGTCCTCGCTGCGGAGTCTGCGCCACGTCTCGCAGGTCAGTGCTCCCTGCTCTTGCAGTTCGTGTCGTCCTCGTGGGACTGCCGCGCCGAGCCCGCCAAGTCCTCGCTGCGGAGTCTGCGCCACGTCTCGCAGGTCAGTACTCCCTGCTCTTGCAGTTCGTGTCGTCCTCGTGGGACTGCTGCGCCGAGCCCGCCAAGTCCTCGCTGCGGAGTCTGCGCCACGTCTCGCAGGTCAGTGCTCCCTGCTCTTGCAGTTCGTGTCGTCCTCGTGGGACTGCCGCGCCGAGCCCGCCAAGTCCTCGCTGCGGAGTCTGCGCCACGTCTCGCAGGTCAGTGCTCCCTGCTCTTGCAGTTCGTGTCGTCCTCGTGGGACTGCCGCGCCGAGCCCGCCAAGTCCTCGCTGCGGAGTCTGCGCCACGTCTCGCAGGTCAGTACTCCCTGCTCTTGCAGTTCGTGTCGTCCTCGTGGGACTGCTGCGCCGAGCCCGCCAAGTCCTCGCTGCGGAGTCTGCGCCACGTCTCGCAGGTCAGTGCTCCCTGCTCTTGCAGTTCGTGTCGTCCTCGTGGGACTGCTGCGCCGAGCCCGCCAAGTCCTCGCTGCGGAGTCTGCGCCACGTCTCGCAGGTCAGTGCTCCCTGCTCTTGCAGTTCGTGTCGTCCTCGTGGGACTGCTGCGCCGAGCCCGCCAAGTCCTCGCTGCGGAGTCTGCGCCACGTCTCGCAGGTCAGTGCTCCCTGCTCTTGCAGTTCGTGTCGTCCTCGTGGGACTGCTGCGCCGAGCCCGCCAAGTCCTCGCTGCGGAGTCTGCGCCACGTCTCGCAGGTCAGTGCTCCCTGCTCTTGCAGTTCGTGTCGTCCTCGTGGGACTGCCGCGCCGAGCCCGCCAAGTCCTCGCTGCGGAGTCTGCGCCACGTCTCGCAGGTCAGTGCTCCCTGCTCTTTTCACAAACTAAACCGTGGCATATCGAGGTGAAGTAAACTGTTCAACGACGATTACCGGCACTCTGACGTCTGCTCGTCTAGCACAACTACGCTTCGCGACTCTTGGCGCGCGACATGGCATCGCCCGTCACTCTCTCGCAGTACAGCGAAGAAAGAGAGGGGTAATATTTATCTCTGTTGTGCTAGAGGTGCTGGTGTAATAAAATCAATATAAATAAATAATAAATATCAGACAAACTCACAAAAATCGACATAGTCCGAAATTAAGCTTGAGAGGGCTTGAGTTATGGGTACTAGACGACGGTATACATACTATTATATAGATAAATATATACTAGAATACATATCCATGATCCAGGCACAAATAGGACTTACCCTTGCCAGCTTGTTTAAAAACTTTATTATTTATTCTTATAGAAAATATTAATGCTAAGAGAGAGAATATTTCATTTTTTTTTTTAGATTTCCACGAAAACGTTACCATAAAAATAACATTTAAGAAATTAGGTAAATCATTAGAATAAGTAATAGAGCCATGTTAGATATTTAGAACATGTCAATAACTTATTATTATTATATATGTTATACGTATAGTTAACGTTATCTTTTTAATAAACTACTTATAGAAGATGATGTAGGTACATAATGGACAAAATATTTACTGAGAAATAACACATTTACGCTATTACTAAATTTATTAAAGTGTAACATTTTTTATTAGTAATTTGATTAGGTTGACCTTAAATATCTTCATATCAGAAATTCCAACTGAACTTATCAAGGTTCCAAAGTTTTGGCGGCGGGATATGTAAACAGGCTGCAACATTTATCCGTTGCTTGATTGCATTGGATTTTAGCGTTGCCGCACTGAGTTATTTTAATTTAAAGATGATTTATTAGCATTTTATATATTGTAGCTAATTATATAAAATTTTAAACATCCTCCGTACTTTTTCGCATATTGTACACTTTCGCAAAACTTCAACTTTCTTTGTTTTTAGTAGAACAAATAAAATATTAAGAAAACTCTTGTCACAGGTATAAAATTTCTCCTCTTAATACGGTGAATAGAGACTAAAGTACTATGTGTGACCTTACAAACGGTCCGGTAGTTTTGAGTTTTTGATATGTTGTCTAGGATGGTTAGTCAGTGTTTAAAATGCAAAATGCACAATTCCCCCTCTTCCGCGCCCGCCGCCATATTGAAAAAACCGGCACTTTCTTCATATTTATGCTCATATCTTCCTTTAGGAGCATTTTAGCTAGAAGAAAGCTTCGACAATGTTATAGAGAGTTAAATGTACTACATTCTCCATTTTTTTTTTCTAGGACAGATAGTTACGGAGGTATCCACATTAAAAAAAAACGTAAAAAATCGCAATTTCCTATTGAAAAACAAACTTCTGGATTATATCTTCGTTTAGGAGCATTTTAGCTAAAAAAAAGCTTGGGCAATGTAGAGAATTAAATTTACTATAATTTACACTTCAAATTTTGTTTCATTGACGGTTAGTTACGGAGATATGCACATTTAAAAAACAGGAAAAGTCGATTTTTCCGAAAATTTCTCAAAATTCTTGGTTTAGAACGCTGTCATTCAGTTACGGACTAGTCTAGGACAAATTAAAACATGTAGAAAATATAATTGCTTATAAAACTCGTGTCCATTTTTACATACATTTTCGGAAAATGAGATTTTATTTTTTACATATCTCCGTAATTATCTATCCTAGAAACAAAATTTGAAATGTAAATAATAGTAAATTTAATTCTCTACGAAATTGCTCACGCACTGTTCTAGCTAAAATGCTCCTAAACGAAGATATAATCCAGAAGTTTGTTTTTGAGTTGGAAATTGCAATTTCTTAAGTTTTTTTTAAATGTGCATATCTCCGTAACTATCTGTCCTAGAAACAAAATATAAAATGGAAAATGTAGTAAATTTAACTCTCTATAACATTGTCGAAGCTTTCTTCTAGCTAAAATGCTCCTAAAGGAAGATATGAGCAAAAATATGAAGAGAGTGCCGGTTTTTTTTTCAATATGGCGGCGGGCGCGGAGGGGGGGGAAATTGTGCATTTTAAACACTGACTAACTATCCTAGACAACATATCAAAAATTCAAAACTACCGGACCGTTTGTAAGGTCAAAATCCTTTATTCACTGAATTATCTTGTAAACCTTAAGTATTGTTCCACTGTCAATAAATAAAGTTAAAATTTTACGAAATTATACAATTTACGAATAAATAATTTGCTACAAAATGTATGTAATATTTTATTAGTATAAAGATGGTCCTTGGTATAAAGCTACGAAAGTGCATAAAATGCTAATAAATCTTAATTGCGGCGGCGGCGCCACACTACTCGCGAAGTAGACCGAAGTTGGGCGAATATGATAGTGTGGAGAGGCACTTCGCTGCGGAAACCCAAACTTCGCGAGTAGTGTAGAGCTAGGGTGAAGAATTAATGTTTTATTGGCATTTATCCTTTGCGCTTCTTTCGGCATATCGTCACCCCGACGAAGACCGGCGTCGTGCCCGCCGGGCAGTGCACGACCCCGCACGTCGCGCACGCCATCACTCCGCCCCACTGCACCTGTCTCTTCAACCGTAATGGTGACAGTAGACTGGGGACTTGTCGGTCCTGAGTAGACGGTTGTGATTGTAGAGATGTGGCGCGGTGCGGCAGCGCGAGGGCCGCGACCAGCGTCATGGCAAGCAGCAATGCGACGGTCCAGGACATTGTTCACTGAAATGTTACGCAATATTTGAGTTAAATGTATACGCATATTTGATGCTTTTATTTATAACAAAACACAACAGATTATTAACAATGAACACTTTCGACACCAATAACCCGGAGGCCGGGCGCTGGTAAACTTTGTTCAGATGCCGGCCAACCCGGTAGCCGGGGTTACTAAGTTGTACTTGTTATTAAACTAAACTATGTCTAAAATGGGCCCCGTGACATTGCACCAAAGACGCTGGCAGCATTAACTCGCTGTATTGCTATACGAAGACGCTGTGCGAGGAAGCTGCCAGCCTTTTGGTTATCAGAGTGATGTCGACGAGACGTTTTGAAAGTTCCTTTAAAAGAACTAGCACTTTGACTTAAATAAACGAACTTTTAAAAGTCGTGGACCGCGTTTTCGTAAAAGAAAATAAAAAACATACCGAACTCTGCATTATAATACGCTCCCTGTTGGGTAGCCACATCAGCATTATTGAGTATATGGTTACATTTTAGCTGTATTGAATACTGCCTGAACAAAAATGACCTGCTCTCATTTAGTTTGGTGACCACAAGCTAGTCACTCGGTACTCCGAGGTCCCCAAGTCACTCACCAGTGGTGTGTCATATTTTGTAGTCATTAGTTCCGAAACAAATTATTACGCGACTAGGTGTTGTTTCCTAGCCGAGTACAATATTGATTCATCTGACCTGAATGCTGGGTAAAATAACACAAACAAATGGGTCATATTAAAAGCTTTTATTTAACTTGCAATGTAAGTATGTATGTATGTATCTAAGTATGTTTGTTCGGGTGAAATCTTGCAACTCAATTTTGAAGCAGATATCGTCAACCGATTGAGCTGAAATTTTGCATACTTACTTAACTTTGATGACAATACAATAATATGTTACCATGGGGCTGATCTGATGATGGAGCCGGAAGGTGGCCATAGGAACTGTATAATAGATAAAACAATCCTATCGAGCTTGGGCTCTTTAGAATCGTCTCAGTGAGCATTTGATGGATATCCAAAGAAAAGTACAGTCGGCTATAAAAGCTTGCCACTAAAATGACATTTTTGACAGAAACTTATTCATGTATAGACTGAGAAACCAAATTTTCCCTTGTATTCCCAAAAGTTAAAGTGGTACTTTGTCTCGAGATATATCTACGGATTTAAACTTACACGTTTTTACCTATTATCACCCCTCCCCTTCCATTTCCCAGTCTTATTTGAGTCGCTTCGAGACTATGAACGAAATATCACGTTCGGAACATCCAGGTAAATAAATAAACACATTTTGAATGCGATTATGTCCCGTTTTTAACCGACTTCAAAAAAGCAGGAGGTTCTCAATTCGAACTAATCTTTTTTTTTTCTTTTTTCTATGTATGTTACTCGATATCTCCGAGAATCGTGAACCGATTTTAATTTTTTTTTTTATCGAGTTGGTCCCGTTGGCACTAAATCGGGATCTGATGATGGAATCTTGGAGAAATCGAGGGAACTCTTCAAATGTTATAGGGACATGTACGGCGCTTTCGGTAATTTATTGATAAAGTCAAGAATTTACATTCAGTAAATAGGATTTGGTGGACTAAAAAGCAAAAAAAAAAATTTTTTAACAAAAAAAAGAACCGACTACAGTAAAACTAAAAAGCCAACAATAACCCGTTCAAGTACAGATTACATTTGACTCACCCTCCGAAGTCGGTGCCAAACCTCGCGTAAACTATAATATATAAATATAAGAACTGAGTGGTTTGGGATCGACTTCGAAGGGTGAGTCAAATGTAATCTATACTTGAACGGGTTATTGTTGGCTTTTTAGTTTTACTGAAGTCGGTTCTTTTTTTTCTTAAAAAATTTTGTTATCATATATTTATTTCTAATCAACAGAAACAGAATAATAATCATACTAATGTCAAATAATTGATACCGCTTATTGTTTTAGCAAAGACATATTGTTACGATTTAAAAATGAATGGCTAAATGTAAAACGCATAAATGTTCTTCTCATAATTATAGCAGCGTACATTGTTAAGCATGTAGAGAGGCGAAAATCGTTACACGCAACCAACACCACATGTGTAAATAATATAAGTTGAATCCCTTCAAGTCGATAGTGAATAGGCATTTTCTAGGCAAGCATGTTAATCGAGGCCAAATGTAAATAAATATAAAATGAACTTATGTGAAGTGTAGCAGAAAATAAACCTATGGGGAGTTCGGGAGTTATGGAAGAGCGGGGCATCCTAACACAGGTTTACTTACCTAAAATGAAGTCTCAATCACTGCAGACATTGTACTTGTTAAAAAAGGGAAAATAAACAACTTTTCATTTTCATTTTCATAAATATCGATGATAGCTGATACAAAAATATGAGAAGTAAATGTTACCTGTATTTAGCTAGGATCACCGCGACGTCTGGTCAGCGGCAGGTCACTCACAACGCTGGGAAGCGCTTCGCAAAAATTCCCCGCGTCTTCAACGAAGTATAGTTACGTGTATTTTCCTTATAAAATACACGTAATTTTTAACTATTACTGTCATGATAAATTGACGTTGAATGCATAATTAAGTAGTCACTCAGTTTCCTTATAAAATAATAGTCCTAGTTATATGTTTTATAATGAATGCGTTAATTATTTGGCGGCCATCACTTAGTCAAATACATTATGCGTTGCTAATTTAAACAAAGATGAGTTCTTTATGAAGTCCATAAATCTACATTGTGTTTCTATTACATAATGTTTATTTACGACCTGACGACTATGGCGCATACGTGATGCACATTCAGTAGGTACATAACAATTGCTCAGATTTATATTTAGACGAGGATATTCATAATAATACATAGTGCTATGCCCGGGTCACGTCTCGGAAAAGCTTTTGATGTTACCAACCATCTTACTACGTAACACTATATTTTAATGCGTATTATTATTTATTTATTTGACTGCAAACATAACAAATAATCAAAAGGCCTGCGAAACTGTTATGACAGTTTTTCTGCAGGAAGACATTTGAATTTCAACAAATAAATAAATCAGTAACTACTTCTTAAAAATATTACTATGGTAGGTGGCGCATATAGCAGTTTGTCTATAATTTTTTCTATGCCTCAAGTTTAATATTTCGAAAATGTATGTAACGAAAGTCCTTTCCCGGTCCCAAAATCCTTTCACATACACTTGACTCAGCTGGTCATGGTCACCCCGGTGACCCAGCATTCACCCACTTCTCCACATTGCGGGGCAGGAGGTCCCCCTGTGACATCACCCGCACAGTCAGATCGCCTATGTACAGTCAAAAGACTCAGGCCCACAACTCGACAAAAAAAAACATTCAGTTAATGTTCAAATACGCTACGTACGCTTAGGTACGCGATCCAGTTAAGAACCCCTCAGTTTTCACCCGAACTCAAAATGCAATCTGAGCCCACGGCCTGCACTTCCGGTTTGTTATTATTATCAAGTGAATGCAAAGAATTCGCCAATAAAAATATTTTTACTAACTATTTACTAGTTTTAGATTTGTATAATAGTATAGGTGTCAACCATATTTATCCCATAATCGTATGCTTTTTAATTGTAGGACAACAAGAAGCGCGTGGTGTTCAAGCGACAGAAGTACCACTGCGTGTACGAGTACCCGCGCGAGCTGGCTGTCGACGTGGACTCGCCCGCCTACCTGCCCGACCTCTCCACATATACAGGTATGCCAGGATGTCCTACTCATGGTATAAGAAAGCTTGTGACACTTTCTACGTCACTAATTATTTGCCCCGTTAAAAAAAATATTGCAACCAGTCGTACAAAAATAAATAATTATGCATTACAATTGTCATTGTCATGTTCTTTAACTTAATTTTATTTTGTCGTAATAATTGATTTAACACACTTACGATTTTGTAACAAGGGCATCGGGGAGTATTATCATATTCTACTGACAACACAGAAACGAATTGACGGAACCATCCAACCAATAGCGTGATGATGAAGGTGTAAAGTGTCGCCTGTCATTCCGGAGTAGCATACCTTGTTTTGTAATAAATAAAAAAAATATCAATAATGTAATCTATAAGCAAACTGCTATGTGACTAGACCTTAAAATTATTATTTTCGATATTAGACTATCACTGTAATAATTACCTACTGCTCATTTACTTTACTTTTCTCATAAAAGCAGGTTCCTAAGTACTTCTTTTAGTGTTATATGCCAAAATAACAATTTTACAATTGATGTGAAACTGAATTACTCCACTTTAGCGTAGATATAACTGTATTACTTAAGTAGTAACTAGTGCATGCTGTGTTTGCCTATAATTGGTTGTGCATCAAACTTATCTCCTCATAAATTGTCATTATTGAATGTTGTGATGTAATAACTGTTGGTGAACATTAAATAAAGAAAAATAAAAAAATACCACGTTCCAACTGTATATTCGACGCTGTACGTAATTTCTTACTTCGGAGTAACCTTACCTCATTAGTATGTGACTGCGTAACATAATATTTGAAGGAAGGACCGGCTGTGACATAGTGATGGTTTCAGAATGGGATCCGACCAGCGCGGAGGCGGCGGAGCTGGGCTACGGCCAGCTGTACGGCGCGCCCGCGCCGCTCGACCTGTACCCGCTGCGCGGCGCCGTAGCCTTCGGGGCAGGTATGGCCGACGTTATCATAACTAAACGGAATATAATCGCGATCTAAAAGTGTACGTTATTCAATTATCTCGACGTTTCGAACTTGATGGTCATGATGTGATCGATGCACTAGCCATGCAGCTACCGGTCGTGACTTCCAGTATACAAAGACATACAAGGAATCATAATTTTTTTACTGCAGGCATTTTTTCCGGCATGACTTCTGTAACATGCCTGGTTAAACCTAACGTAAACTGAGTTTTCTCCAACTTGCTTGGAAATGTTCCCATTAATGTAGTAAAACTGGACCGCGAAATCGTTCGTTATATTTAGAAGGCGTTAATAAAAATTAAAAAAAATATATATTATTGGCCTTAGCCGGGAAATCAATATTATTTAAATAAGACGATTAAGTAAAAAACACACCTTCCGTTTATAACGTCTCATACAAATGAGGGTAATCTTAATTTGGCCGGTTACTGCATCTTACTTTTAATTTTTTCAAAGACTTTGATAATTCACCATACAGCCAATTGTCCACTAAATTTAAAAAATAAAAACTATTATAAACTTTTTAATTGTTCTCTGCGTTTAGTTCTTGCACTGAATATTTTTTTGCTCTGCTACTGTCAATGTATTTGAAATGTCGACAAATTTCGAATAACGGACAAACAATTTAAATAATAATCTTATATGCGGTTAATTTATTTTCATGATTCTTAGTTATTTATTAGAGATTTCTCACGAAAGTTGTAATTTTAATAATATGATGATATTTAATGAGTGAGTTGAAAATTAATAAGTGTACCAAACGTAAACAAATAAAAAATAAAACAGAAATGATTGTGTCCAAATCAATATAAAAGTTTCTTGAACTTATGATCTACTCCGAATGATAAATATGGTATGGTTTCTAAAAAAAACAGTGTGTTTAGAAGTTGTTAATTTAACTAAAATGTATAATTACCTATGTGCATATTTTTTGTTATTGTGTTTTCATATATATTTAATTCTTATTCATATATTTTATTTTAAATCAAACATATGATTCGGACCCGAAATTTTATTCCTATTCCTAAAAAAAATAAGTACCAAATGAACTTCATGGTACTGATATATTAAATTAAAATGTAGATTGGTGATTATTTCCAAGCATATTTAGAGAAAAGCACTATACAAGCCTCGGCGGGAATGTCAGTTCGCAGATTCGTATTATTGAAGGACTCGGCTACGCCTCGTCCTTCAAAATCATACTCATCCACGAACTGACTTTTCCCGGCCTCGGCAGTAATATACTATACTTAAAGTGGGAGTACAAAACCGTTACGTCACTGATGGCATCGATTCCATGCCTTCATTAATTCCCTTTTCAATGGTCCTATTTCCCGCCTAGTACCCATAACATGAGCTTTATTGAGGTTAATTTGGGACTGGGTTCGTTTGTGTGATATGTATTTATTCAAATAAATTTCCAGATTACGACGAGGACTTCTTCATATCTTCGTCGGCGCGGCCGTTCGAGAGCCTCGGCGTCATGTCCACCACCAGCCAGTTCTTCCCCGGCATGCAGCTCAAGCCGCCGCTCCTCGAGCTGCGCGACACCGACGAAGACTTCCCGCCGCCCCCATCGCCCCTCGCCACCACCACCCCCACCCCCGCCCCCGCCCCCGCGCTCGCGCACACCGCCACCCCCTCCCTGGACTTCACCACGCCCGACTCGGGCGTCGAGGACATCACCCCCGGCTCCACGTCCACGGACGAAGACTTCAAGACCAAGAAGCTCCCGGACTCGGAGGTCAGTCAGTGGCGGCCCGTGGACAGCGGCAGCTCCAGCGAGTCCGTCAGCCCGAGCTCGCCCGGGGGCGAGGCGCTGGGCGGCCTGCGACACACGCGCGACAAACTCAAGCTGGACCTGCCCCCGAGCCCGCACATACCGTCCCCGAGGCACAGCAGAGTGTTCAACTTCGTCCTCGACAAGCCGAAGCGCCGATCCGCCGAGGAGCGCCCGCCCGAAGTCGGCGCGACGCCGCTCGTCATGACCGACGACACGCCCGTCGTGACCGGCCCGCTGCCCGTATCCGGCCACGAGGACGCGCCCGTCCCGGAGCCGACGTTCTCCACGTTCGGCAAGAGCGTGCCGAAGTCGGACCCGGAGCAGAAGATCATCCTGACGGACTCGGTGCCGGAGCCGGAGAAGCCGCCGAGCCCGGGCGAGCCGCCGGCGCGCGCGGACGGCTCGGCGCTGGACAGCGGGGACGAGGATTCCGGCATCGAGAGCAGCTCCAAGGCCACGCTCGAGCGCAAGCAAACTCCCACTTCTCTTAAGTAGAAACCGATGTAAGCGCGTGTTGAAGAGGTACTCCGGGTCCGTTCACTTTCCCCTGATACATATCGGAAAGAGACCGTAACGTGTCCTAATTCATCTCATGCCATTATGCACCTTCGTTTTTGAATGGCATACGATTATTGGTAATTATGATTGGATTTATAGAGAAGTAATCTAAGGCATGTCATTAATATAATAATGTCAAATACCAATTACATTAATGCTGTGTAAACTTCTCGATTTGTTTCGGACTAGTCTGATATGTATTTCTTATTTTTTGTGCGCCGCATTCGTCGTACTCTAACGTAACGGTAACAATAGCATGGCCTAATGGTGCAATGAAAGATTGTTTCTCGAATAAACGTATTCATAGTTAGAATACTTATCTCGGCAATAGATAAGAAAACACCACGAGTTCCAAAATATTACGAGTGCGGAACACAATCAATTATGGGTACTACAAATCCGAAAACAAAAAACAGTTTTTCGATACTTTCTATAATTTAGCAAAATCTAAAGCTTCGTCCACTTGCATTTTGAACAAATGCAAAATACCAACAATTTATTAGGTTGACAGATGTAAGGTACAAATAGCCGACAGTATCTAACGCTAACGTAAGTATGTAAGTGCTTTGATACATTTTACAGTCCCGTGATGGCGCAGCCTAATTTTTAATACAGTAGTACGATGGCCTATCCATTTTTGTAACGGTTTTAGCCCATCCTTGTACGTGCTAGATTTTTCATACGTAACGTGTTACTCTAATTTTAACTTAGTCTAGAGTTGCGTTTGGGTCTACGCGCTACCTAACGGTACGGTCGGTGTCGGTGTGTGCGTAGTTGAATCCACGACGCGTCCTAAGCCATGTCATTACGTACTAATTTTTAATGTGCCCATAGCGTAGGATATAATGGGACGAATTTTCGAGCATTCGACTATGTATACCTGTAGGGAATCGGGAACGTGACAATATCTGAGGTATTGAGTGATTGATACTATGTTTAATATTTATAAAGGTAGTTTTCTACAATATAGGATGGAGGAATAAAACCTGCCTAATTAATATACTGTCTGTTCACTTGGTCGCGGCTGGAGAAAGAATCTCATTAGAACGTAGAGCGGAGACCCAAACGCCACTAATTATTGGATATCTAAATTATTTTGTTGAACGTGATTTCACCAACGCACAAGTGAATTCGCATCTTCCATCTATCGAACCTCGAAATAATGAAATCTAAATTGAATATATCGGTTTAATATTGAGGTTACAAAGCCAATTCTTAGTTAAGTGAAAATTTATATTAGATAAGGTAGGGAGTAGATGTAAAGTTGTGGTGATTAATTGCGTATTCGGTGCGCGGGCGGGCGGCGCCGCAAAACGTACATTATAGTATGCCGAAGACTTATTGTCTCGATCGTTTACTTAAACCCCGTACCTGGGAAAGTGCTTGATTGGAAAGTACTTCTGTGCAGAGGTACAGTACATACCTAGGGCAGTAAATTCGTGAATGTCTCGGATCGCGACATAAATATGCGATCTGTGGCTACGAATTACTGCCCGTGGTTTGTCTAAAGTTTTACGTCTTGCCTTGGCCTGGAAGTGAGATTTTCTCGCGTAGCGGGCAGTAAATCCCACTTTCGGCGTAGGATGACGTAAAGTGAATGACATCGCTGCAGTCCCTCGGCTCAGGGCCGCTAGCCGCGCGCTGTGCCACTCAACGACATCATATAATATGCAATACGTCCAAGTGTGAACCTAATGTGCAATTCTTCTCATTTCCATATCACGGTGTTTTAGTTGTTTAGTTACTCAATGTAAATATAATTTAATGATCCGAGGGAAAATTTTGAATATGAAATTTTATTGATTATATGTATTGTACAACACGTTTATTGTTCTGAACATTATTTTTACAGTTTTAGAATGTTTTCGTTAATGTACAGTTGTAAATACGGTAAGAGGTCATTTTGTTATGATGTAGTGAAGGCGGGTTCTAGAACCGATCGCCCGGAACGATGATTCGCTATGAAAGTTTACGTCGAAATCTCGAAACGGATTCCATTATAATACGTCGATGAAACGAGGAATTATTTGAATTGAATGAATTGTCCAATAATTATGGTATTTATTGTTTGTAAGTTGTTATTGATTTGTATGAACTGTCCGCAGTATTTAGTGAATGTGAATGCGTTGGAAGGTTTTCATATTGTGACTTTGTCTTGTCTTTTAAAAGTATTTCTATGGAGAAAAAATAATGAATAAAACTCGTAACTCAATATATGCCTTTTATTTACAACGTTTATAAATATTTTCTTACATACTAGTTGTCAACTTAACTTATTTGTTGTACATTTTAATGCTGAGATTCAATTATAGTCAGGAATGTTTTAATAATTTTGTATCAGGTATTAATTTTCCACGCTTATTATTTAAAGAGAGAAAACAGAAACAGAAACATATATTTTTCTTATACAGAAGCAATCTTATTAACCTAATACTTTCCGATAATATTAACGCATTGGGGAATGCAAACCCGGTTATTTTGCCATACAAATAACAGGGTATAACCGGTTTACTAAGACAAAATAACCGGGTTTATATTCCCCATAACGCATTTACAGCCTGGGGGCGTGGCCTAGGAACAAACTTGTATGACGGTTAACGCATATGTGTTGCTGGTGGTTAATGCGTTAAGAAAGTGTCATTTCTATGAAATTTTGGGAAATAGATGGTCTCAGCCGCGGCGCCAGATGATGACGAGTCCGGAGGCGTCGCTGGTGGCCAGCAGACTCTCGTCGTAGCTGAAGCTCACGCCCAGCACCGGCGACGCGTGGCCTGGAGAACACACCAACGTTGTAACGGACATGCCACGAGTTTCGGCGGCAAGCGGTTGAGCGAGAGATCCGAGCGCGCCGGCCATACGAGAGAGCGAGACACGTGCCGCGCACCGATGCCGACCGAAGTCGTAGCCGGGCCTAAGGATATGATTATGTACACTCAAAAAACTTTCAGTGCTACCACAAAGAATTATGTCACAGAAAATGTAATCTCAATAAGAGCAATTCTGTCAACCCTACATGATAAAAAAGTAAAGTAAGTCTACTCGCTCGCTCCTATGGCTGCCGCTCGTCGCTCCGCTGGTTGCGCGATGTCGTGGCTTGGCCGTTTGAACTGCATGAGAGTCTCAGCATTGATTTTGGCGTACAACGTTTACGATTAAGTTACCTTAGTATGAAAGTTCTACTATAGCCAATGGATAAATGAATTGTCAGTCAATCACGATTTGTGAGCAGGTGAGTCTTGCAGCTTATTTTTTTTTTTTTTTTTGGAGAACAAACAGAGATAGATATACATAAGAAGCAACTTAATTATAAAATTATATACTAAACATACATTCTTATATTTATTGCTCTCTATATACTTATTTATATATTTCCTAACTACACTTACTAAACTGTATGTTAATAAACAGTAGGTAGGTATGTTGCAGAGAAAAGAAAAAAAAAAAAAAGAGATTGAAACGGCCTGCTTATCAGGTACGAATAAGGTAGAACTTTGCATACAGATAAAAGTCATGTAATTTGAAAGTTAGTCAGTAATAACATTGAGTAATTGTTTTTTAAACCGGTTACGTGATGTGTTAAAAATATCAACCGAGACGAGGGACTTGTTGTAAGCGTGACAAATGCGACGTATAGGCGCGCGCACCCCGGCGTTGCCGGCGCTCGTGGGCACGGCGAAGAGGGCCGCGGCGCGCGTCGCGCGCGCGCGGCGTGTCGGCACCCTAAACTGCACGAGCTCCAGCAGTTCACTGCTGTCATACTCTGACCGACAGATATTGTATAGCGCTACCGCATCGGACATTTTACGCCGTACTAGTAGTGATGAGATTTTGTAATGTTTCAGTAAATCTGTATGTCATTTTTTTTCCTGTCAATCTTTTATGCATAATTCTTAAAAATTTCTTTTGCACCATCTCAATACAGTTAGAATATTTGGCATATAACGGGTTCCATATCACTGATGCATATTCTAAATGTGGTCTTACTAAAGCTTTATATAGTAATAGGTATGTGTCTGGTTTTTTAAATACCTTAGATGACCTGATCACGAATCCTAACATCTGATGTGCCTTCCGAACGATTTTTTCAACATGTTCATTAAAGTGCAACTTTTCATCGAATATTACACCGAGATCCCGAACTGTTTGAACCTTTTTTATTTCAGTACTTCCTATACTGTAATTATAGTTGATTACTCTTTTATTATTCTTTGTAAATGTTATTTGCATGCATTTATTAACCGCTAGCCGTAGCTTATTACATTCACAGTATTCATAAAAGTTATCTAAGTCATTTTGAATCAATCTACAATCATTTTGGTCTCGTACTATTCTATAGATTTTTAAGTCGTCAGCAAACATTAAGAAGTTGCAATCTTTAAAACATTTCTTGATATCATTAATAAAAATAATATAAAGCAAAGGCCCTAAAATTGAACCTTGAATCACACCGGAAGTCACTTTGGCTTCCATTGATCTAAAACCGTTGATAGTTACTACTTGTGACCTATTTGTCAGATATGACGCAAACCAGCGCAAAAGATTACCACGAATTCCATTGAATATTGGCTGTCATGATAGACGGTGGCGTCTTCTCCACCCGTCATCACTCAGATGCCTCGTTGGGAGGACATGATGGGGCAGAATCTATAGCCCAGCAGGATGGTTTTCAGCTTCAGCCCATGCCATTTTGCGGATTTTTAGTGGTACTTTAATTTGTTTTACTGGCAAGTGGCATCGACAAATTCTTGGTAACTGACATTTAAAATCAAAACTATGGACAGTGATGGAAGTGAAGTTTTTTCAATAAGATTCAGAATTTATTTCGCAAAAAGAACGAAGGATTGAGCAGCATTCCGGTAAACAAACAAAAACAACAAACAAATCGCTACTGATATTTAATAATGCAAATATATGACGTATGCACATTATTACCATATGAAAGTTGTTTGTAGCGCCGCTATCACTGAGCAAGCCAAGAGTCGGTCTATAGCTAACGCAGACGCCCCGTCGGAAGGACATGATAGGGCAGAATGTAGACTTGTACCATGGGCACAGATAGTTACCCTGTAGCTTGTTGACGACGGGCTGACTAGACGCTCCCTCGATATCCAGGAAGTAGACAGTGGCGTCCTCCCCGCCGGTGACCACGCAGACGCCCCGTCGGAAGGACATGATGGGACAGAACGTGGATTTGACGCTGTGCTCGCGGTGCGTAGTCTGAAAGCGTTTTTTGAGCGCCAGGGTGCCGTCGCGGTCCGCGATCCTGGAGACAGAGTTGCGTTAATAATTTAATGCAAGGAACGTTTGTCGACTGGTATTCAAAAATAAACATTACGACCGTAGGGCGCTCCGCAGACAAACGGGTCACGAGAGCTGCTGTCTGCCAGAGGATGAGCACGACAACCCAAATGTGGAGACCATTATTATAACCACGACTACTAACTATGCCAAGAATGATGATTATGTAGGGAGTCTTCTTTAATATTAATTAAAATGCGGACTGTAAATTTACATAGAGTTTATTATAAATAATCTAACGCGAGAACGCACGGCGTGGTTAGACAGATTTGCTGTACTTAGGTAAAAAACCAAGGGAATACGTCTTTCTCATGTGCAGGCAACAGGAATAAGACGCTTGAAATTTAGATCGTATGTGCAAGCGAGTGCGCTTGCCAAGGCTCGGCAAGCCTACAGGACGCAGTTATATGTTTGATTAAGTACGATATAGTTTCGTCTTACTCTAACATATAGCTTGTCCAGGCTTGGCAAGCATGTGGCCCCGGTATTGTTGTCAAATATATTATAGGCTTGAACGTTTCTCTTGTCTCTGCCCGTACCTGAACAGGTAGAGCGAGTCGCGCGCCACGCTGGCCAGCAGCGCGGGATGGCGCGCCAGCCACGGCGACCAGGAGAGGCAGGACACGGCGCCGTCCACGCAGCAGCGCCGCAGCTTGCTCAGCGCGCCGCCCTCGCCCTCCAGCCGGTAGCTCACTGTCACACCCTGTCAGTACCTGAACAGGTAGAGCGAGTCGCGCGCCACGCTGGCCAGCAGCGCGGGATGGCGCGCCAGCCACGGCGACCAGGAGAGGCAGGACACGGCGCCGTCCACGCAGCAGCGCCGCAGCTTGCTCAGCGCGCCGCCCGCGCCCTCCAGCCGGTAGCTCACTGTCACACCCTGTCAGTACCTGAACAGGTAGAGCGAGTCGCGCGCCACGCTGGCCAGCAGCGCGGGATGGCGCGCCAGCCACGGCGACCAGGAGAGGCAGGACACGGCGCCGTCCACGCAGCAGCGCCGCAGCTTGCTCAGCGCGCCGCCCGCGCCCTCCAGCCGGTAGCTCACTGTCACACCCTGTCAGTACCTGAACAGGTAGAGCGAGTCGCGCGCCACGCTGGCCAGCAGCGCGGGATGGCGCGCCAGCCACGGCGACCAGGAGAGGCAGGACACGGCGCCGTCCACGCAGCAGCGCCGCAGCTTGCTCAGCGCGCCGCCCTCGCCCTCCAGCCGGTAGCTCACTGTCACACCCTGTCAGTACCTGAACAGGTAGAGCGAGTCGCGCGCCACGCTGGCCAGCAGCGCGGGATGGCGCGCCAGCCACGGCGACCAGGAGAGGCAGGACACGGCGCCGTCCACGCAGCAGCGCCGCAGCTTGCTCAGCGCGCCGCCCGCGCCCTCCAGCCGGTAGCTCACTGTCACACCCTGTCAGTACCTGAACAGGTAGAGCGAGTCGCGCGCCACGCTGGCCAGCAGCGCGGGATGGCGCGCCAGCCACGGCGACCAGGAGAGGCAGGACACGGCGCCGTCCACGCAGCAGCGCCGCAGCTTGCTCAGCGCGCCGCCCGCGCCCTCCAGCCGGTAGCTCACTGTCACACCCTGTCAGTACCTGAACAGGTAGAGCGAGTCGCGCGCCACGCTGGCCAGCAGCGCGGGATGGCGCGCCAGCCACGGCGACCAGGAGAGGCAGGACACGGCGCCGTCCACGCAGCAGCGCCGCAGCTTGCTCAGCGCGCCGCCCGCGCCCTCCAGCCGGTAGCTCACTGTCACACCCTGTCAGTACCTGAACAGGTAGAGCGAGTCGCGCGCCACGCTGGCCAGCAGCGCGGGATGGCGCGCCAGCCACGGCGACCAGGAGAGGCAGGACACGGCGCCGTCCACGCAGCAGCGCCGCAGCTTGCTCAGCGCGCCGCCCGCGCCCTCCAGCCGGTAGCTCACTGTCACACCCTGTCAGTACCTGAACAGGTAGAGCGAGTCGCGCGCCACGCTGGCCAGCAGCGCGGGATGGCGCGCCAGCCACGGCGACCAGGAGAGGCAGGACACGGCGCCGTCCACGCAGCAGCGCCGCAGCTTGCTCAGCGCGCCGCCCGCGCCCTCCAGCCGGTAGCTCACTGTCACACCCTGTCAGTACCTGAACAGGTAGAGCGAGTCGCGCGCCACGCTGGCCAGCAGCGCGGGATGGCGCGCCAGCCACGGCGACCAGGAGAGGCAGGACACGGCGCCGTCCACGCAGCAGCGCCGCAGCTTGCTCAGCGCGCCGCCCGCGCCCTCCAGCCGGTAGCTCACTATCACACCCTGGACAGACATCGTCAAGTTACTAACTAACTATAGATAATAAATAACAGCGCCCTCTCTCGCTTGATCGTTCAGTGCTGTAAAGTAGTGGTGTAAGATGTTGTAGTATGGCGACGGGCCACTATAATCAGCAGTAACACAATGGTTTACTGCAACAAAAACTCATATTGCTTGTACAGCGATAACTTAATGTATAAAAGGATAGGTACTGATTTATTAATTAGATTTGGAGATTACCTGTACTACCAACATAGACCTATTATTTACTTTCACTACCATCCTATATTAAATTAACGTATTCATATAGAGGTCGCTAAAGTGTAAACTTAAAGCCTTCAAATAAACAATGCAAAGATCGACACACGAAACCATAAGGAAAAATTTGAAAGGTTATCTGGCCTTATGGTGGCGGAGAGGGCGGTAATCCAAAGGTACCGGGTTCGATGCTAGGTCTCTTCCGCCAGATTACGCAATTGTCAATTTTTCTTTGTATCAATGGTTTAACTTACTATAAGTCAAGTTAAAACCTTCTATACAGGAGTAAAACAATGGCGTTGTGGGCTCATGTTTACAAGATAAGCTCTTGAGTGGAACAAAATTTCAACTATACAAGATGTACACGTAGTTTGGGTTAAAAACGGAGGCAAGACATAGCATAGCATCTACGATTACATCTCTATACTGCCATAGAATGCTAGCATTCGCAAGGGAAGAGGATTAGAAAATACTTTCTCGGTCCTACTGACATTACTTACAGTGGATCATATTACATGTTTCTTTCATAATTTACTTTTGTGTCATTATTTCGAGAAGATTCTTACTGACACGAATTTCACTCGCCGTGCCAATGAATAAATAAATATCGGACAACCTCACACAATCGATCTAGTAGGCTTGTGTTATGGGTAATAGACGACGATATACGATACGATATACAATCATCGTACTAATGCCTTGTTGAACCTCCGAAGGGTTAGTAACTACTGATAGACAGCAGCTTGTTAAGAGGCCTTATTGCTTTTAATTTTTTTTTTATATTATAACAAATATATTGATAAATTTCAACCAACTTATTGAAGTGAATCATACTTTTCCCCGAGTTCTAGGTAGTAACACGGCTATTTCTTGCTTTCGTTGCGTGCAGTCGAAAATAAGTAGAAAAATAGTTATTTGTTATGCAAGGCTGCAAAGTTATTATTTGGCGCGAGTGTTGAAATTGAAAGCTGAGCGAGCGAAGGAATCTAAGATTGATTCCTGAGCGTAGGGAGGCTTTCAAGACACGAGAAGCTAAATAATTTTGCAGCCATGCGGAACACACAACTTTTCACCTCATTACAGCGAGGAAAATGCAAGATTCAATAAAAACAATTAAAACATAAAAATAATCATATTTAATTTAAAACATAACACACTCAAATCCAAACAAAATACATACGAGAGAAGCACACATATTAAAAATTAAAAGTAATATGGCCGTAATTTGTATTATCGTCGTGTATATTTTATCGTTGAGTTTTTCTTAAGCACTGTTATATTATATTTAACTACTTGACACATTCGTTGTGAATGTGGAAGAATGGCATTCTGGGAAGGATTAGTTGGCCACTCGGAAGTATTTTCCATAACACTTGCTTTGGAAGTTATTGGACGATGGGATCCGAACAAGATTATTATCTTCTTTAAAAACGCCAATAGTTTCGGTAATTTACTTATTGTCTCCGAATATTTATTACAAATCCTTTTTCGTTTTAATGCAGGCTTTTAGCATTGAATAAAAACTCCAAATTGGGCTTAACTTTCTTGTTTTCGATATTTCTATAAAGTAAGACAACAGTATGTATTATCCACATAACAAATTTACGTTGTTTACGTGAATTGTGAAAGCTTCCAACTTTTTAATTATTATTTTTATCTCGGGTGCGTTCAGAAATTACACTCTTATGTTCCAACTTTTATAACAAATAAATATTAATGTTTGTGTTGTATTTAATATATTTACTACTCAAAATATCTAAATGAAACTGAAATACTTCCTATCAATATATATAAAAATATTCAACATAAAATAAAGTGTAGAAAAAATAAATACTTAAAAATCTGTAACCACAATCCAGGTTTCTGGACGTGGTATTGTAGGTGTATTTATTTTTAAAAAGAGTTATTTTAACTTACATATGATATTAGCCGGCCTGACCAGATCGCCCTTTATTAGCATGCGTTGATTGGTTATTCGAAGATTTATCGACTGATGAAATCAGTCAAGCGTTGAAGGAGTCTTAAATATAAAAAAGTTACATGCACCACAGAGAATCGAAATCGTGTTCAAAATTCAATGGACTTTTGCACGCTAGCGCATAAAATAGACTTGCACGCAGATTTCGCCCTATAAACGGAGGTTTTCCGAGCGAGTGAGGTGAAAACTAATTTTCCGCGTCAATTTCGAGTAGGTTTTGAAACAAAAATTATCAATGAATAAATCAAACTAGGTTTCAATTATATACCAATTAATCCCAATAGCCCTGTTTCAGGTATTAACATCAATAATATGTGAAGAAACATGTTTGATCATATAAAAAAATGTCTAAAACAATCAACATTTTAAATGGAATAAGGCCTCTTAAAGTTGCTAATAAAGGTACCATTTTCGACATCTAGCAGGGATTTGAACAGATATTACCTTGTCGTTAGCAGCCCAGAACATCCGGCCGCTCGACTCGCAGGCGATCGACAGCACCCGGCCGCCTAGGATACTGCTGCCACCTGTAAAATAATTGTATTTGAGTCGATAAATGTATATTGATTTAAACTTACACGATTTTCACACATTATTATAACAAAACGGGATAATAATCGTTCAAAAGTCGAACATAGTCTTGACGGGTATCAAATCGATAAAACAAAAGAAAAGTTAGAAAATGTTCATATAAGTTTGGCAAAAAGGGTAAATTAAAGCATTTTGTAGTAAAGATAACGATGATGCTTTACTCACCTCTCGGATATATTCCTGTAGACACGTTTAGAACTTCTACCATGCCCCTCGCGTTTCCAGCCTGATGTCATCGTTAAAGAAATATTTATTTTATTTAATCGTAGGTCATTTTTAACCAAGTTGCGCAGCTTCTAATTACAAACATTCAATAGTGACGATAACCGATGTTACAATTCTACAACATACTGTACTTAGGTATACCTATGTATAAAAAAAGCTCCACATGACATGAAATGGAAAAAAAAAACAATAAAGTCAAAGAACTTTAAAATATGAGGTAAGGCGATGATTGTTTTAATCCAAACTTATGTTTATACGAGTTGCAAGTGCTGCTCCACAGTTTCAACTCCTGAGATACGAGGGGAGGTCCAAAAGTTCGCGGAATGGAGGGGATGGGAGTGGGGATGACCATCATTTTTTATACAGCACCAATTGCAAACTCATTAAGAGTAAATATACCATATTTCAGACCAATTAGGTCATTACTTTAAAAGTTATCATCGAGCAAGCAAGTCAATCCGGAAGAATTCTGCAAGTATGGAGCAAAATGAGTATCGAGCCGTCATCAAGTTCCTAACCAAGCAAGGAAAATCTCCTCAGACTACCCTGATTGAGATGTCAGCAGTTTGCGGTGATCATTGGCCTGGGAAAACAATGGTTTACAAATGGCATAGTCTCTTTAAATTTAGTAGAGAGTCAATTGAAGACGACCCTTGCTCGGGGCGGCCCGCTGAGGCCACCACATTAAACATTATCGAAAAGGTTGAGAAATTACTATTGGAATATGCCCGGCTGAAGAAGAAACAGCTTTCTACATTAGTTGGAGTATCAGAAACCACCATTTTGAGGATCCTACATGAACATCTCGGCATGACTAAAGTTAGTGCAAGATGGGTGCCGCGAATGCTTACGCCGCATCAGCGACAACAACGAATCGACGCGTCAAGCAGCTTTTTGGAACGGTGTGGCTAAGAAATTACGTCGGTTTTGAAGCGGATTGTTACTGGAAATGAGACTTGGGTTCATCATTTTGAACCTGAGTCTAAACAGGAGTCACTGCAATGGCACAAGAAGGGTACCCCACCACCTAAGAAATTTAAGGTGTCAGAATCGGCTGGAAAGATAATGGCTACGATATTCTGGGATTGTCAAGGTGTATTAATGATTGACTACAAAATCAAGGGCGTCACTATAACAGAAGCGTACTACGCAACATTATTGGAGCAATTGCGGCAATGTATTAAAGAAAAAAGGTGAGGAAAGTTAACCAAGGGTGTGCTGTTGCTTCATGACAATTCTCCAGTTCACAAGAGCTGTATTGCGACAGCTGCCCTGGGCAAATGTGGCTTCTAAGAATTAGACCCTCCCCCCTACAGGCCGGTCCTGGCCCCCAGTGATTATTATTTATTCCCAAATTTGAAAACAGAGTTGCGGGGAAAGAAATTTCACACCGATGATGAAGTAAAGGACGCAAAATTGGCTCATTTCGACATCTAAAACAAAAAATATTATTTTGTAGGTTTAGAAAAGTTACTTTCTCGATCGAACAAATGTATTAACCTTAAGGGGGACTATATCAAAAAAGAAAAATAGTAACGTCTTTGTATTCGATTAAGAAGTCCGCCATTCCGCGAACTTTTGGACCTCCCCTGGTATATCTAAAAAAGAACAAGAGCTAATCGCCCACACTTACTTGATTGCACCTAAATATTATATTACCTAAGGCAGCAAAACCCTTATGCTATAAAGAATCTGTTGAAAATATTTTATATTACGCGTGATCTTGTGATTTTAATGGTAATGGCGCCACTTATTTGTTTCCATAAAAAAAAATGAGCATGCGTATATCAAAGGATACGATGACCATGTTGTTGTTGGCGGGCTGGAAGGCGACGGCGAGCAGCGGCGCGCGCATCTGGTCTTGCACGGCGCGCAGGCGCGCGCGCCGCGTCACGTCCCACACCACGAGCAGCCCGTCCAGCCCCACGCTCACCACCAGCTCGTTCGACGCCGACCAGTCGCAACCTGTTGTCCGTACACATTACATGAGTTATAGTCCTTCGGTCGGCGTTGTGTTCGATCTCATTAAAAATAAATAAAATAAAAAAAGCCTTTTATTCCATGCAAACAAAACTCAAAAGATATCATTCCAATTATTCCATTATGCAACTATTCAATAATTTAATTTAATTTTTTCAATAATTTATTATAATATTCCTATTTATTTTAATTACTAGCTTTACGTTAGTATTATTTAGATTTTCGTGTATTAATTCCATTATATAAATCGAGGTGTAACTTTTTTTTATTTGTTGTATATTTCATTTTGTATATACATATATAGTACTATTATTTTTAAGTAATATATCATCATTCATCATCATTATTTCAGCCATAGGACGTCCACTGCTGGACACAGGCCTCCTCAATATACATATATATATATATATATATATTGTTAATTTTTATTCGGTATTTTATATTTTTATTCTTTAATTATAAATTTTACGTGGACCCTCCTCTCAGGTAAAGGCCTCCTCCAATGTTCGATCTCATTAAGAGGTCTTATTACTATTGAAAAAAATCTTTTTCGTATAATGAGAAATATCTATATCGAGAATTTCAACCAACTTTTTAAAGTGAATAATACTTTTTCTTGAGTTCTAGAAAGTAACATAGCTATTTCATGCTTTCATTGCGACCATTCGAAAATAAGTTGAAAAAACCAGTTTTTTGCGTGAATTTTGTCAATATCGACTAGTTTTTGAAACTAAAATTATCAACGAAAACTCAAACTACATATATGCCGGACCAGCTCTGATCTAAGTAGTAACTTTTATAATATGTAAAAAAAAACGTTTGATCATAGAGAAAAATGTCTAAAACAACCAGCGTTTTTGAACGGATAAGGAGCCTTAAGGAAAATAATACTGTTGTGTGGTTTGTAATTCATTATCGTCCGCGACAAGAGAAGCGTGCATAGATACGGTGTAATTTTGGTGTATTTTCAGCTCTAATCCCTAAAATTGCTTTAATAGAAATGACGTTGGCATTTGTTCGATTCTCAGGTAGTCAGGTAAGCGTTTTTTCTATTAAAGTAATTTTTGTTAGACCCCGTAATAAAAATTAATACTAGTGTTAGAGCCACGTCACCAACAGCATGCCACAGAGCTCACACAACAAACCAGACTACCATAACCACGACACTGACTCATCAGTTCCTAACCACAGCAACCTTTTAATAACAAGTCTAAGGTCTACACCGCACAACATTTAATTAGTCACCAAAAATACTTAAGTAGACTTGAGGAAGATCCATACAGTATTGACCGTGACCCAATTTACGATGGCGCTTACGATGCCCAGTGCTCAATAGAAAAAGAAAACTTAAATTGTAATTTTCGACCAAGTGGATTGACACAGGGCGCTGCATAAATCACTCCTGTAGCGTAGGTTGACTCAGGCACTCACTCCCCTTGCGTTGGTTGAGGCAGGATACTTTTACCAGACCCTTCTTTCCCACTGGTCACTCAGGACATGTGCGCGAGGCCCCCATTCACTTGGGAACTCCAAAATGGATACATGGAGCCGTCGTCGCCTCTCGCTCACTCCCGTAGTGTCGGGTGAGACAGCATGCTGACCTGTGACGGGCTGCGTTGTGCGTGTGGGTCTCGAGCACGAAGCTGACGCGGGGCGGGGACGCGGTGACGTCACAGATGGACACGGGGCCGTCGTCGCCTCTCGCTCCCTCCTGTTATGTCGGGTGAGACGACATGCTGACCTGTGACGGGCTGCGTTGTGCGTGTGGGTCTCGAGCACGAAGCTGACGCGGGGCGGGGACGCGGTGACGTCACAGATGGACACGGGGCCGTCGTCGCCTCTCGCTCCCTCCTGTTATGTCGGGTGAGACGACATGCTGACCTGTGACGGGCTGCGTGTGGCCCTCGAGCACGAAGCTGACGCGGGGCGGGGACGCGGTGACGTCACAGATGGACACGGAGCCGTCGTCGCCTCTCGCTCCCTCCTGTTATGTCGGGTGAGACGACATGCTGACCTGTGACGGGCTGCGTGTGGCCCTCGAGCACGAAGCTGACGCGGGGCGGGGACGCGGTGACGTCACAGATGGACACGGAGCCGTCGTCGCCTCTCGCTCCCTCCTGTTATGTCGGGTGAGACGACATGCTGACCTGTGACGGGCTGCGTGTGGCCCTCGAGCACGAAGCTGACGCGGGGCGGGGACGCGGTGACGTCACAGATGGACACGGAGCCGTCGTCGCCTCTCGCTCCCTCCTGTTATGTCGGGTGAGACGACATGCTGACCTGTGACGGGCTGCGTGTGGCCCTCGAGCACGAAGCTGACGCGGGGCGGGGACGCGGTGACGTCACAGATGGACACGGAGCCGTCGTCGCCTCTCGCTCCCTCCTGTTATGTCGGGTGAGACGACATGCTGACCTGTGACGGGCTGCGTGTGGCCCTCGAGCACGAAGCTGACGCGGGGCGGGGACGCGGTGACGTCACAGATGGACACGGACCCGTCGTGGGACGCGCAAGCGAGTTTTGATCGGTCGTTATTCGCGAACTTCACTACGCTTACTTGTTCCGAGTGCTGAAATATACAAATAAGACATAAACCATGAGACAAAAGATAGATCATGACAAATACAATAAGTTACGAATAGGCGTAAACAGCGACCTCATTGCTAAAGAGTGTGTATTTTCTATGTTTTGTTAATGGATGATTTAAAAAACAGTCAATCGAGTTATGTTGTATAATAATTTTATGATGATACACACTTGTTTTTTTTGCAAATCTTTCACATGTGTCATGATTGCAAGCAAGAAAGCTGTATTATCATCGGTCCTGTAGTCACTTATGACAGCAAAGTGCTATGACACTCCATACTGACAGTTTTTACAAGAAATAAAAAATAAGACACACACACACACACACACACACACACACACACACACACACACACACAAATACAATTCCTACCCAATGATTACGAGTAGGAATCGTATTTGTGTGTGTATGTCTCTTCTTCTCACCTGATCAAAAATGTGATGCACGCCAGTGAAAGCATAGTTCTCTGATATTGTCATGTCATTCTTCTTCTTGTTGCTAGAGCTCTGCGGGAAGTCATCCAAGGCCAGACTTGCCTGGAATTACATTATATAATAAGTTTTACATAGAAAACTATCGTGAGTCTCAGACATATTAAAATACTTAAACAGGTTTACTCACGTTGTAGAAGTCGAACGCTCAACATGTGTTCGGTTGGCCGGTCCGCGACTGATCGTCTCTCCTGATGATGAATCGCGTACCGATTCGAAACATGTCGAGCGTTATTCGACTTCTACAACGTGTGTAAACCCGTTTAAGTATTTTAATATATAATAAGGTACTGTGAAAAAATTAATTTTTGTGACAAGTTATTAAAGTCTCCTGTATTTTTCTTTGAACATCCAGACGATTCTAAAGAGCCCAAACTAGGTAGGATTGCTTGCTGAGTTGCAAGATTCCACCAGAACAAACATAGTTACAAAATTTGCAAGTTAAATAAAAGCTTGTAAAAAAGTCATTAAAAAACATATTTTTAACACCAATTTTCGGACGTATTCATTACAGAGTATTTTGATTAATGACACTCTTTTATTCAAGATTGAAAAGACGAAATAAAAAAATATGAAAGAAAAGAAGTCTCATTAAGTCTGGCCTGTTATTTGACCTGGATATCATTTTATTTGGTGGTATTCTAAAATCTTAATACTTATTTACATATGCATTACCTTACTGCTAGACCTTTGCCGCGATGAAGCGGAGCTGATGGAGATATTATCCTGCACCCCATACCGGCGCTGCAGCAGCTGGCTCCGGATGTGCAGGTACTTTTTTATGGTTTCTATGTCCTAAAGTAAATGGACATTAATACTCATTACAGCATGTTTGATGTTTGCCACAAATCAACTACAAGCATACATTTTATTGATCCAAGAATGTAGCATCTCTGTTTCATCTTTGCCAAAGTTTCGGCTGTTCTCGCCTACAGGCCTCATTTGTCAACCGATTCTCATGAAATTTCGTAAGTAAATTAAGTACTTAAGTTTTTTGGCAACTCAATTTTTAAATTTTTTCAAAATGGTCTACCATTATGGGGGTTGAAACTTAAAAATTACATACTTTCAGTAGAACTTTTGAGAGAACATATATATTTTAAAATAATTTCTTGACTGGCTAAAAAACTACACAAATAAACACAACAGAAGATAATAAGAATAAAGAGTAACTTACTTTGAATTTAGCATTTTCTCTGAGCAATTGGCTTCGACGACGTATGTATAGAGTTTCTGAAAATAATGTGCAACATTGTCAATTTAATATTCATGGCTAGTTTAAGGACACCAAACATACTACGAGCCTGTAAGCTGTCTTAGTCACCAAACTGTGTTAAATACAGTTTACTTACTAAAGTTGGGATTATTCGGGGCCCTGTAAGCGTTGAAACGAGCGTCCAAAGCAAATATTTGTTGTTGAAATGCTGCTGCCATCTTCTTTAATTGGTCTACATATATTTCATCGGCAAGCGTTAACCATTTTATGTATTATGAGTTTAAGTAAAGGGCTAGTTATTAAATAACGAACGAATGAAATTAATATTCTACAATTTTTATCGAATAATAAGGAAAACAAAACAAACGTAAACAAAACAGCCATATGCAGTTGGCGAATTGACGTTTGACTTTGACAAATGACAGCAGACTGACGATAAAACGTCACTTAGTCAAGCTACATATGCGGCGTTTTTAAACATGTCCTTGATAAACTAAGGCTAATTGCACATAAATTTCACCATGCTTTGTTCTGTATTTAGCGGCTCTACATCCTACATCTGTGAATTTCCAACATTAGATACGTGCAAGTTCAAGCATAGTGGAGTCGTCCCCATAGAGCAGTGTTTTTCAAACTGTGGGTCGCGATCGCGACCCTCAGGGGGATCGCGGCATATATCCAGGGGGGTCGCGAGGATCAGCATCCAGCAAGTCTCGTGACTACAGGGAATGCAGATTTTTTCAAGCATGTACATTTGCAAGTTTAATCGTACAAACTAGGTTTTAGGGGGTCGCGAAATAATTTTATTGGTCATTTTGGGTCGTGACACCAAAAGGTTTGAAAAACACTGCCATAGAGTATATTGAATGTAGGTATTGTCGTCCCCAAGGAGCTTTTATGTACTAGGTCCATGGTCGTCCCTCAAGTGTTAACTTCATCCGCGTCTGTCGTAAGGAAGTAGTAGGTACCCTGGAATGTACTCTTAAACAAACGAATAAAATGTTTCAAAGTGTTACACGGAGAAGGCTCTTCGTGGTAAATTAAGGGTCCAAAAACTTTACCAAAAGCCTCATTGCGACTCCACACTACTGGCGAAGTTGACCGAAGTTGGACTAATATGTGGAGGCACTTCGCTGCGGAAATCCATACTTCGGCCAAATTCGGTCAACTTCGCGAGTAGTGTGAGCCGTAATCTAAAAATGATCCTTGCCGGATTTGAACCAGCTACTCCACCGCCTTTTGCGCAAAAGCCTTAGATTTCAAAAAATCCCTATAACCTAGTTCTCCTGATACATACGAGGGGCGTTCAATAAAAAGTGAGAATGAGTATGTTATAAACAACTTTTATCAAATGTCATTTTATTTTTCGACATAGTCACCTTTTAGCATAATACATTTAGTATATCTTTTTTCTAAACTTAAAAGGACATTGGGTACTTTCTTCCCCACTAGCGGACACAAACGAAACCAATTAAAGTTTTTAGATAATGTTACGGGCTTTACGACTGTGTATTTTTTATTCCCATAACTAATGGGAAAGCTGAGAAAATGAGATTTTTATAGCGCAGCAATAAGGTTTTCCTTGTTTACAAACATCTAAAGCTTGCTACTGCTGTAGCTACTGAAGTCGCTTTCTGGCGGTTTTTGGAGGACTTCTTGCTGGAGATCGACGTCGATACTTCCGCGTTGTCTTCCAGGGCATGGTCAGAATCTAACGCAACAACCACTTCTACAGAGCGCAACTATAAGGTTTTCTGCATAAGGGCCACATCTAATTATTTAAGGTCGGTGTTCGAAAAATGAGTCGGTTCCCTAGGGGGAATGATTGACAATTCGGTTGTTTCTCCGGCTAAGAAGTTGAAAAACTGAACGCCGTTTGGGTTAGGTGCTACGCATTTCCACGCAGTGTGCTTAGAATTGAAATCACCTGCGAAGACGACTCCATTGGGATCTGGTTGAGCAAGTAGGTTTAAGTCTGTCGGTTAGAGTTTGTTAGAGGGAGGCAGATAGACTGACGCAATCGTTATCGGGTCGTGAACTTCTAACGAAATACGACAGACAGATGCCTCCAACTTTTTTTTTTTTTTTTTTTTATAACGGCACAACATAGTGGCTCCACTTCGCCTGATGGTAAGCAAAAAGGGGAGCCCAAGTCGCAATGGCGACTGACGAGAAACCAACGGTGCCAAGTCAGTTGACACTGCCATGCTGGCCCGAGAGATGCTTCTTCACGCTTCGTTTGAAGGGTCCCAAGTTATAAGAAGGAGGAAACACATGAGCCGGCAAGGAGTTCCATACTTTAATAGTTCGGCAGCGGCAACTGAATAAGAGGCGGGAGAGAGAGGGCAACTACGTGCAGATATCTGCGGTAGAAGATCGCGGTCCCTCCGAAAGGCCTGTCCAACCTATCATTCCTAACCATCACGTAACCGGGGATCCGGAATGATTTTAAATGCGGTTTGTAAAAAGTTTCTTGAACTAGAAATAAATCGATAGAATGAGCGCGTAGGAATTCCATCACCCTATCTTTCATCCCACGCAGACCGTTGTCATTGAAGATGCCAATAATTAACGAACGAGGTTTAAGCGTGAGGGGCGTACTATCGATAATAGTTAGTATTGGCACCGCGAGCTGAGAGAAGTTGGCACTACTCTTTCTAAAAAGTGTTTATCTCTTTATAAAGAGCTAGTTAATTACGTAGGGCTCATTCGCAGTCTTGAGCTCCTCCTCAATTGCTGCTATGTGAGATGTCGCATCTCACATACCCTTACTAAAAATCTCAGTCTTTGGGGGAGCAGGTGCAGCCCGGGCTGCACGTTTGGACTTGTTTAGACAAGTCGAGACAAGATTGGACTGGGACGCAGAAGGCGCCGGGGGGGCTACGTCCGCTGAAGGCGGAAGGTACCTGTATTTTTGTTTTTGCCGACTTCCTTTCCTCGAAGGAAGCACGCGCGCGCTTTTAAGCGCAAGCTTTTCTTTCCGAGGCATTGCGACTTGAAATTCTGTTTCCATCTTGTCCGCGTCACGCCTCTTGGGGTAACTAGGGGCTCTTTGAGGCTTTGGACCTCTGCTAACTTCCCGGAGGCGGGGCCAACACTGAGGGTCGGGCTCTGGATTACCTTTCCTGCACCTTTGGGGGTACGGGAACGGGATTTCCGAACGTCAGAATCCGTCTTGGCCTTAGGGGCCGAAAGGGTGACTGGAGCGGGCGTGGCCCCCTTTACTGGGGGCTTTGCGTCTTAAACGGCGCCGGGGCTGCCTTAGAGGTAGGGGGCGCTGGGGGCTTGGAGGCCTTAGGAGTCTTGGCCTTTTTAGGAGCCTTCTGCTCTGCCACCGGGGGAGAGGGAGCCTTAGGGGCTTCGATTACCTCAGTTGCAACCGGAGCCGAAGGGGCCGTGGGAGACGATGACTTCTGTGACTTTTCCGGCACACTCAGCGACCCGAACGCATCAGCCACCGAGAAGTCAGAGAACCTCTTGCTTAGCCCTTTTTCATGCTTGAAAAAGCGTAAAACTAAGCCAGCAACAGATTCGATGGCTTCCTTGTGGTCCTCGGAGCAGGCCGCTTCGCGGAGAAGGGTTACGGGATCCATGGGGAAAACGATGGAAACAGAATACTAACAGTCAAAGTCGTAGTCTGGATTGACGTCTTGCGCGGTCCTCGCCGTGTCCTTGTCACACTACACTACGCAACCTACTCACGAAGGGCATAAATGAGGACAGGACGTACACCTCAGGAGAGATGCTTGAGAACACTTTTCAACGAGTTCACCTCACGCGGCCCGCCTCGGTGTGCAATAGTTCATATAAAATACTCGAGACCGATTTCTGCGGTGCGGGCCGGCCCGTAGCAGCCCGCCCAAAATGTGCGCGTACTCTAACTTGACAAGACTATAAACCACAACTTCTGTGAGTCTGGCACTTCAACTGCTATCTATACCAAGCTAGTCATCAAATAACACAAAATATATTTATATACAGTACTAAACATTTACATATACAGTACAGTATTAAAATAATACGATCACCGTACCTGAATTATTAATGTAAATATATTTCGGTATTCCCATACGCCACAATAATGCCCCCTTACTTAGTAAAACTAGAAGTTATAAGCTTTCAATTGAGGTATGTTTCAGCTTTGTCCGCCGTGGGGAATTTTTCCATAGTAAAGTAACCAACGTCCTTTCATTTTTAAAAAAGATCTCATCTTGAGTACTTAAAAAATCTTGTACTGCAGCGACTACCGCGTCGTCGTCTTTAAATTTCTGGCCTCTCAGGTATTCTTTCAATCTCGGAAATAGGTAGAAATCACTGGGGGCGAGATCCGGTGAATACGGAGGATGCTTAAGGATATCGAACCCAGCATTACGAATTGCAGCCATTGCAACGGCGGACTTGTGTGCCGGGGCATTGTCCTGCTGGAACAGCACAACTTTCGAGAGTTTACCTTGCCATTTTTCGCGGATCTCATTGCGCAATGTTGCTATTTGTTTAGCATATAAAGTGCCCGTAATAGTGGCTCCATGCTCGAGATACTCAATCATTACTACCCCTTTATCATCCCCAAAAGCAGAGCCCATACAGCACCGGCAGATGGGCCCACCTTGAATTTCTTCGGAGTTGGAGATGATGGCCTTTTCCATGTCATAGACTGCAGTTTCGTTTCAGGGTCGTAATGGTGGAGCCATGTCTCGTCCATTGTTATAAATCGCGACAGAAAAAGTTTCCGGTCTTGCTTTATCAGGTCCAAAGCTTCTTGACAAATCTCGACTCTAGTTTGTTTTTGCGTGTCAGTAAGCATTCTTGGTACCCAACGCGCAGATACCTTTTTCATACCCAAGCGTTCATGTAAAATATTATGCACGCTCCCCGTTGAAATCTTTACATTTTCAGCAATAAAACGAACCGTGACACGACGATCCGCCAAAACTAAGTTTTCGACTTTTTTCACAATTTCTTCAGTTACTGCTGTAGTAGGGCGTCCGGAGCGGGGGTCGTCCATGGTCGATGTTCTTCCACATCTAAATTCAGCGCACCAACGTGCAACGTGCGACTGTCGAATACGGAGGAGCATTAGACCCTAAAGTGTCCCGCAAATCTAAATTGACTTGGTCCGTAGATTTTTTTTTCAAAAACAAGTATTTGATAACGGCGCGAAGTTCAATTTTCTCCATTTTCGCTAACGTACTCCATAGCATTGCAAAGAAATGGCCGTATTTTTTTTTTAAACAAAAAGCAGTTGGATTTTTTTTCTTCATAGCAATGAGCTAGATAGATTAACTTTACCGGCCAGTATTTAATTTCCTAATATAGAAAGAGTTTGCATCTCATTCTCACTTTTTATTGAACGCCCCTCGTATACGTGTGCGTCAGAATGACTGACCAAAATGGCAGATTAATGTTAGACTACCATCAGCATTCACTACCTATTTGCTACTATTTACTACCTATGTTGACATATTTGCTACCTAAGTTTAAAAAGAAATATATATGTAATAAAGTGGGCAGTCATTCTGACGTCAGGATGACTGCCCACATTTATTATATGGGGGTTGGACCCCCTTATTTGCAACTTTCAATATACTATGATTTACTACCTATTTGCTACCTACACATATATTTTTTCCAGATTTTTAAGGCAAAAAATAAAAATGTTATAAGCAAAACATGGAATTTAATTACGAATCGGAGTGTACAGGCTGTACCTCATGAACCGTGATACGCATTGTGGGGTCATTTTATATTGGATACCGGCAAAATCACGTCTGTTGTATGGGAGCCCACTTAAATATTTATTTTATTCTGTGTTTTAGTATTTACTGTTATAGCGGCAACAGAAATACATCATCTGTTAAAATTTCAGCTGTCTAACTATCACGGTTCATGAGGTACAGCCTGTACACTCCGATTCGTAATTAAATTCCATGTTTTGCTTATAACATTTTTATTTTTTGCCTTAAAAATCTGGAAAAAATATATGTGTAGGTAGCAAATAGGTAGTAAATCATAGTATATTGAAAGTTGCAAATAAGGGGTCCAACCCCCATATAATAAATGTGGGCAGTCATCCTGACGTCAGAATGACTGCCCACTTTATTAAATATATATTTCTTTTTAAACTTAGGTAGCAAATATGTCAACATAGGTAGTAAATAGTAGCAAATAGGTAGTGAATGCTGATGGAAGTCTAACATTAATCTGCCATTTTGGTCAGTCATTCTGACGCACACCTCGTATACCTATACTTGCCTCGAAAACCACTTTTAATCTTGTAAATACCCTTCTAGTTCCAAAGCGAACATCGCATTATTCGAGTGCGGTGAGTACCTGCCTACCTACTTCTTCATACGTACATTCGAAGTGTAAAGTTATTCCCAGTGTGTCCTGGGATTTTTTACGACGCCACTTCTCGGACATTTAAATCCCAGATTGAAATCCACCAAACAGTTTTATATTCAGCCCATTTAACCTTCAGCATCCCATCGGAGTCATAAACTGAAAGACAATACCGAGAACTTTTCCAATAAAACTCAGTGTCAAAGGTCGCATTAACCATTTCCAGATAACTGCGGCACCTTACATTACGTTACGGCGATCCGTGCAAAAGCCATTTATCATTGGGCCACAAAAAGCGGTCGGCTGTCTCGGTCGCTCCCGCGCCGCGCGAGAGGCCGGCCGTTTCCCGGAATCCTTATTTCCGATTCCGAAACGGCTCGCGCTGTGATACCGAGAAGTTCCGAGGCGTTATGCCGGGACGTAAACCCTAGCGCTGCGTCGTTATAAATAATCAGAATGCGTAAAGAGAAGTCGGTGACCCCCAATTACGACACAATCCGTATTTATCCTACCGGGAAGCGCTTATTTCTGTTTCTTAAGGGACTATTATATTTTTACGGGGAAATGGAATCGTAGATTGAAATTTGTAGCTTGCCTTGGAGGCCGCAACTTGCAAGCTCTCTGTTTTATAGGAAAGATATGGCATGCAACTCGAAGTAGTTGGCCCATTAAAAAAGTTGAACATAATAAATCCTTGTCAATACATAATTTAAAACGTGTAGTTATTTATAATAAATACAAAGTTTCAATAGGTATTGTACAAACATTTTCGTAAGACTACATTTATGTTGACGGAAATTGGATTAAAAAATAGACGACCTAAAGTAGAAATGCACATGTAAGTAACGGGTCGATCAACTTTAGTCATAAGCCCATTATTTTACGGACTATTTGCTAAGCAAGTTTTTTTAGAGAGATTCGGTCGCTCTCTTGGACAACGGGACAGAATAACAACTACGAAAAAGTTGTTCTCCAACAAATTAATGTTCTCTTAATATCAGTCTAGTAAAGAAAACAACGTCATTATATTTAGAATCTCATTTTAATTAATGACATACTATACATACATCATAACATTTAAAACCGTTCATACAACCAACGTTTGTATACAACATTATATTAACATAATTGAAACGTTAAAATGGACACCTATCTATTTACAACATTTAAATAGCTACAGACGGATTATCATCATAACTTACGGGGTTTAAGTTAGGAATTACGTTCTTGAGATAAGTAGGTTTGCTATTTCATTAGACCGTCTAATTGTCTGCCTAGAGGCAGGTGGCGCTTACGATTCAATATTATATTTAATAGCAATTTTATTTTGTTTTACATGCGTCGTAAGCGCCATCCGCGACAGTGACAGTGCATGAACTGCTAAAATTTGCTCGATATAAAATGCTGCACATGACTAACTGGCTCTAGATAGAGGGATCGACCGCGTCGAAGCTTAAAAGTTAAAATACACTGAAGGTGCCTTTGCCGGGTGTATGCAGTAGACTTGACGCAAACGAAGCGTCAGAGCGTATACGAGGAAAAGCGTCGGTCGGGTCGATCCCTTGGGGTGAAGCCAGACTCGCGTAATTTGAGTCGCGTAATTCCGGTCGCGCCATACTTAGTGTGACTTGATCTCGTGACATGATGTATGGCGCGACCGAAATTATGCGACTCAAATTACGCTCGTCTGACTTCACCCTTATTGACGAAAAACTTTACAAAGGATGCACATAATTTTGCTCTCTTTTAAATCAAACAAAAATCACTTTGTAAAGTCACTCCTCAATGATTATAAATTATTACTATTTCATGTATATGACTATACCATTGTACATAAATTACTTTAAAAAATTGCATTGACTCAAATAGGAAATGCATGTAACCTATTAACTAAGTATTACAATTCATTTAATTAAAACAGTCAATACTTAATTATAACTACGAAGGCAAGTATCCCTAAAATAATAGATCATATCGATACTACATACAAATTATATTTTACAATTTATTTTTATACTTATTGCTAGTTTATATACATAATTTAATATTCAATTCAATATAATATCAACAAGTCTAAAAACTCCAAATATTTGTGCACCCTGCATGTATAAGCTCTGTCCAGTGTCGTTTCCGACCTTTTTGATCCAGTGTCTATCAAATTCCTTGCAAAAAAACTATCAACAGTTGCGTCTGAGTCTTCAAGTATCCCTTTGTTATCACATCGTACAGAACCAGATAAACGGAGGCACTAAATCAAGACTTCGATGCATCGCAAGACACTTCCTTTCCAACGTTTCAGAAAATATTTGGAATTCATAGTTTACAAGATCTAGTGAAACTATTTTTATACATCCATACAGAAACACCGAAAGCGGATAAATAATGGAATGGGTCGAGTCGCATTTAAACAACTGATTTAAGAGCGACGCTTTTAACACCTTCGATAATGTGCGTCTCTCACATTTACATACTTTAGTAGTAGGGATGCATGCTCTAACGATGAAGTCAAATGCTTTCGTGTTCTGTTATAGGACCATGAAAATCTGACACGTTGAAAACGTTTAGCTCGTGCCAAATTCTCATGATCTTGATTTAAAACTATTAAACATCCAGGCAGAGAATATTGAATCACTACTTCTTACATTATTTAGCTAATTATAATCAATGGCATATAAGTTAAGAGCTGCGTTATGTTATGATCGGTAAAAAATAAGCCGTTTATTCAAGAGATTATTTGTAGACTTTCTCAATTTATAAAAATCATCTATGGATCGTCTCTTGTGTCCGACTGTACTCGCTAATGTCTACCGCGGGATCTGCGTTCCTTCGCACCGGACCGGTTCGAGAAGGACGGTTTGATGGCTACGATAGACAGCATTTACTCATATGTACAAAATGTGTAATTTCACATCGCGACATATTATTTGCTGTCGTTAGACGGCGCCCTTCGGAGCTCGTAATACCCGTGAAGTAGTTTTATGATTGGGCTCAGCTGCAGGCAAGAGATGGCATGTACAGAGGTACTAGATTTTTTATATATATACTGACACAACATAGTGGTTCCACTTCGCCTGATGGTAAGAAAAAAGGGGAGCTCAAGTCGCAATTGCAACTGACAAGAACCCAACGGTGCCTTGTCAGTTGACACTGCCATGCTACGACAGCTAAAGGAAATTGCGATTCACGTGCAAAGTTATTCTGGATGAAAATATGTATGTCTCGCAGTCAAAAGTGTGAACTGGTCAAAAGGACTTTTAACCGACAAAAACAGGCAAAACTGCTTTTGACTGAGCGTGTTGGTCAAAAGTAGTTTTGCCTGAAAATCATTGGTTAATAGTACTTTTGACTGTTACTATCTGTCAAAAGTACTTTTGACCGCAGGCGCATTCGTCCCTTTATCTCGATATTATTTTAATCCGACTCGGTCGGGTTAGGTTAGGTTAGTTTTTTTTAAATCCCTAACCAAAAGTGTGAACTGGTCAAAAGGACTTTTCACCGACAAAAACAGGCAAAACTACTTTTGACCAACACGCTCAGTCAAAAGCAGTTTTGCCTGTTTTTGTCGGTTAAAAGGCCTTTTGACCAGTTCACACTTTTGACTGCAACATATACCTACATATTTTAATTGCCTGGTGCCAGCAAAACAATTAGTTTCCGACTTATCAAGTTTTGTGTTACAACGCAGTTTTCCTGTTTGTTAACCCTTCGTATGCCGCGTCCAGAAAACGCGTACCGCGTACGGATTCAGGACACGGCATACGAAGGGTTAAGGCACCATAAGTTCTATATACTTTAGGCATAATTACTTGCATGCTGATATTAGATTTAATTATAAGGTTGACGTTCTATGAACTTAATACTTTAATCGGGATATTTGAATTCATAACAAGGAAGGAAGGAGTTAATGAACAATAACGGAAGTAACTAGTTTTGGTATAAGTATATTATATTAGTACCGCAGATTCTTCGGTCTCGATTACCATTAATGGTGTCATAGGTGATGGTAATCGCAACAGCGAATGTAACCTACAAATAACTGAATTAATATGTGGCTAAGCCATGCGGGTCGACACATCTATTTAGGTCGATGTATTTTATGTAGGTATACTATGTTTCAACAATGGGTAATATAACAAAATGTTGTTCTCAAGACTTTGGAATACATATCATGTCTTTATACCATTGCAAAGGCAACATAGGCTTGTTCCCAGCAAGTAAACAGCGCCACAAATAGCATGTCAATACTGACTATAATGAAATACTCATTACGAGCGGGTGCACGCGACGTTTTATATAATTTAAATTGATTTATTTCGGTTTGATATACCATTGCTTTGTATAATGTAAAGAATGTAATAATGTCGTTTTAGATAATTTCACACATGGTAACATGAGATATAATGTAATACGTTAAGTGCTAAAGAGCTATAAACCCTTCAGATCACCAATTGTTTTTTAGGTTAGGTTCGTTAGGTACCTCGCGTCCTTTAGCCCGGAAATAGAAGCCCCGCTAGACGGGGCTTCGTCGACTTGCTCCCGTTATTCAACATTATGACAGTATACCAATTAATAATAAGAGTATAACAAATTATAACAATAAACCGTTATATCAAATGTTACATTATATTAAATGACTTTATGTCAATGACCTACCTAGTGTATCTTAGTTTTTCTGAAATTGTATATAACATTACGGACGCCTGGTTTGCACCTATAATCGCCGTTTAAAGGGAATGTCACTTAAGTTATTCGTCAAAAGCGAGTGAAGTTTCGAATTCACTCGGCCCTCACGCACAGAATTCGGAATGGACTCTCACGTTACTAATCCTCGTTTCTGTTAAACCCGCGCACAGCTATTTGTCGGAACGTAACTGTCGCTGCGCCGGCGCCGAATACAAATGCGCGAGCGCTGGGCCCAGCACACTGAAGGCACCGCCGATTTGCCTAATGCGCCCATAGCTCGGGCCCATCACGTTTCGGCGACCTGGCTCTTTAAGCTAAGCCGGTACTAATTGGTATTTCAGAGGGTTTCTGTCAGTTATTATAATAAGCTGGATAAGTATTTAATACGTGGTAAGATGTTTTCCTTTAGCTGCTTTGTTTATAATATAAAAAAAGTTATATTATTTTTTCTATTCCTGTAGACAATGAGTTAAAAAACATCAAATAAGTTTATAATATTAATCCATTTGCCTAATGGAGAACCTCCCCCATTTTGTAATTTATTAGTAACAGGCCAGGTCCGAGACCGCTTGGGGCGTTAAAACATTTTTTTCCCCTCTAGGGTGCAACCCGGTGTTATATGACGTTTACCAACGCACGTGTGCTGTGCACTCCGCACATGTCCGTAAACGAAAATATTTTTTAGTGTCCCGTCGTGGCTCGAACTAATTCCGATGTCACGCATTTTTGGAGCAAACACATTGCTGGTCTGACATCTTTAATAATTAAACTCAAAGTTCAATCTCGAAGTTCGAAACATGTCGGGCCGTTCCTGACAATTTTTACGTGAGTTTAAACCGTTTTTATGATCTAAGAATGGTATATTACAGCGAAAAAAAAGAAGCTTTGAGCGGGATGCCGAAAAATAATCTTTACGGTAGATAGATGGTGCTACGATGCCAACCTAAGGCATATTATGAACTGAAGCAAGTGGTTGAAAAAATCGATGCTTTAGCTGTTGGCTTTGATAGAACAATTGGCAGTTCACCCGTCTGGCGCGGAAAGCCGTGGAGACGCGGGTTCAAATCCCGTTCAATCCATTTTTTTTTTATTTTTCGCTTCATTATAAACATTTTGGTTTACGTCAGCAGCCGTTACTGCTTTAATGAAAAAAATAATGATCACAAATACACACACTAGAGTCGGTAGTGTTCCAGTACATTCTTTGCACAAAGTATGTTCACTGAGATTATAAAAAGGGATAAAAACGTGGTCATCAATTAACCTCGGCCTCGGCGGTTGCATAAAAAATACGATGCGACTTTAATAACACTATTATTCGTAATTAATTACATGTCATAAATAACACGGTACGAGGAAAACCGCCACGTACTTAATAATAGTAAAGGTACTTTTGTAAATTTATCATTCTTATAGTAAAATATTTGATTTGCTACAACACGTTGATGTGCGAATATAAAATGGACGATTATTGTTTTCATATCTCCCAAGTGCATTTGTTTACAATCGAACATAATTCCGTATGTTTTTATGTAAAAAAAAAAAACAGTTATGTAACCAAAAAAGTTTCGTAAATTTAGCTTATTACGATATCTAACATCGATTCTCGGAAACCCACCAGGATGCGTAAGAAGCTGTTATTGAACTGGTTCCCCACGGATTCCGAAAACCCACAGCGTCCGTTTTAGCGCTAAATTTCAAACCAGAATTTACATACGTTCTGGCCATAATCTGTAATTAAAAGAGTCGCTTACATAATTTGATAGCGTCGTGAAGCCTAAAGTAGCGTATAGAATAAAAATAAAACGAATGAGCTCTTTGGAACTCGGAATCAGGTCTGTTTAAAAAAGGCCACGGTTCCGTACAGGTATTTACATGGTGTTCTAAGACGTGTCAGTAATAAAACTAATTTATTAAAGCAATATATACGTATCACGAATAGGAAAAAACATGACGCATTTGGGGCCTTTGCGTGTAGCGAAGTAATTAAATACTAAAGCAATTGATATATGGAAATAAATATAATATGGCCGCATAAATAAGCACGACAGTCTTAATGCGAACGTATATTTTATAAGTAGAAGCGCAGCGAGGCAGGCGCGCCTATCACATGTCCTACCTACGTAACGACCCATTCTGCAGTCTCGTCCACCCGAGTTATAGATAGCCGCGTGCGGACAAGTGAATAAGCCGATTCAACAGATCTATCTTCATATTCTAAGACTTTTAAATATCCGTATTTACAAATATAACTACTTAGAAAGACGTACTCTTTCGATATTGCCGTATAGAATAAAACGTAATAAAATTAAACACATAATTAGGAAACACTAATATAAACAGCAAACAAACATATATTCAGCAAATCACCGCATTCGACACATGCATGTATATTGTATAAATTATAGTGAATTCTTCAACGCTTCTCAGATCTCCTCGTTAACCTTATACTGGGAATTAGCGTGTAGGCACTTAAAAACATTAATACAAACTATAATCGCGGACAAAATACGTATTGCACGGTATAATAAGGCGAGTTTTTTCAATGGTAATCAGCGGCGATAGTTCGCCGGCAAGCCTTCTCGGAAGTAAAAGCGAGACAGCCCCTTAGTGAGAAATGTGATTATTCTAATACGAGAGACGAGCCTTTTCCGATATCAGCTGGTGAGGTCGATTTATACCCTTGTCTTGCTGCTTCGGAGAAGCAGCACCATTATACTACATTACCGTACGAGGGAAAGGCGGTATAGTAATGTTAAACTTACAGGTCGTTACCACGTTTTTGTCTTCGAACTGGGCGAACCCTAAACGCTTGTTTTATAGGGTTCGGCATAAAAACTGGCGACCAACTGAGCGCGATAATGACTTTTACGGTTTACATTATCGTTGGGAGTTTATTTTAGGTTGATTCGTTTTTTAGCCGTAGAGGGTGAGCGCGCACCGTGTTAATGGGATTAGTCTATGTATCCACGGCATCTGCTCTCATTCAAGTTTGATAATAGTCTATATATTTTTCGGTAAATCGTGATGTTAAGATTCGGTACTTTGAAACCCAGTGTCATTTCGTTTGTGAATGTTACCACTCAACTTTTATAGGCAAATAAACCAGCAAACAATTCAAATATAACCTATAACAGTTCCCAAGCCTTATATTACGTGACAGACGTAATCGAGCCGAGTTCTTGGCAGAAACGTCATTACCGTCGCATGACGCGTGCGTGCATGTTGCACCGGTCGTGACGTAAATCCAGCTTGAATCTGAATGTATTTACACTACGCGGCCACGATATGCCTTTCTCTCGAAATCATAAATATACAAAATATCTTTACTGTTTTTTAAAACCAGAATAAGAACTACGATAGCCTACAGGTCACTGTGTACCTCGCAGGAATGTAATGGTTGATTGATAGCGACGTATTGACGTCACAGACGTGCACAGATACTGTGACCGAATAGTAAGTACAGAACAAAATGACACGCGTTAAAAGTAATCAGAATTAAACTTAAGGAAACAAAACGTATAAACGCCACTATCTGGCAGAATGTAAACAACGGGCGTGCACGAGCCGAGCTATCTGTTTGCGCGGCAAACTCGCTGTTGACACGCGTCGTGTAAACAGACGTCATACTGCACCGAAATCTATTGCGGACGTATAGAGCCAACTTTTCTGTGAACTGAAGGGTGTCACCACTATCTTCACACACAGAGCCCTCGAACGCAGAGACACTGTCAGTCGTATGACATTTCAGCGTGACAGTCGTAGTTCCTAATTTCGACGTTTCACAGATAAGTTGGTCGCACTATAGTTATCAGTGGCGTATTATCTTTCGTAGAATCTGATACCTGTCTACACCTACTTAACATATTGTAAGGCATTTGAGCAATTTTCAAAGAGGATTAAAGGGCCCAGATGCCATATTATATGTATGTATGTAATTCATCTGATTACATTGTTCTACTAGTATTATTTTAAAAATTGCGAAGTTAAGCATATTAAATTTCGACGCAGCATGCCGGGTAAATGTCTGCTTGAAATTCCCAATGGCCTTAATGGATTATTCCCTGCACACACTTTCGTAGTATATCATCGTAAATACATAGTAACCAATAAACACTCGGGTCAATTCATAATATAATTAACGTTTCTATGAATAAGCGACGATGACGCGGGCGCTGTGAAAATAGATGTTACTTGTCAGTTGTATTGTAATTGTATAAAAATTACCGGTGGCCACGGGTAGTCATAGTCATATCTCATACATATGTAAATAGATATTAAGTAATAAACGAGATAGTTACCGCGTAATTTACAAGTACCTAGCTTGAAATTAAATATAGAGGAAAACTCTAGTAGGTACAACTCCCAGCCGTTACGTCTTAAAATTATTAAGCGAGTTGATAAAATATCAGTTGTGCGCAGATTCCCACTATATTCAAGCCTTTTGACTTATTACTACCGACGACATCTGAAGTTCTTACATTTCTTCCTATAACTTACTACACTTAAGGGTATTTAGTTCAGAAAAATCAATGTCCGTATTTAAATAAAGACACGGCCGCAGTCAAAAGCTAGTATGTTGTACCGTACCTACGTCATCGCAACGGAAATGGGAATGTTTACCAAATCGGCCGGCCTCAAAGCTTAAGCGAGGTTTTTACGCAAATACAGTCCAGATTCGTTTGTATACAATATTTGCATATGACCGCTATTCTCCGCTAACTATTGCTGCATAAAGATTCGTTATTTATACGCCTGAGTATAAACACGCTTAAAATGTAGTAAAATTGAGCTCTAAGTCATAGCTCACCAAGTTCATATTCGGAGAGATATATGGTAATCAGGCTGAGATTATTCTTTGAAATATACGTCACGCGTGTTGGGATTGCACATCGTGACTAATGGTACAAATCCCAAAGTACAGTCGCCCCTAATGTTGTTAAACATGTCCCATATACACGTAGAACATTGCCATATTAAAATGCAAAATATCGTTACATAGTTAAAATGTCCATGACAGTCGTTGGTCATACCGTATTCTAATGTGACAAAGTGCTAAGTGCAACGTTAAACGCCTTTGCGGTAAAATGCGATTTCTGTACATAGTGCCAATTGATTTAAGATAATACAAAGATAAATAAAAGACTCCATGAACTGACGACTAGCGGGGAAGTATTAGTAGTACATTTTAGTAAAGCCGCAACAAAGTGTTGGTGCCGTAATGACAGTCTATTACTATCACTCACGCCGGTGAATTGGATGGTGATTGAATCATACACAGGCTGTAGAAATTACCGAACTATTTCGACAACTAAGGGCACTGGAACCTTGGTTGAACTTCTATTACCACGGTGAAATCTGTGTATGGTCCAATCTGCTTGTACGAACGCTACGGTGGTATAGTTGCTCTTATAAAGACTCTTAGTCCCTCTCGTTGCTGCCGAAAGACTTGCCAGGCAGAGGGATGATGTGATCAAGGATGTGTAGTACGGCGCCAAGCCCCATATTCAGTGCATCACTTGTTATCGCATTAAATCTCATGTGTGATCCAATTAGTTTGTACGAACGTTACGACTGTCAAAACAACTTGCTTTCCTCTCAGTCCCACTCCTCCCCGCTGGATGACTGCTGCGGTGAGGACTCCCCAGGCTCGGGGATGACGCTGGCGAGGGTGTGCAGCACGGAGCCGCGCTCAGCGCCGGAGATGCCGCGCCGGCGCATCGACAGCTTCGCGTGGAGGTCCGCCATCAGGTCGCCGCCGGATGAGGTCTGCAACAAAATTGTACATTGTAGCTGCTGTTACACCTATCACCTTTTTATGTATAAAGGGTGATACTGTACTGATATTTGGCGTGAATAATGATGGGATATAGTTACAACTTTTCGCACAGTTTCTTCCATTTTATCGTTAACGTCGTGTATGGCAAAAGAAAACGGAAATTTATACCCTTGTATCATTAGTGTCATTGTATACGCGTTCCAATTTCATTGACTGTATCTACGCTGGGTCAAAGTTTCAATATTGATTATATTAAACTAACATACAATAGCTCAGCTTCAAAAACACACACTTATAATATATGAGTAAGTGAATATTAGAGAACCTGCTCCTACAATAAAAAATCTTCTGTTCTAATCAGTTTCAAATGGAATAACGTAACGCTGATGTTTGAAGATGAATGCACATAATTATATCTTGCCTAGTCCTAGTTGTTGCTACACTTGGGCACGTCACGGGTTGACTGAACTGACGACGTCATCTCGGCGACAGCAATGAAGACGACTTACATTCCTCTATTTACAGATTGAATGATTCATCATTATTTCTGTCAAGCGATTCCACAGGATAATTAGGGCGAAATTATCTTTTACAATCTGACAGTACCTATGCTTAAAATTGACACCTTGTCCTTATCTTTACCGTTTCGGATGAGTTAGCTTTGCTTACTATTGGCAGTGGGATCGTACCACTCGAATAAAAAAATATCCAATTTTATCGCAAGGCACTGCTGGGCTATTATAACTGATAATAATATGATCCATTAGTAATTGTTTGCATGTATTTGCTAATCATAATTATGTAAATTAACTGCACAATTAAATTTCTTAAATCCGCACATTCAATGTAGTGGGTGTACAGCGTAATTGTCGTTACTCGTATCACGCTGTCATTTAACACTCACTTGTCAATTTACTTTACTGTACATTACTGGCAATTAAAATTTTGTTATTAAGTTAATAAAGCCTGAATTTAAGTTAGTTAATTAAATTAAGGTCATGGATACGTTAAAGATCTATGTTACTTTACTCTACTTTAAGAAAAGCCTACTTGGCGGTAACACACTGTATAAGGGCGGCACCGGCAGGTACTACTTAAAAAAATACGCGATATAGTCTAAGTTCAAATAGAGTTAATTGTAAGTTAATTGTCACCCTAACTTCTAGATATCCTAAATCTTCTAAATATCACCCAGGTTTTACTCGGCTGCACGGCAGCAAAAGCCCATTCGTTTCAGGTTTGTCTTCGTTTCTTCTCCGAAGTAATTAGAGGGGTGCTATCTATAGGATTGTTTAGCCTAATCATAAACCGTCGAGTTGCAGGAAAACCCGCGAAATATACGCAATAAAACCAGTTTTATTAGCATTCCATAAAACGTTTATTTACGACCGTCAAAGGTGAAATCGAGGACCTTTTTCTATAGTTTATATTTGTTTTACCGAGAAGCTAAAACCCGTTTAGAAAGCTCAAGATCCTAACATCAGATTACTGGGAATTATCGAAAACGACCTCAGGCGCAGTTATCTTCTACTAGATAAGGGAACATTTAATTACGCCGTTTTATCGGACAGTCAAAGATCATTGGCATGAGATGACGTTATTTATTTTATTAGCGTTTGCCGGTTCAGTGCGCGGACGCAGCGCTGCGTCCCGACACAACAAACAGCTTAAACAGTATTCGCGCTTTATTCATTCTATATTTGACACTCTAGCACCTCTAGCACAACTGTGACACGCGAGTCTTTCTCGCACGAGAAATACTACCTATCTCTTTCTTCGCAATACTGTGAGAGAGTGACGGGTGATGCTATGTCGCGCGACAAGAGTCGCGTAAGAGAGCAGGAATAAAGAAGAGAGTTGGGCATAAGTTTGAAACGTATGCCTTTTAAATTAGGGTCTGTAAACATTGTAACAATATCTGTCGAACCGCAAGGTAGCTGTCTATCTTCGGCCAATTTCAATGCGTTATAAACTTTCTTTGTCCTTTATAAGTCTGCCAAATCGAAAATATATTAATCAAAGAAGAGGCCGAGTAATAATTATAAAAACGGTTTAAACTCACGTAAAAAAATTGTCAGGAACGGCCCGACATGTTTCGAACTCATTTGGAGCTCTTCATCAGGGGTAGCTATCCGTGCTGCTACGCGAGTTGCGACCCACTGCACTTTTAATCGCACGCGCCACGCGCAGATAGCGCGGCGGGAGGAAGGAAGGGCTCTTGCACTGTCACTACTGGACTGCCTGTCACTGCATTTTCACTATTACCCACTGATACCACGTACACTTGACTTATTGTATCAACGAAATTGTCTGAACGCGAGATATTTTTTAACGCTGGAATCACAGGTTTCCATGCTGGAGGTAGAGCCCAACCAACCGAAACATGTCGCGCCGTTGCGCCATTTTTTTTTACGTGAGTGTTAACAGTTTTTACAAGTATTAAAGATGTCTCACTATAGTTTTAATATTATTAGAGGCATAGTATTTTAAGATTCTATTTCACAACTAACAGAATCTACACGAAATCAAGAAGCTAGACCCAACCTGATATCTACTTTTTCCATAACAGTGCCGTACTAGTGCAATCGTCAATTGCATATAGGGTACTACTGTAATTACTTACTGTTGTACTACTGTAATATATTCTCACTGCGGCCGTAGCCATTCACAACGCGTCTAACGAACGATAAATGGCGCTTGTCTTATCAAGTGCATAAAGCATTAATATAAATGTTTATGGTCTGTCGCTGTTAACTGGAAGCCCGCGGCTTCGCCAACGATCAATTTACTGGAAATTCATGTTACTAGCATTGCATTTGCATCAGCTAATTACTTCGTCAACGAGGGTTAAAAAGGTTATCTACTTTCTGCTTCGCCATAGTCGGGTAAAAATGTATTCTTGGGGTTTGAACTAGCCATATGTCATAAATACTGGTTTTACAACGTAGCGTCAGTAGATGAGTACCTACCTACCTTCTTATTCTGATGTTTGATCAATTTCACTACTCAAAGGTTGTCTGCAAGAGATTGATCTTTAGCGCGTGTCTATTGTTATTATATTTGCATGTACAGTCAAGGAAATTGAAACACGTACATTGTTCGCTCTTGTCACAATGACAATAAGGGTCAAACAGGTCTCGGTTTCCTGTACTGTACCGGTTCTTTCTGTTTGGTGTGCAATAAAGTATTATTGTATTTTTAGGAATGGATGCTAAATTAGATCACATAATGATTACTACAAGACCACGAAAATCTGTTAACAAAAACTCGTAAACAATGCAAATTAAGTATGCAAACTGATTTGAATAATGCAAAATGTTCGAGCACCATATACGGAGCGGCGCGGGCCGCTGCGTGTTGTACCGCCAAATTATTCATGTGCTAATCTATCAAATTGATCGTCCTTGGCAAAGTCATGGCTGTTTACTTCGGGCACTCTGTGGTACAATGTGGTTGTTAAAGTAAGCATGCTACATGAATAACGACCAACACCTCTAACAACAATATCGGTAGCACCGCGACTTAAGTTGACGCGCGAATCGGCGGTACCCATCTTTCTGGTATTGTAAGGAAGGAGATAGAGGCGCGTTTCATTTCACGGTTGTGCTAGAGACTTAATATCTTTTGGATATCTGGGTCCTTGTTAGATTTAGGTGCGCGTCTTTTCGGTGGACACGTACAAAGTTAAGGACTTTTAGGCCTAATTTTCCGATCAAAATTATATTAGCATAAACGACGTTTCCTTTTCTATGGGCTTGCGTGTTAAAAACATAACTTCTATGCACACACGCTGTTAACTATTGGCCACCGAAGAGACAACTTTTGTTTTTTGAACTGACAATGACCCATCTCCGTTTACCAGAGTCTCTCTTTTGGCTGAAAGTTATATTTTTTTATAACCTCTGAAGAACCCCAAAGCTGAAGCTACTGTTCTTAGGTATAACACACGGTTGTTATAAATTTATGAAACATGTAATGTCTCAATTTTTTTAATGTGGGTACACCACAATTTTTATTTAAACCATGAATACAAAGATCGTTTTAGGAGCGAGGGTTGCGAAGTGGCTACCGCGCTGGACCGGTAATCCAGAGGTACCGGGTTCGATTCCCGGTCCCTTCCACCAGGTAGCTCCTTTTTAAATGTTTCTATAAGCTTCGATCTTTGTATTCCTGGTTTAACACGGTTGTTAATTAATGTCTATGTCAGGATTTTGCGAGACGCGAGGTATCAAGAAGACTACCGACTGCTAATTTTTTCATACAAATCGAGGTTTCATTTTCATTCATGGTATTTTTAAATTTTTTTGACAATCCCTTAAGGAGATATTCTTATATTGTAACCCTAATTTAACTGCATTACGATTATGACATGTAAATATCTTTTGTTACAATCAATTGTTATGTTTTTTAATATTATTATATTATCTACTTAATTTTTAGGGTTCCGTACCTCAAAAGGAAAAAACGGAACCCTTATAGGATCACTTTGTTGTCCGTCTGTCCGTCCGTCTGTCAAGACCCTTTTTCTCAGGAACGCGTGGACGTATGAAGCTGAAATTTATATCAATTACTCAGGTCTACTGTCCCTTGAAGCTGTGAAAAAATCAAACTTCTAAGCCAACGCAATCAAAAGATACAGCCGTTTATGCCGCAAATTTTCGACACTTGCAAGGGAATCAAAACCTACAGGGTGCTTCCCGTGAACTCAGAATCTTGAAATTTGGTACGAAGCAACGTCTTATAGCATAGATAAAGGCATAATTACGAAAACCATAATTTTTTTTTTAATACCTAACTTTGCACCTAATTTGCAAATTTTCGACACTTGCAAGGGAATCAAAACCTACAGGGTGCTTCCCGTGAACTCAGAATCTTGAAATTTGGTACGAAGCAACGTCTTATAGCATAGATAAAGGAATAATTACGAAAACCATATTTTTTTTTTTATACCTAACTTTGCACCTAATTTATATGGGGCGCTATACATACCAGGTGCAAACTTAACTTAACCACTTAGGGATGGAAAGTGTTTGTACGGAACCCTCGGTGCGCGAGTCCGACTCGCACTTGGCCGGTTTTTATTTATCTTTATGACGATCATAGTAAAAATGCATGTAAATTGTCTTAGCGTAATTTATACTGACATTTTATATTATGAAATAAATAAATCTAATCTAATCTTTGTTTCCTCCTCCCAAACTTAACCAATCGTTACGAAATTTTAGGAACTGAATAGAAAGGATTTTTTCTGTGTCGGACCGTTATGATTTTTGGACTTATTATTATATTTTTTTTTGTGTATTAGGCGTCTGTTTACGGACGAAATTCCGCCGGGTCGGACGCCTGGTACACAAATTCTATAATAATTTGCGCAGAATTCGAACCGCTCCGACTTAGAATATACAAAATTGTTACGATTGGTTAAGTTTTGGAGGAGAGAACAGTTGAGAACTACGCCTCGATTTGTCTAACCCGGTTGCGATAAGTTTGGACCTCATCTATATCCGACACGATAGTTACCAAGTGCAAACTTAACGTAAACTGCTAGTATGGGAAAACAGTGGTAGACCCGTGGCGGATTTTGAATAACTTTTGGTTATCAAGACGCGTTAGTATTGCTTTATTAGGCAGGCTACATCTGAGCAGCCGACGAAAAGCACACCTTTTGTGTTTCTATTTGTCACTTGCGCGACTATTATCCAATCTGGGCCGGATGCTCCAGTCATTTCGCTACCGCCTAAAGCACCCTCGAGATCTGTCAATCGACGTTTCCTCCTTACTGTGCTTAAGATAAACGACTAGTATTTTTTAGAAGCATTACCTGTCTACTCTACATGAGTGTAAATTATATACTTCGTCTACTCTCCATGAGTATAGATTATAAAGTTGAAAAAGAAAAACATTTCGTGTACAGTCTATCGCGTAGCTTTAAGAATGAGACTGCTTCTACATTTGTATCATACCTATAATGTAACTAGTTAATTTCTTGTATATAAAAATAACCTAAATGGGCTTAGGCGGTTGTCACGCTGCGACGGAATCCGGACGGACGAGCGGTGCTGCGGATTTTTAGTTTGAGCGGAGATGCGGTGTCAGTGTGTTATACCCTGCGGTTTTTGTGTACAAATCAAGATTCTACAGTACAAAGTTAAAAACCACAGCACTGGACGCCGCTCCGATGCGCGGAGCAGTATGACAACCACCTTAAAGTTACATAACTACATATTTAAACAAAACTTGTAAAGGACGTATGAACCATAATCTCGACAATCAAAGTATCATGCTTAAACGATCTTACTTATATTTGGCCCTTATCTCACACCTGATTGTGAAAATGCTTACCCGAACGCAATCGTTACCAAATCGTGTCACTTAGAAGGAACTCGCATCGTCACTTGAGCAATGTCAAAAACAGCAAGCGCAAATACCAAGTAACACCATAAAATGAGTTTTTTGTTAACGACGCGCATTGTATCCGTAAAGGCTTTACGCAGAAACGTATTATTATAAGTACGTAACAAGCGTGATAAGATACAGTATCGGTCAAAAGGTACCCTTACCAAGAGTTTACCGTCACCGTACTCGCTCGCGACTGCGTAAATAATTTGTATGGAGAATTGTAGTTCTACAAAGTAACCGCTAGTGGCGCTGTACTATTTTCCATACAACCCGTTTGCGCTGTCGCTCGCGAGTACGGTCACGTTAACTCATGGTAAGGGCACTGGATAAAAACCGCTGGTATCGTGAAAGACTTACAATTAGACACGCTCGATGGATACCCGCTCAAATGTATTCCTTATTCGCGTGACAGAAGGTTGAGGGTGCCCATAAATTACTACATTGGCCTGTTCAAATCTTAGAATAAGATCGGTTCGTGACATTGTGGGATTCGTCGCGGTCCCAGAAAGTCCGAGCGTAGACACTGTATTCCATTTCTTTTTACTAAAAAAAAAACGTACAAAATGGGAACATTGGGAACAGACAGGGACAGTTGTTGAACCCTTGCCATGTGGGATTCGACATGTACCTAAATAGAAGTTGTTGAGTCGCTTTAAATATAAAAACCGCCTTTTAGGTAGATATACCTACGTTACATACAAACGTTATTTTTTCTCTTTAAGCTATAGCTGAGAAGTAATAAAAATGTATTCTGAATTATCAGGAAAAACGACAAAATTGCAGACTAGTTTTTTTTTGTGGTTAAGTTCTTAAAAAAATACCGTAAGGAATCATCAATCGTTTGCCAACTACTGAAGATTTTCTTCATTATTCAAGCCACTTTTTAATCAAGCTCTAAATGTATTCATTTAGACAATTAATCTGTATTGTACCTAAATATAATACCTACTAGCATCGAAATTGCACTGAAACCCTCGCACACAAAGATAGCAGAGCATGGTGGGTGCATATATTGGATCATTGTTTGAAGATGTTTAATCTAATTGGACAGCGGCCGAGATGAATGAGATCATTGTTTGAAAACGGTTGTTATATGTTTTTAATTCAATTGCTATCATTAAATTCGAATAGCCGTTTTATCGAGCCCGACAAAGCGTGGTCCGTTCGAAGAAAAGCGCTATTTGGTATAATGAGTAATATAATTCGAGTATTATCCCGGAACGGCAGCTTCCGTAGAACCGGGACAAAGAGCCAGTGTACCGAAGATCTAGGGTTGCTCCCTACATATTGTATCCTTAGGGTTGCCACCCACAACTGTATTGAATCTCAATGTGCGGCACAAATCTATAATTAGGTGTGACACTGTCTGTGTCTTTGGTTAAATTGTGCTAAATATGTGAGCTTTTTTGCCTCCTTAACTTCTGTTGAAAATACGATAAGGTAAACTAGGTAATCGGTATTAGAAATACCGCCTAAATTCTGGATCCGAAATCAGAACCTCTACTTACAGTGTTACTAGCAACACATTAAACGTTTTATGTTTCCCGTATGGCACAAACGCGTTTGCAACTTTGTTGGCAAATGTACACTATAGAGCTTTCTTTCTTTCTTTCTTTTAATCTTACCTCTATTATTGCTTGTTTTGTTGCTGTATTGTTTACCTCTATTGTAATGCTAAGTGTCATCTGTATTTGTATTTTTTCTTCTTGAGAATGTGTAATAAAGAGTATTCTATTCTATCTTGAAAAAGCTGGAATCCTACCCTTTTAAGGTTCTCGTAACCTGCCATCTATAGGTACCTACTAAAACAAAGAGCGTGTTAGTACGCTGTTATCGGAAACCCACATTCAAGTTCAACAGAATCGTAGATTCCAATAACTATGCGGTTAATGAGAAATTCGATATAATACCTATTCATCTGTCTGACAATAGCTGATATTGGGGAATTCAGAAATTGAGCTTGTTTATAATGAGCATACCTGTACTAACTCGGGGGGGGGGGGGGGGGGGGGGGGTATTATAAAGAGCGTATGCTCAGACTATATTTACTGTAAACCAACCAAATATCTATAATACGCGTAATAGACAAATGCTTTTACTTGTATTTTGAGCTACGCACTTTAAATCTGCTTCTTTACGGTTGTTACGCACTGGCCATAAATATTCAAGTGCATTCTTAATTTAAGGTTGAGCACATGGAAATGTAATACAGACATAAAGCTTAATGGCATTCGCTAGACGTCGTAGAACCAAATGGAATCGCTCAAATCAAAATATTTACAACCTGGCCTGGCGCGGGTTTGTGAGCCAAAATTGCCATAACGACGAGACGATTGCAGACATTGCCTTTAAACAGGAAGTAACAAGTTATTAACGCCTAGATAATGGAGTACAACGTTTGGGCAGCATAGAGACAAAGCTCTGACAAATTTACCCCCCACTATAATGACAATGACGTAGCGCTACTAAGAGCAAACATAAACATAGTAGGCATGATCTCTTGTGAAATGTGTTCTAAAGTCGATTTAGCTTCCTTGTGTGTTATAGGCATGTTCTATATATACCTAGTGATACATAAGACTATTCAGGCATTGTATAATGCATTAGAGAGAAGCCAGTTAGAATGTAACTCGGAAATCTGGGCACCGCACGAAGCAAAGTACAATGTCATGTTAGAGCGAATTCAAAATAAGTTTATTAGATATATGTACAAGAGGCAATACGGAGTCTATCCTTTTTACCCGTTAATGTATCCGACATTGTTTATTTTAGGCATGGTCGGATATAATCAGCTAAAAGTCAGGAGGGATTTGTCACTTGTGACATATATCTTAAAATTAATTCGAGGAAAACTTTATAATCCCGATATATTGAGCATGGTGGGAGTAGTCGTCCCTCGCCGGGGCGGGGTGCGGCCGAGCCGGCGGCCGGCGCTGCTGGCGGTGCCGCACGCGCGCACGAGGCTGTGGCGGGAGGCACCGCACCGCTGACGCGAGCGCTTCGCACATTGAACCTCATTGCCACCGATTTAGACATATTTTATTGTCATATAAATGAATTTACTAAGTTAGCCTTGTATAAAATATGTTACTTTAGTTAAGTTATCTTTTGCTACATTGTCGCATTGGGTTTATCCTGTTATGACTATTATAGATGTGGAAAAAAAAAATAGTACCTATACTTTATTGTATTACCTATTGCCATGCGTAATGTTCCACTTTATGCCATAAAAATTAATTGACCTATGAACTTGCTGAAAGTTTGCATAATCATATATGCTGGTTTATTAAAGTAGCGAACTTTAGCTAAGTAATTAATATCCACCTGTAAATACAAGTAGTTTTTACACAATGTTAGAAAACTGATTATGACTAAGTATGAACACAAAACAATAGTATTAACTTAGCTGATTCATTAATTTATCTACTTTCCATTGAACTTCTTTAATGGTCCTTGACAGATAAATAAGGAAAAGGTACGCAAATTATGCAAAGCAAACCCATACTATCTTTTCTGTTTACGAATATATACAAAACTTACAAAAGGAAATTCCGGCATCTATCGGGTATCGGGTATTTGGGGTTGCTGATGGTTAGTTATATGATTATTATTATTGAAATTTTCAAAATACGACTATTTTTTTATGACCCATTTTTATTGTAATATATAGTAATTAGAGTAAGGCTTTATATACTCTTTTTCTTCTTTCGTTTAATTATTCTATACAGTTTACATTACCTTACTTCGATATTATATAATTATTCAATAATAACTAAGAAGTAATAAGGATGTTTTATAAAAAATATAAAATAGGTACCGTTGAGCTGATAAGACTATTCCTTATTATAGCTTCTGATTAATAGTTTCAAAGATGTAACAACTTTACATCGTAAGCGGTTTCTATTTCTAATTATATCCCTAACAAACAACGTAAACGCCTAATAACAACTTTGTTTACACCAAACACCACCCGAACTAAAAACGGCGTAACAACAATACCCGCATTTTGACATAAGCCCTTTCGCAACTTGCGAGATTACGGATATCCACGTGGCCGGCTAGTACAATGAGAATGCTGATACCATTTATCATTGTTACGTTATCAAGGGCTATTATGCCCTTCCTAGAAGCGGCCAATCATCGCAATTTCCTCGGAGCATGTAATTATACACTACACATTGGAGTTACGGGCGAGTTGCACGATACCTAGGATACCTTGTGGGAATGCTATTGCTACGTAATTGGGTCTAAGTGTGCTTTCACGCAACATCCGATGGAAACTCGACTAAATCTGCGGCACTAGCTTCTAGTAAATGCAAGCCATTGAAGCGGAGCGGAGAAAAGGACCCAATCAGGCTGCGTCTGTGTGAAGACCAAAAGAAGTGCATTTCAATCAGAGGAATGTGACAGGCAGCCTTATTCTGTAAATAGGCTACAAAGACGCCTTTACTAGTCTACCAGCATTTACCAATGGGAAACCGCTGTTTAGAAGAAGCCAAAAGGATCTCAACAATATAATAGTTAAGTACGATCCATTGCGCCATTCGCTTTTAGTAGAACTAGAGACGTAAAATAAAGAGCGAATAGGTCACTCCAACTAAACGTAACAGTCAGCTGAAAATATCAATCTTTGTACCGTAATGTAGTGGTTTGTTTTTTGGGGGTATTGTGTATCTTTCTCTTTTTAATCTTGCTAGCCTCAGAAGGTCTCATTTCGTCTTGTCTTACTCGCCGACTTGGGGCACCTGCCCTGCTAGGGTCAGAGCAGGTAAGGAACCTTATCATTTGGATGTTAATCTGCTATTTAGCACTAATAGTTTCCGGACCATTAAGCCCATCCATTAAAGATCTGTCAGCGACCCTGTGGGGGCCGTGATAGCGTTTTTTGTTCAATTTGGTACCTGAGGTCAGGAATAGTCAACGTACGTTATTTTTGGACATTTTGCAATAGAATAAAGCAAAAAAAGCTTGTGGAGTGATCAGGTACTGGTGCATTCAATCGTTAATTCATTGCACAAAAGGTTATGGGTACAATCGGGGCGATTGAATTGAATGCTTTAGGGCAACATCGACCACATTACAGACCGGTTGTAACTTAAATAATAACTTAAAATAAAAATCGAGTGCAACGAAAATAAATTATGCTTTCCGAGGGAATTGCGTATATTGCCAAAAACATGACAGTTCTCCCGATTCGTTCAGGATCCCATGATCAGATTCTGACTTGCAGACAATTTTATTGAAGCCATTACAATTGAAATGTAATTTCGGAACAGGTATTTTTTTGTCAATAATCGCTAAACTACTAGCAAAAAATAAACTTTGTTGAAATTATTATATAGAGACTCACACCTGCAGAAAAACTGTACAAACAGTTTTGCAGGGAACTGTATATATTTAAGTTGTATACTTTAATTAATAAACAACAACTACATAGTATGAAACAAAGTCGCTTCCTGCTGTCTGTCTGTCTGTCTGTCGCTATCTATGCTTAGATCTTCAAAACGTTTTTTTTTTTATAGATACGAGTGATTCAACATGAAGGTTTATATGTATAACACATACATAATTTATCAGCATTGCACCCGTGCGAAGCTGGAGCGGGTTGTTGACTATAATTTCAACACCGTCTAGTTCAGTGTTGCCATAGTTAATAAATTATTGCGTTTCAAGTTTATCCCTCGCAGATAAACTAGTCGTAGACTACAGGCCGTTTGCATTAAAACGAGAAATAATCCCGCCACTGTTGCCGGCTATCGCTTCCTGCGCGGGCGCAAGGTGCGGATGCCATTATCGTGGCGATAAATTTTACATGACGGGACTCGGCTGGTCGCTCGCCCGTCGTCGTTTAAGACAACTACGCCTCAAAGCAAGCGGACCTCGAGAAAATCTAATGAAGCCCACGACCAAACCAATACATAAATAAAAACCGGCCAAGTGCGAGTCGGACTCGCGCACCGAGGGTTCCGTACAAGCACTTATATCCCATCTTAACTGGCCGGTTAAGTTAAGTTTGCACCTATGGCGCCGTATACCGTATGAGGTGCAAAGTTAACGCAACCGATCACGTTTGTTGTAGGTATAGAGGCCCCCTTAAATATATTTTTTTCTGTTTTTTAGTATTTGTTGTTATAGTGGCAACAGAAATACATCATCTGTCTTTACATTTCAACTGTCTCACTTTCACGGTTCATGAGATACAGCCTGGGGACAGACGGACAGACAGACAGACGGACGGACAACGGAGTCTTTGTAATACCGTTGTTTACCCTTTGGGTACGGAACCCTAAAAAATAACTATGCACCTCTGTTTGATAGTGTGATATATTTTAAATTTTACAGGCATTCAGTTGACCGCTCCACGCTCTCGTAGCGCTATCGGTATCAACAAAACTCCGTCAAGGAAACTGCCAATCCTAGCTAAATTGCGTATGTTTTTGGGCTGTAATCGAGTATAAATAAATAACCATTTTATGATTACGCGCATATCCAATTCAGCACAACTAAAAGAATACCATTTTCTAATAAACTTTGCTCGGAATCGAACTCAAAAGTCTTACTTTATCAGAAACTAGCTGCGCCGCGCTGTACCCGCTCATCCCACGGGGACACTACATTATTTCGGGATTAAAAGTAGCCTATGTGTTAATCCAGGGTGTCAGCTACCTCCATACCGAATTCTATCAAAATTGGTCAAGCCGTTTGAGTGTGAACAAGTAACACACATACACATAAACACACTTACAAACGTCGCCTTTTTAATTAGTGTGATAACGTTTGCTTAAAAAATCCAGTTTGTTTACAGCTACCATTTGTTTTAATAAGTTAATTAATACCAACTGTCAATAAAATATACAAACACAAAGAAAAACATGTTTGCCAAGGCGTTTTTCCTAGTTAACCATATTCTCGGAATATCAGAAAACGTCGCAAGATCGCGCTCGTTATCAAGTTTCAAATAAACACAGAACTCCGTTTCAAGTAATTACACGGCCAGATTAGCATTTACTAGGAAATTTAAGATGGCATCTCCACTTCGTGTTCTCTGAAGGTTTTTATTCAAATATGATAATAATTATCTCGTTTATACTTAACTTGTCTACTTGGTATTTGGTAATTATGGAACTGCGATAGGAAATAATCTTATCGCAGTTTTAAGACTGTAATGAAAACAGTGGATTTTGACATCGAAATTATTTATCTTAGAATTTCGTGTTAAAAATTATATTAACTACAGTTTAAACTCACGTAATTGTCAGGAATGAACCGACATGTTTCGAACTCATATGGACATATATAGCTCTTCATCAGGGGCATCTATCCGTGCTGTTACGCGACTCGGCCGCGTTCCTGTCAATTTTTACGTGAGTTTAAACCGTTTTTATAATTATTAAAGATGTATCACGATCGTTTTGATAATATTATATTAAATACAGTTAATCGGGGCAACTTTGGCGATTCCGTATAACATTGACCCGGAGCTACACAATGTAAATTTAATTATCTTATTGCTACATCGCATAAATAATATATTTCAAATAGTAAACATACTTTGTAGCTGTTGAAATACATTAGAACTGGCATTGAGTAAGGGTGGGCCAATGTTATATGGAAGGGCCGAAGTTACACCGATTGGCTATATTCATTCTCCATTTGAAACAATCTGGAATTGGTGTAAATTTTCACTTTAAAAACTTCCAGTTTCTAATCTGTATGTGTCTTCATCTACTCTCCAGAAGCAAACCATCGAATAGACAACTTGAACAGACAGGGTGAACCTCTAGTCATCACGTGTGATGTCAAAACCGGTTAAATTAGTGTGCATAGAACAATACCATAAGGCAATGTATGCTAACACAGCCTAAATGGACTGAGCCACCGCATCTGATCCTTTGGTCCAATCCACATGTATCCACGCCATTTTAGAACGTAAGCTTTTAGCAGTTAAGAGCATAATTTTGACCTCGAAATTACGAGCTTGAGCGAGCCTAAAAGTTTGAGGTGACCTACATCATCATCATCATCATCATCATCATCAGCCTATTCTTGTCCACTGCTGGACCTACATCGAGTCAGCCTAATTAATTAAATTAAATTACTGAATGTTTCAGCCAATACGTGCAGTATATGCACTGATTGTGAAACCATAAATCAGCAAAAAGTTCAAAGTTTTTGATTGATTAAAGTAGAATCAGATGAATTCTAATGCAAAAACACAAAAATAATAATAAATAGCAACACCGATATTTGCTTTGATAATTTTCATGTAATCGTGATCAACTGATCACTTACGTATAGAAGACCCATGAACAAATATTCGTGATAATGACACAAATTGATCCATCATCAGAAGCTACGATCAGTCGCGGCGGCGGCGGCCAACCGAAAACTTCGTTTCGTGAGTAGGCCCGTTTCGTGTGTATTTTAGTACAGTACATTCATCAGTAACACGGGCACGTGACGATTACAACGATTATCCGCCATACAATACCACTCGTTAACGACGATCCGAGCCCCATTAGCGCTCTATAAAACGTTAATTGCCCGCTGTCATTAATCCCTTCCTCGAAACCGGAGACCTTTAGTAAGATTCACCCATTTCCTTTTTTGCGCGGCTAATTTATCGACTCGGGTCGTTTTTGGCGCGGACACACCGTGCGACATCGTGCCACATCCGAGTTGTAGTGCCACATTTGTCTGGGTAATAATAATAATAATAATAATAGGCGTAGGGATGTGACGACCCCATCGCCCGCTGGTTTTACCAGCGCAGTCAGTCACCGCAGGGCAGCTTATGGCGAGCTGTTGGGGGTAGCGACCCCACGTACCTGAGTGCTCGTGGGGGTCCTGATGGGGGGTGATGGGTCGGGGCCTCCGCCTCTGTCTTGCCTTAACCGGCCGGGCAGAGTGGAGTCGCGAGAGTTTCGGCTCGGGGGCGGATGTGGAAACGTAAGGGGTTAGTTGCCTGCGGTTTAAAGCCCAGTATTACACCTCTCCGCCCTTAGCCTTCCGCACCGGTGTTGCCCTTAGGCCACTCTATGTGTCGCTTTTTATGGGGGCCCATCTAGTGGGAGGCGAGTCATCGTCTACCAGTTTTTTTTGCTATGAGACACTTTTCTTGGTAGACGTCCGGCTGTCTCAAACAATAGCCCAGTAGTTAGTCCATCGCATTTCATGTAATAGCCTAGTACCATGTTTAGACTCCATACAACCACAATAGTTCTTACATCTTGCGGGTGCTGTCTCTGTGTGCGTCCCATGACACAGGCAGGGGGAGCATCCGCATGGTGTACCCCTTACATTTCATTAAATTGTCGAAAGGGCCTCTGCTCGTTGGCTTCGGCTTCGTGCACGCCTCCCAAAGGTCCGGGACACCATTGTCCCGTGAAAGGGTGCGACATACAAATAATAATAATAATACTCTTTATTGTGCACCACTAAATATAAATATGTACATGTTTCCTAATATGTAGTATCACTAAGAAATATTAGATCCGTTGCTTCATAAAAAACTAGAGCTATATCTAAATATAGCCTACACTGTTCCCTTCCTTTTTTGTATTTTTATTTTTCTTATTTTATTTATTTGGTTCACCAACAATTGTTTACACTAAATACTTCATCCTTTTATAACACAATTTCTGCCATTATCTAAGTGTAACAATCACTTATAGGTAAACACCGCATGCGTTTTATTATAAAACTAGTTAAAATTGTATCTCTGCTGCATGCTGATTATCTGCCCATCTTCATTTAGTGGCTAATATTAAAAAAAACTGTTATTTACTGATTGGCGTTGAACCTTAGACCATCACATGACAAAGATATCAAGCAAACAGCTTGACCCTTCTATCTTCGATTATCAACTGTACGAGAGAACGAGTACATCTTATGGGGCAGGGTTAATTGATAATAAATGTAACTGTCAAAAAAGTTCACTGTACGATAAAACTAAGGACATACATATTTTAATCCACGCTATCTTGCTACTTGCTCCCACCCGAATACTCTGATACTGGTAACTTCTTTCAAATAGTCGTAGAAAACTTACGTGGTGAGTAAAAAAATATTTTAGTTGGGTAGAATAAAAACTACAAGTTGATAGAAAGTAATAACTAAAGTTTTTCTGTATCAAATAAGCGACAAGCGACAGTGTCGCACGGTGTGACCGTGTCGTGACGTAGCATTAGGTATAAGGTAGACGCGTTAGCAGAAAATATCGTTTCCGAGTATTCTTCGTAGCATGTTTGCGTTTCGCAACTTCTTATTTGCGAACATTTTAATGGTGCTTCTTTTATCTAACACGAAACCAAGCTCTCCGTCACATCGATAAACAGAAATGGAATGTTTGAACATAAAAACAGAGTTGTAATGTTTTAATATAAAATCAGATATCTCTGTTTAACGAATAAACAATAATCAGACATTTTTTAGAATTTAGACCTTTGGATCGGGTCACCTTTACGTACCTACCTAGATCATTAGTACGTAAGGTTTGAAGATCGTAAGAAATGTAAGATAAGGCCCTTGCGAGGCGGTGTGGAACAGCGACCGGAAAATATGTGTGGAATCACTTGTCTGTACTAAATTACATTGTGTAAACCTATATTGTGTAAACATCGCTGTTGGATTGTTCTAATCATTTACCATACCATATTCTCCTGACAATCAAATTCATCACGAAGACAATTAGTTTGAAGAAAATACTTATCGTGATGTCATACCTGCTTTCAGTATTTTTACAGTAGCTATAGAAGTATGGAAGTAACTACGTCGGCTTCAGTTCAGCCAGGTGTCATCATTATATGGTGCCACCCTAAGGCATGTAAGCAATAAAGCAACTGGTTGAAAAATTCAATGTCTCGTGCCTTCGCTTCGCTGGCTTAAAAAGATAAGGCGCCCATGTTGGCCCGGAGAGCCGTTGGAGATGCAAGTTTAATTCGAACCCCAATCGAAGTATTTTTTGGTTATAATTTTTCGCTCAATATAATTTAGTATTAAAATTTTATTCAGAGGCTACACGGGATGGGCATGTTATGTGGATTGTCTATGTTTAAATGTACCTATCTGAAGGATCTCCGGTATCTCAAACAACGAGATTTAATTGAGATGTAAATCAGTGATTACATCATTTTATATGTAAAGTATTCTGAGAAGCTGTGCTGGGATGGGAAATACTGATGGAACCGCATAAGCATGTTGTTGGTACTACACTAAGCTATGCGCTAGCAATACTGTACATACATACAATAGAGTCTTAGAGCCTTAGCACACTGGCAATTTGCGGTCGAGTTGAATGCGACGTAAAGCTCGCAGCGAGTTCGTCGCGAGGTCTTCATATTGAAGATTCAGCGAACTCGCTGCGTGCTCACGGCGAAATCGTTGCGTGCTCGCGGCATTTTCGCTGCGCGCTCGCCTTGTGTTCAACTCACTCGCAAATTGCCAGTGTGCAATAGTACAATTCACACCTAAGGCGGCGAAATCGCGAATGTCCCAAATCGCGTGTGTTTGTGGCCCGATCCGAAGATGAGGCCCATAAATATGCGATCTGGGGCTTTACGAATTACCGCCCGTGGCTTGTCTACAGTTTTACGTCTTGGTCTAGGAAGTGAGATTTCCCCCGCGTAGCCATAGCGTGAAGAAGCATCTCTCGGGCCAGCATGGCAGTGTCAACTGACTTGGCACCGTTGGTTTCTCGTCAGTTGCCATTGCGACTTGGGCTCCCCTTTTTGCTTACCATCAGGCGAAGTGGAGCCACTATGTTGTGCCGTTATAAAAAAAAAAGGAAATCCAACTTACGACCTAGGGTAATGTAAAGACTCTTATACACTAGCAATATTCTACCGTTAGAAACAATTCCAGAAGTGCATAGGCAAATACTTAATACTACTACGAAGACCGTTATGATGTCAAATCTTAAAGCTTAATCGCTTCCGACTCTAGTATACATCCAAACCAAGATATGTAAAATTTGTGGTCAAAATATCATAAACAAACAAGTCAGCCGGGCGACACAACACAACAGAAAGCAACCCAAACGTACCGCGGAGAACAAATCACCAAATGACAGGTTGCTGGCACATTGGCAACTATATCCTTTTCATCGACATATCACTGCACTTATTATAAAACGAGAAAAACGAAGAACGAATTTAACACTTGAAAGACAAACGAAAATTCAGCAGAAGCACAATATACAATTCATAAATTTATGAGCAAAAATTTTATACAAAATATGTAAGCGCATCTATTGTTAATGGCAGAGACGTGTTCATATTTTTGATTCCTTTTTGCTCACAAGTTTAGGAACTCGACTGTTCTATCAGCGTACATAAATGCGATCCCTGTCTCTCTTATACTTGTAAATAAACAAAAGCCTTATCTATAATAATAAACAGGAATATATAATACGGTACTGTGCTTTCGACCCAGCAACCTCCCCACTCCAACAGCAGTCCGCATGGACTGATGATACATATGCCACTCATAAGAAACATACCCTCATAAGATCCGTCATGTCAGCTATCGGGGTCCAATCGGGTGCTCTAAGCCGTTGTTGTGCTGCGCGCCCGGTGGAGAAAGGCCCTTACAAAAGTGCAGTACACTTAAAAGTTATGCTTCTGTGAAACCCTTTACTGTCAAGTATGTCCCAATAAGGGAAGGGGTATATCAGCTCTTAGAATCTATTGCTATCGTTCGATCGTATTGCGCTTAAACGGAGATATCAATCTATCTTCGCCTCTGATATACGGCAGTAAAGTTCTGTAAGTGGACGACCGCTTTATGAAGGTACAGTCAAGGAGATTTAAACACGTACCTTTTTGGCTCTTGTCAGAATGACAATAAGGGTCAAAAAGGTACGGGTTTCAGTTTCCTATACTGTACAAGTGCATTAATTATATCTTTGATATGATCCATTTGGCATTTGGAGATAATTAATAACTAGATAAATGGTTCTGTCAAACGATCTCTTCTCCAACTATTATATTTCTAATTTTAAATATGGTATGAAAATCAGTTTTTTATCGAGATGGGTTATTATTTCAGTCGTTTCTTCATTTCGATGCAGTTTAAGCACGTCGTACAGCGGCATTTTTAGGTCAAAATATCTTTGTCCGCTCATCACATCAAAATGGCTAGACGAATTTTAACCAATTTTGGTTGAGGGATACCTAGGTATCCAAGAAAAGTTTTACGCGGACGAAGGTGAAGTGACGCAAATTTATTACGTACCAGAAGGTGCGGCGCCACTGTCGAACTTGTGTCAAAGGCGACGAGACAATCTAGACAGTCTAGTGCGTACGCGAGTAGTACCTACTAGCAATGTGTATGAAGTATCATACACACGCACAGTAAATACGCTACTTCTTAATACTTTGCATCCATTGGGCTACGTGACCGGTACACAAATTGATTGAAATTAGATTTAGTAAGTTATATAACCGATAACTAATTTATTTTTCGGTTATCGGGAACTAAACGAGTTGTATACAGCTAGGCTATGCAAACAGCCTTGATAGGAATATCATCACAATTTATCCGTTATGACTGAATATTGAAATTCTATTCATTAATTTCTTTGTATAAGGTAAACGTCCCTGTGTTCAACATGCTAATGCCTAATAGTTGACACCATGCTGTCACCTCTATTGCTAATGACATAACATTCAAGATGGCAACTATTGGGACAGTGTCGAACACAGGGACGTTTACCTTACATATCATCTTCTTAAATCGACTGCTTCTATGTATCAAATTAACAGTTACGTTTGGATCGGTAGAATGACAGTGACTCCACTACCACAGCCACTACTACTCGATTGGCTTCACAACTGGCCAATCAGGAATACAGCTGCAGTAGATCGAGGTTCCTTAAATCGCGAATCAGTGACGCTGAATCAGAAAATGACTGTGACCTATAGGGAACAGTGACTACAGAAAGTGACAGTGAATTAAAAGACGGGCAACTGCCTGACCCTACCAGGAATGCATAAAAAATTGAGGTACCGTAATGACTTACCATAGTGGGTGTGGAAGAGGCAGCGGGGCGGAGCTTGGCGCGCCCCGCGCCTCCTGCTTGCCTGATGGCAGCCATGAGGTTGGAGTGGGCGTCCCCGGCTGGTGGTGGGGCTGCCTCTCTGTTAGACAAAAGAAAAGCGGGTTAGACAATAGTAGCAAGGATCACGCTGCAGAACTGAGCCTTCTAAGCAATACTTAGTAATCAATCTACGTTAATTGTAATTTCTTGCATTGTATTTCTCTTGTATATTTTATGAGGTGTGCAATAAAGAGTACTTGTATTTGTATTGTACGTTCGTTCGTATTAAACCGTATTTGAATGAACTCTAACGACTTATAAATTCGCTGTAAAACGTAAAACAAGCCCCTTTAATGTGTAGGGTTCAAGTGTCCCAAATACTCTCAGTTCAATTTATTTATATCTTACTGCATCAGCTCCATAACTCACGGTTTGGCTTTTATGGTTGACTGGTTCATAATGCCATTTGAAATTAAGATTGATTTTTGTTTCGTGCAATAAAGTTAAAAAAATAAAAGGTTTATGAAATCCGTTTACGATCTATCTAAATAAACTCTAATTCCATTAATTGTTTATTGTTTTATTGCCAGCGCTTTATTAGTGCGGCTAAGAAGTTATAAACCTTATAAATTTAATTAGTTGAAGCGTCTTATAGGCTTATTTATGGCATTTCAACATTTTGAGGACCGTATCTGATTGGTATTCATGTAAGGAGGGAAGTTTCTTATTTATAAGTTTGAAGCCGTTAAGTTAAGGGTTAAGTAGACGTGTGTGTCAAAATGGACAGTTAATTTGCCGGCCGATGTCAACAAATTTGGGCATTCTAACTTATTTCCTCGCGGGCCGTATTATGGAGCTCTGCTATACTGCCGTGTTACGGTAAAAGGTCGTATCTTTATACGGATGACATAGTAAGATACGTCCTTTCGCCGTAGCATGGCAGACGAAAGAGGTAGCCCTAAACCTGAAATCAGGGGAACGTGGCGACTATGGCATATGATGTGAGTGATGACGAAGAGACTCCCAAAAAATACCAAATTTGGGCTGGTGCAATATTAAAAATGAATGATAACAAGTGGTCAATTTGTTATGTTATTATATGAACAAGTACAGTTGATGTGCGTATAAAAAAATTATGACTTATAAATATTTAGATAAAGATTTTACTAAATTGTGTTATTTCCCCATTCTAAGATTACTAAATCCAATATCAAATAATTTTGTCAAAAAGAGGTTTTTTTTTAGACACGCTTTTAACGCCGACTGTACTTTCTTATATGAACATATGAACATTAATTGCTTATCAAGACCAATCAAATGAGCCCAAACACGATGGATTTATCTTATGCGCGTCGTCGCATAAGATAGATTGGCGCAGTTTGTAGTGCACTTGCCTACTGAGTCGACGGTCCTAGGTTCATATCCCGTTCCGCCCAGGGCAAATATTTGTGTGTTGAATGTTATATATATATTTATAGGGTGTACTTTTTCAATTGCTTTAACTTTAAGGGGTAATTCTTTACGTCTTATTGAGTCAATTTCTCAAAGAAACCAAGTTCCTAACTCGCACCGTTTTCAAATTATTTAATATTCAAATTTAATCACTAATCTCAGTTTAACCAGTGTAAAATCTTCTTATAACCAAAGACTATTATCTGCTGGTTCGTATGTAAAGAGTTTTCAGTGTTCCTTATGTACGACAAGGTCTAAATCAATAAGTTCTTTTTTATTTTGCTCTCACTTGACTCGCATGTGTCACGTCAAATTGACAATAGTAATTTATTATTGTTGTTATTTACTTAATTTTTAATGAAATAATTGTGTTCACTTGCTTTGTGATGCCACGGATAAATTATACGGCCGAAGAAGAAGCCAATATGCACTTTGTTTACGGTTTCTGCAATGGATATGCGGCGGAAGCAGCAAGGGAGTACCGACGTCGATATCCCAATAAGAACTTGCATAATTTGGATTATTTCGATGATATTCCATTGGAAACACTGCGGACACACTGGATCCAGCATGACGAAGCACCCGCACATTTTGCTGGCCGTTTTAGACAGTATTTGGATGTGCACTTTGCTGGGCGTTGGATTAGACACGCGGCAGTCAAACTCTTGCGTGGCCCGCCATGCAGATCTCCGGACCGAACACCCTTAGACTTTAATGTCTGGGGTACTTTTAAAGAAAAGTCTACTCCAAACCTGTGGCTTCGAGGGAAGACCTACTGCAACGAATTCAGGAAGAAGCCGATGCCATGCGTGCCACTCCTGTCAAACTAAATCGCGAGATACGATTTCGGTTGAATATTTGTTTAGAAAATAATGGCGGGCACTTTGAAAACAAGATGTAGTAAATTATTATTTTGGTTTAAATAAAAAATATTGAGTGTTAAATACTGATGAGGAGATCATTTTATTTTATTAGGCCAATATTGTTTATGTAATTAAATGTTTATACTTAAACTTAATTAGTTTCATTTGTGACTACGAGTATACCATAACCCGAAAGAATTTAAATAAAGTGAATTAAAATTAAAATGGATTAAACACACCGCAAAAATTGTTCTGAAATAAAAAATAAGCACAAAAAATTTAACTTTCACTGCCAATGAACAAAAATAAATACAAAAAGAAAATTCTTTACCGGGGTTTGAACCCAAGACCATCCACACGCATTCCACCTAGCTAAAGTTTTTAACGAGCTCTCAATTCTGTCATCGATGAAGTTTTATCAGTGACGTTAAAATGACAACAAGTTGACTCTAACTATTGCCTAACTCAAAAGGACCTTTTACAATAGCCACCAATTAAATAATTAATTACTTTGTATGGGATACCAAAAAAAAATATTTTTCGAATATCATTAAACGGTTTAAGGGATGAGTTTACGTTAATGTTCCAAGCACTATGTCGAAGTTAAAGCAATTGTATAAAAACACGTTGTATATTATGTATATCGTCGTCTAGTACCCATAGTACAAGCTTTGCTTAGTTTGGGACTAGGTCGATTTGTGTAATATTGTCCCTTAATAAGTATTTTATTTTATTTTACCGTTTAGGAGTTCCTACGGCCCCAGATTCCACCTCCATCACCAGATCAGTTCCAATATATATATTTGTAGATAGCAAATGTCTATATCTTTGCGACTAACTACAATTAGTGATGTAAAACTCAGAAATTACAATTAATGGAGTGCACCAACGACAGGCCAATTATTGATATTCTATTTCGGATGCAAATTTTCCCCTTTTAGTTTACATCTCTGCTGCCGACTGTACCACGATTACAATTAGCTGCCTGTTTCAAGTCAAAACAGGAAGCGTTTCCTACCGAGTCCGAAACGCTTCTGAGAAACCAATCGTTTCGCCCACGTGCGCGAATATTACCGCGCGGATCATTCCTCGGGCTAAATTATGCATCCACTCCAAACACGCAATAACCTAGGAGCTTGTGAATTCGATCGTTGTTTAAATGTAATAGGGTTCTGTATATCAAATGTATGTATTAGGTACTTGCTGCACAATATATAAAATAGTACGCTATTCGTCAGCCCTTTCAAAGCTGTAACCCATAGGAGTCAGTTTTCGTCTGACTTTTATTTGCTAGAAAGGACCGCTAGCGCTATAGATTGTAAGGGTAGAGTTAAAGGGCTAGAGAATGTGGTCTTAAAGGCATAACACCGCGAGTATTATCGAAAAAAAGCTAAGCACACCTCTCGAGACCCTTGAATCATCGGCATCGGCACCGATGTTAGGCTAGCCACACAGAAAACACGTGGGTAGGGCGAGAACGCGTCGCATGAAGTCACAAACAGAAAGAAAGAAAGAAAGAAAAAAAAAGAAAGGTTATACAATATACACTCTTTATTCTACGATACATTTAGTATGAAAATGAAATTAAAAGGGCTCCGCGTCTGCGACGCGTCCTCGCCCTAAGTCTTTTCTGTGTGGCTCGCGCCTTAGGCAACCATATCATACGTGTCGCTATTTCGCACTCTTTTCAAAGCTCTAGGACATCATTGTCCTGTGAGCGGCTGGGTCATATCTCATATATAATAATGGCAAACTGAATCACTAAAAAGTATAGTGTAAACGGTAGAATGTTTATTTATAATAATTATGAGAAATACTTCGTCAGACTTTTCGCTTCGTTTACATTATCGCCTATCTCCAAATACAACATCAGATCGATAAAAGTCGCGTGGGCGATAAGGCTTGCGTAATCGACTTGGAACGGCGGCGCAATTACAGCTGTGTGGCCCGTGTTTGTACTCTACACTACACAGTATACGCACGAAACTAATTTAGCTGACCTTTGCTATCGATCCGTCGCCGCAGACACGCGACCCAGACAGAGACTATGAGAGGTTTTGCTCACTGGTCTAGGTGGTGCTCCGCGGAACCGTGGGGGTAGTATTTACTTTAAGCTTATGGTAAGTTCCATTGAATTTTCAACAATGTTTAAAACAATAACTTTTTCTTAGGGAAATGTTTATACTACGCACAGAGGTAATATAAACAAAATATTACGCGTGCGGATTCAGTGAACATATACGTCATAGATATAGGGAAATAGACGTGCGTTCGAAAGAGCCATTCACTTTCGCATCTTGACGTCATCTTGAGGTCACGGCACAATAAAGCACCTCAGAAAGCTCTCCTTTTTGATCTTCGCAAAAGCGACATAAGAATTGTATTTTATTGGTCGTTTGTGTATCTATAAATCCTATAATGCCACGCAATTGGCCACTGCAAGTTTGAACGCTCGCCCCAAATGGTGCCAAATAAACGGTTTTTAATTTATTTTTATTTTATTTATTTATACCGAGCCCGCACCCGCCAAATTGAACAATTTCGTTCGGATTCAGAAGAGGGACGGACTGAAAACCAGCACAGCGCACTGCGCAGACGCTTGACTGTCGCGGCATATGCTGAGTCCGCGGAATAATTTGGGTAGATAATTGAACACTTTCGGGCGAGGTTTCGAAGGTGTGGTCGGAATCCTCAGGGAGGAAGGTGTGAGATTTTGCGAATTACAGCGTAAAGGAAGGAAGTCGAAGTTTTCGGGAGAAACACTCGGGCTTATGACGGAACGACGTGAACACCCACCAGTCACTTTGTCAGAAAGGCATGCTCTAAACAAGAAAATTGGTAAACTAGTGCGACGAGACCTCCGATGCTCCAACACACGGTCTGTTGAAAGAGCTATTGAGCAAAATCGGGGGTCCAAAGTGTTGGTCCAATCTCTTGGGAGAAGCCATCAGACAAAGCTGACCACCGCGGATGGAGTAGTCGTTGCTTCAAGGCCAGGGATTCTCGCGGAAGTTGAGAACTTCTACAGCCTGTTATACGCTTCACACGCAACTCAACCTGATCCCGGAAATGAGGATTCCAGAGCCACACTTATGCGCCACTTTACTGAAGACTTGCCAGAAATCAGCCTAGGCGAAATCGAGATAGCTCTAAAACAGCTTAAAAATGGAAAAGCCCCTGGAGAGGACGGTATTACGACTGAGCTCTTGAAATCTGGTAGTAAACCGGTAATGAAGGAGCTCCAAAACATCTTTAATACTGTCCTCTTTGATGGGAGAACTCCGGAGGCGTGGAGTAGGAGTATTGTCGTGCTGTTTTTCAAAAAGGGTGATAAAACTCTTTTGAAAAACTACCGACCCATTTCGCTCCTAAGTCACGTCTACAAGCTGTTTTCGAGAGTTATCACGAACCGTCTTGCACGAAGACTCGACGAGTTTCAGCCCCCGGAACAGGCGGGGTTTCGATCAGGATACAGCACCGTAGACCACATTCATACAGTGAGGCAGATTATACAGAAGACGGAAGAGTATAATCGGCCCCTGTGCTTAGCGTTCGTGGACTACTAGAAAGGCTTTTGACTCGATCGAAACCTGGTCGGTTTTGGAATCTCTGCAGCGATGCCAAGTTGATTGGCGATACATCCAAGTGTTGAAAGGTCTTTACAATGCCGCTAGCATGGCCGTCCAAATACAGAACCGGCAGTCTGAACCTATCCCCATGCATCGTGGTGTGAGACAAGGGGGTGTTATATCCCCCAAATTGTTCACAAATGCATTAGAGGATATGTTCAAGACGTTGGACTGGAAAGGACAAGGCATTAACATAAACGGTGAGTACCTTTCACACTTGCGATTTGCAGACGACATTGTCATCCTGGCGGAAACGCTGCAAGACTTGCAATTTATGCTGAACGGCCTAGCTGAGTCTTCAAAACGCATTGGCCTCCGGATGAACTTGGACAAAACCAAGGTTATGTTCAATGAACATGTTAGTCCGGAAACAATTGCGGTACAGGGCAGCTTTCTCGAAGTTGTTCAAGAGTACGTCTACCTTGGGCAAATATTGCAGTTTGGTAAAAACAACTTCGAGAGAGAGGCTAATAGAAGAATACAGCTAGGCTGGGCAGCATATGGCAAACTTCGTCGGGTCTTCACATCGTCAATTCCACAATGTCTGAAGACGAAAGTTTTCAACCAGTGCGTCCTACCCGTAATGACATACGGTGCCGAGACGTGGACACTCACGGTTGGGCTGGTCCACAAATTTAAAGTCGCTCAGAGAGCTATGGAAAGGGCCATGCTCGGAGTTTCTTTGAAGGATCGAATTCGGAACGAAGTGATCCGTCAGAGAACCAAAGTTACCGACATAGCTCACCGAATTAGCAATTTGAAGTGGCAGTGGGCTGGCCATATTAGCCGAAGAACCGATAACCGGTGGGGTAAACGTGTTCTTGAGTGGAGACCGCGGATCGGCAAGCGTAGTGTGAGACGCCCTCAGACTAGGTGGAGCGATGATCTGTGCAGGGTGGCTGGCAAAAGCTGGATGAGAGTAGCCGAGGATCGCTTACAATGGCGTGCAGTTGGAGAGGCCTATGTCCAGCAGTGGACAAGAATAGGCTGATGATGATGATGATGATGATGATGATGGGCGAGCACACTAACAGCGTGTGTTATAGGCCTAGAGAAACAAATAACGACTCTAGACGCTGTATACCCAAAAGTGTTAATGGATGATAATGTTTACTTACTCCCGGTACCTATTTAATACAGATACACAACAACCTATATAAATAAGGTGTGACTATAAATAGCTGTTTCTTTTTTTCTTATGTAAATACAAAGATTGCGAGATAGAAAGTACGGATATTGCAATTGATACACGGATCACTTAGGCACACACAAGGGGCATGGTCTAGGAACAAACTTACTAGGAAGCTGGCAGTGAATGCGTTAAAGAATAAAACATTGCATACGAATTTCCCGATAGCTTGACTGAAGGCGCGCTTTACTAATTACATTTACAAGTACACATGTAAATTATGCAATAAAGTAGAAATAAAAACCCGACTCGTTATTCCAACCTTGAAGTCCTGCATGACGCGTTGTCCAAAGTTCTCGGTAACAGTGGCGTCAACTTTCGCTCCCCACAAGCATATGCGACCATCCATGCACTGCACCGGGCATAAATGGAGTGCATTTCTTGGGAAGATATAGATAAATCACTCGAGGTATGCAGCTTACTTGTAGTGGTATAGTCGAGAAATAAAGGAAGTAATTAAATAAATACGGACGATATTTACCTATTCTTGAAACTATTCGGAACGAAAGTATTAAAAACAATAATTCGATAGCTTTTAGGGTTTCGTACCCAAAGGGTAACCGGGACACGCGACTCTCTTACTAAGACTCCACTGTCCGTCTATCTGTCACCAGGCTTTAGGTATCTCATGAACCGTGATCTAGCTATCACATTTGAATGTCTCACAGATGATGTATTTTTGTTGCCGCTATATAAAAAAAACAGCCACAGTCCAACAGTCATCACCAGTGTTCGTAAAATGCAAGCAGCGTTCATTGAAGCGCTAGAGCCGTCACTGGTTGTCATACGTCATTTCAATCGAATTTGTTCGCATTTTACAATCCCTGCACCTCTAGCACAACCGAGACACGAGACTCTTTCTCGCGTGAGAAATATTACCCGTCTCTTTCCTGGCTGCACTGTTGGAGAGTGACATAGTTGTGCTAGACGGGCTGGTGACAATCTCAAACTATGTTAGTCACATACATTAGGTATGCAAATATAATTAAGTTCGGTATGCGTGTTTGTATCTCAGTAGCGAATGCAGCCAACTTCGCGTACAACAGAAGACGATCGATACATATATGAAGCTAGTTCACGATCCTGTTTGCTCTATTCTATCTGCCGAGGCAACATGCCGGGCCGACTTATTGATTGATGCATGTTGCTTCCAATGCTTTTCATATAGCGAAGCGAAGAAGCGGTTTATCTTTTTATGGTTAATACTGACATGCGACAATAGAATAAAACGAAGTATGTTCTCGTTTCCGACTTTCCCAAAATCCGCTTGGAAAATAGTATTATTGCTCGTCTCGTCTGTTTAAATAACTGCGCGTCGTGAGCCTCTCTTATCATCTGATGGACAATAACTGACATGCAATGTTCCTGTCCGTGTACCTATATAGTTTGTACTTATAAATAAAGTTAGTAACATGAATCACTCTAATTTCAAAATAAGCCTATACATAATTCCATAAACTGAGGAAGTGCGGTTTCTTGTTACGATAAACATTTCTATAAAACAAATTGTTGCTTTAAAACGTGCCAAGTTTCCGTCCAAATAACCGAAGCCAACCGTATAACATAGCAATTAGAAGGAAGGTAATATTGACCCAAAAAGCGTACAGTATCGTGCCAAAAGTAAATTTCGCTCGCCAAAATTTGATTTCGAGGCAAGATGACAGTGATCGAATTTGAATTCGTTAAATTAAAAGTGAACATTTTCTATGATCCGAATGAACCTGTAATACTCGTATATAGGGATCGTAACAGATTTTAATTAAATTGTAATATTTTTAACATTCCACGTTATCTTTCTTCAAGTGTTATTTAATAATACGGAACTATGAAATTAGCCCACTAAAATATACTAAGAGTAATATAAAACTAAAAACCGAAATTGAATTCCGGTAGTCCGGAATTCAGTCCCTGGTTTTCCCTGACACGGAGGGGACTAGGACTAGACCGTGTTCAATTAATAACAGTAACAAACCACTTGGCTCAATCACGGTTGTCTCCGCTCCACTATGACCAGCTTCAAGTCAATGTAGTCGCACCCTTATCGCCAGCAGATGAAAATAAATGTCAAGATCAATGAGATAGCGCGATAAAGATAGTGCGCGTGGGCGTGAGTTTGCGGGAAACCCGAACTGAAATTTCAGCGGCGCATCATTTACGATGTGTCGGGTTTCCTTGTTATTGGCCATCGTAACATGAGTTCAGCGGCATGGCGCCTGGCCTGTACAAAGACACTTTGAGGTTAATATCGGTTGTTTATTTATAACCGACTACATATGCGAGAATAGTCGAGTCACGGGTTTGTATGGGTTTTTTTAACGATGATAAAATAGAAGGTGACGACGTTACCGCGCGTCTGTACGGGTAGCAGTGCCGATAAAGAGCTCCATACGAATTCGAAACATGTCGGACCGTTCTTGACGGTTTCACGTAAGTTTAAACCGCTTTATACAATAATTATATGTCTCACGAAAGTTTTTATAAGATTAAAAAATAGAGGTATTATAATGTTGGTGGAAACTAACGCATCATTAATTAACACAAATTATAACGGGTCTATCGCGGTATTACTTATTTACCTTTATAATCTAATGTTTCGGCGGGGAGTAATATTGCGATAGAACCTAACTTTATAACACCTCAATTGTGTACAAGCCGCGAGAGTATAAAGTGTCATAACGCATCATTTGCGATGTGTCGGGTTTTCTTGCCATTGGCTGCCATCACGTACGTACTATAAGCGGCATGGCGCCTGTGGAAGATGACTTCTGCACATCTAGCATAACTGTGACATGTGACTCTTTAGCTACCTGCCACACTCCTGCATGTCAATACTGCGCGAACACGGCAGGTGACAAGGGTCTTATCACACTTGCGATTTGCGAGCGAATTTTGTATGACGGCGATCACGCAGCGAGTTCGCCGCGACTCTTATTTGTATAGAAAACTCGCTCGCAAATCGCAAGTGTGATAAGGCCCTTATGTGTGCGAGTCTGAGATTCACACACATAAATCGGTTAAAAATAAAAGACGATTCTGAGCAAGTCTACACTGAAAACAAAAAATAGCTCAACTAGTTTAACTACTTGAGAAATAGTAACCTTATATTGGTTACTAGTAGCCATCAGTTTGTCAGCCCTCCGATTTAAGTAACTAGCAGCTAGCATTCGGGCTATTACTCACATTTTTTTACTGTGTAAGTCTAAGCCTATATCGGTCCCTACTTTTTTATAAACTACAAGGGTCAATCAACTTTTCTCTGTTGCTTGTATCCATGGTGATGTCCCCTGGGTTACTCTTTAAAACTGCGATTCTCGGCGGCAATATTCAACAGAAATGTTGTAATTGCAGCAGTTAAAAGCCCATTCTTATTTCGAATATCAATTGAAAATACCAATATTATAAATTATCAACACTTTTCTAAGAAGTTTTATTCACCATTGCCTCCTGGGTAACGGGACAGAATAACACAAAAAAAAGTTGATCCACCCACAAAACAAGATTTAGGGTTTGCACAAAACGACGTGTCTCTATATACCTCATTTCATTAGGGTTGGTGACTAAAGAGTGGAACTCTATTTCGGCATCATACCTACACTTACTTACAAAACGGTAATCGTACCCATGATCAGCTACGGAGCAGTGGTATGGTGGCCCCGAATGCAACTAGCGTGTGCGATTGCCGGCCTGCAGAAAACACAAAGACTAGCATGCACGGCCGCAACAGGTTGCATGAGGACCACTCCTACCGCGGCACTAGAGATGATCCTAGGTCTCACGCCACTGCACATACATATACAAAGAGAAGCAGCCGCTACGGCGATACGACTAAAAAGCCTAAACCTATGGACGAATAGTAATACCCAACACACAAAAATCTACAGTGAAATGATCACAAAATTCCCTACAGTAGAAGCACCAATCGACAAGATACCTAAGACATTAACCTGCAAGAAGGAATACGTCATACTCCTAACAGAAGACCCGAATGAGGGGCTCAACCTAGAGGACCTGAGAATCTTTACGGACGGGTCAAAAACTGAGAAAGGAACGGGATGTGGTGTATTCTCGGAGGATCTGAGTATTCACATCTCTAAACCCCTAGGTGTACACAACACGGTATTCCAAGCTGAATGCGTAGGAATAATAGAAGCCTGCACTGCAAAGCCATAAAAAGACGCCAGGTTCAGAACACGAACATACGAATACTTTCGGACAGCAAATCCGTACTACAAGCACTAAACAGTGAAATGTGTACCTCTGCTCTAATATACGAATGTCATCGCAGCATCACAGACGTGTGCGATGACAAAAATACTGTAACATTACAATGGATAAAGGGAGACAGCGGCTCGAGAGGCAATGACGCAGCGGATGAATTGGCCCGTAAGGGATCGGAAACACCACCATGCGGGCCAGAGCCAATAATACCCCTACCACAATCTTACATATACAACATAATGAACCAACACATATTATACCAACAGGAACGTGTAGACAAATAAAAGAAATACTTCCGAATAGGAACCACAAACTCACCACCATCTTACTGAGAATCCACAGGATCCAACTACGCAAGATAGTAGGATTAATAACGGGATATAATACTCTGAACAAACACCTTTTCAATTTAGGTATAACAGACAGCCCAGTATGCAGAGCATGCATGGAGGCAGAAGAAACCACCAAACATATTCTACTAGATTGCAAACAGGTAGAAGGATACAGGATGAAATACCTAGGATCTCCAAGTACCGTACACGAAGCCATAAGCAACATCAAGGCTTTGCTTAGGTTCGTGGAGGAGCTGGGGTGGTTGGAGTAGCGCTTCCCCCTTTTCACGCAAAATAGGCACGTTGGATGTCGACTTGCGGAAAATGCCCAGCGCAACTAACTAACTAACATACCTACACTTCGGTATAAGACAAATGCGCGCAATTCTTGCGTAAAAAAAAAAGCAATTGAAACTGCACTCTTCTTTGTCACAGGACTGCTGCCGACCTGCAAGGCGTCCGCGTTTGTCATTTATCGGATGCGTCACGAAACGAGCGGCCATATATGACGTTATTGCGAAGCTCACCAAAAAGGCCCGACACACCGGGGATTGTTTTATAGTCCTTTACTGAATACATTAGAATTTATAACGTATGCATTTTATTTGTTAAAGCTAAAGATTATAAAATTATGAATATGAGCGACAGTAGGTATTTAGTATTTGGGTATACCTTAAACATCTTTTGTTTTTGGTCATAATAATTTCTTCTCGCTTTTCCCTATCTCTCTTTATGTTTATGTTATGACACACACATTCACGGTCATGTGAATGTGACACAACAATGCTATACCATGTCCAATTAAGATTCATATTCGTTTTCTGTAGGTGAAAACAGATGCCGGTTTTTTAACCGACTTCAAAAACAATTAGAACGTTTTAAGTTCGAAATTCGAATGTAGGATATTTTTATTGTTCACCGATTTCTCCCCATTTGTGGACCCATTGTCAATTTACCAGAAGGTATGTTAATATTAAACATTCGTTTGCTCTACTATCCATCATACTCTCGTCAAACAATACAATCGGCTGTATTGTAATATCATGTTGCATTGCAACGGTTACAAAGAAACGAAATGAGTTACCGTATTGTTGGTCTGGTCTATTTTAAACAATTCCAGAGTCAAGTTTATAAATACCCGGTACATGCTAAATCGCAAAACACCGCAGAATTCACAATAATCGCCACGTGTTTTATTTTAGTACCTATTTCACATTAGGTGTACCTCTATATTTACTAAAATTTTGTGTCAAATAGAGGAATGAAGCAGGCAGTGTGTTATCAAATTTTTAAAAATAAGAGTATAGATAACCTCAGAAAATCGCTGTGCGCTGTGCGCAACACGCCAGCGGAGTTAAAATCAACAGAAATGTCTTTGCCGTTTTATACATTAACTAGGGTACATAGTCTTATGAAGATTTTCGTGAGAAACCACCACAGATTGGACAGATGGGCCTCGTTATACACGGTGCCCTGTACTTCATGGACAACCTTCTATCTCCCCGATTGAGCGCCACAGAATGGTCCTGAAAATATGCCTCTCCTTTTTAGCTTTAGTAAGTCTTATGGTTATTGAGATCTTTTAAATAGAAAAAATTTAACGGATTCTATAATCCGTTTTATTTCAATGTGTGACAGTTGCGGAAACCAAAGAAAATATTAATCTTTTTTTTTTATTAAATTTGCTGCAGGATTTAATAAAAATTGCAATTTGTCTTGTGACCTGCAATCGTGTGCAATTGAATTTCCTATATTGGTTGGAACATATGACAATAAAAACGGCGCTTGTCGCGTAAAAATATTATTAAATTACCTTGCGTTGGTTTTGTGGAATATTTGCGTAAATAGTATCCCGAAATGTAAGTCTCATCTCATTAGGCAGAAATAACTCAAGACATCAGCAAAAATAAATCCTTTAAATATCCCTCCTGTTTTTCTTTACTGCGATAAAGATTAAATGAACAAATCAATCCGAATTCGACCGACAGGTTAATACCGACTTGCGTTAATTGGATCGGAAAAACAGATATCTGAACGATCTGGGTGATAAGTTAGTAAAACAGTCGATTGGCAACGGCCGCAGGCTTTCATTGTTCTGTCGGAGCAAAACAAGCTCGGGTGTATACGCGGTTCGACGAAGTCGCTCGCTTGTTTCCTCAACAGAGGCGTAACTTAGTCAGAATTTCTTTAAGAGCTCACAGTTGTGCCTGAGGTGCCGCGTATTATCAGTGACTGAACTCAATGATTTGAATCTGACAATATTTTTATGGACTATTGTTTAACCCACACATAGCACAGTCCGGCAGAAGTTGCTACGCACGCTAGTACCCCTAGCGCAACTGTGATACGCGACTCTTTCTCAAGCGAGATATTTATCTATCTGTTTCTGTGCAATACTGAGAGAGAGAGTGACGTTATGCCGTTAAATAAGTTGCATACGAAGCATAGTTGTGCTGGACGGGCAGGTGCTCAAAATTACATGCACACAGATTCTATAATCACAGAATAGAATAAGTGTCGCAGATCATTGTGAGCGTGTTATAATATGATGTTGCGACGCGTTTGGCTCGGTTGGTAGACACCTGCCTACTGAGTCTACGGTCCCGGGTTCGAATCCCGGCCGGGGCAAATATTTGTGCAAAATATTTGTTCTTGGGTCATGGATGTTATCTATATATGTATTTATATATTATGTATATCGTCGTCTAGTACCCATAGTACAAGCTTTGCTTAGTTTGGGACTAGGTCGATTTGTGTATGATTGTCCCTTAATATTTATTTATTTATTTATTTTATTTATTAGCTACTCTTGCTGATGACTGTACCTAAGAATTGCATGAATCTGTGACAACACTTATAGTTCTGTAAATAGATTTAAGATAAACTGTATGTTTGTTTAAGCAAATAAATTACTGTTTCTGATTCCGACCCCTCGTATGCTTAGACAGGGATCAGTGCTTTTGAACTAAGCATGCCCAGAAGGATGAACGAAAAAACTGGTACATATTTTCACATGGCAATATATTATGACTAGGTTTACAGGTTTCATTACAATCGTAAAGCCTGACCTGAAATATGTGAGAATTGACTAAGAGGGCGCTATTTATAAGATTTATATGGCAACAATTTTGCAACCAATCGCAACCCACTATAATGACATTAGTTTAAATACATGTCAGTTCCAGTATGTTAACCTCATAATATCACCTCATCTTTTCCTGACTGTTTTTGTGTAGTAAACACGTGTACACTTTATTAATGGTTTTCGGTATTTATTTTTTTGATATTTTTAAATATTTGTCTTTTAAAGAAACCAACACGAATGACATTGACAGTGTTGAGTGTTGACAAACCATCATAAAATCATTGCCAGTGCAAGAAATTAGTTCCAGTAAAATTCCGCAATATGGCGCATCCTCATATATTTCTGGTCAGGCAACAAACGCAAAAGCTTTAAAAGTGTTTGGTATGACGTCCGACTGGCTGTTTCTAGGAAGTAAATTATATGATACAGTCTTCACGCGAATTAGATGAGCACTATTTTTTATTTAACCTTCACGGACGTTAAATATAGAATTAAATATTGTATGGAAGGTCAAATGTTGCCTATTGGATGTCGCGTTCAGGAGATAAATGCGAAATCTGTGCAATCACCAATCACATAAGGAACGAGGAGTGTACTGTATGAATACATCTACAATATCTACATAATTAAATTATATACTCTTGTGTAGAAAAAAAACATGTTTTTTTAGACTTTTACTTTGGGTGAAACGACCGTTATCAAACATAGGAACACGACAATAAAAATCTAACAAAAACAAACACACAATAACAATACAGTAATACCCCGCTTTACGCGAGAGATGCGTTCCAGGGAAAATCGCGTAAAGCGAGTTTCGCGTATATCGAGGTACTTTGATGAACCAAACAGACGTCCTACATCAGTAGCTTTACCACCATTATTCATTTTTGAAATAACTTTTAATTTTAACTCCATACTCAAGCTTTTACGTTATTTTTTCCTTTCAGGAGGCATTTTAAATACGTATTTACAAACTTATTTTACTTAAAACACTCAATAACCTAATATTACTTCTAGTTAGAAGGTAGATAAATACCACCCTGGATGGCGCGATGCGCCGCGCGCAAATAAGTAACCCATCAGGTATCAATTCGGTGACCAATAGTGCACTCGCGTAAAGCGGGGCATTTTAGCGCGAAAATTTTAAAACCGCGTTATAGCGAATCCGCGTTATACGGGGTCGCGTAAAGCGGGGTATTACTGTACTGTACAAATAGATATTAATTAAACTTACTACCCTCAGACGTCTTGTCTTAAGTATTAAGATGACTTGCAAATTTCATCCTAAGCATTGTGCCAGATGTTCAATTCAATTAATTTTGTGTTTTTAATGGTTTCGAGTAGGAAAACACAATCTGCGTAAGCGGAGTCCTTTGAGGAGGTTTTTTTACTAAGACGGTGTTGCGCCGTGCGGAGCGCTACTGACCATGAACTGACTTCTGGATCGAAGAATTGAATCCGCTTCGCGTTCCGGGTTCGAATCCCGGCCGGGGCAAATATATGTGTGACGAACTCAGATTTTTGTTGTTGGGTCATGGATGTTATCTATATATGTATTTATATATTATGTATACCTATCGTCGTCTAGTACCCACAGTACAAGCTTTGCTTAGTTTGGGACTAGGTCGATTTGTGTATGATTGTCCCACAATATTTATTTATAAGCTTGTAAAAAATATTGGGCAAGTGCGAGTCCGACTCGCGCATGAAGGGTTCCGTACCATAATCTATAATAAGTTTGTTGTATGTTGTCCCTTAAATATCTATTTTATTTTATTTTTAGTATTTGTTGTTATAGCGGCAATAGAAATACATCATCTGTGAAAATTTCAACTGTTTAGCTATCACCGTTCTTGAGATACAGCCTGGTGACAGACGGACGGACGGACGGACGGACGGACAGCGAAGTCGCAGTAATAGGGTCCCGTATTTACCCTTTGGGTACGGAACCCTAAAAAAACGTACCTAGCCTACACATTAGGTACTTTGCAGAAACTCGCACTTCATGAAGATAAAAGGATCTAAATGACACCGTTTTGCTAACACATTATGTCTTTTGCGCCATCATGGCAGAGCTGTTTACAATAATGAATGAATGATTGACAGCTAATACCCATTACGCATACAATTATCCTAGTATTAAATTGTTCGTTAAATACCCTATGTACGGGTGCAATCGTATTTCTCTTTTCGTTATCGTATTGGACCTTTGTAACGCTTAAATTCGATATCAACATTCAGACATTAAAAGCCTAAATGTTATTTATTAAAAATGTAATTCCATAAAATAGGTACACAAGTAAAAGCACATGGTTAATGGACATTCAGATTAATTAAATGTTAGTTTGTAACGCAATTCCAACATTCGATTCATAAATTGTGTCTGTTATATTACATGTTTTCATTACATTCCGCGACTAAGGTTATCTATTAAATTCCAAGGTTAATCTTCATATGCACCGTAAAGACACGCCTTATTGACTAGCGGAACAATACAAACAATTTGCATTTAACTAATGATTTATTGATGATATGATTGATATGCGAATCGATGTACTCGAAACAGTACATCGATTTAATTATACAAGATCCATTGTTATACATCGTAAAGCCGCACAAATATGCTCTCAACTATTGCACACTTACATATGGATAGCCACTTGACGATCCTGATTTACGAGCAATCATCTATCACCGACGTATTCTGAAGCGATCGATACGCGGTACAAGTCATAGACGGCAACGATTGACCCTTCGCGGAACCACTCAAGTGCGAATTGACAATACCTAAAACAAACCGGTTCAATTACTGCGTACTAAGAAGCGTTACAGTAGGCTTTATAACGAATCTGGGATAGTTTCGAATATCTAAATAAACAAGAGTAAAGCGAAGTTTAGACTAGGACGTAGGACATATCTAACCCCTGAAAAGGGGGGTGTTATAAGTTGAACATGTGTATCTGTCTGTGGCATCGTAGCGCCTACGCCTATACGAATGGACCGATGCGGTTTTTTTTAAATCGAAAGCCTGCTTTGTCGAGATGGTTCTTAGCTTTGTTTGATGAAAATCGGAGCTCTTTTCTCCAAGATATTTAGCTTTTGGTGGAACAAGTGACCGGCTCTCAGCCAATATTAAAGCTAGGATTTCCAAATTTTGTTTTAATGTTCATTTTCTAAATCATTCATTAAAACAGCCAGCTACTTGTCTCGGAGGTGTTTTAAAATTGTAATTTATTGATAATAGGTGTGTATATTCAGACACGTGTAGATGTATGAACGTTAATGTCGGGACGAAAACAAAGTTCATACATTAAAGTCAGACATTTGTACCGCAATTAATGTCTACTTAAATAATAAAAGTTTCTGTCAAAAATGACATTTTAGTGGCAAGCTTTTATAGCCGACTGTACTTTTCTTTGGATATCCATCAAATGCTCACTGAGACGATTCTAAAGAGCCCAAGCTCGGTAGGATTGATTTTTCTATTATAGAGTTCCTATGGCCACCTTCCGGCTCCATCATCAGATCAGCCCCATGGTACCATATTATTGTATTGTCATCAAAGTTAAGTAAGTATGCAAAATTTCAGCTCAATCGGTTGACGATATCTGCTTCAAAATTGAGTTGCAAGATTTCACCCGAACAAACATACTTTAAACATACCATGCAAGCTAAATAAAAGCTTGTAAAAAGACAGCGAACAATTCATATTGTTTGATCCATAAACATGCGGAAACATAATACTTATCACCGATTCGCTATAAATAACCGCTAAGGACACAAATAACAATAATTCGAGGGAATTCAAGTTTTTCATTGAAATCACTTCGTCGAATAAGGATGGGGAGGTTAGGTTCGAAATTTTAATTGCATCGATTAAAATGAATGCATGTCGAATCTCGTGTCGCTACCTTGTATGAATACCGGGCGCCATATTGGGAAGAACTCGAAATGAAACAATAGTTTCGCACGAATAATAAAAGATGGCCGATTTGGAATCACCTATAAATATTTTCAACCGTATATCTACCAAGTTACGACAAGATTTTGAACGCAGGCTTTCTTGACATGTTTTTTTTTCAGTTGCTGGAAAACGGGTGGCGCTTGTCACTTGCACTTGTAAACTTCGAACGTGGAAAGAATACAATTTTCCGTGCAAATCGAAAAGGACAACTAAGCCATTGAAAATACACGCACATAAGCCCTTTTAACGCGACGCACGATATTATCGCGAGCCGTTTCCGTGTCCGATGACACGATAAACGTTTTCAAGAAGGATTCAATGATCATCGGCATCTGGAAAATCCTACGAAATAATTATATGTTAACGTAATAGTAGGTTTGCGTTACTCGGAAGTTATAAGAACTTCCATGTACCGCTGTTAGAAATTTCAATAAAATAGCCGTACGGAGAAAATAGGCAATTTACTAAATGACCTTAATTATGATTAATGCGGTCGGTAATTGTTTCTATATAATAGAATAGTGATAGCAACAAGAGATTACGTAAATGTGATTATTCGATAAAGACTGTATCGTTAAGTAAAATAAAGTATTACTGACAACTTTCATATATTTAGTAATAAAAAAAAAATCTTCTACGTTTTAGACGTTAAATGATACAAAAACATCTTTAAACCCAATGAAATCATTCATTTTTAGCAAATTTTTGACTTTCTGTCTGTACGTAGAAATCAGAGTTCGGGCAGCGCCTTGGTCAAATTTTTTTGTCATCCTGTTCTAGTCTCGACGACATGCGACATTGCTCTTCGGAACCTGTACACCGGGCATTTATCCGCAGTTTAGCTTTAGTTATAGCCCAAAAACGTTCGATAGGCCTACGATTTGGGCAATTCGGGGGTTCATAGGTACAAAATTGATATTTTTCTCTTCATACCACTATAGTCTTGGACCCATAGTGGCAAGATACCAAATCGGGCCAAAATATAGTCTAAACACTGTGTTTTCTAACCATATAGGCAAAAGTCGTTTATTAAGATATTCCTTTATATAAATATGCTGTCATTGTAGACGTAGTGATAAATGGAGTCGATTTGAGGCCGCACTCGCAGATCGCCTGCCATACCATAATTTTTTTGCCAATTTTTTCTGTAAAAATTTACTTTTCAGATTCACTAATAACAGATCGATCTTGAACTGTGTAATACTGCGGTCCCGGCAGAGATTCATAATCGAATTTCACATATGTCTCATCGTTCATTATGAGACACAGATTTTCCTTGAAAGAATAGTCATAAAATTTTTAAAACTCTTTATTTTACTGAGCTTTGCTGTTTTTGCTGCCTTTGCTTCTTGTAAGTCTTTAAATTGTATCTCTGCTTTGGACGTTGGACCATACCAATAGATGTACCTAACTTTACAGCCAAATCCCGAACAGGCATCACTTTCCCGAACAACATCTTTTTATCCAAATTGGGGTTTGAAGGACCTGATTTTCGGCCGGATTTCGGTTTGTCAACGAAAGTATACTCTTGGCCGTACTGTTTAATCGCATTTTGGACTCCACCAACACTTAACGTTTTCGAGTTTAGCTAAGCTTCCTGAGAGTGATTCCTTTTATACTACACCATTTCTCCAGAATCGATTTCCGTTTTTCTGGTGAAAGTCCATACAGTTTTAGTTTACAATAACTAACGAGGAAACGAAACAATCCTAGTCAACACCAACATTTATTTTTTAGGTTGACATCAGTTTGAATAAAATAAAATAAACTATGTTTTAATCGAATGAAACCACTGTCAAGTTGTACTTATACTTAACGATACAGTCTTTAGACAAAGTAATTAATTAAAAAACAAATTCTCGTAACGTAATTATAATTACTGTAGCCAGGTGCGACATAATAGATATTTTATCGCATTATAAGTTGCACAACGAGTCATTAGCGCTGATGTCTCATTAGCATTATTAAGACACTCTTTGTGACTTTCTGATTGGGCGAAACGAAAAATATTAGCATACAATATGCTGCCGTGATAAGGTAAAAGGCGAGGTTTTGCTATGGAGCTCGATACAAAAAGGTCGCCTTTTACCATAGCACGGCAGTATGTTTATAAGAAATTGATAACTTATCAAAATTGTTTATTCAACTTTTTATTCATCGAATGTCGTTTATACGAAAGGTGTTTTTCTCACTTGAAGGCTACGGGATATTAAGAACATATCATGTCACTTTTTTAAACGAGATTTCAGCTTAAAGGATTGTTTATAGCATTATGAGACTAAAATCGCTTTAAAACACATGTCACTTTTTTTAAACGAGATTTCAGCTTAAAGGATAGTTTATTTATAGCGTTACGAGACTAAAATCGCTTTAAAACAATTTGCTTTACTAATTTATTAGATTAAAGGTCCGATGTATTTGAAACCTGTAACTTTCACATAACATTATGCTATCAAGAAAATAAATGTCAATCGGTGTTGCGACTATACAAAGGCATTTCTGTGTAAACCAGGCATTTAATCCTCCGCCATGTGTATAAATCAGGCCTTATTTAGCAGAGGACATAAACTGCAATGGCGACATTTTGTTTTGTCATCGGTTGTTTCTAGTTAACCGGGTACGGCGAACCGGAGTTAGTAAACATATCGACGGCTTCGCAAACAGCGCCTGTTTCCAAGCACTTAAGGACATCTGTAATACGCTTGCAGAATCTGCGTTTAGCTTTTGAAGAATACCAGTTAATTTTAAATAGAAAACTACCGTGAGTCTCAGACATATTAAAATACATAAAAGGGTCATGTCGTAGAAGTCGAATAACGCTCGACATGTTGATTCGACTTCTACGACGTGAGTAAACCCGTTTATGTATTTTAATAATATCAGTTAAGTTTAAGAAAATATGTATTATCAGCCCTAGGGTACGGTAAGTGACGTGGGGAACCGCCAGGAGATGGGTGATACGGCAAATAATAATAAAATTATGACGCTTTTTGGTGACAGTGATTGTATATGTATCTATCCTGCACCTTTAGCACAACTGTGACACGCGACTCTTTCTCACGCGAGAAATGTTTCCTATCTCTCCCTTCGCAGTACTGTGAGAAAGTGACGGGCGACACTATGTCGAGCGACAAGAGTTGCGAAGCAGAGTAGAGTATCCAAAGCTACTGTAATGTTTATATGTATATATTATCTGTCTTGATAGAATTGAAACTGGCTGAAACAACTCACCCGCATACATAATGCAAAATCGAAAAAAATCGTCCATTACTAGGTAAAAGAAAGTTCTGTTTTTACAAACAAGATGACCTTTACACGTTATCGGATCTCTCTACCTGATTTTTTGTAAACAACAATCACTCGCCTCGCCACATGTGTCGAAGTTTTTTTTATTTCGACGGTCCAACTCTATTGATTCAGCTGACCAACAAACCGAATCTACAGCCCAAACATCTCTCTTATCTTCATGTAATATTAACATAGATGAATACTTAAATTAAATAATGTAAAGGCTTTCCTATTGCCTGAAACACAGGCGGAACCCTAGTTCAGGTTATGCAAATTGTGAATTGATTTTTTTATTTAGTATAGTATTCAACCTCTCTGTGAATTATGTTTTTTTCAATAAGTGTATTTGTATTTATTATGTATCTCTCCCGTCTCTTCAGTACGTCTAGCATAACTTTGACACGTGACTCTTTGTCGCGCGATAAATACAACCTGTCACTCTTCTTTCAATACCGTGCGAACAAGGCAGGAGATGCTTACTCGCGCGACAAGCGAAGTCGCGGCTAGCTAGATATGCTAGGCCTGATGGTGTTTTATTTGAAAAAATATTTAAACTAAAAACGAGAAAGAAGGCAGTAAGGGAGCGCTGCCGGGACAGTAACCTTTGGCTCCAATTGGGAATTGGGCTGAATGAACGCAGTCAAGCGATCGACAGCCCGCCTGTGACAGCGTCAGCGGCCCGCCGGCCGGGCGTCCCTACACCAAATCATCATAATCTAAAAACGAGTTGGCCACCACTTATGTGTCGAAGACATAATATATTTTCGATTTAAATACTTGATTAATGTAATGACATCAAGTCAGACGTGGCCTTTTTGCAGTATAACGCATGAAACTCTGAAAAGAACTTTGTCGAATCGTATGTTCTATAGGCACATACGTTGTGAAACTCCAAATATAACGCCTCCTTTATTCCGCTATTATGTGACTAGTGTACAACTTACGTCGACGGAATCCTAATTGGTACAGCCGTGTGTTGGACGGTTTCCTTGAAGTGGTGCGGGATGAGAGTTACGGCCCGCCGGCCGAGGAATATTAATCAGCACAAACGAGGTATAAATCGCCTTAAGTGCCGCCTAGCCGGGCCCGGATGGATTTAAGGGTGTTGACCCACTCGGGGATTGATTTAAGCTCGGGCTGATGTTCCTAGGAAATACTAACTGGATGTACAGAGCTGAGTTACTGGACATTTTAGTTATGTGTTAAGTTACAGCGAAACGTAGCTTCGCTTTAATGTCTCGTTGGCGAGATTAGCCTATATATGCCTTCTGCGGGTCGGATTGTTATATGTTAAGTTTATTGAATCTTCAAAATATTGAGTGCTAAAGACATGTAGGTATTCATTCCCTTATTTTGCTTTTGAAGCAGTAAGGTAAGAAGTAACACTTAATACGCGAAATTGAGATGTTAACTGTAATTATTTTGGTTTATTTTTGACAACTTCTTTATCATAATTTATTTCCCGAATTAAAAGAGTCAAAATTATTACTAAAAATAATTTACTAAAAGAAGATCGTTGTCACTGTGTTGTGTTCCTATATAATATTCTCTATAAAGAAGAAAATTTAAGTTCCTGTGAAAAAACAAACTTTCGACGAGGCAATCCAAATCAGCTCGACAACAACTTTTTCGCGTAAAATGATATTTTTCCCGGTTTACACGGAGCCCCGTTTAATGAAATTAGAAGCCCCGCAAGGCGTTTTGCGCCGGTTTGTACAGGTTGCCATGGCAACGTAGTCGTTGTGAGCTCATTGCGAGCATTCGCCTTTAATGTAACAGAAAACAAATGAAACTTTCATTTGTTTTATATGAAATATTTAATTGTTTTTTGTTACATTGGTACGTTGCATATAGAGGGTGTGAAACAAGTGTTGAGACCATGCCATGTTATTTATATGTGAAAACAAACTCGAGTCACACAAAATCAATAGGTACACGATTGAGGTTCCTTCACAACGGGCGTTTCTTTCTACTTATAAGGTTTCAATTCTACTACGTGCTTATTTTTAATATGATCACTGATCAAATCCACGCAGTTTTCTACTTTATTTTATTAAGCAAAGCTCGTCTCTTATGGTGTAAAAACCAACACAAGAACGACTTTTAACCGTAGGCCTATCGGGTATATGAATAAGAAAGAATTTGCGCATATTGAAAAAGCTCAGTTAACGCCTTTTCGCACTTTGAAAAAAGAAAAAACTTATAAATAACAATAACATTTGACTAACCTTTTGCTAGTGGTTTCTATTGGCGTCGGCAGCTCCATCGGCGGCGGCGGCGGCGGCGGCGGTGGCGGAGGCGGCGGCAAGTCCCGCGCGCCCACATCCACCACCGGCAAGTCCGGAACCTCCGGCGTCGCCGCCACGTCCGGCAAGTCCTTTATGTCCGGGAGATCCGGTATGTCCGGCAGGTCCGTGTAAACCACTGGATCTTCGACTATTTCCTTAACAGGTGCGACTGGGGACGTCACGGCGGAAGGCGCTATGGAACCGTCTTGCGTGTTAGAAAACTGGACGTCCCCAGCGACGCCCGGCAGGTCCGGCAGGTCCGTCGGCATTTCCAGCTCCGGAACCTATAATAAACACGGCTGTATAAGGCATTTAGTGCAGATGTGGTGCAGATAAGGCGTAGGCCTTATATCGAGCTAGTTAGGCGGGTTCGGCCGCGCCAATGACCGCGATCCTATTCACTATGGCCTCGAATTTAAAATAAGATAAACTCGATAAAATCTATTTCGAAAAGAGTACCTAATGTTTTTCAAATTCGATATTTAGGCGAAATATAGAAGCATTGAATATGAATCCTACTTGAATAAATGATTTTTATCTTTATCTTTATCATTTCAACGAAACTTTGACGATGGAAACGAAACTGAGGTAGCGGTTGATCCGCTTCTGATTTCCACTCATTATATAGTGATCATAGCATATAATTGTACATATTTATGATTTAATGTCTCTTACCATTCCCATGCCAGGCGCGTACATGTATTCGTCGATTTCTCGCTTCAACACTTCTCTCTTCATGATCGAAGAGGGTGCTTCTTCGAGCAAACTCCTGTTATCCACGGCCACGGCGGGCACATAGGCTGGTGCTTTGGCCTTGCTGCCCAGGTACGGGCTTTCATCCGTGTTGAAGACCAGCAACTCGCCCACGGTTGATAGTTTATCGACTACCGTGTTCAAGTCGAAATCTGATTTGGGCTCTGGGTTCTTAGGCTTGCCCACTTTGACGTGGAAGAAGTGAAGCCTTTCCTGAAAGAAACACGATGTTTTCAAGATAAGCTATGCTTAACGAGTTAAGTGGAATCAGATTAAGTCTCAGAATGAGGTAATTATACTCTTACCTGTACTAGCTTGTCATTAGCCATCCCCTGAGACTTCTTGCTCAAGGTAACCTTTTTAGGTTTATGTTTGTATCCGTTCAGATCGAATATGGACTGGTAGTGGTCATGAGTGATCGAGGCCGGGTACTTGGCGCTCGAGAACACCTTGATCGCCGTCTGAATGCCAGTCAGCTTCTCGACCTTGGCTCTGGAAGATTCCACTCTCTGGGAGAGTTTCAACGCCTTTTCCTTGTTCTGCTCTACTCTGAGATTCAGACGCGCGAACACGTCTTCGACTATCCCGTTCAGATTGTCGAGGGTGTCTGCGATTTGCAATATCGTCTCTTCGGTACTCAGATCGCAAGGTACCAAATTGATCTTATATAAGCCCTCCATTTTAACTGAATAAGCCAACTAAGTTATAATCTGAAACAATGCAAACCGCGATCGCATTACTCTGGCAAACGATGCCTAATTTTTAATGGAATATGAAACTTTTGCAATTACTGCTACGATTATACGCAAGCGATCGTTAATACCTATTATAGTTAGGCGTTAATAGCATTAGATTAAGAACTAATGAATTTGTTCTTACCGACTAAAGTAATCTCCTTTTTAAAACTTCTAAAATAAATTAATAAGGCACGACATTTATCACTAAACAGCACAACTAGATTCTTTAAACAGACAATGTTCAATAATCCTATAGCACATTCAAGTTCAAATCTACAGGTCTCACTCAGTCTATTGTTAAATCGGTCACTGCGCGCTCGACTCAGTTCTTCGGAGAGGCCAGAGTCGAGGAGTCGACGAGTAACGAATTGAAGTTGTCGACGGAAGGGTCTTTGCTCCAGGAGAAGCGGCAGTAGGCGTCGGGGTTCATGTCGGGGTCGAGCATGGGCGTGTCGGGCGCGGGCGCGCGCGCCGCCATCATGTTGTTGAGGTGCTTGGTAAGCACGGCGTCGTCCGGGCTCACATAGCCGCTGGCGGCGGGCGTTGGCGCTGGCGCCGACTCCCGCGCGCCCAGCTTCAAGTTCGGCAGCGACTCTAAACACTGCAGCTGTATGTAACTACTATCTTCGCCCTTCTTGGGCGAGGGCAAGGTGGGCATTGTCGGCAAGCTCTCTGGCCCGAACAGCTTCGTCGGCGACGGGCCGAGTTTCGGCAGGTTCATTAGCCGCGCCTGCGGGTCGTCCGCGCGGACGTAGCCCGAGGGCGGCGGGTGGCTGATGCCGCTCGGCATGAGGCCCGTCGTGAAGATGGGCTGCGACAGCCCCGCCATCACGTAACTCGTACTAGCGGGTTGTGTCAGCTTGGGCTGGTGCAGAGGGCTCTTGAACGGCGTCGGCGCGGGCGTAGCGTCGTTCGGATTAATGGACTGGACGTAACCACTGGTAGGGTTTTTCTTGAAAGCTTGATCATTCAGGTACGGGGAACTCTCGCGCGAACTTTCCGACTCGGTAACGGACGCGTCTTCTTCTTGAACGGTGTTTTCATCGCCTCTCACTTGCTCTATATCTAGTCGCAGTGAGGAATCAGAGCCGTTGTCTGAAATCGACGACTGCCTGTCGATAGCGCCCTGAGAATTGTTAGATAGAGCGGTGCTATCGGTGTGATCGCTCGAATCGCAGTTGTCGATGGTGCTTTGTTTCACGCCGGGCGACACGGGTGACACCGTCGATTTACTATTCGGCAAAAGCAACATCTCATCAGACGACGGCTTCTCATCTTTATTGGTTTGATTCCAACCGCCGAAACCGTATTTCGTCAAATCTTTTTCGGGCACACTTAAGCCATTCGGGAACACGGGCTTTATGTCTTCCATTTGTTTCAACTTCTTGTACAGTTTCAGTGATCCGTAGCCGACGCCGACGGTGAGAAATACTCCAAGTATTATAAGCGTCAAGGTGAGACCTCCAGCCTGGCCACAGGGCATGTTATATTTCTGGCTCCATTCGCCTATGTATTCATCGACAGTATCCCCATCTTTCTTAGGTAGCTCTACAAACCGAGGATCCCCCAGTACGCCGTGATAGAGATCGGCGTCATAATTAATAGCTCTTACTTGATATGACATCTCATTGCCTTCACACCTGACTGTTTGGTGTGACAGTTCTGTCGTATTATAAATATCGTATTCCTCTCTATCTTTTAAAATCCTGACTTGATAAAGATCAACTGGGCCAGGAGCGAACCAATTTATAGTTGCAACTGAGTTGTTAAACACAGGCGCACTGCTTATGTTTCCAGGAGGACCAATTCTTGTCCTTACAAATACTTCATCTGAGGGATCCACACCTGAGCAGTGACGTTTTTTTACATTGTAGTTACAGGCTTTTACAGTGAATGTGTAATTAGTCAAACTTTTCAGCCCGGTCACCTGATAATTCGTCAGGGTATCCTCAATCTGTATGGAAGGTAAATTGGTTCCATCAGATAACATAGTATCAATTTTGTACATGATAATTCTACCATTTGTTCGTATTGGTGTGTCCCATGAGATATTAACTGAATTGTATGTAATGTTTCTAATTTTGATATTCATTGGCTTGTCTGGGGTGTCTTCAAAAGTGGTTAACTCTAAAGGTGCAGAGTTATTATGTTGTCTGACTCCAGAAGAGGTATTTAGCGCAATTGTGAATTGATAAGTTGTGTATGGCAACAAGTCTTCTACTTGGATGCTTTTTTGATCTGGATTATAAATATAAATAGTATCATTTCTGTTATGAAAACAGGAAGTAGTAGCAGTAGTAGTAGTTTCAACAACTGGGCAATAAATAATGATATATCCAAGTAAGAATCCAGCAGGGAATGTACACTGAACTTCCCAGGTTAAGTTAACAAAATTGGTGTCAACTGCTTCATAATTCAATGTCACTGGGATCTGGTACCACTCCATTCCTTCTCTAGGAATGTCACAATAGGCCCACGTCATGCCACTGCTCTTGATGCCCTTGTTAGCAGAAATGGCAAACTGATACAATGTTGATGTGGGCAAGTTGATGGAGTATTTACTGATGTCTGGTTTCAAAGTACTGAAGTTCATACGACCTGTGCAAGTTTGAGTAGTGTTCAACTCACACCAGAATAGAGTGTAGTTGTCAACTTTATTGTGCGTTATCTTTTTCCAAGATAATTCGTTAGTACCATTACCATGCACTAGCTTTGTAAATGATCTCACACGCAGACTGTTTGTGTCATCTGCAGATGGAATGTACAGACGGCTGTACTCCCGTGAAGTCCCCATGGCGTTTTGTGACCACACCATGACCTGCAAGGCATCCTTGCTCGCATTAACACTTATATAGCTTAAACTCTTGTTTTCAGGAAATAAAGTTTGCTTAGTTTGTGGCAAGACAACTTTATAAGTGAAATTAGCCCCAGCCTCCTCTATGTCCATCAACTGCGACCAATAGATTCTTAATAAGCGGTGAGATGTGTAAACCTGCTGTTGGAATGAACCTGCAGCTATGCTTGGTGGACGCCGCGGGATTTCATCAGTTGTATTGATCATTTTAAATGCATAGTCGGACCAGTACTGATCTCCTTTAGCTTTCTTAGGCTTAATGTAAATTCTCACCTCATACTGCCAATGAGCATATGGCAAGCTTAACTCATACTTATATGTTTTGTTTTTAGCTGGCAAGTGAGAGGCATCAACACTGTGAAAGTAAGATGTATTATCAACCTCGGCTATTTGATATTCTATTCGATGGTCCACTCCTCCTTTCAACAAATCCACCATGTTGTTGTGTATTCTCCATTGTAAAGTGACACTGTGGGAATCATTCTGCAGAACTTCCAAGTCCTTTGGTGGTGCCGGCTTCACTATAGAGAAATGGTCAATGGTGAAGTTCTGTGAGATGCATCCAAAGGCATTGCAGGAGGTCAAGTTGAAGTAGTAGTAATCTAGCTGCTGCCGGTAGAGAGGTGGCGCCAGGTACGAGAATGTGCACCAGCTATTGACACATGACAAATTTTGTGAGGTTTGAACTTTGCACGGGAATGAAGGGTTTCCATTCACCAAGAATGTTAATGAGTAGTTTATTACATGCTCTGTGAACTCACCCACCCATGAACAAGTAAGCTCATCCAGGTTCATGGATAAACACGTGAATATCTTCACTTCTGGTGGTGTAGTGTCCACCACCACCCTGCTGGCACATCTCTTTTTTGATATCTTATTTCTACAATAAAAGGTTGTAGTTTGTTTTTTAGGTAACTCGTCATAATACTTTATTGTAGTATCATTCACTTTAGTAGTCTTTAGAGATCTATTACCCAACAAAAACTCGAGGTTCTCAGCGACATATCCATCTTCAGCTATACAGAATAACTCCAAAGGGTCTCCATAAAGTATCCTCCTGTCCCCGGCGGGGTACAAGGACAACGTGATGTTATCCCCGAGACATTCCGAAAATATGCACGGCAAGCAGAAAACTTTTATAAACATACACCATATCCAAGAGCTCAAATGTGGGCCCTTTCGTATACCACTGTTTTTAGTTCTTCTTTCCATCACGAATGTCTTCTTGTCAGACCATAACGATTCACGGCACAGAGTCGTTCGGACTAAATCGAGCCCAGCGATGTACGCATTCCTTGTTTTTTATCTCGCGATAAATGGCGCACTGCCTGCACTCACGGCGCGATGACACAGACTGAACACAACTCACTTGAATGAATGCACAACACAACACTGTCGTGCACCACTCTCACTGTTCTAAAGTTTCACGGCGGAGCATGGCTGTACACTAAACAGATCTGATTTAAGGAGACTAAAATGAAGTTTTTGTACGCCTATTAGTAAGTACTTACATAAAATAGAAAGAAACACTTTAGTATATTCTATTCTTGGAATCGCCAACTTCACTTCGATCTTGGATGTATGTGTCAAAAAACAAATCAATTGATAATAATGTTGCCATGCCCAAAAATGACTGAAAAATAAAAATGGATTAGTTAGAATAATTACAGAAGATTTTGGAAATATTGGAACGACGAATTATTCTGTGTGTATGGTATGTGTCATCTTTAACAACAACATTGTGTACTCTTTATTTTTATTCATATATTTCTGGTCAGGCTTTAAATAGATTATACAATACTTTCATTTTAAGATTTATGTCAAAAAGTTCATTACGCACACTCCTATTTCTGAACTAACTACTTTGAAGTTCGTACAGATATCGTTTACGTTCAAATATTAGATAAAGCAATGTTTTTAATTACTGAAATAGTATTCAAGATATAATATTTTGCGTTATTTTCGTTACCAAATAGGTATTATTATTAAATTAGATTTATTTCATACAGCGTTTAATATTTTTCTTATCGAGGGCAAAAATAAAAACAAAGCCACATTTTTTTTTTCTAAGTTTCAAAGCGGAACTTCAGCAGTCAGCTGAGATTTGTATCTTTTTCTGTACATAGGTATATCAAAATATATTGAACTAAATATTTTAATTAAATTAGGGAAGTCGGTTTAAACCGATAATAAATATGTGATTGTGGTAATATATTTTTGTAACATGGATACCCAGCAAACATTGGGGTATTCGACTAAAGCTGCTCTCGTTCAACTTCGAGACGGAATCCGCGGTGTAATCGAAGAGCACAAACAGAAGAATCCGACCGGGTACGTATTTATATAACACTCCGGCTGATTGTTGCTTCTCCCACACTCTCGCGAGTTGTAAACAGGGTGTTAGACCCCGACCCGCGGTGTTCCAGCAGTATATTACATATAATAAGATATATTTAGATTTTAGAGGGCATACAGGCACATGGACGCTGAAATTCCAGGCGTGCCCTCTAGGGGGTACAGCTGTGTGTCAGGTCATGGATGCCTGAAACTTTGTGCTTTACAAAACTAGTAATGGTTATCCCACCATCCCTGTAGAATAGCTTAGCAATCAATTGTCTTTGCCACTATTTACATTTCTGATTAAGTACACAAATGCATGCAACTTATTGTAGATTAACCCTTAATTGAAGGACATGGAAGTTTAGGTGTATGTAGTCACTGAAACTTGACACTTCCATGAAAATAGACAAACACTTCCTATTAATTTTCATTAGTTATTGAGAGTAATGCGACCCTGAAATCGAAATCTTTGTGAATCCTTAGTTTTATTTATAGTGGTGTATATGACTTCTTTTATTATTTCAGATATGGATTTCTCAAAAACATCATATCATTTTCTTCAGAGAAGGTTTTGTTGTCCGGAGTGGCCTACACCATCACATTCATTTACATAATCTGCCTTATTTTGACATATTTACTTGGAGATTATGTAAAAGCTGATGCCTATTTACTATGGGAAGCTCTGTTCCTCTTTGTGATACTGATAATCAACTTTTTGGTTGCGCTGAATGAAAATTATTTATACAGAAATGAAATACCTCATAGAGTTAAGAAAGTTCTAGGTATGTACACACATTTTTAAATTATATAAAATAATTAACAAATCAATTGTGCTGTTATATTATACAAATGTTTATTTATCCTAGCATTAGCAAAATATATTATTTTGATTAAGTAATGCTAACTAATATTATTAATATGTATTATGTTTTACATCAAGCTATGTTACATGCAAGTACATAATCCCTGTGAACTACACAAATTATTATCAATCTGTATGATTGAGTTCAAATTATGTATACAAATTTGAACTATATTGCTAAAAGAACTAGATCTAACTACATGTAGATAATAAATATTAGGAAATAGATAAGTTCCATGTCATATTATATCAAATATCTTGATCTAATTATGATTACTATTGGTTTCATTATCTGAATACCTACTGAGCAGGGTCCTGGGTTCGAATCCCAGCAAGGGCAAATATTTGTGTGATTATTAATTAATTTATTCAAATTAGTTACACAGCATTACAGTATAGAACTAAGGCACTGTGAACTAGAAAATTACATAAAAAAAACTTAAATCTAGTTTGATTTAGGTGACGTGGGTCGATTCCAATTTTTTTTACATAGTTAAGGGCTTTAATTGAAACAAAACTTAATCGATTCCTTTGTGTGACGAAAGTTACCCATACATTTTATGTGACTAACTTTCGTCACACAAAGGAAGCAATCATGATTTTTTGTTAACTAAGCTTTTATCTATGTACTCATGGCACCGTACTCAGTTCCGATGGGCACAAGGAAATGCTGCAAAAGCGCACCTACAAGGTTCCACTCCCTCCATGCAGGTCCGCTCTCGCTAGGCGGTCACCAGCCTACGCGCATCGCTGCATATATAACTATATTTGCAACTACTGCAATATTAAACTTCTTTCAGTCCCGAGAGCCAAAATGATAGTAAAACATTGGTTATTCACGTTGACTTACAGTGCTACCGAAGAGATCTTGAATTGCACAAGAATTAAGTAAACCATGTTACGTCCACCAGGGTTTTATTATAACCAGTGGTATCCTATACACACATATCCACATATTACTCACATTCACACACACACACACACACACACACACACACACACACACACACACACACACACACACACACACACACACACACACACACACACACACACACACACACACACACACACAAACATTCGTTTGTTTCCGAGGCTAGTGTGCATTATATTAGATTGCATTGCACTGTACTTTTTGATATAATAATATTTTAGAATAAGTAAAAGCCGCGAATTTTAAACTTTTATTCAATATCGAACGTCCTATGTCAAACTTTTGTAATTTATAATTTCTTTGTTTTATAATTCTCCCTTGTTAACCGCACTCGCAGATGGCCAAGATACAGGCTCAGCCTAGTTTGGTCACTGATGGATACTCTTAAAATGTATAAAGCTGTTTTATGTTAATAAATGATTTTGTTTTTTTTTTTTTTTTGCAATCGACCCACGTAAGTGTGCCGTAAGCATGGGTCCGTTGCGTCGTCTTATCTGGCGCAAAATTCGGCAGCTTGCCTCAAATTGATGAACTCAAATATTTGTGCCTGGGTCATGGATGTCATTTGTATTTATTTAAGTATGTATTTATCTTTATAAGTATATTTATCGTCGTCTAGTGTCCCTAACACAAGCCTAATAGAGCTTACTGTGGGACTAGATTGATTTATGTGAGGTTGTCCAATATTTATTTATTTATTATTTATTGAATTACCTGATGTTAAAATTATTGCTATTATTATAATTACAGAAACATTGGATGATGCCATAGATAGATCAATATGGAAGGAAGGGCACTATCCCCACTTGTGCGCTCCGTTTTCACCCTGCGTCATACTGCAGTGGACCTACCGAGATGGTAATCATTATATTGCAATTGCACGCATATTCAAATCCATATGAAACGGGTTTACTCACCTCGTATAAGTCGAATATTGCTCGACGTGTGCCATATGGATTATTATATGTCTAGGGATCGGATATACGGACGGCGGCGGCATTGATGTTGAGTTGTATGGAGGCAGACCCAATTTATTTTTATTATTGCAATTACCTGTTAATTTTCGTGTTACTGTATCTTTTTTAAGTGTCCGATTTAACAGATTAGCTAATTATATATTTAAGATAAAATATTTCGTATTATTTGAATTAATTGCACATAAATTAAATATCATTTAGCACATCTGTAACTTTAAAGTACCTTCAATTAGTTCGTTTTGTTACTTAAATATGTAGCATGTTTTATGTAATGTTAACCTAATTAGTTAATCTACCAATCCTGGGATTCGTTGAATTAATTTGAGTCTGTCTCCATACAGCACCAGCCACTTAGGTGCCGACACCAAAGTTTGGGTGTAAAAGCATCCGAATATCCGATACCTTTAATATATCCGTGACTCGCGGCAGTTTTCTATGAAAAACAATATTGCATGCTCAGCAAATAAGAGATGTATATGAAAATTCCTTTTTTTATATTATGACTATTATTAGTACAGGGTGTTAGTTTGTCTACATATCTTCTTCTCACACTCGCTCAATTGCTCAAAGGCTAACTGGAAGAGATTTATAGGGATGAGTTCGCCTTTGCACCTGTGTTATGATAGATAGATGTATTTCAAATTATTTTCAAATACTTATATTTTTATACTTACTTATTTGGTGTATGCTGTTTACACGAAAACAAATTATTTGATAATGTTATTAATTAGTCGTTCCTTAATATTTCTTTTGTATGACTAGTTAACTTACGTTACACAGGACACGAGCGTGGTATTGTTTTTATTAGGCATTTAACCATGTTTTTTTTTAAACGACACTATTTGATCATGAAGATATGATCGTGAACCTCCCGTGGGCGCTGCTGGTGGAGGGCGACGTGGTGGTGCTGCGGCCCGGCCAGGAGGTGCCGGGCCACTGCCGCGGGCTCGAGGCCGACCAACCGGAGCTGTTCTTCGGACAGACCTTCCAGCCGAGCTCACAGGTTCGGTTATACACGATATATTAACGAAGATAACAACTGCGATATTAGGAGTTCTCTCGTCGTCTTTGAAATCAGTTTTATTCAGAGGGTTCGAAATGATCAAGATGATTACGCATCTTGACAATTATCGGATAGTTATCTATCACCAGTGTAACAAATTCATTTGTTATATTGTTTCATAACAAATTCTAACAAAGAATCAAATAAAACAAATTTAATATATTTTTTCTACTCCAGTACTTTTTTCTGTCATTTATATAGTTACTAACTCTAATATAAAGACATAAATTATGAAAGTCTGTAAAAGTCTATACTCTACTGCCCAAAAAAACACTGCTAAACGATGTTATAATGTCGCCAAAAAAGCATCACTTAGTACCACAGATTACAAGATAAACAGCTGCATTCACACAATTTGCAATAAAAAAAAAACTTATTGTACCTACTAAGGCATCTGCCAACTTAAAAAAAAGTTTTATCTTCTGTGCATGGATGTTTAGTATAGTGATCGTATACCTTTATGTATAAGTTTATTTTTTTGACAGATGTTTAGTATATTGAACGTATACCTTTATCTATAAGTTCATATTTTTTGACAGATGGACGTCAATAAAAAAAAAGTTTATCAGAGACTATTTTTATTTTTTATTTTGTTGATTCCGAGCGGGAACATGTCATTATTTTCTTTGTTGTTTATTTGCATTTTATTTATGAAATGTCGAGTCGTAGAAAAAGTATTGTATGCAACGTTGTATAAGTAGGTCAAAAAACGCTCGTGGCATCTTTCTTACGATGTTCGCTACGCTCACATCGTAACCCATGCCACTCGCGTTTTTTGCCCCCTCTTATACAACATAAAAATACTATTTTATTTCATTTGTTTATTGTTTGGGGAATCCCCACGGCGCGGCACGTTGACACTTCGTGCGTTCGAATAAATGCAAGTGCGGTAATACGTTACAATACTTCGAATAAAGTTCACTTTCACGAGCGCATTTTTTTGTTTATTATCCATCAGTTATCATCATGACAACTAGCATGATAATTATCAGTTCGAACCCCGCATATTCACAAAATTGTATTTCTTTTCAGTACAAAGAAAAATTCAGTACTCCACGCGTGCGCGAACCGCATCAAAACCGGCCGTACCGCATGTGCGAGACGCCCTTCCTGAAGAACTTGCGACTAGCGCTCAACCAGGCGACGTCGCGCCCGCTCACTGTGTTTGAGAAACAGAGGTACCTGGTACGTCAGCCTTCTGTCAGTTTCGCTAACTAATTAAAAAATTCAGTTCATTTCTGTCTGTGAGAAAAATGCTCCACAATAAATTGTGTTAGTCTACCACCTGTGATGTAAATCTCTCACTGCTACTTTTCCACTAGAGCTTCCAGTCTCGGGATTTTTTGTATGAGTAATCCCGGGATTTTCCATAGAAAAAAATCCGGAAAGGAAGCCCTATTTCCCGCCTAACTAAAAACTTGATCAATTTACGTGTAAAATAGAATTCTAGATTCGTTAATTCAGTATGTCCATGTCAGATAAAAAATAATAATAATAAAAAATATTTTTATTACCAAAAACCAAAATTGATACAAACATGATAATATCCATCAGACTCCAAACTAGGCTAAGCCTGTAACTTGGACGATACTCTCAATGTTTTTATAGATATGCTATAAAGTTACGTATTTATTTTATCAGTGCACAGTAAAAATAATGGAGGGCATAGCGCTCCCGCTGGTGATCCTGCTGGTGGTGGTGGCGAGCGTCGTGCGCCACGTGTACCGCCTGCCGGGCGTCACGCACTGGACCGAGCTGTACCTGCTGCAGACCATCGCCGCCTCGCTGCCGCTGCTGCAGATCGTGTTCCCCGTCGTCTGGGTGGCGCTCAACTGCTACGGCATGGCGCGGTGAGTACAGTAACATACGGAACACATAGCTCTCCCACTAGTGACCACCTGCGGGCGTCACGCACTGGACCGAGCTGTACCTGCTGCAGACCATCGCCGCCTCGCTGCCGCTGCTGCAGATCGTGTTCCCCGTCGTCTGGGTGGCGCTCAACTGCTACGGCATGGCGCGGTGAGTACAGTAACATACGGAACACATAGCTCTCCCACTAGTGACCACCTGCGGGCGTCACGCACTGGACCGAGCTGTACCTGCTGCAGACCATCGCCGCCTCGCTGCCGCTGCTGCAGATCGTGTTCCCCGTCGTCTGGGTGGCGCTCAACTGCTACGGCATGGCGCGGTGAGTACAGTAACATACGGAACACATAGCTCTCCCACTAGTGACCACCTGCGGGCGTCACGCACTGGACCGAGCTGTACCTGCTGCAGACCATCGCCGCCTCGCTGCCGCTGCTGCAGATCGTGTTCCCCGTCGTCTGGGTGGCGCTCAACTGCTACGGCATGGCGCGGTGAGTACAGTAACATACGGAACACATAGCTCTCCCACTAGTGACCACCTGCGGGCGTCACGCACTGGACCGAGCTGTACCTGCTGCAGACCATCGCCGCCTCGCTGCCGCTGCTGCAGATCGTGTTCCCCGTCGTCTGGGTGGCGCTCAACTGCTACGGCATGGCGCGGTGAGTACAGTAACATACGGAACACATAGCTCTCCCACTAGTGACCACCTGCGGGCGTCACGCACTGGACCGAGCTGTACCTGCTGCAGACCATCGCCGCCTCGCTGCCGCTGCTGCAGATCGTGTTCCCCGTCGTCTGGGTGGCGCTCAACTGCTACGGCATGGCGCGGTGAGTACAGTAACATACGGAACACATAGCTCTCCCACTAGTGACCACCTGCGGGCGTCACGCACTGGACCGAGCTGTACCTGCTGCAGACCATCGCCGCCTCGCTGCCGCTGCTGCAGATCGTGTTCCCCGTCGTCTGGGTGGCGCTCAACTGCTACGGCATGGCGCGGTGAGTACAGTAACATACGGAACACATAGCTCTCCCACTAGTGACCACCTGCGGGCGTCACGCACTGGACCGAGCTGTACCTGCTGCAGACCATCGCCGCCTCGCTGCCGCTGCTGCAGATCGTGTTCCCCGTCGTCTGGGTGGCGCTCAACTGCTACGGCATGGCGCGGTGAGTACAGTAACATACGGAACACATAGCTCTCCCACTAGTGACCACCTGCGGGCGTCACGCACTGGACCGAGCTGTACCTGCTGCAGACCATCGCCGCCTCGCTGCCGCTGCTGCAGATCGTGTTCCCCGTCGTCTGGGTGGCGCTCAACTGCTACGGCATGGCGCGGTGAGTACAGTAACATACGGAACACATAGCTCTCCCACTAGTGACCACCTGCGGGCGTCACGCACTGGACCGAGCTGTACCTGCTGCAGACCATCGCCGCCTCGCTGCCGCTGCTGCAGATCGTGTTCCCCGTCGTCTGGGTGGCGCTCAACTGCTACGGCATGGCGCGGTCAGCATACCACTACACCTAAGAGACTCAGAGCTATGGTATATTCATCTTCAAGATGCATAATTAAAATTTTCTATTCCAGATTCAAACTGCTATCAGAGACGCGACAAAAGTACGTCCGAACGAAATCCTGCTCGATATCAGAGGACGCGAGTGACCCGCTCATCCAAGCGCTGAGCGATTCAAACCTCAGACCCGAAAGCCTGAAGTCGTTGTGGAAAACTTTCTTCAACATCTTGCTGGGGCGCGAGGACATGGTCGCAAGGACAGCTAATATCGTGCATGTGTTAGGATCTTTGTCGGTGAGTATAGTTGATGGCCATCTCTGTCGTAGAGCCGACGACCACTGGGACAAACGAGTTCTGGAGTGGAGGCCACGAATCGGTAAACGTAGAGTAGGGCGCCCGTAACAAGGTGGAGCGACGACATTCATAGTACAGCGGGCGGTAACTGGAGTGGGTGAGCTGATAATCGAGCTCAGTGGCGTACCATGAGAGAGGCCTATGTCCAGCAATCGACTGATATGGGCTGATGATGGGGTACACTACATAAATACGAAAAACTTAATTCCGATATTTATAATCACGAATTTCAAAATACCGATTTTTACATTTCCGAATGGATCAACATTCCGAATATGATTATTCCGATATTTCATAAATCCGATTTTTACATTCCCGAAATTACAAAAATCCTAATGGTTATAATAACGAATTTCAAAATTCCGAATCTTTGTACACCGAAGTGTAAAAAGTCCGAACTATTAATATTCCGATTTATCACAAGTACGAATTCCGATTGCTAAAAAACCGATTTTCAAAATTCCGAATTTTAATACACCGAAAAATGAAAAGTCCGAGTCAATATTAATACGAAACATCAGAATACGGAATTCTAATATTAATAATAAGTATAAATATGTATTAGAGTCCGAAATTAAAACTCACATAAACCTCAAAGCTAATTCTTATGTGAAGCCGATTTGAGTCGGACCTGCCTTAAGCTAAAATAGGAAATGTTAGGATTTTTCGACCACTCGATATAGATCTCCGCGGCGCTCTCGCTTCGCTCGCTCGTTAGGAACGTAGTTCAACCTAACACTCCTCCTCGCTTCGCTCGTCGTCGTACCTAACCTAAGCCAATTTTACTTACAATTTGTCAATTTTTTTATTTTGGTTACAAACTTAACCTAACCTATAGTTTTCGGGGTTCAGCCAATAACCTAACCTATAGTTTTCGGGGTTCAGCAAGTCTGACGCTCCGCTATACGTGGTCACAATACAAACCTAACCTAACCTACAGTTTTCAGGGTCCAGCCAATAACCTAACCTATAGTTTTCGGGGTTCAGCAAGTCTTTTGACGCTCCGCTCGCTCCGCTATACGTGGTCACAATACAAACCTAACCTAACCTACAGTTTTCGGGGTTCAGCCAATTCGATATTTGTCCAAATCCGGTTTTCTATTTTTGTTTTAACGTAAAAAATCGGTTCAGCAAGTCTTTTGACGCTCCGCTATACGTGGTCACAATACAAACCTAACCTAACCTACATTTTTCGGGGTCCAGCCAATAACCTAACCTATAGTTTTCGGGGTTCAGCAAGTCTTTTGACGCTCCGCTATACGTGGTCACAATACAAACCTAACCTAACCTACAGTTTTCGGGGTTCAGCCAATTCGATATTTGTCCAAATCCGGTTTTCTATTTTTATTTTAACGTAAAAAATCGGTTCAGCAAGTCTTTTGACGCTCCGCTCGCTTCGCTCGCTCCGCTATACGTGGTCACAATACAAACCTAACCTTACCTACAGTTTTCGGGGTTCAGCCAATTCGATATTTGTCCAAATCCGGGTACCTAATTTACTAATTCCGATTTTTAAAACTCCGAATTTCATAATTCCTAAGAAAGAAATTTCCGATTACCTATTGAATACACGAATGTCATTATCCCGTATATCAAATTTCCGAATAAGTAATGAGGTTTCGGAAAATTAATAATCGGAATTTTGTTTTTCAGGCCAATGACACTTCGGGCTTTTCATTATTCGGAGTTATAAAAATCGGAATAATATACAATCGGAATTTTGAAATTCGAGTAAATAAATTTCATGTTTTTTAGTAATCGGAATTTTATTTCCTAGGAATTATGAAATTCGGAGTTTTGAAAATCGGAATAAGCAAAATTGAATAAAATATTTCGGAGTATTTGGGTGTTCCCCTGATGATGGTTGATGACCTTAATGAGTGTCGCACTGTTTGACTAATATTCTCTTTCTCTAGATCTATAAGATAATTATTGAACTGTTGTGGAGGTATTGTGGAGGTATGTGTCTAGTAGTTGCGTGGCATCCATAGAAACCGCTTCCCGCCGGCTTGATCATATTGTTCAAATCTTATGAGAAAAGTAAGCTAAGTTGGTCCCGGCTTGCCTAAAGATCTTGCTTCTCGTCATCACGCTACGCCACTGCTGTCTAGGACATTCATCTATTTCTGTTTCTTCTACGCTGTATCGTCTATTAGTTCGTCTATTATACCACCCATTTTTAGGGTTCCGTAGTCAACTAGGAACCCTTATAGTTTCGCCATGTCCGTCCGTCCGTCCGTCGGTCCGTCCGCGGCTTAGCTCCTTGATCATTAGTACTAGAAAGCTGAAATTTGGTACGAGTATGTAAATGTATCACGCCGACATCGACAAAACGGTAAAATGAAAACACACAAAAAAAAAATTTTTTTTTCGTTTCAACAGGGTTTGGGGTGTTGTTGAATAGGTCTTTTCAAAATAATACGGGTCTTTCAACATTATTTTTTGATAAAAGCAGCAGGTTTGTAAATATTAGCTCCAAAAATAAAAAAATAGCGCCCCCACACCCTCTAACTTTTCAACCACAGGTCAAAAAATTATGAAAAAATTCGTGAAAATGAGGCCTTAGTACTTTCAATGAAAATTATATTGAACAAAATCGGTTGAGGCGTTTTCAGTTGACCATGAAGGGATCGCAAAATGTCATAATTTTCTTAAAAGAACGCAAGTTGACTTCCAGAAGGTAATAAGTAATTACAGTTACTTTGGCGTTTACGACCTCTTTATGGAGCTTGAAATCTATTTTTTTTTTGTATTTATTAAGAAACAAACAGTCTTAAAATAATATTACATTGGTATTGTCATAGGACTAGAAATAGCCTTAATTGTAGACCTTAAGAGACTTAATTGTATAGTTCCATACATAATATTAGTGTTGAAAAGTTATACATTACTCTGACCAAAAGAAAAAATTAAAAGCAATTTACTTAAGTATAAACTAACCAATAAAATCCAATATATATATATATATATATATATATATATATATATATATATATATATATTATATAAATTTGGAATCGCTTACTACTATTGTTAAACCTAGAAATACTCACACACACTGAGTTTCCAATAAAGAAAATTCATTTTCACCTCACTCGCTCGGAAAACCTCCGTTTAAAGGGCGAAATCTGCGTGCAAAAGTCTATTTTATCCGCTAGCGTGCAAAAGTCATTTGAATTTCGAACACGACGATTTTGATTATCTATGGTGCATGTAACTTTTTTATATTTAAGACTCCTTCAACGCGTGACTGATTTCATCAGTCGATAAATCTTCGAATAACCAATCAACGCACGCTAATAAAGGGCGATCTGGTCAGGCCGGCGGCTAAAATCATATGTACGTTTGAATACTTCTTTTTAAAAAAAATACACCTACAATATCACGTCCAGAAACCTGGTTTGTGGTTACAGATTTTTAAGTTTTTATTTTTTCTACACTTTATTTTATGTTGAATATGTTTATATATATTAAGTAATAGTAAGTATTTCAGTTTCATTTACATATTTTGACTAGTAAATATATTAAATACAACACAAATTTGAATATTTATTTGTTATAAAAGTTGGAACATAAGAGTGTAATTTCTGAACGCACCCGAGAAAAAAAAATATTTAAAAAGTTGGAAGTTTTCAAAATTCACGTAAACAACGTAAATTTGTTCTGTGGAGAATACATACTGTTGTCTTACTTTATAGAAATATCGAAAACAAGAAAGTTAAGCCCAATTTGGAGTATTTATTCAATGCTAAAAGCCTGCATTAAAACGAAAAAGGATTTGTTATAAATATTTGGAGACGATAAGTAATTTACCGAAACTATTGGCGTTTTTAAAGAAGATAAAGCCGAAATAATCTTGTTCGGATCCCATCGTCTAATAACTTCCAAAGCAAGTGTTATGGAAAATACTTCCGAGTGGCCAACTAATCCTTCCCAGAATGCCATTCTCCCACATTCACAAATAATGTGTCAAGTAGTTTCAAATATAAATATAATATAACAGTGCTTAAGAAAAACTCAACGATAAAATATACTCGACGATAATACAAATTACGGCCATATTACTATTAATTTTTAATATGTGTGCTTCTCTCGTATTTATTTGGTTTGGATTTAAGTGTGTTATGTAAAAATTATAATTGATTTTTTTTGCTGTTTTTGGGCTTAAATTAGATTGAATCGTGTAGATTACGCTAAAAAAAACATATTTTGTTCTGTAAACTTTTTCACTCAGAGTAATATTTACCGAGATAAAGGGGTTAAAAAAAAAACTTTAAATTTTTCGCATTTTCAGGCTTAAATTAGATTTTAAGGTCGTTCGAATATGTATTTGCAAAACTGTTTTAAGGGATATAAAAAAAAAACTAACCTAACCTAACCTAACCCGGCCGAGTCGGATCTTAGTGTGCAGTGCGAGGATAATTAGTGTGCCTGTGCAAGTCAGTATTTGGCAAGGCCCATTTTCAGCAAGCAGTTTTACCTTAAAACCTCAAAATCTCGGTATTTATTAAGTTTAGAGAAAAGTTGCCCATACAAAACATGCTTATTTTAGCGTCATCTATATGATAGCATCATAAAAAATAAGTGTTATAATGACATACCACAATCAAAAATTTTCTAAGACCCGCGCCCCTTTGAACCCCAATATCTCGGTAAATATCGATCTGAGAGAAAACGTTTAAAGAATAAAATATGCTTATTTTAGCGTAATATATACAAGATTCAATCAAATTTAAGCCCAAACAAACCAAAAAAAATTTTTGGTCGTAAATTTTCTAAGTCCTAAAAATAGGGCCCCCTTTGCTATACCCCAACCAATTCTTTTTCTTGAATCTTGCATTTTCCTCGCTGTAGTGAGGTGAAAAGTTGTGTGTTCCGCATGGCTGCAAAATTATTTAGCTTCTCGTGTCTTGAAAGCCTCGCTACGCTCAGCTTTCAATTTCAACACTCGCGCCAAATAACAACTTTGCAGCCTTGCATAACAAATAACTATTGTTTTATACATTGCCAACGAACTGCCAAACAAGTCTGCCTTCATACATTTCTCATTGTACAGCTTGCATGCGCGTTTAATGTACGAGTGACCCGCGTGTTTGGTTTTGCTCCTCGCAAGACTGAACAAAGCCTTATTCCGGCAACTACGCTCAGTTTTACGAGGCACACGAAAACTTATTTTATTCAAGAGTTCAGGGGCGCCAATCAGATTATTAGATATCTTTCTCGTAACTTAAGTCTATTGTGAAGGATGAGCAACAACGGAACCCTAAACTGAGAGTGGCTCGACATGCTCTAGGCCGGTTTTTATTTGAGACTTATTTAATTGATCCCACTCTACCCTTTCGCGTCCACACAGCGGACGTAGTCTACTTAAGTCCCACTTACAGTAAACGGCGATAAAGTTTGCACATCGATCTTTGGAAAGAGGCAATCGGCTAATTTCGACTTCGTATAGCGATATCTGTGTCGCACACACCATGACGTTTGTTTTGTCAGTTGTGGTTCAAATGCGAGAGAGTGCTGTCGCATATCCAAGTCAATATATATATATATATATATAGAGTTGTTAAAACTTACACAAAATTAAATTTTTACTATGGCATCTATAGGGAAAAAAGGTAAGCCGTTACTTTGCCAGTCACGCGAAATTATCTACAATGTTTATAAATATTTTGTAACTGAAGCCGACCAATTTAAAAAAACATGAGAATGTTAATGTAAGTAGTGTTATGTATGTAGGGAGCGGTGGTAGCCTAGTGGTTAGGGCATGCGACTTTCAATCCGGAGGTCGCGGGTTCGAACCCGGCCCGTACCAATGTTTTTTTCGGAACTTATGTACGGTATTAATTACACTTTTTGTCGATCTTTAAACCCACATTTAAGTATCCTAGAAGTATAACATCAGTTGCTAATGCTACTATATATGTATATTATTTTCCCCCAACAAGAACATTATAGCAATAACTATATATAATTACATCGAGTTTTACAGCTCTATATATTCCACGTGAAATCAAAACAAAACAACAATAAAGTACTTAGTTCTAAATTCAAATTCTGATGAACGATTAATCTAATAATTGATGTACATGGAAATAAGCATTCGTTTGTATTCGGAAATGCGATGATTGCCGATGTGCATTCTTTATCGCCGTTTACTGTAACGTAACAATTTTTTCTCCAACGCCATGTCATGACTCACAATTCAACAGACTTACACAAATCATTTGTGTAAGTCGTCTTAAATAATTGCACATGCTCTATGTGAGTTAAAGAAAAGAGAAAAAAAAAATCCTTACGTTTAAGAACTCATTATTGAAGGAAAATGTAATATTTACAGGCTCTCTGCTGCGTTGACAAGAAAGGCATTTTATCATGGCCCAACCCGACGGCAGAGAAGGTGTTTTTCCTGCGCAACTCCAGTCCTGCATCCAATGCCTCTAGCAAGACCAGCCTCGCAGATTCTATGCGCCAGAGTCAGACGAACCTCGAACAAGAGGTGAAGCAGAACGAACCGTCAACCATCGTCGAGGTAATTTGTCTGTTGGTGGTACATTGCGTGGAGTGAGGGAGGGTTACACTAGTCCGTGATGATCTAGCAAGATCAGTCTACCAGAGCCTGCGACAGAACCAAACAATACTCAAACAAAAACAAACCCAAAGAAGAACCAAAATCAACCATCACCGAGATTATATTTCTCTCCTCTGTGGAGTTTAGTAGTTACATATCTCAACTGTTGCTCCAGTTCTGCATTTTGTATACCCATCGAGATTCTTTGTAATACTAAAAATCTCTGAGAGAGTTCTATGCTAATGTGAATTTCATCCTGAAATTCAGCTATATTTATTTACCCATCGTGTTCTCAGGTGTTGGACTTGACGCACGACCAGAACGCGCCCTTCTCCGTAGAGTTCGACGACCAGCGCTGGCGGCAGCACCTGGCGCGCCTGAAGCCGCTGGGGCTGGCGGCGCTGCTCAACACGTGCGCGCCCGCGCCCCGACACACCTACGCGCACTTCTGTGCGCACCTCACCTGCGAGGCGCAGTACAGGTACATTCTGTGTAGAGTTCGACGACCAGCGCTGGCGGCAGCACCTGGCGCGCCTGAAGCCGCTGGGGCTGGCGGCGCTGCTCAACACGTGCGCGCCCGCGCCCCGACACACCTACGCGCACTTCTGTGCGCACCTCACCTGCGAGGCGCAGTACAGGTACATTCTGTGTAGAGTTCGACGACCAGCGCTGGCGGCAGCACCTGGCGCGCCTGAAGCCGCTGGGGCTGGCGGCGCTGCTCAACACGTGCGCGCCCGCGCCCCGACACACCTACGCGCACTTCTGTGCGCACCTCACCTGCGAGGCGCAGTACAGGTACACTCTGTGTAGAGTGCGACGACCAGCGCTGGCGGCAGCACCTGGCGCGCCTGAAGCCGCTGGGGCTGGCGGCGCTGCTCAACACGTGCGCGCCCGCGCCCCGACACACCTACGCGCACTTCTGTGCGCACCTCACCTGCGAGGCGCAGTACAGGTACATTCTGTGTAGAGTTCGACGACCAGCGCTGGCGGCAGCACCTGGCGCGCCTGAAGCCGCTGGGGCTGGCGGCGCTGCTCAACACGTGCGCGCCCGCGCCCCGACACACCTACGCGCACTTCTGTGCGCACCTCACCTGCGAGGCGCAGTACAGGTACATTCTGTGTACAGTTCGACGACCAGCGCTGGCGGCAGCACCTGGCGCGCCTGAAGCCGCTGGGGCTGGCGGCGCTGCTCAACACGTGCGCGCCCGCGCCCCGACACACCTACGCGCACTTCTGTGCGCACCTCACCTGCGAGGCGCAGTACAGGTACATTCTGTGTAGAGTGCGACGACCAGCGCTGGCGGCAGCACCTGGCGCGCCTGAAGCCGCTGGGGCTGGCGGCGCTGCTCAACACGTGCGCGCCCGCGCCCCGACACACCTACGCGCACTTCTGTGCGCACCTCACCTGCGAGGCGCAGTACAGGTACATTCTGTGTAGAGTGCGACGACCAGCGCTGGCGGCAGCACCTGGCGCGCCTGAAGCCGCTGGGGCTGGCGGCGCTGCTCAACACGTGCGCGCCCGCGCCCCGACACACCTACGCGCACTTCTGTGCGCACCTCACCTGCGAGGCGCAGTACAGGTACACTCTGTGTAGAGTGCGACGACCAGCGCTGGCGGCAGCACCTGGCGCGCCTGAAGCCGCTGGGGCTGGCGGCGCTGCTCAACACGTGCGCGCCCGCGCCCCGACACACCTACGCGCACTTCTGTGCGCACCTCACCTGCGAGGCGCAGTACAGGTACATTCTGTGTACAGTTCGACGACCAGCGCTGGCGGCAGCACCTGGCGCGCCTGAAGCCGCTGGGGCTGGCGGCGCTGCTCAACACGTGCGCGCCCGCGCCCCGACACACCTACGCGCACTTCTGTGCGCACCTCACCTGCGAGGCGCAGTACAGGTACATTCTGTGTACAGTTCGACGACCAGCGCTGGCGGCAGCACCTGGCGCGCCTGAAGCCGCTGGGGCTGGCGGCGCTGCTCAACACGTGCGCGCCCGCGCCCCGACACACCTACGCGCACTTCTGTGCGCACCTCACCTGCGAGGCGCAGTACAGGTACATTCTGTGTACAGTTCGACGACCAGCGCTGGCGGCAGCACCTGGCGCGCCTGAAGCCGCTGGGGCTGGCGGCGCTGCTCAACACGTGCGCGCCCGCGCCCCGACACACCTACGCGCACTTCTGTGCGCACCTCACCTGCGAGGCGCAGTACAGGTACATTCTGTGTAGAGTGCGACGACCAGCGCTGGCGGCAGCACCTGGCGCGCCTGAAGCCGCTGGGGCTGGCGGCGCTGCTCAACACGTGCGCGCCCGCGCCCCGACACACCTACGCGCACTTCTGTGCGCACCTCACCTGCGAGGCGCAGTACAGGTACATTCTGTGTAGAGTGCGACGACCAGCGCTGGCGGCAGCACCTGGCGCGCCTGAAGCCGCTGGGGCTGGCGGCGCTGCTCAACACGTGCGCGCCCGCGCCCCGACACACCTACGCGCACTTCTGTGCGCACCTCACCTGCGAGGCGCAGTACAGGTACACTCTGTGTAGAGTGCGACGACCAGCGCTGGCGGCAGCACCTGGCGCGCCTGAAGCCGCTGGGGCTGGCGGCGCTGCTCAACACGTGCGCGCCCGCGCCCCGACACACCTACGCGCACTTCTGTGCGCACCTCACCTGCGAGGCGCAGTACAGGTACATTCTGTGTAGAGTGCGACGACCAGCGCTGGCGGCAGCACCTGGCGCGCCTGAAGCCGCTGGGGCTGGCGGCGCTGCTCAACACGTGCGCGCCCGCGCCCCGACACACCTACGCGCACTTCTGTGCGCACCTCACCTGCGAGGCGCAGTACAGGTACATTCTGTGTAGAGTGCGACGACCAGCGCTGGCGGCAGCACCTGGCGCGCCTGAAGCCGCTGGGGCTGGCGGCGCTGCTCAACACGTGCGCGCCCGCGCCCCGACACACCTACGCGCACTTCTGTGCGCACCTCACCTGCGAGGCGCAGTACAGGTACATTCTGTGTAGAGTGCGACGACCAGCGCTGGCGGCAGCACCTGGCACGCCTGAAGCCGCTGGGGCTGGCGGCGCTGCTCAACACGTGCGCGCCCGCGCCCCGACACACCTACGCGCACTTCTGTGCGCACCTCACCTGCGAGGCGCAGTACAGGTACATTCTGTGTAGAGTGCGACGACCAGCGCTGGCGGCAGCACCTGGCGCGCCTGAAGCCGCTGGGGCTGGCGGCGCTGCTCAACACGTGCGCGCCCGCGCCCCGACACACCTACGCGCACTTCTGTGCGCACCTCACCTGCGAGGCGCAGTACAGGTACATTCTGTGTAGAGTGCGACGACCAGCGCTGGCGGCAGCACCTGGCGCGCCTGAAGCCGCTGGGGCTGGCGGCGCTGCTCAACACGTGCGCGCCCGCGCCCCGACACACCTACGCGCACTTCTGTGCGCACCTCACCTGCGAGGCGCAGTACAGGTACATTCTGTGTAGAGTGCGACGACCAGCGCTGGCGGCAGCACCTGGCGCGCCTGAAGCCGCTGGGGCTGGCGGCGCTGCTCAACACGTGCGCGCCCGCGCCCCGACACACCTACGCGCACTTCTGTGCGCACCTCACCTGCGAGGCGCAGTACAGGTACATTCTGTGTAGAGTGCGACGACCAGCGCTGGCGGCAGCACCTGGCGCGCCTGAAGCCGCTGGGGCTGGCGGCGCTGCTCAACACGTGCGCGCCCGCGCCCCGACACACCTACGCGCACTTCTGTGCGCACCTCACCTGCGAGGCGCAGTACAGGTACACTCTGTGTAGAGTGCGACGACCAGCGCTGGCGGCAGCACCTGGCGCGCCTGAAGCCGCTGGGGCTGGCGGCGCTGCTCAACACGTGCGCGCCCGCGCCCCGACACACCTACGCGCACTTCTGTGCGCACCTCACCTGCGAGGCGCAGTACAGGTACATTCTGTGTAGAGTGCGACGACCAGCGCTGGCGGCAGCACCTGGCGCGCCTGAAGCCGCTGGGGCTGGCGGCGCTGCTCAACACGTGCGCGCCCGCGCCCCGACACACCTACGCGCACTTCTGTGCGCACCTCACCTGCGAGGCGCAGTACAGGTACATTCTGTGTAGAGTGCGACGACCAGCGCTGGCGGCAGCACCTGGCGCGCCTGAAGCCGCTGGGGCTGGCGGCGCTGCTCAACACGTGCGCGCCCGCGCCCCGACACACCTACGCGCACTTCTGTGCGCACCTCACCTGCGAGGCGCAGTACAGGTACATTCTGTGTAGAGTGCGACGACCAGCGCTGGCGGCAGCACCTGGCGCGCCTGAAGCCGCTGGGGCTGGCGGCGCTGCTCAACACGTGCGCGCCCGCGCCCCGACACACCTACGCGCACTTCTGTGCGCACCTCACCTGCGAGGCGCAGTACAGGTACACTCTGTGTACAGTTCGACGACCAGCGCTGGCGGCAGCACCTGGCGCGCCTGAAGCCGCTGGGGCTGGCGGCGCTGCTCAACACGTGCGCGCCCGCGCCCCGACACACCTACGCGCACTTCTGTGCGCACCTCACCTGCGAGGCGCAGTACAGGTACACTCTGTGTACAGTTCGACGACCAGCGCTGGCGGCAGCACCTGGCGCGCCTGAAGCCGCTGGGGCTGGCGGCGCTGCTCAACACGTGCGCGCCCGCGCCCCGACACACCTACGCGCACTTCTGTGCGCACCTCACCTGCGAGGCGCAGTACAGGTACATTCTGTGTAGAGTGCGACGACCAGCGCTGGCGGCAGCACCTGGCGCGCCTGAAGCCGCTGGGGCTGGCGGCGCTGCTCAACACGTGCGCGCCCGCGCCCCGACACACCTACGCGCACTTCTGTGCGCACCTCACCTGCGAGGCGCAGTACAGGTACACTCTGTGTACAGTTCGACGACCAGCGCTGGCGGCAGCACCTGGCGCGCCTGAAGCCGCTGGGGCTGGCGGCGCTGCTCAACACGTGCGCGCCCGCGCCCCGACACACCTACGCGCACTTCTGTGCGCACCTCACCTGCGAGGCCCAGTACAGGTACACTCTGTGTAGAGTGCGACGACCAGCGCTGGCGGCAGCACCTGGCGCGCCTGAAGCCGCTGGGGCTGGCGGCGCTGCTCAACACGTGCGCGCCCGCGCCCCGACACACCTACGCGCACTTCTGTGCGCACCTCACCTGCGAGGCCCAGTACAGGTATGGAATGAATATGAATACACTGTTCAACCAATATTGGGCCTCAAATGAGCATCTATTCATTGCCTAAACTCCTTGCGTCCGTAGGTACTTTTGGGGACATCCTGGTGAGACGCATGACATAAGGCTGTAAACTAGACTAAATATGTAAACGATAAATTTCACTTTACAGACCACCATGTAGAATTTATGACAAATTTCAGCGTTCATCACAGTCACAGCCATTGTGAACGTAGTAAATCCAAATTAACAGTAAATAAATCTGTTTTATTTAGTGAGGACCTGGTTCCAGTGACGAATCGCCGCTGCCTATGCGAGCTAGCTAAACAAATAGGGTTCACTGAGGCGGTGGAGGATTCCTATACCATCCAGGAGTGCTTACCTATCTTCAGGCATTTGGTAAGTTTGTTGTAACTTTATCCTAAGTTATAAATTTCACTAAAGCTTTTGATATGGCATTGAATCTGAATATGTTTAGAAACACTTAACTATAATAAAATGTTTGTTTCAATTGCCTCTAGTCGGTTTAATACAATTTGATATTAACGTAAAAAATCGAAGGCATTATCAATTCAGTGCTTCGAAGACCCGTAACTCTTGGGTTACCACAGGGAACAATTATTGGCCCCGTTTTGTTTTCGATTAGGGTCAGTGTTTACTGACTAAATAAGGATGTGCGTTGATCTACTGTTATTTAGACGATTACATGCTTCGATGTCATGCTCTTTGAATTTGAATGTTTAACCATATTTTTCAATGAAACTGTTTATTGCTCGTAGTTTGGGTTGGGACTTGTGGTGGTATACAAGCATACGTTTATTTTCCGTACTACTATCTCACCCCCTAGATTTCCAACATATCTTCTTTCATGTTTAATCGTATGTCTCCAGCAAGCGGACACAATACGGCGCGAGACGCGTTTCGTGCGCTCCCTGCACCTGAGCACGCGCGTCAAGGTGCCGCTGCCACACATGCTGGCTGTCGTGGTGAAGGATCAGGCTAACCAGCTGCAGATGCTCACTCAAGTAAGTGTTATTTATTTTGGAGGAACTGTTTTTTTTTTTTTTTTCGAGTAAACTTGAATAGAATAGAAAACAAGGAAGCCAAACTCACCACAATCTTACTGAGAATTCACAGGAACCAACTACGCAAATAGTAGGAATAATAACGGGACATAATACTCTGAACAAACACCTTTTCAATTTTGGTATAACAGACAGCCCTCTATGCAGGGCATGCACGGAGGCAGAAGAAACCACCAGACATATTCTACTAGATTGCAAACAGGTAGAAGCATACATGATGAAGTACCTAGGATCTCCAAGTGCCGTACACGACGCCACAAGCAACATAAAGGCTTTGCTAAGGTTCGTCGGGGAGTTGGGGTGGTGGGAGTAGCGCTACCCCCCTTTTTCACGCAAAATAGGCACGTTGGATGCCGACTTGCAGAAAATGCCCAGCGCAACTAACTAACTAACTAAGGAAGCCAAAATACAGGATCTCACGAGCAGAAACAATATAACTAGTCGTAATTAAAGTGCCACACTCAACATTTCACATCATCTTGTAAAGAAGAAAAAATGGTGAACAATATACTACACTACACGAGCTCTAAAAATCTACATGTGTCTTTTAACCTTTTGACTCCAGTCTTCATATCAAGACATTAGAAAATTATGCCAATAACGGGTTAATTTATACATGATTCTTTAATGAGGTTTAATTTTGGACTTAGCCTATCGAAATTCCTTATCATAATTTTAATTTCAAATTTATGAGAATTAAATTTTAATTCGTTTGATTTTTTTTATTTTTTTTACCTGATGATATGATGAATAAATTCCAGGGCACCGCAGACATTATCCTGGACTCGTGCGTGGACTACTGGAACGGACGGGACCTGACGCCCATCTCCCCCTCTGACCGGAAGAAGATCATCGACTTCTACCAAAGAAACTCTCTAACCGCGTATTGCACAGCCTTCGCTTACAAGTGAGTCAGTTGTGGCACAAGGGAGAAAAATGGTGTAGCTATTGGTTGTATCACCCAATCACGCGACGTGATTATATGGTGGCACTAGCGTCGCTGATTGTGAAATATTATAGCTTAACAAGCGGCGGCCTTGTGGGATAGCGGCGCTACAAACAGCTATCATATGGCAATATTGTGCTTAACCACTCAATTGCTTCGAATTTTGAGTTGGACTCTATTTATATAATAAAATAAGAGCGGTGACAGGTAGCCGTAGTTACCAAAAGCAATCTAGTGGATAAGTCATATATTTGAATTATTAAACGTCAGTAGCGATTTGTCTCTTTCAGGCCTCTGACCCGTGGAATATCACCTTCCCTGTCGCACATGTACCTGGAGCTGCCGGCCGACAGTCGGCAGCTGTACGCGCCGCTCTCCCAGCAGTGGTCCGATGCGCCCGCTTTACACTTCCATTCTACCGGTGAGTAGTCCGTCTATACTCCGCGCCAGTTGGCATGTCAATAGAGGTCATTGACGCCTCCTACTGAGGAACGTAATTTTCAATATCGACCCATTTATTTGTTTGTCCTAATAAGCATTTCCCACGGACCAGCAAAGCGCTATATCGTGACATCTAACTGATAGGCGGGTATTGTACTATTTTTTTTTATTTTTTTTTTAATAGCCTATTAGTGTGTCCCACTGCTGGGCAAAGGCCTCTCCCTTAGATTTCCACAGGTCCCTGTTTGATGTCTCGTCCGACCAGTTTTAAGGAATGCGTCCAAATCATCCCGCCATCTCCGTCTCGGCCTGCCCCGTCTGCGTCGCCGATCTTGAGGCACCCACTTAGTTGTAATGCTGGCTCATTTATCCGGGTGCATACGGCAGACGTGGCCTGCCCAATCCCACTTGAGCCTGGCTGTTTTGTTACCGACGTCAGCTATGCGTGTTTTGGAGCGCAGCGTGGTGTTCCGGACGTGATCCGTCCTTTTCACGCTCACGCCTAAAATGCTATTGTACTAATTAAATATGGTTTTTATTTTTTAGATTCCTTGCTATTTAACGAAGTGACAGATGACGACGTCATTGATGCTGACGGATATTTCGACATGCAGTGTAATCAGGTAGGCGCCCTGTAGTCTCTATTTCCAAGATAATCTGTGTCCGTAATATAGCTTTATAATCCAAAAAATATATTTATTTATTAATTCATGATTTTTATGCATTCAATTCATTATCATAATCATACCCGGGGATGTTCAGTGCTCGAATGTTTTGACGCCTACTGTCGGCCTAGTGTTAAATTATTTGTGAACCGAAAACCACGGGGTGTCGTCATAAACTATATAAAGCCACCTAAGTTCCTAACGACCAGTATGTTTATATTTATAACCACATGACATTTGCCAGGTATTCATAGGCATGGTGACGATGCAGTACCAAGCCCAATCCGACATGGTGGAGTTGATCGAGCGGCTCGAACGGGCCTGCATCCGGTTCGTCCACTTCAGCAAGGAGAACGAGCTGCGGTCCAGGGTCTTCAGCGAGAAGATGGGGCTGGAGTCGGGGTGGAACTGCCACATATCGCTCATCAGCGGGGAAGTGCCGAGGTATGATCTAGAATAAACAAATATTGGGGACAGTATTACACCAATCGATCCAGTCCCAAACTAAGTTATACTTGTACTTATGGATACTAGACGACGATGATCATAATATAAATGCATAGACAGATAGGTAACATCCATGGCCCTGGTACAAATATTCGAGCTCATAATCATAACGCAAATATTTGCCCTTGCCGGAAGTCAAATCCAGGAACGTCGGCTCAGTAGGCTACACTACCTCTGCGCCAACCGCGTAGTCACCTTCGCCGAGAAAACATGGAGACCCTAGAATCTTAATTAGGTTCTTACGTCAACAAGGGGGATGAGCTGTAGTCAAGGGTCTTCGACGACAATATGGCCCTAGAAGGAACTGCTATATACATATAATTATAATATATCGCTCATCAGTGGAGATGTACCGAGGACCGAGGTAGAAGAGGGTTCTTGGGCATTGGGGTAGGGCCAAGATTCAAGTGACTTGCGTTGGTCTACACTATCCCGTCTAACACAACTACGAGTATGCTACGCGACTCATATATATATATACATACATAACGTCGCCCGTCACTCTCTCACAGCACAGCATAGAAAGAGACAGGTAGTATTTCTCGCGCGAGAAAGAATCTCATGTCACAGTTGTGCTAGAAGTGCAGGATCATTTACTTCAGCAAAGAGAATGAGCTACATTCCTAAGTCTTCAGCAAGATATGCTTGGACTCCGGTAGCAACTTACATATAGCTCTCTCTATCTAGTGGTCTCTATCAGAGGGAAAGTGTTGAAGTAAACGACTGGGATAGAATTATATGCGACTTTATGTGAAAGAAAGAGAAGACTTGTTCACCAACGTTAACTGAATGCCAGGACCATGCCAGGAGTGGAAATAATCTGGGTCTTAGTAACTTCATCATCATTGTTAGAGGGTTTTAATTGCGATTGGAACTCATTTGGCACCTAACTAGATATTAGTATTCAGTTGGGGATCCTGTTCTTTTATAGAAAAACACTTCACCGAATGCATTATTTCATAGACAAAATTATCCTCGGAAGTCATACATTTTTCCGGAATCTTGAAATGTCAACCTATAGTTTAGGTTAGGTTTGTATTATAACACTAAAATATTTAATGGTTTCAGAAAGAAATACTTTCGATGAAACGTTTGTCTATAAAACAAGGGTAAACCATTCATTTGCGCCACGGGGGATCATCCACTATAATTTAAATGTCTGCAGCAAAATTATCTAACTGATTAAACTGATTTATTGTTGTATGACTATGCCAACTGAACAAGAGAATTACGAGTATATCAAAATGAAAAAAGTGGCCGTTTTATGCTTTAATGTAATGAATGAATTATATTAACCTGTACTCATCGCGTTTGCGCGCTAACAGACATTTTGGGCTTCAATGAATAACTGTCACACCTCATCAACACACAGACAGACAACGTTAGACGTTACCCCTTCTTTCAGTTCAATTTAATAGTTGTACTTTCTAGGTGTGTTATTATTTCAGTGTGTACATTAATCGGTGTTGTTTTATATAATTGATTTTATTTGGCTTTGATATTCGACGGCATAAATGTAGAGCCGTTTGAAATTCTTGGATTTCTTTTTTTCGATTTACCTAACACGTTGGTCTCCGGCAGCGTTTCAGCCCTCAGCCCTTACGCTATTGTGTATCACCGGCATATGGCTACATATTCCGTAGACACATATGGTGTGTCACCGGCATCGGAGGACATGCCTGTTGACACGTATGGTGTGTCGCCTGCATATGAGTACATGTTCTGCTGACACATATCGCGGGCCTAACCTAACCTAACCTCGTAAAATTGTGTCAGCGATATGCTGCCGTGCGCCCTTTTGGTATAGAGCTCCATACAAAAAGGTTGGCTTCTAGCTGAGCACGGCGGTATGGTGTAGCAACCAAATAGGAGTACATATTCCGTTGACACATATGGTGTGTCACTGGCATGTTCCGTTGACACATATGGCATGTCACTGACACATGAGTAAGAATATTTTGAACGCATGTTGTATCACTGGAGACTAACTTGTTATTGGTAAATCCATTATTTTTAAGACTAGACATGAATAAGTTGGGCTATTAATGATTTTGCTTTTCTTAATAAGCAAATTAATGTTGCGGCTTTACAGCTGTTTCTACAGTATAAATGAAATTAATACATCAAAGCCAAATAACGATAATAATCTTTTTCTGCAGGTCTGTTAATATCTAATGTTTAGCGACTTGCTTACGTGATGCGGACTAGAATACTTCGAAATATACTTCGACGACTTTTCAGTTTACAGTAAGTTCATATGTACAGACAGCATGATTTTCGGACCAATATATTTTGTAATTAATTCTTATATGACCATCATTTATTCTTCGGTGGTATTCATAAGAGGAAACTTAGTGGTTCTGTAGCTTACGAATCCTCTAATCAAAATAATATGGAGCTTCGTAAGGAAGTCCGATTTTAGTATTCTTCGGGTTAAACAAAACAATAACCTGGAAATTTTATTAGAAGCTAACTCATGCCTCAAATGTATGTATTTCTACCAGATTTTAAAGCTGCGTAATATTTCATTCTTATTTCATTCTAACACGTAGACATAAAAAATAACATCAAAATAGGTACCTCTTTAAATTTCTAAAAACCGTAATACCCCCTACGAAACTAAGATTAGTACAGTCGAGTTCTTAAATTTATGAGCGAAAATGTGATCCCAAATATGTGTACACACATCTATGCTGTTAACAAAAGAGGCGAGTTAATATATCTTTGATTAAAAAAACTCATTTATGAACTCCACTATACACCAGTTGTTTTGAACAATTTCAAATTTAGATTTCCCGAAGAACCGACGTTCGAAATTTAAATTTGAATAAAAGAGAAGACTCATGGTCCGTAAATCGTGCCTGATTCTGCACCAGAACTTGACCGGGCCCGCTCCGTGTTCGCAGCCGGGCCGCGTCGCCGCTGTCCTCGCAGACGCTCGCGCGGCCGCGCGCGCTGAATAGGGCCGTCGACACGTGTGACGCGGTCAGGCTCGGCTTTTACAATAGGTTTGTTTTTTTTTTATGGTGCCAATCTTCCTTCCGTTCCCTTTTCCTTGCACACCTGTCGTTTGTCGCGCGAGTCAGCGTCGCCCATCTTTCTCACACGGTATTGAAAGGAATGAGATAGACAATATAGTCAGGGGGCAGGAATGGCAACCAACTAAGCGCGTAGGTACTTATAGCTAGTTACCCGAAATGTATGGAACTGCTGACTTTTTCTTTGCGATTTCGTTGCGAGTTGGCCCCTTAGTAAAAGTTGCTAAGTATGAATTTCCCCGTCACCCCCTGGTACATTCACAACTAAAATATTATCGAATATTTTTTATTAAAAAAGAGCAAGAACACTTTTAAATATGTAAACGATTTTCTACATGTTATTAGCTAAATATTATTTATTTTTTATTTTTACTTTCGTTCACCTGATCAAAAGTTTGGTAAGCGGTTGGCTCCCGTTTTAGCTTACGATCAGAAAGGGTGTGGGGTAGAGCGAGAAACAAAATTACGAATAGGTAATACCCATAACTTAAGTAGCATGCTGAACAGTCTCCGCATTGGAAAATGTAATAGTAAACTTTATAAAATGTTGAATGTTCTTGTCTGTCCCGACGTAACAGAATCACAACCAAAATCTTCTTGATACACTTCAATTTTTTGGTATCCACTCGATCTAAGGAGTTTGTCTACAACGTTCTTAAATAGGCTAACCACAGGCGTCTTTTTAGATGCCTGTGGACCTCGTGTACAAGAACCTCCTTTTGGAAATAAATATTTTTCATTTTTTCATTTTCATTTTACACCTCGTGTCGCCGAGGTCACATAAACGGACTGCTAGGTTTTCTGGTAGAGTTGGGTTGGCAATAGTGAGTAGTGCCAACAACCCTTCACCAAAATAGGCGCATTGTAAGCAGGGATCGATACCGGTATTCATGAAAACTCTCTAATTTCGCGTTTTTTTTTTAATGTTATTATATAGAATTTCGTTATAGATATAGATCCTTGAAATTAGCCCACTATAGTATAAACATGTGTGATAATGAGCGAAAAACCGGAATATAATAACGTTATTTTGTATGGAGCAAAATAACGGTATCGATCCCTGATTATATGACGTCGAAACTCAGCCGGCGATAACCTATACCTATCCATTACGGAATTTCTCACTATATCATACAATTATCAGATGTGACCCCTACAATCACACTTTTTCTAGTCCATATACCTACCTTATTCCTTCATCCTGTATTGTGCAGTCAATTCTCAGCATCTTGTCTATCTCTTTCAAATGCGTAAGTCGTGTTTATTCCCATCTCAATCGTGGCGAAAAACGAAGTCCATAATTATTCATTTTGGTTTATAAACACTACTTATGTACAGTCCGTGTCTCTCAGATTGGGATTCGGGTTTGGGTGAAAACTGAGAGGTTCTTATCTGGATCGCGTAAGAGCAAGCGAGACGCGTTTAAAACTCGAATCGCATTCTGTCAGCTCACGCACTATAGTTTTGTGACTTGTGTACGTTTTGTCTCCGTCGATTTGTTGATTGTTTCTTTCTTAGATTTATTATTTGAGCATTGCCCTTAAACAAATGTAGATTAGAGTTACCTAGTCCTTAAACGCTGGCTGTTTTACTGATGTAAGTAAACCTACCTTACCTATGCCTTTTCTAAGCGTGTCTGCATGGCATGTCCACCTTTTAGTTGCCTCTAAATCAAATATAATAAATAAATAAATGACGTTTTCCCCGTGGCTACTTTTTCTTTGATTTATTATTTTGTAATCACAACAATATATTCGTATTGCATTTTAAATCCCCTCTAACGCTATCCCTGTACTATACTTCGTTTAAATTCCCTCTTAAGTAGAACGAAATTAGTCAGACTATTGACGTACCTACATATACGCAACATCATTGTTTCGCTAAATAATGTAGCACAAACGGGCATTAACGCTATATATAACTTTTATTTCACCCACTTGTCTTTGCGCATCTTTTAATTTAATGAACGTTTGTGCAACCGTGCATGTTTTTGCAACTTTTTAACACAAACTAACAACACGACACTCATAGCCAAAGTAAAGTAACGACTAATTTTGCATTATACACCCCATAATGTAGATAATTAAATCCACTTTCAATATTTATGCATTTTATTTATATATTTAAAAGCGAACCCTAAATAAAAGCAACAAGGCTTGTAGGATAAATAACTTTAAAATAAAAATACTTAATTAAATATGATTTTGACCAGAACCGCAAAACTAGTAGCTAAATTTCAATCTTAAAAGTGACTTGAGTAATTTTTATCGAATTTTCCGCGTAGGTACCTATCGATAATGTTTATTAAATCTCTTTGTACAATTTTTTAAAATAAAAGTGATAAGATATGTTCTATAGTCATTTCAAAATACTGTGTCACTTTTATTGGGCCCATTGTCACCGTTCGGGCGCTGTCATTTTATCTGCTTATCGACTGTCGATAAAAAAATATTCAATCACTTTTGATATTTCAATTTTGCTACGAGATTCCCGGTCCCTGATTACGACAATGTATACTCATTCGCTCTGAAAAATATTTGAAATATATCCTGACAAGCATCCGAAGAAAAATAAAGAGATGCACTCTTTATTTTTCAAAGAATGTCGACATACCTACTTATTAGATAATAAAATCGTATTGGAAATTTTTACAAAAAGAAGATAAAGTCCATCATACAACAATTACCTAACCCTTTATCAACAATATAATTTCAGAGCTTGTGACTGTACTTTGCAGTATTTGTATAATGTGTAATTTGAATGTACTGTCAATATTGGATATAAAAAATAGTAGTCGTTCGGAAATAAATATGGGAAAAACAGTTCCTGAATGTGTACGGGTAATGAATGCTTACCTATACTTGATTCCATTTTATGTCCAACACTGGCTTTAGGGTGCGTCGTGGAGACGTGCGGTATTGACCAATCAGAAAAGTGACGCGGAGCTGAGGTATAGACTTCAACTCAGGCGATCTATTCCGCACATCTACGCTCCGCCTCGCTTCAATGGAGACGCACCCTAAGGCTGTCTGGGCACAGAAGCGAAGCGGCGAGAATGAACCAATCAGGCTGCGTCTTTGTGAAGCCCAAAAAAAGTGGATTTACATCTGAGGAATGTGATTGGTCCATTTTACACACCTCCGCTTCTGTTGGCAGGCAGCCTTAAGCACTACTCTTTAATAATGTTATTATTCCTGGGTTAATCAACTTTTTCCTGTTGCTTATTCCCATGGTGATATCCCCTGGGTTACTCTTTAAAACTATGATTTTCGGCGGCAATATTCAACAAAAATGTTGTAACTGCAGCAGTTATAAGCCCATTCTTATTAAGAATATCTCTTGAAAATACCAATATTATAAATTATCAACACTTTTCAAAGAAGTTTAATCACTATTTCTCCTGGGTGACGGGACAGAATAACAACAAGAAAAACTTATCCACTCTCCTAATCTTTAACTCATGTTATTAGCAGTAATATAGCGGCATCTAAAACTCTGTCGATGTCGGCTCCCGGCGCCATTAACCTGGACCACACCACCGTGAAATTCGACAGCGAGATCAAGAAGGCGCGCCATTCCATCACCACCCACACTGGGCTGAAGGTAGGTGACAAGGAAGTATAAATCTTAGGGTCCTGGTTCAATTTATAAGTCTAGTTGCCTTTGAACCCCATGTTGCGGATTTTTAGTTGTATATTTTATTGTCAAGGAGTGTTTTCTTTCGTGATTAACTGACGTTGAAAGTCATTGAATGTCACCGATGTAAACAAAGAAAAAATAGAGTACATATTCCACTATACTGCAATTTCATCAAATGTTAAATTACGCAAAATATTATGTATTTTGTGTCGCCGGAAATAATTCGTGAAAGACGTATCTTGATTTATGTAATTATAAAAAGTACGACGATGAGAGGAGCGTGGCGCTACTTTAATTATCGAGTGATCTGCACAGCTTCTGTTACCATTTAACAAGAAATATATTTTTGATATCAATCCATATTAATCCCGTTAATACATGACCATTAAATTATCTCTCACAGTGTTTTTCAAAATATAGGATGTTTATGTAAAAATAATAATTTTTGTATGATGAAGATAAGCGTTGTTATAATCATAGATTACGGTGACTTAAAGGGTCGCCAATCAACGTGTAAGTTTAATAGATAAGGGGATAACATTTCATAAGTCATCCCACTTCTGAACCCTTAGACTCGCACTATGGGTAGGTACATTGGGTACGAGACCACCATTAGAATCACATTAATATTAGAGTCAGTCCATTATCATTAGAGTATTTTTTTTTTTGAAAAACACTGACCATACCAAACCCCTGCGAATAATCACCATTCCATCACAGTTCCAACGCAGCAGTATAGCGACATCCAACCCATCGGCTGACTCGCTGCTGGACGACGCTGACTCGCCCGCCGACGCGTGCCGGTCGTTGTCCTGTCTGACGGATTCCACCGACCACTCGGCGCCCGTCAACTTTGATATGAGCAACCGGGTGAGAACATGTACAGTATAGTGACAGTCCAGTTGGTGACCTACTGGACGACGTGGACTCGCCCGCCGACGCGTGTCCTTCACTATCCTGCTTCACCGAGTCCACCGACCAATCAGCGGCCGAGAATATGTACAGTCCAGTAAGATTGGAGTTGCTGAAAGACGCACAGTCACCCACCAATGTCTGCCTGACTCCACCAACCAGTCGGCGCCCCTCATCTTCGATATGAGCAAACGGGTGAGACATATAAACACAAACCTGTTGACAGGTGAACTCCTTGGATTCTTTCCTTGACTCTCATGATCTGGCAACTGCGAGCTGGCTAGTTCTTCTGTACCACGGTCAACTTTGGTGAATAAAAGTATTGGAGTATCTCGATCTAATCTGCACCTCTACGAAAATGAATTTTCTATGCTCTGTCCTAAATGTAAGTAAGTAGTAACGCTCTCAACCTTACCGTATATACGTTGAACAATGCGAATAGTGCATTTCAAATAGATCTGCAGGCCCATTCGTCTTGTTCACGTGCATACAACACATAGGCATGGAGTTCCTGAACTTACGCCCCTTTCATGCTGTGTCCTATTGAACGAGTAATTCTTGTAAATATGTTCAAGAAAACCACATCACTGATTTTGCCCTTAGAGCACAGTTTGACTCCCTTGTAAATTGTTTCAACCTCAAGCCTTAGAACAAATACGCCTAGAAACCTAGTTAGCGCTTGAAAGTGAAGCCAGTTCGGGTAGCCACGGGGTAAGTTTCGTCCGTGTGCGCATCTGTCACAACTTCAAAGGCACAAGCAAAAGGACTCTATGAATGGTTTGCAGACATGCACACGCACACATAAAACAAAAGCGGCTTAATTTGTGAAAACAAATCTGTGGTATGAAGAGTCTTGTTCTAGGCGTACTTATTCTAAGCATCAAGCACAAAAACCCAACATTTTTAGATTACCCTCATAAACGTCTTACGATCACTTATTCTCCGCCGTCAACTTTACAACTTTGATACTTTTCACACAGACAAACAATGAAGTAAACAATCCGTTATCACATTACAAACGTCCGAAATGCGATTAAGAAAACTACCGGTCCAACAATATACAACACATACCTAAGGAACGTATTTGTTACGTCTATCTGTACTTATGTAATCTGTATGACGGACGCTAATGTAGATATATGTATGGTGAGGTATCTGTGGACCCAAAATAAAAGTTGGCGATTCGTAAGCATCGTGTTTCATTTATGTATTTCAATAACTATACAGTATTTAACTCGTGAGCTCACTTTGTGTTCCAGGCGAAGCTACCCCGCGGCATCGATGCCATCCGACCACATATCGAACAAGTGGACAACGTGCCGCTGCTCGTCTCGCTGTTCACGGATTGCTCCGCGCGCTCCGTGCAGATGATGATACAGATCATGCAGGTACCTAATTATTGGCATTCGAATGTTTACATCGAAAGCAGATTCCTCTTTGAAGCATTGGTTCGTGCCCTAGCGACTGCGCCACGTTCGCCACACACCAATACGGTATTTGATGACAGCTCGAATCAGGTAGCTACTCTTTATGAAATATCAATAACGACCGGTTAGTATAATAATATGACGTCATAAAAATCAGTAGTCAAAACACGTCTTCTTTTCAATTTTTGTCTAATTAAAAATAATATAAATGTCCAAAAGTTCCGTGTATTTTCGAATATGTGTTTAATGGTTTCAATGATATAATTTATTTTTATGATAGTCAAATACCGTATTTGAGACCAAGATACCTACATGTCTCATAAATCATGAGTAACTCGATATTTCCGATGTTTCGTGGAATATTTAGGCATTGTTACATGTACACTTTCTAAACACTCAATATTGGTTACAGGATTACGGCGAAGTGGTCTGCGTAATGGGCTCCGCAGCCAATTGTTTGAACATGGAGATTTTTATGCAGGCAGATGCCAGGTAATGACTTAATTATATATTATAATATCATACAGGTCACTTAATACATTTAGTGGTTCTCTAATTGGCCGATTGGCGATCTAGCATCTTTATCTTCATCATCGGTTTCACTCTTGGCAGAGTGGTCGTGTCATCATTTCAGATGTTGGTGGCAAGCTTCACAACACGCCGCCATTCTTCCCTGATAGCCGCCTTCCTCGTGCATTCATGTGGTGACGATGAGCCATTTATTGCAGCTTTTATTTGATCTGTCCATCTCATAGGCGATCTTCCTCGTGGCCTGGTACCGTCAACCTTTCCCTGGACCACAAGTCGCTCAATAGCCACCTCCCCCGGCATTATTAGCTTTAATTTTAATAAAATATTGACTATTGCAGTATAGCCGTTGAGCCTCTGTACCCAGTGCTGTGTCAGAAGATGCCCCCATACCAGGTTCCTGAGGACTGCATCGGGCCCATCGACATGGCGCGTGCGCTTAACTCCGTACCCTGTTCCTTATCGGTAAGTACTTCTTAAGTATATACTTCAGTATATTTTTGACCCTAGGCCGTAAGTGCTTCTGCTCGCTACGCGGGGAGAAAAACTCAGTTCCTGCCGTTCCTGGTCAAGGCAAGACGTAAACCTGTAGACAAACAACGGGCGGTTATTCGTGAAGCCCCAGCCGTTCGGTTCGGGCCACAAACAGGAGCTATCTAGGTCATTCACGAATTCACCACCCTAGAAATATAATGAAAATTACTAAATGACTTTCCGGCATTCTATACCAACATGTCCATTCGCCTCTGCAAGTTTATATGTAAATCTTTAGCTTAAATTTTTAGTCGGTGGCGCCATCTACAATAAACCACAATGTATCGTAACCTTTAGTTTGCAAAACCCCCTGCTAAGCTCCCTGTGAAATATCTGAAGTTTTGTAGATACCTTCCTTAAATTGCGATGACAATGACTTCACATCTCCACGCAAGATCAACATGCCAGATTATTGGCACCAAAATACGGTTATACTTCCGTTGCCGGTAGTTTTTGTACATGGAATACCGAGATCTTGGTATTTTCCATGCTAAAAATATCGGGAATGGAAAATATGCATACGATTTACCCTAATGTATCTTAAACCGTGTAACCCTAGCCTTGAGATTGCTTTAAACTGTGTCTTATTTTTGCACGCTGCCCCTAAAGTTACTTAACAAATGGCAAAACCAGCCGTTTAACAAGTACTGCAGCAAACAGGTAAGTTTCTATGGCAGCTTGCGTGTTCAATGTTAGCAACAATGTGTTGGTTGGTAGCCTATGCTGTTTGAAATTTATGCTGGTTTGTCCAAATTCCGGTTGCTTACAGAAAAGGTTATTATTTTTTTTGTTTTATTTAACACAATGCCGTGGTTCGTTTATACCGGGTACTATCTTGTCACTGTTAGATCTTTGCAGCGACAAGCGACGGTAATACGGCCCGGCCACGACTTTGCGCGACCAGCGGCGCGGCAAGCGGTTGAGCGAGATATCCGAGCGCGGCGGCCATACGAGTGAGTGAGACACACGTATTGCTCACCGCTGTCGCGCAAGTCAAGTCTCGGCCGGTTCGATAGGTGGGAGCGAGAGACTGCGATCCGACCTTCCGCTTTCAGCTATCCGCCGCCGCCTGCAACCATTATCGTGGTCAGGCAGTGACTGTAATAAGTACAATAATTAATAAAATAAACCTTAATGACAGATGACGCGTGACGCCGATGTATCGCTGTTTACACTCATCACGATGTCGCGTCACTTCACAGCAACGTTGTGGAATTCTACGCAGTTCTGGATGTGCGGCGTCTGCTTCATAGCTGTATTACAGGTAATTGTTTACTACTTAAAACTGAACTAAGACACTAACAGACTCACACTGTTTGAACAGCAACCCAGCTGCAATACGGCAGCTCACCAAATACGCAGTTGGTTAGCGGTTTTGATGCAGTTACGTCGACTGCTAAGTGTGCAGTTGGTTTGCAGTTTCGATGCAGTTACGCAACTGCATCAGAACTGTCCTGAAAATTCCAGTATCTAACTAAATTAGTAGCCACAGACATGAATGCCATGACATTATGCTGAGGAGATACCATGAAAAGGTACACTAAGGAAAAGGTGAACGGATTTTAAGACGGCGCCGAGCGTTAGCCGTTAACGCGCCTATAACCATAGAGCGCGGGGAATGCGTGTTGAGATCGGCGCGCGGCCGCCATAGTAAAAATTTATGGAGAATTAAAAGCACTTTTTGATTAATCTGGACCTTTAATACCAAACAATAATTAAAATATTTGATGCGGACAAATTGTAATGTAAACATTCATCTTTTTTTGAACTGACAATCAGAATAGATTTCCATTGTTAAAGTATAAAAAGCACTTAACGCCTGCTTACGATTTTACAATTCTCGTCCAACTTTACTTAGTTTTCTAGGGTAAAATATTAATAATCTTATAATTTTTCCACGGAGAAGTTGTTAACACATTCTTCGAAGTGCTAAATTTATAGTTTAGAAGTGGATTAAACAACTAGTGTTGACGTTGTCTACTTAACGGCAACTGCCTATTTTTCACATTTTGCTCGGTGCAGTCTTAAGTAATATGATGAGAAAGATTTATGGGTTGAAATTATAAATAACAATACATAATACATTGTTGTAAAAGCAGGAAAGAAAGCAATAGAAAATCATCATGGTTGTCGTTTCTACATTTTCGGGGGTGGAGAATCCAAAATGGCGAACTATATATATATTTTTCGTCACGCTAGGCCGTAAGTGGAATTTTCAAGGCAAGACGTATAATTTTAGACAAACCACGGCCGGTAATTCGTAAAGCCGCAGATCCCATATTTATGGCGTTCAACTTCGGTTCGGGGAACAAACACCTGCGATCTGGGACATCCACGAATTCGCCCTAGGTATGTAATGTACTACATGTTGTTTCAGGTGGGCTCGCTGTATGCGTTCCTGCCGCTCGTACTAAGCGCAGGCGGCGCAGCGCTCGGCAGCGCGGCGGCGGCGCTACTCGCCACTGCGCTGGCCTTCGCGCCTGTTGACGCGTCTGTCATGCAGCGCGCCGCCACGAGGCCGCAGCTGGGCGCGCACGCGCAGGTTTTTTTTTTATTATTTTTTACTAGCGACCCGGCCCTGCTTCGCACCGGTGTAATTAGAAACCTCTAAAATTATCAGTGTTTCTCTACTATATTATGCATGTATTATAAGTATAAGCCTTCCTCTTGAATCACTGTCTATTAAAAAGCGTATCAAAATCCGTTGCGTTGTTTTAAAGATCTAAGCATACATATGGACATACAGACAACAGGAAGCGACTTTGTTTTATACCATGTAGTGAAGCCATTGATACAAAGATCAAATCACAAAAAAAAATCGTAACCTGGCGGAAGAGACCGGGAATCGAACCCGTTACCTCTGGATTACCGGTCCATCGTGTTAACCTTTCCACCACCCTAAGGTAACTGTGCTTCTGTCATATAACCACTTCCCTGAATTTAAAACTCAGTCGGCTAAGATTTGAACTCAAATACTAGTTGTTTGAACCGACTTCGTCCACAGATGATCCTGTTCGTGTTCTGGTGCTACGCCTGCAAGTTCCTCCCGTCCGTGGTCTCCATCCTGGTCCTGTACGGGTCCACGCTCCGCTCGTTCTGCGAGCAGATCTCCGTCGCCACCAACTCCACCGGCTGCTGGCTGGTGTACCCGGTGAACGCGGGCAACTACTCTGAAGCTCACGACTTGACGCTGAAGAGCTGGCACGGGTGGGGGGACGACTTCTACGACGGGTTCTATTTGGCGCAGCATATCACGCTTGCGCTGATTACTTTGCATTTAAGTAAGTTATCGATATTGCCGAAAAGGGGAAACGCGGTGAGTGTGCTGGGGACGATGCCTCTGACGGCCACAGTACTGGCTGGGGGATTCCTTTTAATTAAGGTTTATTATGTATAGTTTTTTTTTTTCATTAGGTCAAATAGTATTTGCTGAAAAGGTAAATTATGAAAGAATGCCGGTCAAGTGCGAGTCGGACTCGCCCACCGAGGGTTCCATATAGACCCTTATCCCATCTTAACTAGCCGGGTTAAGTTTGCACCTGAAATGTATGGTGCAGGATACAAATGAGATGCAAAGTTAACCCAAAGCCCTCTTGAATATTTATTTTATTATGTTTTTAGTATTTGTTGTTATAGCGGCTACAGAAATACATCATCTGTGAAAATTTCAACTGTCTAGCTATCACGGTTCATGAGATACAGCCTGGTGACAGACGGATAGACAGACAGATAGACGGATGGACGGACAGCGGCGGTTTAGTAATAGTGTCTTGCTTTTACCCTTTGGGTACGGAACCCTAAAAATGTAATGTAGATAATCTAAACCTTCAGTCATTAATTTCCGGCGTAGTTGTCTCCCAACTGAGCTATCACATCGTTACGTCAGTAACGTCAATTCTTAGATTTCATAAGTCTACCCTCTTAGAGCGAGCGCCCTCAGCGTTATGTTTTTAAAATGCTTTAGCGCAATAGCCATACCCTAGGACGTACGTTTACACGCACGATCCCTAGTCCCCATTGCTATACAGCAAGTGTAAGAACTGAGAGAGAGATGGCGCTATACCCAATGTTTTAATATAAATGTTTTATCGATTCTACCATGAATGTGGAAATGCCATGCACATGTAAGCGTTAAAAGTTTAATTTAACATCAAACTTTTTCCTTTCAAATAAGGTTTAATTTCACTCTCCAGTGACATAGCGTTTGGCGTGCGAGTGACACTTCTGTATTTGACGTAAAGCGATCGTAACCAGGTCGACGGTCCACTTTTTGGGGCCCACGCTGCATCTTCCTGTACACAGTCGTCTCTTTCTGCCCTAATGGCCATCGATTTTATAAGCAATGTCGCCATAACTATGTATTACATTTAAACTATGAATACAAAGATCAAAGCTTAAAGAAAAATTGAAAAAGGAGGTGGAGCGAGGGTAGCGAAGTGGCTAACGCGCTGGACCGGTAATCCAGAGGTACCGGGTTCGATTTCCGGTCCCTTCCACCAGGTAGCTCCTTATTCAATTTTTCTTTAAGCTTTGATCTTTGTATTCATAGTTTAAATAAAGTACCGACATTAAAAAAATGAGACATTACATGTTTCATAAAATTATGTATTACATTATTAGACTTAGACTGCCATTTTAGGTACATTATCTAAGATAAAAAATCTGGCACTTTACTTCCGTAAGTAATCCTGTTTTTGTTTTCAGTTGTGATATCTTTGTCGTTCATACATCGACAATCATCCATTTGGCAGCGCTGCTTCTGGAGCAATAAGGTGTGGTCGGCCGCAGTGCTCGTGCTGTGAGTCTAACTTCTCTCAAATAACGATTGAAATTTAACGTTAGGATAAACAAATATGACTATACTTCTTAGTTGTAATACAAAACCCTGTTATCTTATCAATGTTAATATTATAATGCTTGTTCCATCCTAGTCTCTGATGTACATACTGGTGGTCATGATACCGTTGGGAACCGTGCGAAAAAGCCAATTACATTATATAATAAAATAATATATATAGTGCTGACGATCGGTTTTCAACAACAGCTTGTTCTTCACAAGGGGCTTCTCCAAGGATTTCTTGTCTTTTGCAGTTCTCGTCCACAATGGACTAGAATTTCATATACATAGGGCTCTCTACATGGACAAACCTCCAGCTGGCATCACTGCGGCGCCAGATCTGATCCTCCCAAGTCCCAAGGCCCGAGGTCCGAGCTAGGAATATTTTCAATTCCAATTTATACCCGAGACTAGTAAAACTATGGTTTACAGCGACTATAAAATAAGCATAACCTAAACTAAACATTTTTTACAAAAAATGGAATTCTTAGCTTCAGTATTGGCTGAGATCTTGTCACTTGATCCAATTATAGCTGAATATCTTGGAAACTATTCGTCCAATTTTCGCCAAACGTAGCTAAGAACCATCTTGACGGACAAGTCTTTCGTTTAAAAAGCGTTTCGCCTAAACCTCACTCAAATCGGTCCATCCGTTTTGGAGTTACGATGCCACAAAGACACAGATATACAAAAACGCAGATACATATATAAAACTTATAACACCACTCTTTTTTCGTCGGGGTTTAAAATGTTGCTTGGGCTTTATGAGGCTATGAATTTTCACTATTTGTCGGATAAACCCAGAAGGCGGTGGCGCCAGTTAGGTAACAAAATTTGGATTTTCAAAATCACTCATTATTATCCATGGTTTGCTCACAGAATACTCTTCCAAGCGGCCATAAGCCTGTTCATGCTGCGGCGTAACTACGGGTCCTGCTCTCACTGGGACTTGTGTTCGCTGCGCTACTCCGTGCCGTGGCAGCTCGCGGTGGGCTACGGCGGGTCTCTACTCGCCGTGTTCACACTCAACGAGCTCATCAAGTGGCAGGAGATCAAGTGAGTACTGTTGCTGCGTCACTACGGGTGCGCCTCGCTTTGACGTGAGACGCTTAGCTAAAAATGTTGCATCCTTTAGCGCTTTACCGCATTGGACTGTTGGTAGGAGAAGAGAAGCTGCCATGAGTTTCGTGCCTGAGCAACGATAGATTTGCCTTGTCCTCCTAACATTCTCGAGGATGGCAAAATTGTACGACGATAGTTACTTGTATTAGTCTCGCAAAGATCCGAAGCGAAGCTACATACATACTATGATAATTTCTGACAGACTTAACTTTTTTACTGTTATTTGTCTAAACAGAGTAATAAGTATGTATATCTATGTTTATTGAGTATACTATATTATATCCTGAAGTCGGTGACATTGGAACCGTTTTGAAACAGTGAAAAGAAAATTATTTTTATTTTTTTAGATCCTGACCGGGTTTTTTCTGGTAGGTATATTATGCCATGCCGAGCGATACGCTCTGACAAAAAATGCTACAGAGAGGTGGCTTAAGATACCGGTTCAAACCTGGCCAAGGTTAAAAAAAAACACTGTTTCTATTTTCGTATTTGTAATATACAAGAAAAAGTGACAAGTTTCATTTGAAAAATTGCGAAAATCATGAATGACAGGTACCTAACGTGATTTTCGTATGAATAATTAATGTAAACATGTTAAAATGTGTGTTAGCAGTCAGACTGCGATCCGCGTTTTATACCTGACTCGCTCGCTCTTACGCGATCTACATAGGAACTTCTCAGTTTTCTCCCAAACCCGAACGTCACACACTACTCTCTTTGCAGGGCGGACGTGCGCAACCAGAGACGAGCCCGGCTGGACTTCGGCACGAAACTGGGCATGAACTCGCCCTTCTAGTCAATTTTACTAACCTTTTGAGCGTTCGTGCGTTTGCTCGGGTCCACGAAGACCGCACCAGTTCGGTGGCCGACGCTCCCCATATTCGAGGTGCGCGGTCGGTTAGAACCCGGATCGACGAGTCCCAACGGCCAGAAGTCTAACCATTTTGAGTTAAGGAAAAGTGACATTGTACTTATAATTATTTATACCATGCTCTATTTTGTACTTACTGTTTTACAGTACTCTGTTTTTGAGAAACATACACAATATTAGAATAAATATTTAATGAATATAACTTTTTTTTCTACTGAGTGTTTTTGGATATTTGTATGGAACTTCATCACGTCAGACGTCACGGGGGCTGTTCAAGTATTACGTAAGCAGAATTTTAATAATTTTTAACTACCCGTCATGATTGCAAGAAGGATGAAGTGGGTTTCCTGAAAGGTTGCCTGTCCACTAGAGCGGAACTGTGTAAAATGGACCTATCACATACCTCAGATTTAAATTAATTTATTGTGGCTCAGTTAAATTGGTCGATAGGGCCCGCATGCGGGGTGCGGTAATTTCCATAACGCATGCCATAGGGCCCGCATGCGGGGAATTGTTTTCATTGGTCGATAGGGCCCGCATACGGGGTGCGGTAGATTTCCATAACGCATGTCACGGGCCCGCATGGGGAATTGTTTTCATTGGTCGATAGGGCCCGCATACGGGGTGCGGTAGATTTCCATAACGCATGTCACGGGCCCGCATGGGGAATTGTTTTCATTGGTCGATAGGGTCCGTATGCGGGGTGCGGTAGATTTCCATAACGCATGCCATTATGAGTTTCACTGGTCGTTATACCCAGTAATACACTCTTATCTATGGTTATACCGTCTGCGGAGAGTCCCGCACGCCGTATGTCGACCGAGTTATCGACTTGTGAGTTTCACTTAGGAGATCCGAACCTACATCGACGTATATATTAGAAAATATATTAAAAAGGGGTTTGGTCTAGCAGGCTAAGCGAACAAGTAGTGCCCCAAACGACGGGTTTGGTCATGCTTTCAGGTGGTCTACTGGCAAGTCCTAAGAACACTATGCTTAATCATCATCATCATCATCATTTCAGCCACAGGACGTCCACTGCTGAACACAGGCCTCCCTCAGTGACTTCCAGATCGGCCGGTTGGAAGCGACCTGCATCCAGCGGCTTCCTGCAACCTTTACCAGGTCTTCTGTCCACCTTGTGGGTGGACGTCCTACGCTGTGCTTGCCGGTGCGTGGCCTCCATTCGAGAACCTTACTGCCCCATCGGCAGTCAGTTATACGTGCTATGTGCCCCGCCCACTGCCACTTCAGCTTGCAAATCCGTCGGGCTATATCAGCGACTTTTGTTCGTTCACAGATCTCCTCATTTCTGATTTGATCTCGCAAAGAAACACCGAGCATAGCCCTCTCCATAGCGCGCTGTGCAACTTTGAGCTTCCTTATAAGGCCCACAGTAAGAGGCCACGTTTCTGTTCCGTATGTCATCACTGGTAACACACATTGACTGAAGACTTTCGTCTTTAGGTATGTTGGATGAGAAGATATTTTGTAGTTTCCCGAACGCTGCCCTGCCGAGTTGGATTCGTCGATTGACCTCCCTCTCAAAATTGGACCTACCCAACTGGATCACTTGTCCCATGTAAACATATTTGTCAACAATTTCGAGGGTAGAGGTCCCAAACGTTACTGGGTAGGGTGCAACATGGACAAAACAAAGGTAATGTCGAATGCCCATGTTCATCCGAAGACCTACCTGTTGGGAAACTCTATTAAGGCCATCGAGCATTGTGCCGAGGTCCTCCGATTCTGCCATGACCACAATATCGTCGGCAAACCGAAGGTGAGTAATGTATTCGCCATTGATGTTGATGCCGAATCCTTCCCATTCCAGGAGTTTAAAAGCATCTTCCAATGCGGCGGTGAACAGTTTCGGAGAGATAACGTCTCCCTGCCTTACGCCTCGCTGCAGAGGAATAGCTTTCGTGCTCTGCTCCTGTACTCGAACCGACATGGTGGCGTTTTTATACAAACACTTCAGCACCTCGATGTACCGATAGTTAATATGGCACCGCTGGAGAGACTGTAGCACTGCCCAAGTCTCGATCGAATCGAAGGCCTTCTCATAGTCCACAAACGCCAAGCATAGTGGCAAGTTATACTCTTCGGTCTTCTGTATAACTTGTCGCAGCGTATGGATGTGGTCTATGGTACTAAAGCCTTTTCGGAATCCTGCTTGTTCGGGAGGCTGGAAGTCATGGAACCTACGCGCGAGACGATTCGTGATGACCCTCGAAAACAACTTGTAGACATGGCTCAGAAGCGAGATGGGTCTGTAATTCTTCAACAAGGTATTATCCCCTTTCTTGAAGAAGAGCACCACCACACCTCTGTTCAATGGCTCTGGCGTTATTCCCTCGAGCAAGACGGAGTTGAAGAGTTTCTGAAGGGCTTTCAGTATCGGTGTTCCACCCGCATTCAGAATCTCTGAGGTGATTCCGTCATCACCCGGTGCCTTGTTGTTCCGAAGCTGTTTGAGAGCCATCCTAATCTCATATAGGCTGATGTCCGGGATATCTTCGGTAAAGTGTCGGGTCAGCTTAGCTCTTGGATCTGCGGCTGAGCTACTAACAGGTTTATAGTAACCGACGTGTATAGCTGCGCATAGAACTTTTCGATCTCCCCCAAAACTTCGGCTTTTGTGGACGTTATACTACCGTCCTCCGTCTTCAGCTTCGTCAGCTGGGTTTGCCCAATAGACATGTCTCTTGCAAACACTTTGGAGCCTTGGTTCCGCTCTATCGCCTCTCTAATACTGTTTGTATTAAAGTTGCGGATATTTCGTCGCAAGGACTTGCCTAAGGATATGCCTTAGCATCAACGGAGGTCCGCAGTGCGATTGAACGTCGTTCTGCCATGAGTTTGAGGGTGTGATCGGTAAGTTTTGCGGCCTGTCTCTACGACGGGGTTTGAAATATTTTGACCCGACCGCTTGGACAGTTTCTACAAACCTGTTGTTAATCTCGTCCACTGGGGCAGTGTGTGTAGGCATTCAAAGCGATTTGACAGCTCAAGCTGAAAGCTTTCGGGGCAGTAAATATGGGTATTATAAGGTCGGAGCGTAGATTTAATCAAACGGGACGTTTCTAGCTTGACGTTTATGTTCAATGTGCCTCTAATCATTCGGCGATCGCTTCCGGTTTTCACCCTGTTGATCACGGAGACATCATTGAACACTCGTCGCTTTGTGGTCATGATGAAATCAATCTCATTTTTAGTGGACCCATCCTCCTTCTCCATGAATTCTGCCAGCTTTTGACCCCTGGGGTTCCGTTGCCCATACCCAAATTGCCCCACTCTCAGTTCATTATCGCCTCTCATGCCCAGTTTCGCGTTGAAGTCCCCCATAGCAGAATTGAAGTAGGTTTTAGTGGTATGTATGGCCCTACTGATGTCCTCATACATAGCATCTACTTCCTCATCAGGGTGTGTAGAGGTCGGTGCATATACCTGTATCACCTTCAGCAAGTATCTCTCCGATACTTTGAGTATCAGGTATGCAACCCTGCTCGACACACTTCCGATGGTGACCATGTTGTTAATAAGGGACTTGTGGACGAGAAACCCGACACCACCTTGGGACAGTTGGTCGCCCTCCCGGTAGTAGAGTAGGTTGCCGGATTTCAGGATGATCGTGTCCTCGCCCTCTCGTCGGCCGTCTGACATTCCGATGATACTCCAGTGCATCCTACTCATCACCTCTTCCAACTCCACAATCTTCTCATCAGTCCTCAGCGTGCGTACGTTGTATGTTACCAGGGCCAGTCGTCGTTGGGGATGGTAGCCCGAATTCCTCCTCCGGGAATTCTTAGCACCCCCCCCTGCCCCGCAGTCACCCTGACCGCTACCGTAGCCAGGAACAGCAGGACCACCGGAGACTGGAGGCCTGGTTTCATCTGTGTGTCATCAGGGGGGTTGTTGCAGATTCTCGCCACGCTTGGCAGGCGGGTTGGCGAGCGCAGTTTTTTTTGCTATGCTTAATATCAGTCTACAATTCCTGGTGGTCCACTTAATCGAACCATCCGGAAAAAAAAGTTCATGTGGTCCGGTCGGTAGGAAAAAGGCAGTAGGACCACGTGGCCAGAGGGTGAATCCATCGTTGGCGTCAAGATTAAAAACCCTTTGTAGATTTCATTTTTTTCTCAGATTTCAATCTATGGCGAGTTGGTAAAGTTGCTTATTCTGACCATATTAAGCCCAATTTCACGCCATGTCCTACAAATTGTTCCATCGAGTTACACAAAATGTACCTATGGAAATTTCGTAACTAAACTTCGTATTTTGTAGGTACTAAAACTTAATACAAAATGAGAAGCTAAATGAAAAAATAAATAAATCGATAAAAAAGTACTCTAAGTAAAATAAAAATTGGCCTTACTATGAAATTGGGTTTACTATGGTCAGAATAAGCTGCTTCACCAACTCAACAAATTTGATTGAAGTCCGAAAAAACAGACAAAAAATAAAAATTTGCCCACTTACCAGTTCAATTCCCTTTATATTAGGAAACTAATTTCCAACTTTTTTCCTGAGCTTAACACTAGAGAATAAAAATACAGAAAAAGGGAAAAAAAACTATATTGCTATTAAACAAAGAACAATGTTTCACACTGCACTAGACGGTATGACAGCCATGTTTTAGAAGAACCTTCCATTGCTCCACGCGCGCACTTGGAACACCGAAGGACGGGTGGATACACCGCGGCCCATCGCACTACGTAGGATCCATCTTCAGCAAGATCCCGACAGGATCAAACAGGACACCTTCAGTTTGCGAGTCCGATGTCCACATTGATGCAATCCACCCAACTGGCACTGGGGTCTTCAGCAGCGGTAGCCGCACGGGCCACAACAGGGGCCACAGCAAGGGCCGCAGGGGGCACAGCAGGAGTAGCAGGGCCCGCAGCACGGGCTACAGCAAGGGCTACAGCAGGGTCCACACGGCATCTTGGAGATTCTTCGATTTGACTTGCAGAAAGAATGGGAGATTACGACGATTTTACTTTTTTTTAGTTTTTTTTATATAAGTATATTAAAATTTCTGTCTGTTGTGAGTTTTTGAAGCGAAAGTTGAATGCTAAACGATTGTTTCTCGTCGCTAAGGAAAACTTTGTGGGTGTTCGACTGATTTGTAATTGTTCTGTTTTCGAAAATACTTCTTAAATTAGCTTGCATGCATTTGATTGTGAAAAGAGGTTCCGATTACTTACAAAGAGATCAATCCGTCCGTCTGTTAGGATCTTTTTGAATTCACCGTTGTGAGGCATTAAGGCACTCACTACACAGTATCTGAAATGACATCGGTGGAGCACACCAGACACAGCATCAGAGCGAGTAGCATGCATCAATATCTCCAAATATTTCCGATATATTTATACATATATCTATGTTTCCCTATGTAAGTTAATGTACATCTATTTATGTATGTGTATATTTATCCATATACGTACAGTCAACCAATTTGATTTCTAGGCCATTTCGTACCTTGTCACAGTGAACATCAATATAAAGCCGCTTGAAATCTCATATCATTGTCATTGTGACAAGGTTCTATAGTGGCCTAGAAATCAAATTGGTTGACTGTACATACTTGTTTCCTGTTGGTATCTAATTATGTGCTCCCTGAAGAGGTCGCTTTTTAGCGATAAGACCGCCTGCTGTCTACCGCTTTTCAAAAATGGTATTTGTATTGTTTCCTTTTGTAAACTTTTATTGGTGTGCAATAAAGTATTGTTGTATTGTATTGTATATCGTTACGATTCCACCACGGCGGCGTCATCGCTCTACGAGCTCAGCCACAACGCATACAGGGAGGTCGCACACAACTATTATTCAATAGGTTTCGCGAACGCGACATGCGGCCACTCATCCAATAGGAACAGGGAAACCGCCCGCGGCTGTTTAGGGCCTTATCAATAACACTTGCGAGTTTCGAATGACTTTTGTATGAAGCCGGTCACGCAGCGAGTTCGCCGCGACTGATATTGTATAGAAAACACGCTCGCAACTCGCAAATGTGATAAGGCCCTTAGAGACAAAGTAAGCCAAGTCTGCTCAGAATTCCCTGGGGAAGCCCCCAGGGAATTCTTTAACGCCACGCCACTGGTATGTATTGAATAAAATAACCCCATGGAAACAAATACATCGTTTATTTAGACTAAGTAATTTGTGATGTACATTATACACAGCAGTCATCTCAACGCCAATCGGTTTGTTCAGGCCCGGCGGGCCACGTTAACTACCCTACTATTACATGATTAATACAAATCAACACTAGTTACACATACATTTGTTAATAACAATTTTTAATTGCATTCTCCGCTTGCCTACACTAATGTTAGTTACTAAACACTTGTACTTAGAGGTAAGAAAATAAACATTTCGCCAGTACTAGGAGTCTTCTGGCAAGTCTAATATCTCTGTGACGAAGGAGCAGACGTCTGTCTCCTTTTGACTATGTTCTTGGCAGAACGGGTGGGCGAGCAAGGCGTCGTAGTTGGGCCTCAGCTTGTAGTCCTTCTTCAGGCACTGTGTGATCATGTCCTCGAAGTCTGACGAGAACTGACCGGTTGGAAGACTGGGCGGGTCATCTTTGACCACTTGTTTTAACTGTTCGAAAGGCGTGCCCCAAGTGTTGTATGGGAACTTACCGGTAGCTAGCTCTATCATAGATATACCTAAAGACCAGACATCGCTGCGGATATCATACTGGCCGGGGTTGCCCGTAGGATCAATCCGTTCTGGGGCCATATACGGTTTACACCCAGCATCTATAGTCTTCGCAACAGAGTCGACTAGGTACCCCGATATACCGAAATCACACATTTTGACTTCACCCTTCCGGTTGATCAGTATATTGGAGGGTTTAACGTCTCTGTGGATAACTTTAAGCTTGGAGTGGAGGTAGTGCAGCGCGCTGACAACAGAGAATGAGATCTTTCCTAGAATGTTCTCTGGGATAGTCCGGTTGTTCTTGTAGACTTTAGCGTAGAACTTGTCAAGGCTCATGTCCATGACCTCCATGCAGATCCAAACGTCGCCTTCGCGGAACATGGCGCCGTAGAAGTGCACGGTGTAGGGGCAGGCGCTGGCGCGCATCGACACGTCCAGGTCCATGAGCAGCCGCTTCAGCTCCTGCGACTGTGTGTTGAATGTAGCCGTGATCCTCTGGAATAAAAAATCTTATTACACAATGGTACTTCAGTGTCAAATTAATTACAATACAATAAAAATGCTTTTTTACACACTGAAATACAAGTTTTTTTTTTATGTCATAGGGGGCAAACGAGCAAAAGGATCGCCTGATGGAAAGCGATTACCATCGCGCATAGAACCCTGCAAGACCAGAGGAGTCACAAGTGCGTCCTTTTCCATCTGAAAGTGTACACTCTTTTCTTGAAGGTTGTATTCTAGAAAACGCACTGTTCTGGAGTGCCAGGCGTATTAATAGTGGATTGTTTGACAAGGGGCTAAAATAAACCATTGTGACACTCAGAATATATTTGTCCTGGTTTGCTTTGGTTGCTTTTCCATATAATAACTTTGTGGCTTATTTTAGCTCCTTGTGAAACAATCCACTTAATACCTAGCAAAATAAATATGTTTACAATCACCTAATCAATTGATCAGAAGATTTTGCCAGTTGGCTCCAAACAAATCTTTGTTGTTTGAACTAGTAATATCCAGATGAGGAACTTGGCTAAAAACAGCCTTCTTATTCTATTACAGCACATATTATGAAGATATAATTAATAGTGTTACAAACTTACATTCTAATTGATAATATAAATAAATGGTGATATCTAATTCTAACATAAGGTTATATTTTTAAGTAAGATTTATTATATTATATTAATTTTGAGTAAAATTAGTAATAATTAGCGACTGTGGATTTTAGAACGAGGTATGCAACTAGAAGTCTACTCTAATCATCAATTTTAATTTATGATCATCATTTCCATGCCGTTATCCTATTATTTGGGGTCAACACAACATGTATATGAAGGGCAACAGGAAACAACTTTCACAGATAGCCAATAAGATTAACTTGTGATAAATGTGCATGATTTATACTATTAGAATTCCTCATTCAATGAATGTGTGTAATACCCTAATCTTATCTCTATCCTGTACTATAAATGTATGTAAATAGGATTTTTATAGTACCCAGCCTCAACAACTTATACATATAACGTACATAATGTTTTGTATTATATAATTATATGTATATCTACCAGTTGCATAGCGTCCATAGAACCTGATTCCCACTGTCTTGCCCAGTTTTGAATGTCTTAACACCCTTTTCTATCGCTCTGAGAGATGAAGTAAGCCAATTCTGCTCAGGTTTGCTCAGGGAGTTCTCTGATACCACACACCCATACAAGTTTAGTTTTTGTGCATATTTATTATCGCCATCATAATCATAGTTATCATCAATGATTCCTATTACAGAAGGCAAAAAGTTTCATAACATTTGGTAGGATAGTGTAAGCAATTTCAATGCAAGGGAAGGCACAGGAAAAATCTAGTGTTAAATATATTCTGGGTGTGACCAAATGTCATACAGAGGTTTATACAAATTATATCCAAAAATGATTTATCATAAGAATAAACAATTCCCAGATTCTGAAAGAATGAATTACAGTTTGTTAATAATGAATGTTGCAATTAGATAAGAAATTCATACCTAACAAACAAATAAGGAAGAACAAAATGTAATCGTTTGTTTGTATAGTCGAGTTCATTTACATCTACACACTTACGAGAACAAAGATATCTGAACACAACCCTATTGTCAGGAGCATAAAGTCGTGTTCAGATATTTTTGTTCCTGTAAGTGTGTAGATGTAAATGAACTCGACGTACAGTAAAACAAGTAAAAATAATTTCTAAAATTAGTTAAAACTGGCCACTACTATCAATTTAAAAAAAAGTGGGACAAACAAAAAAAAACAAACATGTGACCTTGGAGCTTTACCTTGACAGCCATAGTGGTGTTGCTGGGCCGGTGCAGCATCTTCTCGACGATACCGTACGCGCCGCGGCCGAGGTCGCAGATTTTGACCAGATCATCGGCGTGCACCGTAAACGTTTTATCATCTACCGTGATGGTCGTCTGCTTGTCCAAATTACGTGGAGGCGTACTAAAAAAGCGTAAACATTACCAAATCAATTTATCAATATCACAATACGCGTAACTGATAAGTCAGAAGTTTATTTCTATACATTTGAGCGGAAATATTGCAAAGATTACTTACACGGGCACTTCCTCCTCTTTCTTAAAGTTGAAGCCAGGTGGTTTTCTTCTGCTCCCAGACATGTTTTTTGATAGTTGAACTAACGTAAATTAGCTTAAACACGACGAAAATTGACGAGTACACAGCCGAGCGTCCCGTGATGGTAGACGCTTGATCTACCGTATTACGCTAATTATTCCGATATTTACATGTCAATTACAACTCCACTTCATTACTTATACGAGGACTCTGCTAATCTACATGAATTTAAGCAATTTTCATAATCATATAAAAATATCTCAAAATATTCCAGTTCCAGTAGAGCACATACCTACAAATTTGACATTAGAAGGCCAGTGTTGCTACTTCCCGCCCACTCATTTACCCATGAATAGCAATAGCAAAGTTACCAGTGTCATTTGTTCAATGACCTTACAAAATTTTACGCCCTCACAAAATCTAGATACTAACAGGAGCCTTATTTTATGGTAAAAATAAAAACATTGAAATCAAACATGAACTGATTTGTTTATTTATTTTATTCATACATTTAAATGAAAATTCGAGCAAGATAACACAGTGGACATAAGTCATTTTCAAAAAACATGTACATAGTTAAAGGCTTTAATTAAAACAAAACTTAATTGATTCCTTTGTGATATATTTTCTATGAGTAACTTTCGTAACACAAAAGAAGCGATCGTAATTTTGTTTTTATTAAGCCTTGAACTATGTACATGTTTTTTGAAAATTACTCATGATCATGAGTAATATAAAAATAGTAAAATAATCAACATTTTCTTAAAATCTAAATTAACATTATTTTGTAGAGAACTTCACAGCTCGAACAGCGCGTCTGGCTTTTCTTGTAGCTTCTTCTTTCAACCTGTGCCTTTTCTCTTTTTCTGCTAAACCTACTACTACATCATGCTGTAATGCATTTTTGACTCCAGCTTTTGCAAACAACTTGCTCAAAACATAATCATCATCATTGCTATGTCTTTCTTTTTCCTTCTTATCTTTTTTCTTCTTGATCTTTTTCACAGCTATCAAGTTCTCTATTTCTGGTTCTGATAAGTCTGAGGAATGTTTTCGTTTGCGTTTTGATTTGTGATGTTTATGTGAACCCTTACTGTTATTTTCACCATCCATATTTTCAGGTACAATTGCCGGTTTCATATTAATAGATGGCTTACAGTTAATTATATTATCTATGTTACTATCAGGTACAATTTCTGGTGTTTTTGAGAATTCTTCTGTTTGTTTTATATCATAAGCATCATTATCAATTTCTGGGTCTTTAGAAGAGTTATTAAGATTGTCAACATTTTGCAAAATGGTTTCATCTTCATCACCAGATATTTCACCCTCCTCTAAATCTGTTTCTTTTTTCTGAAGAGCCTCTTTAAGTAAGTTTTCTTCATAGTCTTTTTTCGAGTGCATGTTAATAATATCCAACTCAGATAATACACTGTCAAAGGGCACATTTGTCACCTTGTCATCAATTAAGTTTATTTCTGGTGCATGCACCACAGGAGGATTTAGAATGAGATCTCTTTGTTTCTTATATTTTTCTCGAGGATCCTCTTTATCTTCAGGGACTTTCGGTTTTATGTTGCTTGATATTCTTCTGCTTATTTCCCTGGCCCTTCTTCTCATTTCATCCAATTTCTTTTTTGAAACTGGTACTCCACCATTGAGTGGCACTTCATTATGGGTATGTTTATTTTTATTCATGTTAACTTTAGTATGTTTGAACAGAGCTGCAGTTTCAGTGTCTCCTTCACAATTTGGTTCCTCAAAAGTGAAGAGTCCTTGTAATGTACTAGTTGTTAGAACATTCTTTTGGTTTGGATCTATTAGTATTTTATTACTAAGGAAATGCTTGAATATTTGCCTTTGATATATTTTTTCTTCAATTGTGCCTCCTGATAGAAGTCTGTATACTGTTACACTTCTCTGTTGCCCAATCCTCCAAGCTCTTTCTTTAGCTTGGCTGTCTGTAGCAGGATTCCAGTCTGGATCATATATGATCACTCTATCAGCCCCAGTGAGATTTACTCCCAGACCACCAACTCTAGTTGTTGCAAGGAATACAAGGTACTCTGAATTTTCATTAAAGGTCTTAATTAAATTTTGTCTGATCCCAACACTCACAGTGCCATCCATTTTTAAGTATTTATAGTCCTGATTTTGTAAATACTGTTCCAGTAAGCACAACATTGCTCTAGATTGAGAAAATATCAAGGTTCTGTGTCCCTGCTTCTGCCAGATCTTCAAGAGGGAATGTACTACTGTCATTTTACCAGACCTTTTCCAAGAACCGAAAGAGTCTTCATCAATTTGTTCACATTCTTCTTGTGCTTCATATAGATATAAATCAGGATGGTTACAGATTTTTCTCAAGGTTGACAGAGCAACTAATACTCTAGCTCTCAGTGGATCTCCATATCTGCTTTCTTTATCAAGAATACTCCTTACAGTTGCACTCATAAGATACCCCATGTACAGATCCCTCTGCTCTTGGCTCAATGCACAAAAAAGTACTTGTTCATTTTTCTCAGGTAGTTTTATATGCTCCTGTACTTCAGCCTTTGTCCTGCGCAACATGTATGGTGTGATCATACTCTTTAAGGCTTTAGCAATTTCTAATGCAGTTGCTTCTTGGAATTCAGTGGCATTGGCATATCCTCCTTGAGTGATGGGTTGAGCGAAATGTTCCATAAATGCATTGTATGTGCCCAGAAGACCAGGTCTCATGAAATCAAATAATGACCAGAGTTCCTGCAAACTGTTTTGCATAGGTGATCCAGTGATAAGTATTTTGTGGGGTGTTTTAAACTGCTTAACCATCTTACTGACTTGGGTGTCCGGATTTCTAATTTTGTGGCCTTCATCTAATATCATATAATGCCACTTCCTAGCCAGCAAGTCTTTGCTGTATCTGACAACACCAGCATATGTTATAAGCAAGATACCATGAGAATCATGAAGATCTCTGATAAGCTTATTATGGTTCCCGGAGTGTGAACCTGAATGGTGGAGTACAGCAACTCTTAAGTATGGGCACCAGTAGTGGAAATGTGTCACCCATTGGTATATAATAGTGGCCGGTGCCACAATTATAGATGGGCCAAGCCCACCCCAGCTTCCCAACTGGGTCTTAGAAAGTCCAGCGAGGAAAGCTATAATTTGCACAGTCTTTCCCAGACCCATCTCATCACCTAGTAAGCCACCAGACTGGACCTGATGCAGCTCCCATAACCACTTGACTCCAATCTTCTGATATTTGTACAGTTGCTTCCATATGTAATTAGGAACACAGAGACCATTTTGCAATTCATGTAGTTCATTCATATCCTTGCCATCCAAGACATAGTGAACATCTGCCGAACTGGATTCCTCTTCATACTTTCCTGTGCAAGCAGCAGCAAGGTTTTTCTTCCAGTTCTCCAACCTTTCATTGTAGAGCTGTGTGTCACCATCATCAATAATTTTCTTTAAGTTTTGCTTTGAGCGCGAGGAGGTAGCAACCGCCGGTATGTTAATATTGGGTATCTCTGTGTCGTCTTCATCACCAGAAGGGAGATATTCACTTTCTTCATCAGAGTCCCGAGCTGCAGATGTACTAGGAGTAGAAGCATGGGTTTCTGCTAATTTCTCCTTTGGTTCATGTTTGGAACTAGAACATTTTTTATTTACCAAAAACTTGTCTTGTTTCTTAGATATAAATTCGGCGGCTACCTTACTTCTCTCTGATACCGAAGACTTTTTAGAGATTGTTTTGGTTTCACACCTTTGTTTAGCAAGCGCCAGTTGAGTTTCAAGATATTTATTTATGTCAACCATTCTTACAGGGTAAATAAACCCGCTGAACAATTGCATTAGCGTATTGTAAATACAAATACATACATCGTGCAACAAACCACCAACAAACTGAACAATCAAGTTAATGCAAGTTATCTGTTATGTTATATACGGACATACCTGAATGGTATTTTACTAATTAATTCAGATAATGTATTGTTTTATCGTGCCATATTTTTCTGTAAACGTCTCTTATCTATATTTCCCTTCCTTTCCTGTACTTGGAATGTAACAAGGGATGCAATTATTGTATAGGTGAATATTTTGAAAATGTTTTTGCCAAAACTGAAGCATAACACAGAAAAAGATACTTCTATAATGTCAGATAGCTTTTCATGGCTCTTTCTACAATTGTCAAATGTTCAACACTTGTTCTGTTAACAGTTTTGTTTGATTTTTCTATTTATTGAATAAATATGTGTAAGACGTACATTATTTGTCGTGTAAATTTACTTATATACAGTGAAACTTATTTTATAAAAATGTAAAATCGTAGAAAATGAAGTTAATATACTTCGTAAGTCAAAACGTTTTCTTTGACATGTCATTGACATGTCGAAAGTGAAAATAGACTATCGGTTTATATTATACTCGGTCCACATGTGAATTTTATACCTTGTGTTGCTTTTAGTCGTCATAATTAATACATATTAGTTTAGGAGCTGAATCGGCTGAAACAAAGGATTATTTATTTATATCAAGGTAAGATTTCAAAAATATAACAGACGTAACCTTTTTTGTAATATTAACCTATAAATATCAATAAACAAACTCATTTTTAGATGCAGAAAATGAAAAGAAAAAGCGGTGAATCCGATTCGCCATCTCCTAAAAAAAAGAAAGTTCAATTTACAGAAAACATTAAAGAGAAAAAACCGGAAAATACAGACAAGAAAGTTAAAAAACCACATAATGCAGATGGCAAAAAGACTTTCAAAAACGCTCCTAAAAAAGATTTCAAAAAGGGTAAACCAGAGAAAGGTGACAAATTTAATAAATTTGGCAAAGGCAAGGGAAACTTCGCAAAGGGCAACAATAAGTTTGGGAAAGATCAGAATAGCGGTGAAAAGCCCAAGTGGTCAGAGATGAAGAAAGAGAAAAAGCAATTGCGGATCGTGCGACGCAAGGCCAAGTCCACCGCCGAAGTGTTTGAGATTGCCAACAAAGCTAAACTTCTCGCTGCACAAATTCAGAGGTAGTCAATTCTTATCCATATAAAACAACATGTTTGAAGCTTTATGTGTGAATTTTATACTCTTCTTTTTCTTGATATCCTATTATTTCACATTTTATTGGGGACTCTCGGCCGGGATTTCTTATTGCTATGATAGAAGTGGAATTGGGAACTAGAAGGCATGTGCAACTTAATTCATTTCAGGCAAAAAACATTATTTGTCTAGCTGTACCCTTGAGTGAGCTTATTTCATAATAATAATAATAATAATAATAGCCAGGATCATTCACCAGCAACTTGCTCTTCGATACGGTCTTGTGGGGTCTGAGGTGCCGTACTATAAGTACGCACAGATGCCAGTTCTCGAAAATGGTCGTGCCACGCTCTATTGGGATCGATCTATCATCACGGACAGGACTATTGTAGCCAATAAGCCTGATATCGTGTTGGTAGATCGATCTAAGCGCCAGGCAGTGCTCGTCGACATCACCATCCCGCATGACGAGAACCTCGTGAAGGCCGAGAAGGACAAACTCAGCAAGTACCTTGACTTGGCTCACGAGGTGACCGCCATGTGGGATGTTGACTCGACGATCATTGTCCCGATAGTCGTTTCGGCGAACGGTCTCATAGCGAAGAGTCTCGACAAACATCTTAAGAGACTCTCGCTAGATGGCTGGATCAAGGGTCAGATACAGAAGGCGGTACTCCTGGACACGGCGCGCATTGTCAGGAGGTTCCTGTCTCTGCAGCCCTAATCACCGGTAGCCTGGGCCCTGCCCCGTTGCCGGCGGCACCCTAGGTTAGGTTTTTTTTATAATGTGTTTATATTTGTAATGTATTTTTTATATTTTACTTTTTATATAAATTTATTATAAAAAATACCTATCCTAAGAAACATGATTAAATGAGTGAATAATAATAATAATAAACCTTTATTGCTGACAAAGAAGTTAACAAACGAATTTATAAAGTCATTTCTCACTACATATAACTTATTATTAATGTTAACAAGTGTCTGCGTGTCTTTGCGACACAAAGGCCTCCTCCAACTTTTTCCACTCTTTTCTCATTGTAGCATTTCGTTGCCATAAAGGACCTGCTGTTTTTTTAATTTCATCAGACCAACGTTTCCTTTGTCTTCCTCTTTTCCGTTTTGTATGAAATCTAGGAGTCCACTGAGTTATATCCTTTGTCCACTTATTTTTATTTTCCCTGAGCATGTGGCCGACCCACCTCCACTTTAGGGTTTTAGTTTTAGTTGTGACATCTTCCACTTTCGTTGTGCGTCTTATGTCCACAGCCTTTTTTCGGTCCCTTTTAGTATAACCCAGTATGCTCCTTTCCATAGCCCTTTGACAAGTGATGAGTTTCTGATCTTGTTTTTGTGTGGTTGCCCATGTCTGGCATCCATATGTTAATATTGGTAATATGCAGGTGTTGTATATTTTCCTTTTTATGGCCATGTTATATTGCTTGCTTTTCATCACTTCCTTCAGAGACCAAAACCTCTTCCACGAGTTAGCAATCTGCCTCTCTATCTCCAAATCCATTTGGTCGCTAAATGCTATTAGTTGGCCTAAGTAAATGTAGGAATTTACATATTCTATTTCTTCCTCTTCGATAGTAATATTTACTTGGGACCTGTTTGTCATTATTTTAGTTTTTGTTCTATTCATCGTCAGTCCCACCTTTTTGCTTTCTTTTGCCAGGTCTCGGAGCATAGTCTGAAGGTTTTCTGGGTTATCACATATAAGTACTAAGTCGTCAGCGAATCTTAGGTGATTTAAGTTTGTTCCATTGATGTTGATTCCAAAATGGTCCCATTCTAGCTTCCTGAAGATTTCCTCTAGTACCGACGAAAAAAGTTTTGGTGACAGTGGGTCTCCCTGTCTCACGCCTTTGCCTATAGGGAAGGTCTCCCCCTCTTTTTCTAGTTTTATTCGGCCTGATATTTCATAAAATTTCGTCAAAATATCTTCAGTGCACTGAAATTTCCGTTCTCAATTACTTATTCTAATTACATTTTATAATTTTCAGAAAAGTAGTAAAACCAGAATTCCGTTTAAGTTCCTGTAAGGAACTTCACTCTTTACTTAAAGGGCAGTATAAAGCCATAGCACTTACGCATGACTTAAGCAGAGTTATTCAAGTGCTGCTCAAACACAGCCCCGAAGACATCAGAAATGAAATAACAGAGGAACTGCTTGATCTTATGGTCCCCATGGTCCAGTCGAAGTATGGTCACCATTCCGTGAAACGGATATTGAAATACGGGTCAGATAGCATTCGTCATAAAGTTATTAATAAATTTCTCGGACATATAGTTTCACTTGCCACACACAATATCAGTGCGCCTGTATTGGATTATGCATATGGCGAGTTTGCTTCCAAGAAGGAGAAGACACACATGCAACAGGAATTTTATGGAGATATATATAAAAATGTAAGTTTGCTGTTATTTCTGTCAGGCTTAAAATCAGGATGTTGGTCAGAAAGTGGATGACTCTCTAGTCTGTCTGGCTTCCAACTGCATAACGGTATGCGATAATTTTTATGGGCATCCTAATTTTATGTAATTGTATTCTTTATGTCTGTCTACCGGCATTTCACAAGAGGAGACCACTGTTGAGAAGAAATGCCGAAAGAAACTCAACAGTCAGTTATTTTTCCTTCTCAGTCATTTTATGTTTTATGTTACAGATACATCTTAGTTACTAGTTAATCAGTTTTAAGACTTAGTTATTTTTCTATTTTTACGGTTTCAAATAGTGTATATCATGAATATAAATTTAATACTCTCAAATCACCATTTCAGACAAAGGATAATAAGGTGCAGACAATAAGAGATACATACAAAGACAGCCCGGAAATGAAAACAGCCATACTTCAGTCCTGCAAGGCTAACATTCAGAGGATCCTGGACAAGAACTTGCATGATGGAGAGTATGTATTATTCTTTATTATGCCAATTTATCTATTATTATCTTTATAAGTAAAAAAGATTTTTAGATTTATAAACTTGAATATTTAATATCGAACAACCTCACACAAATCAATCTAATTCCACAGTAAGCTCAAGTAGGCTTGTGTTATGGACACTAGAGGACGATCAACATACTTATATAGATAAATACATACTTAAATATTAATTACAAGTAAAATCCATGAATATTAGAGTTCATCACACAAATATTTGCCCTTGCTAGGATTTAATGTCAAAGAACTTGATTCGAACCCAGGAAAATAGGTTAATTACATTACTTATTTGATTTAAAGAAAGAAAGAACTTAAATTATACTAGATCTTTTCCTCTAGCTCCATCTTTGTCCTAGTCCAGTTCAGTTAAATTTATTTATACTGATACAATTTAGTTTCATAGCATAATTTTCGCCGCAGGCTGCTCCACTCAGTCTTGTACGACTACATCCGGGAATGCAGTCCGGAGGAGCGCACAGAGCTGGTCGCGACGCTGGGCCCGCTCATCGTGCCGCTGAGCAACTCGCTGCCCGGCGCCAACACCGCCAGCATGTGCGTGTGGCAGGGCACCAACAAGGACAAGAAGGTAACCTCTTCCGACTCTTAACGACAAAAGAGCTCTGGAACACAGTAAAATCAATAAGCTTTTGTCCAAAATTTAATTTTTGTGAAAAGCTTTTGTAGCCGACTGTACTTTTCTTTAAACATCCATCAAAATCAAATGCTCAAGATCCCAAACTCGATAGGATTGCTTTATTCATTACAGAGTTTCCAGGGCTACCTTCCGCTCTATCATCAAACTAGCCCTATAGTACCATATTATTGTTTTGTCATCAAAGGTAAGAGGCCTTATTCCTTTTAAAATGCTGATTGTTTTAGACATTTTGCTCTATGGTCAAACATGTTTCTTAACATATTAAGATTTATTGGTATATATGTATTTGAAACCTACAATTTGAATTTTTCATCGATAAGTTTTGTTTCAAAAACTACTTGTAGTGACGAAATTCACGCGGAAAATTTGTTTTTTCAACTTATTTTCGACTGCACGCAATGTAAGCATGAAATAGCTATGTTACTACCTAGAACCCGGGAAAAAGTATTATTCACTTCAAAAAGTTGGTGGAAATTATCAATATACATATTTGTCATAATATGAAAAAAAAAGGAATAAGGCCTCTTAAGTAGGTATGCAAAATTTTAGCTCAATCGGTTGAAGATTCCACCCAATCAAACATAGTTAACATTGCAAGTAAATGAAAGCTTGTAATAAAAAAAAAATTGCGCCACTGTTCTCCGTCTATTGGGATAATGACACAATAATGATTAATAGCCAAATCCTGTCTTGTGATCTGGTGAAATTTTATAGAAGTAATGTCATTTGATGATTTTCCAACTACAAGATCTGAAAAGGAATATAGTGATTACGGTTATAGGTAGACCCCTCAGCGATTCATAATATTTTCTTCCGCTTCACAGACAATTTTGAAAGTGGTTAAGGAGCACGCGGTGGCGCTAAGCAAGCACAAGACCGGGTACCGGCTCCTGCTGGCAATCTTCGACTCCGTGGACGACACAGTTCTCGTCCGGAAGGCTATCGTGTCTGCGCTGGAGCCGAACGTCCGGGATCTGGCCAAAGACCACTGGGGGAACATGGTGAGTAGCTTATTTATTGTAGGTTGTAGACGGCTCGGAAATGAGGGATCCTTGCTAGTAGACTGCAGTGATCGGCCTGAGGGACACGCAGCACTGATTTTAATAGTTTTTGGAACAAGATTAGGGAGGTATATGGGGTAGGTACATGATTGGGAACTTCTGAATGCGTTCATTTCTCTGATAAATTGAGATCGAGTTATGTAGTTGTAGCTGCAACGTAACAGCCCGGATTTACGTAACGAACAAAGTTGAAAAACGAACTTAGAAAGAAAAAATCGCAATTTTATTGTTATTGAATGAAACCTTACTTTATTCATATTCCTTGTCCATGACTCACATGTGGGGCTCAGTACGCCTCTATTACAAAACCATAAGGTTTACAATGCAGATTCAGACCTAACCTAACCTAAATGTGTACAGAGTGAAAAGGTATTTCAGTCAAACATTATTCTTTATGAATGAATTCCAGACCCTGCACTGGCTTGTGAAGCCCAAAGACCCCGGCGCGTTCCACCCGAGCCTGATCAAGTTCCTGGAGGAGGGCTTCCGCAGCGGCTCCTCCAAGAAGGACGCCGCCATCCGCGTGGCCGAGCTGCGCGACGCCATCTTGCCCAAGCTCGTGGAGGACGTGGCGGCGGATCCCGCCTTCTGGGTCAGCGGGAAGAGCGTGCTGCTGCTGGCTGTGGCCGTGCTGTCTATAGGTACTGTACTACCCGACGCGAACGACGTGACGGAGCTGCTGGACCATTAGTCGCCGACACCGACATGAGTGTCCAATCCAACTTAGGCGCAAGCCACACAAAAAAAACGTAGGGCGAGCAAGCGTCACAGACGTCCCTCTGATACATTTTCATACTAAATGTATGTAGAGCGCATTTCGTACGGCCTCGCTTTACGTCCCTTCTGCGTGGCTCGCGGCTTGGATTTTATTTGATGAGCCCCGCAATGATAAAATTATGAAATTATAAGGTAGGTAGGTAGCTAATAGTAAATAGAAATATACCTAAATTAATTTGACTATTTTATCAACAACCTTTTTCAACCGGGATAGTTCTTACCTGTTGGCTGGAAGAAAGCCACGTCAATCGATTATAAAAAGTTATGGGTCTAATGTTTACTTTATTTATTTTAGAGTCTAAACCAGAGATCGTATCAGCGCTAGCCGGGGCGATCTGCCGGCCCGACTGGACCATCACACACGAGGGCAAGGAGCTGCTCGCCATAGAGGACGCCGGCATACACATGTGCCTGAAGAAGCTGGCCGCTTTGGACAAGGACAAAGAAGAGGGCACGCTGGGAGAGGCGGTCAGCAAGCAGTTAGATGAGGACACGGTGAGAAAGTTGTAACTCGTACAGTCCTTACTCACATGATACATGACGACGCGGTTCGCGCAGTGGTTAAGCAACTGCCTGCTGAGCCGACGGGCTTGGGTTCAGATCCAGGCAAGGGCAAATATTTGTGTGATGAACTCGAATATTTGTGCCTGGGTCATGTATTTATCTTTATATGTATGTTTAATGTCGTCTAGTGTCCATAACACAAGCCTACTAGAGCTTACTGCGGGACTAGTTCGATTTGTGTGAGGTTGTGTATTTATACATGAGGACAAGAAAGAAACTGCTCATCATAGACAGTATGCCCGTGTGCCTCAAGAAGCTGGCAGCTTTGGACCAGCACGAGTAGGGTACGCTTGGAGGCGGTCAGTAAGCAGTCAGATGAAAACTGATCACTGATAAAAATAGTGCTCGCAAGCAAAAAAAAAACGAAACTATGTCGACTTGATTTCGCGGCTATAATAGACGCATAAGGTTGATTTTAGTTAAAATGCAAACTTCAGTCCTATACTATTTGTTTTCTTATTAGCCTGTTTGAGTGTCCCACTGCTGGACAAAGGCGTCTGCCCTTGATTTCCACGACTCCCAACTGTCCAGGTCGTCCCGCCATCTCTGCCTAGGCCTGCCCGCACTCCGCGGCCACGCAGTCCCGGCCCCGGCTGCACGCGACCTCGCCGGCCCCCTCCCACTATAGCCTGGCAGTCGTTTTTCCAACATCAGAGATTCGTGTTATAGAACTCAATTTATAAAATTTACAGATCAAAGCTTGGCTGCCCACGAACAGAGGCTGCTTCTTCTTGCTTAAGTTAATCGAGAGCAACAGCTCCGCAGTGGCCAACAAACTCAAGAAGAAGCTCAAGCCGCACTCCGACCTGCTCAAACAGCAGAACACCGAGGGTGCCAAGCTGCTACTTCAGAGTGTTCAGAGTAAATAAATATGTCTGTTTTACTTTATCTGTTTTATTGCAAACTTTATTCCTAGAAAATTATGAAACATGTAATGTCTATTTTTTTTTATGTGGGTATATACCAATCATTTATATCAATGGTATTTTGTATCAATGGTTTATTCCTAGATTTATTAAACTAACATCACTATAAAACCATTGATATTGATACATCCTGGACTGGCAATCCAAAGGTACTGGCTTTGATTCCCGGTCTCTTCCGCCAGGTTACGCATTTCAATTTTTCTTTGAGCTTTGATCTTTGTATCAATAGTTCAATATAAAACATGTGGGGTGTACCCACATTAAAAAAAAAAAACATTACATGCTTCATACATTTCTAACATCACAATGTAAATTAGAAATTAGATTTATTTACAAAATTTACATTAATATTATTAACCTTTTGGCTAAATTCAATACTGCCATTCCAACCAAAGCAACAAATCAAATACAATGAAATGCAAGTAAGTAACAAGTACAATGATAAATCTCAGAGCCTTATCATTATAGAGCAGAGCCTCGATATCCGTACTCACGCTAACTCGAACACTTCTATAATCCGAACGTCCCCCTCTGCACCCAGGCAACCGCCGTGTCGCTCAGGTTCTGTCTCGCAGTGCCACAAAGTACGTTCTAGGTGCTACGCGTATTGTTTCATCGTCCGCCACTCGTCGATTCGCCATTTTATTAAGTCTGGCGTCTCGAATTAGAGATTTATTTGACGGCAAAGAACCATACATTTTCTTTGAAAGTGTCTACAACACAGACCACTTAAGTCTACATACTATAACCCGAAAGCTCCGTGCATACGAACAGGGTACAAATTTTGGGTGTTCGGATTATAGTGGCCCTGATGTACTTCGTAATTGGCACGAGACGTAATAAAAAAAGGTTGATGTGAAAATCATGCATTGTAATATTTTTCGTCCTAACATACTGCTGTTATTTTTAAACCTCTGTAGCCTACTCATAGCCCATTTCATTGTGATGTATGTCTATCACTATCTTTATACTATACTAGACAATATAAATGCCTTTCTACAACGTTTCTGTGCGAGAAATATATCTAAACATAAAAGCGCTACACTGCAATGCTACTCGTATTATCTAGTAGTCTGAATTAATTATTATTATCTTACATTTATACAAATAGTTATTTAAGTATTATCATGATTTGACCCAGACTTTCCCAATGGGTTGGTCGGCCGCAGTGTTTATCACACTTAATGTTTTTTCCAAGATCTCCTTCTGAATCTCTTCAACTGACCTGAAAAGAAAAAATGGTAATTAAACATCCTACTCAATGTATAAATGAAACCAGCAGTTAAAATGTATGGTGTCATATTCAACACATTTATTTATTATTTATTTAATCTTTATTGCACAATACAAAGACTTTTCTTGGAAATGGCGGACTTTATGCCTTAAGGAATTCTCTACCAGTCAACCACTAGGTTAAACAAAAATATGTAGTAGACCCAGGATCAAAGGTAAAATACAGACAAACAAGAAACACCAACACAAATCGTTATTATAAAATACATAAATCATGTATTTTAATTGAAAATATTACCTTCTTGCATCTAGCACTGCCCAATCATCTTCTTTCAATTGGTTGTACATTTCCGATACCTTCTTTTGAAAACTCAGAACCTCATACCTTGAAACAAAAACATTTGGATTTGAAAATAATTACTTGTTTAATTGTTTCTTTAAATGCATTACTAATAAGACTAGATAATCAATAATCATATAAATAGTTAGATCTGAGAAAATAAAATTATTATTTCAAGTATCATGTAGTTTTTTAACTTTGGACTAAGCAAATCATCAATAACTGGCCTAACTTACCAATTTTTATAAAGTGCCATGTTAGGACAGGGGGATGGCAATTAATAATAAATCAATGTGCTTTACCCTTATTTCATTTAGTCCAATGTGAAAAGTACTCAAATGACCAGCTTGACTTTTGTTGGACTATTTATATATATTTTTATGCATATTGATGCACAGGTTAAATATATATGCAAAATTTAACACTATCAACTGCATTGCACAACTTCTACTTATAGTAGTGCTCTGCCTGTACCCCTGAGCTTTTTTAAAATGAAACAATTTATTCAGTAAGTAGGCCACAGGGGCACTTTTACAAGTCAGATAGTGAATCTACCGGCATTTCGCAAGAGGAGACCGCTGTTGAGAAGAAAGCCGAAAGAAACTCAACAGTAAGTAATTTTTTCGTAAATAATACTTAAAACAATTACATGATACATTTGTGTTATAACTAATTACACTGGTACACGTAAAGGAGATGTATAGATACTCCAAATCAATGTTAAGTAGGAACATTAAAATAAAATTTCAACTATAAATTAAAAAAAAAAAAAAAAGATTTTTAGCTATTGGACGTAGTGTACATCGTCTGAAATTAAACATTAGGTATATTCCGTCCAAGCACTCTTGGTACCACTTTTTGTTTTTAAATGCTAAACACATTCATCATATTTCTAGGACTTATATCTGGTAAAAAAGTTGTGAGTTCCAAAAGGCCAACAAAATATAGTAACATAGTTCACCTTTCATTTCCAAAACCATTTCTTTGTTCTATACTCTCTAGGGGCATGGTCAAAAAGAACACCTGGTCCGGTTTGGGCAGCCCCATGTCCGACGTCTTGCAGAAATTTATGTCAAGCCCTGGAATACAAGATTTAAGAATCAGTATCATCGGAAAGTAAATTTTTGAAAGAATAATCCTAGTATAATTAAAATTACTAGCACAATCTCTGAGTTTGGCCTTGGAGATAACCCTGTGATATTGATATCATATCTTGCACATGGCTTTTAGTGTCACAGGGTTGTTAGTGTGATGAAAATCTATCCCCTAACATTTACAGGATATTTCCCTGGACACTGCCTAAAGATCTTGGTAAACACCTGCAGTTTTGTGAAGATTCTTCTTCACAAAACTGCTGGAGACATGATAGAAAAAATGCGGTAGTTGGTTTCAAAACAAGCCACTAAGAAGTCACCATTTTAACCAATGGGTCATTTCCACTGTTAATCCTACCTTTGGCAGCAGAAAATGCCACACCGGAGTAACAATAACGGTCAACAATGATGCTAGTGCCTTCCTCCAGGGTTTTCTTTATCTCTATGGCTCTCTCCCAGCGGTTTGCTGAGAACAGGAGGTGGATGGCTTCATCAGGCAGTTCTTTCTGAAATTAAAACCGGAATATAACATAAATGGCTGAGTACTGTATATTTAAAACACGCATTAAATAGTACCAAGTTAGAAAGTTACCTTGGACATAAGATAATTGTTTATAACTTTTCCGATGTCTGTGTCTCGCGCAGGGAAGTTACTGTACTCTGCTTTGATTTGTTTCTTCAGGAGACTTTCAACTGTAACAAAATAATAATCAACTCTCCTCATCTTAAATTTTGTTTTAACAGTCAGTACCGTAGGTAATCTTATACCTCAACAATTCTCTGTCAAGAGAAAACATGTCACCAAAGCCTTTTGGCTATTTTAATTCGCTCTGGAGTGGCAGCCCTAGCGCCGGTGCGGATTTTTTACTTTTAAAAGATTACAAAATAAATGTACACACAACCAACCTAATGCTTTGCATTGTGTAGACTTCCCGGTTCGGTCCAGTCCTTCAATAACAATCAAAGCTCCTCTCTTCATGGCTGCAAGCGTCCAGTATCTCTTCTCTTGGCAAATAGACTTAAAGCTTTGAGTCTATTAGTCAGGGGGTTATCATGCGAGTGGGTTGTACAAAACACAATCTTCAAACATTCAGAAAACACGTGATATGATCCGATAAATTAAGTATTACTAAAACTAAAAGCAACCTTAAAAAACGTTACGTTTCGACGAATTTATTTTTTATTTACGTTGAATCGCCCACTGCACTGGTCAATGCATTCGTTGTGGCGCCAATTGCATTTTCGATATGTGATTTTTAACTCTCTTTATATATACATAAAGCCCTTTTTTTAACCGCCTACAGTACAACAGAGACCAGGCTTTTGAATTTTGAATATTACAAAATGAATCAGTTGTCAAAGGAAACAGTTGTCAATCAGCGTTTTTTTCACTAACTTGAACGATCCTAAACTATATTTTCGATGTGACAACATTAACAAGTAAATGTCTCTGCTGTGCTGTGCTAACTGCTAACTGTCATGCGTCAAACAAATCGGAAGAAGTACTGTGTCCTGTGTGTGTGTCGCGTAAAAAAAATCGCGAATACACATCGCGCGGGCGATCGCATTCGTCATATGTAGTTTTCTTTGTCTAATTCAGTTGCTCTGTAATTATTTTTGTTCAGCAAAACATCATAAGATTAGACCATGAAAAAAGGATATAAAGTTGCCGATGTAAAAAGGGAGAAGAAAATCGGCGTCGCCGCCGAAAATCTGCAAGAGTTAATTGAAAAATCATGCAAAAAGCTCGGAGTAAGTGTTATTATTTGTTTACATGATCTCTTTAACACAAGAATAGTGATTTTTATCGATTTAAGGTGTAGTTTCATTCATCGTTTGCATTATTTATCCTTGAATTTGCGTAGCCTTGGCCCATATCGCGCATCCTTGACCTAATTTGTGGCGGTTTGTAGTTCAATGCCAGATGCGCGGAATGCCGCCTGTACGTGGCCGAGGATGGCACGCAGGTCGCGGACAACGACTACCTGGGCACGCTGCCGCCGCAGACCCTCTTCATACTGCTCAAGGACAAGGAACAAATGGTAACTGGTATGTTTTACAGATTAAATAGACGAAATATGGCTGAGAAATTTATTTATGATTTGTGAGACGTGGAGAGATTTGAAAATACTTGGAGCATATTTCATAACTAAGTACCAAAATATTTATAGCTGTGAGTAATTCCTACTAGAGGTTCTTGGTAGCATCTTTAATTTAAAAATTCTGGATATGACTTAGGTGCGTAAAATTTCAATCTAATTAGTTAATAAATAGGCATAAAAAATAAATAACTTAATTTATAATTAAATCCATATCTAGAGAAGAGAACATTATACCTTGTTTTATTAATCAATGAGTTTTTTCCTTTTTATATATTTTTTTTGCATTTTATTCATTTCTGAAGGTACCCCTAGCGCCAGTTGTCTATGTTAGCCTAATTAAGCTAAAAAACGCGTTGCATTTGTAAATAAAAATTTTGCTTTTAACGCGTTTCAAAGTATGTCCCACCTGTCACAGTGACGGGTGAGCAAAATGGGTTATTTGATAAAACTGACTTAGTGAGTATAAAATCGTTGTTTTAACTTTATTTAAAGGTAGCTGGGTTATGCTAAAGCAAATTATATGTGTTATATTGCTTAATTCGGTGGTGGTATTCCTTTTCAGAACACAAATTCGAATGAATGAGGAAGATGTCTCTTTCATTAAAACTAGTCAGATTTTAGACATTCTACCAGAACCGCTGATAAAAGTATGTGGTAATAGACTGTATTATCAATTTTCTGAACAATTTTTTTTTTGCTTATTGCCCTAAGAAAACTACTGAAATGATTACTTGTAACATTAAATAATTCATTCAAGAGCTGATTTAAAGTAAATACAAAAGAACTGTGTTTATATTTTTCATACATTTATATGCCCAAATATTACTCGTCCCACCCGTCACAAGCATTGAGCAGCAAAATTATTTTTGTTTTACGAGTTATTTGCGTAAATTATACTAATATATAATCTATACAATATCAGGAACTATATAAAAATAGGTTGTTTAACAAAAGTTTCATAGTTTCTTACCAATTGCGAATGGTGTAAGTCAACCCAGAGAGGAGAGGCACTTTGAAGTCCCACCCGTCACACTTCTTAAACTATCAATTTCTCATAATAATAATGACATTTTCATACTTTTTTCGATAGTACACTATGCAATGACTATTCAAGTAAGTATGTGATAATGTTTTATTCAATACGTAAATCGTTGCCGTTTGGCAGAAATAAAGCAAAGTGTAGGCAAAAAAGAGTATAAATGTCCCACCCGTCACAATGGAATGACCCTTAACCAGAAATCATATTATAACCAATTTTGATTCATTATTGAAATTGTCCAGATCAATGGCTATCTACTGCGATGCCTGCTGTGAATCTTCAATGTTACCAGATGTAGATTGTATGTTAATAACTAGGATTTCCATAGCTTGCCTGCATGGCTAACTTTCTATTTACTGACATGGCTATTTTTCTTATCTTTGGGACAAACTTATGTCATGTCACTTACCAGCCAAGATCATATAACCTGGCACCACCCCATGCGCAACAGAAGTACATTTTATTTTATTGGAAACAATTAGAAATCTTTCATAGAACACATAAAAAATATTTTCTCAGTAGAAACAAATTTATTTTCTTTAAATTGTGGCTTAAATTTCACAGCCAATTTTTTTTATGAACGGCGTAACAAAGTTTGTCACATGAAAGCAGGACAATTTAGCAATAACCTTCCACATTCAGAATGTGTAAGACCTAGTAAGAAGTATAGTAAATGTCGTATGAACCATTATGAAAGTCGCTATTAAATAATACCATCCTTACCATGCCCTATTGGCAAAAGGAAAGTGGGAAAGCCATATAAACGATGGCTAGATGATATTAAAGAAATTGCAGGAAAAGACTGGCTAAACAAAGCGGAAGACAGGCAAAAATGATCTACACCCGAAGAGGGGTCCAAATTAAATAAATAAATAGTACACAACAAACATAAACTTAACACTAACAAATAACTATAAGAAACTCACTAACCGAAAAACTTCTAATGTAAAAAAAATGGGAAATTTGGAAATAAAGGCTTTTTTATTTTTATTTTATTTTATTTATTTACCATGTATAATGGTGTACTTCATAGATATTACTATTTCCAGACTTTGACCACTACTACACCCTAATCCGGTCGTCCAAGAAGGAGTACATAGACACCGGCCTGGCCGCCAAGGAGTTCCTCACCACCAACATCAAGGAGAAGTTCAAGGTGTTCCAGAAGTACATCACAGCAGCGGACGACGCGCACACCATGCTCAGCGAGCGTGCGCAGGACCCTCAGTGGTTTGAAGGTGAGCTGTCTTTGAAAAAGATGCATTGAAAAGTTCCAGGTTTTCGAGAAGTATGTTGTGGCTGTTGGAATGCACGCATGTTAAAACTAAGTGGCTTGAAGGTGACTTTCTGTGGACTGTGAGTACATATACATCCAGAAGTTCAACATGTTCCAGAAGTACATTGAGAATGACCTCTCCATATCCACCATGCTTAGCGAGTAATCGAGGATCTTAAGTGATTCGAGGGTGAGTTGAATTGATATAGACATCCAGATTTTCCAGGTGCGTTTTACCTACTAGTCGAGTTATTTTTATAATTTTGTATTTAGCATGTATGTTAGTTTTAAAGTATTTAATTTATGGGCCATTTAATTTAAATTGAGTTTTGGCAGAAACTTCGTAAGAACCTATGCTATAAAGATTTATCGCCTTATAAAATGTATCTGCTTGCTGTTTAGAAAAAGAAGAAAACCCAACGCCGCACATTGGTGCGGGTTGTATGGGAGCGCGGAATTAATTATTTTTATGAAAGGCGGACATTTAAAGTTATGAAATGTGATTTTATCAATACAAATAGATAAAATAAATAAAAAAAGCATTTAAAAATGTGTATATTTTGTATTAAAAATCATGTATCATTACTTTCTCGAATCCATAATAGTAAGTGAAGAAAAAGACAATAATGCATGCATTTTATATCCAAATCAAGCCATTTGTTAATTAACTACCCTCATTAATGTGTTTATCTATGTGATTATTTTTCCTACCTCTAAATACGCTGATTAGTTAAATAATCATTATTCAAAAGAATGCAGGTACCGGCAGCTGGAATCAATTAAGTAATTATTTTAGATAAATAAGGTATCATTTGTGGTATGTTTTGGTGAAAGGCGAGGTGAGGCTAGAAAGTAATACCCAATTCAATATTAAAGATTGTCAAAATAGCGACCATGGTGTTTTTAATCCAAGCCATACTCAAACCAATACAGAAATCACTGATATTATAAAACATAAAAATACCTTATTATATGGCTTATCAGATAAAAATAACATTTTGTATACTTTAGTGCCCGTTTTAGAAATATATTACCTGAAAGAAGCAGCTTTTTGACCAAAAATTAGTAATTGTTCAGCATCATGTGTTTTGTATAAGTTATTTATAAATAAATAATGCACCAAAATTGAAATCCTTTCAGTATAGGGTTGTAAAAGTATTCTACTGTTAGATTTAAGTCAAATAAATTACTTTAGTTGATGTGTAATTTTCGTACTTTATTCGGACCTTGCACCAATGTGCGCCGCAAGCTCATTGTCAGTCGTCTAGGTATTAGTACTAATTTGACCGTTTTTAGAGATTCTCGTGATATTTTGTGAGTAATTAGGTTCGTTAATTATGTATATTTTAAAGTACCTAAACAGGGTTACCTACTAGACGTGTGCGCCGCGCCGATCGGCGGTGAAGCGGCGGCGTACACTGCGGCGTCGGTACAAATACGGCGCGGCGCACACGTCTACTACCTACTCACGTCGTAGTAGTCGGATATCGCTCCACATGTTTCATCATCAGGAGTCAGGAGAGCCGAACAGTCGCTGCGGTGGCCACCGAACACCCATATATATATTTTTTAAATGGTAGAGATATATCCATATTAGACGTGTGCGCCGCGCCGGTTTTATACCGACGCCGCGGCGTGTAATCGGTGTGACCTTGTTTACTTTGTATTTATGCGCATATAAATAAAGTACAGGTAACATTATTGATAGGTGCGCGCACACGTCTAATCCATATACATGAAATCTTTAACTTTCTACGTTTTCAAAGTTCAAAATTTCAGCCATTCCGAAACAACCTCGCGAGGTCTACACAGCCCACAGTCACTTGTTTAATTGGTAGGTACAGGTATAAGAATTTTTCGCATTTATTCCCTGATTGTTAAAACTCATTTCTCAAGCAGATACTGGTATCATAGAGTTTACTGAATGTAACACAGTAGCATTGTTTCATAGCCTTTGTGTGGGGTGCCATTGTTCGACTATGATATGATAAGCTCATTGTATTACAGTTACATCATACATATAATAAAGCGCTCTCAGAAGGGCGGAATATGACAAGAGGCAGCCAGGGCGTCTTTAAAGGAAAACATATGTAATAACAGCAGCTAGAGTGGCAGTGGGCTGGTAGTGCTTTACATATTTCGGTTTAACAATATTTTGCATCCGACTTCTATGAAGTCTGTCACAAGAACAATCAGTATAAAAATAAAAATAATAATAATAATTGTAATACACTCTTATCTATGAGAACAATTTGTATTCTTTCTATGACAAGCATGTCATGTGTAATATGATTAAACTTAATATGTAGTGTAGCCAGTACATATACGACTTCCAATAGTCTTAAGCTCTTGTCATGCTCATTGTTAAACTTCTGAATGGAAAACTCACGATGACGGAACTGTCCCCCTGACACCACGACATTTTTGCCGCCGTAGAGTGCATTACATTTCGTGTATAGCTTTAGGGTTAGATTTTTACTGACGGGCTTGGTACTCAAAAGGTTAATAAACGTGCCTAATTACACTTTCTAATTGTTTACAGGTCTGGAGCCATCTGAAAAAACCAAAGAACACTCAATGTGCAAACGAGTCAAAGACCGCATGCGCGGATACTTCTACAAAACGAAATCTGCTCTACAGGCCTCCGACCTCTACACCCACTCCAAGAACAGCCGTGGGAAGAAGCTAGTCGACCAGTTCCTCACAGACCTACGGAAACTCCTCGAAAGCAACCGCTACAACGAGGATTACTTCAACAGGAAGTCCGAGAACAACCGCCTTTGCGACGAGCGGGGAGTCTTCCAGTGCGGAGGACTGTGGAACAGCTCCTCGTGCACGTACGAGGGCGACCACGTCATCAACCCCTACAGGAGCCGCGAGGAACGGATCATATTCCAAACCTGGAACTTGGATCACAAGATAGAACTCTCCCGGGCGATAATACCGAAGATCCTTGAGGCTATAGAGGCGGTGTACACCGGGCATGTGACCTGTGTCCTCTGCGAGCATGCTGGTGTGGGCACCCTGGAGTCCGACAGGTAAAATAATGAATGAGGGAGTGTTGTTCAGAGTGAGAATAGGGTCGGACTGAAAACCGGCGCTCCGCAGACATCTGGCTGTCGGAGGTTGGTGTCCGTTCCTTTTGCCACACGGAATAATTTGGGGTGAACAGTCTCAAACATATTAAAATACCTACGATCCATGATGATGAATCGCGAACCGATTCGAAACATGTCGAGCGATATTCGACTTCTACGACGTGAGTAAAACCGTTTCGTATGTATTTTAAATGTAATTATAATCGGCATGTATTTCACCGGGCATCTAAAAAAAATAAGAGTAACCTAACCTAACCTACAAAAATAATAACTTGGCATCTTTTCCAAATAATAACCCATTAAACATGGCAGTTAGCTTATTGCCTCTTGGTGTTGCAATAAATGTTGTTATTTCTTTCAGGTATTATTTGCAGATATTCACGCGAGACAACCTGAAGCTGGTGCACATCGTGTGCCACTACAAAGGCAAGCACGACGCCGACTCGGGCGTGTACACTCTCTGCAAGAAGTGCAGCCCGCTAAACCTTAACCACAACTGAATGCCATAGGTTTGTTTTAGTTGAATTCCCAGGTAGCAATCAGGCTGTATAACTGCTTATACATTATCATCAATTATAACACTAATCTAAAATATAAAGCTGTATAAGTAAAGTGCTATGCAGGCTGTGTGCTACTTGTTTCTTGAGGTGTTCGATACATTAATATCGGACAATAAATAGCATTTTCTGGCATCGCTCAACCGAAATCTGGAATTATTCGTGGTTAAGTATGCATAACAGAATGCAATATTTTTATAAGTTTCGCTCGGATGCTATACATCTCTAAGAGATTCGACTCTTCAAATTAGTGTTAGCACTGACAATACACATGCTCAGTGTGCCAAATTTACACTTCTTATTGGTGGCACGAATAATTGACTCTGATATTTATTCATACATAATTCTGTGTATGCTACAGCATGGTTCATTCCTTTATAAGTTAATTATAGTGGAGACTAAGTATGAGGAATTGTTATAGTCTGAATTTTATGAGCTTTAGTCATCTTAATATTAAGTTTGAAAAGCAAAGAGTTTGCCAATGAACGGATACTATAAATTCGATTTAACATCTAAATTAGAAAGTTCTGTACAACTCTGTCAAACGGCAAACTGCAATTTCATTTATTCGTGCCATGTATTATTACATTTTAAGTAAAAATCAATATGATCCATGATACTAATATAACATATAGATATTTTCGCTATATTTCTGCTATACAATTACATGCTCACCTGTGATAGGTAATTGCAATTTATGGAGATGGTTATACATATAGTGGTGACGGGTCGTAGCCAGAGGTTGCTTTGTAATCATGTTACATTATTACGTAGTGTTGTAATGGATTTTATTATCTGATGAGTTATTGGGACGAATTTATTCGTAGTGGTAGTTTGCCCTGAGTAGCCCGTATTCAATATAATACATATAGAACTTCAAATATTTTTTCGGATATTTTGATGAGCGTGGAAATTCGGCCTTTGGACAGGTGTGTGACTTGTCACAACGAATCGGGGACAAAATTATCATGCATTTTCGTTTTATACTAAGAAATAGATGACGATGTATAAAAATTATGTTACTGAATGTTATTTTAATGTTTCTATATGAACTTAGGTGCCAAATTATACTAGCGAATTATATCTAGACTCCTAATTTGACCAGGGTTAACTACTCAGCCGAGAGGCAAACTAGGATCTCCATTATTTGAAGTAGGTAATTGTTATCGTTGTTGCTCTAGCGGCATATTTTCTATTCCTTCTTTGATCTCCTCCCCTCGATAGCTTAGACATAAGACTGTACGCTTTAAGTTGTTTTTTATTCATATTTTATTATATAGTTGTATAGGTTTTTAGATGTGATTAGAGAACGCGAAACCTATTTTTTGTCCTACAGATAATGGGTTTTAAATTAACAGATAAAAACCGGATGTTTACTTTGATACACTCAAATTTAACTGTTTCTAACCAACAAGTATGGTTTGCTGAAATTTACATACGAAAGGCTTATTTTATATGATTACTTAGTTTACAGTGATAACTGATGGAACAGATATAGTGCATTTCCATATTTTTTTGTCGAAAAAGCTTGTTCTAGCATGTCACCTCTATCAACGGTGAAAAAGTTGAGAAGGAAATATAAAACGAGCTTGGCCGACAAAATACTATGGAAAACATCAGAGTTTTTACCGGTTTTACTGTCGGATAACCGGTTTCGCGTTCGCTGATAGCGATGTTCCGCTGAGTTACCGGTTGTGTTCACTTGTATGGTTGTTCCGGCGATATATCAACTTGTTTCTGAAGTATTCAATTATACACATTTGTAAAATATAATTCTACGGTCACATTTAACCTCATTGTTATATACAGGGTTCTAGATAGCCGTAAACAATTCACAGAATTATTAAGGAGGGTCGGTTGTGGGTTGCCGTCCCAGGATACAGTTTGTACCAATATATGTAACGAGTATGCTAAAACACATGAATTATAATTTTATAATTATTATTGCTTAGATTCAAGACCGGTCAGCGGCCGTGTGTCCCATCAAAGAAACATGATATTATCAAAAGATCGAGTTTTAATTATTGATTTTAAACGCTGAAAAATTGAAAATTATCATGTCAAACCAGTTTATTGCCCCGGTTTCGCTCCCGTGGCTGTAAGGTATTTCATAATAGTGAAAATAAATTATATCATTGAAACCGCTAAACACATAAAAAAAATATGCGGTACCAAATAAACTATTACTAACTTTTGAACAATATACTATTTTTATTTGTACTAAAACTAAAAGTAAGACGTGTTTTGACTACTGATTTGTATTACGTCACAAACCAGAATCTTCATACAAACAAAAGTTTTTGACATTTCATAAAAAGTAGCTCATTTGAGCTGTCATCAAATACCGAATTGTGTACATAGTAGTGGATAGTGTATTGTATACACCCAGAAGTGACATAGGCTTTTAATGCCGAAAATTCACGATTTCTGAGGCATAAGAAAAATACGTCTGAAACACAAGCGAAGCTGTAGAAAAAACTGGGCAAACGAAATTTCGAGTGGACAGGCAACCCAGGTGAAAAGTTAGAAATGAAATGGTCGAATTTGCGATAGATAGCGAAAAAAAATAAAGTTGTTGCTGGAAATAATCTGTCCGTAATTTGTTTTTGTTAATCAATTTCGGAATGTTACGATAAATAAACTTTTTAAAATATTGAATCAAGTCGAAAAATGTCCTGTGTCACCTCGCTCGTCAAACGAACAACAAAGCAGCATATCAGACACATACAAAATAATCACCCAATTATATTCTTAATCTCTATAAATGTGAAAGGCTAATTTGGTGTACCACTTGCTAGAAGAGTGAGTCTGTTACCAAAGTTCGAAAACCTGTATTGACTTATTCTCATACTATTTTTGGAATGGCGTTAGAATCTCAGTACGTATTATCATTACGATTTCCGTGCCAAAATTTGATCCATGTTTTAAACTAGATTATATATTTTTATTACTAATGAAATTTAATTAAAATCTACAAAGGCCCTGCCCAATAGGCAGCCTGCGTATCCAGACTGCCTAATGCACGGGGTGCTAAAAATTGTATGAGTAGCTTGTTTTCGAACTTTGGAGTCGACCAGGCGTACCAGGACAAATGAACTTTCGCAGACTCTATTAATCTCGATATTCTTCGGGGTTCATGGAAGACCTGTAAAAGAATCTATAAACCTTTTTAGTAGCTTTGTTATATAAAATGTTAATAGTTTATCGTATGAATTGTAAAGGATGGCAAGAACGCGGGTAGGTTAAGAACAGTGTTGTAGAGTGCTCGAGCCTCGAACTTATACCTAATGAAAAATACGAAGACACTAATAATCATTGACCGAATTTCACTTGTTCGAAAACTGTTCGACACAACATACTAAGATAGTCAAGGATTAGTTGTATGATAAATGCCAGAAATTATCTTCCTTATTAATTCGTTACTATAAATCGGCAACTTGTCAGTGACGTAAGCAAGCGTCGGTACCCTGAGTGTCAAGGTAGGAACGTGGCATCATCTTTTTTTCATATGCCACGCCATAATTTATTGTATGTATAAAAATGTAACCTAATAGTACATAACATAATTTAATCAGGGCTACGTTAAAACTACGGCCTGCATAACTGAGATATTCCCGTGTACCCGAAAGTCCCGGAACCGCCATACTAGGGTCGTTCTTCTTTTTTATCTACACTAAATCGAAGGTTTTCCGTTTTTTGGGCTTTTGAACTATCGATAATTGAGGTTTCAGAGTAGAATTTAAAAAAAAATGCATTTGTTTTATTATTAGGACTATTACCTAATTATAATTTATTTTACAGCCCATTCAGTTTTTTTATTGTGTATTTTTTTATAGCGTGACAGAGTGGTCCTTTTAAGGGGAGACCGCGTTTTAGCTTACCACTCTGTCACGCCATTTTACGAAATAATAAACAAACGTTTGAAAAAAAAATGCTGGTTAGAGAAACTGACAGATTACATAATATTGATAGATAGAAAAATATGGATGATTTTTCGAACATTATAAAACCGAATATGATTACTCTGAGATGCCATAATAAGACGAAGGACGAACTTATGTAGGTAAAAAAGAAGAACGACCCACTAAAATTTCCCAGATTTTCAGGCCCTAGTCAAAAACCTGTGGGAAATAGGCCCCGTCTATAAATGTACAATTTTGTAAACGTTTAGTGAAGTTGAGTGTAACGTGGCCTAGATTGTTCCTTGCTAGAAGATGGCTGTCAAATGAGAAGAAGAGAAGTAGACATGAAAGGTTATCTGAAATGAAAGAGAGCCCATATAGGGACAAGTTCATATTTGTACCTGTGTTATTTGTTACTGATGTATTTTAGCTGTTTTTGTGTACAATAATGTGTTTACACACATGCATAGGCTCGAGCATTCAACAAGATGGGATAATGGAATAATTCTGTTCTTTGGTATCACTCTAACAGTCTCTCTGAATAATATCAGTACGGTGTAAGCTTCACTTCAAACAGCACATCATCACAATCCATTAGAAAACCGGACTATGGGCTATCAGGCAATACCGCTAGATGTCAGTAGCACGTATATTGTATATTCCCTTGTTAGTATAAAATATCATCATCACCAGTGTTTGTAAAATGCGAGCAAAATTCATTAAAGGGAGGGCCGTCACTGGCTGTCATTTCAATCAATATTCTCGCATCCCTGATGGGTTTATGCGCTTTCAGTGAAGCGTCTTCGCTTTATTAAGTTACTTATTATATCCGGAAGTGAACGTAATACTTAGTGTGATCCCGACTAAGATCTTGTCAATAAGTAACATTTATTGTCACCTAAAGTTTTATGAATTTCACGTAAAATTATTGTCCGTAGGTAAACCGACTTTACAGACAACCATTTTGTTTATATATCAATGTTTCATATTTTATTTCCTCCGTCACTGCGCTACTGACTTCTAACCGTTTAATGCCCGGTAACCCTCATTGCCATCATAATAAATAATCCTATATTATAATGAGAATATTATTATACCAGAAATTCTATTTTGTGACAAATTGTATACTATTTAGAAATAGTTTTTAGTGCAATAGCAATATTAATGTGTAAGGGTAGCTGTTAGTTGATGCCTGTTGCGGATATTAAATTATCTAAAAAAATATAATAAACGAAACAAATATACACTTTTGAAGATAGTGAGAAGACAGTTGATCTAAAAGATCGTATAAATAATTGTGAAATTTATTTTTTTATCTGTCACTAAAAGTGCAATATGATAGGTCTGAATTGTGTCTAATAGTTATTCTCATTAGTAGAAACTATGAAGACGAGATTTTCATATAAATATAATATTTTTATACTAAATCTCCTTAAACGTCAGAAGGCAATCGTGACTTATAAAAAAAAACAATAATGCTTTATGGAAAATGAACAGACTATTTCTGTTTAAACTTTTAGCCGCAAAGTGCGTCTAGAGATCTAGATGTTAAGTTTTTGTAAGTACCTATAATGAAATTTGCATAAATTGAATGTATTCAGTATGTAAGCCACAAGGGCACTGATACAAGTCAGATTGTGAAACCTACCGGCATTTTCCAAAGGTAGGCCGATGTTGAGAAGAAAGCCGAAAGAAACGCATAAGTATTTTTTTTTTTGTAAATCAAACTTAACAATCAATTACATTTATGTGAAAATACGTACGAAACGGGTTTACCCACGTCGTAGAAGTCGAATATCGCTCAATATGTTTCGAATCGGTTCGCGATTCATCATCAGGAGAACCGATCATTCGCGGCGGCGGCAAACCGAGCACAACATTTATGTTACAACTGGTACATAAGTACCGTAGGCTATGAGATATCCGAACAGGCATCGGCTGGCGTTGGTAGCAATAACGTAGACGGTTGAGGTAGACGCTTCCAGTATAGCTTTAGTGTGCTTGTGTAGTGTAGCTCGATATACAGTATTATACCTTCTCCTCGCTCTAGCGTACGAGGGCTTTACCGCACGAGCCTGTTGCACAAACGTGCTTTAAATAGAAAACTAATGTCAGACACAAATTAGGTATTTAGATTTCGAATTATGCAGCTAGGTATTACACTTTCCTAAATTAGTCACTGACGAGAGGGATAGATACAGCAATATGTGAGACGGGAATCGAAAATTCCGAAGTTTCATTCATAAGAAACCATCAATGAATGAATGAAGAAAGTGAAATAACGCAAAACGATCTTTTTCGCCATAGATCATTATCTTACATAATATAATTAGGTTAGGGTTAAGTATATGATATCCCAAAAAAACTAAATATTTCATCAGAACATGATTTTCGGAATTATGAAAATTCGGAATGATGATGCAATCGGACAAATGAAGCTTCGGGATATTGTAGTGTATCCATGTGAGACACGTAGAGATAACTCCATCTCATCACTCATTCGTATTGCTGCACTCTCGTTAGTGACTAATTTAGGAAAGTGTAATTTGTAATTTGAAAGCTACATTACCTACTCATTTACGATACATGTTCCAATTCGTGAACTTTAAACATGGACGTCCATGAACACAGCGTGTCGATTCCGAATGTAGTTAATACAGCATTAAATCTGTTTCTGCGACTGAGCATTATTAACAGTTATATGATTCTACGAACTTAGATTATGTCGACAATATAATACAAGCTATAAGGAATTGCTATACTTCTACAATGTATAGTTTTATAAAGATGCGCAATTTCATCTGGACCGACAGTGCAAGTCCGGACTTCCGGAAATTTAGATACTCCTGTGGCGCGGAGATAATCCCATTAGCGGGTTATACTCCCACACAAAGTCTGACTACTGGTAGTGAGGGCTCATTAGCCCTGATTATAGTTGTAAACCAGCGGCTTGTAAGCCGGTAGTAACCGAAAGCAGCGGCTAGAAACGAATAACCAGCCGCTTGATACCGGGTAGATACCCGACTTGAGCATCAAATAAAGAAATTATTTTTATTACATTGTTTTTTGTTAAACTCTTATTTTTGTTATACAGTAGCACTTATTATGTTCTTTTTTAAAAAAATAGACCCCGAAGACACCATTTGTACCTACTAATTTACTTAATTCAGATACGAAAAGTAAACTATGAAACAACGTTTGTGTTCAGGTGGCGGTGTATGAAAATTATAAGAATAAAGGTAGCTAAATCAGTTTATTTTGGATCTAATCATCATTGTAAACCAAACGCGGGAATCTCGCGCGGCAGGATAAATGCGTGTGGGGGGCTGAGGGGTGCGCGGGGCATGCGGGGATGAGTGCGCGAGGCTCGTTGCGTTGGTGCATTATAGAAATACAACTAAATGCTTACTACTAGGTAACTGATAAATACCTATTTCCAATTCATCTCTCACAAATAAATTATTAAAATAGTCCTATTCCACTGCTCTTTCACATTTTGTAAGAGAATTTTGAGTTTTTAACACTTAATACAGATGCAAATGTCATTGTTTATGTCTATTTATGATAAATAGATCCTATAGTAAATAAATGAAAAGAAAAATAACAAAAACAAACTTTGAATCATGTGAATATGTCAATGAAATGTAAGCAGCCGTTTCCAGCCGCTTGTTATGGCTAGAAATGATAATAAGCCAAATAAGCCGTTTCTAGCCGCTGGGCTAGAAATGTTAGCAACCAGCTTCGCATCTATAGCCCTGATACAGTTCAAGTCATTTCTCAAAAAAAAGGACTTTCGTAGCCGCATTATTTAGCTTGGCTGAACACAAGGCTTGTTTTAAAAAAAATATTACTGTTTTTAATTAATTCTGTTATTTACATTGTTTTGGGTTCAAGTTGAGGTATACGACCCTTACTGAAAATACCATGCCAAAATTGGACATAACTACGTAACAGAAGTAATTTTTCCGATTTTTAGGCTAGCTCTATAGAGTCGACCTAAGTACAGCCAAAATGGAATTGCGAGTTTGGAATCATTACGTTTAATGGAAATGAAAGCTAAGGGTGCTGCCTCACTGCGAGGATTCGCCTGTTCGCGTGTATTGTAAAGGCAAATGCTCGCAGTGAGAGACTACTAGGGATACGTTTGAGTGCCAAAGTTACTATGCCAAGTCATGATCAATTGATCACCGTCCAAAGACAAAATTATTGTAAGACTTAATACTTTATGCCGTTATCTCATTTAACGTTGCATAAATGAGTCATTTAAAAAAACCCTACATAGTTAAGGGCTTTAATTAAAACTAAACTTAATTGATTCCTTTGTGTAACGATAGTTACCCATATATTTTCCATGAGTAACTTTCGTAACACAAAAGACGCGATCGTAATTTTGTTTTTATTAAGCCTTTAAATATGTACATGTGATTTGAAAATTCCTACTACTACTTTTTAATTAACTATATCTACACATGGATTAGAAATGTTAATATGAAGTAGAAACGTTCTGTTATATAATTGCGGTGGTATAAAACCTACTTTTAAACACTGTGTAAGGCTGCCTGTTCACAGAAGCATGGAACAATCCAATTCCTCAGATTTAAGTGCTCTTTCGGGCTTCAAAAAGACGCAGGCTGATTGGTTAATTGTCTCTGTAGTGGACAGGCAGCCTAAACAATACACTAAGCATTTCAAGTACACACTGGAAATAACCTTGTAATGCCCTACAAATACTACTAGTGTAAATTCAAATCCATTTCAGGTATGCTCTACCAAAATGTCGCTTACACAATGGCTATAGCCGGATACCTTCATAACATACGCACCCAATAAAGAAATAGCACATTATACACATAAAATGTCCCATAATTATTTACAGGCTTTAGGTATTACCGCCCGTGGTTTGTCTAAAGTTTTACGTCTTGCCTTGGCCAGAAAGCGAGTCTTTTTCCCCGCGTAGCGGGCAGAAAATCCCACTTACGGCATAGGATGACGTAATAGTACCATTACATACCTAGTGCGGTGAATTCTAAATGTCCCAGAGCAGGTGTTTGTATGCGATCTGGGGCTTTACGAATTACCGTCCGTGGTTTGTCTAAAGTTTTACGTCTTACCTTGGCTAGGTAGTGAGATTTTCTCTTCGGGTAGTAGGACTAGTAGGTAGAAAATCCCACTTACAGTCCGACCAAAAAGAGTAGAAATTAAAAAGTGGCAATACTGTAGTGTCGTCCCCGTTTTCTTATATTGATTAGAAAGGAAGAACACTACAGTATTGGCACTTTTTAATTTCTACTCTTTTTGGTCGGACTGTACGGCCTAGGGTGACGTAAATTATATTACGTAAGCGACTTTCTGGTGGAGTATACCCTGTGGCCCATCAATGAAGTAATTTTAATAGGCCATTGGGCGTTACGAGGTTGTGGTGCGGCGGGGGTGTCGGTAAAGCCCTGTGTCTGCGCACGTAGGTGCGGTCTGTTGGCAACTGTGTGGAACTAGTCCAGCGTTCATTGTTGAAGGAATAAATAACTAACATATATTATACATTGTGTTTTGATTACATGTCGCCGATACATTCTCTTAGGGCCTGACCCGGCACGGCGCCGTCACCGAAAAACGACGCGGTATCGTGGATTAGTTCAGGATAAAAAACGCAGTGCTGGCGCCACAATCGCACCCCACAAACGACAAGAAAAAAACTGCTTGAAAATATACTGAATGGTGATGAATTATGTAATGTAAAAGCTATTAGAAATTACGAAATCCATTGGATTCGACTGATGCGAGTTGTGTAAAACTGGTGGCTGTAAAATGATGTCCCTTGATGTTGATTGGTGGAGACCTATTCCAGCTACAGACGCCTCTTGGCTGATATGATTGCCATGAACAGTATGGCTCGTGCAAAAGTGAGATAAGTAGGATGGGACTCAAATAAAACGACATGTCAGGATAATAGTCTTATATTGAATAGAACATACCTAAAGCGTATTGTTTATTACACTTAAAAGCTGGACATTTTAGTACCCCAACAGTAAAAAAAAAATACAAAAAAAAAAAAAAAAAAAATACATTAAGTCGAGAAATACAAAATAAAAAATACAATAGGCGGAATCACTCTACCTTACGTACTTTCCCTCGTATGTCATAAATATGCTAATCAAGTAATTTATATCAAACCAACTGATATTTTAACGTAAAGTTGAGCACTGATCTGTTTTTAAGTATACGAAGGGTTAAGGCAACACTTAAAAACATTTTATTGAGAGTATGACAGGAAACTCCGCCGAGCAATTCTTTTCTCAATTACTACATGTAAAAGTACTAAAATGTCCGCCTAGGACCTAGGTGATTATTTCAGCGTGTCAGCTGATTGTCGAAACTCCATATAACCTGAAGTCATTCTCGGTTCTCTTGAAGAACTCATGGCTTTGCAAAATGATTGCGTTAATTACTAAAACGCCGGAATAATAACCCGTCTAGTTACACTAGAGGTGTCTCGTTCTCGAAAACGTTTCCTGGTTCGTATAAGATATTAAATGTTGCACGCCTATATGAGATAGAATTCACATGTTTCATGATTCGATAAAATGTCACCTAATTGTACACACTTGAATTCTCACAAATAAATGATTTTCATTCATTCATTCATTTTCATTCATTCATTCATTCATATGGAAAATTTCTCGAGTACGTTCCTTCCGCATACAAATCGGGAAACGTTGTCGAGAACGGCACCTCTCTAACTGGCTCCGCACACTACGGCTTCTTGTGGCCGCGACAGTACATGTCTCTATTACACGCTACAGGTGAGAAAAAGAGAGTTACTGTCGCGGCCGGGATCCTCTTCCTTTACAGAAAAACGCTTCACCGAATGATTCATTTCATAGACAAAATTTTCTCTAAAATCTTGAAAATGTCAAGTTAGGTTTGGTTTGTGTTATGTAATTCCAAAATATTTTATGGTTAATGAAAAAAAAACCTTTGGATGAAATGAAATTGCTATGAAGAAAAAAAATCGATGAAACGATTGTCTATAAACAAGGGTCGCGGGTCGCGGCCACTAGAAGCCGCGGCGTGGCCGGCTCCAGGCCCGGCGGCGAGGCAGCTCACCGCCGCTTGCGGCCGCCCGTCTTCTTGCCGGGGTTGCGCTGCCCGCCGCCGGCCTTGGGCTTCTTGGCCGAGAACTTGGTGGGGTTGCCCGCGCCCTTGCCTTTGCGCGGCTTGCCCTTTTTAGGCTTTTCTGACATCTTTTCTTCTGATCGCCTGGTTAAAAGAAAAAAAATGTTGTAATAATAATATTCGCAATAGAATAGTAGACGAATCACCAACATAGTTATAATTTACAATTGAGCTAGCATGAGGCTGATATTTACTGTTATCTGGAAATTAAACTGAGTTATCATATTCATCAGGCCTCTCTCTCTCACTGGGCACTTTGGGCTGTGCTTTGGGGATGAGCCCAGGACCCCCGATCTCACCCAATAGCTCCCAAAAAAACATACCTAGGTGACCGTTTTCAAGGCATGGAGTGCCTAGAACCCTGGCATGCTTTAAGATAAGACAGCATGCCTTTATATTCATAGTATTTTATTTCAACGAGTTAGGATACCAATAAAACAAAACGCTACCTATAATAAGCCGCCGTGAATGGTGTCAGGTAGCTGACTTCAACTACTTATGTTTTATAATGTGTGTTCATTTGTCTATGAAAAGTATGGAATGAACGGTTAATGTATATTTTGTTCTACTTACTGCACTTGTTCATTAGCAATATGCTTCGCCACAGCTTTGTCCATATCTATCTTAGGCCGCTTGCTCAGGATGCTGTCGATCAGGTTCAGGTTGCTCTCGCGCTCCACCTGCGCCGTGGGCACGGGCGGCCGTCTCTTCCTGTCCTTGCCGGGGATGAGCTCGTGCACCCCCTTGCCCCGGGCGTCCTTCTCCTTAGGGAGCCGGTCCTGGAACTTCCCTAGAGACGCTGTGGAAGCCCGGGCTACTGTTGCCGCTGTTGCTAGCTGGAAGCGGAATATTTGTACTTGGTAGTTTCTCGAGATGGAAATAAATATTATAACATAGAATCGAAGTTAGGTTATAAAATGTACTGAGATGACAGATTGACATCTGTTGAACCCTTTTGAATAATAGGAAGAATTACCTTATCCAGCATCGCCAGCACAACAGTGAGACGCCACTCTTCCTCGCGCGAGATAATTATACTACCTATGTTTTTCTGTACAGTACAGTGAGAGAGTGACGTGTGATGCTATGTTGCGCGACATGAGTCGCAAACCATAGTTGGGCTGTTCTCTTTATTCATACCATGATATCACAACAGAGTCAATAAGAAAGTTAAAGTATATTACCTCCCGTGAGTCTGACATATTAAAATACGTACGAAACGCGGTTTACTCACATAGAAATGCGTCCGCATCTAGCAGCCCGTGGATGCGCCTTATCGTCAATTGGCCACTGCCTCGATTGATTATACCTCCTGATAATGAGTCGCATACAGATTCGAAATATGTCGATACAATATTCGACTTCTATGACGTGATTAAACCTGTTTCGTATGTATTTTAATATATATTTTACCTGGTTAGCTGAAGCTTTATCAGAAGTGACCGGCAGGCCGACTCGCGGAATCTTGACTTTCCTGGCACGGGCAATGTTCTTCAGCCTCTGGAGCTCATTCTTGGCCACCTTCTCAGACTTGGCCTCTGCTTTCTTTTCATACATGTCCGTCATGGGGTCTACATTCTGCGGGACCTCTATTAACCAGTTCTTCTCTTTTTCTGCAGCTGCTTTCTTAAATCTGTATTATTAAATATCCATATATTGTAAAAAAAGGTTGTTACAGTTATGTTGGTGTATTTTGTTTTGACCAATTATAGATATTCAAAAGAGCATGAGAAGCATACTTGAATAGAGTTTATGAAAATGCTTTAACTAGTTATTATAAATTTTAGTTGTACAGTAACAATGATTGTGCAATAAAAGACAATGGGTGTTCAGTTCAAAAGGCAGTCAGGTTCGACTACTTGTTGAGGCAGAACAAAAAAAAATGAGATGGAGAAAATAAGCAGTACATACAAGATCTAGCAAAAGGCATAACAATCAAGTTAATCAAGTTAATAATAAATAAATAAATATCAGACAATCTCACACAGATCGATCTAATCCCAAATTAAGCTCATACAGGCTTGTGTTATGGGTACTAGACGACGATATACATACTTACCTATATAGATAAATACATAGGACAACCATGACCCAAGCACATATATTTGCCCTTGCCGGGAATCGAACCCGGGACCGCCAGCTCAGTAGGCAGGTCTCTACAAACTGAGCCAACCATACTGAAATTGTATTGAGTGGAATTTTTTCTTACCCATAAAGCGGTACCCATTTCTGCAACTGCTCATCCCATTCCAGTTTATCCTTCTTCTTCTTGGTGATGCCTTTAGACTTGGCGAACTCTTGCCACTTGGTAAGAGGCCGGGGCTTCGGCACGGGCTTGGCTCTCGGCAGCGTGGTGGTCGGCTCTGGTAGTTTGACTACTATAGCTTCTTCCACCCTCTCTGTCGGCAGCTCCCATATCTTATTCAACAGCAATTGAGTGTTGTCCCGAGATAGTGATAAGAGGTATTCATCACGACTTTTGTTGTTGCTGTAAGGAAATAAAGATATTTTATTTATTTTAAATCTTTTTCTAAATTGTTGCTTGGAAGCTTCAGCTAGATAGACTGTCAGTTCAAGTAACACTTGTTATAACACAAATAAATACTGAGATTCAGGTGCTATATAAAATACTTGGATCATATATTAATTTGAGTACTTACTTTAATTTTTTTGAGTCCAAGTCATTCGAATCAAACGCAAGAAGTGTTCCGATGTCAAATTCCAAATCTAAGTGCTTTTCTACGGTGATTGGCTTATATTTCTCCGCTTTTTTCTGTTCCTTTTCTAAAATTTCATTAACTATATCCATTTTTGCAAGTTAAATCAACACATTGCACTGTATACAAATGTTAAAAGGAATTCTAACCTCACTTGAATTGACGACTGACGTTACTGTCAAACACCACACGTGTGGGGCTACATAAAGATATTCAAGCTCTAGTAAAAACGCTCGTATATTATTAATTGTTCCTCGGCACAAAAGACTTTATGAAAGTTGTCATTTCCGGTCTAGCTAATAGTGTTACCCATAAATTTCCCCCCAAATTCCTTATTTTGAGGGAATTATAAATTACATACCAGCAAAACAGTTTTTTTTTATCCAGGAAGGTCTATGTACGCTTGAACTTTGAAGTTGAATTGTTCATTAGCTATTCACTCATTCGTTTGATCACTGCACAATACGCTATCAATACTACACATTGAACAACAAAAATGAATAAATAACGAACAACAAAACTTCGCGATGCGGACATCTTGAGTCACGAAACAGAAGCCCCGAGTGAGGAGTTATTAAATTTTAGCCTGGTATTATTACTTCTGTCATAACATAACACATACATACAAAGCAAAACTCTAAACAAAAATTATCTCCTGATTTCTTTCAAATAATAAATAATACCCGACCTGTAAAATTAGAATTATCTTTGCTCTTCTGTTAAACTCGTAACATATTGTGGTGGAGACATGACCGCTGATGCAGATAAGGTGTATAGTTTCAAAACAGAAAACAAATTTATAGCCAAGAGTGGGTGCAAAAAACGAATGTGGAGATCATTAAAGCAAATACTAACAGCAGAACGTAGTTTACCGTGGCCAAATGATATTGTACTTTGTAAGTATTTTGTGTTTCAGTCCAAATGTGTACTCTACTATCATTATAAATTATAATAGTTCAATGTGTGCATAATGTTACCTTTATTTAATTGTATGCAATATCAACAACTAAGCTATATTCTGATGTTTACAGATTATTCCATTAATGCTCCACCAACATTCAAACCCACCAAGAAGTACTCTGACATCTCCGGCCTCCCGGCTCCCTACATAGACCGTCACTCAAAACTATTCTACAGCAATGCAGAAGAGTTTGCCACTGTGAGAAGTTTGCCTATGGACATAACAGCAGGATATCTGCAGCTGCGAGGAGCAAACACTATTGTAGGGTAATTTTTAAATGTTAAGTTTAAATGTGAAACCCATCAATATGACTGTTAAATTATGCATTTGGTATTTACTGGTTTTCATGCATTATAAACTAAAATCAGGTGTTGAACAACTTTAATGCTTTGAAGGACAAATTAAGTCTAAGAATTAAACAATACCAAGGCCAATATGTTTTGTTTTTTAATGTAAATAAAAATATTTGATTATTTAATGCCTGTATAAATTAGATAGTAACATTAGCTTGGTGGAGTAAGTAGATAATTAAGTCATCATCATCCTCCTAGCCTTTGTCCCTTTTGTAGAGAATGAAACAATCCCAATCAAGAACAACAAAATCATAATAGGCAGCTTTAAGAGTAAACTTGTCTTGGTATCCTGTCTGGGATGTTAGAACTGCTGAATAGGCTAGTTGACCCAGTTTTGAAATATATTTGAAATGGTTAATAATGATCTGACTAGCTCTAAAACCGATGTATTGTATTTTTGTGAAAGCTAGAAAGCCAAATTTTATCAATTGAAAATTAGAAAAAATTAGAAATTTCATTAACAGTAAAAAACGCCATCTGCCATTTTTGCGTTTTGCTAATCTGGCGTGACGTAGAAGTACATTTTTTACACAACTATTATTCCGTAACTAACCGTCCTAGAAACAAAATTTGAAATGTAAATTATAGTAAATTTAATTCTCTACAACATTGCCCAAGCTAGCTAAAATGCTCCTAAACGAAGATATAATCCAGAAGTTTGTTTTTGAGTTGGAAATTGCGATTTTTTACGTTTTTTTAAATGTGCATATCTCTGTAACTATCTGTCCTAGAAACCAAATATAAAATGGAAAATATAGTAAATTTAACTGTCTATAATATTATCTAGCTTTCTTCTAGCTAAAATGCTCCTAAAGGAAGATATGAGCAAAAATATGAAGAACGTGCCGGTTTTTTCAATATGGCGGCGGGCGCAGAGGGGGGGGAATTGTGCATTTTGCATTTACCACAGATCACCTCCTACACACTGACTAACCATCCTAGACAACATATCAAAAATTCAAAACTACCGGACCGTTTGTAAGGTCACCCATAGTACTTTAGTCTCTATTCACCGAACTATATGCCTGGGCCGGGCCTAAGCTAAGTCCGTCTGATAAGCCACCTGAGATTTTTTTATCCGTGTACAGAGTTTTAATAATAGTAATCGAACATTCATTCTCCAAGTTAAAAATAAATAGAACTGAACGTTAATTATATTAACTCGAACAGGCTGTTCAAAAAACAATTTGACAGTCATATCGAGGGTCTGTCAATGTCGACTACAACTGTCAAACGTTAACGTCGTCAACACGTGTGGTTCATGGAGCTAAATTAAAGATATCTTAATAAAAATCTCATCTTGCAATATATTTATTTCGAAATATGTCGTCTTCCTTCTTTTTAAAAGGCAAATCAAGACAAGTTCAGAATAGAAAAGGTGAGAAAATAAAGAAAGTCAAGCCAAAGAGACAAGATGCTTCTAACCTCGAAAACGGTAACGATTCCTCCGGTAGTGATTTGGAATTAAAGAAGTTTTCCGATGCAGAAGAATCTGATAGTGATCATGAAACAGCAGAGCAGAAGAAACTGCGGCTTGCTAAGAAGTATCTGGAAGAAATAGAGAAAGAAGAGGCAAAACGTGCAGAGCTTAAGGAGGTAGACGACGATGCAATCGGGAAGCGTTTGCAGAGAGACTACTTGGAACAGAAAGGTAAACTACGTGTGGAAGTAGCTGATAACTACGTGACTCCAACTGACGGCGAGGTTAGACTGATTCGAGCTCGGGAACACCGGCTACCGTTGACGTGCGTGTGCGTGAGCAGCGACGGCAGCGTCGCCTTCACCGGCAGCAAGTGCGGGACCATCGTCAAGTGGGGAATCAAAGAAAAGCGGAAACTCGGTAGCTTGACCTTCAAAACACATCCCAAATTCATTAACGGGAGTGTATCAGCAGTAGCCCTGTCTTCAGATTCCAAATACCTAGCATCTTCAGATGGAACTAAAGACGTCCAAATATGGGATCCGGCTACATTAAAACATGTACATACATTCAGTGGCCATAAGGATATAGTAACAGGACTTGTGTTTAGGAAAAATACTCATGAACTGTATTCAGCAAGTAAAGACAGGTCTATAAAAATTTGGTCACTGGATGAAATGGCTTACGTTGAAACATTATTTGGGCATCAATCTTCCATCACATCTATTGATGCACTGACGAGGGAAAGAGCAATATCAGCCGGAGGGAGAGATGCCTCTGTTAGAATATGGAAAATAGTAGAAGAATCACAGCTAATTTTCAATGGGCCAGTTGGTAGTTTGGATGAAGTTAAATTATTAGATGAGGAACATTTTGTATCAGGCAGTGACAATGGGTCCATATGCATGTGGAGTGTGTTAAAGAAGAAACCGCTGTGTACCGTCACTGAGGCACACGGCTCTGAAAATAATGTTCCACGGTGGATAACTAGTCTAGCCACATTGCTAAACTCTGACATGTTTGCATCGGGCTCTTATGATAACTCTATTAGATTATGGAAGGTGAGTGATGCTTACAGGAAAGTGTCACTTATGTTTAGTGTAGAAATCAATGGTTTTGTGAATTCCATGCATTTCACTAGTGATGGGAAACAATTGTATGCAGCTGTTGGACAGGAACACAAATCGGGAAGGTGGTTCAAAGTAGGCAGTGCCAAGAATGGATTGTTAGTTATAAATTTTAATATTAAATCATAGTATAAGGTTAATATCTATTACAATGAATCATTTTATTTTCACTTGTAGTTTTTACTTCTTTCCTATATAGAGTATATACCTGCTCTGCCATAGACAGAATGGGGATAATTATCCCTGAAGTTTTATTTGGAACAGTAGATAGTCCAAATATCACATTTAATGAAATACCAGATTGAATATGATGGAGTCCTGACTAACGCATTACGTTAGTATAATCTCTAGCTTTTTAGGGTTCCGTACCAAAGGGTAAAAAACTCAGCCCTTAGCCGGTTTTTTAATTCATTTCTTATTCTACATTAGGAACATTTAGTATCACAAATGTTGAGCTAGGCTGATTGGTGCTTTGATACAAAGATCAAAGCGATCCACGCCTCAAGATTACCTACTGATAATCCAAAAGTACCGGGTTCGATTCCCGGTCTCTTCCGCCACGTTACGCATTGCAATTTTTCATTGTATTTTGATCTTTATATTAATGCTTCAATAAAAACAGACAACTGATGATGGAAGGTATAACTCCTTAACAATTAGAAGTTAGGGGATACTTCAAACGAGACGCATGCAAACAGGACCTCCCCGTTGGCCCCGCCATAAGTATTTTATTTGAATCACTAAAAACAAAACCCCCCGACTTCAAAAATAAAACTGAAAAGCCAAAATAACACGTTCATGTACAGATTACGTTTGAATGACCTTTTGAAGTCTTTGCCAAACCACTCAATTATTTATTACTATGAAAAAAGATGCCGCGCATAAGGCCTATTCATTACCATTTGGTATTTACAAGTACTTTTATTCGATATTTATATACATATTATAGTTTACGTGAGGTTTGGCACCGACTTCAAAAGGTGATTCAAATGTAATGTTATTTTTTGCTTTTCAGTTTTTTTTTGAAGTCGGGTTTTTGTTTTTAGTGATTCAAATAAAATACTTATGGCGGGGCCATCGGGGAGGTCCTGTTTGCATGCGTTTCGTTTGAAGTATTCCCTAACTTCTAACGGTTAAAGAGTTATACCTTCCATCATCAGCTCAGCATAGGATGACTATCAGACGTAAATTAAAAAGTTGTTCAAGATTAGGTTTATAATCGCCGACAAACAATACATACATGCGGGTCAAACTGGGAAAACCTCTTTTTTTAGTCGGTTAAAATACTAAAACCTTCTCTTAACCCTTCATGTGGCAAATTACCGCTCCGGGAGACAAGGCCGCTAGTTCAAGCTTCGTTATGGTAAAATAGAGCAAAAGATTCTGGTTCGAAAAAAATGGTCAAAGAATTTGTTCACCCTGCCATACACGCCAAATTAAGGTGTGCGTGTGGATTGAGTGAGCAGAGCACCCTTCAAAAATTAAAAAAAAAAGTGCTGATCATTTAGTAAAAGTTCTAAAACAATTGTAAAACTAATTGATCAATTTGCAAAACGATAAATAAAAAGAATACATTCATTAACGTATGCTCACTCAGTTCTCACAAACAACCAACGAAATCTGTGAATGTGTTTATTTAACATATAATATTTATATCCTAATTTTTAGTAAAAATTATGCTTAAGGTAGGTAATAATTTGTAGATCACCTGGTTACGTATTTAAAGTTTTACAAATTATTTCGTATGCTCACTCAATCCGCACACTTTAGAAAACCCGATTTCTGATGAAAATACTGCAGATTGAAACTTCTATATATGTATATAGTTTAGTAAAACTCATATGGGAATTTGTAAAATACAAAACAAACCGCTAACGTAGCAGATTTTTGGATAATACATGTTTGTAAGTGCTCACTCAGTCCACACATTATTCGTAAGTTAAAAATGTAAATATCTTAAGTTTGGTAGTATCTAGGAAACTACAAAGTAGTTCGACTTTTAGTAAAAAAAAAATACTAAATATCCACCATCTAAAATGTCATATTCATTGTCTGCTTTTAAAGATATTCAAATTTCATTTTAAAATACAATCTAAGATACAGTCCACATTTTAGATTGTATTTTAAGAAGTGGAGAGTGTGATCTAAAATGTGGACTGTATCTTGTTGAATGTATGAAATTTGAATATCTTTAAAAGCAGACAACGAATATGACATTTTAGATGGTGGATATTTAGTAAAAAAAATTACTAAAAGTTGAACTACTTTGTAGTTTCCTAGATACTACAAATCTTAAGATATTTACATTTTTAACTTACGAATAATGTGTGGACTGAGTGAGCACTAACAAACATGTATTATCCAAAAATCTGCCACGTTTGCGGTTTGTTTTGTATTTTACAAATTCCCATATGAATTTTACTAAACTATATACATATATAGAAGTTTCAATCTGCAGTATTTTCATCAGAAATCGGGTTTTCGAAAGTGTGCGGATTGAGTGAGCATACGAAATAATTTGTAAAACTTTAAATACGTAACCAGGTGATCTACAAATTATTACCTACCTTAAACATATTTTTTACTAAAAATTAGGATATAAATATTATATGTTAAATAAACACATTCACAGATTTCGTTGGTTGTTTGTGAGAACTGAGTGAGCATACGTTAATGAATGTATTCTTTTTATTTATCGTTTTACAAATTGATCAATTAGTTTTACAATTGTTTTAGAACTTTTACTAAATGATCAGCACATTTTTTTTTCATTTTTGAAGGGTGCTCACTCAATTCACACGCACACCAAATTAAGGGCTACGAGTAACAAACACTTTTCTGAAAACCGCATCGAAATCGGTTCAGCCAAACGTGACACTCATTATTAATTCCCAAGTTTACGATAGCAGGAATAAAACTTGAGGAAAAATTTGCTTAGTTTTTCTTCAAGAGCAATAAGGGTACGTTCAGACGATGAGCGTTCAATGCGCTTTTTTTTCTTTTTACTGAACTTAATTCTTTCCTTATTTGTTTAGCCCGGTGTCTAGGCAGTCACTCCATTCTAAGGCTCAGTCGCAGTTTACCATTTTGATTATTGATCATTGATCGATTGATCACATCCCCGCTCGAGACTTTTCTAATAATTAATAAATCAAGTAGGGACAAGGGCGATTTTTCAGAAATGAAAAAGCATAAATTCACGTAAAATCTATTTATTTCCGACAATTAACCTACATACAGAATCCAAATCCCAGGTGTCCTTGTCGACGAATCTTCTCTCTTGAAATCTTCGAAACACATCTTGAAATGAAATCTAAACGAAATCTCGAAGTACTAAAAACTATCCTGAAACCGAGTACCAAATGAAATGTACTTCGTATCCGCGGGGGGCGTAGTCCTGTCGAGTAATAAACCTAGACGTATCTGCAAACACAGCAAGCAGCACAGGAAACTGCCACAGCAGGCCAGCGGGCGGCACCGGCCTGCCAAACAAATGCATACGTTAGTCCGCTCTCAACCGCCGCACCATCTGTGTTGCAACCATCGGTTACTCGTCATGTTACTTACTAAATCAACGCATGATAAATTATCAATTATTAAAGGATATTTAAAAAAGGGTGCTGTATAATTTGGAATTAAATATTTCACTATAATAAGATAAATGCTTAGGCGGTGGCGTTACGCCATCTCTTATCGATACCTACGTTATGCGTGTCTGGTTTGGTTGGTCAATAATATAAAAGTTTACTCATAACTTATGAACAGCAACAACAGCAAAACAGCAGTTGTCAGCAATCGGCAAACCCCCGCGCCCCGCGCTCTCCACGCCCTGAGCATACCAATACATACATTAATATTGTAGTATACAATTAATACAATCATAATTATGTTATACTGACTGACTACAGTAGCATGTCCTTGTTGATCGAAACGTTTTAAGCCTACTACAAGCGCCAATTCATTTCATGTTAGGTTGCATTTTCCATTACTAGTAGGTACCAACAGCGAACTTCAAAAATGAACTCTTGATAACTTTTACGTTTATCAGTAGTCTAAATTATTACATCATACAAGGACACAGTACCCTAGCACATTGACAAAATTAGTAAAATTACTCTTAAAATAAAACTTGAGTTAAAGGTTTGGTTGTTATAATTTCTGTTACCACACATCATGAGGGTGTCCCAAATTAGTCCCAATTTAGCCCACAATGCCCATGGGTAGAACATGATCTCCTGGGTAATTGAATTTTAACCTGAAATACATCTAACGACCATTATGGTCACACCTAATTGGTGATTAATTACACAAACTGATGAATTCAATTTATACATTGCTAAATACACATTTAAATTCTCTTAAAATAGTATTTTTGAGAACCACACAATACACAGACATTTGTGTCAAAGGAACCTTGCATAGGTTTCAAGTTTGACTGTATCGAAATAATATACTTATGAACAGAACTATTTAAAAATCAATCAAGAAAAATTGATTCATGAATATGATGATAAGGTCATCAACTTATTAAATAACACAGTCTGATAACACAAATAATAAAAAAGAAGACAAAATCATTAAGACTTGTATTGTTAATCTAAGTTAGAAAACTTAAAGGATAATTTGTTACGATAAAGAATTGCCACTATGTTGGTCATAGTTAGGTCTGTGGAGGGCTAGAGTAAGTGAGAGCTAGTACCTTGGCCGAAGAGTGCACTCGATAGCTGGCACAGCTTCAGCTCTAAACCGGTACTCTCAACCTGGAACACACAAATACCCATAATTTAACTATTGAAAAAGTTATGAGAGACGCCTTCTCCACCAAGGTTTTTAATAAAAATACACTAAATGGAATTCGTTTCAAGGCTGGATTAACCCCTCGTATGCGAAAATTTGCTAATCAACTTGAAACTAACTGATATTTTAACGTAAAGTTGAAATGTCCGGCACGGATCCGTGTTTAAGCATACGAGGGGTTAACCATCCATTGATAATGAAATAATAAACTTTATTCTGTACCTGGGCCACAGGGGCACTTTTACATATATTGATTTAAACTTACACGATTTCAACTCATTATTATATAACAAAACAGGACTGAATCGTGTTCAAAGTGTTTAGTGTAACATCACAATCAAAACATAGAGGTAATTAAAGTCAACTTTTGAACGCACTTTTACAGGTCTAAGTCTAATAGAATTTCACATGCCAAAGAATTTCAATAAACGTAACACATAAAAAACAATTAATTCAAGTTTGCCGATTTCATAAAACCTATAAATTGCAAATGGTATGTTAGGTAACTTTACCATGCTGGTAACTACCAGTGCAAAAAAGCGATTATCAAAAGTGAAAAAGTTGCCGCGCCGGTGTACGGGTAGCAGTCCCTGATGAACAGCTCAGTGCGAGTTCAAACATGTCAGGCTGTTTCACAATTTCATGTGAGTGTCAACTGCTTAATAAAATAATTGAATATCTAAGACTGTAACTTACTCAGCACTTCAATGCCTGGAGCGGGATCTGGAGTGGCTGCGGCTGCGGGAGCGCCCGCGCGAGCTCTTGGAGTCCGAGCGGCTGCGGCTGCGGCTGCGAGAGCGGCTGCGCGTGTACGAGCGCTTGCGCGAGCGGGACCGGGACCTGGAGCGACGACGTGAACGAGACCCTGAACGCGAGTTGCTAAAAGAAACACCATCACGTGTGGGTCAGTTGAGCTAGCAGGGTTGGTAATAAACATTGGCATTTATCATGTTCAGGGCGTTTAATGCATTATATGAGATATGAAACATAAAAAGTTCAATGGTGAGCAGTGAGGCTGTACAAACTATGAAGTTTTTAACAACCATTTATTGAAGAACTTGTAATTTGAATGTTTTTTTTTTTTTAAATCTTTACTGCAAACTTATCGAATAAAAGGCGGACTTAATGCCACGAGGCATTTTCTGAATGATGGTGGGCAGGCACTGAGTAGGGCTACCAGTCCCAGGATTTTTTGTATGGACAATCCTGGGATCCCAGGATTACCCTAACAAAAAATCCAGGGATTGGAAGCTCTAGCAATGAGGCTGGAGGAATTTAGTAACTTTCAATCCAGATGGAAACTTGTGTAAATTTGGATGAATAATAACTATGACAGCACACTGTAAAAATGTAAAAAAAAAAACATATTTAGGCACAGTATAATCCTGTCAGGATTATTAATGTTCTGATTGAGCTGGAATATAATCTTAATATGATATGCCCTTCTACAAAATTCCAAATGTCAATGTTTATTATTCATAACATAAAAAAGCTTATATTACTTCAAAAATGCTAACGCTGAGGAATAAGAAAATGAATGTGAACTGAATGAAAAAGTTTTTGTTGTCTGAATCAAGAGGCTTCTATAAAATGAAAGAGTTTATCTCCAAATGTTGTTGAAGCGTGAACTCCTTAGCACCAGTGTGAAAGCTGCAATAATTGAATTTTATGGAAAACCGCCATAGGGCTGTTAACAGAAAAACTGAAACGAAATAAATAATTTAACCATAAATTAAAAAGTATTGGACATGGTTGTAGCAAGAGCTAAGAAACTATTCGGATAGGACGTTAATTGAAATATTGTAAAAATATTTTGTAGTTGAAATCTGATCAAGATTACTTGGTAATTTTCCACTTTGTAATGTAGGGCTTAAATGCAACGGTACCTGCGTCGTCGGTCGTGTCGGCTTCTGTAGGGTGAGGAGGGGCGGCCATAGCGAGCCATCTGCACACGCAGCTCCCTTCCGTCCAACATGCGCCCGTCCAGGGAATCGAGCGCTTCTTCCGCATCGCGCCGGTCGTAGAACCTACGCAAACAACCGAAGCAAGGTTAGCCCAAGCGTGTCCATTAAATACCGGTACAAAATGTGTGTATATAAGTAAAATAATACCTGACAAAAGCGAAACCTCTGCTCTCCCTTGTGTAACGATCTCGTGGAATATAAATGTCGCCGACTTCACCACACCTTTCGAATACGCGGCGTAAATCTTCAGGGGTTGTTCGATATGTAAGATTGTCCACTTTCAGCGACACCATGCCGTCAATACGCGGCGGCGGTCTTCCGTAACTCATTTTGATTTTATTTACTTTCACTTGTCTAAAATCGAATAATATTCACTGCAAATAAGTGGAACTTTTATTTTAATAAAATGGCGTCCTGCATGCACGCGATATCATGACTCCATTGACGAAGTGAAAATGGCGGCGTCAGCGTCAATGCTAGGTTGCCATACGCTTCCTTGAAAATTTCCATAAAATCGAAATGGTTAAGTAAGTATTATATTAGAATCATATATCTCTAATCGGTTGCGTATTTACATAAGTCACTAAAAAAACGCTTTCTGTTTTCGTGTTGTGCTTTATTAAAACATTAGATAAATAATATCTTACGGCTTATGTTTCGAGAAGTAATACATAAATTAAAATCCTATTTTATGTGATTTTTGTACGAGCTTGTAACACCAATATTGTCGATTTGCGATAGGAAACGGAAGTGGAAATTGGTGTGGCCAGTTTATTATTCTACTGAGTAACCTTTTCCAGGTATATGATATGTATTATTTTTACTATATGAATACATTATTTCCGTGGAAATACATAGTTCTGATTTAATTGGCTAATATTCTAACGAAAATAAAATACTGTTCGTTCAAGCGATAACCGTTATGATGGGTTTGCGTTTGGTTTAGCACTGCATACTGTTGCCATGCGACAATGTTATTTGTTTTAATTTCGGTAATGAGTTTAAAATTGGGGTAATTTAAGTAAATTCTTATAAATTATTAGAGTAAAAGAATCATGAGTTCTGAAAAGGATTATAGTAAGGTGAAACAAGTCAGGAATAAAAAACTCCTGCCCGATTTGAGAAAGGAAGGAGTACTTACTAAAGAAATAATTCTTGCTACGAAAGAAAAACACAAAGGTTCTACAGGATATCGATTATTCTCACATCACACACTGGCTAGTGTGAGAAAAATGAGCTACTTCCACCCGTTCTTGTAAGTCTAGAATATAATTATAAAACCCGTTCCAGACCTTCCGATCCCATCCGATTTATCGGAAGAAATCGGATAATGTGTAGTGTTTTAGGTCCTAACTATTGCACTACACATTATCCGATTTCCTAACAATTACGCTACACATTATCCGATAAGTAGGATTGGATTGGGTAGGATCGGAAGGTCTGGAACTGGTTTAAATCTTTATTCTTCTAAAAAAAAACCTTTCTTCTTCACTGGCATCGACAAGTTAAGGCTCCGTCCACACTTGTATCATTTCGCCGATCCGATCCCCGTTGCGTATCTCCAACGCGTGTCGTGCTGTTTAGACGCTTACTGCGGGCACTACGTATCATTTGCGTCCTCGTCGCGACGAGGATACGATACGGCAATTGTGGAATGGACGCGTTTCTTCGCAGTTCGCGCGACGGCGTAAATGATACGGAGTGCCCGCAGTAAGCGTCCAACAGCACGATACGCGTTGGAGATACGCACCGGGGATCGGATCAGCGAAATGATACAAGTGTGGACGCAGCTTAACCCGGCGGCATATACTTATGAAGCTTATTGGCCGCTGTACACGCTCAACCAAGAGCACTAGGGCAAGTCTCGTAAAGCCTCTTGTTCTCATGTAACCATGTACAGTCTGACACAAAAGAGTAGAAATTAAAAAGTGGCAATACTGTGGTGTCGTCCCTTTCTAATCAATCTAAGAAAACGGAGACGTCATTATAGTATTGCCACTTTTTAATTTCTACTCTTTTGTGTCAGACTCAGGTCAGACTGTATGTTCTCGCTGCCGCTCGCGAGTTCCGTTGAGCGCTCTGGATGTACTCTTCGCACGATGCAATCAAGAAAACCAAAAAGGCCTGTTCCCGGCGAGCGTGTTTGCCGGACAACGAAAACAAACTTATGTATCTTTATTTATGCAGCTTACCAGAGGACAGCTTGGACATCGTGCTCGGGGCCACGTACAACCACTCGACGGAGCGGTTTGCCGACAGGGAGGACCTATACCTGCAACCAGAGACCATCGGCTGCGACACCTGGCGGCGGCTGCGGAACACATATGACAAGCGCGCCATCATCATACCGGTGACTCCTCTTGATCTTATTCGAGATTCGTATTATAAGTACACTGAAGATTGTATTCAAGGGCCGTAAGGACTAATGGTTTTTTTTTAAACCTTAACTAAGATTGTGCCCTATCCTTTCTTTTGCTCCAAGCTACTTAGGTTTCTTTCTATTTTCACCACAAATTTGTTAAAACTACTAGTAGTAGGTGCCCTATACCAAACAAGGCAAAGGTTAAAGAGGTTCGTGACAAAATCCTAGTCACTAAATGAACTGGCACCACGGTAACGAGCTGATGATTAGTCTAATCCATAAACCCCTCAATAACTTCTACAAAAGTATGCATTCTTCTTTCCTTGATAAATTAGGAAATAAAATTGACATATCCATGTTCCCTTCTGCAGGAGCACCCCTTGAAGCGCGGCGGGCTAACGGAGAAGCGGTCGCCGTTCAGCGTGAAGCTCATGAACTCGGGCGTGCACTCCTCGCAGACCAACCCCGGCTACAGCCGACAGCCCGCCGGTGGCGCCATCTTCTTCTATTAACTGGTTCGCATGGACACCACTGGCTGGCACACGGCGGCCGACTCAGCGTTGCGGCTATTACACTTTCCGAAATTAGTCACTAACGAGAGTGATGCAGCAATATGTGTGAGACACGTATGGAGATAACTCCATCTCACTCCTTCGTATTGCTGCATCTCTCACTTAGTGTATAAAGAGCCATTAAAGGCTCTATTAAAAATGTATTTCCAGTTGACTATTAGCACCAGCTGAACTTCTATTAACGTCATTTACAGTGCGACACAAAAGAGTAGAAAACGGATGATAAAGGAACTACAATTTTTCATACAAAATTGTTACCATATTCAAGCACTTTACGTCAAAAATGTGGCAGTTGCGAAGGAAGTGGCGCCCTCATTTATTTTCTACTCTTTTATGTTGCACTGTAATAGTATAGATATGATATAATAATTATTGTGGCCTTGTGGTATAATGTGTAAGTATATATGCTTATTACTTACTTTGTAAATATTTTCAAGAATGGTATTAAAACCTGCTAAACATATTGTATACTTTTTGTTTATTTACATGTAGTATTTGTTAAGTATGGGGTTTATTATTATATAAATTACCGATTTCCAAATGAATTAAATGGCTCGCATTGTATGATGCTGATCGTATGTCCCGCCTCGCATGCACGGCGGGCATATCCGTTACCTACGCATTGGTTTCGTTTTCAACTCACCCGCAAATCGCCACTGTGATAAGGCTCCAAGTACAACTATACTTAGTTCAGAATGAGGTTGCTGTAGGTCATAAAATAATATCAGAACGTTTGGTTTAGTTTAGTTTCTCGCAATAAGGATTTAACCTTTTACCTCGGGAACTGGCCACCTATTGCCCTATTTTCGACAAGCATTGAAAGACGTATAGAACAATGTTGACAGAAGTGACTATTATAGGTGTTTAATGTCACCTTGTTACCAATTTTCACGACAATCATAAAACTATGTAACGAGAAATGATGTAATATTTATTTGGGCCGAATAAAATTATAAATTTCTTATTTTCGGAATAATATTAACAGTTTTTGGATGGATTTTTTAGATTCGCTTGGTAAGATAGTAAAATATATTAATTTATAACGTAACGTTTCCATTTAAAGTTTTTATTTATGCCGACAACAAACCTACCTACAGATTCTGTTCTACTTAAAATATACCACAATTAAATGTAACCTGAAAGGCTTAAAATAAAGTCCTGGCCGGTCCAAATCCATGAGACCTTCTGTGCATATTGATCCCTCTATCTACCTCGTAATCCTTTTAATTTTGTCAATCGCGTCCGTCAGCTAAGGCCTATTCGCAAATTCAACACAGATCGAAGGTATAGGCATTTATTATAAACTTGCTTTCCCCACAGATCTACATAAAAACACGCATGACAGGAAATCTGACCGCGTGCGCTCCTGGTACTTGCTCGAGCAGTACAAGAGCCTTGAGAACCACCAGTTAGATGCTGCGCAGAGGCTGAGGAACCGCTCACTTCAGGAACGCCTTCTTCACCAGGAGCTGACGGAGCGCCGCGGGCGCCGGCTGCTCTACGAACACTCAGACTCCGGCCACAGCGAACCTAGAGACAACTCTCTCCAAAGCCATCGCAGCCGTCTGAGCACCACGCACGACGATTTCTATGAGAGCTTCTGCGAAATTCACGACTTTGAATGTGGTAAGGAATTCGATAGCCACAGTCACAACTCTGATAACACCTACACGGAAGAGTTTAAGACTTTAGAGGATTTCCAAGATTATACGAGCTGCGCAGATAGCGTCCGCAGCGTGGTCGACGTGTCGGAAACGGGAGACACTAAAGTATCGAAGTTCGCGGAGAAGGGAGACTCGAGCAGGTCGCAGTCCGTGCAGAGGACCATCGCCGATAGCATCAAGCTGCATCTAGATACTGTCAAGGAGAACATGGTGAGCCTGGAGAGGTACACGCGGATGGGGGACGGAGACCTGAGCTCGGAGGAGAGCGTCAAGACCGCGCGGCGGCCGAAGCCCGACAAGATTCTGTATAAGAGCGTTCTTCTCCGCGACAATCAACTGTTCTGCTTGTGGTCCCGTCTGGTCACATTTGCCTATCATATTGTCCAACTAAATCATGGTAAGATTTTGTAGTAACCGTTAAATTCGAAGCGTAGGGTGGATAGGCGGTGTGGCAGCATTGTTCCGAAACAATTCGTTATTAAGACACATTCAATTTGAAAGAAGAACATAGTCCAATCTGAAGCGTAAAAAGTTAGCATTGCTGTGCTCTGTTACTGCATCATTTGACTTACGTATATAAATATTTATTAATGGCATGGGCTGCATTCCAGGCAACTGTTGTTACGACTACGGCTCGCAGCTTCTGACGGCCGTGCTCGCGTGCGACGCGCTGCGACGCGGCATCAACCGCATGTGTAAGAGAACCCTAACCCTGCTATTAGTGATAGATACGACTAACGGGTTCCATAAAGGGGAGTCATGAGATCACAAGCCCGTAATATTAACCGATGGTCAGCCCCCCTCCTGACTATTGCCATGCTACGGTAAAAGGTCGTATCTTACTATGTCATTCGTATAAAGATACGACCTTTTACCGTAATATGGCAGTATTGTGAGCCGGGACAAAAACTTGATTGATAGACCTTGCATGGTACCTAGATAAGGCGCCCCTGCTCCAGAGTGTTTTTAAACCGGGGGAAAAACTTGATGTAGCGCCCTCTCCTGATGCTACATTTGTGAAAATTTTGTCATCTAATATTAAATTTGGCCCTTAGATCCGGGTTGCTTAATTATAATTCGGGGGTAGAAAACCTAGGTACTTACGTTGTCGTCAATGTAACGAAATTATATTTAAAATGAATTGCTTATTGAATTTAATTTTAGGTGAATTTTTGCAGTCTTACGTCTCACCGATTAAATTTGCTAGCGAGAGTTCTGAAAACAGCTCGATTGTCAGCCTCAAAAAAATTAAAAAGAAAAAGCCATACGAGTCGAAAAAAAACCGGAATAATGCCAAATATAAGGTACAGAAACATAAGCTAATGCTTTATTTATTTCATGTTTCTGCTTGTGATTCTGGAATAAGTGGAACTGTGTTTAACAATACCGCAATTAAAAGGTAAATAGACTCTGAACAAACTAAAAAAAACGTTTAGTGCCGGCAGTCCCGCTACTGAATTACTGCTTTATTGAAGAGCGAGAGAGATGCCACAATATCATTTGTATTTGTTACTGTTTCAGATAAATTCGAGTTTTCATAAAGCTTACGTTACGAAAGGTTCCGAAGAAACATGTTATTCGGACCTACTGTGGCAGCATCATACAAGATACTCGTTTGAAAATAAAATGAGGAAACATAAGACATCAACCCAGTACTGCAATTACTGCAAAGAGGTTAGTAAAGCTTATTATTCGCTGGGTGCGAAGTAGGTGGTGGGGGAACCACGAATCGATCGCAGCGCGCGCCGTGGCCAAAAAAGGAACTTTCGTCAGACCAACTGTCACTTTTTACTAGAGAAATTAAGGCATCTAAAAATAAATAAATATGCGGCACGAAACCTGCAGCGTAGTTAAAGGCAAAAACAGTGATCACAAATTCAAAAACAGTAATCATAAATAAATAAATTTCCACAAGCAAGTTGGAAACGAGAACAACGAATTAAATGGATCAAGCGGAAAAAGTTAGTATAACCTATAGAACAACATTTTTAATATTATATCTTGTATGTTGTAGGGAGTAGCATGTTTATGCGTTTATTTTCTTTTACATTTTGGACATGTTGAGCAAAAACGAATTGTTTCCCATTTTATTGTAGTTTGGGATTTGAAAGCGTTGTTGTGTTTGATTGAGCAGAATCCAGTTATAATAATTAATTTGGCCATGTTTAACTGAAAAAACAAAATAATCTGTATTATTACGAAAATACAGTAATAAATGATCGGTTGCATTATGCATGAAATGCGTTTTTCGGTTAAATTTGTTTGTTTTGTAACTTACTTCTCGTGAAGACAACCATGAAAAGGTCCGTGTGAATTACATCTGAAAGTCATCGATTTTGCTATTTTAGACGGGAAATAAAGAAGGTCAACGTTTCATCGACACTATAGATTAACATAATCTAATAAAATGAAAGAAAATTACGATATTTCATTGAAATTATTTGTTTGTTTACTTACTATTCGTAAAGACAGTCAGCCATTTGACATTAAAAAGCCCGCCGTAATTGTAACCGCTAGTTGTCGCTGTCATCGCGCACCCAGCGAATATCGATAATAGAAAAAACAAATACATTTATATTCGTGAGCATAAAACATACTAGAGTACATCATAATTATTAATTAGTGTGACAAAAATAATGCTATATAATTGTTACTCTTCGCCCTTATTGCGTACCTAAAGTAATATTAATTGGGAATGATTGATTTTTTTCCAAAATCGAGAATTTTTGAATATGCACGAATATTGGATTTTGATCCCGGTGACCGCGAACAAGCGACCTTAAGCAGGTCCGGAACCCTTCGTCTTTGTTGGTATAGGATCCTGACCACATATTAAGGCCGTCTTTTTGCATTTTTTTACGGACATATTTTTTTACTCATTGCAGCACAAATGAGGTTTGAACGCAAGATTTTTTTTTATCTCACAGACGAAGGGTTAAAGGGCCAGGGCCCCTAGGCACTTGGCATTTGGGGCCCTCTCCCCTAAGAGAACATAAGTACCTACGGTATAAGTCCTGCTGCTGGGACTGGGGCCCCTAGGCTGGCTGGATCCTAGCCTCGGGCCTTGTCGGCCTAGGGATAAATGCGGCACTGACCCTAAGACATCGATCGGTTACACGTTCGGACTAGCGTCAGTTCAGTCCATCATAATGGACTGTCAGTTTACTGTTATTCATTCATTTTCACCATATTTTCACTAGTCCGGGCCGTCAGACTGTTAGTTCGAAGGGGTTACACGATCATTATGACCAGATGGTTGGACCGAAACAGACGCCATACTGACGGACAGCCACGACTTTCAGCGGGTTAGTGAGAGACTCGAGCGCGGCGTACACGCGCGGAGACACGTACACCGCCGTTGCCGCTAAGACAGTGCCGTATTTACCCCAAGGCCCGAGCCTAGGGGCCCAGTCCCAGAAGCAGGACTGGCGCCATAATAATACAGATAATAATGTTCTCCTTATAGGGGAGGGAGCCTCAAATGCCAAGTGCCTAGGTGCCCTGGCCCTCTAAGTCCAAAGGCCGTGAGCGCGTAGCCGCTGTCTATGAGCCTGTCGCCAAGCAACTGCTTTCAATGCGACTTAGTCGAGGCACCCATAGAAAGCAAATGGTCACGGTCGCGAAGACCTGAATGCCATCATCAGTTGCTTTATTTTGTGCGCAGTGTCCTAGAGCAGAGTCCGGCACGAGCGACACGCTCTGGCCGCGGGAGTTCGACGACAGCGACGAGCGACAGCGACGCCACAGGGTCGTGACGCCCATGCGCGAGCTCGCCAGATATCTGGCCGACATCGAAGACTTTGGATACGGATAATATTGAAAATTACATCAGACTTTACCAACGTATTAGTGTTTATTGTAAATTCGAAATCGTATCGTTGATCGAATAGATTAGTAGTTTATGGAACTGTTACACTCTTGTGATCCTATAATGAAACTCGCCTTCAACTCGTTTCATAAAACCACATTCGTATTTTAAGACCTTGTTATGTACAGTTGCATACACTACTTTATCTACACATAATATTCATTCATCATTATCATTAGATGTTCCTTTATGAAGATATGAAACACTCAGTCCGCGGAGCAGAGGAATACATGAGGCGACCGAGCGCCGCGGCGGGCGTGCTCACCTTAAGGGTGAGTTTCCACTCAAGCGGAGCGGAGACGTGCGGGATCGACCAATCATAAAGTGAAGCAAAGCTGATATACAGTTTTCAACTCAGGTGATTGATCGATTCCACGCGTCTCCGCTCCGCCTTCAGTGGAGACGCACCCTAACAGTATCATATTTGGTACTCTAAAATGTACGACGCGTCGTCCACTACTAATATATTTTTTTGAAATGAAACCTAGTAAATATGACATAGGGCTTAAATTTCAATATTTGGCATATAATCGAGTCGCCGTTGAGTTGTTATAATGTGCAAAGACCTTTAAGGTGGGCATGCCGAAGATATGTTACGAAATAACATCTTTGATTTTGGTCGCTGCCAAGTACGCTTAGCTTATATATGATTTTTACAATGTTCTTACCGTTTACCTAAATACTTATACTATAAAGTTTACCTAAACCGCGCTTATATCGCAATAATAATAATTATTGTGTTCTCAGAACGAAATAAATACCAACACTAGATGTTGGGTGGATTCATGAGGGTTTGATAAATACACCTATCGTTATGAATACACTGGCGAATAACCTCGTGTCGTTTTAAAAAGAAAACAAAATATTTTCATCAAGCTAATATTTATTTTTATTCGTTATCATAATAATTATAATATTTAATAAGCGTGCTCTGGACGCGGCTTTACGATTCATTACCACCTTCAAGTGTGGCAATATTACGATACATTACCACCATCAATTGTGGCAACATTATCAAATCATTGGAAACGTGCACCCAAGTCGGTCCCTTACACACTGAACACTTTTTAGGGTATTTAAGTGAGACTACACTTAATTTTTAGTTTTAAGTTACAACAAGTTAATATCGCCTGGTGACAATCAAAACTCACTAAAATTTCTGTCACTTCTCTTCAAAACCTCTTATCTAGTTTGTAGATTCAATATCAATCTAGCTTTTTATTTTAAGTCGATAATTGTTACTTAGTGAGAGTTTTGGTTATATATATCAAGAATCAAATGAGCGCACCTTACATTTATGGCAGTACTTTATACACAGAAAAGCAGACTATAGAAGCGATTTCAGAACGTTTTTGTTAAAAAAAGAGAATTATTTTCCTTAGAAACAATAATTGCTGAGTGTGTTAACTATTTTATTGTTCCGAGATTATGATTATAATTTTCTGCTAGGAAGGTTGCCGCCGGCTACCTGTTCTTGATAAAATGGCAGAATTGCCACAGTTGATAGCGTGATGAATGATGATTGATGAAGCTGACAACAACAATGTCCAAATATTCGTACCCAAAGGGTAAAAACGGGACCCTATTACTGAGACTTAGCTGTCCGTCCGTCCGTCCGTCCGTCTGTCACCAGGTTGAACGGTGATAGCTAGACAGTTGAAATTTTCACAGATGATGTATTTCTATTGCCGGTATAACAACAAATACTAAAAAGAAAATAAAATAAATATTTAAGGGGGCTCCCATACAACAACTTGTTATAGATTAAGGTACGGAACCTTTCATGCGCGAGTCGGACTCGCACTTGCCCAATTTTTGACTGTAGTCGGGTTGGTTCTGGTACTTTGGACGTCCAGCTATCCATGTACCAAGATTGGTTAAAATCCGTCCAACCGTATCGGCGAGGACAGATTTTTTCTATCTTTTTATGTTTAGTTATGTTGTCAGCTTCATCTACTACAGGCCAGCCGTTTAACTACAGTGGGGGTGATGGGTAGATGATACATTAGCAAACATTCGTAGGTAGCCCACCAGTAGGACATTCGTCATCTTGCAATACGGTAGATGACAGCTCAAATCAGCTCCTCTTTATGACATGTCAAAAACGATCTGTCAGTGTGAAGTTTCTATGATGATACTGGCTTGTGACGCCATAAAAATTAGTAGTCAGAACACTTCTTCTTTTAGGTTTTGTAAAATTAGAAATAGTAGAACATCCAAAAGTTGGTGTTAGTTCATTTGCTTCCGCGTATTTTTGAATGTGTGTATAGTGGTTTCAATAACATAATTTATTTTCACTATAGGCAAATAGCGTATTTAAGTGCAGTTAGGACCACGGATACACCGTGATGCCTAGTTCCTTCAGTGCATTATATTTGAAAGTTAAGAGAAGCACACCCTTAAAGCCTTTTATGGTTTGACATGTCCATAACAGCTTTAAATTAAATGTATGAAACATGTAATGTCTAATTATTTTTAATGTGGATACATCAGTTTTTTTAATTGTCCCATTGATACAAAGATCAAGCTAAGGTGTAAAGCTTTCCAAATAAACAATGCAAATATCGACACACAAAGCACAAGGAATAATTCGAGAGGTTATTTGGCGTTAGGGTGGTGGAAAGGTTAAAACGTTGGACCGGTAATCCAGAGGTATCCGGTTCGATTCCCGGTCTCTTCCGCCAGGTAACGTTTTTAAATTTTTCTTTGTGCTTTGATCTTTGTATCAATAGCTTTCAATATTTTTTTTATAAACTAATTAAAATGTTATTTTACGCGGCTCAGACTCAGTTAATTGACTGGCCTGTAGCCACCCCTGTCCTTAACGATACGACTCACATCCGGGATCCTTACGCGGGGGTTGCCTATGTACGATAAATAACCATATAAAATTGACCATCAACCCTTGCCAGTTGACCTTGGTCTTTTCGCCCAGTTGCACAAACGACCATTAGTTATAATGATTCAGAAGGCGGTACTCCTGGACACGCGCATCGTCAGGAGGTTCCTCTCTGCAGCCCGACACCACCGGTAGCCTGGGCCCTGCCCCGCTGCCGGCGGCACCCTAGCTTAGGTTTTTTTATAATGTGTTTATATTTGTAATGAATTTTTCATATAAATCGATTATAAAAAAAAAAAACCTAGCCTAAGGATAAAGACAAATAAATGGAATAATATATTATATGTTTATTACGCGCTGGCTGATTTGAACATGGAGACTGATACTAAGTAGTTGAAAACAAAATCGAATTAAATGGGCGTCTGTGCTACTGAGTATTTAAAAAAAAACGTTTAAAAAATACCAGTAAAATAAATTCTTCCAAGTCACAACCAGCGGAAAAGTAAAAGTAAGTAGAAATCTTAAGTTTAATAAAATCACAAACAACAGTAGATGATTAAGCCTAAACACGATGCGTGTTTAAAGTATGATATTTCTCTCATGAGTGATTATTTGAGTGTTTTAACCGCCTCTTTAATGTCCGCAATATCGACTACCTCCGTATGAAATGAGGCGCCATAATCGGTTGTTTTTTAGAATTCTAATCAGAATGTTGATTGCTTTTACGATTTGGCCAATATTGTTGCTGATTTGACGACGCGTTTGGCTCGGTTTGTAGACACCTGCCTACTGAGCCGGCGGTCCCGGGTTCGAATCCCGGCCGGGGCAAATATTTGCGTGATGAACTCGAATATTTGTGCTTGGGTCATGGTTGTTCTATGTATTTAAGTATAGTACATTTATCTATATAAGTACGTACATCGTCGTCTAGTACCCAATAACACAAGCCTTCTTGAGCTTCATTTGGGACTAGATAGATCGATTTGTGTGAGTTTGTCCGATATTTATTATTATTGATTTATTATTGTAGACATATTAATGAGGCGGTTAAAAAACTCAAATAATTACCCTCGTGTTGTCTCGCCCGCCTGCACCTCTCTCTAGCACAACTGGGTCACGAGACCCTTTCTCGCGCGAGAATTTTTTCTCGACCTCTTTTTTTGCTGTACTGTGAGAAAGTGGCGACTGAGAAGAAAACTGAGAGGTTCTTATCTGGATCGCCTAAGAGCGAGTGAGATAGGTATAAAACGCGAATCGTATTCTGACTGCTCACTCTCTGAAAGCTGATAGAATGTCATTCGGATTTAGAACTGTCTCGCTCGCTCTTAGACATTTTTTCTTGGTTACACACGGCAAATTTTTACAGCGATATAGGCGCTGGACACGACAAATGTAGCGTGTGTTATTTAAATATTACGTTCAGCACTATGTTGCGCGACAAATGTTACCTGTCACTTTCCTTTCAATACGGTCCGAGCAAGACAAGCGATGCCCAGTCGCGCGACAAGCGAAGACACGGCAAAATATGCTAGCCTTGCACCTCTAATGCGACTATTTCTCGCGCGGAATAATTGCCTGTCTCTTTCTGTGCAGTAATGTGAGAGTGTGACGGGTAGCGCTATGTCGCACGACAAGAGTCGTTATGAATAGTTGTGCTACTGTTTGTTAGCACAACTATTCATAACGACTGCTGTTTGGTACTGAGAGTTGATATTACGAGTAAGACTTTCTCGTCTGTCCCTTTCATTTTCTTACGTTCGGCGGACGTATTTCATGAGACACGCACCATGTAAAGACTTAATATTACAATAAATAAGTAGCCACAAGCACTGAGTACTGGAAGATTAACCCTAGCACTACACTACTCGCGAAGTTAGACGAACTTGGTTTTCGCGGCTAAGTGCCTCTCACACTATCATATTCGCCCAACCTCGGTCAAGTTCGCGAGTAGTGCGGTGCCGGGGTTACAAATAGCAGTCGTTGTGAAAGTAACTACGATGTTGAGAACTGAATCAGTTTTACCGAATAGCAATCAAATAAGTATAACTAATAGAAATGATGCAACTATTAAATTCGGTTAATATTACAGCTTTTCATGCAATAAATAGTCAATTTAAGTTAAAATGTTGTTCTTTGAAATGTAAGATTGATCTGTGACATAAATCTATTTTGTTTGATTAAATTGATAAATACCACTCGTTTCGAGAATGACTAGTACTTTTTTTATTCCCTGTATTACCGAATTTTTGATTTCAGTATCAGTAGTGGCTACTGTGAAATAATTTATCAAATAATCCAAAATCGTAGTTACTTTGATAAAATAATAATATCCGTTCTTACGTAAATATATAACAACGGATTTCAGTTTGGAGTGATTGCTATTTTTTTGTTTCACTGGTTCCGAGGACTAGTTGTCGGGCGGGTTGTCGAAGTAGTCTATCTTGGGGCGCGCCGGCTGTTGTTGTAGTTGTTGTTGTTGTTGTTGCTGTTGTTGTTGTTGTTGTTGTTGTTGTTGTTGTTGTTGGTCAGCCTTCTGCGCGCGCGCGGCCCACGCGTTGGTGGATGTCAGCGTCGCCCAGCCGCTCGTTGATCTGATTTGTTATAAGATACATTTATCATATTAAAGATGTTGAAGTCAAGGAGTTTATTGAACCCAATGGATACTAGTTCGAATGCGGATTCATAATGTATATAATAAAAATGTTTATAAAATTATTATTTTTCTTTCTATTAATCGACAAGTTGTTCGTTTGCTATTTCAAAAACGTACTAGATTATTGCACCTAATTACTAACAACACTATTTTCTTGAGTTTCCGATCCCTCTGTGGATCCACCTCACAGATTGACATCCGAAGCATGCACACTTACGAGAACAAAAATATCTGAACACGACTTTATGCTCCCGACAATAGGGTCGTGTTCAGATGTTTTTGTTCTCGTAAGTGTGTAGATGTAAATGAACTCGACTGTACTATCCGATCCGGACGATGAGATCTCGGGACCCATCCAAGCGACGGTCGCCGCGGCTCAGCGTAATTCCCGCCGGCGACGTCCTCAGTTCGCGTTTTTCTCTGCATCATAGCCCGTCTCTCTTTCCCTCTCCTCTCGCCCTAATTCAGGCTGACCAGTTTCCGGCTATTCACGACGAAGACACAGTTCAAGGCATTACTCACTTGGCAGTGGAGGTGGCGCTGGAGGCGGCGACGGGCGGCGCGCGCAGCACGGGCCCCGGCACCCTGCGCTTGCCGGTCTCGCGCGCCAGCACCTCCAGCACGCTCATGGCGGGCAGCCAGGACTGCAAACAAAATTCTAAATGTTATTCATTTATCACAGGTTGTATATAGATTCAGTGTTGTGCTCGAGCCCCTGAGCTACCGCGCGTTACGCACATCGCGCGAAATTAAGCCGTATAATCCGCCGAAGCGATGTGAGCCTGTACACCAGAACAACAGCAGGAATTACCAGTATTTTTATTGCTATGAAAATTTATTTATTTATTTATTTTAGGAGAACCAACAGCTAATACACTAAATATAGAAACTTAAATAGAAATACAGAGCCAATTACAGGAACTCACAAATAGTTGCTGTACATGAAACATACACTTAAGTAAACAGCGCACATCGATGTACCGACGCGCACTTGCAGCAAACATATGTAGGTAAAAACTATGAACATTCGTTAATCTACAAACTTAAACTTTTAAACCTTAACTTTTAGAGCCTTGATGGGCCGACAAACTAAGTACCTACCTAATACACAATAACAATACTGCACAACATGTTATAAAAATCACTCAATCAAAAAACACATTAGCTAAATTTCGCCTCACGGAAGGAATTACACAATTAAATATATCAATATCATGCTCTTTCGTCGTATTATTCAAATGGCGACTAGCGCGGTTAAGGAAACTATTCCGTCTGTAATAAGATGATGTACGCCTCATTGAGATAGGGGGGAAGTGCCTTTTGGACCGAGAAGGAGTCACAAACGATAATTCCTTGAGCAGTTCGGGACAGTCAATGCCGCCAGTTGTGATTTTAAGCAAATAGGTAATATCGGCTATTTCACGGCGCTTATATAACGGGATCAGATGGTGTTTTTTACAAATATTTAGGTGATTGGATGAATTATAAGGGAATTTTAGTTTGCCATATAGATATTTGTGCAGTGGTCGGCGACGTACCTTCTCCCGGTCGGCGGTGGCGACGACGTTGCGGTTGGGCTCGGCGTCGTAGGCGACGCTCTCGCAGCCGAACTGCTCGCACATCTCGTGGATGAACTGCCGCTTCTGCCAGTTGCACGACGGGAACGAGTGCGCGCGCGTCTTTTGCTTCGACTGCGAAATAAACAACATTTTACCATCCGCATTTACGAATCGGAGAGTTGTTATTATGTATATAGAAAAAACCAGATGGCCGGGATTATATTTGAAGTAAACTAACTATAGAGGGTTGTGTCTTGAACAATGTGCCAATTTACGGTTTAGAAGCCGCTGCTGTGTGTTTTTTTTGGAAAACTAATTTCTGACAAATTTTAATGGGAATATAACTTTCGGGCAATCCAACTTAATGGGAATCCAACTTAGTGATCCAAAGGCTCAATGGCACTAGTAAAACTATTATAAACAGTAAAATTACCAGACTTGCGGCTGTCTGAATTTTTTTCGTCAGCCTGACATTAGACCATTACCTGAACTTTTCTACATTCGTTAAAATGCACGCTGCACGAGGTCATTGAGCGCGTCGTGCACCTGGCGCGCGAAGCCGGGCTCGCGCGCCGCCAGCGCGCGCACGTGCTCGCTGTAGCGCGGCGCCAGCTTGTTGCCGGCACTTGTACCTACTCGTGTAGTGTAGGACGGTACCTTCTTGGCGCGCTGCACGAGGTCGGTGAGCGCGTCGTGCACCTGGCGCGCGAAGCCGGGCTCGCGCGCCGCCAGCGCGCGCACGTGCTCGCTGTAGCGCGGCGCCAGCTTGTTGCCGGCACTTGTACCTACTCGTGTAGTGTAGGACGGTACCTTCTTGGCGCGCTGCACGAGGTCGGTGAGCGCGTCGTGCACCTGGCGCGCGAAGCCGGGCTCGCGCGCCGCCAGCGCGCGCACGTGCTCGCTGTAGCGCGGCGCCAGCTTGTTGCCGGCACTTGTACCTACTCGTGTAGTGTAGGACGGTACCTTCTTGGCGCGCTGCACGAGGTCGGTGAGCGCGTCGTGCACCTGGCGCGCGAAGCCGGGCTCGCGCGCCGCCAGCGCGCGCACGTGCTCGCTGTAGCGCGGCGCCAGCTTGTTGCCGGCACTTGTACCTACTCGTGTAGTGTAGGACGGTACCTTCTTGGCGCGCTGCACGAGGTCGGTGAGCGCGTCGTGCACCTGGCGCGCGAAGCCGGGCTCGCGCGCCGCCAGCGCGCGCACGTGCTCGCTGTAGCGCGGCGCCAGCTTGTTGCCGGCACTTGTACCTACTCGTGTAGTGTAGGACGGTACCTTCTTGGCGCGCTGCACGAGGTCGGTGAGCGCGTCGTGCACCTGGCGCGCGAAGCCGGGCTCGCGCGCCGCCAGCGCGCGCACGTGCTCGCTGTAGCGCGGCGCCAGCTTGTTGCCGGCACTTGTACCTACTCGTGTAGTGTAGGACGGTACCTTCTTGGCGCGCTGCACGAGGTCGGTGAGCGCGTCATGCACCTGGCGCGCGAAGCCGGGCTCGCGCGCCGCCAGCGCGCGCACGTGCTCGCTGTAGCGCGGCGCCAGCTTGTTGCCGGCACTTGTACCTACTCGTGTAGTGTAGGACGGTACCTTCTTGGCGCGCTGCACGAGGTCGGTGAGCGCGTCGTGCACCTGGCGCGCGAAGCCGGGCTCGCGCGCCGCCAGCGCGCGCACGTGCTCGCTGTAGCGCGGCGCCAGCTTGTTGCCGGCACTTGTACCTACTCGTGTAGTGTAGGACGGTACCTTCTTGGCGCGCTGCACGAGGTCGGTGAGCGCGTCGTGCACCTGGCGCGCGAAGCCGGGCTCGCGCGCCGCCAGCGCGCGCACGTGCTCGCTGTAGCGCGGCGCCAGCTTGTTGCCGGCACTTGTACCTACTCGTGTAGTGTAGGACGGTACCTTCTTGGCGCGCTGCACGAGGTCGGTGAGCGCGTCGTGCACCTGGCGCGCGAAGCCGGGCTCGCGCGCCGCCAGCGCGCGCACGTGCTCGCTGTAGCGCGGCGCCAGCTTGTTGCCGGCACTTGTACCTACTCGTGTAGTGTAGGACGGTACCTTCTTGGCGCGCTGCACGAGGTCGGTGAGCGCGTCGTGCACCTGGCGCGCGAAGCCGGGCTCGCGCGCCGCCAGCGCGCGCACGTGCTCGCTGTAGCGCGGCGCCAGCTTGTTGCCGGCACTTGTACCTACTCGTGTAGTGTAGGACGGTACCTTCTTGGCGCGCTGCACGAGGTCGGTGAGCGCGTCGTGCACCTGGCGCGCGAAGCCGGGCTCGCGCGCCGCCAGCGCGCGCACGTGCTCGCTGTAGCGCGGCGCCAGCTTGTTGCCGGCACTTGTACCTACTCGTGTAGTGTAGGACGGTACCTTCTTGGCGCGCTGCACGAGGTCGGTGAGCGCGTCATGCACCTGGCGCGCGAAGCCGGGCTCGCGCGCCGCCAGCGCGCGCACGTGCTCGCTGTAGCGCGGCGCCAGCTTGTTGCCGGCACTTGTACCTACTCGTGTAGTGTAGGACGGTACCTTCTTGGCGCGCTGCACGAGGTCGGTGAGCGCGTCGTGCACCTGGCGCGCGAAGCCGGGCTCGCGCGCCGCCAGCGCGCGCACGTGCTCGCTGTAGCGCGGCGCCAGCTTGTTGCCGGCACTTGTACCTACTCGTGTAGTGTAGGACGGTACCTTCTTGGCGCGCTGCACGAGGTCGGTGAGCGCGTCGTGCACCTGGCGCGCGAAGCCGGGCTCGCGCGCCGCCAGCGCGCGCACGTGCTCGCTGTAGCGCGGCGCCAGCTTGTTGCCGGCACTTGTACCTACTCGTGTAGTGTAGGACGGTACCTTCTTGGCGCGCTGCACGAGGTCGGTGAGCGCGTCGTGCACCTGGCGCGCGAAGCCGGGCTCGCGCGCCGCCAGCGCGCGCACGTGCTCGCTGTAGCGCGGCGCCAGCTTGTTGCCGGCACTTGTACCTACTCGTGTAGTGTAGGACGGTACCTTCTTGGCGCGCTGCACGAGGTCGGTGAGCGCGTCGTGCACCTGGCGCGCGAAGCCGGGCTCGCGCGCCGCCAGCGCGCGCACGTGCTCGCTGTAGCGCGGCGCCAGCTTGTTGCCGGCACTTGTACCTACTCGTGTAGTGTAGGACGGTACCTTCTTGGCGCGCTGCACGAGGTCGGTGAGCGCGTCGTGCACCTGGCGCGCGAAGCCGGGCTCGCGCGCCGCCAGCGCGCGCACGTGCTCGCTGTAGCGCGGCGCCAGCTTGTTGCCGGCACTTGTACCTACTCGTGTAGTGTAGGACGGTACCTTCTTGGCGCGCTGCACGAGGTCGGTGAGCGCGTCGTGCACCTGGCGCGCGAAGCCGGGCTCGCGCGCCGCCAGCGCGCGCACGTGCTCGCTGTAGCGCGGCGCCAGCTTGTTGCCGGCACTTGTACCTACTCGTGTAGTGTAGGACGGTACCTTCTTGGCGCGCTGCACGAGGTCGGTGAGCGCGTCGTGCACCTGGCGCGCGAAGCCGGGCTCGCGCGCCGCCAGCGCGCGCACGTGCTCGCTGTAGCGCGGCGCCAGCTTGTTGCCGGCACTTGTACCTACTCGTGTAGTGTAGGACGGTACCTTCTTGGCGCGCTGCACGAGGTCGGTGAGCGCGTCGTGCACCTGGCGCGCGAAGCCGGGCTCGCGCGCCGCCAGCGCGCGCACGTGCTCGCTGTAGCGCGGCGCCAGCTTGTTGCCGGCACTTGTACCTACTCGTGTAGTGTAGGACGGTACCTTCTTGGCGCGCTGCACGAGGTCGGTGAGCGCGTCGTGCACCTGGCGCGCGAAGCCGGGCTCGCGCGCCGCCAGCGCGCGCACGTGCTCGCTGTAGCGCGGCGCCAGCTTGTTGCCGGCACTTGTACCTACTCGTGTAGTGTAGGACGGTACCTTCTTGGCGCGCTGCACGAGGTCGGTGAGCGCGTCGTGCACCTGGCGCGCGAAGCCGGGCTCGCGCGCCGCCAGCGCGCGCACGTGCTCGCTGTAGCGCGGCGCCAGCTTGGCCGACACGTCGGGGTTGCGGATCTGTAGCGCGAGCGCGAGGCGGCGAGTGCGCGCTTCCACGCGGCATTCGTCGTCGCATTCCAACCTGACGAACAATCAAATTAACTAATAATCTAATCAAATACTGTTATTAGAGGCTTCATTAAAATAAAATTTTAAGGCATAACATAACCCTTTTTTAATTCAGAGTTATTTGGTAAGCAATAAAGCTACCCTTGTCTCTATATCAAAAGTTGACGAACTTTGACATAAAGGCTGCTGGGCCTCTTTGCCAATCAACTTAATTCATAGGGAGGAGCCAAACCTTCAGACATAAATGTGTAGTTAGGTTAAAGCTTTTAAACTTAGCTAATAATGTAATGAAAACATAAATTATGGCGTGTGAAAGTATCATTATGAGTTTATTTCTGTCAACTTACGTCTTGAGCATGGCGCCGGGGCGCTGCACTTCGGACAGATCGACGGAGCCGCCCTCCTGCATCTTCGAGGCGGCCAGCGCACTCATTATTCTGTGAATGACAATTCCATTGTTAATATTCATGATATAAAAAGTGGCGAATAAGGGCACGTGGTCAACCTGCACCTCTAGTATTTGGGCCACGATTGTCGCAGAATAAGAGAAAAGTAGCCACAGCCATTATAGTGTAGTAATGTTGTTCTATTAAAAGTGAAAAACGCAATTTTCTTCGGGTGAAAATTTTCCTTTTGCCTTGATCACACATAGTACGGAAGTCTCTACTAATTTAGCTTTCATAGTAGGGTATTTCCAGGATAGATGCCCCAGTGGGATAGATGCTTAGATTTTTGAGATGAGTCGCCTATCCCCCACGGTAGGCACCTATTTAATTTAAAGGGGTCAAAAAAGTACAGTGAAATAGGTAATAGATTAAGAACCATGCGTATGATAACTGGCATTAGACGAATTGCTATAAAATGATGAAATATTCTCTGACGGATCACTTCGTTCCGAATTCGATCCTTCAAAGAAACTCCGAGCATTGCCCTTTCCATAGCTCTCTGTTACCGACACAGCTTACCGACATAGCTTACCGTATTAGCAATTTGAAGTGGCAGTGGGCTGGCCATATTATCCGAAGAACCGATAACCGGTGGGGTAAACGTGTTCTTGAGTGGAGACCGCGGATCGGCAAGCGTAGTGTGGGACGCCCTCAGGCTAGGTGGAGCGATGATCTGTGTAGAGTGGCTGGCAAAAGCTGGATGAGAGTAGCCGAGGATCGCTTACAATGGCGTGCAGTTGGAGAGGTCTACGTCCAGCAGTGGACAAGAATAGGCTGATGATGATGATGATGATGAAATATTGAATTATAAAGCTATTTCAAAAAGCGGGGCATCTATCCTGGAATGGCCCCATACTCACTTGGCCAGGTCCTTGGCGTTGTCGTAGCAGGCGCGCTCGGCAGCCCGCCGCCCGCACGGGCACGTGGCGCGCACCAGCTTGCGGCACGCCGCGCTGCTCGGACACGTGGCCCGGTCTCCGTCGCCGGAGTGGCACGGGGCTGCGCAGGGGTGGCCGCAGCTGGGGCGCTTCTCGTTACATGGCTGAGTGCACCTGGACGGAAAAGGAAATACACACACTTTGGTTAACTATGTTCACAAACTATAGATAACCTAATAAGTTTTCAGTTATACTGCTCTGTCAGACGCATAAACAGACAAAGTCATCGTAAATAATATCGACGTGTATGCTTGTACTCACTTGCCAGCGTCGCACGGCCCCTTGTGGCAGGTCTTCTGGCAGGAGTGCTTGCCGCACGGCAGGGGCTTGCCGCACGGTAACCCGCACGAGAACTCCTCTTGCGAGCAGGGAATCGTTTTGCGCTCCTGTAAAACATTCGTATTGTAAATTTTTTGCGCTTTATAAGATTTAGCTGTAAGAGAAACTTTGCTATAGTCGTAACGATACAGTCAAGGAAATTTAAACACTCGTTCTGGTCACAATCAGACTCCCGTGGCCGGCGGCACGGCGCGGAGCAGGCGGGGCGCTCGGCATCATGTTACCTCGTGACCGCCGTGGCAGCGCTTGGCGGTGAGCACGACGCAGGGCGGACAGGGCCCGGCGTGGCACGCGTGCAGCGCGGGGTGCGCACACTCGCGCGGCCGGCGGCACGGCGCGGAGCAGGCGGGGCGCTCGGCATCATGTTACCTCGTGACCGCCGTGGCAGCGCTTGGCGGTGAGCACGACGCAGGGCGGACAGGGCCCGGCGTGGCACGCGTGCAGCGCGGGGTGCGCACACTCGCGCGGCCGGCGGCACGGCGCGGAGCAGGCGGGGCGCTTGGCTCCGCACGGCACAGGCGGGAGGATCACCTCCGCACCGCACTCGCAGGTTAACTCCTCGAAACCTGTAACGGCAGCATAAGTTTACATTTCAAAAGCATCTTCGTCAACGTAAGTCACCCAAAGGCATTATAAATGGCATTAACACAGACGATACGGGTGTTAAAACACCACTTAAAATCACACTATTTATTGAAAAAGTAATAGCGAACATACAACAGAAACACAACAACGTAAAATTTTCACATGTCAAAAACTTCTTTTGTTTTTTGTTCTTTTTTGTTAGCGCGTTTTCGGGTGGCCAGTACGTGGTTTAGAAAGAAATGTATGCAGAGGTTTTTAAGTGTTCAAATCTATGTACATTAACAAACATGCCGCGGCCCAAGGACTACTGTGGTCCTTTTTATATCGCGAAAAGAACAAAAACACATTTTATATTGAATACATAACAAATACAAGATAACAGTAGCATAGATTTACAAATTAATAGCTAGGTTCCGAAGTATCAAGAGGCAACGGGCACAGTTTAGTCACGGGTCTTTTAAATATATTGTCTTTAAACTGCAAGGAAACTACGCGTGTTATGCCGTCAGCGCCGGGATGCTTCGCCACCACTCTGCCCAAAAGCCATTTTCCCGGAGGTAAGCGGTCATTCTTCACTAAGACAACTGTACCAACATCAAGATCGGGTTGATTTTGGGACCACTTGTATCTATGTTGCAACATAGTGAGGTACTCGGATTGCCAACGATGCCACAGTGCTTGTACCGTACGTTGTACCTTTTGCCACCGATCTAAACAATTAAGTTTAGTATCAACAATACTGTCTTCGGGAACGGAAATTGGGGTTTCTCCTATCAAAAAATGCCCTGGGGTTAAAGGTAGTTCGTCAATGGCTGAGTTGATTAAGGTAAGTGGCCGTGAGTTAACACAAGCTTCCACTTGTGTGAGAAGGGTGTTAAACTCTTCGAATGTTAAGCAGGTCTCACCAATAACGCGTTTTATATGTCCCTTTACGGACTTGACTCCAGCTTCCCACAGTCCCCCAAAATGAGGTGCACTCGGTGGTATAAAATGCCACGTAGTGCTGTCGTTAGCCAATAGTTGGGCAATTTCTTCAACAACAGAAGATTTGCTGTTTTTAAACGCAATATCTAATTCCTTAGATGCACCCACAAAATTGGTCCCACAATCACTCCAGATATCTTTACAATGCCCACGTCGAGCTGTGAAACGTTTGAAGGCTGCTAGGAAAGCGGCACTGGATAAAGAACTCACCAGTTCTAGGTGAATGGCTTTTGTGACCATACAAAGGAAAACGCTTATATATACTTTACAAGTTCTTGTACATCTACCAGAGTACAGTTTAAGTGTGAATGGACCACAGAAATCAACACCGCTTGTCAAAAAAGGGCGTGAAGGTTTAACTCTGCACTGTGGTAAATTTCCCCTTAACGGAGTTAATGTTTTTGCCATCTGTTTGAAACAAGGTTTGCATAACCTTATAATTTTCTCTACCAAATTTTTTGCACCAATAATCCAATATTTTTGTTGAACAATATTTAACGTTAAGCTATTCCTACCATGTAATGTTCTCAAATGTGCATCAGTTACTATAAATTTTGCAAGATTACAGCTGTGATGAAGGATCACAGGAGACTTCATATCATAAGGTATTTGAGCATTAGCAAGACGTCCACCAACTCTGATTATTTTATCATCATCAAGGATCGGATATAGAGAATGAATTTTGCTACTTTTAGGAATAGGTTTATGTTGGCTTAACAAATTTAATTCACTCTCAAATGAAATCGATTGGGACATCCTAATACACGTTTTCATTGCATTTTGAAGTTCATTGGTAGTAATATATCTTGGTTTCGGGTTACTATTTTTGAGAACTTTATCTTTACAAAGTCGTATAAAGCGAAAGCAATAGGCCGTCACGCGTATGAGTTTCAATAGACTCGAATATCGATTTAAATACTTCGTAGTTTCATCGGGTTCACTGGTGCATACGTGACTGACTTTTGCTATCGGCTTAGCTTCAAGTGTGGTTTCCGATACAGTGAAGTTAGGGTAACTTATATCTACAGATTCTTTAAGAAATGCTGGACCTTCCCACCATAGTTGTGACTGCTCAAGATCAGCAGGACTGATACCACGACTCGCGGAGTCGGCCGGATTATCAGCAGACTTTATGTGATGCCACTGACCACTGTTCGTGACATTTAAGATTTCAGTGGTACGATTACCAACGAACGGTTTCCATGTATTGGGTGTTTTGCGAAGCCAGGCCAGAACTATGGTTGAATCCGTCCAAGCAAACACACAGTTGTCAGGAATGTTTAAGCTTATTTTGACAGTTTGAATCAGTTTTGCCAATAACACAGCACCACAAAGTTCAAGACGTGGCAATGAGATTTGTCGGACAGGAGCTACTTTAGTCCTGGCTGCTACCAAGTTAACTTTGATCTCATTGTCCGTAATAACTCTGAGGTAAACAACCGCCGCATATGCAGCACAAGAGGCATCACTAAAACCATGTAATTCCACTCTAACATTCGTGTTACAGGTTCCCAACCAACGTGGAAGCTGAATAGGTTTCATGTGTTCGAAATTTCTCATATAAGTGAGCCATTCAGCTTTCATGTCTTCGGGCAGTTCGTCATCCCATTCTAAGCCAGCTAGCCACAGTTTTTGTATGAAAATTTTCAGCAGAACTACACAGGGCGCTAGCCAGCCTTCTGGGTCAAACGTTTTCGCTATCGCAGATAGTACAGTTCTTTTAGAGATAACGTTTTTATCGTGAGGTAACTTAACTACCAGTTCGAATAGATCACTTTGGGGCTTCCAGGTGATGCCTAGAGCTTTCACTGAATCATCCATTATTATATTCACTGCACTTGGTAATACCCTTTGGGTATCAGGTATTTCATTCAACACTTTATCACTATTAGACGCCCACTTGTGTAAAACGAAACCTCCTCTTTGGAACAACTCGATTAGACGACCTTTCAACTTAATAGCTTCTTCTTCTGTAGATGAGCCCGTCATTAAGTCATCCATATACAGGTCAGTTTTCAGGAACTCCGCTTCAGGGAAGTCTACGCGTTCATCATCAGCAAGTTGATGCAATGTTTTAATTGCAAGGTAAGGAGCGCATGAACTGCCATATGTGACCGTCAATAAGCGGTATTCCTTTATAGGATCCTGCGGTGACTCGCGCCACAAGATTCTTTGGTAATCTGCGTCTTGTCTTGATATAAGTATCTGTCTATACATCTGCTGAATGTCTGCAACCAAGCAGTATTTGTGCTGTCTCCATCTTGTCACTAAATCTCTTATATCTTGTTGCAGAGGTGGACCGATCAGCAGCTCATCATTTAGTGAATTTCCATTTACTGGCTTAGCACTTCCGTCAAATACCACTCTTAGTTTAGTGGTCAGACTAGAATCCCTGAGAACCGCGTGATGAGGTAAGTAATAAGCTTTTTTGTCTTTTTGTTCAGTTTCAGGTACGACCTCCATGTGGCCGAGTGATTCATACTGCCGCATGAATTTAGCATATTCTTCTTGAAACTCAGTTTTGTGTCTAAATTTATTTTCCATCTGATGCAACCTATTTTCAGCTAAAGATCTAGAATCACCTAGATTTGGAGTATGTGCATCCTTAAAAGGTAACCGGACCTCGTATCTACCATCAGGGTTTCGAGTGTGAGTTTTCTTGTAATGCTCTTCGCACTGTATCTCGAGTTTCGACAAAGGTCGGGCGTTTAACGGATATTCGTCAATTTCCCAAAACTGTCTAAGTAGTTGATCCACTTCTACTTGTGTGTGCATGACAACTACATTGTGCGTGTGTGTGCCTGGCTCTGTAACGCGTCCAGATACTAACCAGCCAAGGCGTGAATTTAAAGCGATTAGTGATTCATGCTTTCTTAAACCGTCCAAAATGATGTGAGCATGCACGTCGGCACCCAATAAAACGTCTATAGATGCTGGTTTATGAAAGTGGGGATCTGCAAGGTCAGACAACTCAGACGACGGCCATGTGTCTGCAGGGAATTCTCTTGATGGTAGCAATGATGTGAGTCGCTTGAGGACGTACGCCTCAGCGGTGATTTTGTGTGAAGGATCTCCTACTGCGTGAAACTTTAGTTCGACCATAGACTTGGTTGTGAGTGTGGCACTAGATATTCCTGTGATTTTACCACAGACTGAGCTGCGCTCGAGGTTGAGTAATTGCGCGGCTGCCTCAGTGATAAAAGAGGCCTGTGAGCCCTGGTCAATCAGAGCCCTTAGAATAACAGTATCGTTATTCCTTGATTGAACTGCAATCTGTGCGGTTGCTAAGATAACTTGTTCACTTTGAATTTCAGCCTTAGCGACGACAGTGGATGTAGATTGGCTGGTTGCAGTCGAATCAGTTGGACGAGGATTGTTTTCTGGCACTGGTGTATTCTTGTTAGGGCTTGTGAAGTGCAACAGAGTGTGATGACGACGGTTACATCTCTTACAAGTAGTGCTCTGTCGACACGCATTAACGGAATGACCCTTAACAAGGCAATTAAAGCAGATGCCGCTTTTCTTTGCAAAATCCTGCCGCTGTGGAACATCTAGTAAAGCAAATTCTTTGCAGTGACATATGTAATGTTTCTGTGAGCAATAAGTGCATTCGCTATTTACTTCTGTGGCGTACGATTTCATAGTGTGAGTGGGTTTGTGCGATGTAGTGGTTTTAACTAAGTCATTTTTCTGCAGTGGGTCTTTTCTGTGGGTTACGTTTACCATTTCCATAGAACGGAAGCGACTTTCTAAGAACGACGATAGTTGGGCGAATGTCGATATGTCCTGTGATGATCCAAGAGACTGTTCCCAATTTTTGTGTGTGTCTAAATCTAGCTTGGATACAACTAAGTGCACGACTATCGCGTCCCACGTGGAGGTACTCACGCCGAGATTGTCTAAGGCATTAAGGCATTCTTTCGTAGTATCTAGGATATCTTTTAAGCCTCTATAACACTCTGTGCTCATCTTTTTTTGATTCATTAAGCGGCTGATTATCGTTGTAACAATCATACGTTTGTTATTATAGCGACTCTCTAGTGTGTTCCAAGCCTTTTCATAGTTAGCTTCCGTAAGTGCAAAATGTTTTAATAGCTGTTCAGCCTCACCCGATAAGCTTGTTTTTAAATAATGGTGCTTTTCAATTATTGAAATGTGCGTGTTGTTATGTACCAGTGACACAAACAAGTCTTTGAAGGTTGTCCATGCATCATAATTGCCTGAAAACTTCGGAATTGATATCGGCGGCAAATTAATTCTCACTTTAGGACTTTGGCAATCGTTCTGCGTATTTACAGTAACTGTATTTGTTTGTGATTTAGAAAATTCAAGCAAACAATCTGTTAATAAGCCCTTAAACTCCAGGTACACATCTTCAGTTGCCTCAAAAAGGCTGTTCGGATCCAACTCAATTTTTTCTAAATCGCTTGATGATACAGTTGTAGTAATTGTATCATGTATATTTTGAAATTTAGACCAATAACTTTCTAGCGTGTCCACTCGCGCTTGCAAATATCCTTGTGTGTATCGCGCTTTAGACGTCTTTTTAGTATTTGTATACAATTTCAAAATACGTTCCGATAACGACTTAAGTGATTCGCAAAGTTGAGCCATTGTTGTGAAAATACAGTTCTAGATCACTATTGAACGAGTCCAAATATCACTATACTGTCTATTGGAGTCTAAAAAGAAGTATATTCGTGCCGATTGTGACTTGTGACATGAAAAATACGAATTCGCCGTTCCAATTCAAAGTTTGTCATATAAATGTCCCGACTATTGAACCTAAAATGTTCGTAGCACACTTTAATGGTAATTTATATGTAGTGAAATGTCCAGTTACCACACGTGGAATAAATATAAATCACTTTTATAGCTGATATAACCTTTATTCTTAACATTACCAGCGGCGTCACTGATTGCCCTGAGTTGCTTGAGAACCTCTCATTCAATACTCCCCTTCGTTCTAAACGGCATTTTCCTCCCATATCTCTTAAATCTGCATCATCCAATTACAGACAAAATAGTTTTCTGACGCGTGCAAGTCGTAGCGTGAACAATTTAACGAAGGAACTGGATATCGACATATTTAACTGTAAAATTCCTTCTGTGAGACAAAGTTTGGTGACAAGGTGCTTTAACTAGGTGTGTTACATAGTCGTTCACCCGCCTGGGTTTAAAATATACTTTGCCATTTTTAGAGCTCGTGTAGTGTAGTGTATTGTTTTGTTTACCATTTTCTTCTCTTTTTTTTATACTTTTTCTATACAAGATGAGATGATGTGAAGTGATGAGTGTCGCACTTTAATTTAAGATTAGTTAAACTGTTTCTATCCGTGAGATCCTGTAATTGGCTTCCCTGCTTTCTATTATATTTAAGTTTACTCAAAATTGTTAAAGCGGTTGGTTCTCCTAAATAAAAAAAATAAAAAAATAAATAAATAAATAAAATAATGGTTTATATACAATAGTAGTTCGTATGAGTCCGCAGCTCTACTATAGCACCAAATCAAAGTCAATATTTACAGTCTAATCTTACCCACTCGCAGTATTTACACTAAATCACTAACACTACTTCGTTTATTTACACTATTTACAAATTTACATTCCAACTCGAAGGACCAAACATGTTAAAACATCACTTAACATCACACTATTTATTGAAAAAGTAATAGCGAACATACAACAGAAACACAACAACGTAAAATTTTCACATGTCAAAAACTTCTTTTGTTTTTTGTTCTTTTTTGTTAGCGCGTTTTCGGGTGGCCAGTACGTGGTTTAGAAAGAAATGTATGCAGAGGTTTTTAAGTGTTCAAATCTATGTACATTAACAAACAACGGGGGTGCCCTCTACACCGAGTAAGGCACCTCTATGTGTCGCGCTTGCATCACCGCCGCGTCCAACGATGTGGTGGAGTACGTCCACCGGAAGACTGGCTTCTCGCTGAGGGTGCACCAGCTGCAGTCCCGACCCTACGGGCACTTCAGCTCGTGCGGTGCGCGTGCCGCGGCCGCTGCAGGACACCATCGCAAGTGCAGACTTCTGGCTGTCGTGTCGAGGCAGTTCCGGGGCTATCCGCCGTATTCTACACCAGGTCAGACGATGCAACGGAGCCACGCCGTTATGTCACCTAAATCTAACTAGTTTTAAGTCTTGTTTATATCTAATATTGCAATTCACAGTGCCTTGGTACTGTTACTGTATTTCTATGTAGAAAGTTGTGATGGAGAAAGTGTATGACGGAACTCACTGGCTCTGGTGCAGGGCGCGCAATGCCCGGTGTGGCAGAATTGCTCGCAGCGATGCAACTGACAAGCAAGCATGCGGCCGCACACGACGCCGCAGCGGTGCGTCGTCGCCGCGCAGCACGACGCGCGACAGCGGTGCCGGCCGCACGACAGTTTCTGGATACAAATTATACGTAAGATAACAAGATTAACTAATAATAAGCAGGATATGCAGTCCCGGGAATTCGCAGACTGTCATACTAAAATTTCGCGGTGCATATTTACAATAGTCACAAATGAGGAAGTACTTAAAATAGTGTCAGAAAAAAGGAATTTGTTGAACACCGTAGAGAAGAGGAGAGGGAAGATTTTTGGTCACCTAATACGACACTTTTATAACCAACATCATAGCGATGTACTATTCCTGCATCTCTTTAGATTTTGCCTCAAATAATGACGCTTTTCCATAGCAAAAGAAAAATGTATACCATTTAAAATTTATAATAGAATAAGAGGTGCTCCCAACTTCGTCCGCGTATTTTTGTCTTTGCTGTAGTCGGGTACAAAGCATCCTGCAACCATCTTTGGACGTCCAGCTATCCCTGTATCAAAATTGGTTAAAAATTTACCAGCCGTTTCGACGTGATGAGAGGACAAAGGAAATTATGACCAATAGATGGCGCCCCTACAAAACAAAACGCGATCCTGCATCACGTTAAGATTTTTCCTAAAATATTTACAATAGTGTAGATAAAGCATATGTTGAAGCAATATGAAAACAAAATTAATTTAAATGTAAATTTAAGCTAAAAATGAAAATATTTAGATATAAAATGCTTGCTGTAATTACATTTGTAAGCATAGGATGTATGTGTGTGTGTATACTTACATATATAAATATATGTTGTGTTTACAAATGTAGTTAATTACCTTTAAATACCTATAGGTATGGAATACTTACCTAAATAGTTTAAGCTGAAAACAGTAATGTAAAGAAAGGGAGCTTATTTCTGCCAACAAACTGTTTTACAGTTGGGCAGAAGTTGTGTAATGTGTAGGAGTACTGTTACTATGAATAAATGTTTTTATTTATTTATTTATTTATTATTTATTAGGAGAACCAACAGCTACATACAATACATTGCTCTTAGAAATAGTTAATGGAAAGCCAATTACAGGTTCCCACCGGTAGTGACATTTTATACATATTTTATTTTTATTATTATTTATTTATTTTATTAACGAACGGGTGTACCTTGTTGCACTTCTTCTGGCAGAGCACGTTGTCCAGCATCTGGGGCAGCTCTTCGCACGGCACTTCACGGCTGGAGTGCCCGCAGCGGCACGGCAGGAGCGTCTTCTCCGGGCACACCGGGCACGCGCCTGCGCCGTTCGACACAACAATAAATAAATACATTTTATGAAACATGTAATGTCTCATTGTTTTATTTTAATGTGGGTACACCACAATTTTTATTTAAACCACGAAGAACCAGAGGTACCGGGTTCGATTCCCGGTCCCTTCCACCAGGTAGCTCCTTTTTAATTTTTTCTTTAAGCTTTGATCTTTGTATTCATGGTTTAAATAAATAAATAAACCTCACACAAGTCAACCTAGTCCCAAATTGGACGTATTTATGCAAAAGAGAACCAACTCACGTTAAACGTTTGTATTACTTTATGCTATAGTTATTCAATGTAAATGGATTTGATATACATAATATATGTGGACTAGTTCCCTTTAAGCTCATGAAGGCTTGTGTTATGGGTACTAGTCGATGATATACACACTTATATAGATGACGCGTTTGGCTCGGTTTGTAGACACCTGCCTACTGCGCCGGCGGTCCCGGGTTCGAATCCCGACCAGGGCAAATATTTGTGTGATGAACTGGAATATTTGTGCATAACATAATCCTTCTTGAGCTAAATTTGGAACTAGATCGATTTGTGTGAGGTTGTCAGATATTTATTATTATAGATGAATATATACTTAAATACATTGAACAACCGTGATTCAAGCACAAATATTCGAATTCATAGTGGAACCCGGGACCGCCAGCTCAGTAGCCAGCTGCTTTACCACTGCGCTAACCGCGTCGTCAAATAAATAAGTAAATAAAATAAAAATACAACTTTCCATATAACAGGCAGCTTATAAAAATACAACTTTCCATATCACAGGCAGCTTATAAAAACTTCGTAAGAAAATCACTATTGGATAAGGTAATAACTTTTGTAGTATGAAATATACTTTGTATCCTTGGCCATATTGCAGATATTTATGGTACTGATTTATTTTAATGGCAACCTATTTATTTTAATTTTAAGAGTAACCTTTAACCCCTCGTATTTCAAGCACAGACAAGTGCGGAACATATAAACCTTACGATAAAAAATCATTTATCTTTAATTCAAGTAGCAAATGTTTAACATTATCATACGAGGGGGTTAATGACGTACATTAAAAATTTAATCTTCATAAAAGAAAAGTGAGGTTTAAAAATTATGTGAGAAGAAAAAAACTGTAGCTTTCTCAGGTTGTATTTAAATAAAAATGCAAAAATAGAAGTGGCCCATGAGGGGATCGAACCCGCGACCTTCGCGTTATTAGCACGACGCTCTAACCAACTGAGCTAATGGGCCGATGAGCGAGCTGGCGAAATACGTCTTCAAGTTATTTTTGGCTCTGAGTCACTGATACCGATTACAGATATTGCAGTAATGAAGCCAACATTCTTACTGCATTGCATTAAAGTCCAATTTTGGATCCATGCTAAAAAATATATACAACAAAATTTATTTATCATCATTCATCACTATCAATCTTTCGGTGTCAGAATATTTTCTTTTGTTTATCCATCACGCTAAAATATAAAGGCGAAACTGTGTATGTATGTATATTTGTTACTTCTACACGTTTAAACGACTGGCTCAATTGTAATAGAATTTGGTGTGGAGGTAGCTGATACCCTGGATTAACATATAAGTAGGCTACTTTTTATCCCGAAAAAGGTTGTGTTCCCCTGGGATGAGCGGGTAACACCGCGGGGCGCAACTAGTTCTATAAAACTCATCATCATCGTGTAACTCCAACATCACACATTATGGCAAGTGCTTAAAACCACGAGTTTTTTTTTTGCCTTTTTTGACTCTCCTTCTGGCGATCTTTGGTGAGGTTTTCGTAAACCCCCCTACTTATTATCACGTGTATTTCTTCAGTCACAAATTTAATAATGGACTGAACACGTTTATTTCAAGAGCGGTTAGTACAAAACAAAAGTACTCTAAATGCTTGTAATATGCAATTGCCACTGCCGTATACATTTTGGCATTAAGTGCTGTATACATAATTTTGAGTGTGACTACAGACATACATGGCGTAATACGTAGTGGATTTATTTTCCGCCCAATGTTTTTTTTTGCAGATGTATCATTTCGTGGAAAGCATTTTTCTCTGAAACCAGTCAACTAATTGGGATTGTTAAAACAAACCTAACAGGTAACGTAGCAGCGTTTGATTGTCGTTGCGTTCAAGTTAAATGCAATCTGAGCGCGATCAGTATTTCGTGTGTGCCGAGCCGTGGCGCCACCTACGGTCCCACCGGAAGATCAGCGCTGGCCCTCGCGAGCATTACGCTGAGGTGGGACCGTTTTGAGGCAATCATAATTAGCATAAGTACTTAGTTTATAGATTCTTATTATTTTTTCTTTGTTTGTCACTATTTATCTGCGCAATTGTGTTTTGTCTCCGAATAAATGTTTTTCGTTCTTTCTCTCTTAGCATACCTTCGTGGCAGTCTCGCTTGCAGAAGTGCTTGTCGCCGGCGGGCCCACACGGCAGCGGCTTGGCGCAGATGTTCCCGCACAGCGGGATCGGGTCCGTGCACGACTTGCGCTTGTCGGAGGGTATCCTGGGAAAAGGGACGATATTAGAACCAGTTGCATACTCGAATTGAGTCCTTCACGGCGAGACGATATTAGAACGATCAACATAATTGAGTTGAGTGTTTGAGAGCGAGAGGGGAAGATGCTGAGTGAAAGTAATTTTACTAGGACGTGCATTCTGAGTACCAGGATATCATAATTATAATGGAATTTCTTTGGCATAACCGTTGCCTACTCGTATGTTGATCGTCAGATGAAATATGAGAGCACCCTAGGGGTAAATAAGGAGCGAATTTGATAGGACTGCAGGGGCAAGAAACATTTCACAAGTCGCAGTCCACACAGCGAAAAGTACCAGGACACTATGACTGTGTAAGGTTCGCTGCATCCGTCACGTTGACGATTTGTTAGACAAAATGTGTTCTCAAGTTCTGGAGGAACTATACATACCAGGACACTATATTATCAAAGGGAGCTCACGCGGCTAGCAGGAGTGTTGCAAGAGCATTGCGGTGATTACCGTCGACTCCTAGTCCGCACGCCGCACGGTACCGGGACAGTATAACTAGAGAGAGTATTACTGTGTCCGTCCGCAGGGACACTGCAGCACCCGGCTGGGCAGCAGCGCGCAGGCGGCGCAGGGCGGCGGGTGGCAGGGCGCGCGGCACACGTGCGCGCCGCACGCCGCACGGTACCGGGACAGTATAACTAGAGAGAGTATTACTGTGTCCGTCCGCAGGGACACTGCAGCACCCGGCTGGGCAGCAGCGCGCAGGCGGCGCAGGGCGGCGGGTGGCAGGGCGCGCGGCACACGTGCGCGCCGCACGCCGCACGGTACCGGGACAGTATAACTAGAGAGAGTATTACTGTGTCCGTCCGCAGGGACACTGCAGCACCCGGCTGGGCAGCAGCGCGCAGGCGGCGCAGGGCGGCGGGTGGCAGGGCGCGCGGCACACGTGCGCGCCGCACGCCGCACGGTACCGGGACAGTATAACTAGAGAGAGTATTACTGTGTCCGTCCGCAGGGACACTGCAGCACCCGGCTGGGCAGCAGCGCGCAGGCGGCGCAGGGCGGCGGGTGGCAGGGCGCGCGGCACACGTGCGCGCCGCACGCCGCACGGTACCGGGACAGTATAACTAGAGAGAGTATTACTGTGTCCGTCCGCAGGGACACTGCAGCACCCGGCTGGGCAGCAGCGCGCAGGCGGCGCAGGGCGGCGGGTGGCAGGGCGCGCGGCACACGTGCGCGCCGCACGCCGCACGGTACCGGGACAGTATAACTAGAGAGAGTATTACTGTGTCCGTCCGCAGGGACACTGCAGCACCCGGCTGGGCAGCAGCGCGCAGGCGGCGCAGGGCGGCGGGTGGCAGGGCGCGCGGCACACGTGCGCGCCGCACGCCGCACGGTACCGGGACAGTATAACTAGAGAGAGTATTACTGTGTCCGTCCGCAGGGACACTGCAGCACCCGGCTGGGCAGCAGCGCGCAGGCGGCGCAGGGCGGCGGGTGGCAGGGCGCGCGGCACACGTGCGCGCCGCACGCCGCACGGTACCGGGACAGTATAACTAGAGAGAGTATTACTGTGTCCGTCCGCAGGGACACTGCAGCACCCGGCTGGGCAGCAGCGCGCAGGCGGCGCAGGGCGGCGGGTGGCAGGGCGCGCGGCACACGTGCGCGCCGCACGCCGCACGGTACCGGGACAGTATAACTAGAGAGAGTATTACTGTGTCCGTCCGCAGGGACACTGCAGCACCCGGCTGGGCAGCAGCGCGCAGGCGGCGCAGGGCGGCGGGTGGCAGGGCGCGCGGCACACGTGCGCGCCGCACGCCGCACGGTACCGGGACAGTATAACTAGAGAGAGTATTACTGTGTCCGTCCGCAGGGACACTGCAGCACCCGGCTGGGCAGCAGCGCGCAGGCGGCGCAGGGCGGCGGGTGGCAGGGCGCGCGGCACACGTGCGCGCCGCACGCCGCACGGTACCGGGACAGTATAACTAGAGAGAGTATTACTGTGTCCGTCCGCAGGGACACTGCAGCACCCGGCTGGGCAGCAGCGCGCAGGCGGCGCAGGGCGGCGGGTGGCAGGGCGCGCGGCACACGTGCGCGCCGCACGCCGCACGGTACCGGGACAGTATAACTAGAGAGAGTATTACTGTGTCCGTCCGCAGGGACACTGCAGCACCCGGCTGGGCAGCAGCGCGCAGGCGGCGCAGGGCGGCGGGTGGCAGGGCGCGCGGCACACGTGCGCGCCGCACGCCGCACGGTACCGGGACAGTATAACTAGAGAGAGTATTACTGTGTCCGTCCGCAGGGACACTGCAGCACCCGGCTGGGCAGCAGCGCGCAGGCGGCGCAGGGCGGCGGGTGGCAGGGCGCGCGGCACACGTGCGCGCCGCACGCCGCACGGTACCGGGACAGTATAACTAGAGAGAGTATTACTGTGTCCGTCCGCAGGGACACTGCAGCACCCGGCTGGGCAGCAGCGCGCAGGCGGCGCAGGGCGGCGGGTGGCAGGGCGCGCGGCACACGTGCGCGCCGCACGCCGCACGGTACCGGGACAGTATAACTAGAGAGAGTATTACTGTGTCCGTCCGCAGGGACACTGCAGCACCCGGCTGGGCAGCAGCGCGCAGGCGGCGCAGGGCGGCGGGTGGCAGGGCGCGCGGCACACGTGCGCGCCGCACGCCGCACGGTACCGGGACAGTATAACTAGAGAGAGTATTACTGTGTCCGTCCGCAGGGACACTGCAGCACCCGGCTGGGCAGCAGCGCGCAGGCGGCGCAGGGCGGCGGGTGGCAGGGCGCGCGGCACACGTGCGCGCCGCACGCCGCACGGTACCGGGACAGTATAACTAGAGAGAGTATTACTGTGTCCGTCCGCAGGGACACTGCAGCACCCGGCTGGGCAGCAGCGCGCAGGCGGCGCAGGGCGGCGGGTGGCAGGGCGCGCGGCACACGTGCGCGCCGCACGCCAGCACGCGCGAGCACGCGGCACCGCACGACCACAGCGCGCCGCCCGTCGACGACGTGCAGCCCACCGAGCGCGACTTGGCGGCTGGACAGTAGCACACTGGAATACAAATAAATCAGTGAGGTTTCATCGGCACTCAGGAATTGCTTAAGGCGACATATGCTGCGAAACTAACGCTAAATCCAACGATCCTTTTGCATTTACTGAAAATTAATGTGATTTAGATTGATATTCGCATATTGTCGGTGGTTGTTGTCCACGGAGCTGACCTTGTTCGACGGTGGCGGCGCAGGGCTCGCACGGCCCCTCGTGGCACTCCTTCTCGCACGCGTGCACGCCGCACTCCAGCTTGCGCGAGCACGGCCGCCCGCACAGCTGAGCCAGTTTGCTGCTGCAGAGAATCGACCGGGTCTCGGCACCACAACCGCATTGCCTGGAAAACGAGCATTGGGTGACAAATGATCGCCATCATTTTACTTTATCCGCTTACAATTATAATTTTGACGAAAACAACCTTAATTCTAAGAAATTGAAGATGAACTGCTCTGGCAGTAGTAACTCTTTAGATTTTTTTATAAGTGTGAGTGGTGCGTTATTTAGGTAGTACTTAGTCATGAGTGGGGCATGTGTTTATAGAGTGTACCTGGAGACGGTGGCCTGGCAGGGCGGGCAAGGCCCGGGATGGCACGGCAGCGTGCAGGGGTGCGGGCACGGGCGCGCGCGCTGGCACGCCTGGCCGCACGTGTGCGTGTGTTACCTGGAGACGGTGGCCTGGCAGGGCGGGCAAGGCCCGGGATGGCACGGCAGCGTGCAGGGGTGCGGGCACGGGCGCGCGCGCTGGCACGCCTGGCCGCACGTGTGCGTGTGTTACCTGGAGACGGTGGCCTGGCAGGGCGGGCAAGGCCCGGGATGGCACGGCAGCGTGCAGGGGTGCGGGCACGGGCGCGCGCGCTGGCACGCCTGGCCGCACGTGTGCGTGTGTTACCTGGAGACGGTGGCCTGGCAGGGCGGGCAAGGCCCGGGATGGCACGGCAGCGTGCAGGGGTGCGGGCACGGGCGCGCGCGCTGGCACGCCTGGCCGCACGTGTGCGTGTGTTACCTGGAGACGGTGGCCTGGCAGGGCGGGCAAGGCCCGGGATGGCACGGCAGCGTGCAGGGGTGCGGGCACGGGCGCGCGCGCTGGCACGCCTGGCCGCACGTGTGCGTGTGTTACCTGGAGACGGTGGCCTGGCAGGGCGGGCAAGGCCCGGGATGGCACGGCAGCGTGCAGGGGTGCGGGCACGGGCGCGCGCGCTGGCACGCCTGGCCGCACGTGTGCGTGTGTTACCTGGAGACGGTGGCCTGGCAGGGCGGGCAAGGCCCGGGATGGCACGGCAGCGTGCAGGGGTGCGGGCACGGGCGCGCGCGCTGGCACGCCTGGCCGCACGTGTGCGTGTGTTACCTGGAGACGGTGGCCTGGCAGGGCGGGCAAGGCCCGGGATGGCACGGCAGCGTGCAGGGGTGCGGGCACGGGCGCGCGCGCTGGCACGCCTGGCCGCACGTGTGCGTGTGTTACCTGGAGACGGTGGCCTGGCAGGGCGGGCAAGGCCCGGGATGGCACGGCAGCGTGCAGGGGTGCGGGCACGGGCGCGCGCGCTGGCACGCCTGGCCGCACGTGTGCGTGTGTTACCTGGAGACGGTGGCCTGGCAGGGCGGGCAAGGCCCGGGATGGCACGGCAGCGTGCAGGGGTGCGGGCACGGGCGCGCGCGCTGGCACGCCTGGCCGCACGTGTGCGTGTGTTACCTGGAGACGGTGGCCTGGCAGGGCGGGCAAGGCCCGGGATGGCACGGCAGCGTGCAGGGGTGCGGGCACGGGCGCGCGCGCTGGCACGCCTGGCCGCACGTGTGCGTGTGTTACCTGGAGACGGTGGCCTGGCAGGGCGGGCAAGGCCCGGGATGGCACGGCAGCGTGCAGGGGTGCGGGCACGGGCGCGCGCGCTGGCACGCCTGGCCGCACGTGTGCGTGTGTTACCTGGAGACGGTGGCCTGGCAGGGCGGGCAAGGCCCGGGATGGCACGGCAGCGTGCAGGGGTGCGGGCACGGGCGCGCGCGCTGGCACGCCTGGCCGCACGTGTGCGTGTGTTACCTGGAGACGGTGGCCTGGCAGGGCGGGCAAGGCCCGGGATGGCACGGCAGCGTGCAGGGGTGCGGGCACGGGCGCGCGCGCTGGCACGCCTGGCCGCACGTGTGCGTGTGTTACCTGGAGACGGTGGCCTGGCAGGGCGGGCAAGGCCCGGGATGGCACGGCAGCGTGCAGGGGTGCGGGCACGGGCGCGCGCGCTGGCACGCCTGGCCGCACGTGTGCGTGTGTTACCTGGAGACGGTGGCCTGGCAGGGCGGGCAAGGCCCGGGATGGCACGGCAGCGTGCAGGGGTGCGGGCACGGGCGCGCGCGCTGGCACGCCTGGCCGCACGTGTGCGTGTGTTACCTGGAGACGGTGGCCTGGCAGGGCGGGCAAGGCCCGGGATGGCACGGCAGCGTGCAGGGGTGCGGGCACGGGCGCGCGCGCTGGCACGCCTGGCCGCACGTGTGCGTGTGTTACCTGGAGACGGTGGCCTGGCAGGGCGGGCAAGGCCCGGGATGGCACGGCAGCGTGCAGGGGTGCGGGCACGGGCGCGCGCGCTGGCACGCCTGGCCGCACGTGTGCGCGCCGTGCGCGCCGCGCTGGTACTCGGGCGAGCGCATGGCGCCGCACATGCAGCGGTACTCCGTCGGGATGTCTTCGCTGGTGTTCTGGCAGGCGGGGCAGCGCCACTTGCCCTCTGTAGATTAAATTGACGATTGTTTGACAAGGGGCTAAAATATAGGGTTCGAAATTATCAAGATAATTACGCTTCTTCATAATTATCAGATAATTATCACCAGTGTATTCATTTCTTATATTGTTTTTCATAACAAATTCTAACGTAAAAATTCATAAAAAAAAAAAAATATAATTTTTAATTAATTCAATATTTAACTCATCAAATAATGAATGACTAGCTGAGATCATTCAGCAGTGCATAATTGACACTTTACTTCGATTAAAGTTCACTTTCACGGCGCAAATTTTTGTTTTTATCAATCGAAAAACTGTCCATCTGTTATTATCACGATAATTATATTTATCGAGATAATTATGCTTTCGAACCCTGCTAAAATAAGACATGTGACACGTGATTATTTGGACAAGTGAGCGAAATGAGCGAGGACAACAATAATCAAGTGTAGACAGAAGTCAACCTGCTCACCTATGATGCTGCTCATGGCCCACTTCCTGATGCAGCGCAGGTGCAGCACGTGGTAGCAGTTGCTGCAGGACCACACCGGGTCAATCTGCTTCACCCGCTCGCAGCACACCAGGCATTCCAGGGTCCCTTTGTCCAGTTGCTCTGAGAGGCGTTCCCGTTGAGTCATATCCGTGTTTCCTGTAATTAAATTGATTTTGTAGGCCAAATCGCAATACCAAGAAAAACATGTAAAAAGAAAATGAATTGTCGCCATATTTTATGTACACTGAAAAATCAGACAAGGGTAATAAATATATTGATGATAAATAAACCAACGACAGCTTCTTCGTTATGGCTCAGTTTCATTAAGACGGTATAACGACCAGTGAAACTCATAACGGCGCATAATGCGTTTTGGAAATCTACCGCACCCCGCATGCGGGCCTTATCGACCAATGGAACTGAGCCATTAAGTCAGCAACAAATAAGTAATGAACTAATAATTACTTATTATGCAAGTGGGTGTTAATCTGCCAGTTGCTGCTATGGTTGAGCATACTATCCATTTATAATCTGCATAATTAGCCTCAGTTACGGATTGCATTTTATTTTGCTCAGAAACAGTTAACTTTCCAGAATTTTGTGTGGTGATCATCTGACAAATATACCATTTTGATTTTCAACAATTATGATGAGTTTTATTGAATACTGCTTAACATATAAAGATTTAAAAATATAATGAAAATTGAAAGAAACTTACCACCATGATCCACCTGTCTATTCCTGTTTCTCATGGGGCTGAACATGGATTCCGGCCTCGAATTTCTCATGCCCCTTTCTTCCCGATGGTCCAAATAGCCCTTAGCAAACTGTTCATCATCAGGTTTCTCCATCGGCCGCACCCGTTGGCTTCCAGCCCAGTTCCTATTCCTTCCTGAGGATTCACCTCTTTCGCTTCTCCCACTCCTCACATCCTGGCTGCTCTTGCTGGCTGAACTATTGTAATATGTCCTATTGTCAGCATCTTTATTCTTAGAATTATTCTTGGAATTTTTACCTTGGCCCCTATTATTTTCGTAACGGTCGTAGTTTCGACCATTGTTATCATTACGACTATTATAGTCCTGATTACGACTATTGTGATCATTGCGATCATTGTTTCGACTATTGTAGTCCTGATTTCGACTGTTGTCTTGATTGTAGTCATTGTTACGATTACTACTGTAATCATTATTACGACTATTGTAATCACTGTCTCGGCCATTGAAGTCGTTTCTACGGTAATCGGAGCTGCGGCTAGATTCTGGACCACGATTATTGTCGTACTTTCGATCATAATTACGACCGTTGTTGTCATACTGACGACTGCTCGAGTCGTAGTTACGGCTATTTGATTCGTAGTTGCGTCTTTTAGAATCGTTGTTGCGACTATTGCTATCGTAGCGTCGGTTGTCAGAGTCATTGTTACGATTCGAGTGGCTACGGTCCTGAGAATCATGGTCACGCTCTGAATCATTGCTGTGACTGTTAGATTCCCGGTTTTGACTACTGGATTCATAATTACGGCCGCTACCTTCATAGTTGCGGCTGCTACCCTCATAGTTACGGCTGGATTCATTTTTACGGCTGTTCCGGGTGCTTGACTCATGCTTTCTACTACTGGCTTCAGAATTCAGATTATTCTGTTCTGCACTATATTTATTAGACTCATAACTGTAAGTATTTGATTCATATTCACCACCTCCTGTATCATTTTGACTGCTAACATCATTGCTAGGAGTATTTGATTCTTTTTGACTACTTACATTATTGTTACGAGTTTCATTGTTGCGCCGCCTGCGGTCTTTTTCTGGTTTTTTCTTTGATTCCTGTTCATTTTGCGGTTCAGTATAGCTATGACTACTACTTGGTTGGGAAGACGATTTTTCTCTCCAGTTTTTGTCAGCAGCCGGTTGAGTCTTAGATTCTGGCAATCCATTATAATTGGAAGAATCTTCTGGAGGACTTGGTTGCTTCTGTGATGTTCCCTTTGGCACAAATTCAGTAGCAGTTGCTGTAAGGTTTGATTTGAACACCATTTGGCTGTTATAACTCTGCTTGGGTTCAGTACTATTTTGGTTTTGCATGGTCTGATACTCTGTTCCATTGACAGCATTTGAATTTGCGGAGTAGTATGAATTTTGCGATGTAGATGGCATGTTTTGGTACTCATACTGATTGTTAGGGTAATTTTGATATTGAGGATTGTTGATTGTAGTAGAACTCGGCGCGCTAGAGTCGCTGCCTTGCATCTGAGATAAGAATTCTTGAAAGTTTACATACTGATTGGTTGGCTCATAAGTAGGTTGTGTGGTAGGATAGTACTGTTGCTGCTGGTTAGAATACTGGTTTCCCAATTCACCATTCCAGGTGTTAGAGCCCTGGTATTGCTGGTTGTAAGCGTAAGAGTTGTTCCACTGGGACATGTTTGCGACGGTAGTATAATATTGTGAAATAATAGAGGGATGAATTGCAACGAAAAATTTTACGTTATTTGCGGTTTGTTTTATAATTTATGTTCTTGTGACCACAGGCCGAGGCCTGAGGCCTCGGATTTTGTGTGCTACCAAGTCTGAAAAAACAAGAAGTCCAGATTTTTATCAATTATGGGGAAATTTAAATGATGATTAACCAACGTGCTACTTTCGCTGTTAACCGATGATCTCATGTACTTACCACTAGCCTTGTTTGTTGAGCACTTTGTTTTTTATATAAATAACTACAAATAGAAAAAAAAGAAATGAAATAAATTGAATTTATTGCAAAAACTTAAAGCTGTGTGACAAGATGATCGGAATCGGATGAGGGGTAGGAGGTCAACGTTGACGATTACTTGACGTTGACAGTACAGGCGCATTTGAGGATAGGTTAAAAACGCCCTAAATGCTATCATAAAATGCGTTCAAATTTATTAAATTAAAAATATGGGGCACATAATATCCATCTATTATTATTTTTACTATAATAAATATACTGTATCCATTTCTGTAAATTCCAACCATTTTCATATTTAAAAAACCTACGCAGTACCCATATTCTTCGCTCTATTCTGCGTATCAGAATCATCGGATGTTTATTTATTTATTATGTTTCTGGAACATGCCCATACTTTATTCACGTCACGTCATCATGAGAACAACATGCGCAAAGCATGCACATACGATCGGTCACATATGGTTGTGCATATGGTCCCTTAATGATGCATGCTTTGTCTGTATTTTTTTTTTATAAATCGCCTACCTCCTTTTGCGTGTTGAGCGTTTTTCATGAAAAGCGAACTTTATCATTATGCTTCATGGCTCGCTAATATATGTATCGTAAAATTTTAAGTTTTATATTGGGTTAAGTAACGTTAATTTAGCGTTGCTGGTAGGATAATTTCAACCAAATCACATTTCTCTCAAGAAGTTTGATTGTTTAAAAAAATGCTCTGTTGTACGAGGGCTGATTGATAAGTATCCGGAATGAAGAGGAAAAAAACTAGGTATTCGAATAAATTTAATTTATTTATCTACATATGTTCCTCCTAGCTCAACACACTTAGACTAAAGCTTCGCCAGGGCCATTATTCCATTTATATATTTTTTTTTTGTCAAGGCCTTCAAAATAGCCATTAACGGCGTCAACCACTTCAGTGTTGGACGAAAGTTTCTGCCCTCCTAGCTATTTTTTCAAATTTGGGAACAGACAGAAGTCGAGGGGGCCAAGTCTAACGAATATGGTGGGTGGGGCAGTAATTCGAGGCGACTCTTGAATTTTGGCTATCGCTTCTTTTGCAGTGTTAACCGGTGCATTATCGTGGTGGAACAATATTTTTTCCTATTCAAATGGGGTCTTTCTTGTTTAACTACGTCACTCAATTTTTGCAACAAGTTTGCATAGTATGAGCCATTTATTGTTTTCCCCTTTTCAAGGTAATCCACATAGATGACACCTCTAGTATCCCAAAATACCGTTGCCATAACCTTGCCTGCCGATAATGTCATCTTCACCTTCCTTGGTGCGGGTTCGCCGATTTTATACCACTGTTTAGACTGCTCTTTAGTCTCCGGTGTGTAGTGGTGGATCCAGGCCTCATCAACTGTTATAAATCGACAAAGAAATCCATTGGGATTCCATCTAAAAAGCTCCAAATACTCCTTTGAAACATTCACTCTTTGTTTATTTTGCTCGTCGTTCAAAAGCCGCGGCACCCATCTGGCACAAGGCTTATTCATAGACAAACACTCATATATTATGTCGAAAACGTGTTCAGATAAGATTTTCACAATATGGGCTATCTCCCTAAGTTTCAATCGACGGTCTTCTAAATCTTCTAATACGATATTTTTTATTTTAGTTACCATTTCCGAGGTAGTTACCTCATTTGGTCTTCCGCTAGCGGGAGCGTCATTGCAGCTCATTAGTCCTCGATTGAATTCTGTGACCCAAGAGTGGATAGTTCACGAAGGTGAAGAATGCCCTAACACAATATTCAACTTAGTTTGAATCTGGGTTGCCGATTTCCCTTTTAAAGCATGGAACTTTATGACGGCACGAACCTCCGTTTTCTCCATTTTCATGAAAATGAAAACTGTCTCACTATAAAGCTGAATATTTTTTAAATTAACAATTATTATTTGCTTAAATTACATGTATTGAGATAAAAGAATGACAGTAAAAGACTGCAAATGACGTTTCTAGTAAAATTTTGCTTAATTTTTATTTTTTCCTCTTCATTCCGGGTACCTACTTATCAATCAGCCCTCGTAGGTACCTACACCAAGGACAGCGAACCGAACATACGTTGTACTTACTATACCTTGCTATGGTTACTATATTTTATTTTTTATTTTTACTATAGGTACTTAAACCATAGATCATCATCATCATCATCATCATCATCATCATAAATCAGCCGATAGACGTCCACTGCTGGACAAAGGCCTATCCGAAAGTTCTCCACAACGATCGATCTTGCGCCGCCCTCATCCAATTTCTACTCGAGATCTTAACCAGGTCGTCGGTCCACCTTGTTGGGGGCCTTCCAACGCTGCGTCTTCCGGAATACGTTCCCAAATACCGCGGATACCAAATTAAGGCGATTACACATTTTACTATTATCTTATTAAATAATAGTAAATGTATAAATAAATAATAATAAATAAATAAATTTGTTACTGCTGCTCAGTGCTTACGGACTGTAGGTAGTTTGGTAGATACATAATGGTGTTCGTGACTATCCCGAACCTATAGCATAAGTAGTTAGCATAACACTGGCCATACAGTAAGCGTATTACTCACCTACCTATTACTTTAATGATGTGTCGTGATTGTGACTAATTTCATATTTTATACCTATTTGCTTCACTGTCACATGGAGCACGGGCAGGATATTGGATGAGCTTTTTCCATTTACTTCCATATATTATTACTTTGAACGTCTTTTTTTAAGGATTCTGTAGTCAAACTAGTTACCTTCATAGTTTAATTATGCCTGTCTATATCTGCATCCGTCCACGGCTTAGTTCAGGGACTCTTAGTAAGTACATATAAGAAAGCTGATTTAGCATGGGAACACATATATAAATAAATAAATTCAAACGCCTGAAATTACGCACATCGCACTTTATCGATTGGGCGGTCTGTTGCCTTCTGTTTATCTTCTAAATTCTTTGTATTTGTTTTTCTTGTGTTTTACTTTTACTTTGGAGTTTGGTGTGCAAATAAAACATATGTGCCGCATCCTGCTGAGCTTCATTCGTACATCCTCGTCACGTACGTATCATTAGAAAAAACTCGCCGCCACTCGGTGCCGCCCTGCACCCGACCCTATTGTCCGCGGATTCGCGTATTTGCCCAACAATATCGTAGTGGCCTTGGCACGTTTAGTGGTTTGTCTCTACTTCTTTCATAGTTCTCTGGGCTGGCTCAAAGGGGGATGGTTCTGACATGGGCTGCGTGCCGAGCACACCGAAGGTACACACGGAATTATCTACTCCGGTAAGTTCACAGGATATATTGTTATAGTAAGGTAGCAAACTGCCGAATGTGCATCGAGGCCAGTAAACGGCATTAGAGTAGGGCGCGGTAGTGCTACCGCCCAGGGGCGCCGTAGAAATCTCGCCCAGGCGCGGGTAGTGCTGAAACCGGCACTGATCGAGGCAACTGTGGTACAATAAATACAGCGATGTTTATCGATACTTTGCTAGAGTAACATCACCAAATGAACCGAAATGAAATATACATTACTATCATTGTCACGATGCTTATTTGGTTGTACTTTCTCAACGTATTTTGGGTCGTATGTGTATATTAAATACAGGATTAGGTGTTTGATAACGTGGCCTTTACTTACCTAAAGAATAAGTCTCCACTCGATAGGGTATTTTTTTACCTACCTATATGCTGCAACGTCAATGCAGTCGTTGGGTCCTCCGAATCCATATCTGATTGGCATTGTACAACTTAGTGCAAGGATGATAAATGCTCATACAATACGGAAAATCTTAGGCCTCATTTTCAATCCTACTTCAGTTGCGGACAGAAGGATTTTCATGATCAGTTTGTGTAACAGATGCCGTGGCACCAATCAGCAGTCAAGGGTGAGACGCTGGTGGCGGCGCTGGCGCGGCTGGACGACGAGGTCGCCCACAGCGAGCGCACACACCCGGCCGCGCGCTTGGCTGTGGTCTCCGCCGAGCTAGCGAGCATACAGCAGGTGATCGAGCTACCGAACAGTCAGTGTCCGGCTGTCTACGTATTCAAAGCGCAGTTTACAAGCGAACCTTATGCCTTTAGGGCCAAAACACAATTACAAGATACGACGTCGTATCGTGGTACGTCGCGACATCGTGCCACGATGCGACGTCGTGAGATTAGTAAAATGAATTTTAATTTTGAATTTTGTCACATGAAGATAAACTTCATTTTGGATTTATGCATTTCCACGACACGACGTCGCATCGTGGCACGATTTCGCGTCGTACGACGATGCGATATCGTGTTTTGTAATTGTGTGTTGGCTCTTAGCCGGGTGCCCGTGCCCCTAGGATCTTGTGGCTTGTGGGCCCTGTCTTTAACCTTTCGAGCGCCGGCGGACAGCTGTGCTCCAGACGCTACGACGTCATTTCGTAGCGTGTGTCTGGGACACAGTTTTCCGTCAACTCAGTATACTCACTATACTGCCCCGTATCCTCAGTTAATGTGTTGGTGGTAGTAGACCCAGGATTTGCCGCTTTGCTAGGATTTGACTAGGGTGAACAGGAATCTGAATCTTGTGAGCTGGCGACAAACAGATGCTTTGTCTTGTAGTTGTCGACAGTCTATGTCACGATTTTACAGATACTATTTTATGCTAAGTACCTCAAACTAAATCGTATTTTTTTTAGGAAATCAAAAGTTTCGAGGACGTCGCTTCTGCGACGACGAGTAAAGACACTTATGCCAAGACACTTCATCAGGTGAATGAATTGACTGAGTTAGGTACTACTTGAGATACTGTTGCTGAATAAATTTGGCACAGTCAGCATCAAATGTAGCTGCACTTTAGTATGCAATTTGACATAAGCCAGTAAGTACTATATTATTTAACAACTTGTTCTAGATCTTTGTCAGCTTAGACTTGTACAGGCGCCCGATGCTGGCAACGGAGAATGAAGATTTCGTGGCGAATGTAAATCGAAAGGTACGAGTATCTAGGTAGAGTCAGCAGAAGAGAAAGTAGACCCCTTTGCTATTACTTGTAGCCCCTTTTGTGCATAGAGCTTTGCCCAATAACAATTCATACCCCATGACTCGCCACAAAGTGCGATCCCGTGCAGACCGCACAGGCACATTGATTCCCCGCTACCCTCACGAGGTCATAATGGGGGCATGTTTTTGAAGACTTAGGAATCTCAGGAGGTTTATGTTCGCTTGTACAGGAAATGCGTCGGTTGGAACTGAGCTGGCTACAGACGCGGCTGGGGGAATTGCAACGCGAGCGGCGCACATTACACGCGCAAATCTTGCGCACGCGCTCGCTGTACGCACAGCTACAGAGGCTGCTAGGTGAGTGTAGTTAGAATGTTGTTGGAGGAATAATAAGGGTTGAGAGAGAATTGATCTGATGCCACAGTGGCTAACATTCGGTGTTATAGAATCACTACATAGTATAAAACAAAGTCACTTTCTCTGTCCCTATGTCCCTTTGTATGCTTAAATCTTTAAAACTACGCAACGGATTTTAACGAGGTTTTTTGTGAGTGATTCAAGAGGAAGGTTTATATGTATAATACATGCATAATTTATCAGCATTGCACCCGTGCGAAGCCGGGGCGGGTCGCTAGTAATAAATAAAATAAAAATCTGTTTTTTAGCATTTGTTCTTATAGCAGTCGCGCACGCGCAGCCGTTGATAACGGGTGTGTGTATTTTTCGATCGCGTAACAATGACTTCGTTTCTAAAGTGTATTAATTGTCGTCTCGTTGTGGACGAATTATTATCGTTTGTGCAAAATAAGTTGTCAGTTATAGATGAAGACAGTTTAATTCGAATTTGTGCGTCGGCATTTCGAAGTGAAGAAATAAAACGGTCAAAACGGTTATTATTTGAATCTGTTCCTACCGAAAAACGAAATATTGATCGGAAAAATGTAGGAAAAGAAAACCGAGATCTCCAGGACATCGTATCGCTTATGAAGGGAACAAACGCAGAGTTATTACCAGTTTTTGTGGCTAAGGATCTCAATAAACTCCCACCAGTGACTTTCGACCATATAGACATAACGAAATTGCTTAAGGATTTGCTATTAATGAAGGAGGATATAAAGGACATCAAAACAAGATATGTGACAATGGACCAACTAGAAAGTGTTAAACAGGGTTTTGTGGATGTTGCATCCAAAACGGTATATGACTCGTTATCAGTGCCTAGCTGTTTTCGAAGTATAACAAATGTAAACAACAAGCGAGGCGGGTATATTGACAGTGGCCCTAGTGGGCTATCTCATTTGGATACGAACGTTAATGATGATAGTTGCATAAATGGATTACGGTCCTCGTCGCTGAAGAATAATAATAATAGTGATTTATCGACTATGGAGCACCCTCATATTTCGAAACAAGCTGGCGAAAATATTTCTTCGAACGAGCCGGACCCAGCGCGAGAACAGCCACGGGCCGTTGAAACCTCGCAGGCGTTGCGCAATGAACAGGAAACCGGTCACGGTAGTCGGGAGGCGTCCGATCAACAGCTGTTCATGATGCCTACCGTCAATTCTATTGAGAGTAACGAGGCGAGTAGAAAGGAAACACTAACCGGCGAGAAGTCTTTTAGGGACGCTCTGGTAGACAAGGACGGGTTTATGTTGGTAAAATATGGACAACACAGAAAATATCGCTATTCCGGTCATACAGGATGCGCGAGTCAGATTAACGGGAAATTTAAGGCAGCGGAAACTAAAGTACCGATTTTTATAACTAACGTGCACAAAGAGACGACCGTAGGCGATATAGCCGATTATATCCGTAGTCAAACGCGGGAGACTATTACATTAGAGAAGATCTCAATTAAAAGAGACAAAGGTCACAACGCATATAAATTCTTTGTGCCAGAACAGAAACTCTCAATGTTTTTGAATGACTCATTGTGGCCGCAGGGCATTATTTTCCGTCGTTTCGTACATTATAAGAGTCGGATTAATACGAAAAGCGACAGCAGACCTGCTGGAAGCGGCAATAATAATAACATAAATAATGGCAGATTGTTATAGTGATATATACAAATATAAATTTATCAGTTTTAACTGTAAGAACGTTAAACGGTCCAAAGAGGATATAGGACAACTATGTAAAAGAGGTGACATAATTGGGTTGCAGGAAACGTGGCTACTTAAAAATGAGATTACTTTCCTTAGTAGTATTGACGAGGACTTTGAGTATACGGGGACATCAGCTGTGGACACAGAAGCAGGGATGCTTCGCGGTAGACCGTACGGGGGCGTTGCCCTATTGTATAACAAAAAAGTGTTTCGGAATGTGTCAGTTGTGCATTGTGATAATCCGCGTATATGTGCTATAAAAATAACAGCGGATCAAAGGTCATTTATAGTGTTGAGTGTATACATGCCGACGGAGAAACAGGACAACTTGACGGACTTTACGGACTGCCTCAGTACAGTAAGTGCTATCGTAAATAATAACAGTACGGAATCAGTATATATACTCGGAGACCTTAACGCGCATCCAGGCGGTTTATTCTTTAATGAACTAACGGATTTTTGTAATGATCAGGAATGGATATGTGCGGATGTGAATAAGTTAGGCAGACAGTCGGGTACGTATACGTTTGTAAGCGATGCTCATGGATCAACGAGCTGGTTAGACCATTGTATTGTTACTAAGTCAGCCATGAGCTCGATTACAGATGTATACGTCCGCTATGATGATGTTTTGTGGTCGGATCATTTTCCACTGGTGATTGAATGTAACTTGCAGATAATCAGACCAAAAACTATACCTAGTGATAGCACTCCGTTAAATAAAGTCCTATGGGGGGAGCGAAGGCCGGAGCAAATTGAGATTTACGTTGACGAATGTAATAAGAGTCTAAAATTAATTGATTTTCCTAACGAATTACGTCAATGTTGTGATCATATGTGTAACGACACTAATCATAGGATGGTTATTGATAATTACTACCGGAGTATAATTAACGCGTTGACAGAATCATCTGTGATAAGTAAAAATGTTGTAAAAGTTAAAAAGAAAAAGCCTATAGTTGGTTGGAACAAACATGTGAGCGATGCTCACCGGGTGGCCCGGTCCAAGTTTGAGGTTTGGGTGTGGCACGGAAAACCTAGATTAGGTTTAGTATTTGACGAAATGCGTGAAAGTAAGAGAATCTTCAGGTCACGGTTAAAGTGGTGCCAAAACAATGAGGAGCAAATTAAATTGGATATTATAAGTAAGCACCACTACAAACGAGATTTCCGAGCTTTTTGGAAGGCCACAGACAAACTCAAATGCAAACCCGGCCTCCCAGTGAGTGTCGACGGTATCAGCGACCGAAAGGATATCGCTGAAATGTTTAAAAATCATTTTGCTGTTAAATCTCCATTGGGACCATCACAGTCAGAGGTGCCATGTACGGGGTCGCGTGATCAGGAGATAAGGACCAAATTTACAGCGAAGGACATTAATAAAGCAATTAAATGTATATCAAGGGGCAAGTCTCCTGGCCACGACGGCCTTTGTATAGAGCACCTTCAACATGCCGGTCCACACTTGCCGAGAGTACTTGCGATGCTGTATAAATTTTGCATAGGCCATTCGTACCTACCTGCTGACATGATGAAAACGGTGGTGGTGCCGATAGTGAAAAATAAAACGGGTGATATTAGCGATAAGTCCAACTATAGGCCAATCTCTCTGGCTACCATAGTAGCCAAGGTGTTTGATAGTGTGCTTAATCTCCAAATTGAACCGTATCTTAAATTGCACGATAATCAATTTGGTTTTAAACCGGGTTTATCGACGGAAAGTGCGATTTTGGGTTTAAAGCATACTATCAAATACTACACAGATCGACAAACAAATGTGTACGCATGCTACCTGGATTTATCAAGGGCATTCGATTTGGTAAGTTATGACATCCTCTGGCAAAAACTTAATGACATTCACGTGCCACCTGAATTAAATAATATCTTTAAATTCTGGTACAAAAACCAATCGAATGTTGTCAAATGGGCAGGCGCTGTCTCGGACGCATACAGGCTGGAGTGCGGAGTGAGGCAGGGGGGGTTGACCTCGCCCAAGCTCTTCAACCTGTATGTAAACGGACTGATAGAGGAGCTCAGCAGCACCTATGTCGGGTGTCATATAGATGGGGTATGCGTAAATAATCTTAGCTACGCGGACGATATGGTGCTGCTGAGCGCCTCTCCGTGTGGCATAGCGAAATTGATCGGCATCTGTGAGCGATATGCTGGTAGCCACGGTTTGCTTTACAATGTAAAGAAAAGTGAGTGTATGGTCTTTAAGGTCAGAAATAAATGCACGCCAGATGTCCCGCCCATAAAGCTAAATGGCAAGGTGCTTAAAGTAGTGTCACAATTTAAATATCTGGGACATATTATCACTTCTGACCTTAAAGACGATACCGACATTGAGCGGGAACGAAGAGCGCTGTCTGTGAGAGCCAACATGATCGCCCGTCGGTTCGCTAAATGTTCCAAAGAAGCGAAGATTACTCTTTTCCGAGCCTATTGTACATCCCTGTATACAAGCGGACTGTGGGCGAATTACACGCTAAGACAGTACAGTGCTCTTAGAGTGCAATTTAACAATGCGTTCAGGGTGCTGATGGGGCTGCCACGATACTGCAGTGCATCGGGAATGTTCGCAGAAGCGCAAGTGGATTGTTTTCACACGACTATGCGCAAGCGATGTACATCCCTGGTGCGCAGGATTCGGGCCAGCGCCAACAGCGTCCTGAAGATGATTGCCGAGCGCTTAGACTGTGTTTATGTAAACCATTGTTGTATGATGCACATAAACACAGCCGTTATATATAATTATAATTAAATATGTTACTAACAGTAGTTTATAAGTACTTATTTAATTTCATTACTAACAAAACTGATCCATGTTGGTCGAGAAATAAATGATTTGAATAGCGGCTGTTCAGGCCTACAGGCCACATTTCTCACCCGATTGAAATTTTGTGTGTTTACAAAAAAGGCAGTAATTTCAAAACAACCTCGCGAGGTCTACTTACAGCTCACAGAGCCACATTACCTACTATCCACAGACAGCGTATGGGCCAACACGCTCCGCCCCGGCACCCCAATAGAAGACGCGCTGTCTCGAGCGCGCGGGCTGCGCGACGCGCTGGCGGCGGTGAGCGTGCGCCTGCGCGCCGCGGCCGAGCACGCGCACGCCGCAGTCAGGTTGCTAGACGACGCGCTGCCCGCGTGGAAGCTGGCTGGCGTGGGCAAGTCAGTACCCTTACGATGTACTTACAGTGACAGTTCGTATTGTCCAACACGCCCCGCCCCGGAACCCCAATAGAAGACGCGCTGTCTCGAGCGCGCGGGTTGCGCGACGCGCTGGCGGCGGTGAGCGTGCGCCTGCGCGCCGCGGCTGAGCACGCGCACGCCGCGGTCAGGCTGCTGGACGACGCGAACGAAGACTACCTTTCTCTATCACATAATAGCTTCTACAGTCCACGCCCGCACGGCAGCGCATCTTTTGCAGGCAGGCTTCTGGTCCTATAAGAAACGCAGCAAGACACAAAATTTTCATGCGGTTAGCGCATCCTCCATAGGACGAGACGACACAGAATACGGCACTCTTACCTTGAGTTTACAGTGACAGTTGTCGTTAGCGACAGCGTAAATGATTTGTATGGAGTATAGTACAGCGCCCCTAGGTTACTTTGTAGAACTACAATTCTCCATACGGATCCTTTACGCAGTCGCTTGCGAGTACAGTCACTGTAAACTCATTGTAAGGGTACGTAGGTATTCTGTGTCGTCTCGTCCTATAGAGGATGCGCTACCCGCATGAATATTTATTTAGTGTGTCGCGATCCTTATTATAGGCGGTTGCAAGTACTACAAGTTTGTATTGTAGTACCTACAAACCTATAAAAGATTCACTACCTTGCGGGTGTATCCTGTAGAAGATAAACGGTAGAGGAAGGTAGTCTTCATTAGTGTCAGTACAACTTACTTACGTTATGTACTGCTCTTTATCGAGTTTGATCAATACTGCACGGTAAGTCCGCTCTAGTAATGCCACCGGACCGGGCTCTAGTAAAATTCAAAATTTACAGGGCTGATATGGGGCTCTTATTGCAAGGCCTATGGGTCAATGTTGTCTCGCCTGCCTTGGGACATCTCATCAAGCCTTTTTGAATAACGAAAATGTCAATGTTGCCGTAGGAGCGGGTGGGAGCGCACGGCGGCAACAGCGGACGCGTGTCTGCTGCTGGTGCAGGCTCGCTGTCTGGAGCGCGGGGCGCGGCGGGTCCTCTCCGCGCCGGCGGCACCGCGAGCGGCGCGCACGCTGCGGCTGGCGCTCGACTACGCGTTCACCGACACCATGCACGACTACAAGTGAGTCCGAGTGGTTTCGACAGGAGCGGGTGGGAGCGCACGGCGGCAACAGCGGACGCGTGTCTGCTGCTGGTGCAGGCGCGCTGTCTGGAGCGCGGGGCGCGGCGGGGCCTCTCCGCGCCGGCGGCACCGCGAGCGGCGCGCACGCTGCGGCTGGCGCTCGACTACGCGTTCACCGACACCATGCACGACTACAAGTGAGTCCGAATAGTTTCGACAGGAGCGGGTGGGAGCGCACGGCGGCAACAGCGGACGCGTGTCTGCTGCTGGTGCAGGCGCGCTGTCTGGAGCGCGGGGCGCGGCGGGGCCTCTCCGCGCCGGCGGCACCGCGAGCGGCGCGCACGCTGCGGCTGGCGCTCGACTACGCGTTCACCGACACCATGCACGACTACAAGTGAGTCCGAATAGTTTCGACAGGAGCGGGTGGGAGCGCACGGCGGCAACAGCGGACGCGTGTCTGCTGCTGGTGCAGGCTCGCTGTCTGGAGCGCGGGGCGCGGCGGGTCCTCTCCGCGCCGGCGGCACCGCGAGCGGCGCGCACGCTGCGGCTGGCGCTCGACTACGCGTTCACCGACACCATGCACGACTACAAGTGAGTCCGAATAGTTTCGACAGGAGCGGGTGGGAGCGCACGGCGGCAACAGCGGACGCGTGTCTGCTGCTGGTGCAGGCGCGCTGTCTGGAGCGCGGGGCGCGGCGGGGCCTCTCCGCGCCGGCGGCACCGCGAGCGGCGCGCACGCTGCGGCTGGCGCTCGACTACGCGTTCACCGACACCATGCACGACTACAAGTGAGTCCGAATAGTTTCGACAGGAGCGGGTGGGAGCGCACGGCGGCAACAGCGGACGCGTGTCTGCTGCTGGTGCAGGCTCGCTGTCTGGAGCGCGGGGCGCGGCGGGTCCTCTCCGCGCCGGCGGCACCGCGAGCGGCGCGCACGCTGCGGCTGGCGCTCGACTACGCGTTCACCGACACCATGCACGACTACAAGTGAGTCCGAATAGTTTCGACAGGAGCGGGTGGGAGCGCACGGCGGCAACAGCGGACGCGTGTCTGCTGCTGGTGCAGGCGCGCTGTCTGGAGCGCGGGGCGCGGCGGGTCCTCTCCGCGCCGGCGGCACCGCGAGCGGCGCGCACGCTGCGGCTGGCGCTCGACTACGCGTTCACCGACACCATGCACGACTACAAGTGAGTCCGAATAGTTTCGACAGGAGCGGGTGGGAGCGCACGGCGGCAACAGCGGACGCGTGTCTGCTGCTGGTGCAGGCGCGCTGTCTGGAGCGCGGGGCGCGGCGGGTCCTCTCCGCGCCGGCGGCACCGCGAGCGGCGCGCACGCTGCGGCTGGCGCTCGACTACGCGTTCACCGACACCATGCACGACTACAAGTGAGTCCGAGTGGTTTCGACAGGAGCGGGTGGGAGCGCACGGCGGCAACAGCGGACGCGTGTCTGCTGCTGGTGCAGGCGCGCTGTCTGGAGCGCGGGGCGCGGCGGGGCCTCTCCGCGCCGGCGGCACCGCGAGCGGCGCGCACGCTGCGGCTGGCGCTCGACTACGCGTTCACCGACACCATGCACGACTACAAGTGAGTCCGAATAGTTTCGACAGGAGCGGGTGGGAGCGCACGGCGGCAACAGCGGACGCGTGTCTGCTGCTGGTGCAGGCGCGCTGTCTGGAGCGCGGGGCGCGGCGGGGCCTCTCCGCGCCGGCGGCACCGCGAGCGGCGCGCACGCTGCGGCTGGCGCTCGACTACGCGTTCACCGACACCATGCACGACTACAAGTGAGTCCGAATAGTTTCGACAGGAGCGGGTGGGAGCGCACGGCGGCAACAGCGGACGCGTGTCTGCTGCTGGTGCAGGCTCGCTGTCTGGAGCGCGGGGCGCGGCGGGTCCTCTCCGCGCCGGCGGCACCGCGAGCGGCGCGCACGCTGCGGCTGGCGCTCGACTACGCGTTCACCGACACCATGCACGACTACAAGTGAGTCCGAATAGTTTCGACAGGAGCGGGTGGGAGCGCACGGCGGCAACAGCGGACGCGTGTCTGCTGCTGGTGCAGGCGCGCTGTCTGGAGCGCGGGGCGCGGCGGGTCCTCTCCGCGCCGGCGGCACCGCGAGCGGCGCGCACGCTGCGGCTGGCGCTCGACTACGCGTTCACCGACACCATGCACGACTACAAGTGAGTCCGAATAGTTTCGACAGGAGCGGGTGGGAGCGCACGGCGGCAACAGCGGACGCGTGTCTGCTGCTGGTGCAGGCGCGCTGTCTGGAGCGCGGGGCGCGGCGGGTCCTCTCCGCGCCGGCGGCACCGCGAGCGGCGCGCACGCTGCGGCTGGCGCTCGACTACGCGTTCACCGACACCATGCACGACTACAAGTGAGTCCGAATAGTTTCGACAGGAGCGGGTGGGAGTGCACGGCGGCAACATCGGAAGTCTCCTGCTGGTGCTGACGCGTCTACAAATTAAAGCGAACTCCCGCGATGTATATGAGTAGCAATATAGCAGGTAGCGTTAATTTCGTTCACTAAATACGGCCCCGGATTTTGACGCTACTTACAGGGTGACTTTTAGTGGTGAACGGTAGTGCCAGTAGGTGATGAGGAGGATGACGCTGAGCAACCACGAAATCACCCTGTATATATCCCTAGCTAACAAATATACTACTCGTAGGTACTTGCAGTTAGTGCGATAGCTGGTTACTGAAATGATTTCTTAAATACCGTTTTTAACATTTTTTTTACACATTTTGCTTGCGGGATAGCGCTGTCTCTGAAAAAATCATGATAAACCTTTAAGCAATAAGGGCTCTAAGATGAGCGTATCTCAGACCATCACACTTGACTTGTGGTTAATTTTATTTTCAGGTATCAAAGAGCTACAGAGATATTTGTCCAGTTTAAAGAAGCTCTCGTCCAGTTAATCAACTCGATTCATCAGGTAAGTTAATACTTAACATACTTAACTGCTGTCTTCTTTTGTTTCAGGCAAAAAATAATACGCGCTTTCATTACATTGAAACTTATATAAACTTTTCAGTACTAGGCAATAAATATGACATCTTGTCAAAGTAAAAATAAACTGTCATTTCCGTCATGTCAAGTTTATACGCCGAAATCAACGTAAATGTACAAAGATATATTATTATTTATTATAATATATGAGAAGTAACATCTTTTGAATAATGTTTAAGACGTCCAGAAAGTTATTGAGACGCCACATTATACTAAATCTGCAAAAAAGACATAAGGCGAACGAAACACCGATTTTCATCAATGGCAAGCCCGTGTCGGTGCCCAGTTACTACAGCATCCTGCAGGCTTGCCGCAGCCAGGGCATCGCCATGCCCAGCTTCTGCTACCACGAGCGGCTCTCCGTCGCCGGGAACTGCCGCATGTGCATCGTCTCCGTCGAGGGCATGTGGAAACCCCAGATAGCCTGCGCCGTCCCCGTTGCCAAGAACATGAAAATACTTACCAACAATGAGATAACCTTGAAAGCGCAGGAGAGCGTCCTCGAATTTATCTTGGCCGACCATCCTTTGGACTGCCCCATCTGTGACCAAGGCGGCGAGTGTGACCTACAAGATTTATCAATGAAATTCGGCAACGATCGGACTAGGTTCACAGAGATCCACTTTACTGGTAAAAGAGCTGTGGAGAGCAAAAATTTAGGGCCCCTGATCAACACCGAGATGAACCGCTGCATTCACTGCACCCGCTGCATACGGTTCGCGTCACAGGTGTGCGGGCTGGACGTGCTGGGCACCACGGGCCGGTCCCACGCCATGCTCGTGGGGACGTACGTCGACAAAATGTTCCTCTCGGAGCTCTCGGGCAATATTATCGATCTATGCCCTGTCGGGGCGTTGACTTCTATACCCTACAGCTTCAAGGCTAGACCTTGGGAGGTGAATACGACTAATTCGATAGACGTGACTGACGCGACCGGCACGAATATTGTACTTAACAGCAGATACAACAGGGCTATAAGAGTCTTGCCTCGGGAGCACGATGAGATTAATCAGGAATGGCTCTCGGATAAAGGTCGCTGGACGATCGACTCCACGGAGATGCAGAGACTGGTAACTCCGATGGTCAAATTTTGCGATGTTAAAAAACCATGTGAATGGCCGGAAGCACTGTGTTATGCTGCTAAAATGATTTGTAAAGTTAAATCCGAGCAAATAGCGGCTATTGCGGGTCCGCATACCAACGTAGAGACCTTAGTAGCGGCTAAAGATTTTCTCAACCTGCTTGGCTCCGAAAATTATTACGTAGAACGCAGTATGAAGTACAGCGGCTCGGGTGTAGATTTAAGAGCGGCGTACGGATTGAATATAAACATGAAAGATGTCGCTTTTGCAGACAAAATACTGTTCATTGGCACTAATCCTCGTTTCGAAGCTCCCATATTAAACGCGTGGATACGTCAGGCGTACAGGACTAACGAATGTGACATTTATGTGGTCGGGCCTAGGTGCGATTACAACTACCACGTAAATTATGTGGGTCATAACATGAAGTCTTTGAAAACGGGCTTAATAGAATGTTTAAAACACGCCAAGAAACCACTCATATTTGTGGGCATCTCCCAGTTAAGTTCACTAGTAGGAAGCGGGATTATGAGCGAAGTATATAAAGTCGCTCAAGCGTTTAAAGATCCAAAATGGCAAGTCGTGAACATAATCACTAGAGAGGCGAGCTTTGCTGGCGCATTAGAAGCTGGTTGGAAGACGAACGCGTTGGAGGCGCTGACCGCGTGTCCTCCAAAGTTGCTCATCTCCCTCGGGGCGGACGAGATATTCCACAAATTGAGTATACCGCAAGATTGTGAAATGATTTACATCGGTTTTCAAGGCGACATCGGTGCTCAGAAGGCGAGGGTGGTGCTGCCGGGCTGCGCGTACACTGAGGCCGGCGGGGTATACTTGAACATGGAGTGCAGGTCGCAGTACGCGTACCCGGCCGTGTCGCCGCCGGGGAAGGCTCGGCTGGACTGGAAGATATTCAGGGCTCTAGCCGAGGTTTGCGGGAAGTGCATGTGTTACAGCGACGAGGCGGGTCTGCACGCTAGGATGGGTCAGATAAGCCCCAACTTCACCTGTCTGGGGAACTTCCAGCCGAAGCTGTTCCAGGACCTGGTGGCCGCGACGGTGTACCCTCCGGCGAAGTCAGCCCCCGAGGAGATCGAGGTGGGCATGAAGCAGTTGCCGGACTACTACTGCTCTGACGTATTTTCGTGCAATTCGAATACTATGATAAAGGCTAAAAAGGCAGCTATGAAATTTACGACGCTGCCGTATCATAAACTTTAATAGTGGTAAAGCGTGACAGAAATGCATTACAAACGGGTTTACCGAATATTAAATATTGTTTAAAAACAAATTTTTATTTTTATTTATATTAGGTAGGTATATCATAATTAATAAACTGATGAGTAATAATAACTTGCACTGCATTTTTTGTCCGATTAGTCTTCCAAGATTGCAAGTAACATGATAATTATGAATATCATTTATTCTTGTTACCTACTTAACCATAGCTAGATTAGACAAAGATCTAAATATTATTAAAAAGTGTGTTTATTTAATTACCTCGTCGATCATCCCTCTCGACGTCATCTTATCGCGCGAGTATTTCGAACTATCCGCACTAGGTCGTTATTATCAGTTTGCTCACTGGCTTTGCCGCTCGACCGACACACAACACTTACGATGTCGGTACTTGAGAACGACCTTTTTTATGAGATTTACATTTGCTGATCAATTTTATTTATTTTTAAGAAAGCCGTGAAGTACGTTCATACAATAAGCGCTCAACGCGAGTTTAGGTATGTATATCGTCGTCTTGTACCAAGGACCATAACACAAGACTTCTTTTTTGGGACTAGGTCGATTTGTGTAAGGTTGTCTGAGATTTATTTATTTTATTTATCATCATCCATCATGTCCAGCCCGTCTAGCCTAACTATGGTTCGCGACTCATAGATCGAGCGACATAGTATCACACGTCACTCTCTCTCAGTACTGTACAGAAAGGGATAGGTAGCATATCTCTCGCGAGAACGAGTCGCGTGTCAAAGTTGTGTTAAAGGTACTGCTCTCCTAGCACAACTGTGATACGCGACTCTAGCAACTCTACTGTAGAACTCGCGCGAGATACCTACTTAGGTATCTATCTCTTTTTCTGTGCAGTACTGTGAGAGAGTAACAGGTGACGTTATGGCGCGCGACAAGAGTCGCGAAGCATAGTTGTGACTTGTGCTAGATGGGCAGGTGTTTGCCCATGATTTGCTTTTATCACGCGATAAATAAGTGACAAAGCATCTGTCACGTTTTGACAAAATGCGAGTGTGACAGATGCTCTGTCTGAGTGATAAACGCCACAATCATAGGTTTGCAGTAGTGCTAGCCTCCATCAATTTCCAGGAATGTGAACTTCCAGGTACTCCTGAACAACCTGGAGAACCTGGCCCTGGCTATCAAGGACGTGAGCAAGCAGCGGAAGGAGCTGCGCGCGGCGCGAGTCAACGCCATCGCCAGCAGGGGCCTGGCAGAACTGCGGTACGAACCTACCAAGAAGCTTATATAGTATGAGGATGCCATTGTTATCCTACGAGTTAAGACTTGTTTGTTGGTCTTAGCATGATCACCAGGATCGTACTCTGTCTTTTGGCCTTAGTCCAGCCTCTGCAACGAACCTGACGTTGGCCACGAGGACGTCAAGATGTAACAAATATTTAAAAAAGAGAGTAGGTACTAGTGGTAGGCTATTTGTTTGAAGAACGTTATGTATGTACGTCTACGTTATGTCAGCGTCAAGAAGGTAATTGCAGTTACCAATTTTACAAACTTTATATACTTTAAGCTGTAAAGAATTATTGTGTGTTATGTGAAGCGGAGACTAAAAAATGTGTTCGTTGCATGAGTACCTATAAGGTTTATTGTGTCTCAAATTAACATACAAAACGTATGCATGTAGCATCTGGGTGAGGACCAAAAAGTTTGCAACCTTAACTCACTCAATTAATATTTGTGTCAGTCTCCGTTGTGCGACGACAGTTAACCTTTCAATAATGTACCTTAATGTTCTATTTTAAGGTTCCTTATTGTATCGTTATTTTTTGTCGCACAACGGAACCTTTTCAATTCTTTTAATTCCTCGCTAACTACGACTTAATTTCATCCAACTTTTTGGTCCTGACCCATCTACATGAAGAGAGTGTGTGTTGTATACATAATATGCACACTATAGTAAGTACGTTATTTTAAAGTTCTGAAACCACTTCTTTATGTTGACGGTACGTAGATATAGTTTTGTTGTAGAAGATAAGTGTTGGTATTATTTATAAGAATGTTAGAATGTTACAAATGAAAAGGATGAAATAAAAGACACGTTTATCAAAACACAATCAAATTTTATTAAATATCAAATATTGTATTGTCTAACACGATCCCTTAACTATCATGTTTCACATCAATATCTCGTAGATGGCGTAGGTACATACCTAATGATAATGATTAATGATACACGGTTACATACGGTACACGACTCACAGGGCGGAAAGTATAGTAAAGTGTCAAGAATAGAAAAGTAGTCGTAGCGAATCTCTCAAACAAATGTTGCTTTATAAAAATAATGTGTAGATATATCGATATTGTCGTAAAGGAACGAGGCTAACAATTTGTACCCAAGCAAGCCATAACATTACGTTTTATACTAAACATTTATATTAACTTATAGAGATGAACTGTTTCCGAAAATTTCCGGGAACTCTCCTCACTTTGCATGAGAAATGAGGGAAGATTCCGGAAATTTTCGGAAACGACACATCTCTAGTAACTTATGCGCATAGAAAAAATCAATATATTTTTAACAGAGATTCTCATAGGTTCACTGAGACGAAGAAGAAGTGAACGGAAAAGATGACATTTGGTGAAGGAAGTCGAGAACACACTCACATTATAAATACCCGTCACAATACATGGGTTTAAATGCAAAATCTACAAAAAAGTGTTATACACGATTATTATCTCGAAACTGTCTGGTTAATATTAGTACTTAAGATCTATTTATAAATTAGTTAGGTATTTGTGCGCCAAAGCTCTACGCATGATATCATAAGCATTAGTCAGAGGATCGTCTTCTGCAGCATAATAGCTCTGTCACATTGTTCCGCTTATGTCATACGACGGCCGGATCAGTCTCGAACTGATCCGATCGACGTATCTCAGGATACAATTATCCCTAGTGATGTGTCATTTCCGAAAATTTCCAGAAACTTTCCTCTGTTCCCATAGAGCGAGGAAAATTTCCGGAAATTTTCGGAAACGGCACATAACTACTTATCTAACTACGTATCACTTGCCAGGGCGAATCGATCGTAGTCACCCGCCTATCGAGCCTTTTATGTCCTTAATGATCGACATATTACTCATTTGTGTTGTGTACCTGAACAATGTAACTGTACCATCACAGACCTAGCTTATCAGTCGGTGCAGAAGACTAGCTGATTTACGACTTTATAATTTAGCTGATATGTGGTATGATGTGTCACGTCTTACTTGGTCTCTACGACAATCTAATCAAATCTCCTGCGCTGGCAGTACTTACTTCTACGCTCCCCGACTTTACCAATTCCAATAAAAACTTCAAGCCTGCCGGGTCTGCCCAGTCAGTGCTCTCGCAGTCTTCTCGGGCAGCACTAGGGGGCGCCTCTACACTACAATGGTGGCCGCTACACACGAATATATATTGTCAATCCAGAAGCCCGACCGGCTGTCACTCGGTAGTCGTTTGCTTGGAAAAGTTATCAAAACCTTCTAAATTAGCATATACGTCGTAAAATGGAAGCACTCCTGCGGACAGACTGTTGCTGGCTATAGTTGATATACATCAAATATAATACTAACAAGTTACATACTGTCAATACTCAGTAAGTAGATGAGTATATTGATATGGCGTCATTACAGAATCTCTTATTCGCAATAGAACTAAACAACAAGGAAGAGAGCAACATATAACAAACGTTTAACGTAATTCTTTGGTAAAGCGTAAAGTAAACTTAACAAGTATAATGTACAGACATTAAAACATCGGGATATAAACAGACAACGGGACGTAGGTCCGGAGTGAAGGGCGTGGCGCGAGCGGCGCGCGCGCAGGGCGACGAGTCTCAGATACAAGTCCTTGTTGGCTTACACTTTGGTGACGGTCTTCAGCTTTCGGCTCCGGAGACACCTGCGCAGAGATACGATACATTTTAAAATAACCATACAGTGTTGCCCGATTTTGGGGAGTTTCAACATAAAAATCACGACTCTGTGCGTCGACTCTTTGGTTGGACAAATCTCACTGCCAAGCTCTAAACCCATAATAATCGTAGAATAATTTATTCCAAAATTCTTAGAGTACACGCTCACGAGTTCTTAGAATAGCCTTCAGATTCCAGAAAAATCAGAGGTTCAAATCTCGGCCGAATAAGAGCGAGCAAGATATACAAACCCAAAGGTGTTCCATTTCAACTCGTAGACTGCAGGGTTACTCCGATGTTCGAAATAAGATAGTTGTATTGTATAGTGCCACCCCTCCCGATATCCTGTCAAACTATATTTGAGTGACTGGGATGGCACCATACGACGGCCGAATTTCGAAAATCGGAGTAGCCCTAAGGTTGAAGAGTCGATCGATAAAGTTGAAATCGATCGATTGATATGATGAGAATGTTGTGTTAGACATGGGGTACATACTTATTCTGGCGTCAGTTCAGTCTATTATTCTGGACTGTCCGTTTCATTCAGTCATTCTTGAATTTTCACCAGTCAGGAACTCAGGACGGTCAGTCCGTCAGCCCGAGGGTCACACGATTATTCTGTCGTCAGTGTGACCAGACTGATAGAACGAACTGGCTCCAGACTGAGTGTGTGACCGGTGTTTTAGGTCTGCGAATGAGATTAGTGAAATGGCAGTCCAGGGAAGTAGATCTTACAGTCATATCGTACCTACCTGATAAGTCCGCGGTAGAGCATGAACGCGCCGTAGAAACTGAGCACGATGGTGGCCGTCCACACCACCGCCAGAAGCGAACTGCTGCCCTCTGGAAATGCATTTATTTATTTTAGGATATTAAGTTAAATTAAAGTTCAGGAAATCGGCTCAAGGTGGACGCCGAATGCTAAATAGGTAATAAGTACACAGTGAAAGCCCACTTCTTTGTGGGGCAATTTGGTCGATGTGAGTATTGTAAGGCTGAGAACAATTTTGGTAAAAAATTCAGTCAGCGACTAAATCTGTCGGTACGCACCGATGTAGCCGTCGTGGTAGGTGTCGGTGTCGAGCCAGGCGCGGCGCGGGGTGTCGTCACGGGGCTCGTACACCAGCAGGTCCGTCTCCTCGCCCACGGTGCAGTTCGCCCACTCGATCGTCACGTATCTGGTAAACATAGAACCAGGTAAAATGTTAATTTTTTTTTTTTAGGTACAATCTCACGTGTTTTGTTTAGTCCTAAACTGAGCAATGCTTGTGCTATGGGTGCTAGACGACGATATACGTAATATATAAATACATTTGCAGATAAATCCTTGACCCAGGAACAAAGAGCTCATCACACAAATATTTGTCCTTGCCGGGATTCACACCTAAGGACCATACTGCGTCAACCGTCCGTCCGCAGTCAATTAAATTATTCACAACTTTCGGCACGAGTAGATGGCGGGAGCGCGAGCGCGCGCCGCCGCGGCACGGGCCCCACGCGCCCCACGGGCCTGGCTGTCCTGACGCCGACTGCTTGTACTGTTACCTGGCGGGCGAGCGGCAGGCGGCGCGCGGCGGCACGAGCAGCTGGCGGGAGCGCGAGCGCGCGCCGCCGCGGCACGGGCCCCACGCGCCCCACGGGCCTGGCTGTCCTGACGCCGACTGCTTGTACTGTTACCTGGCGGGCGAGCGGCAGGCGGCGCGCGGCGGCACGAGCAGCTGGCGGGAGCGCGAGCGCGCGCCGCCGCGGCACGGGCCCCACGCGCCCCACGGGCCTGGTTGTCCTGACGCCGACTGCTAGTACTGTTACCTGGCGGGCGAGCGGCAGGCGGCGCGCGGCGGCACGAGCAGCTGGCGGGAGCGCGAGCGCGCGCCGCCGCGGCACGGGCCCCACGCGCCCCACGGGCCTGGTTGTCCTGACTGCGACTGCTTGTACTGTTACCTGGCGGGCGAGCGGCAGGCGGCGCGCGGCGGCACGAGCAGCTGGCGGGAGCGCGAGCGCGCGCCGCCGCGGCACGGGCCCCACGCGCCCCACGGGCCTGGCTGTCCCAACTCAGACTCTTTGCAGCCGCACTCCACTTCACACGTCTCCTCCTGTATTAATCATAGTCACGATGTGTCGTAAAAAAACTGCACAAATATGATCGTAATTCTCATCACATTAAAATATGTATTGAGTCACTGAAACTTTCGCTATCGTTTAAGCGTGGCTGTTATCGTCGTCGACCTGACCGACTGACCATTGCTGTCGGGTGCCGATGTTATACTAGATTAGCATTTTCAAGTTTCAAATGATTGACTGTAGTCTTTTTCGTAGAAGCTGACTTTAAACTGGACAGATCATTACCAAAGATTTCCTTATCAGTAATCCTGCACCAATCTTGCCTGGTATTACCTGGTAGTGCAGTGGAGGCGCCACAATGCGGCCGGGCAGCGCGGGGGCGCAGCGCCAGGGTTCCAGGAAGGCATCGGCGCCGTCGTCGGCGGCTCCCGCCAGCTCACAGCGGACCCGAGAGATTTTCACTCCCCAACCGCAAGCACCGGTTGCTTCTTGTCCAGTTGAGGTCTGTGACATATTAAAATCAATGAATATACTTATTTCCAGCCTTCATATAGTCATCGGTTCTCAGTCGTTAAAGTGAAAACACACTCATATACTCTTTGCAACACTCTGTGGATTGAAAGTATCTACGAATATTTTTGTTTTGTGGTGGTCCTCCTTGTTATCCCCAAACCAGTCGCATATACATACCTACATGTATAACACACATCTGCTGCATCCCACTGTGCCGAAGACGCAGTTATATGTGTCCCGTTTACATTACTCTAAGAAGGCTGAAGAGATCGTAGTGTGAAGACCGGAATTGTCCTGAGGGTCGTGAAGTTGAAGTCTCACCACAAAATGAATTTTAATTCTGGGTTCCGACTAACAAGCTACCTTCATGAAGGAAGAATTTCTGCCGAAAGGTGTTGTGTTCCGACGTTTCTACGAAAGGCCACCCAAAACACCACGGACTTGCTTAACACATCGCAGAAAAAAATGTGACCTTAATGTCAGATTGTCAGGTATAGGTTTATGGGCCTTTGATCCTGAAATAAATGAATTATTATTATTATTATAACAAGCGGGCTCCTGACCTCGAGTGGACCGTACCTGTACGTGGCAGCCCAGCACAGGGCGCGCCAGCAGCCGGAGACAGGGCTCGCGCGGGCACGGCGCTCGCTGCTCGGTGGACGGACACGCCCGCCCCGGCCACACCGCGGATGTCAGCCGTTGTCTGTGACACAACCATCAGATATACTCGCGTGTACAGAGTTGACTTCATTTATCTCACGAGAGTGAAAACTACTCCTAAACATGAACCACCTAAGAGGCCTTATAAATTTTTAAACCCCGTTCTAGGCATTAACATTGGTGACAGAGAAAAATGTCTAAAACAATCAGCATTTTTCAACGGATAAAGAGCCTGAAACACAATTCAATAATAGTGGCCCAAACACAACTATAAGATACGGCTACGGCAATATAGCTTGTAACGTTCTAATAGCTTCGTGGAGGGCAGTGTCGCTCGGTAGACCTCTTATAGAGCTACGTTTTCTTAGTCTCTTGCCATCTACCCATCACTATCATTTGCTTGAGTTATATTTTCGGGCGATTTAATCAAAGAATTCTCATATTTTCTGTTAATACATGTTGTATAAGCTTATCTTAGGAGACTATAGACCTGATACGTCGCATATGCCGCGCTGAGGAAGCGTCTCCACAGGAGCAGGCGGAAGCGTCCCAAGCACTCCACTCGCTCAGCTCACAGTCCACTCCGCACGGCACGTAGCACCACGACTCGCGCGCCTCCGTTGACGTTGTGTTCTGTTACCCCAAAGGAATGAACACTGATATAACCCGGAAGGTACGAGAAGAAATAAAAAGAAAACAAGAAAGAAAGAAGAACGTTTATTCCATAAAAACTGTGTAATATGCGTAGCGTCGGGGTAGAAGGTGGGATAACCTAGTAAACTCCGTACTTCGTCACATAGTTTATATAAATATAACAAACACTCTATAATATCTACTCCCGTCTAACCTCATCTCTCTATCTCTCTATTATCTCTATCCCCTAATATTACAATACATAACTATAGATATTATTAATCTACGTGCTTTACGTGTTAAGAGAGGAAAACCCTTAGGTATCTGGTTTTGCACGTCTATCTACATACGTGTAGATGATCTGATGAGACAGTTTGCCTATCACAACTGGCATAACAGTGTTCTTTTAATTATCGTATGCGGGGTAAAGATGTTTCCAATGAGTCCAGCAATAGGTACGCGTTTGGAATTGGCGCGCAATTGGCGTTTCAATCTTACTGGCATTTTCATAAAATTCCGCAAGGTTGCGATACTTGGCATTTTTTGCCATTGTAAATTTGGAACCTAGCGAAACAGAATCCACTTGACCCGTGCCGATAAAGCTGGTTAATACTTACGGGACAGAAGGTATCGTTGACAAATACACCATCGCTTCGCAGGCAGCGAACCGATCGCCTCTTCGTTCCTTCGCCACATGGTGAGCCACCTGCATAAAGACAAGGGACCAGCGGTATATTCACGAAAATTAAGAATATGCTGCTTTTCTTATTTTGCCCGATATACCTAACTTACTCCAGCCCGTCCAGCACAATTACGCTAAGCGACTCCTATCGCGGGACATAGCCTCGCCCGTCACACACACACAGTACAGCGAAGAGAGAGATAGGTAATATTTCTCGCGCGAGAGATTCGCGTGTCACAGTTGTGCTAGAAGTGCTGGTTTTAGGTTAGAAGTTTTTTACCTAGTGGCTGGCAGTCGTCCCAGGGCGCCACGTGCCAGGAGTAGGTGTGCGGAGAACAGGGCTCAGCGCCCACGAGTGGCGGGCACCCTGCGCCGCCCTCGGCCGCTGGTCGCAGTTCCACGCGCGTGCGGTCGCGTCGGCCACCCCATTTCGTCTGGGGGAGTTAACATTGGTTAGAGAATAGGGGCACATAAACGAATTGACGAGCTTGCTTATATTTACTGTTACTAAAAAATACTTCTCCATAACCCTAATAAAGTACATATCGCAGTAGATTGATTATCTCTATTTTTGTATTTTATACAGCTTTCTTTTTTGTGTTTAGTTAGTTATAAAATGTTTAAAAATAGTAGTGTGTTAGTCGCGAAAGTCACTCGCTGGGCAAGCTGAAAATCAGCGCTGGAATTTGAAGGTTCCTAGCACATTCCTGAGCTCGTCCTTTTGCCATTAATTGATCATTTTACTTTGTGTTTCCTTTTTGGATTTTTGTTATGTTTATTTTGGCAATAAATGTATTTTCTTTCTTTCTTATTACCTGTGATTGGTCGAATTAGGAAGAAAATAATAGACAGTAGTTCAGACCTGGCCAAGGGCAGAAGGGGCTGATATACCTGTTCGCAAGGGCTCCAGTCAGACCAGGCGCTGACGACGCAGTCGCCGGGACAAGGGGCACGGCAAGTCGCGTCCCGCGCCGGCGCCCCGCCCGCGCCCGCCGCCTCGCACGCCGGGTCTTCCAGCACATTTCCCTCACCATCCTCACAACTGTGGAATAAAATCTCATTACGCCTCTGAAAGTTGGTTTCTTAATTGATATTGCTGCAAGTCAGAGCTGAAATGATTCAATCAGTCTGCTTAATATGTAATCAAAGACAAATGTTTGACCAATTATAACTCTATAGCAGAGTGGTAGCTTCACACACACATAAATGAATTCCTCATAACCATGAACCTCGTAGGACGTGGATACAGTACTATTGGACCATTCTAGACGTGGACGAAGTTGCACCAGTGACGCTCTTTCCTAGGTTACATAGTCCACTCATGACGGTTTCGCATGAGGCCCATGAACACAATTCAGTGGCCGGGAGGCTACGCTACTGACTCATTGTTTCGTATGACAGAATGATAAGTGAAATTGTAAGGGGCTTCTAGACGATTATAAGAATATGGTAAGCGTTAGATTTGACTAGGGCATGCACTCTCATACTAGAATTCCCCGGAACGGCATGACATCGATTTGACAGACCACCCCTCCATCCATCGTTATCCTGATTGCTGATGGTCGTGACATCCACCATGGATTGGCTTTCTCCGGAAGTTGGAGTCAAGTGCAAAGCGGATTTGGTCGGACCAACGCATAGGGTTGCGGCTTCGAGGCCTCTTCCCCTGGATCTTTCCAGTGACCAATTTTTTCAAGTTTTTCAAGATTATCGTCTTCTCTGAAAATGTGCCCAAAGTATTCCAGCACTCTTTGACAGACCTATTCAGGTGCATTTGAAGGAAAAGTATAGATAAATTCATACTGGACGGTGCGGTTGATGACGGCGCGGCCACACAGCACTCGCCGCGGGGTGCACACGGACCACTCGCCGGCCACCCAGCGCGGTGACGACACCACACAAGTCGCGCGCTCCAATGTGGCGCCGCACTCGCGTCCGCCTGCCGTTCCCTCTTCTAGCACCTCCCTGTATAAGATACACACGTGTAAGCTTGATCTTCCTTTACTTTATTCGATTTTAATTTTCTTAAGAAGTTAGGCTTTTCGTAACGTTGTTCTCGAAGAAAACATATTAAAAGTGTACCTATGTATAAAATAATAATATTGAAAGTATGACTGTATTTTCATAATTTACGTTTGATACGCTTTAGTACTGTTCCTTAAACTAGTCAGATATAGTGTAAATACGCCTAAAAATTGGTCATTTGCCCCCAATGACATAAAAACAAAAATAAAACGGTTGTTACCTAGTCCGGTAGCGGAAGGCAGCCCTGGAGCCGGGCTCCGCGGCGCAGGGCCCCCACTCGCCCCACGCGCCCGCGCCGCAGTCGCGCGCGCACCGCACGCTGCACGCGCCGCGCAGCAGCGACGGGAACTCCTCGTCGTATGTGTACCCGTCTGTCGAGGCTTCGCGCACGCGCGTCGGCCCTGCAACGATTATATTGTCGTAAAACACTAGACTGAGTAACTGGAAAAGGTACAAGAACCATTCATGAAAATGAAAATGTTTATTGGTACATAGATTTACATATAACTAGTTTAGGATCTCCTATTAAGTATTTGTCTTTCGGTCTCAAGTCACTCAAAATAGAAGCGGAGAAGAGGGCCATGGAACAATGGTATAGAATGAAAGCATGCAAGGAATGGAGAGGAAGCTGTGTGGACAAGGGACATGCACTCATTCAGAGGGAAGCATGTTCGAAGATGGGGATGCTTACCCAAAACAACGACCTTATAAAGAGACGAGAAATGTTTGATAAGAAATATAGGATACATATAGGAGACAGGGACAACTGGAAAATAGAGGTAGAACACCCCGTGACTATCTGCTTTACGGATGGGTCTCGGCGGGAATCCACAAAACTAGCAGGAGCCGGCATAGTGATATCGAAGCTGGATAAGAAGGTACACATACCTCTGGGGAGGTACGCTAGCGTATTTCAGGCAGAGGTATGCGGCATAATGAGATGTGCACAAATAATAGATGAATGCTCACAGGAAGTGGGATCAGTCGTTATATACACAGACAGCCAGGCTGCACTAAAAGCGCTAGACAAACAGACGGTAAGCTCGTCCTTGGTAAAGGAATGCAGAGAAGCCCTGAACAAACTTGGAGGACACACAAAGATTACGGTAGCATGGGTACCTGGACATCAGGGTGTGACAGGGAATGAAAGGGCAGATGAGATGGCAAGGCTAGGAGCAGAGAGGGAACCCATAGGACCCGAGCCTGCACTGCCAATATCGGCAGAAGTCACAAAAGGAGTTATAGCTAGGCTAACGGAGGAAGAGGCCAATAGACAATGGCGAGAGACAACGGAATGTCGACAATCGAAGATGATCCTAGGAGGCATGAACAGAAAAAGGACCAGGTATCTCCTGGAACTAGGTAAGAAAAATCTCAGATTATTAACAGGCATAATCACGGGACACAATAGCCTCAACAGGCACCTACACATTATGGGTGTGGTAAGTGATCCATACTGCCCGCACTGTGGTCAGGAGGAGACGAGTAAGCATGTTATAGCAGAATGTGGCATGTATGCGATAGTACGCTATAGCATCTTCAACAAAGACAAACTAGAAGAGGAAGAGCTGAGGGACATTAACCTTAAAGATGTCCTTTCCTTCTGCAGAAGATCAAGAAGATTCGAGGAAGAAGGCTGTATGGGAGCGCCGCCGGGACAGTAACCGTTGGCTCCAATTGGGAATTGGGCTGAATGAACGCAGCCAACCGATCGACAGCCCGCCTGTTTCCGGCCGGGCGTCCCTACACCAAATCATCAAATCATCAAGTATTTGTACGAGTAAATACTTGTGTCATTCATTCCTTTCATTTATACTAAATATCAACACACGAAGAAAAAAATATATGCGCTTTTGGTCTACACTAGGGATTGAACCCGGTATCTTTGGATTACCGGTACAACGTCTTAACCTTTCGACCAGAGACACTCAACTCTGAGAATGAAAAACGTGGTGTTCATTTATCTACATTAATAAATGTTTTTAGCGCTCCGTAGGAATGTTGAACTTTGACGGTCATTACTGACTTGTTTAGAGCAGTCTAAGCTTAGTTAGTCCTACATGCCTAGTCATTTGATATCAATGAAAATTAGAATCGATTGACATTCTCAAAAACAATTGTCTACACCTACTCTGTACTGAATTAAATAAAAAGAAAAATTGAGTTACTAGATTCTTACCAGTAAGCGGGTGGTACTTCTTGCACACGTCCATGGGCACGTCTCGTCCACCGAACATGCACCGCGCCGCTCTCAGCGCCCGTCCCTCCCCGCATTCCGTGCTGATATACAGTCAGTATGGCTTTACAATCTTTTATAATAAATACAGCATGAAAATCATATTATCCAATGGTTATTAATACTAAACTAGGAGGTGCCCGCTACTTCGTCCGCGTATTTTTTTTACCGTAGGCGCCTAGGCGGATAAAAAGTACCCTGTAACCATTTTTGGATGTCCACCTATCCCTGTACTAAAATTGGTTAAAATTTGTTCAGCCGTTTTGGCGTGATGCGAGGACGAAGGAAATTATGAAAACAGATGACGCCAGGTTGGCACGCCGATACAAAGCAAATGACGATCCTGCATCACGCTATTAGGATTTTACCTGAAATCATGACCCCTCTCCATAGAAGAATGATTTTCAATATAAATCTAAAATTTTATAATAGTATTGATTGATATTGCTACATTGTGTAGAAGATAACGCGACTAAATCCAATGCTTTAACTACAAAATAGGTAAAAGAAGAATATGCAATAATCTTGATTTCTTACCCGGAAGGAAGAATGCAATCCGAGTCTGCAGGCAGCAGTTCCAGGGACACGTTCTTGCAGGTGCAGATGGGTATGTCTGGCTCCGACGCGTCCAGGTATCTGCGAAAATATAAGCAAAGATCATGCGAGTCATTTTTATAAACCCCAACAGAATTGCAAACAGGGGACCAAATTTTACTATGCCGTCAAATGATCAGTGTATGCAAATAGCACTACGCTATATGCATGGGTTGTCAATAATTGGTGGTGGAAAAATACAGAAGAAATTTGTCAGATACGTGTAGGTGGTTGTATGGATAGTATGGGTATTATCCATTATTATGCCCAACTACTTTCATGACAAGTATGATTAGGATTCACGCCTTCGAGTTGAGGCGCAAACTACTGCTTCAGTGCATTATTACTGTCTCCTCAATAATAAAATGGATAATCCATCTGTCGTGGAACGTATTGGATTGCTGGTACCGCGAGCGTACAACAAAATCTTTCTCGCATTGTATGATTGCTCGTTCTAAATAGAAAGCATCAAATTGAAATGTTAAAGTGTAGGTTCATTTGCTTGAAGATAAATATAATCAGATGCGTTACTTCAAAGGTTCGGCGCAGACGTTGTCACAAGTGATGGTAGGGGGCAGAGCGTTGCAAGCGACGAAGCAGGACGCCACACTCTGAGGCAGCAGCTGTCCCGCGCACGCGCCTGCATTCACTCGGTGTGACGCAGATCCACACCAGATGCCTGCGAATAGGTCAAATGTTAGTCAAATCGACTGTACTTGTTTGCATTAAGCATAGGGCAGACACTGCCCACTGAAAACTTAATCTTGAATGTCAGTGTCAATGTGTGCGTGTGAGACGCACAGGGCTGCCTCAGATGCATTGGTTATAAATATGACATAATTAGATAGGAAATTATCACAACCACACAACACAAAGGTAGTGGTGGTGGTGATGGTGATGTTACAAAATCAACATCATCACCACAATCATCAACATCATCACCACAATCATCACTACCAGTAACCACTATCATCATAATTACCATCACCAACACCATCACCATTTCTCTCTATTAGACTCCCTATTACATAGTTTAATGCCCACCTACGCACAGTACACAACCCTTTCAAAATGTTCTGCACAGCCAACACGATTCGAACTCGGTGCCCCGAGCCGGAGCCGGAGCGGTGCCGGAGTATGTGCGGGGTGAGGTAACTCGATTCGGTGCGGGGTTATGCGTGTCCATTCTGTATGTAGTACTATTAAGTATTCTGTGCTTCAGCAGAAGACTCGACGAGGGAAATTAAGAAGAAACATTCGAAAATAAAGCTTCTACAATTAGGGAAATAGTGAAGAGTCCACGTGGTAGCCTTACTCCTGACTCTGTGTCCGGCGCCGCAGCGCAGCGCGGGCGGCAGTCGACACGTGCTCCACTCGCCGGCCACCCAGGCGGCGTCGCGCGCGCGGCACGAGCGCGCCACGGGGCACTCGCGGGTCTCCTGCGCCGGCCCGCAGCTCGGGCCCCCGTGGACTATGCGCACGCGGATCTGCTTGCCGGGGTCTGAGAATAACAGTCAGTAGTTAAAAAATATAGAATCGGAGATTTTTTTCATGAGAAAACCTGTTTAGTCCATTGGGTGAAACTAACTGAGATGCTTAGTGGAATTTAACACCAAATTGAACGTGAGTTCAACCATCCATTTTGGTGTTAAATTCCACTAAGGATCTCAGTCGCTCACAATGGGCCTAATAAGAAGGCTCAAAGTTATTCAAAGGGCAATGGAGCGAGATATGCTCCATCCAAACTGGTGAGATACGCGAGTGAACGAAGGTTGTAGATATAGCTCAGACAATCGCTAAACTCAAGTGACAGTGGGCGCGTATTGCTTGTGTAACCGACGACCGTTGGGGCAGAAAAGTTGTTGAGTGGTGACCGCGGACCGGGAGATGCAGCGTGGGAAGGTCCACAAGGTTAGAACCACGACCTGGTTAGGATCGTGGGCAGAAATTGGATGAGGGCGGCGGCGCTAGACCGATCGTTGTGGAGAACTTCGGGCGAGGTTTTTGTCCATCAAAGACGTCTGTCAGCTGATATGATGATGAAAGATTGAAAGGTCTCACAATAACTATGTTCAAACATTATTACCACAAGTGTTGGGGCAGGGAGACCACGACCCCCACGCCTCGACGCGGCAGCCGCGGCGGCACCGCACCGTGCAGGCGCGATGCGAGGCGGGCCGGCGCAGGGGAGCACATCTGGAGCAAACAGTGCAATTACTTGCATTGGCTTGGCAAAGTAGGTATTCCATTTTCAGCCGAATTCAAAAAAGGGGAACTAGCTAGAGTCTTTTAATGTTTGTTACCTCGGATCTCCGTCAGTTATGAACAATTTCGTATTTTATTTAGAATAGGCATCTCCAAGTTTGCCACATAAGATTTTGGTGGACATCAGATATAAGAAGTTCCTTCGATTCCTTATGGATATCTCTATTTTCGGTGTTGAGACAATCACTCAGCATTAGGTGGTTTGTATGATCATATGTCGCCTCAAAATTTTTGAAACTAGCAAACATTTTGGTTTTGATACTAGCAAAACTGGGGAACAAAAATAAATAATGTATACTGTCTTACAAGGCCTCACGGACGACGTCAGCATTGTTCTGGACGCACATGACATCTCTGGTCATCTCGCCTTCTTCTACGCACGGTTCTTCCTCGTCGCTTTCATTGAACGTTTCTCCATCCTGTAAATAAACCAGATAATCAATGGACATCATAAAACGTATGCAAATCTACTCGGTGGTAAACTAAACTGACAGCTATCCTTTTTAGATGAGTTAAAACGTAACACATACCTCTAGGCCTGAACTTCAGTTCAAATTTTTCTCGCATTATGTTCCTCAACAAGGATAAGTGATTGCCCTATAACCTTATCTATGTCCTCAAAGTTTTAAAGCAAGAGTAAACCAATATCTTCTGGAGCTCATCACTTTATCTTAGGGCTTAATTTATTTCCTCAGATAAGACTAAAGTTAAACATACCTACCTAAAACCACAGTTTTCCGTAACAAAAGTTTTACATTATTTACTATTGAGATCATGAAGTGGTTGTTGGAGTATTGAGGAAAACAGGTCACACAGTGGTCAAGTTTCCAACGGGACTCTGACGGTTGTATTTATCACGCGATAAATAAGTGACAAAGCATCCGTCAGGTTTTGACAAAATGCGAGTGTATGTCTTTAAACTTACAAGTAAATCAGTGTAGTTCGTGACGGGCATGTAGTCCTGGCGGCGGCGCTCGCAGGGCCCCCACGGCGTGGCCAACCAGGAGTACGTCGCGCAGGCGTGTGTGTTGCACGTCTCGTGCTGGATCAGCTGTTCTTCTGATGGGCAGGGCCATCCATCTGTAAGAGTGACACAAACTTGGTTAGTTTATTTTTCTAATCGTTTTAACCAACTTCCACAACTTTTCCAACTTCCGGCTTTAAAAATCCCAACAGCGAAAGAGAAAAGGCGATATCACAAAGAGTAGTATGACTTGGAAATGAAAAAAATATAAGCTTCAATATCTATTGTAAGGTTTCAAAATAAGATGGTATTCCAGTTTAATTAAATTATTATTTTTATTGTTTTTTTTAAACCAACAATTGCTATATTGTATTAATTATTATTTTGTGTTCATTAAATAGACCCTCAACGGCTTGACAGTCGAGAATAGATGGCAGCACTAGAGGGCGGTTTCTCGGACTGGCGGGCCGTTGAGCGGGAATATTGAGGGTATATAAAGATAAACTGGTCGGGTAAAGGGTATTCTAGTTGGAACGAGCGTAGAGTGAACAGTGAATCTCTGTAATAAGTTCTGTGATTATTGTTGAAGTTAAATAAATAAGTGTAATACTCATTCTGGTGTGTTTTACTGGCTATTCCTTATAGTCAGAAAGTGGGAACGAGAACCTCAAATTGACCGGTAATGGAAGCGGGTGGCCAAGATGTTGATCGCCGCAGGTTGAATACACCTGAAGGCAACAACAGACAGGACGACAGCGCCGCGCGCAGCCAGGCTCTGCTGGAATTGCAGCGGGAGCTGGAACTGGAACGTGAGCGCTTGCGCAACAAGGAACGCGTTCTACAAGAAGAGGAATATAAGCGCAGCCGCAAGCTTCGGCGCACACGCAGCCGCGAGCGGCGCAGCCCACGCAGTCACAGGCGGCGCAGTCATCGCAGCGAGCGCCGCAGTCTACGCAGCCTCGAGCGCCACAGTGGATGCAACCGCGAGCAGCGCAGTCCGCGCAGCCGCGAGCGTCGCAGCCCGCGAAACTCCCGGAATCGCGAGCAACGCAGCCCGCACGGTTGTCGGCAACGCAGCCCACGGAGCCGCGAGCGTCGCAGCCCACGCGACCGCGAGGGCCGTTGCTCACGCAGCCGCGAACGTCGCTTTTCACGCAGCTGCGAGCACCGGAGCACGTGCAAGCACGAGCATCGCAATGAGCGTCACAGCGCACACCGCAGCACACGTCACGCCGAGCAACGCGGCACACCACGTTCTCGGGATCATCAAGCAGATAAGGTAACCGAACACACATCTGTCCGTAGGGAACGATCCCGATCACGTAGCCCACTATTTTGTTCTAAGGATGTTGTTAATCTTTTGCAAGCGCTTAAAAATAATCCGTCATCACAGCCGTCTACTCATTTTGCACAACTCAGCAGTAAACACATAGATGCTAAAAATATCTTGCCTGAATTCAATCCTTCAAACAAATCCCAACGAATTGATGTTTGGCTTAATAAAGTAAATGAGTGTGCTACAGTCTACGGCTGGGATGAACGGACAACTATACATTTCGCCATGCAAAAACTACAAGGCCTGGCAAAAACCTGGTATGAGAGTTTAAAGTCAATATTATTCAATTGGCGAGAGTGGCAAGATAAATTAACTATGGCATTTCCTTCGGAACAAAATTATGGCCAGGCCTTGGAGGATATGCTAAGGCGAAAGAGTAGATACAATGAGCCAATAGAAAGCTATTATTATGAAAAGCTAGCGCTTTTAAACCAGTGTGATATAACGGGGAAACGTGCGGCAGAATGCATTATTCACGGTATCAGTGATAGGACTATGAAATCTAGTGCCTTAGCTTTACGTTGCACCGAACCCGAACAATTACTACAATTTTTATTAAGTCATAATAATGGCCCACAATTCCAACCTACCTTAAAAACTAAGAATCCAAATAATGCTCCTTCGAATTCTGCTGAAAATAGTCAGACTAATAAAATAGGTGCAAAACCAGGATGTTTTAACTGCAAAGAAAGAGGTCACTCATATTTGCAATGTCCCAAGCCTCTTCGTCATTGTAATCGATGCAAAAAGGTAGGCCACACAGAGGAGACCTGTTTCCTTAAGACTGATAAGAATGCTAGTAAACCCGAGAACACTCAAAAAACTATGTGCATATCTAACTTGAACCAGAGTGAAAAATTTACCAAACAGGTCTCTATTAACGCGGCGACGTTTCAAGCATTCATTGATTTTGGAAGTGAAGTATCCCTGATAAAATTATCTTCTTTAACTGATCTGGGGTTATCTCATGACGGAATACCCTCAACACTTAAGGGATTTGGTAACAGTGTAGTACATTCATTAGGTTCAGTTTCACTAGACATAACAATCGATGGGGTACGTGCGATAGTGCAATTTAGAGTTGTAGGGGATCACTTGCTTGATAAACCGGTCCTTATAGGTCAAACATTTTCAGAACAACCACACGTAGTTGTGTATAAAGATGTCAATAAATTGCAATTTTTGGATATCGGTTCGGTGATGCCCAGTCAAAATCTTAGTGACGATAATGACGAACGTTTATCGAAGCTTCATTTGTCAGGCAATGTTAGACTGTACGGTACTGCGAGTATTAAGGCGGTAACTGAGATAATGTTCACGGGGAGCGTACTATTAAATTCAAACATTGTCGGAAGACCCAACGAACAATTCGTGGTTTGTGGTGGTGTGTACCAAGTTAGGAATGGGACATTATATGTTACAGTAACCCCATGTGCAACACCATGCTTGACTTATAAAGGTTTTATATTTGCGCGGGCTGAAAAGGTAGATATTGTCAATCGTATTACTCACGCAGCGTCAGACATTATCTCGGAGCCGAATCATTGTAGTAGTAACCGTATTGATGAGTCTCAAATAACTATAGGGGAGTCTGTGGGGAATCAGGATAAACTCAGGTTAGTTGCATTACTGCGAAAGTATGAACATTGTTTCGCATCCGATCTTACTAGCTTAGGTTGTACAGATGTAACGGAAATGAAAATAGAGTTGAACAGTCAGCGCACGGTAGTCTACCGCCCATACAGACTATCACACCATGAACGGGAGAAGGTACGAGGTATGATCGATGAGATGATGGAAGCCGGTGTCATTCGAGAATCTGTTTCCAGTTATGCAAGTCCCATTATATTAGTAAAGAAAAAGGACGGGAAGATGCGTATGTGTGTAGACTACCGTATGCTCAACTCTATCACTACTAAAGAACGATACCCTATGCCGATCATAGAGGATGAAATATCCCGGTTATCTGGACAGGCATGGTTCGTTACTCTCGATTTAATGTCTGGCTATTACCAAGTCCCCATATCTGATGAGTCAAAACACCTAACAGCATTTGTTACGCCAGACGGACAATACGAGTTCAATCGTATGCCGTTTGGCTTAGCAACTGCGCCTGCTGTCTTTCAGAGAATGATGAACCATGTCCTGGGCCCAGCGAGATTCAGTAAAGCAACGGTTTACATAGATGATTTGTTAGTATTCGGGAAAAGCATCGATGAATGTCTTAATCGGTTAGAAGAAGTTTTGCAATTACTAGAAAAAGCTAAATTGAAACTAAATCTCACTAAGTGTAGTTTTTTACAGAACCAAATAGATTATCTTGGCTACGAAATTAGTTCGTCAGGCATGCGTCCAGGAGAAGGCAAAATCAAAAGCGTAACTAATTTTCCGTGCCCCGAGAATGTGCACGGGGTACGCCAGTTTTTAGGACTTGTTAGTTATTTCCGAAAGTTCATGCAAGGTTTTGCGCAGTTGGCTGCTCCCCTAACCAAATTATTAAAAAAGGACGCAGTGTGGGAGTGGACTGCTGAACAGGCTGATGCATTCCAGAAACTTAAGGAAAGATTAATAGGTCGACCCGTGCTAGCCATATTTGATCCTTCAGCCGAGATAGAATTACATACGGACGCAAGTAGGATTGGTATAGGTGGCATTCTTTTACAGCGCTCGCATACGTCAGACCCCTTTCAACCAGTGGCGTACTACAGTAGGCAGACGACACCGGAAGAGAAGAATTTCCACTCGTATGAGCTTGAAACATTAGCTGTTATATGCTCATTAAAGAAATTTCGGGTTTACCTGCTAGGGAAACAATTCCGGGTCGTCACCGACTGTAGTGCGTTACGGTCCACATTCCAGAAACGTGATTTAATCCCTCGTATTGCCCGTTGGTGGCTAGCGCTCCAGGAATTTGACTGTACCATAGATTATAGACCCGGTGCTAAAATGGGCCACGTAGACGCGTTGTCACGAAACCCAATTGCTATTGAAGACAATTACACCGTCGAATCATATCCAGCTGTTATGTCCATAAGTGAAGATGATTGGTTACTGACCCTACAGTTAGGAGATTCGGAGTTAAGTAGAGTTCGAGACGTCCTTAACAGCGACCTAGATTCCAAGGGGCTCGAATATATAAAAGAAAATTACGTTGTCCGAAATAACAAGCTTTTCAAGTGTATAGGTGGAGATACAAACAATTTACGTTGGGTGGTTCCGAAGGGCGCCAGGTGGCAGTTGTGCAGGATGAACCATGACGATATAGGTCATGTGGGTTATGAGAAGACTCTCGAGAGGATAAAGAAATCTTATTGGTTCTCCAAAATGTCGCGTTTCATAAAAAAATATGTTGGTGCCTGCATTGAATGCGCGTATGCAAAAAAAAACAAGTGCACCAGAAGGTCTATTGCATCCTATACCGAAAATTGAAAAACCATTCCACACCCTGCACATCGACCACCTTGGGCCTTTCGTGAGGTCAAAAAGGGGACACACTCATATCCTGGTAGTAATAGATTCCTTTACCAAGTTCGCTTTTATAAGATCAGTAAGAAATACTAGCACCCAAAATGTATTGAAGATTTTAGATGATATATTTGATACTTTTCGCACACCGGACAGGTTGATTAGCGACCGAGGAAGTTGTTTTACTTCACACGCGTTTAAAAAGTTTTGTCTTAATCGAGGTATCAGGCATGTGTTGAACGCAGTGGCAAGTCCCCGGGCTAACGGGCAGGTCGAGAGATACAATCGTACCATTTTGAACTCTTTAAAAGCACAAAATCTTAATGATGACGAAAAAGACTGGGACAACAAACTAGGTAAAATACAATGGGGATTGAATAACACAGTTCAAAAAACTACTGGTAGAGCACCTTCCGAAGTAATGTTTGGACCGTCAATGCATAGCGAAGTTAAGCCAATGTTAAATGAAATATCAGACGAAGTTAGTGAAGTAGTTGAGATAGAGTCATTACGTAAGGAAGTAAGCGATAGAATTAACAAAGCTCAACAATATCAGAAAGATTATTATGACAAGGGTAGGCGACCTGCAAAGATATACGAAAACGGTGATTTAGTAAAAGTTACAAAAACAGCGTTTCAAAATCAGGGCAAAAGCACTAAGCTTTTACCGTCTTATGAAGGTCCATTTCGTATCATAAAGGTATTAGGTAATGACCGTTATAAGGTGGCATCAATTCCGGGGTTTGCAGGTACGAAAAAAAAGCGCAATACAGTGGTAGCCGCGGATCGACTTAAACCGTGGATCCACTTGAAAGCATTAGAAATTGATGACAATGAAAATGATACTGATAACGAGAATAATGTTTCTGGTGAGGAAGAGTAATTTGGGAAAATTTGATAATCTATTGCTTTTGATATTGGTTGAAGTCTATTTAAATATAACTAAATTATAAATCATTAGGAGTCTCAAGACCCGAGAGGCTTATTTAAAACCACATGAACCGAGAGGCACACCTAAAACCTCACGAACCGAGAGGCACACCTAAAACCTCACGAACCGAGAGGCACACTTAAAACCTCACGAACCGAGAGGCACACTTAAAACCTCACGAACCGAGAGGCACACTAAAGACCTCACGAACCGAGAGGCACCCCAAGTCCTCACGAATCGAGAGGCAAAGAAAAATAGAAATTATGATAGACCTAAGTACATATTCGAATTATATATATTTCTTTTTTTTTCTTATTTCATTTTTTTTATATCAGTATATTGGACTTTTATTATACACATGCTTGCTCGTATTGTTATTTTATTGCCTAGTAGTCGATCGTATCATATTTGTAATGTAAAGCCCATACTTTACTGGCCAAATGTAAGGTTTCACCGGATGCGTGTATGAGGGCATACACGTCATCAGGATGGTCGAATGTAAGGTTTCAAAATAAGATGGTATTCCAGTTTAATTAAATTATTATTTTTATTGTTATTTTTAAACCAACAATTGCTATATTGTATTAATTATTATTTTGTGTTCATTAAATAGACCCTCAACGGCTTGACAGTCGAGAATAGATGGCAGCACTAGAGGGCGGTTTCTCGGACTGGCGGGCCGTTGAGCGGGAATATTGAGGGTATATAAAGATAAACTGGTCGGGTAAAGGGTATTCTAGTTGGAACGAGCGTAGAGTGAACAGTGAATCTCTGTAATAAGTTCTGTGATTATTGTTGAAGTTAAATAAATAAGTGTAATACTCATTCTGGTGTGTTTTACTGGCTATTCCTTATACTATTAAATTACTTTTGTTATTGGATGGAACTATTTCTAGTTGCAAACATTTGTTAGTGAAGAGGTTGTTGTAGGACGATAGGAAAGTTCGAGGAAAAGAAGTGTTACTCGTACCTACGCGGGGCAGCCTCCCGTGGGCTTGTGATAGTCTTAACTACATGCGATTTTCTGTTTCAACTGTGGCTTGAGTAGTCGGCACCGTTCCGGAGTAATTACTGGGGTCAACAGCCCTCTTTCTATCATTCATCACGTTGGAAAGTGACAGACTAACCAGGTGCAGCGTGAGCCAGGATGTGCCGCATCCTGGTGCGGGTGGGCGGCGGGCGGCCGGCCTGTGCGCAGGGCGCCCCGCAGGGTCCCCAGGCCGCCCACGCGGACACCACGCAGTCGCCGGCGCACGCGATTCGGCAACGTTCACTGCGTGCGGGCGCGCCGGTGTCGCTGCACCACGCTCGAGGCGCTTCCTTCTGCAGAGCAATGGGTCCATTATTCAAGCGTTTGGTAGATATATATTTTTTTGAACTGCTGAGAGCCGAGGTCGTGGACGTATCTCGGAGACTTGTCCATTTTAAATATACCAATAGGCGGAAATCACTGTTGCTATGTTTTTAACATTATAAACAGGTGAATGAATCCGAATACCTCCTAACACAAGCGTTAGGCCTAAAAGGAGGATTCGACTAGTTATAGTAAAAACTTATGAATACTAAATTATATCTGATTATTTGAGTAAGATTTTTAGATTTTTGACTGTTACAGCATTTGCGATTGCATCAGAGTCATAACTCATGGACCCTTTTTTAATGTTGTTCTTTACAGACGATGTACCTATACCGGGTGATCAATCCAAGTGGGTCAGTAGGGAGAAGTCAGAAACTATAAGAGATAGGTAAATCTGTTCTTAGGAACCATGACGTCGATTTTAGATTTAATAAAAACTACATTATTATTTTTTATAAATCTCATACATAACCCAGTCAAAACCTCTGTAAAGAATGTCACAATACGACATGCGATTACTTAAGAGATTGTTACCAGGTTCAATTCCCGGTTATGTATGAGATTTATAAAAAAAATAATGCAGTTTCTATTAATTACAAAATTGACGCCACGATTCCTAAGAACAGATTTCCCTATCTCTTATAGTTTTCGTTTTCTCCCTACTGATCAATTTATATGTATGTATGTAAACACTTTATTGTACATAAAACAAGACACATTACAGAAGAAAAAGCATGTACAAAGGCGAACTTATCCGTTTAAGGGATCTCTTCCAATTTGGATTGATCCTCCAGTATAGAAATTCACTAACCCCATTATGTCCGACACACCGCAGCTCGCGGCTCCTGCGCCCCGGGCCGCAGGTAGTGTGGGGCTGGTTGAGCACGCACGAGCCCCAGGGCAGGGCCTTCCACGCGGCACAGCGGGGCGCGGCGCAAGTCCTCTTCTCTTCTAGAGGCGGGCACGGGGCGCCGCCGCCAGATGCCGCTGCGGTTACGCGGCGACGCCGGACGCTGTAGCCTTTGAAACGGATAACAGTATACAAGATTAGGTTCGTATAGTGAGTCGGACTTTGTGTGGGACTTTGGGTTTACTTGTAAGTTTAATGACACTCCGTCTAGTGAGACCTTCTACGTCACTGATTAGTTAGATTAGTAACTAAATAATTATAAGGAAAACTATTTGCCGCCAGTCGTACAAAATACAAATATGCATTACAGCTGTCAGGTTCTTACACTCCATTTTATTTAGTCGATAATAATGGATTTAAAACACTCACGATTTTATGAGATTCATATAGGTAACAAGGGAATCGGGGAGTGTTATGATACACTACTAGGGCTGCCACCTTTCAAAAACAGTAGACCCGGAGATTTGAGAAATATAGTTTTTTTTATAGTTTTTTTTTTTATTTTAAGTATTTAATGAATTAAGTTAAGTACAAAGTAATGGTAAATTACTATTGATAATGTTTTTTTTAATATTAATTACCTACCTAGCTAGTGCTACGCTGATTTGAACTAGCTTGACACTTAAAACTATATTTTTTATTCTGCAGCGATTGTTTCCGCATTTCTTCTTGCTCAGGTTTCTTCAAAAATGACAAAAATTCTTGGCAATTAATATTGTAATTAATCTTTACAATTAACTCGGCCTTCACCATGTCCACTGATAAACAGTTTCACTCGTCTGTCCACAAATTTCCCATTAAAGAAAAGACGCGTTCTACAAAAGTATTGCTTACAGGGATTGAAAAGATTTTACCAATTATTTTTGTCAGTTTGATGAAGGTTGAGATGACTTTGAATAGCTGAAGCTGAACCGATGATGTTGAATCAATAGATTGTTCGAACTGAGGAAATACTTGGTTTAATTTTCGGGTCTCATCATAGAGTTTATCTTCGTCCACATTTTTCAGACCAAGTGATTCGCAAGCTTCCACAGCATCTTCATAACTTACTGCACTTGTTAGATCGAATTTGGAAAAGATTTTGAATACAGAATGCTCAAAATCATAATATTTCTCTATGTATTCAAGAGATCTTCTGTAAACCTCATTGGCTTCTTTTTTTAATTGATCGGCGCGGTGCGTTACGTGCGTTGCGTGATAGATGACCGGTTGACGCTTCCCGTTCCACCTGACCCGGAGATATCGATGTTAAACCCGTAGCCCGGACATGCACCATGCAAACCCGTAGACTCCGGGTCAAACCCGGAGAGGTGGCAGCCCTATACACTACTGGCAACACAAAAACGGATTGACAGAATGAATCAACCAATCATTGCGTGATGACGTCAAACCACCAGAGTAGCACAACTAGTTTTCTTATACCATGAAACCCACTAACGGCAGCGTCTCCGCGAAACAGATGAGTGATGGTACATACCACTGCTAGTGAGCTGTTGCACAGGATTCAGGGGGCATTTGTCGGTCGGCTGACAGGCTTCCCACTCGCTCCACTCGCCCACTTCGCAGTCTCGTGGGCAAGGGACCTGGAATAAAATTGCTATTAAGAAGTGCGTGGCAGTTTGAGATACGCTGATAAGTGCTGGAACAATGTGCCTCCACCAATTAGAAACTCTATGTCTGTTGACAGTTTTAGACGTAAATATAATGTAAATATATAATATAATATCATTACAGAAATCTCAGTTCACCTCAGCGGCGTGTCCACTGTATACTATTATTGTGTATTGAATGTAAACAATCCTTTACGCTTTACGCAGTCTTAAGTGAAACATTTATATTATTATTTATTTGTACAGCGTGTGACACATATTCTCATATAAGTAATTTAATTTGTAGGTACTCAAAATGTTACATATATATTACTGGGTAAGATAAATTGTACGTTTTAGTAATTATGTATAGAAGTAATTCTTTTGGCTGAGCGAATCCACTTAGCTTTGTACCCGATGAACAATACCCATTATCTGTATTGTTAGCTGTGGCCGCAACTGCCACTTCAAAATGTAAGGCGTTATAAGTGCAAATTACTTTTACACTAAATTAGTCTTTAAGTCAAACGAAATAAGGTTTACTCTTAAACAAAGAGAACACAGATGTTGGTCACTTCATTGTCTTATAAGCATCGAAACGAGCTTCACTGCTCTTTCACTTACGAAGTGACCAACATCTGTGTTCTCTTTGTTTGAGAGTAAACCTTATTTCGTTTGACTTAAATACTAATTTAGTGTAAAAGTAATTTGCACTTATAACGCCTTACATTTTGAAGCGGCAGTTGTGGCCGCAGCTAACAATACAGATAATGGTATTGTTCATCGGGACAAAGCTAATGGGATTCGCTTACCAAATGTGATTCAAACTATAAACTGTCTTAGTCCAATATTCTCAGTGTGTGGTCGTTGTGTCACCAACAAGGTATACGGGCTGAAAATCAGCGTCGCGGCCTGCGGGCTAGCATATGCTGGGCCTGGCCCTTTCTGCTTGCACACAGCTCAAATTTCTGAATGCTTTTGATTTTGTTTGTACTACTGTTGTGTTCGTGTGTGTGTGTTTATAAATACCAGTGCACCTTCAGCACAATGTCACCTACGATTCTATCTTGCGCGACAAATTATCGTACAAAGAATTTTACTCAAATGTTATTTTTGGTAACAACTCTTGCGGCGTTGTACTTATTTATCCTTAAAATCGTGACTTTAAAATTCGTACTGCTCCGGCAAGCGAAATTACGGTGACGTTAACTGTTGGCGAAATATGCAAATGGGAAACTTTAACGGTGAAAAACTACACTTGATGTCGTACTGTACCGGATTTATGGGTGATGGTTCACATAAACTTACTTTTTTAAAGCTTAAATATACTTTCTTTGTTGTATGATCACACAATTTTGATTGTAAGTAAATGTACCTATGCTGTTATCAATACTATTATTAAAATACAGCGTTCATCATTCAAAGAAAGGTCGTAACAGTGGTAATGCACGAGCTGAAAAATAACCATTTCTAGAACAATCAATGTACGTTGAAATTTCTCAGGGTCATCACTCATCACCAAACTGACCAATGAAGTTAGTCGGAATGTTAATTCCGTCGCGTCTTTTCGATGGTTTATCCCACAGAACCCACGGGGACTCGATGGTTGAAGTGATGCTCGCATCGCGTCAAATTTTTTCGTCTAAGGCTGAAACCTTTTGAAATTTTGCGTGATATGTTGATTATATAATCCTGGTCTCACCTCGCAGGGTTGCACGAGCGTGGGCATCGGCGCATGTGCACACTGCACCGGATGCAGCGCGCGCCCGTCGGCACGCACGCACGTGGCCTCGCGCCGCTGCACGCCGCCGCCGCAGCTCGCCACGCTGACGTCCCGGTCGTCCAGGTCGTCGGCCTCGTCGTCGTCGTAGATCGCGTCGTCGTCTGTCTCGTCGTTGTCATCGTCGATGGCTGGAAATAGGGTTGGAAAAATGTCTGTCTGCTGGCGTTGTTGGACGATTATAGACTGCATTTCTTAATAACTCACAATCTTCCATGCACAAGGAATAAAGCTAAAATTTCATTATCATCAGCAAAATAATTGCTCCAAATCCGTCATGTAAAAATCCATTTTTGGTGAGTTTCAGGTTTAACAATTGAGTAAAGAACTTAAGTATTTTTTACGTTTTGAGCAGGGTGCTAGTAAAGAACATTCTGGTCTCTTTTAGTAAATATCTAGTCTCTCGAGGAAACATCCAAGTACTCTTAAGCAATGTAGGCGTGTGTACTTACAGGGTTTGGGAGTGGTAGGCGTCTCGATGGCGACCCGGCATTCACCCCAAGGTCCAGGAGTCCAATGCGCCGTGGCTTCTAATGCGGCTGGCCGAACCTCCTCCACCACGTCACACTCCTTGCCGTTTCCTGGTTGAGAACACTTACATGAAGCATTATAACACGCTCAATGATATGTACAACCCTTATTCTCTAGATAACAGAGTCCGTGTGTATATAATTTTGGGCACATTGCGTGCGTAGCAACTTTTGCTGCTGACTGTACATTTAGATACAAATAAGCAGCGCCGATAGCAGAAGTACATATCGTAAAGTAAACCGAATCGAATGATATAGGAGTCAATGACGAACAGGCAAAAGTAGAAGAGAAAGAGTTTTGGTATAATATTCTGATTAAATCTTCTCTGGAAGATGCTATACAGAAGGGCTCCTCCGAAGTTCGATACTCCAAGTTTCAACTGTGCCGTCCCTCTCGATCTCATCTCGAATCAATAGACGAATGAGCGGAACGGCACGACACGAAATTACAATTTCAAACATCGGAGTAACCCAATGAGTTTAAAAATTTCGTTCAATTTTACGATCCAACGGCGAGAATACACGTTGGAAATGCGAGCGTCTGTTACGAATGACAGCCGGTGTGAGTGGACCGGGCTGGCTTTAAGTGCAGTTGACGTGGAGTGATATCAAGACTGTTGCCGGAAACTGAAAACTGTAGCGTGGCTTTTTGGAAGTCCTTTGTATTTTTGGGATACCTACAACTCAATTAGACGAATTGAAAATGGGTGAAAATGGGTCTTGGCATCTTCCTAACGCGACAATTTCTCAATTAAGTATCTAGACTATCTAGTTTACGATTAACGGACATGCCACAACTTTCGGCAGCAAGCGGCGCAGCGAGCGGTTGAGCGAGAGATCTGACTGCGGCGGTCATAAGAGTGAGCGAGACACACGTACCGCGCACCGTTGCCGCTCGCCGCTAAGACCGAAATCGTGCTCAGCCACGACTTCGGTCAGGTCAGGCCATTCTCCATGGTTTCCGGTACATCATATCAGGAACCATGGAGAATGGAGAAGGGGTAAAGCGCTTGTCTGCGTTCGGGTTAACGCATCCTAAGTGCGATCAGCGCGTGCAGCTCTCCGTGGCGCCATCTATGGTCCCACGGCCCACCGGAAGATCAGCGCTGGCTCTCGACTCGAGCTAGCATCATGCTGAGGTGGGGCCTTTTCGTGGCACAGCCATAATATTATAGTTGTCTATTGTTTTATATATCTTTTATAATTTTTGTCACACCCTTCATGTAATTATGTTTTATGGCCCTGTCATGAATAAATGTATTTCTTTCTTTCTATCTTTCATATGACTTACCGTGCGGCAGTCTTCTAACACGACGAGTGCGCACCAACGCACCGTCGGTACGTGGTCTCCACGGCATCCATTCGGCTAGGGAGCAGTCTTCTCGTAAGATACATACGCGGGAGGTGCCGACACGCGCCAGAGCAGAGCCGCAGTACCTGGCGAGAAGAAAGAAAAAACATTAATTAATTATAAAGAATCATTGGTAAAATACTAGTTCATGAGAGATCGCTCAAAATATGACATTATAATGATCGGCAGATAAGTTGAACGAAGTCAGTAAGCGTCATAAGTAATCTGCAAAGATTGCAGCGAGTCATTTACAAAGTCACCAACTCTAATAAAGACATACTTTACTCTTACTCTTATACTTAGTCTATAGTCTATTGCCCAAAAACGCCCTGCTAAACAATGTTATATAATGTTACCAAAAAGGGTATTTCCGGGATTCCCCGGGGCATATCCATATTAAGTATAGCCTTTAATGTCATTCACCCCAAAGTGTCCACCCTAATCCGAACACTGCTTATAAAGAACGAGTTTTTCGACATTGCATCTTTGTGACAGACCCATACTCCCCGAACTTGGTCGAAATGGCAGTTGGACCAATGTTACGATAAAAATCTACTATTTGCACGTGTCGGGTGAGCAACTTACTCAATATTGCGTCCATCTGGCGTTATTAGGTTTGTTTTTAGTCTGCAGAAGAATAGATGATCTCTAAAAACTTGGCACGTGAACACGTAAAGCAATATGTCACGACTCGCTATCACGCGTCTGTGATAAACCGACACTTTTCATGTTAACATATTTAATTCTCAGTATAAAACAAACACATGTAAATTATTTTATCTTGGTTCACCCATATTGTTAAATGACTATAACAAGTTCAGATACTACTCGTATAGGCAAAGACCTAAATTACTTGGCTGCGACCAAAATCAGGATGTAATATCATAACAGTACCATAGCCACCACATTTATTCGTCTGCTCCGCGGACTGGCTGGCAGGACTTTGTGTTTCATATTATCATAAAAGAAAATCTATGATAATGATGATAAATATGTGTGCAGATAAAGTAGTGTATGCAATTGTAGATAATTAATAGGTCTTAAAACACTCGTGTGATCCTATAATGAAACTCGCCTTGGGCTCGTTCCATAAAACCAAGTCCTGTTTTAAAACCTCTCAATTTGTACCAGTTGCATAAACTACTAATATAATAATTAATTCTATATTATTACTGCATATAAATAAATTTTCGGCGCAGTAAAGATGCCTAAGTCAAAACTTTGTGGCTTTATTGTCGAGATTTGTGTCAAATTACGGATTTCAAGCTATGTAAATTAAGACTAAGAAATTTTGGCTGTATATGAATATAACACAGTCATATAATCTTATGCATTAATTCAGACATTAGTGTCTGTATTTGGGCAACACTGTCGGAACGAGAACTATATGGAGCAGACATTTAATTAAAAGGTGCCGCTATTAAAATTGTAGTCAAGTCAACAATTCACATAAAATAACACAGGACGTTATACAGATATAACCAACGCCCGGTTAGGATACATTTTTTCCGACCGGTCAGTAAAATGTTCAGATAATTATAAAATCAAGTCGTATAAGAGCATTCACAGAGCGCTATTACAAGTAGGTGTTGATTGTAGTTGGGACCTTCTAGCTGCTAGATCCCTTGGTGTTACATGCTGGCTGCACAAAGAACCTTTGTAGTATGCATACTGGAGCCAACAAACAAATACTGGCCAGCTTACAAAGCTTATAAGTTGCTACAAACGCTATTAAGTTTATGAAAGTGCGAGGATTCAGTGTACAAGAGAAGCTATTGGTTTTCAAACTAAACAACGGAGCTTCTTGATTTTCTGTGGAATAAACAACTAACAGTATACTATTCAAAATATAGTGAGCTTGCGGCTTCGTCCCCGTAGCAAGAGTATTTTATTTTGCTTTCGTTCTATGGCAATAATAGGATAGTATTCTGAAGCCAATATAACTATAAAGTTTATTTTTTTATGTCATAGGGGGCAAACGAGCAAACGGATCGCTTGATGTAAAGCGATAACCGTTGCCCATAGACACCTGCAACACCAAATAGATAGATAGATAAATACATCTTTATTGCTGGAGGAGTCACAAGTGCGTTACCGGCCTTTCTGGTGGGAGTAAACTCTTTTTTGAAGGATTGAAGGTCGTATCGGTCCGGAAATACCGCAAGTGACAATTCTTTCCACAATGCAGTCGTGCGAGGCAGGAAATTTCTAGAAAAACGTACAGTTGTGGACTTCGGAATGCCAACTATCTAAGTGGCGAGGATGAAGGAATTATCGTGTAGAACGATGGCGGAAAGATGCGGAGACATGTGGTTGAAAAAATCGATGTCTTAGCTAGTGGCTTGGAAAGAACAATTATTGGCAGTCCACCTGTCTGGCCCGGAAAACCGTGGAGACGTGGGTCCAATTCCCGCTCAAAACAATTTTTTTATAAATTTCGCTTCAATATAAACATAAAAACCGGCCAAGAGCATGTCGGGCCACGCTCAGTGTAGGTGTAGGGTTCCGTAGTTGCTCATCCTTCACAATAAACTGCTTTTTTAAGCCCGAGGTTTAAGTTAAGAAAGATTTTAAGCTCTATAAAAAGGTCGTAAACGCCCTAGAAACTGTAATAATTACCTTCTGGAAGTCAACTTACGTCCTTTTAAAGAAAAAATATGAAATTTGGCGATAACTCAAAAACGGCTCGACCGATTTTGTTCAATATAGTTTTCATTGAAAGTACTTATAAGGTATTAGGTTATTCATTTACATGAATTTTTCCGAATTTTTTTGACCCGTGGTTGAAAAGTTAGAGGGGGGGGGGACACTATTTTTTTTGTTTTTGGAGCGAATATTTACAAAACTGCTGACTTTATCAAATGTTAGAAGACCCCCATTATTTTTACAAGACCTATTCAACGACATCCCACACACCAGTGTTGAAAAGAAAAAAAAATTCACCCCCACTTTAGGTGTTCGAGAGGTACCCGAAAAACATAAAATTTTTGAATTTTTATTTTTCCGTTCTGTCGGCGTTATACATTCACATACTTATACCAAATTTCAGCTTTCTAGTACTAATGATCACGGAGCTAAGCCGCGGACGGACAGACGGACAGACGGACATGGTGAAACTATAAGGGTTCCTAGTTGACTACGGAACCCTAAAAAAGGTCTTCATTGTCTCTTTCTTTCCATAAGTTCGCAATTCGCGATCGATGAAAGGTAACGACCTGAGGAAATTAAATATTCCATGTAATTGTCCGCCACCCGCGACCGCCGGCTCACGTAACGTGGCGACGGTGACCTACTAACTGACTTGTGGCATGTGATTAGAAGCACCAACCTTACTGTGGGCGGACGTTTTGCTTGGTTAAATAATAGTGGTTTCAATTAAACGATTAGTATTTTCATTTATGATTGAAGTTGGAGGTGGGCGCAGTGGTAGTGTAGCTGCCTACTGAGCCGGCGATTCAGGGTTCACTGTACGATATTTGTATGATTAACTCGAATACTAACAAGTAGTGCCCATAACAAAAGCCTACTTAGTGAATCCTATTGACATTGCAGTAAGCCTAACTGAATTAACAGTGAAATGTCTGTAGGATTCAATGGCTATTTGATCATCGTGTAATCTAAACGATCTTGACATACCATGAGTGAAGCCATAACGTTTAATAGATGTCGTGAAAGTTTTAATAAGACTATCGATAAGTCTAATATAATGACAATACCTACCAGAGTTGCAGACATAACGCCAAGTGTAACTTGGCTTAACATAACAGTTCAAGCGACACGTTAAAGCGATTAGTAAATACGTTCTACTAACGAGCTAATTAATTCTGAGCTAAGTCGTGGAGGGTTCCTGCTAGTTCACAATAATACAATACAAGTATAATTGGGGTCGTTGTCAGTTCAAAAAACAAAATTCGTCCCTTCGGTGATCAAAAGTTAAGAGCTTGTATGAATCCAGGTTATGTTGCTATTACATCGGATTATAGAAGGGGAAACGTTCTTTATTCTCACATGCATTTAATCAGAAAATTAGAACCTGGAATCCTAGTAAATGTGACATAGGGCTTAAATTTCAATATTTGGCATAGAATCGAGTTGCCGTTGAGTTGTTGTAATGTGCGAAGACCTTAATGTGTTTTTTGCAAGGTGTGGGAAATAATCCAAGTACTCAGCGTTTAGGTAAACTTTATTCATTCATTAATTATGCTAAGCCGTTACGCCGTAGAGCCCTCCGCCGTAGCCGTCTACGAGGGCTCTACGGCGTAGCATAATTATTTGACTAATCCCCAATAAGGTAAAGCGTAGAATTTAAAACTGTGAGTCGTTAAGGTACAAATGATACAATGAAATATGTTTCAATATATTATTTAGTCACATATCTGGAGGCACCGTAGTGCCCCCGCTAAGACGAGCCAATATTTCAACTTCGTACGCGTAATTTTATTTATACCGTAGTTGGAAAAAAGTATCCTACAGGGTGTAACCGACAGCGTACCGAAAACGAAAACTGTAGTTTTAGACCATAATCACGAACTGAAAACGAGTGTTCATTTTCTCGGAAAACTCAAGGATAACATTTTCTAAAATAAATTATAAAACTCCACGCGCAATGTATTGCGTCCAATTCTTTCGGGTGCAGACGCGCGGGGAGGGGAGCACGCGGCAAGCATCGACCGTTCCAGGCGCTCCCCACTCCACTCACCCGTCTACGACAACGCGCTTTCCGATGGTGATGCCTTCACCTTGGTGGATAAAAGAAGAAACCGGTTCGTCGCAACCAGTGTGGAACTGCAGTGACTGGATCGCAACATCTACTCCTGCTTGCGGCCCCAACGACACTGTTGTATGAGTCCAGACTTCACTACACGACGAAAGCAGATAGCAACGTCGAGTATTTGCAAGTAGAGACCAACTTCACCCTGAGGGTCGAACAGTTACAGTTACAGTTAGAGTCTCGTCACAATGTGAACTTCGCGACATTTGTGGTGAGGGTGCCTACTATCAAGCTGTCGACCTTCCTGCAGGAGGAATTCTGGCCGAAATGTGTAGTGTTCCGGAGATACTGCGGATGGTTACCCAACACCCAGAAGTTACGTCGCACATTGCCGAACTAACGTGGTTATGATTATTTATATGTACGTTACTTTTAAGGTATTTATTTATGGGCCACAGTTGCCTGAAAATAAATGATTTTGATTGATTGATAATCTCCTACACCCAGCTCAAGAGCCAGTGCTGATCTTCCGCTGGGACCACATAACCCGGCCGAGACTGAGATATCACAAAATTCTCTAAAGTCTCATCGAATGAGAGCTTTACTCAAACGTTTATCACCAATGTCGTATATGTAATGTACGTCTTAGACTCACCAAATCCCCGTTATCGAGAAAAAGGCGCAAAATGCAAATGGCGACTATAAAACGAGCGCAAAGTTGCCGCGAATCCAGTCTCAATAAAAAACCAGTAAGTGGTTAGTATAAAGTTCAGACTGCCGCCGGCTTAAGATCAATATTCCACTCTGACCCAGTTGCAAGACTCGTAAGAATGCACATGACTTGAATTGAGATTAGGGTTTGTTTTGCGGATGTTCGTTTTAGTTACAACAATAAAATGCTGATCTATATCGTTTTGGCAAATACGATGTTGATGTACATAGACATGGTTTAGCTAATTCTAAAGTACTAGATAAAGTATGCCTACTGGTAAGACTTCTCAGTGAGGCGTTAGCCATGGTTTAGGTATTTCTTATGTTTGCTTATTATATCACTACATAGTATAAAACAAAGTCCCTTCTGTCTGTCCCTAATGTGCTTAGATCTTTATAACTACGCAACGGATTTGGATGCGGTTTTTTAAATAGATAGAGCGATTCAAGAGGAATGTTTTATGTATAATACATGCTTAATTTATTAGCATTGCACCCGTGCGAAGCCGGGGCTGGTCTCTAGTAATTAATATAAAATCCTAACTCTCAATTTCAATTGCTGTATGAAGTCTGCCAATGAAATTTAAATCAGTAAAATGCTCTTCTCCGAGCTTTTAGTATTTGCTGATACCCGTATTAAAAATTTTACATAATATTGAGCTATGCTATATAAATAATTGCATTTTTTCTTTACTGAACAAACAAAAAACAACAAACATTGTACGTATAGATCTCGCTATCGCTCAATGAGCCTTTCCCTTTATTATAGGAATAATTCTTGGAAGACTGTTTATAAACTTCAATCACATGCACGAATAACATATAACGAGGCCCTGACAAGAGATGGCTGACACTGAGCAGAAGCTTCGTGTTACAGATACACCTGGGCGCGAGAAGAATTGGCTCACTCCTTCTCTAAAATAGGTAAGCCGGTGGGAATCGGATTCTATGGACGCCACGCCAATGCTGATGATCTGACCTGATGACCCTTAGTGTCGTTATTGCTTATTAAAATACATATGAAACGGGTTCACTTATATCGTAGAAGTCGAATATAGCTCGACATGTTTAGAATCGGTACACGGTTCAACTTCGCAAGCTAGATCAGTCGCGGCGGCAGCCAATCGAAAACTGAGAGAGCGTTAGCGCGTGTTTTAATCACACTAATATTTAATATTATAAAGGCGAAAGTTTGTTAGTGTGTTTATGTATATGTTTGTTACTTCTTTACGTTCAAACGGCTTTACCAATTTTGATAAATTTTGGTATGAGGGTAGCTGACATCCTGGAATAACACACAGGCTACTTTTTATCCCGAAAAAAATTAGTCTTCCCGTGGAATGAGCGGATAACACCGCGCGGCGCAACTAGTATCTTAATATGTCTGAGTCTAAGGCTGCGTTTCCACCAGAGATGTGCGAGGATGCGTAGCGAGGGATGTGTTTCTGTTAACCAATAGCTGCGCTGAGCGAGGCTAACTAAATTAAGTTATTCCATTTGTTAACAAAAACACATCCCTCGCTACTCATCCTCGCACATCTCTGGTGGAAACACAGCCTAACGGAAGTTTTCTATCGTTATTGTCTCTTGCCAGTCAATAATGTGAGTCAGGTTAGATATCATCGCATCGCAACGCTACACAACTGCGTGGATCTACCGACTCCCACCTGAAAGCCCGGCCGGCAACGCACTAGCGACTCCTCTGGTGTTGCAAGTGCCTATGGGCGACGGTAATCGCTTTCCATCAGGTGATCCGTTTGCTTGTATATAAAAAACTGTGCGTTTTTGTTTGGTGAATCACTCGCCGATCATACTCTCTCCAAGTATATACATAGTACTCACATGTTCTCCACAAACTGGCCATCCTTCCTGCGACACTGCACCTGCCGCCGCTGCAGCCCCAGACGAGGAGCGTGGACCAGGGAATCCGCTTCCGTGCGGGCGTTGAACCTGGATCAAAACAAAATGTTTCTTTAAAAAAAAACGTCTAAGTCAAACTCATGATCACAAAGTTTAATATAATTTAAAAGAGCGGAAACACCGCTACGCAGAATACGCTGACGCAATGTAATGCATGAAGAAAACATGACGCTAATGATATTTACGACTGTATATACATATAGGCACGCAATGTTGGCAATGACAAGCTTCGGCGTGGTTGATTTGAAATACATTGAGAAATTCGTAGTTAAAAATCACTGTCCAGCTCCAAATTGGAAATACAGTGCTTCAGCTGTTAGAATCGGTCGCTCTTATGCGATACAGATAAGAACCTCTCAGTTTTCACCCAAACCCGAATCACAATCTGGTATTAAGATTTTATTATAAGGAAGTGTTCCCGGTATCCATGGGCAACGGCAGGTAATCGCTTACGTGTGACTGGCCACCTGGCTGGTATGCCTCCTATATAAAAAAAGTAACACATTTATAGATTGTAGCTATAAAAAAATATCACAAAAACTGATCGTAATATCAGAGCAGGCTCCTTTTTCGCTCAAAGACTGAGCCTCGTGATTCAATCTTGGACTTACTAAGAAAACAACGATGCAATAAAGGCCAATTTCCAATAATTCTAATATAATAAAGTAATACAAACCAACAGAGGGCGGTTACTAGAGTAACTAACTCAACAAACATGCCTACCCTGCTCTACTTTTAGATATTAAAGTGATTCGAGTCGCTGATGAGTTAAAAATAAAAGCATATCTGTCCGGATTGAAACTATATTGCTTTTTATTAATGGATATCCACAATTGCATAATATAAATATGCTATAATATTAACAATGTTATGTAAAAAAACTTATATATTTACTATTTCAATTTGTTCGTCAAATAAAGCAGTTAATACAATAGTTAACAATAAGTAAATAGGCATTGGCTTGCCAAACAAAACAATAACGAAGTTTAAGCCCCCGACAAATATCCGATAGTCGAAGTGCTCCCGATTTAAACCGAGTTACGGAGCTCCGGGCGAGCCTTAACACAAACACAGGCTGCTGGCTATTCTTAGATACAGTAAACAACAACTAAGACCTCTATTTGGGTCATATACAGATTTTGGTTCACGTTGTTTCTGTAGATATATTACTAACTGTTAAGGATTTCCGTGTCTGATACAAAGAAACATCAATATGCGTAACCTGTCGAAAGAGACTGGGAATCGAACCCGGTATCTCTGGATTACCGGTCCAGCGTGTAAACCTCACCACCCTATCTTTGTATATGGTTTGACATAAAAATTGTGGTGCGTATAGCGTACCCACATTAAAAATTAATGAGACATTATATGTTTCATAAATTACAGAGTGTGGTAAAGGTAGTATTCGGTTCTTAATGACTGCGACACATTAAGGCGACCGGCGACCGAGAGCCACTGTTTTGTATGAATTATGTCGTGCGATACAGTCGTGTATCCGTCAGTGTTTTATAGTAAGCCATACAAAGAGATGGTTCATTTGTCGATTTTTTTTACTACAGTGCCGGGTACCTATTATGATTGCATGTATCACGTGATAAATAAGTGACAAAGCATCTGTCACTCACACTCGCATCTTGTCAAAACGTGACGGATGCTATGTCATATAAAAAAATCTTTGATAAAAGCAAATCATAGGCCCGCTCTGTTCTAGAAACATACATGCATACAATTTATAGACAAATGTTGGCGATTATAGTATTTAATTATGTTACCAATATTTTAACAGAGCGAACACATCGGCAGTTAAATCTTGTATGTTTTTTTCCGCTGTAATGGAAATAAATGTATTTTATTATTCATAATAAATTAATTAAAAAAAGCTGAGTTGATTGACCACCGGATAAATGAGTTTTTCCGACTGTGTGTGATCCTTTGCAACGCTCTAGTCGAATGTACTTGTATACTCATACCGAAGCACAATAGTGCAAAAAAACAGTTAAATAAATAAAAATAAGCATTGAGTAAATCGACGACTTCAAGCAAAATGAAAACAGCTGAAACCGTTTCCCGGTAAAATAAGCGAACCTTAAGAGCATATCCTGGCAACGGTATCAGTAACCTAGTTACAGAACAATAAGCTATAATAAGAGCCTCTTCAGACTGCTGATTCTACGCGTGTAAAGCGATTCTAGTTAAGGCATGTCTATATTAGACTGAGTGAGAGATATCAGTTTTTTTTTTCAAAACTTTCTGTTTTGAATAGCATAAACATAAGAATGAAAGAAGAAAGAAATACCTAAGTTTATATAGCATAACGCGCGATTGTCGCGTAATACTTATAGATTAAATTATGCAAAATAAGTTGTCTCTCAGCTTTTTGTCATAAAGTAAGCAATACCTACTTCAGGACGCTGTTTTTTAGTGACACCTATACCTACAGCAGATCACTAGGGTAGTGCGGTAGACATAACAATATTATTGTTGTTGAACACTAAATAACATCGTCATGACTTTACTCCGACCAAATTGGGCCATGGCGACCACTTGTACTCCTAATAGTAGTAAAGGTTAAACTCAGTAGTTTAAACTGACACCTTACTTATAGCATGTTCCTATTAAGTATGTATATAAAAGCTATAAAGTGAGCAATATGGTTTGTAAAGCCTGACCAGAAATATATGAGGATGCGCCATGTTGCGGAATTTCACTGGAACTAATTTCTTACGATAAATTATGGATATTTGCATCAAAAACCGTTGCATTGTCTTAATGATCTAAGCATACATAGGGACTGACAGACAGACAACAGGAAGCGACTTTGTTTTATACTATGTAGTGCTAATGAAAACTGTTTGAAAGCACGGAAAGACACTGACTTGAACTTGAATATTAATGAACCAGGATATCCGATACAATATATCATTAATAAGTATAGTTAATTGTGATTACTCAAAAATATTAAAGTTATCTAGTTTGTGATAGTAAATTGGAAATTAATGTAAATTTGGATCACTTGTATCATTCATACGTATGTATTACTTGTTAGTTGTTGTTGTGCATGAAAAACTGCTAAATCAAAATTCATTCAGGCTTCAGTGGCGTACTAACCTAAAACAGCACACTTGACTGTACTACGAGGCGTTCATGATATAAACAGCGTACTTAGCTGATCTACGAGGCGTACATAGCCCGTACAGCATACTTAGCTGACCTAATATGCGTACATAGCCTAAACAGCATACTTAGCTGATCTAGTAGGTGTCTATAGTCTAAACAGCATACATAGCTGACCTAATAGGCGTACATAACCTAAACAACATACTTAGCTGACTTAATCAGCAGCGCACTTGGCTGAATCATGTTCAAAATACTTGTAGAATACGTTGTCATAAGTAATACCTAATCATAACTTAGTGTTGAAACTATTGGCTCAAAAATACAATTCAAATAATTAAGTAGGTATTTGAAAACAGTTACTCATCGTTAGAAAGTACGCAACCTTTTGTTCGTTATTCTACAGGGGAACATTACCAGGGAGTGCCCTGGCCACACGTTCCCTCCGTTTAACTTGACAAGAAACAATATCAGGGGGTACCCTGACCAAATGTTATCTTGAAATTCTAAATGAACAAAAGGCTTCAGAATAAAGTATTCGAATAATCGGTACGCAACCTTCCGCTCTTTATTTTACAGGGGAACATTACCAGGGAGTACCCTGGCCACACGTTCCCTCCGATTAATTTCACAAGTAACAATATCCGGGGGTACCCTGACCGAATGTTATCTTGAAATTTTTAAACGAACGGAAAGCTACAGGACAGAATATTCCGTTTTTTTTTGTTACTTCACTATAAGACATCACTGGGCAGTGCCCTGGGTATTTCATATAGTTTAAATCGTCGAGAAACAATATCAGGGAGTACCCTAACCAAATGTTACCTCGACGTTGACAAACAAAACGGAACATCTTTGCAAAATTATTATAGTTATTACATTTTTATTCTATATTGTATTCAGTAGGAATATCTCTAAACCAATAGCTTCAAAACCACGAAATAGATAAAAACTAATTATTCTGCACTCACGTTTTCTTTTTGGGCGTCTTTGATTCGTACCACTTCGGAGATAATAAAAACTCCTGTTAAGTATAACATAAGATTGCCAGGCCAGCGTCATCTTGTGTATATACACTTTTAGTTGCACTAGAATATCACATATGATGTATCGATAAATGGATTAGATGGCGCTACTGATCTATGGCAATCACTAACGCCATCTATCGGATTATTAGCATACCATATTGTGACGTAGCGTTTTTCACGCATATGTCCGTCTCTTTCGGAATATCGTCGTCGAAAGTTCTACCTTTTTGAAGACGGGACTGCTCTATGAAAATTAACTATGGCAGGATTCGAAAGTTAAAATTTGGAATCTTCGTGAGCTGTCAAGAAGAAAAGTCAGAGAAAGATTTGAAGAGCTATGATGGATAGTAAATTTTTACATATTTTCGAGGATTACTAGCCGGAATAATGAAAACCGGTAATATTAGTATTTAAAATACCAAGGACGAGTTAAGCATGGTTCTTATCAAGGATTTGGATTGTTTTGAAGGAAAGAAAATAATTAGTTGAAGTGTTAAAACCCTAAAACTATTATTTGCAGGGAAATTGTTATTAAAAATCTAAATTAAGAAAGGGAGCAGATTCTTCGGCAGCAATATTGTTAAGTGTTAGCGGCGTGCCTGAAATATGGTTACTGGGAGGCTGTCTTCACGGACGTAGCGGGTAAGGACGTTTATAGATAAAAGAAAGCCGTAGATCCTGTGATAAAAGAACTGCTCATAAAGTTATACCTTTCCATTTTCAGGTGGGACAAATAAATGATATCAAATAAATTATAAATTATATGACTACATTAATACATTTCATCGATTTCTTTGAAGACTCAATGGAGATTCTTCAGTAGAGGTTCTTTTCAAGATCTGCAGGACGTTACAGACTTCAAACCGTTCGTGATTTCAATTTAGGAGAAGACGGGAGATTTCTCTTAAGATACGGTTTGACAGCGATTCCTGTGAGTCAATTAAATTTATTTAATTCTGTAGAGCTATAAAATTTCATATCATTCTTGGCAGTATATTCGATCGACGAATCAACATAAAGCGACCCTTATGGTCTCATGTTTTATATCTTATTTTTAGGCTTATATTTTAAATTATAAAATTCTGTTAAAGCTTTCTGTGCATTATTGTTCAAATAATGTAAATGTGTTTCTTTATACAATATATTTTGTAATTGTTAATCTGGTTGGTTTGATTTCCTTCCTCTATACATCTCTGAAATAATTCATTTAAAAATTTATCTAACAGTTAAAACACAAGCTTACATTGGCGCCCACTGAGAGAATATACTGTCATTTTGATATTTTTTCAAGCCGAGGAATCAATAAAAGAAGTGTTTTGATACACTGGTTCCGAGGACTTTTTAATTTAAACATAGTTTAGACACTTACTGTTGTTGTAGCTAGCCTGAATTTTATTTCAAACCTGCCCCTTTACTTAAGTTATTTTAAGTTCTTAAAGTTTTGTGTCGCGAGAAGTTTTTAAAACAAATTTATTGTTATTAACATTTAAAACTGGTTAATATATTAGTTGTTAGGTAAACACAGTTTGTTAACCCAATTCCCATGTTTTAGCTTGTCGCGTAGGGTATTTGTCCTTTTCTGAATTTATAAATAGATTAGGGTATTTGTCCTTTTCAGAATTTATAAATAGATTAGGGTACTTGTCCTTTTCTTAATTTATAAATTGATTAGGGTATTTGTCTTTTTCTTAATTTATAAATTGGTTAGGGTATTTGTCTCTTTTTTTTAATTATTTTTTTTTTATACATTAACATAAATGCAGTATCACAATATATAAAGTGTGCTTCATATTTTAAAATAATATGCTCTTTAATGGTGAATACTAATTGTCACATTTGTGCTTATTTTCTTTGAGTTGACTAGAGTTGTCACCCAAGAATTAAGGTACAGCCACCTTTAGCTGTAACCTTTAGCAATACCTTTGACTATTATAATAGTTTATGATAATAATAACTTAAATTATAATATCTAAAATATTTTGAGGTATTTGCATTTTTTTCAATAAATGTTAATAAATAATTAATGAACATTTTTAATAGTTCTTAAGTATCATTTAATGATAATAAATAATTCTTAATGATTTATTAATGACAAATACTAAAATAAGTAAGTAGGTACCTACCTTTATAAACATTAGGAAAACTTACTTGTTTATTGAATCACTTTTGGTTAGTATATGTTAAACGTCTGTAGTGCGTTTGAATATATTGCCCGTTTGATATTTTTCGTAGAGAGTTGAATTTTAATTGATTTCAAGGTACAAGTTAAATCTTTTAAATTAAAATGGATTTAAAGAGAATTTATTACCACTCCTTACTTAAGGATGAGTTAGCTTACGAAGTAATAATTAGAGCAGAAACTCCAGGTGACACGGTTCAAAAAATGAGACAACAACTTAAATTTTTGAGCTTAGAATTCCTACCTAAGGAAATTGTAGGCGAGGAAGTGAAGGCTGCTTCCGAGTTACCCATTATTTCGGAAAAAATGAGGGAATTGCAGGCGAAGGTGACGTTATTGGAAAAGTCACGAGATAAACGTGCCTTAGTTCGTGCAAAGGCGTTGTATAACCATCTATATTATAGAATTTACCGGTTGGATAGTGTTGATACCGCGGAAGACAGAGAAACCTTAATTACTGTAAGAGGTATTCTTCAACAGAGTGCGGCGGTAATCAGATCGTTCATACCGACTACGACTAGTCCAACTACAGGTGGGGAAACTTCGGATAGCGTGTTAGAGGAACCGAGAGAGTCATCGAGTTTCAACATTCTTAAGTTTATAAACTATAAATTTAATGGCCTTACCAGCGTCCATGCGTTTCTGGAAGCAGTCGACGAGCGCGCGCGTGCTTTTAACATCAGCGATGAGCAGGTGTACAAAGCGGCTTGTTGTTTGTTTACAGACCAAGGTTTGCTTTGGTATAGGGGGAATAAGCATAGATTTTCGTCTTGGAATCAGTTAGGTATTCTATTGAAGCAAGAATTTGCACCGATAGACTTTGATTATCGTTTACTACAGGAGATTCACACGCGTACTCAAGGTCAGGATGAACCGACTCATATTTATTTCGCGGTTATGAGCGGAATGTTTTCACGCTTGTTGAAACCTTTAGATGACAAACAGCAGTTGGAAATATTACATCACAATATTAGACCCACGTTTTCAGAGCAGTTGGCGTTGCAGGATATTTCTAGTGTCGAATCTTTGAGGCAATGTTGTAGGAAAGTCGAGGCGGCTCGGCAGAAAAGTAAACTGTTTTCGGAACCGTCAAAACAGTCTGCTTTGAATCCGGATTTCGCCTACAGGTGTAAGTCTGTAAAACAGGATGCCGCGGTAGTTGCTGGTACTTCTCAGCAGCAGCCGTTGCAAGCGCGAAGGAACTTTGGGTCGTCTTATGGTTTTCGTCAGCATGGGCAACAGCCACAGACGTCTAACTTTCAAAAGAAATCTCCACCTAGTGATAAAGTTTATTGTTGGAGATGCAAGGTTGATTCGCATACCACTAAAGCTTGTACGGATAAGCGAATTTTATGTTTTCAGTGTGGAGAGCTAGGTTATACATCACGGTCATGCCCAAAATGTAATCATAACATGAAATCAAAAAACTAGGTAGCGAGAATCGTAGTATTCCACAGGTGAATAAAGTCGTACCACCTGATTCAAAATACTGGATGGATTTAGTAACAAAATATTTTAATAACAATTCCGTTACTTCGGTTCTCTTTAAGCCAGATAATAACGACGTTCGGCCATATTTAAATGTTAACATACTGGATTTGACAATTTGCGGATTATTAGACTCCGGCGCGGCAATTTCAATATTAGGAAACGGTGCTCACACGCGTTTTATTCATTTAGGATATTCATTGATAAATACTAACGAAACAGTTACAGTAGCTAATGGTTCTGTTTGTAATACTAAAGGTACAATGTTATTACCTATATCTTTTAACGGTGTTACCAGACTAATTAAGTTTCACGTTATACCATCTATAGTTTCAAACGTCATTTTAGGAGTAGATTTTTGGAAAGAGTTTGCATTGATGCCTGAGATATTTGAAAATATTACGTACATAGAAAAGCCTTTAGATTTTATTAGTAATGCTGGGATTGACATGCAAATAGAAAAAAATATGTCTTTTGAAAATTTAACTCCAGAACAGAAAGAATTAGCTGCGGAAATGGTTAGAAAGTTTGAGGGAATTTCTTTTGAATGCAAGGGTTTAGGTAGAACTCACTTAGTAGAACATAAAATAGATACAGGTGATTCTCCGCCAATTAAGAGTAGACCTTACCCCATGTCACCTGAAAAGCTAAAGGAATTACATAAGGAGGTGGATAAAATGTTGGATATGGATGTAATCGCACCAAGTGAGGGAGCTTGGAATAATCCAACCCTTATGATTCCAAAGCCTGACGGATCATGGAGGTTTTGCTTGGATTGTCGTAAATTAAATGCAGTCAGTAAAGGTGATGCTTACGCAATTCCATATATCCCTCAGATATTGGATAGTCTTAGAAATGCAAAATACATTACTACTATAGATTTTAAAGCTAGTTTTTGGCAAATTGGCTTGGAAGAGTCGTCGCAGGAAAAAACAGGTTTTACAGTGCCAGGAAGGGGTCTATATAAATTTAAAGTCATGGCTTTTGGTTTGACTGGTGCGCCTGCGCGACAGCAGAGATTAATGGATATGCTTTTCGGAATTCCATTTTGTAGTGATGTCACAAAAGGCTTAGTATTTTGTTACATTGATGATATTATCGTAGTGTCCGAGGATTATGATACACATATGTTGTTGTTAAATAGATTATATCAAAGAATCAAGGACGCAAACTTGACTATTAATTTAGAAAAGTGTAATTTTTTCAGAAAGTCATTAAAGTACTTGGGTTACATTGTAGATGAGAATGGTTTACGTACGGATCCTAGTAAAGTGCAGGCAGTCATTGATTTTCCTGTACCAAAAAATCCAAAGGAAGTAAAAGTTTTTTTAGGAACATGTTCTTGGTATAGACGTTTTATAAAAAACTTTTCTTCGATTGCTGCACCACTTAATGCTCTCACAAGTACGAAAACAAAATTTGTTTGGACAACAAGTGCTGACGAAGCTTTTAAAGATTTAAAAAATCGTTTAGTATCAGCACCAATTTTGATTTGTCCTGATTTCGAGAAACCATTTACGGTCCATTGCGATGCGTCTAGTTATGGCATAGGGGGAGTTTTAACTCAGAAAATTGATGGTAGCGATCATCCTATTGCATATATTAGTCGATCTTTGAATAAAAATGAGAGGAATTACTCTGCAACAGAAAGAGAGGCTCTGGCGGTTGTGTATGCTGTTGAAAAGTTTGAACCATACCTAGGTACGAGGCCTTTCACTGTAGTCACTGTGTGATCATGCGTCGTTAAAGTGGTTCATGAATTTAGAAAACCCGACAGGTCGTCTTGCCCGATGGGGTTGTCGTTTATCGCAATATAGCTTCACTATCGAACATAGAAAAGGGAAGGATAACGTCATCCCGGATGCTCTTTCTCGCTTGATGAAAGTGGACGTGATCAACACAGCTCCGCAGTCACGTGATGGTGATGTGTGGTATAAGAAAGTTTATTCAGGTTGTCAATATTATCCCAGGAATTACCCGAATTATAGAATAGAAAATGGAGTGTTATATAGGTATTGTAAAGGGAAATATTCACTTACCGACGAGTTTGACTGGAAAGAGGTTGTAGCTGAATCGAATAGAACGAAGGTCATTACGGAGAACCACGAACCTCCTACATCAGGACATATGGGAGTTTTCAAAACACACCGAAGATTGAGTTTGAGGTATTTTTGGCCCGGAATGTACCGTGATGTAGTACGATTTATTAAACAATGTGCAACGTGTTCAGCTTATAAGCATACAACGACTCTTACACCGGGACAGATGGGTAAACCAAAACAATGTTATAAACCGTGGCAAGTTATAAGTACTGATCTTGTTGGACCACTACCGAAATCACGATCTGGTTATGTCCATCTATTAGTTGTGACTTGTTGTTTCTCGAAATATACTATGTTGTTTCCTTTAAGACGCGCAACAAGCGCTAATGTGGCAAAGAACATTGAGAATTACGTTATTTTAGCACATGGAGTTCCTGAAACAGTGATTACCGATAATGGGGTTCAATTCACTGGATCTGAATTCCGTAATATGCTTAAATATTACCAAGTTCCTCGTGTTCACTTCGGCCCAAGGTACACACCACAAGTAAATATGGTGGAAAGATATAATAAAACTGTCATGACCATGATTTCGTCTTATGTTAAGGATGATCATAGGTCTTGGGACCAGAATATTTTTAAAGTTCAGTTTGCGCTCAATAGTGCAGTAAATGAAACTACTGGTTTCTCACCATACTTCTTAGTCCACGCTAGAGAACCAATTATTAATGGCTCATTTTATAAAGACTCAAGTGATACGGAGTATGCGGTAGCAATGCCCAGAGAAGAATATGCTGGAGAATTTGGGAAACTTGAAGGTATCTTCACCAAGGTACGAGAAAACCTAGAAAAAGCTCACGCTACGAATACAAGATATTATAACTTGCGTAGACGTGATGTGAAGCTAACAGAAGGTCAAGAAGTCTGGAGGAAAACGTATACTCAAAGTGATGCTGACAAATATAAAGCGTCAAAGTTAGCGCCCAAATACCTGAAATGTATAGTGAAGAAGGTATTGTCTCCGTTGGTTTATGAACTAGTGGGTTACGATGGTAAACTCTTAGGTCAATGGCATATTAAGGATATCAAAGTATAATACTTTGATTAATGATCACTTGAGATGAGAATTGTTTTAATAGGTAGTTAGTTCTCAACTTTGACATGTAGTACGTGTTAGTGGTAACATAGCTTTACCACTAACGACGCCAAGGTGATGTTAGTCGTCTTCAGCCGTAGGTCGTATTACATGAATATTGTGGTGACTCCCTAGTCATTGTTGTTTAAGGTTATTTTCCAATTTGTAGTTAACCCGGAAAGGTACTACGAATTTGATTGTTAGTTTAGTTTAGAATAGGTTTCTAGAGTAACGTTGTGCTGAACACGTTAACTCGACTGTTGGGTTTGTTGAGCTGCACTGGAATGACAGGAGCAACTCGGGATTCTGTATGAGTGTAGGCAGCATTCAGTATTTGGAAACTGATGCTTCAATATGAAAGAGAGGTATAAAAGAGGAATTTTGAAATTGTGGGGAAATCTTCTTGAACAATTTTGCTTGACTGTAGGTAGATTGTCATATGTACAGTATTAAAAAAGTCTTCGAAGTAGGGACTTGTTTGTTAATTTAGTTTACAGTTAGTCTAATTTAAGCGATTCGTAATTAGTGTTATTTGTATTATAAAGGTTCTTTCACAAATTTTTAGTGGTCGAGATATGTTCTTAGGTCGCTGAGGGCAGCGCAGTTTCTTACTTCGTGTCGAAACTTTTCATAGGAGGGGGGGTATTGTGACGTAGCGTTTTTCACGCATATGTCCGTCTCTTTCGGAATATCGTCGTCGAAAGTTCTACCTTTTTGAAGACGGGACTGCTCTATGAAAATTAACTATGGCAGGATTCGAAAGTTAAAATTTGGAATCTTCGTGAGCTGTCAAGAAGAAAAGTCAGAGAAAGATTTGAAGAGCTATGATGGATAGTAAATTTTTACATATTTTCGAGGATTACTAGCCGGAATAATGAAAACCGGTAATATTAGTATTTAAAATACCAAGGACGAGTTAAGCATGGTTCGTATCAAGGATTTGGATTGTTTTGAAGGAAAGAAAATAATTAGTTGAAGTGTTAAAACCCTAAAACTATTATTTGCAGGGAAATTGTTATTAAAAATCTAAATTAAGAAAGGGAGCAGATTCTTCGGCAGCAATATTGTTAAGTGTTAGCGGCGTGCCTGAAATATGGTTACTGGGAGGCTGTCTTCACGGACGTAGCGGGTAAGGACGTTTATAGATAAAAGAAAGCCGTAGATCCTGTGATAAAAGAACTGCTCATAAAGTTATACCTTTCCATTTTCAGGTGGGACAAATAAATGACAAATAAATGATATCAAATAAATTATAAATTATATGACTACATTAATACATTTCATCGATTTCTTTGAAGACTCAATGGAGATTCTTCAGTAGAGGTTCTTTTCAAGATCTGCAGGACGTTACAGACTTCAAACCGTTCGTGATTTCAATTTAGGAGAAGACGGGAGATTTCTCTTAAGATACGGTTTGACAGCGATTCCTGTGAGTCAATTAAATTTATTTAATTCTGTAGAGCTATAAAATTTCATATCATTCTTGGCAGTATATTCGATCGACGAATCAACATAAAGCGACCCTTATGGTCTCATGTTTTATATCTTATTATTAGGCTTATATTTTAAATTATAAAATTCTGTTAAAGCTTTCTGTGCATTATTGTTCAAATAATGTAAATGTGTTTCTTTATACAATATATTTTGTAATTGTTAATCTGGTTGGTTTGATTTCCTTCCTCTATACATCTCTGAAATAATTCATTTAAAAATTTATCTAACAGTTAAAACACAAGCTTACGATATACCTAGCTAAGTAGCTATAAGTCCATAGTTAATGTATATAGTAATTAGTGCACGGCATGGCCGTTAGATGTCTCTTTAAAAGAGTTTATATACGACTGCGGGGCAGCAGTCGGCCCTTCTTTTTCTTTCTAAAATACTAGATACGGTCGACACCACTGTAATAAGTTAGATTTAATAAATATATTTAATTCAAAGTTGCCTTTCCTCTCCGCCCATTGGTCTCCATCTTAACAACTCCGTATTCAAGACAAGCACACTTTTACTTTCTCATAGTTCAAGTTACAAATAATCACAATAAGCACTCATATCACTGCACTGAACCTTCCGGACGAACGCTCGACGAGAGAATCGCCCTCGTCCGTCCTGGCATTTGGTTTTTGTCGCCCATCCCCACTCCAAGAGAGAGGGATTGGCGCCAAAAACCAGTGTTGCTATTACAATATTTAAAATATTCTAAACAAGGCAAACAATAATCATAACAATCTACCCTATATTTAAAAAAAAAACATCACAATGTACATCGTTGTGCCGCTATTTTTTAAGTTACATGACGTATATCTCCACGACACGATGACGACATGATGATGAGGAGAATGTGACGTTGTCGTCAGTGGCCGACACACAGCAATCAATGGTATGTAGGTATGTTTGTTAGGATCACACAACACTCACAATATCGGCTCCTTGCCACACGGTCACCACTTCCAATATCGAGCACACATATGCACCTCTCGCCCATACGTTCGGTACAGTACTTTTATCTCACGAGCGCGGGTGAGCCATGTTTGTGTGAGTAGATGTACATGCACATTGGCTCTGTGTGGGTGAGCTCGGGAGCGAACAGTTCCGGCTCACCCACACAGAGCCAATGTGCATGTACATTACTCACACAAACATGGCTCACCCGCGCTCGTGAGATAAAAGTACTGTATAGTTGCCGAGAATCTTCTTGAGCCTAACCTTGACTGCGCAGTAGCCGATTTACGTACAAATATGCATGCGCAGATCCGCCATTTTGGGTCAAGAAGATTCTCGGCAACTGTACCCGACTAGCCGGCGTCCGCGTATCTTGCTCGTGCCGTGTGCGCAGAAGACGACAGATACACTCCTCTCTTTCTCACATACACTACAGTATGAAACTGCCTTTTTATAGTATTTCAATAAAGTAAGTTGTTTCGATACGTAACTGGATTATAAAAGTTATGCATGTTATAATGACGGCTTTCTTATAACCAGTTCCTAAGCTTACGTTTTTATAAATGAACAAAATTTGGACGTCATCAAGAAAACGGCAAGAAACAATATCCTATTACGGACGAATTCTTTGGAAATGAGAGGATGTGCGGCTTCCCTCGGCGCGGCTTTCGCGAGTGCCCAAGGACTGGGCCATCGTTCCACATTAGCTTAGTGATCTTAAATATATTATAAATAAATGTATTTCTTAACATCAATACTAGTGTTTCTTATAACGTTTCTATCCTCTTTGTATGTCCCCGAAAAACGTATCAAATATTCGTAATCATAGATCAAATCAAATCTCGCCTAAAAGTGACTATTTAGTTGACGGATCAGTATATTGTGCTCGTATACATGGAACAACTATCTAATCATATTATAATTGACAACGATTTGATTTTTTTGCCGGTCTTTTTTCCGATATTATGAAATAAAGGATTAGAAAATGAAATATTATCACATATCCCAATTTGTGATTGACTAATTAATTTGAAAAATTCCTCATTCAAAAAGAGCGTAAGCGACCAGTTATTGGTCACAGCGCAGAAAATCGTAGTCGGACTATTAATAAGGCGGATTTAGTATGGAAATTGTGCCACTGCTTTTTTGCGTGTTTGTTAATTTTCCACAAGGTGACGTGATGTAGAGGGCCAATTATTCAACGAGGCTGCTTTCACATTATTTTTACATTTTCAAAACTAGTCTGTATTTTATAAATTTATGAAACATGTAATGTCTCATTTTTAGGGTTCCGTAGTCAACTAGGAACCCTTATAGTTTCGCCATGTCCGTCTGTCCGTCTGTCCGTCCGTCCGTCCATCCGCGGCTTAGCTCCGTGATCATTAGTACTAGAAAGCTGAAATTTGGTATGAGTATGTGTATGTATAACGCCGAAAGAACGGTAAAATAAAAATTAAAAAAAAATTTTTTTTTTTTCTTTTCAACACTATTAGTGTGTGGGGTGTCGTTGAGTAGGTCTTGTAAAAATAATAGGGGTCTCTTAACATTATTTTTTGATAAAGTCAGCAGTTTCGTAAATATTCGCTCCGAAAACAAAAAAAAATAGTGTCCCCCCCCCCCCCCCCAACTTTTCAACCACGGATCAAAAAAATCGGAAAAATTCATGTAAATGTGGCCTTATAAGTACTTTCAACGAAAACTATATTGAACAAAATCGGTCGAGCCGTTTTTGAGTTATCGTCAAATTTCATATTTTTTCTTTAAAAGGACGTAAGTTGACTTCCAGAAGGTAATAAGTGATTACAGTTTCTAGGGCGTTTACAACCTTTTTATAGAGCTTAAAATCTTTCTTAACGTAAACCTCGGGCTTAAAACAGCAGTTTATTGTGAAGGATGAGCATTTGAGCAACTACTACTCTGAGCGTGGCCCGACATGCTCTTGGCCGGTTTTTTTTAATGTGGGTACACCACAATTTTTATTTAAACCATTAATACAAAGATCAAAGCTTAAAGAAAAATTGAAAATAAAACAATGCAAAGCATAATCAGGTCCTGGAGCTAATAGGGTAGCAAAATAGTTAACGCGCTGGACCGGCAATCCAGAGGTACCGGGTTCGATTCCCGGTCTCTTCCACCAGGTAGCTCCTTTTTCAATTTTTCTTTAAGCTTTGATCTTTGTATTAATGGTCTAGACGGTATTGTTCGTCGCAAAGCGCCGCGATATGTGAAATGTTGTTAATTCTACTCCAGTTGGGCTAGCGACACTAGCGTAATTTAGAGACAATATTATTTTGCGCCACAAAAAGCGTGGACTTAGAAATGCACCATATGCTTCCGTTCGGTTACGTTGAACGTGCGGTAGGGTTTATCCACCGTGTTCTAAAGCTTTAAATCGCAAACATAATGTGGAATAAGGCGCTAGTTTAATTTCCGTAGCAGTCGCGGGGCTCGCCTTTGTCTCGGCGGGTTATTGTTTATCAATCTTTGACCCAATACTATATTCTAGGCTCAATAACTTGGCGGGATATTTCAAAAGCTCATCTAGTAGATAGAAGCCATTATATGTTAGGTTAGGTTTTTTTATAACTGAAAATATATTTTTTTTGTGATTACCAGGGTTCGGAAATTCGGATCGATATTTACCTAATGTTGACAAAATCCTATTGCTATGTCACTCATACGTCAAACAAAGCCACCTATACCTACGACCGAAAAACAAAGCTGCCACCAAAGTTTAGGTAAATATCGATCCGAATTCCCGAACCCTTACAGACTTATTTGCAGTTGATAAACTAGCCCCGACCTATGTCTATGTATGGGGACAACAGTTGTCTAGCTGCAAAGTTAAGTTTGTTCCTTGAACGGACTTTTTAACCCCGTTTAGCTGTCTATTTAGGTTGCGTTTCCACTGACGACGACCTGAGCGATGCGCACCATGATTTCCTGATCACACTGCTCGATACCTCCGCTCCGTGGCTATGGATGTTTCCACTAATTTAAGTTTAAGTGAATAAATAGAACTGACCTTTGCAAAGATCTCGTGGCATGCTCCCCCTCGCCCAGCGGAGAGCATTCGGTCCAGCGACCCACGTAGATGGAATAATCTGTGCTCGGCAGCGGCTCTGTAACAAACAGACAACATTTCGTATAATTATAAGACCTTAGATTTGTATTGAACATAATTTTTCTATGGAGAGGGGTCATGATTTCAGAAAAAGTCTTAATAGCGTGATGCAGGATCGTCATTTGTTTGGTATTGGCGCGCGGCGCCATGTCAGCCTGGCGCCATCTGTTGCGCATGATACCTTTGTCCTCGCATCACGAGACGGCTGGATATACGTACGACGTTGCTAGTTTCGTTTAACACTTTAAGTACAAACATTGTATACCAGGTTCCATCCCATCAGTAACTCCATAGATTTACGAAGGCAGCAGCCGATGTGGCCGAGAAATTTAAAATACATACTCATACTCATTTATAGAATAGCATTCGTGAATTCTTATAACTATTACATTATTAATGAAATATATTTATCAATTATTGTTTATTATAGGTATTATATTAAGTATTTAATAAATTTATTATCGTTATAAATGAACGAATTACACAAATATATGTATGTAAAGTAGGCGTTGGTGTAAAGTGGCGATGGCACAAAACTGACGATTCATTTCAGGATACATTACACAACTCCGAAGCTTAATTTGTCCGAATGAATCACTTTGAAATTCCAGTATCCCGAATAACTTATGTGATAAAATAGTCTGTATTTTTTTGGGATATCATATAACCCCAACCTATCCTAATTATGTTGTGTACCGTCCACAGTAAATATGATCGATTAGCTTCATAGCACTTTCGGTATTATAAAAATTCGGATTTCGGATAAATGAAACTTGCGAATTTTGGAGTGTTCCATTAATACCAATATTTATGCCAAAATTGACAGGTTAAATCTTAAATTTAAATAAATTCAGCTGTATTTAAGAATTATCACAAAAACTAGTCTCGGCGCATACATAGATAGGTACAACGAGTGTTACGGACACAAGCCGAAAACTGTTAGTTTGTAAGCGAAATTTAACTTGTATAACGTTACTTTATTTAATTTATTTATTGCGCATAAAAGACGCTATAAGTCGAGTTATTATGTACATAATGTATATAAAAGTCCATAAAAGAGACATATATATGTAACTGGTCTAATCCCAAACCTATCCCGATCCGAAAATCACGATTCGATAGCGATGAATATTACATAAGATATTCACGTGGTGCCGAACCACGTGGCAATGTTATGATAATATCACATCACCTGCTGTCGCTTACACAATAGTGTCAGGCGATAGCTACGGAAAATCCCATCAGGAATCCGTTTTTATAATGTTTCTAAAGTAATTAGGTCAGCCGCAATTCACGTTAACGTAAAATTAACGTGAACTATGAACCGTCCAATTAGAGCCCATTTTCAGTACGAAATCGTATCGGAATTTCGTTTTAACAATTCGAATTAACTTTATTATGACCTAATCACTTGGAATACACTTGTAGATGCGTCTGGACTCATTGTACTTACCTTTTATAGCCTTCCGCGACTTGCTAGCACACCGTAAATTTAACTTCATCGATCGATCCGACTTAATAACTAATGAACCGTAACTCTTATCTTATAAAACGTAAGGCCATTTAATGCAGTGCAATGAAAGCTACAGAATGAGACATCTCACGTAGAAATCGAACCGTAAACGTAGATACGATCCTTCCCGAACCGCCCATCCCGTAGACCAGAAAAGCCGTTAGGGCTGAAAAATGGGAAAATGAACGTCCAATCACGTAGCTAGTTCACTTTCTCATACAACGACTCTTAAAAAAGAACGCACTTGACGAAAGGGGCGTGCCGGCCGTAGAATGTACGGTTCGACGCCGCCTATTGGCCTGCGAGCCAGTATTGCGCTCACAGATCCTGAGTCTTATTAGATTATAAGAAAAAGCACATAAGGAATTATTGTTATCGAATATTTACCATACTGCCGAAGAAAATTAAAGAACCAACAAGTCAACTAGTGTCTTTATATCTCGAATTCGAACCTGCATCGAACCTGCATCGACCTGCTGCCGTAACCAAGTTTGTCCGAGGTCCCATTCGTTTGGTTGATCTCCAAACTTCGGTCTACGTGCCCTACGTGATATCTACGTGGCATTCACGTCGTGCAGCTACGCATCGGATCCGGATCTACGAAACCGAATCCGAACTACGAGCTACGAACGTACGGTATTGCTACGTGTGACGTAGCAATCTACGTGGTATCTACGTGCCGCGTCTGAACCGCCGTGCCTACGACTGGGTTAGCCACGGCGACCGAACTGGAACCACGAATTCCGAGAACCGACATACAGTCCACTGTGCTCACTCGTGAGCTACCGAAGAGGCAGTGTTGAGTGAATATCCTCAACAACGAGGATTTCTGTCCCACAAATATTAATTATAGTAAGTAATTATACTTGTACGAGTATGATTCATAGTTGATAGACTTTTAGAAAACAAGACAAATACCAAGATACTAAATTACATGTATAAGTACACCTACATAAATAAAAATATATAAATAAAGAAACTCAAAAAATGCTTGAAAAAAAAACAACAATCAAGAGTACATGTGAGATTGGATGCGTGAGTACACTGTGCGAGTACTCAAATTCAGAGCCAGACGCAAAAAAAGAACAATTTAAATTCAATTAAGAACTTCTGTGGCTGACAACTGAATTTAACGGGTAAAAGCGTATTAAAAATTTAACGTCGCTAAGTTGAAGTTTAAATTCGCGCATATGGAACAAGACGTATCAGTTAAATTGTAGATTAGCAACGTTAGCAAAAACAATAAAGTTGTCCTATTGATAATATTACCCACAGTAGAATCTTATACTGGGAATTATGAAGAAGCTAATAATGTCAAAGCCCTAAATCCATACTAATATTATAAATGCGAAAGTGTGTCTGTCTGTCTGTCTGTCTGTCTGTCTGTCTGTCTGTCTGTCTGTTACCTCTTCACGCTTAAATCGCTGAACCGATTTATATGAAGTTTGGTATATAGATAGTTTCAGTCCCGGGGAAGGACATAGGATACTTTTCATCCCGAATAAATGTAGTGTTCCCGTGAAAAACGGGATTAAACTTTGTATGGAGAGCAAATCATTGTAGTTGCAACAACTCCCTACATGTCATCGTTTTGACGTAAACTAATCTACCTACGATAGACCACCAAACGCATACCAAACTATTCTTTGTAAAAAAACCAAAAATTCTGATATGGGAACATGTATCCGCAAAATTCGATTAATCGCGTAATTTCAAGAATCAAATACATAAAATTTTACAAATTTGAATCAATCACTTATGATTTGACAAACGTCACACACCCATCTGGCAAGACATGTCAAACCAGTGATTGCAGAAGGGCTACTCCAATGTTCAAAATTTGACTGTCGAATAGTGCCATCCCTCTCGATCTCCTGTCAAGGTATATTTGAGTGAATGGAATAGCACTATACGAAAGTAAAATTTCGAACATCGGAGTAGCCCTTCAGGTAGGTATCACGTTCCGATACGCACATCATCTGAAAATAGTGCCTACGAGCTTTGATTATGTACCTCCGCTTGGTAACTGAGTATAAATAAAGTAGTAAATAACTCAGTATGCAAAGATACGATACTTAACATATATAAATAATCCTAATAATATTATAAACGAGAAAGTATTTACGTTCATTCCCATTTCATTCATCTTAATTTTAAACAATGATTGATGGAAGGTCGCCAGTGTTCGGAAATCGTCGTAAATAAACAGCCAATTGCTGAATTGCCTCTTTCTAACCCATAATTTGGCGTGTATGGCAGGGTGAACAAATTCTTTGACCATCTTTTTCCATATATTATTTTCGAACCAGAATATTTTGCTCAATTTTACCATAACGAGGCTTGAACCAGCGACCTTCGTCATCTTTTGTCAAATTAAGGGCTAAAGACCGATGTGCAATATTTATCGCTGAGTACAGTATTAGTGCATAAAGTTTTTGTATTTTTCGGATCTTAGACTCGGATACTCGACAAGACCCGAATTGTCAATCAATCGACGTGCTTAAGTCAAGGGCCTGACACGCTTTGATGGAGAAGGATAACCTTATTATGATACTTATAAGAGGAAATAGAAAAAGTGCAATTTTTTGGCTCTATCACCGACCGAGCATTTTTTCATGGTCGGTTTATAGGCACACTTATATTCATGACGAAAACTGGCTATGTGAAAGAACCATATTGGCATCAAAAATGATATTGTTTTCAAAATCAACAAAAAAAGTACCAGTTTTGTTAATGCGCAACTTAGACGCACCCAAATTTGGCAACGGCGCTAGATTGAGAATCACCTAATTAGGGAAATACATTGTGAAGGGCACGATTTTAACGGTAGAAGCCAAGGGACAAAGTGTACTTATACCACGTGTTCCAATTATACCGAATAATTTACCATTTAATTTTAAACGTCTACAGTTTCCATTAAAAGTTTTTAACATTTTCTATGACTATTAATAAATCAAAGGGGCGAACATGAAAAGTAGCAGGAATACATTTGGGCACGAAATGTTTTTCTCATGAACAGTATGTAGCTTGCTCATGTCTCCAAATCAAAAAAATTACATGTTTTTACTGACCTAAATAAATCATTTAGGATAATTTTATGAACTATACTTCAATAAACTAAGTTGTAAAAACCAAGTTAGAAAAATAATAGTAGCTACCTAATAATTATTTTGTCCCAATTTCATAATGTGAAAAAATTCTTTGGTGAATAGAACCATACCTTCTTCGTCAGTTGATTATGGACCGTCACCATCTCGAGCCATTTCTGAGCATAGCTTATGGAATCAATTAGGACTTAGCCTCGGATAACTTATTGAATCGAATGGGACTTAGCCTTGCAACTCCAAAAATATAAAAAAAAGGATGTTTTGCATTTTGTCCATGGCTTTCACCCAATAGCCCAGAACTAAACTACTAACTAGATTCCATTCGAGTATTGAATACCTGAAAGGGTTGAAAGTCTAATTGTTTCTTTTTTTTTATTGTCAATATCAATTAACGAGTTCTACGCGTACGAAGTCGCGGGCAAAAGCTAGTCTAAAAATAAACTGTACTCGAGTGACACACTAGAGTGTGAACTGATGTATCTAAAGGCTCTCGCTATCTTGGAATTTTAATCTAATTTTCTCTAAAATATTAGAACTTACAACTATCAAAGTTATTGAACAAGATTAATAGGTTACTAGCACAACACTACGGGTAGGAATCATTGCGGCCCCATCAACCCTTACTTAACAGCTGGGTTGATTTCAACTGTGTTTCAACCATATTGTCCTACAGTAAATTTGATAGCCACGGATGGTTATATTTAGTATAGCATACTTTTTACCCAACTACAGAGTTCTATCTAAGAATATTTACGCCTAATAATAATTTCGAAGAACGTTATGAGTTTGTCATTTCGGTTACAGTACCTAACCTGTAACCATGCGAGCAAATTGAATAGCGTCGCTCTTACTACTTAATTAATTAGTATGAAAACGCCGCGGGCGGTAACGCTCGATAATGAGGTGAGCGGAATCGAATTATACGGTAATCACTTTACCGTCCCCGATGAGCGAAAGGCAAATAGGCTATACGTTCATGTAGAAAAGTGGTTTTTAAGACCCAAATTTAAAAATTCGCACCAAACAAGCGTCCTTTTGGCGAGGCATCTTTATTTAATGTTTTATGTTTTGAGTTTGTCATTTTGGTTAGCGTAAGATCACACAAGCAAATTGAATAGAATCGCTTTTAGCACTTAATGAATTAGTACGAAAATGTCGCAGGCGGTGACGCTCGATATAGAGGTGAGCGGGCTGACTTAAAGATAAATATTACATACATCTATTTATCAGTTACAAACGTCCACTGCTGAAAATAGGCCTCCCCCATAGCTCGCCACAAGGTGCGATAATGTGTAGACCGCATTCATCGACTCCCTCCGACCCTCACGAGTTTATCCGTCCGCTTAGCCGGGTCTGTCCTATGCTGCATTTTCCTACATGTGGTCGACATTCCAGGACTTTACTGCCTCAACGACCATCCGTTTCTCGGGCCACATGGCCACCCCATTTCTACCGTACAATCCTGTGCGCTATGACGGTTACTCTGGTTCTTTTGCGAATATCCTCGTTTTGAAATTCCGAGCATATTATAGCCATTACACGCTGCATACATATTTTAAGTAAAGTTCAATACACGCTAAGTGGAAACATTACCCCGTAAACACTAAAACCTGAACTCTAGCCCTAGGTCACATATGGAATGCGATCACGTGCTAATATTAGTACATAAATGTTTACATTCCACGCACGCAAAGGGCTCAGCGCGAACACCCCATTAGTCGGGTCACTACCGACGTACCGACTGTACCTACTGAGGTAAGCGGGTAAGACTAACATAGTTTATTTTCTTTACATCACCCTAGGCTTAAGCTTAGGTGGGATTGTTTGCCCTTGGGAGAAAATCTTAATTTTTTTACAATTTTATAATTCACTTAGTAGACAAGTCATAGACATAAATTATGTTCTCCAGTAACACACATATTAGGCAAGAAGTAATTTTGTAAACTTTTTGATATTATTGAAAAGCCGGAACTTTCTCTATTTAAGAAAAAATACTAATATCTTAATGGCATATGTGGACTCGTTTCTTAGGAAAAGGTCGATAGCCCTTGTAAGGCATCATTAGTGATTACTTCCGTCAACATTGGCTCGACCATAAACATTTGCCTACATTAACCTCATTTAATCTAATATCAGTAAGTTATGGGCGATGGTCATGAAACTACCAGGACCAGGGTGGTAAGTTTGTGAAGTACTGTTCTGTTATTAACCCCCAAAGGAAAAAGAGGGGTGTTATAAGTTTAACATGTGTATCTGTCTGTGGCATCGTAACTCCCAAACGGATGGACCAATTTGAGTGCGTTTTTAATCGAGACTCGTCCGTTGAGATAGTTCTTAGTTATGTTTGGTGGAAATAGGACCAGTAGTTTCCAAGACATTTAGCTTTTATTGGAACAATTGACAAGATCTGAGCTAATATTGAACCTAAGAATTCCAAATTTAGCTTAGCGGCATTTTCTATATCACTCATTGAATGAGGGTCTCATGATGACCAGCTACTTAGTCGGGGATGTTTTAATTTTTTTATTTAGGTTATTACCTATGTTTGTGCAGTAGTGTTAGAGAAATGTACCACATGCAAATGTACATAGTACTTTATAGGCAAGTAGGAGACATATTTTTTAAGAAAACACTCGTCTACTCACTATCACACTTTCTCTTTTGCACTTTATTTTTCTTGTCGTTTTGTTTCGTTTGCTACTTTGTTGTGGCCAGTTTTAATTCAGAATATAGAATTCCAACGAAAGAGGTTTAAATCTTTTTAACCGACTTCAAAAAAAGGAGGGGGTTCTCAGTTCGGTTGTGTTTTTTTTTTTTTTTTTTTTTTTTTTTTATGTTTGTTACCTCATAACTCCGTCATTTATGAGTCGATTTGGAAAATTCTTTTTAGATTCATGAATAGACATCTCAAGGTTGGTCCCATAAAATTTTGGTGAAGATCGGATGACGAGATCCATGAGGAATCGAAGGAATTCCTGAAATTTTATAGGTACTCATAATATTTTTCATATATTTTCTAAAACTATTTAAGTATTTGCATATGGTAGTCATCATCTTCCAATGCTGAACTGATGATGGAAGGTACAACTCCTTAACGGTTAGGAGTTAGGAGATAATTCAAACGAGATGCATGCCTTCAAGACCTCCCTGATCACCCCGCCATAAGTATTTTATATGAATCACTAAAAAGCGAAAAAAAAATTTTTAACAAAAAAAAGAACCGACTTCAGTAAAACTAAAAAGCCAAAAATAACCCGCTCAAGTACAGATTACATTTGACTCACCCTTTGAAGTCGGTGCCAAACCTCACGTAAACTTTAATATATACATATAATAACTGAGTGGTTTGGGATCGATTTCAAAGGGTGAGTCAAATGTAATCTGTACTTGAGCGGGTTATTTTTGGCTTTTTAGTTTTACTGAAGTCGGTTATTTTTTTTGTTATTATACATGCTGTTACCACCTTTTTTTTAACTATACAAAAATAAATAAATTTCATTACAAATCAGCGATCCATGCCATCGCATTTAACTTATAAACGTAAGTACATTCCGCATATTATTTTAACCTCTCTTTCCAATTCTGGTTTCTCTCTGTTCACAGATATCGGGTTTGTGTGAGATTGCATGAAGTTTTGAGATGTTTGGTAGATGTCACTCCTCTTGCCGTAGACTCTTCCATCACAGGTACACAGGCTCCCATGACTCATTGTTTTTTTCTACTGTGTAACATAGGCATACAACATTAACCAATACATTAACCTGTCGGAATGATTTCCGTGTGCCAATCTAAAATGCGTTCCTTTGTATGGAGCTCCATACAAAAAAGTCACCTTTTAGCTTAGCACGGCAGAATTACTTCAAACAAAAACAAGGGTAACACGACACAAATTGAATTACAAAAACCGTCACCCGCGCGTAAACTGCACAACTTCATTAATACTTGGATGCACACTTGAGAGTCTTCTTAAGTGAGTTTATTATCCCTGCTTTCTTCTTTCAAAATAAACCTTAACATTTCATAAGCAAGTTTTACTTTCGAGGAACCTTTGTCACGAAAATCAGCTCTTGAAAAGTTGCTCTTCGTTTGTGCTCCTTGCTAAAACGGTAGAAAAAAAGCTCTTCACTAAAGTATTAGGTAGTTCATAAGTAGGTAAACAATAGTTGAGTCAAGTATTATTGGTAAACTAAGAATAAAGAAGTTATTTAAAAGACAACTTGACTCACCGATAGGCACTTAATTATATATTTTTTTCATCATATTACATTATGATAAAATAATAAGTCATTTCCAACGTACGCAAAATCGTAAAAGTAATGCATTCTAACGTATTTCCAATACGTTTACGTAGTTGTAGACAAAATTTGATAAAGGTAGTTAAGACCATAGATAATAAAGAATAAGTAACTAATATTTTGTTTCACTTTATGGTTGACTGGTGGAGAATGCCTCAGAAAACATAATTATTGATATAAACAGGCACCAAATACACAGATAGAATTAACAGAAGTTCTGTTAAGGGTGTACAAGTACCGTAATCGGCATCCAATTATAAATTTTCAGTTACGCAAGATTTTGTCAACACAACTGTATGAATATTGATAAAATCAACCGAGCGATGTTACGGACAATATTTTAATTCCAAGAAAATGCTTTCCAAACTTCCCCAAACCAATTAAATTACCATCGCCTGGCGAATTTCATTAAAGAAACACCGAACTCCGCTATTAGAGGAGCTGGAAAACTTGTGTCATCCCGACGAAGGCTAGCAAAGCCTTTCAAAACCATTGTAGACTTAAGTAGTACGTCAAATGTGATTCAATTTAAGGACTGAATTTTTATTTTGATACTAAGATCTATATACGATCTCTCCACTATATTTCCAATTGAACGACGTGGTTGGCGCAGTTTGTAGTGCACCTGGCTACTGCTGTCTAGAGCAGCTCTATATTTCCAATACAATGGCATGCTGAATTGAAGATATCGTGATGCTCTGTCGAATTAGCGTCCAACCTATAATGCAAATTCTATGCATAGTATCGATACAAATGCGATACCTCTAACTATGTACGTTCGAAAGTTATCTATTTCGTTAAGCCGAGCCGTCGGGATACACATGCACGTTTACATCGATACAAACGTGAGTATGAATCGATTCTTCAGCGCGTTTGTATCGATATCGCTGCGAAAATTGTCTGTAATCAGCCTTATAAGTCATGTCTAAAACGGAACAACCTACCTAGGAAATTCTACGCTTTTGTTTGGAAACTGATGCCTCAATCAATACCGATATGGAATATCACCTTTATTTTCTTAACATCGTAATAATCGTATCGCGTTGAATAGAATTATATAAGAAAAGCGCTCATGTTCCAAGAATATAATAGGTATACTACATTCCTATCAAATTACTCGATCAAAAACGAGGTTGAGAGTAAGGCTTTAGAAAAGGAAGATCCCGTAATTGTCCATACTATAAAAATCCCGGAATTGGAAACCGTAGTTGAGAGTCTATACTCTCATCGCAGGGGACGATGTATAATATTCATGCATGTAGATACGACCTTTGAATAGACTTAGTATTACGGGCTGTGTGGTGTGGAACTTGGCGTGGAGGGGATGAATGGCGGCGAGTCGGGATTCATTTAAGTTTAGTTCCAGGGTTCGGATTAAAGTTTGTTGTTTAAGTGCAAAGTAATGTGCGTTATTTTATAGTTATGGTGTAAGTTTCGTCAGAGCGTGCCAGTTTTTGTGTTAATTATTATTTATTGCAGTTTACTGAAAGCAATATAAATTAATTCACACCTACCGTTAAAACACAAAAACAAAAAGAGTTGTCTATAGACAGGGGTCATTATTTCAGGAGAAACCTTAATAGGCCGATCCAGCGTTTGTTTGGGTGCGCGGCGCCTTCTGTTGGAAACCATATTTTGTCCGCTCATCACGCCGAAACGGCTGGACGGATTTTAACCAATTTGGGTACAGGAATAGCTGGATATCCAAAAATGGTTATAGAATACTTTTATCCGACTATGGTCAAAAGTTTTACGTGGACGAACGTGGGCACTTTTTTTATACTACGACGGTGGCAAAAAAGCATGCGGCATGATGCCAGGAGCATCACACGCGCGTTGCCCACCCTTTAAGAACCTATTTACTCCCGTCTTGAAGATCCACCTTCACCTCCACCTTCTTGAAGAGGTACCTTCCAGTTATAAAAATAATTTAATTTGAACACGGACGTCTCCAGCTTGGCTCTGACCTCATTTTACACAAGAAAGTCGTGGAACAGTAATTAAAATACGAGCAGTATATCACGTGCCGAGAAGACCGGACGGGGTGTGGCAAAAAACCTCATAAATCCGACCGAAAGGCCATGCTTCACCGAGCTACTAGCTACCCTCGCAGGAAAATATTTATGGAATAATTTGGTCTATACTGTAAGAAGATCGTAACTCTCGATGGATTTGTGGTGTAATAGACCCTTTGGGAAAGTAATTCGTAGCAAAAACGATCGTGTTAATATATACTTCGCGTATCTAAAAGTATGTTAAATATACGTATTACTTAGATGATCTCTTTTGGAGCCTTTGATAGAAACGTGGATCTAAATATACGATAATATTTCCAAGAGCATTTTAACCTTGGCATGTTGTAAGTATTTTCTTTACGTAGACTATTTTTTCTTAAGCTGTTGTATTTTTTTTCCAACGCATGTTTTTTTCTGATTGCAAAATTTTCTTTTTATATTTATTTAACATTGTGTAGACTCAGTACGTCAGACCTATATTATAGTTCTGAAAAGTTTCTGATTTCAGAGAATAAGTTGGTTGGCGAAATGAAATAGATATACGACGCGGTTGTGGAGAAACACGAGTAATCAGCCGATTCGGCAGTCAATCATGGAAAGGACGCCTCGAGAATTATATGTTTTCACCTACACAGTGCGAAAAACACGAATGATAATGGAATAATGAAATGTATGCCGTAAGTAGGCCACAAGGACAGTTTTACATGTCTGAGTCTACCGGCTTTTCACAAGAGGAGACCATTGTCGAGGAAAAATACCGAATGAAACTCAACAGTCAGTCAGCAAAAAAATGCCTAAATCGCAATAATGTATGCTAAGTCCGTCTACTGTACAGAAAGGAACGTACGTCTGTTTTCATCTACAAGTATGAAAATGTCCTCTTAGGTCAGGTTAAGAGGGCATATCACCGCTCAATTTCCCATACTATCAGTTTGCACTAGTAACTATGGCGTCGGATGCAAATGAGATCCAAACTTAACGTAATCGGGTTATACAAATCGAGTTTTCGTTCGTCTGTTTTCACCTCCAAAACGTAGCGAATCATTACGAAATTTCAGGAACTGAATGGGAAGGCAGTCTCTGTCCAACCGTTTTGAATTTTTCCTAAAATTTCGTAAAGAGGTGAACGTATGAGTAGTGGTATTTCCTCATAAGTTAGCCGTAAGTATCTATAGTGCGTGTCGAATTGAGGCACTAGTCAATGAAACGAATAAATTGATTCCCAACTTGCCAGGGTAGGTAATTTACCCTCACGCGGGGGTTGCTTGATATATTGCGGTGTAAGGGCTTTATTCGAGCCATTCCATAATAATGAAACCGGCAGGACATTTACAAACGTTATAAATGAAATTCACCCTTCAATCGTTCGGAAATGATTGAGTTTTTCAAATCAGGCCTTCGATTTGACATCTGTACGACATATCTCCGCTATATTCATCCTTTAGCGATATGCGGTATACGACCTTTACCTTAGTGACATATAAAATTTGATTTCCCTTCCGTCGGCCGTCTATACCTACTCACCCTGCCCTTCTTTCCTGGCGTCTGCAGTAATGTACTATTGTTTTCTATTAATTTTCTTGTCGCAGCGAATAATGACACACTACTCTCAATACTTGTTTGAAGTGTTGTTATTTGTAAAGACAAATATTGCACAGTTTGCAAGAGTAAACGTCAAAGGCAAACAGCTTCGTTCTACTGGGCGCCTTAGAACGGTGCCTCGCCGCATGGCACTTTCAGCAAAGAACCCGCGCGTCATAGGTCCGACTTACTTCGAGCACTTACCTGCCGATTTAAGGAACGAACCATGTGACAACACATTCAAGCGCCGGCTGAGAAACCTTTTGTTGGAAAACCCTCTGTACTCGGTCAACGAGTACATGGAACTCAAACTATAATAAAAATATGCTTGTATTCTGTAAACTGACATTTTGTTTATTGTTATTTTTATATTTCTTGTTTTTATTTTATTTTATTTTTGTATTGGAAATCTGGTATATTTTGACATTGTGTAAATAATTTTTGTTTAAATTCTTAGCGTTATTTTATTAATTTGATTCCATTATTATGTTAAGTTTGTGATGACGATCCTTATTGGGAGATACTAGATTCATTTATTTATATTTTATTTACCTGTTGACTTTCCCTTTTATTTTAAACTTATTTTGACATTGTAAACATTTACTTGTATTATTAATCTTGCCTTATTTTTGACGATCATGATATTAATTCGTATAATTTTGACATTAAGCAAATTTGTAATGTAATTTTTATCGTGAAATAAATAATCTAATCTAATCTAATCTATGAACAACGTATCTGTCAGAAAGATATAACTAAGAAAAAGATTTGGTTAGAGTTTGTTGAACAACCTGTTCTAATTTCCGGACACTTTGTTCTGCTGTGTTTTTTTTTTATACAGCAAACTTTATAAGTATACAAGCTCAACTTTTAATAGCTTCTTAGTAAATATTAAAATATTAAGAACTTGGTAACTGTTTGTGAAAACCATTTTTTATTAAAATTTTATCAGTACGCGTCAATTTGCGCGTGGAAGGGCTTGGTAACGATAACTCATTGAAAACTTATACAAATCGGAAAATTCGAGACAGACATGCTTAAGGGGCTCCCCGCTCTCAATGACCTTCGATCTGTTGCGATAGATTTTCCCATATTATAAATAGCTAATCATAATAACATAGTTTTTCCACAACAAAATACCGTATCAAGTACCTTTCACATGTCACTGACTTTGAGATACAGGCCGTCAAAGTTTACGATTTTTTCGGGGAAAAAGTTGTGGAAACGGTTTTTTGCGTTTTTCTCGAAAAGTATTCAGAAAAATAGAAAAAGCTTCACAACAAATTTTGTGGAATATGGTTTAGAACAATAAAATGTAAGATATTTTCTACATATACACCGGGGATAAAAGTAGAAACGAGATTAGTGTATTTTTGGTCCTTCACCGAATATTTTTTTATAAAATACACAGTCGTTAAATCAAAATTCGGGTCACTACAAAGTGTTAAGCATAGACCATACTACAATATATATTAAATAGGACATTATAACTCTATAATCCACAAACTAGATACGATGTAAAAATCATCATTGGCTGATTTCTGTAGGGAGCCCCTTAAAAGGGTTCCGTTCTGTTCGGTTTAGTTCACAATAAAATGCAGTGAAAACCACGTTTATTTTATGATCCCCATACCCTTTCATTTACACTTTATTTTATTTTGATTATTTGGTGTTATACGGACTGCTATTGATTAATAATATAAAAAAAGAGATTTCTTATACGATTTCCTTTATTTTATTAACTTTATATATAAACCACAGCTATACACAATTCTTAACATTCTAGTTGTGGTTGAAATTTAATTTCTGCAATTCATAGCTCGTATTTGCTCGTATTCATAAATGCACGTTCGTGTGTAAAGGCCTTAGGGACGCGCGTTTGACTTTCGTTGGATATATAATTGTATTAACGTTATTCTAAAAAATGTTATAAGATAAATTCTCGCTAAAACGTGCTAATCAAGCTCTTTGATGATATAAATTAAATTACGTAAGACATGGATATTCCCTTATAAAAATATAAAACAAAATGTATCACAGATTTTACCTCATGTTTCAATTCTGTTTTTCTTTTCATTAATGGATCCCTAAAAAGGCGGAAGAAGGGCAAGTCATTAAGCCGAGGGAGGGGACCCTAATGAGTTAGATTCGAGTTTGCCGGCTTCGATTATATTTCGTCAAATTAACACGCGGGGTGACATTCATGTAATTAATTTAAACGTTACTCCAATTAACAAGGACTATTTTGGTATGGAAATCAGACAATACCTAAACGTAATGTTAACATGTGTGGGGTGACGAGAATGTACAGAATAAAGAATGAGTATGTATGAGGAAGTCTGAAAATAGCGCCAATCACAAATAAGCTTCACAAAAGGCGGTATAGACACGTGATGCGTAGAGATAATAGCCACGTGACAAAAAAAAAACAAAAAGGACGGGTTGCACTCCGGGAGTGCCGACAGAAGTGAAAACCTAAACATCAACGTTGTGCATTTATCAATATTTTGGAATGTTTAGGGAATAATCTCGCACAAATTGTAAGTAAGTAAGTAAGTAAGTAAGTAAACACTTTATTGTACACAAAAACAGTTAAAATACATCTATAACAAATAACATATGATCTTCTCTGTTCTCTCTCATTTGCTCAAAGGTTAACTGGAAGAAATCCCTTACAGGGATAAGTTCGCCTTTGTACATATCATTAGTTTAATGTCCTTATAATTATATTTTAATGTACAATAAAGAGTTTACATACATACATACATATAGGTACAAAGGCGAACTTGTAAGTAAGTAAGTAAGTAAGTAAAAACTTTATTGTACACAAAAACAGTAAAAAAATATATCTATTACAAATAACATGGTACAAACTCTCACCACCTACTATTTTCTGTTTAAATTTGTTTTCTCCGCTACCCAAAGTTTGTCTGGAAGAGATCGCTCTTTAGCGATAAGACCGCCTATTGTCTACCATTGTTTAATTTAAGATTTCTCATGTAATATTTTTCTTGTTGGTGTGCAATAAAGTATTGTTGTATTGTATTGTACAAAGGCGAACTTATCCCTATAAGGGATCTCTTCCAGTTAACCTTTGAGCAGAGTGAGTACGAGAAGAAGATAGACAAACTAACACCGTGTACAAAAAGGTATTAAAAAAATAATAAGACTACTAATAATTACATATATAAAATATTAATACATGTTATAATGTGGATGTATCACAATTGATACTCCTAATATCAAGAACCAACGAGTCACGCGCGCATTGCTTTAATGTACGAGTATTATTGAAAAATAAAGGATTTCCCTCGAATATGTCGCACTTCTGCTGCACCTACTCTGTATTAAGTTAAAATTTTCATCAATTTCACTACCCAAAGGTTGTCTGGAAGAGATCGCTTTTCAGCGATAAGACCGCCTGTTGTCTACCGTTATTTATAAATTGTATTTGTCTTGTTTCCTTTTGTAAACTTTTATTGGTGTGCAATAAAGTATTGTTGTATTGTATTGTATGTCGCTAAAATTTGTCGCGCGTATATCGGGGGGCACGGCAGTGCCCCCGCCAAGTCGAGCGCGAAGCAAACACTGCCGTACCATCCTTTACTGGAACCATTTCGCCGCATTTTCAGGCCCCTATTTGAGCACCTCTGGATAAGACCAGAACGCAGAAATTTTCGTCATCCAGTAAGCTATAATCACATACTTAAAATCCAAAATTTCAAGTCTGTAGGTCATTTAGTTCCGAAGTTAAGCGAAAGCAAAGTTTCGCATTTACGACACTCACTCACTCACTCATGATCATCAGTAAAGAACTAGTACTTCCCATAAATTCAGAGAGCTGAAATTTGGTACAGAGTTAGGGTTTAATGGCCACATAAAGCGAAAACTATAAAAATTGGCCAAGTGCGAGTCCGACTCGCGCATGAAGGGTTCCGTACCATAAAACAAGTTTGTTGTATGGGAGCCCTTAATTATTTATTTTATTTCATTTTTAGTATTTGTTGTTATAGCGGCAATAGAAATAGATCATCTGTGAAAATTTCAACTGTCTAGCTATCACCGTTCTTGATATACAGCCTGGTGACAGACGGACGGACGGACAGCGAAGTCTCAGTAATAGGGTCTCGTTTTTACCCTTTGGGTACGGAACCCTACAAACTAGGATAATCGAAGATCTGGAGTACTCTGATTAGAAAACACAAGAGCCCAACCAAACTATTAGAGATCGACATACCTACCGCCTTTACAAAAAATATTCAACTTGTTGTGTTCGGTTGGCCGCCGTCGCGACTGATCGTCTCTCCTGATGATGGATCGCGTACCGATTCGAAACATGTCGAGTGTTATTCGATTTCTACGACGTGAGTAAATCCGTTTAAGTATTTTAATAGTGAACTTGGTGGGCCGCTTCATTTGATGTCAAAAATCCAAGGTCTGAAGTATTTTGACGACGCGTTTCGCTCGGTTTGTAAACACCTGCCTACTGAGCCGGTGGTCCCGGGTTCGAGTCCCGGCCAGGGCAAATATTTGTGTGATGAACTCGAATATTTGTGCTTGGGTCATGGTTGTTCTATGTATTTAAGTATATATTTATCTATATAAGTATGTATATCGTCGTCTAGTACCCATAACACAAGCCTTCTAGAGCTTAATTTGGGACTAGATCGATTTGTGTGAGGTTGTCCGATATTTATTTATTTATTTGATGAAGAACCCTCAGCTGGTCTCAGCTGTATTAGAGATTGGTAATGCCCCCTTCTACTATTGGTACATAAAAAAATCGACTGTCATTGCAAAAATCCAGCGTAGTGGGACACATCTTTTAATTGAATCTAGCCTATAGCGTCCCACAGCTGGGCGGGTTACGTATTACAGTCCCGAAAGTTCATAATATCTACAGTTGAAATACTGATGGTCAAAATACCGAAAATCAAAATACCGAAAGTTCAAAATGCCGATATTCGATAAACCGAAGCTCAAATTACCTATTCTCAGAAAATCGAAAGTTCAAAATTTCATAATCCCGAAATTTTTAAAATCTCGAAATTTTATAATCCCGACAGTCAATGAGCACTTTAAAAGTGTCAGGACACTAAACTAATCTGACTTTTCCGTGGAACCGATCTGCTCCGGTGCTGCGGGATGTTCAGCCCCTCCGCCCTAGCGTAAGAAAGTGCGGCACCTACGCTCGCCTCCGCAGCTTCGGCTTTCGGCACCTTCGGCGACCAGCCTCAGCCGCTGCGCCTCGCTTGATGCCCGCACTTTCTTACGGCGGCCGGGGGCTGCCCTCCCTCCGCGCCTCCGGGCTTTTATATACACTCTAGGGGTAGGGCAGACAAGACCACGTGGAATCGGGGTTGACAGCTTCGGTTCTGTTTCGGTGGCAAGTCGATTAAGAAAAGGAAAGAGTCCGGGAAAGTGGGAAATTAAGTATGACACTAAATATTCGATATTATGATAAAATATTCTGTCATGGACTGCCAATCGAACCGAACTTGTCTGGAACCGAAGCTGTCAACGCTCGCCTCCACAGCTTCGGCTATTTAGTCACCTTCGGCGACCAGCCTCAGCCGCTGCGACTCGCTTGATGCCCGCACTTTCTTACGCTAGGGCCACAGTATAATAAAGAGTACTAACGTACTAGGGCGGAGGGGCTGCACATCCCGAAGCGCCGGAGCAGATCGGTTCCACAGAAGAGTTCACTTATAAATAGTAAGTATAGTAGTAGGCAAGTAGGTTACGTAATTTAGGTTAATATTCTTTGTATAAAATAAACATTAGAATCTGTAAGACTACAGAAATATGAGATAATTCTCGAGAGCTTAAATAATATTCCGGATTACAACCTTCAGGCAGGATCATAGTCTTCGGGATTACAGTCTTCGGGATTATAATCTTCGGGTTTAGTCTCCGGGATTACATTCTTCGGGATTACAGTCTTCGGGATTATAATATTCGGTATTTCATCCTTTCGATCAAACGTTCTTTCGGGATTTTAAACTATCGGTCAAATAAACATTCGAAATTTTAATTTTCGGCCTTCCGTCCATAGGTCTTATGATATTCGGTATTTTGAACTTCGGCATTTTAATACGTACCCGCTGGGCGAATGCCTCCCCTTCTGCTTTTAATACACATATAAATAAAATTAAAGGAAAACTCTGGACAAGACTAGACTGGCTTTTATACTTATACTTACAAGTTTACAAGAAGAAATAGTCGAACGATTAACTTTATTCTACTCGAACATTACACAAATTAAATAAACAAATTACACCAAAATATTAATTTCAGGTTGTTATAAAACAATATACCCGCGTTTCTACAAAAAGAAGTGAAATCCCACCAAAAACATTCTGTAAAAAACTAGCCAAGTCTCGATGGAGCTGCTTGTTTATCTCTAAAAAGTAATGAAATCTAGACAAAGTCGTACCAAGTCTAAGGTTCCTTACTGCGATTTCTTTATTATTATAGTTAATGTTGTGTGACTTGGCCGTTGAAGGGTACACAAGGGTACAAAACCAGGTGCTCCATGACACCATTGCACCAATCTGTCGCCAGAACCGCTACAAGTCAATTTTGTTTTCACGTAATGTTATATCTGTTGTAACTACCTATGTTTGTTAAGCGAGATAATAGCCCATACTGGTGTACCCTTCAACGGCCTAGTCACACAACATTAACTATAATAATAAAGAAATCGCAGTAAGGAACCTTAGACTTGGTACGACTTTGTCTAGATTTCATTACTTTTTAGAGATAAACAAGCAGCTCCATCGAGACTTGGCTAGTTTTTTACAGAATGTTTTTGGTGGGATATAGATTAACGCTATAAAGTATGAAACATATTACAAGTGCTAGCGGTGCCCCGCGGTGCTACCCGCTGTTAAAAAGTAGCCTATGTGTTAATCCAGGGTGTCAGCTACCTCCATACCGCATTTCATGAAAATTGGTCCAGCCGTTTGAGAGCGAAGAAATAACAAACATATACTCACGCACACCCACACACACTCACAAACTTTCGTCTATATAATATTAGTGAGATAATTAAAACCTGTTTTTTCACCGCCTACAACTTATCTGCTTTGCTCAAAGGTTGACTGGTATTGATGCCCAATGGCATTAAGTCCGCCTTGTGTGCGTTTGAACTATCCGATTTTATTCTATCTCACTGACACTTGATTTCTATTTTAATCTGTATTTCTTACTAATGTAAGTTTATGATTACGCTTCACCATCTGTCACTTACAACATTTTGTTGTTCGAAGGCCCCCTTTCTTTGAAACAGACACGGTTGCTAGGTTACCAATTGTTTATTTTATTTATTTAATCTTTATTGCACAAAAGAAAACTTATCGTACAAAAGGCGGACTTAATGGCATGAGGCATTCTCTACCATACTATATTGTTTATACATTATTTATAAATTAAAATGTCACAATGAATAAAAAGTGGTGTTTTGTATGGTTTTCCATTTATTGTTAAATAAACCCTTTTATGAATGAATGCCCTCAAAATTTGTAGCCTATGTCCTATTCGGATATCTAAGCTACATCACTGCAGAATTTGACGCAAATCTTTTGTGTAGTTTTTGCGCAATAGTGGAACGTAAAGTCACCGTCAATTGAAATTGCAAATGTAGCGCCTTTACATACAAACATTCACGTATTGTAATATATTTGTATTACATCTATTATGTGTAGGTACATATGTATATTTTTATAAATTACTCACTTATTTTCTTCCGCTACTTCTTCGTTACTAAATGGACTTTCTTCCATTTCCATCTTTGAATTCTTCGTCCCTTTTTTCCATAATAAATACACTTTCTTCCATTTTCATCTTTGAAGCACTATTTATATACACGAATTTCTCAAGTATACAAACGATTGACACATGAGCAGTCAACACACACGCGCAGGCGCTAAGTATATTACCCCATCTCTATCCGTCCTACGAGCTAAGCTTTTCGATCAGCACGTCTATCACAACTTTGACACGCGACTCTTTTTCGCCCGACATATACTATACCTGTCACTTTCCTGTCAATACTGTGTAAAAAAGACAGGCGACGCTAAGTCGCGCGACATGCAAAGTCGCGCCATGTTGTACTAGCCCCGGATCTGACGATTGACATTGTCTGACGCGAGTTTAACATTTTTTACCCATCTAAAAAAGTGCCAAGCGCCGCTAAAGAAGTTTTCACTTCAAAAAAAAACGGTGAGGATGAATATTGAGGGGAAGAGAAGATAAAGGAGACCAAAGAAAATATGGATCGAATGTGTGAGAGATGATTCGAAGAAGGAATTCAATGACGAGATGACGCCAAAAGCATAAAATAATGAAATGATGAAAGTGTGAAATAATGAAATACAGTTAAATTAAATAGTGTACTTTATTCTGTAAGTGTAAGCCACAACGGCACTGTCGGAGTCTACCGGCATTTCAAAAGAGGAGACCACTGTTGAGAAGAAATGCCGAAAGAAACTCATTAGTCAGTATTTTTTTCTTGCAGCGCCGACCCCAATTAAAAGATAAGGGCAAGAGAATGATGATGAGCTAATTAGACGGCGACACTAATAAACATTCTGTGGAAATTTCCAGAACTATAATTATTTGTTTATCATTCACATAAGTTACACAGCATTATAGCATTAATTAAGTAAGTCTTTACGAGTGCCGCACTTTATTAGACGTTGCCGGCCAATGAGGATGATAATTAAGTAACAATTCTGGTTCAAAATTATTAATTCTGATCTGTCTGGTTCAAAAATTAGTACTGTTACAGACTGACAGGCAGCAGAGCCTTACCCTTAATGCCCCTAACGAAGTACGGGTATGACGAACTTCTTCTGTGTGATAATATTATATTGCTAACACTATTTTGAAGTATGTTTTTGTTTTTGTTAAACTTACTAACAACTATGGACTTGTTTCTGGTCTCTTTGGATACGCCACCGAGTATCAAGAATAAACGATACTACTTGGTAGTAAAGGACTCCTTATACAACCTTGACAAGTCGCAGAGAAAATAACTATTTTGTGATACAGCCGCACTGGTTGAGCTAAGTAATCATTAATCAAGTGAAATGCCATTGATGCCATTAATGCAATTAATTAGTTGTGATTCGGAATCCATTTGTATAATCAAGCTTGATTAGCAAATATTGGCAGTCGATTTCGGTATATAGCGTATATGTTTCGACGATTTGGTAATGTAGCGTAAGTATATGTCGTCGCCCGATTGTATAATTCGGCAATAGAGTACAAATCTTGATTAGATTGCAAGATGGTCATGATGTTTTTCGAAAAATAAAATACATTTGTGCCCCCCCTTTTTTGGGTGTACAGAATTCAATTACAATTTCGTCTTCCTAGTCGTTTATTAATCGACATACTTAAAAGTCTTTCCCAACCTATATCGTTTTATTTACACTGGAACATCTATCTGCAATGGAACAGACTGTTCCATATAAAAAAACAGCACACACCCTTAGGGGGAGGCGGGGCACATTGATGCATGGGGCACATTTATACAGTACCAATATTTCAAAACCGAGAAACGCTACGAAATCTGGAACATCACTAGAACGCTCAAGGACGTGCACAAGAATGGTAGTTGTGACGACGTTCGCCGCCAGTTCGCCGTTGGCCTTCGACGGGTGCAAATGTGTTTCTCTTGCCACGTAGTAAAATTTTGGACGAAATGTGATCGTGTCTTAGCACCGTCTTATTAGTTGTTTGTGCTAGTTTATGTTACCAAAGGTAAGTGAATATATTCAAAAGTGTTTTTAAGTATGTTTTTGACCATCATATTAATCCATAATATAATAAATTAATTGCTTGTGAAAAAAGTCCGTTGGGGCACTTTGATTCAGTAAGGTACGGGGCAGAATGATACGTATCAATCTGCCCCTTTAGTGTATTATTCTGCCCTGTTAGTGTATCAAAGTGCCCCGTCACAAATACTTAACAATAACATAACATGTCTCTTTTTATTTATTTTTTCAGAAAATGGTCCGTGTCTACAAAACCAAGACGGAAAGAAAAATATCAGTGAAGAAAACATTTCGTCATCACCACATGCAGGACCGTCATCATCACATGCAGGACCCTCATCATCACATGCAGGACCGTCATCATCAAATGCAGGACCATCATCAGCACATGCAGGACCATCATCAGCACAAGCAGAACCGTCATCATGACATGCAGGACCGTCATCATCACATGCAGGATCGTCATCACCACATGCTTTCTTTAAGAAACTGGAGACTGATTATAAATAATGTTTACACCTTAATAAAGTGTATTTGATATCACAATTAATAAGATGGTTTTTATTTGATAATTTTAAGTAATAAAATAACCTATACTGCCGTATATCTTACCGTCTTCGTGAATTTTAAACAAGCATCAAACTGCCCCACCCTATGTATCAAAGTACCCCACAGGTGGGGCAGAATGGTACAAAAACGATTTTTTATTTAAATCAGTTTATCTTTATACCTGATCACTTTTAGCGGCTATTTTGGAACAAAAATGAAAACTGATATATTAGCCAATGCATACGTCAAAAAAACTATTCAAATATGGTGCCTTTTGTCCATTAAAAATCACTTTGAATTTTTCTGCATCAATGTGCCCCTCCTCCCCCTACTACAAATACGTACATGAGCAATTTAATTAACCCAGAGCAAAGTGGCGGCGAAAGTACGTGGAATTTTCATTTAGTAAATTGAGCAACTAATATGATTAAGGGCCGAATGGCTGATTGAGCTAAGGATTAATTTATAGCTCAATTTTGAACTGTATTCACTGGAATTTAGGTTCACGAATAGATGTTTATAAGGCTGTGGGTTATTAGGTCTGGCACATGGAGGACCGAAGGTTAAAGAACATTAGGTTAATATTTTTGTTGGTGATATATAGAGAAATATAGAACTGACGCGTATCCAGAGGGTTGAATCATGTATATATATGCATATATGCCAAATATATCTGGCACAAATGGTCAGCATTGCCAAACGTGCTAACGCTACTACAGAGATTTGAGTTTTTAAATTATTTATAGTAAAATAAGCTTAGTTATCCTACCCTAGTGTATGTTTATGACGCCACTTATGCAACGTCAACCAACGCTACACGTAAAGTTGAAAAGTCTACACTCGGAACTGTAGACGACTATATCTACCTACCTGGGACAAACAATCCAGTTGGGTAGGTCGAATTTCAAGAAGGGGTCACTCGCCGAATCCTACTCGGATGGGAAGCGCTCGGGAAGCTGCATAATATTTTCTCGTCCCAAATACCGCAGTGTCTTAAGATGAAGGTTTTTAACCAATGTGTGTTGCCAGTGATGACATACAGCACTGAAACGTGGTCGCTCACAGTGGGCCTCATAAGAAGGCTGTAAGCTGAATTGCCTCAAAGGCCAGTAAAGCGAGCTATGCTCGGAGTTTCCTGGCGGGATCGAATCCAAAATGATGAGATACGCAAGAGAACCAAGGTTGTATATAGCTCAGACAGTCACTAAACTTAAGTTGCGGTGGCCGCGGCACATTGCTCGTAGAACCAATGGCTGTTGGGGCAGAAAGGTTCGTGAGTGGCGACCGCGGACCGAAAGACGCAGCCTGGGAAGGCCCCAACAAGGTGGGCAGAAATTGACCGATCGTTGTGGAGAACTCTGGAGGAAGCCTTTGTCCAGCAGTGGACGTATACCCGCTAATATGATGATTATGATGATGATGAAAAGTCAAAAAGTGCATAGAACATGACTTATAAACCCTCCACTTCGCTCTAAATTAAAAATTCCAACCACGTTTTATAGCCAAAATAGGTCCCTAAACGTCCGACGGCCGATTTAACCCTCCCGCCGCGCGGCAGCCATTTGCCGGCGTCCGCTGATTGGCGCGCAATTGATTTATCCAGAGCACTCGATTGCGGCATCGTGAGCGATTTGAGGGTTATTTGAGGACCAGTTGTATGAAGTGCACACTGTGTTCATCCAACTTAAAAAAGTGGAGGTTCTGGAGTGACGTGTAGGAACGTTAATAAACAATCATCGTCAATAATGGCCATTAACCACCTGCTTTGTCACAGTAAATAAATAGTAAGGCTGCGTGTCTACTGAAGGGGAGTGGAGAAAATGCACTAATCACGCTGCGTCTTTGTGAAGCCCAAAAGAAGTGTAAATCTGAGGAATGTGATTGGTCCACATATTTTAGACAGCTGCGCTTCGCTCCAGCGAGTGTCCACTGGAGTGAAGCCTAATGCGACAATATCCTTACGACATACGGTAATCAAAAATATTGTTGATGGATTTCAGTCTCTGACTACTCTAAATTAAACCAAATTCACGAACAATTGTATAAATTACAAACAGTAACAAATGATCAAACCTGAGACGATTCCAAATCAGCTTGCCCTATTGATGTTTACGACAGTGGCTACTAACACTGGATCGACCTGATCGCACTTCACCATCCCCACATATTTCCATTTAACCCCTCACTGCAATGTGCACCTTGTGCGAACAGAATACAGCAGCTTTGCTCACAAAATGTGGGAAGTTAGGACCTTCAGATTTCTTGGCTACAAGTGTACTGTAGGGACGTAGCTCAGATGGAGATATTAAAAGAGCAGAGGTACGCTAAAATGTTTATTGCCCGGAGGCCGATACAAGACTTACTATACATATTTTATTTATGACGGATGTCACTCGTTCATTTCAATTTATAAAACGTATTTATTTTTATGTCAGTGGCCAATTCCACTGAAAGTGAAGTCCAACCTTCACATTTCCCGCCGTCTCGGGGTGAACGAGGGACATTCATCTTACTATAGAGACACTAGACAAAATTACTCCTGCCTAACACATAAGAAGTCCCTACCTATGCAGGGATACCCATACTTTTATACCCAGATGGTCTCTTGCTAAGAGATAACCAGGGTCAGGACATGTGCGGACACTAGCCTATGGCATATTACGTATTCCGACATGTTGACTAACACTGGTTTCGCCTTGATAAAAACCCCGCTAAAAAGGCAAGGCACCAACTTGACTAGCCCCCAAAAGTCATTTGACTTAATAGACTAGATCGTAGACCAATCGATACAATGTCAAAAATGACAAGCTTTTTTATTTTAATCGCCTGGTGTGTAACCGGCTTAAACATAACACCCGATTTAATCGTCTCGAATGTTCCCACCTTAACTGCCTGGAGTATGAATGAATGAATGAATGAATGAATGAATGAATGAATGAATGTTTATTTGCAAGAACATAGTAGGTACATTAGATGATGTAGTAAACAGTAAGTGCTTATGTTCTACCGTAGAGGCTGCAAACATTTAATGTGTGTTGAATTTAACCCTGCTTATTGTATGGATACTAATGAATATACAGAAACATAATAATAAGATAATTGCTATTCTAGTTACTTAATAATTAATAATAATAATAGAATTGATATTCTAGTTACAATATAAACTAACTTAAATAAATATGAGATTTCATATTAATTGTTGCCAGACAAAAATTCTTTTATAGAGTAGAAACAATTCGATAGAAGCCATTTATGAAGAGCTCCTGCAAATAGCTTAGGATGACATTCTCTTATTTCCTTAGGTAATTTATTATAAATCTGTACTGACATACACGGAGCATTGTTTTTAAACATATTAAATTTAGCCCTTGGCAAGTGTATTTTGTCTCTATGTCTAGTCGATCTGGGGTACCGACTACTATGCGTATCAAAATATTCAGGGTGTTCTCTTACAAATATAGACGCCTGTTTTATATACATGCAGGGTAGAGGTAAAATATTAGTGGCAATAAATAAGGGTCTGCAAGGTTCTAGGTAGTGTGCATTACATATAGCTCTTATACATTTTTTTTGCACCATGAATGCTTTATGGACATCTACAGAGTTGCCCCAAATCAGCAGTCCGTAGCTCAGTACGGAAGAGACGTAGCCGTGATAAGCTGCTAGAGCTACTTCTTTAGATGAGTATGACACATGACACACGTCGCATGCCCCAAACAATTGTACCACGATATGTTACTGCCCTTATATTAGATGCTTGAAAACATTGTCTATGAAACTCGCCTCAAACATCCATACAGGACTATCAAATAGTGACAACAGGCTACTACTACCTTTATATTAGAATCCTGGCGCATATTAATTATGCCCCAGAAATCTGTACCATTGAATAATACCGTTTACCATAAATAAATACCTGGAATAAATATCTCTAATTTATTCCAAATACTTGTACCAATAATAATAATTGCAATAACATTAAACCTCATAATTAAATTTACGATCATAGACTATGGCAGTACATGTCATATTGACATGTCAAATGTTATGTCATTGTCAAGTCGCAAAATTAATTATTAACAAAAATAAAAAAAATCTTTATTAAAAATCCTACCTAACTCCTAGCTAGTAAATTTTCTAATTAAATTTTATTTATTACAGCCCTAGCTAAAATCTTCAGCCTGCATCGGCCTGAAGCAGGGTGCAGTGAGGTCCTTGGCTCGGCAGGCCAAGACCCCAAAATAAGTATTAGTCGGGAGCGAGGGATTTTCAAATACGCGAATCTAGTTATAAATTTCGCACCTCCACCACATGTAGGGACGTAGCTCAGATGGAGCTATTAAAAGAGCAGAGGTACGCTAAAATGTTTATTGCCCGGAGGCCAATACAAGACTTACTATACATATTTTATTTATGACGGATGTCACTCGTGCATTCCAATTTATAAAACGTATTTATTTTTATGTCAGTGGCCAATTCCACTGAAAGGGAAGTCCAACCTTCACAGTACCTACTCATGTCTCGCCCAAAAACCCAATTACCCAAAACTCGACCATTTTAGCACCACAGAAATCCGGAAATATTTTCGCTTCTACGTATTAATACTGCCAACAAAGCATAGGGGTTTATTCTGTCTACTTCAAATCAAAGAAAAGCTCTAACAACCTTATACATTTGTAACAAATTATCAAACCTAAGCAGACTCCGACTCAGCTTCCCCTATGGATGTTTACAACAATCAGACCGGATCGACCTGACCGCACTTACCCACATATCTTCATTTCAATCCTTACTGAAATGTGAACATTGTGCGAACGGAGTAAAGTACGGCTGCTCTACGTCAAAACCTAGTATGTGCTTTAGACAATATTATTCAGAAAATACGAAAATACGTAAAGTGTGTCAGTCTCAAAAAAGCTCTTTCGAGTCTGTATACTTTAATAATCACGTTTTATAGGTACTTACTTCTTACTATATCATGGGTACAGACTATTAAAATCTATGCATTAATAATAATAATAAAATTCATTTATTCAGATAAAAACATCCATTTTGTTAGTTATTACAAAATAACTTATGTCAGTTTTATGGATATAAGTTATCTTTAAAACCACCTTTGACTTTGACCAAGCCGAGCAAGTCTCAAATCCTAACTTAGTCGGTCAGCTCATAATTATGATGACTATCAAGTTGGTACCTCCGTCAATTACTAAGGAATGGAATAAATGGCAAAGAATAAGTAAAACTCAGCTCCTCGGTCCTCCGGTGATCGTACGGCTGGCTCGTTCCTCGCCCAACGCCAATGGAACGCCAATGAATCGCCAACCAGTGTGGTAACGCGGTCAGCCTTACGAGCACCCTACCCAATGGTGGTAATATCTAGGGGATATGTACATATAGTTTAGGTGCCAAAAGTTAGGTTTTAATGAGATTATATTAAGTTTCTTATGGATTAGTAGGTATATTATGTTTGCATTTTTGTTTGTATTTAAAATATAATTTTTCTTTCTATAGTTGGCCCTAATAACCGTATCAAGCCTAAAAGAACTATTAAATTTATTTAGCAAAATAATACAGATATCACACTAAGATAAAACCTTAAAGTAAAAATGAAAAACTTAGAAAAGAAAGAACTTATTTCTACAAAGTCATTTATTAGGTTTTGGTTTGCGACAGCGGGGTAGAGGTAGGAAGGCGATACCTATCTTCATTAAAGCCTCCCGTTCGTTGAACCGCGGTCGATTGGATCCCGCTTAATATCTGTCTCAGATAACGTCGGTTCTAATTTAATATTGAGTTAATCGGCGTTTGAAATGTTTTCTGTTGAATTATGACACGAAAATTCGAGATTTCTTCAAATCGCAGAAGACACTTCGTTCGTAACTGCTCATAGCGAAGCACTCGTGTCGCCATAGTTAACGTCTAATAGTCTATGTACAATTATTGCAACACCATTAAACATTTTTTTTCTCGATAGTCCTTGCTATAAGGATCGAAAAAAAAAATCTTCGGTCAACAGACAAACTGTCTTCCAAAAATAGTATCAATCCTACCTATTGAATTGAATTTAAGTCAAATATTTAATATTGGCAACTCGAATACGACTTGCGAGAAACGTGAAATGACGTCATATTTAGCGAGAATAATACAATTCAAATGTTATATTTGGCAAACTTGAATGCCGATACACGAATCATATTAAAATGCCTTCATGATTTTTAAGTACAGAGTGGAATCGCCGCCCTACAAGTTATACTAAAATGCCTTGATTATGATTTTATAAGTAGGTCTGGTACTGTGCTGGTACTAAAATTCAATCATTTTAGTCCTTTACGAAATGAATAAGACACTAAATAGTTAAGACAAAGGGTTTATGGCACGGCAAGATAACAGCTCGTCCATTTTGATATTTGCGTGTAGATAATCACGACAGGCGTCATTTTTGCCTTTGTCGACTGTATGTAATATGTCCCTTGTGGAACAATGGTTTCATTATTTAACGAGATACGCTGTTGTTGGGAAATGAAACGATAAACCCGACAGTTGGAATGGACAGTTATGAGCGATAGCGGGAAATATTACCAGGTGTATGTGGAGTGTAAAGCTGGGTATACATGTGCGAGATCAAATGTAACGAGTACATCGGAATCACATTACTATGTATGACATAACTGTATCTGCCAATATACCTGTGTTATCAGTTATAGCAGTAACGTCTGCTAGCGTAAAACTAAATGCTTATACGGAAAAGAAAAATTGAAAAATTGTGTGCTTATCAAACAATAGTATCTAAAATATTTAAAACAAATAAAAAACTGGTAGACAACAGGCGGTCCTATCGCTAAGAAGCGATCTCTTCCAGACCGTTGGGTAGCGGAGTCGATGCTAAAAATCACGTACTCACTATATCATAGGTGATTGAAAAGAAGGATGGGACACATTGTAAGGTACCAACAGAAAAATTACCAGCGTTTTTCAACGTCATTGTGGACGCACTCAGTTAGCCTTAGCGTTATATGATATAACGCTAAGGCTAACTCTGTTTATCTCCGTTCTACTTTACCCGCATTTTGCATTGCCACTTCAGTAAGAAAGGTCTTAAGTGTTCTTGAATCTCATAATACTTACGGTGTCTTGGTATTAGGAGATTGCCACTTTAGCAAGAAAGGTCTTATGTGTTCTCCGATCTCGCATACACTTAGGATGTCTTGGTATTAGGATCGTGTAGAGATCTGGACCGGAATATCCGATGCACCGGGGATTTATGCAAATGCTCTCACCTCGGATATCCGGCGTCCACATTTCTACAAGTATCTGTATACGAGACGGGCAATATTGATTGTAGCTTCTGTAAAATGAAATGTATGTGCGTAACGTTTCACGTTTTTATGTTACGTAACGTTTTCAGTCAACTCTTACGTACGTAAGTAAGGTCAGGTGGGCTGGGACAAGGGGAAAACGTGGGGATAACGGTAACATTAAAAAATAAATCACAGTATGTGTCGGTGACTCCTTATTTTTTTTTGGTGTGATTAAACAAGTAGTCTATCGGCTATAATAGCGGGACACTACCTAGCGGTGGTGGGATCTACATCTTTTTATAGAAGAACACTTCACCGAATGCTTCATTCATGGAATTTTCATATCATAGACAATTTTTTCTTCGGAAAACATATTTTTTTCAGAAATCTTGAAAATCTCAACTTATAGATTAAGTTAGGTTAGGTTTGTGTCATAATATTCCAAAATGTTTTATGGTTTTAGAAAAAAAAATACTTTTCATAATGAAATTTCAATGGAATGAAATTTTTGTAAAATTTAAAACTAGAAAAATACATGTCCATGTAACAGAATGTATTTTTTTACATTACAGATCCGATCTAGGTTACGTTTTTAAAGTGTCAATAGAAAGAAACCTTTGCGATGAAGCAACTAAGGGAAGCTGCAGAATTGCGTTAAGCTCAAAAAGCCAAAGCAGAAGTGCACCAAATTAGAACACTACAAATTAGTTCCCGATTCCGTAAAAAAAGAAAAGAAACAATGGGAGGGAAGGCGCATTTGCAACACAGACTGAAATTAACTTTTTAATTCCAATGTTGCTTTGTCTACAACGAGTTCAATAAACAAGTGTAAATTAAATCCGCAGAGGCTTACAAGAATTGAGAAGCTCCAACGACTCTTAATATCATCATCATCATCATATCAGCCGATAGACGTCCAGTCGTCCAATGCTCGGCTTCTCCCAAAGTTTGCGCCGCCCTCACCCAATTTAACCAGGTCGTCGGTCCACCTTGTTGGGGACATTCCTACGTTACTTATTCCGGTCCGCAGTCGCTACTCAAGACTTTTCTGGCCCAACAGCCATCGGTTCTACGACCAATGTGTTCCGCCCACTGCCACTTAAGTTTGGCTACTGTCTGAGCTATATCTACAACCTTGGTTCTCTTGCGTATCTCATCATTTCGGATTCGATCCCGAAAGGAAACTCTTCAATATACTTAATCTCAATTTTCCGAATGGTTTGAACCACCTCTTAATAAAATAAAACAAATAGGTTAAAACACAAAAATAAAGCGCTTCGCCTTGAGAATCTTTTTTTAAATCCTTTGAAAAACAGCTTGTAATTTTATACAAGAACGCTGGACGAGAGATGGCATAAAGCCCAGATGCTACCCAATACATTTGTGGAATAACTATCCAGTTCGCGGAAATTCGCATTTTAAAAACATTCCGCATGAGTCGCGTTAGATTTATACGGCTGCAGCGAATGCTACAAATTCAAATGCATTGTCCAATTTCCCGGGTTGCCACCGGGTTGTGGAGGTAATTGTGATATACAGGTGTTCGTCGCGCGGAGAAAATGTGACAAAGGAGGATTTTCCCGGTAACACGGTATACATAGTTCTGCAGCACGTCTAGCATAACTGTGACAGGCTACTTTTATGGAGCGACAAATGCTACCTGTCACTTTCCTTTCAATACCGTGCGAGCAAGACAGATGATGCTCAGTTGCGCGAGACTGGAAGTCGCGGCAAAATATGCCGCCGCTATCTATGCCAATATCCTGCCGCTTCGGTTGTCGCGCGCCTAAGTATCACCCGTCTAGCACGCACTGCTGCTACTGCCTAGCGACTGCGTAAACGATTTGTATGGAGAATAGTACAGCGCCCCTTTTTTTTTTTTTGTTTTTTTTTTTTTTTTTTTTTTTTTATGTCATAGGAGGCAAACGAGCAAACGTATCGCCTGATGGAAAGCGATTACCGTCGCCCATAAACACCTGCAATACCAGAGGAGTCACAAGTGTTTGCCTACCCGGAGGACGAAGATAGAATGCCTCTATGCTAGTAATTTCACCGGCTATCTTACCCCCACACCGGAACACAACAATGCGAACATTGCTGTTTGGCGGTGGGTTAGCAGGCAAGACGGTAGTAACAATCCGGACGGACCCTGCACGAGGCCCTACTACTCCAAAAACTCCCCTAGCGGTTACTTTGTACAACTACAATTCTCCATAGGTACAAATCGCTTACGAAGTCGCTAGCGACTACGGTCACTGTATACTCTAGCACAACTGTGACACACGACTCTTTCTCGCACATGTTTATCTATCTCTTTCTGTGCAGTACTGTGAGACAGTGTCAGGTGACGTTATGCCGCGCGCCAAGTCGCGAACCATAGTTGTGCTAGACGAGCAGGGCTAGCATATGTTGCCGCGACTTCGCTTGTCGTGCGACTCAGCATCGCCCGTCTAGCCCACAAGGTGAAAGGAAAGTGTACCCTTCCTTACCATGAGTTAACGTGACAGTCCTCGCTAGCGACAGCGTGAAGGATTTGTATGGAGAATAGTACAGCGCCCTTGCGGTTAATTTGTAAAACTACAATTCTCCATACAAATCGTTTACGCACGCTTGCGACTAATAGTACTGACATCTACATATAGGGTTACCAGACACAAATTTCAAAAGTCCTGACAAAATTCCTGATTTTCGGCCAAAATTCCTGACACTAGTCCTGAAATTGTGTAATTTGTCAATGTTGATTGATCTATGTTTATATTGTAAAAAGATAATTGCGATTATTTATAAGTTGCAATTTATGAAACTCCAAAGTACTTGTAGCTTTACCCTTTTTGTTATTGTGATTTTACAGTTTTGAAGAAGAAGAAAGAAGTTTACAGTGTATACAATTTATGGTCTCATTTATTTGCCGAAAATTCCTGACATTTCCCTTTTCCGGCCGCATTCCTGACATATGTCTAAAATTCCTGACATGTCAGGAAAATTCCTGACATCTGGTCACCCTATCTACATAGTAGGTATTTGTCGCCCGTCAAGGAGTCGCGTGTCACAGTTATGCTAGACGTAATAATATAAAATATATATAAATATGCGACCACTTAGAACCTTTTCTTTTTAAGTCAGTTGAATATTGTTTTTATTATATGGAGATGATGAAAGAAAGATGAAATAGCCGACGTGCTATATAAATGTTGGATTTCTTTAGGCAACGACGAATCATTAACCCGTCTCACCCGTCTGCTTGTTACACAAAAGGGATAGATATAAAGAGCTTGTTTGAAACTCTATTCAGAAACTCTGTTGCGTATTTCGTGACTTTGCGAAAACATTAAAATATAACGTTTATGGCTTAAACATTTTAACTAAAATTTTAACTGCCTTTTTATAGACTTACAAAGTGGGCTTAACGGGCAATAGTAATTTTATTGTCCGCTGAAAAGGCTAATTTTATCGAATAATAAAGCTAATGGAAAACCATTGTATTCGTAAAATCCGAACCGAATACAATTGAATTTGCAAGAAATCAAGTGCGATCTGGACTGGGTTTATTACATCAATACATAAGGGACACGGATGTATGATAATTTGTCTGCTTTCCCGAAGGTTGACTGGTAGAGAATGCCTTTTGTACGATAAGTTTTCTTTTGTGCAATAAAGATTGAATAAATAAATAAACAATTTATCCACACCCATATTCTTAAGTTATTATAACAAGTTCGAATACATAGGTACCTAAAATCTGACATTACTATGCAGCGATGGTAGTAGGGCATTGAGGAGCATAACATTACTATATATAATAATGATGTTATGGCGACTCCTTGCGCACCGCCGCGCCGTCTTGGTAAGACAGCGCACTTCATAACTACACAAAAGAAAATTTATGATACTGTATCATAAAACCACACCGTTAAGACCTCTCGTCGACCTCGTCGTCTCGTGACCTCTCGGTTGCAATTTATATCAAACTTTCGTGAGACGAATTTCATTATTGTATTAAGCGGTTTAACACTCACGTGAAATTATCACTCGTAATGTCGTCGAGAAACATGCACTCACGGGATTAGAGCGGAGCGTCAATCAAAGAATCAGTGACGAAGGTACCGCCCCGCTGAACGGGTAGCAGTCCCTGACGAAGAGCTCCGTACGAGTTCGAAACATATCGGACCGTTCCTGATAATTTCACGTGAGCATAATACAATAACAATGTTTTATTTGTTACTAGCGACCCGCCCCGGCTTCGCACGGGTGCAATGCTGATAAATTATGCATGAATTATACATATAAACCTTCCTCTTGAATCACTCTATCTATTAAAAATAAACCGCATCAAAATCCGTTGCGTAGTTTTAAAGATTTAAGCATACAAAGGGACATAGGGACAGAGAAAGCGACTTTGTTTTATACTATGTAGTGATGAATGTATTCTCTAAAGTTGGTCGAATACCCCCCCTAAAGTGTTTACATACATTCACACATACATACATATAACTTCTATAAAATTATGATATATCACACGTTTTTTTAGTTACAACAGCGAAATACTTTGAGACTTTCGATAGACCACCTACTTAACTGTTTCAATTTTATTTCATTTTTGAACTTAATAATACAAGTCACTACAATTACCCACAGTACCCTAAAAGTTAATTAAACGGATCGTAATTAAGCATTCCATTAACGCAATTATGTACAAAGGCGAACAAAAGTTACAATAACTAGGCATTACTGATAAAGCCTGGCGAAATTTCAATTTAAAATTAAATAGCCCAATCAATCATTATTTATCGCGCTTTCAACCGCGACCGGAAAATAGATTGCACGCAATCATTTCAAAATGAAATTTCAGTGCATGAAAAATGTATTGAGCATTGAGCATCGTGAAGTATATTACATTGCATATTTAACAAAAAACTAAATGTAAATGAATAAGAACGTGATTAAGACTAAGATGTAGAACTGAAAAACTAATCTTAGTTTTTAATTTCTTTCACAATTCTAATATTATCATCGAGTCCAAAAGATCTGAAAAGTAACGCCATGACCATGACTGACTGTCAACGTCAGTTACAAAATAGCTATTGCTATGGCGCCACCTTAGCGAGGTCTCTGTGCAGGGTTTGTAGTCCCGGGAAATTATAGTAAGGAGTCTTGAAAGTTCCGGGATTTTAGGGACTCTCCATACAACAATTTCCCTGGACTGGAAGCCCTATCTCTGTCCAATGTATGTTTGCTGTTTTAAATTTCCATTTTAGACAAAATTACTATCTATTAATGTACAAAATTACCATCTATTAATGTAAAAAATTACCATCTATTATGTTGCTCTAGAAGCTAAGTTTTTCGTAATTTTTTGTGAGTTTTTTTGTGTGAAAAAACCTTGCTTGCCGTATTATTTCATGAATACTTAATGGTCATACAAGTACGCTTGGAATTTATTAAAGATAAAACCTGTAATTTAGCTGAAAATATCTCGAATGACTCATGAGTCATGACGCCTGCTGACGGCGTAAGTGTTAAATCATTCGTGCTCCGAAAACCCCGATGTATGACATGACAGGTGTGTGGTTTTTGACGTCAGTATTTTATTATTTACCATAATGACTTGCCGCGTAGCAATTAAGGTGTAGTAAATATCGTTCGGCTTGCGGTGGCTAATTGACTACATTCCATATTTTATTTCTAATACCTAGGTGGAAATTGGCCTTTTGTATGTGAGAAAAAAAACCTGCGTTCAAGCCTCATTTAGCTGCAATGAGTAAAAAAATATATGCGTAAAAATACAAAACGACGGCCTTAATATTTAGTCAGGATCCTTATCAGACACAGATGAAGGGTTAATATACAGATAGAGAGAGCTTTGTGTCGTGTACACCCTGTAAAAAAATTGTATTTATTTTTCTGTGTGTAAAGAAATATAAGAAAGTACATAATTAATATAACCGAAACTACGATAACTATGCATGTATAGAGTTGTAATCTTCGACACATCCGCGAAAAAAATAAGCTGTCAATAATGTCAAGCTCAAATAAGTAGTAGTAGTTATAACAGAACCTAATTTATCAAAGATGAGATTACTAAAAAATTGTTAACAAAATAGGAAAGGAATTGTGTGCAGTCTTTTTTAGAAGTGCTCCTATATGTTTACCGACACTGGTTGCGTAGAATGCATCATTTCATTTTATAGAAGTTGTACTTGTATTTTTTACCATTTTTGAAAAGGTAATAAGTACAAGCAATTTGGTAACTATTACCAGGCAGTTTTATTTTCTAACATTCCAAATAATTCACGCTTACATATGCTCTTTGTGCGTGTATGAAACTAGGGTAAACAAAAAAAACATACATACAGTTATAGAACTTCCTCCTTTTTTAAATCGGTTAAAAATATGAAACGTCAAGGGTAATATGATATGAACATTCGAACGAGCCAAGCAGAGCGAAAGCCGTCTTAATAGAATAACGTGTTAGGAGCTGTATCGCTCGTGATTGCATTAGCCCCGGGAGGCTCCCCCACGCCCCCCGGGCCCCTGACACCGAGAGCTCGACGATCAATGGTAATGTTATTTTTAGCATTAAGATTCGATGCGATTGAATTAAAAATGACAATAATTTTAATGCTTAATTTGACTGTTATACACAGTCTTTTACCTACGGATTCGAGTGATTTTCACTTTAAGTGACATTTGTAGGTAAATTGATGAAAGTTACTCGGTAAAGTGCGTCTACGGAGCAAGAGACCCTACCTATAGAAATATAGTAAAGTACCTACAGTTTTTTTCTACTAACGCCATCTTACTTTTGACAGCTAATTACGCGGTTTTTTTTTTTCTCTGGCTTTCACTTCTTGCTGGGTTAGCAAGATGTATTTCGCCAATGTCGACGTGAAGGCATATCACACGATAGGAGAATGGTTGTAAGACGGCAACAGTAATATGACATTATGACACTTTTCAATATGGTAGGTGCACTTGTCCCGACTAAAGCTTCCGTTGCGGTAATCGTGAAAAAATAATGACTCTCGTGGTTAAACCGCTCGGATAATCACCTAAACTTTGTCGGATACCTAGCGGCTATGAGCTATGACAGCTACCTTAAAAATACATGGAAAAGTCTAAGAACAGCAAGTTGTAGCATTTTGAAATAGCTAAATATTTATTTCGAAACTTTCTTAGAAATATGAAAAGACATTGGAATGACCTAAAACACACAGTAGCGATACGCCAGTCAAAGATAGAATTTATCCCCTTATTTCACGTTCGTCGAATCCAACCCTAATAGAATAACGTGTTTGAGCTGTATCGAGCTGATTGCATTGCCGAAGGCACCGCCGACGGATATCCGATCGAGTTAAAGTCATTTTAAAAGCATTGCCGGAACAGCTCAGAATAAACTATAATAGTCGCAAACTGGCTCAGATAATATTGACTGACATACATTTTAAGTATTGAACACAGTATTTTTTCTTGTTGGTGTGCAATAAATACGAGTAATTGTTGTATCGTATTATAAATGTGCTTTGTTTCTCAATCATGATTACTTTTATAGGCGGTCATAGAACGAAAAAAAAAAACTGGCCAAGTGCGAGTTGGACTAACTACTCTAAGCTTCTTTTGGAAGAACACGCAGACATCTAGCCGGATTTAATTGGGACTGGAGCTTAATCCCGGGAATTTTTTGTATAGGTAATCCCATACAAAAAATATTACATCATTTACATTTCATCCTGAAGAGACCTCAGGCTCATAATCCGAGAGATAACTGGACATACTTTACTAAACAAGCACTTATTCACTCTAGGTATTATTGACAGTCCTCTTTGCAGAACAGCCGAAGAGACAGCCACCCACGTCATTCTCAAATGTCCTGGTGTGGCCAAATACCCGGCACATCACCTCGGGTCTCCGAAGTCAATGCTAGGCTTTCTGGTAGAGTCGGGTTGGCAAGAGTAGTTGCAGCAACCCTTCTCGCAAAATAGGCACATTGTAAGACGTCGAGTTGGGGAAAGCCATCCCGCGATAACCTATATATATCCCGGTATCGTCTATACAAAAAATCCCAGGATTTGAAGCCCTAATTGGGACCCTTTGGGCTTGAAACCTTGAACACATTAAGGTAACAGCAAAACGTAGTAAACAAAACAAGAGAAAATGAAATGTAAATGACAATATAGGTAGTTCGCCAATTTACAGTTGTCAAAATTCTCTAGCGTGCAAATTATTATTCCACTTTATGACGGTCGCCGTGTCATTTATACACGAAATAACTGTGCTGTGAGAAATGTAAATGAAATGAAATGAGAGCGGTTGAATGGGAGTTTAAATACTGTTGGGTGTTAGTCCAGTCAAATTGAGGTTTTGTTCGTTGGTAAGATGACAAAGAAAGAAATAAAAAAGAAGAAATAAATTAAATAGATATCGATAGTAAAAAGTAGAGCGTTATAAGTTTGTATCCAAAAGGGGCCGCTTTGTACAAATAGATAGATTGATGTACCTCCAACCAGTTTAGATTTACATATAGATTTACAAGACATCGAAATTCACGATCGTAAACTCTCTAAAAGTCATACTACATATTTATCAAATTTTCTGGAATTTTGTGTTAAGTTAGGGCTAAGATAATTTCATTTATAGCACTCAACCAATCACTACATAAATTAATACGAATTACTTATAGATGTTGTAAAAGACTAGATCTTCTTTAATTTCGAATAAATGTTTAATCTTTTTTCAAATTTTAACACACAATTTTAACTTAATTTGCCTGGACTATCATAAAAGTATAAAAGTATTTGAGGGCCGATGTTGCCACTTTTGTGGGTCACATTCTCGTCAATTTTAGGGTTTTTCGTACTTTCGACGGAGCATTGCCCTCGGTCCCACAAAGGGTTTTTGTAATTAGGGAATATAATATTTAGGTAATGTACAAAATATGTAGGTTATGTAGAAATATCGTGCGGTGAAGCAGAGTAAGGCAAACTAGAGGTAAGGTAAGACTACGTAGTCTTTTGTTTTGAAAATGTGTGTCCAAAACATCATCTATTTAACAAAAAAACCTATATTCTTTAGTCGAATACTTGCCTACATACGCCAAGACCGCAGGAACGTGACGTCAAAGGAGCGCTCGGGGCAAGCCGGGGTTGACTTTGGCTTAATTTTTCTTTACTAGCAACAGACAATGGTGCTCAATTGGCCTGAAGTGGGCAAGTTGGTGGGAATCAGGTGCAATGGACGCCACGCCACTGCAAGGCCGTCTTAAAGCTTATCGGGACCCGTTGACATTTTTTGTTTACTTTTTCACCTCATTTTTTTCCAGAGTTCCACGTGTCTTGGGAGGGAGCAGCCCGTTTAGCACAACTATGCTTCTCGACTCGTGTCGGCGACATAGCGTCATCCGTCACTCTCTCACAGTATTTCATAGAAAGAGAGGTAATATATCTCACGCGAGATAGACTCGCCTGTCACAGTTGTGATAGAGGAGCAGGTAGCGAAAATAGAGTGTTTGGGAGAATCAACTTTTAGAGTGTCTGGCGTATTTCTAAAGTTCTCCATTACCCAAAGGTTGTCTGGAAGAGATCGCTCTTTAGCGATAGGACCGCCTGTTGTTTACCTCTAATTGTAATTTCTTGAGTTGTATTTCTCCTGTATGTTTTATGAGGTGTGCAATAAAGAGTACTTGTATTGTATAGTATTCTATCTCAAAATGTCTTTGGAGTTTCCAAGAAATCGGCCGTCTAATATACTTGTTTTCTGTCTATTAGCTGTGCTATTAGATCTGTTTGTTAGTTGGAACATGAACGTTTTAACGTAAACTATAAATTTAAAATAGAAAGTGATTATTTAAAAGTTGTGGACAGATTTGTGGTGGTCAATAAGTTGATTCCCCAGGTAGGGTGTGGCATCAAAAATTTTCTTATATTTTCTTCAAGAGCACTACAATCAACGTCTTAAATTAAAATAGGCCAGGCTACTAAACGTCACACCTACCTACCTACGCAGCCTACGCTTTACTTAAGTTTAAATAAAGTATTTTCTCCTCACTGTACCAAATGAAGCATCTCGCTTCATTGAAAGCTCTGAATGAAGTCTGAAGCAGGTAAATGAGCCGTTTATTAAGCCCCTAAATTCGTGCCGCTCGGTCTTTCCTCGCATCTTATACGTCATTTCTTTATGTATACATATAAAAGAGAATAGCGTATGAAAGTAACAGAGGGGCAATGTCTTACCCGTCGCATGCTTAGGGTGGCTTAGGTACGGATCCGTCAAGGTCGTTGAAGCTTACGTTAACACTCTCGGGCGAGCACTCTGACAACGTGTGTCATATTAGGCATAAAGAAACTAAGAGAAATAAGTATGTGACGTCTATAGACGTTGCTTAGAAGAGCATTTTTGACATCGCTTACGAGAGGCTAAGATGCTTCTTGTCTGTAAATATAGGTATTTACCTATTTCAACACAACAAAAAAGGAAAAACAAAGAGCCAGTAAATAAAGAACTTAAACACTACTAACTAATAAGTATGTAGGTACAAAAAACCTAAAATTAAAATAAACTAAAACAAATTCAAAAAAATTGCTCCCCTTTGGCATGGTACCGAAAATGCTGGCAGCATTTCCTCGCTGAACAGCTATGCTGATACGCTGTGCGAGGAAGCTGCCAGCTCTTCGGTCCCATGTGGTCTCTTTAAGCCTTTTGGAGAGCTCTGGGACCCCATGGACCTAGTCTCGACCCCAAAAGGTACAAAATTGTAATGGGGGCCGAGACCCCTATATTTGGTGCTCTGTAGTTTTTCGGCCGCTTCAGCAGCCGCACCCTCTCTGCCCGATGTTCCATGAAGGTGGGACAGCGCCAGTGTGTCCAGGTGGCATCCCATACACGCACACGTCCCAGCATCCACGGAACCAGGGACATCCCGTCCGGTCTCTTGCCATCGTCCCTGGCAATGCCCGATGGCTCCAGTAGCGCCGGCACGGTGACGGTGGCAAGAGAGCGGCGGATTATGTCGTTCAGAGTGGCATTACATGTCTCGAGAAGCGGCCTGCACTTTTCTTTTCTGTTCTTTTCTTGTATTAGGGATTAATTGTACCTATTATAGGTAGAAACAAAAAATATGGTTATGGTTTTCTTTGGTGCGGACGAAGTTTCCCCTTTTAGTTTTGAGTAAGAACAGAATTTGGGCCTAACTCAGGTTATTTTTAATATAATATAGCATGTTTACTGCTAATTAGTGTCTTGTTCATTCGTTTGTTACTTACAGGACGCCGTAGTGGCGTGCTGAGTAGTGTCCTCTGTCAGCGCTATCTATTGTTACTATTTACTTGTATTTTTCAAGTTTATGCGTTGCGTAAATGTATTTTTAACCCCCGACAAAAAAAGCCGATTATAGATTTACAAGTTTGACTGTGTAGGTATTTGGCTTTTTGTGCCATGGTATCGCCCAGAAACATGATCCGGTTTGAGTGTGGGCTTCTAAATCGAAAACTTGTTGATCTCGAGGGTTCTTAGCTATATTTGGTAGAAATAAAATAATCTCCATGATATTCAGCTACTTATTGTGGCGGGGGTTTTAGGGTAAAATTTAAATTAACTTTATTTTTCTTAAAATTTTGAGGCTAAGCGTTTAAGGGTCAACATGTTTATCCTGACACGCAGAATAACATCATCATCATCATCATATCAGCCGATAGACGCCCACTGCTGGACAAAGGCCTCTCCAAAAATGTTCCACAACAATCGGTCTTGCGCCGCCATCATCAAATTTCTACTCGCGATCCTAACCAGGTAGACCGTCCACCTTGTTAGTGGCCTTCCTTGCGTCTTTCCGTCTGCGATCACCACTCAAGAACCATCGGTTCTACGAGCAATGTGCCCCGCCCACTGCCAATAGAATACCAGCTAATCAGTAATCATGAATCATAAAGCTAATACATAAAACTCAATAAGAAACAATACAACCGTAGAATGGGAAAAAGGTCTAATGTATCAAAGACATTTAATAGCCTAATGGTACTTTTTAAATGTGAACGGCGGGACAATGGCGCGCGGACAATAAATAAAACAGTACCATTAAAAAATCCATTCCGCCACGTACAGGAGGCACGTTTTATGCGTCGCCTACTGTACGGTAAGGGCCGGTGTACACGGCCGGTGAAGTACAAGGAAAAGAGACCATCTTGCAGTTTGTGTCTTGCAGGAGTTACTCGTAGCTGCTAAAATGTACCCGCAGTACAGCGACCACCTTTCTAAGGATTACTGTGATATGAAATAAAAAATATAATTTCGGCCAACGTGGTCCATAGATAAATACCTTAGAACTAACATAAACATTAGATAAAGAAACAAATATGTAGGCAACGTGTCAACGCTTCTTGCTGTCAACTAACCGGGAATGGCACTCTTGGCAGTGATATATAAGTGTCAAACGTCAAATAGAAGCCAAGCATTGATTTCACTTGTAATTATTTCTTCTGCCGTGTGTCTCGGCCTTACCCTCCCGCCGGGGGTATTTATCCCCCTTCAACTAACCCAGCTCAAAAACGTCGTATGTTAATAGTAAAAACGCAGCAGTTACGTCCGTCTGTGTGCCACGGACATAATCGATAGACTCTGGCTGTCGCCGTACGGAACCACTCTCATTACGAGAGCTCCCGTTTAATTCAAAATAACAAGAGTTATTTGAAAATATCCCAGTCGTTGCATAAATAATCGTGCTACTGATATTGCTAATCCATTGTGTGCAAGGCAGCTAAAAATAATGGGTTGTGAAAAGATATATTTAATACAACAAGAGTAGTCTTCTTTAATAAGTGAATGTAGATTTTGCTGCATTTTGGTGCAGTACTAGGGTTGACAGCAGTGGCAAATATTAAATTGTTTGAATTAAGTAAGACAATAAAATCAACACGTCAGTTATTAAAAGGCAAGGAAACAACCTAAAAACGATATAAACAAAAACACACTGGAAAATGACAATAATCTACGATTTTTACCAATAACCTCAGTTGAAGTCGAAAGATCGTTTTCAAACTTGAGACGGCAGCGACTGACACTCAAAAATATAGAGTAAATAAGTCACAGGGATACTTCGTTGGCGCGTTTTGGAAATTGCCTCAGTCAACTCCTCACAGCGACATCTAGGGGGCAAACAATCACTATTACGAACAGACCTATTAGGATACTTGATTTAAGTTTAAAGTAAAAAAATAAAGGGAGTAAACATGATACATCTATATAACTATACATGCACCAGCATAACCGTGTTTTATGCGGGTTTGGAAAATGAATAGTGGCAACATTTAAAGAGCCGTTGAAGAATTTATTCTATTACTTCTTAGTCTGCGCAAATACTATTAATAAATAACAAGATTTTAATATGTTTTCGAAATGAGGCTCAGACATTCAAAGGCCTGACACTGACATACTTGAGCTAATTGCATTTTTGTGTCACGATGTCACCACCATCTAAGTAATCGTTGGAAATAAAACCCACATTACATGTATCATGAATTTTCTCTAATAAAATTTCGCAGCAGGTCACTCGGCAAGCCTCATGGCCTAAACGCGGTAGTTACTCGACTTTAAGGACCTTCATTGTGCAACGATTGCATAAAATCTTTTTAGGATTAAAATGAATTAATATATGTGCCTATACATATATCTATAGGCATAGGCAATGATATCTAATCGTGGGTGTAAAAATAAGAACAGTCAGGAACTATATACCCTTCGTATAGATAGTTAACGTTAACAACCTGAGTAATACAAGTAATTGTAGTTTAAAATTATAACTACCCATAATATTGGCTTTTAACGAACGCAATTTACTATTCTATCACTATCACGACGGTTTCATTAAAACAACTGACCCGCTTTAAAATTAACGATCTTTAGAACTAAGTTTAAACACTTTCTCAGTAAACTTTAAGGCTGAGAAATCATGCCAGAAATGGTAGAACTCGAGTAAAACTCTCGAGCCGATTAAAAAAGTAGCCGCCGGCTGTGGCGGAAAGGCGGTTAATGAAAATTGATGTCGATTTGAAACGCGTCGATTTGGCGCCGCAGTAACGAGACCATTACGGAAGTGTAAAGCTGTCATCTTCATAAAGTACAGTACCCGTACCATGCATTTGTAACCAAGTGTTAACGCGACCGTTGTCCCTAGCGACAGCGTGAACGATTAATATGGAAAATAGTACTGTGCCCCTAGCGGTTACTTTGTGGAACTACAATTCTCCATACAAATCGGTTGACGCAGTCGCTAGCGAATACAGAAATACATAAACTCATGGTAAGGGTGGGTACAGATAATAGTATAATACTATCATTGAATCCTGACTTGCAATGGAACCAAACTGTAAGCATATATTTTCGAAGGTTTTTTTTTTAAATCGGTTTAGAAATGTCGCAGCTTTGAAGTCACAAACATAAAAATATACAGAAGAACTGAGCCCCTGCTTTTTAAAGTAGGTTAACAATTAAGGTCAGCTGATGAATAAAGCCGCTTTAGAGGCCTCATTCCATTTAAAAAAAATTTTTTTCATATTATGACAAATATATTGATAATTTCAACCAACTTTTTGAAGTGAATAATACTTTTCCCCGAGTTCTAGGTAGTAACGTAGAGATTTCATGCTTTTATTGCGTGTAGTCGAAAATAAGTTGAAAAAACTAATTTTCCGCGTGAATTTTGTCAATTTCGAGTAGTTTTTGAAACAAAAATTATCAACGAAAAATTCAAACTGTAGGTTTCAAATGTATACCAATAAATCCCAAAAGCCCTGTTCTAGGTAGTAACATCAATAAAATGTTAAGAAACGTGTTTGATCATAGAGAAAAATGTCTAAAACAATCAGCATTTTAAAAGGAATAAGGCCTCTTAACCATACTTAATACTTTCAACAACCAGCCTAACCAGGTACCTGCTTGATTAAAACTCAACATTGGTTCTTACTCGTAAGAGAGAAGTTCCACAGGAACGAAGTCGCGGGCAAAGCTAGTAGTAAAATAAGGAGCCCAAGGGCCTTGTAGGAATGGTTTCTACGAGTTAGTATAAAACTTGATACTGATCGGAAGGATGTGACAAAAGTTGAAATGGATCCATGAAGTAAAACAGCTTTTGCTGAAACTGACAGTAGTGGACATATTATCACTACGCCAGAGTAGCTGTAGACATATTATTCTTGGTTGCATTGCATACCGTATCAGTAGCAACGTTGTAATATATCTGAAGCCGAGCTTGAGCATAACAATCGCATAGCATAACAATTTCCAAGCGCTTGACATATTTAATATTAAAATTCCAACCCGCTCTTAAAATAAAAAAAAGTAATAAAACCGTCGCATCCATTCTTACGAAGCTATTTTTATATTTCATTAAAACTTGGGAAAAGAAGGGGTATAATCTGCAAGAAAAACGTTGGAAGTAAAAGTGGAGGGAAGATTAATGTGGCCCACAGCGGAGTAAATCGGTGGAATTCATTAGCTTTATCCCCGCCTCGGGCTGTGCGATTCGGTGTCGGAGTGTGTACAAACAAGTAGTTCATTGGGCTGGGTCATATCTGGTACAGCGGATCAGTATTGCGAAACACTGCCTTCCGGGCACGCTGCCATTTTTTTTATTTATATTGTTATACCTTCGGTATCCTATCGCAACTCAGAAACATTGTTTCGCCCAATTTTAATTTGTCCGAAAGTATATTTTTCCTGAAACCCGTAATATTTCCAGGATTTTATAAATATTAATTTAAAAAACCCATTAGGTTAGGTTAGGTTTGTTTTATAATTAGGTATTCTGAATAAGTTATAGTTTTGGAAAAAATGTCTTTCGGACAAATGAAAATTAGGCGAAACGTCACCAATGAGAAACAAAAATTAGTGTTTTATTTAAACATTTCGAATGGTTTTAAATAAGCTTAAGCAAGCTCCTCTATACAGGAAGCCAAGAAACTGGTCTATCAATTTTGGACCTTAATACTCATGAAGATCCTCATGATAGTTAGACATACTCATGGCATTAAGTCTGATATTTTTGTACGATAAGTTTCCTTTTGTGCAATAAAGATTAAATAAACGGAGTCGAAACGATGGAGAGTATTTTATTACGATGCGCACATTTGTGAGCATTTGCACATACGCGCGCACATAAGACGCTATTTGTACGAAGACCTACTTGTCTGGTTTCACTGTGTCAGCGGGAACCTATTTGATCGGGTACCTGGGTAAATAGCCGGTTTCATCCGGCACCGAAAGCACCGCCCCATGCAAATATAATTTATTTGGAAGTGTCAGAAGAGCGGTATCAGCTGAATATGTAAATTGAAGTTTCTGGTAAGCTATGGCTGTACATTTATAATTTAGCTATTGGTACCTACGTATATTTATAATTCTATGGGCCATCTCTGTTTTTTTGTTATTTATTCATGTATATACGTGCTACTTATATTAATTTCTTCCTTGAATGGTATTTATTTGTAATGATCAGTGTTCGGATTAGGGTGTGCAATTTGGGATGAATGACCTTAAATGTTATACTTAATATGGATATGCCCCGGAGATCCCGGAAAAAACACTTTTTTGGCGGCATATACACCCTGTTTTTGTTCAATTGCTTTAACTTTAAGGGTTAATTCTTTACGTCTTATTGAGTCAATTTCTCAAAAAAACTAAGTTCCTTACTCGCACCGTTTTCAAATTATTTAATATCCAAATTAAATCACTAATCTCAGTTTATCCAGTGTAAAATCTTCTTATAACCAAAGACTATTCTCTGCTGGTTCGTATGTAAAGAGTTTTCAGTGTTCCTTATGTACGACAAGGTCTAAATAAATAATCTCTTTTTTGTTTACAAATGAAGCGAAAATTGAAAAATTTAATGATTCGGACAGGATTCGAACCTGCGTTTCCAACGGCTTTCCGGGCCAACACTGGCGTCCTCCCAATTGGACCACCGAATCAGATGTCAGAGCCATTGAATTTTTCAACCAGTTGCTTCGACATGCCTTAGGGTGGCATCGTATCATTAAATTTTTCAATTTTCGCTTCATTTGTAAACATTTAGTTTACGTTAGCAGACGTTACTGCTTTAATAAAAAATAATCTCTTTTTTATTTTGCTCTCACTTGACTCGCGTGTGTCACGTCAAATTGACAATACTAATTTATTATCATTGTTATGTACTTAATTTTTAATGAAATAATTGTGTTCACTTGCTTTGTGATGCCAAGGATAAATTATACGGCGAAGAAGAAGCCAATATGCACTTTGTTTACGGTTTCCTGCAATGGAAATGCGGCGGAAGCAGCAAGGGAGTACCGACGTCGATATCCCAATAAGAACTTGCATAATTTGGATTATTTCGATGATATTCCATTGGAAACACTGCGGACACACTTGATCCAGCATGACGGAGCACCCGCACATTTTGCTGGCCGGTTTAGACCTTATTTGGATGTGCACTTTGCTGGGCGTTGGATTAGACGCGGCAGTCAAACTCTTGCGTGGCCCGCCATGCAGATCTCCGGACCGAACACCCTTAGAATTTAATGTCCGGGGTACTTTAAAAGAAAACTCTACTCCAAACCTGTGGCTTCGAGGGAAGACCTACTGCAACGAATTCAGGAAGAAGCCGATGCCATGCGTGCCACTCCTGTCAAACTAAATCGCGAGATACGATTTCAGTTGAATATTTGTTTAGAAAATAATGGCGGGCACTTTGAAAACAAGTTGTAGTAAATTATTATTTTGGTTTAATGTAAATATTGAGTGTTAAATACTGATGAGGAGATCATTTTCTTTTACTAGGCCAATATTGTTTATGAAAATAAATGTTTATACTTAAACTTTAATTAGTTTCATTTGTGACTATACCATAACCCGAAAGAATTGATATAAAGTGAATTAAAAAAAAATTATTAAACACATCGCAAACATTGTTCTGAAATAAAAAATAAGCACAAAAAATTTAACTTTCACTGCCAATGAACAAAAATAAATACAAAAAGAAAGTTCTTTACCGGGGTTTGAACCCAAGACCATCCACACGCATTCCACCTAGCTAAGTTTTTAACGAGCTCTCAATTCTGTCATCGATGAAGTTTTATCAGTGACGTTAAAATGACAACAAGTTGACTCTAACTATTGCCTAACTCAAAAGGACCTTTTACAATAGCCACCAATTAAATATTTAATTACTTTGTATGGGATACCAAAAAAAATTTTTTTTTTCGAATATCATTAAACGGTTTAAGGGATGAGTTTACGTTAATGTTCCAAGCACTATGTCGAAGTTAAAGCAATTGAAAAAAACACGTTGTATAACATCGTTTAGCAGTGCGTTTGGTGACTATACAGGAGTATAGAAATAATATTATTGATGAAGTACCTTTTAAGCTTTACGATTACAATCCCGGGTCAAAGTTATATCATTTATTTACACACACACACACGACTGTCCTTACAGGCTAACCTGATTCGACAGCATGGAATATTTTACAAAATAGACACAAATACAGGCATAGTTACACAAACACAACACTACACGTTATCATACTATTTACTATACAGTATAACATAAAATATAAAGTGTGGCCCTTATTATCCATATTAGTATTAACTTACGAGGTCCCAGGATATTGCACACCCCAATCCGAACATTGTATCTTTGTATCTTTTGCTAGAAAATAGTGTATAGGTTTTTGGTATCGTTATTTAGAAACGGTACCTTTAATACAAACAGCACTACCCTTAATACAAAAAGCGGTACCGCTATTTTATATAGGTAAATACTATAATTTAAACCCGGTCCTGCATTTGCAAATGAATCCGTTGAGTTAAGGTTCCTTTTGGAATTAAGACAGAGTATTCTAGGACTGCAGACACTCACTAATGAGTCGTGATAATTTAAGAGCGTCGTCGTCTAAGAGCCGATGATTCACCATTGTTCCTCCGTTATTTAGCGGTAGTTTCGAGTCGATAATAGGTATAATTGGGATGACGACTGATGTTAAATTCTACTGTATACTGTAGTGATAATAAAATTAGCTTAAAGTCATGAAAGAAAAAAAAATGACTTCAAAACTACGCAAATTTTATGTTTTTATTTAATCCAAAAGAAAATTAGTTTGTTTTTTCAAAATCCTCATAATATTGACAGCCAACATAAACGCATTTTTTCGGTGAAAATGGCAAATTACTTTATTGTCTCGGTACAAAATATTGATACCCATAACATATGAAGACGCCATCATCACGATTAGGTGGCCATTAGTATGGAGCATTTAAAGCGCTCCGTAAAAAAATTGAATATTGACGGTCATTTCTGACTTTTAGAGCAGTCTAAGTCTATTTAGTCCCATATAGTAATTTGTAACCAATAAAAATTGGAAAAATTTTTTTTCGTCATGCCTATTGAAGTATTTTCATAATCCTTATATTTTTAAGGGTTTGCATCAATTTTATTGGCATATATATAGTAGAAATTATCTAAACTAAGCTCATCCACTAACCTGCATTCACAATGGCATTGTGTCTAATACAATCCTGTCATATACTTGACATCGTTTCGTAGCAACGTCTGTTTTGATTTTTTTACTGTCATTCTAAATATATTCTTTCATATGAAAACCGTGAATTAATTTATTTGTAGTCTAATGTCCAAGGAAATAGAGTCGATAATCTATATTAACCTTCCAAGGTGGTTACAATCTGCTTTTACTACGAGCTCGTTATCTTAATTTGTGGTTAACCACTCAATGGTATTGAGTTCTTAAAAGGATGAGCTTAGTTTAGAAAATTTGTACTATACGGTCTAAGTCACTTTTACGAAACTTAGAGTGCCTCACTAAGCACCGTGTGTTGCAATAACAGCCGCTTGTTTTACGGTACACGATGGTGCTCAGTTCCGCTTTTAGCTTTTGTGTGAGCAATTTGCTACGCAATCGTATCGTAGCCAATTGCACGCGTCATGTCGCTCGGGTCACCACACACTCAGACCAAGAGCATTGCGTTTTTTACGCGATTCATCATCAGGAGAACCGATCAGTCGTGTTGCGTTTTACATAAACAACCGATAACTTATAACGCAGGTTAATTTCTTAAGCGGTTTTAGCGAGGATCAAAAGAATGAACCTTTTTTATTTCGCGCCATTATTACCAAACGGAACGGTGCCTAGATTTGTGAATATTCCCGGTGAGTTTAGGTTCCTTGGATGTTACTTCCAAAAGGAACTTCCTTTAGAAAGGAATTCCAGGAGTCTGCAGGCACTCACTAATGAGTCGTGAAAACTTAAAAGCGTCGAGCGTCTAGCAGCCGATGATTACCCATTGTTCCTCACAAAGGACGAACCTGTCCTACTCGCTGTTTAGCGCTAGGTTCGGGCGCGAATATAATTAGGGCTATTCAAAATCCTCATCTTTTGAAAGGCTTTACTGGCGTATCTAATAGGTTCAAAACCTGAGAGCGCATTTTATCACATTGCGAGTGTTTGTCATAAACTCGTTAGCCATAACTCTGAAATTATTAACTTTACAAGAGTTTTGAGAGTTAACCCATTAGGTTAGGTTTATATTATAACAATCCTGAAAAGTTATTTGTTTCAGAAAAAGTAAAAATTATGACTAATGACAAATTGTGAATTAGAAGTTTATGTGAGCCAATATGTACCCTCAAAACCCATATGGAAGTAAGCTGGTTTGAAAGGCTCTTTACAGCACAAAGTTTGGAGATAGCGTGTATGGGAAAGCCTAGATCCTAGTCTGCTCATGGAATAGTTCGGTACCTAGTTGTTGATCCGAGTGCTGTAGAAGTTAGTTTGTTAATCGTATAGAACCAGGCAAAGTTGAAAGCGATTGGAACATGTTTTTAGTTTCACCGAGTATTAGGTAAGTATTAAGTTAATGTTATATATTTAATTCAGCAAAAAATTCAAATATTACGTAGAGTAATAAGGGGTAGTTTTATGGTCAATAAGAGATCTTTTCAGGCAATAATAAAGGTAGATCTCGAAGGCTAACCAACATGCCCAATTTACCCGACTGCACACTGTAGTCACTCCTAGCGTTGATTGCTTCCACCTCACGAAATAAAATGATTACAGGTCTCGGGCGGCATTTGCGAATATCAAACGAGAGAGCTTTCTACAGTGTTTTAGGCACAAGTGCCTATTGGAACTATCAGTTCGGCCGCCACCCAGATGTCAAACAGCGGGTGATGATGATGAAATGAGGAATACTTAAATGTCGTGGCGTAACCTATCTGTTTCCCTCAAAGCCAAGGCATGAATTGCGTACTCCTAATAACGTCGGGCTTCATATGTGTACGCGCTGTAATTAGATCCCGCGAATTCGGCGTGATTTATGGTCTACGTCGGGGTGAATTTCACACTTTATTTTTCACATGAAATTAAATTTAGCCGTTCGAAAATGAAACTCCGCAGTTCAGCGTTTGTCAGCGGTTCGCGCTCGGATCATTAATCTACACGATATTTAACAGGGTCAACTTGGTAGGGCTTTGTTTCTTTCAGCTTTGGGGTATTTTTATTCGTAAATGTGACTTTATACTATGACTGGCGGTGCCCAAAATTTCGTGAGTGTAGTCGAGTAAAATGTGTGAGATGACATCACTTGAGCCGTAAACGGGGATGTATGGCGTTCCACTGTCCGCGTCAGAGTGAAGGAGTTTGAAGAACGTCTCCAAGCGCTGGATATTAAACGTCAAGAGCGCAAGGCGCGCTCGAAGCCATCTTCTACTTACACCTACTACGATCGTGGTGAGCTCCACTGCGCGCGCTATGACCGGATATTTACCAATAAACTGGGTTTTGCGAGTCATATCCGCGCTCACCGTCGCAGGAGTCATACCAGCCCTACTACTTGAAGTCGCTGTCATCGGAACCGATGAAGAGGACGTCATCACCATGCTAAACCGTCTTTGGATGTTCGGCTATCGAAGGGACTCAGCTCCTTCGAGACCGTGAGCGTAACATCACGTACGAAACCTGGAGGTAATTAAATAAAACACTTTTTTGAACACGATCATGTCCCGTTATGTGTGATAATCGTTTATATCATATATTATGTAAGTAATTGTAATTTGAACTGAATGAACTGAACGTGTAGCGATGGTCGCTCGTCTATTGTTTTTCGCGCTGCGGTGCGTCGCCATTTTATTTTACCGCGACTTCGCTTGTCGCACGTCTCAGCATCACCTGTCTTGCTTGCATGGTATTGAAAGGAGAGAGACAGATAGTATTTGTCGCGTAACTAAGAGTCGCATATCAGAGTTATGCTAGCCGTACAGGGGTGTGTAGAGCTTGCGATAAAATCGGTACGGATACGACACAATTGCGTAATTTTTTTTAGAGTTCCTCCTTTTTTCCCGACGAATTAAAAACGAGTCTCGACTACAGAGTAGAAGGGAATGAAGTAAATTCAGCGTAAACGCCGCTAAACTTTTGTTTACTTTTCAAAATGAAGCCTCAAACTAAGTTAACACAAATGTCCTTTTGTTAATGCCTCGAACTTATAAATTAACTCGGAATAAGATGATTCGCGTTAATGAAATTGTAATTACATTAAGGAGTCTTCGCTGATTTCTTAGCCAGCTTTGAAAGGAATTTAGGAATTTATTGATGTGGTGTACCAAATTCCCAAGTTCGTAAGCATTGTTTCAAAACTGGTCTAACGAACTCATGAAAGGCAGAATCTAATTAGGTATATATAGGATGTCTCAATAAGAGAGCAGGATTTAAATTTACTTAATGTATTTTTTTCCTGCATGTGATAATTTTGAATTATTTTAGCTGTAACGTTACACATTTTGTTTCTTTATCACGCTATAGATTGTATGTATGTTTTGTACTTTATTCGAATATAGAAAATAAAAACCGGCCAAGTGTGAGTCGGACTCGCGCACGAAGGGTCCCGTACCATCAAATAAAAATACGGCAAAAAAATCGTTTGTTGTATGGGAGCCCCTCTTTAATATTAATTTTATTCCGTTTTTAGTAGGTATTTTGCTTAATAATTCCTATTTTTATGTAAATGCCTCGATCCTTGCGACTTTCCAGAGCTAGCGACTATTAGGTACGGGATCCTCTTCTTTTATAGAAAACACTTCACCGAATGCTTTAATTCATAGAATTTTCATTTCATAAACAAATTTTGCGTCAGCATAATTTTTTCAGAAATCTCTAAATTGTCAATCCTTAGATTACGTAAGGTTAGGTTAGGTTTGTGTTATAACATTCCAACATACTTATTATGATTTCAGAAAAAAATGCTTTCTATGAAACTAAATCTCTATGAAATGAAAATTCGATGAAACGTTTGTCTATAAAACAAGGGTAAACTATTACATGTCGCTATAAAAAGTTCAAAAAAGCATTCGCCCTTAAAACAAATGACACACGTCCGGAGCGCGAGAGCGCAAGTTTTAATAACATCTGTCTCGTTTCTCGCCAAGTTCGTTTTAATTCCCGACTTTTATGATGTGAACGCGATGTGAAAACTTGGCCCGTGATTACGAAGCCGCATATTCACGGGTCATTTGCCGGCTTCGGGGGCGGCCGCCCGGGAAATTCGCCTGATGTTGTTTACGGCGAGAATGCGAGATGGCTTCTCCCTAATCTAAGTCGGTTGAATCGAATTACCTATACTTGATTTATGAGCAAGTTTGGACAAATTATCGCTATACAAACAATGTGGAACCCTTACAAACTTTTGTGTAATGTTGGGTTGTTTGAGAAAGAGAAGGATGAGCGGTTTTATTTTCAAATAAAGTGCATATTAAACTTTTTTTTAATCTACTAATTAAGGAGCTTTGATCATTTTTATGAACATGGCCAGGTCCAACAGTTTTTTTTTTGGAATATATTTAGTGATAATGTAAAAAACAATTTTCTGAAAAAATTACTGCCCGCTACTATTAATGGTTCAGCGACCCAAAGCGAGTTTTGGCCTCGGACACGATTTTGCGCCACTTGTCCTACGCGGGGAGAAAATGTCACTTCCTCTACCATAACTGTCATACGCGGCTATTTCTCGCGCGAGATAATTACTCGTCTCTTTCTGTGCAGTAATGTGAGAGAGTGACAGGTAGCGCTATCTCGCGCGACAAGGGTCGTGAAGCTTAGTTGTGCTAGGCGGGCAGGCCAAGGCAAGACGTAAAACTTTAGACAAACCTCGGGCGGTAATTGGTAAAGTCACCTGCAATAGCACAAATACCTGCGATCTGGGACATTCATGAATTCACCACCCCAAGCTAGGTATAATAATAATAAATAATAAACATCAGACAACCTCACACAAATCGATCTAGTCCCAAATTAAGCTTAAGACGGCTTGTGTTATGGGTACTAGACGACGATATACATATACTAATATAGATAAATTATATACTTAAATACATAGAACAACCGCGACCCAAGCTCAAATATTCGAGTTCATCACAAAAATATTTGCCCTGGCCAGGATTCGAACCCGAGACCGCCGGATCAGTAGGCAAGTGCTTACAAACTGAGCCAACCGCGTCGTCAAAAGTATGTAATGTAATGTACTATCTATGTCTCTAAAATAGCGACAAATCATAATTATAAGTATATGTCTGAAAGACTATTGCATCGCTTTGTAAGTAAGCATACATGTTTGGCCAATTTTGCGGCACGTCAAATTCAAACATCTATCCCTTTTTACGCATTTTGTAACTAAATCACGCGTAAATTGTACCCCATCGATTATTTCATCTACAACTTCTAATCTGCTATTGTATTCCAAAAAGGTCGTAACGACATGGAGTATAGATGATATATTCGTTTTTTTACAAGCAAAGCTGTAATTCATCCATCAAAATGTTTCGTCCCAGCGCTCCCTAAGTATACCACAGCGATTCTACGAATTCCGGTTTTTCCCGCGCTATATTTTCCCATTGTTACCGCAATCGGACACGACCCTACATGTCGGCCATTTTATTTTCCGCGCTCATATATTTTATGCTCGTAAAAGCGGTCATTTTTTGCGATTGTGCCATTTTCAGAGGGCTTTTGGCGTGCTTTGTATGCATAGTTGTGCTCTACTGTGTGAAGGTTGGCGTTTGAGTTTTGACCACTCACAAAATTTGTGCTTTTATATTCAGTAGGGTACTAAAAAAGGCAGCGAGAATAAGTGTGAGCGAGAATCCATTCCGAAGACAAATTTTCAAGAATCCTTTTCTTAAGATCAGAAAGTACCTAAAGTGCAAAATTTAAACAGAAATATGGCCGATTAATTACGCTCGTCAAATGGTCGACGTTGACAGTGTAATAAATTTATCATTCACCACAGAACGCGATACAAGTAAACTTACAGCTGTGCAGTCTGTTGATGTTAATGTTTTTCTTAAATAGCTTTTTATCCAAAGGTCGTTCAAATTCTGGGACGCATAATATCAGTGACCTAATCTTGTCCATCACGTCCTAAACTCAGTCCGGTTTCACGAGCCTGGCTTTTAGGGCCTTATCACATTTGCGATTTCTGAGCGATTTTCGTATGAAAGCGGCCTAAACTTTGCCGCGACTGATATTTGTTTAGAAAACTCGCTCGCAACTCGCTGTGTGATAAAGCCCTTAAGCTGTGTAGTAAAATGAAGTGATTTATAATGCTCCACGTGGACGCAAAATGTGGCCAATACACACGGGATTATTCACGGGTCAATACCGGCTACATGGTAAATATGCGGTGATAGCTAGTTAAAATTACCATATTAATGAAATGTCGCGTTCAGCGGTGCTCGGACTCGGAATATCATTATTTACTTATACGTGCATTATTTATTTTCAAAGTATAACGAAATACGTATAATCGGTTGGGAAAGGTTATGTAGAAAAAAAAAAATTATATCCCCTGATTGCTGTTTACCACCGAAAAATGTTCACTTTAATAATAATAATAATAATAGGCGGTACTCCTGGACACGGCGCGCATCGTCAGGAGGTTCCTCTCTCTGTAGCCCTAACCACCGGTAGCCTGGGCCCCGCCCCGCTGCCGGCGGCACCCTAGGTTAGGTCTTTTTTAGAATGTGTTTATATTTGTAATGTATTTTTTATATTTTACTTTTTATATAAATTTATTGTAAAAAAAACCTAGCCTAAGTACAAAAATGAATAAAGGGAATAATAATAATAAGCCTCTTTATTTCCTTTAAAGTATTATACATCACATTAAAGTAACGGTAAAATTAATTTCGCTTTTTTGTTAGTAAATAATGGTAAATATGTTTTTTTTTGTTAGTAAACCTTATAGTATAATTAAATATATATATTTATTTACTTATTTTAAAAAGGAACCCCTTTTCGGGTATAGGCCTCCTCCAGTTTGCTCCATTTTTCTCTGTCCTCTGCTTTTCTCATCCAGAGCTTCCCAGCCGTGGCCACGATATCGTCGCTCCATCTGTTCCTCGGCCGTCCTGGCTTTCTTTTTCGTCTTGGCCCAGTCCATTGCATCACACCTCTTGTCCATCTCTCGTCTTTGTACCGCGCTAAATGCCCCGCCCATTGCCATTTTTGTCTGAGAGCATATTGTAGAGCATCTGTGATTTTAGTTTTGTTTCTGATAACTTCACTTCTCACCTTATGTATTTTTCTCAATTTGAGCATACTTCTTTCCATAGCGCGCTGTGTGGTGGTTATTTTATTTTTAATTTTCACCGAGTGGCTCCATGTTTGACATCCGTATGTTAGTGATGGTAGTATGTTTGTGTCCATTATGATTTTTTTGAGGTGCAGTGGATAGTCGCCTTTAAAAACTTCTTTGAGGGACCAGTACTTCTTCCAGCTAATGGCTATACGGCGCTCTACTTCCTCTATGTCATTGTCGTCGAAAGATATTTGCTTGCCTAAGTAAATGTAGTGTTTGACATATTCTAAAGCTGTCTGATTTAGCCTTATTGGGTGTTCAATGCTGTTAGTCACAATCTTGGTTTTACTCTCGTTCATCTCCAACCCCACTTTTACGCTTTCATCCCATAGACTATTTATCATTTTTTCAAGATTTAGGCTATTAGAGGCGAACAACACCAGATCGTCTGCAAATCTTAGATGGCTTAAGTATTTGCCATTTATCTCAATGCCTTCTTGTTGCCAATTTAGTTTTAAGAATATGCCCTCTAGCACCGCAATGAAAAGTTTAGGCGAGAGGGGGTCACCCTGCCTCACTCCTCTGCCTATAGGGATGCTGTCTCCTCTTGTCTCGAGCTTTACTTTGCTGTTGCTGTTTCGATATATATCTTTAAGTACTTCTATATATTTAGAGCTGATTTGGCATCGAGATAGAGCTGTCCATATAGAGCTATGTGAAATGGTATCGAATGCCTTTGCGTAATCGATGAAGGCTATGTATAACGGTTTATAGAATTCCTTATGCTTCTCTATCACTTGCTGAACGACATGTATATGGTCTGTTGTAGAGAAACCGGATCGAAAACCTGCTTGCTCTACCGGTTGGTTGTTATCCATACTGCTGTCGATTCTACGTTGGAGAATAGATGTAAAGAGCTTGTATATGTTAGACAAGAGGCTGATTGGCCGATAGTTAGATACATTATGCGGATCGCCTTTTTTATACAACAAAATAATGTCTGAGGTCTTCCATTGTTCTGGCGACTGGCCTGTGTCTAGTACAAAGTTATAGAGATTGGTCAGTATGGGGGCGAGTTGAGCTTTCCCTAGTTTCAGGGCTTCGTTTGGGATGCCGTCAGGGCCGGGGCTCTTGTCCGGTTTTAATTTTTTAATGTGTTCTATCAGCTCTATAATTTTAATGGGGTTGGTAGTGTCGCTACTTTGTGTGTTTTCAGGTTGTTCGTTGTCTTGGGTTTCCACATATTTTTCCTCGTATAGCTCTTTGTAGTACTGTGTAGCGCAGCTTATAACATCCTGTCTTGTTTTTGTTTCCATACTCCTTGACTGTAAACTCTGTATCCATGTCTTACTATTAGTTAGCTCTTTAAAGGCTCTTTTCGTACTTCTATAACACGTTATGTTTTTTGTTATAATCTTGTTTCTATGTATACTGGTAGTCCTTCTTTATTGCCTTGCTGGTAGCTTTAAACAGCTTTCCGAGTTCTTGTTTCTCTACTTTTGATTTATTTTTGTTTTTAAAAGTTCCGAACGCCTTGCTATGAGCTTTTTTGTGGCTTCGCTTATAGTTTGATTTTGTTTAGATGGAGAGTTATCGGTCAAATACATGCTTAAGCTCTTTTTAATTGCTGTCTCTATTTTATTATAGAATTGTTGCACTTGCTCGCCTTCTTGAATTACGTGAAGATCTTGGAGATTAGCTTCTAAGTTGTTTTGATATAAGTCTATTTCAGTTTCTGTTTTTGGTATTTTCGGCGGAGTTTTATAATGTATTCTACTCTTCTTGGGGTCAGTTCTGAGGTTGTAGGTTGCTCGTACAAGACGGTGGTCGGATGGAAATTCCACGTTGTTAAGGACTTCTACGTTGCTTATATTCTTTGGTTCATTCGAGAGTACAAAGTCGATTTCGTTTTTTGTATTTAGGTCAGGGGAGATCCACGTCCATTTCCTGCTTGCCTTTTTTTGAAGAATGTGTTCATTATACATAGCTTATGTTCATATGCATATTCTATTAGTTTTCTCCCCCTATCATTTCTCGTCCCGTAACCGTATTTGCCCATCGTGAGGTCTTCGTTTTCTCTCGGCATTCCTATTTTCGCATTGAAGTCCCCGATGATGAGAAGTTTTCCGCCAGCCGTGTTATAGGCCTTTTCTAAAGTTTTATAGAAGTTGTGAATTTCTTCTTCTCCAGAATTTTCCGTAGGGGCGTATATTTGGATTATTGAGAGTATAATTTTGTCATATCTAAGTTGTAATAGAGCGACCCGTTCCGACAGGCCCACAAAGTTGTGGATGTTATTTTTATGTATTTTATTTATTAGGAAGCCGACGCCATGTAAACCACGGGTCTCTCCCTTATAACAAAAAATGTAGTTTTTCATTTCTTCTATACTGCAGCCTATTCTCCTCACTTCTGACAAGCCTAAAATATCCGTTTTGATTTTTCGTAAGGCATGCGTGAGTTCGATCATTCGTTCTGTTGAAGATAGAGATCTGACATTATATGTCGCGATTTTTAATGTAGTGGTTTTATTTGGAGGGTTACAGTCATACAATGTTCACTTTAGTACATAGGAATCCCTCAAAGAACACTATGACCGGCCGCCCGTATCCAGCGGATTTAGTCATTCCACTTATTATAAAGTTTGTGAGTGTGTTTGTAAATTTGTTACTTCTTCACGCGGATGGATCAATTTTGGTAGCTGACACCCTGGATATAGGCTATATAATGTTACACATGGGCTACTTTTTATCCCGAAAAAATCTAGTGTTCCCGACGAAAACAGAAACATGAAACATTTCAGGATGTATAGGTAGCCAGGCGGCGATATTTATCACACTAAGTTTACATGACTTCCGCAGGGCGCAGCTAATATACATATATGAATAAATAAAAATAAGTCTTAATACAAATTCCTCCAAACGCATATAACTCCGTTCTCCGTTTCGCTGTCGGTAAAAATAACAAGCTGATGTCATTCATACCGCCTATCTCGGAAAGGCGCTTACTTCTCTCCAAGCCCCGTCTTAGACGTGTTTCAGCGAAACAACGTCTTGGCCTTTAAGTCGCCGAGCCAAGATTTAAATCTGCACAAATAACGTTTCAGCAACCGCAGAGTTACTTTTGAAAAACGGCTTATTAGGTGTCTTTGAAGATTTCTTATTTGTGAGATAACAAGCAGGTAGAGGCTTCTCCGTCTAAGTTTATTCGGTGGATGGTGAAAGTTAATTTATGTAGACAGTTATTATTATGTATAATTTCGTACATATTATAATAGTGGCTCTGTGAGCAGGTAGATCTCGTGAACATTTTCCGTGATGGCTAAAATATGTATTTTTTACGTTTTTAACCTCTATATTTTAAGCAATTTTTTTTTTTTTTATAACTGTATCGACAATAAGGGCGACACTTGCGATTTGCTAGCGAATTTTGTATGAAAGCGATCACGCAGCGAGTTTGTCGCATCGCTTTACTTGTATAGAAAAATGTCCCTATCAATTATTGAACCTACTCACAACATTTCACGAGAATGGGTTGAGAAATGCAATTTGTACACTAGAACAGTCGAAAATCTGGAGATACGGACTTTGGACATACGAAAGCATTTTCGTCCAAGCTGATACAGAGCTTGCTCGCTTCGGTTGCTCGGTCAATGTAGTACACTGAAATGCTAGAACCAGACTAACAGCAAAAGCAATATCGATTTATAACGCCATAAACGAAACTCTTTCGTAATCCTTTTCAACAGCGAAGCGATAAAACTTTATCTCGTCAGCTCTCAAACAGATTACCAACTCGTTGTGCGATATACAAGTCCTGCCACCGTCGTCGTATATCAAACCGCAACAAGAACGTATGAACCTCAAATGCATTTAAGTCCTTATTCATTTAAGCGGGCACGCTGTCGTACAAAACTTTATTATTGGAGAATCCATCTTGTCAATTGACGCGTATACGGCGTCGGGCATTCACCCCGGGCTATTTTCACAAACAAGGAATTGGAAAAGTTTCGCGTCTCTAAGGAGTCCCTTTTTGAAAGATGCTTTTGTGAATTAAGATTGGACTGCGAGCGTGGGCACTCCCTGAAGGATGCCGGGAGTTTGCAATATCTTTAAGTAACATCGCTACTTCTAATGTTATTTGGTGACCACATTTGCATAATTCCTCTAGCGATAATGTATAAAAATGTTCTATTTTATTTCACGCGTTTTTAGGCTGCATGTAACATAAATCTTGGAGACCTGCTAGAAAGTCATATATATTGACCAGTAATACCCGGTTTTACAGTGACAAATAACCGATTTTGCGTTCCCCAATTGTATAATTACGGTATATGGGGTACACCACTTACGTTGCGTCGATAGTTCAATCTTATTTTGTTTACCTGTAAAAGAACAAAAACAAATATTAATATCACAGACATATTAAAATAAGCGTTACTTAAGTCAAATTGGTGCTATTGTTAGGTAGCAATAATAATTTTTTGACAAACAATAACCGACGTCAACAAAACGAAATTACCAATGTTGTATGAAAAACTAGAAAGTATACTCTTTCGGACTCGCGCACCGAGGGTTCCGTACAAACACTTTCCATCCCTAGGTGGTTAAGTTAAGTTTGCACCTGGTATGTATAGCGCCCCATATAAATTAGGTGCAAAGTTAGGTATTAAAAAAACTACTTACTAGATCTCGTTCAAAACAATTTTTGTTGGTAGTTTTTATAGTAATGTACATCATATGTTTTTTTTAGATTTTTTATTTTCTTATTTTAGAAGTTAGAGGGGGGGGGACCAACTTTTTTCCACTTTGGAAGCGACTGTGACGCAAACTATTCGGTTTAGAAAAAAAATATTTTGGAAACTTCGATATTATTTTTGAAGGCCTATCCATAGATACCCCACACGTATGTGTTTGATGAAAAAAAATTTTTTGAGTTTCAGTTCTAAGTATGGGGAGCCCCCAATATTTATTATGTTTTTTTAATTTTTGCATCAAAATCTTAATGCGGTTCACAGAATACATCTACCTACCAAGTTTCAACAGTATAGCTCTTATAGTTTCGGAAAAAAATGGCTGTGACATACGGACGGACAGACAGACAGACAGACAGACAGACAGACAGACAGACAGACAGACAGACAGACAGACAGACAGACAGACAGACAGACAGACATGACGAATCTATAAGGGTTCCGTTTTTTGCCATTTGGCTACGGAACCCTAAAAATACTATCCCAATCAGTTCAGCTGTTTTAGAGTAAGCGGTAATAATAAAAAGAAGAACCACCCCGATCACAGACTAACTGAGATCCAGAAGGGCTACTGCGATGTTCCCGCTTACCCAAATATACTTTGACAGGAGATCGAGAGGGACGGCACTACGACGGTCGAATTTTGAACATCGGAATAACCCTTCTGCTCAGTTAAAAACATCAAAATCAACACTAGTAACATTTGTCGATCAATATTCGATAGTCGGTGTAAGGGAGATTTTCCCCTTGAAACATTTGCGGAATTTGTTCAGAGAACTTTAATCAAATCAGTGCATCGCCGGAAGATTGACAGCTGTCAGCGGGAGGCCGGATTAAAACCGATTTACGTCCAATATTGAATCGGTCCTTTTGGCTTGGGTTATTTGGTTATATACCGGGACCTGTGATTGACTGGAGCCATGCCATTTCACATTGTGTTTGCTTGTCTTACCTATATTCAATTAAATTTGATCCATGTTTCCACACATACATGAAAAAAAAAACCCCGCCTAGGTTTTAACTTTTGTATGAAATTCCTTTACAGTTCTCTCGTTGTTTCACCCGAAACGTGATATTTCGAAGCCTGTTATAATTATAACGCACGTTATGACGATATTTCATTACATGTGTAAAAAAAAATCGCTACTAGCCAAATAAACGGATTCAGTGGATACTGACAAGGAGGCCACCCGATTACGTTGGCAACGTTGTACTTGATTTGTCCGTCCCTGGAAAAAGACCTAGAGGGAGACCTAAGACCACCTGGATTAATGTGTTGCTGACAGACATAAAAGAATGCGATGTTTCCGAAGACGACATCAGGGATAGGGCGAAGTGGAGGAGGAAGATAAGGAAGGCTGACCCCACCACCATGTGGGATACATAGTCGGGAAGAGAGAGAGTGGATACTGACAAATTTGTGTAGGCACACACAAATAATAAGAAATCAGATGCTCCTTCTTTTTAAAAGTCGTTTAATAATGGAGAATCTTTTCACAAATTCCATCGGTTAACAACAGCGTTTTTGCCCGTTTCTCAGACAGCTTGTCTGCAGTTTGATTTAAACCGCGCTCAGCCACCCCGCAACACGAAGGCTCTATTAAATTGTATGAAATATGAGAACAAATAAATATGAGTTGTGGAGAAAATTGGGGGCGCTTTACTTACGGGGTTTCTCGTTACATGGTAACGCCCTCGAGATGTTTGTATATAGAATGTTATATAAATATTTGATTATAACTGAGATTAAGCTATGTTTGCCAGTCTGATTCTATGAGCAATACCGAATGTGATTCGTCCTCGTTATGCGTCTTCCTGTAGACATCTCAAAGTTACAGGAGTCTTTGTATTTTAAGTATTGGTGGAATCTATAATGACCAAGTAGAAATTCTCTGATACTCACGACATGATGAACCTGAATAAGATATAGGTACCATTAATAACATTATGTAAGGCATTGTCTAAGGAAAACGGCTTTTTTTAGTCCCCGACGAAAAAAGAGGGGTGTTATAAGTTTAACATGTGTATATTTGTGTGTCTCTCTGTGACATCGTCCACCTTACAGATCATCCTTACAGGGATAAGTTCGCCCTTGTACACATGTATTGTTTTTGAGTTTTTGTCATCATTGTTTTTATGTGCAATAAAGTGTTTACATACATACATACATACATACATCGTATTACCTCCCAAACGGATGGACCGATTTGAATGCGTTTTTTTAAATCGAAAGATTAGTCCGTCGAGATTGTTCTTAGCTTTGTCTGGTGGATATAGGAACAGTAGTTTCCAAGATATTCAGTTTTGCCATTATTCAAGCTAAGTTTTCCAAATTTTGTAGTTATGTTCAGTTTTAGTAGCATTTACTATATCACTCATTGAATGAGGGTCATGATAACCAGCTACTTAAATTGTGTCATTGTTTTAAATTGTTAATTTAAGTTATTATACAATCTGTATGACGCAAAGACTAGTGTTGTGTACCGCTCGGTGTGAGAGGCGCCCTCGAACCTCGTCTCTATTATGTGGCCGTCACACGCAGCCTCACGCTCGAGCAGCCTCGGCCTAATCTCATCATTGATACATTTGACGCAATTACTCGCGTTGTGTACCGCCCGGTGTGAGTGGCGCCATTGAGTCTCATTCCTATTATGTGGCCGTCACACGCAGGCGCCCCACGCTCGAGCAGCCTCGGCCCAATCTCATCATTGATACATTTGATGCAATTACTCGCGTTGTGTACCGCCCGGTGTGAGTGGCGCCCTTGGGTCTCATTCCTATTATGTGGCCGTCACACGCAGCCCGCCCCACGCTCGAGCAGCCTCGGCCCAATCTCATCATTGATACATTTGATGCAATTACTCGCGTTGTGTACCGCCCGGTGTGAGTGGCGCCCTTGAGTCTCATTCCTATTATGTGGCCGTCACACGCAGCCCGCCCCACGCTCGAGCAGCCTCGGCGCAATCTCATCATTGATACATTTGACGCAATTACTCGCGTTGTGTACCGCCCGGTGTGAGTGGCGCCCTTGAGTCTCATTCCTATTATGTGGCCGTCACACGCAGCCCCACGCTCGAGCAGCCTCGGCCGAATCTCATCATTGATACATTTGACGAAATATGCTGGAAAATTAGATAATACACGACATATGCGAGAATAACCAATTTATCTGTAATATTATTTATTTTTGGCTTTTGCTTGTACAGTAAAGAAAACTGATACGCGTACCTTTTTAGCCAACTTCAAAAAACTGAGGTTTTCAGTTTGACCTGTATGTATGTTTGTCCGCGACTATCTCGCGTTTGGCTGAACCGATTTTGATGCGGTTTTTCCTTCCATGGGGTTTTCAGAAAAGTATTCGTTACACTTGAGAGAAAAACCTTCTCCCAAGTGTAACGAATACTTTTTATTGTCATTGTGACACGGGCGAAAAAGATAGGTCTTTCAATTTCCTTGACTGTAAATGTATATTACTCGTATTGTACGGTTTTACTTTTTCATGTAGTAGATAGGTTTCTTGATTGGTCTATGATTTATATTTGTATATTTCACAACACTATTACTAGCAATACGTCCTATTGCTCGCTGCTGTCGTTCAAACTTAACACATTCACTGCCAAGGAGCGTAGCCAAGGAACAAAGTTGTATGTCGGTGAACGCATATATGCAGTGCATGCGTTAATCAATATTATGACTCGTTATTTTGATTGTTACGATCAAAATAGAGTAGGTAGAGTAGTCATAAAGTAGCCGACAATTTTAGTATGCAATTTGACATACGCCAGTAGTATAAAGTCTTAGTCTAGGTCCTGGAGTAGCCCGGATGAGCAAGATGTCAATGTCAATCGACAATTTGAGACCTAGGTAACTACGCACTTCAGAAGGGTTACCGATATTCGAATTCGATAATCGTATAGTGCCGTCCCTCTCTATCTCCTGTCAAAGTATATTTGGGTGAGCGTGACAGGACGTATACTGTACGACGGTCGAATTTTGATTTAAATGACTCCTCTGGCGCTGAATGATAGTTAGGGCTATCCAACCTTGATACAGTTCATGTCTTCAAAAAATAAAGCATCGGAGTAGCCCTTCAGTTTCTTTAACCGTAGCTTCTCATTAATTTCGTTCAAACACAGTCGCTACAGTAACCTAATTAAGGTGAGGTCATGGCATTTTGAGATGTTTGACAGTTTTATTGGAATTGACAGTTTGACGTCCCCCTGCCTCACTCGGCCATTAGGGTGACGCCGCAAAACGACTTGCAGGGTATTTAACCCCCGACGTCAAAGAGGGGTGTTATAAGTTTAACATGTGTACCTGTGTGTCTGTCTATGGCATCGTAGCTTCCAAACGGATGGCCCAATTTGAGTGCGTTTTTTGTCCGTCGAGATGGTTAGCTCTTAGTTTTTTGGTGGAAATAGGAAATTTGTAGTTATGTTCAATTTTAGTAGCATTTTCTATATCACTCATTGAATGGAGGTTTCATGATGACCAGCTACTTGTGTCGGGGGTGTTTTAAATTTTTAATTTAGCTTATTTTTTTTAAGTTGAAATAATTTTGTTATTGTGTTGTTATTGACACCTAATTTTATATAAAAAAGACGAGTTTAAGAGGTTTCTTGAAGCGTTCCTCTTTAACTGCCATGTTTTTCTAAATGCATGTATGGATTCAGGCTTTTAAAAGTGCGACATTAATTTCCTAACTTAACTTTAACGTTGTTTTCAGTATATCGGAAACTAGCTTTTGCCCGCGACTACGTCCGCGTGGAACTTGGAAGTATGGAAGCAACCTTGTACAACACGATAGATATCCACCTAATCACCTTAATTAATAAAAGTTATTATTAAAAGCGCCTAAGCAAATGCAAGAGCAATTGTGCTTTTGGTCTAATCATTACATTTCCTACAGCGTCATCAATATTATCATGAATTACTTACTCACTTTTCAATCTTTTTAGGGATAATTTCCAGGATGAAAACTATCCTATGTCCATCCTCGGATCTTAAACTATTTCCATGCCAAATTTTATCAAAATCGATTCAGCGGTTTAAGCGTGAAGAGGTAACAGACAGACAGACACACTTTCGCATTTATAATATTAGTATGGATTTAGATGTGTCTTATAAGTTCTACCATAGCTAGACAGGCCATAGCTTATGACGGAATCGGCTAGCGCCATATAAAGCAATCTTAAAGCGCCATATAAAGTACTAGCTGTGCCCCGCGGTGTTACCCGCTCATCCCACGGGAACACTAATTTTTTTCGGGATGAAAAGTATCCTATGTCCTTTCCCGGGTCTCAAACTATCTCCATACCGAATTTCATCTAAATCGGTTCAGCGGTTTAAGCGTGAAGAGGTAACAGACAGACAGACAGACAGACAGACAGACAGACTTTCGCATTTATAATATTAGTATGGATAGTATGGATTATGTTTTTATGCAGGTGAACCTATTTTCCACGGTAAAGGAGCATTTTCCAAGACAGCAGAAAAGTAAGAGAAGATAAGAAGATTTAATTTACTAAGTCCTTGCAGCGAATATTTATATTTCACCTTTTCCTTGAATACTTACATACATTTTAAAAGCATAATGCCGCTAAGTATGACAAACGGCTTGCAACTCGGAAAATGAATGTGGATTTTATTTTCTAAACCGTGTCACGCTTCGTAAGTAGGTGTAAATGTACAAAAATGGCGTTTATCACTCCTGTTCTGTAACCAGATCCCTTTTCGGATGAACGGCTTGGTTTCCTGGCTAATATCAGCCATCTTCGAGGTTGATTTTGGCCGACCGATTCAACGAATTCAACTCTTTATTTTTTTAGCGCAGTATTTGCCCGTTATAAAATATGATTTGTGACCACACCCGTCAAAATCAAACTTACTTGTATCATTTGCACGTTTCTTATATTAAGCACGATACCATGTTTATACACGTTTACCCCTATTTATTAAAAGTACCTACATCTTGCTTTTTTATTGTTATTATTACTGAATTTATTCTTAATTCTGTTTTAGTATTGCTGTTTTTTTTCTCTGTTTCATTATATTTCTTTGTGTTTCTGTGTATGCCGTGCAAATGTTTTGTTGTAGTACAGTCGCCATCAGATATATCGTAGCATGTAAGCTATTCATAAATATCTGAACACGACTCTTATTGACTGGGCGTTACAGTACATGTTTACATATTTATGAACGCCTTATATGCTGCAATATATCTAATGGCGACTGTACTGTTTATACGCATGTTATATTGAACAAATAAATAAATAATTATCGAACGAATGAGTACCAATGAGAACTACTAAGGCTGCCTGAAAACTGGATCAGAGCGGAGATGTGTAATATGGACCAATCGCATTCATCAGATTTAAATGTACTTTTTTCAGGCTTCACAAAGACGTAGCCTGATTGGTTCATTTTCTCCGCTCCGTTTACAGTGGAGAGTCAGACTAAGGGTGCGTTCCCACTGGCACGGAGCTTGGCGATGGAGTAGATCGTGTTACACCGGTCACACTGGTCACAGTAATCACGGCGCCTTGATTACTGTCAGATTTCATGTCAGTGAACCATGGGCCTAATGTCTCAACTACAATACAACGTCAACGTGACAAAGTTGCCGCGCCGGTGTACGCGTAGCAGTCCCTGATGAAGATCTCTATACTAGTTTGAAACATGTCGGACCGTTCCTGACAATTCTCGTGAGTGTATACCGCTTAAGCCCCTTCGTATGTAATTTCAAAAATTTGGCAATTAAATTGAAGATCAATGATACCAAATGGCGTATTTCGTATGTTTACATAGGCTTTAAATACGTTGCACTGATCAGTGCTTCAACATACCGAGGGTTAATATAATTAGTAGATAGTTATTAAATGTACATCATTATAGCTAAAAGAGTAACGTCGTGTTACACAAGCTAAGTAGGTTACTGAGCTCTATTTCACATTTTCCGACGAACTGTTTCAATACGTTTAATTAAAATTAACGTTAATGAGCATTCATGCAACTGTAGTCATTAATTAAGTAAATTATAGTGACTGTATAACTACAAACTAGTTTATTTCCTCTTCCAACCCAATCCTCAACAAATACAAACTTATTAAACAAACAGCGACATACAATTACTTATGTATAACCGAATGTCTCCACGAAAGAACCCTTTTCGGATATTCGAATTGAGTTTCCTTTGTGTACCCATCCATTATTCCATAAATAGGCCACTTGCTTTCGTAATCACCTACGCGGGATGGTTTTGACAGGCTATCTCCATACACTTGAATATAGTGAGGCTTGTCTCTGTAGTAAATTCTCGCAACTTGTGACCTTCTGCGGAAGGTTTTACATACGGCGGCTTGGCGGGCGCTCATTTCTTTATCTTAGACAAAGTGTCATGTTCCAGGTTCAGTAAAAACGCCTGGCGTTGATATATATGCGTATAGAAAGGTAAACTTGATATATGTGATTTTGGTATTATACGTATAACTACATAGTTCGAAGTAGCCGCTACGCTTCGCTAGTTAGGATTTTATTTCATCGCCCATGTTAGAAACGTATCTATCTAGCATATTTAGGGGGATAAAATAGTTTGTAATATGTTCATCCTTTATAATATGCCCCGCGCCCATACCTCCCCCAACGGACCCCAACATTTTGGCAGGACTCGTAGATCTTTTTCATTTCTAGTGCCAAGATAAAGTTATAAAACAAAGTGTCCTCGATATACTTACCTATTTTGCCGCCAAACTGCCATACATATTTAGTCATATTTCACCTGTAGTACGTACTGTATAAACTAGTCGGGTCCATATAAACTCACATAAAACTTATTCTTATCTTATTCATAATCGTAATTATCGTTAGTCATAATTTTCGTACTCATCCATACTAATATTATAAATGCGAAAGTGTATCTTTCTGTCTGTTAACTCATCACGCTTAAACCGCTGAATCGATTTTGATGAAATTTGGCATGGAGATAGTTTAAGATCCGAGGAAGGACATATGATAGTTTTCATCCTGGAAATTATCCCTAAAGAGATTGAAAAGTGAGTAAGTAATTCATGATGACATTGATGTCCCTGTAGGCAATGTAATGATTAGACCAAAAGCACAATTGCTCTTACATTTGCTTAGGCGCTTTTAATAATCCCTTTTATTAATTAAGGTGATTAGGTGGATATCTATCGTGTTGTACGAGGTTGCTTCCATACTTCCAAGTTCCACGCGGACGTTGTCGCGGGCAAAAGCTAGTAATTTCAACTTTTCTCTACAAAAATTTTTTTTTTGGATTTTTTAAATACAAATTTAACCTAACCTGACCTAAGCTACCTAATGGTTTTTAGTCTCAAAACCCATGGGTTATAATTGTACATGTACAATTAATAATTTTAGAGTTATAACTAATGATTTTATGACAAACAATACGTTATAACAATAAATGGTTATTTGAAAAAAATGGCTCCCAGTCTAGTCATTAAGTTTCCCGATGGCAACTTTTATGCGCTATATCTGTTCGGAACCCCAACAAAAAGGCACCAGGTGTGAAGCGCCGGCACGAGCGTAAAATCATGCCTCGCTGACTTTCCTGACAATATGGCGTCCAGGCCGTGACCGTTTACTGTTTGACCGGTACTTTACCGGAATATTGTGCCGAATAGTTCCTACCTACCAAAACATAGCTTGATTATAAATGATTTCTCGAGCGTGTGATGTGAGGACTGATGACACAAATGAACATGATATGAAGCGTGAAAACGGTTGAGAATCAAATGTAATTGTACACTGTAGCTTTCAGGAAACAATGTCGTAGAAATAGTACATTACTGCAGACGGCGGGAAAGAAGGGCTTGCCGGGTGAGTAGGTATTGATGATAATTATAGTAAGATACGAAGCCGGCAAGCCCTTTTCACTTCTAAGGCATGTATAGTGCTTTTCTCAAACATATGCAATTAAATAAAAAAAATACACGACTCAAAAAAATAATTTAGATGTTTAGATATATGGGCATGCCTGTTCATGAACACAGACGCCATGTTTAAAAATATACTTCCCGGCCTTGGCCTTCAATTTTGTATGAAATTCCTTTACAATTCTCTCGAGTTGTTCCGAACGAAACGTGACACTTCGAAGCTTGTTATAACGCACGTTATGACGATATTTCATTGCATGTTTGAGAAAAAAATATTGACTTACTTCACTTAAAGATCGCTAAAGCAGCATTGAGGTAGAAACCCTAAAAACCCTACGAATAAAATAAATTTGAGTTACCGAGTCGCCTAAAATACCTTCACTGCTTTGGCATTAGGCGAAAGTATACAAAGTTTATGATCAAAAGACTTATATCGTTTGATGTCGTCCTTTGTGTCATATCGAATACGCAACATTTTCTTAGAAAATATTGCCTCAACTTCTACTCCAAGAGTGCTACATTAGGTTATATTATACCCTACCTTCTTGTGTATATGTTTACAGGGTGGAACAAAATGGGGGGATTTCTTAAAAGCATGGTGCATCTAAGTGACGTAAAATCAACTTATAAACATTAGAGCCTGAGTTGAAAAAAAAAAAATATTTAAACATTTCAATATCAGTGTCAACCGTATCGCTGCAACGTTACTTATAGGTAAAATTCAGGATCGTTGTAACCCCAGCATTTCATTACGAAATTTAGACGGATATAACATCATTGTTGAAACATGCTTTTCAATTTAATGTTTAAAAAGATTTATCGCAAAAACGGTTACGAATATCAACATAGTTTATTTGACAAAAGTATCTGGGGGCACGGTAGTGCCCCCGCCAAGACGAGCAAAAAAGAAGCGGGGCACTACCTACCTTTTCTCGAACCGTTTCGTCTAATTTTCAAACCCTCATAGCTTTGGCCCAGTTAACACCAGAGCGCCCAAATTCACAGGTTAAGATGCTGTTAAGAAAAATATAAAATGTACTTAATTTCATTGATCTAGCTTTTATACTTTAGGTTTTATTGGTACCTAAAATATGCCGATTTTGCCACTCATGTATATATACACTGACGTATCAAAACCTCTCGGGTACTTCCCGATGACCTAGAAAGCTGAAATTTGGTATGTAAGCTAGTATTAGTACACAAACAATAGAATAATTCTGAAACTTGGAACTTTTACCCCCCAACCCCTTAAACTAGGGTATGAAAGTTTGTATGAGACTTTCGCAAATTTTGATACTAGAGGTCTGAAAATTTTTACCTATTGGCACAGAAGACACTACAGAAGCCGCACTCTTCTGTCATTTGCCGCTTTTGCAAAGTCTACTCGTATCTGATTGGCCATTTTAATGAAGTACGACGCTGTTGGTTGTAGCTTCTGTGGGGCGTGTCATACTCCTAGGGTTGAATACATTAGCAAAAGGGAAACAACTTCTCTGTGTTTCTACTTATTTTAAAAACTACTTTTAACAAAATATGTTCAAAATAAGTTAAATAAGACGGGACTAGCTCGATCTTTATAATGATGGGCTCTATTTGATTTTTGGATTGGTTTAACGTAAACATGTGCGGTTTTTGTTTTCAAATTATAAAGCAGAACGAAAAACACATTTATCTACGTTGAACCAGTTCTGAGATCCAGTAGGCACTTCCATGATCTATCATCAGGTAAATTTTATGATACTGGGCCTTAATGTTCATTGTGGTGAATTGAAATGTGAAAACCGCTCATATCCGCGTTGAACCAATCTTGACGTCCAGTCCATATTTCCAGGGTCCATCATCAGGTTAATTTTATGATACTGGCTGTAAATGTTCAGAAAAGTGACCAGAAAAACGAAAACCACACTTGTCTACGTTAAACCAGTCCCGAGATCTAGTAGGCAAGTGCCCCATTATCAGACCATGACTTAATGTCAATGGGAGTAACCGTATTCTCTTTCTAATATTAATAAATGAAAATTGATTTACACTTTACGGTGATAATTGGTGATCTTACGTACAAAACGATTCAATGTAGCGAACACTGACTCTCTTCCTTTTAAAGTCGGTTAAAAATAGAAATAAATCATAATAACATATAAATAATAAAAATATAATCGATGCATTGTCTTCGCTTCAAACGTGCCGACCCTAGCCGAATAAAGGTGGAGTGATGGGCGGGCCGGGGCACAATTGTGAACCGAAATTAATAGGTACAATTTTTGACACTTGGCGCAGAGTGAAACCCCCTTGCTATTGGGCTCATTGTTATAAATAAAATACACATTCTAGGATTTTTAAAAAACCCACCCCCAGCCTTAAAATAAGGGGATGAAAGTTTGTATGGGCTTTCCATAATGGGGGATAAAAGTTTATATATATATATGGGGCTAAACGTAAGTATTTCTTAAATACACAATTATTATTACTACTTACTTAGAAACACTTCAGCACAAAAAAACATATGAATTAAAAATTACCTTACAAAAAGAAATGAGATCCCACCAAAAACATTTCATGTAAAATTGGCGGCCAAGACTCACATGCTCATAACGCTTTCGCTGTAAAAAAGTGGTCAGATCCCTCGAAAAGCCAAGCCCCTAACCCCTGAGTTTACTAATCCTACACCTTGGCTTCAAAAGTATGGCTTGGCCGTTTCATAAAGTACCGTAAATAAGTTTAACGGACTGTCCGGCCTATATGGTAAGGAATTAAGTTTAATATATTTTATCATGAAGACATAAACTTAATTTCTTGATACCGTATGGGCCAGACGGTTCGTTGGACTTATTTAAGTTACTCTATGAAACGGCCAAGCCATATTTTTGAAGCCAAGGTGTAGGATTAGGGTGCGTCCCATGAGATATAACTACATAATATATAATTTCATATTAATAACGTTCACAAGATATAATGAACTTTTGCTATAACATCAAAATCAATATTTTTATTAGGAATAACGGTCAATTAGCATAATACTCATGTTGTAGAATATTTTTTTATATAACACTCAAATACTCTAAATTCAGTTGATATAACATACATAACCTATATCGATCATAGTATATACTTTCTTTTAGTATAATGATTAGAAAACATAATAGCGTATGATATACTAAATAGGTTACAACTGCTACCCCTATGCCCCTAAAATGGAACATGGGTCAAAAACCGAAAACTGTAGGTTAGGTTAGGTTTGTTTTATGACCATGGATAGCGGAGCGAGCAAAGCGAGCGGAGCGTCAAAATGCTTGCTTGCATTGAGGTACCTACATTAAAATTTAACAGCGAACTATTGCATACGACATACGTATGTTCACAATTGATAATGGGTGATGAAATTCTGGCAAGTAAGAGTATAACCGTTTGGAAGAACTGTGATAAAATAGAATATGGGTCAAAAACCGAAAACTGTAGGTTAGGTTAGGTTTGTTTTATGACCATGGATAGCGGAGCGAGCGAAGCGAGCGGAGCGTCAAAATGCTTCCTTGCATGGAGGTATATTAAAATTTAACAGCGAACTATTGCATAAGTATGTACACAATGATAATGGCAGATGAAATTCTGGCGAATACGAGTGTACCGTTTGGAAGAACTGCGACAAAATGGAATATGGGTCAAAAACCGAAAACTGTAGGTTAGGTTAGGTTTGTTTTATGACCATGGATAGCGGAGTGAGCGAAGCGAGCGGAGCGGTAAAATGCTTGCTTGCATGGAGGTACATAATTATATTAAAATTTTACAGCGAACTATAGCATAAGTATGTACACGTAGGATTAGTAAACTCAGGGCTTAGGGGCTTGGCTTTTCGAGGGATCTGACCACTTTTTTACAGCGAAAGCGTTATGAGCATGTGAGTCTTGGCCGCCAATTTTACATGAAATGTTTTTGGTGGGATCTCATTTCTTTTTGTAAGGTAATTTTTAATTTATATGTTTTTTTGTGCTGAAGTGTTTCTAAGTAAGTAGTAATAATAATTGTGTATTTAAGAAATACTTACGTTTAGCCCCATATATATATATAAACTTTTATCCCCCATTATGGAAAGCCCATACAAACTTTCATCCCCTTATTTTAAGTCTGGGGGTGGGTTTTTTAAAAATCCTAGAATGTGTATTTTATTTATAACAATGAGCCCAATAGCAAGGGGGTTTCACTCTGCGCCAAGTGTCAAAAATTGTACCTATTAATTTCGGTTCACAATTGTGCCCCGGCCCGCCCATCACTCCACCTTTATTCGGCTAGGGTCGGCACGTTTGAAGCGAAGACAATGCATCGATTATATTTTTATTATTTATATGTTATTATGATTTATTTCTATTTTTAACCGACTTTAAAAGGAAGAGAGTCAGTGTTCGCTACATTGAATCGTTTTGTACGTAAGATCACCAATTATCACCGTAAAGTGTAAAAAGTATGGCTTGGCCGTTTCATAAAGTACCGTAAATAAGTTTAACGGACTGTCCGGCCTATATGGTAAGGAATTAAGTTTAATATATTTTATCATGAAGACATAAACTTAATTTCTTGATACCGTATGGGCCAGACGGTTCGTTGGACTTATTTAAGTTACTCTATGAAACGGCCAAGCCATACTTTTGAAGCCAAGGTGTAGGATTAGTAAACTCAGGGCTTAGGGGCTTGGCTTTTCGAGGGATCTGACCACTTTTTTACAGCGAAAGCGTTATGAGCATGTGAGTCTTGGCCGCCAATTTTACATGAAATGTTTTTGGTGGTTGTATTGAGGCAAAAAAAAACCTTTTCCTCCCTCGTTCTGTTCCACCCTGTATTTGTATATGTATGTATATAATGGGGTGCGTCCCATGAGATATAACTACATAATATATAATTTCATATTAATAACGTTCACAAGATATAATGAACTTTTGCTATAACATCAAAATCAATATTTTTATTAGGAATAACGGTCAATTAGCATAATACTCATGTTGTAGAATATTTTTTTATATAACACTCAAATACTCTAAATTCAGTTGATATAACATACATAACCTATATCGATCATAGTATATACTTTCTTTTAGTATAATGATTAGAAAATATAATAGCGTATGATATACTAAATAGGTTAAAACTGCTACCCCTATGCCCCTAAAATGGAACATGGGTCAAAAACCGAAAACTGTAGGTTAGGTTAGGTTTGTTTTATGACCATGGATAGCGGAGCGAGCAAAGCGAGCGGAACGTCAAAATGCTTGCTTGCATGGAGGTACCTACATTAAAATTTAACAGCGAACTATTGCATACGACATACGTATGTTCACAATTGATAATGGCTGATGAAATTCTGGCGAATACGAGTATACCGTTTGGAAGAACTGCGACAAAATGGAATATGGGTCAAAAACCGAAAACTGTAGGTTAGGTTAGGTTTGTTTTATGACCATGGATAGCGTAGTGAGCGAAGCGAGCGGAGCGTTAAAATGCTTGCTTGCATGGAGGTACATAATTATATTAAAATTTTACAGCGAACTATTGCATAAGTATGTACACAATTGATGTGCAGACGGTTATTCTATACGAGCATTATGCATTTTGGTGTTAGATGTATTGAGTAATATACATTATAAATCTGAGATATTATGAACGTTATACGTTATGATCGTTATATATAAAGATATTATACTTAAATAACGTTATACTTAACAAAAATAGATATTTTGATGTTATATCCAACGTTCGTTATACACCTTGAACGGTATACAAAACAAGCTTATACAATATGAGCGTATATAATATGAATATTATAGCATAAGTTTTTATATCTTATATTACTTACCCATATAATGACTGTCTGCCGCAAACTTGCATTACGCCGGGAGAATCTTCACCTTAATGCGTCCAAATTCGCCCCAGACTTACAAATGTCTGGATACGTTCCAAGTTTGCGGGAGCTTTTCGCTTTCTTTAGAAAGTTTAATACGTACCTATCCATAATGGATGTAAGCAGGTAAATAGGTGAGCTGGCCCGCAAATTCGTTTTCAAGTGACGTGAAAGCCGAGTTTTCCAATACTCTTCTTTTTTCCTGTGTTTGTGTTCTTCTTTCGCGATATCTTTTTCATTTTTAATATCCTACTCATGCTGTAGTATATGTAGTGTGTAGAGTAAAACACACATTCTCTTGTTACCTCTATATTATTATGTATTCATGAAACCTAGTGTTAGTAATAAATCATACTTAGAATCAAACACTAATATGTACCTTTCAACGTCCATCCTGACATTGTTTATGTTATCACTTATTTATTATGTGAAGCACGTTTAAGTATGTCTTTCCAAACACTAGGTAGGTAGTTGAGCAAGCTAAGGATAGCATAAATAAATACGAAACACCTTAGGGGGCTTGTGCACAAATCACGCGAGGTTCGATAGCGGGGCGGGGGCCCCACGAAATAATAACAAAGAACTTCACCAAATATCACCAAGGGGGGCAGGGGTCAAAAAGTAGCCGAAAAACCTCGCGTGATTTGTGTACATCCCCTTAATCAACAGAGCTCATTATCTTACGCTCTCCATTTGATTACTCCGCTAATTACTGTCACTTGTTAAGTACCTATTCACGCGCCGTTTTCCCACCTGTGAAATATTTATGCTCACCGTAGCTGTTTTCCTTAGGATCTTGCAGTATATAAATAGGTTAGTACACGTACAGTAAGAGTCCCTGCTGTCGCGGGCTAATGTTCCCTAATGGACCCAATTTGCCGTGTTTTGCCGTCGTTTTGGCTGTTTGAGCCCGGTTTAGTCTCATATTGAATGAAAGAATGAATGTATGAATGAATGAATGAATGAGTGAATGAATGAATGAATGAATGAATGAACTAATGAATGAATGAATGAATGAATGAATGAATGAATGAATGAATGAATGAATGAATGAATGAACGAACGCATAAATGAATGAATGAATGAATGAATGAATGAATGAATGAATGAATGAATGAAGGAATGAATGAATGAATGAATGAATGAATGAACGAATAAATGAATGAATGAATGAGTGAATGAATGAATGAATGAATGAACGAGTGCATTGTTTATTAATCACATACAAGAAATTGTAACATTACAGGATAAACCTAAGTCATTACAAGTTCCTTAACTACTATATCTTATAAACTATATTACATCATCATTACATACGAGTATTAACATTAACTATATTACCACAAACCATGAATACAAAGATCAAAGCTTAAAGAAAAATTGCTCGCTTGCTCGTTGGAGCGAGGGTAGCGAAGTGGCTAACGCGCTGGACCGGTAATCCATAGGTACCGGGTTCGATTTCCGGTCCCTTCCACCAGGTAGCTCCTTTTTCAATTTTTCTTTAAACTTTGATCTTTGTATTCATGGTTTAAATAAAAATTGTGGTGTACCCACATTAAAAAATGAGACTTTACATGTTTCATAAATTTATATATTACCACAAATTTAATTATAAATTGAGTTACCTATAACATTGTATAACCTTAAATAATTATTAAATCATTTATGTATATTATTATTAGTGACAGATCATTGAATTAATTAGTTAATTATTAGTAAGACTCTCGCACAATTTTAAGCATTCTCTTTCAACTATCGTCCATCCATCCGCAAACAAATCGCAGGAGCATTCCACCACATCCAGCCTGTTAAGGGCGTGTAGAGCGCGGCACACGGGAGAGTTGCGGCGCGAGAGCGTGCGCGCGGCGGGCACGGCAAAGAGACGCAGGCGGCCCGCACGGAACTTCGTGCGCCCGTCCGGGACAAACAGGCGACACGCCTCTCCAACTAGGACAGGGCAATCGAGGCGGCCACGTAAAATGTGGAGGACGGTCATTATTTGTCAAAACAGTCTACGCGTCGCGAGGGAGCTATCCAAGAATGCCCTGCAGGTAGGCGGTGGGGTACAAAAATGGGTAATAGCCGCCTAATTTACTAAAAAGGAAGCGCAGGAAGCGTTTTTGAAATTTTTCCACCATTAACACATAGGTCGATTCATGTGGATTCCATACGCACGCACTAGCTTTTAGTTTTGATCGTACAAGAGCAGAGTAGAGTAATTTGATGGCTCCTATATGCGTGAAATCTTTGCAATTACGGATAACAAAACCCAAACGTTTAAACCCTTCTACTGCTAGTGCGCGCATGTGATCGTGGAACGTGAGGCTAGGATCGAAAACCACCCCCAGATCCTTCATAGACTGAGTGCGGGAGAGAGCCTGTTTATCAATCTCATATTGCGCAAGTATGGGTCGCCTAGATCGCGTGAAACTCATAACGTAGCATTTAGAGGCATTAAGATAGAGACGATTTTCAATACTCCATCGGTGAATTTCGTCTAGATTGCACTGCATTCCAAGGCAATCCGATGGGTTCCTGATATCCACCACTAACTTGAGATCATCTGCATACATCAAGGGTTTTCCTACTTTAAGATAATCAGTCAAATCATTAACCATTATCGTGAATAGGAAAGGTCCAAGGAGCGATCCCTGACTTACACCAGATTTTGTGTGGTACATATCTGAGTCATAGCATCCAAGGCGAACGAACTGTCTGCGATCCCCCAAGTAACTGGCGAACAACCGTAGAAGTGATGGCGAAAAGCCTACAAGAGAGAGCTTTCGAAGTAGTATATCGTTATCGACTTGGTCAAAAGCTTTCATGAAATCTAGATATACTACATCGACCTGGTACCCCTCATCGAGTCTTTTCGCAATATGATCCACAAGTGAAAGGAGATTGGTATTTACAGAGCGGCCTCTTCTAAATCCGTGCTGCGCATCGTCTAGATAAGGCTCGACTTGTTTATAAATTTTTGCATGCAGCACACTCTCAAATACCTTTGCGAAAGAGCTTAAAACAGCTATAGGACGATGGTTTTCGGCTTTCGTTTTTTCCCCAGACTTCAAGATTGGTGTCACTCTTGAAATTTACATTACTCTTCTTATTAACTATCAACTTAACCAGAGACACTTAGTTTGAGTCTTGTAAATGCACAGGTAAGTTCCAATAATGTTTAAATGTTAAATGGAAAGCATAAAACATAAATATTACTTAAAACTGAATATAATTCGACAGACTGTATGCTTGTAATGTACCTAACTATAGGAAATGAAAGATTGCAATCGCCAAGCAGCCAATGTCCCAAAGACGCCATTTTCCCACAATTCCCACCTCCTCGTGTCACTATTGAGACGTCGGACGCGTCGGAAGGTCCCCAGCACTCCATTTCCCGGTGTCCGGGAGACGTGGGTTCGAATAAAAACGAACAGCACTAAGGAATTGCCGTGACAGCAAAAGGCGGCACTCACATTTTCTCGAAGATCAAATAAATGTTAGGAAATGTTGGATAGGGTTTGGTTCTCTATGGTTGTTATTTGTGCGGGAATTTTGTTGATTGTGTACGTTTATTTATGTGTTAGAGTGAAGAAAGTTTTCCGAAGCTACTTATTTGGACCATTTTTTCTGAAGTTGTACAACCCACTTTTTTTTTTTCGATATTTTGGGTATTTTATACTCAGAATCACGAGCTCTTTTGATCTAATTAGGAGAAAAAAAGTGTTCCAATATATTCATACATGTACAACTCTAGAAAAAATGGCCCATATATAAGTTTATTTATATATAAACTTATAACACACGGTGTAGTGTGTATAATAGATATATACTCGGACTAATCATAGAGAAACAAGAATCCAAAAAAAAAAAAGAACGCACAAACTTGTGGCCAATTTTGGGTTGCAACGTAATTTATGAATTATATTTATAAACGTATATAAAGCGAAACAATTAAATATTTATGGTTCAGTCAGACAGGGTTCGAACCTGCGTTTCCAACGGTTTCGGGCCAACACGATTCACAACATAATTTGAGACGATGTTACCGATTATATAGTCTGAATCTTTACGGTAGATGGCGCTACGATGTCATCCTAAGGCATGCAGAAGCAACTGGTTGAAAAATTCAATGGCTTCGCATCAGGTTCAGTGGTCCAATAGGTAGGACGCCCGTGTTGGCCCGGAAAGCCGTTGGAAATGCAGGTTCGAACCATTAATGTTTAAATTTTTCGCTTCATTGTAAACATAACTTTTAATAAGTATCAACCATACGTAGTTTGCGAGCGCTGTATATGTGACGTTTTTAACCAATAGGGGGGCCCTTTTGTCGCTCGTTAATGGAGTCGAAAATTGGTTTCTTGCATCTTTAAAATTATTATATAAATAACCTGTCAATGCGTTCTTATGATTGAAAACGCTACATTTGTAGCCATTTGAAGGAGGCAAGGGAGTATTTAGTAGTACAGGTTTTGAGTATCTGCCTTTTGCCCTTTTTGTTATCAATAAATTCCGTCGGTATCCTTGTAAACAAATAAATTATTCAAATATTATTTTCGTCCGACTGACCCTAATAGGTAGGCTGTGTCTAATACAGCTGACCTACTTATATTTGCGCAGAATTGGAATGTTTCCAATAATTTAGCAATTTTGGTGGCATCGGGTGAAAGCAGGACTGCATTGTGAACGTTTGTGGTCATATACAGATGCGATGCTGCTAGGCGACATCGTTGATGTAACGTTTACAAAGTACCACATACAAATGTAAACACATTATAAAAACCTAACCTAATATATACAGCGTGTATATTTGATACAACCGCATATTGTAACCAGACGGAGATTTTAGTGCTATAATCTGATATTTATAACAATTATTAACTAACTTAACTAACGTTAACTACCATAGCGTAATTTTTTTTTGAAAAATTTTGAGCACCAATGTATGGCGTAGTTATTACTAGTGACAGTTGTGACATCACGATGTTATGTGTCAACAAACAACAACAAACAAGTACATTGCTTGCTGATTTATTTTATATGGAAAAAAAATGTTCGATTTTTTTATAATTTATGGATAAATATATTAATAACTGCCTATACTAAGCCCCCGTAAAGTATGCGGTCATATCAAATATACACACTGAATACTCACCACACTACCCAAAGGTTGCCTGGAAGAGATCGTTTTTAGCGATAAGACCGCCTGTTGTTTATAAATTGTATTTGTTTTGTTTCCTTTTGTAAACTTTTTTTGGTGTGCAATAAAGTATTGTTGTATTGTATTATTTTTTTTTTACGTGGTAATACCACATTTTTATTTTTATAAATAATGACACAAAGGTAATATGAATCGATAAAAAGATTCTATACAAATATTTAGAACAGCGCCATCTCTCTCGCAGTCTTCACACTTGCTGTAAAGCAATGGGGATTGGGGATCGTGTGTGTAAAACGCACATCCTAGGGTATGGCTAATGCGCATAAGCATTTCAAAAACATATATGACGCAGAGGGCGCTCCAGTAGCGTAAATAATTAAGGGATGAAAGATTTGGTGTGATTGACGTAGCGATCGGATAGCTCAGTTGGGAGAGCAATGCGCCGGAAACGCAGAGGTCGCGGGTTCAAACCCCGCTTCGATTGTAGTAGATCGCATTCAATTTTTCTTTCTTAATTTACCTTTGTGTCATTATTAATTATTATAATTAAGTCCAGAAAGGATGCGACACAGATTCGCATAACGATGGCACTCTCGGGTACAATTAAAATAAATCATTTGTCGATTACTGAAATTTGCGCATCATGCTATATTCGGTGAGAAAGTCACAACCCATTGTTATGATACTGTGCGATAATTTAAAGTATAATTTTATTTATTTCTTTCTCATTGAGTTATGGAAGTCTATTTTAAGAGCTAGCTTAATTGAGTTATGGAAGTCTATTTTAGTAGCTAATTTTATAAAATGAAATGAAATAATTTATTCAGTAAGTAGGCCACAGGGCACTTTTACAAGTCAGATTGTGAATCTACCGGCATTTCCCAAAAGGAAACCGCTGTTGAGAAGACAGCCGAAAGAAACAACGATTTTGTTATCGATACCTATGCTCAACGAGTCGGGCAAAAGCCGTTGTCAACTTTTATTGCAGACAGACAAAAACAGCAAAAAGTTTAGTGAGTGAAGTTAAAGTCATATTATCTAGAAGGAAGTTTGGGATCTGTGTGGTTGTTTCGTAATTTCGACGTCAAAGTTAGACGAGGACAGTCGGAGACAGCATGTTGTTATTTATAACAAAATATATTTTATAATACCATAAGTGGAACTCGAACCTAGGTATTCGTAGTTATCTTCGGGCTTACATACTTACACCTAAAAAAAAATGCTTAACTAGTTTAACTACTTAAGAAATAGCCAAATTCTGCTTGATAATAACCAAAATTATGCTAATTTTCTGATAGTTATTTTATTAGTTTATTCAGTTTTCTGATTTATGTAACTAGCAGCTATCATTTGAACTACTGTTAACTAATATTTTTTATTTAGTGTAAACGAGGTAAATTTAAGAATTTATTTAACACATTCACTGCCAGCAACGCATATTTATATGCGTTCACCTTCATACAAGTTTGTTCCTAGGCCATGCCCCTGACAGTGAATTGAATGCGTTAAAATAGATGTACCTACTATGCTATGTAAAGATGACAGATTAAAAATGAGTATTTTTAAATATATATGCCATTTCCTCGCGACAAAACGGCAGGATGGATTTGAAATATTATTGGTACATTGTTATAGGGTAACTTTTATCTAACTTCGGAGAAGCAACAAACAGTTATGACTTTTTTATTTTTTTATTAAAGCGGTAAAGTCTGCTAACGTAAACCAAATGTAACGAAAAAAAGCCGTTGGAAACGCAGGTTCGAAACCTGTCCGAACCATTAAATTTTTAAATTTTTCGCTTCATTTTAAACATAGAGTTATGACTCTTACCGCAAAGTAGCGGGCGCCATCTATTTGCATAACACTTATGTATATTTCCGCAAACTTTACCGCCGCACCAGCAGAATATTGCTCGGCGAAGCGGCACTAATTAACTCACTAGAATATATTTGCTGTGCAAGCATCATTGGACTGCCGTTAGTCTGCTTGGAAATGAGATATTTATTAAAGTCAGAGGCTAAATAAAGGTGCTTTTCTCCGGCGAAGCATGACAGGACAAACCCGACCTGGGTTTCGGCCATGCGGGCTTGCAATAGTTATTAAAAGAGAATTTTGATAAAAATTAAAAGGTAATTCGCCTCATTTTTGCCGATGGAAATGAACATTATATGCTTCGTCGTCGTGAAAACGGGGTGATTCGTCAAGATCGGCAAGGCGACAAGGTGTATACATGGAACCTAAAAATTCTGCGTAAAGATAGTTTTCCTTTATTTCATTTCAAAATTCGCAGTGAGCAGCAAAATAAGTCTCATGTATTGTCAATTTCTTCATTATCTTCGCTTCGAATCGAAATAAAATAATTAATTAAAACTTTCAAGTCGAGCGCGAAGCAAACACTGCCGTACCATCCTTTACTGGAACCAGTTCGCCGCATTTTCAGGCCCCGATTTAAGCACTTCTGGATTAGACCAGAACGCAGAAATTTTCGTCATCCAGTAAGCTATAATCACATACTTAAAATCCAAAATTTCAAGTCTGTAGGTCATTTAGTTCCGAAGTTAAGCGAAAGCAAAGTTTCGCATTTATGACACTCACTCACTCACTCATGATCATCACTAAAGAACTAGTACTTCCCATAAATTCAGAGACCTGAAATTTGGTACAGAGTTAGGGTTTAATGGCCACATAAAGCGAAAACTATAAAAATTGGCCAAGTGCGAGTCCGACTCGCGCATGAAGGGTTCCGTACCATAAAACAAGTTTGTTGTATGGGAGCCCTTTAATATTTATTTTATTTTATTTTTAGTATTTATTGTTATAGCGGCAATAAAAATAGATCGTCTGTGAAAATTTCAACTGTCTAGCTATCACCGTTCTTGATATACAGCCTGGTGACAGACGGACGGACGGACGGACGGACAGCGAAGTCTCAGTAATAGGGTCTCGTTTTTACCCTTTGGGTACGGAACCCTAAAAACTAGGATAATCGAAGATCTGGAGTACTCTGATTAGAAAACACAAGAGCCCAACCAAACTATTAGAGATCGACATACCGCCTTTACAAAAAATATTCAACTTGTTGTGTTCGGTTGGCCGCCGTCGCGACTGATCGTCTCTCCTGATGATGGATCGCGTACCGATTCGAAACATGTCGAGTGTTATTCGATTTCTACGACGTGAGTAAACCCGTTTAAGTATTTTAATATTCAACTTAGTGGGCCGCTTCATTTGATGTCAAAAATCCAAGGTCTGAAGTATTTTGATTTGACGACGCGTTTGGCTCGGTTTGTAAACACCTGCCTACTGAGCCGGCGGTACCGGGTTCGAGTCCCGGCGAGGGCAAATATTTGTGTGATGAACTCGAATATTTGTGCTTGGGTCATGGTTGTTCTATGTATTTAAGTATATATTTATCTATATAAGTATGTATATCATCGTCTAGTAGTTCTAGTACCCATAACACAAGCCTTCTAGAGCTATATTTGGGGGTTCACTATTATCTTGTAGAAACTTTTTTGACATATATTTGTTTTGCATAACGATACTTGGCAGAAGTAACGTTTGGCAGAAACATCTTACGCAGAGTATGCTTTGGCATAAATCATTTCGCAGATTTTTATAACACCGAATCTTATATTGGCATAATGTTGATGAGCATAACAGTCTTCTAAAAGAATAGTACTTTCGCAGATAATTTTTTTGCATAATATTTTAGGCGGCATAAAGTTGTCAAGCCGAATACCATTTGATTCCAAGATAGACTTCATTGTCTTATCTTGTTGTACAGGACATATATACAGACATATACAGGACAGGACATACCTAACCTACTTAATCCAAGTCAGACCTGCCCTAAGGTGCATTCAGTACAGTACTTTTATCTCACCCGCGCTCGTGAGATAAAAGTACTGTACCTAATTTATGCATTACAAATTGTTGTGATTACACATTTTGTCCATGGAGTGGTATGGTAGCCGGCCGATGCCGCGCAGCTCGCTCGCTCGTTAGGGCCTCAGTTCAACCTAACACTCCTCCTCGCTTCGCTCGTCGTCGTACCTAACCTAATCCAAGTCGGCCCTACCCTAAGGTGCAATCAGTACCTAATTTATGCATTACAAATTGTTGTGATTACACATTTTGTCCATGGAGTGGTATGGTAGCCGGCCGATGCCGCGCGGCTCGCTCGCTCGTTAGGGTCTCAGTTCAACCTAGCACTCCTCCTCGCTTCGCTCGTCGTCGTACCTAACCTAATCCAAGTCGGACCTGCCCTAAGGTGGAATCAGGACCTAATTTATGCATTACAATTGTTGTGATTAAAAATTTAGTGGCAGTTGCCCCGCGGCAGCAAGATACCTGACACTGCTCCTCGAACCGCTCGTCGTCGTACCTAACGGTACTTACATTCTACTACGTAGTTTACTTAACGCACTTTTCTGTTAGTAGAAAAGAATTATGCTATTGTAATCGTATGCTATAGGATTATTATGGTACATAAAATTATGCTAAACCAAAGTCGGCCAAAGAAATATTCTACAAAACAATGTGCTGCAAAATGTGTCGTATGCGAGGTAGTAGTAATGCCAACTATACCTTTATGCCATCTTACCATTCGACAGAAAGTGTTTCTGCGAAACGTGTTATGCGAAGTGTATTTCTGACCAATATTATTCTGCCAGATGAGGGCGACCCAATTTGGGACTAGATCGATTTGTGTGAGGTTGTCCGATATTTATTATTTATTTGATGAAGAAGCCTCAGCTGGTCTCAGCTGTATTAGAGATATGGTAAGATATGGTAACCCCCTTCTACTATTGGTACATAAAAAAATCGACTGTCATTGCAAAAATCCAGCGTAGTGGGACACATCTTCTAATTTAATCTAGCCTATAGCGTCCCACAGCTGGGCGGGTTACGTATTACGATCCCGAAAGTTCGTAATACCTACAGTTGAAATACCGATTGTCAAAATACCGAAAATCAAAATACCGAAAGTTCAAAAAGCCGATATTCGATAAACCGAAGCTCAAATTACCTACTTTCAGAAAATCGAAAGTTCAAAATCTCGAAATTTCATAATCCCGAAATTTTTAAAATCACGAAATTTTATAATCCCGAAAGTCAATGAGCACTTTAAAAGTGTCAGGACACTAAACTAATCTGACTTTTCCGTGGAACCGATCTGCTCCGGCGCTGCGGGATGTTCAGCCCCTCCGCCCTAGCGTAAGAAAGTGCGGGCATCAAGCGAGCCGCAGTGGCTGAGGCTGGTCGCCGAAGGTGACCAAAAAGCCGAAGCTGCGGAGGCGAGCGTAGGGCTGCCCTCCCTCCGCGCCTCCGGGCTTTTATATACACTGTAGGGGTAGGGCAGACAAGACCACGTGGAATCGGGGTTGACAGCTTCGGTTCTGTGGCAAGTCGATTAAGAAAAGGAAAGAGTCTGGGAAAGTGGGAAATTATGACACTAAATATTCGATATTATGATAAAATATTCTGTCATGGACTGCCAACCGAACCGAACTTGTCGGGAACCGAAGCTGTCAACGCTCGCCTCCGCAGCTTCGGCTTTTTGGTCACCTTCGGCGACCAGCCTCAGCCGCTGCGACTCGCTTGATGCCCGCACTTTCTTACGCTAGGGCAGAGGGGCTGCACATCCCACAGCGCCGGAGCAGATCGGTTCCACAGAGGAGTTCACTTATAAATAGTAAGTATAGTAGTGGGCAAGTAGGTAACGTAATTTAGGTTAATATTCTTTGTATAAAATAAACATTAGAATCTGTAAGACTACAGAAACATAATTATCGAGTTTAAATAATATTCCGGATTACAACCTTCAGGCAGGATCATAGTCTTCGGGATTATAATCTTCGGGATTACAGTCTTCGGGATTACATTCTTCGGGATTATAATATTCGGTATCTCATCCTTTCGATCAAACGTTCTTTCGGGATTTTAATAAACTTTCGGTCAAATAAACATTCGACATTTTAATTTTCGGCCTTCCGTCCATAGGTCTTATGAAATTCGGTATTTTGAACTTCGGCATTGTAATACGTACCCGCTGGGCGAATGCCTCCCCTTCTGCTTTTAATACGCATATAAATAAAATTAAAGGAAAACTCTGGATAAGACTAGACTGGCTTTTATACTTATACTTACAAGTTTACAAGAAGAAATAGTCGAACGATTCACTTTATTCTACTCGAACATTACGGCGTCTGAAAAGTTCTAAGCCTAAGGTATTTCGAGGTTATATATGCGTTTATGATACTGGCCACTAGAAAGGCCATTTAAAAACAAATTATTAAAAAATAACATGTCACGTTTTTATTATTCTGTTTCGAGATATTCAACGGAAAAGTACATCATGTGTGAATTACCAACGAATATTACGAAAATTGAGCACCGTGCTGTAATTAAATTCCTTACAAAAAGTGACAAATCACCGCAGTGTATTTTTGAGGAAATGGCTATTATTTACGGTGATTCTGGGCCTTCTTATGCCACAGTCAAAAAGTGGAGTCGCTTATTTAAACTCGGACGGGAATCGATCGAAGACGACCCCCGCTCAGGGCGGCCAATATCGGTAGTGACCGAAGAAAACGTAGCAAAAGTCAAAAAGCTGGTATTAGAAGATAGAAGAATTAAGGTTTGGCAAATAGCTGAGGTCTTAGGTATTAGTAAAGAAAGAGTCGGAGAAATTTTACATGAACATTTGTACATGAGTAAAGTCAGTGCTCGTTGGGTACCGAAAATGCTAACGGCCTTCGATAAAGTACGTCGTGTGGAAACTTCTCGGGCGTTTTTAGAATTGTGCGAAGATGATTTAGATGAAGTTTGTTCCCGAATAGTAACTGTTGATGAAACATGGATCAGACAGTATGATCCGGAGTGTAAGTCTGAGTCGATGCAGTGGATTGAAAAGGGTGAAAGGCCGCCGAAGAAATTTAAAGTGCAAAAGTCGGCCTCTAAGTTAATGGCTACGGTATTTTGGGATTGTGATGGCATTCTTTTAATCGATTATTTAGAAAAAGGCTCTACGATAAACGGAACTTATTATGCAAATCTAATAAGACAGGTGCGACAAGCCATAGTTGAGAAAAGGCGGGGTAAACTAAGGAAAGGCATTTTGTTTTTGCAAGACAACGCACCCGTTCACACCGCTAATGTTGCGAGGCGTGCTCTGAAGGAAGTTGGTTTTGACGAAATTGACCACCCACCCTACAGCCCAGATCTAGCCCCAAGGATTATTTTCTATTCAATAATTTATTTATTCAAAATAATTCAAGAGTTGAGGGGAAAGCGATTTAGAAGTGACGAAGAGATGAAGGCGGCTGTACAGGAGCATTTTGAAGGGCAAAATGAAGATTATTTTTTTAATGGCCTAAAAGCACTGTATAAAAAATGTAAAAAATGCATTGATTTAGGAGGAGACTATATTGAAAAATAAACACGAGTTCATTTGTGTAAATTGTTTTTTTCTATCTTAGGCTTAGAACTTTTCAGACACCCCTCGTACGTTTGTTTTTCCGATAATCTTATATGGCGAAGTGGCAACCGGCCGTGTTACAGTCGTTTACGACATTCTTCTACTGCGCTTGGAAACGTTTGCTAGCGATTAGGAGGGATTATTTGCATTTCGTTGATTTCGCTTATTATTTCGTGAGGTTTGCTAAAGTGAATTAGCAGATTGTTATAAAACAATATGCCCACGTTTCTACAAAAAGAAGTGAAATCCCACCAAAAACATTCTGTAAAATACTAGCCAAGTCTCGATGGAGCTGCTTGTTTATCTCTAAAAAGTGATGACACCATTGCACCAATCTGTCGCCAGAACCGCTACCCATTGACGATGGAAAATTGCCACTTGGAAAACGTTGATTCAATAACCAGTCAATTGTAGGCTTGATAAAGCTGCGTATTTCAATAATACTTATGTATAGGCGAGCCTGAAACAAACAGTATAAAAAATATTTCTAGTACAGACGGACCTCTAATCATTGATAGAAGTCCGTCTGTACGTCTATTTTATGTTAGATCGGTGGTCGATTTGACGCTCCAAAAAGAAGAGAGCAGAAGTCAGCATTGTCAATGCTGAATGCATGTGTTGCACAATCAACAACAGCCTAAAATTAGACACTAGCGTCAAATTACCAATACCAGTATGGGATATTATCTCGCTTAACAAACATAGGTAGTTACAACAGATATAACCTTACGTGTAAACAAAATTGACTTGTAGCGGTTCTGGGGACTGATTGGTGCAATGATGTCATGGAGCACCTGGTTTTGTACCCTTGTGTACCCTTCAACGGCCAAGTCACACAACATTAACTATAATAATAAAGAAATCGCAGTAAGGAACCTTAGACTTGGTACGACTTTGTCTAGATTTCATCACTTTTTAGAGATAAACAAGCAGCTCCATCGAGACTTGGCTAGTATTTTACAGAATGTTTTTGGTGGGATGGCCTTTACGGGCCGTATAAGACTTCTGTCTTAAGCGACGAGCGGCGCGGCCCACGACGCGGCGGGCGGCGTGCGGGGCGACAAGCGTCTTACGTACAGTCTGACAAAAAAGAGAGGAAATTAAAAAGTGGCAATACTGTAGTGTCATCCCTTTCTAATCAATCTAAGAAAACGGGGACGTCACTACAGTATTGCCACTTTTTAATTTTTACTCTTTTTTGTCAGACTGTACACCGCGCGAACCGCCGCTCGCGCTGCTGTGAAGTCGTGTGATCTTCCCTGTTCACCGACACATTTGTTTCCGCAGCGATTCACTCAAAACAGCTTGAATTGAAAGGCACTATGACGGTACCTGGCATGCTTCATGCATCCATATGATTTTGTTTTCGCTGCTCGCTGCTTACCATTGCTGGTGGTCGCGCAGTGTCTAGGCATTGGCGTATTTAGGGGGGTGGCCGGGTGGGCCGTGCCCACCCCAATATGGTCTAGTGCCCACCCCAGGATTTTGGGTTACCCACAGAAATTCATGACTTCAACTCATAGGCCATGGCCAGGCCCCACCCAGGCCCCAACTGAAAAATAATCTTAGATACGTCAATGTGTCTATGGCGTTAGATTAAAAAACAATCCGAATTTTTATGTCTTGTAAAAACTTCATTGTGCTAAATAATACCCATATAAGCGGTAGGTTCATATTTTCACATAACATCAAACACAACCCGTTTCTAATCTTTTCAGCCAATGCTTTGGGTAATAATGCATTAGTTGTGAACATGAACAAGACATATTACGATATAATCAAGTATAAGGAAGGGGACTTGAATGTATGTTCCATTTTCAGCTTGGATGGCGTCCCTCGACGCTCTTATCGTTGGGCACAGGCCCCGGCCTATAGCTATCGCTATAGACCGGGATGCGACGTAAGATTACCTTCGACATCGAATACACGACCAAACTGTCACAGTATATAGCAATAAAGTTTATATGGCTTCTTTGAGACACGATTTATTGCTGACTGTACTTTCTTACAAAAACTTGATTTTCTCATTAAGATCATTTGAATGAGCACAAACAAAATGGACTTATCTTGTGCTGTTTAGGAGTTCCTACGACCACAATCTCCCTCATCAGATCAACTTCAAGATGCTGAATTTTGATAAGGCAATTAGAAGTAGCTAGGTTCAAATTTTCATTCCAAAAGATTAAACAATATTATTTACGTAAAAATAAAGAAACAAATTAGTTACAAAAATACAAGTAAAGCTAAAAAATCTGTTAATTCAATAAACAGAAATATGCAACTTATTACAAAGAAATCTGCTTAAAGAACTCGACGATAAATATTAAAATTAATTAATTTTCGAAAAAAAAACAATATACATCCGATAGCCTGTTGTAGAAATTTTAACTTTTGCCTTAGAATAAATACACCTAAAAACCTAGTCAGCCATTGAAAGTGAAGCCCGTTTTAGTGAGCCACGGCCTGTCACAGGCTCAGTTTCGTCCGTGTATGCATACACAACTGTCACAACGTCAATATCGCAAGCAAAACGTCTCTATGATTGGTTCGTAGATACGCACACATGAAACCAAAACCAGCTTCATCCTTTTCAAATCTGTTGTATGATGACTATCGTACTAGGCGTATTTATTATAAGGATTTTGTAGAATGTAGTACGTAAGTCGTGGTCGCAGGTTCAGTCGCCGAGAGCGCAATGTCATCTATACCTATCATCATTAATTTATACCAACTAGAAGCTAGGCACTGCAACTTCAACCGCGTAAACTTATTTCTTTCTTTGTTGGGTAAAACTAAAAAGTATCTTGTAACTATCCGTGGATGTCCAGGTATCCCATACAAACATTTCGTTAAAATCTGCCCAGCAGTTTCAGCGTGATGAAAAGAGATTTTTTTTTGCCAACAGATGGCGCTCTACACGCGCCTCTACAACTCTACAAGTACTGTCACGATGTTAAGTTTTTCCTAAAATAAGGACATCATTGAAAAATAGTTTTTAATACAATTTTAGAATTTTATACAAGTGTAGATTAGCATAGGTTATCCACCTCTCTTAACTTTAATTATAATATGTAGAAATGGGTCAGCCTTCGTGCCTATAAGTACTTATAGTTACGTATAGTTGTGGGTCTGTAAACCGGCCCGGCCGTGTATGTCCATTAAAACTTTTCACCTATACGTAATGGGGGGATTAAACTGTTAATGGACTGAGAAACAGAACTTTTGCTCTCATTTTCATTTTCACCTATGTAGTTTGAATAAATTAAATAGGTAACTCTTGTACCTAATTTTGTTAAACGTGCTCAAAAACGTGCTGATCGCAAAACAAATATGAAATACTAAAGCTGTCTAAGTAAATGAAAAGTAAGTAAGTCTCCGTGAAACCTGGTGGTGAAACTTAGTTGTAGAAGCGTATTTTTTTTACTCTATCGTATTTTAATGGCAGGTAGGTACAATTTTCTACAGAGTGGTCGAGGCAAGCGTCGCGGCGAGCGGTTGAGCGAGAGATTCGAGCACGGCGGCCTGATGAGTGAGCGAGACACACATACCGCGCGCCGCTGCCGCTCGCCACTGAGACCGAAGTCCTGGCCTTCATTGGTCGAAGTCCTAGATCTTATTTATTCTTATTTTGTACGAGAAGGCACTTTCCAGTACAAAATAAATTCTTAAGGGAATTTTACTCTTCGTACCAGATTATTCAGAAAGTGTAGTTTCGTCACGTTTATGGAGGCGTGCGACGAATAATTAATATTTTTAAAGTGCTAGTTAGATTTCAGTTACGTGCTAGTTTTAGTAACCACGTTAATGTCTTAAGATTAAAACCTCTAAGATATTCTATTAAATTGCTGTACAGTAAGCAACATCATACTTAAGATAATAGATATTATCACGTTGGGTTAGTAAAGATTTGATTGAACAAATACATAACTACATTATTTTGATTGAGAAGATAATAAAAACTTTTCAGAGTATCAAAACTGATCAAATTCTACGAAATATAAATAGTAAGTATCTATTAAAGTAAAAACAAACGCGTAAAGAAAACAGTCAATATTAAACATTCAGATAGAAATAAACTGCAAAATTTCAAAAAGCAAAAACAAGATCCCATGGATGTGAATAAATAATCCGCAGAGGTTACTGCCGACAGCTACTTTCGCTGCAAAATGAATAAAGTAAGCGTTGCTGGAAATGTGTCGCGAGCGGGAAGTATGGGTTTCCACCCTCGTGCCTCGGATCAAGGATTATTCGATTGAGCCGCGTAAACCCCCTGGATATTAGATATACAGAAATGTATGTTGTTAAAATGTGCCAGGATGGTGAGAACATGTGAAACGCTCGCTAGAAACCGACAAGACCATTTTTTCATCATTTTTGTTATTGGTTATTATTATTAAGTGCAGGAAATAGGCGATTATTTACTCCACCCACATTTTATTTGATAATTCCAATATTATAATACAGCCGAAATTACAACTGGATAGTAATACAGCTGGATTCTCGTTCTGAGTTTTTGGTGCAGAAACTTGCAATACATGAATAGTAATTTGTATTCGAGAGCAACCACTTCTGGAATTTCAAAGGTACTTCAGTCGGTTAAAATGTAACCTTTGTCTACAGGGAAATAAACCTCCAATTAACTAACGAGGAAAAGTTGTAACGTGTGCCGGATTATACGCATATGCATAAGAGGTTATACAGCCCTTATGCGACTTATTTCAGCTGCGGAAGGGCTTATAAGCTCTTATAAAGCGTGTGTGCTACTTACGATGCACCTACTTAAAGATCCAAGGTGTAAATAAGAATATATGACAGAATTATCCATCTTCGATAAAAACACATTTTACATCTCAGATCTCACATTATTTCTGCCGCGACGGAAACCGAAAGTTAACGGCACCTTATAAACCACACGCTAAAATCCAAAACGATTTCCCCTGTCATATTATGGAAAAGTAAATCCTGCGAAAGTTCGAGTCCGCGGTGAGCCGGATTTGCATAAGCCGCGTGAGCACTCTTCCCGACGCACTTATGACTTACGGCCACACTTCCCGCGACCAGCGGATCGGAGAGCGGCAGCCATTTTTTGTCTTTTTTATGAGCGATAGACATACATTTGACTTCGAACGCACCTGATGTTAAGTAACGATGAGTCCTAAGATGAAGCATGCTTGTCTAGAAGATGCCTATTCACTCTCGACTTGAAGAGATCTAGGTTATATTTCTCAGGGAAAAGATGCGCAGGAAGAGAGTTCCACTCTTTTGCTGTTCTGATTAGAAAAGTAGACGCAAAGCGTTTTATACTAATCAGTGGAATATCAACAATATAAGTGTGGAACTGACAGGTCTTTTGAAAGACTGGTATCCTAACACTACCCGATTTTTCACTCACACTAACCTAAACTAATTTAAACACCAGGGCATGAACACGACTCATGCACTTCGGAAGAACAAGTACCTACCACTACCACCTGGTCACGCCTAAACTCTAACTGTCAAAATCTGCGAGATCAGTGTACATTATCGGCCCATCTATTTACAATAGATTGCCTACAACTATCAGAGATGTAACTTCGGCGTTTTGCTTCGAGGTCTTGCGAGCGACGCTCCTGATGCCAGGAACCCACGCTTGCCAAGGCACGCGTAGTTCACGAGCACGGATCGGAGCACGATGTAGTTCCGTCTCACTGTAACATACAACTGCATCCTGCGGCCTGCCTAGTCTTGGCAAGCATGTGGCCCCGGCATCAAAATTAGTGACGGCCTTATGAACAGAGCTGCACCATACTCCTCTCTGTTGTGCAAGGTCCCAACTATCGCAGGGGATGTAGCATGCGGTAAAATAGCGTTAGCTTTTACTAAGTACTAAACTAAGTATTACATCACTATTAAAAAATACAGAACCATAAGAACATATTTTCTTTGTTTTAATAAAATCTTAATCTAAAAGTATAACGTCACGCCAACGGCGATACAATAGAATGACCTTATTGTTCTTTGCATATATGATATGTACAGTAGGTACTCTTGTGTGCAAGTCATAACTTGCGGTTTAGCCGACCGCGCTCGGAGCTATCTTCTGCTCCGGCGGCCATTCGCACCCGTTTATGACAAAACTATCTCCTAGAAACTTTTCTCGAACGATCTCGTCATAAATGATACGCTTGGAAAGGTGTAAAATTAACTTTTACGTCCGCGATAGAAACGAGAGACTTAAAGTGACATTATGTTTAATAAACAGTGAAAGGGTCCGTAGTTTTAAGTTATTTAACGTTACCTACACTAAAACTATTAAAGTTGCTAACGTATCCTAACCTAAACTATTGTAGTTTAACCTAACTTGTCTAACAATTTACAATTTCATTGTTTTGAAAGGAAAAAAAGCAAATGAGAAAAACGCCTTATATCAAACGTTGCATTAGGTCAAAAAACTTAATATCCAACGTCGGGCTCCCAAAATGAAGAACAGCCAAACTGGCTAGGCGTATACAACCGTACTACTTAATAATTAAATATACGAATAAAAAAATAAGAAAAAACGAAATAACGAAATAATGAAATAATTATATCATGAAATTACTTTATTAAATCGCATATTTATATCTATACCAAATTTTATATAATTGTAAAATTCTATGGCTGGAAATACTGAGAGGGTATTTAAGATGATTTCTTAAATAGCGAGTACAATTTGCTTGAAATGCTAAAACATTGAAAGCGATTACCTACTGCTGTGATGTTTATTTATGCCTACTGTCTAAGATAAAAGTATATTGCCAAATAGGCTTATGTTTTTAATAAAGGAGTTCAGAGGTAACATATATTGAAAAAATACAAGCTAATTAAGAACTTCCTCTTTTTAGAAGTTTGTTTAAAAACGCTTTGTCTCACAGGTAAAGCCATGTCAGTAACTATAAAATATATACTGTATACTGCTGCTTTCCGCCCTCGGGCTATCTCCGGTTGATGTAGTATTTTACGCCCCATTTACGTCGAAACTCCTTCAGTGGGAAGTAAAATTAAATTTTACGTCTAGCGCTTCAAACTATCGCTTTTAACAATGCTTTTTGTAAATAATGACACAAAGGTAAATTAAGATAGAAAAATTGAATGCGATCTACTACAATCGAAGCGAAGTAAAAATGTGGTACTACCACATAAAAAAAATATGAATCGATAAAAAAAAAGCTTCTATACAATTACAAATGCTTTTTGTTTTATGTTCTTTTGAAGGATTGTACACATACATATACATATACGACGCGGTTGGCGCAGTGGTTAAGCAACTGCCTACTGAGCCGACGGTCCCTGGTTCAAATCCTGGCAAGGGCAAATATTTGTGTGATGAACACGAATATTTTTGCCTGATTCATGGATGTTGTATGTATTTAAGTATTTATTTATCTATATGTAAATGTAAATGTAAATGTAAAAAAATGTGGCCAGATCTCTTTCACGCGAAGTCCCTACCCTTTGTTGTATCAGTACCAAATCGGAGGTGAGGCTATTGAGCGCGTAAGTTCAATACGGGACCTACGTGTAACTCTCGATGCGAAACTAACATATGACTTACACATTGATGACATAGTAAACCGTGCGAACAAGAACCTGGGCTTTGTGTATCGTGTTTGTGGAGAGTTTAAGGATGCCGCATGTATTAAAGTAGTTTATTATGCATATGTTAGAAGCATCCTTGAATACGCAAGCTGTGTCTGGTCGCCTCAGTATACGATTTACAAGGAGAAAATTGAGAAAATTCAGTATCGCTTTCTGCGTCACCTTAATTTTCGATCCAAGAAATGAGATACCAGCTATATTTCTAGGTGTTGTCGCCACCACCTCCTGAGCCTTGAGAATCGGCGTCTCATGCTTGACACGTGTGTTTTATACGACATTCTCTCTGGCCGCATCGATAGCTCTGCGCTGCTTGCAGAGATTAATTTCTCTGTGCCAAAAATAAGAACCCGTCACGCCAATCGTGCCCTGTTTAGCCTTCCAACAGTCAACACCAATTATACACAGAATTCCCCATTAATTCGGTTCCTTAGACAATATAATAAACTGTTTAGCAGTATTGACTTATTTGACTGTACCAAATCGACATTGAAGAAGCGTATTCACTCTTTAATGTTAAGCTCAGATAATAGTTAATTCAATATCCCTTTCCATTTCCACACACACACTCACACACACACACACACACACACACACACACACACACACACACACACACACACACACACACACACACACACACACACACACACACACACACACACACACACACACACAACACACACACACGCACACACACACACATGCGCACTAACCTGATCGAGCATACCATGTTTGTTTAATTTTTCTTGTAACTAGTTCTGCTTACTGTATTTTTGTGGACATCTTTTATTGGCTTTTGTTGTTGTACTATATTGTTAATTATTACAAATTGTATTGCTGTTGATGCCTAGTACCCAAAACACAAGCCTTCTTGAGCTTAAAATTGGACTAGGTTGATTTGTGTGAGGTTGTCTGATATTTATTTTATTTATTTATACCTATCTATAGGATGTGCCATACATAAATTTACATTTGGCATTCTAAAGAACGGTTACCGATTTGTATGGGAAATGTTCTCGAGAACGTTGTTTCCCGAAACGTTCTCGAGAACGGCGCATATCTCTAGTCTATAAATAATATAAAAACCAGAACTGCGCGATGCAGGATTTTTATACACACGCGGGGCCAGCCGTACAGCGCCATCTGCTGGTTAATATTTCTTTATCCTCTCATCGTCACCACGCAAGGGCTGGTCGGATTTTACTTGATTTTGGGAAAGGTATAGCTGACCATCTAAAGATGGTTATAAGTACGATAGTTTGTACTACAAAAACGTTCTTGCGGACAAATTGCGGGCACCTTATAATGTGTCATTAAAATACATATTACATTCATCGATTTAAACTGTTATGTATGGATCACAGAAATACTTTTTTTTGTGAAATAATGACCACACTATCGAACTTTTTTTTGGCATAGGGGGCAAACGAGCAAGTGGATCGCCTGATGGAAAGCGATTACCGTCGCCCATATACACTGCAACACCAGTACTCTTAACATGAGTTAACAGTGACAGTAGTCGCTAGCGACTGCGTAAACGATTTGCATGGGGCATTGTAGTTCCACAAAGTAACCGGTAGGGGCGCTGTGTTGTTCTCCGTACAAACCGTTTACGCTGTCGCTCACGGTCACGTCAACTCATGGTAAAGGTACAGAGGGGTCACAAGTGCGTTACCGGCCTTTCGAATTAAACCACAATCAACCACTTAAGAAACAAATAAAAGATATCACCCCGTTGTCCACTACGTTACGTGCACAAGCCCTGAATAATGCATGCAAATGCAGCCATGATTATGTCCAGTATAAATCCGTTCACAGCAATTAAAACGCTTTTCCGCACATACCCCAGTCAAGGACGACTATTTTTATTACGAGGCGCCTTCTGCTCCCGTTTCACGCGTAGAGAAAGGCTTAAAGGTGCAGACGAGTAAAAAATATTTTAAACCACAAATTTTTGTTAATCTGCATCATATATGTATGTATAACGCGATACGATGCGCGCTCAACTAACAGATGCACAACATGGTTTCCGGCCGGGCCGCAGCACTACAAGCAACTTGCTTAATTTTGTCACGTACGTGATGCCGAATGTCGATGCGGGGATGCAGGTAGATACCGCCTATTTCGATTTCAAAAAGGCCTTCGATATGGTTGATAACGACATCTTACTGGAGAAATTGGCGGCGGTCGGCTGCACCCCGCGGACACTTCGCTTGTTTGCGAGTTATATGAAGGATAGGCAACAGTTTGTTGATTATCTAGGTAATAAATCAGACCCCTATCATACTAGATCGGGGGTAAGTCAGGGAAGCAATTTAGGTCCATTGCAATTTATCATTATGATAAACGATCTCCCAGAAGTAGTCAGGGATGCCAATTGTTTGCTTTTCGCCGACGATCTGAAATTGTTCCTTGCAATCAATGATAAAACTGACGCAGAACGATTCCAGGGAGACATAGACCGAGTGGTTGATTGGAGCCAAAGGAACAAACTGTCTTTTAATGTTTCTAAATGTGTAGTAATAACATTCGGCCGAGCAAAGTCACCCAGCCACTACAGTTACGAAGTCAATGGTGTCCCATTAAAAAGGCAAACAGAAGTTCGCGACCTGGGAGTGACTGTAGACCCGGAGTTAACTTTTCGAAATCACATTGTGAATATTTGCAAGAAGGCTTTCAGAAAGTTGGGATTCATTCTAAGAACAGCAGAGCATTTTAAAATATCAAAGCAATATGTACACTCTACAATGCTTTGGTAAGAAGTTGTCTAGAATCTAATTCCACGATTTGGGCACCGCATGAAGCTAAATATAACCTCATGTTGGAGAAAATCCAAAACAAATTTACCAGGTACCTATATCTAAAAAAGTACGGAGTCTACCCCTATTACCCTTTGATGTACCCGACATTATTCGTCTTAGGGATGGTCGGGTACAACAAATTGAGCGTTAGACGTGGCTTGGCGCTTGCTACTTACATCTTTGAAGTAATAAGAGGTAGACGGAGCGATCAAGGTATCCTGAGGCACATTAACTTCTGTGCTCCCGACAAGCACGCAGAGCGCCGGCGCCGGCCGCCGCTGCTGGCGGTGCCGCGCGCGCGCACCAAGCTGCTGGCGCGGGCGCCTCTCACGCGAGCCCTTACTACGCTCAACCGGGTATCTCTAGAGATCGATCTATTTCATTGCACTCTGAGTGAATTCAAAGGTGTTGCCTTAAATGTTATTTGTTATGAATCGTAATTTTTCTTTTTGAATTGTTTACCTTCTCTATCGCTTTAGGATTAAATCCTGTGATGATAGTGTTAAGTGATATTGTATATAAATAAAATAAAAAATAAATAACCAAATTGGTTTAACGATGCCGTTATAATAAAATGTAATTTTGTTTGTACTTACTTATGAAATAAATAAATAATAATAATATGTTTACCTAAGTTGATAGCACAACGCGGCGCGGCTGCGAAGCGGCAGTCCTGGGTTCCCAGAAAGAGTAAGTAATCGTGGGAAACCTGGGTTTTGAATATTTACATTGTATTTAAGTATTATATTTATCTTTGACGACGCGGTTAGCGCAGTTTGCAGAGCAGATACCTGATGAGCCAGCAAACCTTGGTTCAAATCCCGACACAGGCAAATATTTGTGATGAGCTCGAATATTTGTTCCTGGGTAATGGATGTTATCTATATATGTATTTATATATAAGATTGTCGTCTAGTACCCATAGTACAATCATTGCTTATTTAGTTTGGGAGTAGATCGATTTGTGTAAAATTGACCCTTAATATTTATTTATTTATATAAGCATGGGTATTGTTATCTAGTACTTACACATAGTCCATAGTGCAAGTTATAGTTTAGGACATTGCCGTGTAAAATAGGTAGTCCTAAAAAACGAGTCAAGCGCTTCATTGACTGGACTAAAGCTCAAACACGGCTCGTAATTGCAGGCTTATCGCTGTTTGCCCACCCGGACAGGCAAACACACGGAAAAACACCCGGTAGTCTGAAAAAAGCGCAGAATTCGCTAAGCTTTAAACCAGAAAAACGACACGACTTTATATTTTTATGTATGTAATTTACAATACAGGCCGTGAGCGGGTGAAATCATATGAAAAATGTAGAAAATCCAATCATATGTTGTGGTTATAAGTCTTTAAGTATAATGAGTAGAAAAGATTAGCTCGGCTATTCAGCGGGGGAATGTAGCCGGCATCATGGGTACCTGCCACAGGGCCGTGATCTTAGGGACATCGGATTTAGTTAGATACTTTTATTTAGAATAGGTTAAGTTGGTTATTGGTGTTTTTCACTTGTTTGTCGTTTAATGATATAAGAATACTGAACATAACTACGAAATTTTGAATTAGCTTCAAAATTGACCGAGATTTTGTCACTTGTTCCAATTAAAGCTGAATATGTTGAAAACTTGTGGTCCGCACAAAAAACGCACTTCTGTTTGTTTGCAAACAACGTTCATCTGTTTGTTAGCTACGATGCCACAGATACACATGTAAAACTTATAAAACCCCGCTTTTTTCGACGGGGATTAAAAACAAAGACGTGCTACGAAAACTCGTAACCCTCTACGTCCTACGTGGCGCTACGCCGTAGCCGTGCTACGCTAGCCTACATAAATGATCATACTAATCGCTCAATCAATGCTGTCCTACTCAAACCATGGTAAATCCCCGTCTGAGAGTGAGATAGACATCTTTTTTATAGTCTCGAGGCTCGAAATTGCGCAATAAAACGCTTTATTGGAGAAGTAATGTTCGGATACTACAGTTCGCCATTATTGTTTCGGCATATCGACTTTATTGCACCAGCAGGAGCAAAATTGCATTTTATATCCCTGATATTAAAATAGAAATTAGAATGCTATAAAGTTAGTCGTCAATTTTGTTTAATATCCTTTCTTTTGATATTGAATGTGATATCGATATTTAAAGGCCGATACAGATTTCAATTTTGTGCTGAATTTGCTGAAATGTTTCCTGAAACAATATTGTATGAAATTTAAACAAATACCTTAGTAATATTTCCTGTTAAAAATATTTTTTGGTAGATGTTCTGGGAAACATCGGTTTTTAATAAAGGGTTTCGCTCTGATAACTTTTAACCCGAATACATTTGCAAGAGCTTATGTGCACCGTACGAAATTATCATAGTATAAAACTGTATAGCTGTATAAGAACATAGACAGCCATTTTAACTCTAATTTAAGCTATATAAAAGCTGTATAAGTGCATGCAGCCGGTGTGCTGCGTGCTCACGGTGAACATACCTGCGGCCACGTCGAGTAGACCCTCAGGGTCCAGGGTCTCGTCGGCAGCGCCGGCAGCCAGCAGGGATGCCAGCACCAGCCACACCCGCACCATGGTTCCTGTCGACAAATGTGCTAGGTTTAGACTAGAACAGTTTTAGTATCTTACTTAAGAGGCCTTATTTGTTTTTTTTTTTCGTAATTATGACAAATGTAATAAGATTTTTTCTGGTAGATTTGCCTACACGCTTGCCAAGTCTCGGCAAGCCTACAGGACGCAGTTATATGTTAGAGTGAGCGCGTTGTAGTTCCGTCTCACTCTAACATATGACTGCGTCCTGCACGCTTGCCAAGGCTTGGCAAGCGTGTAAATCCACCATTCGGTATCCACGACTGTCACAGGTAATGTAGGTACTCGTCGTAGGTTGTCATTTAAATAAAACAATTTAAACGGATTATACCGTTGTCAAAGGTATCTGTAAAGCTACTGAAACGTCAGGGAGGCTCAAATAATTCATATACGCGATATAATCCGTTTAAATTGTTTTATTCAAATGTAAAGATTTCAAGCAACCTTTTAAAGTGATTAATACTATTCCCTGAGCTCTAGATAGTAACATAGCTATTTCATGCTTTCATTGCGTGCAGTCGAAATAAACTGTGACACGTGGCTCTCTGTGGCGCAACAAATACTACCTATCTGTCCCTTTTCTTTCAATACCGTGCGAGCAAGACAGGTGACACTGCGTCGCGCGACAAGCGAAGTCGCGGCAAAATGCTAGCCCTAATGGTATATTAATCCCCACATCAAAACGTGCCACTCATTATCCAGCAGATAATTTAAACTCGATTAAGCAATTCCACACGCTCTGATTGCATCCTGCGTCCTGAGCATTAAATGTAGCATTTTGAACGTGTGCCAAGGGACCGTTCCAAAACGGGTGAGGCCATGAACGGCCGAAGTTTCATTATAAGCACGTTTTCGAACGAGCCATTTAGCTCTTACACGGATCATACATAGACTTATTCACATTGAGATAGACGCAGCAGTCCGTGTGAATGTCCGTGTATGGCACTCATAATAATATGTTCTAACAAATGTATACTTGGCGTGACATCGGTGTATTAGAGTTTTATTGTGCAATTACATTTTATAGGTGAAAAACATGGAACAGACAGTGGGAAACTACTATTATTTTGTTATCCGGCTGATACCAGCAGAGTTATCCATATCGTCACCGTCCAACAACCACAACATAAAGCTACTGTGGTTATAGCTACTGTTTAAATGATTTGTGATAGTTTTAATTTAACAACACCTAAGTATGCAGAATGTGCGACATAAGCCACATTAACATGAAATACTTCGGGCGCATAACTAACTAAATATCCTAGGGTGTTTCATTTATTTATTTATTATTCAAATAAATTACACAACATTACAGTAAAAACCAAGGCACATCTTATATACCTAATGTAATAAATTAAAACTGGCAACTCTAGCCTAGTAAACACGGAACTATAGAGCTCTTGTTTATTTTATTCAAAAATCTAGTAAATACTTACCATGTAAAGTTGTGGCAGTGTTGTTTACGTTCATACACACACTAGTGCTGGATTGCACACACGGAATTCGCTGACTGGGAGACAAATACTTGCAAAAACGAATGGTGAGAAGATATTTTTAACCGTTTAAATTTAAAACCAGGCTTAAATCAAGAACCAACTGAAACATAACCAAAATTTGGCACCATTACCGAACAGCTGATAGGCTGCAAGTTTGACAGCTACCACAGACGCGTGCGCACAAACAGCACCATTAGAATGTTGCCAGCTGTACCTCAGTATTAGTATTTGTTCCAAAACACACGCGCGATTTAACGCTGCCATCTATTGATAATCGACTGAACCGCCCAAGCGTTAATCAGAGTACAATTCGCATGATCAGTGCGCCATCTCCCGGACGGTGAGAACATTTTGAAGAATTACCTAGTTAATACCTATGCGCAAGAGTACTTTCTGCCAAAGCGCCACCTTTTGAGCGTTTGTTGAACCACTTCGTCTAAACGTTACGTTAAGAACATTATAAGACTTCGCATTTCGGCAGCACCACAACAGAGGGCACGTACAGTAACTATGATGGCTTCTAAGCAGAACAAAAAGGTTTGCATAAAATGCAGAAAGGAAATTAAATCAAGATGCTACTTGAAATGCTCTGTATGCCAAAATATTTATGATGTTCTGTGCACATCTAACGTCAGCATGGAAAGATTCAATCTGATGACAACGGATAACCGAATTACATGGAAATGTCAATCTTGTTACGATGCACATAGACCTGCCAGTATACCACAGGACACAAATAGGCTTCGTCAACCAGGCACGTCAAAACACTTTACTACTCCCAATAATAAAAGACATCGCAATACTAATGCGGCTGGCACACCTCTTTTGAAGCGACTTTCCTTAGAAAACATCAGCACATCGGATTCAGATTTGGGGGATGATACTATCCAATCCTCATTCTTAGACGCCTCTTCAAGAAGCCTACCGAGCATGTCCAATTTAGAGGACCCACAATTAACGGTACTTAAATTGGAAGTTTCAACTCTTCAATGTCAGCTTGAAAGTGCTCACGCTGAAATAGACCGCCTTTGCAATGAGATTACTGAATACAAGAAATTTCTTGGCGATAAACAAAAAAAACTTGATCTCTACAAAACGTTACTCAGTGAAAGTGGATCATTATCCCTGCAGCGAAAATCTACTCCCTTGAAAAAGAAAGCCTCGACTTCAAGTCCCCTCCCTTGTTCTCCAGTATTTTTGCGACCGGCGGATCACGCCCCAACCGCCGCTCCCCCCACGACCCCTCTCTCTACGCCGCGGACCAGCGAAGAACCAAACGCTGACAGTCACCGAAATACATCAACCGCGGAAAACACAGTTCCTGGAAGCGATCCTGGCGAACACAAAAACAACGGTCATCACATGGAGCCTACAAAATCCTATAAGTGCAAATTATTACTCCTTAGCAGTAATAAAATAAACAAAATTACAAACATTATTGAAAACGATATCTCCTTAAGAAATGTCGATTACTGTCATTTTATAACTGCAGGAGCTGGGATCAAGCAAAAACTTTATGGCATAGCGAATAAGTTGTCAAATTTTACTCAAAGCGATTATTGTATTATCTTTATCGATGAGGGAGACCTGAAGCAGCATGAAGGGGACTGCTCAAGTTTAGTGCAATATATAACAGAAACCCTCAATCCTATAGCACATACTAACATAATAGTGGCATGTCCGACATATATTTGTGGAATGCCAATATATAATTCCAAAGTGGAGATTTTTAACACTTTGTTACGAGCTGATACTCAATTTCATGAAAAGCATTACTCTTTCGATTCTAACTTAGACTTATCACTTGACATGTTCTCAAAAATAACGGGAAAGCTGAATAATATTGGAATGGCTAATATTATCGGTCACATAAGCACTTTTATTACCTCTTACTTACAAGGTTTGGGATCGTCAACCTTTGCAAGAGATAGGAAATACCAGCAACGAAAAATCAAGGACTATTTCGCGACATGTATAAAATCTATATCCCGTCCGTCAATACTAAACGGAAGCCCAGAAGAGACAAATAAACAAAACTGTACTTTTCGAAACTAACTTGAACATCTTAATACAGAATGCTCAAAGTATAAAAAACAAAGCGCACATAATCGAAACCTTCCTCAACTCACAAAATATATCGATCGTTGGTATATCCGAGACCTGGATATCAGAACTGCAGCGTAATCTGATACAAATTAAGGGTTACAAATTTGCATCGGCATTCTACCGCAAAGATCACTCGGGCGGCGGAGTGGCTATTCTACTACAAGAAGGAATCGACTTCATAGACCGAGATGACATCACACAATTATCGAAGGAATGTGTTTTTGAATGTTGTGCCGTAGAGTTACCAAAAGAACACATATTATTTATATGCGTATATAGACCGGATCGCGACATTGATGTATTTTACGAGAGATTGAAAATCCTTCTTAGTAAAGTGAAATTAAAGGAACAAAAATTGCATGTAATTTTGAGTGGCGATTTTAATATCAATATGTTAACGAGGTCCCCTACATCCGAGAAGCTCTTAAATGCCATGTTGCCATATAACCTTCATCAAATAATAAAAACCTCAACACGTGAAATAAAAAAATCCGCAACATGTATAGACCTTATATTTACAAATAGGATAAGGGACAATCGTACATTAGTAAAGGACTTCGGAATATCCGACCATAAAAGCATTATTTACAGAGTACCAAAACTGCAACCGTTTAGTAAAAAACAAAAAAAGCAAGTAGTGTTCACTTACAAAAGAAATTATAGCATAAAAAACATGAATTCGTTTAAACATGAATTAGCTAAGACGGACTGGAACAAACTTATTATACATGGGAATATCAATCAAAATTATAATGCATTTAGCGACCACCTGAAACAAATACTAAATAAAATAATACCAAAACGCAAAACAAAGCTGAACAACCCAAAACCCACTTCTTGGGTAACAACAGGGCTGAGAATAGCTTGTAAGCATAAAAGGGCATTAAAACGGCTCCTAAACCAATCCGGAAACCCTACGTTAAAAAATCATTATAAAAAGTATGAAAAAATACTAAAAAAATGTGTCAAATCGTCAAAGAAATTAAACTTCATACGTAAAATGAAGTTATCGAATAACAAAACCCAGACTATGTGGAGAATTATCAAAGACACGACATCCAAAAAAGGCTACCAATACAAAGAACATTTCAATAAAATGTCACTTAATTTCAATGAGACTATTGTAGAATCTCCCCAATCAATCGCTAATATACTTAACGAGCATTTCGCATCAGTAGGTGAGTTTACACCAGCCGGGAGTGGTGATGGGGCAGTTGCGCCGACGCAGCCGGCCGGCAGACCTGTTATCTCGCCGATGTCAAACTCCCTATTCGTAAGCGAAGTAACTGAGCGCGAGATTCTCACAATAATACGACAAATGAAAAATAGGAAAAGCTTCGGCGTAGACGAAATCCCTACAGCTCTTATAAAACTGTGCGCAGGCGAACTTGTCCTACCGTTGCGGCTCCTAATAAACCACTCGTTTAGCGAGGGCGTATTTCCAGACAAATTAAAGATCGCAAAAATCAAGCCGTTGCTGAAACCTGGAGGTGATAGTAAAGACCCGAACCATTATAGACCCATCGCACTATTACCGGCTATTTCTAAGATCTTCGAAAAAGCAATGATAAATAGAGTATACAAATTTTTCGAAAAATTTAATGCATTGGACCCAAATCAATTCGGCTTCAGAAAGCGCCACTCTACTACACTTGCGGTTTATAATTACACTCAAGAGACCCTTAATAATATAAACAAAAAAGAATATAGCGTAGGATTACTCCTTGACATGACCAAGGCATATGATCGGGTCTCTCATAAAATTCTCTTGTCTAAATTATATGGCATGGGTATTCGCGGTAATGCCTATATGTGGTTCAAATCGTACCTTGAAAACCGTAGTCAGTATGTGCAGATTGATCACCTTTGCGAAGACTCCGATGAAGCTAAGGAAACCCTATCCAATGTACGGGGCACTTCATGCTCAATACCCCAGGGAAGCGTCGCAGGGTGTATTTTATTTATAGCCTATGTAAATGACCTCCCTAAAATACTAGACACAACTTGTATAATGTTCGCGGACGACGTCTCTATATTATTCAGCTGTAAAAATAATACGGAGTGCAATGAGCGATTACGTGAATTATATGCATGTACCCAAAAATGGCTTGATGATCACAATCTCGAAATAAACGCGAAAAAAACTAAAATAATTCAATTCAGACCGGCACAAAAAAGAGCATTACAAATGACATTAGAAACTAACAACTCGACTATAGAAGAAGTGACAGAATTTAATCTACTGGGAATAAAAATTGATTGTAACCTAAATTGGAAACCTCATATTCAAAATATTAAAGCAAAATTATCCCGATTCATATATGCCCTCCGCGTTCTGAAACAAAATACAAACTTCGAAACAGCCTTATCAGCATATTATGCTTATGCGAATTCTTGGCTTAGATACGGTTTAATTTTATGGGGTGCCAGCACGGACGCACATCAGCTTTTCGTAATGCAGAAAAAGTGTGTACGCATCCTCACGAACACGCGAATACCTAATAGCTGCTGTCCACAATTCAAGCAACATAAAATACTTACCTTACCAAGTATGTACATTATGGAAGCGGCAATGTTCGTAAGAAATAACCCAAACTTATTTCCGCTGCAAAAGGTCACCAGCAATAGACGGAATAAAAACCAACTTTTCCTGCCACTTTCAAAATTAGCTATGCATAGAAATAGTCCTTACTGTCGTTGCGCCATTATAACAAATAAATTACCGGATCAGTTAAAACAAGAAACTAAGGACTCTCTGTTTAAAAGTAAGTTAAAAAAGCTGCTCATTGACAAGTGTTATTATACAATCGACGAATATTTAAATGATGATACATTGCTAAATGGAATCCATGAAACATAAGACATTAAAATCGCCATCTCTTATGAATAATTTAGGCCAATGATAAGTAGTAACTTACTTTAATTTATTGAATTTATTGTAATTAAACGACATCATTTCGATAATTGTAATATTTTATTTTATATAGCATTATTTTGACATACTTATAGGTACTGTATTTTCTAATAATTATGTAATCCCCATATGCATGAATGGATATTTATAGAATAAGGCAAGTTCTTATTACCTAATAACTAACATTAAATGCCCTACCAGGGTGTCATGTATCAACTACCTACAATAATTAACATCCTCTGTAATAAACATGGCTTGTAATGTTGAATAAATGAATGAATGAATGAATGAATATATTTTTCCGTTCTCATGAGACATGTGTAATCAAATAAACTTACTAAATACTAATAATACAGAAATTAAAATACTAACAATAAACTAAGAACTTAAAAATTAACTGAAATATTTATGTTAAAAAGGATTAAATTTCATAATAAAAAAAGACATATTAATATACTTAAACGGGTTTACTCACGCCGTAGAAGTCGAATAACGCTCGACATGTTTCGAATCGGTACGCGATTCATCATCAGGAGAGACGACCAGTCGCGGCGGCGGCCAATAGAACACTGCGGGCATGCGCCCTGTCCGCGCGGCTGCTCGACGCGGGTGTCACCGGCGGAGGCGCAAAACTACCCTCATCATCACGCACAATGCCAATTGTCGGGTTGCACACAACACTCACTACGTCATTTGCTAAGGTCTCGTCCACACTAACCACCGATGTAGTATCCAAAACCGTCCTCCAACTAGGGGGCACTGACCATCCACAATCTCGGTTAAAATTCGGATGACGACTAATTTCGATAGCCTCCCGTACTTTCCGCGGAATGGAAAACTTTTCTCTCGCCAGCACAGTTACCTTATCGAACCGAATAAAATGTATATAAGATGTTTTGGATACTACATCGGTGGTTAGTGTGGACGAGACCTTAGCAAATGACGTAGTGAGTGTTGTGTGCAACCCGACAATTGGCATTGTGCGTGATGATGAGGGTAGTTTTGCGCCTCCGCCGGTGACACCCGCGTCGAGCAGCCGCGCGGACAGGGCGCATGCCCGCAGTGTTCGATTGGCCGCCGCCGCGACTGATCGTCTCTCCTGATGATGAATCGCGTACCGATTCGAAACATGTCGAGCGTTATTCGACTTCTACAACGTGAGTAAACCCGTTTAAGTATATTAATATGTCTGAGACTCACGATAGTTTTCTATGTAAAATAAAAAAAGACTTCGAAAATCGAACTCCTGTGGCATGGTCCCGAAGACGGTAGCAGAATTTCCACCCTGAATAGCAACGCTAATACGTTGAGCGAGGAAGCTGCCAGCTGTTCCATTTTATATAATGTGTAAAAAGACTATCCTGAGACTGTAAATAAACAAAAAAAACTGTTTTATACAGACCCTATAAAAATAACTTAGCATGTTTGGCGCTCGCAAGAAGGTCGTAACTGGCTAATACTGCCTTCTAAGATATTCCCTTTTGTGTTACTAAGTGTTCGGGAGTACAAAGAGAGAATGTTTGATAAAATGTAAAACCACTTCAAAGGTTTATCCTGATCGCTTTAACGGGGTTTAAGTTCGACCGAACAAGCTAAAAGTATTTGAGATAAAAATATTGGTTGAGTTTAAATTGCTTTGCCCCTTTAATTTAAATTCACGGATAAAGTAGGGTTAAAAATAAATAAGGGTAAATATAGAGTAAAAGTTAAATAAGCAACGGGTTGATAACTAGACAGATCTTAAGTAAGTTGCGAGCGTTACCCTGTTTTATAATATTTATTTAAATTTTATGTAAATGGTTTTTATATGTAATTTGAAATGGAACTAAAAGCTTTAAAGTACTTTAAATCTCTTAAATTTTGGGGTCGGTATTTATATATTCTCATGTCCATAGTCCATAACACACACAAATTTAGCAAGCTCCAATTCCTCTTTGCACTTTCAAAGCGTCATTTTCATATCGCTTAGTGCACATTTTTAAACGTTCTCGCAAAGCGGATGTGTGACACGATTCTGCTGTAATTTCTTGCTCGGCAACAATTCTTGTCTCCCGGAACAGTTCCTCGGCGCTCTGAACAGACGCTTTAAGGTTGCGAAAGGGATGACCTAGTTTTATTTACTGGAACTGGGATTAAAACTCGTGTAGACTGACGCATGTAAAACTGTAAAAACTTTTTTATATAAGCATTTGACTTCTGTATCGTTACCATGAGTTTACAGTGGCCGTTTTCGCTAGCGAATGCGTAAACGTATGGAGAATTGTTCAACAAAGTAACCGCTAGACGCGCTGTACTATTCTCCATACAAATCCTGTACGCTGTCGCTAGCGAGTACGGTCACGTTAACTCGTGGTAAGGGTACTAAACTTATAATGAAGCCGACTATGGAGCATATTGCATATTAAATATATATGAAACGGATTTACTCACGTCGATAAAGTCGAATAACGAAGTATAAGAGTATTGGCGGAAGGATGTCATGTTCCAACGTTTCCGTGGACTCTGCTATCTGACAATTCAAACTCGCGTAACACATCGCTGCACTGTGGTTTTTCTTGTATGGAGACAGTGACAAAAGTCGATATCTCCGAAAGTATTAAAGATATTGAAAAAACAAAAATATATTCGAGTTTACTATTAAAAGATTTATTAAATAAATGATGAGAAATAATAAAAAAATCATTTGAAATGCAATTAAAAAAATAAAACGAAATAATTAAATTTATGTCAAAATTACTTGATTTTGATGGCTTATTTATAATGCTTAAAATTAATAACTAACACTATTTAATTAAACATGCATAAATGTATACAAACAAATTATGTTATCGTTAACAATAGAGTCATATTTCTATACAAATATCTGCTTGTTACGAGCAGGTTAAGTCATTATACAAAATAAAATATTTTACGTAAGTCCCGATATCTTAAAATAATTAAAACTAACACTGACTATAAAATTAAACCCTACTTAATGAATCTAATAGACTAATTACTGATTTTGACAAAACAGTTTTTTTTTTCAGAGGTAACTTTTTGAGGCTTGAAATCAATGGATCTGAATTTAATAAAAGACGATTCAAAAGATCCTGGTTGGTCAACTCGCGTGATATTTTTCGAGTATTTCTAAGCCTGAATGCCTTTATATTTTTATTTGTCGCTTCTTCTGAGAGCTCTCCTATGGAAACCAACATGTCCTCTATTATTTCAGCACCGTGAATAAAAGTGTTTTGAGTTATAAACGATAAAGTCTCGTTTAGATCCACTTCACATCTATTACTATGTTTACCTGGTACTGACGAAGTATTCAATAACGCACTGACAGCTGATTCGTCAATTTTTGGAGCTCCGCTAATTATCTTTGTTGTTGTCGCAAGATCATTGCAAGATCCAAAATCTTTTTGTGGGCGATCGATGTTTCGAAGTACAATTTTCTTGTTCGGGCAATTGATTTTTACTGGTGGACGCCTCCGAAATCTGCACTATTTCAATTGTTTCAAGGATAGCCAGCCATTTTGCGTTAGAGCTCATTCAATTCTCTCAAGTCCTATTTGATTTTGTCCAGAAAGCCATCAGCAGTGTGATGAATTATGTAACACGATTACTTAATGTCTCAGTATTAAGACTTTTAATTTACCGGCACATTTTTAAAAATTTCCTCTAATACTTGTTGAGTTTCTTCCTTGTTTGATCCTTTAAAATTACTCCATTATTAAAATATATGCATTCTTGTAAACTACACCTGCAAAAAAGAACCTGAAAGAAAACATACAAATATTATCAGAATTCGATATTTTTCGTAGCTCCCTCTACGAAAAGCGTAGAGGCCATATTATCAAAGAACGGGCAAAATCGGGCAGTTGGTCTGAAATGAGTCAGATACTACATTATTCAAGGTTTATTTCAGATATAATATTATTTCTATGAAAGGATCTGAACTACGTTGAATCTCAATTTGAAAACACAGGTAAGTAATGTTTTTGTGTAAAATTAAGTCATTCGTAGCAGGTACATATATACAAAATTATGAAGAGAATGACTGTAAATAATAATAAAAAACAGAAAACATACCTTTGTCATTAATTTCCATAATGAATCACAAAGATGAAACCAACAACTTTTTAGAAATTCATCAACAAACAACTTGCAATTTAATGACTCCCTGATAAGGTTAATCACGTGGTGTAAGTGTGTTCACATCAGAGGGTCAAAAAATAATGATGGTCTCCAATTACTTCAAAACTATTTATAGTTTTTGGTAGGCTGGCTATTACTAAGTACTTGGGCAATAACAAATTACAGGTTGAATGTTGTGGATTTTCAGAGATATGTCGTATGAACGCGACCACAGTGCGCTGTTACGAAATTGCACTTAGTTTAGTTCCAGTGGCCAGGAGGAGATCAGTTAGCATGTTATAGCAGAATGTGGTATGTATGCGACTGTACGCTATAGCGTCTTGAGAAAAGATAAAGTAGGAGAGGAAGAGCTGAGGGACATTAACCTTAAAGATGTACTTTTCTTCTGCAGGAGAATAAGAAGATTCGAGGAAGAAGGCTGTATGGGGATAGCCGTTGGCTCCAATTGGGAATTGGCCTGAATGAATGCAACCAGGCGACCGACAACCCGCCTGTCTCCGGCCGGGTGTCCCTACACCAAATCATCATCATCATCATAGTTTAGTTCTTGTAATTTAATTATTTATATCTGTACTCGTATTAAGAAAAAGTGGCGTTTCTCAAGGCTAGTAGCCCTTTAGGGGGGAGGTAGTATCTTAATGTGTGAGGGCCCTGATCAAAATCTAAACTGCACCAAATTCATGTTGAGGGACCCTTTGGACAATCCTCCCTGTTGCCGACTACGTTATAATTTTCAGTTTATCAGCAAAGTATAAATAAATATTAAGGGACAATCTTACACAAATCGACCTAGTCCCAAACTAAGCAAAGCTTGTATTATTGGTTCTAGACGACGATAATTATATATCACACTTATATTATATAAAGGCGAAAGTTTGTGAGTATGTTTGTGTTTAAGTATGTGTATGTTTTACTTCTTCAAACGAGCTCAAACGTCTGGACCAATTTTGATAAATTTTGGTCTGAATGTTCTTGACCCCGGATTAACATATATGCTACTTTTTATCCCGAAAAACATAGTGTTCCTGTGAGATGAGCGGGTAACACCGCGCGACGCAGCTAGTAATATATAAATACACACACTAGCTGTGCCCGTGGTGCTGCCCGCGTGGAATTCGGTCTGTGTCTGTAAACTGCTTATACCTCACCGTTTGAACCTTTCCTCGACTACGACAAACATTTCAAAACCAAAATCAGCTTAATCTGCCCAGCCGTTCTCGAGTTTTAGAGAGACAAACGCACAGCAATTAATTTATATGTATGTATATATAAAAGAATATACAGCACACACCCTGACCCTGGCACAAGAGCGCCCACCGCGTCGTCTAAGTATAGTGCTCATAGTCACAACCGCTTTCACTTGGGACACAAATGGAGACACAGCTTTATCGCCATCCAGTTCCGCTTTGAGGGATCTTTTATCGCGACTCTTCGCTGCCTTAATAGACACCCGCGTAATACCAGCTTTAACCTTTTTTCTAATTTATTTAAGTGCCCGGTGTTTTTCATAATCCCGGAGGATTTTCGTTTTTGCGAGCGTTTAGCTTGAATTGAAATGAGTTCAAACTGTTTGGAGTGTGTACGATTATTTCCGCATATATCCTTTGAATAAATGTATCGCCTTATTTACACCAAATCTGTGGTACTGATATAATATTTCTACCTTTTACACTAATAAGAACGTCATACACCTTTATCTTATTCCCTACAACAACCAGATAATTACCAATTATCTCTCGGACAATGTTATTAATACATTACAGCTACAACAAGGCTCGCTAACCAAGTGCTCTTGTTCCAACACAATAACAAAACTAAGGCATATTGCCTTAATTAATACTCAGACAGACTCGGTTTGAAACGCCACAAGTAGATAGGCAAACAGAGAGACTTCGTCCTTCTTGTTTGAGCGGGCGTATAGCACGCCTAAGGGAAGTAAAGGTCAGAATCAGAATATATCATTATCATATTTAGAAGGGCGGCTACTGCTCTCTGGCGCGCTAGCCGGTGGCTAGTGCTGTGATTTGCCACCGATACCAGGTGTTACGGACACAAGCCGAAAATTGTTAGTTTATATGCGAATTTAATATATATTATGTATAACGTTAATTTATTCAGTGCGCATAAAAGACGCTATAAGTTGAACTGTTTTATGCCAAATGCATGTAAAGTCCATAAAAGAGACACATATATGCAACTGGTCTACTCCCGAACCGATCCCAACTCGAATAACAGACATTGGTAACAACGAATATTGCAACGAATATTGCATAAGATATTCACGTGGTACTGAACCACGTGGGCATGTTACGCAATAACTTATCACCTACTTTCACTTACGCAATAGTATCAAGCGATAGCGGCTGATAACCCCATCAGGAATCCGATTTCATAACGGTCCTGAAGTAATTAGGTCAGCTGTAATTCACGATCACGTAAATTTAACGTAAATTATGAACCGTCCGATCAGAGCCCGTTTTCAGTACGAAATCACATCGGAATTTCGTTTTAACAAGTCAAATTAACTTCATTATGACCTGATTAGGTCATAATGAATGGCCGCGGTACGCGCACCACAAATGAGCTGAAGTGCACGTAGTGGTGGGACTGCAGCTGGTGCACCCTCAGCGAGAAGCCAGTCTTCCGCGACTTGCTAGCACGACGTAATTTTGACTTTATTGGTCGATCCGACTTAATAACTAACGAACCGTAACTCTTATCTTATAAAACGTAAAGCCATTTAATGCAGTGCAATGAAAGCTACAGAATGAGACATCTCACGTTAAAATCGAACCGTAAACGTAGACGTAACACTTCCCGAAACACCCATCCCGTAGACCAGAATGACCGTTAGAACCGAAAAACGGAAAAATGAACGGCTAATCACGGAGCTAGTTCACTTTTTCATACAAGGATCTTTAAAAATTAAAGCACTTGACGAAAGGGGCGTGCCGGCCGTAGAATGTGCGGACGACGCCTCCTATTGGCCTGCGAGCCAGTATTGCACTCACAAGTCTCGAGTCGAACTAGATCATAAGGAAAAAGCATATAATGAATTATTGTTTTTGTTTATTCACCATACTGCCGAAGAAAATTAAAGAACAAAAAACTCAACTAGTGTTTTGAACTCGAACCTGAACCTGCATCGAACCTGCTGCCGTAACCAAGTTTGTCTGAGGTCCCATTCGTGGTTGATCTCCAAACTTCGGTCTACGTTGCCCACGTAGTTTCTACGTGGCGTTTACGTCGAACGACTACGAGCCGGATCCTGAGCTACGAACCTGAACCCGAACCTCAAGCTACGATCGTGCTACGTGTTTACGCAGCATCTACGTGCTACTTCCGAACCGCCGTGCTTACGATCGATTAGCCGCGGCGACCGAGCTGGAACAGAAATCGAGTTTCGAGAGCCGAATACAGTCCACTGAGCAAACCCGAGAGCTACCGAAGAAGCAGTGTTGAGTGCCTATCCTCAACACCAGGTGTCCAAAACCAGCGGGTCTACAATACATTACATTTATCACTTCACTAGGGTAGGGATCGGACGATCGAGGGCAAATACAAATGTCATAAGGAACAGTATAATCGCCGGCAAACTTTTAGAACAACAATGGCGCATCTGCGCATGTTCATGTGTACGTAAATCAGCAATCAAGGTTTATTTATTTATTTAAACTTTATTGCACAAAACAAAAAGTGTACAAATGGCGGACTTAATGCCATAAGGCATTCTCTACCAGTCAACCATTGGGTAATAACCACATAAGGTTATGCTCTAAAAGTTTGCCGGCAGCTGTACGTCTAGCATAACTTTAACATCGCGCGACAGATACTTACTAGTCTGGCTAGCCAAAATAATGTTGACAGATATTTCCTTGTGTATGATTTTTAATTGTAAGTAGGTGGGTCCTCTTTAAATAATGTTGATACTTTATGTATTTATGTGTAGTTCTAACATTCCGATCGGGTTGAAATTTGACATAGTACTTGTGTAATTTTTTTGGTGACGGATTAATATGGTATTCTCGCCTAGTATATGGTTAGAAAGTATAAACATATGTCGTGTCGCTTTCGAACTTTGCTTTAGAACCTACATATCCTGATAGATAAAACTTGTCCTATAATTTTGCCAAATTCTCAGTTAATTTTATTGAACTAGATTAGATAATGAGGTATTTTAATCAGTTTTATCTGGCCCGTCGATTGGGTTTGAGAGATACGTATACTAAGCATATTAACAACAGATAAGAGCATTGTACATCGTAATCAGTTTCGTTCCTCAGTATCATACAAACATTCGGTCGGGTATCATTGAACCCTTCGTTTATTTACAAAAATAAATCTATAGTGACTGAGGCCTCAAAAAAGTGTCATAGTGTGAAAAAAAGACTAAGTACATAAAGTGCTATGGCTACTTCAACTACAAAGCTCAATGCCACGTTTCAGAATTTCGACGACTGGTATTTTAGCATTGAGTGTCTGTTAACCGACTACGATTTATGGGACGTTTGTACCAAAGAAGTTAACGCAGAAAACCTACAAGAAAAGATAAAAGACCAAAAGGCAAGGGCCAAAATAGGTCAGGCTTGTGATGTCTCTGTCATTCCAATTATAAGGTCGGCAAAGACGGCGTACGAGATGATGCACCGTCTGAATGCGCACGCGCATGGCGGGCTAAGGAAGAGGCTCAGCTTCATTAAAAAGTTGTTGTCAATCCGGTACAATGGTAATATGCAAGAATACGTAAATAAAGTTTCCCACACGCAGATAGAGCTGCAGGATATAGGAGCTCCAGTAGACGATGGATTCCTAGCGATGTACATGCTTGCGAGGCTGCCTAAAGGATTCAACCATATTGTTACAAGGCTAGATAATCCAGATGTACAAATAACTTCGGAGATTGTAGTGAAGGAACTTCTAAATGAAGGCGATCGTGCTATCCCCGGTACATCCGGTGCGCAACAAACGGTAAAAGGATTCCTTTTATACCATCACGTAACTTGACGTAACGTAACATACAAACGCGCATGCATAGCTGGTACGAAGGGGTCTACGAGTATATCCGTTGGTCTAAAAAAATTTGCCCGATATTTTTTTCGGCACATATTTTTTGGCCTAATAATCTTTGATCGATTGTTTTTAATGTCGAAAATTGTTTGGCCGAAATTGTTACGCATATATTTTTTTGGCCGAAAATTGTTTATTCTAACATTTGTATGGAATAACATTGTTTGGTCGAATGTATTGTAGGCATAAAATTGGTATTACGAATAATGGTGTCACTAATTATCCCTATGTTTGTCGGGAACGCAGTTCTAACCTAACCTAACCTACTGTTCTGGGAGCGCCTTATTTTTGTTAGGGACGCAGTTCTAACCGAAGGGAAGAGAGGCCGAGGACGCCCCCCTACGACTTGGACCAGCACAATCCGAAAAGACATGGAGACGATGGGCGTCAGTTCAGATTTGTCGCAAACAGAGAAGAGTGGCGCAAAATGATAAGGAGAGCCGACTCCAAATGAAATGGGACCAGGCTAGGATGATGATGACGCAGTTCTAACCTAACCTAACCTACTGTTATGGAAACGCCTTATTTTTGTTGGGGACGCAGTTCTAACCTAACCTAACCTACTGTTCTGGGAGCGCCTTATTTTTGTTAGGGACGCAGTTCTAACCTAACCTAACCTACTGTTATGGAAGCGCCTTTTTTTTGTTGGGGACGCAGTTCTTACCTAACCTAACCTAACCTACTGTTCTGGGAGCGCCTTATTTTTGTTGGGGACGCAGTTCTAACCTAACCTACTGTTCTGGGAGCGCCTTATTTTCATTGGGGACGCAGTTCTAACCTAACCTAACCTACTGGGAGCGACTTATGCTTATAATTTCACTCGCTCGCTTCAGCATATGGGTTTTAGGAGGTTTTATGTTAGGCTAAAGAATAATTATACCTAACAATATTCTACTTCTAGCCTTTAGTCATAAAAAAATATACTAAACAATTTAAAATTTTAGGCCAAGCGAAGGGCACCCGGTACGAAGTACGCTTTTGTACAAATTGTAAACTTATTTTGGTGCTTGTGATTACAATATAAAACCTCTTTGAAATCCATCATCATCCGAAAAACCAAGGGTGCAATTATCCCACCTTATTATCGAGTAGTAGACACTGTGTTCTTACTTACCATACCCTCATTGCGCGTTATCGCACTTCGCGGGTTTATAACCTTTATATTTCGTGTTACTATACGCTAATCATTCTGTGTTTTTTAGTCACAACCGCCTAAGCCTACTTGTGAAAAATGCCTTCAAACGTTCAAATCAATCACAGGCCTGAAACGCCATGAGACAAACTCCATATTAAAAGGAGGTTGTTCAATCCAGAATGGACGCGTAAGTATCAACCCACTCACTCCTCATTCCGCCCTAGGTTTCTTGATTTTAAATATCTTAATAACAGGGCCTCGATCCTTAAAAAGATTTTGCGCGGTGCTAGAATCACCGCCGCGCCCCTTTTATCAATAGGTACGTACTTACCACACTTTTTCAACCCAAGTAGTGAAGTAACATATAATTATTTTAGTGATGATGACGGTGATTATGTTTTATTTATTTCAAAGTTTTTGAAGTGGTTGCGTTTATCATGTGATAAATAAGTTACAAAGCATCTGTCACTCACACGCAGCATGATAAAAGCAACCATCATATGCCCGCAGGAGGGGATAGGATTATTATTAAGGATTGGTATGCGTACGTGGTGTGACAAGAGAAGAGCTAGATGACCAGAAAAGAGTTAAAAAAGCATGAATGTGGATGTCTATCTATAGGAGAGGAGGACACCATAGACAATCCATCTTTAGGATGGTGTGGAAGATGATATAAATAAGAAGGAAGTAAACGGCACAATGGCTGATGATAGGGAACAATGGAAGAAAAAACATGTCGCGCCAAATCCAAATAAATAGAATTCTGGGAAGGGAATGGCCATGGTATTGTAAGGACTATTCATAATATATTAACTCAATGAACTGCATTATTGTTCTTGTTCTAGTTGGGTTGCAATTCGTCTATACCTACAGATATTTACATACTTTTTGTTTTTTTGTGAAACGGCATAAGGCAAGTTATTTATTATAATGCAAAAAGTATAAAATTTTAACCAAGCAATGAGAACATTCGGAAACTCTGGCCGTCACTGTAACTTAGCTGGTTCATATTAGCGTGTCGCCCCGGCATGGCACAAACCCGTTCAAACCCGCTCAGGGCCTACATTTTTGTATCTTTGTTTGTGGTATACATTATTTTATTTGGATTAGGAGGCCCCAGCGTCAGCGCCGCCGCCGAAACGGGCCAGACAAACCGAGCAGCCTGTGCCTGGGCCCTCTTTAGTTCGGGCTCCCACGAGGACATCAACTGCGGCCCCGCCTTTAGAACAGACTCATACAACTAGTAGAGTCAATCCGTTTCTGCGTATCGATTCGCAACATGTCGAGCGATATACGACTACTACGACGTGAGTAAACCCGTTTCATGACAGAAATGTCTATGGCTAACTATTGTGCCGTAACTTACGTCATAGCATGAGATGATCAGATCGCTAAATATTTGATGACGTCGCGGTTGGCGCAGTGGTAAAATAGCTGTTTACTGAACCGGCGGTCCTGGGTCCTGGGTTCGTATTCCGGCAAAGCCTACTAGAGGTTACTGTGGGACTATCGATTTGTGTCAACTTGTCCGATATTTATTTATTTTTACTAAATCGTTTATAATAAATAATTAACAAGAAAATACTTGCTTACTGGTAATTGGTTACACTTCCAACTTGCCCTGTTAGCGGGTGTGCTACTACAGTGGTGCTATAATATTAGCAAAACGCAAAAGTGCGACACTCCAAAACAATTTTGGGATTTCTATCGTCCCTGTAAAATTTCAGACGTGTGGAGTCAGCTTATAGTTCAAGAATACTGGGCGCCTCGCAACATCAGCTCCTGCCGGAGGTCTGCCACGTCTGCCGGAAGCCAGGACACGTAGCACGGGATTGCAGACAACAGCAACAATGCAGTACATGTCGTATCTTCGGGCGTGCTACGTGCTGTTCAGCTAGAAACACGTAGCCAAAAGGAGGAAAGGTTCGTGATATCTTGAACTCAAAACTGAGCCTTGTGGGAGTCCCTTCCTAATGGAGCGAGAAGAGGTGACTATATTTTCGTTACCACGTAAGGTAATACAAAGCTCTGATAAAATCTTCATTACCAGACTACTTAATCTTTTCGGTATCTGTAATCGGAGAAGCTTCTCCCAGAGGAATGGGAGTTGGACATTATCATAAGCTGCTTTAACGTCCAAAAAAGCAACGACCGATTTATTCCTTTCCTGAAACCAAACGGGGGCTGGACAGGACAATAAACCCTTGGACTCAACGAACCATTCCAGCCTATTCCAGATTAGATGCTCCAGAATTTTAAAGAGCGAAAAAAGAGCAATGGGATGGTAGGTATGAGCAAGGATCTAATGGGTCTTTATAAGTTATAAGAATTGGGATTATCAGCTGAGTTTTCCAAGACAGCGGGATAGTACCTGAAATGGAAAATGGAATTAATCAGATCTAAATATAGCCACCCTCGCTCAGCTCGGGTGGCTAAAACATCTCGTGTCATTATGGCTTGTTTTAGTCCCTCGTTGAACAATTTACTTTTATCTCATGGTTATCACAAAAAAGGTAATCAGTCAGACAGGCAATCAGTACCTAATCTATATTTGCTGTGTAAATATATAACTATTTGGTCTGCGTGGTCTTATCAATATTTAATTATATGCTCAACGCAAGCTAAAGGTAAAACAAGGACTATTAATCCTAGTTTTTTTTGTTTTCCAGAACCCAATCTGGTCCGAACGTACATAAAGAGGCGGCTGAAAAGGATGTGATTGATTACATTTTTAGTAAGACAAAAGAAATCGTATCCTTGCGTAAATTAAGAATGAAGTACGACAAGGGTTACTCCTCGTTTAAAATTTTTGTAAGTAGAAGTAAATTGGACTTATACTTAAATAGTGACTTATGGCCTAAAGACATTCAATTTAGGCCCTTCGTACTGTTTGATAAATCGGGTGAATCAAAGTATGAAACGAGGAAGGGGTGTAATACGAGTACCTAGTGCAGTGAATTTAGTAAATAAGAAAAACAACACATTCACTGACACACGTATAATTTATTTGTTTAATGGTACAAAATTACGAATTTGTCGATAATTTACACTGGAGCTCACTTCAGCACACGTTTAACACCGAAATCAAAACACACAGATATTAATGGGTAAAATTAACAAATATATCTTAAATTTATACTTTAGGTTTTTCTAGGGGTTGAATCAAAATGATTAAGTTTCTCGCGACAAATTTAAGAAGAATTATACTGCAATTAAACGAAAACCAGTCAAAATTCTCTCACGTGAAAGGATTTTGGCTGGGCTGAGAATTTTGACTGGGCTGGCGATTAAAAACGGTTGCATGAATTGTTGAAAGGCTGGTGAAGAGTGAGGTATGGCTGATGGATGTTATGATTATGGTCGAAAAAATGCAGTATTAGAAAATATGTGCCCGACGAACGAGGCTTTCGGAATTTAGAGGTAAACTACGAACAAAAAAGCTTTCTCCGCATTAAAATCAAATAAGCATTATGATCACAACTCGATACAGTTAATTAAAACTAACAATTAAATATCAAATAATTTTGAATTGGTTTTGGCCGAATATTACACTAAAATTAAATTATCCTAAATGCACCGAACCGCTCGAAGATGTGCGCGCACCAGTCGCGCCGTGCGCGTCGATGACACCAACCTTCTGTAAGCCCTCAAGGGCAGGACTCGTACATTGGACGGCAGGTTAAATAAACAAACCCGTTCAGGTCTGACGGGCACTGGATGGAGAACTGTAGCTCCCAGTCGCAATCAGATCGTGCTAGACGCACACACAGGATCACACGCCGGCCGGCAAGAGAACCAAGCACTCGGCGCACCGCTTGCAGCCGTTACATGAACTGCACCGCACAGACCCTCAGAAAAATATGAGGAGGGCTCCTGATGGGATCACAAAAACGTGGACACAAACTGTATTACTCGGATCGCAAAACGTCGATAAAAACTGTAGTACTCCGGTCAAAATACTTGAAAACTCAAGCAATTATATTAATAAGATGCTTCTTCTCTCAAACTCAAAATCTCAAATCTCCATCCTTCAAACAATTTTTTCCTTGACAGAAACCCAAAGAACGAACGAAAAACTCTTTTTTTGAAATTCAAATATATAAGAAAAAATACTAAAAATGACAGTTTGCCAGACCTAAATCTATAGGTAAATAAGGCTACGAACTAACGAACGAACCTCGTACAATTGAGAATAGCGACACCTAACGGGAACGGAGTGAACAATTTCCGAAAGCATGCAATCTACCAAGTGAAACCAAAATTCATGCAAGCTAAGACATTAGAAAAAGAGTACAACTCGTCTGTAACAGATGGCGCTGTGCCGTGATGAATTTAAATAAACAACGGATTAGTAAAAAGAAGTACTTAAACCGTAGCGTAATGCTACAACATCTCCCTACCAAACGAAGAAAATGACAAAAGAACAAGATTATCTAAACAGCCTAAACAGACCCAACTTCCACATTACAAATGAAATTCGACAAAGATCTGTAAATTCACACAAATGAAAAATTACTGACTAAAACAAACAGACAACGGATGGAGTCAAGATAATCAGCTAAAGGCAAACAGTTGACATACTACCAAAAAAAAAATATTAATTGGAATCGAGTAAACTAGATGGTCCCAGGCATAAATGCTGATACCAAATCAGACAGGTATCCTAAATTAAAAACTAAGCTAAACTACGTCTCAAATAAACACGAATACCAGTCGATGGGACCCGGCCGAACTCCCAACCGGTACACGAGCTATAAGACCTAAACCTAAAGATTAAATAAACCTAACCTAACATTAACCTAACTTACGCAAAACACAGCCTCGCATGAGCGAGAGAAAAAGATAGCACGGTGCCAATCGACTAATCGCGCAGCCCACACGCAACTATCGAAATAGGACCCAGCCTGCGCCTGGCTACCGACCGTTAACCCTAACACCGTGCCTCCAAGATATAACATCCGAGAGTTAACTTGCAACGCGATACCAACCAAATCCCGACGCCTTGAAAACGGGAGAGATGGGATGAGGTCCGATTCGCGTCAAGCGCCGAAACGAAACCTCTCATACACACGTTCAAGCACGTCGATGATGAGATAATCCCATCATCGGAAGTCAATAATAACGCCCCTAAGGCCAAAAGTCACGTCCGGAAAACAATTGGTGGGCTTAGCCCCCAAGAAACCTACGACTAAAACTCTAACCTAATTCGTAAACTAGACTACTAATCCTAAGAAAATTAGACTGGTATATGCCTGGGCATCTAGAACAAACGAACCGAAAGGCGAGGAAAAAGAAACCACCCACAACAGGGAGGACAATTGAATACCCTTACAAGCCATACAAACAGCAAGTAACATCCGATGGAAATTCAGACGCCGAAACAGAGTAAAAGGACAAAGATCTCCACCAAAAAAGGTGATCAAATACGTCTCATGATAAACATCATGACATCATTAAGAAAGTCGTCTAAGAAAAGGTTCCCTGCCAAAAGAATCATCAAAAAGGAGTAGGCGGACAAACGCGCTTCTTGAATTTAGAGAAAAGTACAAAAAAAAAAAAAAACCTGGCCTAAAGAATCAGCAAAAAGGAGTAGGCGGACAAACGCGCTTCTTGAATTTAGAGGGTAAAATACAAAAAAAGGTTTCGGACCTAAAGAATCATCAAAAAGGAGTAGGCGGACAAACGCGCCTCTTGAATTTAGAGGAGAGATGCAAAAAAAAAAATACATTGAAATTACTTCAGAATATCTTTCACATGATAGGTACCAATATGATCGGTATCAGTATCGCCCAAAACGTAAACCTGAGGGGATATACGCCTAACTACGCGACACTGGACAAAACGTGGCGCAAACTTCCCGCCTCTAAACGCATCAGCAGTGCCACGCTGAAAATTTCTCCGCCAAACGACCTGACCGTCGACGAACCTGATCGACCTACGGTTTTCATTAAATTTCCGAGCATTACGATAAAATGCCATAGCTAACGAATCCGAAACTCCATCATACACCTCGCGGAGCGTTTCTAGATTCGAAGCACGCTGTACCCGGCTGAGTCCCACCTCTTGGTCCACAACCTGGCCTTCAACGCGCTGCCGAATCATTGGCAATTCACGACCGTACATCAAGAAATTCGGGGTATAACACGTAGCCAAATTTATACATGAATTTAAATAAAGAGCCACCCGACGTAAATGGTCGGACCAACTACGCTGATCGTTCTCGGATAGAATACTCAGGGTGGTAACTACGACCTGGTTGTACCTTTCCACGAAATCGCTTGTGGCGAGTAGTATGGTGTATAGCAAGGACCGGGAATGTCATAACTCGCAAGGAAATTTAGGAATTGACGACTATGAAAAACCGTTGCGTTATCACACAGTATGTTAACCGGTACACCATAACGCAAGATAACTTCCGACTCAATAGCTGACGAAACCGACGTAGCGTTAACCCTCTTGAGTGGAGATAACCACACGAATTTGGTAAAGACATCAACCATCGTAAGAATATACCGAAACCCACCGCGGCTATCAGGCAATGGTCCAATTAAATCAATCGAGAGAAGATCCAACGGAGCCGTAACAGGGCGTGGAAACAATCTTTGACCGCGAGGTTGCGAATTGGCGATTTTGTAAGCCTTGCAAACCTGACACTCAGAAAGAAACCTAGTAACGTCTCGATACATGTTCGGCCAATAGTATAAATCCCGAGCTTTCAAGTAGGTTTTCATAACCCCAGGGTGTACATTAGGAAACCCATTGTGAATTTCAGCGATAGCCTCTCTGGTCCTCGAAGCAGGAAGAACAATACGCCAAGGATTGGGAACCAACGGGTTTTCAACTGCCATCTCGCGCATCAACACACCATCACGAAGAGCAAACGCCGTAAACATTTGCGGGTTAGCTACAACTCCCTGATAAATACGTTCGTACCAAGGATCTCTAGATGGATCGATTCCACGCGCATATGAGACTAGACCCACTTGAGCGCGAGATAAGGCGTCGGGAACGACATTCAAAACGCCTTTCTTATGTTCAACCTCAAAGTTATATTGGGAAATCAAAGTTGCCCAACGAGCCAAACGACCAGTAGGATTATCGAGAGTGACTAACCATTTAAGCGCAATATGATCTGTCACAATCTTAAATTTCATACCATCGAGGTAACCGCGGAAATGCTTGATGGAATCGACAACAGCAAGAAGTTCGTGTTCAGTTGTCCCATAATTGCGTTCGGCCTTGTTAAATAAACGGGAATAATATGCGATTGGATGTTCAACACCGTCAAATTCTTGGGCCAAAACCGACCCTAAACCAACCTGACTAGCATCACACTGTAGGATGAACGGCTTCTCAAAATCGGGACAAGCCATCAAGGGAGAGTTAATCAAGACATCCTTCAATTTTGAGAAGGCTGCACCAGCACTGTCATTCCAATCGATTGGATCGCGCCCTTTCTTCTTTCCGATGAGCGCCGTAAGGGGAGCAATAATAGAAGAGAAACCATCTACGAATCGACGATAGTAGGAGCACATGCCGATGAAAGCTCGCAGTGACTTGGCAGTTGAAGGGGTAGGATAATCTCTAATTGCCTCGAGTTTTTTTGGATCGGTTTGAAGACCTTGCTCATTGACAATGTACCCAAGATATTTCAATTCGGATTTACAGAACTCGCACTTCTTCAAATTGACGGTAAGACCTGCTTCCTTCAACCTATCACGAACCTTACGAATAAGTCGCAGATGACTATGAAAATCACGGGAAACTAGAATTAGATCGTCAACGTAACCGAAGATAAAGTCATCGGAATCAGGAGTATATTCGAAATTGACTATCGTGTCAGTGAGCCTCTGCATTTCGGACGCCGCGTTTGTCAATCCAAATGGGAGACGCACAAATTCGAACAAGCCTCTTTGCGGCACGATAAAAGCCGTCTTCTCACAACTAGCCTTGTCCGCCAACGGAATCTGCCAAAAGGCACTCCTTAAATCAAGCGAGGTCAAAAATTTAGCACCGCGTACGTTATCAAGAATATCCTGGACCCGTGGCAGAGGATAGGAATCGCGTATGGTGACGCTGTTTAATTTCCTACTGTCAACACAAAACCTGACACTACCATCCTTTTTGGTAACCATCACAACAGGGGAGGCCCAGGGTGACCGCGATGGACGAATAACCCCCAACTCCAACATTTTATCGATCTCTTCATTGAGGACCTTAAGCTTGACAGGAGACAAAGGATAATAACGCTGACGAATTGGAGAACCGACAGTCTCGATTTTGTGAGAAAGCCACGAAGTACACCCTAAACCCGCCTTATCTGAGGATATTTCCTCGAACTCATTAATAACTGACTGAAGCTTAGTTTCCTGATCAACCGTGAGGATCGTGCGTGGATGAACATAACGAACCTCGCCTATAACTGGAGGGTTAAGACTTGGAACATGAGGTGGCGGGACAAAAAGCTTCCCAGACAAACCATCCGCGAACGCCTTTTTTAGAATGTCAGTAAGACCGCAAGAATTCCAAAATTCGATTCCCAAAATAAAAGCTGTCGGGAGATCACGGCTTACGAGACAGGGATGCAAAACACGGATACCGCTAAAATAAATTGGGATATCCAAACTGCCCAAAATGTTGATAGGAGAGTTGTCAGCGGAAACGACATGAGGACGAACGTCTTTACAAAAAGCTAAACCGAGTCCTGATAGAAGAGTAACATCCACTAGGGAAGTCTGCGCGCCAGAGTCTAAAAGCGCTAATACCGGAGAATCCGTAACACTAACTTCAATAAAGAGTCTATTATCCGGGATTTTATTAATAACAACGGGTGCCACTGTTGGGCCTCTCAGCACACCCTTTACTAGTTTTTTGACGAAGCAGAATTGCAATGAGGACATTCGCGTGTAATTACACCGACGCGCTTGCACTTGAAGCATACTGCTCCAGTAAAGTTAGGACAGCTACGGTAGTTGTGCCCTGTCGCATCACACTTCATGCTGACCACAGGCCCGGGGATGTCATTACTAACCGCGTTGATGGGTGCTATTGAAAAGCGAGAGGGACGCGAAGTTTGGAAAGCTTCGAAATTTCTCGCGACCTCTAACAGTCCATCGATATCCCTGACTACGTTGGTCGCAAGACAAGGGTGATATTTAGGATTCATGCCATATTTAACAATATTAAACAGACTATCTTCGGATACCGGAATGCGGAGTTTAGCGTTGAGATCGCGTGCTTGAATAACGAAGTCGACTACGGATTGATTCACCGTCTGTGACAAAGCGCGGAGCTGACTCTCGACCTTGAAATCGTAATCGGCTATATCGAAAGTTTTAAAATAAGCAGACTTGAGCTCTGTGTATGAAAGTCCTGGATACCTGATAGCCCTAAAATATTTCAAGGCACTGCCCGACAACAACTCATGAAAACGCCTAACCACATAAGATGGACCAATACAACGCGCAATTCCTTCTTCCTCTACACGAGAAAAAAAAACGCGAACACAAGTTTCACCGGAAAAATTCAAGTTCCACTTGGTAAGAGATTCGCCTTTAATAAGGGTTGGCGGAGTATATCCGGATGTGCGCAGGTCCTGGAAACGAGGTTCCGTGTCAAAAAACTGCTCCTCACCACTAGCCATCGGGTCTAAGACTCGTGGTTGGTAGGGGTTTTGCATTGGGGTAGCACGGGGCGTATCACCGATAGGCTCTTCCATACTTAGATGCGACATAATATAAAAAAATTAAGGAAAAAATTAGGCGAGAAAGAAAAAGAAAAAAAAAAAAAAAATATTTAGGTAAGTCCTGAACAAGTTCTGATCAAGTCCTGGTCAAGTCCTGGTCAAGTCCTGGTCAAGTCCTGGTCAAGTCCTAGTCAAGGGATTTATGGACTGAGACTACAACCAAGATTACGCTCCACACACGTTGAGAAAAGACGAAGAAAATTAAAAATGCACCAAAATAAGGAAGCCTGGAACCAAAAGAATACTTAGCCAGCGGCTAAGTAAGCGAATAAAATAACAAGATAAAACTACGTCTGACTTACCATAAATTCCCTAACGGTTACGGGTTCAAACTACGGGAACTAAGACAACTAGAAGAAAACTCGGGAAATGTCTGTGGGATTGACAAATAAAAAAAATGTTTAAACAACAAATTTATTATGTATGTTTCACAAAGTAAAACACAAATCGTATATTTCGTAACAATATCAATATTATTATATATCAGTTGCAGTGTTGCGAAAACGTGCAGTTTCTTCGAACACCGACGCAGATGACAGGTTAAGTCGCCAGACTAAAACTGCAGTTGAGTAAAATAGCATAAAGCGCTTGAATAAATTTACGTAAAGCGCTTCGTAGTGGTAGGCTGAAACAAAGACGATAGTTTATTAATCCGCGACCGGGTATCGGTCACCGTCCTTCCAACACAAGAAAAAAAAATATTTTAACAACAAATATAATTAAAAATTTCCAGGATTACTTACCATGAGTTCGGGCGCCATTTGCAGTGAATTTAGTAAATAAGAAAAACAACACATTCACTGACACACGTATAATTTATTTGTTTAATGGTACAAAATTACGAATTTGTCGATAATTTACACTGGAGCTCACTTCAGCACACGTTTAACACCGAAATCAAAACACACAGATATTAATGGGTAAAATTAACAAATATATCTTAAATTTATACTTTAGGTTTTTCTAGGGGTTGAATCAAAATGATTAAGTTTCTCGCGACAAATTTAAGAAGAATTATACTGCAATTAAACGAAAACCAGTCAAAATTCTCTCACGTGAAAGGATTTTGGCTGGGCTGAGAATTTTGACTGGGCTGGCGATTAAAAACGGTTGCAGGAATTGTTGAAAGGCTGGTGAAGAGTGAGGTATGGCTGATGGATGTTATGATTATGGTCGAAAAAATGCAGTATTAGAAAATATGTGCCCGACGAACGAGGCTTTCGGAATTTAGAGGTAAACTACGAACAAAAAAGCTTTGTCCGCATTAAAATCAAATAAGCATTATGATCACAACTCGATACAGTTAATTAAAACTAACAATTAAATATCAAATAATTTTGAATTGGTTTTGGCCGAATATTACACTAAAATTAAATTATCCTAAATGCACCGAACCGCTCGAAGATGTGCGCGCACCAGTCGCGCCGTGCGCGTCGATGACACCAACCTTCTGTAAGCCCTCAAGGGCAGGACTCGTACATTGGACGGCAGGTTAAATAAACAAACCCGTTCAGGTCTGACGGGCACTGGATGGAGAACTGTGGCTCCCAGTCGCAATCAGATCGTGCTAGACGCACACACAGGATCACACGCCGGCCGGCAAGAGAACCAAGCACTCGGCGCACCGCTTGCAGCCGTTACATGAACTGCACCGCACAGACCCTCAGAAAAATATGGGGAGGGCTCCTTATGGGATCACAAAAACGTGGACACAAACTGTATTACTCGGATCGCAAAACGTCGATAAAAACTGTAGTACTCCGGTCAAAATACTTGAAAACTCAAGCAATTATATTAATAAGATGCTTCTTCTCTCAAACTCAAAATCTCAAATCTCCATCCTTCAAACAATTTTTTCCTTGACAGAAACCCAAAGAACGAACGAAAAACTCTTTTTTTGAAATTCAAATATATAAGAAAAAATACTAAAAATGACAGTTTGCCAGACCTAAATCTATAGGTAAATAAGGCTACGAACTAACGAACGAAACTCGTACAATTGAGAATAGCGACACCTAACGGGAACGGAGTGAACAATTTCCGAAAGCATGCAATCTACCAAGTGAAACCAAAATTCATGCAAGCTAAGACATTAGAAAAAGAGTACAACTCGTCTGTAACAGATGGCGCTGTGCCGTGATGAATTTAAATAAACAACGGATTAGTAAAAAGAAGTACTTAAACCGTAGCGTAATGCTACACTAGGTAATATAACGTAAACAAATAATGGGGGACAAGCTAAACAGTAATTTGTGCAAAATGATAACGTTTTATTGTAGATCTCTCAAGCGATCTATGGATGGAGTTAAGTCTTTGTGTCAAGTCGCAGATTTAATCGCGCTGCAAGAGACCTGGCTTTTACCTTTCGAGGTGGCGTTACTGGGAACTGTGGATAGTGATTTCGGTTGGACGGGGAAATCGGCGGTGGACATTGAATCAGGAATGCTTATAGGACGCCCTTTTGGTGGTCTTGGGTTTTTATATCGTAAAAGTATGTTTCAGTCAGTGTCTATTATAGAATGTAATAATGATAGAATTGTGGCCATCAAAATCACGTGTAATGAAAAAGATATAATAGTCTGTAATGTGTATATGCCTACTGATGAGAAAGATAATATACCTGTTTTTGTGGACTGCTTGGGTACGATTTCCTCTATTATGGCGGAAAATAATAACGTGCAGGCTATGTTTGTGTTGGGCGATTTTAATGCGCATCCGAGTGAATCTTTTTATCACGAGTTGATAAGTTTCTGCAATGATCAACAATGGATTTGCGCGGATGTGGAAAAGATGGGCCTCAGCTCAGACACCTATACGTATGTGAGCGATGCTCATGGGTGTAGGAGGTGGTTGGACCATTGCATAGTGACACAAAGCGCGTATAAGATGATTCGTAACGTTGAAGTAATGTATGACGTATTTTGGTCCGATCACTTTCCTATGTCGCTAGAGTGTTCTATTGATTTGTTGAAACCTATAACAAAAATATCATGTGACAGGGTGGAAAACAGAGTGCTCTGGGGAGAACGGGGAGGGGACCAAATAGACGCATATCGTGATTTGTGTACCGAACGTTTGAGAAGCATTGACTTTCCGGATGCACTTAGGGATTGCTGCGACGTGACATGCACAAATCACGAACATTATGCCATCCTGAATAAAATGTATGAGGACGTCATATTTGCCCTGACGGATGCCGCGATAAGTACGTATAGGAGCAAGTGGAGAAGGAAGGGCGGATATGTCGCAGGCTGGAATAAATATGTTGCAGGTCCTCACAGGGAAGCCAGGCTCCACTTCTTGATGTGGGAGAATGCGGGAAAGCCACGCCAAGGTCGCCTATTTGAGCATATGAACAACAGTAGGAAGGAGTTCAAGGCCAAATTAAAATGGTGTCAAGACAGGCAGGATCAGCTGTATATGGACAAACTTGCTCTTGCTCACAGCGGTAGTAAATTTAATGAGTTCTGGAAGATGACCAAATACAAGAATGTGACGCCTGGTTTGCCTGTGAGCGTGGACGACAAGACTGACCGAGGGGAAATTGCAGAGGTATTTAGAAAGCATTTTACGGTGAAGTCTCTTTTTCAGGAATCGTCGCAGGAGTTGCCTGCCGTGTCTGATACTGAGATCATCAATACACCTGGGGCCACTCTGTTTACAACTAAAATGATTACTGATGTAATAAAAAGTATGCAAAAGGGAAAGTCACCAGGAGATGATGGTCTCAGTATTGAGCACTAGAGGTACGCGGGGGTTCATCTGCCAAGGGTACTCTCTATGTTGTTCAGTCTGTGTATGGGTCATTCGTACCTGCCCGAGGCATTAATGAGAACCATAGTGGTACCTATTGTCAAAAACAAAACGGGTGACCTGTCGGACAAGGCCAATTATCGGCCCATCTCTCTGGCTACGACTGCCGCGAAAGTGCTCGACAGTATGCTCAACTCGATACTTGATAATTACTTATAGACATTCATGACGCCCAGTTCGGTTTCAGAACTGGGCTGTCAACTGAGAGTGCTATCTTGTGTTTGAAGCATACTGTCGGGTACTACACGGATAGAAAAACACCGATCTATGCTTGCTTCCTGGACCTCTCCAAGGCATTTGACAGAGTCAATTATAATATCCTGTGGAGGAAAATGGGAGAAGCAGGCATACCAGGTGATTTTACCGGTTTGCTAAAATATTGGTATCAGAACCAAACCAATCAGGTGAGATGGGCTGGGGCTTTGTCTTCGGTATACAGATTGGAATGTGGAGTGCGACAGGGTGGCTTAACTTCTCCTAAGTTGTTCAACTTCTATATGAATGATTTGATAGGCGAACTCAGTGGCATGCATGCGGGGTGTTATATTGAAAATACATGTGTTAACAATATAAGCTATGCTGATGACATGGGGCTGCTGAGTCCGTCTATCGGGGCACTTAGGCAGTTGGTCGGGAAATGTGAGGAGTACGCAACCGCGCATGGGCTTTTGTATAACTCCACTAAGAGTGAAATTATGGTGTTTAAAGCGGGAAAATGTAGGCCATATTTTATTCCTCCAGTAGCACTTGGTGGAGTGGTACTAAAGGTTGTAGACCATTTTAAATACCTGGGACACATAATAACGGACAATCTGAGCGACGACCGTGACATTGAGAGGGAGCGCAGAGCGTTGTCAGTGAGGACTAATATGCTGGCCCGCAGGTTCGCTAGAAGCTCTAATGAGGTAAAAATAACGCTTTTCAAAGCCTATAGTCAATCTTTTTACTCTAGCGGCCTTTGGGTCCGGTATACCAAACGAGCTTATAACGCCCTGCGCGTTCAGTATAATAACGCTTTCAGAATGCTGTTGGGATTTCCAAGATGGTGCAGTGCGTCGGGAATGTTTGCAGAGGCGCGCACAGACGACTTCCACGCGGTTATGCGGAATAAAATCACTTCGTTGATGGGCCGCGTCAGAAGGAGTCGCAATAGTATTCTGAAAGTAATTGCTGACAGATTTAATTGCCCCATATTGAAGCACTGGATTGAGCAGGTTAGGACTACGTTAAGATATATTAAGTAGACCGGACATACCTCTTAAACTTAAGTGTAAAAAAAAAATGCATTTATTATTTCTTTTTTGTATTTCTTTTTAACCTAACATAGTTTCTAAACATTTTGTATGTACTAACAACATATGGACCTAGTCTGAAATAAATATTTGTTTGTTTGTTTCGCGGTCCCGTTTCACTACATTAATGGGAACATTTCCTAGCAAGTTAAAGAAAACTAACATTAGTGTAACTATTCCCAGATTGCGGACCTGGCGTGATATAAACTATTCGGGATTATTCGCAAATATGCGGTAATGATTAGGGTAGGTGTCTGAAGAGGATGAAGGGGGTAGTCCAGAAATCGAAACGTTTTCAGTTCGTGAGGCGTTTACAGTACCCTTACCATGAGTTGACGTGACCGTGAGCGAAATGAAATAATTGCTGAATTAAGCCAAATAAAATCCGTTATATCTGTGCAAAAACGAGAGACATCAGAGCGTTTTTCAAAAAAAGTGTACACGTGACGAACCGGAAAACGTTTTTTTTTATAACACCGATTTTAAATTTTCTTGGCTTATTCAATTCCCCATAAGTTATAGTGTATTATTTGAGAAAATGGCATTAAAATATTAAAAAATATAGAAAATATCGACATTTTAAACTCAGATTGTGGTGAAACTAGTTCCGGATAGTCACAAATATAAAATTCATTATAAATTGATTGTAGTATTTTTTGGACCCGTTTTAGTTTACACATTTAAAATAAAGACAATAAACTATTTAAAACGGGTTTAATTTAAAGAATTAATGGAACGAGCAAGGTTTGAGGATAAAATAAAGGTCCAGTTCGTCACAATCACCACCAAATGACTGCTAAAACATGTATTTTTTTGCATTAAAATGCGACAAATCAACGAATAATATTTTTTATTACATTAAGGAATATTCATTTAGTAATGTTAACGCTTAAATATGTGAATTGTTGCACTGCAGCAGCCAGAAATAATTATTTTCAACATCCCAAATCTTGGGACAGTAACTAAACGGAATCTCATGTGACTAACTGGAAAATGTAAGGAATAGTGTACATAGATTGAATATATTGAAATAAAATCACAAAAATATTATGTTATGAATCGTATTTATTGCAACGGAATCAAAATGGTAGGTATAATATATATTGTTACTAGTTTATATATGTAATAATAAAACATGTATTAAACTAGTAATAATAAATATTTACCATGTATATTATTATGAATTACATAAAAATCTTTCATGAGTAAATGACAATCTTAATATTGAAAGTTTTATTAGTTTTATTTATCTATTTTTATAGATTATTAATAATGTTTTTTTTTTTTTTTTAAATAAAACATAAAATGTTACTATTACCTTTAACAAGTAATAGCAACATGAACATTTCAAAATATAGAATAACAGTCTTAATTCTCATTAATAAAAAATTGGGCAAGTGCGAGTCCGACTCGCGCATGAAGGGTTCCGTACCATAATCTACAAGTTTGTTGTATGGGAGCCCCCTTAAATATTTATTTTATTTTATTTTTAGTATTTGTTGTTCTAGCGGCAATAGAAATACATCATCTGTGAAACTTTCAACTGCCTAGCTATCACCGTTCTTGAGATACAGCCTGGTGACAGACGGACGGACGGACAGCGAAGTCTCAGTAATAGGGTCCCGTTTTTACCCTTTGGGTACGGAACCCTAAAATCGGTTGTAATTAAAATACTTACATCGAACGAACTTTATTTTAGGACATCGCTTAGAACGCTGTCTGCCTCTTGTTTTCTTGATAGTTATAAACGAATATAAACCTTAATGCAATATGTTAAGGTTTATGGGTGTATACTTAAGGTTATATCGACATAAACCAATCACAATTTTTTTTCTTCATTTCTGACAACTGTTTCAGCTGTCAAGTTAGTTCGCCTAATTAAAAACTCGACTGTAAGCGTGGCCCGACATGCTCTTAGCCAGTTTTTATAAATGTTTGAATTGTTATTTTGCTTTTTAGTCATTTCTTCCGGAGATAACAAATACTTTTCTGAAAACCGCATCAAAATCTGTTCTGACAAATGCGAGATAATGGCGGATAAACATGCATGTATAACAAACATATGGGTCAAACTAAGTAACTCCTTTTTTAGAAGTCGGTTAAAACATCGGTCACATTTCGATTGTGTACTAAGCTTTATAGTTCCAATTCGTCACAAAATCGTTCCGGTAGTATATCACGTCACTAACCGGACGTGACGAATTCTACCTCGACAATTTAAAATCAAAATTTCAACGTGTTCTGAACCAATTCAATGTGTTTTTGGTTTAGTTTCGGATACTACGATAGTTTCTTCTATGTCTAATTGTGTTTAAAAAGTTAATTATAATCTACTTACCGAAAAAACTGTTACTAACTCGAAATCCTATTTTTAGCGCACTGACACAGCGTCCACCTTTCGTCACCGTTTTCACGGAACTGACGTTTTATTTGCAATGAAATCCGATGCCTATAGCATTAAAATGTTGCCAGGATTGAAAAATTAACGCTTTTTGGGGAATATCGATTGCACAAGTATGTTAAAATCGCTTGTGACTATAACCGGAAGTTCCGGTCTGTCGATTTCTTTGGACAGTGGAAAAAGTAGTTTTTCGGCATTATAAACCGTATTTGTTTATAAATAAAGCACACGACTAAAATCTAGACTCATTACTTTATCTGTGTGACCACATTCAATATTCATACAAATTTATTTCGAGTTTCTGCAAGCCTCTGAACATGACTGAGTCGACGTGGGACATACCCATTTTAGCACTTTTCATATCTTTATTTTGCAATAAATCTAGTAATAAATATAATATAATCGTTTTAGAAATATAAAATGAATGCCCCACATCTACAGAATCAAATGATACCACTCATATACCCAAATACTAAAGGTAAAGTAAAAAAAAAACACGTTGAACGTGTGGGACATTCAAATTTTGCCATGTACACTTTTTTTGAAAAACGCTCATCAACTAAACTGGTTGACCAAAGTAAGAACAAAAGCGCTCCGTCAACGCCAAGCGCTATCGCACCAAGTGCTGTGTCGACGACTCCAACTAGCCATTTCACTCTTACAAATGCTCCAGCGCGCAAAACAGCGCGCAAACGCTACGCGTGCAAAAGAGACGATAGTCGAAGGCACTAAATCGAAGCAATCTACCTCCACCGCCGGATCAAGCAACCGGCCAGTGAAACAAGATCTGTCAAAAAAACAACAACCACCGCCGCGACCAACTCAGACGTTACAAGTTCAATAAACTGCTTAAAAACAAAAACAAGTGTACGACCAGAACTAACATCGCAAATTATCAAATTAAAATCGATAATCAGATATCAAATGACGATGTTACTGTTGAAACGGAAAATGACGTCACCGAACACATAAATATTTCAAGTGAAAAATCATGTATAAAGTACCTGATGATAACAATACGAAGGCAACGCGGGTAAACATCATCCATCAAGACATTAGCCGCCTTGAAAACAAAACAAACAAATTGGAACGTGAACTGCAAGTATGTAACACACCGGTGGATATTTTATGCCTAACGGAACACTGGTTAAAATCACACCAACTATGCTCTGTCACATAATGAATTTTAGTCTCCGGGCCCAGTACTGCAGGTCTTCGCGTCGTGGTGGTCGAGCATGCATCTACGTCAGATCGGACATACTACATAACGCTTGAACGACAGGAAATATCAAAATTATCGGTGGAAATGCATTTTGAAGCGTGTGGGATTGAGTGCATCAGATTGGACATTATCATTGTGTGTATACATAGACCTCCAAATGGCGATTTGCAATTATATTATTCTAAATTATCTCAATTATTAAATTTTTATGTGATACCAAATTATAAAGTACCTAATATTAATCGGTGATATTAACATAAATCAAATGAAAAAGTGCCCTATCACAAACAAATTGAATTATACAATTAAGTAATTTGGATTTAGACAACTAATAAACATACCTACTACTAGGATCACTCAGTCTTCAAGCACATGTATCGATCATGCATTAAGAAACATGGCAAAAACGAATATAGAAGATGTTTCACGTATACTTTACAGCTCAACTTATCAGATCACTTATGTACAAGCCTCACTATAATTATTCAAGAACTTAATTTGTTAAATAGCCACATACTGAAGCGATCGCTAAGTAACCACAACAAAATCAACTTTATTACAAACACAATTTTGAAATATGTTTTCCTTATTAAAAATATTGCTAAAAACACATGTATAGGTTCGCGGGTTAACGACACCATTCGAGAATTACGCTACCGGATACGTAAATTAAAGTTCAATTTAGCTAAACAACCCAATGACACCGAGCTGCTATCCGTCTTGTCGAGTTTAGAAACTCTGTACTTACTGGAATACTTTAAGAAACATCCGAAGTGATTATCAACAATAAAATTTCACAAGCAAATGAAGATATGTGTCGCAGCGTGTGGCGCGTAATTGCCAAAGGAACAGGAAAAATTTGCAGAAATTAAAACAGTGCGATAAATACACTTGTTTCAAAGTCAGCTGGTGCCAGCGCTTCTGCCGCCGCTTCGCAATTAAATAGATATTACATTAATACAATGGTAAACAACAATAAACCATGCGAGCGATCTGCTATGGATTTTTAACGAAATACATGCCTTTTTCATCTTTGAAATTTCAATTCAGACCCTTTACACTAGATGACATTACTATGGCCTTGAAAAAAATTAAACGAAAGGAGTCTAAGGATATTAATGAAATGTCTACCCACATCCTCGATTACTTACCACCCGTGTGGTCATTTCATTGCTCCTTTTCCTATTTAATGAGTGCGTTTCAAAAGGTGTATATCCCGACACACTCAAACTAATTAAAGTTCAACCCATATTTAGGGTAAGTGGGACACAAGATTAGAAAAATGTAATCGTCCGATATCCCTAATACCTGTTATCTCGAAGGTATTTGAGTCTCTTTTGAGTTCAAGGCTAATGCAACATTTCCATACAAATGACCTACTAAGTAAACACCGTATGAATACCAGCCGGGCCGGTCGACGGCGGACGCGACACGCGACGTCGTGACGCGAGTGCTGACGCATCTCTGTAGAGCGGGCGACATGTCGCCGCGGTATTCTGCGACTTGTCGCGCGCTTTCGAAATGGTCGACCATTCTCTGCTGGTAACCTATCTCAAACACTAAAAACCATTGACCGAATTTCATTTGGCCGAAAACTATTTTATCGTTTGTCCGATGACAGGATTCGTACATTTTTCTTTTCACCATTTCACATTTAGTAGAAGTATCGTTTGTCCGAAAATCTTTTCCCGTCACATTCACTTGCCCTATGAGTTGTTACGTATTCGACCATTCTCTGCTGCACTAAAGACCATTGACCGAATTTCATTTGGCCGAAAACTATTTATCGTTTGTCCGATGACAGGATTCGTACATTTTTCTTTTCACCATTTCACATTTAGTAGGTAGAAGTATCGTTTGTCCGAAAAACTTTTCCCGTCACATTCACTTGCCCTATGAGTTGCTAAGTTTTTTTTTTCGTAGCCCATTTTTCATTTACTTACCCAATGATACTTTTGGCACTGCATACATTTAAACAAATTTTCAGTTTACCTTTTAACTTTTCCCGCCCCATTCACTTGCCCTCTGAATTGAGATGTCTTTCGTTTAATACCCATTTTTTTATGTACGTGATATTTTTGGCATTACATAAGAACTGCGACCACAACAGCGCGCCAGCCGAGCGAGTGAACGTGCCGCGGCAGCAGCCGGCAAAGCTCCAAAACCGACCGTGCTGGGTTAGGTTAGGTTAGAACTGTGACCACAACAGCGGGCGAGCCGAGCGAGCGAATCTAGCGTGCCGCGGCAGCAGCCGGCAAAGCTCCAAAACCGACCTGGCTGGGTTACGTTAGGTTAGAACTGTGACCACAACAGCGCGCGAGCCGAGCGAGCGAATCTAGCGTGCCGCGGCAGCAGCCGGCAAAGCTCCAAAACCGACCGTGCTGGGTTACGTTAGAACTGTGACCACAACAGCGCGCGAGCCGAGCGAGCGAATCTAGCGTGCCGCGGCAGCAGCCGGCAAAGCTCCAAAACCGACCTGGCTGGGTTAGGTTAGGTTAGAACTGCGACCACAACAGCACGCGAGCCGAGCGAGCGAAGCTAGCGTGCCGCGGCAGCAGCCGGCAAAGCTCCAAAACCGACCTGGCTGGGTTAGGTTAGGTTAGAACTGTGACCACAACAGAACCACCAGTCCACCTGAGAACAGTCGAGTAGTTAATAAACCGAATCGTTACATCGGACGAATGAAACTAAAGTCATACAAAAAAAGTCGAATAATTAATAAACCGAAACGTTACAGCGGAAAACTGATATTACGGACAAATGAGATTTAGGGAAACGTGTCATTAGTCGAGTGAATAAAAAACCTAAACAATTAATGCCCAATCGTAAAATATTGAATTGAATTTTCGGACAAATGAAAAAAAGTTAAAATGATATTTGTCGAATAGTTTTTGTCGAAACGAAATTCGGATTAACGTTTTTAGTACTACTAACTTAAACTTAAAAAACTTAAAAAACTATCCTGGTACGGTATAGAAGGAGGATTCCATGATACCTTCCGCTCATTTTAAAAATATAGAATGCAGAGTACCTACTTGCATCTTGGGGGCGAGGTCTGATTTGGAACCCGTAGGTAGTTGCGCTGTGCCACAAGGTTCCGTGATGGGAAACAATTTATTTTTAATTCTAGTAAATGATATCGCATCTGCCAGTCCCGATTTGGAATTCATATTCTTTGCTGACGACACGTGCGTACTGGTGGATGCTGACAGCTTGGACATGTTAGAGTCTAGGTTGAATAATGCAATGTATCAAATATCACAATGGTTTTCAGCAAACGGAATGAAACTAAATATTGAAAAAAAACGAACATTTTGCATTTCCAACTTAGATCCAAAGAATACAGTTTAAATGTGTCTCTCGATGGCATTCGGGAACCACAACTTGAGCAGGTTCAATATCTAGGCTGCACAATTGACTCCGCCCTGGCATGGTGACATTTGGGGGGCAAATAGACACATTGTTTGATAAGCTGGCGTCCGCATGTTACGCACTTTCCAGGCTCGCCCCCAGTTTATCATACGAAAACTTAAAAACAGCATATCATGGGTACTTCCACGCCATACTAACTCAAGGGGTGGATTTGTGGGGCATGTCAGCAAATCGAGATAGTGTTCAAAATGCAAAAGCGTGCTGTCAGAATAGTTATGCAAAAATCCTTTGACCACCCTGCAAAACAACTATTTAGGGATTCAAAAATACTCACGCTACCTAGCGTTTACATTATAACAGCTTGTAAGTACGTAAGAGCTAACCTAGCTTGCATCACCGCTCCACAGAACACATTGCACCCAGAATGCCCACATTGTGATTGCCTCGACGCAGACTCGCAAAGGCCTGGAAGTCACTCGGTGTCATTGGGGTAAAAATATATAACTCGACCGTCCCATCAGATATAAAAACAATTGAAAATGAAAATCTATTTATAAAAAAAAACCCGGCCAAGAGCATGTCGGGCCATGCTCAGTGTAGGGTTCCGTAGTTACTCATCCTTCACAATAGACCTAAGTTACAAGAAAGATTGCAAGCTCTATAAAAAGGTCGTAAATGCCAAAGTAGCTGCAGTTACTTATTACCTTCTGGAAATCAACTTACGTCCTTTTAAGAAAATTATGAAATTTTGCGCTAACTCAAAAACGGCTCGACCGATTTTGTTCAATCCGCCAAGTCGAGCGCGAAGCAAACACTGCCGTACCATCCTTACTGGAACCATTTCGCCGCATTTTCAGGCCCCTATTTGAGAACCTCTAGATAAGACCAGAGCGCAGAAATTTTCGTCATCCAGTAAGCTATAATCACATACTTAAAATCCAAAATTTCAAGTCTGTAGGTGATTTAGTTCCGATGTTAAGCGAAAGCAAAGTTTTGCATTTATGACACTCACTCCCTCACTCATGATCATCAGAATAGAACTAGTACTTCCCATAAACTCAGAGAGCTGAAAGGGTCTAGCAGGCTAACCTAAGAAGATTGGCCCCCGCAGGGGATTTGGTTGTAATTTGAGATGCAGTAGTGGCAAGCCCTAAGAACACTATACGCGTAATATCAGCCCTCGAACTTCTTTGGTTTTAGACTTATTTACGAAAATGTCAAAAGATCATGGTAATTTTTAAACTGTGATATTAGCTTAACTAAACTAAAAGATTTTGAAAAATATGGTGCGTCATGTCAAAAAAAAACATGATTTTTCAAAATATTTTTAAATGTATACGTAGTTGCCAGTTGTGGCTTATTAAGAATTTTTTTGGTAGTTTCCGCGAGAAGCGGCAAAAAAAATAAGCGAAAAAAAAAACTATTTGTTTTTCATCCAAGTTCAAGGATATGAATGTCTTTAAAAATATGCATTATGAACCCCATGTCATGCACTTTAATTCTGAATTTATTTGGTTACTCTCACTTACTTGGTTTAGCTAATATCACAGTTTAAAAATTACCATGATCTTTTGTCATTTTCGTAAATAAGTCTAAAACCAAAGAAGTTCGAGGGCTGATATTACGCATATAGTGTTCTTAGGGCCTGCCACTACTGTACCTCAAATTACAACCAAATGCCCTGCGGGGGCCAATCTTCTTAGGTTAGCCTGCTAGACCCTTTGGTACAGAGTTAGGGTTTAATGGCCACATAAAGGGAAAACTATAAAAACTAGGATAATCTAAGATCTGGAGTACCTGGTGACCCTGATTAGAAAACACAAGAGCCCAACCAAACTATTAGAGATCGACATACCGCCTTTACAAAAAATATTCAATTTGGTGGGCCAAGTGTTCATTGATAATTAATTTTCGGAGCGAATATTTACAAAACTGCTGACTTTATCAAAAAGTAATCTTTGGAGATCCCTACTATTTTTAAAAGACCTTATTCATCGACACCCCACACACTAGTATTGACACGAACAAAAAAATTACCTCTACTTTAGGTGTTCGAGAGGTACCTACCCGAAAAAAAAGATTTTTGTTTAGTTTTTATTTTACCGTTTTGTCGGCGGGATACATACAAATACTCATACCAAATTTCAGCTTTCTAGTACTAATGATCACGGAGCTAAGCCGCGGACGGACAAACGGACAGACGGGCAGACGGACAGACGGACATGGCGAAACTATAAGGGTTCCTAGTTGACTACGGAACCCTAAAAATTAAAGACGCTTCTTATTGACCTGGCGTGTTATAACATAAACGATTAATTTTCTTTAAAGGAATCGTTAACCTGTGTAGAATAAATAAGTAAGTATTGAAAAATTGGTACTTACCTACTTTAAATGATAACATGTTTTCATTAAAATGTTATTTTTATTTAAGACAATGACATGTAAAAAATCTAATTTTATAAATAAATATCTGTATCTGTAATCTGATGTAAACCCTTCGTCTGTTTCTGATAAGGACCCTGATTACATAAAGCCGTCTTTTTGTATTTTTTTACGCATATATTTTTTACTCATTGCAGCTCTACGAAAGGTTAATGTCTGATTGTAAAAAGAATATTATTTTATCTCGCCACGGTTATAGATAAATAAATGATAATTTATATTATTATCATATATTTTTTGTGTTATTTCGTAGAAGTCGTAAAACATTCTTTTACGTTTACAATAATATCCGTGTTCTTTCTTTTATTCCCTTTGTTTTATTGTGTTTAAGACTGAAGTATAACAAAACAAAATAAACAAACAATTAAAAAAAGTCTATCTAAAACTAAAACTAAATCTAAACTAAGTCTAAAAATGGCCCCCGTGGCATTGTACCAAAGACGCTGGCAGCATTACCTCGCTGTATCGCTATACTAAGACGCTGAGCGAGGAAGCTGCCAGCCCTTTGGTCACCAGAGTGGTGTCGATGAGCCGTTTCGCAAGCTCTTTAAAAAGAATTCTAGCGCTTGGACCCCACGGGCCCAGGGTCTCGACACCAAATGCGGTGAAGTGGTATTGAGAGCCGAGACCCCGGTATTTGTGTATTTTGCGGCTTTCAGCCGTCTCCGCCGCCCCGCAGGCCCGGATCGAGGTCCGTGGGAGGTGTGACGGTGCTAGCGTATCGACGCATGTAGCGTCCCACACCAGCACGCGACCCATCTTCCACGGGACCAGGGTCATCCCGTCCGGCCTCTTGCCATCGTCTCTCGAGACACCATTTGGTTCCAGGATCGCGGGAACGTTGACGGTGGCAAGAGCTCGGCGTATAATGTCGTTGAGGGCGGCATGTCTGGACAGGCGGCCAGCGCTGTGATTACAAGATAACCCGTGGTGTCCCAGCTCATCGACGAATGTCCCACAGGGGCATTTGTGTGGTGTACACACCATAACGCCTAGCCTCAGACTTACGGCTAACCTTAAGGTGTCCGTCTCAATGAAAGTGCCGGTAGTAGGGGAGGGGTACGCGTGCAGCCATTGTCCTTTGTTACCTTTGTTGCCTTTGTATTTTTGTAACGTCTACTAGTGGTTAAGAGGCCTAATTCATTTTTTTTTGCGTGACTTACTGCTACGTTTACTGGAAAAAAACTAATTATACGCGTAATTTTTTTCAATTGCGAGTAGTTTTTGAAACAAACATTATCAATGAAAAATTCAAACTGTAGGTTTCAAATATATACCAAATAATAGCCATGTTCTAGGTAGTACATCAATAATATGTTAAGGAACATGTTTAATCTTAAAAAACAATCAGCATTTTAAAAGGAATAAGTTATTAAGTTAACTTAATACACTTTTGTCGCGAATGCGGCCGATGGATTCACTCCTAAATGAGTTACTTTCAAAATACATTAAAGGTTAATAAAAACAAAATTACGATGGCTTCTTTTGTGTTACGAAACTTACTCATACAAAATATATGGGTAACTATCGTAACACAAAGGAATCAATTAAGTTTTGTTTTTAACCGACTTCAAAAAAAGGAGGGGGTTCTCAGTTCGGTTGTATGTTTTTTTTTTTTTTTTTTTTTTTTAATGTTTGTTACCTCATAACTCCGTCATTTATGAGTCGATTTGGAAAATTCTTTTTAGGTTCATGAAGAGACATCTCAAGGTTGGTCCCATAAAATTTTGGTGAAGATCGGATGACGAGATCCATGAGGAATCGAAGGAATTCCTGAAATTTTATAGGCAGTCATAATATTTTTCATATATTTTCTAAAACTATTTAAGTATTTGCATATGGTAGTCATCATCTTCCAATGCTGAACTGATGATGGAAGGTACAACTCCTTAACGGTTAGGAGTTAGGAGATAATTAAAACGACATGCATTCCTTCAAGACCTCCCTGATCACCCCGCCATAAGTATTTCATATGAATCACTAAAAAGCGAAAAAAAAATTTTTTAACAAAAAAAAGAACCGACTTCAGTAAAACTAAAAATCCAAAAATAACCCGTTCAAGTACAGATTACATTTGACTCACCCTTTGAAGTCGGTGCCAAACCTCACGTAAACTTTAATATATAAATATAATAACAGTGGTTTGGGATCGACTTCAAAGGGTGAGTCAAATGTAATCTGTACTTGAACGGGTTATTTTTGGATTTTTAGTTTTACTGAAGTCGGTTCTTTTTTTTGTTAATTTTTTTTTTTTAATTAAAGCCCTTAACAATGTACCTACATGTATTTTGAAAATTACTCAAATAGGACTATTTGCATACATTACATACATACCTACATACATACTATTTAGTCACGAGCGCAAATGTTGTCGCGATAGCATTGCAACAGTACCTAAATGACAGAGTTTAGATATAAACTATACCTTTTTAGAATGAACATATTCTATTATATAGTTTTGTCATACCCATTTTGGCGGTAAATTGTGTAGTTTTTGAGAGAATTAACCTATAAGGGAGAAAAAACGACTTATTAATAAACACTTCGTTAGTTTTTATTAACAGACTGCGCTGAATTTATAAGAGATATCTCTTTTATATGTATGAAAGGTTTATAGTATTTTAAAGGATTATTTCGTTCCTACACACTTTGTATGTATCTTGCACGATAAATATTAACTTTGCTCTATAACCTACATATCCTGATAGATAAAACTTGTCCTTTAATTTGGCTACATTTTCAGTTAATTTTGTTATTCTAGATTATAGTTAGGTAATGAGGTATTTTAGTCAGTTATCTGGCCCGTTGATTGGGTTTGAGCGATACGTATACTAAGCATATTAACAACAGATAAGAGCATTGTAACATACATCGTAATCAGTTTCATTCCTCAGTATTATACAAACATTCGATCGGTTATCATTCAACCCTTCGTTTATTCACAAAAATAAATCTGTAATGACTCGGAAGCGTCAAGAAAGTGTAATACAGTGAAAAAAAAGACTAAGTACATAAAGTGCTATGGCTACTTCAACTATAAAGCTCAAAGCTACGTTTCAGAATTTCGACGACTGGTATTTTAGCATCCAATGTCTGCTAACCGACTGCGATTTATGGGACGTTTGTACCGAAGTAGTTAATGCAGAAGACGCAAATGAAAAGCTAAAAGACCAGAAGGCAAGGGCCAAAATAGGTCAAGCTTGTGATGCCTCTGTGATTCCAATTATAAGACCGGCAAAGACGGCGTACGAGATGTTGCACCGTCTGAGAGCGCACGCGCATGGCGGGCTAAGGAAGAGGCTCAGCCTCATTCAAAAGTTGTTGTCAATCCGGTACAATGGCAATCTGCAAGAATACGTAAATAGAGTTTCCTACACGCAGAAACAGCTGCAAGGAATAGGAGCTCCACTAGACGATGGATTCCTAGCGATGTACATGCTTGCGGGGCTGCCTGAACGATTCGAACATATTGTTACAAGGCTAAATGATCCAGATGTACAAATAACTTCAGAGATTGTAGTGAAGGAACTTCTAAAAGAAGGCGATCGTGCTGTCCCCGGTACATCTGGTTCGCAACAAACGGTAAAGGTTTTTTTTATACCATTACGTTACGTAACATACAAACGCGCATGCATAAACTGGTACGAAGTACTGTTTTTGTACAAATTGTTAACTTATTTTGGTCCTTGTGATTATAATATGTAACCTCTGAAATCCATAATCACCCGAAATACCAAGATGCAATTATCCCACGTATCGTGTATGTAGACACTGTGTTCTTACTTACAAAATCCTCGCTGCGCGTTATCGAACTTGGCCGGTTTTATAACCTTTATACTTCGTGTTAGTATACGCAAATCGTTCTATGTTTTTTAGTCACCACCGTTTAAACCTACTTGTGAAAAATGCCTTCAAACTTTCAAATCAATCAAAGGCCTGAAACGCCACGCGACAAACTCCATATTAAAAGGTTGTTCAAGCCAACCCACTTAAGTATCAACCCACTGCGGCCATTACTATGACAGACGGCAACGGGAGCGGGCAGGTCATGGTCCACAGTGAACCCGTTTACGTTGTTTTAATGAATCTATTCCCGCCCTGGACGTCACATTGGTGACGAGGATTAAAAAACGCAACAAGAAAGTGTACAAATAACCAATTCAATCATTTCAATTATTTCCTGGAAAAGAAAAAGTGGGTATAGTGGCTTAGAATATTGAAGTAGGTACCTACAACAAAAGTCACATAACATTCTGACCAGTAATTTGTGCAGTTATGTCCAAAAAAACAGATAAATTTGCCGTAAGAGTATCTATTTAAGGGAAATGGATGGTGATACCGTCCACAAAGGCGTCAAAACATAAGTGATAGCTATTATTTACCAAACTAGATGATCTAGCCCTTGTATTTACCCGAAGTAATTTGTGACACGGTCAAAACATGTTATTGTAAGAACAATAGATTTTAATATTTTTGACAAACACTTGCTCTATTAACATTTTAAGTAAGACAATGTAACTTAACCGAATATAACGGTTATATTTTCTATGTTTTTCAGTATTTTTTTGGGTTATCGGATATACCAGTCTATTTAAATATTGCAATGAGCAATTAAAGGAATGATACTTGGTACTTTCCTTACCTTACCCTTTGCCCCTCGGACTTAGTGTCATGTTTAGTCAAATCAAAAGTCGTTATACCCACCTACCCTGAAAGGTAATACAACGCCCTGATAAAATCTTCATTACCAGACTACTTAACCTTTTCGGTATCTGTAATCGGAGAAGCGTCTCCCAGAGGAATGGGAGTTGGACATTATCATAAGCTGCTTTAACGTCCAAAAAATCAACGACCGATTTTTTATGGGATACGCAACACGGGTGTATGTCGAGAATAACGCCAGGCTATCAGTAGTACTTCTTCCTTTCCTGAAGCCAAACGAGGGCAGGACAATAAATCCTCGGACTCAACGAACCATTCCAGCCTATTCTTGATTAGGTGCGCCAGATTCTTTAAGAGAACCAAAGAAAGAGAATTGAGATTATCACCTGAATTTTCCAAGACAGCGGGATAGTACCTGAATCAAAGATGGATTTAATCAGATGTTTTATCTTTCAAACATCTCGTGTCATTATGCCTTCTTTTAGTCCCTTTTTAAACAATCTACTATTATCTCATAGTTATCACATTTAAAAGTAATCAGTAATTTATATCTGCTGTGTAAATGTATAACTATTTGGCCTGTGTGCTCTTATCAACATCTAATTAAAAAATCAACGCAATCTAAAGGTAAAACAAGGACTATTACTCCTAGTTTTGTTTTCCAGACCCCGCCTCGGTCCGAACCTCCGCGCGGGACACGGCCGACGCAGTGCCGGACGGTTACCGCTTCCGGGTGGCTCCAACGGCTCCAACGGCTCAACCAGTCCAGGATAAAACGCGGCCAATCAAAACTAAAACTAACTTGAGTTTCTACTTTTGAGTAAAGAATTTTGTGCAACAATGTAAAACGTGTTTCCCGCAAATTATTTTTCATAGTCACATTTCCGATATTTGGAAAATTGTATTGTAAAAACTGTGTACACATTTTTATTAATAATACATATGATATGCAAAAAAAAACCCGTTGGGATGCCTCATGTCACATAATGTAGATTTCAGAATAATGAGATACAATCATAAATTTCCTAAATAGTTACAATTTAGTCATGTATTCAATACTTTATTTTAAAATATCTTCATCTGATGGGATCCAAGTCTAAGTAGGTAGTTGAGACAAACACGTTATATTTATTAATTTGATTGTATTGTATACACTTCATAGTAGGATTACTGCTATAATCGAATATCATATTAAACATGATTATGATTATTTAATTGAAGGAGTAATTTCCATTATTAATAAGTAGAATTCCTAGAGCAACTTTTCAATTACAAGACCACATTTGATTTTATTCAATCCGACCTCCGTCGACTTCGTTCTCAACCGCCGAAACCGAACATTCGCCGAAGTTTCCCCAACAAGTTTAATTAAACTAACATCAGTGTAATTATTCCCAGATTGCGGACCTGGCGTGATATAAACTATGTGGGATTATTCGCAAATATGCGGCAATGATTAGGGTAGGTGTTTGAAGAGGATGAAGGGGGTCAGTTTAATAGGCCGGGGGAACGACATACAGGGTGACATTAGAGTAGTGATCGTGACCAAAGTCTCTAGTGCAGCGATTCCCAAACGTTTTTAGTTCGTGAGGCGTTTACAGTACCCTTAACGTGAGTTGACGTGACCGTGAGCGACAGCGTAAACGATTTGTACGGAGGATAATACAGCGTCCCAAGCGGTTACTTTGTAGAACTACAATTCTCTATACATATCGTTTACGCAGTCGCTAGCGAGTACTGTCAATGCATCATGGTAAGGCTGCAGGAATATCACGACGCGGTTTAGAATGAAAGAGTTGCCACATAATCGCGCCCATGCGCGACCAGCGGCAGCGGTGAGCGTTGAGCGATAAAAACTATATCTTAGCAATTCACGAAGCACGTCACGAGCCGCCGCGCGCGGTTGCCGCTCTATCTCTTCCGATGCTGTATATTTGTTGATGGCAAAAATTATAGCACTGATGTAAACCCTTCATCTGTGTCTGATAAGGATCCTGATTACATATTAAGGTCGTCTTTTTTTTACGCATATACTTTTTTACTCGCTACAGCTCAAATGAGGCTAAGCTGAGGATAATTTCACATACGAAAAGTCAATGTCTGATTGTAAAAAGAAAATCATTTTATCTGTGATAAGTGATATCGATAAATACTGTTCAGGCAACTTATTGTTGGTTTCATTCCTTAATGGAGACGGTTTGAGAGGCTGCTCAAAAATACCTCTGACCCGCGTGACAAGCAGCGCCATCTAAGGGCACTATGTGTACAACGCCGTCAAAACTCACTTCGCCATGGCGCGCGGTAATGGCCGGTTAGTGTTCCTCTGATTTGGGTGAAATAATTGTGTTATTTTGCTGTGACTTGATAAAAAACTATATGTGACATACGGTGGACTTTGGTGATGTTCGATTGTGCAAGGAAAACCAGCGGCAGCAACAAATATAAAGTCTAGACTCCTACAAGTCTCACGGCGGCGCGCACCAATAATAATAATCAAGGTACTGTCTCTGTTTTGGTTTGTTGCTAGCATTAGTTGCCTTGAACACGGGGTTAATTTAGTATTCAACTATTCCATATTAATAATAACGTAGATTTCGTCACATAATATGGTCCATTCGAGTTCGGATTTGAATCCATAGAGTATATTGAATGTTTGTTTGAATCATTTGAATTTTTTAGGTCAGGTTACGTTTATGTTTGTAAACACACATCGGCGGTGCGTTTAAAGTCGGTTCGGTTCGGTATTTCGGTGTAACGTTTCGGTCTTAGTTACAATAAATAAGTTATATTTAGTCAGTTATCACAGTAATATAGGTCTATAAACTTGAACTTAGTAACGGTTGTGTCGTAAAAAACTAAAATTTCGCGTTGTGATGTGAAAGGCCTTGTTGTCACGGTTTAGGTACGGTTCAATATGGCGGTCAAAACTTACGAAGTAAAGTTTAAAATTGAATTTGAGTGGTTCACACATTCGGCAACTTTGATTAAGAGTTCTGAGTACACGTCGGGAGTCCTGTCGGCTCGACTTAGAAAAATAGACGATCATTATTCTAGTTTAACGGAGTCATATGAGAAGCTATTAACATTATTGACGGATGAGGATAGTATAGCAAATTATGATGAGCGTTTTAAGATGGCCACCATGTTTTATAACGAGCTAGAGGCTTTCTCGGTAAAATTACCGAATTCTATCGGTGAACACAGTACGACCGAAAGCGCGGTTTACGGTCGATTACCTACCTTAAATCTACACGACTTCAACGGCGACCCTTTCGGTTGGTACAGTTTCATAAGTATGTATAATGCGTTAGTACTTTCTCGAAAGGATTTGTCGAAGGCCGAGAAGTATCATTACTTGTTCAGTCATGTTAAAAATGAACCTAAAATGCTTATTCAACACTTAACGATGACCGACGAATCCTTAGATACGGCGTTAGAAATACTAAAAAGTAGGTACGATAACAAAAGGCTGATCTATTGAGCCACAAGCTTTGGTGGAGCCCAACCTGGCTTTGCGAAAACCCTAGCACATGGCCAGCCAAGGGACCGGAATTTCCAGATACATTACTTCCCGGCGTTAAGTCTAAATACATTTCGAATATTGCGACTACCGCAGATGACACTATTAAGTTAGATCTGTTTGAACGTTACAGCTCGTTTGAGAAATTAGTTAGCGTTACTGGGTACATACTACGTTTTATTCAAAACACGCGTGATCCCTCCTTGCGTACTCCGAATACTCATCTCTCAGTCGGCGAACGTAGAAATGCTCTCCGAAAGCTTATTACCCTAGTTCAAAACGACTCTTTTAGTGATGAAATAGAATCACTTCAAGGAAAAACAAACATTAAATCCCATTTAAAGAAATTAAATTTGTTCCTGGACTCTAACGGTATTGTCAGGGTAGGTGGCCGCCTTCGGCACTCTGAGTTACCCTATCACGCGAAGCACCCAATTTTGCTCCCCGGGAAGGGTACGTTCACTCAACGTTTGGTTGAATATTATCATGCTACCTATTGTCATGTTGGAGCTAACACGTTAGTATCTATATTATCACGTACCTTTTGGATCCTGTCAGTCAGACGAGTGACCCGAAGTGTAACATTTAAGTGCGTGCAGTGTTTCCGGATTCGTCCGCGATTCACCCAACCGCTCATGGCAGACCTGCCGCCTGATCGTGTAAGGTCTTTGCGGCCATTCCAAGGCGTAGGTACTGATTTTGCAGGCCCATTCAATATTAAAACCAGCTCGGCAAGAAACGCTCGTGTAGAGAAATGTTATCTGTGCGTTTTCGTGTGCTTAGTTACGAAAGCAGTACACTTAGAGGTTGTCTCAGGACTTTCGGTCGAGGCTTTCGTAGACACCTTCACTCGATTTGTATCGAGACGCGGATTACCGTCTCTTATTAGATCTGATTGCGGCACTAATTATACAGGCACGGACAAATATTTAAAAAATGTTTATACATACCTACGAAATCATAACACTGAGATCAGTCGGGAACTTGCGCGATCTGAGATAACATGGTTGTTTAATCCACCGAGCAGTCCTAACATGGGTGGCCTTTTTGAAGCGGCTGTCAAAATTGCCAAAACGCACATGCGTAGAGTGCTCGGTGAACAAAATTTGACTTTTGAGCAACTCACCACCTTTTTCACTCGTGTCGAAGCAGTTATGAACTCTCGACCCTTGACTCCGCTAAGCTCGGATCCCAATGATTTTGAGATTCTTACACCCGGACATTTCTTAATCTCCGGACCCTTAGTAGCTTTGCCTGAGTATGACTATGAAGAGACCAATATTGGACGACTTAATCGATTCCAGTTAATGCAACGCCTTTCACAACACTTTTGGAGTCGTTGGCGCAACGAATATTTACATACTCTTCAACAACGACATAAATGGACGGACGTTACAGACTCTGTTGCACTTGGTGACCTAGTCCTTATTAAAGAAGACAACTATACACCGTTAGAATGGAGGCGCGGACGCATTACTAAGTTGTTACCCGGTAAAGATGGAGTAGTGCGAGTTGTAGAACTTCGTACTCAGAAGGGCGCGCTCTTGCGACCTATATCTAAACTAGCTAGACTTCCACTTAGCAATTAATGTAACCAAGACGTCCTTGGTTCGGGGGGGAGTGTATGTTCAGGCAACTTATTGTTGGTTTCATTCCTTAATGGAGACGGTTTGAGAGGCTGCTCAAAAATGCCTCTGACCCGCGCGACAAGCAGCGCCATCTAAGGGCACTATGTGTACAACGCCGTCAAAACTCACTTCGCCATGGCGCGCGGTAATGGCCGGTTAGTGGTCCTCTGATTTGGGTGAAATAATTGTGTTATTTTGCTGTGACTTGATATAAAACTATATGTGACATACGGTGGACTTTGGTGATGTTCGATTGTGCAAGGAAAACCAGCGGCAGCAACAAATATAAAGTCTAGACTCCTACAAGTCTCTCGGCGGCGCGCACCAATAATAATAATCAAGGTACTGTCTCTGTTTTGGTTTGTTGCTAGCATTAGTTGCCTTGAACACGGGGTTAATTTAGTATTCAACTATTCCATATTAATAATAACGTAGATTTAGTCACAAATACTTAAATGATAATTCATATCATTATCATGTATTTTTTCTGAGATTTACTCGTAGAAGTCGTACATAAATAAATCATAATTCATATACCTACTTTTACATTTACAATAATTTCCGTGTTTAGTTGTTAAGAGGCCTTAAACTTTTTCAAGTGAATAATACTTTTCCCCAAGTTCTAGATAGTGATATAGCTAATATTTCATGCTTTCATTGCGTGCAGTCGAAAATAAGCAGAAAAAAACAATTGCCCGCGTGAATTTTGTCAGTTTCGAGTAGTTTTTGAAACAAAAATTATCAACCAGAAATTCAAACGTGTAGGTTTCAAATATATACCAATAAATCCCAATAGCCATGTCCTAGATAGTAACATCAATAACATGATAAGAAACATGTTTGATCATAGAGAAATGTTTTTAAAACAATCAGCATTTTAAAAGGAATAAGGCGTCTTAATACACTTTTGTCGCGAATGCGGCCAAGGGATTTAGTCCCGAATCGGATTATTTATTTATTTATTTAAACTTTATTGCACAATACAAAAATAAGTACAAATGGCGGACTTAATGACTATTTAGTCACGAGCGCAAATTTTGTCGCGATGCTGTTTTCTGATATGGATGACAAAACATATTATATTAGGTGTTAAAATAAATGTACCTGTGAACACTAAAGAGTAATTAAACAGTGCATTAAGCAACTCCTTCAGCACAGTTAATTCACCATCCACTACCACAAGTTATCAACATCGTCTGCTTCTATCCTTGTCACAGGGGAGTATCCCATTAAGAAGTTATGACCTGTTAAGACTTTTTGTGTCCAGGATAGAACTAAGTGAATCAGGCGCCGCCTGGGAACGCTATTAATTTAGGTTTATCTCTAAACACTACCGTCTCTGGAACTCTCTTACTGCCCGTTTCGCGCCGTATTAAGACAGCTGTACTCTTACCATGAGTTAAAGTGACCATACTCACTAGCGACAGCGTAAACGATTTTTATGGAGAATAGAGGCGCGCTACCGTTAGCATCCCTAGCGGTTACTTTGTAGAACTACAATTCTCCATACAAATTGATACGTAGGCGCCAAGGCAGCACTTCAATTCCATGTTAGAAACTAACAGATATTCAATATTTTGTACTTAAGCGATACAGGCTATTTCATTTATTTATCATTGAGATTAATTGAATATTCTTTGTTTTGCTAAGTATGTGTAAAATTCAAAATAAATCGATAAAATAAAAATGACATGAGTCAGCGATATCCAATTTTACGATATCTTCGACGTTTTGTTATCGTTTAAATGAAAAATGTGTGTGTAATAGCGTAATGAAATAAACAAATCTAATCTAATCTATCGAGATGGTTCTTAGCAATGTTGGGTTGATAAAGGGATTTAAAATTTTGAATTTAGGTTATTTTCATTTTCACAATCATGACTTGCATACTTATAAAAGCTAAGGCAGAGTTATACGATTATTTCGTCACAAATAATCTGTACTACCTGAATTCATCATTAAAATGTATCAACAAATATCTACATGCGCCCTCCAAATCAAATAAAATCACAATCACTGACATCTCAATACGCACGAATAAAATTTCAATATGAAGTATAACTATACCTATAACGCAGCATTCAAAACATTTCCATCGACAAAATAAATTCTATCCAAGTGTAGCTAAGCATTTCATTTAGAATTTCAATATTGAAAACGGCATTGAATACATTTCAATGGCAATATAGCGAGTTTAGTCATGAAGCGATAGAAGTTTTAATATTGCCCAATCAATGCGGACTCTGGGGGAACTGCGGACACCATGGGAATAAAAACTAGGGTCGGTATTCGATACACTTCGGTATATAGTGCGATATCTGAAACACAGATTAAGTATATTTATCATTTTTTGCTCAGATACTGAAATTCATATGACGGGTTTACTCAAGTCATTATTGTTATTGAATCTTATGGCGTATTTACATAAACATTTCAAAGGAATTTAAATTATCACGAATCGTTTACGTCGTCGTTGGTAAGTCTACATTCAGGGCAGATTCTCACCTCCACCGGTGGCACTAAGCGCATCTAGCAGCCGGTTAGACAGAGCGATGGCGCGCACTGATCGGTGCTCCTGTTCATGAATCGTGAACTGATCCGAAACATGCCAAACGATGTTCGACTTAATACGACGTAAATAAACACGTTTTATATGTGTTTTAATATGTCTAAGTCGTGACATTAAACATGCTTCCTACCTCTCCGGCTGTTTATCTGGGGGCACGGTAGTGCCCCCGCCAAGACGAAAAAAAAGAGGCGGGGCACTACCTACCTTTTCTCGATAAATAATACTTGAATCACAATCCAAAGGTTTCACTACCCTAAGGTTGTCTGTAAGAGATCGCTTTCTAGCGATAAGACTGCATGTTGTATTTGTCTTGTTTCCTTTTGTAAACTTTTATTGGTATGCAAGCAATGCAATAAAGTAAGGTAAGGCGGGATTACACTAACATACTAGGTTGTCTAATGGGGTAAGACCAACAGTTATAGTTATAGGACTGCAATTGTGGCAGTCTTCTCCCGGTGATAGCGTTACCCACTTACCCCGCCTTACCTATAATCGTATTGTATTGTATCTTTAACAAAGCGAGTCGCCTCGTGTAAATTCAGCGGCTTATTAGCGCGCGAATATCTCGTATTTGTAATTTAAACTAACACATTTACTTAAGCAAACGTTTACCAAAACGAGAACTCGACAATCCAAAACCGAGTAAAGTACGTAAAAGCTCTTAGATTATCGCTACGTTGTTCCTTCAGCTAGTGTGCAAAACAATTACGGAATAAGGACGTGAAGATGTTCGGTAATAGGGGATGCGACTGATGTTGAATTTATACAACAGTGGCCTGTAATAGGAACAATAAATTAAAACATAGATTCTACTCTTCAAACTAAACAACACTTGTTCAGCAACTTAAAAAAAATACAGTTTTCAGAATTATAGTTTTTTATACAAGTTAAATAGTATTTTTAATGTACGTCGTCCAACAATGACCAGCATTGATATAGCTGTCACTGTACTAATATCAGACATTTGCAATACATTGCTTCTTTGTCTAAACATTATTCTACAAAATATCGTTTAATACACGTTATTTTCAGAAGTTGCTTAACAAATGTTATTCTGTTTCAAGGGAAGAAACTATGTTTTAATTTATTGCTCCTATTACAGGCCACAGCCACACCCGGTATGCAAATGCGATAGCGAGGACTCAAAGAGCTCGCTCAAGCGTCCATGTGACGAGTTCTTGATTTTCCTCCGCCTGCCAACAGGATGGGATACCTATTTGTTTCCATTACAATTCGAATCACTCATTGCATATATTTGGTCGCACTTTCCTTTTTTTATTAAGTATTCAAGTATTATAAAATTTGGTGTATCAACATTTATATACTGTAGCGGCATCGTATCTAAACAGCATAGGTATTTTTGAACTACGAAATTAAACAATAGGTATGTAGGTACTTAACAAACAAGAAAAACTAATCAAGAAAATCTTGAGTTTTCAAATCTATTGTAAGTTCCCTGTGCATCAGATCTATATCTTTACTACTGCTACTCATTACTCGAAAAATAATAATAAGAACGTTTTTTTAAGTAACTTTTGTAAAAGTCGTATTTTGTTGTACAAAAATGCAGCCCAGTTTAATTTCAAAGCAAAAGCATCTGCTAACGAACGAAGATACAAATCTTAATTAAGAGAACTAAAAATCGAGGATTCCAGCTTTTTTGTGGAGCTTATAACATAGTTAACTTTTCTTTGCCCTAGCATGGCGCTAACGCTAACGACGCAAAGAGGAGATTATCCCTAGCATGCTTCGTAAACTCGGGATCCTTGTTTTATTAACGAGATTAAACGGTGAAACGTCTTAATTTAATTACCTTCTAAATGTGTATCCTACAAAAGAGATTGAATTGAATTTAAATTGAAAAACTAGTTTTAAAAGTCTGAATATTATCTATAAGAGTTTTGGGATAATATTTTAAACAATATCTAAAGTCTTTTTCAGTTTACAGCAAGACCAAAATCAAATCAGAATATTAGTCATATGTTACGAGTTACTCGTACTCTTACTAAGCGATACAATTACTTTTTACTAACAGTAACTTTATATTTTACGTAATGTAGTCTTTAATGTGCATCATAAAACGCTACGTGAAATAAGTATTATGTAACTATGTATATAGGTACGCAACCGGCTACGTACTTCTTAAATTCAATATTGTCTTTGTACTAATCACTAATTAAGAGGCCTTATTCACTTTAAAAAAATGGTTGCCTGTAAAGTCGGTTTTACGGGCGAAGGAAGATTTTACGTGACAACGTCTTATTCTCGGTAGAATATTTATTGATATGAATCCCTCCTCCCTCCTCCCTCCTCCCTCCTCCCTCCTCCCTCCTCCCTCCTCCCTCCTCCCTCCTCCCTCCTCCCTCCTCCCTCCTCCCTCCTCCCTCCTCCATCCTCCCTCCTCCCTCCTCCCTCCTCCCTCCTCCCTCCTCCCCCCTCCCTCCTCCCTCCTCCCTCCTCCCTCCTCCCTCCTCCCTCCTCCCTCCTCCCCCCTCCCTCCTCCCTCCTCCCTCCTCCCTCCTCCCTCCTCCCCCTCCCTCCTCCCCCTCCCTCCTCCCTCCTCCCTCCTCCCTCCTCCCTCCTCCCTCCTCCCGCCTCCCTCCTCCCTCCTCCCTCCTCTCTCCTCCCTCCTCCCTCACACGGGAGGAAATAACAGGAGTTTTCTTTACAATTATAGAGAAGTATAGATATCAATAATAATATTTTCTTCGGTTTCCGCGACTGTCACACATTTAAATAAAACAATTTAAACGGATTATATCGCGTATATTAATTATTTGAGCCTCCCTGACGTTTCAGTACCTTTACAGATCGGGGGGCACGGCAGTGCCCCCGCCAAGTCGAGCGCGAAGCAAAACACTGCTGTACCATCCTTTACTGGAACCATTTCGCCGCATTTTCAGGCCCCTATTTGAGAACCTCTGGATAAGACCAGAACGCAGAAATTTTCGTCATCCAGTAAGCTATAATCACATACTTAAATTCCAAAATTTCAAGTCTGTAGGTCATTTGGTTCCGAAGTTTTGCGAAAGCAAAGTTTCGCATTTATGACACTCACTCACTCATGATCATCAGTAAAGAACTAGTACTTCGCATAAATTCAGAGAGCTGAAATTTGGTACAGAGTTAGGGTTTAATGGCCACATAAATCGAAAACTATAAAAATTGGCCAAGTGCGAGTCCGACTCGCGCATGAAGGATAAGATAAGATAAGATAAGATATTTATTTGCAAAGAATAAGTGATTACATAGTTGTCTTAGTGTGGTATATGACATTTGGTATCTTATTCTGCTATTTGTACTTATATATACTAGCATGCAAATATTTTAGGCACCACATTAATACACATCACGTGAGAGAAAATCCTTTATGTTATAATAGAGCTTTTCATTCAAAAGCTTAATTAACTTGGATTTAAATCTATTGATAGGTAACTCTTGTGTAGCCTTTGGCAACCTGTTATACAGTCTCATACACATAATGAAGCAGTGATTCGAGTACAATGCTGTCCTCGGAACATAATTGTGAACTAATTTTTCAGGATTCCGTTGACGTCTAGTGGAAGTGCTCCCTTTTTTAAATAAATACATATGCCTTTTTACAAAAACATGCACATTTCTAAAATATATAAGCAAGGTAAAGGTAATATATTAAGTTTTTTAAAGAGTGGCTTACAGGATTTGTAGGGAGCTACACCGCAAATAGCACGTACACATTTCTTCTGTGCTACAAATGCAATGCTAGATTGCGTACAGTTTCCCCATAAAATAAGCCCGTATCTCAAGACGGAGCTAACATAGCCATGATATGTGCTTAAAGTGGTTTGCAATCCTGAAGTGCGTCGTAATTTACGCAACACATAAACAAATCTATTTAATTTATTGCGTATCTTTTCTATATGGGCTTGCCAGTTTAAATGTTTATCTAATATTACTCCTAGAAACTTTATATCTTGCACTTCTTGTATTATCTTATTTCTATAATGTAAATTAAGTTGTATATGTTCACGGCAAGGGTTTCGTACCATAAAACAAGTTTGTTGTATGGGAGCCCTTAAATATTTATTTTATTTTATTTTTAGTATTTGTTGTTATAGCGGCAATAGAAATAGATCATCTGTGAAAATTTCAACTGTCTAGCTATCACCGTTCTTGATATACAGCCTGGTGACAGACGGACGGACGGACGGACGGACGGACAGCGAAGTCTCAGTAATAGGGTCTCGTTTTTACCCTTTGGGTACGGAACCCTAAAGACTAGGTTAATCGAAGATCTGGAGTACCCTGATTAGAAAACACAAGAGCCCAATCAAACTATTAGAGATCGACATACCGCCTTTACAAAAAATATTCAACTTGTTGTTGTGTTCGGTTGGCCGCCGCCGCGACTGATCGTCTCTCCTGATGATGGATCGCGTACCGATTCGAAACATGTCGAGCGTTATTCGACTTCTACGACGTGAGTAAACTCGTTTAAGTATTTTAATGTTCAACTTGGTGGGCCGCTTCATTTGATGTCAAAAATACAAGGTCTGAAGTATTTTGACGATGCGTTTGGCTCGGTTTGTAGACACCTGCCTACTGAGCCGGCGGTCCCGGGTTCGAATCCCGGCCAGGGCAAATATTTGTGCGATGAACTCGAATATTTGTGCTTGAGTCATGGTTGTTCTATGTATTTAAGTATATATTTATCTATATAAGTATATATATCGTCGTCTAGTACCCATAACACAAGCCTTCTAGAACTTAATATGGGACTAGATCGATTTGTGCGAGTTTGTCCGATGTTTATATATTTATTATTTATCTGATGAAGAACCCTCAGCTGGTCTCAGCTGTATTAGAGATATGGTAATGCCCCCTTCTACTATTGGTACATAAAAAAATCGACTGTCATTGCAAAAATCCAGCATAGTGGGACACATCTTCTAATTTAATCTAGCCTATAGCGTCCCACTGCTGGGCGAATGCCTCCCCTTCTGCTTTTAATACGCATATAAATAAAATTAAAGGAAAACTCTGGATAAGACTAGACTGGCTTTTATACTTATACTTACAAGTTTACAAGAAGAAATAGTCGAACGATTAACTTTATTCTACTCGAACATTACACAAATTAAATAAACTAATTACACTAAAATATTAATTTCGTTAAAAATTTGGTCAAAATACAATGCATTGGACTAAGAGTGGCGGTGATACCCGCGCTAGATGGCGCTGACTGTATTTTAAAACGCGCTTACGTTTGTTTTTCCGATAATCTTATATTTATTTATTTATTTATTACAATTTAACACAGACAGTTAAACCTTACGTGCTAATTGTTTCAAATTTAATTACATTATTTATGTGAACGAATTATTTCTACAATACTAATTATGTCAACTTACATATTATTATTCAGTTAATAACAAAATATATATTATTATAATTATACCCGTGTCTCCTTACGCTATACGAAAACAACTAGGTACTTAACTTAAATACGAAGCTATGCTGTCTACCTAAATTGAGCTCGGGGCTTAGAATAATAACGCCTAGAAGGATAGTTTCTTACGGCCGAGGCGCCGCACTTGAGGCATAAAATGGATTCATGTAGTTGTGAACAACTCGTATTTACACGCGGCGATACGCACACAAACACAGCAATAATGTTGCTAGCGCAATCACATTCCCCTGAAATTTGGGGTATAATCTTGCCAGTGGTGATTGGTGACATTCTAAATTTTAATTGAATAATACACCCGTTGTTGACTTGAAACACTGTAAATACATTAAACAAAGGTTTTTTATTATTTATTATTATTATTAATTTGCAATGTCAATTAAAAATAAATAAAATCGTAAATAGTAGGTATGGTCAAATCCTGAAACGGCCTGAAATGACTTTTCAGCCAAGCTGAAAACGCTTCTAAAGCACTGAAATTGACGATCGAAGTTTTTGACCGAATCCACCGGCGTAACACTTTTATTTGCACAGTCGTCAACTCATCATGAAGACATTTGTAACGAGCCCTAACACGTCGTGTTTTTGTGTAATTTAGGAGCTACCTACTATGGCCTCCTTCCGTTCTCATCACCAGACCAGCTTGGTAGTACCATAATAATGCATTGTCTCTTGATTTAAACAGGTGTACAAAATTTAAACTCGATTCAAATTAGATTTACAATATTTTACCCAGACATACTCAAACATACACGGCAAGTCAAATAAAAACTTGATAAAAATCAAATGATTTATCTTCTTAATTTTTCATATTTGTATTTTTAATTATAGACTCCCAAAAAATAAGTGTATATCATCAGGACAGAATTATGGGTAAAAAAAAACCCTTACACTGGAAACACTACGTTGTCATGCCGCTTATAGAAAATGTGAAGTTTTGATTACTGTTTTACGTAAAAATACGAGTTAAAGAATAATATTTACGAGTGAAATGTTGTCTTAGCATGTTTATCCTTTTTATCAGAGGCATTGTGACACCCTATCCTTGCATAAACTGCCATAATAATTAAAAATGTGGGAGCTCTTTACACTTGTCACGCGTCCTTGCAACTGACAAGCCGATCGGCGCTTTTAGCCATTTCTGGCTAAGTTTTAGTGGCCTCACCGTTGCGCGTGAACTGGGTTTCTAGGCGTTATTATTCTAAGGCTCGGGGTCACTCTTGCCTCCAGAAAACGACATGATGCGGTTAAAAATCTAGATTCTAGGGTGAAGAAAATGTCGAGTTGGCTGTCACTATCAAGAATAGGGAGTGATAGGGTAAACCCTAGTGACAGCCAGCTTGCACCAAGGTGCAAGGGGGACGAAGCGAGAGCACGAGTCCTGGCCAGGGGGATGGCGAAAAAGCCGCGGCGGCGGTCACGCCCGAGCAGGGTGGGAACACGAGGGACCCGTATACGCATTTGCGAAAGAAGTTGCGGATTTTCTACATGACCTCGGATAAGTTGGAAGAAATATTTAATTAAATAAATATTCCTCCGAGCCTCCAGGTACGTGTACCCTACCATACCCAGTAGGAAGAGAGACGGGTACATGAAGGGGTAGAAACCGTACATTATCCTATACAGGAATCGCACTAACGATAACGATATATGGCGAAGTGGCAACTGGCCGCGTTACAGTCGTTTACGACATTCTTCAACTGTGCTTGGAAACGTTTGCTAGGGATTATTTGCATTTCGTTGATTTCTCTTATTATTTTGTGAGGTTTGCTAAGGTTAATTAGCAGGTTGTTATAAAACAATATGCCCACGTTTCTACAAAAAGAAGTGAAATCCCACCAAAAACATTCTGTAAAAAACTAGCCAAGTCACGATGGAGCTGCTTGTTTATCTCTAAAAAGTAATGAAATCTAGACAAAGTTGTACCAAGTCTAAGGTTCCTTACTGCGATTTCTTTATTATTATAGTTAATGTTGTGTGACTTGGCCGTTGAAGGGTACACAATGGTAGGTACAAAACCAGGTGCTCCATGACACTATTGCACCAATCTGTCGCCAGAACCGCTACCCATTGTCGATGGAAAATTGCCACTTGGAATGGAAATCGTTGATTCAATAACTACTCAATTGTAGGCTTGATAAAGCTGCGTATTTCAATAATACTTATGTATAGGAGAGCCTGAAACAAACAGTATAAGAAAATATTTCCAGTACAGACGGACCTCTAATCATTGATAGAAGTCCGTCTGTAAGTACGTCTATTTTATGTTAGATCGGTGGTCAATTTGACGCTCCAAAAAGAGGAGAGCAGAAGTCAGCATTGTCAATGCTGAATGCATGTGTTGCACAATCAACAACAGCCTTAAATGAGACATTAGCGTCAAATTACCAATACCAGTATGGGCTATTATCTCGCTTAACAAACATAGGTAGTTACAACAGATATAACATTACGTGTAAACAAAATTGACTTGTAGCGGTTCTGGCGACAGATTGGTGCAATGGTGTCATGGAGCACCTGGTTCTGTACCCTTGTGTACCCTTCAACGGCCAAGTCACACAACATTAACTATAATAATAAAGAAATCGCAGTAAGGAACCTTAGACTTGGTACAACTTTGTCTAGATTTCATTGCTTTTTAGAGATAAACAAGCAGCTCCATCGTGACTTGGCTAGTTTTTTACAGAATGTTTTTGGTGGGATACCGTTGTCAAAGGTTGACTGAGAAAAACACAATTTTTCTCTGTCAAAGCTACATTTGTGCAAACTACCCATTTTGTAAATATTAATTTAAAATAAAGGTGTTCATACATGCCAGATGGGCCTAATGTGTAAAGACAGTTACACATGTGCCAGAAGAGCATTTATTATTTTATTTAAAATATCTACTAAAGGCTTACTGAGGAGAAAGAACCGCCAAAGAAAACTCCCAGATTGCCTTATTTATTACTATGAAATACTTTTAAACAAAAACTCTATATATACTACTTTTAACACTAATTTGTTTTACACCGTTCGAGGCCCAAGGTTTCCAGTCTTGTGTCTTGCTTGATCCTTGATAAGATGTACAACAGGATCCCAAGCCGGTGGTAATGACAAACCATCTTCTCTATTGAAATTGGGATATTTTTATTTCAAACGTCAGGGAGGCTCAAATAATTAATATACGCGATATAATCCGTTTAAATTGTTTTATTTAAATATAGATATCAATGTTTACATTTGTATCTTTTTAATATTCTTTAATTTTTGGATCGGCCATTTGGGGTAGCCAGGTTTTAGTCTATATATTGAACAAAATGATTGACATACTGACAGAATAGGGTAAAAATAAATTATGTAAATAATTTTAATAGAGAGTACAATTAATACTAATAATTATTTGAGGATTGTGTTCGTTGGGAATAGGAAATATTCTTTAAAGTATGAAGAATTGATTACAAATATTGATGGAAAACATTGATCAACGACCATAAAGTAAAACTGAACAGTGCAGAGGTTAGTGTGTGTAAACAATATCTAAAATAGTCTATGGAATACAGAATGTCAGTGCTATAAAAAGTATCTCAAACATTTTACTTAAATGGAAAATATCGAAGATTGGATTTAGAATTTAATATTAATCATATAGTGTACTCTGATTTAAGCTTTAGTTATGGGTATAAGATTTATAATTTAAAGTTCTAGTCAATCAAATCGCAATATGCTAAGTCAGCGGTTTAAAAATTGGCTTGGTGATCGATTTGATGACGTGGAAGTAAATTCGCGCGAAAATCGAAAAAATAGCCACGTAGGCAGGATTATTAAAAAGTTAAAACGGGTATAAAAGCCCATACATTGGGACTAGGAGATCATTCAATCTTCAGCAGTGAATAGTACAGGAACTCTCTCCAGGACCTCGGGTAAGAATCTCTCCAATAATATCGAGAATACCTCACATGGTGACATCAATATATTATTGGGTTTTTTTATTTACTTAGAATATTTAGAAGGGAAATCCTTAAACCAAACGGTGTCAATGACCGGATTTTGCTTCTAAAATGCAACTTTAACTCTGTCGGCTGGTAAATTAAGTCTCAAAGATGGTGTTTATCAGTCTAGACTTAGAATCTTTGCAGTTAGACAAACATAATTCTTGCAAAGGAAAATATGTTAGTCTGGACTTAGTTTCCACGTCAACTAGAAGCCGGGAGATTGAATTCCTATTGCCTTGTCTTGCTTTGCGAACTGTTATTAATGCATTAATTCCTTTTGTTCTGTGCTATGTCCTTTTATGTGTTCATACCAGGGCTGTGTTTTAACTCTGTGATTATTTCAAACTGCTAGCTGATAATATTTGTATTTACTGGTGAATTTCTATTATAATTTTCTATTCAGTTGTAGGGACGGAATTAGATACAGACTGATATCACACATATAATATCTGTCCTCTCCTTACTAATGTACCATGTTCCCCTTGTGTGTTCATTCTAGAGCTGCGTTTGGGTTTTGTGTGATCAATTATAAGATTAAGTAAATACAAACTGATGTATCGCTTATGTATTTTATCTTAGCCATATTTCAGGGAAAGAAACATGTACATAGATTGATTAAATTTAGACTACTAATATTTATGTCTTCAAGTTTGATTATTGATATTTTGATATATACATAACTTTCATCTGAAGTGGTTGAAGTAACCTTTTAGAACTATTTCATCTTTATCCAAGGGATAACTCTGATTATTTGGAATTCATTCTTTACTTGACCTTAAGCAGTAAAAACTACTGCTATATTGACACCCCAATAACCCACGCTCTGAAACAAAGTTGACTTCTAGTCGTTAGTGGTGTAAAACTAATTGGGTCGGAAACTCTACACTTTCTTTTAATACTTAAATAACCAAAGATAGATTTCAGTTTGAGTTTGATGCAATCAGGTTTCGCAGTGCAATCGCACAAATCCTTCGTCAAAAGCGCTGTTAACACAACCCCTGAATGCATTGAAATTCAAACATCTACGACTGGTTTAGAGCTAAAACATCTTGGGTCAAATGGACCATGTGGAGTTTCCGTTAATTATTATACTTACGGGATCTGACGGGTTCCTGGGAATTTGCAGCGACATAAAACTATTAAAAACAACTCATTTGGAGACTCTACACTTTCTTTTAATACTTAAATAACCAAAAGAAGATATCAGCTTGGGTTTGATGTGGTCGGGTTCCACGGTGCATTCTTAGAACTAGTCTACTTCGTCAAAAGCGCTGTTAACACAAACCCCGATCACATTTAACTTCAGGTCACTTCAACTGGTTTTGAATTAAATATAATAAGTCAAACGGACTATGTGGAGTCTCCTTAATTATTATACTCACGGGATCTGGCTGGTTCATGGGGATTTGCAGTGACATAAAACTATTAAAGACGACCCATTTGGAGACTCTATGCTTCTTATGCTTAAATATCCATATGAAGGTTTAACCTGTGTTTAATGTAATTGGGTCAGGCGCTTCCCCTAACCAGAAACTCGAGAAGGGCGTCTCATAACACAGTAAGCAACTGCGATGTGGTTTGCTTTTAGGGACTCAGTTACATAAACCACAGGTCTTCAATTGGAATTTGACTTAGCTATCCTGAGCCTATCGTTGCTTCATGGAATCTCCTTAAGAGGTGAACCTACTATCCCTGGCTGTATGATGGCTTTGGCGTGTCAATATGTATCGGGTTATGTAGAAGTATCTTCTGTGATATTGATTAATGGTTACATGATGACGAAATGTACTGAAAGGTTACTTAGCTTATTGTGCTCATAGTGAAATGCATTTCATGGTTAGAGCTAAGTTAGGTTAATCAAGTTGGCAATAGACAGAGCCTTTGACAACCATTGAAGTCCGTACTCTCATATCTGCTGAGGGTAATTTGTAATCAGAATCATAATAGTTAATTTACAGACCCTGTTGTATTAAAGGTCTCCTATTACTTTACTATTGCACGGTATATTGTTTCTACACTTAGAATTTATTACAAATTTTATATCAAGAGAGATCGAATACTCATTTCGGCAACAATTTGTATAAATACAATTTCAACAAAACGTTTGCTTTATTAAAAGTATAATTTGTAATAAGGCAGTCTGGGAGTTTTCTTTGGCGGTTCTTTCTCTCAGTAAGCCTTATAGTAAACCGCTGGTAAAGATAAATAAAATAAACTAATTAAAGCCCTTCTGGCACAAAAATAATTATATTTACAATATAGGCCTGACTGGCAAAAATAAAACGCATTAAATTTTAATACAATCATACAAAGATTCAATATATACCTTATTAACCTATAAGTTGTTTCATTGTAATCCAATTCCTCTATTTTAGGAACCCTACATCTTAAGCCAGCTAGTGGTCCTATTCCCACTAGCTTGCCCTATTAACCACCCAACTGCTTCGAGGCACTGTTTATGTAGCAGTATAAGTGCGGAGACGGAGACTTTAATTGCTAAATACACTTGATTGGTTGGTAGTTGACGGGAAAATAAAATTCATCTCAGGCTAATTATTTACTTCACAAAACCCTAATCTTCCTATCTCCTTGTACCCATTATATGTAAATGGACTTCAGTTATCTCTTAGTCAACTTAAAGAATCAGGGTTGCTATGCATTAATGTATTCGGAGGTCCTAGCCACTAATAGATCACGCCTTGGCCATTAAAGAAAGAGAAACCAGAGGGGGGGGGGGCTTGTACAATAGTTATGCAAAAATCCTTTGACCACCCTGCAAAACAACTATTTAGGGATTCAAAAATACTCACGCTACCTAGCGTTTACATTATAACAGCTTGTAAGTACGTAAGGGCTAACCTAGCTTGCATCATCGCTCCACAGAACACATGTACACGCAGAATGCCCACATTGAGTGTTCCTCGACGCAGACTCGCAAAAGGCCCGGAAGTCACTCGGTGTCATTGGGGTAAAAATATATAATTCTGTCCCATCAGATATAAAATTAATTGAAAATGAAAATCTATTTATAAACAAATTAAAGACCCTTCTTATTGACCTGGCGTTAACCTGCGTAGAATTAATAAATATTGAAAAATTGGTACTCACCTACTTTAAATGATAACATGTTTTCATTAAAATGTTAATCCATACTAATATTATAAATGCGAAAGTGCGTCTGTCTGTCTGTCTGTCTGTCTGTCTGTTACCTCTTCATGCTTAAACCGCTGAACCGATTTAGATGAAATTTGGTATATAGATAGTTTCAGGCCCGGGGAAGGACATAGGATACTTTTTATCCCGAATAAATGTAGTGTTCCCGTGGGATGAGCGGGTAACACCGCGGGGCACAGCTAGTGTAATTAATAACTGAAAAATTTGATATACTAATAAAGTTTATTTAAGACAATGACATGTAACATATCGAATTTATGTATCTGTATCTGTATCTGTATCTGTATCTGTATCTGTATCTGTATCTGTATCTGTATCTGTATCTGTATCTGTATCTGTATCTGTATCTGTATCTGTATCTGTATCTGTATCTGTATCTGTATCTGTATCTGTATCTGTATCTGTATCTGTATCTGTATCTGTATCTGTATCTGTATCTGTATCTGTATCTGTATCTGTATCTGTATCTGTATCTGTATCTGTATCTGTTTCTGTATCTGTATCAGTATATGTATCTGATGTAAACCCTTCGTCTGTTTCTGATAAGGATCCTGACTACATAAAGCCGTCTTTTTGTATTTTTTCCGCATATATTTGTTACTCATTGCAGCTCCAATGAGACTAGAACGCTTGATTGTTTAATTTCACATATGAAAGGTTAATGTATGATTGTAATAAGTATATTATTTTATCTCGACACGGTTATAGATAAATAAATAATAATTTATATTATTATCATATATATTTTTTGTTATATTTCGTAGAAGTACAAAAATCTTTTACGTTTACAATAATATCCGTGTTATTTCTTTTATTCCCTTTGTTACCTTTGTTGCCTTTGTATTTTTGTAACGTCTACTAGTGGTTAAGCTTATTCCTTTTTTTTTGCGTGACTTACTACTACGTTTACTGGAAAAAACTAATCATACGCGTGATTTTTTTCAATTACGAGTAGTTGTTGAAACAAACATTATCAATGAAAAATTCAAACTGTAGGTTTCAAATATATACCAATAAATCCCAATAGCTATGTTCTAGGTAGTACATCAATAATATGTTAAGGAACATGTTTAATCTTAAAAACAATCAGCATTTTAAAAGGAATAAGTTATTAAGTTAACTTAATACAAGGATATAATTAGGAACCCTACATCTTAAGCCAGCTAGTGGTCCTATTCCCACTAGCTTGCCCTATTAACCACCCAACTGCTTCGAGGCACTGTTTATGTAGCAGTATAAGTGCGGAGACGGAGACTTTAATTGCTAAATACACTTGATTGGTTGGTAGTTGACGGGAAAATAAAATTCATCTCAGGCTAATTATTTACTTCACAAAACCCTAATCTTCCTATCTCCTTGTACCCATTATATGTAAATGGACTTCAGTTATCTCTTAGTCAACTTAAAGAATCAGGGTTGCTATGCATTAATGTATTCGGAGGTCCTAGCCACTAATAGATCACGCCTTGGCCATTAAAGAAAGAGAAACCAGAGGGGGGGGGGGGGCTTGTACAATAGTTATGCAAAAATCCTTTGACCACCCTGCAAAACAACTATTTAGGGATTCAAAAATACTCACGCTACCTAGCGTTTACATTATAACAGCTTGTAAGTACGTAAGGGCTAACCTAGCTTGCATCATCGCTCCACAGAACACATGTACACGCAGAATGCCCACATTGAGTGTTCCTCGACGCAGACTCGCAAAAGGCCCGGAAGTCACTCGGTGTCATTGGGGTAAAAATATATAATTCTGTCCCATCAGATATAAAATTAATTGAAAATGAAAATCTATTTATAAACAAATTAAAGACCCTTCTTATTGACCTGGCGTTAACCTGCGTAGAATTAATAAATATTGAAAAATTGGTACTCACCTACTTTAAATGATAACATGTTTTCATTAAAATGTTAATCCATACTAATATTATAAATGCGAAAGTGCGTCTGTCTGTCTGTCTGTCTGTCTGTCTGTTACCTCTTCATGCTTAAACCGCTGAACCGATTTAGATGAAATTTGGTATATAGATAGTTTCAGGCCCGGGGAAGGACATAGGATACTTTTTATCCCGAATAAATGTAGTGTTCCCGTGGGATGAGCGGGTAACACCGCGGGGCACAGCTAGTGTAATTAATAACTGAAAAATTTGATATACTAATAAAGTTTATTTAAGACAATGACATGTAAAATATCGAATTTATGTATCTGTATCTGTATCTGTATCTGTATCTGTATCTGTATCTGTATCTGTATCTGTATCTGTATCTGTATCTGTATCTGTATCTGTATCTGTATCTGTATCTGTATCTGTATCTGTATCTGTATCTGTATCTGTATCTGTATCTGTATCTGTATCTGTATCTGTATCTGTATCTGTATCTGTATCTGTATCTGTTTCTGTATCTGTATCAGTATATGTATCTGATGTAAACCCTTCGTCTGTTTCTGATAAGGATCCTGACTACATAAAGCCGTCTTTTTGTATTTTTTCCGCATATATTTGTTACTCATTGCAGCTCCAATGAGACTAGAACGCTTGATTGTTTAATTTCACATATGAAAGGTTAATGTATGATTGTAATAAGTATATTATTTTATCTCGACACGGTTATAGATAAATAAATAATAATTTATATTATTATCATATATATTTTTTGTTATATTTCGTAGAAGTACAAAAATCTTTTACGTTTACAATAATATCCGTGTTATTTCTTTTATTCCCTTTGTTACCTTTGTTGCCTTTGTATTTTTGTAACGTCTACTAGTGGTTAAGCTTATTCCTTTTTTTTGCGTGACTTACTACTACGTTTACTGGAAAAAACTAATCATACGCGTGATTTTTTTCAATTACGAGTAGTTGTTGAAACAAACATTATCAATGAAAAATTCAAACTGTAGGTTTCAAATATATACCAATAAATCCCAATAGCTATGTTCTAGGTAGTACATCAATAATATGTTAAGGAACATGTTTAATCTTAAAAACAATCAGCATTTTAAAAGGAATAAGTTATTAAGTTAACTTAATACACATTTGTCGCGAATGCGGCCGATGGATTCACTCCTAAATGAGTTATTTTCAAAATACATTAAAGGTAAATAAAAACAAAATTACGATGGCTTCTTTTGTGTTACGAAACTTACTCATACAAAATATATGGGTAACTATCGTAACACAAAGGAATCAATTCAGGTTTCTTTTAATTAAAGCCCTTAACTATGTACATGTATTTTGAAAATGACTCAAATAGGACTATTTAAATACATTTCATACTATTTAGTCACGAGCGCAAATGTTGTCCCGATAGCATTGCAACAGTACCTAAATGACAGAGTTTAGATATATACTAAGTATACCTTTTCAGAAATAACATGATTATTCCTGAAAAGGCTAGATTATAGATAATGAGGTATTTTAATCAGTTATCTGGCCCGTCGATTGGGTTTGAGCGATACGTATACTAAGCATATTAACAACAGATAAGAGTATTGTACATCGTAATCAGTTTGATTCCTCAGTATTATACAAACATTCGATCGGTTATCATTCATATTATTAATATCAACCATTCGTTTATTCACAAAAATAAATCTGTAATAACTCGGAGGCGTCAAGAAAGTGTAATACAGTGAAAAAAAAACTAAGTACATAAAGTGCTATGGCTACTTCAACTATAAAGCTCAAAGCTACGTTTCAGAATTTCGACGACTGGTATTTTAGCATCCAATGTCTGCTAATCGACTGCGATTTATGGGACGTTTGTACCGAAGAAGTTAATGCAGAAGACGCAAATGAAAAGCTAAAAGACCAGAAGGCAAGGGCCAAAATAGGTCAAGCTTGTGATGCCTCTGTGATTCCAATTATAAGACCGGCAAAGACGGCGTACGAGATGATAAACCGTCTGAGAGCGCACGCGCAGGGCGGGCTAAGGAAGAGGCTCAGCCTCATTAAAAAGTTGTTGTCAATCCGGTACAAAGGCAAGCTGCAAGAATACGTAAATAGAGTTTCCTACACGCAGAAAGAGCTGCACGGAATAGGAGCTCCACTAGACGATGGATTCCTAGCGATGTACATGCTTGCGAGGCTGCCTGAACGATTCGAACATATTGTTACAAGGCTAACTGATTCAGATGTACAAATAACTTCGGAAATTGTAGTGAAAGAACTTCTAAAAGAAGGCGATCGTGCTGTCCCCGGTACATCTGGTTCGCAACAAACGGTAAAGGTTTTTTTTATACAATTACGTTACGTAACATACAAACGCGCATGCATAAATGGTACGAAGTACTGTTTTTGTACGAATCGTACACTTATTTTGGTCCATGTGATTATAATATGTAACGTCTGAAATCCATTATCATCCGAGAAACCAATATGCAAGTATCCCACGTTATTATCGTGTATGTAGACACTGTGTTCTTACTTACAAAACCCTCGTTGCGCCTTATCGAACTTGGCCGGTTTTATAACCTTTATACTTCGTGTTAGTATACGCTAATCGTTCTGTGTTTTTTAGTCACTACCGTTTAAGCCTACTTGTGAAAAATGCCTTCAAACTTTCAAATCAATCAAAGGCCTGAAACGCCACGCGACAAACTCCATAAAAAGAGGTTATTCAAGCTAGAATGGATGCGTAAGTATCAACCCACTTGTCGTGTATAGACACTTTTATATTTAGTAAATGTCCCCACCACCTGCCCGCTGCGGCCATTACTATGACAGACGTCAACGGGAACGGACAGGTCGTGGTCCACAGTGAACCCGTTTACGTTGTTTTAATGAATCCAAGCCTTAGACGTCACATTGCGGACGGGAATTAAATACGCAACAAGTGTACAAATAACCAAATTAATCATTGGTATCATTTAAGTTATTTCCTGGAAAAGAAAAAGTGGGTATAGTGGCTTAGAATATTGAAGTACCTACAACAAAAGTCACGTTACATTCTGACCAGTACTTTGTGCAGTTATGTCCAAAAAAAACAGATAACTTTGCCGTAAGAGTATCTACTTAAGGGAAATGGATGCTGATACTGACAACAAAGGCTTCAAAACATAAGTGATAGCTATTATTTACCAAACTAGATGATCTAGCCCTTGTATTTACCCGTAGTAATTTAAGACACGGTCAAAACATGTTATTGTAAGAACAATAGATTTTAATATTTATGACAAACACTTGCTCTATTAACATTTTAGGTAAGACAATGTAACTTAACCGAATATAACGTTTATATTTTCTTTGTTTTTCAGTACTTTTTTTGGGTTATCTAATACCCGTCTATTTAAATATTGCAATGAGCTATCAAAGGAATGATACTTGGTTACCTTACCTTACCTTACCCTTTACGTAGTTGGTTGGTCGCCCCTTCGGACTTAGTGTCATGTATAGTCAAATCAAAGTCGTTACCCACCTACCCCGAAAGGTAATAATACAACGCTCTGATAAAATCTTCATTACCAGACTACTACCAGAGGAATGGGAGTTGGACATTATCATAAGCTGCTTTAACGTCCAAAAAAGCAACGACAGATTTAAAGAAAGAAAGAAAAGAAAGAAAATTAATTTATTGCCACAATTTTCACAAACTTGGCATGTACCTACTAAAACTAACAATAAGAAATTAAAAAAATAAACTAGTCCATGCATAGGTTAGCTTAGAAACTAAATGTGGCAAACGGTTAGGGCGTCATCATGATGCTGATTTATTATGGGAAAACGCAACACGGATGTATGTCGTTATTAACGCCAGGCTATAAGTAGAACTTCTTCCTTTCCTGAAGCCAAACGAGGGCAGGACAATAAACCCTAAAACTCAACGAACCATTCCAGCCTATTCTTGATTAGGTGCGCCAGATTCTTTAAGAGAACCGAATGGGATGGTATGAGCAAGGATCCAATTATTATTATTAGATTTAAGAATTGAGATATTTGAGATTATCAGCTGAATTTTACGAGACAGCGGGATAGTACCTGAATCAAAGATGGATTTAATCAGATGTTTTAGCTTTCAAACATCTCGTGTCATTATGGCTTTTTTTAGTCTCTTGTTAAACAATCTACTATTATCTCATAGTTATCACAAATAACAGTAATTAGTAATGTATATCTCCTGTGTAAATGTATAACTATTTGGCCTGCGTGCTCTTATCAACATTTAATTAAAAACTCAACGCAATGTAAAGGTAAAACAACAACTTATAACTCTTAGTTTTTTTTTTGTTTTCCAGACCCCGCCTCGGTCCGAACCTCCGCGCGGGACACGGCCGACGCAGTGCCGGACGGTTACCGCTTCCAGGTGGCTCCAACGGCTCAACCAGTCCAGGATAAAACGCGGCCAGTCAAAACTAAAACTAACTTGAGTTTCTACTTTTGAGTAAAGAATTTTGTGCAACAATGTAAAACGTGTTTCTCGCAAATTATTTTTCATAGTCACATTTCCGATATTTTGAAAAATTTATTGTAAAAACTCTGTGTAAGGTCAACCGGGGTAATTGCATCCATCGAGGCAAATGCGTCTTTTGATGATATCATGAAATAGAAACACTCTATAAACTTCCAACGCAATTTTTTTAATTCATTTTGTTGTGCCAAACTTTAGGCAAGAAGGGTATGGTCTTAAAATGTTCCGCTTCTATTATATCACCAAAAGACGCATTTGCCTCGATGGACGCAACTACCCCGGTTGACCTTATACATTTTTATTAATGATACATGAGAAAATAAAACCCGTTGGGATGCCTCATGTCACATAATGTAGATTTCAGAATTAATGACATACAATCATAAATTTCCTAAATAGTTACAATTTAGTCATGTATTCAATACGTTATTTTAAACAATATCTTCATGTGATGGGATCCAATTCTAGCTAGTTGAGACAAACACATTATTTTTATTAATTTAATTATATTGTATACACTAAGGGCGTGTCCACATGTCCACGACACGGCGTCGTAAACGTAAAACGACACGGTGTCGCGTCGGAGCGCGACACATTATCCACCGTGCGAATATACGTTGCCGCGTCGTGAAAACACACGACACGGCGTCGTAAACGTAAAACGACACGGTGTCGCGTCGGAGCGCGACACATTATCCACCGTGCGAATATACGTTGCCGCGTCGTGAAAACACACGACACGGCGTCGTAAACGTAAAACGACGCTGTGTCGCGTCGGAGCGCGACACATTATCCACCGTGCGAATATTCAAATTCAAATTCAAATTCAAAATATTTTATTTCGGATAAAGATCCATATCAGGTTAGTAACATAAAAACTTATAAATTATATGTTAGTAAAACTTAATACTGAATATACGTTTCCGCGTCGTGCAAACCAGAGATGGGCATTAATCGATTAATTTTTTAGTCAACTAATCAATCCATTGAAAATATCAATCGTCATTTTTCAATCGCGACTAATTTAGTTGCGATTGAATTAGTTGTGAGAATCTTCGACTAACAATTGAATTCTGGTGACAAAGACTGCATCTCTAATTATAGACCCATTTCACTTCTACCTGCTTTAGCGAAGATATTAGAAAAGATTATTAATAAAAGATTGAAAAGCTACCTTGAAAACAATAATTTGCTAAGTCAAAATCAACACGGTTTTAGAGAACACAGATCTACTGAAGATGCAGTACAGCAACTAACTAGCTATATTACTGAAAAACTCGACAGTAATAAAAAAACTATTGGCATCTTTTTAGATTTGACAAAAGCTTTCGACACAGTGTCTGTCCCATTGCTTATTAAGAAAATGGAGAACATAGGTATAAGGGGTACTCCGCTGCTACTTCTAAGTAATTACCTAGCAAATAGAACACAGTCAGTAAGGGTTGGAGACATGTACAGTAATGAAGAAAATATAGAATACGGCGTGCCGCAAGGTAGCGTTTTAGGTCCAACGCTATTCCTTATTTATATTGATGACCTGTGTCGCCTTAGTCTTGTTAATTCTAATATAATAGCCTTTGCTGATGACACCGTCATTTTGTTCCATGGAGACTCATGGGAGCAAGTAAATAGCTTAGCACAGAATGGTTTTAACCTTGTATATGAGTAGCTTTCCTTTAACCTCCTTACATTAAATTACACAAAAACGAAATTTATACCATTTAGTATAAAGAACAACAAGGCATCACTATCAAAAAACATATCAATTAAAATACATTCTTGTCAAAAAGCTGCTTCCTGCTCTTGCCAAGTAATTTCAGAAACCACATCTATTAGGTATCTCGGAGTCCTACTAGATAAAAACCTCTGTTGGCGTGAGCATATACTTAATCTTGCTGGTAAAATTAGAAAAATGATATACATATTCAAACACCTTAGACACGTATGTGACAAGAAACTATTACTATCTACTTACTTTGCTCTTTGCCAATCAGTGATGTCTTATTGTATAACTGCCTGGGGAGGTGCGTCAAAATCCTCCATGCTTCGGCTCGAAAGAGCCCAACGTGCAGTGCTGAAGGTAATGACGTTTAACAAATTCCGGTATCCAACAACAGCACTTTACCAGAACATCAATGTACTTACAGTTAGGCAAATCTTCATCAAACAACTAGTAATGAAACAACACAAATCTGTTCCCGATTTTTCTCAGACAAGAAGGAGAAATGACCTCGTCTACTCTATTCCATCACACAAAACAAAATTCGCTAAAAAAATTATTAATGTATCAGGTCCTACTTTATATAACAAATTAAGTGGAGAAATTCAAATTAGAACATTAAATGTACATTCATGTAAAAAGTTATTAGTATCGTATTTACAAAAATTGAATTACGAAAACACAGAACAACTCCTAAAAATCGCGGTGTAACGAACACACACACACACACACACACGCATACACACACGTACACACACACTTATTCACACTACTTAAACATAGGTACACATATACAAGCTCGCTTAAAATATAATAATAATTAAAAATAATCTTAAGTTTTTGCATTTACTACTTGTTTACTACTAAACCAGCACGGCAACTGCCGCGCCGCATCTGCATTGTGTTTATGTTTAACCTTGCATTGCTTTATTCATCTCTGTAGTTTAGTTTATTTTGTGGTTATAGTTATACCCTCAAATGTTAAGTTTTGTTACCTTTTATTGTAACTAAAAGTAGTATAAAAATACTTGTTAAAACTAAGTGATAAGGACAGTGAATCCTGACCTACCGTGATACAGTTCACACTAGTACGGGGGTCAGTGGACGCTTACTTAACTTTGGTTTTTACCATAATAAGTAACATCAAAAATGTAAGTAGAAAAAAGCACTTTTATTGGCAAATAAATTATTTGTATTTGTATTTGTAATTAGTTTTAGTTTCAATCGACTAACTTTCGCGATTAAATCAATATTAAAACTATGTATTAAACTATGTATGTTTGACGACGCGTTTGGCTCGGTTGGTAGACACCTGCCTACTGAGTCGGCCGTCCCGGGTTCGAATCCCGGCCGGGGCAAATATTTGTTCTTGGGTCATGGATGTTATCTATATATGTATTTATATACACACAACTTGCAATATGTAACTACGAGTAGGTAGGTATGTACATTGTAGGTACTCGTATCTTTGTATCACTTGTAGGTATCTATGTTGGTTTGGGTAGAATCTTGCAACTTATTTTGAAGCAGATATCTTCAACCGATTGAGCTAAAATTATGTATCTATACACGTTTAATTTGTAACGCTAGAATGACAAATGGAATATTATGGGCCATGTTAACAATATTATAACGATAAATAACGAAAAACTGCAATGTTTACAAATCGCAAACAATATAGTAGCTTGGTACTCTATTAATATTTTGATACTTTAAGTACTAGTTCTAACGAGTATCGTAAAGTCCTATACGATACTGAATTACTCGTTTTCGTTTCTTCTGCTTTTTCTTCATGCTTCTTCTTAAAAGCAACAAGAGCAGAATACGTGTGATAGGATCCATGTCGAATTGAAAACTGATCGCAAAATATTTTGAACATTTACGAGAAGCTGCGGCGTCGTAATCGAACGTGGCACCGCACCATGCATCTACTCAACACAGCAAAGTTAATCTGCGCGGCGCGACCTGCGGTGCCCGGTGCAGCATGTGTTTTCACGACGCGGCAACGTATATTCGCACGGTGGATAATGCGTCGCGCTCCGACGCGACACAGCGTCGTTTTACGTTTACGACGCCGTGTCGTGTGTTTTCACGACGCGGCAACGTATATTCGCACGGTGGATAATGTGTCGCGCTCCGACGCGACACTGTGTCGTTTTACGTTTACGACGCCGTGTCGTGGACATGTGGCCACGCCCTAAAGTAGTAAGATTATTGTTATATTCAAATATCATATTAAACATAATTATGTTTATTTAATTGTAGGAGTGATTTCCATTATTAATAAGTAACATCCCTAGAGCAACAATTCCAAGACCACATTTGATTTCATTCAATCCGACCTGCGACTTCGTTGTCATTTCGCCGAAACCGAACGTTCGCCGAAGTTTCCCGAACAAGTTTAATTTAACTAACATTAGTGTAACTATTCCCAGATTGCGGACCTGGCGTGATATAAACTATGTGGGATTATTCGCAAATATGCGGCAATGATTAGGGTAGGTGTTTGAAGAGGATGAAGGGGGTCAGTTTAATAGGCCGGGGGAACGACATACAGGGTGACATTAGAGTAGTGATCGTGTCCAAAGTGTCTAGTGCAGCGATTCCCAAACGTTTTTAGTTCGTGAGGCGTTTACAGTACCCTTACCATGAGTTGACGTGACCGTGAGCGACAGCGTAAACGATTTGTACGGAGCGTCCCAAGCGGTTACTTTGTAAAACTACAATTCTCTTTACAAATCGTTTACGCAGTCGCTCTTCTTCTTTCGTGCGCAGTCGCTAGCGAGAACTTAACTGTCAATGTAAACTTTAAGGCTACGGGATTAGCACCACGCGCTTTAGAATGAAAGAGTTGCAACAAAATTGCGCCCATGCGCGACCAGCGGCAGCGGTGAGCGTTGAGCGATAAAAACTATATCTTAGCAATTCACGAAGCACGTCACGAGCCGCCGCGCGCAATTGCCGCTCTATCTGTTCGGATACCGTATATTTGTTGATGGCAAAAATTATAGCATTGATGCATTGAGGTATTATTTATTATAGAGCCACAGACCCGAACAAAAGTGTCAAATAAAGTGGCACCGATGTCATGTTCAAGTAGATGCCAATAACGCTTATTTATAATTTGCAGCAACATATTGACTTCGTACAAAAGAACTCTTTGTTTAAATGTTTAAGTGTCAAATTGACTTAATTACTTATTACCACAAATATTTTACGTGTAAATTAACTTTTTTAGCGTATTCTGACTGAAGTCTCTTGTCAAACTTGGAACATGGCACGAATGGATCAGATTTTAATATTTTTACATACTAAAAATATTTTCACTGTTATTTTATTTAGGTATTTAAATATATTTTTGTTTGAACTAAATAAACTCGTAAATTGTTGATAACTAATTAAGTTACGTTTTTATTGTAAATTGTTAATAACAAATTTAGTTACGTTTTTATTTAACAACTGCATAAAAAGTTTCCGATAGAAGGGATCAGTAATAATGACATTATTTCTCCTTGTTCCAGTATGTGAAATGAGAGTAAGACAAGTGCAAAATATTGTCATTATTAACCCTTTAAAGTTTGATCTTATTTGTCGGTGGCGTGGTATGCACGGCAGCACACGTCGCCGTCGCCTTTATGTGTTCTTGGCGTTCAAAGTTTTAAACTGACAGTGTCTAGACTCTGTGACAAAATAAAACAATAACAACAGAGCTATTTTTTAGTAATTTATGAATGTCACCATTTTACGCTACTGTTGATTAACATAAAAAAAAACATGATTATGCCGAACACACGAGAGACGAATTATTTGGCTTCAATTATTCTTCGCGTTTGTCTCTTGCTAAATGTGATCTCCATTTTTAAGTTGTTGAGAATGGGAATCTTGAATAAAAAAAATAGGATTATTATTTATTGCACTCCTTAATTTATTAATAAAATATAATAACTATAGCGACTCCTTCGATTTTTGTTCTGTGATGAGGTGCATTTTGTAGGGACAAAGTTAATAATTCTAATACAAAAATTGCTATGATTTTACATAGGATTCGTTAATTAATCAATAGAACTTAAGTAAAAAAGAATATTCCGTCCTGTTCCTTTATTTTATAGTTGTTATTTCTGTAATTTTTCACTGAAAATTAAGTCACTTTTGAGACCCGTCACGTGTCATGGTCTAAACGAGACTGATCGCCCAACTAATGCGATTTGTGATTTTGCATTAGTTGGGAGGGTGCCATTTTTTCCGTCTGATTGTGTGTCCATGTAATTATTACGTCAATGCATTGATGTAAACCCTTCGTCTGTGTCTGATAAGGATCCTGACTACATATTAAGGTCGTCTTTTTTTTTACGCATATATTTTTTTACTCGCTGCAGCTCAAATGAGGGTAAGCTGAGGATAATTTCACATGCGAAAAGTTAATGTCTGATTGTAAAAAGAAAATCATTCTATCTCTGATAAGTGATATCGATAAATACTTAAATGATAATTCAGATTATTATCATGTATTTTTCTGAGATATACTCGTAAAAGTCGTAAATAAATAAATCATAATTCATATATTTACTTACCTACCTTTACATTTACAATAATTTCCGTGTTTAGTTGTTAAGAGGCCTTAAACTTTTTCAAGTGAATAATACTTTGCCCCGAGTTCTAGGTAGTGATATACCTAGCTAATATTTCATGCTTTCATTGCGTGCAGTCGAAAATAAGCAGAAAAAAACATTTGCCCGCGTGAATTTTGTCAGTTTCGAGTAGTTTTTGAAACAAAAATTATCAACCAAAAATTCTAACTGTAGGTTTCAAATATATACCAATAAATCCCAATAGCCATGTCCTAGGTAGTAACATCAATAGCATGATGAAACATGTTTGATAATAGAGAAATGTTTTTAAAACAATCAGCATTTTAAAAGGAATAAGGCCTCTTAATACACTTTTGTCGCGAATGGGGCCAAGGGATTTAGTCCCGAATCGGATTATTTATTTATTTATTTAAACTTTATTGCACAATACAAAAATAAGTACAAATGGCGGACTTAATGACTATTTAGTCACGAGCGCAAATTTTGTCGCGATGCTGTTTTCTGTTATGGATGACAAAGCATATTATATTAGGTGTTAAATGTACCTGGGAATACTAAAGAGAAATTAAACAGTGCATTAAGCAACTCCTTCAGCACAGTTAATTCACCATCCACTACAACGAGTTATCAGCTTCGTCTGCTTCTATCCTTGTCACAAGGGAGTATCCCATTAAGAAGTTATGACCTGTTAAGACTTTTTGTGTCCAGGATAGAGCTAAGTAAATCAGGCGCCGCTTGGGAACGCTATTAATTTAGGTTCAGCTCTAAACACTACCGTCTCTGGAACTCTCTTACTGTCCGTTTCGCTCCGTATTAAGACCTGTACCCTTACCATGGATTAACGTAACCGTACTCGCTGGCGACAGCGTTATCGATTTGTATGGGGAATAGTAGAGCGCCCCAGGCCCTAGGGCTACCGGTTACTTCCATACAAATCGTTTACACAGGCGCTAGCGAGTACTGTCACTGTAAACGTATGTTAAGGGTACAGCACTTGCAATTCCATGTTTCGACACTAACAGCTATTCGAGATTTAAGAACTTTATTGAACCGTACCGATACAGGATGTAATTTCATTTTTTTAATATTTTTTATAATACTTGATATTATTTATTTTTTGTTTTTGAAAAACTGTGCATTATTATTGCTTTAGGATCTGAGACCATACGACATCTTCTGACTACGATGACGTTCGCTTCTCCGTAGCTTACGATGACATTGAGATGAATTAGGTAAATATTCTATGTTATTCGTATATGTGCAAAATTCAAAACAAATCGATATAAAATTGAATTGACAAGAGCCAGCAATATACAATTTTACAAGATCTTCGTCGTTTTGTTATTGTTTTCAATATCCGATTAAATGAAAAAAATGGGTTTCCTTTCATTATAAAGGGAAAGCGCATCGCGCTACAAATAACGCTCAATAAAACATTTTTAGTACAAAAATTGAGTTTCTATTATTTCATTAACCCCCACAAAAAATGGGTGTTATAGGTTTAACATGGTATATCTGTGTGTCTGTCAGTGGCATCGTAGCTCCCAAACGATTGGTCCGATTTGAATGCGTTCTTTTTATCGAAATGCCTTGTCTATCGAAAATAATAATGTAGCTGTACTGATATGTTTGTGTAATATGCGTAATTTATACTGACATTTATATTATGAAATAAAGAAATCTAATCTAATCTATCGAGATGTTTCTTAGCAATGATAGGTTGGGCCAGGGCCTTTTTAAATGATTGAATTTACTTATGTTATTTTCTTTCACAATTACGACGTATACAAGCTGTTTTTAAAGCTATGGCAGATTTATACGATTATTTCCTCACCAAAGAATCTGAACCTGAATTCATTATTGACATTTATTTGGGGGCACGGTAGTGCCCCCGCCAAAACGAAAAAAAAGAGGCGGGGCACTACCTACCTTTTCTCGAACCGTTTCGTCTCATTTTCAAACCCTCATAGTTTCGTCCCAGTCCCGTCCAGAGCGCCCAAATTCACAGGTTAAGATGCAGTTAGGGAACATAATATGAAATTTTCTAAATTTCATTGATCTAGCTTTTATACTTTAGGTTTTATTGGTACCTAAAATACGCCGATTTTGCCACTCACTCACTGATGTATCAAAACCTCTGGGGTACTTCCCGATGACTTAGAAAGCTGAAATTTGGTATGTAAGCTAGGTTTAGTACACAAACAAGAGAATAATTCTGAAACTTGGAACTTTTACCCCCCAACCCCTTAAACTAGGGGATGGAAGTTTGTATGAGACTTCTGCAAATTTTGATACTAGAGGTCTGAAAATTGAAACCTATTGGGACTCATTGTTATAAATCAAATACATATTGTAGGACTTTTAAAAAATCACCCCCCACCCTTTAAATAAGGGGATGGAAGTTTGTATGGGTTTCCCATAATAGGGGATAAAAGTGTATTATACAGGGTGTCCCTAAAACCAACGCCAAAATGAAGAGGGGTGATAGAACAGCTCATAAGCAACCATATTAAGTTAATTTGACCTTAATAAAAAGTTCATGGTTTTCGAGATATTTGCATTTTAAAAAAACTCGTGACTTTTGAGGCCCTGCGTCAGTATGTCGATTGCCACCACTGCAAATTTAGGTATTTTTTAAATCTGTTTTTTGCAGGATGTTACTAAAAACATATCCTATCGAATGTAATTTCAATTTATTACATATCATGATGCTTTGTCGGTAAAAATAATAAAAAAAAACGAATTATAGCAATTTATTAAATTTAGCCAGCGGATTTGATCGAGTTTCATTTTAAAAAAGTATTGTAAACTAACATAGCACACAACATAAAAAGATAGTAAATTTATTGTAGTTTTCAAAAAGGTACAGCATTTTCTAATTTACGCAGCAGTTTACGAGATATTGATATTTTACACTAACAGGAGCTCATACTGCAGTTATTACATAGTATGGAACCAGAGCCCGTACTAGGCTCAGAGTTTGAATTTCGAACAAAAAATAGATTCAAAGAATACACAATTTGAAATTGGAACACAATTTGAAATTCGAATTCAAGTCGGCTTTCTGATTAAAGAGTATTTTAGTAATTTTAGGACACTTCGTCAATTCGTTTGATGTTCTTTATTTAGTTTGGTGTCTTATTTTCTTAAATAGACTTGATTTACCAATAGAACTCGTGTTTGCCTTGTGATTTGGATTTTTGGTACAATTTAACTTTGCTTTGTGCATCTTGGACTCGAGTTCTGCCTATTGATTTTAACTTCGATTTACTTTGGCTCTGTTAAGATTAATTGTAGTGCGTTTGTTACAAATATGCCAGAGAATTATACTCCTCAAGAATATGCCAGCATGCATTTTGTCTATGGGGAATGTCAGGGTAACTCTTGTGCTGCAGCTAGACTCTATCGGGAAAGATATCCAAATTTAAGGCATCCGGACCATCGAGTATTTCGAAATGTTCATCTCGCATACTCACAAGGCGTTTTGCCTGGCAATCGTGGTGGATTGGGAAGACCTAGAGGAGATTACGATGAAGATGTTTTACAAGAGATTCAAAACGACCCATCCACTTCGACACGGAACATTGAACGTAATTTAGGGATATCAAAATCTGTTGCCAATAGAATATTACGTCGATATGGATATCATCCATACCACATACAACGTGTTCAAGCGTTGCTGCTCCGTGATTACCCACTTCGTGTTCAGTTTTGCCAGACAATGCTGCAAAAACACAGAGAGGATCCCAATTTCATAAATATGGTTTTATGGTCTGATGAAAGCACTTTTAAGAGAGATGGATTTATGAACATGCACAATTTACACAGTTATGCATTAGAAAATCCTCATTTAATGAGGGAAGATCGGTCGCAGTACCAATTTAAAGTGAACCTCTGGACTGGAATATTAGATGGGAAAATAATTGGCCCATTTGAATTACCAGAAACGCTGAATGGTCCAAGTTATCTGCATTTCTTAGAGAATGAGTTGCCAAATCTTCTCGACGACGTACCTTTAGCTACGCGGAGGTCAATGTGGCTGCAGAATGATGGCTGTCCAGCACATTATGCACGCGAAGTGCGACTACATTTAAACCAAACTTATCCACAGAAATGGATCGGCCGTCTGGGTCCCATTTTGTGGCCTCCTCGATCTCCAGACCTAAATCCTCTGGATTTCTATTACTGGGGTTATATTAAAGAAAAAGTTTACAATGAACCGATTAACAGTATAGCGGAGCTGAGACAACGCATTTACGCAGAGGCCCAAAACGACGTATCAAGAAGTGCACGTCACATCAGTCGAGCATTTTTAAGGAGATGCCGAGCTTGTATTCAAGTCAATGGCGGACAATTTGAACATTTAATTTAGTTACATAAAACAGGTATCGTATTTTTTTAATGTTTTTAGTTTTTTTATTCACTTAACAGATAAAAATGGCAACCAGTATTATTTTTGCATTATCTTATAAACCGCTAAATAATTAAGTCACTTCAATACCATTTTAAAAACAACTCTAAATTTGCTATCTATTTACGTTATTTGCCAGGTTCGCTATGAACATTTCATTTTTTTTATTCTAAAATTGAATTGTGTTCCTATTATAAATAAAGTATTTTTTAAAATGATTTATGATTTTATGATTTATGAATCGATTTTTTGTTCAAAATTCAAACTCTGAGCCTAGTAGGGGCTCTGGTACCATACTATGGAATAACTGCAGTATGAGCTCCTTTTGGTGTAAAATATCAATATCTCGTAAACTGCTGCGTAAATTAGAAAATGCTGTACCTTTTTGAAAACTACAATAAATTTACTATCTTTTTATGTTGTGTGCCATGTTAGTTTACAATACTTTTTATAAAGGAAACTCGATCAAAACCGCTGGCTAAATTTAATAAATTGCTATAATTCATTTTTTTTTTATTATTTTTACCGACAAAGCATCATGATATGTAATAAATTGAAATTACATTCGATAGGATATGTTTTTAGTAACATCCTGCAAAAATCAGATTTAAAAAATACCTAAATTTGCAGTGGTGGCAATCGACATACTGACGCAGGGCATCAAAAGTCACGAGTTTTTTTTAAATGCAAATATCTCGAAAACCATGAACTTTTTATTAAGGTCAAATTAACTTAATATGGTTGCTTATGAGCTGTTCTATCACCCCTCTTCATTTTGGCGTTGGTTTTAGGGACACCCTGTATATGGGGCTAGAATTAAGTATTTCTTAAATACACAATTGTCTACTTCAGTTGTCGCTCAAGAAACCCTACAGCCCAAAAAAATTAAAAAACTAAAGCACCTTACAAAAAGAAATGAGATCCCACCAAAAACATTTCATGTAAAATTTACGGCCAAGACTCACATTCTCATAACGCTTTCGCTGTAAAAAAGTTATCAGATCCCAGGAAAAGCCAAGCCCCTAAGCCCCGACTTTACTAACCCCACCACCTTGGTTTAAAAAGTATGGCATCAACTGGCTTCAAGCCCCTAAACCCGGAGTTTACCAACCCTACACCTTTGTTTCAAAAGTATGGCTTGGCCGTTTCATAGACTACCGTAAATAAAGTCTAGCGGACTTTCCGGCCCATATCGTAAGGAATTAAGTTTATAAGTATATATTATCAAAGACATAAACTTAGTTTCTTGATACCATATGGGCCAGACGGTCCGTTGGACTTATTTACGGTACTCTATGAAACGGCCAAGCCATACTTTTGAAACAAAGGTGTAGGGTTAGTAAACTCCGGGTTTAGGGGCTTGAAGCCAGTTGGTGTCATACTTTTTAAACCAAGGTGGTGGGGTTAGTAAAGTCGGGGCTTAGGGGCTTGGCTTTTCCTGGGATCTGATAACTTTTTTACAGCGAAAGCGTTATGAGAATGTGAGTCTTGGCCTTCAATTTTACATGAAATGTTTTTGGTGGGATCAAAATATCAGTATGCACCCTCCAAATCAAATAAAATCACAATCACTGACATCTCAATACGCACAAATAAAATTTCAATATAAAGTAACGCAGTATTCAAAACATTTCCATCGACAAAATAAATTCTATCCAAGTGTAGCTAAGCTTTTCATTTAGCATTTCAATATTGAAAACGGCATTGAATACATTTCAATGGCAATATAGCGAGTTCAGTCATTGAGCGATTGAAGTTTTACTTTTAATATTGCCCAATCAATGCGGACTCTGGGAGAACTGCGGACGGCATGGGAATAAAAACTAGGGTCGGTATTCGATACACTTCGGTATAGAGTGCGATATCTGAAACACAGATTAAGTATATGTATTATTTTTTGCTCAGATACTGAAATTCATATGACGGGTTTACTCATGTCATTATTGTTATTTAATCTTATGGCGTAACATAGTCATATGGGTGACATAGTCACTGTGTGACAAAACCCCGTTCTAATTAATAAAGATAATAAAAATAAAAAAAACTTATGGCGTATTTACATTCAAAGGAACTTAAATTATGACGAATCGTTTACGTCGTCGTCGGTAAGTCTACATTCAGGGTAGATTCTCGCCTCCAACGGTGGCACGCGCATCTAGCAGCCGGTTGGACAGAGCGATGGCGCGTACTGATCGGTGCTCCATCATGAATCGTAAACCGATTTCGATACATGTCGAAAGATATTCGACTTAGGACTTAAATATGTATTAATGGTTTACATTTAATATGTGTTTTAATATGTCTAAGTCATGACATTAAGCATGCTTCCTGAATTTAAGGCCGTTTGCAAATATTAATACTTAAATCACAACCCAGAGGTTGTCTGGTAAAGATGGCTTTTTAGCGATAAGACCGTTATTTAAAATTTGTATTCGTCTTGTTTTTCTTTTGTAAACTTTAATTATGCAATGTATGTAAGGTATGTTGGGGTAAGACCAACAGTTAAGTAGATAGTTATCTGACAGTGGCAGTCTTCCCCCGGTGATAGATTAGCCCACCTTACCTTACCTATTATTTAATTATAGTAAAGAGCGGTTTACACTCACGTGAAATTGTCAGAAGCGGTCCGACGTATTTCAAACTCATATGCAGCTCTTTATCAAAGAAGCAGTGACAGAGTTGCCTGTGTACGGGTAGCAGTCCCTGACGAAGAGCTCCGCACGAGTTCGAAACATGTCGGGCCGTTCCTGACAATTTCACGTGAGTGTAAATCACTAAATGCAATAATTAAATATGTCTCACGAAAGTTTGAATAAGATTAAACCTATTATTGTATTGCATTTAACAAAGCGAGTCGCGTCGTGTAAATTCAGCGTCGAATTATTGCGCGAATATCTCGTCCCTGGCAACATATGTAATTTAGCAAAACTAACACATTTACTTAAGTAAACGTTTAACAAAACTGGAACTCGACAATCCAAAACCGAGTTAAGTACGTAAAGCTCTTAGGTAATCGCTACGTTGTTCCTTCAGCTAGTGTGCAGAACAATTACGGAATAAGGACGTTGTCTTGAGCATGAAGATGTTCGGTAATTATGAGAATGTATGTGTGTGTCATTATGTGTTGCAAATAACTACAATTGATTTAAGTATCAATCGTAACCGAAACTGACAATACGACGGTAAATTATCTAGGTGGTGCTGACGGTGAACAGAATAGAATAACGCTTACGCTTAAGTTTGTGTGCGTAACGGTCGCTATAACAACTTTTGATATAATATTGGTCAGTATAACGATCAAGTGGTACAATAAACGAATAATTATAATCATATGTGTTATAATTTAATATGGCATAATTGATATTATAATGATGGTATATTGATCATTTGTTATGATACGTTTAAAGGCTCAATACACACCCAAATTGCTTAGGCAAAAAAGTAAAACTGTACTAGAGTCATGGTTAGGTACGACGACGAGCGAAGCGAGGAGTGTTAGGTTACCTTGAAATTGTACTTATTGTTTTTATTTTAAATGTACCATTATATCAAATGTTGTTATATCTAGTGAAATTATATGAAACGTTGTTATACCTATCATTACACAGTACACACCCCTTAAGTTTTATTATCGAAATAATGATTTTTAGTATGATGATTATTATTCTAAATCACACTAATATTATAAAGGCGAAATTTTGTGTGTTTATGTGTATGTTTGTTACTTCTTCACGCTCAAACGGCTGGACCAATTTTGATAAATTTTCGTATGAAGCTAGCTGACAACCTGGATTAATACATAGAGTTATTTTTATACCGAAAAATGTAGCGTTGCCGTGGGATGAGCGAGTAACTCCGGGCGGCGCAGCTAGTAACGTAGATATTTGAGAAAAATAAAGATCTTTAAACCGATAATTGCACTTCACATACCAAATTACAATTTAAGTTAAATAGTTTCGATGAAAGGCTAATTTCAACATTATTTATGTTTACGGACAAATAAACGGATTGAACTTTGTAATAGCACTAATAGGATAGTTTTACCGAAGACACACACATATTCCAACCGTATATAGAGAAACGTTTCACACTGAAACATACTTAATATCCAGCTCTTATACAGAAGTGCTTATAGGTATGCAAATGCGATAGCGAGGACTCAAAGAGCTCGCACAAGCGCCCGTGTGACGAGTCCTTGATTTTCCGCCGCCTGCCAACAGGATGGAATACCTATTATTCCCATTACAATTAAAATCACTCATTGCAAACATTTGGTCGCACTTTCCTTTTTAGGGTTCCGTACCCAAAGGGTAAAAACGTTACCCTATTACTGAGACTTCGCTGTCCGTTCGTCCGTCCGTCTGTCACCAGGCTGTATCTCAAGAACGGTGATGGCTATAGACAGTTCACAGATGATGTATTTCTATTGCCGCTATAACAACAAATAAAAATAAAAAAAAAACCGGCCAAGAGCATGTCGGGCCACGCTCAGTGTAGGGTTCCGTAGTTGCTCATCCTTCACAATAAACTGCTGTTTTAAGCCCGAGGTTTAAGTTAAGACAGATTTTAAGCTCTATAAAAAGGTCGTAAACGCCCTAGAAACTGTAATCACTTATTACCTTCTGGAAGTCAACTTACGACCTTTTAAAGAAAAAATATGAAATTTGGCGATAACTCAAAAACGGCTTGACCGATTTTGTTCAATATAGTTTTCATTGAAAGTACTTATAAGGCCGCATTAACATGAATTTTTCCATATTTTTTTGACTTGTGGTTCAAAAGTTAGAGGGGGGGGGACACAATTTTTTTTATTTTCGGAGCGAATATTTACAAAACTACTGACTTTATCAAAAAGTAATGTTTGAAAACCCCTATTATTTTCAAGAGACCTATTCAACGACACCCCACACACTAGGGTTGAAACGAAAAAAAAAAATCACCCCCACTTTAGGTGTTCGAGAGGTACCCGAAAAAAAATTTTTTTTTTAGTTTTTATTTTACCGTTTTGTCGGCGTGATACATACACATACTCATACCAAATTTCAGCTTTCTAGTACTAATGATCACGGAGCTAAGCCGCGGACGGACGGACAGACGGACAGACGGACAGACGGACAGACGGACATGGCGAAACTATAAGGGTTCCTAGTTGACTACGGAACCCTAAAAAGAACATTTTTAGGCTCCCATTCCCATACAACAAACTTAATTGTTATAGATTGTCTAATTAAGATTTCAAGTATTATAAGATTCGTGTACATATCAACATTTGATAATCAACAATTGATGTGATATCGTATTTAAACAGCATAGGTATTATTTGATAATAACTACCAAATTAAACAATAGGTAAGTATTTCCAGACAAAAAAAACAATATTTTTTTAACTTATTTAACTAATCAAGATAATCTTGTATTTTCAAATCTATTGTAAGTAAGTTCCCGGTACATCAGATCTATATTTTTACTACTGCCACTCGGAAAATAATTGTAAGAACTTTTTTTTAAGTAACTTTTGTAAAAGTCGTATTTTGTTGTACAAAAATGCAGCCCAGTTTAATTTATTAAGCAAAAAACATCTGCTAACGAACGAAGATACAAATCTTGATTAAGGAAACTAAAACTCAAGGATTCCGACTTCTTTTTGTGGAGCTTCAAACATAGTTAACTTTTCTTTGCCCTAGCATGGCGCTAACGCTAACGACACAAAGAGGAAATTACCCCTAGCATGCTTCGTAAACTCAGAATCCTTGTTTTAATAACAAGATTAAACGGCGAAACGTCTTAATTTAATTGCCTTTCTTAGTTAATGTGTATCCTACAAAAGAGATTAAATTTAATTTCAATTGTTTGTTTTTTAAGTGTAGTGTAGTGCCTTGTCACCTGCCGGAGGTGTTTTCGGATTATACTTTAAAGAATATCAGAAATTCAGAAGTCTTTTTCAGTTTACAGCAAGTTCAAATCCAATTTGTCAGAATATTAGTCATATCATGAGTTACTCTTACAAAGCGATACAACTCCTCCGCTCAGGCACACACGGCTGGACAGAATTTAACCAATTTTTTGTACTAACTGGAAATTCAAAAATGGTTGTAAAATACTTTTTACTCGACTACGCAGACTAAGTTCTGAGCATCTTTTAGCCCTTTTCTTGGCAAAATAAATGAGAAGTACGCATTTGAAGCCTCGTTGTTATTGAGTAATTAAAACAATATAATAAGAAGTTAGAAAAAATACAAAAAGATGATTAAATTGAATGTATGAAATATGATACATTGCCAAGAAAAGGGAACCCTTAATTTCACGATGTATAGTAATAAAGAATTCAAAAAGATGGTCAATAAATATGTATATGTTCCCTTTTCTTGGCAAAATAAATGAGAAGTACGCATTTCAAGCCTCGTTGTTATTGAGTAATTAAAACAATATAATAAGAAGTTAGAAAAAAATACAAAAAGATGATTAAATTGAATGTATGAAATATGATACATTGCCAAGAAAAGGGAACCCTTAATTTCACGATGTATAGTAATAAAGAATTCAAAAAGATGGTCAATAAATATGTACATATCTAGTTACATTATATATTGACCATCTTTTTGAATTCTTTATTTAAATAGATTTTTTTGACATTTATAAGAAAAAGAAACCCAAAAACAATTGCTAACGGCACCAATTGTTTTTGGGTTTCTTTTTCTTTTTGTGACTTTAAGGACTAGTGAATAAATAAATGAAAAACGTAGCGGGCACCGGTACTCATAATATCCGGATTAGTATTTGCTGACATGCTCAACACGCTGAAACCGCAAACAACGAGTAAGCGTATTTCTGAAGCGGGGAGACGCGGGCTCGATGGCACTCTATCGCTGCTGGCGCAACAAAGGACGTGGGGGAGAGCGGGGACGCATAATTGTAGATAATCGGGCTATCAAGGATTATAGCTGTATGAGGTATTTTGCATGTCAAAGAAGTTTAACTTGTGTACATTATACACTTCTTCGTCATCGATTACTAACGGCATGACTGTATTAAATAATAGTGCATTTCTGCAGACGCCGGAAAAGAAGGGCTTGCCGGGTGAGTAGGTATATACGGATAGTGATACGAAGCCGGCAAGCCCTTCTCACGGTTAGGCATGTATAGTGCTTTTATCAAACATATGCAATGAAATAAACATTTCACTGCATGTTTGAGAAAGTCAACTTAAACGGATTATATCGCGTATATTCGTTATTTGAGTCTCCCTACGTTTCGGCAACTTTACATTCACCGTTGTCAAGTTTGACAACGTTTAAATTGCTTAATTTAAATGTGTGAGAGTCTCAGAAACAGAAGAAAATAGCATGACTGTAGGTACTCTACACCTGCGATCAAATAATACGGATCACTAACTTAAAATGCAATATCTCTAAAACGAATGCAACTAGGTTATTCAAATAATAAAACCATGTTAAATAAAACTGATAATAAAAACTTAAGAAAACCATTTCTACGATATTTTTAACAATTAGGGTTAGTGACAAATATTATTTGACTGTAACTGTAAGTGTATTAATTACCGTCACGATTATCCATAACTTATAGTATTGTAGAATTGAAATCCTAGATCAAAATATACATATAAATAATAGGTACTAAACAGTTCAACCCATCGTCTAGACCGGATAATTACAAAAGCGAAACCCTTGTGTAGGTGACGTTTTCACTCTTTTTGTCGTGTTGCGCCTGGTGGCTACCATTTTTATTTTTATTTTGGATATATGTTTCTTTTTTGCGAATTTATTTTTTGAGCTGAGATATCTCTATGTGTAAGCTTATAAGCTGGGGATCCTCTTCTTTTATAGAAACACACTTCACTGAATAATATTTTTTTCGGTTTCCGCGACTGTCACGCATTGAAATAAAACAATTTTAACCCGATATTAATCCGTTTAAATTGTTTTATTTAAACACTTCACCGAATGCTTAATTTTATAGAATTTTAATTCCATAGACAATTTTTTCCTAGGAAGTCATACATTTTTCAGAAAACTTGAAAATGTCAACCTATACATTAGGTTAGGTTAGGTTTGTGTAACACATTCAAAAATATTTTTCGGTTATAGAAAAAAATAATGCTTTCGTTAAGATGAAAATTCGATAAAACGTTCGTCTATAAAAAAAGGGTAAACCGTAAAAGCTGTTTTTGAACAGGTTATAAACTGTAGTTACTGGTAATATGCAGTTAGATAGCTCGCTACGGATGGTCAAGTAGAGGAAAGTTTCCAAAAAACGAAGAATATTCCCAGAAATTACAGGAACCCTCACTAGAATTTAAAATATATTTTAAGTGGGAAAATTCCTATGAATCTATGTGGAAAGTTTAGCAATGGAAACTTTGTGGGCACATTCAATCATTACAAATGTGATGTGTGAATAATGTAAATAAATAAAAAATAATTAAGTATTGCCATTGTATTTTTCGTAAAACTTCGTTTTAACGTGCTAAAATTATAGCATGGACCGCTAATTCCAGGAAACTGCCAATGCTTATTCGACATTATACACTGTAAACACCCAAAATTAGTTTACAAAATGCTTCACTTCCTCGCCTCGAACACAAAGCTATCGTCCTCGATTACCCGCAATCCGCACGATATCCGCTCCTTTGTTTCGCCAACACGCTATCGGGTGGAGAGCCATCGAGGCGGCTCCGTGCATGGCAATTTCTAACCATACAGTTACATACATACCTGCTTCGAATGTGAGCAGTAAGTTGTGGTAAGGTCCTTTCACAGATTACCACTTACTGCTGTCCTATTTCACCATGCTTTGTTTTAACGGTTGATAATTATAGTATGGACCACTAATTCCATGACACTGTCAATGCTTATTCGACTGTAAACACCCAAAATTGGTCTATAAAATGCTTCACTTCCTCACCTCGAACACAAAGCTATCGTCCTCGATTACCGGCAATCCGCACGATATCCGCTCCTTTGTTTCGCCAACACGCCATCGGGTGGAGTGCCATCGAGGCGGCTTCGTGCGTAGCAATTTCTAACAGCTACATACATGCCTGCATGCTTCGAATGAGAGCTGTGAGGTCATTCACAAATTACTACTTACTACTGTCCTATTCCTAATAGAACTGCAAGCTTGTTCAGAACAGCCTAACGTTTAAATTCTTTCAAACCATGGATATAGACCATGACTTAATTTAGCGGTAAACAGTTTGGTTTCCGTTTATTGCTTTTGCTAGGGCATAAGTCTTCGCCAGCACTCGAAATATTAAAAAAGACATTCCGCAAAACATATTAAACAACTTATTTTAACCCGTGGGTTACAATCTTAACTTTCTTCCTAATTTTGAAGTCATAAATATATTTCAAAATAGGTAAATATATGTATTTGTTCTTTTTCTTTGTTTCATGACATATAGGGCTAATTTAATTCATATAACTACAGTAAATATGTTGTACAATTCAACATCAGTCTACACCCCTATTCGGTCGCGTTCCTCTTGCTTACCACAGCGTCTGTCTGGACAAACATCTGCGTCCGAATTTCCCGTCAGCGGGCCAGCGCAAACAGAGCGCTGGATGTGACTTAACAATGTAATCTGTTTGCCGGCCTTTGTGTCGATGTCACCGCAGCACCACCTTTTTACGACGCCATGTTTTGTATTTAGGGTTGCCAACTTGCCATCTCTAAATTCGCCGAACCCGGACAGACTTAGACTTTAAGAAATTGGGCGTAAAGTTATTTTTTCCCTGGAAGTGTCCGAATATAATATTATTAAAAAAACAATAGCTTTATTTGTCATTCACATAAAAAACATTTTTTAAAAACCCCCCGGACGGCCTCCAAACTAGGACAAATCCGGGGAAACCCGGACGGATGGCGGCGCTATTTCAGTGCCTCCAGTGAAGAACGGACTACACGAGTCCCTTTGGTTTTTATTGCACCATGTTGGAATCAGCTCGTCAAACTACATAACATAATAAAAGAACGTACCTCTAGCTGTCTCCTAACCTAGTTTTTAAAGGGTATAAATTGAGGTTCATAAAGGTATAAGTTATTCTGCATTGCAGACGTTTACAAGGGAACTAATGGTCTATATTTGTGGTCTAAGTAAGTACACAGTAGGTACACCGGTCTGCGATTACAATTAATCTTTGAGGTCTTTATCTACATGAAACGCTGAGCGAGGAAGCTGCCAGCCTGTGATGTGGTGTCGACGAGCCGTTTTGAAGGTTCTTTAAATATCACTCGAGCGCTTGGACCCCATGGACCCAGGTCTCGACACCAAATGCCATGAAGTGATATTGGCAGCCGAGACTGGTATTTGAGTAAACGGTCAGCCACCCCACCGCTCTTTAAATATTAAATTTAAGGTTTTCATAAGGTATACATGATCAATGATTGATTTCTATTCCCTTTAAAAAACAAAAGAGTGTCAGCCCTAATTGTCACACTTAAACAAACTGATTTTAAATTAAAATTCTTTCATTCAAGAATTAGAATTTCATCCTGGAAATTCCATATCAAGCAACAAGCTAACAACCCATTTATCAGCTAGGTGTATTCGATTAGGATTTTCCCTTTTCTCTTCAGTCTATTTTGTGGCCTGCACTCCGAGTCGGACCGGACGTGGACGGGAAAACCCATTATGCGGAGTGTATGCATAATTTCATTCTGCCTTTTATGGCTATTTTCGGTTGCGTAACTATTTTAGTGATTTGTGGCGGTGTCCGTTATTCGTGAGCTCTTCGTTTGGTTATGTTTGTAACATTTTTTCCTTTGAAATTAAATGAGATTTTGTATGTACTACACGTTAAAAGGTTACGTTTAATCTGAATTTGTTTGTATTTATTTCCTGTTGAGGTGTGCAATAAAGAATATTCTATTCTATTCCTAGGCTCGTATGAACTGTCGTGACATATGATTCCGAAGTCAAGTGTGGTCTTAAGTATAGACAAACGGACACTTGAGAGTGGTACCTATGAGGCAGCCTGTCCACAGAAGCGAAGCGGAGAACATAGATAACATCCATGACCCAGGAACAAATATTCGAGTTCATCACACAAATATTTGCCCCAGCCGGGATTCGAACCCAGGACCGCCAGCTCAGTAAGCAGGTGCGGTAACCGAGCCAACCGCGACGTCAAGTGCATTTAAATCTGAGGAATGTGATTGGTCCATTGGCCTAAGGGAGCATCTCCACTAAAGCGGAGCGGATCAGAGACGCCGGAGGATGAATCACAAAAGTGAAGCCGAGTTGAGATACAAATTTCAACTCAGGTTTTTTTTTTATGTCATAGGGGGCAAACGAGCAAACGAATCGCCTGATGGAAAGCGATTACCGTCGCCCATAGACACCTGCAACACCAGAGGAGTCACAAGTGCGTTGCCGGCCTTTCAGGTGGGGATACGCTCTTTTCTTGAAGGATTGAAGGTCGTATCGGTCCGGAAATACCGCAAGCGACAATTCATTCCACAATGCAGTCGTGCGAGGCAGGAAATTTCTAGAAAAGCGCACAGTTGTGGACTGCCAACTATCTAAGTGGTGAGGATCAAAGGATTGTCGCGTAGAACGATGATTAACGATAATGATGAGGTGATTTGTCTATTCCGCATGTCTCCTCTCTGCTCCGCTTCGATGGAGACGCACCCTATGGGTATAGTTTATTAATAGGGACCTAAGTATTAAAATACATAGGAGCGGTGGTAGCCTAGTGGTTAGGGCATGCGATCTTTCAATCCGGAGGTCGCGGGCTCGAACCCGGCCCGTACCAATGAGCTTTTCGGAACTTATGTACGGAAAGTCATTTTATATTTACCACTCGCTTTTCGGTGAAGGAAAACATCGTGAGGAAACCACCTAAGCCCAATAAGGCCTAGTTTCCCCTCTGGGTTGGAAGGTCAGATGGCAGTCGCTTGCGTAAAAACTAGTGCCTACGCCACATCTTGGGATTTAAGTAGCCGACCCCGATTGAGAATTCATTCTCTACAAAGATATGGGACAAAGGCTAGGAGGATGATGATGAAAGTATTAAAATACATAAACGGGTTTACTCACGTCGTAGAAGTCGAATAACGCTCGACATGATTAAAATCGGTACGCGATTCATCATCAGGAGAGCCGGTCAGTCGCGGTGGCGGCCAACCGAACACCTACCTAAGCATCTCACTACCGGCTACCGGACCTAAGTATCTCACTAAAAAGAGGAAAAATCGACACAAAGGAAATTTAAGTGTAAATTACCGTCTCATCTCCAAATAGTAAGTACCTAGTTAACTCAATAGTACTTATTGATGGTAAGAACTATTAATAAAATTCAAAAACAACTTGCCAACTTTATAAACTCAGTGAACTCAATAGCTGTTGTGAACATCCCATCCCATTGAAAATTTCTCAGCAGAATAGAAAATTTCCAGCAAAAAGTGAAACGAACGTGGTTACAACAATAACTAGGTTTTTGCTCCGCAGCCTCTGTTCCCAGGGAAAAACGCATTAAGTATTCCCTATAGGTAGTTACTTACTCCACTTTTGTATGGGGATAGCTTGCTGACTGCTCTGTACCCGTAATTCTTTTGCACTAGCTCGTTACAGATACGGATAGCTTCCACGTCAACCGCCATTTTGCTATTAACATTTTTACCGCTATCTTCACGGCTTTTGTGAGTTTGATTAAATTACTTTTTACTCTCTTTGCTCAGATTTCAAATACAAAAATATAATCTGATTAAAACTATCGTCAGATATGTGTAATAAATGTTTAAACTAGATTAAAAACTCACGAAAAAAATGTCAGGAACGTCCTGACAATTATCAACTCTTCTCTTTCGTAACAAGTTTGGTTGTTCGAATTTTAAATCTTTTACATAGTTTCTTGTTGTTTTTTCATGTGTCAACGGACCATATGATATAGCTATATGATAATTGTGGAAAACGCGAATCTTTTACGCGCGTCTGACATGCACTTAGTCGTTATTGCTATTTGCCGTCCAAATATCTAGAATAGATATGGCGTTGTGCCGTAGACAACAACGGCATTCTAATGTCAAAGGCATATTATACAGTACCTAGAGGACTATCTGACAGATATATTTGCAGGGCCTGAACCTGAAACCAAGAAGCTGACTCCTTTAATTCGTGTTAGATTTGTACCTGACTAGTTTAAGGGACACAGTTCTAATAATAGTAAAGCATATCAATTATATCAAACGTACATACATTTTGACAAACTGTCATAGTTTCTTGTAGTTTCCATTTTATTCTTACATTTTTCCTTATACAGCGTGTATATTTGATATTACCGCAAACTTTACGGGGTGTGAGTATAGGCATTTATTAATACTGTAACTTATTAAAAAAATACAACTTTTTTTTCCATATAAAATAATTCAGCACGCAATGTATTTGTTTGTTGTTGTTTGTTGACATTTAACATCTTGATGTGACGACTGTCACTAGCAATAACTACGCCATACATTGCTGCTCAGAAAATTTTCAAAAATTAATCACGCTATAGCAGTTAACGCTAAATTAATAATTGTTATATAATCAGATTATAACACTAAAATCTCTGTCTGGCTACAATTTGCGGTTGTATCAAATATACACGCTGTATATATATATATATTAAAATATATATTAAATATACAATAAATAAATTCAGCTAATACAAATTTTAAGTGTTATTAATATTTCTTCATACTTTTTCTCAGTTCCTCTTAAGGTGCTCGCTTTGGGCCCCTCTCCACATATTAAAAGCGTTAAAATTTTTATATATATTCTACTATTATTTATTTATAAGCTTAAAGTTACAAAAATATTGATAGGTTTTAACATGACGGCATTTTACTTCCTAATATCTATTCCAGAAATGTTATGTAAAGCTATTGAGTTATTCAAATCATTGATTGCTCAGTTTAGTAGTGCAATAAACGGATTAAGACTAAATATAGGACGCAGATAAACGGGACTTCTAAATTCCTGGTATCACTGTCAAACGCTACATAGTCAGTAAACGCCTTTAATCTTTATCCTAATAATACATAAACCAGAAGATCTACGCAAGTTCTATACAGTGTGTAAATCAATGCGAAACATAGGCACTAGAGGCAGACACGGGATCGCGACGTGAAGCCCTCTCGGCTTTGTGCGGGCAGCTCGACGCAAGTGGCTGCAGATGGCGTGACAGTCGCTCGAGTAACGGCGAACGTGCATTTGGATGGCGATAGGCTGCAGTTTACGACGTATACAGGGTGGCGTTGGACGTGCACGAAATTATGTTCATACTGCTAAAATATTTCAAAAATAATATCTATTTTAAAATCGTTTTCAAAATTCAGTTTATTAGAATTATCTCAGCCGCGAAAAACTACAATTAATAAGAATATTATTAATTAAAAACATATTTTATACATCGTTTGTCGAATACTGTTAAATATATTTTTTAAGAGGAAATGGCACTGCTAATTTATCCAATACAAATGGAGGTTTCGTTCTAGACTGTTTTCTTCCCCAAAACCAAGCCAATCATAATCGTAACGATATTTTCAAAACTGAATGAAAAGGTAATCTCCTGTACAGACTGTATGCAAACTGGCATTATGGGAAAATGAGCAATGGGTTCTTTTAATCACGTTCATCGTATACTAAGCAACTTCATGACAGGTTAGTCCAATCAACTGACCTTGACTTTCAGATTCAGACAAATATTAGAATTTCAATTAAGTAAATATATTGTATTAATTTTGTATTAATTCAAACCTGGATTCCGAAAGGAGGTGAACATTTACTAGCGTGATCCGAAACAAAATAAGAAATACATATACAGAATAAAGTTAAATAATAGATAGCTTGATACAGTCTATTTTTACTTTTAAGTTAAAATAAGTACGTGTACATAGTTATTGTTTATTTATTACGTAAAAGGGGGGAGAAAATAGATAGGCTCGACTTCATGCACACCGTGGTACACCCTGTATGCCTTGAGCTGTAGGACTTAGTACCCATCTCATGCGTCCTACAGATTATCGGTGCAACCAGGAGCGTTCTACTCCACAAGCGTTTATGACATTTTTAGAGGGCACGTTTGGTATAGACCACGGAGGTTGTGAATGTTACTTTAGTATGATGATGAATTAAGCTATATTTTTTACATGTCGACATTAGCGAAATATTCATGCTAAAGTCAGCAAGAAGTGAAAGCCACAAAGGATGTCAGTTTGTGAGTTTAAAATAGCCTTCGGATATATACCTGTCCCGCTCACTCTCGTGGGGTTGAGATTTGAATCTCCAATTTCATCGGAACCTGAAGTCTGTTTATTTTGATTGGCTCAAGGATTGTAACATTATTGTAGTCTGTGCGGAAAAAAAAGAGTCGTAGGATTTGAGACCCCGTTTTGACATAATTTTATACATAAACCCTGCGGTTTTTGTATATAACGCAATCAAATGACATATAAACGACAGAAGTTTGTTTATTGACGGCGAAAGTTTGTAAGTGTGTTTATGTTCGTTACTCATTCACGCTCAAACGGCTGGACCAATTTTGTTAAAATTCGGTATGGAGGTAGCTGACACCCTGGATTAACACATAGGCCACTTTTTATCCCGGAAAAAATTTTATTTCCGTTGGACGAGCGGGTAACACCGCGCGGCGCAGCTAGTGACATATAAACGACATGTAAAATTCATAATGAAAGTTCCCGTTTCTGCCACGACTTTCCGCACAGACTCTATTTATTCACCTCCGGTAAATAATATGTACTTAGCTAAAACCTTGATTTAGTACCCTTTTGGTTAATGTATTAAGTAATAATACCCACTCCTTTATTCAGTAGTTTGGAAGTAAGTAAAGTTGCGTGGGTCGACCGTTCCCTTCCAGACAGGTTCGTGTTTGCGTCATACGACACTAAACTTAGTACCTATTTAAGTATTTTCTTTCAATATTGTTTACAATTTTAAAGCACTATGTTCAGATCATTCAATAGAATAGAATAGTATTAAATTAATATTATTCATTATGTACATGAACATAAAAGAAATACAAACACTTTTGTATTTATGTATGTGTATTGTAATGCATATGTGTGTATGTATGTATATTGTTAATATACTCGTATATATCAAACTTATTGACTTATCGTTTTATGTTTTTAGACACGGCTTTTTATGATCCTGCACCAACTGCTAGTTTCTGTTTGGCCCTATGGTTGACTGGTAGAGAATGCCTTATGGCATTAAGTCCGCCATTTGTACTTTTACTTTTGTATTTTGTTCAATAAAGTTTAAATAAATAAATAAAAACACAGATGCAATAGGGATGATGTCTTTTTTTTTGACGACGCGGTTCGCGCAGTTTGCCTGCTGAGCCGGCGGTCTGGGTTCGAATCCCGGGCAGGGCAAATATTTGTGTGATGAGCTCGAATGTTCCTGGGTCATGGATGTTATCTATTATGTATATCATCGTCTAGTAGCCAAGTACAAGCTTTGCTTAGTTTGGGAGTATTTTAGGTTGATTTGTATAAGATTGTCCCTTAAAATATATAATATATTTATTTTTTAAACTTGACTCAAATGTCTATATTTGACTAAATACATTGAGACTGTTCTTAGTTACTTTTAAAGTTCGTTAATTACTGTTAAAGTTCGACATTCCGAAGGAGCTCTGAAAACGCTAGATTTCGCTCACTTTCTGTAGTATAGAGCCGTCTCATTCTCCCAAATATAGTTTGACAGGAGATCGACAGTGCGCTCATTTATTTATTCAACTAATTTGTATTCATGATTTTCAAGTTTTAAAGTAACCAAACCAAATTTTCTAATTCAGAAAATTTCAGAACGACATCTCTGACAAAAGTTTTTGTAAGTTTTCCCGCACAAAAGTTTGGTATAACTTTAAGTATAAAGTTTCGAAGTCAACATGTTAGTCTTCACCTTGTTAGCGGACGAATTCCAACCCGTATAAGTACAGATATAGGTAGTCACTGCTACTGAAATGCCTTCTTCTCAATAGTTCAAAGTTTGCATGGGTTCAAAGAAAGCGTAAGCTGACTGAAGTGCAGACAATACCTAGTTGTGGTTTTTAGTTTTTGAACGGAGCCATACTAAACAAAGACATGTATCTTCACAATCAACTACTGTATATTGACTTAAAAACCCTATTGGTTTCAAGTTTCTAGGTCCTAAATAGTAAATATGATCGATTCCGATGTAATTATAATCTATTTAAATTATTATACGTATTATTTATATTTATGTTCTCGTTAATTAAGATCGTCAACTTAATTTCTGAATACTTTTGAAGTATGCATTTTAAGTGTTAGCTCAGTTCAAAAGGTAAAAACTACAACGCGAAGAATTTTATTACTACTTTATGCGGGGACACTACCGTGCCCCCAGATAAATTTTATTATACGGTCAGAATTTGTTTGCATATCTTTCTTAACTATCCAGTAGAACAGATACCATAAAATCCTGCAATTAAAATGTGACGATGATCGATCGATCGACGACGAGAGATCTGGTTCTATGACGCCATGCCCCCTGCTAGACATACATAAAGGGGTCAGAGAGACGTATAGGACATTGAACGTGTACCGGTTACCTTACGGTTATCTATGCAAAGCAGGACCATCATTCAACATGGCTTTGTGATTTAAGGCTATCAGTTGTCGCATGTCTAATATTGTGCACGTTTTTGTTTAAAAGAGACATGCATGAGACCATTTATTACATTTAATATCAACGTAAAAATTACACTCTGATAGTTAGTCGTTTCAAACAATCTTGATCTTTCTTTATATGGCCGTATGTAGGGTTAAATACCGCAGGCGATACTCCTGCACCTCGACTGTCGCACACGACTATTTCTCTAATGTAATTAGTGAGAGTGACGGGTATTAGTGCTATGTCGCGCGACAAAAGTCACGAAACATAGGTTGCGTAGTTGCATCGACACAGCGCGCATCGTCAAGATTGTGGCGGCCCTTTTTCATAAGAGTTTAGTTTTATTTTGTATTTTCTATTCGTTTCGTAAAAAAGCAATCTTGGAATTTAAATAAATAAATGAAGAGCTGGCAGCTTCGCACAACGCTTTAGCATTGCGATTCAGCGAGGAAATGCTGCCAGCGTCTTAGCTTTGGGACCATGCAACGGGGGCACAGTTTATCACACCTTTTTAAATTTATTTTAGTTGATTTATAACTTAGTTTAAGCTTTTTTATTGTGTTGTACATATATTCTAAGTCCCTTTTGAATAAATATAAATAAATAGAAAGGATATCATTCTCCTTTATCATAGCACAGCTCACAGTTACCGAACGTAAATATATGTGAATGCTAGTCAAAAGCATACCACAGTCAATGAAGCCAGCAAAGTTCAATGCACCAATGTAGGATACCTATATGTATGTATGATCCGGTATGCTGATGTGTATTGCACGGCGCTTCCGGCACGTCATCCTGTTGGTGCACAAAGCGCTGATTTACATTTGGCCTGGGGATATGTCCATGTCAATGTATGATACATATGACAGTAGGCAAGGTTGGCACGGAAGGTTTAGACTAAGTCAGTGCAAATTACCATATTACATACATGTACTGAAAAAGTTGAGGAGTTCCTGGATTTTATTCGTTCCTCATCGGATCGATCGTTCGCTATTTTGTTTTTTTTTTATTACCGGCTAATTCCACGGGAAGACTACATTTATTCGGGATAAAAAGTCGCAGATGCGTGTATTTTTAATACAGCCTCAAACTTTACAAGTTCTTAGCATTGGCCCTAATGAATATGTTTTTCTTTAAATTAATTTAAATTTACAATATTTTCCCCCTTATAAATAAAATCCAGAAAGCAATGTAACTCGTTTTTATTCTCACTTAGTCATCTACACTGTCACCAAAAGTCAATGTGTCAAATAAGTGTACGCAATACATTGCTGCCCAAAAAAAATATAAAAAACCACTACGCTCTGTTAGTTAACACTAAATTAACAATTTGTTTAAATATCGGTTCATAGCACTAATATCTACGTCTTGTTACACTTTTTGGCTATACCAACGATACAAATATACAATACACGGTGTATATTAATTCAGGGTGTGTAGATCGAAATAAGTAGAGAGCATGGGTGGACAGGTCACGATCCGCGGCAATGAGGAACGCGACACAGGAAGAAGAGAGATTGCCTCTGGGTTGCATTAAATTGAAATCGGTCTCACTGCGTCCCTGTTGCCCAGTACAGTTAGCGGCAGAAGTTTCTACACAGATCAAGTGTTCAACAGTTTTAACTTGCAATAATTGCAAAATACAAAACAATACAAGTACTCTTTATTGCACACCTCAAACAACATACAGTACAGTAGTAGTAAATAAGAGGTACCTAAACAACAGGCCGTATTATCGCTAAAGAGCGACCTCTTCCAGACAACTTTAACGTAAAAATGTAAGTATCTATGGTCCTGTAGGTTTTTCTGTTGGTATTTGTTATGTGCTCTCTATCTAGTTTCATTTTTGATAAATTACGTTAACCAAAGGTTGTCTGGAATTTGTACTTTATTTGTTTCTTCTGTTAACAGTTTATATCGCGTCACGGCATGCATTTATAAAAACATATGTAAAGGTGTATACGGTCAGTTACAGTAATCTACGTTTCTTAAAGTCCAAAGTTAAAAATAAGATTGGCAAACCTCAATGGAACGTAGGATATCATATTCGTGATACCTATATACGTACTCGTAACTCTATTATCAAGAGAATACGGCTTGTGCAGATGGACTTGAGCAGGTTATTTTGCGGTGCAACTTTTATGCTGTCTGTAGGTACCTAACCTAAGTCCACAGACATAACAAACTTAAGCCCCACAGACGTCTTTAGGAATGGTGCGCAAACATTTTCTAAAATTGGATAAATTCTTTTCTAGAAAATAATGCAGATTGAAATTTGCATTTCAGTATCACAAGGGAAATATAGCAGACGGTTACTTAACGTTAACACTCGCTCTGAAAGTACCGTGCCTTTTACATTTGTTGAACTGAACAACCCGACGAAAAAAAAGGGGTGTTTTTAGTTTAGCATGTGTATCTGTGTATCTGTCTGTGGCGTCGTAGCTCCCAAACTCCAATATTGAGTGCTGTTTTTTTATCGAAACACATATCCGTCGAGATGGTTTTACTATGCTTGGTAGAAATAAAACAAGTCATTTCAAAAATATTCAGAGAATTCCGAATTTTTAAATTATGTTCAGTTTTAGTAGCATTATTTATGTCACTCATTGAATGAGATTGAGGGTCTCATGATGACCAGCTACTTGTGTCGAGGGTGTTTAGTTTCAAAGACTATTATCGAGTCAAGATCGACCAGAAACCATTTTAATACAAGATATACCTAATCTATTTTACTCTATAACGATTTCGATCAGTCAAGAAATGGAAGAAAACAAAGAATACAGTACTTGAAATACTAAAAATGGGATATAATCACTACTGAACGAAGTAAACACATAAATAAGCTTCAAAAAACTCATTCAGCATATGATTCGGATCTCCTAGATAGAGAGTAGCTTTATCTAATTTAAAAATTGTTTCGTCCGTAACTTTCTAGAATACCCTTTTTAGCTACGCCCTTTTAGCACTGGATGAAAGGTGTCATATAGGTAGTGTAGGTATATGTAACGAGCGGCGGAATGCGGGTTTATTTTTAGACATTTAAGGGATTCCAACTTAGGAGTTTTACCCCTAAATTTAGGGGAAAAAAAGGTAATTGGGACTTTTTAAAGGGCTAAATATTTTTAGGGGTAGGTATGTTTAGGGATTTTTCCATACCATATATTTGTGTGATATAGGAAAACGTGTTGACGATGTGAGAAACTAAATTAATACTGAAAATGGAACGTTCTCGACACCGCAGTATGTATCCCACTCTCTGTTGATCGAACTCGTAATAGTGAAACTGAGAAGGAAATACACGACCAAACATTTCGATTTACGCTACTGTCATTTGTAACGTGGTTGCATAATCAAAAATTTTATTTTATACTAGTTTACCCGCTAATCCCACGGGAAGACTTAATTTTTTCGGGATAAAAGTATATACTAATCCAGGGCGTCAGGTACCTTCATACCAAAATTGCTCCAGCCGTTTGAGGGTGAAGAAGTAACAAACATACATGTAAACACACTCACAAATTGCCGCCTTTATGGTGTGATTTAGGGGACTTTAAAAAAATGGTTAGTTTTAGGGGGTTTCCACTTAAGCTTTAGGGGTAAGAAAAAATTGGAGTTGGCAACCCTTTTAAAATAGGGAAGGGAACGGAGCCCACAAGCCTCCACGAAACGATGTATTTTCGCTGAAAGGTGACATAAAGACGTATGAGAACGTGATGATGTTGTGTTGCGAGATATGTTTTTCTGTTACTTAATTTGTAAATGAGGGTTTGGATGCTGTTTCTTTAAGTGAAAAGCTGAATAATATTATTAAAACTATCGTGAGACATCTTTCTAAGCTTTAAGAGCTCCATATGAGTTCGAAACATGTCGGGCCGTTCATACAATTTTACGTGAGTTTAAACCGTTTTTATAATTATGAAAGACTGAATTTTAGAATTAAGTGTATTTTTATTTGACGTGCATTTATTAACGACAATCTAAAAATAAGGAAATATTACAGCAACATTAAAAAGAACATGCTGTTTGTATGTTTGTTACTTCTTCACGCTCAAACGGCTGGACCCATTTTGATAAATTTGGTAGGACGGTATCTGACACCCTGCATCCAACACATAGGCTACTTTATATCCCGAATAAATTGACTGTTCCCGTGGGATAAGCGGGTGCAGCTAGATATAGTATAAAAAGGTTTCTATAGTATATTTATTTATAGCATACAGTTCTGAATTCTTAATACGTTCTGGAACAATACTCCGTGTTATTGACTATATCCCAAAGCACGACCCCGTTGTTATTGAATGAATACGTTATCGTCCCAAAACTTCCGAACCTCGTTACGACCCGACCACGACCCGACCAAACACTACGTGTAATTGAAAACTTTGCAATTTCTGAACGTTCCCATTCAGGGCACATGGAAACAGGAATAGACTTGCAGGTCCCACCATAACTCAATTAAATCCCCCCGTTCATTACCCTCGATCTTTTGAGGAGCAGAACGACATAACCAACATGCCTGTCCACGTATTTTACGCCCTTTGTGTCAATGAAACGGTATTGGATATCAGAAGGGCAATAAATATACACGTCTCGTATGTACTTGTGACGTTTATCTGCTGGATGGTACTGTTATTGGGGATGTTGTCCAACTTCCCTCATATTTTATAGCAAAACAATGTTAGACTTCGTAATTAATCTGAGTGTTCAGCTTTTATTGATTGTTTTCAATCAGATAGGAATTTTTAACCGATGTATGTAATCACTCCGATGCTGTGTTGGATCATTGATTGTTTTCAATCAGATAGGAATTTTTAACCGATGTATGTAATCACTACGATGCTGTGTTGGATCAAATTGAAATTACTATTTGCATAAATTAAAAAAAAACACTTCATCTATAGGTACTTGACTATTTTTCAATTCCAAACACACGGATTTTTTTATTATTTTTGGGGAATATTTATCTATTGTATAATAAGAGTAATACTTAAACTTTACGCAAAATAAATAAATTTTAATTAATTTTCGAATCAATCTTCTTCTATAAAACTTTCAAATTAATGCACTCATAAATTCACCACATTTAATTGAATTATAACATGTAAATAAATATCGTAATGTATATATTGTTATGTTTTTTACTTTTATTATATCTCATTTTTATTTTTATGAGGATTCAACGCATTTAGGAGATATGTTAAGTAAGTAACTACATAAGTATAGAATAAGAATAGAAGGACACTAGAAGCCACCTACTTGGTTTTAGGGAAGAATGACTGTTACACATAAATCAATGTTGCAATAGTATCCAATGGTGGTAGGTTTATCACCATCTTTTTTGAAGCACGATCATTATTTTATACATTCTCCTTGATTTCCGCAAGCTGTAAAAAACGCAATAAAACCGTCTCCTTTCTCATTAATTTGAGCTTTCTCTTGTTATTATTGTTATTAACTTCTCCGTAAACGTGTTGCGATGCAATGGGACAGTAAAATTTTTACGATATGCCTCTGTGAGTCAATTGAAGAGCCAAAGAATCAATATACTTACAGGTATATCAAAGGTTGTCTGAAAGGGATGGCTCTTTAGCGATAAGACCGTTTATTGACTACCATTCTTAAATTATGGTTTGAACAATATTTTTTTTATTTTGTTGGTGTCCCATAAAGTACTGTATTGTATACTACAAATAAATTGATAACCTAATTAAAAACCAAAGTTATAATAACTCTAGGGAATGCAACCCGGTTATAACCGAAACCGTAAAAACCGGTTTTAACCGGTTATGTTGGTCTAATTGTGTAACCGGGTTTTGGGACTAACAGAACCGGTTACGGTTATTTTTCGGTTATTTCTTCTAATGCTAAATAAGCATACGCTTACTTAAAATTTTCAAAAACACGATCTCTTATTTATCGTTCAGCGTTCATATTTAACTCTAAATGCTGTATTACATGCTAAAAAAAAAAAGCGGTGGAAGCCTAGTGGTTAGGGCATGCGATTTTCAATCCGGAGGTCGTGGGTCCCGGCCCCGGCCCGTACCAATGAGTTTTTCGGAACTTATGTACGGAATGTCATTTGATATTTACCACTCGCTTTTCGGTGAAGGAAAACATCGTGAGGAAACCACCTAAGCTAAGCCCAATAAGGCCTAGTTTCCCCTCTGGGTTGGAAGGTCAGATGGCAGTCGCTTGCGTAAAAACTAGTGCCTAGGCCACATCTTGGGATTTAGGTAGCCGACCCCGATTGAAAATTCATTCTCAAAAAATGGGACAAAAGGCTAGGAGGATGATGATGCTGTATTACATGCTGAAGTACGTTAACTGGATGTTTAATTAAATAATACGAGTACGGTATGAATGGTATGGTATAGTGCCTCGTCAAGTAAAGATAATTACATTGTATGAACTTACGTAGCTAGTGACTAATAGTCATCAACACACGCAGAAATTACGTTAAAAGTGCCGTCCTTTTTGTTCTCTTAGCATAAATAATAACAAAACAAGCCTTGAACATTTTCGATTGAGAATTTGAGATATTTTATCGTTGCTTGTAATGAATATAAATATACTTAACATTTTTGTGTTAGATATCTGAGTTCTGGGGTGATTTTATTTTGACTCTTGATTTAGGTAATGATAGAAGCTTATTATCCTTTGTTAAAGATATTTAAAATATTAATGAGATGTACGTGTTTTATTTATACCGCTTTTTTCCCAATATTTACGTCATTATTTGTTATTTTAATATTTTTTCGGTTATAACCGGTTATAACCGGTTATCGGTTATTTTACGATCATAACCGATAGGAAACCCGGATACGATATTTTTACGGTTATTGCATTCCCTAAATAACTCTCAAGTTTTGTTTCATTCTTCAAGATTTCTCAACACCATATTTACTAACTTGTTAAAATTAACATTCGCCAATAATAAAACAATACAATGCGTAATGATTCAATAAAACCACTGTTTATGAGTTTTAATGTACTAGTTTCCATTTGATTAATGATCGTGGTCGTTAAATTCTGAATTTGTATTGATAATCATTTTTTCTTTGGAGAGGGGTCATGATTTCAGGAAAAATTTGTTTTGAATGGGCCGCGGCGTCACGCCAGCCTGGCGCCATCTGTTGGTCTTATTTTCCATTGTCCTCGCATCACGCCGAAACGGCTGGACAGATTTTAATGAGATTTGGCACGGAGATAGGACATCCAAAGATGGTTATAGAATAGAATTTTTTACCCGACTACAGTAAAAAAAAATACGCAGGGTTCCGCAGTCAACCTTAGTCAAGTCAGCCTTATAGTTTCGCCATGTCCGTCTGTTCGTCTGTCCGTCCGCGGCTTAGCTCCGTGATCATTAGTACTAGAAAGCTGAAATTTGGTATGAGTATGTGTATGTATTACGCCGACAAAACGGTAAAATAAATCTAAAAAAAAAAAAATTTTTCGGGTACCTCTCGAACACCTAAAGTGGAGGTGATTTTTTTTTCCGTTCCAACACTAGTGTCTTTGAATAGATCTTTTAAAAATAATAAGGGTCTCCAACCTTATTTTTTGATACAGTCAGCAGTTTTGTAAATATTCGCTCCGAAAATAAAAAAAATAGTGTCCCCCCTCTAACTTTTCAACCACGGGTCAAAAAAATATGGGAAAATTCATGAAAATGAGGCCTTATAAGTACTTTCAATGAAAACTAAATGGAACAAAATCGGTTGTGCCGTTTTTGAGCTATCGCAAAATTTCATAATTTTCTTTAAAAGGACGTAAGTTGACTTCCAGAAGGTAATAAGTAATTACAGTTACATTGGCGTTTACGACCTTTTTATAGAGCTTGAAATCTTAGTCGTAACTTAAACCTCGGGCTTAAAACCGCTGTATTGTAAAGGATGAGCAACTACGGAACCCTACACTGAGTGTGGCCCGACATGCTCTTGGCCGGTTTTTGTTATTAGGATTCATACATATTTTAGGAATGAACAAATTAAAAATGTACTGGTCTTCAGCAATTGACAACATGTCATATTTCTAATTGGTGGAAATTAATAGAGAGATCCAGAGAGCTTTGCGTCGCAACCATAAGAAAAATATTTGTATTTATTTTTCTGTACATAAAGAACTATATGAAAATACATATAAAATAACCGAAATCTACGACAACTATACCTGCATAGAGTTCTCTCATAGAGCCGCGAAAAAAAAGCTGAATAATGTCAAGCTCAACATCATTCGTTTTTTTTTAATTAGACAAACTGTTTTGGAGTTACTTACTACATTTTAGAATGAGTAGATTTTAAAAATTCAATAATAAAATAGTAATCTTAGTTAGTAATCTTAGGAAAAATAAAAAATAAACAGTGATGTCGTCCACTTTCTAAGCGGAATAAAGAAAAGTAATAAAATTGTAGTCCTAAAAATATGAAATCTTGTGACTTGTAGACTTTTGCCTCGGAATGGACATTAAAGACATTAAAGACATTTATTTATTGTCAAGACTGTGTACACAAGGTCATATTACAGAATTATAGTTTCAACAGCTTATCCATTTCGGACGTACAATATTAATTTCACTGAATAATTACATAAAACTTAACTATCTGCGCTAAAATATTTATTTAAATTGTAGAAACATTTAGTATCCAGCCACTCTTTAAGTTTCCTCTTAAACTGACTTACAACTTCAAGCGACTTTAAAGATTCAGGTAAATGATTGAATATTTTGATTTGGAGTAATGGTGTAGCTAATTTGTAAAAAGCTTTACTCGAATACCCTGGACCAAAACTATATGGTATGTATGGATCAAAAGTTTCGCAAGGAGAGTTTTTTCTCCTTGCGAACATTCTAGACCTTCAGGTACACGAGGCCTACTTTCCTGAATGGTCTACTTTCTGAATGGTCCACTTTCCCGAATATTATAATATATGGAATATAGGTCTATAATTAAGGTAATTTCTATTCCTATAAGGCACTAATGTTATAATTTTTAAGACTTGATAAACTATAATTGTCTTCTTTTTTTTCAACTATAGTTTATCATCATTTACCTATTTTTTTTTAATATTGTAGCGCGATAGCCAAATCCCACCTACCCTATTATTAGTTTATCAGAATATTTAACCGTAAGACCAACTAGATATCAAATACCTTGTAATCGTTCATCGCGCTATTAAGCGTTCTGTTAATGACCCGATGTCTCCAATATCGTTCATTGAAGAAATACTAGGCAGGCGTTAAGACTGCCCATGCTTTGTGTACTTCATTGGACCTTGGCGGATAGTCTTAACAAATCTTCAAATTTTGCCCAGCAGTGGGATATACTGGCAAAAAAAACTATAATCAAAAATGTTAAATGTTGTTAATGGTATATTAATGTGTGTAAAATTGTCTTCCAAAGCGCCAAACTTATAAATAAATCAAGCGTTATATCAGCATAAAATATTTCACATTTCAAGTTTTTAATACACAACGCCTCTGGGCAAACAATTCTATTTATGTAGATTGGTACATTTCCATTCAATTTATAATGCCTAAGGTCAGAGGTGAGGCCTGAAAGAGCCAGATAAAATTGAGAATTTTCCATTCATTCGTTCATCTCTAGAATGATGAATGAAATTCAGTGTGACCTTTCCTAGCAGCATTTTGGTTGTTGAAAGAACTGTCTACTTCAATGTAAACTCAATTCGCTGTAGTCTATTTAGAGAACATAGGAGAATAAACTTAGGCAACTGTACTGACCTTACTAAAATAAGTGATATCGCCTTTGAGCTGTCATTAAAATGCGATGAGCTTCAAGTGACATATCTTATCTCAATTTTGGAAATATGAAGGCGATAATCATTGTCAAAAATGCTGTCCATGCATATGAATTTCTGTTTTGAACGAAACGTAACTGACTAATTTCACGCACTACCCGGTCAAGTTAAAGTATGCGCCTGTTATTTATGCCGTCACTTACAAGGAAAACGCAAATTAAGCTCGACCGGATTGCCGAAGTTGCGATGTTCTAGGGATATCGCCACTTGTCAACTAGGGACACGTCAAAAGTGGCGGATGGCGATGAAATGGAGAGATCTCCATCATCCCTCTAAAATTGGTCGAATTACCTTCCGGCTACGTTCACAGTGATACTGATTGCTATCGACATAAATTCAGCACTAATAATAAAAGAATCACAGCTCGCACGAGTGCTCCACGGCTGAGCGCTCTCCACGCTCTCCAGCCTTTTCCAGCCGCTTTCATTTCGGGACCGTTGTTCGGCACTTGACCCCGGCAAATTAAAAATGGCTTTAATTACGCGTCAGCACGGTCTTTGTACCGGATAACGAGGATCAATACTGTCGTAGGCGCTTATCAGTGGCTGTTTCTGTTGTTATAAAAAATGTCAGGCGCAGCTGCGAGTTGACGCCTTATTGAAGTGAATCTAATGCGACTTCCAACAAGGTTGCGTTAAACGTTAAACGTTTAACGCTACCGTGGAGGGGGTAAGAAAGCACTGTTGCGTTAAACGTTCAACGCAACAATCCCGCGGACAATGCGACGGATTTAAGCTTATGTCAAGGTACGTCTCTTGTGAATATCAATTGATTGTTAGGTTTTCTCTTTTGAAATTACAATTTCTACCCCTTCCTATTTTCATTTCCACTTTACGAAGTTTCACTTCTTCCGCGCGGGGGCCTCCAGGCACTATTTTTTTCCTTTTTATTTTATTTTCTCATATTATGACAAATATATTGTGAGTGTTCAGTTGTTAATGATACTTTTCCCTGGGTTCTAGAAAGTACCGGCTCTAGAAAGTGCTATTTCATGCTTTCATTGCGTCGAAAATAATTTGAAAAAAAAAGGACAGTTTTCGAATTTATTCAATTTCGAGTAGTATTTGAAACAAGAATTATCAATATTAACCCTAAGTACAGTCTGTATCCAGTAAACAGTCTATAGTAGGTACAACTCCATTATCGTCCCAGATATACCGGTGTCTGAAGTCTCACTACGGGAGACAAAGTGTCCAACTAAATGTCAAGATAAAACTTTCTTTTTTGCATACATAAGGAATGGACCGCCCCGGCAGCGCTCTAGGGTTTCAACGTTCGTCAGGTTCGAGAGAGGAACATTTTTGTTTACCGCAAATATGTAATTCACATTAGATAACTTTCAAAGCATAGCCAGTATCTTGGTACGATGCCACGGGCCCATTTTTTGGTATAATTTAGATTTCATTTTATCACACTACTATAAATGCGAAAGTTTGTGAGTGTGTTTATGTGTATGTTTGTTACTATTTCACGCTCAAACGGATGGACCAATTTTAATAAATTTTGGTGTAAAGGTAGTTGAGACCCTGGATTAACACATAGGCTACTTTTTATTCCAAAAAAATCGTGTTCCCGTGGGATGAGCGGTTAACAACTTTACGTAATATATTTCGTTAATTGTAATTTAGCTTAATATTCTAACTATCGTTTTTTTTATATATATACACCTACTTTCCTAATACCTTTTTATATGTTAAAACCCTAAAAAAAAAATTAAAATTTGATGCGGGGTAGTTCCCGAGCGAGAGCATTACTCAAAGTCTCCTCAGCTGACTTTACAGAATCAGAAGAAAAGTTATCTTGTGTCCGACGTCCGTTCATAGTGGTTATTTAGATACCTATACGTCAATGCGTAGCAGCTCTACGTAGACTATGTAGTAGCAGATTCCGTAGCTGGGAAACTGCTAACTACGGACCGTAGCTCGTAGTCCGTGTGCTACGCCGTAGCCACCCGTAGCCGTAAGCACGTATCTTGGTTGGGCCTTGAATGGATTAGATGGCTAAAACTCTGATGCATTTCAGCCCCATTTGTATTATGAAATGTACAGTTCACTATTTAAAAGTAGGATCGTTTTACAAGCTTTTATTTAACTAGCAATGTATGTATGTTTGGGTGGAATTATTCTACTCAATGTTGAAGCAGACATCTTCCACCGATTGAGCTGAAATTTTGCATACCTACTTTGACGATAATACGATAATATGGTACCATGGAGCTGGTCTGATGATGGAGCCAAAATCTACCGAGTTTATGCTCTTTAGAATCGTATCTGTAAGCAATTGATGGATGTTCAAGGAAAAAACAGTCGGCTATAAAAGTTTGTCACAAAAATGATTTTTTTGACAGAAACGTATTAATTAATCACTTTTATAATTTAAAGCTTTTTGTGACGTCCGCATGTTCTTCACAAATTCGTAACAAGCGAGTACGGAGGTCGATACCCTCCTAAGTTTTATCTATATAATGAGACACTGTAGGATTTAGGAGGACTATATCGTTTAAAAACCGGCCTAGTGCAAGTCTGAATCGCGCACCGAGGGTTCCGTACAAATACTTATCCCATCTTAACTGGCCGGGTTAAGATAAGTTTGCACCTGGTATGTATGGCGCCGGATACAAATGAGGTGTAAAGTTAACGCAACCGATCAAGTTTGTTGTATGAGAGCCCCCATCAATATTTATTTTATTCTGTTTTTTTAGTATTTGTTTTTATAGCGATAGCGGCAACAGAAATATGCAATCTGTGAAAATTTCAACTGTCTAGCTATCGCGGTTCATGAGATGCAGCCTAGTGACAGGAGGACAGACAGACGGACGGACAGCGGAGTCTTAGTAAGGTCCCGTTTTTTACCCTTTGAGTACGGAACCCTAAAAACTGGGTGACTCTGTTAGATTATAATGTACTTAATGGGTGTTGAAAAAATATCCATGTCGGCAGCTGGGTGAAATGCAAATTTTACAGAGGTCATTTATATAACCCTTTTCCATCGGACGTTAAAAAAGGCTTTGCAAGCGAACAAAACGATTTTATTAAATGAGAGTGATTTTTCTAAAATACGTTTCGTTTTGATGGCTTTTTGAATTGAGCCATTATTTATTGCCAATTTTATGGTTGCTATTTTTTGCGTACCTAATAAAATAATTGTTTTAAAATTAGTCTTAGTCATGTTGTTTATTAAATACGACGCGGTTGGCGCAGTTTGACCTGCCTACTGAGCCAGCAGTCCTGGGTTCAAATCCCGGCCGGGGCAAATATTTGTGTGATGAACTCGAATATTTATTTCTGTATCATGGATGTTATCTATTATATACGTATTTACTATTTATATGTCGTCATCTAGTACCCATGGTACAAGCTTTGCTTAGTTTGGAACTGGGTCGATTTGTGTAAGATTGTCCCTTAATATATATATATTTTACGCTTGACTGCAATGTTCATTTAAATATATTGCAGGTATAAAAATACGCACGAGTATATTCGTTTTGTTGAAGTATGTAATCATCATGTCAAAATGGCTGCCCGAATTGAAATCATTCTCCATACAAGCACAAAGCAAAATTGTTGATATTTTTGAGCACGTAGCCCATGATCAAGCTGACTGTACATCAAGTAGATAAGCTGCCGACGGCCGTACTATACCGTGCCGGCTTATCGGCATCGCCCGTGTCGACTAGAATAATTGCCTTAGACCAATCTACAAGGAATTTAGACCCGACAATGGGCTAGCTGACCCATTTTTGAAATATATTTGAAACGGGTAATAATGATCTTAATACCTCTTAAAAAATGATAGAACATACACATTACACTTTACAATACATAAACTTCATAAACAGACGAAAACTGTGGCGTGACGTAGAATACCGAGTTAATAAACAGAAAGACCCCGATGCTCGAAATTCGACCGTCGTATAGTGCCGTCCCGCTCACTCAAATATACTTTGACAGGAGATCGAGAGGAACGGCATCATTTGGAATCGTCGGAATAGCCTTTCAGTTTTCTTTACGGGATCGGTGACGTCACTATCGAAAATGGCGGACAGCGTTTTAAGCATTTCAAAATACAAAATAAAAACCATATTTTCGAATTTAATTTTTGCAGCCATCTTCTACTTCCTATGCAAAATAGGTACTATACGAAATAAACATTAGTTTAATACAATTTAATATGAGTCAATTAGCCTGATGTATTTTCGTATTCATTAAAAAGATAAATATATGTGTCAAGGCAACCTCATTATTTCAAAATAGTTGGACGAATTTCAACCATTTTTGATAATTATACGAGTACACCCGTAGCTAACTGGTTATATATACGTTGAAGATATATTTTTACCCTAACTATACTAAAGCAAAAAGGCATATCTTTCCCCATCTGACGTAGCCGATTGATGATTTCCGAAATTCCAACTCAATTTATATAAGCATGTATATATGTGTCAGGTATCAACTTTTAGTAAAGGTTTTTCATTATCTATTAAGGTACCTAAATCGCCAATTATTGGCCACCGTTCAATAACTGGTCACCTCAAACTAAATAAATATAATTCATTTTAGTATAAGGTGGTAATTACTGTCCGCCGTTAAATAACTGGCCATGGGGTCGATTACAAATTTTTTTTACATAGTTAAGGTGACACAAAGGAAGTGATCGTGATTTTTTGTTAATTAAGCTTTTAACTATGTACATTTTTTTTGCAATCGACCCATTGGCCACAGAACGGTGGCTAGTTATTGAACGGTGGCCAGTAATTGGCTTTTATAACAGTAGGAATATAAATACCGAACATAAATATCGCATCTCGGACGATTGCCAAGAGCCCACTCTGTGCACTCAAAATACTTCATTAGTATTTTTTAATTAATATTTAATTAACTACCATCATAATTATACCCCGCCAGGTACTGAAATTATTATTTTAATTACTTCGGTGATAATTAAATTTCTTTTTCGAGCCGTGATTTGATTGGAACAGTTTCAATATTTGCTTTGTTGAAGTTACTTTAATTTTGCGAAGTAAATTAATTGAATTAATTAGAACATGTGTTAATTAACAATTTTCGATAATAATCAATTACGTTCGTAATTGACTCGTGCCGGTCAATTCTACATAAGGGAGAGGAGGGAAAAATGGATTTTAGCTTTCAAAGAAAAAAAAAATATTAAATTACAGAGCTCTGGGGTGATAAAAAAAAATTAAAAGAAACATAGAAATAACCAACCTTTTTTGGAATCAGTTGAATAATTAATCTACCATTACGACTTATAGGTCATATCGAGGTAAGTGCTTATAAGTGATTTTGAATCACATTTATTTATTTCAAACCAATCCAAATAAAACCTTAAGGAGTATTGCCAAAGATATGTATAATTATTATAATCTTTAAACAAATACAATATTTGTGAAGTTTTTGTTTAGTCGTGATACAATTTCTTGGAAAGACCGTATTATTGGACCTTTGACAACGGTATCTGTAAACCGAAACGTCAGGGAGGCTCAAATAATTAGTATCCGCGATATAATCCGTTTAAATTGTTTTATTGAAACGTATTATTGAAGTTGAAAAATAGAAAATACACAATAATCTCTCTTTTTAGATACAGTTTATTTTTTTTTCACAATGGCTGAGGATTTGCGAAAACTTAACAAGCCAAACACTCATTTAATTTTTTTTGACAGTGACGACTGTTTAATAGAATGTAATTTATTTATTTTTCACCTCACCAGCTCAAACATGGCGGCTTTGCTGTAAGATAACAGTGAACAAAATACGATTTTGTTTCGAGCGTGAGTATAGAAAGTAGCTTTTTAATTTTTAAAATTGTTGACTACAAATTGTGATTTCTCAGCCACAGCTTAATTATAAAATTTGAATCATTCGAATTTTGATGCACTCTGTCTCTTTCATATCTATATGAAAAAGAGAGTGATAAAGACATATCGATTCGAAATTCGATTTTCGAATCCGACTTCGAATAAGAACACGTTACGATCGACGCGTTGTACCAAAAAAAAAATTAAAAAAATACCCGAAGATGTTTTTATTAGTGACCGACCGAAGTTTCGGTTTCGGTTTCGGTTTCGGCCAGTTTCGGCCTAAAAATCATGTTTCGGCCAAAGGTTCGGTTTCGGCCAGAAAACAGCCGAACCTTTCGGCCGCGCCGAAACTTCCAACATCGTACTTTCTGGTCGCGTTCGGTTCACGTCGGGTGCGCTCGCCAGTTGGCACGGTTGGCAATATGGCGTCGCTCGTCTGACTCTGCCGGCCGGCCGCTGAATCACTTTGCTCAGTGAGGTGACGTTTGTGTTTGTCCCCCGAATAATGTTAAGTAATTGACCGAGCGAGCTAAGCATTTCCGTTATGCCCGGACGTTTGGATGTCCATGCGCTTACCGGCTGTTCTTGCCTTAATGTCGAATTTCTCAATCGATTCTCATGAAATTTTGTGAGTATGTTCGATAAGTATACCGGGCGTCCCAAGACTATGGGACACCAAGGGAAAGTACCTTACATATCGTAGATAGGATATTTTGCTGAAGACTTTATGTTATTTTTAAAAGTTAGTAATTCTGCATTTAAAGATTTTCTAAGAATTACTTGCTTAATAGTTCGTCGTCGGCAAAAAATAGGTTTCATGAAATTTGACTCAATCATTTTACGTTTTTCCTTTCTTTTAAGATACTATTTTACTTAGGAAGAATTATTTAAGTCGTTTCGATTCCCAGACGAAGCAAGTAATACTTAGAAAATCTTTAAATATAGAATTGCTAACTATTAGAAATAACAAAGTCTTCTTACAGCAAAATATCCTATCTACGATATTTAAGGTAGTTTCTCTTGATGTCCCATAGTCTTGGGACGCCCTGTATAGTAGGTATTTTTTGTCGATTCAGTTTTTCAAAATTTTTAAAATAGCGGAGATAGGAGGGGTAAAATCATCACTACTTAATTTTATTTTGGTTATGAATTTGTCATCTCATATTGTAATTCTTAACGCTTTTCTTAAATTTACAAACAAATTGACGGCGATATTGGTTTATAGGATAAAAGTGAGGTTTACTTATTTCATGAAATGATTTTAGAATTCGTCATTGTTGCGTGTATGTAATAAAATTAGTACGTTTGAGTTACGAGACCACCTGATTGCAATTATAATAATTTAAACTCAATCAATTATTTTGTTGTTATGTTTTTAAACTTGTTTTATTTCATACCATCTACAATTAAAAGATCGCTGCCTCAGTACAGTATTACAGCTGTTAATGCTACATTATTTTTTTTTGGGTTATTTAATTTGAACCAAGACCAAGTGTCAATGTTAAAATATCAATTGAACAAAAGTGAAACGTGAGTTTGTTGTGTAATTGCTGAAATATGTACTTTTTTACCTTTTGCACCCCCACTCCACTCTATATACATCTTCACTTTCTTGAAATTTATCTAATCGACAAAAAGAATCTAAGTATATTCTTATAAAACCTACTCACAAAACTTCATGAGAATCGGTTAAGAAATACGACCTCCAGGCGAGAACACCCCAAAAAGCATCCAATCGTCCGCACATACGATACGAAAGAATTTTGGGCCAAGCTGAAACTGAAACGCTTTGCTCCATCGGTCAATTATACCAGCCACATGTTTCATTGTATTCGTATTAGATCTAGAAAGAACGACCCGCTGACATTTTATACAACGTTTTAATCACGTTTATAAAAGGTTCGGTTTCGGCCGAAACTGTAATCAGAACCGAACCTTCGGTTTCGGTTTCGGTTTCGGCAGAAAAACGTATTTCGGTCGGTCACTAGTTTTTATTATAAATACTGTATTGAACGACCGAATGTTTAAATAATTGTGTCTTTTATATAAATCAAATAGATTATTGTTTAAATAAGTTAAGATTTTTCAACTTTATACTGTAAATACCTGTACAAATAATTTATGACTTCACCAATTTATCTTAACATAGACGCAGTTTCGAATCATATTTAAGAAAATATCGAGTTCAAATTGTTATTTTCTTTTGTATTAATTTTGTTTAGTGCTTTACGTGCGTTTTGTGCAAGTAAAAATATTAAACAAAATCTCGTATAAAATAAATAAACACGTACCTAATGTATCTACTCAATCTTCCAATATGATCAAATAATGACAACCATGGTGGTCGTGAGGGACTGGTAGGTTGGAACGTATTATTTAAATTTATTTAGATTTTTATTTCATTGCAAGCAGCGGGAATCTATTTTCTAATTAATAATGTCATTGAAATCAGCAACAAAGACAATACACATACCTACACCTGAATGGTTGGAAGAAAAAGTACAGGGGGTCGAACCTATGTTCTCGCTGTCGAGGTGGAAAGTTGTGTGTGCTACACGAGAGCAAAGTTTTTTTGCATCTCGTGCTGTTGAGTCCCTCGCTACACTCAGGATTCTAAATTAGAATCACTAGCTACGCTCGTGATTCAAACATAGAATCCTTCGCTTGCTCGGGACTCAAAATCAGCACTCGCAACAAAAAACAACTTTGCTCTCTTGTTGCACATATAACTATTTCTCTAAAGGCAGTTTAATATAAAATGAAAATCGTAAAAAATGACTATTATTAAATACGGTATCGTACCTACGGTTTGTTCACTTAGTAGAGTTAAACCAATTCAAAACGCATCTTCAATGGTTTTATCCATAACTGCAGGACCTTCTTATCTTCATATCTTGCCGCGAATTCACTTGTCGCGCGACTGAGCATCGCTTGTCTTGCTCACACAGTATTGGAATAAAAGTGACAGGTAGCATTTGTCGCGCGACAAAGAGCCGAGTGTCACAGATATGCTAGACGTACTGGCCGATTTAGCTCTAATTAGGTATTTATAGATTGGATATATTTTATTTTGATCATTTGATACCTATAAGTGATAAAAAATAATACAAGCCAAATATACCCCAGACCCGTATTATTTCATAAAATATCGTGATATTGACCGACTGTTTGATTTGTATCTTTTGTTCAAGTAAATAAATATACTCTCCAAAATAAATGAATTATTATGTATAAAAAACAATGAGATGTAGCATACATACCATGCTATATTTATACTGACACACCAAAATAAATAGTTAGTTATTTAACTATACACAAATCGAGTAATCACAAGCAAGTTGCCTATTTGTCACTAAAACGATTTCTCCTTTTTATGGCAATGTTATTTCGCAATTTACATTAGAAACCGCTGTATCTTGATCAACAAATAATTTACCAATTAGCATCGCAAACACACACTGATAGATTCTACAAAAACAATCAACTTACCTGTGTTCACTCAGTACACATACTCCAAAACACAATTCTGGTAACCAGTGGGTTACAAGGGTTGGTTACTGGTTACAATAGGCTACGACGCGGGCGTGCGAGCGGTTTCGCTGCGCACGGGGAACTGGCTTGGCTGCGCAGAGGGGTGGATAGGGCGGGTTGGCAAGGTGAAAGAATAAATTGGTTCAGTATACAGTTTCAAATGAAAAGTGGGAAGTTTGGTGGAAAATGTGGAATTAGTTGTACGCTGGGTTTGAGTGGACTGTATGTCAACAATGTCATGTTTTGGATAATCGTCTGAGAGATTGATTGATTTTATAACTAGAATATAACTTTAGGTCTTTAGCATCTAACTAAGTTAAGTTAACTGGAAGACATCCCTTATAGCAATAAATTCCCCTCTGGTATTTGTAGCTGATATGTTTATAACTGTTTACTAAAACAGACACAAAATTCAATAAGCTTGATATTATTGAATTTTGTCTCGTTTTAGGTTTTTAGCCACGGCTTTTTATGATCCTGCACCAATTGCTAGTTTCTGTTTGGCCCTATGGTTGACTGGTAGAGAATGCCTTATGGCATCAAGTCCGCCATTTGTACTCTAACTTTTGTATTTTGTGCAATAAAGTTTAAATAAATAAATAATCAGATAATAATTTAAGATTTCAAATTAATAAAGGAGAATTATAATCATAACCCTATGTTAACATAGATACAAATACCAATGAGTTCAAAATATGTAAGTATACAATATATAATAAATATATAATTAAACTCGGAATTATACGGATACTATTTAATTTTTTCTTTCAGTAGATGCTTGAAAACTACTCGTAGATAACTTGGGGCATAATAGAGAACGTATGATAATATGTATTTGCCAGTCATGCTGAACCACACAGACAACCCCCACTAGACGGAGCATGTAAGGCGACCCGCGCGCACTAACGATATGGTACGGCAGAACATTAAAGTACCAACACGGTGGCCACCGTTTAGTTGCGTCCTTGTTTATGATCCATGCGTACGTCAACGAAAAAAGAAATTAAATAAATAACATGGTAAATTGTAGTGTGAAGTGGTGTAGAGACCTCATAAACATGGACGCAACTAAACGGTGGCCGCCGTGTTGATACTTTAATCTTCTGCCGTACCATATCGTTGGTGCGCGCGGGTCGCCTTACATGCTCCGTCTAGTGGGGGTTGTCTGTGTGCTGAACACACTCGAAAAAACGAAAAGAAGCGGTACAATTCACAAGAGATTATATCATGTACATTCTGATGTCTGTGCGGGTTACTCTATGAATTGTAATCAGCCGCGGTCCCGCGCGCCCTGTGTATACTTTTGTTCTGATGGCCCGTATCCCGAGCGTCCTCACATGTCCTATAACTGGAGAGTCGGTTTATATTGCAGTCCGTGCGGGTTACTCTATGAGTTGTGACCAGCCGCTGCCCCGCGCACCCTTTGTGGGCCTTTGTTCTGATGGCCGCATCCCGAACGTCCTCACATGTCCTATATGTGGACAGTCGGCATATATTGAAGTGCACAGTTTGTGCGGGTTACTCTATGAGTTGTGACCAGCCGATGCCCCGCGCGCCCTTTAACCAGGGCGCTTATTCGAGTTTGCATTGAGATATCGACAAATATGTCAGATCTCAGCTATATCTCTGTTCTGTAGATCACCTTTAACTGTCATTAAAACGTGATGAGCTGCAAGTGACATATCTCACATCTCAACTTTAGAGAAACGTAGGCGATAATGATTGTCAAAAATGCTATTCCTACAACATATACGGAAAGTCGGCATATATTGAAATGCACAGTCTGTGCGGGTTACTCTATGAGTTGTGACCAGCCGCTGCCCCGCGCGCCCTTTGTGGGCTTTTGTTTTGATGCCCGGATCCCGAGCGGCCTCACATGTCCTATATGTGGACATTGTGGACAGTCGGAAACTGATGAAAATCTAATCATGTTTTATTAGTGAGCATGCAATGTTCTTGGTTGGGTGAACGAAAGATTTTATAACCTGGACGCGTTTTAGGTGGCTACCTAGAATAACGACAGGCTCCGCTAATTATGTTTAGCAAAACGAAGTTAGAGAGAGAGTTTTTTTTTTATATTTTTGTATAACTCCCAAATAATTTAAACTAAGGGCATCGCAATAGGGGATGCGACTGATATTGAATTATACATCATAGTTTAATTACAAAAGAAAATAACAAAAAACTATTTTATGGGAGAATAAGAATAAGAATAAGAATAAGAATACGTTTATTTCTTCGAATATGGTACAATAAAGTTGTTGTTACAATTAGTTAAGCTCAGCATATCCTGCCGAAAACGGCGTAGAAATATTTATACATCGAATCACTTAAGTTAACATGCTATTAGAATAATTCAATATTTTTTTAAATTACACATTTTAAGATACAATAAACATTATTAAATTTAAATTACATTCGCAGTTCAAAGAATATTTATTACATGTTACAATCTAGGTAAGTATAACATCATTAATCGTCAGGTATATAATTATTTAAGAATTCGTTAATTGAGTAAAAAGACATGTCAAGTAGCCAATTAAATAATTGCGATTCAAACCGGTGATATTGCAAAACAACTAAATCTTCCGGTAATTTATTATATAATTTGATCGCCATAATATAAGCGTTTTTGCTGAAAACTTTGACTCTTTGTCTAGGAGTGTACAACTTATGCGGGTATCTTCCATTTAGTTTATTGAAAACAGCATCATGCCGAGGAAATAAATGCGGGTGCTTTTTAACAAATTCGGCAACCTCATATATGTATAAACACGGCAAAGGTAAAATCTTCAGCTCCTTGAATATTGGTCGGCAATGGGCGAGATAATGAGCTCCATAGACAGCTCTGACGCATTTTTTTTGCGTTACAAATACTCTATGTATGTCTACTGAGTTACCCCATATGATTAAACCGTATCGCAAAACAGACGACACATATCCATGGTATGAAGTGAGCGCGGACTCCATGGATGAAACCATCTTAAGCCGTCGAAGTGCAAACACAAACCTATCCAATCTACTACATATGTTGTCGATATGTGGTTTCCAAGACAAATTTTGATCGATAGTAAGACCAAGAAAGGTAGTTGCTTCTACAGGATCTATCGCCTGATTTTGTAAATTTATCGTAATATCTATATTAGGAGAGTTATGATTTCGAAAATGAATTATTTTGGTTTTATCAATATTTAATTTTAGACTATTATTTTCTAACCACTTGACGGCGTTACTTAAATCGTTATTAGCTTCATTTTCCAGATCCGTTCTATCCTTGCATTTAATGATTAGTGTAGTGTCATCGGCAAATAAGATGCAATTATGTTTTAAGTTCGCCGGTAGATCATTGATATACAGGAGGAATAAAAGTGGGCCTAAAACGCTACCTTGCGGGACACCACTATTATTTGGCTTTGAAGAGGATCTATAAATATATTTCTTATTATTTATTATCTTTGTTATTTCAATGTGCTGTTTACGTCCACGTAAGTAGTTCTGAAGCCAGGAATGTGCATTACCCCTAATGCCATATTTGTCAAGTTTGTTGAGTAGAGTTTTGTGACAGACTAGGTCAAAAGCCTTGCTCATGTCCAAAAAGATGGATAATATTGATTGTTTATCATTAAGACATTTCGTTATCTGTTCAACTAGAGAAAAACATGCAAGCGATGTTGAATTGTTCTTCCTAAAACCAAATTGGCATTTATTTAAGACTTCTGATTTCTCCAAAAAAGCCTCGAGTTTGTTATACATGGCTTTTTCGAGAACCTTTGAAAGTACTGGTATTAAAACAATGGGTCTGTAGTTAGTCATTGATCGTGGGTCACCTTTCTTGAACAGTGGCTTGACTATTGACGACTTTAACCGTTCAGAAAAGCAACCTTGTTCAAATGATAGGTTTATGATATGGGTAAGGGGTCCTGCGATAAGTTTGGCACATAATTTTATTATTTTTGTGGTGATTCCGTCATAACCAGTTGAGTTCGTATTATTTAGGGATTGGATTAATTTATACGTTTCAGATTCATCTAATGGTGACAGGAAGACGCTATTATTGATGGGATCTATACAGTGGGAATTTTTATTGTTATGTGCGCCCTTTTGTGCTTGATGTATGAAAAAGTCGTTAAATAATTCGGATTGGGGATCGTGTGTGTAAAACGCACATCCTAGGGTATGGCTAATGCGCATAAGCATTTCAAAAAATATATATGACGCAGAGGGCGCTCCAGTGGCGTAAAGAATTAAGGGATGAAAGATTTGGTGTGATTGACGTAGCGGTCGGATAGCTCAGTTGGGAGAGCAATGCACCGGAAACGCAGAGGTCGCGGGTTCAAACCCCGCTTCGATTGTAGTAGATCGCATTCAATTTTTCTTTTTTTTTTTTTTTCTTAATTTACCTTTGTGTCATTATTTATTCACATATTTCGTTAGGTTTATTGTAAGTAATTCCGTTTACTTCTATTTCATCAAACTGTGTTTTTCTAGAATTATTTAAGTTTAAGTTATCCTTTATTACATTCCACGCTGCCTTTCCCTTGTTTTTTGATTTATTTATATACTTAATGTTATTTATCTTTTGGGACTGTTGAATGCACTTTTTCAGCAGTTTTGAATAGTTTTGATACACAACTTTGTTGAACTTTCGGTTTCTATGTTCTCTATGATATTTAAAATATAGCGTCCACTTTTTATGGCAACATTTCTTTAACCCTCTTGTAATCCATTTATTTTTTATCGGTTTGTTTTTTATGCTTATTTTAATAAATGGAAAACATAATTTATATAAAAGTACAATGAGATCATGAAACACGTCAAAAGATTTGTTGCAATCGGTTTCCTCAAACACATCACTGAAAGTAAGAGATGACACACACTCGCAGAACTTATTTACATTTTCTTGGCTATAGTCACGTCTTTGTTCTGTCCAGTGTTCAAGTTTTTGATTATCTAAGCAGCTTTTTGGTACCGAGAAAGATATGGACTGCCCGGTATCATGGTCAGATAAGGCGAGCGGATGTATAGCACCTTAGTACACAAGTAACGTCCATATTCGAAGCTATTAAATCTATGCACATCTTTTTCCGTGTTGCCTCATTTATATGAATGTTGAAATTAAAAGTAGTTAGGATCGATTTTAATTCCTTTACTTGTTTACTGGGTTTGAGTGTATCAATGTTCCAGTCACCGCAAATGATAATTTTTTTGTTTTTATTATTATGCGACAATTTGTACAATATTTTCTTTAAATAATATAGAAAAAGCTGAATATTACGATCTGGAACTCTATAAATACATATAATTATTAGATTAAGATGATTTACTTCGATACCACAGCATTCAAAGTAGTAAGGATTGCATAATTCACGAGGGATTTGTAACTGTGAAAATTCTAGCCCTTGCCTCACCAGTATACAAGAGCCACCTCTTCCATGATGCTTTCTAGAAAAATATGCTGCAAGTTTATATGTAGACAATTTTAAATTAATTTCTGATCCGCTTTTCATAAAGGTTTCGGTTAGACAAACAATAGCTATAGAGCCAATTTTTTTAGAGAGCTCGGATAGTGTTATTTCAACCAACGCACTTTTATTTAGTATTCCTGCAATGTTTTGGTGCAGTAATTAAAGTGTAACGCTCGGAGAGTTATGGTCGAAAAAAAATCTTCGGCGTATAAGCTGCACCGTTGCTGACTAGGTTGCTCATTTTGATGTCACTGGGGTCTATGGCGCCGCTTTGGATTAACATGACTTTAATGTTTTCAAATATATTTTTCATTCCCCAGTTTGTAATCTTGCCTGTGCGGTAAGAAAACATGTCTAATTCTGAATTGAAATTTGATTTCAATCCTGATATAGTAAGGTGTTGAACATTTCTACTCGATAGTTGTATAACGGAGCTCCACAAATATAGGTCGTTGTGCACACAAATATCTTGGTATTCGTTATATGTGTTAGAGTTGACTTTATTTCTTGGACGAGAGATGAGTGATCAAAATCTTCCGCGATATTAAAATCTCCTTCTCCTAAGATTATAATGCATGAGTCACTTTGTGTGTATCCTTGAAGATTTTTGGACACGGAAGTCATAAGCTCCCGAATTTTCCCGCCCGGAGTGGATAAATGCACGCATTCATACTTTTCGAAAGACCCTAGCATAATTTTTAGGAATTTATTGTTTTTCCTGCTGCTGACAGTGCTAATAATGCACAGTTTATTTTTAACGAGAGCATGCTTTGCATTCGAAAGATATTTTGAATTAAGTAAAGGCTGCGTTGCTGTATGCTCTTGCTCTTGTGCTGTCGATGATTTCCAATTATCAATTTCCTTAGTTAAAGTGTCTATCTTTTTATTCGCTGAGGATAAATTTAATTGAAGTATATCGATTTCTGTATTAAGTTCTTTTATCTTTTTCTCATACGAAACCAAATCAGCAAGCTCTTGTTTTGGGTTATTAAACAAGCATTTTTGTTCTGGGAGGCTCCTATCATTTTGGTTTCGTTTGGTTTTATGTAGATTTTTTACTTCAAATTTGCTATTGTTGCACGTTGTTTTTCTCCTCGTTTTTATGCTGTTAGGCACAGTAGTGCATATGTTTAAAAGAGCGTTGAGTTTAGTTTTATATTCTTCAATAGTACGTTTGAGTTCGCAATTTTCGGATAGTTGTATGGCAATTTCATTGTTAGCAACATCCAATTTTTCTTGGAGCTCTAAGATGAGTTTTTTGGCTTTTTCAAGTTCATCATATATGTGTACACTTGAACACAAATCCTGGAAGCTTCTGTTGAGGTAAGTACTATTAAATGGACCTTGACGGTTTACTGTGTCCAAAGAGGATTCCATAAGTGTATCATCATGTGAAGAAGATGACAATGACGACGACAATAACATTGACGAATCGGGTGAGCCTGTTGACCGCAGATCAACCGTAGATTTTTCGTTGAATTTTGGCGTGCTGTTAGTTATAGAGGAGAAAGAAACATTTTCCCGGCTAAGATTTACTGACGATGTTTGCTTATTATTCTTTTCGAGATCTGGTAGTTTTCCGTGGTTTTCAACTGGGGTGGTGGTGATTGCCCTAGCTATTTTCGTTTTGATGCGCTCTTCTGGTTTTCACGTTAGTAACTGGTTTTGATTTCATGACCTTCATAGATGAGCAGCTAGGTTGACTATTTATGTCCGTATGTTTATGCTTCTCAGCTATTTTCAGACATTGGCTGCACTTCCAGGATTTCCGGCTTTCATTTGACATTAAATCATACAGCTGGTCGCTTACTCTGGTACATGCAATATGATAGGATAATTTACATACTGAGCAATTTAAGAAGTGCTTTTCCTTAATGTCCTTTTTGCAAATTTTGCACATAGTCGTCTACTTCAAAGGGACTTCAAAGGTACGAAAATTTGATTTATTTTTTTAATCCAAAAGAAATTTTGAAATTGTTTTTAGAATCCTCATAATTTAAAGAATCAATAATTGTATGACAACCATGAACGCACTTCTACACGGTGAAAATGGCAAATTACTTATTTTCCCCATACAAATACTGGTACCCAATCCACAGATGAAGTCATATGTAGGAAGGCCATCTGTATGGAGCGTTCTTAGTGCTCCGTAGGAATGTTGAACTTTGACGGTCATTTCTGACTTTTAGAGCAGTCTAAGGACGACGCGTTTGGCTCGGTTTGTAGACACCTGCCTACTGAGTCGGCGGTCCCGGGTTCGAATCCCGGCCGGGGCAAATATTTGTGCAAAATATTTGTTCTTGGGTCATGGATGTTATCTATATATGTATTTATATATTATGTGTATCGTCGTCTAGTACCCATAGTACAAGCTTTGCTTAGTTTGGGACTAGGTCGATTTGTGTATGATTGTCCCTTAATATTTATTTATTTATTTATTTTATTTATAAGTGTAGTTGTCCCTTATAGACATTTTATCCCAATAAAAAATAGAATCGATTGACATCCTCAAAAAAAATTGCCCCGAAGTCAATTACAGTATACTACAAACACATAGATTCATGTACCCGGTGAAATCATCATACCTACCAATAATTCATGTTGAAACAAAAGTTTTAGACAAATAGATCAGAAAGATGCTTGCGTAGCATGCGCTTGAAAATAGGTTTGCTTTGTGTTTGCCTGATACGAAATGGAAGGTCATTCCAGAGTCGTATTGCCTAGACAGTAAAGTAGAGTAATGCTTCAGGTGACTTTAGCGAAATATAAAATCTATAAACTTGTAACGTGTTGCGTTACAACTCGTTCTAGATAACTTTTTGGACTGTCTGGTTACACACTCTATCTTAAAAATAAACATTCAAATTCAAAATTCATTCTAAATTCCACACTTGTTCGTTACATGTCTAAAAGATTCATTCTATTCAGAGCTTTCGAGCTGAACAGATACCTGCAAGACTATTTTTAATCCAGCTCATCCTCAATTCATTATATTTAACAGTCTATAATTTACCTTACCCTCACAAGTGTTCTATATATCCAAAAACTGTGCTATTGTGCTGTGATTTTCTAAAGTTCTAGTTGCTGGATTCTGTCGGATTCAGATATATTATTAAATTAAAGACAAGGCACGTAAACGTAAGTTCCCATGTATTTCATAACCGTTTTAATGTCAATATCTCTTTAACGTAAATCTAGAACTTAAGTCTGTATCTGCTTGTTCGCAGGTGCCTTTATTAATTAATACAATAAATACCTTCTTCTGCCCTGTCTCCTGTCTCTTTTTCCGTTCCTGCTTCCCTTCTTTAACTACCTCCCGGTCATCAACGTGACAAACTGACGTCACTGTTTCTAACTAAGCCTTAGTCAGCCGGCGCTGAGTCAGTGAAATTATTCAGCCAAAGGTTATAGAGGTTATACAATGATGGAGCATTCTACACAATTATATGTTAGTCACGCCAAGTATCTTGTAACAAATTAAATGATTCAAGGAGGAAAGTTTAATATTCAAGGTCACTAGGTGGCACGCGCAAAAGCAATTGGAAAGAAAAATTTAATGTAGTCTAATCTAAGCAGGACTCGAACCTGCGGCCCTGCCTTTCCAGCGTAGTGCTCGTCCAACTAGGCTGCGTCAATCACACCAAATCTTTGTTTCCATAATTCTACGCTACTAGAGCGTCCTCTGCGTCATATGTTCTTTTAAAATGCTTAAGCTCGTTAGCCATTACCTTAGAATGTGCGTTTTTTGCACGCTCGGTCCCTAAGTGAGGACGGCAAGTCTAAGGACCGCGAGAGAGATGGCGCTATTCTTAATGTTTTTTATTTAATTTAAAAGATTCGATATTTTTTTATAATATAATTATCAGGCACGTCGTAGAGGTCGAATATCGCTCGACATGATTCGATTCGGTTCGATTGGCCGCGACTGATCGTAACTCCTGATGATGAATCGCGTACCGATTCAAAACATGTCGAGCTATATTCGACTTCTATGACGTGAGTAAGCCCGTCTCATATGTAATTTAAAATGGGATATTATTAAATGCACATCTGTATAATTTTTCATCACACTAGGTAACTCCACTAATTAACTGAATGCATACCAGAAAAACTAATGCTGTGCAAAAAAAAACAATTGATTAACTGAACATGTCCTACAACAAAAACTTAAACATCATACAAAACGAGATGACCTTTTTAACCGAATTCACTCCAAAAATATGGTTTGTACATCGGATATATTTGAAAGTTTCACCAAAAATACTGACTTGCACACTAATTATCCTCGCACTGCACACTAAGATCCGACTCGGCCGGGTTAGGTTAGGTTAGTTTTTTTTTTCTTCAGTCAAACAGTTTTGCAAATACCTTTAAATAGTATATTTAATTCGCATTATTTAGTGTGCATAATTAGTGTGCAAGTCAGTATTTTTGGTGAAACTTTCAAATATTTTGATCGAAAAAAGGGAATATACAGATATCCACTTAAATACATGCCATTTAAAATTCATAAATGGAATCTATACCTCAGTTGGTAAAAAGATATCTCTACCGGTTTGTTTCTCTATATGTCTATGTCTCACTCTGTCTGGGTTTACCCTTGTTAACCGACTTCAAAAAAAGGAGGGGGTTCTCAGTTCGGTTGTATGTTTTTTTTTTTTTTTTTTTTTTTTTTATGTTTGTTACCTCAGAACTCCGTCATTTATGAGTCGATTTGGAAAATTCTTTTTAAGTTCATGAATAGACATCTCAAGGTTGGTCCCATAAAATTTTGGTGAAGATCGGATGACGAGATCCATGAGGAATCGAAGGAATTCCTGAAATTTTATAGGCACTTATAATATTTTTCACATATTTTATAAAACTATTTAAGTATTTGCATATGGTAGTCATCATCTTCCAATGCTGAGCTGATGATGGAAGGTACAACTCCTCAACGTTTAGGAGTTAGGAGATAATTCAAACGAGATGCATGCCTTCAAGACCTCCCTGATCACCCTGCCATAAATGTTTTTAACAATCACTAAAAAGCAAAAAAAAAAAAATTTTAACAAAAAATAGAACCGACTTCAGTAAAACTAAAAAGCCAAAAATAACCCCTTCAAGTACAGATTACCTTTGACTCACCCTTTGAAGTCGGGGCCAAACCTCACGTAAACTATAAAATATAAATATAATAACTGAGTGGTTTGGGATCGACTTCAAAGGGTGAGTCAAAGGTAATCTGTACTTGAAGGGGTTATTTTTGGCTTTTTAGTTTTACTGAAGTCGGTTCTATTTTTTGTTAAAAAAAAAAAATTATATCATTTTTCATCCAATTTATATTTAACAGAAATTTCATTTCATCGAGAGCATACTTTTTTTGAAACCATTAAATATATTGGAATGTTACGCCACAAACCTAACCTAACCTAAAGGATGACATTTTCGAGATATCTGAAAAATGTATAACTTCCGAGAAAAAGATTATCTATGAAATGAAAATTCTATGAAATCAATCATTCGGTGAAGTGTTTTTTTTATAAAAGAAAGAGGTCTATGTACGTTTATCTGGTCTCTTATGCAGTAAGGGTTGGGCAGTGTGTAAAGGCCGAAAATATCGCAATCAGAGCGGCGCATGAATTTTAATGAGGCTCCACGTCGATGTTGTTCTGTGCGAGCCTCTACCGACAGTAGGGATAGCGCCTTGTTCTTATGTTGTAGGTAGGATTGTGAATAGTTGAAATCTGGTGAGATCTGGGTCATTAGATAAATAGAAATAAATAAATATTAAGGGGACAATCTCACTCAAATCGACCCAGTCCTAAACTAAGCAATGCTTATATTGCTAAGTTTAAGCGTCGTATACTACCATACAACGATTTATACAAAAAAAGATGAAATATATTTAGGATCTACGAGTTAGCGACGTCAAAATACATTCCATCTTCCATCCCGTAAAACAAAATAACTTAAATAACCAAGGCAGCGTTTGGTATCATATACCGAAATAAATATTTGCATCAATCTCGAAAGAAGCCATCTTGCAATACTGAATACGATTGAGCAAAAAGTTACTCAGAGCATTGAGTGTTTCGCGATGCTTCGCGTAGCAAAGAACTAATGCTACGCCATAGACGCGTAGCACTCTGTAGCGGCTGATGGATTGCAGTGCTTTTATTTAGTAGAATCTTTACATAAAATGTGAAAACATTTTCTTCTATAACATTTGAAAGATTTTGAGGACGCCGTTGGCGCTATTTGTAGTTGTTCGCAGTTTGTGACAGCAATGCGTTGTATATACATGTATGTATTTGTATATTCAAATCAATATACGCTTTTATTGAACATGGAATATTTTTTCATGCCACTATACTGGCAAATTTTGTTGTTCTTATAAATAAATAACATATTTCCATCATAATTTGTACCAATGTATGCATATTTAAACCCTTTGACTTTGTAGTTAACAAATAGTTTACTTTTTTATAAATGTTCTGCTTATAGGAAAAATATTAAATATAGTATACTACCTAGAAGTACTTATAGTAATAGATGCCTACCACTGAGCCAAGCTATTTATTACAATGAAAGTTCTGATAGAGGAAATAAAAATAATCAAAGTTTGTCTTGGAAGAGTGACCACATATGCTAGCACTTCACGTGGTCAATGAACAGAAGCCAAACAATTGCTGTGAAGAAATAAATCAAATTTATACTCTATGCTGCTCTCTCTCTCGTGCGAGAAAGAGTCCCACGTAACAGATAATAGGAATCGTAAGGAAACAACTGAACCCCTCGGCTATTAAATAAAAAATAAAAATAGAAGATAATAAAAATTATTTAATCAAATTCAAAAAAATCTAAATTTAAAAATATTACAAATTAATTCATAATTATATCGTAGAGAAAATAATTAAATATATAAAAAAAATATTTTATAGTTATATGTATAAAATACAGAATACAAAAGTATTGGTGCCTCTTTAAGTATTTGATGGGTGTATATTGGAATCCATAATTTCCTTTGTCCTATTTGTAAATTCCATAATAACTGGGGTCATAATGATCTTTTGCCATAATAACGTTTATCCTAATGTAAATGCCATAATATTGATCATCCTAATATTGAATATCCTAATGATTAAATTGCACTATTTTCTTAAGTACTAATGATCAAGTCTCCTATCAGTTATCCTAATACTGGTTGCCATAATCATCATATGTCTTAATAGTTACTTATCCTAATTATTATCACGTGTCCTAATAGGTACATATCCTAAAACATGATATCCAGCCTACAAGTAGGACCTGCGCGGCTCGCTCGCTTCGCTCGCTCGTTAGGGTCGTAGTTAAATCTAACACTCCTCCTCGCTTCGCTCGTCGTCGTACCTAACCTAAGCCAAGTCGGACCTGCCTTAAGGTGAAATAGGTAATGTTAGGAATCGTAAGCCAAGTCGGACCTGCGCGGCTCGCTCGCTTCGCTCGCTCGTTAGGGTCGTAGTTAAACCTAACACTCCTCCTCGCTTCGCTCGTCGTCGTACCTAACCTAACCCAAGTCTGACCTGCCTTAAGGTAGGTAATGTTATTATAGCTTATGATCATTATGGCAAGTAATCATCATGGCATTTGACTTTAGGACATGTGATTTATGGTTTTGTATATTATGACTCGTAAGTTTTATGTGTTAATAGATTAGTACAAAACATATTAGGTATTTAGAGCATTAGGTAATATAATATTATGGTTTATGATCATTAAGGATGTAAGATCATTATGGCAAATAATCATTATGACAGATTATTGATATGTCAAAAGTGTTTAGAGTAAAAGTGGTATGGCATTTGACTTTAGGACATACGATATTATGGATTGCGAAGGAGACCCGTATTTGATACCTACTAAGAGGCACCCAAAGGCATTTTTATTTTTATTTTAATTTAAGAGGCACCCTTAAGAGCTATATACTAGTATATATATTACTTATTTTAATATTGCAGATTATGACGATGCAAAGGTGATTCAACGAATCCTACTTGATTAAATTATTTCTTATCTTATCTTATCTTATGTGTAAAATTATCATGTCATGTTTATTCTTTAGTTTTAGCTTTCAGCCAGATAAGTACTTTTCAATTATTTTCATTCATAATGCGATATAGGATAAGTTTCCTTATTTACTAAAATACATTGTCGCCGATTTAGAAAAATATTGTCTAGGTACTAGTAAACGTTGTTTGTGGAAGTGGATGGTGCTTCTTTATCTACTTATTCGTCTACACATCTCACGATTGAGTCAGCTAAGGTCAAGTATTTATGTAAAGAGCTTCTTCGTGGCAACGTTTCTAGGACTTTTATATATCTACATGAGATTCCTGATACGAGACATGATTAATTCTATAGGCGATGGTCGACCACCTACACCTAGTACTTACTCATTGTTAGTGCTAACTACTTTTTTTAATCGAGATACTTACCTACATAAGCAGTGATTTGGTGGATTTTTACGAATATGGATTTAAATATTAAAATGATGGCCTGGATGAGTATTATTGTAATTTGTAACGTAAATACAATTAGTTTTCGTTGTATTTTATATTAGTAAATTAGACTATAGCAAATATGCTATTTTGAGACCTTCTCTTCTGATTTTTTCACTCCTTCCCAAGTGTTTCTAGTAAAAAACTACTGCAGTGTCGTCTGTATAAAAAAATATACGTCCTTCGTCAATCTACATATTACGTAGTTGGGCTTAGTCTAATCTTAATATAAAAGTATTTATTGAAGTTTAACTGATTATATTATAGACATGGAGGTTGTCGATATTGCTGTAGATGCAATATTTATTGTTAATGTTGTAATGATTTGCGATATTTTATAGTCTTGAAAAATACTTATATCACTATGTTAGTAACTAAACTAAGACGTTGAGAGGGCCAGTCCGTGCATAAGGCTATCCTAGACCTAATTATTATGTCGGAGTCTCACAGAAGTTTATGTTTATATCGTTATAGTAGGACTTCACGACACGTTTTCTCCACTATTCTATTATTATGAATAATTACTTCTATTGTTATGAATTATTATTTCAGTAGTCTCGCTAATTCGGCGCTTCAGCATCACCATAACCGCACCTTCAACCCTTCTCTACTCCCTTTCCGAGCAAAATTGTATCCCACTTATATTATACACTAGGAGGTGCAATTCCGTACGCGTATTTTATTTTTCTTCATCGTAGTCAGGCAAAAAAGTATCCTATCACCATCTTTGTACGTCGAGCTATCCCTGTACCAAAATTGGTTAAAAACCGTCCAGCCGTGATGCGAGGACAAGGGAAATTATGAAAACAGATGGCACCAGGCTGGCACGGCGCCGAGCCCATACAAAACAAATGACGATCCTGCATCACGCTATTAAGATTTTTCCTAAAATCATGACCCCTCTCAATAGAAAACTGATTTTTAATATAAATCTAGAATTTTATAATAGTATATATAAAGTAATAAAAAAAAAGTTTAATCATTTGTATGGCACGTCTACTTCTATCCTCCGGATGGTGAAATTTTAAGGATCCATACACTCGGCAACTACCGAGTTCGAGTTAAGAGTTAGCTCATAGTCGTTGTTGAGCTCCTTGTATTTCGGCTTGGATTTCTTCACTTGGGCATTGCTGATGTAGTAATGTCCACCAACCTGGAAAAATAATGCCTTTACAGAAAAGAATGCTGTAAAGTGGTGCGGTAAGCTGTGGATATTAACGTATTCACATAGAGGTCGCTAAGGTGTAAAACCTTTCAAATAAAGAATGCAAAGTTCGACAAACAAAGCATAAGGAAAAATTCGATAGGTTGCTTGGGAGTTAGGGTCGCGAAGTGGTTAACGCGCTGAACCAGAGGTACCGGAGAATTAACGACAAATTTTTGGTAACTGACATTGAAAATCGGTGAATGTCACTGATGTAAACAAAGAGGAAACAGGACTAAATATTCCGCAAATTTCAAGTATTTTATGCATAATAAAGCCAAAACTATCCAGTGATGAAAGTCAAGATTTTTCAATAGGATTCAGTATTTATTTTGCGATAAGAACGAAGGATTGAGCAGCTTCCCAGTAAACAATGTTTAGAATTTTGATAATAACAAATCCTTGACTGACTTATTAATAATGTAAATATGACGTATGCACATTATTGCCATGTGAAAGCTGTTTGTAGCGCCGCTATCCCTGGGCCGGACCGACGCGCGACGCTTGCTCGGCTATACCTACGCACCAAAAGCAGGACGTTTGAACTGTAAATTAACGCTTTGAAGATTAGCGGATAAGTTAACCTGATTAACGAAATAACGATTAACTGAGTTAATCAACTGTGTTCAATCTTGTATTAACTGTGCCCTCCTAACCCTAACCCGTAGCTCCAACAGTAAGACCCGAATGTACGTGACGAGGCAATAGACAGCCCCCCTGCCGTCGGCCCGGAGTCACCACTGGGAATCAGATATTCAGGTAGATATTTACCTAAAGTTGAGAAAATCCTATTGCTATTTATCTCACTCATACTTCAAACAAAGCCGCGTATACCTACAACTGAACAACAAAGCCGCTGCCAAAGTTTAGGTATAAAAGCATCGGATTATCCTATGCCTACCACACAACAATCAATACCTGGAACTTCTCGTAGAACCGGTCCACGTCGTCCCGAAACGCGACAGCGCGTATCACACCGCTCCCGTCTGTCAAGTCCACACTAAAGTAGTTGCCCTTGTCCTTTTTATTCTGCCACGACTTGATCGGCGACTTCTTCATCACACGCGCTTTGATTGTCCACCTAAAAATTGTACATTTGTATTTAAAACTCAAGGTATTTGATGACAGCTCAAATCAGCTACTCTTTGTGAAATGTAAAAACGATCTGTTAGTACGACTTAATAGGCATGTGACGTCATAAAAAGCAGTAGTCAAAACACATCTTTTTAGTTATTGTACAATTAAAAATAGTATAACGTCCAAAAGTTAGTGATAGTTTATTTGGTTCCGTGTATTATTTTATGTGTGTTTAGTGGTTTCAATGCCACAATTTATATTCAATATAGTCAAATACCGGAATAATAGTTTTATAAATATTAGACCTTGGTCGTTTCGAGTTTTCAGTAAAACGAAACGTAACTGTTTTGAGAAACCGTTTTATAAGTAACCGTTTTTTTGCTATAGCCCGGTTGCTGAAATGGCGCGACAGCGATTTTGAGACACATTATTTTTTTTCGAGTTTCGCAGAAATGTAACTAGTCTTACGATTAAAATCGAGTGTTTTTCATGTAAGTAATAATATGCGTGCTGCTGTCAATATATCATTGTTACAGTTTTTAAGAACGGTTTTCAGTTCTACTAAAAAACGGTTTTTCCGTGTCTTTATAAAAAAACGGTTTCTAAAAACGGTTACAAGGAAAAAGCGCCCAAGCCTAATTAATATCATACTAGCTAGAGCTTAAACTTGAGCACCATTAATAAATATAAAAAAAAAAATTATGAATTCGGTCAGTCAGTCTTATATAGATATAGGATTTTGCTGAGTATAATTTAAACTAGTAATTTATTAGAAATTGTTGAGATACATACTGGTCCGTATACGGCCGCAGACTTCTAATTGTATGAGTATGTCGTAAAGATGGAGGCGATGTCGTCGTGCCGCGTGGCGGCGGAGCCCGGAGGAGCGGAGCCGGAGACGGTTGCGGCACAGGCTGCTCGGCTCGTTTTGCCCGTTTTGACGCTGACGCTGCACCTTCCTAATCACAAAGAAATGGTTTTCTATCGTTTGCTCGAATTTCATATGCCATAATCTATCATTTGCTACAAATTTATTTTTCTCTGTGAGCTGAAACTTTGCGGAATTGTTATAAAACAAACCTAACCTAACCTAATGATTTCTCCATGAATAGCATTAATGAAATCCTGAAGAGTTCATGACTTATGAAATAAAAGCTTTTTGGACAAAATGAAAATTATGACAAGTGATACATTTATGGCAAATTAAAAAAACCGGCCAAGTCACGTTTGCTGTATCGGAGCCCCTTCTAAATAGTTATTTTACTCTGTTTTAAGCATTTGTAATATTTGTAATATCGGCAACAAACTCTGAGAAAATTTCAACTGGTTCATGAGATACAACCTGATGACAGATGGAAAGTGCAGTAGAGTCATAATAGTGATACGATCCCGTTTTTACCCCGTTTTACAATGATTTTAAAAGTCAGTCCGGGTTCGACGAAATTAAAGATAACAGCCCTAGGTGTTACTTACTTGTGCATGGTTATCGGTTCCGTTTTCCGCACTAGTCCCGCTTATTTGGGCATCGTCGCTAAGACAATTTCCTTTAGATCTGGTCGTATGATGTTTCAAGCCTTTGGTTGATTTGAACGTTTTCCGGCATTTCTCACAAGTATAATCAGGCTGTTGAGATTGAGACTAAAACAACAAAACAATAACTTGTTTAAAAACCGGCCAAGCACTCTCACGCAGCGACACATTTTAGTCACATAACACTGGGGAACATAATATACTTTTCTCAAACATGCAATGGCTGCATTCATGGCTGTTGCCGGCTTCTTATCACTATCCGTCTATACCTACTCACCCTATTATTTGAGTATTAAATGATAAAAACACTCCAGAAAAAGTTAAGGTACATTATAAGAAATTCTACTTCGTGTTACAAGTTAACATAGTTAATAATTGGTATTATAAAAATATTACCATGGTTTGTTGTGGACCGGATGTACCAGGGACAGCATGATCGGCTTCTTTTATAAGTTCTTTCACTACAATCTCCGAAGTTATTTGTACATCTGGATTATCTAGCCTTGTAACAATATGCTCGAATCCTTCAGGCAGCCCCGCAAGCATGTACATCGCTAGGAATCCATCGTCTACTGGAGCTCCTATATCCTGCAGCTCTTTCTGTGTGGCGAGCACTTTGTTTGTGTATTCTTGCATATTACCACTGTACTGGATTGACAAGAACGTTTTAATGAGGCTGAGCCTCTTCTTTAGCCCGCCGTGCGCGTGCGCTCTCAGGCGGTTTATCATCTCATACGCCGTCTTTGTCGACCTTATAATTGGAATCACAGATGCATCACAAGCATTTCCAATTTTGGCCCATGCCTTCGCGTCTTTTTTCTTTTCATTCGCGTCTTCTGCTTTAATTTCTTTTGTACAAACGTCCCATAAATCTTGTTCGGTTAGCAGACACTTAATGCTAAATATCCAGATCTCGAAATTCTGGAACGTACTAGTGAGCTTGTCGAATGTGATGGAGTTAGACATTGAAGTATCCATGGCACTTTTTGTAGTTAATTTTATTTACTGTATTACACTTGCCTCACGTCTCGAAGTTTCTAGATTTATTTGTGACACATAAACACAATAAATTTAATGATTCCCAATGGAATATCTGTATAACACTGAGGAATGAAACCGCAATTCGTTGTAATTGATAACAATGCGCTTATCTCTTCCGAATATAAATATGTGGTACCGGTTGTGGCCTAACACGCCCAATATGCATAAATTAAATCATTGATTCTAACAGTACAGTAAAAAATTACTTAATTAAATAATAATAACAACTTGTAAAATAATGTTTATTGATACGAAAAAGCAATGTTACCTAAATATTGCGAAACATTTAAATTGACAGTAGCGCATTAAGCATGCCATGTCAGTAATTTCAATGCTAGTAATATCAGGATATTAATAATAATAACACGATAATATAACTTGTTTGGAATAATGAACTTGTTAAACACGAAAACTATTTATTTTTAAGTTGCTGAACAAAATTAGTTCAGTTTAAAAAGTAGAATTTATGTTTTAATTGATTGCTCTTGTTACAAGCCACACCCATGGTACCATGTATAGCCACACCCGAATACACGTTGCACTTGTTGCAGGACCGGACAATACAATACGCCAAATTCCATACAGCATACAATATAAATACAAATATGGGAACGCCCGATATAGGCATTCGCAGTGTTGCCAGCACGTTACTAACAAGAAAAATATAATAATTAATAGCCGTTCTACACCTTCCGATTCGATCCGATTTATCGGAAGAAATCGTAAAATGTGTAGTGCAATTGTCCGATTTATAGGATGAAATCGGATCATGTGTAGTGTAATAGATCCTAACAATTACACTACACATTATCCGATAATAAGGATCGGATCGGATAGGATGGAAGGTGTGGAACGGGTTTAAAATCTTGTCGTAAAATAAACATACTTTCAGATACGTGTATAAGCGGTTGTATGCTTGTATGGGTATTGTCCATTTTTATACCCAACTCTTTTCGTGACTTTATTGTTAATTTAGCTGCTTTAAGTCATAAAAAATCCTTTTATTTTTATTTATAATATAACTATATTTCTGTGTATACCTACTGTTCATTCAATTTGGCTTGATTATGGTACCTAAATAGGATTACCTATCTACTTTGAGCAAAGCACCCCTTGAAAGTGTGAGGGACGGCTCTATGCTCACTTCAAGAAATTAAGAACATTTACGATGATCTGCAGAATTGCATGGCCCATTTATAAATGAATTCCTTCACAAATTAGCCATGCCTTTGTGCAGCCCATATTACAAATATAACCATTTTCTGGATGCGTTCCTGAAGAATTTGCATTTCAAAAAAAAATTTAACGTCACCAAGTTACGTAATTTGCCTATAAATTAAAAGTTACTTGCAGGTTATGAAATAATTGCATGTTACTTTTGACATTACGGAATTTCACTGGAACTCATTTCTTACACTGGCAATTATTTTATGGTGGTTTGTCAACAATGTCAATGTTTCTTTAAAAGACAAATATTTAAAAATATCTATAATAATATCGAAAATGCCAGAACGGGATAACGCACTAGGGAGGAAGCGAGATGACGCCTTACAAAACTCCACGACCTTTTAGATCACGTTTCTCCAATACGACGCACGTATCCGCAGAAAAACTATTCAAATCTATTGTCTAAATATGAGAATAAAATAAGAGCGTAAAAACTACCGTTTTCACTACGTATTTCTTTCATAATCGGTTAAAGAAATCTTCATAAAATTCTTCATTTCGCGACCGTCGGCCATTAATTTTGACGTCATGTTGGTACGCCGTTATATCAATGTTTTTTACTCGAAATGTAATGACTACGCACGTCCAGTGTCCACATACGTCAGTCAGTCAATTGAAATGTCAAACGCACTTGACATAACCTCAACTCTGTGATGTTTAAGTATTCCACAAGGCTCAGTGCTCAGCCCCCTTCTCTACAGTTTATATACTTCTGATCTCGATACATCAGTTAATTGTTTTTGCAAAATTCTCCAATATGTTGACGACATTGTACTCCAAAGTATTAATTCTGCCCTTTACTACCTCAATTCTTGGCTATCAAAACACGGTCTCTCTCTATCCGCGGAAAAAAGCAGTATCGTAATTTTTTCTAGAAAAAGACATGTCCCAAACTTGGATTTCCACATCAACGATCAACCGATAATAGTCAAAGATCAAGTCAAGTTTCTGGGTGTCTTTTTAGACTCCAAGCTTTCTGGTATCTATCACCTGAACTACATGTGCCAAAAAGCGGAGAAAAACATAAACATCATTCGCGCTCTATCAGGTGTTAGATGGGGATCTCATCCATATAACCAAAAACTTCTGTACAATGCCCTTATAAGAAGCCACTTTGACTATGGTAGTTTTATCTTAGAACCGTGTAGCAAGCTGGCGCTATCTAGGTTAGATAAAATTCAAGCAAGGTGTCTGAGGATTATAACAGGTGCAATGAGATCTTCCCCAACAAATGCTCTACAAGGAGAATGCCTGAACCCCCCATATTTCTTGAGGAGGCAATATTTAGCGAATAGATTCTTTTTTAAATCTTTACAGTTATCATCACACCCTCTTCTCCCAATTTTAGAATCCCTGCATCATGAGGTGAATAATTCCCCATACTGGGCTCACAAAGTTTCCCCTCTTCTAATAAATAGTTACAAAAAAATTCTAGATCTCCCTGTCCAAGTTTATCAAAATTTTGCTAACCCCCTTTTCGAAACTAGTTATGACAGCTTAACTTTTCAGCCTAAGGTGCTTTTTAGCCTGGGCATTACCAAAAATCAAGTAGGTGCGGACAGCCAGTTCAATAGAGTGATCGAAGAAAATTGGTCTGAATACCTCACAATTTTCACGGACGCCTCAAAACTGTGTCATGACGGCCCGATTGGTTCTGCAGTGTGGATCCCCAGGTATAAGATCATATTAAACTACAAGCTCTCTCCTGGTAGCTCAGTATTCACCGGTGAGGCTATCGCCTTGCTGGAAGCAGTCTCTTACGTCCTATCACACCGTTTAAATAAATAGCTCATCTTGTCCGATTCACTTAGCTGTCTACAAGACCTAATGAAACGTCCATTCCATTCTAGAGACAACTTTTCTGTGACTCTAAAAATTAAAGATGTACTGTACCAGTGTCACACATCAAATATCGAAGTTGTTCTGGCATGGATCCCGGGCCACAGCGGGATAACCGGAAACGAGACTGCGGACCTTTGTGCCAAAGAAGCTAAAATTACACTTGGTAGTAATGAGTATTGTGACGTCCAGGGTTTCAGGGCGGGAATAGGTTCAATGAAACAACGTAAACGGGTTTACTGTCGACACGACATGCCCGCTTCCGTTGACGTCTGTCTTAGTAATGGCGGCAGCGGGCAGGTGGTGGCAACACTTTATTTCATAAAGGTGTCTATACACCACACCATCCTCTTTTGATAAATTTGAAATAGTTTTATTGATAGCTTACTTATTTACTTATTGCTAGTTATTAATATTTCATATCGAGATTGCATTACATGTACATTTTATTTATTCCTGGAATCTAGATTGATTTATATTATCAGTAATTACAAACCCTTAGCGGATTCGCTCACTGCTCCGTCCGAGTGAATTGAACTAAATTCGGGGCCTGCATCCAGACGCCCCACACCAGCCAACCACGCCAAACACCAAGGCGTGAAGCATTTGCTCAGACTCCGGGTTCAGCTGAGCACGGTTATTGTGGCGCATGGCGCATCGCGTACATTCAGCACCTTCGCTGAGATAGCGAAGATGATAATTCCACCATTAATGTGGATTGATTTCGCGTCGGCGCAGTGAGCAGACCAGCCAACAATATTTCAAAGTAACGGGTATGCGCAACAATAGCAATATCCCGGTCACTAGACTGTAGTTTAAAATGTAATGTTTTCTAATTTAATTCTCAATCATGAATTTGAATGTACATTGAAATATAACACTAGTTTAATCTTATCAACAACTGTATTGTAAGTTTGTAATAAATGTGTCATAAAGAATTATGTTTTTGTTTTGTTTTTATTCACTTTATTTCCGTTTGAGACAAGGCTTTTAATCATAAATCTATGCATATAAAAAGTTAATTTTACTGAATACTTATACTTATTTTCTTAGTAGTTTCAAGTTCAATAATTTGTCTTCACTTTTACGTCACTAAACAACTCTCACGTTTCCGTTTTTCTTCTCTTTTCAATTGGTTTTTTTTTTCATAATCATGGTGCACTAAGAAAATAGTGTCAATTACTTATTATTAATTGGAGAACGGAATGGATTAATGCGATTATTAAATATTTTGTATTTGGTATTGTCACAGTTATTATTATTTTAATTCCCTTGGCAATCGTAACATTAAGTTATATTTATTAACTCGTGAATTAATCTACTGTAGAGCAATTATTTTCTAAAATTTAGGAATCTACCAGCGCTTCCAACTAAGGCCTCCGTGAGAAAGAAACGCCGCAAGAAAACTCACAGTTTGCCTTTTTCAATGAAATATACATTTTCCAATTTTTGGTATGAATTTAAAAATCTTCTCATGAAATGTAAGTATTTCAGAATACTAATCCGGCGTTGATTAGTCAGCGTTTGAAATGAAAAATGTTTTTTTTTTTTTTATTTCTTTATGAATTTTATTGATTGGTATATCGACCATAATTTCAAATACCGTAGTAACTTTACAAGAAATCACGAATTCCTGCTGCATTATTGAAATTCACATTGAAAGTTACAAATGAGTATACCTCAAGGAGAATAGATAGGTAGGTATATATATATACGCCGCCTACGTCTCTTATGAGGGCTCATGAATATTATAAACGCTACATATCTTAATGTAAAACAAAGTCTTCAATTTGGAAAACCCTCGTCTAACCCGAAGTTTATTTCACTTTACCATTTGATTCAGGGACAGCACCGTTTTAATGCATGTATGATTATGAAGACGCGTTTATCATAAGTAGAGGTACTACTCACATTCGGCGCGACCTACAGTACAGTCTTACTGTTAGTGGTGCCAATTAACGTTAAAACATCAGTTTATTGCGATATTCGTTAACTTTATATTGTATATCAGTTGATTACCAATTCCTTGTTTGTAACTGTATTTTAATATTATTATTTTTTAAGTATCATCTGAATGTGCACATTCCAAGTACTACTGAAACATATATATATGCTACGCAGTTTACTTCTGGTTTTTTTTTAGTGCCTGTCATCACAGACTTACTACTAAATTTCAATAGAATAGTCTATTGTTTTGCTCGACGTTAGTACCAGTCTTTCCAGACTTACTACTTTTGTCGTTGTTAGTACCAATCTTTCCAGACTTACTACTTTTGTCGTTGTTAGTACCAGTCTTCACAGACTTACTAATTGTTAGTACCAGTCTTCACAGACTTTCTAATTGTTAGTACCAGTCTTCACAGACTTACTACTTGTTAGTACCAGTCTTCCCAGACTTACTACTTTTCTCGTTGTTAGTACCAGTCTTCAGAGACTTACTACTTAGCCCATTAGAGTAGATCTTTTATTTACTTGTTGTTAGTACCAGTCAATTTCGACTTAGGTACTACTCGGTCCATTAAGAAATAGATGTGATTATCAGTACCTACACCTAGGTATTGTTTAACGTAGTGTTGACGTGTCTACTACACTACCCAGCGAACACTACGAGTATCTAGAACAAATGCATGGCATATATGCATAGACTATATAATACGACGTTATATTAATATCGATACAATCCCATAGAAATGCATGACATTTATAATGCGAGTAGATTTTAGTTTGTAAAACCTGTTTGAAATTGGTGTAGTTAAAAACCCATATTTTTTTTTCATACAATTTCGCGCATGTGAAATCCAAGTGTGACTCGAACACACGACCTCTCTTTAGCCGGAACATTGCTCTAATGCACACTCAGCGTTTGTATCTCACGCAATGTGTTCCCGTGACACCCGAAAAATCATTCATATTGCGCTTTTTTTATTTTTAAATATTGGTTTTCCTTTTTAGTTCTCACTTAATCTTTTACCGAATAATGACCTTCTCAATATGCAATATGTTCGATTAAACTATAAATTATCGTAATTTAGAATTTCAGCCGCCAGGTTGATGATTTAAATTTAACATCGAATTTAAGTCTTACTTATGTATTATAAATATATTTTCTTTTAGTATTTTGGACTTGGTTGAAAAACGTAGTAATTGTCGTTTATATGAAACTATTTTCTTATAATTTAGGAACATATCAGTATTATTTTATTACACAGGAAAAGTTTACTGAATTCTACTATTTTCTTGTTTTAACGCGTAATATTTACTTTATATCATCCAGTCCAGACAATACCGTGCGTTTTCTGTGGCTGTACAAGTTGCCCTGTAGCGCATTTGGTTCTCTATGCAAAGTTAAAGGTTACTTTTGTTTTTACATTGCTTCTAACCCTGCAAAATCAAACAAAAATGGAAATTCACTTTCAACCCGCTATTAAGATAAACAATTGACCAACTTTCAGAATATGAGAATTTAAAAAGGGTTGTCATTATATTTAATATTCAGTTTTAGTATTAAATGCCTAAAAATACAAGAACAACACTCTACTTAAAGGTTGTCTGAAAGATATCGCTCTTTAGCTATTAGACTGCATGTTGTTTACCTCCATTGTAATTCTAATTTTACTTGTTATCCATGTTTATGTGTGCAATAAAGAATATTCAATCCATTCTATCAACTGGCAAAATGCTTTTATCAATTGCTCATGGAATAGAATTACCTATACTCATACTAGTTAATTCACAATGCGTAATAAATGTCAAATTATTCACAATTACTAGTATAATTTACCTATTACAGAGAACTATGCCAATCAGGTCAAATCGACTCAATTTCTAAGCGAAGATTTGCTTTACCCGCCACAAACTGGACAATTCGTTTTAAAATGTCATTACCATAATACCCATGTTTTACTCGTAATCGTTTATTTATAACTAGCTGACCCGGCGAACTTCGTACCGCCTGAAAGTCGATAAATGTGGGTAGAGATAGCTAAATTCAGACTACCACCACTGATAATGTACAACATTTCATATTTTTATGACTATAATTTTATTATTTTTCTGAATTCTGCATCGAAAGATGTAATGTCTGTTTTTATAGCTAAGATAAGCGATTTCAGTGCATGAAATTGAGTTTATAAGTTTATATATTTTTTCTGAGATAACTATATACTTATCTTATTATTAATTTATAAAAACTTACTCATTATAAAATGTGGCAACACCAAAACCACAGTATACTTTATAGTACTACATACAGAATGGACCCGCACACCCCCGCCCCTTATTCGAGTTACCTCACCCCGCAAGGGCACCGAGTAGGAATCGAGTTTGCTGCGTAGAAAATTTTGAAATTGTTGTGACCTAACTGTGTATATGGGTTATAGGTGGGCATTGACTCGTGAAATAGTGATGGTGTTGGTGATGGTAATAATGATGATGGTGATGATGATGAAGGTGGCGACTGGTGGTGGTGATGATGATGAATATGGTGGTGACTGGTGATGATGATGATGCTGAATATGGTGGTGACTGGTGATGATGATGATGATGATTAGGTATGATGATGGCGGTGTTGATTCTGATGATGATGGTCATGGTGGTGATGATGATGACGATGATGATTGTAATGACGGTGCCGATGGTGATAATGATATAAATGACCCCAAAATCACCATCATCACCACAATCATCATCAACATCATCATTCTCGCCACTATTACCACCGACACCATCCACACCACCATCACCATCATCACTTCCACCACATTCACCATCACCACCACCACTATCACCACCATCATCATCACCACTATCACCACCACCACCACCACATTCACCATCACCACCAGCATGACCACCACGGACTACCACCATCACCACCGTCACCACCATCATCATCACCACTATCACCATCAAGACCGTTGTCGTGTGGTGGTGATAATTTTCTAGCTTATGTCATATTTATGTGCAATTAAAGTTGTTGCAATGCGTCTGAGGCAGCCCTGTGCGTCTTACACGCACACATTGACACTGACATTCAAGTTCAGTTTTTAGTAGGCAGTGTCCGCCCTGCGCCAAAACTCTGACTCAATGGAACGGTTACTTTAGTCCGATTTAGTAATAAAATAAACGGAATGTCGTTGAGGTTGACATGACATTATCAAAATTCAAAATTGTCGGTTTGGTTTGATTCATATTACTGATCCATTACTGATTCTGGAAACAGTAACTATTGAACTTACATCAAGATGGTCTTCGCAGATTAATAATGGTATCTTTGGCAGAACCAATTTCCCCACTGCTAGACACCAATCTCCTTTATTCTTATGTGGCACATGAAAGAAACGTTTATCGGGGGTTTTCGTCGAATCGTTCTTCCAATCGGGCACAAAAACATTACTTGGTGTATTTTGGAGGAGTATATTCCTCATCAACCCACACACGTGCGAATCTATCCATTTTTGTAAATTAATCCCAGCAAATACGTAATTAATTAAGTAACACGGTTAGATTTTATTATTAATCCGTAAATGGCGGCTCGAAGCTTGTGCCAGTATCAGTTTTTTTTGTTTATAACCAATGCATGACTTCCGTGTTAAAAAACTTATCAAAAAAATAAAAAATAAATTATTAAAACATGAGATGAAATGAACATGAGCAAAGATGGCCGATGAATCGCACCACAAATCGGTTAGATTTTCATTTGATCTCGTTAGTAAAATTCGGTATGCATCTGTCATCAGACAACGTCAAATTTAAAAAAAATTTTTTTTTCGCTGTTTGGTCTAAAACGACAACCCTAAATCTCTCAGCACTAAATTGTCTTAGATTGCGGTAATTTTATAGCCTAGCAAGCGTCAGTCCCGCCCAGGGATAGTGACGCTACAAACAGCTTTCCTATGGCAATAATCTGCATACGTCATATTTTCATTATTAAACGTCAATCAAGGATTTGTCATTATCAAATTTCAAAACATTGTTTACCGGAATGCTGCTCAATCATTCGTTCTTCTTGCGAAATAAATACTGAATCCTATTGAAAAAACTTGCGTTTCCAACGGCTTTCCAGGCCAACACTGGCGTCCTCCCAATTGGACCACCGAATCAGATGTCAGAGTCATTGAATTTTTCAACCAGTTGCTTCGACATGACTTAGGGTGGCATCGTAGCGCCATCTACCGTAAAGATTTAGACTTTATCGCAGGTTCGAATCCTGTCCGAATCATTAAATTTTTCAATTTTCGCTTCATTTGTAAACATTCAATTTCATAATGTTGGCCGCATTGGACCATGGCGGACTATTTAACACGTAATTTAAAAATTGCAATTGTGGGGTCTTTTTTGTGTATCTTCCTTTTTTTTGGCATATTATTAAATTTTTGGCAGAGACGATCACAACAAACCCGAAATCGTGCAAATCGGTTCAGCCGTTCACGAGTTATAAGTGGCGGAACTAACTCAACTTTATTTTATTGATATAGATCTCGGCACAATAAGCTAATAGAAACTCGAAACAAACACATCAACCGGTCAACTTCAATTAACTATAGACTACATTACGTTTAGCTGTAATTAGCGTTTTGTTTTGTTATACCATTTTTAACACAATATAACAAAAACATCAACCGGTCAACTACAAAATTCTACTATAATTAACCATAGACTACATTACGTTTAGCTGTCAGTTGCGTTTTGTTTTGTTATACCCTTTTTTAACAAATGAACGGGTATAGACTGTTTTTTTTTACTGATAAATTGCTTTCAGTTGCGTTTTGTTATTCCATATCAGTTGCGTTTTGTCACGTTTATGACGTTTTATGTCACGTCCCACGGGAACGTGATAAAAAGTATCCTATGTCCTTCTCCTGGTTCTAAGCTACCTCCCCATAAATTTTCAGCCAAATCAGATCAGCCGTTCTTGAGTTATAAATAGTGTAACTAACACGACTTTCTTTTATATATTTATAATGCACGAATATTTTAAATGACAAATAAGTCGTTATTTCTAGTATATATATTCTTTTGTTATATACTTTATTGTATAGTGAACTCAAATCAGTCAAATCGTTTCAACTTCTAGACAACGATTTATTTAATAGAGTATAATACATATAATTATATCGCTTATTTTCGATTTAGTTCCAGTGCAGATAAATCAATACCATGTTTTATTTGTTACATATCCAATCAATTTCGCAATAATCCCTCTACGACATGAATTACTGTAGTATCATTCAACTTTCGAATTTGACACGGTTTCACTTAAAGTCATACAATTATAACGGCCATAAATGGCTTCGTGTGCAGTAAAGGGTGAAGAGATGTCATCCGCGCAACACTCACTTGACAGTCCAGCCTCTCGAATGAGACCTCCAGTAAATAGTGTCTAATGCGCTTGTCATAGTTTGAGAGCATATTTTATTACTCGCACCCCCTTTACGGCCATTTATCAGTCATACAATTTAAAATTTAGAAAACTATTTTCTCGGCCTGTCATTGCCAACGCACGACAGCTTGTTTGGTAGTTAATTTCCGTACCTTTACGGGCTACTCTAAGGGCTGATACGAGATCTTTCCGCCTGTCATTGCCAGCCAATGACAGCTTGTTTTGTAGTTGTTCACCGCTGATACAGCTGAACCGATTTTATTTTGATACCCTAATAGGGTTTTGTTTTCCTCAAATCCTGTTGGTTTTGCCTCCCATATCCCTATATTTTAATTACGTTCCCACTTTCCCAGTTCCTTTATTTGCTACTAGGTATCCAAATGTTTGGGTAGTTTATTTAAACTAATTGCATTACGAATATTTGAATTTCCGATGCTTTGCAGCATCTACATGGCTAGCACAATATTTTGCCGCGACCCCACCCGTGGCGCGACTCAGCACCACCCGTCTAGCTCGCACGGCATTGAAATGAAAGTGACAGACACCCTGTACTCAAGGAGTAAACAGTTGACGGGCTAGTTTAAAATATAATTCTATTTAGGTGCCAATACGGTATTTGATGACAGCTCAAATCAGCTATTCTTAATGAAATGTCAAAACGGTATGTTAGTACGAGGAACCGATTTATGCACATACCTTTACTCTCGATGTCACTACTTCATAAATATATTGGCAATTAGTTACGTTATTTTTTTACATTCAATTTGTTACTACCAAACATCGGTCGATACTTCGGTTGGCTTGGCCAAGGGAAACGTACGAGTACTTGTATGGGGGGCAAGACGAACAGTACCAGGATTAGACCTTGATTTGCATTTTTGTTACCCGGATTATTCATTTACAAAGAAACTCAAAGAGTTTTCTTGATTGCTACATGACATAAAATACAAATAATTGCATAAGTATTATTATTTCCAAACACAAGAAGTGAGAAACTCGGTGAGCTTACGCTCTTTCGTGTTTGTTATGTTGTTAATACTTAGTAGTTATTGCAGACACTTTAGTCACACTTAGGTAATAAAGAAATAATGCACTTTATTCTGCAAGTAGGCCTCAAAGGGCACCTTTACATGCCTGAGTCTACCGGCATTTCAGGTATATGTATTATACTCATACATAAATATTGATTACGTCTTCGGTACGGTTGTACGAGCTGTGCGACTAGGTAAGTACATACATCTTCTGTATTATAAAGTGATTACGACGCCAATTACCATATAGCATATACAATGTGTTACCGCCAAGTAGGCTTTTCTTAAAGTAAAGTAACATAGATCTTTAACTTATCCATGACCTTAATTTAATTAATTTACTTAAATCCAGGCTTTATTAACTTTCTTACAAAATTTTAATTGCCAGTAATGTACAGTGAATAAATTGACAAGTGAGTGTTAAATGACAGCGTGATACGAGTAACGACAATTACGCTGTACACCCACTGCATTGAATGTGCGGATTTAAGAAATTTAATTGTGCAGTTAATTCACATAATTATGATTAGCTAATACATGCAAACAATTACTAATGGATAATATTATTATCAGTTTTAATAAATGCCCGCATGCCGGTAACAGGCCGTATAGTGTATAAACTAGTTTAATTTTGGTTTCGGACTTAGTGTCACGTTTAGTCAAACCTGTGGAGTAAATAAGGCCAGGAGTGTACCGAATATCACTCATTTAATTGCTCATTGCAATATATATTATACTGAGTAATTATGACCTAGTTTGTAAGACTTTTCTAGTAACTAAGCCAATCCAAAAATATTAAATAAATGTTTGCTACGCCCTGACAGGGCCTTGTACCTAGATTTAAGTACTTGGTCGCAATAAATTATTATTGTTATTATTTAGATGGCTATATTTGATAACGAAAATGTATTAATGAAAAACATAGAGGATATACCCGATATAGTCGGTTAAGTTACATTGTCGCACCTGTGTTAGTAGGCCAAGTGACCGTCAAATATATTAAAATCTATTGTTCTTACAATAACATGTTTCGACCGTGTCACAATTTATGGGTAAATAAAACCGATTATACCGGGGCTAGATTGTCTAGCTTGATAAATAATAGTTATCACTTATGTTTTGACGCCTTTGTTGACGATATCAACATTAATTTCTAACAAGTGTTACTACGGCTAATTCCTCTGCTTATTTTTTGACATAAGTGCACAAAGTACTGGTCAGAATGTTATGCGACTTTTGTTGTAGGTACTTTAATATTCTAATCCACTATACCCACTTTTTCCTTTTCTTTTCCTTTTACAGAAATTAATTAAAAGGATTCCACTGATTATTATTATCGGTTATTTGTACACTTCCTTGTTCCGTTTTTAATCCTCGTCGCCATTGTGACGTCCAGGGTTTCAGGGCGGGAATAGGTTCAATGAAACAACGTAAACGGGTTTACTGTCGACACGACATGCCCGCTTCCGTTGACGTCTGTCTTAGTAATGGCGGCAGCGGGCAGGTGGTGGCAACACTTTATTTCATAAAGGTGTCTATACACCACAAGTATAACCGATGTTTCCCTCGCGATATCAAAGCTTTCGCCCTCCCACAAAAGCGAGATACCTGGAACGATCGTTTGCAATCTACCCGCTTAGTCGTGGGCAAATATTATGGAAAAATTAAGCCAGATTTACCCACAAGGCCGTGGTTCTTTACCCGGAGGCGGGTACCGAAAAATGTCACTTCCACTATCATCCGTCTACGCCTCGGCCACATATGTTGACCGGTCTTTTTAAATAAAATACGTGTTCGAGACCACTCTCTGTGCGGGTGTGGTCTGGCCGAAGTACCATTGAACATATGTTCTTCGACTGCAACCGTATCGTCACTCCTCTGTCCTCCCCCCTAATATCCCCCGTCCCATAAATATCCCGTATCTTTTGACTCTTGTTAACTCTCCTTTTGTGTATGTCCTCAGCCAATTCATCAAAATTAATAACCTGTTTTTATAGTAAGTAGATAGTTTAACAATAAACGTTTGTTTTGTCCTTTGTTCTAGATTCTTCTCTAAGCGATCCTGGCATCAAATCATACCGGCCAAATTCTAAATCATAAACACGTGTCTTCCTTAACCTCGACATTGGCGGAATCATCGATGGTATCGATGGAGCCATAAACAACAAAAATTTAATTGAATTAAGTATTAATCTTTTTGAATGGAATTTGTGAAAATAGTGAAAGAAGATCAACTATATTGTTGCCAAAACGTTATACTCCGTATACGCCTAGCATATATTTACCTATAACGGGTAGGAACGAGTTTGTGAGAGAAAACAAGCGTATTTAATAAACACAGAAACTATGTTAGTTAAATGGGTAAGTATTTCAACATATTACCTTCTATTGAAATATTAAGAGGCCCTTTTACCGATAAAGGCTAAAGTCCACCACTATTTTCCAAGACAGACACAACGTAGCATTAAGTTTTTAGTCGATTTTGACGAAACAAACACCAACCTCTCAACCTATTATTTAACCCTATTTTCTGAGGATTTTTTTCTCACGGATTTGTCTGTTACTGAAACGGCACTGCCCATTAATGGTTAATATTTTTACTTTTGTTTATTAAGCTTTGCTAGGCTTTGCTTTGCTTTGTACCTACGTATTACTCTGGAGTCCATGTATACAAATATAGAATTTGTTGAATCCCTTTTGATTATAATTAATTTTATTAGCACTAAGTAAATGCAGTTTCCTTTTTAAAAAGCTTTTATTTAACTTGCAATGTAACTAAATGCAGTTTCCTTTTTTCATTATATATAGTATTGAGAAAACAAAATTACGGGGGACCCTCCTGGTCGCATAAAAAGTATTGTCATAATATCGATTGTCATAACAGTTTACGCATAAAGTTGCTACGCATACATTTTTTTTGGAATAAATTGTACGATGTCATAATTGTTCGATGTCATAATTTCTGTACGTCATAATTGTTTTAGCCATAATTTCATATGTCAGACATTTATTTAGTCATAATATTGATAATTACAATTATTTTTAGCATAATTTCAAATGTCATACACTTTTCAAACCATAATATTGATAATTACAATTATCAATATTATATTGGTCAGATCCGACTTGGTTGGGTTAGGTTTAAGTTTTTTTTTTTGTGACCCGAAATCCGACTTGGTCAGATCCGACTTGGTTAGGTTACGATTAGGTTATTTTTTTTAAGACCCGAAACCCGACTTGGCTCGATCAGACTTGGTTGGGTTAGGTTGAGGTTATTTTTTTTATGACCTGAAACTCGACTTGGCTAGATCCGACTTGGTTGGGTTAGGTTTATGTTATTTTTTTTATGACCTGAAACCCGACTTGGCTAGATCCGACTTGGTTGGGTTAGGTTTAGGTTTTTTTTTTATAACCTTAAACCCGACTTGGCTAGATCCAACTTGGTTGGGTTTAGGTTTTTTTTTATGACCTGAAACCCGACTTGGCCAGAACCGACTTGCGATGATGAACCGACTTGACTATGCGTTTATAAAGTATGGTTACATTGTTTTATGAGTAATCAATGTATGACCATGACAAAGTATGCTTAAATCATTTTATGCGCATCAACTGTATGCCCATTACACAGTATGTTCTTAAACATTATGATTAAAAACGTTATGCGCATAAATGTATGACTATTTACAGTTACCTATGCGTAATGATGAGTGTTGAATATTGCCGATTTATGGTAGAATTTAATTATTAGTCTAGCAACACAGGTTGTCACATCACTATCGAGTTAGTGTGGCAACCCAGGGAGTCTGTCGGTAGGTGCAATTCAAGCACGTTGAACTTTTGAAAAGTAGCCCAAGATTTATCGATAATTCGGGCTTCGCGAGCCAAGGCAGTGCATCAAGTCATCTAATTTCCATCTAAAAGCTGTTACGATTGCGACTCGGCTTCTGTTCACCTGTATGTGCGTCTTAGTGGTAGGACTGAGGGTAAGACCGTATCTGGATCCAGCACTGGGTAAGCCCAAGGAACTGCCCTCTCCAGACGCTGAGCTCCGCCTAAGAGATCTCCAGGTAAGCCGACACGCAATCTCATCATAAAACCGTAACACAATAAATTCATGCATGTAAAATCACGGTAGTTGTGTGGACTCTCTTTTAATTATACAGTCCATTTTGTCGTTATCGTTCAATGAGTATGACGAATACACGTATGCGTATCAAAAGTATGCCTTTCAATTTTATGCAACCCGACCCCTATCCCCAAATTACATATTCAAGTGTTACAAATAGGAAGTACCTACATTTGATTTACGCGAGCGAAGCCGCGGGCACGTATAGTCCAATTATAATTCCGAAAACCATTCAGTCGGAAAGTTATATTATAAATAAAGTGTACACGTGTTTACTACACGAAAGACAGCCTACAAAGATCAAAGCATAAAGAAAAATTGAAAAAGGAGCTACCTGGGGGAAGCGACCGGGAATCGAACCCGGTACCTCAGGATTTATACACCAAAAACAGCCAAGAAAATAATGCATTCCATTAAATGACAATTTTAACTAATGTCATCGTTATAGTGCGGTTGTGATAGGTTGCAAAATAGGATGGTTGACTCATGTCAAATTGTAATAAACTAATGTTTAATCCGTATAGTATTTAACAAAGGAAACCTCAATATATATTTTTTAATTCATAAAAGCGAAAGATGGCTGAAAAAAATGAATTTGAAAATATGGTTTTTAATTTGTATTTCGAAATGCTTAAAACGCTCTCCGCCATTATCGCGTATGATAGTGACGTCATCGGTCATGTAAACAAAACTGAAAGTCTACTTTGACGACTTCGAATAGTGCCGTCCCTCTCGATCTCCTGTCAAAGTATATTGGAGTGAGCGGAATGGCACTATACGACGGTCGAATTTCGAATATTTACGGGTAATTCTACGTCACGCCACAGATTAACAAAAGTCAAAAATGGCGGACGGCGTTTTTGACTGTTTATGAAATTTCTAATTTTCAATTGATAAAATTTAGCTTTCTAGCTTTCACAAAAATACAAGACATTTTTTTTAGAGCTAGTAAGATCATTATTAACCATTTGAAATATATTTCAAAACTGGGTCCACTAGCCTATTGTGGCCATATAAATAGCGGGGTGCGTCCCATGAGATATAACTACATAATATATAATTTCACATTAATAACGTTCACAAGATATAATAAACTTTTGCTATAACATCAAAATCAATATTTTTATTAGGAATAACGGTCAATTAGCATAATACTTTTGTTGTAGAATGATTTTTAATATAACACTCAAATACTCTAAATTCAGTTGATATAACATACATAACGTATATCGATCATAGTATATACTTTCTTTTATTATAATGATTAGAAAATATAATAGCGTATGATATACTAAATCCATACTAATATTATAAATGCGAAAGTGTGTCTGTCTGTCTGTCTGTCTGTCTGTCTGTTACCTCTTCACGCTTAAACCGCTGAACCGATTTAGATGAAATTTGGTATATAGATAGTTTTAGTCCCGGGAAAGGACATAGGATACTTTTCATCCCGAATAAATGTAGTGTTCCCGTGGGATGAGCGGGTAACACCGCGGGGCACAGCTAGTCGGTTTTAACTGCTACCCCTATGCCCCTAAAATGGAACATGGGTCAAAAACCGAAAACTGTAGGTTAGGTTAGGTTTGTTTTATGACCATGGATAGCGGAGCGAGCAAAGCGAGCGGAGCGTCAAAATGCTTGCTTGCATGGGGGTACCTACATTAAAATTTAACAGCGAACTATTGCATACGTATGCTCACGCTTGATAATGGCAGATGAAATGCTGGCAAGTAAGAGTATACCGTTTGGAAGACCTGCGATAAAATGGAATATGGGTCAAAAACCGAAAACTGTAGGTTAGGTTAGGTTTGTTTTATGACCATGGATAGCGGAGCGTCAAAATGCTTGCGCTTGCATGGAGGTATATTAAAATTTAACAGCGAACTGCATAAGTATGTACACAATTGATAATGGCAGATGAAATTCTGGCAAATACGAGTATACCGTTTGGAAGAACTGCTACAAAATGGAATATGGGTCAAAAACCGAAAACTGTAGGTTAGGTTAGGTTTGTTTTATGACCATGGATAGCGGAGCGAGCGAAGCGAGCGTAGCGTCAAAATTCTTGCTTGCATGGAGGTACATATAATAAAATTTTACAGCGAACTATTGCATAAGTATGTACACAATTGATGTGCAGGCGGTTATTCTATACGAGCATTATGCATTTTGGTGTTAGATGTATTGAGTAATATACATTATAAATCTGAGATATTATGAACGTTATATACGTTATGATCGTTATATACAATGATATTATACTTAAATAACGTTATACTTAACAAAAATAGATATTTTGATGTTATATCTAACGTTCGTTATACACCTTGAACGGTATACAAAACAAGCGTATACAATATGAGCGTATATAATATGAATATTATAGTATAAGTTCTTATATCTTATATTACTTACCCAAATAGCGCCCTCTTGACAATCCTCATATATTTCTAGACAGGCTTTAATTTCATTCATTCCAATCGCTTCTAACAATTAGATTAAATAAAATGAAATATTATATACACGTTAGTTCTTCATTAAATATGGTATAAATAAAAAAAACGAAGTTTTTTCCCAGTTATTTCATAATTTAATTTAAAAAAGTGTACATTGTATAATAGTACGTCTCCGTCCTAACACTTACCATGAGTTGACGTGACCGTACTCGCTAGCGACAGCGCAAACGATTTGTACAGAGAAAAACACAGCGACCCTAGCGGATACTTTGTAGAACTACAGTTCTCCATACAACTCTTTTACGGTTGACCCCCCTAAATGCAGACTCAATGACGGGACGTTAACGGAAACGGTCATCACCAACCGAAAGGAACGCGACATTGCCCAAACAGAGACTGACTGGACCAGGTCTGCGACTAGCTAGGCAACTTCTAGTCCGCAGACCAAGACATATACTGACAGACCCAGATGACGTCATCACGGCTACCATCAAAAGATAAAAGATATTAAAAAGATAAAAGATATTTATTGAACAAAAACGTGTTTTTTTGGGTTCAAATGTTCGTAAACAGCTGCAGTAGTGTAAACTGTGTCGCAGCTATTTACGCCCACCTCAGGACATAGAAGAGGTAATGTTCTATACTTAGTGAATAGGGAATACAATTTTCTTTATAGGTACTAATTACTAATGAATTCAAATTAGTATTCTTAATTATGTTTTCCTATATCTAAATATGTTAGTATTACAAAAGTTTCAACTCTTAAATATAATCAAATTATAAGATGGTACCCCGAAGACGTCATCTCAAATACAGAATCAGAGGGCGACCCTATACTGTCAACCTTGACGCGGACCTACCTTAAGAGGGACGAGAGAAGACGACAGCGGCATGACAGGCACACAATACAGAGACGGCGCCTATATGGTGCCGAGGTTTATGCTGCAGCTAGCCTACCACCACAACACAGCGACTTACGATAACAGCCTAAGGGCTAGTCGTAAAAAAAACTCGTTTACGGAGTCGCTAGCAAGTACCGTCACTATAAACTCATGGTAAGGTTACGGATGGTGTTTCACGCATCCATACACTCGGCGATTAATGTGTTGTTGGATAACGTTATTTCGTTGTCATTGTCGACCTGCTTGTACTTCTTCTTTGTCTTCTTCACTAGGCCACGGCTGATGTAGTAATATTTGCCAACCTGGAGATATAAAATAAGAAGAATAAGTCTAGACAAGTAATTTCTTCTCCGTAGGACAAAACATGTTTCGAAAATAAAGTGAAATATTGGTTATTTCTGTTTACTGGATTACCTATATATGGGTATGCTGTTAACAGAAACGTTGGCAATTTCTTAATTAGAAAAATATTGCTTAATTTCAATCTCAAAGAGTGAAAAAACCAAAGAGACCAAAATTTAATAAGGGTAGAAACAATAACATTAAGGAGTAAAGTTTTTTATTTTTCTAATAGTCTTCGCTCTAAGGATCTTATTTTTTTTAACATAGGGTTTTTTTGGGCTAAAGGGCTCTCTGCCTTCAAAACCCAATTTAAAAAAACACGGTGGTTGACACTTGTCAAAATGTCAACAGTTTGACATTGATAATTACAAGACGTACCGACCATATTCTAGTCATTTTTCTTTCGACGATATTCCGTTACAAGTGTGCAGCGAGTTCGCAACGAAGACGTCATATTGTACCCCGGTTCCACCCTACTCGCGAAGTTGACCGATGCTGGGCGAAAATGATAGTACGGGAGGCACTTCGCTGGAGAAACTCATACTTTGCGATAGTATGGAGCCGGGGTTACACTTGGCGAGCTCGCTGCGCGCTTTCAACAGAATCGTTGCGCGCTCGCGGCGAATTCGTTGCACGCTCTCCTCACTTTCAACTCGACCGCAACTCGCCAGTGTGTTAAGGCTCCTTGCGAGGTGTGTTACTGTTGTTACCTGGATCATATGGTAGAACCGGCCCACCTCGGCCTCGAAGGCGACGGCGCGGATGACGCCGCTCCTGTCTTTCAGGTCCATGGTAAAGTAATTGGCTTTGCCCCCGCCCTGCTTTTTCTTCTTGCTGTACGATTGGATCTCTGATTTATCCGTCACACGCACTTTTATTGTCCACCTTCAAATAACAATATAAAAAAAAAAATGGTACATTATTTTGATAACATACCTATATTTATAAGAAATAGGTAAAAAATCTTGAAATCCTAATATGAAACTAAGAGAATACTAGTTTTGACAGTTTTGCTAATATTGTTTCACCATAGCACACACAAACAGAGCAAATTGGAGTGTAACGAATAAAGTATTTTCTTGTTAATTAAATATTATAAATCATATATATAATATATTGTTAATTAAATATTATAAGAAATCAATATCGGGCAACCTCACACAAATCGATCTAGTCCCACAGTAAGCTCTAATAGACTTTGCCGGGATTCGACCCAGGACCACCTGTTCAGTAGGCAGCTGCTTGACCACTACGCCAACCGCGTCGTAATCAAATATTTATGGACCTGATCACCTGATAATGATGACGTCATTTACGGCACTAGTGGGCTGTCGCATTCCAATGAGGTCCATAGACATTTCTATAACTGTCGTATTAAAACACATACGAAACGCGGGTCTACTGACATCGTAGAAGTCGAATATCGCTCGACATGTCTCGAATCGGTACGCGATTCATCATCAGGACGATCAGTCGTGGCTGCGGCCAAACTGAAACTCTACGATATGATTAACCCGTTTCGTATATACCTATTCATATTTCTATGACTGGTTGAACCAAACCAACAACTAATTAGGATTCCCACTGAACGGGCCGAATCGGAGCGCGACCAAGCCCATTTGACTGAATGGAATTTACACCGCTTCCGTCGCGTCCAGTCGGCTCCGGACAGACACCGCCACGTGACGTCGGATGCCGTCACGTCCGGTCAAGTACCAAGTGATTCCGTAATCTAATTTTAACTTGTTGATTTAATAGGAACTGTTGAGATACATACGGATCCAGATACGGATAGAGACTACTAATTGTATGAGTCTCTTTTAAAGGCGGGGCCGCAGTTGACGTCCTCGTGGGAGTCCGCGCCGCAGACGGCCCCGGCAAAGGCTGCTCGGCTTGTCTGGCCCGTTTCGGCGGCGGCGCTGAAGCTGGACCCTCCTAATCCAAATATTAAAAAGTATATCACAAACAAAGATACAAAAATGTAGACCCTGAGCGGATTCGAACGGGTGTCTTGTTTGTCCCATGCCGGGGCGACACGCTGTGAACCAGCTAAGTTACAGTGACGGTTAGGAAGTCTCCAAGTTTTGTTACTGCTTGATTAAAATTTTATACTAAAATAACTTGCATTAAATGCCGTTTAACAAAAAAACATAAAGTATGTACGTATGATAGGGCTAATAAGACGAATTGCAACCCAAATAGAACAACAACTACCATGATACAGTTCATATACGAATAATCCTTACAATGCCATCATCATTCCCTTGCCCTTATTCTATTTATTTGGGTTCGACATGTTTTATTTCTTCCATTATTCTCTATCATCTGTAATTTTTGAGTGAAATATGCTTTGTCACTTATTTATTGCGTGATAAAGGCTACCATCACCAGGCCCCCTGGACACGGCGTGCATCATAAATAATAATTAAATCTATATATATAAAACTCAAAGGTGACTGACTGACTGACATAGTGATCTATCAACGCGCAGCCCAAACCACTGGACGGATCGGGCTGAAATTTGGCATGCAGGTAGATGTTATGACGTAGGCATCCGCTAAGAAAGGATTTTTCAAAACTCACCCCCTAAAGGGGTGAAATGGGGCTCCAAAGTTTGTATGGGGAAACAAGATTAGTTAGACTATTTTATTCGAAACTTCACAGGAGTATTCCTAACGATAAATGAGTAAACACGTGTTTCAGGTTTTTTGAAAATTCAACCACTAAAAGGGAGAAATGTGGTGACAAACTCTGAAAATCAGCATGGGTATTGTTTTTATGGTATATCGGGTCGCTGATTACAAAAACCGCAACGATTTTAAAATCCAACGTGGCGGACGTGAGTAACCATCTCCCCTGTTGGGGTGAAATGTCTAAATACTAAACTGCTGGTTCTAGAGAGTTCAAAATTGGCACGTAGGTTCCTTATAAGGTGTAGGGGTGCACTAAGAAAGGATTTTTCAAAATGTACCCCCTAAAGGGGTGAAATGGGGGTCCAAAGTTTGTATGGGGAAAGAAGATTAGTTAGACTATTTTACTCGAAACTTTACAGGAGTATTTCTAACGACAAATGAGTAAACATGTGTTTCAGGTTTTTTGAAAATTCAACCCCTATAAGGGAGAAATGTGGTGACAAAGTCTGAAAATCAGCATGGGTATTATTTTTATGGTTTATCAGGTCGCTGATTACGAAAACCACAACGATTTTAAAATCCAACGTGAGTTACCATCTCCCCTGTTGGGGTGAAATGGGATTGAAATGTCTAAATACTAAACCGCTGGTTCTAGAGAGTTCAAATTTGGCACGTAGGTTCCTTATAAGTTATAAGGTGAAGCGGTGCACTAAGAAAGGACTTTTCAAAACTCACCCCCTAAAGGGGTGAAATGGGGTTCCAGAGTTTGTATGGGGAAACAAGATTAGTTAGACTATTTTATTCGAAACTTCACAGGAGTATTTCTATCAATAAGTAAATGAGTAAACATGTGTTTCAGGTTTTTTTTTATTCAACCCCTAAAAGGGAGAAATGTGGTGACAAAGTCTGAAAATCCATTGGTAATGCTTTTATGGTTTATCGGGTCGGGTCGCCTGTTGGGGTGCGATGGGGTTGAAATGACTAAATATGAGTACGGGTGTAATTTTTATGGTTTGTTGGGACGTTAATTACGAAAATGCCACCGATTTTGAAATTTTATTTGTAGTCATGAAAATTCTTGAAAGCATTTGCGCCAAATTGCAATTTAATCGGTCCAGTAGTTTTGCAGCAAATCGATTGTAACAGACGGACTGAAAGACAGCTACACGTGATCCTATAAGGGGGTTCTTTTTTTGCTTTTGAGGTATGGATAGAGACCCGCGTTATCCTAATAGATTAAAAAAATAGTATTTGGTGGAATCTCGATCGTCGTCAATCGGTACCTATAGGCGGGCGGCGCGTTGGGACGGGATACCTGCATCCGTAATAAATACATTCAAGCTTTTCAATAATAAGTCATTTCAGAATTCTGAATTACGTTTATCTGGCTCAGAATAATACATTTTTATCAATCAATATCTTACAATAGAACATGACGTAACTTAGAACATGGCTTAGAATCATTAAACCAATCTCGAATATCCCAAATCGATAAGTGGAGGCTCGGGACATTATAAAAGCTTTATACAAATAAAATGCACACATATCCCGGTGTCCTAGCTTCACTTCGAGTTATGAATTTTGAAGTGAACTTTATTTGGTACAGTAAAAGCTGAGATCGCTTGATTTGAGTGCTTGAGTTTTCGGTTTGATTTGATAAAGTGGAGTTATGATAAAATAAAAAGTATTTCCCAGTAATATTAGAAAAGCAAAAGTCTGTGTATGTTTTGTTACTTCTTCACGCTAAAACGGCTGGACGGATATGCATGAGGGAAATGCAGATTGCAGATTATACCCTAACTTAACAAATAGCCTACTTTTAATCCTGAAAAAAAGAGCATTGTTCCCGTAGGATGATGTATATTATATAGGCACGCGAGCGAAGCCGCGGGTTAATGCTAGTAATCATATATACTATAAAATAAAACCTAAGAAATGAAATTAATAAACTAAAAAAACCGTAATCACGCAATTAAAATAATTATATGTTACTTTACTATAATGGAAAAGTGTGGTAAGCATAGAAAAGTGTCGCACGCGTGATCCTAGCACCGCACAATAATTTTTAACTATCGAGGACGGGGACAACTATCTAACAGGGGTTATTATCCATATCCATATCCATATCCATTTATTCAGTATTAGTCATACATTGTCAACAAGTATTAGATGATTGAGATCAAGAATCAAAGGCGGAAAAAGTAGTGAGTGGGTTGTTACTTACGCATCCATTCTGGCTTGAACAACCTCCTTTTAATATGGAGTTCGTCGCATGGCGTTTCAGGCCTTTGATTGATTTGAACGTTTGAAGGCATTTTTCACAAGTAGGCTGAGGCGGTTGTGCCTAAAACACACAGAGCAATTAGCGTATAGTACACGAAGTATAAAGGTTACAAAACCGGCCAAGTGCGATGATAACGCGCAGCGAGGGTTTGTTCAGTAAGAACACAATGTCTACCTACACGATAATGTGGGATAAATGCATGTTTGTTTCTCGGATGATAATGGAATTCACAGAGGTCACATATTACAATCACAAGCACCGATATAAGTTTACAATTCGTACAATAACAGTACAGTTATGCATGCGTGTTTGTATGTTACGTAACGTAATGGTATAAAATAAATTCTTTACCGTTTGTTGCGAACCAGATGTACCGGGGACAGCACGATCGTCTTCTTTTAGGAGTTCTTTCACTACAATCTCCGAAGTTATTGGTACATCTGGATCATCTAGCCTTGTAGCAATATGCTCGAATCCTTCAGGCAGCCCCGCAAGCATGTACATCGCTAGGAATCCATCGTCTACTGGAGCTCCTATACCGTGCAGCTCTTTCTGCGTATCGGAAACTTTATTTACGTATTCTTGCATATTACCATTGTACCGGATTGACAACAACGTTTTAATGAGGCTGAGCCTCTTCTTTAGCCCGCCATGCGCGTGCGCTCTCAGACGGCGCATCATCTCGTACGCCGTCTTTGCTGACCTTATAATTGGAATCACAGAGGCATCACATGCTTGACCTATTTCGGCCCTTGCCTTCAAGTCTTTTAGCTTTTCATTTGCGTCTTCTGCATCAACTTCGTTTGTACAAACGTCCCATAATTCGCGAACGGTTAGCAGACATTGAATGCTAAAATACCAGTCGTCGAAATTCTGAAACGTGGCATTGAGCTTTGTAGTTGAAGTAGCCATATCACTTTATGTACGTAGTCTTTTTTTTTCACTGTATTACACTTTCTTGACGCCTCCGAGTCACTACAGATTTATTTTTGTGAATTAACGAGGGGTTCAATGATGCCCAATTGAATGTTTGTATAATACTGAGGAATGAAACTGATTACGATGTACAATGCTCTTATCTGTGGTTAATATACTATACATATCTCTCACAAGGTTAAAATAAAATTGCATTAACTCAATCGATGGGCCGGATGACTGATTAAAATACCTCATTATCTAATCGCGAATAAACGCGTAATAGGTACCTACGTATAAATGCGCTGGACAGAATAACAAAAGTGCTAATATTAATATTATACTTGATTATACTTACTTATTACATGTACCTAACGACATAGGATCTAATGTTCATTAGCCCCTGTGGCCCCTAATAACGTTATAACTAATTTGTATGCCCTAATTCATTGTTAAAACTAAACGTTAAATATTCTTATCATTACTTGCAAGTACTCGTACTTAATATCATGAATATTAATGTGAATAAACTAATAATGATTACTCCTGTTAATGATTATTGAGCTTAAATGTGAAGTAGGTATACTAGTATTTAATGGCCAATTCTTATTTAGCATTCAATGAAAAATTACCTGTAAATTGGAGATAGAGTAGTGTACCCTTACCATGAGTTTACAGTGACAGTACTCGCTCGCGACTGCGCGCTGCGTGAACAATTTGTATGGAGAATTGTAGTTCTACAAAGTGACCGCTAGACGCGCTGTACTATTCTCCATACAAATCGTTTACGCAGTCTCTAGCGAGTACGCTCACGTTAACTCATGGTAAGAGTTAGGTAGGTACCCTGCGTCCCTCAGAGCAGAAATAGAAGCCCTGCGCAGCGGGTCCCCGTCGAGACGCTCGCATTCAGAAAAACATCTGGAAATAGCTAGGCCACCTTGTTAGGTTCGTTCGTCTTTTAGGTAGGTATAAGTACCTACTTATGTAAATTTAGGTAGTAGAATTATTAGATAAAATATTTGCAATCTAAAGAAATCGGTCAATTATAAATTACGGAAACTGAGAATTCGGTTTTAAGAAATTAGTATTATGACAATTTGGACTTCCAAAATTTAGGGCGCTTCTTTTTTTGATTATGAAAATCGTAGCTAGTTATTAATGTTTAATTTTCAACCGACTTCAAAAAGGACGATGTTCTTAATTCTGTTTTTTGATTGTTATTTTTTAAACGTTTGTTACCTCTGAACGGCGTAATATATGAAATAAACCGATTTCGATAATTATTTTTATGTTCGGGAGCAGGTAGGCATTTCGAAGTTGGTCCCATAAAATGTTGGTGAAGTTCTGACAACGAGATCCATGAAGAATCGAATAATAATAATCGGACCTCATCAAATACTTTAGACACATAAATGAACGATTTCGGTGTTTTTATAATTATTCACTCAGCCGTTCACGAAAATACAATTTCTTATCGTTGAAACAGTGTTATGTTTGTAAAAAAGTGATAAAAATTTTAATAATTTATTTCGAAACACAATTATGTTTTTTTCGAAACGATTTTTAATGTGGGTAAATTAACACCACATTTCAAATTATTATATGTATAGATACAAAGATCAACACGCAAAGGAAAAATTAAATTGCGCTCATACGTGGTCCACACCGGGACTCGAACCCGGTATCTTTGGATTACTGGTCCAACATCTTAAACTTTCGACCAGAGACGCATCGTGCGTTAATCGTCGTGCATCTTTCTCTATCTTTTTATCTATATAACAGTTAAACACAAAAAAGGAAACGCCTTCATAAAAAGCTGAAAAGCCAAAAATAACCTGTACATGTACAGATTACATTTGAATCACGTTTTGAAGTCGGTGCTAAACCACACAATTATTACTAAGGAAACAGATCTCACGCATGAAATTAATGATTACTATTTTATATTTACGAGTAGTTTCGTTCGATAATGAAGTTTACATGAGGTGCCTCCTTTTTTGAAGTCGGTTAAAAAGTGGTAATTCAAACTATACCGTCGGGATAAGCAGCCAATCTCGGCGGATGAAAAATCTATTTGCACGAACGAGATGGATGCGTCGTATGCAGGCTTTGGCAACATCCGGTGAAATTGGATGCACGCCGCAGCCTCGCGGACAGACAAATGCCTCGAAAGTGCGATTGACATGACTATATTGACTATTTTGCGGTTTTCCGAAGTACGTGATCGGTTTCTCAGAAACAATAGGCATGACACGAGGACAGTTTTTTTTGAGGATGTAAAATGATCGTATTTATTATTGTGATCAAATGTCTATATGGGACTGCAATTAGACTGCTCTAAAAGTCAGAAACATGTCAGAAATGGCCGTTGAAGTTTGACATTCTAATGGCCATCATACTGTGACGTCATCGTCAAGTAAAGGTAGACAGTATAAACGAAGACGCAGTTAACTATACGCCCATAGACCTGAACACGTTGTACTAATAGTTTACAAATGGACAGTTACCTAGTGTACGGAAAAACGACTAAATTGCGATTTTGGCCTTGAAAAAGCGCGTTTAAGTGTAGGGTTGTTTACAATATTATTTTGTTGAACTTATAAGGATTCTGAAAACAATTTCAAATTTTCTTCTGGATAACAAAAACATCATTTAGTGTCCGACAATCCCCATCACCTAAATGTCGTACGTTACACAAACATCCACAAACTACAAGAAAAAACAATTAAGGGACCTCTAAATAGCAGTAGGTATTATTGACAAAATACGTAACTTTAACCTTCAACGTACGTTGCATTTAAATAAATAATAATACCGGACAACGGATCGGAGTATAATATAGATATCTCATTTGTACGCAGTGTAGTTTGCCTATATTTTCTTCAAATGCCCATTCCTTCAATTGCTCAAAGGTTAACTGGAAGAGATCCTTAGGGATAAGTTCGCCTTTGTACATCTAATTTGTACCTATTTCTGCAAATAAACATTATCATTTATCATCATGTTTATTTTGTTATCAATGTATTTATAACCAGTTGTTGTGTACAATAAAGTGTTTACCACTACATAATTAATGATACCTCACACAAATCGAGCCCCGATTTAGAGTACAACTTTATAGCAGTACTAGCTGTGCCCGCGGCCCCGCACGCGTGGAAATCGGTCTGTGTCAGTTTTCCTTTGTTCTTGTGTATCAGGGTACATATGGCCAGGGGTTTTCTCGACAGATTAATGAAGTTTTCATCAAAATCCGTTCAGCCGTTTTCACTGGATGCGCGGTCAAATAACAACAGATAAACAGACAACCGAAACAAAAATTCTAAAAACTGTTGGAACGTGTTCTGTTATCGATTCTAAGTATCCCCCGCCAATTTTTTTCGAATATCTTCCAGGTACAGACTATCGACCCTCTTCAGCTTTATTATATGTCATTAGTCATTAGTCATTTATTCTTTAACAATATACATTGTGTTAGAAATCCTTATAATATACTATACTATTACAAATTCATAAATAAATAATAACAATCTACTTATACAATTTAAATTCGTAGCACCAATGTCAAGCTTAATAAAATACTAATTAAGTTATTTTGATAATATTATATACCTAACACTGTTACAAAATGTATAGATAATGTATAGATAGAGGAAGAAACTGTGCCCACTAGGTACATCATCAGCTTCAGCTAAATCGATACAATCGTTAATGCACGAGCGATGAGGCGCGTCCACGGAGGGCCCTCAATTTTTAACGAGCGCGGAGGGCCCTCGGGTCCTCTCAGCTGCGACCCCGTTGTTTCCTTCCTGCTCAAACGGCATTTGCAGGTTTGACATACGTTCTAATGAACTTTCGGTACTTATGCCCGCTGCAAAAGTTGTGTCTTTGTTTTGCATAGTGCAGAAACCAAATACATATTTCTTCTTAAAGTAGAATGACACGGACGATGCTCTTATAGCTCTTATTGACAATGTTACACAAATAGATCTAGTCCCAAACTAAGCAAAGATTGTACTATGGGTACTAGATGATGATATACATAATATATAAATACATATATAGATAACACCCATGACGCAGGAACAAATATTCGAGTTCATCGAACCCAGGACCGCCGGCTCAATAGGCAGAGGCACTACAAACTGCGCCAACTGAGTCGTCAAAACAATAGAAAGCTTAAGATAACAAAACCAGTGATGAAAAATGTTTATATCATACGTAACAAATTCTTATCCAAATTACGTTACACAATGATTAAAGCTGCTCAGTCCGGTCCCAAACCATCCCTTTCACTCATAATTATCTAAACTCGAGGAAAGATTTCCAATGCGGCGAATTATTCAAAACATCCAGATCAAAAGCGGTAAATTAAATTCCGGGCAGGCGTTCAGTAAAAACGGATGAAAATGCCTCCGACCCGAAGGAAATTAAATCAAATCTTGACATTTTCTTTAACGGGTTTTCTTCCATTGGATAATCTTTTTGCAATACAAAATGGGGGCATTCGGTTCCTGGTTCGTAATTAATGATTAAGGCAATCCGTTTACGCAAGGTACAGCTGAAGTGTGGAACTTCTAATGTTTTATTTCCCCGCGGAAATATAAATTACATTAGATTTATTTTTGCAGTAAATATGGCAGATTTAGGTCTTATTTATAAATAATAGGTAAGTTTCCATTTTTAACCATAACTGGTGTGCAAAAGTAATTACAGAAGTAGGTACATAAGTATTGCAGAAACTACAGATAACATAATGATATTCCGTACAACACCCACTAAGTTAACTTGTTAATCATCTTGTTTCAAATTATTTATCTAACTTAATATTTATAACTTTGTTCCATTCATGTCAAGAGTGAAAATGCACAATCTAGTCTTTTAATCCATGTTATTCGAAATTAAGCGGAGGTGCGCCATAACAAGGTCGGCAGTGGAGCGGTTGGGAAAGATTGGGAAAGATAGAAGGATAACGAAAAATACAAAGGTCCGTTTAATGAAGTGCCTTGTCTTTCCAATCTTTCTTTATGGCGCTGAAACCTGGACTTTAAGACTTCAAGATAGGCGAAAGATTGACGCGATGGAGATGTGGTGCTGGAGATGTCTTCTGAAGATCCCATGGACGGCATTTCGCACCAACAATTCTATCCTCAAAGAGTTGCAGATCCAGGATAGACTTTCGTCGATTGTGCTGCTCCGAGTGTTGAAGTTCTTTGGCCACATATCCCAAAATAAAAACTCCATGGAAAGATTGGTAGTCCAGGGCCAGATAGAAGGCAAGAAAGGACGAGGCCGATCACCGACTCGCTGGACCGACCTTATTAAAAAGACCACGCGGAGCTCCTTGGTGCAGTGCACTCGCTCCGCAGACAACCGGGTGACATGGAGATGCATCGCGAGAGCTGCTGTCTGCCAGAGGAAGGACGAGGACGAGAACCCAAATATGGACACTATTGCCGTAACTACGACCACTCTGCCAAGAGAACGACTGATGATGATGAATCTTCATAGTCGTACTGACTTGGTTACCTTATTAACCTATGAAGTGTCCAGCAGCTATGAAGTTTGTTATTCTAATGCATATGCAATACATTAACTGATAAGTTTCGTAACTTTCGGCATCGGTAATGTGCAAAAAAGAAAGATATTTCATAATTTATTGCGTGACAAATGCTTTCATAGCGCTTAGCCTCGGCTCAAAACTGTTTCCGTGGATCGTGCGTGTAAAGCGCACATCCTAGGGTATGGCTAATGCGCATAAGCAAGGAACAAGGAGCGCATAAGCATTTCAAACACATATGACGTAGAGGGCGCTCCAGTAGCGTAAGAATTATGGAATGAGAGATTTGGTGTGATTGACGTAGCGATCTAATAGTTCAGTTGGGAGAGCAATGCGCCGGAAACGCAGAGGTCGCAGGTTCGAGTCCTGCTTAGATTGTATTAGTGGATCGCATTCAATTTTTCTTTCTTAATTTACCTTTGTGTCATTATTTATAAAAATAAAAATGTGGTTATTCCACATAAAAAAAGAACCGATAAAAAACATTCTATAAAAATACTGTTTCCGTTGATACAGAATTAATTGACTTGCGTTCTTTCGGCTTTCTTCTAAACAGCGGTCTTCTCTTTGGAAATTCCATTAGTTACACGATCTGACTTGTAAAAGTGCCCTTTGTTGCCTTTGTGGTCTGCTTATTGAATAAAATAAATTATTTCAATGACAGAGTGAAGCAAGCCCATGATTGGGAAACCCTCGGTTCTTTCTTCTCTGCTTCGCCCAGGTGAACATCAGTAGAATGGACTCTTGTCTCTTGAACATCCTGCTAGAGAAAATCCGAGAAAAACCTTGGCGGTAATTGACAAATTTCATATTTTCTGTCTAAATAAAAAAAAAACGAATGAAAATTGTACTTGACCTTATTGTCAGCATATTTTTTTGCACAGATAGAACTCTATACAGGCACAGTTGTTGTAGATATCGGTTATTTTATGTATTTTCTTATACATATTTCTTTACATACAGAAAAATAAATTCAAATATTTATTTAGGGTGTACACGACGCAAAGCTCTCTCGTCTCTATATTAATTTCAACCTGTTAGAAATATGAAATATTGTCAATTTCATGGTTGCTGGTTCTAAAATCCTTTAAATACCTTTAGGACTATTAATTTAAGTTTAAAGCGTAAATATTTGGTAATCCTCATCAGCATATTTCTGCTATCGATTTCCTATTCCACGCGACATTGGCAAAGGCAGTGGGGCACTGAACTTTCGGGTTCAATAGCGGCCTTTGTGTGCCTCGCGTCGACATGTGCCAAGCTATATGGCAATACGGGTGTTGACTGATATTGAATTATACAACATACTGTAGTTATATGAATAAAATTTGCCCTATATGTCATGAAACAAAGAAATAAAAACATTTTTTTAATATAATTTTATGATTTATTTAATAATCTAAAAGAAATTTGGAATTTTATTCAGAATCCTCATAATTAAACAAAACAATGATTGTATGACAGCCATAAACTTAATCGCACTTTTTCACGGTGAAAATGGCAATAGTTATTTGTGCAACAAGAGAGCAAAGTTGTTTTTTGTTGCGAGTGCTGATTTTGAGTTCCGAGCAAGCGAAGGATGCTATGTTTATTCTAATTTAGAATCCTGAGTGTAGCGAGGGACTCAACAGCACGAGATGCAAAAAACTTTGCTCTCGTGTAACACACACAACTTTTCACCTCGACAGCGAGAACATAGGTTCGACATTTTGTACTTTTTCTTCCAACCATTCAGGTGTAGGTATGTGTATTTGTATAGCCTTTGTTGCTGATTTCAATGACATTATTAATTAGAAAATAGATACCATCTCGTGCTGTTGAGTCCCTCGCTACACTCAGGATTCTAAATTAGAATCGGTCGCTATGCTCGTGATTCAAACATAGAATCCTTCGCTTGCTCGGAACTCAAAATCAGCACTCGCAACAACAAAAAACTATGCTCTCGTGTAGCACACACAACTTTTCACCTCGACAGCGAGAACATAGGTTCGACATTTTGTACTTTTTCTTCCAACCATACAGGTGTAGGTATGTGTATTTGTATTGTCTTTGATGCTGATTCCAATGACATTATTAATTAGAAAATAGATACCCGCTGCTTGAAATGAAATAAAAATCTAAATAAATTGAAATAATACGTTCCAACACTGTACCAGTCCCTCAAGACCACCATGGTTGTCATTATTTGATCAAATTGGAAGATTGAGCAGATACATTAGATTTTATTAAAACACTTAAACGGGCTTACTCACGTCGTAGAAGTCGAATAACGCTCGACATGTTTCGAATCGGTACGCGATTCATCATCAGGAGAGACGATCAGTCGCGGCGGCGGCCAAACGAACACGATTTAATATGTCTGAGACTCACGATAGTTTTCAATGTAAAACATTAGATTTTGTTTATAGTTTAATTAATATTTTTACTCGTAAAGCACTAAATAAAATTAATACAAAAGAAAATAACAATTTGAACGCGACATTTTTTACAATATTATTCGAAACTGCGTCTCTGATAAATTGGTGAAGTCATAAATTATTTGTACGGGTATTTACAGTATAAAATTGAAAAATCTTAACTTATTTAGACAATAATCTATTTGATTTACTTATATAAAAGATACAATTATTTAAACATTTCGGTCGTTCAAAACAGTATTTTGTAATAAAAACTTCTTCGGGTATTTTATTTTTATTTTTTAGGTACAACGCGTCGATCGGAACGTGTTCTTATTCGAAGCCGAATTCGAAAATCGAATTTCGAATCGATATGTCTATATCACTCTCTTTTTCATATAGATACGAAAGAGACAGAGTACATCAAAATTCGAATGATTCAAATTTTATAATTAACCTGTGGCTGAGAAATGACAATTCGTAGTCAAAAATTTTAAAAATTAAAATGCTACTTTCTACTCACTCTCGAAACAAAATCGCATTTTGTTCACTGTTATCTCGCAGCAAAGCCGCTATGTTTGAGTTGGTGAGGTGAAAATACTTATTGTCTCCATACAAATATGGTACCCAACCCACAAAACGACGTCAAAATGTAGGTGGCCGTTTGTATGGAGCGTTTTTAGCGCTCTGTAGGAACGTTGAACATTGACGGTAATAAGTCAATATTTGTATCCAAAACACGACAAAACACTGGATTGAGCTTAAATACTTAAAGGCTTTTTGAACGCGATTAAGTCCCATTTTGTTATAAATGTTATAATAAAACACTGGATGGTTTTGATAATCTTTTTTGGTACTATACTTAATAGATATCTATATATCTTATCGTGTTAGTTACACTATTTATAACTCAAGAACGGCTGAACAAATTTTGCTGAACATTGGTGGGGAGGTAGCTTAGAACCAGGAGAAGGACATAGGATACTTTTTATATATATGTTTATTTTTTTTCTTTTCATTTATCGACTTTCAAGCGGTACAAAGTTCGCCGGGTCAGCTAGTTGTACATAAGTATACGGTGACTAAAGGGCTGGCAGTTTCCTCGCTTAGCGTCTTAAGTATAGCAATACAGCGAGCGAGGTAATGCTGCCAGATGCTAATGCAACTGCTATGACCAATATTGCAGGCACTTTTACACAAAATTAAAGTCGCGAATATCTCAAATTATCTGCAAGATCCTGAGCTGCTTTTTTTTTCTTACGTAGTTATAAAGCTGAAGTATTATCAGCATAAAATAGTTCGTGCGCAAACTGCATACATTTCGAAAAAAAAAATCAAAACCGAAAATCTAATTTCTTTGAATATCTTCTAAACTGTTACCGATTTTTATTTTCTAAAAAGCCTTAAGAGCTCGCAATTAAATGACACATTCATAATAGAAATAAATAGTTGTAAAAAAACAATAACAAAGTAAATATAAAATATTTTTCATTTTTTGGTCCCTCCGGAACAGCGAACTTTAAGTATTTTTTTCTCGAAAACTATCCATATTTGAATAGGGGTTACTTCTAAACAATTGCTCAGTATAACTAACTACGTCAATCTGCGGGGTCAGTTAAAAATGTCCGGTCCGAAGGGTCTTTGGAATACTGTGCGGGGGCCATTTTTAGACTTAGTTTTGATTTAGATACCTAAACTTATTTTTAATGGGTTATTGTTTATTCTATATACACAATACGGTTATAGATAGAATACTCATCCCCTGCTATGTTTTAAAGTTGATTAGGTATCAGACGAATATGCTCACATGTTCTATTCTCAAAATAGAGCCTTCTCTAGTAATTAATTACGTATAAGTACGTGAAGGACCTAGTAATACTCGTATCGTGTCCACATTCTCCGATCATAAAATCTAGTAGTGTCCTAGCCGTGCCGACGGCACCTGGCCTGTCTGGACACAGCTCGGTCAATATTTACGAACCTGGCGTGACTAGCAGAAGAACTAGGAATAAGGAACAAGAAAGGGTTCTAAAGCAAAAATTTACAAATACACTACGGGCAACTATCGAAGGCACTGAAAATGTAATTGTGCTTCGCTTGGCTCGTCTTGCCGGAGGCACTACCGCACCCTCAAATTTAGTGAAGTGCACATGATAAAATTTGTCAAATTTGTTTTTAAATAGATAGAGATAAATAAGTAACATAGCATCCGTCACCTTTTGACAAAATGCGAGTGTGAGTGACGGATGCTTTGTCACTTATTTATCACGTGATAAACGCAACCATCATAGGCGGTGCCCTCGCGCGTTTTGTCCGCCCGCCTCCTTAGATGGCTCAAATTGTAGCTCAATTAAATCCCGAGATTCATTTTTTCCGTTTCTTGAATAGTGAGCTCATAAAACAGTTATTGGGAATCAGAGAAAAATAAGTTTCTGTCGAAAATGACATTTTAGTGGCACGATTTTATAGCTGACTGTACTTTTCTTTGGATATCCATCAAATGCTCACTGAGACGATTCTAAATAGCCCAAGCTCGGTAGGATTGCTTTTTCTATTATAGAGTTCCTACGGCCACCTTCCGGCTCCATCATCAGATCAGCCCCATGGTACCATATTATTCTATTGTCATCAAAGTTAAGTAAGTATGCAAAATTTCAGCTCAATCGGTTGACGATATCTGCTTCAAAATTGAGTTACAAGATTTCGCCCGAACAAACATACATTAAACCAGCATTAAACATACAATGCAAGTTAGAGAAAAGCTTGTAATAATTGAAATTTGGACAAATTTTAGAAAATCTTAAATGTTACCGACCGATTTTGGGAATTTAAATTGCACTTTGAAGCCGTCCGGCAGACGCACAATATATAAACACTAGAGGCCCGTTGCGGCGTCGAACCGCCGCTAGAATATGGAAATCCGGTAGTGTTACAGAAAATAACTACTTTATCGATAAGAAGTTTTTGGCGAACGAAGAATAAATACTGTAAAAAAACACGTTAAAATGATGTTTTAAAAACGTTAAAACATGCCAGGCTTGAGCCAGGCCTGATAGCCAACTGCCAGCTTTATCGTGACAACTTTTTCAACTATTTTGTAAAAATGACTTGTGCATTAATGACATGTGATCTGTTTCACAAATAAAATGCATATTATTCGATTTATGGAAAAATTTAATTCTAAAAATAATCCTATATCTTAAAAAAATAATTGACATATTTTCATAGGACCGAATATAAGATTGGTAGAATTTTAATTTGTTGTTCTTTCTTCAGGGCATAAATTTATCGATTTGATCGATTTCTATCAAATTCCAGAAATAGCACATGAATCGAAACGACAGATTTGGGTACTCACTACGCAGGTTTTAAAAAGGAAATCATGTAGTGCGCAACTGTTTATGTATTCATTTATAATCGTAAATACTTAAAAATAGTGATAATAAAAATTGTTACATAAACTCAATTGTATGAAATAGAGAGTATAAAACGTTTATAGATACGCGAAAAACCACTATTATCAATGCTTGTTTTTTTTTTTAATGAAATTCAATAGATCGTGCAAAGTTTCTTAATATGGGTGCTGCCATGTTATCAATATCATCATCAATCATTTGTTCAATAACAATTACACATTGTGTTTGAAATTCTTACGCTAGGTATATTTAATCAAACCCTATTTACTAATCTAAATAAATAACTGACCAACAATACTCCACCATAAAAATAAAAAAGGAATGTGTCAAATATGTGTAATAAATAAAATCCAATACATAAAACAGGTAAAAATGTTTGAAAAAATGTTTAACAAAAAAAAAGAACCGACTTCAGTAAAACTAAAAAACCAAAAATAACCCGTTCAAGTACAGATTACATTTGACTCACCCTTCGAAGTCGATCCCAAACCACTCAGTTCTTATATTTATACTTATATTATAGTTTACGCGAGGTTTGGCACCGACTTCGAAGGGTGAGTCAAATGTAATCTGTACTTGAACGGGTTATTTTTGGTTTTTTAGTTTTATTGAAGTCGGTTCTTTTTTTTGTTAAATTTTTTTTTTTTTGCTGTTTAGTGATTCATATCAAAGTTCTAGTGGCCATCTGTGGTGTTCATCATCAGTTTCCTGACACCAAATCCTATTTACTGAATGTAAATTCTTGACTTTATCAATAAATTACCGAAAGCGCCGTACATGTCCCTATAACATTTGAAGAGTTACCTCGATTTCTCCAAGATTCCATTATCAGATCCCGACTTAGTGCCAACGGGACCAACTCGGAGTTATACCCTTTCCAATTAAAAAAATAAATAAAAAATCGGTTCACGGTTCTCGGAGATATCGAGTAACATACATACAAAAAAAAAATAGTTCGAATTATTATGTGAGCGGCGACATGTACCTTTGGCAGGTGATTTTGCAGACGGAGCTGCTGTCCGCATTTTCCCTACAGTTAGACAGGTAGACGCATACAATAACAAAATAACCACTGAAAACGCTAAAGCTCACCGCGTCTACACATTTAACGCTGTAGATGAATCTCGCGAGACGGCAACAATACAAGTACTCTTTATTGCACACCTCATAAAATATACAGGAGAAATACAATGCAAGAAATTACAATTAGAGGTAAACAACAGGCGGTCTTATCGCTAAAGAGCGATCTCTTCCAGACAACCTTTGGGTAGAGGAGAACTTGAAAAAAATAAGATTTTGTTATTAGGCGGTGCAAAAATCGGAAAATAATAATAATATATAAAAACAACGTATGGTAGGAAGCCACCAGACAACGTTATCCCTAAGGACGTCAATAACTGTGGTGGCTTCTTACCAACCATAAAATTAGGCGTCGAATCACGAGTGATGCTGAGGCGAAACATTTGCGTTTCCGATAGGATATTATATCTTTAGTGCAGGTACATAATATTTCACGAAAAAAACATTATTGTTAAATATTGAAACATTATATAAATATAACATAGGTGACATAGGTATTATTATTTTAATTTTAAGGAGATGCCTTCTATAATTAACCCTGAAGCATAAATAATGATTGTAAATAAATAAAACATAATAAGGTACGTGTTAAATTGTAATACTTTCGTCTAAGCACCAGAACTGTTATGTACATATTGTACTGTTATTGTGTAATAAATATCGATTAAGAAGTCGATTAATAATAAATATCGATTAAGAAGTCGATTAATAAAAAAATAAGTCTTCTGTACTCAGAATGCTTGTCAGGACAATTCCAGTAACACCAAACACGACTCGGTTACGTTGTTTGGTTACCGTGTTCTGTAGGGTCCTTTTCGGTTCCAGCATCAGACCAGTTTTTATGGAACCGTATTCAATAGCACCATGTACATTTGTTTCCTCCTAGTAATTTAACTATCAGAATCGGCACATCTAATCGCTACCTTCGAAACACTGGCCGTTTAGAAGTAAAGTTCTAGTGGCCATCTGTGGTGTTCATCATCAGCTTCCTTACACCAAATCCTATTTACTGAATGTAAAGTCTTGACTTTATCAATAAATTACCGAAAGCGCCGTACATGTCCCTATAACATTTGAAGAGTTCCCTCGTTTTCTCCAAGATTCCATCATCAGATCCCGACTTAGTGCCAATGGGACCAACTCGGAGTTATACCCTTTCGATTAAAAAAAAATAATTGAAAATCGGTTCACGGTTCTCGGAGATATCGAGTAACACACATACAAAAAAAATAAAAATTAGTTCGAATTGATAACCTCCTCCTTTTTTGGAAGTCTGTTAAAAAGAATATTAAGACACATTTTTTTCAATCAATTTAGAGCTTAAGGCCTAATACCCGAATTCCAAATTTAAACTTTCGTCTTTCCTCTCATTGAAATAGTGTCTGACAGAAGAGTGAGGGAGATGATATCTATACTCTCAAGTCTATCATATAAACCTAATTTTAGAGTTCCTTACCATAGTCGGTAAAAACGGAATCCTTATAAAATCAATGTGTTTTGTTGACAGCAGAATTTGTCAAATTTTATTTTGAATGAGAATAAGAATGATCAGCCAGACGTCATTAATTCAAATATGATTTATTCTTGATCGCGTCGATTTTTTGAAATTTGCATCATAATAAATATGTAGGTTATTTCTACCATTATGTTTCGCATGTTAAGGTAACATGTTAAATATTCTACATTGCCAACTCGTCCACAATGTCAGCTCGTCTATATTCCCATCTGGGTCACAATGCCAACTTGTCCACACACCCAACACGTCCACATTGCTAACTCGTTCATACGCCCAACTCATCTGCATCGCCAACTCCTCTATATTACCAATTCGTCTCCATTGGCAACTCGTCCATATTCCCAATTTGTCCACAATGCCAACTCGACCATATTGCTAACTCGTCCATATACCCAACTCGTCCACAATTCCAACGCGTCCATATTGCTTACTCGTCCACAATGCCAAGTCGTCCACATTACCAACTCGTCCATACACCCAACTTATCTACATTGCCAACTCGTCTTCATTTCCAACTCATCAACAATGCCAACTCGTCCATATTGCTAACTCGTCCACAAATACAACTCGTCCACATTTCCAACTTTTCCATAGGCCCAACTCGTCCACAATTCCAAGTCGTCCACATTTCCAACTCGTCCATATTCCCAACTCGATGATACACCCAACTCGTCTATACAAACTCGTCCTTATTGTCAGCCCGTCTTTATTTTCAACTCATCAATATTCCCAACTCGACGATACACCCAACTCGTCTACAATACCAACTTGTCCTTATTATCAGCTCGTCTTTATTGCCAAATCTTCGATATCACCAACTCGTCCTTATTACCAAGTCGTCTTTATTGCCAACTCGTCCACATTCTCAACTCGTCCACATTTCCAACTCGTCCATTTTAACAACTCATCCATATTACCAATGTAGATACATTCCCAACTTAGCTACATTGTCAAGTAGTCCATATTCTCAACTCGACCACATTTCCCATCCCGTCGACATACAAGCGGAAGGACTAACTTTTTTCTTGTAAAATACTATTTAATTTACTATAACTCATGCCATTTTCCATGGAATTATTTTTTTGATGGACTTAGGTATATAATCATATTTATAATAATCTATCATTTTACTTATTTCAATGACGTTTAAATTCGTTATACTACATTTTTTCTGCTTTGATTTACTATTGTAAAACTCGCCTATAAAAATAATCTATTCTTGAATGACGGTCAGTTTTTTTAGGCTTGCAAGCACCAGTCCAACTCGCACTTAACCGGCTTTTTCCTCCACATTTTTAACAGGTATGCGAAAAAAGTTTCCATATCAACATTTTAAAAAGAAAAACAACCTGGCAAATTAGGTCATTGACATAATAGCCCCCAATAAAAAATACATTTAAAGTTGACAGAATATGGTTACTGTCATTCATTGTCAACAAACTGTAAAATTATTTTTGCATATTCGTAATTTCGTACATGTTTTAAGTGTTGCGGATATTATGTTGCCGACTCAAAAATAATATTTCATCATGCTGAACAACTTACTACAGGTTTGTGAGCAAATCATGCTGATTATTATTTGGTCATCTTATGTCAAAATAGGGATCACAGGTCACGTGGTTAGCGCACAGTAGTTTTTTCAAATCCATTTTTCAGTACTTTTTCAGGAAAAAATTAAAAATCCAAGAGTTTTATGCACCTCTCCAGCATCAGACGAATCTAATGACATATCATTTATCAAAATCGGACCATAACTGTACATCTGATGGGATGTACAAAAATCGGCCTCGCGTAATATATATATAGATACCTAGAAACATTTTCAATGTTAAAACGATTATAGATGTTATCCACTATTTGTTTGTTTCGACGGCGCGGTTGCGCAGTTTGCAGACCCCTGCCTACTGAGCCGGCGGTCCCGGGTTCGAATCCCGGCCGGGGCAAATATTTGTGTGATGAACTCGAATATTTGTTCTTGGGTCATGGATGCTATCTATATAAGTATTTATATATTATGTATATCGTCGTCTAGTACCCATAGTACAAGCTTTGCTTAGTTTGGGACTAGGACGATTTGTGTATGATTGTCCCATAATATTTATTTTTTTATTAACTGTATAGTATTTGTAAAGCCCTACCGCTTCTACGCTTATGGCTTGCATTACAAAATTACAGATACCATGTGGGTATTTTGTTAACCTGTAAAATAGGGAAAGGGATGAAACACAGACCATAGGATGAAACATGCCGTTTTTGCATGTTTTTTGCATGTGACGGAATAGTTATTAGTAGGGAATGCAACCCGGTTATAACCGAAACCGTAAAAACCGGTTTTAACCGGTTATGTTGGTCTAATTGTGTAACCGGGTTTTGGGACTAACAGAACCGGTTACGGTTATTTTTCGGTTATTTCTTCTAATGCTAAATAAGCATACGCTTACTTAAAATTTTCAAAAACACGATCTCTTATTTATCGTTCAGCGTTCATATTTAACTCTAAATGCTGTATTACATGCTAAAAAAAAAAAGCGGTGGAAGCCTAGTGGTTAGGGCATGCGATTTTCAATCCGGAGGTCGTGGGTTCGAACCCGGCCCGTACCAATGAGTTTTTCGGAACTTATGTACGGAATGTCATTTGATATTTACCACTCGCTTTTCGGTGAAGGAAAACATCGTGAGGAAACCACCTAAGCTAAGCCCAATAAGGCCTAGTTTCCCCTCTGGGTTGGAAGGTCAGATGGCAGTCGCTTGCGTAAAAACTAGTGCCTAGGCCACATCTTGGGATTTAGGTAGCCGACCCCGATTGAAAATTCATTCTCAAAAAATGGGACAAAAGGCTAGGAGGATGATGATGCTGTATTACATGCTGAAGTACGTTAACTGGATGTTTAATTAAATAATACGAGTACGGTATGAATGGTATGGTATAGTGCCTCGTCAAGTAATAGTTATTTGTTATACAAGGGGGGAAAGTTGTATTTTACCCGCGAGTGTTTATTTGAAACACGAGCCAGCGAAAGGATCCTATGATTGACCACGAGCGAAGCGAGTGGTTCAAAATAGAATCCTGAGCGTAGCGAGTGTTTCAATACACGAGACGTAAAATAACTTTTCGCCCGAGTATAACACAAAACTTTTCACCTCACTACAGCGAGGAAAAAAGAGTAAGGGTTTGTACTATATCTTTGAAAAATAACTGCAATAATCAACCAATTTGCCATTATTAAAACTAAGGTCTAATTAGCTTTCATGTAGGTATTTTAAACGGGATTTTTCAGAAAATAAGCTCATGTCAAATTTTACTTTAGCTGCGTTGAAACGTTAAAACTCTTTCTCCACATGTGGATAAAAAGCGATTTTCTCAATAGATATCAAACAAACAAACTGGGCTTTCCGAGCTAGTGAGGTGAAAAGATAATTACATTGTATGAACTTACGTAGCTAGTGACTAATAGTCATCAACACACGCAGAAATTACGTTAAAAGTGCCGTCCTTTTTGTTCTCTTAGCATAAATAATAACAAAACAAGCCTTGAACATTTTCGATTGAGAATTTGAGATATTTTATCGTTGCTTGTAATGAATATAAATATACTTAACATTTTTGTGTTAGATATCTGAGTTCTGGGGTGATTTTATTTTGACTCTTGATTTAGGTAATGATAGAAGCTTATTATCCTTTGTTAAAGATATTTAAAATATTAATGAGATGTACGTGTTTTATTTATACCGCTTTTTTCCCAATATTTACGTCATTATTTGTTATTTTAATATTTTTTCGGTTATAGCCGGTTATAACCGGTTATCGGTTATTTTACGATCATAACCGATAGGAAACCCGGATACGATATTTTTCCGGTTATTGCATTCCCTAGTTATTAGCAAAGTTAGTATTTATTTTACCACATTTTTAATTTATTATTGTAAAAATGTATTTATTGCTTATTTTTAATTAAACTGTTGGACTTGAATAAATGACTTGTCTGGATAGTTTATATGGTAATCAATGCTGCCTATATTTGCAAGAATGAGCCTTGTTCTGTTCCACCCTCCATATACATCGAAACTCTTTTCCATCGGATGACCTTTCCTTTGTTCTTGAAAAAGTTCCTAAGACAAACTTATTACGACCTCTTTGCTATTTGAGCAAAATATTTGTGCCACGCTTATACACCACGCGATGTAAATGCATCATGAAACTAAGCCGACCTCCGAATACAAAAGGTAACAAACGACGGGCTTTTTCCTCTAAGATTCGTCTTTTAGTAAAACTTGGCAATTGCATTTGTCATTTTCAAGGCTAGTGATAGTAAATGGGTAATGAAGCATAGTTGGAGCTCGGGGCATGCCATGTCGACCTTGGGCTATCAAGAGGACACGTAATGCTGACTCAGTGGTTAGTCACCGTTTCACCGGTAACCGACATTATACATCCGTGTAGCATACGAGCTACATATAAGTAAGTAAGGAGTGAGCTGGTACCCCGAGTTTTTTTTTTTGTAATGGCATTCCAACACTCCACCATACACCGTTCTGATTTTTTTTGACTCTAGGTATAATATTAATTAAACCTTTCTACATAATTTCACGAGAATCTGTTGAGAAATGCGACATATTGGCGGGAACGACCGCACCGCATCCGAAAATGAAACGAAAACTTTGCGCGCTTGATGGTCAGGTAAATTCCCCTAAATCCCCCCCTTTTAAATTTCTCTAAGTTAAGGGGTCAAATAAGGTGACGAAGAATGCCGTAGAAAACCCATCAAGTTCAATGTTTATCATTTATGACACAGAAAAAGGAAAATATTTTTCAAAGAGGTATGATAAAGTAACGGCTCGACGAAAAAGTCACTGTGGTTGGCCGCCTCAAAGTAGCGTGTTGTGATATGTCAGTCATTATTTAGTGAATTCTACGTTATTTTAGTAATGTAAGTCACAAGTGTTACATAGTCCTTGAAACTCGAATGAGAGTCTCTATGACCGAAACGTAACGCTTTTCCAACCGCTCCATACTCTATGATACCCTGTGAGCCAGCCCCAGGGCTGTTTACTTCCGGAACAGCTTGTAGGTACATTCAGACCGAATTTTGTGGAAAAAGGTCTCTTCCGGTGCGGAACCGGCTTAACGACGTTCACTGTCTCGCTGGAACAGAAGGGCTACCATGTTCGAAATTCAACCGATGTATATTGGCATCTCGCTTACTCAAATATGGTTTGACCACTACTCAACGGTCGAATTTAGAACATAGCCCTACAGGTATTCAGAAAAGTTATCGGGAACGAGACGCCGATGTCATGGTTTTAGGTCACGGAAGGCGGTAGAAATCATCAAAGCGTCCAAATCTCAGGTCCAAATATTGTACCAGAGCAGAAACCGGAATAAAAAGACATAACCCTCTTTTAGATAATACGGTAGTCGGGTAAAAATATTACTTAATCATAGCTAAATAATATAATAGCTAAAGGCGTTCGCGTTTTGGCCCGACAAAAGCGCAAAGACAAATACCAACATACCTCACATCTCAAACAAAAAATATGTTTCGATGGAAACTATAACAAAATAGTTTCCATAGTTTCCTGGTTGAGAATATTTTACAGACTCATTCTTGGCCCTAATCACTACCACACATGCCGCAAAGTGTATACTGCGACTGCATTTCTTGTAGTTCTGGAGGATTTCGGGAGATGGCTTTAGACTATTTCTATTTTATTTTATAGGAGACAGGACGGGTTAAGTGAGACACCGCCAAGTTCAGATCAAAGACAATCTTTATTTTTCTTAAATATAACATGTCAATCTTGACCATAGACTAATACTACATGCCCCTTTTTAAGAAAATAAAATGACAGGTGACGTTTATTAATTTGACAGCTAACCTATATTTACACCAGGCAAACATTAGCTTATATTATACATTATTCAAAATTTCATTTACATTATTTCATTTATATGTCAGTATATTAAAATTAAACAATACAATAAATAACATTCTAGTCAATACATTTATATACATCATTATATCAACATCTGTGAAGTGCAATACATGCGAATTGAATTATATTAGTGGAAACCTCGTCAAATAATTATAAATACATTGTCATATTTTTTAATAAAGTCATAAATCGAATTTGTTCGTTTTCTTTAACAATCTACCTCTTGAACTGTACCGAGGTTCCTGGTTCTGAACAATAGATGTTGACATGCACGGTAAGTTATCATTGTTTACATTTTTATCACTATTATCACTAGATTCTGACTGACATATTATAGATTCATTAATTTGACTATTTTGACTAGAATTAGGACTTGATACATTTTCAATAGAAATACTTGACATAAAGCTTTCACTTTCTGAACTATCTAGACTAGACTGACGACTTGACATTTGACTCTGAAGCAAATACTCTGGTATGTAATAATATGTATGAATATCCTCCTTTTCGACATCTTGACTCTGATTTAAATTACATTTGTTATAATGACTTGACCTCTGACTATGAGACATTGACTTTGACTGACATTTTGTGTCTGTGAATGCTTGACTTGACTGTTCTGACTGTGTGTTTGACATACTTTGACTTAGACTGTTTGACTGACTGACACTGTTGGAGTTAGACTTAACATTACTACTAGGTTTTGACTGTGACTTTGACAAACATGACTTAAATAACTTGATATGTTGAGTATTTCGCCTATAAATTGTTCCATCTAAATTTTTCACTAAATATGACCTAGGAAAATTAGTTTTAGACACAATTGTACCTTTTGTCCATGACACATCATTAGGATTTTTCTTGAAAAAGACTGAATCGTTTGGCTGAAATTCTTGTGGAGGAACACTACTTTTATTATAGTATGTTTCTCTTTTTGAAATGACTTGTGACTTATTTTGAGAGTGTTCTGCAAATGTAATGACTTTAGGCTTTAGATTCTCAGAATGGGTAGGTAACCTTGTTCTGAGTTTTCTAGACATTAGTAATTCTGAAGGTGACTTTAGATTTCCTCTAGGTGTTGTCCTATATTGTAACAAACTTAAGTGAAAATCTGTACCTGAATCTTGACATTTTCTTAACATATTTTTTATTATCTTTACAGATACTTCGGCTAAACCATTAGACCTTGGAAAGTGAGGACTCGACACTATGTGTTCAATATCCCAATCACTAAGGAATTTTTGAAACTCCTGACTATTATATGGTGGACCTCCATCGCTGACCAGTTGCAATGGGATTCCGTGACGAGAAAACATTGACTTCAAATGCTGAATAACAGTTTGACTCCTATGATCTGTATTCAGTTGTGCAATTTCTATATAATTAGAATAATAATCTACTACTAATAGGTATTTTTTGCTATTGTAATCAAATAAATCCGTTGCCAACCTTTGCCATGGTAGGGAAGGTTGATCATGTGACAATAACGTTTCTTTTGTTTTATTTGGACTATATGACATGCAAGTTTCACATTGCCTAACTTTCATTTCTATGTCATGATATATGTTAGGCCAAAATACCAAACCTCGAGCTAAGTTTTTTGTTTTTTCTACCCCCATATGACCTTCATGTAAGATATTTAATATTTCTGAACGCATTGACTTGGGAATAATTACAGACTGACTTTTGAATAAAATATCATCAATGACATGAATTTCATCCCGAATATTCCAATAGGGTAAAGATATAGGATCACATTGAGTTTTATTGTTTGGCCATCCATTTAAAAAATATTCTTGTAATTTTAATAAAGTTATGTCTGATTTAGTATGATCTCTAATTTTTTGTAATTTGTTTTTTGTTATAGCCAAATTGGAAGTTAGAAACTTTACTTGACTAATGACATTACTTTCAAATTCATTGACATCAAATTTTTCTATAGCTGTGTTTGATGATACTGGAGCTCTTGATAGAGTATCAGATACATACATTTCAGTGCCTTTTGTATATGAAACAATCAGATCATATGACTGCAATGCAATCATCATTCTCTGCAGACGAGCTGGCACATCTGACAAGGCTTTTTTAAACAATGTTACTAGCGGCTGATGATCAGTTTCTACTTGTATAGTTTTACCATAAATATATTGATGGAATTTTTTACACCCATACAAAATAGCATATAATTCTTTTTCAATTTGAGCATAATTTTGCTGTGCTTGTTAGCGACTTTGATGCATAAGCAATTGGGTTTTTCCCATGAAATATAACCGCACCTACTGCATCTTTAGAAGAGTCTACTGACATTCTAATCGGTTTATTGACATCATAATGAACTAAAACCGGTGACTGACTAATAAGATTTTTCAATTTTATGAATTCTTTTTCATGATTATCTGTCCATTGCCAGATATTTTGTTTTTTGAGTAGACTTCTAAGCAAATTTGTTTCATTGGCTAAATTTGGTATGTATGAACCTAGATAATTCACCATTCCTAAAAATCGTTGCAAGTCTTTAACATTTTCTGGTCTTGGCATATCGACTATGGCTTCGACTTTAGACTTATCTGCTGAAATGCCATTTTGATTGAAAACATGACCTATATAAGTAATTTCTGTCTTGTTGAACATACATTTGGCTTTATTGAACTTTAAATTGACTTCACGGGCTTTTTTGAAAATATTTTCTAACCTTTCATCATGTTCTTTTTGACTTGATCCAAATACTAAAATATCATCAACAAAAATAAGTACTCCTGGTAATTCTCCGAATAAGTCTGACATTACTTTATGAAAAATTTCTCCACTAGAGTTTATACCGTATGGAAGTCTAAGGAATTTATATCTACCAAATTGTGTGTTGAATGTACATAGTCGACTACTTTCTTCATCTAATTGGATCATCCAATATCCTGAATTTGCATCTAATTTTGAAAATACTGACGCACCTGCTACTTTCGACCTTAAGTCGTCTAGAGTAGGATAAGGAAAATGTGGTCGCTTAATAGCTTTGTTTAGTGGCCTAGGATCTAAACATATTCGTAATTGACCATTAGGTTTCTCTATAGGAACTATTGCATTTACCCAGTCTGTAGGAGTTGTGACTTTTTCTATGACTTGTAACTCTTCCATTCTATCTAGCTCATTTTTAAGTTTTGGATGTAAAGCATAAGGAATTCTTCGGACAGGACAAATTTTAGGCTCAATACTTGTGTCAACATGTAAATGTGCCTTGAAAGGCAGACAACCTAAACCTTCAAATGTATCAGAATAATTTTCCAACAGTGACGTTACTGACCTTTGATTTGTCACTTCAAACAGCCTTTTGACGATGCCCAAGTCTTCACATGTCTTCGCACCCAGTATAGTCGAACATTCACAATCCACAACAATGAACTTGATGTCAGCTTGAGTCCCATTTTCAAGTGTACAAGTCAGTATTACACTACCTAAATTTTTTATTTGTTGGCCTGAAAATGAAAATATGTTATCAAATGATTCTTTGAATGGAATTATCATGTTGTTCTCCTTTTCTAATTTTTTGACAGTATGAATTGAGATGACACTTACTTCAGCGCCAGTGTCAATTCGGCAAGTTAACAGCTGATTTTGACATTTAAGATTTATTTTCCAATTATTATGATTTTGACTAGACTTGACATCATTTATGACAGATTCAATTATAAAATTTTCTTGATTAAAATTATTATGATTATGACTAATATGACTAGAACTAGGGTCTTTTTCCGAACTGTGACTAATTACTGCACTTACTTTTCGACTTAGACAATATTTGGCAAAATGGTTGGGCTTCTGACAGATTGCACAGGTCTTCCCTTGCGCTGGACACTTGTAACGGTGTACCTGCCCACACCTTCTGCACGTCCCACTGCCCGCTTGGCGACTTCCTGATATTGATCTGCTGCGATCCTGGCTCGTTTGTCTTGGTCTTGATGAAGTTGGTCTTGAAATTGATGAATTTCTTTGTCTTGAGTTATGATGCAGTTTTGAAATTGTTTGAATGTGACTCGCTTCTTGATGTTCTTTTATTCTTTTGGATCTTGTGCCGGATAATTCTATTGTTTTAGCTATTGTGACTGCTTCATTAACATCTTTAATAGTGTTATTTTGTAGTAACTTTTCTTTGATGTTTTAATTTTTAAGACCTATTATGAACATCTTGTGCCGGATAATTCTATTGTTTTAGCTATTGTGACTGCTTCATTAACATCTTTAATAGTGTTATTTTGTAGTAACTTTTCTTTGATGTTTTCATTTTTAAGACCTATTATGAACATATCTTGATTCCTTAAGTGTTTCCAATTTACACGTGGCTGCTAGGTTATTTAGGCATGTGACGTATTCGTCTAATGATTCCTCTTTTTGATATCTTGTGAAAAAATTATACCTTTCTACTGTTGTGCTTCTACAAGCGTTGAATTTTTCATCAAATTTTGACAAAATTGAATTAACGGTTTCTTCGGATCGTTGCAAGTTGAATGAGTCATATACTTCCAGTCCTTCATCACCTATCGCATTTAGCAATATAGCGATTTGCTTCTTTTCTGGCAGCTTCTCCAGGTCGTTTGCTTCGCAGTATATTTCATATTTCTGCTTCCATCTTCTCCATTTCTCAGCATTTGCACATTCCGAACCTCCGCCATTTTGAACGTTGAGCTGTAACGGCTTGAGACTGTTGGCCAAAATTACATTTTGTGACTTTTCGGTCGTCGACATTGTTTTTCACTTCTTATTTCGTTTTCACTTCTGACACCATGCATTTCTTGTAGTTCTGGAGGATTTCGGGAGATGGCTTTAGACTATTTCTATTTTATTTTATAGGAGACAGGACGGGTTAAGTGAGACACCGCCAAGTTCAGATCAAAGACAATCTTTATTTTTCTTAAATATAACATGTCAATCTTGACCATAGACTAATACTACAGCGACAAAGTAAAATGTTTAAATAAGACAGTAGAGTACAAAAACGTACATTATGTAGGCAAGGCGTGTTACTACATGTAATAACCAGCCTCAGCCAACATGAAAAATGTTGTATTTCAACCTCAACGCGGCTACAAAAGCAATATTACCTCATAACACCGTAATTCAAAAAGTTTATTAAACAGGCTTTCTTCGTCCATACAATCCGCTGTATAACGGTACCGCGTTCATACCCGGTAGTTACCCCTTGCCTTGAAACGGTACGTAATTTCGGTACGGAATGAGTGAAACAATATTTTAAATACAGATGAAATAGATACAGAGAATCTACTTCCCTTATTCCGGAAACTTCCACTTACAACTACGCACTTAATTTAATGAGAAGTGGAGAATTATAGTCACTTGTAGTCACTTGTATTTGTATTACAACGACAGTTAAAGGAAGTGTCCCAGATAAAACGTGTGTACTTGGTATCACTATGCGGTAAACTGAAAGTAATTAACTGTAATCGAGTTCAATAAGGCAAATAACGACCATTAAACATGTTCCTGTTTTGCAAACACTTAAAAGCGCTGTCACACACACACACACACACACACACACACACACACACACACACACACACAGGCACGCCCGCACACACACACACACACAGGCACGCCCGCACGCACCCACGCAGGCACAAAGTGCGACTCACTTGTAGTGAGGATTAACCAGCCCTGATATATCAAGTCATTTCATACATATAAAGAAAACTGTTTCCGTACTCATTATATTTTCAAATGACTAAGTGCAAAGTGACAAATTCTCATTTGATCAATGATATACTTAGGTTATTGGTATTTAAAAAAACTAAGCGGCTTGCTGAACATTTTTATAAATATTTCGGAAGTCTGGTGGTGGAATGTCAAAAGTACGTACGGAGTGTTCATCATCATCATCATCATATCAGCCTATAGACGTCCACTGCTGGACAAAGGCCTCCCCCAAAGTTCTCCACAACGATCGATCTTGCGCCGCAATCATCCAATTTCTACCCGCGATCTTAACCAGGTGGTAGGTCCACCTTGTTGGAGGCCTTCCAACGCTGCGTCTTCCGGTCCGCGGTCGCCACTCAAGAACCTTTCTGCCCCAACGGCCATCGATTCTACGAGCAATGTGCCCCGCCCACTGCCACTTAAGTTTGGCGACTGTCTGAGCTATATCTACAACCTTGGTTCTCTTGCGTATCTCATCATTTCGAATTCGATCCCGCAAGGAAATTCCGAGCATAGCTCGCTCCATTGCCCTTTGAGTAACTGTGAGCCTTCTTATGAGGCCCATTGTAAGCGGAGTGTTGCGTCGAAGTAAAATTTCCAATGTCGACATTTCGTCCAGATTGCCAGAGGTCCACACGTTAGGTACAGCGCCTACAGCGTCTAAGTTGTGCCACGTCTAGTGACGTGCCGTTTCCGAAAATTTCAGGGACCTTTCCTCATTTCCTATACAAAATTAAGATGAATGTTCTCTGAAACTTTCGGAAGTCTCTAGCCACGTCTAAGTCTCGCACGGTCCAAAATCATGGAATGTCTAAGTTGTAAAATGTCCAATCTTTAGTACGCTGAAATCTATCGATCATGCATCGGGTTTGACATCTTCTCTGATAGTTATTACGCCCTCAAGTTAAATATTTTTTAGTTTTTGCGGAAAAAAACATTAATATGTAGAAGTGTACTTTCTGTGTGTCTTTTCTTTATCTGTGTCGCAGGTGAATATAGGTCAATTTGGCCGTTCTGACAATAGAGTTCATCGCGAGGGCGAAGGGAATTCGAGTCTTCTGTCTTTTCATTTCGAGCGGAGTGGTCGCATTATTGTGCTTACCGAAACCGGCTAGCATGATTCCGATCTCGTAAGTATATATGTATATATGAAATTATAATAAATGTATAAATTTATATTGAAATAAATCAATGTAAACGGATTATACTGCGTATATTAATTATTTGAGCCTCCCTGACGTTTCAGTTGCTTATGTAAAAGTAGTATGTAGAATATTTGTTTAAAAATATATCCTAGTAATAAGGCAATCTGGGAGTTTTCTTTCAGAGACGGGCAATGTTTGTCGCCTGAAAAATAGTTGGGTGTAACAGCTATGCTACAGACTTTCCACACACGCTTTCCACACGCACGACACACTTTCCAGTCAATACCGTGGGAGCAAGACATGTGACATGTGCTAGCCCTGCTGCACTAAGGATACAGCGACGTCATGCTAGTCCGCAGAGATTTAAAGAGATAGCTTATGGGCACTTTCAAGAGATGCTCCATGTATAAGATAATGCAGCTGTCGAGATAAATGTTGTAGAAGCTTTAAGAGTCTTATGTTATGTTGTTTGAGGGGGTAGGACGACTGTGAAATAGAATTAATACAAACAGACAGATTTCAGATTTGAACTGCAATCGAGCTGCGAAATAGCAGTTTTATTCAGTTGAAGCACGTTGAAGTAACCGCATCAGAACTGCCCTTAGACTGCGAGTTCAAATGCTGTCCGTCTGTACCGGTCCTAAGGTAGAACACTAAGGATAGAGAGAAACACCATGCTAGCCCACAGAGATTTATAGAGATGCTTATGAGCACTTTCAAGAGATGTTCCGCAATGATTAATGGACGGTACTCGTACATAAGATTAATGCAGTTGTTGAGATTAATGTTGTAGAAGCCTTCCGAGTGTAGGGAATCCCGTGTCGGTGTGACTGTGAAATAGAAAGGACTTTTCTAAACACAAGTTAGTCATCCAGTTGTCGTAGGCATGGTTTGAGTCGGCTATAAAAGCTTGTCCGAAAATGCCATTTGTGACAGAAACTTATTTTTATTGTAGCATGTGAACGTAAACATTTTCTTATGTCTATAAATGTATGAAACATGTAATGTCTCTTTATTTTTAATGCAGGTACACAACACTTTCTTCCAGGTTACTCATAAAAAAAATTCTTTGTGCGTTGATTTTTGTATCAATAGTTCATTTTCTTATGTGTTTTTTCCCACGCCCATGATGAAATTCCCAGCATTTTTCGCAATCATTAAGACGTCACATTCCGTGAATCTGCGCAGCACCCGATCTGGCAGGATAACAAGCCAGGAAGGCTAGTTACACAATGTCACAAAAATGAATAATTCATAGAACCTCGCTTTGTGCGTCGACATTTTGACTAACGACTTGCCCCGACGGTGTCGGGTTTCGTAAGGAAAAGGCTTTGTATTATATTTTTAAGTTGGTACAATTGGGACACCATGACCGTTTTGAAAGGAATGTCTCCCGTGACGAAAGAGGGAATCTTCAGCCCTTTTTTGTAGTTCCCTGCGGAAGAAAAGGAGGGTTATGTTTTTCGAGTGAGCAATATCTTTTTTCGGGCCTAAAATGCAAACTACATAGTCTCTTATGGCTCCTTATCCGTACAAAAATGCTGATTGTTTTAGACATTTTTCTCTATGATCCAACATGTTTCCTAACATATTATCGATGTGACTACCTAGAACAGAGCTATTGCGATTTATAGGTATTTTTGAAATCTACAGTTTGAATTTTTCATTGATATTTTTTGTTTTAAAAATTACTCGAAATTTACAAAATTTACCTAGAAAATTGTTTTTCTCCACTAATTTTAGACTAAGAGCGAGCTACGTGACAAGAGAGCTACGTTTATTACCTAGAACTCAGGGAAAAGTATTATTCACTTCATAAAGTTGGTTGAAATTATCAATATCCTTGTCATATAATGAAAAAAAATTTTTTTTAATGGCCTCTAATGGCTCGAATAGCAAAAATGAATACGTTTCTGATATATAAGTTATGCCGTGTTATTGCTTTTCGAATGGCACCCTCCCTGTTAGGTACTAGATCCTATATTTTTTTTCTGAGCGAGCAGAGTGCTTTCGTTTCAGTTTGACTAGAGGTACATCTGAAAACTTTGCATATAGGTTCAATAAGTATATACATAGAATGTTTTTGCTGAATAAGCTATTGGATTTTTTGTCAAATGGCAGAGATAATATAGGGGTTGAATACGTAAAATATTATAAATTGCAGCCATTTCAATAAATGTTCGCAAGGTCTAGTTGTTTTCGGTACCTTGTAGCTTTTTTTTTGTAGCTACCTTGTTGACTAAATGTTGCCGGAAACGTAGGGACGAAGGTTCGAGTCCTGCTTACGTCATATCACATTTTTCTCTCATAATTTGCCTTTGTGTCAATATTTATAAAAAATGAGGTGTTGATTACATTAAAAATAGAATTGATATAAAGATTCTATTCAAACAATGGTTGACTGCTACAGTCTGACCAAAAAAAGTTGAAATCAAAAAGTGGCAATACTGCAGTGTCGTCTCTGTTTTCTTAGATTGCTTAGAAAGGGACACCGGACCGGACCGGGGTTGCCATTATTTAATTTCTAGTCTTTTTGGTCAGACTGTACAGAATGCCTTGATACATTTACTTACCTACTTTAATATATATTGAGCAATAAATATAAATAAGCATGTAGGTATAAAACATAAGTTTTGACTCTAGGGACTAGAAAGCTGAAACGTTGCATAGATTTCCTTTTATGATGTAAAAATAAGGACGGGTTCTTGAAAATCCCCGCGGAAGCGATGCCACGAGGCAAAGACAAATATTATCCGTATCAAAGCAGACTATTTATTTACAATATTTTATTTAGTTTCATATGGTTTCATATGTCTGTCTGTATATCCTATAACTTACTTTGGATGTTCTGCTATCTATGAGCTGTAGATAGGGTTGCCGGGTCGCCAAACCTAATAGCCGGACACAGACCAGCCAGTTTGGCCGGGCATTTGGGTAAAAAGGCCTCGCGGTCACCCTACATTATTGCGGATTTTGTGTCTCAGTGTTTATGGTACGACGAAAAATTTACGTACTGTAAAAAGCCAGACAAGCCGGACACAGTTTATTTTCGCCGGACACACAATCACAATTTAAAAAAATCCAATTCAGATGGGCAGCGTTCAAAAAGCTGCGGAATATCGTCCTAAGCACCACAAAGGTTTTTAACCAATGTGTGTTGCCAGTGATGACATAACGGCACTGACGTGGTCGCTCACAATGAGCCTCTAAGAGAAGTCTCAGTTACTCAAAGGGCACTGGGATTGAGCTATACTCGGAGTTTCCTTGCGGGATCGAATCCGAAATAAGATACGCAAGAGAACCCAGCCTCTCGCCAAACTTAAATGGCAGTGGGCGGGGCACATTGAATCACATCGTAGAACCAGAAAGGTGACCGCGGACCGGAAGGCGCGCGCGTGGTAAGGACACCAACGGTGGACCAACGACCTGATTAGGATCGCGGGTAGAAATTGGGTAAGGGTGGCGCAAGATCGATCGTTGTGGAGAACTTTGGGGAGGCCTTTGTCCAGCAGTAGACACCTATCGGCTGATATGATGAAGATGACGTTTTAAACCCCTAAGCCATTAAAAAAAATTACTCAACCATAAAATTATATATCGATTAACAATTCTACACAAAAAATCGTGTAAATCGGATGCAAAGTGCGACCTCTAGGAACAGCCGGAAATCCGGACAGCCGGAAATTCGCTCGCTCGGTTGACGTTGCCGTTGTGGTCGGACATTGCACATACGGCGACTTAATACTCGTACAAACAAACATGATATGTTTTCAGATATTATACGGGGTTGTTTGTGGGCGAAAGAGGACGGTATTCGGTATGGTAATTTAATTTTAACTTTTTTGCAATTCACATGAATTAGAGGTCGAGAGTGCAACCTTCCGCCCATAAAAATTACCATCCTGGCTATATTACAAGCCGAAAATTCTCGTAGTATTCTCGGAATATACCATAATTTACCTTATTTTTTATTTACCTTGTTTTATTTTTATGAAATAACTAATGATAATATACACATTTCATGGCATATTTTTATTAGTTACACTTTATTCAAATTGCATTTCTTTTATCTGAAAAGAAAATGGGCGGGATGACTAGTAAACATCCTAGAACGCTTCGCAGTAACATCGATGAAAAAGAGACTGATGATGCAGTGGGACACGAATTCAGGCTAAATAAAAAATAAAATAATCTTATAAGGGTTAAATTAATTAATTTTTAATCAATTAATTTATTATTAAGTATTTTTAATTAATTAGCAACGGAGCCGCGCCGTTATATCGCCTAAATTTAACTGGTTTTAAGTCTTGTTTATATGTATTTTTGTAGTTTACAGTGCCTTGGTTTTATAACTGTAATGCTGTGTAACTTATTTGAATAAAAGATAAATTAGACTGTAATTGAGTGAGTCAAGTAAGTATGAAATTAACATACACATAGCTGTATTCATAATTCCTAATATTCGTCATAGCCTAAATATACCTAATACGTTATATTAAGATAATTCATTCAGTTCAGTTCATTTCTAGTCTTCCTTTCAGTATAAAAAGAACTTGTAAATGCTCCAACAAGAAATCAACTGTTTGCTTCCCCAAACTCCTATCTATCACGCACATATTATCGCAAAAGCACCCTTTTCATGAAGAAAACAAAATCTACATTTTCATCTAAGGATTGTAGCAGACGCGTGTATTCGAAGTAAACACTGAAAATGAAGCTTCATTGCTCAAGACGAGAAGGTAGTGTAATGTTAGCGTTATGTAGGCGTTTATCACGTATTCGTTCTGTGGTAGTAAAGCTTGAGACGGCTTCGTCTCCCGGCGTCGCCATGGCAACATCGATTGTGGCGCATCCTGCACACCAGAGGCTAAAGGTATGGACACACCTCTGGGCCTATGATAGTCGCGTTAATCACGCGATAAAGCATCCGTCTCTCGTATTCCCATAATATTATTCAAAAAGCGACGAATGTTACGTCATTTATTTATCGCAACCATGCCAAAAGCAATTTTTCTGCACGATCTGGGATGTGCTCCTTTTTTACATATAACAATACAATACAACAATACTTTATTGCACACCAAAAAAGTTTACAAAAGGAAACAAGATAAATACAATTTATAAATAACGGTAGACAACAGGCACACAACGGCAGACAGGTATATAACCTTGTTTCTAAATAGTATTTACGAATATATGGACAGAACTCGCTTGTTAGATTCTAGTAAATGAAAAAGCATTAATAATTTAATTAATAGCAAGCTTTTAAAGACATATTATACATACAAGTACCTAGATTTTTCTGCACGATCTGGGATGTGTCCCTTTTTTACATATAACCTTTTTTCTAAATAGCATTTACGAATATATGGACAGAACTCGCTTGTTAGATTCTAGTAAATGAAAAAGCATTAATAATTTAATTAATAGCATGCTTTTAAAGACATATAATACATACAAGTACCTAGATAAAGTACATGCTATGTATCGTTTTTGGTGTGGAATAATCTTGGAAAATTTCTTTAGTAGCAATAAAAAAACCTGCCAGAAGCATGTTGGGCCACGCTCGGTGAAGGGTTCCGTAGTTGCCCATCCTTCACAATAGACAAAAATTACGAGAAAGATTTCAAGCTCTATAAAAAGGTCGTAAACGCCAAAGTAACAGTAATTACCTATTTATTACCTTCTGGAAGTAATCGATTATACGCGCCAGATCTCGTGAGATGTTTTAATATAGTATAGCACTTAACCAATACGTGTAACGTTCGAAGTGTAGGGACACCGCGCGGCAGTTAAGTCTTTTTAAAGAAAATTATGATTTTTTGCGATAACTCAAAAACGGCTCGACCGATTTTATTTCAATATAGTTTTCATTGAAAGTACTTATAAGGCCTCTTTTTCATGAATTTTGCCATAATTTTTTGACGCATGGTTGAAAAGTTAGAGGAGGGGGGGGCGCTATTTTTTTTGTTTTCGGAGCGATTATTTACAAAACTGCTGACTTTAGCAAAAAATAATGTTGGTAGACCCCTATTGTTTTTAAAAGACCTATTGAACGACACCACATACACTAGTGTTAGAACGAAAAAGATCACCCCCACTTTAAGTGCAGGTACGAGAGGTACCCGAAAAAAAAAAATTTTTTTAGTTTTTATTTTACCGTTTTGTCGGCGTGATATACTCATACCAAATTTCAGACGGACAGACAGACGGACAGATGGACATGGCGAAACTATAAGGGTTCCTAGTTGACCACGGAACCCTAAAAATGGTACTCTATCGTCCTGAAGTGGACAAGCCGTTAGGACTCGGATTCTATGGATGCCACGCCACTTCTGTGCCCTTACTATGAGTTTACAGTAACCGTACACGCTAGCCACTACGTAAAAGGTTTGTATAGAGAATAGTAGTTCTACAAAGGAACCGGTAGGGGCGCTGTACTATTCTTCATGCAATTTTTTTCGTTCTCGCTAACCACTACGGCGAATCATCGTAACAAACAGAAATATCAAATAAAATAGGCTCAACTACAACTCAATATTTTTGTGCGCGAGTGTCCGACTGTACAATGTACATGCCCTCTTTGGGGTGAGGGTTAAGAACAATTATACCAAAATTAGCATGTTTTCATATTCCTGAGTATATATGTGTAGTGTGTACCTCCCTTTATAATCTCGCAGAACGGAAAGGACGTAACTTCATAGAAATTTGTTTGAAACAGGTGCCCTTATGTACTGGGAAGGCAATAAGCCGGGCACTTTCCGGGATACATTAAGCATTCTGTGACCACCTGCTGCGTTTAATGGCAAAGTGAATATCTATTACTTGCAGAGTCGTGTGCAACAGACTTGCATTGGCAATGAACACTCAATTTTACTATTCTCTGTCAGTTATTAAGGATGGAGAAGACTTAAAATATTGGAGGAAAAATGGAATTACTTAGCTGAAAATTATGAAGGATTGGAGACGGAATATTGTATGGCCACCTTATACGACATGATGACGCTTTTATAAATAAAAGAATATAAAGAAAAGAAAGGTTGAAACCACATACTTCATCAGGTACTCCGACAAGAGTTTGACTCTTGAATTTATGATGATATCAGTTATTATCCGTTGACTACCTCTTTTAACGAAGGGAAATTGTGAAAAAAATGCAATGCGCCCTTCATTTTCTAAGTTTATCAAGCTATCGATTTTGATATTTTATCGAATGATTACAAATGGAAGTATATTACAATCTATGTAGATATTTTTTAAATAACGAGTGGGTATACCGGCTGCTTTGAGTGTGCCATGTGCACTCCATCCATGAGTTATATACTTTTTTAGTGTATTTATTCCTTAAACACATTATTATCCTTAACTGAGACAGTAAAGATAAACTAGATCCTAAAACCTAACTCAGGAACCCATGAAGCTTTTATGAGATAATGATTCAATTTACAATTCACAAATGGCTATCTGCCGTCGGCATGGCAACATCGATTGCGGTGCATATTGCTACACAACTAATAAACGCCGTGTAGCGCTCGGCGCCCACCGCTAATATATTTACTGGCAAGCCATTAAAACATTCAATCAAAAAGCCGAGGCAGGAATGCCTTACTTTTTCTTCTAGAACAGTGGGATATGCAAACTCCTTAACGAGTTAGTTCCAATATTAAATGTTACATTACACCTAGCCCCATAGTTTAAATGCATATATTAAGACTACGAGTAAAATAGTGGTTCTGCCCAGCTCTTTGAAACCATATCTATCTATCTAGTTCTAGTAAGTACAGTCAACCAATTTGATTTCCAGGCCGCTATAGAACCTTGTCACAATGAGAATGATTATGAGATCTCAAGCAGCTTTCATATTGGCATTCACTGTGACAAGGTACGAAATGGCCTAGGAATCAAATTAGTTGACTGTACATTGACACTGAGATACGAGCTCTTAAGTAGGTATTTGTTACTTACAGAGTTTTGATTGTCAACAGACAGATACAACCAGTGAACGCTGGATACAACAGATACATTTTGTGTACTTACCTAAAGGTTCGTCGTGGGACATCTTTAATGATAAAAACTGTTTAAGCTTACGTAAAAGATGACAGAAAAGGCCCGATATGTTTCGAACTCATTTATGGAGCTCTTCATCAGGGGCAGCTATCCGTGCTGCTACGTGACTCGCGGCCCAATGTCGGGCCGTTCTTGAAAACTTTTACGTGAGTTTAAGCCGTTTTATAAAGTGTACCCCTTATTTATATATAGTTATTTATTTTCCCTATTTACCTATAACACAGAACCTATAGCTGCATCTACGGTTGTCATGGAAACAAGATTGCATCGTGCACTAATAAGATAATAAGCGCTGCATGTCGGCGGCATTCTGCGGCCGCTGCTAATATACTTGTGGCGTTTACGCGTCTGGGTCTGGGAATCTATTATGCAGGCAGGAGCTAAATTATTCGACGTGACTAGTGACATCTTCCTGAGATATGTCTCTAGCGATGTGCTCTATTTGAAGTAAGTAGCGATGTGCTCTTTTTGTCGTTCTTATTCTCATTTAGAGAAAAAGTATTAGTTTAGTTTGTAAGATTCCAGGGACCCAGTTATCGAGATATGACAACAGAAAGCCGGATTTCAACATTTCTTATTTGTGACTTATTTTGTTTCCTAACGTCGTATTTTTTATATATATTTTTAAATCACTGTAACATAAGCGATTACGTTGCTAAATTTGTACCTGTAACCATAAAGTTAATCGTTTTAAAGAAATTATTTCAATAAAGTAATTTTTTTTCTATAAAATAAAGGCATATCCACCTCGGATATCAATTGATCGCATTCATAGTATGAATGCGATATGAATTTCATACAACGCCGTCTCCCACGCGGCGCCTGCCGCGCAATATAAAAATATCCAGAGGTCGCCTTGCTCGTAAATATCTGGCAGGCGTCATAGGGCATCAAGCAGAAAAATATGTATAGTTATATTTTTGATATTATAGCTATATTTATATTTATGATTCTACTGTAGATAGTATTTTATTAGTTACGACATTTTTAAAGCAAATGCTCTCTGTTTTTTTTAATTCGTATTTTACCCAATTCTATAATCAGTAGAATTAGATAAGGTAAACTTTAAACGCACAGAACAGTACTGTCTTAACAGTAACTCAGGCAGAACTCCATTCAGCTATTAACTATAGCTGAATGGAACTCGCTCCCATCGTGTGTGTCCCGAGAAAATTATAATTTACGTCTCTTCGATGCAAGTTTGAATACGCTATTGCCGAACGAGCTATATCCTATCGAATCCGTAGTCACTTACCATCATGTGATACTGAGGTCAATCGCCGGTTAGTTAGTGAATAAATAAAAGTAAAACATTTTCTTAAAAGCGTCTGTATTACATACAACTCATTGGATGTCTTTTGCGCTACTTAGCCGAGGTGACTGCTTTAAGTCTCAGCAACATATTTATGACACCGAATAAGGCATCATCATGGCAATTGTAAAAATATGTAAATTTCAGCGATCTTAACTTTCCTAATAACTTTTTATGAAAAACATCGTCCAAATCGGTCGAAGCAATTTAAAATGTCCATACGATATTCCGTTTATCGTCTGGTCGCAACCCTGCGAAAACAGCGAAACTATAGTAGGTAAGTACCATAAGTAGGTACCATAAGTTAACGTAGACGTACTCTCTAGCGACAGCGTAAACGATTAGTATGGAGAACAGCCCGTCTAGCACAACTATGCATCGCGACTCTTGTCGCGCGACATAGCGCTACCTGTCACTCTCTCACATTACTGTACAGAAAGAGACGGGTAATTATCTCGCGCGAGAAATAGTCGCGTATGGCAGTTATGCTAGAGGTGACAGCGCTCCAAGCGGTTACTTTGTAAAACTACAACTCTCCATATAAATCGTTTACACAATCACTAGCGACTACGGTCACTGTAAACTTATGGTAAGGGTACAGAAGGAACCATTTCTTAAGTGTGCTATAGATACATTTATTTGTATATTGTTAATTGCGTTTAGTCGTAAGGCGTGATGCTCGATATCAGCCGATGGCAGCCATTTCGTGTTCGGGAACAATGAATTTTCAAACCGAAATTGGGTCAGTGCCGTTTCGATACTTTGTGATTCATAATTATGAGAAGTTTGTTTGTAATTTGATGGTTAATACGACACTAAGAGATGGGTATACCTTTGTTATGGATTATGATATATGATGATTCAAAACTTTTAGACGATACTAAGTATATACGATATTGATCTTAAGGTCGCATCAAGATATCGCAGCGCTTCGTTAATGGAATCAGAAATATGCACAACTTGCGATGGACCGACCAAGTCAAGACTAAACTCAATGGTCCACTCCACGAATGCACAAGAAGAGCAACAGTACGAGAGGAATGGCGACGGATTGTAAAGTTTGCTACCAATCCTGATGTGACGACCACGACCACTCTGCCAAGAGTGTGACGACAAAGAAGAAGAAGAAGAATAACGAGTAATGGATGAAATTAAAAAAATCTTTAAGTAAGAACCCCTCCATCTCCCTTCATTCCTAGAACACAATTACAGACTTTTCTATAGATTAAAATAATAAAAAACTTGAAAACGTTTTTCCCGCTTTGTACGGATATCGTACGGTAACCTTACCGGGGTGATAATTTTTATAATATTAGATTTTTCGCACTTTATCGATATGAGCATACCCCGGGTTTTTCGATGCACGAATGAATTCAGTAGGCGTCAAAACATTTATGCACCGAAACCCCCGGGATATGATTATGAGTGTTGTAATTCTCTTTATCGAACCGAATTACATCCACCCACCCTTTCAATCTTCTCTGATCTATCCAGCTATCAGATATATCGCAGCATATAAGGCGTTCATAAATATCGGAACACGACTCTTCTCTGATCTGATGGGCCGTCAGTGATGGCGACTGTACTATTGTTTCATAAAAAGAAACTTTGTCTTTCGTTTTAAAGGTCGGGTCTGACGACTACGCAATAAAACATGACAAAGGGTTCTCTTAATGATTGTCGCAAAAGCTGTTTATGTTTTTTTTGTGCAAAATGCGATACGTGTAAATTTGTCGTGGGCTGTGCTGACACGAGTGAGATGAATGCATAACACAAGCAGAAATTAAATGAAATAATTGATTCAGTAAGTCGGCCACAAGGGCACTTTTACAAGTCAGGGGCCCAATTCGAGAATGCCGTTTGAGATATCTCCAAACGTCAAATCTCCATTAGATAACAGTTATATCGCCATTGAACTGTCATTTAAATGCGATGAGCTTAAAAGTGACATATCTCATCTCAATTTTGGAAATACGAAGGCGATAATGATTGTCAAAAATGTTATTCATGTATATAAATTTCTGTTTTGAACGAAACGTAACGGACCAATTTCACGTACTATGCGGTCAATTTAAAGTATGCGCCTGTTATGTATGCCTTCACATACAAAGGAAACGAAAATTTTGCGCGTCCGAATTGACGAAGTTGCGATGTTCAGTGATATCGTCACTTGTCAAGTAGGCACACGTCAAAAGTGACAGATGGCGATGAAAAGGAGAGATCTCCATTATATCTCTAAAATTGGTCGAATACCCCCCCAGATTATGAATCGACCGGCATTTCCCAAGAGGAGACCGCTGTTGAGAAGAAAGCCAAAAGACAGTAAGTAATTTTTCTGTAATGAGACTTAAGACAATCAATTACATTTATGGTATAACTAAATATAGTCCAAAAGGGTATTTTCAGTCCACGCCATATTGATTTTATTAGCACCGACATTTTTGATAACGGTCGTTGGAAGTCAGTGAATGCCACTTATGTAAATAAAGAGGAAACAGGACTAAATAACTACTAGCAAATTTTAAGTAATTTTTGCATAGTAAAGCCAAAACCATCCACAGTGATAAAAGTCAAGTTTATTTGAATAAAATTCAGTATTTATATTTGACAAGAAGAACGAAGGATTGAGCAGCATTGCGGTAAACAATATTTTGAATTTGGTTGATGACAAAACCTTGACAAATAGCTACTGACGTTTAATAATGCAAATATATGACGTATATGCACATTATTGCCTTATGAAAGCTGTTTGTTGGGGAGGACTGACGCTTGTTAGGCTGCACCTACATTGGTAATTGAACAAGTGCACGTTGGTGTGTAGGTTGTTTGCTGTAAGTATCTGAGAGTGATCCCATCTTGCTACCAGTGCTTAAATCAACGCGCAGCATTTGTGTGTCTGCCTGCTTAATTATACGAGAAACAGGAAACCTATACTTCGACAAAATGATAAAACTCGAATCCCACAGTCCACAACAAAGGCGATTATAATGAGAGAGCTCGAGTGAACTAAGTTCTCGCTCCGCATGTAAATCCCCGATAGACTAGTTCAAGGGTTGCCAAACTTTCGCAGTTCGTGGTGTACTTAGCGTAGAAGCACCAATGCGGTGGCTTTATGCAGCTGCCAGCGGCGCTATCTCTGAAATAAAGGGAGTTTTAACCAGGTCTAGATGGCGCCACATAATGAATGACTCGCCCGGTAAAACCGGCCTGTAGAATAAACCAGAGCGCCTCACGATGTTTCTACAACGTTACAGTTTAGGAACCTCGTAGTCCAGTTATATCCCTGCAAATTGCTGCATCTGCGGTTTCAGCTTCAGAGTATCTACATTGTTCGTTAGTTATGGTGTAAAATTAGTGATATTTACTTAGTAGGTACGGTACGATAATTCAAATTGAAAATATCCTCTTTTTTGGAACACACCAAGAGAGGACAATATAAAAGTCATGTGTCATATGACTACGATGTACCTACAGGCTGACAACGTAAGGTAGGCATTGTGTTCCTTCACCAAAACATAACAATAACCAAAATAACCATACAATCTCTCTATGGAGAAAATTATAAAACTCCTAAAGGCGACTTTAACAGGCCCTGAAGAAAGTTCCGTTCTGCATGTAAATTTTCCGATAATAGACGCGCGGACGACGACGATTGCGAGTGTTAGGGTCCCGTACGGTGTGTTAGCGGGTTCCGCCTTATACAATTTTTATAATTCCTTACAAATGGCTGCTGTCTTTTGAAGGCGTGGCGGGGAGGTAAATGTTCTAACACAACCGTCGCAAGATACAGGAACAGGATTACAAAGAGAACAAAGCTACAATTCCCTAATATGCTACACGTAAAACCTTCCATAGAGTTTAATACTTTCTGAACACCACAGTAAAAGCAATTTTAATGAGCGACCTCCTGAACAAAGTTCTGCCCTGTATGTAAATCCCCGGTAACAGACTAGGTGTTTCCTTTAAAAAAATGGCTGCTGTGGTTCTAGCAGCTGGAACACATGTGTTGTGGAAGTGTGGCGGGGAGGCGTTAACGTGTTTTCTATACAATATCAGTCGTAGCGAACTCGCTGCGTGATCGCCTTCATACAAAAATCATTTGCAACTAGTAACTGCGATAATGAGATGAGATGAGATAATTTATTCAGTAAGTAGGCCACAAGGGCACTTTAGAGACGGCTGTTGAGAATAAAACCAAAAGAAACTCAACAGTAAGATTCTTTTCGTAAATCCCTTCATAGTATAAAAAAAAATCGCTTGCTCGCCTGCTGTCTATCTGTCTGTCCGTATGTATGCTTAGATCTTTAAAACTACGCAACGGATTTTGATGCGGTTTTTTTAAATATAGAGAGATAGAGTGATTCAAGAGGAAGTTTTATATGTATAATACATGCATAGTATATTTTAGTATCAACATTGCACCCGTGCGAAGCCGGGGCGGGTCGCTAGTCATACGTAAAGATAAGGCCTTTAATGTCCTAACACGACTTACACCACTAATGCAACATACAGGAACAGGTATAAATACAATGGTGTCAGCCTGAGTGTGTAATATGCTACACGTAAAACCCTCTTTCTGAACACCACAGGAATAGTACATTACTGCAGAGGCCGCGAAGTAGGAAATTGCTGTCCGAGTAGTAATAGATGGCCGAGTGATAACGAGGCCATCTAGAGATACGAGGCCGACAATCCCTGTTCGCGCCGAGGCTTGTATAGTGCTTTTCTCAAATAAATCCAAGGAAATAACACAAATATTCAACTTACTCATATATTTTTACTATTCCCGCCAACTTTTTACTTATTTCAAAATTTATTTTTTTAAGCTGATCGGGTTAATGTTTTTGCCACGTTAATGTTAAGATGGTTCTATTTATTAAAAAATTACAACACCTTATTAATTAGATATTGTTATATTTTTTTACAATAAACGTGATTCCTTGTTTATTTTGTTTAATATCTGTTTTAATCTAAATACATATAAGAAATAAAACGTAAATATACATGCACAAACTACGTTTTTTTTTATTGGCAGTATGCCATAGATTATCAATAAAAGAAAGAAACCCTACTGAAACAAAAGACAATCTCTTTGTTGGCCACGGCCAATAATGTTATATGAAATTCCTTTATTGACCTCTAATTTGAAATTAGAACAAATCTTCAACAATTGCTATAAAAAGGTGTATTTCGCGTTCTATTACCACGATCATAAGAACGACATTTCCTTGGATGTTTGAGAAAAAGCTATTTTAATGAACGCCCTCTGAACATAGTTCTGCTCTGTATGTAAATGCCCCGATAACAGACTAGGTATTTCCTCACAAATAGCTGCTGTGGTCCTGGCATCTGTGCCAGTACATGTGTGGTGAATGTCTGGCGTCGTCGTTTAATGCCCCAACAAACACAACTCAGGGTATAGGTAGTTAGAGTTACCTCTACGTTTACAACTGAGGCTAGGTGCTACCGTTTCATTGTTCAGTCTACGACATGTACATTTACAGCGCAAGTCTGAGAAAGTTGCAAATAAATAAAATCCTTACATATTGATCCTCATTGTGAAATTTTCTATAAATATACCGTGCCTACGCTGCGGCGTAGGCGGGGACAAGAAGGGCTTTCTTAAACTCATCTTTTAAGATACTTCCATTAGGGTTGAACATTTTATTATTAATTAAACTATTACATAGTACAAGCAAATTTCAAATAGTTGACTTAATGCCGTAGGGCATTCTCTACCAGTGAACCATGAGGTGAAACAGAAACTATAGCATTTAGTGCAGGATAATTTAAGTAGGTAGTGAGGAAAATATATACAGAAAGAGTTACAAATCAATAAATTACATACATATATTGACAACCTACATAAACATTTGAATGGAAAACGTACGTAACTTTGGTTAAGATGCATATTATTATCACTTTTTATATTACTTCTTTATATAATTATGTTAAGCGGTTAACACTCACGTGAAATTATCAGGAACGGCCCGACGTGTTTCGAACTCATATGGAACTCCATCTGGAACTGCTACCCGTACAGCGGCGCGGTAACTTCGTCACTGATTAGTTGATCGATGCATTTTATCCCAAGTGCCACACAGGCTGTATTACAGGCTGTAACCGGTTATACAGCCCTTACATAGCTGCACCTCTAGCACAGCTGTCATACACGAATATTTCTCGCGCCAGATAATTACCCGTCTCTTTCTGTGCAGTAATGTGAGAGTTTCAGTACCCGTTCGAGGAAGTAGGAAGTTGGTAATAATAATAATCTTTTGATATTATTCTCGCGTATCGCGTATCTTCTTTCTTGAGACAAAATTATATACTGTTATAAACATACCTATGCTAACTCGGGGCACTGATACTAAAGTAATGTAGCAAAATATTTTATCAACAACAAATATATCGATGTTACTGTCAACATCTAAATTTTAATCAACATAATTTTTTTTTCATCAGATATTGCACCGTTTTATAGTTATCGAGAACATTTAATGAGAGATGTATTTATATATATCGACATCTTTTTTATCGATATCAAATCCCTAGAGCATGCCCCGAGTTAGCACAGGTATGGTTATAAAGTGGTAAAAATTGATAAGGATGTTTTTAGCCCACGACATATTGCGGTAGGTACTAATTTATTTTACTGGCAACGCCAAATTTTTACTGATGTTGAAAGTCAGTGAATGTCACTGATGTAAACAAAGAGGAAACAGGACTTAATATTTCGCAAATTTCAAGTAATGTTTGCATAATGAAGGTAGTAAGTATAAATTTATATGTCGGAAGAAGAACGAAAGATTGAGCATCATTCCGGTAAACAATATTTTGAATTAGGTTGATGACAAATCGCTACTGACGTTTTATAATGCAAATATATACGTATGCACATTATTGCCATATGAAAGCTGTTGTAGCTCCACTATCCCTGGGCCGGACCGACGCTTGTTAGTCTGTAGATACCTATACATTGCACGAAAGCCGAGTCGAATCTGGTTTCCATATATACCTACCTACTTAAATACGTAGAACAAGCCATGACCCAAGCACAAATATTCAAGTTCATCACACAAATATTTGCCCTGGCCGGTATTCGACCCCGGGACCGCCGCCGGCTAGTAGATAAGTGCTTACAAACTGCGCCAACCGCGTCGTCAAGATATGATGGTTGCTTTTTTTCACGCGATAAATAAGTGACAAGGCATCCGTCACGTTTGACAAAATGCGACTGTGAGTGACAGATGCTTTGTCACTTATTTATCACGTGATAAACGCAACCATGATCGTGTGCAGAAATTGGATGAGGGCGGCGCAAGCCCGGTCGTTGTGGAGAACTTTGGGGAGGCCTCTGTCCCGCAGTGGACGTCTATTGGCTGGTATGATGATGATGATATAGTTATTTATTATAGGTATCCATAGAAGTGGGACGGAAGTGAGCGAGGTGAGTTAGTTTGCAGGATTTGAGTGAAATAGAAAGAGAAATACCAAATTATAACTAATTTTATTAATAACAAACTTTTTAATTATTCGGACAGTTATGAATAACGCACGTCGCATGAATTATTCGGAAACAAATTGCTCTCAAACGGGGTTAATGACCTCGGGAAAGCCTTTCCAGCCCTCCGGTAAAAAGGAGCCGCTGAGGCGATTTGAAATTGGAACAATTTAAACTCCAACTTACTTCTGCAATCTCGTATTACTCGTTTTAGATTGTTTAGAAGAACGTAACTTTGAATTTAGCGAATTGAGGTATTGTTTTGAACGATATATTTCTTAGGGGTGAGAGTTTTAAAGAATTTTGTTTAGTTTTGATTTACCGAGGGTTTTAGAATCGTAGGTGAATGATTAAGATGGTGAAATTGAGGTAGGCCCTGAGTTATTTGATAGAGCTTTAGATTTTTTGATTGGGATTGGGACGGAGAGTCGTCAGCGATGCTATACCGGTAGCAGTCCCTGATGAAGAACTCCATACGAGTTCGAAACATGTCGGGCCGTGGCTAACAATTTCACGTTAGTGTAAACCGCTAGTACAATAATTAAATATGTCTCACTAAAGTTTTAATAAGATTATAATCTTAACTCCTACTTATTTTGAGGAAGGAATATCACTACATATTAGGATAAAACAAAGTCGCTTCCTCCGTCTGTCCAAATTTTGATGTGGTTTCTTTTTAATAGATAGAGTGATTCAAGAGGAAATACATGCATAATTTATCAGAACTGCACCTGTACGAGGCCGGGACGGGTCGCTAGTTTTAGATAATATGTATTTTGAACCTGACCCCTAACTTGTGCCCGGTAAACGAAGCGGTTGAATAGCCGGGCACTCCGGTAATGTTTGCGCCAAACGGTACTTGTCGGGCAATTAATCGTGAACACGCAGCAAATTGGGCAATAAAGCTTCTGTTTGTGCTCAGTGGGCACAGCGATACACCGTGGCAAGGAGGGATATTCTGTATCGTTTCAGAATAACAGCGTGAACAAGGCTAAAATGAAACTGCATTACGTGGTCGAAACCATTTATGGATGTTGAACAATCCATGTACCAAAAATGAGCACAATCTTTACATGATTTTGATGTTGACATGATGTACCAACAAAAGCACTGAACGCCATATGTGTTGCTTTGCGAAGCTAAAATGACTTACTTTTTGAGCAGAGGAAGTAATTTTTTTTTTATTACTTAGACATTTCTAAATTGCCCATTTCACTTAATATTTACTTAGATAGTATTCTTAGTAACCCTTCGGCAGCCTACGAAACCAGAGTTGTCTGCCACGCTTTGCGTTGTATTGTATTCTTATCGCGCGACAATGTACATGTCGGGTATAAAAATAAAAACATTATTTTTCTAAAATAGTTTTTTTTTTAATTTGTCTTATTAAACTTTTACGCATCTGGGCTTAAAAAGAAAAGAGCTGTCAATACAGAGGTTTTATTTAAATTAAGTTTACATATCACTGGCTGATTTCCCTCAAAAACTTTTAAAAAGCTTATAAAGTAGCCATTAAACCTAATAAAAAAGTATTCTTGTTTTTATTTTAATTACCTAATTACGGCTGTACGTAATTCCTTCAGCCAGCTACATTTTTAAGACAGTTAGGACTTGAATGTAATCAAAGTGTTAGGAACTGAATAGATTTTGTTATATACTTACTACTAAATATGTTAAGTTAACTGAGTCACATTATCTTATCAAATGAACGATTATTTGATTAAAAACTGTTTTCGACATATATTTACTTGAACGCATTTTTAATTTGTTTGTCCCGTCCCGTGGTCCTGAACAGTTCTGAACGCATCCGTTTTGAGGAGCGTTCTGAAAATAAAATGAATTTTATTCATTATACGCTTTTTTATGAATCGTCGGAACAGAGATAATTAAAATATCAGATCATTATTAATTTGAAGCATTTAAAATTACCAAAATTCCAATGAAATATTGCTTTAATTCACTATTTTGTACAAAACGAATAATTTCATATATACACTATCATGTTGTGTTCTGAACGTTTTCACGTTTAGTGTTGCCATTATTCAAGAAATTCCAATAATTACAAGATAATTTCTTACCGTGTATAGGTTCATTTCAATAAACCAATAAGCTGATCTGAATTTAACTATTTCATTATTACACCACGAAATATCAAGAAAACGATGTGATAGTAATTGCAGGTAAAACTATGGTGCAATTAATGCTTTATTCGTTTTTTGTGCGCTACTGCGCGAAATTATATCCAGCGCGGTTTTATAATTCTGGGTGCAATAATGTCATTCACCTTACAAGGACCTTAAAGGGATAAGTTCGCCTTTGTACATGCTTATTCTTTTGTAATGTGTTTTTCTTGTTTTTATGCAGGGACCCGACCACCCTTTCATTTGCTTAAGCCTTTCAATGGGCTTCCCTTTGTAATGTGTAACCCAGTAAAAGACTTACCCATTCATACTGATAACCCATACATTTGACTATCCCTTATTAGAAGGGAACCTAAGAATAAGGCTAACCCTTTCCAATTGGTAAGCGGTATTCTCTTTATTTTGCTAGCCACTTTAAAGGGATACCCTTATGTTTTAGCGCTTAAAATAAAACTTTCCTTTTTATCGTGTCATCCTTTAAAGGCTTAGGAGAAGAAGACAAGACTAGTTATCTGGGCCAAAGTATGACAAGAAAGGCAATAAATTACGAATATGCCTGGCTGGGCCCTGTGGGAGTGGGCAGGGCAGTAAATATTTTGTGTTTGCTTGACGTAGTTGTCGTCGTCACGTCACGTCGCATAGTGAATAGCTGGGGTGTTAGTGCACGACACCTTGCACTTTTTGACTATGCGCTGAAACTTGGCACAGTTAATTCTTAGGTGGTCTTGAGTGAATTCAGACCGGGAGATATCGAGAGCCACCACGGCTTTAGTGGGGGGAGGGGCTGAAGTTCGACGCTGCCGCGCTTCAATAAAAGCAACATTTCTCGTCAACTGTATATAATACGGCATGTGATACATCATTTTCGGATAAATTAAGGATGAGGAATAAAGTTTTGAACAAAAATAATGCACTTTCTAAAAAAAACTATAAGGAAAGGAGAAAAATATCTGAAAAACGTAATTTGTGTCTTTTTATATATTTACCAATTATTTTAAAAGTTTAACAGAAATCTCAAAACGAAAAATATAATCGTAAAGCTAGACTTACGTAGTTTATAAAAATAGTTATACATAGTTTATTACATATATCTGTTGATCCATGGGAAATTATAAATATCATTAAGCGTAAGTTAGGGCCATCTCAATGCATGATCGTCCGTAAAGTATTGTTTAGGTACTGTGTTAAACAATATTTCTCTAAAACTTTACATAATAGGGCATGTTATATATAATTTTCGGATAAATCAAGGATGGGGAATCTACGTGTATTTAATTATTTTATGAACAAAACTAAACTAGAACTAGAAATAAATATATATTAAAAAGTGGGAAACTGAAAAACGTGATTAAGGTATGTTTTATTATACAGGGTGACATATTATTGACCGTTCAAATTTTCTCCAGGCATTAGGTATCGATAAAGGATGCCATTTCTGAGAAAAAAAAACATAGGTAAAATTTTTATAATAAAATGTGCTGTCCGTATAAATAACGTGTGGATAATCGTTAACTGAGTGGCGCTCGGGGTTAGCGGTGCGGGGGGGCGCTTGCCTATCTTATCTAAACCAATACAATACAAAAAGCGTTATTGCCGCCTTCCGCATAGCGCGCTAACGCGGATATAACCACGAACGCATAGTCTTATTGGATATATTTCAGCTGTTTTATCTCAATATTTTAGTACTAAAAGATGCTGAAAGAAAAAACACGTATTTTTTATTTTGTCCAAGGAATCTAGTGTCAAAATTTGAACGGTCAATATTATTTCATCCTGTATAATTTCTATTTTTTAAAAGTATGTATAACAGAAATATCATAACAAACAATATAATCATAAAGCTAGACTTAGTATATTTTATATATTTGTTGATACATTGGAGATGATAAAATATCTCAATGCATGATCGTCCGTCAAGTAGGGTTTAGGTAATGTTTTAAACACACGAAATGTGCACATATTTTATTGTTTATCTCTATCGTATTTTAAATGAAACCACACTATATAAATTTATTATAGCCACCAACCCCCAGAATACGTGGCCAAACTGTACTAAAGACGATAAACGCTGCTTGATGCCAAGTTTTCGGAGTATAGACTCGTTGGTACGGAATTTAGTCCATAATATTCCGAGCATTCTCCTCCAACACCACATCTCTCACAAACACCTAATCGTCTATCTTCTTCTTTTCAACTTCCCGCAGGGTCCACGTTTCTGCGGCATACAAGAATGTGGGGAATACAAGTGCTCGAACGAGCCGGTTTTTTGTGGCTTTGTGTTTGTTGCGATTCCTCTAATTTTTTTTTGTTGTCAATTGTGCAATAAAAATAATCTTATCTATCTTATACATATATTCCTGACTAACTGAAGGTTTCGTCGAGTCAGCCACCGAGGGCCGCATTGCGGAGGCAATCGAAAAATACGTCATAGCAATATATTATGATAGGTCAGTAATTCTGCTTTTGAAACGAATTCTTCTTTATTCCTGTACTAAAGATAATACATAGAAACAATTAAAACTAGAATATATGTATATATATATATATATAAACTTAACTAAACCTAACTATAAATAAAAAACGGGCTCCAGATCGGTGCCGACCGGGAGGGTGCCCAAGAGGCTGGCCGCATTACCACACTGAATAGCCAGGGCTATTCTATGGCATAGGTATAAACCAGCCCTTTGGTCACCCGTAGCATCGACTAGTCTCTTAGCTAGTTCACGGAAAATGGTATGGGCACTTTGTCCCCATGGCCCTAGAGTTTCCACCCCAAACGGCTCAAACATGTAGCCACTATCGATGGCTGCATACTTGCGCCGCTTGAGGTGTTCGGCCGCGTCCGCAGCAGCCCCGGCTTTGGTGGTGGTCACTGGAAGGTGGGACGGCGCTAATGTATCCACGCACGTGGCGTCCCATACCAAAGGCCGTCCCAGCTTCCAGGGGACGAGGGTCATGCCATCCGGCCTCTTTCCGTCGTCCCTCGCCAGGCCTGAAGGTTCTAAGACGGCTGGTGTTCGCGCACTTGCTAGCGCTCGGCGCAAAATTTCGTTGAGGCAAGCATGCCGCGAGATGCGCCCAGCGCTCTTCATGCAGGATAGGCCAATTTGAAACTAATACAATAGAATAATAGGATTTCAATCTATCATCATAATCATTATTTCAGATCAGCTTCGTATACTTCAGTAAATGAGAGCCGCAAATATTTTTTTACAAAGAAAAACCAGCAGCTTTATATCAGCATTTCTAGAGAGCTCTATATCATATCAAGGGGTGCACGTTTGAGGTCAGTTAGCACGGGCTCAAAAACTACCCTGTCCAGTGTCTATCTACCTGGGATTGGACGAAGGTCATCAACTACTGGAAGCCTAATACATGGACGGCCTTGCCTGTTGCTGCAGAAGCATGTATTGTCTGGACTTCTGTTAGGTGAAAATGCAAAAAAGGCAGCTTAAATGTTCAGTACCGACCTCTGTCTGAGCAGTGAATCTTGTAATTATAAACAATAAATTTACATTGCGTAGTTTCATTTAAAATACTACAGACACAAACAATAAAATATGTGCACTTTTTTTGTTTAAAACATTACTTAAACCCTACTTAACGGACGATCATTCATTGAGATTATTTATTATCTCCAATGTATCAACAGATAATAATAAACGATATACTTTTAGAAACTACATAAGTTTAGCTTTACGATTATATTTTTTGTTTTGAGATTTTTGTTATACTTAAAAATAAAATAGAAATTATGTAAAAAAAACATACCTAAATGACGTTTTTCAGTTTTTCCCACTTTTTAATATTTTTCTGTTTGAAAGTGCATTATTTTTGTTCAAAACATAGATTCCTCATTTTATGTAAAGTTTTAGAGAAATATTGTTTAATACAGTACCTAAACAATACTTCACGGACGATCATGCATTGAGATGGCCCCAACTTACGCTTAATAATATTTATTATCTCTCATGGATCAACAGATATATTTAATATACTATATACTTGTATAAACTACGTAAGTCTAGCGATTATATTTTTTGTTTTGAGATTTCTGTTATACTTTTAAAATAATTGGTAAATATATAAACCTCCCCTTCCCCCCACTAAACTCGCGGTGGCTCCGATGTCTTCCGGTCTGAATTCACTCAAGACCACCTAAGAATCAACTGTGCCAAATTTCAGCGATAATCAAAAAGTGCAAGGTTCCCATACAACGGCGTGCACTATCAAACCAGCTAAAAGGAAACCGAACCAAACTGCCGATGCCGTTTTATTAGTGTTATTTTATTGCAGAATATTTTGAATATCAGGCACTGATTGATGAATGATGAGTGATACCAGATCAAGAATGAGTAACTGATATTCAAAAATTGAATTTGTCATAATGTTTCTAAAATGGGCCTAAGCACATGGCGCATTTTAATTTAAGCGCGCCGTCGACGCGCATTTGTAGGTATTGGACTGAAGCGGTCTCGCGCATCAAAGTCAAACATGCCGCAGCGCCGCCGCCGACAGAGATCGATAGTATCTGTCTCGCTCGATAGTACTAACCTACGCGTCGTAAGCTTTATAAAATCAGGGTAGCCCTTTGTTAGGCTAACCATTTAGTAACGAATGGGTGAGCAAATATTCTTATTTATAAGGGGAATTGTGATACCGCTTGTTAAAATGGGTTAGCGCTTAGATAAGGGTTTTTAAAGCAAATTGATTGGGCTTCCATGTTCAAAGTGTTAGCGCTATTCAAAACCCTTAAAAACCCTCTCAAAAGGATATCGGGCGGGTCCCTGTTTTTATGTACAATAAAGTGTTTACATACATACATACATCCATACTAATATTATAAATGCGAAAGTGTGTCTGTCTGTCTGTCGGTCTGTCTGTCTGTTACCTCTTCACGCCTAAACCGCTGAACCGATTTTGATGAAATTTGGCATGGAGATAGTTTAAGATCCGAGGAAGGACATAGGATAGTTTTCATCCTGGAAATTGGAAGATTGGAAAGTGAGTAAGTAATTCATGATGACATTGATGACCCTGTCGGAAATGTAATGATTAGACCAAAAGCACAATTGCTCTTACATTTGCTTAGGCGCTTTAAATAATCCCTTTTATTAATTAAGGTGATTAGGTGGATATCTATCGTGTTGTACGAGGTTGCTTCCATACTTCCAAGTTCCACGCGGACGTAGGCGCGGGCATAAGCTAGTACATTCTAAACGGAATTTGACTAATTTCTAAGTCTGAATAAGCGTCTTGAAGTTTTAATAAGGAAATTTTTAGTTTGCTTATGGCAACATTCTAAACCAGTCAGTCACGTCACTTCGGTAGTGTGGGTGTGTTGCGTTGCGTGCGTGCGTCCATGAATTTGTGAGTGCATGCTATTATTCATGTTTGTGTGTATTTCTGACGCCGTTTGTGAGTTGTCATTCCTCTAATTTTGGATTTTATCACTAAAACTCTTCAAACTGTCGTCTCCAGGTACGTAAAGTGGCGTTCTCTTCAAATATACGTTATCTTAGTGAGTCAAGTAACGCGAATACGGGATCTAATGTCGTGCATATAACCTCAGACAGGCGTTGCCTCTATACCGATGATTATCTGGTTCGAATCGCGGGATTGTGGTATATTCATGTTTTAACAGTGTACGGTTTATCGATTGCTTTATCTGTGAGTCGGTTATCTTGCGATTTCGAGAGAATCTGGTGTTTTTATCACGTTCGTGGAAGAGGCTAGGCGAGCGATGTTTTGAGTCGGTGGCGGGGTTAGTCAGTCGGCTGCTCGATGCCGGTCGGTGTGGAAGTGCAGTTCGCGCGTGCAAGCGTGTCATAATGGTAGGCCGGGGTCTGTGGGGTCAGGGGATACAGTGAGGTGTGGTGCTAAGTGGTGTTTCTGTTGCAGGCCGGTAGGATGCTAAAGTTCATACGAGGGAAGGGCCAGCAGCCCTCGGCCGAGAGGCAGAAGCTACAGAACGAGCTGTTCGCCTTCCGCAAGGTAAGTGCACATTGTTTTGAAATGCTAAATTGTAATGTTGTTACTTTTTATGTGAGATCGCTAGACTGGAACACAAACAGTGGTTACTCATGATTATGTTAGTAGTTAGCTTGAAATCTATTTTACCTTATAAACTGGATGAATGTTTGCCTGTGTAAATAGGTACTGGTATTCATCATTCTCAAGTGTTTGTTATTGATCTCACTTTGAATGAAAGTAGTGTCTGGTACACTTTATTTCTGCATACAGTTCTTTAGTCACATACTGGAATTATGTTGTTAAACTGTTTTTTTTTTTTGTAGTAATTAATGAAACTGATAGCATTTCTCATAGATAAAATTTCAAATGTTGATATTTAACATCTTACACACGGAGAGAATATTCAGTTGAGATGCAATTTCCTGTTTCTGTGAAAGGACACTCTTCAACGGTTTATATTCTAGAAAAAAAAATATATAACATAAAACTAAACCTTAAGAAACTTATGATCTAAATAAACCTAACTTAAACTATTGAGACCTAAACTATATGTACACATATCCCCTAGGACACACTACCATTGGATAGGGTGTCCATAAAAAAAACTTAACTTAAACTTAACTTCTTCAACTGTCTTAAATCAAGATATTAAGATGGGAAACAACATTTGATTTGGCTTTGCAAAATTATATCTCACTTATGTACATGTTAAGTATTGAACTGAAATACAACTATTGGTTTTTAATACTAGTGCCTTGATATTGTAAATGTTTATTTTGCCTAACCTTTTGGCATGGCCCTGTCCCCAAATGGTCTCATTTATTTCAGGTTTTTGAGTTGTTGTAATTATAACTAAATACTACTGCTTTGATACTGCATGGTACTATTATATCTAAAAATATATGGATTCTTAGGACATATTGATGGAAAAAGGCGGAATTGCAGTAAAAAGTAATTGACTATCAGAATGCTCTATCTATAAGTTTTGGCAATTAACACTTTGGATGACAGTACTGTCAATTACGTATTGTTATCCTACATATACTACGATTGTCTGCAAACGAGTTAATAATTATTATGTGCTCTTACCTAATGTTAAACATTCCACAAATCAAACATATTCTGTCAATTGATACTAATATTGCTGTTATGTTAGTATTAGTCATATAATCTTCACTTATAATCCAGTGCCCTTCCCTAACGCTAAACCCATTGCTTGTTTATCTGTTTCTTCAAACACAAGTACATGTATATACATCCTGATTGTCGGTGCAGCCGTTATCAGCCACTACTGATAACAGCAGAACTCGATCAATAACTGTCGATATAGCCTTACGTGGCAGGTGTATGACCTCTAAACTCTTTTAACATACCCTTGCAGTTAAAAAGCTATATGACATGTAAAATTAATTTTGATTGGCCTGAAGACAGATCAAATATTCGTAATCCTAGATTTCTTAAATCAATTACTGTATTAAGCGGTTCATACTCACGTGAAATTGTCAGGAATGGCCCGACATGTTTCGAACTTGTATGGAGCTCTTCATCAGGGATTGCTACCTGTACAGCGGCGCGGTAACTTCGTCACTCAAACAAATTCATTTATAGCATTGCGTGAGTGTAAACCGCTTAACGGTTGATTGCAAAAAAATTGTACATAGTTAAGGGCTTTAATTAAAACAACGTTAATTGATTCCTTTGTGTGACGAAAGTTACCCATACATTTTGTATGACTAACTTTCGTCACACAAAGGAAGCGATCGTATTTTATGTTAACCAAGCTTTTAACTATGTACAATTTTTTTGCAATCTATCCTTAACTCAATAATTAAATGTCTCATGAAAGTTCTTATATCAAATTGAATATTTACTTTTGGACCAGTATGTTTGGACCCGTGATCTGGAACGCGTACGCTCAGCAGCAGAAGTAGCTATGCACGCGGGGTGCTCAAAATTATATACACACAGACAACATTATCTTGCAGCTTCGCCAATCATCCCCTCAGGCCTCGCCTGGAGGCTCTATCGCAAGAGGTAGCTGAAAATGCATATTGGTCACATAGGGATCCACCAAGAATTTTGAATAGTCTTCAAAAAGTTAAAGATCTCCCCTCCCAAGTCTACACTTCTAATACAAATCCTCTATTTGAAGTAGAGTTTGAGACAATTTTATATAAACCACCAGTTTTATTGGATATTGGTATAGGCAAGGATGACCCGGCAGCGAATTCTAAATTTAATAAATTCCTAATTCAATGGCAAGACTACCTTCCAATTTATACTGATGCTTCTAAGCTGGAGACTGGTGGCTGTGTGGGAATAGCGGTGTGGATTCCAAAATTCTCCATCCTTTTGTCGCACAGGTGTCCTCCACAATCTTCTGTATTCACTGGAGAGTCTATCGCAATCCTTGAGGCAGCTTCTTATGTAGAAACCCACAACATATCCAAAGTCATTATTTTTTCGGACTCCAAGAGTTGTCTGCAAGCAATTTCAGGCAATCAATTTCAAATGAAAATCAAATCCCCTGTAATACTTAAAATTAAGCAAATTTTAAATAGATGTGCTAATAAGGGCCTTGAAATTTCCATCGCTTGGATTCCAGGTCACTGCGGGATTGAAGGTAACGAGCAAGCAGACATTTGGGCAAAAAATGCCACCACAGTCGGTTCGGCCCACAGCCACAATAGTATAATCTCATCAGACCTAATGATGCTTGCTCGCTCCAATTTGTCAGATACTTGGCAAGATCTATGGGATTCTTCTAGACTAGTGAAAGGTAGACACTACGGTAACATCCAACCTAGTATCCCCCGTAAGCCATGGTTTTTTAAGTTCCGCTCTGCTAATAAATGGGTCACGTCGACTATTTGCCGGCTTCGTCTAGGCCATGTTTGTTCTCCGGTATTTCTTGCTAAAATAAGGGTGAGGGATAACTCACTGTGCGAATGCGGTATTGATGAAGGAACTCTGGATCACATTTTTTTCAATTGCACTAGGTTCCCATATTCTCTGTACGATGTATTACCGCGAAATATCCCTCGTCCTATCAATTTTCCTTCTTTGTTAACTTTTATGGATGCTCCTCTCACTGCTATTCTTATCAAATATTTACTTGTCCATAACATCAGGATGTAGAAGTACAATTTTCTTTAATTTAATTAGATATTTACTTTGATGATCTTTCCTAATTTTCCTATGTTGGCATGCCTTACTTACTGTCACCATCTTCCCGCTCTTTTTCTTAATAACTGTACAAACGTCTTGTGTTGTCTGTGCCGTCCATAACATAAATAAAATGTTGTTTGTTTTAGGTTCCACACCTATCCTCCCACAAAAACACGAAATTATAAATACCGACCATTCTCCTATCGTGTGATATGCCTTCACGTCGACATTGGCGAAATACATCTTGCTAACCCAGCAAGAAGTGAAAGCCACAGAAGGAAAAAAAAAAAAAAAAAAAAAAAACATTATCTTATAAGCGTGTTATATGCTTAGCTTCGCTGTTGACTGTACCACTACTTTAACTTTACATGTCTAATTATATAGGTACTAGGCGAACTTATATGTGATGTTGTACATTTGAAAACTTCACCTTGAAAGAAGTTGATGACGATTTCTATCTCTTTAAGATTGTTTTTATTTTATATTGGACTTATTTAAACCACACAAAGCTGCGCGCTCGTTAGTTCACTAATTATAAACTCGTTCAGATAACACTTGCTCTAAAATGTAACAAACTATGATTCCACTTAACCGTGGGTACACACGGGTGCTACATAACCCATTTTTTCGACCGTAATCATATAAAAAACGTATACTCTATCGCCACTATGCGACCACTCGATCATCCTCGCACCACATATCCTAACACCATACAGCAAGGTTCCCTTTAGCAAAATAAAGCGAGATACGACATTGACGTGTTAAGTTTACTTGTATCAAACCTGATTGATGTTATAATTGCTGTAAGCAAAAAAATGATCGGGTCGTTGACCAGAGTAGAGTTTTCTGTAGGGTTACCACATCTCAGGATTTGTTGTGAGTTTTCAGGATATTTAGGCTCTTCCTGGACTTTCGAATTCTCAATATAATTATATTTTTGGTAACAATACCAAAACAGGATTCATTTTTTTGCTATTAAGAGACAATTTTAAAGATAAGCTTTCGTTATAATGGATAAAAAGTGACACTTGTTTAAGTTTGTAGTCTATTAATCGTTCAAATACTTACCAGTTTTATCATACACACTAACTTTGCGAGGATACCTTTTTAATTAAACTTTTACTAGTCTTTTACGGTAATCTATTTTTTTCTATTTGTACTTGATGCTTGCGCTTTACGCTTGCGAGAAATCTCAGGATTTTTCAATGGAAATCGGTATTTTTCTCCGGATTTTGAATTTCTACTTGGTAACCCTATTTGTGTGATCACAACTAGTGGCCAAGTATAAGTGATAATGTTTAATAGATAGTTAAATGTCCTTGATTCCCAGTTGTAGCAATTGGGTGCGGCGAATCAGCTCGGTGCTTTCGGTGATCGTAAAATTATTGTTTTTAATCGAGGTAATTTGTTTTGGTGTGGAGTTCACTAGGAAACTTATTAGTAGGTGTACAATTACTATATACAAATTACTTGGCGCAATTTTGCTCGTTGACTGGCTAGAAAAACAACTTCAAACTGTCATCGCTCGACACTCAAAATTATAACGACATTAAAACGTAAGTTCAGCAGGATGTATTTTGGAGCTTTTATAGTTATTTATTTATATACGAGCCTCTGCCCGATCGACTTCGTTGGCGTAAAATTCGTTTCGATTCCCTCAGGAACTCTATTTTACGGGATAAAAAGTAGTCTTATGTTCTTTTCCAGGGGTCAAGCAATCTCCATACCAAATTTTCGCATATAAACCCTTCTATTCTATTCTAATTTTAAAATATGGCTTCCATCAGGTTAATGATGATTTCGCCAATTTCAAGTTTGCTCGTAGAGCATGCCGTTGTTTGGTGAGGTTTTGCTTTTTGTAAAGTGATAGCGATTTACAAAAAACCACGCGGACTATCGGGCCTTGACCCAGGAAGGGCTATGAACGCTTCAAGTTGAATTCTTCATTAGCTATTCACTCATACGTTAGATCACTGCACAATACGCTATCAATACTACACATTGAACAACAAAAATGAATAAATAATGAACAACGCAACTTAAACGCATGCGGCCATCTTAAGTCACAAACCGGAAGCCTATAAACCCTTCCTTCAAACGATGCGTGAAGGAGCATCTCTCGGGCCAGCATGGCAGTGTCAAATGTCAGTTGTTTCTTGACAGTTGCAAATGCGACTTGTGCTCCCCTTTTTGTTTACCATCAGGCGAACTGGAGCCACCATGTTGTGCCGTTATAAAAGAAAACTTGAATAGGTTTTTTTTAAAGGAACGTCACGAAAGTTTTCTTTGTGATGTGGCGACATGTCTCTGAATCGATGACGATGAGAATTAAAAGCAGGAGAGTTGCGTGAAACGTTTGTGTAAAGTCCCATCCTAATTTGTATGTACCTATTTACCAAGGGGCAAACAGTAAAACGAGCTAGGAGATGGGAACTAGTAGATATATGCGACAGCTGAACCTTATGTCAAACACGGATCTTTGACTCTCAAATGATTGACTGGTAAAGAATGCCTCTTACTGTGCAAGGAAGTTTAAATAAATAAATGTTTTCTAAACGTTCGCGTTCCGCTGTGTAGGTAAAGCCTGGCCAGAAATATATGAGGATTGTCAAGAGGGCGTTATTTATAAGATTTATATGGCAACAATTTTGCAACCAATCGCAATCCGCACTCTAATGACATTAGTTTAAATATCTGTCAGTTCCTATGATCATAAAATCATTGCCAGTGTAAGAAATTAGTTCCAGCGAAATTCCGCAATATGGCGCATCCTCATATATTTCTGGTCAGGCTATACAATACTATAACATTCTAATGTCGTAGGACTATTCGCACGTGCAAATAAACAATTCCGAGTAATTGCGAAACAACGAGATACGGGGAATGTACGGTTTCTTTACATTTGATAAATATTGTAAAATTCCTATGACCATGGCCCATTTCGGGTACGTCTGTGGGCGCTGTAAAAATGAACTGACGCGGGTATCTAATCAGAGCAAACACCGTAGGGCCGATTAGATAGCACTGAATAAACATTTTCATATTAAGGCTACACTATCAGTTTATGGATTAATCATTGTATAACATTTATACAGGTATTTAAATAAAACAATTTAAACGGATTATATCGCGTATATTAATTATTTGAGCCTCCCTGACGTTTCAGTACCTTTACAGATACCGTTGTCAAAGGTTGACTGACGATGTGTGACAGTCGCGGAAACCGAAGAAAATATTATTTATACAGGTATTGATGAGTTTATTAATAACCAGCTGCACCCTGCAGTGATACCAGCTCATCCCACGGGAACACTACATTTTTTGGGGGTAAAAAGTAGCTTATGTGTTAATCCGGGGTGTCAGCTACCTCCATATCAAATTTCATCAAAATCGGTCCAGCCTTATGAGCGTGAAGAAGTAACGAGCACACACACGAACACACTCACAAACTTTCGCCTTTATAATATTAGTGTGATATCTCATTTATTTAAAAGCCTCAGGGAAGGTTTTTCACGAAATAAATATAAAAATTGGGCAAGTGCGAGTCCGACTCGCGCATGAAGGGTTCCGTACCTATATATATATATATATATAATCTATAACAAGTTTGTTGTATGGGAGCCCCCCTTAAATATTTATTTTATTTTATTTTTAGTATTTGTTGTTATAGCGGCAATAGAAATACATCATCTGTGAAAATTTCAACTGTCTAACTATCACCGTTCTTTAGATACAGCCTGGTGACAGACGGACGGACGGACAGTGAAGTCTCAGTAATAGGGTCCCGTTTGTACCCTTTGGGTACGGAACCCTAAAAAGCAAAGCACAAGATGCAAATACATAATATAAACCTAGAATGCCAAAGGCAGCGGGGCAGGGCTCAAGCTACCGGTGGTTAGGGCTGCAGACAGACGAACTGAAATGAAATGAAAAATTATTTTGCTAACTAACTTAACTGACGTATCGCGCGGTGTCCAGCAGGGCTACCATATCTTAACGCGACTTCGATTGTCGCGCGATTCAGCGTCACCTGTCTTGCTCGCACGATGTTGAAAGGAAAGTGACAGGGAGTATTTGTTGCGCGACAGAGTCGCGTGGGGCAGTTATGCTAGACGTGCAGCAGTATTAGGTACTGCTTTTTGCAACTGACTTGTTCCATCGTGTGCTCACCACAATTGTGTCCGCGCTCGTCTCGATAAAGAGCAATCGGGTTCTAAACAGCTCGGCTCTGTATGTCAGTAACTCAGCCAAAAATAAATAAAAAGCTGGTCAAGTGTGAGTCGGGGTCACCTGCTAAGGGTTCCGCAGCTACGCAAGAAACGCCGCGAGAAAACACAAATAACTCGAACTTATACTTATTATATGCCTATACTGGTTGTAGCACCTAATTTTAAACCTAATTTCAAATGCCTACTAGTGCATAACCGTAGGTTCAAGTACACTTGATATCGAGAAATTCTATGGCCTGAGCAATATATACGTAATAATAGTTAACTTTAATAACTTGTAGCCTAACAAATCAGTACGTACCGGACAAGTTCCACCGGTTTTTCATTCGAGTACTCTAGTCATCGATAACTCGCGAGTCGTAAAGCCGCACCCAGCCGCGGTATTTTTTATCGATAAGCTATATTTGACTGACTGATAGCTGTATCAATCACCTTGGAGTGTGATCCAACATTCTTTGTTTCACCAATAGGGCCGTGCTGCTGTGGAACAAAATGGCTGGCCCCTTCACAATCGTAACAACAACGGGGATTTGTAGGAAATAATTTGAATATCAGATAATTTCCTACAACAAACTTTCACCATTCGATTAAATAAATAAATCGTAACAATTTGATGTTCACTACGCAATCTACGAATGTATCAATTTGCGTATATCGACCGTGTAGGACGTGAAATTGTAGACTATCATCAATTCATCAGCCAAAAGACGACGACCACTGGACATAAACCTTCCTCAAAATTTTCCACTATGACCGCTCAGCATTCAGCCATCTGCTTCAGGTTATCAGTCCTGGTGGTGGGGGGCTTACCCATGCTGCGTCTACCGATGCCATCTCTGTGGCAGCCCGTTAACCATTTAAGAACTCGTCGGCCCTTGGTTCTATTAGCAATGTGTTCTGTGCCACTTAAATAATGCCATTATTTGAACTTTGTCTGTTCCTTCCTGATTTGATCTTGAGAAAATTCACTGGGCGACCTTTCTCGCGGGAGACAAGTCTTGTTATAAGGTCCATCGTAAGCGAATTTTGGTCCTGCAAGTCTTCATTGCAATGTTACTTAGCTACATTTGATATCATTTTGTAAATCTGTTATTTCGCTTGTTTTATTCATAATCTTATAGATGAAGTGCACTGATTTATATATGTACATTGCCAAGCGCAGTGTGCCATGACGGCAATAGCTGGCTTGTCCACATTTCACGGCTGATCAACTCCTGCGCAGCTGTGACGGCCATTGTGATGATTTACAGTCAATGAAGTTTGTTTACATTACAGTCTGGAGAAATAAGGCGTATCGTTTATTAGACCAATTTGCATGTGACGCGATTCACAACAGTTTTGGTCGCTGTTACACATTCAATGTGTCATTATTATCTTGGTTCTTCTAAGACGCAGCACAAGACCGTGCTAAATGGAACTTGAGAACAAACAAGGTCAAAAGGAAGAAGAAAGGTGTTCCATACAATAATATATTCCAATATATTCCAATGGGAATAAAAAATCCATAGTAATGCCCAATTCAGTGTTCAGTCTCATTTGTACCTAATGTATGCTCTAACGTTGTCTTTGGACGGCTAAGACTGTTTGGAAAAATATGTGATTTTACTAATGAAAAACTGAACAGATTTTCATGCATAGTGTTCACGCTTTTCGACGTCTTATCGACGTTCTGTAAAGTATTTCCAATACGAAGGCATTTCAATACAAAGTCCTCTTATCATTACTTGCCCAAATCGTTATTTATGGATTACAAATCGAAGTTAACTTGTGTTGTTACGTATCTTATGTAACCGCCCTGTCCACGAACAGAAAAGCTAGTATATAATTAACGTGAAGGAGCAAGCCACAAAGCTTTCGTATAAATCCAATAACTATAAATCGTCTACGATTAAATGAACGTAAGAAACATGATTTTTCTACGAAGTTATGTCCTTTTGTGCGTAAGGGACAGAGTACCCTGGTCTCCACGCGGTAAACCTTAATCTGATAAAACATCAATAAGCTAATCAAACTGTCGTTACTTCTCCAACCTCCCATTTTGCTTGTGAAAATCAATGTCAAAAGCCGCCTGTCCACAGACGCGCATCGGAGAAAATTAACCAATCAGGTTTCGCCTTTATGAAGCCCATAAGAAGTGCATTTAAATGTGAGGAATGTGATTGGTCCATTTTACAGAGCTCCGCTTCGATCCGCTCCATTGGACAAGTAGCGAAAATCTCTTTTGATAAACAAAAACAGAGGGAACTTGTAGTTAAAGGGGAATAGATCAAAGGTTTACGATTATTTTTATTCAATTCAATTCAATTTTTTATTGATAAAATAAAATTTTACATGTCAATAGGATGACAATAAGAAATATACTTAAATATACTTTATTACATAAACTTTAGGGATTGAAAGGACTCGAATTAGGTGGAAATATTACGTTTTATGACCACTATATCCAATCAATCAATGCAACTTATAGAGTAATCGATTTGACAATCGAACATTATGACACACTATATTTTTAAATGACTGTCCAGAAACCTGATGCTGTATATTACCTTACGGACTTGTTCCAAATTTACAATCAACCACAAGCCAAGTATATCACAACACACCGAATTTTACCCATATATCAACCCATATACCACTGATGACCCTAGAATCTCCTCATTCAATCTATTTACTGTGTAAATTGTTTCCTAGTTCGTACACCATCTGCCTCATTGACAGTAAACTGAGCCAAAAGGAAAAACGAACCGCATTCGCTGTGAATCATTGGAACTACGCATGCATGTCGTGCTGTGCCGAAGTTACGAAGGCCTATCTGCATAAACGAAACACACATAATTTATACAGCGAAAATACAGTATTTTAACTATAAAGCGGAAATAACGGAATAAAAAATAAAAAAAAAACAGCTGTTTATTTCTCTTAAATTATTTTTATTTTACAAAGCTTAGAGGAAATCTTTAATTTATTAAGATTATATTACTAAGCCTAAGCATACCACTAGGTATAAGCTCATACCTATTCCTAGTAATATGTACTCAGAATACTAAATACGCCTATGTATATTTAAGGGGTACTTGTGATACATTCAACCATTATTTGTTACTGCAATTTCCAGTACAAATGATCACAAATGGCGAATGTCTGCAAACCTTGAGAGTTACTCTGATGTTCAAAATTCGAACTTTGTATCGAACCATCTCGCTTATTCAAATATTGTTTGACGCGAGATTGAAAGGGATCGCATGATACACATATCGAATTTCGTTCTTCGGAGTAGTCGTTTTTGTCAAAAGACAGTTTTACTCTGGATCGTTTCTTGGGGCTTGTGCAAAGTTAAAGTACTGCCGATATTTCAATTTAATTCTACTGTGGTAATGAATAACATGAATGAAACATTAAGAAGGCAAACAATCGGTTTAAAGATGACTCACAAAAGTACAGTTACGATTTATCTATTGACTCTTCAACTGTTTCCTTTTGGTTGTAAAGAACTCTGAACATATTAAGGTGATAAACTGAGCACATGAAGTTGGATCGCGCGGAATAAATAAAAATTGGGCAAGTGCGAGTCCGACTCGCGCATGATGGGTTCCGTACCATAATCTATAACAAGTTTGTTGTATGGGAGCCCCCTTAAATATGTATTTTATTTTATTTTTAGTACTTGTTGTTAATCATAATCATTTATTTATTTGTGTAAACAAGAGTACAATTAGATCTTATAATTAATAAAATAGTCCATTTCTAGTTTTACCATTATATGGCGTACAAATATTAAATTTTCATACCAAAATATGTCCTTAAACTTATGAAACAATACAAGAAAATAATAACAATAATAATACAATTCAGAATAGATCATTCTTAATAATTAAATTTAGATGATGTCAATAATAAAGATCAATTACAAAAATAAATAATAAAATCTGCTTTATATGTCAGTCTTCTCTACTAATATATTTATTATTAATTAATACTAAAAAATTACCAATCCTCAAATTTTATTATAAATTACAATTTGCCATAAACTCTTCCACAGAATAATAACACGAGTCTAAAAGATGGTCAAATAATGCATCCTGAAATGATTTAAAAGGGAATTCTTTGAACTTGTCTGTAAATTTATTGAATATTTTTATCGCCATACAGTATACATTATTCCTCGAGAGAGCTAGGTTTGTCTTCGGCATATAAAGTTTATTTCTATGGGTGCCTCTTTTTGACTTCAACGTCATTGTTTTGAAACATTGTGGATGTTTTTTGACGAACATACACATTTCATAGATATACATTGATGGCAATGTCAATTTTTTTTTGCACTGGAATAGAGGCCTACAGTGATCTGACAATCCTGCACCTGTTAAAGCCCTTATACATTTTTTTTGTGTTTTAAATATTATATTGGCATCCACCGAATTACCCCATAGTATAAGTCCGTATCTCATAAGAGACGATACATAACCGTGGTAAGCCGATAGAGCGGCTGCCTCCGAAACCACATTTCGAACACGATATATAACATATACAAAGCGATCTAGCTTACATCGTAAACTATCAATATGGTTTTTCCAGTTACAGAAACAATCAATGGTTAAGCCTAAAAATGATGTGGATTGTACTTCTTCTATTATATTGTCTTGATATTTAATTTCTATAGGGACATTTTTACTTCTGTATGTCTGGAATTTTATCAGTTTTGTTTTACTAACATTAATACGTAAATTATTGTTCTTTAACCATGCTATGATGTCTATAAGAGCCTTATTAATCTTATCCTGGAAATGTACATCATCATCATCTTTTATTACAAGCGTTGTGTCGTCTGCAAATAGTATACATTTGTGGTCTATGGCATTTGGCAAATCATTTATGTAGAGCAAAAACAATAATGGGCCTAGAATACTACCCTGTGGTACTCCAGACCCGTTATGTTTGTAGCCCGATTTGTACACTATTTTGTTTTTTCCAATGACTCTTGTAATTTCTACACATTGTTGTCTGTTTCTTAGATAACTAGCAATCCAATCCCATGCTGGACCTCTTACACCATATCTGTACAATTTATGTAATAAAATGTCATGGTCCACAAAGTCAAACGCTTTGCTCATGTCTAGAAATACGGCTACTATTGGTTCTTGTTTATCTAGACTTTCTGTAACTTCTTTTATCAAATGGAAACAAGCTAGAGATGTTGAACTATTTTTCCTAAATCCGAATTGGTTGTTAACTAAAATATCGTTTTTTGTTACAAAACTCATTAATTTATCATACATGACCTTCTCGAAAATCTTTGAAAAAACAGGTATTAAGGTAATAGGTCTGTAATTGTTTAAATCAGACTTGGAACCTTTTTTATGTAGCGGTTTAACAACAGAAGACTTTAGCCGCTCCGGAAATAAACCCTGGACAAATGAAATATTAATAATAAATAAGTAATGAAATAGTTATAGCGGCAATAGAAATACATCATCTGTGAAAATTTCAACTGTCTAGCTATCACCGTTCTTGAGATACAGCCTGGTGACAGACGGATGGACGGACGGACGGACAGCGAAGTTTCAGTAATAGGGTCTCGTTTTTACCCTTTGGGTACGGAACCCTAAAAATGGAATTGGTCGTCGGTCCAGCCGTTTCGGCGTTATGAAGGAAAACACATATAGGTACATGCGTAAAAAAATCCATAAAATATATACTACAGTAAATCATCTCTTTAAAAATCTGACTTAGCTAAGATTCGGCCTAAAAACTGTCTGATTTCTGATTCGGGACACAAATTCGGAATATCCATGGTAAACGAGCTTAATTTTCATTCAATACTCAGTTAGGTAATAATGGTAATTGAGTCGCTACCGCGGTAATCCCGCTATATGTTCCCGGGATTACGCGGGATTATCCGCACGAACGCCTCGCCGGTAATGAGTGAATGGGAAAAGTTTCATTCAGCAGGAACAAGAGGCGGGGTATCTATCTAATGAATGACGTTATGTTATGAATTATTAATATTATGAATAGGTGACTTAAGATACCGTTTTCATGAGTAGACAACTGAACTGAACTGTTTTCGTCTTTGCGTGAAATATCAACGTTTTGGGATAAAAGATATACATACTTCTATGAATTCTGCAAGTTGATTCAAAAACCGTCAGATTTTGTTGAATCGTTTCCATGCTTTGGAAGGTTGTTTTTTTACGCTTTAATATAAATAGTTAGTTCTTTTCTTTACTAATTACAAAGCGTTATCCTGCAAGCAAATATGATCTGATGACTGAAATAATCGCTTTCGGGGAAAAAGTGAAAATAATTAACTGTAACGAATAACTGCGTTTGAGAAACTCGTCTAACAAATCTTGTCTGGCACTAATAACAGAATCGTATAGAACTAGCTGGCATCGATTATCTGGCACATCATCATATTTATATTTCTCTCTTTATTATGAGTCTGTTTCTGGATCTTGTACCGAGCAGCGACTTTAAACTAGATAGGTGTAGTTATAGTTCTTATGATAAATCCAAATTCTTACTTGGGGACCAATATTTCGCTTTTGAATACTGCCTCAGTTGGTTCTATGCAGCGTCTATCAATGCTAAACTCAGGCGACCTCTTTATTAGAGGTTGGACTAGCTCACCTAATTTCTAGATTCGAGCCTCCACTCCCTTACATTCTAATTTTGTGTTTTGGCGTGCGAAAGTTGGTAGGATGGTGGTTAATCCTACCAACTTTCGCACGCTCACATCTTCATTACCTCTCCCTAATTTGTACTTCACGTCAATGTAACTAGGTCGATTTTGGCAAGTCTCGAATAAGATAATAAGCTTTGCAAAGTTAACGTGTACCTACATACTAGACAGCCTGTTCTAGTTAGCCGCACCTCGAGTAGATTTGGCACACGGATTGTAGATGAAAAGGTCTGGAAGATCTTATGTGTCTTTGAAACTGTTATAAACTTACCTGTTTTGGCCTAGGACAGCCTTATTCTAATTTTGGATGTGACGTTGAGTTACCTAGAGGTTCAGGGTGTGGGGCGCGACGATGATAGTTGCTGGGTAGTGGTTTTTTATGTAGATTGTAGAGCTTTATTTGCACAGTAATTTACCTCGATTTGATGTATTGTTTACTGTTGTACCTATATGGACCTATGTATATAAGTAGGCAAGAATTTTGTTTTTTTTTGAGCTCCAATATGAAATAAATAGTATATGTACCTGTTAAAAATGAAGACGACGCTGAAAGCTGTCATTCGCTCTCGAAGAACAAGTAAAATTGTCTACCATGCGGAACCACACATAAAAATTCATGGTTTTGATCATAATATTGAACAATATCTGTAAGGTTTCAAGAGTATAACTTTTTAATATTTATCATAATAATACATTAGGTTTTTACGGCAAACATTTCAAAGTTCGTGTGATTTGGCGTCTCTCTCGAACCCTTCCTGGAAACATAACATTCGACCTTTACCTCTAAAAGGACATACAGGTAGTCCAGACTTTGAAAAAATTGTTTCTGTTATATTCGTATATTTATAAACAAGGTGTATTCATAATAACTAGATAATTCTGGGTATGTGAATAAAAAGAGAAATCTTAGCTGCCTTACTACTGATAGTGATGTGCCGTTTTCGTAAATTTCCAGAATTTCTCATACAAAACAAGGAAAGTTTCCGGAAACTTTCGGAAACGGTACATCTCTAGTATATCTGACTAACAACAACGATTTCTAGACTAAACACTTTTGAAGTATGATTTTTGGAAATAGGTACCCAAACAACAGCAAGAGTATCGTTTAAATATTTCAGGTTTTTTACTGTATTATGAGTAAGTATATTGAAAAATACTAAGTATCTTGCAGCATTATTAAATAAATATTAAGGGACATTCTTCCACAAATCGACCTAGTCCCAAACTAAGCAAAGCTTGTACTATGGGTACAAGACGGCGATATACATAAGATATCCTTGTCTACAATAATACACATTACATAGATAATATCCATGACCCAGGAACAAATAAGTATTCGAGTTCATCACACAAATGCTTGCCCTGGCCATCCTATATACTTATCTGCGCTTCTACAGCATCGATCCGACGTTGACAGTAACACCCCTTGTTTACAAATCCTGTCAATATTAGCCCTCACTATAATCCGTATCAACGCACCCATCAGAGACCGTATTCCTCGGTCAGCTCAGCTCATCTCGTTCTTTTTATAATGCTGTCTCACCTCATTGTCGTAACATCGCATCTCCCATGCTCTTCTATGGAAAGTAAACTTTATTCTGCAAGCATGAAACTTGCGTTTAATTATACAACGGACTGAAATAAGCGATTGATAAAGTAATTAGATGATGTGATGTAACGAAACAGCACGTGTCAGAAGGGCTACACCGATATTCGAAATTCGACCGTCGTATAGTGCCACCCTAATATACTTTGATAGGAGATCAAGAGAAACGGCACTACATAACGATCGAATTTCAAACATCGGAGTAGCCCTTCAGATTCTACCCGAATACAAAATGTCGAGACTTTGTTGGGGTAATGTTATATCTTTTTGGGTGCAAACACATTGGTTGCAGTGCAGTAAACCTAGTAACCCATTTACTTTTGAATTCGCTAGCTTATGTTGTGTACTCGGGAGCTAAAAAGATACAGTCTGTATAAAATCTGTTCATATAAAAAAAAAATTTGAACAAAAAAAAGAACCGACTTCAGTTAAACTAAAAAGCCAACAATAACCCGTTCAAGTACAGATTACATTTGACTCACCCTTCGAAGTCGATCCCAAACCACTCAGTTCTTATATTTATATATTATAGTTTACGCGAGGTTTGGCACCGACTTCGAAGGGTGAGTCAAATGTAATCTGTACTTGAACGGGTTATTGTTGGCTTTTTAGTTTAACTGAAGTCGGTTCTTTTTTTTGTAAAAATTATTTTTTTTTGCTTTTTGTCCACCAATCTTATTTACTGAATGTAAATTCTTGACTTTATCAATAAATTACCGAAAGCGCCGTACATGTCCCTATAACATTTGAAGAGTTCCCTCGATTTCTCCAAGATTCCGTCATCAGATCCCGACTTAGTGCCAACGGGACCAACTCGGAGTTATACCCTTTCGATAAAAAAAAAATTGAAAATCGGTTCACGATTCTCGGAGATATCGAGTAACATACATAGAAAAAAAAAATAGTTCGAATTGAGAACCTCCTCCTTTTTTGAAGTCGGTTAAAAAAGAGTGGTCATGAGTCATGAAATGGCGAAACCACGGAACCACGAAACCGCGTAGGCTTATGGAGCGGAGGCTTGGCACAACACACACTATTTGAAAGAAAAGCAAAGATTATCACGTGTAATAAAATAAAGTGCTCAAGTGTCTTGAAGTAGGTCAGCCAGGAATGGTACAAAAGAAGACACAGTTAAATATACACCCATAGACCTTAACACGATGTACTAAGGTTTATATTAGTTAACAAATGTACAGTTATCAGTGTGTTAGTGTCTTCGATAGTACTTTATATCCTGCTGAAAAAAAAAATAAGGGCCACTTGACATTTAGTGCTTTATAAAGCTACGATTTTAATAAACAGGAACATACGTCATTTGAAATCCCTACTTTACTTAGTACCTAAGTATTTCAAAACAAACAAAACAGCATCAAAAACTACTTGGTCCTTACGACGCGGTTGGCTCAGTTTGTAGTGCAGCTGTCTACTGAGCCGGAGGTCCTGTCCTGGGTTCGAATCCCGGCCAGGGCAAATATTTGTGTGACGAACTCGAATATTTGTTCCTGGGTCATGGATGTTATCTGTATATGTATTAATATATTATGTATATCGTCGTCTAGTACCCATAGTACAAGCTTTGCTTAGTTTGGGACTAGGTCGATTTGTGTAAGATTGTCCCTTAATATTCTTGTGTATGTGTATTTAATACAGTTAACTTGTGAATCCGTAATATACCGGCATCTTTCCCTTAGCTGACATGAGGCAATGATGACAGTTCTGCTCTCCTATCGATAAGTGCAGTATTACCTACCAGTTACTGCAATCAAAAAATAAATTGTTTTTGCGTTTGAATAATGAGGAGCAAATTTATTTGACCGTTAAACCATAGTTACTGCATTTATCACTAGGAAGAATTATACACTTAAATTAGGTATTTCCAGTGAGTAATAGAACTTGTAACAAAATCCTCCATATATGACGCTCCATTAACATTACAGTTAGGTAGCGCGCTGTCATTCTTCATCTCAACTAATCAGAAAGTGACAGCGCGCGTCCTAATGAAGCGTTACTTCGTATGAAAAGTTCATACAACCGGGCCTTAATTCAATGAGGCTTTGACACATCCCTACATTACATAAGGTTGTCTGGAAGAGATCGCTCTTTAGCGATAAGACCGCCTATTGTCTACCATTGTTTAATTTAAGATTTCTCATGTAATATTTTTCTTGTTGGTGTGCAATAAAGTGTTGTTGTATTGTATTGTATTGTATCCCTGATGCAGCAATATAACGGACATCTATACTATTATAAAATTCTAGATATGTATTGAAAATCAGTTTTCACTGGAGAGGGGTATATTTCTGGATTTTTTTTAATAGCGTGATGCAGGGTCGTCATTTGTTTAGTAAGGGCGCGCGGCGCCATGCCAGTCTGGCATCTATCTATTTCCTTTGCCCTCTCATCACGCCGGAATGGCCAGAACTAATTTTGGTTCATGCATATAGCTGGGCTTGGAATTGTTAATATTCATAAATATCAATAAGCAAGAAGATTTAATTCCTGTTACTTAGAATAGTACCTACTAGAGTTATATCGTGTCGTATATACAGAAATACGAGCTGCGCCGCGCGGTGATACCCGCCCATCCCACGGGAACACTACATTTTTCGGGATAAAAAGTAGCCTATGTGGTTAAATCCAGTGTCATCTACCTTCATATCAAGATTTATCAAAATTGATCCCGCCGTTTGAGCGTGAAGAAGTAACAAACAAACACACTCACAAACTTTCGCCTTTATATAATATTCGTATGATAGTGACTATAACTCGGACGTACGTTATTAGAAACGTCGAATATAGCCCCAACCAGTACACCATATGGCCTATGACGTAGTATAGAACAAATGCTTGAAAATACTCGGTTGAAAATAGTCTCGAGAGCGAATTCATTTATATCTATCAAACCGTATGTTACACATTTCGGATGGGCGAATTAAAATGCCGAAAGGTGTAATCAACGAGATCTGGTGAGTGTCAGTGCTATGTGTGCTAGGGTTACCAATCGTATTCTAAAATATTGTTTGTTGACAACCTTAAAGTAATAAAACAATCTCGTATCTCAGATTCAATCAAACAATAACAGCTAGAGTGGCAGTGGCTGATAGTGCTATATTCTGGTATTACAATATTTTACATCCGACTTCTACGAAGTCTGTCACAAGAAGGATTTTTTTATTCTATGACAAGCATGCCATGAGTAATAAGATTAATTTAATATGTAGCCAGTACATATACGACCTCCAATAGAAACGAAGTTTTGAACAGCATCAATATCAGAAATTTTAGTGAGTGTTGGTGGTTACCAGGCGAATACGTCATAATTATCTTTTTCATAGAGGTGTAATTTATAGTCTACTAAAAGTTCCCACGATTTCGACCACGCAACCTTCCTTTTTTCGTTGGGTACAAAAGCTATCTTGTACAAAAATCCCTCCAGCCGTTTTGGCGTAATAAGCACACAAAGAAATTTCAACCAAAAAAATATTTATAATTTGACCTTTTTTGAAATCAGACACATTTCGTCAATAAAAAGTTGGCAACCCTAATGTGTGCGTGCAACACACACAACGCGTACATTTACAGCAATCAGAATAGCATTCCATGGCGTTATCTTTAAAAAACTATGGCTTTTTAGATGGTTTCTTCTATCAAAAACTCGTAACTTATGTTGTTATGCTGTAAACGTCATAACAGTTAATTAGTGTTTGTAGTATTTTTTTTACCAGAAAGCTCGTGAAATATCTGTACCTAGCAGCTTTTGCGTAAAACATATCCAATAGTAACCTAGGAGCGGAGCGGAGCTGTCTAAAATGGACCAATCTCATTTCTTAGATTTAAATGCACTTCTTTTGGGCTTCACTAAGACGCAGCCCGATTGGTACATTTTCTCCGCCCCGCTTCTGTGGACCGCCTAAGTCGAATTAATTTTAGCTTATTTTTCGTAAGGAGCTCTAAGTTAATGTACAGTGAAAGGCTTCTATACAAATACGCTTTATTATATGTATGTATACATATATACGATACGATGCGATACTTATCTTTGAATAGGAATTCTTATTATTATTTATTTATTTAAATACATAGAAAACGTCCATAAGCCACGGACAAATACTGGACTTCGTCACACCAATATTTACCCCTACCAGACTTCGAACCCAATACCGCCGGTTCAACACACTAATATTCGGCTTATGTCATGTCCTCAAGTAGGAAACGGCACCTAGGCCCATAAAACAAAACCTAGACCAAACCGCAAGTAGGAAACCGTGGGAGGCGGCTATTCTGGCAATGACGCGGGCCGTAATGGAGGTTAAGTTGTGCCCCTTGTAACGAGCATCGCGCCTCGGTCCACGGACAAATTGGATGACTTGTGCTATATAATATGTTATAATATTGTGACAAGGGAAACGTCGTGTCATTCTGTAAGTCGGTTATGAGTTGTAGGCTTCTTTTTGGTTTAGCGACCCGCCTCGGCTTCGCACGGGTGCAATGCTGATAAATTATACATGTATTATACACATAGAATTCTTACGCTTGAATCACTATTAATTAAAAAACCGCATCGAAATCCGTTGCGTAGTTTTAAAGATCGAAGCATACATAGGGACAGGCAGCAGGAAGCGACTTTGTTTTATACTATGTACCTAGTGATATTGTGACAAGGGAAACTGTCGTGTCATTCTGTAATGCGGTTATGATTATGAGTGACATTTTTTGGTTTATCTTTCCGGTTTACCTCGACCACGATGCATGCTACGCTCGAAAAGTTGGTTTTGTAGGAAATTTTTGGATAGACACGATACAGTAACGCGGGAACCATCGAGTATTAAAAAAACTGGGCAAGTGCGAGTCCGACTCGCGCATGAAGGGTTTCCGTACTCCGTGTAATCTCTAACTAGTTTGTTGTATGAGAGCCCCTCTTAAATATTTATTTTATTTTATTTTTAGTATTTGTTGTTATAGCGGCAATAGAAATACCTACATCATCTGTGAAAATTTCAACTGTCTAGCTATCACCGTTCTTGAGATACAGCCTGGTCACGGACGGACAGCGAAGTCTCAGTCTATTACCGATTGGTCCCGTTTTTACCCTTTGGGTACGGAACCCTAAAAAAGGTCAATTTAGGAAATTATTTATAATATATGTACTATTAAAAAATCTAAAATTTTATTGACAGTCTGTTTTCTATGGAGAGAGGTCATTATTTCAGGCAAAATCTTAACAGCGCAATGCAGGATTTGAATGGGCGCGCGGCGCCAGCCGTAAGGCATACAGCGCCATCACTTGGTAAAAAAAATCTTATTCTTTATCCTCTCATCCCGCCGAAACGGCAGAACACTGACTGCGGTAAAAAAATACGCGCACTAAGTTGCGAGCACTTTCTAGTACATAAAATTTTATTTATTTATTTATTATTATTTACATAGCTGTCCTTACAGGCTAACCTAATTCAACAGCATGGAATATTTAACAAAGATACACTAATCACAACAACACTACACATTATCCGTATTACACAAAACATACAGTGCGGCCCTTGTGAATTCGTTCAAAGAACAAAAGAAAAGGTCTACAACAGTAGCAACTCGATTGAGAGTGCGAAGAGCTCTGGTGGTGGGTGCCTGGCGCAGCAATTGCGTTCTGGCTTGCGGCTCGGCGAGCAGGCTGGGTCGCCGCCGTCGCCACACGTACCTCTGCGGGACGTACAAACCAACCTGCGCCAGGACTCCCGGATTAAACAATTTGCCCCGTAATAACTTAAAGATAAATAAAACTTTCAGTAACCTTACAGTATACAGTACGACAAATAATCTAAATTCAAACATTTTATATTTGCCAATACCACTGATTTCTCATCGAAGAGTCGTTACAACCCAAATTCATGTTTTCGATAGTTATCGCAACTAACAGGTACCGAAATCAATTGCAGTATTTGCATTGGCTCAATTTCCGCGGCCGACGAAGATAAGCGTCGGATTAACGGGTCATTCACATTCAACTGAAGCTGTTGTCACAACTAAAAGGACGTATTTGCTTACAAGATTGTATCACATGTATGTCTTTTCTTATCAGAGAATATCACTACCCGCCTTATCGCACAGAATGTTTGTTGAGAGTTTTGTAAAAAATGTTATTTGAATAGTCGAAATGCGTGTTTCATAACTGTGTTCATTTTAACTCGACGCAAAAAGGTTTCATAATTGTGTATCAGCTTTTTCGTTCATTTATCTGTCGCACCGTTTCACTGACTCACATTCTATGATATTGATATATTTCTTAGTTATAATCAGCGCGGTATTAAATGGTATGTACACATTGATACAAGCTTGCAAGCGATGGAAGAAGTTCCCTGCTATGCCTTGTCTCGCTCGTGCATGAGTAAGGATTGATCGAGGCCTATTTTTATAGAAAATACGCTACAGAGCACGTTCTTGTTTTACCTAAACGATGTTTTTTTTAGTAACCGGGTTGACTCATATTGTTTTTAGTAAATTCGGCGACAACACGCCTAAAAATATTTTTTTGTTGTTGACTGCAGTGTAGGGGCAGCCAAATCAGTCCCCTATCAAGCGCAGCGACGTCTCCTCAACTTAAGAACGTACGATCTCGGTAGAATAAATTGCATCCTCTCGTCTCCTTCCTCGGAGGAGGCTCAGCTTGTGTACAGTCTAGTTAAGCATGTAATCAAAATAAGGAATGTTTAGAGTATGAGAGCCACGATGAGGGTGGCATATGTAAAACCCTCTATAAATAATAAAAGAATAAAAAATAAAAAAAAGCGTAGGTTCATCCTAACGGCTGCTGGCCCGCACTTGTCTTTAAAAAAATCCATATTTGTCCTTCTCTCGTGGTTTTGTGACCGTAAAAATAATGAAGTTTTGCAACAGTAAATCAGAACAAACAAAATATGCACAACTAGAAGATACCCGCAAACTTTGTCTGCACAGAAAAAAATGGACTGTGGTTTTTTTTGCTTTTCCGTAATTCGGTAAGGTCCGGGGATGCCAACTACTCCTATACCAAACATTTTTTAAATCGGGCCTGCCGATGAAGTGTGATGAGGGCAAAGATTTAATTTTTACAATTTTATAATAGTATAGATTAAACAATAGGAACTGGTTTTATTATAACCTATATGTTTATGCATACGTATCTAAATAGCGCCTATAAATCAAAATGTCATCAGATACTCTCAATTCATCAATTATGCCCTAATGCGGAACCCACCCCGGCCGCCATAATGCAACGGAATTATGGATTGTCACGACTGCAGCGTTGCTGATGCCAAGCGGAATATAAATCCACTTAAAATTATCACACTAATATTATAAAGGCGAAACTTTGTGTTTATGTGTATGTTTGTTACTTCGCTCAAACAGCTGGACCAATTTTGATAAATTTTGGTATGAAGGTAGCTGACACTCTGAATTAACATAGCTACCTCGATACAGAATTTTATTAAAATTGGTCCAGCCGTTTGAGTGTGAATAATTAACAAACACATACAAACTTTCACTTTTATAATATTAGTGTCATTCCACTTCAACACTCCGGTCAATTGAATCACCAGTCAGGTTTCCATTACATTTATACCTATTAGGATTACCGTATAATTATACACCCAGTCAATAAGGCATAACTATTAGGTTCTTACTGAATATCGTACGTTTCAGTGAGAAAAAGATAAAAATATCCACAATTCGTAACAAAAATCATTTCACGTTACTCACAGCATCACTTAAACATACTTTAAACTACTTTTAAAAGAGCCGTATCTTTTTGCTCGTCTATACCGTCTAAGTTTTTTCTCCAATGATTAATAGAAGTGCCTAGTCGATGGTACCTCGGCTTTGTGCCCGGCCACTCACCTTTTGAAGGTCATGTGTGGAAACCCGTGTCTTTTATACTACGAATACGGCGCGTACTCTATTGTTGTTTTAGGTATTTTACAGACGTTGGAGCTGACTCCGCGACAACTTTCTTATTGTTATTGGAAACGATGGTCGAAATTCAAATTTCATATTGTGTCGTGCCGCTCTTACAAATATTGTTTGACACAAGATCGAGAGGGATGGCACGGTAAAAAACTTCGAATCTCGATATTCAGAGTAACCCTTCGGGACCTAATCGAGTGTATTTATTTATTTAATCTTTATTGCACAAAAGAAAACTTATCGAACAAAAGGCGGACCTAATGCCACGAGGAATTCTCTACCAGTCAACCTTCGGGCAAACCAGATACATTGTAGGCAGTGCAACTAACTTAAGCAAATTTTAATAAATAAATACATATTCATATAATATATCCATGCACATATATATAAATAAATACAGATGAAACAACTTAACCAGCCAAGAATTCACAACTCTGCTATTAGCATAGAGGTCACGCAAACATTTTTTGAAAAAGCACTTGTTCGGAGCTTGCTTAAATTTGAGTAGGTATATGACTCATCTTTGCCTAATAAATGTCTATTCACTTTCGATTTGAAAAGAAGTTGTAATTTTCAGGAAAGTTCGCCATTCTCTTTTCATGAGAGGACTCATTCAGATCGATGTAAAACGATTTTTGTTCTGTGATCTAAATTACGTATCACATCTTTATGTGTCTAGCGAATCATTAGACATACATATTATCAACTTGGCGCGGCGATATGAACGTGATACCAGGTAAACTGCATAGAGCATCCTTTAAGTAAATTGCGGTTTGCGCTGAGTCTGCTAATGTTATACACGAAATTAGAAACGTGCCGGCAATTAGAAGCAATTAGCAAACGAGGCAGAATTAGAGATGACATTTCTGAAGCCGTCAGTTGTATTAAGATGACTAGTTCATTAAGTTAATTTCTTGACGGGCAAAACTCCTTGTTGTCTCATGATTATTACCGCAAGAACAAGAGCAAAAATAAGAGCAGGTCACTATAACTATGATAGAACTAGGCTCAGCCTGGACACTGTCTTCCAATTCTTCCAAATTCATAAAAAGTTAACTTGACAAAAAAGAACGCCGAAAAAACACTAAATGTTCGCCTGAACACTTTATTACATCGTAGATAAGCTCGTAATGTGGAATAATAGCAGTTGTTCGGCGTCCATGGAATCCGATTGCCTTAGCTTGCCTATTTTAAAGCAAATGAGTGCCCGTTTCTATAACTCCAAAAGAAACGGGGAACTTAAGCTCTGGTTTTCATACTACTACTTACTTCGTACAAGGACGAAGTATGGAGGCGACCGCTGTTATGAAGGCACCAATATCCTAAGAAACCCGAGATTAAAGTTGCTTCGGCATTACCTAGAAAAGTTTGACGCCACGCCACTAAAACATAGTTACGTTTAATGGACTGCACTGCATCGCCTAATGTAACGTATCAAATTTTCTTACGTTCAGCATCGTTTTGAGCTTCAAAAGATTTTCTGCCAGGCCGAAACAAAGGAACGGACAGTATATAGCGGGCAGTATAAAACTAGGATAAAGGTGACATTTTGAATGGTATACAAGTATTATATACCCGATAAACAAGCGTTATCACTAGGTGAGAACAAAAAGATGAATAAGTCAGATAGACGTTGCTAGGCGCCAAGTTTCCTGTAGTGTAAACTAATCCAATCCACATGTCGTAAAAGGTGGGAGTAGCTGGATCGTATTCCGAACTTATGAACGTACATTAGGAAGACTACCATAAGTTCTTGTCTTCGAGGACCCTAGAAAGTAGGGGATGGAAAAATAACCTCAAACCTCTCAGATCTTTTCAGTTTTCCTCTGAGATCTCTTAAAGTAGCACATTTTGCGTTTACTCAGGTGATTGGTCTATTCTTCACATCTCCGCTCCGCCCCGCTTCAATGGAGACGCACCCTTAGGCTGCCTGTCCACGGACGGAGCGGAGAGAATGAACCAATCAGGCTGCGGGCTTCACAGAGGCCCAAAAGTTGCATTTGAATCTGAGGAATGTGATTGGCTCATTTTACTTTATTTTTTATGGGCAGTCTTACACAGACACGTGGTTTTTGAATCATGATGTCAATGTTACATACGAACTATGTATGCTTGCTGATACATTGAATGGCGTGAATCGTATTAAGATTAAAAAGTGCAGCGCCAGGGTGTGAGCCGCAATCGATAGTGCGACGAACCGTCGACGGGGCTTCTAACTCCGTGTGTTCTGATATCGCACTCTATGGCTTCCGCTTTGCTCCTTGCAATTGCAAATCCTTTGTAATAAGCTATTTTAAATGTACTTAAGTACTCAAGCATCCATAAAATAATGCACTGTTTGTCATAAAATCGTTCGTCGGAATTCAGAAAAAATATATTTAAAAACTAATTCGACCAAATAAGACATACATGACAAGGCTCTGAAAATGATGGCTCCCATAATAGTCATACTTTGTATTAATGAAGTAGTTAATAAATTAACCCGCAATTCCTGTCGTGGGGACTGTTCAAATACAATTGTGCCATTAACTAATATTTATCATGAAAGTTGATGTTGTAATAAACGAAAACGGCCTCAGCTAACAACGAATAAAGTGTTCTACGTTACTAGTACACTTATCCCCTTTTGCGTCAGAACTATTCATTCATCAGCTGAACGCATTACGAGCATCGGAACATAAATAAAGCCGTGGGAATCGTAAAACAATCGTAAACCATTGGAAATTCATCTCACTGGGTGAAACACTGCAGGATCTACACGATGTTGTATATATATTTATCCTAAACGTTTAGTTACAGCGCGGTATATTTTGCAGGTGCTCATCGTATTTTTTTTTTATAAAATAGTGAACAAGACATTTAATGTCTAATGTAGCTTGTTGCTGTATATTCGTACCATGATCATCCCACAATTACACAAATATATCCAGCCGGTAACCAGGAATTCATCCCCCGCGCAGTTATAGTTATTGCATAATCCGCATTCCTCACACATCTCACAAACAAAAACTACAAATATTTAGATATAGATTCGAGGATTATATACAGACTAGTGCGATAGAGATAAATGATTGAGATAATAAATGTTCATTGTAATAATAATCCATTAATTGGAAGATTCTTTTGAGACCTGAAAACTAAAACTTAATATAGTAATTTATGCAACTGTTAGATAATGATAGGCTTTACACGAGTGTGGGTTTCATGATAAGATCAGGAGCGTTTTAAGGCCTAATTATGGACATATGCTTTCACTATTTTATTTACACACATACACATCATTAATTTTCGTTTAACTCATAATATTAAAGTGTTGTAGGATGTATTCCAGCTAAAACAGCGCAAATAACAACGATGTGGTTTCATTGTTAACGACAAACTGACACCACCATCTCTGTTTTATATCTATACCTACATGTATAAAGACTACATTCCCTCCACCTCATTTCACAAAATACCTATACAGTATTTACAGTATTTATTTGACCCTGGGCCCGTGGGGTCCAAGCGCTAGAATTCTTTTTAAAGAGCTTGCGAAACGGCTCATCGACACCACTGGTGACCAAAGGGCTGGCAGCTTCCTCGCTCAGCGTCTTAGTATAGCGATACAGCGAGGTAATGCTGCCAGCGTCTTTGGTACAATGCCACGGGGGCCATTTTTATACTTAGTTTAGATTTAGTTTTAGTTTTAGATAGACTTTTTTTAATTGTTTGTTTATTTTGTTTTGTTATATTTTGAAAGAGATTGTACTTCTGAAAATAAATGAATAATAAATTATGTATTTACAAAAACGTTTTAAGTTTTCACAATTTGAAATTTTATAATGAACATCTTTGTTTTTCGTGCCTCTTAATGGAAACCGCTTTTTGTCATGGTCGGTAGGGCAGTGATCGTCTATAGAGGTTCCCGAAATATATATTCATACATAACGTTTATCTCTTCCCTTCTTCTGTGACGACGCGGTTGGCGCAGTGGTTAAGCAACTGGCTACTGAGCCGACGGTCCCGGGTTCGAATCCCGGCAAGGGCAAATATGTGTGTGATGAACACGAATATTTGTGCCTGGGTCATGGATGTTCTATGTATTTAAGTATTTATTTATCTATATAAGTATGTATATCGTCGCCTAGTACCCATAACACAAGCCTTCTTGAGCTTAATTTGGGACTAGGTTGATTTGTGTGAGGTTGTCTGATATTTATTATTATTATTATCTAGCAAACTAAATTTCCCAGAACGCTACAGGATCTAAATAGCATCCTGTTCGAGTAACGTACATGAATCACTCAAACCCCTGACGTGTCGTATCGGACAGCGTTATCGTATCGTTATCTCCGACACGAATACACGATACGCCCTTCTGCTGTCGATCGATGCCATGACCAAGGATTAGGGTTAGTGATGAAACATCTTTGTATGTGTGTGTTTTTTTATAATCTTCATCGGGTTCGGAAACAATCTGTGAATGGCCTTTTTACCCGACCGAAGAAAGAAGGGTTACTCTTAAAAAATCTGACACCTCGCCCTTCTGCCGCAGATATAGACGCAGTCATGGCTAAGAATCGGCGTTATGAAATCTCTTAACATCCAGATCTGAAATTAAGTTAACATCAATGCACCGAAACGTGATATTGTTCAGCAACTGTAAACAGTGCTATTGCTGAACAAATACTATAATTTCTGCCACATTCCCATTTACAACACAATTGAGCCTAACACAAAAACAGTTGTTATCAACGTCAATATTCAAAGCCATACCAATAACAGAGTAGTTCTCTTTTAGTGAAATGATTCCTTTATACATTTGCCGCTTACACCATTCAGTATGTTATTTCTATGGATGCAACCTCAAAAATAGCGTAACCGACATCCACGCTACGAATCTACGACATCACTGTCCGACTAGATTGAACACGTTTCTTGTTCCACCATGTTTATTTCCTCGGTCAATATTTGTTCGGCTGTCCCTGTTTGGCCACAAGTCCCTCGGTTTAAGCCGGTGATACACTAGACCAGCATTCTGCAATATTTTTACATTCGAAGTACATCTAAGAGATCGGGAAACTTTGGAGGTACACCGTAAATTATGTTTACGTCATCCTAGGCCGTAAGTGGCCTTTTCTCTCACTTCCTGACCAAGGCAAGGTGTAAAACTTAAGACAAACCACAGGCTATAATTAGGAAAGCCCCAGATAGCATGTAAAAAAAATAAGAATCGATAAAGTGAGTTTTAAATGAAATAATATTCGACAAAACAAGAGTTATAAAAACATAATTTACAATAAAACAATTTCGAAAAAATAATAAATAAAATAAAAAAAAATACTTTAGACAAAACATTCATTATGGTAAAAGTTGATAGGCAAACTGAAAGCACCACATATAGTGTCTTTACTTACGGTTTTGTGTCAAGAACAGCCCTGCATGTTTCGAGCTTGTGTAGAGTTCTTATTCAGGGATCGCGGGGAAGGAGAGTGTATCCCATGATGATTTCAAAGCCTTTAACACTGGCCTTCTGATCATGATCGCGCCCGACGATACACCTATTTTTTTTACCAATTGCTTTATTTATAATTGATTCTTGGTTTCGAAAATAATTTAAGCTTAAGTGTATTATCAGCTTTATTCTTACCGCCATGCTTAGAAAAACGTAAAGGACATGATATTCCTTCTCAAACACGCCTTATAGATTTGCTAAACATACAACTTGACACGGTTAGTGTAAAACTGGATCGAACTCTATATTTAGGTACGTAGGTAAAGTCAATTGGTTCTTACCAGTCTAATTTAGAAAACAACCTCAAAATTCCTATTCCTCAAGTAACAATCTCGTTTAATAAAATTGTCAGCGTGACATGTAAAATAGTGCCTCAGGTTGCTTAATTTAAGAGCAAATGACAGTTTTTGACAAAATGTAATACTTTGGAGGTGGAGTTAGAATCTTTGTTATTAAATAAACAACGATATTTTCATTATTTCATTATTATTCGAATCAAATGTCTATATAGCACTATCTAGACTTAGACTGCTTTAAAAGTCATAAATTACCGTCAAAGTTCAACATTCTTACGAAGCGCTTAAAACGCTCCATAAAAATGGGCACCTTATCGTGACGTCATTATATCATGTTGTTGAGTAGGGTAGACTGGGTACGGTTGTAACAATTTTTCTTTTATCGCTCATATCATCGCTAAAACAGCTCTAAGAACTAAATACAACGTTACAAATTGAAGAATACTCTTTTGAGTTAAAAATACCTACATTTAAAATAAATATCATATATGCCGTAGTTTTTTGTCGGCAAGGCATTGTTCAGTTTGTGTGCCACTGTTACAATCGTCCCCATGCCGTGGACGGTTGTAACAGTGATGGGGGACGGTTGTAACATACCCAAAATAAACAAAAACAAGTGATTTTAATGAGCTTTATTACAAAAAACAATCAAATTCAACAAAGTTAATACCGTACTTATTATCATCATCTACACCAATTAAATATATTTAACAACAAATCAACAAAGTTGTCATAAACTTAATCAGAATCTTTGTCATTGCAGTTAAGTCTTCATCCTCTGAAGATTCAGCATTATAATATCATTTGTGTCAGCCTTTCTCTTCTTTCCCTTCCCTTCTCCCTTCCTGGCTCCTTTAGATGTCCCTTTTCTTATATTTCTGCTGTTTGCCGCAAAGACTTCCCTTTTTTCACTTCATCGTAAGCATGTTTAAAGCACTCGTGATCATTTTCGCGTCTAGATGTCTTCCTGACACGTTTTCTTGGCATCTATAATGAAAATAAACTATTGTTATATCCGAAACACAAAACAAATATTAAAAAAAAATACTACAACCTTAACCACAAAAATTGTTACAACCGTACCCAACCCCCTCCTCTGCCAGTAAAAAAATAAATCCACATTCAAAACAGCATAGCCTACACTCAAACTAACACTTGATTACACACCTTAAACGTCTAGCAAATACCAAGAAAAATCAACGAAACGTAACATGCATTATTAATAAAGATAATTTGAAAAGAAATCGACCAAAAATACTTACTTTTGATGCACAAAACACAATATAACCTCCTGAAAGCGTATTAACCACGCCGACGGCCCAGAGACACTGGTAATCGTGTTCCTGCCTGTCCGCCGCGTCCCTTTCCCCTTGTACCCCTCACTCTCCTGTAGATAGTTTCGGAAATATTCGAGGTGTTACAACCGTACCCTGTTACAACCGTACCCAGTCTACCCTAATATTTGTATAGAGACAATAAGTAATTTGCCATTTTCGACATAAAAAAGTGCGTTTAAGCATCATACACTTATTGTTTTGTTAAATTTTGAGGAGCACGTAATCATTGTCAAAGATTTTTTGGATTAAAAAGAAAAAACACAAAATTAGCGTAACATTACAGTGCAGTCACATAATTATAAAAAAAAAATCTTTATTTCATGACGTATTGTGCTAATTTTATTCATATAACTACAGTATGCTGTAGAATGTATTATTCGTCATCCCTATTACAGAAGTAACAACGAATAGTAGACATTGCGGCGGAATGAGTAGAGAAATCTGGGTCCAAAGCAAACAGCGCCTATAAAACACGCGCAGTTTTTCATTGTAAACATTGGCGAGTTTACTACTAAGCCAATAACGACGCGTGAGTAGAGAAGCGATTAATACTCTTAAACCGTTTCAGTACCGTAAGGTTTCTGCGGATTACAGGTTTATACACGAGTAATAGATATAACCTTAATTAAAAATTAAAAACGACCCCGACACAAGTAGTCTACAGTCATCATGAGATTCAATGAGTGATATAGAAAATGTCACAAAAAATGAACATTAATACAAAATTTGGAATTCTTAGCTTCAATATTGGCTGAGATCTTGCCACTTGTTCCAATTAAAGCTGAATATCTTGGAAACTAGTGGTCCTATTTCCACCAAACAAAGCTAAGAATCATCTCGACGGACAAAGTCGAGATGATTCTTCAAATGGCAAAGTCGACGAAATTGGTCCATCCGTTTGGAAGCTACGATACCACAGCAGATACACATATTGACGACGCGGTTGGCTCAGTTTGCAAGCACCTGCCTACTGAGCGGCGGTCCCGGGTTCGAATCCCGGCGAGGGCAAATATTTGTGTGACGAACTCGAATATTTGTCCTTGGGTCATGGTTGTTCTATGTATTTAAGTATACATTTATCTATATAAGTATGTATATCGTCGTCTAGTACCCATAACACAAGCCTTCTTGAGCTTAATTTGGGACTAGATCGATTTGTGTGAGGTTGTCTGATATTTATTTATTTATTTATTATTATTTATTATATACAAAGATTTCATATGCTGCTGCATATTATAGTGGTTTTGTGTATCATTGTTCGTAAAATATCAGTTGAATGGTTCTTATTAAATCTTAATCTATTATTATTATCTAATATTATTTTATTTATTATTTATTTATTAGGAGCACCAACAGCTACATACAATACATTGCTTTTAAATTGAGTAGCTATTAATTTTAATGTATTGTTTGACATTATTCCCGAAATAGTGATAATAATAAGTAATTCTATTGAGACCGTAATTTTTTGTAAATGTTATCGTAATTTTAATCTTGTAATTGTGTATAACTGGTCACAGAAAGGTATAAATATAAAAGGAAATTATTTGAGCAACCTAAGATTTGCTGACGACATCGTGTTATTCTCAGAAACTGCATCACAACTTGAGAGGATGATAAATGAACTAAACTCTATAAGCCGCAATATTGGCTTAGAATTAAACACAGATAAAACGAAAATTATGACCAACTTTTTGGAAATACCCATTCTTGTGGAGAACCGACCATTGGAGTATGTGAAAGAATACGTGTACCTGGGTAAACAGATATCGTTCATGAAGTCGAGACACCGTGACGAATTAAAAAGACGCATAAATATGACATGGAACAAGTTTTGGAGCAACAAAGAAGTTCTAAAATCTAATTTACCTCTACGGTTAAAAAAGAAAATCCTTGATTCATGTCTCCTACCTTGTCTTTCGTACGGAAGTCAAACGTGGATTTATAATACGCACACAAAACTTAAAATTGTAACTTGTCAGAGAGCCATGGAGCGGAGCATACTAAATTTGAAACGTAGAGATAAAAAACGCCATACTGAAATAAGATCAAGGACAAAAGTCATCGATGCTCTATCACATTGTCAAAAACTCAAGTGGAGATGGGCGGGCCATATCGCACGTATTAAAGAAAATAAATGGACTAAGAGAGTAACTACATGGGCTGGCCCCCCTGGTAAACGAAAACGCGGCAGACCGATGGAAAGATGGATAGATGACATTAAAAAGATCGCAGGAGATGACTGGATCGTAACAGCGCAAGCTAGAGAAGAGTGGAGAAAAATGGAGGAGGCCTATACTCGTCGAGAGGTCCTTAATAATAGTGTGACATAAATGAAATGAAGTAATATTAATAAATAAAATTAGCTCAATAATAATATATCAATTAAAAATAATGTAATGAAATGTTAACTTAAATATTATAATTTTATTTCGCATGTAAATGTATAAAATTGTATGATATTAAGGAATAAATTTGTCTTTAATAATAATAAAAAATTGTGTATAACTAAAATGACCTGTGATCTGCTTCACCAATAAAATGAGTTTGAGTTTGAGTTATGTGAAATACCTACTTAGTAACAAATGAAATGTCTGTTTCCAAAAATCCTGAAATTTCCTAACTGATGTTTTAGATAAAATAATTATATGGAGAATGAAAAGGACGACGAAAAGATTCGCTCTATTTTTGCCACGACATACTCATATTATGTTTTTAGCGAGTTTTTTATGTACAATTTATTTATAATTTTTCTTTTTCTTTCAGGTAAGGGTCGAGAAAAAGTTATAACAATGTCTGTTATTAGAATCTAATTTGGTAAGTCGTATTCGTATTGATACTAATGATTAACAGCAAATGAAAAATCTATTAACAGAAAAAAATATCTTTCTTACATCCAATGAGATATTTAGTATTAGTGAACTTGTCTTTTAACTTCTCTTGTATATGTTTTGGCGACTTTAATATCATATCTATCTTATTTAAAGTTGTCACATCAAAGCGCCTCCCTCTTTCATCCTTTCGTTTTTTTTGTCACTTTAAAAAGTTCCCCGAACCCCGACGTTCAGTGCTTCGTATTCCTAACACGTAGTTCCAAAGAACCAGGGACAAGTCATTTGCATCATTGTGTTGGATGCCGGTGCAGAAAATGTAAATACAGAGCTCTATCTCCCTGTCATATCAATGTCCAGAAGTCTGGAGCATGTCCAGTGAATCTTTTTACCTGTTTTGAAATGATGCGATGTTTCAAGAAAATCAAAATTTCTATTTTTTTTTCCTTCATAGGATTCGCTTTCATCAATTATATGCTAGGCGTGCCTTCATCTCTGTGCCAACCCATATTACTCATTCATCTTAACATTTTTAGTCTCGATATTGCTCGCATTATTGAACACATGATGAGTGAGACGCAAAAAGTAGTAAGTAGATAGACTCTGGCTAGCCAAATATTGTTGACAAATATTTCCTTGTGGCTTCACCAATTATTTGATTTAAAAAAAGGCTAAAATTCAGTTTTTAATTTATGTCATTCATTCAAATGGTCAATGCATAGCAAACATTCATGTGCATCGCATACACATTTGCTCTTACAGGGATGCTTCATAGGCTGTGTATAAGATAAGATAGGTTATTACAAGTGATGAATGGTAATAGGCGCCAAGTGAAATGGCAGTGTATGACGTCACATCCATCGTCTGCCAAACTCTCGTGGGTTTTGTTTACAAGTGTGTGTTTGTGGAAACGGTTCCGCGGGCATCGATGTTTCTCCGGTGCATTGGAAAGCAATGTCAGTCTTAAAATAGCGGGCGATCAAATAATACAACTCTTACTCGTTCTGCAAACAATTTTGTATCTACACGTTCAAACTAAAACATCATCAAAAGCCTGCAACAATTCATCCATCCGTATCTGCACATAAGGCTTTAACTAATGATTAAGACCATGTTCAGATGACAAGCGCTTAACGCGCCTTTACAACTACATACATTTTGTTCTGGCCGTACACATGCCAACGCGCTTTTTTGTATGGAGTTATAAACGCGCGTTAAATGCTTGTCATCTGAACATGGTCTAACTCAAGCCTTGAGCTAACTAAACACCCAACAATAAAGGAACTAATCACGAAATGGGAACGATAGACCACGTCTTTAGAATTCACTAAAAAGTAGCCCGTTGCATATAGTTTCGATGTTTTAACTCTGTTTTGATGATTCTAGTAACTATTGGTCATTCACAGAGTAGACAGCATAGAGATATTAGAATCTAGGAAAGGTGTGTTCCTTCAGATAATGTCTGTCTGCATATGGACAAGCTAAACTCTCAGAAAAAAACTCTCCTATAAATACCTTGAGTTAGCGTGACCGTACTCGCTAGCGACTGCGTAAACGATTTGTATGGAGAATAGCACACCGCCCTTTTCCGTTACTTTGAAGAACTACGATTCTCCACACCACACAAATCTTTTACGCAGTCGTTAGCGAGTACGGTCGCTGTAAACTCGTGGTAAGGGTACATTTTCTATTATTAAATCTTTACCACCACACCTACTGTCACCGTCAATGCATGTATGGTAAGCTCCTCGCCTGCGCCTGCGCCGGCGCCGCGACTAGCTCCATTTCCTACGCTTGCATAATTCAGTTGCACATGCAATCGGCATCCATTTTCACTTTCAACTGTTGACAAATTACTGGGAAATGGGTAAGCGCGAAGGATCCTGTGGCGTTTTTAACACTTGCGCACACGAGTCTTTAAGTGAAAATTAAATACAGCCCGCGAACGTGTTAAGCGATATCATAAGGTTGCCTGTCCACTAAGAGTAGCCCAAATAAGTGCATTTTAACCCTTAATTTGACAAAAATGACGGAGGTCGCAAGTTCAAGCCACATTATGGTAAAATAGAGCAAGAAATTCTGGTTCGAAAAAAAATGGAAAAAGATGGTCAAAAAATATATTCACCCTGCCATACACTGCCAAATTAGGGGTGTAAGGAATGTGATTGGTCCATTTTACACATTTACTCTCCAGTGGACAGACAGCCTAAACCTTTTAAACTAAGGCCTCCGTGACACAGCTTATGATATAAATGCAATTAATAGGTACAGGTCAACTGTTAATTGCTGATATTATCACAATTAACCTTTACATAATTACGACTACATCTTATTTCTGTATTTGCGATTACATGTCCGATTTCTCCTCATCGCCATATGCAGTCGACAGTTGACGAGTTTATTTTTTACCTTACATTTGAAAGAAAATTTACCTAACACGATTTTTTCATATAATATCATCAATGAGTAAACTGATTAAGGTACATTTCTCGAGGTAGATAAGCAATAATCCTTTTCTTTACCCTAGAACAGCCCCAACTATTTTCATTACTCCCAAGTATAATTAACAAAGCTTGCAATGATAATGGTCGCATATCATTTCAAACTCTCGCCAAAGTTGCTCGAACTTGTTCTACAATGGCCCACTAATATTCATAGTCATAGCATATAGATCGTATGTAGGGTATAACGGTGCCTCCTGGCTCACGAAGTTCTGTGGGTCGCATTGTGCCCGCAGACTTTGTAAGGCCGTGTCTGACATCTCGTTTATGTCTAGCTCGCATTAGTTAACGAAATAGTTGTAGAGTTGACCGCCCCAAATCGTTTCCCAGCTAATTGCAAATGGTTGAAGAGATCGTCAAGCGTGTATGGGTAATAATCAGAATTCTAAGGCTGCCTGTACACAGAAGCGAAGCGGAGAATATGAACCAATCAGGCTGCGTCTTTGTGAAGCCCAAAATAAGTGCATTCAAATCTGAGGAATGTGGTTGGTCCATTTTATAGCCCTGCAAGGGGTTTTACAACCCACGCTATATTGCGGATTTCCAATGGTACTATAAATTTATTTTACTGCGAACGACAATTTTTTGGTAACTGAAGTTTAAAGTCGGTGAATGTCACTGACGTAAACAAAGAGGAAACAGGACTAAATATTCCGCAAATTTCAAGTATTTTTTGCATAATAAAGCCAACACTATCCACAGTGATGAAAGTCAAGTTTTTTCAATAGGATTCAGTATTTATTTCGCAAGAAGAAATTCTTGACCGACGTTTAATAATGCAAATATGATGTATGCACATTATTGCCATATGAAAGCTATTTCTAGCGCCACTATCCCTGGGCCGGACCGACGCTTGCTAAGGCTATACACATCTCCACTGCGCTTCAGTCGACAGGCAGCCTTAAAGTCGTGAAGAAGTCTCATCACGACGTGAGTTTTAATTCCTGATAGTGCCGACTGACAAACTTGTGACTTTCACAAAATGAGAATTTAGGCCTTGTTTTCTGAAATAAAGGCTTCGAATAATCTAACTATTATTTGAGTTACTTGAATAAATAAAATGTTGAACTCTCTTTAAGGTGACTTATATTCGTTCTGCAACCAAAGTCACTACCTAAGCTGTAAATTAATGAATAACTTAAGACAACTTAGTCCTATATAACCCACGGAATCGTAAATCTTACCTTAACCCCACGCCTCACAAACGGATGTGCGGAACGAATGACGGAGCGGCCCCAAAGGAAACATAAGTCAGGTTTTATGTCTGTAATCCCCAACCTCGGTACCGCAAATGCGACAAAGTACTTAATGGATTTGTTTTGACCTCTGGCAATCGCATCGGGGACCCTGTGTCAATCAGCAAAGGGCGCGGATTACTTCGGTCTTAGTCCAGAAAAAACAGCATTTTTTGACCTTGAAAATGTTTTAAGTCTTACATTTTTGTTTAGGTGCATTAACTTTAATTGACAACCATACTCACCATCGTGTCGTTTGACTGGTGAAGAATGCCCAATGGCATTAAGGCCGCCTTTTGTCAGTTAAATTTTTCATTGTGCAATAAACTTTAAATAAATAAGTAAATATTCAAAAAGATCTACGCTTATGCTATAATAATTTGTTTCCCTACAACGCCTGGCGGGATAGTATTCAACACTTTCTAGTATATAAGAGCATTTCTCAAAAAGTTTGTACGCAATTAAGACAGAAAATTAAAGTTTAATATAATTCGCCTTAGTATTTTGTTACCAATTACTTTCGTAATTTTATTTCAATGTTATGGCAAAGTTCGATAATTAAGGTTCTGTTATGCTTATACTTTTTTAATTATATAATCTGATATCATTGTATTGGAAATAACAAAGAAAGTTGGTAACAAAATAGTAAAATAATATCTTAATTGTGTAGGTACAAACTTTCTGAGAAATGCTCATAAATCCGTGTAAATATCCGTACTATCCGTAGATAACCCTGTGCAGTGTTTAATTCAAAATAAAAGTATTAATAAGATGCACAGCACTCTACGGTAAGGATTTTTTCTTATGTTATTGCTATAAATCATTGATAATTGTGGGTAACAAGTTATTACCGTTTCAAGATTTTTGATATTTATTTTCTTCTTGTCAAAGTTTTCCTCTCGCTTTCGTCATAATTCGACGGGACTATGCCGTTTCAGGTCATTGGGTCGAAGGTTACTCAGTGAAATGCGAAGTAGAGTGCATGCGAACTTAATGCTCTGATACGTGGGCGCGGGCGGAATGCATCAATGCATTATCATAATAGCATAGGCAACCTACCTCTACCTCGACCAGGGTTGCCAGATGCAGGGTTATCAATTCTTTATTGACCGAGCGAGTGAACCGTTACCGTTTCAGCTCGGCTCAAAAAAAACTTATGTTCTGATGTCCGGGTGTTAGGATTTCCAGCTGTTGTCGCTGAGAGGTCGCATTTCTCAACCGATTCTCATGAAATTTCGTAAGATCTTAGGTTTTATTAGAGTAATAATTCTCGTACTTATAAAGGGAAAACAAAAATAAAAGTTACCGTCCGCCCCCGCCGCCTCATCCACCTCCACCTTTCGTCGCGAGTACGCCATGCTTGCTTGGCTTGATCTCATACTTAGGTTTAGTTATCGTAATTATGGAAAACAACTTTAACTTGACATATGACGACATTAAATCTTATTTTTAACCGACTTCAAAAAAGGAGGAGGTTCTCATTTCGAACTAATTTTTTTTTTTTTTTTCTATCTATGTTACTCTCCGAGAATCGTGAACCGATTTTCAATTTTTTTTTTTATCGAAAGGGTATAACTCCGAGTTGGTCCCGTTGGCACTAAGTCGGGATCTGATGATGGAATCTTGGAGAAATCGAGGGAACTCTTCAAATGTTATAGGGACATGTACGGCGCTTTCGGTAATTTATTGATAAAGTCAAGAATTTACATTCAGTAAATAGGATTTGGTGGACTAAAAAGCAAAAAAAAAAAAATTTAACAAAAAAAGGAACCGACTTCAGTAAAACTAAAAAGCCAACAATAACCCGTTCAAGTACAGATTACATTTGACTCACCCTTCGAAGTCGGTGCCAAACCTCGCGTAAACTATAATATAAAAATATAAGAACTGAGTGGTTTGGGATCGACTTCAAGGGTGAGTCAAATGTAATCTGTACTTGAACGGGTTATTGTTGGCTTTTTAGTTTTACTGAAGTCGGTTCTTTTTTTTGTTAAAAATTTTTAATTACCCTGAAAATGTAACATAGAACTCTGTAATATTGGGCCAGCGACTTGTGACTCTGGTGTTGCAGGTGTCTATGGGCGACTGATCGTGATCGCTTTCCATCAGGGGATCCGTTTGCACAATGGTCCTTTTCTTTGCTGTCCACAGACGCGGAGCGCGAGCGGAGCAATAGTTATTTGTTATGCAAGGCTGCAAAGTTGTTATTTGGTGCGAGTGTTGAAATTGAAAGCTGAGCGAGCGAAGGAATCTAAGATTGAACCATGAGCGTAGCGAATGGTTCAAAGATAGATTCCTGAGCGTAGCGAAGCTTTCAAGACACGAGAAGCTAAATAATTTTGCAGCCATGCGGAACACACAACTTTTCACCTCACTTCAGCGAGGAAAATGGAAGTTCAAGAAAAACAATTAAAACATAAAAATAATCATATTTAATTTTGCCTTCTATTTAACACATCAAATTTAAAACATTAACACACTCAAATCCAAACCAAATAAATACGAGAGAAGCACACATATTCAAAATATGGCCGTAATTTGTATTATCGTCGTGTATATTTTATCGTTGAGTTTTTCTTAAGCACTGTTATATTATATTTGTATTTGAAACTACTTGACACATTCGTTGTGAATGTGGGAGAATGGCATTCTGGGAAGAATTAGTTGGCCACTCGGAAGTATTTTCCATAACACTTGCTTTGGAAGTTATTTGACGATGGGATCCGCACAAGATTATTTCGGCTTTATCTTCTTTAAAAACGTCAATAGTTTCAGTAAATTACTTATCGTCTCCAAATATTTATAACAAATCCTTTTTCGTTTTAATGCAGGCTTTTAGCATTGAATAAATACTCCAAATTGGGCTTAACTTTCTTGTTTTCGAGATTTCTATAAAGTAAGACAACAGTATGTATTCTCCACAGAACAAATTTACGTTGTTTACGTAAAGTTTTGTGAAAACTTCCAACTTTTTAATTATTATTTTTTTTCTCGGGTGCGTTCAGAAATTACACTCTTATGTTCCAACTTTTATAACAAATAAATATTAAAATTTGTGATGTATTTAATATATTTACTAGTCAAAATATGTAAATGAAACTGAAATACTTACTCTTAATATATATAAACATATTCAACATAAAATAAAGTGTATAAAAAATAAAAACTTAAAAATCTGTAACCACAAACCAGGTTTCTGGACGTGATATTGTAGGTGTATTTTTTTTTAAAGAAGTATTCAAACGTACATATGATTTTAGCCGGCCAGACCAGATCGCCCTTTATTAGCGTGCGTTGATTGGTTATTCGAAGATTTATCGACTGATGAAATCAGTCACGCGTTGAAGGAGTCTTAAATATAAAAAAGTTACATGCACCACAGAGAATCAAAATCGTCGTGTTCGAAATTCAAATGACTTTTGCACGCTAGCGGATAAAATAGACTTTTGCACGCAGATTTCGCCCTATAAACGGAGGAGTGGTTTCCGAGCGAGTGAGGTGAAAAGATGTATTAAATTGCCAAATTTCTTAATTTTGTCTGATCTGCATCAGTCCTCATCCTTATTTCAAACTTCTTACGATGATATAATATGCACAAAAAAATCGAAAGATAGTTAGCAACACTATCAATGCAAGCGCATTTTTTTCCTTCGTCTTATGGGCAGACGCTAAATCAGCCTCAGGCTTCATTTTTCGTTTTTTTTTTTCGTTAGCTTGAGAAGCCGGAAGCCTTGTATGGCTGCATGAATCAAACACGGTAGTTAAGCTAATATTTGCGCGTGGAAGTAAATATTCCAGTTAGTCCGACTTCGGTTAGGAATGGTTTTAAGTAAGCGGCAAACTCGCGGCTTATTTCAACGTGGAGCGGGGTTTAAAAGTAAAGTTTGAAAATTGCTTTCAAATCACGGAATACTATAAGATACTCTGCGAACTCTCTTGTACATGTAGATATTGTTAACGATTAACATATGTACACACTTGTTAAAGTTTGATGTTTGATAAAATATGAATATGACAGATCTCAAATATTTTATTCAGGGCATAGGATAAGCAGTAGGATTTAAAAAAATACTTTAATGAAAATACAATACAATTATGTCCTCTTTATTGCACACCTCACACTCTTGCTCACAAAACGTACAGGAGAAATACAACACAATAAAATTACAATTAGAGGTAAACACTAGGCGGTCTTATCGCTAAAGAGCGATCTAGACAACCTTTGGGTAGTGCAGAACTACCCAAGGCTTAACTTAAAAAAAAAACTACATTATTTAATTTATAACCCATCAAAAATCAATTGCAGAATTTGATTTAAATTGTGCAGTTTTCAAAAAAAAAAATTTTTTTTTTTTCATTATGGATGGGCAATATTCCCGGGAACGTTCTCGCTCCATCCGAAACGGGGAATGTTCCCGAGAACTCCAAAAAAGTTGTCACCTTAAAATTGGGAAACTGAATGAACCGTGAATCACTTAATTCAATGAAGCACAAAAACCTGCACAGATATAAAAGTAAGCGTACTTACAAAAGAGCTTAACTCCTACACAATATCATTTGAAATAAAACCTTATGTAAAACTTCATACAAATCACTTTCCGCTCAACAAAATAGTACATTGGCGCAAAATAGTCACTCAACTGTCGCAATTCTCGAAAGGAGTCACTTACCTGCATTACTAATCGTGCATTATCTCTTTGACTCATGATATCTATATCCTTTTCCTTGTAAATCACTTTATTACCAAACCAGCGCACCCATTTAGATATGTACTTTACAACCGCAATCGAGTTTACAGCAAACTCAGGCTCTTATATTAAAGTCTAGTCCAAATATTACACTTTAAAATTCATTTTTAACCCTTTGAAATTTATGTTAAACGAAGCTTTCAAAATAAATCATCATAAAACATCTTAGTTTTAAGACAATAGGAATATGACTACTCCTAAACACAAACATAAGTACTTAGTTTGTAAATACGATGACATTTTTATATAGGTAGGTACTTAGGTAGGTATCTTCTGAAGGCTTTTTTAAATTTCATTTCATTTCATTTCAATAGTAACCGGTACACAAAGTGACGAATAACCCACCAATTCACACCGTAACCCAAAACGGCGTGAATGACTAGTAGTTGTATTGTAGATACAGCATTTTAGTGATAAACGATAGAATACTCGTAGCGAATGTCAATGATGGTGACTCACGTTTACTTGCACGTTTAGTGCTATTCGCGGCGTTATCGGTTAAATGAGAAATAACGAGAATTCTTGAGAAGCCAGGATTCCCCTGTGCAAACTAAACAAAGTAAAGTGACCGTTTGTACACCTTATCTGAAAGCGAAGGGTCTTTGACTACACACGCCGGTTTACTGAAGAAACAGGTACAATGATTGTAGCTAGCTAGATATATTACTTTGCACTTGCTGGTAATGGCTTGCTGAAAGGTACATTTTATTTAACGTGGACATGCCAAAAGCTCCTGCAAAAGCTGCTCTGATGAATATGTATTTAAGTAACCTTTACATTCCAGTGTATAAAGTGGTTTTACCTTACAAACGGTATGTAAGGTCGTCACCCTTAGTTGTTTAGTCTCTATTCACCGTACTATTATTTCTGAACGAATTGTTGATGATTTTAGCGATTTAGCGTTATCAAAACCCGCATACTAATTTCGCGTAACTAAACCATGCTAGAGCATAAACTTTACAAATGGTAGCCTGTGATGTGATGACATCGGCTATCAATTTGGTCTAAAAACCCTAATTACATTTTGTTTACAATAACAATGATGAATAGAAAGGGAATAGACAAGATATATAAACGTACGTAATGATAGATGTCCGATGAATCTAGTTAGGAATAAAATGTAGCTGACCAATTTACCTTCAGCTCTCGAGTATTACTCTTGTCTTGAGAGCCCCAGTTTGTCCCTAGTTATCTAAATCCATATATTATTTATATTTATACAGTCGCTTAACGGAAATAAATTATTTTATCATTGAAAAGATTATCAATTTTGTATTGACTAAGTTTGATTCACTCGAACGGGCGAGACATTTTCTTGGAAATCCACGATAACTGATACTTGTCGCATTACTACAAATAGTATTATCGTATAACATAAAGAAAATACCGGTATCTTTGAATTTAAATGAGGTCATCATATTAAATAAGGCTCAGTATTCTCTATCACTTATGTTATTTTATTACGTTACAGCGTAGTTTTTATTACTTGTAACGATAGCCAGTAAATGACCAATAAAAGTTATCTGAAAGACTTCATCCCGATAATCGGGATTATGGCACACAAATTACCTAGAAATTTGGTCTCAGAGGTTGTAGTCAATCCTTCCTACATGAAGTACCTACATAATATGAATAGAGGTGTGCCGTTCTTAACAATGTTCCCCGAATCGTATGAAACGAGAACATTCTTGAGAGATTTACCATATAACACTGAGAACGTTCCTGAGAGTAAGTCTGAAAAGAATCAAATTAATTCAGGAATAATATTGTCGTTGCATTCGTTTTCAAACCTAAATAGTAGGTACAACGTCGCGCGTTGTGTCTTGTTTTTAGTTTAGATATGGAATCTCGTAAGATTAACATGCGTATATTGGATGTATTTACGCATAAGGGAACCCTCTTACTCTAACATAAAGTACAAACGCTTATTGTTGTTTGGTTCCAGTTTGCATAAATACGTCCTATTTAGGATTGACACGAATTATCCCGGTTGTAATGTAACACCCGGTACAGAAAGATGGGTTTTTAGAGATGCAATCAGCCCCAGAGCGCGTGTAAACGATGCTACTCCCACTCCTCGTAACCACAACAATCGTGCCGCGCCGCGCCGGTGATTATCAACAACGCACGTACAACTGACATAACAGATTTTTTCTCACCGTCATGAGCTCTCGCTAAACGCTAAAATGACGTATGTGACTGTAGCGGTTAATATATATAGTCTCTTTTGGATACGAGCAGCGCAAGAGATTAGCAAAAACTATATTAGTTGCATACGATTGACGTAAGATGTGTTGAATATTGTCACTTTTCCATTGATTGTGACGATTAGAATAAGACGATACACTCCACGAGAAGAACTCAAATTAAGAATCCTTTTTTTAAGACTTAATATTAAAATGTAGCCTATGTCACGCGGAGCGTAATAAGACTAATAACGAACCAATTGTCACCTCATTCATCAAATGGGATGACGGATGAGTATCACTGTCGGTACGAGATTCGGTAAGACATACGTAAACACACAAATAACGACATATATTACATACGCACCGTATTCATCTGTCATCTATTTAGTGTCGCAGTAATTCTTTTTAGGTGTCAAAGACATTACAAGCAGAACAAAATGTGTTGTCTAAGTATGATATGGTAGAACACTAAAACTAAATAAGAAACGTGTACCTACCATATACATGTGCGAGACTGTACTAGACTGAATGGCAGCCCTGGACGCATGCGCGAAGGTGTCACACGCCCGTGGCTTCCTGTCGACTTCCGGTCTGCGCGGGCGCCGACCGCGCGGCCTCTGCCTACATCACTGCCGAAACGACACAAGTACCTTTGAAGTTCACATCACATCTTCACATCTTCCTATATTTGTACCAGAATTGGTTGGCGGGCTGAGGAGCGGACAAAGATGTTTTTATCAACAGATGACGCTGTACTTCTGGCGCCACACTTCCTTTCAAATCCTGTATCGCGCTATTTAGAATTATATACTAGTATTTAACATCATATTAGTTCCTAATTCATAATGAATATTTAATAACCCTGACGTTGACACACTTAAGCTGTTTCGGCTTGTATGAGAACGGATAATGCAGTCAAGATAGTGCCTACAACATTGTCCTTAAATGCCCATTGTTAGGTCTATTGTGAACTACGTAGGTACTTAAAGTCAAGGCTGTAGTAAAGCACTAGCGATAACCATAGGCAACTTATACTAGATATATTTAAATATAGTAGAAAATCAATGCTCTGGGGGCATATGCTGGTTGCTTTGATCACGCGATAAATAAGTGACAAAGCATCCGTCACGTTTTGACAACATGCGAGAGTGACTAACAGATGCTTTGTCACTTATTTGTCGCTTGATAAGAGCAACCACGATAGGCCCGTTGCTTCTAAATTTTAAATAATGTTGTAGGTACGGTTCCGCAATCTCCGGAAACGATTACGTTATTTTATTAAGGGAAACGTTCACAAGTGCGTTATCATTCCACCACGGATCATTATCCAGAATGGCACAAGTCTACTTTTGATGTCACACGGCCCGACGGTAGCCTTAACCGAAAATAACATCCCTAAATTGCTTCTACACCTCAAAATCGGTTAAATGAAAACATTTACAAGATAACACAACACAAATAGATTGATAACTTGATGACATAAACGATCAATAAATCACAGCAATATACGCAAACCATTCGCTCAAATTACCTAATAGGGCTACTTGTTACTCGAGTGCATCAGATCATCACTTAACAATGAATCTAGATTCTATTGCGCACTAAGACCGATACTGCAATGCACATAGCTCAGGAGTTTATACAATGTTTACGGTAACACAAGTACCTAATATAGACGCTATTCATTTGTTGACTGATTGGAAATTTCAGTGAATAGAAATGAATACAGAGTAATCTTAGTGCCCTATATTTTGTTAAGGTAGTTAGCACTTAGCAGAGTCACAGACAACCTTGGACAAGTCGGGGCTGGTTTAGGTTGTGTCCACAGAACGGAGCAGAGTTTTGTCAAATGGACCAATCAAATTCCTCAGATTTAAATGCACTTTTTGGCCGTGAAAAAGACGCCTTATTGATTCATTTTCTCCGCTCTGCGTCTGTGGACAGGCAACCGTAGCCCTAGTCTTTCAAAAACGCAGCTGTGTTGGGTGCTCAAACGCCTTTACATTTTACAATAGGCAATTCAATGGGAATCGTGTGCTGTGGACACCAACCCACTGGTAGTTGTAGCTGCCATGCCATACATACCAAATGTCCCTTTCATGTCGAAAAATAGTCCTTAGTCTTAAGTTTTAAATCTGAAATTGTTTTCTTTATTACTTTAATAGCAGGTACCTATCTTATTTCTGTATAAATTTCCCATATTCTAAATTGTAGTGCACCTGCTGAACGTTACTTTTTACCTTAACCCTTAAATGCATGAATTAAAAAAACACAATATTATAAAATATTATTTTATTTCAAATAAATGTTTCTTGTTTTCAACCAGTAATTCATTTTTGTTTATGTAAGCTGCATCTTACACCATGCATTTAAGGGTTAAAGAAGAGCGGGGCCTCCCGACACAGTTTATAACACGCTTAATGGGGTGCTCCATCCCATATATTATGTCACCATGTGTTTTATTTTTGTAATTTTTTTTGTATGTCATGATCGCATTAGGAATTATGAATGAATTATTTTTATTTTATGTAACCAAGGACACATATTTTATTAGTAGAACCTGCAAACTAAAGGGGGATAGTATTATAACAATGTAGTAGGACTACGAGTTACACTGAGGTTTAATGTGTGAATGGCCTTATACGTCGGCGCCGCGCGCCGGCGCTTGCGTCGCAATCGCGTGACGCGTCGTGTGAAGCTGACTTAATTGCGTTCCATATTAGGCGACGATAGAGCAACGATGTTAATTACTGTAAGGATATGTATTATCAATTGGTAGTTGTATTGGACATGACTTGACTACAACTTTGTCACCAGTAAGTTATTATTTCAATAATAACATAACTGATAGGGGTCAAGTATTGTCAAGCGACTTCGAAGACGATGAAGCCTAAACGCCTGCTTATTCAGACTCGATTTGAAGATATACACGTTCAATTGACCAACCAAAATATTTTCCCGCACTAGCGAACTTTAAGCTCTAAGTTGTTGGTTCAGTACATCCTACTCACTCAAAATGAGAAGATGGTAGTCGATCCTACGTGAATTCATCTTCCCAAAATTTCTTGCCAGAATGTTCCCAAAATATCTTACTATACACCCAGCGTAACCGTACTACGTGGAAGAAGATTAAGAAGCCACACCCGACAAACAAGCGACAAGCGTATCTGAATTATGAATGAGGCAATATCAAAGTAAACATTATTCAAAGGTAACTTATTCAACGAACTGAAACATAATGAAATAGAAACTCGAATGACTTGGTAACGAGTCAGCCAACAGGTGCCGGTTCCCGGTAAGTTGTAATAAGGTTTCCGAGTTGGGAACTTGGAAGCCATATTGCATCCAGAGCTGTCGCGTGGCTTGTTTCCCTCTTTTTATAGTCATAGTAGAGACAGCACACCATTTAATTCTGCAAAGGAAAGTCCATTCTTCGAAAGCATATGTTTTTCTTTTTATATTGGTAAGTTCTCCAAGGAGTATTTTGATGATTTTGAGGTGCTATCTGGCTATAGAATAAATAAATTCAAAACACATAAATATCGGACAACCTCACACAAATCGCTCACACGCAAGTCCCAAATTAAGCTCAAGAAGACTTGTGTTATGGGTACTAGCCGACGATATTGAAAATGAAAATGAAAATATATTTATTTAAACGATAAGCAATTACAATGACTAACAAATATGAACTTAACCTAACTTAACTATTCTAGTTTAATAAATTGCTTATCTCTAGCATGCAGTTAACATAATGCAGGTTAGTACCAGCATTGCATTACCTTTGACCCCCGCACTAGGCGAACCTGTATCGCGGGAAATCAGCAAGTGTTATTTCCAAATAATTTGATTGTGCCGGCTGACAGATATTATAACTACCCTATTGTCTAAAATTTTTATTACTTATATAGATAAATATATACTTGAATACATAGAACAACCATGACCCAAGGACAAATACTCGAGTTCATCACACAAGTATAAGGCTGTGAATTGGTATTCTGGGGTGTACGAAGTATAAAACCATAGGTATCATGCCGAAGCCCTTTTTGTCCCTTCAAATGACGGAAAATTGTATAGATGCAACAAATATCTGCTTACAAAAAAATTCGACAAAGTGCAAATATGTTTGAACCTGACAGCATGATGCGCCTACGCAACTGAGCCAGCTCTTAAACGCAGCTTTCTATGTATAGTTTTTTACGAATGACAGCGATTTTGTTTTGTTTTTGGCATGCGCGGGCCGGGGCATCGCCCGCAGAAAGGTGAAGTCTTCTGCATTCTGCATGCGTTTATATACTAAAACGTGTCTGCATTTATTTTGTTTTCAGCAATAGGTTTACCCCGCGTTTTTGTCTGCGTGACATATGCATGCATAGCTGGTAAACCCTTTCCAGCATGTATACAAACTAAGTTCCAGAATTTCTCTGTGACTTTGATCAAATGAGGTATAAAATGAGACATAAAAGTGACTGATAAATGTAAACTGGAATGTTCTCGTTATTCGGTAAAATCTTCAAATCATGTATAGAATACTTTCTTGTATTTAATTCTCTAAGTCCGCTTTTGAGAGCAACATAGCAATATTAGTTAAGTGCTGACTCTTGCAGGCAATATAACATTACAACTAGTATTTTGTTTATTGTGTTCTTAAAAACTAGAGCCACTACTCATTGGTTGAAAATCGTATTGGTGTGACTCAATCGGATCGGAAATGTTGGGTTTCCCTTGAAAATATTGTGGTCTAAAACCGGTCTGGTGTAGAAATACATGTAATACACTCGACACTCAGTTCGAAGAATAAATATTCAAGTCTAGTAACATTTTAAATGTTAAAGTCAGCTTACATCTGCCCATTGTACTACTCGTAGCAACTTCAATGCAATAAGTCAATGAACAAATGTAAAAGACTGGTAAAAGTAACAAAGTGTTGAAATTAATCTCTTTTTCGGTTTCCGCGACTGTCACACATTTAAACAAAACAATTTAAACGAATTTTATCGCGTATATTAATTATTTGAGTCAGTTAACCTATGACAACGGTAACTGTAAAGCTACCTAAACGTCAGGGAGGCTCAAATCATTATACGCGATATAATCCGTTTAAATTGTTCGATCGAAAATGAAATCGATCTTTTAGTTCGTCTGAAACTTTTCAGTCAATCTCTTTTCGAAAATACAAGATAATGATTATATCTACTCGAGTGATGAAATGTCTTGATCTCTAACTACTTAAGTCAAACGTAAGGAATGAAAATCTAACATTAAATATTTCATGTCAACTATCATACACAGCGACCAAGTTATCTGCAACAACACACTCAATTTAATTCAAAAACTGTAAGCACGCCCGTTTACAATGTCATGATTGACCGCTCCCGGCCAGCAGTGATAAAATGACGTCACACCTGACAGCGCCGGTGACATCATGGCTTCCTACGTGGCCATTAACGTGATGACATACGGTCACTGTGTCCACTAATATAACCCACGTAAATATTTGAGCAATAGGGAGAATTCTGCACGCGATGTCTTTGCTTTTTTTACTCTGGCCTTAAATAGTGCAGGCATAAATAGACCAATAATCCCTACTGAAATGGCATCCACTATATTAGAGATGATTTGATGTTTCAATAAGGGTCAATTTTACCCAAATCGACCTAGTCCCAAACTAAGTAAAGCTGCAAAGCAAGTACTATGGGTACTAGACTACGATATACGTAATATATAAATGCATTTATAGATAACATCCATGACCGAGGAACAAATATTTGAGTTTATCACACAAATATTTGCCCTGGCCGGGATTTGAACCCAGGACCGCCGGTTCAGTAGGCAGGTGCACTACAATCTGCGCCACCGGCGTCGTCAATAACCACAGGGTCTTTGGATAGTAAAGGAAGTGATAGAGAAAGGAGGCATGGTGTTGCTGGACACAGTAGATAGGATACTATTAAGCTAGCTTGGCTTATATAATACGCAAATATTCAGGACCCTGCTGACGAAGAAACTTTAGAAACAAGTAATAGCTGATAGGAAGCAAAGACCACCATACCTACGAAAACGCTGATAGAAACAGCTGAATCTATTTTCTCGATGCATACAGCTAAAACAATTTCGATCAAAATCTCAAACAAAAAAGGCAATCCAAATCCAGCTATGCTAACGACGCAAATTACGATGCTACTTTTCCTTGATTAGCAAAAGATAATTATTTACCACTAATATAGCCATTATGCAATTAGTCATTTGAATGCGCCAAGTCTATGCAATCGATTGTATTATCGTGGGAGAGTTCACACTTTACCTAGTATCCTTATAAATTGCAAATTGTAAATATTTATACCCTAATAGTGATGTCCAGTGCCGAGACTTCTCACAGATATATTGAGTTATATTGTTCTGCTTATATGGAGCTCCTAGGAATGTATTATCGCCATTATCGGTTATAAATGCCTTATTGAGCACGGGAGCGCGGGAGGTAGCATTCGGCTTCGGGATTCTACCATTTAAGTTTACCTCACCATGAAAATTGTTTGTCGAAAACACGACAATACGAACCTTGATACGATGCGGTTCCTGGTTAATGATAATTAATTTTATATTACCCTGAGTAGATTATATACATAACTGATAAGATAATCGTAGACTATGCAGTGATTGCAGACATTTATTAATAGGTAGAGTTCAATTGTCCTGTCGTATAGTACAAAGTCTGATTATAAAATATAGGTATAAACTATTTAAATATAGCGAGTGCTCTGTAGAGCTATTTTCTCTTATCTCACCCTCCCCTTTCCGTCATAGAACCACACGTGCCGCATTGCGATTTCATCGCTTCACCATGGAAAATATTCCCACAAGTACCAAGATTTTTGGCAATACCTTCATCTACCGAACTATTAAAAAATGGAATTCTTTGCCGCCTCATGTGTTTCCTCCTTCTTATAACATGGGAGCCTTCGAACGAAGCGTGAAGAAGCATCTCGAGGCAGCATGACAGTGTCTACTGACATGGCACCGTTAGCTTCTTGTCAGTTGCCATTGTGACTTGGTCTTCTTCGACTTGCCTTTTTGCTTACCATCAGGCGAAGTGGAGCCACTATGTTGTGCCGTTAATTGCTAGGAACGGCCTGACAAGTTTTAAACTTGTGGAGATCTTCATCACCGTACGGGCCCGCAGTCAACATATCATCTATTTAGTATGTATAACTATACTTTCTGGCCACTTTAATGCATCTGACTTAGATGTGTGTCAAATTGAAACCTCTTCATTCTGTCTACCCCTGTATTAATAACATACGTGCACGCTCCACGTACGCCTTAATATCGAAGTCCGTTTGTATTGTACACATAACCACGCGTTCTAATCAACTAGGAATGTAACGGTAGGTATGTCTACGGTAATTACGGTTTTCGGTTCGTAATGTATATGTGTGTATGGCATGTTATTAATGCCCCATCGGGGTCACATCGCGAACAATGGTAAAAGTTTGAATTGACCTGATTCAAGTGCATTAGGTGGAACTTTTATTGGAGCTTTGTTCGGGTGGACTTTGTAACTTTGCCGTTTTATTTGTCGTTAGGAATAGTTTGCTTGATATACGTACAGTTTATTCTCGCAATGTAGCCTGAATTGCTTCCTTCTCCCTATATGTATGTGATATATATGCTATATATCTATACTATTATAAATTTAGCGAAAATCGTCTAACAACTGATTATCAACCCAGCGGAGTTACCCATGCAGCTTTTTTGTTTTCAAGTAATATTAATCTTTATACAGGGTGTTAGCTTCCTCCTAACCGAATATTATCAAACGGTCCCAACGTTCAAACACGCCAATTGCTCCAGCCGTTTAAGCGAGAAGAAGTAACAAAATACAAACACACTCACAAACTTTCGCCTCCATAATAATAGTGTGATAGACAATCAATGCAAATTACCAACTCAGGAAAATAACCAGCATAATATTTTGCCAACGGCACGTAGACACTATATATTTATTAGACTATCGCTCATTATCTCATTATTCTCTAGTGCTAATGACGTGTTCACATAAACGTTGGTGGTCTTCAGAGTGGGATTAGGTTCCGTTACAGCTGATTCTATGGCTGATTGTCTCGAGCTATGTCCGTCTCATTTCGGTACGGATACCGGTTAGGGTTGTTAGTGCTATATTTATTCATCACGGTATTAGCATTTCAAATCATATACCAGAGGTCAGATGTAAGGAGTATCCAGTGGTATTTACTGTACCTATCGTAATATTACCTTATAATTCTTAGTGCAGTGTTTGTTTACTATATTAATTTTTAGGAAGGGTTTTGTACCCGAAGGGTGCTAACGTATTACTAAAATCACTGCTGTCTGTGCGTCCGTCCATATGTCACAGGGCTGTATCTTTCCAACCGTAATAGGTAGGTAGGTAGATACTTTAAATCATTATGCTCGCATGTTAATTCAGTGAATAAAGGATTTTGACCTTACAAACGGTCCGGTAGTTTTGAATTTTTGATATGTTGTCTAGGATGGTTAGTCAGTGTTTAAAATGCAAAATGCACATTTCCCCCCCCTCCGCGCCCGCCGCCATATTGAAAAAAACCGGCACTCTCTTCATGTTTTTGCTCATATCTTCCTTTAGGAGCATTTTAGCTAGAAGAAAGTTTCGACAATGTTATAGAGAGTTAAATTTACTACATTTTCCATTTTATATATTGTGTCTAGGACAGATAGTTACGGAGATATGCACATTTAAAAAACTTAAGAAATTGCAATTTCCAACTCATAAACAAACTTCTGGATTATATCTTCGTTTAGGAGCATTTTAGCTAGAACAGTGCTTAGGCAATTTTGTAGAGAATTAAATTTACTATAATTTACATTTCAAATTTTGTTTCTAGGACAGATAATCACGGAGATATGTAAAAAATGAAGTCACATTTTCCGAAAATGTATGTAAAAATGGACATGAGTTTTATAAGCAATTATCTTTCCTACATGTTTGATTTTTGTCCTAGACTAGTCCATAACTGAATGACAGCGTTCTAAACCAAGAATTTTGAGAAATTTTCGGAAAATTCGACTTTTCCCGTTTTTTAAATGTGCATATAAATTTTCTATTAGAATGTGTATTTAAACTAACCGTCCTTGAAACAAAATTTGAAGTGTAAATTATAGTAAATTTAATTCTCTACAACATTGCCCAAGCTTTGTTGTAGCTAAAATGCTCCTAAACGAAGATATAATCCAGAAGTTTGTTTTTCAGTAGGAAATTGCGATTTTTTACGTTTTTGTAAATGTGAATATCTCCGTAACTATCTGTCCTAGAAAAAAAATATAAAATGGAGAATGTAGTAAATTTAACTCTCTATAACATTGTCGAAGCTTTCTTCTAGCTAAAATGCTCCTAAAGGAAGATATGAGCAAAAATATGAAGAGAGTGCCGGTTTTTTCAATATGGCGGCGGGCGCGGAGGGGGGGGAATTGTGCATTTTGCATTTTAAGCACTGACTAACCATCCTAGACAACATATCAAAAATTCAAAACTACCGGACCGTTTGAAAGGTCACACATAGTACTTTAGTCTCTATTCACCGTATTATGTGTAATTGTGTATTACTATATACCAGCAAATACAAAAAAAATAATTAATGGAGGTCCCCTTAGTAAAGTTTCGCATCATATGTCGCCTTTAGTTACTATAGGGTATGTCTGCAACGAGTGCTGTGTCACTGTGCATCCCATAACAGAAGCAGACGCAAGGCGCTCGGTGTAGTCACAAATTAATTAAATTTTCGAAAGAACCCCTATACGTTGGCGTCGAAGGCCCAGGATACAGTCCCGTGAGCGCGTGGTACATAATGTGTTTAATGCAGTGGGCCGCGAGTCGCGTAGCAGCACGGATAGATGCCCCTGATGAAGAGCTCCATACGAGTTCGAAACATGCCGGGCCCTTCCTGTCAATTTTCACGTGACTTTAAACCGTTTTTATAATTATTAAAGATGTCTCACGATATTTTTAATAATATTATGTCTAATACAATATTATTCAACAGCTTTAGAATGGAAGTCAACTTAGTCGACCATCGACGACGGCATCATGGCACATTCCTCCGCGGCACGAGCGTGACCGTTGACCTGTCTGCGCACACACACAACATTGCAGCATAATACCGTTGCTAAAAAGCCTAAAGTTGATCGATCGCGTAACCGTGCTGGAATTTTCAATGAGAACGTAATCTAGTATTATCGAGTAGTGATTTATGAATAGTAACTGCTATGGAGCCGCGGTGTAGACTGGATGACCTGACAGCCTTCGGTTTTAAATCGTGTAAAATGCCAGGTGCAGAAGGCAACTACTATATTTACAATCTGGTTCATAATAAATTGATTCTGTTCCTATTTATTTGTTGATGTATTAATATATCTCTTAATACTGAATTATAGCTAAAGCCTCCTTTAGAAATCGCTCAAGTACAATACAATACAACAACACTTTATTGCACACCAACAAGAAAAACATTACATGAGAAATCTTAAATTAAACAATGGTAGACAATAGGCGGTCTAAGTTTTGTAAATTCTAGGGTAAGTACCTATTTCTCCTGGAAATTATTTTCTTAATGTGTTTTCATTTCACAGAGAAATGAGAATATTGAGAAGTTAGCTAATGGATTTATTTTAGTTTTACCTGTCGTGATTTTTATAGGTCACTCACACACAGTAGGCACCTACACAAATTACACAATACATACACCTAAATTGGATTCAGTGACGAATTGATTGTAAATGCATTTATAAAATAATTATAGCTTGTAATGTGTGTCCGAAACGCTAGCTCAAATTGTTTTTAATAATATTTGACTTGTAAAATACTAGACATTCTATTAATAAATGAATATAAAAAAAACACCTCATATTCCCACTTGTGCTAATCTGACACTAGAGTTTTGACCAACTATGCTAAGTGAAGGTTCTTAATATATAATTATTTAACCTTCACTTGATGCAATAAGATGGAAACTTTATAAATATCTTCGTCGTGGACTGTACTAGATAGCTTAGAGAAGTGCACGCGCACTGATTCAGGCTAGGCCCCAGTCGCCTCAGTTATTTGCGGCTGGACCGGTTCGGGGACCGTTAAACTAGTCTGTTCTCAGGCAGATTTAGTTCGGATTGAGAGCTGAGCTGGTCTACACCTGATGATACAAGATATTCCGAAGGTGAGATGTCCAGGTATAGCCATGCTAATATACGGAAACCGAACAGCATTTTTGGGGAAAGGTAGTGGTCAGCACATTGACCGGTAACTAGTATGTTCTTAGGCTGCGGTCCACGAATTTGTGACAACACGGGCCAGGGCTTTCAAACCGGACTTACTCTAGATTTCCACAGTTCATTTCGTTGATTCATAATATTTAAATTTCAACAACAACACAAAGAAGGCGGGATGATCTGACCACATTATTGAAAAAATAGCAGGAGCTGAGCTGATATTACCTGGGTAAGACTCAGCGTGGAAGAAAGGGGAAAAAGAAGAGCGAAGGCTGGGCAGTGGTATACAAAAATAGGCTAAAGTAGTAGTCTGTGACATCTTAATCTGGAATTGCAACAAAAATTCTGGTTTCTTAATTAGACGCCTGTTAAACTACTAATATTTGTCATGCCTATATTTACGCTTTTTAAACAAACTGGATTTACTATTAAACGCCGTACGCATTCCGCAGACGCGGTGAATCATCGCTAATCATGTGTTGGATTATTTAAATAAATAAGAATATTGATCATTCATAATGATGTCTCGAGACGAACCACTCTAACCAAGGTAACCGACACGCGTTTGGTTAACTTATTTAATTCGCTACATTGTCCGTAGTAATTATGAGATACATGGGGTTGTTCTTGAATCGGCACGAGATGCGAAGAGAGGACAGTCAGGTGAAAAAAAAACTTTAAGCAAGATTCAAATCAAAAGTAAGATGGATGGAATGTGTAAAAGATGATATTAATAAGAAAAAGTATCGTTTACAGATGAGATAACAGGATGACTGGTGATGGGGCAAAATGGAAGAAAAAACATGCCGCGCCGACACCAAATAATAAGTAGGATAAGGGCTAGGGAATTAGTGGACAGTTCTTGAAATCCACGAAGGAAAGCCGTAGCCTGGTCAGTCCCCAATGGACTGCTGATCTGGTGAAGGCTGGATGATAGCGTAGCAGGACTGCACGGTGGACGCTCACCAGCTCGGCTGATGATTTTTGAAGATCTTGTTTTAATTTCATTATTGTTTAAACCGCATTGCGGATGATTACTTCGGGGGCTATAGGTGTTATTTTACCTAGTTCTTGTTGGTATTCTCAACCACGCGGTGAATCATCGCGTCATATGTTAGATAAGCGAATTAAATAATAATTCATATATAAATAAACTTGTCCATTCATCCTAATTGTGGAACTGGAATTTAATGACATTGCGACGGATTGCGTTTGTTCATTGTTTTGATTGTTTCACTTTATTTATTTAGTTTATTCAAAATACTGTTTCTTTTTTAATGTTAATTGCGTGCGTACGTACATTCCGACAAGAAAGTGTAGAAATTATAAAGTGGCAATATTGTAGTGTCGTCCCTTTCTTATAAATGTAAGAAAACGGGTCGACACTACAGTATTGCCACTTTTTAAATTATAGGTACACTTTCTTGTCGGACTAAAAGAATGGTAATATAAATTCGTATCAACAATTGCTCTACAGTAATACAATAGGTAACGTAAAGTGTAAATACCATCTATATAGATATACATAGAACTACAGATTTATGAAACGTATATTTCATTAATTCTTATTTCAGTTGAATTGGACGGTGCATTTTAAAACACCCTATTTTAGTCTTTGTTTCGTCTAGGCTTCCTACAGGGTTTCAAACACAATAGAGTATACCAAAAACATTAACCTTCAGTCTTCTGAAAGTAACGGTCCATTATACCGCCTGAGAAGGGACCTAAGTCTGACTTATACTCTAGTTTTAACCGTCGGAACAAACCCCAACTTTATATCCATGCTTTATGGAAGGATATCCAAGGCAAACGTACATCGCTGAGTCATATAAGCACTTCTGGTGATGTACATCATAAGCATTCATTGTATGGCGGCTGCAGGTGTCAAATTGGCAACAAAAAGAGTTTTTTATCGCTCTGGTGGGCCGTCGTTTAGCGGTGTTAGCACCTGTCCGAAATGCCTTTGTAACATTGTTGGTTTGTGTATGTTACAGTACAGTTATGATAACTGATAAGTTAACGATGATGCTGAAGTAATGTGATGCTGACATTGTATATATTTATGAGAGCGATACGAATACGAAGAATTTTCGTCTTATAATGTAAGTGTCTTATTCACACACGCGAAGATTTGTGCACTTATTTAATTGTATAAACTCTCATAGAGAAAGGTGTTACAACCCAGCTAATATTATAAATCGCATCCCAGCTGATATAATTATATGTCTGCCCATTTTTCACAACCAATGATAAAAATATTTATATATACTCTAAACATTCGCGCTATTTTATGTGCATCATAAAACCGACAGCATAGATAGTCCCAACTGCTGTAAAGCTCAATCAAAATCAACCATAATATTCATTGGGAATACCTACGATGTACAAACGGAGACACAGTCAACTATACACCCATAGACCTTGTACTAAGGTTTATATATTAGTTTACAAATGTACAGTTATCAGTGTCTTCGTTTGTACGACGTTGTAATAGATAGAAATATGTAATAGAGATGAAAATCTTTACGCGCGGATAAACTGAAAAACTCCCAGTAACTTATTTTTATTAAAGCAAAATAATAAACATAAATGCCACCCTAAGGCATGCAAGAAGCAACTGGTCGAAAAAAATCAATGGCTTTCGCACCAGATTCAGTGGTCCAATAGATAGGACGCCCGTGTTGGCCCGGAAAGCTGTTCGAGACGCAGGTGCGAACCCTGCCTAAACCATAAATTGTTTAAATTTTTCGCTTCATTGTAAACACTCCCAACTCTCCAACTCAATAGATAATTTTGGTTGTCCACAGACAGTGCAGCATGGCTTCCCACACAGAGCATCGGCCCTCGCCTGGGACCCGCTTCTTCGGCTCGCGGCCCTCGGCACAGCCACCGGAGCCCTCAAGGTGTACGGACGACCAGGCGTCGAGCTGTACGGACAGCACACCAACCCCGACGCCACCGTCACAGCCATACATTTTATACCTGGTGAGTGTACTGATATAAGTCTTCGGCATTAAATATCGGCTCTCTTAGTCGCTTCCTCATTGGGGAGGTGACTCACAATCACATATCATCGTGTAACATCAGCAAGGGTAGCAGTATTTTGTTCTTGAAGAGGGGTCAAAACCGATTTTGGCAGGGAAGCTGCTGGCTGCAAGCATCCATAAGCTGCAGTGGCTGGCTTACCATTTGACCGTAGGTTTGTTTGTCGCTTTCATGGTATAAATAGCCTATTCGAATCGACCCAAGTGCTGGTCATCATGAGAGCCATAATGAGTGATATAAAATGGCACTAAACCTGAACATAACCACAAAGTGAAGAATTCTTATCTTCAATACTGCCTGAGATCCTGCAATTTCTTTAAATCAAAGCTCAATATCTTGAAACTGCTGCGGTTATTTTCACTAACCATACCTAGTTAAGAACCATCTCGACAGACAAGGGTTATAAACGGACCATCCGTTTGGGAGCTACGATGCCAGACAGACACACAGATACGTGTTAAACTTATAGCCGTTTCTCATCGGGTATGAGAAAATCGAGCTTGGCTTACCTAAATTCATATCACAATCCTAAGCAACACATTAATTGTATTTTCTCTTCCAGGCACTGGCCGCCTTATATCACTATTAGACGACAACAGCCTCCACCTCTGGGAGATCAACGAGAAATCCCTAGTGGAGCTCAAATCCCACCTCCTCGAGGGCAAGAACAAGAAAGTGTCCGCGCTATGCGTGGAGTCCTCGGGCAAGAACGTGCTGCTGGGCACCGAGGGGGGACATATCTACACGATGGACTTGAACACGCTCGTGATAAACGAGGATGTTATTTATCAGGAGGTGGTTATGCAAAAGTGAGTATTTGTTTATATTTGTATAGAATCTTTTTATCGATTCATATTTTTTATGTGGTAATACCACATTTTTATTTTTATAAATAATGACACAAAGGTAAATTAAGAAAGAAAAATTGAATGCGATCTACTACAATCGAAGCGGGGTTTGAACCCGCGACCTCTGCGTTTCCGGCGCATTGCTCTCCCAACTGAGCTATTCGACCGCTACGTCAGTCACACCAAATCTTTCATCCCTTAATCCTTTACGCTACTGGAGCGCCCTCTGCGTCATATATGTTTTTGAAATGCTTATTGCGCATTAGCCATACCCTAGGACCTATATACTATACCATACTGGGAAGACATGGGAACGTGTAGACAAACAAAAGAAATACTTCCGAATAGGAATCACAAACTCCAACCATCTTACTGAGAATCCACAGGAACCAACTACGCAAGATAGTAGGACTAATAACGGGACACAATACTCTGAACAAACACCTCTTCAATTTAGGTATAACAGACAGCCCAGTATGCAGAGCATGCATGGAGGCAGAAGAAACCACCAATCATATTCTACTAGATTGCAAACAGGTAGAAGGATACAGGACGAAATACCTAGGATCTCCGAGTACCGTACACGAAGCCATAGGCAACATCAAGGCTTTACTTAGGTTCGTGGAGGAGCTGGGGTGGTTGGAGTAGCGCTACCCCCTTTTCACGCAAAATAGGCACGTTGGATGTCGACTTGCGGAAAATGCCCAGCGCAACTAACTACTCCACTCTGATATCCAACTTTTTAAATAGACATCGCCATGGAATTTTGCAACTCATGGAATCATTACTGATACAATACGCCACCGGTCTTTTTGTAAATGATTTGAATGAAGTTCCTCTTGATCATTCCAGCTGCCCAGAAGACTTCAAAGTGAACCCCGGCGCGGTGGAGGCGGTGTGCGAGCACCCCAGGACGCCGGCGCGCGCGCTGGTCGGGTACAGCCGCGGGCTGGTGGTGTTGTGGGACCGCGCCAGCTCCGCGCCCACGCATACCTTCGTGTCCAACCAGCAGCTCGAGAGTCTATGCTGGAATGATGATGGTAAGTGATAACTTGATAACTGTAATGCGTATCTAAACATTTCTAACGCGAACCACTGACTTACGGAACTCGCTCGCGTGTATACCCTGAATATAACTAGGGTATCTTCAAGACAACACTGAGTAGCCTGTTACTGAAACCAGCAAGCTACATCATAACCCTGTAGTCACTTACCATCAGTTCTAGGTATCAATAAGAAAATGCTCCATTGCCTATCCTCACAGTGATCAAATCATGATGATGACGGTAACTATTTATGGTAATTTTTTCAAATATGCCTGTCAAAATGTTGCATCGCGCTTTTTAAATTCCGTAAATCTCAAGGAATAATAGCTACAATTCGGCTAGCCATATCACGATGCGTAATTTCATAAACGGGGGAGAGATAGTTCTTATTGACGGCTTTGGCATCCATAGGCCTTTGTTTTCATCGAGGAATCAAAGGTTCTCTATGTTGCGCCAACACAAACGCACCTACATACCTACAGTCAAAAAAATTCTGCATATGTATCGTCCACGAGTGTTAGGAAATATTTCCAACTTTTTTTTTTTTTTTTACACATTTGTTTTTATTTTACTCTAAGTACTCGACTCAACCACATTTTTATATTTCCAGGCGATCACTTCACATCATCCCACAACGACGGTTCATACGTGACGTGGGAGGTGGGCGGCGGGGCCAGCGACCGACCGCTGAAGGAGCCCGTGACGCCGTACGGGCCCTACCCCTGCAAGGCCGTCACCAAGATCCTCAACCGCACCAGCGTCAGCGGCGAGGACATCACCATCTACGCCGGTGGGTTTCATAAACCATCGGTTGAGAAACCTAACATTACCTAGTCCTAACCCTAGTCATTACCTTTATGTACAAACGTGTTAATAAATAATGAAATAATGAACACTATTCCGAAAGTCGGACACAAGGGCACTTTTACATGTCTGAGTATACCGGCATTTCACAAGAAAAAACACTGTTAAGAAGAAACGCCGAAAAAACTCAACAGTCAGTCATTATAGTCACTCAATATTTGACCATTCCCAAGGCTTCAAAAATAAATGTTTATATACATCTGAACAAATTGATCAATCAATATACAAGTTTAAGAGGCCTTATTCCTTTTAAAATTTATTTTTTTCCCATTATGACAAATATATTGATAATTTCAACCAACTTTTTTAAGTAAATAATACTTTTCCCCGAGTTCTAGGTAGTAACATAGCTGTTTCATGCTTTCATTGCGTGCAGTCGAAAATAATTTGAAAAAAGAAATTTTCCGCGTGAATTTTGTCCATTTCGAGTAGTTTTTGAAACAAATATTATCAATGAAAAATTAAAACTGTAGGTTTCAAATTTATACCAATAAATCCCAATAGCCCTCTTCTAGGTAGTAACATCAATACATAATATGTTAAGAAACATGTTTCATCATAGAGAAAAATGTCTAAACAATCAGCATTTTAAAAAGAATAAGGCCTCTTAACCTGTCATATTAAAAGAGCAAGCCTCTTTATAAAATGTAAGTAACTGAGAATTCATCAATATCTCAAGCCTTGGGAATGCTTATAATATATATGAACTCGAGTGTACTTAGCAAAATGGAACTTTGACATTTACGCCCTAGGTATGTAATGTACTAGTTAAAGTGTTTTTGTTAAATCCGGGACTTAACATCGACGTACTGTTTCAGGTGGCATGCCCCGAGCGTCATACTCAGACAAATACACAGTCACAGTACAGCAGGGAGAGAAACACGTCGCGTTCGACTTCACCAGCAGAGTGAGTATTCTTCACAAAGTATTTAAAACGTAACGAAAACACGTAGATTTTTTTAAAGTTAATTATATCAGTGTGACAAAATTGATTTGCGAAACTATCTGCTGAGAAGGCCTCTAAATAAAATATAAGTTGAGAAGGCCTCTTAGATATTTTAGGGTTCCGTACCCAAAGAGTAAAAATCGATACCCTATTACTAGGACTAGTAAGACTCCGCTGTCCGTCCGTCTGTCACCAGGCCGTATTTCATGTCACGTTGAAAACTACACAGATGATGTATTTCTATTGCCGCTATAACAACAAATACTAAAAACAGAATAATAGTATATTACTGCCGAGGCCGGGAAAAGTCAGTTCGTGGATGAGTATGATTTTGAAGGACGAGGCGTAGCCGAGTCCTTCAATAATACGAATCTGCGAACTGACATTCCCGCCGAGGCTTGTATAGTGCTTTTCTCCAAATATGCTTGGAAATAATCACCAATCTACATTTTAATTTAATATATCAGTACCATGAAGTTCATTCGGTAGGTACTTATTTTTTTTAGGAATAGGAATAAAATTTCGGGTCCGAATCATATGTTTGATTTAAAACAAAATATATGAATAAGAATTAAATATATATGAAAACACAATAACAAAAAATATGCACATAGGTAATTATAAATTTTAGTTAAATTAACAATTTCTAAACACACTGTTTTTTTTTAGAAACCATACCATATTTATCATTCGGAGAAGATCATAAGTTCAAAATAACTTTTATATTGATTTGGACACAATCATTTCTGTTTTATTTTTTATTTGTTTACGTTTGGTACACTTATTAATTTTCAACTCACCAATTAAATATCATCATATTATTAAAATTAAAACTTTCGTGAGAAATCTCTAATAAATAACTAAGAATCATGAAAATAAATTAACCGCATATAAGATTATTATTTAAATTGTTTGTCCGTTAATCGAAATTTGTCGACATTTCAAATACATTGACAGTAGCCGAGCAAAAAAATGTTCAGTGCAAGAATTAAACGCAGAGAACAATTAGTTTTTATTTTTTAAATTTAGTGGACAATTGGCTGTATGGTTAATTATCAAAGTCTTTGAAAAAATTAAAGGTAAAAATGCAGTAACCGGCCAAATTAAGATTACCCTCATTTGTATGAGACGTTATAAACGGAAGGTGTGTTTTTTACTTAATCGTCTTATTTAAATAATATTGATTTCCCGGCTAAGGCCAATAATATATATTTTTTTTAATTTTCATTAACGCCTTCTAAATATAACGAACGATTTCGAGGTCCAGTTTAACTACATTAATGGGAACATTTCCAAGCAAGTTGGAGAAAAATAAATATTTAAGGGGGCTCCCATACAACAAACGGTTGACGGACGGATCGGTTGCGTTAAACTTTGCACCTCATTTGTATCCGGCGTCATACATACCAGGCGCAAACTTAACGTAACCCCTTGTATACTTAGACACGGATCCGTGGGGGAAATTTGAATATCAGTCGATTAAAAAACTTTTGAATTGTTAACACATTTTTGACATTGCATACGAGGTGTTAACCCATCTAGTTAAAATGGGATAAGTGGTTGTACGGAACCCTCGGTGCGCGAGTCCGACTCCCATTTGGTCGTTTTTAGGGTTCCGTACCCAAAGGGTAAAAACGGGACCCTATTACTGAGACTTCGCTGTCCGTCCCTCCGTCCGTCCGTCTGTCACCAGGCTGTATCTCAAGAACGGTGACAGCTAGACAGTTGAAATTTTCACAGATGTGCCGCTATAACAACAAATACTAAAAATAAAATAAAAAATATATTTAAAGGGGGGGCTCCCATACAACAAACTTGCTATAGATTATGGTATAATACGGATCCGTCGATGCGCGAGTCCGCCTCCCACCTGGCCGGTTCTTTAACCTATAACCGTTCGCAGGTGATAGACCTGTTCACGACGACGGCGGTGCCGCCGGACGGCGCGCCTCTACAGGAGGAGCGGCCCGACACGCCCGCGCTGCTGCTCGCGCAGACCGTCAACCAGGTCGCCGCTGCCTTGGTGAGTAGGGCTTCCGTCCGGCATGACGTCACAAAGTGGCTCTGTCTCTGTTGCTGATGTCATTCCGTACGAAAATCGAACGAAAATTCCGAACTTCTGTGGCAGCCCTTAAGGTGCTTTCCACCGCGAGCATTTGCCTGTAATCGTATTAAATACAATGCAATACATTGTTTCATTAACGCTAATGCTCGCGGTAAGGGAGTACTCTTATAATTATTAGCATCTTCAACATCATATCATCAATGTCAAAGTCAAAGTTCTTTTATTTGCTAGAATCATGGTACATGAGGATGACAAATATTACAAAAGAACAACACAATTCACCATAGTAATGGCATCATGTTTTTTCATTTCAAAAATCCCTGTAAATTGTTATTTTAAAAACTTACATCCTTCCACTTTTACCTATATTATTTCTTGCAGAATTTTCTTAATCTAGACACGATTCTAGAAACAATTTTAATGAGAAATTTTATAATAAATATAAAAAATAAAAATATACTTTTCTCATTTAAATTCATACTTTTCGCATACTGCGTGTATATTAACTTGCCCTGGTTGGCCCATCGGCTGGCGACACCCCGACACCAACCCGTGACCCCCTCCAAGATTTCAAGCTGCGACCGCGCCTGGACACAGTAATTCTTCTCCTGAACCAATACGCGAGTGATAGCCATCTAAGAGACAAGAGACGCACGAATAAACTCACAGATTAGAAGTTTTGTGCTACGACGAAGTGACATGGTATACTGATAACGAATCGCCTTCATGACAGGTGGTGCTAGCAGAAGAAGAGTTGGTAGTGATAGACCTGTGCGACGCGCGCTGGCGGCCGCTGCGGCTGCCGTACCTGGTGTCCATCCACGCGTCCGCCGTCACCACCGCGCAGCTCGTCGACAACGTCGCCTCCAACGTGTACGACAACATCGTGGCGGCTGGTAAGGGGGCGATGTCTTTCTCATAGATAACAGTGTATTATGGTCTTTCTGTTGCTCGTTGCCATGGTGACGTCTATCGGGTCATTCCTTAAAACTACGATTTTCTAGTTACTAACAACATTGTAATTGTTAACAAAAAAAGTATATTCGGAAACACATCTGATGACCCTGTCTCAATTATACAAATATAACACATGTGTACTAGTGCGAAAAATCCTCTCTAAGCAAATTCATACACAAATATCATTTGTAATAAAATCTAATATAAGAAAACGGTTCCTGAGACGAGGTAACGATATACACCTCCCGATGCCTCGCACAAAATAATAATAATAATAAAGCCTTTTATTTATATCCTTAACATATCAAAAAAACATTATATTATTGATTATGTTTACACTTATTTATAGTTAAGGCCCCTGGCGGGTATAGGCCTCCTCCAACATTTTCCATGACTCTCTTCGCTCAGTTCGCTGTCGTAATCCAGTCCTCTCCGGCATATTTTTTAATTTCATCAACCCAGCGTTCTCTAGGGCACTCTCGCACAAAATACTATGGCCAAAAAACAATAACGTATGAGGGTGCCCAATTATATAATAAACTACCTAATTCGTTAAAGGAAACAAAATCATTCCGTGTGTATAAACAGAAACTTAAAATGCAAGTCTTACGCGATTACTCTGAATTTGTATAAATGATCAAAAAAAAAAAACAACAATAAAAGAAATCATTCATAAACAAATATACTTAATGCATAAATATCTAAAATAAACATACTCAAACAAATGTTTCACATATTGTTTCTTAATTAATTAAAAATAAAAATAAAACTTATTAATAGTACCTACTTATAAAATTAATTTTATTAAATATTAAAAAAAAACATTACATTTTTAAAAACAAATAACCCAATATATAATAGAAAACAATGAAACAACTCGCAAAATAGTCTGATTGCTATCACATTGTTGGTCGCCTTGAGCGGCATAGCAATAACAAGGCGATACGTAATAAGACCCTGCAACTTATGAGTGCAGCGGTCAGCGTATTGATAAGCAACTGGAATATTTTATCTAGGCACCCACTTTGTTGTTTAATATTTTTTGTCTTAGTTACCTTATGTTGTACTAGCATTAACCCGCGGCTTCGCTCGCGTGCCTATACAATATACATCATCCTACGGGAACAATGCTCTTTTTTTCAGGATTAAAAGTAGGCTATAATCTGCAATCTGCATTTCCCTGATGCATAATATCCGTCCAGCCGTTTTAGCGTGAATAAGTAACAAAACATACACAGACTTTCGCTTTTCTAATATTACTGGGAAATACTTTTTATTTTATCATAACTCCACTTTATCAAATCAAACCGAAAACTCAAGCACTCAAATCAAACGATCTCAGCTTTTACTGTACCAAATAAAGTTCACTTCAAAATCCATAACTCGAAGTGAAGCTAAGACACCGGGATATGTGTGCATTTTATTTGTACCTATAAAGCTTTTATAATGTCCCGAGCCTCCGCTTATTGACTTGTGATATTCGAGATTGATTTAATGATTCTAAGCCATGTTCTAAGTTACGTCATGTTCTATTGTAAGATATTTAGGTTCTCTTCGTTGATGAATGAAAAATGTATTATTCTGAGCCAGATAAACGTAATTCAGAATTCTGAAATGACTTAACATAATTGTTGAAAAGCTTGAATGTATTTATTACGGATGCAGGGAGTTTCCCGATCATTACTCCTCCCGTCCCAACGCGCCGCCCGCCTATAGGTACCGATTGACGACGATCGAGATGCCACCAAATACAATTTTTTTAATCAATTAGGATAACGCGGGTCTCTATCCATACCTCAAAAGCAAAAACAGAACCCCCTTATAGGATCACGTGTAGCTGTCTGTCAGTCCGTCTGTTACAACCGATTTTCTGCAAAACTACTGCAATTTGGCGCAAATGCTTTCAAGAATTTTCATGACCACATTAAAATTTCAAAATTGGTGGCATTTTCGTAATTAACGTCCCAACAAACCATAAAAAATACACCCCTACTCATATGTAGACATTTCAACCCCATTTCACCCCAACAGGGAAGATGTTAATTCACGTCCGCCACGTTGGATTTAAAGATCGTTGCGGATTTCGTAATTAGCGACCCGATAAACCATAAAAGCATTACTAATGGATTTTCAGACTTTGTCACCACATTTCTCCCTTTTAGGGGTTGAATTAAAAAAACCTGAAACACGTGTTTACTCATTTATTGTTAGAAATACTCCTGTGAAGTTTCGAATAAAATAGCCTAACTAATCTTGTTTCCCCATACAAACTCTGGAACCCCATTTCACCCCTTTAGGGGGTGAGTTTTGAAAAATCCTTTCTTAGTGCACCCCTACACCTTATAAGGAACCTACGTGCCAAATTTGAACTCTCTAGAACCAGCGGTTTAGTATTTAGACATTTCAACCCCATTTCACCCCAACAGGGGAGATGGTAACTCACGTCCGCCACGTTGGATTTTAAAATCGTTGCGGTTTTCGTAATCAGCGACCCGATAAACCATAAAAACAATACCCATGCTGATTTTCAGACTTTGTCACCACATTTCTCCCTTTTAGGGGTTGAATTTTCAAAAAACCTGAAACACGTGTTTACTCATTTATCGTTAGGAATACTCCTGTGAAGTTTCGAATAAAATAGTCTAACTAATCTTGTTTCCCCATACAAACTTTGGAACCCCATTTCACCCCTTTAGGGGATGAGTTTTGAAAAATCCTTTCTTAGCGGATGCCTACGTCATAACATCTATCTGCCTGCCAAATTTCAGCTCGATCCGTCCAGTGGTTTGGGCTGTGCGTTGATAGATCACTATGTCAGTCAGTCAGTCACCTTTGAGTTTTATATATATAGATTATTTGCGATTCGTACACTTAGTTAAGTATTTAGTTAATGATGTGCATGTATTTCTCTAGTTAAGTGAATTGTATTCTTTTAGAGAAATAAATTCTTAAACCATAAAACCATAATTGCTACAGTCACGAGCTCATTTTTATGTAGGCTATATCCTCACTATTATTAACACTTTTCTAAGAAATGTGATAACCGTGACATCTGACGTCTGACTAGTGACTTCGAATTTCGGCTTCTCGTTGGTGTTGATGACGTTTTACTTCGGGTACTATGATTTCCGCCTGCGAGAAGTGAAATATGCACGTTGTTGTACCAGGCCAGCAGCAAACGGAGAACGTGTACTCAGCGGGCGCGTGGCCGATCTCGGGCGGCGTGGTGAGCGGCGCGGCGCCCGAGCAGCGCCAGCTGCTGCTCACCGGACACGAGGACGGCTCCGTGCGCTTCTGGGACGTCACCGGCGTCGCCATGACGCCGCTCTACAAGTACACCACCGCGCAGCTGTTCAGGTGAGCGGCCGACTGCTCGACACTCCGCCGGTTGATTCGGGTCTACCGACCGATTTGAAGGCCGAGAGATGAGCGCTCAATTAACACCCGGTCGATAGAACATTCGCGAAATTCATAAATAGCTGCATTCCACCGGAACGTCTGCTTTGTCGGGCACATCACCGCTGTGAGAACTACCTTAACATACGAAAAGTCCAAGGTTTCATTATCAATACAAAATTCAAGTTATAAAATATTGACATGCCAAAAATTGGCTTTCTTACTTTTTTATGGCAGTATAAATAGAATAGCGTCACTTGTCCGACATTCTGATAGAATGCTCCAATAGTTTATGTAGCTGATTTATTGATGGCCAGAACTATTCCGTTCTGGCCGATTGCTGATTGAAGTGATTGTCCATCTTTAACGCTATATAGATTAAATAATTATCAGAAAAATAATTGAAGATACGCTACGACCCGTGCAGAAGTTTGCCCTTACTAATAATGATATAATACTATGTAACTATTCGGCCATAAATTTGTCATTTAAGCGTGTCTCAAAAGAATTCCAATGATTTGCACAGCTATGGCTTAGTCATGTTAAAAACATTATTAAAGCGATATCGCATACGGTTATAAGATTATGTTTTCATTATCATGCCAGGCGTGTTTAGCTTCCAATGTTGCCTAAAGAGGTCTGATCTCGATGTTGGTATGCGTTGGCGTTTTGCGTTTTAATGATTTACTTGGAACACCTGAATTAAGCAATATGCTTGTACCGCTATATACATGTTACTTGTTGAATACTAACTAAATATTTGCGATTTAGGCTCCCCCTTTTGCTTACCATCAGGCGAAGTGGAGCCACTGTGTTGTGCCATCATATATCGTTACCTTAGTTCACACTCGTACTAATTACAAATATTTTGCCAATGCAATTTAAGCCACAGAGTTGTGCATTAACGTCCTAATTGCATATATGTACTTTTTCCGAAAAGTTAGTACGATTGTGCTCTAAGGTATCGATATATAGAAAAAATAACAGCTACTCGAAATTGGGCCTCTTTAAAATAATACTAACGTCAGCTAACGAATGTTTTGCTTATCGTTTGCTACAAAGCGGGCTGAAAAGGTCGTCTCCGAGGTAACACTAACATTGTGTAAGCATGTTTTACGTCGCTGCCTGCTTACTCGTTCTTCGCTGGCTGTCTATCACAATCTTGTTCTACAGTTTTTTTTATTGAGAAACTGTTTAAAAAATATATAACATTATTATTGTCACAGGACTAGAAATAACCCTAATTGTAGACCTATAGTTCCATACATAATATTATATATACATTTCACAAATGCATGGCCCCTTGTACATATTCTGCTCACAACTATGATTTGTGATGCACAGCCAGCATCTGCATTTTTGTTCTACCGTGTGTTTTATGCCTTGCAAATAAAAGCTGATATATTTATGTTTATTATGTTCATCATCGTTTGAGTCGACTTTCATTACTTTTTCATGTGCCAAATAGTGGCTTGCTCACTGCTTTTTCTATATTTATCTGTTGTTCTGTCCCCACTCTCAAGCTTTATAATAAACCTTATGAGTTGAAAAAGTGAACTATAATAATAACGTTTTGTTTGTAGCGGTGAGGAAATAGGCGAGACCAACGATAGTCAGACGGACGAGGAAGAATGGCCGCCGTTCAAACGGGTCGGCACCTTCGACCCGTACAGCGACGATCCCAGGCTTGCCGTCAAACGAGTGAGTAACCGTTTTCTCTGTTTTATTCTATAAAAAAATAGCAAATCATTCGTATTTATATCTTGTTTCGTCAAAAATAAGAAATGGATGATAAGAGAACCATACGAGTATCTGTGGTTCGATATTCAGAACTCAAGTTAGTTATGCGTTTAATACTAATGGTTTTGTTACCTTAACCTGTATGTTGGCAGAAGCTTAAACTGTATTAAATTTTATTTGATATAGTTTCACCCTCGAGCCTAAATTTTTGCAAAATAAAATATACATCTGAATTCTAAACTAGTGTTATATTTCAGGTGATTCTCTGTCCATTGTCTGGCATGCTGACGATCGGTGGCGCGGCAGGACACATCGTCATTGCCAGCCTAAAGACGTCTTCAAACACTGCTGAAGTTAAGGTGAGTTTAACTAATCTTTTGAGGAGAGACTTGACTGTATCTTACTGTAAAGGTGCGTCCACATCACGCGCGGCAAATGCGCGAACATTCGCTCGCGCGGCAACTCTAATTTTGCCGCGCTCGAACGTGCCGCGGGACGAACCGTTCACTGTCGGTTTTTGAAGCCGCAAAAAAGTAGTTTCAGTCGATGCCGCACGCGCAATTGGGACGGTTGTTTTTATACAAAATTGGCTCGCGCGGCAATGAGTATCAGGAAGAAAGTATTCGAGAAGATGAATAACGAAGTGTAGTCTGTGGCTGTTCGAAATTGGAGCTGGATCGCTTGCAATCGCGGTCTACTAAATGTATAGGCGCACGTGGCTAACGGGCGTTTACTCGGGCCCAACAAAGCGGCGCCTGGTTGCCGCGGATAATGTGTACGCATCTTAAGGCTAAATTTGTATTGGGTGTTGATTTTAATTTCCATGTTGAAACGAATTAGAACCCGTTTTAAACTCTTCTGATACCTTTGTGTATGGGACGGCGAAGATTCGGGTTGTGTTACTAATGTGACATGTTTGTATTACAGTCGGTATCAGTGAACATCGTGTCGGACCGCGACGGGTTCGTGTGGAAGGGCCACGACCAGCTGACGCTGCGCTCCGGCTCGCTCACCTTCCCGCAGGGATACCAGGTCAGCGTTTATGACAACATTTGAAGGTTTATTTAGTTGTCTAGTTGGTTGATTGGAATGGCAGTCTTTTGTTTTCATTTATGTGTACTTGACTCTCCTTTATGATTATGACAAGCCAGTCTAATCCATCTAAGTGTAATATTCCATATTAAAATTTAGGTAATTTAAATTCCGCTAACTCAGGATTGTTAATAAAAAAAAATCCTGGGATCGGTCTTCTGCTCTATCGTACTCTATTCTCTATCTACTCCGATCGCTAAGTCGTACAATTGTACAAACGAAAATAATGTAACTATGTTAGTGCAACATAAAAAGAGGCACTGGCTATTGTGGCTAGAAGTATACTTACGGCCCGGCTACGACTTCGGGCTTAGCGGCGAGCGGCGGTGGTGTGCGGTTCTTGTCTTTCGCTCACTCTTATGGCTGCCCCGTTCGGATCTCTCGCTCAGCAGCATCTGTGGTACGCATGTCCGTTTTACTAATAATGTATGTACCGTTCTGCAGGCAACATCAGTGGTGCAGCTGTCGCCGCCGGCAGCAGTGACAGCGCTGGCTGCGCAGTGGGAGTGGGGCGTGGTGTGCGCGGGCACGGCGCACGGGCTGTGCGCGCTCGACGCGCTGCAAGCGAGGGCGCTCGCCGTCAAGTGCACGCTCAACCCGCACGGTGCGTATGACATATACAGTGGGAGTGGGGCGTGGTGTGCGCGGGCACGGCGCACGGGCTGTGCGCGCTCGACGCGCTGCAAGCGAGGGCGCTCGCCGTCAAGTGCACGCTCAACCCGCACGGTGCGTATGACATATACAGTGGGAGTGGGGCGTGGTGTGCGCGGGCACGGCGCACGGGCTGTGCGCGCTCGACGCGCTGCAAGCGAGGGCGCTCGCCGTCAAGTGCACGCTCAACCCGCACGGTGCGTATGACATATACAGTGGGAGTGGGGCGTGGTGTGCGCGGGCACGGCGCACGGGCTGTGCGCGCTCGACGCGCTGCAAGCGAGGGCGCTCGCCGTCAAGTGCACGCTCAACCCGCACGGTGCGTATGACATATACAGTGGGAGTGGGGCGTGGTGTGCGCGGGCACGGCGCACGGGCTGTGCGCGCTCGACGCGCTGCAAGCGAGGGCGCTCGCCGTCAAGTGCACGCTCAACCCGCACGGTGCGTATGACATATACAGTGGGAGTGGGGCGTGGTGTGCGCGGGCACGGCGCACGGGCTGTGCGCGCTCGACGCGCTGCAAGCGAGGGCGCTCGCCGTCAAGTGCACGCTCAACCCGCACGGTGCGTATGACATATACAGTGGGAGTGGGGCGTGGTGTGCGCGGGCACGGCGCACGGGCTGTGCGCGCTCGACGCGCTGCAAGCGAGGGCGCTCGCCGTCAAGTGCACGCTCAACCCGCACGGTGCGTATGACATATACTTAGGATGGCCTTTTTGGACGCTACACACCGAAAACCTAGAACACGACGCTCATAATGTTTAGTTTGAAAACGATATCTTTTTCAATTTCTTTTCTGTAAGAATGAAGATTAAGACAGAAAAATTGAGAAAGTAATGAATCCATGATATTTGTTCACAGACCACTCTGGCGCAGGCGACACGCCGATCTCGCGGCGCAAGTCGTTCAAGAAGTCGCTGCGCGAGTCGTTCCGGCGCCTGCGCAAGGGCCGCTCGCAGCGCCGCGCTACCAGCGCCGCCAGCCCCGCCTCGCCCGCGCAGGTAGCCCACGCAAGATACATTTAACCCCTGAAGCGATATGTCAGCGTTTATGCCCATCTATAGAGGTGTTAAAGGAAAATCGCGACTATATATTTATCCCTCTTATTACATAGGTAACCTAAATTAAAAATTTAAATCAACCCCGACACAAGTAGCGACGCAAGTAGCTCTTACTGTCAATTACTTCGCTTCTTTTGAGCAACTTCTTGAAGATCTTATGCCTTCTTACAATCATCATGTCATCATGGGTGATTTCAATACCTGTCTCCTCAAAGATGACCATCGGTCAAAATCTTTGAAGTCCACCGTAAACACTACAAACTTGCATATTCTCCCTTCCAGTGCAACACATCATTTTCCAAATTGTTCTCTTTCTCTTCTCGATCTCGCCCTGACTTCCTCAAAATCTCATGTCGCCAAATTTGGTCAATACTCTGCGGATGCGTTTTCATACCATGACTTGCTCTACTTATCATATAAAATTCGTCCACCTAAACTTAAACCTAAAACCTTATTCCAACGTAATTTTGGTCGCATGGATGTGGAGAAACTTCGTATCGATGCGTTGAAGATTGGAGTGTCATCTCGAGTGCTGATGCGGTGGATGAATAAATTTCTTTATTTAACTCGCTTCTTACTCAGCTCTACGATGTGCACGCTCCAGTCCGGTCATTCAAGGTGAAACATCTTCCTGCTCCCTGGCTGACTGATGAAATTAGATCGTTAATTGAGAAAAAGAATGTGTCTAAGTCTAAATACAAACTCGACCCCTGCGATAAAAACAAAATACGATATCATACATTGCGCAATCGGTGTAGCACTATATGTCGAGATGCCCAAAGGCGTCATATTCATCAGTCTGTAGAAAACGGTGACCCTGCTAAAGTGTGGAAGTTTCTTAAGTCCCTTGGAGTTGGTAAAACTCAGCAAAACTCCTGTTCTAAAGACGTCGATACTGATCAGTTGAATCAGCATTTCTCTTCTGCTTCCATTTTTAGCGGTCCTGCTAAGGTCAGAACCCTCAGTTATCTTTCATCTCTCCCAACTCCAGACTGTAGTCCTTTTTCTCTTACTCAATTTGCCGACAGTGATGTTAAGAAGAACGTACTATCTATTAATTCCAACGCTGTCGGTACCGATGACGTGAGTCGACATATGATCCTTCCCATCCTTGATCTCCTTGTTCCTATCATTATACCAGCATTCTAAATTCTTCAATTTCATGTAGTGTATTCCCGACTATCTAGACAGATGCGGATATTATTCCATTACCTAAAAAATCTAATCCTTCCTCTTTTTCAGATTATCGCCCCATTTCCATTCTTCCTTTCCTGTCCAAAGTCCTTGAACGTTTGATTTTTCAGCAACTCACTTCTTTTCTTAATCGCAATGATCTCTTTAATCCTTACCAGTCTGGTTTCAGATCAGGTCATAGCACGGCTACTGCTCTCGTAAAAGTTACAGACGACATTCGGTCAGGTATGAGTGACCGGAAACTGACGGTACTGACGCTGCTTGATTTTAGTAACGAGTCTAACACAGTAGATTTTGATATTCTACTTGCGATACTACGTTCTCTTAACATATCTCCTGCGGTTATTGATTGGTTTCATAGTTATCTTACCGGCCGTCGGCAACGTATAAAGGTGGATACTTCCCGTTCTTCTTGGTGCAGCACGTTGGCCGGCGTTCCGCAGGGTGGCGTGTTGTCTCCATTGTTATTTTCATTAATTCCATTACTCGTAACTTATCTTCTTTTTATCACCTTTATGCCGACGATCTTCAAATATATTCTCAGGGTATGCTTGGTGATCTGCCATCGGTCATATGCTCAACGAATTGTGATTTAGAGCGCATTTTGGAATGGAGTAGAGGCTATGGTTTAAATTTGCAAGTTAAAAACTTAGGTATTATCATGGATCGCACTCTTTCTTGGGTGCCTCAGCTCAGCGAGGTTAGTAGAAAGGTGTTTGCCTCAGTGGCTTCACTGCGGAGACTTCGTAATTTTCGTCCCATCGCTACTAAAATTACCCTTGCTCAAAATTTACTCCTCTCTGTTTTGGATTACGCTGATGTTTCCTATGTTGACCTCTCGGAGGAGCAGCTTAACAAACTTGAGCGTATTCAAAACGTCTGCATTAGGTTTATATTTGGGTTACGCAAGTATGACCATGTCTCTAGTTTCCGTTCACAACTCAAGTGGCTCCCAATCCGCCTTCGTCGAAACTTTCATATTCTGTCCCTTCTCTATAGTATTCTTTTTAACCCTGCAACTCCCCGCTACCTTAAAGATCGTTTTAGTTACCTGTTATCAGTTTGATCCGCTCAAAATTATTTACTCTCTGTTCCGGCAGCAAAGTCTAAATTTTATTCGAATTCTTTTACATTTAAAGCCATTCTATTGTGGAATTCTCTTCCATTGGATCTGAAGAAGGCTAAATCACTATCTGTTTTTAAGATTAAATTAAAAGATCACTACTTGTCGCTCCCATAGCTTATTGTGTGCTATTGGTAATCTTCCTAGCTAAGTTGGATATCAGCTGTGTATATGTGTATTTTTGCCTATATTATATATGTATATTATTTGTATATATGTATGTTTATCTTTATATATATATATATATATATGTTTAAGTATGTGTATGACTTATTTTATGTTATTTATGTTGCTGATTTTTTTATCTCACCACCTACTCTTTCATTGTTTATTTTTGCTTATTCTTCCACCCAATGGTTGTCTGGAAGAGATCGCTCTTTAGCGATAAGACCGCCTATTGTCTACCATTTATAAATTAAGGTTTCAATTTAAAAAAAAATCTTGTTGGTGTGCAATAAAGAATTATTGTATTGTATTGTAGCAGGTTATATGAGACCCTCATTCAATGGACAACATTTCATTTTTTAGAAGTCACTATATTTTAATCCCTATTCGATGAAATTGGTTTCCTAAGCACTATAAAATATTTTTTAGAATTTTCAGACCACCATTTTTTGAGAAAAATGGATATGAATAGTAAAAGATTATTCTGAGGCTGAAGAAAGTTAATTTCAAATCATTACGATTACGTGCGATATAAAAAAAATGTCAAGGTATGTGTGCGTGGAAGTAGACAAATGTCATTGATGTCATTGTCAGAATAAAATTGTTTAATATTTTCACTGCTTTTACGTTATGTTCCAATTAAATTTTCACAATAAAACGAATATATTATGAAATATACGCTAAAGAGGAGCGGCACACTGCCGGCAAGCCGATTATATACTTACATTATGACAAACAAAGTTTTATGCAATAGAATTTGGGGAAACCAAAATCCAGATATCTTCCCGATATCTTTCAGCCGTGTACCTACAATAAAGGGGAAATACAAAACTAAGATGAAAGACCAGGGGGCCTTCTATCTACTTTGTGAGATGAAGACTTGAAGAGTTAATAAATACTCATATTCTGTGCTTGCAACCGAACCGGAAGATACCTATAGTTTAAGAAGAGCAGTTTGATGCTTGTACCACTAATGAAGCAGAATAGATATCTGGTGTATCAAATGCAGTGATTACGAATTTGCCATCAGTGAAATGATACGAGGACTAGACCGAAATTTACATTTTCCAAAAGACATGTGTGTAACTTCGTTAAAAAAGGTGTACCTATAGTTATTTAATTAAACAAATACTAATTAGTAGCGTTATTTTTATTTATTACTTTTTCAAGATACGTGAAATTTGATACGTTATTTTATTTATAAGTGGAAGTATTATGATTATGAACATACATTAAAATCCAGGGAGCATTTCGACAATACGTCAGTTTTGGTTGGTAAGGTCAAAGACCATATACACCCGAGACCGATATTCTTCTTACTACGCACCGTACTCCGTTTGTTACTATCGTTCTACATCGCTAGATGCCGCTAAGGGTATCAATTCATTCAAAAGTCGTCATTTTTCAATTTCTACCGTACGGTACGCGCAAGCGTGAAGTAACACAGTCGTCAAGCGTTCAACGACATTCCAACTTCCAAGTGATACAGTCAAAAGTGAATAGATGACGTTAGGTGCGATGTTTGTTTACTACGTTCCGTTTCGTCTCACTTCGCTACTTTTGTACTATAATGTCAATGTATTATTTTACAGAAAGTCTCCTGGCGAAAAGTTATCATTTGCTTTTAATTTCTAAATTAGGAACATATGTGAGTGTCAATCGAGAAAATCATAAAATAATTTTCAAATACGTTATTATTATTAATTAGAAAAATTAAATATTTGCCGCTAACCGTGAACTATTCAGAGAGAATGACTGAAAACTATGAAGAGCTCAAATAGTGGAGTTACACTAGTAAAGAATTCATGAAGCCTAACCACAATCTTTATAAAAACTATCCAAATGCAGTGCAGTTCAGTTTAGGGACCTAAACTGAATCGCTGAATTTGGTACCATAACAAATTCGCTGATTCTCGATCGAATAAAGTGAACGAAAGACCGATATTTGTCTCTGGTCCGCAAGTAAGATACTATGACGCGAAAGGGATGCCGCTATATGAGTTTCGTATATGTCTATCTCGTTCTGACGCCTAACCATTCGGTAACTAAAATATTATACAATTCATTTCGCAGCACACTTCGTTTAAACTAATTAGTAATTTTGAAAAAGAAAAGCGACATATATTACATAGCGAACTTATATTTTTTAATTAAATATCAATATTTGCAATACCAAATGTATTATTGAGTGAAATAAAGTTTACAATGTGAGCATTTATAAAAGAATTGTATTAAAGACTCGGAACGTGTGCCGCCTTCCACCTGTGACGGTGGCGTCAGTGACATGACTGGCAACAATGAAATTTTTCTTGTCAATCATTGACATGTAAATATGTTAATTTTAAATGAATTTTACGTATTATGCCAATCTTTGAATTCTGTTCGTCGTTGGATACGGCGATATATTAGCTGAAGGAAACCTAATTGATCTACTGCAAAATAACCATCGCCCGCTTGCAATAGCCGAAGACGAACACCGAAGACAAAAATGGCTTTGCGGAAATGTTTGACGTTCACCCTAGAACAATTAGGAATTGCCTACATGCTATGAATTTATATCATCAGAGGCGGCCTGCGAAAAAAATTGTGTAATATTTTCTTTTTGTTGTTTTGTTAAGAGTAATATAAAGAAAACGTTTACTGTATAATTATGGTTTTATTGAATTATGACTGTCGTCGGTTTTGTTAGTTTATGAATAGGTACATTTCATATCAGTGTTTACTAACATTACAGATGCGAAAGTGTGTTTGTTGTCTCTTCACATGGCAACAGAGCAATTTTATGGCATGATTTTTGGGTGTGGAGATAGTTAGGGAGCTGGAGGGTGACAAAGCAAAGGCTACTCTTTACCGCAATAAAACATCTCATTCCCATGGGAAAATCTCATACCTATCCTATAACAGAACTCGCGACATGACAAGTGGATCTGGATTCCAGTTTTGACAAAGTGCCTTGGCCTCACAAAGGTCAGTTCACCATGTCAACATTGTCATCGTTAATCTGTTGCCTAGTTACGATTAACAAACTTCCTACCGTGTGCAAAACTTATCTAACAGATATTACGTTACAGTACGATTAAAATCAGTTAACGATTCGGCCAACCTCGGTAATTGTCGTGAATCCCTCATCTCTCACATAGAGTTATCAATTTACAGATATGACCGATTTACAAAATTCTTTTTGTATTTGATAGGGTATACTTCCGAGATGGTCCCATGTAAATTTTATCAAAATTGTCAAGCAGTTTATGAAACATCAACAAAAATCGGTTGAAATCGGTTTTTAAATTTTTTTATTTGGTGATTATTATTAATTATTAATCCGACGTAATATCGTAGGTACTGTTACTTACATCAAACAGTAAAATATTGACATATATGTTTTTTTTATATATTGTATACCTACAAGTATAGCTTTAATAAATAATGAATGTTAAAATTCATGTCGCTTCTGCATCATAAATTTCTTAGGTCTGCCGGTTAGTAATGTCATCTTGGCAGGTGCATTGCGTTTATGATACTTCAAATTGAATGCTACCTAAAATAAATCGCGGTAATGTATTTCGTGTCATTTCCGTCTCCGGATTGAGGCGATGATACCCGAGAAAACCCGAATCGTTAACTGATTTTAATCGTATTGTACTGACTGTTTGTTAGTGGGAAATGTCGCTTGTCAATTCGGGCGTAATTTATTTTGTCCACATTACATCAGTTCACCAACGCCATCTAGCTATTTTGTGTAGCAAAAATTGGCGAGCCCGCAAGCAACCTTGAGCTATCCAGAGGTAGTGCCATCTATTTTAATACGATCAAACCACGTTGTTGAAGAGTAAAAAATATAATCCTTAAAAATTGTGTATTTAAGTTATATTATCGTATTAAAATAAAGCAGTAATGCGTTTGATTTCCAAAAATCAAAAATCACTTAAAAATGTTGGTGAAAAATAACATTTTTGTCACTTCCAGGCTACAAAGCAGCGCCATCTAGTTTTTATACCGAATTTTGAGCTTTTTCAGAGTTACGTTTTTTTGTATGAGAACATACGTCCCGTGTATATGGTCCTTGGTAAGGTTTACGAAAAAATATTGTAAATCACGAGTATTCCTATGAACAATAATCCTAATGGGAATATTTACGATATTTTCACATGACAAGCCAGTTTTCCAGATTTTTTTTTATTATCTTTCAATTCTACTGGCTCTTGTTTGAATTTTTCGATACCTACTTATATGCTTATTGCAGTGTAAAAAATCAACGACTACTACTACAGAATAAAAACAATAAAGGTAATACACATTTTATTTCAATATCTGAAGCCACTTTTATTCACAGTTAGTCGTTTGAGTTGAACTGCATTGATATTTAGACACACAAGATGCCTTCGATTTCTTTAGTGTTTTACTTGGGAGGACCCACAGTAGGTAATTCGTAGATTTGTACATTTTCTTCTAACTGAAAAAAATAACATAATATTACCCACTGAAACATTTGTATCAACTAATTGTATAATCAAAACATAGAGATTCCTAGTACTTACATTACATTACATTTATAATTTATGATCTTCACAAAAAGTGAACCTTTTAGGGAGCTTTTAGGATATTGACTTTGTACAAAGAAGAAATATTATTTATCGAGGGACACCATGATCATAAATAAATAATAAATAAATGATCATGCGTTTATACTTTCGTCCTGTGCCGAAACATTCTATGATAACACGGCCTTTCAATTATTATTAGAAAAAAAAACAGCCAAATCAAAATAAAAGCTGCTGAAAGCTGAGAATAAAAACAAACATCTAATATGTTGCTATGACAACACGGACCACTTAGTCTATGGACGTCGCATGACAAGTTGTTTGTATACGTCGCATGACAAGTCCACAGATGCAATACATTTTTTACTTATAAATGCACAGGCGGTATCCATTCCAGCCTTGAAATTGCGTTACGCCTTTTTGGAATAAAATACTTTTATTTTTACAAAAAAAGTGTCTAAAACTAAAAAAATAATTAAAAGAAAAAAAAGTGTCGAGTAATTTTGCAAATACTATTAGATAAATCAATAAAAAGTAGGGGTAAAAAAAATGAAATGTTGTCCATTGGTGACGTAGAAAATGCTACTAAAACTGAACATAACTACAAAATTTGGAATTCTTATCTTCAATATTAGCTGAGATCTTGTCACTTGTTCCAATTAAAGCTGAATATCTTGGAAACTACTCAGCCTATTTCCAGCAAACATAGCTAAGAACCATCTCGGCGAACAATTCTTTCTATTAAAAAACCGCACTCAAGTTGATCTATCCGTTTGGGAGCTACAATGCCACAGACAAACACACAGATACACATGTTAAACATATAACACCCCTCTTTTTTCGTCGGAGGTTAAAAAATGTCATAAGTTATATGTTCTTGATTTGATCAAGATGGGAATACTATTACTTAGTTATTAGTGTTAACTCTCAATCTCATTAAATATTTATAAATATCGGGAAACTTCACACAAATCGATGTAGTCCCAAATTAAGCTATAGTAGGCTTGTGTTATGGCCTATGGGTACCAGACGACGATATACATACTTACATAGATAAATATATACTTAAATACCTAAACATACCCAAGACCCAGGTACAAATATTCGATTTCACCACACAAATATTTGCCCTTGCTGGGCTTCGAACTGCCGGCTCAGTAGCACAAAACAGATAGGTACAGAAATCAATCTACATACAAGCGCGCTCGAGCAAACGCACACATAGACATTGCTCACGGACACGTCAAGCGGATGGCACTCGCGCTCGCACTGGTCCGAACTATTCCGGGATATCGTGTCCGTGAGCAATGTCTATGTGTGCGTTTGCTCGAGCGCGCTTGTATGTAGATTGATTTCTGTACCTATCTGTTTTGTGTCAGTAGGCAGCTGCTCTACCACTGCGCCAACCACGTGGTCATGACATCGACTGATCGTTTCAGCCTCCAAAGAAGCCCGTGGCGTCCCCGGTGGAGGCGGACGCGGACGTGAAGCCGGTAGAGCGCGCGGTGGAGGCGCGCTCCACCGACGACGGGTTCGGCTCCATGGTGCGCTGTCTGTACTTCGCCAGGACCTTCCTCATCAACAGTAAGTCCGCTAGCTGCCGCGCTCGCAGTTCTAACCTAACCTAACGTGAAGCCGGTGGAGCGCGCGGTGGAGGCGCGCTCCACCGACGACGGGTTCGGCTCCATGGTGCGCTGTCTGTACTTCGCCAGGACCTTCCTCATCAACAGTAAGTCCGCTAGCTGCCGCGCTCGCAGTTCTAACCTAACCTAACGTGAAGCCGGTGGAGCGCGCGGTGGAGGCGCGCTCCACCGACGACGGGTTCGGCTCCATGGTGCGCTGTCTGTACTTCGCCAGGACCTTCCTCATCAACAGTAAGTCCGCTAGCTGCCGCGCTCGCAGTTCTAACCTAACCTAACGTGAAGCCGGTGGAGCGCGCGGTGGAGGCGCGCTCCACCGACGACGGGTTCGGCTCCATGGTGCGCTGTCTGTACTTCGCCAGGACCTTCCTCATCAACAGTAAGTCCGCTAGCTGCCGCGCTCGCAGTTCTAACCTAACCTAACGTGAAGCCGGTGGAGCGCGCGGTGGAGGCGCGCTCCACCGACGACGGGTTCGGCTCCATGGTGCGCTGTCTGTACTTCGCCAGGACCTTCCTCATCAACAGTAAGTCCGCTAGCTGCCGCGCTCGCAGTTCTAACCTAACCTAACGTGAAGCCGGTGGAGCGCGCGGTGGAGGCGCGCTCCACCGACGACGGGTTCGGCTCCATGGTGCGCTGTCTGTACTTCGCCAGGACCTTCCTCATCAACAGTAAGTCCGCTAGCTGCCGCGCTCGCAGTTCTAACCTAACCTAACGTGAAGCCGGTGGAGCGCGCGGTGGAGGCGCGCTCCACCGACGACGGGTTCGGCTCCATGGTGCGCTGTCTGTACTTCGCCAGGACCTTCCTCATCAACAGTAAGTCCGCTAGCTGCCGCGCTCGCAGTTCTAACCTAACCTAACGTGAAGCCGGTGGAGCGCGCGGTGGAGGCGCGCTCCACCGACGACGGGTTCGGCTCCATGGTGCGCTGTCTGTACTTCGCCAGGACCTTCCTCATCAACAGTAAGTCCGCTAGCTGCCGCGCTCGCAGTTCTAACCTAACCTAACGTGAAGCCGGTGGAGCGCGCGGTGGAGGCGCGCTCCACCGACGACGGGTTCGGCTCCATGGTGCGCTGTCTGTACTTCGCCAGGACCTTCCTCATCAACAGTAAGTCCGCTAGCTGCCGCGCTCGCAGTTCTAACCTAACCTAACGTGAAGCCGGTGGAGCGCGCGGTGGAGGCGCGCTCCACCGGCGACGGGTTCGGCTCCATGGTGCGCTGTCTGTACTTCGCCAGGACCTTCCTCATCAACAGTAAGTGCGCTGCTGCCGCGCTCGCAGTTCTAACCTAACCTAACCTACTTTACTGGCAGCAAGTTCGCTCGCTACGCACGCTCGGCACGTACGATAAAAGTAAAAATTATTATTATATGAAAAGTATATTATATTCTACTAATTTTGCTTGTATGAAGAAACATACCTACTAACAACGTTTTTAAATAATTAAAATATCAACCAAACGTATGTTCGGTTCGGTAATATATCAATTTAATATGTCAATGGTTTTTCTAAGATATGGGACGCACTTCTCTTAACTGCCAGAGTTAATAATAGATCGTTTGACAACGGGCTAAAGTTAGTCATTGTGACACGAAGTGATTATATGGATGAGCGAGCGAAGCGAGCGACTACAAATATATTCTGAGTATCACAATGACTTTTAGCCACGTCTGACTACGAGAAAATAATGATATTTTTTTTGTTTCCCAGCACAAAATTCCACTCCAACGCTGTGGGCGGGCACCAACAACGGCACTGTGTACGCGTTTACGATGCACATCCCCAACACCAACAAGAGGAAAGACGAACCGGTACTGCGCACTTTTCTACCCTCTCTCTTTTACCTACTGTTCATAGTCCTAATAAAAAGTGTCCCTATCTACAGGCATTTGTTGCTAGTGTTTCCATTGTAATGCAAAAAAATGGGGAATAGATGAAATTCAAAAAAAAACTTAAATTTTTGTATCACCCTCATTACTAGAAAAATTACAGATATTTTTGGTAGCAAAACAAATAAAATAAGGATGACGAAAAAAATGTTTCCCGCTTTGTATGGGTATCGTACGGTAACCTAACCGAGGTGATTATATTTCGACTTGGCAGAGGTACTGCTAAAATATCGAGCCTTTTTTTTTATTTATTAATTCCCCCCATTGCGACTCTATCCTCATATGCGCTTATTTCTCTATTTCCTAATTATAGGGAATTACTCAGTATGAAATATTTCCATATTTATGTAAGCTTTCCTCTACTTGTCAATTGTTCTCGATTGTTACAGCTATCCTCGACAACTCCAACGACTATGTAACATTGTCACAATATGTACTGTTGTCAGGTGACGTGCACACTCGCGAAAGAAATCCAACTAAAACACCGCGCGCCTGTCATAGGCATCACCGTGCTGGACGGCGCCGCCGTGCCGCTGCCGGATCCCTTGGAGGTATGTTACTCGCTCCCTTTTCACATGCTCACCTCTTAATTGGTAGTCCACGATTGGGTTTTTCTAGAAATTTCCTGCCTCACACGACTGCATTATGGAATTAATGGATTGCAGTATTTCCGGACAGAGACAACGTTCAAACCTTCAAGGAAAGAGCGTATTCCCACCTTTGCGGCCGGCAACGCACTTGTGAGTCCTCTGGTGTTGCAGGCGTCTATGGGCGACGGTAATCGCGCACCACCAGGCGGTCCGTTTGCTCGTTTGCTCCCTATGACATAAAAAATAGTACATTACTGCAGACGCCGGGAAACAAGGGCTTGCCGGCTGAGTAGGCATAGACGGCCGACCGTAAGGGAGGCCGTCTAGTGATACGAAGCCGGCAAGCCCTTTTCACGGCTAAGGCATGTATAGTGCAAATCAAATCAAATCATTTTATTGCAATTCATTTTGTACATTAAGGGTCTTAAATACTAGTAAGGTCCAAAACATGAGCCTTGTCAGGCACAGCAATATCTTACAACTAGAACTAATATAAATATGAATATGCCGGGAATTTACACATTAAAAAAAAACAATAATAATAATATTTCAATATAGGTTTGGTCATAGTCATAATGTTCATTAATTTTCATGATTATAATACAATACGGTAATTTCATAAATTTCATAGTGAATAGTATTCAAGTTCATTTAAATTAGTTAATTAATTAATGTCTTGTGTTTCATTTAGGAATTCCTGAACAGTGTAGTATGCTTTTTCTATTAAATAGCTTTTTAGAGTATTCTTAAATTGATTTATATTGTTTATGTCTTGGATAGCTTTAGGGAGTTTATTAAATATTTTTACGGACATAGAAAAGGAATCAGAGTGGACCAATTTCATTTTAGAGTTAGGTAAAGCTAGTTTTCTCCTAGGTCGTAGGTAAAGTACGTGCGAGTATTCCGGGAAAAGTACAGGATGATTTTTTACAAAAATGCCCACTTGCAAAATATAGATTGATGTTAAAGTTAGGATTTGGTGTTTTATGAAATATGGCTTGCAACTTATGGAGTCATCTATATGAACTAATATTCTAAGGCAACGTTTTTGGAGTCTGAATAAATGTACGACGTCTGTACTGTTTCCCCATAGTATTATACCGTGCTGTCATGTTTTGTATCCCTGTGTATTTGAGGTGTGCAATAAAGTGGATTTGGTTGTTGTTGTTGTAGTGCTTTTCTCAAACATATGCAATGAAATAAAAAAATACCACCACTCAAAAAAACATAATTCAGCTGTTCAGCCAGTTCATGAACACAAAATATTTTTAATTTTCCCTCCAATCCCTCTATACTTTTTTTCTTTCATAAGTCGTCCACGTGTGTAGTGCTCGAATAATAGGGCCATTATACACAACCTGATAATGATAATCTTAATTTCTATAATAAATAAAATAACGGCAGAGGATTTTTAATATTGTCTATGGTCTCTGGTGACTTACGTATAGACAGTATTTTAAATTTATTCATCAACACATTGGAATCATACAGATTTGTATTCTTAATATCAGTTCGTGTGTACTAGGCTTTGACGCGGATATTGTTGGTCCGATGGCTGAATGGATACCCACTAGAAAAAAAAATACTATCAGCTGTTCATAAACACAAACGCCACGTTTACATTAAAATTAAAAACAAATTACTTCCCGGCCTAGGCCTTCAATTTTGTATGAAATTCCTTTAAAGTTCTCTCGAATTGTTCCGCCCGAAACTTGACACTTCGAAGCCTGTTTTAACGCACTTTATGACGATATTTCATTGCATGTTTGAGAAAAAGATTTTACTTTTCTTTAATCATGACATATTGAACTACCTTTACGTATACAACTAACGGTATGTTATAGAATTCAGCATCAGTCATCCCCATTTCAGAGATACAAATTAACGCATTCACTGCCAGGGAGCGTGACCTAGGAACAGACTTGCATGACAGTGACCGCGTATATTATCGTCGTTCCCATAAACTTATGAATCTGTTTTTTTTTTTTCGTTTGACCGTAGACCTAATTCAATATGGTTTTAGGCTAAATTTCCAAGTTCGCGAAAATAGAGATTCGTAACATAACTATGGGAACGACGATATGCGTAGATGGCAGTGAATACGTTAATATTCTGTGTGATCAATCAGGTAGAGCGCGGCGTGGCGGCGCTGCCGGAGCAGGGCACGCACCGCGTGTGCATCACGTCCGAGGAGCAGTTCAAGGTGTTCACGCTGCCCTCGCTCAAGCCGCACAACAAGTACAAGCTGACCGCACACGAGGGAGCCAGGGTGAGTACACTCACCTAATATCCTCCAACACTTAATATTTCAAAAAGCTACATCTTACAAATTATGTGCTTTGGCAATTATAAAAAATATGGCTCGCGAGTCGCGTAGCAGCACGGATAGCTGATAGGACCGTGATGAAGGGCGTACACAATTGATATTGTTTATTATATTACTGTTTAAGCTTGCGTGTGTAACGCTGTCGATGTAGTTCTCTCCAGCCGTTCAGTCGTTAAGTAGAACGGACTGGAGAGAACTGCACCGACAAGAGTAGAACTCTTAAATAATTAAGATGATGTGTAACTAATTATAAACACGGTATAAACTCACGTAAAAATTGTCAGGAACGGCCCGACATGTTTCGAACTCATTTGGAGCTCTTCATCAGGGGTAGCTATCCGTGCTGCTACGCGACTCGCGACCCACTGCACTTTTAATCGCTCTTCTGCCGTTCCTGACAATTTTTACGTGAGTTTATACCGTGTTTACAATTAGTAAAGATGTCTCACGATAGTTTTAATAACATTATATGATGTGTAACGTTCAATTTTGTGATCCTGATTTAAAATATGTCAGGTCCGGCGGACAGCGTTCGCGTGGTTCGAATGCAGCGCGGCCGGCGGCGAGAAGCATCGCGAGTGGTGCCTGCTGTGCCTCACCAACCTCGGCGACTGCCTCGTGCTGAGCCCCGAGCTGCGGCGGCAGCTCAACGCGGCCGCCGTGCGCAAGGAAGACATCAAGTTAGTAACTGCCTCCAACGTACCAGTAGCTCAGCGAGGGATGTTAAGGGACCGAATTCACTTAGCGTTGCTCTATCAAAAGCCACAAACTGCACTTGTGACACCTTTCATTTTGTGGCCGCAATACATAATGCACACAATACCCGTCACATTGTTTGTTAGAACAATGCGAAGTGAATTCGGCCCCAAACAAGGATTCTTACTATAACTTCCTTTATTGTCATCTACCAGATGGCGCTCCTTGCAATTCTTACTATATCAAGGATTGCTATAAATAGCGGTCCTACAGTGGTCCGACCGAAGTATTCTCTAATATTTTCCGAACATCAAGGCAAGGAAAACATTAATAAAATGTTTGAAATGTTTGAGATTTTCAAACGACGAAACACTGACGGAGTATTAATGTATGATAACTTTGCTTCGCAGTGGCATTTCGAGTCTGTGTTTCTCGAAGCGAGGCGAAGCTCTCTACCTACACTCGTCGTCTGAGCTGCAACGGATCACACTCTCCGCTACTAAGGTACGTTTACCCTGTTTTTACGCGTCTCAAGGTAAATGTCTTAGCTCGAGTCTCTTTACGCAATGTTAGTTTTTATTTGCTAGTGATAAGATTGTATAATGTAAATTCGTAATTGGCCAATGGTAAACGCATATGGTATCTGTTTCGAAATATTGTAATTTGTGCTGTGGATTTTGAAAATAAATGAAATCAAATAAGTGCTGCCTACAATATACTCGAACCCCTGTGGGACCCCTTATTCCAGTGAAGTCACATCAGTTGTGTCACTTATAAAAAGCTATTCCTAACGGCCAGCCTATTTTAAGGCATCTAGATCCCTTGCTATACTTTTTTTGTAGAATTGCGAAAGTCTCACGCTTATTGCTTCAATAACATGATTCCTTCCCTCGTTTAAAACTCTTGCGCGTCTTGCATAACTGTGACACGCGACTCTTTGTCGCGCGACATATACTACATGTCACTTTCCTCTCTATAGCGTGCGAGTGAGACAGGTGAGTTGCGCGACAAGTGAAGTTGCGCCAAGATATACTAGCCCAGCTAACTATGCTTCGCGACTATTGTCTCTACCCGTCACTCTCTCACATTATTACGCAGAAAGAGACGGGTAATTATCTCGCGCGAGATATAGTCGCGTATGACAGTTATGCAAGAGGAGCAGAACAAGTCTCCTATACAGGTCAACCTGTTGATCGTGCGTGTGCGTGTTTACAAACAATCCCGTATTGACTTGCGCGGAAAGATGCGCGGACTGACCACTCGCTCGTTACATAAACTATTTCATCTGACACATCTGAGTGGCATTTAGCAGCTAGCTCTTCTACGTTCAACTTCTAATATCTAAGACCTTATACTGTTATGTAACTAAAGGCAATAAATCTCTGATTTCTGTAAAGAAATTTGTCTAGAGATATAAGACAGTTACTTCGTTTTCCGTCCGCGATTTCTGTTAAAAAAGTTTAGTGTAAAAAGCACTGTGCGCATTTCAAAAAAGGCTCATATTCAATAAGAAAGATTATTTCGTATTAAGTGTAATATAGTAAATTAGTTTCCATAGATTTAAAGTAGAACTTTCTAATAGAACTATAGTAGAACTATCAAATCGGTGCGGGTAGTTAAATATATTACCGAGATGGGTTCGGATTTAAAAGACGCGTTGAAATCGGTGTCACTCACGGCTACAACTGAAACTACGGTTTGTAAGGTCAAAATATGTAGTAAAAGTTGTATTTATAAGTTACAAGCGACCCGCCCCGGCTTCGCACGGGTGCAATACTATATTATGCATGTATTACACATATAAATGTTCGTCTTGAATCACTCTATTAATAAAACCGCATCAAAATCCGTTGCGTAGTTTTAAAGATCTAAGCATATATTGCGAACAGACAGCAAGAAGCGGCTTTGTTTCATACTAATGACGTGATTTACTAACTTGTCACGATTTAGACATAATATCCCAGCAAGTGACACTGGATAGGTTTGTCTTTATAATGCAATAAATACTAGAAGTTTCCAAGATATTCAGCTTTAATTGGCAGAAGTGAAAAAAAAAATTAAACTGAAAATCCCAAATTTTGTAGTTATGTTTAGTTCTAGTAGCATTTTCTATATCACTCGTCAAAGAGGGTCACGTGACCAGCGACTTGTGTCGGTGGCGTTTGAATTTTTTAGGTTATTGCTACTAGTAACACTAACGAACAGCACGATTTATTTATTAAATAATTGTTGTATTGTGTGTGTGTTGCGTTTTCATATTTGTAAAGTAAGGAATGTGTTGTGTGCAGGTGACGATAGCGCAGTGCCAGGTGCTGCTGGCGCCGTGGGCCGTGGAGCTGCGCGGGCCCGAGCAGGCGCCGCTCACCAACGGGGAGCACAAGGTGAACCACGCTCCTAACTTCTTAATTCAGCCTAACAGAAATACGCTATTTGACTATAGTGAATATAAATTGTAGCATTGAAACCACTAAGCACACATTAAAAAATACGCGGAGCCTAATAAATATCACTTGTCCGTTGATAATTATTTTGTTCTCCCTTCCCCTTCTGCATCACCTACTCATTGTGTGATTTATACTAATCAACTCCACTACCTAAAGGTTGTCTGGAAGAGATCGCTCTTTAGCGATAAGACCGCCTGTTGTCTACCGTTATTAAAATTATTGTTCTGTACTGAATTTGTAAACTTTTTTGGTGTGCAATAAAGCATTTTGTATTGTATTTTGTATTGTATTGCACTTACTTTTGGACATTACACTATTTTTAATTGTACAATAACTGAAAATAAGACGTGTCTTGACTACTGCTTTTTATGACGTCACGTGCCTGTATCATCATAGAAGCTTCATATTAATACATCGATTTTGACATTTCATAAAGAGTAGCTGATTTGAGCTGTCATCAAATAGCGTATTCTATTTGCGCCTGCAATTAAAAGCTTCTTTTCTTGTGCTGTTTTACTACATTCACCAAAATATCGATACCTTAGCTCATATTCGTACTAATTATAATTATTTTGCCAATGAAATTTACACCACATCGAGTTGTGCACTAACGGCGAGCGACTAACACATCAACCCCGCCTCAACAAGCTAAAATAACCTACTTGAGTAAGAGAAGTGACAAATATGGTGTGTTGTACAGCAGGAGGAGGCTGTGGAGGCGCCGCACGACGTGACGGCGGCGTCGGCCGACATCACGGTAGACTCCGTGCGCGACCACACCGCGCCGCCCGACCACAACAACGAGCTCAACATCAACCTGCAGGTCAGTACAGTCCCTCTTCTGTCTCACTCATTGTATAGGAGGAGGCGGTGGAGGCGTCGGCCGACCTCACGGTGGACTCCGTGCGCGACCACACCGCGCCGCCCGACCACAACAACGAGCTCAACATCAACCTGCAGGTCAGTACAGTCCCTCTTCTGTCTCACTCATTGTATAGGAGGAGGCGGTGGAGGCGTCGGCCGACCTCACGGTGGACTCCGTGCGCGACCACACCGCGCCGCCCGACCACAACAACGAGCTCAACATCAACCTGCAGGTCAGTACAGTCCCTCTTCTGTCTCACTCATTGTATAGGAGGAGGCGGTGGAGGCGTCGGCCGACCTCACGGTGGACTCCGTGCGCGACCACACCGCGCCGCCCGACCACAACAACGAGCTCAACATCAACCTGCAGGTCAGTACAGTCCCTCTTCTGTCTCACTCATTGTATAGGAGGAGGCGGTGGAGGCGTCGGCCGACCTCACGGTGGACTCCGTGCGCGACCACACCGCGCCGCCCGACCACAACAACGAGCTCAACATCAACCTGCAGGTCAGTACAGTCCCTCTTCTGTCTCACTCATTGTATAGGAGGAGGCGGTGGAGGCGTCGGCCGACCTCACGGTGGACTCCGTGCGCGACCACACCGCGCCGCCCGACCACAACAACGAGCTCAACATCAACCTGCAGGTCAGTACAGTCCCTCTTCTGTCTCACTCATTGTATAGGAGGAGGCGGTGGAGGCGTCGGCCGACCTCACGGTGGACTCCGTGCGCGACCACACCGCGCCGCCCGACCACAACAACGAGCTCAACATCAACCTGCAGGTCAGTACAGTCCCTCTTCTGTCTCACTCATTGTATAGGAGGAGGCGGTGGAGGCGTCGGCCGACCTCACGGTGGACTCCGTGCGCGACCACACCGCGCCGCCCGACCACAACAACGAGCTCAACATCAACCTGCAGGTCAGTACAGTCCCTCTTCTGTCTCACTCATTGTATAGGAGGAGGCGGTGGAGGCGTCGGCCGACCTCACGGTGGACTCCGTGCGCGACCACACCGCGCCGCCCGACCACAACAACGAGCTCAACATCAACCTGCAGGTCAGTACAGTCCCTCTTCTGTCTCACTCATTGTATAGGAGGAGGCGGTGGAGGCGTCGGCCGACCTCACGGTGGACTCCGTGCGCGACCACACCGCGCCGCCCGACCACAACAACGAGCTCAACATCAACCTGCAGGTCAGTACAGTCCCTCTTCTGTCTCACTCATTGTATAGGAGGAGGCGGTGGAGGCGTCGGCCGACCTCACGGTGGACTCCGTGCGCGACCACACCGCGCCGCCCGACCACAACAACGAGCTCAACATCAACCTGCAGGTCAGTACAGTCCCTCTTCTGTCTCACTCATTGTATAGGAGGAGGCGGTGGAGGCGTCGGCCGACCTCACGGTGGACTCCGTGCGCGACCACACCGCGCCGCCCGACCACAACAACGAGCTCAACATCAACCTGCAGGTCAGTACAGTCCCTCTTCTGTCTCACTCATTGTATAGGAGGAGGCGGTGGAGGCGTCGGCCGACCTCACGGTGGACTCCGTGCGCGACCACACCGCGCCGCCCGACCACAACAACGAGCTCAACATCAACCTGCAGGTCAGTACAGTCCCTCTTCTGTCTCACTCATTGTATAGGAGGAGGCGGTGGAGGCGTCGGCCGACCTCACGGTGGACTCCGTGCGCGACCACACCGCGCCGCCCGACCACAACAACGAGCTCAACATCAACCTGCAGGTCAGTACAGTCCCTCTTCTGTCTCACTCATTGTATAGGAGGAGGCGGTGGAGGCGTCGGCCGACCTCACGGTGGACTCCGTGCGCGACCACACCGCGCCGCCCGACCACAACAACGAGCTCAACATCAACCTGCAGGTCAGTACAGTCCCTCTTCTGTCTCACTCATTGTATAGGAGGAGGCGGTGGAGGCGTCGGCCGACCTCACGGTGGACTCCGTGCGCGACCACACCGCGCCGCCCGACCACAACAACGAGCTCAACATCAACCTGCAGGTCAGTACAGTCCCTCTTCTGTCTCACTCATTGTATAGGAGGAGGCGGTGGAGGCGTCGGCCGACCTCACGGTGGACTCCGTGCGCGACCACACCGCGCCGCCCGACCACAACAACGAGCTCAACATCAACCTGCAGGTCAGTACAGTCCCTCTTCTGTCTCACTCATTGTATAGGAGGAGGCGGTGGAGGCGTCGGCCGACCTCACGGTGGACTCCGTGCGCGACCACACCGCGCCGCCCGACCACAACAACGAGCTCAACATCAACCTGCAGGTCAGTACAGTCCCTCTTCTGTCTCACTCATTGTATAGGAGGAGGCGGTGGAGGCGTCGGCCGACCTCACGGTGGACTCCGTGCGCGACCACACCGCGCCGCCCGACCACAACAACGAGCTCAACATCAACCTGCAGGTCAGTACAGTCCCTCTTCTGTCTCACTCATTGTATAGGAGGAGGCGGTGGAGGCGTCGGCCGACCTCACGGTGGACTCCGTGCGCGACCACACCGCGCCGCCCGACCACAACAACGAGCTCAACATCAACCTGCAGGTCAGTACAGTCCCTCTTCTGTCTCACTCATTGTATAGGAGGAGGCGGTGGAGGCGTCGGCCGACCTCACGGTGGACTCCGTGCGCGACCACACCGCGCCGCCCGACCACAACAACGAGCTCAACATCAACCTGCAGGTCAGTACAGTCCCTCTTCTGTCTCACTCATTGTATAGGAGGAGGCGGTGGAGGCGTCGGCCGACCTCACGGTGGACTCCGTGCGCGACCACACCGCGCCGCCCGACCACAACAACGAGCTCAACATCAACCTGCAGGTCAGTACAGTCCCTCTTCTGTCTCACTCATTGTATAGGAGGAGGCGGTGGAGGCGTCGGCCGACCTCACGGTGGACTCCGTGCGCGACCACACCGCGCCGCCCGACCACAACAACGAGCTCAACATCAACCTGCAGGTCAGTACAGTCCCTCTTCTGTCTCACTCATTGTATAGGAGGAGGCGGTGGAGGCGTCGGCCGACCTCACGGTGGACTCCGTGCGCGACCACACCGCGCCGCCCGACCACAACAACGAGCTCAACATCAACCTGCAGGTCAGTACAGTCCCTCTTCTGTCTCACTCATTGTATAGGAGGAGGCGGTGGAGGCGTCGGCCGACCTCACGGTGGACTCCGTGCGCGACCACACCGCGCCGCCCGACCACAACAACGAGCTCAACATCAACCTGCAGGTCAGTACAGTCCCTCTTCTGTCTCACTCATTGTATAGGAGGAGGCGGTGGAGGCGTCGGCCGACCTCACGGTGGACTCCGTGCGCGACCACACCGCGCCGCCCGACCACAACAACGAGCTCAACATCAACCTGCAGGTCAGTACAGTCCCTCTTCTGTCTCACTCATTGTATAGGAGGAGGCGGTGGAGGCGTCGGCCGACCTCACGGTGGACTCCGTGCGCGACCACACCGCGCCGCCCGACCACAACAACGAGCTCAACATCAACCTGCAGGTCAGTACAGTCCCTCTTCTGTCTCACTCATTGTATAGGAGGAGGCGGTGGAGGCGTCGGCCGACCTCACGGTGGACTCCGTGCGCGACCACACCGCGCCGCCCGACCACAACAACGAGCTCAACATCAACCTGCAGGTCAGTACAGTCCCTCTTCTGTCTCACTCATTGTATAGGAGGAGGCGGTGGAGGCGTCGGCCGACCTCACGGTGGACTCCGTGCGCGACCACACCGCGCCGCCCGACCACAACAACGAGCTCAACATCAACCTGCAGGTCAGTACAGTCCCTCTTCTGTCTCACTCATTGTATAGGAGGAGGCGGTGGAGGCGTCGGCCGACCTCACGGTGGACTCCGTGCGCGACCACACCGCGCCGCCCGACCACAACAACGAGCTCAACATCAACCTGCAGGTCAGTACAGTCCCTCTTCTGTCTCACTCATTGTATAGGAGGAGGCGGTGGAGGCGTCGGCCGACCTCACGGTGGACTCCGTGCGCGACCACACCGCGCCGCCCGACCACAACAACGAGCTCAACATCAACCTGCAGGTCAGTACAGTCCCTCTTCTGTCTCACTCATTGTATAGGAGGAGGCGGTGGAGGCGTCGGCCGACCTCACGGTGGACTCCGTGCGCGACCACACCGCGCCGCCCGACCACAACAACGAGCTCAACATCAACCTGCAGGTCAGTACAGTCCCTCTTCTGTCTCACTCATTGTATAGGAGGAGGCGGTGGAGGCGTCGGCCGACCTCACGGTGGACTCCGTGCGCGACCACACCGCGCCGCCCGACCACAACAACGAGCTCAACATCAACCTGCAGGTCAGTACAGTCCCTCTTCTGTCTCACTCATTGTATAGGAGGAGGCGGTGGAGGCGTCGGCCGACCTCACGGTGGACTCCGTGCGCGACCACACCGCGCCGCCCGACCACAACAACGAGCTCAACATCAACCTGCAGGTCAGTACAGTCCCTCTTCTGTCTCACTCATTGTATAGGAGGAGGCGGTGGAGGCGTCGGCCGACCTCACGGTGGACTCCGTGCGCGACCACACCGCGCCGCCCGACCACAACAACGAGCTCAACATCAACCTGCAGGTTATTACTATCTATCTTCTGTCTCACTAATTATTTCCATCTTACAACTAGCGTTTAGTACGCTTCTCACTGACCGGGCGGAGTCGGCGCGCGCTCAAGCGCATCTAAATAGTTGCCAAAGGAATGTAGAGCTACTGTACAACAGTCAGATCCCATGTTCGAATGTTATTGGCGCCGCTGGCGGCCGATCGGGCGCTTGCGGACGCGGACGGAGGTGCTCGGCTGTCGCCGCGCGCCAGCGGCTCCGTGCGGACCTAGACATTCAAGCAGGTCGCCCTTGTAGATTTAATCGTGTGGACGGACGCAGTCGGTTGCCGCCGGGCGCTCCACACAGTCCGTTGGAACGTAGCGGTCCGACCCGGTCACTGGACGCGGTCGGCCGCTGCCGGCTGCCAGAGCGCCCGTTGCGACGCGGTGGCAGCCGGCCCGGCCCGGTCAATGGGAATCGTACATTATGTACGCCGGCTGCTGCCGTGTCTGTCCGGACACTGAGGCTACCGGCGGCAGCCGACCGCGTCCATGAACGGGCCGGCCGGAATCATCTACCGCCATGTCGCAGCGGATCCTCGAGCATCCGGCCGTAGCCGACTGCGTACGTCAAGTAGTTCATCGGCGACGGTGCGAGGCCGAACGAATACGGTCGGACGTGTCGGCACCCGCCGGCTGTATCGACAGTCAATTATTAGATTTTAATATAGTTTGCGCGTCAAAAATACCAAAGAAGAAGGCCAAGACGAAATTACTTTGAGCAAATAAAAGAAAAGGTTAAAGTCATGTCTTACCAAGAAGTAAAGGAGAAAGCCCAAGAAAGAAACGGCTGGCGATTGCTACCCAGACAAGAGCGCAGCTCTTAAATTGAAGAAGAGAGATCGTTTACGCACCTATAAAGACCTATAAATGTTTAGATCAAATTATAACTACTACCGTGACATCATTTGTTTCCAATAGAACTCGCAAGTGAACACGAGCTCGATGGTGGTGAAGACCACGACCCGGACGGCCGTGAACGAGAGCAGCGCCGACAACAACGGCGGCACCACCACCACTACCACCACCACCACCACCGCTGTCTCGGAGAACAGTACGTACCTACTTACTACCTAGTTGTCACCATCAGCACTATGGGAGAACATAAAGAATGTTAATTCGGTGTCAATACGACACTGGAGTGAAGCGATCTAACTCACATTCACAACCCCTATCACTAGTTGTCGTCCACAATTTTAGCCAATTTGTTATGATTCCTAATAATTTACATCAAATACTTATTGAGTGATATAAAAATATGTGTTGAATGATCGTGTTAACTCACTTTGTGTTGTCTCATTAAAGTAAGCATAAATAATGCCAATCCAGTAAAATCTCCTAGCCTAGCATTCCGATTTTGAACAATACTCTGAAATACAATGCCCGAATTTGTGCGTAAAAAGGTTTTTTTTTTTAATATATATCACTGGCCTCTTTGAATACAACAATATAGTCAATTTATTTACGCACTGAAAGATATTTATGCTATATGCAAACAGCTTATACCGATTGCCGATATATACTTAAATTATTTTAGAGCAAATTCAAATTCGCATGGGCAAACCGCCTTGAAATGGCTTCGTATCGAAATGTTTCCAGATATTACTCCTTCTATTTATTTTATTTGTCATAAAAATGTCATTGAACTGCATTAATTTTGTGTTTAAGTTATATCGGTCACAGACACTTTCTATTACATAGAAACGTTAATCTCATAGTTAAGCATGAAGGAATCAATTTTGCTGTATATAAAGGACTTATAATTTTTTTGTCGTATCCTTTTCTTTTACTTTATGAATGATATAAAAGGAAGGCATTTTCAATAAATACTTACATGTAAGCAAAGTGTGACAGATATAGCTTGCTTCATACACGAACCATATTTACATTTATGTTTGATGTTTGTTTGTATGTTTGACGGGCGCTTTGTGTTTTGTTTGTAGTCCTAGAACACAGTCGGGAGGAAGGAGTCATCACCCGTATCGAGGTATCCCACACTTTGCTTTAATATCAATATATACCTTTTCTCTAAAAAAATCTAGACCTTATAGTACCCCTGCATGATATTTCAAGCATTTATTTTCATTATTTATCTTGAATTTTAGTTTACAAAGCAAATTAATATCAGTTATTTATGGCATAAAGTCTTTGTATTTTATAGAGGTGCTTTACATTATTGAAAACGTAATTTTACAGTTTTATTTTTCTAAATAAATCTATATAGCTCGGTCCCAAAATACCATGTGATATTCCACCGTGAATTCTCATTGTCAATTGGTATGATAATAAGGAATTTTTGTATAATGAAGAATTTTGTCTTTCGGACACCGTGGATTTTTCAAATACGACATTATGAGTAGTGCATCATAATGCGTTCATATTATCAATCGAAAATCTGACGGTACAGTCCCCAGATGTATCGCAGCAAATAATGCATTCATAAATATCTGAACATGCACTTATTATACAGGGTGGAACATTTGTAAAGACTGAGCTGACAGGAGAAATAAATAAATAAATATCAGACAACCTCACACAAATCGATCTAGTCCCAAATTAAGTTCAAGAAGGCTTGGGTTATGGGTACTAGACGACGATATACATACGTATATAGATAAATATATACTTAAATACATAGGAACAACCATGACCCAAGCACAAATATTCGAGTTCATCACACAAATATTTGCCCTGGCCGGGATTCGAACCCGGGACCGCCGCTCAGTAGGCAGGATAGTGTCATCTGAGTGATCTACAATCGACTTATAATTATTGTAAAGCTGGATTTAAAAGTAAAAAAAAATATTGAATATTTTAATCAGTGTCAACCCTACTAATTCAAAGCTTTGATTTACATTTTAAATTGACACCTGTCTTTAACTCAAACGATGTTCAAAAGATGCTAGGGTTGATATGTGCAGATTTTTACACTAATGTTTAACAAACTGTATCTCAAAAATGGATAGAAATATTTACATAGTTAATTAGTAATAAATGAAGTACTTAGTCTGAACAATTCCCTGTTTGCTTAAAAGTCCTTCAATTTGTTCCAACCTGTATATAAACGCATTGATACAAACGCAATAATATGAACGCATTATTTTTTACGATATATTTGATGAGGACTGTACCAAGTTCAGACGACATCTTACATCTTTGCTCTCACTCTTGTTATACCTGACTTGGGAGACTGGTATTTTGGGTACGAGCGGTCTTCCACTTCCAGGGTAGAGCTACTTGTCAATAACAACTAACCTAACTAACATACGACGATAAAGTGTTGTGGCGTCCGCAATGTGTCCGTGCTGGTCAACGATTTCATTCGCAACCATCTAAATATGCAATTCATTGGGCAAGTATGATGATACTGTTTGTAAACAATGTCAAAATAGAAGTACGATACTTCGTAATCTAAAAACTACCGTATCATGGTACTCGACATGGACTTTGGTTCCGCGATGTTTATATTCCACTTACTCGAAAGAAACAGGTAGCTGATATTTTCCCAGCCAAAGGGAGGAACTCTTTCCCATCGAAGATTTTTCTGGAATGTATAATTTGGATCCTTTCAGGACGAGAAACACATTTTTAGAGAGGCCTACCTATATTTTACTTAAAAAAGTTCTATCCATATTTCGATGAAATCACCTGCAGCTGACAGTTCTCAATAATAATGGCTGAAGGGATTTTGGCCTTCGAAACTTAATTTTAAAAAACAACTAGTCGATGGTTCATACTTGTCAATGTCAAAATTTCAACGGTGTGACACTATTGTATCAGAATTTTCAACCGTTTGACATTGACAAGTGCCAACCATCAACAATATATTTTTTAGTTTAGTTTCGAAGGCAAAAATCCCTTCGGCCACTATTGTCTAACAAAAATTGTACAGGCCTGTTTTACATCATAAAACGTCAATAAAATCGTACTTCTATAATGACACGTAAACAAGCAAGTTCACGATCTCATACCAACATTCCATACTTAAAAATTGGAATCGTTCAGAGCCGGGCACATCGGGGGCGGCACAGAAGAACGTGCGCTGGTACTCATGAGGGCCCTTACAGACCGGCACCGTCACCGTCCCCGCCGGGACTGATCCCAAGCTCATCCTGGAGATGTTCGACCGCCAGCGCGAGCCTCTAGCGGTGCCCGTGCCGCCGCCCGGCGCCGAGACTCACTAGGCCGGCGCGCGCCTCTAGCGGGGCCCGGGGCTGACACACGCTAGGCCCTGCGGCTCCGTGCTCGGCTGTCACACGCTCCGGCTTATGTTCAGGGTCGACGGTTTGATCAACTGGAGGCGGGGGGGCGAGAGTGTTCAATTACTACGACAGGCGATCTAGTTTTCGCTATATCGAAGCCTCGATGATTATTTGATTGCGCAGCGAACAAAGCTTTGTATTCCGCGCGTTAATACGCGTAACGCTACGTACAAGTACGTAGATGTAAAGGCGGTTAAAACGATTTAAACCGAAAGTAATTTCATTTTTTTTTATTAAGATTATTGATGTTAAGATTAACGGTAACTAGGTCGCCTGTTATATATTTTAGGGGAGACATATCCATCGTGAAATGGTTCAACAAGTATAATTTGCACAGTACTGCATACCGTAAAATTATCGCTGACAATTTTTGGTCATAGCTAAGGAGAGCCGACTCTAAACGCTTATCTAATCCTATCAAAATGGGTACAAGCTAAGCTAGGATGATGATGATGAATTTTTGGTCATCAGCAATTAAACATACTCGTACGAGTATGTATATCAATTCAATAAGTTCAACATATCGTCTATCAGATGTACAAGTAAATTTTCTCTGCTAACGTGTTACCAAGCGTTTTACTGAAATGAATACTTTCATTTTCTGGGTGACGTTGTTTATTCAATAATAAATATCCTCGCCAGAACGATTATGGAAGTTTTCGACTTTTCTCTAAAGAGATATATATGTAGTTATCCCATAAAGCAAAAGTTGTCAGCGGTTGTTTAAGGTAAAATTTTATTTTAATGTTTTCTGTACGAGATATCTTATATATCATTTTATTTTTATCATTTGGTTGTTTCAAGTTTTAACCCTACGAGTATACGCTCGTTAAATTAATTCATTGGATTGTTTTAAAACAATATCGTTTTATGAGAATTCGCAATTTGTGTTTTACTTTTAACAATATTTTTATGTAATTATATGTATTAACGAATAGCTACTCTTACTGCCACTGTATTCCTCTTTCTGAAATAATTTCCTACCGATATTTAGGACCTTATTATTATATTTGATAAGAAATTATTCCGCATTTTATTATTATTCGAAGCAACTAGTTGTAAATTATTATTTTTTGTATATTTCCATCGGTAGTATTATTTGACTTGGCAATGTATGAAACTTGCTTGTCTTGCGTTAGCCTGTTTCCTTGTTATGATTTTAGTGTATTTTTTGTTCAAGTTGAAGCATTTACAAGTTCTGTTAATTCCGAAAAGTGCTCTAATTCGTACTTAACATTGTATGAAACCTCACATGTTGTTACTTATGATGTGTCCCTAAGGGTGGTGTGCCACTCGTCGATTTTATCAAAGAACGGTTCTTTAATGAGATGCTTACGAGTTCTACCTCTATTTTCAAAATCCGTAGAATGGTAACACGATTACCAAAGTCACGAAACTTTCTACAAAAGTACAAAAAACTATAGCCCAGATTTCATGCAAGGATTTTCCGAGAACTTTCTTAATTATTTTTTAAACGTTCTATAACTTGCACATCTTGGTGAATGAAGAAAACGAAATAAAGAGAGAGTAAGCGATCAGTCATGTACAATCGAATATAAGACCAGTGGCACACCACCCGCAGACTTGTTGGACGTTTTTTGAGTACAAAGCCGAGCCATAGCAACGTTCGTTGTACAGCAAACTGCAATGAGATTGTGGATTGTTTAATATTATAGTTAAGAGACAATGTGAATTGATGTACCAATCTAGCTTAATTAAGTTAAACTTTCAGACATTCAGAGTGAATGTGATGTGCCTATTTATTTCCTTTTTATAATGACGATGTATTTAGGTGGATAGTAATAAATAAAGTTTTTTGACAAGTAGGTAATGACTAGAGTATTTTATTATAGTTAGCGTTTAAGTTCCCCTGTCAAATCGGAGCGAAACCACGTATTATTGTCCATTTTATTTAACTTAAGCTTTTTACATTACAAGCGTTTTCTTAAATTGTATATTCAGTAAATAATAATTTTATTAAATTATAATGAATGGAAAGTTTTATGCAATATTTTTTTAACTTTTTTTGTAGATTTTTTTAATTTTATATTTACTGTTTTGCGATTTTAACACTTTGTACCTTATTCGCCTCGGCCGCCGTGGCGACGGGTCGCGCGCACACCGACCGCACCGGTGCGGTGTGGCGCGACGGGCAGCTGCCGCGGCGCGAGCGAGACATCACAACTTGTGATAAGGGCTTTGTTCTAAAACATAAATTTTATTTGTAGACTAAGTTGAACGTGCCTGTTTCTTTTTAAGGATTACTAAACAGCTTATTGGTCTGTAAGAAGAGAGCCGAGACCGGCCGCCGACCAGATCGCTTTTTATTACTGTACAATCTTCTCTATCTAGTATGGCATTTTTAAATATTTGATACGGCAATTTGTATCCAATGTTCTTACGCAAAATAAATGCTAAGATTGAATTAAATGTTTTTTATTCTTACCCTAATCCTGAAGCCCATAAAGGAAGCAATTAATTCGGTCTGAATCTGATTATAACATTGGGGTATTATGATTATAATGATAATTTAAACCCGCTCCAGACCTTTCGATCCGATTCGATTTATCGATCGGATCGGAAGGTCTGAAGCGGGTTTTATAGAACTGAAACGGTCACTGACCCCAGTGCGAGCAATATGGAGGGTAAATTTTTCTTTGTATTGAAAAGTTTGAGTCTACCCACTAGCACCTTTATTCTCTGTCCAGTTGCGTCGCATGCCATGCATAAACATGAACAAGCCAAATATATCTGACAATCGGAAATTTTGGTAGATCTGATCAGGTCGGCCCTCAAAACTATTCGTAAAACGACAGAAGAAATCAGACGTTACTCGCAGACCTTTAATCTCATTGGATTGGTCGTATATGGTATAGTCAAGAATCTTAGTTAGTATATAAGATTCTTGGGTATAGTGATAGCAATAGATGTCATAAATAACGCTTGTCATAAAATATAGTCTGACAAAAAAAAGAGTAGAAATTAAAAACCGGCAATACTGTCGACTCATCCCCGTTTTCTTAAATTGACTAGAAAGGGACGACACTACTGTATCACCACTTTTTAATTTTTACTCTTTTTTGTTCGACTGTATTTTTTAATGTTATCGTCAGGTCTCAGGTGTAGCCGACGTGGCGTTGATGGCACAACTTTTGGTTGGCGGCCACAGCCGACTGTGGCGTTCTAAAGGTTTATGTTACTAAGTTTTGGTTTTGGAAAAAACGAGGATTGGGAAATAAAGCTGCTAAAGAAAATAAGTATGCAAAATACTGCACAATAGTACAGTCAGTATCTTAATTTGAGCCACTCACTAAACGCACCATTTGCGAGATTGTGCAATGACAAAACCAATGACATGACTCAACGCGAAACAAAACGCTTACGTCTGTCAAAACAATGTGACGTTGACGCGGATGTAGTCGAAAATAGTTCATTGTTTTTGCAGTTTTAGCTGTTTTCTACCAAAATACTAGATAGAGAAGTTCATCATTATGAATATTTGCAGAACTTGTCTTGAAACTCCAGCCGATAAAGATATTTCCGACCTTGAACAAGGCATAAATGAAGACAACAAGAACTACCTCGACATCATGGTGTTTTGTTTAGATATTAAGGTAAATATTAGCTTAAGGACCTTTTTAAAGACCTTTTTCAAATTATTACATATCTGTCTGTTATTACAGGTCACCCACGACTCCAAAATTACAACGAGACTATGTCATAACTGTTATAGAAAAATCATATCGTTCTACAAGTTTAAAGCTCTGTCTTTGAAAAATGACTTTTATTTAAATTCATTAAATCCAATAGTATCGGTAGAGAACCATAAAGTATCTGTTTATGTTGACGAAGACGAAATCAAACACGAAAATGCCTTGGATTCAGATGAATTTGGCTCAATTATTGTGGAAGATTGCAATATAGAAATTAAGCAAGAATTAGATATGAAGGATGAAGACACATTAGAAGACATAGAGTCAGATGAAGAGCTTTTGAGTGTGATAAAAAAAGTTAAATATGAAAACATGAGAGGTATCAAAGTAGAGACCAAAGAAAACCGTAAGTATTTCTCTTATTGTGAATGATTCAAGAACCATGACTACAATTTTTTTTGTGTAATAATCGTGTATATTTTCTAGCACCAATGCATAAAAAGCGCGGCCGTCCCAAAAAAATCAAGTCATTAAAGTTGGAAAATGTCAAACAAGAACTGCAAGTGTGCGAAGAGTGTGGCAAGTCCGTCCGTAACCTCAAGGAGCACTTGGTCCGGCACTTGCCCAAGAGTGAGCGCAAGATGCTTCAGTGCAAAGTCTGCCCCAAAATGTTCTCGACGTACAGCGCTCGGACCCGGCACCACAAGGTCAAACACTTGGGCATCAAGGCTGAGTGTGATATTTGTCATAAAAGTAAGTAACTGTGTATCACTTGTAACTAATAAGAATAAGAAGAATAAAGAATAAGAATAAGAATAAATTTATTTCACAAAGCACACATGAATAAAATACACAGGAAATATCTTGCAGACCCCGAACTAGGCTGTGCCTGTATCTCGGGGCCTTGGAGTGCACTAAACATGATGATGTAAACTAACATTATACGAAGATATAAGCTAAGCATGCGTGCGTGCGTGCGTGCGTGCGTGCGTGCGTGCGTGCGTGCGTGCGTGCGTGCGTGCGTGTGTGCGTGTGTGTGTGTGTGTGTGTGTGTCTGTTGAATATTAAGTATTTTACAAATATTATTGTAGATGCGTAGATGTAAATAAGCAGGCGATAGATTTTTATTTCTTATTTATAGTGGAACTGAGGCTAGTTAACTACCCTAGAAATGTTTTTTTTTTGAGCCCACTTGTTAACCTTTTGTATGCTTAGGCATGGTTCCGTGCAGACCGTTCTGATATTCCGTTAATTTTCATTGTTTTAATTTAAGTAGCAAATTTTTCACATTGTTAACTAGGGGTTAATAGAAGTCACCGAACATATTCCTGAACAATGGACTAATTCAACAATAATACTACTGCACAAAAAGGGAAATAGAAATGATATTTCGAACTACAGGCCCATCTCGCTTATGTCTAACATATACAAAGTGTTTTCGAAGATCTTGTTAGACCGCTTAACCAGAACACTAGACGAAAACCAGCCAAAAGAACAAGCCGGCTTCCGGAAAGATTTTTCAACTATCGACCATATTCACACAATTAAACAGGTCATTCAAAAATGTAACTAGTACAGAATAACATATTACCTGGCATTCGTCGATTATAACAAGGCGTTCGACTCACTGAAGCACGGGAAAATCTGGGAAACACTAGTATCACAAGGAGTTAACAATAAGTATATACACCGAGGCACAGGATAGGAGCGGATGGCGACGTCTCACGAAGGCCCCCTGTACCACTGGGGTACCATAGGACGCCAACATATACACCTTATCAGCAACATCTACAGGGATATGAAAGCTAAAATCAAAACAGAATGTACCGGAGAATACTTCCCTATTAAACGAGGCGTAAGACAGGGAGACCCCCTTGTCACCCAAATTATTTTCTGCTGTTCTCGAACATGTATTCAGACATCTGGAATGGAACGAGTATGGTATAAGGATAAATGGAGTCTTATTAAACCATCTACGTTTCGCTGATGATCTCATCCTACTTTCTGAAGATGCTGGAAAATTGAAGGAAATGATCGAACAACTAGTCTTCGATAATAAATTGTTATACTACGTTCATTTGACATACGATTGATTGAAGGTACAAACATTACTGAGACTTGACTAATGTGATCCATCTGTATACATTTACGTATTGTTTAGCAAATGAAATATTTCATTTCATTTCATTTCATTTCGAAAGCGAAAAGGTCGGGTTGACAATGAATACGAGAAAAAGTAATGACAAACCACATCAAAACCCGATTACACCGAACAACAGCTTGATAGAATATGTGGAGGAGTATACGTATCTAGGACAAATAATATCACCAAACGACAAATAGGATAACTATCGCTTGGAAGAGATACTGGTCCTTTAAGGAAATTATGAAAAACCCTGTAATTCAATTAAAAACTAAAAGAAAGGTATTTGATACGTGCATTCTACCGAGTCGAGGCCAGACATGGAGTCTAACAGACCAAAATACTAAAGCTCTAGGGTGTGTAGGGGGCAAATGAGAAACGGATCGCTTGATGGAAAGTGATTACCGTCTTCCATAGACACCTGCAACACCAAAGGAGTCCCAAGTGCGTTACTGGCCTTTTAGGTGGGAGTACACTCTTTTCTTGAAGGTTAGAAGGTCGTATATACCGCAGGTGACAATAAAGCTAGGTGTCCTAGCATTGTTAGATGTATCAAGGAAAATGCTCGTGGGAGTCCTCACAAGATATGAAATGTTGTTATTCCAGAGGTGGTGTGTCTATCCGTCCACAAGTTGCGCGTGCACGACCCAGAGGCGCTGCCGTTCGGCTGTGTGCTGTGCGAGCGCCGTTTCATCTCCCAGTCTACACTGGACGCCCACATGACCGTACACACCAAAGACCGTGCGTTCGAATGTGATATTTGTGGAAAGAAGTTCCGGGGAAAGCTTCATCTCACTGCACATAAGTAAATCTTTGTTTTTCACTTAAATGAGCTTGCTTTTGATGGGAACAAACCCATCAAAAGTTGGAGGTCTTGTCCTTTTGCGTTTGCAGCTGTGGGGAACTTTACTATGGCAGTCACGAGAATTCCAGAGACTGTCATACTTAAATTCCCCAGAACTATACACTATAACTGTCTTAGCAGTTTGATGAGTTAATTTCAGTTGCATGCAGTTATGTACACCTATTTTTGGAAAATAAATTTAAATAAAACCCTAATACGATGAACCAATGAGAGAGAGCTGAGAGCCATCAGACAAAACCTCTGGTTTCCTAGGATATTAGTGCCGTCAGCGGCGAACGCTCTCCGACCTCCCGCTCCCACCTATGTCTATCATGTCATTCGTTCCTTGTGATAATAAGCACTGAATAAGCCTAGTATGTTTTAAATAGAATACAGTGAGTCTCAGACATATTAAAATACATATGAAATGGGTACTCACGTCGTATTAAGTCAAATATCGCTCGAGATGTTTTGAATTGGTTCGCGATTCATCCTCAGGAGCGCTGATCAGTTGCGGCGGCGGCCAATCTGGACAAATCAATACTGAAAGATTTTAATAAGTCTTCTGTATTATCTTTAGCATACATTGGAAATATTAGATGGAGTGTCAATGTCTTGAGTACTTGTGTTTACTAAAAAATCCATCAATGTTTGTTTCAGGCGGCAGGTGCATGATAAAGAAAAATCCCACTTATGTCAATTTTGTTCAAAGACTTTCTTTAAGAAATACCATTTACAAATACATTTAAGGTAAGCATGATTTCTAGATTTTTGGATGCAAAAATCTCATAAAATTGACGTTTAGTAATATGATATTTGGAGAATTAAAGCATTTACCTTATAGTATTGGGGTTAGATCACGTCAATTCATTCATCACAATTTACTTTAAACACTTATTATTAAAACGCTTATCACATATTATAGTGCATTTGTTGACGCTAGCAAGGGAATCAGAACCAACAGGGTTCTTCCCGTTGAACGTGTAATTTGCCAAGAATCAACAGCAAACCTTATTTATTCGATCATTTAACTTATTGTCAGAACAATATTCATTACTTGCATAGTTAGTACGGAACCCTCCATGCGCGAGTCGCACTCGCACTTGACTGCGGCATTTTAGGTCGAAGTCATGTGGTGTCTAATTTTTGAATATAATAAAAAGGGGTACCTCCACAGAAGCCACACGAAAGAAAAACCGTACGAGTGCGGCAAATGCGGCAAGTTCTTCTCCTCCAGCAGCACCCTGAAGAACCACCGCCTCGTGCACAGCGACGTCAAGATGTTCCACTGTCAGCTGTGCGACATGAGCTTCATGAGGCCCGGGTAAGACAGGCATAATCGAGGACCTTCTCATGCTACCTTCTAGTGGCTTTTTTATATATTGTCAACCTCCATATCTCCGCGATTGTTTTTTGTAGCATCGACGAAAACCTATTTGAACGACTCACAAAATTTCATGAGAATCGGTTGAGAAACGCGATCTCTAGATCAGTACAGCGGGAAATCTGGACATCCAGACGTACGAAAGAATTTTAGCCCAAGCGCGTTCGGTCAATAAGTCCTCATGCTATCGCTTCTTACCGGTAGCAGAGCGTGGCATGACTGGTGGAAATAGCCAGTAATTCCTTACTCTTCTAACAAACAGTTATTGTTGCAGCTACCTGAAGGTGCACATGATCAGCCATACCAAAGAGAAGAAGCACCCGTGCCAGTTCTGCGGCGTGCGCTTCGGCCGCTCCGACCACCGCCGCCGCCACGAGTACACCGCGCACCAGAAGCATCTGCTCGCGTCTTGACGACTACGCCACGGAATGATCCCTGCTCACGTTGAAAATGCGAACAGTACCGTCTTTACCATAAGGGCACTCGGGGCCCAGGGCCTCCAACCTCACCGGGACCCTGACAAACCATAGACGATGTTTTATTAACATTGTAAACTCCCGTGGATCTCGGACATATTAAAATGCATATGAAATCGAGCGATATTCGACTTTCGTCGTCAGTAAACTCGTTTCATATCCATTTTAACCTCATTAGCGCCCAGCTCGTCGACGGAAAACTGCGTCCCAGACGCGACAGCAGATAGTATTGCGTTGTATGGCGGCAAATGACGTCGTGGCTTCTGGGGCTCAGGTTTCCATCGACGTGATTTGGCGACCCTTGATCCAGCCATCTAGCGAGAGTCTCTTAAGATGTTTGTCGAGACTCTTCGCTATGAGACCGTTCGCCGAAACGACTATCGGGACAATGATCGTCGAGTCAACATCCCACATGGCGGTCACCTCGTGAGCCAAGTCAAGGTACTTGCTGAGTTTGTCCTTCTCGGCCTTCACGAGGTTCTCGTCATGGGGGATGGTGATGTCGACGAGCACTGCCTGGCGCTTAGATCGATCTACCAACACGATATCAGGCTTATTGGCTACAATAGTCCTGTCCGTGATGATAGATCGATCCCAATAGAGCGTGGCACGACCATTTTCGAAAACTGGCATCGGTGCGTACTTATAGTACGGCACCTCAGACCCCACAAGACCGTATCGAAGAGCAAGTTGCTGGTGAATGATCCTGGCTACTTGGTTATGTCTGTGCAAGTACTCGCCGTTAGCAAGATGAGAACAACCGGAGATTATATGCCTGAGTGACTCACCGGGACGGCGGCATGCCCGACAAATGTCGACCGTACCGTCCTTCAGGATATATCTCCGGTAATTGTTCGTCATCATTACTTCGTGCGCAATTGCACAGACAAAACCTTCGGTTTCCCCGAAGAGATCCCCGAAGCGTAGCCAGTTCACCGACGCGAGCAGATCTACGTCGGGCCCCGTAAGGGCCTTGTAGAACCGCCCGTGTAGCTCCTTGCTCTTCCATACAGCCCTGCGGTCATCGGTGCTAAGCACCTTTGGTCTGCGCCAGTTCTCGTTTGCTAAGGAGAGAGAGGTGAGGCCTTTGTCAACTGCTACTACATCGCGATTATTATTATTATATTTTTTAACATTATTTTGAATGGTTGATATTGAATAATTTATAATATTGATATTGCGGCGCTCAAATATTAAACTATAACATAAGTTGTGATGCTACAGTGTGTCATGATGGTTGTGTGGGTCGGGTGTCCATATCACAATGAAAGTCACATATTTTATATTATAATAACTTGTATTGAAAACCAACTTGTATTAAAACTAACATGGTGGCATGTTAGTTTTAAGTCGTAAGCCAAGAGAGAGCTGTATGACAGTATTGCCAACCTAACCTTATCAATACCACAGATAAAGACAACCTGTCTAAGGCTCCGTCCACACTTGTATCATTTCGCCGATCCGATCCCCGTCGCGTATCTTCACCGCGTATCATGAACGGTAAGTGTGGACGTCGCGCCGTCGCGATCATGCAACGCTCGCTCGAAATCCATGTTGATACGCGTATCTTCAGTACCCCGCACACTCGCGATCAGGAAAGTGTTGCATGATCGCGACGGCGTGACGTCCACACTTCCGTTCATGATACGCCGTGAGGATACGGGGTGAGGATCGGCCGTGATCCATCTCGAGTGGGTTTTTGCCCGATCACCAAAGGCGCTATTTGAGTCATCGATCCACGCTGCGGTCATTGGTTTTTATTTTTAATACCTATCTTTACGATTATTAAAAAATATCATACCAATGATGGACTGTCTACTTTGTTAGGGTGCGTCCACACTTGTATCATTTCGCCGATCCGATCCCCGTCGCGTATCTTCACCGCGTATCATGAACGGTAAGTGTGGACGTCGCGCCGTCGCGATCATGCAACGCTCGCGCGAAATCCATGTTGATACGCGTATCTTCAGTACCCCGCACACTCGCGATCACGAAAGCATTGCATGATCGCGACGGCGTGACGTCCACACTTTCGTTCATGATACGCGGCGAGGATACGGGGTGAGGATCGGCCGTGATCCATCTCGAGTGGGTTTTTGCCCGATCATCAAAGGCGCTATTTGAGTCATCGATCCACGCTGCGGTCATTGGTTCTTAATCCTTAATCTTTACGATAATTAAAAAATACCATACCACTGATGGACTGTCTACTTTGTTAGGCCTTTCCATGCGGCGTCTTCCGGCACGCGGTTTCCACTCGAGAACCTTTCTGCCGCATGCCATAAAACAAACACAGTCATACGAAGGCCATGTCTCCGTGAGCGGGTGCGTTAATCGAAGGCCTCCCCACGCGGCGTCTTCCAGCACGCGGTTTCCACTCGAGAATCTTTCTGCCGCATTATGTATTATAAAACGAGCACAGTCATGTCCTAAATCTCCATGAGCAGATGACAAAAATGAAGGCCTTCCTCGCTGCGACTTCCGGTACACGGCCCCCACTCAAGAATATTTCTGTCCCAAGGTTCAGTGAGCGATCTCAGTGGGTGACATTTTTAAATGGGACGCAACTCCGCACAGAACGACGATCACAAACGAAATGAAATGTTCGGCGAAAACGAAACGCCAACATGATCGGGGCGGTGATACGGTGCTACGATACGGATAGCGTCCAAACTACTGCACGCCGAAATGATCGGTGCGGCGATACGCAACGAGGATACGATACGGCAAGTGTGGACGCGTTTCTTCGCGCGACGGCGCAAATGATACGGAGTGCCCGCAGTGAGCGTCCAAACAGCACGATACGCGGTGAAGATACGCGACGGGGATCGGATCAGCGAAATGATACAAATGTGGACGCACCCTTAGGCCTTTCCATGCGGCGTCTTCCGGCACGCGGTTTCCACTCGAAAACCTTTCTGCCACATGCCATAAAACAAACACAGTCATACGAAGGCTATGTCTCCGTGAGCGGGTTCCATAATTGAAGGCCTTCCCACGCGGCGTCATCCATTATGCGGTCTTCACTCGAGAACCTTTCTGCCGCATTGTCATAAAACAAGCACAGTCATATGTAGGTTATATTTCTGTGAGCGGGTGACATTACTCAAGACCTAATCACGCGGTGTCATCCGGTACGTGGTTCCCGTTCGAGAACCTATCTTTCACATTATCTATAATAAAAACAAGGACAGTCATTTTAAATGGGACGCAACTCCGCACAGAACAACGATCACAAACAAAATGAAATGATCGGCGAAATCGAAATGCCAAAATGATCGGGGCGGTGATACGGTGCTACGATACGGATAGCGTCCAAACTACTGCACGCCGAAATGATCGGTGCGGCGATACGCGACGAGGATACGATACGGCAAGCACGATACGCGGTGGAATACGCAACGGGGATCGGATCGGCGAAATGATACAAGTGTGGACGCACCTTAAAGTTTCAATTGTATATCGATGTTAATAACATTCTAGTTAATTTACTTGCGTATTAACAATTTACGCTGTATTTTATTTTTTTTATTTTATTTATTTTATTTATACATGGAGAACCAACAGCTTAACTTACGCTAATAGTGACATAACTAGTAATACAGAGCCAATTATAGGATCTCACATATAGCAACGTAATAATATTTAACATTAAGTTAAATAACACACACAGTTTTACAAAGACACATGCAATAATAACAGCAAATTAATACTAAAAAAAATACAGACACTGAATTATGAAGTTGGAACGAAGTTGCACAATAAGTACCTAGGTACCTAATTAATTACAGTGTGTTATTTACAATCTGCAGAGTTCATGCACAATAGCTAACAATTCATAAACATACTTTACGCTCGGGCATACCTACTACCTACAATGTTTCTCTTTTTTTTTTTTTTTTTTTTTTAATCAAAGAAAAATGATGCCAATTTACGCCTCACGGAAGGAATGGAACAATTAAAAATGTCAATATCTTGGTCTCTTGTCACATTATTTAAGCAGCGACTGGCTCGAATCAGAAAACTATTTTGCCTATATTTGGATGAAACACATTTGACTGAAAGGGGGGGGAAATGTCTTTTAGACCGAGTAGGCGCATTAAACGAGAGTTTATGAAGCAGTTCGGGGCAATCAAGATTACCACTCATCTCATTCATTCATTGAATTGGCGATAATGAAAATATTGGTTATGTTATAGAAGTTATAATTTTTTAATATTTATCTAGGTATCTTGTTAGTTACTGAGATTTCAAATAATATAAATAATGCACTGAATAAATTATCTATATTTGTTAACGTGTTGTGTTTTATTAGAGATTTCAAGGTAATATTATACAAATAAGAGGTCTTGCAGTAAAACGCATTACATTTAGCGTGGAAAATCATCGCATGAGCTACTCTACTTGGATGTTGGCTGAGGTTGGGCGAATATGATAGTGTGTGAGGCACGTCGATGCAGAAACTCGTACATCGGCCAACTTCGCGATAGTGTGGGCCGGGGTGATATTGACTTAAATGTATCTTGCATCCTGCCGCCTGCGCCCATCAATTCCCACCACAGTAACAGAAACTACCTCCAAAATAGAGGACAAATAAAAACATTACCTGACTGTTACCTGATTAGCCCGGTCTTTGCGTCGCGCAAATGGGCAAAAGGTGCATAATCAAATGACAAAACGAAACGCTTTGTCTCATCTGACACTTGTCTGTCGGATCTGTCAAAACAATAAATACTGTGATGTTAATAATAATAATACGTATTCGAGTCAGAATTTGAGAATATTATCATTAATATCTATATATTGAAGATAATAAAAGTTTACCAATATGAACGTATGCAGAACCTGCCTTAAAACTCCAGCCAATAAGAATATCTTACAGCTAGAAAAAGCCATAAATGTGGACACCAAAAACTACGTTGATATCATGTTGTTTTGTTTAGATATTACAGTAAGTTTAGGTGTGTCAGCTTTTTAAAAGTTATGTGTAAATGTAATTCACATTTTATTGTAATTTTAGGTTGCAGAAGACTCGAAAACTACAACGAATCTATGCAGCAACTGCTATAAAAAAATCATCTCTTTCTATAACTTTAAGACTCTCTCTTTAAAAAATGATGCCTATTTGAAGTCACTGCAACCAGGTGTAACGTTAGAAGACACTAATATATCACTGTACGTGGACGAAAACGGTATTAAACACGAAAATTCATTCGATCCCGATGAATTTGGCCCTAGAATAGTTGAAGGTGGCTACATAGATGTTAAAGAGGAATTAGATGTGAAGTATGAAGCCACAGAAGACAGAGAGTCTGACAAGGAGCTGCTGAGTTTGGAAGAAGAAAATAAATTTGAAGAAATTAAAGATGAAACCAAAGAAATTGGTAATGAACTAAACAATGATCAGCAGTATCATGACATGCTTAACCATTATGATCATCTTACTTTGGCGCCAGAGCCCAAAAAAAGAAAGAACCCCAAGAAAATAAAAACATCAAAAGTAGCAAGAGTTAAAAATAAGCGTCAAATCTGTGAGGAGTGTGGTAAATCAGTCCTCAACCTGAAGGAGCACTCAGCCGTCCATCAGCCCACGACTGAGCGACACATGTTTCAGTGCTCGGCTTGTCCTATGCTGTTCGCAACTTCTCGTGGTCAAAAAAAGCATCACAACACCAAGCATTTGGGCATCAAGTTTGAATGTGATATTTGTCATAAAAGTGAGTGCAATATCTTTATGGATACACAACCCAGCGGGATCTTTTGCTACCCCTAATTACAACTGCGAAAGGGATCATTCCACCATGTTCGCCCTCATTACAACATGTTTATGGTTCTAGGTAGCCTATAGCCCTATACTAAATCCCTTCATTCTAAGTCTGGCAAGTGCTAAGTAGAATGGTCTATTTTCAGATTAAATGAATATGAAAATCTTGACACATAGTGAAAGGGGGTAGGCATAGGCCTAGTTTTAGCTCTTTATATGGAACCATCCATGTACAGGCCAATACTAGCCAAAAAGAAATATAGGCCTAAAGCATTGCCCGCTCTTCTTTATCCAACAAGTTCCAACATCCAAATTTGAATGATCAAAAACTGTAATTCAAACAGGTACAGGTGTTTATCAATCCCTTCTGATTTTGGAACACTTCTATATTTTGTTTGCTACATCATCCATTCCATGGCACAGGGAATTGCTGGACTGCTTGGCGTTCAAATGGTCAAGAATAAATTAAGTGTGACTACTTAGAACAAAACAAGTAAAAGTCCTTGAACTTACAAGCGTAGGGTCACTTGAGTTGTGCTATTTGAAATAGTTAGGATTTTGCACCTTTTATATAATTTTGTGTTCTGTTTGCTGTGTAAAAAATATAACTAACTATGACTAATATACAACAGAGGTGGTGTGTCTGTCGGTTCACAAGTTGCGCACGCACAACCCGGCCGCGCTGCGGTTCGTGTGCGTGCAGTGCGGCCGCCGCTGCATCTCGCAGTTCGAGCTGGACCTCCACATGACCGGCCACACGAAGCACCACGCCTTCGAGTGCGACGTCTGTCAGAAAAAGTTCCGCACGAAGACTCGCATCACACATCATATGTAAGTTTAAATCAGGAGTAGAATAAAACAGGCCAATGCGAGTTGGACTCGCGCACCGAGAGTTTCGTACACACACTTATTCCGTCTTGAGGGTTAAGTTAAGTTTGCACCTGGTATGTATGGCGCCTGATACAAATGAGGTGCAAAGTTAATGCAACAGATCATGTTTGTTTTATGGGAGCCACACAAATATTTACTTTATTCAGTTTTTAGTATTTGTTGTTATAGCAGTAATAAAAATACATGATCTGTGAAAATTTCAACTATCTAGCTATCACGGTTCATGAGATACATCCTGGTGATAGACGGACAGATCCTTTGGGTACGGAACTCCTTTGGGTAATCACGACGTTCATTGGCCATGGCCAATTGGTCCGTATACAAGAAGCATGACAAAACACGTCTATGAACGAGTGTGGCTATATCTTTCCCAAAAAATATTAAAATAAATTTTCCTGGTTGTAATCTTTCCATTCGTAACTAGTCGAACTAGGCACAGTATAAAATGGATTTTACAAGAGTTTTCAATCATTTGTTGTAAGCACTTTTTTGTACTATTGCTTAAGGCCGTTCCCTGAGCCAGAACCCCGAGCCCCTCCTCAGGCCACCCGTCCCTGTCACATCACAGTCACATTTCAAAAGAGTGACGGAGACAGAGCTTGCGGGTCGTAAGGCGATATCTTTTTTCGTAAGAATTTGTCGATGATTATTTATTTTAAAAATATTGGCTTCAATTATTGAAATTCGGAAGCTGTAAAATTACTATTTTAGTTATGATTGATTTTTCTCCTTTTTTTGTTTCATAGTGTCACGTAGAAAAAAAACAAGTAAAGTTGGAGTAAAAATTCGAATTGGAGGTTACTTTGGGAATTAATTGTATCGAGCGAAGTGTTATGAATCGTGTATCGAATGCTGTGTTATTAAAGATAATATAATCAAGAATGATATATATTTTTCCCTCGTTTACTAATATCAACGTTTCGTAGAAAAATAGGATAATTTTTGGGGTATTTTTGCATTTCTGGCTCAGGGAACGGCCTTAAAAGTTTTTACTCTCCTTAATTATCCTATTGCCAGTACGGTTCATTATGTTTGTTACAGAAAAGAAGTCCATGATAAAGTAAAGCGGTACCAATGCCACTTGTGTTCAAAGGGTTACTTCCAAAAGTTCAAATTTGATGAGCACGTGCGGTAAGTGCCATTAGTAACATAAATATCAGCTTGCGGCCGGCAGTATAAAACGCAAGTATCCATTTGAACTTTTAATATACTTCCCAAATTTCTTTAGCGACGCGGTTGGCTGCCTACTGAGCCGGCGGTCCTGGGTTCGACTCCCGGCCGGGGAAAATATTTATTTCGTATAGTATTTAGCATAGGAAACCTAAATATGTATTTTTCAGTTCATAAAAGTAGAAGTTGCATGAAGAAATTGAATTTGATTATATGGTTTTTATTCTGTATTCTGGAATGCTTAAAACGCTATCCGCCATTTTTGCCCACGATAGCGACGTCAAGAAAACTGTACGGCTATTCCGATGACTCCGAATAGTTGCGTCCCTCTCGATCCGCTGTTAATGTTTATAGCGAGCGGGACGGCACTATACGACCGCGGAATTTAGAACATCGGAGTAGCCCTTCTGTTGATTTGTAAAACTCGGTATTCTACGTCACGCCACAGATAAAAACAAAAGGCGAAAATGGCGGATGGCGCTTTTCATGAAATTTTTAATTACAATTTTAGCTTTCTAGCTGTGGTAACTAAACGCAGGGCGTGTCGGTATTGTTGGGCATAATTATGTACCTACTAAATAAATAATTATAAAGTGAGGCCTCGTTGTATTAATTAATTACAACCGCGGAGCCCTCACCAGCAGTTACTACACTAGCTCTTAAAAAATATATGTCGGGGCATAAGCGGCAGAGGCCTTCTGAACAGCAGATTGGTTCATCTTCAGTGGGCCGTACAATGGGTACAATCACGCACACAAGGCCAGTTACACACCACAAACACAACAGTGACAAATAGTGTCACAAGCACAGTAAAGTCACAATAGTACTATAGTTCGAAGCCCATTTCTTAAGCGAATCCCATTAGCTTTGTACCCGATGAATAATACTCATTATCTGTATTGTTAACTGTTGCCACAGCTGCCACTTCGAAATGTAAGGCGTTATAAGTGCAAATTACTTTTACACTGAATTAGTATTTAAATCAAACGAAATAAGGTTTACTCTTAAACAAAAAGAACACAGATGTTGGTCACTTCGTAAGTGAAAGAGCAGTGAAGTTCCTATCGATGCTTATAATGACAATGAAGTGACCAACATCTCTGTTCTCTTTGTTTAAGAGTAAACCTTATTTCGTTTGACTTAAAGGCTAATTTAGTGTAAAAGTAATTTGCACTTATAACGCCTTACATTTTGAAGTGGCAGTTGTGGCCACAGCTAACAATACAGATAATGAGTATCGTTCATCGGGTACAACGCTAAGTGGATTCGCTCAAGCAAAAGGATTATTTCTATACACGCATAAACAAATGACAGTAATGTCACAAATAGTGTCAGCAGTACAAACAAAGTCACTAAATCACTAACGTAACAGAATAAGTCTGTAATCGCTAAATCGCTACACTAAATAATTGTAAATTAACTCAGAGAACAAACTAAATGAAACGGAAACGAATCCGTGGGTCAACTCAAGAGGCACTTCACACGGCACGGTCGGTGTGGTACACGTCCCGTCTCAACCATAGATCGAAGCCGAATCATCGTATGGCACCCAAGCCAGAACTTAGAACAAAACAACTTAGTCAAATTACATTTCTCAGACCCACGGCTACGTTCGGCAGTGTTTACATTAACATCATAAAACTGCCCCGCTTCTATGAACAAAGAGTTCCGTTGCTATGCGTCAAATATCACCTAAAGCTCAATGCCGCTAACATAAACATTGAACTGAATGCGCGTCGCCCTTCGCGGGTCTCGATAGCAACGTACTTAAAACGCCCCGCGCCGACATATATATATTTTTTTCTACTCCAGTACTTTTTTCTGTCATTTATATAGTTACTAACTCTAATATAAAGACATAAATTATGAAAGTCTGTAAAAGTCTATACTCTATTGCCCAAAAAACACTGCTAAACGGTGTTATAATGTCGCCAAAAAAGCATCACTTAGTACCACAGATTACAAGATAAACAGCTGCATTCACACAAATTGCAATTTAAAAAAGAACTTATTGTACTAACGCATTGCTGCCAACTTTAAAAAAAAGTTTCAGTGCATGGATGTTTAGTATAGTGGACGTATACCTTTATGTATAAGTTCATATTTCTTGACAGATGTTTAGTATAGTGGACGTATACCTTTATGTATAAGTTCATATTTCTTGACAGATGTTTAGTATAGTGAACGTATACCTTTATGTATAAGTTCATATTTTTTTGACAGATGGACGTCAATAAAAAAAAAGTTTATCAGACTTTTTTTTTTTTTTGTTGATTCCGAGCGGGAACATGTAATTATTTTCTTAGTTGTTTATTTGCATTTTATTTATAAAATGTCGAGTCGTAGAAAAAGTATTGTATGCAACGTTGTATAAGTAGGTCAAAAAACGCTCGTGGCATCTTTCTTACGATGTTCGCTACGCTCACATCGTAACCCATGCCACTCGCGTTTTTTGCCCCCTCTTATACAACGGTTGCATAAAATACTATTAGAGCTAGTAAGATCATTATGTGCAATTTAAATATATTTCAAGAATCTATTATTAGTATCACTGCACTTGTGACATTTTAAGGTTGTTCTGCAGGACTCATTCGAAGGAGCGTCCACACAAGTGCGACGAATGCGGCAAGTGCTTCACCACGAAAAACAACCTCTCGAAGCACCAGCACATCCACGGCGACGCCCGGGCGTTCCCCTGTCAGCTGTGCGACAAGGGCTTTGCGAGGCTCACGTGAGTAGTTATTTATTTAATCGTATGGCATAATTGAGTCGCTTTACATGTTGTGTTGATTACAAATTAATATCTAAGTTCTTCACCCATTGGGTTGCGTCTTCGCTTAGATTCAGTAGTAAGTCCAGAGGGTTCCCGGTGAACTTGCGTTTTGGGCAATCGTGGACTATGTGATGGATGGACTGGGTAGGCGCACCACAGTCACAGGCAGGAGTATCTCGCCAGCCACACCTAAACAAGAATTCGCCACACCGACCGTGCTGTGTGCGAAGTCTATTTAATTGGCACCATTCTCGTCTCGAGGCCGAGAAACCCTGGGGTCTTTGGGTGGGGTTGTAGTTGGTGTGGGCACCCCTAGGCAGGTTAGAAAGCCATTCTTCTTTCCAGTTGTCCTTGATGTTGAAATTACGTGCCATTAGATCCTGTGCGGTCACGTACGGCGGGTGTCTGGATTTCAAGCGGTGCTTTGGAGGACACATAAATTCTAGGTGGGCTGGCAACTCTGGGTTTGAAGCAATTTTGCTGGCTTCATTTAGCAGGGTTTGTTGTCTCCTGAGGTGAGGTGGCGGTATGTGGCTCAAGGTGGGCAACCATTGTATCGGAGTTGAGTGTAGGGTGCCGGATACACAGCGCATGGTTTTCCGCAGCTGGACGTCGATCTTCTCCACGTGAGCGCTATTAAGCCATACAGGTGCGCAGTATTCTGCAGCGGAGTAAACCAGACCTAGTCCAGTGGTACGAAGCACATCTGCGCTGGCTCCCCATGTAGTACCGGTCAGTTTATGCAAGATGTTGTTGCGAGTACCTAGTTTCTTGCTTAGCTTGTTGATGTGGGAGCTGTACGTCAGGGACCGGTCAAGGGTCACGCCGAGATATTTTGGCTGAGGATTGTACGCGAGGGTTCCACCATCAAAGCCAACGACAGGGTTATACGATGCCAATCTATTGTTTAGGTGGAAAGTAGCAATCTCGGTTTTGCTGGCGTTCGGTACGAGTCTCCATTTTTTAAAGTAGGTATTAAGCAGCTGCAAGTCTGTGGTGAGCTGCACCTCCGACCTCTCAAAGGTTTTATGTTGGTGGGTCAGAGCAATGTCATCGGCATACACAAATTTTCTGGATACTGTTTCGGGTAGGTCGTGTGTGTAGAGATTGAAGAGTAGGGGTGCCAATGTAGATCCTTGGGGCAGACCGTTATTGAGTTTCCTACGCCCACTTTGCTTGTCACCGAGATGAACGATGAGTTCTCTGTTACTGAGCATATTCATTATGAGGCTAGTGATTCGTCGGGACGGGACGGCTTTAATTAGTTTTAGGTAAAGGCCATGTCGCCATACTGTGTCGTAAGCTGCGGACAGATCAACGAAGACTGCTACGGTTTTGAGTTGCTTCTGAAAACCAGTCTCAATGTGCGTTGTAAGAGATAAGACTTGATCTGCACAGTTACGGCCTCCTCTGAACCCAGCCTGCTCGGCTGGTACAATCCTGTCGATGAGAGGGGTGATCCTGCCTGCCAGTAACTTTTCTAGGAGTTTGTAAAGAGAGCTAAGCAAGGCTATGGGTCGGTAGCTCTTTGGGTGAGTAGTTAAGACTATTAATAGTACAAATGAGTATTACATATATATCATAATATAATTATTATTTTTAATTTGTTTTTTTTTACAAGTAAATACACGGTATAAACTAGTATCTTTTTCAATGGTACTAAGGACACATAGTAGTATCACTTGTACCATTGATGGTACAAATCAATGGTACTATAGACACAAGGGGTTAAAAATAATGCGAAAATTGTATTAGGTAAAATCTGGCTCCTATTTCAAAATCATACTATTGCTCGAATCAATCGTTTTTGGTTTATTCTTATCTCGTCTCATTCTCTATTCGTCATTTATACCTATTCTGTCTTCTTTTATGCATGGAACCTGCACTAGTGAAGCTTTAGTTTCGTGGCCCACATACACACACATTGTAATGTGGACGTGTTAAGGATAAAATGAGCTCTGAAAATATCCTGTTTTGCAGTTACCTAAATGCGCACATGATCAGCCACACGAAGGAGAAGAAGCACCCGTGCCAGTTCTGCGGCGTGCGCTTCGGCCGCTCCGACCACCGCCGCCGCCACGAGTACACCGCGCACCAGAAACACGCCGCCGCCTCGTGACCGCGCCGCGGAAGAAGACGCACCTTCATGGAACATAGACAGACTTTCGCTTTAGGGATCATGGGCCTCATGCCCACGACCGCCAGCCTCTACTCAGGGGACTAGGAAAAACCATAGACGACGTTTATTTTACCGTCCAACAGGACTTATTTATAATCAGACGCGGGTACAGTGGAGGTGTAAATTGCCGGTCCTGACTTAGAAGCTACCAGGCCACGACAATTATTTTTCTCAAACATGCAATGAAATATCGTCATAACGTGCGTTAAAAGTGTTAAAACAGGCTTCGAAGTGTCAAGTTTCGGGCGGAACAATTCGAGAGAACTGTAAAGGAATTTCATACAAAATTGAAGGCCTAGGCCGGGAAGTAATTTGTTTTTAATTTTAATGTAAACATGGCGTCTGTGTTTATGAACAGCTGATATATGTATGTTTTCTAGTGGCTACCCATTCAGCCATCGGATCAACAATATCCGCGTTAATGCCTAGTACACGAACTGATATTAAGAATAGACATCTGTGATTCAATGTGTTGATGAATAAATTTAAAATACTTATACGTAAGTCACCAGAGACCATAGACAATATTAAAAATCCTCTGCCTTTATTTTATTTGAATAGAAATTAAGATTCTTATTATCAGGTTGTGTATAATGACCCTAATATTCGAACACTACACACGTGGACGACTTATTAAAGAAAAAAATATAGAGGGATTGGAGGGAAAATTAAAAATACTTTTTTTTTAACATGGCGTCTGTGTTCATGAACTGGCTGAACAGCTGAATTATGTTTTTTTTAGTGGTGTATTTTTTTATTTCATTGCATATGTTTGAGAAAAGCACTATACATGCCTTAGCCGTGAAAAGGGCTTGCCGGCGTCTGCAGTAATGTACTATCAAATTATCTATGCAACTTTTTAAGGTGTATGATTTCTATTGTAAAATTAGGTAAATATATACATATGTTGCAACAACAATTGCATGCTGTGATTTATTTGATATTCTAAGGGCAATTAATACATTATTTATACAGGTAAAATATCTGTATTATTATATATTTTTTTCTTGTGGCTTTCACTTCTTGCTGATCTTAGCAAGAGGTATTTCGCCAATGACGACGTTTGGACATATCACACGAGAGGAAATTGATCGGTAGACAATTTTGATTTTTGTGATGGGATATGTCTTGTAGGAGACCTAAAACAATAGTACATCACTGCAGAGGCCGCGAAATAGAGAATTGTTGGCCGAGTAGTAATAGATGGCCGAGTGATAACGAGGCCGTCAATTCCTGTTCGCGCCGAGGCTTGTATAGTACTTTTCTCAAATAAATCCAAGGAAATAATACAAATGTTCAACTTATATATTCATACATTTTTACTATTCCCGACAACTTTTTTCAAAATTTATTTTTTTAAGCTTTTTGGGTTAATGTTTTTGTCACCAAATGTTAAGACGATTCTATTTATTAAAAAATGACAACACCTTATTAATTAGATATTGTTATATTTTTTAACAATAAACGTGATTCCTTGTTTATTTTATTGAATATCTGTTTTAATCTAATTGAATAATCTAGTTAAACATAAGAAATAAAACGTAACTAAATATACATGCACAAACTACGTTTTTTTTTATTGGCAGTATGCCATAGATTATCAATAAAAGAAATGAACCCCACTGAAACAAAAGACAACCTCTTTGTTGGCCACGGCCAATAATGTTGTATGAAATTCCTTTATTGACCTCTAATTTGAAATTAGAACGAATCTTCAACAATTGCTATACAAAGACGTATTTCGCGTTCTGTTACCACGATCATAAGCACGACATCTCCTTGGATGTTTGAGAAAATAACATTTATGTTTTTTTTTTTTTTTTAATTTATTGCAAGCATTGGCAACTAGGCCATCAGCTTAAATAAGATTACATACACATTAGAATCAATAATACAACTGTTTTGCATTACAACAAAACAGATATTGTGTGTGTGAAAAAACACAACAATAGTTGAAGAAAGCTATACCAGTTTCCACTATTTAAGTTATGAAATATGCCTCTTACCTCTGTAAATTTGCTTGGGTTACCTTCGATTTATCCGTGCATGCCAGCAGAAGCGCGCTTGCGGGAACTAAACGCCTCAGAAAGCGCGCCCTAGGTAGAGACTTGTCTATACCTGTCATAGTCTTCAACTCTTCAGGAGTAGGGCTCGCGGTCGTGTCCGTGTTTCGTGTACCCGTAGCCGGATCTCCGTGTCCGTGTTACACGGCAACGGTTTTCTGGTCCGTTCGGCACGTGTAATTAGGCTACGTGTAATTAAGATACGTGTATCCGTGTAACACGGGTACACGTATCTTAATTACACGTGGATCCGATCCGCCCCGACGTTTAGTAAAGATTCGTTGCGATGTCTCTAAGAGCTACGAATGGAAATGTATAGTGAGTGAGACTCGTGCTTCTTAATTTGTCTTGTGAGTCGTAAATACTAACAAAATGTAGCAATTAAATAATTAAGCTGTGATCCTTATTGAAATGAACAGTTTTAAATTTTTGTTTTATTTTTTATACCAAACATTATGTTACAATAAGTTATATTATAATTTATATTTAGACGGGGCGGCTAAAATAACAAAGACACTGTGCGGAGTATAAAAGGTTGAAATGTAATAATTTGCTCATTTTTAGGGTTCCGTACCTCAAAAGGAAAAAACGGAACCCTTATAGGATCACTTTGTTGTCCGTCTGTCCGTCCGTCCGTCTGTCAAGACCCTTTTTCTCAGGAACGCGTGGAGGTATGAAGCTGAAATTTATATCAATTACTCAGGTCTACTGTCCCTTGAAGCTGTGAAAAAATCAAACTTCTAAGCCAACGCAATCAAAAGATACAGCCGTTTATGCCGCAAATTTTCGACACTTGCAAGGGAATCAAAACCTACAGGGTGCTTCCCGTGAACTCAGAATCTTGAAATTTGGTACGAAGCAACGTCTTATAGCATAGATAAAGGAAAAATTACGAAAACCATAAATTTTTAGTTACATCACATAATATATATTTTTTTAATAATTTTAAACTTACTACCCATTTCCTCATAAACGCGTAGAGGTATTAAATTGAAATTCATACCAAATACTCAGGTCTATAATACCTTTAAGCTGTAACAAAATCAAACTTCTATGTCAACGCAATCAAAAGAAACAGCAATTTAAGCTGCATATTTTGAAACTCGCAAGTACTCGCAAGGGAATCAAAACCTAAAGGGTACTTCCAGTCGACCTAGAATCTTGAAACTTGGCATGAAGCAACGTTTTATAGCACACATAAAGGAAAAATTCCGAAAACCTTAAATTTTTAGTTACATTACAAAATATATATTTTTTAATAAATATAAACTTATTACTTTTTTCCTCATGAACGCGTAGAGCTATCAAGTTGAAATTCATATCAAATACTTAGATCTAATTGCCTTTAACCCGTGAAAAAAAAAAATTATAAGAACTTTGTAAACCTTGCAGGTTTGTACGGAACCCTCGGTGCGCGAGTCCGACTCGCACTTGGCCGGTTTTTTTTTAAATATCAATAAAACCAACAACAATCAACGTTCTTAGGGTAAACTATTTCATAGTTACTAATCGTTCAGCCGTTTCAAAGCGTATTCTACTAATTAGACTATGAAAACTAGCGTATTTAATAAAATATGTACAAGATAATTGGCACTGCAATTTATTTAAACAACGCATTATTTATTATAATGTACCTATTGTTTAAATGTACTTACTCGTTCGATGTCGGGGTCGCGACAGCAGAATTCAAGTGAACTACTTTCAAATGCTTTCCTATAGATCCTGTAGTAGTACCACCACGTCACGAAAACTCATTGTTCACCCCACAGAAATATATCAAGATAGAAGGAAAGACTGTACGTACCTTGCGTGGCAAAATGTTGACACGGTGGTGTCAACTTTGCTCGCCGCGAACATTAGTCAGCTCCCAACCGCGGTCTGTGTGCGACGTCAGGTCTTAAAAACAAAATGGCTTGTTGCGCAATAATTAATTGTTCAAACACTTCCAATAAAATTGGAGCAGTTAATCGAGATATTTCCTTTCATTGGTGTGTACAATTTGTCCTTAAATATCTGTTATTAATTACAAAACAATTAATTTTATTATTTTCATCAAAACAGAAGCGGGCGGTTGTGTCCAACGCTAGCTTTCCATTGCGGCTTTAATTTGACGAGCGAACCTTGGCGTGCATTCAAAGCCAGCGATGTAAAAATATGCTATTCAAACTGTCGAGTCATGTTCAAGGTCGATTTCTCATTTTTTCTGTCACAAGTAAGAATAGTGCTGCTGTACACTGCGATTTTGTTATTCCATTAAAATCGATTTTGAAAACAGAGGAAATGATAATTACGTTCTTATATTATTATGCAGCTATATAATGTAAGTACTTAGTGCAAAGCAAATATTACTGTGACTGTTTTTGTTTGTGACGGCGGCTGGGCCGCGGCGCGGTGCGGTGGGGGTGGCGATGCATAGAATCGGTGCCGTGTTCGAATCGATCTGTGAATCGATGTTTCTGAATCGTTTTCGCGCGGCTTATGTTTCCCATCACTAAATTACGCTCGTGACGTCAAAGTACCTACGCAAAATGTTACACGCTCGGTCTCCCTACAAATCGCTGAACTCTTTCCTTCTATCTTGATATATTTCTGTGGTTCACCCGATCAGACAAGGTACAAAAAGCTGTATCACCGACTCTGGTGGCATATGTCCACACCCAACTTCTCCTCATTATAACACTTTTAAAACATACAATACAACTAATCGCACATTAACAGCAACAAAATAACAAAGTAAAAAGTATAAGATAATATCTTTAAATTAACAACTACAGTAAGATTTGCAGTGTTGACCGACTGAGATCGTATTAGTGACTAATGAGTATGAGTTTTAAATTCTAAACCGCCCCCTCTAAATTATCTGAAAAAATATTTGTATTTGTATTAAAACAAGACAGCCCGACCACTTCTTTCAACTTTACGAACAAAAGGTATACGACGTAAAGCCCAAAGCTACTTATGAAATTATCAGTAAAATTACCACGGGTATATTAGAACGTCGCCGCCAATCCATTATTATCTTTATCTGCACGTGCAGTGCAACTACTTCTTACCGACAAAAGGGTCGCCATGGTAGGTAATAAAATAATAATGAATGACTCAATTGTCTTTTTCGCTTAACATAACTTAAATTTTTTTTTTTTAATTATATATTTATCAATATGTAAGTATAATGAAATTACATCAAAAGAATTAAAACCAAAACACCCGGTGGCGTCGGTCTATCGGTCGGTAGTTTTTACTCTCATAATAGATTATATTTAAATATTTATATTTTTATTCGTGCAATGCACGGCCGGGTGGCTAATTTTGTCTAAAACCACAATCGCTGGTTATATATGTATAAAAATGAATAATGTCATTTATATTTAATTGTTAAATAGAACCATTTTTACTCAAATCAATGCAAAAATATGTATATAACTCAAGTTTGATTCAAATTACAATAAATAAACCCCGTTCGTCCCTTACTCAACAATAGTCCTTTATTGTTATAACTCAACCGGCCGGAGCGGATCGCTCCGACGAGTATTCAATACCCGAACGGAGCCGAAGCTCCGTGGATACGGATTCAAACGCAGACACGGCTACGTATCTCGGCGTGTCCGTGTTATTCGTGATCTTAGTACCGCCGGGGCTAAGGATACGGGGCTACGTTGCGGCGTGTAACACGGATATCAGGAGCCCTATTCAGGAGTTACCACTCACCAGCAAGTACTTTGCTGTATTGTTGTGTTTTTTCACACACACAATATCTGTTTTGTTGTAATGCAAAACAGTTGTATTGTATGTGCTCCAAAACACAACAATAGTTGAAGATCTGTTTGTCATCTGCTGGTGGAAGTATGATATCTGGCTATGTGAATGTTATCAATAAATAAAACAGTTTAAAATGGGAACAATTATGTATGCAATATCTTTAAGCACAGCATTTAAAATTAATATCACTTATATTAAGAGATCAAATTATACTTTTATATGATTAAAGCAATAGTTAAGGATTAACATCCTTAGATAGATTATCTTATAATAAACATAATATTATGTTGATGGTTAATAATTATCATTTGTACTATGAGATAACTTAATTATTTTACATACTTTATGTATTTAGTTATGCTAAGTTAATGGTAATGAAATTCAAAATAAATTAACAAAATATGTTAGAACAACATATTTCACAGGTTTACCTGGGTAATAAGATAAGGTAAACTTGTCTTAGAGAATTAGTCATTAAATATGACTTTAGTATTAACAATTATCATTTGGCAATTCTTATAATCATAATAGGTTTCATTAGTTGAATAGTACTTAATAATCATAGTGAACTTGATTAGTTGAATATCTGTAATTATAACACTGAGAAGTTCTCAGCTAATTGATCGGTTTGATTATTTTGGTTCTTATCCCGCCTTTCTATAGGCCTACAATAGTGTCTGCTGAATGTCTGGGCACTCTTCCAGTTGGCCCGCTTCAAGATTTCTTCCAAGGGGCGTTCTTCTAGGAAGCTTCTGGACGCTACGGCTGCTCTCACGCTCCCAGGAGGAGCATCAATCCCAATTTCTCTGAATATTGTTTTAATCCAGCCTGCTATCATGGTCCTGGATGCCGGCTTAGTATTGCCTGTTATTGAAATAAATAAATTTGTAATATTTGGATCTTCAATTCTTCTACTTTCAGTTATATCTACTAGTTCCTTGATATGTTTTATTGGGCATAAATTTTCATTTGGATGTTTTTTCAACAGCCATCCTGATTGTCTCCAAATGCCACTGTCCGTCTTGGAACCAAATTTAGGCCATAGAGTGATGGTGTTGTCATCGGTATCCATTATGCAATTGTCCTCGGATACATCAAGTAGTGTCAGATCATGTACCCTCCTTCCTGACGCTAAGAGGAGGATCAATGCTGTCCGTCTAGACCAGTCAAATGTTGTTCCCACACATGGTGTTACTTTGAGCCAGTTGAAAACTAATTCGGTGTCCCAAATGTGTGGTTTTTTTGTTTCTGGTTGTGAGATCCTGAATGCTATGGAAATAGCTTTTAAAATTTGTTGAACAAAGAAATTTTTTGTTAGTTCTTCATTTGCTGTATAAGTTACTACTGCTGACTTATTTAGCTGTATGGTTTTATAAGCCAAGTGATCCACTAGGTAAAGATGTGCTAAAAATCTAGCTAGGTCATTTCCATTAGGTGATTTAGGATCTATATGATATGATTTGCACCAGGCAACCCATCGCCTTATGGGGGCCCTGTAGGTGTTTAGAGTGGATTCTCGCCAGCTTTTATTTAAAAGATGTTTTTCTTCATGAGACCAATGGGCTATCTCGTTAGCCCACCCCCAACTTTCCACGCCTGGAGTTGTAGGTTCTTGATTTGGGAAGGTGCCCTGCCTGTTGATAGGTCTATTAAGTACCTGTCTAGGTTCTTTATCTGAAATGGTTCGGCTAGGGCCCGTGCACGGAGGTCGGGGAGCCAGAAGCACTGGTCCCACAGCGGAGCTATTATTATGTATGTACCCTTGGCCGAGTTGAGATGTTGCAGAACGCGTGGAATCAGATTGGGTGGTGGAAACACCCATGCCAAATTGAAATTCCACGGTCGACTGAAAGCGTCGCAGAAAATTGCTGATCCATCTCTGGAGTCCCACGTTACATAGTGGTCTACGACTGTTCCTTCCCTTGAAGCGAACAGGTCGATGTCGGGTACGCCCCAAACAGATAATACGGCCTCCGCGGCCGGGGGCAACAGATGCCATTCCGGCACAGGCTGATTCCTTGAGAGGCGGTCGGCTATGCCGTTGTACCTTCCGGGGAGGTACGCCGCTGAGAGTGTGATGTTCTGCATCTCGGCCAGCTCCAGTAGCTGTGTTGCTAGTTCTAACAGGGCAAAGGACCTCGTCCCCCCTTCGTTTCTTATATATGCCACCAAGGTTCGGTTGTCCGATTGGACTAATATGTGGGCATTTTGTAAATTGTGCAACTGTTTTTTTATAGCACCGTAAACTGCAAACAGTTCTTTGATGTTTGAGTGCCAGATTCTTTGACGACCCGTCCACTGACCCGTCAGGTATCTCTCGTTGAGGTGAGCACCCCAGCCTGTATCGGCGGCGTCGGTCGTCAGGAAATGTGTCACTTCCTTTTTGAATATGCTCACTGAGCTTTTGTATATGGCTTTCTGCCACCAGCATAGTTCCCGTTGTACTAGTTGAGGGAGGTTTTTTCCCATTCTTTGAGTGCGGAGGGTGAACCTTCTCAGAAACCTCTGAGTTTGGCGGCAGTGAAGTCGTCCCAGTGGTGTACATATGTTTGCGAAGTTGAGGAGACCCAGTATGCTCTGTACTTCTTTTAGTGTGGCCTGTCTTCTCTCTAGAATGCTGTTTATAACTTTTGTGGTTTTCTTGATTTTCTCCTCCGGGAGAGCCATTGTTCCCTCCTGGGTGTTCCAAATTAGTCCCAAGTATTCGAGTCTTTGACTTGGTGTTGTAATCGATTTTGTGTAATTTACATGCCAACCTAGGTTTTCCAAGGTCTGTAGCGCTAGTGTCATTTGATTCGCTAACATCTTTTTGTCTTGGTTTGCCAGGAGGAAGTCGTCCAAGTAGACTAAGACTCTCACGCCCTTTTTCCGTAGGATTTCGGCAATCCAGTTGGACAACATTGCGAACGTTCTGAGGGCAGAAGAGAGGCCAAAAGGTAGCGCTGTTAGCTGTAATATTTGTCTGTTGTAAAAGATTCTCAGGAAGCGGCGATGAGATGGGGCAATTGGCAGGTGGAAGTAGGCCTGTTGTAGATCTATCTTCCCCATCCAGTCGTTTTTCTGAAGAAATGTAGTTACATCTTGTTGCGATATCAGATGGAAGTGTCTTGTCGAAATGAACTGGTTGAGGCCCCTGAGATCGAATATGGGCCTCAGAGTTCCATCTGTTTTTTTTCTCAAGAACATCTTCGATAAGAAACTTGCATTTTTCTCTAGAGGTTCTTCTAAGATTTTCTTCTCTATCAAGTCTTGTATTATTTTTGTCTTTTCTGGGGATGTAGTTGTTTTGTATTTGTTTAATAATACTGGGGTTAGATTCAGGAGGGTTGGTTTTTGAGTGAAGGGAATTCGGCCTCTTGTTACTATCTCCATGATGTATGGGTGTGCTCCTAATTCCCTCCATGTGTTTGCGTTTTCTTTTAAGCAACCCCCTCTGAATGTTTGTCTCTTGGGTATATAGTCATTTTTTCTTATTAGTGTTGTCAGCTCCGTTTTTCTTATTGGAGTTTCGAAAGTTATTTCTCTTCTGAAAGCTCTGTGAACCCGGTGATTTATTTTTCTGACCGGCTTTAGAATTCTTTTGACTGTATGATGCCTGAGATCTTTTTCCTTGTTTATAGTTGTCACCTTGATCTCGGTTGGTGGTCTTCTCCTTTATGTAGGTTGGTTTATTTAACCATGTCTGGAATCCTCCCAGTGATTGGACTACAGGTTGTAGAAGTTCTCGGTTGAACAAGTATTCTGCACTCGGAGGGATTTCCTTTAATGTCTCTCTTAAAGTGTTATTATTAATCTCTCTCAAGATTCTGTCTCTCCTAATTTGTATACACTCTGCTCTTCTTCCGCAGATGATTTGTATTTTCTTTTCCGAGCACTTGTGAATTGGTGAGTCTGGTCCAAGAAGAGATATAATTTTGTCATACAATGATGATGGATTAAGTTCAGTTGTGTTTGTGGCAGCCCAGTCAATAAGGCTCTGTAAGCCTGTTTGAAGCAATTCCCGATGTTCTAATTCAGCATTAGTTAATGCCGCCCACAAGTTTTCAGCTGAGGCGAGGTAGTCCTTTGAAGATTTGAAGTGGAGGAGCTCCTCATTTACCTTTAGGCCCACGAACCCAGGGGTCGCGGCGAACTCCCGAAAAACTGTCCTGTGTCGTAAACCCTTCCAAGCTGGTGTGTTGAATTGCTGCAATTTCAAGACTTTTTCTAGTCGTTCTGCTTTAGCTGGACCAAGAATCTTATATACTAACTGGATGCTGCGTGCCGAACTATGAGTTGAAGCCAGGTTCATTCACCTTTGCTCAAATGTTTTATCTCTTTTCCACACTGTGATGTGTTACCATGTTATTTATAAAAAAAACTTATTTTTTATAGAAATAAGAATTATCGGGCATTACCTAATTAATTTACTTTAAGCTAATTCCAACAAAAATTTATATTTTTCATATAAAACTTTCTGCGATCAAATTTACTTAGTTTCTGGGTGCGAAGTAGGTGGTGGGGGAACCACGAATCGATCGCAGCGCGCGCCGTGGCCAAAAAAGGAACTTTCGTCAGGCCAACTGTCACTTTTTACCAGCGAAATTAAGGCATCTAAAAATAAATAAATATGCGGCACGAAACCTGCAGCGTATTTAATAGCAAAAACAATGCCAAAAACAGTAATCACAAATTCAAAGACAGTAATCATAAATAAATAAATTTCCACAAGCAAGTTGGAAACGGGAGCAACGAATTAAATGGATAATCGCTATCAAGAGGAAAAAGTTAGTATACTATAGGTTATACTACATCATTTTTAATATTATATCTTGTATGTTGTAGGGAGTAGCATGTTTATGCGTTTATTTTCTTTTACATTTTGGGCATGTTGAGCATAAACGAATTGTTTCTCATTTTATTGTAGTTTGGGATTTAAAAAAGAGTGTTGTGTTTGATTGAGCAGAATCCAGTTATAATAATTAATTTGGCCATGTTTAACTGAAAAAACAAAATAATCTGTATTATTACGAAAATACAGTCATAAATGATCGGTTGCATTATGCATGAAATGGGTTTTTCGGTTAAATTTGTTTATTTTGTAACTTACTTCTCGTGAAGACAGCCATGAAAGGGTCCGTGTGAATTACATCTGAAAGTTATTGATTTTGCCATTTTAGACGGGAAATAAAGAAGGTCAACGTTTTATCGACACTATAGATTAACATAATCGAATAAAATGAAAGAAAATTACGATATTTCATTGAAATTATTTGTTTGTTTACTTACTATTCGTAAAGACAGTCAGCCATTTGACATTAAAAAGCCCGCCGTAATTGTAACCGCTAGTTGACGCTGTCATCGCGCACCCAGCGAATACAAAAAAAAGAACTGAATCAAAATTCTCATTTCACGGGTATGCACCTCCTACGTACTATGACAACACTAATAATAAAGAAATATCGCCGATATGTCAGAATTGTCAAAAGTCATTCACCAATTCAATGTTTTTTTTCGTGAAATAAACGTATTTCGTCGATTTACTTGCGTAATGCGCTATGTATTGCATAGTAAAGCATTGTAAAAGTAATTGGAGGCAGAAATCCGACACAAAATTTTATAGGTGAGTACTTATTTTACGAAAATGTTCAAAAATCTTACTAGCAATCAGTCTTCCTCTATTTTGCTTGTAAGCTTTGTTAATTTTTATTCAAGAACCCCACGAATAGGTTTATAATGATGTTAGAAGTATATTTTGTTTATTTGAAGTTCAACATTGTCTTAAATGAGAAACTAAAGATTGTGTGGTTTTACAACTCGGGTGACCAATTCGTTTTCATGCATGGTATTTACTCGTATAAAATGGACCTAAATCTATCAACTTAGTACGTTTTCTATTCTCATAATTCATATCACAGAATAACATGTTTATTGTTTGTGTCTTTACAATTTACTTGAATAATATTAAATATCGCAGTTTTCCAAAAGATGAACGAAGGAGGCGGTTTTGGCTGTCGATTGTACCGATAAAGGGTTTCAGAGCGTTCGACAATTTGATGACCCTGCTGTCGAAATTGTTCTCACATGTGGAAAATAAAGAAACTGTTATAACGTCCTAGTATTTTATTATTTTTTATCCATTGACAAATACTCCCCTTATGTTTTTGTTAGTAACTATTTGTGGCGTGCTCAGGTAAAAGGAAACCTTTTGCCGGATATCATTAAGGCGGACTAAGTGCAGAGTGGCATAGAAATGCAACCAAAAATGGACTGACAAATTGGTATCTTTTACTACAGAACGTCACATTGATACCTACACCAATGGTAAGTATATTGCTAACCTAATCCACTAATGGCTACCTCACTGTGAACTTAGCCATAGTCACACTCGTATTCACAAACACATATAAACAAAAAACGTGTATACTAAAATTGCTACTATATTTAAGGATTGGCCTCATAGGTGCTCACAATACTCTGGCGTTGCGTAAAGGCGGCTAATACACGGTGAAAAAGGGACGTTGACGTATGCGTCGCGTTTTTCTCCATACATTTAGCCGTCCGTTTAAGTATCAGTAAGTAGTCTCCAGTTACACGGACACTTGAAATCAGCATTGCCTAGAATGCTAATGTTTTATCGCCGACGTAAGGCTTCCATTCCTTTCTGGTAAATTAGCCAGTGCGAGCGGGACGGCAACGCACGAAACAACAATAAAATTTAGCTATGCATATACTTTCCTATCCTACTAGGATGGGTGTTCACTTTCATGATAAAACAGTTGATCGGATTTGAATTTAATAAATTACAAAATCATCAATCATCAATCTGTTGTATATGTCAAATTCCGCGGGATATTCCTAATGTATGCTTAATCATGGACACCTTAAAGAAAGAGATGCAAGATCGGCGTGACGTAATTCAAGGTTATTTTTTCTGGCTTCAAAGGAATGTTCGGCATGCAATATCCAGTTAGTATATAAGATTCTTGAGCTGGACAATCAATTTTTTTATTGTCGAAGTTCGTTTCTAGTTCGCCCAACAGCAAGGGTTTCGCCACTTCACCCGGCTTAGATAAATATTGAGCCGCGGTGCCCCCCGTGTGTGGGGTCGTATTTGTCCCGGAGGTACTTGGTTGGTCGGTTCTGGCACCGGCATTTAATTGGTTATTTTGACTTAAGGCAGATAGGTAGTGCGGTAATTGCGTCAAGTAGCCCGATATGTAATTAACTTGTCTTGTTAGACTTTCAATTCGAGGGTCCGCATATTTGCGATGTCCCGTTTTGCGGCGTTTATTAGGTGGAAGCGATGCCGAGGACTCTTCCTCCTCCGAGGAAGAAAAGAACTCGCCCTGACAGCTGTACTCATCACTAGGGTACTCTGGGAGCGACTGTTCTTCCACTGAAGCCACAGTCACATGCTCCCGCTGGTCAGATACATCGCTCTTACCTGGTTCTGGAGGTGGTGAGTCTGCCATCTTCTCTCGAACCACTTTTCCACTAATTTCGATGTCTTTTTAAAACTTTTAAGCACTTTTAAACACTTAAAACAATTTTTCTTCTCAAGAGGAAAATTTTCACAACTTCGTTTCGTAGAAACGGATATTGGCTATGACAGGTATAGACAAGTCTCTACCTAGGGCGCGCTTTCTGAGGCGTTTAGTTCCCGCAAGCGCGCTTCTGCTGGCATGCACGGATAAATCGAAGGTAACCCAAGCAAATTTACAGAGGTAAGAGGCATATTTCATAACTTAAATAGTGGAAACTGGTATAGCTTTCTTCAACTATTGTTGTGTTTTGGAGCACATACAATAACATTTATGTTAAGGACAGCACAGACAACACAAGACATTTGTACAGTTATTAATAAAAAGAGCGGGAAGAGGATGACACTCTACGTCACGCCACAGATTAGCAAAAGGCAAAAATGGCAGAGGGCGGACTGTTCGTGAAATTTCGAATTTTCAATTGATAAAATTTATAAATAATGACACAAAGCTATCCGACCGCTACTCCGAGCTCAGTTGGGAGAGCAATGCGCCGGAAACGCAGAGGTCGCGGGTTCAAACCCCGCTTCGATTGTAGTAGATCGCATTCAAATTTTCTTTCTTAATTTACCTTTGTGTCATTATTTATAAAAATAAAATGTGGTATTACCACATAAAAAAATAAGAATCGATAAAAAATATTCTATACAAATATTGATAAAATTTAGCTTTCTAGCATAAATTCATCTGTGTTTCTAGCTATCATTATTAACCATTTCAAATATATTTCAAAACTGGGTCAACTAGCCTAATTAAGCTAGTTAAAGATGTACAAATCAACTGGAAGGACAACCTCGGTGAACTTCGAGAGTAGTGTAAAGCTGGTATAAGTGCCCAGTATTCCGCACCAAGTGACCAAACGAAACGCCTCATCTGACATCTGTCAGCTGTCAGTCTGACTGAACGTCAAAAAAAAACTTTTATGATGATTGAATTGAATCCAGGTTGAATCGTACTCGAGGTAGAATTTAACAATATTTTCATTAACATCGATATTAAAAAAACTCACTACTATGAATATATGCAGAACCTGTCTCAAAACTCCAGCCAATAAGGATATGATACAGCTAGAAAAAGCCATAAATGAGGATACCAAAAACTATGTTGACATCATGTTGTTTTGTTTAGATATTACGGTAGGTATAAGTGTGTAAGCTTTTTGTAAGTGATATACAAATTAATTACATGTTTTATAATATTTGTAGGTTACAGAAGACTCTAAAATTACAACGAATCTATGCAACAACTGCTATAGAAAAATCATCTCTTTCTATAAGTTTAAGACTCTCTCTTTAAAAAACGACATCTATTTGACATCACTGCAACCAGGAGAAACGTTGGAAGACACTAAAATATCAGTCTACTTGCCCGAAAACGGAATTAAAAATGAAAATTCATTTGATCCAGATGATTGTGTTCCCAGTATAGTTGAAGATTGCTTTACGAATATTAAAAAGGAATGTAATGTTGAGCATGAAACGATTGAAGCCATAGAGTCGAATATAGAGCCACAGAGTGTGAAAACAAATAAACAATGTGAAGAAACCAAGGTTGAAATCAAACAAAAGGGTAAAATCACATTATAAATCTTTTTTATTTTTTATATTATAAGCCTTTGTAAACAGTCATTGACTGTCTTGCTTTTCAGCATAGGCCTCGCCAAGATTTTTCCAAGCCGATCTGTCACTAGTTGTTCTCATCCATGTTGTTCCTGCTATTTTCTTTATGTAGTCTTCACCAGAGCTCAGCGTGGGTGAGCTATTTTTACTAATGTCATGTAGTTGTGTCTTGTAGATATTAATATGGATAAGGTGTATCCATAATAAATATTAAAAGAAGACGACACTGACATGATTAAACTGAAATAAAAATACACAACAAGTACTAAGCTTTTTATGGTTATTAAAAATTTTCTGTGCTATTGTAATAAATGGCTATTAGTTTTTCTATATTTTCAATTTTTAGTGAGTTTCGCCTTGGGTTTAATATCGATTTATATATAGAAAAAGATCTTTTTACATCCACTGAAGTAAGTGGAGTGAAATTGTACATTAAAATGCTGTCCACATCTGTAGCTTCCGAAAGTTTTTCGGCATACTCTCTAAAAAAATCTAAGTCTGGGCTTCTAGAGATGACGTCTTCTAATTTCTGACTGACAGAAGCAGATGAAGACCAGTTTATAACGGCTCTCACTTTGTAACGTAAAAGTTCCATGAGGACTTTGTAGTTATCAAATTATAACATTTATATTAAAATAAGTATTAAAATAAGTATAATCTTACAGTAAGAAGTAAATAAATGAACCTTTCGTTTCGTCTTATTTAGTTCCGCGCGAACCCTAAGCGATCCTTTGTTCGCAAAAAGACGTTGAATAGATAAGCTTCCCTGCCTCCCGCGCCGCGCGCCGCGCCGCTCTGGCCGGTTCTAGTTAAATTTTTAACGTGACACTCTGTACGGGCAGCCATCAAGAGCGGACGTTCATCCCAGCGCAAGCGCGACATATTTCGTGTGCGCGAGCTCTGCCCAAATTTTAACTTTTATTTTAATTCCTGCAATATAATAATATAATTGTCCTTAGGAAGTTGTTAAATTAATGTGAGTGTGGTAAAACCCCAGATAGGGTAAGTGATCATGAGTAATTTACTTATTTCATTATAGCAGGTAGTTTTAAGTAGGGTGTGTCCGTTTTATTACGCTAAATTCAGCTTATTTGTGCATAATTTCATCTTATTATTTGCCTTGTAACATTCTTGCAGCATTGATACATGTAATTGCGCCTATTTTCATTTCTTGTGTAATTTAAATTAAAAGAACTTAATTGCATATTTATTTTTATGAATATGTTTTCTTTGTTAAGCCTTTTGCACTATGCAGCAGATTGCATATTTAAACCATAATGTTAATATTAATTAATATCAGCTGGCAGTTTGGTTTAAATAGTTATACGCTTGTTTCTTTCTTCTTTTTCCACCAACATATTTGTAACTCCGTCTGATTGTGACTTTGCACTACCATCATAATATCACTCTCGCACAGTACTTATTGTCGCTTCGCTTACGGTCACAATCAGCGGGGTGGAACTGTGGACTTTATTCTCACACCGTTCGTGGAACATTCCAGGGTGCAAAGTTACGGCTGTAGACGCCGACGGAAAGGAGTTCCGGAACTGCCGAGTCACCGTGGGTGACATTCCGCCTTCACCGCCCGTTCCTGGCTGATCTGCACGTCTGTCCGTGACCACCGGCCGCGCCCCGTCCCAAGGCCACCATCAGGGCAGTACTGTCTCAACGGACAGCGAATTTAAAATTTGAAAATTAGAACTTGTAACGGTCGTTTACCGAATTGAGAAACCAGACGGGCCTTAATACCCACACCCTATTTTTTATGCTGGCAACGGTTGTGCCGTTATTTTACATATTTAAAATTTAACGGATTAAACGCATTTTTACATTTTTAAAAATCCTTTGTTTCATTTACACACCCGGACGCCGCATTGGCGCCAACGTGGTTTTTTTAGGTCTGGTTTCTCAAATTTGTAATTATTTAAATTCGCTGTTCGTTGCCGAGTGTATTTGGTGTTGTGCTTGTTTTGTGAACGTTTTTTCTAATGCTTTTTGTTTTTTGGTTGCCGTAGCTAATGTGTACGAACTTACCCATTTTTATAGGACTGTTTTTTTTTTACTGTGATAGTATTTTCTTTTTACCAAGGGACTTCATCCTCTAAACAGTTTTTTTTTCTAGTCATTTTATTATTATTATTAATTGTTTTTTTATTGAGTTATATTTTTTTAATTTTAATCTTGACCTCTTGTATTGACAAGTAGCAAGCATTTATTAGGGAATTTACTTATTATTTTTTTTTTAATTTTAATTTAATGATAATTATAATATAATTTTATTAATTTGTGTTTTTGTATCTCGACTTCTCGTTTTGACGAGTGGCGTTGATCTATCCGTATTTTAATTTATTGTTGTAATCGTATTTTTTTTTTTGGTTAGTGTGGCACGTGTTCAGTACACCCTCACGGGGTATTGATCAAAGATTTGTTGTTTTATTTATTTTTTTTTTTACATTTTTTTTTTTCTGCCTTATACGGGTTATTTTAAGTGAGTGTTTTAAATATTATAATTATTAATATTTTCTTCGGTTTCCGCGACTGTCACACATTTAAATAAAACAATTATATAATTCGTTTAAATTGTTTTATTATAATTATTATTTTTACAAATTTAAATTTATTGTTTTTGTTTTTTTTTTTTTTTTTTCTGCTATTGCATCATTTAATGTTTTAGTATAATTAATCAGTCCTGGGTGTTTTGTAAGGTTTTTACACATTAGTTGCACGCGTTTTTTATTTTATTTTTGTGCTGTTTTTTTTATTTTCCATTGTCATTGTTTACATCTTCGCACATTAGGAAATAACCAAAACGTAGCTCATTTTTCATATCATTCATTGTAACAGACGGAGATTTTCACTTCACGTATTACTCATTCGTCATTTATCCTCTCACTTAAGGGGAAGTTATCACTTTGCTGCACTCACATTTTTTTTTTTTTTTTTTTGCTAAAATGGACAGGAAAGTTAAATTCATGTCTCTGCAGAAGTCTGAGCTGGAATATGAGGTATCTATTAGAGGCGATACACCAGCTAGCACGGTACAAGAGCTTCGTAAACAAATAGCTAAGAGTGGCCCACTGTTTCCATCTGATGAAATTTTAACTAGCTCGTATGAGGTTTCGGAAGACTTGGATGGTGTACTCATTGTGCTCGAAAAGATTACTACTTACTTAGATTCACCTGCTTTAGACAATTCGGATTTACTGCGCGCGGAGAATTTACTTAATCATTTATACCATCGGCTTAGCCGTATATCATGTGAGAATGATATGGAGAAGGAGAATTATGACTCTTGCGTTAGTCTCTTTAAGTCTTCTCTTGCTAAGTTTGATACACTCAAGGACAAGGGCTCAGACCCTCTTTTACCTTCAACTACTCCGAACACTATTTCGGGTAATTCTAGCGGCGTATCTTTTATACCACCGCCACTTAAGGTTAGCGTTACGTGTGAGGCGGGGAGTGCGAATTTGTTTTCGAAGCTACGTTTTGACGGCAAATCGTGTGTGCGTGCGTTCATTCAACGCGTTGATGAATTTTGCGAAGCGGAAGGTATTTCTCATAACAAAATTATTAATAATGCCACTGAAATTTTCACGGGTGACGCCATTCATTGGTATAGAAGCATTAAGGGGCAGGCATCGACTTGGAGTGATCTAGTAGTTTTATTGCGGAAGGATTTCGGCCAATCTGACTTTGATTATAGGTTGCTTTCGGAAATCCGAGCTCGTACGCAAGGAGAATCAGAGAATATAATAATTTATCTCTCCATAATGGCTGGGTTGTTTTCAAGGTTGTCGAGATCACTTTCAGAAGAGGATAAATTGGAAATTATCCTACATAATATACGTCCTTGTTACGCGAGCACATTATCCTGCGTTTCTCAGATTAATAGCATAGACGAGTTGAAAACTCTTTGTCGTAATTACGAAGACATTCAATCACGGCTTGCTTATTTCAAAGAACCTCCGAGACCATCGTCTGATACTTTGGCCCCTGAATTCGCGTATGTTGGTAGTCAAGTTAAGCCGAAACACTTCAATAGTAATGTTAACAATAGCTCTGGTAGTCACAATTTTAGTAAGTTTAATCGTCATTATACGAATAATAACAGCACAAATAAACATTTCAGCAACCAAAATAATGGTAATTTTAGCAGAGCTAATGCCAGTTCTAACTATGTTCATGCGGTTGGAACTTCTGCTGCTAAATCTCGTTGGTGTCCTAGGTGTAAGGTCGATTCTCATAACGTGAGACAGTGTACCGCCAACAAGGACAACATTTTCTGTTACAAATGTGGTCGTAAAGATGTTAAGGTAACGGACTGCCCGGATTGTTCAGTTAGTAACGGTTCGGTTCCAAAAAACTAGTTAGTCAGAATTGTGTTGACTCATCAAAGACCAACTTTGACAGTGAGGACTGGCAATCCTGGCTGAGCACGATTAACATATTTTTTCGCACATACAAAGTTGACACAATTCTGGAAAAAACTAGGATAGGCGATGATAGGCCATTTGTTTCGGTTACAATTAGCAACGACACTTTATCGGGTCTTCTTGACTCTGGTTCGGCTATTACAATTTTAGGTAATGATGCGCATGTTCATTTTGAAAAGCAAGGTTTCAAGGTTATTACTGATAATTGCATTGCAGTAACTGCCGCAGGAGGACAAAGTTTATATAGTATTGGTTACATGAACTTACCTATTCACTTTGAGAACCAATTTCACATTTTGAGGGCTTTCGTTATTCCCGGCATTAAGTACAATTTGATTTTAGGCATTGATTTTTGGCGTAAGTTTGAACTTTGTCCGAAGTACCTAAGCAGCATTGTGCTTTCTAAAGGCAATCAGCACGAGGATGACAATCGTAAGGATTTAAATAATTCATCTATGGCCTTCATTCAAGGTTATGACAATTTGGTCGAGACAGAGAAACAACTTGCCGATAATGTTATTAAGCAATTCGAGGATATTTCTTTTGATCGTAAGGGTCTCGGGCTTACTGACCTTATGACTCATCACATCGACACTGGAGACTCTAAGCCGATTCGTCAGCGCTATTATAGGTTGTCACCGGAAAAGCAACGTATTTTAATTGAGCAGGTTGATGAGATGCTTTCCTTGGATGTGATTGAGCCTTGTGAAAGTGCGTGGTCTTCTCCGGTTCTCATAGTTACGAAGAAGAACGGTCAGCCTAGGTTCTGTCTCGACAGTAGGAAATTGAATTCAGTTACCAAACGTGATGCGTATAACCTTCCTTATATATCGGAAATTTTAGACAATTTGAGGGACGCTCGTTACTTATCTAGTATTGATTTGTCAAAGGCTTTCTGGCAGATTCCGATCGCTACGGATGATAGGGACAAGACCGCGTTCTATGTTCCTGGCAGGGGAAGCCTACGTTTTAAAAGGACAGCCTTTGGTTTAACTAATGCACCCGCAACTCAACAACGGCTTGTTGACCTTATGTTTGCGGAGTTCGATTTAAAGGTTTTTGCATATTTGGACGATATTATCATCGTATCAAACGATTTTAATAGTCACGTGACTTTATTATTGCGTGTACTTGATAAGTTGAAGCAAGCCAATTTGACAATCAATCTAGAGAAGTGTAAGTTCTTTAGCAGTCGTCTCAAGTATCTAGGTTACGTCGTCGATAGCTCAGGTTTACGTACAGATCCCGAAAAAGTCGAAGCAATCTTGAACTATCCTACGCCTTCCTGTCGCAAGGATCTTAAACGGTTTCTCGGCACTGCAACTTGGTATCGTCGTTTCGTTCCAAACTTTAGTACGATTGCTGGGCCGTTAAATAAACTTACTTCAAATAAAAAGGGTACTCCGTCTTTTAAATGGACCCCTGAAGCCGACGCTGCATTTCGACAGTTGAAGGAGTGTTTGGTTTCGGCTCCGGTTCTTGCTTGTCCTGATTATAGTAGGCCATTTGAGGTACATACAGATGCTAGTAATTACGGAATTGGCGGAATGCTTACTCAGACAATTGACGGTAAAGAACATCCTATCGCATACATGAGCAAGTCTTTAACAGCTGCGGAGAAGAATTACAGTATTACTGAACGAGAGACGCTGGCCGTAGTTGCTGCTCTAGAGCATTGGCGTTGTTACATTGATAACGGACAGCAATTTACTGTGTACACGGATCATAGCGCGTTGAAGTGGTTTTTGTCTATCAGTAATCCAACCGGTAGGTTAGCTCGTTGGGGAGTTCGCCTATCAGCGTTTAATTTTGTCTTAAAGCATCGTCGCGGGGTAGACAATGTAATTCCTGATGCTCTGTCACGTAGTGTTCCGGTCAATGCGATTTCCACTTCCGACTCCTTCGCTGATACTAAAGACGTATGGTACAAGAATATTTATAACGGTTGCGTAAATAATTCTGTTAGCTATCCTAATTTCAATGTTAAGAATAATACTTTGTACAGACTCTCCAAGAACAAGCACGAGCTTACTTCTGAATTCTCGTGGAAGGAGGTCGTTCCAATCGAACTAAGGGAAAAGGTCATAGATCAGAATCATTCAGAGCCTACGGCGGGACACATGGGTATTTTCAAGACCTATAAGCGATTAGCGTTGCGCTACTATTGGCCGGGTATGTACCAGGACGTAGTTAAATTTATAGGTTCTTGTGACAAGTGCCTAGCCTACAAGGCTCAGAATCACCAGACTCTGGGAGAGATGGGTCGTCCTAAGCAGTGTTCGCGTCCATTTCAAATGTTATCGGTTGATTTAATGGGTCCGCTTCCAACTACCAAGAAGCAGAATAACTACATCTTAGTTGTGACTTGCTGTTTTTCGAAGTATTGTTTAATCTTTCCTATAAAGAAAGCAACTTCGGATGTAATAACGAAGATTTTGGAAGAGTCGGTATTTCTTGTACACGGGATTCCACAAACAATTTTAATGGATAATGGCTCCCAGTTCACAAGTAATAATATGACTTCGTTTTTCAAGAATTATGGTGTACCTAACGTGTATCTTACGCCTAGATATACTCCGCAGGTTAATTTGGTGGAACGCTTCAATAGGACTATTATCACGTGTTTATCTACTTATGTTGAGGATAACCATAGGTCATGGGATTTATTTATTCCTAAAGTTCAGTTCGCTATCAATAATTCGGTTAACGAGTCAACTGGTTATACTCCTGCGTTCTTAGTTTATGGTCGTGAACTCGTAACTTGCGGTTCCCACTTTACTGACAACGATATTGGAGATGAGATTTTGTTTTTACCACGTGATGTCTACGCGGAGAACTTGGGGTGCATGTCAACAGTTTTTGACAGCGTACAACAGAAGCTATGGCAAGCTCATTCAAAGAATTCGGTTCATTACAACCTTAGGCGTAAAGCGGCTGAGTTCAACGTAGGCGATCTAGTGATGAAGCGTGCTTACTTTTTAAGCGATAAAGATAAACATTTCTCTAAAAAGTTGGCTCCTAAATTTATAAAGGCAAAGGTGATTGAGAAGAGGTCTCCCCTTGTTTACGTTTTGCAGGATATGTCTGGGAAAAACTTAGGCACATGGCATATCAAGGACTTAAAGCTAGTAGGTAGTTTTAGGTAGTTGTTATTTAGTATTGCGTTATCGTGCGTGGCGTCATTGAACATCTTTGGGTTAGCATTTGTTTTGGTTTCAAGTTCATGCAGCTAGGAACCAACGGTTGTTTGTTACGTCAGTAATTGACTTCGTGAAGCAATTGCTGTGGTATTGTGATAGTAGATGTATGTTTGATGGATCTTATGTTAGCGTCAGCAAAAGCTCACTTTACCTTATGCGGATTTTATTTTGAAAAGTAATAAAATCCTTGGAGACGCGACGGGGTATTGTAACGTAAAAGTTCCATGAGGACTTTGTAGTTATCAAATTATAACATTTATATTAAAATAAGTATTAAAATAAGTATAATCTTACAGTAAGAAGTAAATAAATGAACCTTTCGTTTCGTCTTATTTAGTTCCGCGCGAACCCTAAGCGATCCTTTGTTCGCAAAAAGACGTTGAATAGATAAGCTTCCCTGCCTCCCGCGCCGCGCGCCGCGCCGCTCTGGCCGGTTCTAGTTAAATTTTTAACGTGACACTCTGTACGGGCAGCCATCAAGAGCGGACGTTCATCCCAGCGCAAGCGCGACATATTTCGTGTGCGCGAGCTCTGCCCAAATTTTAACTTTTATTTTAATTCCTGCAATATAATAATATAATTGTCCTTAGGAAGTTGTTAAATTAATGTGAGTGTGGTAAAACCCCAGATAGGGTAAGTGATCATGAGTAATTTACTTATTTCATTATAGCAGGTAGTTTTAAGTAGGGTGTGTCCGTTTTATTACGCTAAATTCAGCTTATTTGTGCATAATTTCATCTTATTATTTGCCTTGTAACATTCTTGCAGCATTGATACATGTAATTGCGCCTATTTTCATTTCTTGTGTAATTTAAATTAAAAGAACTTAATTGCATATTTATTTTTATGAATATGTTTTCTTTGTTAAGCCTTTTGCACTATGCAGCAGATTGCATATTTAAACCATAATGTTAATATTAATTAATATCAGCTGGCAGTTTGGTTTAAATAGTTATACGCTTGTTTCTTTCTTCTTTTTCCACCAACATATTTGTAACTCCGTCTGATTGTGACTTTGCACTACCATCATAATATCACTCTCGCACAGTACTTATTGTCGCTTCGCTTACGGTCACAATCAGCGGGGTGGAACTGTGGACTTTATTCTCACACCGTTCGTGGAACATTCCAGGGTGCAAAGTTACGGCTGTAGACGCCGACGGAAAGGAGTTCCGGAACTGCCGAGTCACCGTGGGTGACATTCCGCCTTCACCGCCCGTTCCTGGCTGATCTGCACGTCTGTCCGTGACCACCGGCCGCGCCCCGTCCCAAGGCCACCATCAGGGCAGTACTGTCTCAACGGACAGCGAATTTAAAATTTGAAAATTAGAACTCGTAACGGTCGTTTACCGAATTGAGAAACCAGACGGGCCTTAATACCCACACCCTATTTTTTATGCTGGCAACGGTTGTGCCGTTATTTTACATATTTAAAATTTAACGGATTAAACGCATTTTTACATTTTTAAAAATCCTTTGTTTCATTTACACACCCGGACGCCGCAACTTGATCTAAAGTTAAGAACGCATCTACTATAGACAGTTTAGATTCTTGGAATTTCTTTAAGGCATATTCAATTATATAAAAATTCTCAACAATATATTTTAAGTTATTTCGTAAATTTTCCGTTTCTATAATTTTTTTCGCCACGCCTATAGACTTAGCTTCGGATGCTCTCAATGCCCATAGGACCACTTTTATTTCATCAAAGTATTTTTCGTAATATGCCGCTCCCTCCAGCCAAGTTCCCCATCTGGTAATCACTGGCTTTGGAGGCAGGGGCATATTAGGATATTTGTCCTTTAATATTCGAATTCTACTTGGAGCCTTCAAAAAAACTTTCTTTACGTTTGAAATAAGCAAATCCACATCTGGATACAGGGAACGTATTTTTTCAGCTACGCGGTTCAGGCCATGTGCCAAACATGTTACGTGCTTCATATTCGGTAGAGAAGTTTTCAAAATTCGGCCAGCCAGCAACATGTATGCGACGTCATCAGTACTTAGCACCAGAACATTTTCAATTTTGTGTTCAAAAGATACGCCCCACATATTTTTCAGACTGTCTATGACGAACGATGCTATTGCTTGACCATTAACTTTTGTTAACTGTTTGCATGCTATTAAATATGGTCTTTTAAACGAATTCAATGGCTTCACTAAAAAATGCACTATATATCGCCCTAACGAGTCAGTTATTTCGTCTAGAGAAATCCATATTTTTTCATTTGCAACATTCTTGTGTATACAGCTTATTTGCCTTTGATACAATTTATCCAAATAGTTTTTCCTCAGGCATGTTTCACTTGGAAGTGTAGGTTGGTTTGCACACTGGCAGCATAAATACTTGGAAAAAAACTTTTTGAAAGCCGGATTATTCAATTGAGACCATGGTATGTTACACAAAATGAGAAACTGAATTAAATCAAAACTAAAATCTTCATCAAACATCTGATAATTCTTATTGTGCATTGATCCCTCGATGTGCCTTTGCACATTACTTTTCTTACTAGTGATACTGGTTTTACATTTTGCACAAAATATGGTTATATTGCCGTCAAATGTCATATCGGGTTCATTTTCAATCCACTTTAGCACTGTTTTTTCTTTTACTTTCGGCATTTTTCCTCAAAATCGCAAAAAACTAAAAAGTATTATTATATATTTATCCGCTTATTTATACACTTATTATTATTTAGCCGAGAATGGCAGCTCGATCGAGGCTTTTGCCAATGTCAGTTGTGACATGGTGACATGGTTGTGACAGTAATGTAATAGTGGCGCGTTTTAATTCTGCTTGATGTCAGGTTTTGAAAAAAGCAAGAATATTAATTTATGAAAGTAAACAAAACGGCCAATAGGCTTATACACTTCTGATTGACACGACAGAATTATAGAATAATGACGTTGTCATAATATTTCACCCAGAGAGAATATGGCATCCTTCTTCGAAGTACCTATTTGGCAATTTTGGCATGCATACGCGTATACCCGAAAGGGACAGGAGCACTAACACTGGGTTACCAGGTTTCAAATAGTTCTCCCGTTTTGCCCGTGCTAATTCACAAAATAGTAAATTGCAATATTACCAATATTCATAAAATAAAATAAAATCGCTAAACAATAATGCAAATAAAAAAAAAGAATTTATTATTAAGATAAGATAAGATAAGATAAGATATCATTTATTTGCTAGAATCATGGTCATTACATACATTAGGGTGTTACATAAATTTTGAGAAGTCCATCATAATTCTGCCGAAAAGACGGCGTGCAAATGTGTGTATTCATTTTACTTCATTCCTGGCCCTGCCCCACTCGTCCTGTTGCACGTATCCATAATTGACGTAGGTACTGCAGAATCTTTTGGAACTAAAACAAAAAAATCTATTATCATCCCCCCCCCCTTTTTTTTTTTTTTTGTTCAGAGAAATGCATTGAATTGCATACCACTACGTCACATGAGACCCTCGGGGGTAGAGTCAAATATTACGCATTGGTGATGTGGGGCTCTCTAGTCCGCGAGGGCCTAGCCTACCCACTAAAACTCTGGGATGCTGCCAACCTGTGCCATAGTGGTGATGCCATGGGATCGCGAACATGCTACCACGACACCACCGGCACTTCACCCTCACCGAAAGACACACTGTAGCATAGCAGTGTGCCTTACCCTCACACACTTCCCCAAGCCCCCAGGAAGCGGGGACCGCCACCGACACACGGTGCTTCGGTCCCACCCTCCTTGCTGAGGGAGAACAAACGCCCCTACCCCTCAGCCGGCCATGGGAGGACAAACGCCCCTACCCCACGACACACTCCCCACGCCAAGGGAGGACAAACGCCCCTACCCCTCGACCCGCCACGGGAGGACAAGCCCCTACCCCGTGGGTCCCTCAACGCTGACGGAGGTGAAATCCAACACAAACACCGAAGTGCCCACCCGAGTCATGCTCCGCCAGCCTCCTCCTCGGTCTCCTCCACCGGCGGAGGTGAAGTCCATCACAAACACCGAAGTGCCCACCCGTGTCATGCCCCACCGGTCTCCTTCTCGGTCTCCTCCACCGACGGAGGTGAAATCCATCACAAACACCGAAGTGCCCACCCGTGTCATGCTCCGCCGGTTTCCTCGGTCTCCCTCGCCCGTCTTGGCCCGTAGGCCCCCTCCCTGGTGTCTCTTGGCTTCCCCGCGCCCAACCGCAGGTACTGAGCCCTCCCACCACGACAAGGTGGACACCCTCGGGGGGGATTATCATAACTCCCTGAGTTAAGGGTAATTTACCAATTATTGTGTTGGTATCCCTTACAATCGCATAAAGCAGCCAAATTAAAAAGCAGTAGAAAAGTAGTAAAGACTACCGACACTGACAAGAAGTAAAGCGACTGATAAGGACAAACCATCTTGTCTATGTCGCTCTTAAAGGTTTCTGTAAATAGTTGTCCCGTTCCCTCCTGGTATTATTATTCCCTTGTCATGTCCAGAGATACTTGGTCCATGGGCAGCCTTAAACAGTTTAATTGCCTATCTAATGAGGTTGAAAAGAGGGATACCATATGGTATTCACTTGATTAACCTTCATATTATAGTATCATATCTACATATTATATTATCTAAGGAACTGAAACTGTTTTCTCCCGGTTAAGCGGAAAGCTTTACAAAATATATTAATCGCGTTCCGTAGGTTCTAATAAAATCATTAATAATTTGTTTTTATTGCGACGTAAAGCTCGTAGCAGAAAGGCCGCCTAAATAAAATTATTTCATTTGTGTATGGGGCACGTGGGGCAACGGCATGACAAGGTATATCCATATTATGCAAATTCTGAAAACAGCTCACCCACGCCGAACTCCGGTCTTCACACCTCTAATATCGGCTACTTTGCTTTCTTTTATTGTACTTGAGACACCAATCCATCACATCTTTAGCCCCATTTTCCCTGTTAGTTCTTATAAGATGTCCTGTCCGTTCCATTTCAGTTTTTTGATTTAAAAAAATACTTATGTTCGTAACTTTCTTCTTCTTATAGTTTTGAGTCAAACCTTGTCTTATAACAAAAAATAATTAAAATAATATAACAAAAAAATGTAACATACAGTCTGACCAAAAAGAGTAGAAATTAAAAAGTGGCAATACTGTAGTGTGGTCCCTTTCTAATCAATTTAAGAAAACGGGGACGACACTACGGTATTGCCACTTTTTAATTTTTACTCTTTTTGGTCAGACTAAATCTTTTATAATCATAACTATCATAAGACACAATTTTTCTGCAACACTATTCACTCATTGTGTTTTTTTTTTTATTTCCCAGTGCACAAAAAAAATAATGAATCAAAAAAAGGAAGGCTATCAAAAGCAGCAGAAGTTGAACAACGGAGTGTGTGTGAAGTCTGTGGCTTATCAGTCCTCAACCTGAAGCAGCACTCTCGGGTGCACCAGCCCCTCAGCGAGCGAAAGACAGTGAAGTGCAAGCTCTGTCCGCGGTTGTTTTGTAAAAAGGGCGCTCTAGATGCTCATCACAAGGCACACCATTTGGGTACAAAATTGGAATGTGATATTTGTTTTAAGAGTAAGTGCCTGACAAATTACAATGTAATTCAAGTTTGATACTATAGTTAAAGGACTTAAGAAAATTATTGAGACCTGATGGATGATGCGATCCTTGTAGTAAAGGATCCCGATATAGAACGACCTTCACCGAGATGTTTATTTGATGAAATGTATTTTATATTTAATTTAATATGTCAATAAATATATTGCATATGGGTTGCCTAACAAATTTTAGTCCAGGGTATGTTTTGTTAAAAAAACAAAAAAAAAAACAAATTACATTTCACCGGTTTGATTATTAGATAAATTCATAATAAAATGATCTTAATGTTATTTAATTTTAATTCAATAATCAGACCGTTGCAAAATGCTAGTAGGTATAGATTTACCGGTTTATACCTGGCTACCCGATAGTTGTGACGGGAAAAGAATAGGCAACCTAACGTTTGTATATTGTATGGACTTCATACTTTCGATTGGTATAGAATTTATCTAATATTAATCAAACCGGTGAAATGTTAATTTTTTTTTATTATTAATTAAACTTACCCTGGACTAAAATTTGTTAGGCAACCCATATGCAATATATTTGTTGACATATTAAATTAAATATAAAATACATTTCATCAAATAAACATCTCGGTGAAGGTAGTTCTATATCGGGATCTTAGACTATTGAAAAATCCATGGATCTTTTAGTGTTTATTTCAAAAATCACTTAACGGTAAATCAGATTACGCTAAAAGTTTCGACATTATACTATTTTAATTAAACGAAAATAAAAGCATGCATTTAGAATGATTTAGCTTACTAAGTAATTTGTATGACATCATTAGATAGTATTTCCCTAGAAACTTCACGGTTTGACATTAAAAAAGTAGCTGTTATAACTTGTCATCAGGCCCGGATTTAGAGGGCCAGGGCCCCTAGGCATTTGGCATTTGGGCCCCGTCCCCTATCTCAAAATGCTTTTTAGCAAATTAAATAAGTATGGTGCAAGTCCTACTTCTTGGACTGGGGCCTGGGAGTAAATACGGCACTGCTTGTCATTTTTGTATGGTGCAGAGGTGTGGAAGCTGTCGGCGCACAAGCGGCGCATGCACGACCCGGGCGCGCTGCCGCTCGGCTGCGTGCAGTGCGGCCGCCGCTGCGAGGCGCAGTCCGAGCTCAACGTGCACATGCTCAGCCACACCAAGGTCCTCGCCTTCGAGTGCGACATCTGCCACAGGAAGTTCGGATCGAAACAAGTTATCTTAAATCACATGTAAGTATACAAGAAAATATATTCACATGTAAATCTTTTGGTATATTTAAAATTTGCCCCTTACCATACTGTATCGTCTCAAATATTGATAATAAGATCAAAGCTCAAAGAATAATTTAAATGCGTAACCTGGTGGAAGAGACCGGGTATCGAACCCGGCACCTCTGGATCACCAGTCCAGCGCGTTAACCTTTCCGCCACCCTAATAGTAAATAATTTCTTTACTTTTAAAGCTGTCTATTCCTGGAACTCCTTGCTTGTGAGCTTAATGCTTGCTAAATCTTTTGCTTCTTTTAAAACTCATATGAAAGAACATTACATTATCTATGCTTTCATTATTCTTAAGGCCAAGTTTTTTTTTTACTTCTAAAGTTGTTAATTATGTTCTGACATCTACTTTTGCTTTTACTTTTTGACATCTTCTATAATTTTAATATTATTCGGATTATTTTTAATTTTATTAATTTATGATATCAGTGTGTATTTTAATGTGTAGATTAAGTTAGGTAAGTATAATTTCAAACACAATGTATATTGTTATTAACATATATTTATAACATTTATTTATTAGTATAAATTATAATAATGTATAAAAACTTAACTTATAACAAAGAAATAGTAATAAAAATAATAATGTGTAGCAAAAAGTTATAAAACACATCTCTGCAAGTTGCAGTTTAGCTAGTGCTGCGAACTGGGAATGGCTGCTCCGTCGTCAAACCCCAACAGTTTCGCTGCAGGTTTGAATTTGTGACGTGTGCCTCGTATGCACATACTGGAGGCTCGAATTATGGCAGTGCATATCCTTGTTCTAAGCCAACCCAGTATCGTACTCAGCGATTTGTTCCAACGGTCCGAGAGGGCTTCGCCTAAGTGTTTGACGAAGGAGGCCATCTGTGGTGCGAATATGCCATCGACAGAGGTCACGAGGGGGGTGAAAGTAGCATGTTTCACTTCGCAGGCAGCAGAGTATTTTCTTTGTTTTTCAGTCTCAGCAGATTTTAGGACAGAAGTGACATGACGTGCAATGTAAGAGGGAGCGTCGGTGTCTACGACACGGATATCGAATAACGCCTCTCTCTGTGCATTCCATACGCCACGGCAGGATAAGTCACCGCGTAATCCAAGGTCACCTTCTGTGATTATAGGTTCTATTGTGATGTTGCCCCATGCTTGGTGACATAGTTCAGCAAATAGGTCTCGTATTTCGTTGTGCCGTCTTGAAATTAGCCCGCCAGTCTTGCAACAGAGAGCATGGTCGATATTAAAATGGCTGTTGCCGCATCCGTCACAAGAGGGTGGCATTGAGTTTGGGGTTCTGTAATAGCGTATTGCCAGGGCATCTCTGAATTCATGAGGAGACAAGTCGAAGTTATCTTTCTTTGTTGGTATAGCAGATAGCCAGGTGGAAGACTTTGTTTTCATTTTCGATGCGATTGATCTTTCTATAGCTCTTCGTTTGTTAGGGGATGTATATTGTTATTGAATAAATAAATCAAATCAATCAATCAATCGAACAATTACAACTAGTTCTTTCATCTTTGTGGCTTAAATTAAATGTATATAATAAATACATAATGAGATTTTTGTATGTTTGTTCCAGCCTCCGGGTGCACGAGAAACAGAAACTACACCAATGTCATTTCTGTCCCAAAGCTTATTATGTAAAATTCGAATTAAATGAACACTTACGGTAAGTATTATCAATGTTTAGCAGGTTAGACAGATCCCTACACTATATTCCCACGTAAAACACTTCGTACCTATCTTTAGGCACTGCCAAAATTGGAGTGTCGCCCTTTCATCACTTAAAATCTGAAATTAGGGTGCTTCTGGCAGTGAGACGGCCCCTACAAGCTACCGGTAGGGTAGTTATAGTTAGAGAGAAAGAACTGCCTTGTGAATCTGGCCCTTGATCCAGCCATCTAGCAAGTCTCTATGGGTGTTAGTCGCTGCATTATTATTCCTACAGCTATGTGTTAAGGCCTTCCCTGTTCTACAGGAGCCACACGAACGAGCGTCCATACAAGTGTAAGTGCGGCAAGTCTTTTGCCAAGAAGGGCTGTCTGAAGAAGCACCTGCCCAGCCACGGCGACAGGGTGTTCCAATGCCAACATTGTGCTAAGAGCTTCTTTAGACTTGAGTAAGTATTTACCAATATGATACAAGTATTCTTTATTGCACGCCTCACAATACAAACACGAAATATACACAAAAGAATACAGGTAGTAGTAAACAATACACGATCTTATCGCTAAAGAGCGATCTCTTCCCGACACCCTTTGTGTAGATGAATGAGAACTTGAATATGTTTCAAGGCTTCCGTGTTGGCCAGGAGGTTTAATGTTTCAAATTTTCGCCGAAATATAAACATTTCAATATTTTAATATTTATTTTAAATGATAGAAATTGTAATAGTTTCAGAAAAAGTGTTTTATTAATATTACTAAATTTGGTCAACTATTAAATTAGGTGAAATAAAATTATGTAAAACATTACGGACCCAAAACGAAAAGAGCGCACTCTCACCTGTGCGGCCGGTAACACTTGTATCTCCTCTGGGCTCTGGTGTTGCTGGTGTCTATGGGCGACGGTAATTAATCGCGCACCAACAGGTTTGCACAACGCGTTTGCTCGTTAGCCCCCTATGACATAAAAAAACAGGAATAAAATGTTTTCTATTGCTCAGTGGAAATGCTACCCGGGCGAGTACTATGGTTGGTTGCAGGTTACCCGTTCCTCTTGCACCATATTTGGGTCACATCGTCGTTGCGCTTACCAAAACTGATATGTGTAGGATTTTAATTAGGTAATAGAAATATTAGAAATAACACCTTATGTGCAATTACTAAGACATTAATTATATTGAAACAGCACACGGGATCGTGAACATATTAAAGAAGAAATGTTTGTTTTTTGCAGCAATCTGAAGCTCCACATGATCACCCACACGAAGGAGAAGAAGTACCCGTGCCAGTACTGCGGCGTGCGCTTCGCTCGCTCGAACCACCGCAATCGCCACGAGAACACCGTGCATCAGAAACACGCCTCGTGATGATACGACCAGACATTAGACAACAATAGTACTAGGTTGCGTACCAGGAGCAAGTGTGCTGGCAATTCTGAAAACCAGGGACTGGTTAGCCATAAACCATGGTCAACGACTATATACCCCTAGACCGCTATTCTCATACAAGAAAACGTAACTCTGAAAAAGCTCAAAATTCGGTATAAAAACTAGATGGCGCTGCTTCGTAGCCTGGAAGTGACAAAAATTGTATTTTTCACCAATATTTTAGTGATTTTTGATTTTTGAAGATCAAACGCGTTACTGCTTCATTTTAATACGATAATATAACTTAAATACACAATTTTTAAGGATTATATTTTTTAGTCTTCAACAACGTGGTTTGATCGTATTAAAATAGATGGCACTACCTCTGGATAGCTCAAGGTTGCTTGCGGGCTCGCCAATTTTTGCTACACAAAATAGCTAGATGGCGTTGGTGAACTGGTGTAATGTGGACAAAATAAATTACGCCCGAATTGACAAGTGACATTTCCCACTAACAAACAGTAACGTAATATTTGTTAGATAAGTTTTGTACAGTCAAGGAATTTCATTTCCTACCCATTTCGTTAAAATGTCGTTAGACATTCGCAATGCATTAAGGCCGAAAATTATATTTCAATAATAGTATTGAAATGTCAATATTATTATTTGTCACTTAATTTTACAAAAAACCTCCTCGCGAAAGGTTATCATTTGCTTTTAATTTCTAATTAGGAACATATGTCAGTGTCAATCGAGAAAATCGTAAAATAATTTTCAGCAACGTTATTAATTTGAAAAATAAAATGCTTGCCGCTAACCGTGAACTATTAAAAGATAATGATAATGACTGAACACAATGAAGAGCTCAAAGAGTGGAGTTACACCAGGAAGGAATACGGATTTATGAGATCACACGTCGGTTAAATGCTAGCAGGGACACAGTTTGACGTTGGGTACGGCGATATAATGCTGAAGGAAACCTTATTGATCTACTGCAAAGCAAAGTAACCATTGCATCGTCCGCTTGCCATGGCCCAAGACTAACGCCGACGACAAAATGGCTTTACGCCAACGGGACGATTTGCGGAAATGTTTGACATTTACCCTAGAACAATTAGGAATTGCCTACATGCAGGCGGCCTGCGAAAATATATTCGTTCGTTTTGTTTTTGTTAAAAGTAATATAAAGAAAACGTTTATAAAATTGTGGTTTTATTGAATGATCACTGTCGTTAGTTCTGTTAGTTTTTGTATAGATAAATTTCGGGTGCCTGTCGTATCGCATAACGTTTTTTGTCCTAAAAATGTTTGGCATACTGTTGAATGGCATACTACTCGTTTGTCCTAATAATTTCTGCGCATACTCTCTTAAAGTCCTAAATCAAGTTTGTCCTAATATTGATAACTCTAAAATCTAATTACCTAAAGCATAATATTCCTAACATGAATTGCCCTAAGAATTATTTTGCCTATTATCAAATTGGCTAAAATTACAGCACCTAAAATAAACTATGGTAGGCGTGAAGTCAGAAACGTTACGTATTCTACCTTCAGGCAGGTCAGATTTTGGTTAGGATAGGTACGACGACGAGCGAAGCGAGGAGGAGTGTTAGGTAGAACTGTGACCCTTTGAAAACTGCAAGTTGCATTAGATAATCCTTCACATTTATTTGTGAACTTTGTAAGGGTACCTAAAGAGGGAAGAAATAAAACTCATTGATTTCATTTTACTTTTTACTTAAAAATAATAATTAAAATCAATCTACGAAAACACAACTTCCATTATTCGGTATAATTGGAATACGTGGTGTAAGTACACTTTGTTCCTTGGCTTCTCCCGTTAAAATGGTTAAAATCGTGCCCTTTACGATGTGCCTATTTCCCGAATTAGGTGCATAATTGACAGACAATTCGGGCATTGTCGTGTATCCGAGTCTAAGATCCGAGTAATACAAAAACTTTATGCTCTAATACTGTACTCGGCGGTAAATAATTATTGCCCATCGGTCTTTAGAAAGAGACAATTCAACAATTGGCTGTTTACGACGATTTCCTAACACTGGTGACCATCCATCAATCATCGTTTAAAATTAAGAGGAACGAACGTATTTCACGTTTATAATATTATTAGGATTATTTATATAATGTTGATTATACTATCTTTGCATACTCAGTTATTACTTTATTTTTATTCACTTACCAAGCGGGGGTACATAGTCCAAGCTCGTACTATTTTCAGATGATGTGCGTATCGAAACGTGATACCTACCTGAAGGGCTACTCCGATGTTGGAAATTTTACTGTCGTATAGTGCTATTCCATTCACTAAAATATTCTTTGACAGATGATCGAGAAGGATGGCGCTATTCGACAGTCAAATTTTGAACATCGGGGTAGCCCTTCTGGCATCACTGGTTTGACATGTCTTGCCAGATGGGTGTGTGATGTCGTCAAATCAAATGTCATTGTTTCAAATTTGTAAAATTGTATGTATTTTATTCTTGAAATTACGCGATTAATCGAATTTTGCGGTTACGTGTTTCCATATCAGAATTTATTGTTTTTTTACAAAGAATAGTTTGGTATGCGTTTCGTGAAGGTCTATCGTAGGCCCAGACAAAAATATTATTATATTGATTAGTTTACGTCAAAACGATGACATGTAGGGAATTGTTGCAACTACAATGATTTGCTCTCCATACAAATTTTAATCCCGTTTTTCGTCCCTAAATGGGATAAAACTTGATATAAATGATAGCCTATGTCCTATTCTGATATATAAGGTACATAACTGGAAAGTTTCATCATAATACGTCCAGTAGTTTTTGAGATTAAGTGAAACGTACATACATACATCCATCCAAACTTTCACGTTTATAATATTATTAGGATTAGGATTAGGATGTAAGTAATTTTTATGTTTAAATAAAACATACACAAATAGTGAAATGAGACGAAACGAAACGTAGTAAACAAACATCGCACCTAACGTCATCTATTCACTTTTTACTGTATCACTTGGAAGTTGGAATGTCGTTGAACGCTTGACGACTGTGTTACTTCACGCTTGCGCGTACCGTACGGTAGGAATTGAAAAATGACGACTTTTGAATGAATTGAGACCCTTAGCGGCATCTAGCGACGTAGAACGATAGTAACTAACGGAGTACGGTGCGTAGTATGAAGAATAGCAGTCTAGGGGTATATAGTCTTTGACCATGGTCTTGAAATAAATTAAAAAAAAGAGCTAACCAGTCCAGAAGTTCCCTAAGCCCTCTAAAGATGCGCGACGCGAACCGAAAACCCTGGGGTGTAAGCGTTCTTTCCCAAATGTAAAAATAATACTTATTCTGTATTTACGGTCCCATCTTTGTAATTTAAAGATTATGTTGGGTTGGTGTTAATTGTTAATTACAATATCAGTATAAATAAATATGTCTATATGACTAAACTGAAAATAAATGATGTTATTCAAACTACTATTTTACTACAGTCCGACCAAAAAAAGTAGAAATTAAAAAGTGGCAATACTGTAGTGTCGTCCCTGTTTTCTTATATTGATTAGAAAGGAAGGACACTAAAGTATTGCCACTTTTTAATTTCTACTCTTTTTGGCCGGACTGTACAGTTTGATTTTTCTCCGATTTACATGTTGGTATGAGTTTGCCACGTAAACTCTTTCTATTGGCTAATATGATAGACCGAGAGTACCGCCTCTTAAGCCTAGCCCCATACTTTCCATAGGTTTCCGCAGCGAAGTGCTATCACTAGGGGTCGGACTTTCTTTCGCACGGTAAGACTAATGGAGAACTATGGAGCCGTTATTAACATTAAAATACAATTCATACTCATAAGTGTAGCCTATCTCTCATATTCGCCCAACCTTGGCCAACTTCGCGAGTAGTGTTGCAGGGTAGTTATTATATTCTCTTTGGCGATTCGTTGAATGAAAACGAAACGCAAACGCTTTCTGTTCTGATGCTGTCAAAATTACGTTATAATAGTCTGTGCTGTCAAATCAAATCGGTAAACAATGTGAATGTGATGTTCTTTTCTACAATTTCTACTCGAGCGAGAAATTACGAATATTAGCGCATATTTTCTTATAGATCGGTCAGAGTACGTAATCTGACATCGGTTATAGTTTCATAAAATGGACGTATGCAGGACCTGCCTAAAAACTCCTGCCAATAAGGATATTTCACAACTTGAGAAAGCCGTAAATGAGGACAATAAAAACTGCGTTGATATCATGATGTTTTGCTTAGATATTACAGTAAGTATTGATCTATGAGTATTTTAAAAACATATTAATAACTATTACACTAATGTTTTATGATCGCAGGTTACACTAAACTCGAAAATTACTACGAATCTATGTAACACCTGCTATAGAAAAATCATATCATTCTATAAGTTTAAGGCTCTTTCCTTAAAAAATGAGAACTATTTGAATTCACTCTACCCGGCGGAAACGTTAGTAGACCAAGAGATATCTGTGTATGTGGACGAAAATGGAATCAAACATGAGAACTCATTAGATCCTGATGAATTTGGCCCCAGTATAGCTGAAGATAGCTACATACATGTTAAAGAGGAATTAGACGTCAAGTATGAATGCACAGAAGACAGAGAGTCTGACAAAGAGCTACAGAGTTTGGAAGATGAAAATAAATTTGGAGATATTAAAGATGAAACCAAAGAAGATGGTAATAAAAAACACTAAGATCATCTGGAATAGACGTAGTGTTGATATGCATGCTCATTGTGATCATATTCTTATTTTCTAGCACCAGCGCCCAAAAAAAGAAACTACTTCAGAAAAATAAAGACATCAAAAAGAGCAAAAGTTAAACCGAAAAGGCAAATGTGTGAGGAGTGTGGTAAATCAGTCCTCAACCTGAAGGAGCACTCGGCCGTCCACCAGCCTACGAGCGAGCGACACGTGTTCCAGTGCCCGGCCTGTCCTAAGCGGTTTACTAGTTACAGTGGACAGCGAGCACATCACAAGTTCAAGCATTTGGGCTTCTTGTATGAGTGTGATGTTTGTCATAAAAGTAAGTGTTGACAATAATGTGGCTAGAATACTATGAAGCATAATGAAGGTAAAATGGAGTGAGTCACTATAAATTAAGTCATAATCCAAATAGGCTAATTTATTTATTTATTTAAGCGGTTTGAGCCTTATATCAGATAAATAGAAATACATCATATTTTATATTATACGGTAACCAAGTCTGTGTGCCTTTGGGCAAAGGCCACCCCCATTCCTCTCTACTCCTACCTCCCTGGTCCATATCCACTGGTGTATGACAAGGACGAGTGGAGAATAGGCTAATTGACTTATGTTAAACTATATTAAACTGATGTTTATTTCGTATAGTATTTTGCATAGGAAACCTAATTATATATTTTTCTTTTATGAAAGTAGATGTCTGAAAAAAAAAAAAAAAAATGGTTTTTATTCTGTATTTTGAAATGCTTGAAATAAGGCAATGATAGGATGGCATATGACGGTCGAATTTTGAACATCGGAGTAGCCCTGTTTTATTTACTTGGTATCACGCCACAGATATGCTAAAGGCAAAAATAGAGTTCTAATGTTCATCTGTTCATGAAAATTCATATTAAATTAATAAAAATTTAGTTTGTAGCTGTCACAAAAATACATTGGTTTTAGAGCTAGTAAGATCATTATTAACCATTTCAAAAATGGGTCAACTAGCCTATTGTGTGTCGATATAATTTATAAAAGTATCTTGACATAATCGCATGCTGCCTAATGTTTTCAGATATACCGAGAAAATCCTAACGCAAATTATTGATTTTCTAATTATTATAACTCCCGGTTTAGGAGTCCTAGCACATGTGCTGGGCAGGAATCACGATGACAGAACTGCTTATTCACATCTACCTCACAATATCATATAATCATGATCACTACCCTCATTGTCTATATATAAAATACCTCCCCACTAAGAGAGTTCACAAATTCGTAAAGTTCACTTACACTATTAGTCTTAACACTACACTAATAATCACTAACCTAACATGCCTAATTTATATATATGTACTTGTGGGCTTATTCACTCTCTGACTCTACATCTCTATCGTCTGATAGATCTAGGTCACTGCTAGTTTCAGCGAGGGCTATTTGTTTAGACTCGGGTGATTCGGGAGGCGTGTCTGGTCTTGGACGTTTCTGGCTGCTGGTTGCTGCGGCATCTTGTGAGTTTGGATGTATACTAATGTCCTGTGGTCCTGACACTCCAATTATGTCAGCCCAACGCCGAGGAGATGGTATTGACATTCTAGTGTCATCCTCACTATCATAACCAACTGTTATTGTCGTATCTTCTAACACAGTGGGAGTCGCTGGAACCGGTTGCAGTTCCTCTGGAACCGACTGCCGTTCCTCCTCCCCGCAACTAAGCATTTGATTGATGTGTCGCATTAACAGTTTGCCATTCCATTTAACCAAATACCTACAGGTGCCCACTCGTTTTTCTATGATTCCTTTCAACCAGCGTGGTTCTCCACAATAGTTTTTTACATAAACCGTTTGGCCCACATTAAATTCCCTGCTTTTTATACTGTTTTTGTCGATCATTTCATCTTTTTCTGTGAATCTGGAGGAAAGTGGGTTCAGCTTATCCAACTTCGTTCTGAAGCATCTGTTGTTTTGTTTAGGAGTTCAGCTGGTGTCCTATCGTTGACACTGTTTGGTGTGGTACGTAATCCATATAATATACCTGGTAATCTTACCTCCCACGGCCCTGACGTAATTTTTTTTAACTTAGACTTCACGGTTTGTACCGTCCTTTCAGCTTGGCAGGAATCACGATGACAGAACTGCTTATTCACATCTACCTCACAATATCATATAATCATGATCACTACCCTCATTGTCTATATACGAGTATAACACTAATTAAAAAACTAGGTCTGAAATTTTTACACACAGTTATGGCACCATTGACAAAACAAATATAGGCTATGTAGTAGACCCTAAAGTTTAAGAATAAATTGTGACATGGTTGTGCTGTGCACCAGCACATATTTTTATTTCTTTTGTGTCAGAGGTGGCAAGTCTGTGGAACCACAAGTTGCGCGCGCACAACCCGGCCGCGCTGCGGTTCGTGTGCGTGCTGTGCGACCGCCGCTGCATCGCGCAGTCCGAGCTAGACCTGCACATGACCATCCACACAAAGGTTCACGCCTTTGAGTGTGACATCTGTCATAAAAAGTTCCAGTCGAAGGACCGCATCACGCGTCATATGTGAGTTTAAAGTCTAGAATAGAAAATTAAAAAAAAAAAGAATTTAAACCATTGATATTAAGCACAAAGAAAAAATTGTAACTCTAACCTGGTGGAAGAGACCGAGAATTGAACCAGCTACCTCTGAATTACCAGTCCACCATGTTAATGTCTCCACTAACTTATCAAATCAGAGTGATCCGTGTATTTCTCAGGCCCTTCCGTCTATAACCGGTTGCCTGATACGGTAAGAAAAGAAATGCAGCTTCCGTTCGATGTTTTAAAGGAACTTTGAAAAAATGGTTCCACGAGAATAACTTTTCTATAATTTGGAAGGTTTTTATAATTTACCCTTTATGTTGTAAATGTAATAGTGTTTAATTGTAATATTTGTGACCTATAATCACCTGTTACCTGTTATCAATAAATAATTTCATTTCATTTCTACCCTAACCCCTTTCTAATTGATCCTTGTGTTTGTGTGTCGATCTTTGCATTGTTAATTTGAAAGGCTTGACACCAGAGCTAGCTCTATGTGAATACGTTAATATTCACATCTTACCGCACTACTTTACAGCAGGGAATGAGAATAAGTTACTTTATATTTAAAAAAAATGCCCAATTTAAAATAGCAATCTTATGTGATGAAATCTCGATAAAACCTTGTTTCTATTATTATGATGATAATTTATGTTTCTTCCAGACGTCAAGTCCACGAAAAAGTAAAGGTGTATCAATGCCACGTGTGTTCAAAGGGTTTCTTCCGAAAGGACAATTTAACTAAACATGCACTGTAAGTACTATTAGGAATATAAATATCTGCTTTTAGATTTTAATCACTTCTGATTAAATTATGAAATAATACGATCTAATCTCAAATATCTCATTATAACTAATAATAATAATTAACATCAACCTTTTAAAGTACCTCCGACACAGTATGGGGCTACTCGTTAAATATTAACAAGTATTTAATATTGTCCGGCATGTCCACATTCATGTTTGCTTCTTGACCTGAGGTATGTGACGCTTCCTTTTGGTCATCAAATATTTGAGTAGCCTCGAGACGAAAGAAGAAGAAATATTAAGACGTTAACATTCGCTCAGCACACGAAAACATACCACGGCCCCACTCACGAGTCCAATAAATTGGATCATTGTGTTCACACTTGTAAATGAAGTGCATTTGTTGCGTGGTACGTATGTGTATGTATGTATATATAATTATTGTTCTGCAGAACTCATTCGAAAGAGCGCCCCTATGAGTGCGACGATTGCGGCAAGACGTTCAAGAGCAAGGACAACCTCAAGAAGCACCAGCCCATCCACGGCGACGTCAAGACATTCCGCTGCCAGCTGTGCGACAAGAGCTTTGCGAAACAGAAGTAAGTATGACCTGACCCCTGTCCAATGTCTTTCAACTCTCTTTTTTTTTTTACTTCAAATTTACTTGACTTTCTTAAATAGTTGTGTATCGTTTCAAATGTAACGTAATAGTTAGCATTCAATGTCGTGCTAAATTATCAATGCAACAGCAAAAATTATTGCTGGAATCGACACGCAGTTCCTCTGCTGCGCATCTGGGTAGAGCGAGCCCGTTCGTGATATGACGAATCACACCGTTTGCAGTGATACTCAAGACCGTGAACGTGTTAACGAAGCAATGAACTCTAAAAAGATCTTTATTGTTGCAGCTACCTGAATGCGCACATGATCAGCCACACGAAGGAGAAGAAGCACCCGTGCCAGTTCTGCGGCGTGCGCTTCGGCCGCTCCGACCACCGCCGCCGCCACGAGTACACCGCGCACCAGAAGCACGCCGCCGCCTCGTGACCGCGCCGCCCAAGTAGGCGCAAGTTCATAGATCTACTTTAGCTTTAGGGCTCACGTGCTCAGATCAGGGGCTACGAAAAACCATAGACATTATTTTTACTTTCCAAGAGGAATAAGTAATCAGGCGCGAATAGGAGGGTGCAAAGAAGTGAATTGCTGGCCCTAACTTAAGAAGAAACCACCAGCTACGCCTCAAAATCTCAAGGTTATACCTAATTTTAAATTATACATGTATTTTGTTAAGGATTGAGATTTCAATTGAGAGAATATGAATATGTAATATACTTAATAAATTATGTATATTTGTTAACATGTTGTATTTTTTTTATATTCTAACTTACTCCTCGTATGCTTAGGCACGGATCTACTCGAAGCACGGCGGATCCATGCGGGACGTTCGAGGCTTACGTAAACATATCAGTTAGTTTCAACTGTATTATTTATTTATTCGAAACAGTATTATAATTATAATAAACAAATACGTTTCATAGCAGTATTATAATTATAATAAACAAATACGTTTCATAGCAGTTCCATGCATAATTAAGCATAAGTAGAGCTATTTACAATAAATGTATGACAATGATAATCCTTAGTTTGGTATCTATATATATAAAAGAAAGTCGTGTTAGTTACACTATTTATAATTATAACTCAAGAACGGCTGAACTGATTTGGCTGAAAATTGGTGGGAAGGTAGCTTAGAACCAGGAGAAGGACATAGGATACTTTTTCTTTTCTTTCTTATTTTTCTCTACATAGGTATAGAAGTAACAAATTCTTATTCAAATTATCTGTACAGACACTTAATCATAACAAAGGAGTAATGGTTTGTCTTGCAATGGTCTTGCATGATAACTTGATAATACGTTAAAACAGAATACGATAGTTGTGACAGAAGACGCTGGCTTGAATGAAAACGAAACGCTTTATCTGTCACTGTCAAACTGCAAACAAAAACAGTAAAAAGACAGGAAAAAATTGTGATGTGATGTTGATATTGATATATATTCTCTACTTACTTACTCGAGCGATGGATATAGAATACTAGCGTTTGTTTTCTTAATGTCGGTTAGGGAATTGAATTCTAACATTATGACCACCTGCAGAACCTGCCTCAAAACTCCAGCCGATAAGAATATCTCACAATTGGAGATAGCCGTCAATGAGGACAATAAAAAATGCGTTGATATCATGATGTTTTGTTTAGATATTACAGTAAGTATGGATATACGAGTATGTAAAAGCATCTTTTTAATATATATGATAAAAACATTACATTTTTAAAATATTTATTATAGGTTACGGCAAACCCGAAAATTACTACGAATCTATGTAAGAACTGCTATAGAAAAATCATATCGTTCTATAAGTTTAAGGCACTCTCTTTAAAAAATGATGATTATTTGAAATCACTTTACCCGTCTGCAACATTGGAAGACCAAGGGATATCTGTGTATGTGGATGAAAATGGAATGAAAGATGATAAGTTAGATCCCCATAAACGTGGCCCGAATATCTGCACAGATATTAAAGAAGAATTAGATGTGAAGTATGAAGACATAGAATACATAGAGTCTGATAATGAGCTGCAGAGATTGGAAGAAGAAAATAGATTAAGAGAATTTAAAGATGAATCCAAAGAAAATGGTAAACAGTAAAACTTAACAATATCATCTTATGTAATATATAATATGTGAATATGGTATATGGCATGTACTTCTGTTCATTTGTTATGATCATCTCATAATGTTCTAGCACCAGAAGATAAAACAAGAAACCCTTCCAAAAAAATCAAGCCATCAAATGTAGCAAAATTTAAACCGAAGCCAAAAATTTGTGAGGAATGTGGAAAATCAGTTCTTCACCTCAAGCTTCACTCTGTTGTCCACCTGCCCAAGAGTCAGAGACAGATGCTGCAGTGCAAGGCCTGTCCCAAGCTGTTCAGCTCCAATCGTGGGCGGCTGGAACATTACAGGATCCAGCATTTGGGCTTCAAGTTTGAATGTGACATTTGTCATAAAAGTAAGTGTTGACTTGTTTTTGTGTGACAATAATGGTTTTAACCTCTCGTATGTGTCTGATAAGGATCCTGATCACATATTTAGGCCGTCTTTATGTATTTTTTTACAGATATTTTTTTTTACTCATTGTAGCTCAAATGAGGCTTGATTGCGTGTTTTTTTTTAAATCGCACATTCAAAGGGTTAATAGTTGTTAACCAAATTTAAGTTATTCTAAAAAAAAAATTTATTTTATATAAATATTCACATAGAGGTAGCTAAGTTTTTCAAATAAACAATGCATAGATCGGCACACAAAGCACAAGAAAAAATTCGAAAGGTTATCTGATCATTAGAGTGGTGGAAAGGTTAATACGCTGGACCGGAAATCCAGAGGTACCAGGTTCGATTGCCGGTCTCTTCCGCCAGGTTAAGCATTTAAATTTTTCTTTGAGCTTTGATCTTTGTATCAATGGTTTAGATTAGACTTATGAACTTACTCACCGGCAGAGGTGGCGTGTCTGTCGGCCCACAAGGTGCGCGTGCACTTCCCCGACCTGCAGAAGTTCGGCTGCGTGCTGTGCGAGCGCCGCTTCCACTCGCAGCACAAGCTGGACCTGCACATGAGGATCCACACCAAGGTGCGCCCCTTCGAGTGCGACCTCTGTCACAAGAAGTTCCGCGCTAAGGACCGCATGTCGCGGCATATGTAAGTGTTAAGGCTTATCTGGTCAAAAATGCTGATTGTTTTAGACATTTTTCTCTATGATCAGACTTGTTTCTTAACATGTTATCCATGTTACTGTTACATGGCCATTGCGATTTATTGGTAGGTATATATTTGAATTTTTCATTGATATTTTTGTCTCAAACTAATCGAAATTGACGAAATTCACGCAAGAAACTGTTTATTCTACTTATTTTCGACTGCACTCGTTGTTATTATTATAATTAACTAACCACTGTTTTACCTGCTCCTCCAACAGGATAACCACATTTTTTCGGGATAAAAAGTAGCCTATGTTTTCATCCAGGGTGTCAGCTACCTCCATACCAAATTTTATCATAGTTGGTTCAGCCGCTTTATCGTAGAATCAAGAATAATGAACAACAAAGAACAAACAAACACACGCATAAACTTTCGCATTCACTGCCAGCGACGCATATATGCAAGTTTGTTCCTAGGCCACGCCCCTTGACAGTGAATGTGTTATGATATTACTGTGATTTTATTTATTTGGTTCCAGCCGGCAAGTCCATCTAAAAGAAAAGTCGCATCAGTGTCATTTGTGTCCAAAAAGTTTCTTCGAAAACTTCTTTTTAGACGAACACATTCGGTAAGTACTACAAATGTCTGCTGAAGGCATTTTAAGCTTAAGATCCCCACGCCATTTTCATAGCAATGCTTTAATATTTGCTGTCACTATGTCAGATAATTTCATAATCTTATGAATACTTTCGTGAGACATCTCTTACAACTGTCATAAATTGTCAGGAGCGGCCCGACCGACATGTTTCGTACTCGTATGGAGTTGCACTGTGCGAATGTGTTATGTTGATTATCGTTGCCCCTTCCCCCGCGACACCCCGCGCGCCTATTCGTCTCATGATGACTAGGAGTGGATATATTTCTATGTGCCGATAGAAATATTACAAATTTGCGCAACTTTCCACTCGGAAATTTCAAATATTTCCATCGCACCTAGAAAATTGCGATTTATCATATCATCTTACGATATGTATACCACGGAACTTGTAATATGTCAAGATATATTAAAAAATACGAAACGGGTTTATTCATGTCGTAGAAGTTGAACATTGCTCGACATGTTTCCAATCGGTACGCATATTCATAATCAGGAACCCTAAAAAAGGTCTCCGTTCTGCAGGACCCAGCACATGAAGGAGCGGCCGTACGAGTGCGGCGACTGCGGCAAGTTCTACGCCACGAAGGACTCGCTCAAGCAGCACCAGCTGCTGCACAGCGGGGTGAAGGCGTTCCGCTGCCAGCTGTGCGACAAGAGCTTCGCGATACAGACGTGAGTGACCAGCTGCTGCACAGCGGGGTGAAGGCGTTCCGCTGCCAGCTGTGCGACAAGAGCTTCGCGATACAGACGTGAGTGACCAGCTGCTGCACAGCGGGTTGAAGGCGTTCCGCTGCCAGCTGTGCGACAAGAGCTTCGCGATACAGACGTGAGTGACCAGCTGCTGCACAGCGGGTTGAAGGCGTTCCGCTGCCAGCTGTGCGACAAGAGCTTCGCGATACAGACGTGAGTGACCAGCTGCTGCACAGCGGGGTGAAGGCGTTCCGCTGCCAGCTGTGCGACAAGAGCTTCGCGATACAGACGTGAGTCACCAGCTGCTGCACAGCGGGGTGAAGGCGTTCCGCTGCCAGCTGTGCGACAAGAGCTTCGCGATACAGACGTGAGTGACCAGCTGCTGCACAGCGGGGTGAAGGCGTTCCGCTGCCAGCTGTGCGACAAGAGCTTCGCGATACAGACGTGAGTGACCAGCTGCTGCACAGCGGGGTGAAGGCGTTCCGCTGCCAGCTGTGCGACAAGAGCTTCGCGATACAGACGTGAGTGACCAGCTGCTGCACAGCGGGGTGAAGGCGTTCCGCTGCCAGCTGTGCGACAAGAGCTTCGCGATACAGACGTGAGTGACCAGCTGCTGCACAGCGGGGTGAAGGCGTTCCGCTGCCAGCTGTGCGACAAGAGCTTCGCGATACAGACGTGAGTGACCAGCTGCTGCACAGCGGGGTGAAGGCGTTCCGCTGCCAGCTGTGCGACAAGAGCTTCGCGATACAGACGTGAGTGACCAGCTGCTGCACAGCGGGGTGAAGGCGTTCCGCTGCCAGCTGTGCGACAAGAGCTTCGCGATACAGACGTGAGTGACCAGCTGCTGCACAGCGGGGTGAAGGCGTTCCGCTGCCAGCTGTGCGACAAGAGCTTCGCGATACAGACGTGAGTGACCAGCTGCTGCACAGCGGGGTGAAGGCGTTCCGCTGCCAGCTGTGCGACAAGAGCTTCGCGATACAGACGTGAGTCACCAGCTGCTGCACAGCGGGGTGAAGGCGTTCCGCTGCCAGCTGTGCGACAAGAGCTTCGCGATACAGACGTGAGTGACCAGCTGCTGCACAGCGGGGTGAAGGCGTTCCGCTGCCAGCTGTGCGACAAGAGCTTCGCGATACAGACGTGAGTGACCAGCTGCTGCACAGCGGGGTGAAGGCGTTCCGCTGCCAGCTGTGCGACAAGAGCTTCGCGATACAGACGTGAGTGACCAGCTGCTGCACAGCGGGGTGAAGGCGTTCCGCTGCCAGCTGTGCGACAAGAGCTTCGCGATACAGACGTGAGTGACCAGCTGCTGCACAGCGGGGTGAAGGCGTTCCGCTGCCAGCTGTGCGACAAGAGCTTCGCGATACAGACGTGAGTGACCAGCTGCTGCACAGCGGGTTGAAGGCGTTCCGCTGCCAGCTGTGCGACAAGAGCTTCGCGATACAGACGTGAGTGACCAGCTACTGCACAGCGGGGTGAAGGCGTTCCGCTGCCAGCTGTGCGACAAGAGCTTCGCGATACAGACGTGAGTGACCAGCTGCTGCACAGCGGGTTGAAGGCGTTCCGCTGCCAGCTGTGCGACAAGAGCTTCGCGATACAGACGTGAGTGACCAGCTGCTGCACAGCGGGTTGAAGGCGTTCCGCTGCCAGCTGTGCGACAAGAGCTTCGCGATACAGACGTGAGTGACCAGCTACTGCACAGCGGGGTGAAGGCGTTCCGCTGCCAGCTGTGCGACAAGAGCTTCGCGATACAGACGTGAGTGACCAGCTGCTGCACAGCGGGGTGAAGGCGTTCCGCTGCCAGCTGTGCGACAAGAGCTTCGCGATACAGACGTGAGTGACCAGCTACTGCACAGCGGGGTGAAGGCGTTCCGCTGCCAGCTGTGCGACAAGAGCTTCGCGATACAGACGTGAGTGACCAGCTGCTGCACAGCGGGGTGAAGGCGTTCCGCTGCCAGCTGTGCGACAAGAGCTTCGCGATACAGACGTGAGTGACCAGCTGTTGCACAGCGGGGTGAAGGCGTTCCGCTGCCAGCTGTGCGACAAGAGCTTCGCGATACAGACGTGAGTGACCAGCTGAGTGAGGTACAGCCTAGCGAGCGTTCGGCCCAGGGATACTGGCGCTACATACAGCTTTCATATGGCAATAACATACATACGTCATATATTTGCATTTTGCGAAGCCCCTTGGCTTCTAAACGGGCCGTGATTTGTTGCAATTTGTGGCCGGCCATTATTTGCATCTTGCTTTAGCGTAGGGTGTCAGAGAGTGACGGCCATAGTTGCCGGCCACAAATTGCAGTAAAATATGGGCCGTTTAGAAGCCCCATTATTAAACGTCAATAACTATTTGTCAAGGATTTGTCATTCACTAAATTCAAAATATTGTTTACCGGAATGCTGCTCAATCCTTCTTCTTCTTGTGAAGTAAATACTGAGTTTTGGCTTTAAAATAAAAAAAAAAACTTGAAGAGTGCAGAACATTTAGTCCCGTTACCTCTTTGTGTGTAATCAGTGACATTCACTGACTTTCAACGTCAGTTACCAAAAAATTGTCGTTGCCAGTAAAATAAACTATTACCACTAAAAATCCGCGATATGGCGCGGGTTGTACGACCCCCTGTTGGGCTATAAGAGCGTACCACAGGTAAGTACTGTGGCTGCACAACTGCATGGCCAATTTATTAATGAATTTATGCAATTCTGAAGAATGCCTTTGAACGTCAAGATTATTTTTCTAGCGATTATCAATAGTTAATCCCAGACGTAACGTCGTTAGCAAAAGTACATTATGCACTGAGTAATCAAATCACATAATTAACTAACTTTGTACGTATAATCTTGCCTTATGGCCCCTATCCTATATAATATAATAATAAATTGTTGGGAACGATAGTGTTCTCTTTTTAACTTTTATAGAAAAGAGGGGTGTTATAAGTTTAGCATGTGTATTTATCTGTAGCATCGCAGCTCCTAAACAGATGAATTGAATGTTGAAAAAATACCACACGCAAATTGATTCGTAGGTACGTTTAGGAACTAAGATTAATATTCCTTTTTTTCGTCTTGGGTAAAAAATAAGCCCTGAAAAACGTTGTTTGCAGCTACCTAACGAACCACATGATCACGCACACGAAGGAGAAGAACTACCCGTGCCAGTTCTGCGGCGCGCGCTTCACGCGGCCGCACGCGCGCACGCGCCACGAGAGGAACGTGCACCAGAAACACAACGCCGCGTGACCACTAACAAAGTGTCTACAGTTCAACGTACATTATGCAGATTATGCTATAACCACAAAACAGATAGGTACAGAAATCAATCTACATTACCTCCAAGCGCGCTCGAGCAAACGCACACATAGACATAGACATTGCTCACGGACACGATATCTCGGACCAGTTCGGACCAGTGCGAGCGCGAGTGCCATCCGCTTGACGTGTCCGTGAGCAATGTCTATGTGTGCGTTTGCTCGAGCGCGCTTGTATGTAGATTGATTTTCTGTACCTAAGATCTGTTTTGTGCTATAACGCAGTGTATTAAGGATTACTTTGAATAAATTTTCTGTGAATTAAATTAAACGTTTTCTTAATAGACCCTAAGCAGCGGACTCCATGTTTCTTAAAATTTCCTCAAATATCTTTTTCGTAAGTTTATAACTATTCGACACGACATCGCTTCTTGATACGTTACGACATCGTGTCGTGGAAATATTGTCAAAAATCAACTTCATAATTTCATGTAATAAGAGACAAAATTAAAAAACAATTTAGCCCTTAGCGGGATCGGGAGAATGAAAGTAGGTACAATAGTTCTAAAATATATTTAACACTGAAAATCGTAATAAAGTACGCAGTTTGTCACACGCGTGTTTCTAAATCAAGCACAAATCACAAAAGTTTACCTGTATTATAAAAAATACAAAATGAAAGGGCAGAGGGCAAGTGACTGCCCGGTCCTCAAAAGTCTTTCTAAAATATCCTAGGCCCATACATGAAGTTAAGTATACTGTCCTTTGCAAAGTATACAATAATATAAAAGTAAATCACTAATTCATATGAGACCTTTTGAGCTCTCAGCATGCTTGCAGAAAATTTTGCCCCAGACGACAAGTACTAAACCAAATGTATTGGCACTCTATGTCGGCAAATGGCGTGGTGGCATCCGTGGCATCTGGGCTACAGTTTTCCGTTGTCATAAATATATAATAAGCAGCACATAAATGTGCATAAGCGTTTATATCTACAGCCCTGATAGAACTAATTCAATTTGAATAAACCTGCGTGCTACTTGGGCTACGTACTTGTCATTGTTCTATTTAACCTCAAGTTGTTCTACATAAACGCCGTTTATTTATGAAGGCATTCCCATTAGGGTTAAGGGGAGAGTGGTTTCTCGGCCACGTTCTCGTCGGCGGGGGGCGCGGCGGCGCACGTCTCGAACAGCGCGGGGCACTCCGGCTCGAAGATGTCCAGCGTGTTCATGACGCCCTCCAGCTTCTCCTCGAGGCACGGGTACTCGCGGTTGAGAGTGGACACGATGTTTCTACAAGATATCATTTGGTAAGTGATTATGATGATGATGGTTCAATTACCACATTAAGTTTTCAGAGGTTTACTCAATATTTTTTCTGACAGTAACAAGTTATTTGGATTCAGAATCTACCATTCAGTAGCTTATTTTTACGGGTGCGTAACGATGGCTATAACAACTTTTGATATAATTTCAGTCGGTATAACGCTCATTTGATATAATTATTGAATGATATAACAACACTTCATATATCAACATTTGATATAATTATTGTTTCATATACTGATCATTTTATCGAATAACATTTAATATAACATTCTTTAGGTATAATGCATATTTCGTCTAATGAATTTATGGTATCATCATCATCCTCCTAGCCTTTGTCCCATTTTTTGAGAATAAATTCTCAATCGGGGTCGGCTACCTAAATCCCAAGATGTGGCGTAGGCACTAGTTTAGTAGGTAATGAATTTATGGTATAACGTTTATTTTATCTAACGTTCAAATGGCATAACGTATAGGGTATAGAGAAATAGGGGGGCGGGGGGTGGAGCCCCCACAGGGGGGCTCGGGGGCGAAGCCCCCCGCATTAAAAAAAAACTTAAACCAAAAGTTCACTTAGAAACGTAGGTTAGGTTAGGTTAGGATAGAAAAAAAGGGAAAAAAGAGGAAAAAGAGGCAAAAAAAAAAGTTTGAACTGCATCCCCCAGAAAAAATGGACTGCTACCAGAAAAATAGGTTAGGTACGAGCACTACACAAATGTTGTTATACCAAATGAACATTATACCATATGATGGTTAAAGGAAATAAGTGTTATACCAAATGATAAGCATACGAAATAAAAATAGATATTTTGAAATTATACCAAACGTTTATTATATCAAATGAGTCATTATACCATATGAAATTATATCAAATGTTGTTATATCAAACATACTTATACCATTTATTTTTATATCGATCATTACACACCCTATTTTTACGTCGTATAGTTTTTTTTTATGCGAAGGTATTGAACATTGCCTTGGTCTACAAGGAATTGGTAAGGAGAATTTACGATGACTATCCGACGTAAAACTAAAGTAATCGTTGATTCTGAATCCAAATAAATACTATCGGGAAAAATATAGCAGAAAAAACATTTTACTTATTCATAAACTGACCAGCGATTGACTTGCCCGTCTAGCACAACTACGTTTCGCGACTCTTGTGCGCGACATAGCATCGCCCGTCACTCTCACAGTACAGCGAAGAGATAGGGAATATTTCTCGCGCGAAAAAGAGTCGCGTGTCACAGTTGTGCTAGAGGTTCTAATAGTAAATGATTACGTGATCGAAAATGTAGCTCGCCGACACACTGACCTGATGCGCGCATTGAGCGTGCAGGCCTGCTCGTATTCCTGGAGTACGATTGTCTTGGGCTTCTTGACGCGCAGCGACTGGCGCTTCACGGCCGTGCTCAGCTCGTTGCCCAGCCGCTGGCTCCGTACTACTCTCTCCAAGAGCTGCGAAGACAAGTACGTCTTGTGAAACTTGATATTTAAATTTTAGTCAAAAACCAATAGAGGCCAAAGACCGAGCGGCCGACGCTTCAAGGAATTGATAAATCAATGGAGTACGGAGCTTTACAGATCGAAGCGATATTCTGATTTGATTTTTCGGGTCACAAACAAGCGAGCAAGCAAACAATAATTTGTGTCGCACCGCAGCGCGGCTCTCCCGCACAATGCCGCTACAGTGCCCTTCAAACGAAGCGTGAAGAAGCATCTCTCGGGCCAGCATGGCAGTGTCAACTGACATGGCACCGTTGGTTGGTTTCTTGTCAGTTACCATTTCGACTTGGGCTCTCCATTTAGCTTACCATCAGTCGCAGTGGAGCCACTATGTTGTGTGTGAAAAAAAAAGTTATGACACTACTCATGCGTGAACCTGGAGACACTGACCCACTGCTTTTGCCGCTCGGCAGCACGGCACTCTCGTAGCAACGACGCCACTTGTTCTTCCAGTCGCGCGCTGAGAGCGCTTGTATCTGCCGTCTCGCTTTCCAAACGAGACTGCTCTTTCTGGAGACTCTCCATCTTCGCCTTCGCTTCCGCCAGCTCCTGTGGGTGTGAAGGCAAATGGATTAATACACCCAGTCGCGTTTACGACCTAAATCAATTCCAACTCACAGAAACGATTGATTCACTCGGTCGCCTCCATAGCATTTGAGCTACGGAATGATTAAGCAAGAAAAATAAAATAGCCAACTGCCTCATTTCACTAGGTATTGACTTAACGCATAATCGGTTTGTCAGAGGTTATTCTTGTAGATAAAAACTCAGCCGCTTTACTTTTACAGAAGGTGCCTGTTGTCCTAAGTGTTTTCTGTTTGTTCATAGTTTACCATACTTTGGATACCCACATCAGCTCTAGCTAGCCTCAGCTTGTGGTACTGCATCAGTGAGGTGGTCCCATGGGCACCGTGCGCCTTCTCCAACGCGGCCTGGGAGCGGCTCTTGTCCATGGCGGTGTAGTCTACTATACCTTGGAGACCCTCTGGACATCAGCTCTGGCTAGCCTCAGCTTGTGGTGGTACTGCGTCTGCGAGGTAGTCCCGTGGGCACCGTGCGCCTTCTCCAGCGCGGCCTGGGAGCGGCTCTTGTCCATGGCGGTCTCGCGTCGAGTCACCAGCATGGCCAGGTCCTCTGATAGCTTCTCGGCTGTACGGCGGAGTTGCTCACGGCGAACCTATACAATTATCGATATTTTTTATCCAAGATAGCCAAGCATTAGGCCTCGATTGCACCTAGTGGTGATCGGTGGTCATACTTTATTCTGTTCTTAAATCCAATTAGCACATGTCAATTAGGTACTAAACCAAGGTATCTCCTAACCACTTATTCACTAAATTTTGTTGGGACCCAAGCTGCGCCTTCATCATTCGTATTAAGACCCTCTCCAATCCCAATCACTGAAGAATATTGAAAAAAAAAAACAGCTCAAGACTTGTTACCGTCTATCAAATTATCAAAGAGCTGCCTTACTTCCATCCTGTGTATTTCGATCCTCATCTGTCCGATTTCGCCAGCTGCTGACTTGGCATTCTGCATGTTCTTCTTCAATTCCACGGCCAATATACCCTGAAAACAACCCAGGATGATACATGCTTGCACTACAACGTGATATTTTGACGACGCGTTTGGCTCGGTTGGTAGACACCTGCCTACTGAGTCGGCGGTCCCGGGTTCGAATCCCGGCCGGGGCAAATATTTGTGCAAAATATTTGTTCTTGGGTCATGGATGTTATCTATATATGTATTTATATATTATGTATATCGTCGTCTAGTACCCATAGTACAAGCTTTGCTTAGTTTGGGACTAGGTCGATTTGTGTATGATTGTCCCTTAATATTTATTTAATATTTATTTATTTTTATTTATTTATACAGGGTTTTCTTATATATGATAAAAAAAAACCAGAATCTGGGGACAAGTAAACCATTTTACCTTCCTCTGCCAAATGAGCGCTTCTCTCTGGATTCGATCCAGGTCTTGCGTGAGGTTAATCTTCTCCTTGTCCATGGTTTCTATTGACTCTTCTAAGTCGAACACCTCCGCTTCGGCATCCTTAAAAAGTAAAACATTCGCCGTTAGTGCAAGTTGAAACGTTAAAGGCAAACTTCTCCTTGGTTTCACAATTTCAGAAAACATTAAAATCTTATTGATGATTATAGAACCTTCATCAACAGGACGGGCGCCTACTTATATGAAATTACTTTCAGTGTCTATGGAGTTGTATATAACAACAAACGACGAGTAGGATCTTGTAACTTGATGAATTCGGGTTTGGAAGAAACTTATACCCGAAGTCTTCATATCATCATCAGTATTATATGATGATGATATGAAGACTGCTGTAATATATGTAATGATGTGGTCGACCAGGGACGTTGATGGGGAGACAAAGTATATGCCGAGCTCTAGATAGTAGTGAACGTTTAATTACTTAAAACATTAGCTTATATACATTTTTACAATAAGGTTAACGCTTATCCAAGCAATATGCATTAGGCTACAGCTATACTGCATGCTATACTAAATGTAGACATTAGCTACATACTACAGCTTCCCCGTAAGATCCCTTCACCCCCGGGGTGCTGGAGAAAAAAAAAATGCATGTTACTTGTTTACAATTCGAAATGAAGATGGGGACCACTGTGTAAACTACTTATAACTAAGTTTATACACTTTACAAAAATTTATCAAAAATTAGTTGGTCACTCCATAAAAAAAATATTGTCATGCCCCAGTGTCACTTTTTCAAAAGAAATATTTTATAGTTGAAGTTAAAATTATTTTTATTAAAATTCCTGTCTGTTTCAACAAAATAATCAGTATTATTATCAAATAATCTCTCTCAAAATAAAAAAATAATTATAAAAATTTGCCATTAAAGTTGTTAATTAATCACATATAAGGTACTGGTATTACGGTATCGGTACATTTACCCTATAAAATATCTAATGCCGTACCAATGGAGTCTTCGCTCCAAAAATAATTAACGGGAATGGCTACCCAGGGCATGGTCACCCTTAATAATATACTAACTGGGCTGCGCGTCCGTGCGCACCCTTAACTCAAAACATGGGCATGGTCACCCACATGGCATATCAGGTCCGTCGCTTGTACTTAGAAACACAATATATATTAAGACTAAAAGTCTCCAAATACTCTCACGGAGGACGGTAGGTCACACTATGATCAAGTAAAAGGATTGTGAACTAACCGATGCAAGTACACATTATAAAAATGTGCCTTCACCTCCTAACATAAATCTGTACCGTACCTTACCAAGTACTGAGAGAGTAAAAATTGAAATTAAAATTGCGAAATTATAAAAGAAATATCTACGCAAATATAACTCAATTAACTGTCACTAAATTATTAGGTGATCAATCCAATAACTAGCTATAGTATAATTGTTCAATAAAAATTCTAAGTGTGAATATCAAATTACATTCACCAATAATTAAAAGTTTACTTGTAGACAGCGAACGCGCGTGACCTACTTAAAATTTTTGCTTACGCGCGGACTTCGCGGCGCGGTATGCATTTCCGTGCGCGCGGAAATTGAGAAATGTGTAAGTTGTTTACGACATTTGCATCTAAAAAAAAATTATTAGCGACGATTATTATAATGATTTTAAGTGATGATATCTGATTTAAAAAAAAAATTAGAAATGCTGTGACACGGGTAACAATTTCATGTACGAAAGTTATCTAACAATTTATGTATGTAAAAGAAAAATATTTTGAATGAATTGGGCGTTAACCTGTATAGCTAATTAATTTATATAATAAAAAAATATCATAAAAAAATCTCATTCTAATTTCTTAGATGCGATTTCCTTTTGACGCCTCTGAGGGCCAAGTTTAACTAAATATTCTCTTATATATTCCAACTTAGTATATACATCTTGCAAATTAGTAGACAATAAAATTAACTCGTGCGTAAATCTAAAATAATTATAACCGAAAACATAAGTTATACAATAAAATATTCACTTACTTAATTCAACGCTTACGTAGGAGTAATGCCTAACGATATTGAGGTCATCACGAGTCGTCACGTTGCGCGATGCATGGCGGGACGTTGATGCGCTGGCGGCTGGCAGGCACGTGGAGGCACGATGCCGTTGCTGATGCGCGATGCGATGACGGGCCGGGCTAACCCTGGACACCCTCGAGCATGGGCCGGGATTTCCCTGGACACCTCTTGAGATGGGCCGGGATAACCCTGGACACCTCTTGATTTGCGAGCCGGGATAACCCTGGACAACGCTCTTCTTTTCTTGAGACTTGTTTCTTCTTATGGCTTCTTTCATAATTGTCTTCTTCTTTTTTCAAGTTAATTCAAATCTTCATTCTTGAGACTGCATCGTCAGTCTGGTGGTTGCCGTTGGTCAACGGCTGCCGTTGTCGCTGTTGCTGGTGTCCCGGACGGTGCGGTGTCCCGCCGCACCGTCCGGTGCGAGGTTCTGAGTTTCTGGCTGGTTCAGAAGTTCGTCTTCGGAACGTTAGTGCAGGGTCGCCATGTAATATATTTAATAAGGTGGTCGACCAGGGACGTTGATGGGGAGACAAAGTATATGCCGAGCTCTAGATAGTAGTGAACGTTTAATTACTTAAAACATTAGCTTATATACATTTTTACAATAAGGTTAACGCTTATCCAAGCAATATGCATTAGGCTACAGCTATACTGCATGCTATACTAAATGTAGACATTAGCTACATACTACACTGCCTACCGGCATTGTACTAGTACGCCAGAGCACCTTATTACTGTTTCAGCTGTTCCCCACGTTCTCCTGCGTCTTTCTTCGCTCGCGCTAGCACTTCCGGACGCCTGGAAGTGTTGGTGCGAGCGAGAAAAGCCCGCAGTTCTCGTAGCGCACGTCCCGGACTGATGGTACAAGCTTCGTTTAACTGGGATAGTAGACGGCTCTCACCTTGAGTTTGGCCTTGTACTCATACGAGAGAGCACCATATTCCTGTTTGAGCTGCTCGCCACGCTCCCCCGCGTCTTTCCTCGCTCGCTCCAGCACCTCTAGGCGCCCGCGCAGCTCTCGTAGCGAGCGCTCGACGCGACCGCGTTCCGCACACACGGTCTCGATGTCCGCTTGGATGCGCATCGTTTTTTGCTCGCAGATTTGGACCTCTAGAAAAAAATGTGGCAATTAGCAAGGTAGAGTCAGTACAAACGTTCAGCGTGAATTTCTAGACAGGTTGTATACCTACAATTTAAATCATCATCATCATCATCATGATGCTTCTACGATTGAGAGATGGCAATGATTCAATTCATGGACGCATTGTGTTGCATCCTACATTAACACATAATCATCATCTAACATTGCAACATCGTGCCAGTATTGACAGGTGTTGTTAATAGTCGAATCACATCCACGCTTGTTTCTGTATGTGGCTTGTCTCTCATCTCCTGCCTGTGTGACGTCACTCACGCTTGTTGATCAGGTTCACGTCGGCGACGGTCTTGTGATGCTGCGACGCCAGCTTGACGACGTTGCTCTGTAATCGCAGCCACTCGTGCTGCATGGTCTCGGTGCGCTCGCGCAGCGCCTTGATCTGAGTCTCCAGCTCGTCGATGCGACGCTCCTGTGGTGATTTGCTCTGCGGACAGATTAAATCTCATGTTACACGCAAGTGACTGACTACTTCATCCAGTTCTAAGCGAAAATCTCGATAAATTCCACCAGATATCAAATCAACAATTGCAGCGCAAGTAGTAATAACAAATACTCGAACAAACTCACGTCAAAGATCTCCTTTAAAGCGAAGAATTTCTTGGTGATGATGTCGAGCTCCCGCTGCTTCCTCGTCAGATCCAAAGTCTGCAAAGAAAAACAATACAGCCGTTAGAGAATGAAGTAGCGCTTTGCATTATACGTAGTAAAATTGTACTTTAACTCTGCTAAACAGCATCAGACTTCACTCTGTTCATGTTTTGTCATCAACATTGTATTAAAAACCGGTGTAAGTCATCTCTAGCCGCTCTGGCATAATAGGTAGAGTTAATTTATCGCATCTCAACATCCTACTTAGGTACTGAGACTACTAAAAATAAGTCTCAAGTCACTCACCTTCTGGTCATATTTCTCCTGCAGTTCGTCTATCTCCTTCTCCCGCCCTCGGACCTTCTCCTGCACATCGTCGAGCACTTGTTTGTTGCGCACGCCCAGGTTACGGCACACCTCGATGTCCAGCATCACCTTGGCGTGCGCGTTCTCCATCGCTACTAGACCTATTTCCTGAAAATCATTACAAGAGGTCTAAATATTGGCGCTTAGTAAAATGTGGCACTGCTTTTTCAGTCACTTCATTACAATATCAATTCGTTGAGGTTTTATATTGTTTCTATTATTGTGTATGTTTATGTTTGTGTATTTTTTGAAATACTATTGTTTTACAGTCTTGTCAATAAAATTCCTGTATCAAGCTGCGTGGTTTTTATCTTCGCTTCAGCTATCGAAGATTCCCGTACAGTATTTTCATTAATATACTGTATTAGTCAACTTTAAAAGCGTTAGATCACCGATAGCTGCCTCATATTCTAGATACCAATGAACACTACCTTGTCGTAGAGCAAGCAGCCCTTATAGTTTCTACGAAGCTGTCTTCATCTTAATAAAGCTGGAAAATCTATAAGGTTACAAGACTTAGGCCTTACAACTGAAATATTCTTCGAACTGAACAAGATCTCCTGGTTTTGTTTTCTTTTCGGCTAACTGTTCCCTGGTCAAGTGGTCATGAATCATATATATTCAGTTTTCTCTTGTCGACACTGTTCTATTTAAATGCCGCCTATAGATTCCCAGCTGACCCATGATGTAAGTGATATACATGATACTGGACGGCTTCCGGGTTACCTGTTTCCTGGACAATTCTCTCATCTTCTTGATGCCATTGGCCATTGATTCCACGGCTTTGTCGTTGAGCAGACAGTCCTGGATGTTGTGCAGGATCTCGTTCTCCAGTTTCATCCTCATCTCCGTTTTACGATCGAAGGCCTTCTCCGTGGTGGTCAGAATGTTCCTCATTGTTTTGTTTTCCTGGAAACAGATGTGTGAGTTAGTCAATAAAATAGAAAAGTGAGCTATCCTCACATAAAACTCTAATCTACACTAGGCACTCATAGTCTAATCTTGTAAACATGTATTTTTACGTTACAATCAAGCAAATGCTTTCATTTAGAGAAGAAAGTTGTAAACGATCTACGAGAAACCAACTATTTTGGCTGAGTGACCCAAAAAGGGACCTTAGCCTCCGAAACGAGAACATGGCACTAGTCCCGATCCTGCGGTTTGTCACCAGTTTTTCTCTTAAGGCTTACGCAAATCCAAGTCGACCACGTCTCTCCAGCGATACCTGGGACGAGCAAGTTATTACCATTTTGATCAGCTCCTGGTCACGTTCAGTCATCTCGATGGACTCGGTGAGCTCCTGTATCTGAGTCTCGAGATTCAGTCTCTTGGTTTCCTCCGTGTCAACTGAAAAAAAAAAGAAATATCATTGGAAGTAAAATGAGTACCTATGTACTCTTGTCTTCAAGGTACCTAAGACGAACACTGTCAGTACTTTCACAATGAATATGACCTATAGAATTGGCAATATATAAAGATCTCTAACCGAGTTTGCTGGCAGCGTTGATGTCGTACAGCAGCTTGTCCTTGTTCATGGCGATCTCGGCGCTCTTCTGCATCGCCTCCTGCGCCGCTTTCTTCGTGATCTCCAGGTTGTTCAGCAGCGTGCGATAGCTCTCCTTCAGCAGGCTGGGAACCGATTTGTACAATTATCAAGACTGGATCCATGGGATGGGGCTCCGGCGGCTGGCTCTATGAATTGCAAGCCAAACTACTTACGATATGCCTAGCAATTTCATGACCCGGCTGATTTTACGTAAACGGGTTCCAAGGGGCTAACTTTCAATCAACCAAGTCTTCGATCGTTGGGTAATGCTAGAGTTAGCATCACCCAAACCAACGATCGATGACTTGGTTGACTGGTTCAATTGAATGTCTAATCTGATTGTAGAATCGATGATTCCTGATGATCGATAATTATAGAATGATTCTACAATCGGACTAGTCATTCAATTGAATGTCGGCAGTCAAACGACGGCCTAGCCTTTGAATTAACAGGCTAATTCAACTAATTGGTAACGATATTACGTATATGCATAAGTCGATCCAACTAAAGTGCGATTCTATCAACAAGGATTCAGTTCTAGTTAGTTCCAGAATGCAGATATAGGTCGGATATTTACGTGTAATCTTCCCTGACTGCATCGAAGACCTTATCTCGTTGGGAGATGTTGACGAGCACGGAGTTCCACAGGCTCACCAGGCGGCGCTTGTCTAGCTCCAGGTCCTCCAGTTCTGTCGAGTACGCCGTCACCTACAAGACGTATAATCTTGCTGTAAGAAGTGAATATTCAAAAGGACTTATTTTTGTAAAGTTTCCATTGATAAATAAGTGCTTTTGATGACACACTCCTCATATATTAAGCCCCATTTAGACGGGGTGTGATTTCTGTTCTCAGACGCTAGTTTCATAATATTACGGGGTTACATCGAGCGATTGAACCTAAGAAAGAAACCGTGTCGGATGAAGAAGTTGGTACCTTATCGTTGATCTTTTCCATCTCGCTGTTCTTGATTTCAAACTGCTTGCGGAACATCTCCAGCTTGGACTCCAGCGCCCACACCTCGTTGCTCAGTCCGTAGATTACCATATCCTAAAAAGATAGTTCAGAAATGTAAAGGTATAATTATTTAATTTCTAAACTTGCATGCTTTGGCCGTCTAGAAAATAAATACTACGCCGTACGGTAAACTAGTAGTAGTTATCAATAACTATGAGATAGAGATCTGACTAAGAATGAATGGGTCGAAGGAAATAGCGTTCGCTGCAGAGATCAGTTCTCATCAGCCATGGTCTTCTCCACTCGTTTGTTGTCAGAGATTTATTTATTACCTATTTATTTATTATTCAAATAAGTTACACAGCATTACAGTAATAACACCAAGGCACTGTGATCTACAAAAAATCATATTTAATCAAGACTTAAAACTAGTAAAATTTAGGCCATTATGGCGTGGCTCTGTCGTGTCGTCTGATCTGGTGTGGTGTAGAATACGACACCCTTTGGCCAGAAGTTTGCACTTGCGATAGTGTCCTGCAGCGGCCGCGGCACTCGTACCACAAATTAGCTGAAGTGCACGTAGCGGCGGGACTGCAGTTGGTGCACCCTCAGGGAGAAGCTAGTCTACCGGCGGACGTAAACCACCACATCGTTGGACACAGCGGAGTGATACAAAGCGCGAGTGCCTTACTCGGTATCGCAATCTGAAGTCCAGAACCAACCGGCTTGGCAGTTTTGAAGGCCATTTGATATCAAGACTTCTACACCCCTTAGTATCCAACTTACCAGTTCTCGTTTCTCATCAGCCATGGCCTTTTTCTCCGCGCGCATCTTGTCAGACATGCGTTGGTTGACGGTGAGCTCAGACTCTGTCTCTTCGCGCCATGTCTCGAGCTGTCTGCATAGAGACGTTAGTGCCTCCATTTCTTCAATGGCTTCTCGCTCTGTTTAAAAAAAATCAAGGCGAGGTGGGTTAAGACTAACAGTTAGTTTTTGGACAGTCAGTCCCTGCTTTTTGTGGAGTGGCAGTCTTCTCCCGGTGATAGTCTCACCCCACCTTATAGGTACATACATGGGTCCCCTTATCAAGTTATCATCCTCAACGACATATTGCCCAGGGCACCTCCTAGTCATGTACGTAGTAGGCGAATCATTTCTCATCATGTACTGGTCTTTCACTTCCTTTTATGTTTTGTTAAAATAATAAAAATATAAATTCAAACCCGAACCACAAATAGATGGGATAAGGGCAAGGGAACGATGAATGACGATAAATTCAAAATAAATATCGGAGAATCTCACCCAAATTGATCTATTAGTCCCACAGCAAGCTCTACTTAGTAGTCTTGTGTTATGGGCACTAGATGACGATAGACCTTGACCTAGGTGTAATACATAGAAAACATGACATAAATATTTGCCCTTGCCGCGATTCGACCCCAGGTCCGCCGGCTCATTAGGTAGTTGCGTTGCCACTGCGCCAACCGCGTCGCCTAGAACCTTCAATTGGCAGCACTACATACCCGCCATCATGTCCCGGTCTAACTTCTCCTTCGCACGCTTATATTTCTCGCCGGCCGCCTGCGCTCGGCGCTCCGCCGCGATGCGCTGTTCCGTGTTCTTGGCCAAGGTGGCTTCGTACTCTTCTATAAGCGTCTATAACACAAAATAAAACATCTTGGCGTATTCGAAAGTCCTTGTAGTTTTTATATGACGCTAAATTATATTGACTGTGAGTTAGTCGTCTCATCAAGTAGATTTAGGTACTCTCCGTAGTTACTCTCCCGCTCTCTCCATCTGTCTGGTCTTGAAAATAAAAAGTGGGAATTTATCTGTTGCAACCCTATGCTCCTCAAGAATTTATACGGATGAGGATAATATATTAAAATACAACACGAAACGGGATTACTCACGTCGTAAAAGTTTCGAATCGGTACGTGATACATCATTTGTATATAAAATTTTAATATTTATGTCTGTGACTGACGAGAGTTGTCTGTTTATCGAGGATCCTTAAAAGCAAACCATTTTAATAACCGGCTTAAACTTACCCTTTGAGCGTTAGTGTCGTGATCACCTTTGTAAATATTTTCTAAATCCCCGTCATATGACATCTTGCTCAATCTCAGCTGGTCTTTCTGAAAATTAAACAACGTATGAGCCAATATGTAAACTAACTTCTACGGAGCAACAACAAAAATACCCACTCAGATAACATTAAACGTCGCTTATACCTTCCACGAGCTTAAAAAAATCGAAAACAGGTACCAGATCGAGGATCTCCTCCGCGGCGATGGCGTTCTCCCTCTCAAGGAACTGCTTGAGCGTGGCTTGGAACTTCTGCATGAGCGGATGAGTAGCCTCCAGCACCGCCGGCATGGCGCCCGTGTCGCGCTTGCTGCGCCATCTTTTGGAAAACCAAAACTCTACATATTTGAGTTTAAGAAGGACCGCAAGGAAAAGGAAATCAGTGGGCCTATGGTGGACTCCTTCCGGTGTGATGGCCAGGAACAGGGATGGCCATCATCCACAGTTGGCCGCTATCGCTAGAAGGGTATCGTCGAAGGGAATTTTAATTGGGAAGAGTTGTGAGCTCTTGTTTAGGAGACCTAGGTCTTATTCTCGTTATTGAACCATACCAATTACTTTGTGAACAGGACAACTCACTCGTCGACGGCTGCCCTACCGGCTTTCTTGCAATGGCACTGGTCGATCGGGCATTGGCAGCAGTGGCACATGCCATCCTCGAATGGGGGCGTCGTACATTCGCATGTCTCCGGTTCCTAAATCAGAAAGTAAGCTCAATATCAAGGTTACACTATCCTCTATTTCATACCCGTGGGAGTGGATTATTAGGAAATCTCAACTAATTCAAGACGCCACCATGCAGTGCCACGAGAATAGAGAAGGAGTGGACTAGGAAACTTACAATTGAATATATGAGCCTCTCATCCTTGGGCAGTTTGTCATGTGGACGATACACTAGAAGAGTCCCTGAGACGACCATGCGGTTGTTTCAGGGACTCTTCTAGTATGGTGACTGGGACCTCGTGAACTTAGAACCTTACATGTGGATATATCAGCGTCTCATTCTTGTACATGAGGCAACTCTCGGCATGGACGACGAGCCCATGGTCATCCCGGGGGCACTCGCAGTGCGGCGACAGTAGAGTTGAAGGGGTTTCGGTTTGATCTACGCAGCCACATGGGACGGATCTGGACGGCGATGGCGAGCGCCCGCCGGAGTACATGATGACCTGAATTCACCATTACCTTCAAATGCCGGTACTCATACTTGGAACACATGGTGTAACTTAATATTACTGCTGTTACTTAACTATAATAACTTTGCCGCGCGACAAATACTATCCTATCACTATCCCTTCGATACCATGCGAGCAAGACAGGAGATGCTGAGTCGCGCGACAAGCGAAATCGTGACAAGATGCTACCCTACCCTGCAGAAAACCCACAAGATGGGCCGATCAGGCCGATGACCTGGTTAAGTCACCGAAACCGATTGAAGTTGCAGGCGTGTGTCTATTTAATACGTTCACTGTCCGTGTCCCATGTGGGGTCACGGCAAGCCTCTATTACAGTGACAATAAGGTTCACATGTCAAACCGGGACAGTTAACGTGTTAAGGAAGTCTTCAGGAGAGACCTACAAAAGTGGGCGGATTTTGATTGAAATGATGATAATTAAAATGGCCAAACAGCAACCAACTTTTAACCTCCCAATATGAAATCAAAAAATCGTAACGCTATTAAAAACGGTGTCTCCCAAACATTATACCATAAATCGTCTGCAATAGACGCAACGGCCTATATGATTAAAATTATAATTAAGAAACTCACTTCTAATACACAATACACAAATTATAAAAAATATTTTCCGCAAATCAAACTTGCTTTGTATGTCTCCAAGCAACAGTTTAGTTTCAAAATTGACAAAACTTTTCGCGGGTAGCGTTGCCATAGCAACGAGGTTGGCGGTTTATGTCAACAATCGTCTGTGTGGAGAAACAGTGAACCTGCGGAGCAAGGAATATAGTGTTGTGAATTAAAATGGTAAGAAGTTATTTAATTTAAATATAGTAGTACTGTGAGCTGTAGACCTCGAGAGTTAGTTTCGAAATTGATTAAATTGTATTTTTTTACGTTTATAACCCCAATATCCCATATCTCCGACGTTTAGAAAAAGGTAATTAAATGGAGAAATAGGTAAATCTTTTGTCTTTTCGAACCTAGTCACAATATTTCATGAGTATCGGTTAGGAAATGTCGCCGGTAGATAGGGAACAGAGCCGGTAGAGAGAGAACAAAGCTAGAAATCCGAACATACAAAATTTCGTTTTTCAAAATAAAGTCATATATTTATACAGACACAAATTGATCGAGCTAGCGAAGCGTTTCTGTTTCTGCTTCGCTAAAATTTATTTCGTACGTATGGCACGATGTTCTGATTTCCGGCTGTTCTCGCCTACAGGCTACATTTCTCAGCCGATTCTCTTCAAATTTGTGAGTTGGTTCGGTTCGGTACAATTAATATTTTTGTCGATTCAGATTTTCGAATATTTTCAAAATAGCGGAGATATGGGGAATTGAAAATGCAAAAGAAGTCATTTCGAAAATTTATCGTGAGGTTTACAGCTCACAGAGCCACTAGTTAATAAGACACATATACTTACTTACTGCGCTGACTCAACGACCCAAAGTGGATCTTGGCCTCCGACACCAGAGAACGCCATCGTCTTCTATCTTGAGCTACCTCCCGCCATTCCGGTCGATGAAGTTCAATCAAGTCTTTGATGACTTGGTCACTCCACCGATATCGGGGACGTCCGACTGGACGTTTCCCGCGTGGCTGTCCGGTATAAGCTCTCTTCACAGCTCGATCCCCATCCATCCTTTCCACGTGGCCAAGCCAGCGCAGTCTAGCCGATTTGGTTTCACCGATAATGTTGGGCTCAGCCACAAGATCTTCTATTTCGGCATTCTTTCGGCGCCTCCAGATGCCGTTCTCCGAGATCGGCCCCAATATCCTCCGGAAAATCCTCCTCTCCGTCACCAAGAGCTTATTCTCTTCTTTAAATGAACACAAAAGACACTCTGAATAAGACACATATATGTGTTATTTATTATTTATACTTTTAGGTGTTGTTAAAAATAATAATATGAATGAGTAGACTTCAACATTTGCTTGTAGATACTCTCACGGTCGAAGCCCGCGGCGGACAGCCGCGCCAGCACCGGCAGCAGCTCCGCCAAGAGACAGGCTCCAGAGCTGCAGGACTTCATCATCAAGCGGGACTATGTGGGCGCCCTCACCATGCTGGAGGTCGGAACTGCTTATTTATTATAAATATATCACACAACCTCACACAAATCAACCTATTCCCAAATTAAGCTCAAGAAGGCCAGTGCTATGGGTACTAGGCGACGATAACATAATAGATAGATATATACTTAAAAACATAGGACATCCATGACCCAGGTACAAATATTCGTGTTCATCACAAAAATATTTGCCCTTGCCGAGGTTCGAACCCAGGACCGGCTCAGTAGGTAGCTGCTTTACCACTGCGCCAACCGCGTCGTCGTATTTGTAGATCCACTCTCCAGCAGCCGAGCCTTTCCGGGTGCGTTTATCACGTGATAAATAAGTGACAAAGCGTCTGTCACTTATACTCGCATCTTGTCAAAACATGACAGATGCTTTGTCACTTATTTATCGCGTGATAAAAGGAACCATCATAGGGATCAATAAACATTTCAAAAAATGGTGTATATTTTTTTATACAAACATATACAAGCACGGTTTATTCTTTATATTAAGGTTAATATTATTAAAAACTGACATTCTTGGATTAATATATATTATATAACCATCATAGGCCCCCTGGTTCTTTTTTGAACCAGGGCAAAAACTGAGGAAGGTTGAATTTTACGTGGTTACATTGTAGATTTCATTGTATTAAACCCGCACATCATTCCAGTTCCTGAAACACGAGGGCAACACAGAAGTGTGGCCGGACGTGTGGTCAGCGTGGTGCTGGTTCCATCTAGGCGAGTACCGGCGCGCTTTAGAAGCTTACGAAAGGGTGCGCGCGCGCACCGGGCTCGACGCGCGCGTCGGGGACTCCGCTGGACTGGATCTTGCAGTGTGCTACTTCTACCTGGGTATGTACTATCGTCTAAGGATTATTTCTTCTGGTTAAAAGAACTTTAAATATATGTAGATATCTCGTTAGTACGCAATGTAGTTTGCCTATTTTCTTCGAATATCTACCTATTCCTTTCTTCGAATATCTACCTATTCCTTCAATTACTCAAAGGTTAACTGGACGAGATCTCTAATAGGGATAATTGTTGTGTACAATAAAGTGTTTATATACCTAAATACATACTTGAACGACAAAGTTATATAAAAATCTTATTTTATAACTCCTGATGGCCGCGAGTGAGTACAAATTATAAATATGCAACTGGACTGTTTTTTTGTAGGCATGTATAAGGAATCGCAAGAAGCTATAGAAGATGCACCGAATTGTGCACTCAAGGTAATCAAGTTATTTTTGTAGCACACTTATCGTTTTAAATATACACCACGTGCAATGCATAAGTCAGCTGGCGCGCCGACTGGATAAGCGGATCTACCATAAAAAAATATCATAAAGTTTATCAGATGTTTAGTACTAACGCCATCTTGTAACCATATACTTGTCCCGACTGGCCTTAGTTATAGTAAGACAGTAGACCAGTGCGGCATTCCAATAGCACACACAAAAGTTGCGCCAAACATTAAAACTTTCACAATAAAATTATCGTTTCCTGTTTATATTCTATGGATCTTAACTTTCCTGGTCTTTCAGACTCGTCTTCAGTTCCATTTAGCCCACAAACTTGGCGACGAGGAGACGCTGATGAAGGCGCACGCGGCGCTGCGGGACGTGCCCGAGGACCAGCTGAGCCTGGCCTCCGTGCATTACCTGCGCGCGCACTACCAGGAGGCCATCGACGTGTACAAGAAGCTGCTCTTGGAGAGGAGGTAAGTGGCATTGACCAAGCTGGTGACCTGCTGAAGACCAGCTGAGCCTGGCCTCCGTGCATTACCTGCGCGCGCACTACCAGGAGGCCATCGACGTGTACAAGAAGCTGCTCTTGGAGAGGAGGTAAGTGGCATTGACCAAGCTGGTGACCTGCTGAAGACCAGCTGAGCCTGGCCTCCGTGCATTACCTGCGCGCGCATTACCAGGAGGCCATCGACGTGTACAAGAAGCTGCTCTTGGAGAGGAGGTAAATGGCATTGACCAAGCTGATGGTGACCTGCTGAAGACCAGCTGAGCCTGGCCTCCGTGCATTACCTGCGCGCGCACTACCAGGAGGCCATCGACGTGTACAAGAAGCTGCTCTTGGAGAGGAGGTAAATGGCATTGACCAAGCTGGTGACCTGCTGAAGACCAGCTGAGCCTGGCCTCCGTGCTTTACCTGCGCGCGCACTACCAGGAGGCCATCGACGTGTACAAGAAGCTGCTCTTGGAGAGGAGGTAAATGGCATTGACCAAGCTGGTGACCTGCTGAAGACCAGCTGAGCCTGGCCTCCCTTCATTACCTGCGCGCGCACTACCAGGAGGCCATCGAAGTGTACAAGAAGCTGCTCTTGGAGAGGAGGTAAATGGCATTGACCAAGCTGGTGACCTGCTGAAGACCAGCTGAGCCTGGCCTCCCTTCATTACCTGCGCGCGCACTACCAGGAGGCCATCGAAGTGTACAAGAAGCTGCTCTTGGAGAGGAGGTAACTGGCATCGACGACCAGCTCAGTCCATTCTATGGGAACTAGCACTTAGCGAAATGGCCTCAATTCGTTTGACGTGCTTTGTATTACCACCTGATTCGCAAGATAGATCATACTCATGAAGTAGGTTGGTGAGATCTTTAGGGAAGAGAGTTCGTTGAAGAGAAACTCCATAGACTGTAGAAATTGTGAGTTATTTATTTTAAACAAACAAAGTGAACCACCTACAGACCCAATTCGTATTGATACGATATATCGACAAGAAATATGTTTTTCCTTGGACAGTATTAGTATATTTAGTTCGAATGAACGGAATATTGGTCGAGGCTGCAGCTTAGTAGCAAAGCTCATCAATCTGTTTACATTTTATCTACAACTCTGTAACATTTACAGATATGATAAGTATCAAAGCGACGACGATACGGACTGGATTAAGCTATTGGCTTCTGAATCAGGGTAACCTTTCTCGTACTTTGTAATTAGGCATATCTATTACACAGTATGAACAATTAATTATTCATTGTAGATACCTAATAGGATTTAAGATAACTTAGATGAAAAAACATATTATGTAATATACTGTAGTTTCCCCATATTAATTGATAACATATGTATGTAAATTACCTACATATTCAAATCTGTAATTTTAATTAACGCGTGAGTAAACACTTTTTATCCATGTAGTTACTAACCTCTACATAATCGACATACCTACATACGTAGATATAAAAACAGTCTGTTATAGATAATAACCGGCGCGTTAAGCATGAATGGGGACGGATATATAAGAAGAGTAAGACCAAAGAAAAAATGGATGGATTGTGTGAAAGATGATATGAATAAGAAGGAAATAAACGACGAGATGACGAGTAATAAGGAAGAATGGAGGAAGAAAACATGCTGCGCCGACCCCTACACTACGTTTACGGATTCGTGGCCTCCACTCCAGAACTCATTTGCCCAAGTGGTCATCGGCTCTACGACAAATATAACCAGCCCACTGCCACTTCAGCTTGCTTATCCGCTGTGCTATGTCGGTAACTTTGGTTCTCTGTCGAATTACTTCGTTTCGGATTTGATCCCTAAGAGACACACCAAGCATAGCTCTTTCCATGGCTCGTAACTTTGAATTGGTGGACTAGTCGTATGGTTCGAATCGTATATTTGTTTTTATTGGTTAGTAAATCACAAATTTTGTGTACAGAACCTACATGGCCCTGAACGTGTACGTGGCCCTGTGCTACTACAAGCTGGACTACTACGACGTGTCCCAGGAGGTGCTGGGGGTGTACCTGGCGCAGCACCCCACCTCCACCGTCGCCGGCAACCTTAAGGCTTGCAACCTTTTCAGGTGAATCGACCTCATCCTTGTAGTTTGCTTAGGGTGGTGGAGAGGTTAACACGTTGGACCGGTCATCCGGAGGTACCGGGTTCGATTCCCGGTCTCTTCCGCCAGGTTACGAATTTCAATTTTTCTTTGTGCTGTGATCTTTGTATCAATGGTTCAATATAAAAAAAATGTGGTGTACCCACTTTAAAAATAATGATAATAAGAGGTGCCATGGTGATGTCCGCAGGGTTACCTACTCTTTAAAACAACGATTTTTGGCGGCAATATGCGGCAAAAATGTTGTAATTGCAGCAATTACTTAGAAGCCCATTCTTATTAAGAATATCTCTTGAAAATATAAATAAAATAAATATAAATAAATAAATATAGTTTAATCACCATTGTCTCCTGGCTGACCAGACAGAATAACAACAATAAAAAGTTGATCCACCCTCATAATTATTATGAACTGACAGAAAACTAACTTGCCAAGGTGTACCTTTCAGTTTGTTTGATATTTGTGTTATCATATCAATATGATTTCAGGCTTTATAACGGCAAAGCGGCTGAGACCGAATTGAAGCAAATCGCTTCTGAGCAGCACACCTTCGGCCAGGACCTGGTGAAACACAACCTGGTGGTGTTTAGGAACGGCGAAGGAGCACTGAAGGTAAATTATAGTGGCTTTGAATGATACTTAACACGTATACATAGTTCAGGCGCATGTCATTTTTTGCCAAGTACAGTGTCTTAGGCTATAGTTATTATTACTGTAAAATAAGTTATTATTCAATAAATATCTTATCTTATCTTATAGATCTGCGGGTCTGTGATGGTTGCTTTTATCACGCCATAAATAAGTGACAAAGCATTCGCAATTCGCATGTCTGACAAAATGCGTGTAGGTGACAGATGCTTTCTCACTTATTTATCACGTGATACACGCAACCATCACGTGACGATCACGGATTCGAATAGGATACTCGATTCCTGGTAATGCGGTGTAACCTGCTAAATGCTAGTTCGTCGTCCACCTATTATCGACCGAACGAGCGAAGCGTATCCGTCTCAGTTTGGCTAAAAAAATATTTCGTATTGTTCGGATATTCGGATATTCAGTTATCTGTTCTCGCCTACAGGTCGCATTTATTAACTCATGAATTTTTTGTAAGTAGGCTTGATAATTATACAGATTTTTTTCAAAATAGCGGAGATAAAGAAAGAAATATGTATATTTATTCGTGACGTGACCATAAAACATACAGGATGTGACAGAAATGAAGAAAAGTACAAAACAAGAGGCAACTATAATATTATTATGGCGGTGCCACGATGTGGTCCCATCTCAGCACGATGCTAGCTCAAGAGCCAGCGCTGATCTTCCGGTAGAACAGTGACCTAAAGTAGAAAACGTAAAAAAAAAACCAGTTATTTCGAACCACTTTCGTGAGGTCCACGGCTCACGGAGACATTAGTATAACAATAAGCTTCCATTGATTCTAGATCCTCCCCGAGCTGGTAGACGTGGTGCCGGAGGCGCGGCTCAACCTGGCGGGGTACCGGCTGCGCGCGCGCGACGCGCTGGAGGCGCGCGCGCAGCTCGAGCCGCTGCAGCCCACCTCGCCGCTGCACTACATCCTGCGCGCCGTCGTCGCCGTGCGCCTGTACAACGACACTGGCGATGTGCGTTATACAATACTAGCGACCCTCCCCGGCTTCGCACGGGTGCAATGCTGATAAATTATGCATGTACCTATTATACATACAAACATTCCCTTGAATCACTCTTGTCTATTTAAAAAAAAAACCGTTGCGTAGTTTTAATGATCTAAGCATCCTCAAGGACAGACAGGGACCGACAAGGACAAACAGGGACAGACAGACAGACAATAGGAAGCGACTTTGTTTTATACTATGTAGTGAAGAGCTCTGCCTCACCGGGACGCTATGGCGACGTCGCTGGCTACGTATCCGTATAATTCACATTGAAATGTATCGGCTCTCACTCACTTTGGCGTATGGGCAACGTCGCTAATATGGAAGCGTAGCCACGATTTATGGCTTCCTACGTGGCGACTGGATGCTCTGGCAGCCTGGTAGCGTCTCCACTAAAATGTATAAGTATAAGCTGCACCTCACTCACTCAGTCGCCAACCGGCTGCCATTTTGGATGCTCGCTCATATTTTAAGTGCAATCTCCTCTACGTCCATTCTACACAGAGTAAACAATGGTTACTCTGTTTGGCGACCTTTGGATACCAGAGGTAGCCATGCTTGCGTCGCTGTCGACGTTGCCATGGCATTCCGGTGAGGCAGAGCTCTTAAGGTCAATGAATCACAAGTTAGACTTTTAGCTGGCTGTACTACAACACATGGGTATCGTTCATGCAAACATTAAAGTCTCATGTATGAGCGTGAGGAAACTTGAACAGATTTTCTGGGGTGTTTCAGTTAATTTACTAAATAACCAACGCAACGGGAACGCTTGTTCTCCGATCAGGCGGAACACATGAAGCATAGCAGTCTCTGAATGTGACATGATCCCTGACAGACAATGCATGGCGCCTAGGAAGATGCCAGAGAGTAGGCGCTCTCTGATCCACCCTAGCACATCCACTGTAATGACTGTTCTTCCAGGAAGAGCATATGAAGCTGGCCCAACAGAGCTACCACCTGGTCGGCAGCTCAGCCTCCGAATGCGACACGATCCCCGGCCGGCAATGCATGGCGTCCTCCTACTTCCTGGCCGCGCAGTTTGAGGAGGTGCTGGTGTACCTCAACTCGATCAAGAGCTTCTTCGTCAACGATGACACATTCAACTTTAACTATGCACAGGTTAGATTGAATTGAAAGTGAATGAAGTAGGTACAATCGCCATCAGATATATCGCAGCATATTAGGCGTTCATAAATATCTGAACATGTACTGTAACACCCAGTCAATAAGAGTCGTGTTCAGATATTTATAAACGCCTTATCTGCTGCAATACATCTGATGGCGACTGTATATCTACGAAGTAGGTAGAAACTTACCTATTTTTTTTTTTTTTTGGTTTTGAATCATCTTCATCATTAATTGAATGTTATTCTAAAAGCTCACGTAAAACCCTTCCAGTGATTCAAGTGAATGTGGACGGATATAGAAGTGGAAGACCAAAAGATGGATGGATTGTGTGAAATATGTTATGATTATGAATAAGAAGGAAGTAAACGACGAGATGACGAGTGATGAGGAAAATAAAGGAAGAAAACAGTCTGGCTGGGCCGACCCCAAATAAGCTAAGCTATGCTCGGTGTTTCCTTGCGGGATCGAATCCGAAATGATGAGATACGCAAGAGACCCAAAGTTATAGATATAACTCAGATAGTCGCCAAACTTAAGTGGTAGGTAGTGAGCGGGGCACATTGCATTGCTCGTAGAATCGATGGCCGTTTGGGCAGAAAGGTTCTTGAGTGGCAACCGCGAACCGGAGAGCGCAGCGCGGAAGGCCCCAAACAAGTTAAACCGACGTCCTGGTTAGGATCGTGGTCAGAGATTGGACGAGGGCGGTGCAAGATTGATCGTTGTGGAGACTTTGGGAGGCCTTTGTCCAGCAGTGGACGTCTATCAGCTGATATGATGATGATTTTACAGTAAGTGTCTCTTAATTCTCAGGCCAAAGTAGCGACGGGGTTCTACCGGGAAGCCGAGGAGTGTCTGCTGACGATCCAGGACGACGCCATCCGCAGCTCGTTCACGTACCTGGCGTGTCTGTGCCGCTGCCACGTCATGAACAAGGACGCGCATCTCGCCTGGGACATCTGTGCCAAAGTAACACACTCTCTTTTATGTCATAGGGGGTAAACGAACAAACGGATCGCCTGATGGTGCGCGATTACCGTCGCTCGTAGAAGTGCAACACTAAGTTACATTACAAGTGCGTTGCCGGTACTCTGTAAACCAGGGACATAGCCCTATGATGATTTATTTTCTAGCGTAGCTGTTGATGGCAGTGACGTTTAAAAAACGCGAGGTAAGAATATTCTCGATGGGTTTTACTAATGGGGAATTATATAGGTTGAGATATTTTTTTGCGGTATTTAGGACTTGACAGCTTAGCACTCGCCACAAGGGAACCTTGTTACATGTTTGCAAAATATAGGGCTTATGCATGAACACACGCACGCACGTCGTTGAACTAACATGTTTAATTGTTTATTTTGGTATTATTTTTTCATTCCATATGTAAAGCCTGACCAGAAATATATGACGATGCGCCATATTGCGGAATTTCACTGCGAAGACAAATAATTTAAAAATATCCAAAGAAAATGCCGAAAACCATTCACAGTCGTGAACGTAAAATTATAAATAAAGTGTACACGTGTTTACTACACGAAAAACAGTCGGCAAAAGAGTGCATTCTATTAAATGATATTACGAGGTTACCATAGGAACTGAGAGGTATTTAAACTAATGTCACTATAGTGCGGTTGCGATTGGTTGTAAAATTGTTGCCATATAAATCTTATAACTAACGCTCTCTTGAAAATCCTCATATATTTCTGGTCAGGGTTTAAGTTTGTTTTAGGGCATTTCTCCGGAGTGGCATTTAAGGTATATTTATCGATGGAGCTCCGTTTCCTGAAAGTAAATGATATTGATTGATTGCAAAATAAAAATGAGTGGCATAATTTTTAATGGCGCTCCACTAAGATGTGTGTGTTGCAGGCGGCCGGCACTCCGGACAGCTTCGCCCTGCTGCAGCTGGTGGCGAACGACAGCTACCGCATGGGGCAGTTCCTCGTCGCCGCCAAGGCGTTCCACATGCTGGACAAGTAAGACTGGCTCTGCGAGCTCTAGACCTCGCGAGGTTGTTTCGAAATTCATTACTGGGTTTTTTTACGAACTCACCTACACGGCGCAATAGGCAGAGCTCACAGGCTCGGACAATATGGGATCACATCGAATTCTTTGTGAACCTTTAGGTAAATCTTATCTCGGTTACGTAGATCGTTATCGTAAAATACCGTGCTCATTTTAATGATGTTTTTTTCTCGGTTAATGTTCAGACTGGACGGAGGGCCGGAGATGTGGGAGGGGCTGCGCGGCGCGGTGTGCGGCTGCGCGCAGGCGGCGGCGGCGGGGCGCGCGGGCGCCGCCACGGACCTGCGCGACGCGGTGGCGCTGCTGCGCGGGGGCCGCGCGCCGCGCGCCGACCACCTGCTGCGCCCCATCCTCAAGTGGGCGCAGCAGAACAGGATCGCCGTCTGATAAGCTCACATGTAATTTATACATTGTACAAACAATAATAAACGTATAATTGATTAAAACACAACGTTTTAGTTTCCGAAAGCCCCCTGACTGAAGGACTCGACAGGAAAAAAATACAAACACAGGTAACACGTAAGCATTACAATAGAGGTAATCTGTATGAAATGATGTAGGTATCATGTTTTTAGCATGCTCTCTCAATTAATTTCGGTAAAAAGGTTAGATGAAAATAATACAAAACCGGCCAAGAGCATGTCGGGCCACGCTCAGTGTAGGGTTCCGTAGTTGCTCATCCTTCACAATAAACTGCTGTTTTAAGCCCGAGGTTAAGACGATTTTAAGCTCTATAAAAAGGTCGTAAACGCCCTAGAAACTGTAATCACTTATTACCTTCTGGAAGTCAACTTACGACCTTTTATAGAAAAAATATGAAATTTAGCGAAAACTCAAAAACGGCTCGACCGATTTTGTTCAATATAGTTTTCATTGAAAGTACTTATAAGGCCTCATTGACATGAATTTTTCCGTTTTTTTTTGACCCGTGGTTGAAAAGTTAGAGGCGGGGGGGACACATTTTTTTTTTGTTTTTGGAGTGAATATTTACAAGACTGCTGACTTTATAAAAAAATAATGTTAGAAGACCCCTATTATTTTTTGCAAGACCTATTCAACGACAACCTACACACCAGTGTTGAAAAGAAAAAAAAATCACCGCCACTTTAGGTGTTCGAGAGGTACCTACCCGAAAAAAAAAATATATATTTTTTCGTTCTGTCGGCTTTATACGTACACATAATCATACCAAATTTCAGCTTTCAAGTACTAATGATCACGGAGCTAAGCCGCGGACGGACGGACGGACGGACCGACGGACGGACAGACGGACATGGCGAAACTATAAGGGTTCCTAGTTGACTACGGTTTTCTGTCTCATTTGCTCAAAGGTTAACTGGAAGAAATCCCTTACAGGGATAAGTTCGCCCTTGTACACATGTATTGTTTTTGAGTTTTTGTCAATATTGTTTTATGTGCAATAAAGTGTTTACATACATACATACATACTGGATATCGACGGATAAAAACGGGATTGCCCAACAAAATACGAAGGAAAAACATTATGCATTACTTATTTATTTATTTATTATTGGTATTCATATATAATGTCTGTACCTATAAGTATATTTATTTATTATTTATTAGGAGAACCAACAGCTACATACAATACGTTGCTCTTAGAAGTAGTTAGTGGAAAGCCAATTACAGGTTCCCACCGGTAGTGACATTTTATACAAAAATAAAGTGCTCGCACAATGCACAACATCGCAACTACCTGTGACTACAAACTAAGTGTAATATAACTAATTAAAATAAAACAACTAACTAATTTAATCAATGCACCAGACAGCAGATTCGGTTAAAGCACGCTCACTTAAAATCGTTCGTCATCTTACGCCTTACAGCCGGGATATTACTGTTGAAGCTGTCGATATCCAGCTCTTTTGCTACTTTATTAAGACTTTTACCAGCACGTAATTTCAGAAAACTATTTTTCCTGTAGTTACGCGAGGAAAAGGGAACTGAGAGGAAGGGTAGTGTCTTTAAAGCCTGGATGGAGTATTGAAAGAAAGTTCAGCAAGCAGGGCAGTCAACATTGTTGTTTATAACATTTAAAATATAAGTTATGTCCGCGATTTCTCTTCGAGTGTGCAACGGAATGAGATGATGTTTCTTACACATATCGACATAATTCGTCGTCTTGTAAGGAGTTTTTGATTTATAACAGAGGTATTTGAGGAATCTTTTCTGGACGCGTTCTATTCCGTCTATATAAGTATTATAACGTGGATTCCAAATTTGAGACGCATACTCGAGTTTGCTTCTTAAATATGTACAAAAAAGAATTTTGATAGTTTTTACTCGAGTAAAATTTAATGAGTTACGCATAATGAATCCTAATGATTTGGTGGCGCTAGCAACAATGTTATTGATGTGGGTATCAAACAGAAGCTTACTGTCGTGTGTGACACCTAGGTCTTTCATAGCTGATACCTTTTTCAGTAACTGGTCCCTTAGTTTATATGCAGTTGTTATTGGGCAACGCTGTCTTGTAAAGGTAACTGTAAAACATTTCGACGGGTTCAGATCCAGTTTGTTTAAAATTGACAATAAGCATCAAGCCGCAAAAGGTCATTTTGGATGAGATCGGAATCCTTCAAAGTTTTCACCGTGCCAAAAATCTTCATATCATCAGCGAAGCAGAGTAATTTAGAAGAGACAAAGCAGTCACTTATGTCATTAATAAAAATAGTAAAAAGCAGCGGCCCGAGCAACGATCCTTGAGGGACACCACTCGGAACAGTTACCCAACCAGACATATAATTATTAATGACAACTGCCTGTGACCTATTGTCGATGTATGATGAGAACCACCGAAGCAGGTCGCCCTGAATTCCCATATTATTAATAGTTTAGAAATTAGCAGATGGTGATCAATTCGATCAAATGCATTACTGTAGTCCGTATAAACAACGTCTACCTGACCGCCCCCGGCCATCGCTCGCGTAATACAATCGTTAAAAAGAGTCAAGTTGGAGACCGTCGATTTCCGTCGTAAAAAACCATGTTGATTGGGACTAATATATAGCTCTTGATTGCTTCGTATATACTTGAGTATAGACAAGTTTTTCTAGCACTTTAAAAACAATACAGAGTTTAGAAATTGGCCTATAGTAAGTAATGTCGGTTTTGTAACCTTTTTTATGAACAGGAGTAATGAAGGCAGATTTCCATGTCGTACCATATAAAATCGCTATATATGTATAGATATATAAATCGTGCGTATAGTTAAAGTCTGTAGCATTTAAAGTTCATGAACTCGTTGATATCTTTTTATTAGAAATACTTTCTACTATTATATCTATCTAGCTGCGCCGCGCGGTGTTACCCGCTCATCCCGCGGGAACACTACATTTTTCGGGATAAAAAGTACCCTATGGTGTTAATCCAGGGTGTCAGCTACCTTCAAACCAAAATGTATCAAAATTGAGCCAGCCGTTTGAGCGTGAAGAAGTAACAAACAAACCCTTATATGTAATATATATTAGTGTGATTATTGCTGCACATTTTAAACCAGTTTGAACCAGTTTTAACTTATTTTTTGTTTTACTCATATGTTAAAAATAATAACCTTACCCTCGCACTACGTATAAGTACAATATATACCTACTATTGCGTAATTAATCAATTATAAGACCTAGCGTCCACCGGCGGCCCGATAAAGCCTAGTCTAGTGTAATGAATGACTGATAACATATCACTCGCAACAGGGCCTGCCCTTGCGACACACGTGCCAGATGCTATTAATCATTAGATGCGGTACTAAAACCATTCACTAAGATATGGATCATACACAGTTTTTAGTATGAGTTAGAGTATTATAATACGTCTCTCCTGTGGACATTATGAAATGAATAGGCTTTAAAGCCCCTTAGGTATAGAGTCTATACCTAAGGGGCTTTAAAGCCTATTAAAGTCTATACTATAGACATGTACAGGCCTTCTATTCTTCGTCGTTAACGAATGTATTGTCTGCAGGGAAGACTTTTTAGGGTTCCGTAGTCAACTAAGAACCCTTATAGTTTCGCCATGTCCGTCTGTCTGTCTGTCTGTCAGTCCGCGGCTTAGCTCCGTGATCATTAACACGTTCGGTGCCAGTGACGTGACAACATCTGTGATCAAAAAGTTTTAACTCCTATGCCAGTGACACGCTTACGTGATTTTGATTGTGTGTCCTTTTCTCGGCGAATTCGTTGTACTATTTGTACAGTATTATTCGTGCAGTATAATTATACAAATATGAATTCAGTTTCACCTTGGTTTCAAATTTGGTAAATTTTTGAAATGTTACTAAAAATGACTCCTCTACAGAGCCGATGACACGCAACCGTGTCATTTTTTGAAACACTTCAGAGATTCTCAACCTTTGATTTACTTTAACACTAGGAAATAAAATTTTACCTTTTTTAGGGTTCCGTAGTAAACTAGGAACCCTTATAGTTTCGCCATGTCCGTCTGTCCGTGCGCGGCTTATAGCTCCGTGATCATTAGTACTAGAAAGCTGAAGTTCGGTATGTGTATGTATCACGCCGACAAAACAGTAAAACAAAAACTAAAAAACTTTTTTTTCGGGTACCTCTCGAAAACCTAAAGTGGGGGTGATTTATTTTTTCGTTTCAACACTAGTGTGTGGGGTGTCGTTGAATAGGTCTTTTAAAAATACAAGGGGTACCCAAACATTTTTTTTGATAAAGTCAGCAATTTTGTAAATTCGCTCGGAAAATAAAAAAAATAACGTCCCCCCTTCTAACTTTTCAACCACGGGCAACTATTATATTAATCTGTGCCACGGGTCAAAAAATATGAAACAATTCATGAAAATGATGCCTTATAATTACTTTCAATGAAAACTATATTGAACAAACTTGGTTGAGCCGTTTTTGAGTTATGGCAAAATTTCATAATTTTCTTAAAAGGACGTAAGTTGACTTCCAGAAGGTAATAAGTAATTACAGTTACTTTGGCGTTTACGACCTTTTTATAGAGCTTGAAATCTTTCTCGTAACTTAAGTCTATTGTGAAGGATGACCAACTACGGAACGCTACACTGAGCGTGGCCCGTCATGCTCTTGGCCGGTTTTTGATCAATCAAAATACAAATTAATAACATCATTATATCAGCGGTTAGACGTCCACTGCTGGACAAAGGCCTCCCCAAAGTTCTCCACGACGATCGATCTTGCGCCGCCATCATCCAATTTCTACCCGCGATCTTAACCAGGTCGTCGGTCCACCTTGTTGGAGGTCTTCCAACGCTGCGTCTTCCGGTCTGCGGTCGCCAGTCAAGAACCTTAATTTCTGCCCCAACGGCCATCGATTCTACGAGCAATGTGCCCGCCCACTGCCACTTAAGTTTGGCGACTGTCTGAGCTATATCTACAACCTTGGTTCTCTTGCGTATCTCATCTTTCGAATTCGATCCCGCAAGGAAATTCCGAGCATAGCTCGCTCCATTGCACTTTGAGTAACTGTGAGCCTTCTTATGAGGCCCATTGTAAGCGACCACGTTTCAGTACCGTATACTGTCATCACTGGCAACACTCATTGGTTAAAATCCTTCGTCTTAAGACACTGCAGTATTTGAGACGAGAAGACATTCCGCAGCTTCCCGAAAGCTGCCCATCCGAGGCGGATTCGACGAGTGACCTCTTTTTCGAAATTCGACCTACCCAACTGGATCGTTTGTCCAAGGTAGATATTGTCGTCTACAGTTTCGAGCGCAGAGTCTCCAACTTTAATTGGAGTGGGGGCCACATGGGAGTTAAACATAATGTTCGTTTTCTCCATGTTCATTTTAAGATCCACTTGTTGAGAGACCCTACTGAGGTCGATGAGCATTTTGCCGAGGTCTTCCAGGGTCTCAGCCATGACCACGATATCATCGGCAAAGCGGAGGTTGGTGATGTATTCGCCCTTTATGTTGATGCCAAGTCCGTCCCAATCCAGAAGCCTGAATACGTCTTCCAATGCAGCTGTGAACAATTTAGGAGATGTGACATCTCCTTGCCTCACACCACGCTGCAATTGGATAGGTTTCGAGTCTTGGTTTTGGACGCTGACTGATATAGTGGTATTCTCATACAAACACCTTAGTACCTCGATATATCTGTAGTCAATTTTGCACCGCATGGCTGGTTATACTCTTCGGTCTTCTGTATAACCTGCCGCAGCGTATGGTACTAAAAGCTTTACGGAATCCGGCTTGTTCGGGAGGCTGGAAGTCGTCAAACCTGCGTGCGAGACGGTTCGTGATGACTCTCGAAAACAGCTTAAATTAACATGACTCAGAAGCGAGATGGGTCTGTGGTTGCGCCTTTCTTAAAGAACAGTACCACTACGCTTCTGTGCCATGCCTGTGGCGTTTTTCCCTCGAGTATGACGGCGTTAAATAACTGTTGTAAGGCTTTTAAGACCGGTTTTCCACCAGCTTTTAGAAGCTCTGAGGTAACTCCGTCATCACCCGCCGCCTTATTATTTTTAGGCTGTTTGAGAGCCATACTAATCTCGTACAGGCTGACGTCCGGGATCTCTTCTGTGTAGTGTCGGGTCAACCTAGCTCTTGGATCTTTGGCTAGGTTCATGACAGGTGTCCGCGTTGTCGTGTATAACTGTCCGTAGAACGCCTCGACCTCCCCCAGGAGCTCAGGCCTAGACGACACGATTCTACCATCCCGTCTTCAGCTTTGTCAGCTGGCTCTGTCCTATTGACAAATCTCGTGCGAACACTTTGGAGCCTTTGTTCCGCTCAATAGCCTCTTCAATACAATTTGTATTGAATTGGCGCAGGTCGCGAGTCAGAGACTTTGAGATCTGTTTGTTAAGCCTTCGGTACCGAGAAGCGTCATCAGGGGAATGCAGAACCATACCGCGCCTCTCCTTCATGAGCTCGAGAGTGTGATCAGACATCTTTTTGGTTCTCTTTGAACGGTGGTTCTTAAAGAACTTAGATCCTACCGTTAGGACATTTTCCACAACCCTGTCGTTAAATTCGTCCACGTCTTCACAATCACCCAGGCATTCGAAGCGATTCTGCAATTCTAGCCGAAAGGGCTCGGGGTTTTGGATTTGTATCGGTGTTGGCCGGAGCATAGACTTCATAAGCCAATAACGTTCAAGCTGAACATTAATATATATTGTGCCTATTACCATCCGGTGGTCGCTCCCGGTTTTAACGGCATTGATCACAGAGACATCATTAAACACTTCCCTCCTAGTCGACATTATGAAGTCTATCTCGTTCTTTGTGACACCATCGGGACTAATCCAGGTCCATTTGCGGTGAAGGCGCTTCTTGAAGAAGGAGTTCATCATATAGAGTCCTTCCTTCTCCATGAAGTCCGCAAGCATTTGACCCCGTGCGTTCCGATTCCCAAATCCAAAAGGTCCCAATTTCAGCTCACCATCGCTTCGTCTGCCCAGTTTTGCGTTGAAGTCCCCCATGACAACGGTGGAGTGAGTTTTGGAAGTATGTAGAGCTTTAGAGATATCCTCATACATAACCTCCACCTCATCATCAGGGTGTGTCAATGTTGGTGCGTATACCTGTATGACCTTCAGCGAATACCGTTTGGTGATTCTGAGTATCAAGTACGCTACCCTTGTGGACACACTCGATCTTAACAACGTTGTTCACGAGGGACCTGTGGACTATAAACCCGACACCACTGCTTAATTCTTCCTCGAGTGCAGTGATCTTCTCGTCAGTACACAGTCTGCGCGTATTGTATGTTGCCAGGGCCAGAGGTCGTCGGTAGGAATTAATAACATGACCACTTAATATTTTCAATTCTCGGCATTTTAATATCACTTTTTGCTTATTGCGTAATTGCACAGAAAATTCGCTGACAATGCTGATGACATTTTGTTCCACAGAGGAAACGTCACTCTATCGTTTGAGCAAAGAGCGTATTCATTAAATTTCGAGTAAAAAACATTGATATAACGGCGTACCAACATGACGTCAAAAATGATCCAACCTACAAAAAACTTTTTTCTTCAACCATTATTAGCAACCAAGTTCTAATTTTGAATTTTATTTTGCACGGATTTTATCCTTTTCGCTAATCTACGTCCAAGTAATTGCCATGTTAATATTAGCACCAAAGGTTGAGAAACACTGAATGATTCATAAATTACTCACTGCTTTTTTCCACCTATAAACAATGCCAGATGACACGTATATGTGTCCACTAAGTTCGTAGTCCTATGCCAGTGACACTCCTTCGTGATTGGGATAATTCCAGCCGGCATAGCGTAAGGGCTTAGTGAAACGTTGCCGGTGCCGAACGTGTTAATACTAGAAAGCTAAAAACAAAAAAAACTTTTTCTTGTACACCTAAAAGAGGGGTGATAATTTTTTTTTTCGTTCCAACACTAGTGTTTAGGGTGTCGTTGATCATTATTTTTTGATAAAGTCAGCAGTTTGGTTAATATTCGCTCCAGAAATCCAAAAATAGCGTCCCGCTGACCGCTGTTTTAAGTCCGTCTATTGTGAATGATGGGCAACTACGGAACCCTAAACTGAGCGTGGCCCGACATGCTCTTGGCCGGTTTCCCTAACGAGTATGACTCAAACACTTCAACGCTGACCCGGATACAGGATTTCACTGAATCGTCAACTCCAATGGGACATTTTTTATGATTTTACTGACTGAACATTTTGAATGAAAACCGGTAGAGAATGCCACATGGCCATGAGGCAAGACGCTTAGGACGTCTTTTGTACGATCAAATTTTCTTTAGTGCAATAAAGATTAATATAAATATAATAATTATTATTGATGGCACCATTCAGAGTTGCCGTATGCCCAGAGAGAAATACTGGTACCGGGTTTTAGATCCCGATTACTAACACGCTGCTCTGGAGAGAGCTTTCTGCCGGAGACCAAGGTCTAAGTTTTTTTTTTGTAGTTAACCGTATTTTATTCGGAAATTCTACTTTCTACTAGATATGAGCGCCGATGGCCAATTCCGCGGCGGCGGCGTGATAGGCAAAATTCCGCGGCGGCGGCGGCGTCGGCGGCGTGACCTTGAGCTTTAGATTTTTATGAGGGAGCAATTTGAGAAAAAAAAACCTGGTTTTTGTGACTATTATTTATTATAATAAAGGAACCAAGTATGTAAACAATCATATTTTTTTAATGGCACACAAATATAACTTATTAAACAAAACAAAACAAAAAATAAGACTGAATGAAAATTCTCAGATTTATAATCGAAATAACATAAAAAGCTAACCTAACCAAACCATTCAATTAAGTTTGATAACACTTCAATCCTTGCCAGAGAGAAACGATATTTTCCCAGAATGTTGCGCGAGGCTATTGAAATAAAAAAATATCCCAATTTCAATAGAGAAGATGGTTTTTCATTACCACCGGCTTGGGATCCTGTTGTACATCTTAGAGAAAAATTATGTTTTTCTCAGTCAACCATTGACAACGGTATCTGTAAAGGTACTGAAACGTCAGGGAGGCTCAAATAATTAATATACGCGATATAATCCGTTTAAATTGTTTTATTTAAATATTAAAACTTAACAAGCATATTTTTTAACATCACAAAAATTTTTATCACAATCTCTTAGTCACAACACAATCAATTTCAAAAGCTAGGTGGCGCCAGGTACGTTAAACACATTTTAAGAACTCATCATCGTGTCAGACTCATATTATGACGCGGCTCAAAAAAAAACAACACGCGTTCACTCGGCAAAATACTTGACTCGATTGAAGCCATCGTGCGACCGAAAGCGGACGCGGGTGGGATACGTTACGAGTGCGAGCGAGAAAGCAAATCGCAACTTGTTGCGCCGGCGCGCCGCGTATTTCACACGGCGGCGGCGCGCCGACTCGAATCCGCGGCGACGGCGGCGCGCCGGCGCGGCGCTCATATCTACTTTCTACTTGTAGAACCAAGTAGAAAGTAGAATCGCACCGTTGTCACACATCATCATCATCATCGTACGTTTCGGCCACGGCGACTTAGATACTAGCTGACGTTATTTGGCTTAATGAGAGCTACTTACACACCAAATCGAAGAAAACAATACGCGGAAGATTTAAATTAAGAGAAAGATTTCAAGCTCTATAAAAAGGTGGTAAACGCCAAAGTAAAAGTAATTACTTATTACCTTCTGGAAGTTATCGATTATACGCGCCAGATTGAGCGAAATGTTTTAATATAGTATGGCACTTAACCAATATGTGTAACGTTCGAAGTGTAGGGATAACGGGCGGCACTTACGTCATTTAAAAAAAAAATGATTTTTTGCGATAACTCAAAAACGGCTTGACCCGTGACCGATTTTACCTATTCAATATAGTTTTCATTGAAAGTACTTATAAGGCCTCATTTTCATGAATTTTCCATAATTTTTTGACCCGTGGTTGAAAAGTTAGAGGGGGGGGGGACACATTTTTTTTAAACATTCGGAGCGAATATTTACAAAACTCTTTATCAAAAAATTATGTTCGGAGACCCATATCATTTTTAAAAGACCTATTCAACGACAACCCACACACTAGAATTGGAATGAAAAAATAATACGCGCGGAGCAAGTGTACGAAGCAGACGTGCCGCAAAAAATATTAATATTTTTAAATACCTCCTAAGTGAAAACAAGCCTAATCTTCTATCTAACAAAATCCACAATTGCTTAGCAGTGCAAACGTGATTTAAGACTCATCGTGAACCGGATAACGTGCGCATCCTCACCCCGCACTCGTTGCATGAAAGAGACGGGCTGCGATAGCCACTCTCGCCGTCGAAGCTGTACCTGATCGCCACCGTATCTCTGCGTGAGTACCCGCATTATTACAAAAATGAGTACACAACAATCGCCATCTCATGGACTTAATACGTGTACCGATAGCGATGGGTTGATAGCGATCCGCCTTACCGGGGCCGGGGGATCCCAACCAGAACTGAGATCGTTAAGAGTTACTGAACAGGAAGCACAAAAAATAACTATGAGAGGCAAGAGAAAGCAACCGGATGATGACTTCTCGACAAAAATTGAAAACTTCGAAACGAAGATTATGTCACTACTTACAACCATGGCAGACAATCAAAAAATGTCAGAAGAAAAACAGAGTGAAAAATTGATTGCCATTGCGCAAGATGTATCCCTTATAAGGGACCAAATTACTCAGATTAAAGTTACTACCGATAAGTTGGTGGTGGAGCAAGATAAAATGAAACAGGAACTTATTAACATCACTAACTTTAACATCAACACTGAAGAAAAGATTAAAACTATCGAAAACGACGTACAATCTCTCAAAAGATCGATACCTACACAGCCTTGCTCATCGATGACATGTGAAAGCGTGATCACGGAGATCCAAGAGCGATCACAAAGAGAAAGAAATATTATAGTTAGCGGCATAAATGAAATTACCAGCAACAGTGCCGAGAGAAGACGTTGCCATGATTTAAATAAAATTAAAGAAGTGATACAATCTATTGTTCCTGAATGCCCTGCACCGCATAAAGTTATCCGATTAGGAAAATTTTCGGCTGAAAAAGCACGACCAATCAAAGTCTGCTTCACAAGTTCTGAAACAGCCAAATCCATTTTGCGAAATAAATCTCTAATAAGCAATGACAACAAAAATATTAAAATATACTATGATCAAACACCATTCCAAATGAAGACAATGCAAAACCTGAAAGAGGAACTAAAACGGAGAACTGATGAAGGGGAAACAAATTTAACTATTAAATACGTCAGAGGGACTCCTAAAATTATTGAAGCTGCTCCAAAAAACTATCCAGAGGGGAATCAATTGGAGAGGAACCTGCTGCAGACGGAATAACTTATCAAGTAACAAAGACCTATGACAACTTAGTCAGAGATTACAAAGCATTAAAAATTTTGTATTCCAACATACGCATCATTGTTAAACCCGGAAAACTGGATGAACTGAGATGTATAATAAAATCTATACCTAACAAGATACATGTAATTATATTAACCGAAACCTGGATAAAATCCGAAACAGAAGCAGAAAAAATACATCTGTCTAACTACACACACTATTATAATTATAGAAGCAACGGAAGAGGTGGAGGAGTTTCAATATTTGTTCACAATGATCTCAAACATAATTTTGTTCAAGGACTATGCAAAGATGACAACCACTACCTCTGGATACACTTGAACAAATTTTGTCTAGACGTCGGTGCCGTGTATAAGCCAGAAAGAACCAACGACGATGATTTCTTCGAGGCATACTCACAACAATTGCTTGCTCGCAAGCGAGTGCTCGTAATTGGTGATTTCAACTACAACTAACTCAAAAGGTCTCAACCAACTGTAGCCTACAAACGCATGCTTAAAGAAAATGGACTCAGAGTATTAAATAATATCGACAAAACTTTTTGCACCAGAGAAACCTCAAACACCAAGACAATACTCGACCACGTCTGCTCTGACATAAAAGATACCACATTTCATTTAGCTGTTATAGAATCTGTACTCTCCGACCATAAACAGATTTACCTTGAAATGCATAAATGTAATCCAAAAAAGATGGAAAGAGTCCAGTACCAGGCAATAGAATATAATAAACTATATAATGAACTGGAAGAAATAAATGTCAATGGATGCGCAAATGATTTAGAAACCCTAGAGAATACTATAAAAGAAGCAATTAAGAAAAGTAAGATAACAAAAACAAAAATTCTTAACCCGCCTAGATCCGATTGGATTAATAAGGACATTATAGAAGCAAACAAACGAAATCAACTGGGATATCAACACGTCAGATCACCACACGACGAAACTGCAAAAGAAAATTACTTACTCGCAAGAAGATCAGTCCAAAACAACATACAAACTACTAAAAGTAATTACTATCAAAACCTCTTCGAAAAATGCACGAATAAACCCCTCAAAATGTGGAAACTAATTAAAGAGCTTAACAACAATACGAGAAAAACCTCCAACCCTCCTAAAAAAATCGAGACTATTAATGGTACCATAACTGACGCTAAAGAGATATGTAATAACTTCAACTGTTTCTTTGCCAATGTAGGCTCTACTCTAGCGAAAAACATACCTTCCCAATATCCCGATATCTCATTAAATACAGAATCACATGCAGTTTCAATCGAATTATCTGAATTCATGCCCACAACAACCGGTGAAGTCAGTAAAATAATTGATAAATTAAACTCTAATACTAGTACCGGTCTAGACGGAATCACATGCAAATCAATATAATCGATTAAAAATCTCATTTTAGAACGCTTAACTAATTGCATAAACAGCTGCTTAGAAAAAGGTACCTTTCCAGATTCGCTCAAAATTGCCAAAGTTAGTCCGATATTCAAATCCGGAAGCAAAACAGATGCAAGTAATTATCGCCCAATCTCGGTTCTCCCAGTTATTTCAAGTGATTGAAAAAATAATATACACTCGTCTAGAACAATATCTAAACTCCATTAATTTTTTGTCCGAGAAACAGTATGGCTTCCGTCCCAAATCGAATACTCTCTCCGCCTGTGTAGATCTAATAACAAACCTAAAAAGTAACATTGACAAAAAAAACTAGCCTTGGGTATATTTATTGACTTGAGAAAAGCTTTTGATACTATAAGTCACACACTACTTCTAAAAAAGTTATACTCAATTGGAATAGGAGGTACTGCAGCCAAAATGCTCGAATCTTATCTTGCAAACAGGTATCAAATTGTGAAAATTGGCAATGATGAAAGTATACCAGCAAAGATAACATATGGGGTCCCCCAGGGCTCCATCTTAGGACCCTTGCTTTTCTTAATTTATATAAATAGTATAACCGATTTGAACCTACATGGAACTAGGGTAAGTGCTCCAGTGAATGAACACTTAAGGAAATTATCAACTTTAAAAAAATATTTTTGGCAGATAGCAATAATTAAATTTAAGTATTACTGTTCCTATAGAGTAAACAACTATTCTAGTTTTCTAAAATCATTTTTATTTTGCAGTAGTGCTGCACAGTCTTAAATCATAGCAAGCTGTAGGGGATAAAATGGAAAATCACCAGTGAATGAACATAAAATTCTAGTAAATGAACAAATGATACCAATGAATGAACTACCCTTAAAGTCACGCTTTATTTTGTCAAAAAAGATACAAAATGTAGGTACTTGTTTAAAAAATATTTCTTAGAGGTATTAGGTAGGACATCAAATGAAATCAATAAACTACTTTTCTAAAACAAGAAAAATACAAAAATAAATATCGTAGTTCATTCACTGGTTTTTGAAAACCAATTAATGAACTAACTGTCATTGCGGTTGTTCATTCACTGGAAAACGCAGACCAGTGAATAAACTGTTTATTTGTATAAAATTGAATATTTAAAGTTTTGTTCGAACACTGGCTGTTTGTCAGATAATACATTTCTATCAAAATCATAGAAAACCAAATCTTATAACTACTAACAAAACGTCAGATATTGGACAAACAATAAATCACGCGATTCCAGTGAATGAACCCCCCGGTTCGTTCATTGGATTTAAGCCATTTTGGTTTCTAGTTATAGAACATTGGATTAAAAGCCACTTTTTGAAAATAAATCACATTAACCTACACATTAATAGCACTAACAACACCTTACGGCTTAAAAAAACACGCACTGTACATGGCAGATGCACAGGACACACGTAGTGACACATTAAACACAACATAGCTTACCTTAATCCTTATTACACCTCCATATAAACAAAAAACAGCAGCCGCATGCCCACTTTACACCGTCCCCATTTTGACACTGATGCGTATGAGTTGAAGTAACTGCTACCAGAACTTGTCAAATAATGTTGCTAACCCAAAAAAAAATATCACGCGTGGTAGAAAGGTACAGAAATCTTATTTTACGAAAAAAACATGCATTTTGTTCGTTCACTGGATATGTTCATTCACTGGAGCACTTACCCTATATCTCTATATGCCGACGACACTAGTTTATTTTACTTTGGCAGTGAAATAACATCCATAGTAGAACATGCACAAGATGATTTAAACACTCTTCAAGAATGGTTCAAGGAAAACCTGCTCACTATAAACATATCCAAGACCAATTACATTGTACGAGTATTCAGCGCTAAAAATAAAAAAGTCACTGATTTCCAACCACTTACCATAGACAATGAGCCGCTATCCAAAGTGATGTCAGAAAAATACCTTGGACTTATTTTGGATAGTCGTTTATCATGGAAACCTCATATTGAGAAACTTCAGTCAAAGCTGTCATCTCTTATGGCAATGCTTAAAAGTACAATTCGATGTTTTCCTACACCTATTCGGTATACTATATACAATTCATTGGTCAAATCACACGTCGAATATTTAATAGAACTGTGGGGAAGTGCAGCCAAAGTAAACCTAAAACCGTAGCAAAGATCACAAAATAAACTAATAAAACTTCTCTTTAACTACAAATACCTGACACCAACGAAAAAAGTATATTCGGAAACACATCTGATGACCCTGTCTCAATTATACAAATATAACACATGTGTACTAGTGCGAAAAATCCTCTCTAAGCAAATTCATACACAAATATCATTTGTAATAAAATCAAATATAAGAAAACGGTTCCTGAGACGAGGTAACGATATACACCTCCCGATGCCTCGCACAAAATACTATGGCCAAAAAACAATAACGTATGAGGGTGCCCAATTATATAATAAACTACCTAATTCGTTAAAGGAAACAAAATCATTCCGTGTGTATAAACAGAAACTTAAAATGCATGTCTTACGCGATTACTCTGAATTTGTATAAATGATCAAAAAAAAAAAAACAACAATAAAAGAAATCATTCATAAACAAATATACCTACTTAATGCATAAATATCTAAAATAAACATACTCAAACAAATGTTTCACATATTGTTTCTTAATTAATTAAAAATAAAAATAAAACTTATTAGGTAATAGTAGGTACCTACTTAAAACATAAATTTAATTAAATATTATAGATAGAAAAAAAAAACATTACATTTTTAAAAACACATAACCCAAATACATAATAGAAAACAATGAAACAACTCGCAAAATAGTCTGATTGCTATCACATTGTTGGTCGCCTTGAGCGGCATAGCAATAACAAGGCGATACGTAATAAGACCCTACAACTTATGAGTGCAGCGGTCAGCGTATTGATAAGCAACTGGAATATTTTATCTAGGCACCCACTTTGTTGTTTAATATTTTTTGTCTTAGTTACCTTATGTTGTATTATTTGCGATTCGTACACTTAGTTAAGTATTTAGTTAATGATGTGCATGTATTTCTCTAGTTAAGTGAATTGTATTCTTTTAGAGAAATAAATTCTTAAACCATAAACCATACCACTTTAGGTGTACAGGAGGTACCCGCAAAAAAAAATTTAGCTTTTATTTTACCGTTTTTTCGGCGTGATACATACACGTACTCATACCAAATTTGAACTTTCTAGTACTAATGATCACGGAGCTAAGCCGCGGACGGACAGACGGACGGACAGATATGGACATGGCGAAACTATAAGGGTCCCTATAGTTGACTACGGAACCCTAAAAAAAAGTTATTTGTTTCGGAGTTTCGGCGTAAGTAGGTAAATTACGAGTTAGGAAATTGAATACCTAATTGCAAAATTGAGTCGGGAATAGGTGGGTATGGTAGGTATGCGAAAGGGAGGATTAGATTATAATAAATATAATATGCTATAGATTATATCAGGTACCGCATCTACACAAAACCTTCATCTCATTAAGCACTAATCCTTGGAGTCTGCGACCAGGGCGCGGCAGATATGAATTTAAACGCACGCACCATGTGGTACCGGAATCGAATGTGACCCACTTCGCCTATACAAAGTCAGTACATTATTTACACTACCTCTTATCTCATTTAAAGTTGTCTAGAAAATTCTACTCTATATCAATCTTTGATAGTAGCTTTTGGAATGAAACGGTTGTGTGATACGAGGTTAAAGGGGTTATGGCTTCGGTTGACAACTGGCGCGGTTGCGAAATGCTGTAGAATTAGAACTATGTGGTGCAATTATATATTCTGTGGCTAGTGCTTTAACTAGCTGGACTAAGCAAAAAGGAAATTGTCTTATCAAGCTGTTTCGTTCTGGCATGCATATTTCATAAAACGTACAATATTGCCATCCCCATATTATTGAGCATAAACACTACCTACTCCTTGTTATGTGGCGCGGAGACACTACCGTTAGTGGGTTTTTACTCCCACAGAAGTTCTGGCTCACATAGTGAGGGCTGACCAATTCCGTTCAAGTCATACCTAAAAAAATGGGCGTGCGAGTTCGACTCGCGCGAGGGGTTCCGTAGGTACCATAATCTATAACAAGTTTTTTTTATTTTATTTTTAGTATTTGTTGTTATAGCGGCATTACAAATACATCATCTGTGAAAATTTCAACTGTCTAGCTATCCCCGTTCTTGAGATACAGCCTGGTGACAGACGGACGGACAGCGGAGGCTTAGAAATACGGTCAAAATTTCACAGGTGCAAAATTAACTTAACCCGGCCAGTTAAGATGGGATACATGTTTGTACGAAACCTTCGGTGCGCGAGTCAGACACTCGCACTTGGCCGGTTTTTAATGATAAAATCCTTACACAGGTTAATAAGCTCTATATTCCGGTAATGTCAAAGTAATATTTATCTACACCAATAAAATGTGTCCCAGTTAGAGTCTGACGCAATTCTGCAAACTTTGCCTGTCACCAAACTGCCCATTATCCGACATACGACACATAACGTTTACTGTATGATATCCTTTCGGATATATTTGGTATGGACGACTTATACGCGTCAATTTACATAGTTTACGATCAAAATTACCTTCACAAGGTAACTCGTTACTAATACATACGTATTAGAGTCAGTAGGCTATTGCTAATAGGGGAAATATATGATTAGCTTTAGCTACATATGCTATGCTGCATTAATATGTACCGGACACGATTAATATACAAACTTTTTTGCGGCTCCACACTACTCGCGCAGCGGGCTGAGGTTGGGCGAACGATTGTGTAGGGGCCACTTCGCTGCGGAAACTCAACTTCGGCCAACTTCGGTCAACTTTGCGAGTAGTGTGGTGCTAGGGTTAACTTTTAACCCTTCTTTTATTAAGACATGACTTGAACAATATGGCCGCTGGTTTACCCTCGCTACTAGTGATTCGGACTTTATGTGGGAGCACAAACCCACTAAAGGGAATGTATCCTAGTCACAGGAAGTGATTTCTTTTAACCCCTAGTAGGCATCCCGTGTATGTTATAAGACCATGCTTATAGTTTATTTATGCATGTAAGGCTTTGATGTTAACTGTGATAGAGAAAACAAGCGGCAGAAAGGAAGACTGATAGCAACTACGTTACAAACCGAACAATGTGCTAATATTATAATCTTGTTAAAGGCTTAAAGGTCTTGTAAAAAGGCGTAATTTAAGCTTTTGGTTAAGTTTAAATTTAACTTTATCTAGATTCGGTACGCAGCCTAGAGACTAAGCGCAGGGCGTGTACTCGCTCCGACCAGCTGTATGAGTATGATGTAATGTTATGTGAATGCAGATAACAATATATTGTGTTAGACAATACTCTGTACACGTGTGCGTGTGAGATGCAGGATTTGTATGGGTGCGCGCCCGAGCGGCTAAAACCATAGAGCGCCAACTGTTAGTAAGAACAATATTTGTCCGCTCATCACAACGAAAGGGCTGGAGGGATTTTAACTGATTTTGGTACATTACAGGGAAAGCTGGACATCCAAAGATGGTTTTGGATACTTTTAATCCAACTACAGTAATGATAAAAGTATTATAGGCGGCCTTTTATAACGTTTTAATACATTTGATATTAATGTTGTTGTGAAAGTTAATCTATTTGTCTATTATTGATACAGTTTGTCTCCGTGTGCCTTTATGTATGTAATTTTAAATACTTTTCTGAAAACCGCATCAAAATCAATCATCAGACAAACAAACATACATACATATAGGTCAAACAGAGAACCTCCTTTTTCTTGAAGTCGGTTAATGAAGTCGGTTAAAAACTTTATTAATAACGTGTAATAATATGTGATAGGGCCCGCCCGGCACGGTCCCACACTGGAACGTGCGACTGGCCTTCCTCGGCGGTAATTAACAGGGTTCCAATCGGAGGCATGCCACCCGCACCAGATACCGACACATACAGATACATGACACATAACTCACACCCGTGATTCTAGGAAAGGGAGACTAGGCGACACTCAGTTCCAACGTATCTTACTTAAAAAAAAAAAAACATATCGACGCTTTGTGCCAAATAAGCGTACCTAAAACATGTCGGCCAAGGGTAGATATATTTTATATTATTATTTTCTCACATTCAAAGTGAAAATCAGTGTTTAACACGTGGCTAAAAGCCATTATGATTATGACACACACACACATATATTTATTCTCGCTCACAAGCGGACGATTCCGCTGATCCAATTAATCACTTTTAGTTACCTAAGTTTGTACCACTAACACTATGGATATAAAGTCCGAAATAAATGATTTGTATTTGTATTTAGCCCCTTGTAAAAACAATCTACACGACGCGTTTGGCGCAGATTGTCATTTTGCCTAGTGAAACCGGCGGTCCTGGGTTTGAATCCCGGCCGGGACAATTTTTTTGTATAATGAAATAGAACGGTTTTTGCTCCTGGGTCATGAATGTTATCTATATACGTATTTATATATCACGTGTATCTTCGTCTAGTACGCATAGTACATGTTTTCCTTAGTTTGGGATAAGATAGTAAAAAAAAAAAAAACTTACTATTTGCTAAACGGGAATCAGTTTTCCGAGCAATATGCCCCACCTACTTATTTCCGACGCTAGCACTTATATAGACTACAAATGTGGTGAATTATTTACTGAAAATAAGAAAGCAGCCTATTTTTCCTCTCTTCGATCTAATTCCAATAACAATTTCTAGTAACATTGCACATACCGACGCAGAAAGGCCTACTACGGCTGAGGTTTCTATCGGTGGTTGTCAGAACGGCTTTATAGTCCGAAAACGGTCTTAATAAGTAATTAAATACGTCCAAATGATTGAATAGTTGGTAATGATGTAGCGAAGTAAGTAATAGCCTCTGATAGGTCCTTGAAGAGACGTAGGTATGGAAAGGATTAGGACATAAAAATATCTTCGATACTTTAAAAGAAGTCGTATCTTATTTTCCTGTAATAAAATAAAGTAGTAATAGGTAGTAACCCCATATAACGCTAGTGAACACTTAATAGGTACTACCTTTTGCCCGAGGTTGGTTAGATACAAGCTTTTTCTTAGTAGTAGCGAAAAGTGGCGATATCACTACTTATTTGACTTGTAACGGGTACTTGCAATTTAATTCATATAAATTAAAATAATTTTTATTAGGGCTTGAAATTAAGTTGAATAGTTTATTACCCTTACCCACGTACAACTTCCGACTACGACGACTTCCGCGGACAATATAGTTTCATCAACAATAAAGTTAAGTTTGTGCCTCAAACTAGTTTTAACTAATCATATATGGAACCCTCGGTGCGTGAGTCCGATTGGCACTTGACTGGTTTTTAACTAGAGCTAATGCTATGCGCTGCCGGGAGAAAAACAAAAGGACTAAAAGGAGTTCATACAGTTCGTACATACATAAACATAACTTATAGGCCTAGTTAAAAAGCAGTAGCTTTAGCATGGCTGTTATACTGCACTAATCCAGGAAAATGCTACGAATAAATAAGTCAACAAAAACCGGCCAAGACCATGTCGGGCCACGCTCAGTGTAGGGTTCCGTAGTTGCCCATCCTTCACAATAGGCGGGCTTAAAACAGCGGGTTGAAGCCCGAGGTTCAAATTACGAGAAAGATTTCTAGCTCTATAAAAAAGTAACTGTAGTTACTTATTACCTTCTGGAAGTTATCGATTATACGCGCCAAATTGAGCGGAATGTTTTAATGCAGTATGGCACTTAACTAATATGTGCAACGTTCGAAGTATATATAAGGACACCGCGCGGCACTTACGTCATTTTAAAGAAAATTATGAAATTTTGCGATAACTCAAAAACGGCTCGACCGATTTTATTCAATATAGTTTTCATTGAAAGTATTTATAAGGCCTCATTTTCATGAATTTTTCCATAATTTTTTGACCCGTGGTTGAAAAGTCAGAGGGGGGACGCTATTTTTTTATTTTCGGAGCGAATATTTACAAAACTAATGACTTTACCAAAAAAAAATATTAGGAGACGCCTATTATTTTTTAAAGACCTATTCAACAATACCCCACACACTAGTGTTGAAGCGGAAAAAAAATTCACCCCCACTTTAGGTGTGGGAGGATAGGCACCCGTTTTTTTTTTTTTAAGGTTTTATTTTACCGTTTTGTCGGCGTGATACATACACATACTCATACCAAATTTCAGCTTTCTAGTGCAAGTGATCACGAAGCTAAGCCGCGGACGGACGGACAGACGGACAGACGGACAGACGGACATGGCGAAAGTATAAAAGTTCCTAGTTGACTACGGAACACTAAGAACTGAACTTCATTTTATATAACCACAATAATATCACAAAGGCGAAAGATTGTAGGTAAGTGTGTTTGTATGTTTGTTACTTTTTTGTTATGTTATTAACACACAGGCTACTCTGGCTACTGTTAATCTTCCTACACTACCTGTAAAGCTTTTCAGTGACGCCTTTTGTATAAACAGGCAAGAACTTTCGTTACAGCACCCACAATAATATCAAAACGGTGTCAGTATCGCTAAATTCATAACTTACATAGTTAAATATATATTAGTAAATAAATATACTATTAGCATTGCCAGAATCCAGTCATCGTAGCTTACCAAAAAAGGGTCACAAGGCCCTACGCCTGTCCAACTACATGTGACCTATTGGATCCGGCCACGCATGTCACCGTATCTGACCTAAAAAAGGTCATAAGTCCCTGGGACTGGCCTACTACATCTGACCTATTGGATTTGGCCACACATGTCACCGTATCTAGTTTAAAGAAAGTCGTAAGGCCCTAGGACTGGCCTCCTACATGTGACCTATTGGATTCGGCCACGCATGTCACCGTATCTCATCTAAAAAAGGTCATAAGGGCCTAGGGCTGCCTTATCGTGTGTGACCTATTGGATTAGGTCGTCGTCGGAGCCAGTGTTGCGAAATGTGTATCAAGTGCAGCCGGGGACACTTAAATAGCCCGCATGTGGCGAGGGGCGGCACACGTGCTCTCGCCGGCAAACATACGTCATGATTGCTAAGGTAACAATAATCTATATACAAATAGTACAGTGCCTGAGCTGACAGAATGCGATTCGAGGTTTATACCTGTCCCGCTCGCTCTTACGTGATCCAGATAAGAGCCTCTCAGTTTTCCAAACCCGAATCGCCATCTGAAAGCTTACGGACTGTATATTATTTACTCAAAAAAAAAGGGCCTAGCTATAGTATATTTTGATGCTGATTGTATGTAATCTCCTGAAATACAGCATGACCTTATATAATGAAAAAAGTAGATTTAGAATTTGAAATAACGTGCTTTTAACTCAATGTTGCGAAGATCACTATCACTAGTGTTTAAAAGATTGCATATTAAAATCACAACTTTGTAAAGCACAAAATATCATGTAGCTCTTATTTTATTTTGAGAAGTCTAGTATTATATTTTTATTTATTTATATAATTATAATGATTATTCAGTACATTTTTCAGTAGGCACTTTTGCCAAACATGTGTTTATTGGCGATATTTGCTCTCACTTTTTTAACGACATAAAAAAAAACTTAACTTTACGCGTATTAATTAACAACAGTGTTAAAGTTTAGTAAATAGGTAATCTAAGTAGGTACTTATCGCAAATATAATTCGACTTTAAATTCTTCTTCTTCTTCTCTGTCGTTTCGCTCTTGGCAGAGCGGTCGTGGTCACGTTGAGGCGTCCACATCGGTGGTAGAGGCGGACACAGCTCTCCGCACGATCTCCCGCCATCTCTCCCTATTGGCAGACTGTCTGGCGCAGTCAGATACGCAGTTTCCTACTGCTGATTTTATTTGGTCAGTCCAACGCATAGGTGACCTGCCACGCGATCTGGTTCCATCCACTTTTCCCTGCACAACCAGCCGCTCTATAGAGTTGTTATCCCGCCTAGAGACATGGCCAAAGTACTGCAGTATGCGCGACTGTACTACAGCCGATAGACGCTGCGTGATGCCGAGTTCTTGGAGTATGGAAACGTTGGTGCGGAACTCGGACTTTAAATTACGTTAAGAAAAATATATAATCCATACTTATTATTTTAGGCAAGCAATGTACATTTAAAATTAACTAGTAGGTAAATGAAACAAAACCCAAAACTAAGTATAAAATAATAAACAAAAATTATTTAAGAAGTCATAGAGTGTCTTTTATTAGGTACTGTCATCAAAGTTACGTAGGTACCTATACCAAATTTTGCCCAATGAATTCCCGGTAAGTAGTTCAAATTTATCTTCTTTGCACAATTTGGCCCAAACATTAACTTTACTAACAGACTCCACCCTTTATTGTCTACAGTTGTTAGTGGTGGTGTGCGCGCTGGCAGCGGCGGCGGCGGTGCCGGTGTACGCGCCGCTAGGACACGCCATCGCTCCCGCCTATGCGCCCGCCATCGCTCCCGCCTATGCGCCCGCCATCGCTCCCGCCTATGCAGCGCCCTACGCACATGCTGTCGCGGCACCAGTAAGTACTCATGAGGCCCACCGTTAGGACAAGTCTTGGCTCCAGCGGTAGCACCCGCCAGCGCTACCGCTTATGCATCCGCTATTGCGCCTATCGCAGCGCCCTATGCACGAACTGCCGCGGCGCCAGTGAGTAGTAACACACATTAAACTGTTATGTACATGCTACTTAGGACATACCTATGAATGATCTCACCGACGAATACTTAAATAAATAAATAAATAAATATCAGACAACCTCACACAAATCAACCTAGTCCCAAATTAAGCTCAAGAAGGCTTGTGTTATGGGTACTAGGCGACGATATACATACTTATATAGATAAATAAATACTTAAATACAAAGAACATCCATGACCCAGGCACAAATATTCGTGTTCATCACACAAATATTTGCCCTTGCCGGGATTCGAACCCGGGACCGTCGGCTCAGTAGGCAGTTGCTTAACCACTGCGCCAACCGCGTCGTCATACTTATAATACGCGCCTCTGTTATATGACGCCGCTGGGGCACGGGGCAGCCGGAGCACCCACGAGTCCTTCCATCATCGCTGTCGTTTATGCAACCCTTTGTCGCGCCTATTGCCGCATTAGTGCACTACTCAGACCACGCCCTAGCGCCAGTGCTCACCGCTCCCGCCACTAATACTTGCTTATACAAACCCAAATATTCCCTAAATTCACTAAATATTAAAGTCAGACATGCGATTTATCATGTTGTTTTAATATCGGTCGCCATGTTGTCTTCACTGCGATATTAATGACCTCTATGATGATGATGATAATTGATGTCGATGGTATCTACAGGTGATCCGCGCTGAGCCAGTAGACCCCAACCCCGCCTACAGCTTCTCGTACGGCGTGGCGGACCCCGCGACGGGCGACCAGAAGAACGCTGCGGAAACGCTGCAGAACGGCGTCGTGCACGGCTCCTACAGCCTGGTGGAGCCGGACGGCCACGTCCGCAGAGTCACCTACACGGCTGATAAGGTCAACGGTTTTAACGCCGTCGTCGAGAGGACAGGCGCGGCTGCCCATGGGGTAAGTCTTTAACAAACTTTCGCCATCATTCGGTAACAATACGAAAATAGCATTAGCGAGCATAGGCTTGGGAGATATGAGAACGTGTAACGAAAGTAAGTCAACGATTGTCTTACTTAAATTTTGTTAATTTTATTAAAACGATTCAAATATCAGCTGTGCGTAGTTATGAATAAGTCTAATTACAGCCGGTACATGATCAAGAAAGAAATAAAATTTTAAATTGATCGTTAAATTTTTAATTTTAATATTCCTACCTACGTTGATTTGGAGTATCTATATATCTCCTTTACGTGTACGCATGCAATAATTAGTTATAACACTAATGTGATTTAATTATTTTAAGTATTATTTACGAAAAAAATGACTTACTGTTGAGTTTCTTCCGGCTTTCTTCTCAACAGCGGTCTCCTCTTGCGAAATGCCGGTAGATTCACAATCTGACTTGTAGAAGTGCCCTTGTGGCCAACTTACTGAATAATTATTTCATTTCATTTCATTCAATGCGACACCTCGCAGGGTTTTTATTAGGACTAAAATACCATATAATTACTTAAAATGCTCCAGCTTCCCAACGAGCCCCCATCCTCACAGCCTGACCCCAAGTTATAGAGGTTCGATTCTCTAAACAAGTAAAATCTTACCAACAATCTAAATCTTAGGTACCTATCTGGTAGTTCCCATATAATTATAATGAAAACATAATTTCCCAGGTGGCCTTTGCGAAGATACCCGAACATTTCATGTTTTTACGGTTCCTCAAAAGGAAAAAACAGAACCATTATAATATTCCTTTGTTGTCCGTCCGTCTATCAATACCCTTATAACATAGGGAAAAATATGAAAACTTTACACTGGTAATGAAATCATAAAAATACAGTCTTCTTTTTAAAGTGCCTACGTAAAACAGTTTTCCAACGGTAAAGTTAAGTTGTCGCTCAGTACAGTTTATCTTTTTGCTAACGAAATATGCAGTTGCTTTCATAGTTCGTAAGGAACCCTCAGTGCGCGAGATCGATTCGCACTTGATCGGATTTTTATCAGTGATCCTGTTTGTCCGTAGGCTCCCGTGGCTGTTGCGCACGCGCCGGTCGCGGTCGCGCCAGCGCCGGTGGCCGTGGCGGCGCCCGTCGCCCGGCTAACGCTGCCGGCCGTCGCCCACCCCTGGGGCTAGCCCTCTCTGACCCCCCGCATTGCTGGCCAACACCCACTCTAGCTATAGGACTTGACAGGTTTAGTAAGGTTAGTCTGTGATATAGGAAACGCGTGGAACGGTGCTGCTTTTTGACTACGCAAAAATCAATGGTTGGATAGATGGGCCTTTGTTTTCAGCCCATGAACGGTAGTCAAAAAACGCATCTTCAAGTTCTGTGTGAGCGAGCACAAAACGTAAGAGTAAGGTTGGAATGGTTATTTCTTTTTGGAAATCGTCGGTTAGATTAAAGTATTATCAAGTGGTTGTTGCTCAGCAATGCTCGCCCGTGACAAACGACTCGTGGATATTGTATATTTATTTCGTACTGCTTTGACTGTTGCCTACGAACATGATCTTGACGCGTTTACATATGTAAATATAATGTACCTAATAGTTAATAAATAAATGCAAGTTTTGCAGTTCCTCTGAATATTTTATTTGTATCCTGAAATCGACGTGTAAAAGAAAGAAGATCAACGTTTTAAGTGGATTGTAGGGATGAGTGTTGGAGACAAGTGACAACAACGAAAGTGGTACATAGACTCAGGTTTATTAGGAATAAGAAAGCCTTATATGCTAGAATACACACACATATACTTATCATATACTTACACCACTACACCTCCCATTCACAAGAAAAAAAAAAACGATTACTCCGTTTTTTTTTTTTTATACAGATTTATACAATTTAGTGCGGTTCTTGTGTACTACATCAGTTTTTCCATCTCTTATTATTTCTACATTGGGAGTTAGATCTCTTAGAACTACGTAAGGTCCCGAATACAGTGGGTCCATCTTAAGTCTATTTTCATTTTTAAGTAATATTTGATCATTTTTCTTATACATTATGGGATTAATATTTTTATCATATTTGGATTTACGTACTATTTTACTCGTAATTAAATTTTCTTTTGCTTCCTTCTGAGAAAGTTGTAGTCTGTATCGTAACTCACAAGGGTAGCTGTCATAATTGTAAAGAGGCTCAACTTTAGTTGATAAATTGCTTGGCAAATTACATTTTTTACCAAATACCAGCTCGTAAGGCGTATACTTGGTTTCGGAATGGACAGAAGTATTATACGAGAATGCCCAATAAGGAAGCCAATCGCTCCACGTTTCGGGGTGACAGTCTGTCTGAATTCGCAAAAACGTACCCAAATGTTTGTGAGAGTTTTCCAAGGCGCCAATGCTTTCATGGTGATAAGCTGTAGACTGTAGTTTGTTAATTTTGAGTAATTTACATACCTCTGTCATGACGTTTGAGATGAATTCCGTGCCTCGGTCTGTTGCTATCTCTTGGGGTATTCCATACCTAAGAATAAAATTATTTACTAATGCCTTACTTACTTCTGTTGCCGTTTTAGACATAAGTGGATACGCCTCTACGTATTTAGATAACTCGCATTGCAGAGTTAAAATATATGAATAATTATAACTATCCTTATCTAAGGGCCCTACTAAATCTAAGTATATCTTGTTAAATGCCGAGTCGGCAGTGGTCGTTATGACCATTGGTTCCTTGGTATGACGCGTGTATTTTTGTTTTTTACATATATCACAGCGTTCTACAAATTGTTTAACGTCGCGTTCTAAACCCGACCAAAAATAATATTTTTTAATATTATTAATCATTCTTCTTGTACCTGCGTGGCCACTCGTAGGTAACAAGTGAAAATCGTTCAGTATAACTCTCTGGTCATCTTTGTCGGTTATTTTTATAACATCTTTTAATATACATAATGACGGACCGGTCCAATCCTTTGTTCTACTTATCTCTTGTGCTAACTTGTCAACAAAAACGTAATTATTTTTATTTTTTACTATGTATATTTGATAAATATGACATGTCTTACAAAAAACTTCGAGTTCTCTCACAAATTCGGCTCGCGAAATCTGCGATTGAGCGTTCGAGTTTATATAAATTGCCATTCTACTAGGCACGTAGCACAATATTTTACTTTTATGATTAACTTCTGGTTTTAAACCTTGTTTACTCAACTCTTGACTTGTACTAAACAATAATTCTACAGAATTCGAAGGTTTTTTACTTAATTCTGTGACTTTTGGTTGATCAGGCCAAATGTTACTAGAACTAAGGTCAATCGACGAATTTGGAGAATTTTGTTTGATCATTTGCTTATATTTTGATCTAGTCATTACATTAATAACGTTTCCATGCATCTCTTTCAGCTCTTCTGACGTTATTCTAATACGGGACAATGCGTCTGCAGCCGCGTTGTCCTTCCCTTTCACATACTCGATGGTGAAGTCGTACTCTTCCAACGCTAATCTAAATTTTAAAAGCCTGCTGGATGGATCTCTCATATTATATAAATAAATCAATGGACGGTGATCACTTTTTACCGTGAATTTCCTGCCAAATAAGTACGGCCGGAAATACTTAATCGCCCAAACTATAGCCAACAGTTCTTTTTGAACAGTGGGGTAGTTAATTTCTGCTTTATTGAGACCTCTACTAGTGTAGGCTACTGGTCTACCATCGCTGTTCGCTAATATCGCGCCAATAGAAAATCCACTCGCATCAGTTTGCAAAATAAAATGGCTTTGTTCCGACAAGTCAGGATATGCGAGGACAGGCGATGTTGTAAGTGCATTTTTTAAATTTTCAAATGATTTCTGACATTGTTCACTCCAACTGAACTCTACATTTTTCCTACATAGTTGGTTTAATGGGTGTGCTTTTTCGGCGAAATTGTTTATGAACTTTCTGTAATAGTTAGCAAAAGCTACGAACCTTTTAACTTCATCTACGTTTTTAGGTACTGGGTATTCATGTAAAATCTTTATTTTATCAGGGTCTGGCAGTATTCCGTTTTCTGACACTACATGTCCAAGATAAAGAATTTGTTTTTTAAGAAAGTCGCACTTCTCTGGATTTAGTTTGAGGTTGACTTTTCGTAGCCTCGAAAACACATCCATTAATTTTTTATTATGATCCGCAAGGTTTCTACCAAATACAATTAAATCATCTAAGTAGACAAAACATTTCTCATAATTTAAACCCGACATTGCCACTGTTATCATTCGGGAAAAAGACCCAGGGCTTACTTTTAATCCTTGTGGCATTCTGGTCAGTTGATACTGGCCGGAACAAAAAGCTGTATACTGCCTACTTTCTTCATCTAACGCTACCTGATAATAGCCGGAAAATAAGTCGAGGTGGGAGAAATAAATGGAACCTGACAGTGAATCTAAAATCTCTGTAATATTCGGTAATGGGAATTTATCATCCTGTATGTGGTTATTAAGTTGCCGATAATCTATTACCAGTCTCCATTTCTTCCCCTCTCCTTCCTTACTTTTTTTTGGCACCAGCAATACTGGGCTCGACCACTCGCTTTGGGTCGGTTCAATAATACCATCATCTAGCAATTTATTTATTTGTTTATCTAATTCTTGTTTTTGGGAATGCGGTATCCTATAGGGTTTTTTAAATATTGGGGATGTGTTTGGTTTTAAATGTATTTTTTGTTTGTATATATTTGTGGTTGTTAATTTGTCATTGGCCAAATGGAAAACGTCTGAAAATTTGGCACACATACTTTCTATTGAAGTTTTTTCCTCCGTATTTAGATGGCTCAACTGTAATAATGAAAATAATTTCTTAACCCTATCCGCATTTCCTTGCATGGCATTGAACGTACATACGTCATAACTTTGTAAACTTTCTATTTGTGGGCTTATGTTCTTTAAGTTTATTTCATCTTCCGTTGTATTTAAAATTTTAATAGGTATTACCCCGTTAACGGGTCTGACCATAGCATTAGCTATAAAAACTCCACTGCGAAGCTCTTTCGTGCAAACCACACATTCATCAGTCATATCTGTTTTAATGTAATGAATAGACTCCGACCTGGGCGGTATAACCAGTGACAAATCCTTCTCATTTATATTAAATAATGATAAATACATTTCCTTTCCATTATTACTAACTAGTCGCAGAGTATTCGAGCTGTAATCTAAAACTGCTCCATACTTTCTTAAAAAGTCGTTACCTATGATCCCATTAGCTAAACATGGCAATGAATGGAAAATATAAATTTTATGATGAAATGATTCACCTTTGGCAACTAGTTGTAAATAGATGTATCCTATTGCCTCGATGCTGCCCCCAATACCATTTACAGTACACCTCTGTTTATGGTATGGAATATTTAATGTGGTGATATATTTTAATTTAATCGCACTAATTGTTGCGCCACTATCTATAAGAAAAGAATAGTCACGATCTTCGACTTTAAACGTAGCTACCAATGAGCTATCGGTCGCTAATATGGACATGTTAGTCACGAAAAAACTTATTCGCGTCATTAGAATCCTGTGATTCAGCTTCAGTCTGAGTCATCATTTTGATACTAGGACGATTCCACTGATGACTGGTCTTGTTAGTATAATTACCTGGATGTCGCCCTCGTGTGCCTCTGAAGTTGCCCCGATTGTTGCCACGATACGCCCCTGCCCCACCACGAGGACCGTAGTTGTTGGGCGTACCGCGCCCTCGCGTTTGATATTGTCCTCGAGACCTATGAAAGCCCCTTTGTGCATAGTATGGCCTATGCGATTGTCTATGTGAGAAAATTTGAGGTGACATACCCATAATCTCTCCCGAAGCTGAAGCGGCTGTGACGTCATCCTCCTCTTGGGCTGACTGTATCGCATCCTTCAGCGATTCAAAATTTCTTGCTACGATGATAGTACTCAATCTGCGATTTCGCAGGCCGTCAGCAAATTTTTTGATAGCTAATTTTTCATTTAGCGGCTTGAGTACCTTATAACTGTCTGTGTTGCCGGCGGCCTGTGAAATTGTCAAATCCACAAACAATTCGGCAACCTGTGATCCAAAATCTTTCACACTTTGATTATTCTGCCTAATAGTTTGCAGTTTGCTTTGAATGGCAGTCGCGGCCTTCTTAGGCAATAAAACTTTTCTCATGTCCTGTATTAATTCCTCCGACGTAGCATAGTCTGCGTTCAATTTTAATTTACCTGATTGCGATAGCCTGCTCTTCAAAACAAACTGTATGAGTTTTTTATGATCATCACTTTTTAAAACAGAACTATAATACTCAATGCCATCAATGAGCTGTTTCGTATTAATTTCGTCGTCAGTCATTAATGGTAGTAGAGTTAGGGCGGTTCTTAATTCAAAGGACTCCCCCATTGTATCAGATCCCTCTTCACTTTCCTGACAATAATCTAAAATTTCGCTATAGAGTGTATTAAATGATGCACACAATTTATCATATAAAGTTACCTCTTCGCTTTGTATTAAACCCTTTTTAATGAGTTCCGATACCTCCTTACTTAAGCGTTCATACTTCCCTATCACAACATTAGTCTCGGCTAATTTTACAGTAATAATATTACCCTGCCTACGCGTATGGCCAATTTTACATAAATACGTGCGTATTCCTTTAAGCTCATTACATAAGACAGATAGATTTTCCGCCATTTAAGTAAACATTCATGATATCTTATGATGAAAAATTAATATCTAAGCTTTAACCACTGACTTTACCCTACACTTTTGAGATAATCTTTAAGTCGTTTCTCGCACTTTTACGCACTACACATCACAACACTTACGAACTGGCTCCTCAGACGACTTCAGTCGGCCCCATCCTCCTGACGCTCAAGGCCATAGCCTGAGCTCGCCTCTCGATCTTCTTGTTGATTGATTTATTTATGTATCTGATAAGAAGAATCACGATCGCCAAACCCACAACAAGCAGTAGCAGGAACAGGTACCAGTTGGTTTTACCAACGTGTTCTATAACATTGTCATGACTCTGCTCGATCACATTTTCATATCCAACTTGAGTCAAGATATCTTGGCGTGCCACAGGAGGCGCGCTCGTAGTTGTGGAGCCGTAATTTCCCATTTTCATAAAATGAGAGTATATAGACAGTACGTTAAAATAGGGTTCATTCAGAATAAATCATTACGTTCTGATTACACGAACACAGGCACAAAGTTCATTGTCTTACTCGGTCCATATACGGCGGTGCACTAATTACGGCGGTCGGCGGTATTAATTATATACCGCAAAATATATTTAACGCAACATCCCAAAACAACTAGAAGAATAAGTCCGAAAATAGCCAACACTAGATAAATTGTGAATGTTTCTATGCTGCTAATCACTTTAGAATTGTCCGCACAATTATTTCCACACATTTTTACTTCAAGAATTCAATTAAGTATATTGGCACCCGCACGCGCGCATCGCCGCATCCTGGCAGGATCGCCATGTAGGGATGAGTGTTGGAGACAAGTGACAACAACGAAAGTGGTACATAGACTCAGGTTTATTAGGAATAAGAAAGCCTTATATGCTAGAATACACACACATATACTTATCATATACTTACACCACTACAGGATACTAAAACTAGAACTAAGTAATGCTACATCAAAAAAGACTCATCAGTGCCACCTTTACAATGCAACCCATGATCATTTGGGGCATGCCGCCATTGTCTAACACGACAACGTGATGTCATTATTTTCGAACTTCTAACGAAAGCCTCTAGTTAATTTTTGGTATGTCAATACTTAATAACCTGGCTCTTGTATTAGAGTGTTTTTTAGGACTTTCTAAATGTTTGCCTGAATAGCCATCAAGTGTCCGACAAAGTTGATGTTCGTTGGTGCCAAGCCCCATTCCTAGCTCTGCGGCGATACTTATATTCCGTATAACATAATAGTGTTATTTATAATATTTATTTGCTTCTAGGTATTCTTGTACATTATAAAAGCTGTTTTCAGTTAGATATTTTTAAATTTTTGTGTAAATGTGTTGTATTTAATTTCTTCAGCTATTTCTTTTGGTAAACTATTGTAAATTCGAATTGTCATGGCATGGGGACTCTTGTTGCTCATTTGAAGGTTACTTGCAGGTATCGCTATTTTATTTTTGTGTTAGGTTTAAGGTACAAGTATAACTTATTTTTTATTAAAGCAGTAACGTCTGCTAACGTAAACTAAATGTTTACAAAATGAAGCGAAAATGGCCCTAAGGCATGTCGAAGCAACTGGTTGAAAAATTCAATGGCTCTGACATCTGATTCGGTGGTCCAATTGGGAGGACGCCAGTGTTAGCCCGGAAAGCCGTTGGAAACGCAGGTTCGAATCCTGTCCGAATCATTAAATTTTTCAATTTTCGATTCATTTTGTAAACATTTAGTTTACGTTAGCAGACGTTACTGCTTTAATAAAAAATAAGTAATTCGGGTGTAGCACATCGTTACTATCGATTCTCAACAAATTTGAGACGATGGTGCCGACGATAAAGTCTAAATCTTTACGGTAGATGGCGCTACGATGCCACCCTAAGGCATGTCGAAGCAACTGGTTGAAAAATTCAATGGCTCTGACATCTGATTCGGTGGTCCAATTGGGAGGACGCCAGTGTTAGCCCGGAAAGCCGTTGGAAACGCAGGTTCGAATCCTGTCCGAATCATTAATTTTTTCAATTTTCGCTTCATTTTGTATACAAGTATAACGGTCGTCCGCTTTAGTGTATAAAGATAGATGCTCTCGGACAAACTTACAGGCTTCTAATGTACAGGGTTGGCAAGGTTAATACATTAATTTTGTTAAAATAGGGTCTGCAGCTATCATATTTTTTTATATTTGATAAAATCCTAATGCATCTTTTTTGCAGTAAAAATATGTCTGACCAGTCTGTACTGTTACCCCATAAAATAATCCCGTATTGAATCCAAGCTTGTGTAAAAGCGTAATAAGCACTAACTGCTGTTTTTAAATCTGTGGTATTTCTAATGTTTCTAAGGGCATAGGCAAATCGAGATAGTTTTATACAAATATGTTCAATGTGTGTCTTCCAATTAATGTTCTCATCAATATATATGCCTAGTAGACGATAATTATTTGTTTGTTATATTGGAGTATTTAAATATGTACAGTTTATAACTAACGGCTGTCTTTGATGAGGTCTGAACTGAATTAAGTTAGTTTTCTTTAGGTTTAGTTTTAAATTATGATCCTCAAGCCAATTTAGCAAAACATTAAGTAGAGCATCTAATTTGAGCCTCAGTTCTTCGCTATTCTGACTTGGGATTACTATTGAGATGTCATCTGCATATAGGAAGCACTTAGTATTATCAGTATTTATTAGCAAGTCATTAATATAAATTAGAAATAAAATACATCCAAGAACACTACCTTGCGGTATTGAGCACGTGGTTTGTTTTCTCTGGGAATGTACTTTAGTTACTGTGTTGGTATTTTTATCATAGTAGTCTATTTCAACAAATTGTACTCTGTTTTGTAAATAGGATAAACCAATCTTGTGCGACGCCGCGGATTCCTACACCATACAGTTTATTTAATAGAAGGTTATGCTGAACTCTATCATAAGATTTACTGATATCGAGTAATAGCCCAAATGCATATTGTTTTTTATCAATAAATCGAATAACTTCGTGAATAAGCGTATGGACCGTCAATGTAGTATTTCTTTGCTTTCTGAACCCATATTGACAGTTGTTATGTTATGGGTACTATAGACGACGATATAAACATGACACCATGGTAGTCGCTCGCCAACATTTCGATAACGCATCCAGGGCGGCCTCGCACCCAAGAGGGATTTTTTATTTTCATTTAGCTATTGCGCTACAAAGACGGACAACATTGGCCCTGATAAATGTTTTTCACATTTCATAAAAAAACAAAGGTAAGGTGCACAAATATGCAGCCGGATCTTAACCTAGGAGCGTGCGTGCGCGTGCGCCAGATCTCAATATACGATACGAGCCATACATCAATCCGCTTGACGGGTTACCGGCTCATTACTGCTGTAAATTACCTGAACAGATGTCTGACGTGACTTGGAAATGGTAAGTATTTTCTTGAACTTTGACCCCAGCGGGCCCTTTTTACAAGTTTTTATTTAACTTGCAATGTACGACTATGCAACTATGTATGTACGTACGTAACTATGTTCGTTCGGGTGGAATCCTGCAAGTCAATATCGAAGCAGGTATCTTCAACCGATTGAACTGAAATTTTACATATCTACTTAACTTGGATGACAATACAATAATATGGTACCACTGGGCTAGTCTGATGATGGAGCCGGAAGGTGACCCTAATAGGAACTATGTAATAGACTAAACTTATCTTACCATGTTTGGGCTCTTTAGAATCGTATCAGTATCAGTGAGCAATTGATGGATGTTCAAAGAAAACTACAGTTGGCTATAAAAGCTTGTCATAAAAATGCATTTTTTGACAGAAACATTGTCATTAACTAGGAAAGTAGGGACACTTCTTATCACAAAACTTTTGAAATCAACTGTAAGGTGCCCGCAGTTTCATTTAATCTGTTTCATTGCATTGTATTTTATAAATATCGATGACTTTAGTCAGCTTTTAATCAAAAAGACTACGTTGAAATCAATAATAATAATAAGTAGGTACTGTTTGTTAATTCTTCACGAACTTACGCGTAAAAGTATCAAAATTCACCTAGTTCCAAATAAACTTAAAGTAACCTTGTGTTCTGTGTAGTTCCTAAGTGTAATCAAAAAACACGAAAAGAACGTAACACTTTTTATTCAAAGCAGCACCAATATACTGGTAACATAATAGTTGTAAAATATGTCATGTCTTGGTTAGTAGGCCCGATACGAAGTTTCCGGCGACTAACGAGCGATTTCCATGCGATTAGGGCAATACCTCTCCACGTATGTTAATTGATACAGGCCCAGTACGGCAGCGGGTTACCAGGGTTACTACATCCAGATTATTATCGGAGATTGGTGGATGGTGGTGATACAATAAATCGATCGACCAAATAAACAGTGACTGATTGAATGAACAGTCTGAATCTCGATCAAATGCACAATTTGCACAAGATTAATTTCCTTGTATCTATAGTAGGAATCATTCTTTAAGGTCGAATTCACTTCCGAAGTGAATTCGGCGTCAATAAATGATTCCAACTATATGTAGCATTTTAGTCAATCAGTTAGGCCAAGAACATTGGTCCAATACGGATATAATATATAAAACATACCATGTAATTAAAAATATCTATAAAATACATACCACATATAAAATTTAGAGCTTAGAAGCTGTAGAAAGCTTCCATATTATTATGATTTATTATTCCATAATTATTATCGTTCCATATCCATCCATCCATATCCATCGAGAAACCATATCCATCCATATCTACCATAAAATCGAGAATGTTGCAATAATTAAGCCATTATAATATAATCAGTTAGCTTTTAATCGGTTGCTAGAAATCTATATCCAGAACAACGCGATAAAGTTTTATTCGTTTCGGAAAACTTCATTCAAAGATAATTTAGAAGTTACTTCAGAAGGTCTTATTTCCAGCTTGTTTCTTTGAAAAATAGGCTTTATAAATGAGACCGTGAAGTGTCATGTAGGAGTTGTAAGTAGGTACGTAATGAGTGTTTTAGTAAAGACAGGCGTTTGGACAGCAAAAAGTGGTCCAGGCCGTATAGGGCCGGGCCGGGTCAATTACCTACAATATTACCCCAGCGCGCGCACCGATAGATATATTTATCTAGATCTGTCTATACCTACCTACAAGTTCCGTCGAAGGAAAGGAAAACTATTATACCGGGTTTTCCAAGACTATGGGACATCAAGGGAACGTACCTAAAATATAGTAGGTAGGATATTTTGATGAAAGAAGACTTTATGTTATTTTTAAAAGTTAGTAATTAATTCTGCATTTAAAGATTTTCTAATAATTACTTGCTTAATTAATTCGTCATCGGCAACAATTTTTTTTTTTTTTTAATTTGGCTCAAACATTTTACGTTGTTACTTTCTTTTAAGATACTATGTTACTTAGGAAGAATTATTATTTGTTATCCATTCTTTCGATTGGCATCATAAAAATAGGGTGATTTTTTTCACATTAAAGTCGGTTCGATTCCTAGACGAAGCAAGTAATTCTTAGAAAATCTTTAATTATGCAGAATTACTAACGCCCTGTATAGGTATGTCATGTTATGTGTGTGTTAGGTTTGAATATGATGGCTGCCGTGCATTTATGTAGAATGGCTTGAATTGTAAAACTAGGCTAATGAGCTGTAAGACCTCGTGAGTTTATTATGAAATGGCAGAATTTTGCATTTTTTTATTTTTCTCGACCCGGTAACTTCGCCATTTTGAAAAATTCTTTATACTTATCGGACTTACAAAACTTCATGATCGGCTGAGAAATGCGGTCTCAAGGCGAGAACAGCCGGCGATGCATTAACCTTGTTTACGTGTGCGACCCATATACCCAGCGACTAGCATCGCTAACTGTATCGCGGCTTATTTGCCACTGAATCGCTGCTAAACACCGCCGTATGTCTAAAATGTAACAAATAAAATCATGGTATACGCTTTAAAAGCCAATTTATACAAGAAGAATATTTAAATACAAATTTGAAACTTAACGTAACCATAACTTCTATCATAAATTAAAACTTAAACACATTTTAAATAAATTAAATTAAATCTAATCGATAGAAGACTAATAGTAAAGTTCCTTCTCGACCCATTTGCTAAAATTGTTCCTGATAATATACCTCCTCAGCTCATCGCCCACGACCATCAGAAAACAGAAGGGAACCGCCAGGAAAAAGTTATGCCAAGGCAGGTTGTCCGTCCCGAACACTTCGTTACATATCGGGAGGTACGTCACGATGCCCGCCGCCGCCAAGTCCACCACGATGCTGATGTTCAGGATATGGTTTCTCATGCCCTTCTTTATCAACGAAATCCGCCTGGTCTTACAAATAATGACGTCTGCTACTTGACTCCAGCAAATGGCAACGAAGTACGCAGTTTGAGCTCGTCGCTCCACCATTTTCCTCTCGGCAAAATACCAATTCCGGCCAAGCGTGTCTTCAACCTTCTCGTTCTGATTCTCCCATTTTTGGCGAATAAAGAATAAAGTCGATGGGAAGAAACCATTCTCGGCAAAAACTATGAAGTAAGCATACATTCCAGCGAAAAACTGTATCAGACCTATCTGAAAGTAAGCCATATATATCAGGTATTTATTGACGAGACGGTCTGTGGGCTTTCGAGGCGGTATGGACATGATGTCCTCCTCCGACGTCTCGTACGCCAGGCTCATGGCGGGCAGCAGGTCCGTGCCGACGTTGATCACAAGGATCAGCATCAGCGTCAGCGGCAGCGGGATGCCCACGATCGCGTACAACACGAACGGTAACATTTCCGGTGTGTTCGACGTGAGCGTGTAGGCTATAGTCTTTTTCAAGTTGTCGAATATTCTTCTGCCTTCCTGTACACCCAGCACTATCGAGGAGAAGTTATCATCCAAAAGAATCATGTCGGCGGCTTTTTTGGATACTTCCGTTCCCGTAATGCCCATAGCGATACCGATGTCGGCCTTCTTCAACGCCGGGGAGTCGTTGACTCCGTCGCCCGTCACAGCCACGCAGTATTTCAGCGCTTGGAAAGTTTCCACGATGAAAAGCTTTTGCTGGGGACTAGTACGGGCGAAGGTGATCTCTTCATATCTCTTGAGAGCTACTTTGAGGTCGTAACTGGACATCTTCCTAAGGTCGTCCCCGGTGATTACGGCCGCACGGAGCTGGCTGCGGACGTGGGGCGGCACGTCCGTTACCTCGACGTGGTGTTCGAACGCATAGTCGAAGGCGGTGGGCTGCGTGATGGTGCCGCACTTGCGCGAGATCGCCAGCGCCGTCACCGGGTGGTCACCCGTCACCATCACCACCTTGATGCCGGCTTGCCTGCAGAGCCTGATGTACAAGTCTATATCTTCTCTCGGGGGATCGATCATTGATATAGCGCCAATGAACGTTAATTTCTCAAGAGGAAAATTATGTTCTTGCGTGTCGAAGATATAGTCGCGGGGGTAACGGTCTTTTAGCAAAAGTCGTTCAGCGTAACCGATAACACGTTCACCCATATTAGCGAGTTTCATAAAATTCGCTTTCAGATCCCTCTTGACTTGTAAGTTGAGCTTCTGGACTTCTTCGTCCGTCGCTACTTCCGAGCAAAAGTCTAAAATTATTTCAGGAGCCCCTTTCATGATTAATAAGAAGTTAGCTTTAGAGTCGTGTGTTGTCGGCATCAGATGAATTGTTACTTGATATTTGTAAGCAGAGCTGAATGGTATCTCTGCTACCTTGGGGTACGCCTCCTGGGTTTGGGTCGCCGAGCGATGCTCCTCCATATATCTCAAAATGGCGGACTCCGATGCATCCCCAATAATCTTCCGCTTCCCGATATTCAGCGACATAGTGTCATGACTGAAATGAGCTCTTAGATTGAGAGATGCATCGAGACTCAATTTCGCATAGGTAGGATCGGAAACGTGACTGTGGTCGGTATGTTCGTATATCTCAAAATTACAAAACAGGTGAGACACACTCATTCGGTTTTCCGTCAATGTTCCCGTTTTGTCCGAGCAGATGCAGGAAGTGGAACCCAAAGTCTCGACAGCCTGCAACGACTTGGCGAGACAATTTTTCTTCTTCAACTGCTTGGCAGATAGCGTCATGCAGACGGTGAGCGTCACGATCAGGCCTTCGGGCACGTTCGCCAGGATTATCCCGAGCATATACTGCAGCGCTACAAGCCAGTTCCTTTGCGCAACATATACCATTATGAAGAAAGCGATTCCAAAAAGAAACGCGACCGCGCAAATGATTTTAATAAAATGGGTGATCTCTTTGGCAATAGGAGTTTGATCCTTCTCTAATCCCGTGACGAGACCGGCGATTTTTCCAATCTGCGTGTTTTCTCCCGTGGCCACGACGACGGCGGTCGCTCTTCCTTCTACGATGGGACAGCTGAAATACGCCATATTCTTCGATTCGAGCGGGTTGAAGTTTGTGCATTCGGGATGGTGGCGAATAGGTTCCGACTCCCCGGTCAACGAAGACATGTCGGTCGCGAAGTTGGTGCAGGACACGATGCGCACGTCCGCCGGGACGATCTCCCCGCCTTGCATGTCGACGATGTCACCTAAAACTATATGAGTATTAGGTATAATTTGTCTAAGTCCTTCCCGAATGACGGTGGCGCTAGGTGGGATCAAATTTTCGAATCCGCTCATGACGGCTGCATTTTTCGCTTCGACGTAAAAGCCGAACAGGCCGGTGCCGAGGACGGTGGCCGCGATCACGATGCCCAAGTAAAGGTATTCGCGGCTGGAGTGTCCGCCGTTGTGGTCGAAGTAGTCAGCGGTGAAGAACGCCACGAAGTTGAGGAAGGCACCGGCCCAGAGGACACACTGGAACCAGCCGAAGAGATTGTGGCGGAAGATTTTAAAGTAGCTGGTGCCGTGGAGGTCTTTGAGGGAGTTGGGGCCGTGCTGCAGGAGGAGCTCGGCGGCAAAGGCCTCGGTGAGCCCGTCCTTGATGCTGGTGCGGTACAGTACCTCCAGCTGCTCGGCCGTGAGGAAGTGGTCTCCGGTGTGGGCCTCCTCCTTGGCCGCGGCTACCTCGGAATGGCCGTGTAGGGAGCCGCGTTTGGTGTGCAGGGACACTAGAGACATCTGGCTAGACCGTTTTCGGCCATCCGCTTTCATTATCTTAAAGAGCGCTTTATTGTCTGATTTGTTGATGGAAAAAGTACGGCAAATGAAATAATTCAACTTGTCAGATATCATGTGACTTTTCTAGAAGTCAAAGAGAATAAACGTCGTAAGATTTTTGAAAGAGTTTTGATATACCCTGTCCACGATAAACTCCACCCGAAGTTGAGTAAATACTGCCTATACTGGTCTTTAAGATTACTGAAAGTACTCACTGCACCGCTGCCATCTCGATCTGAATCAGCCATGAATAAAAGCGTGTAAAATGGGGAAAATACCAGTGACGAATCAGATAAGTGTATTTGTTCACAACGGTTGCGGCATGGCAGCACCTCTCGCACACTGATGCTCGTCAAGTCGTCACAGACTGTCGTCGACAGCACCGCGACAAAGACCGACGACATGCAAGACCATTTCAATTTGGTTAAACGGTGTTTAAACGTTTTGGACGGATGAGTAGGTCTTTATAAGTCATAAAGTGCACAAGAAATTAGTATATTGTAAGCCATTTACAAAAATATGTCTATATAAAAAATACAGTTAATAAATAAAATATTAAGGGAAAATTTTACACAAATCGACCTAACCCCGAACTGAGGAATGAGTTGACATAGGGGTACTAAACGACGATAGTTCGTTATCTCAATAAAAACGGAATTAATAGGTACTTATACTTAATAAACGAAGGGTTGCCCGCAACTTCGGCGTCGTAAATGATTTTTCAGTACCGTTGTCGGGTGGAAAGTATCCTGTAAGCACCTTTGTATGTCCAGCTATCACTATACAAAGATTGATTAAAACCCGTCCAGCTGTTTCGGCGTGATGAGAGGTCAAAAAAAATTACCCACAGATCCGCGCGCACATATTTTTTCCAAAATACCTATAATATCTTGTTCAGAGACCATGACCGGGACCAGGTGGTCGAAACGTCGGAAAATTACCGATGCAATGTAATATAGAATTACGAAATAAAATGTGTAAGTGGAAAGAGCCGTTATTATCGTGATAACATACTCAATGTGCGGAAATCGTATAAGAGTATACCTCCTGAAATAAAACACTTTTAAATCCTAGAAAATATTTTATTACAAAAAAAATACCTCTATTACGGCTTAAGATGATTAACATGGTGTTCTTTTTACATAGTTACAAGTTACAACATACAAACATACACATACACAGGGTTTGTACACTGATTTACGGCTGATTATTGCACTCAATTGATTATATTATTAGCATTTGTTTTATTGTATCCTTCATTCCACAAAGTAAAAAAAATAAGTTGCTTTGATTTGATTATTGAAAAATTATGTAAAGCCTGACCAGAAATATATGAGGATTGTCAAGAGGGCGCTATTTATAAGATTTATATGGCAACAATTTTGCGACCAATCGCAACCCACTATAATGACATTATTTAAATACCTGTCAGTTCCATTATGTTAACCTCGTAATATCATTTAATGGAATGTACTCTTTTTCAGACTGTTTTTCGTGTAGTTATCACGTGTACACTTTATTTATAATGTTACGTTCACGACTGTGAATGGTTTTCGGCATTTTCTTTGGATAATTTTAAATATTTTTCTTTTAAAAAGTCTACTACCAATGACATTGACATTGTTGACAAGCCATCATAAAATCATTGCCAGTGTAAGAAACATGGACCTAGTAAATACTATAGTATACCTGGACTGCTCATTGCTTCGTTCGAACGAGCCAAGTAAGAAAGCCGCCAAGGGGGCAGTTTATCCCACTCTGCTGGGGTAACCAAATATTTAGCAATAAAGAGGGACTCATCCTTACTCCATTTTATTACAAGTTTGGCTCGGTTTGTAGACACCTGCCTACTGAGCCGGCGGTCCCGGGTGCGACTCCCGGCCGGGGCAAATATTTGTATGATGAACTCAAATATTTGTGCTTGGGTGATGGTTGTTCTATGTATTTAAGTATATATTTATCTATATAAGTACGTATATCGTCGTCTAGTATAACACAAGCCTTCTTGAGCTTAATTTGGGACTAGATTGATTTGTGTGAGGTTGTCCGATATTTATAAAAAAAAATAAAAAAAATCAAAGTAAAAATGTATATTGGCTGGCACTGTAGCTAGAATTTATTTTATATATACCTATGGAAACTCATAAATAAATATAGTGAATGTTAGCTACTATGCCAGCAATAACACACTTTTGGCTCCTGTTATTTGAACAGAACGCAGCAATCCCGTAACTGTTAATTTGATTTGATAAATGACAAACTCCGTTAAGTCATACTTAAAAACAAAACAAACAAAAAACATATTCTGATGTACGTGGACATGAACTCATTTATGAGGATATAAAAAAAGTGGTTATTTGTAGGGTACCATAAATTAATTAGGGAGGTAAAACTGTAAGTATACCGTTATTTTATAAACTACCTGTATAACTCTGTTTTACCAATGCAAGACTACGCAATACTTTTTATTACTGTACTAACGGTTACTAAAAAAACCGACTTTAAAAAAAAACTAAAAAGCTAAAAATAACCCATTAAGTACAGATTACGTTTGAATCACGTTTTGAAGATGCCAAACCACTCATTTATTATATTTTTATATTATTTAAGTATATTTTTTTGTTTTTAGTGATTCATATAAAATACTTATGGCGGGGTGATCTGGGAGGTCTTAAAGGCATACATCTCGTTTGAGTTATCTCCTAACTTCGGTTCTACGATTGCTACTACTACTACGATTACTTAGGCGGGTAGCAATGTTCTAGGTGGGCTCGCCCTGCGGGCCCTTGGGCTCGCGCGCTACGCCGTCTCTGGGACGCTCCGCACCTTTGGTGCTACATGGAGCTCGGCCTGCGGCCTCGTGGGGGGACGTTCGCCCTTAAGCCTGCGGCCCTCGGTCGAACTAAAATATTAAAGTTTGTTGTCCGATATTTTTTGAATTTGACCGATTTTTTTAAATTCGATTTCAGATTCCGACTCGGGGGCCCCAAAAACTGCCTGATACCGAATTTCAGCCCCCTCGGACCAATATGAAATTTTCTCCATACAAATCTTGTTTTTCCGATATTCTCCGAATTTGACCGAATTTTCGGACACCGATTCCAGATTCATATTTGTGAGCCCCAAATGCCCCCCGATATCGAGTTTCAGCCCCCTAGCACCAACTTGAAATTTAGAAAAAAAAGTCGCCATTTCGATTTTTTTTTTCACGACTGTACTCGGGTGGAGGCCCCCTATGACATTTGGTCGAGCACCTCCCACCTGAGCCAACCGTTTACGAGATACGGGTCTCTTAAAAAAATTCCCATACATTTTTTTTATGATAGAAAAAAAAAACTTTTTTGGAATCAGGGGGCCCAAAGCCCCCTACATACCAAATTTCAGCTCGCTACGACCATTTTGAAATTTCGACGCCTATTAACCACCCTTAGATAGCGAAGGATTATCGTAGTATAGTTAAAACGACATTACTGCAATAGTGCAATGCTCAGATTGTTTTTAGTACGAATAATATTTTCGAAGTAAAACATAGATCGGAATTATCCGGTAATTTTGTAAATTCATTGTCACTCTTTTAATACTTTATCAAAGTTTGACATGCTTTCATATTGATATATGATACCATATATTACCTGAAAAAATATACTATAGCCACCAAAACATTTCCTTTAGCAACCTTTAATTCCAGTTACCATGATGAAATTATAAGTATGTAATTTTTTAAATAATCAGAAAAGATACCATTAAGCACTGTCAAAAATGCTGACAGTTTTCAATTATATTAATAAGATTTCAAATTTAAAGGTTTTATCCTGCCCTAACATACAATTATTTTTATATACTAACGGATTGTATAACTTTTATAATTTTTTCCGTTAGTTTCTTTGGTGACGCGTAAGAAAGTTTAGCGAATAAAATATTTAATTATTTGAAGTCAATAGTGTTAATTTAAAGAAAAGTATATACTACTAATAACTACCATTTTATTTGAAAACTACTAATTATTACTATTTTTTATGACTGGCAATATTAGAAAGGGACACACTACCCATCTGCGAGCTATCTCTGTCTTCCCGTGACCCCTTCAGCCGTAAAATATACTTTATGTATCTACACTAAGATTTAATTTTGTGTGAACACTTATTCTGAGTTCGCACTCCTGTTGTCTTAAATATAAGCTCCTTGGTAAGAAATTAGGTCCAGTGAAATTCCGCAATATGGCGCATCCTCATATATTTCTGGTCAGGCTTTACATAATCTAATGGTTTAAATAAACCTTGGTATGGTTTTCTTATTTAGGGAGGTAACATACCGCGGCTTTTTGCATCGATACACTCGGGATACAATATCGATACAGTCGCAATGTAGAATTAAATCATACGCGAAAACGGAGGTGGTTTTCTATTCCTATACCCGATGTCGCGAAAAATAGTCGCGCGTTAGTAGCAATGCTGAGTCAATAGTCGCAATGGATGCAGTTAAGTTTAGCAACTGTGACATGCGACTCTTTGTCGCGCCTCCCCGTCACTTTCCTTTCAATACCGTGCGAGCAAAACAGGTGATGCTGAGTCGCGGGACAAGTGAAGTCGTGGCAAGATACTGCAGAAGCGATGCTGAACCAAAACTGCAGCGCAACTGCATCGCGACAGTCGCGCGTTTGCTTCGCTACTGCATCGCTAGTCGCGCGGTGCAAATGCGACACAGGGCCACATGTCGCGATGCAGTCGCGTTCACGTATCGCGCGACTGGATCGCTACAAAAAGTCGTATGCGCCCTCCCTTAGCCGTTATATTATTATAGTTTTCCAGGAACACGCAGTTTATGTAAGTAACACACTAAATAATTATCTATACTTATGGAATCAACTAGAACGTAAAAACAAGCAATTCAAAAAAATACCTTTTTATTATTGTAGTTTTTGATATAAGTATGATAGAAAAAATGTGGTTTAATTCCTTACATTTATTTTGATATAAAATATTGTAAAATTACATAAAATTTGAAGGTCTCTTAACTTTATTTTAATACTTTTATCTATCCAAATATCATAAACCCCCCATGATGCATTCAAGATCCGCACATTATGACCACCATAAAAATAGACTGTTTTGTTAGAACAAATTTCTTATCTGTAAAAAAAATTTTTTAACAAAAAAAAGAACCGACTTCAGTAAAACTAAAAAACCAAAAATAATCCGTTCAAGTACAGATTACATTTGACTCACCCTTCGAAGTCGATCCCAAACCACTCAGTTCTTATATTTATAGTTGTATTATAGTTTACGCGAGGTTTGGCACCGACTTCGAAGGGTGAGTCAAATGTAATCTGTACTTGAACGGGTTATTTTTGGTTTTTTAGTTTTACTGAAGTCGGTTCTTTTTTTTGTTAAAACATTTTTTTTTTGCTGTTTAGTGATTCATATCAAAGTTCTAGTGGCCATCTGTGGTGTTCATCATCAGTTTCCTGACACCAAATCCTATTTACTGAATGTAAATTCTTGACTTTATCAATAAATTACCGAAAGCGCCGTACATGTCCCTATAACATTTGAAGAGTTCCCTCGATTTCTCCAAGGTTCCATTATCAGATCCCGACTTAGTGCCAACGGGACCAACTCGGAGTTATACCCTTTCCAATAAAAAAAATAAATAAAAAAATGGTTGCCTGTAAAGTCGGTTTTACGGGCGAAGATTTTACGTGACAACATATGTTTGACAGGTAAGTACGAACAGTTTGTATTTGTATGGGAATATAAAATTATCCTTTTTATTATTTTCCACTCATTTATTCAATATTTTCTCACCGTTTAAACCTTCCCTTGACTTCCACGAATATTTCAATACTAAAATTAGCCAAATCGGATCAGCCGTTCTCGAGTTTTAGCGGGACAACCGGCCCTCGTAACGTCAGCGGGCGTTACACTTTTTCATGAGTGACTCCGAGCGCAACCTAATTTAAGACGTTGTCACGTCAAAATCGGTTCACGGTTCTCGGAGATATCGAGTAACATACATACAAAAAAAAATTAGTTCGAATTATTATGTGAGCGGCGACATGTACCTTTGGCAGGTGATTTTGCAGACGGAGCTGCTGTCCGCATTTTCCCTACAGTTAGACAGGTAGACGCATACAATAACAAAATGACCACTGAAAACGCTAAAGCTCACCGCATTTAACGCTGTAGATGAATCTCGCGAGACGGCAACGTATGGTAGGAAGCCACCAGACAACGTTACCCCTAAGGACGTCAATAACTGTGGTGGCTTCTTACCAACCATAAAATTAGGCGTCGAATCACGAGTGATGCTGAGGCGAAACATTTCCGTTTCCGATAGGATATTATATCTTTAGTGTAGGTACATAATATTTCACGTATAAAACATTATTGTTAAATATTGAAACATTATATAAATATAACATAGGTGACATAGGTATTATGATTTTAATTTTAAGGAGATGCCTTCTATAATTAACCCTGAAGCATAAATAATGATTGTAAATAAATAAAACATAAGTAATTAGGTACGTGTTAAATTGTAATACTTTCGTCTAAGCACCTGAACTGTTATGTAGATATTGTACTGTTATTGTGCAATAAATATCGATTAAGAAGTCGATTAATAATAAATATCGATTAAGAAGTCGATTAATAAAAAAATAAGTCTTCTGTACTCAGAATGCTTGTCAGGACAATTCCAGTAACACCAAACACGACTCGGTTACGTTGTTTGGTTACCGTGTTCTGTAGGGTCCTTTCCGGTTCCAGCATCAGACCAGTTTTATGGTACCGTATTCAATAGCACCATGTACATTTGTTTCCTCCTAGTAATTTAACTATCCGAATCGGAACATCTAATCGCTACCTTCGAAACACTGGCCGTTAAGAAGTAAAGTTCTAGTGGCCATCTGTGGTGTTCATCATCAGCTTCCTTACACCAAATCCTATTTACTGAATGTAAATTCTTGACTTTATCAATAAATTACCGAAAGCGCCGTACATGTCCCTATAACATTTGAAGAGTTCCCTCGTTTTCTCCAAGATTCCATCATCAGATCCCGACTTAGTGCCAATGGGACCAACTCGGAGTTATACCCTTTCGATTAAAAAAAAATAATTGAAAATCGGTTCACGGTTCTCGGAGATATCGAGTAACAACATACAAAAAAAATAAAAAAAATTAGTTCGAATTGAGAACCTCCTCCTTTTTTGGAAGTCGGTTAAAAATGTTATTATTGCTAAATAATAACATCGATTTCGATAATATTATTCATTAAAATTTCGAACATCACTGAAAAACAAAGAAATTTGATTTGACCTCTATTCTAATATCAGTCGAGATGACGTTTAGTTCGAAATGAACTGTCAATTTGCAATCAAATTTGACAAATGTCGCACGTAAGTAAGATATCGAACGATATGATAGTTGGGGCCGACTCTAGTTTGTCTCTGAATTAAAAAAAAATATGACAGCTGCCAGAAAACTTCATTACCGCCATTACCGGGTAAAATTTGTCATAATGTGCGGCTCCTGAATGCATTATGGAGGCTTATGATATGTGGCTAGATAAAGTAGTGTATGTAACTGTACATAATTAGGCATTAAAACACTCGTGTGATGTTATTATGAAACTTGCCTTCGGCTCGTTTCATAACCCTACACTCGTGTTTAATACCCTTCATTATGTACAGTCACATAAACTACTATTACGATTATGCTCAAACTCAATAAAAATGAATCGTTATTAATTGCGTGCTAATTGAGAAACAATCCATAGATTATTTAATAAATTAACATTTAAAATACATTGAGGGTGCTCCTTAAGACTAAGAGTAGAGATAAACTAACTTCAAAAAGAACGTGCCTCCGATGTATGCATGTACTTCAATGTTTTTTTATTAAGTATGACATTATATTCGTTACTTATCTATGATGAATCAGTAGTATTGTGGGTTAGATTGGACACTTTAGTGGCAAAATACCATAAAAGAAATGAGCAACAATATTAAACTTTTACGTAAATACAATCAAGGTGCGTTCATTTTTAAATTAGTATTATCTCTATCATGAATACTTCACTTTATCATACATAAATCATTTAGGAACCAATATACATATAACTTAAATTATATATATAAAAAATACTAACCATAATAAACTGTAAATTGATCATAATATCACATAAAAAAAACCTTATTTCGGAACGTGATGTGTATTCAGTGCATATTATATGTATTAATTAGTATAAGGGTGTACTAAGTAATTACGGAAATCAAACCATCAGAAGGGTAGCTTTTAGACACTACCCTGTTTTATACAGAACAATTTAAACGGATTATATCGCATATTTTCATTTTATGTGTTGACAACTTTTTAAGGCTTATTCATGGTATAAGAAAAGAAGGTGACACTCCGGAAAACAGGTGATACTTTTGACGTAATCACGCTATGATTGGTCGGTTTGTTCTGTCAGTCTGTTTCTGTGTTGCCAGCGGTGTATCATAATACTCCCCGATTCCCTTGTTACCTGTATGAATCTCGTACAATCGTGAGTATTTGGTAAATAAAATTTAGTCAGTGAACATGACAATTGTAATGAATAAACGCATAAATATACGTTTTTTGTACAACTGGCGGTAAAGATGTTTTTCCTTATAATTGTTTTGTTACTATAAAGCAGCAACTAATCAATGACGTAGAAAATCTTCTTTTCTTATACCATGGGATAGATGAAATTTTCAAATGTCAAATGCTCGATTGTTTTTCAGCTAAAGTCCCTATTTTCAGTTTAACAGATATACACTAATTGAAACTTATTTTTACTTATAATACTACAACATCGACGAACTGTGACTTTGGTAACAGAGTATTTGTACTTCTATCTACATGTATACGAGGAGGAAAATAAAGACAAGGAAATTAACTTTGTAACTCATACATTTCACTGCGTCGATACAGAAAAATATGATATCATTGTAGATATATATGTTAATTATAGTAGTTTTCACATACGATCTGTCATCTCAATACATTTTATGAAATAAATTCGATTAAAATGTACCTACCTACTACACCCAATACACAAATACAGTGAAAACTATTATAATTCAATGACAAATTGACAATATCAAAATGTTTATAGGTACACGTAATTAAATGAAATATTTTTTTTGTTTTATTTCTGCCTACGTTTGAAGGAATGTTGTTATTGCATTATGGATTTTGAGATCACACATAATATTAATTAAATAATGGAAATTGTAATCAGAATGTCCATCGTTCTAGAGTATACACATCATCCTGATTATAGCGTTATTGTAAAGTTACTTAATTTCGGTGTTTCTCCTCGACAGTGGTCTCCACTTGTGAAATGACATTAGACTCAGACATGTAAAGCCTGACCACAAATGTATTAGAGAATAGAAAGAAAATAATAAAAGTAAAATTTTAATAGAATAAAAAAATCTGTTGCCAATATGTTTTGCTGCCGTATAAATCTTATAAATAGCGCCCTCTTGACAATCCGCATATAAGTGGTCAAGCTTTAAAAGTGCCCTTGTGACCTGCTAACGCAATAAAGGTAAATCTTTATATAATTTTTTATTTATCATAATAATTATACATACTTATTCTATTTTTGTTTGACGGATTGCATTGCTGCGGCTTGGTTCGGCATTTGACGTAATGTACTTATTACGTACGTACAATTTTCTGGAGACCATTAAATTGTATATTTTTAATAGTTGACAAATGCTAACCATCGACAATTTTCTTTTATTAAATTATGTTTGGAGGCAAAGATCGCTTCAGCTAAGAATATTGCGAATTGTCAAATTAAAAAAATATTGTGGGAAAACCTTGGTAAAGAAAAAATAAAGAGCTGCAGTTTGTAGACCCTGTCAAGGACTACCGAAACTAATGGCCTTCTGTATTGTACCAACCCTATTTGAATAGAAAATACAGTTTCATAAACAATGTATGTATCCGGCTTGCTATTTCAACGACTATGACTGAAACAGTCATTTAACCGAGCTGAGCTCAGAAACCACTTCTATAATCTGATTTATTTGTCTATGCATTAAAAGAGATCATTTATGTACATGCTATATGTACATGTGTTATGCACGCATATCAATACAACAATTGGTGTTTACATTAAAGCTTTATTATTAGTGTCTTCTAAACACATTGCACTATAAAAGCAAGATCGATGTAAGAGTATTATATTGTAGCTACGCTCAACTTTTCCTAATATTTTCATTCGAGCAATATTAAGTGCTTTTACAGTTTGTATGGAACCCTTAGTGCGCGAGTCCGACTCGCACTTGACAGGCTTTTTTAATACTATAAACCTGTAGTGTAAACCAAGGGCCCGTTGATAGAATGTGCTACAGGCCCCGCACTGGCTGAATCCGACACTGAATGAACATAAACCTACTTTTACATTTTGTCTGTCTTTCCTACTTCTACTTTAATACATTTCGACAAGTTCAACTGGAAAACATTCAACCCGCGTTCCTTGATTCCAAAGTACCTAAATAACGTCTTATTTGTATCATTACGTATCCACTCAATTGCTTCGAATTTTGAGTTGGACTCTATATAATAAAATAAGAGTGGTGACAGGTAGCCGTAGTTACCAAAAGCAATCTAGTGGATATGAAATTCTACTAAAAGCCAGTACGTTAAAATTGGTAGTCCAAAGTGAACTTTATTACTTGATTGAAAAATCTTTTATGTAGTTAGTAACATGTTTAAATTTATAAAATCTCCTTGTTTCTAGATTATTCTATAAGAAATAATACTTTTAATTACTTCCTTCGTTTTGGACTCGTGGGTTGTAAATTTTCCTTGAATCTGTTTTCCATTACTCTTTGAGCTAATCGAACACATTGATTACATTATTTTTAACCAACAAGTTATATTACCCACTACCGCCAAGTAGAATAGGACATTACATACCTAGGGCGGTGAATTCGTGAATGTCCCAGATCGCATTGCTTGTCATAAATATGCGATCTGGGGCTTTAGGAATTACTGCCCCTAGTTTGTCTAAAGTTTTACGTCTTGTCTTGACCAGGAAGTGAGATTTCTCCCCATCCGGCAGAAAATCCCACTTAACGGCCTAGGGTGACGTCAATTATTTAATAGTTATTTTTGAACCTGACTTCATCAAATAAAGACTGATTTGCCAATTGCCATCTCATATTTACTCCATGACTCATATTTATTTTCAAGAGTTAACGACAAACATTGGATGTAGTGGCAATGACGTGAAAAAATCTTGTAGATTTATATTTGCCTGCTTCTGGTCAGCTGACTTTGCCCACATTGGACGCAATCGGCAGATATGTGATAAATATTACATTATATACAGCTCACTAGAACCATGGTTTCATCATGTCAGTTGTTTTCCAGTGAAGTTACTTTAAGAAATGTATTGATCTGCCGCGAAATTGGTGCCACTGTCGGGCTTATACTACTAATGTCATAGACTAATGATAATGACAGCAAGTGATAATAACAAAATTGCTCAATCTTATAGCTCACCGACCTAGCTAGACTCTTTCGTAAAATTTCTTGATTATCATAATCAACAAAATTGGCGCTAAGAAGATCAGCACAGCAGGCTGTTGGTGCCAACATCACTGCGAAGCACTAGCAGACAGTGCAGGGGTACAGAAATACATGTTGGAACCTGTCCGAACGTAGTTTGGTGATGGAGAAAATCGCTTTTTAGTCCAGGAATGTGTGAACGCCGATACTGTGACCAACAGTAACATTAGTCAAGATTTCCAGGTGCAAATGGAGTTACAAAAATATCTCAACTTAGAGCACACTTGTCCCATTTTGGCTGCTTTTCTGTAGTAACTGTAGTAAACTTAATTAACCAGCACCGACGAAATTGGTGCCGTTGTCACTTTAAATTGTAAAGAACAGCACAACAGATTGATAGTGCCGTTATTTCTATACAGCAGTACCTAGCACTGGTGATACTGACATACATGGGAGTATACCCCAGAACGTGTTGGCGAACGTAACTGCTGGGATTACTGCCGAGCTGAGGAGTGCTGGAGATAAATCGCTTCTAGACCAAGTTCCAGGAATGTGTGGACACCGATGCGAATGTTTGTCGAGCCTCATGTCAATTTGCAGTAGTAGACTCACAGCATCATTAGCCTAGATTTCCAGGTGCAAATTGTGACAAAAATATCTCAACTTACAGAACACCAGTCCTATTTTGGCTGCTTTACGTAAGGTTGCTTCATTAACCAGCACCGACGAAATTGGTGCCGTTGTCAGTGTAAACTGTGAAGATCAGCACAGCAATCTGATGGTGCCGTTAACTCTATACAGCAGCAGCTAGCGATGCAGCGGCAATACTGACATACGTGGAAGTACACCCCGGAACGTTTTGACAAAGGTAAGTGAGTGCTGGATATAAATAGCTTCTTAACCAAGGGCCAAGAATGTGTGGATGCCGATGCCAATGTTGTTTGAGAGTAGTAGACTCAGACTCAAGAGTATCATTACTCTAGATTTCCAGGTGCAAATTGTGTGACAAAAATATCTCAACTTACAGCACACCAGTCTCATTTTAGCTGCGTTACGTAAGGTTACTTCATTAATCAGCGCCGACGAAATTAGTGCCGTTGTCAGTGTAAACTGTAGATCAGCAAAGCAGACTGATGGTGCCGTTGTCGCTGCCCAGCAGCAGCAGGCGGTGCAGCGGCAGCACGGACATGCACGTGAGCACGCCGCGGAACGTGTCGGAGCGCAGCTTGGTGCTGGAGAAGCTGGCGTCCTGGTCCAGGGACGTGTGCACGCCGATGCGGTTGTTGGTCGTGCCGGAGATCAGCTCGTTGTAGTATACTGATAGGCAGTGGACTGGCTCTGTGGTTCCCCTGAGGAAAATAGAGACAAATTTACTTACTGTTGAGTTTCTTTCGGCTTTCTTCTCAACAGCGGTCTCTTTTTGGGAAATGCCAGTAGATTCACAATCTGACTTTAAAAATTCTCTTGCGGCCTACATACTGAATAAATTATTTAATGTCATTTTATTTCAATGGAAATATTAGGAAAAAATATATAGAAGCAATAAAAAGGAGTTCACTCAGCATACTGTTGTGGAAATGTGTGAGGATCCTCTACCCTCATCCTTCCAATACTATATCTACCCTACCATCCCCGGTACTTCGCGCCGCGCGCCGCACCAGTGTGCTCCCGATATTGAGCCGAACGCGCGCGTCCTACGAGCGGATCGCAACGTTTCCTAAAACTAGTAACTAATAGGTTGCTGTTTTTGTTGTAATTATGACTATTTCTGTTGAATTTATATATGTATATATATATATATATATATATATATATATATATGTATTTATTACGTATTATGTATTATATTGACTGTTTGCCTATCTCTCTCTATTTTGTTTTTTTTTGCATTTTCATGTGTAAGTATTATTGTTAAACTATCCTCCTTCGTATTGTACATGTTGCTTTGGCTGTCTACCGTTTACATTTGTCTTTAGCACTCATTTACTCAAAGGTTAACTGGAAGAGATCCCTTAAAGGGATAAGTTCGCCTTTGTACATGTATTTCTTTTGTTTTAATGTATTTCTGTTTTTGTGTACAATAAAGTGTTTACATACATACATACATACTAGTGACCAAGAACTGCTTGCTGGTGATCAGTGATATTCAGCCTCAGTCCGGGCCCGTGACAAAACCTAAGGAACTATTCGACAAGTGTGTGGCTGGATCGCCAACAACCGTGAGTACCGACCTAGATCCTATTGCTTGCCAATTTCCAGCACACATTGTCACACTGTCATGGCAAACCGTAACGCTGATTGATGAAGTGTACGTCTTAATAGGACTCGACTCATATTTAATCATATTTAATTTTTATTAGCTCAATCACCATTCCGTACCTGAGAGGCAACACTGTAAGTGCCTCCATACCTAAGAAGCAAAACTTTGTAAGTTCATGTTAACAGAGCACACAGTGTTATGCTTCTGAGCTACGGAAACACTTTTGGTTTTATTTAATTAGCAAAGTCTCTGCGGAAGGTGCTATGCTTTACAGGTACGGCATTTATAACACTGGTGATGGCAGTGGCAGCGCACCTTGAGGACATTAGTGTAGACTTACTTGAGGTGTGCGATGAGTTCTCCGTCGTCCACTTTCCAGAGCGCCGTGACCTGGTCCAGACCCGAGGTCAGCAGCCTGTTGCCATCGACTGGCGCTAGTCGTAAAACCTACCGAATATTACAAGGGTTCACTTAGTACACCATATTAATATACAAAAGTTATAATAATTATTCTCTCAAAAATGGCTTCGGCACGGTATGTCAATTGTAAATATGCATTTATATTTTATTAAGCATTCAACATTATTGCGTGGAGAGTCAGACTACCCTGAATTAGTAGCACAATTGGAACGCCTTCTCGTGCCTTCACTGTTTCAATCCAAGTTTAATTTTAGGCCACAAACCCGCCATTTACTGGCGGTTCCTAAAGCGCGTGCGTTATCTAACAGGAAATCACTTCTTGTTCGCGCTTTACAATATCTGACCGAGCTCCTCGCCTCTGCACCCGACTGCGATGTTATTGCAGTTTTGTAGGTGGATGATAATATGTGAGCCGTCAATTTTGTATGAAATGCCTTTACAGTTCTCTCGAGTTGTTCCGCCCAAAACGTGATACTTCGAAGCCTGTTATAACGCACGTTATGACGAAATTTCATTGCATGTTTGAGAACAGTTACCTCTCCGTCGTGCGCGCGCCAGACGGCGCGCGGCGTGCCGGAGCGCGCGTCGAGCACGACCACGTGCCCGCTGGCGAGCCCGCACGCGTACCACGCGCCGCCCGCGCCCACGCACATGCAGCGGATGTGACGTACACACAGTTACCTCTCCGTCGTGCGCGCGCCAGACGGCGCGCGGCGTGCCGGAGCGCGCGTCGAGCACGACCACGTGCCCGCTGGCGAGCCCGCACGCGTACCACGCGCCGCCCGCGCCCACGCACATGCAGCGGATGTGACGTACACACAGTTACCTCTCCGTCGTGCGCGCGCCAGACGGCGCGCGGCGTGCCGGAGCGCGCGTCGAGCACGACCACGTGCCCGCTGGCGAGCCCGCACGCGTACCACGCGCCGCCCGCGCCCACGCACATGCAGCGGATGTGACGTACACACAGTTACCTCTCCGTCGTGCGCGCGCCAGACGGCGCGCGGCGTGCCGGAGCGCGCGTCGAGCACGACCACGTGCCCGCTGGCGAGCCCGCACGCGTACCACGCGCCGCCCGCGCCCACGCACATGCAGCGGATGTGACGTACACACAGTTACCTCTCCGTCGTGCGCGCGCCAGACGGCGCGCGGCGTGCCGGAGCGCGCGTCGAGCACGACCACGTGCCCGCTGGCGAGCCCGCACGCGTACCACGCGCCGCCCGCGCCCACGCACATGCAGCGGATGTGACGTACACACAGTTACCTCTCCGTCGTGCGCGCGCCAGACGGCGCGCGGCGTGCCGGAGCGCGCGTCGAGCACGACCACGTGCCCGCTGGCGAGCCCGCACGCGTACCACGCGCCGCCCGCGCCCACGCACATGCAGCGGATGTGACGTACACACAGTTACCTCTCCGTCGTGCGCGCGCCAGACGGCGCGCGGCGTGCCGGAGCGCGCGTCGAGCACGACCACGTGCCCGCTGGCGAGCCCGCACGCGTACCACGCGCCGCCCGCGCCCACGCACATGCAGCGGATGTGACGTACACACAGTTACCTCTCCGTCGTGCGCGCGCCAGACGGCGCGCGGCGTGCCGGAGCGCGCGTCGAGCACGACCACGTGCCCGCTGGCGAGCCCGCACGCGTACCACGCGCCGCCCGCGCCCACGCACATGCAGCGGATGTGACGTACACACAGTTACCTCTCCGTCGTGCGCGCGCCAGACGGCGCGCGGCGTGCCGGAGCGCGCGTCGAGCACGACCACGTGCCCGCTGGCGAGCCCGCACGCGTACCACGCGCCGCCCGCGCCCACGCACATGCAGCGGATGTGACGTACACACAGTTACCTCTCCGTCGTGCGCGCGCCAGACGGCGCGCGGCGTGCCGGAGCGCGCGTCGAGCACGACCACGTGCCCGCTGGCGAGCCCGCACGCGTACCACGCGCCGCCCGCGCCCACGCACATGCAGCGGATGTGACGTACACACAGTTACCTCTCCGTCGTGCGCGCGCCAGACGGCGCGCGGCGTGCCGGAGCGCGCGTCGAGCACGACCACGTGCCCGCTGGCGAGCCCGCACGCGTACCACGCGCCGCCCGCGCCCACGCACATGCAGCGGATGTGACGTACACACAGTTACCTCTCCGTCGTGCGCGCGCCAGACGGCGCGCGGCGTGCCGGAGCGCGCGTCGAGCACGACCACGTGCCCGCTGGCGAGCCCGCACGCGTACCACGCGCCGCCCGCGCCCACGCACATGCAGCGGATGTGACGTACACACAGTTACCTCTCCGTCGTGCGCGCGCCAGACGGCGCGCGGCGTGCCGGAGCGCGCGTCGAGCACGACCACGTGCCCGCTGGCGAGCCCGCACGCGTACCACGCGCCGCCCGCGCCCACGCACATGCAGCAGATGTGACGTACACACAGTTACCTCTCCGTCGTGCGCGCGCCAGACGGCGCGCGGCGTGCCGGAGCGCGCGTCGAGCACGACCACGTGCCCGCTGGCGAGCCCGCACGCGTACCACGCGCCGCCCGCGCCCACGCACATGCAGCGGATGTGACGTACACACAGTTACCTCTCCGTCGTGCGCGCGCCAGACGGCGCGCGGCGTGCCGGAGCGCGCGTCGAGCACGACCACGTGCCCGCTGGCGAGCCCGCACGCGTACCACGCGCCGCCCGCGCCCACGCACATGCAGCGGATGTGACGTACACACAGTTACCTCTCCGTCGTGCGCGCGCCAGACGGCGCGCGGCGTGCCGGAGCGCGCGTCGAGCACGACCACGTGCCCGCTGGCGAGCCCGCACGCGTACCACGCGCCGCCCGCGCCCACGCACATGCAGCGGATGTGACGTACACACAGTTACCTCTCCGTCGTGCGCGCGCCAGACGGCGCGCGGCGTGCCGGAGCGCGCGTCGAGCACGACCACGTGCCCGCTGGCGAGCCCGCACGCGTACCACGCGCCGCCCGCGCCCACGCACATGCAGCGGATGTGACGTACACACAGTTACCTCTCCGTCGTGCGCGCGCCAGACGGCGCGCGGCGTGCCGGAGCGCGCGTCGAGCACGACCACGTGCCCGCTGGCGAGCCCGCACGCGTACCACGCGCCGCCCGCGCCCACGCACATGCAGCGGATGTGACGTACACACAGTTACCTCTCCGTCGTGCGCGCGCCAGACGGCGCGCGGCGTGCCGGAGCGCGCGTCGAGCACGACCACGTGCCCGCTGGCGAGCCCGCACGCGTACCACGCGCCGCCCGCGCCCACGCACATGCAGCGGATGTGACGTACACACAGTTACCTCTCCGTCGTGCGCGCGCCAGACGGCGCGCGGCGTGCCGGAGCGCGCGTCGAGCACGACCACGTGCCCGCTGGCGAGCCCGCACGCGTACCACGCGCCGCCCGCGCCCACGCACATGCAGCGGATGTGACGTACACACAGTTACCTCTCCGTCGTGCGCGCGCCAGACGGCGCGCGGCGTGCCGGAGCGCGCGTCGAGCACGACCACGTGCCCGCTGGCGAGCCCGCACGCGTACCACGCGCCGCCCGCGCCCACGCACATGCAGCGGATGTGACGTACACACAGTTACCTCTCCGTCGTGCGCGCGCCAGACGGCGCGCGGCGTGCCGGAGCGCGCGTCGAGCACGACCACGTGCCCGCTGGCGAGCCCGCACGCGTACCACGCGCCGCCCGCGCCCACGCACATGCAGCGGATGTGACGTACACACAGTTACCTCTCCGTCGTGCGCGCGCCAGACGGCGCGCGGCGTGCCGGAGCGCGCGTCGAGCACGACCACGTGCCCGCTGGCGAGCCCGCACGCGTACCACGCGCCGCCCGCGCCCACGCACATGCAGCGGATGTGACGTACACACAGTTACCTCTCCGTCGTGCGCGCGCCAGACGTCGTGCGCGCGCCAGACGGCGCGCGGCGTGCCGGAGCGCGCGTCGAGCACGACCACGTGCCCGCTGGCGAGCCCGCACGCGTACCACGCGCCGCCCGCGCCCACGCACATGCAGCGGATGTGACGTACACACAGTTACCTCTCCGTCGTGCGCGCGCCAGACGGCGCGCGGCGTGCCGGAGCGCGCGTCGAGCACGACCACGTGCCCGCTGGCGAGCCCGCACGCGTACCACGCGCCGCCCGCGCCCACGCACATGCAGCGGATGTGACGTACACACAGTTACCTCTCCGTCGTGCGCGCGCCAGACGGCGCGCGGCGTGCCGGAGCGCGCGTCGAGCACGACCACGTGCCCGCTGGCGAGCCCGCACGCGTACCACGCGCCGCCCGCGCCCACGCACATGCAGCGGATGAACGTCGACGCGCTCATGGGGAGCTGAGGGACAGAAGGTGGGCTCAGAAATAATACTACATGTTAGTAACCCCCGACGAAAAAGGTATCTTGTGTATCAGTGTATCTGGCTGTGGCATCATAGTTCCATCCGTTTGGGAGCTACGATACCACAGACAGACACACAGATACACAAGTTAAACTCATAACACCCCTCTCTCGTCGGGGGTTAAAAATATAATCGCATAACATTATTTCCTACATTTATAACAACTTGTAGTCGTCACGGGAGTCGCTTTCTAGGTTTTCGATGCACAATATTTAAAACGACATTTCTTTTGAGTTTCAGGTTCACAAACAATACTATATAGAAAAGTTGCAGCACCGGAACGGAATAAATGTGTCGTTACCTTAAGCTCGTGCGTGTAATTGCACGCGCGCGCGTCGATGACCTTGAGCGTGGCGTCCGTGGTGGCCGCGATCACGGCCGTCGACGGGCCGGGCAGCGTGCGCACGATGCTCACCGGCGACTTTATGTTGTCCAACTACAATAATACACAACTTACGTGGAGATTAATACGCTTATGATTTTCACCCCGAAACGTTTCTTCGAGATTTACAGCTTATCTACTTTATTAATATTTTGGCATGATGTTGAAAGAGCGAGTACTTTTTTACCTCCGTTGGTACCAGCATTGATAATCTGTCAGTTTGGTAAACCAAAAAAAGCCTTGTCAAATAGACAGAAAGTTAACTATTTATTGAAGTTTATGTACTATAGACACTCAATCGAAAGGTTAAAAAATTTTGAAACGAAGAAGAAATTAAACATGTTATCACAGTCTAACCTGCGAAACTACGTTTTCCATGAAAGGGTCCCAGATATGCACGACACTGTCGGTGGAGACCGCGAGCCGGAGAGACTCGAGGAAGGTCAGCGACAGCACGCCCTTCTTGTGCCCTGTGTATGTCCAATTGCACTGACTGGTGGCGTTACCGTCACCCTTGGAAAAAGAAGACCATGTATAAAACATAATGATTTAAACATACACGATTTTCGCACATAATTATTAATAACAAAAGGGGACTCGAACCGGCGACTCTACGTTTCCGGCGACGTTTAGATTCGAGTCCTGCTTACATTGTGGTAACATCGATAAAAAGATTCGCGGAAAGTCGCGGTCCTCATACTTGCTGTGAAGTAATGGGGATTGGAGATCGTGCGTGTGCAACGCACATGCAGTTTAATGAACAGATGACGCAGAGGGTGCTTTAGCGCGTAGAATAACGGAATCAAAGATTTGATGCGATTAACATAGGGTTTGTCTCACGAAATAGCAGCCTCAGTTAGGAGCGCACTACGCCACAAACTTAGGGTCGCAGGTTCGAGTCCTGCTTTCATTGTAATGGATCACATTACATTCTTTCTTAATTTACCTTTGTGTCAATATTTATATAAATTAAAACAATCATAAAAACAAACGATATTATCGATAAAAACCAAGGTTATAAGGTTAACACAGAAACTGTTTAATAACGGGCTGGCTGGTCACTCTCACTTCACTATAGTTATACTTATCTATATATTACACTGATTGGTTTGTGATTTGGGCTTTGGGAGGCTTGGGACGTCATAATTTCCTGTAGACCCTTCGTTGGCTAGTTTGTGGATGGTACAGCGAGATTTAGCAGGTAATTGGGTAAACATACGTGACGTCACTGTTTGTATGCGGTGTGGAGGTACTACTAGCGACATCTATAACCAGTTTGTAACCCTAATTCTCAACAGAGATATAGAATCATAAAGTGGAGTAGACTGACCTGGTTCCTCAGAGACCACAGCCGCACGGTCTTGTCCTTGCTGCCGCTCATGAAGCTGTGCTCGTTGTCGAGGCAGTGGATGGACTTGACGGAGTGCGTGTGCCCCGCGAACGTCTGCAGCTTGATCTGCTTCAGGTTGAAGCGCGCCTCCTTGTCGGGGCGCCCGATCTCGTGCTCCCAGTAGATCAGCCAGTCGCCGCGCAGGTGCCTGCGAGTAACATAATCACAGTAATATTATAAACGCGAAAGTTTGCGTTTATGGGTATGCTTGTAATTTTTTTATGAAACGAGCCGAAGGCGAGTTTCATAGTTGGATCACACGAGTGTTTTAAGATCTAATTATGTACAGTTGCATACACTACTTTATCGACACACATATTCATCATCATTATCATATATTTTCTTTTGTGAAAATATGAAACACTCAGTTTTGTCAGTCCGTCCGCGGAGCAGCGCAATAAATAAGGTGACCTCGCGCTGAGGTGTGCGTGCTCACCTTAAAAGTTTCATATTTGATACTGTTAAGGTGAGCACGCGGGGGTTATGGTACTGTTATGAAATAATATCTCTGATTTTGGTCGCTGCCAAGTAATGTAGGTTCTTACTTATGGTATCTGAACTTGTTATATTAATTTAACAAGATGGATGTAGATAATTAGTTTTTCTCCAACTTGCTTGGAAAAGTAAAACTGGACCGCGAAATCGTTCACTATTTTTATAAGGCGTTAATACAAATTAAAAATATATATATTATTGGCCTTAGCCGGGAAATCAATATTATTTAAATAAGACGATTGAGTAAAAAACACATCTTCCGTTTATGACGTCTCATACAAATGAGGGTACTCTTAATTTGGCCGGTCACTTAGTAGAGTTGCTAAGCCGCGAAATTGTGCGCATCGGGTTAGCATGAAATTTCTACCACACATAGAGCGTTCCGCGGTGATTATTTTAAGATGTGGAGGGAAGTCAGATTCGTCCCCTGAGTGGCGGGAGAGCGGGGTGAATAGAACCAAGTACTGCTCCTTTTCTTTTTTTGATTACTGATCAGTTAAGGCTATTAGGGCTTGTGTGGAATTGTTTTCGTGTAAAACAGATATCAGCAATTCATTTTTTATGTTATTTAAGAATAGTTTGGTATACAAATTTGGGTACATTGCCGAAAAGGTAAAAATCACCACAAGTTTTTTTTATTCAGAACGATAAGTTAGTTATATATCCTGAATATTTACAATTTAAAAAAATATTACTAAATAGCAAATTTAATCTTGTTTTTAAAAATGTATACATATTGGGCACATCTCATACAAAAAGTACCTTGAAAAAAATATTGATGTTAAGCTTAGCCTGCGTGCTCTAGTACATTTTGCTAAGTCACGAAATTGTGTGCATCGGGATACAACCACGAAATTTATACCACAGATAGAGTATTTTGCGGTGATTACTTTCAGATGTGGAGGGAAGTCAGATTCGTCCCCTGTGCGGCGGCAAAGCGGGGTGAATAGGACAAAGGAGTCCTCTTTTTCTTTTTTTATTACTGATCTGTTAACGCTACTAGGGCTTATGTGGTATCGTTTTCGTATAAAAGAGATATCAGAAATTTATTTTTTATGTTATTTATTCATAGTACCATATAAAAATACGGGTGTATTTCCGAAATGGTAAAAATCACGACAAGTTTTTTTTTTATTCAGGGAGATAAATTAGTTATTTTTCCTTAATATTTACAACTAACAAAAATATTGCAGAACTGCAAATTTAATCTAGTTTCTAAACCTATACACATGTTGGGCACTCTTCATACAAACAGTAACTTAAATAAATTGTTGATGTTGAGATTAGCCCGTGTGCTCGAGACAATTACCAAAAAAATATTTTGTTTTAATTACATAAATTTGTTTTTCTAGGACGTATTTGGTAAATATTGTATGTAAAAGCTTGTTAATAATCATTATTTAATGTATTTAATGAAGCGAAATAGGATGGATGCGTTCGGAGATTTACGTTGGTTACGCCGACATAAACATATATTTTAAGCTACTGTTTGTATGCTAACTGCCCAATATGCATATGTTTTAAGAAACAAGATTAAATAAGCTTTTTAAAATAATAATAATAGTTTGAAAATGTTAACGAAATTTAACTAATTTACCTCACTGAATAAAAAAACTTGTTGTGATTTTTACCTTTTCGGCCATACACTCATATTTTTATATAGAACAACAAAAATAACATAAAAAATGAATTGCTGATATCCGTTTTACACGGAAACGATACCAGACAAGTGCTAGTAGACTTAACTGACCAGCAATAAAGAAAGAAAAGAGGTATACTTGGTTCTATTCACTCCGCTCTCCCGCCTCACAGGGGACGAATGTGACTTCCCTCCACATCCGAAAATAATCACCAAGGAACACTCTATCTGTAGTAGAAATTTCATGCTTGTAACCCGATGCGCACAATTATGTTAGAAAACAGCGGACTAACAACTCTACTAACTGCATTTTTACTTTAAATTTTTACAGACTTTGATAAACTGTACCTCTATTTAAGTTTTCCTTTTATATGTCATAATTAGCTGTTGGTTCTTCTTGAATAAATAAATAAATAATTCACCATACAGCCAATTGTCCACTAATTTAAAAAATAAAAACTAGTATAAACTTTTTAATTGTTCTCTGCGTTTAGTTCTTCCACTGAACATTTTTGTGCTCTGCTACGTATGTATTTTAAATGTCGACAAATTTCGAATAACGGACAAACAATTTAAATAATAATCTTATTTGTGGTTAATTTATTTTCATGATTCTTAGTTATTTATTATTAGTTATTTAGAGATTTCTCACGAAAGTTTTAATTTTAATAATGTGATGGTATTTAATGAGTGAGATGAAAAATAATGTGTACCAAACGTAAACAAATTAAAAATATAACAAAAATGATTGTGTCCAAATCAATAAATAATAAATAAATAAATATAAAAGTTATTCTGAACTTATGATCTTCTCTGAATGATAAATATGGCATGGTTTCTAAAAAAAACAGTGCGTTTAGAAGTTGTTGTTTTAACTAAAATTTATAATTATGTGCATATTTTTTATTATTGTGTTTTCATATAATTTTAATTCTTATTCATATATTTTGTTTTAAATCAAACATATGATTCGGACCCGACCTTTTTTCATTTTCCTAAAAAAATAAGTACCAAATGAACTTCATGGCACTGATATATTAAATTAAAAATGGAGATTGGTGATTATTTCCAAGCATATTTGGAGAAAAGCACTATACAAGCCTCGGCGGGAATGTCAGTTCGCAGATTCGTATTATTGAAGGACTCGGCTACGCCTCGTCCTTCAAAATCATACTCATCCACGAACTGACTTTTCCCTGCCTCGGCAGTAATGTACTATAACGTACCTATTGGTCTTAACTCCATTGTCGAGCTTGCAGGCGAGCACGGAGACGCTCGGCTCGGGCTCGCGCGCCACCTCGATCCTGTTCCCCACGAGCGTGACGTTGGAGCCGAAGCTGTTGGAGCCGGACACGCCCTCGCGCAGCTCCGCGCGCCCCGGGATGTCCACCCTGGCGAGCGGCGAGTCGCTCAGCGACGGCGGCACGAGCGAGCGGAGCGGGGAACTGGACTTATAACTATTATTAGGCATCACCTCTGGTGGAATTAAAAATCTTATCACAATTTTATTTTGATTGTCATAATTCATTTCACTTATTGCCTTTCCTCATACAAGTTATTTGTCATTAAAAAAGTCTTCACCACACTGACCTCTTGGTTGTAGGTTATTTTAGGTTAGAACTGTGACCCCAGAAATACGAACATCGGCCAGAAAAGTAGGTTACGTTAGGTTTGAAAGAACTGCAACCCCCACAGACACAAACTGCTGCCAGAAAAGCAGGATGACGTCGAAAAAATATGGAGTGGGTGGGAATATCAAGATATTTATGTTGTTCGGTATTTGAAATTGTCACAGGAGATTCTTATCCCAACGAAACTGTGTAATTTAACTCACTCTTGTGTGATCATTTAGAAGCAACCACAATCCACAACAGCCACCACCACAGTATCACCTGGTGAGGGAGCCGGCGTGCTTGCTGGTGAGCGCGCGGATGGTGTCCCCGTTCTTGAGGCAGCGCTCCATGGTGTCGGCGCCGACGAGGCGCGCGAACGTGCCGTAGCCCTGCTGCGCCAGCTCCTCGTCGAACACCATCAGCAGCTCCTCCTGGGCCTGTCCACAGGACATTACTTTAAATTTAATGTGGGAAAGAAAGAAAGAAAAGCATTTATTGCGCGGTGTCTCGCTCACTCGTATGGCCGCTGCCGATCGCCGCTGAAGTCGTGGCATATCCATTAGGCTATACTTAAATCAGCCAAGAGTAGAGCAGAGTACTCACGGTGAGCCGCATGGCGTCGGGCGGGCGGTCGGCCAGGTCGGGCGGCGAGCAGGCCAGGTCGGGCAGGTCGGGCAGGTCGGCGCGCAGCACGCGCCCGTCGCGCACCGTCCACTCCGCCGTGCTGCCGTCGCGGCACAGCTCCAGGAACCCCTCCGCTTTAGCCTCAGGGGGCTCCGTCTCCGACTTCAAGGAATGGGGATGTTTTTTTTAATTGCCGCATTGTAAGTTCAAGAACCTACTTGAATAATCTGCGCTAGCGGAGCGGAGGGAATTAACCGATCAGGCTGCGTCATTGTGCAGCCCGAAAGAAATGCATTTAAATCTGAGGAATATGATTGGTGATTTTAGCTACTCCGCTCCATTAGACAGACAACCTTAATATAATAGTTTTTTTTCGAACAAATGAAAGCAGTCTAGCATGTAGATGCCAAGAAAGATTCAGTTAAGATGTCTTATTTTTTGTCACGTGTCGCCGTGTCCAAGATTTCTTTGTGAATTGAAATACCTAAAAATTATAGCATTTGAAAATGTTCAAAATCATTTCATCATTACCTTTTCGACGTTAGATTCGTCCTGTTTCGGCCAGTTATCCAATTTTCCAGACGCCTTGTCAAATGCCAGGAAAAACCTGAAGCAACATGAAAACGATTGTAGAAATACTTTAATACAACAACGCCTCAAAGTTCAGTGTCATCTTCAACAACATATCAATGGATTAAACTACCTACTAACATTTATTCAGTTTACTTCAGTTCAGTTTATTTATTCAGTAACTTTACATCTCATTTTTTTTCGTCAGGTGGTCTACTGAACTCACACGTGCAGCGCGAACGCAGGCAATCTCGGGCCCCACGCGCAGCGCGTTAAGCAGCTTGCGCGTGAGCGCGCGCCGCGCGACTACTCCACTAGGGTACTGTTGAGGACAGGAGCAGGCTCCCTACTGACTCACCTCTGCAGCGCGGGCACGCACAGGTGCTTGCGCGTCATCTCGGGCCCCACGCGCAGCGCGAGCGCGTGCAGCGCGTCCAGCAGCTTGCGCGTGAGCGCGCGCCGCGCGACTACTCCACTAGGGTACTGTTGAGGACAGGAGCAGGCTCCCTACTGACTCACCTCTGCAGCGCGGGCACGCACAGGTGCTTGCGCGTCATCTCGGGCCCCACGCGCAGCGCGAGCGCGTGCAGCGCGTCCAGCAGCTTGCGCGTGAGCGCGCGCCGCGCGACTACTCCACTAGGGTACTGTTGAGGACAGGAGCAGGCTCCCTACTGACTCACCTCTGCAGCGCGGGCACGCACAGGTGCTTGCGCGTCATCTCGGGCCCCACGCGCAGCGCGAGCGCGTGCAGCGCGTCCAGCAGCTTGCGCGTGAGCGCGCGCCGCGCGACTACTCCACTAGGGTACTGTTGAGGACAGGAGCAGGCTCCCTACTGACTCACCTCTGCAGCGCGGGCACGCACAGGTGCTTGCGCGTCATCTCGGGCCCCACGCGCAGCGCGAGCGCGTGCAGCGCGTCCAGCAGCTTGCGCGTGAGCGCGCGCCGCGCGACTACTCCACTAGGGTACTGTTGAGGACAGGAGCAGGCTCCCTACTGACTCACCTCTGCAGCGCGGGCACGCACAGGTGCTTGCGCGTCATCTCGGGCCCCACGCGCAGCGCGAGCGCGTGCAGCGCGTCCAGCAGCTTGCGCGTGAGCGCGCGCCGCGCGACTACTCCACTAGGGTACTGTTGAGGACAGGAGCAGGCTCCCTACTGACTCACCTCTGCAGCGCGGGCACGCACAGGTGCTTGCGCGTCATCTCGGGCCCCACGCGCAGCGCGAGCGCGTGCAGCGCGTCCAGCAGCTTGCGCGTGAGCGCGCGCCGCGCGACTACTCCACTAGGGTACTGTTGAGGACAGGAGCAGGCTCCCTACTGACTCACCTCTGCAGCGCGGGCACGCACAGGTGCTTGCGCGTCATCTCGGGCCCCACGCGCAGCGCGAGCGCGTGCAGCGCGTCCAGCAGCTTGCGCGTGAGCGCGCGCCGCGCCACCGCACCGCTGGGGTACGCGCAGCGACTGGTGGACGCTAGGCGGAGGGCTGGCTGCAGAATCGTCTTGAGGAATGTGTCCTGAAAGCAAACTAAAAATAAGTCTCCTAATATCAGAATCAGAATAGGATATTTTAATATACGCGGGGAGGTCCAAAAGTTTGTGGAATGGAGGACTTATTAATCGAATACAAAGATGTTACCATTTTTCTTTTTCGATATAATCCCCCTTAAGGTTGTTGAATGTCGAAGGACGAAGAGCGATAGGTAGGCCAAGAAAGCGATGGATGGATTGTGTGAGAGAGGACATGAGAAAGAAAGGAGTAAGCGCTGAAATGACGAATAATAGAGATGAATGGAAGAAGAAAACATGTTGTGCCGACCCTACATAAGTGGGATAAGGGCAGGGAGATGATGATGATATAATCCCCCTTAAGGTTAATACATTTGTTTGATCCGGAAATTAATTTTTCTAAACCTACAAAATAATAATTTTTGTTTTTGCTGTCGAAATGAGCCGATATTGCGTCCTTTACTTCATCATCGGTGTGAAATTTGGGAATAAATAATAATCACGGGGGGCCAGGCCCGGGCTGTAGGGGGGATGGTCCAATTCTTCGAAGCCATATTTGCCCAGGGCAGCTGTCGCAATACGGCTCTTGTGAACTGGAGCATTGTCATGAAGCAACAGCACACCCTTGGTTAACTTTCCCCTCCATTCCGCGAACTTTTGGACCTCCCCTCGTATAAATGAATAAATCTAGAAATATTAGGCAACAATAATAAAAGTTTATGGTCATCTATTAAAGATATCACTGGTACAAGTAAAATACCCCTAACGACGACCTTTTAAATATTACCTCCTCGCCCCAGGCGTCAGTCGATCAAGTTAACAATTATCTTATTAATGTAGGAAAGAATTTGGCTGAAAATATAATCTCGAAAGCAACAGTAATGAATATCACAAACTTTAAGACCTACACCAGACTGGGCAGATGTACTAACTCTAAGGGACTGATGTCCACAAATGAGAAGGAAGTTGAAGAACTAATAATGGGACTAAATAGCTCTTGCTCGGTAGGGTGGGATGGTATACCAAACGCTACTAACGCTAACGCTACTAACGCTGTACTAAAAATACACAAAAAAACACTCACGCCAATCCTTACTCACATATTTAATAACTGCTTGGTCAAAGAGATTTTTCCTGAGGCTCTTAAAAAAATCTTTAGTTTTGCCAATATTTAAAAGTGGAAACAAATCTCAACCATGTAACTATCGTCCAATATCAATACTACCATCCATATCTAAGATCCTTAAACGAATTTTAAATGTAAGACTGATATCGTACCTTGAAAAATATAACTTACTCTCACAAAATCAGTTCGGTTTTCGTTGTGGAAAATCTACAATGCTGTTCATGAGCTCACGCAATATGTAAGTAACCACCTGGATGATGGCAAGAAATACATATCGATATATATCGATCTAGCAAAGGCCTTTGATACTGTGTCTGTTCCCATCCTCGTAGAAAAGTTAGAATACAATGGTATCAGAGGCAAACCACTTCAAATCTTCCAGGATTACTTAGTAATAGACAGCAATGCGTCTCAATGGATAAAATAAGGAGTGGTGATCAAAGCGTAACTTATGGAGTCCCTCAGGGTAGCATACTAGGACCTACTCTCTTTCTGGTATACATTAATGACCTTTGCCAAATAGATCTTCCAAATGGTAGATTAATTGCATACGCGGATGACACTGTTCTTCTTTTCTCCGAAGATACTTGGGAAGAAGTTTTTGTAAACGCTCAAAATGGTCTAAATTTGGTCACCAGATGGCTTGATTCGAACCGTTTAACTCTAAACGTGGATAAGACAAAATTTATAACACACTATAAGGACTTCTGGCCAACCACCGCTTCACCTGTCCCTTATAGTTCCTGTCTCTTGTGTCCCACAACAAGGTGGTCCTTGCTCTTGTCATCCTTTAGCAAAAACTGAAAAGATTAACTACCTAGGCATTATAGTGGACTCTTACCTCAACTTTGGAGCACATATTGAATTACTCTGTGGTAGAGTCCGCAAACTTATTTACGTCTTTAAAAATGTAAGACATGTGGCTGACAAACCGCTCCTAAAACGTATATACCTGGCATTATGCCAATCACTACTGACTTACTGTGTGTCTATCTGGGGGGGAGCTCCTAAAACTTCTTTGATCGCGCTCGAAATTGCTCAACATGCAGTTCTGAAAGTGATGCCCTTCCTTCCTTTCATGCATCCCACAGAAATGCTCTACGATACCTACTGCTAAAGTCTTAACAGGTAGGCAACTTTTTGTTTTATCCACGATCCTTAAATTCCACTCAACACTATATTATAACAAGAATAAAATTGACACCTCTAGTAGAGCACATAACGTAGGAAAACCGGAACGGCAATTTCACACTAGTTTCATAAAAAAAAATCGCTTTTAACGGTCTTCATATTTATAATCAAATTAATAAACTTTTAAATATTTATCCAATGAATAAAAGAGATTGTAAGCAAACAGTCACAACCTGGTTCATCATCCTCCTAGCCTTTGTCCCATTTTTTGAGAATGAATTCTCAATCGGGGTCGGCTACCTAAATTCCAAGATGTGGCGAAGGCACTAGTTTTTACGAAAGCGACTGCCATCTGGCCTCCCAACCCAGAGGGGAAACTAGGCCTTATTGGGCTTAGGTGGTTTCCTCACGATGTTTTCCTTCACCGAAAAGCGAGTGGTAAATATCAAATGACATTCCGTACATAAGTTCCGAAAAACTCATTGGTACGGGCCGGGTTCGAACCCGCGACCTCCGGATTGAATTGAAAGTCGCATGCCCTAACCACTAGGCTACCACCGCTTCTTCTGGTTATTATCTAAAAACTACCAGGATACGGAAAATCTTCTCTCTATATTAGTCTAAATTGATGATAATATTTTCTATTTGCACTCACTTACATATAGCGTTATTTATGAGAGTGAGTGAGTGTAGGTATAAATAACGCTAATTTTAAGTATATTATTATTCCACAGATAATATAACATAAGTAAGCTACAAATTTGTGTAAATCCTAAGTTAGTTTTGGTTTAAATGTTTTTAACATCAGTGCGGTTATATGGCAAGCAGCACTGCTTAACCTAAAGCTCAGGTCTCACCTATTTAGGAAGTAGTCTCTAATTTTAAGGACCCTCTGTAAAAGATGCTATTGTAAAGAATGTTGTTGTATTGAAATAAATTTATAATTATTTATTATTATTTAATCAAGATAGCTTACGCAAAATGCAGTCGGAAAATGATAATTTTAGGTCATAAAATTAAAACATAATTTTTTATATTTAATTCAACGTTTTAAGAAAAAATTCTATCTGGTTTTTAACACGATAGTAGATGCAGTAACACATAAAAATAGAAGCCGCCATGTTATTAAGTGTCAACTTTCATTTGATCAGCGTATTAGTTTACATAGCTGACTGACGTCATGACCATAAAGTAATATGGCGTCCCCTGCGACCAGCGTTTTCGTAAAATCAAGCGCATAATTTGAAAATTAAAATTGAAAAACAATTTTTTCGCACTTATCGTTTTTTTTTGTGGTGTATTGGCACTGACCTGTAGCTGCTCCATGACCTTGGCGTCGCACATGTAGGGCACTAGATACTTGACGAGCTGCAGGCAGGCGACGGCGCCGCCCTCTAGCGGCGCGGACAGGCGACGCCGACACGACGCGATCAGCTCCCCCATGTGGGGGAGGTATTGGAAGATGATCAGCTGCTCGCCGTACATCGCTGGAAGAAGTTTTCTTTGATAATGATGTAATTTAAACCATTGATACAAAGATCAAAGCTTAAAGAAATTGAAAAATGTGTTACCTGGTAGAAGGTACCAGGAATCGAACCCGGTACCTTTGGATTACCGGTCCAGCGCGTTAACCACTTCGCTACCCTAACTACCAAGCAACCTATTTCCTTATGCTTTGTGTGTCGATCTTTGCATTATTTATTTGAAAGGTTTTACACCTATTCATGATGTAATTGCTAACAAACTAGGAATTCAAGTTACGTGAGCAAAAACAGCAAAAATCTGCCAACCAATACCAATAAATTAACCTTCGACACGGATATAGTTTTAAGGCTCATGAAGTCGATTAATAAAGATGTGAAAAGTCTCTTTGCGTCCATATCATGCAGAGGACTAGACAAAACGTAACTAGTTTTAGAACAAGACAAAGCCTGACCAGAAATATATGAGGATTGTCAAGAGGGCGCTATTTATAAGATTTATATGGCAACAATTTTGCAACCAATAAATAGCAACTTACTATAATGACATTAGTTTTAAATACCTTTCAGTTCCACTATGTTAACCTCGTAATATGATTTATTGGAATGCACTCTTTTCCACTCTTTTTCGTGTAGAAAACACATGTCAACTTTATAATCCTACGTTCACGACTGTGAATGGTTTTCGGCATTTACTTTGGATAATTCTAAATATTTGTCTTTTAAAGAAATCACCACGAATGACTTTGACATTGTTGACAAACCATCATAAAATCATTGCCAGTGTAAGAAATTAGTTCCAGTGAAATTCCGCAATATGGCGCATCCTCATATATTTCTGGTCAGGCTTTACATCATTTATAATTTCTGTTAGTTTTGAATAACTTTACTATATCTAGAAATTTCGCTCAAGGTAAAATTTCACTTACCCACAATAGAGGTGAGGCATTTTATCACCTTCGCAGCATTCCTGTCCCCGACCACCTTGCTGTTCGCTATCGAGATTTCATCAAACTCGTCCTTCACATCGCCCTCCCAGGGCGCCAGGTTGTCCTTCCCGATGTAGCACAACGTCAGCATCTTCAGAAGATTCCTCGTTATGTACCTACATGTCAACACCGGCCCCAATCTATGAGCCAGCCAGATCAAACTCTCTGAGCTCATATCGGATATCTTGCAAATGTTCTGCTCATCTTCCTGAAAATCTTCACTTATGCTCTTACAAGGAGATGCGATATCTGGATGTCTATTGAAGTCTAGATTCTTTATTTGACGGCTTTGATCCTCGCCTGTTTTGTCGCCGTCATCGGCGAAATGTAAATAGCTTGTGAACAAGCTTTTCTTCGGGATTTCTATCGTAGGTGACATCGGGCCGCGCGATGAGGTTTCTTGTGAAGGACTCTCTTCCTTAGTGATGAGGACGTTCAGTTCTTTAGCCGGGTGGGCTCGGATGGAAGAAGGGCTAAAATCTTTTGAAGAAAAAACTTCTGCCAAAGGCGATGGCGTCTGCATATTGTTGTCATGGTTGGCGTTCAGAGTGTAAGAGTCCATGGAGTCAGCGGGAGACTTACTCCTGCTGCTACGACTGGGCAGTCTTTCCTTGTCTGTTTCGAAGTGAAACAGGTCATTTTCGCTTCTGTTATCAGCGTCTTTTTCTTTAGAATCATTCAGCTCCCCCATTTTATCGACACTTGGTGTCATGACGTGTTCAGAACCGTATGACGTATCAGGGGAGAAGATGTCAGTAGTGGAAAGCGCGCTCTTGAGGTTATCGTCGGAGTACCTCGGCTTTTTATTGGCCATCGAGCGGTGGTGGCATAGATGACCAGGTGACCCAACTTCTGTGGTCACATCCTTGTAACCTCCAACCGCTTCGACCAGCTGCTGAGTGAAGTTGTCCAGAAAACACTGCAAGCCTAATCTGACCATCAGTTGAAGCAGGAATATATGATGATACAATTTGACGAACTTTTGCTTATTGGCCAGTCCTGATGTCGATACAGCGTCTATTTCAGTCAGTTTGTGTTGGTCCGGTTTGTCCAGAACGAATTCATCGTCTTCGTAAAGATTCAGGATGTGTTTCAGAAGCTTACTCCTAGTCGCTGCTGGCCCTAACGCTTTGCTCATCGTGTCGAACAGATACCACGCCGCTAGCACTGAAGTGTCCTTATTCTTCAACAACTCAATGTAATGAGTCAAGAAAATGTCTAAGACGTCGAACTGATTATTGCAGGTCACTTGGTTCAACAAAACGTCCAAATGCGAAGCGCACGCCTGGACCTTCCCCTCGGCAATTCTTTGGCTAAAGTACAATTTGGTTTTGTCTACGTTTTGATACGTCTCGCATTGTATGCCGTCGCAGTCGTACATATACAGAATGTTCAGCTCATTGGCCGTCAGCTCGTACTCGTGAAGGGTACTTAGAAGCTTATAGAGGATGTTGAAAGAGTGTGGGAACGGGATCAGATGCTGAGAGAGCAGCGGCTGCAGCAGTTGCGCGGGCGTGGGTGGAGGCAAGCCCTTGTCTGTCACGACAATCTTCTTCATCGGTTCATCCTTCTTTGGTGCCAGCTCGTTCTTATAACTCAAGCTTGGTGGCTGCACGTTCAGAAGCAGAGAAGCCATGTAACTGACGCACTTTGGCAGCGCACCGAAGTTATGCTTCAAGACTGTCCTACAGCTATTGAACCTTTCTAGAAAATTCCCGCTATTCGTCCTCAAAGGTCGCATGTGAACGTGCATGAATATCTCAACTATCAAGCATCCTAGCACCAGCATGTCCTGCCGTCTGCTCTCTGTCACAAACTGCTTGTATACCGCGGCATCAGTCGTGTAGCGAGTGTTAAAGGTCCGGTTCTTTCGTTCCTTCAGAACGTCCAAATGACTGTCGTTAAACTTCTTTAGATAACCTTGGTCGTATAGGAACATGTGATTGGTGAACGCTGTGTCATCATCCTTGACTGTACTTGTGGAACTGTCATTTCTACTGTCCACAGGGAATAAATTCAGCGTGGTTACGTTCTTATGCCGATCTTTGTCCTCGGCTTTGCTGAAGAAGGAGTTGGTTCTGAAGTTGTCCAAGGCTTCTAACGCCTGTATGGATGCGACCGGATTGAATTCTTTGGGGAGATATATGACTCCTTTGCCTAACTCTGATCTTTGGACCCTGTAGTGTCTGGAATGTGAAGACCTGAAAAGAAAATAAACTTGAAGAAATACGTATTTGGAGTGGAGGCAATGTTTGTGTGGAAGGTATCCTCCTTTAACCATTACTTGAAATAATTGAAAACCGTCGACTGTAAAGCCAATCTAAATTCGATACAAGAGTAAATTTTAAGGCAAATATAGTTTTAAGTTCGTACACAAGTAGAACTGATCGGAGCTTAAAAAGAATCCTTATCTGAGATTAAGTTTTTTTTGTTGTGGATTTTAAATGAAAGGGTACTTTGCAGAGGCTGTGTGTTAGTACGTACTTCTATGATGTATGACTGACCTGTCTATACTGGTAGAACCATGACCTTCCTCTGCCCCCTTGCTAGAAGACCTAGCGCGACTGGAGCTCTTGTGCCGGGCGCGGACTCTCGAAGGCACGCTGAGTCTCGACACGTGCTGCGGTAAATGCGTCGAAGTCGACTCTTCCTCGTCGTCTGATACATCTTCAGAACTGTCCGGCCTGATTGATTTTCCTAAGGAAAAAAAACCGGGAATTATTTAGTCAGATTATGCGAGCACCAAGTAGTGTTATCCGAATAGAGTGGAAAGTACAGTTCAGCACAAGTGTCGCACTATCTATCCCGTGCTGGAAGGCAGCCGGTGAACGTGCCCATGTGTAAATGTACGCCCCTTCTCTTCTTTTTTAATTGATAAGATTGTTTGTGTTAGCGGCACAAGGTTATACTGATATCGGGAACGGACTTACTGCCGGGTGTGGTCCAGTGCAGCGCGGGCGGCGCGGGGCGCGGCGCGCGCGGCGCGCGGGCCGGGTGCGGCGCGCGCAGCACCTGCACGCCGCAGCCGCGCCGCGTGCTGGTGTGCCCGTCCACTAAGGATAGCCACACGTTCTTCGCCTTTATTGAGGCTGGTCCGGACATCCTGGAAAAGTGTAGACTAACGTAACTCTTGGCCAATACAAAACGATGCAGGAAACCGCGAGTCATCTACAGCGACAACGGCAGAAATTTTGTTAGCGCTTTCAATGATTATGTAACCAATATATTTTATGACTATAAAAACGTATTTAATTTCCTTCAACCGATTGATCCTTCTTGTTAGATTAGAACTTTTACAGTCAAAATCGGATAATAGATTCGTTTAATTCTGTTACGTACTTATAAGAAATAAGAGCCACCACAACGAATGTGAAGGGACGTAGCAGAAGACGAAGACCGAAGAAAAGATGGTTAAATTGTATGAAAGATGACATACAAAATACAAAAAATACAAAGTCATTTATTAACAAAAAACAGCTTTATACATTTAAAAGTGTCCATCAGTGACCAAAATAGGCTGAACCTGTATCTTAGCCATCTGCGGAAATGGCGAGGAAGATATTAAAAGACGATATATCGGATAGGGAGTGGCGGAAGACAAAAAATAGTGCGGCCCCAAATAAGCATATGGGCAAGGAAATGATGATGAATGACTAACTTGTATCCAAAGGTGATGTCTATCCAGTGGTGCAAGTTTTCTGAAACGTGTGTGCTCTCGAGCGCTTCTCTATGCTTCGTTATGAAGTCCTCGGCGCACGTCGCCCACGACGGTATGCCGAGGTCCTGTGAACATTCGTTATTGCAAAACCAGAGCATAGGCGTAGAGCCCGAAATGTAGTAACTAGGCATTGGATAATCGGATGCTTTTATACCCAAACTTTGGAGGCGGCTTTGTTGTTCAGTTGTAGGTATAGGCGGCTTTGTTTGAGGTATGAGTGAGATAGCAATAGGATTTAGCCAACATTAGGTTAATATCCACCTGAATTTCCGATACCTAGTAGCAACCAATTAATCAAAGTTGTGCGGGAACTGTAAAACAAATAAGTCAAAATCCACCAATCACTTTACAGGTTTTTGTGATTTCTTTTCAAATCCAAAGCCAAATGTACTTTATATCAGTCCCTTCGAAACCATGGACGTAACATCACATCCAAAACGTCGAGGTAATTAAATAAACTCCTTTTTGAACGCGATTAATTAACGTTTCGTTATAATAATGTGCAGCCAATGCCTTCTGGATCCATACTTCCATACTAATATTATAAATGCGAAAGTGTGTCTGTCTGTCTGTCTGTCTGTCTGTCTGTTACCTCTTCACGCTAAAACCGCTGAACCGATTTAGATGAAATTTGGTATATAGATAGTTTAAGTCCCGGGGAAGGACATAGGATACTTTTCATCCCGAATAAATTTAGTGTTCCCGTGGGATGAGCGGGTAACACCGCGGGGCACAGCTAGTTAATAATAAAAAACAAATAAGTTTGATATTGGCCGACAAGAACAAATTCAACAAGTACCTTGACTTGGCTCACGAGGTGACCGTCATGTGGGATGTTGAATCGACGATCATTGTCCCGATAGTCATTTCGGCGAACAGTCTTACAGCGAAGAGTCTCGACAAACACCTTAAGAGACTCGCTAACTGAATGGATCAAGGCTCAGATTCAGAAGGCGGTACTCCTGGTCACGGCGCGCATCATCAGGAGGTTCCTCTCTCTGGAGCCCTAACCACCCACTTGTTGCGGACGCGCAGAGGAATGCTAAGCCACGTACCGGCAGGTCCTCGTGTATGCTCTTGAAGACGGCGGGGTCGGTGTAGAACTCGGGGATGCACTCGTCGGGCGTCCACTCCTGCATGCGCTGGATGGAGGCCGGGTACTCCGCCGGCACCCACTTGTTGCGCACGTGTTTGCACAGAATCTCCTTTGGAGTTCTGCAAATAATCACACCGTCAGACTACTGGGAAAGCAAGACTCCATGGATCTGCTTCGGGACCAGTCAACTCAATGAGTCCGTAACTCAGCACCACAAACGATGGCGCACCTGCTGGTGTGTGCATGCCCACATTCCTATTCGCTTCTGACCTGAGGGATGCGAGGGTCAGGGCTGTCGACGCCGCTGCCTTTTGGGCATCAAATATTTCGGTTTCGGTTTAAAGAATTTATTCTCATAAGAACCAAATTACATGTTCACTTAAATGAGAACTTACAAGCTAAAAAATTAAATCAATAATTATTAGTAACAAGTAACATGCAGGAGCGACATCAAAAGTTTATACACGCTCTTAACTCTTAAGTAATAGGCATATAATTGCGTAAAAAATTAAATAAAATTACAAATCAAAATCAAATCAAAATCAAAAATATTTATAGTCCAACATAGGTAAAATTTGATGTTACAGGATATATTGTACCACTATGTGGTGCCATTGGGCATACAAATTAAAATATAATGTAGGTACATGCCTGGCGTACATGCAGCGTGCATTATATAAAAAGTTTACATTATCTAGGTCATAATCAATCATTAACTTAATATATAGAAATCATGATAGAAGACAATAAAAATATAATAACAAGAAAAATTGAGTACTTATGTCAAATTAATTATTAGTCCATGATGTCAGTCAAAAATTCCGTTACAGAGTAATACGCTTTGTCTATAAGAAATAATTTCAAATTCCTTTTAAAGTCAATAACATTTTCCTTTTTAGCTACTATCGATTGTGGCAGTTTGTTAAATATCTTATGCGCCATTCCAAGTACACTTTTTTGCAATAGTGCTGTGTTACTCGGTTGCGCCTTGATTTTATTTTGAAGCCGTTGACTTCTAAACTTATTAAATAGAGTATGGTTAGTAATTACAAAAATAGCTATTTCATATATATATAAACTAGGTAGTGTTAGTATTTTTAATTCTATAAAATGTGGTTTGCATGAATCAGTTGGTTTAAGACCACATACTGACCTAACGCACTGCTTTTGGGCTATAAATGCGTTATCTCTTCTTGGTGAATTTCCCCAGAACATGATTCCATACCTTAAGGTGGACGTAACATAGGCATGATATGCAGTTAATACAGTTGACTGATTAACAATCTTTCTTAAATTGTACAGAGCATATGAGAATTTACTTAACTTCTTACATATAAGGTCAATCTGGTTGTTCCATGTCAATTTGTTATCTAAATTAAGCCCTAAAAATTTTGTTTCGTCGGTTTCAGTTATATTATGTCCCTTAAAAGCTATACTTAAATTAATAGGTTTGAGCCTTTGTCTAAATGTCATAATATTAGTTTTATCTAAATTTATTTTTAAGTTGTTATTCGTTAACCATGCTATTATTGATTCTAATGTGTTGTTAATGTCTGATTCATATGTTTCTTTGTTCCGTCCAGTGAATATGACTGTACTGTCATCAGCAAATAAAACCATTGGGTGCTCTATGGCTTTAGGAATATCATTAATGTAGATAAGAAAGAGTAATGGGCCTAATACACTTCCTTGTGGCACACCATACCTAATCTCTCTGAAATTGGATGAATATATTTCTTCAGTTTTTGTTTTGAGTGATAGCCTTTTAATTTGTGTTATTTGATTACGATTAGTCATATAGGATTTTAACAGATTAAGAACGTTTCCACGTATTCCGTAAGCAAAAAGTTTGTCAAAGAGGATATTATGATCTACATCAATTGTATCCAAAACATATTTTTTAAGTTGTCTCTTGAACATATTGATAGAATTTAGGTTTCTTAAATCTATAGGTAAATTGTTATAGAGTTTTACTCCTCCATGAGTCAGCATTCTTTTGCCATAAGAATCTGTTCGAGATCTATAAGTTTTAGTTGCTGAAAGTGTTTTTTTCTCATGCTATATTTATGTATTTTAGTCTTGAATGTTATCCGTGTATGTATGTGTCTTTCTACAATTTTGTGTATTAGGAGGCAGGTTTTAAATTTGTATAATTGTTTAAGGTGCATTATTTTTGTATCTTTGTATATAGTAGATGTTGGGGTACCAAATGGATAATTAAATAAAGTTTTGAGTAATTTGTTTTGTACTATTTGGAGTCTTTTCAAATATATATTTGGAGCATTACCCCACATTTCAATGAGATATTCAAGATTTGACTTTACTAATGAATTATATATTTAACATGACGTGGGAAACAGCCTACTGTACGTCGGAGAGAGCCAATATTTGAGGAAACCGACACGAAAAAAGAAGAAGTAGACTACTTGACCCATTTTTGATATATATTTGTGAAGTCACTTTCCGAGTGTCGGCCGCCTACCTCCTCGCCAAGTAGACGTAGCATGTGATGTCTGAAAGGGCATCGGTCACGTGGTGCGGGATCTGCTCGGCGCAGTTGGTGACGTCATAGGTGAGATCCAACTGTCGATCACCCTTGTTTAGTCGGTATTTTGATTTGGTCAGGTCACGCCAGTTGCGGCCTGAAAAAATTCAGTTTACATTTAATCCCGAAATGTAAGAAAAAAACCAAATGATTTTTTCAAGTCATCACTCAAAGGGTAAAAAAGTCACCAACACCATTAGGTGCATGAGGTGGAAACTGGAAAGAGGTGGACCTTGGAAATAAACACACACAAAGAAAAAATTACATATATCAAATTTCTTTCATCCATTTAAAAGCTACAATGCCACAGACCGACTTAAAGTTAAATGTTTATTATAGATTTTACCTTGTAAAAGGTGAAAATAAAGTATTCTTACCACATTTTGATGCGAAATCAGTGACCCAAGGCACCATGAAATGTGCCTGCTGGTCATTGGCTGATCTTCCAGCCAGCGTGTTCAAGTGCAGGAGATAGTCTAGGTTTGATATCCGGCCACGCACCCACAGCATGCAGAGCTTCTCAAACTGAACAGCCTCATTCCGCCACCACTCCTCCCCCCACTTCCCCTGCCCCTGGTTGATCGCTGGTGTTGCTTGCTTACTCCTGTTCTGCTCATAGATTAACGAAGCATCTAGAGTGTGAAGATTATTCGTTATAACCGGAAGTATCTGTAGCCACAGGTTCTCTGTTAAATAAATATCCTGCAACGTCAGCGTGCCGAGACTGAGCCCCCGGTCGCTCATAGCTTTGAATACATTCAACAACTGATACACCAAGAACATTCCCCGCCCATAATTCATATCTATAAGATTAGGGCTAAAGTTGAGGCAATCTAGTAAATTATTTTCGTAGTGGCCTCTGTATATTATAAAATAGTTATTGTCAGTCTCTAGAATGAACATAGCTGCTAATAAATTGACGTGGGTTTCATAAGACTTGGAGACATGTTTGTTAGGAATGATTTCTTTGTACTCTGTTATCCTACCGGAGCCGTCGCCCTTTATCCTAATTATGTTACAGCCGTACAGCCGCAGCACGACCTCCGATACCAGCTGGTCATGCTCCAGTAAGTTCACTATAGCACTCTCCTTCAAATTCTCATTATTCTGACAATATTTCTTATAGGACTCTTTCCATAGATTTCTTTGGTTGTTCTGTGAGACATATTGGAGTAGCTGTGAGAACGTTAAGGGCGTTTCGGGGTTCGCTTCGTGGAGTTTGTATCGAGGAAGGGGCAGTACCTTGGACACCTTTTTATTGAGTACCTACGAAAGGAACACGCGTTAAACATAACGAACGTTACTCGTTTCTACACCGTATCTACTTATAAATAATTACGTACCCTAATGAATATTGTCCGCCAAGGATATGGAACACTTTCACCAGCTTGTAAGGCAAAATCTACATTGTTCACAGTGTTATCTACTTCTAAATTCTTCAGCCATTTCTTAAGCCAACTGCTGTGGACGACGACGCTGAACAAATTCGCCGAGGCAGTCGTAAATATATTCTTATTGCTTATACCTAATTCTTTAACAATACTATCCATCTCTATTAACTATAATCTTTTGTTTTGTTTTCCTTGGGGAGGTTAACAAATTTGACATTTCACATTTGTTTTTGACAGATCGATTACAATAATTGATATGGCAACACTAAGCTAGTAATGTGATTCCGTTGGAATATTTCGTACTGTTATCCGATCGAGCTTCATTCTTAATATCTGAATGAATTTTACTCATACGCCCTTAAATATAGGGTTGCTTTCTAATATGTTATTGCTGTTGCCACCTGCTCTATTAACTAGTCTTATATTAACTAGTCTTATAGTTATAATAACTAGGACATTAGGTCAGCATTACATATTTAGGTAATTCAATTAATGAATACCTACATACATAATGAAATGATAATGGAACATAATTAAACTCAAAAGTAATAATTGGTCGAATTATTTATTTCTATAATAAAAAGTACAACTCATACTATCAAAAATATAAAGTTACAAAATGTAGGAATGTTTAAACTGAAGGACTTTTATTATTAATAATAATAATAATAATATTTATTGCAACCAAGTACTTAATAACTAGGTACAAGGACCCTGTCAGGGTGTAGCAAAAAGTAAACATTTTTTGTAGTCTGGTCTGGTTTACCAAACTTACTAATAATAACTTATACTAAGTGATAACAACTTACAGTGTTTCTCTTAATTTAAATAAAAATTGTTTTAAAATGTACTAACTAAATGTATTAAATTGTTTTAAAATAAAAACAAGCATCATACTTTTATGAGCATGATATCATAGCATGTGTCATATACATTGTGCTGTGCAATCGATTTGTACATAATTATTTAAGTATTTTTCTCGTCCATAAATTCCGCAATTGAGTAGTAGCATTTGTCTATGAGTATTCGTTTTAGATTGCTTATAAAGGACGAGTCTTTTAGGGTGTTTTTTATATTAATAGGGATTTTATTGTATATTTGAATTGCTCTCTAGTTATTATTTATGGTAACAAATATCTGATAGGAAATTTTATCACAGCAAATTTTTTTATTCAATTCTATATTTGAAAAGATAGTAATCTGGTCAAATACATATAATATTTAATATTATGTACCAACACTTACAAGTAATACTAATAATAGTACATCTTACATGAAAATACAACTGCAGATTCTAAACATTATTATTATTATATTGATATTTTACTCCATTTTACCTGAAATCCTCTTCATGTAACACTTCCAAAGAGCATCCTTGTACATAACAGCCTGTGTTTCTGGACTCTTTGCTGCCACAATGCCTCTGCCCACTACTGCTATGTCGGCAGCCTTATCGAGAATAACCTTTTCAGGAGTATTGTAAATCTGGCCAAGGCTGTCTCCAGAGGTCTCTAGCTGAACTCCAGGTGTGAGCTGGATCAGACCTGGATCTTTAAAGGTATCTTTGTTTTGGCAAACAAAGCCTGTGATCAAGTCTGGGTACTTAGCTGACATTTCTACTGTTGCCTTTGTGTAGTCTGGTGTGATGAGGTTGCCCTAAAAACAACATATAATTGGTCACATGCAATGTATATGAATAATTTGATTCTTAATGTTTTGAAAACTCTAAATAAAAAGTTTATTAATTTTGCATTTACCTCACTGCTCATCTCTGCCAATAAAAAGACACTTCTGCTGACTCCATTTGTTGAACCATTCAGAGCCTTCAAAATTCCTTCTCCAGGCAAGGAATGCACTGTCACGCAGTCTGCCCACTCTCCAATTTTATACAGCCCTTTCAAGTACTGCAAAGATACAGTGTTGCCAATATCTGCAAATTTTCTATCTTCCAAAATCAAAAAGTTAAACCTCTTAGCCAGGTGTTTGATTTGTGTGACAAAATCGGGAGTGAAGTCTTCAATAATGTCCACATGGGTCTTGACAAGACAGACATGCTCTCCCACTTTTTCTATAAGGTCCAGGATTTTTGTAGTTGATGTTAGATCCACCGAGATGCAGAGGTTTGTTTTTTTTTGGGCCATGATTTGGAAAAGCTGCTTTGAAATTTGGTTGGTGGCAAGTTCAGCTCTCTTCTCAAAAGATAATGCAGCTCTATCTACAGGCACATCTGAAAAAAACATGCTTATATTTTGTACCAATTTTTTGTATGTATTTACACAATACTTCTGGATATAACAACTGCAGGAGGGCTTTCATTTTATTATAACTATAAGTCTGGCATCTCTGCGAATATGATAGAGATGGTGACACAGCCCTGATTCCTACCATAAGAACTTGTTGAATGATGGGATACTCAGCCATAGGACACTATAAATAATATAAATATAGTACCAAATACTTACTAATAGATGGGGCTTTAGTACTTCTGAAATATTCTTTCACATTTTCAGCTATCTCCACAGTAATTTTACTATGCTTGACCAGAATCTCAATCAGTTTTGTCATGGTGAACAGAGCCTTCATCTGTACACCATTTGCCTCAAGATTTTGCTGCCCACCCTGCTCTCTGTTCAGTATTATGACAGCTTCCTCAGCTTTGAGACCCTCTTTGCGCAAGTCTTTAACTGTTTCCAATACGCTAGAGCCGGAGGTCACCACATCTTCAATTATTAAGCACACTTCGCCGGGCTTGTAATGGCCTTCAATCATTTTCTTTGTGCCATACCCCTTAGCTTCCTTACGTCTCATGAGCATAGGTTTCTTAGCTTGGACACTGAGCAGTGTTGCGATGGGCAGCGCCGTGTACGGCACACCACATAAATGATGACAATTACTGTCTTTAACAGCAAATTCGTAGAGCAAAGATGATATTAATTCCTGTAGGAAAAACAACATTACAAATGAGATAGGTCTACTAGGTCAATGCTACATTTTATCTGACATTGGCCACATCAGTTAGTGTCAAAAATTGGAGGTAATTACCATCACATCGGGATAACTGACGATAACCCTCAAATCAAAATACACCGGCGTTTTGATTCCACTCTTCGTCATGAAGTCGCCAAATTTCACAGCATCTATACCAAATAGTTTGACAGCTAATTCTTCAAGTTTCATTTCGTAACCCATTTTTGGTTCAATTATAAAAGTAATATTTAAAACGAATAAATTTGGGCCGCTCTAGCCAACACAACACAACACGTGAATGAACCTGACACTTGACAGGAATTACAGTGACAGTGACACTAATGACAGGACAGGTAGACAATTTTTTTATTGAACTGACATTTATCTTGTCTCAAACGTAGAATATTTTTTAGATAAAGTTCTTTGTATTCTCTAATTCTTCTTAATTTCGTATTATATTATTTTAAGAAATAAAACGGAAAACTACTTTTTATTTCCGCCTGGCAACTTCATAAATGTCAACCAGCATTAATCACTCATTCGTTCAATGGTTTTGTCACTCACTCTGTGCTCACTCTGTCTTTGATCTTTCGATTTCATTCATTCATTCATTCTGTCTGTTCATTTATTTATTTTATTTGTTTTGTTGTGGGAGGAAGGAGGTGCCGTATTTGTGATGTTGTGTTATTTTTATATTCGATAATTATTGTGTACATACCCACATGGATGCCAGTGAATAGTTAAAACCGTAAGTTAACTATCTAACAATAGTCTTGCTTTTAATTAAAATATTAATAAAATGTAATAAGGAATAATCGTGAACTTTTTCGCGCCGAAAAAATGTTTTAATCCCTAAACTCCTTAAAAGTACTAAAATATCCACATGTCTGGTATTATTATTACTTTATTACGCCTTATTTGAAACTCAGGTAGATTTTGAATCAATGCAAGGGTACGGTTTGCCCACCCTCCTTTCGGACCGAAGTGGGGAGGGGTCCCCTCCAATAGGGGAAGCTAGGGCAGACAAAGGGTAGTCACCCCTATACAGAGGGGAGCTTGGGCCTGTGGCGGTACTCGTTGGTAGGAATTAGTAAGGGGGAGCACCATTTCACGTTATTTTTTCGAGCCGGCGTAACGGCTCGATGTCGGAAAGTTTTATTACTTTCTAAAGTTGTACTTTTGTTTCAAGGTCTTTCTTGTTTTGGAATTGTGGTATTCCTGACTTTTGGTGCAATGGCGCAAATTGATGGTAAGAACTATTTCTTTATATTGTTATTTATTTTACGGAAAACTCGTAAGTCGGTTAGAGTAAATATAAAATTTGTAAACAAGCTAATGTTTATGTCCTTTACAATTTTATCAGAATGTGTTAAGTCAAATATTTTACACCCCTACCTAAATTGTTGGGGAACCCATGTTAAGAATTAAGTATTTAACCTTGTCCCAGTCAATGCCAAGAATAATGACAGTGCCAAAGTGATCTAAAATATAAAAAATAATAACTAAAATAAATAATCCTATTTTTTTAGTCTGTATTCATAAAATCCCGTTTATCCAACTATATTTCATTCACTAAACACACATTATCAATTTGTTATTTATTTATTTATTTGTTTGGTAGCTTTAACTTTAAGGTATTCTCTACCAGTCAACCACTGGGTTAAACAGAATATGTCTAGTATTATTAGTAGTACTAAAATACTTATAAGATTAATTGTTAAACCAGACCAAGACTCCGTGGAGTTTGCCCTGAAGCGCAGCCTCCTGGCCAAAAGCAAGCGGGCCATCATAGTGAAGAGCCCAGCCGGCGCCACCGAGTACCGCTGCGTGGAGTGCCCCATGGGGTTCAACGACAAGGAGGATATGGAACAGCACTTAGGAGTCCACAATAAGGAGTACAGGTTCCTCTGTGGAATCTGTGGTACAGCGTAAGTTTAGACAATTATTGGCAATATTGTGTTACTTATAAAAAAATTGTGACCTAGTTGTTTAGTTCTATTTGTATTTAATATATATGTTCGTTTTAAGGTATATATGTATGGGTCACATTTGCCTGAGAATAAATGATTTGAATTTGAATTGACAAAAGATAGAGTGGGAATCATAATTTGTTGTAAATGACAAACTTCAACATTTCGATTTTTTGTGACTAAATGTTTTTTTTTGTGATATTGAATTTTTTATTTAGTCACTGTAGTTAAAAGAATAAGCATTTTATTCATAATTCCACCACAGAAAGTTACAGTAATTTTCTGGTCCCAAAAATATTAGGATAGGTAATATTTCAGTTGTATTTGTAGGCTAAAACGCAAGGAACACCTAGACAGACATACCATGGAGCACCAGGAGGTGCGGCCGCACGTGTGCCCGGACTGCGGGAAGGGCTTCAAGCGGAAAGAGCATCTCAACATACACCGGACCATTCACAGCGGGGAGAAGAACCATACGTGCCCGCTCTGCGACAAATGTAAGACTTTTAACCTATTGAGCGCCAAAGGCGGCAGATCACGTCTTCGGAAAATTGAGCCACTGACGCCAACGTCGCCTACTGACGTCAAAAACGTGGTAACTCAAAACCGCTATATGTGTTTTTGAATCCCTATTCATTTAGGAGCACTTTTATTTTTTTGCTGTGACGTCAGGGGCATGGTGAATTGTTTTACCGCGTGGCGTTGAAAAGGTTGATATAAGTTTTGTTATACTTATTATCAAGGTCAAGCATATTTATTTTCTTGAAATTCCATCGATATGGTTGATAACTTTAGGCTAACATGGCTAAACATAACATTAACTTTGGTGATTGCTTAAAAGTGCGGTACTAATATGCTAATAATAATAAATACCTCCATCCCTACTGATTTTATCGTTACATTTGTCTCGCCGCATTAATAGTAACTAACATAACTATTACTTACTACTCTGGCACAGTGACCCAAAGAGGATCTTGGCCTCTGACACAAGAGAACGCCACTCTTCTCTGTTTTAACATAACTATTAATTCGTTTTAACCCAAAAATACAAATTTCACGATCAAAGGGAAAATGTGCCATTAACCTTTTGAGCGCCGCAGTCGTCATATCACGACACCGGAAAATTGCGCCACGCGTGCCAACATCGTCTTATGACGTCGAAATTTAATTGGTCTACATTTTTAGGGTTCCGTACCCAAAGGGTAAAAACGGGACCCTATTACTGAGACTTCGCTGTCCGTCCGTCCTTCCGTCCGTCCGTCCGTCTGTCACCAGGCTGTATCTCAATTGAAATTTTCACAGATGATAATAATAATAATAGTACTCTTTATTGCACACCACAAAGTAAAAGTAAAAATAACAAAAGAAATAAAAAAAAAGTATTACAAATGGTAACAACAGGCGGTCTTATCGCTAAAAAGCGATCTCTTCCAGACAACCTTAGGGTAGAGAGTAAATTAAAAATAGTTATGAAAAAGGTAGTGCAAAGTTGTTGAAAACGATACATTAACACAATACACCTTTACAGATACTTAAATATTAAATCCAAAAATAAACAAATATACTTTAAAATAGATACTAAAATAATATACATACACAATACATATATACATACATACGATGACGTACTTAAAAATGAAACAACTACATCGACAACTAGGCCTAGGGAAGTGACAGATAATGCTGCTTAAGATGAGTTTTAAAAATTGGAAGAGATTTAGCGGGAACAGCTGGATTGCGTGAAAGGTAAATGAGTCGTTGTAAAATTTTGAAGATGAAACAGCTGGAGTAAGAATCAAATTTTGAGAACACCTTATTGACGACAGATACTTAAATCGCTCCTTAAGATAGTGAGGGGTAGCGGGGTTGAACAATATACTATATAGAAGTGCAAGAATGTGGGAGTTGCGGCGAAGACGCGAAGAGGCGAAGATGATGTATTTCTATTGCCGGTATAACAACAAATAAGTACTCAAAATCAAATAAAATAATTATTTAGGGGGGGGGGCTCCCATACAACAAACTTGTTATAGATTATGGTACGGAACCCTTCATGCGCGAGACGGACTCGCACTTGCCCAGTTTTTATTATTCAAACCGCTGTGCAGTGTTGTGTTTTTCAATCACTGTTGATTTTACACGCACTTCCTAATTTTTTGCTATGGCGTCAGGGGCATGGGGTACCGTTTGGCGTCCAAAGAGTTAACGAAAAGTGCGGCTATGTCATTTGTTAATAATACTTATATTATAAGGCGAAAGTTTGTAAGTGTGTTTGCCTGTTTTGTTAAGTAACAAAAACTTCACGCTTAACGGCTGGACCAATTTTTATACAATTTAGTATGGAGGTAGCTGACACCCTGGATTAACACATAGGCTACGTACTTTTTATCCCGAGAAAATATAGTGTTCCCGTGGGATGATTGGGTAACACCGCGCGATGCAGCTAGTAGATAATAATACCTATATATAAATATCATTCATCACGTAATTTGTAGAGTGGGTTCAAAGAAGCGCCTTCCTTTACAGCTTTCTATAGAAAGGACCACCTACAGAAGCACCTACAAACCCACAACAAAATGTTCCTGGAGCAGAACATATACCCCGTCAGCGACCAGGAGCTGGGCATAAAGCAGGAGTTGATGGAGGAAGACCTGGCCGATGAATGTCAGGATGGGCGGTTAAGCGCTGATATGATGCTTGAGGTAAGTTCCGTAATGACGTTTTTATACTTTATCTGTCAATTTTAATTTCACAGACAAAATCAGAACATCGCACTTTTTAAACCTGCTTTTTATTAGATCTAGTACTTAAATTTTATTCTTTTAGGATATAATTTCTAGTCTTCTCTTCATCTCATCTGCGCAAGAAAATATGAGAGCCATGGAAATTTGATGCCGATTTTAAACGCCTCAAAAATACGGCATGACCGACACACGACATACGAGTACGACATGATAAATAAGGAAATAATATCAAAGGAATTGGAATTATATGCTTTTAACTACCTACCTACTTATTGTGATGTTCCCTTTCACTGTTATTTAGAAGATTGTTTTTTTTATTGTGCATACCTTAAGCAGCTCATAATTGCTTTTGGCCTGTGTTAAGTAACGTATAACGGAAGTTTAGAGAAGTGAGCAGAGAAGTAGGAAGGTCCTTGGTTCAAATCCCGGCCGGGGCAAATATTTGTGCGATGAACTCGAATATTTGCTGGGTCATGGGTGTTATTTATATACGTATTTATATCGTCGTTTAGTACCCATTGTACAAGCTTTGCGTAGTTGGGGACTAGGTTGACTTGTTCTAAGATTGTCCCTTAATATATTGATTTATTTACTGGTTTGTATAAAATAAATACAAATAATTAGTATTCCTAAAATATCGGTAAATCACGGAACACATTTGCGAAAATTGAACGCAACGTTATTTTGTCACAGTCTGCACCGTGTCGTATTTCTCGCTGAGTTGGCTGTCCCAAAAGATCCATAACTATTTACGCACGTGTACAAAAAGATGCCGCAGCGTGAACCCCTCCCATTTGGGATAGGGGTGCCACATACCACCGCGCTCGGGTAGCGGGGCGTCGCTTACCTACTCATTCTTGTTTGATGTTGGTAAACTATTTCAAATACAGATTGTGTTACGTTGAGGACAAAACTAACTTCTTTAAGGAGTCGATGTCGATTGTCGATAGGAAAATAGTTTCAGTTTTATTCGTTAGAACTGCATACAGTACGTGAGATCTTGAAGAACATTCGGGTCCGGGTGAAAACTGAGAGGTTCTTATCTGGATCGCGTATGAGCGAGCGAGACAAGTATAAAACCCGAATGTTCTTCTAAGGTCTCACGTACTGTAATCTTCTACAAATTATAGTATGATGTGAATTAATGAATGTCCCAGATCGCAGATGTTCACCATAAATATGCGATCTGGAGCTTTACAAATTACCGCCCGTAATTTGTCTATAGTTTTACGTCTTGTCTTGGCCATGGTGAGATTTTCTCCCCGCGTAGCGGCCTAGGGTATTGTACAGTTATTTAATTCTCGAACATAAACTCTTATGGTATATTTGGTTGCGCACACTTTGAGTACCTATACCTATATTTATACCTATACCTATATTTATACCTATACCGGTTGGCGCAGTGGTTAAGCAACTGCCTACTGAGCCGACGGTCCCGGGTTCGAATCCAAATCGAAGGCAAGGGCAAATATTTGTGTGATGAACACGAATATTTGTGCCTGGGTCATGGATGTTCTATGTATTTAAGTATTTATTTATCTATATAAGTATGTATATCGTCGCCTAGTACCCATAACACAAGCCTTCTTGAGCTTAATTTGGGACTAGGTTGATTTGTGTGAGGTTGTCTGATATTTATTTATTTATTTAATAGTCAGCTAAATATTTCAGCAGCTACTTGTATTATTTTGCCATAAATTAATATCGTCATGCTCAAAATACCATCTGCAAGTTAATTCAGCAACTCAACTCGTCCCCAAACGTTGACAACGCGTACATTCTAGTGTACTCGGGCTCTGACTACGAGGGGGAGTTTTTTCCCGCAGCGAGGAGGGGCGGCCGAAAAAAGATTTGAGTGCATCGCCACCACGCGCTGATAAAAAATCGTTATTGCTTTGACCGCTTGAGATATCGAATTGTGATTTGAATTTTTTCAAACCATTCCAATATTGGCTAATTTTATGCTTCTTTTAACTATTAAAGATGTCTCACAATAGTTTTAATATAATAATATTACTTCTAGCTTATAATTTTCTTTAAGATTTTTGTCAATTGTGGTTGATTTTTAAATGGCAAAAATGGAACCCTTAACACATAACATGGTTTCGTTATTTCTGACAGTAATAGGTATGGCTACTAGTTGTCGCTGGGAACCACATTAGTTGGACATTAGGGTAGGATAGGGATTTTAAATGTTCCATTTGGAAGGGAATGGTAGAATTCCGCCCTATTATTATACTAATGAGTTCAGATAGGCATGTGTTGCTTTGAGCAAGTTGAAGGGGGGAAATTTGTACCTTATTTTCTAAAGTATTAAAGCTAGATCAATGAAACATAGTTTATTGCATATTTTCCCTGACTACACCTTATCCTGTGAATTTGGACTCTTTGGTGTTATCTGGGAATTGGGATGAAGCTACGGTAGGGTTTGAAAATGAGACAAAACGGTCAGAGACAAGGTAGGTAGTGCCCGGCCATCTTTTCTGCTCGTCTTAACGTGCCACTTATTCATACCAGTAACAGTTTTATTGAAACTATTAGATAAAAAAAAACGGACAACCTCACACAAATCGATCTAGTCCCAAATTAAGCTCAAGAAGGCTTGTGTTATGGGTACTAGACGACGATATACGTACTTATATAGATAAATATATACTTAAATACATAGAACAACCATGACCCAAGCACGTCACACAAATATTTGCCCGGCCGGGATTCGAACCCGGGACCGCCGGCTCAGTAGGCTGGTGGTGTCTACAAACCGAGCCAAACGCATCCTTTCCCGAGAAGCCAATTACAAAAATATAATCGATAGAACGCTTACGTCCCTCTGTCATCAGTTCATTAGTCATTGCCGATAACAATAAACAATAGAACAATAGGTGCAGGCAGGTTAGGTAAAACAGACAAAAAGATGCATCCTTTTTTTCTAATAAACATTTTGTGTTGAATTATTCAGCACACTTAGCCATTATGTATAATCAAATTGATCCTCAAGGACCCACCCATTACATCATTACCCTTATTGATCGAGCTAGCGTAGCGTCTCCGTTGCAGCTTGGCCTAAAATTATGTCGTAAGTTTGGGTGTCCAAGTGCTTTCCGGGTGTTCTTGCATAGAACGATTCTCATGAAGTTTTTTGAGTAGATTCGATAGTTATAGTTTTTTGTCGACACATTTTTTCGAAACTTTCAAAAAAACACCGCTCCCTGCCGTTTCTGCTGGTGTAGGGACACCCATAACGCTCGAAGCATTTCCACGCTGGATCGCAATGGACGCATTTGTACTAGAAGCGACTCGGATGGATAATGTTTTTAGTTTTTTATTCACTTAACAGATAAAAATGGCAACCAGTATTATTTTTGCATTATCTCATAAACCGCTAAATAATTAAGTCACTTCAATACCATCTTAAAAACAACTCTAAATTTGCTATCTTTTTACGTTATTTGCCAGGTTCGCTATGAACATTTCAATTTTTTTTATTCTAAAATTGAATTGTGTTCCTATTCTAAATAAAGTATTCTTTAAATCGTTTTTTTGTTCAAAATTCAAACTCTGAGCCTAGTAGGGGCTCTGGTACCATACTATGGAATAACTGCAGTATGAGCTCCTTTTGGTGTAAAATATCAATATCTCGTAAACTGCTGTGTAAATTAGAAAATACTGTACCTTTTTGAAAACTACAATAAATTTACTATCTTGTTATGTTGTGTGCCATGTTAGTTTACAATACTTTTTTTAAATGTAACTCGATCAAAACCGCAGGCTAAATTTTATAAATTGCTATAATTCGTTTTTTTTTTATTATTTTTACCGACAAAGCATCATGATATGTAATAAATTTAAATTACATTCGATAGGATATGTTTTTAGTAACATCCTGCAAAAAACAGATTTATAAAATACCTAAATTTGCAGTGGTGGCAATGGACATACTGACGCAGGGCATCAAAAGTCACGAGTTTAAAAAAAATGCAAATATCTCGAAAACCATGAACTTTTTATTAAGGTCAAATTGACTTAATATGGTTGCTTATGAGCTGTTCTATCACCCCTCTTCATTTTGGCGTTGGTTTTAGGGACACCCTGTATAACCTATAAACAAATATATAACCTAAATTAAACATTTTAAACACCCCCGACACAAGTCATCATGAGGACCTCATTCAATGAGTTACAGTAGCCGGCAAACTTCTTGAGCGTGACCTTGACTGCGCAGTAGCCGATTTATGTACAAATGTACGTGCGCAGATCGCCATTTTTGTTCAAAAAGTTTGCCCGCAACTACGAGTATATATGGAAAATGCTGCAAAAACTGAACATAATCACAAAATTTGGAATTCCTTGCATCAGTATAAGCTCAAGAAGTTTAGTTTAGTTTATTTGTCTCAACAATATAATGTTCTTGTAAACTATAAGAGTATGTCAGTTTACATTACTTATCATATAGCGATCGTCAATTTACATTATTATACAAATACAAAAAAATCTTAACAACTAACTTGGTAGTACACAATAGTATACATACCTAATCAAAATAAATAAATAAATTATAGTACCAATACCAAGGTACCAATCAAATTAAAGGCTTGTGTTATGGGTACTAGACGACGATATACGTACTTATATAGATAAATATACTTAAATACATAGATCAACCATGACTCAAGCACAAATATTCGAGTTCATCACACAAATATTTGCCCCGGCCGGGATTCGAACCCGGGACCGCCGGCTCAGTAGGCAGGTGTCTACAAACCGAGCCAAACGTCGTCAAAACGTCATGAAATAACACACCGGAATGTCCACAGATACACGATGCTATCGCGCTGTCGAAGCAGGCGGTGGAGGAGGCGGAGCGGCCGCACGCCTGCCCCATCTGCGACAAGCGGTTCAAGAGGAAAGACCACCTGAAGCTGCACAGCGTCTCACACCTCGCCAGGGACAAGGTCTGCCAGGACTGCGGGAAAGGTAGGACTAGCTTTAAAACTCATCAAAGGGACACCGTTGCCGGTTACATACTAAGGTCAGGTGGGGTAAGAGAAACGTATTGGGGTAAGGGAAACACTCAAAATAAATCACAGTGTGTGAAGTGAATCCGATTTTTGGAAACTGTTGTAGGTAAAATTAAATGTCGCTGCAGTTGATTGTTTTATGTTCCAAAGTTCCACTTCTCCCGTGTGTTTCCCTTTACCCACCTGACCTTATAAAATTGGAGAGGTCATGATATCAGGGAAAATCTTAATAGCGTGATGCAAGATCGTCTTTTGTTTTGTATGGGCGCGCGGCGCCGTGCCAGCCTAGCCACCTGTTTTCATAATTTCCTTTATCCTCTCATCACGCCGAAACGGCTGGACGGATTTTAATCAATTTACAGGGATAGTTGGACATCCAAAGATGGTTATAGGATACCTACTTTTCTTGACTACCATATAAAAAAATACGCGTGCGAAGTTGCGGGCACCTTCTCGTATAGTATACCATACAAAAATAGTAGTAGCCGCCTCCAAGTGTGTTCTACATGTATTTGTAGGTATAGGTATGTTCGTAGTAAACCCGCAAAGCCCATACAATACAATCCACGCTGTACTAAGCAGACGCCTACATTTACACTTCTCACCGCAGATGTTAAATGAATAGACGCCGCAAACCGTTTATACCTGTGTACATTAAATTGAATTTATTCTAATTAAAATGTACTGTACTTTCTCGCAATTTCACAGCCCAATCAACACCAAAAAAGTGTAAATTTATGAAACATTGACATTGATTCCCGCCCCATCCACCAGGTAACGCATTTAATTTTTCTTTGTGCTTTGATCTTTGCATCAATGATTAAAAAAAAATTGGTTAAACTCATATAAAAATAAAAATGTGGTATTACCACATAAAAGAATATGAATCGATAAAAAGATTCTATACAAATAAACTCACTCATATTGTTTTTAGTCGTGTCGGCCGCAGACATTAGTTTTTCGTTTTAATCTACGTCACGACATCGCAAATCTTCACTTTAACGTTCGACTTCACGAATTTATTGGCCCATAGCTTTTTCAGGTATTAAATAGAAACTTGAACACATGCGGCATCCATCCGCGTTAGCTCCCCGGTTTATCTTGAATATAGTATTACGGTTCCTCGGTAACTTGTTCGGGAAGGGTTCCCCCACTGGGGCAGTCTAACAAGGGATCAGGCCGCCTTATGCGGACGACCGTGCCCTGGGTGGGTGTCCCAAGCTACTTCATTCTATACGATTCTGCCCTTCTAAAAACCACGTAATCCGGGTTACGTTATTTTGTCATAAGTAAGCTTTAAATATTACTAATAATGGCATCTACCATGAGATAACATACCATGAAAATATTTATTTTTATATTATTTACGAATGTAGAATTAACGTAACCTTTGATATATTTTGGTAGCAGTATTTCAGTAATAAAGAAAAGACGCCAACAAAAAAAACTGCTTTTTCTCCAAATAACTGTTTTGAGTGTAGGTTATTTTGCCGTGAGATGGCAGTTTTGAGCTTGCGTAAAATAGCGTAGAAAAAACGTAATTTATGGACGATAAGGATCCTACAATATGTATTATAATTTATATTTGTAGTGGTTTTTATTGTTATTATTGAATATTTTTTTGTAAGTGATAGTCTAAGTTCAAGGGCGGCCGCGGCCTTCGTGTTAGAGGGGTCACGCATAAGCGAAAGCCTTTCTGGGGGAAAGGGAGGTCACCGAAGTTACTAGTTTTTGACCTACACCCAGCCCAAAGGAGTCAAGTCGTGCTTTAGGATCCATGTCCATGAGTCTGTGATCGGTCACGTGGTGTGCTACCTTCCACACTGCCCGGAATAACCAGCCGCTCTATTAAATCATTTTTCCGGGCAACAAATCCAAAGAATCTAACGAAAGACTATGTTTAATTTTAATTCTTCGAGTATTTTGAAGAAGATTTTAATTCTTTGAGAGAACAACATACGCTGTTCGAATTTATTACCTATCGATAAATGCCAAGTCACATAGTACCAGTGTCAACGGTGAACAGGCGCGAGAAATATATACAAAATAGATATATGCCCGTTGCTTACCTAAAACGCTAATTTTTGTTTCCTGTTAAAATCCTGAAAATAGCATGGGTTTCAGGAACAAATTACTTTCGGACAAATTTATGAAAATTTGGTGAAACTTTACTGATGGGTAACACTGTTTCGGAGTTGAAATAAGATACCATGCTCGTTTATCGCTAAGAAAGCAGAGGTACCACTAAATAGGGGATTGTTGCCAAGCCCCGCCGAATTAGGGCCGCTCTAATTTTCGTAAACCCCACCCCTTTGGCTAACTCCAAGTAAGCGTACATGAAAACGCTATTAGTGGCTAGTGGGTTACTCCATAATATAACATTTTATCGCCGCGAAGATGGCGTTTAATATTAAGATAATTGTTGTTGTAGCGACGTGCAACACTAAATACGTCGTTTAACCTTTTGAAAGCCCAGCCCACTGGCAGAAAAATGATCCCCAGACGCAAGGACGTACTGTACAAATGACGTCCAGTCCATGTCTTAAATTGCTAAAGATAAAATTGATGCAAAAGCTATTAAATGCCTCGCCTGCTAATAGCTGTCGGCCACAAGGCTCCGGCGACCACACGACTGGTGCTGTGTAGCTAGGACTAGTAGGACAATCGGAGTTCCGAGTTAAATCATAAAACAATACAACCGAATTGATAACCTCCTCCTTTTTGAAGTCGGTTGAAAAGACGTTACATTTCCCTCTATTATGTTCTGTATAAGATCATCGTGTCCTAATAATAAGTTACCATTTTCTCTCATTGAGTTCTTTGACGAAGCTTTCGTATGTTCAAAAATTACATCCATCGTTACCGTACTCGTGTATGATATGGTGCCATAGTAGTTAGATTTCGCTGACCTACCCTACCACTGCCCACTGAACCGGAGCGGATAACGTTCAACAGAAAATGAACCAATCAGGCCGCGTCTTTTTTGAAGCCAAAAGAAGTGCATTTAAATCTGGGAAATGTGATTTGTCCATTTCACACATCTCTGCTCCAGTGGACAGGCAGTTTTCATCATTTTATTTTACACCACACACCTGACGCGACGTGCACAAGTTTTGCACTTGTACATATGTCGCAGTCGACAAAAACTTACCCTCCACGTGGGTTTTTGCTGGCAGGAGCGTGAGTCTTGTCACAATAACCCTTTTCAACACATTTGTACCTTACGTAAGTCATATTTTCGTAATTCCCGTTTGTAATTCCATTTATTTTAAAACCTCCTGAAATTGTACCTAACGCTCTCCATAGTGTAAATGACGTCATGGCGTCTGGGGGACAGTTTCCGCTGCCGTGTTTTGCCGTCTTTAGCGCTAAAAGGGTTAATTATGACCACGTGTGTCAGTGCAACGTGCATGAAGCGTCTGTCACTTGTCCCTCAAACACATGCGTTTTATGATGGAGGGAGAAACGCGCGTGATATGCTTGCAGCACTTATTTATGATGGCGTAGTTTTTTGCTAATAACTTTGACTGGCGATCTTACAGTACATTATTGACTGAGTGAGCGAAGCGTCTGTGTTTCAGCTTCGCCAAAATTATAATAATATTCGTATGTCCGAAGGTCCGGATTTCCGGTTGTTCTGGCCACATTTCTCAGCCGATTCTCATGTTTGACCCCCGACCAAAAAGAGGGGTCTTATGTTATGTATAAGTGATAATAACTGATTATCACTGATGGTCCGATTTAAATGCGTTTTTTTTTTTATTCGAAAGCTTTGTGTCGAGATGATTCTAAGCTATGTTTGGTTGGGTCGAGGGTTTGTAAATTTTGAATTTAGGTTATACAATTTAGGGTATAAGTAGGTTTGAAAAGTAGGTATACAGGGTGTCCCAGAAGTACCACGTCACAGTGACACTGGAAGTAGGTCAGCTCAAGAGGAACCCAACCAACCTAACATGACCTCAGTAAAAGTTGCACGGTTTTCGAGTTATTACCGAAATAAAAACTTTTGAGAATTTTCCCCTTTGTTTTTACATTTTTAGTACCAGCATCGACACGGAAAGCTCTTAATGACAGTTTTTTGTGTGTATCAAATCATAAATAGCTAATTCAAAAGTGTAAAGTGTTATTTTGTCAGTAACTATTTTAAAATGCTGAAGAGAACTTAATTAATCTTGATTTAATTTGTCTCAAAAACACGAATTTCAACTTTGACCATCTGCCATGTTTTTATTTTATTAGAAACGAAACAAACAAATAACGTCAATAAATTAGGCATGTTATGCAGATTCAAAAATGGTATAACACATGTATCTTACTGCGATAACTACGATACTTTTACTGAGGTCATGTTAGGTTGGTTGGGTTCCTCTTGAGCTGACCGACCTCCAGTGTCACTGTGACGTGGTACTTCTGAGACATCCTGTATAGATTTTATTGTCAGATGGTGGAGATATGGGGTTGAAAACGTAAAAAAATGTGCCATTTCGAATCAAACTAATTTATTATTTTACAACATATTTACAAATGATAATCGAAATACCATTTCTTTGCGGACAAATTCACGGGAATGTTCTATAAACTGAAAACAAACCTTCAAAATTACTTGGAACCGAGGTCCGGCCATCTTAAACCCCTAAATAATCCCCAGAAACTTGAAATCAATATTCAATATACATCTACGAGGCCGGGTAGCTTAGGCAACCTTCGCTGGCCTCCCCTATTCTAGGGGCCATCCCCATGGGCCAGTCGTGAGGGGGACACAGTAGGGGGAGCGACGAGCACACGCTCCAATATAGACATTATACATCCTACACACGGGTCATAGTTGTCTGCGCCGTTGGGGTCTGACATAAGGGTTAGCATAGATGCTTTTGGAAATCTAATTTATATTAAGGAGGGGTGACTTGGTAGGGGAGTTTTTTGAAGAGTTTCTTTGAGATCCGGTTTTGGGTTTGTACTGGGGGTCCGGACGGGATCGAGTTTACGTCTGTGAAGATATTTAACGCCGTATTTTTTAAACCGCCGCTGTTTGTTGGTAGCTGGTTGATATTTACAGTAGGTTAATATGTGATGGGTGTGCTTAAAAATATGCACGAAAGAATAGATAAGTACCTAGTAAGGACTTCATTGTAAAATAGGTTGATAAATAAATTACCCTCCTTTGCGTTACGCAGGGGTAAAAACGGTGGTTTTTAATAAGAAAATCTTTATGATATTTTTGGAGAAAGCCCTTTTTGATAAATGGGCAAATTTTTATTTTGTTGTCGATTTTGTTTTTTTCTCAGATTTCAATAAAATTTGGTGAGTTGGTAAAGTTGCTTATTCTGAACAAGGTAAGCCCAATTGCACGGTATGTCCTACAAAATGTTCCATTGAGTTACAAAAAATTTATGGATTTTTAACTAAATTTCGTATTTTGTACTAAAATTAGTACTCGAAATGAAAAATAAATAATTCGACAACAAAACAAAAATTGGCCCGTGGGCCAATTTCTGTAATACATTTTATGTAACTCAATGGAGAAAATTTTTTAGAACATATCGTGAAATTGGTCTTTCCATGGTCCAGAAGAAGCAACTTTACCAACTCACCAAATTTTATTGATTTCTGAGAAAAAAAAAGAAATCGACAACAAAATTAAAATATGCCCAATAAGAAATTTTCATGCAATGCTCGATAGAGCATTCATTACCATTGCATTCATAACGATATGGCCGATACCTTGCTCAATTGTCCATATGTCATTGTTGAATCCAATATAGTCTAATTGTACCCTAGTATACTTACCCAAGTACCTACGTACTTATCAATACTGACGGTCAACAATTATATACTGTACGTCCTATCTCCATCGGGATGCACTTCGTACGTCACATGTTGTAACAAACATATGTAAAGCGAGGTGTGTCATGTACTACACATGTAAGTATATCGACAGAGCGCGGTGGCCGGCGATCGAAGCTTCAATTTGCTCCTGACCTACATAACGCATATCATTGGCCTGTGCGCGTCTGATAAACAAAAAGTTTACTTGGAATCAGTAATGAGTCCTTGTTTTTCTACGTGGGGACGTCGCGGGTATAAATGCTATATTTTTTTTTGTTTCCTGTACATTACTTTAAAAAATTGTACATTGTAATTGATATTCCATTTTAGTTGTAAGATATTGCTGTGCCCGACAGGGCTCATGTTTTGAACCTACCTAGTATGTGCTAGTATTTAAGATCTTTTATGTAAGTACAACATGAATCGCAATAAACTGAATTTGAATTTGAAACAAAAAGGTCATCATAAATATACTTTTACTTTTTTACTTTACTTACTGTTGTTGACGACGCGTTTGGCTCGGTTTGTAGACACCTGCCTGCGGCGGTCCCGGGTTCGAATCCCGGCCGGGGCAAATATTTGTGTGATGAACTCGAATATTTGTGCTTGGGTCATGGTTGTTCTATGTATTTAAGTATATATTTATCTTTATAAGTACGTATATCGTCGTCTAGTACCCATAACACAAGCCTTCTTGAGCTTAATTTGGGACTAGATCGATTTGTGTGAGGTTGTCCGATATCTATTTATTTATTACTAGATACGAGGTTTTGAAGAGCAGTGACATAAACTTTAGTGATGTTTTGTTGTCACCGGGCGATTTATTCAATCATTGTGTATAGTATCACTCGAGCTTGGGTATTTGTTATAAGGCGGCGTTTAGTAGAAAGAAAATGAAGCGAACTATGTAAACGACAAGGTCGATATACTGTTGTGCGTATCAAAATTCACATGACAAAATTTCAGGACGCGTTTTGACTACACCTATTAATTATTATTAACAATGATTTTACTTAGCGTATTCATTGACTACATTATTGTTGATATCACTACATAGCATAAAACAGTCGTTGCTGTCTGTCTGTCCCTATGTATGCTTAGATTTTTAAAACTACTCAATGCATTTTTTGCGGTTCTATTTTTAATCGATAGAGTGATTCAAGAGGAAGGTTTATATGTATGTATAATACATGCATAATTTATCGGCATTGCACCCGTGCGAAGCCGGGGCGGGTCGGTAGTCATAAATACTTATTTAATATGAAAGAGCGAGTGGTGTAACAAACCATTGTAAAGGATGGCAGGGAACAGAAGGAAGAAGAAAATGTCAAAACTGTCACAGACATTTATAGATGTGCTACCATTGCCTATATGAGTTGAGATGAGGTGATGGTGGTTGGTGGTTTGGTGGATGGTTCGAGGAGATTACATTTTAAACAGTTATTATATTCCCGTGACTGCATGATCCATGTGTTTGTTCCAGCGTTCCGTACGGAGGAGCAGCTCGGCAACCACAAGCTGGTACACGCGAAGACGGCCGTGGCGGAGGGCGAGGAAAGCTATATCTTGGATGAGGAGTTTACGGCGGTGAGTTGCCTAGGTGTCGTTCATATTTGACGAACAATCACCTCGAGCGCTCCAGAGGTTGCAAAAGAGTTCACCCTCCCATCCGCGCGCCGTGCGATCAAAAGGAGAGGGGTTCTGATATTAAAACAAAATTAATCAAAGTTTCCCCATAAATCAAAGAGCAGTCCGTGAGCTCTCTGACCAGGATTCGGGTTTGTGTGAAAACTGAGAAGCTCTTATCTGAATCGCATAAGAGCGAGCGAGACAAGTCTAAAACTCGAATCACATTATATATGTATGTATGTATGTAAACGCTTTATTGTACACAACAACTGGTTATAAATACATTGATAACAAATGAAATATGTACAAAGGCGAACTTATCCCTATTAGGGATCTCTTCCAGTTAACCTTTGAGCAATTGAAGGAATGGGTATACGAAGAAAATAGGCAAACTACACTGCGTACAACCAAGATATCTATATTATACTTAATAAAACTATAATAAGTACATAAACTAAGTAAGTAATAATACACATATATTTGTACTATTTATAAGATATATATATATATATATATCTACATATAATACATATAAATGCGTAAATAAATATAGTATTCAATGAATTCACTCGTCATCGGACAGCCACAATTTCTTCAAGTTAATCTTAAGTGATGCAACAGATGGAGACTTCCTAAGGGACAAAGGCAACTCATTCCACAACTTCACTGCGCTTACCGTGAAAGACTTGCTATAGGTACGCGTCTTATTAGACGGTACAGCCAGAGTGAGATTGGCGCTAGACCGCAAGCGGTGACCACTGCCATCAGCCATATACGAAAATCTCTCACTAAGGTAAGGAGGAGAAGTAGGATTAAACAGGACATTAAAGAGCAATGAAAGGACATGCACGTCTCTACGCCGACGAATCGGTAGCCAACCCAGCTGCGCTCGAAAGGAAGAGATGTGGTCATATTTTCGCAATCCAAATATATACCTGATACACACATTTTGTAGGCGTTCAAGCTTGTCAAGCAGTTCCTCCTTAAGATCCAGTAGAGCAATATCACCATAGTCTAGTAGTGGGAGCAAGAGAGATCTGGCAAGAGTGATCTTGGTGGAAATTGGCAGAATTTCTGCAGGCGCCTTAAAGAGTGGAGAGATGCAAAGAGCTTCTTGCTAACTTGCGCTATGTGCGGTGCCCACAAAAGCGTCTGGTCCATGGTGATACCCAAATTTCTAACTGTAGAGGAAAGGGGGATAGGAATCCCACCAAAAAGAATATCAGGTACCACCATTTCAGATACTTTATTTACAAAATGAGGACTACCAATAACAATTGCTTGCGACTTTTTTGCGTTTATGTTTAACCCGAAGTTATTTGCCCAGCTATAAATAGACTCCAAATCCGCATTGATCATATTAATAAGCGACGGATATCCTCGATACTAGCCGCTGCATAGATCTGCAGGTCATCTGCATAAAGATGGAACGAGGATCTTAAACACTCGGTGATCCCACCAATAAATATTGAGAAGAGAAGTGGAGAGAGGACGCCCCCCTGAGGGACACCAGCGGAAATTTCACGCCATTCCGACAGTTTGTCGTCGACCCTAACCCGCTGGCGTCGACCAAGGAGGTAGTCGTGAAACCAAGATAGGGATGAGTGAGACACATTAAGTGTACGAAGGATACCGAGGAGGATGTCAAAATCTACGGTATTGAAAGCACTACTAAAATCGAGAAGGACAAGTACGGTGAGTTTTTTGTGTTCTATATTAAGACGGATGTCATCAGTGACCTTAACCAGAGCAGTAACTGTGCTATGCCCGGGGCGGAATCCGGATTGAAATGGGTTAAACAATGAATACCTATTAAGATGTGAAAGGAGTCGGCGATTTACAAAATGTTCAATAATTTTAGACAAAACTGGGAGTATGGAAATGGGGCGATATTGTGAAAAATCAGTAGGATTAGGTTTTTTGGGAAGGGGAATTACATGGGCAAGTTTCCAACATGAAGGAAATGTGCCCGAGGAAAATGAGAACTTTAATATACTAGAAAGGATCGGAGCAATGGATTCCGCGACGAGCATAAGCATGTCTATACTAAGGCTATCTTCACCAATGGCCTTCGTCTTAATAGATTTCAGATAGGCAAGTGTCTCTTGCGGAGAAATGCTACCAAGCTCAAAGGGAGGTGAATCGGGGTGTGGCGTATTAGCAAGAAGTGATAATGTAGATTGTTTAATAGAAGGGTGGAGAGTAACCGGAGAAGAACTAAAGTGAATATTGATGGCGTCAAGATTAAGAACGCAAGAGGAACTTTGTTGAGCTTTGCCCACACCCAATGACCTGAGAAATTTCCACAGCTTAGTCGGGGGACAATCCTCGATGCAGTTGTGGATATGGCGGCGTCTGGCATCTCTACAGATCTTATTACAGCGGTTTCGTAAAGAGATATATGCCTGTTGGTAGTCACTGTTTTGCCGAGCTTTGACGCGTGCTCGGTCCCTTTTATATCTGCTCACGCACTGTATATAATACTATTAATGTATTATTCCAGGAAGAGGACACCGAGGACTCTCTCCTCGTACCGCGGCTGTCGATCGACGAGTCGCAGCTGGTGTGGACGGACGAGCCGGCGCGCGCCGACCGCCCCTACTCCTGCCAGATATGCAGCCGGAGCTTCAAGCGCAAGCAACACCTCAAGGTGCACGCCAACGTGCACAGTCGACAGCAGCCGCCCACCATATGGTGCTCGCTGTGCAGCGAAGGTAATATATCGGTCTTATAGCCGCCACAGGAGCCGCCCTACTCCTGGAAATATGCAGCCGGAGCTCTCCCAGTCTATGCTTATGTTCCCCAACCCCACGGACTTGCGTAACACATCTCAGAAAAAAAATTCAATAGCAGACAGCAACCGTCTGCTAAATGAAAAAATGTGGTCTTAATGTGTACTTTTTATGCAGCGAGCGTATTGTTTCTGTCATATTGTTTGTGACCATTCTCCTGCCATTTGAAGTTAAATCCATCCCAACTTCTTCATCGCTTACAACGCCTCTGTCTGGTAGCCATCTTGATGGGTAGGTAAAGGTGTGACAGACTGACAGTAGTCGTGCTGTACCGCAGTGGTCCTTTTGGTGCCAACTGCTAAAGTCGATCTCGTGCAAAATTCAAAAAATCTTGACTGAAATTGTAACTTTCACTCGATCCGTAAGGTTGTCAATACAGCACGCTCACGCGAGATGTTTGTTTATCAGGGTTCTACAACAACAACCAGTTCGAGCGGCACGAGTGCATGGGCGCGGAGAGCGAGGAGTCGCCGCCGCGACACAACCAGGAGAACAGCCACCCCGCCGGCGATGTCGTCGAGGTGAGCCGTCACACACTGCCTAATACCATGTTGTCCTTGCGTTTGCAAAGAGATTTGATTTTAAAGATATTTTAAAGGAGTCTTAATCAAAATCACTATTAGTATTTATTTAAATATTATATTTATTAAAGCAGTAACGTCTGCTAAAGTTAACTACATGTTTGTTTAGAAGCGACTGCTTTAAAATAAAAATTAGTTACTTTGGGTTGGGTGTAGCACATTGTTACTATCGATATCTCAACATATTTGAGATGACGGTGTCAAACAAAAAGACATAATCTTTACGTTAGATGGCGCTACGATGCCGCCCTAAGTCATGTAGAAATGAAGTAACTGGTTGAAAAATTCGATGCCTTGGCTAGTGGCTTTAATAGCATAATTCAGCACCCATCTGGCCCGGAAAGCCGTGGGTACGAGAGTTCAAATCCCGCCCAGAGGAAGACTACAATTTTTTTCGCTTCTACTTAAATATTTATTAGTTATTTTCGTTCCAGATAATGAACGTGCCAATAGTGACGGAGGAGGCGGACCTGCCCGGGCTGCCGGTCCCGCGGCGCGTGTTCGTGTGCCGCTTCTGCAGCAAGCCCTTCAAGCGCAAGGACCACTACCGCATCCACCTGCACGTGCACACCGGCGTCAAGTCCTTCTTCTGCCAGGACTGCGGGAAAGGTACTGCTGTTGTACATCTAGCAGAACGGCGGCGCAACACTCTTTGTTGCGCTACAAATACTATCTGTCACTTTCCTTTAATACCGTAAGGTCGGGTTACTTTAGCCCTGGGGGGTAACATTGCCCACCCATTAGAACCAACTTTATTCAATAAGTAAATTCTGAAAAACTATATCTTATGAAATATCCGCTTTTGAGTGATCGCTGTTGCTGTTTTTAAAAGTTTTCTTAGTAATTGAAATTGATTAAAATGGGTGGACAATGTTACCCCCCCAGGGCTAAAGTAACCCGACCTTACGGTATCATGCGAGCAGGACAGAGTGGCAAGTGAACTCGCGGTAAGATATGCTAGCCCTATAGATCACAAATATTGTATCCACAAAATTACGGAGAAATAACACATCGACGGCAAACGCGGCGCACAGCACGCGCCATGCAGCCACCTTCTACCATCACTCGCTGAGTCGGTTGCCTCATGCTTGAGGATCGTGGTCATTCTCTCTGAACCGTCTCTCTCGGATGATGCGCCGCCATCTGTTCCCATCATCGTGAGTAGTGCCAAGGGTTGTGCGAACCTGCTCTGTCCAGCGTGTTGGGCTCATTGCTAATGACACCGCTATACCAATGAGTCATTGGCATAGCGGTGTACATTTAAAATATAAGGCGTTGTACATAGAAAACTCCCATGAGTCTTAGACATATTAAAATACACACGAAACGGATTTACTCCATGTCGTAGAAGTCGAATATCGCGATATGTTTCGAAGCGGTCCGCGTCGAGGAGCCGCGCGGACAGGGCGATTGCCCGCAGTGCTCGGTTGGCCGCCACCGCCTCTGACCGGCTCTCCTGTGATGAATAGCGTGCCGATTCGAAACATGTCGAGCGATATTCGACTTCTACGAAGGGAGTGAACCCGTTTATATATTTTTTAATACAGTTGCTCAAAAAGTGGTAGTTTTCGTAGCTGCAAATCGTGCGAAAAGTTGGTTATTTCGAACTAGTGCTTTTTACTTTTCAAATTTTTTTAATTTTCTGTTGTACTAACACGTCATACCTCATACATCCAAACAAAGGTCAATCACTTTCTGACTTTATTTATAACGTCATGCCGCATTGCAGGTGTATATCTCATAATTATGCTTAAAATATTTAAATTGCATATTGGATCAATCAAAGGGTTATCTATTAAAAAAACTCAAAAACGGTGTTAATAATTTGTTTGAGTGACTATTATTTAATGAGCAAATGAGTATTATGCGTGACCTAAAAAAATTAAAAAGAAAGGTATTGTCACAGATTAGAAAATACAGTATTAAGCGTGACCCACACGCTGCTTTATAAATTCATAATAATTATGAATAATCGCTATTTTTGTGTATTAAATAATATATTTATCTACAATTATATGAAGTGTAAAGAACTAAAAACAGATTCACGATGTTTATTGTTTGGAATCAATTAAATTACTGTGTAACATTATCATATCTCTTCGGAAATATTAAAACTATTTCTTTTGATTTGGCTGAACGATGACAGCCGACGCCAACTTGAAAAAAAATATTACAATTAAAAGTAAAACTTTCTTTTTCATTCAAGATTGTTTTAAGTATGTGTAAATGACACGAAAGATTTATAAAATAAGAGTTTTTCATAGAAAATGATGGATTCTGATGTTACCAGAATAGATTTAACACCGCTCTTATACGAGCCAAGGCAAAAATTGCAAGTGAGAGTATTTTACCCGCAAAATCGAAAGAAAAATTACATTGCCGTCTATGAACATTTTATTGGCTGGAAACGAGAAAAAGAGAATTATTAACAAATTGAATAAAACTTTAAACTTAACAGCAAAGGCCTTAAATGCGACCCTTGACAATTGCTCTAAAAATTGTAGGTACTCTTAATTTTTATCAGACAGAAATAAATATAATTGCCCCTTTCAATTATGTTTTAAACTTGTATTATTGCAATTTTTCGCAAATGTATTAAAAAACGTTGTTTGGTACACGTGTGGAATTGTCATTTTAACTCGTCCCGAGTCTTGACCCTCGCCTTGCGGCTCAGGCCAAGACTTCTCGGGACTCGTTCACAATGACATACTTTCCACACTTGTATCAAAAACTACTATTAATATTCTTCATTCACTTTATAGAAATTGCAGCACACTATCTAGTAACTTATGTCACATATTCTGCCTCTGTGCAAAGAATCAACACATATCCGGAAACGTCACACGTAATAAATAATCTTCCAGGGTTCTACCGCAAGGACCACCTGCAGAAGCACGCGCTGGTGCACAACAAGTCGAAGCCGGCCCCTCGTGTGGTCCCGCGCCGGCCCGCGCGCAGGGGGCCGCCGGCGCTGCTCCCCATACACACGCTCGGCAAGCCCGAGCCGCGAGTGCGCCCCGAGATCACCATCACCGTGAGTCCATCTTTACCACAGACAACCCCCACTAGACGGAGCATGTAAGGCGACCCGCGCGCACCAACGATATGGTACGGCAGAACATTAAAGTATCAACACGGCGGCCACCGTTTAGTTGCGTCCTTGTTTATGATCCATACGTACGTCAACGAAAAAAGAAATTAAATAAATAACATGGTAAATTGTAATGTTAAGTGGTGTAGAGAGACCTCATAAACATGGACGCAACTAAACGGTGGCCGCCGTGTTGGTACTTTAATGTTTTGCCGTACCATATCGTTGGTGCGCGCGGGTCGCCTTACATGTGCCTTACATGCTCCGTCTAGTGGGGGTATTAAGGGGGGGGGGTTAAGGGTATAATTTTGCAACCGATCGCAACCGCACTGTAATGACATTAGTTTAAATACCTGTCAGATCGTAAGTTAACCTTGTAATATCATTGAATCAAATGCACTCTTTTACTGACTGTTTTCCATGTAGCAAACAGTGTACACTTTATTTATAATATTACGTTCACGACCGTGAATGGCTTCGGCATTTTCTTTGGATATTTATAAATATTTGTGTTTTAAAGAAACCAGCACGAATTACATTGTCAGTTGACAAACCATAATAAAATCATTGCCAGTGTAAGAAATTAGTTCCAGTGAAATTCCGGAATATGGCGTCTCCTCATATATTTCTAGTCAGGCTTTACATTATTTCATACTAAGAAGGTTTAAATCCAGCCAAGGTTTCTTGTTATATCACCAAAACTTGATTACAAGCAAATTTTATTGTGTATTGAACTGATACAGTATATATCGCCGAATTATATTTATGTTTTGAATTATTTTATTAAATTTCATTTTGACTAATCGTGACAATCTGGTAGTATAGTCTGTCATGTCAAGTTTCTAAACTAAACTCAGTTCTTAGCACAGAAAAAACGTTATAAAATTATTTGCTAGATACCTACTATAGTTTTGTAACAAAATATCTGTTCTTATATAATATTATGGTGTTAATTTTTGGTGCGTAATATTGTTAATTTGTGTTTGTTTTATGATAATGATAGATCTTAAGATTCTGTATATATTTATTTTCTGTGTTTTTGGTTGGTTGACAATTGTTTATTATTGTCTTATGTATTTTTTATTCCTCTCAAACGTGATGAAAATCATTGTATATATGACGGGCAGGAAGGGATTACTAATTCTTACCACCGTTATGACTCAATGTACTGTTTGTATCGGCAGGCTCCATCGAACACGAAGCTCCGCGTGCCGCTGCAGATCAAGGTGCCGTACCAGGTGATCACGTCGCTCGGCAACGGCGAGCAGCGCGCCGTCACCGTCGACCCGCGCCAGCACCTGCTCTCCTGATACCGGCACAAGTACGGCGGGTAACCTCACGCATACTGGGACCAGCGCTCTGGCACGACTGTCAGAAGCGACGTTCTCGCGAGATAATTGCACGTCTCTTTCTGTACAGTAATGTGAGAGGGTGACGGATAGCGCTGTGGCGCCACAATATCGTTGGGCTAGACGGGCTGCACCTCTAGCACAACTGTGACACTCTTTCTCGCGCGAGACATACTACCTATCTCTGTCTCCGCTGTGTACGGTGGGAAAGTGACGGGCGACTGTGTCGCGAAGCGTAGTAGTGCTAGTCGGGCAGACGCCTCCTGCTTCATGATAAGGTGCCTGCGCGAGTAATATCGGGGGAATTGCCATTAAATTATTAAATTTTCCGTTTCATTGTAAATATGTGAGTGATACTTGAAAAATTATAACCAGTGTTCCACCATAAATGTTCTGTAACCACAGAAACGAAAAAAAAATCGACACCTAACTATGCTCATGCTCAACACAAAGTATACTGGAACGAGCATGACACTTACCGCCAGTATAATATAACTACGATATCAGTGTGGCATCTAAATATAGAAATAATCATACACATTTAATTACACAAAAGTAATTACACACAAAAGTAATTACATTTTAATGTAAAAAAACTGTACGGCGCAGGTAGAATACAAATCACCAATAGAAATTAATTTATTCTTACCTTGTACAAGTTGTACACCATTGAACATTATTCCGTATGATCTCATGGGAGATGAAAAAAGAAAAGGATAGTATTAATAAGAGATTGTGATAACAGGTCACATCAAGTTGTGTGTATATAGGATTGTATAGATAGATAGATTACTGGTGTTGTGTTGAAAAAATTGTAAAACATTGTGAACGAAACCATGTAAAGAGTTCACTAAATCATTGCAGAATTATTTTTCGCTGGATGTTTCATTTACCAGAAATGTCATTTCGTAGATAGCAATTATCTGAAACCGTCAACTATTTGAGATTGTTATATATAACACAAACATAACCTAACCTAATCCATATGATGATATTTGCATGAATTATGAAAAATGTATGACTACAGATGAATAACAATTTGGCGAAGTGAAAATTCGGCGAAGTTAAACATCATCGAACAAAAATTATTCTGCGAAAAGACAGTATATAAAGAGGATCTTATTTAATTAACAATAATATTTCTTTGCAAAATATATATAACATTTCGACCATCCGCAACTACATATCTTTGTGAATCGATAATAACAGTGTGTCTAATGTGTGCATATCCGTAGGTGTGACTTCTAATGCCGCTTAAAGTATATTTTAATTTTAACTAATTTCATTTATAAAATTACTGTATTGCATATTCCACAGAAAGACTGGGTCCAAATATTTTAGATCTCGTTATTTTTTTATTCTTAGTTAGGATTTGTGAAAAATAAATTTCACAATATGTCAGGTGAGAAAATTGACAACTGACTTAAAAAGTATTCATGAATCACTTTAAACCATTTTAAGTATCTGTCTTCTTATAGGAGCTAGAATTATAGTCAAAAGCTTATTTTACTTCATTGGAATGAAGTGCTTAATATAATTAATGAACTACGCCTATTTCTAATAAAATATGTACTCATTAGTTAGGGATTCAGTTGAGCCTTTTCTCGCCTGATACGATGGATTTGTATATACATATCTTATAGTTTTTATTTCGATATAAGTTATAAGTAAGATCTAATCATGTGTTTTAATTGAAGTTGCATGTTTACACGTCAGGCGTATTCACAAAGGTGACAGCAGATTCCTATTTCACCTTCGTGACATTCGTCGATAGGAATCGGGCAACAACGACCATTCGATATGTGTGACGAACTGGCGTGTTTCGTTTATCTCTTGGCTATTGGTCGCGTGACATATGACGCGTCGTTTCCGCTTGTCACTTTTATGAAATATGAACTATGAAATATGACCAGCCATGATCGGTGGCCGTTTGTGAAAGAAAAAGAGCATCATTAAATCGTGACTGAAATCAAATATGAATGATATTTTAAACAAGTAAAGATGGGCTTATGTATTCTAAATAGTAGTATCCAATAAATGTATACATCTTAGCAGTTGCCATATCCAATCAATTTCACATTCATAAGTTAGTGGCATGGAAATGTGTCATTCTGAAAAAAAATAAGACAAATATCTAGTAAATCCTGCCAAACTAGTAAAATTATGATTTGCCTTTGGGAAACATTTTATCATATTAGATGTAAAAAGATTATGAAATATGTATTTGTATGTATCTAATTACTAACGTTATTAAATGGTTTTTCTTGTCGGCCGACTTATAAAGGTGGTTTTCAATTCGAGTGGAGATTTTAATTGTTTCAAAGATATTTTGGCTAACCAAGAGTTATGTTACACTCAGTGCCATATGGTACCAAATTGTATCTCTAAAAAGTTCCTCTATTTTCTATTTAAAAAACTTGTGATTTAATGTACAAAATGTTTGAAGTACAAAAGGTAAATAAATATTTTACGCACGTATATTGAATTTTCTTTAATACAAATACTCTTTATTGGACACTTCAATCATTATGGTAAAAATATAACGTGAGATACGTCAATTGTTAAATAGCGCGCGATCTCTTCCAGGCAACCTTTAGGTAGCGGAGTACTTAATAAGAAAGTGAGTTGATTAGGTAGTGCTAAATAGTAACAGAGCCTAAAAAACAACAACAATAAAGAAAGTAATAGGACTAATATTGTAATATATTGCATAAATTCCACAGAGAAAGATAGTAAAACAAGGATTATCTAATGAGATCTTTTATTTAATGAATAATAAATAAAGCGCATTACAAACGGAAGCACTATTTGCAGAAGTAATTTCTATTGCATAATGACTTTGTTCGACTCGGAAGCACTATTTGCAGAAGTAATTTCTATTGCATAATTACTTTGTTCGACTTACTTCCTCAATCATGTATTCTTTGCCTTGAACGTATACTACTGTCCGCACCAGTGATTTAGATAGTCTACACCTCATCTACACACTACACCTACACCATGGTATGAGAAAGCAAGGTATGCTCCTCCGATTACAGGTGGACTTTGGAAGTCATACTATGATTAGTTGGTTCTGTCAATCCGGTTTTGTGTTGTTAGTGGTGTATCATCATACTCCCCGATTCCTTTGTTACTTGTATGAATGTCATTAAATCGTGAGTGTTTGAAATCAATTATTACGACAAAAAATAATATAATACAAGAACATGACAATGTGATGATGTAATGCATAAATGCAATTTTTTTGTACGACTGGCGGCAAGTTACGTGTTAATATTGTACGGGAAATAAAAGTAACATTGCGCTCTATATGTAGGATGTTTCGAGATTTAAAAAAAAATAACTTCTCTATTAAAAGAAGACTATCACAGATTAGACTAAAATAACGTATAGGGTTCAAACTTTTCCAAATAGTCACAGGGGACTATCACCTCCTAAAGTTCCTACGTCTTTATTCCAAACACCCTGTATGACCTAAGCACTAACAATTTTTAACAACTAAAGGACAACGTTTACGTTTAGCTAAGGTTGCTCAACGTCCTGAGAAGTGGCGGTCCCAGGTTCGGATGGGAATAAAATAATTGTAAACATGCGTATTGTAAGCATATTCAGATACTGTGCTAGTGATACCTAATCACGATATCTACATATAGGTCGAGCAAATTAAGTCGAATATGGGCAATCAGGGGAAATAATTCGTGTAGTTTTCAAAATTGGTACACTCATATACCTTCTGGTGTCTAGATGAACATACTAAAAGTCCTCGAGGGTAGGGGCTGTGCTAAAGTAGGTGCTGTAGGGGGGGGGGGGGGGGGGGGGGGGGGGTTGAAGGTACCTTTTTTCTGATTTTCTTTACCGTTTGCCTTATAATTATTTTTCACCTCACTAGCTCGGAAAGCCCAGTTTGTTTGTTGTTTGATATCTATTGAGAAAATCGCTTTTTATCCACATGTGGAGAAAGAGTTTTGACGTTTCAACGCAGCTAAAGTAAAATTTGACATGAGCTTATTTTCTGAAAAATCCCGTTTAAAATACCTACATGAAAGCTAATTAGACCTTAGTTTTAATAAATGGCAAATTGGTTGATTATTGCAGATATTTTTCAAAGATATAGTACAAACCCTTATTATTTTTTCCTCGCTGTAGTGAGGTGAAAAGTTTTGTGTTATACTCGGGCGAAAAGTTATTTTACGTCTCGTGTATTGAAACACTCGCGGGTAAAATACAACTTTCCCCCCTTGTATAACAAATAACTATTGTTACCATAAAACGGCAACTATTAATCAGTGCCGTAGAAAGTCTCACCAGCCGGAGTGTTCTCTAATACCATGCGCGGCACGTTACAACAACGGTAGGTATTGGCCGGGTGCACGACGTGAGCGCCGCCTAGCGTTCGCAACTTTGGCGGAGCTGTCAAAAGTGTTAAGTAATGGACGCAACAAAATAAACGTAAATAATTGAAAATATTGATTGTAGAGCACCTAACAAGTGCAAAATCTGTTTGTTTTTAATGTGAAACACATTTGGTTCCTAGCTTTATTGAAGAAAGTAATTATTATATACGTGTTTAGTATTATTATGTCAATTGACTTCTTTGTTGTTTCCTTACAAATTAAAGGAAAAAAATAATGTTTTATTATGTTTGTTTCCAGATAATTGAAAAATTACTACTATTTTCAAAACTGGCTTCCAAAGCATCGGTCAGAACATAAGGTTTCAGCCTCAAACCGAGAGTAAAGGGAAGCTGTTCGTTTTGGCACATTAATAATAATAAACAAATAACAACAGTAACATTTACAAATTATAAGTAATTCTACATTTCATATTTTTGAAACATTGTAATCATTCTATTATAATATTATTATTGCAGTAAATTGATAAAAATGTTCAGTTTAATACACTTACTTTATTTTCTGATCTTGTTTCCAACTCGGTGTAGGAAAGCATAACATTTGCAATTGCTGTTTCGTCCTGTAATTGCAGTTTACCACACAACACCTATCGTGACCCATTTTATTTCAGTTTATTATTTTATACCTAGTAGAAAACGTAAGGATTATAACTGAAAAGTATGACGTTTGACAGAAACAGAGAGGCCAAAGTTACCACTTTTGGCCACATCAAGCGCTGCGATCATTTTCGCTTTCCCTACGCGACCTCTGCACCCGGCCAATATGACATTTTAACAATAGATACTAGATTGAGAAAATAAAGACTGGATTAAATTAAATATTTCAAAAATATCTACTAGAGCAGCGATAGCACAGTTTGCAACACCCCTTTTATTGTTTACCAATAAGTAGAAGCAAGTGTCTTCCCAGCAAAACTGTTAAGAGTACACAATTTCGGGCAGTGAAAATCTTATTTACATAGTAAACTGTATGTAAGTATACATTTGTACTATAATTCTAATTTTACTTTTTAGAAACAAATGAACACAGTTGACGGGATAAGAATTGATACAAAAATATGTACCTGCGTACTACATGTTTTTTCTTTTTGTCTTTAATACCTATACATATATGTATGTCTAAAAAAAACCCCACAAGGGTACCTATTGGCCAAGGTTTTTGGTGCATATACATACAATTCGGTATTGTATAGTCTGAAATCTGAAAACAAACATACTCCAAGTATTTTTTTACAAAACGTCATTTTGATTATAGTCTGTCCAAAAAGAGTAGAAATTAAAAAGTGGCAATACTGTAGTGTCGTCCCCGTTTTCTTAGATTAATTAGAAAGGGACGACACTATAGTATTGCCACTTTATAATTTCTACTATTTTTGGGTCAGACTGTAACATGTTTTACTACATTACGTGCCAAGGCATAAAATCCGGAGATACGAAGAGACAGAGGTACGAAACTAGTGAATAACGCAATGAACGTCGAATTGTCGTAGTCACATAGGCAAGAGACGTGGCTGTGTCAATTCAATATACTTACGTGAAGAATTCGATCTAGATTTATACCCTGGCAACACACTATCACTATCGCGAACTTGGCCGAAGTAAGTATGAGTTTCTGCAGCGAAGTGCCTCTCAACACCATCATATTCGCTCAACCTCGGTCAAGTTCGCGAGTAGTGTAACCGGGGATACATTTAATATTCAGCGTCGATGAGATTGCCAATTCCGATATGTGTAAGATTTTAATTAATAGAAATAATACCTTATAATACCTTACCTTATTATTAAAATAATTGATGCACATAGCGGAATTGGCAATCTCACCGACTTATTTGACAGTATCGTTTTAGTGTTTGTGAGACAGTTGACTGTCGCCTTCGTTACTTATTCGAGTCGATACATACATTAAAATTGAAACGCATTTCAGTTGAAGTCCATAATTTTTTATCACTATCAGATTTATAGCAATTTAACTAAGTAGCTTTAGACATTTTGAAGATTATCTTATCATATACAAAAATAGGTTTCGAATGCGCTATGGCTACTTATAAACATTAATTTACAATTTTAACCGATTTATATTCACTATAACAACTAACCATAGCTAGTATTGCATAAACGACGACTACAATCTGACAAAAAAGAGTAGACATTAAAAAGTGGCAATACTGTAGTGTCGTCCCCGTTTTCTTAGATTGGTCAGAAAGGGACGACACTACAGTATTGCCACCTTTTAATTTCTACTCTTTTTTGCAGACTGTATGTTACATTATATCTATATTTTTTAGAATTTAAAAACAAAAATACAAACCGTTTAACATACTCGTATACTAACGAATAAAAAACAACTCTTCTTAAGGTTGCCAACATTCAATTAAAATATATGTTTATTTTTATCTAAAGATTTTGACGATCACAGTAAATTTAAACGAAATTACTTTCTTCGAAGCATAAACTTACCTATAAATTATAAATACACACAATTTTAAATCTCCATTTGACACACACCATATCATTTATTTGCTATTTGAATATAGCCTTTAGTATTTTAGAATAGGTTTTTAGTAGACAGTTTCTAAAACAAATTGAAATATTACGAAATATTTATCTATATATTTGGGCCCTTTTTTACAAATACTCCCTTTTCAGCAACTTTCAGTGACATGAATGCCCTAACCCCTCTTTCATACAATTAGAATTAAAAAAAAAGAGCAACTGAACTTTTTTTCTCATATTGACTGTCCAGTTCATCGTACTCAGAATCGGTACATTAAAAAAAATAACGCTCAATTACGCCATGCACTAAACGTAAATTTAAATTTTTGGAACGATAGACACAACTTTTAGTGTTCTTGTCATACATGATGTGAAAAGAAGAACTGTTTTAAATTGTCGCATCTTTGGATTTTCATGTTTAATGAGTGTTTATGTCGAATTAAGTATATTTATCTATCAGTTTAATTTATCCTAAAAGGTTAATTGTTTGTGGGTTTGACAATTTAACTCCATAGGTAATCTGATGTTTAGTTTAGGTATCGAGACGAAACTTTGCTGATGTTGTTACTTTATAAGTAGAGATTAATTCGAGTGAATTACTATTGTTTTGAACACGAACATCGAAGGCTAATAGTTTCTTTATGATTATTATCAGTAGTATCAGCCTCTTATTTCACGATTGTGACAAAGGTCAATATGAGTTTAAGAGACGAACTGAACTAGTTCTTCTTATCATTAGTGTCACTTAACAATTGTCACGATTATGAAATTGGCACTACGTCCCTATTTCATATTCGCGACATACGTCAGGTAACGATAACAATTTGATGTTTATGACAATATTTGGATTTTATTTCGGTATCGTACGGTCGATAACGTCACGTACATTATCGTCGTCTATTGACATTTGTCACGATAGCGAAATAAATGGTTAAGTTTCATGCGTGTACCACTAGAAGTCATCCTTGGCGGCCTGTATGAGCGTGATGAGGTCCGGCTTGTCGTCGGGTCAGGAGGGCGTGGCCGCCGCGGGGCGGGGCGCGGGGCGCGGCGCGGCCGCGAGGGGCGGGGACGCCGAGCCGCGCGCCGACAGCTCCGCCTTCACGCGCCGCGCGATGTGCGAGCGCGTGTGCTTGCGCAGGTGGTCCTTGCGGTAGAAACCTAGACCACATACTTCATTACCTAACATTTTCAACCAAGAAAGAAGACTAGAAAAGATAAGGTTTTGACAATTCTGAAACTAAGGTGCAATACCTATATACGACTACCGAAACTCGAAGGTGCCAAAACTGCTGCTTGACACCGAGTTATAAATTCAAATAATACACTATATAGTATCCAAACAGACCCTAAATATACAATCTGACAAAAAGAGTAGAAATTAAATAGTGGCAATACTGTAGTTCGCCGAGTTTTCTTAGATTGATCAGAAAGGACGACACTACAATATTGCCACTATGTTATTTCTACTCTTTTTTATCAGACTGTAATTTGTTTACGCTTCTCCCTACTTCTTACTACAGAGCTTGGTAACTCACCCTTGCCGCACTCGTTGCACACGTGCCTCTTCTCCCCGGAGTGTATGACGAAGTGCAAGGTGAGCTGCTCCTTCCGCTTGAACGCCTTGAGACAGACGGAGCACACGTGCGGCCGCTCCGGGTTGTGGCTCTGCTTGTGCCGCGTGAGGTGGTCCTTGCGCTTCAGCGCCGCGTTGCAGATGTCGCAGATGAACCTGGAACATACAAACAAAAGTTAAATGTGGGTTCACAAATACGATCGCGGATAGATTTGGCCCCATGTTGGGCGCCACATGTAATTGTAGGGTTTCTAAGGCAACGGTAATTGGTCTTAGTGGTAACACCGTGTAAATAGTTATATTATTATTTCATCCATTAAAACGATACTGAGAAAACACACAAAGCTTTGTTGCTAACATTCATTCAATTCTTAACCTCATTGGATTTGTAAGTTACTACCGCCAGGCTATCCCCACGCGTTTCGGCTGCGCGAAACATTCCGATCTCTAAGTAGCTACCCGGCGGGACAAAACGTCAGTGGGCTGCCACACCTCGCGGCGAGCGGACGGCGCGCACGCATAGCTAACGTTTCCCGCGCAACCTGTGCTGTGCTGTAGAGTACGATGCCGAAAAATAGAGATCGGACATTTCTAATAGAGATCGGTCTTTTTTCAAACTACCGCGCGATGAAGAAAGGTAAGAGTTATTTTACTATTCATAGTCGAATTCCTCTCATACCCGTTTCAAAAGCATTAATATGCCTAAGACTCACGGTAGTATTCTGACTATTCCTATGTTTACACGTTTTAGAATTTATTTACTTTAATTATGTATATTTTTTAGTAGGAACTACAAAATATAGGCACCTGCGACAATTTGAAACTGGTTCTTACAGTTTTTGTATATGTATTGGACGCGATTCGACCCAAATGGTCTCATATAAATTTTGTTCGGATCCGATTCGGATTGTATTAGGTTTTTATAACTTTTTCATTTAGTATTTTATTAGCTATGTGAAAGTGCGTCATTTGTAAATAACCTTGTTGATTTTAAATAAATCTTGTAAAACCAGAAGATTATGGTTATTTTTTATTTTCCTACATACCGAATAAAATTACCCAAATATACATATACATACATACAAATTCAATCTGTTGTTTGTTTTATGGAATCACCTTGCTACTGAATACCTACCTAAAATACCAAACGAGCGAAGGCACGAGAAAAAGCTAGCGTTTACATAACGGAGGCAACCCTAGCGCACATTCCAATGACGTTGCGTCACCCGCGGGAGGGGGCATCGATAGCGGTGGCAACGCCTGCCGTCCAAACAAGTGGTGTATCTGTTACGTAGTAACTTGTATATAATCTGTGCTACCGCGCTTCAAGTAACGATTATTCGTCATGAAATTCTGTTTTTGAACCATTGATACATAGATCAGAGGACAACATTTTTTTTTATTGCGTAACCTGACTGAACAGACCGGAAATCAAACCCCTCTGAACTACCGGTCCAACGTGTTAACCTCTCCACCACCCTTACGCTAGAACACCTTTCGATTTTTTCCTTATGTTTGTGTCGATTTTCGCGTTGTGTATTTAAAAAGCTTAACATGTTATTCAGTATCGTGTACCTTCTCTCCATGGTGTGTCCCAGCAGGTGCTGCGCTAGCAGTACAGCGTGCTGCCGTCTACATACCTTCTCTCCATGGTGTGTCCCAGCAGGTGCTGCTCCAGCAGTACAGCGTGCTGCCGTCTACATACCTTCTCTCCATGGTGTGTCCCAGCAGGTGCTGCGCCAGCAGTACAGCGTGCTGCCGTCTACATACCTTCTCTCCATGGTGTGTCCCAGCAGGTGCTGCGCCAGCAGTACAGCGTGCTGCCGTCTACATACCTTCTCTCCATGGTGTGTCCCAGCAGGTGCTGCGCCAGCAGTACAGCGTGCTGCCGTCTACATACCTTCTCTCCATGGTGTGTCCCAGCAGGTGCTGCTCCAGCAGTACAGCGTGCTGCCGTCTACATACCTTCTCTCCATGGTGTGTCCCAGCAGGTGCTGCGCCAGCAGTACAGCGTGCTGCCGTCTACATACCTTCTCTCCATGGTGTGTCCCAGCAGGTGCTGCGCCAGCAGTACAGCGTGCTGCCGTCTACATACCTTCTCTCCATGGTGTGTCCCAGCAAGTGCTGCGCCAGCAGTACAGCGTGCTGCCGTCTACATACCTTCTCTCCATGGTGTGTCCCAGCAGGTGCTGCGCCAGCAGTACAGCGTGCTGCCGTCTACATACCTTCCCTCCATGGTGTGTCCCAGCAGGTGCTGCGCCAGCAGTACAGCGTGCTGCCGTCTACATACCTTCTCTCCATGGTGTGTCCCAGCAGGTGCTGCGCCAGCAGTACAGCGTGCTGCCGTCTACATACCTTCTCTCCATGGTGTGTCCCAGCAGGTGCTGCGCCAGCAGTACAGCGTGCTGCCGTCTACATACCTTCTCTCCATGGTGTGTCCCAGCAGGTGCTGCTCCAGCAGTACAGCGTGCTGCCGTCTACATACCTTCTCTCCATGGTGTGTCCCAGCAGGTGCTGCGCCAGCAGTACAGCGTGCTGCCGTCTACATACCTTCTCTCCATGGTGTGTCCCAGCAGGTGCTGCGCCAGCAGTACAGCGTGCTGCCGTCTACATACCTTCTCTCCATGGTGTGTCCCAGCAGGTGCTGCTCCAGCAGTACAGCGTGCTGCCGTCTACATACCTTCTCTCCATGGTGTGTCCCAGCAGGTGCTGCGCCAGCAGTACAGCGTGCTGCCGTCTACATACCTTCTCTCCATGGTGTGTCCCAGCAGGTGCTGCGCCAGCAGTACAGCGTGCTGCCGTCTACATACCTTCTCTCCATGGTGTGTCCCAGCAAGTGCTGCGCCAGCAGTACAGCGTGCTGCCGTCTACATACCTTCTCTCCATGGTGTGTCCCAGCAGGTGCTGCGCCAGCAGTACAGCGTGCTGCCGTCTACATACCTTCCCTCCATGGTGTGTCCCAGCAGGTGCTGCGCCAGCAGTACAGCGTGCTGCCGTCTACATACCTTCTCTCCATGGTGTGTCCCAGCAGGTGCTGCGCCAGCAGTACAGCGTGCTGCCGTCTACATACCTTCTCTCCATGGTGTGTCCCAGCAGGTGCTGCGCCAGCAGTACAGCGTGCTGCCGTCTACATACCTTCTCTCCATGGTGTGTCCCAGCAGGTGCTGCGCCAGCAGTACAGCGTGCTGCCGTCTACATACCTTCTCTCCATGGTGTGTCCCAGCAGGTGCTGCTCCAGCAGTACAGCGTGCTGCCGTCTACATACCTTCTCTCCATGGTGTGTCCCAGCAGGTGCTGCTCCAGCAGTACATCGTGCTGCCGTCTACATACCTTCTCTCCATGGTGTGTCCCAGCAGGTGCTGCTCCAGCAGTACAGCGTGCTGCCGTCTACATACCTTCTCTCCATGGTGTGTCCCAGCAGGTGCTGCTCCAGCAGTACAGCGTGCTGCCGTCTACATACCTTCTCTCCATGGTGTGTCCCAGCAGGTGCTGCGCCAGCAGTACAGCGTGCTGCCGTCTACATACCTTCTCTCCATGGTGTGTCCCAGCAGGTGCTGCGCCAGCAGTACAGCGTGCTGCCGTCTACATACCTTCTCTCCATGGTGTGTCCCAGCAGGTGCTGCGCCAGCAGTACAGCGTGCTGCCGTCTACATACCTTCTCTCCATGGTGTGTCCCAGCAGGTGCTGCGCCAGCAGTACAGCGTGCTGCCGTCTACATACCTTCTCTCCATGGTGTGTCCCAGCAGGTGCTGCGCCAGCAGTACAGCGTGCTGCCGTCTACATACCTTCTCTCCATGGTGTGTCCCAGCAGGTGCTGCTCCAGCAGTACAGCGTGCTGCCGTCTACATACCTTCTCTCCATGGTGTGTCCCAGCAGGTGCTGCTCCAGCAGTACATCGTGCTGCCGTCTACATACCTTCTCTCCATGGTGTGTCCCAGCAGGTGCTGCTCCAGCAGTACAGCGTGCTGCCGTCTACATACCTTCTCTCCATGGTGTGTCCCAGCAGGTGCTGCTCCAGCAGTACAGCGTGCTGCCGTCTACATACCTTCTCTCCATGGTGTGTCCCAGCAGGTGCTGCGCCAGCAGTACAGCGTGCTGCCGTCTACATACCTTCTCTCCATGGTGTGTCCCAGCAGGTGCTGCGCCAGCAGTACAGCGTGCTGCCGTCTACATACCTTCTCTCCATGGTGTGTCCCAGCAGGTGCTGCTCCAGCAGTACAGCGTGCTGCCGTCTACATACCTTCTCTCCATGGTGTGTCCCAGCAGGTGCTGCGCCAGCAGTACAGCGTGCTGCCGTCTACATACCTTCTCTCCATGGTGTGTCCCAGCAGGTGCTGCTCCAGCAGTACAGCGTGCTGCCGTCTACATACCTTCTCTCGGGTAAGTAATATAAGATATAAGAACTTATACTATAATATTCATATTATATACGCTCATATGGTATAAGCTTGTTTTGTATACCGTTCAAGGTGTATAACGAACGTTAGATATAACATCAAAATATCTATTTTTGTTAAGTATAACGTTATTGAAGTATAATATCATTGTATATAACGATCATAACGTATAACGTATAACGTTCATAATATCTCAGATTTATAATGTATATTACTCAATACATCTAACACCAAAATGCATAATGCTCGTATAGAATAACCGCCTGCACATCAATTGTGTACATACTTATGCAATAGTTCGCTTTAAAATTTTAATATATGTACCTCTATGCAAGCAAGTATTTTGACGCTACGCTCGCTTCGCTCGCTCCGCTATCCATGGTCATAAAACAAACCTAACCTAACCTACAGTTTTCGGTTTTTGACCCACATTCCATTTTGTCGCAGTTCTTCCAGACGGTATACTCGTATTTGCCAGAATTTTATCTGCCATTATCAATTGTGTGCATCCTTATGCAATAGTTTGCTGTTAAATTTGAATATACCTCCATACAAGCAAGCATTTTGACGCTCCGCTATCCATGGTCATAAAACTAACCTAACCTACATTTTTCGGTTTTTGACCCATATTCCATTTTATCGCACTTACCAGAATTTCATCTGCCATTATCAATTGTGAACATACGTATGCAATAGTTCGCTGTTAAATTTTAATGTAGGTACCTCCATGCAAGCAAGCATTTTGACGCTCCGCTCGCTTTGCTCGCTCCGCTATCCATGGTCATAAAACAAACCTAACCTAACCTACAGTTTTCGGTTTTTGACCCATGTTCCATTTTAGGGGCATAGGGGTAGCAGTTATAACCTATTTAGTGTATAATACGCTATTATATTTTCTAATCATTATACGAAAAGAAAGTATATACTATGATCGATATGCGTTATGTATGTTATATCAACTAAATTTAGAGTATTTGAGTGTTATATAAAAAATCATTCTACAACATGAGTGTTATGCTAATTGACCGTTATTCCTAATAAAAATATTGATTTTGATGTTATAGCAAAAGTTTATTATATCTTGTGAACGTTATTAATATGAAATTATATATTATGTAGTTATATCTCATGGGACGCACCCCCTTCTCTCCATGGTGTGTCCCAGCAGGTGCTGCGCCAGCAGTACAGCGTGCTGCCGTCTACATACCTTCTCTCCATGGTGTGTCCCAGCAGGTGCTGCTCCAGCAGTACATCGTGCTGCCGTCTACATACCTTCTCTCCATGGTGTGTCCCAGCAGGTGCTGCTCCAGCAGTACAGCGTGCTGCCGTCTACATACCTTCTCTCCATGGTGTGTCCCAGCAGGTGCTGCGCCAGCAGTACAGCGTGCTGCCGTCTACATACCTTCTCTCCATGGTGTGTCCCAGCAGGTGCTGCGCCAGCAGTACAGCGTGCTGCCGTCTACATACCTTCTCTCCATGGTATGTCCCAGCAGGTGCTGCGCCAGCAGTACAGCGTGCTGCCGTCTACATACCTTCTCTCCATGGTGTGTCCCAGCAGGTGCTGCGCCAGCAGTACAGCGTGCTGCCGTCTACATACCTTCTCTCCATGGTGTGTCCCAGCAGGTGCTGCGCCAGCAGTACAGCGTGCTGCCGTCTACATACCTTCTCTCCATGGTGTGTCCCAGCAGGTGCTGCGCCAGCAGTACAGCGTGCTGCCGTCTACATACCTTCTCTCCATGGTGTGTCCCAGCAGGTGCTGCGCCAGCAGTACAGCGTGCTGCCGTCTACATACCTTCTCTCCATGGTATGTCCCAGCAGGTGCTGCTCCAGCAGTACAGCGTGCTGCCGTCTACATACCTTCTCTCCATGGTGTGTCCCAGCAGGTGCTGCGCCAGCAGTACAGCGTGCTGCCGTCTACATACCTTCTCTCCATGGTGTGTCCCAGCAGGTGCTGCGCCAGCAGTACAGCGTGCTGCCGTCTACATACCTTCTCTCCATGGTATGTCCCAGCAGGTGCTGCGCCAGCAGTACAGCGTGCTGCCGTCTACATACCTTCTCTCCATGGTGTGTCCCAGCAGGTGCTGCGCCAGCAGTACAGCGTGCTGCCGTCTACATACCTTCTCTCCATGGTGTGTCCCAGCAGGTGCTGCGCCAGCAGTACAGCGTGCTGCCGTCTACATACCTTCTCTCCATGGTGTGTCCCAGCAGGTGCTGCGCCAGCAGTACAGCGTGCTGCCGTCTACATACCTTCTCTCCATGGTGTGTCCCAGCAGGTGCTGCGCCAGCAGTACAGCGTGCTGCCGTCTACATACCTTCTCTCCATGGTGTGTCCCAGCAGGTGCTGCTCCAGCAGTCCGCGCTCCGGGTACGCCATGTGGCACTCCGGGCAGCAGTACAGCGTGCTGCCGTCTACAAAAAAATCACATACTTTTAACTCGAAAAAAAAATATTTATCTACGCACATATCATTAGTGCTCTAAAATGCGTTCAGAAATCGTAGGAAATTTACCAGCATTATTACAACCAATTTTACTATGAGATTTTTTTTGTCTGTGGTAGTAGGTAAAATCTGTACTGTAATGTTATTACAGTACCGATTTTTGTAAGGTTACGAGTTTAAATTAGGAACAGCTGTCAAAACACAAGTTGGTCTCTATTCTAGTATCCATAGATATTAATATTGTTATCGATAAGAAACCTCAACTCAGTATGTTTTTTTATAAAAACCGCACGACATTTGATCTCGAGTGACATGAGAATATGGATACATTCGTTTGTATGTGATTTAGAAAAAAACATTCGTCTTGACGGAGGTTCGAATTGCCGCCATTATTGTTGTCATTTGTTTGTTGGTTCTTTGCTGTTACGAAAGTAGAATTGTGAAAAGTTTATTGTAATTCACATTTTAGCTGAAAATATTGTTTCAATGTAAGTGTAAATTACAACTATTGTTCAGATTTATTTCTTACTGCATTAGTATATGTCGTTTTTCGATATTTTACAGGTAGCACTAGCGGTGCCAGTCATTTCCTTATGGCTTCTGAACCCATCTTAGAGTACTTATGATATGTGTGTAGATAAAGTAGTGTATACAACTGTACATAATTAGGCCTTAAAACACTCGTGTGATCCTATTATGAAACTCGCTGGCGCTCGTTTCATAAACCCACACTCGTGTTTTAAGGCCTCTCATTATGTATCAGTTGCATAAACTACTATTATTAAAAGACAAAAACTTAGCAAAATACATATCACAGCATCCACAGCACAGGTTTCGTCGTTTTAGCTCTATGTAACTCCTAGATCCTTATTTCACAATATCGTGACAATTGTCAGCTGACAAAGATTGATGTTCATAATGAACTATATAAAAGCAGCACATCTTCACATATACGATTCACCAATATATAGTCCTATAACTTGTAGTCATAATAATCCATTTTCTATATTTCTAAAACCCGTAGATGAAGGGGAGGTATACAAGATAATCATGTCACTAAACAATAGTAAATCCTGTGGTTATGATAACATAACAACTAACTTATTGAAGTTGAACGCTGCCTACTTGAGTTATCCTTTGACACACATTAGAAATCTTTCATTTCAACAAGGTATATTTCCAGAGCAACTCAAACTGTCAAAAGTTAAACCTCTGTACAAAAAAGGCGACCGTAGCAACCTCAATAATTACAGGCCCATAACATTAGCTTCCGTTATTTCTAAAATCTTCGAAAAAGCCATGTACGTTAGGTTGACAGATTTTCTTGACAGGCAAAATATACTTCAGCCTGATCAGTTTGGTTTCAGGAAGGGTCGGTCAACCGAACTCGCTTGTTTTAATTTTATCCGGTTTGTCACAGAGGCCATCAACAGTAAATCACCAATTATGTCAATATTTTTAGACCTAAGCAAGGCATTTGATTGTGTCAATCATAACATACTTTTGAGGAAACTGGAAACCTATGGAGTCAGAGGTCCTCCACTTGCTTGGTTTAAATCTTACTTGGATGGTAGAAGGCAAAGTACAGAGATTTCAAAAATTGTAAAAGTTGGAAAACGTTATAAAAAACAGAATTTTCTTTCTGATTATCGTGTAAATAAGCGAGGAGTTCCTCAAGGGAGTAACCTGGGTCCATTACTTTTTATAGTATACATTAATGACTTGCCTCAAGCAACTAGTCAAAAGTGCATATTATTTGCGGATGACACAACCGTGATGGTGAAAGGCAATGAGGCTTCTAGATACGAAGATGACATAAATAAAGCTTTAGCTGACATATGCTTATGGACAGATAGAAATAACCTTAATATTAATCTCAGCAAGACTCATTATATGCAATTTCAATCATATAATACTCAAACTAGGCAATTGAGTGTTAATTTTAATAATACTGAAATAGCTAGTTGTGATGAACTTGAATTTTTAGGTATACATATCGATAAACATCTGAATTGGAAACAACGTGTTGATTTTATTTGTATCAAGTTGGACAGTTTTGTGTTTGCCATAAGAAAACTTAGAATGACCGTCTCAGCTGAAGCTGCCATCACGGCGTACCATGGGTATGCATCCTCACAAGCACTCACTGCTGAACTATGGACTCTTGCTTTGGGGTAATTCAGTTGACATAGCCAGGGCTTTTGTAAGACAAAAAAAATGTGTTCGTGCCATAGCTAAATATCTCGCACACTGGTAGCTGCAGGCCAATCTTTAAACAACTGAAGATTCTGCCACTACCTTGCATGTACATTAATAAAGTATGCTTATTTGTCAAGGAACACCCAGATTTCTTTAAAAATAGGTCGGATGTTTTTGTAGGCAAACAGAGATCGCAGTACAAGAGTTTACTGTATCAACCTCCGTGTCGTTCTGCTATTTATAGTAAAAATGCTTATAACATGTGCATAATCATATAGGGGGAGTAGGGGTACATTGATACGCGGGGCACATAGATACGGTAGTCATAATTTTAACCTAAACGAATGGTTGTGTACAATTCATTCACGCACACATATGTAGACGTCACTTACAAGGCGAATGAGGCGCCGGAGTTTCACTTCACCGCGGCTCAGTCGATACACTCTAATCTATGTTCGCTCAAACGCATTTGACAAGTACGGACACGTTTCTAAGACCGCGAATAAAAAATCGATCATTTTAGGAAGTGACTTATTAGGCAGTATTATAACGTTATCGGAGAGGAATCTACGACATGCTGTAATTAAATACGTTGAATTATTCTATACAATAGCCATTTTATCCTAGATACTTCTAGAATTTTTTCTATCTTAATTTGTATTTAAAAAATTACCTCGGGGCACATAGATACAAACGTCTGTGGGGTAGATTGATACTGTATCAATGTATGTCAATACATAAATAATGTTTATATGTTACTGTTAGTGTTTCAAAACAACTGATTGTTAGCATGTGATCTTAAGTTTATAAGGAAAAGAGGTGTAGGATATATATATTGACTATTTACCTATATGTCGGGGACGGAGCCGGGCCTTCACAAGGCTCATCACCACCAGCCATTATGGGGGGTTGGTGGATTCGAATAGTTCAAAACAGATCTATCACTGAATTACTTTTAAACACTAGGTATAATTATTACACTTCTTAAAATGTTTTTAATAATTCACTGGATTACGAAACGCGGAGAGTTCTGTGCTTAAGTCCGTTCGCTATGGCGTTCGGCAACAGAATGTCCCGATTGACTGCGATCCAGTCTTTTTATAGTCAGCTCACAGCCGGGCCGGCTGTGCAGGTGGCGCAGCAGGTGCATACTTTCCCTTTACTTTGCTAGTATAAGAATTTGTGACGTTTTGCAACTACCCGACAACGGACCAAGCACAGACCACTCCCAAGCAATGTTTTGACAGCAGATATTGCTTGACGTTTCAATCACGGTTGATCGAAGCGCTGTCTCGCCGACACGGCCATCCTGCCGCATCACACGTCCTCGTGTGCGTCTGAAAACAAATTATCACACCAGTAATATGTGCCAACGCTCGGTCATCTCTGACCATAAAAAATGCTGATACACGTGTAATCAAGTTTATTGCAATATAGTTCCTTAATATTTACAGTACACTGCTTAGCATGCCATATAAATTATGTACACTACTGTGACTCTTAACTTAAATCAAACAGAATTCCTGAAGGTCACTCAATCTCATATTATGATCAACACACCAAACTAAACACATATCGTGATTACGTACATTGCCTCTCTCAAGCACACATAACGCCTCTATCGAGCATTATGATCACACAGCCATACAACACCTCCATCGAGTGTCATATTTGATCCGCGCCTCCATCGAGCGCTCAAGCAACACCTCAATCGAGTGTTACCGTATTTAATCACGCGATGTGTCTCTAACTCGCTATACCGTATCATTACCATGATCAACTAAATCTTCTATGACTACTTGACCTTCAGGCATCCTTCGCAACCGTTCATGTGCATACTTGTACGTTCTATTACTGTATAAAGCCTTTAGCAAATAGCGGTCCCCCTCTAACAACTCTATTACCTTAAACGGCCCTTTATATTTCGGGTCTAACTTTGTTTGGTTGCTTTCTTCATTTTGCAATAAAACAAAGTCTCCTACAGAAAATTTGTTCAATTTGGCTTTATTACAATTAAACTTTGACTTATCATATTGAGCGTTTGATTGTATCTTTTCTACAGCTATATTTCGGACCTGTGCGATATCAACTTGTTCGTCATGGACAACTTGTGCTATTCCTAGTGGTCGCGCAACTTTACCTATTAGTAGTTCTAGGGGATTTGATTTGGTAACGCGATTCTGCGTACAGTTGAGAGCCAAAACCGAAAAATCCGTTCGACAAGACAGGTATCTCATTCGTAGCCTAGGGCTAGGGCCCACGGGATCGCCGAGTCAACCCTATGACTCTACAGTCTCTGCGAGAGCCCCGACCACCGCCAGCACTTACCGCGCACCGTGTATCCACGGACTGCTCAGAGCAGATGCCGACTTCTACCGGACTACGGATACGGTGAAGTGACTGGTACGGTCGACCAACCGAACTGAGAACCTCCCTATCAGTCTCACTATCTTGTTCATCTACTTCAAATGGTACATAGCTCCCAGGCATTTCCCTCAACCTATCGTCCAAGTACGCGCATGTTTGGACGTCAAGTTTATCGCAAAACTACATGCCAACATTTCTAATATGCTCGCTTCAGTAACTCGATTAACTGCACAGTACTAACAAATTTTAGCTAGACCGATACAAGTCATACATAGTCACTGCATTATACAACCGATTGCCATGGAACTTATTGGAAATCAACTCTTCCATAAGCGATCACTCGGCAACTGAATCACAATAAAATGAGAACTCCTCACCAGATTGCCTCATATGGTGTGGTGTGGTGACGTCACACGTCAACCCTCTTCCCGGTGGATGAAGGCGCCCTGTCGCTCGCCTTCGCGCAGTTATTTGCGTGATATCTTGTACCGCGGCAGCTGAAGCAGATGACTCATGGCTTCGCTGTTAGCTGCTAAGTTCGAGTATCTTTTCCTGAAACAAAAACAGCAAGCACAGTATCCCAAGCAACAAATAAAATGTTACATCATATGTAAAGAAGATAGACATTCAATAGTTCAAGAACAAGCACCTATAAATAAAAAATACCGCTTTTTACAATAATTAAAAATATTGGATACAGTGCCTCCACAGTGCCTCCTTTGTCCGGCTATCCCTGTAGCCTATACAATATGTGAGACATGAAATCATCCCTGTGATTTCATAGCTGCGACTCTAGAGGACACGACTCGACCAATTCAGAATTCTCAGAATCTAGAAACTTAATGGGTACTTGCCCCTCGGGCATCTTTTTAAGTCGGTCATTCTAACTTTAAATCCAATAAAAAAAGGAAATTCAAATCAATCTAGCAAAGTTACACTTTAATTAGGATAGGTCAATGTCAACATCTAATCCACGACGTGGATACAAGAAAATATTTAAATTAAATCATTATTTTCACTTTAATAACAAGCTTTACTTTGTATAATAATTTTTGAATTACCAAGTTTTTACAGATTATGAAACACTAATGATAAAAATCAAACTTCAATTTCAAATTCTTGTCCTAATATTTTTCTAATCCTATTAGTGTCTCCAGCTTAAATATGTTAGGCCATAGCGATCACCATAGGTAAAAGTAACATTAGGATCGTTGTTATACGCACTAAACTATACACCAGCTCAAGTACACCGAGTAAGAAACTATACAAAACGTAAACAAATTCAATCCTACAGACCGATTGGAAAATCATGAACAGAGGGTAGATTATTATTACCGCAGCCGCTCCTACTACTAAGTACTCTGTATGATTGATTCACCCTCATTACCCTCATAGCGGATTTTTTACGTGACAAACTAATAATGGTAAACTGTGTATTGATCAACACTAAATCTCTGTAGAAACATTTCGCGTTCGGTCATATTATATCACTTCGAAAACAATCGTTAGAAAAACGTGCAATAAACTTTGATTCAAATGATTATTAATTTCTATCTCGCAATATTCAACTTTTACTTGGAGGGTCGCTATTACCAGTATCCGTTAGTACTTTTTTTTGACAAATACCCACTAAACTGAATAAGTGCGACTCAAGTCTACCCTAAGCATCTAGGTACACTTTCTTTTAGTGAACACTATATCGGAATCGTAGTGACAAGTTAACGACTGACCTGATGTGATTTTAAAATCTGTCTGTGGGGCCATGGTGCCTACGTCCACGCATCGCTTGTAGTTGACTGTCGCTTCTGGGTCACTTCCACTGGTGACGATGTGTCCCGCTGTTTTGTTTCTTCCGTTTTATTCGCTTCGTGTTCCACCATTCTTCGTGTTTGCTCATGGACCCGTAGGTATCCCACTTCTGATGTCGGGGACGGAGCCGGGCCTTCACAAGGCTCATCACCACCAGCCATTATGGGGGGTTGGTGGATTCGAATAGTTCAAAACAGATCTATCACTGAATTACTTTTAAACACTAGGTATAATTATTACACTTCTTAAAATGTTTTTAATAATTCACTGGATTACGAAACGCGGAGAGTTCTGTGCTTAAGTCCGTTCGCTATGGCGTTCGGCAACAGAATGTCCCGATTGACTGCGATCCAGTCTTTTTATAGTCAGCTCACAGCCGGGCCGGCTGTGCAGGTGGCGCAGCAGGTGCATACTTTCCCTTTACTTTGCTAGTATAAGAATTTGTGACGTTTTGCAACTACCCGACAACGGACCAAGCACAGACCACTCCCAAGCAATGTTTTGACAGCAGATATTGCTTGACGTTTCAATCACGGTTGATCGAAGCGCTGTCTCGCCGACATATATATATCAAAGATAAATATAAGTACAAATTAAAGTTACTGATAAAACCTAGTTGATAATATAAATCAATATAATGCATTTTCTTTCATTTTTAAATAAGATTATATATTACATAGGAATATATGTGGGAGTATCAAAGTAGGTAGTAAACCGCCCCGTATACGGGGTAGTTTGATACAAATTCCATTTTTCAGAAAAAAAATACATAAAAAATCAATATGTTGTTTTGCGGATAAATGTAAGTACACTTACGTTTAAACTTAGTTAAACACTCGAGGTATCAAAATATTGTTTGTTGAAAACTTTCCCTGCCGTTTTTATCGTCTATGCAAATAATCGTATCAAGGTACCCCATCTCCCCCTACAACAATATCCCAGAATAAATATATCAGGCAAATGGAGTATAATAAATATTTAAGAGAAATTAACAGATGGCTCGCAGAACATTGTTTCTATAGCTTAAAATCATTTTTAGAATATAGACTGAATGATTGACTTTATTTATTAATTAATTAATGATTATATTAGCCCTAAAATGATTAACTTTTAGTGTATAAATAATAATAATATAATCTTTTTGCATGCTGTTCCCATGACTGTACCTACTTATGTTGTATAAACACAATTTTGCATGTCGTTCAACGACAGAATACTTTACTAACCTATGTACCATTAGATCTTGTACCACATGTGTTGTAGTATTCTAGCAAATAAAACATTTCTATTCTATTCTATATTGGTGAATCGTATATGTGAAATTGACATTTGTCACAATTGTGAAGAAAGAGCCAGGCAGCGTTTTAAAGACTAAATTAAATTATTCCTTCAGCGCAATGGACTAAATACATCTTAAACGTGCCTGAATAAAAATAATAAATAAATATCAGACAACCTCACACAAATCGATCTAGTCCCAAATTAAGCTCAAGGAGGCTTGTGTTATGGGGTACTAGACGACGATATACGTACTTATATAGATAAATATATACTTAAATACATAGAACAACCATGACCCAATTGTGGTGAATTGCTTCATCGCTTGGCTTAATCTGTGGCTTGGCGTTCAAAAGATTAAGTAAAGGGCCTAACATCCAAAACTTCTAAAACCAAGGTCGCAAGGTATAAGTTGCCGGAACAATCTCAATATGCCTGAAGACTAGAACAACAACCTACCTAGTGCCGTGGTGAGTCGTATCTCCCCGGGCTTGGGCCTCGGTTTCTTCTCTTTGGCAGCCTTCTTTTTCTTCTTTTTCTTGGGCGGCGGCGGCGTCGGCGCCGGCACCGTCGCCGTCTGCACCACCACCGTGTTCACCGCCGTGCTCACCATTTGCTAAAAAGGTGCACTATACCCGTCATCGAGTCCACCTATCTTGTAAATGTGAGCTAAGATAGTTATCGGTTGGCTACCAAGTCTATTTACTGATGCTCGGTAGTTCTGGACCCACCACTACTGCGACAGCATTATACAGGACGTCCCAAGACTATGGTACATCAAGGGAAAGTACCTTAAATATCGTAGATAGGATATTTTGCTGAAAGAAGACTTTATTTTATTTTTAAAAGTTTGTAATTCTGTATTTAAAGATTTTCTAAGAATTACTTGCTTCGTCTGGGAATCGAACCGACTTAAATGTGACAAAAATATCACCCCTATTTTTATGATGCCAATCTAAAGAATGGACAAAAAATAATTTATTTATTATTTATCTGGGGGCACGGTAGTGCCCCCGCCAAGACGAACAAAAAAGAGGCGGGGCACTACCTACCTTTTCTCGAACCGTTTCGTCTCATTTTCAAACCCTCATAGTTTCGTCCCAGTTAACCCCAGAACGCCCAAGTTCACAGGTTAAGATGCAGTTAGGGAGCATATAAAATGTACAAAATTTCATTGATCTAGCTTTTATACTTTAGGTTTTATTGGTACCTAAAATACGCCGATTTTGCCACTCACTTATACACTGACGTATCAAAACCTCTGGGGTACTTCCCGATGACCTAGAAAGCTGAAATTTGGTATGTAAGCTAGTATTAGTACACAAACAACAAAATAATTCTAAAACTTGGAACTTCTACCCCCCAACCCCTTAAACTAGGGGATGGAAGTTTGTATGAGAATTCTGCAAATTTTGATACTAGAGGTCTGAAAATTGGTATAGGGACTCCTTGTTATAAATAAAACACATAATATTCTAGGATTTTTAGAAAATCACCCCCCACCCTTTAAATAAGGGGATGTAAGTTTGTATGGGGTTCCCATAATAGGGGATAAAAGTGTATATATATATGGGGCTAAAAGTAGGTATTTCTTAAATACACAATTATTACTACTTCTGTATCTACACTGACTTCGTATTTTAAATATTTCTTTATAGACCTACCAAAATGCGATAATAAATGTAGCACAATTAACACGCGGAATTTTATATTTTATATTGTTGAATCAATGATTTTTATATCCATCTTAAGCAGATTTAAGCGTAAGACGAATGCGTAAGAGGAAATGATATCAACAAGAGAAATATGCAAAGATAGAGCTCTGAAGACTGATGCTCAAGAAACGCTACAGCCCAAAATAAATAAAAAAGCTAGGGCACCTTACAAAAAGAAATAAGATCCCACCAAAACATTTCATGTAAAATTGGCGGCCAAGACTCACATGCTCATAACGCTTTCACTGTAAAAAGTTATCAGATCCCAGGAAAAGCCAAGCCCCTAAGCCCTGACTTTACTAACCCTACACCTTGGTTTCAAAAGTATGGCTTGGCCGTTTCATAGTACCTTAAATAAGTCCAACGGACCGTTTGGCCCATTACGGTTTATATATTTACGGTAACCTATGAAACAGCCAAGCCATACTTTTGAAACCAAGGTGTAGGGTTAGTAAAGTCAGGGCTTAGGGGCTTGGCTTTTCCTGGGATCTGATAACTTTTTACAGCGAAAGCGTTATGAGCATGTGAGTCTTGGCCGCCAATTTTACATGAAATGTTTTGGTGGGATTTATTTATTCAAATTACTTACACAGCACATTACAGTAATTAAACCAAGGCACTGTGAACTACAAAATTATACACAACATAAAAATAAAAACTTAAATCTAGTTTGATTTAGGCGACGTAACAGCGTGGCGTGGTATAATAACTCTTCCTAAGTAACATATAGTATCTTAAAAGAAAGGAACAACGTAAAATGTTTGAGTAAACTTTCAAGAAAATTATTTATTACCGACGACAAATAATTAAGCAAGTAATTCTTCGTCTACGATATTTAAGGTACTTTCCCTTGATGTGTCGGGACACCGGTATATCTGAGTACTGACCGGCGAGGAGGCGGGCAGCTGCACGACGACCTCCTCCCGCTTGTTGTCGTACTTGAGCAGGTGGTGCAGCGGCAGCGGCAGCGCCGACAGGTAGTCCGCCACGCCGCCGCCCAGCGACTGCCACGTCGCGTCCGACACGTCGCCGATACCTGACGGCAATCACGCTATGGTTTAGTCAGTAACACGCAAGCGAAGTAAGATAATTCTCACAACTGTAACGGAGATGCCACGATTTTGGTCTTAGCGGCAAGCGGCGCGGCGGGCGGCACGAGAAGCGATGACCTTGCCACGTACACCGCGCGAATCGCTGCCGGCGCCGCTCTGAAGTGGTATCTTTCCTAGTCGCCGATACATTTGTTCCCGCCGCTCGCCGCGCCGTGACTCGCTCGGCAAAAACCGCGCGCGGCGGTTCGGGGCATGCTTGACACATCAGTATAATTTTGTTTTTGCCGCTCGACGGTCACCGCTGCCGCTCAATGTAACTCAGACAAGAGAATAGCAGGTCTAGCTCATCTTGCCGCGACTTTGTTTGCCGCACAACTCAGCGTCACCCTTCTTGATCGCATAGTAGATTATTGATAAAAGAAACAAGCAATATTTCTCGGGCATCAATGAGTCGCGTGTCACCAACTGCATGTGCTAGAGGTGATCAGTTACTTCGAAAACAGAACGCATTTCAAGCAAGTACAAAGCAATACGATAGTAAAGAAGCATAATCGCCTATTTCACATTTATTATTTAATCATATGGTGAAAGTCTGTTGTAGGAAATTATACCTACATGAGACGAAACGGTTCTAGATAAGGTACAGCCCCGCTTTCTTTTTTGTTCATCTTAGCGGAGGCCACAATCATAAGAAACAACAAAAAATAAAAACAGCTTTACTTTTTTCTCGTGATAAGTCAGTAATAAGTAAAGGTTTATCTACTAAAACTATAGTTAGAACCTTCTGTCCCTGCTGTTCAAAGAGAACCAGACCTCTCACGCGAAGTACTAAGCTGGAAAAAGAAGAGAACGTACTTATAAACTCGGCGGGCGCGGCCTGCGCGGCGCGCGCCTCCTGCTTGATGGCGCGCGCGAGCGCCGCCGCCTCCTTGGGCTCGTGCAGCACCAGCAGCAGCTGCTGCGCGCCCGGCTGCGGCGCCGCGCCCGGCCCTGCGCACAGCGGGGCTGTCAGCGGGCGGAGCCACAGCAAACACACAAGACACTTCCATATTGAGCCTACAATATTTGGCACGCCTCCAGTGGTAAGGGCACGAAACCGGGTTCCCACTATTTTAGAGCATTATGCCTTGATCACACCTACCGAGTACAGTGGCGAGACAGTGCCCGTTTGTCTTGTGTGTGACAGGGACGAGATCACTGTCTCGCCCACTGACTCGGTACGTGTGATCAAGGCATTAGAGTACCGTTTTCTATTGCTCTTAGAGAAGATGTAAGCAGTCCGGCCAACTTGCCCAGAGGGGAGCCGATAGGCATGCATAAAATTGTTTGGTATAGCGTGTTGTTTGGCATAAGTAGAATCGTTAGCTACAATTCTGAAATGATTAACTTTACAAGAGTTTTGAGAGTTAAATCCATTAGCTTAAGATATCTGTTTTAGAGAAAAGTAAAATTTATGGCTACGAAAATTATGCCAAATGACAAATATGACTATCAATTATATGCAACCCAATACGGGACCTGCCCAGAGATTGATGCCAAGCTTATCCCCATGATTGATATAGGTAATCAAGCTCTGCTTGTATGGTGCACTAGAGCTATCTATAAAGATAGTCTAGAAACAATGTTTTGTTAAAAAAAAGACATGAGGTAAGCTAGCTTCGGTAGCCTCATTTTAGCCCTCTATAATGTCCGTCGTGAATGTGTCGCGGACAGATTTGAACTACTTTTGAGATTTGACACAGGTACCTATTGTTTATGTCCCCCGGATCACTCTCTAAAACTAAGTAAGTTTTTCAGCGGTTAAATTTACCAAAAACTTGGTAATTTCAACAGTTATAAGCCCATTATTATGTAGACTATCTCCTGACAATACCAGTACGTAATTTGTACATTTGCGACACTTTTCTAAGATTTTTAATCACTACATATTGTCCCCTGGGTCACAACAACAAGAAAAAGTTGATCCACCCGAATGGTTTATCTGCTGGTATGTAAATAGTGTAATGCAAGAGTCACCTGTGATGGCGTCCTGCTGCGTCATCATGGTGGCCATGAGGTCCTCCTCGCGGAACTCGCGCTTCTCCTTCGGCTCGTGCACGGCGTACTGCCCGTACGACACATTGTTCAGGTTCACCGATGAAGATATTGCTTGGTACTTCACGCCGCTGTTCACTACAAAATTGAAGTTGCTGTTAAGTATATTTTTATTTGCACAAACTTAAACAATGAAAAAGAACATGTATTTTTTGTTCGCAAAATTGTCAAATTAGTTATATAATTTCTCATGTAAGTGGATTGTAAATATTCTTATGAGAAAATAAATTTCTTTAAACCTAAACGTACAAAGAGTGCTTTATATATGAGGACATACGAATAAGCATTCGTCTCTCGCGATTTAAATTATTCCAATTTGTGATTCGTTTTTCGAGACGTTTAGCGTAATGTTACAATTGCCTACACAGTTTCAGTTCGAATCTCGACACGCATTTTGCGTTATGGCCTGATGTGATGGGATGTACAATGAGCTGCAGAATTGCATGGCCCATTTATGAATGAAGTGAATTTTGAGCGCCAGCAACCAGCAGTCTGAATTTTGTAAAGCCCATAGTACGAATTGTATTGTAAAAACGAACGTAAATGATGGAAGCCGTCGATTTTACAAGCTTTGCTTGGTTTGGCATGTCGATATGTATCCCCCGAGCGGTCGATATTGTTCACTCACCGGTGTGTATCGGCGCAAGCCCCGCTAAGGTGACGGAGCCCGGCGGCGCGCTGCTGACGACGACGACGCTCTCCTGGCGGAACTTGCCGTCCCCCACGGGCGTGACGAACTGCACGTTGCCGGCCTGGTAGCGCTCCTGGCTGCTGCCCTCGTAGCCGAACTTGGCCGCGAACTGGTGGATGGTGGGGATGGCGGCTGCCGTCGGGATGTGCCCGGTAAACGGGGTGAAATTCATCGCAACGGCTTACTGCAGATATTACAATTTATTAATGTTAATAACTGAAACATGTCCGCAACTTTGTTCATATAACCGGTAGGCTTCGGTTCGGAAAGTCCGCCTAGTTTTATTATAACTATCCTGAGATGTCTTACTACCCTCGTATTAAAACAATAAAATAAAACGATGAGGACAACGATGCTCCAGTCGCTAGATGGCGTGCTGCAATGATGGCAATGATAATGCAACTGGACTGGGTTTTATATAATTTTAGGTAGATATACAAAATTTTAAATTGAAATGATAATGATGGTGAAAGAGTACCTATGTATATTTGTGTGTGTACGCATGATATTCACAAAAGCTTTATACGTTTTCTTATTTTAACGCATTTCTTTTCATAACTTACTGAGTTTCATCCGGTGTTTCCCTTTTTGAGAAGTTATATTTTCCGAAACATCGGTAGGTAGAGTCGTGTATCTCATAAAGTATCGACTTCTGAATTACTATTTAATACAATGAAATCTAGACAACTACAGGAATGCCTGTGGCTATAGGTCAAACTGTGCCACCAGAGATTGAAATGACTGCGCAAAAACTTCGCAAAAAGAGAAATCGTCTAAGTATTTTAACACCATAACACCACATCGGTATGAGTCGGTAATCCTCCGAACATTTACGTTATGTATATCGCAACACGATGATGTACGTAATGTCCTTGTCCATGGAGGGCGATAGTTTTCACAGCAGTAGCGGCTGGGGCCGTAAAATTCGCGCCAATTTCCATCATACATTATCACGTTATGCCGCAACATGGTGGTGTGAGGTCGACCGACATCCAAATGGAAGTCTATGGGGTCGTCGGGGGCTCGCTCACACCCCGCCATACTGCCTCACCCCAGTCTCACATTTCTATCACTCTATTTTTACCGGCCCACTCACACCACTCGTCCAAAATTCGAGTTTACGAAGCGTGGCAGCTTCGGTACTTATTTTTACGGGTAGATATGAGGATTCTTACCTGTTTAGCGGAGTTAGAGAGGGTTTTCATGTCGTTTTATTACCGGGTCGCCGCAGAAATACGGTCGTGGAGGTATGGCGGGATGCGCGGGTCGGCTGCGCGCGCCGGCGCGCATGCGCGTTGCGGGGGACTTGTTGAAGACGCATCCCTTCGGCCGTGGTGTGGGTTGATTCCTTACGCATTTTTACTAAGCACGTGTTAAACACTTGTGGAACAAATCGTAGTTACTTAACTCACCATCAGATATATCGGAGCTAGATAGCCACAAAGGCCTGAACACGTAGATACTCAACACCGATAATAATAAGAATTGTGTTCAGATATTTATGAGCGTCTAGTTCGCTCCGATATATGTGATGACTAAATTAAAAATATTAAACTTTTTCAAATATTGTGAACTTTGCTCAGAATACTACTGGTAGCTATGGGAAAGAAAAACCTCCCATGGCACTTCTAGTAGTGCACGCATAAGTAAACGAAATAAAAATTGATACTCTTTCGAATTTTTTTTTGCTCAGAAAATCTTCGAAACGGCAATTGTTTCAAGTCAGTTATATAGGTACGATCTAAAAATAAATCCACACAAACAAGCGTATACTTACTTCGATTTACTAATTTCTGTAACATTTAAAAGACCCTTGTTAGCTTTGTATGATGTCTGGTACGAGTATATACCCAGCAGAAGAATTTGTATAAATATTGACAAAAAGGTATGAACAAAAAATGTAATGTGATCCACTGCAATGCTAGACTCGAACCTGCGACCCTACGTTTCCAGGGTAGTGCTTTCCCAACTGAGCTATCACATCGTTACGTCAATTACGCCAAATCATTGATTCCATAATTCTACGCTACTGGAGCGGCCTCTGCGTCATATTCGTTTAAAATGCTTATGCGCATTAGCCATACCCTAGGTCGTTTACACACACGATCCCCAGTCCCCATAGTGAAAGGACCGCGAGAGAGATGGCGCTTTTCTCAACGGTTGTGTAATTGACGTAACGATGTGATAGCTCAGTTGGGAGAGTACTACGCCGGAAACTTAGGGTCGCAGGTTCGAGTCCTGCTTACATTGCAGTGGATCACTTTACATTTTTCTTTCATAATTTACCTTTGTGTCAATATTTATAAAGATAAAATTGTGGTATTTCCACGTAAAAACGTGGAACTTGGTGGCATTGCAGAAATGCATAGGCTACAAAAGCCTGTGGGTATTTTATTTTGCCAAAAGGGGTGTTAAGTTTTGTAAAATGTCTTCCCTTGCTTTCGCTACAACGTGGCAACAACCCAACACTTTAATCTTAGATTAGATTAGGAACTTGTTTGAAAATGAGAAACAGTAGTAAAAATCAGTGATTTTATTGTAATCATTACTTTGATGTTATCTTATCAATAAATAATTTCATACAAAAGTTTACAATTACGCTCCCGTCGGTACCTTAGCCTACGTCTTATTTTATAATACTTGCAACTAATTTCAAGAGTAAAAAAATAATCTAACTAGCCAATATCTGTGGACACAAAATTTCAATAGCATGAAAAAAAAACAAATTCCGTGTCTATGCGAATAAAAAAATACATTCGCATCAGGAACTCGGGAAAAATGCTCGATATTTTTTTAAGTTTTTTATTTACTTTTTTTGCTGACCTCCTAAGGTAACAGGCGTTACCTCAAAAAGTTTATTGTTTTTTATGCCACATACTTTTGCTAATAACGGAAGATACCAAAATAGAAGTTTTGTTTTATAGCGTAAATAGTAGCGCAAAATTACAACAAAGATACCGCCGACTACCGAAGCAGGTCAGTTTGTATAATGCTCTCGTCACAAGCGATCCTGCACTAATCCTAAATGGAAAATCAGATACAAAACATAGCACCTGGATAACATCTATGTACGTACATTCAATCAACTAATTCCTATCACAATAGAACCCTGTCATGTCACATTTATTTAAATAATACAGTTGAAACGGATTACAAGTATGTTCATTATTTGAGCCTCCCCGACGTTTCAGTAACTTTACAGTTAGGGACCGTTTCCAAATGAGTGACTGAGAAAAAAAAATCTTATTCAAATGTGTGACAATTGTAGAAACCGAAGAAAATATCCTGTCATCAAATACGTATAAGTAAATTCATCTTTATTTTGATTTCGTTGTTATTAGAACAGGGTTCTAAAGTGGCTAGAATTCAAATTTCCGAACATACTCATTCCCAACAGCAGGACGCAGCCGTTCACCCGTGGCACTTTTTCTATATCTGTAAATGGGTTTGTGAGTGCATCTTACTCTAACGAACGACTGCGTCCCTCAGTGGTGACGTCAGCTACCAAAACATGCTTACACTAAATAAAAAAACATTTACACCTACATTAAAGCTGACTTTGTTAATATCGTATGGTGAAGACAGCGATCCATACAAAATACAATACCTTGGACAGATATACTTGTCTTACTGGAGTCTGGCGGCTATTGCTCAAAGCTAACAAAATATAATATAACCATGACATGTAACTTATTGTTAAACTGATATTTGTCATGTCATGACAATCTGACAACTGCCATCAATTGTCGATTTTGTTAGTTTTGTGAAATTGTCGCCTGGCCAAAACAATATCGTGACATAAGAGAGTATTCATGACAAAAATGCTCAAAATACAATAATTAAAAAAATATGTCTGACAAATGTTTTTATAAGACTATAAAGTACACATTTGGAACCTTCATTCTTTACGTGACGATATTGCAAATTGTCAGTGGTAAAAACCCAAAGCACAATGTTGTAACAAGTTCCTGTCGATGGTTACCATCAATTTTTCCACTGACAGTTTTTGTTGTAACAGATTTTTAGATCGGTATTCGTGGCGTACCGGACCGGCAGTCAAGGGTTCAATATCACAGTGGGAATGATATTTACAATGATCGATGCGGCTGGCGACTTCCACAATCTCGCACGGGATATTAGACCGATATCCGTAAAGGAAACAAAAATATCACCAATAGATGATCGCCAATTAGTAGAGTTCATAATAATTAAATATACTAGCGCAGTGTTTTTCAAACTGTGGGTCGCGACCCCCAGGGGGGCCGCGGCATATATCCAGGAGGGTCGCGAGCGCGAGGATCAGCATCGAGAAAGTCTCCTGACTACAAGGAATGCTGATTTTTTCAACCACGTACATTTTAATAAAACAGCAATCATTCTTAGACATGTTCATTAAATTATTTTACGATTACACATGTATTTTTTTTTTACTTATTTTTTTTTTCCAAAACAGTAAACTACCTTCTTAATTTCTGATAAAACGCATTAACGTATTGAATGATAGACGGGTTTCTTCCAAATCTGTTAAATAAGAGTTTAATCTAAGTTTAATTGTACAAACTGGGTTTTAGGGGGTCGCGAAGGAATTTTGATGGTCATTAAGGGCCGTGACACCAAAAAGTTTGAAAAACACTGTACTAGCGTAACATGGTGAGGTTAATTTAATACTCGCCATTTTTACGCTTATTCTAGAGTACAGCCGCTTTGTAACTTCCGCGATAATCAAATTACCGTCGTACAAATTTGTGAAAGTAACCAGCCGTTTCTAACATGGACAGCATTATAAAATCAAATCTAAATTATGCTTTTTACATAAAAAATAATCTCTTAAAAGTAAAGAAGATGCGACCTAACTTCCTAATGGCATAGTACTGAGAAATATGATATGTTGTCAGTTTGACGTCCGTCACAAATCGTGTTGTCAACGACGTCGCGTCACATTGTACAATCAATGTGTGCTGGAGTATTGTCATGTATATAATTGAGCTAATGTTATCACGCTGTCGTGAAAAAACGCTTCAGGTCATGTACAAAATGAAGCATCACATTTAGAAGACTTCAAAAAGACGAAGAAAATAAAAACAAGTGCTAGAATGGACTTATACACAACGGAGAGACAAATGAAATGACTGAGATATTTACTACTTTCACTGTCAACAAGATTAGCCTCTCGATGGTAAGCTATTTTGGTCGCACAAATTTTAAGTAACCTCGAATAAACATAACTAAAAGTACTTTTGTAAATGTGACACCGAACTACTCTGATTTATCTGTACTTAGAAAGTTGATACACATTCACGATCACAATAGGTTGTTTTACATAGAAGACTACCGTGAGTCTCAGACATACGAAACTGGTTTACTCACGTCGTCGGCTCTCCTGTGATGAATCGAGAACCGATTCGAAACATGTCAAGCGATATTCGACGTCTACGACGTGAGTAAACCCGTTTATGCACACGACACAATCTATGAATATGTCAGACAAATTTATTCGAGAATAACCACTAAGCGAAAATCAACATTTGACATGATCTTATCTATAATATCGACTAATTATTTTATGATTTACCAGCATCATAATTTCATAATAAAATATGTATATAAATTTCTCGATAATGATTCACTTAAGTTCCCAATAATCTCTCGCACTACATAAAGGGAACGGCAGGATATATGCTGCAGTTTTCTGGACCGAGAGAGTAATATGAAAATTCACACTATAGTACCAAAAAACTGGTGTCATACCGATTCACTGATATGTCCAAATACATTTTAAATTATCTTACAGTTCTAATTTTATAAAGGCAATCTCGTAGCGACGGGCGCGGACCCTGTAGCCGATACTCAATGATTTCAAGATACAGGTTGTGTCTATATCTTGTTGATCGCAAAGAAAGCGCCTATATCAATTCGGATCACGAAACCCAATTTTTAACGACCATGTTCAAGCACTCTACAAGAAGAATACAGGGAAGGCTGACCCACCACCATATGGGACGTCAGGAAGAGAGAGAGTTCAAACACTCTAGAATGGTCTGTCGGGCATGCGTAAATATCAGCGGCTGTCGGAAATATATACGTTTACATAGAATTCTCGTCGTTTTTTAGATTTTATAGCATCCTTATGAAGAAAACGATGCCTCTCTTGCTACTTATTCGTGCCCTGTATGAATGGAACATTATGTTCTTCTGGAAACTTGTGGGCCAGACTACTCTTTTGGGTACGTTGTGATTGATTACTCGTCAAAATATTCTCGGTCTGAGTCACAATTATGTCAAAACAGTTGGATTTCGTAGTCATTTACCAGCGTCGCACGGTCTGCGGTGACAGCAGCACGCTAACGCTTATAATGACTTGTCACACCTGTAGTTAACTAATGCGGTCGGTGTCCCGACCTCGTGATGATTTGTCAGGCCTGTTCCGTATCGGTGTAGCCTGTTTGTAGCTCGGTGGCCGCGAGCCTGTCACGAGTGATGACTGTTCCTGTGGCGCCGTCGTCGGGTCACGAGTGGTGCGCGAGCAGCGCGTCGAGCTGCGCGTGCGCGTGCGCGTGCGCGTGGTCGGAGGCGGCCTGCGCCTGCAGCGACGACACCACGTGCTGAGGGATGTTGATCTGCACCGGCACCTGCATGTTCGAGCTCGTCGGGACCTGTCGTGTTCGTCACTACTTTATTTACTTGCATCGTGAGTGAGATTATTAGAATGATATTCAACCATTGATACAAAGATCAAAGAACAAAGTTAAATTGAAACGCGTAACCCGCTTAGATATGCGTAGCGCCCTCTACTTTGCGCGGTCACTGCCGTAAAGTAGTGCGTTAAGATGTGAATATTAATGTGTTCACTCACATTGAGGTCGCTAAGGTTTAAAACTTTTCAAATAATGTAAACATCGCCACAAATACATAAGGAATAAATTTTAGTGTTAGGGTCATGGAGGGGTTAACTCGTTGGACCGGTAATCCAGAGGTAGGTACCGGGTTCGATCCCGCTCTCTTCCGCCAGGTTACGCGTTTCATTTTCTTTGTGCTATGGCGCAATGGCTCAATAAAAAATTGTGGCGTATCCACATGAAACAGAATGAGACATTACAATCATTACATGTTCCACAAATTTTGAAATATATTGCTTCTTTTATTTTGTTGACAAAAATCAATTTCAAAAACATAAGTCTCAAAGAAAAAAAAAGGTAAAGTAACAGAAAATGTGTCGAAGAGTGGTGAGAAAACAAATGCTATAATTTAAACCATGACTAAAATTCTGTCATGGTATTCGTTCAAATACTGCCTCGCCTAATATCACTTTGGTGTAACGTTGTTATAGCCTAGCAAGTTGCTTTTTAGCCCACGCCACACTGCGAGTTTTTAGTGGTACTCATTTATTTTACTGGCAACGACAAATTTTTGGCAAATAACCTTGTAAATCAGTGAATGTCACTGACGTAAACAAAGAAAAAACAGGCCTAAATATTCCGTGAATTTCGCAAGCAGGGAAGTAATTTTCGCATAATAAAGCCGGTGGTAAAACTCAAGTTTTTTACTATAGATTATTTATTTTAGAAGGAAGGATTCAGCATCATTCCAGTAAGATAAAATTAAATTTGGTTGACGACATACCGCTACTGACATTTTAATGCATATATATAACGATGTACAGTATTACCATATGAAAGAAAGCGTAGCTTGAAGGGCCACTATCCAAGGGCTAAACAGCAACTTGCTAGGCTATACAGATAATACGGATACCGGTAATATACGGATTTTACTACATTTCCAATGGAAAACTAACTAACCACAATATTTATCCAAAAAGTGCATCTTACAAGAAACAAAGTGCTTTCCATACCTAATCTAATAAGAATTATACTACTAGTGTATGTATACAATATAGTACAATAAATGCTTTTAGAGTTACTTTTTTAAAGTTAATAAATAACAACTACCGTAAAATATTGCAAATTACTTACATTTATACAACAAAAGCATATAGAAAATAGAAAGTAATAATGATAAACAAAAGAATACTACTTCATTCTACTAGCCCTCAGGATACATACGTGCCCTAACTTAACCGTGGCCCCGGTGATGTAGGCATCCCGAGGTTAGACCTGTCAAATTATGTAGCACATAGTACACCATCATTTATACAAGTAAATTGCTAAATTACAGCTAGTCGGCGGGTCGTATGCATTCTTATTTTTTCACAATAACCACAAAATAAAGTCAAATCAAATGCAGGGACGTACAGAAACTGAGGCTGTTGAGGCTGTCTGGCCATATTGGAACTCTGTAAAATGGATTAATCACATTCCTCAGCTTTAAATGCACTTTTTAGTGTTTCACAAAGACGCAGCCTGATTGGTTCAGTTTCTCCGCTTTAGGCACCCTCACCAGTTGCTCAGTTCAGATGCTGTAGTCTGAGTATTTTACGTTTTGTCTATGAAACTACTGCCGTGTTGAATCGCCCACGATGCAACACGGCAGTAGTTCTATAGACAAAACTGTTGGCTGTTAACCTTTCGGCCGCTTAGCTCTTCGACGGAAAACTGCGTCCCTGCCAAGCTGACAGTATATAGTATGACATTGTATAGCGGCAAATGACGTCGTGGCGCCTGGGGCACAGGTTTCCGTCGACGTGAGTTGCCGTCTTTGGCGCTCGAAAGGTGAAAGTTATGTAGTGTTGGCATACGCGTGGTACTCACGTGTATGGTGATCTCGGGCAGGATGGTGTTGAGGTTGTTGTGCGGCGCGGGCGCGGCGCTGTCGCCGCTCGCCTCGTCGCGCGCGCGCTTGCTCTCGTGCGAGCGCGTGTGCTTGCGCAGGTGGTCCTTGCGGTAGAAACCTGATAAATAACACAATATTATAGATAACCATAGCTCGGACTAATCATCGCTAAACAAGATTTAAGATAAAATTTAATGGAAATACTCACAAACTTTTGGCCAATTTTGGTGTACGTTTATAAATATAATTTGTATGGCCAAATTGGCCGAAAGTTTGTGAGTATTTACATTAGATTTTATCTTAATTCTTGTTTAGCGATGATTAGTCCGAGCTATGTAGATAACTCATTTTGGACACTACGAGCCTACTATAAATGCTCTTTCTAGACGTACCGGACGCGCCACGACTTTCGGTTGCGGCGAGCAGTTGAGATGCTATTTATTTAGTAATGAAACATAATGTAAGGTAACATCTAGATATGGCGATAATTGATCGAATGATAGTATCATATGAGCATGAGTGTGAGATAACTCACCCTTGCCGCACTCGGGGCAGACCTCGGTCTTGACGCCGGAGTGTATGACGGTGTGCAGGTTGAGGTGTTCGCGCCGCTTGAACCCCTTGCGACACACGCCGCACACGTACGGCCGCTCCGGATTATGCCCTAATTTGTGCCGCTCCAGATGCTCTTTTCGTTTCAAACTGCAACAACAAACGCACCTCATAAGCTACAAAGACTCGGTTTATTCAAAGTAAAATCCAACGCCTCGCCTCTGCATCGTCAAGACTCCTGCCACCCCATGAGGAAGCGCCTTTTGACAAGCAGGCGTAAAGGTACCTGTCCCTTGTCGCTACAAAGACTAGACAAGTGAGTGGACCGACCCGGCTCCGCAGATGCCGCAGATGAAGCGGCGCTCGATCTCGTGCACGGACAGATGCATCTCCAGCTGCTCCTTCTCCGGGTAGGCGAGCTGGCACTGCGGGCAGCAGAAGATGGGCGAGCCGTCGGCCGCGCTGGCGATCACCACCTGCCCGGGCTTCGGCCGCGCGGGCTTGGCCGCCTTCTTTTTGTACTTTTTCTTCTTCTTCGGCTGTATCCTGAGAGAGCCGTCTGGGAAAAAAAGTATAAAATGTAAGTATACAAAAGGAAATTTTGGCTGCCTATGAACGTGCGTGCGATCATCAAATCAAATCAAATCAAAATCATTTTATTCAAAATAGATCCATGTAGAATGCTTTTTGAAGGTCATTGCTATACATATACAATTCAAATCATTTTACAACTATGTCATAGATACCCTAAAATACTAAGTCATATTACTTCATGAGATTTACAATCAAAAATTGTTTAAAGAAACAACCTTAAATAATTAACACTAACACAATTATTATTAACATTAATTCTCCAACCATATGTGTTCGTCTGAAAAATAATCGTCTACTTTATAATAAGCTTTCTTCTTCAAGGTTTGCTTTACCGTAGTCTTGAATCTATTCTCATTCATATTTAGAATATGATCAGGTATTTTATTATAGCAGCGTGTACAGAGTCCCACAAATGACTTTTGGATCTTACTTAGTCTAGTTCTTATTCCTAACAGTTTATCCTTATTTCTAGTATTCCTATTATGAATGTCACATCTCCTTCGAAATAAAGTCAAGTTTTTTCTTACATGCATAATGTTTTCATAGATATATTGGCTAGGTACAGTCATTATATTAATTGTTTTAAATAATTCTCTTAGGGAGTCACGGGTTCTCATTCCATATATTGCACGAATCGCTCGTTTCTGTAATATGAAAATTGCGTCCACATCTGCAGCTCTGCCCCACAATAACAATCCATAGCACATGACACTGTGAAAGTAAGCAAAATAGACGAGTCTTGCAGTATCCTCATCGGTTAATGCCCTTATCTTTTTCACAGCATATACAGCCGAACTCAATTTTTTTGCGAGTATTGCAATGTGAGGGCCCCATTGCAGTTTAGAATCGACAGTTATACCCAGGAAGACCGTGTTTTCCACAATTTGCAAATCCTCCCCATTAATTTTCAAACCTTGTACACAATGTTTAATATTGGGAAGCTTAAAGTGTAGACATTTAGTTTTTTTAGAATTTAGTACTAAGTTATTTGCCGTAAACCACTCATGGACCCGTTGAAGAGCATCATTTATAATGCGTACATCCTGAGATCCTCTTTTGACTTTAAAAATTAACGACGTGTCATCTGCAAAGAGTATTATTTTGGATAGGTGTTCCGCCATGAATGGTAGATCATTAATATAAATTAGGAAGAGGATAGGACCTAGAATTGATCCTTGGGGAACACCTATTCTAACAAGAGACCCTGCCGATCTAGTTCCATTTACTAGTACACTCTGAACTCTATCTGACAAATACGATTTCAATAAGTCCAGAGACTTCCCTTTAATACCATAGTGATTTAGTTTGGTTAGCAGAGTCTGATGGTCAACACAATCAAAGGCCTTTGATAAATCACAAAATATGGCTATCGTATCTTTTTTTTCCTCCCAAGCTTCGAAGATATATTTTATCAAGTTTATTCCCGCGTCTGTAGTAGAACGGCCTTGTGTGAAACCGAATTGTTGTGGATGAAATAAATAATTGTTATTAAAATGCTTGAGAAGTTGTGTCATAATAATTTTCTCAAAAATTTTACTCAGTACTGGCAAAACAGAAATAGGCCTATAATTGCCTGGATCCTTGGTGTCGCCGGCTTTAAACAAGGGTATTACTTTGCTTTCCTTCATAAGGTCAGGAAATATGCCGTCGTCTACAGATTTATTAAATATTAATGCAAGGTAAGGTGCTAATGTGACTATTGCTGCAGTACAGACTTTTACTGACATTCCCCATAAATCTTCTGTACATTTGACTTTTAATTTTTCAAACATTTTTACAACTATTCCGGCATTAATATGTTCAAATGCAAAGTCTACTTTGCATCGATTAACATACTCGTTAAGCAAAGTTTTGGCTTTAGTTGGAGATGAATTTAGTGCTTCAGTGGTTCGGATTGGAATATTCGTAAAAAACGTTTCCAATTCTTGTGCTACTTCAGAATCAGTATTTATTACTCCATTGGGAGTACACAAAGTAAATTCGTTATTTGAAGTCCTAGATTTCCCCGTTTCCTTTTTTATGATATTCCAAATCGTTTTTATTTTATCATCAGCTCCTTTAATCTTATTACTAATAAAAGTTGCTTTTGCGGCCAAACATACTTTTTTAAATACTTTAGTTTCAGTTTCAGTTTCATTTATTAACCATACAGTAATATGTTCATTACATGGTAAGTCAGTATACATTTATAATTAACGATAACATTTCGTAATAATATTTAAAAAACATTAAATTCCAAAAATAAAAACAGTCATTACTTGTAAATCATTAATATCATTTTTTAATACATAGTGCCATGTCCTTGAACGATAGATATTCAGTAATAGAGTAGAAGGCATGATTTTGAAAGAACGCTTTTACTACGCGTTTAAAGGAGCAATGAGCCAAATCACAAATGTCTACCGGCAATTTATTAAAAAGTTTAATTTTTAGGAATATCCCCTGCTTTTGACATTTTTTTAAGCGTATTCTCGGAAGTACAAGCTTGTTCTTGTTCCTGGTGTTGTAATTATTACAATCAGAGCGTTTAATTAGTGTGTTTGCCTTTTTGTGAATTTCGAGCACCGAGTTGTAAATGAATAATGAAATGACCGTCATTATTTCAAGTTTCTCAAAATAACATCTGGCCGACGTGCGCTGGTTGATTCCGCACATGATTCTTATCGAGCGTTTTTGAAGAACCAATACTCGGTTTATTTCTGCAGCATTTCCCCAGATAGTTATGGCATAGGTGAGTAAACTCTGAACATAAGCATAATACACACTTTTTAATGTCCTAGGGTTAACTAAGGGCTTTAGTTTTAATAACGCGTAATTTGCAGTTGCTAACTTGTTACAGAGTTTGTCAATATGCCCGCTGTGTGATAGTCTACTATCAAGCTCATAGCCTAAAAAACAGGTGTTTTCTTTATACTCTATTTTGGAATCGTCGTTGTTTTTTCTCGATGAAACCTTATATTTGAGAAATGTACTTTTTTCCTTATTTAAGACTATGCCATTGCATTCGAACCATTTCATCAAAATGTCTGTTACATGGCTCAGACGTATTTCCATTTCCGATTGGTCTTTGTGTCTAACCCCTACATGTGTGTCATCTGCAAAGAGGCTGATCTGTGCCCACTCTGGTAAGTTTGATGGCAGGTCGTTGATATAGATCAGGAACAATACCGGGCCTAGAATGGATCCTTGTGGCACGCCTATATTATTTTTTTCTGGTGGTGATAAGGCATTATTGACTTCGACGACTTGCATCCGGTTTTCCATGTAACTCGTCATCATTCTGAGTGCGATGTCATCAAATCCATAGTGGCGCAGTTTAAGCAGGAGAATTTCGTGGCGTATGCAGTCAAACGCTTTCGACAGGTCACAGAACATGCTTGCGCATTTCTGTGACCCATCCAAAGACTCGAGTACGAAATCCACAACTGTTCTAATAGCCATAGCGGTGGATTTGTCCTTTCGGAAACCGTATTGGCTATGGGAAAATAGGTGATTCTGTTCGAAGAATTCGACTATTCTGGTCTAAAATAATTAGATTAGATTAGATTAATGGTTTAGAATAATTCCTAACATAGCCCGCAAAATTCTCAGTTTTAATTACATTTTTCAATTCATACAGTTCAAACATTTTCTCTCTGCTTTTAAGAATGCCTGGAGTAGCCCAATCACAGAACTTAAATCTATGTTTAGCTTTCATTACCTTCACTGGAAAATTAAGTTCAAACTCTATTTTTAATTTCGAGAAGATGTCATTGTAGAGATTATTACACGTCCAATTCACGCCTATTGCATCCTGATGTGGTAGTTGATGTTGTAATTTGTCATTAAATTTCTGTAAACGAGATTGAGTTATTGGACGCGTTTTAATCTCCACTTCAGCATTTAGATTATTGGCATTCGACTTAAGCGCTAGAATGATTTCTTGTCCATAATGGTCAGACCGCATAACATTGACTATTTTTTGTCCCGAAAATTCACAATTCACAAAAATGTTGTCTAAACATGAAGACGTGGTAGATGTCACTCTGGTAGGTTCATAAAATACATGTTTTAAGTGAAATGACCGGAACAGGTTTAATAGTTTATCACGCAACAAATTCGTATCGTCCATAATATCTACATTAAAGTCTCCGCAAATTAAAATTAATTTATTTGTTCTAAAAATTACTCTAAGCACGTCTTCCATGACTGATTCAAATTTACAAAAATATTGTCCATTGGGGGGCCTGTACACACTAACTATTATATGACTTTCAAGCTCTACACAAGCCAATTCAATTATTCGTTCCACCGACATTCCGGCTATATCACTACGCTGTTTAAATTTAATGTTATTACGTAATAAAATCAGTGAGCCACCATGAATAGCGGTTTGTCGGCAAAACGAACTGGCCGCACAGTAGTTTTCAAAGTTATGTGTGCTTATCTCATAATCTTTTTGCCAGTGTTCTGTTAAACAAACAATATCATATTGAAATTTGTCAAGACATAACTGTATTTCTAGAATCTTAGAGGCAAACCCTTGAATATTCTGATGAATTAATTTATAAGTACTTGGTTTCCCCTGTCTCACAGTAAGATCCCTAACACTACTTACGCTGGAAAAGGTCTGTCGGTGCCTAGGTTTATCAATAGAAACCTTGCCAATTTTCATCGCAGCCTTTTCCTTTGTCAATGTCCCTAATGTAAAAAAGTATTACTACAATTACGATTCAAATACACCATACACGGGTCAGACACGTTATATGCAATCAAACTAGCTACACGTCGTTTTTCCATTTTCGGCATGTGCATAGAATATTGTGTGAAAGTGAATTTTTTGATAAATTTGTTAATGTCAAATAATAAAAAAATATCTCGATATAAATACGTTGCATTGTATATAAATAAATTCATGTTATAAATACATTTATTGTGTTTCTCGCTCATATTCGAACAATACGGGAAAGTACACAATATAATTTTGCTTTTACATTCATTCTGTATCTGTAATAATTCTTGTATGCTACTGTCCAACGATTTCTTTGATACATTCGTATGATTTCCAACCATTATAACAACCGTGGTAAGTTCATCACAGTTAGCCGTTTTTATTTTATGAATGATTTTATCAAATGTAAGCCCCGGATAACACATGTTAATCGTGTTTTGCTGAAGGAGCACGTTTAACATTGGCCCAATTCCTATACCTATTTGATCAGAAAGGACGATGGTTTTTCTGCCATTTGTTGGCGGTGAAGGCGAAGACGACGATACTGATCTCGTTACAGGAGAGGAAGCTTGTATATGTGTCTCTCCATTAGAAGGACTATTGCCAGTGATCAACGATTGGGACCCAATTTCTTCTGAAGCCCGACTGGTGCGGAGACCATGCATTGCAGGAATGATAGAAGATGGCTCCGGTAACAGGGCAACGGGATCCTTGTTCTGTTGCTGCTGGCGGCGGCGTGCGGAGCGAGCACGATGAGCTCGCGCTCGACGTTTGGCTGCACTTGTTACATTGATCCGTGGCAACTTCCCACAGTTGACTACCTTTTTTGTTGAGCAAGTAGTGCCTTCATTTTCGTCTGCGACTTTAATCGGCAAATCCGTTTTCAGATGGTTCTCTAAGAACCATTCAGTCAATTCTCTGTTTTGTTGGCTCAATTGAGTGAGTTCTGCTGATGCGGTCGTGAGTTCTTGTATTTCTCCATATGCAGAGTTGAGTTTCTTTGCCATGTTATCCAACTCAACTTCCTGATTTAATATCTTAGCTTTGAATTCCAATAATTGTCTTTTCATATTGACGCATTTTTTGCTTAGGTTAAGTTTTTTAATCCGTGATTTATAATTAATAATTTTCTTTAGTCTATTTATAATATAACTTTTTGGTTGCCCTTTGCGACAATAATGGTGTGCATAGGGATTTTCCGTAACACCTATGCTAGTTGAACGCGTCGATAGTTCAGGGAATATAGACAGCTCTTCCGACAGTGACTTAGTATGGATCCATTCGTTTTCCTTGCTTTCTTTGTACTGTTTTAGGATTGTTATTTCATCCTGAGCCTCTGAGAGCTGTTGCTCAAGAAAACTGAGTTTCTCAAGAGCGGCCTCGTGTACAGATTGACATTCTTGAAAGCTATCTACGAATGTCTGTAATGAATCTCGTTGGGCTTGTGTCTCAGCTAGGTGGTCAGATAACTCAACGAGTTGCCGCTTTAAAGTGGAATTACGCGTCACAATGGATTTAATTTCTGTTTCATTATCATCACGTTCTGATAATAATCTGTCACACAGATCTTTTTGTTTCTTCAATTCATCTTGAGCCTTGCACAGGTTTTGTTCAAGTGCCATCCTGCGAGTAGTCATTTTCTTATTCTTTTTTATCTCCGTAGTCTTGTAATTAAAATACACTTATCTGTGTGTCTAGCTAATAGTATTCGAATTATAAATAAAATAATAAATAACTTTTGTTTCAGCTCAATTATAAAAGTGCGATGCCTTTTGGAACGACCCCTCGAACGATTGATTTCCGAACGCAACATAAGCCCAAATGTCACTCAGTATTGTAGATGTCTGTTTGGTCTGTGACAAATGTCAAATTCAGCTGTTAGTTACCGCTTATAGTTTTTAATTACTCTGCTCGTAAATCTGTTATTTCAAAATGTATCCTTGTGTGAGTGATGTTTTCAAAAGTGCCGTTATACTTGGAATGTATTTTGGAAGATATTTTACAAATGTAGCTCACCGAGATGTCCAAGGATTCGTCAGTATATCACTTATAACCTTATTGTAAGTTTTGCACTGTTTTATGGGCATTTCAAGCCTTTTACGTATTATTTCAATGTTAAACTAAGCACAGCTGATATAAACACGTCAGTTTGACAGCTCCCCCCGCCATCAACTGTCGGTGAATGGTGAGTAAAGTAAAATTTTGCATATAGATTTTCCATTTAAGAGGATTGACAAAAAACGCCGGTTAAGTGAGAGTGGAACTCGCGTACTGGCGGCTATAAAATGGCCGGACTTTTGGTTATTGTTCATGTCTTTTTCATGGCATTTTTTTTTTTGGAGTAGTAGGGCCTCGTGCAGGGTCCGTCCGGATTGTTACTACCGTCTTGCCTGCTAACCCACCGCCAAACAGCAATGTCCGCATTGTTGTGTTCCGGTGTGGGGGTAAGATAGCCGGTGAAATTACTAGCATAGAGGCATTCTATCTTCGTCCTCCGGGTAGGCAAGCACTTGTGACTCCTCTGGTGTTGCAGGTGTTTATGGGCGACGGTTATCGCTTTCCATCAGGCGATACGTTTGCTCGTTTGCCCCCTATGACATAAAAAAAAAAAAAAAAAAATGGCAGAACCTCACCTTCCTCGACGACGGCCTCGGCCACGGGCTCCTGGCCGTCCTCCGCCTCCGCCTCCGCGCCCGCCCCGTCCACGTGCATGGCCTCACTCTTCTTGTCCGCCGGGTTGATGCGCAGGAACTGCTGCAGCGACACGGGCAACGCCTGCTGTTGCTGGAATCAGTGTTGTTCACGTTAGACGACTGTGCCAGGCTCTTCTGCTAGATTTCGCCGTTACGTCTCTGACCCGGATTTTGTGATCAGGAAATCAAATGTTTCCCTGGTCCATCTATTCGGAATGTATACAGAATGGATAACACTGGATAAATTTATGATGCTTTCATTTGGATAAAAGTTAATTTCGGAAGATATTGACATATTTCAGGTTAAATAGCATTAACTGTCAAAATACACGACTTGGCGAATTTGGTATCAAAATAAAAAAATATATATGAAAAAAGGCGATACGTAATAATTATGATATATGAGGATTCCATTAGTAAATAAGACCATACGCTAGTATATTGTAGTACCTGAGGCTGGAACTGGTTGAGGTACTTGATGAGGTCCTGCTGGCTGCTGCTGATGTGCCACTGGATGTTTTCACTCGACTCCGTGCCTTGTGAGCTCTCCTACGGAAGGTACTACTTTAAGCAACTGTGCAAAAGGTTTTGTTTAGTACAATGATAAACTGCTACATGTAGCATTGCAACAATTAAAACCTCTCGCAGTGAAGGTGTAACGTAACCGACACGATAAAATACATTTCATCAAATCTTCCATTAAGATTGCATTAAGATTCCATTGAGATGCGCAACGATGCGTAAAGAGTCATGTGTTTGTTAGAAACCAATGGAATATAACTTCATTTACTTATCCTCGTTCAGCACAGCTAATTCTATTGGATAACATAAACACATCCCTCGCTGCGCATTCTCGCACATCTATGGTGGAAATGCTGCCTAAGACCGGATTTAACCAAACTTTTATTCGGAGAATAATGCTAACTCTTTGATAGTAATGTCAAACTATTTTGGGGTTTTGATATTACTATCAGAGAGTAAGCATTATTGGAATAGAAGTTTGGTTAAATGCAGTCTAAATGGGGTGAATATCGCACACCATTAATATGTATAAACTAATAGGGAATTATCATTAATGTATCATTTAATTTCTCACACTGGCTCGGAGCCGATTCAAAGGTAACGCGAAATAAGAACAGTGGGAACCAACAAGGAAACAAGACTCACATCCTCGTTGGAGTTGTCGTATTCGCCCTCGTCCTTGAAGACGCAATTCCAGGATGAAAGCATAAGGGATAGGATTACGATTAAATTCCGAAAATAATGTATCTGTTCCTTGCGCATATTCCTTATTATCGACGAGATTTTGCCAGTGTGTTGACACGTCCCAGTGGGCGTAGTAGAACGTGTCGTGTTACATTCCGTACCGGATACATAGTATTGCATTAGACGACACAGTGTTGCTTATGTTCTACTAAAAAGGCATGCAAACGAAATAAAACAATATTCAAATAATTGTTGTCTAGTTCAATTTGTTACGTCAGAAATAATTACTAAAACTCAGAATATTACAAGATTAACTTAAACAAAAAAAACCGGCCAAGAGCATGTCGGGCCACGCTCAGTGTAGGGTTCCGTAGTTGCTCATCCTTTTCAATAAACTGCTTTTTTAAGCCCGAGGTTTACGTTAAGAAAGATTTTAAGCTCTATAAAAAGGTCGTAAACACCCTAGAAACTGTAATCACTTATTACCTTCCGGAAGTCAACTTACGACCTTTTAAAGAAAAAATATGAAATTTGGCGATAACTCAAAAACGGCTTGACCGATTTTGTTCAATATAGTTTTCATTGAAAGTACTTATAAGGCTTCATTAACATGAATTTTTCCGATTTTTTTGACCCGTGGTTGAAAAGTTAGAGGGGGGGGACACATTTTTTTTTGTTTTTGGAGCGAATATTTACAAAACTGCTGACTTTATCAAAAAATAATGTTAGAAGACCCCTATTATTTTTACAAGACCTATTCAACGACACCCCACACACCAGTGTTGAAAAGAAAAAAAATCACCCCCACTTTAGGTGTTCGAGAGGTAACCGAAAAAAAATTTTTTTTTTAATTTTTGTTTTACCGTTCTATCGGCGTTATACATACACATACTCATACCAAATTTCAGCTTTCTAGTACTAATGATCACGGAGCTAAGCCGCGGACGGACGGACAGACGGACATGGCGAAACTATAAGGGTTCCTAGTTGACTACGGAACCCTAAAAAATTGGGCAAGTGCGAGCCCGACTCGCGCATGAAGGGTTCCGTACCTATACATATATATAATCTATAACAAGTTTGTTGTATGGGAGCCCTCTTAAATATTTATTTTATTTTATTTTTAGTATTTGTTGTTATAGCGGCAATAGAAATACGTCATCTGTGAAAATTTCAACTGTCTAGCTATCACTGTTGTTGAGATACAGCCTAGTGACAGACAGACGGACGGACGGACGGACGGACGGACAGCGAAGTCTCAGTAATAGGGTCCCGTTTTTACCCTTTGGGTACGGAACCCTAAAAAACTATAATCATAATAAGTTTTCCTACAACGATGATGCTACGTGAATATTATGCGAAATCATAACGACTAAATATTTGGGTCGTATGCAAAATAGACCTTCACAGATTAATAACATTTCCTCAATTATGCAATCAAACGTCGTCATAACGTGCGTTATAATATAATTACAACAGGCTTCGAAGGATCACGTTTCGGGCGGAACAGCTCGAGAGAACTGTAAAGGAATTTCATACAAAATGGAAAGCCTACACCGGGATTTTTTCATGGCGTTTGTGTTTATGAACAGGCTAAACAGCAGATTTATTAGTGGTGCATTATTTTATTTCATTGCGTTAATATGTTTGTGAAAAGCCCTATACATGCCTTAGCCGTGAAAAGGGCTTGCCGGCTTCGTATCACTATCCGGCCCCCGGAAAGCCCTTCGTACCCGGCGTCTGCAGTAATGTACTATTATGCAACAGCCACTCTGTCAGTGTACTCTTAAAACATTTTGAAGGTACAGGCAGATACGTTCACAGTACAGTCATGATAAGATAAGGTGTGCCGTGTGTGTTATGTACGGTTATTAAATCGTAATTACCTCATCGTTGGTGTTGTCGTCGCACTCCTCCTTGATGATGATGTTGGTGATGCCGGTGTTGTTGTTGTTGATGCTGGTGTTGTTGTTCAGCTTCGTCTCGTCCGGGCCGTTGATCACTATCTGCTGGTTCGGCGTTATGAACACCTGCAAATCAAAAAATAATAATTAGGTGTCGATTACTTTCATCAATGTATACAAAATATCAGAATAAATGCAATGAGAGCACTTACTGGCGGTATGGTTTGCTTATATCTTGGGTCATGACGACAACTAATTTAACTGAATTTATGAATAAAGCAGGCTAGTTTAATCCAGCTTAAGATCCCAATACACTACTTAATTTATAGCAACACAAGTGTCTACTAGGTAGTTTTCACTATAACACTGGCATTCAGACTTCAAACACAGATAATTCTGACTGAATGTCAAAGTATAAACCCAAAAGAACTGCATTTAAATCTGAGAAATGTGATTGCTTGGTAAATTTTACGCAGCTCTGTTCTAGTGGAGTCACTCTTATGCTTGGACCAGTTTACCCCTCGCGACAAAACTCCGATATATACGTTATAAACCCAAAAGAACTGCATTTAAATCTGAGAAATGTGATTGCTTGGTAAATTTTACGCAGCTCTGTTCTAATGTCAAAGTATAAACCCAAAAGAACTGCATTTAAATCTGAGAAATGTGATTGCTTGGTAAATTTTACGCAGCTCTGTTCTAGTGGAGTCACTCTTATGCTTGGACCAGTTTACCCCTCGCGACAAAACTCCGATATATAAAGTATAAACCCAAAAGAACTGCATTTAAATCTGAGAAATGTGATTGCTTGGTAAATTTTACGCAGCTCTGTTCTAGTGGAGTCACTCTTATGCTTGGACCAGTTTACCCCTCGCGACAAAACTCCGATATATACGTACATGGATGTCTGTGTTACCTGGTGCTGAATGCTGTGCTGTATCTGCTCCTTGTTGTCTTGCAGCTGCTGCTGGACAAGCTGCATCTCCTGCGGCATCGCGGCCAGCACCTGGAGACCTGGCGACAATAAGGATGACGTTGTTGTAACTTGTTACACGAGAGGCAATTTCTGTGAAATGGATTCCATCAGTGATATAACTAGGGTAGTGCTCGGGACGGTTATATAGTCTAGAGCAGAGATGGGCATTCATCGATTAATTTTTTTTAACGATTAATTAGTCGATTAAAAAAATAATTCATTCATTCAAAATTAATCGACAGTCTTCGATTAACGATTAACTAATCGTCATTTTTATCTATTAACTTTTGCCCATCTCTGGTCTAGAGATGTATATCGTATTTAACCGTTGCGTTAAAATTGGGTATGTCCCAGGAGTGAGGCGAGGCGGCCTATGTAGCCGAATCCCCCCGGCTTTCCCGCTTCAGAACAATTGAGCACAATTGTCTATTGCAACCGAAGAAATAAATAATGAGTGAAAGCTAAGCTAGCCCTGGGTTTCTCAGCTTCAGTGGAGGCGCACTCTTATAGTAGCTCACGCCGGGCTGAAGTTTCTGCTCTGCATGTCACAGGAGCCGCACGTTGCTAGCAGGTTGATATAAAAATAGGGTGTTGACAAAGTCGGGAGTATGCTCACCCTCGGGCAGCGTGTTGCCGAGCACCTGGATGCCGGCGTCGCCGTCCGGCGAGTACGCCACCGTCAGCACGGCGCCGCCTGCAAACACAACACAACACTACTTCACACATGCGACACTGACAATACCACACTCGTGTTTTAAGACCTCATTATATTGTAACAGTTGCATAAACTACTATTATCATGGGTGGGATTCGTTATCTAGTCAATTACAAAAAACAAAAAACATTTGTAGAAAACTAATTATTCAAAGGGATACTGGTATACATATTTTTAAGATATTTGGCTTTTTTTTTTTACTCTAAATGCGTTGTGCATTGTTACCAAAATAATTGCATTGACCACAGACTGAAAATGGTGTGAGCAATTGAGCATGCAGTACTAAGCTAATACAGGTGGATATAGTTGTTGTGGACAGGTAGACTTTAGACAGGAAATAGAAGTGCCTAAGCAATATTGCTATTCTAGTATAATACGACTTGGTAAGCCATCTATTCCATTTTAGTTATATATAGAGTTTTTTTCATATACAAAATTAAGTTATTTAAGGTATTATGTGAAATTACAATTTCTAATATAGAAAAATCCTTAACTTATGTTTAAATAGGTTTTGAATGAACATTTGCTATGCTTATATGGAACACATTACAATACCTTCGCAATACTATCAACATATCGCAAATGCCTGTATGGATGATTTATGACCAAAATCTGTAACCGTCCAACTAGCAGAGTCAAAGGACATAGTTGAATATTCTTACTATTGGTTGTTCTTTGTCCTCTCATCACATCGTAACGGCTGGACGAATTCTGATAAAATTTTGATACAGGGTAGCTAACATTAATTAGGATACTTTTTACCAGACTATGATGATGAAAAAACTTTTATGTGGACTAATTCTCTAGGGCTCTTTCAAGATTGTTTATAAATGACCCAAGCGAGCATGCTTACCAGACCGCTAAAGTGACAGTGATTAGTGAAATAGGAAATAAGGCTGGTCAGACTTACCAGCGCGTTAGCACTTACCTCTTAGAGCAACTGGGGGAAGCAAGGATACCTTGTTAGTGCTGACACCAATCACCAATACTGCCTCTCAACTCATGTGTACAACTTAGCATTTGTCTATGCCCCTACGTAATAACAAATAAGTTGAGAACACCGCTCACGTTTGGTCTTAGAAATGGCATAATAATCACATTCCATAGTAAACAATCCTAAACGCCCGAGTTAAATCTGTATTTTCAATATTCTTCTTTAATTATGTATTATTGCTCAAATTGTTTCCATTTGTGACTTACTTTGATATGAGCGTTTTGTATGTAAAGTAGGAAAACGCAACAGCCACTTATTTATGACTACAATGTGATTTATCAGGATTGATGAATACTGCTTTTAGGGTATGATTTTAAATTAACAGATATGGTAACATTAGTAAATGTATTTGCTAATAGTAGTAATTTGCCACTAAATATTTTTTTGATATTTCCCTTTACTTAGTTATAATCTATTTCACATAGCTTAGTGCGTGTGACATCTATCATCTCAAATAGTGGAATTTACTAAAATGTCCTGAGATGAGATAGCTGTCACGCACAAAGAAATATGAAACAGACTAGCATTATAGCAGCACTAAGTAGCACCTACTCGTAAAATATTACTAGAACAATTTAGTTTTTAACTTTGATGTGCAGCGCTCTTGTATGTTGGGTACACATGTGCTGAGAGGCCACACAGTGGCTGTACTCACTGAGGAACTGCGCCAGCAGGCTGTTGCTGTTACCTTGTTGAAAGCCCTGGATGGGGATCTGCATCTGGTACTTGGGCTGCTGCTGCTGCAGGAGGTTCGGGCTCAACACTTGGATCTGCACTGTTGGTTGAGGGTCGCCTGGAAAACGGAAATTACAAATTATTTTGTTGCATTGGTATAGATACCTAGTTAATCTTTCGAATTCCTAGCAGTGAACACTGAAGCCATAGCAAAATATAAAGAAACACTCTAAAATAAACAGGGATTCAAAAACTCTTGTAGCGATTTGCGAGATTCAGATCATTGAAATTTGGACGTGACTTCGTGGTTATATGACGATTGGGGCGGTCAAAAGGTCAACTAAATCTCACTTGCTCGATCAATCTATCAAGCACATGCTCAAGATAAGCAACGCTTCTGGTAAAAACTTTATTATGATTTGTGATACTGGCTTCTGTATTTTGTTTTGTGACCAATATTGTTCTTAACTATTAAGCAGATTGAAAATCATTAACTTTCATCTAGGAGTGAGAGAACCGTCCAAGGTTCTCATCATTTCACCGACTACAGCCGAACTAGCGCAACTTCCCACGTCTTCAATTGTCGCGCGACTCTTCACCCCACCCTACTCATATTGAAGAAAAACCGGCCAAATGCGAGTCTGACTCGCGCACTGAGGGTTGCGTACAAATACTTATCCTATCTTAACTGGCCAGGTTAAGGGGACGGGTAATGCGAAACTAGCGCCACTTAAGAATTTTTATTATATCTTCCAAACCAGATCAATTTTCAGTAATTGCAAGATATTAGGAGCTGGAAAAACACCTTTAGTGTTTATTAAATCATTATACACAATTTCTTGTTCTTTAGTTGTCTCTAAAAACTTGCCCTTGTGGCCGCTTTTGACGTGAACAAGTTTTGTAAGATAAACTACGGTGAACAAATTGTATATAGTGATTTAATAAATATTAAAGGTGTTTTGCTAGCTCCTAGACTTTAGCTATTTCTAAAAAATATCAGATTATGAAGGTATAAGAAAAAAATCGAAAGTGGCGCTAGTTTCGCATTACCCGTCGGCTTAAGTTTGCATCTGGTATCCATCCGCTCACATATTTATTTTATTCTGTTTTTTTAGTATTGTTGTTATAGCGGCAACAGAAATACATCATCTTTGAAAATTTGAACTGTCTAACTATCTTGGTTCATGAGATAGCCTGGTGACAGACGGATGGAGAGCGGAGTCTTAGTAATAGGGTCCCGTTTTTTACCTTTGGGTACGGAACCTTATAGAGTACTATGTTCAAGAATACTGACCAGGCTTAGCGCCGGGCAGGGCGATGGGCAGCGTGATGAGCTGCGGCGTGGCCTGCAGCGTGCCGGAGCCGTCCACGGCGCGCACGTACTGCACGCCTTCGCCGCCCATCATGCCCACCACCTAAAACACAGTCCACATCACTACTTAATACTACTGAACGGCTGAACGCCCTCTGATGCAATTCACTTTTATGACTTTCCTAGGTTCCATAAATGTGAAACACTTAAAGCGGTGGCATTGTATCTTCAATGCAATGTTATGTATGATCAACAGGGTACCCAGGGTTTACGGACCACAAATGATTTGAGACTAAGCTGAGAGTAGGTGTCAAATCATATGTGCTCTGAAAACTCCATTGTATAGTGATCACAGTAAATCGATAAGATTTATAAGATGTACTGCTGAATTCCACATATGACAATGGCTTATTTTTTTAAAGCATTTACAAGAGTTTTCTAGTTTAAGCCAATATCTATGACACCGCATTATATCTATTGGATCAAAAATTTTTGGTTACATCAAGACTTCAAAATATTTGCCACATATTTTGCTATAAAACATACTTGCTGAAGAGTGCTTCCGTTGTTGGAGACATTCTGCTGCAGCTTGTGGGCAACGGGCATCTGTCCCGTGGTGGTCACAAAATGTGTGCCGGCAGCATTCGCTGTCGAGAATGCTGTGAAATTCATCTCGGAGTCTTCGTCACTGGAATATAATTGCAAGAACAAGCTTTAGTTGACAATGATTTTAGATGTTTCCTAAATATTTATGTGGATATTATCTTCGTGACTGTAGTTAACATGATTTGTGTAGATTGCAGATTTTTTTTAGAGAATGTGTATATGTATGTATATAAGAAACCTTCGACATATTCAAGTTGGTTAAAATTCTTTGTTACAGTAATAATTTAATGAATGTATTGATACTCTTGTTGTTATACTCGACTGTTGATATACTTGGGTGCTTGCACTAGGACAAAAATATGTTAATATTGCTAGATAAACTGAAATGAATGAGACCTCGTACATTGCTAACATCTATTAGTAATTGACAAATAATTACATGGAAAACCGAGCTTAGTGCGGCTTGCTAACTACAATCAAAAGAAGAAATAAGAAGGTACTCGTCAGTGAGTCACCTGCTGTGTTATTTGGACAGGGGAAATCATTTTAAACATCCAATACAGTATCAAGTCTTAGAACAGTTTTGTGTTAAAATCTTATATGTGAGGATCCCAGATGTAGTAGTAGGAGTGATTTTCATTATGTGTGGCTGAAAGTATCCGAATTTATTATTAAAGTCATGTTCTGAATATCAATCCATAGGTAAACAGTAGAAGTTCATAGTTGAATGTTTTTATGAAAGTGAACAGGTATATGTGCATGCATCATGCATGCATATGTAATATACAAGTGAAAGCAGGAAATGTACATATTTATCTAGACCTCAAGTCTTCAGTTTTGTATGTATTTATTCAAAAGTAATACAACATCACAACTGGACTAGTAGTAAACCTATACTTGTCATGTAGAAATTCAAGGAAATCATCTTGTTTTAGTAGTGTCACTACAATCTAGGATAATCTTAATAAAGGAATACCAAGAGGCATCTTCTCTGGTGGGCAATTTCTGCATGTCACACATGTCGCCTTCGCCGCGGCGCGGGAAAGAAGCACGTCCCACTTAACTCATTCACGGTCCCCACGTCCCACTATCCCATCCCACCACTGGGGCGCACTGGACTCGGGACTGGTATGGTAGGGCTACGGCATACCACTACCGGCCACCAAACGCGACACTACACTAAAATTAATTCACAGAGCGAATGGCTACGAACAAGAAAGTGGGTTAAAGAAAGTTTAGTAGACAGGCGAGTTGGCTATACGCGGTGCAGTCTCAGACTGTGTGCGTGTGTCTAACGTGATACTCAGTCACTTTCTCTTTGCTGTACTTTCACAAGACATACAAGGTGTGGCTCTGGTTCAGTGAGTGCAAACCTGCTCGTTGGGTAACTCCACGCTAATATTAGTTTCACGCAAGTAATGTGCATTTTTCGTTGTAATTTCTTTGCAGTGAAGGCGTAAACAAAGTAACTCGTGTAAGCGCTGAACAAAAACTTATTTAAAAACTTTGTGGAAAGTTTATGAGGTCGCACGAACCTACATGGCGATGTCATTGACCTGGATATGATTTTACAGTTAGTTTGCAAAGTACCCGGAGGCACGCGAATGGTCCTTCATAAGTTAGTATGTGTAAGTATAGATTTGTAAACAAAACAAGCTTGATGCTTCGTGATAAAAACAAGTTACAATGTAATTTATGATTTTATAGAATTAAATGTAATGCAGCTGCTGGGAGACAAAGGACTTGAAACTAAAATGGCCGTTCTTAGAATTTTAGTTACGCAATTAACGATTACATAGTACTAAGATTTAATTAAAGTTTCCATCTTGAGCGGGTGCGGACAGCGAGCGAAAGGTGATTCACCCCTTCCGTCTCCGCCGGGCGAGTGCCCACCACGCACGCGACGCATCCCCACCAAGGTGCGGGATCCCCTCCATGTACCTCCGAACACCAAATCACTCCCGCTCCCGACTCCTTCCTCAACCGCCAGGAAATCGCTAGAGGAGGGGTTGCTCCGTGCGGCACTCTCTTGACGGCACTCTCGCGGCCACGCGCCTCGACTAACGGTACAACTCGGTCGGTACCGCTTGCCACAACACGATTCAGAAAATAAGGTCACGGATATTCACACGTAATAAACAAACTTCAAAATAAACACTTACCTCCAGTAATTGTGGCGTATACAATAAAGCTTTTATTTATAAGCCTCTGTTAGGTTTTAATTTATTTATTTCATTTAGCAAGTGTATGTAAACAGCATCGTTTCCTTTCTCTCAATCGAGTTGAAGTACGTCCGCCATTACTGTTATTCAGATTAGAGAATTTACCGCCAGATGGCGCATCAAGTTCTCTAACGTGATTGGTCAAATTGTCAAGATCGCAAAGGCGTTTTTAAATAGTTGTACAATCAAATGATCTGATTTTTCTATTCGATCCACAAAATCTTGACAACTGGAACAGTGATGCTATGTCAATAGGGTGTTTTTAGGGGGTTAAACCATTTAGTGATTGTGGAATGACGTCATGCCACACAATAAAACTGGAAATTTTCTCTCAAATAACATTAAAGGTTTAATCGATTAATATTAAATAAAGTAACATACAAACTATGGCATGCATGACAATAAATACACACAAAAACACAACCACTAAAACGGGTACTGTTGCCCTGATCTTAGTGTTCTTTCTAAATGTAATTCGAATAACAGTTTGTTTTCATAGTAGTAAGTGCTCTGAGCAGAAGTTATTCCTGGATCATAGCTAGGTCTTTCAGAATCTGAAGATGAACTAGGCGATGAGATTCCATTTTCATGGCTTATGTTGTTGACCATGTTTGTTTCTTGCGCCTGGGAACCACTAGTACTCGCAAGGTTATTGTTTATATGTAAGTTATTAATTCTCTTCGATAGAGGCATAAATTCGCACGTGTCATCTTCCCTGGATCTTTTTCTGAAAAGAGACATTCCATTCCTGTAAATATACGGTATCCATACGCTAAAATAACGACATTCATCCATGTTATTGTTTTATTCTTACCTATTTTCTGTCATAGTTCTGAATACATAATTTCCATTGTTTACTCCAATACATGTGTTCCAGTTAAAGGATGAACTCTTTCCAAAAGTCATCGGCTCTCAAACGGTCTGCAAGTAAATAAAACAGCTGATTTCAATAACGTACACTATCTTTTATGACAAATGCCTCGCTTTGCAGCTGTTTTTTTTTTAAATTGCAACAACTGCGCCATGCTTGTTCTGACCGCTTTACACACACACAACATGCAGCATGAAAATATTATTTTTGTCAGATTTGTTTTTCTTACTTTTAACGGATAGAACTTAAAAAAAAAAAAACACATAATCCGGATACTCAAAATAATATTATTTGTAAGACTAATTAATTTGTGAATTAGTCTGTAAGCCGGTGGTAAGCCGGCATCGTGTGTAAGCCCATCATTACATTAAAACGGAAAAGAACCAATAGATGTCGCTGCAACCTGCGAGGCCATAAAGCTTCAACATCAACATAATGACAACGTGTTTGGAACAAATGTATAGATGGCGTTGCATGACGGATTCATTAAATAATCTAAATAACGGTTTTATTTATAGATAGAACTTTAGATAACAATGATGTGATAATGATAATTGACAACTATTACAATTTTTTATTTTATTTTGCCATTTCATTAAGTAATTTTATTATTCCTATGTTAAGTATCACGTCACATTGCTACCCCGTTTTTACGTGAAAATTATTCTAAGGGTGAAACACGCGAAAACTCAGTCACAGTATAACGGCCTTATCACACTTGCGATTTGCGAGCGACTTTTGTATGAAGGCGATCACGCAGCGAGCTCGCCGCGTCGCTTATTTGTATAGAAAACTCGCTCGCAAATCGCAAGTGTGATAAGGCTCTAAGTGACTCAGTGCTGCGCATCTCAGTGGTTCCCAAACATTTCACTTTGCAGCCTAGGCTAGGTAGCTAGGTACAAGGCGTAACAAGGCAGAAATGGTCTAGTACCCGTACCAAAAATCTGTTAATAGTGTTTCACACGCCAAAAGTCAAAACATTGGATGACAAAAAATGTGTTTTCAGTGTGAATAAGTGTGTTGGAGCAACTTCGAACTCTCCAGCTCTAGCCTATTACAGCTCAAGTGAATCAAGAGATTAAATAAGTAACCTATTAAATTCAATCAACCAAATACGGCTAAGAACAATCTCGACAGACAGACAAGGCTTTCTATTAAAAAAACCGCATTCAAATCGGTCCAGCTGCGAATGCCACAGACAGACACACATGTTAAACTTAATATTGTAAACAATCTTTTTAGTCGGAGGTTAATAAAATAGGCGTACAATCGTTGACGACAATCAGATTTGCCTAGGATAATGAAATCTAATAACTATATTCATGGGACCTTTCTTCTCGATAAAAATATTAAACAATAATAAGTAGGTAGGCCTACTTATGTATAATTGTATCTAAAAATGTCAAAGGGCTTTTGTTGTGGCATGACTGCAAGGCAAGGGCTGTGAATGTAATAGATACGTAATAATATAGCTATATATAACACAAGCAAGCTATTACAATTAGATAAACAGTAAAAGTCATGAGAATAATTTCCAGGTAAAAAGCTTACAAACATTATTACGCAAAGCATTTAAAGTTTCGGATACCACATTAAGCCTTTTGGGAAATAGGCTACAATAGTAAGTATTTTATCGTATGGTGTAATCTTATCGTATCGTACAGTGACGTAATTATAATTATGTATGTGTATACGTAATTTTATTATAGAAAGCGTTTTAAATCGAGCATGGTAACCCGACCTACGTATAAGGAATTTAAATTTCGAACAGCGATTATAAAATGTTCGTTACGCCAGCAGGGCCTTGTAAAAAGTTTGGCGGAGTGAGTGTTCCAAAAATGTTAAAGTCGTTTCGAACCAAACATGTTGATGTAAGGCGGCTGTTGTTTTTTTTATGGTCAACGAGAGCGATCACGAGGCAATCGGCGTTTTGTGTTTGCTATAGATGTGTTTATTCGGTGTAGCGGGCTATTGATAACTGTCGTGACCGCGTGATGTTTGGGGAGAAGGTATTGATTTTTATACTTACTAGTCTTTTTTAGATTCATAAATAGCTTTAAGCATTTGGCCGCCGTAGTTTTGTCTGAGAATGGTACATATACTCATATTTTGTTTACCCCTCCTTTAAAACGGCCTACTGCATAGAACAGTCAGCAGCTCATGCCACCCAGAATGACAAACTCATAAGTTTTATACAAGCAGCCATTTCTGGACATGCTACTCGTGTGTATTTTCAACACATGTTTGCACAGCTAGTTGTGCTGCTGACTTTAAGGCTCAGTTTCATTGTTGGTCGATGAGACCGCACGCGGGGTGAGGGAGATTTCCATACCACATGCCATAACGCCCGAATTTACGTTTCACTGGTCGTGAATCCTGTCTGTGGGGCAGTGAATTTAAACCAATGCATGTTGGCTAACCCTACCTAACCCCTAAGAGTTGGAGACCTCGGACCAGCAAGCGCAACGTAGGACGTCCACCTACAGGATGGACAGATGACCTTATAAAGGTCACCGGAAGGCGCTGGATGCAGGTCGCTTCCAACCGGTATATATGGAAGTCCAAAGGGGAGGCCTATGTTCAGCAGTGGACGTCCTATGGCTGAGATGATGATGATGATGATGATGATGATGTTTGCTAACAAGTTAACAACCCATTATCAAAAGAAAAAAAACTGTATGTTTGAAAAATGGCGTGACTGTATCCAAACTGCAAATCTACTGCACAGTTCGCTGACTGACTGACTGCACTATATACTGCCCTCGCACTGCAATTTTGCAGCCGGGTTGCAGTCCAAATGTTGTCCGTCCGTTGCGCTCATAAAATATCTGAACTTGACTCTCATTGTCAGGGCGTTAGATTAGAATGCGTGCCTGCGTGTTCATACGGCGTCTTCTGTGTAATACCTACCCAGTTTTAAAGAGTGCTTCTAGTAGGTTCAGACTAGGTTTATTTGTGAGCCATTCGTTCGCTCACCTGATGGTGATTGCACATAGCTAAATTGCTGGATAAACTAAATCATCAAACACGCTTTCGCAAAGTAGTGAGGATAAATTGGGTCGATTCAAAATAAACTACATATAATCAATTACACTATAATAAATATTGAATGACAAATTCACTGGCATAACATTCACTAATTTAAATGTGGAAAGTAAAAGGGCGGCTGTACTTATTAAGGCGGGTGCGTAACGATGGCTATAACAACTTTTGATATAATTTCAGTCGGTATAACGCTCATTTGATATAATTATTGAATGATATAACAACACTTAATATATCAACATTTGATATAATTATTGTTTCATATACTGATCATTTTATCGAATAACATTTAATATAACATTCTTTAAGTATAATGCATATTTCGACTAATGAATTTATGGTATAACGTTTAATTTATCTAACGTTCAAATGGCATAACGTATAGGGTATAGAGAAATAGGGGGGCGGGGGGCGGAGCCCCCACAGGGGGGCACAGGGGCGTAAAAAAAAACAAACCAAAAGTTCACTTAGAAACGTAGGTTAGGTTAGGTTAGGATAGAAAAAAAAAAAAAGTGAACTGCATCCCCCTAGAAAACAGACTGCTACCAGAAAAATAGGTTAGGTACGAGCACTACACAAATGTTGTTATACCAAATGAACATTATACCATATGAAATTATACCAAATGTTGTTATACCAAATGAACATTACACCATATGAAATTATACCATATGAAATTTTACCATATGAAATTATACTATATAAAATTATACCAAATGTTGTTATACCAAATGAACATTATACCATATGATGGTTATAGGAAATAAGTGTTATACCAAATGATAAGTATACGAAATAAAAATAGATATTTTGAAATTAGACCAAACGTTTATTATATCAAATGAGTCATTATACCATATGAAATTATATCAAATGTTGTTATATCAAACATACTTATACCATTTATTTTTATATCGATCATTACACACCCTATTAAGGCACCTACCTACTCAATGAGCCCAATGAATATTAAAATATCATGGCGGAGCAATAAAATTCCCCAATAAACATATTTCTGCACCTACATTTATAAAAGTGACTTCTCAAACTAAGGGCGCTTTTAATTACAAGCCAAGAATTATAATTATACCAAGACTCATTAAGCCCGTTACTAAGGCAATTGAACCGAATTTCGTTCATATTCACCGTTCTTTAATTACTCTAGGAATGTGTGCAATAGGTGCAGCCAATTAAGTTGCAAGAACTGTCTGAAATCGGATGTTTAACTCGATGCTAATGCAGAGAGAGTCAACAGATATCAAATTAACGATATGCCGTTATGGAGCCGTTCGGATGCTGTCCGCGGGTCACATAATATTGCAAATAGCTTCTTAGAGCTGTATCGTACTTATTTATATGCTGAGTGCATTTATACATTTATGACCGTTGATGAATTTTATTGCAGAATACAAGATTAGTGCACATGGCGGATAACGTAGGGGTTGTTTCAAAGCATTTTCAGCTCGCGGCGATCTTACAAGTTTAATATTTTGCCTCGGCTCGTAGCCTGAAAAGGGTGCCACTCTTAGTTTCCGAGTATCAAGAGCCTAGTGGTGCCATTTTTTATGTTTCCACACACAATTTGAGATCCCTTCTCGACCAGCACATGGCCAAAACTAAAATTATAGTTGATGCAAGATCATTGAAGCCCGTTATTTCAAATAAAATGTAATTTTTATAAATTATGAAAATTATACAAATGATCTATCAAAACATATACATTTTTACATATAGTCAGTGAAATTCACTATTATAATGTTACTATATCTGGGGGATAAGAGGTAAAGCCTATGACTGGGTGGAAAGTTACTTGAGAGATAGAAAGCAGTGTATTGAAATTACCAAACTTGTCCGAGATAGTAATAACTGTCTGACCAGAGAAATATTTAGATCAAATTTTCTGATCAATGGAACTGGTGTTCCTCAAGGCAGCATTCTTGGACCATTGCTATTTATACTCGCTATTAATGACTTCCCACATTTTATTAAACAAGATTGCATTATCTTCGCCGATGATACTACCCTGATAGTAAAAGGCGACCATAAAGATCAGAATAAGCTTGAGATAAATGCTAATAAAACGTTATCGGACGCCATTGCCTGGTTGAAAAGCAACAATCTTAAAATTAATATTGAAAAGACAAGGGCTATGCAATTTGGTCACTATAATGCTAATTTCCAGCCCTTAGAAATAGGTTATGACAATTCAAAAGTAGATTCAGTTGACATCGTTACATTTTTAGGCTTAGATATTGACAACAATTTAAATTGGAAACACCATGTGGACCACGTATGTAAAAAACTGGATCGGTTCGTGTTTGCCCTGAAGCGACTGAGACAGACGGTATCAGTCGAAGCAGCGCTCACGGCATATCATGGCTACGTGGCATCAGTACTAAGTTACGGGTTGCTAGTGTGGGGCAACTCCGTAGACATTGAGAGAGCCTTCAGACTCCAAAAAAGGTGTGTTCGTGCTTTGGATAATGCTTGGTTCCTGGAGAGCTGTAAACCTTTATTTAAAAAATTCAATATACTCCCACTTCCGTGTCTATACATAAAAGCCGCTTGTCTACTAGTTAAGGATAATCCACAGTATTTTAGTCATCGTTCAGAGACCAGTAAAAGACATCAAAGAGCTCAGTACCGAAACCTAATATATCAGCCTCCTTGTCACACGTCCATGTACAAGAAGAATTGCTACAACATGTGTATTCTTCTATATAATAATTTGCCAGATGACATTAAAATAGAAAATAAAATTGTGTTTCGACGTAAATTGTCTAAATGGCTTCAAGATAATTGTTTTTATAGCATTAAGGAATATTTGAAATAATTGAACTGTATATGTATTATTTATATTCTAGATTTGGAAGATCCTGATGTTTTTGTTTTATATTACATTTTAATAATGTTAAATAATTTGCACACCTGCATGCAGGTTGAATTCGCATGTACATTTATTGTAGCCTTAAGATCTTGTAACCGTATTCTTGCAAATAAATATAATTTGAATTTGAATTTGAGATGCCTCCATCTCTGCACAGAACTTACATAATCTCTTATCGTGATGTGCCTAATATGTTGAAGTTACACTCGGGAGTAAATATTTACTAAGACGTCAACTAAAATGGAGGCATGCAGTTTTTATAACCGGGGAAATATGAAATTATATATATGATGATGTCGTCAAGAATGTCTTTATCATGACCTCTGCCGTATCCGACTTACCTAATGGGCAACTTGTTGTATAATAATTAGTAATAATTAAGTATGTGATGCTTGTACAATTGTTCTACAATAAATAAACCAATATAATTGCAAATCAACGTTGTTGTATTTGCTAAACGACGTTGACAATTTTAGAGGGCTTGCGGCGTATCGTTCATTGCATTCGATTCGACAACTGCAGGTGACTGCAGGGAAGCATATTAAACTTGCGGTGATGAACACATTCACTGATTAGGTACTTTGCGTCAACAAATGATAATATCAAATGCACCAGAAAAGTACTTAACATTATCAGGTACCAATCTAGAATTTGAATACATACCTATAGTAAAAATACTATCGGAGAAATGATGTAATGTTTGAAAATTATTTTTCTACCACTTGATGGTATCTCTCACTCCTTTTTAATAAAACCAAGAGATTTATCTTAGTTCTCAGTCCTTCCCATATTTAGCTTTATTTAGCATTGTGGAAGCTGCGTTCCACAACAGTGGTTGTGACCATTATTGCAAGGTGTTACCTTTTAAGCCAAGCAAGGTTTTTTCCTCGAGTTTTTCTTGTGCATAGGTCATCCGGTTCATGTGTACCAAATTAAGGATAAGCAGACAGCATGTTATTTTCCTTTTGTTTTGGCTCTCTAGGTCTAACCCTTTTTCAATTAGCTTGCTAATCAAATAAACCGATACTGCTTACTAACGAAATCTTGTCCTTGGATATACATAAATATTCGAGCGTCTACTGAAGTGTTTTGACTGGGATGTCGTTTGAAATCAAGTAGCATGTTCGCCGAGCGCATCGGCACGCGAACTCTTATCCGCTCTGCTGCAACCGGGAGGAATTCGCACCATATAAGGTGATAGCACACGCCGACCCGCGCCAGCAACCATTGTCAATAGAAAAGAGGGCGTGGGAACCTACCTAGCGTGACCCATATTTCACAGTGTCATTACAATTGCCTATAAACTCAATAGATCCATCCAAACATGGACTAATTTAATGGACAGCGCTCGAGGTAAATAAGCCCAATCTATGTGAATATACGACGCAATTCCGAACAAATTAGGGCACGTTGAACGAACCTCAAAGCAAAAGCTTCAGTATTAAAGCCAATTATGGCGAGCAGGAAACTTCGTCCCATTGGTATGTAAAACGCGCCACGGACCGTCCAAAAATTCGATCGCTCGTTTTTCGTGTTAATTAGCGCAGAAATATGGAGATGGGTGTCTAGTTACTTTCGTATCGGACTTCGGAGCTGTTCACATACAGTTCTTAATACTTTCTCTATTCATATATAGTCTCGTCACTTTCACGAGGCGAGTCAGGTCTTCTTTAATGAGAACCGCGTGATTGTTCGCAAAGTCGGGTAATTGAATGTAACGTGGCATTGTTGTTGGTTGTGTAAAGGCGTTGGAAAAACTGTAACATTACTGGCACGGATTCTGCGCACGCGGCGCAATTAATGATAAAGGAAAGCGTGCACCGGATAGCTGAAGAGAAGCGCGTTATTGCCGATACTTGACGAGAATATTGAATGAAATCTACTGATTTACTCGCGTATTAATTACAAATTCGCCTTTAAAAATATATTCACTTCATTATATGAGTTGTACAACTTTGTTGTGGTATCGGTGTAGTATAAAGTTGGTTCTCAATCTCAATGAATAATAATAACATCAGATCACACTACCCGTCCGATGAATAGATTTAGTGGGAAGGGAGATTTCATGTTTGAATGAAAAAATAAGGTCTATCTTATCATGAGGATGGAAATAAAACGAAGCCTTTGTCACTTGAATATCAAAATTTATCTAGAACACTGTCCTCTTAAGTTGCGTGAAAGAAATAGCGTGGTTTCAAGTCGTGCAGCGTTGCACTTGAAATATAGTCAATGCTAACAGATGCCTACCGACCCATTGCCCCAAATAACGAAACACGCAAAACTTCAATTACTTTATTGTATTGCATGTCCAACTACAATACTACGACGAGTAAGATGTCTGTACTTGTATAATTTTATGAATTCCAAAGCATAATATGAATATAGTAACCACTTGGATAACCCGTCCCGAAACTGCATAAATGTCCTTTCCAACATAATTAAACCTTAAATAAGACAATCTATGAAAAAAAGTAGGTAAGTACTCCTAATAAATTATAATCCTCACACTGGCACCGCCGAAATGCCCAAGTGCTCTGTTATAAATACCTAACTGATAACTATATTAGTGTAGGCAATGAAAAATATTCATAAATACGCGTGACTCAATTAAGCATGAGTCATTATTACGATTGAATGATAGTAATTATGAGTTATTTGTTTACTTTGTATCAGCGATCATATCATTATCAACGGCTTTATTTTGAATCCTGTTTGCAGCTGGAGCGATGACGGTTATTGTCTTGACTTGATGATGTAATGCTGACGTGCCGTGATAATAGATGGGTAACGTCCGAAATTTAAACAAGGTCCGACAGTCGGATCAAGGTCAATAATGCTAGGATTAAGTATTTATTAGGTTAAGTTATTGCTTATCCTATGCCAGGATGTTATTCATCTATACATATAAAAGATTTTTTTATTTTATTTACATAGGTATATATAAAATCTAGCCCTAATTTTAACAGCCTTTATCAGGCATCAATAACTAACAGTATAGTGAAATCAGGTATTAATGGAATAGTTTGAATGTTTCTCATTAAATTGGTAAGTAATATAATATATATTGCCTATGGAATGTCGGTCGTAGAATATTGTACATTTCACGAAGAGTTTTACCGGTGTGACGCACACCTATTAACTGGTAACCTATCTCAAACACTAAAAACCATTGACCGAATTTCATTTGCCCGAAAACTATTCGAATTATTATCGTTTCTCCGATGACAGGATTCGTACATTTTTCTTTTCACCATTTTACATTTAGTAAAAGTATCGTTTGTCCGAAAAACTTTTCCCGTCACATTCACTTGCCCTATGAGTTGTTACGTATTTTTTTTCGTAGCCCATTTTTCATTTACCCTATGATACTTTTGGCACTGCATACATTTGAACAAATTTTCAGTTCACCTTTTAGCTTTTCCCGCCCCATTCACTTGCCATCTGAATTGCGACGTCTTTTGTTTAATACCCATTTTTTTCATTTATCCAAATTTTCAGTTCACCTTTTAACTTTTCCCGCCCCATTCACTTGCCATCTGAATTGAGACGTCTTTTGTTTATTACCCATTTTTTCATTTACCCAATGATATTTTCGGCATTACATAAGAACTGCGACCACAACAACGGCCCGCGAGCCGAACGAGCGAAGCTACCGTGCTGCGACAGCAGCCGACAAACCGCCAAAACCGACCTGGTTGGGTTAGGTTAGGTTAGAACTGTGACCACAACAGCCCGCGAGCTGAGCGAGCGAAGCTACCGTGCTGCGGCAGCAGCCGACAAACCGCCAAAACCGACCTGGTTGGATTAGGTTAGGTTAGAACTGTGACCACAACAGCGCGCGAGCCGAGCGAGCGAAGCTACCGTGCTGAGGCAGCAGCCGACAAACCGCCAAAACCGACCTGGTTGGGTTAGGTTAGGTTAGAACTGTGACCACAACAGCCCGCGAGCTGAGCGAGCGAAGCTACCGTGCTGCGGCAGCAGCCGACAAACCGCCAAAACCGACCTGGTTGGGTTAGGTTAGGTTAAAACTGCGACCACAACAGCCCGCGAGCCGAGCAAGCGAAGCTACTGTGCTGCGGCAGCAGCCGACAAACTGCCAAAACCGACCTGGTTGGGTTAGGTTAGGTTAGAACTTTTGGATTATAATTTGACAAATTGTTGAAAAAGGATACAATAATATGACTAAAATTAAAAAGTCCACTTGAAAACAGTCGAGTAGTTAATAAACCGAATCTTTACATCGGACAAATGAAATCAAAGTCATACAAAAAAAATCGAGTAGTTAATAAACCGAAACGTTACATCGGAAAACTGATATTACGGACAAATGAGATTTAGGGAAACGTGTCATTAGTCGAGTGAATAAAAATCCTAAACAATTAATGCCCAATCGTAAATTATCGAATTGAATTTTCGGACAAATGAAAAAAAGTTAAAATGATATTTGTCGAATAGTTTTTGTCGAAATTAAATTCGGACTAACGTTTTTAGTGTTTCAGATAGGTAACCCTAATAACTATTATACGTTAACGTTAGACATAAACAAATTTAATTTAAAAATTACTTGGCTCCAAAAGTTCATGAAAAATAATATCTAGCTAGTTGTACCTATACAGCTATTAATTAATGGACGCCATATGCAAACTTCAAACTTAATAGTGCAAGAGCGTTGGTAAGTCAAAATGAGATCAAATGTTTAATTAACCTCTCCGCAGAAACTTATTCGGTAGCGTAATCGATCATGAAGTCACCATCCATATCGCGTCATAGGCACATAAACTTATAACATTGTAACGTCCGCCAGCCTTACGGGCACTCTAGGCACTGTGATTTGAATTTAAATCCTAACGGAACGTGCCGAACGCAGAGGCCAAAGACAGCGCCATTTGCAATTCAGTGAGTCCTCGTTGAATTTCGCGCGAGTTTTTATTTTTTTTACATTGACCGATGAACCGGTTGTGCGCAACTTTTTTATTTAGTTTTAAACTGAATGCGCCCTTTTGCGTGGGCAGCTCGTCTCGTTCTCGTACGTATCAGTTGTAAATGTTTAGACGATTAGGTCACTTACTATAGAAAATTCCGAATGAATTAGGTACGTGTAAATTAAATAAATTCTAAGTAGGTAAGGTTTAGTCACACATAACCCTCAATCTCATCAATTTTGTTGATCAAGCTGCGTTCTGGATCGGGACACTTGTTTCGTAAAGCCCACGACATTTCTTCGTATTTGGACAATGCCAAATTGAGTTTTTTACAAGGCGACATGATTTCGTTATTCGTTTTCTGTTTACTCAATGGCTTAGGCTGATTTGAGGACGTTGGACGATGTAATAGAATAAAGTAGCAAGTAGGAACCTGTACCTACAATCCAAATGCAATAAGTTTTTTTTTTTAAAAAAAGCAGGTATCTGTTTATTGGGCTTTAAACTAACGTCTTTATACATAGTTACAAATCGTCGGTGCCGGTAAAAAAACCTTACGTCGGTACCTACTTACTTTCACATAAAAAAAATATGATTCAATCCTCCATATAAAAACCGGCCAAGAGCATGTCGGGCCAGGCGGGGCGCACTCCGCGATTAACGTTTCCCGCCACAAGTACATGCCGGTGGCCTCATGCATGGTGCCTATTCAGTGGCTGCCACGCACTGTCTCGGAACGCACGTACACGAAATTCGCGCGCACGCTCTTCCGATTTATGTACGTCGCAAGTGAACGTTCCTCATTCATCTGTTGATACCAGTGTTATATTATAATATAAAGTGTTTAAATGAGTAAAAAGACAGCGAAAAGATATTGTATCGCAGCGGGTTGTAGGAACAATGATCGAAATTGGAATCACGCGTTTTTCGTTCTCCCAACACGTCCAAAGGATGCCGATAGGTAAGAAAATTAACATAATATATAATAAGTAGTTACTGAATAATAATAAAAAACATATTGCAGGTGTATCTACTTCCATATTTAACACTGGTTACTCAGATCAATTTTAATTGTTAAGTACTTATGTAACTTTGAATTGATTATTTGCTGATATTTGTCAATTTAAATTCTAGTAAAATATATAAGTATGTCTACTACTAAATCAACAATCATAGAGGTTTTTATAATAATATTTGATATCAAGTTTGTAAAATTACTTGTAAGTAAAATGAATAAACGATTGAGTGATAGTTTGATAGGTGAGTATATAAAATATATAAATAAAGAGTTAAAAGAAATGTATTGGAAGAGATCCCTAATAGGGATAAGTTCGCCTTTATACATGTTTTATTTGTAACTAGCGACCCGTCCCGGCTTCGCACGGTGCGTCCGTGCGTATTTTTAAAGATCTAAGCATACCTACATAGGGGCAGACAGACAGACAGCAGGAAACGACTTTGTTTTATACTAGGTGTATAGTGATGAATATATATGAACAAATAAATAAATATCGGACAACTAAGCAAAAACAAAATGAAGCTCAAGAATTTAATTGCATGTTAAGGTAACGCATTCGTTGCATTATTTTATTATATTATACGTATTAAAATGTTTAAAAATAAAGCTAAAATGTTTTGCGACCTGGTGGTGGATTCAATTCGTCGAAATTCTGTGATTGATTATTTTATAGTTAAATAATGAAATAATAAATATGTATAATGTATGAAGAATATAAACATAAGGTGAGTCGGGGCTATTGTAGCTATGGGGTTATTGTATCTTCTTACCATTATAATGGTCTGTGACCATTATAATGGTCTGTGTATATATAGGATACACAGACCAATGGTATATATACACAATCCTATACATACACAGACCATTTTAAGGGTCACAGACCATTATAATGGTAAGAAGATACAATAACCCCATAGCTACAATAGCCCCGACTCACCTTATTACTCTCTATATTGCATGCAAGAAATAAATGGGAAATACATTTTTATTTTTAGTCGTTGACAGCCCTCGCTCTCGGCGACGCGGCAAGCGAGCCAATTCATTTTTACCGTTGGCACGCAGCTTTAACGTTCCGTTTGGCTTGCGCTGGGGACGACGACTTTAGAAGGGCCATAAATCATATTTTTTCGGCTAAAAAAAGCGGCTTTTGTAAAGATCAAAGTAGTGTGCCTTCTGTACTTGTACTATTATCTATTCTGTGGTCGGGCCACGGTCAGTGTAGGGTTCCGTAGTTGCTCATCCTTCACAATAAACTGCTGTTTTAAGCCCGAGTTTTAAGTTAAGAAAGATTTTAAGCTCTATAAAAAGGTCGTAAATGCCCTAGAAACTGTAATCACTTATTACCTCCTGGAAGTCAACTTACATCATTTAAAATAAAAAATATGAAATTCGGCGATAACTCAAAAACGGCTCGACCGATTTTGTTCAATATAGTTTTCATTGAAAGTACTTATAAGGCCTCATTTACATGAATTTTTCCGATTTTTTTTGACCCGTGGTTTTAAAGTTAGAGGGGGGGGGGACACTATTTTTTTTGTTTTCGGAGCGAATATTTACAAAACTGCTGACTTTATCAAAAAATAATGTTAGGAGACCCCTATTATTTTTACAAGACCTATTCAACGACATCCCACACACTAGTGTTGAAAAGAAAAAAAAAACACCCCCACTTTAGGTGTTCGAGAGGTACCCGTTGTCGTAGATCGGGTCGCAGCCTTCCCTATAATATGGTTGAGGGAGGCGATGGCTGAGATATGCGCCATACTCGTGAACGGGTGCCGTTTGTGGGGTCCGGTCTGTTCATGCTAGCAAGGACCAAATTAAATATGTAGCAACCGCATACTAGTGTTAAATTAAGCAAACGTGAGAAACTTCATCCTGTACTCGATTGAAGTTATTCAATGTTGATTTTAACTTTTTTAACTTTTAGAGACTGTATTGTATACATCTCTAAGAAACAGCTTAGTAATAGAAACAGTATGACACTCAGAGACTTTATACATCTCTGAGGAAATTAAATAATTTTAAAATATTTTATTGCATGTTATGACGCCTAGAGACCATATACCTACATCTCTAAGAAATTTAGGTTTAATAATTATTTTCTATTGTAAACTATTCACGTTGACGCCTATAGAGACCTTATACATCTCTATGGAATTCAATTAATTACTTAAGTACCTAATTATATTTTATTGCATGTTGTAACACCCAGACTTTATATATTTCTGGGCATATTTAATATTTTTAATTTATCGTTAAATTTTCATTTTAATGTTCCTAATTGACATTGATTTGGAGTATCTATTACATCTCCTTTACGTGTACCAGTGTAATTAGTTATAACACAAATGTATTATGTAATTGTTTTAAGTATTATTTACGAAAAAATGACTTACTGTTGAGTTTCCTTCGGCTTTCTTCTCAACAGCGGTCTCCTCTTGCGAAATGCCGGTAGATTCACAATTTGACTTGTAAAAGTGCCCCTGTGGCCTACTTACTGAATAAATTATTTCATTTCATTTAACCCGAAAAAAATTTTTTTTTTAAATTTTTATTTTACCGTTCTGTCGGCGTTATACATACACATACTCATACCAAATTTCAGCTTTCTAGTACGAATGATCACGGAGCTAAGCCGCGGACGGACGGACGGACGGACGGACAGACGGACATGGCGAAACTATAAGGGTTCCTAGTTGACTACGGAACCCTAAAAAGAACACCGTGCTTTTTTTATTCGGACCTACAACGAATTACGTCAGAATCTGAAACCTATATAGAATATCACTGCCCCATGAGTTTACGTCACCACCCCTAAAGAGAAAAAAGGGTGCTTTGTCACTTGTCACCAGTCTCCTGTCTATCACGTTTGTTAAACGTATGGCGGGGCGGGGTAGATAACGCCGACAATTATTAAGGAAGGGTATTAAGCGAGTTTGATGACCTTTATCTAGTCGTTTGCGTTTATGCAGGCATAGGGCCACAACAATACAACAATACCAAACAGAACAAGTAAGTACTACAGTCAGAATCGTGAAATAGCGCGGACATTATTATAAGGACTTGTTATTGAGCATACTCGTCTGCCTTGGCACACAGCTGTTATCATATTCCGCACTTCCTTCCGCCCTGAATGCAGTACAGTCAACAACAAAGCCGCTGAGGCTTTAGTGTATGTTTGCTTATAACTATAACTATACCCCGGGCTTTTCGGTGCACGAATGATTTAACACAGGGTGTTGTGTTTCGGCAGTTCCGGGGCAATCTGCCGAATCCTGCGCCCGATCAGACGACGCAACGGAGCCCTCTTTATGTCGCCTAAATCCAACTAGATTTAAGTTTATTTTATGTATGATTTTGTAGTTCACAGTGCCTTAGTTTAATTACTGTAATGCTGTGCAACAAATTTGAATAAACAAATAAAATAAATAAACACTAGCCGACAGTAGGCATCAAATCATCAGTGCACCGAAAACCCGGGGGTATGTTTATAACGCAAAATGTTATTTACCTACTCGTACTTGGTAAAAAAACAAACACGGTCGAGACAATTTGTTGCGTTGCATCTATGCGTTTTGAGGCTCTGATCATTTTTGTATAAAAAAATATATTTAAATTATCGTCGACGACGTCCGGGTGTGGTCAGCTTATCGTAAACATGACCCCAGAAAGCCATTGTCCGAGGACAAATGGAAACAAGTAACAAACAAACGCAAAAGTATTTATATCATCTTTTCTAAATCACAAGGTTACAATTGGAATAGCATAGCGGGAAGCTTGGGATTGAGAAGCGGGACTTTATGGCTTTTCAATTTCAACCTTAGACTTAGAGACATTTGAAAAAAGAAGATATGCGTTTTATGTTACCTGCTTCCATTTGTCCCACAGAGAACTTCTATACAGGAGATAAAGACTGGCTTTGTGGGGTCATGTTTACAAGGTAAGATAAGCTCTCAAGAGGAATTCGGACAGCTAATAGATAGGGTCACTATAGTGACCAGTGGCGAAGCTATGCCGAGACAAGACCTGTATCAAGATATCTGGAGGCACTGACGACGTCTGGAGAAGGCACAACACGTCGGAGCCCTTTTGACTACCTACATGTGGAAATTTCTGGAAACTTTCACCAGAGGGTATTTCAATTTGGAAATTTTAACACTTCGCGGAAAGTTATGCAATTTTGGAAACTTTCACCTGACACGGGTGCCCGTATGATACATTCGTACAAATGTGGTAGTGAGGTGTCATATGTATAAACTCATTGATCAAGATTCAAGAAAGGTGGAAACCAGCTCTGGCAAAAAAACCATTTAAAATAGGCAGTTTACGAAACGTTAAACATTTACTTACCTTTTGTTGTTAATGATTAGTATGAAAGAACTATTAGTCAATGAAAATACACTTATAAAGAGAATATATAACCACTAATTCACTAGAGTACCTATGTAAACCTGCATTTGATTGCAACAAACAAAATGTATTTACTCAAACGTCAAAAGTGAAATACTTATAATTTATAGAGGACAAACTAATTCAAAAAAAGGATTTAGTTTACGCGAAATTTGAAAAAGTAAATAGTCTAAGATCCCGATATAGAACGACCTTCACCGAGATGTTTATTTGATGAAATGAAATGTATTTTATATTTAATTTAATATGTCAATAAATATATTGCATATGGGTTGCCTAACAAATTTTAGTCCAGGGTATGATTAATTAATAATTAAAAAAAAAAATCTTAAACATTTCACCGGTTTTATTAATATTAGATAAATTCTATACCAATCGAAGTATGAAGCCCATACAATATGCAAACGTTAGGTTGCCTATTCTTTTCCCGTCACAACTATCGGGTAGCTAGGAATAAACAGGTAAATCTATACCTACTAGCATTTTGCAACGGTCTGATTATTGAATTGAAATTAAATAAAATTAAGATTATTTTATTATGAATTTATCTAATAAAACCGGTGAAATGTTTAAATTTATATATTTTTTTTAATTTTTAACAAAACATACCCTGGACTAAAATTTGTCAGGCAACCCATATGCTATATATTTATTGACATATTAAATTAAATATAAAATACATTTCATCAAATAAACATCTCGGTGAAGGTCGTTCTATATCGGGATCCTCTACTATAAAATTTCAATGCATTATTGATTGAATAAAATTGTGTGTGTTTTTTGTGGTTTATTGACATCATAGGATCTAAAAGAGATTTTTCTATGCTGGCTGTAAGTAAGTATTTATGGATGGATATTGGACATGTATCTATAAGTATGTCCCGCGCATGTCCCGCGCTTGTCTTGGCGTCTTGGCAATACGATGCGCCGGCCAAGTTCCATCCAATCCATGTTTTACTTTTAATTTTAACGTAAATGTTTGTACTAAATATATTTATTTTGTAAGGTTAATTAGGTATATTGTGTATATCCTAAATTAAAAATTCCCTTTTACCCCGGTTATTGCCACATCAGACATCAGTCGTCAGAAACTAATAAATAATAATTTTATTACAGCAATAGCAGGAAGGAAAAACGAAATTATTGTTTTTGTTACACAGAATACTGCGCCCTATATAAATTATTGTAAACTCCTCAGGATAATGATAATTTAGACAGGACGGGCGTTGAATTTAAAGAGGTGGTAAGTTAACATAAAGAATTAAATTCAATAACGAATTGGTCTCAAAAGTGTAAATTAGACAATAAGTACATCTAAAGTCGCCCATTGCCGTTCAAATTAAAATTAATATAGTTATCTTAAAATTCATTGAAAGAGAAAACAATAAATAACAAATAAGTATTACATAGTTAACAATGCCTTTAATGAAATCCTCATTAATTAAGTACAGTAGCGGGTACCATACAGTATAGAATTTTGCTTAAAAAGTGCGTTGTTGTGATTTTGTCTGCGAAATTGGCGAAATTATAATTGACAGATTACAGTACCTATACGCGAGAATAAAAATCTATATTACGACTAGGTATGATCTAATTCAATACTCGCTTTGTATTAGAATTACAGGCAACTGATTATCTAATCATAAATCTCAATGTAAGTACGATGATTACTCAATCTACGTGTTCCATTGCTAAACAAATTAACCCCGGCCCGGCCGGTTTATCGTAAAGTTGACTGAGGCGAAGTTGGCCGAAGTATGTGTTTCTGCAACGAAAGCTACGTAAAGCTAGGCTAATATTCAATCGGAAGCCCTGGAACACAGATGATACGTAGCTATAGCCACCCTGGAATGTTCCGGTGTTTACAGGCAAAGACAATCTAGCAAATCTCTTTGCGGTTATGGTCAACGCATTCGAGTTCGCGGCATTTTTCCATTGCCAACTTGGAAACCGAAGCCTCTATTCATTATGGTCGGAACGTCTGGATATGGCGGCCCTCGATTATGTTAGGTTACAACCAAAAATGGTTGGTTCGTCGTTGGTTTGTTGTAGGCCTTTTAAGGATGTTTAACCTTATGCCTAGATGGCGCGTGGCAAGGTGATCTCGAATGACATCGAATTCAGCGGGTGCTAGTACAATCATGCCGAAAAAGGAAAATAACCTAAACCTAAATCATCAAAGACAAAGGTAAGGGCACCTGCGACTCCTGTAAGTGTGTATGTAAAATTCCTACTTACACTTAATATACATATAGTACAGTCAGAACAGAAGGGAAGACATTAATATTTATTAAAGGATAAAATTTAATAAAGGCTTGCGCTAATTTGTGTAGGTGCAATTATTACATTCTTATCTATGGGTGCACGCCTGCGGGCAAAAAAGAAAAAAATATCGCAAGCGTTCCGCGGCAGTTTCCAATATGTTTGCGACGTCTCTGTGCAACGTTGGCTAGTTAGTGGAGGGCCTCATAACCATAAGGAACACAAGTAACGCAACATCTTCAGCTATCCAAAAAATTACAAAAAATATTGTGGGAATGAAGTTTCCATCGGGAAGATTCCGTCTAAATCATTGGTGGTTGATGGTCATTTTCGGTTCAACCTTCACATACTTAATGGCTTGTTTGTCTGTTATCTATGTATACTTCACCTACATTAGACGAGAATTGATTTTCTGACACTCATGCGCCTAGACCACCAAAACATTCTGTAATCTTTTGATAACCTAGCGAGATATTTAAGCGGCAACTTCCAAAGGAACCGAAGCGATAATTTTAATGCAGGGTCGCATTAGTCTGATTAAGTGATTAGGTCAAGGAGTTAGGAGTTAAGGAGGCATTCGCCTCCTAGGATTTAGCTTTTTTTTGGGGTTGTTTTCCAGTAGCAACAGACCTAAATCTGGGGCAAATGCATATGACCTAATAACTAATGACGTGCCCTTCCTTCTCTTCGTATTTTACTTGCGAAGCACCACGCACGTCAACTGCTGAACGTAGGCCTCCCATATAACTTGCAATCACAATGCATCTACAGCTCTCACGACGTCATCCGTCCACCTGGTCGGGGGCCATTCCACTCTGCGCTTTCCTGTACATTCAGGACTTTAGTGCCCTAACGGCCATCCGTTCTCCGGGCTACAACGGTCCGTCCATTGCCACTTCAACAGTCCAATCTTGTGAACTAAATATGTGTATGTCGATTAATTTGGTGCTATAATTTTCATTACCCGTCTTTCTCGCACTGTATCGGAAAGAGGTTAGACTATTAGTCGATGTGACAAGAGTCCCGTCGCGAGTTATGCTGCCATGTTATCCTAGAATAGATGTGTTGCTAGTTACCGCGACTTCGCTTGTCGCGCGACTTCTCAAAGGAAAGAAGCATAATCTTTGTCGTGCGATAATAGACGTCATACATAGTCGTGTTAGAGGTGGTGTCCGAGCATTCGGCACGCGTTTTGTGCGTGTCGAATCTGGTTAGCTGATCGAATGACTAAAATGATTCGCTGGAGGCAATGAACGATACATTGCGCGCATCGCGACCTTGGTTATGTGAGTGCGCGTGCGCCGAATTCCAATGCTATTGTAATCTAGGGTTGTCGCAGGATATCCTGCTGCGCTACCGTTGCCGCATTGGAGATAAACATTCTTAACTCTTAATAATAGATATCTTATCGCGGAAGAACGCAATTGACATTTTTGGCACTTTTAAACTAAAGAGGTCCGTCTGAAGTTCGTAATTTGTATCGTTTCGTTCCTCTCACTCGCTTTTTCTGTATCCCATCAAAAACATAAAAGTGAATAAAATGCCAAGTTCGTATAAGGCCTTGCTAACAAAAAAGTGAGTTCTAAAAAATACATACAGTGAAACTCCTTGTTTTGAAGTTAGTTAATGAAAACCCAGTTCTTTCAAAGCTCCTTAGATGACTGTTGTTGTCAATGTCATGCTTAAAGTTCTTCAAATACAACATATCAATATAGGTAAAGAAAAATGAAAGAACTGCATTTTTAAAATTCTTACAGCAAGGACAATCGAAAAAATATAATTTAATGGTCTCCTAAAAATTGTACCCTAGCTATTGCTTACCTGACTATTGTGCTGGCGTCTGGCGCTGTTCACATTCGGCTACGTGTCATGCGACTGTCATGTTATTTTAAAACAATTCCTTCATCGTTACATTTACATCTGCTTAGTGCATGCTTAGTGCTTGTAATAAAGCATTTTCACTTTCATACAAAGAATTGGCTTCAAGATTTTATATACGGCTAACAATATTTTAATTGCTCGATGAAAGAAAGATTTATTTCTTATTCTGGCAATGCCAGGCTGGACGGTCAGATGGCAATAAAACCCGTAACAGACGATCGAACAATCCGGCGGACCGATAGGGACGCTGCTATCTGTCGGAATGAGATAGTAATATACGTCTCACAGATAGCAGCGTCTCTATGGTCCGCCGGATTGTTCAATCGTCTGTTACGGGTTTAAGCCATAAAGTCCCAAGAAAAAACTGATGGCTGTCAGCAGTTGTCAGCGTGTTATTTTAATTTACGTCAAAGAACGGCCAATTTCAAATTGTTTCGCGATTAATTTTGAAAATATCATCATGTCTTCAAATGCATAAATAGAAAATGTGATTTGTTATATTCCTTGAATGTGCTTAACGCGGCGCAACTTCTACTAAAGACGATTCAGTTCAATTTCACCGTTTCCCCAAAGCTGGAATAACCAATATTTAACGGTAAGAATATTTTAATTCAGGTCTTTTATATGTCTCGGAACATTACTGTATGTTTTAATAAACATGAAGTAGGACTACCAGCTGTTTGTTTTAGCCGTGTTTTAGTTAAAATGTAATTTCCTATTTCAGGGCTACATTTTGGGCCACATATTGTTGGCCATAGCACAAAAGGAATTCCCATTAAACTGACAGTTGCAAAAACCGCCTGAGCAAGTATTCTGTTCCAGGAACAACAGAATATATTATTAAAAACAATGCAATAATAGTGCACCTATGTAGTAAACTTTTTAAAGACATTTTGTAAAAGTTCTTGCTTAGGATATTAAATGAATAAAGGCTACCATTTAAAAGTAATTCATTGTTTTGTATTTTTTTATAAAACTATTAAATTTCAGCTCAATCTCATATATTGAGAAGTGGTTGACAAATGAGTTGCAGGATTAAACCAGAATATGCATGCATGTAAAATAGAAAAGTTAGGAAAACAAACTTTCAATATGGCAAATTTGAAAACACCGCCAAAAAATCCCGCTGTCACTTAGTTCATAGGCTCTACTACGGTGGCGCTAGTAGTATTAAAAAAAAAAAAGATAGGCAACTTTTTTGTACGTAGTTACCGTTCTTCTCCTTGTGAGTATTATATTCTTGTGAGTATTATATTCTTTGAGCATTTCTAACAGAAGTCAAATATAGAGAAAAAGTCACATTGGTTCTGGTTCTTAATACTTTTTATTTAAAATAATCTAAGGTTTTTTCTTCGTCTGAGAACATAATATGTACAATATATTTTTATACATTTTTGCTTATATCTAGATCAGTCGTGTAATATTAAAAATCGTAATTTTGCTGTATTTACTCCTTCTAACTTACATGCTAATTAACAAAAACATAAATTATTAACATTATCTACCTATTATATTTGCATTTCATTGCGTCCAAACCCGCAACCTCGTCTGCGAAGTAAAATGACACATCCCTTATTTTATTACTTAGAATAAATTATTACCTATACTTACCTAAGTAGGTACATCGGGTGAACAGCATCCTTTGCTCTCCCAACAAACTATGCCAAAAATGCTTCAAAAAAGTTCTGGTATTTACAAAGTGGTATCACAGCTTTGGTTCAGAATAAGCTTTGCTTTTTCAAATCCTCAAAACTCCATTTAGAGCACATGACCCTAAAAATCCAACCATATGAGCTGCTTGTCTTTGTACCTAGTAGTTTAAGAATCCCGATGATGTGAATACTCATAACTAATTAGTCACCACATGTGGTTCCAAGCTCCAAGTCGACAAATCTCGTCATCCGTGTACAACATATGGGTTCCATAAAAACGGTCGACAATAATGTGTCACTATAGATAATCCTTCCTTTCCTTGAAGATGAGCGGCAGGCCGCCGATCACGCCCTGGACGATGTTGGACCTGGGGTCGATCCGCGGGTGCCGCACGGAGCTCGGGGCGGGCTCCACGGTGAACCGGGACAAAATGGCCGCCATGCCCGCTAGCGACTGCATCATGCCGAGACGCTCGCCTGGAACAATTAATAAAGGTTTAAGAAAAAATCCTATTCCTTAAAATTTTATTCAACCGACTAAGTAACAGTAAAAATAATTTTATTAAAACTTTCGTGAGACATATTTAATTATTGTATTAAGCGGTTTACACTCACGTGAAATTGTCAGGAACGGCCCGACATGTTTCGAACTCGTATGGAGCCCTTCATCAGGGACGGCTGCCCGTACACCGCCGCGGCAACCCCGTCACTGCTGATACTTTGACCGACGTTCCGCTCTGAGCGCGCGCGCCGATGGCGCGGGGGCGGGGGATGCTTGCAAGCCCGCAACTTGTCCGTCCAGCACTCCAACGTCACTTTTGTCATCAATAGACATTACGCACACTTGACTAATGGTGTCCACGGGATTGTCTAAACGCACAATGTCTCGCCGCCGGAAGCACAGGCTTCCATGCTGGAGGTAAAGCCCAACCGCCGTCTCTATTAAAATTCGGGCGCCGTCCGATCTCTATAGCTTCGTGTACCTTACGGACATGTCGGACCGTTCCTGACCATTTCACGTGAGTGTAAACCGCTTAATACAATAATTAAATAAATAAATAAATGTTATGGGACAATCATACACAAATCGACCTAGTCCCAAACTAAGCAAAGCTTGTACTATGGGTACTAGACGACGATATACATAATATATAAATACATATATAGATAACATCCATGACCCAAGAACAAATATTCGAGATCATCACACAAATATTTGCCCCGGCCGGGATATTAACCCGGGACCGCCGGCTCAGTAGGCAGGTGTCTGTAAACTGATGCGCCAACCGTGTCGTCTTTAAACAGTAAAAATTATAAACCATTGATACAATCATGATAATGGAAATCCCTCACCGGTTATATCAAAACAAATTATATTCGTATGAATCATTGCATTTTTGGCCAAATTACATACAGTTTATGCACAGTTCACTGGTGGCGGTGAGTTGGGGTTGGAAAGTTCTCGTGTGGCGATCACGAGAGTATAGGGAATGCGTAAACCGTTTAACTATTAACACTATACTGGTCCTCGTACAGATTCTTGAATTCCAATCTGAAGGATGCCTTTGTCCTCAATCGGCTGATAGGTAATATAAGTATGATCATGATTTTGTTTAGCAGTTAATCAGTTGTGTTTCTACCCCTAATAAAGCATTTATGATATATCCCAGGAAAATATACTGGATTGCTGATACATGTCTAATAATTGTCTATGCATGTATATATTTAGAAATATTCCTGTTGCAAGTTTAAAAATTAGAACTCAGAAAAAAGAGCTCAAAAACAAATTGAACTTACCTATACAAGCTCGAGGTCCAGAGCCGAACGGCAGATAAGCGTATTTTGTCCTGGCTTCATCGTACTCGTCGGGACTGAACCGCTCCGGCCGGAACTCTTCAGGCTTGTCCCAGTACAGCGGGTCGTTATGTAGCGCTTGTGTGCAAATGGTCACCCTAGTGCCGGGGTCGATGGTCACGTTCAGCTCCGGGAACGTGTACTGGCGTCGGCAAGATCGGCTCAGCGCGCCGACCGACGGCCGCATCCTCATGCCCTCCTTCAAAGTCCACTCCAAATAATGCATGTCCTTAACGGCATCCCAGCTGAGCTTGTAGTTGTGCTTAGCGAGCGCCCGGTCGATGTCTTCTTGGGCCTTCCTCTGTTTCTCGGGGTTGAACGCGAGCTCGTGCAGCGTCGCGCTCGTTGACGACGAGGAGGTCTCGAACCCGGCGGCGAAGAACACGAACACTTGCGCCGCCATCAGCATGTCGTCGAACTCGAACGACGCGCGCTCCGGCGTTCCATCCGGCTTCTGCTTCTCCATAGACTCGCACTCTATCCTCCCCTTGCTCCTGACCTCCATCAACATATCAATAAAATCGTTCCTCCCGGATGGCTTGTAATTTCTCTGCCTCTGAACCTCTTGCACCAGAGTAAGGAAATACTTTTCGAACTTACCGAAAAGTTTCAGATTCGGGAATTTTCCGGGGAACATGAATTTGACCAGGAAAGCGATAAATTGCTTGTAATCTACTTGGAATATTTGTTCGCCCATTTTGCGGAATTCGGAGTGTTCGTCGTTGAGGGAGTCGGGTTCGATGCCGAAGCCGCAGGCGCCGATGAAGTCCGTGGAGAAGCGCGCCATGAGGTCGCGCGCGTCGATGGGGGCCCCACGCTCGGACAGCGTCAGCGTGAGCTCCTGCAGACGCTCCGCGCGCTCCACGATCAGCGGGAACATGGCTTTCAGCTTGCCACTGGTGAACGCTGAAGTGCAGCTTTGCCGCAGCAGTCGCCATACATCACCCTCCACGACCAACAAATTCCGTCTGAGAGGCTCCAACAGATCCCCGGTTTCGCTGTCCCCGTTTAAGGAGCGGGAATAAAAGTATGAGAAGTCAGTGGACATAATCCGTTTGATAATTTCGGTGTCTCTGATCAACACTTCAGGTTGAGTGAGTCGGTAGAATCCCACGATTTTCTCGTTAGGGTATTTCCAGTAGAGGTGTTCGGCGACTTGCGTCATGCTCTTTTGGGCGAAGAAGTTGGTGACATTGTTCCCCAGCCCCGGCACGGGCGGATCGTGCTTCACGCCGCGGTCGGCCCAGTAGTGGAACGTGCGCGTGCTGTACCGGTACAGCAGTGCGATTATGACACACACACAGCTTATTAGGACAATCATGATGCTGATCGGGGAGTGGCAAAGACAGCAATGGATTACCGTTTATATAAATACTGATTCAATTGGGTAATCTATCAGGCCCAATTATGATAAGAGTTTTTCCAATAGTTTGATACTACGAAAGCCTATTACCGGCCGAGTTGGAAATTCAGTTGTATTAATATTGTTCTCTGTGTTTTATCTTGATTTAGATAATTAGATATTCTACATTGGAACACTTATCTTCTTGGGACTCTTCATGTTTGCAAGGTACATGAACATCTAGCATGTTTTTTCATATTAAAATACAAAACGGGTTCACTCACGTCGTAGAATTCGAATATCGCTCATGTCTGAGACTCAAGGTAGTTTTCTATTTACATAGGTAGCGGATAAAACCATAAAAGGTTTAACTGCCGCTGTGTTCGCTCAGCTCAGTTATAAATATTATTAAATAAAATAATGTTAAAAAACCGGCCAAGAGCATGTCCGGCCACGCTCAGTGTAGGGTTCCGTAGTTGCTCATCCTTCACAATAGACGGGCTTAAAACAGCGGTTTTACGTCCTAGGTTTAAGTTACGACTAAGATTTTATGCTCTATAAAATGGTCGTAAACGCCAATGTAACTGTAATTACTTATAACCTTCTTGAAGTCAACTTACGTCCTTTTAAAGAAAATTATGAAATTTTGCGATTTCTCAAAAAAGGCTCAACCGATTTTGTTCAATATAGTTTTCATTGAAAGTAGTTGTAAGGCCTCATTTTCATGAATTTTCCCATAATTCTTTGACCCGTGGTTGAAAATTTAGAGGGGGGGCGCATTTTCTTTTTATTTTAGGAGCGAATATTTACAAAACTACTGGCTTTATCAAAAAATAATGTTTGGAGACCCCTATTATTCTTAAAATACCTATTCAACGACACCCCACACACTAGTGCTGGGACGAAAAAAAAATTCACCCCCACTTTAGGTGTTCGAGAGGTACCCGAAAAAAACATTTTTTGTTAGATTTTATTTTACCATTTTGTCGGCGTAATATATACACATACTATATACCAAATTTCAGCTTTCTAGTACTAATGATCACAGAGCTAAGCCGCGGACGGACAGACGGACTGACGGACTGACGGACAGACGGACAGACGGACAGACGGACATGGCGAAACTATAAGGGTTCCTAGTTGACTACGGAACCCTAATAACGCCTTAGCACTCGACATTGGGCCAATAATTGACGCCCCTGTAGTTTAAGAAATAAAATAAATTTACCTTTGTTCAGGGTATATGTTTAAAGTTCTTTAAACGTGCTAAGAACGTAAGAACGTTGGTTTCCTTCCGAGGTGTCCACACCCCTTCACCTAATGATGCTTACCGAGAATAACTATACATAGGTAACTTTAGATAAATATCCATTCCATAAGTATTTATATATATATATATATATATATATATATATATATATATATATATATATATATATATATATATATATATATAATGAAAGTATATTGATTTTCACATATGATACACCCCGAAGTTCCGAACGTGATTGAGTTTAGTTTAGTTTAGTTTATTTATTAACCATAATGTAACATGATCATTACATGGTAAGTCAGCATTTCACAATATTATACTTATTAGAGTATGAATTTACCATACAAAGTAAATACGCTTAATATATAAAGAAATCTATTCACAATTTGCGTCAGTTAAAATATTTTCTAATGATAAATATTCAGTAATCGAATAGAAGGCATGGTTTTGGAAAAAAGTCTTGACTGTGTTTTTGAATAAATTAAAAGGTAAATCCGTGACATGCGTGGGCAGTTTATTAAATAGCTTTATTTTAATAAAAAATCCCTGTTTTTGGCACTTTTTTAATCTTAGTGATGGAAGTATTAGTTTGCTATTGTTCCTCGTATTATAATTGTGGCAATCCGAACGCTTAAGTAGAGTGCTTGCTTCCTTGTGAATTTCTAACACAGAGTTGTATATAAACAATGATATAATTAACCGTCATCACTTCAAGCTTCACAAAGTAGGACCTCGCAGATGTGCGCCAATTTACCCCGCATATTATTCTAATCGAGCGTTTTTGTAGAATCAATACCCGGTTTACATCTACTGCATTTCCCCAAATGGTAATCGCATAAGTTAGCACACTTTGAACATAGGCATAGTATACAGTTTTTAAAGTTTTTAGGTTAACTAGAGGCTTTAGTTTCAACAATGCGTAATTGGCCGATGCTAATCTATTACAAACTTTATCAATATGCGTGCTATGTGTTAGTTGACTGTCAATTTCATAGCCTAAGAAACATACGTGTTGTGAGTGTACTCAAAAGTGGTTGTAACATCGATTTTTCTTGAAAGTGTCTTGTAGTTTACAAATGTACTTTTATTTTTATTTTTAACAATGCCGTTACTTTCAAACCATTTGTGCAATATGTCTGTGATGCATCTTAGGTGTCTTTCCATCGATGGTTGATCTTTGTGTCTGACTCCAATATGTGTGTCATCTGCAAAAAGGCTGATCTGAGCCCATTCTGGTATATTCTAAGGCAAGTCATTGACATAAATCAAGAATAATACTGGGCCCAGAATTGATCCCTGAGGTACGCCTATTTTACACATTTCAGGGGATGACACATTTTTTCTAACTTCAACCACTTGCATTCGATTCTGCATGTAACTGACCATCATTTTTAAAGCTATGCCGTCAAAACCATAGTGGTGTAATTTGTGAATGAGAATATCATGCCGTATTCAGTCGAAAGCTTTAGATAGGTCGCAGAACATACTTGCGCATTTCTGCGACCCATCCATAGACTCTAATGCAAAATCGACGACTCTTCTTATAACCATGGTTGTGGATTTCCCTTTTCTGAAGCCATATTGGTGGTGTGAGAAGAGATCGTTGTGTTCAAAATAATCCATTATTCTTGATTGATTGTTAAGTATAATAATATATGAAACAAATAAGAACATTACCAAAAAATATAATTGAGATTATTATCGTATGATCCCCGTATAGGTACTCAAAGATGATACCCACTTTCTAGTTTATCCATCATCATAAACTTAAGAGCTAAGCTCTTGTCGGTGAAGCAATTTCCAATTTTCTCTATCTTGAGCTCTCTCCTTGACGGCCTGATACGACACGACGTTCACTTTTTCCTTTATTTGGTCCATATAAGCTCTTCTTGGTCTTCCTCTTTTCCTCCTTCCTTCAACTTTTCCTTCTATAATAGTTTTTAGATATTCGTCGTGCCGTAACTGGTGTCGAATCATTTTCGCTCTGCGATTTTCGATAGTTTTTAAAAGACACCTGTCCTCATTCACCATGTTGAGCACCTCCTCGTTTGACCTCTTCTCAGTCCAGCTAACCTTCTCCATTCGTCGCCAGCACCACATTTCAAAGGCCTCCAGTCTTTCTCTATCTCTTTGTGTCATTGTCCACGTTTCGCTTCCGTACAATGCTATGCTCCAGATGTACACTTTTACTAGCTTTTTCCGTATATGACGGGCTATTCTGGATTTAAATAGATATTTCTTTGCATTGAAAGCTTTTTTGCCACTGCTATTCTGGTGATTATGTCTGGTGTGCATCTGGAGTCATCTGTTATAATACTACCGAGGTATCTGAATTTTGTTACTTGTTCTATTGTTACATTATTAATCGAAATTGGTCTGCTATATGTGCCGAATTTTGAGGTTACGAGTGTTTTGGTTTTATTCATGTTAATTGTTAGCCCAAAGTTTTGAAAAACTGTATTCATATCTATTATTAATTGTTGCAGTTCCTCAGATGTGTTAGCCAATGCTGCGATGTCGTCAGCGAAGCGAATGTATTGTATTTTATGCCCATTAAATGTAACCCCCCCTTTTCCAGACTCTACAAGTTTTCTAATGGCGCATTCTATAAAAATTTTAAAAATAAGTGGTGAAAGTGGACAACCCTGTCTAACACCTTGTCGTATTTCTGCTTTTCTGTGCTCTTCTCCTATTTCTATTGTGGTATATTGATTTTTATAGAGTTCATAAATTATTTCTCTGTCCCTGTAATCTAGTCCGGCTTCTTTCAAGACTGCCATCATAGATTTCCAATTTACTTTATCAAACGCCTTTTCCAAGTCAATAAAAGCTATGTGCGTATCTTGGTGTAATTCCATCCTTCTATCTATAACCATTCTTAGGCTAAGATTGCTTCTCTAGTTCCTCTATTTTTCCTAAATCCATATTGGTCTGGTCCTAAATATTCCTCAGTTACCTGATGCTTTTAATCTTTGGCAAAAATGACTCTGCAAGATATAGAGCGACGCATGGATTTGGAGTTAGAAAATGGGGATCTTAGTTATTATGAGTGAGATTTAAAAAAAATGACAAATATCGTAAGGCTGTTAAAACAATCTTAAACTCAGCACTGGAAATCGAGAGATGGAGGCAGTTTAATGAAGAGTATCTCTTTCAACAATAATAAATAGTAAACTTTATTTCAAAACAATAATAAATAATGACCTCTTTTCATAAGAAGGCAGCACTGGTATTTGTACACGCCGGCCTGGCTATTAAACGAAAAGAGTTGTGTGGCGGAGCGGAGTTCCCGAGGCTGGCCAAAATGTTTCTAAATGGTCTAGCAGGTACCCCAGTTATTAAAAAGGCTAGTGTTCAAAGAAAGTGCTGAAATGTGACCATTAAAAACTAAATGCACATAAGTGAATTTAATGATGCGATTACTATTTTGGTCTACAGGCTAGTAGATTGTTTGAAGAGTGATTCAATATATTCTGGTGCTACAGTTCTCTATATTTCTCAAGAAGCTAAATAGAGTAAGAATAATAGGTATATAAAGTATAGATTATTAATGTGCTGATAGACAACTCACTAAATATAGGAACACATAAAGTTTGAAACACAATTAATAAGAGACAGCACTAAGAAAATATTGTTGACAGTCAACCATAGAAAAGGGGGTACAAGTTCGTTTTAAAAAAAGGACGTACTCATTGGGTAGAAGACAGGAAATAAAAAAAATATAAACTGATAACCTTAGCGTAACACTTCTTTATAAACAACATTAGCGGTGTTCCCCATACAAACTTTGCACCCTTTTTAACCCCCTTAGAGGTGAAATTTTCCAAAACGCTGAAATTACTTTTTTTGTATTTGATTAAGTAAGCTTTCTACAAAGTTTCAAGTCTCTAGTTCAAAAAATAAAGTTTCTCCCATATAAACATTGCACCCCTTTTTAACCCCCTTAGGGGTAAAATTTTCCAAAACGCTGAAAGTACTTTTTGTGTTTTTGAATAAGTAATCTTTCTACAAAGTTTCAAGTCTCTAGCTCCAAAAAAAAGTTTCCCCCATACAAACTTTGCACCCCTATTTAACCCTCTTAGGGGTGGTATTTCCAAAAATCCCTTCTTATCTCTTGCCCACGTTATAAAAGTAACCTACTGTGCAAAAATGAACTCTCTAACATTAGTAGTTTTGGCTGTGCGTTGATGAGTCAGTCAGGACTTCTTTGTTTTATATATATATAGATAGATGATTCACCGCTATATTCAACTCGACGGCCTTTTCCTGTAAACAACGGATATAACATTAATGTTATGTTATGATTACGACCGAGTTTATTTGAAACAAAAAACAATAGGGAATGTAATATATATATTATATAGGTATATACATACAGGTAGGAATAACTGCCCTTACTCCTAGAAAAAAATTAACATTTTTCTGTATCTTAAAAAAAATAATTTAACAATTTTTTTCCCGCCTTGTAATGCCTGTTTCAATCAATTTTTAGGGTTCCGTAGCCAAATGACAAAAAACGGAACCCTTACAGATTCGTCATGTCTGTCTGTCCGTCTGTCCGTCCGTCTATCCGTCCGTATGTCACAGCCATTTTTTTCCGAAACTATAAGAGCTATACTGTTGAAACTTGGTAGGTAGATGTATTCTGTAAACCGCATTAAGATTTTGATGCAAAAATAAAAAAATAATAATAAATATTGGGGGCTCCCCATACTTAGAACTGAAACTCAATTTTTTTTTTTCATCAAGCACATACGTGTGGGGTATCTATGGATAGGTCTTCAAAAATGATATCGAGGTTTCTAAAATATTTTTTTTTAAACCGAATAGTTTGCGTGACAGACACTTCCAAAGTGGAAAAAAGTTCCCCCCCTCTAACTTCTAAAATAAGAAAATGAAAAATCTAAAAAAAACATATGATGTACATTACTATAAAAACTACCAATGAAAAATATTTTGAACGAGATCTAGTAAGTACCTAGTTTTTTTAAATGTCTAACTTTGCACCTAATTTATATGGGGCGCTATACATACCAGGTGCAAACTTAACCACTTAGGGATGGAAAGTGTTTGTACGGAACCCTCGGTGCGCGAGTCCGACTCGCGCTTGGCCGGTTTTTTTTTAATAATTAAATCATTGAGGTATTAATGAATTAAATAAAGGAATTTAAAAGCCTCATATGGAAAGAGGTTTTTTTCATGATTCCATTCCAATACAATACATATAATATAATATACATCACAACTATGCAATTTCAAATCACATTTGAAGCCCGTTTGAGTCATTGATTTGGTTAGCCATTTTACTGTAAAATCTGACCCTAATCATATTGCTCACAAACCATAAAGCCTACTAAAAAAGTTTATACACAATGTTATAGGAAATTTTATAGAGATTATTTTTGTCTTTGACACTTTTTTTTCTAGCTTTAGTACCTACTTTTTTGTATAAAACCGTAAAAATCGTGATTAGGGACATATTTTGAGGTCGAAAGGGGGGGATATGGGGGGAAGGGGGCAAAATTCGGCTTGGCAACATCCAGAACCGAATTCAGCAGGCTTTTTTACATCGGAAAAGTCATGTTGCCAAAATGGATCCCAAAATGCCGTTAGGACGGTAAAGGAAGCCGATACCTATTTAGAATTTTCTACCATTCTATGAAGTTCGGGAAGATATTGCTCACAAACCATAAAGCCTACTAAAAAAGTTTATACACCATGTTATAGCAAATTTTATAGAGATCAGCCTTGTCTTTGACACTTTTTTTCTAGCTGTACAGTAGCCGGCAAACAACTTGAGCGTGACCTCGACTGCGCAGTAGCCGATTGACGTACAAATTTACATGCGCAGATCCGCCATTTTGGTTCAAGTTGTTTGCCGGCTACTGTAATACTTTTTGTATAAAACCGTAAAAACCGTGATCAGACATATTTTGAGGTAAAAAGGGGGGAAATGGGGGGAGGGGGGCAAAATTCGGCTTGGCAACATCCAGAATCGAATTCAGCAGGCTTTTTTACATCGGAAAAGTCATGTTGCCAAAATGGCTCACAAAATGCCGTTAGGACGGTAAAGGAAGCCGATATTTGGATTTTTCTACCAGTCTAAACACGAATTTAATCACTTGTAAATGTACAGTTTATTGTATGGTATTTATTTTTGTAAGATGAATGCTCGCGGTGAACAGCTTTAATCGCTGGTCAGTTTCTGAATTAAAAAAACGGCCAAGTGCGAGTCGGACTCGCGCACAGAGGGTTCCGTACAAACATCTCCCATCTTAATAGGCCGGGTTAAGTTAAGTTTGCACCTGGTATGTATGGCGCCGCATACAAAGGAGGTTAACGCAACCGATCACGTTGGTTGTTTGAGAGCCCCACAAAATATTTTTATTCTGTTTTTAGTATTATAGCGGCATCAGAAATACATATCATCTGTAAAAATTTCAACTATTACCTAGACAGACACTACCACGGTTCATGCGATACAGCCTGGTGACAGACGGACACCCAGTCAGATAGACAGACGGACGGACAGCGGAGTTTTAGTAATACGGTCCGTTTTTCACCCTTGGGTATGGAACCCCAAAAAGAAAAATAATCGCCCGTACCCGTAACGTAATATTTACCAGACAATCCAGACCGGCGTGGGCGTTTGATATCGTATATCGGGCGACGGCATCCTGGCGGTGGCAACGAACTCCTTAGTCCTTAGGTGCAAACAGCAGGTCAAGTCATGATCATGACCAAACCCGGGATTTTCGGTGCACGAATGATTTTTACGCCTGCATGATGATGAAAGGCGGACAGTGGATGCAATATACGTCAAATAAAAATCATGTCAAACGATATATAGTAATATGGATATAGCTACAATTGGTTTAAAGAAGACAACATGAATGCAAAATAGTTGTACAATTTTATTGTTGGTTAAATGATCTATTTTTTTTTCTATATTACATACTTTCGGTCCAATATTCCTTTTATGGTTCACTATCCACTTACTTATTGAGAAAATGTTCTATCTATATCTACAGATGTAAGAGGTGCGTATTCGTAAAGTGATACCTCACCATTAAAGAGGTATTTTGTACTTACGGATATATTTATAAAAAACTGCATACATAAATGTCACTCGAAATGTAATAAAAGTCTTATCCATCTTATGCTTTCGTCACCAATTCACCATATTGCATCCACTGTCCGCCCTTTGATGATGATTCGTGCACCGAAAATCCCGGGGTATGATCATGAATTCATGACTATAAGCAATGCAAGTGATAAGTGGCGAAGTGCAAGCGCTTTCACTGTTACCCAACTCGACAATATCGGAAATAAGCTTCCAGTGATGACGACATGAACATGACATACGGAACTGAGACATGGTCATTCCTAATGGTGTCAATAAGAATGTTTAAAGTTACCTACTCAAACGGCAACGGAATACCTGGAATTTCCTTGCGTGGTCGAATTAGAAATTATGATGCTCATAGAAGAACCAAGGTCGTTGATGTAGCTCAAATACATATATGCCAGACTTATGACGGCACGATGGTAGTAGAACCTATAGCCGTTTGGGCAGAAAGATTCTTGAGTAGGGACCGTATCTTGTAAGAGCGTGGATCGTGAGAAGGGAAAAGCTGTTGGACAAGGGCGGCGGATGATTATATAGTCGATGTGGACGATCGGGTCCTCTGTCTAGCAGTGTAGCAGTTCATCTGAAATGATCGTAAAGGGCCTCAAAGATGTAAGTCATAGTCCTCTTAGCATTTGTCCGATCTTAAAAAATGTCATGCCATCCTGCTTCTTTGTCTTCGCAAGCACTCTTCGAAAGCCAGTCGCACAATAACGAAGTACCCAACTCGCATGAAACCTCCTCAAGTAAGCCCCGCTCGCACTTGACTTGTTTCGATAACAAATGACGGTGATTGGCCGATAAGTAAGTCTTATCAACATTTATAAGCTCTGATAGGCTAAACTAGTTATTTTCTCACGGTTTGGATCGTTTCGTGGAGTTAGATATGTTTTTAAGATTTGATTCACGCGTCACAGAGTACATTCAAGGATTATATATAACTACCTAACTAGGTACACTGTTCCGTTATAAAGTAAGTACCTAAGGAGGGGAAACGTAGGAAGGTTTGGTCCTATGTACTTCTATTAGCAGTTCCTGAAAACGGGCGGACTTACAGACCAACGGAAATCGTAGAGTTTCTATATACATTTTGTTATTTGGGTTCTGTATTCTTATAAAAAAGCCGTCTGTATGTATAAAATCTTCTAGCCTGTCCGTGTGTTCGTTAAAAATGAATTTAGACAAGATACATAATCAGCAAGTTTATTTATTTAATTAGGTACAATTTTACGAAATAACCAAAGAACATTAGTACTGTTTCGATAAAAAAAATGGGAAAATAGGAAAGTAAGAGAAAGCTCGAAGCGGCCATAAATATCATTAGTACTACACCGATCTCGATTAACTTGACCAGCCACTGCGGTGCTACTATCTTAAATTCGACATGCATAAAGTCCACCGACGCCAATCTGGGCCGGAAAGTCACACAGAGTTCATCACTAAATCATTGCCGAATCATTTTTCGCTGAATATTGCATTTCGTAGAAAGCATTTTTCTCTGAAATGAAATGAAATGAAATGAAATAATTTATTCAGTAAGTAGGCCACAGGGGCACTTTTACAAGTCAAATTGTGAATCTACCGGCATTTCGCAAGAGGAGACCGCTGTTGAGAAGAAAGCCGAAAGAAACTCAACAGTAAGTCATTTTTTCGTAAATAATACTTAAAACAATTACATGATACATTTGAAGTGTTATAACTAATTACACTGGTACACGTAAAGAAACTGTATTTTATTGGGATTGTTATAAAACAAACCTAACCTAACCTAACCTGCATGATGATAATGAAACATACGGACACAAATAATTCTGCGAAAAGGCAGTATACCTACACAGAGGCCTTTAGGCAGCGCATGTTCCAGGACCCAGGACCTAGGGATCCTGGGTTTAGGAAAATAGGCAGGACTCTCGGAAAGCCGCGGAGGTCTGCGTCAAGAGGTGTTTGAGCCCATTAGCAGGTACAGGGGTACCTTTCTAATCAATTTAAGAAAACTCTACTACTCTTTTTGGTCCGAGGGTACAAAGTTTACCTTCTGGATAATACGTATGGCCCTGTTGACAGTAGATCATCTGTAGATCTGGGATGGGACCCTATTATGAATGGCCCAAATGGCATCATATCTCACCGTGGCGTGATCGATTTCGAACTATTCATTCGGATCCGAGCCGCGTCACTTTAGATTGCAATGAGTCACGCGCACGAGTGTACGACGAATAACATGGTGATAAGGTGACTCACTCGACCCTGTACGAGTATGTGGTGTATTTTTACGAGATATTTAACTTGTTATTGATTAAGGTCGAGTTTGGTCGCGTCTTTCAAAGTGCAAATTCACAGTTAACCATCGGGGTAACGGAAAAAAAACCGGCAAAGAGCATGTCGGGCCACGCTCAGTGTAGGGTTCCGTATCCTTCACAATAAACTGCTGTTTTAAGCCCGAGGTTTAAGTTAAGAAAGATTTTAAGCTCTATAAAAAGGTCGTAAACGCCCTAGAAACTGTAATCACTTATTACCTTCTGGAAGTCAACTAACGTCCTTTTAAAGAAAAAATATGAAATTTGGTGATAACTCAAAAACGGCTCGACCGATTTTGTTCAATATAGTTTTTATTGAAAGTTCTTATAAGGCCTCATTTACATGAATTTTTCCAATTTTTTTTGACCCGTGGTTGAAAAGTTAGAGGGGGGGGGGGACACTATTTTTTTTGTTTTCAGAGCGAATATTTACAAAACTGCAGACTTTATCAAAAAATAATGTTAAGAGACCCTTATTATTTTTACAAGACCTATTCAACGACACCCCACACACCGTGCTGAAAAGAAAAAAAAAATTCACCCCCACTTTAGGTGTTCGAGAGGTACCCGAAAAAAAAATTTTTTTTAATTTTTATTTTACCGTTCTGTCGGCGTTACACATACACATACTCATACCAAATTTCAGCTTTCTAGTACTAATGATCACGGAGCTAAGCCGCGGACGGACAGACGGACAGACGGACATGGCGAAACTATAAGGGTTCCTAGTTGACTACGGAACCCTAAAAAACGGGGAGGGTTCTCAAGAAGACGCGTATTAGGTATTAAACATGTTATAGAACTTTTTTTGTATGGTCAAGCATAATTTTACAGAACGTCATGAAAACGGGATAATTGATTAAGTATATTGGACAGGGACAGGGGATATTTTTATGGGTTTAAGTACCTGAAATAAATGTTTACGACCTAACAATGCTACCGAAGTCTTACTAATAAATCGAATCTGTTTATACATAATAGGAACTTTTCTTACACAAGTCTGCAGACAACGGTGCCGCTTCAACATGTTATACTCATGATGAAAATTTGTGGAAATTGATGGAGCTTCAAGTTGTACTCATTATGAAAATATGTGTTAAATGAGGTGCAAAGTTAACGAACCAATCAGGTTTGCTGTATGGGAGCCCCCTTCAATATTTATTTTATTCTGTTTTTAGTATTTTGTTGTTAAAGCGGCAACATCTGTGAAAATTTCAACTAGACAGTTCATGAGATACAGCCTGGTGACAGACGGATAGAAGGACAGCGACAGCGGACGCTAAGTAACGTAAGGTCCGCGGTTTTACCCTTTGGGTACGAACCCTAAAAACCATATATTCCAAAATATATGGAACAGCTGATTTGTTTGCAACAGTCGGCTTGGTTAAAGTTAGCTCACTGTGGTCCTTCCTCTTTGCCACACCCGCTCATAACTCTAAAATTATTAGGTATACGTATATACATATACAATAATTCTTCATAATAGAAACCGCAGAAACCAAAGACGACTGCGCCCACTGCGTCGCGGTCTCGCGGATTCCCCGGTCCATATAAGGCAATGTCTGGAGCGCCCTATGCAGGGCCATATATATACCTACAATATGTATAGATTATTATGTATTCGTTGCAATGGGGCGCCGGATGACTCAGCGGCATGGGGCGGCGAAAATCGATGGCAGGCGAATCGCCACAACTGCATCTATATGGAATGAGCTGCACATTTAATACAAATGTCCGTCTGATGGCGTTGCAAGAATGTTTCTTTTTTTATTGCATATTACTAATTCTTGCGTAAAAATAATGGACTTAGTATCATGAGGCATTCTCTACCATAAGTTCAAACAGAGACGTTATTGGTGCAGGATTAGTTTTTAATCGTGAAACAAGTTTCTAAACGACGTACTTAACAGACAAAAATTATCAAACAGACGTCAAAAGTAAAGTTCTCAATTCGTCTGCATGTTTGTTTGTTTGATAGCAACTTGTTAAGTTCCATATATAGGTGCCTATTAGGTAAAAAAAACTGATTAAGATTTCGTCGGTTTCTTCTGCAGTTCCTCTAACACAATCATCACAGTCGAAGAAATCGTTAGGGGATGGTGCAATCGATTAGGCTTATTTCTTCTTCAAAATACATGTTCAAATGCCTAGAAATAAATGTTATTATAGAATATTTTTATCAGTTCTATTATTTTTATCGATTATTATACCACTTTTTATTTTTAAAAATATTGGGGCAAAGAATTATAAAGGAAAATTGTTATGTGATCTACTGCAATGTAAGCAGGACTCGAACTTGCGACCCTACGTCTCCGACGCAGTGCTCTCCCAACTGTTGCGATTAGATCGTTACGTTACGTCAATCACACCAAATTTTTGATTCCGTAATTGCCTCGAAATAGCCATTAAGGCGCGGTGGGATCGGTTTTAACCGACTTCAAAAAAGGAGGTTCTCATAATAAACCATGCAACAGGCGCAAAAGCAGCTCGAAACGTAGGTAGGAACAAAATTACAGTTCACTCAAACGAAAAGTTAGTAAAATTTACTCGCAACACAGAACATTTTTTATATAAACCATTGATATATACAAAGATCAAAGCACAAAGAAAAACTGAAACGCGTAACCTGGCGGAAGAGACCGGGAATCGAACCCGGTACCTCTGGATTACCGGTCCAGCACGTGTTTATCCAGACGTAATCAGGAGGTACCGAGTTCGATTCCCGGTATCAATGGTTTTATATAAAAATTGTAGTGTGTACCCACATTAAAAACTAATGCGACATTACATAATGTTTCGTAAATTTGCAAGATTCTATTACACACTTACAAATATACAGTGCAATCTATAATTCTATATGCTTATAATGATAATAATGTACTTAAACGATTTTTCGTATCCATACCTAACTTTAAGATAGGTATACCCGTTTCCTGTAAGATTAACACATTATTATCTATCTGATCGAATACAACATTGATAGATAAATTGGCAACTTTCGCACTACGTGTATTATTATTGTATTTATTGTCGACTGACGAATCAATAAATTACTATTAATTGCATGTATTTATAGTGTAAGTACAGCATGTTACAATATCATGAGATGGTCTAACACATGTCTAACCGCTACTTTCAAGTTATGCTAAGCTTGACTGCTAGAAAATGCCGCATGGCAATAAGACCGCCTTTCGTACGTTAAGGTCTTCTTTTGTGCAATAAAGATTACATAAATAAATAAATACTTAATGAGGTGAGTAAAGGCTAACATAAGATGTTTTTGTTTCGACTACGCAAACCACACGCTGTGACGTCAGATGTATTGTATTATATGTATCTCTATCATTGTGCGTATATAGTATCTTAGAAACTTCCAATAATATTTATACTACTTTACTTTCCTTCCGTAATAACGGAAATCATTAGTTTACTTCAAAAAAGGACAAAAGTTTTACAATTATATCATTAATTTGTGAAGCAAAATCTAGCCTGGATATTTTGAATTATATTTTTTACAATCACTAGTTTAAACCACCCTGTGATAAGTACTAGTCGTAGATGTAATGTATCGATTGGGGCAACAATTTGGCAGTTAAATGGCTCCTAATTTGCCAAATATCGTTTTGGATCATTGCGTCATTCTTTACATCGAAGGAAAGGACAAAATGAATATTTGGCGAATTCGGTGGAGCGCGGTGCCAGTGCCATTTATTATTTTTCACCTCACTAGCTCGGAAAGCCCAGTTTGTTTGTTTGATATCTATTGAGAAAATCGCTTTTTATCCACATGTGGAGAAAGAGTTTTGACGTTTCAACGCAGCTATATAAAGTAAAATTTGACATGAGCTTATTTTCTGAAAAATCCCGTTTAAAACACCTACATGAAAGCTTATTAGACCTTAGTTTTAATAAATGTCAAATTGGTTGATTATTGTAGATATTTTTCAAAGATATAGTACAAACCCTTATTCTTTTTTCCTCGCTGTAGTGAGGTGAAAAGTCTCGTGTATAGAAACACTCGCTACGCTCAGGATTTTATTTTGAACCACTCGCTTCGCTCGTGGTCAATCATAGGATCCTTTCGCTAGCTCGTGTTTCAAATAAACACTCGCGGGTAAAATACAACTTTCCCCCCTTGTATAACAAATAACTATTTACCATGAAACAACTCATAAATATACCGTATACTTAAGGTTATTCAGGAATAATTTGTAATAGCCCGTCAGTTCAGTTCAGTCAAGGTTCAGTCCAATATAAATACCATAATTCGTTGCTTAATGAAATGCCGTTATTCAATTAAAAACTATTTTTCAACAATTTAAGGTTTATAATCGAATAACGTCACAGTTCAAATTGTGCCGTTGTTCTTGATAATCATCGATATGTATATATAACAAATATTATAACAAATTCTCTCATGGCACCGTACGTACCCTAAGCTATAATTCCGGGAAATGGAGGTATGGATTGGGGTCAAAACCGTATTATCTGTATATACCTAAGGACAACTCAACAGACAATCCAATAACAAGGTTAGGGATTTCCTTATTTTCAAACTATATAACTTCATAATTATCCCTATTTCATTACTTATGCCGTTAAATATGCCACCTCTTTATATTATTAATTAATAAAAAAGGCTTTAAACCCACGTAGGTAATAATTGAGGTTAATGGACCGTTTGTCGCGTAGCAGCACGGATATGGACAGCAGCCCCTGATGAAGAGCTCCATACGAGTTCGAAGCATGTCCGTCCGTTTCTAACAATTTTTCTGTGCATTTATGAAACATGTAATGTCTCTTTTTTTAATGTGGGTATACATCTCAATTTTTATATTAAACCGTTGATACAAAGTTCAAAGCTCAAAGAAAAATTGAAATGCGTATAGGGTTACCTGCAGATACAAATTTCAAAAGGCCTGACAAAATTCCTGATTTTCGGCCAAAATTCCTGACACGAGTCCTGAAATTGTTTAATTTGTCCATGTTGATTGATTTACGTTCAAATTGTAAAAAGGTAATTACGATTATTTATAAGCTACAATTCATGAAACTCCAAAGAACTTGTGGCTTTATCTTTTTTGTTATTGTGATTAAAAATAAAAGTTTACAGGGTATATAATTTTTAGGTTTCATTTATTTGGTGTAAATTCCTGACATTTCCCTTTTCTGGCCGCGTTCCTGACAAATGTCTAAAATTCCTGACATGTCAGGAAAATTCCTGACATCTGGTCACCCTAAATGCCTGGTGGAAGTGACCGGGATCGAACCCGGTACCTCTGGAAGTATTACCTATATGATCTGTGCTCTGGATAACCTCTGTATAAACATGCTGGACCGGTAATCCAGAGGTACCGGTACTATATCCGCGTCTCTTCCACCAGGTTACGCATTTAAAATTTTCTTCAATGGTTTAATTTTTCTGTGAGTTTAAACGTTTCTTTAATAATTTTAATAAAGGTGTATCACAATAGTATTAATATGATCACATCCCTATGTTTGTGGAACAGCGGTGATGCACTCGACGAATATGTCTCGCACAAACTTTCCTTTCTTTCATGTAGCTTCACTGTACTAAAAATAAAATGCGTTAGACGCAAATTAAAGATAATTAAACTGTTTTAACGCCAATTAAGCAGTAGCAAGTGGGTTAATGTCACGAGTCTGAAGATACTCGACACGGATACAAAACGAGCATATGAAGTTCGTCTATCGTTGATACGTTTTATTTTAAAACGGTAATATGGAGGTTTATTCAACGCTCCCGTAGCGAAAATGCTGAATCATAGAGAAAGCAACATCTTACTGAATGACTGGTATTTTTGGTAGTGTACAAATTGAAAACATCGACACATAAGAATTCATCGATATTATATATATGTTTAATTAGGTCGAGCAGCAAGTGCAGGTAGCATATGATTCTGGAGCTGGAGTAACATAGCATTTATACATTTACGAAACATGTATTGTCCCATTATTTTTTAATGTTGTTTAAACGACAGTTTTTTTATTAAACCATTAATACAAAGATCTAAGGACGAAGAAAAATTTAAATGCTTAACCTGGCGGATGAGACGTAATCAAACCCAGTACTTCTGGATTAACGGTCCATACGCATTTCAATTATTCTTTGTTCTTTTTACTCTTTTTAGGGTTCCGTAGTCAACTAGGATCCCTTATAGTTTTGCCTTGTCCGTCTGTCCGTCCGTCCGCGGCTTAGCTCCGTGATCATTAGTACTAGAAAGCTGAAATTTGGTATGAGTATGTGTATGTATTACGCCGACAAAACGGTAAACCTCTTTCGAACGTTACAAATATTAGTTAAGTGCCATAGCATTAAAACATTCCGCTCAATCTGGCGCGTATAATCGATAACTTCCAGAAGGTAATAAGTAATTACAGTTACTTTGGCGTTTACGAACTTTTTTATAGTGCTTGAAATCTTTCTCGTTACCTCGGCTTAAAACCGCCGGCATTAAGCCCGTCTATTGTGAAGGATGGGCACGGGCAACTACGGAACCCTACACTGAGCGTGGCCCGACATGCTCTTGGCCGGTTTTTAGGGTTCCGTACCCAAAGGGTAAAAACGGGACCCTATTACTGAGGCTTCGCTGTCCGTCCGTCCGTCCGTCCGTCCGTCTGTCACCAGGCTGTATCTCAAGAACGGTGATAGCTAGACAGTTGAAATTTTCACAGATGATGTATTTCTATTGCCGCTATAACAACAAATACTAAAAATAGAATAAAATAAATATTTAAGGGGGGCTCCCATACAACAAAGGGATTGGTTGGGTTAACTTTGCACCTCATTTGTATGGAGCGCTATACATACCAGGTGTTAACTTAACCACTTAAGGATGGAAAGTGTTTGTACGGAACCCTCGGTGCGCGAGTCCGACTCGCACTTGACCGGTTTTTTTTAATTCTCGATTGGTTACATGGTTGGTTTTATAGAAAAATTTGCTCAGTGTGACGGTCCCCAGCAAGCCCCGGTACGGGATCGGCACACTGATTCGCGACTAAAAAATCACCCTGTAGTTACTCTCTGTAGCTAACTATCGAAGACTGATAACTGTACATTTGTAAACTAATATAAAAACCTTAGTACATCCTGTTAAGGTCTTTGGGTGTATAGTTAAGTGTCTTCCTTTGTATACCTATACGAGTATTATTTATTTATTTTTAACTTTATACATGGTCTGACAAATCACTGTATGTAGCACAACTGAATAAAGATAAAGAATAGAGGGGTGTTAAAAGTTCAACGTATGTGTTTGTGAGTATGTCTGTGGCATCGTAGCGCCCAAACGGATGATCCGATTTGAGTAAGTATGTGTTGTTTTACCGAAAGTCTTGTCTGTAGAGAAGTTTCTAAGCGACGTTAGTAGAAATAAAACTTAGTAGTCTCCAAATAACTAAACTTTAGAATAATCTTAAAGTCTCTAGTAAGTATATAACGTTACAACACTAAACTGTATAAAATCACACCCGTAGTAACTTTTCAGTTTCACACCCACTACAATACAAGTGGTTCCTTCCTCAAGTGTACCTATTTCCTTTATCTCCGTAGTTAAATATTAAATATAATTACCTAGGTACATACTAATTTATAATAAGTACAAAATGTTCAGTCTTCGATAGCTAATACCTAACATTGCTCTTATCAACAAGTACCAACAACACTCGCCCATTAAAACATGAGAGCCCTCACCCTCAACAAAACAATTAGTCTTAAGACCTTGAAACCTTACATCATTAAAATGTTTGGATGACGTCCAGCCATCTGGCTCGGAGTCAACTGCATTAAGCATTGAGAATAAGAAAATCCATGAATACAAAACTATACCCTTTTTAGGGAGTGCCTATGCCTACAGTGAAGTGTAAAAGTGCAGACGTGTCTTCAGAGATATCCCCGGGCAAACCGGAGCAAAATTGGCTTAGGTACTTATTCTCTAATCTCTAGTCGTCTCACTCTTGTCAGAGTGGTCGTGATCTCGATGATGATGTCTTTGTACACAGGTGATCTTCGTCTGCGGTCCTCTCGGGTCGGGTGGCGGCCTTCGCAATTTGTCTCCACTTTACTCTATTAGCAGCATTTCGAGAGCACTCTGAAATGGTGGTGTCTGTCACTGTCTTTATCAGATCAGATCCGTCCATCGGGTTGGGGACCGCCCTCTAGACCTTTTGCCTTCAATCTGTCCTTGCACCACTAAATGCTCCATGGATTGCTGGTTTCGAGAGATATGTCCAAAGAATTTTAAAATTCGCAATTGTACACAGTCGACGAAAGCCTCTCATTGATTCTTAACTCCCTTAAGATGGATACGTTTGTGCGAAAAGCGGTCCAAGGAATTTTCAGCATACGCCTCCAGCACCACATTTCTAGTGCATTAATTTTACGACGGTCTTTTACCTTAGGGTCCACGTCTCTGCTCCGTAGAGAAATATTGGAAAGACAAGACATTTCATTATTCGGACCTTGGTATGCCTGGTTATTCGCCTGTCCTTCCAAATCTTATCTAACTTCCCCACGGCAGATCTCGTGATGGCGCAACGTCTCTTGATCTCTTCCTCGCACCCTCCAACACTTGATACGGATAAGCCGAGATATATGTAACTGTGTACAACTTCACAATTGGCAATTTTGGGTTGGTTTGCTGTCACATGCCCTGCTCTATCTACTATCATAATCTTCGTTTTTTCTCTATTGATAGCGAGTCCAAAACTGAGACTAGTGGTTTCCAGACGATAAAGAAGAGTCTTTATCTCCTCTTCATTTCTAGCGAACAGAGTGGTGTCAATTGTCATCAGCGTACTTCAAATTTGTTATAAGCCGTCCTCCTATGGAAAATCCTCCGCTCCAGTCTTCAAACACAATCCGCATTATGTGTTCAGTGTAGGCATTAAACAATAACGGGGAGAGAATGCAATATCTCTAATATATCTCTAATAGTAATAGAGAAAAGTTCTAAATCACTTGCGATTGTATGAACACCACGCCACTGTACAGGCTTCTTAATTATGTAAGACTAGCGACCCGCCCCGGCTTCGCACGGGTTCAGTTCTGATACTAAACATACTATATGCATGTATAATACAGTATATAAACCTTCCTCTTGAATCACTCTATCTATTAAAAAACCGGCCAAGAGCATGTCGGGCCACGCTCAGTGTAGGGTTCCGTAGTTGCTCATCCTTCACAATAGACTTAAGTTAGGAGAAAGATTTCAAGTTCTCTAAAAAGGTCGTAAACGCCAAAGTAACCGTGAAATACGCCAACTTTGCCTCCACATGGAACTTTGCCCAAAACGCTACTTAAAAAAAGAAACGTTACTGTAGACAATTTCAAGATGATTATGGAATCATCTTGATTAAATGATTATGGAATCATCTTGAAATTGTCTACAGTAACCTTTCTTTTTTTAAGTAGCGTTTTGGGCAAAGTTCCATGTGGAGGAAAAGTTGGCGTATTTCACGGAACTGTAGTTACTTATTACCTTCTGGAAGTCAACTTAAGTCCTTATAAGAAAATTATGAAATTTTGCGATAACTCAAAAACGGCTCGACCGATTTTGTTCAATATAGTTTTCATTGAAAGTATTTATAAGGCCTCATTTTCATGATTTCTTCCGCAATTTTTTGACCCGTGGTTGAAAAGTTAGAGGGGGGGGACTTCCTTCTTTATTTTCGGAGCGAATATTTACAAAAGTACTGACTTTATCAAAAAATTATGTTTGAAGACCCCTATTATTTTTAAATACCTATTCAACGACACCCCACACAATACGGTTGAACGAAAAAAAAATTCAGCCCCACTTTAGGTGTTCCAGAAGTACCTACCCGAACAAAATTTTTCTTTTAGTTTTTATTTTACCGTTTTGTCGGCGTAATACATACACATACTCATACCAAATTTCAGCTTTCTAGTACTAATGATCACGGAGCTAAGCCGCGGACGAGACGGACAGACGGACATGGCGAAACTATAGGGTTCCTAGTAAACTACGGAACCCTAAAAAACCGGCCAAGAGCATGTCGGGCCACGCTCAGTGTAGGGTTCCGTAGTTGCTCATCAACTCAAGCTCTATAAAAAGGTCGTAAACGCCAAAGTAAATGTAATTACTTATTACCTACCTTCTGGAAGTCAACTTACGTTATTTTGAAGAAAATTATGAAATTTTGCAATAATTAAAAAACGGCTTGACCGATTTTGTTCAATATAGTTTTCATTGAAAGTACTTATAAGGCCTCATTTCCATGAATTTTTCCATAATTTTTTGACCTGTGGTTGAAAATGAAAAGTTAGAGGGGGGCGGGGGACGCTATCTTTTTTATTTTCGGAGCGAATATTTACAAAACTGCTGACTTTATCAAAAACTGATGTTTGAAAGCCCCTATTCAACGACACCCCACACACTAGTGTTGAAACGAAAAAAAAAAACACCCCCACTTTAGGTGTTCGAGAGGTAACCGAAATAAACATTTTTCTTTAGTTTTTATTTTACCGTTTTGTCGGCGTGATACATACACATACTCGTACCAAATTTCAGCTTTCTAGTACTAATGATCACGGAGCTAAGCCGCGGACGGACGGACAGACGGACATAAGGGCGCGAAACTATAAGGGTTCCTTTGACTACGGAACCCTGAAAACCGCATCAAAATCCGTTGCGTAGTTTTAAAGATCTAAGCATACATAGGGACGGACAGAAAGAAACTACTTTGTTTTATACTATGTAGTGAAATCGCTTCAGAGTTTGCATAAAGTTAAACCTACGTGGATTATCACCTGATTGTCACGGCGTTTTTGGTGAATACCAAACCAAAAGACGTGGCGCATTTTGTAGTGTACCTGCCTCACTGCGCCGGCGGGCGGTCCCGGGTTCGAATCCCGGCCAAGGTAAATATTTATGTGATGAACTCGTATAATTGTTCTTAGGTCATGGATGTTACGTATATATGTATTAACATATTATGTATATTATATCGCAGTCTAGTACCCATAATACAAGCTTTGCTTACAGTTTGGGACTAGGTCGATTCGTGTAAGATTGCCCTTTAGTTTAATATTTATTTAAAACAAATGTTGCCTAGATAGACTTAATTTGTCGATCTCCGTTCATGGCGACAGAAAACACCATATTTGCATGTCATTATCATTAAGAGGGCGGATCAATGACACTAGAAATACCTACATGTAAATAATAATAATAATACAATACTTTATTGCACACCAATAAAAGTTTACAAATGGAAACAAGACAAATACAATTTATAAATAACGGTAGACAACAGGCGGTCTTATCGCTAAAATAAATATATATAACAAACAAACAGTCCTGCCTGCAGTCATAAAGTTTCCAGAGAACAGAATCAAACATGGAGTCAAATGAGTTTTCCTTGTTTTTTGGTTTTAAATATACATAGAAGTCGACATTCCTGACAGAGGCCATCCCGTTTAATTGATTTATTTTCATTTTCCTTGCAGTCCAAGTTCCGCTACCTACAAATGACTAAATTCCTCGGTAAAGCAAATTATATCTTCGTATTAAGTATGCTTCGTCAATAAAATTCCAGCTATAACGATTATTTGAGATCGATTAGGTATATTATAAATCGTAAATGTATTATCACACTAGCGCGCGCTGTAATCTAGCCACGTAAGTTTACAAGAACACTTATCAGAGCGATAAGCTGTTACAATCCCTTATCAAGGCACTATCAGTTCAGGTATGTGAAAATAACTTAGCCTTCCTTACCATATATGGTCACGAAAATTGAGCTAGTCGGCCATTGGTGGATATTAAATGGTGTTGATAGTGTTAATTCTGATAAGGAGCGTTTTATATAGTTAAAGTCACACGCGCCTGCCTCATTTCGCGTGGTGCTTCGCAGCCAACGGTCGTACTTTACTTTATTTATTAAATTAAAAGTAAGTTGTATTACATTTTCTTAATTACTCGGTTTATTTTTTAACTTTTAAAGTTTTCGTTTTCCTATTAATTGCGCTGTGGGTCAAGTGAAATTGAGTTTGTTTGTTGACGATTAAGTAAATTATTATATTGATTACAGTTACGTAATGTGATATGGTGTTCGGTTTCCGTTTTACGGGTTGAAATTTGAAATTGGAAAATGTTAGGAAGACACTTCGATAGCATTGCATAATTTAAAGTTACTTTGTTAATTTTGGTGTCATTTACAAGAGACATTTAAAGTTTTATTAGGTGTTTTTTTTATCTGAAGTGATTTTTAGTTTCTATTCTAAAATTGACATTTTGATTTTGACTTTAACGTCAACGAGTTCAATGATTCTTATTTTTTAGTTGTCACTGTCAATTGTGTCAATGCAACGAAGCTAACGAATTTGGCACAGATACTATGGAGTAGCACTTTCGTTTAATCATGTGCTTTTTTTAATTTAAATGTGTTTTTTTTTATAAACAGTTGCATAGACTAAACCAACATTAAACGATCTCTAAAAACTTGACTTATCTATATATTTGTATCGTCTACCCAACTTCATATCTTATCTCATCGGGCTCAAGATTGTCAAGTAACGTTTCGAAGTGATAGTGATACGTGACTGATAATTAAAGTCGGACATTCTAACGTATTTTATAGCTAGTAATAAATCTGCATGATTATATAACAGCAGATGGTAATCCTTAACGCACCGACAAAATGAAAGTGTGAATAATAATTTGTAACTAATCGCTACTTTTTATTTTATTTTAGACTAGTCCAAAATGTGCGACGAGGAAGTTGCTGCGTTGGTAGTGGACAATGGCTCCGGCATGTGCAAGGCCGGTTTCGCCGGAGACGACGCCCCGCGCGCCGTGTTCCCCTCGATCGTGGGCAGGCCGCGTCACCAGGGTGTGATGGTCGGCATGGGACAGAAGGACTCGTACGTCGGTGACGAGGCCCAGAGCAAGAGAGGCATCCTCACCCTCAAGTACCCCATCGAGCACGGCATCGTCACCAACTGGGACGATATGGAGAAGATCTGGCACCACACCTTCTACAATGAACTGCGAGTGGCGCCCGAGGAGCACCCCGTGCTGCTCACCGAGGCTCCCCTCAACCCCAAAGCCAACAGGTACGTGTCAAGCGCGGGTCGCTGTCGAGCGCAAGCCCTGGAATGAAGTCGCATTGATTCTCATCAGCCGATGCCGCTGTTCGCCCGCCGTGCTAACGCAACTTCTTTTTCTTTTCCAGAGAGAAGATGACACAGATCATGTTCGAGACCTTCAACACACCCGCCATGTACGTCGCCATCCAGGCCGTGCTCTCGCTGTACGCGTCCGGTCGTACCACCGGTATCGTGCTGGACTCCGGGGACGGCGTCTCCCACACGGTGCCCATCTACGAGGGCTACGCCCTGCCCCACGCCATCCTGCGTCTGGACTTGGCCGGTCGCGATCTCACCGACTACCTGATGAAGATCCTCACCGAGCGCGGTTACTCGTTCACCACCACGGCCGAGCGAGAAATCGTGCGCGACATCAAGGAGAAGCTCTGCTACGTCGCCCTCGACTTCGAGCAGGAGATGGCCACCGCCGCCTCCAGCAGCTCGCTCGAGAAGTCGTACGAGCTTCCCGACGGTCAGGTCATCACCATCGGCAACGAGCGATTCCGTTGCCCTGAGGCTCTCTTCCAGCCCTCGTTCCTGGGTATGGAAGCTAACGGCATCCATGAAACCACCTACAACTCCATCATGAAGTGCGACGTCGACATCCGTAAAGACCTGTACGCCAACACCGTGCTGTCCGGTGGTACCACCATGTACCCTGGCATCGCTGACCGCATGCAAAAGGAGATCACCGCCTTGGCTCCTTCCACGATGAAGATCAAGATCATCGCTCCTCCTGAGAGGAAGTACTCCGTATGGATCGGTGGATCTATCCTTGCTTCCCTCTCCACCTTCCAGCAGATGTGGATCTCCAAGCAGGAGTACGACGAGTCCGGCCCCTCCATTGTCCACAGGAAGTGTTTCTAAATGACAAATTAAGACTGTTCCTAAGTTATGATGCCCTACACCGAGACCCAGAACGGGAGGCTCAAATTACGCTTGTGATCTTTATTTAAGTTCAGTATTTAAATAGGTTGTAAGGTATCGTAATATGCATATTACGTAAACTCAGCGAGCCATGGTTCGCTTTTGTTTTTGACAAAGATTTTTATTTATTGTTACGTGACTAACCCAGTCTTTTGTAATAAAAGATAATTTATATACCGGTATACATAAGCATTCTTTATTTTCCTTATAACAAAATAACTTGAATATCGAATGATTTCCACGATGACTAAGACTATTAAGTATGTTAAGGTAAAGAGTCAGTCACCAGTTCACCACACATAAGGCCCAACCGGCTACTCTACCTACTTAGAAACTTAGATGCGACGACGTTATAAAAACTTAAGAAACCTTCAAGATAAAAGAAAGTAGAACACTTAAGATAACAAGTCAATAACCTTCGTAGGTATACCAATACCGTGCCCAGCAGGTTTAGAGCCGATTTTACTTTAACGATTCTGTTTTAAAAGTCAATTAACTCTCAAACTTCCTTATTGGTCAAATTGAAACATAAATTAGCAAAATTATTTTAACATAGAGCATACCTGCTTTGAAGACAGTTATACCAAAAGTTATTGACACCGACATCTGTGTCAATATGCGTGTTCTCGATACGTTTAATATTGCTAATGGAGTATGGTTGACGGATGGGCGAGGCTTTACCATGTTATGTCCCCCATGCCTCGAATCTCCAGTCATAATGTTTTTGCCTACGTATCGGTGTATGTGTATCACCAGGGAACACATTTCCATTTAATAATTATTAATTACTCATGATTACAATCCTCATGAATTGTGGTCACATCAGAGTCTCGTATCGTGGTTCAATGACACAATAACTACGGGTACAATGATCCAGGTCAGTGACGTAATGTGGGAAAGACTTGTTTACAAACGTGGCCCATTTTTCGGATGACTGTTAACAATAAAAATATCTGACCTATTGCGGAGTTAATGAAAAACCATGCCTAATATAATTAGATCACGGACACACCCACGACGTGGTTTCGTCTGGTGCGTGTGTGACGTCACAGACGTGGTTATTTCAGGAGACGATGCTCAGATCGCTGTGTTACGAGCCGACGCCTCTAGAGAACGTCAGCCTACATGGTGAAAATTAAAATCTCAGACCTCAGCTGACGAGATAATTATTACCTATTACAAAAATGAATCAGCCGGAAGCTTGTCTAGTTGACTAATCGCCAGTATGGCGAGCAACTCCTTCCGTACGGGTTGTTCGCGAGTAAACGAATTCATTTGAGTCTATTGCAGCAAATTACTTCGCAGATTTTCACTGACCGCTTTCTCACGCGTCACTCGATTTCGAACCGGTAAAGTTTTTTAGTGGTGGTGGTACAATTATTATGTCGAGTAACGCTGAGGTGTTCGGTGTTCGTGTGTTCTCCCAATGCTCCCACACATGCATAGATAAGACCACCCCAGCTGCACGGTGGCGATGCGAGGGTCAAGGGCGCAGCTCTGCGCACGATCGATTCCCCTCCCCCCCTGGACGCCCCCACAATGCGTCTGCTCGACTAGACATGCGTTCCTTTTCGTCACAATCAAAGCTACATCTTATTTGCTCTTTATAGGGTAGCTTATAGTCTGATATTTACCCGAGTAAGATAATTTCATCTAGATATGGTATATTGCAGTGGTTTGCTGCATTTTATACGCTAACTGAGTAGCGGAGCTCAGGTACGGAGTATTTAAATGGTTTTTTTATCAAACTTCGTCTGGGATTCACGATCGACCCTGCTCCGAGCTCTTGTTGTTGCTGAATACAGTTTTAATTGAATGAGCTGGATTTGTTGTGTACCTATAACCATTGAAATTGGTATAACGTTCCTAATTGTATTGTAACTCATTGATGTTAGGAATTAATATTCCAGATGTTTACAGATTGAGCTATTTTCTTCTAAAATCAGTTTAAAAGATGATTCCCCATCATTAAGCTCATTATGTTTTTTAATAACCTACTTTATTTTAAATACATGACACAATACAACAGTATTTTAAGGATCAGAAATAAATATTACAAACAAATGAAAAAAAAGTGCATAACAATATACAATCTGAGAACCTAGTAAGATAGGGAACTGGGAACCTCACTTGCATGCAGAATGATTTTAGATTTTCTATGAAAGGATTGTCCTGTTCATAAATCATGTATCACGAAAGGAGACAGGTTGATAAGTAAAGGTCCCGCAACTCCCGCTGTCAGTCCTTTGTCAGGGCCCTTTTGTATTTTTATCACGCATCCGAACCAGAGTTATTTTAGGGGCCACGGCCAGAGCAACTGGTAACCCGCTGTTTAATACACTCATAATGTTCCCATTTTTATGTATGCTCAAAAAATTATGCCTAATTTTTATTTTCTGAGGGTGATACAAAGTGGGATATATGTCATAATGGCGTTTGTCCATGTGTTGACTGGATAGTTTGGGGTTTAAGAAGAAGATAAAGAGAAATCCAACAGGTGTTTTAGTCAAGTATCTTCTTCTTTTTTAGGGTTCCGTAGTCAACTAGAAACCCTTATAGTTTCGCCATGTCCGTCTGTCCGTCTGTCCGTCCGCGGCTTAGCTCCGTGATCATTAGTACTAGAAAGCTGAAATTTGGTATGAGTATGTGTATGTATCACGCCGACAAAACGGTAAAATAAAAACTAAAAAACGATTTTTTTTTGGGGTACCTCTCGAACACCTAAAGTGGGGGTGAATTTTTTTTTTCATTCCAACACTGGTGTGTGGGGTATCGTTGAATAGGTCTTTTAAAAATAACAGGGGTCTCGAAACATTTTTTTAGATAAAGTCAGCAGTTTCGTAAATATTCGCTTCGAAAATAAAAAAATAGTGTCCCCCCCCCTCTAACTTTTCAACCACGGGTCAAAAAATTATGACAAAATTCATGAACATGAGGCCTTATATAAGTACTTTCAATGAAAACTATATTGAACAAAATCGGTTAGGCCGTTTTTGAGTTATCGCAAAATTTCATAATTTTCTTAAAAGGACGTAAGTTGTCTTCCAGAAGGTAATAAGTAACTACAGTTACTTTGGCGTTTACGACCTTTTTATAGAGCTTGAAATCTTGCTCGTAACTTAAGTCTATTGTGAAGGATGAGCAACTACGGAACCCTACACTGAGCGTGGCCCGATATGCTCTTGGCCGGTTTTTAAAGTTTACAATTTGTCAACCTACTCGTGGTATTGACTTGTACCAAATCCATTGGAAACATTTCGTTAATAGAAACAAATTAGCCGCCCACGTCACCATAACCAAAACTTCGTTCCAATTCGTTGTACGTCTGTAAATCTGTATGTTAGTCACTAATCACATTATATACAAGGTTCTGTAAACACATGACTCCGTAATGTATCAATACCAATGAAATCATAAGACTGGAAACAATGGTGCTAGAAGTCGATTGAAATTCTGTTCGTATCGCAATGTTTCCTTTACACCGGCTGAATCATTGCATGTAAGGGAAAAATAATGCTAAATATAGTCATTTTGTTTATTCATTATCCCTATTCAAACGGAAATGAGTCAATATGTTTCCAATAATTACAAGTCCCTTTATAAACACTTGCAATGTTATATTTATATTATAATTACCTACATTAACATTTGTTACTTAGCCCAAATAGGTATCTTATAAATTGTCACTAAGGATATCGAATATTGGAAAGCTATTAAATTTAAATCATGTTTATTGACGAATTACAATTTCAACTCGTCATAATCGGATATTTTTCCTATGACTAAAAAAGTCAACATTTCATTACTAAGGAACTGCTGAATAAATACTAAGAAGCGTTAAATAATGGAAAAGCAATGGAGTATGACAAGAGTGGTACCAAACCGAGGGTTAGTCATCGCCGTAGTACGCATGCACTGGTGACTCATGGACATAATGTGACAACTGCCTCACCACGTCTTATTATAACTAAATTATTTAAATGCCTACTTTAATAAAACTGATCTGAATCACGATCATCACAAAAACTTTACGTTACAATTAGGCACAAACGAACTAGGTAATATGTAGTTAACGAAGTGTTTTCTTAAATTTCCACCAAATGACCGAGCGTCAACCTTGGTTATTTTACACACAGAATTATGAATTTTAGTTAGTGTTATATTGTTTCAATCTTTAAGAGTTAAAATATTATCTGTATTGTGCCGTATAAAGAAATATAGCGAAATTTCATTTAAAAAATGCATGCCATTAAATAATAATGAAAACGAAAGTTACTTGTACCTACATTTTCTAGTGAATTGATTAAAATTTTCTACTTTGCGTTGCTCTTACTTAATTTTAATAAATATTTAACATAAAGTTTCTCTAATTCAAACCGGTAGTGAGATGTCTATTTTGATTTGTTTTGTGAATTAATTTCGATGTTTATGACACTGTGATTTATTAGGTCGAGAATAAATTACTGCCGCAAAAACCATTAACATTGAAGAGTCGTCTCGTTTAGGAGTATCGATCCCGAGTCCTGACAGTTACTTACACAGTTGCTGATGGCGTACTTAACCAAGAATTTAAGTTTAATAATACCGATGCATTTAAACCACGTGATCGTAATCTGCAGTGACTAGCAAGTTGCTAGTGAGTGACCGTGGGCGTCACTTGTATTGTATTGCAGATTGCAACTGATAAGAATAACTTGGTTTCTTGTAATCTCAACACATTTGCATAATTAATTACCTTTAAAGGTCATAAATTATTAATTAATATAAATTAAATATTTTACAGAAATGCCGACTTCATACTTTTTAGCCCATATTCTACTAATACTATTAAGGCCCCCATACATGGGAAGGCAAAACTGATCAGGCCGATGTGATTGAAGCGCTTCAGTCCATCCAGCGGCCGTAAAGCGTGGTGACCTTAAGGCCGTTTCATTCATACACGGTACGGATTTAATTTAAGTCCGATCAGATGGAACTAAAGGTAAACCTGGTCATGTATGGGGGCCTTTATCCTATTCTGTGCTAGAAGTAAAAATTTGACGAATAATGCCCCCAACGCAATGTTGCCACCAAACGAACAATTGAATGAATCGTTGTTCCCTAGACACAAACACTAACCAGAAGCTTGGTTTGCTTGTGTGCGGTTTGTCTGTATTGCGATGCGACCGTTGCTCGCTACAATGGACCAATCGTAGCGCTGGATTTTCTCCATGCCCATATATGGTAAAACCGTCTGTTGCGACGAGCGGGGAGGTCAGGCGAGTCCATAATTTTATCGATGGTCTTGAAACATTTTATCGTTCCATTTACAAATTCTGAACAATTGAGTGACATTTGTCAGTTGACATTATCAGGGAACGCATTTTGTAGGCCGTTTTATCCGCCATCACGACTTATTATTCCAAATAATTGAGTTTATTAAGCACCAAACTGAGGTCCGTTGGGCGAGTCGATTATATCGCGCCGGCGTAGTGAAGCAAATCGACCTCCACGAGCGCGCGACAGAAACCGGCCGGCATTTCTCACGGATCGTCGATTGCTGAGGTATTGTTCTTTGTACGCTGCTACTTTTCCTGGTAAGTCATAATTTATTTATCGCTTTTTGTGTTCAATGATCTATAATCGTTAACTGACATCATCAGTTATCTTGGTTGGGTTTGTTTTGGAGATGATTAAATGGAAATGTGTAAAATGCGGTTACTTGTCATTCCATTCCACTCCAAGATGGTCAATTATCGAGATGATGTCAAAATTTTTGGCTATTGATCACTTAAAATCATTAGTGAGAATAGTAGTTTTGAGTCTTAATTTTGTTTATTATCGTATTAACGGTTATCTCGTGCTAACAATGTTTTCCGTCTGGTCCACCGTCTGATTTGAACTGAATGAGATTTTTTGGAGCGACGCCAAGATTTCGAGACCGTTATTTATTTATGGTAGTGTAGGATGCAGCTGATTAGAGCGTGTGGGTAGTGAGGTGAGGTGAGGATTAAGTTAGAAGATAGCCAGGAGGGTGCACTATCCCTCGCGTAGCCATGTGTGCAATGTGTGTTCTGCTGGAAATCTCGTCGTTATCAAGAGCGGCGCTATCAGCGGCGCGCGGGGCGGGGTGCGCAGCGCGCAGGCTCCCTGCAGCGCAATACCATATATGGTCACGAAACCTCACGTATTGTGCGATTGGCGGAGCCCCGGCGGCGCGGGGAAGGGGCGCCCGATAACCACTTTCATTTATATACTCCGCGGGCCGCGCTCGCAGACATTCCACGAAGTGAGCTCGAGCTGAGGCGTTGTGCAGCATTACCGAGGCTGTGCAAAAGCAAATTAATTTATTTTATTTATAATAGGACTAATAAATTAAAAGTAAGTTGATGCATTTATCGTCTCGTGTGATGTTTAGTGTTGAGTGGTGCAAGGATCAAGTGTAGTGCGTGCGGTCAGTGACACGAAGGGTTAAGGGCGGATGCATGCCGGTTGCGGTAGGGCGTGGTCGAGGATCGTGACAGTGCTGCTTAACTGATACAATTAAAAAAAAAAGTTTAAATTTTCCAAGATGCAATTCGAAAGTACCTGGCCGGCGCTGGCCCCGGGTAAGCGGCGGCGGCGAAACGCGGTCAAGCCGCGCCGCCGCCACGTTCGCGCGCCTCTAGATCGAGCCTTATTTGGTTTCATTTCGCTTGGCATCGCCCACCGCGTCCCGATAAGGCTTCGAATGCCTCTGCCCACGGCTGCACTCATTAGTTACTTACTAACAGTTTGATAAAAAGTTTGTTTGCGAGTTGGATCAATGAAAGCTTTCTTATTAGAATGCTGGGTTATTTTTAAATGATTCTCATTGGCTAGGGTCTTATTAAATTTGGTCTGTCACATGCTTTATGTTCTTATTTCTTCTTTCCAGACTAATTCACAATGTGCGACGAGGAAGTTGCTGCGTTGGTAGTGGACAATGGCTCCGGCATGTGCAAGGCCGGTTTCGCCGGAGACGACGCCCCGCGCGCCGTGTTCCCCTCGATCGTGGGCAGGCCGCGTCACCAGGGTGTGATGGTCGGCATGGGACAGAAGGACTCGTACGTCGGTGACGAGGCCCAGAGCAAGAGAGGCATCCTCACCCTCAAGTACCCCATCGAGCACGGCATCGTCACCAACTGGGACGATATGGAGAAGATCTGGCACCACACCTTCTACAATGAACTGCGAGTGGCGCCCGAGGAGCACCCCGTGCTGCTCACCGAGGCTCCCCTCAACCCCAAAGCCAACAGGTACGTGTCAAGCGCGGGTCGCTGTCGAGCGCAAGCCCTGGAATGAAGTCGCATTGATTCTCATCAGCCGATGCCGCTGTTCGCCCGCCGTGCTAACGCAACTTCTTTTTCTTTTCCAGAGAGAAGATGACACAGATCATGTTCGAGACCTTCAACACACCCGCCATGTACGTCGCCATCCAGGCCGTGCTCTCGCTGTACGCGTCCGGTCGTACCACCGGTATCGTGCTGGACTCCGGGGACGGCGTCTCCCACACGGTGCCCATCTACGAGGGCTACGCCCTGCCCCACGCCATCCTGCGTCTGGACTTGGCCGGTCGCGATCTCACCGACTACCTGATGAAGATCCTCACCGAGCGCGGTTACTCGTTCACCACCACGGCCGAGCGAGAAATCGTGCGCGACATCAAGGAGAAGCTCTGCTACGTCGCCCTCGACTTCGAGCAGGAGATGGCCACCGCCGCCTCCAGCAGCTCGCTCGAGAAGTCGTACGAGCTTCCCGACGGTCAGGTCATCACCATCGGCAACGAGCGATTCCGTTGCCCTGAGGCTCTCTTCCAGCCCTCGTTCCTGGGTATGGAAGCTTGCGGTATCCACGAAACCACCTACAACTCGATCATGAAGTGCGACGTCGACATCCGTAAGGACCTGTACGCCAACACCGTGCTGTCCGGCGGTACCACCATGTACCCCGGCATCGCCGACCGCATGCAGAAGGAGATCACCGCCCTGGCTCCTTCAACGATGAAGATCAAGATCATCGCGCCCCCAGAGAGGAAGTACTCCGTATGGATCGGCGGGTCGATCCTCGCCTCCCTCTCAACCTTCCAGCAGATGTGGATCTCGAAACAGGAATACGACGAGTCCGGCCCCTCAATCGTGCACAGGAAGTGCTTCTAAGCGGCCGGAGCGAGCCGGCTGCGAGTCGGCCGGCGGCTCAACTCAGGCTTGTAATCTCCGTTAATTTAATTGTACGTAAGATATTATTGTAATTAAATCGTAATAGTGACGGCAGGGCGGCGCGCGACGCCGCGGACGCGCCTCGGCCGCCGGCCTCGGTACTGCACTCGCCAAAGGATCTTTTGTAATCTCATGAAAGTCATGAATGAATCTCATGAATGTATGTGCTGAAACGGATAAGACTACTTTCTTACTAGGTCATTTATAAATTATAAAAAATAATGAAAATACACGAAAAAAATTTGAAAAATTAGACCAGACTTTCTTTTCTCCTTTCCTTTGGAAAACAATGCAATGGTTCAGATGATTCCGTTCGCTCCGCGAGAGCAACGGCCGACATTGACCCATGTACAGAAATAAACGAACTTGCTGCGCGCGATGGCGCTTAGGAAGTAGATTGCCGCCACCCCAAAGCAAACGCGGACGCGTTTTCAATGGATTGATTCCATAGATGGATTCCTGCAAACATCTCGCCAGGTCTATTATAGGGTTCGTTTAACTTTCAACGAATCTAAGTAAGAGTGAACTACTACCCTCTGAATAGGAAAAAAAAAACTAATATAGGCTAATATGAATATCTGAGATGTCTCCATAATTTTGTGTAGTAGTAGTATAGTGCAACGCGTATGCATAGCTGTCTGATGTGCACCTACAGATGACGTCCACGTCATCCATACGACGATACGATTTTGACGACGCGTTTGGCTCGGTTTGTAGACACCTGCCTACTGAGCCGGCGGTCCCGGGTTCGAATCCCGGCCAGGGCAAATATTTGTGCTTGGGTCATGGTTGTTCTTATGTATTTAAGTATATATTTATCTATATAAGTATGTATATCGTCGGCTAGTACCCATAACACAAGCCTTCTTGAGCTTAATTTGGGACTAGATCGATTTGTGTTTTGTGTGAGGTTGTCCGATATTTATTATCATACTACGCCACGCAGGTATTCGCAGTGAGACGTATACGTTGCAATGCGTACGTATTCCGGCAGTATGCCATACCTTGAGGAGAAAGGCACAGATGTGGAGCTTTTGAGGCTGCTGCTATGTACTTACTACATATACGTGACTATAGAGTATAATATGTATATACTTCATTGATCATTAATTTAATTCGACCAAATTTCAGTGTTGCATACTTTACGGAATTCACCTAATTATGTATGTATTGTTTTTCCACGGTGGCAATTCAAATTCTGGCAGTATGTTGGGTTCAATTGATTATTTTGAATGATTTTTAACGGAGTATTATTTTCATTTTCCTTGAGATTAACGAGATATAAGTCGGCAATATATTTGCCGCTGTCCGTGAAGCGACTTACTTTGGGGACACAGCGATGATGTAATTTATTTTGAAAACAAAATATTTCACCACCACCATAATCTCCGAAAGCCTAATATTATGAATTTATGACTAATAGGCGATACGAATTTTCATTTTCTAGCTTTTTTTCTTCAGTTACATCAATTATCCTGCAAATGTTATCGAACAGGAACCCTATTATCAATGGAAGGAACAAGTTTTACGAGTACGAGCCGTGGATTTTTTAATGGATTCGTATGTTTATATTTTCTGGCATTATGTAATAAATTTCCAAAATAGTCTCTGTATTCTAAATAAATTAAGACTGCCGTTTTAATATTAATATTGTCTCTAAGGACTAGAGGGTTAATTATAATAAAATTATACATTGAAAGGTTAGCTAAACACGGAGGTCTTAAACAAAAAAAATATATTTTGGGCTTTTTGAAAGTTGTCGCGGTGCTTAGAAGACTCCGGGTATTGGTATTTTTTTTTTAACTAGTTTAAGAATGTGTTTACAGATATACGTATATGCAGCGGGACCCCATGTAATTTGGTTTAGGTCCTAAATAATCGAGTTGGTATATATTTCTACCTGTCGATTTATGTACTTTGAAATTTCTACCTTTGCAAATTAATGAAAATAAAATGATTCTGTGCCAGCGGGGCCCTTTGTTAATTGTAAGTTTACAGACTTAATGAGTTACTATTCATGGAGCATCTTATTTCTACCTTCCAAATAACTTTTCACTACACCCTAGATATAAATAGTTTTTGAGAAATACGCGTTCGAAGATTTTGTCCTTCTAGCAGGGCCCTTTGGTATTTAGTGACTTACATGACCCCAGGTAATTTTAAAAAAACAGCCGGTTATTTCTACTTACTACTTAATAGTAATTCATTTAGTCTGTAAACTTACTGCAATTAACAAAGGGCCCCGCTGGCACAGAATCATTTTATTTTCATTAATTTGCAAAGGTAGAAATTTCAAAGCACATAAATCGGCAGGTAGAAATATATACCAACTCGATTATTTAGGACCTAAACCATAATTACATGGGGTCCCGCTGCATATACGTATATTGTTTACAGGTTCAGTTTCGAAGTTCAACCTTCTTTTACCTAGTCCCCATAGTAAAGTAATAATGACAAATCCTGTGAATCAGTGAAACCACCCATGAGGCACGTGTGCCTCATCGGACTATTCGTCTGTTAACTGTTGATGTATGCCGATTAGCAGAGGTTACTCTATTGTATGCCGTCTGCTGAGCTAATATTACTGAGCTAAGCTAGTATAATAATATACACAATATTCATTCATCAAGTAAAATAAAACATAATGCACATTTCGATAAAACTTTATTCCGAACATCACAAATATTTCCACGTAATTATTATAGGTCTTATTAAAAAAATAGTTATTATCAAGAAGAATAAATAAAGTATATAGTGAACTTAGTAGTGTTAGCAGAAAATTAGTCTTGGGAAACTGGTGTCACATTTCATATACATACAGGAAACATTGTTAAAATTAATTATATATTACATAAATAGCTGCTGATCTCACACACAATTCGTTTCATTATTCACAATCTATTCTCCTACAGTCAACATAATTGTGTCTTAAGGCTATATTTATCGACCAAAACGAATTCAGTCAGTGTAGGGTTTATTTTATGAATCATGAAAAGAAATTAAAACCAGTTTTTTAGTCACTGTACAATTAGCAAAAGATTGTCTATAAATTAACTATTTTTTTCAAGTCTCTTATTCTTTATTTACTGTAATAATAATAAAAAAATAATTACGATCGCATACCAAATTGAAAAGCATAGTTATAATTAGGAACGTTACAAGACATGGGTGACCCGCAGGACGCAAAATTCAGCCGCTGACAACAATTGTAAACAATTTTCATATTGTTTCATATTTGTGCCCATTAAATAAATATATGTATTAGTAATGCTGAATGTACACAGATACAACCAGTTAAATAAGGCACTTGAGTCGCTTACGATATTCTGATAGAATTTGATGGACGTCTTTGAGCTGTTGCAATCATTAGTCGTCTGAGGATATAAAGTCAACGGTGCAATAAAATATGAGGGCATTCAAACTTATATTCATAGATACTGTGACTTTATACACGTCGAGTGCTTGCATGGGAATAGGGTAGTTCATCCTAATTTTACACCTGACTGTAACAGTAGTTACATTTAATATTTACATACAATTTCTCCAGTCCATAATTGTGAATAACAAATCCAATAGCATACATAGGAAAGATAAATTTCGAATTAATATTTGGTATGGAGATTGCACTTTAAAATAGCTAAGTAAATGAATATACTATGAAAGCATGTAGGATCATTGTGTGGTAATATTTTATAGAAGTAGCATTATCCATTGCTAAGATAGTTAGTATTATATATTCAAATTTACATTTGGAATATTCGTCAGTACAGTCCAATTTTAATTAAAGCATATTAAGCGGTAAATTTGTATATTAATATTCATTAGAGATGATTAACATTCACCAATACTGTAACAACATCGATAAATATTTGCAAGCAACTTGTTTATATTCTAATTGGATGACAGACATCCATAAAAACGATATTCAATATGTTAATGTGATATTCTAACTTACACCTACTTTCGAGAACAACCTTACATAAATAATTTTGAGTTTCTCTAATTAGACTCAGTTATTTTAATTATATTCTAAACACAAGGGTAGGTCGTCAGAATTATCGCACACAATCTGATTGACCAAAAGAGGGCAGAAATTTGCTGGAATACATACTGTTGACGATGCGGTTGGCGCAGTTTGCAGACACCTGCCTACTGAGCCGGCGGTCCCGGGTTCGATTCCCGGCCGGGGCAAATATTTGTGTGATGAACTCAAACATTTGTTCTTGGGTCATAGATTTTTCTATATATGTATTTATATATTATGTATATCGTCGTCTAGTACCCATAGTACAAGCTTTGCTTAGTTTGGGACTAGGTCGATTTGTGTATGATTGTCCCATAATATTTATTTATTGTTTATACTAACGAATAGTTTCGCAAAATTCTTCAAGGTAATATTGAGAATAAAATTGTAGGCAAAACTGAGTAGCGTGTATATGGGCATAAGTAAATATTATAATTTTCTTAAAAGTGGTGGTTTTATATGAACTATGCAATTCAATGCAAACTTCAAAATATAACTCCAACTTGTGTGCCTGGTTCAGGTTATTAGAATTACGCAATTGATTTAAGAACCCTTCTATGGGTTCTGACTGAATATTTACATTCAGTCCTTGACAGCATGTGTGAGCTGGTTTGACCAACACTGCTCCAGAGTTCCCACACGAATTTAGCCAATTTTGAGACAATTTGAGTGGACCAGAAACATCTAATCCTAAATCGCAATAAAATATATTAACATCTAAGCGGACTAGCTCCTTCATTAATCTATTCACAAAAGCCTAATCACTTAAAATAATTAGTAATTACAAATTACAGTAAAATCTTTATCAATAACTTAAAATATTATTAAAAATAAAAACCTTAAAATAAACATACAAACAATTCAGAACTAAGCGTATAAAACGGCATTGTGCGGTACTTATTGTAAAAACGAGATTTTTATAATACATCATCACTGATTTCCAACACTTAATAAGCACATAAATTTAAGTCGCAATATTTAACAATCATAATTTGTACTTCGGACCTTATCATACACATACACTCGAAAACCATTAGCCACTAGTTTGATATCATACAGTTAAAATCCACTTGTTCACTTCACCCCAGGAATGTCCAATTGTCCACACTACACACACTATTCGAAGTCAGTCATAGCTAGGCCTGTCATCCGTACGGATTTCCCCAGACTTGTCCTAGTTTAAAGGCCGTCCGGGGGTTTTCAAAAAGTGTCCCTCTTTCTGTAAATGAAAAAATAAAGCGAATGTTTTTTTTCGTCATATTATTTTCGGACATGTCCGGGGAAAATATGCGATTTACGCCAAATGACCGGGTTTTTTAAAGTCTTTGTCCGGCTTAGGCGGATTTAGAGATGGCAGACCTAGTCATAGCACTTGTTGGTGGAGGCCCACCGGCGCAGCAGGCGCTAGGCCTCGCTGTCGCGGATGCTGTCGCTGGTGGGGCGGCGCAGGTCGGCGAGCGGGTTGCCGTGCACGCGGAGCCGGTACACGCAGGTGTAGGTGGGGTTGCCGTGGTTGCTCTCCACGCGCAGCTCCAGCATGTCGTACGCCACCGGGTACTGCACGCCGCCGATGTCCGTGACCTGGTGATATTCAAAATATAAGTAGGTTCCATTACATTATTGACATTACAATTTGACTGACTGTTGAGTTTCTTTCGGTGTTTCTTCTTAACATGTTTCCTCTTTTGTACTGGCGGTAGACTCAGACATGTAAAAGTGCCCTTGTGGTCTACTTGCAGAATAAAGTCTATTTCATTCATAATATTGTCATAGGTTTCCGAGACTGTAACACATTTAAAGAAAACAATTTAAACGGATTCTCCTCTTAGTCGTTCCCTCCTGGCTGAGGATCGTGACCAACAGTAATGTCCCTCCACTTGGCGCGGTTAAGGGCCAAATGGGCCGCCCTCAGCATGGAACCACAAGCACATTTCATGGTGTCTGCCCATCTTATCATGGTGTTGTTAAACGGATTATGTCGCGTATATTCACTATTTGAGCCTTCAGGACATTTCGGCGACTTTACAATTACCGTTGTCAAAGGTTGACTGAGAAAAACACCACTTTTTGTCATTTTATTCACTCACTTGATCTTAAGACCACCAAAAAGTAATTGGATGTGGGCTAGACTGGATAGTACTGCACCCACAGTGAAACTGATGATGAATGCTTGATCGAATAATTGTTGCGCCTTATAACCGAGGCGTGTCTTTCCGTTTTAATCTTTAAATAAGATGGTTTTAGTTTCATACCTTAGGATACTTGACGGGGAAGTACTGTATGGCGGTGCCGTTCGCGTCATACATGTAGTCGCCAAACAGGTGCGGTTCTGGGTCCAGCTCGCCGTGTAAACCCTGCAACATGAAACATGCATAACTTTAGATCTAAAAACTTCTTTATATTTACAATCCACTTTTTAACTTAATGGCTACTGTCCATCGGGACAATTCTACCATCGTCAAGGTTGACTATTATATTATTAATCCGAGATTGTCAGCTCGTACGGCCAATACAGAAGTGCCACATACACGCCAAACGGTATGTCACTGGAGAGTGAAATGAATCCTTATTTAAAAGGGGTTTAATTTTATATTACACTTGTTAACGTACCAGTGACGTGGTAGGCACGGCACCGTTAGTTGTTCTTGGCATTCAAAGGATTAGCGAAAAGGATAGCGGTTTGTATTTGTGGGCGTAAATGGATCATTTCATGTAAAGCTGACAGTGAAAAACAAAGTTATGTTCAGACATCATTTCTTCTGTTGCTGGTTAGTATTCTATACTTACATAGACGGAAAAGTTCTTGGGTGCTGACTCGATCTTGCCGTCGACGGCGAGCAGGCGCGACATGTGCTCCAGGGAGAAACCAGTCACCTCCACCACAGCGTACGTTCGGACCACTGGAAGAGAACAGGTCATCAGCTCAGCAGGAACATGTCAACTGTCGGATGGAGGCCTCGTTGAAATTCCTCTACGATGGCCGGTCGTATGCTATTCGCAGAGGATCTACATTACTTAACGCCTTCAACTCGTTTCTGTCATGGCTACCAGAAAGCGATTTGTTCGCAAGTCAGTGGAGCTTAAAATGACAAAGTTATTTACTAAATAAGGAATGCGGTTATAGAAGAGTGTCTCACCCAGGTACCCGGGGAAGCCCTGGAAGGCCCAGCACTCGGCGGGCATGGCGCCGGGCGTGAGCGCGAAGCGCGGCGACGTGTACACCCACCACACCGGCAGCCCCAGCACCGAGTACTGCTTCGTCTTGATCTGGTACAGTTCCGTACACCTCGTCGACACCACTTGTCCGCCTGACACACATTAAAACACGTTCATACAATAATCGCATTACAACTTATCGAATAATTGTATTAAGACTGCACCGAGCGAAATGTGAAAAAATAGGCAGTTGCCGTTAAGTAGATAGGGTCAACACTAGTTGTTTAATCAATTTCTAAATTATATATTTAGCACTTCGAAGAATGTGTTAACAACTTCTCCGTGAAAAATTTATAAGATTATTAATATTTTGCCCTAGAGAACTAACTAAAGTTGGACGAAAATTGTAAAATCGTAAGCAGGCGTTAAGTGTTTTTTTATACTTTAACAATGGAAATCTATTCTGATTTTCAGTTCAACAAAAAGATGAATGTTTACATTACAATTTGTCCGCATCAAATATTTCAATTATTGTTTGGTATCAAAGGTCCTGATTTATCAAAAAGTGCTTTTAATTCTCCATACATTTTTACTATTGCGGCCGCGCGCCGATCTAAATACGCATTCCCCGCGCTCTATGGTTCAGTCGCTAACGCTCGGCGCCCTCTTAAGCAGTTTACACTAATGTAAAATTGCCAGGAACGGTCCGACACGTTTCAAACTCGTACGGAGTTCTTCATGACGGAGAGAAAACACGTCGGACCGTTCTTGACCATTTCACGTGAGCGTAAACCGTTTAATACAATAATTATATAGTCATTCACCCGCTTCGCATGCTTCAAATGTGCTAGTTTTGCGATAAAAAATAATAAAAACAGGGATACAAATGAGAACCAACCTGCGGACTCTAAAGCGTAATCCACCAGCCCAGTCTTATCGGCGTCGTACACGTCCAGCATGCCGGCCACGATCCTGCGCACCGCCTCCGCGTCGAACTCCCCTCCTCCTCCAGTCTCCCTCCGCACCTCCACCTCCTTCACGTACTCTTTCACTCGCTCCACGATCACCTCCATTTGTCTCCTCTCGAACACGGACAAATACTCCTGGATCATGCCGCGTATCTTATCCTCGTCCAGCTCGGGCTTCCACGAGGAAATGAGCCGCTCGTGTATCTCCTGACTCATCGCCTGCATCTGCTCTTTGGTGATGTAGTGGTTATCGAAGTAGCTCTTCAAGCTCGCGGCCACGGCTTCGCTGTTGCCTTCAAAATTGAGTATTTGGACTAGATTCTGCTGGAGATGCTTGATGGAATACTGTTCTATCTGTTGTTCGAGGTTGTCGAATTTGGACAGCTTCTGGTCGAAGTATTTCATTCTGCCGTCTACGTTAAGCGCCCAGTCTTCCAGCGCGGCTACGCGTTTGGACAAGTCCGGGTCTTGGATTATTTGTGGGGGCTTGTATGTGTCTACTATCATTTCCTGAGGTATTATGCGGTCGGAGTAATTATAACCTGAAAACAAACATTTTCGATTAAAGTACATTTCAAGTTGGATTCTTCTCTGTCCTTCCCACATAATTTGAGCTATAACAAAAAGGGATAGACGGGGAAGGACAGAGATAATTGAATTATAGATAAACATGAGCCACTCACCTAAAGTGTAGCGTCCAGAGCGTCCACTTTGTAAGGTGATGTCTGACCTCTATCCTTCCCCGTATGAGAGTGGTGCAGGGAAGAATTATGTGGGAACAGGAATGAAACAGTGTTGCATAGGAAAAATATAATTATGTCAAAAATAGCCCATTATTACAATGTTACGAATACTGACATATAAATATATAGCCTGCAAGTTAGATACCGACCCAACGTATAATTAAGACTTATTGTAATACCTAGTTTGCTTCCAAAACAGTGCATCGTCAAGATATTATGTACCAGTTAATATAACGCCAGTATGAAATCCAAGGTTATTGAAAGAACTGGGAATAACGAGGAATTATTTCAGGGAATGTATTTAAATAATAAATGATCTGATCTGGTAGTTCTCGTAACGTTTCGCCAAATCTTAATTTATCCGATAGTATTTTTTTCCTGAAACCCATAATATTTTCAGGGTTTAATAAGAATCATTTTAAAGAACCCATTAGATTAGGTTAGGTTTGTTTTAGAATTATTCTTAAAACTGAACAATATTGAAGAAAAAAAAAAAGGCCTTTGTACAAAAATAAAATTTGTCGAAACCCTACAGATGGGAAACAAAAATTAGGACTAACGATAGGTAACCAGTTTATTTCGTCTGAGATAATGGATACAGTATCGCAGTATTTGATTTGAATGGTCCCTTCCTTTAGGGGGTCTGAGTGTTACACTAAGTAAACTGGAATCTAGTTTTTTAGGTACAGAGGGAATGCGTCGGAATATGAATGCAGTGTTTTGGAAGCGAACGTTTTAAACTTAAACATACAGCAACGCACTTAAATTCACTCAACTCAATGGAAATATTATAACAATTTGTGACGCCCTTAGATTTTTTCATAATATTGGTAAAACTCGGCGACAAATAGTTTCAATTAAAATCAAATAGACATTATGACTAGGGGTTAAGTCTTTTAGAAAATTATTATTTAATTTTAGTCACCGAACAACATTAATACAAATAGTTAAACTTAAATTAATCTTATTGAATGAACAGGTACAGAAAATCAATTAAAACTCCAAATTATGGCCACTTATATCTTCAAAGGTACATAAGACTTTATTAATTGAAGCTAGATAAATAGTTTTCACTGAATAATTAAGGATCAACCGCATTGAAGTTTAAGGATTTGTAGGGCATAGTTAGCATAGAGCGAAAGCTACATTTATATTGTCCTTGAAATGTAGCCAGATAACGTATTTCAACAGTTAAAAAACTTATTTTTTTAAAAATTGGGTCATTTTAATAAGGGAACGATAATGTTACGATTGCCTGTTATTTTTACAGCAATTCTAATTAGTTAGCATAGAGCGAAAGCTACATTTATATTGTCCTTGAAATGTAGCCAGATAACGTATTTCAACAGTTAAAAAACTTAATTTTTTAAAAATTGGGTCATTTTAATACGGAAACGATAATGTTACGATTGCCTGTTATTTTTACAGCAATTCTAATTGAATACAGTCGATCCTTTATAGTTATAACTTTATGAATACGGTAAATATGATAATATATTACTATTTAATAATATAAATAGGATTATGGTAATAAATTAATAATTTATGCGAACCTTGCAATGATATTAATTATTATTTTGTACTCTTACTATCAGTATTATTGTGATATTATAAATTAATGTGTGCATGTAAAATTGTAAGGATATGAAAAATTAAATTAATTCTTTATTATAATTAAAAGCAAAAAAATAAACATACGTTACATATCAATAAAACTCCAGACGAATTATAAATTGTTCAATAAATAAATATGTCTGGCACAAAATGCTTTATAAATTATTTTTTGTTAAAATTAAGTACACTATTGTAGGCACACTATTGTACTAGCCTACAATCCTAAATTATTAGTTTGCATTTAGATTCACATCCGTCTAAAAACCACTGTATCACTCACTGGGATAGATATAATATAATATAATATTAAATGTATCGTTGATACAAATATCAATATCACAATGAAAAATCACTTATGGTTGGTAATATTACACAATATTTTCTGTATAAACTACTCAAACAAACATATTTTTTACTTATTAAGTATCATTTTATCATTATTACAGTATTTGCATATCTATACTATTATAAAAGTCTAGATTTGTACTGAAAATATATTTTCTATGGAGAGGTGTCATGGTTTCGGGAAAAATCCTAATAGTGATGCAGGATTGTCATTTGTTTATATGGGCGCACGGCGCTGTGCCTACCTAGCGCCATCTGTTTTCATAATTTCCTTTGTCCTCGCATCACGCCGAAACGGCTGGACAAATTTTAACTAATTTTGGTAGAGAAATAGCTGGACATTCAAAGATGGTTATAGGATACTTTTATCCGTCTACGGTAAAGAAAAAAATACGCGGCCGAAGTTGCGACCTCCTAGAATTTATTTAAGTGTATACAATGTATTGATATAACTTAAATATAATAGCTACCATTGTGTAACTTGTGTTTGTGACTACCAAATATTTCTCTTTATATCCTAAATGCAAACTAAATAGCACATTTAAACGAAAGTGACACCAGTGCAAATAATAATTGCATCCATAGTTGTTAGAAAGAGTCTTGTTTCAGCTTATAACAGGCAAACTGTTTTTGTTTAGCTTAATGGTTAACTGGTAGGGTAGATAATGCTATTTGTAAATTTTTGTTCAATAAAGTTTAAATAAATAAATCTCTACTTTTTTTTTACAAAACTTAAACCAACGAAGATATTGAATATTCGCTTCTCTCCATTTGGAAAACATAATAAACATAGACAAGACAAGACTACCCTAAGTAGCATTAATAAACTAATATTTTCTCATTATTTCATAATCATCGCCTGGTGGCGTGGCCTGGCGCCAAATTAGTCACTACTCTTCAAAAACCTCGTATCTAGTTTGTAGATTGATACTGAAATACGAGCTTTGTTTTAAGTAGGTATTAATTGAGGTTTGGCCGTCTACAGACGAGATATGAATGTTGCAACCTTTATCTAATACAAAGGCACTCTGTCACTTTCGCTCAGCGCCACACAAATATAAACAAAAAGCTAAATTCTCAATCATCCGAGTACGCCGCGCCAGTAACGCCGCAGCTCCTCAAAACAGCTCTCCGCCACAACCTTCACATAGTCCGAAGCGTCCGCCACCCTATTATGCACGATATCTCTGTACTCAACATAGGTTTTGGAGACTTCCGGAAGGTTTTCCCGTATATCTGGTAGCGTTATATTTATGTCCGGGAGCGAAATCGACGGTAAGGCCGGGAACGCGATGTCGGGCAGAGATATCGTGGGGATGGCGAACTCGGACAGGTCTACGCGGAAATCGGTAAAGTTGGGCATGGCTAGATCCACGTTCTCGTAAGTGTAGTAAGCTGAAAGGAATAGTTGGGTTATTTTTAGGACACAGAAACCGATGAAAGTTAATTTTATTCCAAGTGTAGATTGCCCGATAATGACCATTAAATATACTAAATCATTCTTGATTAGTAGTAAGTATACAAAAGACAGATTAGTTAGGTTGGTTCTTGAATTGAATATTATACCTACGGCATAATACAATATCTATCGAATAATAAATATTCACATGTTTTTTCTAAATGCATAAATCTTTACATGGAAAACTTCCGCGAGTCTCACATATATTAAAGTACAAAACTGGAGCAATATTCGGATTCTACGACACGAGTAAACTCGTTTCGGATGTATTTTAATATGCAAACATCTCAATTTTTTATCATCTTATTTGGCCATGTTAGGTATGAGACATATCACCCATCACTACATAGTATAAAATAAAGTCGCGGCTCAGGCCGGAAATGCCCGTTTTCCTAAAAGGTATTATTCCCAAAATGTCTGCTTTTCATAATGTCAGCACGACTTTCCTATAATGTCAGCTTTTCAAAATGTCAACTTATTACAATGTCTACCTCTAAGAATGCCAGTTTTCGTATAATGTTCGCTTTTCAGAATGTTCTTATTCCCAAAATGTCTGCAATATCGAAATGCCCGCCGTCTTACAAAAACGGAGCCATTTTAAAAACTTTTATTTAACTTGTTAAATAATCAATCAAGGATCAATTTGTATTATGAATCTGCACTTTCCACAACCTTACCCATATGACCATACACGTCTGTCAGTCACTAACGTCATGAATTCTATCTTGAGTGCAATTGATTAGGCTTAATTATAGATTTAGATTTATTTATTTCATAATAACAAATTACATTATAAATTACCTATCCTAAGTTAATTTACATGAATCTTGATATTATGATCGTCAATAAAAACATATAATAAGATAATAATCATTCAATTAAGTCAAATATACACTCATAATATAACTACAACAATAATAATAGAAACATAAAATGCAATGTCAGATAGAACAGAAATATATGTCACTATGAGTAAAAAACTAGTTTACACAACTTATAATAGATATACATATCTCCCATGGGATCGCCAGAAAAACATTAAATAACTAAATAAACAAATGTCATTTTATAATTTCATGTCCATGTACTCACTAACAGAATAAAATGGATTTTTCAATAAAAAGTTTCTCAATTTTCGTCGAAATGTTTCGTCAGATGGTTCAGTACGTATTTCGGCGGGTAGACGCTCGTAGTAGGTCGTATAATTAGTGAATTAGGCTTGATTACAAAACATCTGAATTAAAGCAGACATTATGGGAAAACAAACATTTTAAGACAATGGCCTATATAGAAAAACGAACATTATGAATAGAAGACCTTCTGATATTGCACTCATTCTGAACAGAAAACATTTTGAAAAAGCTCACAATGTAGGAATAATGGCATTGAGAGAACGCAGACGTTTTGATAATGGTACATTTTAGGAGAACAGACATTTTAGGCCTGAGCCAAAGTCGCTTTCGCTGTATGTATGCTTAGATTTCGATTCTAGAGGAAGGTTCATATGTATAATAAATGCATAATTTATCAGCATTGCACCCGTGTAAAGCTAGGGCGGGTCGCTAGTATTAAATAAAATAAACTCATTAAACTGTTCAGAACGAATTGTTATGAACTTATGACGTGTGTCTTAAGATAACAGATCTCTGAATGTGTTATGTTAGCGTGGAACTGTTTGTTTAGCGACCCTTTCTGCAGCACTTTGGGGGAGAGAATCGAGTCGAGGGTTCGCTTCGAATAACATAGTCTTAATATAAACAACCCCACTGTTATTACGTTTATGTTTATTTAGAAAAAGTCCCTAAAGGATGTATATATAACTTATGAAATCAAAGAATAATGTCCAAATTCGTAACATATTACACATTAAATATTCCTACATAGATTGAAACCAAAAAGTATAGGTGAGTGATTTCGTGAATTAATTAATACATATTAAAGCCACCTAACATTTTTCAATTACTACAAAACTTATATTCAATTATTCCATTTTTAGACCCTAAAGAAATTGGTATCACTAGCTTTCCCCGCGGAAATATTACGTTTTGAAATCAATAGATCCGAACGTTTACACCGGAATAATACAATTATAAATTGTATGTTAGCCCGCCATTTGCAATGAGAGCTACAGAGAGAGAGAGGAACTTCAGTACAAAATGTTTTTTTAATACTATGTTTTTAATTATATTATCTGATTTATATTACAAAAGACTAACTTAAAATTGTAAATTAAACGTATTGTAAAATTTATATTTTATCAATAAATTATTCTAATCTAAACATTTTGACTTGAACTTTCGCAATAAGTGGTAAAAGATAGGTGGTCGATATTCCGGTCTGTCTTGAGGGTTCCCGTCGGTCTTACAATTTGTGTTTGCGGATACGTGTGCTTGGCGCACAATCTTAGTTTATTGTTCAAGTTGATATTTAAACGGAAACAACGAAGCGGTCCGTACACTAACGGTAACTGAATCACAGACATTTTTAACCCTAGTCATTTCGACAAGAGAAATGTTTTAATTTCCTAGACTGTTGAGAACACTTTGTACGCGTGTGAAATTTTTGAATGCGTCTTTTGATATCGGTTAAGCGTTCTTTGCTGCCAAATCTATCTATTAGCCACAGACGTCCATTTCTGAAGATAGGCCTCCCCCATAGCTCGCCACGAAGTGGATCCGAGTGTGGACCGCATCCATTGACTCCCCCCGTTACTCACTAGGTCATCCGTCCATCTAATCGGGGGCCGTCCTACTGCCTAAAGTGTGGAACTATTGATATGAAAAAGAGAGCGGTAATAGTCATAAAGCGTTTCTTTTCTATATCATCAGGGTAAGTAATATAAGATATAAGAACTTATACTATAATATTCATATTATATACGCTCATATTGTATAAGCTTGTTTTGTATACCGTTCAAGGTGTATAACGAACGTTAGATATAACATCAAAATATCTATTTTTGTTAAGTATAACGTTATTTAAGTATAATATCATTGTATATAACGATCATAACGTATAACGTTCATAATATCTCAGATTTATAATGTATATTATTCAATACATCTAACACCAAAATGCATAATGCTCGTATAGAATAACCGCCTGCACATCAATTGTGTACATACTTATGCAATAGTTCGCTGTAAAATTTTAATATGTGTAGGTACCTCCATGCAAGCAAGCATTTTGACGCTCCGCTCGCTTCACTCGCTCCGCTATCCATGGTCATAAAACAAACCTAACCTAACCTACAGTTTTCGGTTTTTGACCCATATTCCATTTTGTCGCAGTTCTTCCAAACGGTATACTCTTACTTGCCAGAATTTCATCTGCCATTATCAATTGTGAACATACGTATGCAAAAGTTCGCTGTTAAATTTTAATGTAGGTACCTCCATGCAAGCAAGCATTTTGACCCTCCGCTCGCTTTGCTCGCTCCGCTATCCATGGTCATAAAACAAACCTAACCTAACCTACAGTTTTCGGTTTTTGACCCATATTCCATTTTAGGGGCATAGGGGTAGCAGTTATAACATATTTAGTATATCATACGTTATTATATTTTCTAATCATTATACTAAAAGAAAGTATATACTATGATCGATATACGTTATATATGTTATATCAACTGAATTTAGAGTATTTGAGTGTTATATAAAGAAATCATTCTACAACATGAGTATTATTCTAATTGACCGTTATTCCTAATAAAAATATTGATTTTGATGTTATATCAAAAGTTTATTATATCTTGTGAACGTTATTAATATGAAATTATATATTATGTAGTTATATCTCATGGGACGCACCCATATCATCAAAAGACGCATTTATCCCACAGTTGTAATTGCCTCAGGTGACGTTAGTGCCTGTTCTTTGTGGTGGGAACAAATGAAAGCAACTCACATCCATATCCGACAGCCGGCAGTAGCAGCAGCAGCCAGGGCCACCAGCGCCGCTGCGCCGCCTCCCGGTGGCCGCGCGCGCGCTTGCTGCTGGCGGAGGCCTCGCTCGGTGACAACTGGAAACACATCAAATATGTTCTATTGGTGGTTCTTTAATTGAGTGGAGATCGACCACGAATGGTGCGAACAGTTATTCGTAGACTACGGAATTAATGTTTACGACCAAAGTTTTATTTCAAGAATAACGCTTACTCTCGTATAGTAAATGTTAGAAGCCTCACAGCTAGCATACATTAAAATAATTTATCTACGCACATATAATTAGTGCTCTAAAATGCGTTCAGAAATCGTAGGAAATGACCAGCATTATTACAACCAATTTTACTATGAGATTTTTTTTGTCTGTGGTAGTAGGTAAAATCTGTTCTGTAATGTTATTACAGTACCGATTTTTGTAAGGTTACGAGTTTAAATTAGAAACAGCTGTCAAAACACAAGTTGGTCTCTATTCTAGTATCCATAGATATTAATATTGTTATCGATACGAAACGTCAATTCAGTATGTTTTTTTTATAAAAACCGCACGACATTGATCTCGAGTGACATAAGAATATGCATACTTTCGTTTGTATATGATTTAGAAAAAAAAAAACATTTGTCTTGACGGAGGTTCGAATTGCCGCCATTATTGTTGTCATTTGTTTGTTGGTTATTTGCTGTTACGAAAGTAGAATTGTGAAAAGTTTATTGTTATTCACATTTTAGTCGAAAATATTGTTTCAATGTAAATGTAAATTACAACTATTACAATAAATAATCTGTTTATGTATTTGTTCAGATTTATTTCTTACTGCATTAGTATATGTCGTTTTTAGATATTTTACAGGTAGCACTAGTGGTGCCGGTCATTTCCTTATGGCTTCTGAACCCATCTTAGAGTACTTATGATATGTGTGTAGATAAAGTAGTGTATACAACTGTACATAATTAGGCCTTAAAACACTCGTGTGATCCTATTATGAAACTCGCTGACGCTCAATCATAAAACCACACTCCTGTTTTAAGGCCTCTTATTATGTATCAGTTGCATAAACTACTATAAATATCGTACGAAGATCCAACGTAGGAAACCAATACAGAGGTTCGTCATGGTGATTCTTTAAAATTACAATTTTCGGCGGTTATATTTACCAAAAACTTTGTCATTGCAGTTTGCAAAAGTTAGAAGTCTAAGTATAAGAATGCACTTTACAAAATGGATCAACAACCCGATATCTAGTTCGATCATGTGATGTGAGGCGTTTTTTAAGGAAGACAACACAGTAATAGTTGAACGTTTTCTGGGCAATATTTATAACAACTAAACGAGCAACACTCACAGTTTCGGTGACGGTAGTAACAGTGGTGGTGACGACGGTTTTGACCACGGTGTAGATCCAATAGAACGGCGCCGCGACCGCTGACGCGCTTCGGGATATTAGGCCCGCTGAAATTAATGCAAGTACACTTCAAAATGGATTAATTAATTGCATCAGGTGTTACTTTGGGGAAATCCATATTAATTAGAAATGCGTTCTGGCGTCCACCAACGGAAACATTCCGTTATCCGGAGATGCAACGACTTTGCACGACAGCGGCAGCGGTGAGCGGTCTCGCTCACTCGTATGGCCGCCGCGCTCGGATCTCTCGCTCAACCGTTCGCCGTGCAGCTGTGGTAGTGCAAAATTCTCGGCATTTCCGATCTAGTAGGCTCTTTAAGAAGTAGCTCTTTCTGATGCAGGATTATATAAAAGCTTTCGGTTCTGGCTTCAGCAAACAGCAGAATTATACTTTCCGAAAAAAATACTGACTGTTGAGTTTCTTTTGTTGCTTCTCAACAATGGTCTCTTGTGAAATGTCGGTAGACGCAGACATGGAAGACTGTAAGTGCCCTTGTGGCCGGGCCTACTTACAGAACAAAATTCATCATTTAATTATTAATTTTTCCATACGATTTATACACAATATCACATTAATATCATAAAGCGAAAGTTTGTGAGTGTGTTTATGTGTATGTTTGTTGCATCTTCACGTTCAAACGGCTGAACCAATTTTGATAAATTTTGGTATAAAAGTAGCTTACACCCTGGATTAAAAATTAGTGTTGCATTGGGATGAGCGGGTAATACGGCGCGGCGCAACTAGTATTTCAATATCTATACTATTATAAAATTCTAGGTTTGTACTGAAAATATTTTTATAATGGAGAGGGGTCGTAATTTCAGGAAAAATCCTAAGAGCGTGATGTTGTGAAGGATCGTCTTTTGTTTTGTATGGGCGCGCGGCGTCATGCCAGCTTGGCGCCATCTGTTTTCATAATTTCCCTTGCCCTGTCCTCGCATCACGCCGAAACGGCTGGACATATTATAACCAATTTTGGTACTTACAGAGATAGCAGGACATCCAAAGATGGTTGTGGGATATTATTTGCCCGGTTACGGTATAAATAAAATACGCGTACGAAGTAAGATAAGTAAGTTTTTTATAGATATGTGTTATCAGCAGCCGCTTACCCTGCTGCGGTCTCCGCTCGGTGTACGGGTACCGGGGCGGCGCGCCGGCCGCGCGGCGCCAGGCGCGGCCGGCGCCGGCCGTCACGGAGGAGATCACGGCCAGCAGCAGGCTGGTGAGTCGCCAGCGCTGCTCCAAGGGCGGACAGCCGCCGTTGCCGCGGATGTACGACTCGTCATCCGAACTGTCTATTGCCTGCAAAATGGGAATAATTTGATATTCATGATTAAATACTCTTGATTTGATCGTGATTTGGAATTCAAAACTCAATTCTGCACGTGAAGCATTCAAGGTTATTTTCAAGACAGCATTAAACCACACTGCGGAGATAAGACTGTGTCGGGGCTTCTTTATAAAACATCAGGATGTCAAATCAAAATGTACCATCAGTAACGTTAACAGTCCGGTGCGCCGTATTTGGTACACGGGAGCCCACTGTTACTGTTACATAACTCTTGTAGAATTAGTGGCTTCTTTGAAAACTTGTGACGGTGTGGCAAAGGATATAATAAATAGAAAAGTCAACACTAATATACGGACTCTTAATGTAACACAAAGACAAATGATTGAAATCAGTTCAAACTTAATAATGATTGATGAACTGGTGTCATAGAAATGGATAAGCACGAGTTTGGGGCCAATGATACAACATTTCATTTTTGAGACGTAGAATTTTAGAAACATATAATTTGTACAGTCAGTATCAAAAGTACATGACAATCTTAGTATGTACGTTTGTGCTCACACAAGTCCAGTGAGTCCATAGTACTTGCCTGGTTCATTCCCGAACACAGGACCATTTTGAAAATTGCATGGCGGCACAGACGAAACTCATCCAAGAAGTTCTAGCCAAAAACGGCTCAAGGCATTTCCCTTCATATAAAATCGTTGAGAAACGTTCGGCTGTAGACGGAATGACAGTTTTGCGAAGATAAAAGTCGTCCTCCATAGACATGGTGCTATATCACGGCGGTTCTAATTAATTTCACTCGATGTAGGATCCGTGAAAGTGTTAACCCATCGTATGCGAAGTCAAAAATTTACTAATCAAATTGAAACTAACTGGTATTTTGACGTGAAGTTGAAATGTCCTGCACTTATTACTTTTAAAATTCTAATTGTTTCTTAACTTATTATTGATGTTACTACCTAGAACATGGCTATTGGGATTTATTGGTATATATTTGAAAGCTACAGTTTGAATTTTTCATTGATAGTTCGTGTTTCAAAAACTACTCGAATTTTACAAAATTCACACGGAAAATTAGTTTTTTCAACTCATTTTCGGCTGCACGCAATGAAAGCAAGAAATAACTATGTTTATTACCTAGAACTCGGGGAAAAGTATTATTCACATCAAAAAGTTGGTTGGTTTGTCATAAAATGAAACAATAGTTATTTGCAACAAAGTTGTTATTTGGCGCGAGTGTTGAAATTGAAAGCTGAGCGAGCGAAGGAATCTAAGATTGAACCATGAGCGAAGCGAATGGTTCAAAGATAGATTCCTGAGCGTAGCGAGGCTTTCAAGACACGAGAAGCTAAATAATTTTGCAGCCATGCGGAACACACAACTTTTCACCTCACTACAGCGAGGAAAATGCAAGATTCAAGAAAAACAATTAAAACATAAAAATAATCATATTTAATTTTGCCTTCTATTTAAAACACATCAAAACATAACACACTCAAGTCCAAACCAAATAAATATTTGAGAAGCACACATATTAAAAATTAAAAGTAATATGGCCGAAATTTGTATTATCGTCGTGTATATTTTATCGTTGAGTTTTTCTTAAGCACAAATTATATTTGTATTTGAAACTACTTGACACATTCGTTGTAAATGTGGGAGAATGGCATTCTGGGAAGGATTAGTTGGCCACTCGGAAGTATTTTCCATAACACTTGCTTTGGAAGTTATTGGACGATGGGATCCGAACAAGATTATTTCGGCTTTATCTTCTTTGAAAACGCCAATAGTTTCGGTAAATTACTTATCGTCTCCAAATATTAAAAAAAAATCTTTTTCGTTTGAATGCAGGCTTTTAGCATTGAATAAATACTCCAAATTGGGTTTAACTTTCTTGATTTCGATATTTTCTATAAAGTAAGACATATAAACATATTCAACATAAAATAAAGTGCGGAAAAAATAAAAAACTTAAAAATCTGTAACCACAAACCAGCTAGGTTTCTGGACGTAATATTGTAGGCTTATTTTTTTTAAAAAGAAGTATTCAAACGTACATATGATTTTAGCCGGCCTGACCAGATCGCCTTTTATTAGCGTGCGTTGATTGGTTATTCGAAGATTTATCGACTGATGAATCAGTCACGCGTTGAAGGAGTCTTAAATATAAAAAAGTTACATGCACCACAGAGAATCAAAATCGTCGTGTTCGAAATTCAAATGACTTTTGCACGCTAGCGGATAAAATGGACGCAGATTTCGCCCTATAAACGGAGGTTTTCTGAGCGAGTGAGGTGAAAATATTTTTTAAAAGGAATAAGGCTGGATAAACCGCCTGAACTCACAGTATACCGCTTCCTCAGCGTGGTGGCGCTCCAGGCGGCGGTGGCGGCGAGGCGGTCGAGCTCGTCCACGCTGGTGTGCGGGCCCTGCACGCGGAACTGCGACAGCGAGCGCCGCGACATGTTGGGCACGGCCACCTGCCCGGGCGCCAGCTCCACGCGGTCCTTCGACAGCGGCGAGTACGTGTAGTCCGTCTTCGGGTATTTACTGCAAATATCATTTGAGCCTGGTTAGTAATGTGTCTACTATAAAGACTGGTACTAAAAGACCGTTGGGCATTTACTCTAAATAGAAAATGTGCAGTCCTCTACAAAGGTTCGTCTAAGGACGAACGGTACACAATAGATGTTCCGAACTTCATTAAAAATTAATTCATGTCATGGTCATGAGTAATTGAGTATGCTTATCAGTATTTTTTAAAGCATCAACGTACTTTAACAAATAAGCCATATTTCCGTAACAGTACCTCTAGCACAACTATGACACGCGACTCTTTCTTCACAGTACTGTGAGAGTGACGGGCGACGCTATGTCACGCGACAAGAGTCGTGAAGCACATGGATGGAATGGATTTACGTTCTCTGTTTATTTAGTTACATTATTATGATTTATCATCCGAAATCTGTTCCAATCAAGAAAACGGGTCACACCGATCAAAAGTAGTTAACTTTGGGACACAGGCCTATAAAACGTCGCATTTGAAACCTAAAACCACGACTAATAAAACTACGAACGACTAGTATACAATAACTATGAATGAATAATAACCCTTAACCTAGAAAACTAGGATAAAATTTCACAGCTGAGTGAAATGGCCCCTCGGGGATGTGCAGAATTTTACACAGATATTATTTTATAGAATAGAATAGAAGAACATTTATTCAAGATATTACAATTTTCAATATTAGGTAAGTATTAAAGACAATGTAAATGGTTTTTACTCGGCAATGCTGTTGGCTTTGCTAGGTATAGCCATGCCCGTGGCGCTGGTTTTCTCTTTACGGATAAGGGAAAAGGAAGAAATTATAACATTTGGCTATTTTATAAGTTGGTACCAAGTGATTAAAGTTGTCGTTGAACTGGTTGAGGAAGATCTTTCCCTCAAACGAACTGATCTCCTTCGAGTCTTCATTGTACTGAACTCGTATTTGTGCCAATTATTTATTATTCTTTGATCGATTCTCATTTATGATGAATTATTATTATTAATCCGTATATGGCGGCTCGAAGCTTGTGCCAGTATCAGTTTGATGAAAAAGTGATGACATAAACTTTTACTGACAAGCTGACAAATAATCTGACAGTGTCATTGGCGTCCAAATATTATTTTCTTTTTACATTCGAGAAAAGTCTGTATACAAAACTTTACCAAAAATAATATAAAGCCTGACCAGAAATATATGAGGATTGTCAAGAGGGCGTTATTTATAAGATTTATATGGCAACAATTTTGCAACCAATCGCAACTCACTATAATGACATTAGTTTCAAATGCCTGTCAGTTCCACTATGTTAACCTCGTAATATCATTTAATGGAATGCACTCTATTCCTGACTGTTTTTCGTGTAGTAACCACATGTACACTTTATTTATAGTCTTACGTTCACGACTGTGAAGGGTTGTCGGAATCTTCTTTGCATAATTTTAAATATTTGTCTTTTAAATAAATCACCACAAATGACATTGACATTGTTGACAAACCATCATAAAATCATTGCCAGTGGAAGAAATTGGTTCCAGTGAAATTCCGCAATATGGCGCATCCTCATATATTTCTGGTCAGGCTTTATGTCATTTCCCATACAAAATGTGGAAAGTTTCCGGAAATTTTCGGAAAAGGCACATCTTTAGGTACAGTCAGCATCAAATAATCCGTAACTTTCCAAAAGCATATGCGATTTTTCAGAGCCGTCTCTCCCTCTGGGCATTCTGGGCGCATGCCCAAGGGTCCCCTAAATTATGGAATGTCCTGGGCCCCGGCGCTATGCAATAGATACTGTATATTCTAAAGAGGTAGTGTTATATCCAAGGCTTAAATGCAGCTATGAAACGCTTTGAAAACGTTTCATAACAGTAGTACCTGAATCCGGTGCACCGGAACAACTCATACACGACCGCCAAGTCGCGCGGAACTAACGAGCTTACGCCACTGCACCGATTACAATACAACACGAGTAACACTGGTAACGCACTTTGCATATCATACGTCATGTGTTGTGGTGAGGTTAGTTATCAGTTATCACAGAGGTACTTTGTCCATATGTAACGAGAAAAAAAACGCTCGTGATTCTTCTTTTATAGCTTTTTTAACGGACATGTTTACATGACGTCGAAATGAATACAGCACATGAGAACAATTAGGTTACTAATATAAATTGTAGTAGATTAATTATGATTTCTATATTATAATAGAATAGGGGCGCTCCGCGGTGTTACCCGGTCTTTCCACGGCAACACTACATTTTATGTCAGCTACGTCCATACTACATTTTATTAAAATTGGTCCAGCCGCTTGAGCATAAGGAAGTAAAAAACATATTTATACACACAAACTTTCGCCTTCATAATATTAGTGTAATAAATAGTACATTAGCCGTGGCGTGGCGTGAAAGAAATCCGTGATCAAACCGGGGCAGAAATGACTAATGTCTTATCTAAGAGCAAAAGGTATCACTTTGTCGCTTACCATAAGGACCCGTTGACAGGTATAGGTAAACGGCAAAGCGGCCCTTTGATTGAAAACGTCACTTAAATTTGCTGCTGAATTTGAAATGAAATAATGTATTTGTATTTGTCTGAATACGATATTTCCTAAATCTTTGTTAAAGTTTACGTTTAAATAATTGCTCACCTATTTAATTGTGATTACATTATGATCTAACAAAAACACTTTTATGAATAAAAACTAGTCTTATATCACAAGTATCACACATTCTTCAGGATATTTTTACCATTCAGCTACGACAAACCATCAGTCTTTTTACTCCAACTAACTAAAATTCTACTTGAAATAATTAGTCAGTAGTTTAGTCAGTTTTTAGACGCGAGTTCGAACCCGAGTGATGCGTTTTTTCTTATATTTATAAACACAGTATGCGCGAGCGTCGCGCGGAGCCGGCGGCGCGTCCGTGTGGCATTTGCAGCGGCCGACAGATGCAAATATAGAAACAGAAGTCATTTATTGTGCACTGATTCTAAGAAGCGTACACGGTTGAGATAAGTTTGCACCTAGTGTCTAAAGCGTTGGTTACTAAAAGCGGCAAACTTAATATAAACGAGTATTAGCATTCTGTTAGTTTCCATGAAGATACTGGCTTGTGACGTCATAAAAATCAGTACTCAACACATCTTATTTTTAGTTTTCGTCCAATAAAAAATAGTATAATGTCCAAAAGTTATAGTACTTTATATGGTTCCGCGTATTTGTTTATGTGTGTTTAGTGGTTTCAACTAATATCAAATACCGCATTGTTAGGAGTATACTTATATCCTAGAATCGCGTAAACTTATCTGTTGACGGTGATAAACATATTTCATGTACAGATTTTATGGCAGCGTTTATAACTTCGCTTGTTATCAGTATGCGTAAGAGAAAACAAACAAATACTTATCTATGTCGAACCATAACATGCCTTTTGCAATTTTTGTATAAAATAGATGTTGTTTTTTTCTATACGACTTACAACTAGAAAAGTCAGCTGAATTACACCCATAAATTATCCGAACCGAACATGGTCATAAGTCATAAACAGGCGAAAAGAAGAACTTTTTATTGTGAAATTAAGTTGAGTGGTGGAAGGTTGCAACCGGTGCAAATGAAGGATTTCATTCGACGAAGTTGATGTACTTTATAAAAAGTCCTTCATAATTTTCTTGTGAAACCCTGAAACAATTCTGACAAACATTTATGTATATTTTCTGCAGTTCGACTATCATGGTATGGGCATGTGATGCAAAGAGAGGAAAGCCACACGACCAGAAAAGCGTTGAAGCGAGTTGAGCATGACAGACGGATAGAGAAAGAGGAAGACCAAAGTATGGATGGATTGTGTGAAAGATGATATGAATAAGAAGGAAGTACATTTAAGTAAAACAATTTAAACGAATTATATCGCGTATATTAATTATTTGAGCTTCCCTGACGTTTCGGTAGCTTTCCAGTTACCGTTGTCAAAGCTTGGCTAAGAAAAACACAATTTTTCTGCCAAAGTTACATATATAAATTGTTTTGTTTAAATGTGGGACAGTCGCTGAAACCGAAGAAAATATTAGGAAGGAAGTAGGGACACAACGAGATGACGAGTGATAGGGAAGAATGGAGGAAGAAAACATGTTGTGCCGACCCCAAATAAATGGGATAAGGGCAAGAGAGTGACGATTTTCTGAAGTTCGAGTCGGGCGCCATGCGCCATGCGCAAGCACACTTAATGCGAATGTTTCTTTTTGCTGGAGATAAACAGGGTCACGGTTTATCAACCGTTTCCAATTAAAGAAGACTTTTTAAAGACACTCGTACTCGTCCAGAACAAAAAGGTTTTACGAATCGCCAGTAGTTGTTTTTTGTTACAACATTCTTCTTTCACGGTAGTCCAACATTCAATTATGAGAATAAATAATAAAGTAACTGCACATGTTTATCTGTACTACCTTTCACGAGAAAACAACTTACACAACTATATCCAAAGTACAGTCTGACACAAAAGAGTAGAAATTAAGTGGCAATACTGTCGTGTCGTCCCTTTCTAATCAATATAAGAAAACGGGGACGTCAATACAGTATTGCCACTCTTTAATTTCTAGTCTTCTGTATAGACAAGAAGTTTAAAGGCACTAGGCTCTGTGAGCTGTAAACTTCGCCAGTTTGTTTTGAAATTTGTCATTTTTACGTTTTAAAGTAAAACATTTTTGAAAAATTTCGATAAACTGTGTACTAGATTCTTCGATAACTGGAGCGAGGGAAAACTTATTGACAAGCACTAAGAAAACAATATTATTTCAAAAAATAGACAAACTAATACATAGATAATGAATATAAACAATATATAACCTCGACAAACTGAATCGATAAAACATCTCTAATAATACTTATCGCACATACTCACAAATATCATGAGAATCGGTTCATAAATGCGGCCTGTAGGCGAAAACAGCCGAAAAGCATCTGAATATCGACATATCCGCACATACGAAAGAAATTTGGACCAAGCTGGAACGGAGACGCCTCGCTCGCTCTGTCAATTATTTTTTAAAGCACAAGCATAATTAATGCTTAAAAAGAAGCACCAACTCAATACTCTGAAATAGTTATAAGTTAATGAATAAATATTTTTTGATTGATTTTGATTGATTTGATTTTGAGAATATGTGTCTTAAGTTGGCAAGGCCTTTTTTGTACAAAAAGTAACATTCCCATATTAAGATTGTAACAGGACAAGTAGGTACGTTATTTATAATCGACAAAGAGCAACATGGCTTTGTTGGGTGTTGGAATGAATTTGATATGAATATGATCTTAGTTAGGAGCCGTTTAACCTCGTTTTATTCCGTTAAACATTTAAACATAAATACCCAACAATCGACACTCATTCAAAATAATTAAACAAATATCAGACTACTTGGAACTAGATCGAGTTGTGTGAGGGCTACACAAATCGATCTAGTTCCAAATTAAGCTCAAGGCTTGTGTTGTGGAGACTAGACGACGATATACATATTTATATAGATAAAGATAAGTATATACTTAAATACATAGAACAACCATAACCAAAGCACAAAGTTTCGAGTTCAACACACATATATTTGCCCTGTATTAATTAGTTACAAAGTTGACTCGATTCTAATATCGGTCATAAGATATTCATATAGAATTTAATATTCCATATCAGTGATCTAAATGAGTCAGTTAATAAAATGTTGCATACTTATGTTCAGCGCCAGAAAAGCCATAAGATAAATAAATAAAAGTGTGGAACTCAATATTAGGTAATTTAAGTGAGAGCGCATTAAATAAAAGTCGACATTTTAACGTATACGTGAAAAGAAAAATATAATCACTTACGTTACGGTCAGTTCCACCGTTTCGACGTCCGTCACTGTTGTCATCACGTTTTCCATTATTATAATAATCAATAAAATGTCAATAAATAAAAAAATAAAACAATTGTCAAATATAAATTAAATAATCAATTAAAACATGTCAAGTTTGTCCAGCCAGCTGGTGATTCATGTTCATTTCATTGTGGGTAAATTGGTAAACGCAATGTACCCACCAAATCCGAATCTGTCTATTCATCGTTCTTATCGTGCCATCCCTATTGCTCGCTTTTAAAACAATATTTGAATGAGCAGGGTAATATCATATCGATACTAGAAATATAAAGTAAACTTGCTGAGCCAAACCATAGGTAAGCTTATATCGTATCAATGCTTACGTAGTGTTAGTAAAGTTGAATTGAGTCTTAAATTTTAAATACAGAATAGAGAAATTACCTGCACATCTTCGATTGAAAACCGGGCCTAATAACTTCGATAATTAGTAACAAAATATGTAATATTACTTGCAAAATACTCGAGTTTATTAACTTTAATTACAAGTCCGCGTTACATCAAGGAGTAAATAACACTAATAAATTTAATGGTAATATCAAAACATATAAGTGTTGAGGAAAAACGGATTTATCGAGAACAGGAAAAATCTATTTCAGGCGACCTTGGGCCGCCTGCAGCGCTCCAGAATTCTTAATAGAGGAGATGAGGGACATTTCACGCCTGCACTTGCGTGTTGGCAATCGTTCGGTTTGTGGGATTTAATGGATTCTACTAAGCGGACATCCGAAACATGTCCCGAATATTATACACTAGCGACCCACCCCGGCTTCGCACGGGTGATTCGAATCAACATAAAATCTCATTCGAGTCGAGTTTTGAGCGTCATGATTCGAATCATTCGAGTAAAATGTGATTCCAGTCCCATCACTAGTTTGAACGTCAATACTCAATAATTTATTTGCAATATCACAAAAGTAGGTACAGATGTTAATTTAAAGCTACAGATAATTGTGAATCCTGTTGGGCACTGCAATGAGGAGAGGAGGACTTACTGAGTGTTTACAAATTTATCTCTAAGTATATTCATATAGCATGAAATAGGATTTAGTTAGGTAATAGTAGATGCTTTATTTTATTTATGTGCTTTTTATCGTCTTCTTCTTGTTTTATAGAGTCAGGTAAGTTATTTTAATCTTAATTGACATTAGTAATTTATAGTTTGTCCCTATAAGTACGTCCTTAGCTTAGGGTTTTTTTTAAGACATGACTTGAACTGTATAAGGGCTAGTTAGCCCTCACTAACAGTAGTCGGACTTTGTGTAGGAGTATAACCCGATAATGGGATTATCTCCGCGCCACAGGAGTAATTTTTTGGGGGTGACGCGGGCACTGGGCGCTTGGACTGCGTCGTGAATAGACCGAACCGAATCAGTCTGACTTAGGGCGGGAGGAGAGGGGAAAGAGAAACGGGTTATTAGCTTAGGGGTATATACTCACTTCCAGTACTCGCCGGCCATCTTGTAGAGGCGGTAGGGGAGATGCTCGCGGCTGGGGTCCCGGTCCAGCAGGCTGCTGGCGTCCGCTAGGGCTTGCTCGGCGAACGAGCTGTCCGTCGAGCATGCGCTGTACGCGGGGCTGCCGAAACGCGTCGACCTGGGGAACAGGTTACTGTTTTAATTTTTATTTTATTTATTTATTTAAACTTTACTGCACAAAATAAAAGTCAGTACAAATGGCTAGCGGCAAATATTTTTACTCGTACAGCTTCAAGTAGGATTGTTCGTGAATTCCTGACAGTAAAATTGTTCTGTATAACAAGTCGTGTACAAAAAACCAATTTCAATTTAAGATAAACGCTAGTAAATAGTAAGTTCTCCACTACCCAAAGGTTTTCTGGAAGAGATCGCTCTTTAGCGATAAGACCGCCCGTTGTTTACCTCTAATTGTAATTACTTGCATTGTATTTCTCTTGTATGTTTTATGAGGTGTGCAATAAAGAGTACTTGTATTGTAAACACTATAATATTATAAAATTGTCATAATTAAATTGTTCTCTTTTCATCGCGTCTGAACATCAACGGCTGAACCAATAAAAAAATGTATTTTTGGGTATCCCCCGCCCCGATGATTATAGGATACTTTTTACCCTACTTTTTCTTTGACAGACACCTTGTAGTAGGTACATGAATAAAATACTGCAACATAGAATTCACAAGGATATCGCGCATCGTATGCAAGTTACGAAAAAACTATAAGGATAGCTTTTTGACTATATAAAGATAGCTTATCTATCGAAAAATGATTTCTTTTTCGAAGTAGCTCTTAGTCGTCATAGGCACATACGTAAATCTTAATTATTCCTAACACGAGTAAAACTTTTAATTCTAGGTCAAAGATGTTTACTTTATACATTCTTAAACATATAAAAATACATATTTATAATTTACATTTATGACCACCACTGCAGTACTGTACAATGTACATTCCTTATTACAGCATTCATAAATTTGACAGCTTCCAACGCCGACGTGACCTATTACTATGATTTACGTCAGAAAATGCACCGTAAATATATACGTGGGTAAAAGTTTGGCCACACGCCAGCTTCTGCTGTGTATGTCAGTTTTATAATCTTAATTGCAGACCAACCTTCAACCAAGCCCCGACATCATACTAATACTGCTAACCAAACGTTTTGGAGTACTTGTATACAATCACTGCTGTGGCGCGGAGACATTCCCGTTCGTGGGTTTGTACCCCCACACAAAGTCCTACACACTTGTAGTGAGGGCTAACCAGCAATGATACAGTTTAAGTTGTTCGTGTGAAAAAAAAAAGGACTTTTAGATAAGTTTAGTAGCGAGATAGAAAAATACGAATGCGGAATTGGAATGCGCAATCACTGATGAAAAGGTAATCTCTCTCACGGCAATGCATAGAAAGAGATAAACAATAGATAATATGTCTCGCGCGAGATAGAGTTGCGTGTCACAGTTGTGGTAGAGATGCTGGAGACGCTGCCATGGCGTCGCGTCCTAGTGGGGTTGATTCACTTACCGGTCGGCGGTGACGTTGCCCGCGTGGATGGGGCTGAACGTGAGGTCTGCCAGCGTGCTGTGCCGGCTGCTCGACACGCGCTCATACTGGCTGTTCACCTCGTTCTGTCGACAATTCAGACAGTTTCATTTCATTTCACTTTGACGCACCGACAACGTAGTCAACGTATGAGAATGTATGCACGCAGCGTTAAACGGTGTGGTCAATCCTTTATCAATCTTCAAAACTTGTTTATTTTTTGTTTACTTATACGTTCCCAATATACGTCGTTAATGCGAGAACCGTGCTAGTTGTTTGACTTTGATCTTCTGTGTGTAGAAAGGTAATAAAAAGCGGTCAGACACTGAATGAACTGACCGACTTTAGACAAGTAACAACTAATGAATACTTACGCAGCTTTAATTATTCATTAGTTCTAGTTCGACCGTGCATATTGAATGGCTGCAGTACCAAAGCCCTGTTGTAGTTTAAACTCATATGGTAATAAACAAATCAGTTTGTTATGGAACTGCTATGCTGTTTACATATTACGTTATCTACAACCCACGGCCACCGGCGTTACTACCTTTGTGTATAGTGATGTCGTAACCGCGTCATAGTTAAGCACAGCATTTAATCTTTATAAAATCTCGTATAAAGCTCCCTCTAATCTAATCTGGAGTCAAATTACAAACTGTAACGGTTTTACGTGCCGTACTGCGTTAATGAGCGTTTTTCAAAAAAAGTGTACACGTGACGAACCGGAAAACGTTTTTTTTTTTATAACACCGATTTTAAATTTTCTTGGCTTATTCAATTCCCCATAAGTTATAGTGTATTATTTGAGAAAATGGCATTAAAATATTAAAAAATATAGAAAATATCGACATTTTAAACTCAGATTGTGTTGAAACTAGTTCCGGATAGTCACAAATATAAAATTCATTATAAATTGATTGTAGTATTTTTTGGACCAGTTTTAGTTTACACATTTAAAATAAAGTCAATAAACTATTTAAAACGGGTTTAATTTAAAGAATTAATGGAACGAGCAAGGTTTGAGGATAAAATAAAGGTCCAGTTCGTCACAATCGCCACCAAATGACTGCTAAAACATGTATTTTTTTGCATTAAAATGCGACAAATCAACGAATAATATTTTTTATTACATTAAGGAATATTCATTTAGTAATGTTAACGCTTAAATATGTGAATTGTTGCACTGCAGCAGCCAGAAATAATTATTTTCAACATCCCAAATCTTGGGACAGTAACTAAACGGAATCTCATGTGACTAACTGGAAAATGTAAGGAATAGTGTACATAGATTGAATATATTGAAATAAAATCACAAAAATATTATGTTATGAATCGTATTTATTGCAACGGAATCAAAATGGTAGGTATAATATATATTGTTACTAGTTTATATATGTAATAATAAAACATGTATTAAACTAGTAATAATAAATATTTACCATGTATATTATTATGAATTACATAAAAATCTTTCATGAGTAAATGACAATCTTAATATTGTAAGTTTTATTAGTTTTATTTATCTATTTTTATAGATTATTAATAATGTTTTTTTTTTTTTTTGTTAATAAAACATAAAATGTTACTATTACCTTTAACAAGTAATAGCAACATGAACATTTCAAAATATAGAATAACAGTCTTAATTCTCATTTATAAAAAATTGGGCAAGTGCGAGTCCGACTCGCGCATGAAGGGTTCCGTACCATAATCTACAAGTTTGTTGTATGGGAGCCCCCTTAAATATTTATTTTATTTTATTTTTAGTATATGTTGTTCTAGCGGCAATAGAAATACATCATCTGTGAAAATTTCAACTGCCTAGCTATCACCGTTCTTGAGATACAGCCTGGTGACAGACGGACGGACGGACAGCGAAGTCTCAGTAATAGGGTCCCGTTTTTACCCTTTGGGTACGGAACCCTAAAAACGGTTGTAATTAAAATACTTACATCGAACGAACTTTATTTTAGGACATCGCTTAGAACGCTGTCTGCCTCTTGTTTTCTTGATAGTTATAAACGAATATAAACCTTAAAGCAATATGTTAAGGTTTATGGGTGTATACTTAAGGTTATATCGACATAAACCAATCACAATTTTTTTTCTTCATTTCTGACAACAGTTTCAGCTGTCAAGTTAGTTCGCCTAATTAAAAACTCGACTGTAAGCGTGGCCCGACATGCTCTTAGCCAGTTTTTATAAATGTTTTAATTGTTATTTTGCTTTTTAGTCATTTCTTCCGGAGATAACAAATACTTTTCTGAAAACCGCATCAAAATCGGTTCTGACAAATGCGAGATAATGGCGGATAAACATGCATGTATAACAAACATATGGGTCAAACTAAGTAACTCCTTTTTTAGAAGTCGGTTAAAACATCGGTCACATTTCGATTGTGTACTAAGCTTTATAGTTCCAATTCGTCACAAAATCGTTCCGGTAGTATATCACGTCACTAACCGGACGTGACGAATTCTACCTCGACAATTTAAAATCAAAATTTCAACGTGTTCTGAACCAATTCAATGTGTTTTTGGTTTAGTTTCGGATACTACGATAGTTTCTTCTATGTCTAATTGTGTTTAAAAAGTTAATTATAATCTACTTACCGAAAAAACTGTTACTAACTCGAAATCCTATTTTTAGCGCACTGACACAGCGTCCACCTTTCGTCACCGTTTTCACGGAACTGACGTTTTATTTGCAATGAAATCCGATGCCTATAGCATTAAAATGTTGCCAGGATTGAAAAATTAACGCTTTTTGGGGAATATCGATTGCACAAGTATGTTAAAATCGCTTGTGACTATAACCGGAAGTTCCGGTCTGTCAATTTCTTTGGACAGTGGAAAAAGTAGTTTTTCGGCATTATAAACCGTATTTGTTTATAAATAAAGCACACGACTAAAATCTAGACTCATTACTTTATCTGTGTGACCACATTCAATATTCATACAAATTTATTTAGAGTTTCTGCAAGCCTCTGAACATGACTGAGTCGACGTGGGACATACCCATTTTAGCACTTTTCATATCTTTATTTTGCAATAAATCTAGTAATAAATATAATATAATCGTTTTAGAAATATAAAATGAATGCCTCACATCTACAGAATCAAATGATACCACTCATATACCCAAATACAAAAGGTAAAGTAAAAAAAAAACACGTTGAACGTGTGGGACATTCAAATTTTGCCATGTACACTTTTTTTGAAAAACGCTCTAATACCATTAACGTACAACAGTATACAGCCAATCAACTTGACGGTCAAAATTGGGCGCAAACCGGATTACATATTTAAACATAACCGTCAAATACGAGGACGCCTTTTCGCAGTTGCTTTTTATTTAAATTTATACTTTATAAGCACCTAATCGCATAGCTTACCTAGATACTACTCGTGTGGATTATGCAGCATAACCTACCGTTCGTTACCTATTTACAGACTATTATTTTGAATTAAAAGTGCAGAAAAATAGCACACAGATGTAGTGAACAACAGTTTTCCATTGTATTTCGTCGGAAAAGTTCGTTTTAGCATGTTTTCTTTATCAACTTCGGTGTAAAAGTAGGGATGGAAATATTAAAAAAATACGAATGCGGGTTCGAATCCCGGCCGGGGCAAATATTTGTGCAAAATATTTGTTCTAGGGTCATGAATGTTATCTATATATGTATTTATATATTATGTATATCGTCGTCTAGTACCCATAGTACAAGCTTTGCTTAGTTTGGGACTAGGTCGATTTGTGTATGATTGTCCCTTGATATTTATTTATTTATTTATTTAAAACGAGGTTACCCGACAAAATACAATGGAAAACTATTATTCACTAGATCCCTAACAAGACGTAAGAAAATTGTAGTAGGTATCGCTTCAAAAAACATAGGAAACTATTTACACGATTATGATTTTTACTTAAATGAAGGCAAAGCGTTTTCAGATTTTAGCATATTTCCCGGAAAATTTATTCAGCAATTGGCGTTAAATATTTTTACTACCTACCTATAGTAAAACACCAAACACCCTACCTATTTTCATCGTGAACTGAGGCGCGTCTTTCCGGAGTAAACCATCTCATGGCTAACACGTGTTCTGCTATCAAAGTAATGGCACCCAGTACCCTTACCACGAGTTTACAGTGACTCTTCTCACTAGCGACTGCGTAAACGATTTGTATGGAGAATTGTAGTTCTACAAAGTAGCCGCTAGACGCGCTGTACTATTCTCCGTACAAATCGTTCACGCTGTCGCTCGCGAGTACCTTCACGTTAACTCGTGGTAAGAGTAAAGTAGCTGCAAGCTGGCCACTCGCGGTATCCAGGCGGTCATCGCCTCGTGACATCATTGCGTTGCGAGAATCCCGTGCTAATTGAAGCGTGGTGTGCTTTCGGTTGCGCTGACTCATACTTCAAACCAAATGCGGCCATAGAAATGGAGTAGGTAATACTAATAATGATAATCAGAAATCAGCGAGTAGATAGATTCGCGGCAAAGTAAGCTCGGCTTGTAGGTAATTAAAATACTCCTCTTACCGTCGTGCATAATATTGCTAAGTTATTATATTGCTTGCGGAGCCTCAAGCCAGAACGCAATTGCTGCGCCAAGGACCCTTTACCAGAGTGCTTCGCACTCTCAATCGAGTAGCTAATGTATCAGATCTTTTCTTTTGTTCTTTGAGCGAATTAACAAGGGCTTCACCGTATGCGTTATGTTATATTTATTATACATACTTACACCCCAGGCCAAAAGTATGGAAACAAAGCTTATTCTTTGAATATTTAAAGTTTCCAATAATTATTCCTTGTGTAAATGTTAGTAACCCTTAGGCCACGCCCAAAAGATAAAAAAATAGAACATCCACTATTGAAACATTTGCATATTGTAAATATATATATCTATATATACTTACCTAACTCCGGGACAAAGTGCATGAAGTCATCTTTCTACAAAATGGCCCTGGCAATTTGCATAAGCAGAATTTGCGTTATTGACTTTTAAAATGTTTATAATCATTTTTATATTGTGACTAGCTGTGCCCCGCGGTGTTACCCGCTCATCCCACGGGAACACTAAATTTATTCGGGACGAAAAGTATCCTATGTCCTTTCCCGGGTCACAAACTATCTCCATACCAAATCTCATCAAAGTCGGTTCAGCAGTTTAAGCGTGAAGAGGTAACAGACAGACAGACACACTCTCGCATTTATAATATTATTAAGGAAATCACAGATTTGTATAGTAATATGTATAAGCTTGTTTCCATACTTTTGGCCTGGGGTGTATATAGTAATAAATAGTATAGATAATGTGCAGTGTTGTATTTGTGTAACAATGTCTATATTTTTAAAAATTCCATGTTGTCGAATTAGGTCAGCCTGTAAGGACAGTTGTGTGTAGATAAATAACAATCATATGCGGTAACGATACCTAATTAAATTGAATTCTTTACATTTTCCCATGAATCCTGCGGCGTGCTGTATTTGTACCTTTTGGCCGCCACAGGCGACAAATCACGTCGACGGAAAACAGTACCCCAGACGCCATGACGCCAAAAGGCTTGGTGTCCGGGAGACCGTTTTCCTTCGTCGAGCAAGGCGGTCATAAGGTTAAAGTTTCTAGGACAGCACCAGTACAAAACTATCTTTCTCATATAGTATGAACTTACGATATCAATCAGATATAATTAAAACGCTGTCTCTATGGCCCGAAAGCGCCAGCAGTATTTGGCATGCCGGCACCGGTGAGGAAGTTGATAATAATCTATTACCGGCGATAATAGATACGATAAACACATAATAGCTAGGATCACGACATATCTATATACGAAGTGTGATGTTGTTCATATGAGACATGATATTATATACTGCGTAGAACAATTATAGCTGCAGAAGCGTTACTATCACTGTATCAGCCTCTTCGTTATCTTCAATGATTCGGGGCTGCCGAGAAAAAGACTGGCAGTGCCGGTTTTAGCACTACCAGCGACCTTCGCGAGATTTCAACAGTACCCCCTAAACAACGAGTTTTTTAGCAAAACTTTGGGATTTTATGAGCAAGAAGGCGTCATTCAATAAGCGAGAGGCGCCCCTTTATTAATTGTTTGTAATGTGTTGTGATTTACTCTTCCCATGGATGCCTGTACACTGACGCCGAGGAGAAAATAAACCAAATAGGCTGCGTCTTTGTGAAGCTCGAAAGAAGACCATTCAATAATTATAAAAACGGTTTAAACACGAAAAAATTGCCAGGAACGGCCCGACATGTTTCGAACTCATTTGGAGCTCTTCATCAGAGGTAGCTATCCGTGCTGCTATACGCGACTCGCGACCCACTGAAGAGCTCCGTTCCCGACAATTTTTACGCGAGTTTAAACAGTTTTTATCATTATTAAAGATGTCTCACGATAGTGTTAATAATATTACGACCATTCTAATTTGAAAAATGGAAAATTTTACATATCTCCCCTCGGAATTAATTATAGGTACTTATAGCTTAGTTGTGACGAAGTCTACGTTATTATTAATATGAAATAGTTGAATACTAAGTTAACCCCGTGTTCAAGGCAACTAATGCTAGCAACAAACCAAAACAGAAACAGTACCTTGAATTATTACTGGTGCGCGCCGCCGCCGTGAGACTTGTAGAAGTCTAGACTTTATATTTGTTGCTGCCGCTGGTTTTCCTTGCACAATCGAACATCACCAAAGTCCACCGTATGTCACATATAGTTTTATATCAAGTCACAGCAAAATAACACAATTATTTCACCCAAATCAGAGGAACACTAGCCGGCCATTACCGCGCGCCATGGCGAAGTGAGTTTTTGACGGCGTTGTACACATAGTGCCCTTAGATGGCGCTGCTTGTCGCGCGGGTCAGAGGCATTTTTGAGCAGCCTCTCAAACCGTCTCCATTAAGGAATGAAACCAACAATAAGTTGCCTGAACATACACTCCCCCCCGAACCAAGGACGTCTTGGTTACATTAATTGCTAAGTGGAAGTCTAGCTAGTTTAGATATAGGTCGCAAGAGCGCGCCCTTCTGAGTACGAAGTTCTACAACTCGCACTACTCCATCTTTACCGGGTAACAACTTAGTAATGCGTCCGCGCCTCCATTCTAACGGTGTATAGTTGTCTTCTTTAATAAGGACTAAGTCACCAAGTGCAACAGAGTCTGTAACGTCCGTCCATTTATGTCGTTGTTGAAGAGTATGTAAATATTCGTTGCGCCAACGACTCCAAAAGTGTTGTGAGAGGCGTTGCATTAACTGGAATCGATTAAGTCGTCCAATATTGGTCTCTTCATAGTCATACTCAGGCAAAGCTACTAAGGGTCCGGAGATTAAGAAATGTCCGGGTGTAAGAATCTCAAAATCATTGGGATCCGAGCTTAGCGGAGTCAAGGGTCGAGAGTTCATAACTGCTTCGACACGAGTGAAAAAGGTGGTGAGTTGCTCAAAAGTAAAATTTTGTTCACCGAGCACTCTACGCATGTGCGTTTTGGCAATTTTGACAGCCGCTTCAAAAAGGCCACCCATGTTAGGACTGCTCGGTGGATTAAACAACCATGTTATCTCAGATCGCGCAAGTTCCCGACTGATCTCAGTGTTATGATTTCGTAGGTATGTATAAACATTTTTTAAATATTTGTCCGTGCCTGTATAATTGGTGCCGCAATCAGATCTAATAAGAGATGGTAATCCGCGTCTCGATACAAATCGTGTGAAGGTGTCTACGAAAGCCTCGACTGAAAGTCCTGAGACAACCTCTAAGTGTACTGCTTTCGTAACTAAGCACACGAAAACGCACAGATAACATTTCTCTACACGAGCGTTTCTTGCCGAGCTGGTTTTAATATTGAATGGGCCTGCAAAATCAGTACCTACGCCCTGGAATGGCCGCAAAGACCTTACGCGATCAGGCGGCAGATCTGCCATGAGCGGTTGGGTGAATCGTGGACGAACCCGGAAACACTGCACGCACTTAAATGTTACACTTCGGGTCACTCGCCTGACTGACAGGATCCAATAGGTACGTGATAATATAGATACTAACGTGTTAGCTCCAACATGACAATAGGTAGCATGATAATATTCAACCAAACGTTGAGTGAACGTACCCTTCCCGGGGAGCAAAATTGGGTGCTTCGCGTGATAGGGTAACTCAGAGTGCCGAAGGCGGCCACCTACCCTGACAATACCGTTTGAGTCCAGGAACAAATTTAATTTCTTTAAATGGGATTTAATCTTTGTTTTTCCTTGAAGTGATTCTATTTCATCACTAAAAGAGTCGTTTTGAACTAGGGTAATAAGCTTTCGGAGAGCATTTCTACGTTCGCCGACTGAGAGATGAGTATTCGGAGTACGCAAGGAGGGATCACGCGTGTTTTGAATAAAACGTAGTATGTACCCAGTAACGCTAACTAATTTCTCAAACGAGCTGTAACGTTCAAACAGATCTAACTTAATAGTGTCATCTGCGGTAGTCGCAATATTCGAAATGTATTTAGACTTAACGCCGGGAAGTAATGTATCTGGAAATTCCGGTCCCTTGGCTGGCCATGTGCTAGGGTTTTCGCAAAGCCAGGTTGGGCTCCACCAAAGCTTGTGGCTCAATAGATCAGCCGCCGAGGTACCACGTGACGCCGCATCCGCACAATTTTTATCAGTCGGAACATGTCGCCATGTACTTGGTATCTCGGATGATATAATTTTTGTAACACGATTTCCTTCGTAAACTTGCAACTTGTGAGGCGGCGTTCGTATCCAAGCGAGAACAATAGTGCTGTCACACCAGCAGAAGACATTGTCAATTTTCAGAGACGACTCACTTACTAAAGTGTCGTATACGTGTTTAATTAGTGTAGTAAGGAGTACCGCCCCGTTCAACTCCGACTGAGGGATGGTTATATTTTTTCTAAGCTGGGACACACGCGATTTAGCAAGTAACAGTCTAACGGACACGTGTCCGCTACTATCAATCGTCCGCAAGTAAATCACCGCACCGTACCCTAAGGCAGATCCGTCACTGAATCCGTGCAACGAGTAGGAATTGTCTTTGCTATCAGGCAATTTTAGACACCGAGGTATAGAAAGCCGTGTTAAGTTAGGTAAATCCGAGATAAGGTCACGCCATTTACGTATAAGGTCGTCAGGAGCCGGAGCATCCCACTCGATAGCCCTACTATTTTCTCCACTGCTGAGCAGCTCCTGTAGCAATAGTTTGGCTCGAAAAACAACGGGGCAGATCCAGCCCAAAGGGTCAAATAACTTTGCAGTAGACGACAATATACTACGTCGCGTAACTAATTGTGTTTCGTCAGGCAAATTAACCTTGTAAGTGAAACAATCCGTTTTTGGGTCCCACTGTATACCTAAAACTTTTATACATCCGTAATGATCGTTCTTATCGAAGCTAGTAGGTATTTCGCAATGGTCAGGTGGCAAATCTGCTAGCAACCGGTTATCATTAGCTGACCATTTACGAAGTTCGTAACTTGCGGTATCCATTAACGCGATTAGTTCATCCCGCACGCTTAACGCTTCCTCTAGAGTGTCAGCGCCACCGTTTAAATCGTCTACGAAACTATTGTAACGCAATATCTTAGCAGCTCGCGGAAAGTCTGCACCCTCATCGGACGCGAGTTGCTGAAGACACCGATTCGATATGAAGGGACTGGACTTCAAACCGTAAGTATTTGTAGCGAGTTCGTAAACGCTAATAGGTGCTGAACTGTTCTCTCTCCACAGTATCAGCTGATATTTGCGATCGAGCGGGTGGATCCACGTTTGACGAAACATCATTTTTACATCCGTTGTAAAAACGTATTTATGACATCTAAAATTTATAATGATGTTAATTATGTCGTTTTGTAATTTTTCACCTGCATATAAGCAATCGTTAAGGGAAACACCGTTCGACGTCTTACCACTGCCATCGAAAACTACTCTTATTTTACTTGTATCTCCCGAAGACTTGAAAACACCGTGGTGAGGTAAAAAATAGTGTTCGTCCGAATAGTCACAAAAATCCGATTTTACCATGTGACCGAGATCTATATATTCCGTCATAAATTGAACGTATTTCTCCCGAAAAGCCGGTTGAATTTTAAAACGCCGCTCTAAAGCTTGAAATCTCCGATAGGCCATTTGTCTAGAATCGCCCAACCTAGAATGCGTAGGTATAAGTGGTAGACGCACTGTGTATCTACCATCTGAACCGCGTGTTGTTGTTTCGACAAATAAAGTTTCACATTCAACATCCAAAGGATTTTTAATTTTTGCCATAGGTGGCTCTTCCGATGACCAAAACTTCTCGATCGCTTCAACAAGCGCGTTTCCCGAAAATAAGATACTATCCGATACCGTAACCGCCGAAGAAATATTTAAATTTGGTTGATTTCCATCGTTCACCGTAACCGCCGTGTTCCCCATTGCATCGACCGAACCGAACAAAATCGGACCGTTCGAAACCGAATTATTTAATACCGTGCCGTTTGAAATCAACTTATCATTTACCGATTTGTCCGAAACCGAATTATCATGTACCAAACCGTTCGAAGCCGAATTATCAAATACTGTAAGTTCCCTATTAAGTGGCCCGAAAACAGCATAATTAAAAATCGTATCTAACGCGTACGGGCCCCCCGGCCGCACCGTCAATTTACCGCCGTTTACAATTTCGCCTAAAATGTCGCATCCTAGAATAATGTCGACCTTTGACAAATGCGAGAAATCCGAATCCGATAATTGAATATTGTTTATTTTATTCACCGCCGTATAAACATAAGTCGTAGGGTTTTTCATAACAACCGCTGAACAAGATAAAACCTTATTTTCCTTACTTTTAGGTTTGAAATTTAATATTACCATCTGATCATTTAATTTATTTTTTCCGCCTATACCGGAAATGCAAACAGTGCAGTTATGTCGCTTTAAAGATAACAAATTACTAAAATCGCTTCTAATTATGCTCAACTGAGAGCCGAAATCCAGCAGAGCTCGCGTAGGTATAAAATTACCGTAGGCGGATTGTACATACACAATAACAGTAGGTAGCAATACGTTATCCGCTAACTTTGGATTGAGCGAAGCGACATGACTGCTTGTTAATTGCTAGGCCGAAGTTTTATGATTTTGCCCAACAGTGGGCGAATTCGCGCCGTGTTTCGCAAAATCGTCCTGTGATTCCCGCGCGAACACAGTTGACTCGCGCGCCGCCGCTCGGGCCTCGCCTACCGCTTGCCCGGCACGAACCATCGAAGGCGGACTATTCTGGTATCGACCCGTATTTCGATTATGGAACCGTTCGTATTCATCGTGATCAATTTCCGAATTTTGATCGTTATTGTCGTCGTAAACCCCCACAGACACATGTCGCGTATTTTTATACTGTTTAATATCTTTATTTGATTTGTCGTTTTGAGATAAACAAATCAATTTATGATGCCCTACATTTCCGCAATACATGCAGGCCACATTCCGAGTACAAGAAATAGCTGAATGTCCACCGAAACATCTAAAACAACAACCTTTCGACTTAACCCAGGCACGTCTATCATCGCAAGCTAAAGCTAAAAATTTATAACAGTCGAACACTTTGTGACTCGCAGAGTTACAGAATAGGCACCCGACGTTCACGCCGCCGTTTTGTTTACGTTGTTCGTAGGTAACTATTTTGCGCCCGCGCTCGGCGTATTCGTTCGGTTTCACCGAGACCGAGGTTTCCGCCGTCTCCATGAAGTGACATTCGCTTTGTAAAAACAATATGAAATCCTTGAATTCCGGTAAACTGTTTTTTAAACCGCCGTGTTTTTGCTCGAATCTTGTTCTGATATCAGTAGGTAACTTACCTAACATTATGAACAGAAGCATATAGTCTTCAACCGAAAGGCCTAGATTTTTCAGAGACCTAGTACATTCAAGTACCGGGTTTAATATACCTACACGTAGATTACGTGCGTTTGTCAAAACCGGCAAATTGATTAATCGACCGAGATAGCGGTCAATCATCATCCTTTTGTTATCGTACCTACTTTTTAGTATTTCTAACGCCGTATCTAAGGATTCGTCGGTCATCGTTAAGTGTTGAATAAGCATTTTAGGTTCATTTTTAACATGACTGAACAAGTAATGATACTTCTCGGCCTTTGACAAATCCTTTCGAGAAAGTACTAACGCATTATACATACTTATGAAACTGTACCAAGCGAAAGGGTCGCCGTTGAAGTCGTGTAGACTTAAGGTAGGTAATCGACCGTAAACCGCGCTTTCGGTCGTACTGTGTTCACCGATAGAATTCGGTAATTTTACCGAGAAAGCCTCTAGCTCGTTATAAAACATGGTGGCCATCTTAAAACGCTCATCATAATTTGCAATACTATCCTCATCCGTCAATAATGTTAATAGCTTCTCATATGACTCCGTTAAACTAGAATAATGATCGTCTATTTTTCTAAGTCGAGCCGACAGGACTCCTGACGTGTACTCAGAACTCTTAATCAAAGTTGCCGAATGTGTGAACCACTCAAATTCAATTTTAAACTTTACTTCGTAAGTTTTGACCGCCATATTGAACCGTAAACCGTGACAACAAGGCCTTTCACATCACAACGCGAAATTTTAGTTTTTTACGACACAACCGTTACTAAGTTCAAGTTTATAGACCTATATTACTGTGATAACTGACTAAATATAACTTATTTATTGTAACTAAGACCGAAGTTACGTTACACCGAAATACCGAACCGAACCGACATTAAACGCACCGCCGATGTGTGTTTACAAACATAAACGTAACCTGACCTAACAAATTCAAATGATTCAAATCCGAACTCGAATGGACCAAATTATGTGACGAAGTCTACGTTATTATTAATATGAAATAGTTGAATACTAAGTTAACCCCGTGTTCAAGGCAACTAATGCTAGCAACAAACCAAAACAGAAACAGTACCTTGAATTATTACTGGTGCGCGCCGCCGCCGTGAGACTTGTAGAAGTCTAGACTTTATATTTGTTGCTGCCGCTGGTTTTCCTTGCACAATCGAACATCACCAAAGTCCACCGTATGTCACATATAGTTTTATATCAAGTCACAGCAAAATAACACAATTATTTCACCCAAATCAGAGGAACACTAGCCGGCCATTACCGCGCGCCATGGCGAAGTGAGTTTTTGACGGCGTTGTACACATAGTGCCCTTAGATGGCGCTGCTTGTCGCGCGGGTCAGAGGCATTTTTGAGCAGCCTCTCAAACCGTCTCCATTAAGGAATGAAACCAACAATAAGTTGCCTGAACATTAGTGTTTATCTCATCATCATTTCAGCCTATTGCAGTCCACTGCTGGACGTAAGCCTCCCTTAGGGTTCGCCACATGGCCCGATCTCCCGTTTTCGCCATCCAGTCACAACCAGCCACTTTTTTCAGGTCGTCGGTCCATCTGGCCGGAGGGCGTCCTACACTACGCTTGCCGAGTCGTGGTCTCCACTCGAGAACCCGTCTACTCCACCGATCATCGGTTCTGCGACAGATGTGACCAGCCCACTGCCACTTCAGTCTGCTACACTTCTGAACTACGTCAGTGACTTTGGTTTTTTGTCGGATAATCTCATTCCGGACTTTGTCCCTTAACGAGATTCCGAGCATACCCCTTTCCATAGCTCGCTGTGTGACGTGTAGTCGGTGGGCTAGTTTCACTGTCAGGTTCCACGTCTCGGCTCCGTATGTCATGACCGGCAGGACGCACTGATTGAATACCTTGGTCTTCAGGCATTGTGGCAAGGGTGACTCGAAGATGTGACGCAGCTTTCCAAATGCTGCCCAGCCAAGCTGCACTCTTCTGGTGATTTCACTCTCAAAGTTGTCTCTACCCAGCTGTAACTTTTGTCCTAGGTAGACGTACTCCTGGACAACTTCAATGGCTACACCTTCGACGGAAACGGGCACAGCGACGATGTGCTCGTTGAACATGACCTTAGTCTTGTCCAAGTTCATCCCTAGCCCGACGCGTCTCGAGGCAGCATTAAGACCGGACAGCATTTCCTGCAGGTCTTGCAGCGATTCTGCCATTATAACTATGTCGTCAGCAAAGCGGAGGTGCGTGAGATATTCACCATTGACATTGATGCCCATTCCATTCCACCGCAGGGTCTTGAAGACATCCTCCAGAGCATTGGTGAAGAGTTTCGGGGAAATAACGTCACCCTGTCTTACACCTCTGAGCAACTGGATGGGTCTTGTTTGGTGGTTCTGCACTTGGACGGACATAGTCGCCATTCGGTAGAGACTTCTCAGCACCTCCACGTACCGCCAGTCGACTTGGCATCGCTGCAAAGACTCCAGAACGGCCCAGGTTTCGATGGAGTCGAAGGCCTTCGCGTAGTCCACAAACGCCATACACAGCGGTTGGTTATACTTTTCGGACTTCTGTATAACCTGCCGAACAGTATGGATGTGGTCCACGGTGCTATAGCCTTTACGAAACCCAGCCTGTTCCGGTGGCTGAAAGCCGTCAAATCTCAATGCCAGACGATTCGTGACGACTCTCGAGAACAGCTTATAGACGTGACTCAGAAGCGTGATCGGCCTATAGTTTTTAAGGAGCATTTTGTCTCCTTTCTTGAAAAACAATGCCACTACACCTCTGCTCCACGCCTTTGGGGTAGTCCCTTTGGTTATTACAGAGTTGAAGAGCCTCTTCAACTCCCCAAGAACAGGTTTACCCCCAGCCTTGAGGAGCTCAGAGGCTACTCCATCTTCACCGGGAGCCTTCCCATTACTAAGCTGTTTGAGAGCCGCCTCGATTTCGTCGACATCTACGTCTGGGAGATCTTCTAGGTTCTCTCGCGTCAGGTGTAGGCTTCGGTGCATGCGAAGCATACAGATGTCCGTAGAAGTCCTAAATTTCAGCCAGTATCCCCGGGACTGATGTGACGGTTTCACCATTCTGTTTTGTCTATATTACGCATTAGTTCGTACAGTACGTGAGCTGTCAGAATGCGATTCGCATTTTAAACCTGTCTCGCTCACTCTTAGGTGAGCCAGATAAATACCTCCTAGTTTTTATCCAAACCCGAATTGCAATCTCACGCACTGAATATTATTGGTCAGTCACTCGCTGTTCCAGTTTCATTAAGTACAAGATGAGATTATATGAATGAATATACTTCACAACCATAATTCAAGGCAAGATATACGCTAGATAAGAGATCTATGTTTAGTGATAGGGTCGCTGCCGCTTTCTGTTTACTTCTGCTGGCAACGATATTTCTGTGTTATACTTTTTTGAAGGAATACATTTTAGTTATAGCCAAAGCTCAGCAAGGAGCGTAGGTAGCGTAGTAGGCACGAAATTGTTTGCGCGAATAATTACGGGATAGCTTTTATATTTTTGTACGAACATGAACATAAGTTGAAAATTCGACATCCATACTCTGCTTTATTTACCATAGGATATCCCATATATTTTACATCACTAATAAAATAAAGAAAAATCTATAAATATAACTATAATCGAGCCTGTATCTTGATGAACCGACGGTGTGACAAACCGTTCATACAACCTAGTAACTAGAATATCAAATGAATATTATCTCTATTCGTCTATAAAGTAATTTTCAACTCACCCAGTACAACGCACACATCTGAACCACTCGGGTATTGACTAGCTTCCGAGAAACAAAACATCTCCATAGAAACGTACCTCGCTCGCATCCTTGAGATCCTACGGTTTGGAACTAGGTCAATCACAGCCGCAAAAATAACTAAACACATACCAAATACACTCAAACTTAAGTATCGTATGTAAACTTCTTGAACCCAAGTCCGACTGCGGCGGATGGCGGGAAATGTAAGTCCATATGCGTAGTGTAACATTTAAAAATAAACCGCGTGGGGGATACGAATCCATTTATATTTGGCTGCGTTTAAACCTCTGGTACACTATTATACCATCAAATTATAGTCGGTTTAAGGATCAAAGTAGATTGGTTGAGGTTTAAAGCGAGGGAGTCTGTTTTTAATTGCTTGACCGTTATTTATGTGAATTATATAATTGTTATTGAATCGACAAGGCGGTCAATGTCTGATGTGAAATGGACAGATAAGAATGTCGAGTGTATTAAACTAGAACTGATAAGATAAGCTATTTAATGTGCATATGTATTACTACTTTTATATCGGGATGAAAAACAATGCCGGTCGTATGTCGCCATCAGATATATGGTAGCGGTGGAGGTCCTCAAATATTTCGGAGCAGCATTAAATTTCAAAATATTCGTTACGCTAGATAGGGGCTATAATATCGGACCATATAGTTTGTCTTAAAGGCCGTTTCCGATTAAGGGAAGCAAAAATGCCCTTTAATATTATGACTTGGTTTTTTTTTCTACAGTCAGTTACGTCTAGTAGAGTAACTGTGTCAAGTTTGGTTGAAAAATTCTTTGCGGTTCCGCAGAAAAAAAATAAAAACGGAAATAATGAAATATGATTTTTCTCCAAAACTATTTAACTTTAATGTACTATTATTTTTTCATCCTGTAAAGCTTAGTCAAGTTCATGTTTTAAGTGAAAATGGTATCTCTATATCTAACGATTATGTAAAAAATAGGTAAGTCAAAATTTTAATATATATATTTTTTTACTTTTGTGAGAGATACCACTCTAATTGACATTTCTAAATAAGCCTTAGTTAACGTCCTGTAACACATATTAATTTGATGGATAAAATCGGAAAGCAACTGTGTCAAAATGAAATAAATAACTGGGTTGGATTTTATTACATTTTATTAGTAAGCTATTCTAACACTTCCAAATAACCAAAGCATACATCCTCTTTACAAATGAACAAGATTTGACAGTTAGTGACATTTGCCTTTTATTGTTATTGAAAATGTCATTATTTTTCTAATAATATAAAAATTAAAAACTATGTATATATTAATCATTTTTCTACTCCAGTACTTTTTTCTGTCATTTATATAGTTACTAACTCTAATATAAAGACATAAATTATGAAAGTCTGTAAAAGTCTATACTCTACTGCTCAAAAACACACTGCTAACCGATGTTATAATGTCGCCAAAAAACCATCACTTAGTACCTCAGATTACATGATGAACAGATGCATTCACACAATTTGCAAATTAAAAAAAAAAACTTTTGTACTAAGGCATTGCTGCCAACTTAAAAAAAAAGTTTTATCTTCAGTGCATGGATGTTTAGTATAGTGAACGTATACCTTTATGTATAAGTTTAATTTTTTTGACAGATGTTTAGTATGGTGATCGTATACCTTTATGTATAAGTTAATATTTTTTTGACAGATGAATGTCAATAAAAAAAAAGTTTATCAGAGACAATTTTTCTTTTTAATTTTGTTGATTCCGAGCGGGAACATGTAATTATTTTCTTTGTTGTTTATTTGCATTTTATTTATGAAATGTCGAGTCGTAGAAAAAGTATTGTATGCAACGTTGTATAAGTAGGTCAAAAAACGCTCGTGGCATCTTTCTTACGATGTTCGCTGCGCTCACATCGTAACCCATGCCACTCGCGTTTTTTGCCCCCTCTTATACAACGGTTGCATAAAATACTATTTTACTATTTGGTATATAAGCTTTACTTAACATTATACCAAATTATCAATTTAAAGGTTTTAATCGGACACTAACTGTAAAATGGAATTTAAAAGACTTTTCGGGTATGACTTCATTATCTTGAAATTGTAATTACAAACTATTCTTTTTTCGCCACGCAATAATCCTCTTTCTACCGAAATTAAAATAAATACATAAATTATGACAGTAATAAAGATGAATTGTTTTTTTAAATGTAACATGACATTTCAGGGACATTAGAAAGATAACTCGTCTTTACAAAATGAATTCTAAAGCGAATGCAATCAAACAAATATTAAGAAAGAAACCTACATCATTATATCACCTCGCAATGATATAAGTAGCGATTTCGTATCTATCAGAAATACTTAATGAAGATGGTTCGTTGAATTTGGAATATGTGAAGGAAAATTCTAATATACTGAAAGTAAAAGTCCAATCTCGCCATATTTCAAAAAATATTTACAGATGCTTTATCGAATATGTCCCAAACAGCATTGGTGTTGGATCCATAAGGCGGCATTATTGTGGACGTGCCAACGGAATGCGAACAGTAGGGTGTTGTTCACACATTGTTACTATTGTTTATTATTTATCGCACGCAAGATACTTGTCCAAAATCGTTCGGCCTGCTGAAACTTTAAGCGGACTTTTTTTGAATCACGGAATTCACGTTACTGTCAATGAAGATAGCGATGAGGATTAGAATAAGTGTATTTTTTTTCATTACGTAACTAAAAAGGTGACATTTTCTAGCAAATGTCACTGTAACTGTCAAATCTTGTTTATTTGTAAAGAGGATATTATGTTTTGGTCATTTAGCAGTGTTAGAGTAGTTTACTAATTAAATAGTAATGAATTCCAGCCCAGTTATTTATTTCATTTTGACACAGTTGCTTTCCGATTTTATCCATCAAATTAATTGATTGCATGTTATGAATTTATTGAAAAGTCGCTGCTCTTAAATTTAAGACAAACTATATGGTCCGATATTATAGCCCCCATCTAGCGTAACGAATATTTTGATATTTAATGCTGCTCCGAAATATTTGAGGACCTCCACCGCTACCATATATCTGATGGCGACTGTACCTATTAACTACATATTCAAACAATCTTGACGAACGGTTTTCTACGGCTAATTGAAAGTAAAAAAAAAAATGCATTAAACTATTAAATTCTTATTCGAGCGAAATACATAGCTATGGTTCTATTTGTTCTTACATACCTCGAACAAATCATGCGGATGACGTAAAAATGACGTACCTAATTTTGCACACAGGATGATGTCTGTATAAATCTAAATAAATAATTAAATAATTACGAAGTCACTTTATTGTTCAACTGAATAACAATGTCAGTCAAAGATGTTATGTACCTACTCTGCTCATGTCAAGTGGCGATATCGTTTTATTCAAGAGGTTGATAATTGATAAGTAGTAATTGTTTATGAAAATACTTTTTGAAATCATCCTATGAGTGGTTTGACGTCATCCGCATGATTTGTTCGAGGTATGTTAGCAATAAAAAAAAACCCGGCCAAGTGCGAGTCGGACTCGCGCACCGAGGGTTTCCATCCCTAGGTGGTTAAGTTAAGTTTGCACCTGGTATGTATAGCGCCCCATATAAATTAGGTACAAAGTTAGGCATTTAAAAAATTACTTACTAGATCTCGTTCAATACAATTTTCGTTGGTAGTTTTTATAGTAATGTCACGTAATGTACATCATATGTTTTTTTTTGATTTTTCATTTTTTTATTTTAGAAGTTAGAGGGGGGGACCAACTTTTTTCCACTTTGGAAGCGTCTGTCACGCAAACTATTCGGTTTAGAAAAAAATATTTTAGAAACCTCGATATCATTTTTGAAGACCTATCCATAGATACCCCACACGTATGAGTTTGATGAAAAAAAAAAATTTGAGTTTCAGTTTTAAGTATGGGGAGCCCCCAATATTTATTATTATTTTTTTATTTTTGCATCAAAATCTTAATGCGGTTCACAGAATACATCTACCTACCAAGTTTCAACAGTATAGCTCTTATAGTTTCGAAAAAAAAATGGCTGTGACACAGGGACGGACAGACGGACAGACATGACGAATCTATAAGGGTTCCGTTTTTTGCCATTTGGCTACGGAACCCTAAAAACAGCGATGAGATGTAAAAAAAAACAAACATTTTAGAAAAAAACCGTGGTAAAGAAAAATTCATGACCTCCAGTTATCGGGGGGCACGGCAGTGCCCCCGCCAAGTCGAGCGCGAAGCAAACACTGCCGTACCATCCTTTACTGGAACCATTTCGCCGAATTTTCAGGTCCCTATTTGAGAACCTCTGGATAAGACCAGAACGCAGAAATGTTCGTCATCCTGTAAGCTATAATCACATACTTAAAATCCAAAATTTCAAGTCTATAGGTCATTTAGTTTCGAAATTAAGCGAAAGCAAAGTTTCGCATTTATGACACTCACTCACTCATGATCATCAGAACAGAACTAGTACTTCCCATAAACTCAGAGAGCTGAAATTTGGTACAGAGTTAGGGTTTAATGACCACATAAAGGAAAAACTATAAAAACTAGGATAATCGAAGATCTGGAGTACCTGGTGACCCTGATTAGAAAACACAAGAGCCCAACCAAACTTTTAGAGATGACAAACCACCTTTACAAAAAATATTCAACTTGGTGGGCCGCTTCATTTGATGTCAAAAATCGAAGGTCTGAAGTATCTGATGAGATGAAGAACCCTCAGCTGGTCTCAGCTGTATTAGAGATATGGTAATGCCTCCTTCATACATAAAAAATCGACTGTCATTGCAAAAATCCAGCGTAGTGGGTCACCGAAAACAACCGGCTTAGGCGTAAATACCGCGCCGATCTTTCGGAAATTAAACCGTCTAAAAGAATATATAATTAACGCGAATGGGCAATACGAAAACCTGTTGCTACTGTACAAGAATCAGAACTGGAAAAAAAGAAAAGAAAGATTTGTAGTAATAAAAAAACTACTCCTAAAAAGAAAAAAAATGTGTCAAATAAGAAAATAAATCAATATAACCCACGTTTCTACAAAAAGAAGTGAAATCCCACCAAAAACATTCTGTAAGAAAAAACCTCGATGGAGCTGCTTGTTTATCTCTAAAAAATAATGAAATCTAGACAAAGTCGTGCCAAGTCTAAGGTTCCTTACTGCGATTTCTTTATTATTATAGTTAATGTTGTGTGACTTGGCCGTTGAAGGGTACACAAGGGTACAAAACCAGGTGCTCCATGACACCATTGCACCAATCTGTCGCCAGAACCGCTACCCATTGACGATGGAAATTTGCCACTTGGAAAACGTTGATTCAATAACCAGTCAATAGTAGGCTTGATAAAGCTGAGTATTTCAATAATACTTATGTATAGGCGACCTTGAAACAATATTTACAATGCATGTGCTCGAAAAGAGCGTATTCTAGGCATTCAAACTGTGCGGAAAGTACTACTTTTCCGCACTAGTGCTTTTTACTTTTCAATTTTTTTTTAATTTATAGCCGTATCTGACAGCCTGACACAAAGAGGTTTTATTATTTACAAAAAGTTTGATAAATAAGTCAAATACCGATTATTATCACGTATAAAAGTACAATAAAACCAATATTTCATTAATTAATTCATTTAACACGTCATTAATTATAAAATTTGATATAAAATTTGATTAATAAACGAACTTTCAATCGTTATTCATTAAATAAATTTGGCTGAATGTACACGCGCTTGTGACATTTTGACATAAGACGAATATTAAAAAATACTTTTGCACATGCGCAGTAGTAGATTATGTCGAGCGCGGTTTACAAAAAATAACTCCGCCATTTTTTATTGATGTCTAGTTTATTTTGAAGTTGTTTTGTGCAAATGTGCTGAAATAATGGCGAGATAAAGGGACGAATCATGAATTTAAACCCGTAAAATGTTATTGAAGAAGCAAAAAATGTGAACGACGGCTTCTTGTTGGATAAATCAAATCAAAATACTTTTTTTTCCAATGTAAATAGTCTTTGTGAGTATTAAAGTATTTTCTATTTTCTCGTACATGCATAGTAAAGTTTTGTACGGAACTCGTGTGTAAGATGATTTCCGACTCGTGTTTGTTTAATCACTCGCTCGTACCTCGCTCGTGACTAAAAATCACACTCGTCTGAAATCACCTACCTTCCACACTTGTATCGTAAATAACTATTCCAGTACACTCTAAAAAAAATTTGGTTGGCCCTATCAATATCTTGATAGTCGTAATCAAGCATCATGATTCCATACGAGCCTAACAAGGACTTAGACACATCAAATAAGGTAATACTGATTTTTCTAACTATTGCTATGTAACTGAACCAATTAAGATCTTGTTCAATATTTGCATGAAAAATAATTATTCTAACTAGTTGATCCTAGCAAGATCAACTAAGCGTTTGATCATCATTATCACGATACGTAACTGTACCAACTAATACGAACAAGTTAGTTCAACTAAGATGTAGATTAATATTAACATAAAAAGTTACTGTATTAACTATTTTACCCAAATAAGTTCAACTAAGAACATGATTACATCGACTTATGCACCATATTAAGCTGAACTAAGCTATTGGTCAATTTGACTTTTAACTGTTTAATCATTTCAACTAAGATGTAGATCAATATTAACATGAAGAATTACTGTATTAACTATTTGACCCAAATAAGTTAAACTAAGAACATGATTACATCGACTTATGCACCATATTAGGTTGAACTAAGATATTGGTCAGTTTTAATTTTATTGTTTAATCATTTCAACTAAGAAGCTTATTCAGAACAATACAATTCTTGTTCAGGAGTACTATGTCTTGCTTTGTCCCAATAACTAAGACATTTCTTTCAGATCTAGTTTTTGGCGATCCACCTAGACTGGTTTTTAGCTTCACAAACTCGGGACGGGCGTGTTTATGAAGTCAAACCAGTTTAGGTCATCCTCAAAAGGATCTGAAATAAATGTAAGAGAACCAGCATTATGAATTATGGCGCGTAAAAAACTAGGACAAAGGAAATTTATCGAAGTTAAACGAATAAGTAGTTAATAAAATATAACAACAATAGTTGTTGCTTAAAGTTTTAATAAATAAAACAAAAACACTAATAATATAATGTTATTTATTCTTTTAAACATTTAGACAGTCAACATATTGCAATAAAAATGAAACTTCTGTTACATACCGAGTTATATTATAATCAACATCTAAAAAGCGACGACTGGCTGAGTAGCTTTTTCTTTTCAGAAGTTCTTGAAGCTTTATTTTCATTAATAGAACATTAATGAACAAATTGTCCTTGTTAATTCCACGCGCAGCATTGAAGTCTGTGTGTAGCTGGAATGATAAAGCATATACAATAATTAAAAAAAGTAAAGAAAGCTGAGAGAGATACTGAACATTCAGTACAGCATATTGCACTTGCCAACTGATGCATTGGAATGTAGCAAAAGATAAAATCCATACTAATATTATAAATGCGAAAGTGTGTCTGTCTGTCTGTCTGTCTGTCTGTTACCTCTTCACGCTTAAACTGCTGAACCGATTTAGATGAAATTTGGTATGGAGATAGTTTGAGACCCGGGAAAGGACATAGGATACTTTTCATCCCGAATAAATTTAGTGTTCCCGTGGGATGAGCGGGTAACACCGCGGGGCACAGCTATATATATATATATATATATATATATAATATTATAAATGCGAAAGTGTGTCTGTCTGTCTGTCTGTCTGTCTGTCTGTCTGTCTGTGTGTTACCTCTTCACGCTTAAACCGCTGAACCGATTTAGATGAAATTTGGTATATAGATAGTTTCAGTCCCGGGGAAGGACATAGGATACTTTTCATCCCGAATAAATGTAGTGTTCCCGTGGGATGAGCGGGTAACACCGCGGGGCACAGCTAGTATTATTAATATTTACGGAAACACTAAAGTTTTTACATACATAAGTGCATGTACATCTGCTAGAAAATAGTGGGATTGCATGTCAAGGTCCATGACCAATGTACAATTTGGTTATGTACAAATGGTGGTAATGTACAAATTACCTATAATAATCAATATTATGGAAACAAACGAAAATTATAATTATAAAATAGCTTACCCTGCACGAAGAACTGGGCCCTGCAGCATAAGAATGTGCAATCGCAGGTGGCATACATTTTCCTTTGCCGAAGGCAACTTTTCATTTCCCATATCAGCAGCCTGTATTACTTAAGTCCGTACTTATGGAGTACCTACTCTCAAACAAGGGCAAGTCCATCGGAATCTACAAATTAATGATGCAATTAATATCACAGAGTTAAATTCAAACATATTAAAATACAAAATTATATATACAGGGAGATTAATCCGAATAGGTCAGCAGGGAAAACACAGAAAACAAAACTATAAGAGATATGGATTAGGAACCATGGAGTGGATTTTAGATTTAATAGAAACTGCATTTTTTTTATTAATCTCATAAATAACCGGGTATTGAATTTGGTTAAAATTCTATTAGTAATACGATAAGATGAATAGAATAGATTCTAAGTAAATATATTTGATGAATAATTCATATTTCGGTCAGTGTCATGATAGATAATACCTACCCTAACAAGACACTATGACCTAACAAACAAAAACCAATAATGAGCTACTCGTATGATGTACTTACTGGTGAATCCAGTTCTCCAACTCCCAAGTCTTCTGTAGTTCTATCACTTTCTCCATGGCATGGCACATGTACCTACAACTACATGTAGGTACTTAAATAAGTTTAGATTTTTCACACGCCACGCCACTAACTTTACAGATGTGAAAAACTTTAAGAAGATGATACTCAAGTTTAAAACGCGTTCAATGCAATAAAATTAACTTAGGTTAATACGAGTAGATTTCTTTTCAAAAAGGCCCGTCTTGCTGAATGACACAACTGACTGACGCAAGCGTCCTCTTCACAAGTCGAAAGCGCTGCGAGAGGGGCGCGGGCGGGGAACAGGCGCTACCACTACGTTTCTCTTGATTGTTCGGATTAACCGAATATTTAATTTAACTAATATGACAATCGATTTAACATTGAATTCTTAGTAGAATGGAATATTAGTTTCGTGATTAAATACAATAACTCGATCATAATGGGATTGAATGTTTTATCTTCGTTGTTTTAAATATTATATGCTTAGTTGAATAAAATACTAAATCTTATGTAAATCAACAAAGACAAAATAATCAAATAAACTACGAAAATGTTCACGACTATTAAGATACTTATCTGTTTTAATGAACTTGTTAAGGATTAAATCAACCTACGTTACGTAATTATGCCAACACGTTAATGGTAGATGCAACTTATACAATTGTTAGGATGAATAATATACCTACTTTATTAGTTTAATCACAGATACACTTATTGTTTTAAGTGATAAGCTTTCTTTGATTTATATAAGATCGTAATCGTTGTAATTAACTTAGCGTCAACTAAGAGAAAACTACTCTTAGTTGGCCTTCATTTTTTAGAGTGTACAGACGGACTTCTAATCATTGATAGAAGTCCGTCTGTACGTCTATTTTATGTTAGATCGGTGGTCGATTTGACGCTCCAAAAAGAAGAGAGCAGAAGTCAGCATTGTCAATGCTGAATGCATGTGTTGCATAATCAACAACAGCCTAAAATGAGACACTAGCGTCAAATTACCAATACCAGTATGGGCTATTATCTCGCTTAACAAACATAGGTAGTTACAAGAGGGCTAGTTTTTTACAGAATGTTTTTGGTGGGTAGATCTTTACAGCAAGGATATCGAAAAAAATTGGTCTTCCGAACATTGTACGAAGCCTATTATGACATGACTATACTGGTACAATAGAGAATGTGGTATCCATTTGTATTCCAGGACCGCGCTTCCAAAATAACAAAAAAGTAACTTAGAACGCAACAATAAGCGTTCGAAGGTCAATGTTCTTCCAGAATAAACGCCGTTGTTAGACTTAGCATGCCTTTCTTCCTTTGATGAGGTAAAAAATAGTTCTCGCTAAGGAAATTATATTCATCAAAAAAGTTTACTATAGCAGACTTTAAAGAGTAAAGTATGACAGTGAGAACCTTTCTTCACGAGTTTAATTGAAAACAATCACGTTACGCTCGATAAACGAGTATAGAAGTGCTTGTTCATGGCCGATTCCGAAATGGAAACTGTGACGTTCTAATAAAAAGTATTTCTAACAATTTCATGACTAGGTAAAAAATAAAACAACCCCAGAAACCGACAGAGCGCGCTAGGTAGGCGCAACCCCACCTCAGACGCCGACAGAGCCTGCTAGGTGGGCGCTTTTATAGTACAATCCGCCCGGCGAGCTGGGCTGGCAGCTGAGTAGAAGTTGGCAGCCAAGCGCCCACTAGGCGGGTTGTTGGTTGTTATATGGGGCAAAGAAATCCCAGTTGACGTGACTTCGCTAAGCTATTCAAGAGCATCACAAAATAAAAGAAGAAAGCAGTGCCTAATCAGTAATCACAGCGTCGTATCTAGGTATTTAAACATACCAGGCCAAAAGAAAAGATAAGGCTTAACTTCAGAGCCGATGTAGACTACCCAATGACAGGTGGACAAAAATAACAACAGAATGGCAGCCAAGAGACAAAGTAAGAAAGAGAGGCAGACCTAGACTTAGATGGACGGATGAACTGAAAAAAATCGATAAATACTGGTGGAGATCGGCCCAAGATAGGAAAGAATGGGAAAGGTTGGGGGAGGCCTTTTGCGCACAAGGCGCCGCGCATTCACACAACGTAGGATTAGATATAGTTTCAACCTGATATGACATGTTATAATTATAATAGTTAATATTTACAAAATTGTTCGATTTTATGTCATTGTGATTAACTTAAATTATTTTAAAATTAATTGTAATTTAATGAATTGTAGCAAGTTTATTTCATAAGTCATAAGTATTTATTCAATTAACAATTTACATTGCGTTTGAAATCACATTAATAAAAATAAAATAAAAAACACAATAACAATAGATTAATCAACCATAATTAATAATAACTCACTAAAATTAGATAATAAAATGAAATATGCAATAATTAAAATGTCAATATTTAAATAATTAATCAAATTTTAATAATTAATTATAATTTGCAAATTTTAATAATTTGCATTTGCATGAATAAAGGCTATTATTATTATTCCTTTATTTATTTCGTATGTTAGGTTAAGTTTTTAAAATATATGTATATAAAAAGTAAAGTACAATAAAGAAATTACAAAATACATAAACACATTATAAAAAACCTAACCTAGGGTGCCGCCGGCAGCGGGGCAGAGCCCAGGCTACCGGTCGTTAGGGCTGCAGAGAGGAACCTCCTGACAATGCGCGCCGTGTCCAGGAGTACCGCCTTCTGTATCTGACCCTTGATCCAGCCATCTAGCGAGAGTCTCTTAAGATGTTTGTCGAGACTCTTCGCTATGAGACCGTTAGCCGAAACGACTATCGGGACAATGATCGTCGAGTCAACATCTCACATGGCGGTTACCTCGTGAGCCAAGTCAAGGTACTTGCTGAGTTTGTCCTTCTCGGCCTTCACGAGGTTCTCGTCATGCGGGATGGTGATGTCGACGAGCACTGCCTGGCGCTTAGATCGATCTACCAACACGATATCAGGCTTATTGGCTACACTAGTCCTGTCCGTGATGATAGATCGATCCCAATAGAGCGTGGCACGACCATTTTCGAGAACTGGCATCGGTGCGTACTTATAGTACGGCACCTCAGACCCCACAAGACCGTATCGAAGAGCAAGTGGCTGGTGAATGATCCTGGCTACTTGGTTATGTCTGTGCAAGTACTCGCCGTTAGCAAGATGAGAACAACCGGAGATTATATGCCTGAGTGACTCACCGGGACGGCGGCATGCCCGACAAATGTCGACCGTACCGTCCTTCAGAATATATCTCCGGTAATTGTTCGTCATCATTACTTCGTCCGCAATTGCACAGACAAAACCTTCGGTTTCCCCGAAGCGTAGCCAGTTCACCGACGCAAGCAGATCTACATCGGGCCCCGTAAGGGCCTTGTAGAACCGCCCGTGTAGCTCCTTGCTCTTCCATACAGCCCTGCGGTCATCGGTGCTAAGCACCTTTGGTCTGCGCCAGTTCTCGTTTGCCAAGGAGAGAGAAGTGAGGCCTTTGTCAACAGCTACTACATCGCGATGAATCCCACACTCGTTGTTTAGGAAATACTCCCTAAGACTGCACAGCTCGCGGTTATGGAGGTCCTTGGCGTTTAAAAAGCCACGGCCTCCACACTTACGCGGGATGTACATTCTCATAACTGACGAGCGTGGGTGCCTCATGCGATGTGTACTGAGCAGCTGACGGACCCTCGTATCCAGGGCGTCCAGCTCAGTCTGAGTCCACCTTAGTATGCCAAAGGAGTAAGTGAGCAGAGGCATCACCCAAGCATTGAAGGCGCGCGCCTTATTGCCACCGGACAAAAGACTGTTAAGTACTTATGTCAAACGACAAAAGAAACGCTCCTTCAGTGCCTGCCTAATGTCTCCGTCCGCAATACCCAATGACTGTGACATACCAAGGTACTTGTAGGTTTCCGCTTCGGAGATAGACTTAAGGCAAGGGGGTTTCACTCTGCGCCGCATGTCAAAAAATATACCTACAAAATCCGGGTCACAATTGTGACCCGGCCCGCCCATCGATCCGCCTTTATTCGGCTAGGGTAGGCTCGTTCCAAGCAAAGTCAACACATCAATTATATTTTTAATATTTATATGTTTTTATGATTATTTATTATTTTTAACCGACTTTAAAAAGGAAGAGATTCAAAGTTCGTCTGTGTTGAATATTTTCACCGACTTTCTGCGTAAAATAAAAACAGATTTATTTTCTTTTTTTAATAAGAGTATACAACTATTGTGGCAATGGGAAAGCCATTAAGTCAGAATCTGAAGATGGGGACACTTGCCTACTAGATCTCAGGATTGGTTTAACGCAGACATGTGTGATTTTCGTTTTTCTACTCACCTCAATGAGCATTTAGACCCCGTGTCATAAAATTGATCTGATGTTGGACCCTAGAAATATCTACAGGATCTCAAGATTACTTCGACGCAGATATGTGCGGTTTTCAAATTTCGATTCACCTCAGTAAACATTTGGCCCAGTAGGTATCATAAAAATTACCTGATGATGGATCATGCAAGTGCTAACTAGTTCAACGTCGAAAAGTGTGGTTTTCGTTTTTCTACTTACTTTAATGAACATTCACAACTAGTAATCATAAAATTGACCTGATGATATTGACCCTTTGTCGTAATACTGGGCAAACAAGCATGCGGCCTACCTGATGTTAAGCAGTTACTGCCGCCTAAGAACGCTTCCGATGCCAGAAGCATCACAGGCGTTTCCAAGAACCTATTTACTCTCCTCCTTAAGAACCGCATGATGTAGCTTCTGGGGAAACCCTAGGCTGGCAGTGTCCTCGGCGTGCATTATTTGTCACATCATCAAATCAGCCGATAGATGTTCACTGCTGGAGAAAGACAAAGTTCTCCATAGATTGGTTTTGCGACACCCTCATCCGATTTCGACCCGCGATCCTAACCAGGTCGTCGGTCCACCTTGTTGGGGGCTTCCCCATGCTGCGTCGTCCGGTGCGTGGTTGCCACTCAAGAAACTTTCTGCCCAACGGCCATCGGTTCTATGAGCAATGTGCCCTACCCACTGTTATTTGTCTACTTACTATAATTTCTGCATTGATTAGTAATAGTCTATTTTATATACTTACAATAAATACTTTCAATATTTTTTTTATAAATGTGCACCGCACAATATTTACGTTAAACCAATCCAAAAATCCAGTAGGTAGGCCCTATTGTATCCCATCATCATAAAGATCGCGCCAAGTCTGTCTTAATTTGGGCGTACCTATTAATTAAAATAGCTTGTAAATCGAGTACAAATACCGAGAAGAAGTTTCCCTTTTGTTGGTGTAGACCAGTGTTTTTCAAACTGTGGGTCGCGACCCCCCGGAGGGCCGCGGCATATATCCTGGGGGGTCGCGAGGATCAGCATCGAGAAAGTCTTGTGACTACAAGGAATGCAGATTTTTTCAAGCATGTACATTTGCAAGTCTAATCGTACAAACTAGGTTTTAGGGGGTCGCCAAAGAATTTTATTGGTCATTTTGGGCCGTGACACGAAAAGTTTGAAAAACACTGGTGTAGACAACCCTAGGAGTATGGCACGCCCCACAGAAGCTACAACCAACAGCGTCGCACGTCACTAAAAGTAGCCAATCGGATACGAGTAGGCTAATTATTTTGCAAAAGCGGCAAATAACAAAAGAGTGCGGCTTCTGTAGTGTCTTTATTCTGTGCTTAAGGGACATTGTCTCAGAAATTTGTAAGTTCGCGGAATTTACGACTTTCCCCCGCTGTACATGCATGACCGCACACTTGTCTAGACCAAACTCCATTTTGATTGCGCTACTGAAGGTTTCTGTTACTTCCAGTAGCTCCACCAGATCCTGGCGTTTTGGTGTATACAGCTTAAGATCATCCATGTACAGCAGATGAGAAATGACCTCACCTCCTCTTCGAAGCCGGCAACCTAGTCCTGAATCCTTCAGCAGAGTGCTGAGCGGATTCAGGGCTAGGCAGAACCACAGAGGACTCAAACTGTCACCCTGGAAAATCCCTCTCTCAATCCTTATCAAGTCCTGCGGGCGAGGGGGGCCATCTCCGCCACCTGGTTGACGAAGGACTGTGGTCCACTGCCTCATACACGAGCTAACGTAAGTTAGGCGTCTCAAAATTGGCATCGTCTAAATCAGCCTGAGGGATCTTAAGGCAGATTTAGACGAAGACAATTTTGAGACGCCTAAATTACGGCGCCTCGAAAAGGCACCGTATAAACACTTTCCGCGCCAATTTTTCGCGGCATGCCAGCGCTGGCGCGGAATAGAACACGGGCCTATTTTTTGGCGCCAGTGACCCCCCCCTCCGCGTCTCTCGCTGCCACTAATGACTGGTACTGAAAAAAAGCACTGTGTAAACACGGCTTGCTGGTCACTGGCGGCGAGATTTAGGCGGCTGAAAATATTCATTGTCTAAACGGTCGGAGGTGTGCTGTGCGGTAATCACTGGCGCCGTCATTTAGGCGTCTCAAAATTGTCGTCTAAATCTGCCTTTAGAGCTGTATCGATTTTATACAGCTCTAAGATCCTCTCCAGCCATGAATGAGGCACCGAATCATAGGCCTTCTTATAGTCAATCCAGGCGGCCGAGAGAGACCCCCTGTTCCGCCGTACTTGTTGGCAAATGGTCGTGTCAATGAGGAGGAGCTCCTTAGTACCACGGGACCCAACCCTACATCCATACTGAGAAAAGGCCAAAACGTTATTCGCAACAATGTGCGTGTTAATTTTTGTTCTCGCTTGTATTATTATTATTAACTTCAGAGCCATCATGAGCCTCGCTAAGGCCTCTGAGCTTGGGAACACCAGGGAAGAGCTCCGTTTAGGCCTCTGGTAGCTATATCACTGCTCAAACACCCTACAGAAAGTACAGTGGTTACATGCACTTTACAAACACTCTAAAATGTTGTGCGTAGTTGTAATTGAATAACAGACACATATAATATGTTTCAATAATGTATGCCTGTAGTTAAGTTCTTAAGTTTGTGACTTGTAACTATGCCTTTTCTAAATAAATAAGTGTGCATTACATACCTGGAAAATCTCTTTCCTATGCCCCTTCAGCCTATCTAAGCTCTCTTCGGAGGAGTAGTCTGAGGTCTTCACCAGGTTTTCGGTAGCTGCCCTTGCGGACAGTCTTGTCCGAGTGGCGGGTGGAGAGACCACCTCTTCTGTTTCTTCTGTTATAATCTCTGTTGTAACTCTTGATGATGTTTGTTGAAGCTGCCTGAAAAGTATGGATTTTTACTATCTGTGGCCATTTATTATAATTTGAACCTTGAAACTTTACTCATAAGTAGGTAAATTAAAATATTATAACTCTATTTACAGGCTCATACAATATTCACATAAGTATACAAATTACTTATAATAAAAACCATAAATAAGAATTACATGTACAGACAAAAAATCACAAGCTATTCCTTTTGAAGAAAATTACAACACTTTGGTAGTTTTACTCTCATGGGATTACTGGCGAGCCAATTTTGGGATCAAACAACAACATGGTATTTGATGCTAGCTCACATCAGCTACTCTTTATGAAATGTCACATATAATCTGTTAGTATGAAGTTTTTATGAAGATACTGGCTTGTGAAGTCAAAATATCAGCAGTCAAAACACATCTTCTTTTTAGTTTTCCTCTAAATAAAAATAGTATAATGTACAAGTTAGTGGTAGTTTATTTCATTCCGTGTATTTTTGAATGTGTCTTTAGTGGTTTTAATGATTCAATTTATTGGTCAAATACCGTATTTATGAATGTACTCTAGTCAGACTACATGTATGTGTGTATATAGGCCACTGTTCTTAGTAATGAATGAATAGTATTATGCCTATAAAATTTAATAATGTGTTCATTCACTGGCTGAATACAAAGAATTTCAAGTATACTTATTTGCCTCAGCAGTATGTAAATTTTCAATGGATATCATTGTCAAACAACAAAATAAGACAAACCCATATTATACAAAATGATAACTTTCAAGTACTGCTCTTTTGAGAAATTTGAAGGTACAATTCTTATCACTACATAGTCGCTACCTGTTGTCTGTCTGCCCCCATGTATGCTTAGATCTTTAAAACTATGCAATATAAGATAAAGTGATTGAAGAGGAACGTTTATATGTATAATACATGCATAATTATCAGCATTGCACCCGTGCGAAGCCAGGGCAGGTCACTAGTTTATTATAAAGGAACCACCAATGCAAAATTTCAACTTATAAGGTTTTCGTATAACTTGTTAAAATTGTGAAAACTGTCAGTTCATGATTTATCTAGTGAGATTATAAACTAACCCATCTGTCAGTTTATACTATCATTAGTTGGTTTATAACTTATAACCTAATTTCGGTATTTACTTGCATCATGTATGAAATAATAATAAATAAAGTGTCTTTTTAAAATATTAAATACTCAATAATGTGTCATTTAGGCTGCAAATAACATTGGATTTCTAATCAGACTGTAATAATTTATGTTTTCAAGTAGAAGGTACCACTTTGACGCTTACTATAAGAATGCATTGACTTGACAGGTTATTTGCATAATGATGCAAACATTTACCTTTTGTACGTTAAGTTTTTCTTTTGTGCAATAAAGTTTAAATAAATAAATAATAAATAAATAAATAAATAAACATATTTTTTCTGTATGTATGCATTGCTTGGTTTATCATTTTTTTCTTCTTTTTTACACACAACCTCACAAGGACCAATCTATCCCCAAATGAAGCTCAAGAAGGCTTGTGTTATGTATACTAGATGATAAATGATAATATACATACTTATATAGTTTTTTTTTTAACTTAAATACATAGAATTATAACACAAGGAAAATAATCAAGTTCATCACAAACTGCGCTAACAGAATAACAACAGATTAGGGATAAATATATGTAACACCATGAGTTTTTGCATAGAGTTTTTTTATATATCAGCACAACATATTAACTGCTTTGCCTGATAGTAAGCAAAAAAGGGAACCCAAATCGCTACTTTTTAACATAGGTTCTAGTTTTTCAGAAGGAAAAGCAAAATATGTATAATGATCACATGCAAATACCAATCATTTATTTCGGACTTTGAATCCATATTCTTTTTATAGGTATGCTAACTTAAGCTAAATCACAGCATGCTTCGGCAAACTACATGCAAAGCTACAGGGAAAACCTTGAAGATGGAATAAAACTTGAATTCCATTTAATGGTCATAAAATTAGTTCATTTGTCAAGTGACAACACGATCCAAGGTAAGGTCATCTATGAGGTCACTGTAGCCTTAAAATCATAGGGCTTTTGTGGCCGGTGACATCACCAGTAAACAAAGTATCTGAAGCCTTGATGTAACTGATTGCTTATCAGTTTTATTTAATCATCACCAGTCACATTCAGTGAAATGAGTAAGAATTGATAAGAAATTGTATGACAATTTGAGTAGATTCTATTTACAATTCCACAGTTTACCTGCATTTTCACAGGCATGCACTTTTGTTTACTTGTTGACCTTTGAGTTTATTTATAGCTTGCATTTGAATTGAATAAGCAGCTGAAACTCAACACCTGCTCTTGGAAATTTACTGAATTCACAATAAGCATGCATGCTAAAATTGTTACCTTGAATATGATAAACACGGAAGAGAAGTGTTCTAACAATAACATCGGATTGTATAAGAAAACAAACTATTTTCGCCACAAACTTACTTGACAGGGGTGCTTCTCTTGATGGGTGTTTTCCGCCCCGACTTGTGCGTGTGCTCCTCGCCTTCGGTGCAGTTCTCATGGTCGCAGCTCGACCGCAGGAAGGGTGTTTTAGACCGCGACCTTGACCGCAATCCACTAGCGGTTGAGCCCTCCATCTCTGATAAAAGTGCGACACAAAATTCACGATATCACCTTTTGGACATCTTCAGACACCGTGACCTATTTGTGAGAACCGGTCCAAATGCAGATTAGTTCATCTAGATTAGCACAAGGAAATCTATTTCTGTGGCTTCGGTGATGCCGCCAAAAGTAACGTAACAATGTCTTGTTGACTTACAATGTTTCCACATTGACACTGTAATACACTTATATTTAAATAAAAATGTAATATTGTACTGTTTCTGAACTATAAATAAATTGATACAAATAGCATTTTGTATATAAATTAACCCGTAACGTTGAAATTCGTAAATTTCGTAACTGCCAGTAAGCTCTCGCTAAACATAAACTGATGACGTCATCAGCTGAACTGAACTGAGAAAATCAGAAAAGACGTTTGTCTATGGACGCCAATGGTTGTTTGAGATCAGTTTTATTTGGCAATTCAGAATGTTTTCAAATGATAACGATTTGTACAAAGCGTGTCTATGGTTAAAAGTAATACTTCGGAGTCTTCGGACAACGGGACACGGTCTACTTCATAAGTAGTATACAAGAATCTTATAAGATTCTTGGTAGTATACATAATATTTAGATTAAATTTCAAAAACCCATTTTTTTTTCAATTTATTTGGTTCGCACCCCCCACCACTTGGAACTAGTTTAATTAACTTGTTTTGGAAAATATCCTATTGAATCGCAGATTAAAAAAAAATTTGGCGGGAAGTTTGCCGTGATCTGTCTGATTGTCATTTGTTTGTCACTGTCAGTCACGAGCGAGTTACATTACATGTTTGTTTACAACTTCTTTTGAAAGTAAAATGGAAGTTAACGAATTATTTGCGAAGTTAAAGGAGCTAGGCCACGTAAATACTAAACGAGTGGAACTACGTGAATTATGCAAACTACATATTGATCAGGTATACGATCATTGAAAACGGCCTAACATTTCACTCGTACCTGTAGTGCAGTTCAAGTTGTAACTTGTTTGTATTATATGTTTATTTTCAGATATTGAAGTATTTGCCGCGGCGAATTTTAAACAGCGATGGATGTAAAATCATTGATTGCTTGTTGAATGGATTGTCAGATAATACCACAGCATACAGGTCGAAAATCAAGGTATTCTTGACATCATTTGCTTGACAATTTAGTATCAAGAATTTTAAACTTTTTAGTACCTAGAGACATCATGTCTTCAATTTTGCCCATGTAAAGACAGAAAACCGGTTTTATCATTGATATAAACTTACCACTGATAATGAAAACCAATACTATGTTTTGTAATAATTATTTTTTGTAGTGGTTGTACACTACAGGCACATTCTTTCTACAAATTCTTAATTCGTTTTGTTAAAGGACTGTATGTGAATGTATTCCTGTACTCAAAAGTTTTAATGAATTCCAGGTAACTGACATGGTCATAAAGACACTCAGGAAGGAGTCGACATCCCTGACCCACTGCGGGAACCTCGTCAGTAGAATAGTCTTGGAGCTGGCCAAGGTGCCTGTCAATGATCTGGTGCAGTGGTGCAATGAGACGGTGCAGTCCATTGTGGATGACAGTGATGTTAACATGATGTTGGTATTTATCTTTTTTCTGGCTTACAGTGATGAGCCAATGTCAAACATAAAATAATTAACCGCTGGGCTGAGCTAGTTCTGTAAAGGTCATATATAAGTGATTGTTCAAATACTTTTACGAAGGTAGTATATGTATGCCATATAAAGGAAAAACATGAAATGGTCAATTTTTTTATTATAAGATCTATTTTGTACGGATAAGTAAATACCTATTTTTGAGTGTTTGAGCATCCTTCTCTGCCCTTTGAAAAGAAGTGAGCGAAGGCTTGACCTGGCAGTTTTTTGCCTACTGAGACTTTGTTATCTGGGACTTTGCTTGACATGCAACAGTGTAATTTTACATTAATTTTTAAGGATTGCTCAATATGTAACATAATTCTGTTGTTTTCTTGCTATGGTGTTCTTTTATTGTTCAGTTTTTCAGCTTATTTCTCTAGCTATCTTTAGCATGCCATGTCTTTATATTCTTGATCTGTGGTATTGTAAATTCCTAACAGAGATTAGATGGATGGGCGTCATAATGGACAACCTTCTAACCCCTGATAAAAATTAATGTTTTTTAATGATTGTGACTGTTTCACTCTACAAAAACTGGCCAAGAGCATGTCGGGCCACGCTCAGTGTAGGGTTCCGTAGTTGCTCATCCTTCACAATAGACTTAAGTTTTGAGAAAGATTTCAAGCTCTATAAAAAGGTCGTAAACGCCAAAGTAACTGTAGTTACTTATTACCTTCTGGAAGTCAACTTACATCCTTTTAAGAAAATTATGAAATTTTGCGATTACTCAAAAATGGCTTAACCGATTTTGTTCAATATAGTTTTCATTGAAAGTTCATATAAGGCCTCATGTTCATGAATTTTTTCATAATTTTTTGACCCGTGGTTGAAAAGTTAGAGGGGGAGGGGGGACACTATTTTTTTTATTTTCGAAGCGAATATTTACGAAACTGCTGACTTTATAAAAAAATCATGTCCGAAGACCCCCATTTATTTTTAAAAGACCTATTCAACGATACCCCACACACTAGTATTGGAACGAAAAAATAAAATTCACCCCCACTTAGGTGTTCGGTACCCCAAAAAAAATTTTTTTTTTAGGTTTTATTTTACCGTTTTGCCGGCGTGATACATACACATACTCATACCAAATTTCAGCTATCTAGTACTAATGATCACGGAGTTAAGCCGCGGACGGACAGACGGACATGGCGAAACTATAAGGGTTCCTAGTTGGCTACGGAACCCTAAAAAAGCACTGTATAGTGACGCCCATCAGTTCGATCTCTGATTATGAGCAAAAAACCTCATTTATTACCCCTCCCATAGGGGAGGCATACTACCTTATTTTTTTTTTTTTTTTTTTTTTATAACGGCACAACATAGTGGCTCCACTTCGCCTGATGGTAAGCAAAAAGGGGAGCCCAAGTCGCAATGGCAACTGACGAGAAACCAACGGTGCCAAGTCAGTTGACACTGCCATGCTGGCCCGAGAGATGCTTCTTCACGCTTCGTTTGAAGGGTCCCAAGTTGTAAGAAGGAGGAAACACATGAGCCGGCAAGGAGTTCCATACTTTAATAGTTCGGCAGATGAAGGAATTGCCAAACTTCTTGGTACGGGTGGGAATATTCTCCACGGTGAGGCGATGACATCGCAAGCTGGCACGTGTGGTTCTATGACGGAAAGGGGAGGGTGGGATAAGAGAAAATAACTCTTCAGAACACTCGCCATGGTATAGGCGATAGAAAACGCTCAGCGACCCAATGTCCCTACGTAATTGAAGGGGTTCGAGGAATCTGGTACTTTTCTCGTCACCTATGATGCGGACCGCCCGACGCTGCAATCTGTCAAGAGCATCGAGTAGATATTGGGCGGAGCCATCCCAAAGATGCGAGCAGTACTCAACGCACGACCGAACTTGAGTCTTATAAAGAAGGCAAAGCTGGTCCGGCGTGAAGAACCGTCGCACCCTGTTCAGGATCCCCAGTTTTTTGGAAGCTGTGGTAATCAGTGACTCGATGTATTCGTTTTGGTTAAGATTGCAGCGGATGTCCATGCCCAGCATATTCAGGCTATCACGCAAACCAAGAGGAGTGCTCTGGAGACTAGGAGTAGGGAGAAACGAAGACGTCTTGGTAGTGAACGCACACACCTGGGTTACTTTATAAATGACCCGAAAAGGGACATGTTTAAATTTTTCTATTTTTACAATAGATTTATTGTGACTTTCAGATGGAAGGATGTGCTCCCAGAATGTTTGAATGCAATATCAGCAATGGACACGGTGAGACACTGTGGCACAGACATGTTGAGTGTGGAGTATAAGGAACAGTGCATCCGGACGCTGTGTCAGTGCGGCTGGAAGGAGCGCCAGCTAGTACAACTCACAGCCATGTTCCAGTAAGTCTACTTAAACTTGTATTTCTGAGGCTAGGGGCTTCCAAATTGTATGCCGTGGCGGCCGAGTGCATTTTTGTCACTAGCCAAAGCGCCGTCCTCGATACTACGTGTAAGGATTCCTCACCGAATCGAATAGTCGGGCAGACCAGCTAGTTTGGCCAAAAAATATGTAAAAAGCGGACACCGTATATTTTGGCCGGACACGCAATCCAAAATCCTACGTCCTACAGCAACGCTACCTGTATAATGATTGATTAAAATCCGTCCAAGCGTGTGGGTGTATTGAACAGACAAATATTTTTTAACAATAGGTCACACAAATCATGCAGCGCACTTTTAAATTTTTTCCTGAAAGTGAATGATGATTAAAAAATTATTATATTATGAATAACATTTGAAAATCTCCAGTGTATTTAATAAGTTCTTCAGTTGAGTTTACGTATGCTATGGTATTTTCTCAGGGATATGCAACTCCCTCGTAACGAGCATAAGCAGGTGGTGAACAAGATCTGCTCATACATTATGGAGTGCCCGCCTGACACGCTGCCCGCGCTAGTGCATCAGCTGCTCAAGTATGTTACACAACATTTCAAAATTTTACTCTACAAGCATGTCTCTTTCCCTTCTGACCCACGGCACAACTCAACGGGTCAACCAGTTGTGCTATCGGGAATTTGAATTTCTCATGACGCAACTAGTTGGTAGATGAGGAAATTCATGACAAAACTGACTTCCGCATAGAACAATTGGTCGTCTACGAGGCTCAACTAGTTGAGTCGTGTTGTAGTGTGATATCAGTTGTATCATGGATAATTGGGTACATGGCACATGCATTTGCGCCATCGACCATCTAACTGTGTCATAGGGAATTCAAATTCCCGATAGCATAACTGTTTGAGCCGTTGAGTTGTGCCATAGGTCTCTTACATATCTAAATCTGACACTGCTTGAAATTTTCGTGCCACCTGGTGAAAAAAACACATCACGCAAAGGAATGCACCAGTTTTTTTTTTTAAATAATTTACTTTCTTATTTTATTCTGAAACCTAGCGGTTTATTTTCAGACTATGCAAAACACAGCACTTTGACATAGTATTGTCGCACCTGGGGTCCTACTTCAGCGCTCAGCTGTACACTAAACTGGAGCCCTCCGCCCCCGACTCCGAGGCTACTACTATGGTCATCGATGACATTGGTGAGTGCATCAACACTACCACCGCTTCCGCTTCCATTATCCTCGTCTTGCTTACCTTCCTCATCTTCATGAAGTCATGATAGTTAATAATTCTTCTCATTTATTTATTTATTTATATAGGATTAAATATTCCGCAAACAAGTAATTTTCGCATAATAAAGTCAAAACTGTCCACAGTGATGAAAGTATTTTTTTTTTGATACGGTTCAGTATTTATTTCGAAAGAAAAACGAAGGATTAAGTAGCATTCTGGTACTTAAGTCATGTTTTTAATTTGGTTGATGACAAATGGCTACTGACATTTTAAATGCAAATACGAATTATATTTGAAAGCTGTTGTAGTGCCCACAGGTAGTGCCACTATCCCAGGGCAAAACCGCAACTTGTTAGTCTATAGCCGGGTCCTGACTGAGCGAGCAGCCTCGCGAGGCCGCCTCGGACGTTTGCCGCGCGAGGCCGCCTCGGACGTTTTCCGCGCGAGGCCGGCTCGTGCTGTAACGATATTTATAAATAAGTGCCGCGCGAGGAAAGGCCGAGCCAGTTTTGCTCAAGAACGCCATGAGGCCGCACGTTTGGAAAGTTGTCGCCACCACTGCCTTTCTAATAGTTCTACGGCTTGTGCGGCTAAAAATTGGGCAAGTGCGAGTCCGACTCGCGCATTAAGGGTTCCGTACCATAATCTAAAACAAGTTTGTTGTATGGGAGCCCCCCTTAAATATTTATTTTATTTTTAGTATTTGTTGTCATAGCGGCAATAGAAATATCATCTGTGAAAATTTCAACTGTCTAGCTATCACCGTTCTTGAGATACAGCCTGGTGACAGACAGACGGACGGACGGACAGCGAAGTCTCAGTAATAGGGTCCCGTTTTTACTCTTTGGGTACGGAACCCTAAAAAAGAAAGCGGAGACCTAAACGTTTTTGGATGAAACTGTTATTTAAAAACAGATAACATACTGGGAACAGATTGTTGGAGAGTTGTGCTTCGATAACGCAGATTTTTTTTTACTAGAATGAGTAAAATTTAATTTGTAAATCTGTACTCTCTTATAAACGCCAAAATAAGGAAGAAGGACACAAATCTTCGAGAAGAAACATCCGCGAGAGAAAGACACTGTTCTTTCGGCTCCATGACGCTAACACGCGCGCGACGAACAAGCGAGGCAAAACACAACCGTCTTGAGTGAGCGCGGCAAACGTACCGAGGCGCCTTTGAGCATGGACAGAAACCGACAACGCTCGGCTCGGGCCGCGGCACGCTCGCCCGAGGCCAGACATGCATTTGCCTCGGGCGAGGCACGTCCTGACTGGTCGAGAATCTGCCGCGCGAGGCGGCCTCGCGAGGCTGCTCGCTCAGTCAGGACCCGGCTTATAGAAAAGGCATAGCTAGAAAAAAATGCAAATCTAAGTGAATTTATTGAATATGGCAATTTTAATAAGACTTGTCATTTTTAAAAGCTTTTATATTCAAATTTCCCAGTTCCTCACAGCCCCGCGGAAGTTAGTCGCTGCTTGTCGACCTGCATTTATCACATCACGGAGGGCCTGGAGAAGCCGCAGACCTGCAAGTGGCTGCGCAGCTGGCCCCGCAGCCAGCTGCTCCGAGCCCCCTTCCTACTGGACCTGGCCCTGGCGTTGTCTGCCGAGAAGGACTGTAGGACTCTCTGCTTGGATGTAAGTTTCTAGTTCCTACGGTCCCGTTGAAGTGAGCTGTTGTCTATCTAACTGTTATAATCATATTACGGAGAGCCTGGAGACGCTGGTTTTGTCTGCCGAGAAGGACTGTAGGACCCTTTGCTTGGATGTAAGCCTCTAAGTTCCTTCGGTCCCGTGGATGTGAGCCGTTGTCTACCGAAACGGCTGGAAGGATTTTAAGCAATTTTGGTACAGGCTTAAGATACTTTTTACCGGCGCACGGTAAAGAAAAAAGTAGTACGCGGACGAAGCCACCTGTAGTATACAATGAAGTGTAAAGATATAATATAAAGCACCCATTCGTGTAGGTGATCAAGGCGGGCATCATATCGCGCGAGACGGACGCGCGCATGCGCGCCGAGAGCGCCGCCGCGCGCGCCGTGCTGCCGCGCGCCGCCGCCGTCGCCGACGTGCTGCGCGTGCTCACCACCGAGAGGTAACCTGCGACAGTCCTGTCACAAACTAGTTGTTCATATCTATACAGGGTGACACATTTAGATCGGTCAGTCGGTAAACTTGCCCACACTGGCCGATATAAACGGCCCACCCTGTATATTAGAGAACGTTGTAATGATTACTTCCGTCTCCTCAGCGCCAGTCACCGTCAGCTCACAGTGTTGGGCCTCATCAACCTGGGCTTCTGCCTGCTGGGCGCGGGCCGGCACACGCCGCACTCGGCGCGCTGCTGGGCGCTCGGCCGGCTGCTGCTGGCGCGGCTCAGCAAGGCGCAGCCCGGCACCGCGCCGCACATACTGAGCCGGCTCGCCGACCGCACCAACACGCCCGAGCCGCACCACCAGTATGCAGGTATACGACCCGGGCTTCTGCCTGCTGGCGCGGCTCAGCAAGGCGCAGCCCGGCACCGCGCCGCACATACTGAGCCGGCTCGCCGACCGCACCAACACGCCCGAGCCGCACCACCAGTATGCAGGTATACGACCCGGGCTTCTGCCTGCTGGCGCGGCTCAGCAAGGCGCAGCCCGGCACCGCGCCGCACATACTGAGCCGGCTCGCCGACCGCACCAACACGCCCGAGCCGCACCACCAGTATGCAGGTATACGACCCGGGCTTCTGCCTGCTGGCGCGGCTCAGCAAGGCGCAGCCCGGCACCGCGCCGCACATACTGAGCCGGCTCGCCGACCGCACCAACACGCCCGAGCCGCACCACCAGTATGCAGGTATACGACCCGGGCTTCTGCCTGCTGGCGCGGCTCAGCAAGGCGCAGCCCGGCACCGCGCCGCACATACTGAGCCGGCTCGCCGACCGCACCAACACGCCCGAGCCGCACCACCAGTATGCAGGTATACGACCCGGGCTTCTGCCTGCTGGCGCGGCTCAGCAAGGCGCAGCCCGGCACCGCGCCGCACATACTGAGCCGGCTCGCCGACCGCACCAACACGCCCGAGCCGCACCACCAGTATGCAGGTATACGACCCGGGCTTCTGCCTGCTGGCGCGGCTCAGCAAGGCGCAGCCCGGCACCGCGCCGCACATACTGAGCCGGCTCGCCGACCGCACCAACACGCCCGAGCCGCACCACCAGTATGCAGGTATACGACCCGGGCTTCTGCCTGCTGGCGCGGCTCAGCAAGGCGCAGCCCGGCACCGCGCCGCACATACTGAGCCGGCTCGCCGACCGCACCAACACGCCCGAGCCGCACCACCAGTATGCAGGTATACGACCCGGGCTTCTGCCTGCTGGCGCGGCTCAGCAAGGCGCAGCCCGGCACCGCGCCGCACATACTGAGCCGGCTCGCCGACCGCACCAACACGCCCGAGCCGCACCACCAGTATGCAGGTATACGACCCGGGCTTCTGCCTGCTGGCGCGGCTCAGCAAGGCGCAGCCCGGCACCGCGCCGCACATACTGAGCCGGCTCGCCGACCGCACCAACACGCCCGAGCCGCACCACCAGTATGCAGGTATACGACCCGGGCTTCTGCCTGCTGGCGCGGCTCAGCAAGGCGCAGCCCGGCACCGCGCCGCACATACTGAGCCGGCTCGCCGACCGCACCAACACGCCCGAGCCGCACCACCAGTATGCAGGTATACGACCCGGGCTTCTGCCTGCTGGCGCGGCTCAGCAAGGCGCAGCCCGGCACCGCGCCGCACATACTGAGCCGGCTCGCCGACCGCACCAACACGCCCGAGCCGCACCACCAGTATGCAGGTATACGACCCGGGCTTCTGCCTGCTGGCGCGGCTCAGCAAGGCGCAGCCCGGCACCGCGCCGCACATACTGAGCCGGCTCGCCGACCGCACCAACACGCCCGAGCCGCACCACCAGTATGCAGGTATACGACCCGGGCTTCTGCCTGCTGGCGCGGCTCAGCAAGGCGCAGCCCGGCACCGCGCCGCACATACTGAGCCGACTCGCCGACCGCACCAACACGCCCGAGCCGCACCACCAGTATGCAGGTATACGACCCGGGCTTCTGCCTGCTGGCGCGGCTCAGCAAGGCGCAGCCCGGCACCGCGCCGCACATACTGAGCCGGCTCGCCGACCGCACCAACACGCCCGAGCCGCACCACCAGTATGCAGGTATACGACCCGGGCTTCTGCCTGCTGGCGCGGCTCAGCAAGGCGCAGCCCGGCACCGCGCCGCACATACTGAGCCGGCTCGCCGACCGCACCAAGACGCCCGAGCCGCACCACCAGTATGCAGGTATACGACCCGGGCTTCTGCCTGCTGGCGCGGCTCAGCAAGGCGCAGCCCGGCACCGCGCCGCACATACTGAGCCGGCTCGCCGACCGCACCAACACGCCCGAGCCGCACCACCAGTATGCAGGTATACGACCCGGGCTTCTGCCTGCTGGCGCGGCTCAGCAAGGCGCAGCCCGGCACCGCGCCGCACATACTGAGCCGACTCGCCGACCGCACCAACACGCCCGAGCCGCACCACCAGTATGCAGGTATACGACCCGGGCTTCTGCCTGCTGGCGCGGCTCAGCAAGGCGCAGCCCGGCACCGCGCCGCACATACTGAGCCGGCTCGCCGACCGCACCAACACGCCCGAGCCGCACCACCAGTATGCAGGTATACGACCCGGGCTTCTGCCTGCTGGCGCGGCTCAGCAAGGCGCAGCCCGGCACCGCGCCGCACATACTGAGCCGGCTCGCCGACTGCACCAACACGCCCGAGCCGCACCACCAGTATGCAGGTATACGACCCGGGCTTCTGCCTGCTGGCGCGGCTCAGCAAGGCGCAGCCCGGCACCGCGCCGCACATACTGAGCCGGCTCGCCGACCGCACCAACACGCCCGAGCCGCACCACCAGTATGCAGGTATACGACCCGGGCTTCTGCCTGCTGGCGCGGCTCAGCAAGGCGCAGCCCGGCACCGCGCCGCACATACTGAGCCGGCTCGCCGACCGCACCAACACGCCCGAGCCGCACCACCAGTATGCAGGTATACGACCCGGGCTTCTGCCTGCTGGCGCGGCTCAGCAAGGCGCAGCCCGGCACCGCGCCGCACATACTGAGCCGGCTCGCCGACCGCACCAACACGCCCGAGCCGCACCACCAGTATGCAGGTATACGACCCGGGCTTCTGCCTGCTGGCGCGGCTCAGCAAGGCGCAGCCCGGCACCGCGCCGCACATACTGAGCCGACTCGCCGACCGCACCAACACGCCCGAGCCGCACCACCAGTATGCAGGTATACGACCCGGGCTTCTGCCTGCTGGCGCGGCTCAGCAAGGCGCAGCCCGGCACCGCGCCGCACATACTGAGCCGGCTCGCCGACCGCACCAACACGCCCGAGCCGCACCACCAGTATGCAGGTATACGACCCGGGCTTCTGCCTGCTGGCGCGGCTCAGCAAGGCGCAGCCCGGCACCGCGCCGCACATACTGAGCCGGCTCGCCGACCGCACCAACACGCCCGAGCCGCACCACCAGTATGCAGGTATACGACCCGGGCTTCTGCCTGCTGGCGCGGCTCAGCAAGGCGCAGCCCGGCACCGCGCCGCACATACTGAGCCGGCTCGCCGACCGCACCAACACGCCCGAGCCGCACCACCAGTATGCAGGTATACGACCCGGGCTTCTGCCTGCTGGCGCGGCTCAGCAAGGCGCAGCCCGGCACCGCGCCGCACATACTGAGCCGACTCGCCGACCGCACCAACACGCCCGAGCCGCACCACCAGTATGCAGGTATACGACCCGGGCTTCTGCCTGCTGGCGCGGCTCAGCAAGGCGCAGCTCGGCACCGCGCCGCACATACTGAGCCGGCTCGCCGACCGCACCAACACGCCCGAGCCGCACCACCAGTATGCAGGTATACGACCCGGGCTTCTGCCTGCTGGCGCGGCTCAGCAAGGCGCAGCCCGGCACCGCGCCGCACATACTGAGCCGGCTCGCCGACCGCACCAACACGCCCGAGCCGCACCACCAGTATGCAGGTATACGACCCGGGCTTCTGCCTGCTGGCGCGGCTCAGCAAGGCGCAGCCCGGCACCGCGCCGCACATACTGAGCCGGCTCACCGACCGCACCAACACGCCCGAGCCGCACCACCAGTATGCAGGTATACGACCCGGGCTTCTGCCTGCTGGCGCGGCTCAGCAAGGCGCAGCCCGGCACCGCGCCGCACATACTGAGCCGGCTCGCCGACCGCACCAACACGCCCGAGCCGCACCACCAGTATGCAGGTATACGACCCGGGCTTCTGCCTGCTGGCGCGGCTCAGCAAGGCGCAGCCCGGCACCGCGCCGCACATACTGAGCCGGCTCGCCGACCGCACCAACACGCCCGAGCCGCACCACCAGTATGCAGGTATACGACCCGGGCTTCTGCCTGCTGGCGCGGCTCAGCAAGGCGCAGCCCGGCACCGCGCCGCACATACTGAGCCGGCTCGCCGACCGCACCAACACGCCCGAGCCGCACCACCAGTATGCAGGTATACGACCCGGGCTTCTGCCTGCTGGCGCGGCTCAGCAAGGCGCAGCCCGGCACCGCGCCGCACATACTGAGCCGGCTCGCCGACCGCACCAACACGCCCGAGCCGCACCACCAGTATGCAGGTATACGACCCGGGCTTCTGCCTGCTGGCGCGGCTCAGCAAGGCGCAGCCCGGCACCGCGCCGCACATACTGAGCCGGCTCGCCGACCGCACCAACACGCCCGAGCCGCACCACCAGTATGCAGGTATACGACCCGGGCTTCTGCCTGCTGGCGCGGCTCAGCAAGGCGCAGCCCGGCACCGCGCCGCACATACTGAGCCGGCTCGCCGACCGCACCAACACGCCCGAGCCGCACCACCAGTATGCAGGTATACGACCCGGGCTTCTGCCTGCTGGCGCGGCTCAGCAAGGCGCAGCCCGGCACCGCGCCGCACATACTGAGCCGGCTCGCCGACCGCACCAACACGCCCGAGCCGCACCACCAGTATGCAGGTATACGACCCGGGCTTCTGCCTGCTGGCGCGGCTCAGCAAGGCGCAGCCCGGCACCGCGCCGCACATACTGAGCCGGCTCGCCGACCGCACCAACACGCCCGAGCCGCACCACCAGTATGCAGGTATACGACCCGGGCTTCTGCCTGCTGGCGCGGCTCAGCAAGGCGCAGCCCGGCACCGCGCCGCACATACTGAGCCGGCTCGCCGACCGCACCAACACGCCCGAGCCGCACCACCAGTATGCAGGTATACGACCCGGGCTTCTGCCTGCTGGCGCGGCTCAGCAAGGCGCAGCCCGGCACCGCGCCGCACATACTGAGCCGGCTCGCCGACCGCACCAACACGCCCGAGCCGCACCACCAGTATGCAGGTATACGACCCGGGCTTCTGCCTGCTGTCCGCGAGCCGGTACACGCCGCACTCGAACCGCCATTATTTCAAACTGACCACTATTTGAAATGTTGTCAATAGTGTTAAAAAAAGGCCAATAACCGCTACAATATCCATTTGTGTACAGAATGCCTCTACGTCCTCTGCAAGCTCACGCCTCTCTCAATCGAGCGGTGCTCTCAGCTCAGCGCGATACTAGAAAACTGTAAGCCTTCGGCGGACTTCAAGAGCGCGGCTCAAGTTCTGAACGCCGTGCATCCGCTCATCAACTTCAGCATCAGGACTAGAGACAGCCTGTTCATGGTGTGTCGCAAGGGGATTAATTCCAGGTATGCATAACACAGACCAAGAAAACTCTCAAGTAACTAGTAACGCAAAGCATGAAGGATTGACCCGTCATTACTCTATCGCACGCAGTCATATTGCTGTCGCGCTCTCCGGAATTCTTTGCGTTCATATTTTATTGATAAACAAGCTTCTGCCGGCGCGACGCGGTCACAGTCCCACTATATTTGTTATGCTTGATCCATTATAATTTGTTATCAGGGACTCAGCGCACCGCTGCCTCGCTCTGTCGGGATTCCTGTCGGTGCTGCAGCACGTGCGTGCGGGGGGCGCGCTCAGCAGCAGCCAGAGCTGCAGCGCGGACAGCCACGCCTCCTACCTCACGCAGCTCACCATCGTGCACTCCACGCAGGCCGGCGCTCCGTATGTTGTGTACTCATGTATGCAGGGACAGCGCACCGCTGCCTCGCTCTGTCGGGGTTGCTGTCGGTGCTGCAGCACGCTCAGCAGCAGCCAGAGCTGCAGCGCGGACAGCCACGCCTCCTACCTCACGCAGCTCACCATCGTGCACTCCACGCAGGCCGGCGCTCCGTATGTTGTGTACTCATGTATGCAGGGACAGCGCACCGCTGCCTCGCTCTGTCGGGGTTGCTGTCGGTGCTGCAGCGCGCTCAGCAGCAGCCAGAGCTGCAGCGCGGACAGCCACGCCTCCTACCTCACGCAGCTCACCATCGTGCACTCCACGCAGGCCGGCGCTCCGTATGTTGTGTACTCATGTATGCAGGGACAGCGCACCGCTGCCTCGCTCTGTCGGGGTTGCTGTCGGTGCTGCAGCACGCTCAGCAGCAGCCAGAGCTGCAGCGCGGACAGCCACGCCTCCTACCTCACGCAGCTCACCATCGTGCACTCCACGCAGGCCGGCGCTCCGTATGTTGTGTACTCATGTATGCAGGGACAGCGCACCGCTGCCTCGCTCTGTCGGGGTTGCTGTCGGTGCTGCAGCACGCTCAGCAGCAGCCAGAGCTGCAGCGCGGACAGCCACGCCTCCTACCTCACGCAGCTCACCATCGTGCACTCCACGCAGGCCGGCGCTCCGTATGTTGTGTACTCATGTATGCAGGGACAGCGCACCGCTGCCTCGCTCTGTCGGGGTTGCTGTCGGTGCTGCAGCACGCTCAGCAGCAGCCAGAGCTGCAGCGCGGACAGCCACGCCTCCTACCTCACGCAGCTCACCATCGTGCACTCCACGCAGGCCGGCGCTCCGTATGTTGTGTACTCATGTATGCAGGGACAGCGCACCGCTGCCTCGCTCTGTCGGGGTTGCTGTCGGTGCTGCAGCACGCTCAGCAGCAGCCAGAGCTGCAGCGCGGACAGCCACGCCTCCTACCTCACGCAGCTCACCATCGTGCACTCCACGCAGGCCGGCGCTCCGTATGTTGTGTACTCATGTATGCAGGGACAGCGCACCGCTGCCTCGCTCTGTCGGGGTTGCTGTCGGTGCTGCAGCACGCTCAGCAGCAGCCAGAGCTGCAGCGCGGACAGCCACGCCTCCTACCTCACGCAGCTCACCATCGTGCACTCCACGCAGGCCGGCGCTCCGTATGTTGTGTACTCATGTATGCAGGGACAGCGCACCGCTGCCTCGCTCTGTCGGGGTTGCTGTCGGTGCTGCAGCACGCTCAGCAGCAGCCAGAGCTGCAGCGCGGACAGCCACGCCTCCTACCTCACGCAGCTCACCATCGTGCACTCCACGCAGGCCGGCGCTCCGTATGTTGTGTACTCATGTATGCAGGGACAGCGCACCGCTGCCTCGCTCTGTCGGGGTTGCTGTCGGTGCTGCAGCACGCTCAGCAGCAGCCAGAGCTGCAGCGCGGACAGCCACGCCTCCTACCTCACGCAGCTCACCATCGTGCACTCCACGCAGGCCGGCGCTCCGTATGTTGTGTACTCATGTATGCAGGGACAGCGCACCGCTGCCTCGCTCTGTCGGGGTTGCTGTCGGTGCTGCAGCACGCTCAGCAGCAGCCAGAGCTGCAGCGCGGACAGCCACGCCTCCTACCTCACGCAGCTCACCATCGTGCACTCCACGCAGGCCGGCGCTCCGTATGTTGTGTACTCATGTATGCAGGGACAGCGCACCGCTGCCTCGCTCTGTCGGGGTTGCTGTCGGTGCTGCAGCACGCTCAGCAGCAGCCAGAGCTGCAGCGCGGACAGCCACGCCTCCTACCTCACGCAGCTCACCATCGTGCACTCCACGCAGGCCGGCGCTCCGTATGTTGTGTACTCATGTATGCAGGGACAGCGCACCGCTGCCTCGCTCTGTCGGGGTTGCTGTCGGTGCTGCAGCACGCTCAGCAGCAGCCAGAGCTGCAGCGCGGACAGCCACGCCTCCTACCTCACGCAGCTCACCATCGTGCACTCCACGCAGGCCGGCGCTCCGTATGTTGTGTACTCATGTATGCAGGGACAGCGCACCGCTGCCTCGCTCTGTCGGGGTTGCTGTCGGTGCTGCAGCACGCTCAGCAGCAGCCAGAGCTGCAGCGCGGACAGCCACGCCTCCTACCTCACGCAGCTCACCATCGTGCACTCCACGCAGGCCGGCGCTCCGTATGTTGTGTACTCATGTATGCAGGGACAGCGCACCGCTGCCTCGCTCTGTCGGGGTTGCTGTCGGTGCTGCAGCACGCTCAGCAGCAGCCAGAGCTGCAGCGCGGACAGCCACGCCTCCTACCTCACGCAGCTCACCATCGTGCACTCCACGCAGGCCGGCGCTCCGTATGTTGTGTACTCATGTATGCAGGGACAGCGCACCGCTGCCTCGCTCTGTCGGGGTTGCTGTCGGTGCTGCAGCGCGCTCAGCAGCAGCCAGAGCTGCAGCGCGGACAGCCACGCCTCCTACCTCACGCAGCTCACCATCGTGCACTCCACGCAGGCCGGCGCTCCGTATGTTGTGTACTCATGTATGCAGGGACAGCGCACCGCTGCCTCGCTCTGTCGGGGTTGCTGTCGGTGCTGCAGCACGCTCAGCAGCAGCCAGAGCTGCAGCGCGGACAGCCACGCCTCCTACCTCACGCAGCTCACCATCGTGCACTCCACGCAGGCCGGCGCTCCGTATGTTGTGTACTCATGTATGCAGGGACAGCGCACCGCTGCCTCGCTCTGTCGGGGTTGCTGTCGGTGCTGCAGCACGCTCAGCAGCAGCCAGAGCTGCAGCGCGGACAGCCACGCCTCCTACCTCACGCAGCTCACCATCGTGCACTCCACGCAGGCCGGCGCTCCGTATGTTGTGTACTCATGTATGCAGGGACAGCGCACCGCTGCCTCGCTCTGTCGGGGTTGCTGTCGGTGCTGCAGCACGCTCAGCAGCAGCCAGAGCTGCAGCGCGGACAGCCACGCCTCCTACCTCACGCAGCTCACCATCGTGCACTCCACGCAGGCCGGCGCTCCGTATGTTGTGTACTCATGTATGCAGGGACAGCGCACCGCTGCCTCGCTCTGTCGGGGTTGCTGTCGGTGCTGCAGCACGCTCAGCAGCAGCCAGAGCTGCAGCGCGGACAGCCACGCCTCCTACCTCACGCAGCTCACCATCGTGCACTCCACGCAGGCCGGCGCTCCGTATGTTGTGTACTCATGTATGCAGGGACAGCGCACCGCTGCCTCGCTCTGTCGGGGTTGCTGTCGGTGCTGCAGCACGCTCAGCAGCAGCCAGAGCTGCAGCGCGGACAGCCACGCCTCCTACCTCACGCAGCTCACCATCGTGCACTCCACGCAGGCCGGCGCTCCGTATGTTGTGTACTCATGTATGCAGGGACAGCGCACCGCTGCCTCGCTCTGTCGGGGTTGCTGTCGGTGCTGCAGCACGCTCAGCAGCAGCCAGAGCTGCAGCGCGGACAGCCACGCCTCCTACCTCACGCAGCTCACCATCGTGCACTCCACGCAGGCCGGCGCTCCGTATGTTGTGTACTCATGTATGCAGGGACAGCGCACCGCTGCCTCGCTCTGTCGGGGTTGCTGTCGGTGCTGCAGCACGCTCAGCAGCAGCCAGAGCTGCAGCGCGGACAGCCACGCCTCCTACCTCACGCAGCTCACCATCGTGCACTCCACGCAGGCCGGCGCTCCGTATGTTGTGTACTCATGTATGCAGGGACAGCGCACCGCTGCCTCGCTCTGTCGGGGTTGCTGTCGGTGCTGCAGCACGCTCAGCAGCAGCCAGAGCTGCAGCGCGGACAGCCACGCCTCCTACCTCACGCAGCTCACCATCGTGCACTCCACGCAGGCCGGCGCTCCGTATGTTGTGTACTCATGTATGCAGGGACAGCGCACCGCTGCCTCGCTCTGTCGGGGTTGCTGTCGGTGCTGCAGCACGCTCAGCAGCAGCCAGAGCTGCAGCGCGGACAGCCACGCCTCCTACCTCACGCAGCTCACCATCGTGCACTCCACGCAGGCCGGCGCTCCGTATGTTGTGTACTCATGTATGCAGGGACAGCGCACCGCTGCCTCGCTCTGTCGGGGTTGCTGTCGGTGCTGCAGCACGCTCAGCAGCAGCCAGAGCTGCAGCGCGGACAGCCACGCCTCCTACCTCACGCAGCTCACCATCGTGCACTCCACGCAGGCCGGCGCTCCGTATGTTGTGTACTCATGTATGCAGGGACAGCGCACCGCTGCCTCGCTCTGTCGGTGCTGCAGCACGCTCAGCAGCAGCCAGAGCTGCAGCGCGGACAGCCACGCCTCCTACCTCACGCAGCTCACCATCGTGCACTCCACGCAGGCCGGCGCTCCGTATGTTGTGTACTCATGTATGCAGGGACAGCGCACCGCTGCCTCGCTCTGTCGGGGTTGCTGTCGGTGCTGCAGCACGCTCAGCAGCAGCCAGAGCTGCAGCGCGGACAGCCACGCCTCCTACCTCACGCAGCTCACCATCGTGCACTCCACGCAGGCCGGCGCTCCGTATGTTGTGTACTCATGTATGCAGGGACAGCGCACCGCTGCCTCGCTCTGTCGGGGTTGCTGTCGGTGCTGCAGCACGCTCAGCAGCAGCCAGAGCTGCAGCGCGGACAGCCACGCCTCCTACCTCACGCAGCTCACCATCGTGCACTCCACGCAGGCCGGCGCTCCGTATGTTGTGTACTCATGTATGCAGGGACAGCGCACCGCTGCCTCGCTCTGTCGGGGTTGCTGTCGGTGCTGCAGCACGCTCAGCAGCAGCCAGAGCTGCAGCGCGGACAGCCACGCCTCCTACCTCACGCAGCTCACCATCGTGCACTCCACGCAGGCCGGCGCTCCGTATGTTGTGTACTCATGTATGCAGGGACAGCGCACCGCTGCCTCGCTCTGTCGGGGTTGCTGTCGGTGCTGCAGCACGCTCAGCAGCAGCCAGAGCTGCAGCGCGGACAGCCACGCCTCCTACCTCACGCAGCTCACCATCGTGCACTCCACGCAGGCCGGCGCTCCGTATGTTGTGTACTCATGTATGCAGGGACAGCGCACCGCTGCCTCGCTCTGTCGGGGTTGCTGTCGGTGCTGCAGCACGCTCAGCAGCAGCCAGAGCTGCAGCGCGGACAGCCACGCCTCCTACCTCACGCAGCTCACCATCGTGCACTCCACGCAGGCCGGCGCTCCGTATGTTGTGTACTCATGTATGCAGGGACAGCGCACCGCTGCCTCGCTCTGTCGGGGTTGCTGTCGGTGCTGCAGCACGCTCAGCAGCAGCCAGAGCTGCAGCGCGGACAGCCACGCCTCCTACCTCACGCAGCTCACCATCGTGCACTCCACGCAGGCCGGCGCTCCGTATGTTGTGTACTCATGTATGCAGGGACAGCGCACCGCTGCCTCGCTCTGTCGGGGTTGCTGTCGGTGCTGCAGCGCGCTCAGCAGCAGCCAGAGCTGCAGCGCGGACAGCCACGCCTCCTACCTCACGCAGCTCACCATCGTGCACTCCACGCAGGCCGGCGCTCCGTATGTTGTGTACTCATGTATGCAGGGACAGCGCACCGCTGCCTCGCTCTGTCGGGGTTGCTGTCGGTGCTGCAGCACGCTCAGCAGCAGCCAGAGCTGCAGCGCGGACAGCCACGCCTCCTACCTCACGCAGCTCACCATCGTGCACTCCACGCAGGCCGGCGCTCCGTATGTTGTGTACTCATGTATGCAGGGACAGCGCACCGCTGCCTCGCTCTGTCGGGGTTGCTGTCGGTGCTGCAGCACGCTCAGCAGCAGCCAGAGCTGCAGCGCGGACAGCCACGCCTCCTACCTCACGCAGCTCACCATCGTGCACTCCACGCAGGCCGGCGCTCCGTATGTTGTGTACTCATGTATGCAGGGACAGCGCACCGCTGCCTCGCTCTGTCGGGGTTGCTGTCGGTGCTGCAGCACGCTCAGCAGCAGCCAGAGCTGCAGCGCGGACAGCCACGCCTCCTACCTCACGCAGCTCACCATCGTGCACTCCACGCAGGCCGGCGCTCCGTATGTTGTGTACTCATGTATGCAGGGACAGCGCACCGCTGCCTCGCTCTGTCGGGGTTGCTGTCGGTGCTGCAGCACGCTCAGCAGCAGCCAGAGCTGCAGCGCGGACAGCCACGCCTCCTACCTCACGCAGCTCACCATCGTGCACTCCACGCAGGCCGGCGCTCCGTATGTTGTGTACTCATGTATGCAGGGACAGCGCACCGCTGCCTCGCTCTGTCGGGGTTGCTGTCGGTGCTGCAGCACGCTCAGCAGCAGCCAGAGCTGCAGCGCGGACAGCCACGCCTCCTACCTCACGCAGCTCACCATCGTGCACTCCACGCAGGCCGGCGCTCCGTATGTTGTGTACTCATGTATGCAGGGACAGCGCACCGCTGCCTCGCTCTGTCGGGGTTGCTGTCGGTGCTGCAGCACGCTCAGCAGCAGCCAGAGCTGCAGCGCGGACAGCCACGCCTCCTACCTCACGCAGCTCACCATCGTGCACTCCACGCAGGCCGGCGCTCCGTATGTTGTGTACTCATGTATGCAGGGACAGCGCACCGCTGCCTCGCTCTGTCGGGGTTGCTGTCGGTGCTGCAGCACGCTCAGCAGCAGCCAGAGCTGCAGCGCGGACAGCCACGCCTCCTACCTCACGCAGCTCACCATCGTGCACTCCACGCAGGCCGGCGCTCCGTATGTTGTGTACTCATGTATGCAGGGACAGCGCACCGCTGCCTCGCTCTGTCGGGGTTGCTGTCGGTGCTGCAGCACGCTCAGCAGCAGCCAGAGCTGCAGCGCGGACAGCCACGCCTCCTACCTCACGCAGCTCACCATCGTGCACTCCACGCAGGCCGGCGCTCCGTACGTTCTCTAATTATTCAATAAAGATGTCTTAAGAGACTTTCGCTGGATGATTGACCCAGATACCATCAACATACCCCCGATCGTATTTTATAATCACACTTATATTATAAAGGTGAAAGTTTGTGAGTGAGTGTGTTATGTGTATGTTTGTTTTTTCACACTCAAACGGCTGGACCAATTTTGATAATTTTGGTATGAAGGTAGCTGACACCCTGGATTAACACATGGGCTACTTTTTATCCCAAAAAATGTCGTGTTCCCATGGGATGCGCGAGTAACACTACGCGGCACAGCTAGTAAATTAATAAAGTAGTATGTCCAGGGCGGCGTCGAGCGTGCGCAACGAGGCGGTGCTGCTGGAGGTGGTGTCGGTGCTGCGCCGCTGCCTCGCGCAGGACGCCGCCGTCAAGCAGCTGCTCTACTCCAGTACGTACCACCGTCTTTGTCGTCTCATCCGACCATACACATGAGAGCTGCTTACCTCGAGTTTCACTCTATGAAGAATGTCAATAAATGGTCAGTACAACTCGAGTTGCGTTCCTAATCCTGCGAACTTGCTTGCAGAATAAAAGTATTTTCAGCTCACTCGCTCGGGAAACCTCAATTTACTGCACGAAATCTGCGTGAAAAAGTATTGTGACTCTGTGGTGCACCAACTTTTTTTGTGTAACTTTTTTTTTATATGTGTGCTTTCCCTTTTTATTTGGGTTAGATTCGAGTGTTAAATTTAAATCCATACTTAGATTAAAACTTTTTGCTATTTTTTAATTCGTAATAACGTAGTATATTGTCGTTCGGTTTTCTAGCAACCTGTTAACTGTCTACACAAAAAAAATAGTGCCATCTGGTGTGAGAAAATAACAACTTTAGATCCTCAATTTAACAGATTACCTAACGCATATTTTCAGAACTTTACGAGTGCGTAAAAGACAAACCGGCGTTGCACGAGTGCATCCTGGAGTTTCTGCTCGAGCATCTGTCCAAGTACTTGCCTGAAGGGCAGCCGCTGCTGTGGGACAAGTGCGTGCAGCCCCAGGGCGCCAGCGCCGTGTTGGTGGTGAGTGAGGGCTTACTTATGTTACGATGTGCTGGATATTCAACAGACGCGTACTTTTTCAAAAATTGTCCCTCGCCGAGACGATTCTGAAGTTCGGTAGGATTGCGTTATTTTATCACCGAGTTCCCATGACTACCATCCGGCTCCACCATCAGACCAGTACCTCTAACACAACATTTTTTTTTCTTTCTTGACTTTTGAGTCTTTCGACGCGACTTTTTTTCGCGCGAAATATTATCTCTCTTTCTAAATAGTACTATGAGAGAGTGACGGATGATGCTATGTCGGGTGACAAGAGTTGTGCTGGACGGGCAACTATCTATAGTCGTGTCTTGTCTCGAGATATTTTCACATATTTATTGACGACCTAAAATTACTATTAACAGCCGCATGAAGTAATATTCCACCGTCTACTTTCCCCAGGAGCCCATGTCCCACCTCCTGTACGTGACGGCGCAGTTCCTGCAAGAAGAAGAAGAAGAAGAACTGGAGGACATCTTAGCCAGCCAAGCTGCGGACAGCAGTGCTGTTCTCCGGAGCAAGCTGGCCATCGACCTGGGGCGGCTGTGCGATAGCGAGAACTTCGGGCAGGTCGACATGGTGAGACCACTGACTAGCGTCTTTCAACGTTTACTTTCCCGAAAAACCCATAGCATATCTTCTCTACGTGACAGCGCAGTTCCTCGTAGAAGAAGAATAGGAACTTGGGGATATCCTGGCCAGCCAGGCTGCGAACAGGGGTACCTACTGTTCTGCGGAGCTGACCATCGACCTGGGGCGGCTGTGCGATAGCGAGAACTTCGGGCAGGTTGACATTTTGAGACCACTCACTGGCGTCTTCCAACGTCTACTTTCCCCATGAACCCATATCATATATTATCTTCGTGACAGCGTAGTTCTTCAAAGAAGAAGAATGGGAACTTGGGGATATCCTGGCCAGCCAAGCACCCAAGTACGGTTCTACGTCGCAAGCTGGCTATCGACCTGCACGCCTAGCATGACTGTGACACGCGACTTTTGACGCGCGACAAACACTACCTGTCACTTTTCTTTCAATACCGTGCGAGCAAGACAGGTTATGCTGACTCGCGCGACAAGCGTATTCGTGGCAGGATATGCTAGTCCTGCTGGGGCGGCTGTGAGAACTTGGGCAGATCGACATGGTGAAACCACTGACTATATGCGGCAGTATTGTTTCTCCAAGAAGAATAGGAGCTTGGGGATATCTTGGCCAGCCAGGCCGTGGACAGCAGCGCTTTTCTACTAGGAAATGCAAACCGGTAAACTGGTTTTTACGGAACTTAACCGATTACCGGTGAATTACCCGTGATATCCATAGAAAACCGGTTTTCATTACCTTTTTTCTACGGAGCCAGCTGGCTATTGACATGACAACTTCGGGCATAGCAACATGGTGAGGATGTCTTCAGCTGGACTATAGATTTTCGGATACAAATTCAGGCTGCTGTTGCTTTTGTGTCGAATTCAGACTACACAATTTAATCTGATCAATATTGTACAGTAGCCGGCAAACAACTTGAGCGTGACCTTGAACGCGCAGTAGCCGATTTACGTACAAATTTACATGCGCAGATCCGCCATTTTGGTTCAAGTTGTTTGCCGGCTACTGTACAATTGATCAGATTAATCGTCATCTTATTTCTTTTTTTTTGTCTTTAGGAGGATCCGGGACTTTCGGACCTGACTCCAGAATCCAAAGCGAAGAGCCTCAAGGTGCAACAGATCCTGTCGTCGTACGAGGCCCTGATCGGCTATCAGGTTATGCGCTGGGACCGGAACAGCCAGAGGGCAGCTACCGTCGTGCTCAATCTGTTCAAGGCGTACAGTCAACTCTTGGAGAACACTAAGGTATTGTTTGATTTGGTCTGGATGTTATATATCATCACACTAATATTATAAAGGCGAAAGTTTCTAAGTGTGTTTGTGTGTTTATGTGTATGTTTGTTAATTCTTCATGCTCAAACGGCTGGATCAATTTTGATAAATTTTGATATAAAGGTAGCTGACACCCTGGATTAACGCATAGGCTACTTTTTATCCCGAAAAATGTAGCGTTCCCGCGGGATGGGTGGGTGATACCGCACGGCGCAGCTAGTCTATACTATTATAAAATTCTAGATTTGCATTGAAAATCAGTTTTCTATGGAGAAGAGACGTCATGATTTCAGGAAACATCTTAATAGCGTGATGCAGGATCGTCATTTGTTTTGTATGGGCGCGAGTTAAGGGTGCTGCAACGCCCAAATCCTCTCGCGTCAGCGATAATTATCGCATATCAGCATCAACGCAGTAAACACCTTTCTGGGACATGCGTCAATGCTGAAGATGCAGAAATTAGCTATAAATAGTAATATTAATTAATTTTAAGATTAGAATACTTTTGATTGTAAAACTGTACTGTTACTCTGTTAGTTGGAATAAAGATTTTTTTTAACTTAAATCTCTGCCGTTCACTTAATTGGCGCTGAGGACAGGATTCCCGTCGTTTTCCTGACACGTCCAGTGACCGATATTTCGCGATCGCACCGTGCCGGGCAACGTACGTTTCAACGTTACAACGGGAAGCCGAACAAATAAATTTATTAAGTAACGCAAGAAGACCAGTCGCAGCAGTAACAAGCAGCCGATCCAGAACGCTGTCCAACTCCAGCCGACCGGAAACAATCCAGAAGGTTCCACCACCGTGAGGACTCGTGAAAGCAGCCGGGGGGAATGTGAGTCAATCTTTTTCATCATCCTTTTCTTGCTCCTTTTATACGTATCCTCACTTGTATTAAATATATGTGTGTTATTAGGGATTAGCAACGCCGTAATAACATTAATATATCGTCATTGAAGGTATCAAATTCTACTTTCAATTGACATCGTTAGTTAGGTACTATATAAAAATAATAAGTAGTTATTTCTGTTGAGTGTATTTATATCGCAATTTTAAAATAATGGAAGGAATTACGGAAGTTCCACAGTCACTCATCAATCTTATCCCGCTTTTTGAAGGCAATACGAGACAATTACCAGTTTATATAAAGAAATGCGAGTATGTTATTAGTAGGTATACTAGGAGTCCCGAACAGGACCGATATCTGTACGAGATTATTACTAGTAGGTTAACAGGGCAAGCAGCTATTTTAATAGCCGAACAGGAGGACATCACAACATGGGATGACCTCAAGTTAGCCCTTAGTAAGCATTTCGGGGATCATAGGAACGAGCATGGCCTCAAATTGGCTTTAGAAGGACTCGTTATCCAAAAGGACGAAAGTTATTTAGAGTTTTGTCAACGAATTCAGCATCATCTTGGTATATTACTTGCGAAAGTCACAGAGACAGTAGCAGACCCGAATACGCGAAGGTCCAAAGGCGAGCTTTACCATCAGTTAGCTTTTGATACCTTCACTTACAATTTACCACAGAAGTTAGTTGAATTAATTTACGATAAAGGCGTAAGTAAGTTAGAAGACGCGTTACGAGTAGTTTTAGAACGCCAGAACCTCCAAAATGTGTATAATTTAAAGAATCCCTTCAGGAACAACGTAAATAATAGGCAGAATCATAATCAAAATAATTTCGAGCCTCATAATAGGCAGGATAGATATCTGAATAGGAATAATTTTAATTCCGTTAGTCAAAATAGTAACCGTAGACCGCCAAATAATTTTAATTCACCAAAAAGTTCATTCCAATATCGAAATAATAGGCCACAAAATAATAATTCTAATAATATGCGCAATCAATGGCAACAACCGCTGGTATCGGGGCCGCCGCAAATGCACAATCAGCAACCTTCGGGTTATTCACCGTTCGCTTCGCAAAACCAACACGTGCCGCCGCCGCGTAATGTACCGTCGGGCTCTAACACTGACGTCACTATGAGAACGGCTAGTTCGAGACGTGTTAATTATACGGAAAATTATGATACGAACCCTGTACATTTTGAATCAAATGAGGAACCAACCCCGGGACCATCCCACAGCTATACTGAGGCGGAAAATTTTTTCATAATGGCCTCCACGATAGAAGGCGAATAGAGTTAAATTTTAATAGGTTACGTAGACTGCCACACATTTTAGTTCCCGAATTGCAAGGCGTTTTTATGATAGATACTGGTAGTACTAGATCGTTTATTAGTCCCGAAAAGGTAGAAAAATATTACAAAAACTATAAGCAACTGGAAAGATTTGAAGTGGTCAGTACCCACGCATGTAGCAAACATGACACGGTTGTCTCTATCCCGTTACCTAAGATTTTCAATAGCTTAGAGCGGCACAAGTTTTATGTATATAGTGTCGATAGTAAATACGACGGATTAATTGGTAGCGACCTGTTGAAACAATTAGGTGCAAATATTGACATGAAAAGTCAAATGTTGTATACAAATACAACACGAATACCTATTGTTTACACGCCGCCAATGCGAGAGAAACTCGAATTACCTCCTCGCAGCGAGTTACGGGTCAAGTTACCGGTAAATTTATTAAATGGCGATGCCATATTAGACTTTAAACAATTTACAGAAGGCATAAGAATGCCAACCGCACTTGTTAGCTGTGTCAATGGATACGCTACAACTGTGATTCAGAATTATAAGTCAGAGAAATTGACTTTAGTAATTACGGCACCTTTCAAAGTCGAGCCTTATTCTGATGAAAAAATAAATTTAAATTTTTCGCAAGACGCGACCTCCACGAACCAATTATTGTCAGAAAATCTCTCAAAATTGAGATTGGATGACTTGAATAAAGAGGAAAAAGAACAAATAAGTCAGTTATGTGAGGAATATAAGGACATATTTTACTGTGAACATATTCCGTTATCTTTCACTAACCAAGTGAAACATAAAATTCGAACGGTCAACGAAGACCCTATATATATTAAAGCGCATAGAATGCCTCCTGTCCAGACACAGGAAATTAAAAAACAAGTGGAAAAAATGCTTAATGACAACGTCATTCAAGAGTCACACTCTCCATGGAGTGCCCCAGTCCATTTAGTACCTAAGAAGATGGATATGTCAGGGGAACAAAAGTGGCGTATGGTCATTGACTACAGACGTCTTAATGACATCACAGTTGATGACAAGTACCCGCTACCAAACATAAATGACCTGTTTGATATGCTGGGAAAAAGCACATACTTCACCACTTTGGACCTGGCTAGTGGGTATCACCAGATCGAAGTGAATGACGAAGATAAGCCCAAAACAGGCTTCAGCACGCCATTTGGCCACTATGAGTTCCACAGGATGCCCTTTGGACTGAAAACGGCTCCAGCGACGTTCCAGCGAGCCATGGACAACGTCCTGAGAGGACTTCAAGGAATACATTGTCTTGTATACCTTGATGATGTTATAATCTTCTCAAGCAGCCTTCAGGAACACATAATCAAACTGAAAGCAGTATTTGATAGGTTCAGAGAAACAAATTTAAAAGTCCAATTGGATAAGTCCCACTTTCTCAGGAAGGAAGTCCTCTATCTCGGACATACCATAACGAGTGAAGGACTTAAGCCAAACGACGACAAAATTACTGCGGTACTTAATTACCCCATCCCAAAAACCACTACTGAAATAAAAAGCTTTTTAGGACTCATAGGATATTATAGGAAATTTATAAAGGATTTCGCAAAAATTACTAGACCAATGACTGTATGTTTGAAGAAAGGGAAAAAGATTTTATTAGATGATGAATACAAGGAAAGCTTTGAACTTTGTAAGAAAATATTAACTAACGCACCATTGTTGCAATTCCCAGATTTTAAGAAACCTTTCATCTTGACGACAGACGCTTCAAACTACGCAATAGGCGCAGTATTATCTCAAGGAACCATTGGTTCAGATAAGCCCGTAGCATACTTTAGCAAAACATTAAGCGACACTCAAGTCAGATACAGTACTATAGAAAAGGAACTTTATGCCGTAATAGAGGGTGTAAAACATTTTAGACCTTATCTGTATGGAAATAAGTTCTATATTTATACCGATCATCGTCCCCTCGCTTGGTTGTACTCGTTGAAAGAACCCAACAGTAAACTTACGCGATGGCGATTAAGGTTAAACGAGTACACATTTGAAATTTTATATAAAAAAGGTAACCAGAACACGAACGCTGACGCTATGTCTCGTATAAAACTTAATATAACAAACGATGACAATGAGTCAATGACAGTTAATGTAGACGAACAAGAACAAAAAATACAAAAACACGTAGAGTCACTTGTTGATCAAATAACAAAACTAAGTAGGCCTGAATCAGAACCAGAAATAGAAACTATAGAGCTTTCAGATTCAGATGATGGAGCCACAGCTCACTCTGTCTCGAACCGAGAACACGAAGGTATCCCAATAATGAATGAAGCGATAGATATGAAACCTAAACAGATTTTAGTCTATACTTGGTTCAAAAATGATATCAGTGTCACGGATAGTTCTAATAAAAAGCAGAAAATCCTTGAAGTCCACATGCCAGTTGGGAACGAACAGTTAGTTAAGAAATTCTTAAAGGAATATGTAGATTTTAAAAATAAATACTATATTTATTTTGAAGTACCAGAGTTTCGAAAGACCTTCAGTCACGTTGTAACGAAACTTTACAAAAAAGGTACGCAAAACTTAGTAGAATGTACAGAACGAGTTGTGAACATGACGGATGAAGATGATATAAAAGAATTAGTCAAAAAATATCACGAAGGTAAGACATGTCACAGAGGAATAAATGAAACTTTAGCCAAACTTAAAAGGTCGTATTGGTGGAGCAATATGAAAGAAACAATTTCCGCAATAATTAATTCATGTGAACAATGTCGCAAGATGAAGTATGAAAGAAAGCCCATTAAGCCATTTATCCAACTCACTCAAAATCAGGAATCACCATTCCAGGAAATTTTTATAGACCTCTTATTTATTGAAGGTAAATATTACCTAACAGCAGTAGATGCCTTTAGCAAATTAGCACAGGCAATAGGTATACCAAATCGAAGCACTCCAGAAGTCGTAAGAGCTTTGATTAAGTATTTCAGCATGTATGGTATTCCCAGGAAAATCAGTTGTGATTCTGGTGCAGAATTCAACAACGAACTAATGAAGGAACTATTGAGTTTATATAAAATTGAATTGCACATAGGAACCCCAAATAACCCTAATTCGATGGCTATAGTAGAACGATTTCATTCTACTCTAATTGAAATTTACCGTTTAGCAAAATATGATAAAAGCGAACAGGACGCGGCATCTGTCATGACCTATGCTATAATGGCCTATAATAACTCCATTCATAGCGCAACAACGTTTACCCCATTCGAAATGGTTTTTGGCCATACAGACACCGGAAATCTGTTCGATATAGATAGGGAACGAAATCTTATGCAAAAATTGCTTATAGACCACAGGAAACGATTAAAAGTACTATATGAATATGTTAGTGAGAAATTAGTAAATGATAAGGTCAAAGTTAGGGAAAAGAAAGGAGGCGAAATCCCACCAGAAATTAAGGAAGGCGATACGATTTTTATGAAGGACACGAGAATCCGTAAAGCTAAAGAGTTACCTAGATTCGAAAAAGCTAAAGTTATAGGCAAACCAGATAGGAATATAATCCCTGTCCAAGTAAAAAAGCGTAACACCCGAGTAGCACTCAAGAATATCAAACGACCTCCACAGGTGGCGTGTGATATTACTGATGGCCCTGGCGCATCAGGGATGCAGCCTCAACATCCAAAACCTCGAGCGGAGTCCGGGGATAGCTCCAGTCAAGATGGGTACAGCTCTGATGAGGACTAGTTCCTGGAGCATTATTAAGACAATAGATCTAGAATCGATAAGTTTATTATTAGAAGCTAATTTAGAACAGTATAGTAAGTTGAAACAAATTATTGATAGTAACATAGTGCTAGAAGAGAACTGATGGGTTTAGAAGTACAAGTAAATTCTTTTATAGAGCTTTCTAGAGATAGATTATTACAGATTCTGCCAACGGCAAGAACAAAACGAGGTATTCTCAACCCATTAGGATCAGTTGTTAAATTAATTACGGGAAACTTAGATAACGACGATGCAATTAGATTTAATACGGCAATCGATAATATGAAACATAAGGAGACATCAGTAGAAAATAAGGTAACATTACTTCAAAAAGCTCTTGATAAATTAGTAAACGTCTCAAGTGACATTAATTTTAACGTTAAACATTTAGGTTATAAAACTAAACAATTAGAGTCAATTCAAAAAGAAGAGTTTAAACTTTTTAATTTGGTTTCCATAATGAACAGCGTTTACCAGATTCTAAATAACTTTCGGACTATTTATAATATTATTCAGGAAATAGAAACCGCCATAGCTTTTAGTAAACTGTCAACGCTACACCAGTCCGTAATAAATTCAACTGAATTAATTAATGTTCTTTTTGAAATAGAGAAACACGCTACTGTAGTTTATCCAGTTTCAAAAGAAAATTTAGTTAAGATAGAACGTAGTATAGAATTAAAATAATTTATTAGTAATAATCGCTTAACTTTTGTATTAGATATCCCACTTATTGAAAAGAACACATATATTTATTACAAGATTATCCCTATTCCAATATATAAACCTGAAACCGATAAAACATTCACAATAATTCCCAAATATCCATTCCTCATGATGAATAGATTGCAATTCAAACCTGTATCTAGATATTGCGAGGAAATAGAGGAAGACAAATACCTCTGCACTGATGATGACGTCGTGCAGCATCCAACAGCAACCTGTATAGAACAACTGATGCTACTTAAAGATAGCCTCACAAAATGTAACCAGCAGACAATCAAAACTGAAGATACAATTATCCAGAAAATTACATCTGACCACTGGCTCCTCTACACCAGAAGAAGAGCAGTGATAACCGAAACCTGCGGAGATGAAGTCTCCAAACACAACCTAGAGGGAACATTCATACTGACACCAACCAAATACTGCGAAACCCAAATAGATGATATAACCATAAAGGCAACGAGCAATACTACAACAACCAGCTATACATTACCGTCTGTAATATTACCAGAACCGCAGCTTCAGATCCAGAGGAACGAGAACGAGGTAGATCTTCGAGGCGTGGACTTCAGCGATGTAAAGGACATCCTCAACAGCGTCAAGTACAATAGTGATAGTGATGATAGTGAAAGCTTTCCGTCATAGAACCACACGTGCCAGCTTGCGATGTCATCGCCTCACCGTGGAGAATATTCCCACCCGTACCAAGAAGTTTGGCAATTCCTTCATCTGCCGAACTATTAAAGTATGGAACTCCTTGCCGGCTCATGTGTTTCCTCCTTCTTATAACTTGGGACCCTTCAAACGAAGCGTGAAGAAGCATCTCTCGGGCCAGCATGGCAGTGTCAACTGACTTGGCACCGTTGGTTTCTCGTCAGTTGCCATTGCGACTTGGGCTCCCCTTTTTGCTTACCATCAGGCGAAGTGGAGCCACTATGTTGTGCCGTTATAAAAAAAAAAAAAAAAAAGCTATGTCATTAGCTATAGAGTCAGTGTGTGGACCATTGCGTTATACGTCGCAGCACTTATTATAGCATTAACATATATCTCCCATAAGCTACATTCTATATTTTTCAGACGAAATTATCTGAAGCCAACTGTGTCACCTTCAGATAACTTCTCTCTTGAGGAGGGAGGAGTTAAGGGTGCTGCAACGCCCAAATCCTCTCGCGTCAGCGATAATTATCGCATATCAGCATCAACGCAGTAAACACCTTTCTGGGACATGCGTCAATGCTGAAGATGCAGAAATTAGCTATAAATAGTAATATTAATTAATTTTAAGATTAGAATACTTTTGATTGTAAAACTGTACTGTTACTCTGTTAGTTGAAATAAAGATTTTTTTTAACTTAAATCTCTGCCGTTCACTTAATTCGCGCGGCGCCATGCCAGCCTGGCGCCATCTTTTGGTCATAAATTCCGTTGTCCTCGCATCACGCCGAAACGGCTGGACGTATTTTAACCAATTTTGGTACAGGGATAGCTGGACATCCGAAGATGGTTATAGGATACTTTTTACCAGTCTACGGTAAAGAAAAAAATACGTGGATGATGTTGCGGGCGCCTCCTAGTTAGGATATCACAGACAACCCCCACTAGACGGAGCATGTAAGGCGACCCGCGCGCACCAACGATATGGTACGGCAGAACATTAAAGTATCAACACGGCGGCCACCGTTTAGTTGCGTCCTTGTTTATGATCCATGCGTACGTCAACGAAAAGAGAAATTAAATAAATAACATGGTAAATTGTAGTGTTAAGTGGTGTAGAGAGACCTCGTAAACATGGACGCAACTAAACAGTGGCCGCCGTGTTGATACTTTAATGTTCTGCCGTACCATATCGTTGGTGCGCGCGGGTCGCCTTACATGTGCCTTACATGCTCCGTCTAGTGGGGGTTGTCTGTGTAGGATATACCTAAAGCCAGGATTCTTAGACCTCACTTCAAGAATTCATCATGAAGAGCTTCAGCCATAATATACTGTCGTAAAAATCGCTGATTATCTACTAATTCTTGCTTAGCATAACCAAGTTAGCGATTAGGAAACACTACGCTCGGAAACATAACATGTTCCAAGTACAATAGTAAAAATTCTATTCGACGCTGGAGAAGCCTTGTCAAAATATACGTTTGATATCATGAGCGCTTAAAATGACAATAAACCCGTCGCGCGTCCCTCGTAATAAAGTGTTGACTGGTAGTATACCAATATCATCCAACATTGATGTTGGGACGCTACCGGACCTCGGATTCTTAGGAACCGACGTAACCGCAGGACGCGTCACGGGTTAACATCTAGTTTCGAAGCAAAACAGTATTATTATGTTAGTAAGATAAGATTCTTAAGTTATTCGTACTTTACAATACTTAATCATCTTAATCTTTATCAGGCAGCGCCGAAGTTAGGCAAGAAGGGCAGCAAGGCGAATCTAAACGAGACGAGGGAAACGGCCAAATCGCAGAAGAGCCAGAAATCGCAGAAGGACAAAGAGAAGGGGCCCGTCAAAGTGTCCGCGTTGACCAAAGACAGGGGCGCGCCCTTTAAAACTCTGCCGTGCGTCTGGGACCTCAGGCTGTGCCGGCGAGTCATGGAGCTGTTGTACAGGTAAGTGCACAATTGACAACATTTCATTTTGATAAAGCCCTAATTCAAAATCCACATGTAGAAAATATCGGCGAGTCATGGAGCTGTTGTACAGGTAAGTGTACAATTGACAACATTTCATTTTGATAAAGCCCTAATTCAAAATTCACATGTAGAAAATATCGGCGAGTCATGGAGCTGTTGTACAGGTAAGTGCACAATTGACAACATTTCATTTTGATAAAGCCCTAATTCAAAATCCACATGTAGAAAATATAGTGTATAGTTAACACAAAAAAAAATATTTTTTGGAAAAATACTGCTGAAATTGCTAAACCGGAAGTTGACGTCGCATGGTGGATTGAGGACGTATGTATGTATGTAAACACTTTATTGTACACAAAAACAGAAATACATTAAAACAAAAGAAATACATGTACAAAGGCGAACTTATCCCTTTAAGGGATCTCTTCCAGTTAACCTTTGAGTAAGTGAGTGCTAAAGACAAATGTAAACGGTAGACAACCAAAGCAACATGTACAATACGAAGGAGGATAATTTAACAATAATACTTACACATGAAAATGCAAAAAAAAAAACAAAATAGAGAGAGATAGGCAAACAGTCAATATAATACATAATACGTAATAAAATAACTTTGACGTTTGCCTCTAAATGGAATTAAAATTTAAAAAGGTTTTCCGCTTATAAGTTACTTCAAATTTGACAATTCGCGATGGCGGAACAATTTGTCATAGCTTTGTCTTTGTACAATTTCCGCTCGTGCTCACTTTTCCGGTTATGATTATTTTCTCGGAACTCGAAAAATAGGACTGACAAGGTGTTCACTATAAGCGATCTTCGTGTACCTTCGTGTCAAGAATAATGTGAGTTTTGGGACCTCAAACTTTGTCTATCAGAATTCGCAAAAAGACAAAGAGCCGGGGAAACATATTCGCTTTGACAAAAGATACCTCACGTATTGCATGATGATACACGAACTAGGAGGTGCAACTACGTTTGCTTATTTTTTTTCTTTACCGTAAGTTGGGTTAAAAGTATCCTATAATCGTTTTTGGATGTTCAGCTATCACTGTACTAAAATTGGTTAAATTAAATTCCGTCCAGCGGTTTCGTAGCAAAATTTATATCAAACATTACGGTATTTATTGACAGCTGAAATCAGCTATAAAAAATTACAAAAACGATTCGTTAGCGTGAAGTTTCTATGAGAATACTGGCTTGGAACGTCATAAAATTCAGAAGCCAAAGTACGTCCACTATAATGTCCAAAATTTAGCGGCAGTTTCTTCTGTAATATTTGATTTGATGGTGGTTGGTGGTAGGTAAATGATAGTCGATGTGTAGTAGTAAAGGTAATCTCATTTAATTAATTAATACCTATCCTTTTATACACTAAGTTATCGCCGTACAAGTAATATGAGTTTTTGTTGCAGTTAACCATTATATCACCGCTGATTATTTTAAGTGGTGGTGGATCGCCATAGTACGCTTCTATTCCATGTTTTATAAATGTGTGATTGGTTTCTTGTCAGTTGCCATTGCGACTTGGGCTCAAATCAAATCAAATCATTTTATTGCAATTCATGTGACACGGAACCAAAAGCAAATAATTATTATGGTAAAAGGAAAAGAGAATATTTAATACCCAGAATATTTAATTCTATCTTTCCGGAAGATGAATGCGCCACTAAAGGTATTTTTAAGAATAGATTAAAAAAGATACTATTAGATGCCCTGTCTTAGTGTAACACTTACTGTAATGGTTACTACCTACCTACTTAGTTTGATTCTAAAGAATCTAAAGTGTCTGGCAAATAGTTACCTACCTACTTTTAGGGTTAAGTGAACGTATTTTAAGGATAAGGATCCAAACCGCACAAAACGAAATTTAAAATTTGAACCCTGAGTGTAAAGCTCACATCATCTTTTTTGTGTGGATTGGATCGTTTTCGTTAAAAGGCGTCCTAGTTAAGTTTAATGGTACTAATGTTAAAAAAGTGAGTGCAATACTCGCCAATAAACTTCGTGTTTGGCGAAATTTGTTATAAAATGTGTACCATGCTTTTTTGAAATAAATAAATTAAAAAAAAAAAAAAAAAAAAAATGTTTTGCTTACCATCAGGCGAAGTGGAGCCACTATGTTGTGTCGTTGTAAAAATAAAGATAATTTATTTTCACTATAGGCAAATACCGTATTATCCAGAAGACGGTTTAATTCATTGTTTCACTTTTCTTTTCAGCGAAGAAGTATCCTGGTGTAGCACCGAGCAGCGCAACAGGGTCCGTAGTTCGCGCGCGCTGCACCACTGGGCGCTGCGCTGCGTGCGCGCCGTGCTCGAGCAGACAGACCGACAGCAGGCTAAACTGGTCGCGGGCATAGCGGCGCTACTGTACAAGCGCTGCATTTGTAGGTATGGATATTGTTGCATTTCTTCCTCCATTTTGACATAAGTCGCTTAAGGGAAGGGGAACACAAGTGGGAAGTGAAACACTATCGAATATTTTCTATATCATCATTCGCTTGCCCTTATCCCATTTATTTGGGGTCGGCGCAGCATGTTTTCTTCCTCCATTCTTCCCTATCACTCGGCATGTCGTCGTTTACTTCCTTCGTATTTCATATCATCTTTCACACACCATCTTTTCTTAGGTCTTCCTCTTCTATATCCGTCCACATTAATGCTTAACGCTTTTCTGGTTCCGTGGCCTTCCTCTCTTTGCATCACGTGCCCATACCATGATAGTCGGTTAGCGTGCAGCTTAATATTTTCTATATAAGAGCTTTAATTGATATGACTTATCTGGGATACTGCCGTTTTTCCAAAATTATTTTGGTCATTTTCATTACCAAAACAAATATTAGCAATTTGGCCAATGCATGCACTCTTTGCAAATTTTTATGTCGACAAGTTTTCATTCAGCAAAATATTACCACAAAAATGTCATTCGTGACATAAACGTCTGCCTTAAAAAATAACATGCTAACACTGCCTAGTGCCGGCCGCTGAGAAAGACCACGTTCACTTAGTATTAGTGCCGCTCGTTTAGCTATGCTTGGGTTACCCTTGTTTTATAGACAAATGATTCAGCGAATTTTCGTTTCATAGAAATTAAATATCATATCATCAAAAGTATTTTTTTTTCGTAAACCATAAAATATTTTGGAATGTTATGACACAAATCTATAGATTGAAATTTTCAAGATTTCTGAAAAAGATTACGACTTCCGGGGAAACTTTGTCTATTAAATGAAAATTCGATGCAATGAAGCATGCGGTGAAGTGTTAGTCTATAAAAGAAGAGGATCCCTAACCAGTAGGGCTAGACTAGAGCATATCTCGCCGCGACTTCGCAAGTCGCGTGACTTAGCATCATCTGTCATGCTCGCACGGTATCGGAGGGAAAGTGACAGGTTATTATATAGGTTATAGGTTATCGCGGGCTAGTTTTCCGCAACTCGACGTCTTACAATGCGCCTATTTTGCGTGAAGGGTTGCTGGCACTACTCTTGCCAACCCAACTCTACCAGAAAGCCTAGCAGTCCCTTGATGTTGCCGACGACTTCTGGGAGTGACCTCGGAGACCCGAGGTGTTGTGCCCGGTATTTGGCCACACCAGGACATTCGAAAATGACGTGGGCGGCTGTCTCTTCGGCCTCCATGCAAGTGTGAGTTACAGTGTGGTTATTATTTCAACAAACATTTGACAGTTCTCCGTTGATGTTTGTAGTGATGTAGCAAAGACATATTGTTTGCCAAATCTAACGATTATGAATGGTTGATCGAATCGATTTTATCGACGAACATTTTTCCCAACCTGCATATATTTTTCTTTATTTTGTGTAAATCAATATTTTTTTGAGTTACGAGCCGTCGGTCTCACTGTAGCCTTCGATGTAAAATAGTAATTTGTTTTTCATCACATTTGCTCGTAAAAGATGGTATTACATGCGGGTGTACTGAAGGACTAAGGCCTATATAGTTCCCGCGAGAGTTATAAATTGACATAACTCCCTCGGGAGTTATGGTTTTAGTTTTAAAAATATAGTACGCACTCGCAGATTACTTCAGACTAAGGAGGTTTCAATCCAGCCAAGGTTTTTTGTTGTATCAACAAAACTTGCCTACCAGCAAATTTTATTGTGTATTGAATTAATACGGTATATGTAACTGCATTAATATTTATGTTTTACGATTATTTATGTGTATTTTGCAATAATTTTATTAAATTAAATTAAAAGTTCATTTATCGTTACAATTTGGCAGTATAGCCTGTCAAGTTTCTAAACGAAACGCAGTTCTTAGCATTATCTGTGGTAGACGACACAAAAAAAAGGAAAAAAGTTATAAAATTATTGGTTAGGAACTATTTAGTTTGTAACAAACTTACTGTTCATATTTATGATATTACACTGTTAATTATTGCTGCATAATATTGATAATTGTTATTTGTTTCATAATAGATAAGATTAGTAAGATTCTGTGTATATTTGTTTTCTGATTTAAGCTGATAGCCGTTTTGCCAGTGCTTATAGTAAATTAAAAAAATATATACAGAAAAAAGTTGGTTGTCAATCGTTATCGTTTAATGTTTATTTTTGGCTTATTTATTTGTTATTTACTAAAAAATGTGATGAAAAATATTGTGTGTAAGGCGGGTAGTAAGGGGATTACAAACTCAGGACATTAAAAGGCCTCCGCCTTCGGCGTCGGGCTTCTAATAGACCTTCGTTAGTAATCCCCTACTTACTACCCTTATGACACAATATACTATTATTGTTCTTTCTTCAGGTTATCAATTTATCGATTTAATCGTTAACTGTTAAATTACGTTATATATGGGTCCTGTGATGTGTCAAATGTGTGTAAAAAAAAAACAACTATAGCATATGACGCGCGACATAAATCGCGTGTCACAGTTATGCTAGAAGTGCAAGTACAACTTATCCGTTGGGCAGGTTCCGCGACATGTGCGACTTCGACGACACGACGGCGCTGGGCTGCGTGGAGCTGTTCAAGGATTGTCTCCAATTCATTCTGGCTCCCGAAAACAATCTCAAAACAGAGGACTTACTGTCAACTATCAGTGAGTTTACACTCTTATTTACTGCTCTATATGCCGATACAGAAGACGACGTATCTAAGCTCCAACCCATCTGCAAAAATGCACTTGGCTGCAAAATTGCAGTTGGCGTAACTGATTCAAACTGCAAACCAACTGCGGTCCGCTTGGCGTGTAGTCGGTTGGCAGTTGGTTTGCAGCTTTGATGCACTTACGCTAACTGCATCCGAACTGCCATATTGCAGCTGGATTTTGACGACGCGGTTGGCTCAGTTTGTAAGCACTTGCCTACTGAGCCGGCGGTCCTGGGTTCGAATCCCGGCCAGGGCAAGTATTTGTGTGATGAACTCGAATATTTGTGCTTGGGTCATGGATGTTATCTATCCATATCCATACTAATATTATAAATGCGAAAGTGTGTCTGTCTGTCTGTCTGTCTGTCTGTCTGTCTGTCTGTCTGTTACCTCTTCACGCTTAAACCGCTGAACCGATTTAGATGAAATTTGGTATGGAGATAGTTTCAGTCCCGGGGAAGGACATAGGATACTTTTCATCCCGAATAAATGTAGTGTTCCCGTGGGATAAGCGGGTAACACCGCGGGGCACAGCTAGTACTATATATGTATTTATATATTATGTATATCCCAAGTAGCACAACTGGGTCTAAATAGCTCGTATATCATATCTAATTAGATGCTTAAGTGAAATTTACCACCATGACTAAGTGCTATATAGGTGGCAAGAACCCTTATGCCACCAGTATAGAACCAAAAGGAGAAAAATTGCAGCCTATTTTTGGTGCTAAATAGAATCCATAAGAGATCTCACAATTACCTTAAGTGGTAATTAGAACTATGGGTGAAAGTTATGCGCAGTGAACGAATGAAAACATTTCAGTTCGGTCAATGAGTGATAAATGAGTCGCCAAAATTATCTTTGAGTGGCGAGGCAACTGTCAAATTGTGTTTTATTAAAAGTAATACGTGATCCGCCATATTCATTTTCGATTTATATGTCTGTTTGATTGTGATTAAAACTTTACGTTATACAAGCATTGAAATAAGCACGAAATTCTTGCGATTTTTTTTTTACTGTGAAACTATAGTATGTTTTCTTTGTAAATTTCGACGCGCCCTTCATTTGATCAGGAATATTAAAAAAGAGAGTGCTAAATTAAATAAGGAATAGATACTGATAATAAATAAAACTGTTAAAAACCTGACCTAATGATTGTAGGTTACGTACAATGTTAAAGTAACATCGTCACAACTATCAAAAGTCTGTGATTATGCGTGAGTGTGATAAAATTCTGGTTAAAATAATCAATTTTCATAGGCTTCCATTTGTAAACATGGCGAAACAAAAAAGATCCTACAGTCAGGGGGTCCCAAGCCGAAGAAGTTACTTTTAGTACTGAGAGTGAACAATAGATGGCTCTACCGTTAACATTTGTAAATTAATAAAATATGAATCAGCCAAATTAAGCAGAATTTTCGTGATTAAAATAAACTATAGCATATTTTATAAACAAAACCTAAAATATAAACTGATTTATCATCTTATTTCGAAGAAAACAATAATCATAAATAATCAACCGAGAACACGAAAGTGTTAGCTATGTTTCAGCATCCAAGCATTCGTAGTTGTTTGCAGTGGTAACGCTAGATGGCGTTTTATGTGTATCCCATTGTTGCGCTCACACACAGCCTACGACGGGGTGTCCATACCAATAAAAAAATGTCAGTTTCCCGGCTTTTTGAAACTCCAAATCGTACCTCGAGCGCCCGTTTACAATCGTCGTCTCTTTTAAGACTTTTGCAATGGAGACTCGTCGAGCTTATTATGATTGGAGGACTAGTTTATTTTAAACTATGCACGCTTAAAAAGATAAAAAATAAAGAATATATAGATGAATAAACCAATATTAATAATTTGTACCCAATCCCATAGGTAGTATTGCATAGATCTTATTATTTTTTTTGGATTTCGTCCGATTTTGTTCAAACCCGTCCCTTAATGGATTAGGTATGCACTTTGCGAAATTTCCGAAAACGTAAATCCGTTCTGGCAACACTATGAATCTGTCAACTGGGCATTCCATTCCTTCCAGACCGTTACTTCTGACAGTGCTGCAAACTCTCCTGATTTGTCAGATTATAAATATATGATTTTTAAGAATCTTTAGAATTACTTTTTGGAATCGAACAAATCTCCTAATTTTAGAAAAGTTGTGTAAATACACCATATTTAATATAAGTGTGCGGTCATTTGGCAACGTTGACATCCGATAATTGTCAACCGATTTGTGAGTGGAACGAAACACGACTGATTCTGACGAATCTGAATATTTTGAATGGCTACTCCGATGTTCGATATTCGGCCAGCGGCGTATAGTGCTGTCCCGTTTACTCATATACTTCGACAGAAGATCGAGAGGGACGGCACTATACGACGGTCGAATTTTGAACATGGGAGTAGCCCTACTGATATTTATGACTGGCTCCTTTTTTAGGACCTTCTTGTTGTCGTTCTTGTTTATTACACGTGATGTGGGAGTTTGCAGCACTGACTTGCGATTCGATTTGTTCTGTTATTGTTTGAGTTGAATGTGATTTTATTTTGCAACCTTGCTTTAAGTTGTTTAAACTGACCTACGCCACCTAACACGGACTTGAAGCAAATTCTTATAGATACGACTTCAAAACCGCTCATAGACATTGTTTGTATCTGAATACCTTCGTCTTCTTATCTTGGGAAAACTGACAAACGAAATGTCTAATTGCGGTAAGTTTTTATTTTCTATATATTGGCCCACTCAGGTATATGACTTAATGTCCTATGTCCCCTGGATGGGATGGGACTCAGGTATATAGGTCCACTTAAGCATATAGGTAGGCGAGTCCACTTAGGTATATATGTAAGTGTTGTCTTTAAGACAAACTTAACATTTGAAATAAAGTACATATCGATAAACAAATCACATTTTTATTCTTTAAAGAAACAAAGTGAATAATTAATAAGACCCTAGTCCAAAATTATTGTAATTTGTAAGATAGTAGAACATCATTCAAATCAAACAAATTACAAAGTCACTGAGATAATATCAGTCAATGAGATGAGCACTTACTTAAAATTAAACTATTTGCTTGACCTTCAAATGCTATGTTTTCTGTAATGTTAGAACTTCATACTGCCTTATCAATTTGTAAAGAATGAAGTTAATTCTATTGGTGTTTGTATGTTAAATATTTTATCTAAGTACATTGATATTTCTCAGGACCTGCGCTACAAAAAAGTTGTGTTCATTGGTTACCCATTTTTATTTTTTTTTCCCCAAGTTAAGTGAATTGTGAATTCTTTTGGAGAAAAAAGTGATCCTATTTAGCCTTTAACCATTATTGTGTTGATTTAGACCTGTTCGTATAGACAAACAAACTACTAATAATTATTATTATTGTATTTTATTTATGTTAAGATACTTAATTTTCTGTTTTAGGAAGCATGACCATAGAACATTTAAACCATGATGAACTGCGTATAACAGATATCTGTGGATCAATCATTTTGAAAATAAAGTGCAAAATGAAGTTGGAAAAAAGACCCGCATTACAAAGAAGTGGACGCTACGGCTGGAAGCTATAGGACCAATTGTCAACTTCATCTTCTGCGGTGTCAGTTGATGGTCCATCAACCACGAGTGGAGTACCTTCATATCCTCACACTTCTGCGGCCAAGTCCATAACGTCGTCACAAGATGCAGCTCTGAAAGCCTGTTCGGTTCTGTATTCTGGGCTGGCGGGACAAAGTGTGCGCAGAGAAATTTGATTAGTTTATAGTTGAATTATGTACATGTGTTTTGCTCAATAATTAAGTTGAATTGGTACTTTTTGCAGATAAAAATCAATTTTTGTTGATTTATAAAACACATTGTAATTTTCTTTGAAACGGTCGCTTATTGTTTTTTGTACATATTAGTTAAACAAATGCATATATTTTTTTTATAATTTTAACATTTAACATGACTTTCTAATGGAAAACTTATTAGTAGTCAAAAATCACGATTTTTGTTAAATGAGAAAGAAAAAGTTTTTACATATAAATTTATATTAGGTACTTATTATATTTGTCTAATCATTAACCTATTTTCGTAAAGGTAAGTACGCAAGTTAGTGTTCATGCTGTTACTTATACTGTTAGCTTGATAACAATACTTTTATAAAATTTTGTCAGTTTGTGAAAACTAGCCAAGTCAAATCTTGATATTGAATTACACCCCAAGTAACATAAATGCATTGAGTATGTCGCATGTCCTTGTATCTAAAAAATTTAGTGCAAAGAACTTGGCGCCCATATAGATCTCAATTCTTTTGTCGGCGAAGCTTGTCTCTTAGCAAAATTACTCTGCTGGGTTTTTAGGGTTCCGTACCTCAATCGAAAAAACGGAACCCTTATAGGATCACTTTGTTGTCCGTCCGTCCATCTATCTGTCAAGACTCTTTATTTATTTCGAGAATGCGTTGAGGTATCCAGTTGAAATTAACATAATATACTCAGGTTTGCGGTTCCTTGAACCTGTGAAAAAATTTAACTTCTACGTTAGCGTGAAAAAAGAGATACGGCCGTTTATATCGCAAAAAATGTACATTTCGACACTCTCAAGGGAATCACAATGCTAGGGTACTTCCCGATGACCTAGAACTATAAAATTTGGCAAGTAATATCGTCACATACTACAAATACTTATCAAATCTGAAAATTATACATTTGTAAAAAAAATATTAAAAATATAGTCCCTTTAATACATCAAATTTGAAGAAGTCGGTTGCGTTATGTTTGCACGTCATTTGTATGCGGCGTCATATATTTCAGGTGGAAACTTAACAGGCTAATTAAGATGAGATAAGTGAAAGTGTGTACGGAACCCTCCGTACGCGGTTTTATTTCTTTTATTGATGAAATTTGGGGTTCTAGTTGTTCTAAAGGATCTAAATACATAAGTTAAATTTCATGTTTTTATCTTAAATAGATTTGGAGTTATTGGGGGGTGCGTGTGCTGGCTCTCTCTCTCACTGAGCGTAAACGTGAGCGAGATGGAAGTGCATGCTTGGAAGCGCGGAAATCATGTTTTTTGAGTTGTGTCATAAACGTGTGCATTTTATATTGAAAATACTTTTACAGTTTTTGAGAACTTATAATAAAATTGTGCATCTATTAAGCTAAAAAACCGGCCAAGAGCATGTCGGGCCACGCTCAGTGTAGGGTTCCGTAGTTGCTCATCCTTCACAATAAACTGCTGTTTTAAGCCCGAGGTTTAAGTTAAGAAAGATTTTAAGCTCTATAAAAAGGTCGTAAACGCCCTAGAAACTGTAATCACTTATTACCTTCTGGAAGTCAACTTACGTCCTTTAAAGAAAAAATATGAAATTTGGCGATAACTCACAAACGGCTCGACCGATTTTCTTCAATATAGTTTTCATTGATAGTATTTATAAGGCTTCATTTACATGAATTTTTCCGATTTTTTTTGACCCGTGGTTGAAAAGTTAGATGGGGGGGGGACACTATGTTTTTTGTTTTTGGAGCGAATATTTACAAAACTGCTGACTTTATCAAAAAATTATGTTAGAAGACCCCCATTATTTTTACAAGACCTATCCAACGACACCCCACACACTAGTTTTGAAAAGATAAAAAAAATTCACCCCCACTTTAGGTGTTCGAGAGGTACCCGAAAAATATAAAATTTTTAAATTTTTAATTTACCGTTCTGTCGGCGTTATACATACACATACTTATACCAAATTTCAGCTTTCTAGTACTAATGATCACGGAGCTAAGCCGCGGACGGACAGACGGACAGACGGACATGGCGAAACTATAAGGGTTCCTAGTTGACTAATAAATAAGAAAATTATGAATTTTTGCGATAACTCAAAAACAGCTTGACCGATTTTATTCAATATAGTTTTCATTGAAAGTACTTAAGTATAAACCCTCATTTTCATGAATTTTTCCATATATTTTTGACCGTGGTTGAAAAGTTAGAGGGGGGGGGGGACACAATTTTTATAATTTTCGGAGCAAATTTTACAAAACTGCTGATTTTATCAAAAAATAATGTTTGGAGACCCCTATTATTTTTCAAAGACCTATTCAACGACACCCCACACATTAGTGTTGAAACGAAAAAAAAATAACCCCCACTATAGGTATCGCTCTTTAGCGATAAGACCGCCTGTTGTCTACCGTTATTAAAATTATTGTTCTGTATTGAATTTGTAAATTTTTTTTTGGTGTGCAATAAAGCATTTTGTATTTTTTTTTGTGTTCGAGAGGTAGGAACCTGAAAAGTTTATTTTTTGGTTTTTATTTTACCGTTATTTCGGCGTAATACATACTCATACCAAATTTCAGCTTTTTAGTACTAATGATCACGGAGCTAAGCCGCGGACGGGCGGACAGACGGACATGGCGAAACTATAAGGGTAGTTGACTACGGAACCCTAAAAAGGGTTATGTTTGAGAGATAAAACTATCGAGAAAATTATTACTAATCGTGTTTTCACGCTGACAAGATTGAAGAAAAACTGTTTAAGTTTCTTATTTTCAAGGGACAGATTTTTAATCACTATGGATGTTGAGATCTAGGATCATTCACCTGACGAATTTTGCATGGGTGGGCTCTTAAGTAGTGTAAATATGACATGTGGTGATTATTATGAAATAAAGCAGACAATGATCCTGTACCTATATTGTTCTTATTTAATATTAAAGCAATGCAGGGTCATTCTTATTATCTAACTTTATCCTTACCGGTCCCAAACATCATTTGAATGTTTAAGAAAAGTGACTGCATTATAAAGTTTTTACAAGATTATGAAAGGAAGAAGGTTTAAACATAAACTCAGAAAAAAGGCTTAAGACCTTAACAGTTATGGCCCGGTAAGGATAAATTAGAAAAAAGTTACATTTGTTGATGAGAATGACTCTCCGAACGAATACAGTTACCCTTCAACCTCCCAGATTACTGCACAGAAAAATACAGTCAATTATCTCGCGCGAGAAATTGTAGTTTGTGACTGTTGAGCTTTGTGCTTACGAAAAAAGGTATAGATATTATAGTATAGATAGGTACGGCCCGTCTGAAAGAGATACCGATACGATTCAAGGTCAGTCAGTGCGCATAAGAAATTGAGATGCTACTCGTACGATGCCTGCAAAAACGTTTTCTGCATTGACTTGCGTCCGCGCGTGACAGAAAAAGACGCCATCTATCGATCATGTGACGTTATAGTTAGGCTATAGAACAAGACAGCACGCACATCATGTTCCCATTTCTTATTTAGATGGCGTGACCGAGACGCATAAATCGCAGTCTCACTTCTGCCATCTGTTGAATAATCGACGGAAAGAAAATAGCCAGTTGAATAGCCAGAGTTAGGGTCGTTCCATTTCCTAGTACCGCTTCGTCAATCTGTACTAGTATAGTATTATATAATCTGTGCTACAGTGTTAATTTTCACTTATTTGTTCCTTATTTGGAACTATCAAGTCTAATAATCACTTATTTGTATCTTGCGAGTGGCAAAGCAGTGAATGATATTACCAATAGTAATTATTTGCTCTTTTGTAGACTATTAAACAAGCAAGACTATTAAATATATTTTGACAAGGCGCAAATAGGAACTATAATAGAACTTTTAGTTCGTTAGTGGTTTGAAATAAGTGAAAATAACTGCTTTTGGTTCCAAGAACATCCTACTGAGACCTATTTATGCGTTGGAGTGGCAATAAGGTACTTCTTAGGCCTTAAAGTTGCAATATTTTTTGGTTCCAAAAGAGCCGTAAAATTATCCCTTTAGCCACTATTGGTGATATAATTCGCTATTGTACTAGTCATTTGGAACTTTTAGTTCCAAATAAGGGTATGTTCCCACTTATATGTAAAAGTGGCTTATAAGTGATTTTAAGGCCTTATATAGCACTATTGCTTCTTATTGAGTGACAATTTGAACCTTCATGCAACTTTAAGTAGCAAAATCGACTTTATCCCACCATAAGTAATAAAGTAGAAACAAAAAACGCTCCTATGCAACTACAAGTGATAGGATGAACTCATATACAGTTTTGAGTTGTGTTTAAAGCTATAAGTTGTATCAAACACTGTTAAACCACTCATTTAGAACTTAAAGCTATAAGATAAGCTGCAAAATTCACTAATGTGCTGCTTGGGATGTATATCGTCGTCTTAGTACCCATAGTAATCTAGTTAATAAAGGAGTTTGACCTTACAAACGGTCCGGTAGTTTTGAATTTTTGATTTGTTGTCTAGGATGGTTAGTTAGTGTTTAAAATGCAAAATGCACAATCCCCCCCTCCCCCCCCCCGCGCTCGCCGCCATATTGAAAAAACCGGCACTTCATATTTTTGCTCATATCTTCCTTCAGGAGCATTTTATCTAGAAGAAAGCTTAAACAATGTTATAGAGAGTTAAATTTACTATATTCTCCATTTTATATTTTGTTTCTAGGACAGATAGTTACGGAGATATGCACATTTAAAAAAACTTGAAAAATCGCAATTTCCAACTTAAAAACAAACTTTTGGATAATATTTTCGTTTAGGAGCATTTTAGCTAGAACGGAGTTAGACTAGGTCGATTTTTGTAAGATTGTTCCTTAATATTTATTTATTTATATTTATTGCAGTTTGAACGCTGTCCGTTTCTAGCGGGCCTATATGGACGCGTTTGTCGTCGTGTCATCTATACAAACTATACTAATATCTTATCTATCTACCTAATAGTGAACAAAAGTCTTCTCCAAAGCAGAAATTTTGAACATTTGGAGTACAAATTATTTCCAAAACGATCGTTTTAAAGCATTAAGTGCCAGAATAACTATAGCGCTACATGAACGAACATGATTTACTCTATCGTTACTCTTAAGTGAAACGCGCAGTATAAATATCGGCACTATAAAGATCCATTTCATTTCAATTTCCAGCTGGCATGTCTGACGAGCAAGAATCCGTGTACATAGCGGCTATACTAGAGCAGGTCCACGCAGCGCTCGCCCAGGTGGAAGAAGAGAGCGCTGAAGAAGAGCGGGACCTGGTCATCAAGCGGCTGGTGGCGGCGCTGTGCCAGCTGGCTGCAGTCCTGCTGGAGCCCGTCTGCAGCTGCGACAGATACACCGCTGTAAGTACCCTACATACTGGAGCAGGCCACGCAGCGCTCGCCCAGGTGGAAGAAGAGAGCGCTGAAGAAGAGCGGGACCTGGTCATCAAGCGGCTGGTGGCGGCGCTGTGCCAGCTGGCTGCAGTCCTGCTGGAGCCCGTCTGCAGCTGCGACAGATACACCGCTGTAAGTACCCTACATACTGGAGCAGGCCACGCAGCGCTCGCCCAGGTGGAAGAAGAGAGCGCTGAAGAAGAGCGGGACCTGGTCATCAAGCGGCTGGTGGCGGCGCTGTGCCAGCTGGCTGCAGTCCTGCTGGAGCCCGTCTGCAGCTGCGACAGATACACCGCTGTAAGTACCCTACATACTGGAGCAGGCCACGCAGCGCTCGCCCAGGTGGAAGAAGAGAGCGCTGAAGAAGAGCGGGACCTGGTCATCAAGCGGCTGGTGGCGGCGCTGTGCCAGCTGGCTGCAGTCCTGCTGGAGCCCGTCTGCAGCTGCGACAGATACACCGCTGTAAGTACCCTACATACTGGAGCAGGCCACGCAGCGCTCGCCCAGGTGGAAGAAGAGAGCGCTGAAGAAGAGCGGGACCTGGTCATCAAGCGGCTGGTGGCGGCGCTGTGCCAGCTGGCTGCAGTCCTGCTGGAGCCCGTCTGCAGCTGCGACAGATACATCGCTGTAAGTACCCTACATACTGGAGCAGGCCACGCAGCGCTCGCCCAGGTGGAAGAAGAGAGCGCTGAAGAAGAGCGGGACCTGGTCATCAAGCGGCTGGTGGCGGCGCTGTGCCAGCTGGCTGCAGGCCTGCTGGAGCCCGTCTGCAGCTGCGACAGATACACCGCTGTAAGTACCCTACATACTGGAGCAGGCCACGCAGCGCTCGCCCAGGTGGAAGAAGAGAGCGCTGAAGAAGAGCGGGACCTGGTCATCAAGCGGCTGGTGGCGGCGCTGTGCCAGCTGGCTGCAGTCCTGCTGGAGCCCGTCTGCAGCTGCGACAGATACACCGCTGTAAGTACCCTACATACTGGAGCAGGCCACGCAGCGCTCGCCCAGGTGGAAGAAGAGAGCGCTGAAGAAGAGCGGGACCTGGTCATCAAGCGGCTGGTGGCGGCGCTGTGCCAGCTGGCTGCAGTCCTGCTGGAGCCCGTCTGCAGCTGCGACAGATACACCGCTGTAAGTACCCTACATACTGGAGCAGGCCACGCAGCGCTCGCCCAGGTGGAAGAAGAGAGCGCTGAAGAAGAGCGGGACCTGGTCATCAAGCGGCTGGTGGCGGCGCTGTGCCAGCTGGCTGCAGTCCTGCTGGAGCCCGTCTGCAGCTGCGACAGATACACCGCTGTAAGTACCCTACATACTGGAGCAGGCCACGCAGCGCTCGCCCAGGTGGAAGAAGAGAGCGCTGAAGAAGAGCGGGACCTGGTCATCAAGCGGCTGGTGGCGGCGCTGTGCCAGCTGGCTGCAGTCCTGCTGGAGCCCGTCTGCAGCTGCGACAGATACACCGCTGTAAGTACCCTACATACTGGAGCAGGCCACGCAGCGCTCGCCCAGGTGGAAGAAGAGAGCGCTGAAGAAGAGCGGGACCTGGTCATCAAGCGGCTGGTGGCGGCGCTGTGCCAGCTGGCTGCAGTCCTGCTGGAGCCCGTCTGCAGCTGCGACAGATACACCGCTGTAAGTACCCTACATACTGGAGCAGGCCACGCAGCGCTCGCCCAGGTGGAAGAAGAGAGCGCTGAAGAAGAGCGGGACCTGGTCATCAAGCGGCTGGTGGCGGCGCTGTGCCAGCTGGCTGCAGTCCTGCTGGAGCCCGTCTGCAGCTGCGACAGATACACCGCTGTAAGTACCCTACATACTGGAGCAGGCCACGCAGCGCTCGCCCAGGTGGAAGAAGAGAGCGCTGAAGAAGAGCGGGACCTGGTCATCAAGCGGCTGGTGGCGGCGCTGTGCCAGCTGGCTGCAGGCCTGCTGGAGCCCGTCTGCAGCTGCGACAGATACACCGCTGTAAGTACCCTACATACTGGAGCAGGCCACGCAGCGCTCGCCCAGGTGGAAGAAGAGAGCGCTGAAGAAGAGCGGGACCTGGTCATCAAGCGGCTGGTGGCGGCGCTGTGCCAGCTGGCTGCAGTCCTGCTGGAGCCCGTCTGCAGCTGCGACAGATACACCGCTGTAAGATAAACAATAATCTAATACTAATGACTTCTCCATGACGTTTCGCTAAAACTGAAAGAGACCAATAAATAATTTGACCTATATTGTATTCGATACTTTTTATATCCAGGTGTTACTGAAATTAGAAGACTACGTTAGAACCAGCAAGCAGGATTGCTTGTCGCTCATCCCCCCGCTCCTGACTGCCGGCTGTCGCACGACGCAGGAGGCGCCGCTGCTGGACGACTTGCTGGACAAGCTGTCCAGCGCGCTGGGCCGGATCGACGTGAGTGTTGTTGCTGTTTGCTCCAGCAAGTATCCTCTTCTATCCTATAATATGTTTGACAGATAGATTGAGGAATCGTCCTATATATTACCACTACTTGTATTTAGAATATTTAGATATCGTTTGAAGAGAAAATACGTACATGTCGGTACTTATACAACGTATTATTGAAAATTTAATTAGTTTACGCCTGGAAATAAAATCTGACATCTGAGCATGTTCGAATAAGTATAAATTATTTGCTCAGTATTGGTCGTCGCCTTATGCTATTGGATTTAATGACAATCGCCATCCGATCTAGAAGCCCCTGACAATACCGCCCTCAAACAGTTATTCTTAGTCAGCGTGTAAACGCTCAATGTGGCGACAGATCAGTCCACCAGTGTTCAGAATGTCGAGAGAATGATCGTGTAAATGAATGCCAGTAAACTGACAGTTCACAATGATGGGAGTGAAAGGAGGTCAGAATGAGCGTGTAACGGATCTGCTATTGTGGCAGGAAGAGGACACGTCCGCCGGCGGCGAAGACTCGGCCAGCTTCCCGTCGGTGGACTGCCGCACGGGCCACGCGGTGCTGCCGCAGGCGTGCGCGCACGTGGGCGGGCGCGCGCGCGCCGCCGACCACCTGCTGCAGCGCGCCCGGGACCTCGCCGCCGCGCTGCCGCTCGCCGCCCGCTCCAGCGTGGAGGCTCTCCAACGAGGTTGGTACGACGAGGAATAGGCTAGTAGACCCAGTTTTGAAATATACAGTGAAACCTGGATAACTGGGACTTGAAGGGACCAGCAAATTTGTCTCACTTAAAGAGGTATTCCACTTACCAAGTGTCTCAGATATACAGGTATAGATTAATGTATGTCCCATTTAGATAGGGTTCCATTAATGGAGGTAAAAAGAGGATATTCCAGTTATAGAGGTGCGATTATTATTAAATAAAATAGGTAGGTAGGTGGTGTATTTCATAATGATTATACATGAATTATAATCGTTGGCAGAAATAAAAAAACCGGCCAAGAGCATGTCGGGCCACGCTCAGTGTAGGGTTCCGTAGTTGCTCATCCTTCACAATAAACTGCTGTTTTAAGCCCGAGGTTTAAGTTAAGACAGATTTTAAGCTCTATAAAAAGGTCGTAAACGCCCTAGAAACTGTAATCACTTATTACCTTCTGGAAGTCAACTTACGACCTTTTAAAGAAAAAATATGAAATTTGGCGATAACTCAAAAACGGCTTGACCGATTTTGTTCAATATAGTTTTCATTGAAAGTACTTATAAGGCCGCATTAACATGAATTTTTCCATATTTTTTTGACTTGTGGTTCAAAAGTTAGAGGGGGGGGGACACAATTTTTTTTATTTTCGGAGCGAATATTTACAAAACTACTGACTTTATCAAAAAGTAATGTTTGAAAACCCCTATTATTTTCAAGAGACCTATTCAACGACACCCCACACACTAGGGTTGAAACGAAAAAAAAAAATCACCCCCACTTTAGGTGTTCGAGAGGTACCCGAAAAAAAATTTTTTTTTTAGTTTTTATTTTACCGTTTTGTCGGCGTGATACATACACATACTCATACCAAATTTCAGCTTTCTAGTACTAATGATCACGGAGCTAAGCCGCGGACGGACGGACAGACGGACAGACGGACAGACGGACAGACGGACATGGCGAAACTATAAGGGTTCCTAGTTGACTACGGAACCCTAAAAAGGTACCTCATAAACAAGAAATATTAACACTTTTTTTATAAACAGTACAAAAATACAAATTAAATAAATCTGACATTTTATATTGTCCTTTTTTAGGGGTCAGCTATTAAGATATTATTTTTAATTAATATAAATGTAATCTTAGGTATAATGTTGATATTTCAACATTGGTGTGCAAAATAATAGTGCTTTTACTGTCTCGCGTTTTGAAATAAAATGGAGTCCCAGTTAGAGAGGTAATGGATTGACATTATCGCAGTTATAGAGGTCGAAATCTTTAAATTCAAAGATAACCATTTATTAAAAGTATTTAACTTAAAATGTAGTCTCAATAATAGAGGTTAAATACGCCCGCTGTCTCAGTTATGGAGGTAATTATGAAGACATAATCGAAAAAACGAATCCCAGTTATAGAGGTCTGTTTTGTCACTAACAGAGGTAATTCAGTGGTAAAGTGTGGGGACGGCAGATGAGTTCCAGCTATGGAGGTTTCTCACTTATCCAGGTCCCACTTATACAAGTTTCACTGTATTTCATATGGTTAATAATGATCTTACTAGCTCTAAAAAAATGTCTTGTATTTTTGTGAAAGCTAGAAAGCTAAATTTTATCAATTGAAAATTAGAAATTTCATGAACAGTCAAAAACGCCGTCCGCCAGTTTTGCATTTTGCTAATCTGTGGCGTGACGTAGCTGTAAATATTCGAAATTCAACCGTCGTATAGTGCCATTCCGCTCACTCCAATATACTTTGACAGGAGATCGACAGGGACGGCACTATTCGAAGTCGTCAAAGTTGACTTTCAGTTTTGTTTACATGACCGATGACGTCACTATCATAAGCGAAAATGGCGGACAGCGTTTTCAGCATTTCAAAATACAGATTAAAAACCATATTTTCAAATTCAATTTTTTCAGCCATCTTTCACTTTTATGAATTGAAAAATATATATTTAGGTTTCCTTTGCTAAATACTATACGAAATAAACATTAGTTTATTACAATTTACAACTAGCCTATTATCTATGGACCTTGAAGGTGCGGACGAAGGACCACTCCTGACGATACCTGGGAGCAGCAGGGACGGAGCTCCCTGTGTGTCCCGAGGTGAAATGAGAATGTATGAAACATGAAGCCTGCCGTACCTTCCTCCTTGACCACTGTTTATACACTTTCTTTTACTTCGTTTCTTTAATGATTTTATAGCGCGAGAGATTTATGGTATTATTTTCGACAGGCGTCTATTTCCGAATGTATTGTATTTCTTCTGTTGATTGGTTTTGGCAGGCGTGCGGGTGACGTGAATATGAGGTCGAGGTTTTAATGTTGCGAGATGAATGAAGGCGAAATGTTATCAAAGAAAGAGACGGCGGTAACAGACCTGGTCTCCTGACGTCATTATAATAGTTTTACTCTTACATAAAACAAAATACTACACTGAGACCTTTTTTTATTTTTATAAAAGTCGCCTGAGAAATTTGTGTAAATACATTTTTTTAAGTTGTTTCTGGATAAAGCGCTCGCGAGTGATTGCCTTTATCTGATACGCCGGATGATTATGTTTAAGTTGTAACCTTGTATTTTCGTTGGACAGAACAAAACGAAGTATACTCTGCTGTGATAACCCAGCTGTGCCAGTTGACGGCGTGGAGCACGCGGCTGGGCAAGCTGCGCTGCAGCGTGGGCGGCGGCAGCAACCGGGTGCTGCAGACGCTCGCCAGGCTCTACTCCCTGTTGGCCACGCTGGCGCGCCAGCTCTCGCCGAGAGAACTCACGACTCACTTGCGAAGGTAATATTTTTTTCATCACACTGCTCGTAAAAAAAGGCTTACATGCTAGAAAAGCGGGCGGTAAGTCGTAAATTACGCCCTAGGGCGGTAAGTAGTTTTGGTATTGACTACTACTACTTTTGTTTTATTTCCTCCAAAGTGTGATGAAAAACGTCGTACGTGACTGGTGGTAAAGGAATTCCTAACTCGTGTCATTAAAGCCCTCGCCTTCGGATTCGGGCTTCTAATAGACACTCGTTTGTAATTCATCGTTTACCACCCTTGTTAAGTAATGTACTATTACGTTATCCTAGGCCGCACATGGAATTTTCTTGTATTAACAGTGACGCATGTGATTGAACAGCGTGGAGCGGCTGCTGAAGCTGTGCGGCAAGAAGCTGTCGGCGGTGGTGGACAACCTGGTGATGTACCTGGAGGCGAGCCAGGCGGCGACGTCGCGGAGCGTGCGGCGCGACACCCGGCTCGTCCCGCGCCTCGTGTTCGAGGGCGAGCGCTTCTCGCGCCAGCTGGCGCTGCTGGCCGCCAAGGGGAAGGTACCGACGCACACATCATCATCATCATTAGCCTTTTACAACTGTAACAGATGAGTTGAGCAGCGTCTAATAAACTGCGGCACTTTCGAAGATGGCGGGATAGCCCGATACGAGAGCGACGGCCGCGGCCGCATAATTGACTTATAAATGTTGCGCCTATCGATCAAGGGGGAAAAGCTACACCCTGGTGTTGAGACACCAGTTGTCGCGCTTGTGAGAAAGAGAAGCAAACCATACTTTATCATGCGCAACCACACCTCCCAGTGTTAGGTGTCAATTTTGAAGGATAACATGTCACACTTTACACTGTCCTTGTCCTTTACACATGATAATAATATAGTTTCCATAGTTATATCCACAACAGGAGTAGTCCACAAAACCTTAAGAAATAGTCTAGTCGATGTTCTGTCCGAATTCCATCTGTTCTCGCATCCAAGTCGCATTTCTCAGAAGGGGTCTCAAACAGTTCTTTCGTTGAAATCGTAAAAAATTACAACCCACTAGCTGGCTTAACATAAAATCATTTTCTATTTCATTTTAGCAATGTACAAAATCATTTTCTATTTCATTGTAGCGATATATTATAAAATCATTTTCTATTTCATTCTAGCGATGTATTATAAAATCATTTTCTATTTCATTCTGGCGATGTATTATAAAATCATTTTCGCATGATTTGAATAACTAAAATAATCTACTATCTGGTATGGCAGGAAAATAAACCTTAAAGTAAAAATTTAAATCTAATATCAAATACTAGACTTAAAAATTAAATTATTTTCTATTTCATTCTAACGATGTATTTACAAAATCAATTTTGCACGACGTTCGTTGCCGTAATTGGTTCGCGGAAAATAATGCAACACCCATATTGAATTTATAAGAGTAGACGTAGTTACCCGTAGTTCCAGCGAACTGCGAATATTAAATCTAGGAATTTACAATTGTATGTTGTTCTATCATATCATTAGTAATGATATGATAGAACAACATATCATTAGTGTTAATGGTTCCGTAAAACTACTCACGGATAGAATTTGTATATTGATAGTAGTGAATATGCTTTGTTTTGGACATAGTTTATTTCTTTATTTAGAATAGGCATAGTAAAAATAGGCTAGTAAGGCTTAACTAAGGCTAGTGAGACATATATATGTCCGTTACTCAATAACATCTACGCATAACATTTTGAGTGGTTTCAGTTGGGTGATTAAACTATAGTTGGATTGTTTTGCGGTTTTAGAAAAGAGGATAAAGAGCTCTGTTTTTTCTTGCAGCGCGTCTTTATTTCGAATTAAATGTAGTTATATCTGTAAGTGTAATTACCACTTATTTACATTTGGAATATCGGGAGGAACGGAGGAAATCTTGTCGACGTAAATTGCAGTTTTAGGCGTTATAAATGTTGAAGTATTTTTTTTTAGTTAATACTTCTTTCCAGGTTAACCTGATGCAGTACCTGCCAATGGGCACGGCCAGAGACTTCAGGATCCGGGGCCCGGTCATAGAGGAGATGCTCAAGGAACACGAAGACTTGGCCGATGAGATTGCAGGTATAAATCATCATCATTATATCAGTTTATTTATTGCTTTCATAGGTACATTTACAGATGGTACGTTATACATTGTTTCCGCTATGAAACCCTGTAGGGCACTGTAACATTTGACAGGATGTCAGTTTACGATATAGTATTAAGTACTAAATATTATAGGTAGGTACTTAACTACTTACAAACATTATGTGGTTGACCCTTACTTTGGTCTGTACAAAGTTTTATTTAAAAATAAGTTAAAAAAAAATAATCTAAATCTAATCTATGTAACCATTAAACGATTATCAGCTGATGGACGAAATTCTCCACAACAATCGGTCTTGAGATGCCCCCATACAATTTCTGCCCGCGATCCTATCCAGGTCGTCGGTTTAACTTGTTTGGGGCCTTCCCACGCTGCGTCTTCCGGTACGCGGTCGCCCCTCAAGAAGCTTTTTGCCCCAACTGCCATCGGTTCTACGAGCAATGTCCCCGCCCACTGCTACTGAAGTTTGGTGACTGTCTGAGCTATATCTACAAACTTGATTGTTTTGCGTCACTATTTCGAATTAAATCCCGCAAGAAAACTCGGGAGTACAGCTCGCTCCATTGCTCTTCAAGTAACTTTGTGGTATAAATACTAGGTTACAAATACTAAGTACATTTTTTTGTAAACTCTACTAACCGCAAAGTCTCTGTATTACGGTGTAAGGTGATAAAATTATCATCAATATGATTTTTCTATCAAAACAATAATTGGTTTGCTGTTGTTTAAACCTAACATAACACTGTGCCTAACATGAAAAATTTGGTTTTAGTGAAAAAAATGCCGAAGAATGACAATTATAAATTGGAGCATCATGCTTTCGTTGTTTAAATTAAATGCTTAAGCAGTGTAGTAAATTTCGAGGACCGAGGCCACGGTCATCTTTATTTATTACTCATCAGTTTATGACTCATTTTCAGTTATCTACTATTACTACTACTTACTAATTTCCACGAATATGTTAATTCTTTTCTTATCGGATTGTGTGGCGGAACCAAGGAACACCAGTAGTTAAAAACATGCCACATTCACGCATTTCACAAACGCCGTAAGTGATAACAAAAATACAATACCTATAAATTTGTAAAACATGTAATGATTCATTATTTTTAATGTGGAAACACCAAATACAACAATTATACTACAGAAGACCCTTTGATTGTTTTCTTATGCTTTGTGTGTCAATAAAGTTTTATTTATTTAAACTTTATTGCACAAAACTAAAGTCAGTACAAATGGCGAACTTAAGGTCAAATCGCATTCTCTAGTCAACCAAGGGTCAAAACAGATACTACAAGTGGTAGCAGAGAAAAAATTTAATCGTTCTGTTTTATTTGTTATCTGATACTCTAAATATGCTAATTTATACAACTGTTAAATAACATACTTAAGGCGGTGAATGTTTCGTGAATGTCCCAGATTGCAGGCGTTATGTGCCATAAATATGCGATCTGGGGTTTTACGGATTACCGCCCGTGGTTTGTCTAAAGTTTTTCGTCTTGCCTTGCCCAGGAAGTGAGATTTCCTTCCGCGCAACGGGCACCATTAGGGGCATCCAGTTTTTGACTGTTTTTGTAATACTAAATGTTATATTCCATAGGCGAGGAGGAAGAGGCGGCGGCGTCGCCGGCCGGCAGCGACCGCGAGGACAGTCGCGACGAGCCGCCCGGCAAGAAGCGACGCTCCTAAACCAAATGCTACAATAAACGCATTTTTGTATAATAATACCTTGTTTCTATGTACTGGTAGCCGTACTTCGGAACGCGCCGAGAGCATAGAGTAAGGCGAGAGTACGCTAGCAACACTGCCCTCTGTCATTGAGGGAGATTCCTGCCAAGATGGCTACGGAGAGCGTAATTATGTTAGATCAATATTTTCTTGTGAATCAATATTATGTGGAATATGTTAGTATCCAAGTAGTTATTTAATGATTAAGATTTTCATTCCACAACATATGGTAGTAATATAGGAAAAATAGCTCAATGTGTCATTAAATAAAGACAAAAAAATCCAAATAAAATGATTTTGAAATATTAGACTACAAAGGTACATAGATTTGGCGACTTAATGAAATCTAAAAGTTTTCAGAATCCTAACAATCTTTCACAAGCACGTAAACGTAACGGAAGGGTTTCGATGGCAAAATCCCTTCAGACAATTTTTAAAATTTATTACCTGGAGTTCAGAGCCTTACAGCAGGGACTATCAAAAAAAATGTAGCGGTGTTCCAAAAATTGTACCGAGCAGGTTAAGTACTAATAGATACCATTTGCTAATAAATGATTCACCCAAACCTACAAATTATTTCATCATCTTCAACTGCATTATGACAAATCTTATCTAGGAATTAATTGAAGTGTAGTGACTAAACGTTCCAGGAATCTCCTTTGTCGTGCGGTCTGAGCCCGCGGTACGGGGAACTCGGGGGAAGGCGAGCCTTGCTTTCTAGTTCCGCGTATAGTGCGTACCTACTTGTGAGCTCCAGCTGTGTTGAATCATCAAGCAGGCTTTGATTAAGTACTTATCACATTAATATTTATAAAGGCGAAAGTTTGTGTGTCTTTGTGTATGTTTGTTACTTCTTCACGCTCAAACGGCTTATAACAAACGGCTTTAACATAAACTTACGCATTTATAATATTAGTCTGATGACACGCCCAGGGTGCCGGCGCGGCTAAGGTAGTAATTAAGTTTTTTTAATTCCTCACAGTCGAAGTGTAAAATTAACACGTGGACGTGGCTTAAAGCCATTGTGACTTGTGACTCGTCCAAATAATCACTTCGGTTCACAATGCCTTAATTTAACCCCTTGTCAAACAACTTAGTAGTACATATTTCCCCATATACGAAATGAAAAGTAGTGTTCAATTCGTAATAAAATCCACCAATGTCACTCTAAATAAATATTGGCGCCATTACTACGGTCGAACGCCGGTATTTCGGCGTTCGACCGAGTCTTTCTCGAGTGAAACTGATCCTTTTGATCTCTTGTCTGATAATCTATAAATTGTCGATCTAGCTATAAGCGCCTACATAATATCTACATGCAAAATGGGCTAACGATGACAGTGTTCAAAAAAATGCATAAAACGAGACAATCTTTTAAACAACTTTAAAGATTAGATTAATCGTATTTTTGTTCGTTGCGAGGTATCCTGAAACAATCTTAAAATATATTATGATAATATAAAGATGTCTTGAGAAAGGAGGTTTTCAAAAAATACCTAAGTCCTCTAGGTACGTTTATATTTGTATGGCAATTGGCAGGGCAGGATGGATGACCTTTCTCTTTGACACACTACATACAAGAATAAAAATATCTATTTTATACTCAATATATTTATTCCTACCTATTAAAAATGAGTTTTTGAAAAGTAGGTGGGTAATAAAAGGTGAATAAGGGAATTTCAATAATATTCCAAATAAATGATTACAAAGGGTTCGCAATTTTTTTATGCGATTACAGCGAAGCATATGGATTTTGGGTAGTTAGCGATTATGCACGTGTTTAGCGCGCAGGTGTGGAGTGGCGTGGTGACCATATAGGGCGATTCCTACCGGCTTGCCCACTTTTGAGTTTTAGCGCTTTTATCTATTGCTCTTAGCTAAAGTAAGCAATTTCTGCTCCGGCTTGCCAAGGGAGTTTTTTAACGCCACGCTTGGTGGAGCAGCTTTGTGTAGAATAGCATCGAGATCACAACGTCCTATCAGTCCATAAGCTTCCAAACTAGCAAATTAATTATCCAAACTGAAATCTTTTTAACGACGAAGCGACAATAATTAAAATTTGTTTGCAAACTAATCAAACTATGCTAACTAGTTATGTTATATCCCTTGTTATTCGTATCATCCGTTACGACGCGTTTGGCTCGGTTTGTAGACACCTGCCTACTGAGCCGGCGGTCCCGGGTTTGAATCCCGGCCGGGGCAAATATTTGTGTGATGAACTCGAATATTTGTGCTTGGGTCATGGTTGTTCTATGTATTTAAGTATATAACCATGTATATCGTCGTCTAGTACCCATAACACAAGCCTTCTTGAGCTTAATTTGGGACTAGATCGATTTGTGTGAGGTTGTCCGATATTTATTTATTTATTTTTTATTTAACATACCAGAAATGTCACCGCAAAGTCTAATTAAGCCTCAGCTTCCCAACAAGCAGATTAATTACACAATTACCTAACAACCATCGCAGTTCCGATAACAGCTCTAAATCCAATCTATACATCCCATTCAAACATCACATCTTTGAAACACGAATCTGTGATTATGTAACAAGATAGCTTTTGCATTGTTGCGGTAGTGTGTTGTGATGTTTCGGAGCTGGGCGGTGCAAATTGCGAGCTAATGAATAGGTATCGGTCCGTACGCGAACGCATCGAATTTGAATTTGTTCCACGAAGTCTCGTTTCGGCGAACACGTCTGTTTGGTATTCGCGCCGAATTACGGCGATTCGATGGAAAATATTAGCCGCGATTGATTAATTCAAATAATAAAACAGTTTATTTAATTCATACATGTTAGGCTCGTACGTTATTACAACAGGTCAAATATAATACAGGTGCCTATGTAGGTTTTTTAAATGTTTGTTATCTCTCAGAAGCCCGTCATTTATGGACCGATTTCAAACCTAAGATGATGTGATAGCGAAATGGCTAAGATGTGTGGTGTAACGTGGTAACGTGTCGACGGTTCATTCTGAAACCCTGAAGCCGGATTAAATATCATTCTTGCATATTAAAAAAAACTTATAAATCACGTCTATGTCCCACTGATGATACTATCCCAGCACTTTAAACGTTAAAGTCGTCGTGACAGCTAGTTAGTCAGCCAATTATTATTGAAATATCAAAGTTTGATATATAAAAGTATTTTCAAAGGAATATTTGGCCAACTGATCTCTGGAACCAGAATTAGTTCTTGCAATAGGATACGGCTTGAATGGCACTCATGTCTGTAGCGGCACGGCGCTTCGGGGAACAGCGGCTGCGCCTGCGCGGGATCGCGGGAATACGAGGACGTTCGTATTTCCAATAACCGGAGATTCTATTTAATTAGTTACTGGAATACTTGATGTAAGGTAAGTGTATGTCAATGTTCAAGAAAGTCTACGTAGCGACGGCAACAGGAGCGCATTTATTAAAGCAGAGAGCACAGACATCGAAATAAGTATTTAAAAATAAATGATTCTATCTTAACCAGGTCTTAACGACCTCAAAAACGAACTTTTTCTAAAATACATTTGTTGGCTATAGGTACGTTACCTACACCATTTCTTACCAAGCCAATAAATCAAAAATTCTAAGTCGTAAATCAGAATTAAAGTAGCGGTGACAAAAAAAGTCACCATCTATTATTTGTTTATTTACAGTAACAGTAGCATAAGGCATACAGCGCTACCAAATTATCTTCTCAGGTGGATAAATGAAGAACTAACTGCTCTGTATGCATACCTACCTATCTTAGCTCTGCTGAGAAGCAAAACTTTAAGCATGAGAGACCTACTTGGAACAAAGCCCTCAGCTTCAATTCAGTGTCAAGATAAGAGATTTTAAGAGTAATTGTTTTTTATTTTTGGATATGCCTGACCTGAGTGTGCATAGATGCTAGCGACACTGCCGACTGACAATATAAGTTTGTGGTGTAGTAGTTTTTGTTAGAGTTGACGCAGGTTGCGTGTGACAGCCGCCAGCTGTAGTTCTCCGAATAGGGGAGGATTGCTCAATTTATCATTATCAATACGTCTGTGCGAATGATGGATGTGCGCTAAACTTAGATATGATTATTATGCGTTAACAATTTCACACCAGAAGTTATTTACGATTTCCAAAAAAATATACATATTGCTCCAAAACTTAGCGAAATTTAACAGGTACTAAATCTATAATAGTAATGTTACATAGGTATATGTATTTATAATATAATAAGTCGGACGATATGTGCCTATAAAAAAAGGTACAATATTAACGTCGACTCGTCATTAGAGATTAGAGTTTTTGTCCAAAATGTTTACATTTATCTGGGAGAAATAACGAAATCGGTTCACAAAAGTCAAATAAATGTAATCCCACTATTATAAAAGTGAAAGTTTGTGTGTGTGTTACTTGTTCACGCTGAAATGGTTAGACGGAAGATAAAATTTAGTGCGTTTTGAGACCTGAAAGGCCTCAAAGATTCTTAAGGTTTTTTTTCTCTCACCAAAAGTCAGAACCAAGGGCGACGCTAAGGGTATTTTAAGCATTTACTGACGAATGTAGAGCACATAAAAAAAATGCCTAGTCCGAGTATAGGCGAAGTTATGGAGGATTTAAACACCTATTGAAATTCGAGGTCGATTAGGCCTCACCCGCACTGAAAAAGAGCTTAGGTTTTGGCTGATTCGATCTCAACCGCACCAGTTGAAAGTTTCTCAAGATTTGTTCCGCAGTGAGCGTCTGGGAGAAATAACGAAATCGGTTCACAAAAGACATAAATGTAATCCCACTATTATTAGAGTGAAAGTTTGTGTGTGTGTGTTACTTGTTCACGCTGAAATAGTTAGACAGATTTTACTCTGTATTCCGGAAAAAAGCAAGGTGCCTACAGGAAAATGTACCTCAACGAGAGCAAAATCGCGGGCAAAAAGTTAGCGGAACATAAATAAAGAATCGCATACTCTTATTTTTTTGGAGCAGTCAAAAGTATCCTGATTCGAAGAATTCATTCCGTTGTGTTTCTAGTTAGCGAAACAATAGGTAACTCGTTATACGGTTGATTGACTTTTCAATTTTCTAATATACCTATTGGCGTTTTGGCAATATAATAGGCGAACGTAGTAACAAACTGAAACGTGAGCGAATTTCCTTTCGTAGGTAACTAAGTAATACTAGTTAGTAGGTATAGGTATTGTATGTAGGTATGCACCGTCAGTAAATAAGAGCTTTGTAAAATGGATTAATCACATTCCTCAGACTTCTTTTTGGCTTCACAAGGGCGCAGCCTAAATGATTAATTTTTTCTGCTTCGCTTCTGTGGACAGACAGCCTAACTGCCCGTCTAGCACAACTATGGTTTAGCGACGCATGTCGCGCGACACAGCGTCATCCGTCACTCTTACACGATACTGTGTAGAAAGGTATAGGTAGCATATCTCGCGCGAGAAAGAGTCGCGTGTCAAAGTTGTGCTAAAGGTGCAGGCAGCAGCAAAAGTTGCTTCACAGAATAACATACTCGCAATGTGTTCTTTATGTACAGTCAACCGATTTGATTTCTAGGCCACTATAGAACCTTGTCACAATGACAATGATATGAGATTTCAAGCGCCTTTCATATTGACGTTCACTGTGACAAGGTACGAATGGCCTAGGAATCAAATTGGTTGACTGTACAAGAGGTGATATTCCCTTGTTAATAAAGTCTTAACTGTACTTCAAATACACTTACTACTACTAGCTACAAAAACAAGGTTGGCTCAGACGGAACATCTCACACCGCGCTAAATAACGCTCTTCTTGGAATCATGACTTCGACACAGAAAGTTGTTTTAGAACAGTGTTATTAAAAGTGTTGAGTTGTTTTGCTCTGAACACAAACAAAATATTTACTTAAACATGAAATATGCTCTGTAGAGTTGAGCAACTTAGCTTAGCTTTCCAATATACCCTTACCACAGTACATATATACGCTAAAGCAGTATGGAAACTACGCCCTTTTTTAGAAATAAATACCTACGCGCCAATCGAGCGCTTAGGGTTGTCCTCTTAATTAATGTAAGCAACAATAAAACAGAATTATGGCGATAGTAACGTACCAATTGACAATAATCTTAGGATAGTGAAAGTGGTAATAACTCTTCTTTGTAACCTGACTCAGGGTTCTCAAGCGGCTAAGATAATTGGCAATCCTCCGGCTCATTGAACCTTGAGCGGGAATCACATCAAAGCAACAGCCCCACTTCATCGCTACAAGTACAGTCGGCCTCGAGAGTGGCTAGACGACGTGATTAGGGTTGCCCAATTAAAGATAGCAATTTTTGACCTCTCTTATTTACAAATGTTTTTTTTTTATGTAGTTTCGACTGAAACGATTTGGTTTTTTTTTTGTTTGAGAGTATATTTTCTAGTTGGCCCCATTGTCATAAAGAGGACGCAGATTTATTAAAGAAGGATTATCTGTAGAAAAAGACGCTCTTGAGAATAAGATCAACATTTAACCGCCTTTTTTATGATCTGCAAAATCTATGTGAACTATGCGGAAAAAATATAAATAACTAGGATAAAGCATGAATACAAAGATAAACTAGGATAAAGTTAAATAAGTAGGTACGAACACCTTCACACGGCAGCATAAGATAGATTGAGACTAGAAATTAAAAATGTCAGAAAAATTGCAAATGCAAATACTTATGTAAAAGGTTATTGTGACTTAATTAAAGGCTAGGTAAGGTATCTTTAAAACAATTCGTAATATATATATGTGCTAAAAAAACAAACACCACCAGGACTAGCAGCTTGCGCCAGAACAACCTAGCAGTGGCACCACAGTCGTACCTATATAATAAGTTTAATAAGTAATAAATACCTATTTGTGTGATTAGTCTAGTATTTTCTTATTTTAGGTATTTATGTAACCAATACATATTACACATTAAAACATGATATATTAAAAGTTTGTATTCAAGATATACACAAAAGATATCACATAAAAACCGGCCAAGAGCATGTCGGGCCACACTCAGTGTAGGGTTCCGTAGTTGCCCATCTTTCAAAATAGACGAAAATTACGAGAAAGATTTAAATTACGAGAAAGATTTCAAGCTCTATAAAAAGGTCGTAAACGCCAGAGTAACAGTAATTACTTATTACCTTCTGGAAGTTATCTATTATACGCGCCAGATTGAGCGAAATGTTTTAATACAGTATGGCACTTAACTAATATGTATAACGTTCAAAGTATAAGGACACCGCGCGGCACATACGTCATTTAAAAAAAATATGATTTTTTGTGATAACTCAAAAACGGCTCGACCGATTTTATTCAATATAGTTTTCATTGAAAGTGTATAAGGCCTCATTTTCATGAATTTTTCCATAATTTTTTGACTCGTGGTTGAAAAGTTAGAGGGGGGGGAACGCTATTTTTTTATTTTTGGAGCTAATATTTACAAAACTGCTGACTTTATCAAAAAATAATGTTCGGAGACCCCTATTATTTTTAAAAGACATAATTCAACGACACCACGCACACTAGTGTTGGAACGAAAAAAAAAATCACCCCCACTTTAGGTGTACGGGAGGTACCCGAAAATAAGTTTTTTTGTAGTTTTTATTTTACCGTTCTGTCGGCGTGATACATACACATACTCATACCAAATTTCAGCTTTCTAGTACTAATGATCACGGAGCTAAGCCGCGGACGGACAGACAGACAGACGGACATGGCGAAACTATAAGGGTGCCTAGTTGACTACGGAACCCTAACAATGTTTTTAAGGAAAATAAATACTATCCGATAACTTGGTTAGCTACGAAGAATTGTTTTTCCAAGTGGAAAATTTGTTATCAACTGTGGTTATCTATCTATGAAGGAAAATAAATATCTAGTTATTTTGAAGCTGACGGTACTCACCTAACGGGAATATCATTCAATCAGCAACGAGTTAGCTAACTACAAAGTGTTTGGAGGGAGCCTCTAGAGAAATCTAGCTTTGATCCAGCGGGATTAAGTATACGTTCGACTTTTCCACTTCCACTGAAAATATAAAGGAGCACACACACACGCATACATGAGGTACACAGAACAAACAAACATTACGTCCACATTCCGTTGTCGGTTAGCAAAGTCAGATGAACAATGTCTCTAGTGGAGCCAACAATATGAAAAAAATTTAAAATAAATAATATGACCTTTTTCAACGAATACAAAAAAACCTAACATATATTATAAAAAATTCAATGATAATTGTAAAATGTGTTCTAATTCTGTAATAACATTGATGAGTTCTGCAACTTTATAATAATGAAATGATAATTGTAAAATGTGTTCTAATATAAATGGCATTAGTAGGTACCTGTTCAAAGTCTTTTATAACATTGATGAGTTTTGCAACTTTCAGAGATGACAGGACTGCACGACCAGCGGCGCGGCGAGCGGTTGAGCGAGAGATCCTAGCGCGGCGGTCATAATCAATAAGAGTGAGCGAGACACATAGCCGCTTGCCGGTAAGACCGAGTTCGTGGCGTCACCCATAATGAAATAATATAATAATCTAATTGTGTGTGTTCTAATATAAATGAGTACCTATTTACATGCAAACCGTTCCAGATACTGGAACAAATAACTTGTCTTCCTCGGATTATCAATAGGTAAACAAGATAATCCGAGGATTTCTTGTGAACAATTCCCGGTCTCGCCGTATTTCATTAAAGCGAACAACGTGCAACGTCGTTAAATAATTATGTTGAAGCTTTGATATTTCATTAATTTACCTATCTAGGAATTTTGTCACTAACCTTGTAATGTTACAATGTATTTAAGAAATTATAGTTAAAATCAAGTAACACGGAGTGTAATAACAATCCCACCAAAAACATTCTGTAAAAAACTAGCCAAGTCTCGATGGAGCCGCTTGTTTATCTCTAAAAAGTAATGAAATCTAGACAAAGTCGCACCAAGTCTAAGGTTCCTTACTGCGATTTCTTTATTATTATAGTTAATGTTGTGTGACTAGGCCGTTGAAGGGTACACCAGTATGGGCTATTATCTCGCTTAACAAACATAGGTAGTTACAAAATATATAGTTCATTACGTGTAAACAAAATTGACTTGCAGCGGTTCTGGCGACAGATTGGTGCAATGGTGTCATGGAGCACCTGGTTTTGTACCCTTGTGTACCCTTCAACGGCCAAGTCACACAACATCAACTATAATAATAAAGAAATCGCAGTAAGGAACCTTAGACTTGGTGCGACTTTGTCTAGATTTCATTACTTTTTAGAGATAAACAAGCGGCTCCATCGAGACTTGGCTAGTTTTTTACAGAATGTTTTTGGTGGGATTTTACTTCTTTTTGTAGAAACGTGGGCATATTGTTTTATAACAACCTGCTAATTCACTTTAGCAAACCTCACGAAATAATAAGCGAAATCAACGAAATGCAAATAATCCCTCCTAATCCCTAGCAAACGTTTCCAAGCGCAGTAGAAGAATGTCGTAAACGACTGTAACGCGGCCGGTTGCCACTTCGCCATATAAGATTATCGGAAAAACAAACGACGGCGCGTTTTAAAATACAGTCAGCGCCATCTAGCGACGTGTGCGGGTATCACCGCCACTCTTAGTCCAATGCATTATATTTAGACCAAATTTTGAGCGAAATTAATATTTTGGTGTAATTTGTTTATTTAATTTGTGTGATGTTCGAGTAGAATAAAGTTAATCGTTCGACTATTTCTTCTTGTAAACTTGTGAGTATAAGTATAAAAGCCAGTCTAGTCTTGTCCAGAGTTTTCCTTTTATTTTATTTATATGCGTATTAAAAGCAGAAGGGGAGGCATTCGCCCAGCGGGTACGTATTACAATGCTGAAGTTCAAAATACCGAATATCATAAGACCTATGGACGGAAGGCCGAATATTAAAATGTCGAATGTTTATTTGACCGAAAGTTTAAAATCCCGAAAGAACGTTTGATGGAAAGGATGAAATACCGAATATTATAATCCCGAAGACTGTAATCCCGAAGAATGTAATCCCGAAGACTGTAATCCCGAAGACTATGATCCTGCCTGAAGGTTGTAATCCGGAATATTATTTAAACTCTCGAAAATTATCTCGTATTTCTGTAGTCTTACAGATTCTAATGTTTATTTTATACAAAGAATATTAACCTAAATAACGTAACCTACTTGCCTACTACTATACTTACTATTTATAAGTGCAGGATGTGCAGCCCCTCCGCCCTAGTACGTTAGTACTCTTTATTATACTGTGGCCCTAGCGTAAGAAAGTGCGGGCATCAAGCGAGGCGCAGCGCTGAGGCTGGTCGCCGAAGGTGACTAAAAAGCCGAAGCTGATGCGGAGGCGAGCGTAGGTGCCGCACTTTCTTACGCTAGGGCGGAGGGGCTGAACATCCCGCAGCACCGGAGCAGATCGGTTCCACGGAAAAGTCAGATTAGTTTAGTGTCCAGACACTTTTAAAGTGCTCATTGACTTTCAGGATTATAAAATTTCGATATTTTTGCAATGACAGTCGATTTTTTTATGTACCAATAGTAGAAGGGGGCATTACCATATCTCTAATACAGCTGAGACCAGCTGAGGGTTCTTCATCAAATAAATAATAAATAAATAAATATCGGACAACCTCACATAAATCGATCTAGTCCCAAATTAAGCTCTAGAAAGCTTGTGTTATGGGTACTAGACGACGATATACATACTTATATAGATAAATATATACTTAAATACATAGAACAACCATGACCCAAGCACAAATATTCGAGTTCATCACACAAATATTTGCCCTGGCCGGGACTCGAACCCGGGACCGCCGGCTCAGTAGGCAGGTGTTTACAAACCGAGCCAAACGCGTCGTCAAAATACTTCAGACCTTGGATTTTTGACATCAAATGAAGCGGCCCACCAAGTTGAATATTAAAATACTTAAACGGGTTTACTCACGTCGTAGAAATCGAATAACACTCGACATGTTTCGAATCGGTACGCGATACATCATCAGGAGAGACGATCAGTCACGACGGCGGCCAACCGAACTCATAAAATTGAATATTTTTTGTAAAGGCGGTATGTCGATCTCTAATAGTTTGGTTGGGCTCTTGTGTTTTCTAATCAGAGTACTCCAGATCTTCGATTATCCTAGTTTTTAGGGTTCCGTACTCAAAGGGTAAAAACCAGACCCTATTACTGAGACTTCGCTGTCCGTCCGTCCGTCTGTCACCAGGCTGTATATCACGAACGGTGATAGCTAGACAGTTGAAATTTTCACAGATGATCTATTTCTATTGCCGCTATAACAACAAATACTACAAATAAAATAAAATAAATATTTAAGGGCTCCCATACAACAAACTTGTTTTATGGTACGGAACCCTTCATGCGCGAGTCGGACTCGCACTTGGCCAATTTTTATAGTTTTCGCTTTATGTGGCCATTAAACCCTAACTCTGTACCAAATTTCAGCTCTCTGAATTTATGGGAAGTACTAGTTCTTTAATGATGATCATGAGTGAGTGAGTGAATGAGTGAGTGTCGTAAATGCGAAACTTTGCTTTCGCTTAACTTCGGAACTAAATGACCTACAGACTTGAAATTTTGGATTTTAAGTATGTAATTATAGCTTACTGGATGACGAAAATTTCTGCGTTCTGGTCTTATCCAGAGGTGCTCAAATAGGGGCCTGAAAATGCGGCGAAATGGTTCCAGTAAAGGATGGACTTGTGCAGAGATGGATCAGTATCTGATAATTTGCGTTTATAGACCGCCATCAGGTGATTTAACTTATTTTATTAGTATAATGGAAAATACACTTCGTAAAGCAGTAAAGACTGAAAAAGCAATAGTGGTTTGCGGTGACTTCAACATTGACATTTTGTCAAAATCTGTTGAAAAAGATAAGTTGGTCACTTTATTCCAATCATTCAATTTACATTACATTTTTGAAGTACCTACTAGGGTCACTCCCACCTCTTCCACTTGCATAGATAACATCTGGCTAAACTGTTGTCATCTGGGTGGAAGCGTAGTGAATGGAGTTCGTTCGGATCATAAAGCTCAGGTGATTATGCTGCCTTGCGAAATTAAACATTCTGATCGCGCCATAGAAATAAGACCTCTGAGTAAACATAGACTAGAATTATTAAAGTCAAAACTGCTAGTCGCCATGACAGATACTCATTCGGAATCAAGTGATCCGAACGGCCTATTTGAAGCGCTCCTGAATACTGTATGTAGAGAATTTAATGAAGCTTGTGGTAAAAAGCGTATTAAAGTTAATAGCAAAATGTCGTTTAATGAGTGGGCAACTACTGGAATCCGGAAAAGCAGAGATAAATTATATCAACTTTATGATTTGAAATCCTGCACCACTGATGAACGCTTTCATCAGTATGTTAGGGATTATTCCAAATTGTTTAAAATTGTATGCACGAAAGCAAAAGCAGCACACTTAAATAATAAAATAAAATCTTCAGATAATAAGGCTAAGACAGTCTGGAAAATAATAAACACAGAGACAGGTCGGAAAAACTTGAGCAAATCCACCATTTCCTTGAAGATAGAGGATAAATTAATAACTGATTCAAGAAGTGTAGCCAACGAATTTAATAATTTCTTTTCCAAAATCCCCATAGAAACAACAAAAAGTTTGGCATCCTCTGTTAGAAAAGCTGAATCCCTCCTTAAGGAGAATGTAAACTTAGATAATGTTTGCACGTTCAAGTTTCATCACATTTCTCCGTCGGATGTACTGAGGTCCCTGAAACTGATAAAAATAAAGAGCACGGAGGACTTATGGGGCGTATCAGTCAAGGTGCTGGAATCAATTCTTGAAGTAGTTGCTCCCTCCTTAGCTCTTATTTTTAATAGTTGTATAGACAATGGCATTTTTCCAGATTTAATGAAATGTAGTAAAGTAGTTCCAATCTTTAAGTCAGGCCATAGGGATAATCCTTCAGATTATCGTCCAGTTTCTATCCTACCTGCGTTTAGCAAAATATTCGAAAAAATAATGCTAATGCAACTGATTTCTCACTTTAATTCGCATTGTATTTTACACCCACAACAGTTCGGTTTTACAAAAGGAAGGTCTACGGCTCATGCCGGTGTAAGCCTGATTAAATTTATTTTACAGGCTTGGGAAGAGTCACAGGACGCCATTGGAATTTTCTGTGACCTTTCCAAGGCTTTTGATTGTGTAGATCATGATACCTTAATTTGTAAACTAAATTTTTATGGCATCAGTGGTCATGCATTGGATCTCATCAAGTCATATTTAACGAACAGAAATCAAAAGGTAGCGATAAATGGAGCCATTTCTTCAGAGACAGTGGTAGAGATGGGAGTGCCCCAAGGATCTATTCTAGGCCCATTCTTGTTTCTTGTTTATGTAAATGATCTTCCGTATATGGTAAATCGAAGATCAGGCATTGTCATGTTCGCTGATGACACTTCGTTACTGTTCAAGGTTAATAGGAAGGATACTGAGCTCACTGAACCAAATATTACCCTCTCCATGATATCTGACTGGTTTGCTGCTAATAACTTAGTGTTGAATCCAAAAAAAACTAAATGTATAAAATTCTCACTAGTGAATTCATCAGATACAAGCTTAATCTCGAACATAAAACTTAATGGTGAAACCCTAGAATTTGTAAAAGAAACTGTATTTTTAGGTATTACATTAGACTCAAAATTGCAGTGGGGTTCCCACATAACAGCAGTAGGAAATAGGTTGAGCTCCGCTGCTTTTGCAGTCAGGAAGATAAGGCAGCTTACCAATATAGAGACGGCACGGTTAGTTTACTTCGCATACTTCAGTAGTATTGTTACTTATGGTCTTATTTTGTGGGGATCAGCCGCGGATATTGAAACAATTTTTATTTTGCAAAAAAGGGCTATCAGAGCAATTTATAATCTAGGGCCGCGTGAGTCATTGAGAGAACTGTTTAAGGAAATAGATATTCTAACACTGCCGTCGCTATACGTATATGAAATAATAATGTTTGTTAGGAAGAATTTATACTATTTCCCAACAAACACAGATAAGCCAAAAATTACCAGAAATACAGGGAAGCTCAAAGTAACTTATTACAGACTAGCAAAAGCAAAGAAGTCGTTCTTGGGAAATTGTATAAAATTCTACAATAAAATTCCAAAACAGATTACTGAACTTACCGATCGTCAATTTAAATTAGTGGTGAAACAAAAACTCAAATCAAAAGCTTATTATAAGGTAAGTGATTATATCATGGATAGGGATGTTTTTCAGTGATAACATCCTGCACGAGTAATCTATCGCATCCAGAAAACACAAAATATACGTAGCTAACTGTAAAAAATAATTTAATTTTATGTATAAAATATACTTACTGTTTTGAAAAACAGCTGACATTCATAAGTGCATTGTAATTATGCCTAAATTGAAGAATAAACTACTTTGACTTTGACTTTGACTTTGATGGTATGTACGGCAGTGTTTGCTTCGCGCTCGACTTGGCGGGGGCACTGCCGTGCCCCCCGATAATAGAAGATTTTAAACGATCTTAATTCTTAAAGTAGGTAATACATTTTTAGTTACAGCAAAAAGGGTTTTCTTGAATTTCGTATCTGAATACGTAAATAGGAAAAATAGGAATAAGTAGGTAGGTACCACGTAGGTACTTACGTAGTTGTGTATGTTTACATTTGTATAATAAACGCGAGCGGGTAAAAATGGATTGCTAAAATCGAACGTGTCTATTCGCATCACAGTCTAGCAGATATTTGCGTGGGTGTTTCACACACGCCACCATCATCACACATCATCTAAAGCCAACATTTAAAATACGCGAGCGGGAATCGAACCCGCATCTTCAACGGATCTCAGGGCCAAGACGGTCACCTTGACCACTGGGCTATTGATGTTCGGTTTAGGGGACCTTAGAGGGGTTTCGTAGCGATTGCAAGATTTTAGTTCCGTAACGATCTCCCGTGTTATCCCTGACGTCTAGCATAGCATAGGTACCTGTCACACGCGACTTTACGTGCGATAAATACTACTTGTTACTTTTCTTTCAATAGCGTGTGAGCAAGACAGGTGACACTGAGTCACGCGCCAAACGAAGTCGCGGTAAGATATGCTAGACCTGCACCTCCAGCACAACTGTGACATGCGACTCTCTCTCGCGCGCGAGATATTACTTATCTCTTTCTTCGCAGTACTGTGAGAGAGGGACGGGCGATGCTATGTCGCGCGACAAGAGTCACGAAGCGTAGTTGTTCTAGGTCTGCTGCTGGAGAGCTGTTGGAGACTCGGGATCGAGTTCCGCTCGAATTATAAACTAAGTACCTATAAATTTAAGCTTTAGTAAAAACATTAGAATTTCGCTAGCAGAATAAGTTTATATGCTTGAACGTACTGTATAAGTAATGCCTATACAGTAGGGCGTACAGTACCGAGAAATTTTTAAACGGGAGAATTTCCGGAACTTCCATATTGAAATTCCCGGTACTCCAAGCCGTACCATAGTCAGAGAGCTTTAGCGGAATTCACATTTTCACAATATGCCATTGCCGCGCTATGTTACGTGTGTCCTTTACATATAACCACGTGAAGTAGTCGTGCATGTTTTATATCCCAGGTCAAAATAAACTGGTTTGTCAAGCAAAGACGAAGCAAAGGGTGAGATCTATGATTAGGAATATTTTATAAGTGTCTAGGGGTCATATAAAAGCGGCAGCGTACAGCACGATCATACATTTCCCGCGTTGCACGTTTTTCTTTACCATAGTCAGAAAAAAGTATCCTATAACCTTATGGTCGTTGGATGACCTGCTACCTATCTACGCATTTGGCACAAATTCTTCCAGCCGATTAGACGTGACGACAGGACATAGAATTTATCATCAACAGATGGCGCTGAAATGCTGGTGGCGAGCGCCTATACAAACCTGTGTATCTCCACAAAATAGATAATAATTTAATAATACAATACAAGTAGTACCGTGCTGTTATGTTATACCCTAGCTCCAATCTTGTATGTGTGCGAGGGAATATGACTAGCGAACAGCATTGCGACTGCATCGCTGATTCTGAATCGCTGAAAAAGTCGTCGTAATGCCGTAACCGTAAGTTGTCCAACATCTCAGACTGGTAAAATACCTAATCAAAATATCACACGAAGCCGCAAGCTCCATTATAAAGTAGGTACTTATATAAATAAACAGTCATTTAATTGGTTGGTTTTCTCGGTATTTCAGCAGAAAACAATAAAGAGCACGTGAATTAAGCGCTAGATATTCAAGGGCGAATGAAAGATGCTTGTAACACACAAATAGAAATACTCGGAAATTTCATTAGGTTGTTTGTATCGTTATTTTGATCGTTACCTTGGCCGCGGGACAACTGCTGCGTAATTACACGGCATACAGGGTGACATCAGAGTTCGTGTCCGGAAATGACAAGGCATTATGAAGAACAAGGTGTTTTTCCAGATAGATTAAAGAAAACTATCGTCAAGCCCTTACACAAAAAAAGTAATAAAGAGGAAATTGGAAACTATCGACCAATAGCACTTCTTTCCATATTTTCAAAGATCTTTGAAAGGGCGATGCACACTAGAATAACTAAATTCTGTAATAAATTTAACATTATAAATAAAAATCAAAACGGTTTTCAAAAGGGCAAGTCAACTTCACTTGCAGCGTTTAATTTAATTAAAAATATTACCGAAGAGATGGATAAAAAAAAACCTGTTGTTAGTATTTTCTTTGATATGAGCAAAGCTTTTGACTTTGTCTCTCATATGCGGCTTTTACGGAAATGTGAATTGTACGGTCTCCGAGGGCCAGCTTTGAGCTGGATAACTAGTTACCTAACAAATAGATTACAATATGTAGAAGTAGAAAACATATCAGATGAAAACAATATTTGCTATTCTAGATCTTTTGATAAACAAATTAACGCCGGTGTGCCACAGGGGAGCGTTTTGGGGCCGCTTTTGTTTTTATTGTATATAAACGACTTGCCTATGGCCACTAAACATGAATGCATACTTTTTGCCGACGACGTATCAATAGTGATAACCTGTGATCAAATTCAGACATACAATAATGAAGTAAATAATACAGTTAAAGACATTTTAATATTTTTAATGTGGATGGAGATGAACAATTTACAAGCAAACCTAGAAAAAACTAAATATATTAATTTTTATAACCGAAAGAAATTTGTTGACATAAATATTGAATATAATGGAGAGCCAATAATCGAAGTTGATCAAATTACATTCTTGGGAATAATATTAGATAGACATTGTAACTGGAAGCCAAAATAGAAAAAAAATGTTCCCAAATAAATCGCTTTGCATATGCTCTACGTAGACTTGCATCGTTAGTTAACACAGACACAGCACTTACAGCCTATCATGGTTATGTAGCATCGGTACTTAGATACGGTTTACTTCTTTGGGGAAACTCTACCGATGTAAACAGATTATTCGTAAGCCAAAAAAGAAGCCTTCGTGCCATTTGTAATGTAGCTCCTCGAACCTCATGTAAACCTCTTTTCAAGAGCCTCAACTTGCTAACACTACCGTCTCTGTATATTTTGGAAACTTGTAAATTTGTTAAATTACACCCAGAACTATTTACAACACGAAAAGATACATGTAAATTCAACACAAGGTACCCAAACAAACTTGTGTGTACTAATAACTATCACATAAAAATATTTAATAAGTTACCTGTGAATATTCAAGAACTACCTTTTAAAATATTCTTAAAAAAACTGCAATACTGGCTAGTCGAACATACTTTTTATTCTATGCAGGAATATTTTGAGATGTAAGTAAACGGACATACTACAATGACTGAATAATCAAAGTAATATTTATATAGCTCTTAATTAATACTAAATAATTGAATGTAATGTTATAAATAATTTCCGATTGACATATTCATGAATAATTTAATATAATGTGATTAGATAATAAGTAAGACATTTGCATGCCAGATATTTTTGGCGAGATATGTTTACTCTTGTAAAATTTTATACCATCTCATGTCATATCATGTCTCAAGCAAATAAATTTCATTTCATTTCATTTCAATTTCATTTCATTTCAATTTCATATCATTTCATTTCAAGAATTAAAGGGATAATTATTTTGTTGATGTCAAGGATTAGAGCTCGATATTGATAACTAATTTCACTGCCATGGAGCTGAAACGCCGCAGTTACAGGCACTACAGGCAGCGGCAGCGATAAAGTTTCTGAAGTTAGGAAAATAAATATAATAGATAAAAGAATATTGCCTTCGAGGTGGCGGCTGACGTCATAATTTTTTTTAACGATGTAGGCTGACCTTTAAGGAAAATTTGTTGAATTGTGATGAATGTTACTTAGTTCTTAATTTCAGATTGTAAAAAGGAAGCACACATATTTTGTATTCTTGGCTAACCAAACGCCACCCGACAGTACGTCATGTGACACGACAGTGCATTTCAAATGTGTTGACCGTAAATTTAATAAGTCAGTGGTACCACTGGTAGGTACCCTTTGTTTGATAAATCCAAAAAAACTTTCACACCAAAAAGAGTGTCACAAAAACGTTTTTGATTGTCTTATTTTATTTATTTATTTAAACTTTATTGCACAAAACAAGTCAGTACAAATGGCGGACTTAATGCCAAATGGCATTCTCTACCAGTCAACCATAGGGCCAAACAGAGATACTAGAAGTGGGTGCAAATTAGAAATCTGATGGTACAGAGAGGATCTAGAGTACAAGTAAATACAAAATATTGTCTTCTTCGATTTCACCCTGTATATTTCTGTACTGTAACTGTGCACCCGTACTAATATGACTGACAAGATTGACGTCATACGGTTTCGTAGTAAGAAGCGGCGGTGTGAGTTTTTTCGTAGCCAGATTGACTACGGGTTATCGTCATTTCACTACGACAACACATTCACAACGTTAAGCAAAGCTTCTGTACTTAGTAAGTACTACTTACTCGTATATCGCCTGCTAACTACTAAAAGTCATTAGGTAGCAAATAACTACGTAAAACGAAGCTCGTATCTCAGTGTTAATCTACTTACTAGATACGAGGTTTTGAAGAACAGTGACAAAAACTTTAATGAGTTTTGGTTGTACCTGGCGATATGACTCTCGTACGCACTTATATAGCTGCTGCCTTTTATCTGATATTGCCGGTCGGTTTCAAATAGTCCAGCGTCATATTGTTAATAGCAGTAAAAGTGTCCAAATATCGGTAACAGACCTTTATTAGCATAGCAGTGATGAGTTAAGATAATTATGTTCGGCCTCTTTGACTATATGTCGCTGACTGTAGGTACAAGCCTGTCTCAAAGAAGTACCTATTGTTATGTGCTGTGCTGTGCCGTATGTACCTATTGGTAGAGTATAGTAGGTTTAATTAATTTGTTTGTTGATCAATTGATCGGTCACACTTGTTTTCAATTGCCAGGCCAAAGTTCAATAGCATCATTTATATGAAATGATGCTCCGCGATGATTTGCCAAGGTACTATTCACGCAAATGTTCCACACTATATCAGAGGCTATAGGTACATTTGTGGCAATTGTTCAGCATTACAGTAGGTAAGTATGTTCTTGTTGTAGGTAGGTACAACAGCACCTCTAGCCCAACTGTGACACGCGACTGCGTGATAAATATTATCTATCTCTTTCTTTGCAGTACTGTAAGAGAGTGACGGGCGATGCTGTCGCGCGAAGCGTAGTTGTGCTTTGTGCTAGTCGGGCAGGGCTAGCATATCTTGCCGCGATCCGGCTTATCGCACGACTCAGTGTCACCTGTCTTGCTCGCACGGTATTGAAAGGAAAGTGACAAGCTACACTACTCTCGAATTTGTCTGGAGTTGGCCCAGGCGAAGTTGGCCGAAGTGCCCCTCCAAGCTATCATATTCGCCCAACTTGGTCAACTTTGCGAGTAGTGTTGCGCGGTTGCGCCGCAACTCCAGTTACGCCAGACGTGCAGTGCGCATAAAGCATTCTCTTCTCACTCGCAGTTTATCAAAGTTATAGATGCTTTGTCACTTATTTATCGCGTGATAAACGCAACCCTCATAGGAGAGGACTATAGAGACGATTAAGGTATGTACCTTGTATAAAAGTGGTAACTTTTACTAACTAAAGCCACAAAAACGTGAACGTATCCTCTAAAATACGCAAGAAACCCACAGGGCCGAGTTTATTCGCGGAACGCACAAATTACTCGCTCTGACGTAGCGGGAAAGCTGCGTGATTCAGTGCGGGGAAATGAGAACGGAGTTGTTCTCTTTGTTGGGTATTTCGAGAGTATAGGGCCATCAAAAAATGGTACCATTTGTACAAATAAAATAAGTAAAAGGTGCCCGCGAAACTCATAACCCTCTTTCTTGATTCTCCGTAGGCGGGTGAAATTAGGCGGTTCCTCTATAACTATCTGGGGATGCGCAGCTACCAGTACACCACACAAAAATTGTATTTAGCCCAGCCATTTAGTAGTAATGAAAGGACAAAAATTTACTTTTTATGTACCTATATACTAGAAGGTGCCGCAACCACAGAATAGATAATAGTACAAGTACAGAAGGCACACTACTTTGATCTTTACAAAAGCCGCTTTTTTTAGCCGAAAAAATATGATTTATGGCCCTTCTAAAGTCGTCGTCCCCAGCGCAAGCCAAACGGAACGTTAAAGCTGCGTGCCAACGGTAAAAATGAATTGGCTCGCTTGCCGCGTCGCCGAGAGCGAGGGCTGTCAACGACTAAAAATAAAAATGTATTTCCCATTTATTTCTTGCATTCAATATAGAGAGTAATATGTTTATATTCTTCATACATTATACATATTTATTATTTCATTATTTAACTATAAAATAATCAATCACAGAATTTGGACGAATTGAATCCACCACCAGGCCGCAAAACATTTTAGCTTTATTTTTAAACATTTTAATACGTATAATATAATAAAATAATGCAACGAATGCGTTACCTTAACATGCAATTAAATTCTTGAGCTTCATTTTGTTTTTGCTTAGTTGTCCGATATTTATTTATTTGTTCATATATATTCATCACTATACACCTAGTATAAAATTAATTATATAAAACAAAGTCGTTTCCTGCTGTCTGTCTGTCTGCCCCTATGTAGGTATGCTTAGATCTTTAAAAATACGCACGGACGCACCGTGCGAAGCCGGGACGGGTCGCTAGTTACAAATAAAACATGTATAAAGGCGAACTTATCCCTATTAGGGATCTCTTCCAATACATTTCTTTTAACTCTTTATCATTGGCGTATCTAACATTATTTTTCAGGGGGGGGCCTGGGGGTGGGCCTGGCCATGACCTATGAGATGAAAGCATGAATTTCTATCGGTAACCCAAAATCCTGGGGTGGGCACTAGACCATACTGGGGTGGGCACGGCCCACCCGGCCACCCCCCTATATACGCCAATGCTCTTTATTTATATATTTTATATACTTACCTATCAAACTATCACTCAATCGTTTATTCATTACTTACAAGTAATTTTACAAACTTGATATCAAATATTATTATAAAAACTTCTATGATTGTTGATTTAGTAGTAGACATACTTATTTTACTAGAATTTAAATTGACAAATATCAGCAAATAATCAATTCAAAGTTACATAAGTACCTACTTAACAATTAAAATTGATCTGAGTAACCAGTGTTAAATATGGAAGTAGATACACCTGCAATATGTTTTTTATTATTATTCAGTAACTACTTATTATATATTATGTTAATTTTCTTACCTATCGGCATCCTTCGGACGTGTTGGGAGAACGAAACACGCGTGATTCCAATTTCGATCATTGTTCCTACAACCCGCTGCGATAAAATATCTTTTCGCTGTCTTTTTACTCATTTAAACACTTTATATTATAATATAACACTGGTATCAACAGATGAATGAAGAACGTTCACTTGCGACGTACATAAATCGGAAGAGCGTGCGCGCGAACTTCGTGTACGTGCGTTCCGAGACAGTGCCTGGCAGCCACTGAATAGGCACCATGCATGAGGCCACCGGCATGTACTTGTAGCGGGAAACGTTAATCGCGGAGTGCGCCCCGCCTGCCGCAACTTCGTCTCCACTCTGCAACTCCGTCCACGTAAAATAGTCGGGTGAAAAGTATCCTATAACCACCTTTGGATGACCAGCTATACCTGTACCAAAATTGGTTAAAATTTCTCTAGCCATTTCGGCGTGATGCGAGGACAAAGAAAATTAAGCCCAACAGATGGCGCCACACTGGCATTATGGCGCCGTGCCGTGCGCCCATATTCAAAACAAGACGATCCTGCATCACGCTATTCTGAAATCAATCAATCATCAAGATTCTTCCTGAAATCAATCCCTCCATAGAAAACTGCTTTTCAATACAAATACAAATCTAGAATTGTATAATACTAGGTATAGAATGATATAGAATGTCCAAAAATCTGCACAACCCGTATTCTTTAGACAAATGAGACCGTGTGCATATCAGTTTCGTAGTAACTTCTGCTCAGCTGCTGACTGTGCAAGACATAGTGCCAACTTATTAATCAAAATCAAAATAGTTTATTGTGTACTACGGGTAATTGATACGGGTGTTACAATGATCATAGTGTCTCCGTAATACCAGGCGGGGCGCACTCCGCGGTTAACGTTTCCCGCTACAAGTACATGCCGGTGGCCTCATGCATGGTGCCTATTCAGTGGCTGCCAGGCACTGTCTCGGAACGCACGTACACGAAGTTCGCGCGCACGCTCTTCCGATTTATGTACGTCGCAAGTGAACGTTCTTCATTCATCTGTTGATACCAGTGTTATATTATAATATAAAGTGTTTAAATGAGTAAAAAGACAGCGAAAAGATATTGCATCGCAGCGGGTTGTAGGAACAATGATCGAAATTGGAATCACGCGTTTTTCGTTCTCCCAACACGTCCGAAGGATGCCGATAGGTAAGAAAATTAACATAATATATAATAAGTAGTTACTGAATAATAATAAAAAACATATTGCAGGTGTATCTACTTCCATATTTAACACTGGTTACTCAGATCAATTTTAATTGTTAAGTAGGTACTTATGTAACTTTGAATTGATTATTTGCTGATATTTGTCAATTTAAATTCTAGTAAAATAAGTATGTCTACTACTAAATCAACAATCATACAGGTTTTTATAATAATATTTGATATCAAGTTTGTAAAATTACTTGTAAGTAATGAATAAACGATTGAGTGATAGTTTGATAGGTAAGTATATAAAATATATAAATAAAGAATTAAAGAGTTAAAAGAAATGTATTGGAAGAGATCCCTAATAGGGATAAGTTCGCCTTTATACATGTTTTATTTGTAACTAGCGACCCGTCCCGGCTTCGCACGGTGCGTCCGTGCGTATTTTTAAAGATCTAAGCATACCTACATAGGGGCAGACAGACAGGCAGCAGGAAACGACTTTGTTTTATATAATTAATTTTATACTAGGTGTATAGTGATGAATATATATGAACAAATAAATAAATATCGGACAACTAAGCAAAAACAAAATGAAGCTCAAGAATTTAATTGCATGTTAAGGTAACGCATTCGTTGCATTATTTTATTATATTATACGTATTAAAATGTTTAAAAATAAAGCTAAAATGTTTTGCGGCCTGGTGGTGGATTCAATTCGTCCAAATTCTGTGATTGATTATTTTATAGTTAAATAATGAAATAATAAATATGTATAATGTATGAAGAATATAAACATATTACTCTCTATATTGAATGCAAGAAATAAATGGGAAATACATTTTTATTTTTAGTCGTTGACAGCCCTCGCTCTCGGCGACGCGGCAAGCGAGCCAATTCATTTTTACCGTTGGCACGCAGCTTTAACGTTCCGTTTGGCTTGCGCTGGGGACGACGACTTTAGAAGGGCCATAAATCATATTTTTTCGGCTAAAAAAAGCGGCTTTTGTAAAGATCAAAGTAGTGTGCCTTCTGTACTTGTACTATTATCTATTCTGTGGTAATACGTACGTACGTACAATGAAAAAAACTCACATTCCTCATGCACTTAAAAATTACAATCTAAAGCAACAAAGATGAATGTCAAATAAATAATTAACATTAATTTTCGTTCAAATATAGTAACATATATCAAATTTATTATTTATTATTATTAACATCCAATTTAAATTGGTAACAATATACGGTCAAACTATATTTCTAAACAATAATATTAATAAAAATAATTCCGGATGTCAAACCAATTAAATAAAATATATGTACCTAAATTAAATAATGCTTGCATCAGTCAAAAAATCATTAACATTATAATAGCATTTCTCTTTTAATATTTTACACAACTTTATATCTTAAATATAGACAGTTCCTCTGTTTTAAGTTGATCCGGTAGTCCGTTAAACAATTTTGGGGCCATTGCGGATTTTTTGTAGAAACTGGTCTTTGATCTCTCCAGCGGCTGTACTTTCAGTATGTTACTTGCTGGACGTGGATGGGCATTAACGCGAACGGTAAATCGGTCCATATACTGTTTTACAAAAACACAGGCTTCGTAAATGTACATGGAATATAGCGTTAGTATTCCAAGTTCCTTAAATAATGGTCTACAGCTAGTCTGTTGGTTAACTTTAAACATTGCCCTTATACATTTTTTTTTGTGCTTTAAATAGCGGCATCACATCACAACCAGCGGCGTTGCCCCAGTGTATTATTCCATACCTGAGGTTGGATGACACATACGCATGGTAGGCAGTAAGTGCCGTCTTTTGTGAGACCGTTTCTGTCAGTTTCCGTAACACATATACATACTGATTAAGTTTTTTACATAGAGAACTTAAGTGTGTTTTCCATGTAACATTATAATCTATTTGGAGTCCCAAAAACTTTGTTTCGATCACGTGTTCTACGACTTGTTCCTTATATTTGACAACGACATCTGACGGTTCCGATTTTTTAAAATGAAATTGCATACATTTTGTCTTGTCCAGGTTAATTACTAAATTATTATCATTAAGCCAATCAATTATATTTTTAAGTGAGTTATTAATAGTTTTATCATATTCGCTACTATTGTTACTTTTAACTATCAAAGTCGAATCGTCAGCAAATAGGATCATTTGTTGGTCTGTGGCCTGAGGCAAGTCATTAATGTACAAAATGAATAAAAGTGGGCCAAGTATACTTCCTTGGGGAACACCATATTAAATTTCTCTCATTTCGGAGTTTGCTTTTGTTTCTATTTTACGCTCATCTATGTAGGTAATCTCTGTGTATTGCTTTCTCTTTGTCAAGTATGACTCAATGAGTGCGAAGGCTGGTCCTCTAATACCATAGGCTTTTATTTTTTGTAAGAGTCGTTTGTGGCATACAAAATCGAATGCCTTTGACATGTCCATGAATAAAGACGTAACTGGTATTCTATTATTAATATAATTTACACGTCACAACATACCAAAAAGATGTACGTAATATTGCCGTGCCGTGCCTGATACGTACCTACTCGTATGACGTCAGAGACGTCCGACGGTAAGTCGTCATGAAGTTGCACGTTATTTCGTATTGTTTGCGTTGAACAGCTATTTGTCTAACAATTCGTAGAATGTTGCATTTCATAAGATTTTCATTTGGTGGACATCTTTTCTCCTAAAGCCATACATTTATCACTACGTATTTGATAAGGTTGCCATATGAGCAAATAATTAGATTAGATCTAGGTTTTATTATTAACTGTTGGAAGCATATAATTTCAATGGTTATAGCAACATTTGGTATAATGTTTCATTTGATATAACAACATTAGGTATAATTTCAGTGGGTATAATTTCAATTAGTATAAAAGACATTTGATATAACGTTTAGGTATATTCACATCATAACCTAACACTCCTCCTCGCTTCGCTCGTCTTCGTACCTAACAATGACTCTATTACAATTTAACTTTCATGTGTTTGAGCAGTTTGAGTGTGTATTGAGCCTTTAAACGTATTATATCAAATGATCATTATACTATATTATATTATGCCATATGAAATTATAACAAATGCTATTATATTATTTGTTTATTATACCACTTGATCGTTATATTGACCAATATTATATCATAAGTTGTTATACTATACCGACCGTTACGCACCCATGTCGCAATATCTAGGTCTAGCATGTACACGCGTGTCAGCGCATCCAGGAAGTGAGGATAATAGGAAAACCACTCTCGTGGCGTAAAAATATTGTGAAATAACGACTCTCCTTCGCAGAAAATGATGCAACCTCCGCGAGTAGTGGAAAGTTAGCGCGTCTTGGCGACTTCTGCTTAAGGGAGAACTGATCTAGGGGCCATTAAAACCTACGTTAATCCCAAGAACTTCTTTATTTATTGATGCGTTTGCAGTACTCTATGAAAATAAGGAAGGACTAATTTCAGTTGGCTTTTGCGAAAAAAATTGAAAACCTATAGGGACAAGTTCGCCTTTGTACCTATGTTATTTTGTGTGCAATAAAGTTTTTATTTATAAACTAAGAACTTCCTGCACTTATTCTGTGCTTTGCGATACAATAGTAGAACAGACTTTAGGGTGGTCTAAACAGGGTGAAGTTGGTTCCTCTATATTAAATAAAATTAACTATATGTCACACTTCCTATAAATGACAAATCAAAGATTGAAAGTGAAGTTTTTTTTTTTACTATTTGACCATAGCATATCTTGCCGTGACTTCGGTTGTCGCGCGACTCAGCATCACCCGTCTCGCGCGCTCGGAGTTTAAACCAGTCACCGGTAGTGTTCGTTCGTGCTACAAGGCATAGATTAGAGTGCTACAAGGAGTTGCGTGTCACACTTGTGCTAGAGGTGCTGGATACATATTATTGTTATCTTTTCTACCCGACAAGACAGAGGAGTGGGCAACAGGGTGCTATAGAACCGAAGACTATGGTACGTTCAATCCCCGTGACTTCGATTAAGTTTTCAGCTTAGTTTTTAAAGTTAGGTAGCCACAGTTGATGCGAGTATATCGCCATGCATAAAAAGCACTTTATATTTCATTAGTTTTAGTTGTTAGTAGGTTAGGTATAAAAACTAGACGTAAATTTTGAGTTTTATAAAAATAGGCGATAGCTATCCCAGGGCGAAATTACGGGGTTAAAACATCGTGTTGCTCATGCTCATTGGAATTCACCCAATGGCTCCAGTTCGCGGTCGAGTGGGTCCCCTCGTTCCACGACGGAGGTGGCCCACTGCTCGGGTATTTCGGAGACATAGCGGCAAGTCAGGCGGTGAGTGAGTGGCGTGGGAAGACACGACGGAAACGTCCCTAGCAGACAGGGGTCGAACACAATTTGCACGATTCCTATTAAAAATAAAACAAATGAAGAGAATCTAGACTAGAAATAGATAGACAGCGGAAACTCAGTGATAGGCTCAAAAAATATAAGGCTGACCTTTGTACGACCCAAGCGTGCGTGGGCGGTATTATTTTCGTCGTTTTAAGTCTAAAATACCTTATTTTTGGTGAAGTTTTGGCAGAGGGATATGGTGAAAGGTGAAACTACAAGTATTATACAATATTTTAGAAAATATTATCAAGCAGAAGAAGGAACAGTTTTTATTAATAACCCCGACTTAAAACTATACGATTTAAAACAAACAGAGTCAAAGAGCAACAGTGATTCTATTAAGTTACTCGCATTCCATTTCATTAAACTAAGTATTCGACTTTGCAGTTGTTGAGGCGGATGCTAAAGTTCGTAATAATATCGTTAAAGTTAGAACTAAAGTTGAGAGGTAGTACAGTCGTAATGAGTTATCGAGAGTTGAACGTTCCTAGAATGGAGGGAATGGGAGGGAAGGGATTTGTAGTTGCCGTTGTTGGAATCAAACAACTTTATTATTGACTGTTCCCTGAAAATGTGATTGAACTTTGTCAATGTCTGCGCTTTGACCTGTTATGTACAGAAAAAAGCTATACCTCTGTGCGTGTTTCAATTTCCTTGACAGTACATGGATCATAAATATTTATTTGTCGATGGTAGTAAACCTTGTAGCTTAGGTACATAGATGGTCCTGAGTATGTCGCCCCACTAGTCACTGGTTCAAAACCAGTCAGGGCCTAAATGTTGTTTTACTGCTGTTATATCTTTGTATTTACATTATATGATATGAGTTAATGAATTAATTAATGTATTAATTGTAAGAACTCAGTACGTACATTCGATCATGTAGTAAATCGCAAGTAGTACCGTAGAGGCATGCAAAAATATAGTGTCTGCTGAATTTTAGCCCTTATTGTATGGATACTATTAAATTAACAGAAATATAATAATAAATAAAAAAGCTTGTGAAAACAGACCTGCAGTTGCAGACCCCTGGCAGTTTAACGGCAAGTGCGTGAGCGTGCGTACTCTGCGCTTGCGACTGCCACCTGTGTCACAGAGTAACGCGCCGCAGATAATCCATTTGGGCAGAAAGCACTGATAACAAAGGTTCACTTAAAGGATTAGCAGTTGACGACCCGTGCAAGTTGAACGTCGAGTGCGTATGACCGCCACCTGCTTGCTGAGCACCACGCTGCAGATGCTCCACTCGGGCAGAAACGCTGGTAACAAGAGGTTCAGTAAAATGAGCATTTATTCAATATCAGCGAATGTATAATGTACGTGGATACTGTCATCGTCATCGAAAATTCATTTACAAACCATGTGTCAAAGTCAATTCGAGAAATCGAAGTGGTTACAAATTTACAATTTTACTTCACAGTCAAAGTGACCCACTAACATTTTTTATTTACTGTGACAGAATATGACATTGATCAAGTACATTTGTCATTGACTGGACATGTTGCTACGTGACATAATCGCAGAGTGGGCTGCTAGCAGAAGTTTTCCAGCGTTTTTTTCTAAATCTCTAGTGTGTTGTAAGCTGCGTTGCGCCCTGCGCTCGCGCCGGTTCCGTGGAAGCGCGCAGGAAGCGGCTAAACGGCGGCATTCGAGCCCTTCCCCCCGTGCTGTTACGTTACGCAACCACCATGATTCCTCTACAACATGTTTTCTGTTTACAATGAAGCGAACAATTGAAAAAAACGGCCAAGTGCGAGTCGGACTCGCGCACCGAGGGTTCCGTACAAACACTTTCCATCCCTAAGTGGTTAAGTTAAGTTTGCACCTGGTATGTATAGCGCCCCATATAAATTAGGTGCAAAGTTAGGTATTAAAAAAAAACTACTTACTAGATCTCGTTCAAAACAATTTTCGTTGGTAGTTTTTATAGTAATGTCATATGTTGTTTTTAGATTTTTCATTTTCTTATTTTAGAAGTTAGAGGGGGGGGGGACCAACTTTTTTCCACTTTGGAAGCGTCTGTCACGCAAACTATTCGGTTTAGAAAAAAAATATTTTAGAAACCTCGATATCATTTTTGAAGATCTATCCATAGATACACCACACGTATGTGTTTGATGAAAAAAAAATTTTGAGTTTCAGTTCTAAGTATGGGGAGCCCCCAATATTTATTATTATTTTTTTATTTTTGCATCAAAATCTTAATGCGGTTCACAGAATACACTACCTACCAAATTTCAACAGTATAGCTCTTATAGTTTCGGAAAAAAATTGCTGTGACATACGGACGGACAGACGGACAGACGGACAGACAGACGGACAGACAGACGGACAGACAGACATGACGAATCTATAAGGGTTCCGTTTTTTGCCAATTGGCTACGGAACCCTAAAAACGGTTCAGGCAGGATTCGAACCTGCGCCTCCAACGGCTTTCCGGGACAACACGGGCGTCCTACCAACTGGACCACCCGTTGTCCATTCCATTTGGTTTACGTTAGCAGACGTTACTGCGTTAAAAATAATTAACATGTTTTCTACTTTATATGCTTGTTATTAGTACATAACAGCAAATATGTATCGCCGGCGCGGTGGGCTTCGGTAGTGCAGCTGCTTATGAAGCTTACGAGCCTGGGTGCGAATCCCGGCGAGGGCAAGGGATAATATTTGTGCGATGAGCACGAATATGTATTCCTTTAGTCATATCGTTGTTCTTATTATCATTTAGGGAAATGTCTACCTTAATTTACCTCCTAAGTAAAATGTCTCAATATGGGAAACCCTAAGTTATAGTGGGCGCTACGCCTCTGTATTTTCATTCATTTCGTAGGTACCAATAGGAATTAAAAACGATGATGAATTAAAAAATATCGTGGTAATAGCCACAAAAGTCCCGCACGGGGTTTCCCTTCATATTAGATCGCATCGCGCTGAATCACAAGTATTTATTTATTTAAATTTTATTGCACAAAACAAAAGTCAGTAGGTACAAATGGTGGACTTAAGGCCAGATGGCATTCTATACCACCCACCCTGTCACCCATAGGGCCAAATAGAGACACTAGAAGTTGATTCAAATCAGAAAAGAAAGAAGTACGAGTAAGTATGTATATAAATGGTTTAGCGCTATTGTTATCATGAAAGCGCTAGTGTGGCCACACTGAAACAGGGTTATTCCCTACCTTGTCTCTATATGAGAAGGAAGTCATTAACAGTGGTCGGATTAGGCTGTGCCATTTGGGGTGAATAACCTTAAATATTATACTTAATATGGATATGCCCCGGGGATTTCCGGAAAACCAGTTTTTTTGGCGACACTATTACACTTACAATGCAAGGTAATGTATATCTTTATTAGAGTTGGTGACTATACAGGGTGTACTTTTTCAATTGCTTTAACTTTAAGGGGTAATTCTTTACGTCTTATTGAGTCAATTTCTCAAAGAAACCAAGTTCCTAACTCGCACCGTTTTCAAATTATTTAATATTCAAATTTAATCACTAATCTCAGTTTAACCAGTGTAAAATCTTCTTATAACCATTTAGACTATTATCTGCTGGTTCGTATGTAAAGAGTTTTCAGTGTTCCTTATGTACGACAAGGTCTAAATCAATAAGTTCTTTTTTATTTTGCTCTCACTTGACTCGCATGTGTCACGTCAAATTGACAATAGTAATTTATTATTGTTGTTATTTACTTAATTTTTAATGAAATAATTGTGTTCACTTGCTTTGTGATGCCACGGATAAATTATACGGCCGAAGAAGAAGCCAATATGCACTTTGTTTACGGTTTCTGCAATGGATATGCGGCGGAAGCAGGAAGGGAGTACCGACGTCGATATCCCAATAAGAACTTGCATAATCTGGATTATTTCGATGATATTCCATTGGAAACACTGCGGACACACTGGATCCAGCATGACGAAGCACCCGCACATTTTGCTGGCCGTTTTAGACAGTATTTGGATGTACACTTTGCTGGGCGTTGGATTAGACACGCGGCAGTCAAACTCTTGCGTGGCCCGCCATGCAGATCTCCGGACCGAACACCCTTAGACTTTAATGTCTGGGGTACTTTAAAAGAAAAGTCTACTCTAAACCTGTGGCTTCGAGGGAAGACCTACTGCAACGAATTCAGGAAGAAGCCGATGCCATGCGTGCCACTCCTGTCAAACTAAATCGCGAGATACGATTTCGGTTGAATATTTGTTTAGAAAATAATGGCGGGCACTTTGAAAACAAGTTGTAGTAAATTATTATTTTGGTTTAAATAAAAAATATTGAGTGTTAAATACTGATGAGGAGATCATTTTATTTTATTAGGCCAATATTGTTTATGTAATTAAATGTTTATACTTAAACTTAATTAGTTTCATTTGTGACTATACCATAACCCGAAAGAATTTAAATAAAGTGAATTAAAATTAAAATGGATTAAACACATCGCAAAAATTGTTCTGAAGTAAAAAATAAGCACAAAAAATTTAACTTTCACTGCCAATGAACAAAAATAAATACAAAAAGAAAATTCTTTACCGGGGTTTGAACCCAAGACCATCCACACGCATTCCACCTAGCTAAAGTTTTTAACGAGCTCTCAATTCTGTCATCGATGAAGTTTTATCAGTGACGTTAAAATGACAACAAGTTGACTCTAACTATTGCCTAACTCAAAAGGACCTTTTACAATAGCCACCAATTAAATAATTAATTACTTTGTATGGGATACCAAAAAAAAAATATTTTTCGAATATCATTAAACGGTTTAAGGGATGAGTTTACGTTAATGTTCCAAGCACTATGTCGAAGTTAAAGCAATTGTATAAAAACACGTTGTATAAATGGTAGATAAAAATACAGGAGTAGAAAAACAATATTATTGATGCCTGTATAATGATAAAAGTATCTACCTTTTTTATAATTGAGTAGTATTTTGAAACGAAACACATAGTATGTATGTATGTATGTATGTAAACACTTTATTGTACATAAAAACAAGAAAAACATAGTATTATTTAAGTTTAACGATTATATTGCCGGCATTAAGTCATATCCATATTAATATTACCTTACGAAGTCCCGAGGTCATTAATTACGTTACCGTATTACCGGGTTGAGTAGTATATATCGCTAAAGTAGAAATATAGTGGCCAGATCTCTGAAAGATGCCTGTCCAACGACAACTTGAGGCTCGGGTACAAATAGGTAGAATAATAGGCCACGCCCTCGTCATCCGCGCTGCAATCGCAATGCACTTGCCTTGCATATCTCCCGTTCCTCGGAACCAAGATTACTGCAATTAACGACGGTTGACAAAGTCCTTTCGCATAACCACAGAGTAAAATACTACATTAAATCTTTTGGTCTCGGCTAAACCCGTCTAAGAACTGTATTTTATTATTTGTGTAAAATGCGATACAATCGGTTGTGCGGCGTAATTAGAGATGTGCAGTTTCCGAAAATTTCCGGAATTTTGTATGGGCAATGAGAAAACTTTCCGGAAATTTCAGCCACTGATCCGGCCGACGCGCATGTGTCGCTTCGATGCGCGCCGATCTTGCCCTAACAGCGAAAGAAGGAGCTCGGCCATCAGAGCAAGAGGTAGATAGAGGAATAGGCCAACGCCCCGCGCCATTGCTGCAATCGCAAATGCACTTCACGAGTAATCACACAACATATCTCCAGTTCCGCGGAACCATGATTACTGCAATTACTGTCGGTTGACAAAATCGCTTCTCTGTAACTATTACACCGCGCAACTACTCGTGGAGAACTCGGTTACAGCCTGTTGGCTTGTAACTTGTATTCTTGTGAGTTACATTGAGGCTGCATGTTCACACAAGTGGAGTGGAATCGAGGTTTAAGGTTGATCTAGACTTGCCACGAGGAGAACCACATTTTTACATTTTCTAAAATATCCCAATTATTGTCTTTCTACTCCAAGTGTACAGGCAGCATTAAACGTCACGTTTCCTAATTGCAAAATCCCCAATTTACACAGTACATTGACAGTGACATTAAGTTTTTTTTACATTTCATAAATAAATGAAAATTGCTCGCGTCTGCCATTTGTAATTTAGCGATATGACTCGCCATCTTGAGTAAATTATATTTATCTAGAAACGAAAAGAAAAACGTCATGCGTGATAACGGTCACTACGAATGGAGCACATCGTTAAAGTCACAGGTCACAAACCAAATAATCCATACTAATATTATAAATGCGAAAGTGTGTCTGTCTGTCTGTTACCTCTTCACGCTTTAACCGCTGAATCGATTTTGGTGAAATTTGGCATGGAGATAGTTTAAGATCCGAGGAAGGACATAGGATAGTTTTTATCCTGGAAATTACCTATCCCTAAAAAGATTGAAAGTGAGTAAGTTATTCATGATGACATTGATGACCCTATAGGAAATGTAATTATTAGACCATAAGCACAATTGCTCTTACATTTTCTTAGGAGCTTTTAATAATCCCTTTTATTAATTAAGGTGATTAGGTGATATGGATATCTATCGTGTTGTACGAGGTTGCTTCCATACTTCCAAGTTCCACGTGGACGTAGTCGCAGGCAAAAGCTAGTAGTACATCCAATAAAAATAAAAATGAATAGTGCCGAAGTTACACAATCTCATTATAAGCTATTCTGTAGGTCGTCTCGCATGTCACGCTATCATCATTTTAGATATTACTATTATTACGAAACTGCAGTAAAACCTACTATTTATAACATGCTTACTTCATTTCCACGGATCCGTTAATAGCAGATTTACCTCGAAATGGTAGTAAGGATAATTTATAGTCAACGACATTAATATCTTGGTCAAGGTGATCAAGAGAATAAATTTATAGCGGTTTAAATTAAACATGCAGGAAGACCGCCTAAAGTCCTGTAGGTACAGATTTATTAATTCAATAAACATAAATAACTTTGTTACCAAAGGGGATTTTGAGAAGGGTTATATTGTATGATATGGAAATTTGTGATAAAGTTGGTACATTCACATTTAAAACCCGTCACATACGAAGCGATAATATATATTAATTAATTAATTGTTTAACCCTTAAATTAATTAAGTAATTCTATCTTATTGTATGATTGTGACGCCTAGAGACTTCAAACATCTCTGGGAATATTTAATATTATAATAGATGTTATATTATATTTGAATGTACCTACTTAACATTGATTTGGAAAATCTATACATCTCCTTTACGTGTACCAATGGAATTAGTTGTAAGATAAATGTTGTTGATTGTTTTAAGTATTATTTACAAAAAAAATACTTTACTGTTGAGTTCCTTTCGGCTTTAATCTCAACAGCGGCGGTCTCCTTAGGAAATGCCGGTGGATTCACCAACTGACTTGTAAAAGTGCCCTTGTGGCCTACTTACTGACTAGATTATTTAATTGAATTTAATTTCATTAATATTATACCGACCGACATCTTATCGCAAGGTATCGTACGATTTATTTTGCCTACTATTTGACAGAGTCCCCATACGGAGCGACAATATACATTACAGCTTGATATCTTAAGATACCTTTAAGATTATCTTAAGGTATATTAGGCTACGTCGCTACGAGCATAATGGCGGCCGAAATACATATTTTTGTATCTCCGTCGTGTGAGGGGCTCAGCTATACTGATCTGTCGGTATATTTTTTAATTACCTACTTTTAATTTCCATTAGCAATTGACAATGTTCAAAAATCCCATTAACTTATTTATACAATTGAGTTACATTGTAATTTATATCTGTGGTAGTTTCAAGACTACCTAGAACCACTATCATCGATCCTATACTTAATAGACATATGCTTAAAATAAACAGTGACATTGGGGTTATTTTCGTAGAAAGGTCCCCCCGTCCGGACTTCTATGAAAGCGTCCCCCATGGTACACAAAAAACGACCAGTACCTGCAGAGCTGCGGCAGAACACACCCGGTAAGGCATTAGAGGGTCTCTCAAGGCTGGATTATCTACTCCTGGTAGAGTTTTCGAAGCGTTTTCGACGAATTCAGGCCGTGAGCGTGTCATTTAGTCAAATGCGTGTTTGTGGACACGCAACCGCAATATACTTATGAAAATTGACGATTTGGATGATTAAATGTACCCATTCTACCGGGAAACGGCCGAGCTATCGGGATATTAAAGTGATATAAATACCTGTATAGGCAGGCGCATAAGCGGACTTATCGCATGGTGACAACAGACTCAATAAAATTTCTGTCACTACTCTTATCTAGTTTGTAGATTGATACTGAGATAGGTATTATGTCTTTATTGCAATTGTTTATAATAAAATGGCTCTGTGAGCTCCAATTCCAATTCGATTATCAAACCGTATCTTCCCCAGTATGAATTGGCAATTTCGTAAAGCTGAATCGATCAAAATGTATATTTAATTATAGAACCTGCCCACAAAATTTCACTAGGCTCGGTTAAAAAACAGCCGAAACCGGCAGAACAGCCGACAATCTGAACATCTGGACTTCATTTGGACATATGCAGGGATTGGACTTGGATTGGACGTTAATAAGCTGATAATGGTGCAATGAAAACGCTTCGTTTGCCGCTCAAAGGCTGACCTACAGAAAACACTTAGTGAGCGTCAGGGTAGCTGGACATAGAGAGATTTCACGGGATGGAAAATTGCTTTTTCTGATGTTAAATTTTCAATTAACTTTCATGTCTGCACTGCGCGATGCATGATGTCAGAAAAAGAAAACGGCGGAGTATTTAGCGAGCTTAAATCCCGTCACACACGGAGCGATAAAATATAAAGCCCGTCACAGTTTTGTGTCGTCGATTCGTCACAAATCGAAACAGTTGTTTCCTCACGACGAGGCTACGTGGAGTTAGGTAGTTTTGGCCCTAACTTAAGCAGTAAAGCCCGGAGTATTTAGCGAGCTTAAAGCCCGTCACACACGGAGCGATAATATATTAAGCCCGTCACAGTTTTGTGTCGTCGATTCGTCACAAATCGAAATAGTTGTTCTCCTCACGACGAGGCAACGTGGAGTTAGGTAATTTTGGCCCTAACTTAAGCGGTAAAGCCCGGAGTATTTAGCAAGCCCGTCACACACGGAGCGATAATATATTTTAATATACCGACCGATGTCTGATGTCTTATCGCAAGGAATCTCACGATAATATATTTTGCCTACTATTTGACTGAGTGATATTATATAATAAATAATAATAAATAAATATCAGACAACCACACACAAATCAACCTAGTCCCAAATTAAGCTCAAGAAGGCTTGTGTTATAGGTACTAGGCGACGATATATATACTTATATAGATAAATAAATACTTAAATACATAGAACATCCATGACCCAGGCACAAATATTCGTGTTCATCACACAAATATTTGCCCTTGCCGGGATTCGAACCCGGGACCGTCGGCTCAGTAGGCAGTTGCTTAACCACTGCGCCAACCGCGTCGTCAAAATACTAATAATACAGCTCGGTATCATAAGATATACTTAACTTTATGTCTATGGTACTAACCGAACATCACAAAAAAAAATTGAATTCGTCCGACGGTTATAACTATAAAATTTTGAAGTGGGCCATCTTAGGAACCGGGCTATCTTTGGCGCAAGAACTTATATATTATCGCTCCGTGTGTAACGGACTATGGGGTTTTTAGAATACTAATAAGCACCGCAGGCTTCGTAGGAACACTATCACGAACCAAACCGCGTCGTCCATCATCTTAAATTCCGAAATTAGTAAATAAACGATCTAAAAATGAACCCTACCATTCCTACCATCCCGGGTTCCGTGAAGCGGCCCTCGCCGGCCGGCCGGGCCGGGCTGCCTTTCGCCGTAGTCATTTTCCTGTTCGGTTCACCACGATAGAAATGGGTTTGGGTTTTAACGTGGTCATTGAACTTGCAAATGCGAATTGTTCATTTCGGATCTACTTTGTCGAGCAATGTTTGATGGAAATCGTAGATAGATTCATTTATGATTAGCTACTTACGCAGTTAAAGAAGATAAATAAATACGAAACTAGATTTCACGTAAGTTTACAGAATAAGTATGTAAACCACAGGCGGTATTACCCAGACAACTTTTGGGTAACACAATCTCTTAAACAATTATCATCGGCTGCATGTTTGACATACAAATATTGCGCCAGTCGTTGAAGAGGGGACAGTTGCGCTTAAATAGTTAGACAATTGCTAGCTGAACACTTATATATTCGTTTAAAATTATTGAATCTACTTACAAGTCTTCATTCCAAAAATCTCCTGAAGAACAAAGCTTTTCAGCGAAACTCCCCGGTGTTAATATGAATATTCTATATCTGAGCGGCCAGGTGTCACCTAGGTTCATCGTCCAAGGTCCTTTTTTTGCAAAGCATCCAAAGACGCACGTGTCGTTAATATAGTTATCGCGGAGCCATCGCCTCGCTTCCGCCCTTAGCTCCGATTCGACGAGACATTGCTATATTCCCAATTTAAAAATATTACTATTTTCCCAATGATAATTTGCTTTCCAAACTGCATTACTTGTACAAGTTGACATTTTAAAAGGAGCGCTATTATTTAGGTTTATTGCTGGCGTCTGCCTATCATTTGCAATTTAGCTATATGACACTACATTTATCTCAGTGAGAAAGAAAATTTTACAACAGTTGCCTACTTCAACTAATAAAGTTTATAATAATGGAATAATTTATTTATATACAAAAACAGGTGTTACGTAAACATAATGGTTGACGCTCTCAGTAAGTATGTATACCTTTGTCGGGATGTCTCGCTCTTCAAAATACAGAACATTTCACAGTTCACTACTCTATGATTGCGAGTATTTAACTATTATCTAGTTATTATCCTTACTAAACCTAAGTTTATTAATTGACATCGGTAAACCGGCAGCAGAGTCACGATATGTCGGACACAATGGCAATAGAAGCGTCGAATGTAGCCCCTTATCTGATCGCGCAGCTGTGATTCCGGCACCTTGCTCCACAGCCATCGAAATTAGGTATAACCCGGCCAAACTGAGCTGGCAACAGGTGTCCAACGTCACATACAAATATGGTGCTAATTTAAATTTGCCGGGTTTGCGAGGCCATTCAATAATTTTCGTGGAACTGAAAACACTTTTATGGACTTGGAGGACGAGGGGGTTATTATTTGGTTTCGAGGAATCTATGGGTTGTGCCGCGTTTTTAGGTGGAGGTTTTCGGAACTGAACAGGTGAAGTGGAGGTCATACATCGGGGGCAAACGGTGTTTTAGATTTGATTAGGATTCTCGGCAACTATTTTAGTATTTTGGATTCGGTTATTGCATCAATGTTAAACTTCTTGGGTGTACCTATAGGTTACGGGTGCCCTCACAAAAGAGGAATGCTCGCGGCACTTAAATTTATCCTCGCTTAAAAAAAAAACAAATACTGTCTTGAATATAAATGTTTTAATGGCACACTCACATCAGTTATGCGGAACACAGAACAGCCACCAGAGCCGAATCACCAGTGGAAGAACCGAAGGCCGGGGCTTCGTAGCTCTGTAATAGAGTAGGATAGATTAACAATAGGATAGTAGACCCAGTTTTGAAATATATTTGAAATGGTTAATAATGATTACAAATTGCAGAAACGCCGTCCGCCATTTTTGCCTTTTGCTAATGTGTGGCGTGACGTAGAAGAATGTACCTGTAAATATTCGAAATTCGACCGTCGTATAGTGCCATACCGCTCACTCCAATATATTTTGACAGGAGATCGAGAGGGACGGCACTATTCGAAGTCGTCAAAGTAGACTTTCAGTTTTCTTTACAGGACCGAGGAGGTCACTATCATAAGCGGAAATGGCTGACAGCGTTTTAAGCATTTCAAAATACAGATTAAAAACCATATTTTCAAATTCAATTTTTTCAGCCATTTTTCACTTTTATGAATTAAAAAATATATATTTAGGTTTCCTTTGCTAAATACTATACGGAATAAACATTAGTATATTACAATTTGACATGTGTCAACTAGCCTATGGTGGTGATGATGGCGGTGAGCCTACGATGGTGACCCGTATACTACCAGGCCCGGACTTAATTTGGGACCTCCCCCTATAAGGAGCACATTATTATGGTGCAAGTCCTGCTTCCGGCTGGGCCCCTAGCCTTGTGGGCCTAGGGCCAAATACGGCACTCTCGACGTCTGGGGCTCCGACCTTATCTATTTACCTACTGTTTTATATTACTGCTGCCATGGATGTCGTTTGGCCACTAACTGGTACTAACTACCGATACGATGGTGACTGTATCCAATTATTATTCATTAGCCTGAGGGAGGGTAACTAGGAATGAAAGACATCATTCGATTCGAATCTATTCGTGGTTGTCTTTTCGGAATATCTAAATGTTTAATCAGTCTATTAGCCTAACAAATTTCTTACTAATAGCAAGTCGGGGGGCCGTATCCAGAGCGGAACCGCCAGCTGTAGACGCCGAAGGGTCTTCCACAGGGGCTCGTGCAGACTCCGCAGCAGGGCCCACAGAAGGGGGCCGGGAACGCGCGCCCCGCGCACTGCGCGCTGGCTGGGGTTCCGCAGCTTCCGCAACAGCACGGCATCTTCTGAAATACATGAAATAAATGGGACATGTCAATACAATGAGATAAATGGGACATGTCAATACAGCAGAGCGAGTGCGTGGTCAGCTGGAGAAGAAATCATGACTGTTGGTTGTATCAGAACACGATTTCGCTTCACGTTGCGCCTCTGAAATTAGTTACTAGTAGCGATATTGGCGCCGCCACCATTAAAGTTTTTAGATGTGAGGCGGGTTTGAAAGGCTCTGTAGGAAGGAGGATCTGCGGCGTTTCAGGGACATAACGTGTACCACGCCAAGTTACAGGGTACAAACACACTGGTCAGTAAAATACGTAAAGCCCTCACAGCCCCTATCTGTAAAATAAGAATACCACTTATTTAAGGGGTATACATAAAAATACACAAAGATAAGTAACTACTTACGTAAATTTAGACGAATATTCGTAAATGTATGGCTATTACCCGTAGGAATTTGGAAATTCAACAGATTTTTTAATAACTTCGTGATTTTTCTATAAAATTGACTGATTATGTCTTATGGATTATATTTTTTTATAGGCATATGGCACGGTGATTTAGGATTCGCATACACGACATGCCAAGATCGATCGCTAGTGGAATGCTAGTGGATAAATAAAATAAATTAGGCGATGCACGACAATTTTTCTGCTTAACGTATATCAGCTATCCCTCTTCCACTTGAAAACTAGGTAAACGATAGAAAGAGGCGGAAGTCAGAAGTCGTGCTAGCCCCTCTGGCTTTTTTACAAAACCCATAAGTATGAGAAAAGCCCGCTTAAAACTCCTGATTTGATCAGATCGTCTATTAGGAATTTAATTTAAGTTCTATCAGATCGTTGGACAATTAAAGCATGACTGGATATTTTCCAAAAAGAAATAAAATACCGTTTGAAATTAGAATCTAAATTGACAAAATAAAATTTTCATCTCAGCACGGTCATAATTTTATAGAATTTTGTAGAAAACACACATGTAGTGAAAAAAACTTGTAAAAAATATTAAAATCCAAAAAATATTTTCAAAATTTTTACTAGTTTATTTTTGGATTTATTTTACTTTTAAATAAATAATATACCAGAAGTAAGCATAATGTGCGGACCGTGTGGAGGTTGTGGACCGTGCGGCGGTTGCGGCCCGTGTTGCGGCCCTTGTTGCGGCCCGTGTTGCGGCCCGTGTTGCAGCCCGTGTTGCGGCCCGTGCGGCGGTTGCGGCCCGTGCGGCGGTTGCGGCCCGTGCGGCGGTTGCGGCCCGTGCGGCCGTTGTGGCCCGTGCGGCCCGTGCGGTGGTTGTGGCCCATGCGGCCCGTGCGGCGGTTGTGGCCCGTGCGGCCCCCCATGCGGTGGCTGCCCCCCATGCGGCCCACCATGCGGTGGCTGCCCCCCATGCGGCCCACCATGCGGTGGCTGCCCCCCATGCGGCCCCCCATGCGGTGGCTGCCCCTCATGCGGCCCCCCATGCGGTGGCTGCCCCCCATGCGGCCCCCCATGCGGTGGTTGCTGTGGTTGCGGCCCATGCTGACCCAAGGTGCCGTGAAACTGTGGAATGTAATGTGAAGAACCTGGACGCCGCGGCACGGACACCCAGGAAACCTGTCCCAGTGTTAGTCTTGTGATTTTTTTATAAGAATAAAACGTATTACTTTGTAACGTCTTGTATTATTTCTGCAGCAGCGTTCGCGTCCGCTCAAACGTGTTTGATGCAGATGTTTTATTGAAATTATTTCACTTTGCTTTCAGTGAAGGCTAGGTTTCAGTGAAGGCTAGGTTTCAGTGAAGGCTAGGTTTCAGTGAAGGCTAGAGGTTTCAGTGAAGGCTAGAGGTTTCAGTGAAGGCTAGAGGTTTCAGTGAAGGCTATAGGTTTCAGTGAAGGCTATAGGTTTCAGTGAAGGCTATAGGTTTCAGTGAAGGCTATAGGTTTCAGTGAAGGCTATAGGTTTCAGTGAAGGCTATAGGTTTCAGTGAAGGCTATAGGTTTCAGTGAAGGCTATAGGTTTCAGTGAAGGCTATAGGTTTCAGTGAAGGCTATAGGTTTCAGTGAAGGCTATAGGTTTCAGTGAAGGCTATAGGTTTCAGTGAAGGCTATAGGTTTCAGTGAAGGCTATAGGTTTCAGTGAAGGCTATAGGTTTCAGTGAAGGCTATAGGTTTCAGTGAAGGCTAGGTCTATCTCTTAAGATCCATTCGTTAGATCCATTGTGGATTTACTGAGATTTTATTTTCCTACTAGATCTTTCTTCTTAATCCGTGGATCTAATGAAATGTTATTTACCATTTGATACACTATTACTTCTAGTCGCTACAAACGGATCTAATGAGAATATTTTTCTCATTTAATATAACTTGTTGTTATGGATCTAGTGAGAAGATGCTGAACGGGGCTAGTCATTAGCCGCCTAAATCATTTTTTTTATTCACTGTACAAAGGTAGGACAAATCCGTTGTGGTCAAATCCGTTGTGGTCAAATCCAGAAGTGGTCAAATCCAGAAGTGGTCAAATCCAGAAGTGGTCAAATCTAGAAGTGGTCGCCGACCCTCAAAAGGAATATGGGTACCTGACAGGCACGACTGAGGGTCCACCTTTAACCGAATGTAACTTTTGAGTGCCGACTTTTACAAATTAAAGGATGAGTTTACATACTGCATACATAATTTAAAGACTGACACATTCAAAAGCTCGTAATTCCAATGTGGACCCTCAATGGGAACGCACATATAATTCGCAATAAATATCATTTATATTTTACTACCTTTTGAACGCCCAGATTCCGATTTTTTTACAAATACTCGTATGTATAAGTGAACTATAATAATAATAGGGCAACGATTTTGCTATAAGTATAGTTTAATAATTATGGGCTCCGTCGATTTTCAAGCAGTAAAAATAGTAATTTTAATACTTTGACTAAATTCTATTTCCAACACTTGCACTTTGAAGTTATGGAGTGGTTGGTATCAAATTAATTGTCATACCATAAGGATTTCAAATCCCTCCGGCACTTTAGGTCTTATTACCGGAATGTCCAGTCGGTTCATTAAGTCCATTTCCGTGAACGTCCATTCCCTAATGGTCCACTTCCCTGATAGTCCACTTCCCTGATAGTCCACTTCCCTGAACGTCCATTTCCCTGATAGTCCACTTCCCTGAACGTCCACTTCCCTGATAGTCCACTTCCCTGATAGTCCCATTCCCTGATAGTCCACTTCCCTGATAGTTCAGTTAATTGTTATACTTTAAGGATTTCAAATTAGTCAAAATCATATACCGGGTGGAAAGGCACGAGGGTCCTTTGCGGAAATGTTGCATCGGTTAAGTGATACACAGTCGATTTATAATGTTTAGAAACTTAAACGAAGTAAAAAAAAAAAGTGTAAAATTCGCTAATTTTTAACTGTGGTGATAACCCTATATTGCATCTTCACATCACGGCAAGATGGCTAGATTGAGAAATCACCGTCGGGAAAACTCGGGATATTACGTTTATTTCCGTGAGTTGTTGTCATCGTACTGATGGAAGAGTGACACATAAATGTCAAATTAACCAAATAAAATGCGAAAATACGAATATCAGTTACTTTATTACAATTTTTACATACGGTGTTCAAATTTTTCATCTTGTCTCATAATACACGCTGCAGCACGCTGCTTCTGTTTTGAGTTGGAGGCAGAAACACTGGTCCTATAATTGTTTCCCCGTAAATCGTTAACTGACCAACGACACTGCTGTAGGCGACACGATTGTCTTCGGCAAATGCACATGTTCGTTCCTTCTATTCCACATACCGTTGCGAGTAAACAAGCTTTCATCGTTTCAAATAACATGCCTGATAAAATCACGTTCTTCCACTGTTTTTGGCAGTAGCCACCGGCAGTAAGGTTCACATAGGGCAGTCCCTAGGAAATAAAGCTTGAACCCTCTGAACAGGTCCCCCACGTTGATCGTTCTAAGTTGTTCGTGGTACAACGGGCTGATTGTTGGCGACACGATCAAAAGCACGTAAAATTGTTCAACGACCTGTTGGGTGTGGTGGTGGATATGTTTCACTGTATCGTCGTAAAGCTTCAGCCGCATTATAATTGTAACTCGCGCATAACATGAGCAAATAATAAATATCCACGTGCTTTTAACAAAGGTATTTTCATTTAAAGGTAAAGCAAATTGAAATTAACTTAAATGTCAATTTCATTTCAAACATCATATTTATGATCGATGTTAAATCATGCAAAGAGGTTCGATAGTTGTAAAAAATGCGTTAATTTAATTCTATCTCGCGTCGGTGTATGAAAAGTCGTGTTACTTTAGTGTAATATCCAAACGACGATATTTGATGATAACCGAAATAAAATTAATAACAAGGACGGCCTATTGTATGAATTGCTGATCAAACAGGGAACAATTTCAATTTACTCGAAAATAATTTTATAAAGCGAGTTAACGAACTAAAACCTTTTTAGTATCAGTTTAGGTAGGTAAACAGAGACGTTTTATTTATGCTGAAAGAGGTTACTATCATCTTTAATTGTTTATGATGATTGAGTACATTCGAGTGGTTGTCAGTGTCAAGTCGTGTCTTGTGAGTTGTTTGTTGTGGTTAGAATTATTAACTAAGAAATTACATTCCACCAGAAAATTTAATAAGTAGAATAACAGAGACAATCACCTCTGCAAATCCTGCAACGATTTTTTTAGCGTTTCACGCAGACCTAAGAATGGAAAAAGCAACATATTAACGTAATATCCTGACGTCTAAAGATTGTTTACAAGTAAGTTCATTGACCCAGCCACCTGATTAGGGTTGGCAAAAAGTAGTTTTTGGTATGAATGTTTAAAAGGCTATAACTTGAAAACGGTAACATATATTTCCATAGTTTCTATGGAGGAAATATAGTGCTAAGGTTGAACTATCTGCCAGTTCCGCAAAGGATCCTCGTCACGTTCCACCCTGTATGTAACCTTAATAGTTTGAATGTTACGGAGGCTTGAATATAAAAACAGAATGGAAATATCTCAATGTAAATATGTTTTTTTTTTCTATATTGATAACACGACACGCAGATTTATGTTTAAAGTTGTATTTATTTATAAATGTATTTTCATTTCAAATAATTCTATGGATCCCTTTAGTTAGTCATTATATCGAAAAGTTAATAAAAAATTAACTGGAAAATATCTATAAAAAAATATAAATGACATGTGTGTTGTAATATATAACATAAGATTACTTTAAAAACACACTTATTAAGCATAAAAGTATGTAAATATCAAATATTAAGTACTTTTTTATACAAATAAAGTTTAGTGATTTAGGTAGGTACTATAGGGAGCGTTCCACTTTGTCGATTTACTAAACTCTGCTTGTTCAGTGAAATGTGTGTGTTTCGTATATAAATCCCATTTTATGTATGACATAAAGGTTTGTAATTGTTAATATAATGGTCATTGATACTTATGTCGGTTGTTTGATATTTTTTTACCGAATTTGAACTGAATTTATTTCCGACTCAAACATGTTAAAACTTAGTGTCCCACTTTGTCGGTTTAGTTTAGTGGTCCATACGCTAAAAATTTACTACAAGTATAAAATCAGCTTTTAAAACATAGCTGAAATGTTTTTCAAAATGAAATAATAATTATTATGATCGTCAGTTATAAAAATACTAATTGTAGGAGCACGAGTTCCTAAAGGAAATGATATGTTTGTGATAATAATATATTTTTAATTTAAAAAACCGGCCAAGAGCATGTCGGGCCACGCTCAGTGTAGGGTTCCGTAGTTGCTCATCCTTTTCAATAAACTGCTTTTTTAAGCCCGAGGTTTACGTTAAGATTTTAAGCTCTACAAAAAGGTCGTAAACGCCCTAGACACTGTAATCACTTATTACCTTCCGGAAGTTAACTTACGACCTTTTAAAGAAAAAATATGAAATTTGGCGATAACTCAAAAACGGCTCGACCGATTTTGTTCAATATAGTTTTCATTGAAAGTACTTATAAGGTTTCATTAACATGAATTTTTCCGATTTTTTTTGACTCGTAGTTCAAAAGTTAGAGGGGGGGGGGGGGGGACACATTTTTTTTTTTTTTGGAGTGAATATTTACAAAACTGCTGACTTTATCAAAAAATAATGTTAGAAGACCCCTATTATTTTTACAAGACCTATTCAACGACACCCCACACACCAGTGTTGAAAAGAAAAAAAAATATCACCCCCACTTTAGGTGTTCGAGAGGTACCCGAAAAAATTTTTTTTTATTTTTATTTTTATTTTACCGTTCTGTCGGCGTTATTCATACACATACTCATACCAAATTTCAGCTTTCTAGTACGAATGATCACGGAGCTAAGCCGCGGACGGACGGACGGACAGACGGACATGGCGAAACTATAAGGGTTCCTAGTTGACTACGGAAACCTAAAAAGAGTTTAAAAGTCTGATGTTTAAAAAAATACTATAAATCTTAAGTCGTTTTGAAATTATATTTTTTTAAACAATACTCATTTTTATTCAGCGGAATCATGGATAACAAAGTCTATTATTGATGGCTACCCAACCCTGCTTATACCTACATACCTATACGTACCTATATGTTTAACTAACTAAAGGGATCTATATAACTATTTCTGTCTGTTTTAGCTTGAGAATATATTTATATTTAAACTACTAAGAGAATGATGAATCTGCGTGTTATAAATATAGAAATGAAAACCATATTCACATTGAGATATTTCGTTCTGTTTTTATGTTCAAGCCTCCGTAACATTCAAACTACTAAGGTTACATACATGATTTTGACTAATTTGAAATCCTTAAAGTATAACAATTAATTCGATACCAACCACTCCATAACTTCAAACTACAAGTGTGTTTTTTGCCGTCCCAAACCAAAGTTTTCTCAGTTGTCCCCTTTTTCACATTTCCAACTTTGAAGATTTTTTATAAAATAACTATATAGTACCTAGAGACATAATTATTTCACCATAAGATAGCTTATGTTAAATAAATAAATAAATATTAAATATTAAGACAATCATACACAAATCGACCTAGTCCCAAACTAAGCAAAGCTTGTACTATGGGTACTAGACGACGATAATTATACATAATATATAAATACATATATAGATAACATCCATGACCCAAGAACAAATATTTGCACAAATATTTGCCCCGGCCGGGATTCGAACCCGGGACCGCCGACTCAGTAGGCAGGTGTCTACAAACCGAGCCAAACGCGTCGTCAAAATAACCTTATTATATATATAGTGTATGTAACCTTAGTAGTTCTGTAGTATAAGGAACTACTCATATCTCAAAATCGACAAAGTAGGAAGTTTTCCCTAAAACAGTCACAAATATGACATCGACAATTTCTTCAGATATTGGACAAAGTGGGACGCTAGGCACTAAATTTTGAGACCCTAAAAAAGTGCTTAAATTGGACATTTATGCGTCGACATCAAAATCATATTAGCTTCATTACAGTATGTTCCATCAGTTTTTATTGAAAACCGATTTTCGGTAGGTTTTGCCATATTTCACTAAACTGCCCGTAACTCCGTAACTAGAATCGACAAAGTGGGACGTTTTACTAAACACAGTCACAAACATAGATACACCACCGCCTATAGTGTCAGTCCTTATATTAAAGTAATGAGAGTAATCTGGTATTTGTAGTAATTTAGCGTCATCTTCTGTTTTAATCCAGGTTTCACTTAGTAAAATTAGGTGTGTCGTTTTTGGAATGCATTTTAGGATACACTGGAGCTCGTCGAACTTCCCCTGCGTAACTATACTTCGCACATTAGCGTAGAGGCAGTTAAGGCGGTGTGAGTTACAGTTACAGGGTATTTGTTGGTACGTGTCTAGTATATAATAGTTCACTTTGTTGGGTTCGCTTGGTGTTTCGCCGTAGGTATATAGTTGCCGGTGATAGAATTTGACGCGCAGTTAGTTTTTTGGCGGTTGTTCTACAATCGTCGGATTGCCTTTTACGTATATTTAACTAATAACTAGATTTGGCTCGCCGTTTTCCTGACGTTGAGATAATTCATCCCGAAGACACTTCAAATATTGTTGTTGTTTTTGGGTCTGATCTGCGTATATTTTAATTCCTGTTTTAATGTTACCCCTTTTACGTAAGATGTTTAAAGCATTTTTTTCGGTTTCAAAACACGCTTTGATTGGTCGGTTTGTTGTGTCAGCGTTTTGTTTGCCAATTCTATAAATTTTCAGCGGCTCGGGGCAGTTTATATCTAGTCTGAATAATTTTTCTTATTTCGTTTGTGTTGCCATATCGACCATGAAAACTCGGACTGCCGGACAGTAAAATTCATTGTAGTGCACAATCACCCTTACCGTTTTTTTCATGCCATATCGGACCGTAAAAAATCGGACTGCCGGACAGTAAAATTCATTGTAGTGCACAATCGCCCTAAAAAGATTTGTAAAACTAATCCCATCAAAAAAATAAATGTTAAATGAGAGCCAAGTTCAATATCGCGTGCAAAGTGCAAAGAATTGAGATCTATATTGTACGATTCCCACTGACCGGGTGCAACTCCATGGAGTCGGCGCGCGCTCAAGCGCATCTAAATAGTTGCCAAAGGAATGTAGAGCTTATGTACAACAATGGAGTCGGCGCGCGCTCAAGCGCATCTAAATAGTTGCCAAAGGAATGTAGAGCTTATGTACAACAGTCAGATCCCATATTCAAATATTATTGGTGCCGCTGACGGCCGATTGGGCGCTTGTGGACGCGGACGGAGGTGCTCGGCTGTCGTCGCGCGTAAGCGGCTCCGTTCGGTCACCGCCGCGCACCATCGGCTCCGTTCGGTTACCGCCGCGCACCATCGGCTCCGTTCGTTCGTCCGTCGCCCTAGAATTTAATCGATCGGACGGACGCAGTCAGCTTTCGCCGGGCGCTCTAGCGTCCGCTGTAACGTGGCGGCAGCTGAACCCCCCGACCTGGTCACTGCATGCGGTCGGCCACTGCCGGCTGCCGGAGCGCCCGTTGCGACGCGGTGGCAGCCGACCCAGCCCGGCCCGGTCGATGTGAATCTTACATATGGGCGCCAAGTTCTTTGCCTTAAAATTTTTAGATACAAGGACATGCTACATACTCAATGCATTTATGTTACTTGGGACTAGTATAGTATTATATAATCTGTGCTTGGGGTGTAATTCAATGTCAAGACTTGACTTGGCTAGTTTTTGCATATCAATTTATATTATATTTGTCTAATCATTAACCTATTTTTGTAAAGGAAAGTACGCAAGTAAGTGTACACTGTTACGTCATGTTACTTATACTGTTAGCTTGATAATAATACTACTGTTACTTTTATAAAATTTAGTCAGTTTGTGAAAACTAGCCAAGTCAAATCTTGATATTGAATTACACCCCAAGTAAAATAAATGCATTGAGTATGTCGCATGTCCTTGTATCAAAATTTTAGGGCAAAGAACTTGGCACCCATATAGATCTCAATTCTTTTGTCGGCGAAGTCGACAACGTTGCACGCGATATTGAACTTGGCTCTCATTTAACATTTATGTTTTTGATGGGATATCATTACTTTTTGTACAGAAATTATTATGATGTGTAAATTACTTAATTATTAATTGTTAATTACTTGTGTATTTGGATTGATTACTCTGTATTTGAATGAAATAAGCTATTTGCAGCACTGAATCTAAAACATCATATTGTTTGTATTTATCCTGGTCTGGACCTTCATAACGCCCAAACGAATGGCTAGCTGATTTTTGGCACAATGGTATAGGAAGTACACAGATACATAGTACAGGTAGTTATATGAGCATCCAGCGTAAGGTTGCCTTTCTACTGAACCGGAGCGGACAAAATGAACCAATCAGGCTGCGTTTTTGTGAAGCCGGAAAGAAGAGCATTAAATTTCGTTCCAACACTAGTGTGTGGGGTGTCGTTGAATAGATCTTAAAAATAATAGGGGTAAACATAATTTTTGGACAGTCCTCATCAGTTTTGTACATATTCGCTTCGGAAATCCAAAAAATATTTTCAACCACGGGTATGTGTACTACGATTGCGGCAATTCCAGTCAGTTCATTGGCGACAACCGAGCGGAGTGCACGTGTCACAATGGACAAAGAGCGTGAAGTTTGAACACGGATAATAGACCTGTACATATACAAAGATCGGCCCCACATGTGGGATAAAAAAAACAAACAATATTTTAACAGACATGTTTCGTTTCTGCAACCAATTCTTGACCCAGTATCTTTCTTTTTTTTTCCATAGTTGTTTCGACAATACAGGAGCCACTCTCATGGACGTGCGTTCAGCGAGACTATCACTTTCACACTGAACGGCAAGCTTGTGTGTAGAGAACAGCCGTGCGACCGGTAGGTATTGCCCTTGCGGCAGGTGTGTGAGTATAGCCGTCTGAACCGCAAACTAAGAAATTCTCTATAGTAGAAATCAACTGCCTTGCTGGAATATTGGCAGGCAGTTATTTTTCTATAAAAATATTCGATAATTTATTGATCTGTCACGGATACGTCAAATCAGAATTTCATATTAAAACTTCATTAAAACACAAAAAAAATCTCAAAATTTTACCAGTCAATTTCACTCTTCTTGTGAGTATTATATTCCTTGATTTCACTTATTACAAAATTCAACTAGACTTAATATTAAAGTAAAGAAAATGTGTGGACCCTGTTGCTGTAGTAGATGCTTCGGACCCCGCTACGGGCTCAGTAGTAGGAGCGGCATGTATGGGGGGTGCTGCGGGCCCTGCAACACCTGCTGCCCTAACTTCGGCAACTGCGGCCCTGCCTGCTGCGGCCCGGTGTAAGGTGGACTCAGCAGCTTCGGGCTGCGCAGCAGAAGCAAGTATGGCAGCAGCTTCCGTGCAACAACTGCACTACTACTAGCATAACTGTGATACTACCTGTCACTTTCTTTGCTGTGAGAGAGTGATGGGCGATGCTACGTTCCGCGATAAGTCGCAAATCGTAGTTGGCTAGACGGGCTGATGCAATTAGGGCATCAGCCCGTCTAGCCGTGTGCGCCGGCGACCCCGCGCAGGAGACGAACTTTTGCGTAACTGAACCCAGTTCCACCGTGTCCTGTAACCTGTGGTAGTGGTGTGGAGTGTGGATCCAAGGACGGATATAATTTCGTTGACGCTTGTTTAACCTTTTGAATCAGTGCTTTCTAATGTGACTTGTGTATATCAAAATAAATATAATCGTTGACTTTGTAGTAACTTGTTTTATTTTCACCTCGGCTTTCGGGACCTGTGTGCAGGGGTTTGGGGAACGTGAGAACATCTATAATGTGGTATCGTATCGTTGAATAGGTATAATGTTTTTTGGAAGAATTATTAAATCCTTAGTTTGTTACGTAAGAAGACATAATACCAATCAAAAACGAATTCTTCGTTAGTACCCTGGTTACAAACGAAGAATAAAAAAATCTTGTTTGTAGTTGGTTACAAAAGTTGGTTACGAACATGGACGGAGGAATTGGCAATGGGGTCGAGTTAGCAATGGAAACGATTTGGTGATGGGAACCGAGTTGGCAATGGGAACGAGTTGGCAATGGGGACGAGGGACGAGTTGGCAATTGGGCCGAGTTGGCAATGTGGACGAGTTGGCAATGGGGACGAGTTGGCAATGGGGCCGAGTTGGTAATTGGGCCGAGTTGGCAATGGGGCAGAGTTGTCAATGCGGACGAGGTGGCAATGGAAAAGAGTTGACAGCTGAGACGACTAAGTAGTTTGCAATGGTCATGGGGACGAGTTCACAATTAATGGGACGTGTGCGTTGCAATTTGAAAATGTCCTACGAACAATCCTGGAAGTTTTGAGCTGAGGCGGACGGCGGTGCCCCGGTTTTAGTTAGATCTATGTGATAATGATAACCGTAAAGCATACGACACGACACCTCATGTACAGTCAAGGAAATGAAAACCTTTTTCGCTCTTGTCACAATGACAATAAGCCAGTGAAAAAGGTATTGTACGATTCACATTGACCGGGCCGGGCCGGGTCGGCTGCCGCCGCGTCGCAACGCAACGGGCGCTCTGGCAGCCGGCAGCGGCCGACCGCATACAATGCTGCGAGTGATATCTACTTTCACAGTACATTGTTGTACAGTTTTGTAATTGAGTTCTGCATTTAATCTGTTTTAAAAAAGATTTTATTCGCATTATTAGCATGATTTCATTGGAAGTGTAAAATAGTCGTGAGTTTTCAACGCATGATTTTTTTATTTGATTAATTCATAGTCGAGCCTGTGTATCCGTACCCTTGCAATAAATAACATGTCATCCTTTTCTCACTGCAGAGACAAGGAAGAGACTGATACTGTCAAGCTGTCAAAAGTAGTGATGTAGTGATCCGACTGAATGACTGAATTTGCCATGTCCACGTATCGTGTTATGGTGTCGAGTTATACAAATATTGATTAGAGTTAGATAAATATTTATAATATACTCTATGGTGTCGAGTGTGTTACTACCATGAAATTGGCTACGACGGCATGTTTTATCCAGTTGTACTTTACGACTTCCTTAAAAACGAAATTTCAACATCGATATATCAATCAAATAATTCATAGATATCACTGAAAAAATAAATAAAACTATCGCGATGTGCATGGTGAAGGTGCAAGGAAGGTAATCCCAAGTTCTAGAGCGTTTAGGTTAATTTCTTTTAACCGATTACCAAAAAGGGAGGTGGTTCTATGTAAGGTAAAAGGTTGCAAGCTTTGTATGTATGAAACCTATCCAGTTTAGGTTACTTGTGAAGCGTCTTAGTGAATTGATGGATCTTCAAAGAAAACTGCTGCGGTCCACCATAAAAGCCTAGATAGGCAGCTTTTATAAATTATTTTTTCAATAGACTTATTTGACCCTGTTTTGAAGAGTTTGTTTCTTTGTCCCAGGTGTAGATTTCCTCTTAAGGCCCGATAACTTGATTAGCCATGGACGTTACCGGACTGCTCTCCTGGTTTCTTCCATGTGAAGAATCTCACAATAATAGTAATAAATAATAATGGTTAAACCCGACGTAAAGTCGAGATGGGCAAAAATCCATAAACATAATAATAATAAAGTTACTGGTTATCTTGAAAACTTAGTCATTGGGTCGCCCGCAAATGAAATATAAATATATTGATTCTCATATTATGTTTTAAAAATCTCTATGATAAGAAAAAAAAAACGAAACCTAATTATAAACAATTTACAATAAAAAAGGGTAAAATTAGTGTGTAAAAGCACGAAGGCTGGCCAGTGGCCGTATTGGTGGCAATGCAATGCTGATTCGCTGACGAAGTAGTGGCCAGACCACTCATAATCAGAAATTCGAAATTAGACCGTCGTATAGTGCCCGCTCACTCAAATATACTTTGACAGGAGATCGAGAGGGACGGCACTATACGATTGTCGAATTTCGAACATCGGAGTAGCCCTTCAGTTGCCTCTATAGGGCGCGTCGACAGTTATTTAAAGAGTCGCCGCGTACTTGCCCCTCACGCCCCTGAGTTTCTACCTCAGACGCCACAAATACGATAGCTGCTACAAGGGCTGCACCAGCATCAATCTTAGTGGCAGCTAGGAATATGGACGGCACCCGTGTGTGCACGCAGGAAGCGTCCTGTATGATAAAGAAAAGGTCAGGGTCGTCCTAGGTGTACAATATATTTTACATCCAGGTTACGCTACCAGTCCATAGCCTTCAGTCCGTCCGTCACCCCAGTAGCTTCGTTTTGGACAGCACTCCACGATATGCTGTACGGTTTGATCTTCAAGTGATCTTCAAGACCACAGTCGCACATTGGGGTCGGACTCCACCCCCACTTGTGCTCCACGAAAGTGGCACCTGCCCTATCCTGTGCGGATTCTGTTAAGGCGGCTCCATTATTTCCTAATTTAAAATTTCTACAACAAACTTTTCACTACGATTAAATAATAAATATATTTTTATGCATTGGGAAACGTTGAAATTGAAACAAAAATGAAGTTATTAAAACGTACCTTCAGCAACAGAAGTTGCTACTCACGCTATTAGGGTATTCTTGATCAGAATTATATGCGCATGGACTCTATTAACCAGAGAATAAGGATTATATTGATCATGTGAGCGTGTTAAATAATGCTTAGCTACTTTTGCTGCTGACTGTAATTCTCGTCAGTAATAGTGCATCGTAAAATGAAACATGAGTCATCATCCCAATTAGTCAGTTCCAAACGATTACTAGTGACCATTACCCATTTCGGAGAACGGCCAAATCGTTATTAAAGCTAGTCAATTATGATAGCCTGGCCCCAATAGGCATGTGTTATAAATTTAATTATACTTGGTAGCTTTTGCGGCCTCGACTGTGTTTCGTGGGCATTTGGGTTACTTAAGACACCTATTCGTTTAAAAATGCTGATTGTTTTAGACATTTTTACCTATAATCAAACATGTTTCTTAACATTAACAATGTTACTACTTAGAACAGGGCCATTGCCATTTTATTGATATATTTTTGAAACCTACAAGGTTGAATTTTTCACTGAAATTTTTTGTTTGTAAGTTTCAAATATATACCAATAAATCTCAATCTAAGTAGTAACATTGACAGTATGTTAAGAAACATGTGGCCATGTGCCATGATCAATCATGGCAAAAAATTATACAAACAATCAGCATTTTTTTGATGGATAAGGAGCCTTAAGTCGGTAACGGAGTCCTTGATTTTGAGCACTTGGCGTGCGTACCAACTTGAGTTGCTGTCTCATTCAGGGAATCCCCCAATAAACGAGATAGGAGTCGTTTCCCGCAATTTGATCTCCCTCCGGATATTGACAAAGGCGGGATTAATTTCAGCTAATTGAATCTTTGCATGGTATTACCGTGAATGCGGCTTTTGCATGGTCGGATTTAACTTAATGCGATTCATAGTATTGACGTGACGATGCGGTTGGTGCAGTGGCAGAGCTGCTGAGTTGGACTCCTGGCAAGGGTTAATATTCGTGTGATGATTTAGATGTTTATGTATTTCAGTATATTTATCTATACATATATAAGTTTTAACATCGTCGTCTAGTGGCTATAACAGAGCTTACCTTAACACTAGGTTTATTTATGTCATTTATTTCCATTGCGATTGCCAAATCATCGCAATGGAAAATTTTTGTTCATCGTTTACTAAATACCTACGTCGGGGCTTGAATTTCAGCGAGTAATTGTCGAGTTCGGTTTCAATTATTGTCAAAAGGCGTTGTGAGCCGCATATTAAATACATTTAGTACAATATTTCAAAGTAAGTATCTATTAAAACTCGATACATAAAAAACTTTCTAATAACAAGACTTCTTCCGATGCAAAATACGTATTTCTCGAAAATTCCTCGTTATTGGAGTATTCCATCTCGTGTAACTTCGACTGCTGAAGCCAGCATGTAAAATGCTAGTCGGGATCGCGACCCTGCGGATAGTGGACGAAATGTCTACGATTTCTTTACAAAGTAACTCATAGTCAACTAGAAAATGGCCGCAGCTTTGTCTGCGTGAAACTTTTACTTTACTTTATTGACCAAAATTTTATTTCGACAATAACGCTTTCTCGGATTGTAATGTCAAACGTGGTCAAACTAATACTTATATGGAGTTTGACATTAGGTACTATCCAAAAGTAAGCGTTCTTCTTGGAATTTAAGTTTGGTTAAACGCAGCCGTAGTGGGACAAATATATCCTATAACCTATATCTTTGGATGTGTATCCCTGTACCAAAATTGGTTAAAATCCGTCCAGCGTTCACGTGATGAGCCGACAAGGAATGTTTGACCAACAGATGGATAATCATTTTTATATTTGCTATAACATATGTCAATTTTATACCTATATATATTATAGCTGGATGTGTGACTGATGGGCTTTACCATGGAGGACCTCTACATTAATTTGTTACCCAATACTAAGGACTGGCTGCGTAACCTGCCTATAAATGTCTAGTTTCCTACAACATACTTCACCATGCGATTATAGTACATTACTTACCTAGGGCGGTGAATTCGTGAATGTCCCAGATCGCCGGAGTTGGTGCCACAAAGATGCGATCTGGGGTTTTACGAATTACTCCACGTTGTTTGTCTAAAGTTTTACGTCTGGCCTCGAGCAGGAAGTTAAAAATCCCTCTTACGGGCTACAGGGTGGCGGAAAATAATTAAACTGTTTCCTCTATTCCAGTTTACTTCATATTTGAAAAGGAGTGCTGTCAGCTGCACAATGAGATTACCGCGCTCTCTCTAGGGCTCCGACAGCGGCGCGCCTCGTCGGGACAAAACGGATTATGTGCCTTTGTACTTCCATTCCTGAGACCAGTGAGTGTAGAGGTAAGATTATAGTGTACTGTCAGAACAAACGGTAGGTACTGTCTAAGAAATAAGATGATCAACCGGACAAGTGCGAGTCGGGAGTTCCGTAGAAAATACCGCTGCTTGACCACGATGATTGATTATATACGAATACGTGCTTTAAATAAAGACTAGATTTTTATATCATGTAATATTTTTTTTCTCTACTTGTAGTATAAAACGATATTATTTGCCAAATCTCATAGTTCTAGGTCAACGGAAAATACCTTATAAATTTTGATTCCCTTGAGAGTGTCGAAATATAAGTATTATGCGGCATATCGGCCGTATCTTTTTTATATGTTAACTTAGAAGTTTCACAGCTTAAAGGTAGGCCTGAGTGTATGGTTTTAAGTTGAACTCGATACCTCTCCACGCGTTTCCGAGATAAAGGGTCTTGACAGACAGACGGACGGACGGACGAACGAACAGTCAACAAAGTGATCCTATGAGAGTTTTTTTTTCTTTTGAGGTACGGAATAATGCATTATTTACTTATCAACGAAAGAAAGAAAGAAATACATTCTTTATTCTTTATTCAGTTGTAAAGTCATGTACATTCAGATTAAGGTGTTACATAATAGTGATTTGTCAGACCATGACGCCCTGTAAGGGCACACAATAACTTACGAGGGCTGTTCCGAAAATAGTTAGTCAACGGCGTACTATTAATTGTATTCGTTTAATTTTACTGTAGCCTAAAGGCAAATTTCATTACGAACTCTTTCGCGTAAGAGTCACTGGCCAGTGACATTCAGTTATTTTTTTATGAAATCAGAAAAAAAACATGTCTGTCACTTTTTGTTCGCAAAAATGGAGCTAACGCGGGAAGCATTTCGTGCTATGATATATTATGATTATAAACGAGGGTTAACTTACAAGGATTCTCATGAAAGTTTAACTAGTGTTTTTGGGGCCTTATCCCCATCTGTTGCCACTGTCAGTTACTGGTTCCGTGAATTTAAGCGTGGGCGGAGCGACATCAAAGATGAGCCTAGACCGGGGCGACCGCCAACGGCAGTCACTCTAGAAAATGTTATCAAGGTGGAATGGCTAATCAAGGAATCTCGAAACATTACCCACCGAGAGATTCAGGACGAACTGAATATTGGATCCCGGGCAGTTTCTACCATTTTGCATGACCACCTTCAAGTTCGGAAGGTTTCGTCTCGATGGATACCACATTTTCTCACACAGGAGCAAAAAGACATACGTGTCGATTGGTGCAAATAAATGCTAAAAAAATTTGATAATGGTAATTCACAACAAGTGAGCTACATTGTGACATCCGACGAATCTTGGATATATAGCTACGACCCATTTACAAAACAGCAATCAACACAATGGGTCTTTGAAGAAGATGATTTACCTACTAAAGTAGTTCGCGGTCGAAGCGTCAACAAAAAAATGGTTGCTGTTTTTTTTCGACGTAGTGGACCTGTAGCCGTAATTCCACTTGAAGATCGGAAAACAGTTACCAGCCAATGGTACACTGAAGTTTGCTTACCACAGGCCTTCCAGGAGCTGAACGTCAGTCGTCCAAGTACTGGAGCTCGGGGCATCATTTTTCATCAAGATAATGCTCCGGCCCACACGGCTGCCAGAACCACGGAATATATTAGCAAATCAGGAGTGCAATTGCTACCACACCCTGCATACAGCCCTGACCTGGCTCCGTGCGATTTTTTTCTGTTCCCCACGTTAAAAAAATCATTACGTGGGCGACGATTTTCGACGGCGGATGAAGCAGTGGACGAATTCAGGCGACTTTTTTTTGACCTTCCGCAAGAACAGTTTTTCTCCTGTTTTGAAAGTTGGTTCAGTCGTATGCATAAGTGCATAAAGGCAGCAGGGGAATACTTTGAAAAGTTGTAAATAAAGTTTTATTATATTCCTTATAGTTTTTGTTTAACTAAAAAAATTCGGAACAGCCCTCGTAATACTAGCATGCGTAAGCGTAATACATATTTAAATAGCAAAAATAGGACATAATTTCGTCACTAATACATCTAAATTATGAACAGTTTGTTTCGTTTTAGTTTATATAGAATTTATACAATATAATTTAATTAAAAATTATTTCATTGGTAACATCATTTACATAATTATTTCAATATTTTAATTAATAATTTAAATATGTCATTTATAATGTATCATCATTTAAAAAATCGTCTACAGAGTAATAACATTTCTCAATTAATAATTTTTGTAGTTTATTTTTATATATTTTTCCGTTTGGTTCTTGTTTAATTGCTTCTGGAATTTTGTTCGTAATTCTGATACATTTATAATGTGAACTATTTTTATACATAGCCAAGTTAGCTCTTGGTAGCAATAATTTATTCTTATATTGCGTTCTGGTTGTCACTACTTCTTTTTTCATTTCAAATAAATTAGGATTTTCTCTAACAAAAAGAGCTGCTTGCAATATATAAATACACGGCAGAGTCAATAATTTATGTTTAATAAAGTACGGTCGGCAACTGTCGGGAATACGCACGTTAGCCAAGATACGGATACACTTTTTTTGCATCACAAACAATTTTTGGGCTTCGGTACTGCCTCCCCAAAGTACCACACCATATTGAAGCCACGAGTGTGCGTACGCATAGTACGCAGATAAGGCACACTCAAAGTTAGTGTTTGTTTTTAATATATTCAACGCATACACAAATTTACATAATTTTGTTTTTATGTTCTGTATGTGAGCTTTCCAATTAATGCCGGAGTCTATAGTTATACCTAATAAATTAAATTCTTTAACCTCTTCTATTTTTGTACTTGCACACGTGTCTATTTTTAAGTTTATTTCCAAAAGCTTTTTTTGCGTAGGTTTGAATTGAATAATTTTCGTTTTCTTTAAATTCATTTCTAAATTGTGGTCACTGAGCCATTGTTTTGTAATTTCAAAAGTGTGTCTAAGCTGCATGTTACATTCAGAGCTATTTTTACAATTTAATAACAATGAGACATCATCAGCGAACATAACGCAGGTAGTGTCTGGGTTTAGAACTGTAGGTAGGTCATTTATATATGCTAGAAATAGGAGACATCCACATACACTACCTTGAGGAATGGAACACGTGATTTGGCGCATTTCAGAAGTAATAACTTTTCCTTGTTTACATTCTTTATCGAAGCAATCAATTTCCACACATTGTCTACGGTTATGAAGATAAGATTGAAACCACTTATGGGCCAAACCGCGTACCCCCATGCCGTACAGCTTACTAAGTAAAATGTCATGGGAAACTTTTTCATACGCCTTAGTCATGTCTAGCAGCAGACCTACGCCGTATGTTTTAATGTTTATATAGCCCAAGATGCTTAAAATATACTGATAAACAGCTAACGATGTTGAATGGCGCTTTCTGAATCCGTATTGGTTTTTGTTAAGTATGTTATATTTTTCGAAAAAGTTATAGACTCGATTTGACATACATTTTTCGAATATCTTAGACACCGCCGGTAAAAGTGCTATGGGTCGATATTGGCTGGGATCGGTCGGAATACCACCTGGTTTAAGAATAGGTTTAATTTTAGAAATTTTTAGTAAGTCTGGGAATGTTCCTTCATTAAATGATTGATTAATTAATTGCGTCAGCGGTTGTATTAACTCCGTTGAGCATACTTTTATAAGTGTCGCTGGTATTTGGTCAGAGCCGAAACTTTTTTTGTTTTTGAGCTGCTTAATTATTTTACTTATTTCGACTTCGGTAACTGGTCGTATGAATATAGAATTTGTTGAGGGGTTATGTACATTATGCGCGCGCGCCGGACCATAGATAAGAATGTAATAATCGGAAATAGATACGAAACTCTTGCTAGTTTCACGTCGCTACTAGTGCTGCCCCAAGCGGGCGTGCTCTCAACTAATGGATGTTGTATATATAACTACAACCGGTGTATATAGCTTGTATAGGTGCCTACACGCAGTTAAAAAATTTAAGGATGGAAACTGATTTATGTGGTATTTTGTGTAAATGCGTATCTATGCTTTTAACGCATTTGACACCGAAAACCACATAAATCAGTTATTTTTTATAGTGATAAGGAAAAAATAAAACAAAGCAAATGCTGGTTTTTGTATATTATTTGTCATAAGTAACATCACAAAGTTCATATATCCAATGCGTGGTAATTAATGGAGGAGCACTAGGAAGACTCAAGTCGACACAAATTAAACACAGATATAATGCGGTGAACTAAGGAACAAACGTACAAAACACAAAAGCGCGTGCACGGTAACCAGAAAACACCAAATGAGAACTTTGCCAGAACTTCACAAACTTTGAAAATTTGCAAAAATGCAAATACAAACGACGGAGTAAAACTAAAACGTCACCGACTTTGTATAGTTGCCACCTTTTAAGAAAAAAGTTAAGTACCTACCAAAGTTTAAAATACATTTTATTTCCTAGTTTATTTGCACTGTAATATTAGTAACTCTGTTAGAATATTATTATTAAAAATATATTCTCTATAATTTTTAAAAAATATTATGTTTTCCAGAATTTTTTAAACATTTCTTAGATTAATTTTTTCTACCAAATACACACTACAAAATACACAGCAACACTGACGTCGAGTAGACTTGGAATAGAAACAGTAGATGGCGCTGTTTTCAATTACAGGCCATGTCCTAAGAGATACCATACCATGCGCCGGACTCGACCGGGCGCCGGCGCTCGGCTCGCCTACTGACGCAAAGTATTCATTGAATACGTTAGCTACTTCGTGAGGTGACGTAATGACCGCATCAGCTGTTTTTAATGATATATTTTTATACTCGCGATTTTTATGCTTTTTCGTTATATTGTTTATAATAGACCACATAGATTTCATTTTATTATTAGACTTTTTCATTTTATTCGTATAATTTATTTTTTTCGATATTTTAACACAGCGTTTAAGGGTCTTTTCGTAAGTTTTATAATATTTCCGAATAATTTCATTGTTTGTTATGTTTACCATGATTTTTAGCTGCCTTTTGTGTTTACACGATGTTCTTAGCCCCTTAGTAAGCCAAGATTTTTGGTGCTTGGATGGCATTATTTTTAAGCGTCGTTGCGGTATGTGCTTATCTAATATTATTTGTAGAACATGACTAAATGAATTAAAATTAATATTAGTATTATTTTTATCACATAGTATGTTATTCCAATCTATTTCATGCAAAGCTAATCTGAAGGATGTCATATTTTTTTCGCTAAATATTCGTTTCGTTATGTAGTAGTAGTGATCTTGATTTTGGATTTGATTTTGTGACGTTTGATTTTTGGTTTTATACAAAATACTTTTATGGTCCGATAAGCCGTGGTCCGTCACTTCGACATTATAATCTTTGGTGTTTGTAAATATAAGATCTATACAAGTACTAGAATTATTGACCTCTCGTGTAGATTTCTTTACTATTTGTACTAGATTATAACTTAACATCAAGTTAACAAGTTTTTTGGTGACAAGGTCATTAGAGAACATGTTTATATTGAAGTCACCGACAATTAGTATATTTTTCTTTTGTTCTTGTTGTTTTATACTAAGCAATATTTTATTCAAGCAATGGAAGAAGATATCTATATCCCGGTCCGGTCTGTAAATATTTATTATAATCATATTCTGTTCGGGCATTTATTCGTGACGTGACAGAAGTGATAAAAAATATAAAACAATATTAGGTACCTAACTAAGAATATTATAATGGCTGTGCTGTGCCACGAAAAGTTCCCACCTCAGCATGATGCTGGCTCATCACAGGCCTTTACATCAAAAAGATGATTTTATACAGCGTTTTTGTGGCAGTGTATGGGTCATTCTCACGATATGGTGTTCTCAGGCTAATTACCGTAGCCATTTTTTTCCTTCGTTTATTGAAGTCATTATATATGTTATATGATCCTTACTAAGCTATATTATTAATATATCTAAATGGCACTATACTGGTGTAAGTACCTTTCGAGTTATTATTAGTTTTATTTTTTACTTGAAACGGTAATTAGAACTAGTATTATTGACGACTACGGTAATTATTAATTTGTTTAAATATTAAATAAGACCAAATAAAAACAACAATTAAAAGAAAGTTGCAATATTTGAGGTATTTTTTCGATCAGAAATTATACATAAATTGAGTATAAATTGACTATACAGTCCGATTCGGGAGTGACAGAGTGATAATATGTCCGCAAGATTGACATTTCAATAGGGGATCGCTTGATGATTGGGCTGGTGAAGCGAAAATCGAAAAGGAGAGTCCTTTCATTTTGGTGTCTCCTATCGAGTTTCGCAGGTAGAACCTGAAACTAACTTCTATCGTGAGCCTTGCAGCCTTCGATTAGAAACGCTCTCCATTTGCTGCGCTCGTTAGCTAAAGTTTCCCAATTAGAAATGCAGTACGCCGTGTCTATTGTTACGAGCAAATTTCCACGCTTTCATAAAAACCCTTCCCATTGCACAAACGCATAACTTTCTTTTCTACTTGTAATGTGCAACACCCATCCTGGAACTGTAATTAAGTTGTCAAGCTATCTTCGCGGGTGACCACAAAGTGCGGCGTTCCGCTAATAACGTGTTTTGCTCGGTTAAAACGTCTTAAGTGACGCGGGTTTACTGTGTAAATACTGCCTTTTGTACGAAATTGTCTATTTATACATTGTGTTATACACAGGCTGAAGTACTTATTTCGAATAAACACATTTGCTATTTATAAACTTAATTTAATTGACATGTGAGGGCAAACTTTAAGAATGCAATTGAAAGCCTCTAATAAATGTCAGACTCTGCACAAGCTCCTGTATTAGAATAATCGAAAAATATTGGAATTAAAAATGAAATAATGTTTGAACATTTGGAACTAGCGACCTATTTTGTTACCTATACCTACATTTGTAAACAGATATAAACCTTATTGCAATATGTTAATTTCTGTGGATGTAGGGATACTAGGTACTTAAATATATATACTTAAATATTTATTTATATTTTTGATAGTAGGTATTACTACAGACGGGAAGCCGATTAGGTACAGCCGCCTATGTCTTCATTTCTACAATGCAAGCATGACTTAGTGGCACACATGGTATAAGAAAATAAGGTATGCCAGTCCAGAACGACTGGCAAGACTTGACGTCATCAAGTCATCACGCTAGGATTGGTTGGTTCTGTCTTCCGTTTGTGTTGCCAGTGGTGTTAATACTCATTGGCGTATCTAAGATTATTTTTCAGACGGGGCCTGGGTGGGGCCTGGCCCTGGCCTATGAGATGAAGTCATGAATTTCTATGGGTTACCCAAAATCCTGGGGTGGGCACTAGACCATATTGGGGTGGGCACGGCCCACCCGGCCACCCCCCTAAATACGCCAATGTTAATACGCCTCGATTCCCCTGTAACCTATATAAATCTCTTAAAATTGTGAGTGTTGTAAATCAATCATTACTTACATCAAAATAAAACTTGGCCAAAGAACATGACAAACGTAATGCATAAAATGCATAATTATTTATATTTTTTGTACGACTGGCGGCAAACATTTTTTTCCTTAAACCTAAGAGGGAATGCAAGCCCGGCTATTTTGTCATAGTAAAACCGGTTATAACCGGTTATATGTATGGTAAAATAAATGGGTTCGTATTTCCTTGTTACCAACGAATCAGTGACTGAGAAAATAAATAAATAAATAAAATAAATAAATATTAAGGGACAATCATACACAAATCGACCTAGACCCAAACTAAGCAAAGCTTGTACTATGGGTACTAGACGACGATATACATAATATATAAATACATATATACCTAGATAACATCCATGACCCAAGAACAAATATTTTGCACAAATATTTGTCCCGGCCGGGATTCGAACCCGAGACCACCGACTCAGTAGGCAGGTGTCTACCAACCGAGCCAAACGCGCCGTCAAAATCTTACTAGCCAGAGTATCATAGGTACCATATTATTTTCTTAAACACCATGGTGGCCGAATCACATGCGTACATATCCCCCTGTAGTTACAAAATATTGGTTGAACACGCAACCGCATCCAACGGTGCGGGTTTTCTATATAATTTGCAGCGCGACGCTAGTTCTCAGTAAACAACGCAACACTGTATTAAACTTTTTCTCGTCTTCCTGCTCATTGCTTTCCTGCGATGGTATAAGAAGAAGCACAATTTTGCAAGTTGCACATCCAGGGCGATACTAATGTAGTGAGTAAGAATCCGTCGTGCTAAGGTAAAAGGTGACCTTTTTGGAGCTCCATACTAAAATATCGCCTTTTACATTACGGCAGCAATGGAGAACGGATGAAATAGGTACTACACAAACTTTGAAGTTTTGTTTATGGGTGGGAATAACCTTCTCATTCATAGAAATTTCATAGCTATATAATACACTATGAAAAAAATTAAAACCTTGTTGTTATCAAAATATACCTACCGTATTACGAAGTTAATTATTCCTGTTCACATAGTTTTCCTCAACCAGGGGGAGGACAGTCGAAATTATTAATTTGTCAGTTTAGTTTTCGTACCAGCTCTAGGGTTTAATTCTGTGATGGTCCTATGCTGAATTACTGACCGCGTCCACCCACAGCGGCCTCCTTCCCACGCTGCGTAAATTAAATACTTAAATTACTGCCATCTGCTCCCTTTTTACTCGTATTTATAAAACAAGTGTGCAACTAGCGGGACAGAAAATTACGGCTATGCAACATTGTCGAGCGAGACAGCCACATTTTTTAATCTCGCTTAAACCACTGCCAACTGCAGCGTTGCAAGGCTTATTCTTAACTACCAAAATATACACAATTACATAATCTACTTATTCTCCAAAAAGCCCATTGGGACATGGAATTGCCTCAACTAAGTACTCGTAGACTTAATAATATACATAAAACAAGATTTCCAAACAGGAAATACCTTTAACCCTTAAATGCATGGTGTAAGATGCAGCTTACATAAACAAAAATGAATTACTGGTTGAAAACAAGAAACATTTATTTGAGATAAAATAATATTTTATAATATTGTGTTTTTTTAATTCATCCATTTAAGGGTTAATGAAAAGAAAATACTCTACCTTAACACGCAAAAACTAATTGTAGTTACAAAACGCGATGACTCCCCAAAACGCCCGAATGGCACTAAGAGAGACAATTAGTACTCATTACGGGGCCGAGCGCGCCTCTAGGAGTGGCTAGCTCGCGCCTCGATTCTCAGAGGGACCCATTCGAGATGCGACTCATTACGAGATGCTGCGAAAAACTGCTCTAGTACAATAGAGTCAGTTGGGACTGGTTTTGTTGGGGATTTACTTTAGAAATATAAATATATCTAGCAGTGGCGCTGCATCAAAGATCAAACCAGTCAAGACAGATTTCGCTTCTTCCTAAAGAAAGAGAGAGAGAGAGAGAGAGAGAGAGAGAGTTTAGTATGTGGGTAAGGCTCAGGAGCATTTTGAATGCTCCTTGACGTATGTGTTCACGAATAATTAACATTATCTAAGAAAAAAAAGTATTGGTGAGGTGAGATCATAAGAGCGCTTTTTGCGAATTGTGAGGGACTCCTAAAATAAGATTATATTCGTCTAAATATCGTAGCAGTTGAGGTCCTGTGAACCTTCCATCCACTCCACAACACAAGCATCATGTTCTATGGTGACGATGATGATGAATGATGATGATAATAATAATAATTGTTATTTATTTTATATCAGACAACCTCGCACAAATCGATCTAGTCCCAAATTAAGCTCAAGAAGGCTTAATTGTGTTATGGGTACTAGACGACGATATATATACGTATATAGATATACTAGCTGTTGCCCGCGACTTCGTCCGCGTGGAATCTTATTTGAACAGTTTACATCTTTATTATATTATTTTCAGATCTAAACAATGTTGAAATTACTTTTCTTTTTTTGCAAGTTGATGTTTTTGATGTTCGTTACTGTAATTCAACAAAAAATAAATAATAATAAATATTGAAGTGCTGCTCCCATACAACAAACGTGTTTTTTTTTTGCCATTTTATACGTAATGGTACCGAACTTCGTACGCGAGTTCGACTCGCTCTTGGCCTCTTTTTAGTTTCTTTTTCGGCTAAATTGGTCTAATTACGCGGAATCATTATGAACCCCTTTTTCACCACCTTCTGGGCTGAATTTTCAAAAACGAATTCACTTTTCTTGTATTCTGATAATATGCCCTTATACAAAGTTTCAAGTCCCGCGCTCAAAAAAATGTTTGATCTCAATACAAACTATCAGCCTCCTTTTTACCGCCTCAGGGGTTGAATTTTCAAAAACGCTGAAAATTACTTTTTTGATTTCTAATTATATGCCTTTATACAAAGTTTCAAGTCCGGCGCTCAAAAAAAGGTTTGATCTCCATTCCATTCCAAACATTCAACCCCTTTTACACCATCTTCAGGGCTATATTTTCAAAAACGCTGAATCACTTTTTTTGTATTCTAATAATGTGCCTCTATTTAAAGTTTCAAGTCCCACACTCAAATATTTTTTTAATCTTCATACAAACTTTCAACCCCTTTTTCACCACCTTCAGGGGTGAATGAATTTTCAAAAACGCTGATATTAGTTTTCTTGAATTCTAATTATATGCCTTTATACAAAGTTCCAAGTCCGGCGCTCAAAAAAAAGGTTAGATCTCCATACAAACTTTCAACCCCTTTTCACCACTTTCAGGGCTGAATTTTCAAAAACGCTGAAATTTAATTTTCTTGTATTCTAATTATATGCACTAATACAAAGTTTAAAGTCCCGCGCTCAGAAAAAAGGTTTGATCTCCATTCAAGGTTTCAACCCCTTATTTACCAGTTTCAGGGATGAATTTTCAAAAACACTAAAATCAGTTTTCTTTTATTTTATTTTAATACCTATTTACAAAGTTTCAAGTTCCTAGCTTAAAATTAAAATTGAACCCCGAGACATACTTTCATCCCCCTTTTAACCCTCTTAGAGGTTGAATTTATAATGACGTTAAATGAATGTTATTTTGTTATTATTATATATGCCTTAGTCAAAGAATTTGTAATTGAATCAAACTTTCAACCGTTTTTAACCATTTTAGGGGACGAATTATTGAAAACGCTGAAATTACTTTTCTTGTATTCTACTTATATGCCTTTATACAAAGTTTAAAGTCCCACGCTCAAATCATAAATCATAAATTATTTATTTGCATAAACAAAGGTTACATTGGTGTCAAGAAAAGGTTTGATCTCCATACAAACTTTCAACCCCCTTTTTACCACCTAAGAGGATGAATTTTCAAAAACGCTGAAATCACTTTTATTTGCATAACTTTTTACGAAGTTTAAAGTTCCTAGCTTAAAATTAAATTTGAACCCCAAGACGAACTTTCACCCCCCTTTTAACCCCCTTAGAGGTTGAATCTTTAATGACGTTAAATTAATATTATTTGGTTATTATTGTATATGCCTTAATAAGAAGTTTCAAGGAATTTGTAATGGATTCACACTTTCAACCCCTTTTTAACCCTTTTAGGGGACGAATTTTTAAAAACGCTGAAATCACTTTTCTTGTATTCTAATAATATGCCTCTAGACAAAGATTCAAGTCCCGCGCTCAAAAAAATAATTGATCTCGATACAAACTTTAAACCCCTTTTTACCCTTTTAGGGGTCGAATTTTTGAAAACGCTGAAATCACTTTTCTTGTATTCTAATATTATGCCTTTACACAAAGATTCAAGTCCCGCGCTCAAAAAAATACTTGATCTCCATACAAACTTTCAAGCCCTATTTTACCAAATTAGGGGATGAATTTTCAAAAACGCTGAAATTAGTTTTCTTATATTTTATTTTAATACATTTTTACGAAGTTTCAAGTTCCTAACATTAAAAAAAACTTGTACCCCATACAACCTTTCATCCCCTTTTTAATCCCCTTAGGAGTTGAATTTTTCAAAATCGCTTCTTATCTCTTGTACACTTTATAAATGCAATCTACTGTGCAAATTTCAACTCTCTATCATTTGTAGTTTCGGCTGTGCGTTGATGAGTCAGTCAGGACTTCTTCTTTTATATATATAGATACTTAAATACATAGAATAACCATGACCCAAGCACAAATATTCGAGTTTAATCACACAAATATTTGCCCTGGCCAGGATTCGAACCCGGGACCGCCGGCTCAGTAGGCAAGTGGTTACAAACTGAGCCAACCGCGTCGTCTTATTAAATTATTATGATGTCCTCCTCGACGTATCCGTTAATGATACAAGCCCCTATTAAGTACAAGCGCGGTACGACATTTAACTGGAAACGCGATAACATTGTCGTGTCATTAATTGCTACGTAGTCTTGAATCCTCGGCCCGGCGCTTACGCACAATGTAGCCGCAATCACACGCAAAAACTAATTGTAGTTGCAAATCGTGCTGATTCCCCGAATGGCTCAGAGGGGCCGCTGCGGGCCAATTAGGCCTCATTACGGAGCCGAGTGCGCCTCTATGAGTGGCTACGGTCGCGCCTCGATTCTCAGAGGGACCGCTGCGGCGAACCCATTAGTCCTCATTACGAGTCATGCTGCGAAAAAACTGTTTCAGTAGAGATCAGGTTGGTTTACTTTTGTTGTGGGTTAACTGCAGAGTGCAGAATTAGGTACAATACCTACATATCTAGCAGTTGGAAATGGGTGCTGGAGTAAATCACCTACCTAATCTGTTTGAGTAAATACCCTATCTACCCAAATAGTACTTACAGGTAAGAATCCGGGAAAGTTGTGTACTTTATTTACCCATGAGCGCCCATCTTGCTAGGTGCGGCGTCGAAGAAAACCTTTGTTAAAACTGGGACAGATTAGCTATTTATTTCTTCAAAAGTAAGCAAACCAGCACCTCTAGCACAACTGTCACAAGCGACTATTTCTCGCGCGAGATAATTGCCTGTCCCTTTCTTTGCAGTAATGTGAGAGGGTGACGGACATGGCGTAACTATAAGTTTCATATTAGGGCTATAAAACTGTAAAATTGTGCTTACAACGTTATTTATACTAATATATCATAGCGCCAACAACTATTTAATGAAAATCAACTACTTTTGACTAAATCAGTTGGTCCAGACTCATTTCATTACCATTGTCTAATTATCTGTGTTTTCGCAATATGTTTAGCTTTCACGAAAAATCGATTTATTATAATACTAGCAACCCGCCCTGGCTTTGCACGGGTGCAATGCCATTTTATGCACGTATTATACATACAAAACTTCCTCTTAAATCACTCTATCTATTAAAAAAAAAACCGCATCAAAATCCGTTGTAATCATCTAAGCATACACAGGTACATATAGCTTTATAATATCATGTAGTGATATATATATCACCCTACGGCAACTAGGTACAACGTTATACAAATTAAAGCATTCAAAACCGTATTAAACATTTTTGGTCAGTGTTCATAACCGCAAAATCGACGTAAATATGGAATTAACAGTATTACGTTACTTGATCGTCGGAAATAATTATTGCGTGAAATTTATGGAGTGCAAAATGTTTCCCGCGTGATTTAATGTTAAGCAGAACTATACAGAACACTCAGAAGTACCGTAAAACGGGGTTACTTTAAAATGCAGGGTCTACTTTGGAAAAGTGTTTTACGCCATATCCTTATTTTTTTTACTATCTGTGGCAATGCAATCCCTACCTTCAACAATGACCTAACCTTTTTCATTTGCTCAATCGCACTATGAATATTTGCGTTTTTATAACCATTTTAAATCTATCAAAGTAGCCCCAAATTTAAGTAACCTACACCCTAAAGTAACCTCGTTTTACGGTACAGGGCGAAAACTGTAACAATTTTATAAACGGTTGTTACCTTATTCCACTGGCCTGGACAAGTGAACAGTACGTAATATCACGCACGACCAATAACTGGACTTATGTCGGTGATATAAAGACTATAATGAAACTTACATAGGTACAAAATTCACTGATCGTCCAAGACGATCCGATTTTTAATCAAAAAGCATTTCGAGGAACAAATTGCTATAGCGTATACCATGTGGGCCCTATAACAGGAGCAAAAAATTGAAACATAGATTTTCCTCGTCAAACTGAACAGCATCTGTTCATAAACTTATTTTTAAAATACTGTTTTCATATGTTAATTTTTTCAAACAAAGTAAATAGCATATTCAATGTACGCCGTTCAACATTGACATCGCCTTAGTATTGACATACCTAGATGTCACTTTAATAAAAATATATCAGATAGTTTGCAATACATTGCTTCTTTGAAAAAACTTTATTTTACAGGTTTATAAATGAGTTATTTTTAAAGTTGTTTAATAAATGTTGTTCAGTTTGAGGGGTTGAATCTATGTTTTAATTTATTACTCCTGTTACAGGACCCACCCGGTATGTATAATCATAATCAACACGCAAAAAAAATACTACTTACTAAAAAGTTTACCTACTCATAAAGTTTTCCCTTATAAATTTTCCCAGCGTTTTGGCACATAATTAAGGGTAGTTTGAACTGTCGATGTCGTCTAAAAATAGGCAATCTTCTATTCCTGTCCTCTATCAGCGCAAATTTCAAAGTTTACTAGTACATTAGAGCACGGCCAGCCCTTTTCATGGCTAGGCATGTATAGTGCTTTTCTCAAACATATTTAAAAAAATTACTTACCTGCATAGGCCTTAAATTTTGTATGAAGTTCCTTTACATTTCTGCCGAGTTGTTCCGACCGATAGGTACGTGATGCTTCGAAGCCTGTTACAACGCACGTTATGATTATGACAACATTTCATTGCACGTTTGAGAAAAAACATAATTATCTTGTTGTTCGGCGGAAATTCCCACTTTTCAGAAGTATTTTCCGCAAACGAGATTACTTATACAATTCATGGAAGCGTTACGCTGTAAATAGCACTTCCATGAACATACGTGGACAACTGGCTCGTGTACCAGTTTTTTTTTTGCAAGACCTGGGCGTGTATATTATATTTTAATACTATTGGAAATGATTACTTGGTGGACGTTTTTATTGCCCTCTATTTTTTATATTATATCATAACATTGTATTGAATTTAATTCCAATTTGTATAGACATTTGTGAGGTGACTATATCGACTATCATGGAAATGGAATGCCCCTCGATTCTATATTCCACGCGCTTTGTTAGAATTTTACAAGAATAATAAGGGGGGGTTTCCATTGATGCGGAGCGGAGCAAAGCAGTCCGTGACTTGACAATAAATCACATTGTTTCCAATACTGCGCTGTAACCAACGCAGTGGTTAAATAATGTCACTCCAACTACCTCCACATTAGTTGGAATGCACCCTTAATCCAAGGAACGACAAAAGAAAAGGTTTTAAATTGAATAATATTGCCCGATTATATTTTATAATTATAAGTAAGTAGATAGAAGTAGCGCTCCAAAAGTGAAGCCCTCAATATTGCAGCTGTCATGTCAGTGTATAACATATCCTCTTATAAAACGTAATTGAGTAAGTACACCTTCGTTGTCTTTCGCATAGCCGGGCAAAAATTGTTAGAGACACGTATCTCTAGTTTGGTTTGGTCTAAGAGATACCCCACACTAGGGTATTTTGAGGACCGGCGTCCTGCCAAGTGCCAGCGCCCGCGCAGCGGCACCGCAACGTGCGCGCAGCGTCCACCCAACATCGATGCGTCTCCATTGTAGCGGGGCGGAGCGGAGACCTGCGGAAGTGACCAATCACCCGAGTTGAAATCTGCATCTCAGCACCGCTTCACTTTTGTACAGTTGCCGAGAAACTTCTTGACCCAAAATGGCGGATCTGCGCATGCATATTTGTACGTAAATCGGCTACTGCGCAGTCAAGGTTAGGCTCAAGAAGTTTCTCGGCAACTATAATTGGTTGATTCCGCACGCTGGTGAGACTCTGACGCTCAAAGACGGTACGGTGGGTTATGCTTATGCACATGTAGATATTGTAGATGCATGTAAATGAAATAACTGGCATATCCAATCCTAATCTCATTGCGGTCTTATGAAACCTAACTTCCAATGTGGGTACCGAAAACATTTGAATTCTCTAAGGGCGATGCCTCACCCCGAGTATTCGCATCATCCAGGCATCGCAGGCTCTTGTCAGTGGAGTAACTTCCATGTTTCTCTATCTTCAGCTTTCTTCTTAATTCCTGACACGCTGTTAACCATCTCCTTGACTTGGTCTATATCTCCTAGTCTTCCTCTCTTACTCTTTCCCTCAATCTTTCCTTCCATGATGTTTTTCATATAATCGTCGTGCGCAGATGCCTAACCATCTTTCCTCTTCTAGTCTCGATGGTTTTCAACAATGTTTTCAATGTTTTCTTTTCCTTTACTCACACAAGCACTTCCGATTTTTTTCCGTCCAGATTATTCTCTCCATTCGCGTCCAGCACCCATTTTAATTTCATACATTCGCATGTAATGTAACAAAAAAATCTATTAAAATTGCATATCGTCGGGAAAGTGCAATACCGCGTAAGTAACAAGTGTAGATACGAATCAATATTTAAACTAAGCATTTTATTAAATGAGAACTTTATTGACAGCTGTTATGCTAAGGGTCAAGTTTTTGGGACAGTGGACCTCATCTCCATTACCTACAGTGTAGCCGTTAAGTAGGTATAATGCCTATTTAACGGAATTATGTATTTAATTATTCGTGGAACCTGAGATAAGGCTACACAGAAAACAGAAGTTAATGACTTCCCCGTTATCGTTAATTGACTTATCATTTTATACGAGGATATAGGAGCTGTTAGATAACAACACATTGTACTAGATATTTCGGTGACTGGGCTAATATGGGGGGGAGGCTCGCGAAGGGTTATATTAAGGATGACTGTAGTTAAAGTAATAACATACAGTAGCTTATTACAGAATGGACGGAAGGACTATCTGACAGACAAAAATGCATGGCCTGAACCACAAACCAAGTAACTGACTCCTTCTTAGATTGTACCTGACCTGACTACTTTAAGGGACACAGTTCTAATAAGAAAGCATATCAAACGTAGGTACATAAATTGTGATACTCATACTCATACTCATTTATTGATAAACCGTCATACTTTCTTGTAGTTTCTATTTTATTCGGTATACCTTCACTTGCCCGAATTTCATATGCCCGAATTTCGTCTGCCATAATATTCAATTGACCGAATCTTGTTTCTTATAATTATGTTTCCCATAATCATTGTTTGCCATATTAATCCTATGACCGAATCTTTGTTTCCCATAATATTAATTCCAATAATCACATTTTCAATAATGTTATTAAAACTATCGTGAGACATCTTTACTAATTATAAAAACGGTATAAACTCACGTAAAAATTGTCAGGAACGGCCCGACATGTTTCGAACTCATTTGGAGCTCTTCATCAGGGGTTAGCTATCCGTGCTGTTACGCGACTCGCGACCCACTGACATGGCGACATGTCGGGCCGTTCCTGACAATTTTTACGTGAGTTTATACCGTTTTTATAATTAGTAATCACATTTTCCATAAAGATTGTAATCCATAATTGCCACATGCTATAATTTCATATGCTATCCAAATGGAACATAGGCCGAAAACCGACATCTGTAGGTTAGGTTTGTTTTATGACCCCGTATAGCGGAGCGTCAAAATACAAATCCAATCTAATCTAGTTTTAGAAGAACTGCTACCAAATAGTACATGGATCTAAAACCGAAAACTATAGGTTAGGTTAGGTTTGTGTTGTGACCCGTATAGCGGAGCGAGCGAAGTGAGCGGAGCATCAGAATGTTTGCTTCAAAATACAAATCTTAACCTAATTTACAGTTTTAGAAGAACTACGATAAAAGGACGTACGACATTCGACCAGAACCGAAAACTTAAGTTAGGTTTGTATTGTGACCATGTAGTACATAGTGTCTATGTACATACGTGGCCATCTTATTTTCTGTAGGCATACTGGCCTACAGAAAATAAGATGCTAAGCCAGGTTGGATTCGCACAGAAACAATATTTAGTATGGCGTTTAAATATTCTATCAAACAATATTATGGCACTTAATACTATGGAAAACAATACTTATGGCATTCGTATCATTATGGCATATAATATTCGGGAATACAAGAGTATGTCAAATGAATTTTCTAGGAAACGAAACATTCGGGCAAATGAAATTCGGGTAAGTGAAATTCGAGCAAATCAATATTATTGCATATAAATTTCGGTCAAACAATAGACAACCATTTTATTCTTACACTTTTTTTTATTTATATCTTAAAATAAACTTTTAATATGTTTTCTTAGAGAACTACGTATAGTTAAGTTCATATTACTGTAATAGTTAAGCACTTATCCTTTCTGAAAAAATTACTGACTCTTGAGTTTCTTTCGACGTTTCTTCTCAACAGTAGTCTCCTCTTGTGAAATGACGGTAGACTCAGACATGTAAAAGTGCCCTTGTGGCCTAATTGCAGAATAAAGTTTATTATTTCATTAATGTTTCTCACTGGCAGATAAGAGGCCCTTAGAGAAGGGCAGTACCTACCCTTATTACCATGAGTTAATGTGACCCCGCACCTCCACCAAGTGTAGTGCTACGTGGGGGAGCTTAAAAGATGCAGCGAGAGGTACTTTTAGTTGTTTATTCAGCAACCGTTAGTCTAAAAACTCTCTATACATTTTTTACAATTGACGGATGTCACGCGTCCGTTCTAATCTTTAAAACGTATTTATTTTTATATCAGTGGCCAACTCCACTGAAAGTGAAGTCCAACCTTCACAGTACACAGCGCCCCTACCGGTTAGTTTGTAGAACTACAATTCTCCATACAAATCGTTTACGCAGTCGCTGTCGCTAGCGAGTACAGTTACTGCAAACTCATGATATGGGTACTGATTTTTGCCCGTTTTCTATCGTATCTATTTTGGAGTGTGTGCGTTGGAATTCCCATCTATCTCCGTTTCACTTTTGGACAACCAGTGATAGGAGCGGGTTCATCCTTATGTCGTCAGTTTACCACATATTCGCTCGAAGCGATTTGCTTCATCATTTCTAACGTGAACCGCTAAGGATTAGAATTCGCTCCCATCGTGTGTACTTATTTTCAAAAATATAATTTGTGTCACTTCAAGGCGAATAGTGAAATAGGATATTGCTGAACCAGCGAGCTACACTACATTTTCGACCCCGTAATCACTTACCATCAGGTAATACTGAGGCCTATTGCTGGACAGATTGTGACTAAAAAAAGAACCAATTCTAAGTACTCTTTATTGCACACCTCATAAAACATACGAGAAATACAATGCAAGAAATTACAATTAGAGGTTAACAACAGGCGGTCTTATCGCTAAAGAGCGATCTCTTCCGTACAACCTTTGGGTAGTAGAGTACTTGAAATTTTATTTGTTAATAGGCGGTGCGAAAATCAGAAAAAGATGAATACATAAATATAATAAACGATAAATACAATACATACATAAATACATACATTCAGCCAAAAAATTATAGTTCTATTATAAGTTGAATAAAATTCGAATTATGAAATGCCTACTTAAAACAAAGCTCGTATCTCAGTGTCATTCTACTTACTAGATACGAGGTTTTGAAGAGCAGTGACAGAATAGTATTTTATGCAACTGTTGTATAGTAAAGATGCCACGAGCGTTTTTTGACCTACTTATACAACGTTGCATGCCTACAATATTTACTTTTTCTACGACTCGACATTTTAATAAATAAAATGCAAATAAACAACAAAGATAATAATTACATGTTCCCGCTCGGAACCAACAAAATAAAATAAAATAATAAGTCTGATAAACTTTTTTTTATTGACGTCCATCTGTCAGAAAAATGAGAACTTATACCTAAAGGTATGCACAGAAGATAAACCTTTTTTTTTAAGTTGGCAGCAATGCCTTAGTACAATAAGTTTTCTTTTTAACCGACTTCAAAAAAGGAGGAGGTTCTCAATTCGAACTATTTTTTTTTGTATGTATGTTACTCGATATCTTCGAGAACCGTGAACCGATTAAATTTTTTTTTTTAATGGAAAGGTTATAACTCCGAGTTGGTCCCGTTGGCACTAAGTCGGGATCTGATGATGGAATCTTGGAGAAATCGAGGGAACTCTTCAAATGTTATAGGGACATGTACGGCGCTTTCGGTAATTTATTGATAAAGTCAAGAATTTACATTCATTAAATAGGATTTGGTGTAAGGAAACTGATGATGAACACCACAGATGGCCACTAGAACTTTTATATGAATCACTAAAAAGCAAAAAAAAAAATTTTTAACAAAAAAAAAGAACCGACTTCAGTAAAACTAAAAAGCCAAAAAAAATAACCCATTCAAGTACGGATTACATTTGACTCACCCTTCGAAGTCGGTGCCAAACCTCGCGTAAACTATAATATATAAATATAAGAACTGAGTGTTTAAATCATAGTTCATCTTCCATTACGACACAAATTTCGATAGGTACATTTGTATGTGACATAATATTATCTACACGTTTTATCTCATCCGCGTAGATACGTATTACTATATATATATATATATATTATATCAGGCTATTTCGTGGAATAGATAGATAATACAAGGAAATAACAGGAGTATGTAAAAATTGGATTAGAGAGATAACCGACTAACAAACATAATATTTGAATTAGGCAATTCATAAATGTAACATATTACACTTATGTTTCTGTTATTTTATTAACTAATTTTTTCACCACAATTTTGTACCTAGCATATTTATGTAAAATTTAATTATTGATCTAGAGGTTAGGTTAAATATAAATAAAAAAATTTAAGCGATCCACTAAACTGCAGGTGGGGATTGGACCCACGCCATCTGATTATCCGGAACAGTGCCCTAACTCCTGAGCTACTGCGGCGTTACGCACATCGCGTGAAAATAATACTTAATAAATTTTTTGAGGCAACCTTGTTTGATTCAAACACAAACTACTCGTTGAAGTTGAAACTAATCTGACGAGTCCAAATTCGATGGACGATCCTACGGCACCCTTCAGTCTGAAAATTATCGAAAGATAAGTTTGAGTAAAGATGTGTTATTCTATTTCGATTCTTAAAATTGTAAGGGACGTGGACAAGCGCGAAGCATAAATTACAATTTCACACAAAGGTTGTTCTAATCAATCGTATAACTATAAAAAAAATACAAACGAATTGAAAACCTCTTCCTTTTGAAGTGGTTCGAAAATATATGCGAAATTTATCAGCCAGAACACAGAATTGGTATTGTATTGTATTGTTTTTGTTACTGAGTGAGTTTTGGTTGTCAACAGACGATAATTAACCTGTGAGATAGGACTGATTTCATATGTTTTTTGTCAGAACCAAACTGTGTGAAACTTAGCAGACAAAACACAGATATCAGCATTTCTGACAAATCCAAAGATAAACAAGAAAACTAATATTCCGTGAGAACTACTTTACTAATATTATCCTAGTAGATTAGTTAGCCAACTTCGTTTTTACAACCCGCATATTAATGTAAAGTGAAGTTTAACTCGTTAGTAACAGAGTTCAATTCCTCAATGCCTTAGTGCGAGGTCGAAAGTACTCACATCAAATATAAACTGAAGGGCTACTCCGATGTTCGAAATTCGATCGTCATATGGTGCCGTTCTTCTCGATCTCCTGTGTAACTATATTTGAGTGAGTGGGTCGACACTATACGACGGTCAAGTTTCGATCATCAGAGTAGTCCTTGAGCCCGGCGGCTATCGGCGATTCGATACAGGCGAGGAGCAAATTGATTTCGCTCTTCTAAGAAGCTGGAAGGAAAAAAATCCTGCAGAAAGTAAGACTTACAAATAATTAATTCTGACCCTTTGACCGCCAAAGACGGCAAATCACGTCATCGGGAATTCGTATCACTGACGCCAACGACGCCTATTGACGTCAAAAAATTCAATGGTCAAATTCATGCTAATTCAAACCACTATCTGTGTTTTTCAATCTCTGTTGAAATTTGGAGCACTTTTTTTTTGGTTTGGGGTCAGTGGCACGGTGAATTGCTTTGCCGCTTGGCGCTCAAAGGGTTAAAGCAGTAACGTCTGCTAGCGTAAACCAAATGTTTATATTAAAGCGAAAAATTTAAAAAAGTTTATTATTTGAGCGTATGTTTGGATTTTAACACACGTCTCCACGGCTTTCCGGCTCAGACAGGCGAACTACCAATTGTTCTATCAAAGCCTCTAGCATCATTTTTTTCAACCAGTTGCTTTATTCTCGTATGCCTTCCGGCATCATCATCATATCAGCCGATAGACGTCCACTGCTGGCCAAACACCTCCGCCAAAGTTCTCCACAACGAACGGTCTTGCGCCCCCCTCGCCCAATTTCTGTCCGCAATCCTAACCAGGTCGTCGGTCCATTTTGTTGGGTGCCTTTCCGCGCTCCGTCTCCCAGTCCCCGGTCACTCAAGAACCTTTCTGCCACACCAACGGCCATCGTGCATCGGTTCTACGAGTAATATGCCCCGCCCACTGCTACTGAAGTTTGGCGACTGTCTGAGTTATATCTACAACCTTGGTTTTCTTGCCTTAAGGCATATACATATATAGACCCTCAAACACCACAAAATTCATATTACCCATATGTAACTATTTACTCGTAAATACGTTTACGAGTAAATATCTTTGTTTAGACACAGCCGAAGTTCTGCGAAGGCCGCCCTCCTGATATTGGGTTGGGGGCTAGCGGGTCGTTCGCCTTGCCTTCGCAGAATTGTATCGCTCCGCAAATATACTGATACGACTCACAATAACAATACACAGAACATTGAGGTGCTGAATTTTGCTGGTACATTCGACGCGCTATAATATCAACCACAATACAAGTCTATGTTTAAACCCCGACGAAAAAAGAAGGTGTTTTAAGTTCAACATGTGTATCTGTGTATCGGTTCGTCTGTGGCATCGTAGCTCCCAAACGGATGGACCAATTCGAGTGCGGTTTTATTCGAAATACTTGTTCGTCGAGCTGGTTTTTAGGTATGTTTGGTGGAAATCGGATCAGAAGTTTCCAATATATTCAGCTTTGATTGGAATAAGTGATAAGATGTCAGCTAATATTGAAGCTAAGAATTCCAAATTTTGTAGGTATGTTCAGTTTTAGTAGCAGTTTCTATATCACTAATTGAATGAGGGTCTCATGATGATTTGTGTCAGGGGTGATTTAAATTAGGTTATTTTACATCTCTTATCGCCGAAAAGTTGTTTAATTTGCAATCTGTTTTTAACCGACGTCATAAAACGACGTGATATCTTACTTAGAAAACTATCGTGAGTCTCAGACATATTAAAAATACTTAAATCGCGTACCGATTCGAAACATGTCGAGCGTTATTCGACTTCTACGACGTGAGTTTAAGTATTTTTAATATGTCATATACTCAGTTGATCTCATCTGATGATGGGATCCTGAAGAAAAAGAGGGAATCTTATTTTTTATTCTTTTCTTCATCACCTGGCCTTGGAGCTATAATCTGATGTGATCAAGATGTCATGTATTGCATTTTATTATTCCTATTTCATGAAATCAGCTTAGTAACAAGTTATTATCTTTTTAAATCTTATTGCGCATGCGGCTTGCACCGAGTTATCTCTCCCCGCTGTCGCTAGTCCATCACAGATCTCATGTTACAACGGGTTCCTCAAACCATCTCACAATGGCCATTCCGCGCTCGTCACCAAACAGGAAAACGGCTGACCACTGGGGATTGAATGAAATACCTAGTACGACATCGGGCGGCTGGCCAGTGGAGAAAAGCAGTACGTGCGTACTACTTCAGTACACTCAGGCGCATCTTTGACTGTTCACCTTTTGTCAGGAGTTTTAGTCCCTACCTTTATAAAAAATTAAATGTACTGTGAAATGACGATCCTGCATCACACTGTTCAGATTGTATGTTCTCCATATAAAAATGATGTTTAATACAAACCTAGAATTGTATAATAGTATATATATATGTTTCGTACACGTACATAAGACGTTTTTCCTTCAGCTATAGTCGTGGGTCTGGCCGGTAATCCCATTGGCGCGGTCCATTCACCGCTCAATCTAATGAGTCTTATTTCCCACGAGTGACGCTACGTTAGGCGTGGTCAAGGAAACCGATTTCGAAGGAAAACTGCTCGAGAATAACGTTAATCAGGCTGTAAAACCCTGGGTCAAGAGTTCAATACTGGGGTCAAAATTTCCTGGTGGTTCATTCATCTTCATTGTTATGTGCCAGTTGGGAAATTCATTCCTGCATTTCTCTAAAAAGTGCCAAATCAGTTTCGAGACTATTTATATGGGACCTCCTCAGCAGGCCTATGATGGTTGGTTTTGATCAATAAGTGACAAAGCATCCGTCACGTTTTGATAAAATACAATGTGACTGAATGATGCTTTATCACTTTTTATCACGTGATAAACGCAATCATACGTCCATCACGCCCTTAGAAGTAAAAAAAAAAGAATCATCAAATTCGATCCATAATGTGAGATGTGATCGCGTAATATACAGAAAGTCCAATTGAGAAATTCCTCCTTTTTAGAAGTCTGTTTAAAAAAAACTGTACCTATAAGTTTTGACTTTGACTATTAACTACGAATTATATAATTATTCAAATAAGTTTTACTAAATAATGAAGATGCCAAAATAGTAAAATATCCGACTTCATTTCTTCAAAGGTACCTATTAGAAATTTACGATAATAATATTATTCGACACATACGCCGGTTTTTTCTAGGTATTATTTGTTCAAATAATTATCAATGTCATAAATTGGAAAAACTGCGATGTTAGACACAATCTTGACTACGTAGACTGAATCCGATAATTCCACTTAGCTTAGGAACTATTCATTCATATATTGTCCAAATTTATCTCGTATATGCTTATACTAGGATAATCGCGATAGAAAAGTATCGTTTCCGAGTACGATTTTTAAGGTTTAATGGCCGAATTACAAAACATAGTTTTTCTCTGAAAATTTTCATGGCGCTGATAATTCAGGATCACGAGAATTGGGCGTGGAGTAGATATCCTCACAGAAGGGTTAGGCCAAGCCGCAGCCGGTCCGGGCAGCATGCCCGACTTCATTTCGGCGTGCCCTAAAATTATTTCGTGTGTTTGGATGTTCCGTTGTCCGTTTTGTCCAGATTTCCGCTCGTGCTAACTTACAGGTCGCATTTGTCAACCGATTCTCATGATTTTTTTTTGAGTTCATCATATTGGATTCAGTTTTTCGAAATATTTCAAAATGGCGGAGATATGGAGGTTGAAAACGAAATGGCTGAAATTTGTAATTCTATAACATTTCTATAATTACAAATGCCATTTCGAATGACAGTCGCGAACAGCTCACAGAGTTACTAGATATATAATTTGTTAAAAAAGTCACAGTTATGCTAGACGTGCAGATTGCATCTCAGACACGCACACTTAAAACCAAAAGCCTCATCTTTCGCAAATCTGCATGTAGACTCGTAATTCAAGAAAATTAGATTGAAATGTATGGAAAATTTGGCAAAATTAAAGGACAACTTTTATCTATCAGGATATCTATCTTTTTTTTTTTGTCATACATATTTTGGCCGAGAAGTGTGAAGTTTTTGAGATAACTAACCTTTTAGCAGAAAAAAAGATCAATAATTAAAAACCTATTTGATAACAGATTTTGATTTTTGTATGTATGAAAGGTGTATAGTAAATTTATTCAGGATTATTTCGTTGCTATACACTTTGTATGTATCGTACACGGTTTTCTTTTAAAGTGGAAAATACCGCGCTTCGGGACACATTCGAGGGCGCGGGGGTGACGCTCACCCCTGAGAGGGGGGGAGAGTAAATAAAATTAAAGTTGTCCTTTCATTTAGCCAAATTTTCAGCAAATTTTATTGTATTATCGTTGTAAGCGTTATTTATTGTAAGTTCATAAAGTGAACGATTAGCTGTTGACCACCGGTCGCGCCGGTCAGGGTGATTGTTTCAGCATTTTATCCGTGTTTATACTTTTGCCCCAATATACTCGTAGACAAACTCTGTGTGAATTGTGGCACCATTATCGGTTGTCTGCAATAGTATATAGTAGTTAGATTAGAAGTCGCGGTTTTAACAATTTTATTGTTATCAAAATGTTTGATTGTTTTTTTTTATGTATTGATCAATATTGTTGACAGAGTGACAGTAATAAGATGATTGAAACGGTCAAATAATCACTATTCAACAGTTAGTGAATACTATCTGGACGAACGTAACAAGTGTATTTTTTGTCTAAACTGTAACGAATACACCATTGATACAAAGAACAAAGCTCATTAAGAAAAATTGAGAACCGAGGAGAGACCGGGAATCGAACCCGGTACCTCTGGATTGCCGGTCCAGCGCTGTTCCACCAGGTAACGCATTGTTTTTTTTCTCTGAACTTTGTATCAATGGGTAACCTATCATAACCCCGAATTTTCATTTGCCCGAAAGCTATTTATTCCGAAACTATTAATATTTTCAGGACTTTATAAACGTCATTGTGAAGAACCCGTTAGGTTAGGTTAGGTTTGTTTTATAATTATTTTGAAATATTAATAGTTTTGGAATAAATAGCTTCCGGGCAAATGAAAATTCGGGCATCTGAAATTTCGGGCAAATGAAAATTCGGGATTATGATAGGTAACCGCAAAGAGTATGTAATCACTACGTTTTAAGAGACGTTTAGTATGAAACGGGGGCGAAAACATACTGCCAATATGAAGCCGCAAACAATATCAGTGTCATTCATGACATAATGCCAACATCAAGAACAAAATAGGGATGTCACATGTTACACAAATTATAGAATTATCGATATCGATATCGGTATTTAAAAAAAAATGGTTCAGGCAGGGTTCGCATTCGCACCCGCGTCTCCAACGGCTTTCCGGTAATTTGAACCATTAAATAGTTCGCTTCAATGTAAACATTTGGTTTACTTTAGGTTACTGACTTCATAAAAAAAAACAAAAGTGTGCAAATAATTTTATTTCGTTCAAACTTTGCTTGGCTTGCTGATAAACATAGACGAAAAAAGCCGTTTCATCACTCCAGTCTGTGCTCCAGGTTGGAAGTTCTGCAACACAAATAATACAGGCTAAGCAGAAAATTACAGAGTAAAAATGTATCTGTTTGTCCAGATGAAACCGTAACAATCATAGTCCATTGAAGATTTTTCGTAAAATATTTCTGTGACCATAATCTAACTCAAACTGGCATAAAAAGTAGTGATAATAATGTCTTATCCTCTCATCTGAGACGGCTTTAACAGCTGTATCCAAGTGCACACTTTTGCATAAGTACACATACCAATAGGCTTTTGCTTGAAGAAAGATATTCCGTATTTACCCATGTATTTTTCACTTCAAATGAAAATTATCGATAAAACTTACATTCAGCACTATTGTTTACATACGTATAAGGGTATGTATTATTTTACCCGAAATACCAAATTTTCAATGAAACTTATGATTAACATTGGTTATAACACGCAGTAATTAATTATATTTTTTACTTACCGATCTTCGTCCGGTGGAAATCTTGCCATGAATAGTCTTTTTTGGACGGCCATTCGACACGTTTTCATTCTGCATATTTCGCACTTTTTCCTTTTCAATCCACTCATTTTTGCAATTGTGATTGTCTTGCGTACCTTCTAGACGACCAGTACACCCAAAGAATGCAAATTATTAGATTATTTGTGAAATTTGAATTATTTGAAAAGATCGCCTTGACCTTGACAGAACCAGACTACACAACAAAAGAGAAACGTCAACTAACATGGCATGGCGGACAAAAATGGCGGCTGAAGTACAACCCGCCTAAATTCGATTGTCGCCAATTATCTAATGCTTTGTAGGTTTCAACGTTCTTTCAAACTTAGATAGGTAAAAAAATCGCCTCCGTTTCATATAGCCGTTGTCGATCGTTTTTTACCTTGAGAGTTGCGCGAGGCTGGGTAACCGTATCAATGGTTTAATATAAAAATTGTGGTGTATAACCACATTAAAAAAATAAGACATAACATAATGTTTCATAAATTTGTAACGAATACACTTCACTCGCTTCGCTCGATCGGAATTTATAATATTAATAAAAGAGGTGTGTTAGAGTAATGTTGCTAAGCCGCGAAATTGTGCGCATCGGGTTACAAGCTTGAAATTTCTACCACAGACAGAACGTTCCGCGGTGATTATTTTCAGATATGGAGGGAAGTCAGATTCGTCCCCTGCGTGGCGGGAGAGCGGGGCGAATAAGACCAAGTACTGCTCTTTTTCTTTTTTTAATTACTGATCAGTTCAGCATCGTTTTCATGGAAAACAGATGTCAGAAATTCATTTATAATGTTATTTAGGAATAGTTTGATATAAAAAAATGGGTTTATTGGCGAAAAGGTAAAAATCACAACAAGTTTTTTTATTCAGAACGATAAATTAGTTATATATCCTGAATAATTACAATAAAAAAAATATTACTTAATAGCAAATTTAATCTTGTTTTTAAAAATGTATACATATTAGGCACATCTCATACAAAAAGTAACTTGAAAAAAATATTGATGTTAAGTTTAGCCTGCGTGCTCTAGTACATTATTTGCTAAGTCTCGAAATTGTGTACATCGGGATACAACCACAAAATTTCTACTACAGATAGAGCATTTTGCTGTGATTATTTTCAGATGTAGAGGGAAGTCAGATTCGTCCCCTGTGCGGCGGGAAAGCGGGATGAATAGAGCAAAGGAGTCCTCTTTTTCTTTTATTATTACAATCAGTTAACGCTACTAGGGCTTGTATAGGGTTATTGAGTAAAACAGATATCAGCGATTCATTTTTTATGTTATTTATTCATAGTACTATATAAAAATATGCGTGTATTTTCGAAATGGTAAAAATCACAACAAGTTTTTTTTATTCAGGATTCAGGGAGATAAATTAGTTATATTTCCTGAACACAAGTATCAAAAATATTATAAAATAACAAATTTAATCTAGTTTAAAAAATATATACATGTTGGGCACTTTTCATACAAACAGTAACTTAAATAAATTGTTGATGTTGAGATTAGCCCGTGTGCTCGTGATACATTAGCAAAAAAATATTTTGTTTAATTACGTTAATTTGTTTTTCTAGGATGTAAAAACATGTTAATAATCACAATTTAAGGGGACGTCGTTTTATTTCAAATGAATCATAACAAAATATATAAATGGACAATTAAATTCAAATTAAAACTAAAGAACTAAAATCTAAAATAAAGTAAATTAAATTAAGCTAAAATAAATCTAGAAAACTGTGCCCCCGCGGCATAGTCCCGAAGACGCTGGCAGCATTTCCTCGCTGAATCGCAATGCTGATGCGTTGTGCGAGGAAGCTGCCAGCTCTTCGGTCACTAGTGGACTCAATGAGCCTTTTACTAATCTCATTTAGTAGTTTGTGGGCACTGGGACCCCACGGACCTAAGGTCTCGACCCCAAAAGGAACAAAATTATATTCGGGACCGAGACCCCTATATTTATTAATTTTTAATTTTTCGGCCGCTTCTGCTGCCGCCCCCGCCCTGCCCGATGTTCCGTGGAGGTGGGACGGGGCCAGTGTGTCTACGCAGGTGGCGTCCTACACCAGCACCCGGCCCAATTTCCACGGAATCAACGACATTCCATCGGGTCTCTTGCCATCGTCACGTGCGATGCCCGGTGGTTCCAATATGGCCGGCACGTTGAAGGTGGCAAGTGAACGGTGGATTGTGTCATTGAGGGCGGCGTGTCTGGAGAAGCGGCCGGCGCTTTTCTGACAAAAAAGTCCGTGGTGTCCCAGTGAATCGACTTCACTGCCGCAGGGGCACTTGTGTGGGGCACAAATCTGAACTCCAAGATGCAGGCAGGTGGCTATTCGGAAAGTGTCGGGTTCCAAAAATGTTCCCGTATTGGAGGATGGATATGCCTGGAGCCAATGGCCTGATTCTAAGGCGCCTGCTGCTAAAAGTCTGGCTCGTTCTGGACCGCTGCTGTGGTTTAAAAGGGAATCATAAGACATGACGTCATCCCAGGCCCTTTGTGATTTTAAATTTTGGGGGATATCCTTACCCGGGCAAGCAATTGACCATGCTCTCTTGGCCTCCGTTAAGCCCGCAGTCTCATAGTTTAAAGGACCGGCCTTTAGAATTTTACCTATGAGGTCTGCAGAGCTCTGGACGGAAGACAAGAAAGCTGGTGCGGATATGGATGAAATTTTGCGCGTCCCGATACCACCGAAGCGAATGGGAAGGGACGCTTGAGTCCAGGACTTTTCGATGTATTTCATGAAGCGCAATATTTAGAATGCGATTGGAGATTTACGTTAGTTACGCCGACGTAAACATATATTTTGAGCTACTGTTTGTATGAGAATTGCCCGACATGCATATATTTTTAGAAATTAGATTAAATACGCTTTCTAAAATAATAATAATATTTTGAAAATGTTAACATAATTTAAATAATTTACCTTACTGAATAAAAAAACTTGTTGTGATTTTAACCTTTTAGGCCATACTCCCATATTTTTATATAGAACTATAGGTACAAAAATACGAATAAAAAATGATTTGCTGATATCTGTTTTACACGGAAACGATACCAGACAAGTCCTGGTAGACCTAACTGACCAGCAATAAAGAAAGAAAAGAGGTACACTTCGTCCTACTCACTCCGCTCTCCCACCTCACAGAGGACGAATCTGAATCAAATCAAATCAAATCAAAATAATATATTTATTTTGCTTAAAATGTGGTGAACAAAGATCGCATTACATGAGGTATTTTAAGTTTCACACACTTTACCAGCATCTGGCATACAAAATATCAAGTACTTAGTAACTATGAATCTACACAATTGTCAAACTAATCATATTAATTATTGATAATAATTTCTACAAATAATAAATAAATGAATGTGCGAGGTACAAATGGATATCTTATAATTGTGTTCGAATTAAGAGTAATAATTTAATTAGTAGTAGTAATTTCAAATAGTCCAAGTATTCTTGAACAGAGTAAAACAGTTTTGCACTAACCAGTTTTTGAGGTCACGCTTGAATTTGCCCAAGGGTAAGTTTTTTATATCTTCCTGTAGGGCATTGTAAATGGAAATAGCCATGCAATAAGTGTTACTACTATACAATTTTGTCTTCTTAGCTGATATTACCAAACGGTTTGGGTATCTCGTATAGAAATGGCAAGTGTCCTTACATTTTTTTAAAAGCAAAGGGTGGGTTTTAACAAATAAGCAGATCTCATAAATATAAATGCATGGTACTTTTAATAATTGTAGATCTCTGAACAGTGGTCTGCATGACGTTAAAATATCTACGTTGCATAATGACCTTATACTTCGTTTCTGAACCAGCAGTGCACGATTCGCATGACATGAGTTTCCCCACAGTAAAATACCATAACGGAGTAAGGAACATACATACCCATGATACGCCTGTATTGCCACATTCTTGCTGCAAATTTTTGTGAGCCGCCAAAGAACATACGAAATAGAATTTATTTTGCTGCATAATTTGTCAATGTGTTCATTCCAGGAGCATTTGTGATCTAAAGTTATTCCCAAAAAAGTTGTTTCTGAAGACTCTTTTATCACTTCATTTCCGTAGGTTACACTCAAAGATCGTTTACTGCCGTTTCTATTTATAAACTGCACAAATGTCGTTTTGCTTATATTAACCGTTAAGTTATTCTTGTGCAACCACGAAATGATTTTGGAAACGACATCATTTATATCATAATTATATGTATGAACATTACGACATGTCACAGATAAATCTTCAGCAAAGAGTGTACAGTTGAATGATGTAGCATCAGGGAGGTCGTTTATATAAAGTAAAAACAGCAAGGGCCCTAGGACACTACCCTGTGGCACACCAACCGTGTTTTCTCTAGTTGAAGACCTATGTGAAGTTACTTCTTTTTTCGTATTTATATTAGTTACTTCTACAAACTGGGTTCTACCTCGTAAATAACTTTTTATGTGACTTCCCTCCACATCTGGAAATAATCACCGCGGAACACTCTATCCGTGGTCGAAATTTCATGCTTGTAACCCAATGCGCACAATTATGTATGAAAACAGCGGACTTACAACTCTACTATGTAGGTAGTGTGTTCTGTGTACGATGATTCCTTTTACAAACAAAGAACGTAACCGATTAAAGTTAAAGCATAATGAATCATTTTACAATGAAACCGACTCGTGCCGTCATTTTTACAGCTAACTATTATTTAACAACGCAGCAATCGCGTCGTAATAATTTTCCGTATTATGTAGTCACGTTGTGGAATGAAGATGGCAGTAAAATATATTATTTTATTTTATTGTGGTGGCTCGGGCGTTGTATTGATTATTTATACGGATAGGGACCATTTTTCTCAACGACCGTCTGCTCTGCCCTCTACTTATCTATTTTTTCTGGTTCTTTGATAAAATCCGTTCTTCTAGTGCCCGATCGCCGTTTAGAATCTTACCCTGTAAGGAGTTAGTTCATAAGTACCTAAGTAATAATGCAACCCTGCTAATTTGTATAACTATGTATAAATTACGTGTTCTTATTAAATAAAGAGTAGTCTATAATCAGCATTCAAGTTGTTTACTTGCTCCTCCAAGTTCCAATATGAAAGAAGATATAAGGAACTTCGTAAGAAATTGTGATAAATGTCAATAACATAGGTATTCTATCCCGGTAAAAGAACCGATGGTTATCACAACCACCGCTACGTATGCTTTTGAAAAAGTTTTCTTAGATTTGATCGGTCCAGTCGAAGTCGATGATAATAATTATTCCTATATACTGACCGTACAGTGTGAATTAACTAAATATATTGAAGCATATCCATTGATTTCAAAGAAAAGTGAGGAAGTTGCTAGAGTATTTGTCAACAATTTCATACTTAGATATGGCGTTCCAAAACGAATAGCGACCGACAGAGGAACGGAGTTCCTGTCAACAACTTTCACAGAGGTAAGTAAACTACTAAATATAGACCAACTTAACTCTACAGCCTACCACCACGAGAGCATAGGTGCGCTGGAAAATACACACAAGCATTTGGCTGCTTTCTTACGCATACAATCAGAAAAGCATCCACAAACATGGAGTATGTGGCTGCCTTTTTGGAGTTTTTCTTTTAATACATCAGTTCACACGGAAACTAAATACACCCCATTTGAACTTGTATATGGTAGAAAATGCTCACTACCAAGTAACTTGACAGGTGACCTTGTAGAACCTTTGTATAATCACGAAAGTTACCCTAAAGAGCTAAAATACAGACTCCAGGTATCTCAAAAAGAGGCGAGAGATAACTTGTTAAAGTCAAAAATTAAAAGGAAAGAAAAATATGATTGTAATAAGAAACCTATCATGTATAAGCCCGACGATTTAATTTTATTAAAAAATGAAGTAGGTAGTAAATTAGATAGCATATACTTGGGCCCATATAAAGTATTGAAAAATCTTTCACCTAATGTAGAGATAGAAATTAATGGTAAGCCAATGATAGTTCATAAAAATAGAACTAAGTTTTATTTTACACCAATGTAAAAAAAAAAGAAGAATTATATTTTCTTTTTTTTTTCTCTTTTCCGTGGGAGATGTAAGGAGTTAGTTCATAAGTACCTAAGTAATAATGCAACCCTGCTAATTTGTATAACTATGTATAAATTACGTGTTCTTATTAAATAAAGAGTAGTCTATAATCAGCATTCAAGTTGTTTACTTGCTCCTCCAAGTTCCCGCACCACAACCCTAATGACCATCAATTTTACGATCAATGTGCTGTAATGCTGCTATTTCCACCACAGGATAAACACTGTAGAAAAATTTCCCTTTTAATTCTGACAGAAACCGCCTAAAAACCTGTATTATACAAAATATTTGCCCTTGCCTCGATTCAAGTTTCACTACCACTATCACCACCCGTGTCGCCATTTTTAGTGGTGGGCGTGAGTCCGTCTTGTCTTGGCCTCACGTTCATTCATTTCCTTTATTATCTCAAGAAACAAACTCGATACGCCCTGTAAACAGTCAATACCACTCATACCCATTAAACAGATTGGACATCATCCGATTGAAATGCATCCACCTACCTATACACACTCTTAAGTCAAAAATTTGGAATTATTATCGTGCCGTATTCACTTTCTCGTGTGAAAGTGTATTTTGTTGAGGGAGACAGTACGATACGAATATCGGATTTCGAACTTGGAAGTAGGCCTGTGGATGTGTTTGCCGTGGGCGCGGGCGGTGCAAACATTTGGATACACATCCGCTGCTCTCTCGACTGCCATTCAATAACGGGTATCTCCGGGAATTTCCGTGGTTCGGTGCACAGGCTTAGCCAGAGGGGGGTTTTCAAAATTACACTAATTAAATAAGGCAAGAATTAATAAGAAATTATCTAAATTCTAAATCTAGAAGATTCTCAGTTAGTAGAGATTTTTTATTTTTTATTTATGTTCGATGATTGATTACCCATTGTCATTGTTCAAAGCTCCAGGCCAAATGTTTGTGAAGTTATTGAAAAGTTTGAGATATCATCTACCAAAGACCGTATACTTCTTCAGAAAAAAATCTTATAAATGTGCTGAAACCACACGATTACCTTCCCGCTTCATGTGAAATTCATTCATGAAAGAGAAGTTACTAATTGCGGTTACAACGTGAAGCGTATTATAGCTTAGTAGTTGGTCGAGCTGACACAATTCTTCATTATTTACAATACTAGTGATTTTTATAATTATGTAAACCTATAATTCTGGGATGCGCAGACGGCGCGGCGCCGCCCGAGCTAACATATTGCGCATCTAATTGTGCGCTTGCACACATCATATCAGTGTCAATAACAGGAGGGAAATTGCCTTAAATCCATAAGTTAGCTCATTTTACTTAGACGAAATATTCTTAAATTTTTAATAAATAAACAAAAATGATATACATACAAAAATCAACGTGCAAATATAAATGAAATAAACCGGGGTCTTTGGATTATCATCTCAACGTCTTACGTATGATATTGATATGGCACCAACTTTTTTATCTTAGGTAAAACAGGAACCAAATATCTTATCCACACATGGAACAAATTCGGTCTACAAAGAAATAGAGTTTTAAGAGAATAGTTGTCCAGCAAACCGGTTTCACTGTGGTTTTGCTAATAATTTATAAAGAACGGATGACGGGAGATTAGATAGTGGGTTTCTACCTGATTGGCCCTGACTCACACTGCCGGCAGGAAATACCACCAGCAGACATCTAGCAGCGTATTTTTTTTTATTTTTTTTTATTAGCCTATATTGGTGTCCCACTGCAGGGCAAAGGCCTCTCCTCTCGATTTCCACAACTCCCTGTTCAATGCTATTTCTGGCCAATCATTTAGGAACGCGTCCAGATCGTCCCGCCATCCCCGTCTTGGCCTGCCACGTCGTCGCCGCCCATCATGCGGCACCCACTGCGTTATTTGATTAGCCCATCTGTCTGGGTGCATGCGGCATACGTGGCCTGCCCAGTCCCACTTCAGCCTGGCGGTTTTTTCTCCAACATCGGCAATACGTGTTTTGGAGCGCAACGTAGTGTTCCGGACTCGATCCGTCCTTTTAACACCTAATATGCTGCGCTCCATAGCCCTTTGGCAAACCTTCAATTTGAACTTCTGACCCTCTGTGAGTGACCATGTCTGAGCACCGTAGGTTAGGATGTTTGCGCTTGAGTGCTAGCGGGAGGGTTCCCTTCATAAGGTCCTTCATGGACCAGTAGCTCTTCCAGGCGTTTGCGATTCGTCTTTCGACTTCCTTATCCTGCCTGTTGCTGAAAGAGACTATCTGGCCCAAGTATATGTACTCGTCGACATAGTGTATCACGTGCCCATCTACCTCGACCCTACGTTTCGTGCTATTTGTCATGATCTGACTCTTAGTTCGATTCATTTTTAGTCCAACTTGAAGGCTTGCTACGCTCAGTTCTTGGAGCGATTGTTGGAGTTCGGATGCTGATGAGGCAAAAAGAACAATGTCGTCGGCAAAACGAAGATTTGTCAACCTTTTTTCACCGACGACTATACCTCTCGCCTCCCAGAAAACCGCCAGGCTTCTGAAAACTTCTTCGAGGGTGCTCGTAAATAGTTTTGGGGATAACGGGTCGCCCTGTTTAACACCTCGCTGTATTGAGAATGTCTGCCCAGTGGACTCTAGTTTTATATCAGCTGTACTGTTGTTATATACTGTTGTACTGTTGTTATAAATAGATGTAATTAAATTAATATAGGTCGGTTCAATGTTAGCAGCGACTACAGGATTAAAATGATCGAGTGATCCCTCGCTTTAAGAAACACCCGTACCTCCTTAAAAAGTTACGTCACTTATGAATATTTAGGGTCACCACACTTTTATGCCGTTTTTATCTTTTCTGGAAACAAATGTTGAAATAGATAAAAGTCAATTAAGTATACTCTATAGGCAATCAAATAGGTATAAAATTGTAATGTCACCGAACATACATATATATTTATTGTTCATATACCCAATAAAGCCTCGAGCGGCACCAATGGCACCATTCCTCTGCCCTTACCCCTAGTTCATTCAAGTCTATTGGTCAGATTATAGCGACGACACAGACACACCGATGCTATTACTATTACCGCATTTCACAAACTTACTGAATAGCCCGTGAGCGAGCCTCGAGCGGCACCATTCCTCTGCCCTTACCCCTAGTTCATGTTCATACAAGTCTATTGGTCAGAATTATAGCGACGACACAGACAAACCGGTGCTACTGTTACCGCATTTGACAAACTTTGTCAATAGCCCGTGAGCGAGCCTCAAGCGGCACCATTGGCGTATCTAAGATAATTTTTCAGGTGGGGCCTGGGTGGGGGCCTAGCCATGGCCTATGAGTTGGTCATGACTTTGTATAGGTAACCCAAAATCCTGGGGTGGGCACTAGACTATATTGGGGTAGGCACGGTCCACCCGGCCACCCCCCTAAATACGCCAATGAGCGGCACCGTTCCTCTGCTCTTTCCCGCTCCGAGCAAGTTAACACATCGAAGCAACTTCGCAGAACGACAAGCAGCGCTCCTTCTCGGTACTCCGCCGCGCGGTTGCCATTTTGAACCATATCGTCTCTACTCTACCATTAATCTACACAGAAAAAACTCGTAACTCATTTTGCTTCCACGAAAAACGTTGTAAGTGGTGCGAGGTATGCACTTAAGAGGATATATCACTGCTCCCGTTCCTATCCGTTTACGTTATGCGCCTGGTAAGAGTGGTAAGTGGTAACTATGGCGTCGCGTACAAATGAAGTCCAAACTTAACGTAACCGGCTTACACTAAAAATCGAGGTTTCTTTCTTATCTGTTTCCTCCTCTAAAACTTAATCTTTACTAAGTTTTAGTAACAGATTAGGAAAGAAATGTTCTGTAGCGGACCGTAAGGATTTTTGTGCAAATTATTAAAGAATTTGTGTACTAGGCCTGCGTTTGCGGCTGAAATTTGTCCAAAACAGACGCCTACTACACGCATTGTAATATAATAAGCGTAAAAATAAAACGGTCCAACACAGAACATTTTCTTTCCATTTAGATTCTAAAATTTTGTAAAGATTGTTTTGGAGGATTTGTATGGGAAAATGAGCTGTGATATTTCCCCTTAAGCACTTTTTAAGAGGTTGGTTTGTGGTACAAGTGTTTTTTAAAGTAATGGCGTGCATGCGGCAGGGCGCTGGACGTTTTTGCGTACTCGGATGAAGACGTTAGCGTTGGTTTCCGGGAAGCGGTAGCGGGTTCTGGGTGAGGGTTGTGTCTTGAACAAATTTGGGAGAATTCTTCATGGAGTTAATGTTCGGCGAACATTAACTCCCGTAAATAATTCTTTCATTAGGGGAAAAGTATCTATTGATAAGTGAGTTTATCGATATAGCAACTCCCTACTTGTCATTCCCAAAAATCCAATGTCTGGTTACCGGCGAGCTTTTTATCATTTATCGCTACTTACTAGGAACGTGCCCGCTCGGCGGATTACAATTCTTGCAACATAATTATAGACTCATTCGGTGCCATATATAAGGCATGTTAGACAAGCCAAATGAACGGTTGCCATTCGAAGAAATCTAAATAAAAGCTTTTCCAATCAACAGTAATAAAATTGTTATACCTATTCATTTATCTTTCTAAATCCATTACGACTTAACGGGCGATTACCTACTCATTAATATGTCCCCAATATTGACGAACTCCGTATTAACTGAGGCGCCATTTTCGGTTGTCTTATATTGATTGCTTTTATGAATTGGCCAATGTTGCGGACAGATTAATGAGACGGTTAAAACGCTCAAAAATAATCGCCCTAAACTGTCGAAGTGATTAGAGCAAACACGCATATATATTTTTTTGGTAATTTAAACATGTTTTATCTAACGGACTTTTAGTTCACTGTAGGTTATGTGACATCACGGCACAATTGTGTACACTGTACAACCCTTAGCTCAGCTAGCGCGATAACGAGAACTAAAGCACTAGATTTCCAGGAACACAGTTGTAGAACAGCTGCGTCTGTTCCGCTCGCTGCGCATCTCCGCACCGCTCTGACTCGTAAGGGTATTGTCACACTCAAACTTGCGATATGCGAGCGAATTTTGTTAGAAGGCGGTCACAGCGAGCTCGCTGCGACGCTTAATTGTATGGAAAACTCGCTCGCAACCCGCAAGTGCGATAAAGGCCCTTAAGGCCTTGCTGCCCGTCTAGCGCAACTATGCTACGCGACACTTGGTGCGCGATATATCGTCGTCTGTCAAGTGTCACTCTCTCATAGTACTGCATAGAAAGAGATATTATATTTCTCGCGCGAGAAAGAGTTTCGTTTCACAGTTTGTGCTACAGGTGCTGAACTGGGATTTTTTCCGACGAAGTAAAGAAAGGTTATAAGCGCGCCGCCCGCGGTGCGATGGTGCCCGACACACGGACAATTAGACCGAGCGAGCGAAAGTGTCTCCGATTCAGCTTGGCCTTTAATTCTTTCGTATGTCCGGATATTTGAATGTTCGGATGTCCGTTCGTTCGGAATTCCAGCTGTTCTCGCCTAGAGGTCGCGTTTCTCAACCGATTCTCATGAAATTTTGTAAGTAGTTTCTTTAATTAATAATTATTACTTCTTGCTTTCCTTTCACGATTTTTCAAAATGGCGGAGATATGGGGTCCGAAAACGTAATATGGAGCCACTAATCACTATTCTTCTCGGTAGAGAGTAAGTAAATGTAAAACTACTCGTATATGCTTTGCTATACCCGACAAGGGTCCTGGTTCATACCTAAACTAACGTAACTTGGTTGTATTAAAAATATCTTATGTGTTCTGTGCCATACCGCATCGCTATGCCACATTTTTATTTTGCGTCGTGCGTCTAAAAAGATAGGTGACACGTGAAACGACGCTGTGACAACCCAACACAACGTAGCACGCTAACGATCGAGGCCCCACTCGTATACCTCACCTCACTACAAATCAAATGTTGGGTTTTACGTGAAGGTTACGCATTGATGGCTTTCCGGTTTTTAGGGTTAGGATTTGTTATAAATTATTAAAATTAACATAAGCCTATTTCAGTATGATTATCTTCTAAATAAAGCTCTAACTCATAAATTATATTAGTATTTCCCTGCGTCACATACACCTCGCATGACATAAGTGCCCCTACGCACGGCGTGCGTGCGAGGAATACCGACCCACTCATGAGTCTCATGACCAATCTATGGCACAATTGTTTCCGTACCATAATTGTACCATATTACGCACATTATTGTATGAAACTCGTGGCGACGCCACGTGGAGGATGAGTTTCAAGAACACATAAAGCAACAACATAAAGTAGCCTCGCTTTTCTATAATTTTAACACATACGAGTACAAGACCAAAATAAGTACAGCTTTTTGTTTAGCTCAATTTGCCTGCCCGGAAAATAGTCACCTTCAAAAATCTCTGTTAATAAGTTTTTTCATATATATCTTTGTAATTTTTCTCAACCTTTAAAAGATTTGAAGGCATGTAGTTAAACAAAAAATCCTTTCTCAAAACTAAACCCGATTAAAAGTTCGGCCTTAAAGGACAAAGTGAGTAGGTATTGTAATATAACATACACGTTAGTGTGTATGTTATTCATAGTACCTACTTTGCCCAACACAATTTTCTGCGTAAATGTTCCTTCAGTTATATTTTATATTTATACATCGTTGGTTCTCTATGAAATTTAGTTTGTTTTACATTCGACTTTACTGCCGACGATACCGACGATTTGTATTTGCCTACACTTTGAACTAGCACAAGGTTTGTCTAAGGAATTAAACGATGCCACGTTTCCAATATCGAAATTATATTATAAATCTGCTTCAATTGAAAAGCAAACAATTTACAATACGAAAAGTGATTTTCCATTCCGATCACGTTCCAATTCACTCCGTAATTCTGTATGTCAACGAAAACGAATAGCATTTCAGCAATATACCTACTATAAAAAATAAAAAAATCAAAGATTACTAAATAGACTCCAATTTTATTAATTTAAAATGGCAAGCCTCGACGGCAAACATTCCTAATCAATTAAGGTTAATCTTTAATAAAATACATAGGTAAAGATCAAAATGGATGGGGAAATTGAAAGCGTACGGAAAACCATACTCGAGAGTCGAGACCGAGAGGCATAAACACTGTAAGTTCATGTATTTCAGATGGCACTTACACTGTTTTGCTTCTGAGACACGGGAAGAGTTACACTCTTATGCTTCTGAGGTGCGGAATATGAACATAGTAAAATATAGGTATATGTAGTACCAGTACCTTACGCTTAGCCACTAGTAGCATCAAGTTTGTGGCTGGTTACATTGCGGTTAGGGAATGCAACAGTTAACCGAATTTGTGTGAAAATAACCGCGGTTTCGGTCGATAACGGTTTTTTTTCATATTAAAAATAACCGATTGCATTCCCTACTTGCGGTTAAAAAACCTATTCCTTTTTGTAATTATGTTATCCGTTAAAAATGCTGATGGTTTTAGACATTTTTCTCTATAATCAATAAAAAATGTTTCTAACATAAATATTATCAATGTCATTAGTTAGAATAGGGCTAGTAAGATTTATTGGTAGGTATTTGAAAGCTACAGTTTACATTTTTCATTATTATTGTTTCAAGAACTACTCGAAATTGACAAAATTCACGCAGAAAACCGTTTTTTTTCGACTGCACACAATAAAAGTATGTTACTTTCTAGAAGCCGGGGAATATAGTATTACTCGTATTCAGTCTAAAAGCTTGGTTGAAATTATCAATACATTTTTCATATGTTTTTTTTTTTAAGAATAAGGCCTCAGTTGATGACGACGCGTTTGCCTCTGTTTGTAGACACCTGCCTACTGAGCCGGCGGTCCCGGGTTCGAATCCCGGCCAGGGCAAATATTTGTGTGATGAACTCGAATATTTGTGCTTGGGTCATGGTTGTTCTACGTATTTAAGTATATATTCATCTATATGAGTACGTATAAATCTTCGTCTAGTACCCATGACAGTGACACAAGCCTTCTTGAGCTTAATTTGGGACTAGATCGATTTGTGTGAAGTTGTCCGATATTTATTTACTTATAAAGTTGATCCATCCAATTACACATGAATTGGCACATTACTCGTACACAGTGTGTGTTACACTACACGCCATTCTGGCGTAACGAGCTCACTTCCATTGCCCGCCGAAAAGCAGGAAAATTAAAAAAAAGAAAACAACCGTTCTTCCAAGCGAGGCATCCTGCCGCTGACGGCGCACCATTACCGAATTCTGTGAACCGTGACAGTGACAGCGCCGCTGCTGCCCTTTCAAACAATTAAATGCCAATTCAAACATTATTATTATTAACTCCGTCTTCCGGCTTTTGTTCGGGCAAACTTGGTGCGTGTTCATAACCAATCGTAGCGGTGCGCACACAGGTTAGTTACTTAACCATAAGTACTGCATTTTACACAACCAGCTAATATTAAAAAGAACCGGTCAAGTGCGAGTCTTACTCGCGCACCGAGGGTTCCGTACAAATACTTATCCCTTCTTAACTGGACGGATTAAGTTTGCACCTGGTAGGTATTTCGTCGAATACAAATGAGGTGCAAAGTTAACGCATCCGATCACGTTTGTTCTATGGGAGTCCCACTGAAATATTTATTTTATTCTATTTTTAGTGTTTTTTGTTATAGCGGCATCAGAAATACATCATCTGTGAAAATTTCAACTGTTTAGCTATCACGGTTCATGAGATACAGCCTGGTGACCGACGGACAGCGGAGTCTAGGTGATAGGGTCCAGTTCTTACCCTTTGGGTACGGAACCCTAAACACGCAACCGTTCTCCGAATCCGCCGCATCCTGCTGGCACCATTACCGAATTCTGTGAACCGCGACAGCGCGGCCGCTTCAGACAATTAAATGGCGATTAAAACGTCATTAACGGACGCCCGCCGATGCAACGCCACGCACATGCGCGCGATAAATGCCACATTAGTTTCAGACTGCGCGTCTAGCGCAACTATACTACGCGACACTTGTCGCGCGACAGCGTCACTTTCCCTCAGACCCGCATAGAAAGAGATAGGTGATATTTCTCGCGCGAGAAAGAGTCGCGTGTCACAGTTGTGCTAGAGGGGCTGGAGGGCTGTTTCTGTGCTTTGAAGAGACAGGGAAGAATGGGCCGTTTCAGCCGTGAAATTAGTGAATCAATATTTTTGACGACACGATGGCGCACTTTGTAAGCACTTGCCTACTGAGCCGGCGGTCTCAGGTTCGAATCCCGGCCAGGGCAAATATTTGTGTGATGAACTCGAATATTTGTGCTTGGGTCATGGTTGTTCTATGTATTTAAGTTTATATTTATCTATATAAGTATGTATATCATCGTCAAGCACCCATAACACAAGCCTTCTTGGGCTTAATTTTGGGACTAGATCGATTTGTGTGAGGTTGTCTGATATTTATTTATTTATTTATATTGTACCGTCGAGTTCATTTACATCTACACACTTACGATGGCAAAAATATCTGAACATGACTTTATGCACCTGACTATAGGGTCGTGTTCAGATATTTTTATTCTCGTAAGTGTGTAAATGTAAATGAACTCGACTGTACATCTTTTACCTTTCTTTCCTTCGAATAGGCAAAGATCCTCTTCGGGTCCCTGAGCCATCGGCAGCGTAGCAGGCTTTTATGTACCTTTTTGTTTCTTATCTTGTAGGGGGCAAACGAACAAACGGATCGTCTGATGGAAAGCGATTACCGTCGCCCATGTACACCTGCAACACCAGAGGAGTCACAATCACAAGTACGTTGCCGGCCTTTCAAATGGGGAGTAGGTACCTACGCTCTTTTCTTGAAGGTTTGAAGGTCGTATCGGTCCGGAAATACCGCAAGCGGCAATGCACTAAGTGTTCACTTGGGTGACATTACTTATTATAAGTATGTTTGTGTGTTCAGTTCAGGTCAAATCTTGTAAGCTTCTTTTGACCCACTTTCTGACGTTTGATCATGTTCGGATATACTTGCGTATTATCGATGACTGTGCAATAATATGGTACCACCTGGTCGATCTGATGATGAAAGTCGGAAGGCCATAGGATCCCTCATCCTTAACCTATTGAGCGCCAAAGACGGCAAATCACGTCGACGGAAAATGACGCCAACGACGCCCATTGACGTCAAAATTTCAATGCTCAATAAACATGCTAATTCAAACCACTATCTGTGTTCTTTAATCTCTATTGATTTTGAAGCACTTTTTTTTTGCTTTTGCGTCAGGGGCACGGTTAATCGCTCTACCGCTTGGCGTACAATAGGTTAACAAGATACATATACCTTGATCAATTCTCCAATTTCTCCATGGATAAATACGTAAGCAATAATTTCAACTTATGTTGCAATCTTCCAAATTACCAAAATATTCCATATACTTACCTAGGTATCTTATCTAGCTAGCTAATCATCTTTTTTTATCTTCCAACAGGATGGAACTTGTTTAATGCGTATAGTTGTGCAATTCGACGACTTCATGAGTCGCGTAAATTAAACTTTACACATTAATGTCAGACACCTACATCAGCAATAAGGGCGGAGACTCAAAACTTGTACTCGTATTTCAGATTAAATTAATTATCTGTGCATTGACAAGTGCCGACTATCGAATTCTTTTTAGGGTTTCCGTACCCAAAGGGTAAAAACGGGACCCTATTACTGAGACTTCGCTGTCCGTCCGTCCGTCCGTCCGTCCGTCTGTCACCAGGCTGTATCTCAAGAACGGTGATAGCTAGACAGTTGAAATTTTCACAGATGATGTATTTCTATTGCCGCTATAACAAAAAAAACTAAAAATAAAATAAATATTTAAGGGGGGCTCCCATACAACAAAGGGATTGTTTGCGTTAACTTTGCACCTCATTTGTATGGAGCGCTATACATACCAGGTGCAAACTTAACTTAACCACTTAAGGATGGAAAGTGTTTGTACGGAACCCTCGGTGCGCGAGTCCGACTCGCACTTGCCCATTTTTTTTTCAATTGAGTATCAAAGGCAAAAGGTCTCAGTCACAAATTGGGGTCGAGATTATTGCGACTTTTTTTTTATTAAATTTAAACTGTAAATTATAGGTAATTTAATTCTCTACAACATTGCGTAAGCTGTTTCTATCTAAAATGCACATAAACAAAAATATAAGCACAAATCTATAGAAATTTTATAGCAGCGATCCCGGAGGGGTGGAATTGTGCATTTTAAAAACTAACTAACCATCCTAGACAACATATTATCAAGAATTAAGGCCTACCGGACTGTTTGTAAGTTCACCCCTAGTCGTTCAGTCTCTATTCACCGAACTACCGTGCAGATTGTGTTAAGGCGGCTCAGTATTTCCTCTGTAAAGAGAACCCCTCGAGCCTTTGAGCGGGGTCTGAGAATCAAATACGGTGATGTGACCAGTAGGCGCTTTCAACCATTCCTTGTAACGAGAAGGAACTTACTTAATGCGAAATTATGCAACCTGACGTCACGAGTCGCCTGGACTGGACTAAACGTTTGTATGTATGTATGTTTGTATGTATGTAAACTCTTTATTGTACATTAAAATATAATTATAAGGACATTAAACTAATGATATGTACAAAGGCGAACTTATCCCTGTTTGTTACTTTTTTAATAGAATCTTTTTTTATCGATTCTTTTTTCATGAGGTAATACCACTAATATATGTGGTGTGGTAAATGAGACATTACATGTTTCATAAATTTATAAATAATAGCGCCCTCTCTCGCTCGTTCACTCCTCTAAAGTAGGGCGGTGAGATGTGAACATTATAATGTATTCACATAGAGATCGCTTAGTTGTCCAGCCTTTCAAATAAACAATGCAAAGATCGACACATAAAGCATATAAAGAAACATTCGAAAAGTTATCTGGCGTTAGCGTGGTGGAACGGTTGAGACGTTGAAACGGTAATCCAGAGGTGCCGGGTTCGATTCCCGGTCTCTTCCACCAGGTTACGCAATTTTATTTAGCACGCCGGCAACGTAGGGTTGCAGGGTCGAGCTTAAATTGCAGAGGATCACATTTATTTTTTCTTTCATAATTTACCTTTGTGTCAATATTTATAACGTTTCAGTTTCTGAGCGGCGTTCTTTCGGGTTCTTCGAAAACCCAGATTAGATAAGAATAAGAATAATTTATTTGCATAGAATAAGTAGGTACAGTGAATTGTGAACAGGTAGATATTAGGCGGCTTATGCTGCTATATGTACTATTAATACTAGCATGCAAATATATATTTTCTCACACATGCAATGAAAAATCGTAATAACGTGCGTTAAAACAGGCTTCGAAGTGTCAAGTTTCGGGCGGAACAATTCGAGAGAACTCTAAAGGAATTTCATACAAAATTGAAGGCCTAGGGCGGGAAGTATTTTTTTTTAATTTTATTGTAAACATGGCGTCGTGTTCATGAACAGGCTAAACAGCTGAAATGTATTTTTCTCAAACATGCAATGAAATATTGTCTTTACGTTCCTTATAATAGGCTCGGAAGTATCGCTTTTTGGGCGCAACAACTCGAGAGGACTGTAAAGGGATTTCATACTGCTTTACAGGCCTAGGCCTGCAAAGTAACTTTTTTTTGGTTTCAACAACAAGGTCATTCACACAGCTGGCTGGTTTGACAAAAAGCAGGTTTTGTTTTTAAAGGTTGGTTGTTAGACTAAAATGTCCTATTTGTCAATTAATAAAATGTTGTTCTTTGAATTATATTTTTTTATGTGAAAACGGATTCCCGGCCTCATTTTCCCGGCCTCTGATGTAATGTACTATTTTAATTTTTCTTCTAGTGGCTGAATGGGTATCGGTGGACGACTTCCGAAAGAAAAAAAAAATAGAGGGATTGGAGGGAAAATTAAAAATACTTTTTTTTAAACATGGCGTCTGTGTTCATGAACTGACTGAACAGCTGAATTATGTTTTTATGAGTGGTGTATTTTTTTATTTCATTGCATATGTTTGAGAAAAACACTATACATGCCTTAGCCGTACTATTCCTCCAAATTAATTACAGCGTACTCTGAAACAAACGTTCTTTGACATCATAGTAGCTTTTCCCCAGTAAATAATTTGTCAGGCTATTTTTGAATTTATTAGTTGGACGTTTCTGTGTAATTAGAAATGAGGATCTCAGTACTCAGAATATAAAGGGCACGCAGTGGAGGTCGTTTCCATCAGGAGATTCTGTTGACCGAATTTCTTTCATAAATCTTCGGTTTTTTCTTTCACTATTCATGTAAAAATACTTAGCTTAGATAGCTTTTCTTTATAACCAGAGATCGGACGGATGGGCTTCATTATACACGATGTCCTGTGTTTAATGGACAATTTATAACCACTCTTAGAATGGTCTAGAAAATAGGCTTCTTATTTTAGCTTTATTAGAATGTCCTTTAATTTTTGAGACAATCGGATTTTATTATTTTTTAGTCTAGGCTGGCTAAGATATTTTTTTGTTCTGTTTGTTGTCAAATATTCTTTAATAGTGATTCTAACATTTCTAACTAGAGTGTATTAGAACTTTATGGTAGCCAGGTTTTTTTAATAGGTCTTTGAAATCCATTTTCCTATAAAATTGTTAACAAGTTTGTGTGTGTTTGTGTCTTGTATCACTTGTGGTGAAAAAACAAATGGAAATCAGAGCGGCCAAGGGCGCTAGGGGGTTAGAAGGTTATCCATTAAATACATGACACCGCGTATAATTACGGAGCTCTGTTTATAGTAGTAGAGTTGCTAAGCCGCGAAATTGTGCGCATCGGGTTACAAGCATGAAATTTCTACCACACATAGAACGTTCCACGGTGATTATTTTCAGATGTGGAGGGAAGTCAGATTCGTCCCCTGTGTGGTGGGAGAGCGGGGTGAAGAGGAACAAGTAATGCTCTTTTTCTTTTTTATTTATTACTGATCAGTTAAGGCTATTAGGGCTTGTGCGACATCGTTTTCGTGTAAAATAGATATCAGCTATGAATTTTTCATGTTATTTAAGAATAGTTTCATATAAAAATTTGGGTTTATTGCCGAAAAGGTAAAAATCACAAGTTTTTTTTATTCAGAACGATAAATTAGTTATCTATCTTAAATATTTATAATTTAAAAAAATATTACTAAACAGCAAATTTAATCTTGTTTTTAAAAATGTATACATATTGGGCACATCTCATACAAAAAGTACCTTGAAAAAAATGTTGATGTTAAGCTTAGCCTGCGTGTTCTAACTTCTAGTACATTTTGCTAAGTCGCGAAATTGTGTACATCGGGATACAACCACGAAATTTCTACCACAGATAGAGTATTCTGCGGTGATTATTTTCAGATGTGAAAGGAAGTCAGATTCGTCCCCTGTGCGGCGGGAAAGCGGGGTGAATAGGACAAAGGAGTCCTCTTTTTCTTTTAATATTACAGATCAGATAACGCTACTAGGACTTGTGTGGTGTCGTTTTCGTGTAAAACAGATATCAGCAATTCATTTTTCATGTTATTTATTCATAGTACCGTATAAAAATATGGTTGTATTTCCGAAATTGTAAAAATCACAATAAGTTTTTTTTATTCAGGGAGATAAATTAGGTATATTTCCTGAATATTTACAACTAACAAAAATATTGCAAAATAGAAAATTTAATCTAGTTTCTAAAAATATATATATATTGGGCACTCTTCATACAAATAGTAACTTAAATAAATTGTTGATGTTGAGATTAGCCCGTGTGCTCGTGATACTTCAGTAAAAAAATATTTTGTTTTAATTACATTAATTTGTTTTTCTAGGACGTATGTAGTAAATATTATATGTAAAAGCATGTTAATAATCATTATTTAATGTATTTAATGAAGCGAAATAGGATGCGTTCGGAGATTTACGTTGGTTACGCCGACGTAAAGATATATTTTAAGCTACTGTTTGTATGAGAAGTGCCCAACATGCATATATTTTTAGAAACTAGATTAAATGAACTTTTTGAAATAATAATAATTATTTGAAAATGTTCACGAAATTGAACTAATTTACCTCACTGAATAAAAAAACTTGTTGTGATTTTTACCTTTTCGGCCATACAATGAATGAATTCAAAAGTGTTGCCTTAAATGTTATTTGTTATGAATCGTAATTTTTCTTTTTGAATTGTTTACCTTCTCTATCGCTTTAGGATTAAATCCTGTGATGATAGTGTTAAGGGATATTGTATAAATAAATAAATAAATAAATAAATATTTTTATATAGAACTATACAAAAATAACATAAAAAAAATATTTCTGATATTTGTTTTACACGGAAACGATACCAAACACGCCCTGGTAGACTTAACTGACCAGCAATAAAGAAAGAAAAGAGGGATACTTGGCCGTATTCACTCCGCTCTCCCGCCTCACAGGGGACGAATCTGACTTCCCTCCACATCTGAAAATAATCACCGTGGAACACTCTATCTGCGGTAGAAATTTCATGCTTGCAACCCGATGCGCACAATTATGTTAGAAAACAGCGGACTAACAACTCTACTACTAGACCCGACTTTGTGACATACGCATTACATAAATATCGATTCTCATGAGACTAAGAGACTTCACACACACCGCTTGCATAATTTGAACACATTGCTTGTGCACGTGTAACACCTCTTATAATGATTCATATATTACAACTCGAAGGCACGCGATCGTCACACGTTAGTCACGCAATTGGGTGTGATTTAGGTTTGAATGGAATATCGTTCCGAAAATCCGTATTAGAGCAGTTCTCTAAAAAGTTAACTTCTTAATTGTGTTTTTTTCAGGCAATTTTCTATAATTTTCTATTCAGAATTACGAGCTCTTCAGATGTCCCAAAACCTTTTTCCTATTTTTTTTACACCGCGCCTATTTTGTGCCTGGTAGAAATAGGTAGGCACGTAAAAGTAGTGGTACATGCTGCAGATCACAGGTCAAAATATATATATGTATTGGCAGATAATGCCGAGCACGAAATTCATGATTACGGATATTCTGATGCTAGCCTTCAGCGCGGCGGTCACTGTCACAATAATGAAATGAAATAATGAACTTTATTCTGCAAGTAGGCCACAAGGGCACTTTTACATGTCTGAGTCTACCGGCATATCACAAGAGGAGACCACTGTTGAGAAGAAACGCAAGAAAACCGAAAGAAACTCAACAATTAGTCATTTTTAAGAAAGGATAAGTACTTAACTATTACAGTAATCTTAACTATACGTAGTTGTCGAAGAAAACATATTAAAAGTGTATTTTAAGGTGTAAATGAGGGAAAGTGTAAGAATAAAATAGAAACTAGTACAAGAAAGTCTGACGGTTTATCACAATGTATGTACGTTTGATATGCTTTCTTAGTAGTGTCCCTTAAATTAGTCAGGTACAATCATGGTCTAAAGTAGGTATATTATTATACCATGGGTACAATCTAAGAAGTAGTCAGTTACCCGGTTTCTGGTTCAGGCCATGCATTTTTGTCTGTCAGATAGTCCTGTATATATGCTTTTGACATTAGAGATTTTTTTTATAATTTTTGAGAGATGTAATACGCATACGTATAGACATACGATACGTTATTTGAATACGATAGCTGTATAATCATATGTCTAAAGTAGCGTACGTGTTTTTAGGGTTCCGTACCCAAACCCAAAGGGTAGGTAAACAACGGGACCCTGTTACGTAGTCTTCCAGCTGTCCGTCCGTCTGTCCGTCTGTCACCAGGCTGGCTCATGAACCGTGATAGTAATGATGTAGTATTTCTGTTGCCGTTATAAGAACAAATACTAAAAAACAGAATAAGGGGATCTCAATACAACATATATATTTTTGCCGTTTTTTGCTCAATACTCTTTATCTCATGAACCAGTTGAAATTTTCACAGATTAATGTATTTCTGTTTCCACTATAACAACAGTACAGAAAGCAAAAAAAACAATAGTTGTACGGAGCCCTCGGTGAGTGAGGCCGACTCGCACTTGGCCGGTTTTTCGGTTTTTAGAATAATTCTGTATATCGCAAATCGCAATACTGCCAAAGAGGAGTGGTACTGATTAAATCGTTCTACTCTAGCTGTTATATTAGCAATTATATATGTAGGTATATAATTTATACGCTATGCTAGGCTTAATTTATAGTGTCAACATTCGATTCGCAAAAACCAAGTAGGTCAATAAAATACAATTGTGCTCAGCGAAATCAGAAAAACAAGTGTGAAACATAAAGTTTTCCGGTAAAAAATAAGGCGGCCGATAAACAAAAACACGGGATTCCCGACGCTTTGCCCGTTAGGTATTTTTAGCCTTCGACGTACGTAATGCAGACAGCGAGTGGATTCCTCTCAACGGGATCGCCCGTGACGGCAGCTATTTCCAATATTTTTAGTGAGCGCTTTAAATGAGGAGAATTTTCAATCGCGAAAAGACGTCCCCATCTGCCTGCATCTGACCAGAGTTGGCCATTTCAAGGAAAAGAGCTGTGACGACGATATATTTTGCTTTATTGCAACTAACCTATCACTTGTCTATCTGTGCCTGCCCACTGGAGCGGAGATAAAATAGTGTTATTACGTGATATGACGTTTTACTTTCGTTCGTGAACGTATTAGGGGATGCGACTGGTGTTGAATTATACAACAGTGTAGTTATATGAATAAAATTAGCTCAATAACTATGTCATGATACAAAGAAAAAAAATATTTTTTGAAATATGTGACTTCAGAGGTAGGAAAATTTTATGATTTCTTTTTTTAACCCAAAAGGAATTGACTCGTTTTTAGAATCCTCATAATTTAACAAAACAATAATTGTATACCAACCATGAACTTAAACGCACTTTTTTAAGGTGAAAATGGCAAATTACTTATTTTCTCCCAATCCACAGGTGACGTCATATGTAGATAGGCCTTTTGTATGGTCCCCTATATGAATGTTGAACTTTGACGGTCATTTCTGACTTTTAGAGCAGTCTAAGGGTAGGACGTTTTGATCCCAATAAAAAATAGAATCGATTGACATCTTCAAAAAAAAATTTCCGCACGCCTATTGAATTTTCCTCACGTCTATTTAAGGGAGGTGCCCTTCTAGTTTCACACTCATAATTTTACGACAGATTAGCACCTCAATCGGCCTGAGAAGCGATGGGTCAGATGTTTGGCAGAGGTAACTGTTCACAAGACCAAAACCACCCAAAACTATAATACTTATAAATAGGCGTGGAAATGAAGAATTCAATCCGTGAGACTCGTGAGAGGCTCACTTCACAGACAACAGTAATCAAAATTATCAGCTAATATCCGTATTTTCGTATTTAGGATAAAGTATCGCATCGATACCGGAGTTGAGGTGAATGATTAATCTGTTTCTATACATAGCTATAGCATATTATACAGCGTGGTACATATCTGTATCTAATCACCTACATGCTCCCTTTGGCATCCATATGGGATTAATGGGATAGGTGTGACGTAGGAACGCGTCATTATGAACGGCGCCTAATATTTAACCGGCATTAACCCGTCCTCTTCACTCAATTTATTACAAGCGTAGCACACAGACTACGACACAGTAACACGCTTCAGCAGCTCTAGCATAACTGTGAAACGCGACTCTTGTCACCCGAGATACGTTGTCTGTCTTCTTCCTTTCATTACAGTGTGACAAAGACGGTGACGCTGTCTCGTGCGACAAGCGAAGTCACGGTTAGTTGTGGTTGTTTTCATTATAGATACGCTGTCACTTGCACCCGGTGTATTATACCCTCTCATACCGCCGTTCGTAACGCTAGCCGTCTAGGCTTCGCCGGGGACTGGAGGGCACCATGAGAGCCTGGGGCGGTATCGGGGTCGCAGGCGCGCAACAATACGTCTAATCTTTGGGCCATCAAGGTCTCGTGGATGGCTGTGGTCATCTGCTTCCCCGCCGCGAGTGCCCGCTTGAGCGGCGGTACTGCTGGGCCCTCTTCTTCTTTCCACCGTGACGAAGCTCAGCGGTGACACGGCTCTCATAGAGATCGCCATTCGTATACCTAGCCATTTACATGAATGGCAATCATAGTTCAAAAACCGCAGCGTGGAAGACCTTCGGTCTGGTCTAATGGTGTACACCATTTCACGTTAAAGAGATCGATTTTGGTCAAATAGCTACTAACATTTTATAATGCATGTATATGACCTATATAATATATGCACATTATTGCCATATAAAGGCTGTTCAAACGAGATGCATGCAAACAAGACCTCCCCGATCAGCCCGCCATAATTATTCTATTAGAATCACTATTAAAAAGAAAAATAAAAAAAATAACAAAAAGGAACAGACTTCAAAATAAAACTGAAAAGCCAAAAATAACCCGTTCATGTACAGATTACATTTGAATCACCTTTTGAAGTAGGTGCCAAACCTCACTGTGATATCTATGAAAACTTAGCATAGACTGTTCTACAACGTATGCAACGTTGTATAAGTACCCAAAAAACGCTCGTGGCATCTTTCTTACGATGTTCGCTACGCTCACATCGTAACCCATGCCACTCACGTTTTTTGCCCCCTCTTATACAACGGTTGCATAAAATAATAATAAATATCGGATAACGTCACACAAATCGATCTAGTCCCAATCCCAAAATGAGCTCAAGAAGGCTTGTGTTATGGGTACTTGGCGACGATATACGTACTTATATAGATAAATATAAACTTAAATACATACATAGAACAACCATGACCCAAGCACAAATATTCGAGTTCATCACACAAATATTTGCCCTGGCCGGGATTCGAACCAGTGAGTTAGCGTACTGTTCTTGTTCGAGTACCTTTGTATAAAGTAGGTATAATGATATTATCGGAACATGGCGGGCGAGCGCGCCACACGCGGGCGCCATCTGACTCGCAAATGAAAGTCACAGAAATGTTAAATGTATTGTACATACTTAAAATCCGTTATGTATAGAAATCATTATGAAGTTGTGTATAATTTTTAATATCGTTAGACGGAGATAACGTTGGTGTTAGGGAATGTTCTCACTACGAGCATATCCGCATGTAATGTAACAAAAAATATATGAACATTATATAAGGGACCGTTTTTTGCGAGCCACGTTCGACGTAACGTAGCACGTTACATAGTAAGGTTTCGCGCCACTCGAGTTTAATATTATGTAAATATGTTGCTCTTGTATTTTGTGATGATGTTATTAATAATAAGTATGTCGGAAACGGTCACTAGTATGGAAGCTCAACGAAAAGGCGCGCCATTGGAAGGCGACAGTAGCGCCCCCTTGAACCTGTTTTGGCGCGCTAGACAGAGTCTTGGCGGTTCACTCAGCGAACGCCCACGACACTTCACTATGGGTCACCGTCGAGTGCACTACTGCCTTGGAACTGTCCCGTTTCGTTGTGCTATACCAAGTTAGAATACGAATAAAGACTATTGTGAGACTTTGATAACCTAGCTTACAGACCTCTGTGCCAGGAACTGTTATTTTGTGCTTCATTGTATAAGGAATAAATCAAGTTAATTGCATCCGTAGTGTTTCATCTTGCTCACACAACTACCTCCTCGTCCACAACTATGTCGAATAGCTCATCTAATGTGCCACACCACACCGGCCATCCGACCTGTCCCTGACAAGTATACATATAACACAATTATAAATGGCTACTTAGTATACTGTTTTATGTTTATGACGATATTACCGAAACGGGAGCCGCACGCGGCGCCGAGTACTGCGCGTGAAAGGCGCTCCGTACGAGTACAATACATATATGTATATACAGATATACTAATATAATACATATACTTACCGCCTTATTCCGGCCGTCGCTGTACTGGCTGTACGCTCGCCCCCTGAAGTGCTATGCCACTAAGAATTCATTTATTCATTTTTCTCAAACATGCAATGAAATGTCGCCATAACGTGCGTTATAAATAACAAGCTTCAAAGTATCACGTTTCCGTCGGAACAACTCGAAAGAACTGTTAAGGAATTTCATACAAAATTGAAGGCCTAGGCCGGAAAGTAATTTTTTATTATAGTACGGCTCTTCCCAGGTGAATTTTTCGCTTCGAGCCCTAATCTTTCAAACAATGGCCATTGTATCTACTATCGCAAAGCCGCTAGCTACCGAGTTTACCACGCCACTATAACATTCATATGAAAAACAAAGGTATCGTGATAGTATTAAGGTTCAAATTTAATGTCACTGATATTCTAGATATTGCGTTTCGGTAGTGTAGGACAATAGACCACCCCGACGAAATACAGCTTTCATATTATTTTGATTTGAACCTTAATACTATGACGATACCGTTTGTTTTTAATATGAATGTTATAGTGGCGCGTGGCAAACTCGAGCTAGCGGCTTTGCGATAATAGATACAATGGCAATTGTTTGAAAGATTAGGGCTCGAAGCGAAAAATTCACCTGGGAAGAGCCGTACTATAACATGGCGTCTGTGTGTAGGCTAAACCGCTGTTTTTTTTCTTTTAAGTGGTGTTTTTTTTTTATTTTATTGCATATGTTTAAGAAAAGCACTATACATGCCTTAGCCGTGAAAGGGCTTGCCGGCTTCGAATCACTATACGGCCTCCCTACGGTCGGCCGTCTATACCTTCACACCCGGCAAGCCCTTCTTTCCCGGCGTCTGCAGTAATGTACTATACTATAAGTAGGTATTTCTGCTATCGCATTCACTAAAAAGTTTATCCGCACTGGGCGCAGCGCTGACGGATTCATTGCCGCTCTTGCCGCTATATAAACGGTTCGTACCAAAATATTCGTCATTTTAGGGTGCTTCTCATCGGAACTAAACATACGCGACGTGCGAGGAAAAAGTACACCGAATCACACCACGGCACGGCGCCGCCGTCACCGTGAGACAGCGCGGCGTCGTGGATTTTTACGGTGTCAGCGCATATAAAACCAGCGTAAAAATCCACGACGCCGCGCCGTTTCACGGTGGCGGCGCCGTGCACTGGTGATGTGGCCTCATTTCATTTATTTATAATTTAATTTCATTTATTTATAATTTAATTTCATTTATTTATTTCATTGAACAATATCAATTGTGTTTGAAATAATACATAAAAATTAAACAATAAAAAGACCTTAACTAAATTACGTGTAGGTAAGTAAAGTACATTGCAAGAAGTCAATATTATAAACATGTCAAACAAAATCATTATTAAAATTAAAGCAAAAATATTAAAAACGTTTCGAAATAAAAGTATTAAAGTTACAATTCCAAATTATAAATACATGTCCACAGTGTTCAATAAGATAAAAATAGCAATAAAATATTAAAATAAAAATAATGTAGGTAGGTACTACAAATCAAAAACAGCAATGTTGTGATGTTATTAAAGCCTAAGTATATACATTTTAGTTTTCCACATGATAGTTTGAATTCTTCATTCTCCAGATTTGTGTTCTAATTCTAATTAACGCGTCGCTTCTTTTCTACTTACTTTTCAATATTTTTTATCACAATTATAGTAACATATCGATCATTGAAACTTAAATGTGGATAGGGCACTTTTTAATTATTAAAGGTTCATTAGTTAGAAGCACGTTAGAAGCAAATTAAAATTTATATGACGCGTGAATTAGAAAAACAACGCGTTGATTATGCAAATTCAGTTATATTTTTTTAAATCAAAATAAAAACTTTTGTATAATAATAATATAGGACTGATATGGTGACAGTTATATGATATTTAAGCTGTTTTAAATAATATGAAAGTTGTACCTAAGTACTCAAGAAACAAGCACACCGGCCTTTAGAGTTACTAGGTAGGTTAGGTATGTAATTATGTATGTAAATTGAATTATTATAATAAGTTATAATAAATAATTTATACATGTACCCGCCCTCGCTCGTAATAGTTCGGATCTTGAGTTGGGCTAAGGTTGGTGCGTTGGCGCGGCGTGCTGTCTATGGTATGCGCAGCATTCTTCTCCAGCAGAAAGCATCAATTCGATCACGGTCCGCTTTCTTCAAGGTCCATGTTTTTGAGCCGTATGAAAATATGGAGAACATCATAGTTCCGACTAAGGTAGTAAGTTAGTGTTGGCGGAGATGTGCCTGTCCTTCCGTAATAGCTGCGGCATTGCGCCCTTGGCCATCCCAGCGCGAATTCTGTGAACTCCTGTCTTACATGAACCATTATTGCTAATGTTAGAACTCAGGTTCTCAGTGGCTCGGTTTTTTTTGCAATTAAAACATGTATTTTTTTGATTAATAAACTTGCTTACATTGTTTTTTCTTCATGTATATCATCAGGAGAAAATGGTATGTAAGTAATTTGGGTAGTGGGACGCGACGTGTCAATTAGGAGAATAGGACTAAAAGTTTTTTTTTTACCCGAAGGGTTTTAAATATTTTATTGAAAATTCATGTAGGTACAGCTCAATACGAATATCTGCTACATTCAAAAAATATAAGATATAATAATGAAATCAATAATTTTATATTTTTAAAGAGTGAAGACCAGCAAAAATGCGCGTCTGGAGAATGACCGCTGACAAAATTCCTCAACGGAGTAGAAACACTTTTCCAACAGAAATGCTTTGAGCTTGTTTTTGAATGAGTTAGCACTTGTGATTTTCTTGAGTTCTACTGGCCAGGCCCTTAGTAGTAGTTCTAGTTATTGGTAGCTTTTACCTCGTATGTCGCCTTTGATTTCATAATAATGAATGAACAAACAAGTTACTATAATCACAGAATAGATAAAAGTACAAGCTATAATGTGCATTTTCAGAACTCTGCTCTTGCTCTCTCTCTATTATATTTTTACAATTTAACAATGAACATGTTACAAAGGGATCATGATGAATTGAACTCTACGGCATACGGTACGTAAATAAAACCAGCTCAATAGGTCATGAACTAAATAAATAACATCAAAAGGTAGGCTTTAAAGATTTATTTTTATGTAAGAGCTTATTTTAAATTGTTTTCAGAATCCTCATAATTCAAAAATAATTGCACAATGAACTACAACTCAACGCATTTTTTCGCGGCCAAAATGGAAAATTACCTCGGTACTTATTTTTCCTATACAAATAGTGGCACACGCACGCGCCCACGCGCCGCGTGTCACGTGTCTGTAGGCATTTTTAGGGTTCCGTAGCCAAATGGCAAAAAACGGAACCCTTATAGATTCGTCATGTCTGTCTGTCCGTCTGTCCGTCTGTCTGTCCGTCTGTCCGTCCGTATGTCACAGCCATTTTTTTCCGAAACTATAAGAGCTATACTGTTGAAACTTGGTAGGTAGATGTATTCTGTGAACCGCATTAAGATTTTGATGCAAAAACTCCCCATACTTAGATTAGAACTGACACTCAAAAATTTTTTTTTCATCAAGCACATACGTGTCTTCAAAAATGATGTCGAGGTTTCTAAAATATTTTTTTTCTAAACCGAATAGTTTGCGTGACAGACGCTTCCAAAGTGGAAAAAAGTTGGGCCCCCCCCCCCCCTCTAACTTCTAAAATAAGAAAATGAAAAATCTAAAAAAAACATATGATGTACATTACTATAAAAACTACCAACGAAAATTGTTTTGAACGAGACCTAGTAAGAAGTTTTTTTTTTAATACCTAACTTTGCACCTAATTTATATGGGGCGCTATACATACCAGGTGCAAACTTAACTTAACCACTTAGGGATGGACAGTGTTTGTACGGAACCCTCGGTGCGCGAGTCCAACTCGCACTTGGCCGGTTTTTTATCAAGCGTTTTTACGCTCCGTAGGAACGTTGAAATTTAAGGGTCTTTTCTGACTTTTAGAGCTGTCTAAGCGTAAGTAGTGTTAAGTAGTCCCGTACCTACAAACATATGATCCCAATAAAAATAGGATCAATTGACATCCATTGTATGTTTTGTTTATGCGACTTCCTACGGATAAACTGATATAAAATGAGTGTAGCGCCATTATTATATGTATTCCCTTGCTTAGTTACGCATAATTTTCACATACTGTGATATTACGATTTGCGAGTAATTGTTTTATCTAGAAACCGGAGTGATTAAATTAAAATCGTACGTTACTTCCTGGTAGTATTCTACCTAAGTAATCCTTTTATCAGAAAACGATAACGTAGTTATTTGTTTAATTTTAATAATCCCATTAATATTTCGAAACCACTAAAGGTACTGTGTAAATGTGTATGTGCCACTTCATCATGTCGAAACGGCTAGACGGATTGGCATCAAACGGCTAGACGGATTGGCATCAAACGGCTAGACGGATTGGCATCAAATTTAGTTTATGCCCTAAGGGCCTTAACACACTTGCCAGTTGCTAGTGTTTTTTATACAATATGAGTAGCGGCGTACTCGTACCTATTGCGTGATCGCCTTCATACAAAATTCGCTCCCACAAACAAACTAAAACACTTTGACTTTGACTTTGACCAACTCGCAAGTATAAGGCCTTAACTTAACATAGGCTACTTTTGTATCCGAAAAAAACATGGTTCCTGTAGAATAGTCTTTTAAAGTGAGTGAAGCCGCGGGCCAAATCTAGTTCTTATTTACGCTACTATGAACTGTAGAGAGTCTATTAACAGTTGATTAAATGTAACAATGGCAATGTTTTAACAAGATTAGAGTGACGCAAATGTAATAGGCCTTGAGAATGACGCCTGTCGTTATGTCACATGTAGATATAATGCTATTTTTATAGTCTCTTTTATTGTATTCAGGCTATAGAAGGCATGCGGATCTTCGCCAACACGTCCGAATCACGTTTCAATGGATTACTATCAAACTGAGAGATACGCGCGTACACAGCCCTAATACTACACCTTATTTAAGCTGTATAATAGTTGTAGATAAAAGTGATTATGCACACGCTCACGTATGCTTCTTGAGGAGCGAACGCGTCGTGCGACCGCAGGATATCGATAAGGAGCATAATGTCCCGGTCGCCAAGGTCCTAATGCCATCTTCAGGGTTGTATGTACACGATGAAATACAAATAGAAGTGCCTCTATTTTTCTATGGGTGCAGAATTCGAAAACCGATGAATGGTTTTTGATACGGCTCTCGCAAGCGTATTTTTTTCAATGCGTGGATTGATATTTAATTGAATTCTGAACACTCTTCGTGATGAATTTCTCGTCCACTTCTTTTTTATCATCATTTGCAAAGTGAAAGTTAATTAATAGATAGTAACTTGTTTAGCTATTAGGAAGTATTTTGTCTGATTCCTTATGAAGATTATTAGATAGAAATACTTAACTATACAATCACGCAATTCATAAAATCAATATCCATATTTTATTAGTAATTTTATACGCTTTTTTTTATTATGTTGTTCAACTTAGATTAAATAAAATAAATAAATAAATATTAAGGGACAATCATACACAAATCGACCTAGTCCCAAACTAAGCAAAGCTTGTACTAGGTACTAGACGACGATATACATAATATATAAATACATATATAGATAACATCCATGACCCAAGAACAAATATTTTGCACAAATATTTGCCCCGGCCGGGATTCGAACCCGGGACCGCCGACTCAGTAGGCAGGTGTCTACCAACCGAGCCAAACGCGTCGTCAGATTTATTCTAGTACGAGTAATTTGGACCAATAGGTGGAAGGACTGGAGTTGGGTAGGCACGGCAGCTATAGGTGGAATACCCATGTGTGTGACCAATGATTGAATGAATGATTGGGACGGGTTATAAATAAGTAATATTTCTGGTTGTTCAATTTAGTCAGTGCTGTTCAATTTAAAGAATAATTTAGCGTGAGAACATGGCACACGATGTCATTTTTTTTACTTATATCCACCTTATTGTATGAAACCTGAACAGTTTTCAGCGTGTAAAAAATAAAAATAGTGTTGTGTCGTGACTCAATGATATTTAAGTGAATGAATATTTTACTTGTGCAGGAAAAATTAAAATAGTGTCAAAGCCATATTTGAAAATATTTTTTTACATCTAGAATTGCGGCATACGGGGCGTCGATATAACTCTTGATAGAAATCAGGTTTATCTGACCGTAAATGTAAAACGTAATACTTACGCTAAAGATAAACTTTATCTGTCACCGCATGCGTACGTCAATCAATACGTGTAGATTATTGACTTCACGCGTCGTCCTTAATCGTAACCAATTGAACACTTGCGTGCACGGTGGTACCACAGAACCAAGAAATACTTATTCGAAGAACCCCAGCGCATGTCACACGCGTCGCCTTTCGAGGAATGCGCGATTATCTCCTCTTATTGATTATACCGAGAGAAATTGCCCATTGTTGTTGAATTGTTACAGGTTGCAGCACGTTCCGTGACCCGCGGGTCTTACTCGAACAGCTGCACAATGGACTATGAGATCATGCTGCATAGAACTGCAATCATCGAATAGATTATCGATTACGGGTAAAAGATTACGAATTATGCGCGCTACTAGAACTAGTACTAGGAAATCCTTAGAAATGTTATACTGAGTTTAGTTCTTGGTTGCGTCTTTGTTCAGGCCACAAAGAATGTGATTATTGCATAAGTCGATTGGAGAGTGCTAACTATGATGGAGCTGTTTGTCAGAAATATGCGTAGGTTTCAAAGAGCATCCCTGGTTAGTTTAGTAGCAAAATGTGAATATTAAGTGCGTTTTGTCTTCCACCGTTAAGTAGGTGTGATTTTTACCTTTCTTCTATCTGAATAGCAACGCAAAGAGCCCAACTATTACATTTAGTCACCAAACAAAGCACATACACTATGCAATTACAAAAATATCTAGAAAATAAAATGCATTAACCGAATTGATGTGGTTGCGTTAGGAAATTTATGAACATTTAAGATTGAAACGTGCCCAAAGACAGACTATCGAAAACCTTACTACTCAGTAGTAACACCACCAAAACCTCCCGCCCCCCATGCCGCAGCTAAGAAATTCGTGGCCCACCCACTCTTACAAATAGACCAAAAGTGAATGAACTTTCCATTGCTACGTGGGGCGCGGAAGATATGATTGATAGAGAGATATCGGGTTAATTTAACACATATTGTTACGTCGGCCAGAGGTCAACACACCTAGAACATGTTTGTCTTTATGGAGGAGTCACGTCACGACCACCACCCGCGGCCCCTCGATCGCCAATCTTAAGCGGAAGAAGATTACCTTCAATTAAATTACAGTGACAATGCTGTGTTTCAAGAATCTAACCGTGGTATCGAATTCTTGGAAATGCGTTGCCAAGTATCGTCAGTACTTACTCATGTGTGCAAGGCTCGCCAGTTTTGGTCATTGTTTGGCCTTTGATGTAATTGGCTGTAGGGGTGAGGAAGTTGGGTGACGCCAGCTGTTAAGTCGAGGTTGAACTATGTTACCATGTGGAATGTGACGGGGCTATTCCACTGTCGACTCCGGATCCTGCGTCCCGCTCTCGCACGGGCCCGAGCGGGCGGCGCGCGCCTGCTCGGCGACCACGCACGCTCCGCTCGCCTCCGTCACTCAGCTCAGTCTACTTTCGTACTCGGCAGGGAACCGTCATCGCCGTGGGGCGCCTCGCCTCCCGAACTTTCACCTCTCGTGATATCGTTATCTGTGATAAATGCTACCTACATCAAGTGAAATTGAATGTGCGCGTTCTAAGAAGCGGTTTCTGTGACGGCACGCGGACGGACGTCGATTCCCGCAAATTAATTTCTCCAGTGGACTCGGATTCTACGAAACTGCTTATAGAGTTTACTAAGAATCGAAACGGCCGTAAAGTGGATTTGAGGAAATATCTGTAATTATAAGTGAGACCTGTGTTCCGTGTAGTGTTGTCATTTAAGCGTTTACATTGGATCCCAACCAACGGCTCACACCTCCAATGGTGGTCAAATTACCAGGTGAATATTACTGTTTACTAACTTTCCGGATCTAGTTTTAGTTCAGTCCGAGCATGTTTGTAGACTTGTATTAATGAACGTTCTTCATAAAGCACTTAGATAGTGATCGATGTCGTAAAACCAAGTGGCGCCAGCCGATATCTCGTCTTTGGGGTCAACCGGGTGGGTGACGCGTTATGATCACACAGCGAGTGCAACCGGCGTGTCGTCACACGCAGCACGCGTCTTAGTGAACTTGCTGAACTAATTACTGATACAATTACGTCACCTATGTACACAAACACGATCAACAGATGTTGGCGCGCGATAGCAGCGATAATGTTGACCGCGTATCACGAGATTCGCGCGCAATTTCGCTACGTATATCATTGTTTTTTAAGCTTCCGCAAAACATTTTAATTATAAATTTACATTGTTGGTAAATTTTATAGCGTAGGTAAATATTTGTCACGCGAACAATGGCGGCAACGCTTTACAATCTGAGGATTTATTTATCATACTATATAACGTCTTCTTCTGGCCAGAAGATATGGCAGTTAATGTATTCGGTATCTCTACTTTCCGCGGTAATACTGTTGGTTGAGCATCCTGAAAACAAAACGAGCTGAACATCTAATGGCTACAGTGCAGGTTGTTTACGAGAACATCATTCTAACTGTTGTTGCATTGCAGATATTGGTTATTTATAAAATCGATCGAAGACCAGTCGCACTATGAATTTAGAATGAGCGCGCGTAGAAATTATTTCCTGTTGTAATAAGTTATTTGCATATACATGAATAAGTGGAACAGCGGCTTTAAATCTCCCGCTATAGGAGTAATCATGGACTGTGACTAGTTTTTAATCGCCGATGTGATAATTATATTGAGAATGGTGATTTTCAATGTAACTGATACTAATTTAGAATTTTATTTTATACGAAAAGTACCTATTAACGTGGATAACATGCATATGTTAATTAAAGTCTGTTTTACAAATTCGGAGAAATACCTAAATGTATTTCACATTTAACACGTTATCGTCTGCTGGAATTTGCATTAAACGCAGAATTAATGAAGACCAAACGTTTTAATTTTAAGTGCCAATTTAACACACATTTCATTTAATCTAGCAAAATATGTGTAAGTATATAAATATAACACAGTAGGTATTTGAATAATCGCATGTAAAAAAAATATGACCGAATAAAAAAAATACGTGTGGATAACTACAGCACGTATATACCTATCCATGTCAATGATATTGATATCAACTAGATTTAAGTTTTTATTTTTATATTATGTATAATTTTGTAGTTCACAGTGCCTTAGTTCAATTACTGTAATGCTGTGTAACTAATTTGAATAAATAAATAAATAAAATAACATCAATATCAATTTCATTCATTCGACTAATGTCATTCGGTCACTTGGTCTCAACACTATTTGTTTTATTTCTTCGGACACTGGCAACATAAAAAGCGTCAAAATACTGTTTGCATATGACTGATTAATTAGACATTATTTAAAAAAAAATACTGATGTTAAACTTGTACTTTAGTTAGTTCTATTTCAAATTTAATTACTTATGTATTAAAATGATTGATCGCGATGGTCATCGGAAATGTTTTATTTCCTAGAAACATGTAATCCAAGTTAGAAACAAATCGTTTGTATCAACTTCTCAGAACCGTCACTTTTGTTGAATCATTCTTGTAATCTTGTCCTTTTTATCGCACTGCAATAATGTGAATGAAACAATTCTTGGAAACGCAAATTGCCATTCATAATTTAGCTCCACTCGAAACTAATTTGCCGGAGCCAATTGCATATTGCATACAATTGTTGATATTATACAAACAATTTCTAGGAAATACAGTAACTAATGCGAGGACACGTTCCAATGTACTTTGACACCCAAGGTAACCCAACTTAATATCTAGATTACATGGCGTAAGCGTAACGTATCTAAACTATAAATCAGGGGTCAGTTCGTGAATAAAAAAAAACTAAGTATTTTAATTATATTTTTCACTAAATACAGTTTAACATAGAACGAGAGATCGAATAATCGAATTTCAGAGAAACCGCTGTGTTAAACTGTATCAGTGGAAGATTAAATAAATATAAAATACTAGTGTCATTTCAGTGGGTGCCCTTCGCTTGGTCTAAAATTTTATGTTCTAAAATTGTTTGGCCGAAAATGTTTGGTATAATATTTAATGGTATACTTATTATTTAGCATAAAGATTTTTTTGCATACATATTTTTTGTCCTAAAACATGTTTGACCTAAAATTGTTTGGTATATTTTTTTTATGACTAAAAGGCTAAAAGTATAATATTGTTAGGTATAATTATTCTTTAGCCTAACGTAAAATCTCCTATAAACCCATATGCTGAAGCGAGCAAGCGAAAGTATAAGTATAAGGCGCTCCCAGAACAGTAGGTTAGGTTAGGTTAGAACTGCGTCCCTAACAAAAATAAGGCGCTCCCAGAACAGTAGGTTAGGTTAGGTTAGATCTGCGTCCCTAACAAAAATAAGGCACTCCCAGAACAGTAGGTTAGGTGAGGTTAGAACTGCGTCCCTAACAAAAATAAGGCTCTCCCAGAACATTAGGTTAGTTTAGGTTAGAACTGCGTCCCCAACAAAATTTAAGTAATATTAATTGAATAAATGCGGCAGTTTGGATGCGATTATTAGTGAGACCAATTTTATGCCTAAAATACATTGGGCCAAACAATTTTATTCCATACAAATGTTATACTAAACAATTTTCGGCCAAAAAAATTTATGCAATACAATTTCGGCCAAACAATTTTCGACGTAAAAAACAATCGATCAAAGATTATTAGGCTAAAAATTATGTGCCAAAAAAAATATCGGCCAAAAAATTGTAGACAAACAGATATAGACCCCATTTCAGTAACGTACCTCATCATGCATTTAAGGGTTAAATAATTGACAAAGCTTATGTCCCTTATGTCCCTTAGCTTATGTTCATTCACTTCGTACTTGTCAAAATATTAAAGATGCTTTGTCGTGTATTTATCGCGTGATAAACTCAACCGTCCTACCCCACTTAAGTCCGACTCTAGATATGCCAGCGTTCGGCGAGTTGGTAACCCTAAGTCGTACCTCGAACTCCGTATTATCTTGACAATCGCACATTGTTCGGAACTTACCACGAACCCGGGAACTGGCACCGCTACCGGGAACTGCTTTGTTTAAGGTACCATACCTTACATAGGAAATTCTTACTTAGACGAAAATAATAACTTCAACAAAAAACCAACCTGAACGAGAACTGCAGCATAAGTTTGTGTGAAAAACGCCGAACGCCTATATGTCTACATACAAATCATTGACGAGTTCCGTTAATTCTCCATGGGTTCCATCACCATCATCATCTCAATACTGACAAGGGTGGGTCCACTCCGGGGGTTCAGAGTTCATATATATAAATATATATCTCTTCAGTATTCTTCAGGATTCAGGATTTGTCATCATGGTCATTTATCTCGGCCTTCGATTCATTCGAACATTGTCTAAACATGTACAAAATCATCAATTTCTGTTGGTATAATAATTATGCGTGTCACTGTCAAATGATCGATGCAACAGACGTAATCAGCCGTTAATAACTAACAGATAATGGTGAAGGTATTATTGTTCTACTTATTTTATTTGAAGACTGGGTCAGCATCAGGACTTGATAACCGCTAACGCTGATCTGAAATTTGCTGATAATCATTGCATGTATCTATGGTGCGTTTGCGTTACGGTGCCTCTTAGCACATGGGTATCTATCAATCTATCAGACGTCCACTGCTGAACATATTTAGGTTTCCCCATAATTCGCCACGTGGTGAGATCCTGTGCAGACCGCCTCCATCGACTCCCTGCGACCCTAACGAGGTCATCGGCCCACCTAGTCGGGGGCCGTCCAACGCTGCGCTTTCCTATACGTGGTCGCCACTCCAGAACTTTGTTGTCCCAACGGCCATCCCTTCTCCGGTCTATATGGCCCGCCCATTGCCACTTCAACCTATGATGGATGCGTTTATCACGCGATAAATGAGTGACAATAAGGCGTCTGTCACTCACACTCGCAGTTTGTCAAAGCGTGACGGATGCTTGTCATTGTCACTCATTTATCGCGAGATCAAAGCAACCATCATTAGGCCCGCTGTGAGCTATATCGGCTAGGTAATACTTTGCGAATATCCTCGTTTCTGATTCTATCATGCTGACGAACTACGAGCATAGCCCTTCAAGTTGCACTCAGGGGAGCCCCTTTGCTGCCTAGCAACTTATTTCGTCTCATGTAACATTTCGCTGAAAAATCATTTTGCAGATTTTTTATGGTCAAATTGTCAATAGTCATACATTTTTCGTAATTCTTGCAAATATCCATCCTATTGGTTAGGTTAGGTTTGTTTTATAACAATCTCAATTAGTTTACGGTTGAAAAGAAAAATACTTTCCACGAAATGAAACATTTGAAGAATAATATATTCATGGAGTCAATAAAAACCCTGCGCTCAAATATAAAATGCTTAAATAGAAGCACCTACGCTGTTTGTAATCAGAATTTTGTGTTACTAAATAAACACATTTTATATTTTATCTATTTTTAATTGTGTATAAAAAATCCTGATTCTTTATTTTTTCGTGTGGGAAGTGGCCTCAAAATCGAACGGTAGGCGTGGGATTTTTTAGGCAATACGTGATAAAAATATCCTGAGATTCCTAAAGGGCTTTAGGCTTCGAATTTTAATTTGGTAGCCCTAGACGAGTTTTTATCTAACGGGAGGTTTCGTCGGGTACCTGAAGAGGCGGCGCGGGCGCTAATTATCTATTGTTCCATAACATTTATTGTTTCAAATGAATAATGGCGTCGCCGATTTGTTTTCTAGGAATGGGCCCCGGGCCTCTTTAAACGAGACTCGAAAGGAGTTCTTGACAATAATTGTACGACTTATTGTTCGCTCTGTAAGGGGATGTGCTTACTTAAATCGTATTTACAATTAGCTGGAATAAAATGATACTGACGTATATATCTTGAATAGAAACCAAGAGAGAATTGTAACTAACTTACCTGAACCTTCGTCTTATTGTCAAGCAAAATAGCGACTGCTGCAAGCCGTTTGATATTAGAATATTGAATTATAATATAAATATTACACACAATAGTTCTACTGGTAATACTTTTGAAATTTTTAGATAGCAACTGTCAGTGTCTATCGACTTCGTTAAATCGTAAGCCCATTCTGATATGCGGTCGTCTACTATTTCCATACATATGTACATACCTAATATAAAAACCAACAGACAATTTAAAGAGCAGTTTAAAGTGGTAGTATGAGACGTAATTTGTATGGGAGTGTGTTGTCGGGAAACCCCGTCGGACAGGCGATTAATCCGTGCTAATGTTATCAATGTGCCGACGTTTGTCACAGGTCACTAACGCGCGGCTTACTTTGTAACATTGTAAAGGGTGGCTCAATAATATTGGACTATTTCATTTAAAAATAAATTACGCTGTAGATTACGAACCTATAATTATTAATATATCTTTCTTTATAATCTTCTCACTCTTGTTGAGTGGTCGTGGTCTCTGGACTTGGGTGGCAGCCTCCGCAATTAGTCTCTACTTTATTCTATTACCAGCATTTCGAGAACATATAATTAATATAGCTGTTCCTGAAATTAAATTCAATAGAAATGGCAGTACAATAACAACGGAAAATTAACTAGCGACCAACTACAATAATATTATACTGAGAACGATCGAGCGAACGATCGAACAGCGCAATTATCGTCGCGAATTCACAGAAGTTCGGTTACTCATCCGTAAAACTCGATCGTGACGATCATTATAAATGTGAATTACGTATTCAATCACTCATTAATACTCGTTACTTAAGAAACGTAAACAATAGAGCTTGTGCCAGTTATGGCGTGGCATAGTGTAAACCACACACACTTTGCTTCCCCGGCAGGTGTACACAAAAGATTTTTTTTTATTATTTATTTAAACTTTATTGCACAAAACACATAAAAAATGGAGCACTTAATGCCAAATGGCATTCTCTACCGGATAATCATACGCGGTTTTACGTTTGCAACCACCATACACAAAAAAAGAGCTGTTAACAGTAGCCCAAGTGTTAGCTGCTAGTTTAATCGGAGGACTGACAAACTGAGGGCTACTGTAACCAAAATAAGTTTTGTAAAATTAACATAATTTTGGTTACTACTAAGCACAATTTAGCTATTTCTCAAGTAGTTAAACTAGTTGAGATATTTTTATAGCGTGTCTTCGCCATTTTTTCGCAATTCTTGCAAAAAACTGAATAGACAAAAAAAACTGTACAATAATATATAATTAAAAAACCTACTTTACTGCGAATCGGTTGAGAAATGCGACCTCTATGCGAGAACAGCTAGCAATCCAGACAAACGGGCCAAACAGACGAAATAATTATTGGCCAAGCTGAAACAGAGATAGCTCGCTCGGTCAATTACATCAAATCATCTACAGCAAACGACCCCTGTCGCTACATTGTCTCCGCACGGGGCTCACGCTCACGCACCGCGCCTCGCTCGGAGGATGCGCGCGCGGCGGCTGCGCTGCGCGGGCGCAGGTATGTTGTTCCCAGAACGACGCGCCCGTTTTTGCTCCTTTTTCGATTCGAGTTTACCGAGAACCAATGGCCCGGTGGCGGCCCTACTCGGAACTCGTAATTAATCCGTAGAAGCCTCCGACCCGGGGTTGTTATGAGAATCGCCAGGCGTTATGACTTCATTTTTTATCATTTATTATTCTGCATTGTCTCATTTTGAAATTTGTATGCGGTTATTGTTCGTGGAAGGACGCACAATAGCTTTTATGTATGGTGATTAAATTTTAAACAGTTCGCCTCTGACCCCTGTTCGGGTATACTTAAGTATAACTCGAGTTGTTCTGAGAACTCGTGTATTAAATACTTATTATACCTACCTTACTTACAGTGACTGTCGCTTTCGTAACGCGGCGTTTAGTTTAATTTTAAATTTGAATACAGACTTGAATTAATATTTTTCCGCAGCTGAATAGGGTTTCCGCAGCTGGTTCAGTTTTACACTTTAACTAGTTTTAATTTCATTGCTGCTTTATCGGTTAGGCACATAGTCGATATAGCTTATACGGGATGCTATGGGGTTAATGAGTAGGTATAGATTTATACATCTGTGTATACACTCCTGCGGTAGCTCATATTCTATGTCAATGCAAATCACTTATATTATAATCCCATCAAATAATTATTACAAACGGTTTAAACTCACGTAAAACGGTCGCGCAACATCACCGCTAGCTGTCATCAGGGGATATGAAGAGATCTATACGAGTTCGAAACATTTCGGGTCGTTCCTGACAATTTTACACGAGTTTAAACCGTTTATGGATGAAGACCAAAAAGTTTACCACCTTAACACTCTCAATTAATATTTGTATCAAAGTCTCCGTTGTGCGACGACAGTCAACCTTCCAATAGCGTATGTACCTTAAGGTTCTATTTTAAGGTTCCTTATTGTATCGTTAATTTTTGTCGCACAACGGAACTTATTCCAATCGCTTTTATTTCCTCGTTTTGTATAGCTGACTACTTAATTTCATCCAACTTTTTCGTCCTAACCCTTATAATTATTGCCAAAACATATTTTTGCGGTTGCAATATTATACAACGCATGCATTATGGTCATGTACGAGTACCTACGTCAAAACACTAATTTATCTCTAAACCGCAACCGGCAAAAGCAAGTCTAGCAAAGTTCATAATTTAATCTGAATTTGCGGTTTAGCTTTTTATTTCCAAAGAGCTTAATTTGTCATCCGATGTAACGCGAAACCCCATTCAGATCAACCGAACAAATACACACACAGACCTAGTCTCCGTCATGACGTGAATGATTCATTAAAAACGTCACAGGGTAACTTTTTTAATTCATAGCAATTAAAAAAAACCGGCCAAGAGCATGTCGGGCCACGCTCAGTGTAGGGTTCCTTAGTTGCTCATCCTTCACAATAGACTTAAGTTACGTGCAAGATTTCAAGCTCTATAAAAAGGTCGTAAACGCCAAAGTAACTGTAACAAAAAATTCAACCCCACTTTAGGTGTTCGAGAGGTACCCCAAAAAAATTTTGTCGGCGTGATACATACACATACTCATACCAAATTTCAGCTTTCTAGTACTAATGATCACGGAGCTAAGCCGCGGACGGACAGACGGACAGACGGACATGGCGAAACTATAAGGGTTCCTAGTTGACTACGGAACCCTAAAAACACTAAGGTTTTATTAGCCGTATATCATTTCAACCAATACTTTAAGATACCTAAGCTCTGTGCGCGCCGCGAACAGAGCGAATAGCCTAATACTTATCATCGCACACTGTGGTCGGCTCTGCCTTCCACCTTTGTTTAGGGAAAATTAGCATGCATTCATAGCCGGTCGTAGACACACACACACCCGCGGTTGACTTGGTCGTTCTCCACGCCCCACGAACTCTCTCTAATCTTTTATTCTGTTACAAGGGGTTCATCGAAGAACTTCCAGACGCTTTATTTATACTTACTTACTTACTCCGATGGCTCAGTGACCCAAAGTGAGTCTTGGCCTCCGATAAAAGATTTCGCCACTCCTGACGATTTAAGTGCCGTCTCCAGCCAGTTATCGGCATTCAACTCCGCCAGATCCGCCTCCACTGCATCTGTCCAGCGATATCTGGGGCGGCCGACGGGCCGTCGTCCAGTTGGTCGACCCAGGTATGCTCTCCTGACACCACGATAATCCCCCATCCGGATCACGTGGCCGAGCCGGCGCAGTCAGTGCGCTTTAGTTTCCCCCATTATATTTGGGTCAGCCATAAGGTGTTCAAGTTCCATGTTCTTCAGAACTCTCCATGGTGTTGGCTCTGGGCCGAATATTTTGCGCAAGATTTTCCTTTCAGCCACCAGTAACTTATTTTCCTCCTTCAGCGTTAAAGTTCAGGCCTCGCAACGATACATTAGTATTGGTCTAATTAGCGTTTTGTATATACGAATCTTAGTGCTCCTCCTGCTTTATTTATGAGATAACTTAATTGGTGACACTGACAAATTCGACTATGGTAACGTACCTAACTGCAATTTCAATCGGAAGTATCGGAACGCACGTTCGGCAACACTGCAGCTTACTCGACTCGAGTCCACAATAAATCGGATTCAGCCCGCATTTCGATTCGCTTCGCACGGGGGGCATCACCTGATTTGTTGGGCTAGGACCGAGCCCGGAGCAAAAAGACATCATCCGCGCCGCCTTCCCAGAACACACGACTAGTTTAAATTTCAATGGTCGACTACTGCGAACCGCTCACTCTAACGAACTGATTGAAATATTGCTTCGATGCCACCCGCGCACACCAATCTAACCCCTACTTACCGCTGTTAAGACTCAAAATCCCACCAAAACTGAAGATTTTAATTTGCCGACTCTGAAAGCTTTTTGAAGCATCTCAAAAGCTTTAAAAATAAAAATACCGTTTCTATATAAACATTCGTTTAAGTGGTTCATCGCAGAAATAACAGGTCGCTATGATCCTAACTTAAATTCTTGGAAGTAATTTTGTTTACAAATAAAAAGGTTATTTTTATTTATTTCGAAAATGTTATCGTACTGGGGGAGTTCTTAAAAATAAGTTATAAATTATAAGCGGTTAGGTCACCTTTGGACGCGCACGCGCGCCGTTGTCGTGTTTGTGTACGGAACACACTTGTGACGTCACCTGCTTATAATCGCCGTAATGAATTATGCATCGATGATAATTAAGTCGTGCCTAACTCTTTTGGAGTCGATTTGACACACCGATGGTGTTAAAAAATAATAAACATGCCATAAAACCGACAGCAAATAAACTTCGCTCAAGCTAATATGCACAACGGTTGTTTACGTATATATTACCAAGAAACAGTAAAATAAACTCGCCCTTTATTCGATGACTTACGAAACGTTTCGCAAACAGACGACTTTCTAAGTATTGCGGTATAAGCAATTTATATAAGCGAAACTTATCTGAAAATTGTTTGCTGTTCCGCACTCCCGTACCAGGTATAAATCTAATTCTTTCTTCAACCGTTGTCTCAATTACTGTAACATACATTTGTGTAATGCTGATTTTTTCTCATATAAAAATTGTCAACGCTTTAAAAACCAAATTGTCTGTCAATTAAAATCAAAGCTGTAAGAATAACTAATTATTTCAAAATGTTGTGTCATTTTGAAATAATTAGCTGCATTTTAATGTTATTTGCATCGTTGCTGTTTCGTTGTCTACCGTTCCCATACTAAAATTTAGTTTTGTATAACCTTAAGTTATGGCACTCCAGGTCTTTTAGCATACTATTGTTAACCGTTATATGTTTTGTATAGTGACTGTTTGTTGCCTTAATAAAAAAAAAAAAAAAAGTATTGCGCTAAAGGAACCTCCGCATAACATAACCTGTTGAGCGAGTTCACGGTAGGAAACCCCTTTCACTCGGAAGCGAGCGGAGATAAAAATAGTTCTAGATTACATAACCCCCAATTAACAGCTTATAAATCCGTTGGCCCACGTGAAAAGGAACGTGTCTATTTTAAAAATCGAACGTTCGCTGGACGTCTTTCCCGGAATCGCGCTACATGCGCCACGCCGTGGCAGAAGGTACGCAGCCACACGGGTAGTGCTTGGAGTTAGTTCGTTTCGGCGCAGGTCGGCGGCACGGCGCGCGTTTCTCGGAAGAGCGTTTGCCGTTGGCCGAGCTAAACTCTTTACATCGGATTCGAACAGTTATTGCCAAAGTCTTTATAGTTTATAGCACTCCGGTATTTATTGCCGTTGTCTGCCAGAGCACGTACTTGTATAAGCTAAATTTTGTCCGCGATTTTGCAAACGTTTGCGTCTGAAATGTTTTTCATTTAGTCTTATCCCCAGGTAGATACACGGACTCAGAATATAATAAATCTTCTTACCTCTCCTTATATTCCACAGTAGGTACATTTAAATCGAATTTAGGTTATAAAATCTACTGAGATTTCAGAAGTCAAGTCAAACGCACAAAGCAAAGTTAAATAGACTAGTACTTATAGTTATCTAGAGTGTGACAGATGGACTTTAGTACCTAAGTAATAGTTTCTGTTGGTAACCTTCGGATATGGAAGCTTAAATGCGGCTCCACTCCACATACCCGAGGCGAAGTTGGCCGAAGTATGGGTTTCCGCAGCAAAGTGCCCACACTATCATATATTCGCCCAACCTCGGCCAACTTTGCGAGTAGGTACCTAATGTAGAGCTAGGGTAAAAATCAGTTTCTCAAGCCGCGTACACGTCCCACGGTGCACATACATCTACATCGACTGCGTCTGCCATTGAAGCGTGCGCAGGCGCCGCCGCGATCGCATCTCGCTTACGACTCACTCGAGAATGCCTTAATGGCCCTCCCACAGAAACTCACCGAGAGATCGGAGATCTCGTCAAGCGGAAGCTGTGGCTGGCGTAGCTTCGTCGCGGCGTCTTTTAGATATACAACTGACAACATTTCAAATTGTCATATGTTAAACTATTTTCATGACTGTAACTATCACAGAACGCAAAACTATTAAGTATTTTTATTTGGTTACACAGACAAGTTTTGAAAATATTAAAAAAATGGTGAAAGCAGCGTCATCTATTGAGAATCAGCAATCAAATAACGTCACGTTGTGGAAAATCGCATTCGTCTAAGAATCAACAATCAAATGACGTCACCTTGTGGAAAAATCGAAGTCGCAAACTACAAAAACAGTGGTACAATTTCCACACTAAATCCGTCTTAGTAATTCGACTGTAAGATTTTCCGCGCTGTGACTAATTACTTGACGCCTAAGCTCTTTTAGGAATGGATTTCTTAATCATAAATTGGGGTATTTTCGGAGATAATTATCACCTCGTATTTAGCCCTTGATCTCACCATCACGTGTGCAGCCGGCAGGTGGTATCATCCTCAATCGTAAAAAAAAACATTTTTTTTTGTTATTGCTTCCCACTTTCCCTGAAAGGAAGTGGCAATCCCGTTACCATTTTGTATGACTTCCGGACATGACAGTTCGGGCCCCGGGGACTTGAACTTGAGTCCTCCATTTGAATAGTAAGTACCAATGGTGTCGCTACATACGATCGGTTCCTACCGGCTTGACTATTACGTTATCCGGATGAAAATTCGTTTTAAATTTTATTATAATTTGAGGTTTAGATGAATGATGTTGTGTATTAGGCCTGCTGGAGCTGGCATGTTCATAAAAATGATCAAAGCTCCTTAATTAGTAGATTAAAAAAAACCGTCCGACACAGAACATTTCCTTCCCCTTCAGCACATAAAAAACTGACGACAAACAAACCTCGATTTGTGCCGGTTTCGTTAAGTTTGGACCTCATTTGTATCCGACGCCATACCAGGTGCAAACTTAACGTAAACTGATACTTTGGGAAAAGGAGCAGTGATATATATCCTCTTCTCTCCTGTTTACTTTTATAGCTATAGATTCTATTGTATGTTTTTTGCATGCCGCCATTGCTGGTTAGATATGCATTAAAAATAAATTGTTTCAATACAGCCAATTCCATTACGGTGCCGAGCAGTTAGGTGGCTTAAAAAACCGAGGGTTCCGTACAAATACTTATCCCATCATAACTGGCCGGGTTAAGATAGGTTTGCACCTGGTATGTATATGTATACCTAGGTATGGCGCCGGATACAAATGATGTGCAAAGTTAACGCAACCGATCACGTTTGTTGTATGGGAACCGTAAAATATTTATTTTATTCTGTTTTTTTTTTTAATATCTGTTAATAGCGGCCACAGAAATACATCATCTGTGACAATTTCAACTGTCTATTAGCTATCACGGTTCATGAGATGCAGCCTGGTGACAGACGGAGGCTTAGTAATATTAGGGTCCCGTTTTTACCCTTTGGGTACGGAGCCCTAGAAATCAATGATGGATTAAGGTAACCTCTATATGTTACTAAAGTAATCTACTATGCAGACTGTACATAAATCAGTAAATATATCCGCAACCAGGGAGAGCTCAAAGAGCTTTATTTATACAGCCGTCTCGCTGTTGGTGCTCGAAGCTAATTTTCAATGTAGGTCGGGTCGCCAACAGTGGCTCGGATTTTTTCGAACGCTCAAATTGTGAAGAAAAAGTCGTGGTAGCGGGCTGAAATTCACACTCAACGTGCTTTGTTTATTAAACTTTTTCCCAGAATTATCAGTTTTTCAATCAAGGCAACAATAAAGTAGTCAGACAATGTTTTTAAAAAAATGGGAAATGAGCCACTGTGTACGGGTACTGGGCTATTGTGACTCGCCCCTGTAGTACACAGAGACTCTAACAGTATACAGTGGCTCAAGTATATAATATTTAACTAAAACTATAATTTACATTCAGTTTCATTTATTTGTTTGAGTAGAAATATACTCTAAGCCTCATATCTATCAATATCAGACACATAAAAATTATAAAATCAAATCTCTTAGGATATTTGAGATCAACCTCTTTTCTGACTTTGTTTCTTTGTCGTTAGAGATCTAAAAATTAAAAACGAGTTTAATTTTCGTTCTTAGTCCAAGCAAATAACATAACATTTATCAAGATACATTAAAAGGATAAAAAATCCAGAAAAATAACCAAAAAAAAAGTAGGTTCTACACTAGGATAGGTTACACTCGAGTGCAAAAGTGTTTCATGCATATAGGTCTATTTTTATAGGTTATTCTTAAAAAAAAAAATACAGTTTTGTTTTTATGTTTTTTTTTTTAATTTTATTAATTAGTTGGCATTGAACAGTAGCATAACATAACATTATCCAATAGAAATAATAATAAAGCAACCATCATTTGTAATAAAAGTAGGTACACAGTGGCTCAAGAAAGTACACAGTGACTCACGAGTCACTGTGTACTTCTTAAATTTGAGCCACTGACCACGCCGCAGCCATTTTGAATTCACCGGCGCATAACTATCACGTGGCTTGCCGAAGGACATGCGAATCTATGTCATTGCCTAGCATAATAACGTCACTTTGCATCAAAACAACAATACTTGTCTTAATGCTCAAATTTCTCTACATAAAAACAAGTGTAACTTACCTTAAAATGTAATTTTGCACCCTCGGCCACACGAAACACTTTCCTACACATGTAAACTGCGCGGGAGCGGGCGAATAATTGGTTTGTACGTGTTTGGGTGTCGAACGCTCTCGGCTAATGAAGGAGACAGATAGATATTGTTGCTCTATTTAGGAAATATAGCCGCGAGTCAGTGTACCCGACCGAGCCACTGTTGGCAACCCGACCCTAAATAAATCTGCAGCTGACTGTAGTTCAAAGGAACCAATTTCACTGCAGAATAATGAGGCGAAATAACGAGAGCTCGGGTTTAAAGCTGCGACGGAACTTCGTCCAGCGAACTCAAAGGGAAAGTAGACCCGCGTTAAACTTGTTAAGTGGTGGAGATGAACTTTAACCGTTTTAGCCGCGAGCCTACAAAAACAAGCGCCAGGTTGTATTTTTACCCGATTACGGCAAAGCCATAGGGGTAATAATTATAAGTTAACTTTGAATCTTAACAACTACTTTGGGCCCATGTTGTCTTCATCACGTCAAAAAACACACTAATATTATAAAGGCGAAAGTTCGTGAGTGTGTTTATGTGTATGTTTGTTACTTCTTCACGCTCAAACGGATGGACCAATTTTGATAAATTTTGGTATGAAGGTAGCTGACACCCTGGATTAACACATAGGCTACTTATCATCCCGAAAAAATGTAGTGTTCCCGTAGGATGAGCGGGTAACACCGCGCGGCGCAGCTGGTACCTAAACGATAAAGTATCGCTCAGTCTTGCAGCCACATACTTGTCAAAACGTGATTGCTTTGTCATTTCATTTATTTAAAGGCTAGGTCAGGTTTCATTTTCTTAATAAAATATTTGTACAGTCGAGTTCATTTACATCTACACACTTACGAGAACAAAAATATCTGAACACGATTTTATGCTCCTGACAATAGGGTCGTATTCAGATATTTTTGTTCTCGTAAGTGTGTAGATGTAAATGAACTCGACTGTACAAGGCTTGGGGCTTTAGAATGATGATGAGCCTTTAAAGATAACACAATAGAAATTAAAACATTATTATATGTAATATTATCAAGAATGAATGGGTTTATCTATTGTAACTAAATAGGTATTGAAATTGATAATTTTCACAATGGCGACTGAAATTAAAACAGATTGGATGTAAAAATATGTTTCAATTTACCTACTTTTACATTTATGCGTCGCCGTCCACCGCGCGGCTCGACTGATTCAAATCATCAATCATATTTCATCGGAAAATCATATGTAATAAAAACATATTTTTTCTAGAACGGTGTCATAAAATGTATTACTATTTCTATTACTTTTACACACACGGCCCTGGTTGAAAATTACAGTTTAATATGAAATTCTGGGATATCTCTCGATCTCGTGAATATTTCAAGGGACGTAGGAGATATTATTTTCGCAGAAATGTCTGCTATTGAAGCGGCTGCGAAGTCTCGACAAAAGGAACAAAAGAGACAAAGAAACGACGATATACTGGAAATTGAAAATAAAATTGTAATACTATCACTGGGGAACTTGCATGATTTTCTTTCTATCCTAAAGATTTAGTGAAGATAGCGATAATTTAAAAGTTAAAATATGCACAAGTTATTTGCCATTTCAACTTCGCGCGTAAGTTACGTTCAACGTTACATGACTTGCCATGACAATCATTCCATTAAACCACCGTCCCACCGAATGTTAATGATAACATAAATCTTTAATTAATGCATCGCTACATAGTATAAAACAAAGTCCCTGCTGTCTGTCTGTCCCTATGTATGCTTAGATCTTTAAAACTACGCAACGGATTTTGATGCGGTTTTTCAATAGATAGAGTGATTCAAGAGGAAGGTTTATATAAATGTATAATAAAGTATCTTAATGCAAAATTCTAGTAAAACCTCTTTAATTAATATTGATGGAATCAATGTTATACAAAAATTCGCCCAAAAAAGTGGCCGTTTCAGTTTTGGGCAGGTTTTATTATCAGTATCATCATCACATGTCGCCTTGAGTACTGATTGATGGTCACTGGAGAATAAATTTCAATCGTTCTATTTTCTTTCTTTTCAGGTAAATTTTGTCTACCGACTGAGCAGTTTCCGCATACCAAAGGTTTACCTAACATGCTTTCATACGAGCATAAGATTATTACAACAGAACTGGTGTTTGAAGCTTTTTCAGATAGGTATTATTGGTAGTTTCAAGTAGGTAGCAATTGAATTTTTCACTGACAACGGAGACACGGCTAAACTGACATTTTATTTTACCCTGGCGATTCTAACAGAACGTAAGTGAGCAAAGAAATGGGCAAATCTTGACAGGGTGATCAATCCAAATGGGTCAGTAGGGAGAAAACGAAAACTAGGGTAGATAGATAGGGAAATCGGTTATTAAGAACCACGGCGTCGATTTTAGATTTATTAGAAACTGCATTATTATTATTTTTATAAATCTCATACATAACTGGGAATTCAACCTGATTAAAATTCTGTAAGTAATCCCATGTCTTATTGTAACATTCTTTATAGCGGTTTTGACCGGGTTATGTATAAAATTATTTATGAGATTTATAAAAAATAAATAATGCCATTTTTATTAAATCTAAAATCGACGCCATGGTTCCTAAGAACATATTTCCCTATCTCTTCTTATAGTTTTTGACTTATCTCTACTGACCCATTTGTATTGATCACCCCCGGTACTATAGTGCGACCAATTTTTCTGTGGAAGGGTGACACATTAGGAACTATACAGCTGTCATGCTGAAATATCATACAATTGTGTGCTAAGCTAGTGGCGATACCCTTCAGTTCACAAAGAAGTTGGTCGCACTATAAAAAGTAGTGTTTGTCAATAACCTAACAAACTCACACAAGTTAAACAAATGAAACAAGTTAAATGAGGACTGGGGATCGTGCGTGTAAACGCACATCCTAGGGTATGGCTAATGCGCATAAGCATTTTAAACACATGACGCGGAGGGCGCTCCCAGTAGCGTAGAATTATGGAATGATGAAACGATGTGATAGCTCAGTTGGGAGAGCACTACGCCGAAAACGTAGTTTGCAGGTTCGAGTCCTGCTTACATTGAGTGGATCACGTTACATTTATCTTTCATAATTTACTTTTGTGTTAATATTTATAGGTTAAAAAACAAAATTGAAATTATAAAAGGAATAGGTATTTGATTAAAGAAAATAAATAATATTTTATTGTATAATAGAGCACCGTACTTTTTCATGTTTTCTGCGAACGCTCTTTTCTTTATCTCAAAGTTTCGTGGAACGTATTAAAAAAGTAATTACTGTACGTATCTTCGTTCTATTTAATTGTTGTACGAGAATTTTTCTTTTTAACGATTATTTCATTCGTAGAACGTCAATTTCCATTAGTTGTTTTTACATTTTAGCTTAATGTTTACCTGTGTAGTGTGATCGCGTAAACAAGTGACGTCTGTGGTAATAGCTAATTAGTAAATGATTAATTAAGTGTTCATGTGTTTTGAAATGGTATAAACAGTAATAATTTCGTGATTTCGTTTTGATATAAGTGGGTAGATACTATTAGAACGTCGGCCTTGAAGGAGATTCGTATTTACCTACTATGAAAATAACCCAAATTTGGTAATGTACTGTGTAGTCATGTCATAACAGCTTGATATAGTCAATGTGGATATATTAACATACTCAAACAAAGTCACTCAAAGTTCAAACTGCTCGGTTGGCCGCCGCCGCGACTGATCAACTCTCCTGACGATGAATCGCGTACCGATTCGAAACATATCGAGCGATCGACTACTACGACGTGACGTGAGTAAACCCGTTTTATATTTTAATATGTCTGAGACTCACGGCAGGAACTAACTCGAACTCATTAGTTCGGATGAATTGAGATAGGTACGCCATCCCTCCTGTAAGCACAGGATAGATAATTGTCAAGATAGATTTAGCGTATTTTTAATTGACCGACCGAGCGAAGCGTCTCTGCTTCTGAATCAAATTTCCTTCGTATATGATCGTGTTTGGATTACCGGCTGTTCTCGCCTACAGGTCACATTTCTCAACCGACTCTCATGAAATTTTGTGAGGGTACGATAAAAGTATAGAGATTGAAACCAACCGTTCAAACCAACAACAATGTATCATCCCTCACACACTGATAATTAGTATCCCTCAGTATGTGCGCACGTACCTATTTCACGCGGGACCCGCCCATGCATTACCCCCTATTTTTCGCCGTAGCCGAGTAACGAGTGTATTTTACGGCTTCTCGGAACAATCTACTCCGAGTATTATAAAGCGGTCGTTCAAATACGTTTCGCGAAAGATAAACACTGGTTAGTCTTAAAAATTCCTCGGTTTCGACAGCGGTTGATATTTTCTCGGAAACGCCGGCTGAAATACGGTTTCGGAGTTCTCGCTAACTGAAATGTAACAAGAATTTGTAACGTTAATGGAATAGGTACCAGCTTCATTAATATTATATTACATTTGCTAATAAATATATTACTTAGGTATAGGTATAATAGCAGAATTGCTTTTGCTTTAATAATTTAAGCAAAGATTAATTACCTATTCATGTTATTATTGCGGAATGTAATCATATTCATCATAGTAGGTAGGTATTACGACATGTATGCTAAACTCCTATTATCCCTTTATGACAACATATCGTAAAATAACTTTTAGTTATGAGAGTTATGAAACTAAGTAGATTGATACTGAGACTGAGATACGCTTTGTTTTAAGTGCGTATCGTTACTTAGTGAGTTTTTGTTGTCAAGACGATAAATTACTTATATTAGGTAAATTAAATACATAAAAGGTAAATAAATAAAACATCTACACAGATGTGAAATGTAAAAAATAGCTCAGCAGTAGGTGTTTTTTTAACTAATCACATACTCTTAAGTAACCTCACAAATAGATAAAGTAACAGTTATATTCGGAACTGGTTTGGCATGCTACGCCTCATTGTGGTACTTAAATACAATAACCAAACTTAACCGGCAAAGATCACAGGACAGTTATGTCGGTACACAGGTCGGGTAACATCAGAGAAGAGATCGATAAAAACCGGCCAAGTGCGAGTCGGACTCGCGCGCCGAAAGCTCTGTACAACATTTTTTTCTGTATTTCTTATAGCGGCTACAGAAATATATCACCTGTGAAAATTTCAACTGCTAATCACGGTTCATGAGATACAGCCTGGTGACAGTCGGACGGACAGTGGTCCTAGTAATAGGGTCCCGTTTTTACCGTTCGGGTACGGAATCCCAAAAAAAACCGCGTATACCTGCCCCCGCGACGACATCCATTTTTTACGCTTTATAACCAGCAGGTAAACAGCCTAATATCGAAAGTTAAAGAACCGTTCAGCGTCCTTTACCTACAATTGAAGTAACGGTGTCACTTTCAAAGAATTGAAAGTTGCGAAAGAATGTCCGTGTGTTACGAGTTGGCGGAGTGCGGGGAGCTTCGGCACAATGTAACATTATCGTCGCCACAAATAGGACGCGTTTTATAACTAAACTGACTCACGGTTTAGGCTCCGTTTTGTTTTATTTATAACCAACCTTGAGGAAAAAGTTAGTCTGCGGCCAAAACGGGGCGTCAAGGGCTTCCAATGAAATGGGTTGTTGACTCATGTGGCCTTTTGCACCGAGGTATAAGCCTAGCTCCACACTATAACACTTTATACTCTCGCGGAACACATAATTAAGACTTATTAAACCGGGTCTATCGCGATATTTTGATTTACCTTCATTGCCTGACGTTTAACCAGGTTTCACGTCCCGTAGTCGCCTACGCCTGAGACCACGGCACGTGAAACCGTGTTGAAACGTCAGGCAATGAAGGTAAATCAAAATATCGCGATAGACCCGGTTCAATAAGTTCTAGCTCCACACTATTCGCGTAGTTGACCGAAGTTGGCCGGAGTATGGGTTTCCGCAGCGAAATACCCCTCCACACTCGCCCAACATCAGCCAACCTCGCGAGTAGTGTGGAGTTAGGGTAAGAAAACAAGGTATGGCAGTGGCACTCCGGCTAGTGGCACTTTCTACGTGAACTGATTAGTCGACGCTTTTATAGTAACATAATTAATATAAGGAAAAAATGTTTGCCTCCAGTCAAACAGTCATCGTTCATGTTATTTGTAAAAATTTTATTCTGTCGTAACTAATAATTGATTTAAAACACTGACGATTTTATGAGATTCATACAGGTAACAAGGGCATCGGCGAGTAGGTATTATGATTTATGATAAACTGCTAGCAACACAAACATGGATTGACAGAACCAACCTCATAAAAATATTTTTTTTTACGACAAAAATTGCACTCTCCGCAAAATAATATTTGGTAGGTAGTATTGTACTTCCCAACTTTCACTTCTTTCATTCTGCTCTGGCAATTTTAAGTGTTCGCCAATTCGCCCGCGCCGCGTTAAAATGCTCTGCTTTACCGTATACCTACCTAGTCGGTTGAAAAAGTATCCTTAGCTATCCCCGTATCAAAATTGGCATAAATCGGTCCAGTCCAGTCGTTTCGGCGTAATAAGCGGACAAAGAATATTTGACCAACAGATGGCGCTCTACGGATGTTGGCGACCGCGACCCACATCTTTTTATAGATTACTATGAAAAGCTGACAGATGCAAAAGGCCGCGTCGCACGACCAGGTCATAGTAACCCCTAGAAGGGGAGAGTAGCGGTAGCGTTCGCCAATCCGAATGCCATCATTACCCTCATTCCTGTGGGTTCTATACAAATAATAATGTTTACTAAGTAGGGATACAAATCGATAACAACCGATAATCGTTTCCACGATTGTTTGATTTCACCGACGAATCGTTTCGTCTAAAGATTCTAAAGCATTTTGCTGTAAAATATTTGGGATTGTTATAAAACAAATTAAACAAACCTAACCTAACCCGCTCAATAGGATTATCAGGAATTATGAAAAATTTAGTGTATGACTTTAAAATGAAATGAAAATTCGATGCTATGAGATAATCAATGAAACTGGGGTCCCTATGAAAGATGGGTTTATATTGTGGTACATATACATATTTATACTCTTTGTGTGGGAAACGCCTGTCTACTTCGGGCTTCGGAATGCCCCACGTGACCGCGCAAAGGCGGTCGGTATTCCACTGTTTTAATTGAAGTGTCGAATGCAGGCCATGGGTTGAAAACCAATTAAGGTCACTCTAGTGTGTACAGCGGTACATACAAATATTGTACGTGTGTGCCGCCTGAATCACATAGCCAACAAAGACCATGCAAACAGTTATGGTATAGAAATCATAAGACATCTTGCGTTCTTAATCTATTCTGCATCCTAATATCACAAGAATTGACCTACATACTCGTACATGCGGATTTATTCCGATTGAGTCTTAGGACGGTAGAATTTTAGACACCATTTTCACTACACATATCGTTCACGAAGTAAAGGTCACCTGACGTAATTGCAACTATGGGACAAATGCGTCTTTTGATTATATCATAAAAACTAAAAACTTTATAACTACGCATAGTCCCAAACCTTAGGCAGTGATATGGGTGGCCTTAAAATGTTCCGATTCTATTATTAATATTATTATCACAAAATACGCAACTGTCCCATAGTTGCACTTGCCTCGGGTGACCTTAGATCTTCGATATGATAACATGTTACGCCACGGCTTAAAACAATTTCTATGTAAAGAAAATCATCGATTCGTATTGCGCCATAGCAACGAAATCGTCAAAGGACAAACGTACAAACGTATTTAATATTTATAATACCACCTATTAGTATATTACAGAATCTCGTCGCGGTGTTGTCACTAGCTTCTATAATTCTCGTAAACGTCACTTCACCACATTTTAGTTTTACGGTATTCGTCACGTACTTATGTCTAAAAAAGTGAGTTTGACTTTTACACACCAGACTTAAGTCTTAAAATCGCATGTACATGAGATGTGTCAGTATTTTATTTACTCTGTACCTACACGTGGTGAATGTGTCACTACCACGTCACTGGTTCACACGTCGGTCTTGAAAATTAAGTAGTTGTACAAATTATGCGGAAAAAAGTTTGCATCCGGCTAAGGAATTCTACGACAGCTAATAGGAGAAAGATGACTTCATTCATTAACACACTGAAGAAAGCGATCAGTGGCGTAGTTTCGGGGCTAGAGTCCCCAATCTTACGAGGGCCAGACCAACGTCAGGGCATTAAACTCATCTATCTATACCACAGAGTAAAACGTAAAACATTAGGTAGGTGCAGAAGGTTCTATCTTTTTAGCACAGAATTTAGTAACTAAAGTTAGTAGGATTTTGATTTAATCCGTTCCACAGATGAACAGCATTTGAACTGCAAACCAACTGCAAATCGACAGCACAGTTTGGACGCAGTTACGACAACTGCAGCAGAATTGCCTTCGATCTGGCATTTTGCAGTTGGGTTGCAGTTGAAATACTTCGTCCGCCTGAGTCGGCCCTATGTGACATATTAAGTCCAATGGGCTCCTATTGACGGAGTACTCTAAGGCCGTGCATGCATTGGTGCTGTCGGATGGAAGGAAGAAAGTCCATACTAACATACATTGCAGTAGGGTTTCATTTCTATGCACCTGACTGTACATAAAGTCAGTCAGCGGCGCTTGACCCTCTGTCGTAGTTGTCTGGAAGCTCAATGTCAGTATTATACACGAAGGTCAGTCGTGTATAATACTGTCATTGAGTTTTTCTGGTCTATTTGACACAAAACTACGTGCTCGTGCACTCAGCAATAGACACCGAATCGTCGGTCGTTGTGACGTCAGCTGTCGCCGCCCGGACCTCGCCCAAGATCGGCACTTCCGAGAATCACCCGCCGATCTGGCGATCCGTAATACTAATGCGGATATGTTCTAATATATTAGATCACTCTTATGTTAACTGTAATACCATTATTAGATTAGCAGGGTAACATTTTTGGAAGACCGTTTTGTTTTTCGATAGTCCTTGGTGTTAGGATCTACAAACTGCATGTCGTTAATTTTTCTTTCCCTTTCTAATCCATCTAAGAAATCGAGACGACACTACAGTATTGAGTATTGCCACTTTTTTATTTCTGCCCTTTCTTATCGGACTGCACTGTCACACTTGACCTGTCACAGTAGGTACCTAACACCTCCATATTACAACCTCGCAACTTTGGTTAGTCGGGAAAAGTAAGATGGCGTTAGTAGTATAACGATAACAAGTGCACTTTTCGATATTTCGATATGGTAGGTGCGCTTGCCCCAACTGACCTATCCATATATTTTAGATTTCAGATCTATGACATGACCCGTGCAACTTCGCCACGTCTCTGTCTGTGAGATACTTAGGTATAGTTGCCGAAAAACTTCTTGAGCCTAACCTTGACTGCGCAGTAGCCGATTTACGTACAAATATGCATGCGCAGATCCGCCATTTTGGGTCAAGATGTTTCTCGGCAACTGTACTTACTTAATAGTGTTAAAAACACGTAACGGAACGTACTTGATGGCGCTGGCAACACAGGCAACTGACAGAGATTGGCGCCAGGCCATAAAATTTCCAAAAAAAAAGAGAGATTGGCGCCTAACAGCGTAGTTTATCACTGATTCTTTTATAAGTTCGATAATTGTTCATGTTCAGTATAAAAATATTTTTTTATCCAATATCTAGTGCTTTGATTCTTTATAATTGGCCAACTTACGTTTGCACCAGCTTGCGGCGACCCGCACCTAACGTAACTTAGGTCATCGGTCCATCTTGTTACCGGGTTTATGAACCACGTCACAACCGCGGCTACTTACGCATGTCCCATTGTTTACCTACTACATCGCATTACTGTCGGTTACGTAGAAATACCACCATCAGCTTAATACCTGGTTACCTGGTCAAAGTATTCAATTCAAAGGCGACTTAGGTGACCTAAATAACTGTCATCCGCTCCTGTGTTGCCAATTGCCATGCCAGTCATACTATACCGGGAATGGCAGCTCGTGGCTTTTACCAGTGTCAGTTTTTAATAATATAAAGTTTAATCAACCATGCTGGTATATAGGTACGTTCGTATCAAAAATCCTTATCTGACTAGGCGTTACAGTACATGTTCAGATATTTATGAGCGCCTTATATGCTGCGATATATCTGATGGCGACTGTACCTAATAAGTAATAATAGTGGTGTCTGTGTTTTGTTTAGCACTTGATTCGTTCATTCCATTACCTACTTTATTTGCATGAAATCGAATAGTATTTAGCCGTTGCGACATTCCGCGTTGTATTCGAACTTAATAATCGAAGATAATACAATGCGGAAATTGAAATGTCCCAATGAACAGTCTAAGTGAGAATTGCTCGTTCATAGTTCGTCGGTCAACCACATTACAGATTACAGTTTAAATTACAAGTATCATAATAAATTAATTTTATAATCCTGATATCATACAATGTCAGCCAGCCAAAATAATTATAATTTTATCAACTAATATCATTCGGTCACTTGGTCGCGGTGCAGCACTAGTTTTCATAAAAACTGTTGTTAGTTAATTCTGAAATATCTGATTACTCTCTTGAATATAACTAAACTGCCGAAAAGTAATTCTTGATTGTTATTTATGTACACATCATGATAATTTAAGAAAATGCTGATGTAATCGTATCTTAGGCACGTACACACATACCGGTATAATAACATGACCACATCGTTTATGTTGAATAGGTATTAACTGTAATTATATTAAAAGATAAATCATGCACACACATTCTCAACATTATACCAAGTGAGCTCCCAGTATGTATGTACACACTTGCGCCGTTCTATAGAAAAAATGCATTGGCTCTAGACGTAGAAGGTTTCTTGGAAACATACCGTCACTTGCCTCAAGTGTTACAAGGAATCGAGGGGTCAAAGACTGAAAGGACGACGGCAATATTCACAGTGACATTTAATATTAACCATATTAAATGCCTTTCATATCTGATATTATATATAGTAAACAGCTTTAAGTAACTACGCGTCGCGCGCGTTGCCTTTCGAAATGTGCGGTCAAGGACAGTTTTTATGTGTTATTGAAGACCAATAAAATTATACCCTATTGTTTGTCTATCTTCTAGAGTTGACAGAACGTATGAAGCGCTCGTTTGTTTCTTTTGTATTTGTATACTTAGTGTAGTTCCCGTTAAAATCATTTAATTGTGTGTTCAAAAACTTTTGATTCAAATGTATTTTCTTTTCATAGAGAGTCGGTAAATGTTACATTCCTTAATATAAATGAAACCATTCATTCATATTCAGATTATTCAACTTATCTGTGTCTGTTACACCACAAAATCTGCTATTCGGTAAATATTCTTTGAGCAAATATTTCTGAAATATCTACTTATACACATATGATAATTTAGTACACATGATAAAAAAAAAATGTGGTATTACCACATTAAAAAAAAAATATGAATCGATAAAAAGATTCTAAACAAACACATGATAATGTTACTCGTATATTTGTTACCTATTTTGCAACTATGTATGATCCTTGAAATAGAAAAGGAAAAAATGCAATATTTGCTGAGATAGTACAGCTATATCATTGTAGATATGCGAAACGAGACATACCTACAACTTTCGAGTAGTAGTGTGCAATTAACATATACATATATTTTTAAATTCCAATTTGATTCAAAAGTAACATTGGGAAAAGTAGTTTACTGGTGGAAAATTTATCAAATCTGACGTACTCGGTGCACAAACAAAGTGGCCTCCAAGCATTGTGAAACTCATTCCAAGTAAGAAATTAGTCTCAAGAGTTCTTGGAGATAAATTTGAAAGTGCGCAACAGCTGCGCTGCGTTTTTCGTCGCGACATGCGCCGGGGCAGATGGTTGTGAAAGCCGCGCCGGCGCAGGTAAGGGATTCCGAGAACGCCGAATATAATCGCAATACGGAGAACTCACTCTCTATGGCGCAGCCGCGCGAATCGAACACCTGCGTCCTGAATGCGCGATGTCAATGTCGATGGAGAATGATTTGCGCCCAATTGTCTACTCAACTATTGTTGCTTGGGACGTACTCAGCATCTTTAAACAATATGAGATTAATAAATAAATATTAGGGAACAACATTACCCGGCAATTCCAAACGAAGCCATGTTTGCATCATCGGTATTATTAAAAACACGTTGTTTAATTTGCTAATCAGTCGATTTAATCTCGAGATTCTAAATACTCTGAAAATAATTATCTATTTCTTATCGTTCTTCTATACAATGGGGCGCGTTGTGCATACGTAAATAAAGTAAGCAAATAATTACTACGTATGCGGGTTAGTTGAGTCGAGACACATCCGGGTTCCCTATAATTTTTCATACTACCTATATGTATTTTAAAGATTGAACCATTAACTCTACGCATGTAATGTATCAGTATTTTTTTTTGTTTTTATGCCCACAAGAAAACCTATAATCCGGAAATTTCAATTCCTGTATGGTTTATTACAGAAATAATCGACATTTTCAAAATTAATGATCCTTTCAACCCACCTCTTCAAAGTCCTACTTGTAACCGTCAATAGAGGTTTCTTTTCTTCTTACGAGAATCCTTTAAATTAAGAAATAAAACTTATTTTGTCCTAGCGAAACCGGTCAGAACCGTATTGTTACTTACCGAATGACAAAAACTGCTTTGGGGTTTCCTACTACAAATACACATAATTAGGTAAATATTGTGAGATTATCTTTCATTTCAGATTTGAAATACCTAACTGTAATAGGTATTTACACTTATCCCGTGACCCGATAATTTTATTCTTGTTACTCATTTTTACTGTTCCACTTACTGATAAGGAATCAATACATTCTCAGAAGTTCACATGATTAACGCGATAGGAGAAGTGTGGTGACTGACGCGTAATTAATTAATTTTCTACTACTCCTATGATTTTTTATTCTGACACCTAAGAGAAATACCTAAGTTGTGCTTGTCCTCATTTTTATTAACGTAGGATGTAGGTATCAATTTCGGTTTGATTGAGTTTACCTAATACTCATCGTCGACGCATTCTTCGAATCATCTTCATGTCTCATCTTTCTTGTAGCTATAATCTGAAGCAGTCTTAATTTGATACCTATATTTAACAATAATATATTAACATAATCTTAATACCTAAAACCGATGCACAATAGCCAATTATCGAACGCTTTAAAAATTGGAAATACAGCATGTCCATATAAAGGTTGGCGTGAAAGCACGTTTTACTACGCGTTACTCAGAAATAGTACGACATACCAACAATATACAATGCAAAATGGCAATGACTAGATAAAATGGTTAAATCATTGTTGGTAGGTGAATGGATTCTAGGAAAACAAACAGTGTAGGCATGCCAGCGCCAAGTTTCATTCGCATGGACATGCCAGTTTGTTAACAGACGTTAGTAGCGGTGGTCGGCGGTGGTATCGCGTCGCGTCGTAGTTATCGCGGGGACGGAGCGTGCGGTGTAGATATACACTAACGGCAGCGAGTGTTGACTCAGTTGTTAGCTGTCGCTCGACTTCGTCGGTTGTCTTGTCGAGACAAACGTGCTGTTTCTTTAGATCAAATACGACAATAAGATCGTGTATTTTATGTGAAATGTTTATTCATTCGGTCCGGTTAAAGTTCCATTCATTCACAGACAGTGCCCAACACTAGCAGCACATTAATGACGTTATTGACGTTTCTCGGAAACGCGGATTTTGAAAGTTGTTATTGCGTGCAAGCAAGTTGACGAAGTTATTTTCGTCAAAATATTATTATGGAAGTGATCGCCATTTGGAATTTGTGCAGTGATTTCTTATTGTGATAAACCGTGGCCTCTGAGGATACGAGTGGAGGCCGTGGTCGCTCGCCGAGTGGTGAACAACAAATGTGTTTGCTGGAAAGGCGAAAGGCCGATATTAGTCCTTTAAACATGACATTAGCAGCGAGGATATATCCCCAATGTAAGTTTTACGATTAAAATAAGATCAGCCATTTCATTTTCATTTTATTTTTAATTTCGTTTATTTGAAAATTTTCAGGTTAGTAAACTTTTATACATGACTCAAATTGATATAATTAACCACTTCTGTGTAATCACAAGTCGAGTTATTTGCTTCTTCAATTAAACCTATATTTAAAGCAACAACCTTGGCAGCATGCTATGATGAATTTCTGAGAATTTAAATGTAGAAGTGGGGTTATTTATATCTGAGTGTTTAGGTATGGTTGGATAGCAACTAAGCTGTCTAATATCAGCAAAAATGTATTGTTTAGACACATTAAAGGAAACATCTGATATTATAGTCAGGTTAGCCATCTGCCTCATAAGAGTGCAACATTTGAATATTCAATTGTAAACTCCAGTAACTTGTTTGTATAAACAGTTTTTTTTATTTGTTCTTCCAGACAGGCTAAGACCATAGGACATGCCTCTTCATTAGTTTATTTTATCTTAAGCTTAAACCGTAAACAATTTAAGCTAGGTGGATTTTAAGTTTCACAAGTTATTTTCACAATATCAGTGGAAGATCATACAATGTGACTAGTTGTAATTAATTTGAATAAAAGTATATTATAGTGATAAATATTGGCATATCAACTTGAAGCGTTCATAGCCCTTCCTGGGTCAAGGCCCGATAGTCCGCGTGGTTTTTTGTAAATCGCTATCACTTTACAAAAAGCAAAACCTCACCGAACAACGGCATGCTCTACGAGTAAACTTGAAATTGGCGAAATCATCAATAATTTTGATGGAAGCCATATTTTAAAATTAGAATTAGAATATTGGCATAGTGAGTGAGTAAAAATTGGAAACCCATAAGTGTTATAATCCCTATTTTGCTTCACAGTTGTCATGACTTTTATGAGTTAGAGCTCCAGGCCTAATTACTTAATAATAATAAAGAACAAATAATCATGTCATTAGTAATTATGTATGCATTTCCAATAAAACAATCAGATTATCCCACATTACACAATTTGTGTTGTTAACTTAATTTATGGTATTACCACGACATTCCAGGGTGAATATTCAGTATTTGTAAGGTGTTTTTTCATCATTCTCATTTGTGCAAAAATTGTTAAAATAGGTGTGATCCTAGGCTAGTGGATCATAATTAAAAAACTTGACTAACTGTTGCTGTACTACTTGTAAAAAAATAATGATGCGGTTAGAATGCTTGGAGAATCACCCTCCATACTGTTTATAAATCCATCTGCACATGCATTGTTATTTAATATATCATAAAGAACATGAATGGAAATTGTGTGATAAAATTTTATTACACAAGAGCCTTCACTTAATGCTAAGTATAACAGGAGTAAACAACATGTGTGATATCTCTTCATGTTTATCTAGTTATTTTAATGAACATGAAACATTAAGTATCAAACTATTCTGGGACAGTAGCTACCACTGTATTAGCATCAATGATACCCAAGAAATTTAAGTTGTCTGGAAGAGACTGCTATTAAGCAATAAGACCTACTGTTTTCTACTGTTTGTTTTTATTGTATCTCACATGCTTTTGTTTGTTCATGAGTATTTGAGGTGTGTAATAAAGCATAGTTATATTGTATGATATGGGGGCCAAAGAGGCCCTGATGCGTTTTGCCCTCTCCTGTTGTCGGGACCTCCAATACGCTGTTACCACGCCAGTTGAGGGCTAGCCATGTCACAGAAATGATAAACATACACACATAAATTATCTAGAAAATTCCAGTTATGAAGGACACAAGTGTTAATGAACTTCACAGTCATATGAAGTTCAGATGTTGTTCACATTCATTCGAGTAGCATGAAGTGATGGGATCAAATTATGATACCAAGTTGTTTAAAGAGAGATAATTTTAATACTCAGTGATATATCATATGTTGCCATTGCGGAATATTTTAATAGTATGTCACGAAAGACAATGGTTCTATTATGTGGTGTTAGGGAATGCTAAAAGGAAAAAATTGCTTTTTAAGTGAAACCGCAGTGTTTTCATACAAACCTGTAAACTGTTTGCGTTACATAAGTGTTTCAGAATTCTACAGTTAAAATTATTGAAATATAATTAATGTGAAAAATAAAAGTGTTGGTCCTTAGAAACTGGGAACTACTTGAACTTTTGGTATAAATTTGTTCCTGGTTATGGATGTTTTTATGTATTTAGTTGATGTAGAAGGTAAAGGGAAACTCATTTTACTTACAGAAAACATTCTTCACCTTATCAAGGATTTTCTAAAATTCGTGTGTTTCACCCTGCATGGACTAACCAGCTAAAACCAGTTAATGAAATAATCACTCACTATTTTATTGTACTATTGAAGAGAATTATTATTCAGGATTGAATTACTCTGATAAACATTTGGTCTTTGAAATAAAAACTAACATGAAATCTTACAAATTTGATTACCTCATCAATTCTCATACAAAGACCATTCGAACATTATTATTTATTGTCTTTTGTTTCAAGGTTTTCCCTCCGGAGCCCATTTTTTTCACACTATATATTTTTTTATTGTCCTCTGGTACCTGTAAAACAAGACTAGAGCTTATTATGAGACTAGATTGATTTCTGTGACATTGTGTGATAATATTAATTTATACCCGGTTTTAAAGGGAGCATGCCGCTGGCCTAATACAATAGTATTAAAAATGCTGTGAATAGTAGGTTATCTAAACATTTATTAATGAACCAGTGTTCTATGAACAGCAGTGGTGTGATACCATTTATTGCATTGAGTCACAGATGAGTTGTCAAATTTACTGACAAGTTGGTTCTTATGAGACATGACTTTCATTTCCAGAAGGATGATGCAATTACATTTCGTATTATATGTTATATCATGATTCTATGGAATCTCTGAACCAATACAGGTTGGAACTGTTGGAAGTGTGACATTAATTGTTAAGTAATGTATAGGGATGTTTTGATGGAAATAACTTAATGTCTAGTTCACTGTATTATCTCTTATAAAGTACAGGAAAAAATTATTATATAAATATGCTCATATTACATTTATTAAACAAATTAATATTATAAATAAATAAATAAATAAATAAATATCAGACAACCTCACACAAATCAACCTAGTCCCAAATTAAGCTCAAGAAGGCTTGTGTTATGGGTACCAGGCGACGATATACATACTTATATAGATAAATAAATACTTAAATACATAGAACATCCATGACCCAGGCACAAATATTCGTGTTCATCACACAAATATTTGCCCTTGCCGGCATAATATATTTAATATTGATTTCTGATCGAATTATAATTCCTATTAAACATGTCTTACTTTTTCTGTCTTTGCTAAAAATAAACTTACCTTACTTAACCTAGCGATTCCTGCAAAAATTGATGCAAATGCGATTTTTAAAATCTGTGCGAACGAAAATGCGAATTCGAATAGCAACTATCACGCGCGTGCTCCTTAAAGAACTTACTTTACTCTCTTATAGTACATTTTTGACTCAACCTCCATTAACCTAATTCTCATTATTTCCAGATGCAAGCGAAGTGGCAGTGCCGCTCACCAACTGGCCCGGTGTCTGCTGCCCCAACTGCCGGCACCAGCTGCGCGTGCTGTGCTGCAAGCCCGTGTCCCCCCTCGCCCTGCCCGCGTATGCCGCCCCCTCCCCCCTGTACCCCGCGCCCTACAACGAGGAGTTGAAGAGGCTCGCGGACACGGTTAAAGCGCTAAGGCTGTCCGGGTGGTACTATGGCAATCTTGATTGGCAGGTGTGTATTCACGAATATACAATGAATGATAATGGGAACTATAAGACCTGAAGGGTCAAAAACTGAGGCTTGGTCTCTGGACAATGTACTAAACGTTTTTGCATACAATTACCTGGATATTTCCTTTATTTGTTCTTAAATTTAGACATCATCATATAGGAGAGCTGTACAGATTATTTACCTGTTAATATATTTGCAATTTCTACTTTTATGACATCATGATTTAGGGAAGGAAAATTAGGCAATGATGTCATTCGTGGGCAAATCTTGAGGTAGAGCCTATGTTGTTTAATACTCATCCGTTCATAGTGCTAACCTACGATACGTAAGCCGATTTATCGTAGGTACCGGTTGTAACCAGTTTTTTTTTTTCATTACAGCTATAAACATATATTTCCTCACACTATGGACAGTTTAAATACATCTAACTTCGTTGTTCTGGCAACCGTTTTGTTCTGTGTATTTTTTCGTGTCATAACGTCATTGCCCGAGCGAGCGAAGCGTCTCCGTTTCGGCTTGGTCCAAATTTATTTCGTATGTCTAGATGCTTTCCGGCTGTCGAGAACAGAGGTCGCATTTATTAACCGATTCTCATGAAGTTTTGAGAATAGGTTCTATAAGATTTTACGAAAATTTTCGAAATTGCGGAGATATGGGCACAATTACAGTGGCTCCACTTCGCCTGACGGTAAGCAGAAAGGGGAGCCCAAGTCGCAATGGCAACGGACAAGAAACCAACGGAGCTACTTCGAAACTGGCTCGCTAGGTTATATTCCCACAAGGCCTATAGTTAAGTAGACGTATGATTGTTTCCAGGGTGCGCGGAGTTTGCTCAAGGAGGCGAGCGTGGGCGCGTTCCTGGTGCGCGACTCCGGAGACAGGCACTTCATCTTCTCGCTGTCCGTCCAGACGGAGCGGGGGCCCACCTCCGTGCGGCTGCACTACGAGTGCGGGTTCTTTAGGTAACTAACACCACACACACACACTATACAGGGTGTCCCACGGCTATGCCACATGAAGGGGAGGTACCTTAAATATTTTAGGTAGACTATTTTGGTCAATTGAGACATTCTTATATATGATGTTGAGTTTATATATGAGTATGTATTTAGTCTTATGTTCATTTATGTATATTTTTATGTATGTTTATGTATCAATATATAATATTATAGGTTTTAGTAGATTTTAATAATTTTTCAGTAGTTTTCTTGATTACTTTTTGCATCGCCTACTCATCTCATTTCATTTATATTAATCCGCTACCCAAAGGTTGTCTGGAAGAGATCGCTTTTTAGCGATAAGATCGCCTATTGTTTGCCTCTATTGTAATGTTAAAATATATTATATATATAATTATTATATAAAACATAATAATTTTACATAAAGAAAAGGCTTCTGTTTAATGACCATTATTGTTAAAACAAGTTTCACAGGCATTAGCCTGAAGGTGCAAAAATAAAATAAAGTGTAACGCCTACACGCCTATAATAATAATAATAATTTATTTATTTCAGGCATCAAAGGCCCATAGATAAATACCTTACAAATAAATGCCCGAACAGAAATACCTAAATTTGTGACGAGTACCAAAGGCTTTGTTTCGTTGACGGGTCTACTGTAAGAAAATAAACGTGATAATAAAAAAGAAACTCCAAAATATATTAAATAAAACTAAAAGACTTAGGGTGATCCTTCAAACAAATGTTATCATTGATTAAAATGATATTAAGCGAGACTGGCCGATGCCGGATGGCCGTGCCAGTTAAACTCACGGCGTTTTATCACTTTGTTTCATGACTAAGTTGAAGCACACCCGGTGAGTTATCAACTTGCTGAGCTCGTTAATGTACATTCTAGTTAGTCAGCTAGCAAGTGCCACTTGTGAAAATAGTCCATTTCGCACCAAGGGCAGTTAAAATCCCACGTTGCAGGTATAGTTGCCATGCAGATATATCGGAGCGAGACACGTGTTCGTGGTTACATATATTTGAAGAGTGCGTACTCTCAGATAAGAGGCACTTTCACTTTGATTTATCTGATGGCGACTGTACTGTACTTGTTACACGAGCCGAAGAGGACGATAAATGCTATCTGAGGCTTACTTTATCAGTGGTTGTGAGGTGCATATGATTTTATCTGCCCTTGGCCAGAAAGTGGGATTTTCTGTTTGCTAAGCGGTAAATAGGAAATGCTATACGTTACAAGGTGACGTAAAGTATTCGTAATGCAGCGCTTCGGGAAGTCATTCATGTTTTCTTAAGGTCTTCCTTGAGGAAACTCGTAAACACAATTTGTTGAGGAAAGAACGACTACCGCAACCAGGAGGATGTGTCATCACGAGAGATTGAATTAAATGAAGAAGATTGTATACTGATTAAATTCAATGCTTAGATGTGAACAGGTATACTTATATTATACAGTTACTAGAAATTTAAATAAGCCTTTGAAGTTAGGTGATAATGAAAAACAATTACTGCGATATAGCTGACTTCATAGGTACCAACTTGGAGGTGTGAACTATGTTTTGTTTGAGGAAAATTCATGTGTGTGTGTTTTTTTCCTCCATTGTAGGAACAGTAGGGTTAGGGTGAAGCCTGACACAGCGCGGATACTTTTGAGTGTGCTGCGAATGAGAAACGGGTGATTTTACAGGCGTTTTTTACCGCCGTCAGTCTACTGTCAGAAATATCAAAGCAATGGACTATAATATGCTTTAAATTCGATTAATGATGGTACAAAGTACGGTTACAGTATGTCATTGTATGAAAGTTTGCAGCTTGGTGTAGCTCATACTTTCAATATTTTTTACAGCGGACCGACGGCGGTTGAAACGCCTGTGGAATCACCCAAACAAGTGATAGTGTAGTGTAGGGGCGGGGCGGGATTAGTGTTATTTCATCGTGTATAGCGGCGGTTTTTAACCTTCTTCCGTCCACGGACTCTTAAGAAATAAAGCACAAATCCAAGGACCCCTATATAAGAAAAAAAAATTGCTTGTCTGTAAAGTCGGTTTACGGACGATGGGTTAACGTGACAACATCATAATTAAACATTGATGAAATGATTGCATACTTTAATGAATTAAATTGAATCATTTTTATTGAATTATCACTATTTTGTATGGGTACAAAGAAGGAGTGGAATGAAATCTACAATAATAATAATCTTAAATATTTTTCAACGTTGGTTAAAATTCTCCCACATTTTAAAGTTTAAGAATCTGTGAACAGCATGATGACGTAGGCTTGTGTCAGTCACGTGGTTCCCCTTCCCTTCCACGGCGCTACAAAGTCAAGATTGCTACAATGAGTCATGTTTTTTCGTATGCGCGGCCGGCGTTCATCAATTTATTAGACGTTGTCACGTCAAAATGTGTGTTTTATTGAATTAGTTTGTAATGAAGTATGGCCTGTTGCAGACTAGACTGCGAGCAGCCGCTGGCGCGCTACATGCCGCGGTTCCGCTGCGTGGTGGAGCTGGTGCAGCACTACATGCGCGCGCGCAGCCGCGCCGCCACCGTGTGGGTGGACCGCGCCGGCGCGCCGCACTCCGCCGTGCTGCTGCGCGCGCCGCGCCGCCAGCACCCGCCCAGCCTGCTGCACGCCGCCAGGTAACATGAGCTGCTGCACACTACATGCGCGCGCGCAGCCGCGCCGCCACCGTGTGGGTGGACCGCGCCGGCGCGCCGCACTCCGCCGTGCTGCTGCGCGCGCCGCGCCGCCAGCACCCGCCCAGCCTGCTGCACGCCGCCAGGTAACATGAGCTGCTGCACACTACATGCGCGCGCGCAGCCGCGCCGCCACCGTGTGGGTGGACCGCGCCGGCGCGCCGCACTCCGCCGTGCTGCTGCGCGCGCCGCGCCGCCAGCACCCGCCCAGCCTGCTGCACGCCGCCAGGTAACATGAGCTGCTGCACACTACATGCGCGCGCGCAGCCGCGCCGCCACCGTGTGGGTGGACCGCGCCGGCGCGCCGCACTCCGCCGTGCTGCTGCGCGCGCCGCGCCGCCAGCACCCGCCCAGCCTGCTGCACGCCGCCAGGTAGTTTTAGTTCAGGTTCCGTTGTGTAGCAAAACATGCAGTCGCAGCCTGCTCCATGCTGGCAGGTACTCAAAGCTTTTAAGTCTTTCATCCCATCAGTTCAGGTTGAATTCTTTCAGTACAGGTTGAACCACGTTAATTCGAATAGAATAGAATCAGTGCCTAATTCCATTAGCTTAGTTACCGTACAAATGAAACCATATTAGTTCCGTTCCAATTGAACCCTTGCGAGTTCAGGTTGTGATGTCCATTTAAATTGAACCACATCAGTTCACATTGAACCCCATAGACTCATCACGAGGAGTCCCATTTTTCAGGCAGATTTAAATAATCCATAACTTTAAATAAACAAATATCAAACAACCTCACACAAATCAACCTAGTCCTAAATTAAGCTCAAGAAGGCTTGCGTTATGGGTACTAGGCGACGAAATACATACTTACATAGATGAATAAATACTTAATTACATAGAACATCCATGACCCAAGCACACAGACCACCCCCACTAGACGGAGCATGTAAGTCACATGTAAGGCGACCCGCGCGCACCAATGATATGGTACGGCAGAACATTAAAGTATCAACACGGCGGCCACCGTTTAGTTGCGTCCATGTTTATATCTACACCACTTAACACTACAATTTACCATGTCATTTATTTAATTTCTTTTTTCGTTGACGTACGCATGGATCATAAACATGGACGCAACTAAACGGTGTCCGCCGTATTCATACTTTAATGTTCTGCCGTACCATATCGTTGGTTTTTTTTTTTTTTTTTTCCTTTCCTTGAAGCGACGGAAGCCTAACATGGCTGCATCCGTAAGTCTCTAGGTGGCTGGGGGCGGGGCTTACCCGCCTCGCCTGTTGGTGCGCGCTGGTCGCCTTACATGCTCCGTCTAGTGGGGGTTGTCTGTGCCCAGGCACAAATATTCGAGTTCATCACACAAATATTTGCCCTAGCCGGGATTCGAATTCAGGATCGTCGGATCAATAGTCATCTGCCACTGCGCAAACCGCGTCGTCGAAACTGTAATTATATAACTAACACATTAGCTAACGAATGAAACCAATATAAACCGTGTTATTTCCAGACTAGCCCTCCACAAAACGCTGGACTCGGACCCGCTGTCCCCGAAGCTGTGGAGCGCGCCCAAGCACCGGCTGCTGCCGCTGCCCGCCGCGCTGCTCACCTACCTCGGCGACTACCCCTACTCCATCTAGCGGACACACACACACACACACAAGGGGGCGGCTCTGGACGGGGTTAGCGTGAGACTTAGACAAAGATATTAACGAATGTCATAATTCCTACTTTAAAGGTGCCTGCGCGAGTATTCACCTGTAACGTAACAAAAAATAGTATGAAAATAGCATTGGTTTTTGATACATTACAGGCCAAAGTTCGCGGTGGCAAACACCCTGATTGACCTACTTTAATAGATGACATATTTTTTTATTAGGCAAATGTAATCTAAATTACTTAGATAAATTATTTGAAAAGTCGTAAAATGTTCAGTTGATTTCTTTTTTTGTCTCGTTACTACGGGTTCTGACACGGCTGTACAATGAGATTGTTTATTAAATTTACGTCACCCTAGGCGGTAATTCGTAGCCTTAAATCGCATATTTATGGCCCTCACCTTTGGTCGAGCCACAACCACTTCCGATCTGGGACATTTACGAATCCACCGCCCTAGGTATGTTATGTACTATTACGACAGCGATGGTACGCCGAGACGGAATGTGATACAAATGCGACATCTGTTAGAATGAGATATGTATATTACTATCTCATACTAACAGATAGCAGCATCCCTCTCGGTCCGCCGGACAGGACTCGTCGGTTAGCTCCATAAAAGAGCGACGCTCCTTACATTTAAAACGCAGTCTTAATTTAATTTCAGAGGCGTCCCCGACAATTTTATTTAATAATTCAGCACAGGTTGCTTAAAGGCAGGGACCTTACCGATTAAAATGTTAATTTATAATAACTTTACCTTAAGCGTATTCAACTAGGGACTCAACTATGGTATTTAGAGGAATGTATGATTATTTATAAGCCGATGTGTTTGTATATAGAGATTTTGTTTATTGTAAGACTGATTTCGAGAGCATCTATGTACTCTGTCGGGCTTTTTACTACTTACGGATACAGTGAAGTTGTGAAATGTTTGTGGCCGAACGTGAGCAGTAGTTCAAAAACATATAACATATGAGTATAAACATATATTATGAGTGAACAATTAATGTTTTAGCAAATGCGTGAAATTTGACGTCTATATGCGTGAATGCCTGACTGAAATTCCCACTTTTTCAGCCACAATAGGCTAGTTGACTGGTAACATTACTTAAATTGAAGTTTTGATCAAAGCACAAAGACAAAGTGAAATGCGTAACCTGGCGGAAGAGAGCGGGAATCGAACCAGGTACCTCTGGATTACCGGTCCAACGTGTTAACCTCTCCACCATCCTAACGCCAGATGATGTTTCAATTTTTTCTTTATGCTTTGTGTGTCGATCTTTGCACAGTTTATTATTAAAAATAATGACACATTACAATGTTTAATAAATGTACTCCGTATCTTCGGTGCTACGCTGAAGCTCGGCCCACGGCCCAATACATAATTCCGAGACACGACATCGTATCGTGGTAGGACGCCACATCATATCGTGGAGATGCATAAATCAAAAAACCAACTTCATTCTTCATGTAAAAGGATGAATTAAAATATAGTTTTCAATTTCACGATGTCGCATCGTCGTACCAGTACCACGATGCGATTTCGTGTTTTATAATTGTGTTTTGGCCCTGCGGCCTCGCGTTGTGCGGTTAACAAGCAAACAGGTACACTCTGGTTGTTCATATGATGCCTTTTGTATTATTAAAACTGTAAATAATCAATGTGAATTAAAAAAAAACACTACAAGAACATTGTGTTCCCTTAATATACTAACATCACAGGCATATCAATAGGAAAAATATACGAAGGACAGTACAGTCAGCAGTAATTATATACGCACAAGTGGTTGTTTCCATCTCACATACAACTATAACATTTTCGAGCTCTAAATTTATTATTTACTATAACAACACGGGACTTTTGAGGATCATGAGTCTCTTCGAGACCACGAACAAACGACCGTTTTGTTATAATAATGAATAAATATGTAGCCGACAGTATTTTTGACATTTTATAAACATTTAACATATCAGACAACTAGCCTCGCGTTCCTGATGCCAGTCTTGTCCACTCGAAGTAAGGAATCATCACACTATTGTTAGAGCTATTTAATTTATTTATTATTCGTTTAAGAATTAGATTTACTTACTGAAGCTTAAATTATGTTCCTATTAAGAAGAATTCAGTTGAAAAATTACCTTTTCTCTTTCGGTTCATTCTCACTCGAAGCGACGACAGTTGTGCCATGGCCGGGCATATCACACACATAGTTGTGTAATTTGACAGATTTTCGAATTAGGGCTTGTGCACAAATCACGTGAGGTTCGATAGGGGGGAGGGGGGGGACACGAAACAATCACGATATAAAAAGTAGCCGATAAAAACATCACGTGATTTGTGCACAAGCCCTTATGACTGTATCCCAAACGTGTATTGAAAATTCTCAAATGTCATTATTCGAAAATCCAGCATCAACTGGTACTAATCGATTTTGGGATATTCAGGATATACATATTCTCAGCTCCCAAACAGTTACTGTATCTATAAAGAAATAAGGATTTTGTACGTACGCACGTGCCGCCGACTCGAGGTATTTTGGATGCTGAATTTGTAAATAGTATGTTTTGTTTTCTATTTATTTCTTAGACATAGTGTAGCATAGTAGAATAATTATGAGCGCGCCATATGATGGCATGCGTTAGTACCCAATAACTAAGGCTAGACCTTGGCGATCCTCTAAGGGTGTGAAGCCAAACGAGTGTAATTTGAGTCGCGTAATTTCGGTCGCGCCATACTTCGTCGTCGGTCGTGTGACGTGATGACGTGACATGAAGTACCTAAGTTTATATTTGAATATTGCAAATTGGTCAACATACTATATTTTCCTCTACTTAGGTTCGATATAATCTTAAAAAATTAAGATTAGAGTCTAAGCTGAAATTTAATGTCCGTTTATTGATATAAACAGTTCAAAATTTAATTTTAATTTAAGTAAAGCGCGACCGAATTTACGCGACTCAAATTACGCTCATCTCGCTTCGCTCTAAAGGTATACTTTTAAGATGGCGCTAAAATAACATTGTAAAAATGATTAAAACGTGGGTGTAATATCGCTGGCCAAATATTACGGGCTTCTATGTTACATTTTAAGGGTAATTAAAATTAGACCATGTCATTCTGAAAATGTTCAAATTTGAACTCTTCAAAGGTGGAACATAGTATACTGTAATATTGAGCTAGCGATATGTTAATTTTATTGTCCAGAGAAATGTAATTTCAACATAAGTATGGAAAATGATAGGGATGATATAGTCAAGGTCACCTTCGTCGGTGGGAGCGCCGAGGGCCAGTGGGCCAGTGATGATCACTAATAATATAGGAATAACGTGTACCTTCAACAATCTCAATTACCTTAGTTCGTGTTCACCATCCTTGTATGTGCAAACAGAAGTGGTTCCACAATTAATAAAAAAAACAACCTTTTCACAGTTGGTTAGAACTCATAAATTTACCAGATTTAAAGTGCACTTTTTTGTCTAAAATTGCAATTCTGGTAGTGTAAGTGGTCAAACCACTATAATGATTTTTCTTTGTGGGGGTTACCTGTGGAACTGCTTTTTAAAATGATAAATGAAAAGCCATATTGGCTATCTTACACTATGTAAAAACTGCCCGTAATTTGTTTGTTAAACAAACTGTACCTACTTTGAAGGATTATTATTATACATATTGTTATTTTCTTGTAAGTTTATAAGAATTCAGTTGATTTATAAGAAAATGGCAGATTTAAAAATTTAACAAAGTGTATTTCAAAGTTAAGAGTTTGTTTACCAAATACACCAAGTCAGAAAATTGTACTTTGGTTGTAAAATATGTATACTAGCATATTCTCGAAAATGTGATGCGTAAGAATACCTAGTTTTGCCACTTTTTAATTTCTACTTTTTTTGGTCAGACTGTATAGTAGGAAACATTTTGTCACCTTCCATTAATAATACTTATTCTATATTGATCACCACAACTTAATTTGCTATACAGTGAATTAAGTTTGTTGCTATTCAACCATGATTTTCGTGTCATTGTAATTTTTGCATAAGGGAGTAGCCCGTAAGGCATGTGATGAATATGACTTTACAGGTGAATGGTCTCGGTGAGGCGCTCCCCACAATGGCAGGATCAGGATCTTGCAAGTTTTCGTAAACGTGCCATATTTTCGAGTTTTCTGTGTACTTGTAATGCAAATTAGTTTTGTACGTTTTGTAGAGATATCACCGATTGTGCAACATAAGTGTGACATAATAGAATGAGACGTGTGTTTGTTTGTTTGTATTGACTAATGTATGATAAACCTGCAAATAATTTATATACAGAAACAAAATATACATTCTGAATATATACTGAATTTTATTAAAACCTTATAGACGTAAGATCCTTTGGCATCACCTCACCTTTGCGTAATATTATACTTCCTACGATACGAGGGATGCAGCAATATGCGAGACACGTATGGAGATAAATCCATCTCACTCCTTCGTATTGCCGCATCTCTCTCGTCAGTGACTAAATTAGGAGTGTAATAACCGCATAGGTTTTGAGTATGGTAAAGGAAGACCGTTGCTTACTGAGAACCATCCAAGACAGGAGACACATGATGCTTTCTTTGTGAACATCCTGAAAGGCAAAGTGGACGGGAAAAGAGGCAGAGGAAGACCAAGAATTACGTTTTTTAGTCAAGTGAAAGAGAAAGTGGGCACTATGTCGTATCAGGAGACCAATTCTAATGTGTTACAACACTTGCTTTCAGATCACCAGATTGTTTTGAAAACTCGTAGGGGAGGGGAGCGGAAACTGACTAAACGATTAGAAATTCAAACGACAAACTGCAGAACATAAATATATAATATTTTTGAACGTCGGAGGTCCTGAGTCCTGACCCCTGGACTCCCTGGACCTGGAGACGGTTTTGCGATTCGTACAAGCGGAACACAACAGGCAAAGTATTTTCTGAAAACGCTATAAGTAATAGAACGCACCCCAAGCATCAGGCGCGTTCGAATATTATTTTACTCCAGGTAGAGTTGCTTTTATACTGCACCGTACTACATATATCTACAGATTAACTTACGTTTATATTGCAGTGCATAATTCCGTATAGATATTTGTATAAGATAAGGTTGTCCCTTTATACTTTACGTGGAGTAATATCCGATCCGAGCACATTCGATTCGGAAAAACAAAAAGTCACTGTCAATGTCATTGGCTAAGGCTAAACGTCATAGCTTGTGTTCGCTTTGATTGTATTGATCCCTCGTATTTATTTATTCATCTACAAAGTTAAAAATAAACTCACTACTTTCTCGAATTAGCACTTTAAAGAAGAAATGTGGAGATCAAACGTATAACCACCAATGTAAACGCCATGTCAGTAAATGGGAACAGCGGCTACTATGCTCCGTTAAAGCAAATACTCACTGAATCGGATTCCGATGACGATAACAAACTAGAGGACGATGCCACTAAAGTCATGGGCAGCTGCAACATGGACATTAACAGTGGGCTACAGCCTTCCAAAAACATCAGCCTGAGCGATATGGACGACTTCAACACAAACGAGAATACAGTAGAGAGTACCATGGACAACGTAAGCTTTCTGCAGTCGGATGTTTCAAGCAAAATGTCTTTCCCACGGCGCTGTGCCTTTATAGCATCTATTCTGGTCTGTATATTCACTGTGGTCATATTTCTCTGGGGCATTCCTTGCTCGGAACTCGGCAGCTGCTCTAATAATGAATGGCATGACAAAACCACCAGTTGGGAGCTCCCCTACGAAGGCATAGAGCTGTCTGGCGCAATACAGGTTGTGAATGGAGTTGCGCCCAACACTAAGAATCTAATTTTCATTTATAGAGGAAACCACATGGCGCAGCAGGATAAAAATAACAAAAATATAAATGGAGTGCTGCTTATTGTCGGGAATTCAGGGAAGGTGGGCTGGTGGACCCGAGAGGAAAGAATACCAACTGAAATAAACTGTCATTTTATTGATGTTAACAGGGACAAGCAGAAGGACTGCATAGTCTCTGGCTCACAGGGCTTACTCGCAGCCTTAAACCCCATCTCTGGCACGTACTACTGGTACATACACAAACATGGTAAAGTGTTTAGTAAGATAGTGACCATAGACTTCCCTATTCTGATGAAGGATATGGACAATGACAGGGTAAATGATTTACTTACTGTAGCTACAGTTGAGCCGAATCCTAATCACAATTCTTTGATCATAATATCTGGGGCTACGGGTAACGTCATAGGTGAACCAATGATCATTGATTATTGCCTGTCAGTAAAGCTACTGACTGAATCTAACTTGGAGAATATAACCTATATTTGTAGAAATGGTTCTTCAGAAGCTTTCAGATGGACCTCTGTCTCTGAACTCAAATCGAAATTGGCTATGGTAGACCCAAAGGTCGTAAGTCATGCATCTCCTATGACAAATGCGATTAAGAAACAGAAAATAAGCTTGAAAAAGAACATTGGCAATACTAGAGAAATATTTACTAATGGGCCAGGAAAATTGACTGTACACAACTCAGGCGAATGTCCAAACTGCAAAGTCACTTTACGCTTGCAACTAGGCAGGAATAATTCGAGTAATGTCAGTTGGGAATACACTGCTCAGTTTGTATATGCAATGCGACCAAGTTCATTTGCTTTTGCAAACTCTATAAGAGGTTTTGTTTTGAAATTATGACAGTGGAACAGCGCACACCTGGCAAAGGGTGCGCAGAAAGTTAATGAAGTCCGTTACAACGGTATGCAGAATCAGAGCCCGAAGAATACATACGACGTTTTCTATTACAGGCCAGTGATTAATGTCGCGTCTATTTCGCCTTGTATAAAGTACGAGAACTTCACGGCTCATGATATATCAGAGAGGATAGTGTTGGTGTCATTTGACAATATGCAAACACACAATGTGAATGTAAGTCAGACTGATATAGTGCAGATTTGTGTGCGTGGTCCGGTGGACTCCCCGACGCCTCAGCCTCTCTGCCAACCGGACTTAGAGTACCAGGAGAACTCTCTGATGATCGCTGATCTGGATGGAGACCAGTCCCACGAGTTGATCTCCTACTATAGCACATTTGTGGCTCCTGAGACTTACTCATCCAGCAGAGATAGTGCAGAACCCTATGATCTGCATTTGACGTCGGTAGTTAGAGTGATACGCTTAGAATCTGAATTGCCAAAGTTATTTGTTGCTAACAATGTGTGAATCTCAAACTTACTATAATCTTTCACAATGTTATTTTCTCTAATCAAGTCTTGCAATGCTATGTGCTTTGTATTTAACTTAGGTAATCTTCCATATGAAAGCGTCGGAACGAGATTAATTAAGATAATTTTACCAAATATCGCACGGGCGACAGAGCTAATACCCTACCAGTGGCGTGGCGTCCATAGACACCGATTTCCACCGCCTTGCCCATTTAAAAACGAATTTAAATCGGTTCTGGTTCGCCCAGAGATTTAGTTTCACGTCACTGTACCTTTAACTGTGATCCTAGCCAGTCGTAGCGATGCACACATTTCAATCGGTCGCAATCGCAAGCCGGTATACGCCCTACGACAAATTATGCCTCATTTTACATAAACAGCCAATAAAATACAACTGGCAGGCGGAAAAGATCAAATGATAGGACCTAAGTAGTATTTTATTCTGTGATTGTGATATTAAGTAATACTGCACAACTGGTGTGCCGTGGGGAAGGATGTTAGATTGGCCTTCTCGACCACCTCTAGCATAACTGTCATACGGGACTATTTCTCGCCCGAGATAATTACCAGTCTCTTTCTGTGCAGTAATGTAAGAGTGGCGGGTAGCGCTATGTCGCGCGACAAGAGCCGCGAAGCATAGTTGTTCTAGACGGGCAGACCATTATTTGTCCATGTGGGGAAGAAGTGGCCTCAGGGTCGGCGTTTTCATGTGGAGCGATTCCGCGGAATGTTTTTCTCACTCGTTTTATAGAACTGTGGAAGCAATAGTTTACTCGTCTAATATTGAGTGATTATTTAAAATAGTCTAGTCATTGATATTGTTACTTAATTTATTAATATAAGCGCAAAAAATGTGTTTGTCCTTATTTCACGCAGCAACGGAGGATCGAATCAACGTGTTTATAGTAGAAATATTTTTTTAGGCCGAGTCTACTTACCTTTGTTACCTGCAAACAATGCCAAAATCTCTGTTTCGCTAAACCGCATAGTTGCCTCAGAGACAGTGCATGTAGATTTAAGACATTTTGTATTTCACGCCATCATAGGTCGTAAGTGAAAAGTCTCACTTCCTGGCTGGGGCAAGACGTAAGACTATAGACAACGGCCGGTTATTACAATTAGTAAAGCCCCAGATGCATATTTATGGCCCGGGAGTTTAGGACAGTCCCTAATTCACCGCCCTAGGTATGTAATGTACTATAAATCAAATCAGCAGTGAAGTGCGCATGAAAGAATAGATAAATGCATTGTTTTCAGTCTCAAGTACCTAACCATTGGCGTATATAGGGGGGTGGCCGGGTGGGCCGTGCCCACCCCAGTATGGTCTAGTGCCCACCCCAGGATTTTGGGTTACCGATAGAAATTCATGGTTTCATCTCATAGGCCATGGCCAAAAATAATGTTAGATACGCCAATGCAGGTAACAAGGGTAAGTAGATTCGGACTCCAAAAATATTTGTTACTATACTTGTTCTTGTTTGTTACTTGGGTGGATCAACTTTTTCTTGTTATTCTGTCCCGTCACCCGGGAGACAATTACCTAATGGTGATTAAACTTCTTAGAAAAGTGTTGATAATTTATCATATTGGTATTTTAAAGAGATATTCTAAATAAGAATGAGCTTATAACTGCTGAAATGACAACATTTTTGTTGAATATTGCCACCGAAAATCGTAGTTTTAAAGAGTAACCCAGGGGACATCACCATGGCAACAAGCAACAGAAAATAGTTGATTGACCCAATGGACCCACTAACACATACCATACCTACAAACAAAGCGATCTCTTATGCAATGCAAAACTTTGAAGAATACGAGGGGCGTTCAATAAATTCTCGGCATGGACATCTTTTAAACCTTTTTAGTTAACTTTTTAATACTGGGTGGTAAGTGGCATTCATTAATACCTATAAAAAATTAGTAAAATTCAAACGGCGATGTTCATTTGTTTTTTTGCAACTGCCGAATAAACGTGATCACTATGAGCGATTTTTCAATGTTAAGTAATTAAATTAGAGCACCGAGTGGTAATAAAATTCTTGACCAAACAGGGAAAAATCAAAAAGCTACCTATAAAAGAAGAAATGGACTATGTTTACCGTGAGTCTGCTCCTTCTTTATCAACAATTCAAAAGTGGTCAAGTGAATTTAAGCGTGGGAGAGAGAGTATTGAAGACGACCCTAGACCTGATCGGCCCATCGAATCTTCTTCGACAGAAAATAGAAAAAAAGTGGAGAAAATGATATCGGAAGATGGTCGAGTAAAGGTGAAAGCAATAACCCAAAGCACTGACCTTTCTATTGGAAGATCTTACAATATAATCCATGACCATCTTAATATGTCAAAAGTCAGTGCGAGATGATTACCTACCGCGAATGCTGATACCGCTTCAAAAAAATACGCGTGTTGTTTGTTCTTCCGAATTTATTGAACTGCGTGGTGAAAATCCTGACGAGATACTGCAAAAGATTGTTACCGGAAAACCTGGGTTCATCATTATGACCCTGAGAGCAAACAAGAGTCCATGCAGTGGCACATTAAAGGAGCTCCTCATCCCAAAGAGTTCAAGGTTATGCCTTCAGTTGGCAAGGTCATGGCCACAATATTCTGGGATTGTGAGGAAATATTGCTGATCGATTATAAAGAAGAGGGTGTAACTATTACAGGAGAGTAGGTACTACGCTAATATTATAGGCAAATTCTCTTAGAAGCAATTAAAAAAAGAAGAGGAAAATTAGCCAAGGAAGTTCTGCTTGTGCATGACAACGACCCTGTGCATACTTTTCATATTGCCAAGGCTGCTGCTCTTGAATCTGGGTTCGAAACTACTACACACGCACCGTACCTATAGTCCAAACTTGTAAGTAAGTAAGTAAGTAAACGCTTTATTGTACACAAAAACAGTTAAAAAATACATCTATTACAATTAACATATAGGTACAAAGGCGAACTTATTCCTATAAGGGATCTCTTCCAGTTAAACCTTTGAGCAGTTGAGTGAGTACGAGAAGAAGATAGACAAACTAACACCGTGTACAAAAAGGTATTAAAAATAATAAGACTACTAATAATTACACATATAAACTATTAATACATACATACATATATACATACATACATATATATAACAAGCTTTTGCCCGCGGCTTCGCACGCGTAAGCACAATATCATACGTTCACTACACTTATTGCGAGGCCAAAGGCCGCCCACCTACTTACTATAAGTTGAAGTAACTTAATGCGAGGCCGAAGGCCGAGCTCCGCGTAGCACCGCAGGTGCGGAGCGTCCCAAGGAAGCCGCCCACCCACTTAATATTAGTTGAAGTAACTTAATGCGAGGTCGAAGGCCGAGCTCCGCGTAGCACCGAAGGTGCGGAGCGTCTCAAGGAAGCCGCCCACCCATTTAATATAAGTTGAAGTAACTTAATGCGAGGCCGAAGGCCGAGCTCCGCGTAGCACCGCAGGTGCGGAGCGTCTCAAGGAAGCCGCCCACCCACTTAATATAAGTTGAAGTAACTTAATGCGAGGCCGAAGGCCGAGCTCCGCGTAGCACCGCAGGTGCGGAGCGTCCCAAGGAAGCCGCCCACCCACTTAATATAAGTTGAAGTAACTTAATGCGAGGCCGAGATCCGCGTAGCACCGAAGGTGCGGAGCGTCTCAAGGAAGCCGCCCACCCACTTAATATAAGTTGAAGCAACTTAATGCGCGGCCGAAGGCCGAGCTCCGCGTAGCACCGCAGGTGCGGAGCGTCCCAAGAAAGCCGCCCACCCACTTAACACTTTGCACGCCGATCACGAGAACCACTCGGTACGCATTTTTTCTCTAATTCGCCGGCTATTTTAATAACTGCCATGTCTAGCTCGCCGATGACGAGTACCACTCGTGACACTTTTTTTCTTAGAGTCGCGGATAACGAATAGTACTCGTGATCAGATTTCATACTGTTTGTATTGAAATATCGAACACAGTTCGTGATCCGCTTAATAGCAACGTGTAGAAGAACGTTTAAGCTACCCGCACACATACAATTTATTAACGTGAGGGGTGGGGGGACGGCATGACGATGCGTCGCCCGCGCTGCCTTGTCAGTGCGCTGCGCGGGCTACCTAACAAATCCATGTTAGAGTTTTTATTTTTTCATAAAACGAGTTCTTTTCATCGACAGTTTTAAAATAAAATAAATATAATAAACACAATGTTTTATTTTTATCATTATAAAATACTAAAACACCTTAAATAAAAAAGAAATTATTCTTGTATCTATGCTAATTATTATTTTATAAATCTTACAATATCACCGAAAATCGCCGGCGAACCATAGGTGGCGCCTTAAAAAATGCGCGGCGTTCTTGGGAAAAAGAGCATCACGAGTGGTGCTCGTGATCAGCTGTTGGAGCGCGGTACCGATTATAACTTACGGCGTGCAAAGTGTTAATATAAGTGGAAGTCACTTATTGCGAGGCCGAAGGCCGAGCTCCGCGTAGCACCGAAGGTGCGGAGCGTCTCAAGGAAGCCGCCCATCCACTTAATATAAGTTGAAGTAAATTAATGCGAGGCCGAAGGCCGAGCTCCGCGTAGCACCGCAGGTGCGGAGCGTCCCAAGGAAGCCGCCCACCCACTTAATATAAGCTGAAGTAACTTAATGCGAGGCCGAAGGCCGAGTTCCGCGTAGCACCGAAGGTGCGGAGCGTCTCAAAGAAGCCACCCACTTAATATAAGTCGAAGTAACTTAATGCGAGGCCGAAGGCCGAGCTCCGCGTAGCACCGAAGGTGCGGAGCGTCTCAAGCAAGCCGCCTATTAAGTTACTTAAACATATGTTAAGTGGGTTGGCGGATTCCCTGGGACGCTCGTGAAACTCGGCCTACGGTCTCGCATTAAATTACTAAAGGTTTATAAAGTAACAGCACCGAAGGTGCGGAGCGTCCCAGGGAAGACGCCCACCTACTTAAAATATGTTCAAATAACTTAATGCGAGGCCGCCCAGCGCCCACCCACTTAATATAAGTTTAAATGTGTGAGCGGATTTCCTGGGACGCTCTGCACCTTCGGTGCTATGTGAAGCTCGGCCTACGGTCTCGCATTAAGTTACTACTTATATTGGTGGGTGGGCGCCTTCTCTAGGACGCTCCGCACCTTCGGTGCTACGCTTGTGAACATGATCTTCGTTTAATTAAAATTGAGGCAAGACTTATGTTTAAAAAATCGTTTTTAATATTTATTGTCTATTGTAGATTTAAATAACTTAATGCGAGGCCGCCCACCTACTTAATATAAGTTGAAGTGTGTGAGCGGCTTCCCTGGGACGCTCAGCACCTTCGGTGCTACGTGGAGCTCGGCCTACGGCCTCGCATTAAGCTACTACTTATATTAGTGGGTGGGCGACTTCCCTAGAACGCTCCGCACCTTCGGTGCTACGCTTGTGAACACCATCTTGGTTTAATTAAGATTGAGTCAAGACTTAGGTATGTTTAAAAGATCGTTTTTAATATTTATTGTCTATTGTAGATTTTAAAAACTTAATGCGAGACCGCCCACACACTTAGTATAAGCTTAAATGTGTGAGCGGCAACCCTGGGACGCTATGCACCTTCGGTGCTACGTAGAGCTCGGCCTACGGCCTCGCATTAAGCTACTACTTATATTAGTGGGTGGGCGACTTCCCTAGAACGCTCCGCACCTTCGGTGCTACGCTTGTGAACACCATCTTGGTTTAATTAAGATTGAGTCAAGACTTAGGTATGTTTAAAAGATCGTTTTTAATATTTATTGTCTATTGTAGATTTTAAAAACTTAATGCGAGACCGCCCACACACTTAGTATAAGCTTAAATGTGTGAGCGGCATCCCTGGGACGCTCTGCACCTTCGGTGCTACGTAGAGCTCGGCCTACGGCCTCGCATTAAGCTACTACTTTACCTCTTACCTTACCTCGCATTAATTTAGTGGGTGGGCGACTTCTCTAGAACGCTCCGCACCCTCGGTGCTACCATTGTGAACATCATCTTGGTTTAGTTTAAATTGAGGCTAGACTTATGTTTATATATCGTTTTGAATATTTATTGTTTATTGTAGATAACTATTCAAAGCACCTTGAAAAATAAATCGCTCATAGTCCTACCTGAACATATATTAATGACATCTATTAAGATGACAATAAATTATTTTCGTCTACAATGGCACTAATACTAATATAATAATATATGACCTGTCATAATAATTTCCTAAGTAACGCCATAAGATTCAGGTGCCAACTTAACTCAATCGAGCGTACGTCATTAATGGCGACAGCACCACTGAACGTATACGTGATGGCCTCACTGTTTTGTTATCCGTGGTATAATGAATAAGGAAGCAAAGGAAAATGCATGAGATGACACGGTTATTATTGCAGTAGGTTCTGGGTTCAAATCCCGGCTAGGTGAAATCCTTTCTACATTGTAAATTTAATAATTTTGTCTTGTCTCGAATCATGGTTGTTTTTCATACAAAATGCATACATTGTCGAGCAGCAATTCTCAATAACTGATACACTGCTGCTTATATTAGGTAAGTATGCGATCAATATTCAACAACTTCGGTAGTAATTCTCGAAGTCCAGGTTAACCGATCACAGCTACACCCTAGCTTGTGCCGAATCGTGGTCACAGGCACGCAACAACGTGCGTGAACTGGCCTTGGTGTGTCGAGGAGACCCATCAATGGCGCCGAAACATTACTTGTATGGAGCTGGTTTTATTAACTCAGGAAAAATCTTAACAGCGCGATGCAGCCGCTAGTATGGAGATTTTGTCAAAGCAACAACGCCATCTAGCGGAAAATTGGGTCACTGAGAACAAAATCTCAACACACCGTTAAAAACAAAAAACAAAATGATATATTTTATTACTTTTAATAAATTTTATATAAAAAAAAACTACATAGATGCAAAATTGTGGCTAAATATATCGTATATTTATCGTTTATTACATTTCGCTACTTTATTAGTAAGTTAGGCCAAACACAAACAATACAAAAAATTTGCGCCTAATGTTGGTTGGTAAAACATATTTAAAAATGTATTTAATTTACTTAAATTGATTCGAAATACTTTTATTTCAATTACACGATAAAATGGCATTAAAAAATCTGTTTTATTCATTAACATTTTTTATTGCGTCTCCGGGCTTTTTTATGGTCAATACCTACTTACAAACTACAGAAGAATATAATTGCATATTCAATAAAAGAGCATTAGTTCCTATTGTCGCAAATTGTGTTTTTAAAGAAATGTATGTTTTTTTTTTATTCATGAGACAATTTACAACGAACATTGCACTCATATTTTCGTCTGTGTTGTTCGATAATTGGCGCCATCTTTTCTATCTAACTAACACGGTTGCCGTAACTCAACGCCTCAAACAACCTTAACCTTATTGTTAATACCGGTGCGCGGTGGGCCGCGAGGAGGTATTATGTCGAATTCATACTTTTTAGTTTTTGTACACGTAAGAGCCTCGCCACGCGGGGGTCGCGTCGTTCTAAATTCAAAATCACAAACGCTGTCATTATAAGGTTACACATTGTAAGGAAAATATTTCATCGAATTTATGTTTTCAGAGATAAATATTAATCATAATAAAAAGTATCCTATAACCATCTTTGGATGTTCAGCTATTCCTGTACCAAAATTGGTAACTTTTTATCCAGCCGTTTCGGCGGTATTAGAGCACAAAGGTTTTTTTGAAAACAGATGGCGCCAGGTTGGCTTGGCACCGCGCGCCCATACGAAACAAATGACGATCCTGCATCACGCTATCGAGATTTTTCCTGAAATCATGACGTCCCTCCATAGAAAATTAATTTTCATGTAATATAAATATACACATAAATATAAATATACTTGTCCCCGAGTGACTTCTTTTTGTTCCCCAATCTCAAAAAGTATCTACAAGGTCATTGATTTTCTGACGATGAAACTTTGAAAGCAGCAGTGGAGAGGCATTTTGACACCAAAGATAAAAAATATTTTTATGAGGGGTTAAAAAATCTAATTGACCTATCGTATAAGTGCATAAACATAGGGGGGGAATACATTAAAAAATAAAAATAAAACGCCTATCTTATTCTTTTGTTTTCATTCTAATACCGAGACTTTATTGAACGCCCCTCGTATTATACTGAATCAATACAGACTGGCATCGGCGTCGCTGCAGAACCAAGACAGCGCGACTGCATCGCGAGAGTCGCGCGTTTGTATCGCTACTAGGTACATCGCTTTTATCGCACAACGCGCGACTATATGGCACAAATGTAACTTTGACAGAGAAAAATTGTGTTTTTCTCAGTCAACCTTTGACAACGGTATCTGTAAAGGTACTGAAACGTCAGGGAGGCTCAAATAATTAATATACGCGATATAATCCGTTTAAATTGTTTTATTTAAATGTGTAACAGTCGCGGAAACCGAAGAAAATATTATGACCCCTATTATTTTTAAAAGACCTAATCAACGACAACCCACACACTAGTGTTGAAAGGAAAAAAAAAATCACCCCCACTTTAGGTCTTCGAGAGGTACCCGAAAAAAACATTTTTTTTTTAGTTTTTATTTTACCGTTTTGTCGGCGTGATACATACCAAATTTCAGCTTTCTTGTACTAATGATCACGGATCTACGCCGCGGACGGACAGACGGACAGATTGACTACGGAACTCTAAAAAACATTATTACTGCTTCTTGCAAAAAACTAAACTACCTACTATTTTGACTGAACACTGCAAAAGGTTTTGTACTACTACTACTTACTTATTCTGTGGTTTTGTTTGGTAGCCAGCTTCAAAACCTGGCTACGAAATAAGACTTTAATATTCCCGTTTCGTAGCCAGCTTCCAATTGGGATTATTTTTCCTATTTGGTAGAAGCTTCAAAAACTGGCTACAAAATAATAATAATAATAATAATAATAATAAATTGGCATTGATAAATGTAAAACACTACATATAGTAAAAGGAAAAATACAACCAGGAAACTATACATTACACGACAGTAGCACTATTACAGCAATGGAGACAAATGATCTATACAAATACCTTGGATACAAACAACTAAAGGGCTTGGACCATACTATAACTAAACAAACATTAAGTACTGAATACAAAAATAGACTAAATAAAATATGCAAAACTCAACTAACCGGGAAAAACTTAATAAAAGCAATTAATACTTACGCCATCCCCATTCTAACTTACTCATTTGGAGTTATAAAATGGTCCAAAACAGATATAGAAACCATAGAACGAACTACACGCACAACACTAACAAAACACAACCATCTACACCCAAAATCTGCAATAGAAAGACTAACCATCAAAAGACAAGAAGGAGGTAGAGGCATGATTAACATTAACCATCTTTGGCAAAAACAAATACACAGCTTAAAAAACTTCTTTCACACAAAATCACATACAAGCAACATACACAACACCATCGTCCAAAATGACCTTAATTACACTCCGCTCAATCTACACGAACATGACACACAGAATAATAACAGCAACGACCCACAAGCACGACTGATAGATAATTGGAAGAAAAAGGTACTTCATGGACGGCATCCCCATGACTTAGAACAATCCCACATAGACACCACTGCATCAAACACATGGCTTAAAATAGGCAGCTTATTCCCAGAAACTGAAGGCTTCATTATTGCAATCCAGGACCAAATAGTAAATACTAAAAACTACCGTAAATACATCATAAAAGACAACTCACTCACAAATGACAAATGCCGCAGATGTCACACCCAATCGGAAACCATACAACATATAACCGGTGCATGCACAACACTGACACAGACAGACTACACACACCGGCACAACCAAATCGCAAATATCATTCATCAAAACCTGGCACACAAACATAATCTTATTCAAAATACGCACACTCCATATTACAAATACTCACCGCCGACCGTACTAGAGAACACAACACACAAATTATACTACGACCGCGCCATACTCACAGATCGCACAATCCATTATAATAGACCAGACATCACGTTAATAGATAAGATAAATAAGACCACATACCTCATAGACATCTCAGTCCCTAATACACATAATATACAGAAGACCACCACAGAAAAAATAACGAAATACACAGAACTTAAAGATGAAGTTGCTAGAATATGGAGGCAGGAAAAAGTATACATAGTCCCAATAGTTCTATCCACAACAGGCGTAATCCCAAAACATCTACACCATAGTTTAAAATTATTAGGTCTGAAATCATATATTTACACAATTCTACAAAAAGCCGCCATATTAAACACATGCCGAATTGTAAGGAAGTTCATGCAACTAGACCCAGATAACACACAAATTGCTATCTAATCATTCACAAGTAAGTACTTACATTAAATATTCCACAACTAACCCTACATTTTACTTGGTGGAAAACCCGTAAATGTAGGTAATACCAGCCTAGAGCTGAGAATTAGAAACCTTCCGATAATAATAATAATAATCATTTATTGGCCAAAAACGATACACAGCGATTAGTTGAAGTCCCTGACTTCTGAGCTAGGTTAACACCTGTGTTACAGAAGTCAGTGTCCTCTCCCATTCATAAAATGTTACAGTTTGCCTTATAATCTATTTAATCTATTTAATGGGACTTTAATATTCCCACGTGGCCAGCTTCCAATAGAGATTATTTCTCCCATTTCGTAACTAGCTGCCAAACCTGGCTACGAGATGGGACTTAAGGCAAAGAACACATTTCGCGGCATTTATTAAATACATAATATTTTTTAACTCTCCTGTATGGTTGACGAATAGGAAATGAACTAGGGCGGTGCGGTGCTGTTACGGTGCCGAGCGGTCTGGTGTGCAATAACCTTCAGTATTCTTCCCGAGTGCTGAAAGCCTTCTTTTCCGGATCAAGTCCCGCGTCCATCACCCGCGTGTAGTAGGATCGATTGTACGTCTTGAACATCTTGTCAATGACCGCGATGGCGGTGGGGTTGGTCGCCAGTGTGCGCGGCACGCCGACTGCGTTGATGTTTGCGCAGGGACCTATATTTGTCACTAATAACCCTGAAATACAAATACTTTGTTTAAAGTATTCATATGTAAATAGGAAAGTATTGTTTAATTTTTTACGTTTGAATCATGATTATACGGGAGTAGGTATATGATTTTTCAAGAAAAAATTTGAAACTTCCAGTAGCTAGTTTTGAATTTTTGCTTATCATTTATCATATTAATTCCACCGTCTCCGTTCAGACAATTCAACACTCGGCGCGGACTTGGATTCCACCCTTATGTTCTCGATATACCACTGATACGTACGAAACGCTTTGCGTCTACTTTCCTTATGAGGACAGCTAAGGAATGGAACTCTCTTCCTGCGCACCTGTTCCCCGATAAATATAACTTGGATCTCTTCAAGTCGAGAGTGAATAGGCATCTTCTAGCCAAGCATGCTCCATATTAGGCCTTATTGTCACTTAACATCAGGTGCAATCAAGGTTAAATGTATGGCTATTTAGAATAAATAAAAATATATATATATTTTGAAAATGGGCATAGTATAATATTTAAGGCCTTTTTACAATTTTCTATTCCTGAATAGGTGCCTACTTACCTTTGGCTATATCTGAAAAAATATACACAATTGTATAGGTACTACCGATTATGGAGGGATACAAGTCTGAGTGTCGTATCACGGCCTATTAAAATAGCTTTTTTCACTCTTTAAGGCCAGAGCACACCGGAGCGTGTGCGTGACGTGCGCGTTGCATAAACTAGGAATCCTGTTATCAAGGCCCGATTGGCAATCGAGCTTGAGACGGTCAAGTGCAATCGGGCCTTTATTTGATGGACTATAACAGATATCACGCTAACACGCGGGACGCATGCGAGCACAAGCGAGCGCATGTACGCGCATACGCCTCGCGAGCAGCATCGCAGAATAAAATAATTTCATTATTAATATTTTATTTCGAAATTATGATGTTTTTAGAAATTATTTTTTAATGTGGGAACACCATATTTTGTAATTGCTATATAACCTAGATACAAAGATCGACACACAAGACGTTGAACCGGGTTCGAGTCCCGGTGTGGACCACGTATGAGCGCAAATTAATTTTTCTTTGCGTGTTGAGTTGTGTATACCTAGCAAATTTCATTATTTTAATTAGGCTATTTTCCAACAACATTTTTATATGTTTGAACATATCCCGATTTCTGATTTAAATATCCAATTCGAACACGCAGAAAAATGCGGATTTTATATATCCCATACCAATTAACCGTTCGAATAAACTAAGTTATCTTGCTGATAAACAAGGTAATACAGTAAGGCTGCGTTTCCACCAGTGCGAAATGCGTAGCGAGAGCAAGGGACGTGTGTTTGTTAACGATAGAATCAGTTGCGCTGAGCGACGATAAGTAAATGAAGTTATTCCATTCGTTAACAAAAAACACATCCGTCGCTACGCATCCTCGCACATCTCTGGTGGAATCGCAGCCTAAAACGTAAGCTTCCATACCATTGACGATATAATCTCCTACGACTCCGTGGTCACTGGCGAAACTAATGTACTTAATGTCGAACGGCCTGGGATCTGTGTAGTTCAAATAATATCCCAGGGTCCAATTGGTGTAAGACGATTTTGTGAGCAGGAACCAGCCGGACGTGCTGTTCCAGCGTATAATAAATTCAGTAAACTCCAGTGCCGTTAGCGCATGTATGCCTGGTTCGTAGTCTTTCGAGTCGACTATTATTTCGTAGTCTCTGCGTATTTCGACTCTTTGCCCGTTCCGACAATCAATGAGAATCTGTAATACACATATATCAAATATCAGACAACCAATTGAAAGGGGCAACGCGCGCGTGATGCTCCTGGCGTCGCAGGCGCCCATAGGCGGCGGTAACTGCGTTAACATCAGGCGGGCCGCATGCTTCTTAGCCACCGTCTTAGTACCTATATAAAAAAAAAACCAACACAAATCAACCTAGTCCCAAATCAATCTCAAAGAGGCTTATGTTAAGGGTACTAGGCGATGATATACCTAAATAAATACTTAAATTCATAGAACATCCATGACACAAATTTGAAAATTTGCCCTTGCCGGGATTCGAACCCAGGACCGCCGGCTCAGTAGGCAGCTTGCTTTACCACTGCGCCAACCGCGTCGTCAATAACACCTTTATCATCAGGCAAATCTCGCACTCTAAATGACCGAGTATTGTGTTCCCTTCGGCGTTTCGTCTAAACAGTGGTCTCGTTTTTTGTAATGCCGGTAGACTCAGCTCATATAACGTAGGTAAAAGAGCCCTCGTGGCCTAAGCAAAACTCGCGAAGTAAAAAATTATTTATTAAACAATTATTTGTATTACGCGGACCGTTTTGGCCCACTTTTGACGCTCCAATGTATCTATTTGACCATTAAGGAATCAATGAAGTTTTTCTAAAAGCTTCTAGGTATAATTATTTGTTACTTACTTAATAGTGCGACTTGGCAACTTTTTATCCACCGGGTCAAATTTTTAAGATAAGAGTAGGTACATCGTAGTTTAGTATGTCATTGGCAAAGGTCTAGTCGTGTATTCAAGTAGGTAAGTGTGTAGAAATTAAAGAGTGGATAAGTCAAAATAACTCATTAACTGTACGCTCAGAGATCAATCAAGTAGAAAAATTAGAGTAACAAAATAGCAAAAAAAATACAAATTAGGCAATACATATAAGCAATACACAAATGGTTTGTGGTGGAGAGCCTTTTGGCTTTTGTCCAGCGGTGGACTATTTCGTCTGATATGGTGATGATGATTTTTCGGGCGCCTACCTCTTTATATATTGTACGTAAATCTGAGGTCTGATATGGTGATGATGATATTTCGGGCGCCTACCTCTTTATATTAATAAGCAGGATCTAAAATTTTATCTGACAAAGACACAAGTTTTAAATCGTTTTTTTAAGACTTAGAACAGCCCTTAAAGTTTAGTGAAAAAGGGACTTTACTGTCGGTTCCCCTCTTGTATGCTTTCTGTGCGCTCGGTTTCGGTTTGAGAGACCGTGTCGGTACTTGTCGGCGCGTATCAAATGATAATGATTGATCATTCGGAGTAAGCTACACTAGGGTGCAAAGAAATCGGACCACCTCAGCATAATGAACGTTTTTTCGATTTCTGTAAGAACTATTAAGCGGACTGTAAAAATTTAAATGCCACGTGAAAGAAAATTTTCTGCCTTATCAAATGACACTAATTAATAACAATAGGGATGGATATTTAACAAATTATGACTCATTTTTTTATTTTTATTATTATTATTTTTTATTATTATTTTATTAGCTATTACGTGCCTTATTAGCGTATACACCACGCGTGCACTAATTAACCCCCGATTATCGGGTATAAAATGGGTAATTTTCATTGTTTACTCATCCCCTACTCCATGCCGGTCTTCACAGCAGATGAGGTGGAGGCAGCCACCCATCAGATTACCGACTCCATCCAGCGAGCTATCAACACCGCTGCGCACACCGTTCCGGCCAGCTCCAGGCGGAAGCCCCTGCCGGCCCGGATCCAGGCACTCATAACGCGCAAACGCCGCTTCAGGATGGAGTGGCAACGCACCCGATGTCCCACTCTAAAGACAACGCTCAACGCGCTCATTGGAAGAGTGAAGGAGGAGCTGCGAAACCATGCAGCAGGGTCGTGGGAGGGACACCTTGCGTCCGTCGACGGGGACATGCCCTCGATCCACCGTCTCTGTCGTCAACTCGGCATGACCAGGACGCCGACGCACCCCCTGCACGATGAACAGGGCCAACCGAGATACAAGGCGGAGGACAGAGCGGAGCTCTTCGCGTCATCTCTAGAGGCCCAGTTCAGGCCCAACCCGACCGACAATGTGGAGCACGTCACAGCAGTCGAGAGGCACCTTGGAGATTACTTCGCGGCACCGATCGTGGCGGAAGAGGACCCCGTTTTCTTCGCACCCGGCCAGGTGAAGCGAGCACTACTGCGGACCAAGCCAAGAAAGGCACCAGGCGCCGATGCGATCCCGAATAAGGCGCTCCACCACCTACCCCCGCGCGCAATCGCGGCGGTAGCGCGCTTATGCTGCCACAACTGTGGAAGCTTGGCCGGGTGATTATGCTGCCTAAACCAGGGAAGAACGTCCATAAACCGCAGAGTTACCGCCCGATCACTCTTCTCAGCACCATTTGGATTCCGTGCAAGGGCATTCCACGACTCTGCAACTATCGGGGGTGCTGCACCACATGGCCTCGGCCATGAACAAGAAATCGGTCACAGTTGCAGCATTCCTCGACATGGAAAAGGCGTTCGACAGAGTATGGCATGAGGGCCTGCTGTACAAGCTGTCGACGTCTCCAGCTCCTCGGCGGATAGTACGCGTGATTGCGTCATTCCTGTCCGGCAGAAGCTTCCAGGTGGCGGTGAAAGCCGCCATCTCGACGGAGCGCCCAATCCTCGCGGGCGTCCCACAAGGGAGCTGCCTAGTCTCCGGCCTGCTATGCCCGCTACACTGATGACATACCAGTGGAGGGTGACGTCAAGCTGGGACTTTACGCGGATGATGCGGCGTTCTTCGCAACGTCGCTCAACGCCAGACACGCAGCACAGAAACTGCAACGCACCCTTGACGTCTTACCCGACTGGCTTTCACGTTGGCGCCTGTCAGCAAACGTGGGCAAGACGCAGGCCCTGGTGACGGGCAGAGGAAAGCAGCCGCAACATCTTCAAATGTCCGGACAGGAAATCCCATAGCAAAACACCGCCAAGTACCTGGGTGTGACCATAGAAAGCGGACTGACGATGATTAAGCACGTGGACGAAGCAGTACGGCGAACGAGAGCAGCGTTCATCCGACTGCGACCAGTCCTTGCCAGCAGCCTTCCCTTGAAGACAAAGCTAGGGATATACAAGACCTACCTGCGGTCCCGCTTGACCTATGCGGCCCCCGCATGGTATGGTCTTGCGTCAGAATCCAGCAAGAAAAGGCTGCGTGCGCTGGAGTCTCGAACCCTGCGCACCATTGTCTCGGCACCGCGCTACATGCGCAACGAGACATTATTTCGATACCTCGAATGGCAAGGGCTGGATGCCTTTATCGGGCAACTAGCAAGAGCCTTATTCGACCGTGCTGACCACTCGGCGATCCCGAACCTGGTGGGAATCGCTCCGCTGCACGCCCGTCCACCGGACGTCAGGGGCCGGGCTCTACCGAGAGAGCTCGTGCCCCCAAACTGAGTCCCCTGTCAAACGCAGGAAACCACAATGCCGCTGAAAGGTCGCCTTACCTCAAAGCCGCAGAGAGGCCACCGTGCTCTTTCGCAGCTGCAAAACGAGGAAGAAACAGAACCCGCCACAAGGCCCAAATGACAACATACTGCAACTTGAAACCGAAGACCTCGACGAGTAAATCGCCGAGGACAACACAGATTACCCGTCCGTAGTGACGGACGGGGCCAGATTCCGCCACAGAGGGCAATAGCCCTGATATGGCTTCCCCACATGCCCGCGAGGGTGTGTGAGCGCGTACCACACGATTTACTCATCATTCGTGTTTGTACGTCTTCCTGAACACTGTTCCTATCGATTTTACCTGAAAAAGCTCGAAGAAAATGGATACCACCCCAGCTGAAGCCGCCCAAGCAGTCGCTCTGTTGAGACAGGGATTAGTCAACGTGAAGTGGCTCGACAACTGAACCTATCGAAATCAGCAATGCAACGAGTGTTCCAGAGGTTCCGTGAAACGGGAACTTTCTCCAGGAGGCCCGGAACCGGCAAGACTCGCTCAACTTCGGAACAGATGACCGTTTCCTTGCTGTCAGCGTTTTAAGAAATCGTCGACTGAATGCTGTTCAGCTTCAGCAGAACCTCCGACGGACTCGGAATGTGTCCATCAGCCGGTGGACTGTGGAGAAGACGACTGCGGGAGAAGAATTTGATTCCACGGCGAGCTGCTAATGGACCAAAACTCACCCCGGATCATCGTGTAGCACGACTAGACTTCGCTCGGGAAGGCCAAATCAACGCGGGTTGAATGCTTCTTGATACATCGAAGAGATCCTGGCTGAGCAAGTGGTTCCATTTTCAGGCTACATTGGAGATGGTTTCATTTTTATGCAGGACAACGCAAAGCCGCATACAGTCACGATAACCAAGGAGTACCTGGAGGCGGTTGATATTGAAGTTATGGAGTGGCCAGCACGAAGCCCGGACTTAAATCCGATTGAACATATTTGGGACGAGCTGAAACGAAGAATCCGGGCCAGGAATCTCGCCCCGGAATCGCTAGCAGAGCTGAAGACCGCAATTGAAGAGAAATGGGCGGGCATACCTCAAAGTGTAGTCAGAAAATTGATTAAATCAATGAAAAATCGCATGACTGCATGTCGTCAGGCTAGAGGAGGCAATACACGTCATTGAAACACTGAAAATTGTATTAAATTTCCATATCTAGACACGCGGCAGCGTGTCCAGCCAAGTTCACCGCAGGAACTGGCGAGCAGCAGCCGTGTGTTATATTACACGAACCGTTTGGAGCCACTTTTGACTCCAAATCTATTTTACATAAAAAAATTAAATTTGGCTTATGTATTAAGATCCTTTAGAACAAGTAGAACCCCATATTTCAATAATATAGGTTAAATAGTCATTGAGATATTAAAGTCCAAAAAACGGTATTTTTATCACTGACTGACTGACTGACTGACTAGGAATCAAAAACCTAACCCACTTCCAGGTGACCTAGAAAGGTGAAATTTGGCATCCAGCTTAGTAATTGTGTGTGTATACATATAAAAATCGAAAAAAGTGATTTTTTATGTTTTTTTATTATTATTGATGGTTGTTGCCTCAGAACTCTGTCATTTATAAACCGATTTGGAAAATTCTTTTTTTGTTTGAAAGATATACTAGAATAGCATATACACTCACACGCACACACTTACACATACATGCACATAAAAATCCAATACGTATTAACCGTTTTGGAAAATTCTTTGTTAGTTCAAAACTTTCAAAAAATGTACTAGAATAGCACACAGAACTAATTAACAAATAATAATTAAGTAATCTACACATCATAATAATTTCTGTACAAAAAGTAATGATATCCCATCAAAAACATAAATGTAGAATGAGAGCCAAGTTCAATATCGCGTGCACTTCGCCGACAAAAGAATTGAGATCTGCAAGGGCGCCAAGTTCTTTGCCCTAAAATTTTTAGATACAAGGACATGCGACATACTTAATGCATTTATTTTACTTGGGGTGTAATTCAATATCAAGACTTGACTTGGCTAGTTTTAAAATATAAATTTATATTATAAATAAAAATCAATCAAATCATTAACCTATTTTCGTAAAGGTAAGTACGCAAGTTAGTGTACGTCTTGTTACTTATATAAAATTTAGTTAGTTTGTGAAAACTAGCCAAGTCAAATCTTGATATTGAATTACTCCCCAAGTAAAATAAATGCATTGAGTATGTCGCATGTCCTTGTATCTAAAAATTTTAGGGCAAAGAACTTGGCGCCCTTGCAGATCTCAATTCTTTTGTCGGCGAAGTGCACGCGATATTGAACTTGGCTCTCATTTTACATTTATGTTTTTGATGGGATTTTTCCTTACAACCACAATATTCCCAGTAGTCTTAAATTTGATTTCAGTACGCATTTTTGGGCGGGTAAAGTTCTAAGCCCTGAAAACTGAACTGTAACGTAGCAAATCACTGAAAATGACATAATTTTAAAGATGGAAAACTTATCTTTCATATGGCATTTAATTTTTTACAATCCGCCGAATAGTTTTTACAGAAATCGAAAATAACGTTAATTATGCTGAGGTGGTCCGATTTCTTTACACCCTAGTGTAGTTATAGACAATTTATACCAATTCGTGTCCTTAGAGATTTATAGTCATAATAATAACATGTTTGATTTATAATAATGATAATAACAATTAATAAGATACTACAAAATACAGATTAATAGTATTTTATGCAACCGTTGTATAAGAGGGGGCAAAAAACGCGAGTGGCATGGATTACGATGTGAGCGCAGCGAACATCGTAAGAAAGATGCCACGAGCGTTTTTTGACCTACTTATACAACGTTGCATACAATACTTTTTCTACGACTCGACATTTCATAAATAAAATGCAAATAAACAACAAAGAAAATAATTACATGTTCCCGCTCGGAATCAACAAAATTAAAAAGAAAAATTGTCTCTGATAAACTTTTTTTTTATTGACATCCATCTGTCAAAAAAATATTAACTTATACATATAGGTATACGATCACCATACTAAACATCTGTCAAAAAAATTAAACTTATACATAAAGGTATACGTTCACTATACTAAACATCCATGCACTGAAGATAAAACTTTTTTTTTAAGTTGGCAGCAATGCCTTAGTACAAAAGTTTTTTTTTTTTAATTTGCAAATTGTGTGAATGCATCTGTTCATCATGGAATCTGAGGTACTAAGTGATGGTTTTTTGGCGACATTATAACATCGGTTAGCAGTGTGTTTTTGAGCAGTAGAGTATAGACTTTTACAGACTTTCATAATTTATGTCTTTATATTAGAGTTAGTAACTATATAAATGACAGAAAAAAGTACTGGAGTAGAAAAAAGTATTTTTTAAGTCTTATATTCTTAACTATGTCACTAAACATTTTACGTCCGACACTAAGGTCCCTTTTCAGATACGTTGATCATTTATTGTTTGCCGAACCAAAATTATAGGTTTTTGGTAAGAGTTTAATACTAAGGTGTTCTAAAATTAAGACTATCAAAATGAAACATAAATTTATAGTCGATATCAGATGATATCACTAAATATTTTACCACCGACGATAAGGTCCCTTTTAGAAAATATAAAGTGGTTGTACCAACTTTTTACTAAACTTTATCTTGAATTTTGAGACTTAAAAAACTACTTTTTTAATATTCGTTGTGTTAATTTGATCTCATTTGGCTATGTTTTAGCGTAGTAGATATATATGTTTGCTGATTTTGACTGTTTAATTAAATTTATAAACACAAAGCAATTTTTGTTAAAATATTTTTTTTTTTTATAATAAACTACGTAGATTCAAATCGAAGCAGGTAGTTCTTATTGAGTGTCTAATTACGTATAATATTTATTCCTTCTATAATATCTAATAGAAATACACTATAAATAGGAATTTAAGTAAAAAATCCATCAATCTTTTATTTTTACTTTATGCACTTTGGCAAGGTAAACTAGGTATACGAAAACAGATATACAATTACAAAATTATACTTGAAACCTGAAAGCCCATACAATCTACTCCTCAAATAGCATGTTATCTATGTAACTTCCAACAATAACATACTTTAACAACTTTTGAGATTTCATTGAGTATTTAAAAAATATATTTATTAAACCTACATTAATGTTTTTTACATGGTCCGATAGCTCGATGTATGCAGATTATGGGGGTATACATAACTCAATACCGACAGTAAGGTCCCTTCCCGCTGATATGGCCACATAATATATGTACGTAAATCTGAGGTCCTTGGAGAGCCGCACCTCCCGTGCAGACTGTAGACCCGCGTAGGCCTACCTGGTAACAAGGCCTTTTACGCGATGGTGTGTTGGACAGCAGAATTTTAAATTCCTTCTGGATACGCACAGAGAACCGCGCCCACCCATCCGCCACCACATAGAAGTCTTTGTAGTTATAACCACTGCCGTTTACGCTTCCACCTGTAACAGAATCACTGAATAGGGTCTAGTAGCTTAATAGATGTCCCTGTGAGGAATATTTGAATAATCCAATGTAGATTGATTCAGCTCAAAATTGGTAAGGATTTCATCTTCCCGCCTCCTATCGTACGGAGTATTTTGTAAAAGGGTAGCAGCAGGCAGTTCCGCCACATCACCCCAAACAGGCTCATGCTGTACATCGCTGGTGTCGTCCACGTTCGTTGTAAGTGCCACGGGGGTAGTACGTACTTGCGGTGCCGCCGAGGCAGTTCTGCAACATCACCCCACACAGGCTCATGCTGACGTACATCGCTGTGTCGTCCACGTTCGTTGTAAGTGCCACGGGGGTAGTACGTACTTGCGGTGCCGCCGAGGCAGTTCTGCCACATCACCCCACACAGGCTCATGCTGACGTACATCGCTGTGTCGTCCACGTTCGTTGTAAGTGCCACGGGGGCAGTACGTACTTGCGGTGCCGCCGAGGCAGTTCTGCCACATCACCCCACACAGTCTCATGCTGACGTACATCGCTGTGTCGTCCACGTTCGTTGTAAGTGCCACGGGGGTAGTACGTACTTGCGGTGCCGCCGAGGCAGTTCTGCCACATCACCCCACACAGGCTCATGCTGACGTACATCGCTGTGTCGTCCACGTTCGTTGTAAGTGCCACGGAGGTAGTACGTACTTGCGGTGCCGCCGAGGCAGTTCTGCCACATCACCCCACACAGGCTCATGCTGACGTACATCGCTGTGTCGTCCACGTTCGTTGTAAGTGCCACGGGAGTAGTACGTACTTGCGGTGCCGCCGAGGCAGTTCTGCCACATCACCCCACACAGGCTCATGCTGACGTACATCGCTGTGTCGTCCACGTTCGTTGTAAGTGCCACGGGAGTAGTACGTACTTGCGGTGCCGCCGAGGCAGTTCTGCCACATCACCCCACACAGGCTCATGCTGTACATCTCTGGTGTCGTCCACGTTCGTTGTAAGTGCCACGGCGGTAGTACGTACTTGCGGTGCCGCCGAGGCAGTTCTGCCACATCACCCACACAGGCTCATGCTGTACATCGCTGGTGTCGTCCACGTTCGTTGTAAGTGCCACGGGGGTAGTACGTACTTGCGGTGCCGCCGAGGCAGTTCTGCCACATCATCCTACACAGGCTCATGCTGACGTACATCGCTGTGTCGTCCACGTTCGTTATAAGTGCCACGGGAGTAGTACGTACTTGCGGTGCCGCCGAGGCAGTTCTGCCACATCACCCACACAGGCTCATGCTGTACATCGCTGGTGTCGTCCACGTTCGTTGTAAGTGCCACGGGGGTAGTACGTACTTGCGGTGCCGCCGAGGCAGTTCTGCCACATAATCCTACACATGGTCATGCTGACGTACATCGCTGTGTCGTCCACGTTCGTTGTAAGTGCCACGGGAGTAGTACGTACTTGCGGTGCCGCCGAGGCAGTTCTGCCACATCACCCACACAGGCTCATGCTGTACATCGCTGGTGTCGTCCACGTTCGTTGTAAGTGCCACGGGGGTAGTACGTACTTGCGGTGCCGCCGAGGCAGTTCTGCCACATCATCCTACACATGCTCATGCTGACGTACATCGCTGGTGTCGTCCACGTTCGTTGTAAGTGCCACGGGAGTAGTACGTACTTGCGGTGCCGCCGAGGCAGTTCTGCCACATCATCCTACACATGCTCATGCTGACGTACATCGCTGGTGTCGTCCACGTTCGTTGTAAGTGCCACGGGAGTAGTACGTACTTGCGGTGCCGCCGAGGCAGTTCTGCCACATCATCCTACACAAGCTCATGCTGACGTACATCGCTGGTGTCATCCACGTTCGTTGTAAGTGCCACGGGAGTAGTACGTACTTGCGGTGCCGCCGAGGCAGTTCTGCCACATCATCCTACACAGGCTCATGCTGACGTACATCGCTGTGTCGTCCACGTTCGTTGTAAGTGCCACGGGAGTAGTACGTACTTGCGGTGCCACCGAGGCAGTTCTGCCACATCATCCTACACAGGCTCATGCTGACGTACATCGCTGTGTCGTCCACGTTCGTTGTAAGTGCCACGGGAGTGGTACGTACTTGCGGTGCCGCCGAGGCAGTTCTGCCACATCATCCTACACAGGCTCATGCTGACGTACATCGCTGTGTCGTCCACGTTCGTTGTAAGTGCCACGGGGGTAGTACGTACTTGCGGAGCCGCCGAGGCAGTTCTGCCACATCATCCTACACAGGCTCATGCTGACGTACATCGCTGTGTCGTCCACGTTCGTTGTAAGTGCCACGGGGGTAGTACGTACTTGCGGTGCCGCCGAGGCAGTTCTGCCACATCATCCTACACAAGCTCATGCTGACGTACATCGCTGGTGTCATCCACGTTCGTTGTAAGTGCCACGGGAGTAGTACGTACTTGCGGTGCCGCCGAGGCAGTTCTGCCACATCATCCTACACAGGCTCATGCTGACGTACATCGCTGTGTCGTCCACGTTCGTTGTAAGTGCCACGGGAGTAGTACGTACTTGCGGTGCCGCCGAGGCAGTTCTGCCACATCATCCTACACAGGCTCATGCTGACGTACATCGCTGTGTCGTCCACGTTCGTTGTAAGTGCCACGGGAGTAGTACGTACTTGCGGTGCCGCCGAGGCAGTTCTGCCACATCATCCTACACAGGCTCATGCTGACGTACATCGCTGTGTCGTCCACGTTCGTTGTAAGTGCCACGGGGGTAGTACGTACTTGCGGAGCCGCCGAGGCAGTTCTGCCACATCATCCTACACAGGCTCATGCTGACGTACATCGCTGTGTCGTCCACGTTCGTTGTAAGTGCCACGGGGGTAGTACGTACTTGCGGTGCCGCCGAGGCAGTTCTGCCACATCATCCTACACAGGCTCATGCTGACGTACATCGCTGTGTCGTCCACGTTCGTTGTAAGTGCCACGGGAGTAGTACGTACTTGCGGTGCCGCCGAGGCAGTTCTGCCACATCATCCTACACAGGCTCATGCTGACGTACATCGCTGTGTCGTCCACGTTCGTTGTAAGTGCCACGGGAGTAGTACGTACTTGCGGTGCCGCCGAGGCAGTTCTGCCACATCATCCTACACATGCTTATGTTGACGTACACGTCGCCGGTCTCGTCCACGGCGCACACCGGATCGTACCTTTAAATATAATAGTTCACTTTTTAACATAATCGAGATGAAATCGTATATGCCCTTACATTACAAGGCGTATTACCAGTATTATGTACTACAAATGTGAACCAATGTGAACGCAATAAAGGATCCTATCCATATATTTTTTTATTAAAGCTGTTATAACCAAAAACACGCTGCAATATCGCCATAGACGTGCCTATCAGTATTTGAGGTGTTCCTTCGATTTGCTCCTCTCGAATAATAAAGTATTCCAAATAAATGACGGAGTTCAGAGGTAACAAACTTCCTCTTTTTGAAGTCTATTGAAAACTGTCTATCGTCACGAAAAGAAATGTTGCATTCTAAAAACAGCTGCTCGAGTTATTTGCTAAAAAAAACCCGAGCCGTGATCGGTGTGTACAATATTTGTAATTCTTTATCATATCTTTAATTCTCTATTAGGATGATAGGATCCCATGATCAGATGCTGACTCGGTGACAAGGGTATCGACGGCTATAGATATAACATTATTGGAAGTATTTCTTAGCATACAATAAGTTTCTGTCAAAAATTACATTTTAGGGGCAAGCTTTTATAGCCGACTGTCCTTTTCTTTGGATATCCATCAAATGCTCACTGAGACGATACTAAAGAGCCCAAGCTCGGTAGGATTGCTTTTTCTATTATAGAGTTCCTATGGCCACCTTCCGGCTCCATCATCAGATCAACCCCATGGTACCATATTATTGTATTGTCATCAAAGTTAAGTAAGTATGCAAAATTTCAGCTCAATCGGTTGACGATATCTGCACAACAAACATACATACATACATACATACCAAGATACATACATACAATGCAAGTTAAATAAAAGCTTTTAAAAAGCGTTCATTTGGAGCACACAACTGAGATAGGCATATCCGACTTCAAAAATAATTAACCTGATTCAAAGATGAAAGCACAAAGAAAAACTTAAAGGCGTTACCTTGCGGAGACCACGATTGAATCAAACACTTTCAATCAATCTACCACTCCAACGCCAGGAGACCTTTCGAATTTTTCCTTATGCTTTGTGTTGATCTTTGCATTGTTCTATGGCTAAGGTAAAGGTTTTCAAAATATATACAAATTTTCTAACATTGTTACCAAACCACGGTAGCGGTTAAAACGCTTCTGATTTTTATCCGTTATCCAAATCCAGTCCAGCTCAGTAACATACATAAAAAAGACATTCTTGCGTATAAAACTCACTGCTGGAACATTTTAGAACAGCGTTTGCACTTATCCGCCCATTCTATGTCGGGTACATTTGTCCAATACGGCTCGTAACCCAGGTTGGCTCCCGCCGAGTAGCCCTCAGTGCGCCCGCCGAGGAGGTCCGCCGTCGCATTCTGAGGTATCAAGCTACAGGAAAACAAAAGTTCAGGCGCGAAGAGTCGGACCACAATAACTCGTCCAAGCAAATTAACTGTCAAACCATACAAAGTGTGTCAGTTTGTAGTTTGACAGTTCATTTGCTTGGACGAGTTAGCGTGGCTGGACTATAGTCCTTCGGTTGGCGAGTGTGTATGATCTACATAAGGAAAACAATACTTTATACTGTTGTATGGTTTTGTAGCTCATTTTTATCCGTCATAAAGAAGCGTGCTAAGTAGATAAGAACTTCGTGCATTGTCATTTACCTGGCAGTTGTTCAATTGTCAGGTAGCCAGGTAAACATAAGTTCTATTAAAGCATTTTAAGTCTTGAAAAAGGCCTCAGTGTGGTTAATCCACCAAAATCACAATGCACGAAGTCGGTGCACCTTGTTGGGCTTCCCCAACAAAGTGGACCGACGACCTGGTTAGGATCGCGGGAAGCACTTGGCTTCGCATGAGTCATGATCAATCAAGCATCAGTGGATGTCTTTCGGCTCATATGATGATATGAATATTGTTAGGTGGGGACTGTTACTACATGCAGGTGGGGATTGTTACTACATTGCAGGTGGGGATTGTTACTACATTGCAGGTGGGGATTGTTACTACATTGCAGGTGGGGATTGTTACTACATTGCAGGTGGGGATTTTTACTACATTGCAGGTGGGGATTGTTACTACATTGCAGGTGGGGATTGTTACAACATGCAGGTGGGGATTGTTACTACATGCAGGTGGGGATTGTTACTACATTGCAGGTGGGGATTGTTACTACATGCAGGTGGGGATTGTTACTACATTGCAGGTGGGGATTGTTACAACATGCAGGTGGGGATTGTTACTACATGCAGGTGAGGATTTTTACTACATTGCAGGTGGGGATTGTTACTACATTGCAGGTGGGGATTGTTACAACATGCAGGTGGGGATTGTTACTACATGCAGGTGGGGATTGTTACTACATTGCAGGTGGGGATTGAACCCACGACTTGTACTTACCCGGATTTGAGCTACCGCGACGTTACGCACTTTGCGCGAAATTAACAATCATTCCGTCAAGCGCCCTCTGTACCAGTTTTTATATTTTTTTCATCAGACGATGATGTATGAAAGGTGATTTAGGTGATTGACGCTTACCTACCTCATCATTTTCGACATAAACGTCTGCATAGCCAAGCCCCCCGGCGGCTCCACCCAGTATGTCGTACGGTTGTCCGTCATTTGGCAATTGGCACTAAACGGCATTATGCCTGCAATATTTATACTCTTTGTATAAAATTATAGATAATAGGTACAAATATGTGGCCGCGCCTTGTCAGGGCGCTGGTAAAAAGCGACATAGATACCCATTAAAGTCGGTCGTCCAGGATTCGGCGGAAAAGTATTTTCTCAAACATGCAATGAAATAATTAAAACTTATTGAACCGGGTCTATCGCGATATTTTGATTTACCTTCATTGCCTGACGTTTCAACACGGTTTCACGTATAAGTTTTAATTATGTGTTCAAACCGCGAGAGTATAAAGTGTTATGATGCAATGAAATGTCGCCATAACGTGTGTTATAACAGGCTTCAAAGTATCACGTTTCGGGCGGAACAACCCGAGAGAACCGTATGAATTCCATCTAAGGCAGGAAGTCAATTATTTCCAAACATGGCGTCAGTGTTCATGAACAGCTGAATAATTATTTTTGTTGAGTGGTGTTTTTATTTCATTGCATATATTTGAGAAAAGCAATATATATTGCTTCTGTACATGCCAAGCCGTAAATAGGGCTTGCCGGCTTCGTAGCACTATCCGGCCTTCCTACGGTTTGGCCGTCTATGCCTGCTCAACTGGAAAGCCCTTTTTTCCCTTTCTGCAGTAATCGGGGGGCACGGCAGTGCCCCCGCCAAGTCGAGCGCGAACCAAACACTGCCGTACCATCCTTTACTGGAACCATTTCGCCGCATTTTCAGGCCCCTATTTGAGCACCTCTGGATAAGACCAGAACGCAGAAATTTTCGTCATCCAGTAAGCTATAATCACATACTTAGAATCCAAAATTTCAAGTCTGTAGGTCATTTAGTTCCGAAGTTAAGCGAAAGCAAAGTTTCGCATTTATGACACTCACTCACTCACTCATGATCATCAGTAAAGAACTAGTACTTCCCATAAATTCAGAGACCTGAAATTTGGTACAGAGTTAGGGTTTAATGGCCACATAAAGCGAAAACTATAAAAATTGGCCAAGTGCGAGTCCGACTCGCGCATGAAGGGTTCCGTACCATAAAACAAGTTTGTTGTATGGGAGCCCTTAAATATTTATTTTATTTTATTTTTAGTATTTGTTGTTATAGCGGCAATAGAAATAGATCATCTGTGAAAATTTCAACTGTCTAGCTATCACCGTTCGTTCTTGATATACGGCCTGGTGACAGGCGGACGGACAGCGAAGTCTCAGTAATAGGGTCTCGTTTTTACCCTTTGGGTACGGAACCCTAAAAACTAGGATAATCGAAGATCTGGAGTACCTAATCTGATTAGAAAACACAAGAGCCCAACCAAACTACTAGAGATCGACATACCGCCTTTACAAAAAATATTCAACTTGTTGTGTTCGGTTGGCCGCCGTCGCGACTGATCGTCTCTCCTGATGATGGATCGCGTACCGATTCGAAACATGTCGAGTGTTATTCGATTTCTACGACGTGAGTAAACCCGTTTAAGTATTTTAATATTCAATATGGTGGGCCGCTTCATTTGATGTCAAAAATCCAAGGTCTGAAGTATTTTGACGACGCGCTTGGCTCGGTTTATAAACACCTGCCTACTGAGCCGGCGGTCCCGGGTTCGAGTCCCGGCCGGGGCAAATATTTGTGTGATGAACTCGAATATTTGTGCTTGGGTCATGGTTGTTCTATGTATTTAAGTATATATTTATCTATATAAGTATGTATATCGTCGTCTAGTACCCATAACACAAGCCTTCTAGAGCTTAATTCGGGACTAGATCGATTTGTGTGAGGTTGTCCGATATTTATTTATTTATTATTTATTTGATGAAGAACCCTCAGCAGGTCTCAGCTGTATTAGAGATATGGTAATGCCCCCTTCTACTATTGGTACATAAAAAAATCGACTGTCATTGCAAAAATCCAGCGTAGTGGGACACATCTTTTAATTTAATCTAGCCTATAGCGTCCCACAGCTGGGCGGAATAAATCAATCCACAATCCCGAAAGTTCATAATATCTACAGTTGAAATACTTATGGTCAAAATACCGAAAGTTCAAAAAGCCGATATTCGATAAATCGAAGCTCAAATTACCTATTTTCAGAAAATCGAAAGTTCAAAATCTCGAAATTTCATAATCCCGAAATTTTTTAAATCTCGAAATTTTATAATCCCGAATGTCAATGAGCACTTTAAAAGTGTCAGGACACTAAACTAGTCTGACTTTTCCGTGGAACCGATCAGCTCCGGTGCTGCGGGATGTTCAGCCCCTCCGCCCTAGCGGCCGGGGGCTGCCCTCCCTCCGCGCCTCCGGGCGTTTATATACACTCTAGGGGTAGGGCAGACAAGACCACATGGAATCGGGGTTGACAGCTTCGGTTCTGTGGCAAGTCGATTAAGAAAAGGAAAGAGTCCGGGAAAGTGGGAAATTAAGTATGACACTAAATATTCGATATTATGATAAAATAATTATTCTGTCATGGACTGCCAACCGAACCGAACTTGTCTGGAACCGAAGCTGTCAACGCTCGCCTCCGCAGCTTCGGCTTTTTAGTCACCTTCGGCGACCAGCCTCAGCCGCTGCGACTCGCTTGATGCCCGCACTTTCTTACGCTAGGGCCACAGTATAATAAAGAGTACCTACTAACGTACTAGGGCGGAGGGGCTGCACATCCCGCAGCGCCGGAGCAGATCGGTTCCACAGAAGAGTTCACTTATAAATAGTAAGTATAGTAGTAGGCAAGTAGGTTACAGTAATTTAGGTTAATATTCTTTGTATAAAATAAACATTAGAATCTGTAATTTTAAACTTTCGGTCAAATAAACATTCGACATTTTAATTTTCGGCCTTCCGTCCATAGGTCTTATGATATTCGGTATTTTGAACTTCGGCATTGTAATACGTACCCGCTGGGCGAATGCCTCCCCTTCTGCTTTTAATACGCATATAAATAAAATTAAAGGGAAACTCTGGACAAGACTGGACTGGCTTTTATACTTATACTTACAAGTTTACAAGAAGAAATAGTCGAACGATTAACTTTATTCTATTCGAACATTACACAAATTAAATAAACAAATTACACCAAAATATTAATTTCGCTCAAAATTTGGTCAAAATATAATGCATTGGACTAAGAGTGGCGGTGATACTCGTCTTTAGATGGCGCTGACTGTATTTATAAGGAGGGATTATTTGCATTTCGTTGATTTCGCTTATTATTTCGTGAGGTTTGCTAAAGTGAATCCCACCAAAAACATTCTGTAAAAAACTAGCCAAGTCTCGATGAAGCTGCTTGTTTATCTCTAAAAATTTGCTAAAGTGAATTAGCAGGTTGATATAAAACAATATGCCCACGTTTCTACAAAAAGAAGTGAAATCCCACCAAAAACATTCTGTAAAAAACTAGCCAAGTCTCGATGGAGCTGCTTGTTTATCTCTAAAAAGTAATGAAATCTAGACAAAGTCGTACCAAGTCTAAGGTTTCTTACTGCGATTTCTTTATCATTATAGTTAATGTTGTGTGACTTGGCCGTTGAAGGGTACACAAGGGTACAAAACCAGGTGCTCCATGACACCATTGCACCAATCTGTCGCCAGAACCGCTACAAGTCAATTTTGTTTACACGTAATGTTATATCTGTTGTAACTACCTATGTTTGTTAAGCGAGATAATAGCCCATACTGGTGTACCCTTCAACGGCCTAGTCACACAACATTAACTATAATGATAAAGAAATCGCAGTAAGAAACCTTAGACTTGGTACGACTTTGTCTAGATTTCATTACTTTTTAGAGATAAACAAGCAGCTCCATCGAGACTTGGCTAGTTTTTTACAGAATGTTTTTGGTGGGATGTACTTTTTTAATACAGTTGCTCAAAAAGTGGTACTTTTCATAGCTGCAAATCGTGCGAAAAGTTGGATATTTCGAACTAGTGCTTTTAACTTTTCAAATTTTTTTAATTTTCTGTTGTACTAACACGTCATGTCTCATACATCCAAACAAAGGTCAATCACTTTCCGACTTTATTTATTACGTCATACAGCATTGCAAGTGTATATCTTATAATTATGCTTAAAATATTTAAATTGCATATTGGATCAATCAAAGGGTTATCTATTAAAAAGATTCAAAAACGGTTTTAATAATTTGTCTGAGTGACTATTATTTAATGAGCAAATGAGTATTATGCGTGACCTAAAAAAATTAAAAAGAAAAGTATTGTCACAGATTAGAAAATACAGTATTAAGCGTGACCCACGCGCTGCTTTATAAATTCATAGTAATTATGAATGATCGCTATGAATGTGTATTAAATAATATTATATTTATTTACAATTGTATGAAACGTAAAGAACTAAAAACAGATTCACGATGTTTATTGTTTGGAATCAATTAAATTACTGTGTAACATTATCATATCTCTTCTGAAATATTAAAACTATTTCTTTCTTTTGATTTGGCTGAATGATGACGGCCGACGCCATCTTGAAAAAAATATTACAATTAAAAATAAAACTTTCTTTTTTATTCAAGATTGTTTTAATTATGTGTAAATGACACGTAAGATTTTATAAAATAAGAGTTTTTGATAGAAAATGATGGATTCTGATGTTACCAGAATAGATTTAACACCGCCCTATATAGGAGCCAAGGCAAAAATTGCAAAGTGAGAGTTACCCGCAAAATCGAAAGAAAAATTACATTGCGTCTATGAACATTTTATTGGCTGGAAACGAGAAAAAGAGAATTATCAACAACTTGAATAAAACTTTAAACTTACCAGCAAAGGCCTTAAATGCGACCCTTCACAATGGCTCTAAAAATTGTAGGTACTTTTAATTTTTATCAGATAGAAATAAATATAATTGCCCCTTTCAATTACTGTTTTAAATTTGTATTATTGCATTTTTTCGCAAATTTATTAAAAAACGTTGTTTGGTACACGTGTGGAAGTGTCATTTTAACTCGTCCCGAGTCTTGACCCTCGCCTTGCGGCTCAGGCCAAGACTCCTCGGGACTCGTTCAAAATGACACACTTTCCACACTTGCATCAAAAACTACTATTATACGAATACTTACAGATAACAGTCACTGCCGCGAGTACGCTTATTTGTATAGAATGCATTTTGACACAGAAAAACGTAGAAGTACCAACTTTTACTTGAACCGTAAATCGACTGTTTTATTTTATTTCCATACCCTAAGCAGTTCGTCCGGAACTTAAGAACAAAATTATGTCAAAAGAACACAAAGTTACAGACTACCTCACTATTACGGAAATGCCACGACTTTGCGCGGCCAGCGACGTGGCGAGCGGTTGAGCGAGAGATCGGCGGCATAACGAGTGAGCGAGACACACGCTGAGGGTACGTGTGTCTCGCTCACTCGTTATGCCGCTGCCGCTGTCGCGCTAGTCGTGCCATCTCCGGTATACACGCAACAATCACTTGTGTTTATTTGAAATATATCTTTATTGTTCTCATAATTTGCTCTTAGAGTTTAATGTTAAAAGAAAAGAGTATGGCCATATTTGTATGAATTTAGAAGACATTATTTTATAATTATTTATTTATTTAATCTTTTTTGCACAAATGAAAAACACATCGTACAAAAGGCGGACTTAATGCCATTGAGCATTCTCTACCAGTCAACCATCGGGCAAAGCAGATAAGTTGTGGGCGGTGCAATTATATGATTTGCATGTTTTTTTCGGGTATAGTATTCACTTTACTTAGCAAGAGTCGATATAGAAAACTGTCTGTTTGTTTATTTTAATAAATCCGAACACGCTTTGACTGTAAATTTTTTTGAACGATGTGCTGGTCAAAAAGTATTGCACTTTTACTATCGTATGGAAATAATGTAAAATATTCGTTTACGTGATTCAGTTAATCACACGTGCGCATATACCGGAACATTCATAAATGAAATAGTCAATATATAATCAATATATCGTCGATTGGTGCTAGCTAGCGCACGTCTCACTTCTTTCATGTCGGTTAAAATAGCTACGGAAATGATTGAGTTGTGTGTCGAGAATACTTTCATAAAAGATTCACTACGCGCTGTTAACCAAAGTGCTTTACTCCACCTTCTGCTATTGTTCGTTCAAAATCGACGCGCGTTCATAGCTAGTCGTGGCGTCACACGCGTGTATTCGTAATGTTTTATATTAATTATTTCAGAAAAAATTACATTGCAATCATTTTGTTTTGATATACCATTTTTTTTGGTACAATTTGCTCTACTATAATTATTAATCAACATGTAAATATTGTTGTTATGTATTGTTACATTATCGGAGCAGGTCACCGAAAGTCGGCTTCGCGGGGCTTCTATTTCCGCTCTGAGGGACGCAACAAACAAACCTAACCTGGCAAACTAGAAATAGACATTTCAGAAATAAAATTGTTAGGGTATTGGTCTTGTGAAAGGTTTCAGCGATACAAATATATCATTTGAAAACTAATTTATTCTTAAAACAACAAACAATACGTGTATGGTATTTTGTACTTAAAAGTATACAATCAACTTACGTAACTACGTTTTTCAGGCACATATCTTATTTTTCTTAATCTCAAAGTTTACTAACAAGTATCAGTTTTGGACCTTAGTCATCAGCACCTATCGACTATAATTACAAGTTGTTTTTTTTTAATACTTGTTTGCAAATTATCAAAAACAAAATCATGCCACGCAGGCACTTTAGGCATATCTAAAGAAGTTTGTAGAAAATAAAGACTAATTTATTTATTGCTTATGTGATAAGTGAACATCCCATAAGTTACTAATAATTTTATTAAAACTTTCGTGAGACATATTTAATTATTGTATTAAGCGGTTTACACTCACGTGAAATTGTCAGGAACGGCCCGACATGTCCCATTACTATATAAAAATTACAATATTTCTTAAGCATCAGCCTTTATCACGGTGAGTAATACGATTTATTATGTAAGATCAGGCGAGACACTAGAGTAGTTTCCTAAAAAAAAAGTCTGTCAGTTATGGGTATTATATTTTTTTTTACATCAATGAAACTAAAAAAAAAAACGAATATAGTCCATTAAAGTTCCGCGTTATGTCACGCCGTGCCACACTCTTTAGCAAGGCGTGAGGCCACGACCCCACTGGCGAACTTCGACACATAGTCTTTCTAATGTTTTGTTTGATTGACCAAAGAAAAAATACATGCCCAACATTTATTTGGTAATCTAACTGATGGAATAATTATGATAAATATTTTTACTTCGACTTTTTTACTAAATTACGTCAAACGGTTAAATGGTTTTAAGGCTCCTTATCCTCTTTTTTTCTATGATCAAACATGTATCAATGTTATTTTACTACTTAGAACAGGGCTATTGAGATTTATTGGTATAAATTTGAAACCTTCAGTTGGAATTTTTCATTGATAACTTTTGTTTCGAAAACTACTGGCAATTGACAAAATACACGAAGAAAAAAAATTTTTTTTTCAACTTATTTTCGACTGCACGCAATTAAAGCATGAAATTATGTTACTATCTAGAACTCAGGAAAAAGTATTAATTCACTTCAAAAAGTTGACTGAAATTATCAATATATTTGTCTTATGATTTTTTTTTAAAGGAATAAAGCCTTTTAATAGGAATTAAACACTTTAAAACTATCCATACCAACTAACGTTTAGTACTTTTAGTACTAATTAATTAAAGAGAATAGGTTTTAATATACCTATCTTTGAGCAATATAATATACCTACTTTAGTATAGTTATAACAGAATCACAGCGTATGGACGACACATTACCGCGTCAAAATGCAATTTGTACCAACGATTACCTTTTTTCTTCCGATTTGGAAATATTTTAATAGATCTTAAACAACTATATTATGAGTAATTAATAAATAGGATGATTTGCACACACTTAAAAGATCTCAGACTGATAAACGAAATATACATACAGTAATTATTTATTCAAAAAAGCAGTAGCGCCTGCTAGCGTTAATCAAATAATGAAACGAAAAAAAAAATGGAATGGTAGAAATTTACGGTGTTTAGTTTAATTTTACGGTAGAAGGAGATACGATGCCACTCTAATCATCATCATCATATTGTCATAATTTATTTTTCAAACCCCGTCCGAATGATTAATTTTTTGCGTTTCAATGTAAACATTTATAAATCCAGTAATTTAGTCATATTATAGTTTTGTCTATATACACATAATTCGTTCCCAAAATATACCTTTTTTAAATTACGCTCCTTTCCCAGAAGCACTATTCTGACAGTAGGCGGCAAAACATTCGTGCATCGGAAACCCCGCGGTATGGCTATTAAAGAAGGGACATTTTGCGAAAGGTATGGGACCTTTTGAAAAAGGGACGTAGAGTCAGACTACTACCCTAACTCTTCCAAGCAAATGAACTGTCAAACCATACACACACTCTGACTCACATTGTATGGTTTGACAGTTCATTCGCTTGGAAGAGTTGGCGTGGTCTGACTCTAATGCGAAAGACGTATTTGAGCCATTTTTTCTAAAATTGTACACCCCACTTTTTTTTTTTTTTATAAAAAAAAATGTCCCAATGTTTTTTCGTTCCATTCCGTTACAATTTCCATATAATGACAGCGGTAACGGAATGGAAAAACAAAAAATGTATTAATATTTTGGGACACTTTTTTTCACCTAATTAGATCGGAAAAGATAACGAAAATAAAAAAAAAGTGGGGTGTACAACTTTAGAATAAATGGCCCATTTAGCACAAGGGACCGTTTGCAAAGAAGACGTTTTGCGCGTGACGTAGTATTGATGGAGAGGATGTTTGTCACTGGTCGTCCTGGTATCAGGGCTGCACGAGCTGGAAGCGGCGATGGGAGTCGTCCTCGACGTCGTAGTCCTGGCGGTAGCTGACGTCGCCGCCGGCCGCGAGCTGGTGCGCCAGGTTCCTGCCCTGCGCGTCGAACACCTCCACAGTGAGCTCGTCGTAGCCGCGCGCGCTGCTGACATACACGGCCGTCAGCTACGGTTCCCTCGGAATGAGGTGCAAGGTATTCGCGATTGAATACGGTATTTCATGATCATGACACCACAAATAGCAAATAAAGTTTATATGAAGAAGATCTTGTGACGTCATAAAAATCAGTAGTCAAAACTCGTCTAGTAAGTAAATTGACCGAAAATTCGTGGTAAGTTACCACGAATTTTCGGACAATTTACTACTAGACGGGTAAGTTATTTGGTTCCCTGTGTTTTTGAATGTATGTATAGTAGTTTCAATGACATAATTAATTTTAACTGCCGTATTAACGATCATCGACAAACAGGGGCTACATGAAAATATTCGACAAAATACGAGTCCGATTTCACTAAATTGGCCTGGTGACTTAATTGTAGTGAATACTAGGAGGAGCAACTTTGTCCGGGGTTTTTTCCTATCCGAGTATTAAAATTGGTTAAAATCTGTCCACTCGTTTCGACGGGACTAAAAAAGCCGGCCAAGTGCGAGTTTGATTCCAAACTCTTAGCCTATCTGGTCGGGATAAGTTAAGTTTGCACCATAGTAGTTAGGCGGCACAGCAGCGCCTGCGCCGGCAACAGTTGTACAGCAGGCTGTGTCAGTCGGGGTACTCACATGACCTGCATCTCCATGGTGTGGTCCTGCGCCAGCTGCGCGAGGCGCGCCTTGGCGGCGGCCCAGCGGCGCGAGTCCTCGCTGAGCGCGGCCACGCCCGCCAGGCGGCACAGCAGCGCCTGCGCCGGCAGCAGTTGTACAGCAGGCTGTGTCAGTCGGAGTACTCACATGACCTGCATCTCCATGGTGTGGTCCTGCGCCAGCTGCGCGAGGCGCGCCTTGGCGGCGGCCCAGCGGCGCGAGTCCTCGCTGAGCGCGGCCACGCCCGCCAGGCGGCACAGCAGCGCCTGCGCCGGCAGCAGTTGTACAGCAGGCTGTGTCAGTCGGAGTACTCACATGACCTGCATCTCCATGGTGTGGTCCTGCGCCAGCTGCGCGAGGCGCGCCTTGGCGGCGGCCCAGCGGCGCGAGTCCTCGCTGAGCGCGGCCACGCCCGCCAGGCGGCACAGCAGCGCCTGCGCCGGCAGCAGTTGTACAGCAGGCTGTGTCAGTCGGAGTACTCACATGACCTGCATCTCCATGGTGTGGTCCTGCGCCAGCTGCGCGAGGCGCGCCTTGGCGGCGGCCCAGCGGCGCGAGTCCTCGCTGAGCGCGGCCACGCCCGCCAGGCGGCACAGCAGCGCCTGCGCCGGCAGCAGTTGTACAGCAGGCTGTGTCAGTCGGAGTACTCACATGACCTGCATCTCCATGGTGTGGTCCTGCGCCAGCTGCGCGAGGCGCGCCTTGGCGGCGGCCCAGCGGCGCGAGTCCTCGCTGAGCGCGGCCACGCCCGCCAGGCGGCACAGCAGCGCCTGCGCCGGCAGCAGTTGTACAGCAGGCTGTGTCAGTCGGAGTACTCACATGACCTGCATCTCCATGGTGTGGTCCTGCGCCAGCTGCGCGAGGCGCGCCTTGGCGCCGGCCCAGCGGCGCGAGTCCTCGCTGAGCGCGGCCACGCCCGCCAGGCGGCACAGCAGCGCCTGCGCCGGCAGCAGTTGTACAGCAGGCTGTGTCAGTCGGAGTACTCACATGACCTGCATATCCATGGTGTGGTCCTGCGCCAGCTGCGCGAGGCGCGCCTTGGCGGCGGCCCAGCGGCGCGAGTCCTCGCTGAGCGCGGCCACGCCCGCCAGGCGGCACAGCAGCGCCTGCGCCGGCAGCAGTTGTACAGCAGGCTGTGTCAGTCGGAGTACTCACATGACCTGCATCTCCATGGTGTGGTCCTGCGCCAGCTGCGCGAGGCGCGCCTTGGCGGCGACCCAGCGGCGCGAGTCCTCGCTGAGCGCGGCCACGCCCGCCAGGCGGCACAGCAGCGCCTGCGCCGGCAGCAGTTGTACAGCAGGCTGTGTCAGTCGGAGTACTCACATGACCTGCATATCCATGGTGTGGTCCTGCGCCAGCTGCGCGAGGCGCGCCTTGGCGGCGGCCCAGCGGCGCGAGTCCTCGCTGAGCGCGGCCACGCCCGCCAGGCGGCACAGCAGCGCCTGCGCCGGCAGCAGTTGTACAGCAGGCTGTGTCAGTCGGAGTACTCACATGACCTGCATATCCATGGTGTGGTCCTGCGCCAGCTGTGCGAGGCGCGCCTTGGCGGCGGCCCAGCGGCGCGAGTCCTCGCTGAGCGCGGCCACGCCCGCCAGGCGGCACAGCAGCGCCTGCGCCGGCAGCAGTTGTACAGCAGGCTGTGTCAGTCGGAGTACTCACATGACCTGCATCTCCATGGTGTGGTCCTGCGCCAGCTGCGCGAGGCGCGCCTTGGCGGCGGCCCAGCGGCGCGAGTCCTCGCTGAGCGCGGCCACGCCCGCCAGGCGGCACAGCAGCGCCTGCGCCGGCAGCAGTTGTACAGCAGGCTGTGTCAGTCGGAGTACTCACATGACCTGCATATCCATGGTGTGGTCCTGCGCCAGCTGCGCGAGGCGCGCCTTGGCGGCGGCCCAGCGGCGCGAGTCCTCGCTGAGCGCGGCCACGCCCGCCAGGCGGCACAGCAGCGCCTGCGCCGGCAGCAGTTGTACAGCAGGCCGTGTCAGTCGGAGTACTCACATGAACTGCATCTCCATGGTGTGGTCCTGCGCCAGCTGCGCGAGGCGCGCCTTGGCGGCGGCCCAGCGGCGCGAGTCCTCGCTGAGCGCGGCCACGCCCGCCAGGCGGCACAGCAGCGCCTGCGCCGGCAGCAGTTGTACAGCAGGCTGTGTCAGTCGGAGTACTCACATGACCTGCATATCCATGGTGTGGTCCTGCGCCAGCTGCGCGAGGCGCGCCTTGGCGGCGGCCCAGCGGCGCGAGTCCTCGCTGAGCGCGGCCACGCCCGCCAGGCGGCACAGCAGCGCCTGCGCCGGCAGCAGTTGTACAGCAGGCTGTGTCAGTCGGAGTACTCACATAACCTGCATCTCCATGGTGTGGTCCTGCGCCAGCTGCGCGAGGCGCGCCTTGGCGGCGGCCCAGCGGCGCGAGTCCTCGCTGAGCGCGGCCACGCCCGCCAGGCGGCACAGCAGCGCCTGCGCCGGCAGCAATTGTACAGCAGGCTGTGTCAGTCGGAGTACTCACATGACCTGCATCTCCATGGTGTGGTCCTGCGCCAGCTGCGCGAGGCGCGCCTTGGCGGCGGCCCAGCGGCGCGAGTCCTCGCTGAGCGCGGCCACGCCCGCCAGGCGGCACAGCAGCGCCTGCGCCGGCAGCAATTGTACAGCAGGCTGTGTCAGTCGGAGTACTCACATGACCTGCATATCCATGGTGTGGTCCTGCACCAGCTGCGCGAGGCGCGCCTTGGCGGCGGCCCAGCGGCGCGAGTCCTCGCTGAGCGCGGCCACGCCCGCCAGGCGGCACAGCAGCGCCTGCGCCGGCAGCAGTTGTACAGCAGGCTGTGTCAGTCGGAGTACTCACATGACCTGCATCTCCATGGTGTGGTCCTGCGCCAGCTGCGCGAGGCGCGCCTTGGCGGCGGCCCAGCGGCGCGAGTCCTCGCTGAGCGCGGCCACGCCCGCCAGGCGGCACAGCAGCGCCTGCGCCGGCAGCAGTTGTACAGCAGGCTGTGTCAGTCGGAGTACTCACATGACCTGCATCTCCATGGTGTGGTCCTGCGCCAGCTGCGCGAGGCGCGCCTTGGCGGCGGCCCAGCGGCGCGAGTCCTCGCTGAGCGCGGCCACGCCCGCCAGGCGGCACAGCAGCGCCTGCGCCGGCAGCAGTTGTACAGCAGGCTGTGTCAGTCGGAGTACTCACATGACCTGCATCTCCATGGTGTGGTCCTGCGCCAGCTGCGCGAGGCGCGCCTTGGCGGCGGCCCAGCGGCGCGAGTCCTCGCTGAGCGCGGCCACGCCCGCCAGGCGGCACAGCAGCGCCTGCGCCGGCAGCAGTTGTACAGCAGGCTGTGTCAGTCGGAGTACTCACATGACCTGCATCTCCATGGTGTGGTCCTGCGCCAGCTGCGCGAGGCGCGCCTTGGCGGCGGCCCAGCGGCGCGAGTCCTCGCTGAGCGCGGCCACGCCCGCCAGGCGGCACAGCAGCGCCTGCGCCGGCAGCAGTTGTACAGCAGGCTGTGTCAGTCGGAGTACTCACATGACCTGCATCTCCATGGTGTGGTCCTGCGCCAGCTGCGCGAGGCGCGCCTTGGCGGCGGCCCAGCGGCGCGAGTCCTCGCTGAGCGCGGCCACGCCCGCCAGGCGGCACAGCAGCGCCTGCGCCGGCAGCAGTTGTACAGCAGGCTGTGTCAGTCGGAGTACTCACATGACCTGCATCTCCATGGTGTGGTCCTGCGCCAGCTGCGCGAGGCGCGCCTTGGCGGCGGCCCAGCGGCGCGAGTCCTCGCTGAGCGCGGCCACGCCCGCCAGGCGGCACAGCAGCGCCTGCGCCGGCAGCAGTTGTACAGCAGGCTGTGTCAGTCGGAGTACTCACATGACCTGCATCTCCATGGTGTGGTCCTGCGCCAGCTGCGCGAGGCGCGCCTTGGCGGCGGCCCAGCGGCGCGAGTCCTCGCTGAGCGCGGCCACGCCCGCCAGGCGGCACAGCAGCGCCTGCGCCGGCAGCAGTTGTACAGCAGGCTGTGTCAGTCGGAGTACTCACATGACCTGCATCTCCATGGTGTGGTCCTGCGCCAGCTGCGCGAGGCGCGCCTTGGCGGCGGCCCAGCGGCGCGAGTCCTCGCTGAGCGCGGCCACGCCCGCCAGGCGGCACAGCAGCGCCTGCGCCGGCAGCAGTTGTACAGCAGGCTGTGTCAGTCGGAGTACTCACATGACCTGCATCTCCATGGTGTGGTCCTGCGCCAGCTGCGCGAGGCGCGCCTTGGCGGCGGCCCAGCGGCGCGAGTCCTCGCTGAGCGCGGCCACGCCCGCCAGGCGGCACAGCAGCGCCTGCGCCGGCAGCAGTTGTACAGCAGGCTGTGTCAGTCGGAGTACTCACATGACCTGCATCTCCATGGTGTGGTCCTGCGCCAGCTGCGCGAGGCGCGCCTTGGCGGCGGCCCAGCGGCGCGAGTCCTCGCTGAGCGCGGCCACGCCCGCCAGGCGGCACAGCAGCGCCTGCGCCGGCAGCAGTTGTACAGCAGGCTGTGTCAGTCGGAGTACTCACATGACCTGCATCTCCATGGTGTGGTCCTGCGCCAGCTGCGCGAGGCGCGCCTTGGCGGCGGCCCAGCGGCGCGAGTCCTCGCTGAGCGCGGCCACGCCCGCCAGGCGGCACAGCAGCGCCTGCGCCGGCAGCAGTTGTACAGCAGGCTGTGTCAGTCGGGGTACTCACATGACCTGCATCTCCATGGTGTGGTCCTGCGCCAGCTGCGCGAGGCGCGCCTTGGCGGCGGCCCAGCGGCGCGAGTCCTCGCTGAGCGCGGCCACGCCCGCCAGGCGGCACAGCAGCGCCTGCGCCGGCAGCAGTTGTACAGCAGGCTGTGTCAGTCGGAGTACTCACATGACCTGCATCTCCATGGTGTGGTCCTGCGCCAGCTGCGCGAGGCGCGCCTTGGCGGCGGCCCAGCGGCGCGAGTCCTCGCTGAGCGCGGCCACGCCCGCCAGGCGGCACAGCAGCGCCTGCGCCGGCAGCAGTTGTACAGCAGGCTGTGTCAGTCGGGGTACTCACATGACCTGCATCTCCATGGTGTGGTCCTGCGCCAGCTGCGCGAGGCGCGCCTTGGCGGCGGCCCAGCGGCGCGAGTCCTCGCTGAGCGCGGCCACGCCCGCCAGGCGGCACAGCAGCGCCTGCGCCGGCAGCGCCGTAAAACGCGCCTCCAGCTGCATTATCTCGTTTTCCTTCACGGACACGACGTTGCCGTAGTCTATGTACATCACCTGGGGAGTGGAATGCCTCATGGTATTAAGTCCGCCTTATGTACGTTAAGTTCTCTTCTGTGCAAGATTAAATAAATTAATAAAGAGAAATATTGGAGCGACGTCTTTGATGTCGAGCGCGTATTGTGGCGCTTAAGTAAGGGGAGTGTATCTAGAAAAACGCGAAATATATCAAACTTGTGTTTTGCAACAGGGAGTTGAGTAGAGTGATGTAACTAAGTATGGCAGTGGTGTTACCTCGACGCACTGGTCGGCACGCGTGGAGCAGTTGACGCGCGCGCGGTACCACAGCCCGTCGCGGTACTTGGCCGCCACCAGCTCGCCCGGCGCCGGCGCCATCTGACACACACACACATGGAATCATTGACGTACAAACGTATTTTGTATTTACTTGTACTCTAGATCCTCTCTGTACCATCAGATTTCTGATTTGCACCCACTTCTAGTATCTCTGTTTGGCCCTATGGTTGACTGGTAGAGAATGCCATTTGGCATTAAGTCCGCCATTTGTACTGAATTTTGTTTTGTGCAATAAAGTTTAAATAAATAAAATAAATAAATAAATACAAACGTACAGCAGCGGCTAGAGACGTGCTTTGTGACATGTGACACATCGATACCGTAGAACATAATCGTACTAACTTTTCGGAAAAAGTAGTTGCAATTAGAACGTTAGTGCACAACTACACTCACGAGCAAAGAAACGGAATCACTACACATTTTTCGGTTTTTATATCGTATCTTGAAATCAGAGGTTTTCCTCGTACTGGATACTTCCAGTGATGAAAATATCTGTCCTAAATCTATTAAGATTTAAAAATAAAGTACTGAACATGAAAATCGGTTCAGGATTTCTCAGTTTACAGACATTTTGCGTAATGTGTGGAAATTTACGCCGTGCAAGGGCCACTAATTGCGTACTTATTAAGAGGTGTAAAAGTGGCGTAAGGAGGGGAAGGTTATCAGTCGCTTATCAGAAGTTGACCGGTACATATCTCCGATTATTTCCCAGTGAACAGTGCCTGAAGAAAATGGATATATACGGAAGGTGTAGCCGCCCAAATCGCGACTTTGAAGCGTGGTGATTGCCAAAGCGCCGTTGCCGCACAGCTGAATTTGAGCCAGTCCACGGTTTCCAAAGTTTCTCGAGGGTTTCGAGAAACCGGTAGCCTCACTCGAAGACCAGGAACCGCCGCAAGAGGTGCACATCGTTGAGGGACGACAGCTCTCCAAAATCGCCGCCTAACAAGAGTTGCAGATAGGAGCAGCAGCTTCACAGTAGGTCACGGATGTTATATTACTCATATGCCACTATGCCGGTGACAGAAGAGTCACTCTCACCTGCAAGGGTCGGAAGGCGGCATAGCTGGCGGGGCTGTTCATGTCGCGCACCAGGCTCTCCAGCGTCATGGGCGGCAGCACCACGCCGAAGCTCGGCAGCTCCTCTGCAGATTAAATCATAGTCTTTTCTCAAACATACAATGAAATGTCGTCATAACGTGCGTTATAACAGGCTTCGAAGTATCACGTTTCGGAACAACCCGAGAGAACCGTAAACTTGTTAAAGAATTTCATACAAAATTGAAGGCCTAAAAGCCGGGAAGTAATTTTTTTAAACATGGCGTCTGTGTTCATGTAATAGGCAAAACAGCTGAATTATATTTTTTGGAGTGGTGTATTATTTTATTTCGTTGCATATGTTTGTCAAGCACTATATATATCTTAGCCGTGAAAAGGGCTTGCCGGCTTCGTATCACTATCCGACTATACCTGCTCACCCGGCGAACCCTTCTTTCACGGCGTCTGCAGTAATGTACTATGAGCAGGGCAGTGTGGAAGTACCCCGCGGTATCGGCAAAGCTCAGAGTTACTCACGGGCGCCAGGAGAAGGGTGCAATGGGGTGCTCAACTTGTCAGCAAAAAAAAACGAAAATATTGCTTTTTAATTAAAGCATTCACTGCCAGCAACGCAAACCTATGTGTTCACTGTCATACTAGTTTGTTCCTTAGCCACGCCCTCCGGCAGTGAATGCGTTATCCCGCTTTTAACGTTTTGAGCGCCAAAGACGGCAACTCACGTCGACGGATAGCTGTGCCACGACGTCATTTGCCGCTATACGCCATATTATCTGCTGTCAACTAGGCGTGTGGGGCACAGTTCTCCGTCGACGAGCTCAGCGGGCAAGAAGTTAAAGCTTCATTTGTAACTAAGTTGGCTGTTACAACACATTCTGATGATGGTGACGAAAGGTGACCGTAGAAACTCAGAAACTGCACAAGATAAACTCATCGTGTTTGGGTTTATCTGATTGGTCTTGATGAGTAATTAACATTTCTGTAAGAAAGTACAGTCGGCAATAAAAGAGCGTCTCACTAAAACTAAGTGACGTGTCGTATCCAATTCGTAAAACGGCGATGCAACGCAACGTAAACGCAATCACAAAACAAAACAATACACGTGCGACGAATGCGCTACGTCTTTTTCGTACATTTGACGTGTATTGGAAATCACAAAAAAATTGGTAACAAAATAGGAATATTATATTGGACATTAATTTTCTGTCTTAATTGTATACAAACTTTTTGAGAATTGCTCATTTAGCAGCGGTGTGGAGAGAATACGGTTAAACCGCTACGGACACGCCGTAAACACTATGTCACTGTCTTTTTGCACTGGTATGGTCTCGACCTAAAGGCCTTTGATATCAACGAATTAAACACGAATTGACCCGCGTTACCAACCCATTATAAAATTATTAATTTACACAACAAGTGATAGCTAATCTACGTCAAAGTTGACGAAATTGTAACCGTTTTGCGAAGATATTAGCTAATTTCACAACCGTTGACGTTATCTTCGGTAGTATAGTGGTAAGTATCCCCGCCTGTCACGCGGGAGACCGGGGTTCGATTCCCCGCCGGAGAGATGTTTTTTTTTTATATTTTCCAAAAAAAAATACAGGTTCTTAGTTCGCCTTTCGGCTTGAATACGTTACAATACCGAGTTTTACAAAAAAAATCTCAAACTTGCAATGAAATATCGTCATAACGTGCGTTATAATTATAACAGGCTTCGAAGTATCACGTGTCGGGCGGAACAACTGAGAGAACTGTAAAGGAATTTCATACAAAATTGACGGCCTACTCCGGGAAGTAAAAAAGTATTTTTTTTAGGGTTCCGTAGTCAACTAGGATCCCTTATAGTTTCGCCATGTTCGTCTGTCCGTCCTTCCGTCCGCGGCTTAGCTCCGTGATCATTAGTACTAGAAAGCTGAAATTTGGTATGAGTATGTGTATGTATAATGCCGACAGAACGGTAAAATAAAAATTAAAAAAAAACTTTTTTTCGGGTACCTCTCGAACAGCTAAAGTGGGGGTGAATTTTTTTTTCTTTTCAACACTGTGTGTGGGGTGTCGTTGAATAGGTCTTGGAAAAATAATAGGGGTCACTTAAGGTGGTTGCAGAGATGTTACTTTCATACAAATTGTTTGATCACTACACACTTAGGCGGTTATGGCTTTAGGTTATTAAACATTCTTAAAAAAATCTTGAAGCGATCTTATATTCGCCAATGAAATCAGTTTTGCTATAAGTCATACAATTACAAAGTTATTAAAGCTTTAAAACCCGTTGAAATATTGTCCATATATGTATGTGTGCGTTGCTTTTACACAACATACAAACGTAAGCGCACGTAAAGCTATTCATGAACAAATAAATGTTCTGAAATATAATACTACTTAACTTATGATTTAGGATAATACGTTTTAATTGATGTTTCGATATGAATGCATAACAGTTTTTTTTTTATGATTACAGCTTCCATTAAACATGTAACAAATAATTGGAAACATTTGGTTTTAAAGATACCTACCTATTGTGTTTCTTTGCTCATAAAAATAAAGTGGAATAGATTTCGAACGCACTAAATGTTGTGAATGAAATAATGAATTGTGTCAATACTATACTGTCAATTGTGGAAATTCATATAAAAACATAGATATAGTATAGTTATAAAAATGAATCATGTTTGGTTTGCATTTTTTTCGTTTCGTGAGTTTTTACTTTATGTAGTGTGAATAATGAAACGTGCATATAATAAACATGTGTACTCAGGACATAGTGATCCCTAAATGATATTGCGATATCATGGGTCAGAAATTGCGGGGAAAGTATTGTGTTTGTAAATATTACAAATCGAAGCGTCCTGCCGTGAAAGAGGTGTCTCTTGCTATTTTCTTTTTAGGCGAAGACAAGCATGGCGTGATGACAACCGTGTAACCAACCACAAAAACTGAACGCAATCGCTCGCTTTGGGTGATGAAAAAAAACAAAGCAGTTCATAGTAGGTTCATATAGGTAGTTTCTTCTCTCTGACTGAATTGATACCAAGACCTATATACCCATGTTTTTCAATAGGTGTGGGAAACCAAATTGTTTTGGAATTATCGGTTCAGTGACTAAGTTTCCTCCTTGAAGGTTAACTGTAATAACACTAATTACCCTAACATAGGGTGTTAGGGTAATTAGTGTTATTACAGTTAAGATAATCACATAATAGGTACTGCATACAGCGGTTTCCATTGCTGGCATTCTTGTGACGTAATAAATAATTTCTTTACAGATTCAAGGCCAGCTTAGACCTTCATCAAAAGGGATTACTGCAAGATGATTTCCTTCATTGATTTATCAACAACAATAATGACAATTAAAGTTCGTACAGATGAAGGCTTCATCCAAGAAAAGCTGCAGAAACTTATAATTTTCTACAAACCATGCGTGTTGCCTAAAATAATATTACAATGTGTTGTATGTAATGAGGTTCACTTTTTACTTTAACCTTTTTTGATTTAAATAAATTAGAAATACGTGTGTTCTTGTATGAGTTTATTAGGCGACTAAAAAAGGACAGACAATTATTAGAAGGAGACGATGGATGGATACTTTAGCATGCGTTAAGGTTTATAATATCAACAACATACCGCCCACCAAAAGGACTCACAGGTCCTTTTCAAAAAAGGCAACAATTAAAAATTTAATTACAGAGATTCGGTATCAATAGGCAACGCGCACAATTTAGACACAGATCGTTTCACTATAGCACTACCAGACTTCACACTGTATACTCTAGTAAATCCATCTTCACCAGGATGTTTTTCTATGATACGGCCCAGTGACCATTTTCCAGGAGGTAAGTTTTCACATTTAATCAGTATTATATCACCCACTTTAAACTCTTCTTCTTTTTTCAACCATTTTGAACGTTGTTGCAGCCTAGAGAGATACTCATCTTGCCATCGTCTCCAAAAATCTGCTAACAATTTTTGTGTGTATTGCCAGCGAGATAAAGTATGTATTTTTGATTCTTTAAACTCCGCCGATGGAACAACGATAGGTGATTCTCCTATTAAGAAGTGACCTGGTGTAAGAGGGTCAACATTCTCAAAGTCTGTGTTATCGAGTGGACATAAAGGCCGGGAATTTAAACAGGCTTCGATTTGATGCAGTACAGTGGTCATCTCTTCGAACGTCAAATTTGTTGTCAATATTCTCTTTAGATGATATTTTATGGATTTGACGCCAGCCTCCCACAATCCACCAAAATTGGGACTATAAGCAGGCACAAAATGCCATTGGGTGCCCTCCGTTGCAAGTGTCTCTGCTATGTTTCCAGTGAAGTTTAATTTAGCTTCGTTCCAGGCATTTACAAGTTCTTTATTCGCACCCACAAAGTTTCTTCCTTGGTCGCTCCATAGGTGGCTACATTTTCCTCTTCTAGCGACAAAGCGTTTGAAGGCCCCTATGAATGCTTCTGAGGTAAGATCTCCAACCAGTTCAATATGAATAGCCTTAACCGACATGCAGATAAAAATTGCAATGTAAGACTTCACAGTCTTCGCTCCTCTTCCCTTAGAGCTCAGTATTTGATAAGGACCTGCGAAGTCTACTCCACTGTGTAGAAATGGTCTCGCTGGAGTAACTCTTTCTTCTGGCAGATCTCCCATAATTTGAGTTTTAGCAGTTGCACTTTGTTTTGCACATGTAAGACATTTTCGGATATACTGTTTTGTTAATGATTTGCCCTTTAATATCCAGAATTTCGAACGTATGTAGCATAACATTTCAGGCATAGTACCATGAAGGGTTCTGGCATGTGCGTCAGCAATTATTAGTTTTACCAATGAACCATTGTGCCCTAGAATGATGGGATGTTTTCTATGTTCATCTAAATCAGCATGTCTGAGGCGACCGCCCACCCTAAGGACTTTATTTTCATCTAAGTATGGAGCCAGTGATCTTAAGCGACTCTTCCTTTTTACTTGTTTGTTAGCTGTTAATTGATCAATATCTTCCTGGAATTCTTCTTCTTGTGTCCGTTTTATACAAATAATAAGAGCGTTTTCTAATTCAATAGTTGTAATAGCTTTAACTAGATCGTTAGCTTGCTTCTTGTAATTTAAGAATCTGCGACAATAGACAATACTTTTCAGTAATTCAGTTAAGCTATCGAAATTTTCGAATTGCGAAGTCAATTTTTTTTCTTGTTTTTCTAGATTGTCGACGTTAAGGTAAGCTTGTATTTTCTGTGTCTTCATTTCTTCATCTGTTGTATATGTTTCTGGATTACTAATTTTAATTTCCTTTTCAGATAGCCAGCTCGGTCCCTTCCACCACAAGTCGCAGCCTTTCAACGTGGATAACATCATCCCACGCGAAGCTACGTCAGCTGGATTTTCGTGAGACTGTACATGGTGCCAGTGTTTGTTATTTAGATTCTCAACTATCTCTACGACACGATTAGCCACAAACGGCTTCCATCTATTAGGTTCTCCACAAAGCCACGCGATTACTATCGAAGAGTCAGTCCAGGCAAACATGTTTGTCGTCGGTATTCTCATTGCCTGCCCAATCTGTTTCATCAGTTTAGAAAGGAGTAATGCTCCACATAGCTCCAGTCGTGGCAGAGAAACCGTTTTCAGGGGTGCGACTCTTGTTCGTGCAGCCACAATCTTGGTTGTTACTTTATTTTCAGTTTCCGTCCTTACGTATACGACGGCAGCGTAAGCACGCATTGAAGAGTCACTAAAGCCATGTATTTGTATGTTTTCCCCATCAGCGTTTGTAGTATCAAGCCATCGTGCGATCTTAATATCTTTAACATTTTCAAAATCAGCTCTTATCTGTTTCCATTCGTCTTCTAAATCTGAGCTAACGCATTGGTCCCAACTAAGCCCTTCTAGCCAAAGTTTTTGTATAAGGATTTTCGCCATTACGGTGCTTGGAGCGATCCAGCCCAATGGGTCAAAGAGCTTTTGTACATCTGATAATATTCCACGTTTTGTAACATTGTTTGCCATCGGTGGAAGTGAGAAATTGTATTGAAATTGATCAGTTCCTAGATTCCAAACTATTCCAAGTGCTTTTATAGTCCCATCGAGGTTCAATTCCACCTGAGCATTGGCTGATCTTTTCTTGTCATCAATAGTTTTCATAAATTCAATACTGTTAGATGACCATTTCATCAATTCAAATCCAGCTTGGCTTAAAATGGATGCGATTTCTTTAGCCATTGCTATAGCTACTTCTTCTGTTGCTGCTCCTGATAGCAAATCGTCCATATAAAAATCCTCCTTTATAGTTTGAATAGCTACTTCTTTATGTTTATTTGTTGCTTCCTCATAATTTTGTTTCTTAACTTCATCCATAGCGATTCTTTGGAGTGTTTTGACTGCTAAATAGGGTGCAGGAGCAGTGCCAAATGTGACTCTAAGTAAACGATATTCTTTCAAGTCATCTGACTCATTCTCTCGCCAAAGAAAGCGTTGGTAGTTGGCATCCTCTTTTGTTACTAATATTTGACGGTACATTTTTTGCACATCGGCTACAAAACAGACACATTTCATCCGCCATCTCATCAGGAGATCTCTTAGATCATCTTGTAGTTGGGGACCCACCAGTAGTTCATCATTTAATGATACATTATTTGATCCCTTGCAGGAAGCATCGAAAACAACGCGTGTTCGAGAGGTCTCCTTATCTTCTCGAATGACTGCGTGATGTGGTAAGTAAACTGACTTCTCTTCTCTTTCGTTTTCAGGTACAATTTCAGCATGTCCTTCTTCAAGGTAGTCGTTAATCACCTTAGTGTATTCTGTTTTCAAGCTTGGTGATCTTCTGAACTTCCTCTCCAATTGCATGAATCGGTTCGTAGCTACCGCTTTCGTATTGCCATTGAGTACTCTTGGATTCTCAGTTTTGAATGGCAGTTTAACTATGTACCTTCCTTCGCAATTTCTCGTGACTGTATTTTCATAGATTTCTTCGCATAAATGTTCTTCCTTTGTAAGTCTTCTCTTGGAGCTTGTATCAATTTCCCATATCGATTTTAATACATCATCTACATCAACCTGATGATGCATAACGAGGTAAGTATCTTCTTGGGGTTTCGTGTCAATCTCTCCAAAGAGAATAAAGCCCAGGTTGGTTTTTTGTGCACAGGGTGTACCTGGTGGTCCTTTGATTAGTTCTTGTTGCAGTATACTAGCGTACTCTCGGACCCCTAATAGGAGATCTATGGGTCCCGACATATGGTAAGTAGGATCCGCTAGTTGTAGTCCCTGGAGATGAGGCCAAGGTTGTTCAATAATTTGCTTTGTGGGTATCTTCGTGGTGAGCTGTTTTGACATAACATACGCTTGAACTGGTAAGACAAATGATGTGTCCCACTGTGATTTGACCTTTAGCTGCACCACGTGCTTGATTTCTGTTCTCGTAGAACCCACACCTACTACGCTTCCCTTTGCATGCTGTCGCTCGAGCTTCAATAGTTGAGTCGCCTTCTCGCTTATGAACGACGCTTGGGAGCCTTGGTCTATTAGCGCTCGTAGTGGAATGATATGACCTTGGCTGCTTCTTGCTTCCACCACAGCAGTCGCTAACAGTGCTATACCTTGTCTAGTAGTTAGATGCGACGCGATCACAGTGTTAGCTTGCACTTCTTCTGTATCATCTACAACATGTTGAGAAGCCAGCGGAAAGCTCGTAGAGGCCGCAGACTCAGGTTGCTTTGATTGGTGTAGAAGTGAGTGATGACGTCGGTGACATATTCTACATGACACAGGCACTCTGCATTTTAGCGCTGAATGCCCGGGTACTAGACAGTTGAAACATAAGTTTTTATTTTTGACATACTCGATTCTTTCTGTAGGCTCCATCTGGGTAAACTCTTTACAGTGACACAATGTATGACTTTCCATACACATTACACAATTCTTCTCAAAAGTTGGTGTGGCAACATGACATGTGCGATCCTTAATTGTTTTCACCTCGCGTGTATTTGTTGTGAGTAATTCCAAAGTACGGAACTTTGATTCTAAAAAATCCTTAAATTCACTCCACTTCGGTAATGGTTCAGAATCACTCTTGTATGAATACTCCTCCCAATTTTTATGCGTCTCCGAGTCCAATTTCTGTACGAGCAGAAATATTATTAACGGATCCCAGGAGTCGGTAGAAACTTTTAAGTTTTTAATGTTATGTAGACACTCGGTACTTGTATCTAACAGCCCCTTAAGCTGAGCAGCTGATTGAGTAGTCATTTTACGCTGGTTAACTAATTTCTTCAAATTATTATTCAGAATTAATCGTTTGTTGCCATACCTGTTTTTTAGTATCAACCATGCTTGTGCATAATTATCGGATGTAACTTGAATATGCTTTAATAATGCCTCAGCTTCTGCAGTGACGCTTGTTTTCAAATAGTGTAGTTTTTCCACGTCGCTAAGTGATTTATTGTTATGTACCAGTGAAAGAAACAAATCTTGAAACGAAGGCCAGTCCTCGTAATTCCCACTAAACGCACATAACTGGATACGCGGTAGATGCACCAAGCTGTTCTGTTTTGCTGCTATTATTAAGCTTGAATTAGACATAGACGTGTCATCCGTGGTCATCAATTCACCTTGCATATCCACCAAATCTCCTCGAAGTGAGTTATATAAATCTTCGTATATAAAAAACTCTTCATTCAAAAAGTATGGTAATACACCCCTTTGTTCTACAGGTGTGACTTTTACCAACTGTTGGTGCGCATTATTGAACGTAGACCAGTATCCGTCAATCATTTTTATGCGAGACTCGATGTATCCCTTGGTTAATCTTGCTTTTGGACATTTTTTTAAGTTAGTTTGTGTTTTTTGAAATAGTTTAGCAGTATCTTCAAGCACGGCGATAAGTTGTTTTTGTGTATCAGCCATTTTTCACGTAAAAACCACTCCAATTTCACGTATAACTCAATAAGAACGTTTTATAACTTTTCGTAATAAAGTTGTTTACTTCGATATTTAACTCATTAGATCGATGCTACGGTACAGATGCGCTGAGCTTCTTATCTCTTGCTATTGTTCTCGAGGCCGGGCGGCCGATATTCGATGCACAGGTAATCCGGTTCGAAGGACCATATGTTGTATGTAATGAGGTTCACTTTTTACTTTAACCTTTTTTGATTTAAATAAATTAGAAATACGTGTGTTCTTGTATGAGTTTATTAGGCGACTAAAAAAGGACAGACAATTATTAGAAGGAGACGATGGATGGATACTTTAGCATGCATTAAGGTTTATAATATCAACAACACAATGTATACCTGCAAACCACATATGTAAATATAAACCTTCGTTTTCAGGCAGCCGTACTATCCACTAAACAGCACTAAACAGAAAGAAGCCTAGGTAATAGACCTAGTTTTAGCGAAAAAATTGAAAATGGCGAAGATCGGGGGTAAAAAAGAAAAATAATCCACCATTTCGAATTAAAGCGGCGTCTACAACTCACACAATCATTAGTATTATAATAAAACTCACATGTAACAAAAATTGTTTTATTTTAGTTGGTGGTTCTAAAATCCATATATAATAACAATATATTGTTATATATTTTTATATGGTGCGGCGCTCAGTTAGTAGTAGTTCTAGTAGTTATATATTTTTAGACTGAACTCCATGGAACCACGATCTAGAACCACGAAAATCCTAACCCTAATCAGTACCAGTATCAGTAGTATTATTCTTGATGTCGGGTTTTTGTATATCAGGTCAGAGTATAGCAAAAGGGCCCGATCTTGTCATTAAGTAATAAAAAACAGAGGTATGATTTTTTTTCATCGTAAATTTCTAAGTCCACAGCACAGAATAGATGATATTAGGTACAAGTAGTCCCAGGCTACGTAGCTTAGGACCGCTCTAGTTCTTAAACGGGCAAGTTAATCAAACAATTGTAATTTATAATAGATACTTATTTTAATGTACTCTTTAGTTGTAATCAAAAAAGTAACAAAAATGAGAAAAATATTTTTCAGCAAAATATGTGCCCTAAAATTGGGCCCTTTTTGCTATACCCCAATCTATCATTCAGAAACACTTAGGACAAACTCAATAACATCACAAATCAGAATCACAATATATCAGAAAAGAAACCCAACAAAAATACTTATTTAATTTCACCACATACTTAGAAAATGTAGAACTGCTAAAGATTTTTAACTTCTTCGTATTATTTATTTTGACAATCCAGCCCGTCTAATACAACTAGGCTTCACGATTCTTGTCGCGCGACATAGCATCGCCCGTCAGTCTCCTACAGTACCGCAAAGAAAGAGATAGGAAATATTTTTCGCGCGAGAAAGAGTTGTGTGTCACAGTTGTGCTAGAGGTGCATCCTTACTTCATCATCAAAATCAAATATCATTCCTGCTTATTTATTCTGCGCTTACTATCAAACTGACAGATGATACGCGACCCTTTAATGAATGAATCACCCGCACACACTCACAATTAGTGTCTATTAGTGTGAGTACTTGCTGATTTTTCACAAATTGCTAATACACGGGAGAATAATACAATGTATGACGTGCTACTAACTACATGAATAAAAGACAAATACGCGGACTCGCCAATACACAAATCTTACTTCAAACTAAAGTAACATACGAAATAATACACTAAAACTACAAATCTTGCTTCCCAGCGCCATCTAGCGTGGAATGTCTAGTTTTGTTTCCTCTGCAACCACCTTAACAAAATTTTTTGATAAAGTCAGCAGTTTTGTAATTATTCGCTCCGAAAACAAAGAAAATAGTTTCCCCCCCCACCCCTCTAACTTTTCAACCATGGGTCAAAAAAAAACGGAAAAATTCATGTAAATGAGGCCTTATAAGTACTTTCAATGAAAACTATATTGAACAAAATCGGTCCAGCCGTTTTTGAGTTATCGCCAAATTTCATATTTTTTCTTTAAAAGGACGTAAGTTGACTTCCAGAAGGGAATAAGTGATTACAGTTTCTAGGGCGTTTACGACCTTTTTATAGAGCTTAAAATCTTTCTTAACTTAAACCTCGGGCTTAAAACAGCAGTTTATTGTGAATAATGAAAAAACTACGGAACCATACACTGAGCGTGGCCCGACATGCTCTTGGCCGGTTTTTAAACATGGCGTAGGTATGTGTTCTTGAACAGGCTAAACAGTTGAATTATAGTTTTTTGAGTGGCCCGGAAAGCCGTTGGAAACGCAGGTTCGAATCCTGTCTGAACCATTAAATTTTTCGATTCATTGTAAACATTTTTGAGTGGTGTATTTTTTTAGATCATTGCATTATTGAGAAAACCACTATACACGCCTTTGCAGTGAAAAGGGCTTGCCGGCTTCGTATCACTATCCGTCTATTCTATACCTACTCACCCGGCGAGCCCTTCGTTCCCGGCGTCTGTAGTAATGTATTATAAAAATAAATGCAAAAACCATCTCTCCGGCGGGGAATCGAACCCCGGTCTCCCGCGTGACAGGCGGGGATACTTACCACTATACTACCGAAGATGTTGGACGTTATGATAAAATTTGCTAATAGCTTGGTAGAGTTGATATAACTTAGTCCACCTCGCACGTAAATTAAATCACATGTGTAACTTGATAATTTGAATTAATGAATTGATTGCTCATTCCCATGACTAAATATTGATTTTAATACAAGTTCCAATAACGACCATAATAATAATGATGACTCATAATGAAATAATGAACTTTATCTACGCACATATCATTAGTGCTCTAAAATGCGTTCAGAAATCGTAGGAAATGACCAGCATTATTACAACCAATTTTACTATGAGATTTTTTTGTCTGTGGTAGTAGGTAAAATGTGTACTGTAATGTTATTACAGTACCGATTTTTGTAAGGTTACGAGTTTAAATTAGGAACAGCTGTCAAAACACAAGTTGGTCTCTATTCTAGTATCCATAGATATTAATATTGTTATCGATACGAAACGTCAATTCAGTATGTTTTTTTTTATAAAAACCGCACGATATTTGATCTCGAGTGACATGAGAATATGGATACATTCGTTTGTATATGATTTAGAAAAAAAAACCATTCGTCTTGACGGAGGTTCGAATTGCCGCCATTATTGTTGTCATTTGTTTGTTGGAAGTTTATTGTAATTCACATTTTAGTTGAAAATATTGTTTCAATCTAAATGTAAATTACAACTATTACAATAAATAATCTGTTTATGTATTTGTTCAGATTTATTTCTTACTGCATGAGTATATGTCGTTTTTAGATATTTTACAGGTAGCACTAGTGGTGCCGGTAATTTCCTTATGGCTTCTGAACCCATCTTAGAGTACTTATGATATGTGTGTAGATAAAGTAGTGTATGTATACAACTGTACATAATTAGGCCTTAAAACACTCGTGTGATCCTATTATGAAACTCGCTGACGCTCGTTTCATAAAACCACACTCGTGTTTTAAGGCCTCTCATTATGTATCAGTTGCACTTTTACATGTCTGAGTCTACCGGCATTTCACAAGAGGAGACCACTGTTGAGAAGAAACGCCGCCATAGTGAACAACTACATCTTGACAGAAAATTTTAAAACAAGTCCTAATTTATTAATGAGCTAAGATGATTAAATATGATTAAGTATAAAGGAAGTGTTAAATAGTACATTACATGCATAGGGTGGTAAATTCGTGAATGTATTTTATTTATTTATTATTATTATACAGGGCATAAAAACTTACACATAAGAAAGTTCCTACAAATGTATTCACATTTTGACTGTAGGTATCGTCTCAGATGTCCCAGATCGCAGGCGTTTGTGCCATAAATATGCCACCGATTATCGTCCGTAGTTTATCTAAAGTTTTACGTCTTGCCGCGTAGCGGGCAGAAAATCCCACTTACGGTCCTGGGTGACGTAATAGTACATTATGTAACAAGGGTGGTAAACGAGGAATTACAAACAAGTGTCTATTAGAAGTCCGAAGCCGAAGGCGAGGGCTTTAATGACACGAGTTTGGAATTTCTTAACACCAGACACGTACGACGTTTTTCATCACACTTTGGAGGAAATAAAACAAAAGTAATAAATAGTAGTCAATACAAAAATTAATTAACGCCCTAGGCCGTAATTTACGATATACAGCCCGGTTTTCTAGAATGTAAACCCTTGTTTACGAGCAAGTGTGATGAAAAACAACAAGTGAATCCATTCCGGGTTGGACGTGAATGAGTGTGGCAGCATTACCTCTGCCCTTGTGCTGCTGCAGCTGCACGTAGAGGCGGTCGAAGTGGCACACGAAGGTGACGAGCGCGCGGTGCCACGAGCCGGGCGCCGGCAGCGGCAGCGCCCAGCCCTGTCCACACGGTAAGTGTGTCAGCATTACCTCTGCCCTTGTGCTGCTGCAGCTGCACGTAGAGGCGGTCGAAGTGGCACACGAAGGTGACGAGCGCGCGGTGCCACGAGCCGGGCGCCGGCAGCGGCAGCGCCCAGCCCTGTCCACACGGTAAGTGTGGCAGCATTACCTCTGCCCTTGTGCTGCTGCAGCTGCACGTAGAGGCGGTCGAAGTGGCACACGAAGGTGACGAGCGCGCGGTGCCACGAGCCGGGCGCCGGCAGCGGCAGCGCCCAGCCCTGTCCACACGGTAAGTGTGGCAGCATTACCTCTGCCCTTGTGCTGCTGCAGCTGCACGTAGAGGCGGTCGAAGTGGCACACGAAGGTGACGAGCGCGCGGTGCCACGAGCCGGGCGCCGGCAGCGGCAGCGCCCAGCCCTGTCCACACGGTAAGTGTGGCAGCATTACCTCTGCCCTTGTGCTGCTGCAGCTGCACGTAGAGGCGGTCGAAGTGGCACACGAAGGTGACGAGCGCGCGGTGCCACGAGCCGGGCGCCGGCAGCGGCAGCGCCCAGCCCTGTCCACACGGTAAGTGTGGCAGCATTACCTCTGCCCTTGTGCTGCTGCAGCTGCACGTAGAGGCGGTCGAAGTGGCACACGAAGGTGACGAGCGCGCGGTGCCACGAGCCGGGCGCCGGCAGCGGCAGCGCCCAGCCCTGTCCACACGGTAAGTGTGGCAGCATTACCTCTGCCCTTGTGCTGCTGCAGCTGCACGTAGAGGCGGTCGAAGTGGCACACGAAGGTGACGAGCGCGCGGTGCCACGAGCCGGGCGCCGGCAGCGGCAGCGCCCAGCCCTGTCCACACGGTAAGTGTGGCAGCATTACCTCTGCCCTTGTGCTGCTGCAGCTGCACGTAGAGGCGGTCGAAGTGGCACACGAAGGTGACGAGCGCGCGGTGCCACGAGCCGGGCGCCGGCAGCGGCAGCGCCCAGCCCTGTCCACACGGTAAGTGTGGCAGCATTACCTCTGCCCTTGTGCTGCTGCAGCTGCACGTAGAGGCGGTCGAAGTGGCACACGAAGGTGACGAGCGCGCGGTGCCACGAGCCGGGCGCCGGCAGCGGCAGCGCCCAGCCCTGTCCACACGGTAAGTGTGGCAGCATTACCTCTGCCCTTGTGCTGCTGCAGCTGCACGTAGAGGCGGTCGAAGTGGCACACGAAGGTGACGAGCGCGCGGTGCCACGAGCCGGGCGCCGGCAGCGGCAGCGCCCAGCCCTGTCCACACGGTAAGTGTGGCAGCATTACCTCTGCCCTTGTGCTGCTGCAGCTGCACGTAGAGGCGGTCGAAGTGGCACACGAAGGTGACGAGCGCGCGGTGCCACGAGCCGGGCGCCGGCAGCGGCAGCGCCCAGCCCTGTCCACACGGTAAGTGTGGCAGCATTACCTCTGCCCTTGTGCTGCTGCAGCTGCACGTAGAGGCGGTCGAAGTGGCACACGAAGGTGACGAGCGCGCGGTGCCACGAGCCGGGCGCCGGCAGCGGCAGCGCCCAGCCCTGTCCACACGGTAAGTGTGGCAGCATTACCTCTGCCCTTGTGCTGCTGCAGCTGCACGTAGAGGCGGTCGAAGTGGCACACGAAGGTGACGAGCGCGCGGTGCCACGAGCCGGGCGCCGGCAGCGGCAGCGCGCGGCACCGGCCCGCCACGCACACGCGGTCCAGCGTCCAGCCGTCTGCGACACACGGCGAGTCTGAGGCTAGTGCGACCATGGGGCTAATGCGTCTTCGGATGATATCATAGCAACGAAACACTATAACCACCGCTCTCTTTTTCGAGAGTAATAGTCCCAAACTTTAGGCAGTAAGGGTGACGGCCCGGCCACAAATTCGGTCTTAACGGCGAACGGCAGCGGTGCGCAGTACGTATGTCTCGCTCATTCGTATGGCCGCCGTGTTCGAATCCGACCGCTCGCCGCCGAAAGTCGTGGCATGTCTGTATAGGTGGTCTTAAAATGTTTCGCTTCTGTGATATCATCAAAAGACGCATTTGCCCCATAGTCGCAATTACCTCAGGTGATCTTATGTACTTTTTTTTATAAATGTTACAGTTTTTTCATAATTAATTTCAAAAATAAGTAGCTGTGCTTATTATACAGTCTGATAATCGGATCTAGTTTGGGTTTAAATTAAAAAAAATACATTGATTTGCAACTTTTTGCGGAGTAATTTTTGCTGCGAATCAAGTTCGGAGGCGCAGGGCCTAAGTGCAGGATATAAGTGATAACAAAACCTACCTTGAAAAATAATTAGAAAAAGGTCTCAGCTGCTGAATCTGTATGTACAAGTCTGCCATCAGTAGCATTACAGCACTTGTCGAAAGCAAGTCTTCTCAGATATCGATCTCATGATACTGCAGCCCTGCGAACAATGGCGAGACCAAGCCGACTGTACGACTCTCTCTCCCTTACGACTCGACGCCAGCACTCACCCGGGTGTTGGACGACGTGTCGCTTGCGGCAGCGCGCGCCCTTGAAGCAGGTCTTCTCCGGGCCGCCCTTGTAGTGCTTGCAGATGTCGAGCTCATCTCGGTTACGATAGCCCTGGAAAACGTTGCGTAAACTTGACTTAGGCAACTCGAAAATAAGAGCGGTGACAGGTAGCTACCAAAATATGGGATAGGTAGCTCAATTTTCTATTTTAAAACTCAAAACAAGGTGCCAATGTGCGGGGTCTGATTGGGTTGTATGCAGGTTCAGTATGTGTTCAGTCTAATAAAATTAAATTGCTTTTAAACTCCAACGCAAAGAGAGGAGTGTTATAGGTTTGTTTTGTGGTTAAGTTAGACTTCTATTTATTTTAGTTGCCTAAATACTTGCCGTTTTAAAACTACTGACAATACTGGGTGATCCATCCAAATGGGTCAGTAGGGGAGAATTCATAAACTATAAGCAGGGTTCGGAAATTCGTATAGATATTTATCTAAACTTTGGCGGCGGCTTTGTCGTTCAGTTGTAGGTATAGGCGGCTTTGATTGAGGTCTGAGTGAGATAGCAATAGGATTTTGGCAACGTTGCCTGACTATAAGAGATAGGGAAATCTGTTCTTAGAAACCTTGGCGTCGATTTTGGCCTTGATAAAAACTGCATTGTTTTTTTTTATTAGTCTCATACATAACCCGGTCAAAATCGCTGTAAAGGATGTTTTGTATGAGATTTATAAAAAAATAACAATGTAGTTTTTATTAAATTTAAAATAGATGCCATGGTTCCTAAGAAAATATTTCCCTATCTCTTATAATTTTCGTTTTCTCCCTACTAAACTGACCCATTTGGATTGATCACCCTGTATAGTTACACTAAGTAATACGCTAATAAGGCTGGAATGCTCACTGCAACAGCCTCCACGGCATCCTCATGCTCGGGACAGGAGAGGTCGAGCTGGCCCAGCCCGTCGACACTCTCCGCCCGCGCCAGCTCCGGGGGCCCCTGCGCGGGCGACTGCGGCTCTTCCTCCTCCGGTCGTGTCGGCTTGTCCACTGCTCAACAATTACATTTTTTTTTTCCGTTTGCTGCTTGCTCCTTATATCTATGTATGTCGTTCTTGTCAGAAGATAATGTAATTTTATTTACAACCTTAGTTACTATTGACTTTCTATAACACATTCAGATACCATAGGTATCTACATTACTTGGCAGCGACGGCGGTAGGATTTGAAGGAGAAAAATACTGATATTATTTTGTAGCATTACGATAATGATGCTATGGCGACCCCGCCCGCGCCGCTGCCATTGCCTCATTAATTCTAGGCATAATTAGGCCTTAAAACTCTGTGTGATCCTATTACGAAACTCGCCATAAACTCGTTTCATAAAACCACACACGTGTTTAAGCCCTCTCATAATGCAACAGTCAGCGAACGAATAAAACATAGAAGCCTAACTAGCGTCGGAAAATGGCCCCACGGATTTTGTGTCAGTTAAGGCGGGGCGTAAATTTTGTGTCAAACGGCTGTCTAGTTTGCAAATGGCGACGACGCCGAACAGTTGCATTACGTGAAAAAAGTGAAGTCTCAAAGTAAGAAAATATGCCGTACTGTTGAGTGAAATGGTGTATTAATCACTCAGGAAAACACAAAAAAAAGATGGTATCAGTTTTCATACGTAAGTAAAGCCTTACACATATTAATTTAATTTATTTTACGGAACAGATTTTGTATAGGGATGGTGTTATGCCATATGACTAATTTATATACGATATTTGAAAAAAGTAATGCAATCAGTGGCGTGCCTAGGCTTACAGGAGAGGGCAAGCCCAGGGATATGTTTTGGTAATTTTTTAGTGGGTAAATCAATTTTATTGTCGCATTAGTGTTCAATGTATAATTTCAATAATACACAGGTCGGGCGTGGGTTTTGGGGAAAATATGAGCTTTTTCTGAGCGAAAGTTAGTGCCTACCTTTCCTTCGCCTATTATAAGACCTGCATTAACTCATCACAATCGCACAGAACAACTCCTTCCATCGTTTAAAGCCACAGTAATCACAACAACAAACAAAATCAAAACACAAGCACTGTTTCTAATAGTATTATTACCTACTTTTCGCTCAAACAAACACTAAACTAACTAAACATTTCTAAACAACGTGACGTTAAATCACCCCTGTTTACGCGCGCGCGCACGAAATTTAAGTATCTAACTTCAAGCCCTGATACATAGGATATTCCCATGTGTTAGAGTGGGCGGTATGAAGCCCGATTGCAAGCCAACGCGTGCGAGGGAGATGACTAGCGGTGACATCGATCGCCGACGAGCGAGCGGCCGGCGCGCGGCGGTGGCGTGCGCGGTCGGAGCGCGGACAAATTTTGAACCACGCGGCGTCGATAAAATTTGAAATTATGAAACACGTCATGGCGCACCATTTTCGTTAAAGTGTGTACGTTTGTCGTTCACGATTAAGAATGTTTGCAAAGACCGTTCAGAAAAGGCTATGCGTTTTCCGTTAGTCCGGCAGGAAAACTTATAAGTACCTAATTATGTTTGATATTTTTCCACTAGAAAGGTTATTAGTATCGACTTTACCTACAGGTAAAATATAAATTATTACAAAGAAGGAGAAATAATAATATATACAGCACCCATTAATAACAATCATTCAAAGTATTAGTAACAACAAGGAACAAACAAGGATTCCTGAAAAGATGTATTTTTTTTTAATTCGTATGTAAGCAATAACCTTAACATTCAAGATTTATAATGAAGTAAACAAAAATGACTCTTTATTGCATTAACGATTCACCAATTATGAGTTTTCACTGTCACCGCCATGTTACCATAGACAAATGTCATGCGTTTAGTCGAATCACAGCTGGCCATTCGGAAATTGACGAATCACATTTATTTGTTAAGCGTAACTGAGAACATTTGACTGGCTGTGATTGGTGGACCGGTGCGCATGCGCATTTCGACTATTGGGCCGGTTTTTGATGGTAACTTTGTATGAAGCTCGTGTTCTATGTTTTATTCGTTCGCTGGCAACAGTAGCATAAAGTAGAATAACTCACGCGCCGCGGCCAGTCCCTCCTGCACGAGGCGCTCGTTGAGCGTCACCTCGCCGTCCACGAACAGGTACACGCCCAGGGACTCCGACGTACTGGAATGTAATAAATAAATAAATTAGTATATTACATAAATAGGGCGGTGAATTGGCAACATTTTTAATTTCTAACAGGTGGAAATTAATATAGAGATCGAGAGTTTTGCATCCTGTACACCATAAAGACACCGTAAGACATTTTTATAAATAAATAAATAAAAATATATATGAATATATTTTTCTGTATGTAAATAAATATAAGAAAATACGTAAAATAACCGAAATCTACGACAGCTACATGCTCGAATAGAGTTGTAGTCTTCGGAAGAAAATAAGCTGTCAACGCAAAGCTGTCTGCTCAACGTCATTACTCATTAGTTTTTTTTTTATTAGACACAAGACTAAAGCACCCTTTCCATTGTGTCATAGTTTTGAAGTTACGACATTTTAGAAAGAGTAATATTAAAATCTTAAAAATTATATAAAAACAGTGATAACGTCCACATCCTAAGGGGAATAAAAAAAGGTAAAAAAATTGCAGTTTTAAATTATGAAATCTTGTCTTTTAGTCCCAGATCGCAGGTGATGAACCGAAAGTGAGGGACATAAATATGCAATCTAGGGCTTTACTAATTACCGCCCGTAATTTGTCTAAAGTTTTACGTCTTGCCTTGGCCAGGAAGTGAGATTCTCTGCCATACCTTACCCTAGTATGAACGTATCTTAAAATTTAAATCTTATACGTACTTGTCGTCTACTTTCATAGAGTATGGCTTCCCTAGAAACTGCTTGAGAAAGTCCTCCAGTCGATCCTTGTTCGGAGAGTTCAGTAGGTCCACCTGGCGAACAAAACAATGTAAATCAAAACCTTCAGATTGTGGAATGTAGAGGGGTAGGGTAGGAGTAGCCTCTTTCATAGGAGAATATTTGTCTCGAGCGGTAAGCAGTGCCAAAATAATAAATAATACACTAGTTGCTCGATTTGTCCGGGTGCACCCTGTATACTCACGTCCGTCAGGTGGCAGCAGCGCGCGTAGGGCGGCTGCGTGCTGAAGCGGGCCGCTATAGGCTGTATGCAGCCCGCGGTCACGGGCCGGGTGTCGTGTTGTCCGGGTGCACCCTGTATACTCACGTCCGTCAGGTGGCAGCAGCGCGCGTAGGGCGGCTGCGTGCTGAAGCGGGCCGCTATAGGCTGTATGCAGCCCGCGGTCACGGGCCGGGTGTCGTGTTGTCCGGGTGCACCCTGTATACTCACGTCCGTCAGGTGACAGCAGCGCGCGTAGGGCGGCTGCGTGCTGAAGCGGGCCGCTATAGGCTGTATGCAGCCCGCGGTCACGGGCCGGGTGTCGTGTTGTCCGGGTGCACCCTGTATACTCACGTCCACCAGGTGACAGCAGCGCGCGTAGGGCGGCTGCGTGCTGAAGCGAGCCGCTATAGGCTGTATGCAGCCCGCGGTCACGGGCCGGGTGTCGTGTTGTCCGGGTGCACCCTGTATACTCACGTCCGTCAGGTGACAGCAGCGCGCGTAGGGCGGCTGCGTGCTGAAGCGGGCCGCTATAGGCTGTATGCAGCCCGCGGTCACGGGCCGGGTGTCGTGTTGTCCGGGTGCACCCTGTATACTCACGTCCACCAGGTGACAGCAGCGCGCGTAGGGCGGCTGCGTGCTGAAGCGAGCCGCTATAGGCTGTATGCAGCCCGCGGTCACGGGCCGGGTGTCGTGTTGTCCGGGTGCACCCTGTATACTCACGTCCGTCAGGTGACAGCAGCGCGCGTAGGGCGGCTGCGTGCTGAAGCGAGCCGCTATAGGCTGTATGCAGCCCGCGGTCACGGGCCGGGTGTCGTGTTGTCCGGGTGCACCCTGTATACTCACGTCCGTCAGGTGACAGCAGCGCGCGTAGGGCGGCTGCGTGCTGAAGCGAGCCGCTATAGGCTGTATGCAGCCCGCGGTCACGGGCCGGGTGTCGTGTTGTCCGGGTGCACCCTGTATACTCACGTCCGTCAGGTGACAGCAGCGCGCGTAGGGCGGCTGCGTGCTGAAGCGAGCCGCTATAGGCTGTATGCAGCCCGCGGTCACGGGCCGGGTGTCGTGTTGTCCGGGTGCACCCTGTATACTCACGTCCGTCAGGTGACAGCAGCGCGCGTAGGGCGGCTGCGTGCTGAAGCGAGCCGCTATAGGCTGTATGCAGCCCGCGGTCACGGGCCGGGTGTCGTGTTGTCCGGGTGCACCCTGTATACTCACGTCCGTCAGGTGACAGCAGCGCGCGTAAGGCGGCTGCGTGCTGAAGCGAGCCGCTATAGGCTGTATGCAGCCCGCGGTCACGGGCCGGGTGTCGTGTTGTCCGGGTGCACCCTGTATACTCACGTCCGTCAGGTGACAGCAGCGCGCGTAGGGCGGCTGCGTGCTGAAGCGAGCCGCTATAGGCTGTATGCAGCCCGCGGTCACGGGCCGGGTGTCGTGTTGTCCGGGTGCACCCTGTATACTCACGTCCGCCAGGTGACAGCAGCGCGCGTAGGGCGGCTGCGTGCTGAAGCGAGCCGCTATAGGCTGTATGCAGCCCGCGGTCACGGGCCGGGTGTCGTGTTGTCCGGGTGCACCCTGTATACTCACGTCCACCAGGTGACAGCAGCGCGCGTAGGGCGGCTGCGTGCTGAAGCGAGCCGCTATAGGCTGTATGCAGCCCGCGGTCACGGGCCGGGTGTCGTGTTGTCCGGGTGCACCCTGTATACTCACGTCCACCAGGTGACAGCAGCGCGCGTAGGGCGGCTGCGTGCTGAAGCGGGCCGCTATAGGCTGTATGCAGCCCGCGGTCACGGGCCGGGTGTCGTGTTGTCCGGGTGCACCCTGTATACTCACGTCCACCAGGTGACAGCAGCGCGCGTAGGGCGGCTGCGTGCTGAAGCGAGCCGCTATAGGCTGTATGCAGCCCGCGGTCACGGGCCGGGTGTCGTGTTGTCCGGGTGCACCCTGTATACTCACGTCCGTCAGGTGACAGCAGCGCGCGTAGGGCGGCTGCGTGCTGAAGCGAGCCGCTATAGGCTGTATGCAGCCCGCGGTCACGGGCCGGGTGTCGTGTTGTCCGGGTGCACCCTGTATACTCACGTCCACCAGGTGACAGCAGCGCGCGTAGGGCGGCTGCGTGCTGAAGCGAGCCGCTATAGGCTGTATGCAGCCCGCGGTCACGGGCCGGATCTCGCCCGTGTCCACCAGGAACACCTGCGCGTTGCTCGTGTTGTCCTGGTAACGACACATTAGTCATCACACGATTTATGACTCAAGAGAGGGCGCCACCTCCGCCCGAGTAACTTACAAAATGTGTGTAGTGTGATTTTTTGTTAATTAAAAATGGCAAAGTAATCCAATCATAACCAGTACTTAAAATAACAAGTTAGAACTGTATAAATATAATATACAAGTGTTAGCAACGCGTAAAAATCGGTTTTAATTGAGATATAAACAAAAAACACTCCAAGAAATAACAATGTATATACAATCAAAATAAACTATTCTAGTGAGATAAAACTGCTGAATTCAAACATACGAGTTATTTTTGCAAGTGCTACAAAGTATCAGTGTTGAGTGTTAAAGTTAAATGCAAATTAATAGCGACATACGAAGACGTGATTAATTGAACAGTCTGGTGGGTACGCGTTGAACAAAAACTCGATTTAACAGACAACAGTGCTTTTGAACTAGTACAATGTTTTCGTCGACTGATATCCGACCGTCGTAGCTCAACGGCTCAATCCGCTGTGTGAAAGCGTGCGCACGCCGAAAAGGCCCATGGATCAAATCCTGACACTATAAACATTTTTGCTTTTTTTTTTTTTGTTTGTTCCATTTTTTTTAATTTATTTTTGTTGTCTATATATATACAACAAAATTGGATACTTCTAAATATGAATACGCATAATACGCATAAAACAGCCATCCAGAATCGAACAACAATGAGGAAAAATCTCAATGAAATAATATCTGAATATGAAAAGCAAATAAAGGAAAAGGACAACGGCTTAAAAACCTATGAAATACTAATATGTAGCCTGAAGCATAAGCTTAAAGATAAAGAAGCACTGATAAAAACCCTCCAGGACGAACAAGACCTAAATAGCTTGGAGTTTGAATCCATGTGCAGGGAGAATCAAGCACTTAAAAAACGACTCGCTGACGCACAATCTACAAATGTTGACCTGCAAAATGACCTAATCAATATGACAGAAGACAACCACACATTAATCGAAGAGCATGAGGAAATCGGCAACCTAAACAACTCTATAATTCTGCCATTGAAACAGCAATTGTCTTCTATTCAAAATGAGTATAACCAGCTACAGCGAAGATTTTTAGAAGTAGTAGAAGAGAGTCATACGTCCAAATATCAAGAGAACACAAATCCCACGTTACCATATAACGTCAAAGGGAGTCGAATATATAAAAACCGCTCTCTATTCAAAAAAATTAGCAAAAGTCGAAAAATAATAAAACAACTTGAGAAAGCATTAAAAATATCAATTGCTCATAATGACACATTAAATAGCAAAATAAGTAACCTAGAAGTTGCTTCTCCTGAAATAATGAAACCAGCTTCAAGTGAAATAAGATCAGATATGAAACAAAAAGTTGAAACAAACTACATACTCCAAAATAACAGCACAGAAGAAAACAAGGTTGTCATATTTTCGGACGTGATTGGCTGCAACCTTGGAATACATATGGCAAACGAAAATCTAGGCTTTGCAACATCGAACTATTGCTATCCCTTCGCGCCACACTCTGAAATTCTAAAAAGTTTTGAATACCTGACCAATAATCTCGGCGCAAATGATGTTGTGACCCTGCTTCTAAGTGATTACAACACTATTAAAGATTATCCAATCGCATACTTGAAACGGATCGGAAATATCATAGAAAAACAAAGCCGTCAACAGTATAAACTAATAATCTGGGCTATTAAATACGACGATAAAAACAATCACGAAATCTACACACTTAATCAAAAACTACAACACATCGCTAGTGCCAATAAAAACGTAAAATACATGGAATATAATCAGGCCTATACTGAAACATCTAGAAGAGCTACATACACTAGTAAAAAGACAATTTCCAGGGCAATGGCGGCTGCAATAAAAAACTTTAGAGAAACTTCTCCACTGATTATTATGGATACGGGATTTGAATGTTACAATGAGGAACAGAAGCTCGATCTGGATTTTTATCGGGGGCATCGTCCAGACACAGAACTTTAGTTCCTGTTATTGGTGGCGAACAAAATCCCCATAAAACAAAGAACACACCTACTCAAACTACCATCGACAAGGACTGTACGGAAGGAAGTACGAGTACATTAACCATAACTCACGCAAACGTTCAAAGTGTTAGAAACAAACTCGAAAATTTAGAATTAATTGCTTGTAAAACCAGTAGTGATATAATATGTCTCTCTGAAACATGGCTCACGGAGCAGCAACAAAATGTATTTAAGGTAGATAATTATGAAGTTGGTGCTTTATTTTGTAGGACGAAACACAAACATGGCGGAGTGGCAATATTAGTTAAGAAAAATATAGCATATCGGCAGCGTAATGATATAACTAATCTGTCTTCGGAATTACATTGTGAGTTGGCTGCAATCGAAACGAAATCACCAAAAATGATTATAGTAGCAGTTTATCGTGCTCATTATGACTACAACATCTTTGCAGACACTATGTCTAAAGTTCTACACAAGTTATGTCATGAAAATAAACCAATTGTTATTGCAGGTGATTTCAATTTAAACTTTCTAAAACACACAAAAGAAGTGGCTAATTTTAAGACAATATTAAAAAGTTACAAATGTAGAAGCGTAATTGATAAGCCAACACGTATTACATCAGATAGTAAGACTTGCATCGACAACTTCCTTATTGCAAATATTGCAAAAAATACAGTAGAAGGCAGAGTTTTGGAGGATAAAATATCTGATCACAATTTTATAGAACTAAAATATAAATACTTTGACCATAAAAATACTAAAATAAACGACAATTTACGTAACAAATGTAAAAGTAGAGTTTTTAATGAGACTAATTGTAATTATTTTCATTTTATGTTTAATTTAGATAGTAAAATAAACCACACTATTTTAAATGCAAAAGATGCCAATGATAAAATGAATACGCTGGTAACAGGTATAAATCATTATTATAATATCGCTTTCCCTGAAAAAGCAATAACATTAAAGCGAAAAAATGTATCATGGATCACAAAGGGTATTTTGACCTCTAGAGATAACTTAAATAAAATGGAAATACTTCAGGCTCATTTTCCAGACGATTTGCGAGAAAAACGAATTCAGGAGTATAAAAAGGTACTTAAAAAAGTGATGCTTTGCTCCAAAAAACTCGGAATTTCAAGACGAATACAGAAATCTAAAAACAAAATAAAGGAAACCTGGAGAGTAGTTAGGGAACATACAAAGAGTGGCATTACAAGTAAATCAAATATGACTAAAGCAATACTCAATGAAAATGGAGCCAGTATAAATGACCCTATAGAAATGGCAAAAATATTTAACAAGTTTTATTCAACAGTAGCCGAAAACATAACGAGTGATATACAAATAAGTCCTATACAATGCCAAACCTATGTTAATTCAGTCCAACCCCCTGAAAGAAAACTAGAATTCCACCATGTAACATTAAAAGAGCTGCATGTAACCATTAACAAAATAAAAAATAAGGCGTCAAAAGATATACATTCCATGGACACAAGGATACTAAAAATCATAAAATATAATGATAACATAATGGAATTACTGCTGTTTGTTATAAATAGTTGTATCAAAGAAGGAATATTTCCGGACATACTAAAGACAGGAAGAGTCGTACCAATTTTTAAAAAAGGAAACGTAAAAGATGCAAGCAACTATAGACCAATATGCGTCCTACCCGTTTTTTCAAAGGTATTAGAGACGCTGATGAAGACCAGAATAGTCGAATTCTTCGAACAGAATCACCTATTTTCCCATAGCCAATACGGTTTCCGAAAGGACAAATCCACCGCTATGGCTATTAGAACAGTTGTGGATTTCGTACTCGAGTCTTTGGATGGGTCACAGAAATGCGCAAGCATGTTCTGTGACCTGTCGAAAGCATTTGACTGCATACGCCACGAAATTCTCCTGCTTAAACTGCGCCACTATGGATTTGATGACATCGCACTCAGAATGATGACGAGTTACATGGAAAACCGGATGCAAGTCGTCGAAGTCAATAATGCCTTATCACCACCAGAAAAAAATAATATAGGCGTGCCACAAGGATCCATTCTAGGCCCGGTATTGTTCCTGATCTATATCAACGACCTGCCATCAAACTTACCAGAGTGGGCACAGATCAGCCTCTTTGCAGATGACACACATGTAGGGGTTAGACACAAAGACCAATCGGAAATGGAAATACGTCTGAGCCATGTAACAGACATTTTGATGAAATGGTTCGAATGCAATGGCATAGTCTTAAATAAGGAAAAAAGTACATTTCTCAAATATAAGGTTTCATCGAGAAAAAACAACGACGATTCCAAAATAGAGTATAAAGAAAACACCTGTTTTTTAGGCTATGAGCTTGATAGTAGACTATCACACAGCGGGCATATTGACAAACTCTGTAACAAGTTAGCAACTGCAAATTACGCGTTATTAAAACTAAAGCCCTTAGTTAACCCTAGGACATTAAAAAGTGTGTATTATGCTTATGTTCAGAGTTTACTCACCTATGCCATAACTATCTGGGGAAATGCTGCAGAAATAAACCGAGTATTGGTTCTTCAAAAACGCTCGATAAGAATCATGTGCGGAATCAACCAGCGCACGTCGGCCAGATGTTATTTTGAGAAACTTGAAATAATGACGGTCATTTCATTATTCATTTACAACTCGGTGCTCGAAATTCACAAAAAGGCAAACACACTAATTAAACGCTCTGATTGTAATAATTACAACACCAGGAACAAGAACAAGCTTGTACTTCCGAGAATACGCTTAAAAAAATGTCAAAAGCAGGGGATATTCCTAAAAATTAAACTTTTTAATAAATTGCCGGTAGACATTTGTGATTTGGCTCATTGCTCCTTTAAACGCGTAGTAAAAGCGTTCTTTCAAAATCATGCCTTCTACTCTATTACTGAATATCTATCGTTCAAGGACATGGCACTGTGTATTAAAAAATGATATTAATGATTTACAAGTAATGACTGTTTTTATTTTTGGAATTTAATGTTTTTTAAATATTATTACGAAATGTTATCGTTAATTATAAATGTATACTGACTTACCATGTAATGAACATATTACTGTATGGTTAATAAATGAAACTGAAACTGAACTGAAACATTACTAAAAACTTGAATAAATAAGGCTTAAACAATAATTCGAAAATAAATCACAGCAAGGAGTTACGAAAAGGCCACGAATTCGGTCTTAGCGGCGCAGCGGGGTGGGTGTGGCGCGGGGCGGTAAGCACGCCACGCACACGCGGCCTAGCCACGCTCGCCGCCGCCCGCGCCGCTCTGAAGGGTGCGTTCAGACATGCGGGAATCGTGCGTTTACGAATCGCGCGGTTTGAAACCGCTAAATTGTGATGCTATTCAGACATGCGCGGTTAGTATGCGATTCAGTTTCAAAATGGAGGTCGACGAAGAAGTGTGTTTACTAATCATCACACTGAATGTCCCATATTGCAGGTCTCTTCTCCACCTTATCAATAAATAGTTCAGTGTCGAAACGATCCATGGCCAACTCACGAGCAGTGACGTGCTCACCGCGCGGTATCCGCAACGCAACTGAACGCGAAGTAAAGACTCCATAGTAATAGAAACGCGCGGGAGCAGCGCGATTCTATTTTCTGGCGGTTGGGTTGCGGTAACCGCGCGGCTTGATTAACCGCGCGGTTATGTCTGAACGATTACTAACTAACTCATATAAATAAGACCCGCGCGATTTCCGCGCGATTCTATAATCGCGCGGTTCCCGCCGTGTCTGAACCGGCCCGAAGTGGCATCTCTTCGGCAACTGCTCGGCTCGCGGCAGTCCGTGGCATGCTTCATACATCAGTATGATTTTGTGTCATGGCATCTTCGTTGAAGCAGAATGATAGACGTCATAAGATTTCTATTAGGTATAGCCAAAGCGACTAAGGTTGCCTAATGTACACGAGGCGAAACGGAACGGAGTTGTGTAGAATGATATCATCACATTCCTCAGATTTAAATGCTCTTCTTTCGGGCTTCATAAGCGCGACCTGATTGGTACGTGAATCTTCTCCGCTCTGCTTTAATGGACAACCATAAGCGTCATATTAAACTGTATGGGACAGATATCTCAAGAAACGTTCAAGACCAGATCCAGTGCGGTCGGGTGAAATCTCGACGTCGCTGGAGACACGTGTCGCGGGATCGTCGCCTAGTGTATCCTTGACTTTCGACCGCTCAGCTCGACGACGGAAAGACATGTACGCGAAGTATGATGTTTTATAGCGCCAAATGACGTCGTGGCGTCTGGGGCACAGCTTTCCATCGACGTGAGTTGCCGTCTTTGGCGCTCAAAAGGTAAATAACCATTTCTCAAACATGCAATGAAATGTCGTCATTACGTGCGTTAAATTAAAACAGGCTTCGAAGTGTCAAGTTTCAGGCGGAACAATTCGAGAGAACTGTCAAGGAATTTCATACAAAATTGAAGGCCTAGGCCGAGAAGTTTTTTTTCAACATGTCGTCCGTGGTTTATGATCAGGCTAAACAGCTGAATTATATTTTTTTGAGTGGTGTACTTTTTATTTCATTGCATATGTTTGAGAAAAGCACTATACACGCCTTAGCCGTGGCAAGGGCTTGCCGGCTTCGTATCACTATCCAACTATATGTCTATACGTACTTACCCGGCAAGCCCTTCTGTCGCGGCGTCTACAGTAACGTGCCATACCTCAGCAGCCCTGATGAACAGCGCCCTGAAGTAGCACTGGGTGTCGTGCGCGTCGTCGTACACGCAGCACGTGAAGTTCGGCACGTCGTCCACCGACAGCGACACGCGGTTCTCCTTCCGCTGGTAGTATTTAGTCATCTCGTAGAGGAAGCTGAGGATATTGACACTTTGATTGAGAAACTCCACATTTAGAAAACTCAAAAATCATTAATTTTTAAAGCAGCTTTGTCTGCTAATATAAACCATGCTTATTATTGAAGCGAAAGATTGAGGCATTAAAATTTCAACCAGGTGCTCACAAAACATGCCTACTTTAATTTCAATAGATTCGATAAGTAGGTAATTTTTTTTTTATCAATAGTTATTGAAAATTTATCAAAATGGCGGAGATAAAACTCACGTGTTCCAGTTTCCAGAGCCACAAGTAGAATTAAAATAACTGCCAAACACAAACACACCTAAAGGTTGTCTGGAAGAGATCTTTTTAGGGATAAAACCGCCTATAACTGATATTTATATTTTATAAGACCTATTATTGTACACCATGTTTTTAAGTAAAATAAATATTGATTGATTATTGTCTACCATTCTTTAATTTAAGATTCCTCATGTAATACTTTTCTCGTTGGCGTGCAATAAAGTATCGCTGTACTGTATAAACTTACTTGTAGATTTGTTCAGCGGGTTCTGTGATGATGTACAGGGTGGAGCCATCGACAGACATGACGGTCGCTTCATACACCTTGTCTGTATCCAATGTTGACTGCGCGGGCAGGTTCACCATCGGCATAGGATCTGAAGAGGACAGCAGAATGTAGTGACTGTGCCCATTGGTCAGATAATACCTAAACTTATCAGGGAAATACTCGTAGAAATACGTAAATAGTAGTTGGGAACACACACACTTTGCTCCTTGCTAGCTATCTCTTTCTGGAATACTATGTACAATTGAGGAATATCTCTATGTACTATTTGGGCGTTTTCCAAAAATAATCCCGAATACCTGTTTTTTCCAGAACAGAATTGATAGAATTTTCAATGTAAAGAATAAAAAAAAAGTATCCTAAGTCCATTCCATTACCTCACGTTTGAAAATGCCTTTTTATTGGACGACCGTTACATAGTGGAAACAAACACATTGAAAATGCTATTGATTCTGAATAGGATGAACCGAAAAACATCAAGTTCTGGAAGAAATAGTGGATGGCGCAAGTCCAACAGTGGATGTCTATCAGCTGATATTATCATGATGAAGATGATGATACATTGCACCCTGTAATTTGTTTGGTTGATATCTAACTTAATGATAAGAAAACCCTTACCTGTAACGGTTAAATCCTCAGCATCCTTAACCAGACACTGCACTTCTTTCTCCACAGTCTCATTGGCTTCCGGAACACTCTCTGATGAACAGGAAGTGCTCGAGAATGTTATCAACAGCTGCTCTGCCTTCGGTCTTCGTCGAGTATGGGGCTTCTCTGCCGGGCACAGGTTGGAGCAAGCGGCTGATGTGGAGGCTGCGGGCTCGCTGAGCACATCCATCAGGTTGGTTGGAGTGAGTACCGGATAGTTTTTGTAGGAATTGTTGCAGTCATGTACTGGTGCTAACTCCATGCTGCCATTCTTTTCTGTTGATGTATTAATAACAATTTATTTTAAGATTATTTCATAGTAAAAGCAGATTATCTAGTAAAACAATGGTTCATAACAATGGCCTTCTAGTGGACTAATGGGAGAATACCAGCCAGTCTATTATAACAGCAAATTTGTCATTATGACATGACACAGTTTCACCTTTCTAACAATGTACTGAATGAACAGGCAATATTTTTCATTTTATTTGTGCTCCTTACTGTTACAAAAGGATATAGAAACAATCTCATGACTTTTTTACTAAATGTAAGCTAACTTGATTCCAATATAAAATGCTGAGGTAAGTTGCTGAATTCCAACAATAACATGCCCACTGAAGGCAGGACGTTGTAAAATTGTTTTCATTTAACCTTATTAACACCCCAGTCCCCAGTCATCATGTAATAACATCAGAAAATTGTGCCACTGATGCCAATGCCTGGTCACTGACCTTTAAAGAGGAAAGTCAGCTCCTGGTAGCCGAAAACAAAGTACTTTGGACGAACCTGCGACCTACCAAGAGGATTGAATTTACATGGGGAAACGTGGTGGAGGTGGATCTGTGTAAGCTTCAAGCCAAAAACTGGCGAGAAACTGCACAGGGTGAGGACAGGTGGTGTACTCTCATTCCGGAGGCTAAGATCCTGTTTGGGTCACTGAGCCTAAATTATTAGACGCCAATGCAACCAAAATTTCTATGATTAAAAACATTGTAATTCAAACAGCTCAGTGTTTCCCAATCACTGTTGATTTTGGACCACTTCTTTATTTTATTGTAGTTGATTGTGATGTATATCGTGAATTGCTTCACTGCTTGGTGTTCAAAAAGTTAATTATATGTTTGATTATTCAGACTCAGAAGTCTACATCGAAACCTTCAAGACTGGTAGAATGATTAAAGTTTTTGTGCTCACCTAAGTTTTCAATAGACAGGTTGAACTCTGTCATGAGATATATGTACTCGTCCAGCCTCTTCATGCATGATAGAAACCTCTCCTTCAGCTCTGGCGGCTCGCAGTTCAACTTGTCAACAAAGGTTCGCGTCTGCACAAACAACAATATTTTCAATAGTAGTTAACTCTAAAAACAATATTGAGTAATTTTTTTTAATAATGCAGTGGAACTAGTTCCACACATGCCTTGAATAAAGAACATAGAAAATGTCACGCCATGAAGTAATTTTATGTCGATGAATGCCAAACATATCAGTTTTATTACGGCGTAAAAATTTTGTACCTACCTGCGCTTTTAGTTTTCTAATATTGTTGATCGCCGAGTCGCATTTGCTGGCAAATGTGCTAATCCTGCTTTCCATCTCATGACGCCGGTGTAGCGTAAGAGTGGCCAAGTCCACGAAGCTCCTGAAACGATTAGTAGACATTTTTATTACACGTGAAAATCGAATAACTACCCGATAATAATTCCAAGTTGAATAGGCAAAAAAAACTCTTCATACATCGTAAAGTATGCTTCGTGCGACGGGATTGCAATAAAAGTGTTTTCTTCCTTAATTACAGGAATTTTAACTATTTTCTACCGGCAAAATTTATGATATACAAGCAAATGAAACAAACAAAAACTTATTTATCCGCACTGGGTAAACTGAACTGACTGACAGCAAAATTGTAGTGCTGCCAACATTAAGACCCAAATTTTCCATTTAATAAAATTTACAGTTTGACACAAAAGAGTAGTAATTAAAAAGTGGCAATTCTGTCGTGTCGTCCCTTTCTAACCAATCTAAGAAAACGGGAACGTCAACATAGTATTACCACTTTTTAATTTCTACTCTTTTGTGTCAGACAGACTGTACCTGCCCTTTCATAAAAATATTGAATAAAAATCGCAGTTCTGACTTATTTGGCACACTATTAAAACCAAATAAATATTTACCGCTTAACAGGGAAAAAGCCCTTTCTTGGCAACATTGTATTGCTTTTCATTACACGCATAAATAATAAGTACACGTAACGTTATATTTATTTACACAAAGTATTACAACGGTTTTAATAATAAAGTACATTTATTAACGCAATTACAATAAAACAAATATTTCACAATTATTCAATTATTCATAAATATTGCAACCAAATTAAGTAGATACTTTAAGGCCATCTATCAGTACGGTATACAACTAAACAACTTACTTGACTTTTTTTTAATGCTGATTCGTAAAGCCCTTAGGCTGTTATCGTAAGTCGCTGTGTTGTGGTGGTAGGTTAGCCGCAGCATAAACCAGCAATACCAGCCTCGGCACCACGTCTGGGATGCTGTCGCGCGCGGGCGCTCGGAACAGCGGATGAGTACCTAGCTGAGGGAACTGGTCTCTTGTCCTGTCAGTTTTAAAACATTATCTAGCTGGGCTTTACATTTTGTGGAAGGCAAGAGTGTGTGTTATCGTGGCGGCCGCCCCCGCCGGCGAAGGCGACTTCTCTGTAGAGTGTGCCTGTCATGTCGCTGTCGTCTTCTCTCGTATCTATCAAGGTAATAGTCCGCGTCATGGTTGACTGTCGGGTCGCCCTCTGATTCGGTATTCGAGATGACGTCATCAGGGTACCATCTTTTTATGGTAGCCGTGATGACATCATCTGGGTCTGTCAATATGTGTCGTGGCCTACGTACTAGTAGTTTCCTAGCTAGCCGTAAGCCTGTCCAGTCTGTTACTGTCTGTGCTATGTCCTGTAGTTGTCCTGTAAGTGCTTCTACATTTGAAGGGGGGATAGGATCCCTTAAGGGGATCTGGAAATCAGATTCTGGTGGGGGAGGGAGGGGTTGATAGTCAGCCGCCTCCCATACAAGCCTATTCGGGTGTGTAAGAGCGCTGTCAAAGAATTTCTTGGATAGCTCTCTCATGTAGCTATAGATGGTGGGTATTTGAGCGTCGTCGTGGTGGGATTTCTTGACATGTATTGGCGCTTGATGTCAGCGCTTTTTGCCGCAAGATGGCAATAAAAGTAACTTAAGCAACTTGTAGACAACATAGGTACCAAAGAGGTACAATAAAATTAAAACGACTGCAGCCTGCAGTGGAGGTAGGTACCTACTTTGTGTGAAGTGTTGAGGTCTAGGTATGATGGCGCGCATTAGGAAATGCCTATATCCAGCGGTAGGTTTGTAAGTTGACAATTATGATGATGATAAAGTAGGTAACAATTGTAGGTATTTTTATTTATTCGCACCCTTTCACGGGACAAGTGTCCCGGATCTTTGGGAGGCGTGCACGGAGCCGAAGCCAACGAGCAGAAGCCCTTTCGACAATTTAATGAAATGTAAGTGGTAAACCATGCGGATGCTCCCCCTGCCTTTGTCATGGGACGCACACAGAGACGGCACCCGCTAGATGTAAGACAATTAACTATTGTGGTTGTATGGATTCTAAACATGGTACTAGGCTATTACATGAAATGCGATGGACTAACTACTGGGCTATTGTTTGAGACAGCCGGAGGTCTACCAAGAAAAGTGTCTCATAGCAAAAAAACTGGTAGACGATGACTCGCCTCCCGCTAGATAGTGGCCTAAGGGCAACACCAGTGCGGAAGGCTAAGGGCGGAGAGGTGTAATACTGGGCTTTAAACCGAAGCCAACTAACCCCTTACGTTTCCACATCCGCCCCCGAGCCGCAACTCTCGCGACTCCACTCTGGCCGGCCGGTTAGGGCAAGACAAAGGCGGAGGCCCCGACCCATCACCCCCCGTCAGGATTCCCCCAGGAGCACTCAGGTACGTGGGGTCGCTACCCCCCAACAGCTCGCCATAAGCTGCCCTGCGTGACTGACTGTGCTGGTAAAACCAGCGGGCGATGGAGTCGTCACATCCCTACGCCTATTTATTTATTCAATTAATAGTTCAATAAAATTAGCTGAAAATTTGGGAAAATTAAAGGACAACTTTTATCTATCAGGATATGTAGGTTATAGAGCCAAGTTTAATTATATCTAACTCTCAGCCCCCAACCAGGGGTGAGCGTCACCCCCCCGCGCCCTCGAATGTGTCTCGGAGCGCGGTATTAACCACTTTAAAAGAAAACCGTGTACGATACATACAATGTGTATAGGAACGAAATAATTTTGAATAAATTTACTATAAACCTTTCAAACATACAAAAGCGATATCACTTATAGAATCGGCGCAATGTGTAATCAGATACTAACGTTTTTAATTATTGATCTTGTTATTCTACTTAAAGGTTATTTATCTCAAATCTTCACACTTCTCGGCCAAAATATGTAGGTATCACAAAAGTAAAGAATAGAAAATGTTCTTTCTAAAAATGTATATTTTATTTCTGTTACTCTTTCATTTACCGTTGCAATGCTATTTTTAAAATTTATTTCATTTGGCCATTATGCGAAATATAAATATTCGTACTAGTTAAACGGTGTTACTTTCAATACCATAGACTTCTAATTTTAGAAAGACCATTTTCTATTCTTTACTTTTGTTTAGTACCTACTCTTTATTATACTGTGCTTTTGTCATACATATTTTGGCCGAGAAGTGTGAAGTTTCTGAGATAACTAACCTTTTAACAGAATAACAAGACCTATAATTAAAAACGTTAGTATCTGATAACAGATTGCGCCAATTCTATAAGTGATATCGCTTTTGTATGTATGAAAGGTTTATTAGTACATTACTGCAGACGCCGGGAAATAACTTGCCGGCTGAGTAGGTATAGAATAGACTAGTCTAGTCTAGTGATACGAAGCCGGCAAGCCCTTTTCACGGCTAAGGCAAGTATAGTGCCTTTCTCAAACATATGCCATGAAATAAAAAAATACACCACTCAAAAAAACATAATTCAGCTGTTCAGCCAGCTCATGAACACAGACGCCATGTTTAAAAAAAAGTATTTTTAATTTTCCCTCCAATCCCTCTATATTTTTTTTCTTTAATAAGTCGACCACGTGTGTAGTGTTCGAATATTAGGGCCATTATACACAACCTGATAATAAGAATCTTAATTTCTATTAAATAAAATAACGGCAGAGGATTTTTAATATTGTCTATGGTCTCACATTCGAGTGCGCGGGGGGGTGACGCTCACCCCTGAGAGGGGGGGGAGTAGATAAAAGTAAACTTGGCTCTATAACCTACATAGCCATACATTTGAATCTAATTTTCTTTAACTATACGTAATACCTGCTGTGGTCGCTTGGCTATGAGAATCTAAAACATATTGTATATATGTAATAATATACCTTCTTAATTATTATAATATTTATAATATTTGTAGTGCTTATTTATATCAAATTATCATAAGGTTTCCTTTTGACTTGTCAAGGATGGCTACACGATGGCAGGATGGCTATTATGACATTTTCTTTTCTCTATTAACCTAAAACGCGACCTAGAGTTATATTAATAAACGTAATATGTGTTTAGACTTAGAGCAGAAAATTTCGTTTGTTCCCCATCATGGCGTAAATGGAACTAAATTGGCAACCCTGCATGCGGCGATGGAATTATGAGCTGTATAATTTCCCGGGAAAATTGGGCCTTCAGCGGAAACCACGCTTTAAGTAATATGAAGATGAGCAATGAATAATCATGAATTTCATTAACCAGCCGCTGTTGCTTATCTATATAGGCTGTAGGTATGTTCCTAGAGCCTTACTGCCGGTACATTGAAGCATATAGCAAACCGTATGCTTGTGCGTGATGTGCACGTGGACGTGGCGTGCGAGTTGTTAAATATGAATATGAATCTTCATAGTATATGTCACACTATTTGCGTTTGCACATACACGTGTGCACAGAAGCGGTGTGATGTCTCCTATAATAATCCATACTATACAGCGTTCACGTCCACGTTACGTCACGTACATTCGTCTGGTATGCTATGGCCTTTATGCTGAAATAATTTGCACTATCTCCGACGTATGTTATGACGATGAAGGATCATTTCGGATGTATGTATTCAACATATGAAAAATCACTTTGATCGTACCTCTTTGACTTGATTACATTACTACCAATAGGCACCTTCATTCGAAATCAAAACTTTTATATAAAAAAAAGTTTTTTTTAGTTTTTATTTTACTGTTTTGTCGGCGTGATACTAATACATACTCATACCACATTTCAGCTTTCTAGTATAGGTACTAATGATCACGGAGTCAAGCTGCAGACGGACAGACGGACATGGCGAAACTATAAGGGTTCCTAGTTGACTACGGAACCCTAAAAATGAAATATTACCTAATTTTTTACATTTTCGAAAATATCCGAATTTGTGATTGAAAAATTCATTTGAAAAGTTCCTCATTCTAAAAGAGCGTAGGCGACCAGTCATTGGTCTCAGCGCAGAACATCCTACAGTCGGACTATTAGATAGATACTAAGGCGGATTTAGTATGGAAATTGTATCACTGTTCTTTTTGTGTGTCTTGTCTGTCAAATTTTCCACGACGTGACGTTATATAGAGGGCCGATTCTTAAATGACGCTGCTTTTATATTATATTTTTTTTATATTTTTATAACTAATCGGTAGTTATAATCGAATACAAAATAATAGTTTTGAGTTTGGTTATAATAAATAATAAAATTAGTTAAAACTGGGGCCTAATTCGAGTGTCGATCGCCAAACGTCTTGCCTGCTAACCCACCGCCAAACAGCAATGTTCGCATTGTTGTGTTCCGGTGTGGGGGTAAGATAGCCGGTGAAATTGCTAGCATAGAGGCATTCTATCTTCGTCCTCCGGGTAGGCAAGCACTTGTGACTCCTCTGGTGTTGCAGGTGTTTATGGGCGACGGTAATCGCTTTCCATCAGGCGATACGTTTGCTCGTTTGCCCCCTATGACATAAAAAAAAAAATAAAAAAAAAAAAAAAAACGTCAGATCACCGTTAGATAACAGTCATCTCTCCGTGATCTCGCCTTTGAACTGTCATTAAAACGCGATGAGCTCAAAAGTGACATATCTCATCTCAATTTTGGAAATACGAAGGCGATAATGATTGTCAAAAATGTTATTCATATATATAAATTTCTGTTTTGAACGAAACGTAACGGACTAATTTCACGTACTACGCGGTCAATTTAAAGTATGCACCTGTTATTTATGCCGTCATATACAAAGGAAACGAAAATTTGCGCGTCCGAATTGACGAAGTTGCGATGTTCTAGGGATATCGCCACTTGTCAAGTAGGCACACGTCAAAAGTGACGGATGGCGATGAAAAGGAGAGATCTCCATTATATCTCTAAAATTGGTCGAATACCCCCCCTGATCACTCTTTGAAAATGTTAAATGTTGTTGAATGTTATTCTACGACTTATATGTAGGTACTTTTTGATATTATGTTATACTTACCCCATGTGGGATACTTATTCCAACAGATCTTATCAAGGTAAATCCTAGCTTTTATGTAGGTTACGTACTTTTATCTCTCCGCCTCTGTATGCATATTATTCGATTGATAAAACACATTTTTTAGAAAAGGCATTCAATGTTTTTGGTCATAATTAGGTATTAAAGTCCGGTTATTAATGCGAGCCATTTTGCTATAATTGGCCGGTTTTACAAGTTACAAGTAGCACATAAAATTTAATATAAATTAATACTATAGACACTTAAGCATTTCATGCAAATGATAGCGTGTTTTGAATATGCGAATGTAAATTAAAACATTAATCGCTCGGACATGCTGGTCAGACAGTGACAACTTAAATATACACGATAGATCAATTCGATGTTTCTGAGCCAATTAACACCTGTTTTTCGTAATTTAGCGCCAACGGCACTATCAATTAATACCAGTATTAATAAATGGAAATGTGGCTGTTTTATGTGAGAGGAGAAACGGCCTGACTCCTCGACTATCTGTTCTTCACTTCACGTAGTGAGTCACAGAGCACCAACTTGGGTTGGGCCATCATTTTAGGGATGTCTGGTGACTTCTTCTCTTCTTCCTCCTATGACAGCAGGAGCCAGTGCATTTGGGGCCATCTTCTTCTTGCCACCGTGAGCGGTTAGTGATGACGTCACTATTGACTAGTAAATTAATACAGTCTGACCAATAAGAGTAGAAATTAAAAAGTGGCAATACTGTAGTGCCGTCCCCGTTTTCTTATATTGATTAGAAAGGGACGACACTACAGTATTCTACTCTTTTTGGTCGGACTGTATACTTACTTCAAAACGGCAAGGACAATTGGTCGAAAAATTTAATATGAATAAAACTTTTTCTAGGTATCATATTGTCGCATCGTAAATTAATATAGGTCGTATACCTAACAACCAGGTATATCCTATTTGCGTCATATTAGTCACAAACCAATAAAATACAGTCCCCCGACGTTTTTAGTGTTTCTACGAAGATCAAGAGAGAGAACCCGCCTATAAAACGCGTTCGGTGATTGTCGCGACCAGTAACGCCTCCAAGCGTCTAGTTACCCTATAAGTCAAAACCGTGAGGCATTATAGCGCTAACGCCGAGGCATATCAATAAACGCTATTAGCGTCGATCCGCGGCGCGAGAATTAAGATAAACGGAGTGACAGAGTAATGACGGTGCGCCGGCAAGCGAGGACGTATTCTGGCAGGATTGGTGTACCTACAGCTGCAGGATAGCTGCAGGATAATAGAAACCCTTAACTTCTTTTAAGCGCGATATGAAGAAAACGGAGTGAGGGAAGAATGACGGTGCGCCGGCAAGCGAGGACGTATTCTGGCAGGACCGGTGTACACCTGCAGGATAGCTGCAGTATCATAGCAACCCTTATCTACTTTTAAGCGCGAGATAAAGAGAAACGGAGTGAGGGAAGAATGACGGTGCGCCGGCAAGCGAGGCCGTATTCTGGCAGGATCGGTGTACACCTGCAGGATAGCTGCAGTATCATAGCAACCCTTATCTACTTTTAAGCGCGAGATAAAGAGAAACGGAGTGAGGGAAGAATGACGGTGCGCCGGCAAGCGAGGACGTATTCTGGCAGGATCGGTGTACAGCTGCAGGATAGCTGCAGCATCATAGAAACCCTTTATGTTCTTTTAAGCGCGAGATTTAAATCTGAGGAATCTGAGGAATAATCCATTGTACACAGCTGCGTTCCGGTCCGCTTCAGTGGACATGCAACCCTAGAGAGTGCACTAAACATACCACACCTGAAAGCCAGCATTAAGGCGGATATGACGAAAACATATGAGAACATACATAATAGCAGGCCTGTTTTTAGAATGACTTCTCGACTCTACGATACCTTTTTACTGGATTTATCCAATTTCGATAAAGGACACATTCCCAGAATAAGGACGGCGATACAGTTAGAGAGCGCAAATAAGCTGCAATAAACATACCGTGCGAGGAGGCCGGCGTTATGGCGGACACGGCGGAGGCCAAATGAGGCCTATTACTGCAGCAGGTGGAGACTTTTAACGTGGCTAAAACTGTTTAGAATCCCTTCTACAGAGTTGCGAATAAGGATGATAAAGAATCCACCCCTTTGATGGTACACGTTGGCAATGTGACTAACTCAATGTGCCATCTTCTAACAATCTTACATAAATCGACATAGTCCCAAACTAAGCAAATCTTGTACCATGGGTACTAGATGACGTTATACATAATTATAAATAGTAGTAGTAAGCCTTTTGTACGATAGGGTAGCCTGGTCTCTAAGAGCACGTTCCGATAAGAGTGCGCAACGTCAAAAACCGTGACGTCGTCGTTTACGATACTCGGCTAACTTCAATCGCATTTCGATGTCAACTGTGGTAAGGAATGCTGTGCGAAAAAAAAATCAAAGCCGGATGATAACGCAAAAATTACGTTACTTTAAAGATTTTTATTTAAAATTCTTAAAGTTTTTTATCATTTTCAAAGTATTTTTGACACGAACCTGCAATTATTTTGTATTAACGAAGTGAAGTGTTGTGTTTTCAAATACTAAACCTAATGCACGCGGCGAGCGTAATTCCGGTCAATGCTAAGAGATGGCGTTGTTCTCCGCTCATTTTCGATTTGGCTGGTGTGTGCACGAGTATTACGCAGTACGTGGCAGTACGTACATTGTAAGAGGACGCGCGCGTACTCATACACGAAATTATTTTGAAGTTGGTTTTATTGAGTTTTTTATTTTATTTTAAACATATGATGAACTACAAATATAATATATAATGTGCGAAGTAGCTATTCCTTTTGTACACATTAATGTAATTGTAATTTCCGACCCGCGTACTCTTAACGACGTAGACGCGTACTCTTACTCAATAGGACTTGTAAGAGGACGCATTTCCCATTTCTCACTATTATTGTTTTTTTGAGAGGTATAACATTATTTTGTTATTTTTTGTGTTACTTTATAGAAGATGATTAAATTGTAGACGTAATAAATGACTTCTTGATTTCATAGACATCATTATTATTTTTTTAGAATATTTTGCACTTTAAGTGCGTGCTCGTAGACACCCTAAGTTTCCTTTTGTGTAATAAAGATTAAATAAATAAAATAGATAACATCCATGAACCAGAAACAAATATTAGTCGAGTAAAAAGTAATCTATCCATCTATGTTTACCTCTATTATTGTAATGATAAGTGTTATCTCTATAATTTGTATTTATTTCTTCCTGAGGTGTGCAATAAAGACTATTCTATTCTAATATTCTATTCTATCATTTCTATCACCATCTTTGGATGTCCAGCCATCCTTTTTCTTTTGCCTCGCCTGCATTTTCCGATTACACGGGGTCAGCTTTTTTAACCATGGCGCTGTTGATGTCCACCTGTGCCTGTATTCTGTATCGAAATTGGTTAAAATAGCTGTTTCGTCGTGATGAGCGGACTAAGACAATAACAACAGAGGGGGCTCTGGCTGATCCCTCTCCAAAGAAAACTGATTTTCAATACTAAATCAAGAGCTTTATAATATCATTTATATCTATATCACTTATTGGAATTCTAAAGATTAGGCATTAACCATTTATTTAGTCAATAACAACTAAAGTAATTAGAAGATTTAGGTACTAGGATATTTCCAAAAATTTAGATTGACTACATAAACCGCTTTTATTACTTAAGACGACTTCTTGGTGCTTTCTGACGGTATCTTTTATAAAAACATTGCTTAAACTTCCCTTTAGAAAAAGAAAATAAAGAAAATAGTTTCTAGACAAATTAATCTGTCAGAAATGATAAAGTAGGCCAAATTAATTATTGTTACGAAATATCAACTAAATTTACTTCTCTCTTCCTCTCCTCCCCCCACATTCATCGATACGCTATTTTGAAAATTAAAAAAAAACTGAATTGATCAATGAAAAATCATGTTATTAAAGGAGGTTCCAACAGCTTTGTTTAATTGTAAAACACTCTTAACCAATAAAGTATTTTGATTTTGATTTTTGATTAACGAACCTACTCATAAAGTTTCACGAAAATGACTTGAAAAATACGACGTCAAGGCGAGATCGGCCGGAAATTTGGAGAAACGGACATTCGAACATCCAAACATCCTCACCCTCAAGAATTTTAGGCCAAGTTGAAACGGAAAGGCTTCGCTCGGTCGGTTAATCAGATATTACCCGCGAACAAACCCGCGGGAAGCCACACTATCCCGTCCCATTATTAATGACCAAACATCCTCAAATCCAAATTACAAGTAATTATAACACCAAACGGCGAATCAGAAATCAGAACTAATTAATCTACCATAAATTTCTCAAAAAGTCTTAACTTGTGTGGATTTCCTAGCGATATAAGTCGTTTTGTAAAAGTGGGGTGAAATAGATAATTAAGACCCTTTGGCTCTAATTACGTATCTGCAATTACGTCCGATACATAGCATGGTGAAGGCGTCAATCCCGCCCTCTATGCCTCGTTTGATGGGCGAGTTGCTCGCCTGGTTTACTTGATTAGATCACTGGACGAGACTAAGTGAGCGAGTAGAGAAACTTAGAGTCTTTTTAAGTCCCCCTTTACCGTGTAAGTCTTCTAACCTCTAACCGAACAAAAAAGAGGGGTGTTCTAAGTTTAACATATATCTTTGTATCTGTGTGTCTGTCTGTGACAATCTCCGAAACAGACGAACCGATTAGAATGCGGTTTTTATCGAAAGCCTTATCTGTCGAGATTGTTTAGAACTACGTTTGGTGAGAATAACCGCAGCCGTTTCTAAGATATTCGCCTTTTATTGATGGCAGGTTCTCTTATAGTAAGTAATAAACTAATAAAGTATTATAAGGAATTAGCTCTCGGGCGTGACTGGACGGCATGTTTGATCAAACGAATCACGGCGGAGTATATAATTACGAGCAGCGCTCTCGGTATAATTAAAACATAGTTAGAGGCGACTGCGGATTGATGCTCTAATAGAAATGTACACGCCGGCCGTGATTGATGAGGAGCTGGGCTCTTTGTTAACCGACTTTGGAGAAAGAGGTTCCATTTATGTTTTAGTATTACTAATTTTATAGGTATATTATTTTATTATTAATAATTTACCTTTGTGTCAACATTTGTGCCAGAATCGATAAAAATATTCTACATATAAAAGCGTAAAGGGCGTTATAGTAGCGTAGAGTTATGGAATCAAAGATTTTATTCGTTAGATGTAATAGCTCAGTTGGGAGAGCCCTACGCCGTGCCGGAAACGTAGGGTCGCAGGTTCGAGTCCTGCTTACGTTATAGTGAATCACATTGCATTTTTCTTTGTGTCTAAAAACAGAATCGATAACAGGATTCTATGAAAACAGATTAAGTTATAGGGTTACTCGTGTTAATTAAGCACACTAGAAATTAGGGACCACTTTTACTGTAACTTCCTAAACTGACCCCACAGGAAACAGAACCCGGGACCATTAGCGCCGGAAGCGGGCCATCACCAACTACGCCATCCAAACACTCCAGTCATCGAGGCCGTATCATCCCTTACACCCGTTTTGGCACACTCTGCTTAATTATGAGGGGGGGGGGGGGGGGAACGATACACTTAAAAAATCTATAGGGGGCCTATGATGGTTGCTTTTATTACGCGACAAATAAGTGGCAGCATCTGTCTCGTTTTGTCAAAATGCGAGTGTGAGTGACAGACGCTTTATCACTTATTAATCACGTGATAAACGCAACCATCAGACTCCAGAACTATCTGAGGCAGAGGCATTAAAAATGTAATCACACTATAATATTATAAAGTTTAAAGTGTGTTTATGTCTTTGTTTTGTTACTTCTTCACGCATTTTAATCAATTTTGGTATGAAGCTAGTTGACATCCTGCATTAACACATAGGCTTCTTTTTATCCCGAAAAATGTAGTGTTCCCGTGGAATACGCGGGCAACACCGCGGGGCGCAGCTAATTTCGAAATAATGCACATGATAAAATTTGTACCGCCTAAATTTTTTGTCCGCTCGCCTCCTACGATGGTTGAAACTGTAAGTAGATACTGAGATTAAATTTTCCGTTCGCTAGCTCAAAAACAGCGATCTTTTTTTGAAATTTGACAAATTTTAGAAAATGACAAAAAGTTACCAAACCATTTTAGCAATTGAAATTGCACTTTGAAGTCGTCCGGTAGATGCACCTTTTGACATACCTATGGCACATCCGCGTACCTCTCCGCTGTCCGTCCGTATGTCTGTCTTTCTGTCACCAGGCTGTATCTCATGAACCGTGATTGCTGAATGATTAGTTGAGATTTTCACAGTTAGTCAAAATATGTTAGTATGAAAACAGCGACGGATTAGTCACTCAGCAAGAGTAGTACATGCTACGGGACCCGCGCACCTATGCTTCCTGACCGTAAAGACGCCTGTCAAGTGCGAGTTGGAGTCGCGCACCAAGGGTTCCATGCAAACTGCCTGCCTACTGAGCCGGCGGTCCCGGGTTCGAATCCCGGCCAGGGCAAATATTTGTGTGATGAACTCGAATATTTGTGCTTGGGTCATGGTTGTTTTATGTATTTAAGTATATATTTATCTATATAAGTACGCCGTCTAGTACCCATAACACAAGCCTTCTTGAGCTTAATTTGGGACTAAATAGATCGATTTGTGTGACGTTGTCCGATATTTATTTATAAACTGTAAAAACACTGAATATTGGTCTAAAGAAAAGAAAAACCCTCAATAAATATACTTTTTGGGATTACTAACTTACTTGCAGCAATAGTTTACTTACGGCAAATATAAGTTTATCCCGCAATCCGTTTATCTTTTCGTTTGATCAATATACAGCGCCCTCATTGTTTGTTTTGTACGGACATGTACCAACTTAAAAAACTTTAGTTAATACCGTACATTTGTAACTGATTTGTAATGTCGATCTGTCATATGTCGCATATTTAACATTTCGTAGGATTTACCTGTCGTTCAATAGAGATGTCGCACAATCGTTCATCGCACATTCGGGGTCGCACATCCGTAGTAAAGCCTACCATAAACCTGTAAACCACGCGCCCAAATTTGCTACAGGCCCCGCGCTGCTGGCTTAATCCAGCAGTGTATGAAAATATTGATTCAGTATTCAGGGTTACCTATCTGAAACACTCATTTTTATTTCCCGTCTGTAACATTTCGCCAAATTTTTATTTGTCCGAAAGATTTTTTTTCCAAAACTGTTAACTTTCAGAATAATTATAAAACAAACCTAACCTAACCTAATGAGTTTATTAAAACGATGTTTATAAAATCCTGAAAATATTACGGGTTTCAGGAAAAAAATATTTTCGTACAAATGACAATTTGGCGAAACCTTAGGGCCAAATCACATTACAAGACACGACATCGCATCGTCGTACGACGCTTCATCGTGCCACGATGCGACGTCATGTCGTGACTCGTGGAAATGCATAAATCCAAAATGAACTTTATCTTAATGTGACAAAATGCAAAATTAAAATTCATTTTACAATCTCACGACGTCGCATCGTGGCACGATGTCGCGTCGTACGACGATGCGATGTCGTCTCTTGTAATTGTGTTTAGGCCCTTAGTGATGGGAAATACCTAGTGTTTCGGACTTGAGATAGGATACCAGTATATACTGCTGAGATTCCCTCAAGTACTTTTAGGGCAGTTAACGAAGTTGTAACACTTATAACAGCGTTGTAAGTCTAACAGTTAATTACGAAGCTCAGTCGCCGGCGGCGCGAGATGCGTTTATAATTACTTGACGCCTGCCGCACTACCGTGTCATTAGGCGTGTAACTATTGTTGATACCCTCGTACATGCGTAACATATGTTTAGCTAAGTTGGTTGTACATAATTACATATATATATATATATATATATATATATATATATATATATATATATATATATATATGTAATATTTATATTACGACGGTGGGAAACAACCATGCGGCGCGCCTGATGTTAAGCAGTTAACGCCGCCTACGGACGCTTGCGATGCCAGGAGCATCACACGCGCGTTGCCGACCCTTTAAGAGCCGATTTGCTTCTCTTGAAAACCGCATGCTGCCCCGAGGAAATTCCTCTGGAACCGCACAGTTCTCGTCCATTCAGGCTCCAGTGGTGTGAGGATGAACACCCTGCCCATGGCGAGCAGTGCGACCATATATAACCAATAAAACTGCGGGGCAATTCTAAAGTTCGGAATCCAAGAACCCATGGTGCCATTTATTAATAAACGACAAAACGTTCAAAATCGAACTTCAGAGTAACTCCTCTGACTCTGATAAGTGTCTTGGGTTAGAATACTGAGGGTCAAATATTTGTTTGATAGCACCAATGCTTTGTTCTTGAGTCATTAATGTTTTCTATATAGTTTAGTCACATCTACTTTATCTATTCTCGGTTCGTAAAATGTATAAATAGGTACTTTCGGAACTAATTGTTTTTTAATCTATTTAACAAAGTTCGCGAAAGTTGCATCAGATGACGTATTCGTATGAAAAGTTGATTACCGCAATCGCAAAGCAATTGCTTGAAAATAAAAAATAAAACTACCGTTAACTGTGACTAATGATACAAGTCTCTCAAATTACATTTCGACTTCACAGCGAGCCCGCAAATCAGCAAACTAACCTTAAAAAAACAATAAGGTGAATCTGAATAACATTATTAACATACACGCAACCAAAATTTAAATAATACCACTACATACTAACCACGTCAAACCAAAATGGCCGTCGTTTTATCCGGCAATTGTCATCAGTTACAAGTTAAGAAAGTCACAACACTGGCTGTCAAATCAATTTCATTCACGCGACCAGGTCATTAAAGTTGAATTAAAGAGGTATCTGTGGTTCGTGAGAACGCCGCTCATTCGTTCTTAGTTCAGTCATTCGTTCGCTCACGATTTGTTAAATAGGGTTAATAAAAATTTGTCAGTGCCGAGACGATGGTTTGAGCGGGATTCTTGTAATTTTCACACATTTGTAGAGTTTAATGATTTTAATAAATAGCGTGCAATGCTTGGTTTGATGGTCTATACGTAGTTTGTTTAATGAGCTGGGAGATTAGAATACGCAGGCAAATGTACTGTCTCTAATCTATCATTATGGCACGATTATGAAGACGTATCTACCTTCAGTCTAGGCTCTAAATTCGTGCAGTTATCGTCATTTTTATGTAAACAGCAATCATTAATGCAGAGGCAACAGGTAGGGAACCATTATTTGTATGTCTTGTCTTGTTGTATTTTTCGTCTTAGTATATATCTAATTAATCATGTTTAATCATGATATGATTTGAATCGCAAGTTTATTCTCTTTCAGAGATCAATCAAGGAAGTCCATGCAATGTCCGTGCCTGGCTGGTTTCACTGGTCTGGTATATGCGAAGGAGAAATCCGCTTCACCTCAATATGGCATCAACAGAAACAATCCCGCCTGTCACCAAATCATGGCACACCTAGTCGATCGATGACGTTCCCATATCAATCCAGTGCTGACAGCCCTAATGGCGGCCATCATTCGCTGTCGCTGAAAATGGCCTTTCCATTCATCCCGCCGTTTCGACTGTAATGAGTCATTGAGACGTCTCGTTCAATGAAGACTGGGATTCTAACACGGGTGCAGTCACGATCAATGAGATGAAAGAAATAGAAATAATGGTGTAGTCCCGACAGACTAAGGGCACAGGGAAAGTTTCACTTTATGTGAGAAATTAATTTTCGTTTCAAATGTGGTCGACTATCTTTAGCCACCAAAATATGACAACCGATTTCTCGCTTAGCGCTATTGCTTAACACAATATTGTATGAAATCGCACAATTCGAAATTCAAATGCTTAAAAACCCAGTTAAGTGTCACCAGCGTATTTAACTTAAACAATGTACTACTAGGTAAGTATAGTTACTTACGGTTTCCCTATATGTCGATAGTAGGTATGAATGAATGAAATTATTTATTTAATAGATAAAGTATTAGTGAAAGTGTCTTTAGTTATAACGTCTTTTAGCAAGTTCCATGCCGTGTCAGCCCGGCTGTGATTGGACATGAAATCAGAAAATATCTGGAAAATTCTTTTTCGCTCTTCAACTGCCACAGTCTCATGTTAGGATTAAAACTCAAATGATTTAGGTTGCTTTTCAACCAGATCAGGCTAACCCCTATGCTTTATAAAAAAATCCTTGGTTGGAAATATATATTTTTTTTTACATTATTAAGCCGAATCACATGTAGACAACTTTTTCTTGGCATGTCAACGCAATTTTTGCATTCTTTTGGATGCTAAGTACCTAATACATATCATAAAAGGAATCTGTCAATCGACAATTTAATCTATCCGCATATCAGCCATTTAATGACATCCTAAGTCAATTTATCAGCAATAAAGCGGCGAACAAAACAGCGCTAATGCATTAGTCGAGTACTTGCGCAGAGTCAACACAACTTCGCTATCACACGATCAAACGCGGCTTCATGCCATTAACTATTTTGTATTCAACTACAAACAAACGCCAATAAAATACCTAAATCGAGGAGTGGTAAAGCCTGACCAGAAATATATGAGGGTGCGCCATATTGCGGATTTTCACTGCAACTAATTTCTTACATGATTTTATGATGGTTTGTCAACAATGTCAATATCATTCGTGATGGTTTCTTTAAAAGAAAAATATTTTAAATTATCCAAAGAAAATGCCGAAAACCATTCACAGTCGTGAACGTAAGATTATAAATAAAGTGTACACGTGTTTAGTACTACACGAAAAACAGTCAAGAAAAGAGTGCATTCGACTAAAGATATTACGAGGTTAAAATAGTGGAACTGACAGGTATTTCAACTAATGTCAGTATAGTTGGTTGCGATTGGTGGCAAAACTGTTGCCATATAAATCTTATAAATTGCGCCCTCTTGACAATCCTCATATATTTCTGGTCAGGCTTTACCTACGGTATTTTTTTATTATATCCTCGTCCTGCCCAAGCATTTTTAGACAGTCATCCCGTTTTTGCCCAATGTTCTCAATTAAGTACATTCTAATTTATATGGGTTCTGCCCAACACATTTTTTAATGAAATTGTGGTGCTAAAGGTAAGCCAGATTTTTTAAACTATTTTTAGGTTATAATGGGTATGTATTTGATAGACTGAGCCAGTTTAGGAGTCAATATCTTTTGTTCTTTTTTAAGAACATTGGGCAGAATTGCCTGCGTAGTATATAATTTTTTTGTCATTTATTAAGAACGTTGGGCATAAAAATCTTTATTATAACGTACTTTTTAAGTAGCAGTTGTGAGATAATAAATAAAACAGGTTTACATTTTATAGTAATTAAGTATTTTGATAGTAAAAAAAGAGTCGAGATTAATGAAAATACCAACTGACGACTTGTTAATAGCATCTAAAGGGCATAATTTCTAAAAAGACATTATATAAAGTCCCTATTATAACAACAAAACTTAAAACTCAACGACACAGGGGTTAGTTGAGCTTGGAGTCCTGTGCCTTCACTGCATCTAGCATCGCTTTGTCCACTACGTATCCCCACGTCGACCACCACGTCTACGACCGCGTCCACCACTGCCACGTCTACCTGCCTCATAGATTGAACTCGGCAAAAATGGTATAGGTACTTCATCAGTCTCAGCTGCTGTATCCGTGCTGGTCTCACTGGGGTTTATCGCGGAACGACGCGGCAGAGCATAATGTGTATCTTCTTCACCGTTGTTCGTGATCTTCATCATCTTTAATTGCTATTGGCATAAAATTTCCGAAATCTGACTCAATACACCTTCAATCCCTCGACTCGATCAATCAGTAATATAACAAAAAACAGTAGTCAGTTCTGCCCAATGTTCTCAATAAATCACACATTTCGAAAAATGGACTTGAAAAATCAAAAATAACTTAAATTACAAAAATATACTTTTCATTATAAACTAGAACTATTCGGACATAAATTAATATGGTATTTATTAAAAACATATGCACGATTACTAAGATAAATGTGGCTTAAACATACCTCCTTAGCGAAGATGCGGCATCCTGGATGCTTGGCGTGACACTGATCGTGGAGTTCAAGGAACTTCCATGCAAGGCCTTGACAAAGTATTGGCCAATACTCTAACCAATCAGAAACAAGCAAATAAAACCGCAAATCATGAAAATTTTAGACGCTAGGCGCCAAATTTGAATATGTGATTAATTGAGAACGTTGGGCAGAATCCTGAAGTATAAATAAAAAACCTCGGGCAGGAACCACTAAATCCAATGTGTTCTTTATTGAGAACACTGGGCAGGACGAGGATATTATTGAAAACTTTATATCTATAATAACTTTTTATTTTTCATTGAAAGGGAGCCTGAGCGACCACATCGCCCTGTAAAGTCAATTTACAAACAATATACATAAAGGAAAACAAATAAATCACTAATTGGGAGCAACTAACGCTAAATCGGCCAGATAGCATTTCAGCTTCATCCGATATAGGCGAAGCCAAAATTCTGTTCACAAGGCTAACTTCAAAGGAATTATTATTGAAATGTTTGGTTCTCACCGAATCGTTCTGGACACACTCCGTCAGTATATGTAGAGCATCTTCAACCACTCCACAATCATCACACAATGGCGAAGGAACTTAATTCATCCAAAATGAAAACAATTTAAATGGAAAAGACCAGATCACAACCTGAGAGCAGTTTTAAGCTTATTATAATAAATAAATAAATATCGGACAACCTCACACAAATCGATCCAGTCCCAAATTAAGCTCAAGAAGGCTTGTGTTATGGGTACTAGACGACGACATACGTACTTATATAGATAAATATATACTTAAATACATAGAACAACCATGGCCCAAGCACAAATATTTGAGTTCATCACACAAATATTTGCCCCGGCCGGGATTCGAACCCGGAACCGCCGGCTCAGTAGGCAGGTATCTACAAACCGAGCCAAACGCGTCGTCAAAGTATTTCTACTAAATCTATAAAACAAATACAAATACTCTTTATTTCACACCTCCAACATCAAAGAATATACAACACAACATGAGATACATTCAAATAACAGGCAGAGGTAAATAACAGGCGGTTTTATTGCTAAATAGCGATCTCTTCCAGACAACCTTTAGGTAGCGAAGTAGTTGAAAATTAATGTTTGAAATTAGTAGGTGGTGCATAATAATAATAGGACTAAAAGAACGAATACCATGAAAGACAAAAGTAATAAACATACATAAATAAAAATATACAGATATACCTACTTACATAAATACTTAGACATGATAAATAAATATAATAAAACTTACACAACATTCTGAACATTCCGTCTAATAACTGTGTCATTGGAATCTATCAATTAATAGGCCATTATTGAGGGATAGTAGTCATATTTTTTTTATAGTTTTTGCAATATTAGGTTAGGTCAGGTTTGTTTTATAACAATCTCAAATGGTTTACGGTTGCAAAGTAAAATGCTTTCTACGAAATGATTTTTCGGTGAAATTAAACATCTCTCAGTTTTAATTCCGTGGAAATCTGACGCTTCATGGTATTACCAGACAAAAATAAACTCCTTGTGCATGTGGTAAGATTTTCCAAATAAATAAAAAGTAGAACTTGGCTTCTGTATTTTATAAATGTTAAATTACAATACCTGTAATATATCATCTATTACAACATAACCCGCAAAATTTCTAGTGTTGCTTTGCCGGCTTTCTTGGCTTCACTCCACAGCACTGCTGATCTCGCAGGTAAAATCCTAAAAGCCACAACGGCTACAAACTGCGAGATTGAATGCCTGGGAAGCTGGACCGAACCCAAATTTACCTTCTAAACCGAAGAGTCAAAGGGCCTGGGACACCATAGCCTCCGTCACCACCACCAATTCATTAATTGCCGCATCTTCAGGAAAAGACCGGGCACGACTACTCGCAGTGTCAAGACCTGAGGCCGGACAATGGCTCCATGCCTACCCTTCACCCACCACTAGCACATTCATTGACCCCTGCACGCTTCGCATTGCTGTCGGTCTCCGGGTTGGGGCTGATGTGTGTGTAGAACACAGCTGCGCCTCTTGTGGGGCCCCAGTAGATCGACTTGGCCACCACGGACTCTCCTGCTCCTCGGGCGCCGGCCGTCTCTCCCGTCATGCTGCGCTCAACGACATCCTCAGAAGAGCGCTCGTCAGCGCCGACGTTCCCGCAGCACTGGAGCCCCAGATCATGCGGGACGATGGCATGCGCCCTGACGGGATGTCGTTGATCCCTTGGAGAATGGGCCGCGCGCTGGTGTGGGACGCCACCTGCGCAGATACGCTGGCGGCGTCCTACCTCTCAGCAACTATCAAAGCGGCCGGAGCGGCGGCTGACGCCCGGGAGAATTTTAAATGCAATAAATATAAGTGTCTCGGCGCCCAGTACGAGTTTATCCCATTTGGCGTCGAGACACTAGGTCCGTGGGGTAGGGCTGCGCGTGGGCTCCACAAAGCGCTAAGCAAACGCCTAAGAGAGGCAACGGGTGAACCTCGTGCAGGCAGTTTTCTCGCGCAAAGAATTGCCATCGCAATACAGCGCGGGAATGCTGCCTGTGTGATGGGCACGCTGCCAAAAGGACCTTGTTTTTATAATACTTTATAATAGTTTTAGCCACCTTTTAGTATAAGTTTATTTGTTTTTTTAATGTTTTCTTGTAAATAAACAATCTTGCCCCATCCCACATAGAAAGCATAACTTTAAATTGCATAGTATGGACACAATAAATTACAATGTTTTTTCTGGGGAAAAAAAAATGTTGCTGGTAACAATCTGATGAGTTTCATGTATTATAAACCATTGGTTCAAAATTATAAGTTTATATTCTTGATTATTAGTAAATTATTTTTTATATTGGCAGAGAGTGACAACAGTAGCTCTGATGACACAGATTCTGAAAATGAATAAAGTATGTTTATAAGTCTTGTTTTACTTATTACCCATAGGAGAAATCCACTCCAATTTACTTACTGTAAAATTATTTTTTCCAATCTTATTGAAAAAGTGATTTACTATTTAGTGTAGGCACTACCAAATAGTTTTTTATTGGTCAAATACTTAGCAATGCACCTTTTCACCTTTCGGATTTTTATTTCATAAGAAAATTATAGCCCTCCTACTTGTTCTTTCATTATGGACGATGTTAATAGTTTGTGGATTTACTTACATATATCACTCAACGTAAAGCTTTACTTATTACTTATTTTGTAGCTTTAGATACCTATCGTAGAATATTTAATTCCCTGAAACTAATTTCAATGCAATCCATAATACAAAATTATTAAAACAGCGCATTTTAAAATATAGCTTGTATAAAAAATGTTTCTTACCTCTGAAACGTCAAATTATGACAGATGTCCGAATTCCACGGAATTAAAAATCAGAGGCGAGGAGATTTTTAGGCGACAAATAATTCTAGGAGTCAATATAGACTCCATTATCCAAGATTAATGTGCGTCCGTAAACTAGGCTCCTCTTCAAAGAATTACTTTTTTGTTCACTGCCCTAACTATTTTATTAGTCCGTCTAATTGAATTTGGCTTTATTAAACTTTCTAGCCGTAACCTTCTGGTCGCAAAAAGCGATATACTTACACAAGTTTCACACAACAAACAACAGACAACAGACGTGGAATTGTTTGCCAGCTTCAATGTTTCAGATAACTCGGGTATAATTATGTACTATGGGCTGCATAATTGCAAGGTATCTTCCGATTGCCTTCTGTGATAACTAACAGGTGTGCTATAAAGGTAGTGCATGAGTTGAAAAATATAAATGCTTAAAAACCTGATAATTTTTAATGTCAACTACTAACACAATATTACCGCATTATCCTGCTTTACCGCATTAAGTTCTATGTACTTAGTCAAAGTACCATTATCACTTTTAAAAGTTCTGACAGTTCCAAGTATTTATAATACGACAAAGAATTTCACTAGAGGGGTTTTACTACCAGCATACGTAAAGATTATCCGAGGCGACAACTTCATAAATAAAAAGCTTACGCGTGTCTTTGAGCTTTATTTAACTAGCAGAGAAACATCGGATACCTACTAGCTCTTTAGCATTTGAAATAAGATTTCACATTATGTTAAATACTTAAGTAAATACACTTTATAAATCCATCGTAAAATGTATAACGTTTTATAGAATAGAAAGAAGACGCCTTTGAATGAAAAAAACTGTAAAAGGAAACGTACTGATTGATTTTAACGCGGCAATGTCCGATGGTTAATTTGAAATTCGAACGCGGCCACTTTCAAATTGCCGCCATTATGGTTATCGAGCTCATTGGCCACTGGCATTAACTGAAACTAATTTTAAATTTTAATGCTCCCCCATTTAAATTTGTTAATTTAGTTTTTATTATTGAAACACTAACATCAATTTATAACTCACAATCTGGAAATGAGCAGGTCTTTATCCAATTAACGTTGCCCGTAAATTTTTCATCTTGACGTTTATAAATAAAACTATTAATAAAAGCAAATTAATAATTTATGAATAAAGCATTCGAGCCACACGTTGCCCAATAAATTAAATAAATCGTGTAATCGTACATACATTTCGAGGTTATTCGCGGCAAATAACGTTTTATGTCAATGGCGCTTATGTTATTTTTGTCCCTCGCTTTTCTGTTTGCGAATAACAAAACGTAAAGAAGATCACAAGTGCCGTTTTTGATAAGGTCCTTTTTCCAGGGAACTGCTATAGCTATTCAGATAACTTAATAAGAGCTGGTTAAACAATAACTAAGTGCTAAATTGCGCTTTATCACGGTAATTAATGGGGTCTGATAATAACGGTGATAATGACTACTTTGCATTTATACGTGATAGCGGCCATCAATTTGCCTCGAGTGGATTGCGTTGCGATATCACATTAAATATTCGTAAAAAAGGCAAACAATTTTTTTTTAAATATTATGTATTATGTGTTAAGTCTGAAAAGACTTGATTGAAAATAAAAATACGTTCAAATAAAATGGGTTACCTATCTGAAACACTAATTTATGTCCATCTGTAACGTTTCGCCAAATTTTCATTTGTCCGAAAGCCATATTTACCAGAACTGTATTTTTTTCTAAATTATTATAAAAAAAGTGTGTGTGTCAGCTTCGACGCACGACTGGAGTTTACTCTTCAGGCCAGGCGCGCACCACTTTTTTGTCGCAGAAATAAGCGTACTTATGGGTTTATGAAAATCGTGGTGCGCGCACTCTCATTTAAACCCATATCTTGCATTTATGCGACAAAATTATCGTGCGACAAAAATCTTGTTGCGCGCCTGGCCTTAAGAACGTTTAAGGGACAATCATACACAAATCGACCTAGTCCCAAACTAAGCAAAGCTTGTACTATGGGTACTAGACGACGATATTCATAATATATAAATACATATATAGATAACATCCATGACCCAAGAACAAATATTTTGCACAAATATTTGCCCCGGCCGGGATTCGAACCCGGGACCGCCGACTCAGTAGGCAGGTGTCTACCAACCGAGCCAAACGCGTCGTCAAATAAAATATATAATAAAATATATACTCAATACTCAATACTTTTATTGCACATAATGATTATACAGGTGAAAGTAAATAGTTTAAGTATCACATTATGTACCCTGTTGGACGCTGCAAACAAGTCTCGTTCTTGTTTGCAGCGCCCAACAGGGTACATAGGTAGGCACACTTTTTGTGCAACCTGAATTCGAGCGCTGCGAGGAATTCGTTTGACCACTGGAATTTAATGTTTAAGCTCACTGATTTTTTCAGAAAAAGGCCTGATCTGACTTGGTTGTGAATTGTTTGCCTGTAAAGAGGCAGGTGGCGACGTAATTGCGCCAGCACGAATGCCATGGGTTCTTCTGATGTGTATATTAAGTCCTTTCTGACCTTTAAAGAAACGAATCTGGGGGCAATGTGGGCACTGTACGGAATTCTCCAGCGACAGCGACACAGACCTGGAAGCGACATTCTGAGAGGAGCCCGTGCTATTAGGATTCATCAAGTAAACTATTTATTTATTATTATTTATTTATTTATTTATTAACCAACTTACACTAACAGATAAACCAAACATGTAAGTTATAGGTTATGTTTACAATTTAAAATCTTACCTAAATTATCCTAAATCTAAACTCTAATTATTGCAATCATATCATCAACATCTCAATATATTTTACACATAGGTATTTCGCATCGCGCCGTTATCGCACAGTGGTGGGAGCAACGATGGACTCTAGATATCTTGTCGCTGTGGCCAAGAACCTCGGTTCCGATTGCGAAAACAAGTCCAGCGTGGTGTCGTAGAGCAGTATATTGTTAATGTGGGTTAGTGCCACGTACAAGGGGCTAGTGACGAGGGTCACTGTGCTGGTACTGGGGACCAAAAATAGCGGACGAGGGCGTGGACGCAGTGTACTTCTACTAGGGGGTGGTATCCTAAATGAAACATATTGCAGAAGTGACGGATTTGTGAGCTGCCCCCGTATCAGTCTAAAAAAGTATTTTACCACAGCAAGCTGCCTCCGCGTTTCAAGGCTTTGGTAATTGACCATGCCCAACACAAATAAAGTTGGGTATAACAAGGGATAATAGCCATATACTTTATAGTAGAGATAACGAACAAAAGACTTCTGAATTTTTTCCATTAAAAGAATGTATTTCTTCTCGTGGGGATTCCAGGTGATGCAGTTACTCTCTAGCAAACTCCTTACATACGCGTTGTACAATAATGCAATGACCTGATAATTATTAAAAAATTTGGACTGCCGTATTACGAAACCAAGAGCTTTTCGCGATTTGTTGCAAATTTGAACAATATGTTCTTTAAAACTTAGTTGCGTATCGAAACACGCACCGAGATCTCGCATGGTTGTAACATTACGTAAACTCACGCCATTTAAAGTGTACGACGGATCTGGGGCCTGAGTCGATTTTGAATAAGACATTATCGCACATTTACCAACATTCAACTGTAAGCTATTACTATTAAAAAACGCAATAGATAAAAACTTACGGCTACGATAACAAATAAAGTATTTAAAAAAACCGCTCCAAGTTTCGGCATACAAATTGCCCCATAAAGTTCCTGGGGGAAGCGGTGGTTTATAATTGCACATATAACTAGATAGTACTCATGCACTGATAGCAATCAAACTCGTAACATGATAGAGATTCACGCAAAATATTAGCAAAAACTTGAAAACAAAAACACATTTCTCAGCTGTTGTAGATTGACAACTGTCAGTCAAGCTGCCCGATGCGCACTTGCGCAGCAACGCGCCGCCGTGTAGGCCGCCGGCCGCCGCCGCAGTCTCCGCGGAGAAATTATGAATACCTATGTTTCTTGTCTATGTTATTTGTTAAGCCTCTTGTGGTAATTTAAAATAAATAAATGGCAGAGAACAATTAATATTAATTTTCTCTAACGGAAGCCATGTTTTCCCGTTGCTAAGTACATTTAAAATACATTTCATCAAATAAACATCTCGGTGATGGTCATTTTATATCGGGATCTTAGTCTATAACGCTTAACGTAACGCATAACCTGCTAAATTAAGAAGTATTTTTACCCCGATCGTATACTGAGATACGACTTTTTAAATTAGCACGGCAGATACGTTCGATTTTACACCCCATATTTTTCATACCCCGGGCTTATGAAAATCGATTCTTAAGGAGTAAACTCCAAAAATCTAACCTAATCTAATGGATTCTATAAAACGATGTTTATATTATCCTTAACGGGTTTCAGGAAAAGAATATTTTTGTACAAATGAAAATTTGGCGAAACGTTACAGGTGGGAAACAAACATTAGTGTGAAAAATTAGAAGAATGTTTCGGAGTTGAGATAGGATACCAATGAAATGTTTTGATACCTAAATGAATTAAAAACTGCGTGTCAAACTCAAACTCTCCTAAGGGCCTCCACCATGACCGGTCGTGCGCCACCGTTATCAATGGTCGCGCGCGATTATAGTGCAATAGAAAAATTACAAAGAATCCGTCACTTACGTTTTATTATTTTTCTATCGTGGGTTTGACAAGAATCTTTAACTCCATGGTCATCGATTTTGCGAGTCAATACTATTGACTCAATAGGCTCTGGTAATTATTCAATTCTGGCAACTCTGGCACGTTCTTGGCCCTCCTGCAAGTTGACTTATGTCCAATTCTAGATCTGCTAGGGCAAATCTGAGTGAAGTACTAAATATCTAACGATGCAACGCAATGGAGCGCGTTGCGTCGATAGATGCTAGTATGTCGTCATTACTGGCAACATATAATGGTTAAAAAAAAACACAAAATGATTACTGCACTAATACATTATTGCATAGTGAAAGTCCAGTATCTAACTAATGTACAAAAATAAAAAAATACTCTGCTTGGGATCGAAAACTTGCACACTCGGTATAAATTACCTAAGTAAAATCTTGCTCAGAAAAAAATAAAATTGCTGAATCGTTTTCAAATCAAACATCTCTACATAACGATACGAGTAAAAAATTCAACATTTGCGGCCAGCATTTCACAAACCAACCTGATACGGAATCCAATATAAATGCTCAGAAAACTAATCTTAGTTTTAAAATGACAGTAAATTATGACACTGGCCGGCGGCCCATTCCACCCGAGCCAAAACCTACGAAAAAAAAGAAGCGTTTGAAATTTAATTTATTCAAAATTGAAACGTCACGGCACACAATGGCGTCGGCCGAACGTCTGTTAACACGAAAATTAAATGCTGATATCACAATTAATCAACCGGGTGTATTAATAATTGGCTATTCACTAGCCGTGAGGTGTCAAATTATATTGCTCAATTAACCTGGCGGAATAGAATAGGGCGGGCTGGCCTGTTTATAAATACGGACTTGTTCTGTATTGTCGAGGATGCTTGGAAAGTTTTTGTGGAAGTTAATAAGTAAGAGCACAATGGATTAGAAGTTGTTGGTGTTTTGATTCACAGTTCGAATGCGGTTCGTGTTTTATTTTGTTTGACTGAGTATTATGTTTATTATAATTATACCATATGAGTTTTCCGTTTGTAATGACTAAAAGATAATTTGAGCATTTAGAAGCAAAAATTAATAATTCAGTTATGAGGTTAATGCATTAGTTGGTAATCGATTACTTACGACGAAATTGGTATTATGTTTTTGAGGAATGACGGTCCAAAAGGCAATCATATATACGTCCTTTGTTATTATAAAAATTATAAGAATAAGTAAGTTATTAACTAACTATTTTGGCTCAGTAACCCAAAGGATCTTAGTGTCCGAAACGAGAGAACGCCACTTGTCCCGATCCTGCGCAGTTTCTCGCCAGTTTTCGGCTTGAAGCTCACGCAGATCCACCTCCACCACGTTTCCCCAGCGGTACCTGAGACGACCGACCGGTCGTCGACCCGTTGTTGGTCCCCCCAAGTATGCTCTTTTTGTCGCACGATCGACCATTCTTTGTAGGTGACCGAGCCAGTCTATAGGACTTTGTCTCTCCGTCTAATGTTCGGCTCGGCCAGCTCCTTAATCATCATTCCTCTTGGGAGGTCCCAGGATCTTCCGAATCACTTTGCGTTCCGCCACCAGGAGCTGACTTTCCTCTTTAAGGGTCAGTGTCCAAGCTTCACAAGTTATTAATTAGCAATTTTTGATGGTGACATCCGGCAGGATCGGGCTTAATTAATGGTGTGCTTGTGTTGGGTTGTGGTGTGTATACGCAACTCCGATGATAATACAATAACATAGTACGATGGACCTGTTCTGCTGCCGGAGCCGGGTGGTGCAGTAAGCAGCAAATGTGTATAAGCATTTCGGCGTGCAGAGTAAATGCCCGCAATGATTTGTACAACCCTTAATATCTTGATGAATGGGGATTGAGTCGGAAACAGACCATTTTGAGCAGTTGGCTTACTAGTTGCTAGCAACTTCTGTTGCTGACTTTATTACCGACAACAGCTGTTTGTGCCAATGACAAACCAACTCCAAACGTTTTTCAAAGAACCATAACCAAGATTGCAACAGCCTGCGTCGTCCTCCCCAATTTAACCGTCAAACGGATTACAAAACTGTGAAATCGGGCAACACTGGGTCCTACAAAAAGGACATACTTTAGTTCCGAAACCACGCCACTTATGCCCCTTTGTGAGGACAGAATAAAAAAACTGGTAACATAAAACAGTTTAACGCTCGACCGAGGGCCGACGATAAAATAAACGTTTAATAACTACTAATACATTATTAACCCATATATATTTTAATCTACACAAATGTCTCACTGGGCCCGGTGATCTCAAATTGGTTTATAGTGATGTTGCTTTGTCGATAAAGTGGAAATGTTTTATCGATAGTTAATGCAGTTTCGCTGAGAGTAATATAATAATTTGAGGTTATAGAGTACCACAATTATGCGAAATATTAATGTTATAAAAGAAACTTATTAGCGAATGCCATATATATTATTTACGTGCACATCACAAGAAGAATACAAGTTAAAGGACATTTATTAAGAACACACTTGTAAACGTCAGTTAAAGAAAACTTCACCACAAGAAATATTTCTGCTTGAGGACTTTGATTATAACAATTTAACTGAAAGACACTTAGGGTCGAGTAAATGTTTTCATTAAGATAAAAATCTACCACAAAAACCACCGCTTTGCACAAGACATTATAAGTAAAGTTTTATAACACTTATTTTAAATGACAAAATTAGCGCACATTTATAGGAAATGATTATGATTGTTTATTATTGTTATGGGAATGAAAATGGACATTGAACCATTGAGAAAGCGATATGATTGTGTCATCGATAACCTCCACATCACTATAAATAGGGTTTGGACAGACCGTCATACCAGAGATTATTTACGGTCGATATATTTTTGGGATTATTGAGAAAATTATTTCATCTCAGCTCATAAGCCGAGGTACCTGCCAAGAGCCACGTTATTAATTCTTTTTCTGTTCAGAATGCTGGGCTACCGTTGGCACCTCGAGACATTAGGATGCAAATCAAATGAGTAATCGTTTTTATCGTTTTATTCGACGAGTTGTAATCATCGAGGATTTACACTGACAGTGATTGTGAAGATTGTTAATGACCGTGACAACATAATTATGCCCAGTATTTATGGTCGTTTGCTACAATTTTCCGACCAAAAATATATACAGTGGAACAAAGAACTTCTATTGAGTTTCTAGATTTAGTTTTTTTCGGCGTTTATTTTCAACAGTGGTCTCCTCTTGTGAAATGCCGGTAGACTCAGACATGTAAATGTGCCCTTAAAGTTAAATAATAAACTTTATTATTTAACTTTATTCTGCAAGAATAAGTTAGAGCATTAGAACTTTTTCCCTTTTTTAAGTCGGTTAAAAGGGGGAATGGCGCGGAATAATAGACTATAGTTTCTAAAGTCCCGTTCATGTAAGTATATAGTAACTACTGAGAAATTCCGTGGACTTTTAGAATGACATGAGGGATTTTTTTGTCTATGTCTATCAGTGGCGTGACGTCCATAGACTCAGATTCCCACCGGCTTGTCCACTTCAGGACGATTGAATGCCGTTCTCTATTGCTACTGAAGAAAAAGCAAAATTAAATTTAGTAAGTTTTTGTATGACGCCACGCATTTGATGTTTTGCACATATCCTTCGATATAGCACAATACTTTACGTATGTATATTTTCTTAATATCCCACAGAAAATAGAAAATTGTTATAAAAGAAATATACTTAGGATAAACTAACAAACGTACCTACAGGAACTTAAATAAAAGCAACATTGCGTATTAAGTGTCAGGATCAAGGGTGTAAAATGATCTCACAATGTGCTAACTAATATAGAACTGAATAAGCCATACCAAAAATAAATCGGTTAGGAAAAAATATATTTTTATCTCGGACAGGAACGAAGAAGTTCCCGAAAGATACCAGAATTATCTTGCCATTTAGCCAGGCGGGCGTAACCGCAGGAGTAACCTAGTTTACGCCAATCGCTTAACCTTTTTGGCCCTTGCATAGTTCCGGAAGTGCTCCAATGACGTGGGTAAGCGTTCTACAGATTCCAGTTCGGTTTATAGCCACTTCGCGTGTCTAATTATCATTAAATACTTTTTAACGCATTTCATGCCGTGGTTAGGCTGGGGTTTTGTTAAGACGATTGTCGAATCCCGAGGACTAAATAAATTGAAATTTTGGTGTTTGGGTAGACCTATACGTGATCAACTGAATTAGGTGTTGACATTTTTGTCCATACAATCACTCACTTCCCTGGGTGTAACAATCGTATTCTTCATTCTGAATTATTAATAATGATACTTAAATTCATTAAAAATGTTCAAATATTAGAAATAATCTATAACTCCACGAAAATGAGACTGTGTGCTCAATAATGATAAAAATTAAAAAAAACTGATGTGACAGGAACTGTACCTAACACTGTAACAGGAACACTGAAACATCTCTAGCTCTAAAAGCTTTCTTGCCTATAGCAAGAGATTTGAGCACTCAATCCTCACATTTCATTACCTCTCGTCGAATAACATTACCATCCTAGAAAACAAATATGCTGGCGCGGCACTCATTTGGCACACACACTCGATGGCGACATTCTCATCCATCTTGCAGTCGCAGTCGCAGTGCAAATTGCCGGCGCACATACCGTAGAAAATAAAAAAACATTTATGTACAATTTATTACAGATCCAATTTGGAACATTCAATTATTCAGTATACGTTATTTGTATTCAGAATCTACAATTAGTTTGTTTTTACGTCGTATAATTTCATAGATATATTTTTTTAAAACCTCGATATGAAATTTGGTCATATCATTTGGAATAACTTTGTAAAACTTAATGATCTCAATTTTAAGTACTTAGTATTAAATTAATATCAATTTAAGGAACCCAGTATAAATAAAGAAAATAGTATTTTACATAAGATATTCGGGAATTTGTAAATGAAGCATCTGTTACAACGAAACCGCGCCCTAGCACAACCCAGTTAATAGAAGGTGGCTATTTAAATTTTTCAATTAAGACATTGTCGGTTCTTATTAACACGGTACTTTTTAATTAACTTGTCTCTACGATTTATGGGAACAATGTTATTGACGACGCAGATTTCTCATTATACCCTTACATTCTACAACGTGAGTTAATATCGATTTTGTATGGTTTACTATGCTTCTATACTCGACATTATTTATGTTTAGTCTGCAACAGTGCACTGAGTGGGCAATCTGCCAAATCCCAAAATTCAAAATCTCAATTGATAACTATTGGCTGACAGTATGGCCTATGGTATGGCTGATAATATATGTACCTACCTATCATCTCTATCTTCCGACTCACACTTGACCATGTTGTTTTTTGTACACCTAGTGTGTACAACTGGTTTGACGGGTGTTTTCGCACTTGCTATTGGGGATCAAAAACCACTTTATCACCTCCTATAAAACATTAAAATGAAAATACAGTTTTCGACCACATTCATCGTAGCACGATGTCGTGTCGTATCACGATAAGACGTGGTGTTATTGTGTTTAATCCCAGAGCCACACTAACTCAGCCAGTTAATTAAAAAGCTAAAACAATCGCCGCCAAACAACCGCTATCACTATAATTAATGGCCTAATTGAATATCGGTGCTCATTATGAATTTAAAGCGGCCATAACGGCCACGCCGACCGGCCTTTTTGCGTTTAGATTCGGGAAATTGGTACGTAATAGGTATTTGTGATATTATTTATTTATTCAAGCTGTATTGGGCTAACCATGAAAGTACAACTGGCACTTATCGCCTCCTCTACCTATCAACCATCGAGTCATAAGCTTTTTAAAAAAACAACTTTTTCAGATCGAACCAAACGGATCGGCATTGTAGATAAACTATTTACTGTTAATCTGTACCACACTACATAGTTTTATGTGCAAAAAGGTGTTTGTATACACATGCTAATAGATACCTATGTATACAAATTCATTCTCTATTTCCAGCTGGACGTTAGTTTCGCAATTCGTCCCTTCCTCATTTTCCAATAAGGAATGGGAAATAAAAATATAGCTTACCTACCTTGATATTTTTGAAATGTTTTGCACTCTCATTCGAATTGCAACATAGATGGCCGCGCAAACTGCCAGACTATAACATCCATCAAGCACGAAGATTGCCGCGGCTCAATTTTCAATTTTTCACTTCCATCGCCTTGTGGTTCGTTTACACTGACATGGTGACATAGATTTTAGAAAATAACAATCTGTGCGGCCAATCTAATATATCTATCACTTCTATCAGCCATTGACGTCCTGCTGAAGATAGGCCTTCCCTATAGATCGTCATAAAATGCCATCCTGTCCAGTCCGTATCCACCGACTCCCCGCTACCTTCACGAGGTCATACGGCCATCTAGTCGGGGGCCACCCCACGATACGCGTTCCGATACGTGGTGTCCACTCCACGACTTTGCTGCCCCAATGGCCAGTTCTTCGGGTTATATGCTATATGGTCCGCCCATTGCCAATTCAATCGTGCAATCTTGTGAGCTATGTCGGTTACTTTAGTTCTTACCGATAAAATATATTTTTTAGAGGACTTTCTGCCCAGATTGTTTCGATTATTAAACAGAAATATTTCTGTAGAGTTTTATCTTTCGGAGTTTCTTTTCTATTCATAGATTTTAGTAAAACATCTATCTGCTACATTTGGCATACACACTTTTTATAATAAATAAATAAATAAAATAAATATCTGACAACGTCACACAAATCGATCAAGTCCCAAATTAAGCTCAAGAAGGCTTGTGTCATGGGTACTAGACGACGATATACGTACTTATATAGATAAATATATACTTAAATACATAGAACAACCATGACCCAAGCACAAATATTCGAGTTCATCACACAAATATTTGCCCTGGCCGGGATTAATGTTATAATAAAAAGTGTCTAGATTAATTGCTATGTAATATTTGAAGGCTACTATTTACCGCAACTAGGCCCGTGTGCAGCGAGCCTAACGACGCACCATTCTGGAGAAACCTTAATAGATCCATCAGCCTTAATGATCGCTGCTTTCCCGATCCTACATTGTTCCAATCGTAAATCATCGTTTAACTGCTAATGAAAGATGTCTACCTAGGTATTTTGTATTCTTATAAAATATACGGTTAACCTCAATACTAAGTGCATGATCACTGATCAATATCGTACCTTGTCGCAGTTTTAATCTGTCAAAACATTTAAAGTGAAACTGAAAAGATTCTAAACCATGATTTGGTTGTATGCTATGGAGAGGAGAGGGGTCAGTACCAGTACTATAGGGAAAATTTTAACAGCGCAATATAGGGATTGTATGGGTGCACGACGCTATCGCCAGCCCAACAGCGCTATATGTTGGTAAACAATTATGTGACCACTCATCACTCCGAAACGGATAGACGGATTTTAACCAGTTTTGGTACAGGGGTACTGTGGGGAATGCACTCAGATGGAGTTATTAAAAAAGCAGAGGTACGTTAATATATTTATTGCCCGGAGGCCAAACTAAGATTCAATATACATTTTTACAATTGATGGACGTCACACGTCCGTTCCAATATTCAAAACGTATTTTTTTTTTAAATCAGTGGCCAACACCACTGAGAGTGAAGTCCAACCTTCACAGTACCCCTCAAGAAAAAGGGATGTAAGATAGTTATGGGATACGTTTTATCTGAAAAAGTATTACGCGGAAGTTGCAGGCACGTGACTACGCGGTCCCGAGGCGGCTTTCCACAGCGGAGAGGTTTCGGAAGAGTACAAGCAACCGAAATGAGGACACCTTTACTCGTAATATTTCATGTGGTTAATAATTCTCATTGTACCGGCCACTTAACGCGGCGCAGACGATATAAATAACCAACAGTTCCTGCTGGGAAACGCTGTAAGTGGCTTAGCCTTTTCATGGACTTCATCCTTTTTCTAGCAGCATAAAGTCAAATTTAAAAAAATACAAATACGGAGTTGACCTAAATCATACGACGGTCGTTTAGAAGTTTATCATTATCATACGTATTGGGAAATGGGTTATTGTCAGATGTATGTTTCGAATCTTTCCGGTGGACATATGCGAAATTAAGGATTCCAGGGCCTAATTTTCCAATAAAACTAGGAGAATAAAGAACATTCCCTCTTTTATAATCCGATGTAATAGCTGTGGTAATAGCAACACAACCTAGATTCATACTAGCTTTTAACTTTTCACCACAGGAGGAACGACTTTTGTTTTTTGAACTGACAGACCTAAATTCTTGAGGCTCCATAAGCTGAGGCTATTTGGAACCCAAGGTAATTTACAAATTAAAAGTTTAAATTATCGCAAACGAATGCCTTTTACCTGAAAACATGTATGTTTCTAATATTCCACTGTTAACAAAAATGGGATGTAAAAGCTTAGTACCAAATAAGTCCAAATAATACGGTAGTACAATTTTGTTTTATGACGACTTACTAGTGGTGGATATTCACAAAGTGAAAGTTACGTTTAAATTGAAATGTCATTGGAAACTTCATATTATTTATGTGCCAAATTAATAGTACATTACTGCTGAAGCCGGGAAAAGTCATTTCGTGGATGAGTATTGAAGGATGAGGCGAGCCGAGTAATGCAAAATCTTTGACGTTACATTTATTTCACACATACACATGTTATTACCTACTTGTATTTTAAATATTTTTCTTCTGACTTAGGTGTAAGTTACCTCTCGCCAACTTTGCCTCTGCCGCCGATTCTGATAGCGGTGGCCCATTGGAATATCTTCGTCACTACTTGGAGAACTCATTTTGTTATCATAAAAAATAACACAGCTTAAAATCTTTGTCAACATAAATTTTATTTTCATCACATTTGCTCGTAAAAGATGGTATTACATGCAGGTGTACTGAAGGACAAAGGCCTATATAGTTCCTGCGGGAGTTATAAATTGTCATAACTCCCGAGGGAGTTATGGTTTTAGTTTTAAAATTATAGTACGCACTCGCAGACTACTTCAGACTAAGGAGGTCTCAACCCAGCCAAGGTTTTTTGTTGTATCAACTTGCCTACCAGCAAATTTTATTGTGTATTGAATTAATATGGTATATGTAACTGAATTAATATTTATGTTTTACCATTATTTAAGTGCATTTTGCAATTGTTTTATTAAATTTAATTTTGAATTTTGATTACAATCTGGCAGTATATAGCCTGTCAATTTTCTAAACTAAACGCAGTTCTTAGCATTTCCTGTGGTAGACGACACAAAAAAAAAAGAAAAAAAGTTAAATATTATTGATTAGATACTATTTAGTTTTGTAACAAAATTACTGTTCGTGTTTAAGTTTTATAATATTACGGTGTTAATTATTGCTGCATAATATTGTTAATTGTTATTTGTTTAGTGATAGATAGTAAGATTCTGTGTACATTTGTTTTCTGTTTTAAGAGGATGGCCGTTTTGCCAGTGCTTATAGTTAATTAAAAATATATATATACAGAAAAAAGTTAGTTGTCAATCGTTATCGTTTAATGTTTATTTTTTACTTATTTATTTGTTATATACTCCCAAATGTGATGAAAAATATTGTGTGTATGGCGGGTAGTAAGGGGATTACAAGCTCAGGACTTTAAAAGCCCTCCGCCTTCGGCGTCGGTCTTCTAATAGTCCTTTGTTAGTAATCCCCTACTTACCTACTACCCTTATGACACAATATACCATTTCCCGACTTATTGATTTTTTTAAGAAGTTTTCATTACTTGTTCAAAGTTTCGGGTCCGAATTGTGCCTATATTAGATTTAGTAATGGTAATAAATAAAAAGAAAACTTATACAATTAATTAATATACCTAGATATTATTTGTACTTTTAATGAAATCAGCAATTTCTAAAATCACACCACGAAATAAACATACCTTTATAATAAAAAAAATATCAGTCCGGGAAGATTATTAAATCGAATATGTAACACTTTATTTTCATTTGAATCATTGATCATTGATCATTCATTGATTTGACTCTATTATGAACTAAACGCAGAGAATATCAGTGTTTATTTTTATGTAAGTAAAATTCCCTTCATCACTTATAATAATGCTGTAACCGGCCAAATTATTTAGGCCTCATTTGTATGATGCGTCATAAACGGAAGGTGTGTTTTTACTTAATTGACTTATTTAAATAAATAATACCTACTTATTTCCCGGCCGAGGCCAATAATGTTTTTTTTTATTTGCCTTAACGCCTTGTAAAAATAACGATAGATGTCGCGGTCTAATTTTACTAAATTCATTAATTTCCCATTGGAACATTTCCGAGCAAGTTAGAGAAAACTCCGTAGACCATCAAGGTGCCAGTAAAATCAAAGGCTTTAAGAAAATCTTACAATGGTAAAACTTGCTTAAAATAAAGGTAGAGCTTATTTTGAGACTAGATAGATTTTTGTAAGATCTCCAGGTATTAAAAAATATAAACATTGATCACAAACCGTAGCGAAAAGAGCATAATCCTTTACTCTTTCTTTAGTTCTCACGGATTTGTACAAATCGAAGGCATTTTTTCTGCAGGTATTGAAAAAGAGACCATATCTCTTTGAAATGTTAATACCATTCCTTTAATGCAATTTCTTCAGAAGCTCAGATAACCGTTGTACACAAAATGACGGAACTGACGATGATTCCTTGCGGAGTTATGACGTTTTGTAAGCAGGACGGATTTATAAAGCTGTCAATTCGATTTAAGTTGGAGGTTGGGTTGGATGGCGCGTAACTCTTTAAAAAATATGGCCAAGTGTGAATTTTGTCGATAACCATCAGGAGCTTATATAAGATCTGATGTTTCAGATATTTAGATAGGGCTCTTAATTAGTTGACTCATAATTCATAAACCAAGTTCCATAAACGGCGAACTGACGGAACATATCTTCAGAAATCCTATATAAATAATTGGTCTCATTGTCATGAAGTTAGAATCTGAAGATGGTATCCTGAAGGAATCGAGCGAACTCCTCAAAAATTACAAGCATACTTACCGTGATTTGGATATTTTTTTTAGTAACTGGCATCAAATAATCACTTTGTTACAATGATGTTTTCGGTAAGAATTATTGTTATAAAGCTAAAGTGATTATTTTTCCTCTTATTCTTACAAAGATATTAAGAAGGTAAACGTACTCGTAACTTACACTAATATAAAATTGACGCATTGCATGCAACCAACTTCAAACCATAAATTAATTATATTGATTTAAGCTTACACAATTTTCACATACGTGGGGCATATTGAAAGTTTCTGGAACTGGCCACTTATAAAACAAATACAAATGAAACAATCACGGAATTTGAAAAAATAACTCTCTGGGAACTAGTAACTTTTGAAATTGCTAGGCTATCATTTGTTTTTTAATGAGGCGCTTCGCCATTTCAAAAATTGTCCGTCGCTACAAAAATGCATTTAAACCGTGAAATTTTCCGCTGCATGATTTATTATGATTTTCGTTGTGGCTTAAGTCAACAAGAGGGCTGTCAAAGGCTTCAACTAGGATTTGGAACTGATGACGCATCCGCCATATAGCCCGGACCTTGCTCCATGCGACTTCTGTTTATTCCCAAAAGTCAAGGACAAACTCAGAGGTTTACGATTTACGAGCCCCGAAGCGGCAGTGGATGCGGTCTGCGAAGCCATTGAAGAGGTCCCTACAGAAGACTGGACCTACTGCTTTTCGCAATGGTTTCAGCGAATGCAAAAATGCATAAATAGCGAAGGAATATACTTCGAAAAACAATAAATGTATGACTAATATTATATCTTAGTTTTAAATAAAATAATCCAGAAACTTTCAGTATGACATAAGTATTATAAAAAAAACGGGACTTTGTCGGGTTTATAAAGTGTTTATTTAATTATGGTCTCGAACGGACTCCATGAACGTAACATCGCGTTCGAAACGTCGAGGTAATTAAATAAACACCCGTTTGAACCCGATTAAGTCCCGCTTTACAGAGCCTAATATATTTATTAATATTAATTGAACTCAGTATTTTGTAATTGTTATTTAACTTTTGTACATACGAAATAACCCGTAAGTGGATGAGATATCTGCCCGGGGACCCCTAGGTCCCGGCGGCGCGAGAAAGGTTCGCCGCATTAAATTATTATGATTTATATGACTAGTGCACTCGCCTCCCTAATTATAGCAGCTTAACGAACTGCCCACTAAAGTACGCCACTTACTGGAACACTTCAAGTTTCAATCGAAACAGTCCAATAAGTCTATTTATTAAACATCTTGTAGGTAGGTAATACATCTCCTCTAATATATATGTATCAATTACCTAGTTATAATATAATTGTATTAGTTTTTAAGTATAATTTACGAAAAAATACCTTATACTGTTGAGTTTCTTTCGGCTTTCTTCTCAACAGCGGTCTCCTCTTGCAAAATGCCGGTCGACTCACAATCTGACTTGTAGAAGTGCCCTTGTGGCCTACTTACTGAATAAATTATTTAATTTAATTTCATTTCAAATCACGAAGAAAAAACGTTATCCGTAACGTAGTGGAAGGGACCGGGAATCGGAGCCAGCTCCTCTGGATTACCGGGGCAACGTGTAATCGGAGCCAGCTCCTCTGGATTACCGGGGCAACGTGTAATCGGAGCCAGCTCCTCTGGATTACCGGGGCAACGTGTATTCGGAGCCAGCTCCTCTCGATTACCGTGGCAACGTGTAATCGGAGCCAGCTCCTCTGGATTACCGGGGCAACGTGTAATCAATATCATTCTACCACCCTTACGCCAGGGGACCTCATGATTTTCCGTTATGCCGTGCGTGATTGTACATTATTTATTTGAACAAAGTATTCCTCTGAAATCGAAAAATGTCTAAGATTTTCGAAACAAATCATAACTTTTATTTGCTTAATATTATATATATACAAATATCTATTTATACTAGCTATTATAAAATTCTAGTTTTGTATTGAAAATCTGTTTTCTATGGAGAGGGGGTCACGGTTTCAGAAAAAATCTTACCAGCTCGACGCAACAGTGTGGCGCAGCTGTACTGCCCCGTCTGTTGGTAAATTATATGTATCCTCTCATAACAACGAAATAATCACGATACAATTTTAGAATTGTATAACAGTATAGATTTAGTAGATAAGGAAAACAGTTGCTAGAGCAGAGGCCAATAAACAAACATAATATACCGAGTTCTGTAATAGACTCACTTCGCTACGGATTCCTAAAAATATGATCACTGTTACTGACAATATTCTAGCCTTTAGTAATCAATCAGAACCCGTCAATCCCGCGACAGCAACAAATTACCCAGCGGTACCATCGGCCTGGCGACTCCAAATAGCCATAACTCCAGTGTTATACACGGCACATACAACCTTTTAGCTGAAGTTGTGTTTTTCATTGTCGACCGTTATGGTGTAATGAGGTCGTACTAATTGTGGTAAAAAACGCTTTTAGGTATGGTTAGTTTATTCATATTTTGACTGTGAACTGAGTCATGAATTCATCAGATCATACGTAGATACGCTTTGTCCCATACAGATTCATCTTTAGATTATTTAGCCCGCGACGAAGAAAGAGTGTTATAAGTTTAACATGTGTATCTGTGTATTTGTGTGCCTGTCTGTGACATCATAGCTCCCAAACGTATGGACCGATTTGAGTGCGCTTTTTTTTAATCGAAAAATATGTCCGTCGTGATGTTTCTTAGCTAAGTTTGGTGGAAATAATACCAGTAGTTTCCAAGATATTCAGCTTTTATTGGAATAAGTGACAAGATTTCAGCCAAATTTTGTAGTTATGTTCAGTTTTAGTAGCATTTTCTATATCACTCATTAAATTAAGGTCTCATGACGACTAGCTACTTTAGTCGGGGGTGTTTTAAATTTTAAATTTAGTTTATTTTATTCAAAATTCACCAACGAAGCCCCAAAATATGTCAAGGGAAGGAGACTTTCTTACCAAAGTACGTTGTGTCAGGCACGCTGTACTCCGCGATTACATACAAGTACCTTCTGGCGGACTCAGTGATGAGGCCAGTTCGTGTAGGTACATTGACACGCATCGTACGTTCCGGACCAATCACTTTACGAGCGCTGCAATAATTGAGGTTACGCACGGGTTTCGCTATAATTAAACGCTATAAAAGAAAAGGAATATTATCGTTGTCGTCTGGTATCCATAACACAAGCCTTCTTGAGCTTAATTTGGGACTAGATCCATTTGTGTGGGGTTGTCCGATATTTATTTAATTATAATGAAGTGGCGTAGTGTCCATATACAACCCTAATTCTGACCGGCTAGTCCATTTTAGAAAATTATGCCTATTGTTTTTGGAAACAATTAAGCTAAATAGGTCCCCACTTATCCAGAGATTTTGTTTCACATCACGCCACTGATAAAGGGTATCTACTTGTACAGAATGTAATTGACATTCAAGAAACCGAACCAAATAAAGAAAAAACTCATCATCATCAGCATGATCGCGGTGACAGTTTACCTCATGGAATTCGTCGTTGCACAAATTACTGCGCATTATCTTATGTAAATGCATTCTCTAAGTAAAATGTGATAATAATAACCTTCTTATCTGTCAATCCGATTCGTCGCGGCATCACGGAAAACTTCCCAGCCTCGAAATCAATCCGAAATTACCTTTAAACATTTCACTTTAAAACTCACTCTTCAATGAAGGTTTCTAACTATATTTTTCAAACAGAAATGTACTGTTTTTCACGGCGAAAGGGTTTCATTTAGTGTGTGTAGGATCAAGTAGGTGTTAGATAGAATCTCGCGCGGAGACCGCACCAGGCACTGCGGAATGACTCTGTCGGCGGAGAAGTCATTATTCATTTTTTTAATACAATGTTTTGTTGAAACGACATTTTCACTACGTAATCACGATGTACAGGCAATATATCAAGGCAATAAAAGACGTTATTACGGCCCCAGCGGCGTTGATGATTTTCAATTTGATGTCTTCATTCGTCTGTACAGCCGATTTATTATTGGATGGTTTAACGCGGCCCGTGGTGAGAATCGATTATTTATCATTTCTAATAAATAATGAATGTATTAACTTAATTAGATAAACAGTGTGAATATACACTGTAGCTATGTATATATTTAAACACTTTATTGAAGACATAAACAGTTAATAAATACAGTACTCAACGAGTGCACAAGTCATTATTGGAACACCATAATTTCTTCAAATTCGTCTTGAGTGATGCGACAGACAGACTTCCTAAGGAAAGCGGCAATCGTTCCATAATTTTCCGCAATTACCGTGAATTATGAAAAATTTAGTTAGTGTTTGTTAAGTATGTTGTAAGTTGGTCACGTCATATCACTACTAACTGTACTAGTAGAGTATGAACTGACTGAAGAACCGCTAAACAAAATGGCGAACATTGCCGTTCCTATACCAAAAAGACCAACTTACTCCAAGCAAAGATTTAAAACTCATAACATTGTACGGAAACCGCAACAAATCTCAGAGCAGCACCGCGCATGAGTTATGCTTGCTTACTTTGGAAAGCAAGCTTTTGTCTCCCTCCTAATTCATTCTACGCCTTACGCCTATTCCAATAAGACTGTCGACGACAGACCCTCCGTGTAGATGGCTCAATCAGAGCGGGAGTTTAGACATGTCATCGGTAAACGTAAACAATTTGCTTTACAATGTATCGACGGCGTACACTTGTTTATTTCTGATTTTTATGGCCCGAGTTCGAAGCTCTTTGAATACTTTGCAAAGGAATTGCATCATGTTCTTAAGTTTTACAAATTGTCATTGTGATTTTTAGGGTTCCGTACCCAAAGGGTAAAAACGGAACCCTATTACTGAGACTTCGCTGTCCGTCCGTCTGTCACCAGGCTGTATCTCAAGAACGGTGATAGCTAGACAGTTGAAATTTTCACAGATGATGTATTTATATTGCCGCTATAACAACAAATACTAAAAATAAAATAAAATAAATATTTAGGGGGGGCTCCCATACAACAAAATTGTTATAGATTATGGTACGGAACCCTTCATGCGCGAGTCGGACTCGCACTTGGCCAATTTTTAGATTTTGATGCGATGACAGTAGGCGGTAGTAGTGACGCTTATGATATCTAATCGATTAACTTTAATATTACCTGTAAAGTGTACCCTTGTTATTGAATTAAGCGGTTTACACTCACGTGAAATTGTCAGGAACGGAGTGACGAAGTTACCGCGCCGCTGTAGCAGTCCCTGATGAAAAGCTCCATACGAGTTCGAAACATATCGGCCCCACTTAATATAATAATTAAATATGTCTCACGAAATGTTTAATAAGATCATTGTACCCTTGTTGCATGTAGCTAGTTGCATCCTGTATTCTACAGGATACGTGTCGGTTCTAATGGTTTTGCATGAACTGATTCTGGCCTGTTTGTGTGTCGTTTCATCCTTACAGGAATGCGCGTGAGCTTGGGTTTCAGTCTGACACACAACTTCAGGCTTAGTATTACATTGTTCATAGTTATTTTCATAGTGTGATGTCGTATGGTATTCTGGTTTGGGGCAAAGCAGCTGACATTCAGACTATATTTGTGCTACAAAAAAGAGCGATATCAAGGGTATATCAAGGGTCAAGGGGTATATCAAGGGGTGCACGTTTGAGGTCAGTTAGCACTGGCTCAAAAACTACCCTGTCTATCTACTTGGGGTTGGTCATCAATAACTGGGAGCCTACATGGACGGAATTGCCTGTTGCTGCAGAAGCATGTATTGTCTGAAGGTTATTAGGTGCAAATGCAAGAAAAGGCAGCTTAAATGTTCAGACCTCTGTTAGTGCAGTGGATCCTACAATATATACAATAAATTAATTAACATTGCGTAGTTTCATTTAAAATACTAAGAGACATAAACAATAAAATATATGCACTTTTTGTGTGTTTAAAACATTAACTAAACCCTACGTCATGGACGATCATGCATTGAGATCACCCTGACCTACGCTCAATATTATTTATTATCTCCCATGTATCAACAGATATATATAATAAACTATATATTTTTAGAAACCACATAAGTTTAGCTTTATTTTTATATTTTTTGTTTTAATATTTCTGTTATACTTTTAAAATGATTGGAAATTATGTAAAAACACAAATGTCATTTTTCAGTTTAGCCCAATTTTTAATATCTTTTTTGTTAAAAAAGTGCATTAGTTTTGTTAGAAAAAATTGATTCCTCGTCCTTCATTTAACCGAAAATTATAAATCACATGCCCTATTATGTATAGTTTTAGAGAAATGTTGCTTAATACAGTACCTAAACCCTACTTCACGGACGATCATGCATTGAGATCGCCCTGACTTACGCTTGATATTATTTATTATCTCCCATGGATCAACAGATATATATAATAAACTATATATTTTTAGAAACTACATAAGTTTAACTTTACGACTTTATTTACTTTATTTTTTGTTTTGAGATTACTGTTATACTTTTAAAATAATTGGCAATTATATAAAAAAAAACAAATTACGTTTTTCAGTTTTTTTCTACTTTTTCAATTTTTTTTGTTAGAAAGTGCATTATTTTTTTCCAAAAAATAGATTCTTCATCCTTAATTTATTCGAAAATGATATATCACATGCCATATTATGTATAGTTTTAGAGAAATGTTGCATTAATTAAAGCGCGGCAGCGTCGAAATTCCCCCCCCCCTCCCCCCCACTAAACGCGCGGTGGCTCTCGATGTCTACCGGTCTGAATTCACTCAAGACCACCTAAGGATCAACTGTGCCAAGTTTCAGCGCATAGTCACAAAGTGCAAGGTTCCCATACAACAGCGTGCATTATCAACCCAGCTATAAACCGTCATACTTTCTTGTAGTCTCTATATTTTATTCTTACACTTTTCCTCATTTATATCTTAGAATACACTTTAATATGTTTTCGAGAACTAACGTTCATATTACTGTAATAGTTAAGTACTTATCCTTTATGAAAAAATTACTGACTGTTGAGTTTCTTTCGGCGTTTCTTCTCAACAGTGGTCTCCTCTTGTGAAATTCCGGTAGACTCAGACTTGTAAAAGTGCCCTTGTGGCCTACTTGCAGAATAAAGTTCATTATTTCATTATTTCCTGACTTAGGACCAAATTATTCAATTGTCACCAAATGCAAAGTTTCTGGTTAGTCCATAAAAAAAATGCCGGCCAAGTGCGAGTGGGACTCGCGCACGAAGGGTTCCGTACCATTATCTGTAAGTTTGTTGTATGGGAGCCCCCCTTATACATATATTTATTTTATTTTATTTTTAGTATATGTTGTTATAGCGGAAATAGAAATACACCTGTGAAATTTTCAACTGTCTTGCTATCACCATTCTTGAGATACAGCCTGGTGACAGACGGACGGACGGACGGACGGACAGCGAATTCTCAGTAATAGGGTCCCGTTTTTACCCTTTGGGTACGGAACCCTAAAAAGGGTGCCCAAATGAAGTTCTGTACCCGGTCACCAAAGTGTATTTTTAACTTGGTACCCTGTTTTATTTCATCGTCGTACGTATAATTTAATCGAAGGCATTTTTCTGTGAAACCGGAAATTAATTAATATAAAATAATTATAAAATACAAACTTACCCTAACCTAATCCAATAAGACGATATTACATACTTACAGTTCGTCGGTGAAACAAGAGGATTCCGTAATATTGTGGCATGGACTAGACGCCACAATCGTACAATCTTAATAACATAGCTGAACAGTACCTTTGACTGTTCTCTTTGGCTATTGAGCTGTATATTTCTCTCAAGTATAGTTTACACAAGGCGCGCATAATCGATAATCCCCCATCACTCAAATGGTGTCATCATTATTTCATCTTCCAATTATGCTCCGCATATTTCGAAAATAATCTGTACCTAATCCAAAATGTGTGGTTTGATATTGGCTAATTTTGTTTGTAGTTGAATGAAACTGACAGCAATTTATAGAACGAAAGTTGACTATTGCTGTGTTTAGTAATATCACTAGCACTAGGACTAGTGATTTTACGGGGTAACAGAGCGACGGGTAGCGATAGCATAATTATTATAAATTTTTACAGTTAGGGTTACTTCTAAATGAACACAGGTGCGACAAGGACATCTGTTGACATAAAACGTAAATATTCCTACAAAGGCTAGCTAGAAACACCTTTCGATACGACCTGAATTCGGCAAAAATATGAGCTTTTTAACCTCAAAATTTATTGCCTTTTCGAGATTTTTTTAATATTTGACCCTTTTAAGTTTATTTACGGATATGTGTAACTTATATTGTAACACCTGTTTAGGTGTTACAATATAAGAACACATATTTTGGTCGCACAAACACGAATTTCGAGGGCGCGCTCAGGTCAAACTCGGCAAAGCCCCCTTTTATCCTCCAAATTTATAGAGTCACACAATTTTTTATATATCTTCCCGCTAAAGGTTATTTAATGACATGTACACAGGTGCGGCGCAGGCGCAGCGGGGGCGCGCCGCGGGGCCCCTCGTTATTAACACCTCGGATCTCAAACGCGCCGACGCACGAATTAAGTCCGGCCGACTTAATGTAGCCGTCTCTAGGTTCACACGTCGAGGTTGTACTTGCTTAAAGTTACACGACTGTATTAAAGTCATAAATCTACGAAATAACAAGGCTATTATGTGTGGTTTCGATAAACGTGGAAAATTCCGAGCGAAGAGCGATTCTGATTCAAGTTTCTACCCCAAGTCAAAGGCACTGTATTTAAGTGTATGTGTGTTTGTGATAAGTGGTGTGGTATATTTTGGCACCCGAGGGATAGCCGGAGCAGTATGTCGGATCTGAAACTCCAAGCTCTTAGTAGATAGCTACTAAGAGCTTGGTTTTCGTTTCAGCGATTATAGATAAATAAATATCACAATCACAACCAACAAGACCAGACGTTCTTACACAAATCGATCTAGTCCCGCAATGCTTGTATTGTGGATACTAGATGCCTACTTATTATTCTTACTTTACTTCGGATCCATAAATACTTAGTAGGAAAATATCAAGTAAATAGTCAAAGGAAAAGGAGGAGAAAAGGAGATTGCTCTAACCCTTTACTCTAAACATCCGAAACTCTATTACTATCGTCTTGTATTCTGGTAGCCATAGATACTTTATTATTTTTGCAAGAAAACATGACGACATTACGACAGTGTTAGACTACCGAAGTCCGAAGCCACTGACATAGTTTAAGTATAGGTAATTACTATACAAGTATGTAGCAGAGACTGTCAACCGCGATCAGCTCCCGCTAATCGCTCCTCTTATCCCCCAGACCGCAGCCTTGGGCTCGCATTCCAAACAAACGGGGATCATCTTCATCACAAGGGAGTTTTTTGTCATTCGCCGTTTGAGAACAAAAGGGGTCTAACAGACTTCTTATAGACTACTCAACTTAAGTTGTATGAATTCTTCAATAGAGTTGACATTCCCTATAAGCTCGTGACTATTGTATCCTTTTTGTTGTCATACACATGTTTTACATATTGTTTTATTCAGTTGATTTCATTTCAAAAGATGGTTTAGTTTTTGATTTGACGTGTGCCTTATTATTTTACTATTAAAATATTCGTTGTTTTATATTACCTAGTTGACAACAGATATGAATATGACATTACGTTGAAACATTAATAACTTTAATTGATAAAAAAAATAGTTTTAGTTTCGAATAAAGGCCCTAACAATACCTACTTTACCATCTCGTATGACCTGTAATTGTAAATTTTCTGTGTCGTATGGCGGTGATAAATGACTACCTACTTATTTGGAAACGTGTTGTCACCTAATTTTTACGATAGGTTGACATTTTTAGGGTTCCGTAGTCAACTAGGAACCCTTATAGTTTCGCCATGTCCGTCTGTCCGTCTGTCCGTCTGTCCGTCCGTCCGCGGCTTAGCTCCGTGATCATTAGTACTAGAAAGCTGAAATTTGGTATGAGTATGTGTATGTATCACGCCGACAAAACGGTAAAATAAAAACTAAAAAAAAATTTTTTTTTCGGGTACCTCTCGAACACCTAAAGTGGGGGTGATTTTTTTTTTTCGTTTCAACCCTAGTGTGTGGGGTGTCGTTGAATAGGTCTCTTGAAAATAATAGGGGTTTTCAAACATTACTTTTTGATAAAGTCAGTAGTTTTGTAAATATTCGCTCCGAAAATAAAAAAAATTGTGTCCCCCCCCCTCTAACTTTTGAACCACAAGTCAAAAAAATATGGAAAAATTCATGTTAATGCGGCCTTATAAGTACTTTCAATGAAAACTATATTGAACAAAATCGGTCAAGCCGTTTTTGAGTTATCGCCAAATTTCATATTTTTTCTTTAAAAGGTCGTAAGTTGACTTCCAGAAGGTAATAAGTGATTACAGTTTCTAGGGCGTTTACGACCTTTTTATAGAGCTTAAAATCTGTCTTAACTTAAACCTCGGGCTTAAAACAGCAGTTTATTGTGAAGGATGAGCAACTACGGAACCCTACACTGAGCGTGGCCCGACATGCTCTTGGCCGGTTTTTTTTATAAACTTATTCGTCATGTCAATTTGAAAGTATGTAAGTATCTACATGGGGCTATATTTTGGCAACCTCTATTCTTCCACTATGATAAGGATCTCGATATGCTTCTTCTGTGTTCAAAACTCCACCACTCCACAATGCATCCATCATATGGCAATAATAATGACAAACATAATTCAACAAAGCATAAAGAATCCAAACTTAATCTATAAAAGATACATAGTACGGGTACAGCACAATCCTTTAGCCAACAGTACTTACTTTAAATCTAAACTATTTTAATTACAGAGATAAGATAACCGTCGGCAAAGAGGCGCCCGCGCCGCTCCCCTATTGGTCGCCGGGGTCGGTGGGCGTGGCCAGAAACAAAAGCTGACACTGCGCAAGTTAATTACCTAGAGAGGGGGACGGCGCTAATGACGCGCTGATGAGTATTGTGCGATTTAATCAACTATCATCATCGTAAACGATTGTGGTCGTTTGTCATTCCGACAGGCAGATTGCACCGTTTCCTGACGCTGTTGGGATGATTTCAATCTTTCCTATGTACTTAATGTGCTATCATCGTCCCATTGTTATTCCACTGCCCACGTTGTGACCGGATTTTCACCAACAAACTGGGTTTTGCGAGTCATATCCGCGCCCACCGTCGTAGGAGTCCTACGAGCCCTACAACTTGAAGTCGCTGTCATCGGACCCGATGAAGAGGACATCATCATTTACGTTATTTGCCTCACCATTTGTGATTCCGGTCTCTAATGTTCGCTGATTAGAGTCGTTTTGAAAAATATTACATTTGAAGTCCTAGGGCCCGTCCGTTCGTAGGTAGTCTTTACGATTCTAGAGTAGTATAGTACTATACGCTTCCCTTTTACGACGGACGATAATCAGCAACAAAAACCACACAACAGTATTGTTTTCCTTAAGTAGATCGTAATCGTACACAACGCCGACCGAAGGACTATAATGGAGGATATTAACGAATTAATAGTTGGAACTGTTAAAAGCCTGTAAGATCTGATAGAGGATCTTTATAATAGTAATAGATAAAGTTCCATTAGTAATATTACGGTACCAAATGTTTACAACTGAAGCGAAAATTGAAAAAATTAATGATTCGGACAGGATTCGAACCTGCGTTTCCAACGGCTTTCCGGGCCAACACTGGCGTCCTCCCAATTGGACCACCGAATCAGATGTCAGAGTCATTGAATTTTTCAACCAGTTGCTTCGACATGCCTTAGGGTGGCATCGTAGTGCCATCTACCGTAAAGATTTAGACTTTATCGTCGGCACCATCGTCTCAAATGTGTTGAGAATCGATAGTAACGATGTGCTACACCCAAATTACTTATTTTTTATTAAAGCAGTAACGTCTGCTAACAATAAATTAAATAAATTTTTCAATTTTCTGCATTACATTTTTCAATTTTCGCTTCATTTGTAAACATTTAGTTTACGTTAGCAGACGTTACTGCTTTAATAAAAAAAAAGACGGTACCATTTGCAGAACCCCGTAAATGTAACGAGTTAATATAAAGAATAACTGCATTTACATCCCTTTAACTGCAGAATTGAATGCGACTTGTTATATTTTCAGTTAAATATTAACATATGTACATAGTTGTTTATGGTATAGCAGTAAAGTGCTATCTGTTGCGTGTTGTGTATTATCTGTGTCTTTCAAATAAAGTCAGTAGTTTCTTGTCACCGTATCTGTTGTTTTATTATAATACGGCCTCTTTTTCATACCCAAGCTTATTTGCATAAAACTATTCGGAATTAACAAGTAATCTTCAGTTTTTAAGACGGAGTATTTACTAAGGTACTTACACACGTTATATGAGTAGGTACCTAATAAAAGATGGACTTTTCTGTCGTACACATCAGTACCCTTACCATGAATTAATGTGACTGTACTCGCTAACGACTGCGTAAACGGTTCGTATCAAGAATAGCCAGCGCCCAGAGCGGTTACATTATAGACCTATGTACAATTCTCCATATATGTAAATCGTTTACTCACTCGCTAGTGAGTACGGTCACTGCAAACTCATGGTAAGTACCTAAGGGTAGAGTACCCTCACCGTGAATTTATAGTGACCGTACTCACTATAATTAGTACAGAATAGGACAACGGCCCCCTAGCGGATACTTTGTAGAACTACAATTCTCCATACAAACTGTTTCGCAGTCGCTAGAGTGCAGTCACTGGTAAACACATGTCAAGTGTTCAGACCATAGAAAAACCCGCACGTAATGGATTCGCACCCGCAGACCGATTTTAAATTGCCCACTGCCGTCCTTTGTAGAGAGATTACTGTTTTTAGCGGGGAATAGTTGGCTACCTGGTAATCACTACAATTGAACTAAATTAAATAGGCAATTTGTGAGTCTCGGAGTCACTAAATAAATAGGCAGTAAAACAAATTGACAGCGTTAAAATTTTCGTTATAACAGACGTAAATAAAGACAAAACTATAAAGGTAAAACCATTGATACAACGATCAAAGCTCTGTCTCTGCTCCGTCTTCCGGTGTAAAAGACATCAACGAGATCCTTTCGTCTACTTGAAAATTGAAATATAATTTGCTCTGCAAGGAAGGATCAACTCAAATGTAAAACAACGTAGTTTCAGGGGCATGTTACTGGAAACTCATTAAATCTATAATATCACTGCTCATTTTTCCATACATAAGTTAAGTCAATAAGTTATATACTGTACTGTACTGTACCTAGTGTAGTCATAAGAACAAAATTGTATGTTCGAAATGGTCGGCTGCTGATGTTCTTGTAATTTACTATATACCATCCTTTGTACACAGTTTACAATAAATGAATACTTACTTACAAATCCAGGTATCGTTCTCGACTGCTTCCTCCTCCAGAACTTAACTAATCGTATCGAGATTTATGTGTAAGATTTAGTGTCTGGTTTTGGCCAAAATTTCGTTTCAAACAGACGCCGAGTACACAAATTCTATAATAATAAGCGCAAAAATCGAAACGAGCCGACTCATAAAATGTCCTTCTCATTCCATTTTCAAATTTCGTTACAATTGCTTAAGTTTGTAGTTTTAAACATCCGTGACCAGAATCAAATACTCGAGTGCATCATACAAATATCTGCCCTGGCCGGGACTTGAACCCAGTACCGCCGGCTCAGTAGGCAGGTGCAGAACAAACTGCGCCAACCGTGTCGTCAATCGATCGACTATTGTGTATAATATAACAAACAATGTATGCCAATGAGTTTGATCCTTGTTTAATAAAAAACAATTCCAACATCGATTTACGTGTAGGTATTTAAGTGATTTTGATATGATGCGATGACCAAAATTAACATGTCGGTTTCTTTGATTGTTGTTGAGCAAAACAAGAAGGTCCAATCGACTTAATGTCTTAAGGCATTCCCTACCAGTCAACTACTGCTAATGTACCTACATTAGCAGTAGTTGACTGGCAGGATCATTTAAACCGATATAAAAACACATCAATCAATATACCTATATGTATTTAAGAACTTATTAACTCTTCCCAAAGTGCTGAAGAACAGTTCGAAGCCTATTCGATCGATTCCCGGCGAAGCTTATTACACAACTGCGCAGACTCAGGAATTTCTAGCGTTCCTAACCTCGCAATAAGACGTAAACGTATCCCCGTCCCACTCCCTCGTCACCGGTGCGAGCGAGACGTCGACAGGCATAAACGAGGCTATAAACGTCCAACAGCCTCTCTTAATAATGGAGTCATCATATCTTCCATGACAGCTTCACACCTTGAGAGCGAATTGGCTTTCCACTTTAACTATCTTCTCTAAATGACTTATGACCCCTTCAAAAACGCTTTAAAACTCAACCTTTAAATTGAAGAATAGGGTGCTTTATCAAGTACCAAATGAATTTAAAATATGGCGTCTGAAAAGTGACGTTTCCTTTGTGGTGCGCGCGCGCCGCCGCTCGGAGATGTACGAAGATAACGCACGAAGTTAATAAATTTAATTTTACACTGGTTTATGTTTGTGTGCCCGCGGGTGAGTTTTTGGATAACTGTTTTTAATTTAAGGCTCGTTTATTCAGGCGAATACGTTTGTGAATGTCAAGTGTGCGAAAGACGAACGGATCTGCAGATAAAATATTATTTTTATTATTGTGACGAGAAAAGTATTCTGACGTCACTTAAATTAATTAGTGTTAGTTAAAAATTTAATGTTTACAAATTGTGTTAACGCACTTCAATCGGATAGTCCGTTTGGAAGTGAACGAAATTCGATCATCATTTTGTATCTTAATATTATTAATTTTACAACGATTATAAAGATCATTTATATAACAACCATGAAATAAATAAAGAAAAACCTAGCAGAAGAGCTTAGTAGATCTTTTATAAAATTCTCACCTCCGACAACCTGGAAAACAAAATTAATTTATTTAATTTAGTTAAAGACTATACATAAAAAATTAAAGGAGAAAGTGCGATGAAATAATTACATTTAGGTATACATGAGGGAGGGAGGGGAATTTTGATCAGATGTTTGTAACTCTATAATATCCTATGGCGCTTTCTAGGGCTTTACGAATTACTGCCCATGATTTGTCTAAAGTTTAACGTCTTGCCTTGGCCAGGAAGTTAGAATTTCTCTCCGCGTAGCGGGCAGAAAATCCCAATTACGGCCTAGGGTGACGTGAAGAATATTATATCCACACAAGTGACTCTAAGCACAAAAATGACAATTGCCTATACCAGACCTCAACATCCGCATACCTCCTCCAGCCTCCGTCCCCTGGCTCGGGGCTAATCGACGAATTGTCCGATTCAATAAGACGTCCGGCGCGGGCGCAGCTCGCCGGCGCGGCTGCGTCCGTCATTACCGCCCATTGTGCGCGCTTGTCAATATTTTATTACCTACAACTTGGAACAAGATCGCATTCTTTGTTACCAGGGCGTTATATTCACGTTTAAAAAACGGTCTTTTGGTTATATCTATCCTATCACTTCAGCCATCGTATAACGTATGCAACTTCTAGAGTCGATTCGCCCAGCTGCGATTGTTGTGCCGAATCTCAACCAGTACATCAGATGGTACAAGAATGCACCTTCATAGCCTACCCTGGAAACCCCGAACACCTGTTCGCCTTCACAACTGACGCGGCTAAATGGCTAAGAACCTTGGATATCAATTTGTGACATAACTGTTGTATGTCGAATACTTGTCATGTTTTTTTACGCCATACGATTAAATAAATAAATATGGTTCTTGATGAGTAAGTGCAGCCATTGATATAGTTAGTACGCAGTGCAAGAGTTATCACCAACTTACAGTAGGCGATAGCACCTTAAAAGAACTGACAATGGATGAAGACTCATGGTTTAAAACAACTGGACCTAAATCGTAACATGAATGTTTCCACGGAAACATAAACTAAGGCGTCGGATCTCAAAGCAAAAGAAAAAAGTCAGACGGACCGCTCTCAGACAGACAGACGCATCCATGCAGCTGACAACCAAAAAGGTCTATATCACTGGAAATACCACTGAAGCTACGACATTTACTATAAAAAGGCCAGTATGTAATTAAATTACATTAACTTCGCCCGACGACTTAATTAACAGGAGTGTGTAATTGAATGTTTAATTTATTGTTAATTACTCGATTCTCGCACTTGGTAAAAAATGGCGGGGATTAAAAATAGATTTGCACTTTTGCAGTGACCTTTGATTGTAATTGTAAAAAAACACAAGGTGTAACAGGTTTTTTGCAACTTACTATAGCGTTTATTTGTACATGCTGGTAATCAGCTATTATTGATGTTAGTACATGTGTTAAGTATAATACCTACGTGTAATGCGTAGGTATACTGCGTATGGAGATTAATATTTTTTTACATAATGGCAATTTAGGCTGAATTTAGGTAAGTATATCTTCACTGTGAAATTACCTATGTGTTTTTTAGTGCTTGCTCGCAAATTATCTGCATGGGAAGTGTAACTTGATTTTCTTTTGAAACGTTTGGTTAGGTATATTTCGTTGAAAATAATAAGTAGGTACATAGCGCCTTTGAGATTATTTCGCATTTAAATATATCTTAGAAAACAAATAATGATATTAATTGGAATATCTTTACCTCAGAAGCACATTTGAATAGATCATTGAGTACCTTGATAATTTAGTTATAAGTTATTAGTCCATGTGAAGTGCATGAGTTATATTGTAATTAATAATAGCAATTTAAGAAATAATAGATTCAACATTAGTATTGTTAAATTATTTACACAGTGTGTCAATAGACTAAAAATGTTACTAACACCTGGTTACTTGACGACTACCACTTACTTGTTTCTCCCCTCCATTTAATGGTACTTTGATAGTCTTTATAAATACCAGGTGCAGTGACGTCTCTGCTCATTCCTTTGTGAACTTTTACGAGAAATACAACACCAAGAAGTTATCATAAACGTTTATTCATTCACACTCCTCATCATCACCTCATCACCCACTTCCAGTTCATATGTAGCTTTCAATAGTATTCTTAAAGAATCATTGTAGCTCTGCATTATGGAGTATGACATCGCGCTAACATCAGAAGCCGGAGCTTAACCATACGCCCCACAATATCAGGACAACGAGGACAACGACGTTGATCCTGCACCCTCATATTCTTCTGTTCTCGGCAGCCACCGAAATAATGAGTGAAGAAAATAAATTAACCCTTCCACGCCAACCAATCAAATTATTGGAAAGAATGGAATATATCTAAGTCCATTGTTTGCTTCAAGTAAAGAACAGTGGGACACATCGTCAGCCATTGCACCAGTAAAGGCAACACAATATCGGCGATCAGCAGGAACGACGCGTGTGCGCCGTGACCCCATCGACAGAGATTTTAAAACACAAAGGTCAGTCGTTCACTTTTCACTGCGATTTTAGTACAGTGTTTAATAATAAATGAAACTGTAGTTAGATTCTGGGGTAGATGCGATAAAAAAAAACCTATTCAGTTTAGAGGGTATGTGTCAATAAAGTGTTACTAGTTAAAATAATTTACTAATGCGTAGTAGAAATTAATAATATGCTCGAAATTTGAGTGTATAGGACGTTTGTTTCCGCGATGAGATAATATTTCGATTACAACAAAGTTTTACAACGAAATTTTACAACAAAGTTTTACAACGAAATTTTACAACAAAGATTCCGAATTACTATAACCGTTACGTAGTTAAATATTCTTTGTCAATAATGTAAACATTGCTGTTTTAATGTAGCCTTGTTAGAATCAAGTAGTAACGGCAGCGGTAATAATCTACCCTCCATTTTATGATTTTGCAATCGTTGTAACTGACATTCCTCGGGAACGAAAATTTATATTTCTTGATGTTTTGGATAGTTAATATAGTTATACTTTATACACCAACGTAATTCATACATTATACACCAAAGACTCGCTTCAGAATTGATAAGCTTGAGATTCGATAATAATGACCGCTATACATAGATTGATGTCAGAGGATTAGAGCTTGATTGATTTCGTTTCATTTCATTTATTCATTCTAAGCAATAATTATGGTGTTAAATATTAAATCAATACACATTTTTGATTACAATAATAATTATACATTACTACTATAATTATAATCAATGCATTACCATCCAAGTTTAAAACAACACTCAGTGGCGGATTAAGGGTCGAGAGCGCCCTAGGCAAAAACCTCATCGGCGCCCCTTTGCGGCCTTTTGCGGCCCTTTGCGCCCCTTAGCGGCCCTTAGCGGCCCTTTGCGGCCCTTTGCGCCACCTTAGCGGCCCTTTGCGCCCCTTTGCGGCCTTGCGCCCCTAGGCACGTGCCTACTTTGCCTTAGGGGTAATCCGCCACTGACACCACTACAAAAAAAAAACGTAACATAAAACGCAAAATTCCAAATGATAAAAAAAAAACACATAAGTAATTAATAATTCTTATTATTCCTAAAATACTTATAATATTATAACCCATGTTTAAGTAATGACTTAGACATGTATTTTTTTTTCATAATTATGACAATTACATTGATAATTTCAACCAATTTTTTTTGTAAGTCAAAAATACTCTTCCCTGAGTTCTTCATTGTAACATAGTTATTTCATACCTTCATTTCGTGCAGCCGAAAATAAGTAAAAAAAAATATGAAGAAAACAGCTTTTTGCGTGCATTTTGTCAATTTGGAGTAGTGTTTACATACTAATATATCGAAATAGCCCTTTTCTAACTAGCGACATTGATATGTTAAGAAACATGTTTGATCATAGACAACAATTTATAAAACCATCAGCAGTCTTGGACGGAAAAGGAGCCTTAAAATATCCTAATAAAATACAATTAAATCTAAATAATGGATAGTTATTACAAATGTCAGCAACATTTAAAAAAGTCAAGATGTAGTATTACTGGAAAAACAAATCATTAGGTGTCTGCTATAAAATCAGTTACTGAGTAATACATTTTGTCAAAAGATACTGTTTGCATCTTGCATTAAACATTTTGCTATTCATGGATTTAATTTGTACTCCATTAGCAGCTTATTAAACAGGAATTTGGCCAGATAATTCGCTGCGTGTGTGATAATATTACGCGGAGGGAAAATGTTAAAAAAGAGCGTTTATAATTTTATTACTTACATGGTTGTTCCATAATTCATGTTTTGTTGAAATTATGAGGATTTTGAATATAAGATCAAATTTGCAATTGAGTTAAAAAAATAGGGTTTCGTTTAGATACCTACATTTGAAATATCATATTTCATCATTTCACTAATTTTTCGATACTCTTTTCTTTATTTTATAAAAGTTTGGGCTTATTCATATTACTACAGTAAATTGTGAAATTCAACGTCAGTCATCAACAATATTGTTTTTTTTTTGTATTGAATTTTCTTTTATGAGATAAATGACAATCATATTATAGTTTAAATTAAATTATAAGTAATAGCTTAGTTTTGACCATATTTCTTTATTTAATTTTTAACTTTCGTATAGAAATCGAAGTCTATACTACAGTAATAATATTAATAATGGAGTTTGAAGTAATAGAAACTTTGCAGTGAGTAGCACAAATAAATGTACAGTACTTGCCTACGTTTGTCACAAAAAGATTTCTTCCAAACTGTATTTTTTTTTCTCATTCTTTCTGTCTAGAATGTTCTTATATCAAACATTTTGATTATTTCGTATTTAAGTAAAGCGAAATACGAAGGTTCAATTTCGAGAATCATTTCGTGCATAAACTAACTAAATTACAATCAAAATATGCATGCTTTTGTTAGTTTTATTTGTACTACAAAGTACTACCCATTATGATCTAGGTTAGGAGTGACGGAGCTTTGTGATACTGTGCTTGGAGTTTTTGTTTCAGTTGATCATCGGGACAAGTGTTCCATCGGAAGACTACAGGAGCGCCTCCTTGAACCATTATTAGCGCTCGACAGTCTTGGCGGTCAGTCAGGGAAAACGACCACTCTCTTCACTTACAATCACCATCGAGCATTTTTTTTTTTGGTATACCTACAGTGTGTATGATTTTGAAACACACATTGACATTTCTCTGTTGATGTTTGTAGTGATGTAGCGAAGACGTATTGTTTGCCAAATCTAACGATTATGAATGGTTGATCAAATCGTTTTTATCGACGAACTTTTTTTTTCAATCCTGAATATATTTTTGTTTATTCTGTGTAAATCAATATTTTTTTTTGAGCTACGAGCCGTCGGACTCACTGAACATTTCTATGGAAAATAATAGTTTGTTTTATTGTTCTTTCTTTAGGTTATAAATTTATCAATTTAATCGATTTCTACCAATTTACAGAAATAGTACATGAATCGAAAAGCAAGATTTAGTCACAACACAGCTTGTATTACAAAAAAAAAGACGTAGTACGTAACTGTTCGAGTAATGATTTATTATCGTTAAATACTTCAATTCCGTGATAAGAAAAAATATAACATGATCTCAATTGTATCAAATAGAAAGTGAAAAACGTTTATAGATACTTGACAAACCACTATGTCAGTTTATTTTTTTATGAAATTCAATAGGTTGCGCAGATTTACGTTATATGGGTTCTGTGATGTGACAAATGTTTGTTTAAATAATATCCAAACTATAATTGATTATAGACAGTAAAATATAACTGTGTAAAATGTTGTTAGTGTGTCTGTCCCAACCCTCGGATGACCGTGATAGCGAATATGATGAGTTTTAGTTTTCAGACTGATTTAGTCGAGCAACTGGGCAATATTAAAATAAGATAAACAGGAGAATAGTTTTTGGTCACTTGCGTGGATGGATCAGAAAGATTTAGTCCCGCAACTGGACCGTCAATCAAAGCATTGCTAACATGCCACTTGTTGTGATGGATCCGAAGGGTTTAGTCCAACAACTGGGCAATATGATAAAGAGAATAGTTTTTGGTCACTTGCGTGGATGGATCAGATAGATTTAGTCCCGCAACTGGACCGTCAACCAAAGAATTGCTAACATGCCACTTGTTGTGATGGATCAGAAGGGTTTAGTCCAACAACTGGGCAATATGATAAAGAGTATAGTTTTGTCAGTCACTTGCGTGGATGGATCAGAAGGATTTAGTCCCGTAACTGGGCTGACAAGCCGATCATTGTTAAAGTGCCACTTACTGGAATGTTTAACCAACTTGAGTTTTCTTTTTCAAACCGTTCGCTCTGAGCACGAGCTTCGGGTCAGTATGGCCGTGATAGCGCCTTTGAGATTATTTCGCATTTAAATATATCTTAGAAAACAAATAATGATATTAATTGGAATATCTTTACCTCAGAAGCACATTTGAATAGATCATTGAGTACCTTGATAATTTAGTTATAAGTTATTAGTCCATGTGAAGTGCATGAGTTATATTGTAATTAATAATAGCAATTTAAGAAATAATAGATTCAACATTAGTATTGTTAAATTATTTACACAGTGTGTCAATAGACTAAAAATGTTACTAACACCTGGTTACTTGACGACTACCACTTACTTGTTTCTCCCCTCCATTTAATGGTACTTTGATAGTCTTTATAAATACCAGGTGCAGTGACGTCTCTGCTCATTCCTTTGTGAACTTTTACGAGAAATACAACACCAAGAAGTTATCATAAACGTTTATTCATTCACACTCCTCATCATCACCTCACTGCCGTGCCGTCACCAGTTCATATGTAGCTTTCAATAGTATTCTTAAAGAATCATTGTAGCTCTGCATTATGGAGTATGACATCGCGCTAACATATACATCTATTAAAACTCCGATCTATGATTAAATTTTCAGGGTGTCATACATAGGTAGGTACCTACTACGGATTTCACAAATGGTACGATTTTTCGTTAAAATCTGCTTTCGTATCGCATAATCGCCGTACTATTTAACAAAATCTTTCTGCTGTGACGTGTTAATACGATAGATTTGCTCATATTTCGAACGCGTATGGGGAAACATCAACCAAAAAATACATTTACACGTTGTTTGTGGAATTTGCTAACGATTAGGTACAATCCTATAGATTGAGGGACGCCTTGCACAAGACACCGAGGAAAATAAATATTCCTAGATGTAGTAGACCTAAATGTTTCAACATGATCGATCTCTAAATATCATGTTGATTTGTTATGTATACGATATGTCTCAGATCGAGTTGATAATTCTGATGCTTTTCTGCCGTAGCCCGTAGGTCAGGATTAGAACGGGGTGATGTTCCGTCTGCGATTGTTTTTAAATGAGTGTTAAATTATGTCCTTAGCAACATTCCAACTCTGGCTCATGGGCTGGAACTTCATAAAAAATAATTTCATAAAGTCAGGAAACCCTGTGTCGGACGTGATTTCTTTACGGTACGATACGTCGATTCGCATTCCTATGATCGTGTCATATTCATATGCAGCTGCAACGTAAAACGGCATATAAGTAGAATAATAAAATATTATTTCCCATACGCGTGTAAATAAAATAAAATAACAAAGAGAAATGGCCAAGAGACCGGTGAACCTTTAATTAATAAGAAAATAACTAATTATTACAACGGCTTGACGCATTGTGCTGGTATCTATTACTAGAAGAGCGTAAGCGTCGTGTGTTTTGTACGGCAAGTCGGTCGTTTTGTGACGCGCGGGACCGGCGCAGGCGCAGGCACGTTCGATGCCAATCGTAAAAAACAGTGCGCGCCCCGCCCTCGCACCACAGTGGTTCCAACGCCTCTGCTGTGCAGACAAAGTTCAGGAAAAACTTTTATAGCTTAGCAGTTACATTAGGGTTTTCTGAATTGGAGCTATTTTAGATGATACGGTAAAATATGGAATCCTTTTTCGTCTTACTGTCGCAAAATTTTGGATATCTACCTTAAGGATAAATCATCTTGCTGCCTGGATTCTGTAGTTTAGACGGTCCAGAGCGTGTCGCTGCGGCATGATGCAGGTATTAAACACCGGTGCAAATTAAACCCAAATTGTTTCATGAACTGGGCTTTTTAGTTGCCCTCCACCCTGGGAATTTATATTTACTGAAATAATATAGAATATTTGACGCTGATCAGTCGTTCAATTATTATTCATAAAATTTTCAGTGATTTTCCACGGAGTAGCGATCACAGGTTTCTAGCATTAAACGTTCATAATTGCCATCTTGAATGTTATGTCATTAGCAAAAGAGGTGACAGTATGGTGTCGTCTATTTAGGCATTAGCGTGGTGAGCACATGGACGTTTACCTTATGAGTCGGGAAGAATAAAAAAGCAAGAAACGCCAAGCACTGCTACATTCAAATGATTGAAAAAGATAGCGATTAACCTTTGGCCGGAGCGCGGCCGGCCGGCGCACTGTGCCTCCGCCGACCAATTACATAAAAGCGTTTCATTTGCCGGTGCAAAGTGTTATTGTGACCCGCGCCCGCCGCGCGCCTCTTGGGCCCATGACGTGCCATACACGGCACATACTAAGGATTGCCCAATCTGCTCATGCCAGCGTCATCACTAGACCTGGGTAGTACCTTTGAGGCAAATGGCGATTTAAAATTTTCACAAATCCTTAATTAAAATAAATATTGACAGGTAAATTATTGTGAAAGATAAATGTAATGTGATCCACTACAAAGTAAGCGGGTCTCGAGCCTGCGACCCTACGTTTCCCGCGTAGTGCTCTCCCAACTGAGAAATCACACCAAATCTTTGATTCCATAATAACACGAGCAGATTGAACCGAAGAACAAAGACGAGAAACAGTAGACGATGCTCTCGAGTAGGTTGTATTGTAAGGCAAGCTCATTTCTGGCTTAACTCTATCCTTCTCTGTTCTTTTGAGCTGTTTATTATTCGAGTTCTCTTCATCTCCTCCTCCGTAAAGAAGATCATTGGCCTGTGAAATTTGAAGACTTTGAAAAAAGTTGGCCTTTCAGCGGCTTTGTGGAAACCTGGATTTTCAAGGGGACTTAATGGGGGGATATTTCGGCACAGCCCTGCCGCTAGAGCTGTTTGCACAGAGCTATAGGCAAATAACTGGGCTCCCACCAAAACTCGTTGTGGTCGTGATTTCGCTGCTAAAGATAATCAAATGTTATTAATAATATTGGCATCAGCATGGGCAGCCAAGCTCATATATTGAAACTTCAGATTACATCCCCATCATCTGATGGAAGCTGAAAGGAACTTTAAGAGAAAACTGGGTATCAGACGTTGTCACCAAAACCAAAATAAGATTCGGGCTGAACATCAGCTTTGAGGACTGTAAAATATGCTGAGCTTAAAAAGGAGAAAATCTCTATTTCTCATGGTTATCAGTTACCTAAGTTTCCACATTGTATGTAGTTTGCACAAACCCCAGCCCGCAGCGGAGCGCACCACCCGATCCTGCGCGCCGTCACAAACCACGCAAGCTATTTAATTGTTAATGAGCATCATTATTTCTCGCGCTCCTCCCAACCTCCGCAACCTCGTATCTGACACTACTCTCTTCAGTAAACCCTATCTTACTATATCCGTGCAAAGCTCACATTTCAACCTAACGAGTTTCCGCATAAGTGATGGTAGAAATCTTTCGGTTTGCTGTACTTCACACATTCAGAAGAACGATGGCGTATCCGCCGTATAACTCTCCAGATACATACACTATTGTTGTTCTAAGTTAACATTAGGCGCGTCTGAAACGCTTGGTCATAAAAAGACACAAGTTCCTACTAGCTGCGTAGTCGCGTATGACGTTTCGATGCGGCAACGGCTGCGGTAACCGCTCTGGCCAGCGTCAGATAGCCATCGAGGGTCACGGCTCCGATAGAAATACTTACGCTTTGGTTTATAGGCGGTCATTAATATTTTCGAGAATAATATTTTGCTACATGCACACTTATGGTTCAACAAAGGTAATACGCAAAGTGTGAACGCCAAATTAATAATGTTGCGATGAGTTGTAGTTTTATCCCTTTAAGTCGATAGCGCACTGATTTTACTTACACTGCCTATCCTTCTCATTAAGACAGTTGAAGAAATAAATAAATCTTAGGTACATACAAACTCCGAAAAGCGTAAACTAACATTTAAGCGGAGAGCGTTTTAATTTCCACTTACCAGATTAAATGCGTGCCAAAATGAATAAAAAAGAAATATATTCATAAAAAAGAACTACCTCGAGAAACTTGAACTCAAAAACAAAAGAAAGGACAATCGCCGAGTTTATCAAAATAATAAGGCATTAAGGGAAGGTTAATAGTTTGTTAAGCGCCGTAACGCGCGGGCTAATAGTAATAGTCATAACAATAACCATGAAAAGTAACGCGCGATGCCTGATACCGGTTAAGGGGGAGTCGCCGGTCCTGGTGGATGGAGGAAGGATTTTTAATGTGAGTCTGATATCCCAAGAAGAATGTAAATAACAAACATTGATGTGAATTATTTCCGTCAGGAATTCGGACAATCGTGCGGTTTTCGCATCAGTACATAATGTACAGAGCCATCAAAACAGTAGCGTAAGTAATCTTGTATGAGTCTTATTCGCGTGTAACTGTCACCCCGAAACCCTGATGTCATACAAGAACACAGAACAAAACCGAGGTAGATTTCGCTAGCCATTTCTTCAATAGTACCTAATTTCTGATTATTAATAATAATTAAATAATTTAAATCACCAGCAGTGGATTGGCGTGGCGTCTCACTGCTCCCATATCCCCAGCCTATATGTCCTCTATACAAATAGAGCAGTTTTCGTTAGTGACACACTTTATTAGACGCTGTTTAGATCAGACACATGAAACCAATGATAATGATGATGATAATTACTTATATTCCTTCCTGACATGGTCATTATTTATGATATACGACCTCGCGAACGCAGCGACCAGGACTAAACCACATTCACATCACACTTTATCACGACTCGTCAGCGAGAGACTGTCTGACTGAGAAAAACTTATCATACTAAAAAAAGGTCGGCACCATAGTTTTAATATTATTATCGGTCGTATATTGTTGTTCTACTGCCCTTATCCAACAGTTTCTCGTGATCTCGATCCAATCATTGTTAAAGGGATTCACGCTGTATCTTCTGATATCAGGTGATCAGATCGCTACTTTTCGGCTCCAGCCTTAGGGTCTACGAGCAATGTTGGCTGCCCTGCCCGCTGCCACTTAAGTCTGGCAGCTCTCAGAGCTATGTTGATGAGCTTACTTCTCCTCCGGATCTCATTCTTAATCTAATCTCGCAGGTATGCTGCCCCTAAGCTATGTAGCTTTTTAAGTAACTTTGAGCTTTCTTACGAGACCCTTGGAAGCGACTACCTTTTTGTATTCATACAGAAGAAGTCGGGTAAGTAACATTGTAAAATCGTCACAGTGAGTGAAAAACAATAACATCATCAAATTATACGTCACATCATACACATGACTGGGGACGAAGATGACCCCACCTTGTGTTGAGCAGTTCTGTTGATTGGACATGGATGGATATTTATGGTCCATCGCCAACCCTCCGTACAAGCTTTCAAATAAATAAAAAATTGCCAGATTGGTTTAAAAATAGAAGAGTTATAAACATAGCCTTTATAATATTAGTGTGATGATATTAGCGTTTCAAATTTAAATCAAGACTTTGCCTCTCTTAATTAATTGAATCAGGCGTTACTTTGCGGAAATCCATATTAATGAAAATAATAATATTGCTTTGCTATTCCGCGATATAATAACGTGCCAGTTAAATTTGTGCTAACCCGTTATACTTATTTGCGTATTTTTTCAAGCATATATGCATTGAATTGTCCCACCCTCCCACCACGATAAGAAAAATAAATACGCAAATAAATATAACAAACCACCACCAAAATAACAGAACTTACTCGACACGTGTTTCGCCCCTCTACGAGGCATCATCAGGAGATGTTGACGGTCTGGAGTCCGACAACCGAATGAGCTGCCCAGACTGGTCGGCCCTATTTATAACCTGACCACCCCTATTATGCAAGTGAGAGTGATTAGCAAAAATTCGAAGTAACGGTGATGTAACGACATTCAATTGTTCGTTAAGAATCTCACCCCTATTGTTGTACCTAATTATTTCCAACTGTTCCAGAACACTTAAACACAATCCTTTTTCGCAAACATGTAAAACGGTAAAAGAATGATCTTCCTGGAGAGTATGGCCACTATCTATTAAATGTTTTGCGAAATTGGACTTTTCAGGATGGTTATGTCTATATGACGCAACATGCTCTTTATACCTCGTGCTGAAATTGCGGCCCGTTTGTCCCACATATACTTTATTGCAATCGTCGCAAGTTAGCTTATAAATACCGGACTTCTTCCCACTCTCAATTTTATCTTTCCCATTACAAAGTTTAGAGTGCAGGGAATTATTCGTCTTAAAGGCCACATTAATGTCGTTACATTTCAAAATTTTGTGAATAGTATCCGATAACTTGCCAACATAAGTTATGCTCGCCTTATATTTTTTAATAGGATCAGATGGTCGTGCAGCATACAACATATCGTTGACCGTATTATTGAGCTTTTTTCTGATTATACCATCCACCACCGACTTATCGTAGCCGTTTGAAACCGCTAAGTGATAAATATTATTTAATTCCGACCACTAATGCTCCTCAGAGAGAGGCACGGTCAACAGCCTATGCACATAACAATGAAAGGCAGCTAACTTATGCTGCCACGGATGCGTGGAAGAAGCCGGGATAACCGTGTCAGTATGTGTGGGCTTACGGTAAATCTGAAAATGATGCCTATTACTCAATTTAGTAATCGTTAAATCCAAGAAATTGAGTGAGTTGTTTTGCTCTAGTTCCTTTTTTAACTTGATCTTCGGATGCTTGTTATTGATCTCATCAATAAATTCGTCCAGCTGGCTCATAATCCCCATCCAACAAATAATCAAATCATCCACATATCTAAAGTAATATAAAATACAATTATTACCTACAATGTGCTGGTTTTCAAAATGGTCCATAAAAATATCCGCCATCAAAGGACTCAACGGGGAACCCATAGCCAAACCATCACTTTGCAAATAATATTGTCCATCAAACCTAAAATAATTTTGTTCCATACAAATCGTAGTTAATTCTATTAATTCATCTACCTCCCCTGGATGTAATCGCTGCCTTTCAAAAAGTCCCCTAAGTATGTCTAAAGTATCACAATATGGTACATTCGTAAACAAACTATCTACATCCAAAGACAGAAGGATAGCATTATCTGGTATATTAATATCTTTAATCGTCTCTATTAAATCCAAGCTATTCTTTAAACAATATTTCGGCTGAAACTGTGACTTTTCCTTAATAATGCAATTCAATATCTTTGCTAAATTATACGTAGGTGCACCTAAGTATGAGACCACTGGACGAATAGGGATATTGTCTTTATGAATTTTCGGAAGACCATACAGAATAGGAGCTCGTGGATTCATAGGCAGAATCATATTCTTCTGATGCTCGGTTTCAAAAACAAACGAAGAATTTTTTATAGCTTGTCTAAGAACTTTCTGGTATCCTGGAGTAGGATCTCTACGTAAGCTTGAAAAACCATCACCTTGAATAAGATCCAATACTTTTTGATTGTACTGTCCCCTCTCCATAATTACAATGCAATTGCCTTTGTCTGCTTTTGAAACCACTAAATCATTATCCTGCACTTTCTGTTGAATAGATCTCAATAATAAACCATCAGAGCAAGCATGCCTATCTACTAATGGACCAGTGCTCTTACTGCTCTTAATGACATTAGCTACCACAGTCTTCGTATCCAAATCACCACAACCCCGTACAATTGCTACCTCTGAATCCACTGCCAAATTCTCTAGTGTTTGGGGAGTCATCTTTGGCTGGAAATTATACTTCAAACCTTTCTGCAAAAGACCCACTTCATCTCTTAAAAACTCAACATTGGTTAAATTCTTTACACGAGGGTGAAAATCATGGTGCGGCGTTGGGTCGTTATCCCTCTTCCTTAAAGGTGAATTAAAACTTGACCCTGTCAACCTATGCAATTTGTTAAGTTGTGTAGTATACATCTTATGTGCAAGTTCCGACGCAAAATACCTCGCCTTTTGATCCAAAATGTCGAACTCAACGTTATGTAACTTAAATGAAAGTTCTGAATATAACACCTTAAGATGCAATTTCAAATTATCTCTAACTGAAAACCAATGCCGAGATTCTTCGCTAAGCCAAATTTTCTGAGCCCTATTAATCGCCAACCTAGCCGCCCTGGTGTTACTACTACAGCGAAAATGGATGTATTTAGGTACAACATTAAACAGCTTGCACTGTTGGTTAAACCAAACATTCTGGACAGCTGCACGATGCTGTTTGGTAAGTTTGACATAAAGTCTAGCCTGTTCGACCTCGCTAGCCGTTTTTAAGTAATTAATTGAATCAGGCGTTACTTTGCGGAAATCCATATTAATGAGAATAATAATATTGCTTTTCTATTCCGCGATATAATAACGTGCCAGTTAAATTTGTGCTAACCCGTTATACTTATTTGCGTATTTTTTCATGCATATATGCATTGAATTGTCCCAACCTCCCACCACGATAAGAAAAATAAATACGCAAATAAATATAACAAACCACCACCATAATAACAGAACTTACTCGACACGTGTTTCGCCCCTCTACGAGGCATCATCAGGAGATGTTGACGGTCTGGAGTCCGACAACCGAATGAGCTGCCCAGACTGGTCGGCCCTATTTATAACCTGACCACCCCTATTATGCAAGTGAGAGTGATTAGCAAAAATTCGAAGTAACGGTGATGTAACGACATTCAATTGTTCGTTAAGAATCTCACCCCTATTGTTGTACCTAATTATTTCCAACTGTTCCAGAACACTTAAACGCAATCCTTTTTCGCAAACATGTAAAACGGTAAAAGAATGATCTTCCTGCAGAGTATGGCCACTATCTATTAAATGTTTTGCGAAATTGGACTTTTCAGGATGGTTATGTCGATATGACGCAACATGCTCTTTATACCTCGTGCTGAAATTGCGGCCCGTTTGTCCCACATATACTTTATTGCAATCGTCGCAAGTTAGCTTATAAATACCGGACTTCTTCCCACTCTCAATTTTATCTTTCCCATTACGAAGTTTAGAGTGCAGGGAATTATTCGTCTTAAAGGCCACATTAATGTCGTTACATTTCAAAATTTTGTGAATAGTATCCGATAACTTGCCAACATAAGTTATGCTCGCCTTATATTTTTTAATAGGATCAGATGGTCGTGCAGCATACAACATATCGTTGACCGTATTATTGAGCTTTTTTCTGATTATACCATCCACCACCGACTTATCGTAGCCGTTTGAAACCGCTAAGTGATATATATTATTTAATTCCGACCACTAATGCTCCTCAGAGAGAGGCACGGTCAACAGCCTATGCACATAACAATGAAAGGCAGCTAACTTATGCTGCCACGGATGCGTGGAAGAAGCCGGGATAACCGTGTCAGTATGTGTGGGCTTACGGTAAATCTGAAAATGATGCCTATTACTCAATTTAGTAATCGTTAAATCCAAGAAATTGAGTGAGTTGTTTTGCTCTAGTTCCTTTTTTAACTTGATCTTCGGATGCTTGTTATTTATCTCATCAATAAATTCGTCCAGCTGGCTCATAACCCCCGTCCAACAAATAATCAAATCATCCACATATCTAAAGTAATATAAAATACAATTATTACCTACAATGTGCTGGTTTTCAAAATGGTCCATAAAAATATCCGCCATCAAAGGACTCAACGGGGAACCCATAGCCAAACCATCACTTTGCAAATAATATTGTCCATCAAACCTAAAATAATTTTGTTCCATACAAATCGTAGTTAATTCTATTAATTCATCTACCTCCCCTGGATGTAATCGCTGCCTTTCAAAAAGTCTCCTAAGTATGTCTAAAGTATCACAATATGGTACATTCGTAAACAAACTATCTACATCCAAAGATCATAATCAGAAAAAAGCTCAATAATACGGTCAACGATATGTTGTATGCTGCACGACCATCTGATCCTATTAAAAAATATAAGGCGAGCATAACTTATGTTGGCAAGTTATCGGATACTATTCACAAAATTTTGAAATGTAACGACATTAATGTGGCCTTTAAGACGAATAATTCCCTGCACTCTAAACTTTGTAATGGGAAAGATAAAATTGAGAGTGGGAAGAAGTCCGGTATTTATAAGCTAACTTGCGACGATTGCAATAAAGTATATGTGGGACAAACGGGCCGCAATTTCAGCACGAGGTATAAAGAGCATGTTGCGTCATATAGACATAACCATCCTGAAAAGTCCAATTTCGCAAAACATTTAATAGATAGTGGCCATACTCTGCAGGAAGATCATTCTTTTACCGTTTTACATGTTTGCGAAAAAGGATTGCGTTTAAGTGTTCTGGAACAGTTGGAAATAATTAGGTACAACAATAGGGGTGAGATTCTTAACGAACAATTGAATGTCGTTACATCACCGTTACTTCGAATTTTTGCTAATCACTCTCACTTGCATAATAGGGGTGGTCAGGTTATAAATAGGGCCGACCAGTCTGGGCAGCTCATTCGGTTGTCGGACTCCAGACCGTCAACATCTCCTGATGATGCCTCGTAGAGGGGCGAAACACGTGTCGAGTGAGTTCTGTTATTTTGGTGGTGGTTTGTTATATTTATTTGCGTATTTATTTTTCTTATCGTGGTGGGAGGGTGGGACAATTCAATGCATATATGCATGAAAAAATACGCAAATAAGTATAACGGGTTAGCACAAATTTAACTGGCACGTTATTATATCGCGGAATAGCAAAGCAATATTATTATTTTCATTAATATGGATTTCCGCAAAGTAACGCCTGATTCAATTAATTACTTAAAAACGGCTAGCGAGGTCGAACAGGCTAGACTTTATGTCAAACTTACCAAACAGCATCGTGCAGCTGTCCAGAATGTTTGGTTTAACCAACAGTGCAAGCGGTTTAATGTTGTACCTAAATACATCCATTTTCGCTGTAGTAGTAACACCAGGGCGCCTAGGTTGGCGATTAATAGGGCTCAGAAAATTTGGCTTAACGAAGAATCTCGGCATTGGTTTTCAGTTAGAGATAATTTGAAATTGCATCTTAAGGTGTTATATTCAGAACTTTCATTTAAGTTACATAATGTTGAGTTCGACATTTTGGATCAAAAGGCGAGGTATTTTGCGTCGGAACTTGCACATAAGATGTATACTACACAACTTAACAAATTGCATAGGTTGACAGGGTCAAGTTTTAATTCACCTTTAAGGAAGAGGGATAACGAACCAACGCCGCACCATGATTTTCACCCTCGTGTAAAGAATTTAACCAATGTTGAGTTTTTAAGAGATGAAGTGGGTCTTTTGCAGAAAGGTTTGAAGTATAATTTCCAGCCAAAGATGACTCCCCAAACACTAGAGAATTTGGCAGTGGATTCAGAGGTAGCAATTGTACGGGGTTGTGGTGATTTGGATACGAAGACTGTGGTAGCTAATGTCATTAAGAGCAGTAAGAGCACTGGTCCATTAGTAGATAGGCATGCTTGCTCTGATGGTTTATTATTGAGATCTATTCAACAGAAAGTGCAGGATAATGATTTAGTGGTTTCAAAAGCAGACAAAGGCAATTGCATTGTAATTATGGAGAGGGGACAGTACAATCAAAAAGTATTGGATCTTATTCAAGGTGATGGTTTTTCAAGCTTACGTAGAGATCCTACTCCAGGATACCAGAAAGTTCTTAGACAAGCTATAAAAAATTCTTCGTTTGTTTTTGAAACCGAGCATCAGAAGAATATGATTCTGCCTATGAATCCACGAGCTCCTATTCTGTATGGTCTTCCGAAAATTCATAAAGACAATATCCCTATTCGTCCAGTGGTCTCATACTTAGGTGCACCTACGTATAATTTAGCAAAGATATTGAATTGCATTATTAAGGAAAAGTCACAGTTTCAGCCGAAATATTGTTTAAAGAATAGCTTGGATTTAATAGAGACGATTAAAGATATTAATATACCAGATAATGCTATCCTTCTGTCTTTGGATGTAGATAGTTTGTTTACGAATGTACCATATTGTGATACTTTAGACATACTTAGGAGACTTTTTGAAAGGCAGCGATTACATCCAGGGGAGGTAGATGAATTAATAGAATTAACTACGATTTGTATGGAACAAAATTATTTTAGGTTTGATGGACAATATTATTTGCAAAGTGATGGTTTGGCTATGGGTTCCCCGTTGAGTCCTTTGATGGCGGATATTTTTATGGACCATTTTGAAAACCAGCACATTGTAGGTAATAATTGTATTTTATATTACTTTAGATATGTGGATGATTTGATTATTTGTTGGACGGGGGTTATGAGCCAGCTGGACGAATTTATTGATGAGATAAATAACAAGCATCCGAAGATCAAGTTAAAAAAGGAACTAGAGCAAAACAACTCACTCAATTTCTTGGATTTAACGATTACTAAATTGAGTAATAGGCATCATTTTGCAGATTTACCGTAAGCCCACACATACTGACACGGTTATCCCGGCTTCTTCCACGCATCCGTGGCAGCATAAGTTAGCTGCCTTTCATTGTTATGTGCATAGGCTGTTGACCGTGCCTCTCTCTGAGGAGCATTAGTGGTCGGAATTAAATAATATTTATCACTTAGCGGTTTCAAACGGCTACGATAAGTCGGTGGTGGATGGTATAATCAGAAAAAAGCTCAATAATACGGTCAACGATATGTTGTATGCTGCACGACCATCTGATCCTATTAAAAAATATAAGGCGAGCATAACTTATGTTGGCAAGTTATCGGATACTATTCACAAAATTTTGAAATGTAACGACATTAATGTGGCCTTTAAGACGAATAATTCCCTGCACTCTAAACTTTGTAATGGGAAAGATAAAATTGAGAGTGGGAAGATTAGTCCGGTATTTATAAGCTAACTTGCGACGATTGCAATAAAGTATATGTGGGACAAACGGGCCGCAATTTCAGCACGAGGTATAAAGAGCATGTTGCGTCATATAGACATAACCAAAACTGAAAAGTCCAATTTCGCAAAACATTTAATAGATAGTGGCCATACTCTGCAGGAAGATCATTCTTTTACCGTTTTACATGTTTGCGAAAAAGGATTGTGTTTAAGTGTTCTGGAACAGTTGGAAATAATTAGGTACAACAATAGGGGTGAGATTCTTAACGAACAATTGAATGTCGTTACATCACCGTTACTTCGAATTTTTGCTAATCACTCTCACTTGCATAATAGGGGTGGTCAGGTTATAAATAGGGCCGACCAGTCTGGGCAGCTCATTCGGTTGTCGGACTCCAGACTGTCAATATCTCCTGATGATGCCTCGTAGAGGGGCGAAACACGTGTCGAGTAAGTTCTGTTATTTTGGTGGTGGTTTGTTATATTTATTTGCGTATTTATTTTTCTTATCGTGGTGGGAGGGTGGGACAATTCAATGCATATATGCATGAAAAAATACGCAAATAAGTATAACGGGTTAGCAGAAATTTAACTGGCACGTTATTATATCGCGGAATAGCAAAGCAATATTATTATTTTCATTTGCCTCTCTTCTTTTTACAAAAAAGGACTTTCTCAGAAACGGCGTATCAAGCTCGCTATAAAGCTGTATGTATTCATTATGTGACACATATTATGGTACGTATTATGGTACCGAGCCCCGGGGGGCGCGTTTTACTCACTTTTGAGTGGTTCCGAGCGATGAAGTCATTGCCTTAACAACGTCCGCGAAATGTCGGCGGAGCGGACGAATCGAAGATTAATAGTTTGATGGTTACCGGCGAGAAAACTCAATATTGTTGGACGAAAATTTTACAGGCTGTTACTATGTTACCTATGATACCTATCTTACTTAGTTATCTGTGGAATCGTGAGATCCTTACAAAGTAATAAAGCTACGGTTTTATAAATACTGGGATATTTTATTTAATTAGGTACAAGATAACAGTTTTAGATACATAAATCAATAGATCTTTATTGCTCACAGGATTAGAATATATTCGACTCATGCGCGGTCAGGCGTAAGAGAGCTATCTAGACATAATCGTAGTCATAAATTTACATATTTCTACGTAGGTGGCTTTTGTTTAGGCATTTTATCTGTAATCCATTTGAGACCAAGTCGGGGGGTCTGAAGAACTTGTTATTACATGTGACGCGCCGTAGAGATTAAAGAGCGGTTATCACTTTTTCGAAAAAACTACAGTACGTGCGTTGACAGAATGTGTTTCCAGCATTATACCTGCCTCACTCGCTCGTATGCAAAAGCGATAAAAACCTCTTCGATTTCACATAAACCCGAATTCCAATGTCAGGAAGGGCTTTATCACACTTGCGAGTTGCGAGCGTATACCCTATAAGTTTGGGAACCACTGCTTTATGGGGCTCTACTTCCTTGATCATCGTAATTTATCTCTATTCTAACTTAATACGTGTAAACCTCCTTAGTTTAAGGAGTAATGTATTAAAATAAGTATAACCCTAGTGTTAAACATGCATTGAGCCGTCGTCGAGCTATGTTGTAAGACGGGCGTAAGCGCCAAGGGCGCTAGGGTGCTTGTGTCATTGTGTTGTTCGGAAGGCGACGTCGCAGTATTGATGGTGGGGCGTAAACGTGCGCCAGCGCAGATGCGAGATAGTGAGCGCGGTGCTGTTCACACCACCCGCGTGGTTGCTGGTACCCATAGTAAGAAAGTTATCCAGTAATGCTTGACATTTCTTCAGTGCTTTGTGATATATTTACAACAGTACTTAAGCGTATACATATGTTCACCTTCGGGCAATCGATATCTGTATCCAATCCCAACCGTCTCATTGCCAAATCTCGTATTTTGTTCCAGAATCTAATCCAAAGGTTCGGTTATAGAACCTCGTGATACTTAGGTTGGTAAACTTCTACTACAAATGTTTGCACGGATTGTAAACGCCTGGCTTTGTTTCGTGTAATAACGAAATTCTAACCTGCTTATTTTAACCCATGTTCCTCTAAATTGTTCACTACGCGCAGTTCTTAAATTAGCCAAGTCCGTGGTTGAGTATGCCGCTAGAGTAGTCTCCTTCAACAGTTTATACCATCTGAAAACGTCAAATATTGACCATAGCACGATCGGGGTATTTACCCCCTCTTTCATTTCGAGTAATTTATAACAGCCAATAACAATGTGCAGTATCTGTGAGGTAATTTCTCAAACACACACCTCGAGCGGGCGTCGGCAAATTAAATAGGCGTCCGAGCGGCAGTGAGGCCTTATTAAATGATAAGCACGATGCAAGGATTCAATGTTACATTACTGCCACAATAGACCTGATAAGGGGAAGAATAATATTCAAAATTCTTGGCCTAATGCCTCACGGGGTCTTGGTCTGACGTCGCTTCAGAAATCTTAAGCTTGGAAGCAGTGGAATCCATAAGAGGTTAGAGATAATTTAAGTCTTTTATTTTCATGGAAGTGTGGCTTATATAAATAGACACCTTAAAGTTAACTTAAAGTACTTCTTACATTAAATATAAGCAACTGCATTTGCTACCGTGGTCCTACAGTTCCTCATAGCTATAGCGATAAACTTCTGTTATTGGCAGTCGATCTTAGGTGGAATTGTTTACTAGTGATTATAACGATTGTTAGGAAACTAGGAATTAAGATAATTAGATCACAATAAGAAACACTAGTTTCATAGAATTAATGCATTTTCAAAGACCTAAGTACTAGGTTTTTGTCACAAAACGTGAACATTTTCAACTATTACTGTATGCTGTACTTATGTATTGTATAATCGAATTTTAATTATATTTATTTAATGTAACGACAAAAGGGGAAACAAAGAAGCAATCAATTAAAACTTAAGCCAAATACTACTAACAACTACACACAAAAAAGCTAAAATTAAAATATACTCAAACAAAAGGGAATTGCTTCCCTGCGGCATAATACCGAATATAAATTTTATTTTCTAGAAGTTTATATTTTTTATGTATATTTTTATGGCTGGGCTGCAAAAAATCTATGTTTTGCGAAAATATAAAAACAATACCATTATACATAGTATATGTTCTTTAAAGTAATAAATAAAACTAAACATGATTAGGAAAGATAGTCTCTTATAGTAAAATGCTAAATTAAAGATGAAACGACTCCATATAAAAAAACCATTCAATAAGTACTCAATAACTCTATTGATGTTTAGGGCAACACTGCTGATGATGGTTGTGATTGTGAATGACGAACGGATATAAAATAATAAACTGTTTATTGTGCAGATCTAAGCGTGTAACTTTTGGCAGGCAAAAAACTTATGTTTACAATGAAGCGAAAATCTAAAAAAAATACGGTCAAGGCAGGATACGAACCTGCGTCTCCGACGGCATTTAATGGCTCTGGCATCTGGTTCGGTGGTCCAGTTGGTAGGACGCCCGTGTTGACCCGGAAAGCCGTTGGAGACGCAGGTTAGAATCCTGCCTGAACCGTAAAATTTTTCAATTTTTCGCTTCATTGTAAACATTTGGCTTACGTTAGCAGACGTTACTGCTCTAATAAAAAAAACTTAATGTTCTTTATTTTCTGACAAAACGGTCCCGTTACACACATCAATCCCTAAACGTCTTAATTATTTTAATTATCCCACAACCCTTGATACACCCAACACAACGCATTAAGATATTAATTAAATTATAACAAAAACCAATTTGTACGGTCCCAGAACGAGAAATTTGATTAGCGAGCAGAAAACAAATGTCGAGAAGGTATTAAAAAAAAGGACGAAGAGATCTCCCGAATACCTGCGCCCGTCTCTGGCAAATTGAAAACAACGCGCTTGCTCTGCGAGGTAATAATAAATTCCCAAATAATAATAATTCATAAATAATAATCGTGGAGGAACGAAAATAAAAATATACACGTCGAAATAATAAAGGATTCGGACGGAGCGCGGCACACGGGGCGGTTTTCGTAACTAGTTATGTTCAGAAAGCCAATTTGACATCATCAAGGGAATAGACTCCACTACTTAATATACATTCTGTACGGATTTTCTAAAAATAGTACATACCCATTTGCCATTGATGTTGTAATATCACATATCTTGTATTATTTGTTAAGTTCAATATTCCTGTAATAAATAAGCTTTATGAAAAAATTACGCCTGACTGTTGAGTTTCTTTCGGCGTTTCTTCTGAACAGCTTGTGAAATGCCGGTGGACTCAGACATGTAAAAGTGTCCTTGAGGCCTACTTGCAGAAGTTCATTATTCCATTTACGCTACAATACCTATCTTAATTTGATTCACCCATTTTGTAATATCTAGGTACTCTACATTTCTAAAGTACAGCTCATAGTAATTGCAATTGCCACAAGTAAAGTATTTTGTAAAGCTGAATGGAGTAGTATACGATATACGATAGCAACCTCCAGTACATTATAATTTATAAGCTCTAGGCTAAACAGCTCTTGGCCTAAAGCCTCGGAACCCGCCCGTGTGCGCTGGCACAGCACATAAAATTGTTTTTTCGAACAAGAGCTATAATTAGGCGATGCGTTTTTATTTGGTCCACATTTCCCGATCCTCTAATTTTTACGTTTTTTGCGGCTCCTTTTGTAGTCGTTAATATGATTACACGTTGAGATGATGGCTTCATACGTGTTTTAGGTTATAACTTAATTTGCCCGGGTTACTTATTTGTTTTTTTATTGGTGTCCGACTTCCTGAGAGTCTGTCGTTGGTTTTTTGTGGTCGGTCGTTAGCTGGAGGTGATTGAATGTGATGGTGGGCAAATTGTCGGGTGCGTTTCAGTCTATACACCGCTTATGTGCGGCGTCACGTAGCCGGGTTTGGTTCCGTGTGTTTTGATGCCTCAAATTGGATTGTAATCTGTTAGTTAACAGTGTTTTTGTGTGTATGTGAGTGTGTGTGTGAGTGAGCCGCGGTCGCGTGTGACGACTTTGATTGTTTTTACACATTCATGATAATAATAAATAATAGGACATACCCATCGAATATTGAACTTTTTATTGTTACTAATATTTATTTATATTTTTGGCCCCACTGATTGTTTGTCTGTTTGTCTGTCTGTCATCGGGCTGTATCTTTTGCACCGTGAATTTTTGCCGTTTTTTTTATTTTATGGTACGGAACCCTGCGTGCGCGAGTTCGTATCGCATTTAACCTTTCTGTATATTTGGGAAAAATCAACATTTTGAGCGACAACAGATGTGTTCACAACTTTTTAATTTCATTGTAAAATGTCAATGCCTTAAATAATTGTAACGTTTAAATTTATCGTGTATATTAAAATTAAAACGTTCAATGTCCCAAGTATCATAACTAGAGTAAGTAACGCCGTAGACAGCCAACAAGTTGATTCGCTCATTTGATATTTTCTTTAAATAATTAAAGTCACATTTTCTCCACATTCAAGTAGTACGTGAGTACACCATACCGGATAACAAAATCTACCAGAAAGACTGTACGTAAATAGCCAGTTCTTTAAAATGATTAAAAATTTAACACTTATTTATTTGAAAGGTATCATACGATCGATTAAACCACAAATAAATCTCTGGACATCTGTTAAATGGTCGGTTTTATGCATGCATTGTATTATAAAAGTGACACCTTTCGCTCCATAAATACCATCCCAAAGGACTCCTTGATTGCAATTCGTTTTACGATTGAATGATCACGTTGTGCCGCAGTTTTAGATTGCAATTTTTAAGGCGTTATGAACGTAATGACACATTTTTTACTCATGATTACAGCCAAGGGGACTTAATCGCGCAAGAAGTATTTATTTAATTACCTCGACGATTCGAACGTGATGCTATGGTCATGGTCTCGAAGGGACACAAACTAATGATTTGTGAAAATCGTGTAAGTTTAATTCACACTTTATACTCTCGCGGTTTGAACACATAATTTAAACTTATTGAACCGGGTCTAAATACGCCTGAGACCACGGCACGTGAAACCGTGTTGAAACGTCAGGCAATGAAGGTAAATCAAAATATCGCGATAGACCCGGTTCAATAAGTTTTAATTACAATGTAATTCATTTTTTAAAAAATTTGGTACAGGAACTGAACAACGAATGGCCCTGGTATAGAATCGGTTTATTTATTCTGGAGGTAAGGCGATTCTCATTACCTATTTATTTAGCAGAGTTCCAGACGAAGTATAGATACTCGTAATCTGTATTAGATACGACAATAAGTAGTATCAGGAAGCTCTAGTTCATCGTATTTATAAAGGTTTATTACATTATCTAAAAACCTTGACAATTACGCGAATTTGAAAGATTATTTCAGTGAACTTTTAGTATATTCCTTAATTTTGGTTCTGGCACGGTAGAGTACATGTGTAAATCAATTCCTTACATTCTCGGACTAATTGCAGCGGTGGGTGACGAGTAAATTAGCCTCGCGCGAAATTGAGCCGCGCACGAACTTGGATCGGCGCTACCGAGCACCCTGTCACGAATGTGAAGCTTAAGAGTGTCTGTGTGACACTTGGTGCTCGTAGTGGGTTTGGGAAGCTTCGCAAACCAAACAGATATCAAAATATGAAATTAAAGAAACGTTGTCTGTTAAGTACATAGTATTCAAAATCAGTTTCGATTGCATTACCGAGTCTCGGACAAATAGTGAGCGAGGCGGGACATGTGTGAATTAGCCTCCCGTGAAATAATTGTAGTGTGCGCGAACTCGGCCCGGCGCTACCGAGCACCCTGTCACGTAACGAATGTGAGACTTGTAAGTGCCACTTGGTGTGTTTGGCTGTTTGAAAGTATTTCGTTGAGATCTTTACTCACAATTTTGTACCGCGAACGGCCCGACATATTTCGAACTCGTACAGAGTTCTTCGCCTTTGCTACGAACAGACCACTTATTTATCAGTCCACAATTTTCAACCCGTGGCACGTTGCCTCGTGGCACTAAATAATATCGCATCGGGTGACTAGACAATTATTCCTAACGTGTAAATAAAAATTGTGCCTCTCTATACCGAGCACCAGTCACAAATGTCTCGAGTGTCACTTAGCCGCGTGTGGACGTAAAAAGTTTTGCAGTCACGATAGTTTTCATAATCAGGGGTTATATAATTTTGAGTGATGTTTAATCAATTTATTGCTAATGTTTTAACAGACGTTCGTGACTACAATGAAGATTTATTTTGAAATTATTTTAGTATTTTTTGTAACGATTCTTCACCATAATGACTATTAATTCAGATATTAAAAATGGGTTGACAAGTCAAAACCGCATTCGATTATTTTTTTATCGCTTAGAGTTAACAATGAACAGACAGATTTCGTGCGTCATATTCATATTTGTATTCATATTACAAAAACAATTGCACTCACAATAAAGTAATATTTAGACAACATTATCAAAAACCTTGTTATTTTTTGTTTCACAAATTCATATGTTGTAATTAATTTTGATCGCTCCCACGTCTCTGGGCCCTAATTTCGCGGCGCGAGGCGCGGCAGGTGACGACTAAATTAGCCCTGGCGTGTAAATTAGCCCCAGCTCGCCATCGAGCGCACGAACTTGGCGGCGGAGCTTCCGAGCACACGGTGGTCACGATACGTTTATTTATATGTGACTAGAGTAAGTAGTAGAAGTGTCGTTTGTAGCATTCGTGCTTGGATTAAAGCTGTGTAAATTTATAAAATTTACGTTTGGATGTTTGATACTCAATAGCGCCATTTTACTAAATTGACTATTAACCGTCGATCGAATTTAGAAGAAACTTGGTGGTTTAGAACATAAATTGGGCCGACAACCTGTGGGAAATAATACCAGTTTGTAGATAATCCGGAACATTTACTATAGAAGGAATATATTAGAATCGGAATTTATGGACATGTAGGTATGTATAGGGATCAAAACGGAAACGGAAAATACGTAACACTAGTTAGGCTGATACATATATCGCAAGGAGTAGGTACCTATCTTTACTTTTTCCACACAGTAATGTGCAAGACACATGGGCACTATGTTTTCTTTTTTAAATTGTCGAGTATTCAGGGTGGTAAGCTAAGCTAAAACTTGGGCATTTCCTGAGTTATTGTAGCGGTGGATCAGAGCAAACTACAAAACACACAATGTTTTTTTTTTTTTCGATGTAAATATGCAATACTTTAGGTTTATATCCTGAATTAAACATAAAAAAGGCAGCCATAATTTTTGGCAAAATTGCAGGTTAATAGAATAATAACATTTTTGGCTATTGGTATTTCATTGTGGCAATAGTATAAGTGTTCATTGGTGCAGTCTTCCAGCGAGCAAACGTCTTTTCTAACAAATAGTGAAACCAGAAAAGGCAAATTTCTACTTCTTATTTATTTAGTTTAAACGTGACACGAGCCACACCATAGGCTTAAACAAAAAATTATTTATTCCATACATGAGCTCTTCAATAAAGAGCTCATCAATCATTGAAATTCAATTTTGCAAGATTTGTTTGTGTACCGGTTGATGCACCATACCTATTGCATATCAAATTAAGAATATCTCAATTTCAGTAGGTACTTTCTCAACTGCGCAACTATTGTAACCTAATATTTCAAGGTAGTTGGTACCATCAGAGCAATAATTTTTTTCTAAATTACATCATTCTGTGGCCGTGCTGCCGAGGTGCCGCCACAATTAAACCTACCCACCAATTTGTTAGTCTCTGTACGTGTAATCACTCGCAGCCTGCGTGAATCTAAATCAATTTTATTGGTCCTCGGTTAGCACTGCATACTTGTTAAGTAATTACAACCCAACCACTCAAAACAGACCTCTTCCCCGCCCCTTGTTCTACAGAAAAATATATAATAAAGGTGTAATCGTTGGCGTGTTCAAGGTTCTTCTTTCGCTGGTCGACCCGGCCGCCGGTTTGTATGATAATTTTTAAATCGGTCCGTTCGATGAAAAATTGATTTTGGTTGATACGCTTTTGATTATATGGTTGGCAGTCGTTAGATACAATTATTTGGCTACAGATCGTACGTGTAGGAGCGAAATGACTGCATTTAGAAGGAATTCCTTTGGATATGATAGCCTAAATAGACTCGTTTGGATTGAATACGAGATGATGTACACGATAAGTTACGTCGTTTCCGTTCCAAAGAGCGTGGCGAGGATTGGGATGGTTTGAAACAGAGTTTTTACCGCTCGTGGTTATTTATGAGGCACTTATCTATGCGCTCTGATAACATAATTTGGGATGGGTTTTAAATGAATTACATAAGTACCCACGCAATACGTTGATTGTTATTGAATACTCAAGTAAAAATAATCGAAAAGTGTTTCACCTTCATCATCATATCAGATGGGAAACGATATTGCTGGACAAAGGCTTCTGTGTTTATCCTTGGGTCTCTACAACGTCAATTCGGACGTGCACTGCTGACTGTGCGTCTGACTCGTTAGTACATCTTAGTTGGGACCTCTACACGCTAACTCGTCCGGTACACCGTCACCATTCAAGAATCTAACTACCCATCTGCCAAATCGGCTCTACGGCAATTTACCCTTTCGGCATAGGTCCTCCATGTAATTTTAAGCCTTCTTAAAAGATTCATTGTGAAGCATACTTCTCAGTACCATCGGTACATTAGAACAAGTTGGTTTAAAAAACCTTAATCTTGAGACAGTACAGTATACGAAAAGATATAATACGCAGCTTCCTCGCGCTCCCCATCTTTTTGCCAACTAAACCAACTAATAGAAATATCTTCCACCATTCCCACGCCGACACATGATGCCGATTAGGTCTTGTCTCTTGTCGTTTTCAATGGTGAGTGACTTTGAACCACCATTAAGAATGTATATCTTCGTTCCAGTAGTCACTTACCATACTGAAGTCTAATCGCTACCGCTGGCCAGTTTATGAATAAATAACGTAAAAAGTTATTTGTATTAAATTTTTAGTATCGTAAAATTAACCTTCGTCAAGCATTTTACTTCCACCATAAAACCGAAACCTAAATAATCATTTAAACGCAATAAACAACACTAAAATATATTAAACATGGCCTATAGAGCGGCAATGGCGATAATCGCTCGCCCACGAATATCGCCAATCAAACGCGGCGATAAATCATGCCCGTTTGGAGGTTTATTGGGCCTATTGGCTATCGTATCGCTTCCGTGGTTTAATAACGTGCAATAGCCTTAGATTGGCCTTAGCGCGGCTGCATCGCGTCTACTCGGAGTTATTTCCGCGACTTTTAGTCTCTACACTCATACATAAGTACAGGGTTGAGTAAAGCAGTGCAAAAGACAATTGCTAAGTGCCAAACAAAGACAAAGCTTGATCCATGTAACTTATTTTTTTATTTTTCGCTTTAGTCTTTGGATGTCCAACCATCCCTGTAGGTACCACATACAGCTATTTTCCCATATAATCAAATAAAGGATAAAAAAAAATATGTACCTATTAGTTTCGAAAATATCCCAATTTATTTTTAAAAAACCACTCGAAAAGTTCCTCATTCTAAAAGAGCACAAGCGACAAGTAATTGATCACAGCGCAGTAAATCTTACAGTCGGACTATTACTAAGACGGATTTAGCATGGAAATTGTACCACTGTTCTTTTTGTAGGTTGTGACTGTCAATTTTTCCACAAGGTGACTTCATTTCAGTGCTGATTCTTAGACGACTTTGCTTTCACCTTTTTTAATATTTTCAAAACTAGTCCGTATAATCAAATAACAATAGGTACTTAACAGTTTTGGGTTTCATGATAATAAAGAAATGAAATTAGTTAAAACTTACTATTTCAAATGTTGACAATTATTGTCCAACCATTAAATGTTATATGAAAATCATGTTACCATTCATGATATTCGCAATTTTTAAAGTGAATTTAATCACTATTTTAAGTATATTACGAATACAAAGATAGAAACTGAAAAAAATTAGACCCTGACCAAGTTTGAACTGGTATCTCATGCCATGCCGGGGCGATACGCTCTGACCAATTAACCTAAAGAATCTGGTCAGTTCGAACCATTTTATTCACTGTTTTATTTTTGTATTTGTAACTGTCCAGCCGTTAAATCCTCTAAATGCAGCTTGAATAAGAAACATCGATATCCATACGTATCAACACTATAGACTACTATGTTAGCTATTTGTCAAGATAATTGGGCCAATTTTTTTTATTTTGTTGTCGATTTCTTTTTTTTCTCAGATTTCAATCAAATTTGGTGAGTTGGTTAAGATGCTTAATTTAACAAAATGTATGGAAATTTCGTGACTAAACTTCGTATTTTGTACTAAATATAAGCAAAAAAACATAAATAAATCAACATGTCAAAATAAAAACCGGCCAAGAGCATGTCGGGCCACGCTCAGTATAGGGTGCCGTAGTTGCTCATCCTTCACAAGAGACGGGCTTAAAACCACTGTTTTAAGGTTTAAGTTACGAGAAAGATTTCAAGTTCTTTAAAAAGGTCGTAAACGCCAAAGTAACTGTAATTACTTATTACCTTCTGGAAGTCAGCTTACGTCCTTTGGAAGAACATTATGAAATTTTGCGATAACTCAAAAACGGATGGACCGATTTTATTCAATCTAGTTTTCATTGAAAGTATTTACTTATAAGGCCTCATTTTCATGAATTTTTCCATATTTTTTGGACCCGTGGTTGAAAAGTTACAGGGGGGGGGCACTATTTTTATTTTCGGAGCGAATATTTACAAAACTACTGACTATCAAAAAGTAATGTTTAGAGACCCCTATTATTTTTAACAGACATATTTAACGACACCACACACACCAGATTTGAAACGAAAAAAAAAAACACTCCCACTTTAGGTGTACGAGGTACCCGAAAAAAAATAATTTTAGTTTTTATTTTACCGTTTTGTCGGCGTGATACATATACATACTCATACCAAATTTCAGCTTTCTAGTACTAATGATCACGGAGCTAAGCCGCGGACGGACGGACAGACGGACATGGCGAAACTATAAGTGTTCCTAGTTGACTACGGAACCCTAAAAATTGGACCAAATTTATGTAATACATATTCTGTAGGTAACTTAATTGAGAATTTTTTTTTGGACATAACGTGAAATTGGGCTTACCATGGTTAGAATAAGCTTTACCAATTCACCAAATTTGATTGAAATGTGACAATAAATAGAAATCGACAACAAAATAAAAATTGGCCAAGTACCTAGCAAAAAAGTGCGTCATTTTGAAACGTTTTGCATCTTGGTCTTTTTCATTTCCTTCACCCCTATTTTGTTTGCAGTTTATTGAGACGTAGGTATTTAAAACTGTGAGCTGGGAAAACAAACGGGCATTTTAAAATTATCACAATACGAAGGAAAGAAGCGTGATGAGTTAAGTAACTCGAATTTGGGACAGTATCACGAATTTAGTATTCCATTATAATATTGGCTAATTGTGAAAATTTCCGGCCGTAAACATGACGTGAGCAATAATTGAATAAGTAGCTAGCGCGGGTCGAGGTGCCGTAATAACTTCATTACTACCCGGAAACCTCCCGCTCGCCGGCTGGGGTGTCCACGATTACCCCAGCCAAATATTTTACACGGTGAAAGCTGAACAGGGCCATAATTCCATAGATGCCTCTGTAATATCTCGGAGAGATCTTGGAAATGGCGATATACCTAGTATATTCACCACCTTGGAGCCTATTATGGTTGGTTTTATCATGCGATAAATACCTAAGTGACGAAGCATCCATCACGTTTTGACAAAATGTAAGTGTGAGTCACAGCTGCTTTGTTACTTATTTATCATGTGATAAACGCGACCAACAAAGCCCTGCACGGCTAGCATATCTTACCGCGACTTCGCTTGTCGCGCGACTCGGCGTCACCCGTCTTGCTCGCACGGTATTGAAAGGAAAGTGATAGGTAGTATTTGCCGCGCGACAAAGAGTCGCGTGTGTCAGTTATGCTAGGGGAGCTGGTCACGTTAAGTTAACGCCTCATTTATATCCAACGCCATACATATATCAGGCGCCAGCTCAACTTGACTGGGTAGTATCCGTGATACGCATAGCTCGGATTATAATCATCGAAAAACAAGAATTTAGAAAAAAGTAATTACTTAGCCTAAAATTTGTCAGTCCTTCCATTATATCTTTTGTAGATTCTTGTTTTGTGGTGATTAGTCCGAGCTATGGTCTGACGTTTTAATGATAGTTAAAGGCGATATAACTTATTAGACATGGCTTGTCTCAAGGTATAATCGAATTAGTGGCCAAATCGTTGAATATTCGTCCTGAGGATCGAGCGGTTAGTCTTGTCACACAATACATTTGTGTTCAATTCAATTCAATTCATTCTATAAAGCTAACTTAACTAATAATATTAACCGAAAAAGTTTTTGGTTCCAGAGAATTGGGAAATTAAATAGTTAGATTTTAGTTTCAGTTTCAGTTTCATTTATTAACCATACAGTAATATGTTCATTACATGGTAAGTCAGTATACATTTATAATTAACGATAACATTTCGTAATAATGTTTAAAAAACATTAAATTCCAAAAATAAAAACAGTCATTACTTGTAAATCATTAATATCATTTTTTAATACACAGTGTCATGTCCTTGAACGATAGATATTCAGTAATAGAGTAGAAGGCATGTTTTTGAAAGAACGCTTTTACTACGCGTTTAAAGGAGCAATGAGCCAAATCACAAATGTCTACGGGCAATTTATTAAAAAGTTTAATTTTTATGAATATCCCCTGCTTTTGACATTTTTTTAAGCGTATTCTCGGAAGTAAAAGCTTGTTCTTGTTCCTGGTGTTGTAATTATTACAATCAGAGCGTTTAATTAGTGTGTTTGCCATTTTGTGAATTTCGAGCACCGAGTTGTAAATGAATAATGAAATGACCGTCATTATTTCAAGTTTTTCAAAATAACATCTGGCCGACGTGCGCTGGTTGATTCCGCAAATGATTCTTATCGAGCGTTTTTGAAGAACCAATACTCGGTTTATTTCAGCAGCATTTCCCCAGATAGTTATGGCATAGGTGAGTAACATCTGAACATAAGCATAATACACACTTTTTAATGTCCTAGGGTTAACTAAGGGCTTTAGTTTTAATAACGCGTAATTTGCAGTTGCTAACTTGTTACAGAGTTTGTCAATATGCCCGCTGTGTGACAGTCTACTATCAAGCTCATAGCCTAAAAAACAGGTGTTTTCTTTATACTCTATTTTGGAATCATCGTTGTTTTTTCTCCATAAAACCTTATATTTGAGAAATGTACTTTTTTCCTTATTTAAGACTATGCCATTGCATTCGAACCATTTCATCAAAATGTCTGTTACATGGCTCAGACGTATTTCCATTTCCGATTGGTCTTTGTGTCTAACCCCTACATGTGTGTCATCTGCAAAGAGGCTGATCTGTGCCCACTCTGGTAAGTTTGATGGCAGGTCGTTGATATAGATCAGGAACAATACCGGGCCTAGAATGGATCCTTGTGGCACGCCTATATTTTTTTTTTCTGGTGGTGATAAGGCATTATTGACTTCGACGACTTGCATCCGGTTTTCCATGTAACTCGTCATCATTCTGAGTGCGATGTCATCAAATCCATAGTGGCGCAGTTTAAGCAGGAGAATTAAGTGGCGTATGCAGTCAAATGCTTTCGACAGGTCACAGAACATGCTTGCGCATTTCTGTGACCCATCCAAAGACTCGAGTGCGAAATCCACAACTGTTCTAATAGCCATAGCGGTGGATTTGTCCTTTCGGAAACCGTATTGGCTATGGGAGAATAGGTGATTCTGTTCGAAGAATTCGACTATTCTGGTCTTCATCAGCGCCTCTAGTACCTTTGAGAAAACGGGTAGGACGCATATTGGTCTATAGTTGCTTGCATCTTTTGCGTTTCCTTTTTTAAAAATTGGTACGACTCTTCCTGTCTTTAGTATGTCCGGAAATATTCCTTCTTTGATACAACTATTTATAACAAACAGCAGTAATTCCATTATGTTATCATATTATTTTATGATTTTTAGTATCCTTGTGTCCATGGAATGTATATCTTTTGACGCCTTATTTTTTATTTTGTTAATGGTTACATGCAGCTCTTTTAATGTTACATGGTGGAATTCTAGTTTTCTTTCAGGGGGTTGGACTGAATTAACATAGGTTGGGCATTGTTTAGGACTTATTTGTATATCACTCGTTATGTTTTCTGCTACTGTTGAATAAAACTTGTTAAATATTTTTGCCATTTCTATAGGGTCATTTATACTGGCTCCATTTTCATTGAGTATTGCTTTAGTCCTATTTGATTTACTTGTATTGCCACGCTTTGTATGTTCCCTAACTACTCTCCAGGTTTCCTTTATTTTGTTTTTAGATTTCTGTATTCGTCTTGAAATTCCGAGTTGACTTTCTTTTTACCTAACTTTAACCACTATTTATTAAATTTAAGTTTTATAAAGCTCTTCCAAATGGCCTTGCAAGGAACACGGCTCCAAACAAGGCCAATATTATACATCAGTCGTTAAACTTAAAAATAGAGTGGTAACAATATATATCTCTGCTTTTACAAAAACTACATAATAAGCTCCATCATTTAAGCGAAACATTAAATGCTCAATGTATTTTAATCATCTGTAAAAAACTTAATGAACATTACTTGAACACCATCGCGTAACTAAGAATATATTAATGGAAGTTATTTAAAAATAGTATTATTAAGTATCATATTAGCAACAAAGAACTTGCCAACGTGTTTTATAATAAAATTAAAAACTTTTATTTTTATCCAAAATGGCCTTCTTATGGGTCCGTTCTTTGTAAGGCCACAATGTTCCTAAGAAGGAAAGTTATAAACGCTTAAAAGTAAAAATGTTATAATATAAAACACTGTTTTAACTGTAACGGTACGTACTTACTTATAACTAAAAAGTAAATGTTCATATGTTCATGGTTTGTGAATGGTCTTTGTAAGGCCCATGTACCATAGCAAGGCCAACGGTCAAATTTTCGATTGGCCTTATAAGGAACCACCGGCCATCCTAGGAACACTGCCAATATTTAAGCTTAAATCGAGTTAAAACCATGTTTTTATTCTTTAGAAACCATAAACATAACCTTATACAACAATATACAGTAAAAAATATGAGATAATAATAGGTTATTGACTAAAAAATTACGTTTTGCTAAGCGCGCGAATAACAACTGCAACGTCGACGACCGAAGTCTACGAAACGTGAGCTCGCACTGCCACAATAATGGCGCGGTCGTCAAACCGCCGCATTTGTGGACTTGAGTTTGATGGAGCTTAGTATTTAGTAAAGGATGTGTCTTTACATGTCGATAACTAACGACTTTTTAATAGTTGGCCTTTAAAGGAGCGTGGCCTTCCATGGTCCACCTACCTTACATTAGGCCGATGAAATGTCTTGGTTCCGACGCATTGCGTCACAAAGCCCAATGTTACGAATATTTGCTAAAATTTTATGAAAAGAGACTTGTCCCGCGAAACCTGGTCACCCTCAATTTCAGCATACTAGGAAAGAGTGGGAAATGTAAAAAATTACTCCTTGTTAAGTTCGCGATCGTCCGATAGGGGTTCACTACAGTCTTACCATTCCAAAATGTCGTAAGAACATACCAGTTTCGACGATATTCCGTCGTTTTCAGTAGCGATCCATCTTGGGTTCGTACACTGCCAATTTCGGAACATTTCTCGTGAAAACGATAAGAAGCATTAAATGTTAAGTTCTTTAATATCGTGTTCGCTTATCGGCGATCTAGTGCTACCTTAAAATTGTTTAGCGATACGGTGTATGTAACTTTATTGTACCTTAATGCCATGTTATTATAGGCACGATTTTTCCCTGCAAATTTCGGTAGCACTGAGATTTTAAACCACAAAAATCACTTGCTTGTGCTCGAAATAAGGGAATTAATTCAATTCATTGTATTTATTCTAAAACTTTGGTTCTCTTGTGTATCTCATCTAGCTACAGATAGCCGAGCTAGTGGAAATAGATTTTTTATTTGAAGAGATATACCAATACAAATACATAATACTAAATTCGTTTAATTACCAAAAAGTATCACAATATGCTTACACAAGTACATATATTATGACAGAATTTATAGTGAGAATATTTTGCGTAGATTTCATCAGTGGGTCCTCACACTAGGTCGAGCCTGCATCGTGACGTGAGGGCCTACGAACACAATTTGCATTTCACTACAGGTGATGCGTGTACAGATAAGATTTACAAATAATTATTATTCGCTATGCTCAATGAAATCTATATCTAGGGAAAATTAGCACATTGTTAAGCTTAGTAAATAGATGCGCTCGCCATCTGGAAGCTGTACTATGCTATTATGAGTTTAGGAGTGTGTATGAATGTAAGGTATCATTAATGCAAAGGTTTCGACTTAATCTTCCGTTTCCATATATGTTAGAGTAAGTAGCCATTTCCTTATTTTATTATGAATTTCTCTGACAGTAAGTTCCCGAATGTTAACATGCTTCGAAATTCGGTTGTACAGAAATAATTTTAATCAATTTCTTGTGTTAATGTCGATTTCTGGGTCCGCCTTTCCGCCCTTTCACTGTTTAGATCTCTACATTTTCTATACTATTATAAAATTCTAAATATGGGGCCATGATTTCAGGAAAAAAATTAACAGCCTGATGCTGGATCGTCGTTTGTTTTGTATGGGCGCACTGCTAGCTTGGCGCCATAAATTTTTATAATTTCCTTTATCCTCTCATTACACTGAAACGGCTGGACAAATTTTAACCAATTTTGGTTCAGGGATAGCTGGACATCCAATGATGGTTATAGATTACTTTTTACCCATCTATGGTAAGGAAACGGTACGGTTCTTCAAGAGGAGAGTAAATTTAAAGGGACGGCAACGCGCGTCTGATGCTCCGGCATCGCAAGCGTCCATAGGCGGCGGTTACTGCTTAAGACTGCACCGAGCGAAATGTGAAAAAATAGGCAGTTGCCGTTAAGTAGATAACGTCAACACTAATTGTTTAATCCATTTCTTAACAATATATTTAGCATTTCGAAGAATTTTTTAACAACTTCTCCGTGGAAAAATTATAAGATTATTAATATTTTACCCTAGAGAACTAAGTAAAGTTGGACGAAAATTGTAAAATCGTAAGCAGGCGTTAAGTGTTTTTTTATACTTTAACAATGGAAATCTATTTTGATTTTCAGTTCAGAAAAAAGATGAATGTTTACGTTACAATTTGTCCGCATCAAATATTTCAATTATTGTTTGGTATTAAAGGTACAGATTTATCAAAAAGTGCTTTTAATTCTCCATACATTTTTACTATGGCGGCCGCGCGCCGATTTAATTACGCATTCCCCGCGCTCTATGGTTCAGTCGCAAACGCTCGGCGCCCTCTTAACATCAGACAGGCCGAAGCCGAAGCCGAGGCCGGTAGAAAATAAATACGCGCATGAAGTTGTGGGCACTTTCTTATATAAAACACAATACTTCATTCAAAATAGGCAATCACAGTTTGATATTGAAAGCTTCCACGACTACGCCGCAGTCATGACTGCGCGCTATTCCGTGGCGTGCGCGCGACACGCAACTACTAGAAATTGTTTTTCGCAGTTCATTTGTTATACTTCCACTGTTTCGGACCTGAAGGATAAAGGCACTAAGTACACGTCTAAGCTTGGGATGTTAACTACCTTTTGGTATTGGGTGATTCGTTTTGTTTAAGTTTTGTGAACGCGAGCTTACAGAACTTCGATTTATCATTTGACTTAAGCGCATATTTAGTATTGAAATTGACATGTTCATAAGTGTGGCTGTGTTTGTATAGTTCTAATCAATTTATTTACTTTATTTTGATTATTGTTTTTTATGTAAAGCGCAATACGTTAGGTTCGTTTTTATAAGAGTTGTACAACAACCGTACGGTTTTGTAAAACATAATTTGTCCCTTAAAAACTACAAATAATGAAACCTGGAATTTATTGAATGAAAATATTGAACGTGGTTCAGATATGTAAAATAATCATAGCAAAACGAGACTTAATCACGATAAAAAAAAAATAAAAAAAAAATTTATGACCTCAACGTTTCGGGCGTGATGTTACGTTCATGGTCTGGAAGGGACTGAAGAGGCCGGCATCAAAATCTTCTTGTCGCGCGGGCATAGAGAACTACCCGCACTTGGTGTTTATTATTTATATATTATGTAGGTAGGTACTTATATCTTCGTCTAGTTAGTAACTTAGTACCCATAGTAGGTACGAGTTGCTTAGCTTAGGACTAGGTCGAGTTGTGTAAGATTGTCCCAATATTTACTCATTACTAGCGGCCCGTCCCGGATGCGCACGGGTGCAATGCTGATAAATTATGCATGTATTATACCTACATAATTATATACCTTCCTCTTGAATATACTATGTAGTGATAGTGATTTATTTATTTGTTATACTAATGCGTCAAAATCATTTAAGTTTAAATCAATATATGTGTAAATGTTAATGAGCTCCAATTAGATCAGTTCTCTACTGTTGGCGGACGCACGGAGGTGGGAGCGTACGGCACGCCTGATAATGAGGGATTCATTTAAATACACCTATCTTAATTATGAAGTTTTCTCTATGTAGGCACATACATAGGTACCACAAGAAGGTACGATATGTAATTTATAATAATAAATATAAAGTATGATGTAGTAACTTGTAACAATTAATCAATGCTTATCTTTCATCATCAAAAAACTTCATTAAACTCAAATAAACATAGGAATCCATTAGGATATGAAATTGGAATTGCTTCATAAACTACCATTAAGGAGCGACATTAAAAATATATTTCCTAATGCTGAGGTTAATCTGGATCAGATAAGGGCGGGTTCACATGCGCGGGAGTCGCAATTATAAGGGTATTAGCGTAAACACGGAGCCTTCAATGGCCACAAATTGATATAATAAAAATAGGCTTGGTTAGCACGGCGGGTGCTAGGGTTGCCGATTCGGAAGTAAGAAGGCGCCTAAATATATTTTTTTTATACAGAACATTACCTAAGACACAAACATACAACTTTTAAACACTCATCTATTGTAGTTCTAATACATACGGCAAGTAAATTTCCGTATATTTATGTTAACTAATAGATAATGTAAGTATCTAAAAATAGATATGGTTTGTACTTAACGCCAAAACTAGTATAAACATTAATTTATGATAGGCATGTTTATATGCAAATTCAGTACAACTCCTCCTATGCGCAGCGGTCTTGGTAAATCCAATTCAGTATTTAGCAAAGCTAAATTTAAAATTATTATCGTAAGTTTTAAAGCAGATGTTTCTCCGCCATTCCTGGCGGTGTTGAGGCCTCTGCACCCAGTTAGCTCCCTTGTTATCGCCGTGGTTTTAGCTGAGTTATTCAGCTCTGCAAAGTTCCGCTTTAATTTCAAATGCTCTTTCTACTCCATTCGCAATTTAAATAGCGTGTCATCATAGAATATTACGAACTATTAATAAAATACCAAACGTATAAATAATATTCAAATTAAAATTTGGACAAAAAGAAACCTGTGTGCCAACCCTAAAGGGCTAAGGTGTCGCCCAATAATTAAGTGATTACGTTAGAACGCGTGTCGGGCCGATTTGTATCACTGTTGGGCCGTCATTAGCGTCGCCGTCCGGCCGGGCTCAAGTTTGGGAGTCAGTGACAGATACACAATGGAATATAGTACTTCTACTACTAGTTCTGATTTGCATCACTGTTTGGCCTTCTGACCGGAATACTTTCAATGGGTTTCTATTTTCGAGACTAGTCAAAAGTGATACAAAAGTCTAGTAGATCTAATACTCGGCCTAATTTGTATCACTGTTCCATCGTCATTAGCGTCGCCGTCGACCGGGCTACTACTGCTGGCAGACTAATATGAGAAAGGCCCGTATACAGTGACAGGAACACAACAGTCCTATAGTAGGTACTAATAGTGCTGATTTGTATCACTGTCCGGTGCGGCCGTCCTTAAACGTCGCTGTCCGACCGGACTACTACTAGTGGGCTAACATTTTAGGAGTCGGTGTCAGATATACAATACTGCAGTGCTACTACGATAGTATTATTTACTACCAAGCATCAACCTTTACAATTGTATGTGTACCAAGACCAAGATCCCTTAGATCGCATGTCACTCAAAACTAGTCCAATCGGGCCCCAAGTGACGTGTTAACAAACTCTTAAAGAGCACGTATTCCCAACCATAATAATGTTCTTTGCCGCCATTACACTGCAACGCTCGCTGCCCGCTTACGGAAAGATTAATGTGCGCGATAACCGCGCCGAATGAAAAGCGCCTCCAAAACCGAATTGAATCATTTCAAACGCCTTCGAATCATTTGGAAATGAATGCCTTCATTTCCATACGAGGTAATTAGTTAGTAATTCATGCCTTCTTGCCGGCTGCCTGAGTTATTACGAGTTGTTGTTTATTTTACGCTCCGAGGAGCAAGTGGGTTAACGCTAGGTGATGGATAAATGCGCTGGAAATTGAAACAAGTTGAAATAAATAGGCCTTCGGACAGCCGATGCCGTATTAAACTATAACTGCACGTTTGATAACAGTATACCCCATTAATTATTCGTTTTTCACTTGATAAGAAACGCCTTAAACCAATATTAGGTTTAATAAAAAAATGTCTTGTCTTTGTCGTTTCGTTGGATTTATATTCTACTTTTGATCTGTTTAGTTAGGTGTAGGTGTACATACTTACATGTACGTACATACTTGTACATACGTGACCATGTACCAAAAAGCGCAGCAGCACAGCTGATAATCAATAATGTAATTCCCATAAAGCAGGTGATAGTGAATTTTGTAAATTCTATCTGAGAATAAAGTTCTTAAACCATAATGCGCTCACATGTGATGCAATTGACTGTACTCTACGAGTATTGTTTCTATGCAGTATTTTTTTTACGTTGGATACCCTAAAACTTGCTAAACAAAGTACTTACCCTGTCTCCAAAAACTACGGTTCTACGCATGTTTAAATAGATTGATCATAGCATTAATTCTGCCTTTATTCTAGCAACCTACTCGCATAAATAAAGGAGATTTATATAATCTGTTTTAAACTATATACAATATAACATAGTAAGTACCTGTGTTTTATAGTACCTATGTTTTTTTTGTACCTATTGTGTTACCTATGTAGATTTTATGAAAGAAAATTAGCGTGCATATTTTCTAAATGAGGAGCAATTAAAAAAAAAATATATATCAAAAATATAATTAGCAGTTACCGTTTTCATGATTAAGTATATGTAGGTACGCTAAAAAGTAAAAATCGTAAAACCTTTAGAGATTTAAAAAGAACGCAACTCAGCTCATAACATGCAATTAAAAATGTTAATTCCCAAATTAGATCCCAACCATCAGTGTCATTAGACAATTTAAATGTCAGTTAATGTAATTTGATGTTAATGTAGAAAGTTATAAGTGTTTATTAGTTAGGTTTAATAGCCATTATAGCTATATAACGGTGCTCAAGAGCACCTGGTGTCGACCAACTGACTGTGTGTATCCGGCCTTATATCTGTGTTGCCATTTAATATTTAATGAAATTTACTCGTAATACGTTCTAGTTAATAATTTACAGGATGGGATAATAAGTTAATAGTATTAAGCCATAACGTATTCATATTGATAGGTTTTTATTTGGGTTACTATTGTACCATAAGTTGTTTCAACGTTTTATGTTTGTTGGAAGCCGAAACCTAGTATTTCTGTTATTTTTATCCATCTATTGATGTTATTCGAATTTATTACAAACTTTAGCTGAAGGGCCCGGTCCTTTTCTTCGGTCTACGGGTGTGTTTCAATGCTAGGCAACAGCAACGGGTCCTTAATAGGATAACCTTTGAAAAGGTCGGCGTAAAATCTAGTCGGTTATTGCAAACGCAAGTAAATCTCTTCCTGTCCCATTTTCAGGTCGCATACATCAAACAATAACAGAAAACACTTTTAAATACCGAACGAACACAAAAGCCCGTTTATTTTTAAACCGGCGACCGCGGTGAATCGGCGCAGGAGTGAGCCGTGTTAACCATTTTAAATGTGCTCAAATTATACGCCATACATTTACTGAGCCTTATTCCGGACGTCTGTACAGTCCGTTTCAACTACCGTCCTTTGTCCACGTATGGGCGGCGAGTGAAACAACAGAATACGACAGTTGACGTTGTCATTTTGTTTTCTGACAGTATCTTTCAAGAGCTCTCCATTTTCTGTGAGGAAGTTTTTACTTGGTCGGGTTATGGTTCAATTTGTAACAGTGTGGTGTGTTGTATGAGTTTGTGGAGTCGTGTGAAGGTTATGGGTGACGAAAACGGCCCGCTTTGATATGGGATCGCCGTGTAATCCCGAGGTAATTGTTGCAGCGTGACACCCAAATGAAGGCGTAATGAACCGCAGCTAAAATTACACGAATCATTCCACGTTTGCCATGGGGGCTTTGTTTTAATTTTTATTGCGTTTGCATAGTAGGTATGTTATATTGTATTAATTTATAAAATGTTTGATGAGGAGACAGATATGATGCAGCATACAGCATACATAGTATATATCCTGTGAGTTTCAAAGGCATGTTTTTGGCAGACGACAAAAGGACTTCGTTTATAAATAGTTTAGCTTTAAAAGTGCTGCTATTTAAGTCTTGTATTCCACAATATATCCTTTATCCTTCTTACGTCCAAGGCCGAGATCAAGAGAGATCTTCTTTCTTAATGATCTCTTGCCTATTTCGATTTCTATAACCTCAAGTTCGCTTCAAGAAAGCTTCTCTTTGCCATAAATAGTATTAAAATAGGTATTTACTTAATTAGGAAGTTTTCTTTGTCTGAACCTGTTAGTATTTCACTAACAATTATCGTTGCCTCACCAAATATTTTCATGCTATAATTGTTGCGTAACATAGAAAGTAATGCACTCCTGAAATAAAAATGCATTTGTAGCGTTCATTATACCGATCATATTTATAATTGGACTGCATAATTTGAAAATACTTAACCTACCGTCTGTGAGCCGAAATTAATGGGTCTGCATCGACTGGCATAAAATCGACAGTCATAACTTATTGTTGGTCACAATTTTCTTTAACTGTTTACTTCAATAACAGTTTAACTTATCAACTTTCCAAAATCAATCAAGTTTTTAAGATTGTCATAAAACAAACCCATCGAATTCTACTGAAAGAGACTTTCAAAATTTCAGAATTATTTATGAACACAACAATTTTTTGATAAACTTATTTGGCTTAACAAACAATCTGTAAATTTGAACACTTTAATAATATAATGTTCCAAACAAAAATTTAAAAAATATAATGAATGAGGCGGGGTTCGAACCCGTGTCTCCAACGGCTTTCTGGGCAAACATGGGCATCCTGCCAATTTTATTTAATTCTATGGCATACACAGTGATCTGCTATCACGGTGTATGCCATAGAATTAAATAAAGCTCAGCTTCAGCTCGAATAATTAAAACATCCTACCTATTAGACCACTGAACCTGATGCGATAGCGATAGCATTTTTCATGCCTTAGGGTGGTAGGTATCATAGCGTCATCGTCATTGACGTAAAGATTCAGAGTTCATGATCGGCACCATCGTCTCAAATTATATTAAGAATCGATAGTAACAATGTGCTACACACAAACTAAGTAATTATTTTTTATTAAAGCAATAACGTCTGCTAGCGTAAACTAATTGTTAATAATGACGCGAAAAATTGAAAACATGTAAGGGCTCATTGTAAAAATTTGGTTTACGCTAGCAGACGTTAATACTGCTCAAATAAAAAATAATGAGCTAATTATGTTTTCCAGACTGGTTCAGTTACCTAATGTTCCACATCCCCAACTAAGTTTACCGCTACTTACTGAAAAGTTTATGGCTTCAAGTTTTCAGTAAGGACCTAGGCTTTAAAACCTAATTTAACCTAAGTTTATAAGAAAAACGACGACGCGTTTGGCGCAGTTTGTAAAGCACCTGCCTACTAAGCCTAATATTTGTGTGATGAACTCGAAATGTAGGTATAATTAAAACGATTATTCGTCCTTTTAAGCAGTCATTATTCTGTGATCTGGTATCTGGTTTGTATCTTTATGCAGAGTTGTTTTATTTCTTTGATTATACTTACTTACTCGTATTGAACGAGTCCGTTGGCTTATAGTATCATGAGGTCTTTAAGATTAGGGAATACACCGAAGAACAGCTTCCAGTGACCATATTTTACCTCCTGTTAGGGGTCCTTGTAATGCTTATTAATTTATTCATAACAATGAATTATTGGCATTAGTAGAGGCCAAACGATGGTCACCGGCGGCGAGCCTGGCCCAGGCGGAGCTGGCGCGACGACCTAGATGCGTTAATCAATAAATGGCCCGGAACAACTAGGAACTGAGACCAGAGATAACAACGGGAGAGGCCTTTGCCCATAAGTGCGACACTACACGAGGCTAACAAAAAAAAAATTGCATGCCAATACAATTTATAGATATTCGTATTCTGTAGTCCTTCGATCTAGTGGGATCTTTTGTGGAATCATCACTCAAAGGCTTGTTCCACCACCTCTATATACCGGATGATGGAACCCAATGGTAGTGCCTGGAATTCCTTCGGTTCAGGATAGCGAGTACCGAATTTCTTCAATCTAAGTCTGACGAGGGTATTACACCCGCACAGTATGTGCTTCATATAGTTTATGCCTTCCCTCCACTACCCTTTAATCTGTTCCGGAGACCGTAGCTATTTCTCCAAATATTTTGTTTCGTATGGTTGTACTTTTGTAGATGTTTTGTGAGATTCGCATTGACTTTTTTTGCGGAGGGCCGGTCCGTCAACAGAATTTCCATGCTGATTTCACGAAATAGCGACCGCCGAAGTCAGATCTAGCAACACGTTAATACTTATGCTAATACCACTGAATACTTAACAGTACTATAAGTATACTAATACTGTGATAGGGAACTTGTGATCGGGGGACGTTGATCGTGATAAATAACACAAAATAGTTAATCACCATTATTATAATTTTATTCATGTTATATTTTGATTCAATAAGTTACTCTTAATATACTTTTTACAATCTTACATAAGGTGACCATCAATTTACAATCCATGTATCGGTTGTAGTCAAATCTTAAATATGTGTCCCTAACGTTGTCTTTCTCAAAGCGTTTCAGTGTAGTTCAATAGCCTAAACATTCCCTCAAACGATTTTCAGTTTCACAGAAATTCCACACAATTTTGGAAAAATATCGTGGCACATAGAAATTGCTCCATTTAAAACTTAACTGATTCTTTATAATTTTACTGTATAAATAGGTGATGGTATAAATATGACCAAATAATAAAGAAAGTAAACAACATTTATATTTGGACCATTGAAAGCACTGCAACTCTCTGAGAGCGTGTGAAGTATTGTATCGGGTCTACATCATTTACAACAGACTATTTCTATAGGTCGTTGAGGCGTAAAATAGTAAGTCAATTTCTCCGGGATCCTCTTCTTTTATAAAAAAAACACATCACCTAATGCTTCATTTCATAGACAAAGCTTTTCCTCGGAAGTCATACATTGTTCCGAAATTTTGAAAATGTCAACCTATAGATTAGTTAGGTTAGGTTAGGTTTGTGTTATAACATTCCAAAATATTTATGGTTTCAGAAAAAAAGCTTTCTATGAAACGAAAAATTAGATGAAACCTATGCCTATAAAACAAGGGTAAGTCCATTTCTCCGAAAACATCGAGTAATTCGCATTTCCCTGATCAAAATTCCGTACAACATCCACGGCATTATCATTACTATGTAGGTTTTCCACTACCAGAATACTGAAAATGTCATGCACATCTTACGGATATCAATTCATGCGACCACCGATTGTCAGAACCACAAATATAATAAAACATTACTTTGCCATTCGTTACGTAGATGCATCATATATGTTTGAAACCATATCAGCATAATTAAATGCATACCTTCAACTAGTTATTACGCTGTAATACGCCTCAATGAGCATTCATTAAAACCAGTTCATAATTAACCATTAGTGATATACGACGTTACAATATTGGTCAACAAATAAACAAACAAAAAGAGATGAATATTTGTATATTTTATACAAACATTTCGGATGAAGATTTAGTTAGGTACGTCTCGTCTAAGTAAAACATGTATTGTACCTACTCGTTAGATAGATATTACGTTTAAAAAGTAACATTTAAATTTGGGGTCGTACTCGAACATAATTATGGAGATGGTGAGTACAATGAACGTAATATACTTATGATTATCCAATTGACTTGTTTTTTTTGTGCATGAACTTACTCATTAATTTCAAGATATAAGGTACCTTAGTATATATTTCTAGAAAGTAACAGTTCCCATTGCTTCAAGCATGTATGTAGAGCTTGCGGACTTAAACATTCGTCTGTTGACAACCAAAACTCACTAAGTAACAATTTTATAGGTACCTACTTAAAAAAGCTCGTATCTCGTGTCAATCTATAGATAGGAGGTTTTGAAGAGCAGTGACAGAAATTTTAGTGAATTTTGGTTGTCACCATATATGCTTTTACTGTGGAAAACCGACTTATAAACATTTCAACTCCGTCTTAAGCTGAACCGGAAACATTAGGTACTCATAAGCTATATAATATTATATACCTAATAGTATAAGATGCTCATTGTACTCGTACATACCAAACGCAAATAAAAACGGTAATAATGCGTCCATTTTCTAGAACTAATTGCCCGCCTTATCGGGTCGCAATACGCCGTAAATCGACCGGCCGCCTTATTTATCCGCATGTCGGGCCACGGCATCGGCGGCGAGCGACAGCGGGCGACGGTAACACTAACAAGTCGCCGGCCCTATATTACCTACAGGGTTATATGTTACATTTTCTACTTTGGTATGTAGTTAAAATTAAACTTTCTGTCACAATGGCAATGATCAAATTTCAATAAGTCAGAAATGAAACATAGAACCCTGTAATATTGGGCCAGCGAAGTGGAAGTGAGCTGTGCTTCGAACTTTTGCTCCCACCTGTACTGAAAAAGTAACCAAATTGTCCTTAGTAGTAACCAAAATAATGCTAAATTTACAAAACTTACTTTGGTTACTAAGTATCCCTCAGTTTGTCAGTCCTCCGATTTATGTAACTAGTAGCTAACATTTGGGCTACTGTTAACAAATCTTTTTTTTTTCAGTGTATCTCTTACTGCAGATGTCATAACCAGGTCGAATAAATAAATAAATATCGAATAGCAAGCGTGAGCAGTGACGATAGGTGGGAACAACACACGCTCCGACCTTCTACCTCTATTCGGCCTACGCCGGTCAATGTCTTGGCCGGAAGGGTAGGTGGGAGCGAGACCGTGCTTCAACCTTCCACTTCCACCTATTGCATCTTTTAAAAGTCAGTCTCTTATACAGAGAATACAGATATTTTATGAAAAAGGCTGCCTTGCAAAGAATCACAGTAGAATAGGCGTCGCTCCCCGCTACCGCTCATCGCTGATGTAATGGCCGGACCGTGTTGGCCCGCGGTTTACGACGAGTGATTTTCTGCGGAGTTATATCAATAATTGACAAAGAATTGAAACTAATTCGTTTCCCGAGTAGTAAACTTACTTTAATTATTTCGAGTTTATGCGTTGCAATTATAGAATAGCTTTAAGTGACTTTGATACGGTTTAATGCTGTGGTGAGGTCACAGCCGTCTCGTAATCTTGTTTAATGTATTGAGGTGTGTGTGCATTATATTTAATTACTTGTTTAATTGCATTTCGTTCGTTTTTAGAAATGCTCCTTTTTAATTTCATTGTCTGCTACATAGATTGCTATTTAATTGAGAATTACTCAGTAGGTACTGACCTTCCCAATGTATCTGGGTCGAATCGTTTATACCCACATAGTTAAGGGCTTTTAATATAACAAAATCGAATTGATTCCTTTGTGTAACAAAAATTACACATATAAATGTTGTATGATTACCTTTCGTTTCACATAGGAAACAATTCAAAATTTGTTTTGATTATGCCCTTAACTACTTATTCACATATTTGTTTGTCTACTCACTTACTAGCAGCTCTTGCAAATTGTTGTATCCACAGCTGCATTAAAGAAGTAACACTCGTAATATGCAAACTCGCACTACTCTTGAAATATGTGTCTTATGATTTTTGACAATAATGTGCACATATTTCACTGGCCCAGCGCAGTTGTCAAGCTTAATTTGTTACTTATGTACTTAATGAGGTCGAAGGGACTTACTAAACATGACTAATTTTAGCTGGTTCATATTTTCTTGAGTATTTTAAAAGTAAAACTTGTTAATAGAACACAAAACAACTGCAACAAATTGATGTACATATTTCCGATACTGTGATGAAGCCGCGACATTCCTCAATCGGAAAAATCGTAAAGCTCTATCTAAAAGCGCCCAATATAGTAGGGTTTAACTTTTAACTCCTACGTCAATTAGAGCTCTATTTTCGTGTTATGTTGACATAACACGTTTAAAAGTAATAAGCAACTACAAAGCGGTGTAGAGTCGCGTCGTAATGTCGTAATTAAGTTAATAAAGCGAGTGACACGGCATACATACTAGTGCGAGTGGGTCGGACCAAAGAACGAAGGTTTAATGTGTTGTTTAAAGTGATATGATATGTTAAATCGAGTATGGAAACGTTTTTTTTGTCGTCGGCTCCATCATATAAGGGACTTGATAAAACTAAGTAATCTGATCCCATAGTTTTTTTTTAGATGAGAACATTATGGGTTTTGCAGAAGTGTTCTATAATGGCTGGGCGGGACCACTCGTATATTAGTTATTGAAGGCCATACGTGTAATGCTGTTTGCTTGCTGGTAATCCTTGGTCATAATTTTTTAAGTAGGCATTTTAAATATTTCACCTATTAGAACTCATTATATAAAAGTTAGCTTTTAATTTTATAACAATCTGTTCAACAAAATTGTATAACAATACAGGAACGAATTAGTTTCATTCGTTGTCTCGATGTCGAAAATTTCGTGTTATTGAGATCCATGGAACACCGCTTATAAATGCTTCAAAATTCAAACACCATCTAAATTTCACACATGTATTTCATAATATATGTTCGTATCGGTACTATTTATAAACAGTTATATTACTTTAACCTGTACGTATAAAAATGATATGGCCGGGCCGAATCTCGGCGTGTATTCTTCTTAACCTTCTAGAAGATTGTTGGAATGTTCTAGAAGATTAATCGCGCGATAACATACTCTGGAGGGTGGCTCAAATAGGTGTGTTTGTGGAGCGTTCGATTTTACTCATACTATGAAAAAGATTAGTACAGAAGCTTTCATACTAGATGGCGCTAATTACCAAATTGAAACATGCGTGGTAATCAATGATGAAAAGCCTACTTTATGCTGTATATTAGACAACACGGTAAGTTAGCAATGATCAGTTAAAACATATTTATTACACTTTTTAACAGCTCTTTGTTAACGTTATTATACTGTTTCGATCGCTCCGCAAAAACACTTATTTCGAAAACCACACCTTTGCGTAGATCCATTTCGATTTCAATAAAATATAAAACTGTCAAGAAAACAACTACACATTCAACAACCATTTTTAAATATAAATTATTGCCCCGAATTAAAGTATTAACATTGAAGACGAAAATAAATACGTTGCTATATACACTACTAACTATATAATACAATTAACCTAGTTTATTCACACTGGATATGTTATTTTTATCTGGTACTGTCCAAGGCATACTTAAATCACCATTTGAATACGGCTTAGTGACGTTTAAGGTATCATTCTCAAGTGTTATTAAATTTTAATGGTTATAACCTTCTTTTTGAAAACGGGCGCAAGTGCCAAGCAGCGTGTATAAGCGTGCCCTCAAATTCTTGAAATGATTGATTATGTAATCACTTTTTCACAAAAAATACTTCAATGAACGAAATTTAATTTTTTGTTGATTTTCTTAAAACGGCCTAAAAACCTTTTCGGTTATCTGAAGTTTGAGCTACCAATAAAATAATCATCAAAATACTGGAGAAGTAATCGTGGGACCACCTCATTTGTCGAAGTCGGTTGAAAACGGTTATATCCGTCAGAATTTCATAACGCAAGGGGATACGACTACTAAAACGCTCCTTAGCTTTACACATTTAGACCCCATGTGAGGGTTATCATGTTTGTAACGGTCACTTAAGTGTGACTTGGGCTGTACTATCAAGTCTTTACTGAAGCGGGGTAGAACTAATGATAATGATTCATATATTAAAGCAAACGTTTCACGTAATTAAGCCCAGGTATGAACAACCTATCCGATGTGTAGAAAAATGCACTTTTACAAATGTAGCAATTTTTTCATTCGATCGAGGCGCATCTCTGTGGTTAATTTTGTGGAATTTCACTATATTATGAAAGATTGGATAGACATCATCTTGATCGATTTATGAATTACCTATCACGTTTATTTTAAACAAAATATGAGATCAATGACGTGTTTACTTTTTAGATACCTCCACACATTGATCATTTGTACCCAGGATAATCGAGGAAATCTGATTAAACTGCATTTAGCAACACGGTTTAGTGATGCTATCCAGACGAAAATATAAATACGCAAAGCAAACTCTAAATTCCACCATTTCCAACGAACTTCATGAACGGATTTATTGCACCATCCTCAGCAACTTTTACAATAAATGCCAGTATTGCTGATTACACACTATCAGGTACATTCACAAACATACCCTGGGGTTATCGTTGCGGGATTGATTTCATACCTACCTCTACCTAGTATCGAATTACTCCAGCACTGAAAACCCTGAAGTACAGCAGTAATCACATTAACGCTTACAACTCAGATATATCCACACAGTAAACAGACTTCACACCTGGGCTCGGTACAGATCACCGGTAAGTCACAAAAGATCCAAGAGCCTCTATAGTCACTAGTTCTATTTATTCAAAGTCACTTTCACGTATTGAGCAGCGACTCTATACTGAACGGGTTGTGCTTCCTACCTCCGTTCTTGGACAGGTCCTGCTCGGACGTGCTCCCGCCGCTGAGGTCTAAGGAGACGGCCCGGCCGGAGTCGAAGTCGAACTTCTCGAAGTTCGAGGGTTGGAACTGCTTGAAGAAGACCTGTTGAGGGTCCGGGAGGGGGCTGAAGTTTCTCCCGGAGTGCGCATCAGACGTTGAGCTATCAGAGTTGTTGATAGCGTCTCCATTGGAAGGGGCTCGAAGCCTGCTTGAGAGGGAGAAGTCTTCCGGGCCAGAATCGTGGCAGGAGTCCCCTCCGACGACATCGATCATGCACTCCTCGCCGTCCACGTCGCCGTCGGAGTCGGAGTAGAGGCCGCTGTTCCGGTGCTGCGCCAGGTACTCGGCCTTCAGCGCCTCCAGGTCCACGGCGATGCCCTTGGCCCGCAGCTTCCGAGCTTGGCGATCTAGTGCTTTTGCCAGTTTCTTTCTTCTTCTCGCCCTGGTGATAAAATCAATAGGGCCTAATTAGTATAGAACCTATCACATGGAAACATTTCTCGAGAGCTATTCTAATGGCCTCAATTTGAAATTGTCGTTATATGTAGTTCTAGCAGGCAAGCGCAATGTTTGTGCCACTGGGTGTTATCATTTAAGTAAAATGATAAGTTGAGATCTTATTATTACAGGAAAATTACTACTACAGGAAAAATTGTGTGTGTGAGGCATAGAGATATGCAATGACGTTATTTTATTTGTGTGACGATGATCACCGTGGAATACCCGAGAGCCGTTGTTATTTAAACAGCTCGCGTTAAAGACAATTGGTAAGCCTGAGAAGCCTAGTACGTGAAAGTGGGACGAGACCCCTCTTCGCATGCTTCTACCAGCCTGTCTAGCACAACTAGGCTCTTGTCGCGCGACATAGCATCACCCTTCACTCTCTCACAGTACTGCGAAGAAAGAGATAGGTAATATTTCTCGCGCGCGACAGAGTCGCGTGTCACAGTTGTGCTAAAGGTGCGGGGCGTTACGTGAGTGGCTCACCTCTCGCGCGCGCGCAGCTCGTGCGGGGGGATGGGCTCCCCGGAGCAAGACTGCGGGTGCGCGTTGTGCGCGGGCCGCCCCGGGCCCTTCTTTGTGTGCTCCTTCTTGCGCCATTTCGCGCGCCGGTTTTGGAACCATACCTGTTGACAAGAAAGGCTAATTAAAATCATTTGACATATTTTTTTTTAATCTTAATATATTCTTCAGTGTCGGCGTAAATAGTTATCAATATCATCAAAATGAAAATTTCACGCTGGGTATAATCTGTGTCTAGAGGGAAATCTTAGTGGCGCAGAAAAGGGAAGAGTGGCGTTCTCTCGTGTCAGAGGCCAAGACCCTCTTTGGGTCACAGAGCCAGCTTAGTAAGTAAGTATTCTTTACAAGTCAACCATTGGTTGTAGGCAATAAGAGACATTCATACATGTGATGCAGGGCAGGGCCTCCTATTCACTTACAATTCCTTTAGCCCTTTGGTTTTATATTAAACCATTGATACAAAGATCAAAGCTCAAAGAAATTAGTTACCTGGTGGAAGAGACCGGGAATCGAACCCGGTATCTCTGGATTGCTGGTCCAGCGCGTTAACCTTTCCGCCACCCTAACACCCATGCAACCTTTCGAATTTTTCCTTATGCTTTGTGTCTCGATCTTTGCATTGCGCTAAGGTGTAAAGTCTTCAAATAAACAATGCAAAGATCGACATATCTATCTATATTTAAGTTTAGCCATTAGAGTTATCAATATCAATATGTTTTTCACGCTGGGTATAACCTGTGTCTGTCTAGAGGCAAACCTTAGGTAGATAGTATATTTCAAGGAATTTCCTTGGCGGTTACAGCGCTTACGCTTTATGCCGACGTTTATTGATTACTAGCTGCGCCGCGCGGTGTTACCCGCTCATCCCACGGGAGCACTACATTTTTTATTTATCAAAATTGGTCCAGCCGTTTGAGCGTGAAGAAGTAGGTTACAAACTTAAACACACTCACTAACTTTCGCCTTTATAATATTAGTGTGATTTACCAGTCGGTTGTATTACAGGCAACAAGAGACATTTAAGCATGTTATGTCCTTTGTTGTTGGTTTCGATATTCCTCCACCTTTGTTTCACGGCGACGCTCGCCGGCCATAATTATCGTCGCCATGTAAAGTGTTCGTGCATCGAGCTGTTCCCTTGCCGTGAGCATTCTTCTCACTACCTACACATAATGTTTCTGTTCATGAACACAGCATACCAATACTAATGGTCGTTTAAAAATATGTATACGTAACTAGCTGCGTATGGTGTTACCCGCTTCATTTTTCGTAATAAAAGGTAGCCTAGTCAGCTACCATCATGCCAATATTATCAAAATTAGTTCAGCCGTTTGAGCGAAGTGAAGAAGTAACATACCTACTTACACACAAACACACTCACAAACTTTTCCTTTACAATATTAGTGTGATATTTATTTATATTTATATCAAATCGTCATTATTGCATACTAAGTATAATTCGCTAACTGTAAACTGGAAGTTCATAAATCTACCTATACCGGGTGATCAATCCAAATGGGTCAGTAGGGAGAAGTCACAAACTATTAAGAGATAGGGAAATCTGTTCTTAGGAACCATGGTGTCAATTTTAGATTTAATAAAGACTGCATTACAATTTTTTTATAAATCTCATACATAAATAAATAAATACATATATGATATTATTGCTAATTCATAAATAAATTATGCATGTGACACACGTATAACATATTGATAAATTTGCATGTATCTGTGACGAAACATGTAGTTCTTTAAGTAGATTTAAGACCAACTGTATGTACCATGGTCCATGTTTGAGCAAATAAATGACTGATTCTGATTCTAATTTCATACATAACCCGATCAAAACCACTCTAAAGAATGTTACAAATTTACAATATGACATGCGATTACTTACAGAATTTTGACCAGGTTCAATTCCCGGTTATGTTTGAGATCTATAAAAAACGACTGAATGCAGTTTCTATTAAATCTAAAATCGACGCCATGGTTCCTAAGAACAGATTTCCCTATCTCTTATAGTTTTCGTTTTCTCCCTCCTGACAAATGCTAGGCGGTGGAATAGTCGAGCACGAAGCCAATATGGAGCATAGTTGATGTAAGGCTAAATACTCTATGTAAGTACCTCAGATTAGCGTCAACTATATATATCAAGACTTATTTATGAGAGAATTGTAACGAAGCATTGTCTCATGGCTGGCTGGCAATTGTTCACACGGCCCACTCTGTCAGCGGGCCACGGGGCCAGGTAGGCCACGGCAAACTTAACCCGTTTTTGGTAACCATAAACTGCAATGGTTGATCACAATTTTCTTTATATAGTTATAATTTTATTTTCAGAAACAGTTAGGTTTATGATAGTCTTAAACTAATCTAACCTTACACACAGGATATAGTTTTCATAAATCCGAGCCTATGGTAGATCTGTAAGTATAATAGTGCTTTTTATTACTATTTGTATGTATTTACGTTTACAACACTCCTAACTCGGCCATAAAAAATAATCTAATAACCTAATTGACACATAAAAATTACAGAATAACATTAAATATTGAACTCATAATTATCATACCTAATACCTGAATCTACATATATTACCGCATGGTTTATCGAAAAATACATATAATATATGAGAATACTATATATAATAAAGTTATTGATATATTTTCCGGTATAAAAAGTAGCCGAAGTCTAGCGCTTCGAACTGTAACTTTGTTTTTTAGGTTAAATTAAATCATGTAAGCAAATATGATGTTCGACTATTGCATCATATAGAAGGACAAACTAACAAATCGACTTCACTTTCCGTATCACGGCCACTAACAATTTCCATTAATTAATGTACATACATAACAATTTATTGTCATACATAGACGCTGACGAAACAAAACTGTTACAAACATATTTAGTCAACAGAAACATTTCCTCCATCGAGTGCGGTAAATCAAATCTGATCGGAAATCAAAACATGCCAATGCTCCCGGAGGAGCCTGTATTAATGGCCCCACCTAAAGGCGGGGGCCCCGACGGGGGCCTGCGCGGGGGCCCCGGGCGGGGGCTCATTAAGGGCGGCCACGCTGGCCATTACGTGCGCTCGTTACGATTCTATTCCGTTCGGTAATCAATGGCGCCGATTGGCCGCTGAATTAAAACGTCGCTGAAATTAATCTAACACAGGTAGCTTTATAAAGGTGTTATAGGTTCCTTATGTCACGGGTTAGCTCTGACCAAAGTGTAATGTAATAAGGCTTTGAGCAAAGGACTGTAACGCAGCATACGTTACACACAAATATCTGCTTCCTTATGATATTTATTTATTTATTTAATGCACAGGCAGCTTATAGCTGACGCGTGCATATCACTGTTCACTTGTGTTCTGTGTTTGTAAATGTTTGTCTAGTCTATTTTTGAAAGAGTTCACTGAGGGTGCACTAATCACGGATTCAGGTAAACTGAATATAATATGGAAGTAACAATACAAAGTCATTTTACGATACAAAGTCGATGAAAACACAACCGACAATTTAATATCTTAATCCAGGACTGTTTGGAACAATATTTGGGTAGATATTGTAGGTACAGATCGGATTTAGTGTGGTAGTTACAACATTATTTTTAGTATATGTGCGTAAAACAACATCAAACACAGTAAGGCGGTATTAGCGTTTAAATTCAATTCGTTTTGTTATATTCCTGTTTATTTATTTGTTTCCCTTTACGTTAAATATATAGCTGTTCAGTTTTTTGTTTCTTTCGATTGAACAATCAATTTCCAAAGTTGACACGGCAATCGCAACACCCCACAAACACTTGTTTAAAAAACCGCCCGCAACTATCGCCTCCCCAGCGTATTGCCTACTTAAACAAACGCCAAAAAAGCGGAATTCATACGAAAACCATTTGTGGAAATCGTATTGTCCAATTGCCGAGTCTCCCCTCGCAGGGTGTAAATAAGCCTCCCCTCCCCTCATCCACATACATTTGCCGTATTTACTGGGCCCTCTGAAGGAAAAGCGATCTTTTCCCGCCTTTGTATCAGCGGTTTGGGGCTGTATTTTGTAATGGTCTAATTGATGCTCTATCTGATGGCGGGCGGCGGCAGACAAATTGGTTATTGTTCTTTTCTGTGTTATGGTAAACAAAAGGGTCGCGGTTTGATTTGGAAAGCGATGAATGGTTTTCGGTGGCCTCAAATGTATCCATAAAAACCTTAAATGAGGCCACCATAGGCAGTTGATCAGGAATATGTTTAGATGATCAAAGCCATCTTCATTTAGATTAGACATCATTTGCAGTGCCCATTACGGCATTCTTACTAGTTAGGATTAGTGTGCTTATCCCCCTACGATATCTGTAGCTTGAGAACGACTTATTTTATGTGATTTAAATCTGCTGATCAATGGATTCCACGAACGACAGTTTAAAAATCGTCTTGTCGGTTTCTTTTTGTTTTCTTATTTCAACTGCTTCACATACAACCCTGCTATAGAAGTGACGTTCACGAGAAAGGATCTTGTGATTATGAAGATCAATCCAGTCGTTTGTTCCTGATTCTAGCAAATGTTTGGTTATGGCGGACTTATTCACCTGACGGTTTTTAACAGCCGCGATTTGTTGCTTGACTCTTTCAGCTACAGTCCGCTTCATCTGTCCAATCCTCCCGCGGCTGCGAGCGATCTTGTCCACGCCCGGCGATTGGAAGAGAACTACGTAAGGTTACCTAACATGCTTACATGCCCCGCGTTTTTGGATAACGACGTAAACACGAGACCAAATCATTAAATTTTTCAATTTTCGCTTCATTTGTAAACATTTAGTTTACGTTAGCAGACGTTACTGCTTTAATAAAAAATAAGACGTAAACACGGTTTTTATTGAGTACTTTTCTAGTACTATAACAATTTAAATGTGTGAAAATCGTGTTAGTTTAAATTAATATAAGTTCATTTTCATTGCGAATGGCTCACTTCACTTTGCCATAATAAATAAATGGCAATTGATATTCTGACATAAAATATCCCATTCCACAATCAGATCCCTTTTTCCTGTAAATATATTTTTGCAACTAACGTACGTGTGGTGCGTTATCAAACTAAGATTTAGAATGGGTAATTTGGTAATAAATGACACACGGGTTTAACCAAATACATATATATATGCAATATGTTATCAATTTCGACGCATACGTACAACCTACTTACCTGCAACATTATTTTACCTACGATATTACAATATACAATGATATATTAAACCTTAAAACGCCGCAACATGGCAAACGCCCCACATATAAAGTATATTTTTATTCGATACAATTCCAAATGGCTCCACGAACGCTGTATTTCAGAGCAAGTGGCGATAACGCTGTCTCTTTTGTTTCAGCTCGTACAAATTGATATTGGGACTGTTAGATAGAGACAGATATAAATCTCACACGATCGCACTGCACGCATACCGCAAATTTTGGTTAGGGCTGCCCTTTTAAAGCGGGGGTGTTATTTTGAACTTCGAACGAGATAATTGAAGCGTATATTGAATGGGTGGGTAATTTAGTTGTTGTTATTGAGTTACTGGTTACTTAAAAGCGTTTCTGTTGAATTAAAATTATAAATGTAATTTTTATAAGATAGGTACCTAATTTTGATTAAATTTATAATGCCACTTGAACAAAACTCCATGATGAGTCACTGTTTATATTGGAACGAAACAATTTAAGCTGCGGTTCCAAAGGCTTTCAGGGCAGACATGAGCGTCTTACCAGTGAGACCACAGAAACCATGCGCGAGCCATTGAATTTTTCAACTAGTTGCTTCATTTATTTTCTTTATTAAAGCATATAGCCTTAGGCTAGCATCTCGGTAAATTCAATGGCAGTGGGCTACTTAACATTTATGGTTGTATTTCACCAATCCACTCAGAGTGAGACTCAAATAATTATATTTCGGTAACTTTCGTCGTTGATGTCGACTATTGCTTGTCATAAGTAATTGTTCCAAACCTCAATACAGCGCTTTTTGCTCGTTGCTCGTTGGATCAATTACTTTTTAGAAATGAAAAAAAAAAACTTGAACTACATGGGGATTATTTATAGTCTATAGATTTTGTCAAGTTTGACACAACCCTACAACGATATTATATATTTTCTGGCGGTACTTTGATTCCAAACAAAGTAACATTCAGGGACTGTAGACCGTAAGATTAATGAGATAATGACAATAAAGATTCCATTAAAGATATCAGTCCAACTATTTAATTATGCTATCTATAGAATGCGGCATAACAGGCCAGCCGCGCATTAAATCACTTTAATACGGGCAGAATTACATTTTGAAGTGAGAAGATTATTCAAGTGCGATAATTTGCCGCCGCAGGCAACCCTACGAACAGGCTCCATGTCTATCTTTTACTGGTAAGCCTAAGGGCGGTTGGGCCCGTACTTGATACGACGCTAAAACGAGACAGCCAATACCAAACAGCCAAAAGGAAGGAAAGAGAAAGAAGGGAGTCCTTAAATTTTATATTCTATCCGCATTTTGTCGCCTAAGCGTTCCATTTAGTGTTCCATATTTAAACCGCGCGCTTTTTTTCTTTAACCAAGCGAAGGATGTAAGACGTTATTCTTTTTTTTCGAGGGTGTTTCCATCGGGTGGATGTGTGCAGAATACTGATGTGTACTGTTAGGGAATGAAATTGGCATATAAATGTAAATTTTATGCTATGAATTTTAAAATGGAGTCGATACTTCCGCGCTCGGTTGCGGCGGAGGGATGAATTAGATTAGAGAATGCCTTTTTAGGTAAAACATGGGATTTTAACGAATCGTGGAATCTTTATAAAGTAAGTTACGTTACTTTTGCGACTGCCTACAGCAATTTATCTACTTACATACGAAAGAGGTAAATCTAAAATTTCTATTAACCGTTTCTCCGTTTTAATGTTACCCATTAATATAAAAATGGACGATTAAGTAGTAAAATTCTTGAAGATTTTGTTTTATTTTAGCAGACCATAACTCACAGAAAGCAAAAGAGTTCATTCAATTTATAAATATAGGTCTTGATCGTAGATGATATTTAAGATTGTGTGACTTGTAACAATAAGGGTGGCATGATTATTTTTCTAATAAAGAAATAAAGCTATATTTTACATTTCAACGTAATTACGTATCTATACCTAAGCTATACCTAAACGATAAACTCAACGAAGTAAATTCTAAACATCAGAAGAATCCTCAAAATAGATATCAGAAAAAGAAAACAGCCATGAAATAACCTCAAAACCTCGAGCGCGCGGGGAAAATAGTGAAATCAAAGAAGAGGAAAAAATCCACTTTAGAGACGCAAACAACTCACTTTAACTTTATTGAGCTGTAATCGAATTGTGACGGCCCTGCGCGCCGCGCGGGCGGAGCGCCGCGATCTCTACCCATCCTTATCTGACCCCCGCATTTAAATCTATGCTATTCAATCGTGCCGTCTCACTCGTGTCCCAGGGGTGCCGCCGAGATTGCAATCTTTTGATTTATACCAACTATTAGGAGAGCGGCGGGATAGTCTGTCTCTCGAACGAGATCAGCCGATAAATGTTCTACCTTTACTTACAAACAGGCTGAATGTACTCGGATTATTAATAGACATAAGTCCTTACATCACTGTGCGGTTTTGTTGCATACTGCTCGCGTTAGTACTTATTATACAAATGGATTTGCTGATTCGCGGCTGTATAAGGCATGTTTAAGGACAAATGAGCTGAATAATAAGGGTATTTCTTTTCACTTGGCTTCAGGATCTGTATTTAGTTGCGGTACGCTTCACTTCTGAAATGTTTTATTAGTAGCATAGGTTATAAATGGATCATGATGAGATAATAGTCTGATGTTCAATATTATAAATGCGAAAACGTGTTGGTTTGTCAACCTCTAAAGTCGGTTACCCAATGGTGTAAAGGATGGGACACTTTTTGTGATTTCATAGTTCTTCTAATACTTTTTTTTTTACTTTTTATGGTTTTTCAGGTTATATAAAGCCCATGATTTACTTTAGGTGTGTTTTATATCAACCGCACACATAGCGGTGTCATAAGAAAAATCTCCATGAAATGATGCCACTTTACATATTTTGAAAAAAAAAAATACACAACCTACCTATGTCTATATAACGCGGGTATACCGCGTTTCTGGATGGGTAATTTAATATGTCAATCACCAGTATCTAACGAAATTACAAATGTAGTCTATTATCAGTCACATTTTCCGATTTTAGTCATTAAATCGAAAAACAAATTAATGCAATCTGTTATACCAATAATGTCCTGTCTGTGTGTGCTTTTATTGGAATAAACGTTTTCTTTCTTTCTTTCTTCTTTCAATCATTTAAAATAAACGATTGAAATCAGTTGCTTAAATTGAGCTTTTTCTAACACTTACAAAAAGTGTGGGTTAATATCTTTGGTTTACCTCAATGGGTCCCAGTACCGGACACGGGTAGACCCGACAAGGGTCCCCGGCGGCCTCTTAGGCCGGCGAAGGAGCACCCTCGATGCCTACGATAAAGCTTGGAAGCAAAAAGATGTAATCGCTTACAAATATTATACTTTTGCTTCCCTTTTTGAACGGCGCATTAATCCTTACAGCCCGTGAGCGTAGCTACTTCATATTCGATTTTCGTTTTTTTTTTATTTTATTGACTATATTGACCCCGTGCTTTTCAGGTATTGACGTAGAGATCCTAGATCGAACTAGGGTGTCCTATCGTTTGACCAAAAGTCATTTTGCAAAATTACACTTGACAAACAACGTTTTACAAAAAAACTAGGTATTCGCCAATTGATTATTTTACAACAAGTCATTTTACAAATGACTCACTTCTCCAAATGATCAGAAGTTAAATTAACATTTTATAAATAATCATTTTAGTAACTGAGTTGTCAGTTATTATTTGAAAAGTGTTTCGTTTGTTTTTTTTTGTCCTTTTTGAGAGCAAATCTAACTTTTTTTCTCCAATTTTTTCTTCAAATTTTTCCTTTCAGAACGTACCGCATGACGATAGAACAAAAAAAAAAGAAAAAAAAAGTTCAATTTGCTCTATCCGTAAAGCTCGTAGAGCAAACTTGAGGAAAATGTACAATTTGCTCTATTAGTAGATACAGATTGTAGAGCATAGTGGATTGATCCTAAGATAGTAGCGGAATAAATTACCCAACTACATATTACTGACTAAATCATAATGTTTGAAAAAGAAGTACTTTTTATGAAATAACATTTTGTTAAATGATATTTTGACTAATTGTCAATTTGCGAAACGTATTATTTGATGAAATGGAAAAAAGTCAATTGACTATTTATTATTTAACACATTTACCAAGTGTAGTGTTTGTAAATTAATCATTTGCTAAGTGAGTTTTTGTAATATGATACTTTTGTCAAATGTCACGTTTGCCTAATGAATATTTGTTGAAACGTTGTTTGTCAAATGATCATTTGTCAATCGTTTTTTGGTCAAACATTAGTAAACCTCGAACTAGTGATCCTAAAGCGAGGTGTAAAATAACTCATAAAAAGCACAAGACAAGTGGCAGTCGTAGCATGCGGGGCTGGCAATCTTGCTGCGACTACGTTTGTCGCGCGAGTCAGCGTCACCCGTCTTACTCACATCCTCACATGGTATTAAAAGGAAAGTGCTAACTACGTACAGGCGGTGGCAAATGACCGGACAAACCATTTCAACCACCCCGTATACGTTGCCAAACTTTAAGTGACTTGTCTACGCTTCGATTTTCTACTCAATAATCTAATAATTCGCATTTATAATAAATAATGCAAGTAAGAATATTATTATATCTTAATTCATACAAATTAATGTGAACAAACTCACTATTCTCACAACCATCTTGCAAAAATCATGGCTGACTCATAAATCTTATGCCGACATGATTGTGATTGACGTAGCATCTCGAAAGATCACGCCTAAGCCGATGTTTCTGTTTGAAACTTTTTGCGACGCCATTTAATCATTGTGATACGTCCAAATAAATAATTACTACAAATTATAGGTTAGTTATGAAAAGTTCACGGTCTAAAGCTAACCTTTAGAGCGTCTAGACGCGTTTGTCAGACTGTCAGTCAAACATACTTGACATTTTGTTGTGTGTGACATAAAATTAAATACAATGACATAGACCTAAGCTTGGTGTTGTGAAAGATAGCTTGAGTCATATTTTATTAATACTGACTAAATAGGTAGGTATCTACTACGTTTACGTTTAGCCATTCTGAATTTGAGGCATTATATTATCAATTAGACCCTTATATCTGGTAATAGGTAGGTTACCTGTTATTTATTTGACTGCATTACTTGATTTTTTTTTATTAATTAGTAATTTTACTATCTTACACATTTGCTCACACAAGTTATAATACGGTGAATAGAGACTAAAGTACTAGGGGAGACCTTAGAACGGTCCGGTAGTTTTGAATTTTTGATATGTTGTCTGGGATAGTTAGTGAGTGTTTAGTTGCAAAATGCACAATCCCCCCCCCCCCCCCCCCCCACCGCGCCCGCCGCCATGTTGAATAAACCGGCACGTTCTTCATATTTTTGCTTAATTCTTCGTCTAGGAGCATTTGAGCTAGATAAAAGCTAACTAACCGTCCTTGAAACAAAATTTAAAATGTGAAATATAGTAAAATTGAATTTTCTACAACATTGCCCAAGCACTGTTCTAGCTAAAATGCTCCTAAACGAAGATATAATCCAGAAGTTTGTTTTTGAGTTGGAAATTGCGATTTTTTACGTTTTTTTAAATGTGCATATCTCTGTAACTATCAGTTTATGAAACAAAATTTAAAATGTAAATTGTAGTAAATTTTATCCTCTTCAACATTGTCTAAGCTTTTATCTAGCTCAAATGCTCCTAGATGAAGAATTAAGCAAAAATGTGAAGAAGTTCCCGTTTTTTTTCAATATGGCGGCGGGCGCGGAGGGGGGAGAATTGTGCATTTTGCAATTAAACATTCACTAACCATCCTAGACAACATATCAAAAATTCAAAACTACCGGACCGTTTGTAAGGTCAAAATCCTTTATTCACTGAATTATTAGGTAATAGAAGTGACAAAAACCATGCGTCAAGAGTTATTCCGAAATTTCACTCTACATCGAACTCTAATGTAATTCTGAATTTGTAACACTCCGTAGTGACACCTAGAGAGTAATTAAGAAAACAAAACATGGTACCGAAAGAAAAAAAATCGGTACACAAATCGAGTTTGACCCATGGCCCTTTACCTTCGGTTGTTACCTGACGGGTGACTTGTCAGGGCGGTCGAGATGACGTCACGTCAGGCGTTTGTCGGCTCGAAGTCATTCCGTGTTCAAACAAAAAACGTTTAGGTATGCCCCTTACTCACGGTACACAAAGTCAATGACACTTACAAGTATAACCAGTAAGTACCTACTTATACAACCTGTATATTTGATACAACCGCAAATTGAAACCAGACAGAGATTTTAGTGTTATAATCTGATATTTATAACAATTATTAATTTAGCGTTAACTGCGATAGCGTAATTAATTTTTGTAAATTTTCTGAGCAGCAATGTATGGCGTAGTTATTACTAGTGACAGTGACAGTTGTCACATCACGATGTTAAGTGTCAAACAAACAACAACAAACAAATACATTGCGTGCTGAATTATTTTATATGGAAAAAAAAAAGTTCGATTTTTTTAATAAGTTACGGTGCAATATATTAATCAATGTCTATACTCACACCCCGTAAAGTTTGCGGTAATATCAAATATATAAATACATAAACAGTAATTAGGTATATTAACTATTGATGATACAATCAAGGCTTAAAGAAAAATGTAAAATGAGTTACCTGGTGGAAGAGTCCGGGAATTGAACCCGGTACCTATGGATTTCCGGTCCATCGTGTCATCCTAACTCTCAAGCAAGCTATCGATCATAAATCATAAATCATTCGACATCGATTTTTTTATCTATGTGAATACGTTAATGTTCACATCTTACCGCACCACTTTACAGCAGTGAAGGAGAAAGCGAGAGAGGGTGCTGTTATTTTAGAAATTTATAATAATGAAACACCACACCAATGGGTATTATATACCCACATTAAAAAAATGAGACATTACATGTTTCATAAATGTATAGTAATTAGGTATGTTTTGCAGCACTTGATTGATATACCATCTGATTCATCATCGCCTTTTCGATCACTTTTTTGCTACGTACATATATACGTAATATTTAGTGATGAAATCGACTACAGTTTAACATTCAATTATATTTAATCAAATAGCTTAATGATATTGGATGAAGTCGGTAAGCTTTATCGCATAATTTTCTTTCAAGGTCGGAATATAAAACGAAACAGCAGTGTTATAAAACAAAACTAACAGCCAATGAAGCGAAACAAATGTTTAATAGAGCCCACCCTCTCGCTCCCGCCGGCTACAAGTGTACACGCGGTGTGAAGTGTGTGTCAGCATGACGGCAGGAAACGTCACTATTACAGGAAATTACGGGTGTTATGATGTATTACGATCAACCGTTTAATATGTTTATAAATAAATTGGATTAATAAGAAGGGAATGGCGCCTGAACATTAAGGTATAATAAACAAGAATCTTTAACATATCTGGTAGGTACAAAATGTCATAATTATAGTGTTTCTTGAAATTGTATTGTATTGAAATTATAGAGGTGGTCAAAACATTACATGAGCATTTCTCAAAAAGTTTGTACAGTCGAGTTCATTTACATCTACACACTTACGAGAACAAAAATATCTGAACACGACCCTATTGTCAGGAGCATAAAATCGTGTTCAGATATTTTTGTTCTCGTAAGTGTGTAGATGTAAATGAACTCGACTGTACAAAATAAAGACTTAAATTAAAGTTCAATATAATTTTCCTATTTTCTTACCAATTATTTTAGTAATTTTATATCAATGTTATGGTTGTTTGATCTTTGATAATTAGGGTAATGTTATGCATGTACTTTTTAATAATATGTATATAAAATAAGACACGAAATTGCAAAGAAAATTGGTAACAAAATAGGAAAAGGACATTGAACTTTAAATGATGTCTTAATTATGTAAAAACTTTTTGAGAATGCTTAGCACCTACGCATGAAATACGGAAAAGTAAACGATACTGTAACGTTCTAGTAACAGCACTTTGCGATAGATGGCGCTGAAGGCACATTGCTCCTCACAAAATTACCCCACAGCTGGGTATCGCCTCTTGAGTATCACTTAGGTAAATGTGACAGTGATTAGTAAAAAGACGAAATGTGTTTGCATCTTTATACCAATAACCTGTCAACGCATCCTTATGGTTAACCGCAGAAAATGGGAAAAGAACCTACACAGGCGTTATCACACTGGCGGCGCTGCGAAGTGCGGAAATGGTCCGCACGGAGATGCAGAGTCAGTGTTATACCAAGCTATTTTGGTTTAGAAATCAAGATTCTACAGTGCATATTTAAAATCCCCAGTTTGCACTACGCAGCGGGATGCGGCAACAGTGCGGTAACCGCTTTAGAGGCCCGCAACTTATGACCTCCGGTATCTGGTATTGCACATTTCCATGGTGACGTCAAATGAACATCTCTCCGTCAATCTGATTCCCGCTTTTTGAGCTCAAAGGGCTAAAAAAATACGTCGAGTGTTTTACTGCCGAAGTCAACGGCCTCGTTCGCTGGGGTATCTCAAGATACCGCGGATTCGTTCCGCGCTTTGTTCGAGTCGGCGCTATGTTTAGCCGTAATGTCTTAATTACCCGACTGCACTCATAAAATGAGTTATTATGTTTTAGTGTCCGCGAATGCTTTGCTCCGCCCGTCTTTGGAGGCTGCAAAGAACACAACAAAATCTTTAAAATATGTGCACACACTTAGGGTGCGTTCAACCAAATTGTAATAAGGTTTATTTGGTGTTATATATCTCAGTTGTTAAAATATCTGAGGGGCACGGAGTTTGAGTCACACGAAAAGTAATTATTTTGAAGATAGTGTTTATCGGTATTCTATGTTTTCACAAATCAAATTGTAACATACTAAACAGTTCAGGTGCTAGGTTAAACGTGATCCTATATCACTATCAGATTTCTGATCAATATTTTATAGGTTCTGCGAGACGAAGAAGCACACCCCATCCCCAACTTTTTTATAATCAAGCTGACCAGCGATTCAATTGACCTTAGTATCACCTGATGGAAATAGACTACTGGCTCGAAGATAAGTTCAGCAACAGCATATTCACTCTTGCCTTGAAAAGACCCAAGTTATATTTTTCGCATTACAAATGATGTAGGAAATCGCTAAACGTTCCAGAAACGGAACTAATCAGACTTGTACCGACCCTGTATTACCTTGAGATTCTCATGTGGACTGACACCCTTGAGAACACGAAGAAATAGGGGGTGAACCTTCCCCCAAAAGTAAACATGATACCCACAGCGACCCTTTTCTCCTTGAGGTCCAGCCTCATGGCGAGGGATTTGATCATGAACACATCAGGGTAAAGCAAAGGCAAGAAGGCACGCTTCAGCTGCAGCTGCCAGGAGTTAAGTATATATCTAAGATATGGACTAAGTGTGGGTACTCACAGCAACCCTGCTCTCCTTGAGATCCAATCTCATAGCGAGGGCTTCCCTCACTAACACATCAGGATAATGCGAGGCGAGGAACGCCCGCTCCAGCTTTTCCAGCTGCCAGAAGTTAAAGGACCTAGATGTGGACTAAGTGTGGATACTCACAGCAACCCTGCTCTCCTTGAGATCTAATCTCATCGCGAGGGCTTCCCTCATGAACACATCAGGATAATGCGAGGCAAGGAACGCTCGCTCCAGCTCCTCCAGCTGCCAGGAGTTGAAGTTGGTGCGCGAGCGCCTCCGCTTGCCACTGTCACCATCGTCGTCACCCACGCCACCTGCAACAAACGTGGACATCAGGAGCTGGATCTAGAGTCAGGGCAGTCCATAATTCAGCGACCGATTGGACCGTAAAAAAGCCATCTACCTATGTTTTTAGGGTTCATCATGGTTCATCATGTATTTCTGTTGCCGCTATAACAACAAATACTAAAATTGGGCATTTGCGAGTCCGACTCGCGCATGAAGGGTTCCGTACCATAATCTATTACAAGTTTGTTGTATGGGATGGGAGCCCCTCTTAAATATTTTTTTGTTTTATTTTTAGTATTTGTTGTTATAGCGGCAATAGAAATACATCATCTGTGAAAATTTCTACTGTCTAGCTATCACCGTTCTTGAGATTATAGCCTGGTGACAGACGGACGGACGGACGGACAGCGAAGTCTCAATAATAGGGTCCCGTTTTTACCCTTTGGGTACGGAGCCCCTGAAAATCAGGTCATCAAAACACGTCTCTAAAGTTTTTGTGATATTTTTCCAATTAAATATGGTATAACGTCGATAAGTTAGTGATAGTTTATTTGGTTCACGTGGGTTGGGTTTCAAATTCAATGATACAATTTATTTTTACTATAGTCATTAGTCAAATATAGTATTATAAGTAGTAATAAGTAGGTAATAGAGAGATGTACCGAGACGAACTAATCTCGAGATCTTCCAGTTAGCCACAACACACCAGCTAGTTGTGATGAATAGAAACCATTTATCATCAAACAATAGGACGACTTAAAACGCCATCAAAACCGCAAACAAACGAAAACAAAGCGTAATAATTAACTGTACGAATTTATTAACCGCGTTATACCCCCAAATAGATACTTAACCCCCCCCCCCCCCCCTCCACCCCGGCGCGTAAAAACACCGGCCAGACGAAATTAAACCCGCCAAAACTGTAGTCGGCGGCCCAAGGCGGTCGTTTGTTTTAATACAATATCCTCCCGTCCCGCTCGCTCCCCTCATTAGCCGGGTAGCGCCGTCTCGCTCGCACTGCGGCAATTTGCCTCTTAAGGCGACAGTGCGTAACGTATCGGTTAGGGGTGGGTTTTGGATTTGTAAGCGTTTAGTTATTGCTGGATGTGCTGGGTTGATGTAATACTAAAAGCTAACCCTAATTGCTTATTATATTTTTTTTTATAGGCAAATAGTAGTACTCATCCCAAGGTAAACCATATATTTTTGTGTATTGTAAAAAAAAACTTATTCCTTAAACATCTGATAACTCTTCCTTAAACATGACGTGAAGTTTTTGAATTTCGATGCATGAATGCTTTAGTGGAGAGTGTTTATTTACTCATTTAGCTAAAAATAAACTATATTCCATACGTTCCATCACGCTCAAACGGCTGGACCAATTTTTTTATATTATAAATATTGGTATGAAGGTAGCTACACTAGTTACTTTTTATCCCGAAATTTTGTGTTCCCGTGAGATGAGCGAGTAACACCGCGCGACGCAGCTAGTATTATTATAAAAACCTAAACAATAATTCGTCACGAATAATTTTAATTAACTCCCGATATGTTAAAGTACTTATTAGGAACAAAACAGCGAGATAACACAGAAGCGCGTTCTCTTAATCACTTCTAATTTATTTAGTCGCTTCGAGGGCGAAGCCGGTAATTTATAGCCGTTCCTTTCCACCCCCCGGCCACCCGTATACCCGTCTCTCTCAGGAGACCATTTTTAATTAAAATCATCGAGAGAGCGGGAGAATTAGAAATTATATTCTATTTTCAAAAACTTGGGCGATGGTTGGTAGATTATCTCTTTTTTATGGGCCCCAGGTCGCAGTTTGCTTTAGGAAGGTTATCCAAATTGAGTTGGTTCGGGCCGCGTTGTCTTTATGCTAATTTGGGTTCGCTTTAGCGGTTCGGTGGATTGAGGTGGGATGTCAACATGGCGATGGCTATTGATAAAGTTCGATTTGACTACACGGAATAATGTGATCTTCTGGTCTTTTCTTATCAAATATTTTAGGTTGTCTATGGATGTCAAGGGTAGTTTTTGAAACGAAGCAGCAACAGATTTTTCTTTTGAGCAACAGATTAGGTTTTTTTAAGTATGTCCATTGATTTTAATTCCATTTCTAAATAAGATAGCATAATATATCTAAGTATCTAACGGACAGTCCGTGGTCAGCAGCTACATAATATTTTTATTAAATTAGGTATATTTCGCTTTGTGCAGAAATAATCGGCAAGGAACATCTTGCGTCGTGTTATACTGGCACCACATGGGGCGCAAACCTTCACACTTGTCCACTTTGGAAGAACTGCACACGCGGGACATGTCGACACTGCCCTCAACGCAGACGTAGCTGCCAACGTAGACCGACGTAAGGAACTGCAGAACTCGCGACACCAGCTCCATGATCACGAACAAGTAACCATCAGTAGACTCAAGTCGCGTAGTTTCCTGACAACTCCTAGCCTTCAACACCAAACGGCCCAAGAGGCCCGCCGTAAGACTTGGAAATCGCAACTGAACGAAGCTTCTCTACCAAAGACACCTCTGGAACATTTGACGCATGGTCCTGAACAGAAATGGATCACATGGAACTAAACAGATTGAGAAGGGCCTAAAGATAATCTGGTGAAATGGGGATTAGATCTGAACAGAGCGGCGAATCCTGCGAGTATGACATACTCTGAACCACCAAACATAATAAAGTGAGTTTAAGTAAGTAAGTTTCAAAGGCAAAATTAAGTGTCCAGCCTACTCACCCAAAATAAGATTAAACGGAATACCCCTGAAGCGTGTTACACATTTTAAATATCTAGGTCATATTGTGAGCGAGGATTTGAAAGACGATTTGGATATAGAGCAGGAGCGTAGGGCATTGGCGGTCCGAGGCGGGATGCTGGCGCATAGATTCGCACGGTGCAGTGCTCAAGTAAAGCTGACTTTATTTAGAGCTTACTGTCAAAGCTTCTATACGTGCGGCCTGTGGGCCAGTTTCAGGCCGAAGACCTACAATGTCCTACGAATCCAATATAATAATATTTTCAGGATGCTGTTTAGGCTCCCTCGATTCTGCAGCGCATCCGGGATTTTTGCTGAGGCTAGTGTGGAGGATTTTTATGCCATACTCCGAAAAAAGACGGCCTCTGTGATGATGCAGTTGAGAGGGTGCACAAATAGCATCCTGAAAATTATAGCAGGGAAGTGGGATTCGGATATTCTTCGCCGATGTACCGACCTTCATGTTATACGGTAATTATATGCAACCTTTTACAAGTAATGTAGGTACTAACATAGTTTTATAAGTAATTAACTAACAAGCTATGGATCTGTGTAATCTGATAATAAATGATTTTTATTTTATTTTATTTTTTATTTATTATAAAAGCACTCCTCGAGGGATAGAAGCGTGACACCATATTAGCCAAATAACATCTAGTCTAAGAAATTTGATCCCTTCATCTTCATACGAAGAAGAAGACGAAGCAGAAATACTTAATAATTAATCGCTGGAGCGATCATAATTTAAGCATCTCCTCCCGATCCGGCTCGAGCGCGGGCGGTCACGGCCGCGAGATAATATTAACTGTTGTTTACCGAAAATATCGTTTACAAGCTCGTTCTACAAGTAAGAATTAATTTTATTCGTCTCCCATACTGGCATGATTTACCAATCTTTGACCCCTATACCACTGATAACTGCATCCAGTCGACTATTTCAACTGAATGATCGCGTAAGTGTCGATCAACCATTCGTTTCGCGGTTGTTTATTATAAAATAAAGGAACGAATAACTTAAAAATATGAATATTCTCAACGAATCGATGGGGAAAGTAGATTGGAAAGTAACATTTGGTTGTAAATGTGTTTGATCAGAGGATTAACATAATCATTGATCACCTGACCTTCATAGTTCAAGTCCAGTTTAAGAATAATTGATACCGTGGGAATGTCTTCCTCCGGTTCCTCTTTAGCAGGCGTGTGCGTGTCTGTCTGTGGCGTTCTAGCTCCTTAACAGATAGACTCATTGGAGAGCGATAATTTACAACTTAATGTCTAAAATTGCCTTCATTCCCGAAAAACAGTATTGTTTCACCTACGCTTTTCTTGCAGGCGAAGTTGAAAAATCAAGTCTAAATCACACAATTGGCGAAATAAAGAAACCAAAAATCCGAACAACGTCGCGAGCCACATATTATGCCGTATTTCGCTTTAGTTAACTGCATATTGTATCTAGAATTGTATCTTATTGAATAAAACCCAGTTAGATTCATATTTCTATTTGATATAAGGGACAGATAGCGCGTTGCAGCGAATTATTGTTATTTATGGCCGCGATACCATCTTTATTGTCTCTGGCCGATTGCTTTTTCATAGACAATCTGTATATTGATATCCATTGAATTGACTCGCTAAAATATTATTTAGATAAATTGTTTGTGTTGCTACTTTTACGAGCGATACAACACTATCAAAACATATCTTAATTGCGTTGAACCCTAAGATCGTTCTCAGAAAAGTCTTAATTATATCGAAGTGTTACTAAACATATTTCATTAAATTTAAATTCATTAGCTGTTTTATTGTTTTGACCCACTTTTAGGTAATAATTTACAAGTAAACTCGTGTTGTTAATTACAAATTTTAAATCATAATCAGAACCAGGAAACTTGTCTTTATTTAATAGGTAACTATTTATTTATTTATTGAAAAACAGGTGACATAACATTACAGTTTACACCAATGCGTCATGAACCGAACAATGTTTATTTTGACGGTGAAACGGCGTGGCCCCGTTGTTCCGACATCTCGGGTGTTGGATTTGGTAAGTTGCCCCGGAACCGACGAAACACGACACCTTCGGCCAGAAATCAGCACACGCGATGGTGTCCTGGAGCGCTGAACTTAAAGGTGTGTCTATTTTTGCACAGAAACAAAGCAAATTAAGCGAAAAATATCAGTCCAATTTCGATGCTGTTTTGCTCTTTATCTTAAGAGCACTAAATAGGCTCACTTAGTTTAAGAAAATATTAATGAAAAACATGAACTATCGGATTTCCCCGTGAAATATTTCAATACAAAATGGTACTAGATTTTTTCGTGTTTTATACCTATCTATGTTTCAGTGTTTTTGGTACGGGGCGAAAGTAGCTGAAGATCGAAGATAGTGTTATTATACTTTTTATTAAACAACTACAGTGAAGCAGAAAATGGTTTCAAATTTTTTATCGCTTAAGCGAAGTTGCGGGGAAATTATAGTATCTAGTATAAATATCAATGTATTTATAGAAATGAACTAATTAAATATCAGCAAAACGTGTCATAATCGTAAAACGGTTTTATGGCTGTTGGTGTTGTTATTGAATAGAATAGTCATCGCGTTCGGGTCAGCGTGCGTCCTAACGTTCAGTTAATTAAATACACATGCATTTGAACAGTATTAGATAAATCATACATCGATGTCATACATCATACCTACATGGCGTATTACTATTAACCGGCAAAAAACAGTCTACCAATTTGTCGAAATATTATCAAAATATATTTAGAGTTCTATATTTCAAATCTACTATTGTTGCAAATATTCTGAAAGAAAATATAAAATTTACTCACACTTTTTTTTTTCAAAAATGTACTATATGTAAATGTGGCGTTCTGGCTGCCCTATACTCTTAGCATACTTATAATAGCCACCAAACATATTCATCTAGCTTTATATGCATATTATCGGTCTTAAAAGGATAATGACTTTCGATAGCAATATCTATTTGAATTTATTTTCCCAATATATTGCTGTATTTCGGGCGCCCGCGCAAAATAGTTCTCTGTCACTCAACTTTATATCAAGGTGACGCAAAAAATTTGGTAAATAAACATTCCTTAGACCATTAAAGTTTCTTTATGTAGACATGGACCTATTAAAGGCGTCCGTGTGTATTTCATTTAAGAAGTTTAATAAAATAATTACACATGCATAATTGCGTCTGAGCGCTTATAATGTGGGTTTTATCATTTTCCTCATATAATTTAATTTGAATACCAACAAAGCACAACGAAAAACGAAATTGTGGTTATTCAAGATCCACGCCGAGAAAATAAGCCTCCAGATTACCGATTTTTAACCGACTTCCAAAAAATGAGGAGGTTCTACGTTTCACTGTGTGTATTTATTTTACATTAAAGTGTTACTGCGTAAGTAAAAGTTTAAGTTAGTAGTAAAAGTAAAAAAAAACAAAGTAACTCTGCCTGCTATTCTCGCTGACCACGCGTGGTTTGGTTGGCAGGGAACCGCCCCCTGAATGAACGCTACACCCGGTACCGGTACAATCTACCGGATATTGTGCCACTGGTATCGATGTACCATCATTTAATTTCTGGGAACTCGCTAAACAACCTGCGCTGGAGGCGTTGGCAGAGGAAAGTGTAATGGCTTCGAAATTTTCACTGTTATTTAATCTTTCAACTTCCCAAACCGGGGGTCTTACCCCCCAAGCAATCCTACAATTTAAATCAAATATTTTGATACCACATACTTTTTTGTGAACAAATACATAATACAGTAAGACTGGCTTCTCGCTGAGGGTGCACCAGCTGCAGTCCCGCCACTACGTGCACTTCAGCTCGTTTGTGGTGCGCGTACCGCGGCCGCTGCAGGAGCAGGACACCATCGCAAGTGCAGACTTCTGGCCGAAGGTTGTTGTGTTTCGGCGGTTCCGGGGCAGTCTGCCGAATCCTGCACCAGATCAGACGACGCAACGGAGCCACGTTGTTACGTCGCCTAAATCAAACTAAATATAAGTTTTTTTTTTATGTATAAAGTGAGTATAAGATAGCTTCATGTTCCTATAACGTCCTATGAACACAATCGAAACCGTGGGCTGAAACTAGTTTTTATTAAAACCACAATTTCCTTAAAGTCTGTATTAATCAGGTTTTCGCCGAAAGTGTCAATAAAAGCACACGTTCGGCCAAAAAATAACCGACGAACATTACCGAGAATCAATCGGTCAGGGCCGCACTGGACGCGCGCGAGCCCGGGACATTCAACCACAGCATCCGTACTGCTGCTAAAAACGCGGGGCTGCGATCCAATTTCACCCAGACTTGATCCCTTTTCAATTCGCATTCGATAATGTGGAACATGCCTGATAATTGGGTATAATGTTCACACTACCGAGGTTGGGTTTTCGGAATCGCATTAAAATAGTTGATCAGTGATTTTCGAAACTTTGCACGTGTTTTATGACCGTTTTACCGTTCGACTCCATAATTTCACGTACTTCGGGTAGTTATTTTCAATTGGATTGTGCCGATTTTTGCAAAACCATTTTTTTTGTAGTAAGAGGGGATATTAAACCTCGTTCTCCTGGAAATGTTCAATATCGCAAATATATGAACCAGTTAAATGTTTTTGTATTCACATCTTCACGTATTTTTCTGACCTTGTACTTTTGTATTGGGTAAAAAATATATATGACACTGCAGCGCAGCATGATTTTTTCACATAGACAAATCATCGGAACCGAAAGGTACTTTCGTACCGAAGGTGAACAGCGTATTTAATATAAAATATATATAAAAAAAGGAAATACATCGCCAATCTTGCGTTGGTCAATCGTACATATATTTTTAGTAGGTAGTAAAGATTTTACGTGGATACAGAATCCAGCAAGGAAATTATCATTTATGGCCTTTAACTTTTGAATGTCCAAAGGAAAAATAAAATAACCAATTCTATTTTAAAAAAACTTTATGAAAAATTACTTGTGCGTTGACTCCGGCCCTGGCCCGGCGCGGGCGCAGACTTAATGACTTAATTCTCGTATCACAGCGCAGCGCCCGCGCAGCCCGAGCACTCGCCAGTACAAGTACTCGCGTTTAAGACCCAATTCTAGACGGGTTTACGATATGAACAATAAAAGTTAACGCTTATCTATGAGTACTTACATCATTATAAGGATTTAAGTGTTTACCTGTAAGGTAACAGAAATCTATAGGCCACTCATGTTCAAATTGAAAGTGCCCAACGAGTAATTGAGAAAAAAAATCTGATTGATCCGAAACTTTACACAGGTTAGTGGTCAAAACGAAGTGAGATCTGCTGGAAACGATTGGATGAGGAGTCAATGATCCAAGATTAGATCGAAGAAAATCCGTCATTTTAGGACACTTAACGGTTGCCTCATTATCGAATGTCATTCTCAACATAGCACATCATAAATCATAACATAACATGGGAGTCTACAGGATGAAGGCTTCGAACACTGGACCCCAATTCGCCCGATCGTGGGCTTCCCTCAGCCAAAATACAGTTGGTATTGTGGTGCCCCATCGCGCTAAAATGATGAATGGATGTCAGATATGTGAGGGAAAAGAGTTTGAGATTTTTTACTCTGATAAAATTTTTTACGAGTTTTGCAGTGTGAATGCGAGTGTCCACGCCAAACATGCCCTGCGCTTGCGGGGAGGGGACGCCGCAATTTGGGCTGAATCCCGAGAAATTAATTTGGAAAATCACCGGCAATAACCAACTTATAATTTAGTACAAAAAGGCCTGCGCGGGACACGCGGCGCGCAGAGCCGCATTTAGGATGGACCTACCTATGTAAAGAATACTAAAGTGGCCTAGCCTGCGCTGTGGTGAATATGTACCTAGTATTTATTGGGATGTATGAGATTGCACTTACTTAATCACGAATAAATATTATTTATCCCCCCTATCCTAGAAATACTCCGCACAACATGAAATTATCTGAAGTTAATATTTTCTTCGGTTTCCGCGACTATCACATATTTAAATAAAACAATTTAAACTGATTATATCACGTTATTAATTATTTGGGCCTCTCTGATGACTTGACCAACCTTTATAACAATAACTGTAAAGTTGCCGAAACGAAGGCTCAAAAAATGAATATACGTGATACAATCCGTATAAATTGTTTTATTTCTCAGTAGGCACCGTTTGACTTACTTTTGGTCTATTTGATGCTGCCATTGCTAGCTGTAATGAGCGGGGCTTTGTTAAATAACAATTGTATTATGTTCTTCTTCTCCACGGTTCTTTAGTTAACTTAGTAGTTAACTATCCATAATTAGAGTTAACGGAAGAACCGATGAAAACACAATCGAATTGTATAAAAACAGAAAATAACAATCTTACTTTTATGAAAAGAAACCATTTAGCAAACTAAGGTCGACAAAGACACTAACTTAAAGTATTAAGAATTCAATAAGCATAATCCCCAATTTAATTAATTTTTCACGTAAGAGCATAATGTGGCTCATTAAGGCAGGCCAACCTTTAAAGTTCGACGGAGACGTATAAAGTGGCTTCATTACGTTTCTGCGAAGCGACAGTGCGCCATCATTGAATTTATGTACATAAGCTTGGAAACCTGCCCTGACTGTTACAAGAACAGCAGGCTAGCTTCTACCGGGATAGCGTACTGTCAAAGTGACACTGCATTACGCATCTGTATCGCACTGTATCGTACTTCAAGAGGACAATATTCTTCGCGCAACATAGAATCGTACATAACAAATGTTTTAGACTGCTTTTTCACAACTACAAAACTATATAGCAAAACAAAACGGGGAAATCATTATATTTATTCGTTCAACGGCTAATATGTCTGTGAACGTCACTTCAATCTGAAATAACTGAATTATGAGCTAGAAGCCAACATAGGTCCAGGCTGTGAACTTCGTTCCTCTCGTACTCTCAAACTTTCCATTCCTTCGCACCATACTGGTTTCATGTCTAATTCTTTCTCCGTTCAGGCATGCCGTCTCTGGAATTCACTCCCTCTCTCTATCAGACAAGCCCCAAGCAAGGTAGCTTTCAAGTGTATGCTTTTAAGCATCTGCTGGAACAAGATCTCGAATAGTTCATCCATCATCCCATGTTGTAGACTTTCGTATATATTTATATATATATATATATTATATTATGCATATATCTGTATATTTATTATATTATAGTGTGTAAATGTAGGTATACGAGTATGTATTTTTGTATAAACAGTAATATAATATTTTGTATTTACTTGTACTCTAGATCCTCTCTGTACCATCAAATTTCTGATTTGCACCCACTTCTAGTATCTCTGTTTGGCCCTATGGTTGACTGGTAGAGAATGCCATTTGGCATTAAGTCCGCCATTTGTATTGACTTTTGTTTTGTGCAATAAAGTTTAAATAAAAAAAAAAAATAGGTATATGATCCAGAAAGGCAACTGCGCCCTGCTTGCCCGCTGTGCGTCCTCAGCCTGCCCACTGTGGCCTCATTATCTTCGCTCAAGCCCCGCACTAATCGGTTCCAGGCCCGCGAAATTACGCCATATTTAAAATTATTACCAATATACATATCATTTTTTAAAGCATTAGCGCCTATTAGAAGAGGGACATTACCTTTTTGCTGGCTTGTAATTTTATGAGACTCGACTCGGCTTTAGGTAGAAATTATAGGTTCTACCCGATGTTCATGTCATAATTGGCTCGGGGTTGGGCTGGAAATTATTCCCTTAGCATTAAATTATGATAAATGTTAACCTATTTAGCCTTCTAAGTTAGCTCGTTATATCAGATCGGCCCACAAACATCCACCTACTGGGGAACCGCCTCTAGATTTCCTTTACACGATTTTCGTACCAATGAAGCTTTTAATTTTATCTAGAGGATTCGTGTTAAGTACTTATTCTCGTGAATTGTGAAGAGAACATTTGAATAAATACTAAATCTTTAGGTACATTTTGTGACTACGACAGTTTGTAGTAGAGTTATGTTTAGTTTTTAACATAAGTACCTAACAAGCTTACATTAGAATATTGATTTGATAAGTAAGTGCTTACTTCCTAAATTAAGTTTCAGATTTAACATATTCTGTCTTAAGGCGATTCAAAATATGGCAAATAATTTCAAGGAAGAAAAATATAATACTTAATCTAACTATAACAACTTATTTTTTACCTTCTATTTATAAAATTTCAACAGACGTTTAATCGAATATTTATTTTCATCGATTTTTTTTTCTCTGAAATTGTTGCATAATTTCTATGTAAGATTGTTCAACAAGGAGAGATGACAATCGATCACTTAAATGCCTAAGTCAACACAATACAACACTCAATAGTATCGCCGACATCACTACATAACAGTTACGAGGCATGTTCGGCGCAGTGACGGATTTAACCGGCTCCTGGGGCTAATCCGGCCATAATGCAATCCGATGGATTCCGGAATTATCTCGGGTTCCGTGCCAACTTAGCTCGTTAGTAACATCATAATTTATTGGACATCTGGTTATTGTGGTTTAGAATACAGAACACCTCACCTTCTCGAATATACCTAATAACACAGCAAGAACTATGAAATTACTCACTGTATGTATATAGATACAGTGAGTACTAATACTAATACATATTTAAGAGATGCATTAGATTTTATCGTTCTATTTATTGAGCGTATAAAGATATACTTATGGTATACATATATATAATATCTCCTTAAGGATGATTTTACATGTGTAGCACAAGTATAGGTACATCAGAAGATAATGTCTACGTATATATCAAAAACATGTTCGCTTGAAAGTTAATGTATTGCTTTTCAAAGATATGTATATGAAATATATATCCTATCTGTTCAGGTTAAAATACTCAAAACAAACGAAATCTTGTTCAAAAAGTGAAGTGTTCGAGAACTTACACAAAAATGCCCCATGACGCTCGATCGTTGTTATTCATAAGGGTTGCAACTAGCAGCCCAGGCACGAAAGGTCACAAGCGGTGCTGTGGTACTGCTGAGATACATCCTTCCCGTGTCAGAGCAGGGGTCTGTTCCCGCGGGTCCTATAACTCTCCCGTATGGTACAGATGTGGAATTATCAGCTGTTCTGTTTGTTTGTTTGTGGGTTTACATTTAGATGTTTTGATTGAGTTTGCGATGTTGTGATTGGCTGCAAGCTTTTCTTTCACGTTCAAAAGAGTTGCGGCCTCGCGATTTCTTCGCTTTTCTACGTTCGTGTAAAGTACAGTGCGTGATCAAATTGAAGATCCTTAAATCACGAATCGTTAGTCGATCCTTACTTCTCGTCACCGATGATATAGTCCTCGGTCTGAGGCTTCTCAATTAAAAAGTCATTTCGCAACTGGTTATTACGGTGTCCGCGGCAATCAATATTTCCGTAAAATATTAAATTTTTATGACACGTTATCTCCTTAAACATAAAACAGCAGTTAAAAGCATATTTTAAGGGGTTGTGGTAATTACTTACAATTTTAAGTGCTTCACAATAATCGTGATGTTTCTTTCTTTATATGGTTTATAATTGTGTTCTGTGAGTTCAAGAACGCGAAAGATGTGCCATTGTATGATTATATCAGTAATTTCTTGCGATGCTCTTCCGCCTTAGGTGGCCTTAGTTAAATATAACCGATCATGTGGGAAAGAAATATGGCGTATCATTTTGCAATGAATTAATGCATATTATGTATGTATCGGCCTAAAGACATTAAGTACGCCATTTGTACTTTTTTTGTACTTATTATGAGATAAATAAATAAATAAAACAACTGTTGTATCAACGTCTTTATGTGAATCATGATTAACCCCATATCATGCCAAGTTATGATCTTTAAATATAAGTTACTTTTGAGCGTTGATGGGAGCACGGACAGCGGACACTTGTCGTTTATTGATTATTTCTGAAACAGTAGGTACCTACATATTCCTGAATGACCAATGACACGAAATGAAATAATTTAGTCAGTAGGTAAGTAGGCCACAAGGGCACTTTTACAAGTCAGATTGTGAATCTACCGGCATTTCCCAAGAGGAAACCGCTGCTGAGAAGAAAGCCGAAAGAAACTCAACAGCAACAACTCGTAAATAATGCTTAAAACAAACAATTACAAAGGCAATCGAATAACGATCTACACTGAACTACTACTTGTGAACCTATTGTAATCCAACGTTGTCAACAAATCTAATCACAAATGATCACCATGCTCACGCGGAAGCCTCACAGCCTGCCTGCCGGCCGCCGAGGGCCACATTACGGCACAGATTTATTACGGCACGAGAGGGGAAATAATTACACGAGCGTATTAATAAGCCTAATTTAACTTTCGATTGAGACAAAGCAGACTTGGGGCGCCTGCTGGGGTTAGATTGAATTCGCGTGCTGAAATGTGGCGGTAAATTCCAGTGGCATGGAGACAAAAAATACTGAGCACGGCCAGCCACTGGCCAGTAGGCAAAGTATTAACTTAGTAGGTAATTAAAATAAGAATAAGAATCGGGTCCTAAAAATGTCACGCCAGTGCTAAAATTATTTACTCTCCTTGGCTTTAAGTTCAAAGTCCAACATTTAAGCATAATAATTATCACTTTGCAGAATTTTCTTGGAGGAACTTAGGTGGTAAACGTGTATGCAGGTATGCAAGGACATAGCAACATGAAAACCATAATTTTCAAAAATATACACAAAAATTTATCATTTTAAATAATATAAGTACATTAAACACTGTAACATCTTAAAACTTACAAATGTATTAAGGGCAAGAGCTATGGAAGTGGATATATTCAATGTATGTATATTACTTACATTAAAAAAGTTTGTTAAGCTTTGATTGTTTTGTCGTCAAAATAAGACCGAATTAGTGTATCAGAAATTAAGTACTTAGATAAACGACATAGATGTCAGTTACCTAAATACAATACTCCTATAAGAATAATTATTACTGTGTGTTAGTCAAATCATCCCTTCGTAACACATTCCAAATCTCTACCTATTTTAACGAACGTGTCAGCTTTGATCATTTGTAACGAACGTGTCAGCTCAGATAGTTTTAAACTTTTAAATGTTTAATTTTAATTCATTTTCATGTGGAGTGGAGATAAGCGTGTATAGTCACTAGTCAGTAAAGCATGCATTAAATATTTCTTTTGACACAAACCGGCCATAATCATGTACTTAAACTGGAACGTCAAAAATCAACAAGAAAAATGCGGCGAGTGAAAGCACTTGCGAAAGTTCAACTCGCGGTTTTTGCTTCTCACACTTCACACTGTTTACAATTCGGCAAAAATTTAACTGCAAGGGCTCGAAATAGGTTCAAAACGCTACACCTAATACACTTTCTCCGTTTTGTATAGTAAGGGTTCCCCAGACACTGTAACTAAGCCTTCGACGTCCTACACTATCTGAGCTATAGTATTCTTTATGTAAGCTGAGCTAATCCACTTAAGAACTGAATACCATTGAACAAACCACAACTGGTAAACCGCAAATTAAGATAACGAGCTCGTAGTAAAAGCAGATTGTAACCACCTTGGAAGGTTAATATAGATTATCGACTCTATTTCCTTGGACATTAGACTACAAAATGCACTAACAGAATAATGGTGATCATAACTTTTTGGAACTTTACAACCGTCCGAACCTGCTCAAGAACGTATTCTCTTGAAAAAGGACTATGATCTCTCGTCAACAAACATTTTAAACCTATTCAACAAGGAATAAGGCTGAAAATTCAATATCCACGCAATGTAGTTCTAACCTTTTTTTGTAAGTAACTGGTTGGCGCCAGGTTCGCGTTTATGAGAACAAAAGCAGATAGGATTGTATCAGACACAATGCTATTGTGAATGCAGGTAAGAGGATTAGCTCAGCTTGTAATACTTTAACTATACCAACCGAATTTTTCACAACATTACAAACTAAAGACATTTTTGATAAGATACAATTTGAATTCGTTTTATTACAGTAACAAACAATACTGTAAAATGAAACATGTAATTTTTTTAATGTTGGTACACACCACAATTTTTATATTAAACCATTGATAGCTCAAAGAAAAATTTAACCGGAACTAGACCGGCAATCCAAATGTACCGGGTTCGATATCACTTGTATCAGTAATAAATAATACTTAAAATTTTAAATAAAAAATCAAGTGACATCCAACCTACATAATGATGCTATCGGGTAGCAAACAAGCACGATGGCGGTTTTGTCTTATATGAGTCCAAATGCGTTGCCAACCTTGAGAACTAAGGTGGAACAACTCCAATATATCATTTCGGTGTGGCTCATACCTACTACAAAATAAAAAATGAGCAAGTAAGTCCAGCCACTGCCACTTACAATTCTGCCAAAATTCACGGGCTCGAAGGTGCGGGTCAAACTGGCCACACTTACATTTTTTGCCCCTTTTGACCAGAGCTCGGCACCCCGCCGGCGTCGCTTAATTTTCTGCTACATTAAGGAAGGGTGGCAAGGCAAGGGGTAGCGCAATATAGCTTTAACAAGATATTATAAAATGTAAACGATTTTATTTATTTTTATGAGCTGCCTTTGTTTAGGGAATTACGTCTGTTATATTAATAGAGGTGTCGGTCGTAAGATGCGGTTCACTGATGACGAAGAACGCAATTCAGGTGGGCTTGTAGTGTAATTTAAAGGAGTCATAACTCAGTCTTTATGAACATATTTAATGAAATAATTAGTGTTGAATTGAATTGCTGTGTGAATGGAGAGAGCTATGCTCGGGGTGTCTCTACGTGATCGAATCAGAAATGAGGAAATCCGTAGACGAACTAAAGTGACCGATATAGCTCACCGGATTAGCAAGTTGAAGTGGCAATGGGCAGGCCACATAGCACGCAGAGCAGATGGCCGATGGGGCCGAAAAGTGCTCGAGTGGAGACCTCGGACCAGCAAGCGCAGCGTGGGACGTCCACCTACAAGATGGACAGATGACCTTATAAAGGTCGCCGGAAGGCGCTGGATGCAGGTCGCTTCCAACCGGTATATATGGAAGTCCAAAGGGGAGGCCTATGTTCAGCAGTGGACGTCCTGTGGCTGAGATGATGATGATGATGAATTGCTGTGAAGAATTTCTTTCTCTGTGCTCTTTTACGTTGCTTTCTCTACAAAAGGTAGACCCTTTAGGGTCTACCTTTTGTAAAAGGGTTTTTCAGGGTCCCAAGATACAGGCTCAGCCTAGTTTGGGGCCCGCTGGATATCTCATGATCATATGCGTAGGGGGGTGGCCGGGTGGGCCGTGCCCACCCCAGTATGGTCTAGTGCCCAGCCCAGGATTTTGGGTTACCGATAGAAATTCATGGCTTCATCTCTTAGGCCATGGCCAGGCCCCCTCTCAGGCCCCCCCTGAAAAATAATGTTAGATACGCCAATGCTCACGATGCATTATGCCCTAAGTTTCAATAAATATAATATTTCATTTCATTTCAAGCACAAAGAAAAATTCCTGGCGGGGGGGACCGGGAATCGAACCCGTTACCGCTGGCTTACCGGTGCAGCGTGTTAATCTTTGTATCAGTGGTATAATATTTAAAAAAAATGTGGTGTACCCGCATTACAAATAATGAGACATTACATGTTTCATAAAATTAAAATAATTTTATTACGCTTTTATTACAGTGGCTATCTTTAATACTATCTGATTCACAGTAACTTTCTTAATATTTATCAAGCTGATTTCACTCACTATGATTTAGAATGGTTATTTTATGGACTAACTACTTAATTAGTAAAATAATAATACGACACAACAGTGCTGATAATTGTCTCTTTTTTTGATATTCAGTGAAAATGACATTGCATATTGTATTAACTCTGATTACACAGAGATCAAGAAACCTAATCATCTTTCACTAAACCTTAAAATAACATAATGCCATTATGCCCATGCAATCTATACCAACCATTAACACTAATCCGAGCCATAGAGATGGTAAAAGTCAACCACGCCCTCGGTGCAAATCCTACACTTATGGTATGGTAATGCAGTAAGCCGTGGGTACAGTAAGCTGAGTAACTGGTCTACCTACTATTTTTCGACCTTAATACTCGGGAAATAGAGTTAAAAATTGGCATGAACATTTTTTTTTGCTTACTGTACCATGGTAGCCAGCAATTCCGAAATGTTGTGCTGTTAGGCCCCACCATGACAAACCCTATTTGGAGACACGGGATGAAATCAAAAGTCATTTGGGGTGACGTGGTAACCAAAAATGTTGAAATATCGTACGTTATTTGTTTATTGTATCATTAAAAAAAACATAAATGTTTGTAGTTTCGATATTCTGGCTCCATTTAAATAATAGAAGAATAAACACAAAAACAACAGCAACTTATTATTGCGATTCTTTATTATTAATTTAATTAAAGTACTTAATTGTTTATTTATTTGTTTAAATTTGATTGCACAATACAAAAAGAAGAACAAATGGCAGACTTAATGCCTTCAGGCATTCTCTAGCAGTCAACCACTGGGTTAAACAGAAGTATTACTCACGGAAAGTTGGGGGAATTAAACAAAGTAGCCGTAATATCAAGCCCAATTCCTACTTCATTAATATGAAGATTGTAAGGGAAATTTAAGCTTAAAGACGATAATTACCTCAGTTACCCCAAACAAAGGCAGAACACTTTGCAATCCGCTAATAACCTTTAGCAAGGGAAAAGTGTCCCAACCTTACTTAAACCTTTTAAACGCAAAAAACAAGCTCATTACGCAAAACAAGTGACAAAAGGCCAAAAATGGCGGTAATAAGGGCTGTCGCAAGCGCGGCAAGGTGCGCGACTCGGGCCAATTTCAGGGACCATTTGCGCTCACACCACACCCCTGCGGGGTTCAATTTAAAACAAAACCAAGAACCACTCCGTACAGCTGTCACGCTATAAACTAAGCTAAGTAGCCGATGATGTATGGTTTATTATCTTTAATGTGTTCACTTTTTATAAGCCCTGTATTAAAGTTGTCGGGCTGCGGTTTGCAGCGCGGGTTGATTTGTTCCCAGTTAAACGATTGCTGTAATGCGAGCGAAAAGATAAAGCGTGTCATAATTGGTTTGGCTTCACAAATATTTTAACCATAATTCTTTAATGAAAAATGTAGGTACACCACAATCTAATGTCTGTGCCTATGTACCTATTTGGCTCTGTACTTTTTTAAAGACACAATTTCTCTTTTGTCTTCTTTATTTATTTATTTAATTATAAACAATGATATAAAAACATTAAACTAGTAACTATATGCGATAATATTAAAAACGATGGAACCCCGTGGTAGGGTACCCAAAACGCAGGCGGCATTTCTGCGCTGGATAGCAATGGCTAACTTCTTTTTGATTTGAATCTACATACAGAATCGTTTGTACATCCGAGCCTCACACAAGAGATATTGTGGTTCAAATAATAGCATAAAAAACAATATTCTGAAAAAAAACCTATAACGTTCACAGCGTCTGTCACTTAATAGACTTATTTCGAACCAATGTCACAGTTCGAGACGCAATTTTCTCCTCAGCTGTCAGATGTGTTGTCAAATTGTTCTAAGTCGAGCAGCTTAGCCGCGCACGCGTCAGATCGCGGGTCGCGTGCCCCAAAACACGCATTTGTCAAATTCGACGCGCTTTTTTAGTGTTTACTTTGTAATACACCCCTTTCGAGAGATTCGTCACGGGAGACGGGTGCCAATATGCCGCTTACCGAGCAGCGGGATGGTCATGGCCGGGCGGATCCAAATTGTATTAAGTATTGGTTATGGTTTCCCCGTTACCCAAATAGTTTGATGACCGGAGTGGACGCTTGGGACCTATTTTGGATTTATGTGCCGTTATACTCAATATCGCTCGCGTTCAGGACAGTCTTGGCACAACTTTAAGTATACACTATTAGTAGCACAAGTGAAACGCTGCTTCATAGGTAAGTGCGGACCGAAAATAATACAATTTAAATATAATAATGAACGTAAAAAAAAGATTAGATATAAAAATACAAAAAAAGCAATCTTATCGACACGAGCTCTGAATAACGAACTAGATGCAAAATAAACAAGCAAGAATCAATTTTGGTATAGTTAACGACCACATTACGTTTAGCCAACATTGATTGCAAGCCTCCTATCAGACAGCTTCATCTTACAATAGCGATACTTGAAATGTTGTAATTGTAAACGAGCAAAACAAGGCGCAAAACAACAATTTACAGCTACAGTTAATCTCCATAACTTTCAAATGAAACAATAGCTTTTCCAAATGTTAATTACGAATTGTTTGCTATCGGAACCAATTGATTCTCGTCGCAACAGATCGCGCGTGGGATCACGACAAAAAATGTCACCCACGTTTTTTTGATCGGCAAAAAAACAAACAACTAATTTCATGCCCCGGTACGTATTATGAATAAATTATTACGTAGTTTTTTCGCCGTTTTTTGCTCGGTTATAATTAATTGATACAAACGAGAGTTGGCGGATGTGTCGGGATGAGTAATAGGCGACGCTTCAATTTACCAGGTATTTTAGGTATTTAGTAGGCAAATTAGGGCTCATTATAGCTCTATGTAATGTAGGACGTAAATATGGGATAAGGGCATGTTATTCAGGTCCGTAACATAAGGATCATGGGGGGGGGGGGGGTGACATTCAGGGAACATATTCAGGATAGGACATTGTTTGACCGGCAGTTGAACTCTAGTTATACTTTACAGATATTGCTAATCCTTTTAAAATTTACCTAGTTTCGATTATTCTAATTTACCTTAATCTAGTATACAGATTTTTTGTATAAAAAGTGGGAGACTACGACAATTTTTTGTTGAACTAGTTACTAGGAACAACAAGATTTGACTGAACTTAATCATGTGGTGGACACACGATTTCTATTTAACTATAAAAACGACATCTACCCTGGTAAATTTTGCTTGTTTCATTTACTTGTTTAAGTACCTATACGTACTAGTATAGTATATAGTATGACGCCGATGAAATATTAATAGAATTATCGTATTAAAAAAAACATAATAATTATCCATATGGAATATTTTGATTGAAAAATAACTGAATGTGAAACAAATCGCATAACTGAATTTTATTCAGACAAGTTTAGGCTTTAGGTATCTACTCATATTTGACTTTGAATTCGAAACGAGTACTCGCAACTTCGAGAAAGACCCGAGCTATTTATTATCGTTAACTTCCTAGCGGTCCCTAGAGCACGTCCTAGAGCGACTAATGCGGAAATAGTTTACGCTTAGTCGAACTTTATTCAAATATTACTTATGACCACTGTAACTAAGCTATGAATATTATTTTTAGGCTTTCTTTCGTCTAAGATCTAGATTTGTCTATTTATGACAAAATACATTAAACACGTGTATTTGATAGCAAACATTTAAAATTAAATAAAAATATAAATAAATAAATAAATATTGAGGGCAATCTTACACAAATCGACCTAGTCCCAAACTAAGCAAAGCTTGTACTATGAGTACTAGACGACGATATACATCATATATAAATACCTACATATATAGATAACATCCATGGGCCAAGCACAAATATTCGAGTTTATCACACAAATATTTGCCCTGGCCGGGATTCGAACCCAGGACCGCCGGCTCAGTAGGCAAGTGCTTACAAACTGAGCCAACCGCGTCGTCACATCTGTTGCCGTTTTCAATTTTAATTAATGTTTAAGGCTCCATCCAGCTCTATCTCTGCTCTACTCTTTCTTTGTTATTCATCCATTTAATATTTTTTCTTCTGATATCACATTCTCCAAGCACAGCTAGAGACACATTTGAGAATACGAAGTAGATTATTTGAGTAAAGTTGTGAATATCACCACCGGTTTGTAAGATGTGAGCAGGCGCAATCCTCGAAACTACAACCGTTTTTTCCCAACTAGAAAGTGCGAGTGACTGTCAAACTCGTTGCAGAATAGACTATCAACAGTTTATGCGAGGAGCGGAATTGAGACATCAACAACTGTTTGGGAGCGAGCCGCAGGTCTCGCCTAGGCACGGCCGTTTAACTGCACCATTAGACCTCACTTACACGAGGTGAGTTTCTGAGGCTAGTGACAGTTTTATATGGGAAACATTCCTGCGTATAAATACGCTACTCGCATTCGAGAGTCGCTGCAGTTTTCCTTGTACTTATATTTATCTAAGTAGTCGTTACTCTGCTTGCGGGTTCGTTCCTGAGCTCGCAGAGCCTTTCCTTATCCTTAATTATATACTTATACACCGATGAGTCAGTCAGATACGCACTGTGAGGACAGTTATGGAATGCAGAAAAACTTAAGATTCGGTGAATTGCTCTCCTAATCTAACCTAATCTGCTTCATCCAGTGAGTGGGACTTTGTGTAGGAGTACAAACCCAATAACGTGAATGTCTCCACGCCACGGGAGTGATAAAGTAGATTCATGTCTACCTTTTAGACTTGTTTGTGCACTTATATAACCAAATTTGGATATGCAAGCGCTCATATTAACAAAGATAAGGCTAAAATATATTTATTTATTTATTTATTCTTTACATTAGCACTAACAGATGAACCGTACATGCTAATTCCAAATTAATTATACTTTAAAGGTGTTTGAAAGGCCATCATCATCGTCATATGCATCGTAATCTCTGCATCCTCACCATCATCCTCGTGTAGCTGAAACCTTTTGGCCTTACGGCTCTTAACGGCCGACGACAACGTCCAGTTGAATGGTGCTAGGGCAGTGATGCCACTTCATTGTCTCTGCAGCCTCACTATCCCCATGTAGCTGAGGCTTTAGGCGTTGCGGCCTTAAACACCCGGCGACAATGTCCAATTTGCCGGAGGGCGGGGCGCACCTTTGTGTCGCTGTCGCAAGCAGCCCTAGTACGGGACGCGGCAATTTGCAGCTTTTTGTACGGAAGAATTCTTTGTGAGTGCAATTTTAAATTTACTAAAATATTATTTTATGTTAACCTTAAGCTATTATTTTTAGTATCTAGACACGCGGCAGCGTGTCCAGCCAAGTTCACCCCAGGAACTGGCGAGCAGCAGTCGTGTGTTATACCTATTACACGAACCGTTTGGAGCCTATTTTGACCCCTCCATAACTCCAATCTATTTAACATAAGAACATGAAATTTGCCTTATGTATTTAGATCCTTTAGAACAACTAGAATCCCAAATTTCATAAATATAGGTAAAATAGGTATTGAGATATTAAAGTCCAAAAAACTGTATTTTTATCACTGACTGACTGACTGACTAGTAATTAAAAACCTAACCCACTTCCAGGTGACCTAGAATGGTGAAATTTGGCATTCAGCTTGGTAATTGTGTGTGTACACATAAAAAAATCGAAAACAGTGATTTTTCTTTACTTTTATAATTATTATTATTATTTATGCTTCTTGCCTCAGGACTCCGTCATTTATTAACCGATTTGGAAAATTATTCGTTTGTTTAAAAGATGTACCTACTATAGAATAACACACACACACAAGTAATTAATAATTAAGTAATTTACACATCATAATAATTTTAGTAATGATATCCCATCAAAAACATAAATGTTAAATTAGAGCCAAGTTCAATATCGCATGCAACGTTGTCGACTTCGCCGACAAAAGAATTGAGATCTATATGGGTGCCAAGTTCTTTGCCCTAAAATTTTTAGATACAAGGACGTGCGACATACTCAATGCATTTATTTTACTTGGGGTGTAATTCAATATCAAGATTTGACTTGGCTAGTTTTCACAAACTGACTAAATTTTATAAAAGTAACATAGTATTATTATCAAGCTAACAGTAGAAGTAACAGGACGTACGTACGGACGTAATAGTACACTGACTTGCGTACTTACTTTTACGAATAAAGGTTAATGATTAGATAAATATGATATAAATTTATATTTAATAACTAGCCAAGTCAAGTCTTGATATTGATTACATTGTTTCAGAATTTGACAAAATTCATGCAAAAAATCTTTATTTTTTTAACTTATTTTTCGTATCAAAAATGCTATCGATTCTGACTAGGTGGATGAACGATTGATGGATATATGGAATACCTTTAAATACAAATTGGGCTAACATGGATGAAATGGGGAACTGGCTAATTGGGCTATTGATTGAGACTATCGGGCGTCTACCAGAAAAAAAGTCTCATGTGTAATGGCGCTAGTAGACGATGACTCGCCTATAATTATTATTCCCTTTATTCGTCTTTATACTTAGGCTAGGTTTTTTTTACAATAAATTTATACAAAAAGTATAATACAATAAAGTAATTACAAAATATAAATACATTATAGGTATTATTGTTATGATGGTCGTTGGGTCAAAACATGACTTTCAAGATCGCAATATCTTTCCGTCCAAGGGGAGAAAGGGCTAATTTATGCGTTGTTCCATTACCGGCCGTCCCCTGCTCACCCTTTATTGATGCGCTTTTGACTAGTTGTGATTATTAGACCGTTCGTGCGCGGGCGAGGCTCCCCTCGTAAATCAATGCTAAATTGGTTTAGACGTTTAGTGAGGTAATTTTTTTTTTATAATATTTTTTTATTTCAGATTATACAATCCATACCTATTAATAGTTTTACTTTCAGATTTATTTTTTTACTAGTAAAAATACCTAGTATTGTGTTTGTCGGTAAACAAAATCAATTTTCCATAAAGAAAATATCAGTCAGGTGAGCTAAACACTTTGGAATATTTTCTATATTTATCATTGACGTAATAATTACATGGACACACAATCAGACGGAAAAAATGGCACCCTCCCAACTAATGCAAAATCACAAATCGCATTAGTTGGGCGATCAGTCTCGTTTAGACCATGACACGTGACGGGTCTCAAAAGTGACTTAATTTTCAGTGAAAAATTACGGAAATAACAACTATACAATAAAGGAACAGGGCGGAATATTCTTTTTTACTTGAGTTCTATTGATTAATTAACGAATCCTATGTAAAATCATAGCAATTTTTGTATTAGAATTATTAACTTTGTCCCTACAAAATGCACCTCATCACAGAACAAAAATCGAAGGAGTCGCTATAGTTTTATATTTTATTAATAAATTAAGGAGTGCAATAAATAATTATCCTATTTTTTTTATTCAAGATTCCCATTCTCAACAACGTAAAAATGGAGATCACATTTAGCAAGAGACAAACGCGAAGAATAATTGAAGCCAAATAGTTCGTCTCTCGTGTGTTCGGCATAATCATGTTTTTTTTTTATGTTAATCAACAGAAGCCTAAAATGATAAAATTCATAAATTACTAAAAAATAACTCTGTTGTTATTGTTTTATTTTGTCACAGAGTCTAGACACTGTCAGTTTAAACCTTTGAACGCCAAGAACACATAAAGGCGACGGCGACGTGTGCTGCCGTGCATACCACGCCACCGACAAATAAGATCAAACTTTAAAGGGTTAATAATGTCAATATTTTGCACTTGTCTTACTCTCATTTCACATACTGGAACAAGGAGAAATAATTTCATTATTACTGATCCCTTCTATCGGAAACTTTTTATGCAGTTGTTAAATAAAAACGTAACTAAATTTGTTATTAACAATTTACAATAAAAACGTAACTAAATTAGTTATTAACAATTTACGAGTTTATTTAGTTCAAACATAAAATATATTTTAATACCTAAATAAAATAATAGTGAAAATATTTTTAGTATGTAAAAATATTAAAATCTGATCCATTCGTGCCATGTTCCAAGTTTGACAAGAGACTTCAGTCAGAATACGCTAAAAAAGTTAATTTACACGTAAAATATTTGTGGTGATAAGTAATTAAGTCAATTTGACACTTAAACGTTTAAACAAAGAGTTCTTTTGTACGAAGTCAATATGTTGCTGCAAATTATAAATAAGCGTTATTGGCATCTACTTGAACATGACAACGGTGCCACTTTATTTGACACTTTTGTTCGGGTCTGTGGCTCTATAATAAATAATACCTCAATGATATTTATAGCTTTAATATACATAAAACGACCAACTACCAGTGGCCTTTATTTATTTTTTAACTAGAACTGTTTCTAAAAATCGGATTCACTGCATATACCTAATTTGTTTTTTTTTTTAAGTGTTTCCCTTACCCCAATGTGTTTCTCTTACCCAACCTGACCTTCCTTAAGAGGCCTTATTCCTTTTAAAATTTATTTTTGTCATATAATGACCAACCAACCAACTTTTTGACGTGAATAATACTTTTTCCCGAGTTTTAGGTAGTAACGTAGCTATTTCATGCTTTTATTGCGTGCAATCGAAAATAATTTGAAAAAACTAATTTTCCACGTGAATTTTGTCAATTTCGAGTAGTTTTTCAAACAAAAATTATCAATGAAAAATTCAAACTGTAGGTTTCAAATATATACCAATAAATCCCAATGGCCCTGTTCTAGGTAGTAACATCAATAATATGTTAAGAAACATGTTTGATCATAGAGAAAAATGTCTAAACAATCAGCATTTTAAAAGGAATAAGGCCTCTTAAGTAATAGATATTAGTGGCCTATTTCAAAGATTATTTCTTAAATATATTATTTCATCTTCATAATCGGCATAATATTCTAAATCAAGTAAATACAATTACTTAATTAACAGGCAATAAGTCAAGTATATACCCTATCAATACAAAACGAATTCAAAAAAATAACAACTTTAAAATTGTTCTCATAAATATTTTAATAATCTAATTTTATTTATAATAATCCAAATGGACGTATGAAATGATGAGTGCCTCACCACGCGATAATTGTATAATATTCCCTCCCGGTTCATTATTCAAGGCGTCGCCATTTTGTCTCCCCGATTACAACACTCACAACAAAACAAGACGCCCGTCCCGCCCGATCGCGCCAACAACGAATTCATTTCTTTGTCTCTAATCGTTTTTTGTGGCCAGTCCCATCACTTTTATAACGTCCTATCTTGTTCAGGTTCGCCTTAAATTGTGAACTTTATTATCTGTAGTGTAATGATGTTATTACAATTGCACAATTTGATCAGATCAGACGTTAGGGGCGCGTACTGGCTGAATTAAAACACAGCAAATGGGCGGGTCGTCGCCCGATTACGATTAAAACGAAGTTGACCGTTTATTTTGAATTCGGAACAGTTAGGTAAATTTAACGTTTTTTTTCTGTTGTTCTTCGAACGCAACGAATTACAATCCCAATTGAAGACCCATTGTTTTGCACCGTTCTCTTTGATAATTATTTTTACAACTGTGGTAATAGCTGAATAAATAGAGAGCTGACGTGCAACTGGATTGGTTATAAAACTAATTTTGGATTATATTTCACAACACAATTATAATAACGATATGATTGTAGGTATACCTAAGTATCTATCATTACGAATTTTACTAGTCTGCAATTGTTGGGAACAAACATTTAATTATGATTATTTTGCGCCAGCCTGAATGTAATTAATTAAACAGTAAATAATGTATTTCCTCGATGCAATAACCGAAGTGATAACAAATTACTGGTATCGCTGGATATTGACAATAAAATAATTAATTTATTACTGAACGTATTATTTCAAGAGGACCGACAAAATACCTACTTGCCAACTTGTTATAATCAAGTAAGGAAATGTGGACATTTATTTCCCCTTTAGAACGTGTTTCTTTAATAATCGCTTGTTGTTATGTCATGCCAATATTACTAAAAATATGATATATTAATGTAATGTAGCTTTATATCCAACTGAAATATAGACAAAAACGTACCTACATATCTTATTACAAATGACTGACTTGAACATTTATGGAAAATAAGTATTTTGTTCAAAAGTCATCGTTAATTAATGTATAAAAACAGTGCAGTACGTAATGTATAAAAATAACACAAAAAAAGTAAGTACAGTAAACTATTACCGGCTTACCTATGCCTAAATAAAACATTTTAGTTTACGGTAGATATCTACATTTCGTAGTGCCTTCATATATGCACATATTATTAAAAGTTCTTTTCTCTAGAACTTATTTTAGAAAAAGGCATGAAACTTTCTTAAACCAAAGATCTTTATGAGATATGTTTAAAGAGTAGGTACACATTACTGAACATGCATATCTGTTCACAGCTAGTTTAAGAACGACACAAAATTAATAACTAACAAACTGTCATAATAAAAACATCTATAACCCAATCCAATCGTAACACGTTCAGAGACCAACTACAATTTAGCACACAATAGAGTCCCTGCGACGTCGACGGAAAGGTTGTTATCGATAAACTCACGCGCAGCCGGCTACACCAAGCATAACAGTCTGATATAACCGCTCGATGTTACCAACTCCTAATTTATAAACCGACACAGACGAGTCTATCCCACAAAGCCATGCGTCATCCACAAAATATACTAATTTCGTGGGTAACACCTCAGCTAGAGCCGACAAAGGGTCGATAAAAAGGTCGATAAAATCTCGATGTCGGTTGAAAGCGACGCGCGCGCAGCGGGCGGCGGCCCGATAACTTACACTCGGATTAGCTCGTTAGCCTCTTCGCACCTTTCCATCTTTATTTTTTATTAATACAGAAATTATTCAAACGAGGCTGGATTTTTCGGGAATAATACAGATACCTCGATATTAAAGACGTAATTTATGCCTAGGATGAGCGGCCTTGTGGGTATTATTCATTAGATTATGTTCGGGTTATTCTTAATGGCACTCAACGTGTTGGGAGGACAGTCCTTGGCCAACGATTTAGTCAATAATTCGCGTTTCGGCCGAGGCTTACAAGGATTTTCTCGTTTCCGATTGACTCTTTTATGTTCATATTTGTCAAACCGTTTCATATATTTTAATAAAATTACCTATATTTTTGCTAACAAACTGTTGTGATAGATAAATTACTTCTGTTTTTAGGGTTCCGTACCTCAAAAGGAAAAAACGGAACCCTTATAGGATCACTTTGTTGTCCGTCTGTCCGTCCGTCCGTCTGTCAAGACCCTTTTTCTCAGGAACGCGTGGAGGTATGAAGCTGAAATTTATATCAATTACTCAGGTCTACTGTCCCTTGAAGCTGTGAAAAAATCAAACTTCTAAGCCAACGCAATCAAAAGATACAGCCGTTTATGCCGCAAATTTTCGACACTTGCAAGGGAATCAAAACCTACAGGGTGCTTCCCGTGAACTCAGAATCTTGAAATTTGGTACGAAGCTACGTCTTATAGCATAGATAAAGGAATAATTACGAAAACCATAATTTTTTTTTAATACCTAACTTTGCACCTAATTTATATGGGGCGCTATACATACCAGGTGCAAACTTAACTTAACCACTTAGGGATGGAAAGTGTTTGTACGGAACCCTCGGTGCGCGAGTCCGACTCGCACTTGGCCGGTTTTTTTTTATTTAACCGTCATTTATATTGAAGTGCCAGACCCCTTGATGGTTAATGACTATATTTTTTGCTATTTAATGGTTATATTTTTATCGTTAGAATAGAATACTCATACTCATACTCATACTCATTTATTAATAAAATGTCAACATTTTACAAGTCAATATACATTATAAAAATTCTATTAAATTTCAACATACAAGTTATTCTAAAAAAAAAAAAAAATCATTAAGTAATTATTAAATAAAATTGGGAATAGGTAGTTACATTATTAGTATTATTAATTATTATGTTATTTCATTATTAAATTCGTAAAATTCGTCGATGTTATAAAAAGCATTGGTTGTTAGCCATTTCTTTAATACATTGAAGAACGTTACATTATTTTCAATATCTTTGATATTGACGGGTACTTTATTGTAGATTTTTGGCCCCACTATAGACATTGTTTTACCCGACTTTGCTAGCCGACAACGTGCTGTGGACATCATGTTTACGTGTTTCAGTGCAATACGTGTGCTTTTGTATGTAGCCAGTGGAAAGAGATGTATATTACATCGAACATGCTTAATTATGTAAAAAATGAATTGTGATGTGAGTGTCATTATGTATTATACATTAATACAATAGAATATTCGTGTTGTATTTCTTCACGGTAAAAAAATGCATGTAGGTAAAAAAGGTATGTTATTTAATTAAGTACCAATTAGTATCATTTCATTACAAAATCGTATCGTTTCCTCAAAGAAAAAAAATACTTATGTTTAATATTTATTCGTTTAAGCTGAAAATACATAAGGTTAAACGTAAATTAATTTAATCTTTACCATGCGACTTTCTAAGTGTCCATCTTAATTTGAGGAAATTATTTTAAGTGAGGTAATTATTTTCTTTAGGTATATTGAAGAAACTATGAGTCACAACATACTTACATACAATATCAATTGCATCATGCATATACTTTTTACATATTCAAATTTTTATTTGTTATATTGTGAAGATACACTAGAATAAAAAAGAGCTTGCACTCATTTAGTATTAAACACATTGCTATTAAGATAAACTTTATATTAACGATAAATGATTTTCCATTAATAACTAAAAAAAAAATATCATCATCAGCTGTTATTTATTTGTGAACCGTCTCCGCAAGTAGCAATCGAGGAAGACTGGTCTGGTAGTGCCGTAAAAACTAATTATAAATTCCTCAGAGCAATTATTCAATTAATTATACGTTTTTGAAGTAGTAAATGGCTTCCTAGTTTTAATTTTAACTAGGCTATACTAATAATATGTAGTGGAATGATAACTAAAAATAATTAAATATAGTATTTGTAAATAATATATATTGCCGCTTTTTAGGTTTATTACTTATTATATATAAACAAAATTTAATTGTAACACAAAATATTCATTATGTAGTAATATAAAGCATTATATTTTTACACAATTAAAAGAGAAAAAATATTTTCAATTGAGGCAAAGCAGAAAAATTAAGGAATTGAAAATACATTCTTTTATGTTATCAAATCAGTCATAACCATAAAGGATATACCTATATTGCGATAAGAAGGACATTTTGCCGTCGGGGGCGATTCGAAGATGAAAACTCTCCTTTGTTCTAACAGTTTTATACAATAAGTGTTATTTAATTTACCTCCTACTTCACTTAAATTGATAACGTATTTATTATTATGTTCAACTTTTGTAAGAATAATTATGATTATATATTTTATTGTGGTAGTAAAGCATGTTGTCAGTGAATATTTATATTTTACGCTGAAAAATTTGCGGAAAAGTAGGTATTTTAATTGTCGACAAACATTCAGCCCATTTAAAGTGGTAGTTTAGTTTAGTTTAGTTATTAATTACACTACAAATAACACAATTTACCCCAAATAATTTTTCATGTCTTCATTTTGTTGAAATTGTTTTCTTTTTTCGAAATATTCAATGATTTCATTCGATGTAAATTTTCAATAAGTACACGTAAAATTACAACTCCTTCCTTCAGCAACACTGCAGTTTTTATATTTGTTTTTCTTTTTATTATATTTCTCCTACACATCGCTAATTAAATTTCACCATGATGCAAAATATAATCCTACCTCCTGCTATTTAATAGCTACTTAACCTATTTTAGTTTGGCCCAGGGTGACCTAGTCACTGTGTGACAAAACCACATTCTAATTAATAAAGATACCTAATAAAAAATATATAGGTATACATATATATATTTTATAGTTTAGTACAAAAGCTCGTGAACAAAAGTTTGTTTGTTCATCACATACAAAACTCAATCACATACATCATTATTCATCAATATTTGTCATTTTTGTAATTTTTTTTTATTTCAAAATTTTAGGCTACCAATTTTACAATGAATTTTGATTTTATTATGATGTTATGTTTATCTCATGCATGTCAATTTATTCATTTTTATCTTTTATTTTATTGTGTTTCTCTAGGCCAGTACTTACTGGTAGAATATGAAGGCACGGGAAATAAGATTGTAACATCACTCATTGTTAAGCACCATATTCTGAGAAATAAATGATTCTTATTCTTATACAAACAATAGTTCGACATACAAACTGTCAATAAATCCTATGATAGCTCAATGATCAGTATACCGCTATCACTTTTTAACAAAAAATAACCGACGTCAACGAAATAATTAAAAATTAGAAAACCCTAAAAAAATATTTATTGTTATAGTGGCCATAGTAAATACAAATTATGAGAAAATTTCTAGTTTCTACCTTTTACGATTAGAAAGACACCTACAGCTATGACGGATGGACGAACAAACAGACAGCAGACGCTAAATAGGTAATATGGTGCCGTTAACACCCTTTGGGTACAAAACCCTTATAATCAGGTCAGAATACTTGTTACCAGTGCCCTCTGACCTCATCAACCCATGATAGAGAAACACGGATGTTAGTAAATATTTAGCGCCTTCAGCACAGGTTTCTAGAGGTGTGTCGTTTCCGTAAATTTACGGAACCGTTCCCCATTTTGTATGAGAAATGAGGAAAATTTCCGGAAATTTTCGGAAACGGCTCATCACTATTCCCGACGCTTGAACCGTAACAGATTGACAGTGTATTAAATGTGAAATTATCGTAATAAATATAGAGCGGTGGCGGACTCGCGCCGTCGGCCCCGCGGGGCCCATACACGCCATGCAGCGGGGGTTTGGTGTCGCGCCTGCGGGACTCTACCAACTGTCGCGTCAATATCACTGGTGTAAATAAACAGTGATCACAAAAATGTTGACATGTTCGCTATTTATAAATAAGTTTTTTTTTTCATTTTCATTCTTTCTTACTGACATTTGTTGTTTATTTTGTGACATGTAATAAATTTGAACCTCTACAAAAACGGCAATTTAATATAAATGCTGTAACCCGAGTAACTGTTTTGGGTATCCAAATACCAATTATACAAATTAAATAAATTACATGCTAGAAATCAGCTAATTTTGGCATTCAATCAGGCGGGGCGCACTCCGCGATTAACGTTTCCCGCTACAAGTACATGCCGGTGGCCTCATGCATGGTGCCTATTCAGTGGCTGCCACGCACTGTCTCGGAACGCACGTACACGAAATTCGCGCGCACGCTCTTCCGATTTATGTACGTCGCAAGTGAACGTTCCTCATTCATCTGTTGATACCAGTGTTATATTATAATATAAAGTGTTTAAATGAGTAAAAAGACAGCGAAAAGATATTGTATCGCAGCGGGTTGTAGGAACAATGATCGAAATTTGAATCACGCGTTTTTCGTTCTCCCAACACGTCCGAAGGATGCCGATAGGTAAGAAAATTAACATAATATATAATAAGTAGTTACTGAATAATAATAAAAAACATATTGCAGGTGTATCTACTTCCATATTTAACACTGGTTACTCAGATCAATTTTAATTGTTAAGTACTTATGTAACTTTGAATTGATTATTTGCTGATATTTGTCAATTTAAATTCTAGTAAAATATATAAGTATGTCTACTACTAAATCAACAATCATAGAGGTTTTTATAATAATATTTGATATCAAGTTTGTAAAATTACTTGTAAGTAATGAATAAACGATTGAGTGATAGTTTGATAGGTGAGTATATAAAATATATAAATAAAGAGTTAAAAGAAATGTATTGGAAGAGATCCCTAATAGGGATAAGTTCGCCTTTATACATGTTTTATTTGTAACTAGCGACCCGTCCCGGCTTCGCACGGTGCGTCCGTGCGTATTTTTAAAGATCTAAGCATACCTACATAGGGGCAGACAGACAGACAGCAGGAAACGACTTCGTTTTATACTAGGTGTATAGTGATGAATATATATGAACAAATAAATAAATATCGGACAACTAAGCAAAAACAAAATGAAGCTCAAGAATTTAATTGCATGTTAAGGTAACGCATCCGTTGCATTATTTTATTATATTATACGTATTAAAATGTTTAAAAATAAAGCTAAAATGTTTTGCGGCCTGGTGGTGGATTCAATTCGTCGAAATTCTGTGATTGATTATTTTATAGTTAAATAATGAAATAATAAATATGTATAATGTATGAAGAATATAAACATATTACTCTCTATATTGAATGCAAGAAATAAATGGGAAATACATTTTTATTTTTAGTCGTTGACAGCCCTCGCTCTCGGCGACGCGGCAAGCGAGCCAATTCATTTTTACCGTTGGCACGCAGCTTTAACGTTCCGTTTGGCTTGCGCTGGGGACGACGACTTTAGAAGGGCCATAAATCATATTTTTTCGGCTAAAAAAAGCGGCTTTTGTAAAGATCAAAGTAGTGTGCCTTCTGTACTTGTACTATTATCTATTCTGTGATTCAATGTCAATTTTGAGGTTATAATCTTGTTTACGAAATTACACAAGTAATAATTACTACATAAATAGCTAAGATGCCCCCTAATTGCTTTAATTGATATTAGTCAAAGTCTTAAACGAACGCGTGCTTTTAACGACTAGAACTTTCAATATATGTATGGTCTACTTCCCTCGAATATTTATCTACTCGCTTCTATTCAACATGTGTTCATGTTTATATATAATAAGCTACAAGTTGAATTAACTAATATATTTATTACAATGGAAAATAAATTAAAAATATACATATTAAAACTTAAAATTAAAAAGAATCCCCCAGTACTGAAGCCGTCTGAGGCATCGTCCCCAGCACGCTCGCCGCGTTGAAGTTGAATCGAATCAAATATTCAATAATATAGTAAGTGTGCGTGATGCGCGTATCCAAATATTTGATTTATAATTGTAAGGTGTGTCTTAACACTATAACGTTATTCATTACTAGGTCGGTATTTATTTACGATTTCACTAACTCTATTATTTTTTTTGCATTTGTTTGGAACTATTGGAAAATATAAAATAGTATAAAAATAGTAAAACATACTTAATAAAGTAAGTGAAAATATTATCTAAAAGAGCAATGTAATGGAATATCTTAATAGCTGTATTTATGTTAGTTATTAGTGTTGACCGTTTGTAATTAACTGTTTACTTTTTATCACCGTTTGTTCATTAAAAATAACAACATATAAGTACCTAGGCACCTAGCTAAGTAATGTAAATAATCTACTTAGTACTTACCTATTTATTACACGTTTTACGATATCAGTCCGAATTATTATACTGGGATTTCATTATTTGTTGGCTTTCATTTATTAATCAAAATTCTAGTAGGTACATCGCTATAAATTATGCATTTTTTTGCATAGCGCATTTTTTATGTGTATGATTTTGTAGCAATCTAACAACACTAGTCATGTCATAGCCAAAACTCAGTAAACAAAGTCAATATTTAATTAATCACGTAGTAAAGATATATATTACAATTGGACTAACCAATGTCATTTCAAAGAATTAATATATTATTATTAATAATATAATTAATTAGGCAGGGATTCAATTTATATCCCATAATGTAATATTGCCCCCATTATTTATTTAATTGAATTTAATATATTATTTATACTCTTTTTTTATTCAATAATGTTGAGTAAAAAATAAATTTATTGTAAGTTTTTTTTTTATGTTTGTTTTGTTTATTAGGTGTATTGGTATTGGTGTTAGTTACTTTGTTTTTTTTTATATATATGGTATATATATAATGAATTTCCTGAGTAAATTAATAACTTTTACGAATCAATCGAAGCTCATTTAAACTTATCTCTTACTCTATGCATTTTCTGGTGTACCTATATAGAAGATAAATACTATATCTACTCTATCTCTTGAACAAGTAGCCAAAGGATGCCTTGTCCTTCAAATCAATGCATTAATGAAAGGTAAATTGTATTTCTTTTTACATGTAACTTAGAGTGACATGTAAAAGAGCTCTTGTATCTTGTATAAAGTTTTAAATTTGTTTGAAACAAGTGTTGAAGCTTATCACAATCGGTCTCTACATAAAGTCTCTATTTATTGTGACTCATATGCTCAAAGCTTAATGAAAGCGACTGAGTCTACAAGGTTTTCTACATGATTCGGACACCACAACTACTAGAACCACCCTTTAAAGAAAGGTAAGTCTAATTAGACTCTACCCTTCTAACTTTATATAAACACATCCTGAAAACATGACATATATGATATGCATTGCACGCTGCCAGGAGTTGATGACATGACAGTGGTTGTGTAGTGTTCCTACCTTTACTGCTCCCTCCGTCCTCGTTGGAGTCCTCGCTCGGGGGCCCGTGCGGCGCGCGCGCCGGCAGCGGGTGCGGCAGGCGCGGGCGCGCCAGGAACGGCGGCGGCACCCCGAAGAACGGCAGGAACGGCGGCCACGCCGGCCGCGGGCCCAGCCCCGCCGCCGCCGCCGCGTACAGCTGCAGCGGCGCCGGCAGCCCGCCCTCCAGCACCATGATCAGATTCACTGTACCCCCGACCTCATCACTCACTCACAGTCCGCACACCACGCGTGCTCGCGAACAACTGCCATCGCGAGCTCAGCCACCTCCCACCCTACCCCCACCGCTCCCCACGAGCGACGCCCCACCCCGCCCCTTTCATATTATAGATTTATTTGAGGGAACCGACGCCGCTGCTCAACGATAATAAACCATACGCTGGCTGCTCATAGATCGATATTGAATAACGGACCATAAATTAAAGTGGCTCTCATTGAATTTGCTCAACGTAACCGACTTGCGTTGTGTTAAAATCAACTTTATCTCAATTCAATAAGATGTAAATCCTATTGGAAGCTTACTGTAAGTAGGATTTATAGGGTTGTCTCTCGCGACTGTCATAATCTTTTTTAGCCGCATGGCGCGCACAGACGTAGAACAGCGAACCATAAATACTTATAGAAAATAAGAATGTTACGAGTGGAATGTTCACCGCAAACTGTGAATAGCCACTGAAATGCAAAAGAGCTTAAATGTTCTTTGACGTGAAATGCGTTTACGATGTTCTGCGGTTGTCGGTCGGTGTTAAGAGACAGCGACAATAATAGGTGTTTTGAAATCGTCCACACTAAAAGTTCGGTGCGTCTATTTTGCCACACCTACTTTAGCTATTTAACTATATAATAAATGGAGACAAATTGATGTACTCGTCTTTTTGTATATTATAAGTGACTTAATGATGCTTGGAAATTTGACTGTCACTGTCCTATTTAATGACAATGACGATATAATGGTGCGAAGCTCTCGACGCGATCACAGTCATCTCTTCGTGACAGGTGACGGACCGACAATACACTTGCGTAAAACTAGATTACCATCCCCCCCTCCCTCCTCCCCTCACCCTAATGACTCACAAACAATCAATCATACAAAATTAACACGTACAAGATTATATTTCTGACAGTGATGAATCATAAGCGACTGAAAGGCAATCAATTTCACAACCAATACCTTTTCCATTAAACAAAAAAGTAATAACCTAATTGACATAAATAATAATAAATATGTCAAGACGCCGTAACGAAGACGTGACAGCTCTATCAGGGATCTCGCGGCGACTGAGCGCGGGGCCACGCCCCCGAGCTGCGCGGGCGCGCCATTGGTCGCGCAAGTGGGTGGGGGGAGGGGCGGGGCCTGCGTCGTGGTGGTGGGGGTGGGGGAGCTTAGTGTGGCATGAATTTAATTAGTGCGCGCTCGGCGCATTAGGAGCGATGGGCGAAGCAATAAAAGATATAAAGGAATGAGTATAAATTAAAAGTTAAATAGGGCGGTGTTGCGTCCCGCTCGCGCGGGTAATTGTTTGACGATCTTATTAGTATCAGTTAATGTCGGTTTTTCTCGGATTTAATTAGTTTTTAATTAGCGGGCGTAATTAGCCGGTTTTTGAGCTTTCCCCGGCTTTGTTAGTGCTCGCTGAAAGAGTTAACTACTGAAGTTTACTTTGCTATAATATGCCTAAGTAGTTTCAGCGTCATGGCGCTATACCGATGCGTTTTGCAAACTCTGGGTACGTGTGCTAGAGAGAAAAGATAATTAAACAATGTGGAGACATTATTTTACACAAATATTATTTTAGTTATACAATAAGATTTTTTTTAATACGTGTAGACAAAAAAAAATGTTATAACTATTAAATGCCTATTAAAACTTATTACCTAATACTACTTATTTAAAATTTAACATAAACAAGAGCGAAAAATGAGAGGAAGAACTTTATCAAGTAGACATATGCTAAGACAAAAAATAATCTTAAGAGACTGTCAAACTGTGAAGAGCTCTATCTCATTTCTCCACGTATCCTAGACGTGATATCCAGCTTGTCCAGACCAGTCTTTAAATATTTTTGGGTCAATACCTAAAGCACCAAGGAAGTCCCACGAAATAACAGGGTGAGGCTCCACGTTGTTGATGACGATAGATCCATCAAAAAACTATTTCATAAATGAAATAAATATTTTGCTTTTCCAGTGGGGGAAAGTATTTACGTACGATTAAGGGTAAAGAGAAAGAGCATTATTATCACTTCTAGATATTTACTTTTTGAAAACGAGTGGTTTTAACTTCGGTAAATAACAGTTACTTAGGTAGGTAAATCGCGAGCTCTACATTTTTTAGCTTTAAAAGCTCTTTGTAAGATAGGTATGTGTACCTACACAAGTATTAGAAAATGCAATTCATTAATAATTTTTATTTCGAAAAACAAAAAAGAAGTTTTCACCAATCCCGCTATTATTTCACACTATCGGAAAACTGCTTAATAGAATCAAAATAATAAAAAAACATAACTAATAAAATGATATTTAATATACATTTATTCTAAAGTAACTAGTCACCTACGTATAGTTTGTAATAAGACAACCAAATATTGTACCTAATAGATAACTATATTCAGATACCGATCCCAATATTAAATTAATTAATAAGTGCAATCTATAAAATGATTAGGGACAAGCTTTTTAAATAGGTATATTAAAATTTCAGTGATAAGATTTGGTTTACGCTAGCAGACGTTAAAGCTTTAATAAAAATAATTAAGTGCAGTCTATGTGCAGTTTTTTCATGTCCTCAAATAAATATAAAATAAAAGTCGTACCTATATTTTTCATTGATTTTTAGAAAAAAATACCTACAGGTGGATTGTAATTAAATCAAATCAGTAATAATTATGAAGGATTCGTCCTTGGTTTCAAAAGTAAGTCCCTCTCATGAAATAACTGAAAAAATGATTAATTTATGCAATAAAATGCCGCATCATTTTTGAAATAGGTACATAATATATTCTAATCTAATAAATGAAGGTGTTATAAAGCTGAATTATAAAATAACAACTATATAGTTAATATCATATAACAATTAATTTATGTCTACTTAGTTAATAGAGGTACCTATACCTACATATTTAATATTGAAAAAAAATCTTCTCTCCTGAATTCCCACATACCTATCCTCCTCATTTCCTGAAGCAGTAGTAGAGTCGAATTATATACATCATTATGAAAGCCTTAAATTTCCAGGTCCTCACAGGACATATTCGACAACGGTTTCATAAATTGACGTGTTGTTTTACCTATATGTATGTATAATATACTGTTCCGTTTTACCTTATTTTCCCCAAGTCCTTAGGGATTGAATATATATGAGCCGGAAAGTGATATAATGATGGAGTTTAAACTTAGGTATCCCTGAACATGGGTCTCTATCGTTTCCAACAACACCGTCAAACGAGAGCATGATCATGATGCACATAATGAATGTTTGACATATTATTGAGTTATTAAGAGGCCTTATTCCATTTATATGATAAATATAAATATGTTGATAATTTCAACCAACTTTTTAAAGTGAATAATATATTTCCCTGAGTTGTAGAAAGTAACATAGCTATTTTATGCTTTCAGTATGATGTGCAGTCGAAAATAAGTTGAAAAAATCAGTTTTCTGCGTGAATTTTGCCAATTTCGAGTACCTAACCTAGTTTTTGAAACAAAATATGTCAGTGAAAAATTTAAACTAGGTTTGAAATATATACTAATAAATCTAGCTAGTAATATTGATAATATGTTAAAAAACATGTTTGGTCATAGAGAAAAATGCCGTAAGTATTTTTTTTCAGCTTTGTCATAAATGAACCGTCCCTTATTGGGTTCTCAGTAGAAGGTAGAACACCCTCACCTATAACTGTATAACTCGCGTGTCACCGCCGTTATACCTACGAATAGGTACGAACTTTCTTTCTAATCTTATTTGCAGCGATCACGGACTGTTCAGGATCAGGATGTTAAAGTCATTTTGAGAGATTTTTAGAAAAGTCGCCCAACGATGAGCGTCCAGAATTATGGGTAAAGGCTTTCTGATTGACAATACGTATTTTTTCCGTGATTAAGGGTACTTTTAAACTGATCTTTAAACACAGGCAATTTGATACCTCAATGTTTTTGGATACTACAGATAGTAATAGTAGAGTTGCTAAGCCGCGAAATTGTGCGCATCGGGTTACAAACATGAAATTTCTACCATACATAGAGCGTTCCGCCGTAATTATTTTCAGATGTGGAGAAGTCAGATTCGTCCCCTGCGTGGCGGGAGAGCGGGGTGAAAAGGACCAAGTACGGCTCTTTTTCTTTTCATTATTACTGAGCAGTGAAGGCTATTAGAGCTTGTATGGCATCGTTTTCGTGTAAAACAGATATCATAAATTATTTTTTTATGTTATTTAAGTATAGTTTGATATAAAAATTTGGTTATATTGCCGAAAAGGTAAAAAACACAACAAGTTTTTTTATTCAGAACGATAAATTAATTATATATCCTGAGTATTTACAAATGTTTTTAAAAATGTATACATATTGGTTGATACAAAAAGTACCTTGAAAAAAATGTTGATGTTAAAAGCTTAGCCTGCGTGGTCTAGTACATTTTGCTAAGTCGCGAAATTGTGTGCATCGGGATACAACCACGAAATTTCTACCACAGATAGAATATTCTACAGTGATTATTTTAAGATGTGGATGGAAGTCAGATTCGTCCCCTGTGCGGCGCGAAAGCGGAGTGAATAGGACAAAGAAGTCCTCTTTTTCTTTTATTATTACTGATCAGTTAACGCTACTAGGGCTTGTGTGATCACAACATTTTTTTTTTATTCAGGGAGATAAATTAGTTATATTTCCTGAATATTAACAACTAACAAAAATATTTCAAAATAGAAAATTAAATCTAGATTTGAAAAACATATACCTACATGTTGGACACTCTTTCTTTATACATACAAACAGTAACTTAAATAAGTTGTTGATGTTGAGATTAGCCCCTGTGCTCGTGACGTGATACATTAGCAAAATAGTTATTTGTTATACAAGGGGGGAAAGTTGTATTTTACCCGCGAGTGTTTATTTGAAACACGAGCTAGCGAAAGGATCCTATGATTGACCACGAGCGAAGCGAGTGGTTCAAAATAGAATCCTGAGCGTAGCGAGTGTTTCAATACACGAGACGTAAAATAACTTTTCGCCCGAGTATAACACAAAACTTTTCACCTCACTACAGCGAGGAAAAAAGAATAAGGGTTTGTACTATATCTTTGAAAAATAACTGCAATAATCAACCAATTTGCCATTTATTAAAACTAAGGTCTAATTAGCTTTCATGTAGGTATTTTAAACGGGATTTTTCAGAAAATAAGCTCATGTCAAATTTTACTTTAGCTGCGTTGAAACGTCAAAACTCTTTCTCCACATGTGGATAAAAAGCGATTTTCTCAATAGATATCAAACAAACAAACTGGGCTTTCCGAGCTAGTGAGGTGAAAAATATTTTGTTTTAATTACATCAATTTGATTTTCTAGGACGTATATGGTAATTATTATATGTAAAAGCATGTTAATAATCATTATTTAATGTATTTAATAAAGTGAAATAGGATGAGTTCGGAGATTTACGTTGGTTACGCCGACGTAAACATATACCTATTTTAAGCTACTGTTTGTATGAGAAGTGCCCAACATGCATATATTTTTAGAAACTAGATTAAATGAGCTTTTTGAATTATTAATAACAATTTGAAAATATTAACGAAATTTAACTAATTTACCTCACTGAATAAAAAATATTGTTGTGATTTTTACCTTTTCAACCATACACCCATATTTTTATATATAACTATACAAAAATAACATTAAAAATGAATTTCTGATATTTGTTTTACACGGAAACGATACCAGACAAGTCCTAGTAGACTTAACTGACCAGCAATAAAGAAAGAAAAGGGTATACTTCGTCCTATTCACTCCGCTCTCCCGCCTCACAGGGCACGAATCTGACTTCCCTCCACATCTGAAAATAATCACCAATGAACACTCTATCTGTGGTAAAAAAAAATTGTGGTTAAAATGCTTGTAACCTGATGCGCACCATTATGTTAGAAAACAGCGGACTAACAACTCTACTATAACTATGAGCCACAGATCAAACCTCATTTTGTATCACATTTTTTAATGAAATATACATACCTACATAAATAAATAGGATGTTTAATTTATGATTATAGTTTATTTTAAAATTGCATAGTAATCAGTCACTTAACTATCTGTAAGTATAATAATGAGGCCACCGCACATTTCAAAGCTGAATTTACCGGCATTCCCGAGAGCAGACATTTATGTTGAATAATAAACGCCTAAAGAAAGTGTAACCAGAATGAGCCTCAACGATTCCTGAAGTCAGTTGAAAAATTCAAGTGGCTATTGTTACGATCGCACTAATATTATAAAGGCGAATGTTTGTGTGTAGGTAAGGTTTGTTACTTCTTCACGCTAAAACGGCTTGACCGATTTTGATAAATTTTGGTATGACGGTAGCTGACACCTTGCATTATCCCGAAAAAATTTAGTGTTCCCGTGGGATGAGTGGGTAACACCGTGCGGCGCAACTAGCATTTTTATATGTATGAAAATATTGTAACAATACCTACTCTACTTATAACAGAATAAAACGGAGCAGCTCGTAGTAAGGCGGCGCACGTGCGCGCCGTCCGTCCTCATTACGGTCCGCGAGTGGCGCGCCTTATGTCTTATTGATGCGCTTTCTTACTTTGTGTTGTGCTGACAGTATGTAACTCCTATAGGTTTGTTATTCAAACACACGAATCTCACGATCAAAATCATTTACGATTAGGACTCACAGACGCTTTCACAATACATCATTAACCCCGAAAGAAATACTCCAGTATCCTATAACCATACTTATAAGTATCCCATACCATACTTATAAGTATCCTATACCATCCTTTAGATGTCCAGCTATCCCTGTACCAAGATTGGTTAAAATGTATCCAGCCGTTTCGGCGTGAAAGGAAATTATGAAAAACAGATGGCGCCAGGCGGGCATGGCGCCGCGCGCCCGTACAAAACAAATGACGATCCTGCATCACGCTATCAAGATTTTTCTGAAATCATGACCTCTCTCCAAAGAAAATTTATTTTCAATACAAATCGAGAATTTTATAACAGTACCTACTATAGATGTCGCTCTTATATCATGGACATAATCGCCTTCTCTTATTGAATATTGTATTTTTTGTTATGTTATGCAGTACAGCAGGCTGGCGCTTTTCACAGGCGTCATAATGTATCCATCTCTATTACATGAACACGACATGTTCTTAACGATCTAGGTATATCAATTCTGTATATCCACCGACTTGATAATAACCACGCAATGCGCCTAGGACCATATATATAATGTACATATATACCTAGGACCTAGGTATATATGTACATTAGTCGACATCAGCTGTCAATACTGTGAAATAGGGACAGTATAACAGACAGTACAAACAGTACGTAACTCGTATAGGCTTGCTATTCAAACAAAATCAAATAAAATCAAATCATTTGCAAATTGCAAAAGGGACACGCAGGCATTTTTACAAGTTAAAATACTTACATCAAAATTTAGATTTCGAAAGATTGCACTGGAGAGAAGAAAACTGCCAAGAACCTCGACTTTACTTCTCTTTTATTTATTTATTTAAACTTAAATGCACAAAAAAATGTGTACAAATGGTGGACTTATTAGTTTTCAAGCCATTTAAACTTACAAGAGTCAGAGAACGACAAGGTAATAAAAGAGTGGCTGATACCACAACTTTTCTTCTTCCGTTGACAGTCCTAATCGACTTTCATTAATTAACACAGCATTCTGAAATGTTGTACATGGATAGTTAACTTAAGTTGTTTACTTCAAAGATTAACTTTCTGTAACAAGATGTAGGTATGAACAGTTAATGAGCTCGATGGGTGTACGTAGATTACAACACAAGCAGAGTACGTCGGCGGCGGTAGGCAGCGGCTTATTTATATAATTTGGCGGCACTAAGCGCAAATAATTACCTACGGAGGACTGTTTAGCGGCCCTCGTTCGTTTACCGCGCAGACCTATTCTGGCTGCTGGCTCGGTAGCTATTTTTACGTTACCCTAGGCCAATGGGATTTTCTGCTCGCTACGTGAGAAGAAAATCTCAGTTCCTGGCCAAGGTACCTGACGAAAACTTTAGCCAAACCACAGGCGGTATCATTCGTAAAGCCCCAGTCATCGCATATTTATCGCACAAACACTTGCGATCTGGGACATTCACAAATTCACCTAGGTATGTAATGTACTTCTTCATACATCTCGCAGGAGCTAATTTGGTAATGATCCGCTTCTCCAAGCTTTACAGACAGTGTCTTTTCCACGGGGCACTCTGTGAACGTGTCCAGGGTTCAAGTTTCACGAGGGCATCCAAGCACAGCTCGGAGGCAGGAGCCCCAGTATATAATAAGACCAAAGCAGCTGACGATTCGGTAATTTATAATTACCTGTACCCAATGTAAGTTCGTCGACACATATATATTTTTGGAAGCCTCATTACCCGAGCTTCGCTCTTTTCAATCACGATTTTTTACTTTTCAAGCGAAACTCTTCCCTGGAGAGCATAACTGGGACTCTTTCAAAGCATTTTTTTTTTAGGGTCGTAAAATTGGAGTCTCGCCACGACGTGAGTTTTAATTCCTTCGTGCTGAGAGTTCCGACGGACCAACTAGCGACCTTCACCAAGGAAGAGTACTGGCCGAAAGATGTCATGTTCCGGCGTTTCCGTGGACGGCTACCTGACACTTCGAGCACGCGTAACACGTCGCTGTTGAAAAATGTGACCTAGTTTAGTTAGGCACTTATATTTTTACTATTTTGTATTTGATATGTATGTTAGTTTTAAGGTTATGTATCTATGGGCCACAGTTGCCTGAAATAAATGTTTTCATTAATTCATAGTCACATAGTATCGTGTTCAAGCGCACATAGCAAAAAGTTACAGCCAATCCATATCCTTAAACATTAGCATCACATAAAACAGATACATACAAACAAAATTATCAACAAACAGTGTAAGTATAAACTCGCAAACACATCGCACACTACACACGCATACCTAAACCCACACGTTCACAGTACGTGCCGCCAAGAAGCATGGCTCCCAGAATCCAGAATAGTCCTGGCTGCTCGTCCTCCCCCCTCCTCCCCCCTGGCAGGGTGGGGAAGCTATTAAGCCAAGCCAAAACTAATTTAAATTAAATCCTAGTGAATTACCAGAGGAGGAAATTGTCGGGCACCCTCGACGCTAGGAGAGGAGTACTGGCGCGAAGGAAACGCTTACCGGGAGTTGATTTACCTCATATAGAGGGAGATTATTTTTCAGGTTGTGTCTCCTTCTTTAACATCTACTTTTAGGTTTAGATCAAACTTTGAACTATTGCATTGACTTCTTATTAAAATTAAGTAAGTAGTTGTTCAGTCCCTTCTGATGAAAGCATCAGAAGGGACTGAACAACTACTTACTGCTATTCAATTTACCGACCCGACATTTTCTGTTCCGTAATGTTGTTGACTAGTGGTCAGTTCGTCACAGACGTAACCGCATCAAGGTCCTTAAAAAAGAACTTCACCCATGTTCGAAATATGATTGGTCATTCCTGATACGCTGATACATAGCTGTTAGTGAAAATCGTGATAATTTTCATACCATTGTGCTCGCCATTGACGGACACGTCGAGGAGAACGAAAATGAATGATGAAGGAATATCTACTATCAAAACACCTTTGAATTCCTTAAATTGAAGGTGTTAAATATTCTAGGCCTACTAATATTCTGGATTTAGTTCGACTGGACCTACGATTAGGTAAGTCACAAAAAGATACACCGACACAAAATTAAAATCCTTCATTGTGGATCTGGCTTGGATGTTTGTTTTGCTTTACAATGGGAAACCCTATATTTCCCGAGATGAAATGCAGCCTAAGTATGTTATTCAGTCCCTACTATAGGTATCCCTGTCAACTGTACCTAACTACACTAAAAAAGAACACTGGTATAAAAGTTCTAAGAAAGTAAACAAACTCAGTTTCCTATTTATAACACGAGTAAAAACATTGCACACCTTGAGCACGTGTATCGACGTGTAGACTTTATATACCGGGTATGTATCCGAGCGCCCGTTCGCGTTTCGCCCGCGAGCGTACCTCTATATTGCCTGTCGGCGGCGGGCGGCGTCGTTACATGTACCATTTGAATATTATCTCCGTCCCCCCAGACGAGAGCCTCCGCCTTAATTAATGCAAATTTTAGCGCTAACAAGATTATGAAGCCACCGCTTTTTAAGCGCACCTACGCTTAAGCGGTTGTCAGGGAAAAGCGACATCTGTTGAGAATTTTTAAGATTATGTTTATGCGAGATACTTCTTTTTCATTGCTCTCTTTTGCTTGTTATGGCTGAGGGTCGCCAGATACTGTAAAACGCTTTTACATGAAGTGGTCATGGGCCAATATGGGTTTAAGGGGTAGCTCTCTGCGCACCGGCACACACACTGAAAAAATATACGGTGAATCCCGCTGACATTAACAGTTAGGCTTACTGTTATTATAGTTAGGCTTACTGTATATTTTTTTCAGTGCACCGTTTTGCTTGGCCGGATTCCGATTGTATTCAACTGCTTCGAGCGTGCGTTCATAGCCATACACATTCGTATCGTCCCGCCTCACGACCGATTGCATTTCATAGCATCTTTCGCAAACAACTAATAAAATACGATTCATGGGCGAGCTTTGTGAAGATCTAAATAGAGCACTTTCTGCAGTGCTTTTTTTCTGTCCCTTGCACAGAGCAACAAAAAGCTCCTCATGTTGTCAGATCATCACGTTCGTACTCTCATGCGTAGTTGGTGCACGTTGAACTTCATTGTATAGATACTTACTTACTCCGCTGGCGCAGCGACCCGAAGTGGATCTTGGCCTCCGATACGAAATGACGCCAGCGCGCTCTGTCTTGAGCAATCTCCTCCCAGTTTCCTGCTTGTAGAGCGCGTAGGTCCTTCATAACTTCGTCCTTCCATCGGTACCTCGGTCGGCCGACCGGTCGACGACCTACAGGCTGTCCAACATACGCCCTTTGGAGATAAAAGATAAAAGCAGCAAGACTCCGGTGGCTTGGGCATCTAGAGAGAATGCCGGACGATAGGGCGGTAAAAAAAAAGGGCATTGTATAGGTAGGTACCTATTAAACATCAATATCGATTAGAGCAATCATGAATAACAAAAGAGCGAGGAGTATGTCCAAATTTTAATTACCCTATATAATTTGAAATGTCATCTTGCTAATATTTATATGAATAGCAAGTATTGATACGTTTTAACCTCGTTAGGGTCTCAAGGAGTCTATGGACGCGGTCTGCATAGGACCGCTCCTTGTGGCGAGCTATGGGGGAGACCTATGTTCAGCAGTGGGTGTCTGTGGCTGATCGACAGATACTTTTCCGAACATATTGCCGCGATAAAGACGAGATATTGTTTCATTGAAAGATATATCACCGAACTGTAGAGACACTGAACTCGGAAAGTTGATCAACAGGATGTTTATATGCAAGTAGATTGTTTCGTTTGCCATTCTCGGCCATGATTCACACAGTTTATAAAATGTTCCCATATTTGTCGTCTACTTATTAATAAAGCATGCATTAGAACGCCAACCACGTCACCATTCCAATTATTGACGACATCATTAGGTCCCCAACCCGTTCGCGCGGCGGCTATCAATCATCGCGCTTAGCGAATCAATTACAAACTCCTGCACAAAACGACTAAACCACCACACGTTCCCTACACACTTACGCCCTTTTGTAATGGATGGGTTGAAGGCGCGTGCGCACCATCCATCTCTCGTTATCAATATTTAAAAAACATTAGCGCTGACGTTGATGGGAGCGGAAATGAGAACGCGCCCTCTCGCGAATTTGATCGCAACGCAAATTGTTAAGTTTTCGGGTTCCTTTGTCCAAGGGAAACGCCAAGAAATTAAAACAATAATAAGTTTGTTACTTGCTTGGGACAATGTTTCGGCACTCCGTCTAAGGATTTGTTGCCCGTTTCGATTTCATTGATAACCTGACCAGGTTATCAAAAGAAAAGAAAAAGGTCTCGTTGAGAATTTTAATTTAATGTTTTCGGGATACTTAAGTACAGTCCGACCAAAAAGAGTAGAAATTAAAAAGTGGCAATACTATAGTGTCCTCCGTTTCTAATCAATATAAGAAAACGGGGACAACACTACAGTATTGCCACTTTTTAATTTCTACTCTTTTTGGTCGCACTGTACTCCTTCCTGCGAGTGCGAGTACTTATACTTAACACAGAAGTAGGTATAATACTTGATTTGCTTAACGGCTAGTGATTTACTCATTAATTAAGTTCTGAACTCTATAGTTTTAACGTAAAGCGTATCTATTGCAACCTTTCTGTAAAAAAAAGCATATCCCTAAACCTGCACCCAAGAAATTAAATAACTATTTTCACATTTGTATAAGAGTTTTTGGTCACAGTCCACAATTGTAATAAGCTGCTCGCTAAATTAACCCCTCGTATGCGATGTCAAAAATTTGATAATCAAATTGAAATTAACTGATATTTTAACGTAAGGTTCAAATGTCCCGCACGGATCCGTGTCTCAGCATACGAGGACGAGGGGTTAAGATTTGCGATGTATTACATACGGTCGTACGTCTACAGACACCAAAGGTAATCAGCAGTGGCGATGGCGATTAATTCTACCTACTTTTTCCAAAAACAAAGGCATAATTTTCTAAAATGGGCAAGCCGGTGGGTATCGCCTTCTATTGACACCACATCACTAGTACTCAGTAATGGTGGAATTTCCTGTTTTTAATGCACGGACAGGCAATGTGTTAAAGATATCTAGTCTATACTTACATATATGGTTATAATGGTTGACTGGTAGAGAATGCCCTATGATATTAAGTCCGCCTTTTGTACGATAAGTTCTTTATTTGTGCAATAAAGATTAAATAAATAAATATCAATGAGAATTATAAAAAAATATAATCATGTAGGTAAAGTTTATTAGAACTTCAGGTACCTAATCATTTTTTTCTAGAAAGAAATTGTTGTTTCTTTGGCATTAGGTATCACAAATCAAGCCTAACCTGATGAGTTTAACTGCATCTTTACAAACATTCTATACTCAGCTATTTGTTGCTTTCGGAATTCGGTCAAACGATTTTATGACCAACATTGCAATAGTACTGGAAAATCTATAATCCTCTGGAAGGAGATTCAGTTAAGTATTCATCCAGCAAATCAAATATGCCCCGACCTGTATTAATCATATAAATACCCAAGTATTATATGTATAATCAAAATCATAACACATTTTTATTTGTAACACGGCGGTGCTCGGAGTGAACCGTCGACCACGAGCAAACATTGGCTGTCCTCATCGGAATGATTAAACACACTTCTAACTAACAGTAGATATTAACTTATCGTAATCTAGATTCAAAACGCAATCAATGCCGAGATGAACTAATCGCAGATAGCGCGCCCGCGCGGGACCCGAGCCCGCGTCCCCAGCGGGCCATAAACCTTAACTAGCGCATCTGTTCAGACCTCGCCAGTGAATTCTATTACTTCGCCGCTTTATCTGTGTCATCTTGGTAGATAATAATAATGTATTTATTAATATTAAAATAGGAGAGGGGTCTTCACTACAGTCAAACTTGAAGGCTTTTAAGAAAAAGAAATTCAGGTGATTAACCCCATAAATATATATGCAATTTAGTCAGTAATATCACCAATAATAGAAATAAGTCACACTATCGCGCAGCATGCCTTTAATATTATTATTTTTAGGGTTCCGTTCCTTCGAATGAAAACGGAACCCTTATAGGATCACTCGGTTGTCTGTCTGTTTGTCCGTCTGTCGCAGCCAATTTGCTCGGAATCTACTGGACCGATCAAGTTGAAATTTGGTACATATATGTAGGTCTGTGACGCACACAGAGACGTTTAAAGTAAATAAGTAAGTGAAATTTACGTATGACGCTGACTTTCTTTTTTAATACTACCGCTGATGCTTGTTTATGTTATTATAATCGCCTAGTATTTTATTTCTGCGTCCCTGATTGGCGTCAGGAAAATCAGATCCGCTTAACCCAATACAGAACATCAATTCATCATAAAAATTTAATAAATTCCATTTTATGAACATGTTATATTATTATGTCAGGCATTTTTCATAATTGCATTGATTACGAAACGCCCCTTTTCGCGCATTGGATCCAAAATCTTGTTGACATGTGAGATCCGCCATGACATGAGTGACAGCTCGACAGGGCACCGACACATGTTACGATTAGTATTATCGCGCGATCTACCACAATAAGGGTACCTACGTTTGGGGTTCATTGGCACATATGTCTTATTGCCAAAATCCAATTCAATACCTACAAAGCAGCCCACCTAACGAAGGGGAAAAAACTCGTGTATAAGCGAATTTTGGCATAGTTGTAGGGAATGATGTTTTAAACAACATACTAAAAGTACTGGTGGGTGGGGGTGAAGCTAACGGGGGGAGGGGGGTGTAAAGGTCCCTTTTTTAGTTTTTCGTAAATAACTCGTAAACTTACGTAAACTAACCTATAGCAAAAAATGATCTGAAACCCAAGTAATCTACATAAAATTCTCTACAAAAAAGAAATACATTTCTTTCCTCTGGGATAAATATTTTATGAGATATGGGGAGAAGAAGACGGACAATAAAGAAATAAACACATTTCTTTAATAAGTATGGCACGTATATTCCTAAAAATAAAATTCTTAGATATCGTCTAAATCTAATATTGAATATTATTGTCATTGTCATCATCATCATCATCGCCCTTTCTACTACATCATATGAAATGGCAATCATCCTCCAACGTTTCTTCGATTTGCCATCAGTACATTACCTATGTACACAGAAACATTACGGTCCAAATTGTGTAGTGGTTTTTGATAGTTACGATGATATCAACAGCATAAAACGAGCAGAACAGAAGCGACGAGGTCTGACAAAAACTTCAGTCGACGTTAATTGTAATGAAAATACGATCATCACCGTTCAACAGGAGCATATATCCTCGCCAATGAAAGGAATAAGACAAGGCTGATTCATTTCCTTACCGAGAAGATGACAGCAGCAGGGATTGAAACAACGAGATGAGAAACCCGGAGATGCTGATGGTACTATTGTCAGGTGTGGGTTGAATAAAGCTGCCTTACATTCAACTGTTGTTATTGGGGAGAATGTCGACTTGATAGTCCTGCTTATAGGATTGACCCCACCACATATCGATGTGTTCTTTTTGAAACCAGGTTGTGGGAAGGTAGAGGACAAATTGTTTTCAGTGCGACAACTTCAACAGCTTCCATTTGCAAAAACAATTCTCCTCCTCCACAGCTTCTCCGGATGCGACGCAACCTCCGCCATCCCTCCGATAGTCAGCCCTGATCCAAAAGATATCAGACATTTTCAGCGAGCCCTCATCACCAGAGAGTATTGAACAGGCCGGCGAGAAGTTGTTTCTGTTGATTTACCAAGCACCTACCCAGGAACAAAACCTCAACAAATACCGTTACTCAGCTTTTTTAAGAGCATCAGCGAAGCTGAAGTCAGATCTGGCCACTCTTCCTTCTACTCGAGGAGCATTGAAGCAGCACTCGTTCAGAGTATACCTACAGGTATCTTTAATCACACATGTTATCGAATACTGTTTTGTTTTTAAACGACGCGATGACGACGACGCGTTTGGCTCGGTTTGTAGACACCTGCCTACTGAGTCAGCGGTCCCGGGTTCGAATCCCGGCCGGGGCAAATATTTGTGAAAATATTTGTTCTTGGGTCATGGATGTTATCTATATATGTATTTATATATTATGTATATCGTCGTCTAGTACCCATAGTACAAGCTTTGCTTAGTTTGGGACTAGGTCGATTTGTGTATGATTGTCCCTCAATATTCATTTATATTTTATTTTTATTTAAATACAAATATCTATTCTACCTAAATACTTAGTTTGATCTTATTTATTTACAGATACAACAATGGCTCGGCAACCCTTTACCACCAACCCAATGGGGATGGGCCAGAGCAGACGATGGCACCCTAAAGCCAGTGACAAACAACGACCCAGTGGCACCTGACTCGATGCTTAAAACCATATTTTGCCGGTGCAAGACTGGGTGCGGGCTGATCTAAACAAAATCTTAAGGTGACCGCTTCTAACGTCATTTCTTGCATTTTTTCGTCATATATTTTCTTTATGTTCATAACGTGTTTTCTTTCTTTCCTTTTCGATAATTATTGTGACAAGACTAACCGGAACCTAGTTAGAAAGGTACTTTTTGAGAGTGATGGTATTTTGATATAAAACTTAAGCGTAAAAAATTTACCTTTTTAAAACCCCTTTCTACTATGAATACTGTAAGCCACCGTTATCGTTATCATCATACAAAACGCAAACCTGTCAAATTCCGTTCCAAGCCTTTGAATGTAAACAAACACCACTAACCGTTTAACATTATCGGATCTATTCACCGCAATCGACTCCGTCATTCGAATCCACCCCTCCAACAAGGGCTTAAGTATATTCATCTCTTTATGTACATATGACGTTTTGTGGCAGTGTTGCCATGGTGTCACAGGAGTTGTAAAAGTTGTAATTGTCACATCTGCCAAAATACGACCCCTCGAGGGTAAATAATAAAGCTGGTGTATTGTGGCTGCGGCGGCCGATTCCCTATGATAATGTTTTTTTGTGTCGCTTTGTGATCGTTGATTTTTATAAACGTGTGATTATTTAATAATGGAATAGAGATGGAATATTTAATGTGAAATGATGTGTCTGCAGGAAATAAAATGTGGTTGTCTATGGCGGAAAATGATTGTTGAAATGAACGTTTTGAGTAAAGCTGTGAAATCGAATGTAGTGTATCTTGACATTCCATGAATCCAATGGATATAGGATAAACTCTTCAACAATAAGGTGAAAAATTTCACATTAGATACAAATATAATATTTGAATGAAACTTTATGAAATGATATTTTCTTGAATTTATGTCAGATTTTAATTAATATTCGCCTATTAAAAATTAAAGTTTGCCTCGACTTTACTTTCAGCTAATTATCGATTTTAAACTATATCGCATTATACGCTGCTCAGGGAATATAGGTACTCATAACTATTACCTTCAAACTACCTGATGAACAAGTAACACATAGGTATACCGTAATTTTCAGTCGCTGGGTGCGAAGTAGGTGGTGGGGGAACCACGAATCGATCGCAGCGCGCGCCGTGGCCAAAAAAGGAACTTTCGTCAGGCCAACTGTCACTTTTTACTAGCGAAATTAAGGCATCTAAAAAGTAATAAATATGCGGCACGAAACCTGCAGCGTAGTTAAAGGCAAAAACAGTGATCACAAATTCAAAAACAGTAATCATAAATAAATAAATTTCCACAAGCAAGTTGGAAACGAGAACAACGAATTAAATGGATCAAGCGGAAAAATTTAGTATAACCTATAGAACAACATTTTTAATATTATATGTTGTATGTTGTAGGGAGTAGCATGTTTATGCGTTTATTTTCTTTTACATTTTGGACATGTTGAGCAAAAACGAATTGTTTCCCATTTTATTGTAGTTTGGGATTTGAAAGCGTTGTTGTGTTTGATTGAGCAGAATCCAGTTATAATAATTAATTTGGCCATGTTTAACTGAAAAAACAAAATAATCTGTATTATTACGAAAATACAGTCATAAATGATCGGTTGCATTATGCATGAAATGCGTTTTTCGGTTAAATTTGTTTATTTTGTAACTTACTTCTCGTGAAGACAACCATGGAAAGGTCCGTGTGAATTACATCTGAAAGTCATCGATTTTGCTATTTTAGACGGGAAATAAAGAAGGTCAACTTTTTATCGACACTATAGATTAACATAATCTAATAAAATGAAAGAAAATTACGATATTTCATTGAAATTATTTGTTTGTTTACTTACTATTCGTACAGACAGTCAGCCATTTGACATTAAAAAGCCCGCCGTAATTGTAACCGCTAGTTGTCGCTGTCATCGCGCATTTTACGCGTACAATCAGCTTCATAAAGATTTCCCGTACAATTCTGTTTCCTAATTTATGTTTATCGAAAAAAGGTTTTAACACACACGTACTGGCCGAAGAGAAACGCAGAGCGCCGTAAAAAAATAAAATATTGCCGGGAAAAGCGCGGGAAAACGATGAAATATGGCCGCCGCGGTTTCGCGTCCCGATGTCATTAGCGCCCGTAAATTTTATCTCATAGTACATCTTCGGAGTGTCTTGCACGATTGTTATTTACGCGTCTTTACAACATTGTTATTTGTTGCTAACAAGTTTGTATTGGAACGTTCGCCGATTTTAAATTATGTGTTTTTATGGCAAGGGGAAGAGATACGAGTAGCCTCGTCGCGCGTCGGATGTTGAAACATATTTATATTATGCTATTTTTTGTGATATATTATAGGTAGCTAATTTGGATTTATTCAGATCAGCTCGCCAAATATGTAAGCAAATTAGCTATACTATTTGAAACATATTCTCGCAAATTTTCACTGAAAAAATATTAATTAAAGAAACTATAATCAGGGGCCCAATTTGAGAATGCCGGTTGAGATATCGCCAAACGTCAAATCTCCATTAGATAACAGTTATATCGCCATTGAACTGTCATTTAAATGCGATGAGCTTAAAAGTGACATATCTCATCTCAATTTTGGAAATACGAAGGCGATAATGATTGTCAAAAATGATATTCATGTATATAAATTTCTGTTTTGAACGAAACGTAACGGACTAATTTCACGTACTACGCGGTCAATTTAAAGTATGCGCCTGTTATTTATGCCGTCACATACAAAGGAAACGAAAATATTGCGCGTCCGAATTGACGAAGTTGCGATGTTCTAGCGATATCGCCACTTGTCAAGTATAGGCACACGTCAAAAGTGACAGATGGCGATGAAAAGGAGAGATCTCCATTATATCTCTAAAATTGGTCGAATACCCCCCCTGATTTATTTTACCTAAACCCAGCTCGCTAAATATGTAAGTAAATTAAAGCTATACTATTTGAAACATGATCTCACAAATTTTCACCGAAAATGTTAATTAAAAAAACTACAATCTATAAGTAGCCATTAACATGTGCTACATTTTAGATGTATCAAAGATCACTTATACAAATCCGTATAAGTTGACATCTCCGCAAAATAACCGTTGTAAAGATTACATTTTGGCTGTTTAGTCGTCGTGTACCGCGCCCGCTTACCCCAGCGGCGGCGAGGGAGCGTTAAGTGGGTTTTCATTTCCCGTTCCTCCCAGGCCTCATTTTTATTTATTTTTCATCGCCCCGGGCCGCCCGATATCATATCGGTCGTTTTATTTATTTTTATTACGATATTACACACAAATGCGCAGTTATTTTTATAGAATACACAATGGCGGGGCTTAAGGTTATGGGAATTGGTTTTAAAGTATTCGAACGTGTTTTAGAAGTGATGTGTAATAGCTGTGAGAGTTTGTGGTCGTTCTGATAAATAAACTAGCTCTAAATATAAAATAAGTACGGTTTACTGTACTTATTAATGTTATTTCCACTTGAGATAATAATATAGTCGTTAGAAATAGGTACCAATAACCTTTAAGTTATAGTTTTACGTAAGTTTGGCCTTGGGTAATAAGTGAAATAAAGAAAATAGTAGACTGTATTCTGTAAGAAGATACAGTAAAGAAAACTGAAAAGCGTAGGTACCTTTTCAACCCTTGTTATCATTGTGACAAGAGCGAAAAAAGTACGTATTTCAATTTCCCTGACTCTTTTACATGTCGGAGTCTACCGGCATTTCACAAAAGGACACCACAGTTGAGAAGAAATGCCGAAAGAAACTCAACAGTAAAGGAGTAATTATTGTATTAAGCGGTTTACACTCACGTGAAATTGTCAGGAACGGCCGGACATGTACAATAATTAAATATGTCTCACGAAAGTTTTAATAAAATTAGTAATGGAGTAATTCGATTCAAGGATACTTAACTATTACAGTACGTAATGTCGTTCCATGGTTATAATATTTGACAATGAATTTGAAGTAGGTATCTAAAGTAAACATAGGTGAGTTTCCGTCATCGCAGTGCTCCAGGAAAGTAATCGCGAACATTTTACTTATATTACATTTATGTGACTCTGATACTTATCCAATTAAGCCACGCTTTGATTTATTTCATTCAGTTTAGATTTGTTCAATCCAATTTCGCTTAAATCTGCAAACAGATGTACAAAGTTGAAGGAAATTATATGTCGATAACACATCCCATAACATAAATACGGATTATATAGACATGTAGAGCCTCCATAAAAATAGTAGATACTCTAAAAATGGCCAAGCGCGAGCTTGACTCACGCGTGCGTAGTTTCGTACCTTGAGTATTAAAATATTTTACAAATTCATTTCTTTGAATCGGGTGTCGCAGATAGCAGGCTGAGACCTAGTTGGAAGAGGTATTCAACAGAACCTGTTGAAATCTAAGGGGAGGCCGTTGCTCAGCAGTGAGACACTACTACTACTACTTACCTATAAGCTAAAAAATCAATGAATACAAGACTTTAGTGCGATTATACGTTTATTGGTATTATGAAGTGGGTAGTTGTACGCACAGTAATTAGGTACCTATAGTTTTAAAGGTTTTCAATAATTATGTTATTGTTTAACGTGACAGTTGCCCTTGCTCTACAAATGTTACATCATACAACACATACGACGTAGTATATAGTGGCTATTTGTGTATGAATCAAACGTATGATATATTTCAATAGTAATGCATGAATTGACAGAACAATTAACCATATAGCCGCGTGTTATTTGGTAGGTTTCAGTACGTATATGAAACTTGTGCCCAATTTCAAATGGTCGACATTAATAAGGACTATAACTAACAAAACAAAGTAGGTATAAGAAAATCAGACCTTCCTATAATACAGATATTTAACTTTTAAAGTGAAAAAAGCTTAGTGTTAAGAATGGCACGTTTTGTGTGGACCCCTAAAAAAGTACGCGATCAACTCAATCGAAGTGAACAACGAAAATCCATCCTTAAACGAAACGGAGCAGACAAAAAGTGGTAAATAACTATTGCAGTTTATACGGCTCTGGCCAATATATATGCGAATCGTGGGGTCAGATACACATATAAAATAAATTGAATGCGCAGGTTTCGCTGAGGCGGCGCGGCGTTTACGGGGCAAGCACACTAGTTTGCTGGTCGGCACTATGCCATATGTAGCAATAGGGGTGGACTGCTGGAATGATACAACATACTGTAGTTATATGAATAAATTGGCTCAATATGTCATGGAACAAAGAAAAAAAAAATCCAAATCAGTATTTTTTTTATATGTGACTTCAAAGCTGGTACTGCAAATTGTATATTTTTTTTAATGCAAATGAAATTTGTAAAATGTTTTCAGAATTCTCATTATTTAACAAAATAATAATTTTAAAACAAACATGAACTTAAACCCATTTTTTCACGATGAAAACGGCAAATTACTTATAGTCTCCATACAAATATTGGAATACAACCGTGCTCAACATACTATTTTGTTTATTTAAACTTTAATGCACAGTAAAAATGGCGGACTTAATGCCATAAGGCATTTTCTACCAGTCAACCATGGACCCAAACATAAACTAGCATGTGGTGCAAGATAATTTTAAAACATAAAGGAAAATAAATATTTAGTGGCGTTTGATTCTTTGTCAGTTTCACTACTCTTCAGCCTCGTCACCATTGATTTGCTCTTATGTCTTGAGAACTTTAATTGTTTACGCTTAGTTTAATTTCATAACGAAGTATTTTCTTGGTGTCTTACATGCATAACACCGGTCTAGTCGTGACTATTTCGTTTAGTCGCCAGCCATCAAAACGCGTTTGTATCACAACCAGCATCCAATCGGACCTCACCTTTTTGCCGCCAATATACCGTTGCGACCAAATGATCGTTTTGATTTAAAAAGTGGTTTGCTTGAAGCTAGCATGTCAACCGTAACAGGACAATGCATGAATGCAATTAACGTGAATTGAATGAGGGCTATCGCGCTTGAATTTTTTCTAGAGGCACTGGTGTCGAGTGAGAATGTATACATACTACTGATATATATATGGATTTTATCGCGATTTGCACTGAATTACTGTTCATGATCATCGTTAATATTGGGCGATTCCTGCTTAATGGCAGACTAACAAAACAAGTCTATGGAGCAATCAATATACATTTTCTAGGCAAGTTGCATGCTCTATATTAGGCCTTATTGTCACTGAACATCAGGTGCAATCGAGACCAAATGTCGCTTTAAGATATTACATTAAAGTATGAGGCAAAATATTCTACTCTTAAAAAATATTTATTTTAGATTTTAACACATAGAAGTGTGATCTAAAATAGCAATTAATTGCCGGATATAAGTATGTCTTCATTGTGCAGCTTTAGTCTGTTTTACTGACCTCACTGGACAGAAGCGACAACTGGTAAGCACAAAAAAACCTAGTATAGTGCAACCAACTTATCAGGGAACTGTATTCCTATACTAAGTCGCTAAGCGAGGAAGTTGCCCTTTGGTTGCCAGTGGTTGACGGGCTTAGGGCCTCGACACCAAACGCGGTTTAGAAAGTTCCTCAAAAATAACTCTAACGCTTGGACCCCACGGGCCCAGGGCCTCGACACCAAATGCGGTGAAGTGGCATTGAGAGCCAGGAGAGATCTTCTTCTCTGTCGTTTCGCTCTTGGCAGAGCGGTCGTGGTCACGTTGAGGCGTCCACATCGGTGGTAGAGGCGGACACAGCTCTCCGCACGATCTCCCGCCATCTCTCCCTGTTGGCGGACTGTCTGGCGCAGTCAGATACGCAGTTTCCTACTGCTGATTTTATTTGGTCAGTCCAACGCATAGGTGACCTGCCACGCGATCTGGTTCCATCCACTTTTCCCTGCACAACCAGCCGCTCTATAGAGTTTTTATCCCGCATAGAGACATGGCCAAAGTACTGCAATATGCGCGACTGTACTACAGCCGATAGACGCTGCGTGATCCCGAGTTCTTGGAGTATGGAAACGTTGGTGCGGAACTCCGTCCACGATATTCAGGAGAGATACCAGGGGATATTTGAGTTTTTTTCGGTTTTCGGGGGACCAGTCGATTATTTGACGTGGAATATTAGACGATTAGCACCTTTCCCCCGACCAACATATTGTAGATAATGCATAACTTGTTCTTCAAAATCTCAACCTCTTAGTCTCCCACCGATTCCCACACAACATCCTGAATCCTTTAATTCCGGCGCCATCAACAAACATATCTGCAGGATCAATCTGTAATTAAACCCGCCAGCACTAAAGTGCTAAGCCGGCTCATCGCACAGACAGACAAACAGACAAACACGCGGCACGCGCGCGCCACGCGCACTCCCATTAAGCGGGCATTAAGAAACCATTCCGCCATTATACCCCCCTGTTCATACCAAAAAGGGGGGCAACGTATAAGGGAGTTAAAGGCGCTTGCGACAGTTTGGTCGCAGGGAATATATTGATATTCTATCTCTCTTATCGCGTTATCTTTACCAGATTAGGTCAGGATTAACAGAGAGCTGGGAACTGTTTTTGCGTTAGGTTTCTATGAGTTGTCGCAAAACAGCGTCGTGTTATTATGATGAGGATTTTGACTAGAGAGTTCATGTTGTTTATTGCAAAAACTAAATTTTGGGTGTTTGTAATATACGATTTCCAAATCCGCCATCGTTCACTATTTTTCATAGATACATGTACCTAATATAACCATTACTAATTAACTTCAATTTTATATTAAAATATTTTTTGCCTTCATAAAAAAGCTCCCAACGGCAAGTAAAACGAGTAATATCGCTTGTTATACAACAATTCCCTTTCATGGTAACGACAGACACCTTGCCAGTCTTAAACCGACGCTAAAATCAGCATGCCATTCGCCGCCACCGACCATAAAATAAGCAATCGAAAAAGTTCCGCAGCACTTATTAAAGGAAATGAATTTGTACAACAATAAAAACAAAAGCAACAGCACCCACTTTAATAAGAAACATTGCTTCCGATCCCTGACACCATCAAATTACAGCGAGGGGAGGACTCACTTAAATATGAATCATTTCATTATAATACCGTATTCAATCCGGGTAAACCTCACTTATGTTGTTATTACAATGAGGGGAGCGCTCGAAAAAGTTGCGCGCTCTAAGCCCCGCAGAGACGCTAACTGACACTTAATACCATAGAGCGTGACCGCATTATGCTGTGATCTATGGTCCGAGATTCGCGCCGTCTATCGCGCGTATCACCCAAAAATCAGAGGAAAAAATTGCGGCAAAATGCACCCACTAATGCGTAGTGCGTTTTCAACTCTGCAACTAGAGGGTTAGACTGTATTTTCTAACGGTCTCTAAATCAAACTGCAGTAGCGTTATATTGCACCAACGTAACATTTATAAGCGAGACTTTTGAGTCGAATTTTCATTGTTTTGTTGTTGTTGTCGAGGGGGACGCCGAGGGTTTATGGGAACAGCGATTCGGCACGTGTCGAGCGCCGGAATTAGCTCTAATACTTGCATTAATAAAGTGTGAAATTGCCACCGGGCGGCCGTGTTTGTCATAATTCCTTATTAGATTTCTATGTCCCCCGAGGCTTAGCCGTAGAAAAGATTTTTTATCCGCTCACTGACTTACCAATTAGCGGCTCTGATGTTCTTGGATTCGGCGGATTACGGTTATTCGGCTATTAAATGAGGGCGTAAAGAAAATAACAAATGCGGTATAAATGCAGCGAGGGCGGGAGATGATACAGTGTTTATTTTCCGAAAATATAAAACATTAGCGTTTCCCGTGACTTCGGGTTGCTGCCAAAAATCCTAAATTTTGACCCAGTGCTCCTACATGTGCGAAGTGGATTCTTAACTAATGACAGAGATCGGAATTACCTATGTACTTTTTTTAATGACTGGCACCTTGCTTTACTGTATACCCGACTAGGCCACAGATGAAGAGACTTTTTAGCTGTTTTTTTTTATATTCTTTAATAGTGGATCCTAACTAGGGTATATTAGAACTTTATAAAGTGTTTATTATAAATGTATAATGAAACCCGTTTTTGTCTTTAATTCTTCGTTACACTCTTTACTTTACAGAGTGGTCGTGGCCATTACGTTTTACAAAAAAAATTGGTTAGAAGGTTGTCCATTGAATACGGGACACCGTGTATAACGCACATTTGTCCGATCTCTGCTAATGACCAAGGAACAAAAGAAAGCAGCAATGTTAAATAATTTAAATTTGCTCGTGATAAATAAATATCAACTAAATCGGTACTACAGCAGGTACTTTATCTCCATGGAGAACAAGATAAGAAGTATTACCTGGAAGCACCACCAGCACCAGTTAGCTACTTAGGTATCAATAAAGCATCGAACCAGAAGACTTCTTGGTAGGGGTGAAGGTGTACATAGTATATACATATATCTATCAATGATAAGGGCCCTGCGGCTACAGTATAAGTTGAGTAGAAGTCCATGCCGCTATTTTTATTATAGTTTTATACAGCCTGGCTCAGGCAAGCGCAAGCTAGGGAACTTCTTTTTCGAGATGCTACGTCAACTAGAGAAGTCGAAGAGAGTTGAACGTAATGCTGCTAGTATGCTTGTTTTTATTGCATACCTTTTAGCGATAATTATTAAAAATGGTTTATCAACACATCAACAAATTTTCAGAATTTGGATTGATTTCCTGACCGCGCGAGAGCAGCCGTTAGGTATACATGATTGATTAGATCGGCCCGATCCCATTCTACCAGAGAACTGCCAGGCGTAGGAAGCAACTTCGTTCTTATTTTAATGAGTTTTTGTAAAATAATTTATTTGTAAGTGCTTCGTAATTTCTTACGCGGGCCACTACGAAGAATTCGCTTCCATCGACTGTATTTCATGTTTCTTCAAGTTATTTGTGAATAGGCTATCTTTTAGCCAGCGAGATACACCTCGACGCCGTAGCCACTTAACTTTAGGTCTTCAGGTACATAATATTGGGGTCAGGTAATCAATCACTGGCACTTAAGTACCTACTCACAAAGAAAAAAAAATTGTCAATGGCACCCAAAAGTTTCTCAGAAGCCAAAACATTACGCCATCGGTCAACCACAGTTACTCCAAAATGAGGCCTATCGAAAGATCTTGTACAATTTTAATTACACCACAATGTTCGCTGGAGCAGAACACTTCTAGAAATGCTGTCATCGGTCCTAAACCAAAAGGTCCTAAACTCCTTATATTTGAGATAGACTTACGCTGTTCACCTGGTGGGGTCATTTAATTCCGTAAAGGCACGGTTGCAACGTTTTATTGATTGCGGGGGCCAGTGAGCCGCGACGCCTCGGACTGGATAAACAAGGGCGGAAAAAATAAAATAAAATAAAGATGGCGCAGGCTCCGCCCCCCGCTGTGCGGCTACCGTTTCCAAGTGTCATTCTCCACTGTTCTAACCGCGCAGGGATGGGCCGCCATCGATCGCATATCGATTTATATGATCAACGTCATCTCGCAACTTCACGGATTACCGGGCCTCGTTCCCATTCCAATTAGACAGAAACCACTTCTTTCCAGTTATGTTGAGCTTGTATGGTTTAGCACATTATACAATGGATGATACATGTAAGTAGGTTGATGTACCTATAAGCTTGCATAAAATATTATGTGTGATTTATAGTATTATGTGAACCGTAATAATATCCTATTTTCTAATTTTAATAAAAATATTACGATTATCCTACAAGCCTTTGAGCTGACCTTCGTTTTGTTCTTGGGGGAATTACGACAAGCATGTATTGTTGTTAGTGTAGGTACCTACAGGTACATCATAAAGGTCCCAATTAAGCAAAAGGTTATGGTTAAGAGATCTGCCATTGTATGAATTTAATCATTATGTTGTTACCTCCTCCCACCTACGGTTGAAATTGCTAAGGGGTACTCATATGTGGTAGGTATTCAAACCAGTATGAAGTTATTTAACCTGTTTTTTACGAAACCTTGGACGCAGCTTACAAAACGCCATAAAATATCTACAAAATAATTAAAAATACAGTAGCATTCAGATATCGATAAACCCGTCTGCTTATCGATACAAGCACATCAACAATCAGTCAATTCTCTACAGCTCCGTTTGTGACCGGAGCATCAAATCGTTAGTTTTTTTTCCATCAATCGTCTTTCAATTCCAACTTGTGATATCGTATCGATTTATTCAATTTCGGGAGCCGTTCTCACCTGTCGTGTTGATCATTTCCGCTGGCGATGATTCGTTTTGGAACGTTCCTTTTTTAGTTTTTCGAACGCCGATACCCACTGTCCGATTAGTCGCGCGCATTCCGATCGTTTTTAAAGAGATTGTGTTATAGAATTTTCTTTTGGTGAGTAAATCTTATGGATGATTGCTTGAGGGGGCAAAAGCCGTTCGGTTTTGTGTTGATTTGAATGTGGTGCTCTCAATAAGAAAGGCTAGTCAACAAAGTTTTGTCAACAGCGAGATGTCAGAACTACAGAAATGTATAAGTACCAGAACGCATATAGGTAGGGTTAAGGACTACAATTTCGGTAAAATTACTCTTTTCGTGAATTTATGGAACATAAAATTGCAATCTAGCAGCAGTGATCGGTGTATACAGTAGGTAGGTACGTATGAGAAAGCCCATGGGCTTCTTCGTTACATTTTATTTTCACATTTGCGTTTCGTTCACTTTCGTTAGTGGGAATTAAATATAGCTACCTACTATGATTTAATAGATTAACTACCAGTTTTTAAGATTTCATTATTTATGGAGTTATGTAGGGAAAATGCAGTAATCGGTTATCTTGTCAAGATATCGTTAAAAGATGCAGCCGTATTTTTGTACCAAATTTTTTGTCCAGAGCCTGATACGTGATGTGAGTGATGGTATGAAACAGTTGCATACTTACTTTTGTTATCTATAATAAGTATATTATACCTAGTTATATTCTAAATATATTATATTGAATAACAACTGTAACAAGGAATTCTATCTTTGACCTTCTCTGCGAGGGGTATAGATATTAATTCAGCGTTTAGCACGTCATTCGGCCGCGTGTGAAACACCTTTATTTTTTATCCGCGGCAATAATTAGGCTGCGCAGGAGTGTCCCGTGGTGCGCGCTGGGGGATGGAATAGATTTAAATTTGGAACATAATGGAAACGGCGACTCACACCTTCGTTAAGTTATCAGGGAATGAGAGTACTTAAATAAAAAAGTAAATGCTGGGCTGATTGATTGGATGCCAGCAAGCGGTATACTTGGGGTCGAACTTATGCCTGGATCACACGTACCGAGTATACGGGCGAGACAGTGCTCTGTCTCGCCCGTTTGTCTTGTGTGTGACAGGGACGAGAGCACTGTCTCGCCCACTGTCTCGGTACGTGTGATCAAGGCATTAGGCTCGGTATACTTGGATTACTAACACTTAAAGAAGAGGTACAATCAAGACGACGCAATGCCACGGTTATTCGTGTTGACCCCACTAATATTAATTTGCCTTACCTAAGTGTGAGATTTGATCCCGAAATCGCTCCCCGTTATTCCAGCGTCTTGCCACGCCATGCTCATGCGGAAAGAAGACACATTTGACCCTTTTTGCAATATTTAATTAATATGTAGGCATTCCAAACGGGTGGAAAAGACGATTCTCCTAGTTACTCAGAGGCACCTTTTTCAGTTCAGACGTTGGACTTTTGTTTATTTCATTTATATATTCATTATAATGGCGTCTTAAAATCAACTCTGTTTGTCTCGGTGCTACAAACAGCTATAAGACAAATATATTACCTTCTGTAAACTAGTAAAAAGCACCATCGGCCTGCTATATATAATGTAAATGTGCTCTAAAGGTTATAGCTTATTAAAGGTAATATCCCAGTGGTCTACACTTTATAAATTTATTCATATCCATAAGAGGCTGGTGACACATTTATTTATTTATTTATCATTATTTATTACATGTGGTCAATCGTTCGTAATTGATTTTAAATATGTAATATTAGGAAGTTTACAGAAAGCCCTTAAAAAGGCCAATTAACAACATTTCATATTTCTGAGACTTCAATTTTATTACTCCTGTGTATTCCGCTTAGAAAGAGAAAGTAATCACTGTTTTTATATTTTTACTATTTTTATTATTTTTTATTTTATTTTAAATATAAGTAGCAATTAAAAAAAGAATGATGTTGAGCTTGACATTATTGAACGCTTACATTGAAAATACTATTTAATTTGTTTGAAATATTAAAATTTTGAAAACTGACTTTTTTTTAAAGTTGCTGAACAAATGTTGTTCAGTTTAACGAGTAAAATCTATGTTTTAATTTTTTGCTTATGTTACAGGGCCCACGTTGTATATACTACAACTCTATGCAGGCTATGTCGTATAGATTGTGATTATTTTATGTGCTTACATATTTTTTTATATTTCTTTAAATACAGAAAAATAAATTCAATTATTGTTTAGGGTTTCAACGACGCAAAGCTCTCTCGATCTCTATATTAATTTCCACGTCTGTTAGAAATTCTAAAAGTTTTTATCAGATTTTTTTTTTTATGGCTGACTTACTTACCCAAATACTTTTGGCTGAATACTTTTTAACACAAACGTCAATCGTTCGTCAAGGTGAATCAGACTAACCCAAAATCGATGCGATCTTTCATTAAATCATTACAGAGTTTCAATGAACTTCTGACCCCGTCATCAGGTCTACTATGTATCAAGTGGAAACAAACATAATACCTACATCAGAAGACAGGCAGACACCGAGAAAGGTAAAGGGAAAGGGAAAGGAGAGGAAAGGAAAACAAATGCTTGAATAAAGAGACAGAAGCTATGCATTGAAGATAATTATCTCATCTTCTATTAAGCGGTGAACACAAACGTTCCCAAATCAAAGTAACCGCTGCACTCGTCTCACTGCAATATGCCCCCTATCCCCCCGCCCCAGGGCCCAAGGTGCGCGTACGCCGGTTTTATCTACTGCCCTATATATGCGCCCGCGCTTCCGCTCCAATGACTCGCTGCCCTTTTGTAAACTATTGATTGGTTCACTCATTGATTGATACCGCTATTCATAGATCTGTGCAAGTTACTAATTATTCGCGGTAAGATTCTGCTAAAATTTGATGTCCCGAGCGAGGTGCAGTTACGACTCTTATTATATGCTATCAATATGTATGTATCTGTAATGATTACATAATTATCAATAAATTATTAATGATTTTTCTAACATTTGCATATGTAAAATACAGGAGTTTTTCTCTAACAGCGTTTTTGTCTATATCAATCTGCGATTTTTCAGCGACTCTAAATGAGATATACTAGAAATATTTATTTATTGCGTCCCATAGAGTAAAACTGGAACTTTGTACTACATGAGCCCTGGAAGAGATTCAGGAATGTATGGTACATATGTTTACATTTGCTATATATGTATATATTTTTATAATCTCTTTTTTCATATGACTCGTTGACTACATTTAAATAACTACACTAGGGTGCAAAGAAATCGGACCACCTCAGCATAATGAACGTTTTTTCAATTTCTGTTAAAACTATTTGGCGGATTGTAAAAATTTAAATGCCATACGAAAGATAAGTTTCCCATCTTTAAAATTATGGCATTTTCAGTGATTTGCTACGTTACTGTTCAGTTTTACAGGGCTTAGAACTTTACTCGCCTAAAAATGCGTATATTGAAACCAAACTTATGACTACTGGGAAAATTGTGGTTGTAAGGAAAAATATAGAAATTCAATACAATTTTCAGTGTTTCAATAACGTGTATTGCCTCCTCAAGCCTGACGACATGCAGTCATGCGATTTTTCAGTGACCTAATCAATTTTCAGACGCCACTTTGAGGTATGCCCGCCAATTCCTCTTCAATTGCTAGCGATTCCGGGGCGGGATTCCTGGCCCGGATTCTTCGTTTCAGCTCGTCCCAAATGTGTTCAATCGGATTTAAGTCCGAGCTTCGTGCTGGCCACTCCATAACTTCAATATCTGCAGGGAACGGGATACGTTGGGGAGAACGACACCTGGACCAAATAAATGCCTATCATGACATGTGTCATGAAAATTTAAAACATATTGACTTTCCGGAGGCTCTGCGTGATTGTTGTGGACGGTTATGTCATAATCGCGATCACCATAATGTCCTGGACAAGCTGTATGAAAGCATTATATCCGCCCTTTCTAGGGCCGCAAAGGAAACTTACGAGGAGAAAAAGCGGAGAATGGGTGGGTATATTGCTGGTTGGAATAAATATGTAGCGGAATCTCACAGGCAGGCTAGATTACATTTTCTTATTTGGGAAAACGAAGGTAAACCGCGTAATGGTAGAGTATTTGAACAAATGAACAGTAGCAGGAAAGTTTTTAAGTCAAAACTAAAGTGGTGCCAGGACCGTCAGGAACAACTAAAAATGGACAAGCTTGCTTTAACACATAATGAAAAAAAATTTAACGATTTCTGGAAAATTACGAAAAACCTGAACGTTAGATCTAGCTTGCCTGCTAATGTAGGGGGAAAAAGTGATCATAGGGATATTGTAGAACTGTTTAGGGAACATTTTGCTGTGAAATCCTTGCTGCAAAATGCACCGTCAGCGTCGGTTTTGGAGACAGTCTCCGGAGACTCAAAGAATGAGCGTGACATTCATTTTACAGCTACTCAGATAGCCAATGTCATTAGTAAAATGCAGAGGGGTAAGTCTCCGGGACACGATAACGTGAGCATAGAGCATTTTAAGTATGCTGGCGTTCATCTGCCGCGGGTGCTTGCTATGCTACTGAACTTGTGTGTTGGTCACTCGTACTTGCCTACTAGTCTCATGAAAACCATAGTTGTTCCTGTAGCCAAGAATAGAACGGGAGACCTAACAGATAGGTCCAATTATCGCCCTATCTCGCTTGCAACGACCACTGCAAAAGTACTTGACCGCATGTTTGATTCCATATTAGAAAAACGGCTAAATATGCATGACTCCCAATTTGGTTTCAGAGCCGGTCTCTCTACAGAAAGTGCCATCTTGAGTCTCAAACATGTAGTCGGGTACTATACAGCTAGGAAAACACCCATATATGCCTGCTTCCTAGACCTGTCAAAGGTATTTGACAGAGTCAATTACAATATTCTGTGGCAAAAATTGACGAATGAAGGTGTACAGGCTGATTGTATCAGGATGTTAAAATTTTGGTACAACAATCAAATAAACCAGGTGAGATGGGGTGATACATTGTCTGGCGAGTACAAATTGGAATGTGGTGTAAGACAGGGAGGCATAACATCGCCCAAACTTTTCAATTTGTATATTAATGACCTGGTGGGCGAGCTCAGCGGCATGCATGCGGGGTGCTATATTGAAAATAAATGCCTGAACAATATTAGCTATGCCGATGACATGGTTCTGCTGAGTCCGTCTATTGGGTCATTACGGCAGCTGGTGGATAGATGCGAGAAATATGCGGATGCCCATGGTTTGATGTACAACGCTGCCAAGAGCGAGGTGATGGTCTTTAAAGCAGGAAAAATTAAACCATATTATGTACCTCCTATCGCTCTTGGTGGTCACGTGCTAAAGATTGTGAATAGTTTTAAGTATCTTGGCCATATCATAGCTGATGACCTTTGTGATGATCAGGACATCAAAAGAGAGCGAAGGGCGTTATCTGTGAGGAGTAATATGCTTGCCCGCAGGTTTGCAAGATGCACAAAGGAAGTAAAAATTGTGCTATTTAAGGTAATATTTTTACTCCGGCGGCCTGTGGGTTAAGCATACCAAACGAGCCTATAACGCCCTTCGCGTACAATACAACAACGCCTTCAGAATGCTGTTATGGCTACCTAAATGGTGTAGTGCATCTGGCATGTTCGCCGAGGCTCGTACGGACAGCTTTCAAGCTGTCATGCGTAAAAAAATTGTCTCCATCATGGAACGTGTCAGAGGTAGCCAGAACAGCATTATGAAGGTGATAGCTGACAGATTTGGTTGTCCCATATGAATGCACTGGATAGGGCAGGTTAAGTCATTATGTAGATACATTAAATAATTAATACTGTCAGTGTATATTAATTTCTCAATTGCCACATAAATAATGTCACTTGCGTCGAGTACTTAATCAAATTAAATTTAAAACCTGATCTTGACAATTATGATTCGTTATTATTATTATTATTAAATTTCCTGTTAAATGTAATTCTGACATATTATTATATTAATTATTTATTATTGTATTAATTACTGTTAATTTTGCGTTATATTTAATAGATTGTGAACTGTGATTACTGAATATACTGCTAACATAGATTAAGTACCATTGTTACTAACAATTGTATGGGTCTATGACCTGAAATAAATGATTATTATTATTATTATTAATATCAACCGCCTCCAGGTACTCCTTGGTGATCATGGCTGTATGCGGCTTTGATGATTCGTGTTCCCGAGCGAAGTCTAGTCGTGCTACACGATGATCCGGGGTGAGTTTTGGTCCATTAGCAGCTCGCCGTAGAGTCAAATTCCTCTCCCACAGTCGTCGTCTAACAGTCCACCAGCTGATGGATACATTCCGAGTCCGTCGGAGGTTCTGCTGAAGGTGAACAGCAATTAGTCGACGATTTCTTAAAACGCTGACAGCAAGGAAACGGCCATCTGTCTCCGAAGTTGAGCGAGTCTTGCCGGTTCCGGGCCTCCTGGAGAAGTTAGAAAAGAGTTACCGTCTCACGGAACCTCTGGAACACTCGTTGCATTGCTGATTTCGATAGGTTCAGTTGTCGAGCCACTTCACGTTGACTAATCCCTGTCTCAACAGAGCGACTGCTTGGGCGGCTTCAGCTGGGGTGGTATCCATTTTCTTCGAGCTTTTTCAGGTAAAATCAATAGGAACAGTGTTCAGGAAGACGTGTCATACACGAATGATGAGTAAACAATGAAAATTACCCATTTTATACCAGATAATAGTGGGGTTAATTAGTGCACGGGTGGTGTATACGCTAATAAGGCACGTCGTCATAATTTCTTAAATATCCATCCCTTTTGTTACTAATTAGTGTCATTTGATAAGGCAGAAAATTATCTTTCACGTGGCATTGAAATTTTTACAATCCGCCCAATATTTTTTACAGAAATTTAAAAAAAAACGTTCATTATGCTGAGGTGGTCCGATTTCTTTGAACCCTAGTGTATTTAGCTATAACAGTAGGCATTTTCAGTGCTGTACTACTTCTTGCTAAATATCGTTTTTTTTTTCTTTTTCAGCAACAAACCCATAAAAAAAGCAATCAGCCGTCCCGCGACGTCGCCCGCCATCCATCACCCATCGCGCCTAATGACTCGCTGCACTGCGACGACAGTAGCCGCCCGTCCATCAAGCCATAATTAAACTGCACAACACATGCCCACTCCACTCATAACCAAGTAACATAAGATACTACCAATAGAATACTTCATTTTATCTCACAGAAAGATGAGTGGTTTTCCAATGAAACGTCCCCATCGATTAGGAGGTTGTGAAGTTACTCGGTCGATATTCGCATTCCTCTAAATTAACAACAAGATCGATAAAGATAATATGCAAATGTTTGAGTTAAAAAGAACTCGTATGGCCTCTTGCTTAAACAACACGCTTAGCACCTCGGAGCCATGTTTGGTTGAATCATTTCGACGGTAGTTTATCTCTTTCACACCTGCGTATTGCCATCATACTCCAGTTGACGAGTTCTTGATTGTATCGCAATATGACCCACAAGTTAATTTGACTATTTTTAATTTTTTTCGCTTCATTGCAAAGACCTACGGGTTAATGATACTTCCCTCAACCTTCAACAGAAGATGTTTTTCCTCCTCTTCATCGATCTCGTATGGCGACGGATCGTCAACAACTGTGTTGTCCTTCCATACGTCGTTGTCATGTGCTATACATATACCTACGCGACCTACTGTAAAAAGGTAAAGAATAATACTATTCGTCAACAATTAGTTCTATTACCAGATCTCGTTCTGATGCATTGGAAGCTATGACGTGTTGAGTTGAGGTCGTGACACTGGCTCACACGGAAGCCAGTGATTCCCCAGATTTAACAGCAAGATTTTTTTTAAGTTGCATTCAAATCCTCGATTGATTGGACTATACATTTGATAATAAATATGCTGAAATAAATAAGAATGAGATTCTCTTAATATTTATTCGCTGCGAATAAGGGATTGAGTTGTTATTTTGGGAGGATTAATCGAATTGATTTGTTTCGTCCGCGAGCCCTAACGTAATTATTTCACCATCACCTTGAGAAGCACCAACAAGTATATAATAGAAATCATGTAGGATTACAGAAATGCACATTTATCCTTTGGTAATCAGAGAGATGTAGCTATTTGTGTACAACTTGAGCTTAGTTTGGGACTACATCTATTTGTGTGAAATCATGTTGGTTTGGTTTGTCATCAACCAGTCAAATCAATCATAAAAATAATTTCTCAAAAAGAGCTTTTATCAACATATTTAGAAACCATTTTAAATCCTTATAAAAGGTTCTTGACATTTCCGAGAGCCTTTCTTTTCAAATTAACAATGTACAGAAGATGTGGGCTAATATCATAGTGTGTGTGTCTGTGGTTGTGTGTGTGTGCTTATAAATCTAGGCCGACCTTATGAATGGCCGCCCTGCGCGCGCAGCTGTTTTCAATGAACACTAATAATTAGCGCCTGCGCCGCAAACAGCTATATATTTTGTTGCTGTCCAATTACCTACATAGACCGATTTATGCAATAATGCCCTATTCAACTAAGCTCGTAGTTCCCCATATCTCTAAATCTTTTTACTACAAGTTCATGTAGCCCCCTAATCCAAAGTGGCGAGGGCAAAGGAGAGAATTAAAAAAAAACATTAGCTACGTTTCCTCCGTCAGGCATGTAAAAATGGATTGTTGATAAGTTGGATGGTCCGATTCCGAAAGCCGTGGAGACGCAGAGTCGAGTCCCTTTCGATACTAACATGAATTTTTTAATATATAATTTTTACATATATTTAATATTCCACTTGCAAATTGTTGCATAGCACGCGACACTCGTCCACGCCGCAGTCGAAGGAGACGGGGTTATCGGCGCCGTCAAATCCGAACATCCGCTCTGATAAGCTCACGATGAATGGAAATTAACTATGCATTAGTGCATGTATATATTGCGTCACTGATAAACACAATTCATAGTAACATATTAAATTAATTAGAGATATGATATACCTAGGCGTAACTATTCTGATTATTTTAAATTATATTTACTTCACGAGATCTACTTTATTGTGCAGGTTAAATTAGACGTACCTATGTATAATTTTAAAAACAATGTATATTGTTAATAAATAAATCAATAAATCAAATCAATCAAACTTCGATCATAGGCTGACATCTCATCAACTAGTATTAGATATATATACCGATAGTTAGAAACTTGTGAAATTAAAGAGGTGGAGTTTAGTGGTAAATTTTTTGGCTGATATTTTTACCGCTCATATGTACTTATACTAAATTTTGGGTCAGATCCATACTTAATTGTTTTCGGTATCTACCGCAAGTTTCTTTACAGGTCAACAGCATATCTATGTAACTCATTTGTGTAATGAAATTATAAAGACGGATGATTTAGTACATCAGTGTTATTTTCATTCAAATAATATTGTGTGTTTACTAACAACCGTGTAGCTAGTGAAGATTGACAATAGAAATCTCTTACAATATCTGATATATACCTATTTCCAGAACTTCTTGGAGCCTTCGATCTTTTGTGGTCATAATCTTCGCAGCGAAAGGTCCAGAGTACTTACTCTGGACCTTTCGCTATGCGTACTTACGCATGAGTTCAAACTTGTCGAGCCTTTTCGAGAGAATTCACATAACCGCGAGTCCTCATCAAATCGAAATAGTGATGTCTCGCCAAAGTTTCAATAAGACTATTTCAAAAACTTGTCAAGTTTCCTAATGTTTCCCAATGGCAAATTCACATTCGAACAAATTGTACATTAAACTAGCGTAAACTGAAAGATAATGCTCTCCATAAAGAGCATTGCCGCCATTATTTTCACTAGGGCCTCTATCGGCCGTAAATCAGCCGCGTCCTCGGGCCATTTTTGATCTGACCGCTTAAGTTATGTGTCCCCCGGGCCGGCCGCTGCGTTGGCCTGTACGGAAGGCTGTACGAAACTCAGAGGTATGTGCTTCTACATGGCTGGTAAATGAGAAGTATGTGATAGTTATGTTATTACACATTATTCCCTTCCCCTTCTGCATCACCTCCTCATTGTGTGGTTTATATTGATAAACTCCACTATCCAAAGGTTGTCTGGAAGAGATCGCTCTTTAGCGATAAGACCGCCTGTTGTCTGCCGTTATTAAAATTATTGTTTCTGTGTTTAATTTGTAAACTTTTTTGGTGTGCAATAAAGCATTTGGTTTTGTAATGTATTGTATTGTACACACTACTACACACTTAAGTCAGTTATAGAAATCTTTTACTGCCATTTTTGATCTGACCGCTTGTCCCGCGGCCCGCTATTTTGGACTTCAGGTACGGAAGACTGTAGGAAACTCCGAGGCTTGTCTATTTTAGAGCGTTCGAGAGCTCTTCTCTATTAAAGAGAATTAAGACAATTCTATTCCGCTTGCCTGGGGCGCTCTTTGACGCCACGCCACTTGATACATAAGGCTGAGAAGTCTTCGGACCTAACTAGTAGATACAAAATTATATGAATTATAAAATTATATGAATTATGGTACCTACATGTTCCATTCCATCAGGAGGACTACACTATTTCTTGAAAAAAAAACCTTACTTTGTTTTCTCCTATTTGATATGTGATGCATCATTGCGAATAAAAAGTAAGAACATCAAACACTTATCAGAAAAACACGACTGTGCTTTCAAATACTACTCAGAGAAATGTTCGTAGTCAATATTCTTAATTCCGAGCAGAAAAAATCCAAATCCCCAATAATAGAAGTTTCCTTTTTAAATGTCCCCATTTAATGGTTCTCGCCGTTAAGAGGATATTATACCACTGCTCCCTTCCTCCCTTGAGCTTAAGCTTAGCCTTCTTGACCTTAATTTGGGACTAGGTTGATTTGTGTGAGGTTGTCTGATATTTATTTATTATTTAGGTACTGCTCATTATTTCATACCAATCGTGGTTTCGTTCTTGTCTGGTTCCTCCTCCAAAACTTAACCAATCTTAACGAAATTTTAGGAACTGAATGGGAAAGAAATGATCTGTGTCGGACCGTTTCGATTTTCGCGCTTCTTATTGGCGTATGCCACCAGAATGTCGCTCACGTGACGCTATTCTTTTCGTACTTCGAAGAAACAATCAGTCAATATTTTATAACTTGGCTTTTGTACTGGTAGTGAATTCTTGATATGTTTTTAAGTTAGCTGGCATAGCCGTCACGTGCCCGACAAAGTAAACGTTCCGGTGGAATGTTCCTATCATGAAATGTGTGTAAATACTAGGCATCTGTTTTTGGCCAAAATTCCGTTGCAAACGGCCGCCTAGTACACTAATTCTATAATAATCGTTTGCGCACAAAACTAAACATTCCGACACGAAACACTTTTTTACCCATTAAGTTCCTGAAATTTCGTAACAATTGGTTATCTTTTGAGGAGGAAACAGGCGAGAAGAAACCTCGATTCGTATCACCCGGTTACATTAAGTTTGGACCTCATTTATATGCGACGCCATAGTTACCAGGTGCAAACCTAACGTAAACAAATATCATAAGAAAATGAGCAGTGATATAGCCTCTTAAGGCCGTGTTCAGACCGGGCTGACTGTCGGCCGCCGAATGTGTGAATATGTATGGAAACTGCGTAACGTTCGCTCACTTTGGGCCACTTTGAGCGGCCGACAGTCAGCCCGGTCTGAACACGGCCTAATAGTTGTCGCCGTTAAAACAGGCAATAAAGTAAATCATAGCGCGCCACTGTCGAGTGTATTTCGCGGCGCTGCCGAAATGTATCGCCGGAATGGCCGCCCTGAGTTACGACCAGTTTGCCGATATGTGCCGGTATATACCTACATACCTACTCTGCTACTGTCCGATTCGTATTACATATATGAACTCAAATAAAGAACAAAAATATCTATCTACTAAATTCATGGCAATACATAAAATAAATAATGAGCAGAAATGAAATGGAAACAAAACTATTCCACATGTGTAGTACAAAATGTAATGAACTGAGTGAACAAAGATTTGCCGTCGTACCTATTTTGTCGGTTAAGCTCGTATTTATGTTCCTATTTACAACTAGAAGATTCCCGCAACCTCGTATGTAGGTAATGTACCCATGCGTAATTTGTTTGTACCGTAGTAGGGTAAAAGTATCCTACAACCATCTTTGGATGTGTAGCTAACTATTCCTGTACCGAAATTGGTTAAAATTTGTCCAGCCGTTTGGCGAGATGCGAGCATCGACAAATGAGGAAGGAGGAGAAAATTATGGCCAACAGATGGCGCCAGGCTGGCATGACGACGCACGCCCATACAAAACAAATGACGATCCTGCATCACGCTATTGAGATTTTTCCCGAAATCGTGACCTCTCCATGCAAAACATTTTGTATTCAAATCTAGAATTTTATAATACGAGTAGATCGAATAGTATACATAGATGTCTTTCACTGCAGATGAGTTACGACGTTCGACACGGCAGTCGATAGGTATAGGCTAATATGTCTTATTTGGATTATATAAAAGTTCATTTAAGTAGCGTTCAGTGGCTTTGTGAGATATCGCGAGATTGATCATTTGGTTTTTTTTTTAATGGCGGAAATGTAAGTTTTTTTTCTACCCCATATATCACTGCAATTTTGAAAAATCTCGAAATAATGAGTTGAGAAAAGAAAACAAAATTTTTAACAAAAAAAAGAACCGACTTCAGTAAAACTAAAAAGCTGAAAATAACCCGTTCAAGTACAGATTACATTTGACTCACCCTTTGAAATCGATCCCAAACCACTCAGTTATTATATTTATATATTAAAGTTTACGTGAGGTTTGGCACCGACTTCAAAGGGTGAGTCGAATGTAATCTGTACTTGAACGGGTTATTTTCAGCTTTTTAGTTTTACTGAAGTCGGTTCTTTTTTTGTTAAAATTTTTTTTTTCGCTTTTTGGTGATTCATATAAAATACTTATGGCGGGGTGATCAGGGAGGTCTAGAAGGCATGCATCTCGTTTGAATTATCTCCTAACTGCTAACTGTTAAGGAGTTGTACCTTCCATCATCAGTTCAGCATGAGAAGATGATGACTACCATATGCAAATACTTAAATAGTTTTAGAAAATACATGAAAAATATTATGAGTGCCTATAAAATTTCAGGAATTCCTTCGATTCCTCATGGATTTCGTCATCCGATCTTCACCAAATTTTTATGGGACCAACCTTGAGTTGTCTATTCATGGACCTAAAAAGAATTTTCCAAATCGACTCATAAATGACGGAGTTATGAGGTAACAAACATAAAAAAAAAACAACCGAACTGAGAACCCCCTCCTTTTTTTGTGTGTTATAAAAATTTATTATTTGAATGTTATAAAAATCGGTTGAGAAACGCGACCTGTAGAGGATAACATTTTAGCCCAAGCTGAAACGGGACCGCTTCGCGCTCGCTCAGGCAATAGTACATTACTGCAGAGGCCGCGAAATAATAATAATAATAATAATAATAAGACATTTATTCAATGTTTTTGTACATTTTGGTTATGGAACATGTAGCAGTTGTATAGTAACAAAACAATGAAAAGGAAGATGGCTCAGCCTGGATGAAATAGGGAATTGTTGGCCGAGTAGTAAGTAATAGATGGCCGAGTGATAACGAGGCCATCTAGAGATACGAGGCCGACAATCCCTGTTCGCGCCGAGGCTTGTATAGTGTTCTTCTCAAATAAATCCAAGGAAATAATACAAATGTTCAACTTATATATTCATATATTTTTACTATTCCCGCCAACTTTTTACTTTTTTCAAAAAAAAAAATTAAGCTGTTCGGATGAATGTTTTTTGATTAATGTGTTCTTCTCAAATAAATCCAAGGAAATAATACAAATGTTCAACTTATATATTCATATATGTTTACTATTCCCGCCAACTTTTTACTTTTTTCAAAAAAAAAAATTAAGCTGTTCGGATTAATGTTTTTGCCACCAAATGTTAATATGAATTACAACAACTTATAAATATTGTTATATTTTTTAACAATAAACGTGATTCATTGTTTATTTTATTAAATATCTGTTTTAATCTAATTGAATAATCTAGTTAAATATAAGAAACAAAACGTAAATATACATGAACAAACTACGTTTTTCTTTTATTGGCATGCAGTATGCCATAGATTATCAATAAAAGAAATAAACCCCACTGAAACAAAAGACAATCTCTTTGTTGGCCACGGCCAATAATGTTGTATGAAACTCTTTTATTGACCTCTAATTTGAAATTAGAACGAATCTTCAACAATTGCTAAACAAAGACGTATTTCGCGTTCTATTACCACGGTCATAAGAACGACATTTCCTTGGATGTTTGAGAAAAAAACCTTTACCTATCTAAATATCTCAATATCTCTGGGTATATTGAATTGAGCTGTACGTAAACCACGCATTACAGTGTTGCATATATTGCATGCTTACATTACACTGTTGTAATCACTGGTTGTAATAAGTTAATAACACACATTTGCAGCCTATAGCACAGAGTAAAGTCGATACCATAATGATTTTTTGACGCCACCACGTCATGACCCCGCGCCGCCTCTTTTCGGACTGTGATAAAGACTGTTAAGTTATTAGTAGTGAATAAAATTGAAACTTCACTTAGTTTCAGTATGGTTTATTTTTCCATAGATACTATTCCGTTTACACTGTTTGTTATACTTAATGGTTTAAACTAGTTTTCACTGGTACTTTTGGATTGAATTAACAATATATTCGAGCGGAGTTATGAAAATAGGAGAAATCTTAATAGCCCGATGCAGCTTATCCCTTACACGGGTCAGCGACATTTATTATGAAATGAAATTGATACTCCAATATTTGTATACCTACCTAAAAAAACTAAACATCAAATCTACATTATGTCAATAGCGGCATCTAAGATCAATATAAGTTACCTTTAGGATCGAGACAAGACGTGACATCTATCGAAGTCATATGAAATTATAATTTCGGAAACAAAACGTAAAGTTGGTTAAACAAGTAACATGATTACGTAGTATGATTATGATGTGCGTTTAGAGAATGTAGAACATCTTGTCGAACTACGAATTTATTTTTATTTTATTTATTTGGGGCATTGACAGCAACACAATTCTTAACAATTAACAATACGACAAAAGCCAATAAAAGATGTCCACAAAAATACAGTAAGTAGAACAGAAAAAAAATATCTTTTTTATCAGCGGTAAAAAGGATGCATGAGATCGCGCTAAATATTCCCGTAGGCAAGATAACTGGTAAAAAAAAATATTTTTGATCCCTATACTGACTCCGAGTGAAGACAGTGAACCAGGTTAGCTATTAGCCATACAAATATACCTACAGTACTAGTTAATAAGCTATATATATTTGCAACAGCCCCTACAACGTAAACAATCACTTAATAACACCACTAATTGCATCGATAATATTTCTCTGTAATTTATTATCCAGCGACAAATAAAATGTAAAGATATAAAAGTAATAAAATATTTTAAACATAACTCAGCGAGCCGACAAAGAGACTTTAGGGATGAAGATGATAGTTGGTTGATATTTACTTGTTTACACATTCCTAATTTTTACTCGCGACTTTGTTCGTAAAATAAAGTAATTTCTTAAGCCGTGAAGTTTTGGAGATTATAAACCAAATTATTGTTCGATATATTTAAATTATATTATTGGTTTTTAGTGCAAAAAACATGTTGTATAATTATGGACATTTATTGATTTAAACTTTTCCCACATTATTATAACAAAACGGGACTTCATGGCGTTCAAAAAGTTTTTATTTTATTTAATTACCTCGATGTTACGAACATGATATTACGTTCCCGTATTTAGCTCTAATTGCAGTACTGCTTAAGGCGACTCCGTACGTGGAATGGTGATTTTGAAAGTCCTAAGGCTCGTAATCTAGCCAACGGAAAAATCTGAAAAAAATATATGTTATTTTTGACTATTTCTTCTAAAAAATTATAGTTGGATTTTTTTCTAAACTAATAAATACTATGCCAAAAATAATGTTGAAATAGGGTGGTTTTCAATTTTTATTTCCCTAAGGCTTTTAAACTACATGTGATATTTACACGGCTCTTTTGGAAAAACATTGGCAATTGTTTGATCTTCAACCGTATTGTTTAAAAGTTAGTAAAATGCAAATTCGGTCTAATAAAGAATCAAAAAAACTGAATTTCCGCGAGGGCGGCCGTGCGCGGGCTGCGAGCTCAGTGTAAATCTAGCTGTCGAAGGGGAAGGCTGTGTCTCTTGCTCGCGCGATCCATCATGTTACGAAAAATGGTTATAGTACCAGATCCCGCGGAGGTTTGATCTGTCCTCGTACCTGTATTTTTTAATACATTTCAGAAACACGTCGATATTAAATTTTACCTACTTAATCTCGTCAGTCTCTACATGGTTAATAACTTATATAATAGAAATTCAAATTGAGTTTTGAATTGACTTTTATTTAAAAAAATCAAAATTCAAAAGTATAAAAATTGCTTTAACTTAGGTACGAGTCTATGTCGATTTTTCTTACAAGTGGTACGGTTTCTTATGTCTAAGTGTGCCATATAAAAAACTAACTTCATGATTGCGCGGCTAATGAGTAAAAATGCTTGAAAGTAATTATTTTGACTCATAATATTTAGAGTAGGTTAGAATTTTGAATTAAATTGTAGTAAGTATCTACTTAAATTATCAAACTTTATTGCATAATATCTATCTATCAATCAGCCACAGTCGTCGATTGCTAAACATAGGCCTCCCATGGCTTGCCACAAAGTGCGATCCCATGCAGAACACATCCATTGATTCCCCGCTACCCTCACGAGGTCATCATTATTGCATAATATACGAAAGAAATAGAAATAGCGGTCTTAATTCAAATTCAAATCTTTTATCTCGAATTATTGCAATCCATATAATTGTTAGTAATACACAAACTTATAGATCTATGTTAACGAATGTATGTTAATGCCTTAAGGCATTCTCTACTAGTCAACCATGGGGTTTAACAGTTACGGTGCAAACAAAGTGATACAAACCCAACTCATAATTAACTAAATAAAATATGTATTATATTATGTGTATCAAAAGTAAAACATTACAAAGTAAATTAATTAGAGGTATTGTCTAAGAAATGCTTGCGCAACGTGCCCTTGATCGAGAATTTTCTGTCTTGTCTGATGGTGAGATTTATTAGCTAAACAATTAAAAGTTTAAAATGATCATATACATTTCTGTAAATAAATAAATAATTAACTTTAGCCACTAGGGCACTTTTACATGTTTGAATCTACCGCTATTTCACAAGAGGAGACCACTGCTGAGAAAAAATACCGAACGAAACTGCTCTAGCAAAAAAGATAAACTGGATTGAGGAAATCTTAACTTTGCCGTAAGTAAATTATTGTCCCTATATGGTCTATTTCAAAGTCTTAGGTGACTTACCTAAGACTTTGAAATAGACCAATTATCAAATACTTCCAATAGGTAGTCCAGTATCTAAAACTGGGATTAAATAAGCAAGTCAATTTCTTTCTGCGATTAGTTTTTGCACAAAAATTTATCAATCCCGTCATGTATTTTAATGAATTGCATGTTGCAAATAAAAAAAATGCTTATAATATTTTTAATACCTATGGTTAAATTATTAAAAATCTCGTTTCTCAAACGAAAATAATTTTATGAAATTAAATGAATAAATTGAAAGTTAATGAGTTTAACCATATGAAAAAGAAAAAGAAACAATAAATATTATATCAAAATGAAGTTGTTTTTTGTCTTACTATCATTCGAATGAGAGTATTCTGTAAATAGTATGGTTTCCAAAAGTTTCCAGCGTTTAAGAGCTCGCGCAGACAGACAGTGTCGGGAATTCTGAGTTCCGAGTTCAGAGTTCTGCGTTCTTTACAATGTACCGAATCTATACGACAACGCACACAGCGGGCAGTCAGACCGCGGCGGTCAAAGCGGAACGTCGCGTTCTAAGAGTTATTTTCCCGCCGAGACAGAACGCGTGAACGCCGCAATGTCTGAGGTTGCAAATACGGAAAAGTTAATTGAATTGGTTAGGGAAAGGAGTTTCTTATACGATTTAAGTGATGTAGACTCATTACATAATAAATAAATACATATCTTTAACTTTAAGTAAGTCAGTATTTTGTTTTTCGATGTCAGGTTTTATCATGTTATACAAATTCATCAATTTATCGACATGCGAAATGAAATATAGAGTTCATCTTTAAGTAGGTAAATCCTCAAAAAATACTACTAAATTCGCCTTGTTCTTCTCGCGTTGTGTTAATTGGGTGCACCCAATACTTTCTCTTCTTTTTAGAAGCTACTTAGCTCTACAAGAGCAATATTTTTTTTATCGGAAGATGTCTATATTTCCAGTGACATGTTGCATGTACAAAGACACAAACGAAACTAGAACGCCACTTGTGTGCGTCGGAACTCTTGAGCGGTCAACGGTCACTAGACCGCGGAACTCAAACTGAACTCTGTCCGCTCTCTGTCTGCGCGAGCTCTAAATGTTGCTTGTACATAATTTTATGTATTCGTTATTATCATTTTTTGTATATCATCAGGAATCTAAGAATTCATATAAAGGAAACAAAGAATAAAATTCACAAAAATTTAATTCTCTAGTTTTTCCGTAGTAATGATTATTGGGACAGGCTTCATACATTTCGAAGTTTTCTTCATAGAAATAATTATTTGCCGACATCTGATTATTATTATTCTTATCACATGTACCGTCATCAATTTGTGTTTTTCGACTTATTTGGATTGTTTTATTTTCATTTTCATTGGCCATTTCTACTTCCATTGGTAGTTTTCTATTCTTGGCTTTGGGAGAGAACTCTTGTTTTTCTTCTATTGAAACTTCACCCAGGATACGAAATTCTTCCCCATCGATATTTTTATTTGTCGCCACCTCATTATTAACTTCCAATTCGTTGTCGATTTGTATTTCCATTGTCAGTTCTTTCTTCTTGTGTTTGGTTTTTTCTTGTTTCTCCTTTATTGCTCGTTCTATATATTCAGGATCCCTTATAGGCATATTTCTATAATACCTGGGGTCCACTAGTTCAGGTAATAAACAGTTCAAGTAAAATTTTTCTAATTTTTCCTTCATAGTATTGTTCCAGAAGCTGTCATCTTTAAACACAATTTCGGTTTTTAAGGGTTGTCTTCCGCAAACCAAATACCTAATAGGCATTTTGATACATTAGTGATGTGAAGTTGTCCTTGTATTTGAAAATACCAGTTATGGTTTTTATTTATTTCAATTGCACCCTGTTTGTTGATCTTATAAAAAGATAACTTTCCGCTTTTGATTGCCTCCAGAAAGCCTTCCTTATTCGCTGTTATAGGGCATTTAACCTCTACAACCATGTCATCGCCTACAACTCCATCGGGAGTAGCTCCAAGGAACGGTATCTCCTTATCGATATACAGTCCACAAGGTTCTATTTTGACATTTTCCTGTTTACTCAATTGCTCAATAGCTTTTTTTTCATTGTCTCTTCCGTGCTTTATGGATGTTACGTGGGATATGCAGTCTTGGTATAGTATGTCTTTTACTAAATTGGCACAACTCATATTTTGACGTCTTTTCACTACCCTTCCGAAATTTGACGCGGTCAAAATGGTTCGTCTTATTTCCATCCATTCACCACAGTTGCTTTGCAGTTGTGTCTTCTTTTGTATTAAGTTTCTCTGTTCTTCTGTCCTCTGTAGTTCGTGAAGAAACTTATTTTTATTGATTTCAAATATTTCGGCGGTCATATCTGGTTTTTCGCAATAACTTCCATAATTTTTATCATGTCCCTGTGACAAAAGCCGTCTGTTTTTTTTCCTCTTTCGTTTTTTCATAGTTATTATTTTGTGGAGCCGTTCTCGCTCTAGCCGTTTTATTTGACCCCGGGGACTGTGACCTTGAACAGATTTGTACAAGGAAGATATAATTTTGTGATTGTTAAAAGATACCACCGCCGCTTGGCATCTGGTTTGGTAAGAACCTCGCAGGCTCAAATTTGTCCTTTTACCTCCAACAAGTTTCGCCACTATGCTGTTAAAACGTTCCACTAAATTGCTGTCTACGTCATGAATTAGGCTTGGAGCGTGTGAAGCTATATTTGACATGATCAAGCAAATCCTACTCCAGAGGGTACTTGTATAAAATGTTTTATTGCCCGGTTCTGATATTTGGCCCATCGGTTTGTCTATTTCTGTGCAAAATATTTTTTTGCACCGGCTATGTTCGCCGAAAGCGTGTAAATGAGCTAGTTGCAGATCATTGTACAGTGGTTCAATTTTGCACCTTCTCTCCGATTCGGAATCACTTTTATAATGTTTTATAATTTTTAGGATGGTTTTTCTTAGGCTCATTATCTTCTTTTGAGTCAATAGCTTCCGACGTTGCAAAGGATACTTTGTGTCTGTTTGCAGTTGAACTAATTTATTGCACAAGTTCCGAAGAACGTGATTCCTGCATTCTATTTTCTCCACTGTGAGGTTATCGTACGGACGACTTTTCAACAGCTTGGCATATGTATTGGAATCACCATCAGACACCATTCTGCCGTATATAAGGCCATGCATTTGAATAGAGTTTTTAAAACCCTCCTTAAGAATATCTGATTCCATTCCAGTAGATGGGCCACTATAATTTCTTTAACACACATGTGATTTAGGCTCTTCATCGTTCTTTTCTGCATGTGCACAAATACAACAATATTTGTTTCGTACCCCTAGAAATAAGACCTCTCCAGACCTTTTTCCAATTATGGCTGCAGCCCCGGACAAGGCAGAATAATATTTTTTATTTGTCCTCTTGCTCCAACAGCCATCCACAATCACATCAACTATCGGAATACCATTTTTATCGACTCTCCCTTCGGCAATGGCGAACTCTCTCTCTTTTTTAGCGGCTTCATTCATCGATTCAATTGAATTTTTTTCGAATTCCCGACACAGTTTGGCATGACAATGTTGATATAATTTATACGTCATGATAGGGAGGTTTAAAGTAGCGGCCAGTTCTTGAAGTTGCCAGTGTCCACCACCAACAGCAATCATCCCAGCGACAGCTGATTGATTCACATTGAAGTCATCTATAGAATCTGATTCAACGTAAAATTTTTCATTGCATAATTTGCACTCTAGCGTATATTTCGAAAACAGTCCAACTTTTTTTTCTCCAACAATTTCAACACAATTTAGGCCGCAATCCATTGGTCCATGCTTCGCGACTTCTTTTAATTTGTTGAAGAAATGGCTAATATTTTTAATTCTTCTACCTTCAATGTTAACGGAACCTGAGTTAGCTTCCGGTGTTAATGGAGCGTTGACCTGAAATAATAAATGTGAAACATTACATTTGTTTTATGTTATAATTTTAATCAAATGAAATTAACTTGTTTGTAATTATATCAAACCTCAATGAAAGGTTCTCCATCCCGATTACCATCGTTAAGTGTCACGCTCGTGCCTGAGGTTTCCATTGAAATCGCGTCTATTGATCTTTCGTCAATCTCGGGCTGAAATAGTATGTTATAAACAATTGTAAAAACTGTAAATTACTCTTCGGGGACAGCTTTCTAAAAAGGATAATTTATAAATGTAATGTTTTCAATTATTAGTTCTGTATTTAATTTAAATAATACAATTGTATGTACACTAGATAAACACATATAAATTGTATAGCATAACATACCAGAAGTATTTGCATGCTCTCCATTTTTTCATTGACGCTTGTGTTTGTTGTTGATAGTTGGGGACATTGCTCTCGACTTGATTCATTTTGTGGAAAATCATTCCTATAAATAAAAAAATATTTTACCATAAATGTAGTATCGCGAGATCCAGATATATTTATGTTAGGTACGTTTAAGGCTGAAATCGCTCATTCAGAAAAAAAAAACATCACACGGCTTTTACAAAACACAAATTACTGAAATTGATGTTAGGGCCCTCGCAAAAATGCTGCATTGTAAAAAACTGTTAGTCGCGTTGTTGAATTCGTGTACACGAGCGAACGCATGAATTGAAGGTTCGGTGTTTACTCGCAAGAAGGCATTCATATAGTGAAAATAATTGAAACAAATTATTAAATACAAAATTACTCACTCGTCATCAGTGTGATGTTGATGTCCCGAAATGGGTAAAGCTTCAATTCGTCTTCTTTTAAACTTCCTAAAATACAAAAAATGCTATCTTAGTCAAATTCACTTTCGCAATTAATAGTACATAGGAGTCTATATAGGTAGGTAATAGGAATTTAGTTACTTACCGTGTTTCGTTCATGTGTATCGCTCTTTCAATGAGATTTTTTCTAATTTCTTTTTACGCGGCATTTTGATACAAACTCGCCACTTAACAGAACTTACTTTTCACTTTTATTAACTATACTATAAGTAATTGATAGTCTCAAATTACTCTACACTTTTAATAATATAAGTATATCACTTTAAAAAGCGTCCTTTCGCACACAAAATAAATTATAAATAAGCGTCTTTTCGCAAAGAAAGTTCCAAGAGTAGATAATAATTTTGCGTATCAAGTGGTCACAAACAAAGTGCACGGCACGATCAACTGCTCCGTTCGCATCACAGCACTGCACTGGGCGGAGTGCACCGAGGGGAGCCGAACGGATGCGACGACATCCGAACACCGCCATCCGAGTTCGCGAAGAACCGACTAGTTGGTTTCGGAATCGGTGTAAATTATTTTGACAACTAGGAAAATTCTATTGGCCATGCCACGCTCCCACTCGACCCGTTTAATGGGATTTGCTGGTAATATTTTGCGAGATAAATTGCAAAGGTCTGAGGTCACTTATTTTTTGCGAGTGACTACAGGACGTACCTGTAAATCTTAGATTATATTTTTAGTCATTTGATATGTAATTATAAATAAAAAGGAAAAGGTACTTTGGAACTACCTATAGTGGAGTGATGGGGATGGCGCGTGAAATAAGATTTCGTACTAAAAATTAGCCTAATCTGGAGCGCGCTCCTGCGCTGCGTTGCCAGATGGCGCTGCAGTGGTGAGTGGCTGCGGCGCGGGGAATATGCATTGTTGCCGATCTTACGTAAACAAAATATGTCAGTGCCGGTAACTTTGTGAGGTACTAAGTACTAACGAATATGTCGTGTCGGTGTGGTTTATACGAGGCTGTACATTTGTATTATTATTATTTTTTTGACCAATACTATCGTCGCTAACTAAAAAAACTTGTACTTATCATTTTGCTCCAACGAAAAACGATGTTACTCTATATGGTCACACTGTGTACAATTCGCAAAGGTTTCAGATAAAAGTATTTTTTTTTATGTAAGTCATGAAAAAATTCTTATATTTATCCCTAAACTGATACTTACGAGTAAGGAGATACAAAAAATATTAAAATAGTATTATTTTAGGTTTGGAAAGCACAGCATGCTAAAAATAAACAACTTTATGTAATAATAGTTTACATAATAATAGTGTCTTGCTTTATTGTACCACCCCACCCATCTTCCAATACGGTGTTATAAAACAACTAAATAATATTATGGTCAGCATATTTTGCAAGTCGAGCTACACGTACCTACTTACTTATTTTCCATTCATTCGTTTATCACAAATATCCATATACTGTGTTAATTAATCATATTTTTTGGTACTTGGTACATGTGAAACATACAGTAAAAGTAAACTATTATAAATAAACTATTAAAAAAATTATATTAAACATATCACAACATTATGAAATCAAACGGCTAAAATCTACAATTTGACTATTGTGTCCCTTAATTTTGAAATCACATCATAAACAATAAAAAAAAAGCTTCAATATTATACATTAACATTTTTTAAACAAGAAGTAACAGAGATGAGTCCGCGACGCGGGAGCTCGGCCTACAGAGCAGTATGGCGGTTAAAGTTACGTAAAATTGTAGCGGAGCAGCGTGGCTGGCGGGGGGTGGGCGCCCGGATCCTCAAGGTCATCGACGTTAGGAGTCGCCTTAAAGTTTTGTCAATGGCGGTGGTGTCTTAGGCACTAAAAAATCATTTTTATTTCTTAGGAGTTTGTATGTGTTTTGTCTAGAGACTTTTAGTTGGTCTTTATTTTTAAATACATACAAGCAGACACAGTACAAATATAAGGTAACAACAGTCATAATTTTGTGTTCTACAAACATGGATCTGTGAGTAACAGAGTACATGTGGACACCCCGTAAGAAATCGGAGGGCTTTTTTTGTTTTAAGATCACCGCACCAATGTTTGTGCAGTCACACTCAAGACACTCAAATCCAAACCATATAAACAAGAGTAAAGTATACTGTATACATATTAAAAATTTACATGCATCACAGAGAATCACAATCATTGTGTTCAAAATACAAATGACTTTTGCACACTCTAGGAGAAAGACTGAATAAACTTCTTTTAACACTACTTTGGCTTATTTTTGTTAATCAATGATAAAGCAGTGCAATCAATATTGCATAATACCAGTAAGTATGTTTGTAATCATGTTGATTCAATTCGCAGTTTTCAATTGTCCTCATTTTTGCTTCTGAAATGAATTCATAATAATAATATATATATAATGCAGATAAACTTGGTCTGTACTGTAAGGGAAGTAAACTAGTCCCTTTAATGTTTTTCTGAGTAATCCCTTTACTTTCACAGCTATCACTGTAGACAGAGTAAACCTTTTCCAGTAGCACTGTTTAGAAGTGCACGAAGGCCCCTCGGACCGACGAAGGACCCACATCCAAAAAGCAACTGTATGCTTGCTCCTCAAGCCGAAATTTCGCCTTCACATTCGTTGACAATCAGTCACATTATATTCGGGTGTTCGGGGCACATCTTTCACTAAAACGTTCACTTTTCACATAGCGGATTTACACTTTGTACATAACTTGCAGCGTGGTTATTCTTCATATTATTATAGGCTTCGCTGACATATTTTACTCTAAAAATGTCTTGCAGACATTATTTGGATCACTAATAATTGAAAAACATTATAAAACAAAAAATCTAATATGATTTGACCCTTCGATTTGGCAGTGAGAGTTTTAACTACAGTCGTGAGCGTAATTTTCGATAGTTTCGAGGTGAACCTGTCAAATTTAAATCTCATGGTGCCGACATTGTCACGTCACGTAAACGATACTCGCTACCGTAAATCCGCCATGTTTTATTTTGGCCGATATGAATCTTCCTCATTATCTTATGTTTAGTTAGAAAGAGACAGATTGATTCGGTGTGAAGTTAGAACAAACGTTGGCGAGTGTCTCTTACACTCACGCTACCGCAATTTACGTGTGTAGGAGTAACTCTATTCGAATTGCGTTTGCTCGCAAGCGAGTGTAGTGAGCGTATCGAGAGTTTTCGAAAGCAACTCATGGTAGAGGTACTGATGCGAGTCCTTGTGAGAAAATGAACGTAACATCACGTTCAAAACGTCGAGGTAATTAATTACATTGGTAAACAGTTTTTGAAAGCGATTAAGTTCCGCTTTGTTATAATTATGTTATGGTAATTTTTCAGGTCTTTGGCCTTCGGTCGGCGTGGGTAGTACGATAATATAGCGCCTAGTATAATGTTACTATGTCGATAATGTGACCATATTTATTCAAGTTCACTTTAATTAGGGTTCCGTAGCCAAATGGCAAAAAACGGAACCCTTATAGATTCGTCATGTCTGTCTGTCCGTCTGTCTGTCCGTCTGTCCGTCCGTATGTCACAGCCATTTTTTTCCGAAACTATAAGAGCTATACTGTTGAAACTTGGTAGGTAGATGTATTCTGTGAACCGCATTAAGATTTTGATGCAAAACTAAAAAAATTAATAATAAATATTGGGGGCTCCCCATACTTAGACCTGAAACTCAAACATTTTTTTTTTCATCAAACCGATACGTGTGGTGTGGGGTATCTATGGATAGGTCTTCAAAAATGATATCGAGGTTTCTAAAATATTTTTTTTCTAAACCGAATAGTTTGCGTGACAGACGCTTCCAGTGGAAAAAAGTTGGTCCCCCCCCCCCCTCTAACTTCTAAAATAAGAAAATGAAAAATCTAAAAAAAGGTTTACCCTTGAAATTTCGACAAACGTTTAATCGAATTTCAGTTCAAAGTCAAGTACGCATTTTTTCATTTGATCGAATATTCATTACATCGAACAATTAAATGGTGTATTTTTATAACACCGATTTTTAATAGATAGAAATATTATTTATTATATACTTTATTTCGCAGTTCTTTATTTCATATATTATTATTTCATATTTTATTATTTTGTTTTAAATTTTACATTGTAGAAAATCATTTCAGTATTTATCATTCTACAACTTCAATGAATTATGTGAGGAACTAAACGCAATGCGCTCGCGGACGGATGTGAGTAGATATTATGTTTTATGTTTATGTGTGTACCCTTTTGTTTACCTATGTATGCGTATGTATGTATCGTTTTTGGGGTCATAAAAAATAACCCTAACCTAACCTATCCAACCTATGTCTGCGAGCCGTTTCGTTTTTGGGGTCATCAAAAAAAAAATAACCCTAACCTAACCTAACCAACCTATGTCTGCCAGCCGTTTCGTTTTTGAGGTCATCAAAAAAAAAAACCCTAACCTAACCTAACCTACCTATGTCTGCGAGCCGTTTCGTTTTTGGGGTCATAAAAAAAATAACCCTAACCTAACCAACCTATATCTGCGAGCCGTTTCGTTTTTGGGGTCATCAAAAAAAAACCCTAACCTAACCAACCTATGTCTGCGAGCCGTTTCGTTTTTGGGGTCATCAAAAAAAAATAACCCTAACCTAACCAACCTATGTCTGCGAGCCGTTTCGTTTTCGGGGTCACCAAAAAAAAATAACCCTAACCTAACCTAACCAACCTATGTCTGCGAGCCGTTTCGTTTTTGGGGTCATCAAAAAAAAAAAACCCTAACCTAACCTAGCCAACCTATGGCTGCGAGTCGTTTCGTTTTTGGGGTCATAAAAAAAATAACCCTAACCTAACCTAACCAACCTATGTCTGCGAGCCGTTTCGTTTTTGGGGTCATCAAAAAAACCCTAACCTAACCAACCTATGTCTGGGAGCCGTTTCGTTTTTGCGGTCATCAAAAAAAATAACCCTAACCTAACCTGAAATGAATGAGTTGTATAATAATACCTCGGTGAAATAATATAAATTATTTGATGTTCTGTCTTTAAAATAATCTATTAAATGTAATTTTAAGCATTTGAAATTCCTTATAACATAGCTCTAATAATTGTTATAATATGTAATGAATCGTCGATGAAGTCATAATACTCCAAGAGATAATATTTATACTGAATATTCTGAAATGAAATGAAATATTCTTTATTTGCTTTAAAATATGGTGCAATTAGATGTCAGGTTCTGTGAATCGTTTTCGATGAAATGAAATTCGATGAAAAGTTTGTCGAGATTTCAAGGGGCACCCCTAAAAAAAACATATGATGTACATTACTATAAAAACTACCAACGAAAATTGTTTTGAACGAGATCTAGTTAGTAGATTTTTTTTTAATACCTAACTTTGCACCTAATTTATATGGGGCGCTATACATACCAGGTTAAGTTTGCACTTAACTTAACCACTTAGTTTTTTATTTATTCAATAAAACCGGCCAAGAGCATGTCGGGCCACATTCAGTGTAGGGCTCCGTAGTTGCCCTTCATTCACAATAGACGGGCTTAAAACAGCGGTTTTAAGCCTGAGCCGAGGTTTAATTAATTTCAAGAGATTTCAAGCTCTATAAAAAGGTCGTAAACGCCAAAGTAACTGTAATTACTTATTACCGTGTGATGGAAATTATCGATTATACGCGCCAGATTGAGTGAAATGTTTTAATGCAGTATGGCACTTAGCTAATGTGTTTTGTTCGAATCATAAGGACACCGCTCGGCACTTACGTCCTTTTAAAGAAAATTCAAATTATGCGCTGACTCAAAAACGGCATGACCGATTTTATTCAAAATAGTTTTCATTGAAAGTACTTATCTATAAGGCCTCATTTTCATGAACTTTTCCATAATTTTTTGATCCGTGGTTGAAAAGTTAGAGGGGTGGGAACGCTATTTTTTGGGTTTCCAGAGCGAATATTTACAAAACTGCTGACTTTATCAAAAAACAATGATTGAAAACCCCTATTATTTTTAAAAGAGCTCTTCAACGACACTCCGCATACTAGTATTGGAACGAAAAAAAAAAGTCACCCCCACTTTTGGTGCACGAGAGGTACCCGAAAAAAAGTTTTTTTTAAGTTTTTATTGTACCGTTTTGTCAGCGTTATACATACACATCCTCATACCAAATTTCAGCTTTCTAGTACTAATGATCACGGAGCTAATCCGCGGATGGACAGAAGGACATGGCGAAACTATAAGGGTTCCTAGTTGACTACGGAACCCCAAAAAGCATGCATATTTACAGAGCTGTGTCCAAAAGATTTGCACGCTATACGTAATAATAATAAGGTAAACGAAATACTTATTCAAATAACATAATAAACTTTCTTTGTTTCAGATAATTGATCATAAATATTGAAGAATATAATTACAATAATGTTTACCGAAAAAATAAACTATATTTATTTTAAATATTTGTATAGAATCTTTTTATCGATTCATATTTTTTTATGTGGTAATACCACATTTTTATTTTTATAAATAATGACACAAAGGTAAATTAAGAAAGAAAAATTGAATGCGATCTACTACAATCGAAGCGGGATTTGAACCCGCGACCTCTGCGTTTCCGGCGCATTGCTCTCCCAACTGAGCTATTCGACCGCTACGTCAGTCACACCAAATCTTTCATCCCTTAATCCTTTTACGCTACTGGAGCGCCCTCTGCGTCATATATGTTTTTGAAATGCTTATTGCGCATTAGCCATACCCTAGGATGTGCGTTTTATATTTATTTTATTTATTTATTTAAACTTTATTGCACAAAACAAGTCAGTACAAATGGCGGACTTAATGCCAAATGGCATTCTCTACCAGTCAACCATAGGGCCAAACAGAGATACTAGAAGTTATATCTATTTTCCATCGCTCAAGACCAATATAGGTACATTTATTAGAGTTGGGGTCTTTGATAATAAGTTATTTAAATTAAAACTATTAAATTTTTAAACGGTTTTATTTAGCTTGCCCTGTTTGTTTATTTATTTATTTGGGTCAAATCTAGTAATTGAAATTTGGCCCCCTTCCTCACAGTCGACTACACAAAAGTGAGTAAACGGTTAGCGTCAGAGACACCTGAGTAACATGAGGCCAGGTTGTTAGGCCAACGTGAGAGACAAAGGGATCTGGTAGCGCCCGAAACACCAGAGCAATATGAGGCCAGGATAACAGGGCAGCGTGAGAGAGAAAAAGAGCTCGTAGGGTCCGAAACACCTGAGCAACGCAAAGTACCTACGGTTAAATAACCAACGTGAGCGTACCCTGCAATGCAGAACTGGAAATCATCTGCAAACGTTTTATGTTACAAAATTAAAAACTAAAAACTTGAAAATAAAAATTTAGTAAAATGTTTTTTAAGTTAAACGGTTTTATTGAAAATTTACTAAAAGGTAATAAATAATTCGGTAGGTCCTATGTACCAGACATCACACCACTCTCCTCATCGATCTAGGGCATTGATCAGACAAAAAATAAAATCGTTGGGCGTGTGAAATTTCTATCAAGTCAACCATATTTACGCAGACTTCGCGCGCCCAACGATTTTTTGTCTGATCAATGCCCTAGATGGATGAGGAGAGTGGTGTGATGTCTGGTACATAGGACCTACCGAATTATTTATTACCTTTTAGTAAATTTTCAATAAAACCGTTTAACTTAAAAAACTTTTTTACTATTTTTTTTTTAAATGTTGTCAATGATTATCCAGTTTAGGTACCTATTTACCTATCTACGCTAATAAGTCGTAGCTGGCGTAGTAGTAGTAAATTAACATTATTCAAGGTAATGAAATGCAAAACTGCATTCATTTCGTACGTAATTCGCGCAGATCTCGGCTGGTCCAAATCCACTGAAATCATTGAAAAACAAGTGTTGTTAATCAATAACAAGTAAATGTACAAGTAATAATTAGGCAACGCACCGCAAAGCAAAACAGATAGGCGTCATGTCTATTATTGTGCGACCAAAACAAGCCGGGGGCAGAGGTGCTGATAAAAACTCTGTATTAATTTGCTGCCGATGGCTTGACAAATACCTCAACTATAACACGAGTCATGCAAAAAGAACGCTCGAACTTACAAATCATCGCGGCCCACTGGTCGTTAGTCGTTACCGATTTAACGTGCTGTGATAACGTTTGTGTTCTGTTATCTTTGATTATGTATTTCATGCCTGAAAGAATTAATAGGTAAACAGTTTATTTATAGATAAACAAAAAAAACATATTTACAATATTAAAGTTGATAAATATTAATTAAATTGAAAAAAATATGTCAAACTATTATTAGTTGCGCGATTATCCGCGGCTTCGTCGAAGTGACTTCAATTTTGCTTATCCTCCGCGCATTGTACAGAGATAATAATTATGCTACTGATTAGCTACACCTACGGTACCTCTCGAACACCTAAAGTGGGGGTGTTTTTTTTTCTTTTCAACGCTGGTGTGTGGGGTCTCGTTGAATAGGTCTTTTAAAAAATAATAGGGGTCTTCTAACATTATTTTTTGATAAAGTCAGCAGTTATGTAAATATTCGCTCCAAAAAACAAAAAAAATAGTGTCCCCCCCCCCCCTCTAACTTTTCAACCACGGGTCAAAAAAAATCGGATAAATTCATGTTAATGAGGCCTTATAAGTACTTTCAATGAAAACTATATTGAACAAAATCGGTCGAGCCGTTTTTGAGTTATCGCCAAATTTCATATTTTTTCTTTAAAAGGTCGTAAGTTGACTTCCAGAAGGTAATTTTTATTTTATTTATTTATTCAAATTAGTTACACAGCATTACAGTGATTAAACTAAGGCAACTACAAAATTATACATAAAATAAAATAAAAACTTAAATCTAGTTTGATTTAGGCGACGTAACAGCGTCATTGTGTCGTCTGATCTGGTACAGGATTCGGCAGATTGCCCCGGAACTGCCGAAACACAACACCCTTCGGCCAGAAGTCTGCACTTGCGATGGTGTCCTGCAGCGGCCGCGGTACGCGCACCACAAACGAGCTGAAGTGCACGTAATGGCGGGACTGCAGCTGTTGCACCCTCAGCGTGAAGCCAGTCTTCCGGCGAACGTACTCCACCACATCATCAGCCACGGCGGAGTGATGCAGGCGCGACACATAGAGCGCCTTACTCGGTGTGGCAATCCGAAGACCAGAACCAACCGGCTCGGCAGTGCCACTCAGAGTCTTGCGGGGCACTCTGTAAGTCTTCACTTTGTAAAGTTTACTGTATCACCTACAACCATGTAAGACTGTTTGTTTCTTATAAAAATAAATAAATAAAGAGCTATTGGTTAATCTAACATAACCAGTGCCCTCAAGAAAACCCAATTTGAGAAAACAAAAACCCCGCAAAGATATTCACTGAAATACACGTCTACACGTCTTTGTCCCTAACTAAACATCGCATTGACGACTCTCAACGAGTCTATTAATACGTCCACGACACTGATAGGAGGGTTATCGAAAACCCGAGTAATAAATTAAAGAACATTCTTTTTTCAAGTAACCGACGCTGATAATTGTTTATTGAAAATTAATATCGCCGTCGACGCAATTAAAACGGGGTCGTTCGTAGATCATATTGAGGTCGAACCAAGGAGATAAAATTCATTTCTTTGGACAGAACTGTGAACAATAAGTTTGAGTAAAACACAACTATTTATGTAGTTCTGCCGAAAATCTACGTTTCATCTCAATTATACGAAGTACAGTGTCAGTGGCGTTTTTATAAAGAAATAGATAACGTTGAAATAATATTCACGTAGCATTTGCGACATCAACCATTTCAGGCCAACTTGACAAAACTACATCTTAAAAAAAATTGTGTATACTACTAAATAAACAATATCTAGCCGTAAAAATAATTTAACAAAAAAGAACCGACTTCAATAAAACTAAAAAGCCAAAAATAACCCGTTCAAGTACAGATTACATTTGACTCACCCTTTGAAGTCGATTCCAAACCACTAAATTATTATATTTATATATATATTACTAGCTGTGCCCCGCGGTGTTACCCGCTCATCCCACGGGAACACAAAATTTATTCGGGATGAAAAGTATCCTATGTCCTTTCGCGGGTCTCAAACTATCTCCATACCAAATTTCATCTAAATCGGTTCAGCGGTTTAAGCGTGAAGAGGTAACAGACAGACAGACAGACAGACAGACAGACACACTTTCGCATTTATAATATTAAGTATGGATAGTTTACGTGAGGTTTGGCACCGACTTCAAAGAATGAGTCAAATGTAATCTGTAATTGAACGGGTTGTTTTGGGCTTTTTAGTTTTATTGCAGAGGGTTCTTTTTTTGTTAAAATTTTTTTTTTAGCTTTTTAGTGATTCACATAAAATACTTATGGCGGGGTGATCGGGAAAGTCTTGAAGGCAATGCATCTTGTTGAATTATCTCCTATCTCCTAACTCCTAACCATTAAGGAGTTGTACCTTCCATCATCAGCTCAGCATTGGAAGATGATGACTACCATATGCAAATACTTGAATGGTTTTAGAAAATATATGAAAAATATTATGAGTGCCTATGAAATTTCAGGAATTCCTTCGATTCCTCATGGATCTCGTCATCCGATCTTCGCCATAATTTTATGGGACCAACCTAGAGATGTCTATTCATGAACCTAAAAAGAATTTTCCAAATCGACTCATAAATGACGGAAATCTGAGGTAACCAAACTTTAAAAATAATAAAATGAAAAAAAAAACATACAACTAAAACATTCTGCTTCATGAAAGGTGGCATTTTAAAAATTTACTTAATAAAACACAGACCAGAAGTTAAGTTGGTAACGGTGAGGTTGGCAAATAATAAGTTGGCAATTGATAAGTTGGGAAATGAAAGGTCGGCGAAATAAAATTCCGCGAAACGGGAGTTGGGAAGTGATAATCGGCGTAACAATTTTCTGCGAAAAATAAGAGCCAACTTTAACTTTTGGTCTGTGTTTTAACACGTACTAAATTTTTAAAATGCCACCTTTCATGTAGCAGAATGTTTTAGCTGGCATAATATACACTTAGTTGTTTATTGTTTACCAAATGTTTTATTGAGTAGCCTGGTATTATTAGTAAATTCTTGCTAAAAAAATAAATGAAAAGAAAAAAGTTGTGTTTTTCAGAGAAATAAGTAAAAAAAATATGTAGGTATGGGTATGTATGTGGTAAATTTACCAATTACAAACTAATATTCAAAACTAAAATTAAAAACTATTCTAAAAGTACCTATAATATGTTGTTTTTTTTGTAATACTTGCAAGTATTTTAATATTACCTTCATGCAAGTAAGCAATCTGACGCTCCGCTATCCATGGTCATAAAACAAACCTAACCTAACCTACAGGTTTTGATTTTTAACCCACTTTCCATTTTGTCGCAGTTACTCTTAGGTACTCGCCAGAGTTTCGGCCAACCAAAAAATATGTAAGTGTTGGTATGTATCTTTGCATCAACGAAACGTTAATCGTCCAAAAGTTGTTCGACCAAGTGAAAGATTTGACTAATGATTAGTCTGCCAAAAGTTTAGAGGCATAATAATAATCTGCTTTACAATAATTCTACCAAGTGAAAAGTTGTCAAATAAAAATTTGGTAATCGTTAGTTGTCAAAGTGAAACGTCCCAACTAGCAAAACTGAACCAAATTTAGCTGTAAATCAGTGACAGACGCAGTTTTATATCCGTGATAGAAACATCTCTATCACTGGGAAGTGGCCCCAGTTTTACAGCTATTTGATGATATATCATGTGTATTTTGGCACCGCACGTCACTACTTTGATGTATATCCATGATACTACAATGTTTTATGAATCTCTTTAGCGTTACACCAATGGTGCCTGAATCACTATAACACTAAATTATGATAAGAAAGTAACAGCAATGCTGATATAGAGCAGTTTTTTGTTATATTGTTGTTAGGGATTCTTTTATGTCGCATATCGTTAGTGCTAAATACTGAGTGTTATGTGTAAATAAAGTTGTATGAAAAAAAATGACCTTACAATTAACAGTTTTGTAAGTATAATAAAATAGCAAACTATTTTTGTGCTAGTAAGAAGTGTCAAGTTGCTTTTAGGTACGTGCATAACGGGTAATTCATCATGCGCTCAAAATTTTATTGATGAAATAATAGCATATTATTTGTGTTTTTTTCATGCCCTTATTAAATATTGAATATTTAATTAAATAAAAAATATTTAAAATAGCAAATTATTTAAAGTCACCAATATGTATCTAAAATGTGTTCTGGTTACCGATATATCACAGATTTACAGTTTCCCACCGCCATTACCAAACACTTTCGGGTTCCTTAATAAAACTAGTAAAACCCACTACTGTACCTACCTTTAGGTAATAAATAAAGTATCTTCAATATTGTTCAACTCATTTGCGTGAAATGAAAGTGGTTATATTTTTGGTCAATTACTGTTTTTCAAGCAGAATTAATCTCATAAAACTCAACAGATTTGAATGGCTGTTTTCATCTTCTCCATTGTCATCAAAATTGTCAGTCGCAAACAAGTCATCTTGGTATCCTGAACAAGGTTCTGTTAAGATTTCATTTTTTGTATCTACGGAACCAACTTCCGAATTCTCCACGCTGGTTTGACTATCATAAAGATCCTATAAATGAGGTTACAACAGCTGATATACATTTATTTAGCGTTATATTAGTAACAATAATGTTTATATGTCACTGATGATATAAAAGGTCTTAAGAAGTGTATTTGCAACTGTTTAGTGTTAAAGTAGATCTTTAAACAACTTTATGCTGCTGGTGTTAAGAAAACGCCATTATATGATACTTTAGACGCATATCAGCTGCGTTATGTTATTATATATCTCGAGTTAGCTCCTATTAGTGCACTGATATATCACCAGCGATATTGCAGCGCATTAAAAGCCACAATAGAGTTACTTAGCTGTATACAGGCACTGTATATATCTGATATGCAACGAAATAGCTCTAAATCACAGTTAGGGATACTGTTGTGCAGATGTGTTATATGTGCCGTATTAAGAAGTCCAGTAAACGTTTATGTCATCAATTCTTATCACAATATAGCTGTATAAGATTATACAGCTAGATGATGATACAAGTCGCCAATATACAACATAGCAGCTCCGAGTTGCTATTTTATGACTTTTATATCACTATTTAGTGTTAAAACATTTTATTTTATCACTACTTTGCTAGTTGGGGTCGGCGAAACGTTGGTTGGCAAATGAAATTCGGCCAAACATAGTTCTGCGAAAAGGCAGAACACCGAGCTAAGTAGCTAGGGGCGGTTGCTTTATTAGGTCCCTTATTATCCTACTTTTTCGAAAAAGGCTAAATTTTCTCCCTATTCGCGTACCTACTTGCTCGGCTCTCCCGACTGTACCTAGGTACTGATGAGAATTACAAATCACCTTACAATAAGAATATATTGTATAACTTTTCCTCTGTTTGTTTTTAGGCCACTCGAATGCAAGAAGCATCTACCCATAAACCACAGCCAATAACCGCCGCGGAACAACGCAGCACATTACCGCCGTCAGCAGCAGCACAATGCCAAATCGCCGGCACAATAGACCGGCGCCCACAAATCACCGGCCTCCTATTTGGGATACGCGCTTACTGCTAGGTGTTCTGCGCAGGGCTGGGACAATGAATAAGAATCTAGATAATAATAAACTAAATTAAAAAATTTAAACACCCCCGACACATGTAGCTGCAGGTCATCATGAGGCCCTCATTCAATGAGTGATATAGAAAATGCTACTAAAACTTAACATAACTACAAAATTGGGAATTCTTAGCTTCAATATTGGCTGAGCTTGTTCCAAATAAAGCTGAATATCTTGGAAACTACCGGTCATATTTCCACCAAACATAGCTAAGAACCACTTCGACGGACAAGTCTTTCGAGTAAAAAAAGCTCACTCAAATTGGTCCATCCATTTGGGAGCTACGATGCCACAAACAGACACACCAATACGCAGATACACACATGTTAAACTTACAACAGCCCTCTTTTTTTCGTCGGAAGTTAAAAAGAAAAAAGTCTGCATAAAAATAAAGCTAGTTACCTATTCTTTATTTTGTGGACAACAATATTTTAGCCCAAAAAAACAACTGCTGATTATGCTGATCATCATTAGGCCTCTCTTAGCTCTCCGGATCTGCGCTGCCCTCACCCCACGGTTTCCTGCCATCTTAACCAGACCATCGATCCACCTTGTCGATAGCCCTCCCACGCTGAGACGTTTGGAATCGAAATGTTGAACATCTCATCGGGAGAGCCTTATAGTGACTGCGTGACCCCTTTTCTACTAAATAAAGAAAATGAATATGCTTCAAGCCGGAATCGAACTCACATCTCTAAATCCGGCTAACGGCAGTTGCTCCACTTCTTATCTTCCTCTTATCTTAGGTAGGTATTACGTTTATTCGTATATATATTACCACATATGATGTTTGATCAATTTATTCAAATTACAATGTTTATCCATTAATATTGACAATTATTCTTCATTATAATTACATTCATTTCCCATTCATTCGACGGTCCCGGGTTCGAATCCCGGCAAGGGCAAATATTTGTGTGATGAACACGAATATTTGTGCCTGGGTCATGGATGTTCTATGTATTTAAGTATTTATTTATCTATATAAGTAATGTATATCGTCGCCTAGTACCCATAACACAAGCCTTCTTGAGCTTAATTTGGGACTAGGTTGATTTGTGTGAGGTTGTCTGATATTTATTTATTTACTTATTTTATTTGATTACTTATCCTGATATGAAAGTGGGACAATTTATTCGCACGAATTATTCAAACTAAAAATGCTGTCTTAAATGTCCAGCTCTGTTCCCAACCACGCATTGTCATACTCGTGGACTCTAATGCTAGTTATCACGGTCTACATTCCCTCGCGCCCAACCCGTACTGGCTAGTAGTTTGGTATGCAGCCCGCGAGGTGTTGTCGCATTCACTTATTCACTAGTTGTTGCAACGTTCTGCATTTTTAAGCCCGGGGATGCTGCGTCTGTGCTCGTACGTGCTTTCTTCTGAGCATAAAGAGATTGTAGGGTGCCGTGCTGTTACACAAAACTTAAATAATGTGAAACGAAGCATCAATGGAATGTTACTGAGGTCGACAGCGTACATACGCGGAGTATCTACCTAATCCGAAGCTTAAGGTATAAACTAAAGCTACTATTTACGTTGCATGGGTAGAGAAAGACGATACCACTGTTGGTTTAATTTAATAAAAAAACTTCGAGAAAACTCCGTCACTTCAAGAAAAAAGCGGAAGCCTTGAAAAGGCTGAACCGATTCTCTTGGTTCATAGCTCCACTTGACACTCCAGCTCACTCTTTAAATCTGTTTAGGATGGAGCTGCAATGTCATAGAATTAGGGTTCCCCAAGACAGACTCACACAGATACACAGAGACTCATTCAAGTTATAAATGACAATATAACACCCCTTTTTCGTCGGTCGCAATGCCTACTCGCATTGCTCGACCCTGGTCTTCACGGTTGGCACCTTCAACAAAAGAGCAGACGTACTTTGGTGCGTGGAGCGCGGCAGTGCCCCCGCCAAGACGAGCCAAGCAAAGCGTGAGGGCACTACCTAACCTACCCACCTCTTCTTGAAGCGCTTCGTCGTATTCTTGAACCCTCATAACTTGGGTTTGGATTATACCAGATGGGTCATTGTCAGATTTAGGTGCGCGTCTTTCCGGTAGACATTTGCGAAATTAAGGATTCCAGGGCCTAATTTTCTGATTAAATGCCTGTGAGAATAAAGGACGTTCCCTCTTCTATAATCCGATGTAACAGCAACATAACCTAGATTCATACAAGCTCTTAACTTTTGACCACCGAGAGGACAAATTTTGTTTTTTTAAACTGACAATGACCCACATAAAGTTTTCATTTTTAGGATGGATTCAGATGTCGAAAATATTTTGAACCTTTGCCATATCGGATAATATTTCTCGGTATTTCAGGCAACGTGCAATTTCATAGGTATATTCCAGTTTACACGTGGAACGTGCATAGCAAAACCGAGCAACCATTGTAGGTAATAGGTAGCACCACCGTATATCCACCTTCGGCCGGCAGCCACCAGGGCCAGCCCCGCAACCGCTCCGGTCGTAAAAGTAATAAGCAATATCGTTCTAAACTTAATTTCTATTTAACTGATAGATCATAAGAAATCTATAACAAGTTCTCATACGAACTTTCCCGAAAGTACCCGAGGCTGGGCGATATCGCTTGATCTGAGATCTGCGCGCGAGTGGCCGCCGCGGGCCCAGAAGGAGGTATGTTTATACGTGTAATGAGGGCGCTTGCGACCTTTGGCTCGGGGATGGAGGATAATGACTCAATTATCCGCTTAGAGGGGGCGTGGCTCGGAACAGTATGTCTTCATTACTAGACCGGGCTGGGCTAGTATGGAGTTATTACACTATCGGTATCAATATGATACGCTGTTGATCTATACCTTCCACTGAGAGCGATAATCACGGGAACCGAATATGTTAAATAATTGTTTGGAAATACGAATATTCTAAAGCTGAATAGATGCAGCTTAAACAAACACGATAGCTTCGCTTTGGCACTTTGTATACTTAAGTACACCTTAGGCTTACACGCATATAAATACCTACTACAAGCACAATAAACAGATTGAATTGAAATGAGCTACTTTGTTCTATAAAACAGGCCACATGAACACTTTTAGAAGTCTAAATCTAACAGCACAAAACTGAAAGAAACTCAACAGTAAGTCGTCCGTCAGTCGATGTGCAAGTTAGGAGAGATCAAACTAAATGACAGAGCATCTGTCACTCACAGTCGCATTTTGTCAAAACGTGAAGGATGCTTTGTCACTTATTTATCGCGTGATAAGTAGACCCGCAGATCACTTTCACGTAAAATAGAATCGACCGTAAATATAGGTAAACAATCACAACATATGGTACCATACAACAAAAATAGAAGCAGACGGTGAAGAGTCGACGGAGAAGCGGCTGAGAAGATACTGACATATATGTTTGTCGCAAAAGTTTAGCGATTAACTCCAGTATCACTGATGGTAATTTAAATCGCTACGGGCAAAACTAGCTCGCTTATTCCATGACAGCCTATACATAGTACATACTCGCCTTCAAGACACCCAGATTATAATTTTAAAGATTATTCTAGAGCAAGTTCTATTTCTTAGCTATTCGCATTAGATATTAAGTATGTTGAACTGAAACGACGTAAGAGTAATAAAACTAACTGTTGTTCGTAATTAAACTGGAGCAGTGGCGCCATGATATCTTATGGCACTTGACCAAGGATTCCACACAAAGATCCATACAATGTTAGCAGCAGGAAGGGCTGCGCGTGACCGCATCATAGGACGGCCCGCGCATGCGCCCGATTTATTGGTAATATCGATGCTATGCCGTGACTGCTATTCCGTCCGCCATTACCCCGCCCAACCACCACAACAGCCCAACCCAGGCATACCACTTATCACAATCTGAACGCTATCAGACACATTATAGAGCAGATGGTAGCAATGTAAATCTCTACAGTTGGAACATTTTGGTTCGAGTCGGATTATCAGGCCCCATCTCACCTGGGGTCAGCAATTGATTTTTAACGTTTCTGTTTTGGTTGAGCAGGAAGATAAAAGCACAATTAGAGGATTATCTCGTTAAATCCAAACATTCCACACATTACAAACATTTTTTTTTTTTCATTTAAATTTAGGTATTACCATGGATCAAACTTTGTCATGGGCACCTCATATTTCTGAGATCAGCAAGAAACTCTTTGCGTCCCTTCATTCATTGAGGCGTCTGCAGAATTTCCTTCCTCTTCATACGAAGATCATGCTTGCCCGCTCTCTTTTGCTTCCACTACTCGACTACGGTGACGTCGCTTTCCTGGATCTCCGGGGGGAGCTGCTTGACATGCTGGAGCGCCTACAAAATGTCTGTGTCAGTTTGATCATGTATCTCAATACCGCGCCCAACTTAAATGGCTTCCGATCCGTCAGCGCAGACTTACATGTTCTTTGTCTTCTGTATAATGTCCTTTTCATTCCTTCTTCTCCTCCTTACCTTGCAGATAAGTTCTCTTACATGGCAGATGGTAGTGGCCATCGCCTGCGGTCTAGTGCGAATCTAGCTCTATCGATCCCACCGCATAGATCGCATGCTTACGATATGTCTTTTGCTGTGCGCGCCGTGAAATTATGGAATAAGTTGTCTCCCGCCCTAAGGCAGACGCAGTCCGCAGACCGCAGCATCGCTCAAGGGGAAGTTGAAGGGATTGTGGCTGTCAAACGAATAATAGGTTGCTGTTTTTGTTGTAATTATGACTATTTCTGTTGAATTTATATATATATATATATGTCGATGATGGTCCGATATAGGTGTTAAAAGGTTACCTCGTCAAATAGAAAAACAGTCTGCTTAGTGACCTCGTTTTATTTTACCACACGTAATTTACATTTACTTTAAAACAACAGTAATCTCCATAAGTAACTAATTATTAAACGACAATACTACTCAATGGTTTGGACAACAAGTGCACACGACCAGGGTGCAAGCAAGAATGATCCCCACCAACCATGGTAGGGCAATTTGTCGACAGAGGTCGTGACGTCACAGTGGCCTGATCGGTCTGGCCAGGCGCAGCTGCTGTTTACACCTGTTTCCCGCGTAAGGTAATTTATTAAATAAACGCCGCCGTCACGGCCAAGCTGACATGCGCACACGTCCTCGTGCGCGCTGTTTTACAAGAGGAAGGCAAAACTATGGTCAGTTCGTTCATCCTGATTAAATGCCAAATTCAGTCTGGACCGGCCCGCCAGCTTATTGGGCCCTACAGATCTAACAACCCTTCAGTAGAGTTTTCTTCGGTTTCCGCGACTCTCACAATTTAAACGGATTATATCGCGTATATTAATTATTTGAGCCTCCCTGACGTTTCAGTACCTTTACAGATACCGTTGTCAAAGGTTGACTGAGAAAAACACATTTTTTCTCTGTCAAAGTTACATTTGTGCAAACTACCCATTTTATAAATATTAATTTAAAATAAAGGTGTTCATACATGCCAGATGGGCCTAATGTGTAAAGACAGTTACATATGTGCCAGAAGGGCATTTATTATTTTATTTAAAATATCTACCAGCGGTTCACTATAAGGCTTACTGAGGAGAAAGAACCGCCAAAGAAAACTCCCAGATTGCCCTTTTTATTACTATGAAATACTTTTAAACAAAAACTCTACATATTACTACTTTAAACACTAATTTGTTTTACACCGTTCGAGGCCCAAGGTATCCAGTCTTGTGTCTTGCTTGATCCTTGATAAGATGTACAACAGGATCACAAGCCGGTGGTAATGACAAACCATCTTCTCTATTGAAATTCAGCTAGACCGGACCTTCTCTTTTGTCCCTATAGTTTCGTTTGCTAGGCCGGACCTTCTTTTTTTTTGTCCCTATTTAATCGTCATCTAGACCGGACCTTCTTCTTTGTCCCTATAACATCGTCATCTAGACCGGACCTTCCTTTTTTGTCCCTATAACATCGTCATCTAGACAGGACCTTCTTTTTTGTCCCTATAACATCGTCATCTAGACCGGACTTTCTTTTTTGTCCCTATAACATCGTCAGCTAGACCGGACTTTCTTTTTTGTCCCTATAGCTATAGCTTCGTCAGCTAGACCGGACTTTCTTTTTTGTCCCTATAGCTGTTAGATTGGTCCAGCCAAAAGCCCTTCAATCATGTCAATAACAACTCCGCATTGCTTACTTAGACCCACATCAAAAACTTATTAAATAATAGTGCATCAATGGTGACCCAAACTCAAGTGTGGGCGTTCGCCAAGTGAACCGAAAAGATTGTCTTCCGCGCCAAAACTGGTTTAAGGAGGCGCTACTGTCGCCTTACTGCTAATGGCGCGCCGGTTTCGTTGATCATGACCGTCGCCGTCACGGCCATTCTGCGATGACACGCGTCCTCGTGTGTTACTCTGAAACAATCAACAACCAAAACAGTATCTTCTCGGTCACTCCTGACAAAACACGTCAAAATAATAAGACTAAAGAATTTTCTTTCTCATCAAATAGACCAAAACTAGACTATCACAAAAATAATTTTGACAACAAAGTTAGTTTTTGTTAACCGTAAGTTAAGTTGTTTAATAACCGCAATATTTCAAAAATTACAAATCGTACAACGATACCAATTGAATCATTACTGATTCTTTTAAGGTTTGTTAATTAGGTGTTATGAGGCATACTAACTATTAACAGCTTATATCTTAGAAAACACATGAGGAACCATGTACCATCATTTAACCTCCTTATGGTTCGCTTTACTGACAAAATCAAAACATTTAAATCAACAAAAATCCGTTCGACAAAACAGGTATCGTAGCCTAGGGCTAATCTAGCTACCCACTACGCACATCCCCACGGGTCGCCGAGTCAACCCTATGACTCTACGGTCTCTGAGAGAGACCCGACCTTCGCCCAGCACTTACGGCGCACCGCGTATCTATGCTCAGAGCAGATGCCGACTTTTGCCAGACTACGGCAACGGTGAAGTGACTGGTACGGTCGACCAGCCGAACTGAGAACCTCCCTATCAGTCTCACTATCTTGTTCGTCAACTTAAAATGGTACAGGGCTCCCGGGTATTTCCCTTAACCTATCGTGCAAGTACGAGCGTGTAACAATACTGCATGTCTACATTTCTAATAGGTTTACTTCAGTAACTCTATTTACTGCTCATTACTAACAATTTTAGCTAGACTGGTACACGTCATACATAGTGACTGAATGATACAACCGTTTGTCATAGAACTTATTGGAAATAAACTCTTCTATAAGCGATCACTCGGCAACCAAAACACAATAAAATGAGAACTCCTCACCAGATTGTCTCATATGGTGTGGTGACGTCACACGTCAACCCTCTTCCCGGTGGATGAAGGCGCCCTGTTGCTCGCCTTCGTGCAGTTCTTTGCGTAATGTCTTGTACCGTGGCAGCTGAAGCAGACGACTCATGGCTTCGCTGTTAGCTGCCGAGGTCACGTATCTTTTCCTGAAACAAAAACTCCAAGCACAGTATCACAAAGCTCGGTCATTCTAACCTTAAATCCAACAAAAAAAGGAAATTCAAATCAATCTAACAAAGTTAGACATAAATTATGATTCGTTAATGAGAACATCTGATCCACGACGTAGATACAAGAAAATGTTTTCATTAAAACATTATTTGCACTTAAATAACAAGCTTTACTTTGAATGATATTTTTTGGATAACAGAGGCTTTACAGATTATGAAACATTAATGATAAAAATCAAACTTCAATTTCAAATTCTTGTGTCCTAATGTTAAATAAATATTATTAAATAATTACGATCACCACAATTAAAAGTAACATAAGGATCGGTTAAACGAATCTCAAAATCACCAGTTCTTACGGAATTTATAGGCGCTAAACTATACACCATCTAAAGTACACCGAGTAAGAAACTATTCAAGACGTCAACAAAGTAAATTCTACAGAACGATCGGAAAATCATGAACAGAGGGTAGATTATTAAAGCAGCCGCTCACTACTAAGTATTGTGTATGATTGATTCACCCTCATTACCATCATAGCGCAATTTTTACATGACAAACTTTAATAATGGTAAACTGTGTATTGATCATACCAATCAACACTAAATCTCTGTAGAAACATTTCGCGTTCGGTCATATTATATCACTACGAAAACAATCGTTAGAAAAACGTGCAATAAACTTTGTTTCAAATGATTATTAATTTCTATCACACAATATTCAACTTTTACTTGGAAGGTTGCTTTTACCAGTACCCGGTAATATTTTTTTTGACAAATACCCACTAAACTGAATAAGTGCGACTCAAGTCTACCCTAGCATCTAGCTACACTTTCTTTTAGTGAAAACTATATCGGAATCGTAGTGACAAGTTAACGACTGACCTGATATGTTTTTAAAATCTGTCTGTGAGGCCATAGTGCCTACGTCCATGCGTTTGTAGTTGACCGTCGCTTCTGGGTCACTTCCACTGGTGCAACAACTGACGATGTGTCCCGCTGTTCTTGAAGTAAACAATGAACTTCGATGTGGTTTGCTGTCACAGACAACCCCCACTAGACGGAGCATGTAAGGCGACCCGCGCGCACCAAAGATATGGTACGGCAGAACATTAAAGTATCAACACGGCGGCCACCGTTTAGTTGCGTCCTTGTTTATGATCCATGCGTACTTCAACGAAAAAAGAAATTAAATAAATAACATGGTAAATTGTAGTGTTAAGTGGTGTAGAGAGACCTCATAAACATGGACGCAACTAAACGGTGGCCGCCGTGTTGATACTTTAATGTTCTGCCGTACCATATCGTTGGTGCGCGCGGGTCGCCTACGAGTCACCTTACATGCTCCGTCTAGTGGGGGTGGTCTGTGTTTGCTGTTGACTGCTGGCGTTTGTCGCCGAGGTGGTAATTAGTAGCCCAAATGATTTCTCTTTTATACGAAGTAAACAATCGAATTTTTCATGTCCATTTCTCCCGCAATGAAAACAATTTAAACAGTGCAATCTTCATTTGTTTTCATGCCATTTCGTATCCATGACGGTGTTACTCGTAGCTTTGTGTTTTAATGAGGTAAACGCTTGTAACTCCTGTTCCTTGATTTAGTGCTGTCAAGTTTTTATTCGCTTCGTGTTCCACCATTCTTCGTGTTCGCTCATGGGCCGTAGATGCCATCCCAACTTCTGATGTCGATGATGGTCCGATATAGGTGTTAAAAGGTTACCTCGTCAAATAGAAAAACAGTCTGCTTAGTGACCTCGTTTTATTTTACCACACGTAATTTACATTTACTTTAAAACAACAGTAATCTCCATAAGTAACTAATTATTAAACGACAATACTACTCAATGGTTTGGACAACAAGTGCACACGACCAGGGCGCAAGCAAGAATGATCCCCACCAACCATGGTAGGGCAATTTATCGACAGAGGTCGTGACTTCACAGTGGCCTGATCGGTCTGGCCAGGCGCAGCTGCTGTTTACACCTGTTTCCCGCGTAAGGTAATCGGTATATATATATATTACGTATTATGTATTACATTGACTGTTTGCCTATCTCTCTCTCTGTTTTGGTTTTTTGCATTTTCATGTGTAAGTATTATTGTTAAATTATCCTCCTTCGTACTGTACATGTGGCTTTGGTTGTCTACCGTTTACATTTGTGTTTAGCACTCATTTACTCAAAGGTTAACTGGAAGAGATCCCTTAAAGGGATAAGTTCGCCTTTGTACATGTATTTCTTTTGTTTTAATGTATTTCTGTTTTTGTGTACAATAAAGTGTTTACATACATACATACATACATACATTCCAATACTGAGCGATGTACGATTAGCTTTTCGAATTATTTTCTTGACAGCATTACTTACTTAGTGGCAATTTGCGTAAAGCTTACTGGGTTATAATGCCAATTATAATGTGATAATAATTCACTTACAGTATATCTTCATGCAGTAAATAAGTTAAGGTATTCCACTCCAAATAATCAAGTAAATATAGTATTCAGATTTCAGGTGTTGCCAGACTATTTCGATGCAGTCATGGCATCATCAGATTCTACCTGTCTTCACCCTGGCGGATAGAGTCAAGCAAATAATATCATAACATGACCAAATGTATTCTATCAGAAGACCTTTAATTTATCATAACCCCAGGAAGGGTTAGAAAGGAAATCGCCAAACTATTCAGGGTCAGCGGGTGAGCGCGCGAAACGGCGGGGTTGTGACAGCTGTCACTCTGACAGCGGGTCAAGCGACTTCAATTTCCGGGCTAGAGATACGCCTCCATTTGAATTTTGATTCTTGAACGCTTTGGGATCGAATTCAAATGCGGATGTGGAAAAATGCAGTTTTCTCTAGTTACAAAATATAAACATGATACCTACGTTAATCGAAACGTATAAATGTGTACCCATATCATAATATTACCTAGGTATTTTATCTAGCTAAAAGAAGTAGTGTGATTTATTTCAATATTAAGGATAGAGCTGTATTGTTTTTGGCAATGCATATATTTATGTAGTTTATATGGCTCGTTGGCTCGATTCTAACACGCCGACTCCCGCAGCAGGAGGATATGAATGAGATGTAGACACATTTATCATTACAATTATCATCATCAAGTGATTACTTCTAAGTGATTAGTTCTTAAGGTTATATTTACATTTAGTATATTTGCACGTTTTAGTTTGTTCGTTTGTCTATCACTTCAATGTCTAGTTTTCTGTCTCATTTGCACAAAGGTTAACTGGAAGAAATCCCTTACAGGGATAAGTTCGCCCTTGTACACATGTATTGTTTTTGAGTTTTTGTCATCATTGTTTTATGTGCAATAAAGTGTTTACATACATACATACATACTTCTATATTTTAATGCAGGTGTGTAACTACACACATATACTGTCTATTAGGTTTATCAATAGGATTTTGAGATTGTTTTTATAACTCGATATTTTTTTACATCTAGATACTCTTTATTGCAAACGTCTACGTAAACTACGGGCGTTCTTATCGCTAAAGAGCGATCTCATCCAGACAACCTTTGCGCAGCAGTGGAGAACTTGAAAATGTATTGTGTTATACAAAATATTATCGTTTTTTTTCGAAATGTTATGAAATAGGTAGATTACCTATGTAAGAATTGTGCAGTAGGTAAGTATCCTACGTTAAATAAAACTATTCACGCATATCCCCCTATGCAAAATCCTCTTAGTCAGTCAGTACATTTGTTATCTTTGTGCATTTCTGGGGCACATAAAAATTGCAAATACACCCAAGTTTATAATATGATAAGTCCGCGTTTGCTCCTTGGATGCAGGCTGCGGGCTGCAGGCGTGTGCAGCGCGATGCGACGGTCGCGGCTGGAATAAATCAGGGCTGATTTATTTTTATTCGGTTGGCAACACTGAGCGCGTATATCCCTGCAATGCCGTTTCCATTCTTTATTTAAATTATTTTCGTTGAAATAGGTTTTTTTGGAGCTTTATGTATCGCAGTTGTTTTACGAATGCTAAAATGTTTGTGTTTATATGCTTTGTGAGTAAAACTGTCCCAGCTAAATTGACACGATCACCAGAAATTCAATGAATAGGTATATCAATGTTATTTTAATAAAGATGAAATATATTATGTTTTAAACGGCATTTTGAATGGAAGAAATAAAATTAATTCTTACCAACACTTAGTAGCATCGCCTAAGGCCGTAAATGAGATTTTCTGCCACCTACGCCGGGAGAAAATCATCGCTTCCTAGACAAGGCAAGTTGGACAAACCATGGGCGGTAATTCGCAGAGATCTGGGACTCTATCGCATATTTATTGCATATTATTTATTATGTTAACCTGCGATCTGGGGCATCACGAATTCACCGCCTAGTATACCTAAGTAAGGCATGTAATATAGGCACTATTATAATATAATCCCAATCAGTCGAGCGTCGAGCAAATCACATGAATCTCGCGTTCAGTCTCATGTGGTTTCGAGATAAACACCATTTTACAATACTGAAATAGGTATATACAAAATACCTGTTTTAGACAAACCTAAATGAGCACATTCGGAAAACGTGTAGGTATATCATACGGTAACTACTGTCAGCTGTTGTGGCAAAAAATTGCTTGTAAATGAATAAATAAGTAATAAAAAGCCATTTAATTCACACATTAGCAAATGTCGTTTACTTCTCATTGTATTGTCATAAAAGCGTTATCCCAGTCATCCAACGCATTTCGCTAAACAAATATCCTAGCTAAAGTAATTATTTGAACAGCACTAGCCCCGTAATGGCGTCGCTTCCGGCGCGGCGGCCATTAGTGGCCATTTCCTCCTCGCTTCCGGTCGCTCCTGGCGCCGCGGTGCGGTTTTTTCTAACAACTCGGCCGTTTTCATTTTGCTGGTAATGATGATGTTATCATTCTGCCGTCCTATTATTTTTTAAACGAGTTTCAGGTTATAGCGACGTTCAAAGGTTTAGGGATAAGTGTTGTCGCTACCTAATTAAATTGTCCGACCGTGGAACGCGACGTTATTTATTGTCGACCTTTTTGTAATTAAGTACCTACTAGCCAATTGTCATAGGAAAAAAATCCCATTGTAAACAATATTATGATACCTAATGGGTTATGTTTATCTGAGTACCTATATTTACCTAATAAACCGAACGTTAACTTACCTTATACCTATCTATTGAATAAGTGTAGTCACCAAATTTAAGGTACCCTATTCCTCACATAAAAGTAGTAACACGTACTTACTCTTTTTTTTAATTTTCTTATGCTGTCTAGGTACATAATGTAAGATTTAATTTTTAGCTGCCTACGTTAGTTTGTTCTGTTGCCACCATGATACCAAGTACCTAATAGTGTGTACCCTCAGCAATCAGTCCTGTAGTGCCCAAACATCACTTGCAACAGTTGCAACTTGCAACGAATATTGTGTTCACCCTGTACCAACTGTGAACTAAACGACTGGTAGATACCACCCCACACGGATGATATACCGCTGGCCTCTTGACAATACTAACAAACGTGTATCCATTTAAATATCGCCTTGAAGTGATCAATCAGTAAGTAGCACGGAGGTGACGTATTTCCGCCACTCAAAGTTGTTTGGGCTTCCATTAGCTCGCCGAGGGGTATTAAATACTGAATTACCTTCCACTGACCAATGTTATCATTAAATAAATAAATAAATAAATAAATATCAGACAACCTCACACAAATCAACCTAGTCCCAAATTAAGCTCAAGAAGGCTTGTGTTATGGGTACTAGGCGACGATATACATTACTTATATAGATAAATAAATACTTAAATACATAGAACATCCATGACCCAGGCAAAAATATTCGTGTTCATCACACAAATATTTGCCCTTGCCGGGATTCGAACCCGGGACCGTCGGCTCAGTAGGCAGTTGCTTAACCACTGCGCCAACCGCGTCGCCAATACAAATATTTTACGCAAGAATAAAAGATTATTATTACCAGGGCAACATCCATGTTTATGTCACCAAGTACTCCATTGAAAAATAAAAAAAGTGTAGGACATGATGGAGTATCAACCAAAGTTATTAAATATGTTGCAGACTATCTCGCACCACATATAAGCTATCTGATTAACCTTAGCATAAGTGAAGGTGTTTTTCCTGACATGCTGAAAACGGGTATCATAAAACCAATGCATAAGAAAGACGACAAGGAAGATATGAAATCCTATATACCTGTTGCACTCTTGTCAGTAGGTATTCGCGTAAATATTTGAAAAGTTTATTCATAAGCAATTGTACAATTATTTTGAAAACAAGAATTTACTGACAGCAGAACAACAAGGATTTCGTAAACATAGGTCAATTAATGGCTTTTAATTTAAGGGACTCTATGTAACATGATTCAATGAAGATTTAATATTATTGACTGTAAGACATCATTATTAATGTATATTTATAATTTTAATGTTAACATTTTATGTCGCGAGCTCTTGTGTCAGAGGCCAAGACTTATTTTGGGTTGCTGAACCAGCGCAGTTACTTAGTAATTTTATTTGGGTAAGTAATATAAGATATAAGAACTTATTCTATAATATTCATATTATATACGCTCATATTGTATAAGCTTGTTTTGTATACCGTTCAAGGTGTATAACGAACGTTAGATATAACATCAAAATATCTATTTTTGTTAAGTATAACGATATTTAAGTATAATATCATTGTATATAACGATCATAACGTATAACGTTCATAATATCTCGGATTTATAATGTATATTACTCGATACATCTAACACCAAAATGCATAATGCTCGTATAGAATAACCGTCTGCACATCAATTGTGTAGGTACATACTTATGCAATAGTTCGCCGTAAAATTTTAATATATGTACCTCCATGCAAGCAAGCATTTTGACGCTCCGCTCGCTTTGCTCGCTCCGCTATCCATGGTCATAAAACAAACCTGACCTAACCTACAGTTTTCGGTTTTTGACCCATGTTCCATTTTAGGGGCATAGGGGATAGCAGTTATAACCTATTTAGTATATCATACGCTATTATATTTTCTAATCATTATATTAAAATAAAGTATACACTATGATCGATATACGTTATGTATGTTATATCAACTGAATTTAGAGTATTGGATTGTTATTTAAAAAATCATTCTACAACATGAGTATTATGCTAATTGACCGTTATTCCTAATCAAAATATTGATTTTGATGTTATAGCAAAAGTTTATTATATCTTGTGAACGTTATTAACATGAAATTATATATTATGTAGTTATATCTAATGGGACGCACCCATTTTATTTAGCTGTTTTATTATTTTTGTTTTGATAATCTCTATTTTTGTGAATTATAATTTGTACGCCGAACGCAAAACATGGAGGACATTTTATCTCTAGCAATAACAACATTGTGTATTACTCACTATTTACTCATGTTTGACAAATAAATTTTCTTTATCTTTAAGAAAAAATAAAAATTAAAACATAAAGATAACGCTTTAAGCAACTATTTGAGCGACCCAAAAAGGATCTTTCTTCGCCTCGGAGTCCGAAAAGAGAGCACGTCACTTGTTTTGATCCTGAGCAGTTTCTTGCCTGTTGTCAGCTTGAAGCTTACATTACAAGATCCGTCTCAAGCTTGTCTCTATTGTAGGAAATATTATAAATGTGAAAAGGTACTTCCCCGGAATAGTCAGAGCTGGCACGCGGTCTGAGGCCAGTGTACGTGAGCGCCTGCGCTTAATCAATATACATTTAACTTTAACAGACGCAAGATATGCGCACGCGCATCATTTATTCATATACCTACCGTGCTTGTTAACATCGCATCTACTCTACTTGTTGTAAACTAAACCTGTAGCAGACATGAATATCAACTGTGCTAAGTGTCAGGACGTGGTGACCGACGGTATAAAGTGTCCGAAGTGCCGTTTCGTACAACATTATGGATGTGCCGGGGTTCGTGAGGCTGCATACAGAAATTGGGATACCGAAAAGAAAAATTCATGGCGGTGCCCTCGATGCCTCACCGTCCCCGCGGCACCAATTTCTCCAGCAACTGACGATGCATCCCTTGCCACAATACTTCGAGAACTCCGCGAAACTCGTAGTGAACTCAAAGTAGAAATAACGCAGGTGAAGAATGATGTACGAGACATCAATGACAAGTTAGCCATGTTCGACCAGAGGTTACTAAACCTCGAATCACTAAAAAACGAACACGACGTCCTCCGTAATCAGGTACAAGCTATGGCTTCCACCATTTCTCAACTTTGCTCGCAACTGTCACAGAAGGATCAGCAGGGTCGGATTAATAACCTCGAGATCTCCGGAATCCCATTTAAGAAATCTGAAAACTTGAATCAATTGATGTACACGTTGTGTACCAAGGTAGGATTCGCGTTGGTGCCAGGAGATATCGATACGGTTCACCGTGTGCGTCGCTTCAAGGATCCCAAGCAATTACCCAGCCAAACACCCGAAAGTGAAAACACTCATGAAGGACCGCAAAACTCGTCAAATATTTCCAATATTATTGTACGTTTTACACAACGCAGACGCAAGAACGAGTTATTGTCGGCGGTAAGGGCCAGGCGTGGCGTCTCCACAGCTGACTTGGGCCTTGATGGAGCTGCCGAAACAGTTTATATAAATGAACACTTGTCGCCGGAAAACAAACTTCTGCTTCGCAAAGTGAGATGTATCTCCAAAGAACACGGCTACAAGAAAGTTTTTATCAGAGATTGTAAAATTCTAGTGATCAAAAGGGATGGACTAAAACCCGTTCACATTTCCAACGAAAATGATTTAGTTAAATTATCGTGACTCTTGTGTATATTGCAGTTTTTAATTTTTTGGACTTATGTTTCGATATGTGTTGAGGTAAAAATGTACTTGTGTGATTTTGTATGTGATTATTTATCTGTAATTCCCGAGACAATAGTTGTTTATCAGCGCCCGGCGCGGGCCGGCATACCTACGATATTACGTAATCTTTACCTGTGCGTGCAGCTGCTTACATTTAAAACGTTATCGTCTTATATTCGCAGCTAACCTAAATCTATCTTTTTACTACCAAAATGTGAGGGGATTAAGAACAAAATCAAACGAGTTTCATGCTAAGGTGGTAAATAGCTCGTATGATGTTATTTGTTTGACCGAGACTTGGCTCAATGATTCCTTTTATAGCTCAGAGTACTTCGACCCTAGTTTCACGGTGTTCAGGAGAGACAGGGACCCTCAGGCGAGCGGGTTGACCCGCGGCGGAGGTGTAGCGGTGGCCGTGCGTGGCGCGTTGCGGCCCGAGCCGCGGCCCGAGCTGTTGGCGCCGCCGCCGGCGGACGAGTTGTGGGTGAGCGTACCTACTGGACCGGCACCCGCTGGCGCCGCCGCCCCATCTGTCTCCACGCAGTCTCGGGGTACTTATCTTCATATAATCTGTACTTACATTCCCCACGGACATAAACATACTGAGTTACTGACTAATTTATTTGATAGAATATCCAAAGAATGTGATAAGTACCCCGACGATATCTTTCTAGTGCTGGGTGATTTTAACATAACAAACGCCTGCTGGTTCCTACACCCGGACACTATCGGAATGAGTATTATAACTAACGACGACTGCCTAGCGGTGTTGGCGGCTGACTTCATGAACCTATCTTTATTACACCAATTTAATTCGACGGAAAATAGTAATAACCGAATTCTTGACCTGATTTTTTGCAACAGGGAGTGTAAGGTTGTTCCGTGTCCTCAGCCGCTCACGCCGGAGGACGGTCACCACCCGGCTCTTGAAATAAACTTATTCTTAACATATGATCAACCATTAGCCCCTAATACTAATACTATAAAAAAAATGTTTCATTTGTCCGACTTTCAGTCTATCAAATCTGCGTTGGCGGAGATCGATTGGTGTGAGGAATTTGCCAAACTTTGTGGACTAGAGGCGCAAGTTGAGTGTTTTTACAATGTAGTTAATAAGCTAATTGCGCTTCACGTACCATCTAAAAAACTCTGTTCGCCTAACTGTTATCCTCCTTGGTTTTCCCGGTCCTTAATTAAACTTATTAATGAGAAACGAAAAATTCATAAAAAATGGAAACAGTATGGTCAGAAGTCAGATTATAATACCTTCTCGTCCCTCAGAAAGCAAGTTAGACAAATGGAGAAAACATGTTACGAATCATACATCCTTTCAGTTGAAAGCAAAATTAAAATGAATTCAAAGTATTTTTGGACTTACGTCAAGTCTAAACGATCCTCGCCGGACTATCCACATAAATTTACCCATGAAAATCGAATAATAACTGATAGTGAAGAGATTTGTAATCTATTTAATAAATATTTTAACTCCGTTTTTGTGGCCAATAGTAAATCTTATACTAATCCTGATAATTTAAATCATAATTCGCCTTTAAGTATCAATTCAATAAAAATTAATTGTGATATTGTATATAATCAGCTAAAATCGATTAATATTAACAAAGGTGCTGGGCCGGATGGCATTCATCCCCTTTTAATTAGTAAATGTGCCAAGGAACTTACCATCCCAATTACATATATTTTTACTCAGTCACTGTCTTCGGGCATTTTCCCTGAGCGTTGGAAACAGGCTTTAATAACTCCTATTCCTAAAAATAATAGAAAAGATGACGTAACTCAATACCGCCCAATTTCAAAGCTATGTATTTTTGGTAAAATATTAGAAAAAATTGTTACTAATGAACTTTCCTTCACTGTCCGTAATTATTTGTCTCATAGCCAACACGGCTTTTTCAAAGGCCGATGTGTCGAGTCAAATTTGGTTACTTTTACAGATTGCTTACTCACTGCACTGAATGATAATTGTCAGGTAGACGTCGTATACACCGATTTCTCCAAAGCATTCGATAAAATCAGTCACGTGATCCTGCTTGAGAAGCTTTGGAGCGCCGGAATTCATGGCGACTTGTTCCGATGGATTAAGTCTTACATAACAAACCGCTCACAAGCCGTATCCATTAAGGGTTTTATATCTGACTTCCTTCAGGTCCCTTCAGGTGTTCCCCAAGGTTCGCACCTTGGGCCTTTGCTGTTTACACTATACATAAATGATATTAGTAATGTGGTTATTAATAGTGATCATTTGTTGTATGCGGACGATGCAAAAATATTTAAAATTATCTCCACAATTGATCACTGTTGCGAGCTACAATCTGATATCAATAATCTAACAAAGTATTGCGATGATAACCAGCTATTTCTTAACCCTGATAAATGCAACGTCATCACCTTTACACGAAAAAGGAACCCAATATTATATAATTACAAATTAAACAGCCATAACTTGCACAGGGTTGATAAAGTTCGAGATCTCGGTGTGTTAATAGACAGTAAACTTACATTTAATAATCATGTTGACATAATTGTTCAAAGAGCTTACAAGCAGCTTGGATTCATTCTTAGGGTTTGTAAGCCTTTTCGACAAGAAACAACGTATATGACGTTATATTTTAGTTTGGTCAGATCGATACTGGATTTTGGATGCATCATTTGGAGCCCCTTTTTCAAATGTCATATTGATAGGATTGAGCGTGTCCAAAAAAAATTTTTAAAGACCCTTGACTATCGAATGGGTCGGGGTCATAATCCCTATAAAAATAGTCTTTCTTACTACAACTTGTTGCCACTGGAACTTCGTCGAACGCAATTTGATATCATGTTTCTCTATAAAATAGTTAATAACTTTGTTGATTCCCCCTCACTTCTTGGTAAGCTATCATTTAAGATTCCAAAACGCACTGCACGCCACAGGAAATTGTTTGCTGTTCCGCACTCCCGTACCAGGTATAAATCTAATTCTTTCTTCAACCGTTGTCTCAATTACTGTAACATACATTTGTGTAATGCTGATTTTTTCTCATATAAAAATTGTCAACGCTTTAAAAACCAAATTGTCTGTCAATTAAAATCAAAGCTGTAAGAATAACTAATTATTTCAAAATGTTGTGTCATTTTGAAATAATTAGCTGCATTTTAATGTTATTTGCATCGTTGCTGTTTCGTTGTCTACCGTTCCCATACTAAAATTTAGTTTTGTATAACCTTAAGTTATGGCACTCCAGGTCTTTTAGCATACTATTGTTAACCGTTATATGTTTCGTATTGTGACTGTTTGTTGCCTTAATAAAAAAAAAAAAAAAAAAAAAAAGATATGCTAGCAGTAGGTACTGTAGGTCGGCGTTTCGTGTATTTAATTGGCCGAGCGAGCGAAGCGTCTTTGCTTCCGCTTTGCCCAAATTTCTTTCGTATCTTCGGATGTTTGCTCGGTCACATATTAAATAATATTTACGTGAATGTTTATAATATAGGAGCGAAAATAAGCTATGAAAATTTTGACTTCTAGGTACATAAACATTTCATTTACGCTAGCCGACGTTTTTATAGTAAAATAATAAGTATTTTAAGTAAGCGTTGCTGAACTAATTATATATGCGAATTATTAGTTTCGGAGACCATAAGTCTTCTGAAACTGTACCTACTGTCTCGGAGTGAGAAGTAACACTCATAATAACGAGACGTGGTAGGAGACGAGTGTAGTGTAGCACAAAATTGTTTTCTAAACTAGAAATTGATTTCCTAGTCTCAGTGTACAAATTAGTATGGAACTGAGACGACGCCGGCAGTCTGATGTGCCTGTTATACATAATATATCTACAAATCAAGAATTGAGTTTTAGCTTAGCAGTGCATGATTTTCACACACTACGTCAAACGAACAAATGGTTATCGATCAATTACGAAACAGTGAAAAATTATTCTTTTTTGGTAGCCAATTATGAAAATGAAATTACGAATATGGACTAAACGATTTCCCGTTACTTTAGTGGGAACAGAGACATTAAGGGAAAGCAAATACTTTATTTATTTACCAAAATTCAAAGCCACATAATTATTACAACCAACGTCAAATTAAGTTCATTTCAATTCACAATACAGTAGATATTAGAAATAAGACAAAAGAAATACTTCGACTAATTGTCACATATGTCAATTACATTCTAATCTAATCAAATAGGGTGCTTATTAAAATACAATTCAAATTAAAATATGACGTCACAATCACTACTAGTGTACTACAACGTTTACACAATAAACATCAAGATAAAAGAAAATATGACTTATGAAATATTAAACGCACCTTAATATTAATATACTGGTCAAATCACAACCTCGGATTTGTACTGAATACTAGGCTAGCGTGAGCCAAATTATAAAGAACTAGGTATCTTTAAATTATGTCTAAGTACATTAGTACATTATCGGTTCTCTGCCTTTTCGCCGAATTACGTTTCGTCAAACGTTTCATTTCGTCAAATGTTTCATTTCGCCAAAAGCATTTTTCACTGAAACTGTAAACTATTTCGAATTGTTATAAAACAAACCTAACCTAACCTAACCTAATCTAAAGGATGATATTTACAACAATCTGAAATAGTTTACAGTTTCAATGAAAAATGCTTTTGGCGAAATGAAACAATTGCGAAATTAAACGTTTGAGGAAACGTAATTCGGCGAAAAGGAAGTACACCTACATTATCACTAGTTATAAAAGTAAACTTAACTTCTACAAAAAAGAAAGCGAACATAAATGAAGACGATGCGCGATGATTTCTTACAAAATGAAAACCCATAATAGTCGATAAAATCTTAAAGCTAAACACGTTTCGTCAAATAGGGAACATAATGACTGGGCTATGGGTACTTGGGACTAGTTTTGTTTAATTCTACATGTTATCATTTAAAATAACATCAAGCCGAACATTTGTTTCATAAAGATCATATTTGATATTTTTTGTTTCAAGCTAAAAAGCAAAGTGACACGACACTATTTTAAAATAAATCATCTCCACGAGTTTCTCACGTTTCCCCATTTGACATTTTACATTCAATGAAAAAATGGATCAATTTAATCACAAGCAAAGCTGTGCTCTTCTTCGATGAAGTCAGCCGCTCTCTCCGCGATCATTACGACGGGGGCGTTGGTGTTGCCTCTGATGACCTTGGGCATGACGCTAGCGTCCACCACCCTCAGCCCCCGCACCCCCTTCACCTTGAGCTCGGCGTCCACTACGCTCCCCATGGCCGCCGTCCCCACGGCGTGCCACGCCGAAGTCGCCATGGCTTTTACGCCACATTTTATTGCATCATCATCAGTCAGATCACCGCAATCATCAAGATCCAGTTTTACGACGCGGGCGTTCACATTTTGGAAATAGGAAGTGTTTGAAATAGACCACGCCATCTTCATGGCTTCGGGAAACCCGTCCAAGTCCGTAGTATCGTTAAAAGTGCCAGAATATATCAACGGGTCCTCCATAGGATCCGTGGACTGCAACCTCACCTTGCCGCGGGATTGAGGCTTCAAAAGAACGATAGCTAATATTATAAGTTCACGGGCTTCTACCTCTGATTGAAGTTTTGCGCAAATTTCGTGGTGAAAGCCTAAGGAATTGAAGCAGTTGTCGTAAAATGGCGTGCCTATAGGTGTACAGGTGGGATAAATCGCAAACTGGGGTATAGTTTCATCCTTGACTCCGGTTAGGTACGCTCCCATGCTGTTGGTCCGGGAGTGCAGACCCGAGCGATCGTAGAGGTAGCTAACCATGGCCATGTGGCCCTCGGCTTCCCCCACGAAGCACGTGCCATTGTCAGCTGACAAGAACGTTAGCACCATTACATGGTCATGAAGGTTGTCGCCCACCGGAAGCTCTTTTATAACCTCGATTCCCAAGTCTTCCAAATGTTCTTTCGGTCCTAGACCAGAGAGCATGAGTAGCTTCGCAGTGTTGAAAGTCCCGGCTGAAACAATCACCTCTTTATTTGCAAAGAATGTAAACTGATCTCCGTTTATAAGCGCTTCAACACCCTGAGCCCTGTCATCGTCGATCAAAATTTTCGCTACCATCGCATTCTTCAATACCTTCAAGTTTTCTTTGTGTGCTTGTTTGTTCAGCATTGCAGTCAAAGAACTGTCACGTTGTCCATCTCTGATAGTGTGCGAGAATCTTCCCGCGCCTATCACGTTGGGATAAGTCATATCCTTCACGATCTTAAAGCCCAGTTCTTCAAACGCCTCCAAAAACTTGTCGGTCGCAAAAGTGGACACGTTCAAACCTGCGACCTCTATTTCTCCGTGTCGGCCGTGATACTTCATCAGTTCAGGATCATCGATGATTCTCTCGTCAGTTAGATGCTCGGTCTTTTTGAAGTATTCGAGGACGGTGGTCCAGTTCCAGTGTTCACCGACGAGCTCGGCCCACTCGTGGTAGTCTTGCGGGAAGCCGCGGGCGTAGACCATATCGTTGAGTGAGCCGCTGCCGCCGAGCATCTTGCCGCGCGGCTGCCGCTGGCTGCCGCCGCGCAGCGCCTGGCTCGACCAGCCGTCGTCCTCGCTCCGGAAGCTCCAGTCGTAAGGGCTGTTTTTCAGATATGCACGGAAACCGGGTACCTGTGGATAGAAACATGCTTCATTTTATTGAGGACGAACGGACAGATTTTAAATAAATAAACGTAATTTTTTTGCTTTAGACATATCATTAGCTCTTTTTGCTCTATGATACTATACTTACTTTTAAAGCAGAGTGGACTCTAAACTAAAGAATTAGATGATATCTTGAGACGGGGTTTTGGCCACAAGGTAGGAACTTTTTTGCTGTCGTCTTTTATTTTATATACCTAACTAGTCTTTCAGCTCTCCCAACTCCTGACTCATCTTCATTTCTTCTTGCGCAATTTACCGATAGTGATGTTATGTTAAGGAGAACATAATGGCGATAACCTCAAATGCCGTTGGCGTTGATTGCATTAGCCGTAATATGATCCTCCCTCTCATTGACCTCCTCACTCTGACTTGACTCTGTTCCTATTATTTCCAATATCCTTAATTTTTCTGTTTCCACCAATACTTTCCCCACGCTATGGAAGGATGCCGATATCATCCCAATTCCCAAGAAGCCCAAATCTTCTAGTTATTCCGACTACCGTCCTATTTCCATTCTCCCCTTTCTATCTAAAGTTCTTGAGCGTCTAGTACATAAGCAGCTGGCATCTTTTCTTAATCGAAATGAGCTACACAATGTTTTCCAGTCTGGTTTTCGTCCAGGTCATAGTACGGCTACTGCGCTGGTGAAAATTACTGATGATATCCGCGAAGGCATGGATAATCGGAAATTAACGGTATTGACGCTGCTGGATTTCAGCAACGCGTTTAATACCGTTGATTTTGATATCTTATTAGGTATTCTACGTTCTCTTAACATATCTCCTGCGGTAATTGATTGGTTTCGTAGTTATTTAGGTGGTCGTCGGCAGAGAATAAAGGTAGATGATTCCCGATCTTCTTGGAGCAGCATTCTAGCCGGTGTTCCGCAGGGTGGAGTGCTGTCTCCTTTGTTATTTTCAATATTCATTAATTCCATTACGCATAATCTCTCTTCACGATATCACCTTTATGCTGTCGATCTTCAAATTTATTTGCAGGGTGGAGTTGGAGAACTCCCGTCTATTATTAGTTCAGTAAATGACGACTTAGAGCACATTTTAGACTGGAGCAACAGATTTGGTCTCAAAGTTAATCCTGTAAAGACTCAAGCGATTATAATTGGGAGTGCTACACTAATATCCAGGGTTGATTTTACTAATTTGTTACCGATCTATTTCGATGGTGTTTTAATACCTTTTTCACACCAAGTTAAGAACCTTGGTATTATTTGGCTATTTAGCGATAAGACCGCCTGTTGTTTACCTCTGTCAATTTTTTTACTGTATATCTCTCATGTTTTGTATCCCTGTGTATTTGAGGTGTGCAATAAAGTGGATTTGTTGTTGTTGTTGTTGTTGTATTATCATGGATCGGACCTTTATCTTGGGTGCCTCAGATAAATCAAGTTAGCAAGACTCCGTAATTTCCTTCCAATCGCCACCAAAATTGCGCTTACTCAAACTTTACTTCTTCCTATCATGGATTATGCTGATATCGCTTACCCTGATCTCACAGAGGAACAGCTAAATAAACTTGAGCGAATTCAGAATATTTGTATCAGGTTCATATTCGGATTACGCAAATATTTCCGTTCGCAGCTCAAGTGGCTTCCTATCCGTTTTCGTCGTAACTCTCACATCCTTTCTCATCTTTACAATATACTTTTCAACCCTGCAACTCCCCGTTACCTCAAGGAGCGTTTCAGTTATCTTCGGTCTGTTAGATCCTCTCAAAATTTGCTTCTGGCTGTCCTCTTCCTCCTCTAAATTCTACAACAGCTATTTTACTTTCCAAGCTACCTTGTTGTGGAACTCTTTGCCTGTAGACTTAAAACGTAGCCAATCCGTTGCCAATTTTAAAACACTCCTTAAAGAACATTATTTGTCACTTCTTTAATTTTTTGGTATTGTGACCGACATGAAGTGTGGTTCGTTACTAATATTATTTTATATGTATATGCCTATGTTATATGTATATTTAAGTAGGTTTATTTGTGCATATATATATATTTTTTTTGGTATTTTATGCACGTTTATTTATGTATTATTTTAGTCGTTTTTTCTACAGATTCCATGATTACTTTTACATCGCCTACTCATTTCTGACGTTTTTATTTAATTTCGCTACCCAAAGGTTGTCTGGAAGAGATCGCTCTTTAACGATAAGACCGCCTGTTGTTTTCCTCTATTGTATGTTACGTGCAATCTGAATTTGGTTTGTATTTATTTCCTGTTGAGGTGTGCAATAAAGAATATTCTATTCTATTCTAGTGAGAAAAAAAATACATAATTCAAACAATTCAAAATACTTCACTAGCGCTGTAGCCGGCGTCTCGCTGCTCACAACCACGAAGGAGCCTTCTAAACATGGCAGTAGGTAATGTTGTACTTACGATACTCTCCTGTGGCGGGTCTCCACCGGCCTCCAGTAGCAGCACGGAGGCCGGCTGGCGCGCCAGCCGCGCCGCCAGCGCCGCCCCCGCCGTTCCACCACCCACGACCACAAAGTCCCACGAAGAGCCATCTGAAACGTGAGAACGATGTTATTAAAAACTGGTAATTTCACTAACTAACAAGTTCGGAGTTTTCTGCGAGTCGGGCTCATAAGTACCTACGAGTAAAATAGAGTGAGCACATTGCTTGTACACATTGGCGTATTTCGGGGGGTGGCCGGGTGGGCCGTGCCCACCCCAGGATTTTGGGTTACCCATACAAAGTCATGACTTCAACTCATAGGCCATGGCCAGGCCCCCACCCAGGCCCCACCTGAAAAATTATCTTAGATACGCCAGTGCTTGTACATCGAAAAGCCGTTAGGGAAGAAAGAATCTCGAGCACGGTACGGCGTGGAAAGACCGTTTAGTAGAGTAGCGCAGCGCACAGCATCACCGGTCGTTGGAGATTATTGGGGGAGCCCTTTGTTCAGCTTTTCGATAGCTCATTTTTTTAGTTAAAATTAAAGATAAAATAATTATCTGGTAATACCAGTACGTTCACTGCAAAAGGTCGTACCACGCCAAAAGGAAAGGTGTCATTAACCTCTGTAGTCTTAACCGTGTCACCCAAAATTACAGTATCGTGAATTGTAACCGGTATAGTAATACGATAAAACCAGCGATGCACGTAGTATTGTAATTGGGTTAAAAATGTCGCGTTATACGTCAACATCGAACATCGAAATCGATAACAAAACTATCTTATTCGTCTTCGTACCGATTCTGATCATGCTCACTCACACTAATTACATGTCTCTCATCCTCTTACTCTCATAGCATCGGAAAGCGACGGATCCATTTAGGTATCGCGAGATAAACACTACCACAATAGGTAAGTACCTACCGTTATTTATTATTTTATACGGATACCATGCACTCACTGTGGATGGCGGCGGCTGGCAGCCAGGCCTCTCTCACGTAGCACTGTGAGGCTGCGAAGAACTGCAGTACGACCGCGACGGTCGCGCCACCGACATATCTACACACTGCGGGGTCACTCACTGTGGACGGCGGCGGCTGGCAGCCAGGCCTCTCTCACGTAGCACTGTGAGGCGGCGAAGAACTGCAGCGCGGCCGCGACGGTTGCGCCACCGACATGTCTGCACACTGTTGAGTCACTCACTGTGGACGGCGGCGGCTGGGAGCCAGGCCTCTCGCACGTAGCACTGCGAGGCGGCGAAGAACTGCAGCGCGGCGGCGACGGTCGCGCCCACCGTCGCGGCGCCGGCGGCGCTCACGCCCGGCGACGGCATGTCTGCCAACACACGTATTTTGAAATTTATCTTCTTCTAAGGAAGATATACCCTGCAATTCCGCTGAGGAAAGTAAAGGCGTAACCCTGCATACAATGACCATCCTAGTTCCTACCATCTATAGAAAAATTACAAAATCTGTCGAACCGCGATATATTCCTAACGCGATAGATATCGCTATCAATTACCATTTAGGTACACCAGCATTGAATTTTTTTGTTACCCGGCAGAAATGGATTTTCAGTGCTAAGATCGCCTGTCTTTACTGACATAATATTCTTTTATCTTTCTGTTATAATCTTGTTCTTGTGGTGCACAATAAATAATATTACCACCACTGAGGTGCAACTACGACTTAGTTCTTAGGCCGTGTTCAGACCGGGCTGACTGTCGGCCGCCCAAAGTGAGCGAAAGTGAGCGAACGTTACGCAGTTTCCATACATATTCACACATTCGGCGGCCGACAATCAGCCCGGTCTGAACACGGCCTTATACAGTTTATTTCATCTGTAGCAGACTGATGTGACGTGATTCAATCTGACTCATTAGGTAAGTAACCACAGCTGCGGTTATTGATAAATGAGTCGTTTAAGTTATCTATATTTATATTGTGTTTGTTTACTTTAAATTTCAATGTCATACTTGATGTATCTAAGTATTCTAAGTATATCTGGTTAGTACCTACCTAAAGTTAAGTAATCCAACATGGGAACATGGGAATCCGATATGGGAAAATAATCATAAGTAAAGCGTGGATGGTAACATAGCATACGTTATTCTGAAAGCTGTTGCTTTATAGGTATTTATTTGCTATCACAATCACGATTTTTATCCTAAACTACCTGCTTACGTACCATCCATCGTCCTCCGCGTTGCAGTTGCACTTAACTCGAGCACTAAGAATTTATATGCAGCTAACACACAACCAACCACTGTTGTTGTTAAAAATAAATAACCAAGATCTCGTTGGTCCCGTCATAGGTAAGTTAAATTCATAAAATAAACAACTGGACCACTTATCCTACCTTACCTACTTACTCCCTAAGCAATGTTATTGATATGTGCTAAATATAAGTATTTATTAGATTTATACTTTTATTAAGTTATTTGTGAAGGAGAATATAGAGTGTAATTTTCATCCATTGTAGTGGATAATTGAACGATCGTGAACACAAGTCACTGTCGCATCATCAAATTACGGGGCCACCGCTCATCAACACGCGTCATACTCATCAATGATAGCGCCCGTGTCATTAGGGTATCACATTATCACCATTATCTATCTATATATCGGGACAGATAATTAGATCGTTGTCAGGCCAAAATGCTCTCTGTTTTTAACCGACTTCAAGAAAAAGGAGGTTCTCAGTTTGACCTGTAGGTATGTATGTATGTATTGTTTGTCCGCGATTACCTCGCATTTGTCTGAACCGATTTGATGCGGTTTTCAGAAAAGTATTGGTTCCACTTAGGTTTTGATATTTTAACAGACTTCTAAAAAAAGAGGAGCTCGGTTTGACCCGTAGGTATATATTATGAAATATGATTGTCCGTGATTATAAAGTAGTTCATGTATCTTGCACAACCTAATCATGACTACTTCCTACTTTTTATTTGCGTCTGATAGACATGCTCTTCCTATGCTGACCTGATGATGGAAAGTGTAACTCCTTAACGGTTAGGAGTTAGGAGATAATTCAAACGAGATGCATGCAAACAAGAACTCCCCGATCACCCCGCTATATAGGTATGTATTTTATTTGAATCACTAAAAAGCAAAAACAAATCATTTTTTAACAACAAAAATACTCGTAGGTAAATACCAAATGATAATCATTAAAGGCTTCATGCGTGGCATGTGTTTTCATCGTAGTAATAAGTAATTGAGTGGTTTGGCACCGCCTTCAAAAGGTGATTCAAATGTTATCTGTACATGAACGGGTTATTTTCGGCTTTTCAGTTTATTTTGAAGTCGGTTCTTTTTTTGTTACATCTTTTTTGGTTACAATGACAATGTCTTAAACGGCTAAAAGGATGGAGGAGATTGTCAAAATGATAGTCTGAATTATTTCTCTATCATCGAATTTCTGCCTCCATTTTACTTTAAAGTACCTAGTAAAAGAAATGCAGGATAATATTACCCCCAACAGTTAGCGGCAAACTTCTTGAGCATAACTGACCGCGCAGGAGCCGATTTACGTACCTAACCTACTAATGTAAATGGACAGATTCAAAAAGTTTGTACAAAATGAAGACTAATTAAAATTCAATATATTTTTCCTATTTTGTTACCAATTATTTTAGTAATTTTATATCAATGTTATGGCTATTATGTTAGATAATTTATGTTCTATTATGCTTATACCTTTTTAGTTTTAAACAAAATCTAAAATAAATGTATTGGATATCACATAGAAATTTAGTAACAAAATAGGAAAAATATAATTGAACTTTAATTGACGTCTTAATTGTGTAGGTAAAAACGTTTTGATCAATGCGCACTTATGCATTCATGATAGCCTCTTATTATTAAAATAGCACAATTTTCATCCAAATTCACGAAAAAAATATTTTTTATATGATTTTTATCAATAATTCTTATATTTTACTTTACAAGTTAGTTACAGTTCAAATGCCTGTCCGTCTGCTTCAGCCCTAGGCCCCCATGCATCATGACATCACCGCACACTAGATTAACACAGCTTTTCGACCACACTGATAAGTGATAACAACATAGCATGCCTGCTAGCAGGCCCAGCACATTGGAAATAAACATAAATAGTAAGGCCTAATAACACCATGTTCTAGCAATTAACTGATAAGACTGAATCGAAATCTGAAAAGTAACGAAAAATAACTATAAACTTGAAACTTGAAATAAGTAAATAGGTAACCGTCATCTATTGCCATCTCATTGCATGGCAGCATGCACGTCTTTCCACTAACAACACAAAGTGACCGAATACTACTAATTCAGGAGTCATATATTACCTGTTATAAATGATACAAGATTAAATAATCAAAAGGTAATTAAACATCACAAGAGTAAAAACCGAATCAAAATGAATTAGGCATCGGCAACAATGCCGACCTGTCGAGGTTGCGAACAATGACTGGCGACCACGACTTGAAAACGGTAAGCTCGACAGTAGGACTACCCACATAGTAAATTGTGATAAGTTATTTAGATGCGTTCGTATTTAAAGAATCGTCCATCGGCCGGTAAATTTTATCGGTGGAGTGGAAGAAACTAACCATTCTTAACCTCGGTCCAAAGTTCGGTTCTACCTCCACCACTTAGCTAAGGGGTCATAATAAATCCGTCCTTCACTTACCTCCAGAGTTTGCTCCAGAGTATGAAGTGTAGAAGTGAAGGAGTGGTGTAGAGGTGAATCTTTCATATAAGAATATTTAAAAAAGGTCCCAGCGTTTTGACTTTCAAAAAAGTAGGTAGCTGATTTGATCTGCCAGGAACATTAAACTAACCTAGCTCTCTTGCAGCCCTAGTGCCCCCAATTTAACAGCTTTCAGCGGACAATTTTGGATATATGAAGATGCTGCTTCTCCCCTTCTCACTCCACACTCGAGAGTCGTAAATACTCACCAGTAAATAGTTGTAAAGCAGCCATCGGTGTAGCGAGGCAAGGCTCGCCGCTCGCCGCCGCCGCCATGCCGCCGCTCTGGTTTATATTGATTGTGTTGACTGATTATAACATCGGGATTGCTCTTCCAGATGTTATCTGCGTGCTTATCAGATGCGTACATCATACGTAGTCTAGCATCTGACCAGGCGCATTAGTACGTCACTGGATATTAGAAATTTATATTTTTTTCATATATCCAAGATAGGTATGGGTTAATTTTCGGACCCGGTCCTAACTCCACTTTCTATATTTCTTGTGCAAAGTCTATCGATCCGTTACTCAACTGTTCATAAATATAAAACCACCTAAACAAAAACCCTTTCGTAAAAAGATAGCTCAGTGGTGCATTTTTAATTTTTACATCTCCATCTAGCGGAAGTTGTGAACCTCGCTCACTGATCTGTTACACTGAAAAAATAAATAGCTCAACTAGTTAACTACTATAAATAGCCAAATTGTGCTTAGTAGTAATCAAAGTCAAAATTATGCTAATTCTACAAAACTTATTTTGGTGACAAGTAGTCCTCAGTTTGTCACCCCTCCGATTTTTGTAACTATAGCAGCTAACATTTGGGCTACTGCTAACATATCTTTTTTTTTTGTTCATTGAACGGCCGGCAGTTTCAAGTTATCTCGTCACCTAAGCAATATCGCGGCCGACCACGGCACTACACCGGAGCACGTGCAGCAAAAGTAGCTACGTAAAATAACATGCAGAGTTGGGTTAGCGTTAGTATGTCCTTCTTGATGTTTCGACGAATGAATGAATGATGAATCAATGAAGAAATTGTTAATAATTGAATACTTATGCATTTAGTTCTCTCATCGCCTTCTCAATTTTTTGACTCATTGTGTGGTTTATACTGACTGATCAACTCCACTACCCAACTGTTGTCTAGAAGAGATCGCACTTTAACGATAAGACCGCCTGTTGTCTACGGCTTGCAAATTATTGTATCTGTGTTTGATTTGTAAACTTTGTATTGTATTTGTTTGCATCATCTGGGTAGACGACCATAATTATCTGTCCAATCATCAGATGAACAAACAAAGGACAAATGCAGACCCGTTAACCATAGGTACATAAAGCGCTACTCACAGTGACTGACATTCCTCATTGCTAGGAAGCTTGCCCAGCAACTACTAATACTGCCCAATTTTTATTTCCTGTGTGGGTCCTCAACCAACGGGCATATCAAATAGCTTCACGTATCGCACTAATGTTATAGAGGCGAAAGTTTGTGTTTGTGTTTGTTTGTTACTTCTTCACGCTCAAACGGCTGGACCGATTTTGATAAATTTTGGTATGAAGTTAGATACCCTGAATTAACACATAGGCTACTTTTTATCCCGAAAAATATGTACTGTTCCCGTGGGATGAGCAGGCGACACCGCACGGCGCTGCTGGTTGTATATAAAAGTATATAAAACAACATAATAAAGATATAAACATTTTATTAATAACTTTGATAAAATTTTAAATTGAATAACAATAATACATTTTGTAAGAATCGTTGCTTACGTACGTACTGTAAATAATAACCTTGATAATTGTCATATTAGCATATTACTAAGCTTTAGAAGCTGATTTTCTTTCTTCAGTCCTCATTCTCCAATTTCTGAAACAATATACATTATTTTTATAGAATCTTTTTATCGATTCTATTTTTTATGTGGAAATACCACATTTTTATTTTAAAAAATGACAAAGGTAAATTAAGAAATAAAAATTGAATACGATCTACTACCTCCTGCTTAGATTGTAGTACATCGCATTCTTTCTTAATTTACCTTTTTTGTCGTTATTTATAAATATTATTTATTTATTTTAACCCTTAAATTGGCAAAAATGTAATTAAATGTGTAACAATTTCTAATTAATAAATAAACAGAATATATAAATAAAAATAAAAGAAGGTAGATAAGGTCAGTCGGGGCAAGTATTTACCTATTGATATATCGAAATAACGAAAATTACAATTTTTATACTACTAATGCCATTTTACTTTGGCCAACTAAATACATCTGGCTAAAAACAGTTAGAAGCGAAAGCCATAAAAAAAACTATAGTTGCGTGGTCGCAAGATGGTGTTAGTAGTATAGTATAACATCTGCACTTTTGGAAATTGTAGATACTGTTGGGTACTCCAACAGTAAATGAGTAATAAAAAATGAATAAGTTTCATATCTGACTCGAAGGACCATTTGTTGAAGAATGCGTGGACAGGCACAGTTTCTTGTGTAGAAGAGATGGTTTTAATTTAAAGCCGTCTGGTCACTTCGGAGACTTATTAACGAACACATTTACACATAACATGTTTATAGAGTCGCGGTTGCAAGAGTGAACGAGTGACTGTATTTCAGAAGCATAGATATTAAACTGAACTGAATGGAACTTATACTACTCATTATCTGTTGGAGTTGCCAACAGGCGCGCTTGTCTTGCCGGCGCACTGTCCCGACTCACTTTAGTTCGAGCCTCGATAAGGTTCGATGCAGCAAACGATTTGGTAAAATTAATACAAAAAGATGGTCAAAGAGCTCCGGTGACCCGATGTAATTTAAGGGTAAAAATGCGAGATGTAGTGAATTACGGTATTATGAGGTACGAAGTATGTGCTAGAGAGCAGGGCTGCGTTACTCACTTGGCACAGCGCGACGTGTCCGAGCAGGATGGGCGCGCGCGTAGCGCCGCGCACGCTCAGAGACGTCACGCGCCCGCGCAGCGGGAAGCTGTAGTACCTGACGTACGAAGATACCGTCAATCTATCTTAAATTATACTTTTAGCATCGGAATTATAACACGTTATAGTTAATATATAAATTAGTTTTCAAAATGAGTGTGTTAGGCAGTATATTTGATAAGAAAGTCACGAATCATCCATCATATAAGAGTAGGCGACGCAACGGATCTACGCGGTTGTGTCGTCCAAATCGAGCTAGTTTGAAGTTGCATTTGTAAACGTAGTTCCCATTACAGTCGAGTTCATTTACATATTAACGTATCGGTTGTATTGCGTTAGCTGTAGATTTTTTAAAATTCCGATCATCGTGCTCGGTTCAGAGAACGTCACCTGCTCAACGAATTTTGTTATAATACTTCCGAAGACCGCTCAAATGTTCTTTTCATCTCTCCTGTTCGGAAAGTGTCATTTTCATGGGTAGATAGCCGGGTGGAAAATAGCTTTTCCATCCCTAGGGTGGAAAGTAATTTTTTTTTAATTGCCACGGAGTCAAAGATATTTGTCTTATAGATGCACGTCGTGACCAACTAAATTAGGTACAATCTAGTCGGCCGTGGTAAGTAGCCATTGAAAAAAGGTCTCCAAAGGTTAGATATAGGCAAGCTTAATTTATTTATATCTAATTATTAAATATAAATTTGCCTAATATAATTCGTAATCATAATTCATACATATAATTCCGTCTCACATTTATTGATAGTTCGTACATTTATTTAAAAAATTAAATTGAAACCATTGGATTTTTTTTTTTTACTTTTTAAATGTTGGCGGTACGTATCTCTTAACTTTTTTTTATCTATTAAAAGTAAGAAGAATGAAAGTTTGCACTAGAAAAAGCGGGAATTGGATTCTTTTTTTTGGACTTTTTAAATGTTGGCGGTCCGTATACCTTAACTTTTTTTATCTATTAAAAAATAAGAAGAATGAAAGTTTGCACTAGAAAAAACGGGAACACGAGATTAGAGAGAGAGTCTTTAATTGATTATTTGTTAAAAATGATATGGACAATTATATAACTCACTCATGACATATGTGCGTGTAGTATTTCATTTTCCTCGCAGTCGAAATGAAAAGTAGAGTGTTTAACTCGGGTGAAATTACCAATTTCACCCTCGAACTATTAGCGCTCTCAGCGCCAGAAATATCTCGGGTGCAATGGGTCACTTTCTACCCTTGGTTAACAATCTACTATTTCAAAATGCTACATATTATAATATATTAATGAAAAGCAGCTGACCTGACTTTCCACCCGTAGGAGTTCTCGACGGAGACGTAGAACCCCGGCTGCCGCAGCAGCAGGTGCCGCCGCACGCGCTGGAACCGCTCGCCCCGCAGCGGCAGGACCACGCCCGCCGGCTCCGCCGCGCTCGGCCGGCGGCCCGCCAGCACCAGCCGGCCGCGCGCGCCGTCCTCGCGCACCACGGACAGCACCAGCTCCAGCTCCTGCTCCTGGTGCGGCGGCAGCGTCTTGCTCACCACGCACGCGATCAGCTCGTGCTCCACGAGGAAGTCGCAGTGCAGCAGCCTGAGGAGTCGCCGGCAGCTGGCGCCGGGCGGGCGCAGCAGCAGGCAGCCGCCGCCCGTGAAGCTGTCCCGCAGCCACAGCTCCACGCACGCGTCGTCCTCCACATACTCGAGCCGGTACTCCGTCTTGCATATTTTCGGGTGTTTGTTTTCCGTTTCGACGAGCGTCGCGTTAGGTGGCAGCACCATGTTGGCCTCCGAAGTGTTCTCTTCCACCGATTTCGCCGCCCCTTCGTCGGTCGGTCGTCGGGGGCGGGGCGGCGCGGGGCGCGGGGCGAGGCGGTAGCCGTGCGGCCCGAGCGAGGAGTTGGGCTGGTACTGCTGGTGCCGCAGGTTGTACCAGGGGACCGGACCCAGCACCTGGAACGTACGTCACGAATCACCCGTTAGACATATACTAGTGTTCTCATAGACATTAAGTTGATTGACGATTAACATTGATGCAATCGATCTTGTAAATTACGAAATGCTAATAAATGCAAATAGAATATGATATCGGTAAGTCATTGTGGAGGATTGTTTTATGGGAGAAATTTATCCAACGACGAACATCTATTAGCAGAGTTAATGAGGCTGACGGTGTCACGTACTCGTACAGTGCTGCTATGCCAGAAATGTAAATGATTTATTGGTATCGGAAAAGGAAAGGTGTCAGCGCCGCACGCTACCGACCTCGCCATACAGCCGGCGCCGGGTGCCCTGCCCCGTGCAGAAGGACGAGCCGAAGGGCAGCGCGCAGGGCAGCTTGGTGTGCAGCAGCGGCCACAGGCTGCCCCACAGCGCGAGCTCACGCAGCCGGAAACTGCGGAACCTGTCCAGCTGTGCCGGCTGTTCTGGTAGTGCTGGCTGTGCCGGCTGTTCTGGTAGTGCTGGCTGTGCCGGCTGTTCTGGTAGTGCTGGCTGTGCCGGCTGTTCTGGTAGTGCTGGCTGTGCCGGCTGTTCTGGTAGTGCTGGCTGTGCCGGCTGTTCTGGTAGTGCTGGCTGTGCCGGCTGTTCTGGTAGTGCTGGCTGTGCCGGCTGTTCTGGTAGTGCTGGCTGTGCCGGCTGTTCTGGTAGTGCTGGCTGTGCCGGCTGTTCTGGTAGTGCTGGCTGTGCCGGCTGTTCTGGTAGTGCTGGCTGTGCCGGCTGTTCTGGTAGTGCTGGCTGTGCCGGCTGTTCTGGTAGTGCTGGCTGTGCCGGCTGTTCTGGTAGTGCTGGCTGTGCCGGCTGTTCTGGTAGTGCTGGCTGTGCCGGCTGTTCTGGTAGTGCTGGCTGTGCCGGCTGTTCTGGTAGTGCTGGCTGTGCCGGCTGTTCTGGTAGTGCTGGCTGTGCCGGCTGTTCTGGTAGTGCTGGCTGTGCCGGCTGTTCTGGTAGTGCTGGCTGTGCCGGCTGTTCTGGTAGCGCTGGCTGCACCGGCAGCTGCACAGGCTCCGCCATGGCCTCGTGCGTCCAGGCGGGCGCGAAGATGGCGAGCGAGCAGCCGTGCGCGTGGGCTATTTTCGCGGCCTGGAACGTTTTAATTACATGTTAGGGGCGTCGTTCTCTGAGTAGGTATTGAAGAATAGGTGTGTGAAAGTGACGTCGAGTTGGACTTGTGTGATGTGTGATGATTGATAATGCACAGAACTTTATGAAGGTACTTAATTGTGAAGGAAATTGATACTATGATATTTTCATGACTAGGTATTCCTTGTCTTGTCAGTTATCATTCAACATCAGAGACATAGACAATAACTTGAATTCTCTCCGTGTGATGTCGTTTTTCTTCAAAAACAATGGATGGATGTTAAAAACTTTGTATTCCTGTGTTGAACCCAAATCTCAACAACGGGTCAATATTTAATACAACAAGCAGAAAAAACAGAACACCTAAAAATTGGCAGCTCACAGTAGGCGCAGCGTTGGAAGGCCTCCAACAAGGTGGACCGACGACCTGGTTAAGATCGCGGGTAGAAATTGGATGAGGGCGGCGCAAGATCGATCGTTGTGGAGAACTTTGGGGGAGGCCTTTGTCCAGCAGTGGACGTCTATAGGCTGATATGATGATGATGATGATGAGGTACAGTAAAAAATTGGACAGCTGTATAAAGACAAACATGTAAACCGTACCTCCTGCGTGTTGAACTGCCCTCCGCCGAGGAAGTTCCGTCCCCACACGTCGAGGCCCACGAACACGTCGTGCGCGCGCGCGCCCGCCGCCGCGCGGCTGCTGAGCACGTCCGCCTCCTTCCACGAGTAGTTCGTGAAGATGCCGTCGCACGCCGCGAAGAACGCGCTAATAGAATACAAGAAGACTATTTGAAACGGATTCGACTATATAACTTCGTGTTGGACCTGTTGGCAAACCTAATCAATAAATAAAAGAGAACTGATAGAAACGCGACGAAAGAAAAAATTAGTCTCAGTTTATCAGCCCCGGCAGGATACCCGCACGATCTCAACATTCTCAAATCATTACATGCACGGCCTACTTCAAACCTCTTTGAAGACATACGATATATTACTGTCGCCAACCTGCAACACCAGAGGAGTAACAAGTGGTCAACGCACTTTCAGGTGAGAGTATGCTCTTTTTTTGGAGGTTTGAAGGTCGTATCAGTCCGGAAATATCAGAAGCGACAATTCATTCTACAATGCAGTCATGCAAGGCAGGAAATTTCTAGAAAACGCAGTTGTGGACTGCCAACTAAAGTGCAGAGCCAGAAGCAAGAAGGATGAAAGGATTGTTGCGTAGAATATAGCGCCGAAGAAAGGTTTCCTATTAAATAATATGACTACTCGTACTTCGACGTAGACGACGAACGCCGACCGCTTTACGTTTAGCCACTCACTAGTTGTTCTCGTTGAGGCCGTTCTGCCAGGCCAGCCGGCCGCGGTCGGTGACGCTGTCGTACCACAGCAGCACCGGGTCCGCCATCTCGCTGTGCATCAGCGAATGCAGGTGACGCACGAACTCTATTAGCACCGCCGGCTTAGAAATCTGGAATACGCGTTTTTAGTTCAGAGGCCATGCTACATCTTTCAGTCAGTCAAGTTAAAACCAAAAAACCGTGCATATAAAGTTTTCCCGAAGCGAAGCGTAATAGACGATAGGTTGGACTACAAATCCAACACTCTAGGCACTGACCTGGTTTTCCACGTTGAGCAGCCACCCGTCAAACTTCAGCGTCTTGGCGATGGCGACCAGGCTGCGCGCGAACTCCTTCCACAGCTCCGGGGCCGCCAGTAGCGCGTCCCACACGCCCGCGCCGGCGCCCCACTCAGTGATCACCGTGCCTGGGGACAGACACAACCACCCCACCGTCATAGGAATATTCATTTTGTTTTTTTGAAGATGATTCAGGTACGATTAACACACATACAATACGAAATCTTTATAAATTCTCATAGGATTCAACAACAAATGATTATCAATAGGGTTTTGGATTTGAAGTTTTTATCTCAATCTTTTTAATATTTTTCTTTATTTCATAATAATTTTGAAGTCATACATATAAATACTGTGTGTGGAAAAATTCCAGTTCAAATTCCTAATCATCCCTATTGTCAGTGAAAAGATAAAATTTAATAGTGAACTGATAATAATTGTTTGCCCCCACTAGCCAGGCCTACTGTTTTTTTGACATAATATACTTTGATAATCACCAATGACTTTAACGCCATGCGCATGCGCCACGTTGATCCAGCCCAGTGGCGGGATGGTGACGAAGTGGTGGCTGAAGTAACAGAAGATGTCCACAACCGCCCAGTTGTAGAATGAGTACGCCTCATAGTTGCCAGTGCCATCAATGTTGCTGGAATTGGTAAATAATTACAGCAGTAGAGATAGTGTCACTCTCAAGAATGTTTCCCAATTTGTATGGGATTTAAAATATTGGTACATAAAATTATCTTGCAGGCATTTTGGCTTGACTGTAAGCCCGTAAGACATCTTTATCAATCAATAAATCTGAAATCGTCGGGGATAATGCAATACCGCATAAGCAACAAGTGTAGATATGAAAATCGGGAAAACATTCTTGAGAATGGCACATCTTTAAACAGCAGGTATTTCTATACTATTGTAAAATTTAAAAAATGTAATCTTTGTACATTGAAGATATTTAGGAAAAAAAAGGTTATTTGGAGATCACTGAATAAAAAATACTTTAATTGGATTTTGTTACATGTTTGTAAATGGCTGAACTGATTTCCAAAATGTTTGGTGCACAGGTAGGATACTTTTTTCCTGACTGAAGAAGCAAAGATATTTAATGGGATTTATTCTTCATGAATTTGAATTATCATGTGGGATATTTGTTTTCGGAATTTATTACCAGAGTTATTGAATATTACTACTAGTGTTATATGATCTGTGATATTACTGTAACTACTAATCATAGCTTTTTTTTTCCTTATAGTAATGTGAAATGTCTACTCTTAGGAACCCTAAAACCAGTGAAACATAACGGATCAAGTACGTTTAAAGCATAGTTTCTTTTACCTATCATCGTGATAGCCGTTGGCCATGTCGTGGCACACCAATGTCTTTGGCAGAGTTTTCCTCCTATGCCGCCTGACATCCTCCTTGTCCACAGTAAAGTGGCAGAATGTCTCCGGATTTTCCAGCTGAATCTCGAAATCAGATCCGCCATGGTTTTGCCGCACAATATCAATGTTCTTTATCGCATACTCGCTGTGAGGCCGCAGCTCAGTGCACAAGGATCTCCATGCGGGGGGATCGTTCAGAAACTCCCTAACGTCGCTCAGTGAGTCCAGTGGCTTACATACTATACTGTCGTGTCTGTGCCGGCGCTCGGCTGCTCGTTGCTGACTGGGGGACCTGGAACGAGCCGACTCTAGCGAGGCCGAAGATTTGCCGCTCATTTTTTTATGTTATTCACTAAGAAGTGTATGCGCACTCGCTGTAACTGACGATTCTAATTTAATATAACTTATTAAATCACATATATTTATATGGCATTATCAAATTCATTAATTTATTAATACGTTCCAATTCCTTTGTGTTTATTTACATTTTCAAACTACACACCACACACGCATCGGAATTGTGATTGTGAATGTGACGTTTATCTTGACAGACTGCATCCCAAAGACTGAGAAGCGGCAACTGATAATTTACTCTATGCTGAGATCGAAAACGAATGAAATATGGACTATCCACTCGAAACAATCTCCAACACTGCAGACAAGTACATTTATACTACCTAAACTATAATACAATTTAATAGTCAATATGAAAAGTAGGCCAATGACTAAACGGAAATGATTCATTATGAAGGAAAAATCATAGTACAATATTATGATACTCTGAACTTTAGCATAGATTTGGAGACAGAAAGAATCTTTCATGTTTGCCTTTATCACATTTTTTTCCATCATTACTTGAATATGAAAGGTTTCTGTACTGAGACTTCAAAGCACAATACAAAGCCTAAGTAACTGTTGTCACAACTGGACCACAGGTGCAGTGAATGTTTCTCTTTCTTAACGTAAAATCGTTTTCACTTTCGCTAGGAATTCACCTGTTCATCCTACTGCTTGTGCGCGTCAGCAATCACAAGAGGTATTCAATGAGTATTCGCGAGGATTGAAGAAGCAAAGAGCTTCCACCACAACGCCCGATGCCTGACGGTGCTTCGTAGGCCAAGTGGTTGGCCGATAGAATCGGCCGTCTGCTGGTCAAGCCATCATCCATCACGTTGTTGATATAACCGTCAGAGGAATAGCAGGCGAACTCTATTATCTGGTCATTTATCATGGAATTTCCTAAAATAACACGCGAATCTATCAACAGTGTACTTAATAAACAAAAGTGACCTTTTTACTTGATTGGAATTAAAATTATATTTAAGCATAGCTGGGAATTAACTCGTTAATCCGTTAATTAACGAAGTTAACATTTTGATTAACGGATTAACTTTTAAGTGAACATTTAAAAATGTTAACGGACACGTTAACTTCCGTTAATATGCAGAAGTCCGTTAATCGTTAATCCAATGCCTACTATTTACCGCACGGCACCGCGGCGCGGCGCGAAAAACAGGTTCAGACAAGTGCCGGGCGGCGCGTGGCAGAGAATGAAACAAAAACAAAACTAGATATATTTTGCCGGCGCGTGCGAGTGAGAAAACTGCGAAGAGATTTGTTTCGTTTGATCATTTCATTACTTAGCGCCGGTGCTTAGTTAGAGTGACGAGTGTTTTGTTTGTTGTTATTATAAATTACTTGCGTGTTGATAAAGAAGAGTGCAGTGTAATTTAGTTAGATAGAAAAAGTGTACTGTGCAGTGTAGTAATTAAAACCATATCATGGAAGACGTGGATCGGATTCCAGCGGTCCTGGTGAGAATCCATGGCCACATTTGATTGAGTATGCTGAATTTGTATCCAGATCGGGCCAGCAAATACTTTTTGCGTGTAAGCGTTTGACGACACGGTTGGCTCAGTTTGTAAGCGCTTGCCTACTGAGACGGTGGTCCCGGGTTCTAATCCCGGCCAGGGCAAATATTTGTGTGTTCTATGTATTTAAGTATATATTTATATATATAAGTATGTATATCGTCGTCTGGTACCCATAACACAAGCCTTCTTGAGCTTAATTTGGGACTAGATCGATTTGTGTGAGGTTGTCTGATATTTATTATTATTTATTATTATTAAGCGTCGTACGTACCTAAGTTCACTAACTTTAACGTTTAACGAAGCTAACTTTTTTGTAGCGGATTAACGATTAACGAAGTTAACTATTTGATTAACGGTGCCCAGCTATGTATTTAAGTATACCTACTAGTGGCTCTGTGAGTTTTAGACCTCGCGAGTTTGTTTAGAAATTGCTGAAATTTGTTTTATTATTTCTTGCACTGATAAAGAATCATCAATGGTTTTGCTTTCCTTAGAGATACGGAAATTTGTCACTATTTAATTGAATATTTTGTAATGTATTGTGGCTTTGGTGCTCTCACTAGATAGCAAAGTAACTCCGGAAACAATGTTCTAGTTTACTAGATAACAAAATAGATAAGACAGCAAACCATTAGCTGTAAATTATTTTATATATTTTTCTAGAGTTTTACTGTGGTTAAAATAATTATCATTTTGTAATAAACATAATTTTCGTGGTCCGAATAACTAAGTTAAAGGTTTAAAAATGTGAAACAACTTACTAAATATAATATTAAAAGGAACCTACCAGATCTTATCAGGTTGGCAATCTTGGCTTGAAAGCAATTTTAGTACCTAAATAGAAGTAGTTGAACAGCACGATACCTCCCTCCTCAAATACCTCTTTGAATAATTCAACCCAAAATTTGGAACATACACCTGCAGTGTTGCCATGTCTCATTTACAAACACTGCCAAACTAGACAAATTTTAAAGTATTTTTTCCCTTTGATTTTTCCACTCTAGTACATTTTTTTCTGTCATTTATATAGTTACTAACTCTAGTATAAAGACATAAATTATGAAAGTTTGTAAAATTCTATACTCTATTGCCCAAAAAACACTGCTAAACGATGTTATAATGTCGCCAAAAAAAGCATCACTTAGTACCACAGATTACAACATAAACAGCTGCACACAATTTGCAATTAAAAAAAAAGCTTATTGTACCGTCAAATGCTCCAACATTGCCCTCCAGGGTATCTTTGCCCAAAAAGCAACACGTAGACATTTTCATTCGTGGGGTAATCATTTACAGATTTATGGTAACACCGCTATTTTTAGTAGAAAATGGGTTATATAGGGTGGCCACACTGCGCGTCGCATTTACTCGTAGCCTTACTCAGTAGCTTGTCAGAAATCGTCGAATGAGGGTGTGTTTTTTGCGGGCCAATTCCGGCGGACAATTGAACGCGTATCGTACGAAATGACAAATACAAATGTAATTAAGAGCATCTACTTATAAACAAATATGAACTGTAGATTATTTTTACTTTATCTCTAATAGCAATATCTTAATTTAAACGGAAATTCTGAAACCGGGCAATGTTACCCTACAAAGTTCAGGCTGGCTTAAGCCAACATTGCCCACCTTCGAAAACGACTTAGGGTTGTCACTTCCGAGTTTTTTAACTGCGCAAGGAAATAAGTGTAATGTTTTTATGGACAAATTACCTAATGCTTGTGTTATTTCAATCATTGTATTACTTCACAATGTGCATGTGCATGATTAAGCACACATTTGGCAAAGTTATATATTATACGTGTAATTTTAAGTACGCAAAACCTGAAAATAGGTTGTTCAGAAGGACGAGTATAATCGACTCCATCACTATTTACAGTTTTTTTTTTTTTTCATTTTATCCATAATTATTTATTGCCGCTTCTATCATTTACCGCGCTCAGCAATCGAGCGAGATATTCGATTAGGTAAACGAACTAAAGCATAATGTCATTTACTTTATCACAACAAATAGGTGTAACGTCATGCATTGTCGTCATCTTATTTACCAGTTCACTAAAGTTGCACGGAACGTTTTAAATTCTGTTCTTCTTGAATAACGGTAGGTTTTTTTGTGCGTTACGGGTTCGTGCGGTGCGCATACGCGTGCATAATTGCAATGGCGTTTCGTTAATGTGCAATATTGTGAAATGGTCCGCATGTTAGCAAGGTGTAATGCCAATGTAAATGGCTTGGACCAAATAATGAGGCAGAACTCCGACAGAAAATCGAAGCTGCCTTTCAAACAGTGGAAATGACCATGAAGTGCTTCAATCGCTAACTAATAATTTAAGGAAACGTGCTCTGTTGTGTATTCGTCAAGGAAGTGGACATTTCGAATCATTATTATCGCTCCGCGAAAATCAGGACTTGTAAGTAATTTGTAAAATAAGTTGATTATTCCAATTATTGTAAATACTGTGATTCAAATTTTTAAACACGCCGACAAATGTTTAGTACACATTTTTAGCTCAGCCTTAATTTCCACCCTGGATAATTATTATCAAATTGCACGCGTAACTTCAGCGTATTTAATACAGAAACTTTGTTTCATACTAGCTGCTCAAATGTGGTTGAACATATCGCCAGTCCAAAACTTGGAAAAGTGTCCTTTAGTTGCAGTAGTTCGGTTGTATAGTCCGGGGTCGAACTAATGCAACACTTTTAGTCTCATTAGTTCGGTTGTGACGTCAAACCGAGCTGTTGGGAATCTTTGGTTGCAGTAGTTCGGTTGAGTTGTCCGGGACCGAGCTACTGCAACACTTTTAGTCTCTTAAGTTCGGCTATGACGTCTAACCGAACTGTTGGGAAATGTAACGACTCAAAAGTACGGTTAAGGATGAGGGTAAATAAAAATACATTATTTTCATGACAAAGTTTAATAAAATAATTGTAGATTTTCTTCATCTCATAAAAAACAACAATAATACTAGCTTGTCTAGTAGGCATACTTGCACACCGTTTCCATGAATTTTTGCCAGAATTCCGCAAACCTAGGTTGAGGAGTATTTAGCAGCAGTTTGCGGAGGTTTGTTTTCTCTATACTGTTGCAAACAGTGCATTTTCCAATATTATCTGGAGAGAATGAGATCACAGGTTATCGTTTGTTTTTACCATTTTGTCCATCTGATTTATTTAAGTCCACAAGGTTACTTAATACATAAGAATAATAAATATACTTATAAAATACTCACTAACCCTGAATCATCACCGTCGATGTGTATTTTGACCATATATTAATTATTTGGTCCCAACAATTATCGATTTTCGAAGGTTCGATTTTTTTAAATAAAAAACGCAACATGAGTTCGTGTGCATTCATTTCACATAAACATAAATTAAACCTTTTGTTTTCTGAAAATATATATTAATATTAGTTTAGACAATCTAGTCTGGGCATGCATATTTAGTCGGAGTTATATCATTTTAAATATACAACAAATAGTTGTATAGTTATAATCAAAGGTATGTCTTTCATTATAATAATAATTAAATAAGTGGGATGATAATCATGAGATGAAATATAATACTAAATACTTGTAAAGACACGCATGAAATAAGATACAGTAATTGTTGTTACACATCTGGTTAATATGAACTAAATATTCAAGAACTAAAAATCATGACTACACTGTACCTTTAAGTTCATTCTTAGCCTTATATATTACCGAATAGAAGCGATTTTCAGTTCTAGATAATAACATTATTGACAGGTATTTATCCGCTTTAAAGGATTAATATTTCTTATGCAATAGTTATTTAAAATGTAAATATTGAAAGAAATGCACGTAAACTCCTAATCGAAGTGTCAATGTAATTGACAAGTAATGAATAAGACCCTAATTAGTCTTTGGACTCGAGAGGTGGCATGATGATTTACAAGTGGCCAGTACTTTCTTAATATACCGTGTACTAGGAGGCTATAGAGGTTTTATGTACGAGACTTTTCGCCAGTAATGACAAAAAGACTCTTAAAAGAAAAGTAATAAGTAAGCCCCACAGTAAATCTCATACGCGTCAAGAAATTTATACATAAAAATATAACTTATTATAAAATTAATATAATATGTATACTTACTTAATACATATTAGGCTCCGTAACATCACATCACTACCCGAACGGTAATAACCGTACTTTTGAGTCGTTACATTTCCCAACAGTTCGGTTAGACGTCATAGCCGAACTTAAGAGACTAAAAGTGTTGCAGTAGCTCGGTCCCGGACAACTCAACCGAACTACTGCAACCAAAGATTCCCAACAGCTCGGTTTGACGTCACAACCGAACTAATGAGACTAAAAGTGTTGCATTAGTTCGACCCCGGACTATACAACCGAACTACTGCAACTAAAGGAAAAGTGTGATGGAAAAATTTGAATCACTTTAACCTAAGCTTGTTGTTTTCAATATTCAAACTTAGGTACCTATTTGTACTCTCGCGTAGCCAACCGCAGGTGGTTTTTAAGGCGGCATAGAGCTAAGAAACTATTAGAATTGTTAGGAAAACAAAAACTGCTCATATCTTCTAGAATTTTCATTTTTTTTTTAATTTTCTTTGGTATCAGCTTTATTCGTCCCATTCGCTTTTCGTTCAATTCTTATTTCGTCTCATTCTGCATTCGTAACTCAATCTTGTTTCGTCGTGTTCGCTATCTGTCCCTATCTTTGTAAGTCCAAATCAGTAACTTGTCTCATTCTTATTAAGTCTTATTCGTTGTTCGTCGCCGTCTTCCTTGGACTCATTCTTCATCCTTCCTTTTACTTTTCTTGTAATTAAAATCAGTTGGGGTCTATGAGGATTTGCGTACTTAGAGTTACACGTTCTGTAACGTGACAGTAAATTGTTGTGGTATAATACGAGGGATCCGAAAGATTTTAATCAAATAAATACCTTAAATAGTGTTTTATTATGATAAACCACTCATGCTACGAGTAGACACAAACAGATACCTTCAATAAAAAAACCATGCTCAGTGAGAATACATAAAACGTTTCACCATTTGACTCTAAAGTGACAACCCTAGCAGTTTGAAATTTGCTTTTTGCACTTTATTTTATTTTGATTTTATTGATTTGGAACATCAACAGCATTACTATACACTTAAATTAAATAAATTAAAACAAAAGAAAGCTAGCAACCACCCCATGTGTGTGTGTGTGTGTGTGTGTGTGTGTGTGTGTGTGTGTGTGTGTGTGTGTGTGTGTGTGTGTGTGTGTGTGTGTGTGTGTGTGTGTGTGTGTGTGTGTGTGTGTGTGTGTGTGTGTGTGTGTGTGCGTCTGTATGTGCAATATATAAGCATGTCTATCGTACGCAACTCCACGCTACCACATCATCAATCAACCTTGCAAAATGAGTTTTCGAATACGGTTTTTCCAGACTTTGTATTGAAACAACCTAAAATGGCCATGTAACATTGCTCACCCGATTTCCGACTAAATTTAAACGAATAATGAGAGGATGTTTGATGCTATTGCTAAAATTTCCCGAATTCTTGTTGTAGTTTTTTTTTTTCGTTATTTTAAGAGCTATTATAATTCTGTGCCAAATCGACGTGGACAATGTTGGACCAAACCCCGGGTAACTTGGCCCGCCTCTAAAATCGACCGAAATCTTGATTTAAAATGTATTTAATAATTATTTTTGCAATGAGTACACGCCCGTGATCATACTTGTTACGATGGACTACGAAAACACTAGCATCAGCATAGAAAAAAATTGAAAAATTCATCGTTTTCCAAAAAAAGCGGGCAATGTTGGAGCATTTGACGGTACTAAGGCATTGCTGCCAACTTAACAAAAAAGTTTTATCTTCAGTGCATGGATGTTTAGTATAGTGAACGTATACCTTTATGTATAAGTTCATATTTTTTTGACAGATGTTTAGTATAGTGAACGTATTCCTATATAGTTCATATATTTTTGACAGATGGACGTCAATAAAAAAAAATAACAAAAAAAAGAACCGACTTCAGTGAAACTAACCCGTTCAAGTACAGATTACATTTGACTCACCTTTTATGGAACCAACCTTAAGATGTCTATTCATGAACTTAAAAAGAATTTTTCAAATCGACTCATAAATGACGGAGTTATGAGGTAACAAACATTAAAAAAAAAAACATACAACCGAACTGAGAACCCCCTCCTTTTTTTGTAGTCGGTTAAAAAAAAAGTTTATCAGACTATTTTTTTTTTTAATTTTGTTGATTTCGAGCGGGAACATGTAATTATTTTCTTTGTTGTTTATTTGCATTTTATTTATGAGTGAGTTGCCTTTATATGATTCGTTAAAACACGCGCGTTTTCTACAGTAGGTACATTATCACACTTGTATTTTTTTATTTACAGTCGCTTTTTTATATAATGTCGATGATGAATCTTTACGTACATTAAGTGTTATTGTATTTGCGTCACTCTTCTAGATGCGTGTCATCCTGGTATAGTACAAATTTTGTAAGCTAAGCTCATCCACTTACCTGCATTCACAATGGCATTGTGTCTAATACAATCCTATCTGCTTTTGTTCTCGTAAGCGCCAACCAGTTACTTACAAAAAAAGGTTAGAACTACATTGCGTGGATATTGAATTTTCAACCTTATTCCTTATTGAATAGGTTTCAAATGGTTGATGATGAGAGTTCATAATCCTTTTTCTAGGAGAGAACGTTCTTGTTGAGACGGGCGGTTGTTAAATTCCAAAAAAGTTATGATCACCATTATTCTGTTAATGTATTTTGTAGTCTAATATCCAACGAAATAGAGTCGATAATCTATATTAACCTTCGAAGGTGGTTACAATCTGCTTTTACTACGAGCTCGTTATCTTAATTTGTGGTTTACCACTCAATGGTATTCAGTTCTTAAGTGGATTAGCTTAGCTTAGAAAATTTGTACTAAAACGTGCAATACCGGATTAGTCGATTTCGCGTATGAGAATTTCAAGCAAACCGCACAGTGGTCACTAATACAAGTATCTAGCGGATATACCCCGGTACTATCCCAAGGTAAATCGGTGTACGCATGGTCTAAACAGGATTTTGAGTCGCCCTGAATTCTTGTCGGAAATTTTACCATAGAAATTAAGTTAAATCTGCTTAATAGTTGCTGTAAATCGCGTTTTTATTTAGTATGCTTCATAAAATCAATATTATATAATATAATTAAAATATAATTAATCATAAATTATTATTACTGTCTTTTTTTAAGGGTTTTATGTTATAATTATTATTACTGTTAGTGAGGAATAAAGGCTATTTTATTTTATTTTATTTTTTATTTTATTTTATTTATGTTGAATGGCGTGAAATAAAATAAATCATGAATTCGTCATTCTGATTACCGCTAATGCGTTGAATTAATGAGTTTGTTAGAGGTCGAATTAAAATTGGTCGTTATATTTGAATGACTGCTATTTTGATTTAGATTGAATGTTTGAAATTGGCATTGTTTGTAGGTTGTTTCCATCATCAAGATTCGCATTTCCAACAAATATGGACGAGTTGGCAATTGAGACAAGGGGCCCCCCCTTTGCCCCCATTGCCAACTCGTCCGTACTCCCATCTCATCCACATTGCCAACTCGTCCACACAACCAACACGTTCACATTGCCAACTCGTCCAAATTCCTAACTTGTCCATATGCCCAACTCGTCCATACACCCAACTCGTCCACAATGCCAACTCGTCCACATTCCCAACTTGTCCATATTCCCAACTCGTCTTCATTGTCAAATCGTCCATATTCCCAACTTTGCATTTTGTAGGGACAAAAATGTATTTCTGCAATTTTTCACTGAACGTTTAGTCATTTTTGAGATCCGTCACGTGTCATGGTCGAAACGAGACTGTTCGCCCAACTAATGCGATTTGTGATTTTGCATTACTTGGGACGTGGCCATTTTTTCCGTCTGATTGTGTGTCCATATAATTATTACGTCAATGGAGACTATATTTTTGATTCTCATTGACAAAAACCGGCCAAGAGCATGTCGGGCCACGCTCAGTGTAGGGTTCCGTAGTTGCTCGCCCTTCACAATAAACTGCTGTTTTAAGCCCGAGGTTTAAGTTAAGAAAGATTTTAAACTCTATAAGAAGGTCGTAAACGCCCTAGAAACTGTAATCACTTATTACCTTCTGTAAATCAACTTACGTCATTTGAAAGAAAAAATATGAAATTTGGCGATAACTCAAAAACGGCTTGACCGATTTTGTTCAATATAGTTTTCATTGAAAGTACTTATAAGGTTTCATTTACATGAATTTTTCCGTTTTTTTTTGACCCGTGGTTGAAAGTTAGAGGGGGGGGACACTATGTTTTTTGTTTTTGGAGCGAATATTTACAAAACTGCTGACTTTATCAAAAAATAATGTTAGAAGACCCCCATTATTTTTACAAGACCTATCCAATGACACCCCACACACCAGTGTTGAAAAGAAAAAAAAATTCACCCCCACTTTAGGTGTTCGAGAGGTACCCGAAAAATATCAAATTTTTGAATTTTTATTTTACCGTTCTGTCGGCGTTATACATACACATACTTATACCAAATTTCAGCTTTCTAGTACTAATGATCACGGAGCTAAGCCGCGGACGGACAGACGGACAGACGGACATGGCGAAACTATAAGGGTTCCTAGTTGACTACGGAACCCTAAAAATAGCTGTTATTTCTGCAATTTTTCACTGAACGTTTAGTCATTTTTGAGATCCGTCACGTGTCATGGTCTAAACGAGACTGTTCGCCCAACCCAACTAATGCGATTTGTGATTTTGCATTACTTGGGAGGTTGCCATTTTTTCCGTCTGATTGTGTGTCGATATAATTATTACGTCAATGGAGACTATTATCTTTGATTCTCATTGTTGTCAAAAACAACGATTTAGATTCTGCCAAAAAAGTAGGAAACTGTGCCATATGGCTACACTGTCAATATCACCCACAACACAAACAAATCCTCAAGGCCTGACCTATATACCTTGCTCTTTCTCTTTCCTCTCATCCTCACCTCTCCTCTCCTGTCACTGTCATTCAGATTATTTTCTTTTCCTTCTCTGCTCATCCTTATTTCCTTTGTATTCCGCATTTCCCATGTAAACAAAATCATTATATTATGTGGGGTAAACTATTGTTAAGTGGGAGCAGCTTATATGTTATTAGATAAGTGTCGGCGGATAAGTAACCTCTAAAAGGTAAGATTTATATGCAACATTGTATCTTGAACTATGCTTCGATCACTTATTCAAATATTTATTCGACGGTCTTATCTTTCCAGCACGCAAGGGATTTATTGAGTAATGTGACTCGCACAACGCTACGCTAAACTCGAGGCCTTTCCAGAACGAATGTCTTGATAAACATAGTTTGTGACATTCTAACACGAAGTCTGAAGATAGAACTTCCATTTTTATGAGGCAAAATTTGTGCAAATCTCTCCTGTTGCCTATAAAATATTTTATTATATATCTATCTGTTATGAAGTGCATTGAGAAATGTTTATTGTAGTTTCAGTGATCTTGAAATATTTTTAAATTCATATTCGAAATATTTAGATATGTAAAGCTAAACAAGTATTTCTAATAAATGTTGAAGTTGCAAATAAATATTAACTATTAGAATAAAGGGATCAAAGAGTTTTTTTTATGTGACTGGATGTTTTAGACTTAAATTTAATTCTTGATATGTTGACATTGGAAAAGAAAAAATAAGCATAATGCATACCTACCAGCCAGAAGTATTTATGTTTGTAAACTTTTTGAAAAAATCTTAGAATGACACTGACAAACATTAACATTTGTAGTGATAATATAACCTGCTTTTTATACTTTAATGGCATTTTTACTACTGATTAAAAAGTGAATCCTGTTGTAATCTGAAAGATGCCGAAATGGTGCCATTTTCGAAGGTACTTTGTACAATGGCGAAGCTGTGAATTCCTCAGTAAGAGTGTTTTGGCGGTGCTCTCTCTTGCTGTAACAATAAAATTCTTTACCATTTATGGATACTACAATTATCCACATATACCTAGCCATGCCGTAGACACAGCATTGTACAAGGAAGCGATTCCTGTTGTAAGGAACAAAGATGTACTTGATTGCACGTATGACCATATATTAAAAAGTACGCACACCATTCACACTTGGGAAGTTCTTAAGAACTATGATGATTTTGATGCCAAAGGAATTGTAAATGGCAGCTTCTCACCACCCCACTGCAACCCTCTCTTCAGTGTGGCGTTGTTGGTCACATACAGGAACAGACAAAAGCAGATGGATATTTTCTTACCCTACATACATAATTTTTTGAGAAAACAAAATATTCATTATAAGTAAGTTTTTTACTTTTTACTATGGGCATGATGAGCTTTTATGGTTCAATAATTTTAGCATAGGTTGCATTTTGCGAAACTCCGCCACACTTGGAGGCTTAAAGCATGTGATAAAACTAAAACTTTATATTACTTTATGTTCGTATTGTTATCATTTATATTTTTTTATACACTGAAATAGATCAGAACTGTAAATAATATGTTAACCATTTATTAAGTATATATTATATCGGAAAAACCCCTGGTTAAAAAATTAAATGTTGTTAATTACAGCCTGGGCGAGTAATTTCAAATTTCCCTTAATTTATTTGTTGAAGTAAAATTTCGTCTTACTTTCAGAATATACCTAATCGAGCAACAAGATGAGAAACCATGGAACAAGGGTCTTCTATACAACATCGGTGCGCGACAGGCCATGGCAGACAAGTTCCCCTGCCTCATCCTCCATGACGTGGACCTGCTGCCCCTGGACGACAGCAACCTGTACGTCTGCACGCAGGAGCCTCGCCACCTCAGCGCCAGCATCGACAAGTTCAGATTCGTGCTGCCCTACGATTGGCTGATCGGAGGGGTGCTGGCGATACCGGCGCACCAGTATAAACAAGTTAACGGGTTTTCGAACAGATTTTTGAATTGGGGAGGAGAGGACGATGACTTCTATATGAGACTGACGGAGCATGGCATGACAGTAACCAGGTAAGTTATTTTCTTAGGCCTTAGTCGTGAAAAGGGCTCGCCAGCTCCGTGTATACCTACTCACCCGGCGAGCCCTTCGCCCCTGGCGTCTGCAGTAATGTACTATTTCTGTTTCCCCAGGTTCCACTGGTCGATGTCTCGCTACACGATGGTGCTGCACTCTCGAGCGCCGCGCAACCCGGCGCGCTTCAAGCAGATGTCGGCCAACCGGCGCGAGTCCGCCGCCGCGCGCGCCGCCGACGGGCTCGCCGGCGCCGCCGCCGCCACGCTGCGCGTGCTGCCGCATCGGCTGTTCACGCTTATTGCTGTCACCACCTAGACCGAGGGACAGGTATCTACCGAGGGCCCGGGCCGCCGACCCGCCCATATAGATTGTCTCGCATCGTACGAAATCTACGAATGTTTACTTTTTGAGAGCCGCAAGCAAAAATCGTTGGTGCGTGGTTCGTTGTTTTGCTCGCACGCGGTCAAACGCGGCTTTAGCTACTGTTAGCTCGGTTACCAAATGTTATTGTGCCCTAAATATGTCTTCCCACTATGTTATTACGAAGGTACACATTTAAGGGAATGCGTCTATTGTAGGATTGCACCGAGGACACTAAACGATTCGATGCCAACAACGGTCATCCCGTAGAAAAACGAGAAATTCCTAATACTAAAGCACTTTCACGCACGTAAAATTGTTAGCTAAGTAGAATTGTAGACCTACTGCCCGTCTAGCACAACTACGCTTCGCGACTCTTGTCGCGCGACATAATATCGCCCGTCACTCTCTCACATTACAGCGAATAAAGAGATAGGAAATATATCTCGCGCGAGAAAGAGTCGCGTGTCACAGTTGTGTTAGAGATGAGCGTAACCGAAGCTTGTTTAAGAAATACATGATCTAGTCGTTATTTTTTAAGATCGTTGTCTCAAATAGTTCCTAAAGCACCCGTTCGTGACCTATTTAGTAAATAAACAATTTCAATAGTCAATATATTCTTGGGCCAAGATTATTTTTATACAACAGTTATCTTCAATGTATTATTTACAAAAGTTTGTTAACTCAAATTAGACATGTGGTACGTTTTCCATAATCATTTATATCAATAAATTACTCATACGTTTGATTAAAATAATGAGCAAGTATTGTAAATTGTAAAGCAGACACAAGAACATACCTACAACATTATTATCAGGGTTCGGAAATTCGGATCGATATTTACCTAAACTTTGGCGGCGGCTTTGTTATTCGGTCGTAGGTATAGGCGGCTTTGTTTGACGTATGAGTGAGATAGCAATAGGATTTTGTCAACTTTAGGTAAATATCGATCCGAATTTCCGAACCCTGATTATTATAGTACAATATGCAGAATGGTTTTTCTTCCTTTCTAATTGTAAGTGTTCAGAAAGCTTCATATTTACAGTGAAAAAACCTAGTTGTATAAAAAGCAAATTAGTCTTCTTGTCTTCCGATGAATAACTTATTTTGTTGACGACATTTTGATGCATTTTGTATTGCGTATATTTGCGGCGAGTGTTCCAATAAGGCGTTATTAAAAAAAAACATTAGCTTCATGATATTATTACTATTATTAGTAAAAGTAAAACGTACATAGTTGTCGGTATATTGCAGCTACTTTAAGGGGTTCCATTATCACTATGATTTGTCTATCCATATAAAACGATACACCATAGTAATTAGGTACGGCCATCTATCGACAGAGCCATTTCTATTTAGGTTTTTTTAGTTCATATCTTATGATTATGAACCTTATACCCTTCTGATTCAGGTCATGCCAGCGCTTTTGTAGGTTGTGTTGTGTAGTTGTATAAAGAAAATCTTCCGTATCTAGGTATTGATAGTGAAAGTATAGTAAACGATCGCAGCGTATACTTTGGTAAAAAAATAACTTAGGAGTGAACTGGTCGCCGTTGGCTAAATTATTGTGACATTAGTATCACGACTACATTCGCTACCTTAGGTCACACTCGTACTAATTACAAGTTGTTTGCTATTGAAATTTAAACCACATAGAGTCGTGCACTAATGTCCTAATTGCAACTATTTTTCCGAAAAGTTAGTACGATAGTGCTCTAAGGTAGATAGTTTGATAGACATCCGTCTATGCGGCGCTGCAGTCGACAATTGGTATTGCTTAATAGTGTGAATGATCGTGATGATTATATCATTGGGGTGTTATAATTACATATCTACACCACTACCGTCCATATAATAAACTAGTATTAGTTATATGTATTTTATAAATTATGCGGTTCAAGGTACAACAAGAGTACCTATTATGTATATGTAAAATACTTCCTGTCTTCCACAGACTACTTACAAGCTGTCTTCTTATTAGCAACTAACAAATTTAAAGTAAGAATTTAAACCCTCCATATCATTCGCCTTATTAATTAACTTGGCAAAGAGTGATATAAACGTACATAATGTGTCACTCTTGTCTCTTATGTAATACTCAAGTGAGGTAAAATGTACAAAAAACAAACTCAGCGGTGAATAGAAACTCGTTAAAATATTTACGTCGTAAGTGTGATATTCTGCCCGCTCACTTCCTGGCTAAGGCAAGATGTAAAACTTTAGACAAACCACGGGCGGTAATTCTTAAAGCTCTCACCTTCGGTTTGGACTCTGCGATCTGGGACGTTCATGAATTCACTGCTCCAGGTATGTAATGTAACGTACTATGTATTTCCACTTTATAGATGTGATTCACATGGTAGGATCTACTGCCTTTATCCAGAACTGTTTTGACGACAACCGCTTTACAAATGCATTTGTATTAAAATACTCTTTTTTAAATGATATTCTGCACTATCTACCTTAACTTTATGATATGATACCATAGATTTGCAAGGAGTGTTATAAAAAATCTAACTTGGACTAACTAACATTTTAAGAATTCTAAATAAGATGGGATGCTTGTGATGGGAAAGATAAGCAATTAGACATAGGTTTCCTTTTGACTGTAGACTATAGGAGAAGTGGCGCCGTAAGGGCACTCCACACAGTCGAGGGCGTTGAAGGGGCGGGGGCGACCCGCGGCCGGCGTCGCCACTTCAGGGTATATTTCAATTATTACGATGATGTAGGATCTGATATAGGATTAATATGGTTACGTAAAACTGAATATTAGGAAATAAGTACATTTATGTATTTAAATACTCGGTTGTTTATTTTTGGTGGTTTGTAAAACCGATTTAGTCTATGTTTATGCTAAATTTCCCCAGGACTTGTTAGTTTGAAACGGTTGATTGATTACCAACTCGTTAATAACTGACTTTCAAATGGTCGACATGATAACCCTTATAAACTTGAAAGCGTAGTGAATAGTCTTAGTCACTTAAAACATTTTGTTTGTTGCCAAATGAATTAATATTTTAATGTATTTACACTGTAAATTAGTAATAAACGTTCAGATTGTTATAAAATAATGCTATGCATAATTGCATATCACACGCGGTGCCTCATATGATGTGCGTATCATGTAGAAATATAAGGCTGCAAAACACTCAGTGTTCACAAGTTAGTTGCTTTGATTGTTAAATGTTTACGCATTATTGTTTAAATATAAATGCGTTGTGAAGTAAGTATTTAAGTGAGGGTTCGGTAAGGAACAGGGTTGCAAAATTCCGTTGTGTTGATGATACCTAATGTTTTAATTGCATTTAATTGACTTAAGAGGAAATATCACGACTGTATCAAGTACCTGTAGACTGTACCTGGTAACTATGGCATCGCATATACAAATGAGGGTAATATTTTACGTAACCAGCTTAATGAAATCGAGATTTCGTTCTCGACTGTTTCCTATCCTCCTTAACCAATTGTAACGAAATTTTGTAAACTGAATGAGAAGGACAGTTTCTGTGTCGGACCGTTTCGATTTTTTCGCTTAATATTATAAAATTTGTGTACTCGGCGTCTGTTTGGAGCGAAATTTTGACCAAACCAAACAGCCAGTACACAAATTGTATGATAATAAGCGCAGAAATCGAAAAGGTCAGACAGAAAAATTCTTTCCCATACAGTTGCCAAAATTACGTTATACGATTGATTAAGGTTTGGAGGAGGAACAGTCGAGAAGGAAACGTTGTTAGTGATATATCCTCTTAAGATATGTTTTAGTGATTAGATTTCGTTGACCTATAAAGGCAACCTAATGTTACGTTATTTTAATTTACATTACATGTGAGCCCCAGAGCTGAAAATAAAATATACAAAACAGCCTATTAAAGATAAAGTTGCACTTTTCTGTGATATCTATAGGTAATATGGACTGCTAAAGTGGTCAATTAAATTCTTAAACAATTATCAGGGCACATTTCTATTTTGTAGTATTTTGCAATATTATGGAATTCAAATGGAATATTGTAGTTGATTGAATAAAGTCACTATATTAGACAAATTGAGTTTTATTCATCATAACATAACACACCTACAACTTAAACATCGCTCAGGGAGCGGAGCAAGTCGGGAGGAGAGGTGCGGTGTGGGGATACCGGCGTGTGACAGTATCTCTGTTATCATTAATGTCAGCGTTAGACAACGGTTATTGTATCACAGTAAAACCAGTTATAACCGGTGATTAGTTAAAATAGCCAGTTTTGCATTCTTTAGTCTGCGTTTCGGGCAGCCTCTTTCTCTCCGGTCCCCTTTCATTTCGTGGAGCGATGCCTAGTTCCGCGATGTATGACATAACGTAGATGTATGACACAAAATCATAACGTAGTTATATCAAATTATCTTTATTTTTAAGCAGTTTTCTTATTCGTTAACGTCATCAATCATTCGCTAAAGTAGAGCGGTATTAGAGTCTGTCCGGCGAGAGGTGCCACAAGGATTTAAATTATTATACATATGTATTAAGCTAATATTTTTTATTTACCAAATAAGTTGACACATTATAAAGGACTTGTTTACACGGCCTCTACTCACTGATTACATACACCGCAGATTACATATTACAAAAGGATCCCTATCCATCGGCACTAGGCACTAGTAGTGGTCAGGGCCAAGCGCTCGGCCGGGCCGGCCCTCGGCAGCATGCGCCCCCAGCGGCGGCCGCGCGCGAGCTCCACCGGCAGGCGCGCGGCCACTAGTAGTGGTCAGGGCCAGGCGCTCGGCCGGGCCGGCCCTCGGCAGCATGCGCCCCCAGCGGCGGCCGCGCGCGAGCTCCACCGGCAGGCGCGCGGCCACTAGTAGTGGTCAGGGCCAGGCGCTCGGCCGGGCCGGCCCTCGGCAGCATGCGCCCCCAGCGGCGGCCGCGCGCGAGCTCCACCGGCAGGCGCGCGGCCACTAGTAGTGGTCAGGGCCAGGCGCTCGGCCGGGCCGGCCCTCGGCAGCATGCGCCCCCAGCGGCGGCCGCGCGCGAGCTCCACCGGCAGGCGCGCGGCCACTAGTAGTGGTCAGGGCCAGGCGCTCGGCCGGGCCGGCCCTCGGCAGCATGCGCCCCCAGCGGCGGCCGCGCGCGAGCTCCACCGGCAGGCGCGCGGCCACTAGTAGTGGTCAGGGCCAGGCGCTCGGCCGGGCCGGCCCTCGGCAGCATGCGCCCCCAGCGGCGGCCGCGCGCGAGCTCCACCGGCAGGCGCGCGGCCACTAGTAGTGGTCAGGGCCAGGCGCTCGGCCGGGCCGGCCCTCGGCAGCATGCGCCCCCAGCGGCGGCCGCGCGCGAGCTCCACCGGCAGGCGCGCGGCCACTAGTAGTGGTCAGGGCCAGGCGCTCGGCCGGGCCGGCCCTCGGCAGCATGCGCCCCCAGCGGCGGCCGCGCGCGAGCTCCACCGGCAGGCGCGCGGCCACTAGTAGTGGTCAGGGCCAGGCGCTCGGCCGGGCCGGCCCTCGGCAGCATGCGCCCCCAGCGGCGGCCGCGCGCGAGCTCCACCGGCAGGCGCGCGGCCACTAGTAGTGGTCAGGGCCAGGCGCTCGGCCGGGCCGGCCCTCGGCAGCATGCGCCCCCAGCGGCGGCCGCGCGCGAGCTCCACCGGCAGGCGCGCGGCCACTAGTAGTGGTCAGGGCCAGGCGCTCGGCCGGGCCGGCCCTCGGCAGCATGCGCCCCCAGCGGCGGCCGCGCGCGAGCTCCACCGGCAGGCGCGCGGCCACTAGTAGTGGTCAGGGCCAGGCGCTCGGCCGGGCCGGCCCTCGGCAGCATGCGCCCCCAGCGGCGGCCGCGCGCGAGCTCCACCGGCAGGCGCGCGGCCACTAGTAGTGGTCAGGGCCAGGCGCTCGGCCGGGCCGGCCCTCGGCAGCATGCGCCCCCAGCGGCGGCCGCGCGCGAGCTCCACCGGCAGGCGCGCGGCCACTAGTAGTGGTCAGGGCCAGGCGCTCGGCCGGGCCGGCCCTCGGCAGCATGCGCCCCCAGCGGCGGCCGCGCGCGAGCTCCACCGGCAGGCGCGCGGCCACTAGTAGTGGTCAGGGCCAGGCGCTCGGCCGGGCCGGCCCTCGGCAGCATGCGCCCCCAGCGGCGGCCGCGCGCGAGCTCCACCGGCAGGCGCGCGGCCACTAGTAGTGGTCAGGGCCAGGCGCTCGGCCGGGCCGGCCCTCGGCAGCATGCGCCCCCAGCGGCGGCCGCGCGCGAGCTCCACCGGCAGGCGCGCGGCCACTAGTAGTGGTCAGGGCCAGGCGCTCGGCCGGGCCGGCCCTCGGCAGCATGCGCCCCCAGCGGCGGCCGCGCGCGAGCTCCACCGGCAGGCGCGCGGCCACTAGTAGTGGTCAGGGCCAGGCGCTCGGCCGGGCCGGCCCTCGGCAGCATGCGCCCCCAGCGGCGGCCGCGCGCGAGCTCCACCGGCAGGCGCGCGGCCACTAGTAGTGGTCAGGGCCAGGCGCTCGGCCGGGCCGGCCCTCGGCAGCATGCGCCCCCAGCGGCGGCCGCGCGCGAGCTCCACCGGCAGGCGCGCGGCCACTAGTAGTGGTCAGGGCCAGGCGCTCGGCCGGGCCGGCCCTCGGCAGCATGCGCCCCCAGCGGCGGCCGCGCGCGAGCTCCACCGGCAGGCGCGCGGCCACTAGTAGTGGTCAGGGCCAGGCGCTCGGCCGGGCCGGCCCTCGGCAGCATGCGCCCCCAGCGGCGGCCGCGCGCGAGCTCCACCGGCAGGCGCGCGGCCACTAGTAGTGGTCAGGGCCAGGCGCTCGGCCGGGCCGGCCCTCGGCAGCATGCGCCCCCAGCGGCGGCCGCGCGCGAGCTCCACCGGCAGGCGCGCGGCCACTAGTAGTGGTCAGGGCCAGGCGCTCGGCCGGGCCGGCCCTCGGCAGCATGCGCCCCCAGCGGCGGCCGCGCGCGAGCTCCACCGGCAGGCGCGCGGCCACTAGTAGTGGTCAGGGCCAGGCGCTCGGCCGGGCCGGCCCTCGGCAGCATGCGCCCCCAGCGGCGGCCGCGCGCGAGCTCCACCGGCAGGCGCGCGGCCACTAGTAGTGGTCAGGGCCAGGCGCTCGGCCGGGCCGGCCCTCGGCAGCATGCGCCCCCAGCGGCGGCCGCGCGCGAGCTCCACCGGCAGGCGCGCGGCCACTAGTAGTGGTCAGGGCCAGGCGCTCGGCCGGGCCGGCCCTCGGCAGCATGCGCCCCCAGCGGCGGCCGCGCGCGAGCTCCACCGGCAGGCGCGCGGCCACTAGTAGTGGTCAGGGCCAGGCGCTCGGCCGGGCCGGCCCTCGGCAGCATGCGCCCCCAGCGGCGGCCGCGCGCGAGCTCCACCGGCAGGCGCGCGGCCACTAGTAGTGGTCAGGGCCAGGCGCTCGGCCGGGCCGGCCCTCGGCAGCATGCGCCCCCAGCGGCGGCCGCGCGCGAGCTCCACCGGCAGGCGCGCGGCCACTAGTAGTGGTCAGGGCCAGGCGCTCGGCCGGGCCGGCCCTCGGCAGCATGCGCCCCCAGCGGCGGCCGCGCGCGAGCTCCACCGGCAGGCGCGCGGCCACTAGTAGTGGTCAGGGCCAGGCGCTCGGCCGGGCCGGCCCTCGGCAGCATGCGCCCCCAGCGGCGGCCGCGCGCGAGCTCCACCGGCAGGCGCGCGGCCACTAGTAGTGGTCAGGGCCAGGCGCTCGGCCGGGCCGGCCCTCGGCAGCATGCGCCCCCAGCGGCGGCCGCGCGCGAGCTCCACCGGCAGGCGCGCGGCCACTAGTAGTGGTCAGGGCCAGGCGCTCGGCCGGGCCGGCCCTCGGCAGCATGCGCCCCCAGCGGCGGCCGCGCGCGAGCTCCACCGGCAGGCGCGCGGCCACTAGTAGTGGTCAGGGCCAGGCGCTCGGCCGGGCCGGCCCTCGGCAGCATGCGCCCCCAGCGGCGGCCGCGCGCGAGCTCCACCGGCAGGCGCGCGGCCACACCGCACCCGACACCCACGCTCTCCATCACTTCCTTGATTATCGCTGCCGAGACACGGTACTGTTGCCTTACTTATTCTAATAATTGTACTACTACAGAGGTAAAATAAAATAACTAAAAGATAGATAAGGTGGAGATAGGAGAGGATCACATTAAACACGTTGCCAGTGGGCCGTTAGTCGCGTAGCAGAACGGATAACTGTCCCTGATAAAGAGCTCCATACAGTTCGAACCACGTTCGCACATATCGGATCGTTCCTATAATTTTTTACGTGAGATTAAACTGTTCTTATAATTAATTGACCTGGAGGAGTAATTTATTTATTTATTTATTTATAACAAACATGCTTATAAAAGAACTTAAATTTCACTATTTACATAAATTCAAAAAATACTGGTCCAGACAAGCGTTTAACGACATAGTGTGCGGTAACAGCCCAAAAAGACCGTGGTCTGAGCTAGTAATAACAGTAATTAGTATCGAGTGCTGATGCTGAATGGACATTATTCATCCTGCTACTCTTGACAGAGTGCTGAAAAACAAAAATAACTTATAAAAAGTAAAGATATGGTGAGCTCACCCCCGGCTCTGTCCACGTCGTCGTCTCCGACTTCCCAGACGAGCTCGTCGTGTATCTGCAGCACCAAGTACCCTTGTACCGGAGGATCTTCCTCGAAGCGTCGCTGAACTTCCACCATCGCTTTTTTGCACAAGTCTGCTGCAGACCCTAAAAATTAGAATACCCAATGGTTTCATACATCATACTTTGGAAGTTTTTCAATAACTTTTCGTCCTTGTTTATTCCGGTTTTAGCATTTTCGCCCTTTTGTGTCGTTAGCTAATGTCTACGATGACGAATTTAACATAGGTTGCGATCACGATTAACGTTAACATGGTGCTGCTAACGTCTTAGAGAAAAGTAAAATATTATAGGACTTTACTTACAATAAAAATCTTACATGAGTCTTAGACGGTTTGATTTAAGTAACTGGCCCTAAACATTCTGCTTTAATCTTACCCTGCACGACGAAGTTGACAGCCTGCCTTTCAGCGTGCGCGCGCAGGGCGGCGTCGGCGCTGGCGATGTGCGGGAAGCGGCGCGCGCGCCCGCACAGCGAGCGCAGCGCGCCCGCCGCCGCGCGACACACCACCGAGCGCCCGAACGATTTCAGCGCTGGGAATGTGCCTTGGGGAAGGACAATAAATTGGTAAGTTGTGGTCAATAAGTTCGGTGTCGTATAATCCATCGCTGCCATATCAAAAAGTTATACAGAATTGTATATGGTCGAAAGGTCATTGCAGATGCCTGTGTTGATATGCCATAAATTTCAGAAATTTTACGACAAAAAGAAACTTTAATATAGAATCAGATACAGCAATATCCCTCTTCTGAATATAACTGTTGTTTTCAGAAGAGTGATAGCTCACGGTGGGATCTGCTATGCAACTGTTGTGTTCAGAAGTGGGATGGCTTATTATGGAAGCCCGTATACAACTGTTGTTTTCAGAAGTGGAATGGCTCACTACGGAAGGCGGTATACAACTGATGTTATATTCCGAAGTGGGATGGCTTACTTTGGAAGCCGGTATACAACTGTTATGTTCAGAAGTGGAATAGCTCACTATGGAACGCGGTATACAATTGTTATGTTCAGAAGTGGTATGGCTCACTACGCAAGGTGGTATATAACTGTTGAATTCAGAAGTGGGATGGCTCACTATGGAAGCCGGTGTATAACTGTTGTGTTCAGAAGTGGGATGGCTCACTATGGAAGCCGGTGTACAACGGTAACCTATCTCAAACACTAAAAACCATTGACCGAATTTCATTTGCCCGAAAATTATTCGAATTATTATCGTTTCTCCGATGACAGGATTCGTACATTTTTCTTTTCACCATTTTACATTTAGTAGAAGTATCGTTTGTCCGAAAAACTTTTCCCTTCACATTCACTTGCCCTATGAGTTGTTACGTATTTTTTTTCGTAGCCTATTTTTCATTTACCCTATGATACTTTTGGCACTGCATACATTAGAACAAATTTTCAGTTCACCTTTTAACTTTTCCTGCCCCATTCACTTGCCATCTGAATTGCGACGTCTTTTGTTTAATACCCATTTTTTCATTTAGCCAAATTTTCAGTTCACCTTTTAACTTTTCCCGCCCAATTCACTTGCCATCTGAATTGAGACGTCTTTTGTTTAATACCCATTTTTTCATTTACCCAATGATATTTTCGGCATTACATAAGAACAGCGACCACAACAACAGCCCGCGAGCCGAATGAGCGAAGCTACCGTGCTGCGGCAGCAGCCGACAAACCGCCAAAACCGACCTGGTTGGGTTAGGTTAGGTTAGAACTGTGACCACAACAGCGCGCGAGCCGAGCGAGCGAAGCTACCGTGCTGAGGCAGCAGCCGACAAACCGCCAAAACCGACCTGGTTGGGTTAGGTTAGGTTAGAACTGTGACCACAACAGCCCGCGAGCTGAGCGAGCGAAGCTACCGTGCTGCGGCAGCAGCCGACAAACCGCCAAAACCGACCTGGTTGGGTTAGGTTAGGTTAGAACTGTGACCACAACAGCCCGCGAGCCGAGCGAGCGAAACTACCGTGCTGCGGCAGCAGCCGACAAACCGCCAAAACCGACCTGGTTGGGTTAGGTTAGGTTAGAACTGCGACCACAACAGCCTGCGAGCCGAGCGAGCGAAGCTACTGTGCTGCGGCAGCAGCCGACAAACCGCCAAAACCGACCTGGTTGGGTTAGGTTAGGTTAGAACTGTGACCACAACAGCGCGCGAGGCGAGCGAGCGAATTAAGCTACCGTGCTGCAGCAGCAGCCGACAAACCACCAAAACCGACCTGGTTGGGTTAGGTTAGGTTAGAACTGTGACCACAACAGCGCGCGAGCCGAGCGAGCGAAGCTACCGTGCTGCGGCAGCAGCCGACAAACCGCCAAAACCGACCTGGTTGGGTTAGGTTAGGTTAGAACTGTGACCACAACAGCGCGCGAGGCGAGCGAGCGAATTAAGCTACCGTGCTGCAGCAGCAGCCGACAAACCACCAAAACCGACCTGGTTGGGTTAGGTTAGGTTAGAACTCAACCAAGCGCAGGCGTCCGCACGGTGGAGGCGATCAGGCCAGTCCTGCCACGGTGGCTGGACCGGGAGCACGGGATGCTCACATTCCGGCTTGTGCAGGTACTCTCGGGGCACGGCTGCTTCGGGCGGTAACTGCACCGAATTGCCGGAAGGGAGCCAACTCCGGAGTGCCATGAGTGTGGCTGCGCAGAGGATACGGCGCAGCACACACTGGAAGTGTGCCCAGCTTGGGCACAACAGCGCGCCAGCCTAACGGCTGTAGTGGGACATGACCTGTCACTGCCCACTGTTGTAACTCATATGATTAACAGCAGTGGGTCGTGGCAAGCAATGCTCCTTTTCTGCGAGGAGGTGTTGCGGCAGAAGGAGGCTGCGGAACGGGCCCGGGAGGCCGATGAAGCGGCTGCCCAACAGCGCCGCAGACGGATTGGGCGCAGACGGCTCGCGCATTATCGCCGTCTGCCTCCGTAGTGAGGACCTCCGGGTGGCGGTCGCGGGGACGTCTGTCACCCATTGAAGGTGGTCCTCGAGTTGGAGGGCGTGTCGGGTGTCTGGACACGCCCTTGACAGTGAAAAGGGGCGCCATCAACCCCCAAGTCGGGTCCGGAGGCGCCGGACGGCTGCCGGCGGAGTCGCGGTGGTGTGCGGGGGCGTTCCCGTGGCTCCACCCGCGGGCAGCGCGAGGGACACCCCAGGTTTTTTAGTTGGTAGGTAAAAAAAAAAAAAGGTTAGCTTAGAACTGCGACCAAAACAGCCCGCGAGCCGAGCGAGCGAAGCTACTGTGCTGCGGCAGCAGCCGAAAAACCGCCAAAACCGACCTGGTTGGGTTAGGTTAGGTTAGAACTGCGACCACAACAGCGCGCGAGGCGAGCGAGCGAAGCTACCGTGCTGCAGCAGCAGCCGACAAACCACCAAAACCGACCTGGTTGGGTTAGGTTAGGTTAGAACTGCGACCACAACAGCCCGCGAGCTGAGCGAGCGAAGCTACTGTGCTGCGGCAGCAGCCGACAAACCGCCAAAACCGACCTGGTTGGGTTAGGTTAGGTTAGAACTGCGACCACAACAGCCCGCGAGCCGAGCGAGCGAAGCTACTGTGCTGCGGCAGCAGCCGACAAACCGCCAAAACCGACCTGGTTGGGTTAGGTTAGGTTAGAACTGCGACCACAACAGCCCGCGAGCCGAGCGAGCGAAGCTACTGTGCTGCGGCAGCAGCCGACAAACCGCCAAAACCGACCTGGTTGGGTTAGGTTAGGTTAGAACTGCGACCACAACAGCCCGCGAGCCGAGCGAGCGAAGCTACTGTGCTGCGGCAGCAGCCGACAAACCGCCAAAACCGACCTGGTTGGGTTAGGTTAGGTTAGAACTGCGACCACAACAGCCCGCGAGCCGAGCGAGCGAAGCTACTGTGCTGCGGCAGCAGCCGACAAACCGCCAAAACCGACCTGGTTGGGTTAGGTTAGTTTAGAACTTTTGGATTAGAATTTGACAAATTGTTGAAAAAGGATACAATAATATGTCTAAAATTAAAAAGTCCCCTTGAGAACAGTCGAGTAGTTAATAAACCGAATCGTTACATGGGACAAATGAAATCAAAGTAATACAAAAAAAGTCGAGTAGTTAATAAATCGAATCGTTACATCGGTCAAATGAAATCAAAGTCATACAAAAAAAGTCGAGTAGTTAATAAACCGAAACGTTACATCGGGAAACTGATATTACGGACAAATGAGATTTAGGGAAACGTGTCATTAGTCGAGTGAATAAAAATCCTAAACAATTAATGTACAATCGTAAATTATCGAATTGAATTTTCGGACAAATGAAAAAAAGTTAAAATGATATTTGTCGAATAGTTTTTGTCGAAATGAAATTCGGACTAACGTTTTTAGTGTTTCAGATAGCTAACCGTGTACAACTGTTATGTTCAGAAGCGGGATGGCTCACTATTACCACTGAAGCCGGTATTCAACTGGTTAGTTCAGAAGAGGGATATCTCACGGTGGAAGCTGGAGACGACGCCCAGGGCCTGCTCGTAACCGACTTGCAGGATCTCCATTAACTTGCGCGGCCCTGCACCATACAGGCTGGCGTACACGATACGTTTGGTACGCTCCCGGTCCTCTGCACAAACTTCGTCCACAGGTTTGTTCAACCTGAGTAATAATATAATTTATAGATATTTCAGTTGGTTCTACGAAGATTTTCAGATTATTAGAATATTAATTGCATGGAACTTAGTCATTGAGTTTAATTAATTAGTTTAATTTAGTTTAGTTTAACACTAAGATTATAAAGGTGAAAGGTTTTGGGTGTGTTTTTATATTTGTTACTTCTTCACGCTCTAACGGCTGGGCCAATATTGATAAAATTTATTACTGAGTTAATACATAGGCTACTTTTCATTCCGATGTGTGAAAAATGTAGTGTTCCCGTTGGATGAGCGTAACCCATTTCTAGCGGACCAAATTGTACCTATCCGAAAAGATCGCTAGTAAAAGAAGTCCTTACCACTTGGCAGCGAGCACCTTGAACAGGTCCCGCCCGCTGCGCAGCGCGTCCAGCAGCGTGGCGTCCCCAGCCGCGTGCGCGAACACGCGGCACTCGATGTGCTTGAAGTCCGCCGCCACCAGCCAGTGCTGCGCCCGCGACGTGTACACGTCACGGAAGTTCAGCTGCGGCTCTTGGGAGGGAACTGACATTTAGCACACTAGCACCAGCAGGCGTTATGGAAGAACTGTCGTTCTGTTTCATTCATGAAAAGTTCCTCATGAATTCTACATCTCTTTGACACCTCTTTGATGCATAAGAATATCTGATATCCGAATTTAGAAAACCGAAAGGTCTTTATCTTTTCACATTACGAAGCTTACGAGAGTAGGTAGTGCAGGTTGCAGATTTGTGCAGGAAAGGTAAGTAAATGAATCAGCACGTTATCGATACGTATTTGAAACGAATAATTATGTGTATTTAAATTTGTACAATCACTATCCTATCATTTCTTACCCTGATCATCAGAATTTTCAGGAAACATTACGCAACTGAACGGTGCCTTCGGAATCGCCTGCAGGTTAGGATTATTTGACGCGATGCGGCCAGTCGCGGCTGCCATCTGAACCCTACAAACAAATCCAATTAGGAGGAAATTGAAGACAGGAGACCACATATGAAAGGACAAATGAAATAATGAAATAATTTATTCAGTAAGTAGGCCACAAGGGCACTTTTACAAGTCAGATTGTGAGTCTACCGGCATTTCGCAAGAGGAGACCGCTGTTGAGAAGAAAGCCGAAAGAAACTCAACAGTAAGTCATTTTTTCGTGAATTATACTTAAAAACTAATACAATTATATTATAGCTAGGTAATTGATACATATATGTTAGAGGAGATGGACAAGTCTCCAAATCAATGTTTACACTAAAAATTATATAAAATAAAGTGATTTTTTCAGAGATGTAGAAGGTCTCTAGGCGTCACGACACGCAATATAGATCGGTATAATTAATTAATGAAATAATTCAATTCCGTTGAGATGTATAAGGTCTCAAGGAGTCAAAATCAATAACTAATGCAACAAAATAATTAAGTACTTAATTTAGATTTCTTAGAGATGTACATGGTCTCTAGGCGTCACAACATGCAAAACAAAATAAATTAATTTAAATCCTTAGAAAAGTTAAGGACTGAATAAGAAACTAACTATACAAAAGAAAAAATAAATAAATAAATAATTAAACTAAATTTCTTAGAGATGTATATGGTCTCTAGGCGTCACAATTTACAAAATAAAAAAAATATAAATAATAAATATATGATAATAGTTAAATTTCATTCCTCAGAGATGTATAAGGTCTCTGAGCGTCATTGTACAGTACACTAAGTTTATTAGAGATGTATACAGTCTCTAAGTCTCTAAGTAAAAAATAACTTCAGTCGAGTACAGGATGAAGTCTCTCACGTCAGTTCATTGACCACTGGAAAGCAGTTACTACACAACTAATTAGGCCCTTGCTAGTATGAACAGACCGTTATCTAGACCTTACCAGGTAGGTTTGACCGTGCCATCCTTCACATGTTGTGCTATGCCCGTGAGGAAGGTGGCATGTGCTTTATGCAGATGACGGTACTCTAGGATGAGCCGTGGCAGCGGGTGCGCCGAGATCAGTCCACGAAGCTGAAATTAAAGGTACGTATAGATCACGTATAGATGATAAATAAGTGCTATCAAACTTTTTCACTATTTGGAGGGAAGAGATTTGGGTCAGGCACTAATGAGCATGGCATCGTAAAAATTGGCAGGTAGAATTTTGAGTAACATGTTGTGTTCCATCAACTCACCATCGTCTCTGAGGTGGATTTCGCTCCTTTTCCAATCGTCTCTTTGATCTTCAAGTTGCTCTTCGTGTCCAGCTGGAGCTCGTCGTACAGAATGGTGCGGACTTGCACTGCGGAGTTAATCTGGAACGTCTTCCCCGCTGCCTTGTAGCACTCCTGCTCCACCGCCTTCATCTTCGTTAGCAGAATATTCTCCATTGATTTTAGTTTGTCTACATCCACACGTACGCCACGATATTCCATACCTGATCAGTTTAAATATGACACCGTTTTATTACAATTCATAAAAATAGAGGCCTGGAATGGTACCCTGAGGAACACCTTAAAGAGTTGAAATTTATCTTTGCACTGGCTATGTGCTCAATGGAGCTTTTTTGAGATTAGGATTTTGCACAACGCATTTTACACATAAGTATCTTAAGAAGTTAAACGTTGTTATATTGTTTATTGTTACTTAGGCGAGCGCAACTGCGACAATCACCATAATTATCTCATAATAGTCATAATCATAAAAAAATTAAATAACATACCTGCTATTATGGGCAATAGCGGCATCTCAATTTCAATAAAGACATTCCAAACGGAGCTTTCTATTAGAAGAGATTTCAGCTTGCTGAAGCACTCTCTCAGTAGAGTTGTGTACCAAGCCGCCTTTTGCAACACGCACTCCGTGGCTATAGTGAACTCCGGGGTGAAACCTAGTAGCTTTTGTAGTTCTGCAAAGTTTTCGGGAGGATTGTCCGGGTCAATGAGTGCGCCCCCTATCTGTAAAATAATTGCATTGCCGCAGGTCAGCATCATTTGAAAATATTATTTCGTTGTAACTGTAAGGTGTTAAAATGCCGAAAACAAACGCAACCATACCTTGGCATCTCTCAAGTTGAAAGTATCTTGCTTTAGCTTTATACCATATTTTGAAAACAGATGTATAACAAGTCGTTTGCTGTTGTAACAAATCACGTGAAACTTTGCCAATAACTGTCGTATCAGATCACTAAAACAAAGGAAAACCTCTCTCAAAATCCATTGAATTAACTGATGAACAAAAAGACTCATGTGCTCTCAAAAGTTACCTGTTTTGCGCGTCTTTGAAATAATAGTATGTGTCTCGTGATTGAATCAAAATACCTTCAGGAACGCAAGTTTCTTCTGTGTGATGATTGTTGAGCTGACAAAATCCGTTACTGAGAAAAAAAAACAATTTAACGGAATAAATATTCGTTGTAGTTATTAAGAAGGATACTGAAGATCGAATGCCTCGTAACAACCTTCTCTTTGAAAAAGCGTTAACGGACATTAAGTGTTTTTTTTACTAAAGCTGCCTTACCTACCTGTAAATTAAAATCATAATAATTTCATTTTCTTCTGACTGAATCACATCATGTAACAATTGAAAATTACTTTCGTCTATTGTGTTCACATCAAAGATTATATTTTTCACCGGGATCTGAGACTTTATGGGAGGGATAAATTTTTGCTTAACTTTCTTTTCTTTAGTTATCTCTTTACTCATCGTTTCATTATTCTTTGTCAGTTCTGTCTTATTTTCATGTTTTCCTTCAGCTGGTGGCCCATATTTCATTTTACCGTCTTTTTGAGCCAGACGTGCTTGGACTACTTTCTTAGTTTTAGCTTTTGGTTTCTTTTCGATGTCACTTTTCGATGAAGATTTAACTGTTCCAGTTTTATCTAGAACATGATTTATTTCCTCAGCTACTAATTCAATTCCTTCTCCGTGTGTATGAGTTTCTATCAGCTTTGTTGTATTTTTTTCTTCTACTTTATTCTTAGTGTCATTAGGTATTGTTTTATTTTCAGTGATCACGTTAATATTATGCACGGATGTGGTCACTTCAACGTTAGTTTCATGGATAACGGTAGGCAGAAGAAAAGCACCAACGCCACACCGACTAATATCGTCGTCTACGACATTATTGGGATCGACGTCGTTCAACCAATTGTTGACTACTTTTGTACACTTTACTTTTCTAAAGTTTTTCTTCGATGTATCCTCGGAGTTACGTGTTGCTTTTTTCACCTTTTTCTGTATTATATCGGTGACATTCATTTGGTGTTTTCGTTTGGTGACTTTGTTATCTATATTTAGAATACTTTGATTTTTCTTTTTATCTTTGTTAAATTCAATTTTGAAATTGCCTCTATTATCTTCAAATGGCGTAACTAACATTTGAGGAACTTTTACTTCCTGAAACAATTCTGTATCAAACATGTCATCCCATCCCACGTCTTTCATTACTCCGGCGTCTTTATTTTTTATTACTTCATCCCTTGTTACAACTGTTTTGTCTTTGGCATTGTCGTTTAATAGTTCAAGGAATTTAATTGGTGGTATGTTACTGTTTTCAGTTTCGTCAGTATATTTTCTAATCGAAAGCAGGTTTTCATTGATTTTATCAAAATTTATGACTGGAGTGATCATATCATTTGCTGTTAATATTTCTTCTTCGTTCGTATTAGCTATTTCAACAGTTTTAACAAGTTCACTAGATGCTGGTACGAATGCATTTGTTAATCCACAATGAGTATCGTCTCTTAGAATTTGCAAAACATCATTACCATTTTGCCTTTGATCATTTAGTATACCTTGATATTTGAGTTGGAAGTTGTTATGGTTTTTTTGCTTTCCCCAACAAATATCCTTTTCCTGGTTAGTTTTGCCCCTAGACGGGGAAGGTTGAGCTCCTTGACTTACCGGTATTATTGGCCTTGCAAAGTGATCATTATTAAAATTGGCTACCGGGGCAATATCATTTTCGCAGTTGATCTCATCTATAAATATGGATGGATCAGAAACTTGATCCATCACTGGTTTTGGCATAAAACGATCACCAGCAATGAAGTCGGTGTGTGACTGATTTTCTCGTTCATAGTTATCACCGCCTGCTGGACTAGGCGGTATTGACGGAATATAGTGAGTATTGTTGTAGCATTCGCTGAAATAAAATTAACACAATGATAAAGGATATGGTCATGTAATGTAATTTTCTTGTTTTTTTTGCGAACAGTAAAACGAGCTATTTTTTGCGCTAGTCCGACTAACGCGTAGCCAGTTTTTAGGGTTCCGTACCCAAAGGGTAAAAAAATGGAATCTATTACTAAGACTCCGCTGTCCCTCCGTCTGTCAGTCTGCATGTATGTCTGTCTGTCTAGCTGTCCGTTTGTCACAGGCTGTATCTCATAAACCGTGATGACAGGTGAAATTTTCACAGATAATCTATTTCTGTTGCCGCTCTAACAACAAATACTAAAAACAGAATACAATAAATATTTAAGTGGAGCATACAACAAACGTGATCGGTTCCGTTAACTTTGCCTCATTGTCATTTGTATGTGGCGCCATACATACCAGGTGCAAGATGGGAAGTATTTGTACAGAACCCTCGGTGCACGAGTCCAACTCGCACTTGGCCGGGTTTTTTTTTCCACACACTTCGATAAAAATAACCAAATCAGTTTCTGAAACTTAAAACAAACAAACCTTGTATTTCTTCTATTCTGATTTGTTATAACTTGATGGCGGTGTCGATATTCATTGCTGGCGAATCCTAAAATATAGAAATGATTATAGGGAAACAATCAACCTAATCTTTGGCGGAGCCAAATCGAATATATAAAAAATTACCTGTTCTCCAGTGTCGTATCAAAGTGTCTAAAACATTTTGTCCAAAAGGTGATAGATGTTTTTTGTAACTATTTGGATTAAATTGAAGAAAATTATGTCTATTCATTCTATCTTGTATTAAATAATCTAAAGTATGTGATTGGAACCAGAGTCAAACACAATTTTCAGAAATCCAAGTTGTGATCTGGTGAGACTTAATTGAGACTGAACCTGAGCAGTGAGCGCTACAGTTAAATTTCCCGCCATCATCATCAACTTGTGTTTTTTATATTGTTTCAGTTATTTTATTATTGTTTTGTAATGTCTAACTGTTATGAGCAGTTTTAACAGTAAGTGAAATAGCACAGTCCGAATCGGGGTTAAGAACTTCAGTCAATGTTGATATGACTAAGTTCCTCTATTTAGGACCCTAACGTGATTCAATTGTCATCTCTGTCTGATGTCAATGTCAAAACAAAGGATTTCAATCAAAACAGCTAATGAGGAAAAAAACTAAATAATTAATTATTTTCCGCGTTAAAATTGATATCAACATGTAACAATTGAACATACAGTGCACTCAGGTCACAAAAATGGCGTTAAACATAGATAGCTGCGACAGTTTGCCTCCTGACGAGGAGCCAAAACTGAAGTACGATCGAATGGGCAACGATGTACAAAACATTTTGTTGAAAGACGCAGTGAGCTGTATATGTGTGCATACGAAGTTTATTTGCCTAGGGACTCAGTGGGGTGTCATTCACCTTTTGGATCATGAAGGGAACACGGTGCCTCTGTCGCAGGACGGGAAAGACAAGGAGTTACAAGCTCACGCGATAGCCGTAAACAGGATCTCTGTGGACTTGAACGGCGACTACATCGCCAGTTGCTCGGATGACGGCAAGGTTCTGGTGTACGGGCTGTACTCCGATGACAACGCACACAATTTGAGCCTGGGCAGGGTGGTGAAGTCAGTCGCTCTGGATCCTTATTACTTCAAATCAGGGTCAGGACGGAGGTTTCTCACAGGTAAATTATGATATGGAAAAAAAATGCATCTGTAGGATTAGATATCTTGGAAATAGAGAAAACTATAGATCAATGTAGATATTTACTAATAAAAAAAAACAATATAAACACAAGTCTCTCAGAGCATTAAGAGAATAAAGTTATTGCGTTTAATATGCAGTAAATATGCAGTAAATTCCTGCACGAAAAATTTTGCAAAACTGATAGTCTATCTCTGGAACTATCAAATATTTTATTCTGTGTATCTGTATTATAGTCTATCAATAATAATAATTTTTTGCTTACCAAGTATAATTGTGGTAAGTTACAAATTAGTCAAAATAATTTAGAACAATTTTTATTCTCTATTTTTACCCAATCTTTTTGTTGGGATCTGACTGTGTTCCTTAACAATATGACTACCTGATCCGTCTCATTGTAATCACCTTGCTTTGTATGTTTTGTTTCATGCGGTGTATATAAAGTAGGGATCGAATACCGCTATTCTATTTCGGTATTTCGCTTATTATTACATATTTCTATATTTTAGTGAGCTAATTTCAAAGCTCTATATCAATACCTACATAAATTCAATTTACTAGCATTTGAAATAAAACCTAAAATTAGAAAAATATTTGAATTTGAATGAATACCATAACAATCCCTGATATTAAGTGCTATTTTATTATTTTGTTGTTTAAGCTGCCATGATGTCACTGTTCTGGATATCAGAGGTGATTAGCCGCGTCCACACTGGGCGCGCTCTGTGTGTACGCGCCTCGCCCGCGGCGCCCGCACGCTTTGCCTCGGCCGAGCGCTGCCGCGGCCGAGCCGCGCGCTGTCGGTTTTTGTCCGTGCTCAAAGGTGCCTCGGTCGTTTGCCGCGCGCAGTGTGGACGTACACGTGTTTGCTTCGGTCAAATTATGACAGATAAAACAAAATGGCGTGCGACACTTACGTATTACGCGAAACGGAATAACCGATAACTAAATATTATGTGCTATTTGTTTGTTTTAAACATAAAAAAATATTGAATTAGCTTTTTTTTGGAAAATTCTTTGTATGAACGTAGCAACAAGTCAAAAATCAAAAGCTGATTGCGTGCGGCGGCGCCATATTGTTTTATCTGTCAAATGGGCGAACAAGACGGCTCGGGCTTGCCGCGCGCGGCATTCGGTGAGCGTAATTTCATCCAATGCCCGAGGCATGCGCCGAATGCCGCGCGCGGCTATTGCCTCGCGAGGCCGCTCGCCCTGTGTGGACCCGGCTATTAGGTAAAAGGTCACTAGATTATGATTGACATAGTGTGTATGTAAAATGTATAACACTCAAAACAAAGTTATTGTCACTTGAATTTTACATATGATACAAATTTTCGTATACAATCTTTAAATAACAGTGAAATTGTAAATTAATATTTTTCTATATTTAATCATGTCATACTGTATTTAAGGAGTTTCAAACCGGCATCTAAAATAATGTGTGGCCCGTTTATTTTTTGAGGATTTTATAGGATTATTTATAGGATTAATATATACTGATATATTAATCCTATACATTCTGTTCTGTCCTATATCTGTGAATGCCGATGTACATTTCTTTTTGAGGGGCTTCCCGGAAGTACTTTTAGGGATCCAAAGCCTCTGCCCTGCCCGAGTATGACCTCAATTACCCATCAACAATGTGTGCAGCCCTGGTAGAACCCCATTTGTCCCCATGTATAGCTGATCCATTCTGGTATACTCTATCTCTATGGTGGTCAATCCAAGTAAAAGTTGGGAAATTCAATACTATAAAAGATACGAAATTTTATTCTTAGGAACAATGCCAGCTATTTAAAAGAAATTACATACATTGATAGTTGTTCAAACAAGTTGAAAAATTAAACAGAGTGATGAAATTTGGCATCTACTTTAATCATAGATAGAGGCTTCCTTAACAACATTTATTCCTCATCACTTATACTATGCATTGTGATAAACAACTTTATATATATTATTTACAAATTCAACTCAGATTAAGGTTGTTTTTTTATACATTTACTTTCAGGGCCAATCAAAATATTAAGAAGTATCTTAAATTGTACCATTTCGAAGATATTGGATCATTTAATTAATTAATTGAGTTATAGTTAGGGACTTGTTTAATCTAAACACCCGATATGTATTTTAATTAATTACGAGATATGATTAACAACAAACACATACACACACCAATTTTCCTGTTTCGTTATTTGTAATGATATAGGCATATTATAAAGGATTTTATTGGTGTTTTCTTCCCTATATTAGGTGTAGTAATATTTATTTATTATTTATATTTATTAGGAGAACCAACAGCTACAAATAATACATTGGTCTTAGAAATAGTTAATGCTTCCCACCGGTAGTGACATTTTATACAAAAATAAGGTGCTCGCACATTGCACAACATCGCAACTGCCTGTGATTACAAACTAAGTGTGATTACGAACTAACTTAATCAATGCACCAGACAGCAGATTCGGTTAAAGCACGCTCACTAAAAAAAATCGTTCGTCATCTTACGCCTTACAGCCGGGATATTACTGTTGAAGATGTCGATATGATATCCAGCTCTCACTAATTTATTAAGAATTTTATATATTAATATGCCATGCAACTTTGCAATATAAAAAGTAGGTCATAGATGATTAACAACTAGACCAGACCAACACATGTAGCATAACGGTGTCACGCGAGTCTTTGTCGCGCGGGAAATACTACCTGTCGCTCCTATCAATACCGTGCGAGCAGGACAGGTGACGCGGAGTCGCGCGACTAGCGGAGTCGCGGCAAGACATGCTAGTTGCTAGCCCTGCTGTTACTTTTTCAGAGTCAGGGTTTATGGTGTGAAACAGTTAGTAGTAGTATATTATTCTGAGATGATTTTGCTACTACTAAAAAACCGTTTTAATGTTCATTAAAACCATCTCTAATATATCGCCTGATGACAAACAAAACTCACAAAAAAATCTACCCCAGCTGTTGCACACCTCGTTATCTAATAAGTAGATGACACTGAGATACGAGCTTTGTTTTAAGCAGGTATTTGTTAATTCTGATTATGGGCACAACTGCAGGTTTTTTTATTGTTAATTTTGGGTAGAATAACAATAGAATACTTATACTCTTAATTTGTCCCCAGTATCTATAACGACGCATACAGTTTATTCCCGCCTGATTATGAAAATCCAAAGTGGCCGATAAGCGATGGCTTAGAAATATAAATGGTAATGTTATATCCGTTCGATTGTTTCCAGGTGACAACAAGCTGACGCTATACGAGAAGACCTTCCTCAACCGGCTGCGGAGCACCGTGCTGTGCGAGTGCGAGGGCTACGTGCAGGCCGTGGCCTGGCACGAGCGCTTCGTGGCCTGGGCCAGCGAGGTGGGCGTGCGCGTCTACGACCTCGTCGCCAAGTGCTCGCTCGGCCTCATCCCCTGGGAGAAGGCCAGCGTCGACTCCATCGAGGACTACCGCTGCAACCTCCTCTGGTCCGCCCCCAAGACCCTCATGATCGGATGGGTCGATACCATAAGGATATGCGTCATACGCAAGCGGAGCCAGATAGAACTCCAAACGCGCGACGACACCGAGTACCTCGTCGATCCTGTTTACACTTTCCAGACTGATTATTTTATTAGCGGCCTGGGGCCGCTCGAAAACCAACTGGTACTCCTCGGAGTCCCCAAGGAATGTGACGCGGAAACCATGAAAGCGCAGAGGCCAGTGCTGACGGTGGCGGACTATAAGGACTGCGAATTTAGCGAAGTCTCCACCGACAGCCTGAACATTAGAGGCTATGAGGAATATTCGTGCAACGACTATTACCTAGATATGCTTATAGAAGAGAATAGGTTCTTTATTGTGTCGCCAAAAGACATCGTCGTGGCTAGCCCCTACGACATCGACGACCGAGTCAATTGGCTGACAGAACATGGGAGGTACGAGAAGGCTATTAGTGTTTTAGAAGAAGTTGGAGGGAAGACGACGAAAACCTCAGTAATGACGGTTGGGGTTCAGTACTTGGATCACTTGATGTCAAAGCACCTGTACAGCGAAGCGGCTATCCTTTGTGCAAGGATATGCAAGAGCGACAAAGTCATGTGGGAGAACCAGATACTGAAGTTTGCGGAGGTGAACCAGCTCCGAGCTGTCAGTACTTACGTGCCTAAAACCCCTGAAAAAGCGTTGAGCCCTCATCTTTACGAGTTAATAATTTACGAATACCTCAAAGTGGATCCTCCGGGATTCCTTAAAATAGTTCAAGAGTGGAATCCCGCTCTGTATAAGACCGGAGTGATCATCAAGGAACTGATCGAACATTTATTGACTACGGAAGTAGATAAGAATATCTACCTCGAGGCCCTGGCTTTACTTTATTGTCATCAGAAAAAATACGACAAAGCTTTAACTACTTACTTAACTCTCGGACATAAGGACGTGTTCACACTGATCACTACATACAAGATGTACAGCGTGATACACAATAAGATTTTAGAACTAATGACGCTCGACTGTGATAAAACCCTCGCCATACTCGTGAGCAACCGCGACAAGATACCCGCGGAGGTGGTGAAGAAGCAGCTGGAGAAACACGACATGTTCCTGTTCAAGTACCTGGACGCGTACAGTAAGGTGGAGCCGAACGGGAAGTACCACGGGGAGCTCGTGAAACTGTACGCCAAGTACGCGAGCGCCAAGCTGCTGCCGTTCCTCAAGAGCAGCGACAACTACCCCATCGAGAAAGCGTTAGACGTCTGCCAGAGCAATAACTTCTACCCCGAAATGGTGTTCCTGCTCGGCCGCATCGGCCGGACGCAGGAGGCCCTTCAGATCATCATCGAGAAGCTGAACGACATCAACCAAGCCATCAACTTCTGCCAGGAGCACAACGACACCGAACTGTGGACCGATTTAATCAAACAAACCGTGAACAAACCAGAGTACGTCTCCCTTCTGTTGAAAAGGATAGGAAATTACTTGGATCCTCGGATGCTCATAGAGAATATAGAGCCGGGCTGCGAAATCGCAGATCTGAAGGACTCCCTCGCGAAGATGATGTGCGACTACCACTTGCAGCTGTCCGTGCAGGAGGCCTGCAAGCCGATAACGCTCAGGAACTACTTCGAGTTGCACGAAAAGTTGATAACGGGGCAGCAGCGCGGGATATCCGTGACGGACGATTTCTTGTGCAACATCTGCTTGGGGCGGATCATAACGCGGGACCTGTCGAAGGCGTCGGACCTGATAGTGTTCAACTGCCGACACTCGTTCCACATGGAGTGTCTGCGGCAGGTGGCGCCCGAGTGCCGCAGCTGTGCGGTGTGCTGCGCCGGCGCCGACGCCGCCAGCCCCGGCGCCGCCAGGCCCAGGGCCGACCCGGGCGCCTCCACCTAGTGCTAGCACAGCTGTGCGGTGTGCCGCGCCGGCGCCGACGCCGCCAGCCCCGGCGCCGCCAGGCCCAGGGCCGACCCGGGCGCCTCCACCTAGTGCTAGCACAGCTGTGCGGTGTGCCGCGCCGGCGCCGACGCCGCCAGCCCCGGCGCCGCCAGGCCCAGGGCCGACCCGGGCGCCTCCACCTAGTGCTAGCACAGCTGTGCGGTGTGCCGCGCCGGCGCCGACGCCGCCAGCCCCGGCGCCGCCAGGCCCAGGGCCGACCCGGGCGCCTCCACCTAGTGCTAGCACAGCTGTGCGGTGTGCCGCGCCGGCGCCGACGCCGCCAGCCCCGGCGCCGCCAGGCCCAGGGCCGACCCGGGCGCCTCCACCTAGTGCTAGCACAGCTGTGCGGTGTGCCGCGCCGGCGCCGACGCCGCCAGCCCCGGCGCCGCCAGGCCCAGGGCCGACCCGGGCGCCTCCACCTAGTGCTAGCACAGCTGTGCGGTGTGCCGCGCCGGCGCCGACGCCGCCAGCCCCGGCGCCGCCAGGCCCAGGGCCGACCCGGGCGCCTCCACCTAGTGCTAGCACAGCTGTGCGGTGTGCCGCGCCGGCGCCGACGCCGCCAGCCCCGGCGCCGCCAGGCCCAGGGCCGACCCGGGCGCCTCCACCTAGTGCTAGCACAGCTGTGCGGTGTGCCGCGCCGGCGCCGACGCCGCCAGCCCCGGCGCCGCCAGGCCCAGGGCCGACCCGGGCGCCTCCACCTAGTGCTAGCACAGCTGTGCGGTGTGCCGCGCCGGCGCCGACGCCGCCAGCCCCGGCGCCGCCAGGCCCAGGGCCGACCCGGGCGCCTCCACCTAGTGCTAGCACAGCTGTGCGGTGTGCCGCGCCGGCGCCGACGCCGCCAGCCCCGGCGCCGCCAGGCCCAGGGCCGACCCGGGCGCCTCCACCTAGTGCTAGCACAGCTGTGCGGTGTGCCGCGCCGGCGCCGACGCCGCCAGCCCCGGCGCCGCCAGGCCCAGGGCCGACCCGGGCGCCTCCACCTAGTGCTAGCACAGCTGTGCGGTGTGCCGCGCCGGCGCCGACGCCGCCAGCCCCGGCGCCGCCAGGCCCAGGGCCGACCCGGGCGCCTCCACCTAGTGCTAGCACAGCTGTGCGGTGTGCCGCGCCGGCGCCGACGCCGCCAGCCCCGGCGCCGCCAGGCCCAGGGCCGACCCGGGCGCCTCCACCTAGTGCTAGCACAGCTGTGCGGTGTGCCGCGCCGGCGCCGACGCCGCCAGCCCCGGCGCCGCCAGGCCCAGGGCCGACCCGGGCGCCTCCACCTAGTGCTAGCACAGCTGTGCGGTGTGCCGCGCCGGCGCCGACGCCGCCAGCCCCGGCGCCGCCAGGCCCAGGGCCGACCCGGGCGCCTCCACCTAGTGCTAGCACAGCTGTGCGGTGTGCCGCGCCGGCGCCGACGCCGCCAGCCCCGGCGCCGCCAGGCCCAGGGCCGACCCGGGCGCCTCCACCTAGTGCTAGCACAGCTGTGCGGTGTGCCGCGCCGGCGCCGACGCCGCCAGCCCCGGCGCCGCCAGGCCCAGGGCCGACCCGGGCGCCTCCACCTAGTGCTAGCACAGCTGTGCGGTGTGCCGCGCCGGCGCCGACGCCGCCAGCCCCGGCGCCGCCAGGCCCAGGGCCGACCCGGGCGCCTCCACCTAGTGCTAGCACAGCTGTGCGGTGTGCCGCGCCGGCGCCGACGCCGCCAGCCCCGGCGCCGCCAGGCCCAGGGCCGACCCGGGCGCCTCCACCTAGTGCTAGCACAGCTGTGCGGTGTGCCGCGCCGGCGCCGACGCCGCCAGCCCCGGCGCCGCCAGGCCCAGGGCCGACCCGGGCGCCTCCACCTAGTGCTAGCACAGCTGTGCGGTGTGCCGCGCCGGCGCCGACGCCGCCAGCCCCGGCGCCGCCAGGCCCAGGGCCGACCCGGGCGCCTCCACCTAGTGCTAGCACAGCTGTGCGGTGTGCCGCGCCGGCGCCGACGCCGCCAGCCCCGGCGCCGCCAGGCCCAGGGCCGACCCGGGCGCCTCCACCTAGTGCTAGGGGATGTGCGCAATCGGCCCTCACTTCTGAGGCCTCCTGCCGTGTTTACAGACACAAATAAAGCACGCGTATCTTAAAGTGACTGTTCGGTATCTTGTTACGGAATAAAAAGAGATGAATTACATTTTGTTGCTTACTTATGTAGGTTGTATGCTATTCTTTAATGAATTAACATGAGGCAACAACAGACTCGGGTGTTTTATCGGAGGCGACAAACATAGCTATAGACGTGCTTATGTTATCAAGAAAACCCTACTTACAAGAAATAACTGGTTAAAAATTAGCAACAACAAACACAATCAAAAACCAGTATGCTGTTGCTAATTTTTAGTGGTTAAATGACAAATATTAATATTATTAAAACTATCGTGAGATATCTTCAGTTTCAGTTTTTATAACTATCTTTAATAGTTATAAAAACGGTTTAAACTCACGTAAAAACTGTAAGGGCCCGACATGTTTCGAACTCGTATGGAGTTCTTCATCAGGAACGGTGTAGCAGCATGGATAGCTGTCCCTGATGAAGAGCTCCATACGAGTTCGAAACATGTCGGGCCCTTACAGTTTTTACGTGAGTTTAAACCGTTTTTATTCACATTGGTGGCTAGTTAATCACACAAGCTCAACCTTAGATAGAATTATGCATATTAAAATAATATTCATATTTTTCCATGTAAAATTAGGTTTGTTTTGTATGTAGAACTCAATATTGAACAAATAATCAATAATATGGTAGTGTAACAGGGTTCTATCACTTAACGTACAGTCTATTTCATATAACTATGTGCGTGCGACATCTGTCATCTCAGTATTTTATAACGTTTATTAGATTAAAGCGTGCTGGGATAACAAATGTCACACGCACAAAGCTATGTGAATAGACTATAACAGTGTACTGCCAAGTGTCAAATATGTGTAGAATGTCGCACTCGGATTGTATAAGCCGCCGTACTACATTACGGCTAGCCGGTATGCGGCTATTACACTTTCCTAAATTAGTCACTGACGAGAGAGATGCAGCAATATGTGGGACACGTATGGAGATAACTCCATCTCACTCCTTCGTATTGCTGCATCCCTCTCGTCAGTAACTAATTTAGGAAACTATAATAGCTGCAATAATCAAAAACAGGGCCATTTTGAAATGTGGAAGTTCAACGATTCCATTGGGATTCAGATTCCGTTGGGCTGCAGGCTGCTTGTTTGACACATATTCGTTTAATTCATTTTGAAATGATTTGTCCTGTCAGATAATATTGTGAGTGATTGTACTTTTTAATTATTTTTGTGCTCTTGATTGATCTGATTGCATATTATTCATTGTGATTGTATTAACATTAACCAATATTCATATAATATAGAAAACCTAAGCTATGTGCCGGTGCTTTTGTAATGGAGTGGCTTGTATTAATTTCCTTACGCCAATTATTAAACTTGTATGATACTTAGATTTTGTTTCTTTTGTCGTAATCATAAGAAAAAATATATCTAAATTAGCACACAGAAAACTGTTGTACAGTACAGTCAACAGCAAACAATATAATAGACCACAATAGATACAGCTGTCACAAGTCGATAGCTCCATACCTTAGTTCAAACTCGTACTAAGTAGTTACATTTTTTTTGCCAATGAAATTCATACAACATTGAGTTGTGCACTAACGTCCTAATTGGAACTAGTTTATTCCGAAAAGTTAGTGCGATTGTGCTCTAAGGTATCGAAGTACCTATGTACGTCAGCATCAAAAATAGTGGTCAATTTTACTAGAGCTCATGTCAAAATGCATCCTAAAATTGTCCGCTACTTTAGAGGCAGACTGTGTCTCAGAGATACTTCATAGGCACCTTCTCATGGTAACTATTTCTTATTTTTGGTTGTTAGAAATGTAAAATTCGAACGCAAAATTTCAATTGCCGTATGCTGAGAACCGTCTGCTATGGTATTGAAATTTTAGAATATTGACTGCTATCAATACAATATAATGCATAGTTATAAATTAAACGTTGTAAATGAATTGTCAATGAAGCGGTGGTAGCCTAGTGGTTAGGGCATGCGACTTTCAATCCGGAGGTCGCGGGTTCGAACCCGGCCCGTACCAATGAGTTTTTCGGAACTTATGTACGGAATGTCATTTGATATTTACCACTCGCTTTTCGGTGAAAGGAAAACATCGTGAGGAAACCACCTAAGCACAATAAGGCCTAGTTTCCCCTCTGGGTTGGAAGGTCAGATGGCAGTCGCTTTCGTAAAAACTAGTGCCTACGCCACATCTTGGGATTTAGGTAGCCGACCACGATTGAGAATTCATTCTCAAAAATGGGACAAAGGCTAGGAGGATGATGAAATGAAGTGTCAATGTTTAAATCGGTGAAATGTTTAAAAGTTTATCGTAACTGCTGGTATAATCTATCCGGAATTCTAAGATAAAATTTCACAAACTGGCACAAGTGCAAAACGACGTTATCTCTACACGGATACGGCTGTTTATAGCTTGTGCCAAAGTAACTTAATTTTGATCTTAATGATCGGACAGACTATACCTACCCATCAGATAGAATACAGATATACTCACAGACCATGATATACTCTTTAAATATTACACACCTTAAACATAAAGGAAAAGGTCTTATTGCTAAATAGCGATTTCTTCCAGACAACCTTCAGGTAGCGGACCATATTAAAGATGTTAGATAACATAGAGCTATCATTAAATAATGTTGTATTAATTCTTAGGGTTCCGTACCCAAAGAGTAAAATCGGGACTATATTACTAAGCCTCCGCCGTCCGTCTGTCACTAGGCTGTGTCTCATAGTCATAAACTAGCTAGACAGTTCAAATTTTCACAAATGATGTAATTCTGTTGCCGCTATAACAACAAATATTGAAAAACAGAATAGAATACATATTTAAGGGGGCTCCCATACAACAAACGTGATCGGTGGCGTTAAGTTTGCAACTCATTTGTATCCAACGCCATACATACCAGGTGCAAACTTCAACCCGATCAGTTAAGATGGGATTAGTATTTGTACGGAACCCTCGGTGCGCGAGTCAGGCTCTTATTATTTTTATTATGCATAGCAGGCATTAGCAGGTTATTATTTTTTACTGGAAAATCCGTAATTTGGCTCCTACGAGGGGCGTCTGAAAAGTTCTGAGCCTAAGGTATTTCGAGGTTATATATGCGTTTATGATACTGGCCACTAGAAAGGCCATTTAAAAACAAATTATTAAAAAATAACATGTCACGTTTTTATTATTCTGTTTCGAGATATTTAACGGAAAAGTACATCATGTGTGAATTACCAACGAATATTACGAAAATTGAGCACCGGGCTGTAATTAAATTCCTTACAAAAAGTGACAAATCACCGCAGTGTATTTTTGAGGAAATGGCTATTATTTACGGTGATTCTGGGCCTTCTTATGCCACAGTCAAAAAGTGGAGTCGCTTATTTAAACTCGGACGGGAATCGATCGAAGACGACCCCCGCTCAGGGCGGCCAATATCGGTAGTGACCGAAGAAAACGTAGCAAAAGTCAAAAAGCTGGTATTAGAAGATAGAAGAATTAAGGTTTGGCAAATAGCTGAGGTCTTAAAAGAAAGAGTCGGAGAAATTTTACATGAACATTTGTACATGAGTAAAGTCAGTGCTCGTTGGGTACCGAAAATGCTAACGGCCTTCGATAAAGTACGTCGTGTGGAAACTTCTCGGGCGTTTTTAGAATTGTGCGAAGATGTTGATGAAACATGGATCAGACAGTATGATCCGGAGTGTAAGTCTGAGTCGATGCAGTGGATTGAAAAGGGTGAAAGGCCGCCGAAGAAATTTAAAGTGCAAAAGTCGGCCTCTAAGTTAATGGCTACGGTATTTTGGGATTGTGATGGCATTCTTTTAATCGATTATTTAGAAAAAGGCTCTACGATAAACGGAACTTATTATGCAAATCTAATAAGACAGGTGCGACAAGCCATAGTTGCGAAAAGGCGGGGTAAACTAAGGAAAGGCATTTTGTTTTTGCAAGACAACGCACCCGTTCACACCGCTAATGTTGCGAGGCGTGCTCTGAAGGAAGTTGGTTTTGACGAAATTGACCACCCACCCTACAGCCCAGATCTAGCCCCAAGCGATTATTTTCTATTCAATAATTTGAAGAAAGAGTTGAGGGGAAAGCGATTTAGAAGTGACGAAGAGATGAAGGCGGCTGTACAGGAGCATTTTAAAGGGCAAAATGAAGATTATTTTTTTAATGGCCTAAAAGCACTGTACAAAAAAAGTAAAAAATGCATTGATTTAGGAGGAGACTATATTGAAAAATAAACACGAGTTCATTTGTGTAAATTGTTTTTTTCTATCTTAGGCTTAGAACTTTTCAGACGCCCCTCGTACGTCTACATAATCTAACTGATGCTACGAGTTGATTGTATTGAAACACTCGTCTTGCTCACACGTTAATGAAAGGAAAGAGATAGGCGGGGTCACATTTATTATGCTCATAATAAATGATGGAATTAAAATTTAGCATTTCTCTATTATTTAGAGTCTTGGAATAATTATTTCGCAAAAAAACTTTTTTGTAGGCAAATAGAATCAATCTAAGGCGTCAAAATTATGGCCATTATAAAAATAACAGTAACGTATTTTTTTGTACTAGCAAACACGATTAAGATCTTGTAACATTTCCGATTTGACAGAAGCGTTCCGTTCATGAAGCTCTAAAATACGCAAACGATTTTTGTTCAATAAATTCTGTCCTCGTGCAATTAATCACCGATCATTAATCTGCGGCGTTTCATGTAACTTTTTAAGAAATATCTTTTATATTTTAATTTTTGGGATGATTTATTAAGTAATTTGAGATATTGTATTGTATAAATATTTTTCCGTATAGTACGTGTCTGAACGATTTCAGATCTTAGTTCCATACAAGAGGGGATTAAAAACATTAACTATTCTCACGTTAGTTTAGTTTTCAATAAAAGCTTGATACACTTACGATACTGATATAAGTTTTTTTTTACTCTCATATATAACTATCACGGCGTTTTAAATGGTTGTAAAATAAGTGCATCTGGTGACTGTGTGTTGTGTGAAAATGACAGACATGCCTCCTTATCTCGCTGTAAAAGATGAGGAGAAGGATAGTGCCCAAGGTGATAGCGAAAGTGGTTCGGAGGTTGACGACTGGGATTTGCCTCTCAGTTACGACAAACCAAGGCATTTAGAGCCTATAAAAGGAGCTGAACGTGTGGAGCACTCATGGAGAGTGAAGGAAAAGGTAAGAAGCCGAGTATTTCCGCGTAATGGGAAGGAATAGCGAACTGCGTATCTGCCGTTGCACATGACAACAAACTCACATGGGCAGGCAGAAGATCGCCAATTTGCGAAAAAAATATAAATAAACTTGACGCAGCTGATCTATTTTCTTAAATTTAGTTCTTTTGCAACAGAAATACGACTTGTATAGACGGTTTTAAGAGATCGAGGTGGTTATTTTCGAGTAATGATTTCAGTGAAGGTATAGAAATTGCATGTGTTCTGTAAGTGTTGGAGCCATTGGGTTATATTCGTTCTACATCTACACCCGCCTAATTCCGGAATAGCATTCCATTAGAGAGCTGACTTTAACTGTCCACATATTTGTTATTTCAGGGTCAGTGTGATATTTATTACTTGCACAGGTGTGTCTAGTTATATATTATTTGTTTACATTCGAATAAACAAAACACTATGGATACAAGGAGGCATCAAATATTTGGGATATCCCAAGGTTGTACTTCCCAACACAACTGAAAATGCATTAAAAAGGAGGTAGTCAATACTATTATTAAAATATATTCATGTCTTCAGAGCAGTGGCTCTACCTCGCCAAATCTCGACCACTTCCAACTCACCTGATTATAGTCTAGACGACTGATCGCAGGTTATCAAAGAGGAAAAGAAAAAAAAAAAAAAATGTCTTCAGATGTACTGTATGTACAAGCATATGCATATTCTGAAGAATAAAAGTATAAAACCCCATTTCAGTTAATGGGCCATGTCTCTTTTATGCCAGGAATCATTGTGTTATTCAATCCATAAAAATTCACTAACAACGTTGTTTCAGTATAGTATTTTTAGGGGTGCTAAACTTATGCTAGGTGTGTGAAATCATAACACATTGCGATAATAAAGTGGGTAGGATCAGAAAAGGATCTTTATTTCAGCATTCGACTGCCTCATCCTCTGGTCATGATATAGGCTATTAACCCTTTGACCGCCAAAGATGGCAAATCACGTCATCGGGAATTCGTGCCACTGACGCCAACGACGCCTATTGACGTCAAAAATTTCAATGGTCAAAAACATGCTAATTCAAACCACTATCTGTGTGGTTCAATCTCTGTTGATTTTGGAGCACTTTTTTTTTTGGTTAGGCTTCAGTGGCACGGTGAAATGCTTTGCCGCTTGGAGTTCGAAAGGTAAAAAAAAAAAGGAAACTAGCAACATATGATTGGAAGCTGCAACTTCTGCAAGACAACCGAAAATACCACCTCAGTTTATATGGAGTTACATAAGAGATTGCATATGATCTAGCAAAGTTGTAATCCAAGATCGGTAACTACTAAATTCCCACTACCATTTATTTATGTTCATTTCTTGATAATATTGAAACACCTCCCCTCAGATTACAATCCCATACTGTAAAGGTAATTTAATGCAACTAATTTCAACAACAGAATTAAGACATCTCTTTAACAAGCAATGTAAACTGTGTGTTCAAAATATTTGTTTTTCTATTATATAAAACCAGCATTTAATCATGTGAAATGAAATAAAATGAAATGAAATAATTTATTCAGTAAGTAGGCCACAAGGGCACTTTTACAAGTCAGATTGTGAGTCTACCGGCATTTCGCAAGAGGAGACCGCTGTTGAGAAGAAAGCCGAAAGAAACTCAACAGTAAGTCATTTTTTCGTAAATTATATTTAAAAACTAATACAATTATATTATAACTAGGTAATTGAAACATATATGTTAGAGGAGATGTACAAGTTTCTCCAAATCAATGTTTACACTAAAAATTATATAAAATAAAGTGATTTTTTTCAGAGATGTAGAAGGTCTCTAGGCGTCACGACACGCAATATAAATTGGTATAATTAATTAATGAAATAATTCAATTCCGTTGAGATGTATAAGGTCTCAAGGGGTCAAAATCAATAACTGATGCAACAAAATAATTAAGTACTTAATTTAGATTTCTTAGAGATGTACATGGTCTCTAGGCGTCACAACATGCAAAACAACATAAATTAATTTAAATCCTTAGAAAAGTTAAGGACTGAATAAGAAACTAACTATACAAAAGAAAAAATAAATAAATAATTAAACTAAATTTCTTAGAGATGTATATGGTCTCTAGGCGTCACAGTTTACAAAATAAAAAATATAAATAATAAATATATGATAATAGTTAAATTCCTCAGAGATGTATAAGGTCTCTGAGCGTCATTGTACAGTACACTAAGTTTATTAGAGATGTATACAGTCTCTAAGTCTCTAAGTAAAAAAAAATAACTTCAATCGAGTACATGATGAAGTCTCTCACGTCAGTTCATTAAACACTGGAAAGCAGTTACTACACAACTAATTTGGCCCTTGCTAGTATGAACAGACCGGACCCCACAAACGGCACCCGTTCACGAGCATGACGCATATCTCAGCCATCGCCTCCCTCAACCATATTATAGGGAAGGTTGCGACCCGATCAACGAATGTATAAATATCATTTCTGTTTCAAGGGTGAAAACATAGACCTGAAGAATCATAGATTTCAAATGGTGTCCTTAAAACAAATTCTTGGTTGGGATAATAAATTGTCACTATACTATCACTATACTTCAAGAAACATTACACCAAAAGATAAGGCAAGCTTGCCCATGGATTTCTTAAATGCCACGGCACGGGTATATGTCTGATTTCGCATGTATAGGTTCATTAAATATCACTAAGTGTGATTAAATAACACTAAGGCAATATACTGACATGTTCCAGTACAAGACCCACTGTGTGGCGCTGGTGCTGTGCCTCAACGTGGGCGTGGACCCTCCCGATGTCGTCAAGACGCAGCCCTGCGCCCGTCTCGAGTGCTGGATTGGTAATTTTTATTAAATTCTTGATTAACTGTTTCTTCTGGCTTTCCATGTCACATTTTTTCCAAAAGCAATAAAAATAGCTTTTGATTGCACTTTAAATAACATTTGGTGTCACATCATATTTATGGTAGGCAGACACGTATCAGACTTTTTACTCAGTATTATACATCACAAATTTTTGTTTACAGTTTTTGCTATATGAGAAAAACTGAAATGTGCATAAATTAAGTATTTATAATAATAATAAATAGCCTTTATTTCCCAAAATGAGTGATTACATGATAAACATTTCGTGTTGTGTTTGATTTGTTAAATTATATCCGTCACTTCGGTGTGCCTCCTGGCATAGGCCTCCTCCAAAGATCTCCATTGAGCTCTGTCGTTTGCAGTTTGAAATTAAGTATTTACATCTGTATTTTCTTAAGTTGCTATTCAGTGTGAAGTAACAATTTTGATATAAGACAATATTAAACAACTGTAGAAAATTTACACAGGTTTGAGTCAAATGTAATTCACTCATTAAAAGTAACTTTACCTTGAAAGTTTTATAGTTAAATAATAATTATATATAACATCAACAAAAATAATTTGTTTGTAAAATTAAACTTTTAGCAACAGCATTATTGAATGTGTCTGTGAACATGTTCTGTATGATAACCTGTGAACTTGCAATTCGCAATTTATCTCATTAGGCTTAATTGATACAATATTTGTTGGTGTTTTGTAGGTATTTCTATTTGAAATGTTTTACCGCTTAGCATCAAACTAGACTTATAACTTGGCTCTTGTCTGTAGATAGACCAATTTCTGAGTAGGGACCTCAAGCATTGTGCCAAAATACCTAAATCCTAGAATGCCTAAATTTTTTTTCAGAATGAAATTTTGGTAATTTAGCCAAAATTTAATTTCATATCAAACAAAACATCCTGGTCGCTTTCACGGGACTGTCCCTCGTGATGTCGCTGGCGTGTGCACGTGTACGAGTGTAATGTGTAGATAAAATATGGTGTGCTCACGACCTCGCGGCCGCTTTGGCCGTGGTGACTCACGACAGACAACGTTTTCGTCTGTGGGCTCAACCTTGACCGCGCAAAAATCCAGAGACTTATGAGGATAACTCATTATCTACTCAAATAGATAAAAAATTAAGATTTGTAAAAAATCGGCGGCTACAGTGTAGCTTCTATGTACAGTCAGCAGCAGAACTTGCTATGCACTCCAACTGTTCAAAATTATATGCAATAACGGCTGTGTAGGACGTGGGTTTATTATGCTTAGCTACTTTTGCTGCTGACTGTATGTATGTTTGATACGCAGGGTCTAAACACACGACGTTTTTAAAACGTGGTGACGGTTTGTGTTTGTGATATACGCGTCCTCAGCACGTCGAAAATACATGGTACGTGAATACAGACAGTTGATTTGTTCCAGACCCTCTATCCCTTTCACCAAGTAAGGCTCTGGAGAACATCGGCCACGCCTTGCAGTCGCAGTACGAGCGCTGGCAGCCGAGGGCGCGCTACAAGCAGTCCCTGGACCCGACCAGTGACGAGGTAACATCTTCCTTTCCAAGCGACTCTAAGACTTCTAGAGAATGTTGTGTATAAGTAGTCTCTAAACTAAACGGAACAAAAAATGATCTATCCACAGCTGTGTAAAGGCATTTACTCGCTACGAGAGCTCTTCTCGTCTTTGAGTAAAAATCTCTGGCATTCAAGTCGTTTTTGCCATTAAGTTAATTTAATACTGCATCTAGATCTAACTGCCGTTTATCGAGATTTTGCTCTTGAAAACTGAGTTGAATACATACAGCCGCTATGGTGACCTGACAACCTTAACTACAAAACAGTGTCGCATTCTGTGTTTACGATTATGTACACACGATTAATAAGATACAATTAGGTTACGGTAAATGACATTGAAGCTTCTCTGATCCGTTGAAATATGAACCTAAAGTAAACACTAGTAGTAGGTCGCCCAGTTACTGTAGTAGCTGGTACCTAGAGTGGACGATGACGGGGCGGCGCGACGCGCGGGGGGAGATCTCTGCGTGTTTGACGCTCGTGATGTCATAATTCAGGGTTGAATATTTGGGTGGGTTTGTTTAATTACCATTTTAGTGGAATTAACTGACAATGCGTGACTCCGCGTAGTTAGAATTTTTAAGCCGTCACACTATTCTATTTGTATAATCACTTTTTCACATAAAATAACCGACTTCAACGAAAAAATTTACTGAGCTCTAAAGTAACGAACATTAAAAATCTCCCCTTTTGAAGTTGCTTGAAAATTCACACCAACTCGATTGATTCTTAATTTGTTGTTTTTTATTTATTTATTAGGATCACAAAACTGAACCCTTACACATGCAATTTTTTTTTTCAGAATCTTTTTATGAATGTCGTAAATAAGCTACCATGAACTGAACTCATTTTGTCTGTTGTGTCAATATAAACGTCGGACATTTTCTTCGGTTTTCGCAATTTATATATTAGCAAAACGTACATACATGCATGTATACCTTGGTCGCACCTGCAAGTATGACAATGTGGTTCAGAATGAGAAAAGGGAAGGCCTGAAAACCAGCGCTGCGCAGACGCCTGGCTGTCGCAGCACATGCTGAGTCCGCTCCTTTTGTCACACGGAATAATTTGGGTGGACAATGTTCTGGCAATGCTGTTCTTGTTTAATCTATGCACCTATTTTATTTTTTTGACGTGGCAATAAATGTTTCTTTCTTTCTTTCAATTCTAAAATGAATAAGTACCTACAAATGCAATATGCCTGCTTATGTATTCTATGAATCTATTCTAATCACTATCTTGTGCAAGAGTATTCTGGTCTAACATCTAGTTTGTAACATACATCTTATTTGCATTGTTTTGATTTTTCCATGTAAGTTATATTCGAAATAATGTGTCTTACAAATTACATTTTATTGCTTACAATATAAGCCAGTTATGGCCTTATTAGGACTTTAAACGTTTTTTTGTTAAACATAAATGTGTGGTCGCCAGGTGAAGAAGCTGTGCTGTTCACTGCGTCGCAACGCAAAGGATGAGCGCGTGCTATTTCACTACAACGGGCACGGCGTGCCCAAGCCCACCAGCCAGGGCGAGATATGGGTCTTCAACAGGGTCAGTCTTCCAGCTTACATCAGTCTTACTCTTTTATCTTGCTTGATATTGCAGTTGTACCGGTTTATATGCTCCATCTAAAATAGGTTGTTTGGAAAGTACTAAAACAGATTCAGACTCCGGACTGTGAAAACGTACAATCGCATTCGAGTTTTGATTTTGGAGATAGATTAACATAGTGGCGTTGTAAAAATCTCGGAATATTTATATACATATATTGAAAGTTAAATTGTCTTTGCAGGCATATACACAGTACATCCCCCTATCGATGTACGACCTACAGACGTGGATGGGCGCGCCGTCGCTGTACGTGTACGACTGCTCCAACGCCGGCGTCATCGTGGACAACTTCCGCGCCTTTGCAGACCAGCATGAGCGGGACTATGAGGTTAGACCACCCGTTGTCGTCAAGTTAGGTCGCCAAACAAAAGCGTTTTCCAACATCATATAATTATGATGTTTACAGCATGGAATAGAAAGAAACAAGGTCCAAGTACTCTGCCCTGTGGTACTCCCAACTATCATATTCGGTTTGATAAATAAATGGTCCTAAAATGTTGAAGTTAGATTGTCTTGTTAAATTTTCTCTCTCTTGTGTAATGGAATACCTTCTGACAGGTAACATCAGATATTTTCTAGTTTTTCATGTAACGTACTTGATTCACGAAGTCGAAAGCTTTACCCAGTCCCCGTCAAGAAGTTGAATACCTCCCAATTCGTTATGGTAAAGTGTTTAGTTCAACTGAAATACACTGTGTCCCAGATGCAACTGAACAGTAAGCCGTCGGGCACGCCGCCGCCGGCGGTGTCGTACAAGAACTGTATCCAGCTGGGCGCGTGCGCCGCCGGACAGGCGCTGCCCATGAGCCCCGAGCTGCCGGCCGACCTGTTCACGGCGTGCCTCACCACGCCCGTCAAGATGGCCATGAAGTGGTTCGTGCTGCGACACGCCAAGGGCACCGCCACCGCGGGCCACAGCCACAAGCACCAGAACCTGCACGAGCTGATCGACAAGTGAGTACATGAGCCCGAGCTGCCGGCCGACCTGTTCACGGCGTGCCTCACCACGCCCGTCAAGATGGCCATGAAGTGGTTCGTGCTGCGACACGCCAAGGGCACCGCCACCGCGGGCCACAGCCACAAGCACCAGAACCTGCACGAGCTGATCGACAAGTGAGTACATGAGCCCGAGCTGCCGGCCGACCTGTTCACGGCGTGCCTCACCACGCCCGTCAAGATGGCCATGAAGTGGTTCGTGCTGCGACACGCCAAGGGCACCGCCACCGCGGGCCACAGCCACAAGCACCAGAACCTGCACGAGCTGATCGACAAGTGAGTACATGAGCCCGAGCTGCCGGCCGACCTGTTCACGGCGTGCCTCACCACGCCCGTCAAGATGGCCATGAAGTGGTTCGTGCTGCGACACGCCAAGGGCACCGCCACCGCGGGCCACAGCCACAAGCACCAGAACCTGCACGAGCTGATCGACAAGTGAGTACATGAGCCCGAGCTGCCGGCCGACCTGTTCACGGCGTGCCTCACCACGCCCGTCAAGATGGCCATGAAGTGGTTCGTGCTGCGACACGCCAAGGGCACCGCCACCGCGGGCCACAGCCACAAGCACCAGAACCTGCACGAGCTGATCGACAAGTGAGTACATGAGCCCGAGCTGCCGGCCGACCTGTTCACGGCGTGCCTCACCACGCCCGTCAAGATGGCCATGAAGTGGTTCGTGCTGCGACACGCCAAGGGCACCGCCACCGCGGGCCACAGCCACAAGCACCAGAACCTGCACGAGCTGATCGACAAGTGAGTACATGAGCCCGAGCTGCCGGCCGACCTGTTCACGGCGTGCCTCACCACGCCCGTCAAGATGGCCATGAAGTGGTTCGTGCTGCGACACGCCAAGGGCACCGCCACCGCGGGCCACAGCCACAAGCACCAGAACCTGCACGAGCTGATCGACAAGTGAGTACATGAGCCCGAGCTGCCGGCCGACCTGTTCACGGCGTGCCTCACCACGCCCGTCAAGATGGCCATGAAGTGGTTCGTGCTGCGACACGCCAAGGGCACCGCCACCGCGGGCCACAGCCACAAGCACCAGAACCTGCACGAGCTGATCGACAAGTGAGTACATGAGCCCGAGCTGCCGGCCGACCTGTTCACGGCGTGCCTCACCACGCCCGTCAAGATGGCCATGAAGTGGTTCGTGCTGCGACACGCCAAGGGCACCGCCACCGCGGGCCACAGCCACAAGCACCAGAACCTGCACGAGCTGATCGACAAGTGAGTACATGAGCCCGAGCTGCCGGCCGACCTGTTCACGGCGTGCCTCACCACGCCCGTCAAGATGGCCATGAAGTGGTTCGTGCTGCGACACGCCAAGGGCACCGCCACCGCGGGCCACAGCCACAAGCACCAGAACCTGCACGAGCTGATCGACAAGTGAGTACATGAGCCCGAGCTGCCGGCCGACCTGTTCACGGCGTGCCTCACCACGCCCGTCAAGATGGCCATGAAGTGGTTCGTGCTGCGACACGCCAAGGGCACCGCCACCGCGGGCCACAGCCACAAGCACCAGAACCTGCACGAGCTGATCGACAAGTGAGTACATGAGCCCGAGCTGCCGGCCGACCTGTTCACGGCGTGCCTCACCACGCCCGTCAAGATGGCCATGAAGTGGTTCGTGCTGCGACACGCCAAGGGCACCGCCACCGCGGGCCACAGCCACAAGCACCAGAACCTGCACGAGCTGATCGACAAGTGAGTACATGAGCCCGAGCTGCCGGCCGACCTGTTCACGGCGTGCCTCACCACGCCCGTCAAGATGGCCATGAAGTGGTTCGTGCTGCGACACGCCAAGGGCACCGCCACCGCGGGCCACAGCCACAAGCACCAGAACCTGCACGAGCTGATCGACAAGTGAGTACATGAGCCCGAGCTGCCGGCCGACCTGTTCACGGCGTGCCTCACCACGCCCGTCAAGATGGCCATGAAGTGGTTCGTGCTGCGACACGCCAAGGGCACCGCCACCGCGGGCCACAGCCACAAGCACCAGAACCTGCACGAGCTGATCGACAAGTGAGTACATGAGCCCGAGCTGCCGGCCGACCTGTTCACGGCGTGCCTCACCACGCCCGTCAAGATGGCCATGAAGTGGTTCGTGCTGCGACACGCCAAGGGCACCGCCACCGCGGGCCACAGCCACAAGCACCAGAACCTGCACGAGCTGATCGACAAGTGAGTACATGAGCCCGAGCTGCCGGCCGACCTGTTCACGGCGTGCCTCACCACGCCCGTCAAGATGGCCATGAAGTGGTTCGTGCTGCGACACGCCAAGGGCACCGCCACCGCGGGCCACAGCCACAAGCACCAGAACCTGCACGAGCTGATCGACAAGTGAGTACATGAGCCCGAGCTGCCGGCCGACCTGTTCACGGCGTGCCTCACCACGCCCGTCAAGATGGCCATGAAGTGGTTCGTGCTGCGACACGCCAAGGGCACCGCCACCGCGGGCCACAGCCACAAGCACCAGAACCTGCACGAGCTGATCGACAAGTGAGTACATGAGCCCGAGCTGCCGGCCGACCTGTTCACGGCGTGCCTCACCACGCCCGTCAAGATGGCCATGAAGTGGTTCGTGCTGCGACACGCCAAGGGCACCGCCACCGCGGGCCACAGCCACAAGCACCAGAACCTGCACGAGCTGATCGACAAGTGAGTACATGAGCCCGAGCTGCCGGCCGACCTGTTCACGGCGTGCCTCACCACGCCCGTCAAGATGGCCATGAAGTGGTTCGTGCTGCGACACGCCAAGGGCACCGCCACCGCGGGCCACAGCCACAAGCACCAGAACCTGCACGAGCTGATCGACAAGTGAGTACATGAGCCCGAGCTGCCGGCCGACCTGTTCACGGCGTGCCTCACCACGCCCGTCAAGATGGCCATGAAGTGGTTCGTGCTGCGACACGCCAAGGGCACCGCCACCGCGGGCCACAGCCACAAGCACCAGAACCTGCACGAGCTGATCGACAAGTGAGTACATGAGCCCGAGCTGCCGGCCGACCTGTTCACGGCGTGCCTCACCACGCCCGTCAAGATGGCCATGAAGTGGTTCGTGCTGCGACACGCCAAGGGCACCGCCACCGCGGGCCACAGCCACAAGCACCAGAACCTGCACGAGCTGATCGACAAGTGAGTACATGAGCCCGAGCTGCCGGCCGACCTGTTCACGGCGTGCCTCACCACGCCCGTCAAGATGGCCATGAAGTGGTTCGTGCTGCGACACGCCAAGGGCACCGCCACCGCGGGCCACAGCCACAAGCACCAGAACCTGCACGAGCTGATCGACAAGTGAGTACATGAGCCCGAGCTGCCGGCCGACCTGTTCACGGCGTGCCTCACCACGCCCGTCAAGATGGCCATGAAGTGGTTCGTGCTGCGACACGCCAAGGGCACCGCCACCGCGGGCCACAGCCACAAGCACCAGAACCTGCACGAGCTGATCGACAAGTGAGTACATGAGCCCGAGCTGCCGGCCGACCTGTTCACGGCGTGCCTCACCACGCCCGTCAAGATGGCCATGAAGTGGTTCGTGCTGCGACACGCCAAGGGCACCGCCACCGCGGGCCACAGCCACAAGCACCAGAACCTGCACGAGCTGATCGACAAGTGAGTACATGAGCCCGAGCTGCCGGCCGACCTGTTCACGGCGTGCCTCACCACGCCCGTCAAGATGGCCATGAAGTGGTTCGTGCTGCGACACGCCAAGGGCACCGCCACCGCGGGCCACAGCCACAAGCACCAGAACCTGCACGAGCTGATCGACAAGTGAGTACATGAGCCCGAGCTGCCGGCCGACCTGTTCACGGCGTGCCTCACCACGCCCGTCAAGATGGCCATGAAGTGGTTCGTGCTGCGACACGCCAAGGGCACCGCCACCGCGGGCCACAGCCACAAGCACCAGAACCTGCACGAGCTGATCGACAAGTGAGTACATGAGCCCGAGCTGCCGGCCGACCTGTTCACGGCGTGCCTCACCACGCCCGTCAAGATGGCCATGAAGTGGTTCGTGCTGCGACACGCCAAGGGCACCGCCACCGCGGGCCACAGCCACAAGCACCAGAACCTGCACGAGCTGATCGACAAGTGAGTACATGAGCCCGAGCTGCCGGCCGACCTGTTCACGGCGTGCCTCACCACGCCCGTCAAGATGGCCATGAAGTGGTTCGTGCTGCGACACGCCAAGGGCACCGCCACCGCGGGCCACAGCCACAAGCACCAGAACCTGCACGAGCTGATCGACAAGTGAGTACATGAGCCCGAGCTGCCGGCCGACCTGTTCACGGCGTGCCTCACCACGCCCGTCAAGATGGCCATGAAGTGGTTCGTGCTGCGACACGCCAAGGGCACCGCCACCGCGGGCCACAGCCACAAGCACCAGAACCTGCACGAGCTGATCGACAAGTGAGTACATGAGCCCGAGCTGCCGGCCGACCTGTTCACGGCGTGCCTCACCACGCCCGTCAAGATGGCCATGAAGTGGTTCGTGCTGCGACACGCCAAGGGCACCGCCACCGCGGGCCACAGCCACAAGCACCAGAACCTGCACGAGCTGATCGACAAGTGAGTACATGAGCCCGAGCTGCCGGCCGACCTGTTCACGGCGTGCCTCACCACGCCCGTCAAGATGGCCATGAAGTGGTTCGTGCTGCGACACGCCAAGGGCACCGCCACCGCGGGCCACAGCCACAAGCACCAGAACCTGCACGAGCTGATCGACAAGTGAGTACATGAGCCCGAGCTGCCGGCCGACCTGTTCACGGCGTGCCTCACCACGCCCGTCAAGATGGCCATGAAGTGGTTCGTGCTGCGACACGCCAAGGGCACCGCCACCGCGGGCCACAGCCACAAGCACCAGAACCTGCACGAGCTGATCGACAAGTGAGTACATGAGCCCGAGCTGCCGGCCGACCTGTTCACGGCGTGCCTCACCACGCCCGTCAAGATGGCCATGAAGTGGTTCGTGCTGCGACACGCCAAGGGCACCGCCACCGCGGGCCACAGCCACAAGCACCAGAACCTGCACGAGCTGATCGACAAGTGAGTACATGAGCCCGAGCTGCCGGCCGACCTGTTCACGGCGTGCCTCACCACGCCCGTCAAGATGGCCATGAAGTGGTTCGTGCTGCGACACGCCAAGGGCACCGCCACCGCGGGCCACAGCCACAAGCACCAGAACCTGCACGAGCTGATCGACAAGTGAGTACATGAGCCCGAGCTGCCGGCCGACCTGTTCACGGCGTGCCTCACCACGCCCGTCAAGATGGCCATGAAGTGGTTCGTGCTGCGACACGCCAAGGGCACCGCCACCGCGGGCCACAGCCACAAGCACCAGAACCTGCACGAGCTGATCGACAAGTGAGTACATGAGCCCGAGCTGCCGGCCGACCTGTTCACGGCGTGCCTCACCACGCCCGTCAAGATGGCCATGAAGTGGTTCGTGCTGCGACACGCCAAGGGCACCGCCACCGCGGGCCACAGCCACAAGCACCAGAACCTGCACGAGCTGATCGACAAGTGAGTACATGAGCCCGAGCTGCCGGCCGACCTGTTCACGGCGTGCCTCACCACGCCCGTCAAGATGGCCATGAAGTGGTTCGTGCTGCGACACGCCAAGGGCACCGCCACCGCGGGCCACAGCCACAAGCACCAGAACCTGCACGAGCTGATCGACAAGTGAGTACATGAGCCCGAGCTGCCGGCCGACCTGTTCACGGCGTGCCTCACCACGCCCGTCAAGATGGCCATGAAGTGGTTCGTGCTGCGACACGCCAAGGGCACCGCCACCGCGGGCCACAGCCACAAGCACCAGAACCTGCACGAGCTGATCGACAAGTGAGTACATGAGCCCGAGCTGCCGGCCGACCTGTTCACGGCGTGCCTCACCACGCCCGTCAAGATGGCCATGAAGTGGTTCGTGCTGCGACACGCCAAGGGCACCGCCACCGCGGGCCACAGCCACAAGCACCAGAACCTGCACGAGCTGATCGACAAGTGAGTACATGAGCCCGAGCTGCCGGCCGACCTGTTCACGGCGTGCCTCACCACGCCCGTCAAGATGGCCATGAAGTGGTTCGTGCTGCGACACGCCAAGGGCACCGCCACCGCGGGCCACAGCCACAAGCACCAGAACCTGCACGAGCTGATCGACAAGTGAGTACATGAGCCCGAGCTGCCGGCCGACCTGTTCACGGCGTGCCTCACCACGCCCGTCAAGATGGCCATGAAGTGGTTCGTGCTGCGACACGCCAAGGGCACCGCCACCGCGGGCCACAGCCACAAGCACCAGAACCTGCACGAGCTGATCGACAAGTGAGTACATGAGCCCGAGCTGCCGGCCGACCTGTTCACGGCGTGCCTCACCACGCCCGTCAAGATGGCCATGAAGTGGTTCGTGCTGCGACACGCCAAGGGCACCGCCACCGCGGGCCACAGCCACAAGCACCAGAACCTGCACGAGCTGATCGACAAGTGAGTACATGAGCCCGAGCTGCCGGCCGACCTGTTCACGGCGTGCCTCACCACGCCCGTCAAGATGGCCATGAAGTGGTTCGTGCTGCGACACGCCAAGGGCACCGCCACCGCGGGCCACAGCCACAAGCACCAGAACCTGCACGAGCTGATCGACAAGTGAGTACATGAGCCCGAGCTGCCGGCCGACCTGTTCACGGCGTGCCTCACCACGCCCGTCAAGATGGCCATGAAGTGGTTCGTGCTGCGACACGCCAAGGGCACCGCCACCGCGGGCCACAGCCACAAGCACCAGAACCTGCACGAGCTGATCGACAAGTGAGTACATGAGCCCGAGCTGCCGGCCGACCTGTTCACGGCGTGCCTCACCACGCCCGTCAAGATGGCCATGAAGTGGTTCGTGCTGCGACACGCCAAGGGCACCGCCACCGCGGGCCACAGCCACAAGCACCAGAACCTGCACGAGCTGATCGACAAGTGAGTACATGAGCCCGAGCTGCCGGCCGACCTGTTCACGGCGTGCCTCACCACGCCCGTCAAGATGGCCATGAAGTGGTTCGTGCTGCGACACGCCAAGGGCACCGCCACCGCGGGCCACAGCCACAAGCACCAGAACCTGCACGAGCTGATCGACAAGTGAGTACATGAGCCCGAGCTGTTCACGGCGTGTTCAGGAAGCGCGACGAGTGAGTGGTCCCGATTCCTGATGGCTTGGTCACTTTTTCTTATAACACTTTCAATGGAAAATATTTTTTAACAATATGTTATGTTTCAGAATTCCTGGCCAGGTGACGGACCGGCGGACGATGCTCGGCGAGCTGAACTGGATCTTCACCGCCATCACCGACACCATCGCGTGGAACTCGCTGCCCCCGGAGCTGTTCCAGCAGCTGTTCCGCGCCGACCTCCTCACCGCCAGTCTTTGCCGCAACTTTCTGCTCGCCGACCGGATCATGCGGTGAGTGTCCCGTGCCTGCTCTTCGCCAGCTACTGTCGCCAGCAACTTGCTGCTTGGCGTACCAACACGCGTTGGTATATCAGTAGCTGTTGCAAATCGAGGACGGCATTTTTCCGATGTTTTTAGGCGTCTAGTTCCTAAGTTCACGGAAGTACAGACAGTTCCGTGATGCACTCTGCAAACACTCACCAAGACCCCTGGGAAAGGTGGAATTTTGGCTGGTGATTTTTTTAAAGCCAATTGATTCTTTGAAATCATAGTATGGGTTATGACTGTCATTTTTGTATGGGGCGACAGCTCTCGACGCCATTTGAATGTTAATGTTTATTGACATGCCAGATGTGAGTGTGGTGTGTACTGTACGGTGTGCGGTGTGCGGTGGCAGGTCGTACAACTGCACGCCGGTGTCGCTGCCGGCGCTGCCGTCGCTGGCGGCGCACGCGCTGTGGGCGGCGTGGGACCAGACGCTGGACCTGGCGCTGGCGCAGCTGCCCGCCATGCTGGGCCCCGAGCCGCGCGTCTACAAGCACTCGCCCTTCTTCCGCGACCAGCTCACCGCCTTCCAAGTCTGGCTCGACCTCGGCAAGTGTATGTACTCCTACGAAAACTACTCGAACATTTTATTGGTGTCGGTTGGTATTCTTCTGAAGAACCGGTACAGACTTGAACGGAAAAAACTTACGCTTTTTTACAAATAGCTAAATTGCCTTAGTATATTTTTAGTCCTCGATAATGATATGGTTTATTTTTGGAATAACAACCATTTTCCGAATAACGCTGATGTGGCGTGTGTGATGGCGCAGCGAGCTCGTTGTGCGCAGGGTCGTGGTCGCGGCCGCCGCCCGACCAGCTGCCGATGGTGCTGCAGGTGCTGCTGAGCACGCTGCACCGCGTGCGCGCGCTTCAGATCCTGTGCCGCTTCCTGGCGCTGGGCGCGTGGGCCGTGCGCGCCGTGCTGCACGTCGGCATCTTCCCCTACATGCTCAAGCTGCTGCAGGCCTCCGCGCACGACCTCCGGGCCTCCATGGTCTACATCTGGGCCAAGATCATCGCCGTCGACCCGGTGAGTGTGGCGCGGCCTGCGGGCTTCGGCCCGGGGCCGGGTGAGGAGTTTCACTAACACACCTCGAAGTATTTGGTTTTTGGACGTCTTCCCCTTGCAACGTAAAATTGGTAAATTTATTTCCATCTTGTAGCCGTATTGTACTTAGACTTAACTTTGACATACGTTTTTGCCAGAAACCTGGCCGCATTATGACGGTAACATTGGTTTGTTGCAGAGTTGTCAAGTGGACCTGGTGAACGCGAAGGGACACAAGTACTTCCTGTCAATCCTGTCTGACTCCACCGTCGACGTGAGTACGCTAAGAAACGTTCATTCATGGTATCCTTCATTATTTGTTATGTTATTGTTATGTTATTTTTTTACGGCCTAGTGAAAAAATACAATTAAAGAAAAAAAAAATGCTAATTTTATATTAGAGATGTGTGTTTTTTACCAACCCATTAAAAATAGGTATAATTTTGGTTTGTCTCCGTCTAAATACCGTAACTCGCGGATGTATCAAGACAAGTTCCACTTTGTTTTGACAATAAGCATATTAGGACCGACTCGCACTGTGGATTATATAATGCGTAACGTTTCTCGTAGGCAATCAATTCTGCCATGTTACGTAGTTGATAGTTTTGTGAACTACTTAGTACTTAATGTTAATGCAGTACTTATTTTTTTTTTTTTTTTTTTATTTATTAAGAAACAAACAGTCTTAAAATAATATTACATTGGTATTGTCATAGGACTAGAAATAGCCTTAATTGTAGACCTATAGTTCCATACATAATATTAAAGTGTTGAAAAATTTTACATTACACTGACCAAAAGAAAAAATTAAAAGCAATTTACTTAAGAATAAACTAACCAATAAAAATCCAAGAAACAAGATATATATATTTTTTTTATATAATTTTGAAATCGCTTACTACTATTGTTAAACCTAGAAATACTCACACACACTGAGTTTCCAATAAAGAAAATACATTTGCTTTAAACATTGCCAACGAACTGCCAAACAAGTCTGCCTTCATACATTTCTCATTGTACAGCTTGCATGCGCGTTTAATGTACGAGTGACCCGCGTGTTCGGTTTTGCTCCTCGCAAGACTGAACAAAGCCTTATTACGGCAACTACGCTCAGTTTTACGAGGCACACGAAAACTTATTTTATTCAAGAGTTCAGGGGCGTCAATTAGATTATTGAGGATTTTAAATAAGAACGATAAATCATTACAGTGCCGTCTGAGTACAAGAGGCTGAATATTGTGTATAGCTGCTGAAGATGCATAATTTTGGTACTTGCCGCCGGTGCGATATTCAAGTGCTTTAATAAATTTCTTCTGTAACCTTTCAATTCTATCTTTATGCACTTTATGATATGGGTTCCAGACTACGGAGGCAAATTCTAAGCGACTTCGAACGTAACTATTGTACAACAATTTATATGTCAAGGGCCTTCGAAATGGTTTTGAGACGCGAAGAATGAATCCGAGCTGCCGATAAGCTTTACTTAGGATGCTATCAATGTGGGGGTTAAAAGTTAGTTTGCTATCCATTATTACACCTAAGTCTCGAATGCTATGTTTTCGCGTTAAAGTATTGTCACATAATTTGTAATTATATAAAATTGGTGTTTTTTTCCTTGTAAATGTAATAACTGAGCATTTGTCGCTATTTAAAAACAGACTATTATTAGCACAATATCTCTCAAAATTAAACAAATCTTCTTGCAACATAGCGCAATCCGTATGTGTTTTCACTACTCTAAATATTTTGGTATCATCGGCATAAAGAAGAGCTTTAGAATTTGTTATCGACGCTGTTATGTAATTTATGTATAAGATAAACAACAAGGGGCCCAAATGAGATCCTTGTGGGACTCTGGAGGTAGTAGTTTTATACTCAGATGTATATCCTCCTAGTACAACAGCTTGGCATCTGTTTTCGATGTAAGACTGAATCCACCTAAAAAGATCACCATGTATTCCGAGGTTCCAGAGCTTGAGCAAAAGCGTATTAAAATAAATTTTATCGAATGCCTTTGCAAAATCTGTATATACTGCATCTACCTGATACCTATTATCCATGGCATCACGTATTATTTCGCTAAAGGACAAAATATTACTTTCCACACTCCGACCCCGATAAAAGCCGTGCTGAGTTGGATTTATATGACGGCGAACATCATGTGAAACCTGATCAGTGACAATCTTTTCTAATATTTTTCCAAATTGACATAATTTTGAAATAGGGCTATATTTTTCTATATCTTGGCTTATGCAGCCTTTAGGAATGGGTGTAATCCACGCTTTTTTCCAGATTTCTGGCACATGTCCTTCCTTGAAGGATAGCATAAAGATTTTGATGAGAGGAAAAACTAGGGCACTCGCGCATTCACTAATAAGCAAAGGATGAATTTTATCGGGTCCCGCTCCCTTATTTGTATCTACTGATTTTAAATACTTGAGAACTAAATCATGGGAAAAATTTACAGTATTGATACTAAAAATAGACATCGTAGGAGGCTCCAAACAATTAATATCCAAAGGTGGAAGGCAAGCAGTTTCAAACACGGATTGAAAATATTCACTAAATAAGTTGCAGATACTCTCCCCATTAGAAGCTTGGGTACCCTTATAAAACATTGTCTGCGGTGTTCCCTTATTAGACATAGTAGATTTAATAAATTTCCAGAAAAAATTTGGATGTGATTTAATCTTATCTTCAGAAGATTGAATATATTGGTTATAACATTCCTTTTCAATTATTTCAGCTCGTTTTCTTAATATTTTGAAACTTTCATAGTCCAAAGGGTTTCCATATAATTTCCATAACTTATGGTATTTTCTCTTTTCCTTCAAAATATTTTTTAAAGATTTACTATGCCATACCGGAGAATTACATACATTTCGTGAAGGATAACAAGGCACGTGCTGGTCAATCAACTTATATAATAATTCGTAAAATTTATCCACGCAACCTTCAACATTTAAATTCTCAAAAAATACATCCCAGTTTATATTTCCTAAATCATTATTAAATCCATCATAATTTGCTAAATGAAACTTATAAACAACGGTTTCTGCCGGCTTTATTGGGGTAGTATATTCCAGTTTGAAGTCCAATATTAATGCCTTATGATGAGCATCTTCCGGGGTTAAGGGAAAGTCGCACTTGTTAACAGAACATGCTGAGTTACTTAATATCAGGTCGAGGATTCTACTATTAACATTCGCATTGTGATTAAATTGGTCTAGACCACTGAGCGCCATATAGTCACTTAAAGATTGGACTATAATATTGTTAGAAGGATTTAAAAATAATTTGCCTGAACCTTTATCTACCCATTCGGAATGAGAGATGTTAAAATCACCAGTAATAAGAAATGAGTCACCAGGGTGGTCGATTATAAGTCGAGAACTGATGTTAAAAAATGAAGCGACGGTGTCTTTGTGGTTGGGTCCATGCGGAATGTATACGCACGCGATATTTAAATGATGAACCTGCGAATGAATGTTTACGTTATGAATAGGGAAAGATATCCAGATGCACTCTGCGTTCGCAGGAGAGGGGCAGGGCCAGTCGCGGCGCACCGGCATGAGCTCGCGCTTCACCGCCACGACCACTCCCCCGCCGCGCTGCGCCCCGCTCTCCTCCTCCGAGCGATCGCATCTGTACACTATGTACCTATCATCAAAATACTCTCTATCGTAAAAATCTGACGTTAACCAACTCTCGGTTATGCAAATAAAATCGTAATCGGCTAACGTGGTTTTCGACAAAAAATCCTGGGATTTCGTTCGAAGGCCCCGTACATTTTGGTAGTAACCTTCAAAAACCGTACAAGCCATTGTTATAAAAGTTGAACATATTTACATGAATTGTGTAATAACAAAACAAATTGTAATATATGGTGTTTAAGGCAGTATAAGTATGAAACGTATATTTTTTACGAATGGCAGTATAGCAAGCAATACAATACAATGGAATAAAAATATAATCTTTATTGTTATATTCAGTGTGTGAAATACGTGTGGCACGTATAGTTACATATATAAGGTCGATAGTTGGATGATATCCATAATACACAAATGCGCATACGCGGTCGTAAACAAAAACGAAATCAGTGGGTGAAGGTAAAACAACAACTATACCGGGCTGCATCGTGATGACATAGCTTGTTATGGCTGTCGTTAGCAGTAACAAAAAACGGTATATGCATGCTCAATTTGGCGACGCGTTTGGCTCGGTTGGTAGACACCTGCCTACTGAGTCGGCGGTCTCGGGTTCGAATCCCGGCCGGGGCAAATATTTGTGCAAAATATTTTTTATATTATTTGGATGTTATTTATATTATGTATATCGTCGTCTAGTACCCATAGTACAAGCTTTGCTTAGTTTGGGACTAGGTCGATTTGTGTATGATTGTCCCTTAATATTTATTTATTTATTATTACAATATAATAAGTATATATAAAGAAAAGATAGTCACTTCAATCTCAACAAGACCGAGTCATCGGTTATCGCAATTATCTTAGACGTTTCGTCCTTACGCATGAGGATTTTACAGTCGCGAGTCCACAGGAACGCATACTGGAGTTCAGCCTTTCGTTGCATTTTATTTAAAATTGTTATTTTCTTTGTAATGTTATCTCCTCACATTGTTTAAGTAGCTTTTACATGTGCATTTGATTTTGAGTTTTGTAGTAGTAGAGCCTCGTGCACGGTCCGGATTGTTACTACCGTCTTGCCTGCTAACCCACCGCCAAACAGCAATGTTCGCATTGTTGTGTTCCGGTGTGAGATAGCCGGTGAAATTACTAGCATAGAGGCATTCTATCTTAGTCCTCCGGGTAGGCAAGCACTTGTGACTCCTCTGGTGTTGCAGGTGTTTATGGGCGACGGTTATCGCTTTCCATCAGGCGATACGTTTGCTCGTTTGCACCCTATGACATAAAAAAAAAATGCATGTCGTGTTTGCCTATTATTGGATAGACACTCTGGCATTCCATGTACACATGTTTCTTATTGTTATTTCGTATAGTGTTGTATGGCAAACCTTTTATTTATTTATTTATTTATTTATTTATTTATTTATTTATTTATTTATTTATTTATTTATTTATTATAAATAAATAATCTATTCCACTTTGTCTGTGGAATCGTTTCTAGGGTGCCACGTTTGTTGTCGCGATTATGCTAGATAAACCTATTGCACGGTCTGTACAAAGGTGCATTCTGCCCGTCAGCATTTTACGTCACGTAGCATTTATTCCATTACTTTAAGTTAGTGCATATCCGGCAACCGCGGAGTGCATTCCTTTGTATCATTTTATTACTTTATCAATAAATCATTATTTCGGTGGAAAACTGCAGCGTTATCATTATCAACTATCAACTGAAGTGTGTGCGAGACCGTCCCGTACACCAATTTAAATGGTATAGGGGCCCAACTCTTATCGAAAACAGGAGGCCGTAATTGTTAAGTACGTACAGTCGCCATCAGATATATCGAAAGATATAAGGCGTCCATAAATATCAGAACACGACTCTTATTGACTGGGCGTTACAGTACATGTTCACATATTTATTAACGCCTTATATGCTGTGATATGTCTGATGGCGACTGTACAATACGTTATGGTGTTGCAGAGCGAGCACCGCACGCTGGCGGCGTACGTGCTGGCCGGCATCGTGGACAACTACCCGGCGGGGCAGGAGGCGGCGCAGCAGGTACTCCCCCCCCCCCCCCCCCCCTCCCCGCCCCACTCGCGCGCTGCTGCGGGTCTGCGGAGCTCTAACGTGTGCCGGCTCCTGTTCCCAGGGCTCCATGATCTCCATCTGCCTGGAGCAGCTGTCGGACGGCTCGTGGCTGCTGCGGCTGTGGGCGTGCATCTGCCTGGGCCGCCTGTGGCGCGGCTGCGACGCGGCGCGCTGGGCCGGCGTGCGCGACCTGGCGCACGAGAAGCTGTACCCGCTGCTGCGCGAGCCGCACCCTGAGGTACGTCACGGCTGTGGGCGTGCATCTGCCTGGGCCGCCTGTGGCGCGGCTGCGACGCGGCGCGCTGGGCCGGCGTGCGCGACCTGGCGCACGAGAAGCTGTACCCGCTGCTGCGCGAGCCGCACCCTGAGGTACGTCACGGCTGTGGGCGTGCATCTGCCTGGGCCGCCTGTGGCGCGGCTGCGACGCGGCGCGCTGGGCCGGCGTGCGCGACCTGGCGCACGAGAAGCTGTACCCGCTGCTGCGCGAGCCGCACCCTGAGGTACGTCACGGCTGTGGGCGTGCATCTGCCTGGGCCGCCTGTGGCGCGGCTGCGACGCGGCGCGCTGGGCCGGCGTGCGCGACCTGGCGCACGAGAAGCTGTACCCGCTGCTGCGCGAGCCGCACCCTGAGGTACGTCACGGCTGTGGGCGTGCATCTGCCTGGGCCGCCTGTGGCGCGGCTGCGACGCGGCGCGCTGGGCCGGCGTGCGCGACCTGGCGCACGAGAAGCTGTACCCGCTGCTGCGCGAGCCGCACCCTGAGGTACGTCACGGCTGTGGGCGTGCATCTGCCTGGGCCGCCTGTGGCGCGGCTGCGACGCGGCGCGCTGGGCCGGCGTGCGCGACCTGGCGCACGAGAAGCTGTACCCGCTGCTGCGCGAGCCGCACCCTGAGGTACGTCACGGCTGTGGGCGTGCATCTGCCTGGGCCGCCTGTGGCGCGGCTGCGACGCGGCGCGCTGGGCCGGCGTGCGCGACCTGGCGCACGAGAAGCTGTACCCGCTGCTGCGCGAGCCGCACCCTGAGGTACGTCACGGCTGTGGGCGTGCATCTGCCTGGGCCGCCTGTGGCGCGGCTGCGACGCGGCGCGCTGGGCCGGCGTGCGCGACCTGGCGCACGAGAAGCTGTACCCGCTGCTGCGCGAGCCGCACCCTGAGGTACGTCACGGCTGTGGGCGTGCATCTGCCTGGGCCGCCTGTGGCGCGGCTGCGACGCGGCGCGCTGGGCCGGCGTGCGCGACCTGGCGCACGAGAAGCTGTACCCGCTGCTGCGCGAGCCGCACCCTGAGGTACGTCACGGCTGTGGGCGTGCATCTGCCTGGGCCGCCTGTGGCGCGGCTGCGACGCGGCGCGCTGGGCCGGCGTGCGCGACCTGGCGCACGAGAAGCTGTACCCGCTGCTGCGCGAGCCGCACCCTGAGGTACGTCACGGCTGTGGGCGTGCATCTGCCTGGGCCGCCTGTGGCGCGGCTGCGACGCGGCGCGCTGGGCCGGCGTGCGCGACCTGGCGCACGAGAAGCTGTACCCGCTGCTGCGCGAGCCGCACCCTGAGGTACGTCACGGCTGTGGGCGTGTATCTGCCTGGGCCGCCTGTGGCGCGGCTGCGTTTCAGCCATTTTGAAAAATTATCGCGAGGTGTAGAGCTCACAGAGACACCAGTAATTTGTATGAGATTAACAGATCAGTATTGTGTTGTGCAGGTGCGCGCGGCGTGCGCGTTCGCGCTGGGCACGTTCGTGGCGGCGGGCGGCTGCTGGCCGCGCACGGAGCACGCCAACGCGCTCGACCAGCAGGTGGGCGCCGAGCTGGCGCGCGCGCTGCCGCACGACGCCTCCCCGCTCGTGCGCGCCGAGATACTCCACGGTAAGCGCGCCCTACACTACTCACTCAACGCGCTCGACCAGCAGGTGGGCGCCGAGCTGGCGCGCGCGCTGCCGCACGACGCCTCCCCGCTCGTGCGCGCCGAGATACTCCACGGTAAGCGCGCCCTACACTACTCACTCAACGCGCTCGACCAGCAGGTGGGCGCCGAGCTGGCGCGCGCGCTGCCGCACGACGCCTCCCCGCTCGTGCGCGCCGAGATACTCCACGGTAAGCGCGCCCTACACTACTCACTCAACGCGCTCGACCAGCAGGTGGGCGCCGAGCTGGCGCGCGCGCTGCCGCACGACGCCTCCCCGCTCGTGCGCGCCGAGATACTCCACGGTAAGCGCGCCCTACACTACTCACTCTACGCGCTCGACCAGCAGGTGGGCGCCGAGCTGGCGCGCGCGCTGCCGTACGACGCCTCGCCGCTCCTGCGCGCCGAGATACTCCACGGTAAGCGCGCCCTACACTACTCACTCGACGCGCTCCACCAGCAGGTGGGCGCCGAGCTGGCGCGCGCGCTGCCGCACGACGCCTCCCCGCTCGTGCGCGCCGAGATACTCCACGGTAAGCGCGCCCTACACTACTCACTCAACGCGCTCGACCAGCAGGTGGGCGCCGAGCTGGCGCGCGCGCTGCCGCACGACGCCTCCCCGCTCGTGCGCGCCGAGATACTCCACGGTAAGCGCGCCCTACACTACTCACTCAACGCGCTCGACCAGCAGGTGGGCGCCGACCCGGGGGTGCGCGCTGCCTTACGACGCCTCGCCGCTCCTGCGCGCCGAGATACTCCACGGTAAGCGCGCCCTACACTACTCACTCGACGCGCTCGACCAGCAGGTGGGCGCCGACCCGGGGGTGCGCGCTGCCGCACGACGCCTCCCCGCTCGTGCGCGCCGAGATACTCCACGGTAAGCGCACCCTACACTACTCACTCGACGCGCTCGACCAGCAGGTGGGCGCCGACCCGGGGGTGCGCGCTGCCGCACGACGCCTCCCCGCTCGTGCGCGCCGAGATACTCCACGGTAAGCGCACCCTACACTACTCACTCGACGCGCTCGACCAGCAGGTGGGCGCCGACCCGGGGGTGCGCGCTGCCGCACGACGCTTCCCCGCTCGTGCGCGCCGAGATACTCCACGGTAAGCGCGCCCTACACTACTCACTCAACGCGCTCGACCAGCAGGTGGGCGCCGACCCGGGGGTGCGCGCTGCCGCACGACGCTTCCCCGCTCGTGCGCGCCGAGATACTCCACGGTAAGCGCGCCCTACACTACTCACTCAACGCGCTCGACCAGCAGGTGGGCGCCGAGCTGGCGCGCGCGCTGCCGCACGACGCCTCGCCGCTCCTGCGCGCCGAGATACTCCACGGTAAGCGCGCCCTACACTACTCACTCGACGCGCTCGACCAGCAGGTGGGCGCCGACCCGGGGGTGCACGCTGCCGCACGACGCCTCCCCGCTCGTGCGCGCCGAGATACTCCACGGTAAGCGCACCCTACACTACTCACTCGACGCGCTCGACCAGCAGGTGGGCGCCGACCCGGGGGTGCGCGCTGCCGCACGACGCCTCCCCGCTCGTGCGCACCGAGATACTCCACGGTAAGCGCGCCCTACACTACTCACTCGACGCGCTCCACCAGCAGGTGGGCGCCGAGCTGGCGCGCGCGCTGCCGCACGACGCCTCCCCGCTCGTGCGCGCCGAGATACTCCACGGTAAGCGCGCCCTACACTACTCACTCGACGCGCTCCACCAGCAGGTGGGCGCCGAGATACTCCACGGTAAGCGCGCCCTACACTACTCACTCGACGCGCTCCACCAGCAGGTGGGCGCCGAGATACTCCACGGTAAGCGCCATTAAGCCACCGGTCGTGACATTTTATACAAAAATAAAGTGCTCGCACAATGCACAACATCGCAACTACCTGTGACTACAAACTAAGTGAAATATAACAAATTTAAATAAAACAACTAATTTAATCAATGCACCAGACAGCAGATTCGGTTAAAGCGCGCTCACTAAAAAAATCTTACGCCTTACAGCCGGGATATTACCACAGTGTAAAAACTAACAGTGGGCCGACGCCTTTGATGTTTGCGTAAATGCCGACACCGCTCAAGGTTACCGTATCTACCAAGGGTTGTCACAGACTTACGCAACTGCCCAAAAAAGGAGGGTAATGTTTTTAGGGTTCGTGTATGTATGTATGTGTACTAATTTTACGTATGGCGTCCATTTTGGAAATAAAGATGGCGGACGTCACTTTTTTAAAAAGTCGACATGGGTGCCGTTTTATAGGTTTCTGGGGGTGTACATTTCAAAAATGGCATCCGTTTTGGAATTAAAGATGGTGGACCTCATTTTTTTAAATAATCGTCATGGGTGTCGTGTTTCTGGGTTTTTGGGGGTGTAGATTTCAAAAATAGATATCACTGCTACACACATCGACAACCATTTCGAAAAAAGATTTCAAAATGGAGGTCATTTTCGTATCCGGAACCACGAGGAACCTCGGAGATGACACCCATATCGATTTTTAAGAAAAAATAACGTCCGCCATCTTGGATATCAAAATGGACGTCATTTTCGTAATCGGCACCCTGAGGTACCTCGGAGAAGACACCCATGTCGATTTTTAAGAAAAAATAATGTCCGCCATCTTGGATTTCAAAATGGACGCCATTTTCGTAATCGATACCCCGCGGACCCTCAAAAATAAATTAAAAATCAGACATGATTCATCAACAAACAATTTCTTACTTTTTAAATAAAGTCTAAGTTAAACCTTACGTAACTCGTAATTACTTTTTTTTAATGTAATAAAAATTTGTTGAAGTAAAATAAAATATTGAAAATATACAAAAATGGATGACGACGGCAGGGGGGGAGTAAAGGTCAAACTCGTAATTACTTAAAATAACCTATAAATCATGTCCGACATTTTGAATTTAAAAATTCATGTGACATATCATATCATTATATATTTTTGTTTAGGTACACAGAAACAAACAATCTATATATATAAAAGAAAGTCGTGTTAGTTACACTATTTATAACTCAAGAACGGCTGATCTGATTTGGCTGAAAATTTGTGGGGAGGTAGCTTAGAACCAGGAGAAGGACATAGGATACTTTTTATCACGTTCCCGTGGGATGTGACATAAAACGTCATAAACGTGACAAAACGCAACTGATATGGAATAACAAAACGCAACTGAAAGCCATTTATCAGTAAAAAAAACAGTCTACCCGTTCATTTGTTAAATATGGTATAACAAAACAAAACGCAACTGACAGCTAAACGTAATGTAGTCTATGGTTAATTATAGTAGAATTTTGTAGTTGACCGGTTGATGTGTTTATTTTATTGTGTTAAAAATGGTATAACAAAACAAAACGCTAATTACAGCTAAACGTAATGTAGTCTATAGTTAATTGAAGTTGACCGGTTGATGTGTTTGTTTCGAGTTTCTATTAGCTTATTGTGCCGAGATATACATATATCAATAAAAGAAAGTTGAGTTAGTTCCGGCACTTATAACTCGAGAACGGCTGAACCGATTTGCACGATTTTGGGTTTGTTGTGATCGTCTCGGCCAAAAGTTTAATAATATGCCAAAAAAAAAGGAAAAGATGCACAAAAAAGACCCCCACAATTGCAATTTTTAAATTACGAGTTAAATAGTCCGCCATGGTCCAATGCGGCCAACATTATGAAATTGAATTGACGCATTCGTAACAGGTTGTAAGTTACCATTTTCAAATAAACACAAACGTTGTCTGGACTTTTTTTATTTTGTGTTTGTTGTGATTGTGTCTATCATAATGGACAACATCATATTTCTAACAGGTGGAAATTAATATAGAAATCTTAGAATTTATGCTGCTGTATTTAAAGAAATATAAGAATATATATATAGCCCTGCAAGGGGTTTTACTACCCACGCCATTTTGCGGATTTTCAATGGTACCTACTAAATTATTTTACTGGCAATGATATTTTTTTGTTAACTGACGTTGAAAGTTAGTGAACGTCACTGATGTAAGCAAAAAGGAAACATGACTAAATATTCCGCGTATTTCAAGTATTTTTTGCATAATAAACCGAAAACAATCCACAGTGATGAAAGTCAAGTTTTTTCAATAGGATTCAGTATTTATTTCGCAAGAAGAACGAATGATTGAGCAGCATTCCAGTAAACAATGTTTTGAAATTTGATAATGACAAATCCTTGATTGACGTTTAATAATACAAATATGACGTATGCACATTATTGCCATAGGAAAGCTGTTTGTAGCGCCACTATCCCTGGGCGGGACTGACGCTTGCTAGGCTATAAAATTACCGCAATGTAAGACAATTTAGTGCTGAGAGATTTAAGGGTTGTCGTTTTAGACCAAACAGCGAAAAAAAATTTTTTTTTATTATTTGACATTGTCAGATGACAGATGCATACCGAATTTTATTAACGAGATTTCAAATGAAAATCTAACCGTGTTACGTAATTAATTACGTATTTGCTGGGATTAATTTACAAAAATGGATAGATTCGCACGTGTGTGGGTTGATGAGGAATATACTCCTCCAAAATACACCAAGTAATGTTTTTGTGCCCGATTGAAAGAACGATTCGACGAAAACCCCCGTTAAACGTTTCTTTCATGTGCCACATAAGAATAAAGGAGATTGGTGTCTAGCAGTGGGGAAATTGGTTGTGCCAAAGATACCATTATTTATCTGCGAAGACCATCTTGATGTAAGTTCAATAGTTACTGTTTCAAGAATCAGTAATGGATCAGTAATATGAATCAAACCAAACCGACAATTTTGAATTTTGATAATGTCATATCAATCTCAACGACATTCCGTTTATTTGATTACTAAATAGGACTAAAGTAACCGTTCCATTGAGTCAGAGTTTTGGCGCAGGGCGGACACAGCCTACTAAAAACTGAACTTGAATGTCAGTGTCAATGTGTGCGTGTAAGACGCACAGGGCTGCCTCAGACGCATTGCAACAACTTTAATTGCACATAAATATGACATAAGCTAGAAAATTATCACAACCACACGACAACGGTAGTGGTGTTGATGGTGATAGTGGTGATGATGATGGTGGTGACGGTGGTGATGGCAGTAGTCCGTGGTGGTCATGCTGGTGGTGATGGTGAATGTGGTGGTGGTGGTGGTGATAGTGGTGATGATGATGGTGGTGATAGTGGTGGTGGTGACGGTGAATGTGGTGGAAGTGATGATGGTGATGGTGGTGGGGATGGTGTCGGTGGTAATAGTGGCGAGAATGATGACGTTGATGATGATTGTGGTGATGATGGTGATTTTGGGGTCATTTATATCATTAGCCATCACCATCGGCACCGTCATTACAATCATCATCGTCATCATCATCACCACCATGACCATCATCATCAGAATCAACACCACCATCATCATACCTACTCATCATCATCATCATCACCAGTCACCACCATATTCATCATCATCACCACCACCAGTCGCCACCTTCATCATCATCACCACCAGTCTCCACCATCATCAATATTACCATCACTATTTCACGAGTCAATGCCCACCTATAACCCATATACAAAACCCTTTCAAAATTTTCTACGCAGCAAACTCGATTCCTACTCGGTGCCCTTGCGGGGTGAGGTAACTCGAATAAGGGGCGGGGGTGGTGCGGGTCCATTCTGTATATGTAGTACTATAAAGTATACTGTGGTTTTGGTGTTGCCACATTTTAAAATGAGTAAGTTTTTATAAATTAATAATAAAATAAGTATATAGTTATCTCAGAAAAAATATATAAACTTATAAACTTAATTTCATACACTGAAATCGCTTATCTTAGCTATAAAAACAGACATTACATCTTTCGATGCAGAATTCAGAAAAGTAATAAAATTATGGTCATAAAAATATGAAATGTTGAACATTATCAGTGGTGGTAGTATGATGTAGCTATGTCTACCCACATTTATCGACTTTCAGGCGGTACGAAGTTCGCCGGGTCAGCTAGTTAGCGATATTTCTGCGGTATTTCAATTTTTACTGGCAGGCGTATCGCTTTTACATCCGCCATTTTGTTTACGTTAGCATGACATGAGAAAATTTATTACTTAGGCACTATAAAATAATATTAAAAATATAATATTTACCTTTCTATTGACCGAGGAAATCTATGGAATCGTAGTTCTTTATTTTTAAAAGATGACGACATGCATTGTCGCACAGCACATGTCGTATGCACCATTTTAATTATGTTTTGCAAGACGCGTCAGCCCTGGAAGTCATCTCCCGCAATACTAACAATTTCGTCGTATGACACATGGGGAGCGCCCCTCCCGCCGCCGCCTCTGTCACCCCGCACGATTGCCCTGTCTAGACGCCTTCGTCGACCGACTGTATTGTTTCTTAGACTGTGATATTACTGTTGAAGATGTCGATATCCAGCTCTTTTGCTACTTTATTAAGACTTTTACCAGCACGCAGCAGAAAACTATTTTTCCTATAGTTACGCGAGGAAAAGGGAACTGACTGAGAGGGGAGGGTAGTGTCTTTTAAGCCTGGATGGAGTATTGAAAGAAAGTTCAGCAAGCAGTTCAGGGCAGTCAACATTGTTGTTTATAACATAAATATAAGTTATGTCCGCGATTTCTCTTCGAGTGTGCAACGGAATGAGATGATGTTTCTTACACATATCGACATAATTCGTCGTCTTGTAAGGAGTTTTTGATTTATAACAGAGGTATTTGACGAATCTTTTTTGTACGCGTTTTATTCGGTCTATATAAGTATTATAACATGGATTCCAAATTTGAGACGTATACTCAAGCTTGCTTCTTACATATGTACAAAAAAGAATTTTGATAGTTTTTACTCGAGTAAAATTTAATGAGTTACGCATAATGAATCCTAATGATTTGGTGGCGCTAGAAACAATGTTATTGATGTGGGTATCAAACAGAAGCTTACTGTCGTGTGTGACACCTAGGTCTTTCATAGCTGATACCTTTTTCAGTAACTGGTCCCTTAGTTTATACGCAGTTGGTATTGGGCAACGCTGTCTTGTAAAGGTAACTGTAAAACATTTCGACGGGTTCAGATCCAGTTTGTTTAATTGACAATAAGCATCAAGCCGCAAAAGGTCATTTTGGATGAGATCGGAATCCTTCAAAGTTTTCACTGTGGCAAAAATCTTCATATCATCAGCGAAGCAGAGTAATTTAGAAGAGACAAAGAGACAAAATTATTCAGCTATGTGTTTATTGCATTATTTTTTATTCCAGCGCTCCAATGGCTGGTGCTGATATTCGAGCAGCACTTCATCGCGGTCTACATCCAGGAGAGGATGCGGAAAAGTGACCGGTGAGCTTCCTCAACACGACACACACTATAATAGCATAGATTACTAGCCGCTTTGAGAGCCCTCGCATTTTAAAATATACTATACATTTCGCCCGTCACTCTCTCACACACAGTACTGCGAAGAACGAGATAGGTTTATATTTCTCGCGCGAGTAAAAGTCACTTGTCACAGTTGTGCTCGAGATATTGAAATAACCAATCATAGTTAGTTAAAAACAAAACTTATTTTAGTTCCCTATGAACCTGCTACGGAATAAGGTTACTTTAAATGCAATATTAATCAATTGAATAATCAAAATTTTATTTTGTTATTTAGTAACATCCACATTTAAAAAATCCTTAGTGGTGTTTTTCAATGGTTGTACAAGTTAATGTGCCAAGCAGAACAGTGTTCTCTTTTTTTTTCATGCCACTTTTCCAACCTAGGGTCGAAATGGGACACTTTCAACCCGTACATGGATAGATATGCAATGACCGACTTTCAGAATATGAGAAATTAAAATGAGCTACGTCACTTTAGTGTCTGTGTGTATTGTATTGTATTAGTCAGTCAGTAACGTGTACACCGACAGAGGGCCGGTGCCGGGGGCGGGCGGGCCGGTGGACCACGGACAGGACGCGCTGGCGGCGGGCGGCCGCGTCGAGCCCAGCGTGCGCAAGCCGCAGGCGCAGGCGCAGGCGCTGCCTACCATCGGTGAGTGTATGTCAGTAGTCAGTCAGTGACGTGTACACCGACAGAGGGCCGGTGGACCACGGACAGGACGCGCTGGCGGCGGGCGGCCGCGTCGAGCCCAGCGTGCGCAAGCCGCAGGCGCAGGCGCAGGCGCTGCCTACCATCGGTGAGTGTATGTCAGTAGTCAGTCAGTGACGTGTACACCGACAGAGGGCCGGTGGACCACGGACAGGACGCGCTGGCGGCGGGCGGCCGCGTCGAGCCCAGCGTGCGCAAGCCGCAGGCGCAGGCGCAGGCGCTGCCTACCATCGGTGAGTGTATGTCAGTAGTCAGTCAGTGACGTGTACACCGACAGAGGGCCGGTGGACCACGGACAGGACGCGCTGGCGGCGGGCGGCCGCGTCGAGCCCAGCGTGCGCAAGCCGCAGGCGCAGGCGCAGGCGCTGCCTACCATCGGTGAGTGTATGTCAGTAGTCAGTCAGTGACGTGTACACCGACAGAGGGCCGGTGGACCACGGACAGGACGCGCTGGCGGCGGGCGGCCGCGTCGAGCCCAGCGTGCGCAAGCCGCAGGCGCAGGCGCAGGCGCTGCCTACCATCGGTGAGTGTATGTCAGTAGTCAGTCAGTGACGTGTACACCGACAGAGGGCCGGTGGACCACGGACAGGACGCGCTGGCGGCGGGCGGCCGCGTCGAGCCCAGCGTGCGCAAGCCGCAGGCGCAGGCGCAGGCGCTGCCTACCATCGGTGAGTGTATGTCAGTAGTCAGTCAGTGACGTGTACACCGACAGAGGGCCGGTGGACCACGGACAGGACGCGCTGGCGGCGGGCGGCCGCGTCGAGCCCGGCGTGCGCAAGCCGCAGGCGCAGGCGCAGGCGCTGCCTACCATCGGTGAGTGTATGTCAGTAGTCAGTCAGTGACGTGTACACCGACAGAGGGCCGGTGGACCACGGACAGGACGCGCTGGCGGCGGGCGGCCGCGTCGAGCCCAGCGTGCGCAAGCCGCAGGCGCAGGCGCAGGCGCTGCCTACCATCGGTGAGTGTATGTCAGTAGTCAGTCAGTGACGTGTACACCGACAGAGGGCCGGTGGACCACGGACAGGACGCGCTGGCGGCGGGCGGCCGCGTCGAGCCCAGCGTGCGCAAGCCGCAGGCGCAGGCGCAGGCGCTGCCTACCATCGGTGAGTGTATGTCAGTAGTCAGTCAGTGACGTGTACACCGACAGAGGGCCGGTGGACCACGGACAGGACGCGCTGGCGGCGGGCGGCCGCGTCGAGCCCAGCGTGCGCAAGCCGCAGGCGCAGGCGCAGGCGCTGCCTACCATCGGTGAGTGTATGTCAGTAGTCAGTCAGTGACGTGTACACCGACAGAGGGCCGGTGGACCACGGACAGGACGCGCTGGCGGCGGGCGGCCGCGTCGAGCCCAGCGTGCGCAAGCCGCAGGCGCAGGCGCAGGCGCTGCCTACCATCGGTGAGTGTATGTCAGTAGTCAGTCAGTGACGTGTACACCGACAGAGGGCCGGTGGACCACGGACAGGACGCGCTGGCGGCGGGCGGCCGCGTCGAGCCCAGCGTGCGCAAGCCGCAGGCGCAGGCGCAGGCGCTGCCTACCATCGGTGAGTGTATGTCAGTAGTCAGTCAGTGACGTGTACACCGACAGAGGGCCGGTGGACCACGGACAGGACGCGCTGGCGGCGGGCGGCCGCGTCGAGCCCAGCGTCCGCAAGCCGCAGGCGCAGGCGCAGGCGCTGCCTACCATCGGTGAGTGTATGTCAGTAGTCAGTCAGTGACGTGTACACCGACAGAGGGCCGGTGGACCACGGACAGGACGCGCTGGCGGCGGGCGGCCGCGTCGAGCCCAGCGTCCGCAAGCCGCAGGCGCAGGCGCAGGCGCTGCCTACCATCGGTGAGTGTATGTCAGTAGTCAGTCAGTGACGTGTACACCGACAGAGGGCCGGTGGACCACGGACAGGACGCGCTGGCGGCGGGCGGCCGCGTCGAGCCCGGCGTGCGCAAGCCGCAGGCGCAGGCGCTGCCTACCATCGGTGAGTGTATGTCAGTAGTCAGTCAGTGACGTGTACACCGACAGAGGGCCGGTGGACCACGGACAGGACGCGCTGGCGGCGGGCGGCCGCGTCGAGCCCAGCGTGCGCAAGCCGCAGGCGCAGGCGCAGGCGCTGCCTACCATCGGTGAGTGTATGTCAGTAGTCAGTCAGTGACGTGTACACCGACAGAGGGCCGGTGGACCACGGACAGGACGCGCTGGCGGCGGGCGGCCGCGTCGAGCCCAGCGTGCGCAAGCCGCAGGCGCAGGCGCAGGCGCTGCCTACCATCGGTGAGTGTATGTCAGTAGTCAGTCAGTGACGTGTACACCGACAGAGGGCCGGTGGACCACGGACAGGACGCGCTGGCGGCGGGCGGCCGCGTCGAGCCCAGCGTGCGCAAGCCGCAGGCGCAGGCGCAGGCGCTGCCTACCATCGGTGAGTGTATGTCAGTAGTCAGTCAGTGACGTGTACACCGACAGAGGGCCGGTGGACCACGGACAGGACGCGCTGGCGGCGGGCGGCCGCGTCGAGCCCAGCGTGCGCAAGCCGCAGGCGCAGGCGCAGGCGCTGCCTACCATCGGTGAGTGTATGTCAGTAGTCAGTCAGTGACGTGTACACCGACAGAGGGCCGGTGGACCACGGACAGGACGCGCTGGCGGCGGGCGGCCGCGTCGAGCCCGGCGTGCGCAAGCCGCAGGCGCAGGCGCTGCCTACCATCGGTGAGTGTATGTCAGTAGTCAGTCAGTGACGTGTACACCGACAGAGGGCCGGTGGACCACGGACAGGACGCGCTGGCGGCGGGCGGCCGCGTCGAGCCCAGCGTGCGCAAGCCGCAGGCGCAGGCGCAGGCGCTGCCTACCATCGGTGAGTGTATGTCAGTAGTCAGTCAGTGACGTGTACACCGACAGAGGGCCGGTGGACCACGGACAGGACGCGCTGGCGGCGGGCGGCCGCGTCGAGCCCAGCGTGCGCAAGCCGCAGGCGCAGGCGCAGGCGCTGCCTACCATCGGTGAGTGTAGCTGTTAGTGAGTATACATCTTAGCATGTAAGCATTTGAGATGTAGCTCTACAGATGGATATTAAAATAAGTTTGATGCAGCGGAAAAATCAATATCTGTTTCTTAGAATACGCTAATACGACTGAGTCTTCAAGCGTTCTTTCTTCACTCGCGTGAATGTATGATATATTTCTGTTTAAATATGTGTAAATTTTAACAAACTAAAGTACACGATCTCTATCAAATAGCTTGAAACTCCACAAACATTCATAGATACATTGTCAAACATGTGAGACATCGAGTGAAATGCTCAAATATGACCACTAAGACAATTGATTGAATATAGTATATTTGGCAGGGTTCGGCTCGGTGTACATGAAGCTGTGGAACACCCTCATCTCCATGTCGAAGGAGCCGCACCCGCAGGTCTCGCAGATGGCGAGCGATATCATCAATTACATTTCTAATCAGGTAAGTAGTTGATGTCTCATTATAGCTTTAAGTTTTCTAAGAATGTTGTTTCAGTGCCAGCGCCAAATGATATATTTATGTATATTTTATTACTAATATGACAAAATAAATGAGCACTCCGCATTTGAAGTCTACTTGTTATTGAGCGATTAAAACAACAAGAAGTGAAAAATTAAATTTTCGCAAACATGCAATGAAATGTCGTCATAACGTGCGTTAAAACAGACTTCGAAATGTCACCTTTCGGGCGAAACAATTCGAGAGAACTGTAAAGGAATTTCATACAAAATAAAAGGCCTAGGCCGGGAAATATTTTTTTTAAACATGGCGTCTGTTTTCGTGAACGGGCTAAACAGCTGAATTATGTTTTTTTGAGTGGTGTATTTTTTATTTCATTGCATATTTTTGAGAAAAGCACTATAGGTACATGCCTTAGCCGTGAAAAGGGCTTGCCGGCTTCGTATCACTATCTGGCTATACCTACTTAGCCGGCAAACCCTTATTTCCCGGCGTCTGCAGTAATAATTTACTTCACGATCGCTTTGATCACTGCTGGTGTTCGTACGGAGCGAGGCCGGCCAATTATTTTCTACTATATACCTATCAATAGTACGGTACACAAACCTAAGCATAATGTATATTTAAATTTTTGAGCAACTTGAAAAATGGTATTTGGCGAGTGCCCACAGCGGGGCAATGCTAAAACAGCTGTTCGGTTTTCTTTCAATGTCCACTCCATCGTGAAAAATTGCAGTGAATGACTGAATTTCTTGTTTTAAAATAATTGTCAAACATTCAAAAATGGAAATCAATAAATTTTCCTTAAAATCATGGTCTATATTTAAAAATAATGTGCCAGTGACAGAACTTTGGGACCGACTAATAATAATGTCTATAGATATGAGAAATTAATTTTATTAGCAGCCAGCTACATACTAGACACGGATAATTAAAAATAAGCCAACCTGATCAGATTGGCGGCATGCACAAACACAAATCAAGAAGCTTTTCAGTTACTGTTAAGTTTTCTTTTATTCACAATTCTAAACTTACATATTATATCTAAGAATCTTTTAACATTTATTGTAAGTACATAAATGGTTTAAATATATGAAATATTATTCTACCATTTTGGGTAAAAAAATTAATATAAAGGTCGGTCGGTGAGCAATTTGCACATGGTGACACTACAATATTATTTTTTTGGTTATTTTTTATTTTTCTTTTCTCGCAGTAGAAATTAAAAGTAGAGTGTTTAACACGTGGGTAAAGCCATTATGACACTCGGGTGTATAGTCACTTCGCGTTATTATTCATAACGGATTATTTTAGCCCCTTGTCAAACTATGATTGTTTTATGGCCGCATTGCAAACTCGTCGACCTTCCAGCTAGACAACGTGAGCCGCGACATCGACACGCGCGGGCTGGGCGGCGCGCACGTGGCGCACGGCTCGCACGGCGCGCACGGGCCGCACGGCGCGGGCGGCTCCTCGTCGCTGCCGCCGTCCCCCAACCTGCGCGCCCCGCAGCTCAGCCCGCGCGACCACACGCGCACCACGCCGCACCAACACCACTGTGAGATACTTTCTATTATTTACTTTGGATTTCTTTAACATCTTACTTAACAAGCATTGCACATATCGCATCGATCCGGCGCTGATTAGAATTATACCTCGAATAAACTCATTGTTTGCCGCCCGTGTACTCCATCCCCCCATGTCGATTTGAACCATATCGTTATCGAACCGTGATACTGTGAGGGAATCTGTGTTTGCTGCACGTAGATCGCATGTGTGTGCTCTCTAGCGTGAGTGTTGTGTGCGCAGGGAGCCGGCGCGGGCGCGGCGGGCTGCCCAGTACTATCTCAGAGGACTCCATGGCGAGCCGGGAGCGCGACTCCAGCTCTTCTACTTCTAGTGAGTACGACGCTTATATTTCCGCTGACAGTCCGGTATTGTGATTATTATAAGCGAGTTTATTAATATGACGAATGCGGATATTTCAATGTCGAAATCAGGATGTTTTGAAATATATTCGTTCAGTTCCACACTTCATGTTAAATTATTTCGGACTGGCGACACGTACACGATGTTTTCAGAGGAACGCCTTATAATATGATTGTGGAGAAATGAATATAACATGTTCGGTCCTCAGGTCAACAATCAAAGAAGCCGATAGTGAGCACTTCGTTCGTGGAGTGGGCCAGCGCGCAGTTCGCGCGCGCAGACCTGGAGGCCGGGGCCGCCGGCTGTGACGCGGGGGCTGCCGGCGGGGACCGGCGCGACCCCGAGAGCAGGGCGCACCATGCCAGGGTGTGGAGGTACCAGCGGAACAGGAGTCTGAGGAACGAGGCCAAAGGTTCGTTGCTGCTGACACCTCGTGTGACGCGGGGGCTGCCGGCGGGGACCGGCGCGACCCCGAGAGCAGGGCGCACCATGCCAGGGTGTGGAGGTACCAGCGGAACAGGAGTCTGAGGAACGAGGCCAAAGGTTCGTTGCTGCTGACACCTCGTGTGACGCGGGGGCTGCCGGCGGGGACCGGCGCGACCCCGAGAGCAGGGCGCACCATGCCAGGGTGTGGAGGTACCAGCGGAACAGGAGTCTGAGGAACGAGGCCAAAGGTTCGTTGCTGCTGACACCTCGTGTGACGCGGGGGCTGCCGGCGGGGACCGGCGCGACCCCGAGAGCAGGGCGCACCATGCCAGGGTGTGGAGGTACCAGCGGAACAGGAGTCTGAGGAACGAGGCCAAAGGTTCGTTGCTGCTGACACCTCGTGTGACGCGGGGGCTGCCGGCGGGGACCGGCGCGACCCCGAGAGCAGGGCGCACCATGCCAGGGTGTGGAGGTACCAGCGGAACAGGAGTCTGAGGAACGAGGCCAAAGGTTCGTTGCTGCTGACACCTCGTGTGACGCGGGGGCTGCCGGCGGGGACCGGCGCGACCCCGAGAGCAGGGCGCACCATGCCAGGGTGTGGAGGTACCAGCGGAACAGGAGTCTGAGGAACGAGGCCAAAGGTTCGTTGCTGCTGACACCTCGTGTGACGCGGGGGCTGCCGGCGGGGACCGGCGCGACCCCGAGAGCAGGGCGCACCATGCCAGGGTGTGGAGGTACCAGCGGAACAGGAGTCTGAGGAACGAGGCCAAAGGTTCGTTGCTGCTGACACCTCGTGTGACGCGGGGGCTGCCGGCGGGGACCGGCGCGACCCCGAGAGCAGGGCGCACCATGCCAGGGTGTGGAGGTACCAGCGGAACAGGAGTCTGAGGAACGAGGCCAAAGGTTCGTTGCTGCTGACACCTCGTGTGACGCGGGGGCTGCCGGCGGGGACCGGCGCGACCCCGAGAGCAGGGCGCACCATGCCAGGGTGTGGAGGTACCAGCGGAACAGGAGTCTGAGGAACGAGGCCAAAGGTTCGTTGCTGCTGACACCTCGTGTGACGCGGGGGCTGCCGGCGGGGACCGGCGCGACCCCGAGAGCAGGGCGCACCATGCCAGGGTGTGGAGGTACCAGCGGAACAGGAGTCTGAGGAACGAGGCCAAAGGTTCGTTGCTGCTGACACCTCGTGTGACGCGGGGGCTGCCGGCGGGGACCGGCGCGACCCCGAGAGCAGGGCGCACCATGCCAGGGTGTGGAGGTACCAGCGGAACAGGAGTCTGAGGAACGAGGCCAAAGGTTCGTTGCTGCTGACACCTCGTGTGACGCGGGGGCTGCCGGCGGGGACCGGCGCGACCCCGAGAGCAGGGCGCACCATGCCAGGGTGTGGAGGTACCAGCGGAACAGGAGTCTGAGGAACGAGGCCAAAGGTTCGTTGCTGCTGACACCTCGTGTGACGCGGGGGCTGCCGGCGGGGACCGGCGCGACCCCGAGAGCAGGGCGCACCATGCCAGGGTGTGGAGGTACCAGCGGAACAGGAGTCTGAGGAACGAGGCCAAAGGTTCGTTGCTGCTGACACCTCGTGTGACGCGGGGGCTGCCGGCGGGGACCGGCGCGACCCCGAGAGCAGGGCGCACCATGCCAGGGTGTGGAGGTACCAGCGGAACAGGAGTCTGAGGAACGAGGCCAAAGGTTCGTTGCTGCTGACACCTCGTGTGACGCGGGGGCTGCCGGCGGGGACCGGCGCGACCCCGAGAGCAGGGCGCACCATGCCAGGGTGTGGAGGTACCAGCGGAACAGGAGTCTGAGGAACGAGGCCAAAGGTTCGTTGCTGCTGACACCTCGTGTGACGCGGGGGCTGCCGGCGGGGACCGGCGCGACCCCGAGAGCAGGGCGCACCATGCCAGGGTGTGGAGGTACCAGCGGAACAGGAGTCTGAGGAACGAGGCCAAAGGTTCGTTGCTGCTGACACCTCGTGTGACGCGGGGGCTGCCGGCGGGGACCGGCGCGACCCCGAGAGCAGGGCGCACCATGCCAGGGTGTGGAGGTACCAGCGGAACAGGAGTCTGAGGAACGAGGCCAAAGGTTCGTTGCTGCTGACACCTCGTGTGACGCGGGGGCTGCCGGCGGGGACCGGCGCGACCCCGAGAGCAGGGCGCACCATGCCAGGGTGTGGAGGTACCAGCGGAACAGGAGTCTGAGGAACGAGGCCAAAGGTTCGTTGCTGCTGACACCTCGTGTGACGCGGGGGCTGCCGGCGGGGACCGGCGCGACCCCGAGAGCAGGGCGCACCATGCCAGGGTGTGGAGGTACCAGCGGAACAGGAGTCTGAGGAACGAGGCCAAAGGTTCGTTGCTGCTGACACCTCGTGTGACGCGGGGGCTGCCGGCGGGGACCGGCGCGACCCCGAGAGCAGGGCGCACCATGCCAGGGTGTGGAGGTACCAGCGGAACAGGAGTCTGAGGAACGAGGCCAAAGGTTCGTTGCTGCTGACACCTCGTGTGACGCGGGGGCTGCCGGCGGGGACCGGCGCGACCCCGAGAGCAGGGCGCACCATGCCAGGGTGTGGAGGTACCAGCGGAACAGGAGTCTGAGGAACGAGGCCAAAGGTTCGTTGCTGCTGACACCTCGTGTGACGCGGGGGCTGCCGGCGGGGACCGGCGCGACCCCGAGAGCAGGGCGCACCATGCCAGGGTGTGGAGGTACCAGCGGAACAGGAGTCTGAGGAACGAGGCCAAAGGTTCGTTGCTGCTGACACCTCGTGTGACGCGGGGGCTGCCGGCGGGGACCGGCGCGACCCCGAGAGCAGGGCGCACCATGCCAGGGTGTGGAGGTACCAGCGGAACAGGAGTCTGAGGAACGAGGCCAAAGGTTCGTTGCTGCTGACACCTCGTGTGACGCGGGGGCTGCCGGCGGGGACCGGCGCGACCCCGAGAGCAGGGCGCACCATGCCAGGGTGTGGAGGTACCAGCGGAACAGGAGTCTGAGGAACGAGGCCAAAGGTTCGTTGCTGCTGACACCTCGTGTGACGCGGGGGCTGCCGGCGGGACATGCAGCTATTAATCACCGATTGTTTAAGAATACAATAAAATAAAATAACTTAGTGAAATGAAAAAAATACTTTCTTCTAATTAATCCTGATGAATTCAATGCCATTTTTGATGCGTACTTAAAATTCACGGTTTTGCTAAATATTTACCTTCCCTAATTAACAATTAACATAAAACCCAATTGCTGAGCAAATAAGTAATATATTATTATTTCAGCTCTAGCGTCAACGCGCATCCCTCGTCTAGAATCGCAAGCGTTCAACTCGCGCTGCCAGCTGCCGCCCGGCGTCATCCTGTTCCACCCCTACGAGCAACACATCGCGCTAGCCTTCAAGGACAACTTCGGGTCCGTAGCCATAGTCCCAGCACTCGTGACAGTTTATTTATTCATTTATTCAACATTACAAGCCATGTTTATTACAGAGGATGTTAATTATTGTAGGTAGTTGATACATGACACCCTGGTAGGGCATTTAATGTTAGTTATTAGGTAATAAGAACTTGCCTTATTCTATAAATATCCATTCATGCATATGGGGATTACATAATTATTAGAAAATACAGTACCTATAAGTATGTCAAAATAATGCTATATAAAATAAAATATTACAATTATCGAAATGATGTCGTTTAATTACAATAAATTCAATAAATTAAAGTAAGTTACTACTTATCATTGGCCTAAATTATTCATAAGAGATGGCGATTTTAATGTCTTATGTTTCATGGATTCCATTTAGCAATGTATCATCATTTAAATATTCGTCGATTGTATAATAACACTTGTCAATGAGCAGCTTTTTTAACTTACTTTTAAACAGAGAGTCCTTAGTTTCTTGTTTTAACTGATCCGGTAATTTATTTGTTATAATGGCGCAACGACAGTAAGGACTATTTCTATGCATAGCTAATTTTGAAAGTGGCAGGAAAAGTTGGTTTTTATTCCGTCTATTGCTGGTGACCTTTTGCAGCGGAAATAAGTTTGGGTTATTTCTTACGAACATTGCCGCTTCCATAATGTACATACTTGGTAAGGTAAGTATTTTATGTTGCTTGAAATGTGGACAGCAGCTATTAGGTATTCGCGTGTTCGTGACAGTTTCAACTCGCTATCTAATCTCAACCGTTTTCGGCGCAGGATCTGGGACTGGGGCACGGCGGCGAAGCTGTGCGTGGGCTCGTGGCGCAAGGCGTGGGGCCGCGTCTCCGCGCTCGCCTACCTCAACGCGCACTCGCGGGCGCTGCTGGCCGTGGCCTCGCACCAGGGACACGTGGCCATCTACCGGCCCTCGGGCGGCAGCATGGAGCCCGCGCTCGTGTCCGCGTGGCGCGCGCTCGACGTGCGGCCCGCCGCCGACTACCGCCCGCCGCCCGCGCAGCCCATCTACAGTGAGTACACGAGCAGTGTGTAGTGTGCCCATGTGTACAGGGCACGTGTACAGCATGGAGCCCGCGCTCGTGTCCGCGTGGCGCGCGCTCGACGTGCGGCCCGCCGCCGACTACCGCCCGCCGCCCGCGCAGCCCATCTACAGTGAGTACACGAGCAGTGTGTAGTGTGCCCATGTGTACAGGGCACGTGTACAGCATGCAGCCCGCGCTCGTGTCCGCGTGGCGCGCGCTCGACGTGCGGCCCGCCGCCGACTACCGCCCGCCGCCCGCGCAGCCCATCTACAGTGAGTACACGAGCAGTGTGTAGTGTGCCCATGTGTACAGGGCACGTGTACAGCATGCAGCCCGCGCTCGTGTCCGCGTGGCGCGCGCTCGACGTGCGGCCCGCCGCCGACTACCGCCCGCCGCCCGCGCAGCCCATCTACAGTGAGTACACGAGCAGTGTGTAGTGTGCCCATGTGTACAGGGCACGTGTACAGCATGCAGCCCGCGCTCGTGTCCGCGTGGCGCGCGCTCGACGTGCGGCCCGCCGCCGACTACCGCCCGCCGCCCGCGCAGCCCATCTACAGTGAGTACACGAGCAGTGTGTAGTGTGCCCATGTGTACAGGGCACGTGTACAGCATGCAGCCCGCGCTCGTGTCCGCGTGGCGCGCGCTCGACGTGCGGCCCGCCGCCGACTACCGCCCGCCGCCCGCGCAGCCCATCTACAGTGAGTACACGAGCAGTGTGTAGTGTGCCCATGTGTACAGGGCACGTGTACAGCATGCAGCCCGCGCTCGTGTCCGCGTGGCGCGCGCTCGACGTGCGGCCCGCCGCCGACTACCGCCCGCCGCCCGCGCAGCCCATCTACAGTGAGTACACGAGCAGTGTGTAGTGTGCCCATGTGTACAGGGCACGTGTACAGCATGCAGCCCGCGCTCGTGTCCGCGTGGCGCGCGCTCGACGTGCGGCCCGCCGCCGACTACCGCCCGCCGCCCGCGCAGCCCATCTACAGTGAGTACACGAGCAGTGTGTAGTGTGCCCATGTGTACAGGGCACGTGTACAGCATGCAGCCCGCGCTCGTGTCCGCGTGGCGCGCGCTCGACGTGCGGCCCGCCGCCGACTACCGCCCGCCGCCCGCGCAGCCCATCTACAGTGAGTACACGAGCAGTGTGTAGTGTGCCCATGTGTACAGGGCACGTGTACAGCATGGAGCCCGCGCTCGTGTCCGCGTGGCGCGCGCTCGACGTGCGGCCCGCCGCCGACTACCGCCCGCCGCCCGCGCAGCCCATCTACAGTGAGTACACGAGCAGTGTGTAGTGTGCCCATGTGTACAGGGCACGTGTACAGCATGCAGCCCGCGCTCGTGTCCGCGTGGCGCGCGCTCGACGTGCGGCCCGCCGCCGACTACCGCCCGCCGCCCGCGCAGCCCATCTACAGTGAGTACACGAGCAGTGTGTAGTGTGCCCATGTGTACAGGGCACGTGTACAGCATGCAGCCCGCGCTCGTGTCCGCGTGGCGCGCGCTCGACGTGCGGCCCGCCGCCGACTACCGCCCGCCGCCCGCGCAGCCCATCTACAGTGAGTACACGAGCAGTGTGTAGTGTGCCCATGTGTACAGGGCACGTGTACAGCATGCAGCCCGCGCTCGTGTCCGCGTGGCGCGCGCTCGACGTGCGGCCCGCCGCCGACTACCGCCCGCCGCCCGCGCAGCCCATCTACAGTGAGTACACGAGCAGTGTGTAGTGTGCCCATGTGTACAGGGCACGTGTACAGCATGCAGCCCGCGCTCGTGTCCGCGTGGCGCGCGCTCGACGTGCGGCCCGCCGCCGACTACCGCCCGCCGCCCGCGCAGCCCATCTACAGTGAGTACACGAGCAGTGTGTAGTGTGCCCATGTGTACAGGGCACGTGTACAGCATGGAGCCCGCGCTCGTGTCCGCGTGGCGCGCGCTCGACGTGCGGCCCGCCGCCGACTACCGCCCGCCGCCCGCGCAGCCCATCTACAGTGAGTACACGAGCAGTGTGTAGTGTGCCCATGTGTACAGGGCACGTGTACAGCATGCAGCCCGCGCTCGTGTCCGCGTGGCGCGCGCTCGACGTGCGGCCCGCCGCCGACTACCGCCCGCCGCCCGCGCAGCCCATCTACAGTGAGTACACGAGCAGTGTGTAGTGTGCCCATGTGTACAGGGCACGTGTACAGCATGCAGCCCGCGCTCGTGTCCGCGTGGCGCGCGCTCGACGTGCGGCCCGCCGCCGACTACCGCCCGCCGCCCGCGCAGCCCATCTACAGTGAGTACACGAGCAGTGTGTAGTGTGCCCATGTGTACAGGGCACGTGTACAGCATGCAGCCCGCGCTCGTGTCCGCGTGGCGCGCGCTCGACGTGCGGCCCGCCGCCGACTACCGCCCGCCGCCCGCGCAGCCCATCTACAGTGAGTACACGAGCAGTGTGTAGTGTGCCCATGTGTACAGGGCACGTGTACAGCATGCAGCCCGCGCTCGTGTCCGCGTGGCGCGCGCTCGACGTGCGGCCCGCCGCCGACTACCGCCCGCCGCCCGCGCAGCCCATCTACAGTGAGTACACGAGCAGTGTGTAGTGTGCCCATGTGTACAGGGCACGTGTACAGCATGCAGCCCGCGCTCGTGTCCGCGTGGCGCGCGCTCGACGTGCGGCCCGCCGCCGACTACCGCCCGCCGCCCGCGCAGCCCATCTACAGTGAGTACACGAGCAGTGTGTAGTGTGCCCATGTGTACAGGGCACGTGTACAGCATGCAGCCCGCGCTCGTGTCCGCGTGGCGCGCGCTCGACGTGCGGCCCGCCGCCGACTACCGCCCGCCGCCCGCGCAGCCCATCTACAGTGAGTACACGAGCAGTGTGTAGTGTGCCCATGTGTACAGGGCACGTGTACAGCATGCAGCCCGCGCTCGTGTCCGCGTGGCGCGCGCTCTTAATTGATCTTTTATTATTATTATTTATTTATTTATTAAAAACTACAATTTCCTTAAATCTAGATACATTGTCCCACAAAACCAGTAGCTTAGTACTGGAATTTCTAAATTAACGAAATTACTGTGGCCATAGGCTGAACCGAAATTGCAGAGGGTGCTAGCCTTTCTCCTTATGACGCTGCGCGAGGAAGGAGTCATTCTACTGTTTGATGTTTTTTACGTAAAGAAAAACAAATACGTTAGAACGGTTATGGGATTAATTTTATTGTAAATGTGTTGCTTGTTCTCGATGTATGTCCGCGTTCATCCGTACATGCCTCAGCATATCTCATCATAACTTGATCTGTACTCTAATCGAATGTGCCTGTCTACAAAACGTTGCATTTTTACTAACCGATTGGGGTGATCATAAACGAGCATTCTCATTGTACTTATCACTTTATTCATCACTTTGTGTCATCTAAAGGCTAGCGTCTGCGATCCCGATCTCCATATCTAAATTTTACTTCGACAAAATATAGTAATGTAATTTATTGTTATTTTATATCTGAAGCATCTGTTTTTTACGTATGTAACCTTTACGGTACATAATTTGTACGTTATCTGTATCCCAACAGGAATTTTTAATACCTACAAATAACAGATCCTCGAGTGACAACAATTTTAAAAATGCTCTGATCTGTCTTTATCCATAAACTATTACATGTATTCAGTGATCCCTTTTGTCTTGTATGAAAAGAAATGATGCGCTAGAGACAAAACAGATAACGTGTGTACCTGGGGATTGTAAAATGAATATTATTGTGGGTTTTCTGGAATGGAATCAAAATGTACTCCGGAGTCCGGACGCAGTAGCGCTAGCGGACGACCGCACAATTTCAGAAAACCTTCATTACACTCGGGTTAGGTGTGAGTGGTCGGGATCGCACACCGTGGGCCCAGTGTGTGCGTGTGCTAAGCGCGTGTGGTCGCAGGTCTGGCGCAGCTGGTGTCGGAGCAGTTCCTGTCCGCCGAGGAGCGCGCCGCGCCGCCGCCGCCCCACCGTGAGTCCCGCGCCTCATTACTTCGCCGCTACGGCTTGCACTGATGGAATTACTCCCACTCCCAATTTATCGGTCCCGGCCGATCTAGCCAAATTCTACCCGAACATTCATCACACTCAGTAGCGGAAGCAGGAATTGTTTCCGGGAAACCTTTCCAGCACTTTTGTACTTATTTCCGTTGAAGATAGTAATTATTGAACTCTGCCTGGGCTGACTTTCCCAGGAATATTTTGAACGAGACACCTCTTGTCTTCTGTCATATCCATTAGCCTCTCCTGGGTCCGCACCGATCACACGTCTCGCACACAACCGTCACGTGTATTGCAGCCATCAGCTTGCTTATGCTATGAGAGCCTCCACTAACTTGCGCGAGAGCACGCCTGCGGATAATTTTTTGAGAAAAATCCTCCGGGCGTGTCTGCGCCGGGCACGTATGGTTGATATTTTGGATTTCGATATTTATTTATTTAATTAATATATATTGATCATTCGTTTGTAGGTATTTTGAACTTTCGATATTTTAGCTGTTTGGTTATACAAACGTCGATAAATATTTTGACCGTCGACTTTTTAACTTTAGGTATATTATACTAGCTTTTGCCCGCGACTACGTCCGCGTGGAACTTGGAAGTATGGAAGCAACCTCGTACAACACGATAGATGATATCCACCTAATCACCTTAATTAATAAAAGGGATTATTAAAAACGCCTAAGCAAATGTAAGAGCAATTGTGCTTTTGGTCTAATCATTACATTTCCTACAGCGTCATCAATGTAATCATGAATTACTTACTCACTTTTCAATCTTTTTTGGGATAATTTCCAGGATGAAAACTATCCTATATCCTTCCTCGGATCTTAAACTGTCTCCATGCCAAATTTCATCAAAATCGATTCAGCGGTTTAAGCGTGAAGAGGTAACAGACAGACAGACACACTTTCGCATTTATAATATTAGTATGGATAGGATATTCAACTACACGTAGTTGCCCGGACAGCCCGGACAGGCACGCCTGTCCGGGCTAGCGCTGCTTACACTATTTTCAACAGGCGTGCACTCGCTCCGTGCAACTCGCGCAAGTTAGTGGAGGTAGATTTTGGTGCAATTGTATGTTACTAATTAATATTAGTTTTCCTCTATACTTAGGTGTTAAATACGTTTCATGATGTCTATATTATGATCCGATTTGTGTAGTTAATTTCTATTACCATTTTCTTGATTTTCCGATATGTAATTTTCTAATTTGGTCCTATTATCTATAAAAGTTCAGATTTTTGCATAGCTATACTTCTCGTAGCTAGATTAGCTTAGCACTGTATTTCTTTATGAGATACATTTAGTTTGAGCTACATTTGGATGGCCCATTACAACTGGAAGTTTTAGAATGTGGACTTAGCGTAATGTGTGTCGATTGTTGCAGACTCGCTAGGCGGGTCGGCCGTGGGTTCCGGCGTGGGCGTGGGCGTGGGCGTGGGCGGCTACAGCCCGCCGCCGCCGCCGACGCTGCTGCGCTGGTGCGCGCGGCGCCGCTCGCTGGCGCTGGCCGGGCTCGCCTCCACCGTGCGCCTCTGGGACGCGCACTGCGAGCTGCTGCAGGCCGACATCCCCACAGGTACAACGGGCTCTCTAGTGCTTGTAGACCAAACGTAGCGTCATCGATCAGCGCCGCGTGTCAGAGCGAGTAGTATTAGTGTCGTACTAATCGTCGCGGAGTCATCACTCCGTCCCTTAATAAAACATGCAACGTTGTGTCCTCAGAGTGCGAGAGCGCGGCGACGGCGCTGTGGCGGGACGACGGGTCGGAGGCGGCGGACGCGTGGGCGCTGGTGGCGGGGTTCGCGGACGGGTCCGTGCGGGTGTGGGACACGCGCGCCGCCGCCGCCCGCTGCGCGCTGCAGCAGCACCACGCGCCCGTGCTGTGCTGTGCCGTGCGCGCCGACCGACACAAGCTCGTCACCGGCTGGTCAGTTCCACATGTACAGGTTCGCGGACGGGTCCGTGCGGGTGTGGGACACGCGCGCCGCCGCCGCCCGCTGCGCGCTGCAGCAGCACCACGCGCCCGTGCTGTGCTGTGCCGTGCGCGCCGACCGACACAAGCTCGTCACCGGCTGGTCAGTTCCACATGTACAGGTTCGCGGACGGGTCCGTGCGGGTGTGGGACACGCGCGCCGCCGCCGCCCGCTGCGCGCTGCAGCAGCACCACGCGCCCGTGCTGTGCTGTGCCGTGCGCGCCGACCGACACAAGCTCGTCACCGGCTGGTCAGTTCCACATGTACAGGTTCGCGGACGGGTCCGTGCGGGTGTGGGACACGCGCGCCGCCGCCGCCCGCTGCGCGCTGCAGCAGCACCACGCGCCCGTGCTGTGCTGTGCCGTGCGCGCCGACCGACACAAGCTCGTCACCGGCTGGTCAGTTCCACATGTACAGGTTCGCGGACGGGTCCGTGCGGGTGTGGGACACGCGCGCCGCCGCCGCCCGCTGCGCGCTGCAGCAGCACCACGCGCCCGTGCTGTGCTGTGCCGTGCGCGCCGACCGACACAAGCTCGTCACCGGCTGGTCAGTTCCACATGTACAGGTTCGCGGACGGGTCCGTGCGGGTGTGGGACACGCGCGCCGCCGCCGCCCGCTGCGCGCTGCAGCAGCACCACGCGCCCGTGCTGTGCTGTGCCGTGCGCGCCGACCGACACAAGCTCGTCACCGGCTGGTCAGTTCCACATGTACAGGTTCGCGGACGGGTCCGTGCGGGTGTGGGACACGCGCGCCGCCGCCGCCCGCTGCGCGCTGCAGCAGCACCACGCGCCCGTGCTGTGCTGTGCCGTGCGCGCCGACCGACACAAGCTCGTCACCGGCTGGTCAGTTCCACATGTACAGGTTCGCGGACGGGTCCGTGCGGGTGTGGGACACGCGCGCCGCCGCCGCCCGCTGCGCGCTGCAGCAGCACCACGCGCCCGTGCTGTGCTGTGCCGTGCGCGCCGACCGACACAAGCTCGTCACCGGCTGGTCAGTTCCACATGTACAGGTTCGCGGACGGGTCCGTGCGGGTGTGGGACACGCGCGCCGCCGCCGCCCGCTGCGCGCTGCAGCAGCACCACGCGCCCGTGCTGTGCTGTGCCGTGCGCGCCGACCGACACAAGCTCGTCACCGGCTGGTCAGTTCCACATGTACAGGTTCGCGGACGGGTCCGTGCGGGTGTGGGACACGCGCGCCGCCGCCGCCCGCTGCGCGCTGCAGCAGCACCACGCGCCCGTGCTGTGCTGTGCCGTGCGCGCCGACCGACACAAGCTCGTCACCGGCTGGTCAGTTCCACATGTACAGGTTCGCGGACGGGTCCGTGCGGGTGTGGGACACGCGCGCCGCCGCCGCCCGCTGCGCGCTGCAGCAGCACCACGCGCCCGTGCTGTGCTGTGCCGTGCGCGCCGACCGACACAAGCTCGTCACCGGCTGGTCAGTTCCACATGTACAGGTTCGCGGACGGGTCCGTGCGGGTGTGGGACACGCGCGCCGCCGCCGCCCGCTGCGCGCTGCAGCAGCACCACGCGCCCGTGCTGTGCTGTGCCGTGCGCGCCGACCGACACAAGCTCGTCACCGGCTGGTCAGTTCCACATGTACAGGTTCGCGGACGGGTCCGTGCGGGTGTGGGACACGCGCGCCGCCGCCGCCCGCTGCGCGCTGCAGCAGCACCACGCGCCCGTGCTGTGCTGTGCCGTGCGCGCCGACCGACACAAGCTCGTCACCGGCTGGTCAGTTCCACATGTACAGGTTCGCGGACGGGTCCGTGCGGGTGTGGGACACGCGCGCCGCCGCCGCCCGCTGCGCGCTGCAGCAGCACCACGCGCCCGTGCTGTGCTGTGCCGTGCGCGCCGACCGACACAAGCTCGTCACCGGCTGGTCAGTTCCACATGTACAGGTTCGCGGACGGGTCCGTGCGGGTGTGGGACACGCGCGCCGCCGCCGCCCGCTGCGCGCTGCAGCAGCACCACGCGCCCGTGCTGTGCTGTGCCGTGCGCGCCGACCGACACAAGCTCGTCACCGGCTGGTCAGTTCCACATGTACAGGTTCGCGGACGGGTCCGTGCGGGTGTGGGACACGCGCGCCGCCGCCGCCCGCTGCGCGCTGCAGCAGCACCACGCGCCCGTGCTGTGCTGTGCCGTGCGCGCCGACCGACACAAGCTCGTCACCGGCTGGTCAGTTCCACATGTACAGGTTCGCGGACGGGTCCGTGCGGGTGTGGGACACGCGCGCCGCCGCCGCCCGCTGCGCGCTGCAGCAGCACCACGCGCCCGTGCTGTGCTGTGCCGTGCGCGCCGACCGACACAAGCTCGTCACCGGCTGGTCAGTTCCACATGTACAGGTTCGCGGACGGGTCCGTGCGGGTGTGGGACACGCGCGCCGCCGCCGCCCGCTGCGCGCTGCAGCAGCACCACGCGCCCGTGCTGTGCTGTGCCGTGCGCGCCGACCGACACAAGCTCGTCACCGGCTGGTCAGTTCCACATGTACAGGTTCGCGGACGGGTCCGTGCGGGTGTGGGACACGCGCGCCGCCGCCGCCCGCTGCGCGCTGCAGCAGCACCACGCGCCCGTGCTGTGCTGTGCCGTGCGCGCCGACCGACACAAGCTCGTCACCGGCTGGTCAGTTCCACATGTACAGGTTCGCGGACGGGTCCGTGCGGGTGTGGGACACGCGCGCCGCCGCCGCCCGCTGCGCGCTGCAGCAGCACCACGCGCCCGTGCTGTGCTGTGCCGTGCGCGCCGACCGACACAAGCTCGTCACCGGCTGGTCAGTTCCACATGTACAGGTTCGCGGACGGGTCCGTGCGGGTGTGGGACACGCGCGCCGCCGCCGCCCGCTGCGCGCTGCAGCAGCACCACGCGCCCGTGCTGTGCTGTGCCGTGCGCGCCGACCGACACAAGCTCGTCACCGGCTGGTCAGTTCCACATGTACAGGTTCGCGGACGGGTCCGTGCGGGTGTGGGACACGATCGTGGGAAGCTCATCACCGGCTGGTCGGTTCCACGGGATCATTTAGCGTTCTAAGCCTGAAGCTCTCCTTTAAAAGCGGTTCGGTAACATGGTTTCCTTTATTCGCAGCATGAACGGTGAGATCCGGATCTACGACACGCGCAAGATGGAGACGCTGGAGACGGTGCGCGCGCCCGGGCCGCTGGCCGCCGTGGACGTGCACCCCATGGTCGAGCTCGTCGCCTGGTGAGTGCTGTGCGCTCTCGTAATCGGACTATCAAACATGAGAACCAGTTAATTACTTTTATCCGATGATCATAACTCCCAGGAACACTACCGGCGCAAACCTCACCGCAATCAACCCAGAAACTCTTTCTTACCGCGGACCACGACTCAATTAAATGATCGCTATAGGAGCCATATTTTATAACGAAAATTCAAAAATGTACCAATAATATAACTAATTTAAAACGTGATGTAAATTCCCAGCGGGTCGGTGAACCAGTCGATCAGCCTGTACGACCTGGAGGGCGCGGCGCTGAACACCATCAGATCGCACGAGGGCTTCATGGGCATGGGCGCGCGCATCGGGCCCGTCTGCTGCCTCGCCTTCCACCCGCTCAGGTCGGTACCGCGGCTGTTGGTCATATCCTATACCGACACTTACAGGTTACTTCTTAGGGTTAACTAGTCCGTAGTCAATAGGAACCCTTATAGTTTCGTCTGTCCGTCCGTCCGCGGCTTAGCTCCGTGAGCATTAGTACTAGAAAGATAAAATTTGATATGAGTATGTGTATGTATCACGTAACGAATGGTATGGTATATGAGCGCAATACACGAAATGCAGGAAAGCTCGTTCCTATCAGCCGCAGGCTTGCTAAGTCCTCGAAACTGACTCATGTGATGGGCCCACGGTTTATAACCAGCTACCTAATAATATAACGCAGGCCCTAAGTATTAGACAAAGTTAGCAGTTTTGTAAATAATTAACGCAACCACTGTCATGGGACGTAGCTTAATAAAACTATGAATCGCGTGTAACTTGTTTGACGGTGAACGCATAGGTATATGCGTTGCTGGCAGTGAATGCGTTAACCGGTACTTTTGAGGTTACCTTTATGAAATACTCGAAGTAGATTATTTGACTCTTTCAATTCGGACACTGTTGAGTATGTATTAAAAGTGTGTGTGGTTCCCCAGATGCGCGCTGGGCGTGGGCTCGAAGGACTCGACGGTGTCGGTGTACGTGGGCGAGCGCCGGTGACCGGGTGAGTGCTGCGGCTGTTCTGTCGGGGGGCGGGGCTCGAAGGACTCGACGGTGTCGGTGTACGTGGGCGAGCGCCGGTGACCGGGTGAGTGCTGCGGCTGTTCTGTCGGGGGGCGGGGCTCGAAGGACTCGACGGTGTCGGTGTACGTGGGCGAGCGCCGGTGACCGGGTGAGTGCTGCGGCTGTTCTGTCGGGGGGCGGGGCTCGAAGGACTCGACGGTGTCGGTGTACGTGGGCGAGCGCCGGTGACCGGGTGAGTGCTGCGGCTGTTCTGTCGGGGGGCGGGGCTCGAAGGACTCGACGGTGTCGGTGTACGTGGGCGAGCGCCGGTGACCGGGTGAGTGCTGCGGCTGTTCTGTCGGGGGGCGGGGCTCGAAGGACTCGACGGTGTCGGTGTACGTGGGCGAGCGCCGGTGACCGGGTGAGTGCTGCGGCTGTTCTGTCGGGGGGCGGGGCTCGAAGGACTCGACGGTGTCGGTGTACGTGGGCGAGCGCCGGTGACCGGGTGAGTGCTGCGGCTGTTCTGTCGGGGGGCGGGGCTCGAAGGACTCGACGGTGTCGGTGTACGTGGGCGAGCGCCGGTGACCGGGTGAGTGCTGCGGCTGTTCTGTCGGGGGGCGGGGCTCGAAGGACTCGACGGTGTCGGTGTACGTGGGCGAGCGCCGGTGACCGGGTGAGTGCTGCCGCTGTTCTGTCGGGGGCGGGGCTCGAAGGACTCGACGGTGTCGGTGTACGTGGGCGAGCGCCGGTGACCGGGTGAGTGCTGCGGCTGTTCTGTCGGGGGCGGGGCTCGAAGGACTCGACGGTGTCGGTGTACGTGGGCGAGCGCCGGTGACCGGGTGAGTGCTGCGGCTGTTCTGTCGGGGGCGGGGCTCGAAGGACTCGACGGTGTCGGTGTACGTGGGCGAGCGCCGGTGACCGGGTGAGTGCTGCGGCTGTTCTGTCGGGGGCGGGGCTCGAAGGACTCGACGGTGTCGGTGTACGTGGGCGAGCGCCGGTGACCGGGTGAGTGCTGCGGCTGTTCTGTCGGGGGCGGGGCTCGAAGGACTCGACGGTGTCGGTGTACGTGGGCGAGCGCCGGTGACCGGGTGAGTGCTGCGGCTGTTCTGTCGGGGGCGGGGCTCGAAGGACTCGACGGTGTCGGTGTACGTGGGCGAGCGCCGGTGACCGGGTGAGTGCTGCGGCTGTTCTGTCGGGGGCGGGGCTCGAAGGACTCGACGGTGTCGGTGTACGTGGGCGAGCGCCGGTGACCGGGTGAGTGCTGCGGCTGTTCTGTCGGGGGCGGGGCTCGAAGGACTCGACGGTGTCGGTGTACGTGGGCGAGCGCCGGTGACCGGGTGAGTGCTGCGGCTGTTCTGTCGGGGGCGGGGCTCGAAGGACTCGAAGGTGTCGGTGTACGTGGGCGAGCGCCGGTGACCGGGTGAGTGCTGCGGCTGTTCTGTCGGGGGGCGGGGCTCGAAGGACTCGACGGTGTCGGTGTACGTGGGCGAGCGCCGGTGACCGGGTGAGTGCTGCGGCTGTTCTGTCGGGGGGCGGGGCTCGAAGGACTCGACGGTGTCGGTGTACGTGGGCGAGCGCCGGTGACCGGGTGAGTGCTGCGGCTGTTCTGTCGGGGGGCGGGGCTCGAAGGACTCGACGGTGTCGGTGTACGTGGGCGAGCGCCGGTGACCGGGTGAGTGCTGCGGCTGTTCTGTCGGGGGGCGGGGCTCGAAGGACTCGACGGTGTCGGTGTACGTGGGCGAGCGCCGGTGACCGGGTGAGTGCTGCGGCTGTTCTGTCGGGGGCGGGGCTCGAAGGACTCGACGGTGTCGGTGTACGTGGGCGAGCGCCGGTGACCGGGTGAGTGCTGCGGCTGTTCTGTCGGGGGCGGGGCTCGAAGGACTCGACGGTGTCGGTGTACGTGGGCGAGCGCCGGTGACCGGGTGAGTGCTGCGGCTGTTCTGTCGGGGGGCGGGGCTCGAAGGACTCGACGGTGTCGGTGTACGTGGGCGAGCGCCGGTGACCGGGTGAGTGCTGCGGCTGTTCTGTCGGGGGCGGGGCTCGAAGGACTCGACGGTGTCGGTGTACGTGGGCGAGCGCCGGTGACCGGGTGAGTGCTGCGGCTGTTCTGTCGGGGGCGGGGCTCGAAGGACTCGACGGTGTCGGTGTACGTGGGCGAGCGCCGGTGACCGGGTGAGTGCTGCGGCTGTTCTGTCGGGGGCGGGGCTCGAAGGACTCGACGGTGTCGGTGTACGTGGGCGAGCGCCGGTGACCGGGTGAGTGCTGCGGCTGTTCTGTCGGGGGCGGGGCTCGAAGGACTCGACGGTGTCGGTGTACGTGGGCGAGCGCCGGTGACCGGGTGAGTGCTGCGGCTGTTCTGTCGGGGGCGGGGCTCGAAGGACTCGACGGTGTCGGTGTACGTGGGCGAGCGCCGGTGACCGGGTGAGTGCTGCGGCTGTTCTGTCGGGGGCGGGGCTCGAAGGACTCGACGGTGTCGGTGTACGTGGGCGAGCGCCGGTGACCGGGTGAGTGCTGCGGCTGTTCTGTCGGGGGCGGGGCTCGAAGGACTCGACGGTGTCGGTGTACGTGGGCGAGCGCCGGTGACCGGGTGAGTGCTGCGGCTGTTCTGTCGGGGGCGGGGCTCGAAGGACTCGACGGTGTCGGTGTACGTGGGCGAGCGCCGGTGACCGGGTGAGTGCTGCGGCTGTTCTGTCGGGGGGCGGGGCTCGAAGGACTCGACGGTGTCGGTGTACGTGGGCGAGCGCCGGTGACCGGGTGAGTGCTGCGGCTGTTCTGTCGGGGGGCGGGGCTCGAAGGACTCGACGGTGTCGGTGTACGTGGGCGAGCGCCGGTGACCGGGTGAGTGCTGCGGCTGTTCTGTCGGGGGGCGGGGCTCGAAGGACTCGACGGTGTCGGTGTACGTGGGCGAGCGCCGGTGACCGGGTGAGTGCTGCGGCTGTTCTGTCGGGGGGCGGGGCTCGAAGGACTCGACGGTGTCGGTGTACGTGGGCGAGCGCCGGTGACCGGGTGAGTGCTGCGGCTGTTCTGTCGGGGGCGGGGCTCGAAGGACTCGACGGTGTCGGTGTACGTGGGCGAGCGCCGGTGACCGGGTGAGTGCTGCGGCTGTGCTGTCGGGGGGCGGGGCTCGAAGTGGGTTTCACGGACACAGGGCGGACCCTGCCTACTAAAAACTGAAGTTACATGTCAGTGTCAATATGTGTGTGTAAGGCGCACAGGGTTGCCTCAGACGCATTACAACAACTAGTATATATGTACACAGTAGGTATATAAACGACCCTTTCAACATTTTCTACGCAGCCAACGCGATTCCAACTCCGTGCCTTTGCGGGGTGAGGTAACTCGATTCGGTGCGGGGGTGTGCGTTTCCATTCTGTATGTAGTGGTATTCTGTGTGACGGAGCTGACGTGTACTGACGTGTGTGGTGTGTGGTGTGTGCCGCAGGTGTGGTGTGAGGCGCGGCCGGCTCGCGGCGCTAGCGGCGCGCGGCGGCCACCGCCCACCTTCAAGTTATCGCTAACGATGCTCTGCCGGGCGGCTCCTGTCCACAGACCTCCTGGGCAACCGTGACGAATCACACGCAGATACCATATTATGTACTTTGATCATGCATTCTTTTGAATTCGGCTTAGCATTGTAACCTGTAATTTGGATTCAAAATATGTGAAAACGTTTGTGGACGGAGCTGGAGCTGCGGCTCGGACGACCACTTGGTGCTACGCGACGCCGGCGCGCTGCTAGACTAGGGCCGCGCATACGCCGACATATGAAATGATTTCGCACGTATACAGGGTGGAAAGCCCGGACGGGGACAAGGTAGATAGAGAGAAGCACGACGAACAATTTTATTCGATTCATTCGTCCCAGTATGAACCCGATTTGAACACAATTTCCTGTTTCTTTGATATTTGTCTATATTACATCATGGAACAGTAACAACCTAAAAATTCTGTGTTTATGGTTTAAGAATTTAGTTCTCTAAAAGAATACAATTCACTTAACTAGCAGCAAATAGCTGTTTTTATTACCTTATGGTCATTTCCACCCTGTATACTTGTTAGAGTGGGGCGAGCTGTCGGCCGGCGCTAGCTCTACTGATGTGTATATGATAAGTAAACTCTGGATTATTTTATCGGACATTCTGATTATTAAAATTATATTTAAACGGGACTTGAATCGTTTCGAGAACATGGGTACGATGACACGGCCGAAACGTCTTATATTTGTATGCGGTTGTTAATTTCCCAATGCTTTGTTTTATTATATTAATGGCTATTACTACTTATATTAATACACTTGTCGAAGTCAATTGTTGGACAGACTTAACTGGCTGTTAATAATTAACAGCGCGTGAAAATATTGGACCCAAGTCCTCTCTCACTCTCATACAGGGTGTCCCTAAAACCAACGCCGAAATGAATAGGGGTGATAGAACAGCTCATAAGCAACCATATTAAGTTAATTTGACCTTAATAAAAAGTTCATGGTTTTCTAGATATTAGCATTTTAAAAAAACTCGTGACTTTTGATGCCCTGCGTCAGTATGTCGATTGCCAGCACTGCAAATTTAGGTATTTTTTAAATCTGTTTTTTGCAGGATGTTACTAAAAACATATCCTATCGAATGTAATTTCAATTTATTACATATCATGATGCTTTGTCGGTAAAAATAATAAAAAAAAACGAATTATAGCAATTTATAAAATTTAGCCTGCGGTTTTGATCGAGTTACATTTAAAAAAAGTATTGTAAACTAACATGGCACACAACATAAAAAGATAGTAAATTTATTGTAGTTTTCAATAAGGTACAGCATTTTCTAATTTACGCAGCAGTTTACGAGATATTGATATTTTACACCAAAAGGAACTCATACTGCAGTTATTCCATAGTATGGTACCAGACCCCTACTAGGCTCAGAGTTTGAATTTTGAACAAAAAATCGATTTAAAGAATACTTTATTTAGAATAGGAACACAATTAAATTTTAGAATAAAAAAAAATGAAATGTTCATAGCGAACCTGGCAAATAACGTAAAGATAGCAAATTTAGAGTTGTTTTTAAAATGGTATTGAAGTGACTTAATTATTTAGCGGTTTATGAGATAATGCAAAAATAATACTGGTTGCCATTTTTATCTGTTAAGTGAATAAAAAAACTAAAAACATTAAAAAAATACGACACCTGTTTTATGTAACTAAATTAAATGTTCAAATTGTCCGCCATTGACTTGAATACAAGCTCGGCATCTCCTTAAAAATGCTCGACTGATGTGACGTGCACTTCTTGATACGTCGTTTTGGGCCTCTGCGTAAATGCGTTGTCTCAGCTCCGCTATACTGTTAATCGGTTCATTGTAAACTTTTTCTTTACTATAACCCCAGTAATAGAAATCCAGAGGATTTAGGTCTGGAGATCGAGGAGGCCACAAAATGGGACCCAGACGGCCGATCCATGTCTGTGGATAAGTTTGGTTTAAATGTAGTCGCACTTCGCGTGCATAATGTGCTGGACAGCCATCATTCTGCAGCCACATTGACCTCCGCGTAGCTAAAGGTACGTCGTCGAGAAGATTTGGCAACTCATTCTCTAAGAAATGCAGATAACTTGGACCATTCAGCGTTTCTGGTAATTCAAATGGGCCAATTATTTTCCCATCTAATATTCCAGTCCAGAGGTTCACTTTAAATTGGTACTGCGACCGATCTTCCCTCATTAAATGAGGATTTTCTAATGCATAACTGTGTAAATTGTGCATGTTCATAAATCCATCTCTCTTAAAAGTGCTTTCATCAGACCATAAAACCATATTTATGAAATTGGGATCCTCTCTGTGTTTTTGCAGCATTGTCTGGCAAAACTGAACACGAAGTGGGTAATCACGGGGCAGCAACGCTTGAACACGTTGTATGTGGTATGGATGATATCCATATCGACGTAATATTCTATTGGCAACAGATTTTGATATCCCTAAATTACGTTCAATGTTCCGTGTCGAAGTGGATGGGTCGTTTTGAATCTCTTGTAAAACATCTTCATCATAATCTCCTCTAGGTCTTCCCAATCCACCACGATTGCCAGGCAAAACGCCTTGTGAGTATGCGAGATGAACATTTCGAAATACTCGATGGTCCGGATGCCTTAAATTTGGATATCTTTCCCGATAGAGTCTAGCTGCAGCACAAGAGTTACCCTGACATTCCCCATAGACAAAAGGCATGTTGGCATATTCTTGAGGAGTATAATTCTCTGGCATATTTGTAACAAACGCACTACAGTTAATCCTAACAGAGCCAAAGTAAATCGAAGTTAAAATCAATAGGCAGAACTCGAGTCCAAGATGCACAAAGCAAAGTTAAATTGTACCAAAAATCCAAATCACAAGGCAAACACGAGTTCTATTGGTAAATCAAGTCTATTTAAGAAAATAAGAGACCAAACTAAATAAAGAACATCAAACGAATTGACGAAGTGTCCTAAAATTACCAAAATACCTACTCTTTAATCAGAAAGCCGACTTGAATTCGAATTTCAAATTGTGTTCCAATTTCAAATTGTGTATTCTTTAAATCTATTTTTTGTTCGAAATTCTAACTCTGAGCCTAGTAGGGGCTCTGGTTCCATACTATGTAATAACTGCAGTATGAGCTCCTGTTAGTGTAAAATATCAATATCTCGTAAACTGCTGCGTAAATTAGAAAATGCTGTACCTTTTTGAAAATTACAATAAATTTACTATCTTTTTATGTTGTGTGCCATGTTAGTTTACAATACTTTTTTTAAATGAAACTCGATCAAAACCGCTGGCTAAATTTAATAAATTGCTATAATTCGTTTTTTTTTTATTATTTTTACCGACAAAGCATCATGATATGTAATAAATTGAAATTACATTCGATAGGATATGTTTTTAGTAACATCCTGCAAAAAACAGATTTAAAAAATACCTAACTTTGCAGTGGTGGCAATCGACATACTGACGCAGGGCCTCAAAAGTCACGAGTTTTTTTTAAATGCAAATATCTCGAAAACCATGAACTTTTTATTAAGGTCAAATTAACTTAATATGGTTGCTTATGAGCTGTTCTATCACCCCTCTTCATTTCGGCGTTGGTTTTAGGGACACCCTGTATATTGTCCGGCGGAGCAAGAAACGTGACTGGGTATGAACTGCGGGTAGGGTCCCCGTCTAAAGGGGTCTTCCCCCAAGTTCCAAATTCCTAGTTCGTATCGTCCATCTCTGTTGTTCTGCTACGATCATTGTATAATATGTGTAGTGAACGAGACGGCACAATACGGACTTTGAACGAAGAGATTCGGATCAAACTCTGGACAAAAACCCAAGAAAGTTAACTTACTTTTTATACGAAAACGTCGCTACCTGCTCGCCAAATACCGTATGTTCACAAACTGTAACGCTTTAAGTACCTATGTAACATATTTGTATATCGGCAATAGGCTAAGGCACGCAATACTGATAGTTATTTAAGTTGCGTTTCATAAAATATTGACTAGCGGTATTCAATCTCACAGATCATCGAGGCCAGGTATTCACCGTCTGTTAAACCCGGACAAGACAAATACGGCGCAGCCAGAGCACTGTCCCGCCGCTCAAGAACAAACGTCTACCAAAAATATGAAATTTTGATCTGTTTGCAATAGATTTGAAATTTATTTGAGAAGGCCTTTAAAAGGCCTTAGCATGCCTTAGTGACTAGTGTGCAGGAGACTTTAACTGATTTGATGTAAGGTTTTAACGCAAGGGTTTCGTATCACCCGCGCTTACCGACCGATATGATATGACACATAGAACTACCCTCAAAGGTATATAAATATGTATATACTTACAACAATGGTTATATTATATTTTATTTTAAGTTGCTTGAACGCTCGTCGTTTATACTCGACTAATGCAGTGCGGGCCTCGCTGAACGCTAACGCTATATATTTAAAAACCAAATATTTATGATGTAATATTTTATCTTTGTCAAGTTTTGATGTATTTATTATGTCTGTCATGTCATTTGATTTTAAAATGAGAAGTGCTTCGTTAGGAGGTGTTTGATCAAGCGATTGCGCATCAAGGGGTTACTTTACTTCAACTCGAACTGGATCGTATCTAATTAATATTTTCTTGTCGTGGTACTAGAATAGAAATTCGCCTAAAACGAGAGTTCATACAGCAGATTTTGTGAAACATAAATCCGCTTTTGGTTTTATGTGTGTCTACAGAGACGTTTTGCATTGTGACAGATGCGTCAACGAACGAAGCCTTCGGCTAACCAAAACTGGCTTTACTTTCAAGCGCTAACTAGTAGGTTTCTGGGCGTATTTATTCTGATGTATTGGTATAGGGATTTCCTGCGGCGTCACGAAGGATACTATGGGGGGCTACTTTGGGGTGACACTCCTCAGCGCCGCGGCGTGTGATGTACAGTCGCGGAATGTAAAGGTTCGTCACTTTTGAACCTCAACCACCACACAGAGTAGAACAGTGACGAACCTGCTTACTCGTCTAATATACTACGCGCAGGCTTGAGGTGTGGTTTGGGCAAAAAATACTCCAATTAGGCGATCTGTAGACACATCCTTATTTCACTCGTGAAGGTCTTATGATAACAATTTTACTACCTCTAGCACCACTGTTATGTTTTCTCGCGTGAGACACATTACCTATCTCTTTCTATCCAGTACTGTGAGAGAGTGTCGGGTGATGCTATGTCGCGCTAAGAGTGGCGTAGCACAAGTACCTAGTTGTGCTAAACGGGCCGAGAACGGTGGACTTTACATGCTTAAATTACCAAAAAGGTTTTTAGACACCGTAAGACAATTTTTATCCAAACATCCGTCATTGCTTTTTTAAATTTTAAGCGTGGCGCAAGTACCGACGGAACCCTACGCGCCGCTTCACGCGCGCAATATACGACATGAGTTTGCTGGCAGCGTGACACAAATTGACGTATTTTCAGCGTATAATAAATTGACTATTGCATATCGCCGTTATGTTTACCAAATATTAGACATGAGATAGGAACGAGCGAAAGAAAATTCCATGCGCTAAAGATACGGCAATCTGCTCTACACAAACACACATACCGATATGACTAGTGTAAGTTTTGTATAAAGTCAAACAAGTTTTATGTCAAATGAATTTTGTGATTAGTGATTTACAGAAAGTTCCTAAGACTTAATAATTACTAGATGCCATTTTTAGTGTAAGTTTTTGTTCACTATGTAAGCAGCTAACGGATATTGTGTTCTTTATTTATATTTTAGTCATATATGTGGCGAAGCATAATAATGAATAATGTAACAAATTATGTGCATGTGTATTTCAAAGAATTTATTTTTAAAGATGTTTTTTTTTAAGTTTGTACAGAATACTGTGGCCGGTAGATTAAGTGATACGATGAGCATTTAATGATAATGATAAATTTATTTGATTATGATTAGCTATATTCAGTTTATTGAACAAAGCGTAGAACATTTTAACATACTGAACTTGTGGCCATACAGCGTTGTTGATTGTTACTGTACTGTTGCGGAGCGGGGCGGGGCGGGGCGGGGGGAACAGCGGGGCGCCGTCGCCAGTCAACTGTAACTGTATGCATTTGTGGACATTGATTTGATTAGTGGCTTTTACAAATTGTGTAATTTAAATGTACATTATACAATTTAAAATTGTTGTTGTTGAAATAAAACATGGTACATAAATTGTATTTAATTTAACAAAAACCTATCCTTTATTTTGTTCACATAATGTAGAATATCAATAGACCAAACGAAAATTACATGTACCTACTACTAAGTTTTTGTGTTATGCAAATCGGATTTACACATATTTCAAACACTAAGGACTCCGCTCCTGAACGATTAAAGTTAGGGCGCTAGAAGAATCGGAAATCGTCATGTTTATGGAAAAGAACCTGAAATCTTCAATACCTATTTTTTACAAAATCAAAATTAGTGGTCCTTTGATTTATGCTTTGTGGATCAAAAGGTATTAATATTTAGATAACTACTACTAATATCAAAAATACATAAATATTAAGGGACCATTGCTGTCCCTTAATATTTCTTACACAAATTGACCTAGTTCCACACTAAGCAGAGCTTGTGCTATGGGTACTAGATGACGATAAACATAATAAATAAATACATGTATAGATAACATCCACGACCCAGAAACAAATATTGAGTTAATCACACAAATATTTGCCCTGGCCAGGATTGGAACCCAGGACTGTCGGCTCAGTAGGCGGGTACACTACAAACAGCTACCTGGGTAACTTACTCTTGATTTTGGGTACACTTCTGGGTTTTCTAGTGCAAATCCTAACTGACTAACCCTTTGACCACCAAAGACAGCAAATCACGTCATCGGGAATTCGTGCCACTGACGCCAACGACGCCTATTGACGTCAAAAATTGCAATGGTCAAAAACATGCTAATTCAAACCACTATCTGTGTTTTTCAATCTCTGTTGATTTTGAAGCACTTTTTTTTTTGGTTTGGCGTCAGTGGCACGGTGAATTGCTTTGCCGCTTGGCGCTCGAAAGGTTAATGGAATAAATTAGTATAATATTTTTTAGAAGCCTGTGAATTAGGAAAGTCTAAGAGAATATTCACTTAGTGGCAAAAATCCTATTTGTTGCCCTTACTATCCCATTTATATTCTACCCTATATGCATACTAGTTATCTTTCTGAGAGAGATGGTAAATCACCAAAATCAAAGGTATGTATAAAATAAATAAAAAATCATGATAATTTAAATAGATTTAATGTGATACAAAGTTTTTAGTCACCATCCTGCTCACAACATTATCAAGCAAGTCATCATCAGTCTTATAATTCACTTTATTTAATTTATATGTAGTTTTCAACTCCTTTAAGTTGGTATATTGACTGAGATCAGACATGGGGCACAGCTTTCCATTTATGAGAGGTATAATTTCACTGCTATCATCCTTGTCAACTGATATTATGAAACACACTAGTAAGTTCGGATCTTTCTCGATACCGAACCTGCTTAAACTCTGCGAAATATTCTTGGTTAAAGACAAATTGTATAGGATTTCTGCGTAGACAGTTCTGGTAACCATCGAACCAAGTTTAGCGGACACGGCGGCCCTATTCGCGGCAACCGCCACCTGGAAAGGGTCTAGTATCAAGCTTGGTTTGATCACGGCGCAGTTCCATACTCCTTTGATGATGTTGTTTCTGATTTCCTCTACATTTTGCACGTTTTTGAAAAGATACATTTTGATGGTACTGTTTGTGTCCGGATCTAGGTCACAAGTATAACAGTCTGACGGCATATTCCTAATTGTTATAAATCTTTGTACCTTTTAAATATAAATCTTATCTGTTTATATTAAAATCAATTACCAAATCGAAAGTGAAACGCAAACCATGGGCGCACGAAATCAAAACATGTGGAATGGAACTGACATAAACTTGACAGGTTTGACACGTTTATCACGTAGGTAATAAACGAACGCGCACTTGATTACAGAATACAGAACAGGAAATTTGAAACTTAATTATAGGTAATTATATCATTTCGAACGTTTTTGCAAATAAAAATTACTTTAAGAATCTATTTCTGGAGCAATCGAGATCGTTTTATCCTATATTCAAGCATTCAACAAGAAAAATAAGATTCGTTATTTACTTTAGTTACTGAATGGTGACCTTGCAAAACGCTCCATGATATCAGACAAGATAAGGTCCATTTGTTTACTAATGAATGTGTATTGTGTAGTTTAATTTTCAACTACAGCACTGGGGAGAACACGTTATCTCCAGCAGATAAGGCTTTTTACGAACGCTGATACGAATATCTTCAAATAATACTCCACATTGCTCTCCTGTTTCTATGAAAATAAGATAGTGACATATCTCAAACTTATCAACAGCGGCAAACATCATATTTATATTATTATTCAATCGGAGTCCAATCAGTGTGTATTGCAAAGATGATAATGGGACGATTGAATAGTTTGCGGTTGTTGTGCAATGCCGGGCGACGGACCCTGGCGACGCCGGCGGCGGATGGCCCGGTGGTGTTCCACAAGCTGTCGGGCGCCGACAAGGGCGTTGCCGTGTACGGGCTCAACGCCACCGCCACCCGCAACGCGCTCAGCAATGACATGGTGGACGCCATGCGCGAGGTAAACCAGCTGCTTCGCGAGGACACCAAGATCTCCGTCGTCATCCTGCACAGCCTAGTGCCCGGGATATTCTGCGCTGGTGAGTTCAAGTTCATCTACAAATTCTCGCATACCATATGGGTTGTCTGTAGAAACACATGGTCACTATTCACATTTATTTTTCAGGTGCAAACTTGAAAGAAAGGTTCAAAATGTCAGAAGAAGAAGTTGCAAAGTTTGTACGGAGACTAAGAGAAACATTAATTGAAATTGAGGATCTGCCAATGCCAACTATAGCAGCCATTGAAGGAGTCGCTGTTGGAGGAGGGTTGGAGCTGGCTCTGGCCTGTGATATCCGAGTGGCTGCTGACACTGCCAAGCTGGGGCTAGTAGAGACAGGGAGGGGACTGATCCCAGGGGCTGGAGGTACCCAGAGACTGCCCCGCGTCATCCACCCAAACATTGCCAAGGAGCTAATCTACACCTCACGGATAATTAGTGGCAAGGAAGCTAAAGACTTAGGTGAGAAAATATAATAAAACTTATTATCATCATGTAATTTTTCACAACAAAAATATTATTGTAAAGCTGCTCTTTGCTGTGCTTCTATGATAAGATCAATTAAAATAATGCTTTAATGTTTCCATGGTTTTTGTGTAGTTCCCTGTTTATATTTTATGCTAAAATATATATTTTTTTAATTTCAGGAATTGCCAATCATGTTGTGGAACAAAACAGTAATAAGAATGCTGCGTATGAGAAATCATTAGAATTAGCTAGAGAAATAATTCCCAACGCCCCAATAGCCCTGCGGTGCGCCAAGCAAGCCATCAATGAGGGTGTACAGCTCGGCATCAAGGACGGGTATGAGGTGGAACAGAAGTGTTACGAGCAGAACATTCCCATGAAGGACCGGATTGAGGGCATGGTGTCTTTCATCGAGAAGAGGAAACCAGTGTACAAGGGGCATTAACCCATCCATGATTAATTTAATTTGGTTGGATGTTTCTCTCATTAACTCTTTTGTGTGGATTTCATATCTACGTGAATAAAAGCAATCCCAAGGTGCTGGGCGTTGACAGTTGATAGAGAATAGTATCGCCAATGTTTAGTCTGCTCAGGTTGCTCATGTTTGACCTTGACAAGGTTCAGAATATTGTTAAGTGCATTGTTATAATTAATGTTTACAGCTGTTATGTAATTGTACAATATTATATATATAATACATTTTTATTCCATGTATTTTGTAAAAGTTTTACAATTTTATAGTGTGTAAGAAAGGCAACAATAAATTGAATATTATTAAAATTATAAATAATATCCAGTGAATTGAATAAGGTTTTATTATATACATCTTGAGTTCACATAATATAATTATTGGAAATGTTTTGTGATACAAACATAGAACTATCAGTTACTACATAATTACATTTAAATCACCATCAAATATTAAGGCACACTGATAATTGATCTTTGGTATCTGCAGGGGAGGACACTTTGTGCCCCACAGTCCTGCCATCACAGTAGATCTCATGGTCATTGCCACCCGGGTCTGTCTTGTCTCCAAAAAAGTGAATCTCATCAAATCCATTGTCAGCCACATGGTTGAGGCAGTAGGTCTTATCCCAGCCATTAGGATATACATCTATACTGATCTGTCCTCCCATCGCAAATGTTAAATTGTAATCTTCGAATTCTTTCTGTAAAGCTTTTTGAAAGTTTTCTCTAATTTTGTGTTGTGCATCATATTCACCAAACTGATCTCTCTCCTCCTGGCTGCAGGAGCGTCCCACCGGGCATATATTGATCAAACCTGTCCGAAACTCAATAAAGTTACCTCTCTTGACAGGCAGTTCTATTTTAGACATGTATCCTAGTGCAAAGTTGATCAGTTTCTGCAATTTTTGTTCACCCACATGTTTCAAAATGCTCTGTCTGCTCTGCAGTTCGCCGTTTTTGAAATACATCAGTCCATTTTCGCAAAACACGTAATCAAACTGAGACAATGAGTGTTCTCCATTCATCTGCTGTAAAATTTTGGAGTAATCAGAACCACTCACCAGCCCTACTTTAGCGTTCGGCTTCACTTTATTGAGGAGGAAGGATAACAGATCTTCCGAAATGGCTTGTCGCGGCTTCGTGAGAGTGCCGTCCACGTCGAACAAGCATAATAGGTTCTTACGTCCCGACATAGCGTACGTGTTTAGATTCGGATCTGGAAGTGATTCTGTTCAAATTTTGGAGGCAAAACAAACCGGTCAATAAGTAGGTCAGGTCGCCGAGTGCGGCGAGCGGCGGGCGCGGCGCGGGTCCCGACTGCCAACACTTCACTTCACTCCGACACGTCAGGCGACAACATGGGCAGCGCGTCGGTCGTCGCGTACGCGTTATTATCGTGTCTGTTAGTCACCGAAACCGTGCTGTCGAGTAAACAACGCAATGTTCTTATACTGCTCGGTAAGTTTTATCAGAAAACCGACAATTTCGCAATATTTACATTATTTACATCAATCCAGTCGCACAGTACAGTACCGTTTTGACAGTTGTGTTCCGTTTCACGTGTCAATGCACATTGCCTATGCACAATAAAAAAAATGGAATGTTGCATTCGTTTCATTAAGACAAATAAGAAAGTACACCTATTAAATAACATCACTATCGGGGGGCACGGCAGTGCCCCCGCCAAGTCGAGCGCGAAGCAAACACTGCCGTACCATCCTTTACTGGAACCATTTCACCGCATTTTCAGGCCCCTATTTGAGCACCTCTGGATAAGACCAGAACGCAGAAATTTTCGTCATCCAGTAAGCTATAATTACATACTTAAAATCCAAAATTTCAAGTCTGTAGGTCATTTAGTTCCGAAGTTAAGCGAAAGCAAAGTTTCGCATTTACGACACTCACTCACTCACTCATGATCATCAGTAAAGAACTAGTACTTCCCATAAATTCAGAGAGCTGAAATTTGGTACAGAGTTAGGGTTTAATGGCCACATAAAGCGAAAACTATAAAAATTGGCCAAGTGCGAGTCCGACTTGCGCATGAAGGGTTCCGTACCATAAAACAAGTTTGTTCTACGGGAGCCCTTAAATATTTATTTTATTTTATTTGTAGTATTTGTTGTTATAGCGGCAATAGAAATAGATCATCTGTGAAAATTTCAACTGTGTAGCTATCACCGTTCTTGATATACAGCCTGGTGACAGACGGACGGACGGACGGACGGACGGACAGCGAAGTCTCAGTAATAGGGTCTCGTTTTTACCCTTTGGGTACGGAACCCTAAAAACTAGGATAATCGAAGACCTGGAGTACTCTGATTAGAAAACACAAGAGCCCAACCAAACTATTAGAGACCGACATACCGCCTTTACAAAAAATATTCAACTTGTTGTGTTCGGTTGGCCGCCGTCGTGACTGATCGTCTCTCCTGATGATGGATCGCGTACCGATTCGAAACATGTCGAGTGTTATTCGATTTCTACGACGTGAGTAAACCCGTTTAAGTATTTTAATATTCAACTTAGTGGGCCGCTTCATTTGATGTCAAAAATCCAAGGTCTGAAGTATTTTGACGACGCGTTTGGCTCGGTTTGTAAACACCTGCCTACTGAGCCGGCGGTCCCGGGTTCGAGTCCCGGCTAGGGCAAATATTTGTGTGATAAACTCGAATATTTGTGCTTCGGTCATGGTTGTTCTATGTATTTAAGTATATATTTATCTATATAAGTATGTATATCGTCGTCTAGTACCCATAACACAAGCCTTCTAGAGCTTAATTTGGGACTAGATCGATTTGTGTGAGGTTGTCCGATATTTATTTATTTATTATTTATTTGATGAAGAACCCTCAGCTGGTCTCATCTATATTAGAGATATGGTAATGCCCCCTTCTACTATTGGTACATAAAAAAATCGACTGTCATTGCAAAAATCCAGCGTAGTGGGACACATCTTCTAATTTAATCTAGCCTATAGCGTCCCACAGCTGGGTGGGTTACGTATTACAATCCCGAAAGTTCATAATACCTACAGTTGAAATACCGATGGTCAAAATACCGAAAGTTTAAAAAGCCGATATTCGATAAACCGAAGCTCAAATTACCTATTTTCAGAAAATCGAAAGTTTAAAATCTCGAAATTTCATAATCCCGAATTTTTTTTAATCTCGAAATTTTATAATCCTGAAAGTCAATGAGCACTTTAAAAGTGTCAGGACACTAAACTAATCTAACTTTTCCGTGGAACCGATCTGCTTCGGTGCTGCGGGATGTTCAGCCCCTCCGCCCTAGCGTAAGAAAGTGCGGCACCTACGCTCGCCTCCGCAGCTTCGGCTTTTTGGTCACCTTCGGCGACCAGCATCAGCCGCTGCGCCTCGCTTGATGCCCGCACTTTCTTACGGCGGCCGGGGGCTGCCCTCCCTCCGTGTCTCCGGGCTTTTATATACACTCTAGGGGTAGGGCAGACAAGACCACGTGGAATCGGGGTTGACAGCTTCGGTTCTGTGGCAAGTCGATTAAGAAAAGGAAAGAGTCCGGGAAAGTGGGAAATTAAGAATGACACTAGATATTCGATATTATGATAAAACATTATGTCATGGACTGCCAACCGAACCGAACTTGTCTGGAACCGAAGCTGTCAACGCTCGCCTCCGCAGCTTCGGCTTTTTAGTCACCTTCGGCGACCAGCCTCAGCCGCTGCGACTCGCTTGATGCCCGCACTTTCTTACGCTAGGGCCACAGTATAATAAAGAGCACTAACGTACCTACTAGGGCGGAGGGGCTGCACATCCCGCAGCGCCGGAGCAGATCGGTTCCACAGAAGAGTTCACTTATAAATAGTAAGTATAGTAGTAGGCAAGTAGGTTACGTAATTTAGGTTAATATTCATTGTATAAAATAAACATTAGAATCTGTAAGACTACAGAAATACGAGATAATTCTCGAGAGTTTAAATAATATTCCGGATTACAATCTTCAGGCAGGATCATAGTCTTCGGGATTACAGTCTTCGGGATTACATTCTTCGGGATTACAGTGTTCGGGATTATAATATACTCACTACTACTACACACATATAATTTATACTCACAAGTTTACAAGAAGAAATAGTTGAACGATTAACTTTATTCTACTCGAACATTACACAAATTAAATAAACAAATTACACCAAAATAATAATAACGCTCAAAATTTGGTCTAAATATAAATGCATTGGACTAAGAGTGGCGGTGATACCCGCACACGTCGCTAGATGGCGCTGACTGTATTTTAAAACGCGCCGTCGTTTGTTTTTCCGATAATCTTATATGGCGAAGTGGCAACCGGCCGCGTTAGTCGTTTACGACATTCTTCTACTGCGCTTGGAAACGTTTCCTAGGGATTAGGAGGGATTATTTTCATTTCGTTGATTTCGCTTATTATTTCGTGAGGTTTGCTAAAGTGAATTAGCAGGTTGTTATAAAACAATATGCCCACGTTTCTACAAAAAGAAGTGAAATCCCACCAAAAACATTCTGTAAAAAACTAGCCAAGTCTCGATGGAGCCGCTTGTTTATCTCTAAAAAGGAATGAAATCTAGACAAAGTCGTACCAAGTCTACGGTTCCTTACTGCGATTTCTTTATTATTATAGTTAATGTTGTGTGACTTGGCCGTTGAAGGGTACACAAGGGTACAAAACCAGGTGCTCCATGACACATTTGCACCAATCTGTCGCCAGAACAGCTACAAGTCAATTTTGTTTACACGTAATGTTATATCTTTTGTAACTACCTATGTTTGTTAAGCGAGATAATAGCCCATACTGGTGTACCCTTCAACGGCCTAGTCACACAACATTAACTATAATAATAAAGAAATCGCAGTAAGGAACCGTAGACTGGTACGACTTTGTCTAGATTTCATTCCTTTTTAGAGATAAACAAGCGGCTCCATCGAGACTTGGCTAGTTTTTTACAGAATGTTTTTGGTGGGTAAGTATTGAATGATAACAACATATTAAATGAGGTTAGTAAAGTTAAAACCAAGGACCATATACCCCGGGACCGATATTCTTCATACAAACTAATTTATTTAGGGTCTAATAACTTAAAGTACCGGCCAAGTGCGAGTGTGACTCGCGCACCGAGTGTTCCGTACAAACACATCCCATCTTAACTGGCCGGGTTAAGTTAAGTTTACACCGATATATGGCGCTGGATACAAATAAGGTGCAAAGTTAACGCAACCGGGTTCTCGATCCAAATATGATCTTTGAAAGGACTTTATTTTACTTTAATACTTATTATATTTTTAAGACTGTTTCTTAATAAATTAAAAAAAATATTTATCGACGACGCGGTTGGCTCGGTTTGTACCTAAACACCTGCCTACCGAGCCGGCGGTCCTGGGTTCGAATCCCGGCCGGGCCAAATATTTGTGTGATGAACTCGAATATTTGTTCCTGGGTCATGGATGTTATCTATATATGTATTTATATAAGTAAATTATTTATATCGTCGTCTAGTACCCATAGTACAAGCTTTGCTTAGTTTTGGACTAGGTCGATTTGTGTACGATTGTCCCTTAATATGTATTAGGTATATGTCATGTATGTATATCTTATTCTGTTTTAGTACCTAAGTATTTGTTGTTATTATATACGTAAAACTGAAAGTGATTATGATTTTGTATGGTATGAGTGCAGCGGATGATGGCGGTTTCGAGCTGGGCGCCTACAACAACAAGATCTGCCAGACGCCCAACATCGACGCGCTGGCGCGCCGCAGCGTCATCTTCAACAACGCCTTCACTTCCGTCAGCAGCTGCTCGCCCAGGTGAACATTCATCGTTTTTTTTAAGACATGACTTGAGCTGTATCAGGGCTGGTTAGCTCTCACTACCAGTAGTCGGACTTTGTGTGGGAGTATAACCCGCTAATGAGATTATCTCCGCGCCAAAGCGGTAATTTGGGTTAGGGTTGGGCGCATGGACTGCGTCATGAATAACAACCATCACCTTTCCCACGATTAAAATAACGTAACCAAGGGTTGCCGGCTCCCGGCTAGGCTACCACAGTCTTGCGTGCAACTCAGCGGTGCACGCAAGTTCTGGAATTCTGAGTCCCTTCCAACTCAATAAGTTTCAGGGAATTCAAACTTTTAGTCTTACTCGTATACATAATACACATTAACTGTCTAGGTGCCTATAGACACCTACTTACACTTATACTATAAGTACCTAGGAATGTCACTACCGGTGGGAACCTGTAATTGGCTTTCCATTAACTATTTGTAAGTTTTTTGTAGCTGTCGGTTCGCCTAATAAATAATAAATAAATACTTGCCTCCAGGCCAGTTTAATAGACATGTTGACTAATTTTTTTTGAGGATGTTAATCGATTCTATTTTTTATTGTGATCAAATGTCTATATGGGACTGACTACACTTAAATTGCTCTAAAAGTCAGAAATGACCGTCAAAGTTCAACATTTCTACGTAGCGCTAAAAACGCTCCATACAAAACGCGTCAGGCTAGTGACGTCACAGGCCGGTATAGGTACCAATAATTGTATGGAAAAATTAAGAAATTTGGCATTTTCACCGTGAAAAGGTGCGTTTAAGTTCATAGTTGTCATACAACTATTGTTTCGTAAAATTATGAGGATTCTGAAAACATTTTCAAAATTTATTTTGGATTAAAAAAAAAAACGTAAAATTTGCGTACCTTTGAAGTCACATATTTCCAAAAAAGATATATGTTTCTGGTTTTTTTTTCTTTGTTTCGTGATATATTTAGCTAATTTTATTCATATAACTACAGTACGCTGTAGAATTCAACATCAGTCAAATAGCCTATTTCTAATAATACCTAGAGCCTACTAAGGTATTTGTTGTGACCCGCAGCCGCGCGGCGCTGCTGACGGGTGCGCCGAGCCACCAGAACGGCATGTACGGGCTGCACCACGGCGTGCACCACTTCAGCTCCTTCGATAACGTGACCAGCCTGCCCGTGCTGCTCAGGGACCACGGGGTCTACACCGGTGAGAATTTAACAAAAACTTCCTGCTATGCTATCATTCTCCTGTCATTGGTACTCGATTGGATAGAGAAATAATTGTACAATTGTGATGACTTAAATGTGTTTAATTGTGTTTACCCAAATAAATGAAACTAAAAAAAAAATGTTGTTTGGCTACTGTGTTGGTATACAGGTATAATCGGTAAGAAGCACGTGGGTCCGGCGAGCGTGTACAAGTTCGACTACGAGCAGACGGAGGAGCACCACCACATCAACATGGTGGGCCGCAACATCACCTTCATGAAGCTGCTGGCGCGCGACTTCCTGCGCCAGGCCAACCAGGACAACAAGTGAGAGCTGTACCCACATATACATTAGATACTCAACTTACTTTTCGTGTGATTGTCAGCTGAATACGAACAGTATACTTGAAAATCAAAAAATATAGGATCTGTTCGTCATCGTTGTTGAAATCTCCATTCATACTTGCTCTACTTAGTGTGAAAGTTGTGCCAGATGACGGCCCTTGCCCTCTAAACCATGATTTAGTCCTATAAGCTTGAATTCAGTTAGTTACTACTTATTGTATTTGCCGTCATTAATACTTCGCTTTTTATAACTCCCGGCGTCTGTAAATGTGTTCAATTAGTGTCAATCTCTGCTGAAAGCTCGGACTTCAGTACCTATTGTGACGCATTGAACCGTGAGTGTATTGTGCAGGCCGTTTTTCCTGGTGATCGGGTTCCACGACCCGCACCGCTGCGGGCCCGCGGCGCCGGCGCTGGGCGCGTTCTGCGAGCGCTACGGCTCCGGCCAGCCCGGCGCCGGCCGCGTGCCCGACTGGACGCCCTGGTACTACCAGTGGGACGAGATCGAGCTGCCCTTCCACATACAGGTCAACCACCATTATCTAACATGTGCTGCTAATGCGTTAAAATGCCGGTTTTTTTTAAACATGACCTGAACTGTATTAGGTCTGTTTACCCCTCACCATAACCCGCAAATGGGACTATTTATGCGCCACAGGATAAATTAGGGTGCCAGCAGTTTCGCATGTAAGCGTGTGATGACGGTTGAGATAACTAAACACTTCTATACATTTCAGGATACGGAAGCAGCGAGGAGAGATGTAGCCGCACAGTACACCACCATATCGAGGCTCGATCAAGGTTTGTTTAGAGCTGATTAGGTTTCTGCTTAAGTGAGAAAAATAAATATGCAAATCAATACACTCACTCTAGGCATGAAAAGAGCGGCATCAAACTCATTGCGCAGTGGTCACTGCGCAATGGTCAATTTAATAGTAATTTATACTGCGCAATGACTTTGATGCCGCTCGTTTTACGTGAGATGAGGTAGGTATAATGCCACCATACTTATTTTATTAAGTGTTATGTGTTTCTCCAGGCGTGGGCTTGATCCTGAAGGAGCTGGAGGCGGCGGGCCACTCGGACGACACGCTGGTGGTGTACACGTCGGACAACGGCATCCCGTTCCCGTCGGGGCGCACCAACTTGTACGAGCCGGGGCTGCGCGCGCCGCTGCTGCTGGCGTCCCCGCGGCCGCGCGCGCGCCGCCACCAGGCCTCCGCCGCGCTCGTCAGCCTGCTCGACCTCGCGCCCACCGTGCTGGACTGGTTCGGCGTGCGCCACGACCATCCCGAAACCAACGACATCTGGCAGGACGATAGACCAAAAAGTCTGCTACCGATTTTGGAGAAAGGTTAGTGCCAATTTATAGTACATTACTATTACTGCAGACGCCGGGAAATAACCTCCCTAACGGTCGGCCGTCTATACCTACTCAGCCGGCAAGCTCTTTTCACGGCTAAGGCATGTATAGTGCTTTTCTCAAACATATGCAATGAAATAAAAAAATACACCACTCAAAAAAACATAATTCAGCTCTTCAGCCAGTTCATGAACACAGACGCCATGTTTAAAAAAAGTTTTTAATTTTCCCTCCAATCCCTCTATATATTTTTTCTTTAATAGGTCGTCCACGTGTGTAGTGTTCGAATATTGGGGCCATTATACACAACCTGATAATAGGAATCTTAATTTCTATAATAAATAAAATAACGGCAGAGGATTTTAAATATTGTCTATGGTCTCTGGTGAGGTGACTTACGTATAGACAGTATTTTAAATTTATTCATCAACTCATTGAATCATACAGATTTGTATTCTTAATATCAGTTCGTGTGTACTAGGCATTAACGCGGATATTGTTGGTCCGATGGCTGAAATCTGAATGGGTAGGCACTAAAAAAAAAACAGCTGTTTATAAACACAGACGCCCTGTTTACATTTCAAAAAAAAAATACTTCCCGGCCTAGGCCTTCAATTTTGTATGAAATTCCTTTACAGTTCTCTCGAATTGTTCCGCTCGAAACTTGACGCTTCGAAGCCTGTTTTAACGCACGTTACGACGATATTTCATTGCATGTTTGAGAAAAATCTCTTTGGGTTAATACGTGGACTCAAACTCGTTTATATCGACTTGTACCGGTCATTGTCCCCCAGAGCCGCCGTACTCGGAGACGGACGCGGTGTTCGCGTCGCAGACGCACCACGAGATCACGATGTACTACCCGATGCGCGCCGTGCGCACGCGCCGCTACAAGCTGCTGCACAACCTCAACTTCGGCATGCCCTTCCCCATCGACCAGGACCTCTACGTGTCGCCCACCTTCCAGGTAGGCACAATCGCTAGGTGTACTGCACAGAGCGAAGCGGTACTTCACTCCTGGGCAAAGGCTACTGCTGTACAAAGCGCAAGTCCGACCCCACATGGAGTACTGCAGGCACCTCTGGGCAGGAGCCCCCGCATACCAGCTTAGCCCTTTTGAGTCGGTACAAAGTCGTGCTGTGCGAATTGTTGAAAATCCTAAACTCACAGACGGAATCGAGCCTTTAAGTCTGAGGAGAGACTTTGCCTCCTTGTGTGTGTTCTACCGTCTGTAATCTGTATAATGTGTGTCTGTGGATGTGTTCTGAGGAATTGTTTGACATGATGCCCACTGCTACCTTCTACCATCGCACTGCTCGCCATCGGCAGGGTGTTCATCCTCACATGCTAGAGCCTAAATGGTCGAGAACTGTCCGGTTCCAGAGGAACTTCCTACCGCGAACGCTTCGCATGTGGAATGAGCTCCCTGCCGAGGTTTTCCCCGGGGGCTACAGTATGCGGTTCTTCAAGAGGGGAGTAAATAGGTTCTTAAAGGGCTAGCAGCGCGCATGTGATGCTCCTGTCGTTGCAAGCGCTCATAGGCGGCGGTAACTGCTTAACATCAGGCGGGCCGCATGCTTGTTTGCCACCGTCGTAGTATAAAAAAAATCGCTATCAATTATTAACGCTTCTTTGGCAGATAATGACTACGGAATTATTCCAAAATTGCGAAATATAAAATAGGTTAAAGTTCAACATATTGCAGTTAGTTAGTGTTGATGCTGTTCTCGGCCCATTTCCACTACAAGTGTGTCTGGCATGCGCAGGACATCCTGAACCGCACGCGCAGCAAGCAGCCGCTGCCGTGGTACAAGACGCTGAAGCAGTACTACTACCGCCCGCAGTGGGAGCTCTACGACCTCCGCGCCGACCCCACCGAGGCCCACAACCTGCACGGTCAGTGACACTATTACATGTCAACACTAAACTTTTCTTTTAGTTTCTTATTTATTTTCTAACTATAACTCCCGTGAGACTCGGACATATTAAGATACATACAAAACGGGTTTATTCGCATCGTAGTGTCGGTACGGTAACAGCTACGAACGCTACAGGTACGGAACGGTACAGGTAACAAACTGCCTGAAGAGATTAGGGCTTCACCAAATGAGCGCGCATTCACCCATAAACTCAAAATGTTATGTACTAAGAAGGCTTATTACTCTATAAATGAGTTCTTAGATGACTAAATAATAATATTTTTATTGAGTTTTTATAATAATTATTTTCTAATTATTAATTTTAAAATCTTACCATCATTTTGACATCTTATTCAATATAATTAACTACTTAATCTCAATTATTAATATAAATTAAATTATTTGTAACACTTGACTTGTTGGTACTTGACATATATGTAGGTATACCAAATGTAAAATAAGAATACTGAATTAAATTTATTCTATATGTAATAATAATAATGGCTATGATTGTGTTATAGCTTAGATTAATTGACAATGTATGATTATTACAAATAAAAATCTATCTATCTATCTATCTATCTACGCGATTCATCATCGGCAGCTACGATCAATCGCATACCGAATGGAAACATGTCGAACGATATTCGTCTTCTACGACGTGAGTAAACCCGTTTCGTATGTATTATTAGTTAAATACCGTATTCTTTGGGCCATAGCTCTTATCTGAATCTGACTAAGGCTGGTTGATCGATCTTAGGCAAGTTAGCTGCGTTAGAATGTTAGCAGGCGGTGTTATGTTTCGAGTGTGGTGACGTTGCGTGCGTCTACCGTTGCAGGCGCGGCGGCGCTGGCGGGCGTGGAGGCGGCGCTGCTGGGGCGGCTGCTGCGCTGGCAGCGCGACACGCGCGACCCCTGGCTGTGCGCGCCGGCCGCCGTGCTCGAGGGCAGCGCGCAGTGCCGCAGCCTCGACAACAGCCTGCTCACCTACCACCCGAGATAGGACTCCTCGCTCCAGCACAGGGCCTACTCTACCGACGGTTCTTGCCATCGAGCACAAAATGAGGCTCTATGTCAAATTACTGCAGTGATTCAGAAAACCTTAGATCCGAGGCTGTTCTTCCAGAACGCTCCTTACTCTTTATGAATGTGTTCACTACTCATATTTATCTTAGCGGACATTTACGGCTTTTCCTAAGCTTTTAGTTATTGCGATTAAAGAGGTAACTTTTGGCTTATACAGGCGCACTGTCCTGCGGTTCATAAAAATAAAGACTCCTGTAACAGGCAGGGAGTCAGTCACCTACCTATTAGCTGAAGCCATTTGTGTTTCATTTTCTTAACAATAATTCTCAATTTATAGACTAACTATTGAATCTCAATTTAAATATTTACCTATTTACTATTTTATAAGACTTATACTGAACAATTAATACTAGTCGGTAACACGTGTTGATAAAATAATCGAACTTTAATCTCGACATATCAATCCGGCCCGGCAGGCCGACCGCATTGTCTTGCATGTTCTTTGCATTATGTAAATAAACCTTTTTTATTGTCATTAATATTCACTGATCGGTTTCAGTTCATACATCAATTAGCGCGCACAAAGGCGATGGTATTGTTTGAGTACCATACTATTGTGTTGTGTTGTGTGAAGTGCAGCTATTTTGTGATTTGTTTTGAGAATAATAAATAAACAATTTAATGATTGTTACCTTTTACTTATTTTTACATAATACTGATTACAACAAATAAAAATAAAATGTTAATATCAATTACTTTTTCATTTACTTACCCACTTTTGTAATAAGGCATTTAATAAATATAATAATGTACACATGTACAGCCAACACCATAAACATTTTTCATACAGAGCTTTACATTTTTTGTAACATTCAGAATTGTTTACGATGTTCACGGAGTTATTGCAGGCACATACACGTCGTGATTCAGACTCCTCTTAAGACTAAGACAATCTAGAATAACTAAGGTAACTATGGTGTTTGGTAACTACTACAATCAGTGCACACAAACAAAACAAAGAATAAAACTACAGAAATGAATATAACTATTACATAGCTTTTACATTCCAAGTTCTGTATATTTAGCACCCACACCCATTAGTATAGCTACAGACTGGGTCTGGCTTAAAATGCTGGAGTAGACAATCACATCATTTATGCAATAAACTAAATAAATAGACACACACTAAAATAAGATAACTTCTCTTACATTCAAACATATTATGTCCAATAATAAAGACATTTGAAATATATCAATTAACACAGATTCAAATACAATCACAATTAGAATTTAGAATGATTTATAATATAAATTTTTCATTTTAAAAAACCTTAATTTGTTTGTTCTTAATTAAGCTTTCACTGTTCTATAAAAAGGCTATTCACTATTTACATTCGAAACTAGCAGATATGAAATCTATGTACTTAAAGTAATGAAGAGTGCCACACCCTCTGATTCAAACCTATATGGTGTACAATCAAATAAAATCACTCGGACCCCAAGTATTTTGGATCATCAACCAAAGTACCTACCTCATTGTTGGTTACTAGTAAGATACTTTTTAAAAGCCATAGTCGACAAGTACATACTAATTTTGAGATGATACCAACACTTAGATTCCATGTTATTCATCCCGTGACTGGAACGGCTGCAGTGTAGTGTCAGGCCGGGGCTAGTAGTCTTCATAGAACTCGTTGAGGCGGTTGGCCCTCCCAGCGAGCTGCTCATCCAGGACATGGATGTGTTTTATCAGCTTTTCATTTTTCAGAGCCTGTGAACATGGAAATAGTTTATCACCAATATTTTACAGAACCAGAATTCCCAGGTAAATTTAATATTATGTATATCTAAGTTGTTAGATTTGTATGAAGAATATTAAATTTCAAAACAAAATTAAATTTAAAAAGTCAAAACAATTGGAATGAAGGATGGAAAGTTCAAATGATTCAAGTAATCATTAAGCATAAATGTAATATTTCTACTTCAGTTTGCTCTTTTCCATATCTGCAAAGCCTGGTAAAAGTACCAATTTTTTTGTCAATGGCAAGCTAAATTCTGTCTTTTAAGCAATGTAGATGTGTATAGTGTTTATGTTAATGGCTGGCTCACCAAGTCTTCAATGCTATCAAGCCGCTTGCTTCTCATGTAAGCGGTTTTCAGGTACACCAGCACGTAGATGTAGAGCGCGAGCGCGCACACCACCACCAGGATCTTCAGCTTGTTCGTCCACAGGCTGACCATCTTCCCCTGTGAACACAGACGCTCTCAGAGCTGCCACAACACGAGTAGGAGAAAGTAACTTGTAACGTGTAGGATTAGTAGGGCTTACAGGTTTCACGAGGACCTCCGGGACGTCCGTCGTCAGCAGAGACATTCAGACAAGCTATTGGACAGTTAGTAGAAAACGGTCACTCCTCGGCCAAACCAGCGCAGTTGCAACGAGCTACAACAATATTAGCGTTAGCGGAAAGCGAACATCTATTAGTAGGCGTTGTTGGTTTTCTGTTACCGTAACGAGATATTATCTCACAATCGCGTAATTTATACACACTTGTTTATTTACTTGTAATCTCGTTCGGTCACATTCGTTTGTTTTGTACCATCGTAAAGCATCAATATGGCTTAATTGAATTAGAATAACATAGCATGTAACACAAGGAAATACGGCATATTGTCACTTGTTGATTTAACAGGGAATAAATGTAGATTAATGAAAATTCAAAATATTACATCACTTTTTTGACACTGACAGTAGTGACAGTTAAGAGTCATATTCAATTGCGGAAGAATTGCGGCTACTCGCGAAGATTGACCGAAGTTGGGCGCTTCGCTTCGGAATCCCAAAGTATACTTCGGCGGTCTGTGACTTTGCCAACTTCGCCTCCCCTAACCTCAGTCAATTTCGCGAGTAGTGTGGTCCCGGGTGATATTTTTGCCCTCCGTGGCGTGCGAACAAGATGCGAACAGCGAACACAAGTTTGAGCACGCGAGAAGCACTTTTGCAGTTTCAAGAAAAATACGCCTTAAAGCATTTTGACTTTGACTGCCAAAGTCAAGGCCTAAAGGCGTTTTTCTTCTTGAAATAGAACTGTCAAACTTTGACAGTTCTATTTCATAATAAAGTTAGGTTATGTTATTTATGTGAGATTGTGAGTTTGAATTAGGTAAATTTTCTGTATATAAACTATTTAATAAATAAAACATATAATTTTATTACTTTTAAACAGTGTACACAAGTAATTCAAAGCCAACCATGTATATATAAATTTAGTTTTCGTACCTAACTAATTCTGCAACATTTGTGTTTACAGAAGTTTAAAAAATGGCAACGAATTACGTAAAATACGCACAGCTTGTAAAGCAGTCGACGAACTACGCGCAACGCATGAAGCGGCTGTCCAACAGGATCTTCGGGGAGGTGGCCATCCCCACCAACCCCAAGTCCATGAAGGTGGTGAAGATGTTCGCAGCGCGGCCGCTGCACACGAACGAGGAGATCGTGCACTACTACCCGCGGCACGTGGAGACGCACGCGCTGGTGCTGCGCCTGCGCGAGTACGGGCTGTTCCGCGACGAGCACCAGGACTTCAAGGAGGAGATGAAGCGGCTGCGCGAGCTCAGAGGGAAGGTCAAGGTGTGGCGGCGCTACGCCGACCAGGGGAAGAAGGAGTGAATGGGGACTGCTGAGTAGTGTGTTAGTGGGAATATTAGATATAATGAACTGTCTTCTTTATTGTTATTCTTTGGTATGCCGCTATGCCGAAGCACTGATCAGAGTAAAGCACTTAAAGCCTATGTTAAAACTTCAATTTAATTGCCCAATTTTTTTGTAGCCTTTGTAAGTTATGGCTCAGTTTCATTGGTCGATAACAGTCAGACACTATAACAACCAGTGTAACTCATAATGGCATGTGTTATGGAAATCTACCGCATCCGCATGCGGACCCTATCAACCAATGAAACTGAACCATTAAAGCATAAACATGATTGGACGCAGTGGCAGTTTTAACAATGTTTGGAACGAGGTTTGTTTGCCTCAGTGCACTGTGGATGTGGAACCACATCTTGATCCCAAATAAAGCAGCACAATTTTCAGTATGAAATAGATAAGGTGTAAATAAAAGCCAGTTGTATATAAACCATGTTTTTATTATGTCTAAATCTGTAATATAATTATTGTAATTTAGCTTAATTTTATTAACATATTGACTCAACACAGTTAATACCATAGTATTTGGTAAGGTTTAAAAATACCACAAAATACTGGAATTACTACCACATACACCGAATACACAAATGTCCAATACAGACACTGATAAAATAATCCATTCTTATGGGCTGTTTAGTAAAGCATAATGAGTCCAGACAACTAGTCTATAGTGTCAGTCTGGTTAATATGTATAAATGCACTGGTCTCCTCATAATGCAAATGCATATCTATCATAGTAACGTGGCATCGGCGCTCATACTTGTGCTTCTCGAGGGTCGTGAAGCTTGACGGGTTCGTTGGGCTCCGGCGAGGGGCAGTCGGGCGCGTCGCCGGCGGGCAGCAGCTTCTCCTGCTCGCTGTCGCCGCGCTCGGGCACGCGCAGCAGCAGCGAGAAGCCGGCCAGCAGCGCCGCCACCGGCAGCAGCACGGTGGCCGCCAGCAGGCGCAGCGGGCTGTCCAGCAGCGGCACGTGCGCCGGGTCCAGCCGCGCCGGCGACGGCGGCGGCGCGTTCTCCATCGACCAGGGGACCGCCGCCGGCACGTAGCGCACCCAAGAGCTCAGTCTAGACAACGAATTAATAATAATGACCATCAACTCAACATCCATTAGGTAAGAGTACGTACAACTGGCGACAGGGGCAATGCCGCCCAGCACAACCATAGTTTTAGACGACAGCGAAGCTATAGTGTTCTTATACTCTATAGTAGGTATAGGTACCTACTCGAGACTTAGCCAGTTGTTTTCCAGCTCAAGTAATTGGCAATAGGAGCCGCTATAAAGTGGTGTACTGACTCGGGCAGCAGGTCGTAGGTGGCGCTGTAGTTGTCGGAGGGCGGCACGGGCGCGGGCGCCACCAGCAGCACCAGCGCCGCGTCCAGCGGGTCCCAGCGCGGCGCGCGCCGGGCGGCGGCCGGCAGGAACATCATCAGCGGCATGTCGTCGGACGCCGGCGGGGTGTACGCCGGGTGCACGAAGCGCGCCAACACCTCCAGCGCGTCAATCTCCCGCTCGCCTGTTAAACACGTCAGTTTAAGCGACATCATGTTGGGGAAATTCATTGTGCAAGGGAACAGAATTTCTAACATATACATTATTACAGTGTAGCTATACATTTACTGTCAATAGACACCTAAAAATAAAAAAATAAAATACCAATAAACACCTATGAGATCGAAAAAAATTAATCTAATATTGAAAACTTTTTGTTAATTTTGTCGACTATTAAAGGAGCGATCACACCGCTGCTCGAAAACATTGACATTCTTTAGTGAGTTTCTCGAGAGGCGGGGCCTCGTCCGCGCCTGGGGAGTGGACACGCAGGCACGCATGGCTCGCATCAGACCAACCCCTGAGGAACGCCTTGCAGTCCTCGGGCGGGTGGTGGAGCAGCACGGGCGCGCGGTGCAGGTGGCGGCCGGGGCGCGCGAGGCAGGAGGCGCGCGCCAGCAGCCAGTGCCGCGCCCACAGCGCGCCGGCGCAGCCCGCCTCGTCCGCGCACACCGCCGCGCGCGCCGCGCCGCCGCGCACCAGCGCCGTCAACATCGGGTCGGGCTGCAGGCAGGAATATTACATTTCATCGATCAGGAGCGGATCAACGACTTATGTCATTTTGAAATGAAACTAATTTATTCTAGAATTCCTAAATTCCATATCAATTAAAATTAAGATTACAATTAGAAATAGGTACACTCAAATGGCGGAAATGGCCTTTCTGGCCGTAGCACCGGTGCGCGACTCGGTCGCCACCGTCGGTTGTAGATTACGCTAAAATAAGCATATTTTATTCTTTAAACTTTTTTTCTCAGATCGATATTTACCGAGATATTGGGGTTCAAATGCATAACATATTTTGATGTAGGTGCCTAATAGTAGACTATTTACGAGGATCCATGTAAGCAAGCATTTTGAAGCTCTGCTATACATGGTCACAAAACAAACCTAACCTAACCTACAGTTTTCGGTTTTCAATCCATGTACCATATTTTCAGCAAGCATTTTTACCTTAAAAACCTCAATTTCTCGGTAAATATTAATCTGCGCCAAAGTTGAAATAACAAAACATGCTTTTTTTAACATGTTTTATGGGACACATGAATAAAAATGAGGTGTTATACTGACATAAATTCCACTACTCCGAAATGTCTCAGCCCTTCAAAATGGCTGAACTTTGAACCCCGATATCGCTTTGTTTTGCAAAGTTTGCACCTGGTATGTATAGCGCCCCATATAAATTAGGTGCAGTTAGGTATTAAAAAAACTAATTACTAGATCTCGTTCAAAACAATTTTCGTTGGTAGTTTTTATAGTAACGTACATCATATGTTTTTTTTAGATTTTTAATTTTCTTATTTTAGAAGTTAGGGGGGGGGGGGACCAACTTTTTTCCACTTTGGAAGCGTCTGTCACGCAAACTATTCGGTTTAGAAAAAATATATTTTAGAAACCTCGATATCATTTTTGAAGACCTATCCATAGATACCCCACACGTATGTGTTTGATGAAAAAAAAAAATTTGAGTTTCAGTTCTAAGTATGGGGAGCCCCCAATATTTATTATAATTTTTTTATTTTTGCATCAAAATATTAATGCGGTTCACAGAATACATCTACTTACCAAGTTTCAACAGTATAGCTCTTATAGACAGACAGACATGACGAATCTATAAGGGTTCCGTTTTTTGCCATTTGGCTACGGAACCCTAAAAAGGTATCATTATGATACCACAAAATTTTCATAAATTTTTCTAATCCTAAAATCGGGCCCCCTTTGCTATACCCCAACCAGTCAGAGTGATAACTTTAAGGCGTGATCGCTGATTTCTTCATCGTTACATTATGTGCTCACCTCTAGAGCAGGCTCCGCGCCGCACGCGCAGCGCGCACATGCCAACAACACCAGTAGTTTAAACATAGCACCGAAATCCAATCAGATATTTTGAAATAGTCGGCGGGTTACGTTTCACGGTTGAAGGCTCGTGCACTTTTGTTGAAGTTAGACAAGTTGTCAGTATTGATGTAAGTATTAATCAAAGCGGCCAGTGTCGCAAAAATAGCACTACTTTTGACCTCTATGCTGCTTTTCAGAAATGTCGTTTTCTCAGTAAATAAAGTAGGTAATAGGTAGGTTTACCTAATGCTGCGTTACTTTTGAACCTAACCATGTTATTCTCATTTCATACGCCACCTACGACAGTAACAAAACACCGAGCGTCTACTAGTAGGTAGTAGTCAAATTGATATCTAGGATATATAGGAGTGTAAGCTGATGCTTGTGCCAGTGAACGCTGGCTTGTATACAAGCAGGGGAACATGATCATTCGCTACCTCTGTGTGTACGTTTGCTTGTGGTATTTCAATCACTGCATAATTTCTACAAGGCCTTTGTTACTTTTGACCAACCTACTATTGTCCCGGTCTCCCCTACTATTTAGGAGGGTAACACTATATCTTACCGAGAATTTGAAACTTTGTACGAGTTTGATCTATCCGCCCCGAAATAAGAGTACCTATAATTTAGTTGTTGGATGATGCGGAAGTCTCATTTACCGGACAAAGACTAAATATTCCGCAATTTTTTTTTGCTATACGGTTCAGTATTTCTTACAGAAGAACGACGGATGGCAATTGATTGGAAGCCTTCCGATAACAATGCTTTGAATTTGGTCGATCGATGAGCAAGACATTATTGCAATATAAAAGCTGTTGGTTGCGCCACTATCCCAGGTCTAAACCGGAACTTGTTGGACTAAATTAAGTACTCGACTCGCGAAGTTAGTAATCGTTCGGTGATTACTTACCTGTCTCGTCAATAGTTTTAAACAATAATCTAGACACGGTTTTCTTTAAGAAAATACCCTGTTGCAACGAGGGGGAAAGGTGCATGATCATATTCGTTAAAACTACCGGTGTGTCGACACCAAAATAAAAAATAAAACACCGGAAAAAATAGCCAACATTTATTTGATTACAAAATCTTTCGTCAAGAAATAAGTTGCTGCATAAAATACTTCAACAGAGCGCTTCGTCCGCCGCGACACCCGCGTTGCATCCTCATCAAAACACCGGTAAACATTGCGATACTAGACAATTACTTCTGCTCGAAAACCAAGTTTCAAATCATGCTATCCCTCTCTACCTAATTATGCAAGTGTCGAGTAAGAGATGGAGCGATTACAAATTTAGTTTTCGCCAGAAAGTCATGAGCCCGCGGGGCCGCGCCGCAAGCTCAAGCGTGAGGGCGGAGCCTCATGCACAGCTGGGTAAACACTACACCGTGTCGTTCTGGGGAAATTAACTACACGGCGATCCGACTCCCCGTTGGTCATTCTCGGAGCAAAAATGACGATACTACGAACTTGAATAGATCTTAGTTTGGCCCGAAAATAGATCCACGGGTAGAATCATTGTACGTACATAAAGCGGTTTTCACACGTAGAACAATGTTTTGTGAGTGGCAGTCTATATGTGGCCGTGTAAGGTGTACGAGGGGGTCGCACACAGTCGATCGATACATATCTGTGGGGCGCGCCTCGGGACGCTGACGACAATACAAGACCGGTTTTAATTTAATAGACAACAACAGTTTAAACTGCAACAAAACCGGCTATACACTAGATGCCATATGTATGCCGGAACAACAACCGTAATGAAAACAATCAACCGTAACCGAAACAATAATCATAACTGCATGATAAGTCACTCATCTAATTATGTGGAGTCCATCAGAGGCGCACCGCACCATACCTACAGCACAAGCTGGAACCACTCACACGAGACCTTTAACCTGGTTGTATACATTACTGTGCACTTAAATACATTGTCAAATTCATAAACTTAAATAAATGTAGATACCTATCTATGGAAGGTGGAAAAACAACAAACGACAGAACTATAGCAAGTTACGAAATGAGAAAGAGTCATACAGCTGGTTACCTTTATGCCGTCAATCTTCTCCTTCCGTAACTTGCTCGGTTACTTTCTGTAGCTCAGGATGTTTTTGCCACCATCCTTTAATAATATATCAGCGGTGCTACTAGAGAACACAAAGCCGGTACGACATAGGTACTGAAAATAATTAAGACTTGGTAAAAAACTATTATTAATTTTAGGCAGTAAGCCAAATAATAGACGTTATAATGATTTATACAAACCTAGTTTTTGTCAAGCAATACTGCGGATATGTATGTGTTTAAAACTAAAACCGATGTCACACGACTGTTCCACAGTGAACTCAGTATTGCAGCGGTGAATCGCTTGATCAGCAACATTGATAGTAGCCGGATTTGCGTTCCCTCTCGATTAGAAGTAAAGCACAGTACAAAACTCGCCAGAATATACACTGTATTCATAGTTACTCTATTATCACATCTCTGGAAAAATCAAAAATATCTGTCCGTGAAAACTATCCGCGCGCCGGCAGTCGGCACTTAGCTCTCTAGAAATAACAGAATTCCAAAATGTCGGTATCAAAATATTTTTCGCGTCGAAAACCTGGTATTGTGTCACGTGGTGTATTATGTTATTTAGTTTAATGGTCTTATTCGGTTCGATATTTAAACACATCTTATATATACATCGTTTCTTTTTTTAGGTGGACAACACTAATACATTTTATAGTCTAAACTGAACTTTGAGGGTTCAGTATTTTGTTGTGTTGCAAAGAGAATCATGCGCCAAATCATGCGTGGCGCAACATGGGCAATGGGCATGCCGCGCCCTTCATAGTGCTGCTCCTTCACTACACTACACACGCTTACTCTTCGCTACCGAGGCGTCTGCGATTCATGCGCGACCCGCGAGCGTCTGAAGCCACATCTGTACCGTTAATGTAGTTTATCTATCCAAATATCATAAACCCTCCATGATGCGTTCAAGAACCGCACTTTATGACCACCATAAAAATAGTCTGTTTTGTTAGAACAAATTTCTTATTTGTAAAAATGTTATTATTGCTAAATAATAACATCAATTTCGATAATATTATTAATTAAAATTTCGAACATCTCTGAAAAACAAAGAAATTTGATTTAACTTCTATTCCAATATCATTCGAGATGAATGACGTTTAGTTCGAAATGAATTGTCAATTTGCTATCAAATTTGACAAATGTCGCACGTAAGTAAGATATCGAACGATATGATAGTTGGGGCCGACTCTAGTTCATCTCTGAATTAAAAAATTATGACAGCTGCCAGAAAACTTCATTACCGTCATTACCGGGTAATATTTGTCATAATGTGCGACATCCTGAATGCATCATGGAGGCTTATGATATGTGGCTAGATAAAGTAGTGTATGTAACTGTACATAATTGGGCATTAAAACACTCGTGTGATGTTATTATGAAACTTGCCTTCGGCTCGTTTCATAAACCCACACTCGTGTTAAATAATCTATTCTAGCGACTGCGTAAACAATTTATATGGAGAATTGCAGTTCTACAAAGTGACCGCGCTAGGGAAGCTGCACTATTCTCCATACAAATCGTTTACGTCGTCGCTAGTGAATACGGTCACGTTAACTCATGGTAAGTGTACTGTGTCACCGAGTGCAGAGTTCACTCATGTCATGGGCGACGAATACTCGATCGACTTGGCTCCGAAGGGCCACAACTTTAACAACAAATATACGATTCGAACAATTAAAAAGTTACCTTGTACTTGTAGGTGCCGCCGTTGTTCACGAGCGCCCGTTAGATAGTAATTTCTTAAGACTGCGCTTACTATAAACGCGAAAACAGCTGTTTACAAATTCATTAATTAAGTGTTTCACTGTTTAAAGAGTTTGTAGGCAATATATTGTTTCATTTCATTAAACCATACAAACTCGCATTTTGCAATTTAGTCCTTTACGGGATAAATATGTAAAACTCCTATATAATAAGCGCTTAGCACTAAGCGTAATATAACTAAAGCCCCAGCAAAACAACATTATTTATATTATTTATATAACAAGCCATCTCACGTATACAAATTCATAATTTACTGAACAAATGTGTGTGCATTATATCTCTTGCGAAATTAAATACCTATTTCGACGAACAACGAGCTCATTCCAATCCGGAGTGGAGATGACTCTTTCCTATTGGTACTGCATTATAATATGACGAGATGTTTGTATAAATCGCACACGCCTCTAACATAACCTACCTACACTAGCCTGCTCTTCCTACCGTGCCGCTCCTGTCGCCATGCACGCCGAGCTAGCGAGTGAGTCGTGCGTCGCCACACCACTGAATATTCCGCTAACTGACCACCGCGACACGGGGCGGGAACCGCAGGCAGAAGCCGCACTCGCCGAACCAATAAGATGGCCGCCACGCGCCGGCCGCTCGACCGTAACACCGACTTAAACTAGCTCCGAGTACGTCTCGGGGGCGATCAAAACGTGTGCTATTATATATTACAACTATCAGATGGAATGACAGGCCGCAATGGTTGTTCTAAAGAAATAAGGATTTAACACAGTACCTAAAAACTTTTTAGATCTTGACCGGATCGGACACGCCAGTGGAGAAATATAAATAAATGAAGTTTGTCGCTCTCTGGATCACATGTAGTCTTATTACTTATTCAGATATTGAGCGTCATTAAAAAAAGCCGAATCCCTGTTCTTCCAGAACTAGACGTCCTTGGGTTCATCCTACTCAGAATCAATAGCATTTTCAATATGAATAGTAAAAATCACCAGCTGCTTAAAATATCATCCGTATTCAACCCAGTTGTGATTGTTTAACACAAATATTGCTATACCATTCCGCGGTCTAAATGGAAATGAAAGATCAACCGATAAAACAAAATTTTACCATTCTCTGCTTATTGTTAACGATTAAGTTCGCCAATGTGGACCATTTGACTAGCATAGTTAGCCAGTATTAACTAACAGCACACAGTTGGAGTCTTAATACATCCTGTAGTTACATTGTGAGCCATAACCGTCAGATCTGTTACTATCGCTAACAATAATAGTCCAAGTGTGATAGAAGCAGTAACTTTTACATTTCCGTATCGATATTTGATTTAATTGATCACAACTTATTTTTGCTAATGTCACGGACAGTTTGAGATCGCAGGTCGATACATTGTTGTTATAACTTATTTTTACCATCGTTTAATGTCTTGTAAAACAGACATTCACTTGCATTGCTACAGGCGAAGCATTCAACTCCGTTATACACATACAGGTGATACGAATAAGTGGACGATGCGTCTGCAGCGATGAAGGAACGTCATGAACTCTCAATAGCAGTATTGAAAAATATTTTATTTACACATGTCTCCTGGCCGATCGCTATGATACCTAATTCCTAAACAGTAGTTATTTAGAATATTCACCCGATACACATAAAGGCGATTCAATGCAGACCGACTACTTTCCCAAAACGTCATTTTCCAAAAAAGGGTGCACTCTCCAAACGAATTATTATATGAATGTATCAAATATCGCATTCCCACAATATGTACAGACCGAATGAAAATGCGTTAGACGGGAGAGCGTATTTTTCGGAAAAGTAGTTATTTTGAAAAAGTAGGTAATGCCAAGCGTGGGACTAATGTTTTTCATATTGACATTGTTCCGTGAAAACAATAAGAGATGCGGGACTTAGACGCCTTCATGTGTCCGCGCCACGCCGCATGCCGCACGCCGCACGTGTCACGCCGCACGTGCCACGCCGCACGCCTCTCTACGTGTAGTCGTTAAAGTCGTCCATGGCCACGCGCCGCGCAGTGTCTCCTGAGGAATTACAGTTTACAGTGTTATATATACAAGTTGCTACGTTATTCTGGGGCGGAGGAAATGGACGGACGCTATAAAGACAGTGGGAATATATATTTAAAGCCGCCGGCGAGATCAACTGCGAAACTTGGAGAGCCTCGAAGCGATTTGTCTCGGAGAGTAAAAAATACAAATACAAATACTCTTTATTGCACACCTCCAACATCAAGGAATATACAACACAACATGAGATACATTCAAATAACAGGCAGAGGTAAACAACAGGCGGTCTTATCGCTAAATAGCGATCTCTTCCAGACAACCTTTAGGTAGCGGGTAAAAAATGTACTGGTACTAGTAATTATTGGAGATGGCAGAGTTTTATGTCTGTCTCTTCGCTTCAGGTGTCATATTTAGTAACTCATAAACTAATTTATTGATAATTATTCAATTACATGTCAACAATTTTTATAGATAATTAATTTAAATTAAAAAATTCATCTACTGTGTAGAATGTTTGCTCGATAAGCCATTATTGTCAAGTAATCGCGCTTTGAACGCCGTTGTGGTGGACGCCGGTGTGACCACCTCGGGCAGCCGGTTTGCACCGCCGGCGCCGTGACGTGCGTCAGCTTCCGTGTGTTTGCTAATTTTCTAGTGAGCGGTGTTAGTTTTTTCGCATTACGAGTCGGATATTTATGTACTTGACTCCACGTTTTGTACGTTTCCAAGTTGTCGCGGACGTAAACCGCTACCTGGAAAATCAACAACGACGGCAGTGCAAGAATTCCCAGTTCTCTGAAGTGTGGCCTGACGCTGGTGTCGCACGACACTCGCACCATCGCCCGCACGGCGTGCTGCAGCTGCGCGCGCGCGGTGGCGAGTAGCACGCTCGCGCGATGTCCGCCGGCACCACACGGCTCAACCGTTGCAGGGCAAAGCAAGATCCACTTAGCTTTTTGCACAGTTTATTTATGTAAAGCGCTGGTATATTTTGAGTCGTCGTACAAGCGGGCGTGTCGCTGGTTAACGGCCCGTGTGTATGTGTAGTCGCTCCAGCGAGTTGTATGTAGTGTAGTATAGTGTAGTGTCGGATACCTTGCGGCGCGTAGGGCTTGGGCGCGCGCGCGGCGGCGGAGATGCGCTCCTCCTCGACGCGGCGCCGCAGCCGCTTGATGTGCCGCAGCCGCTCCAGCGAGTTGCTGGCGTAGGGCGCCGCGCCGCCGCCCAGCGACAGCGACTGCGAGATGTGGGACGCCAGCTGACAAAAGAACGAATTCAACGATTGGTACATCAAAAAATATAAACACTTATTTTACTGTGAGACTACTTTTTTGACAGAGATAACGTTTTACAAATTGTCAAACCGCTAGGACAACGCGCACACACACACACAACGTACCGCACAGTGCAGCGCCAGCTGGCGCGCGAGCGGCGCGGCGCAGTGGTCGGACACGACGTGCGCGCAGTGCTCGAGGTGCGGGAGGAACTTGCTGCGGATGCGCTCGTCCTTGGTCTTGATGAGCACGCGGTGCAGCCCGTGCTCGCACGGCTCCACCACCACGATGCACAGGTTGAACTGGCCCTGATATGGAAACCGACATTAAAATGTTTCAAATTACGCTGGCGATCCACCGAAGTGGAGTGATTGGTCAATCTTACGCAGTTCCGCTTCAATGGACGGGCAGCCTAGTCAACTAGGTTGCGAAGACATTAAAAAAATTAGAGGAGACGGATCGATGCTCGATACTGATTGGATGGGAAACCGACAGAGTTGACAAAACCACGATCAAATGCACTCCGCAACGAAAAGGGCTCAGAGAAAGACCCGGTGAAGTGAATGGAATGTGTAAAGAAGAATCTAAGGGGTAGAGACAGGAAAAAAGCTCGGTGAAAGAGCAAAATGGGAGATCGTTGAGGAGCGAAGTGACTAGACGGGACGGCTGCTAATGACGGTACGAAATACGAACCTTGATGGTGTGTATGGAGAAGTCGCCGCCCGAGTCGTTGTACACGATGGACACGTAGTCGTTGCCGATGTACTTGCGCTTCTCGTTGCACGTGGGGTCGGCCGCCGCTGCCGGCATGGCCGTCGCCACGTGGAACAGCACCTGCGCGGAACACACCGTCACACGTGTCGCTGTCTGATATTACACCCCGCTGAAGGCATGGGGAACTGCAGTCACAGGAATATCGTCTCTCTATCCAAGGAAATGTATCTATCTGAAGCGTCTTCTTTAGTGGCGAAGCAGTATCATCAATAAGCGGCACCTCTCGTCACATTCAGTGACGTGGATGTTTATAGAGTCTTGTAAAAATCGTGAAAAATAACGTGTTATTGCGAGATATCATCGTCTTTCCAAGTTAGAAGTCGTCATTCGTGAATTAGAATAGCCGGTCCACCAGCGTGCAGCGGGTACGGTATGGTTCGCTCTCACCGACCTGCATGACGTCGTCGTGCCACACGTAGGTGTAGCGGCCGTCCCTGCCGCCCTGCTCCAGGTTGAGGAACAGCGCGGGCCGCGCGCCGCCCTCCAGCAGGCCGGCGCCGCTGCCCGCCAGCGCCACCAGCGTGCAGCGGGTACGGTATGGTTCGCTCTCACCGACCTGCATGACGTCGTCGTGCCACACGTAGGTGTAGCGGCCGTCCCTGCCGCCCTGCTCCAGGTTGAGGAACAGCGCGGGCCGCGCGCCGCCCTCCAGCAGGCCGGCGCCGCTGCCCGCCAGCGCCACCAGCGTGCAGCGGGTACGGTATGGTTCGCTCTCACCGACCTGCATGACGTCGTCGTGCCACACGTAGGTGTAGCGGCCGTCCCTGCCGCCCTGCTCCAGGTTGAGGAACAGCGCGAGCCGCGCGCCGCCCTCCAGCAGGCCGGCGCCGCTGCCCGCCAGCGCCACCAGCGTGCAGCGGGTACGGTATGGTTCGCTCTCACCGACCTGCATGACGTCGTCGTGCCACACGTAGGTGTAGCGGCCGTCCCTGCCGCCCTGCTCCAGGTTGAGGAACAGCGCGGGCCGCGCGCCGCCCTCCAGCAGGCCGGCGCCGCTGCCCGCCAGCGCCACCAGCGTGCAGCGGGTACGGTATGGTTCGCTCTCACCGACCTGCATGACGTCGTCGTGCCACACGTAGGTGTAGCGGCCGTCCCTGCCGCCCTGCTCCAGGTTGAGGAACAGCGCGGGCCGCGCGCCGCCCTCCAGCAGGCCGGCGCCGCTGCCCGCCAGCGCCACCAGCGTGCAGCGGGTACGGTATGGTTCGCTCTCACCGACCTGCATGACGTCGTCGTGCCACACGTAGGTGTAGCGGCCGTCCCTGCCGCCCTGCTCCAGGTTGAGGAACAGCGCGGGCCGCGCGCCGCCCTCCAGCAGGCCGGCGCCGCTGCCCGCCAGCGCCACCAGCGTGCAGCGGGTACGGTATGGTTCGCTCTCACCGACCTGCATGACGTCGTCGTGCCACACGTAGGTGTAGCGGCCGTCCCTGCCGCCCTGCTCCAGGTTGAGGAACAGCGCGGGCCGCGCGCCGCCCTCCAGCAGGCCGGCGCCGCTGCCCGCCAGCGCCACCAGCGTGCAGCGGGTACGGTATGGTTCGCTCTCACCGACCTGCATGACGTCGTCGTGCCACACGTAGGTGTAGCGGCCGTCCCTGCCGCCCTGCTCCAGGTTGAGGAACAGCGCGGGCCGCGCGCCGCCCTCCAGCAGGCCGGCGCCGCTGCCCGCCAGCGCCACCAGCGTGCAGCGGGTACGGTATGGTTCGCTCTCACCGACCTGCATGACGTCGTCGTGCCACACGTAGGTGTAGCGGCCGTCCCTGCCGCCCTGCTCCAGGTTGAGGAACAGCGCGGGCCGCGCGCCGCCCTCCAGCAGGCCGGCGCCGCTGCCCGCCAGCGCCACCAGCGTGCAGCGGGTACGGTATGGTTCGCTCTCACCGACCTGCATGACGTCGTCGTGCCACACGTAGGTGTAGCGGCCGTCCCTGCCGCCCTGCTCCAGGTTGAGGAACAGCGCGGGCCGCGCGCCGCCCTCCAGCAGGCCGGCGCCGCTGCCCGCCAGCGCCACCAGCGTGCAGCGGGTACGGTATGGTTCGCTCTCACCGACCTGCATGACGTCGTCGTGCCACACGTAGGTGTAGCGGCCGTCCCTGCCGCCCTGCTCCAGGTTGAGGAACAGCGCGGGCCGCGCGCCGCCCTCCAGCAGGCCGGCGCCGCTGCCCGCCAGCGCCACCAGCGTGCAGCGGGTACGGTATGGTTCGCTCTCACCGACCTGCATGACGTCGTCGTGCCACACGTAGGTGTAGCGGCCGTCCCTGCCGCCCTGCTCCAGGTTGAGGAACAGCGCGGGCCGCGCGCCGCCCTCCAGCAGGCCGGCGCCGCTGCCCGCCAGCGCCACCAGCGTGCAGCGGGTACGGTATGGTTCGCTCTCACCGACCTGCATGACGTCGTCGTGCCACACGTAGGTGTAGCGGCCGTCCCTGCCGCCCTGCTCCAGGTTGAGGAACAGCGCGGGCCGCGCGCCGCCCTCCAGCAGGCCGGCGCCGCTGCCCGCCAGCGCCACCAGCGTGCAGCGGGTACGGTATGGTTCGCTCTCACCGACCTGCATGACGTCGTCGTGCCACACGTAGGTGTAGCGGCCGTCCCTGCCGCCCTGCTCCAGGTTGAGGAACAGCGCGGGCCGCGCGCCGCCCTCCAGCAGGCCGGCGCCGCTGCCCGCCAGCGCCACCAGCGTGCAGCGGGTACGGTATGGTTCGCTCTCACCGACCTGCATGACGTCGTCGTGCCACACGTAGGTGTAGCGGCCGTCCCTGCCGCCCTGCTCCAGGTTGAGGAACAGCGCGGGCCGCGCGCCGCCCTCCAGCAGGCCGGCGCCGCTGCCCGCCAGCGCCACCAGCGTGCAGCGGGTACGGTATGGTTCGCTCTCACCGACCTGCATGACGTCGTCGTGCCACACGTAGGTGTAGCGGCCGTCCCTGCCGCCCTGCTCCAGGTTGAGGAACAGCGCGGGCCGCGCGCCGCCCTCCAGCAGGCCGGCGCCGCTGCCCGCCAGCGCCACCAGCGTGCAGCGGGTACGGTATGGTTCGCTCTCACCGACCTGCATGACGTCGTCGTGCCACACGTAGGTGTAGCGGCCGTCCCTGCCGCCCTGCTCCAGGTTGAGGAACAGCGCGGGCCGCGCGCCGCCCTCCAGCAGGCCGGCGCCGCTGCCCGCCAGCGCCACCAGCGTGCAGCGGGTACGGTATGGTTCGCTCTCACCGACCTGCATGACGTCGTCGTGCCACACGTAGGTGTAGCGGCCGTCCCTGCCGCCCTGCTCCAGGTTGAGGAACAGCGCGGGCCGCGCGCCGCCCTCCAGCAGGCCGGCGCCGCTGCCCGCCAGCGCCACCAGCGTGCAGCGGGTACGGTATGGTTCGCTCTCACCGACCTGCATGACGTCGTCGTGCCACACGTAGGTGTAGCGGCCGTCCCTGCCGCCCTGCTCCAGGTTGAGGAACAGCGCGGGCCGCGCGCCGCCCTCCAGCAGGCCGGCGCCGCTGCCCGCCAGCGCCACCAGCGTGCAGCGGGTACGGTATGGTTCGCTCTCACCGACCTGCATGACGTCGTCGTGCCACACGTAGGTGTAGCGGCCGTCCCTGCCGCCCTGCTCCAGGTTGAGGAACAGCGCGGGCCGCGCGCCGCCCTCCAGCAGGCCGGCGCCGCTGCCCGCCAGCGCCACCAGCGTGCAGCGGGTACGGTATGGTTCGCTCTCACCGACCTGCATGACGTCGTCGTGCCACACGTAGGTGTAGCGGCCGTCCCTGCCGCCCTGCTCCAGGTTGAGGAACAGCGCGGGCCGCGCGCCGCCCTCCAGCAGGCCGGCGCCGCTGCCCGCCAGCGCCACCAGCGTGCAGCGGGTACGGTATGGTTCGCTCTCACCGACCTGCATGACGTCGTCGTGCCACACGTAGGTGTAGCGGCCGTCCCTGCCGCCCTGCTCCAGGTTGAGGAACAGCGCGGGCCGCGCGCCGCCCTCCAGCAGGCCGGCGCCGCTGCCCGCCAGCGCCACCAGCGTGCAGCGGGTACGGTATGGTTCGCTCTCACCGACCTGCATGACGTCGTCGTGCCACACGTAGGTGTAGCGGCCGTCCCTGCCGCCCTGCTCCAGGTTGAGGAACAGCGCGGGCCGCGCGCCGCCCTCCAGCAGGCCGGCGCCGCTGCCCGCCAGCGCCACCAGCGTGCAGCGGGTACGGTATGGTTCGCTCTCACCGACCTGCATGACGTCGTCGTGCCACACGTAGGTGTAGCGGCCGTCCCTGCCGCCCTGCTCCAGGTTGAGGAACAGCGCGGGCCGCGCGCCGCCCTCCAGCAGGCCGGCGCCGCTGCCCGCCAGCGCCACCAGCGTGCAGCGGGTACGGTATGGTTCGCTCTCACCGACCTGCATGACGTCGTCGTGCCACACGTAGGTGTAGCGGCCGTCCCTGCCGCCCTGCTCCAGGTTGAGGAACAGCGCGGGCCGCGCGCCGCCCTCCAGCAGGCCGGCGCCGCTGCCCGCCAGCGCCACCAGCGTGCAGCGGGTACGGTATGGTTCGCTCTCACCGACCTGCATGACGTCGTCGTGCCACACGTAGGTGTAGCGGCCGTCCCTGCCGCCCTGCTCCAGGTTGAGGAACAGCGCGGGCCGCGCGCCGCCCTCCAGCAGGCCGGCGCCGCTGCCCGCCAGCGCCACCAGCGTGCAGCGGGTACGGTATGGTTCGCTCTCACCGACCTGCATGACGTCGTCGTGCCACACGTAGGTGTAGCGGCCGTCCCTGCCGCCCTGCTCCAGGTTGAGGAACAGCGCGGGCCGCGCGCCGCCCTCCAGCAGGCCGGCGCCGCTGCCCGCCAGCGCCACCAGCGTGCAGCGGGTACGGTATGGTTCGCTCTCACCGACCTGCATGACGTCGTCGTGCCACACGTAGGTGTAGCGGCCGTCCCTGCCGCCCTGCTCCAGGTTGAGGAACAGCGCGGGCCGCGCGCCGCCCTCCAGCAGGCCGGCGCCGCTGCCCGCCAGCGCCACCAGCGTGCAGCGGGTACGGTATGGTTCGCTCTCACCGACCTGCATGACGTCGTCGTGCCACACGTAGGTGTAGCGGCCGTCCCTGCCGCCCTGCTCCAGGTTGAGGAACAGCGCGGGCCGCGCGCCGCCCTCCAGCAGGCCGGCGCCGCTGCCCGCCAGCGCCACCAGCGTGCAGCGGGTACGGTATGGTTCGCTCTCACCGACCTGCATGACGTCGTCGTGCCACACGTAGGTGTAGCGGCCGTCCCTGCCGCCCTGCTCCAGGTTGAGGAACAGCGCGGGCCGCGCGCCGCCCTCCAGCAGGCCGGCGCCGCTGCCCGCCAGCGCCACCAGCGTGCCCAGCTGCCCCAGGAACTCCGCGTACCTGCCGGGTACCCACACACAAGCTAGTACCCACACCAAAAGTTAATCGATTGAAGATTAAGATTAACCTACTTAGTCGCGATTAACGATTACAAATGACGATTAGTTAAACTAATTGTACGAGTTCCGATTCATTTAATCGCGATGAAGTTAATAGTACATTAATATCCAGCGATTAAATTTTTGTGAAATTTAATCGATTAAAATGACGATTAGTTAATCGTTAATCGAAGACTGTCGATTAATTTAATCGTGAGTTAATTATGACGATACATTTTTTTTATCGAATAATTAATCGATTAATGCCTATCTCTGCTAGTACCGAGCGAGCCAAAAGCAGAGGGCGAGGCACTAGACACAATGTCGGCGTTCGAGTGCGCCGGAGAGACATCAATGACATCATCAACAAATGGAGGCTAAGAAATAATCTAGATTTCGATTGCAATTTCACGTGAGTGTAAACGGCTTAATACAATATTTAAGAATTTGAATATTTGAATGTTGTTTACCTGACACTTCCATATTCATTTTTCAATATTAACACTTCGTTGTCCTGCTGGCCCGGTCCCACGTACAACACGCCCACCTGCAACAGCAAAAACCCTGGTTCATACTCGCTCCGCCAGCGGGTTCAGCGCGCGCGGCGCCTCACCTGCACGAGTATGGTGGGCGGCGTGGAGTACCTTATACGTCTCGATGGGCGGCACTCGGTCCAGGTTCTTGATGGTGCGCTCGTGCTGCACGCCCGACACCAGCAGCGGCCGCTCCGCCAGCGGGTTCGAGGCGCACGGCGCCACACCTGCACAAGCAATTGCCCGATGTATCATGTGTCAGCTCAATTGCTCACGAAAAGTAGTGGAGATAGCATGTAAGCTGCGGCGAAGTCCATTTTCTACAAGTAAAACTGCATAGACGCAATGCACCAAAATATTCACGCCGCCACAGTGCCCGAGTTAGCTCCGCTCGTCGTCGAGCTCGAGATAGAGGACTGTCGACTCACCGGGGATGGGCGGGGTGATGGGGTAGGTGCTCATCTTGTGGTAGAGCTGCAGCAGCACGAAGGACGGCGTCACGCCGCCGCCCGCGCTGGCGCCCGCTCCAGCGCTGCCCGAGCTCGCTCCGCTCGTCGTCGTACTACGGGAGCTTGAGGACTGTTCCCTGAACAAATACATATATCGATCAGGTCGGTGACCAGTCATGAATTCAGCTAATGGTACCTAGAGCTACCTTGAGTGTAGATCCAGCTCTGACGACGTCACCTACCTGTGTCGGCGGGTGGGGCTCATGACGGAGATGGTGTTGGAGCGCTTGGAGCGCGACAGCGGCGGCAGGTCGTCGCTGGCGCGCATGGAGCCGGGCGCCAGCAGCTGCGCGGGCGCGGCGCCGCGCGCGTGTGTCGTGTGTGTCGCGTGCGCGACGTGCGGCGCGTGCGCGGCTCGCGGCGCTGCGGGCGGCTTGTGCGCGTGCGCGGGCTGCGCTGCCGCGCTCGGCACGCCCTGCACGATGCTGTCGCTCGCCACCTGCACATCAATAAAAAAAAACATACCAACGGTAAAGAATAACGCTGACTGTTGTCACCTCAAAGAAAATTAACACCACTAACGATTACGCCCGTTTTAAAACGACTGACTCTTAGTGCCATTCTATCTAACAACATACATTTCAAATAAATAACTCTTAACTACTTATTACACTCGAAAGACGACATCAAGTGAAAATAACGTTACCTTTTGTAGCGGGTGCTGCGGCGCGGGCGCGGCCTCGGGCACCGAGCCGGAGCCTGCGGGCAGAACTAATGAGTACACATTATAATACTTTAAGAATGTTATCAAAATAAAAAAAAAGTCCTGTTAAAAATAATAACCGCGATCAATTGTTTCACACTACAAAATATTCACAAAATATACATTGCTTCGGGAAGAACCCGACATCTCCTCGACACCCGACACGTGACCACTCACCCGGGTCGGAGTTGTAGGTCATGAGGTGTGGATGCTGCGGCTGCTGCTGCTTCGGGGTCTGCGCGAGCGGGTGTGCCAGCGGGGAGGAGCCCGACATCTCCTCGACACACGACACGTGACCACTCACCCGGGTCGGAGTTGTAGGTCATGAGGTGTGGATGCTGCGGCTGCTGCTGCTTCGGGGTCTGCGCGAGCGGGTGTGCCAGCGGGGAGGAGCCCGACATCTCCTCGACACACGACACGTGACCACTCACCCGGGTCGGAGTTGTAGGTCATGAGGTGTGGATGCTGCGGCTGCTGCTGCTTCGGGGTCTGCGCGAGCGGGTGTGCCAGCGGGGAGGAGCCCGACATCTCCTCGACACACGACACGTGACCACTCACCCGGGTCGGAGTTGTAGGTCATGAGGTGTGGATGCTGCGGCTGCTGCTGCTTCGGGGTCTGCGCGAGCGGGTGTGCCAGCGGGGAGGAGCCCGACATCTCCTCGACACACGACACGTGACCACTCACCCGGGTCGGAGTTGTAGGTCATGAGGTGTGGATGCTGCGGCTGCTGCTGCTTCGGGGTCTGCGCGAGCGGGTGTGCCAGCGGGGAGGAGCCCGACATCTCCTCGACACACGACACGTGACCACTCACCCGGGTCGGAGTTGTAGGTCATGAGGTGTGGATGCTGCGGCTGCTGCTGCTTCGGGGTCTGCGCGAGCGGGTGTGCCAGCGGGGAGGAGCCCGACATCTCCTCGACACACGACACGTGACCACTCACCCGGGTCGGAGTTGTAGGTCATGAGGTGTGGATGCTGCGGCTGCTGCTGCTTCGGGGTCTGCGCGAGCGGGTGTGCCAGCGGGGAGGAGCCCGACATCTCCTCGACACACGACACGTGACCACTCACCCGGGTCGGAGTTGTAGGTCATGAGGTGTGGATGCTGCGGCTGCTGCTGCTTCGGGGTCTGCGCGAGCGGGTGTGCCAGCGGGGAGGAGCCCGACATCTCCTCGACACACGACACGTGACCACTCACCCGGGTCGGAGTTGTAGGTCATGAGGTGTGGATGCTGCGGCTGCTGCTGCTTCGGGGTCTGCGCGAGCGGGTGTGCCAGCGGGGAGGAGCCCGACATCTCCTCGACACACGACACGTGACCACTCACCCGGGTCGGAGTTGTAGGTCATGAGGTGTGGATGCTGCGGCTGCTGCTGCTTCGGGGTCTGCGCGAGCGGGTGTGCCAGCGGGGAGGAGCCCGACATCTCCTCGACACACGACACGTGACCACTCACCCGGGTCGGAGTTGTAGGTCATGAGGTGTGGATGCTGCGGCTGCTGCTGCTTCGGGGTCTGCGCGAGCGGGTGTGCCAGCGGGGAGGAGCCCGACATCTCCTCGACACACGACACGTGACCACTCACCCGGGTCGGAGTTGTAGGTCATGAGGTGTGGATGCTGCGGCTGCTGCTGCTTCGGGGTCTGCGCGAGCGGGTGTGCCAGCGGGGAGGAGCCCGACATCTCCTCGACACACGACACGTGACCACTCACCCGGGTCGGAGTTGTAGGTCATGAGGTGTGGATGCTGCGGCTGCTGCTGCTTCGGGGTCTGCGCGAGCGGGTGTGCCAGCGGGGAGGAGCCCGACATCTCCTCGACACACGACACGTGACCACTCACCCGGGTCGGAGTTGTAGGTCATGAGGTGTGGATGCTGCGGCTGCTGCTGCTTCGGGGTCTGCGCGAGCGGGTGTGCCAGCGGGGAGGAGCCCGACATCTCCTCGGGGATGGCCTCGCACGAGACGCGCATGTCGCTCTTCTTCGCGGCCTTCTTGGACGCGTGCAGCGACATCGACGTGCTGCTGCTGGCAAACAGTGCTCATGTAGAAATCAGATTGTGATTTTTATGACGGGATCATGAAGTTTGGTTAAGTGACAATGGACGATGTGTCGACGTGTGTGTGTGTGTGTGTGTGTGTGTATATGTGTGTACTCACGAGGGCTCGCAGCTGGGCAGCAGGATGAGGTCGAGGTCGGGGTCGGGCGTGGGCGGCGCGCGCGGCGAGGGCGGCTCCTCCCGCGGCAACTTCCACGACGACATCTCCGGGGACGAGTTCGAGCGGCGCACCGGGTGGCGGCTCTTACCCTGACATGAAATACACATTTTTCCAGGCTTCTTTTAGGATCCCTATTGTACTGGTGGTCAAAAGGCGTGACATTCGATGATTTAAGAAATAACGCCGCAAAAAGCCCGCAATATGGTTAAACAACAACATAGCGTAGTACACAAAGTGAAGATCATCAGGAACACACCTAACCGCGCACCAACATTAGGCCGACAATAGGTAAAGGGGAAGACAATAGACAAAAAATATAAATATATGATATTCGTGATGATCCTGATCCATCAAGTGCTTTCCCTCGACGGATAGTCCAACAGCACTGTTTAGAGAATGTGATAAGTACTGCAGAATCGCTGGATAGTGGTGGTGTGGTGATGGTTACCTCGGGCACGTAGAGCAGCATGTCGTCGTCGAGCGCCGCGCCGCGCACCGGCGAGCCCGGGATGTTGATCGGCTGCGTGCTCATCCTGAACACATATAACCACGTATAATACAAGCGAAATATCATCGATTTATCATTCACGGTCATTACAATACGCTGTTTGATGAGCTCAAATCAGCTACTCTTTATGAAATGTCAAAAACGATCTGTTAGTATGAAGCTTCTATGATGATACAGGCATGTGACGTCATAAAAAGCAGTAGTCAAAACACGTCTTCTTTTTAGTTATTGTACAGTTAAAAATAGTATAATGTTAATGTCCAAAAGTTAGTGATAGTTTATTTGGTTCCGCGTATTTTTTATTGTGTGTTTAGTGGTTTCAATACCACAATATAGATGCACTATAGAAAGTATTAGTTTGCGCTCGAGTGGAATACAGGGAAAGCTATCTTATCAGCGTGCAATAAATCCGCCTGTCGTCAGCGTGCAATTGATTGTGATACATGACATGTTAAAGAGATTGTGCTACTTGTAGCATAAAGATTTTATTCGCTGTTATTATCATGGTTGTCTCTTAAGTGATCTTGCGAAACTTATAGTTAGTGGCAGGCCGGCTCGCGGCTCGCGGCTCGCGGCTGCACGTGGGCGGCGCGCGGTACCTGGGCGCGGGCGCGGCGGGCTGCGGCGGGCCGATGCAGTGCGAGGCGGCGTGCGGCGGCTGGCGAGCGCCCGCCACCACCGAGTCCGAGCTGCGCACCACATAACCATCTCATTATCTAATTATGTCACCTTTGCATCGACCGTATTCATTGGTTTCTATATTGTTGAATAGATAATTAACGAATTGATGAACTATTTAATATGTTACCTAGATTTGTGCAGGTCCTGCGCGTGTGTAGCTTGCGAAGCCGACGAGCCGCTCCGCGAGCGGCTCTCGCTCTCCGATGCCTGCCGAACGAGAGCGCAAGTCGGTTGCCGAAAAAAAAACAGGAGGTAAAGTTTGGAAGTCGGTTTGCTTATTCGCGTTTTATCAGAGCAATACGGGACTCAATCGCGTATCACTAAAATTAGGAGACAAAAGATTAAGGGACTGGTCCTTCGAGAGCGCTGATGCAAATTGACTTTGCTATCATATTTTCGTTCTGACACTGTGTGAGTATTGTATGAGAGCTCACGTTGTTGGTGCGGTCGTCGCCGACGCCGCTGGAGGCGGAGGAGGGCGGCGCGGGCGCCAGCAGCGCCAGGATGTCCTGCAGCGACGACTCCGACTGGTTCTCACATCCCATCTGCGGGACAAAACACTAGTCGGCTCATATACACAATGACAGCTTTAAGTGAGTGGATTCGATTCGTCAAAAACGACGTAGTCGAAATTTTGATTTAAAAATCAATCCTCACCTTCGATTAGTCAAAACGCTGATATAGAGCCGACTCCGGGTTCACCGACCTTTAGCCAAGACGGCCGATCTCTCAAACTAGTGCAGTGGGCGAGGCGGATGCGAGCGTACCTGGTTCTGCACGCGCATGATCCAGGCGACGTCGCCGGAGGGCGAGCGCACGTGTATCTCGGCCCAGTCGGCGCACCAGCACGGACACGCGCCCGCCGCCAACTCGCCCGCGCGCGACCACGCCGCCTCCTCCGTGTCCTGCAACACACACACACACACACCGACCAATCATGGGTCACTGGCCAGCTTCAGATTGCTTTCTCGCGGGCGTTTTATTGCCTGACCTAAGTTTGACAATCAGCAATAACAACTCGAGTACCGGACACTCGAAACGACCCATCCTTTGTGGGTCTAATCTAGTAAGATACCTTGGTTGAACGCAGTATGCGCTTGCGTGAAGCGCTCTTATTGCGAAAATGATAGATACTACACTACAGGTGTAGTGCTCGCAAATCCTTTATTCTGGATTTTTAATAGGCAGTGAACAGTATAATGTTAAACTAATAAAGATATATGTTTTTATGATATGGGAGGCAAAACAAGCGAAGAGCAAGAGGATAAAGATGATGATAGTTAGGAGGCACGAGCAGAGGGCTCTCCTGACGGTAAGCGATTACCGTCGCCCATTGCCTGCCTTTCAGATGGGAGTTGATAGTAACAAGACCTTTAACACGAGATTTTAAGTTGACTAAAACTTACCACTTCTTTTGAGATCTTTTCGAAGCGTTGTGTAAAATTGTTGAGCGCTTCTACTATGGGGTTGTACTCCGCCGAGTTTTGCCTGCAAGTCACCGTATTATTGAAGTATGTTCTACGCGCAAGTCACAACATGATATGATACCTATAAGGAGTAGGACATTCGTTACGATCAGGTATATAATTTTCCTAGCAATACAAATACATTGGGCGTTGATTCGACATATAAATTGGACATTCACAACATATCAAATGCATCAAAGAATATGTAAGATTACAAACGACGCCAAATGCATTGCACAAATTTTTCTCATGATATAATGTTAGTAGCAAGCGCAGACGTTAGTTAAACCAGCCCGACTCTTGTCGCGACTCTTAGCATCGCCCCTCACTCTCTCACAGTACTGCGAAGAACGAGACAGGTAATGTGTTTCGCGTGAGAAATAGTCGCGTGTCACAGTTGTGCTAGAGGCGCAGGAATTATTTTATATCTCGTAGTGGCGAAATATATGATGGCGTTCGCTATTATGTAGTAACTATATTAAAAACTAATTGTACAATTTATTTAAATATCGTAGCAGAACATCATCAAACATTTGTCAGATTTTCTAAGCAGATAGGCCAATTGTTTCCAACACCAACATCATGCAATTCTATTATATCAAAGTGACAGGCATTTTACATACCTATGTACATAACTCGCGTGTCTTTTCTAACTTGGCAAAACAGGTTAGACTGAAATCCTGTAAATTGTACGTAGAGGTTGTATGGATCGTAAGAATTCTTTGGGTGCGGGTAGCCCCAGGCCAACTCTCGTGGAGAACTTCGAGTCCCAAGCTCGGCGCCCAGATATCCACAGTGGTTAGACTTCCACGCTGCATGAGCGCGTCTCTAGATCTGAACATCTCCGAGCGCACACCAGTAAGAGGCACGAGGTTTGGCAGCGCCGTCGTGTGCGGTACACACCTGGAGACTGCACTAGAAGGTTCTGCTCGTGCGTCGGAGGACAGCGAGGACTTCTGCTGGAGCGAGCTAAGGCTGCCGCGGCACTCGGTACGTACGCACCTGGTGGGCACGGCGCTGGAGGGCTCGGGGCGCGCGTCGATGGACAGCGAGGAGCTGGAGGCGGAGGTGTCGGCCGAGCGGCTGTGCTGCAGCGAGTGCTTGCTGTAGCTGCCACACCACACACCATCACGCGTCACACAAGCGACACAAGGCGCCTCGAGACACAAACTAACCTATACCGAGGGGATTGCCTGCTACTTGGCTCAGCCCGTGTAAGCACTTAGATCTTTATTAGAGAAAATGTAAACTCTTCGTTCGCAAACGATGAATTTGTAAGTTAGTTTGACTCGAGCAGAAAGTTAGTCACAATACTATGAGGTAGGGAATGCAATACCCGGTCATTTTTGCTACCCGGGTATTACCCGACCTTTATTTTCAAAACCCGGGTACCCGGGTAATACCCGGACTTGAACAAAAAGTATTAAATATTGAGTTTTATGGTTATTGCGGGTATTTAAGAATGAAAAGCACGTTTGATTACGATTCCAGACTTTGAATCTTATGGCGCTACTTAGGAAGGAGGTGCCAACTTTTTTTAAACATGTGTTACGATTGTCGAGTACCCGGATAAACTAACAGATAGCCCTGAACTTTATACGTTGTGACATGAATAAGCCACTGAGGAAGGATTTTGCCAAATTCACTCTAAGTTTAGAAGGTACGGATATCAACAAATTTATAACTGACTAATCGCTGCTACGTTACTGCCTGGTGGCAAAACGGCTCACACAACTTTCAGGAGGCCAATAGATTTGGACAGCGCGGAAACTCCCGTCTGCAACTCAAGTCTAGGATATCAAGAAACTGTGATAAAACCAGAGTTCTACAGGAATGCAGTTTAATCGTTTGGGACGAGTGTACTATGGCGCATAAAAAGGCCATAGAAGCCGTAGTAAGGATACTCCAAGACTTCAGAAGGACGGACGGCGCGCGCAATGGGTAGCTTTACAATGTCGTTTTGCGGTAACGTATAGTACTCGAGCCGACCCGACGAGGTAAAATGTCTGCCTGAAGAGGTCGGTGTTGTGGCCGACCGTGCAGAAGCTTCGCCTTGGCTGAGAATATACGAGTCCAACAAGGAGGAGGCTCACATGTCCAAGAATTCGCCCGGGTACGGCTTCAGGTTGGAAAAAGACTTCTGGAGAATCTGGAGGAAACCAACGGCCTGCTTCGATTACCAGAAACGTTATGCAGGATCTTTCCGTCCGTTGAAGACCTTATATTCGGAGCGTATACGGAGACATGAGCCAGGTGATGGGACGTGAGAACTCTTCTGTTTGTGAGAGAGCCATACTCACGCCGAAAAATGTACAGGCAGCGGCATTTAATGCGTGGAAATTGGCGGAAATCAAAGATGAACAAGCAGCATATAATTCCATTAAAATTGTCTTGGATGAAGGCAACGTCACAGCATCGCTCGGGGGAGTTCCTAAACTCTTGAGCGCTTCAGGACTCCCAGCACAGACATTAACCCTGGAAGTTGGAGTTCCGATCATGCTTCTACTGAATTTGTCACCTCCGAAGTTTGCAACGGAACCCGGTTACAATTACAAGTAGTGCAGATGCAGCGAAACCTCATCGAGGCGCAGATTCTGACAGGGTGCGGCGCCGGGCGGATCTGGACAGGACTACGGTCGACTATCATATCCATCTGTTAACTTTACTTAAACTTCTGCCTCCGGGGGATAGGCAGAGAAATTAGGGGTGAATTAGCCGCTTAGTGACACAGACCAATTTCCACGCGGGTGAAGCCGCGGGCAAAGCTAGTAAATTACAACGCAGTAAGTTAGGGTTACAGGGTTACAGCCGTAATATAACATTTTGTTATAAGGTATTTATGATTTCACTCATTTTTCTTAACATTTCTTATTTCGGGTAAAACCCGGGTTATGAGTTGAAAACCCGGGTTTTTACCCGACTCCAAATGTAGTCGGGTACCCGGGTACCCGGGTTTTCGGGTACCCGGGTTGCATTCCCTACTATGAGGTCTGCTCTGACGGAAGTAACGTTTGCAAAAATAATCTCAAGCATGTTATTGCCCAGGTATTGTTTCGACAGGCCAGACCTCATCGAAACTAAGCTGAGGGCTAATTGGGCAATTACTATATTCTCTGGCAAAATATTTCGCGCATTTCCTCTTCGTGTGGCGGATAATATCCAGCTATAAGTATTCGGTATTATTATTATTATGAGCCTATTATGTCCCAGTGCTGGGCAAAGGCCTCCCCCTTCGGTATAGCGAGATATATTTCTCGAGTCGTACGTCGATGCTAAAATTGCGAAATTAGCCCTCTGTATAGATTTAAAGCAACCGTGAAGTAGATACATTTAAGGAAATTGAAACGAGTTATTTTTCGCGTTTCAGTTTCCTTGACCGCGGGTTAGTCGGCGATTGTTGTGAAGCTCGCATCATGAAGCCGTCCCGCTCCCTGCTGTGTTAGTGGCCCACTCTCGATCACACACACGGCAAAACCAAACCACACACTATCAAGTAGGCACAGTACAGGTGGAACGTTAGTTTTGCTCCTCGGTAGCTATTATAGCGTATTACGGATATTAAGTGAGCTGAGGTGGGTGTTTATTAAATTTAGAAAAATATAATTTGCCGAGAACCATTAATTTTAATCTAATTTACAGAATGGTTACGTAGAGCCTCATTATAATAGGTATTACCAAAATTGAACGAGTTATTCAATTGTGTTTTAACCATAAAAAGTTTAAACTAAATCCTATAAACTAAACGTGTTTGGAAACGGCCCCGTAAATTATCTTTGGTAGTATAAAAAGAGAATCAGCTCAAATAATAAATAGCCGAGATGAAAATAGGTCATCCTGGAATACCTTGAATGATATTATCGAGCCAGTTTTCAATCACGTTATTTGCTTCCCATGAGACAAGACACAGAAGCTTAGTGGTGCAGAGGAAAAACTTACCGTTTGATCTCGGGCGGGTTCTGTGTCACTTGTAGGTTGTTGTGGTTCTGCTGGTTGTGGTTGCCGTCGTGCAGCATCTATATGTTTAAACATTTTGTATTCGGTTTTAAAGCCCTGAAGGAATAAATATAAAGCCAGAAACACAGCTGGCTTCTGCAACAATTGTTTTTTTAGGGTTCCGTACCCTAAGGGTAAAAACGGAACCCTATTACTGAGACTTCGCTGTCCGTCCGTCCGTCCGTCTGTCACCAGGCTGTATCTCAAGAACGGTGATAGCTAGACAGTTGAAATTTTCACAGATGATGTATTTCTATTGCCGCTATTACAAAAAAATACTAAAAATAAAATAAAATAAATATTTAAGGGGGGCTCCCATACAACAAACTTGTTTTATGGTACGGAACCCTTCATGCGCGAGTCGGACTCGCACGTGCCCAATTTTTTTTTTGGGTTTCATTTGTCTAAGTGTAGTCAAAATAATGCGCGCCTGGTAAGGCCGTAATAGTAGGGTGAGGAGTTACCTGCGCGGGCGCGTCGTCGTGCGGCGGCGCGAGGGGAGGCAGCGGGCTGGCCGCGCTCTCGGCGTGCTGCCGGCACAGCGCCGCGCACCTGCGCACGACCACACGTGTCACAAGGGAAACATGCCGACAACACGGTCGGGTCGACCCCCGGGCACACAATAGCGGCTCGCGCAGGGAAGCCGTGGTAAAAATACTGATTTAGTCACCCATAAAGCGACTCGAAAGTGGGCCGAGCTGTAGGTAGCTACTACCCGGCACTAGGAACGTCCAAGGGTGTGCGTATATCGCTATGATGATGCGAGGAGATACACGGCTTTTTTTTGAGTGTTCAGGGTTGCGCGACTATTTTAACTGGATCGGTGCATCTTCTTGGTGAACGACCGCACGACCTTTTGCCTTCAGTGTACCCGATACCCAAGCACGGCTAGTTTTTCGAGATTGCCGTTTATACATATATACAAAAGTATAATCGACTATAAGTATCAAGTGAAACTATAGGTATCAAAATGTACAATACGTTATTTGATAAACCTAACATATACTTAAAATAAATTCGACATAGTAAATGAAAGTATAACAAATAAATATTTTTCCTAATGATTATGTTTAAAGCGGTTTAGGTACCTTAGTGCATTAGCAGTTTCCTCAATGAGACATTGTGGGATGGAGTAGGAAAAGGGGCATTTGAATAAACAATTCTATCGAATCGACATTGTTATTAAATATAGAAGCGGGAATTAGTCTGAAATCAGCTCAGGTTCGTGAAGCTTGTACTTTAAAACATTCAAATACTATACAAATAATTTGTTGACGTTGTCGATAAGAAAATATATATTTAGGTATTTGTGAAGAGCACAGAGATAAAGGGTGCGCTCAGCGCCAATTGTTCAGAACTTGTCACGCGCGATAGTGACATCATTACCTAAACTGTAATTTTGGTGTAATAATAATTTAAATCTCATCCTACTTATTGCAGTAGTGGTTTCAAATGGCAGTGTCGTCGGGATTTCCAACGCTGACGTCGTGACTATTGTACGCAGCATATATTAATTCGTTTCAATATGTTTCTTGGGTGAGTTTGTTAATAATAACAATATTATTTTTAATTATACTTTCGATCACAGTTAAATATTCAATAGACCTAAAGCACTATTATAACAATATGAGCACAATTTTCCTCTTTAGTCCATCTTATTAAGACATTTGCATTAGATATTCTAAATAAAGAATTGGCATATTTTTTTAGTAGCCGGTTGTATAGCCCCCCTGCGAAATATTATTTATTTATTTATTTAGGAGAACCAACAGCTTTAACAATTTTGAGTAAACTTAAATATAATAGAAAGCAGGGAAGCCAATTACAGGATTTCACGGATAGAAACTATTTAACTAATCTTAAATTAAAGTACGACACTCATCACTTCACATCATCTTGTATAGAAAAAGTATAAAAAAGAAGAAAATGGTAAACAATATTAATATTATCATACTAATAAGAGGCGAACGCTTGTGAATGTATTTATGTTACTTCTGCACGCTCGTACGGCCACCCTGGATTAACACATAGGATTTTTATCCTGATAATATGTAGTGTTCCCGTGGGGTGACCGGGTACCCCACGGAGCGCAGCTAGTATCACTCAAAATTTGGCAAATATCGATGGCAATACGGCGGGTAACGCAGGTACTCGTCAGACTGGAGTAGGATTATTGGTGTGTTATTCACAAAGCGTGTTGCGGATTGTTATATGGTATCACATTTATGGACGAAGCTTTTTGCTGATAAATATTTATTTGGGATTTTGACGGAGGTTGCTACGTATATGCGTTTGTATTTAAGACGAAACCTGCGCTGGGGATGTATTATTTGGATACATGAATATCATTATTGGTTTTTTCTTTTTATGAACACTATATTGATAGCGACTTGTCGCTGCCGGAGCGGCCGCGGCGCAGCATGTCGCTGCGGCTGTACTTCGACGACGTGTGCCTTGAGACCGACTACATGCGCCACGCCGCCGCGCGCCACCGCGCGCGAGAGCTGGAACTTGGGTGAGACTAGCTAGCGTACTGGTTATACTTCCACTGAGAACCTTTATTTACAAATTAAACGATAACAAGAAAGTGGACAAACGATAAAAAATATGACAGAAGGTCTTTAACAATTGAACCTATTACCTTCATCATAATTCGGCGCCACACAGTGGAGATGCACATACACACAAGTTTAACGCATATGTACTTATAAAACCTGTGAATTTAGAATAGATTTGAATCAAGCGACTGAACGTAGCCGATAGCGACAAGATTGAGAGTCACGATCCGCAGCAGGGAGGGAGCTAGTAAGAGGAGAAGAACGCCGCAGTCAGACTACACTTTTAACAATAGCCCTTCTTATTGCGACGTGATGAGGTCAATACTAACCCCAATACTTTCTACTTGCAGGGATCTTTATACGCAAGCCGGTACATTTCCAGCATTCGCGGATTCGGAATTACGCGAATCGACCGACCAAGTCGACGGCGACGAGAATAAAGACGACATCGAAAACTGTGACCACAGCCAAGTCACCTACGGCAGAAGGTATTATATGAGTATAAAACGTTTTTGCATCAGCTAATCTGCAGCGATATATTTACAAGATACGATTCTATAAGAAAACCTGTACTGGCCAGGCGGGTTATCGACTGCTTAAATAGTTATACGCGATCTATATATATTTAACACATGCATTTGATGTAGATTGGGGAAATCTTTGCGGCTACGCCGCCTGCCAGCGACGCGCCACAGAGCAGACAGCAGATACGACAGCGCGGCCACCGTCGCGGCCGGCGAAGCGCCCGTCAACGAGAAACTCATTGAGGCCGTCAAGCGGAACGACGTCGAGACCGTTCAGAGGTAACATAAAACATAATTTGATCAATTTTATGTTTCACCATCTGTAATTTGCGTATCATGAATTCATTAGAGGGAACCCTCTTGATGAGCTTCAAACGGTGCCCCTACCCTAACTTACATTTTATGGACAATATGGACAGCGCACGTGATCCTTTCTTTGTTTTGTTCTTTATTTCTATTTTATAAATGTATATGAATGATTTCAGGTTCCTGGAACGCGGTGACGACCCAAACCAGAAGTACAACCTAATATCGCAAGAAGCGGACGACCTTCGCTTTGTATTTGGAAGCGTACGTTAGTCTTCATAGCTAAGGCTGGTTTTAGTGTCACGCGGACCGTCCGCGCGGATCACATACGATGTATTAAGCTTAAGGGAGCGTTTTAGAGTAATGCGGACGGGTCCGCGCGGACGCGCCATACATATTGCTCCGCGCGGAGTGATCCGCGCGAGCCTTAGTACCTCGGAGATGGCTGTTACTACAGCTACTACAGCTGGTCAAAGCTTCTAAGTTCCGGTTAGACGTAAAAAACGCAACTGATTCTGTGTCCCGAGGTCCATGTGTCACGTCTTAGCAGCCCGTTTTTACACCAGGGGTTCAACAATAAAGATGCCGCAGTAGAATGTGCAATCGATCCTGCTGGCCCTCCTCGGAAGCGGCAAGGAGGGTGACACCGAGTGTCTCAGCTGCACCGGCACTAGCCGGCGAGTCCACCCCTCCTGCACCCCGGGGGCGGGATGCGTAAATGTATTTCCCAGTATTAAAAAGGGATTCATCTGGTCCAGGAGCATTCGTGAGAAAGACAAACGACTCAACATAATTCTGTCCGCAGTTTGAGGACGGCGAGTCGATCTCATGGAGCGTGCTGCATGAGGCGTCCGCACGTACGCACTGGCGCTGCGTCCGCGCGTTACTGGACGCCGGCGCACACGTCAACGTCGCCGCCGCGCGCCACCTCACTCCGCTCGACGTCGCCGGCGCCGCCCACCAACACACGCGGCTGCTGGCGGACGAGTGAGTTACACAGTTGAAAGCGAGCGACAGTAAGATTATCAAAAGGTCCACGTCAGTCAGCCAGACCGTCAAGAGTCAAAAGACAGCCGTCTGTATATCGTCACGAGAAATGACGGCATGATGAATGAACACAATTTTTCAGTCTAGTGAAGGTGGTGCAAATGCTGATCGAGGCGGGCGGCACGTTCGCCAGCATGCGGGGCGGCGCGGGGCGGCTGGGCTCGGCGCTGCACACGGCGGCGCGGGCGGAGAGTGTCGGCGCGCTGCGGCTGCTGCTGGACCAGGGGGCCGCCGTGGCCAGCCGAGACACCGCCGGCCTCACGCCGCTGCACGTCGCTTTGAAAAACAAGTCGCTCAACATTCTACAAGTAAGTATCCCAACTTTACACTTTGTTTAGGGACACACCTCATCATATCGTGTCACCGGACAGTCGAGTTCATCCACGCTAGTCTACATGGAATGATTAAGCGATCCGATGTTGTCTGTCATTATATCGATACGAATCCAAAGTCGTTTAAACTGAGCTTAATTATCCCCTCGTCTAACAAACCTACGTTTGTTTGGTCCCGTTCACATGGTTTTAAAATTGCATAGCGCGACGGAATCATTTGAACAATGTAGAATGCCGTTGAACGTGGTCCAGGTGTTGTTGAACTACAACTGCATAGACGCGGAGGAGCAGCGCGCGCGCGTGGACGTGCCGGACGGCTGCGGGCTGTCGGCGCTGCAGGCGGCGGCGCTGCAGGGCTGCGCGGCGGGCGCGCGCCTGCTGCTCGACGCCGGCGCCGCCCTCACCTACTGCGCCACGCACGCCAAGGGCCTGCTGTGGCAGAGCCCGGACTGGTATTTACTGCTGCAGGTATGTGGTACACACCTTATATTAAAACGTGATCGAGCAGAGATCTTTCGCATTTCGGTGTCGTTGTGTACTTGAATTTCCTTTAGAGCGTTGATATACATAACAGTATATGTCCTAAAACTGCCGTTTCATTTGTTTTCAGTCCCGGCAAACACCTCTCCACCTGGCCGTGGCGCGCAATAACAAGAGGCTCCTGGACATGATGATCAACAGACTCCCGACCGTGGAAACCTTAAACTGCCACAACCGAGACGGCGAGACGCCGCTGTTCACCGCCATCAAGCACGGACACAAGCGGTGCGTCAAAACGTTGGTCTACGAAGGAGCTTCCATAAGTAACGTATCTGTGAAGTGCCACAACGCGCTGCACGTGGCCGCAGAATACGATCGCATAGACATAATGAAGTTTCTACTCGAGTTCGAAGATGACTTGGCGAAGATGATAAACGGCTACAACAGACAGGGCTGCGCACCGCTGCACAGCGCCGCCATGAACGACAACCCGGAGTGCGTCAAGATACTGGTGGCCAACGGCGCCGACGTGCGGCTGCGGACGCTCGGGCACCACTCGCTGACGGCGCTGCACGTCGCGGCGGGATACAACTACACCGGCGTGGCCGCCGCCATCCTCGCACTCGACAAGAACGCCATCGACGAGGTGGACGAGAGGGGCTTCTCGCCGCTGCACGTCGCCATCCACAACTGCTGCCAGGACGTGATGATGCTGCTGCTCAACAACGGCGCTACTCTTTCGAGCGCGACTAAAGGAAAGTTAAAGGATGAAAAGACTTCTATAGAGATGTTGTCAAATAAACTTCCTAACCCGGCAGAATTTCTGGAAACAGTGTTCGATTCGTTCATAACCTCCAAAAATGCGTTCGCAAAGACCAAGATTAATGTTAATTACGAAGTCCTCGGAAAAGCAAACGAAGTGCAGCAGATGAAAGCCATCGAGGAGCTGGTGCGCTGTGGACAGGAGAGCGTCCTCATACATCCATTGCTCGAAAGTCTATTGTACTTGAAATGGCAGACGCTGCTACCGTTCTTTTACATTGTCCTAGCAACATACGCTTTTTTCGTTCTGTCACTGAACGTACTCGTCGTCTCCGCGTTTTACTATATCGACAAAAAAAGCAGCCCTCCTGTTTATTTAAACCAACAGGCTTGGAACATCATGCTCATCATATCAGTCGTGTTACTACTAATACAGGTAAGCCAATTCGATCGGTCGGTCAGATAGTAAAGTTTAGAAAATTATCGTATATTTATAGGATTTCATTTTGCCTGCCGGAATAGAGAATGTGTAAATATAAATATAATTATTATATTCGAAAATAGAGACGAATCATAATAATAGAGTAGGTACCTACATTCCAACAGTCAGCGCAAACGATCGCCAGCAGCAATAAGGTATCTGCTTTATGTCACCCACCTCGATCGGCAGCAACTTATTGTAACATTACATTTCCAGGAGTACTTTTACATCAGCGTGAAACGTGGCCGGTACCTGACATACGTGGAGAGCTGGGTGAAGCTGGGCTGCATCGCGCTGGCGATCACGCTGTCCAGCGCGCTGGGCGGGGCGGGGGCGGGGGCGGGGGCGGGGGCGGGGGCGGGCGAGTGGGCGCGGCACGCGGCGGCGGCGGCGCTGGCGCTGGCGTGGGGCGAGCTCATGTTCCTGCTGTCCCGGTTCCCCAACTGGGGGTACTACGTGCTCATGTTCGGGAACGTCTCCGTTACCATCATCAAGGTGATTTAAGCCATGACTTTATGTAATATCCTCCTGACGACGTAAATAATAGACGAGAGGCGGATTTGAGTAGATAGCTTACGAACACTCGTGCGGTACTGGGTTAGGTTAAGTCGTCTTTGCTGACTTCTTATGACATTTCATCACGTGATACGGGGATTTATCAATGTTCTGATTTGGGTACAAACAAAATTTCTGAAAACTTTAATGGCCAGCTAGAAAACTAGGATTTGCAATGTGTGAGAGTTGTCAATATTGTTTCAGATTCTGCTCACATTCATGTTCCTGATGGTGGCATTCTCCCTGAGCTTCATGATCCAGTTCCAGGCGACGCCGCCGTTCGACGGGCCGTGGGCCGCGCTGCTCAAGACCCTCGTCATGATGACGTCCGAGTTCGACTACGTCGCGCTCTTCAGCGACGACCACTTCGCCAACATCTCCACCTCGAGGGTCGCAGTCGGCCTGCTGTTCCTGTGCTTCCTCGTATTCGTCCCCGTGGTGTTCATGAACCTCATGGTCGGCGTGGCGGTGAGCGACATCAACAACCTGAACATCCAGGGCAACACCAAACGACTCGCGAAGCTGGTGGAGCTCCTGAGCACGCTGGACGTGCTCGTGCACGAAAGCGGGCTCCGGAAAATCTTACCGAAGAACACATTCAATAAGATCAATAACCAGAGATACATTCACAAAATGACCACATTTCCCGGCTCAGAGAAGACTTGGTCCGTAATCTGCGGCAACGGGACGCACAAGTTGCACAGTGAAAGTGATTACAGTGTTATTCTTTCAAAAAGTTTAGCAGACGCTATTATACAAAGAGCGAACAGACACACGGTCCGAAAAGACGGGCAGAGTGCCAGCAAGGCGTACATGGACAAGATAGACGTGCTCTACGAGGCTGTCGTGGACAAGGACCAGCTGGTGAGGCAGTCGACGATTAAACACCAGAACGAAAAATTGGAAAAAGTCACTACTGAGATTGTAGAAATTAAACAATTGCAGTTGGAGACGTTAAGAAAGATGGATAAAATATTTGAGAACTTACATGAATAATGATTTTTCGTGCTTCAGGATAACGATCCAATAACATGTTGATCAGATATTTGATGTAATTATTTAACACTTATTCTAATATATTCGTTAGTCGTATACAATAGATATCAGTAATTAATTATTATGTCATTTGCGGCAATGTCTAGGTAATGTAATATTTTGTGATAGTCGAATAAAAAGATTAATTAGGCAATATTTTAAAGTGTAATTAGGTGGTAAATTAATTTTTACGTCTGTTTTATTTGTTTCTGTTCTTATTTTCCATTCTCGTCATCTATATTTTATAGGTATGTCAAGAATAAATAAGTTTCTGTCAAAAATTACATTTTAGTGGTAAGCTTTTATAGCCGACTGTACCTACTTTTCTTTGGATATCCATCAAATGCTCACTGAGACTATTCTAAAGAGCCCAAGCTCGGTAGGATTGCTTTTTCTATTATAGAGTTCCTATGGCCACCTTCCGGCTCCATCATCAGATCAGCCCCATGGTACCATATTATTGTATTGTCATCAAAGTTAAGTACCGACCCCATGCGTGTTCAGGGCTACTCTCTGAGCGTAGGGTCCCGTCCAACCCCTTAGACTAAGCTCCTCTTACTGTGGCGAAGACACCCTCAAGCCCTTAATCGGTCAACTGAGCCTGGTTGACTGGCAGTAAGAAAACCACCACTCCCCGACACCCCGTTCCTCCCCGTAGGAATCCATCTGTTACCTTAGGTCTCCTGGTAACAGATTTCCCGCTACAAGTCGTAGGTTAAGGTGTTAGGTTAGGGACTTAGGCCAGTAGGCTCCCTTGTCATATTCAACCCTTAGCTGTACGCAGTCTGTGCAGTCACACGCTGGATAGTTAACTTACTTACCAATTACATTACATTACCAAACTTACCTTACTTACCTACCTAACCCTATACAAATATACCTAATTTGTATAGTCACCCCAACAGGGGTCCCTAAGCCAGTGTGTGCCTGTACAACCTGGAAATTAAATCAAGGCCGGGTACTTGTTCCATCATACATTTTGAGCATTTAGGGTTCTTTGCACGACCAAATAATAAATCGTCTATGAAAAGGAGCTCCGCGTAGCGGTAGCGGTGGTAGTAGAACACGTGTGTGTACTCGAACGATAGCTGACCTGTCGCACATGCCCTGCTTGAGCGAGTTCATGGCGCAGCCCGCCGTGGTGATGGTGACCAGCTTGTGCCCCACCAGCCACGTCTGCGACTGCCCGCCCGAGAACATCCACTCTGCCGCGTCGCTCCTGTAATCAAAACACAACCTATACTTAGCGGTTTTATTCTTCGCATCGAGTTGCTCGTTTACTCGGTTCGTGTGCCTGCAGCTTACCTCTGCGGCTTGACGCTACAGGGCGAGGCGGTGTAGCGGGCGAGCAGGTCGACGCAGGTCGGTGAGCTCGACGTGGAAGGTGGCGGAGGCGGAGGCGGCGCCGCCGACACGTACATACATGTAGCGAGTACAGGGTCGCGCATACCTCTGCGGCTTGACGCTGCAGGGCGAGGCGGTGTAGCGGGCGAGCAGGTCGACGCAGGTCGGTGAGCTCGACGTGGAAGGTGGCGGAGGCGGAGGCGGCGCCGCCGACACGTACATACATGTAGCGAGTACAGGGTCGCGCATACCTCTGCGGCTTGACGCTGCAGGGCGAGGCGGTGTAGCGGGCGAGCAGGTCGACGCAGGTCTCGGTGAGCTCGACGTGGAAGGTGGCGGAGGCGGAGGCGGCGCCGCCGACACGTACATACATGTAGCGAGTACAGGGTCGCGCATACCTCTGCGGCTTGACGCTGCAGGGCGAGGCGGTGTAGCGGGCGAGCAGGTCGACGCAGGTCTCGGTGAGCTCGACGTGGAAGGTGGCGGAGGCGGAGGCGGCGCCGCCGACACGTACATACATGTAGCGAGTACAGGGTCGCGCATACCTCTGCGGCTTGACGCTGCAGGGCGAGGCGGTGTAGCGGGCGAGCAGGTCGACGCAGGTCTCGGTGAGCTCGACGTGGAAGGTGGCGGAGGCGGAGGCGGCGCCGCCGACACGTACATACATGTAGCGAGTACAGGGTCGCGCATACCTCTGCGGCTTGACGCTGCAGGGCGAGGCGGTGTAGCGGGCGAGCAGGTCGACGCAGGTCTCGGTGAGCTCGACGTGGAAGGTGGCGGAGGCGGAGGCGGCGCCGCCGACACGTACATACATGTAGCGAGTACAGGGTCGCGCATACCTCTGCGGCTTGACGCTGCAGGGCGAGGCGGTGTAGCGGGCGAGCAGGTCGACGCAGGTCTCGGTGAGCTCGACGTGGAAGGTGGCGGAGGCGGAGGCGGCACCGCCGACACGTACATACATGTAGCGAGTACAGGGTCGCGCATACCTCTGCGGCTTGACGCTGCAGGGCGAGGCGGTGTAGCGGGCGAGCAGGTCGACGCAGGTCTCGGTGAGCTCGACGTGGAAGGTGGCGGAGGCGGAGGCGGCGCCGCCGACACGTACATACATGTAGCGAGTACAGGGTCGCGCATACCTCTGCGGCTTGACGCTGCAGGGCGAGGCGGTGTAGCGGGCGAGCAGGTCGACGCAGGTCTCGGTGAGCTCGACGTGGAAGGTGGCGGAGGCGGAGGCGGCGCCGCCGACACGTACATACATGTAGCGAGTACAGGGTCGCGCATACCTCTGCGGCTTGACGCTGCAGGGCGAGGCGGTGTAGCGGGCGAGCAGGTCGACGCAGGTCTCGGTGAGCTCGACGTGGAAGGTGGCGGAGGCGGAGGCGGCGCCGCCGACACGTACATACATGTAGCGAGTACAGGGTCGCGCATACCTCTGCGGCTTGACGCTGCAGGGCGAGGCGGTGTAGCGGGCGAGCAGGTCGACGCAGGTCTCGGTGAGCTCGACGTGGAAGGTGGCGGAGGCGGAGGCGGCGCCGCCGACACGTACATACATGTAGCGAGTACAGGGTCGCGCATACCTCTGCGGCTTGACGCTGCAGGGCGAGGCGGTGTAGCGGGCGAGCAGGTCGACGCAGGTCTCGGTGAGCTCGACGTGGAAGGTGGCGGAGGCGGAGGCGGCGCCGCCGACACGTACATACATGTAGCGAGTACAGGGTCGCGCATACCTCTGCGGCTTGACGCTGCAGGGCGAGGCGGTGTAGCGGGCGAGCAGGTCGACGCAGGTCTCGGTGAGCTCGACGTGGAAGGTGGCGGAGGCGGAGGCGGCGCCGCCGACACGTACATACATGTAGCGAGTACAGGGTCGCGCATACCTCTGCGGCTTGACGCTGCAGGGCGAGGCGGTGTAGCGGGCGAGCAGGTCGACGCAGGTCTCGGTGAGCTCGACGTGGAAGGTGGCGGAGGCGGAGGCGGCGCCGCCGACACGTACATACATGTAGCGAGTACAGGGTCGCGCATACCTCTGCGGCTTGACGCTGCAGGGCGAGGCGGTGTAGCGGGCGAGCAGGTCGACGCAGGTCTCGGTGAGCTCGACGTGGAAGGTGGCGGAGGCGGAGGCGGCGCCGCCGACACGTACATACATGTAGCGAGTACAGGGTCGCGCATACCTCTGCGGCTTGACGCTGCAGGGCGAGGCGGTGTAGCGGGCGAGCAGGTCGACGCAGGTCTCGGTGAGCTCGACGTGGAAGGTGGCGGAGGCGGAGGCGGCGCCGCCGACACGTACATACATGTAGCGAGTACAGGGTCGCGCATACCTCTGCGGCTTGACGCTGCAGGGCGAGGCGGTGTAGCGGGCGAGCAGGTCGACGCAGGTCTCGGTGAGCTCGACGTGGAAGGTGGCGGAGGCGGAGGCGGCGCCGCCGACACGTACATACATGTAGCGAGTACAGGGTCGCGCATACCTCTGCGGCTTGACGCTGCAGGGCGAGGCGGTGTAGCGGGCGAGCAGGTCGACGCAGGTCTCGGTGAGCTCGACGTGGAAGGTGGCGGAGGCGGAGGCGGCGCCGCCGACACGTACATACATGTAGCGAGTACAGGGTCGCGCATACCTCTGCGGCTTGACGCTGCAGGGCGAGGCGGTGTAGCGGGCGAGCAGGTCGACGCAGGTCTCGGTGAGCTCGACGTGGAAGGTGGCGGAGGCGGAGGCGGCGCCGCCGACACGTACATACATGTAGCGAGTACAGGGTCGCGCATACCTCTGCGGCTTGACGCTGCAGGGCGAGGCGGTGTAGCGGGCGAGCAGGTCGACGCAGGTCTCGGTGAGCTCGACGTGGAAGGTGGCGGAGGCGGAGGCGGCGCCGCCGACACGTACATACATGTAGCGAGTACAGGGTCGCGCATACCTCTGCGGCTTGACGCTGCAGGGCGAGGCGGTGTAGCGGGCGAGCAGGTCGACGCAGGTCTCGGTGAGCTCGACGTGGAAGGTGGCGGAGGCGGAGGCGGCGCCGCCGACACGTACATACATGTAGCGAGTACAGGGTCGCGCATACCTCTGCGGCTTGACGCTGCAGGGCGAGGCGGTGTAGCGGGCGAGCAGGTCGACGCAGGTCTCGGTGAGCTCGACGTGGAAGGTGGCGGAGGCGGAGGCGGCGCCGCCGACACGTACATACATGTAGCGAGTACAGGGTCGCGCATACCTCTGCGGCTTGACGCTGCAGGGCGAGGCGGTGTAGCGGGCGAGCAGGTCGACGCAGGTCTCGGTGAGCTCGACGTGGAAGGTGGCGGAGGCGGAGGCGGCGCCGCCGACACGTACATACATGTAGCGAGTACAGGGTCGCGCATACCTCTGCGGCTTGACGCTGCAGGGCGAGGCGGTGTAGCGGGCGAGCAGGTCGACGCAGGTCTCGGTGAGCTCGACGTGGAAGGTGGCGGAGGCGGAGGCGGCGCCGCCGACACGTACATACATGTAGCGAGTACAGGGTCGCGCATACCTCTGCGGCTTGACGCTGCAGGGCGAGGCGGTGTAGCGGGCGAGCAGGTCGACGCAGGTCTCGGTGAGCTCGACGTGGAAGGTGGCGGAGGCGGAGGCGGCGCCGCCGACACGTACATACATGTAGCGAGTACAGGGTCGCGCATACCTCTGCGGCTTGACGCTGCAGGGCGAGGCGGTGTAGCGGGCGAGCAGGTCGACGCAGGTCTCGGTGAGCTCGACGTGGAAGGTGGCGGAGGCGGAGGCGGCGCCGCCGACACGTACATACATGTAGCGAGTACAGGGTCGCGCATACCTCTGCGGCTTGACGCTGCAGGGCGAGGCGGTGTAGCGGGCGAGCAGGTCGACGCAGGTCTCGGTGAGCTCGACGTGGAAGGTGGCGGAGGCGGAGGCGGCGCCGCCGACACGTACATACATGTAGCGAGTACAGGGTCGCGCATACCTCTGCGGCTTGACGCTGCAGGGCGAGGCGGTGTAGCGGGCGAGCAGGTCGACGCAGGTCTCGGTGAGCTCGACGTGGAAGGTGGCGGAGGCGGAGGCGGCGCCGCCGACACGTACATACATGTAGCGAGTACAGGGTCGCGCATACCTCTGCGGCTTGACGCTGCAGGGCGAGGCGGTGTAGCGGGCGAGCAGGTCGACGCAGGTCTCGGTGAGCTCGACGTGGAAGGTGGCGGAGGCGGAGGCGGCGCCGCCGACACGTACATACATGTAGCGAGTACAGGGTCGCGCATACCTCTGCGGCTTGACGCTGCAGGGCGAGGCGGTGTAGCGGGCGAGCAGGTCGACGCAGGTCTCGGTGAGCTCGACGTGGAAGGTGGCGGAGGCGGAGGCGGCGCCGCCGACACGTACATACATGTAGCGAGTACAGGGTCGCGCATACCTCTGCGGCTTGACGCTGCAGGGCGAGGCGGTGTAGCGGGCGAGCAGGTCGACGCAGGTCTCGGTGAGCTCGACGTGGAAGGTGGCGGAGGCGGAGGCGGCGCCGCCGACACGTACATACATGTAGCGAGTACAGGGTCGCGCATACCTCTGCGGCTTGACGCTGCAGGGCGAGGCGGTGTAGCGGGCGAGCAGGTCGACGCAGGTCTCGGTGAGCTCGACGTGGAAGGTGGCGGAGGCGGAGGCGGCGCCGCCGACACGTACATACATGTAGCGAGTACAGGGTCGCGCATACCTCTGCGGCTTGACGCTGCAGGGCGAGGCGGTGTAGCGGGCGAGCAGGTCGACGCAGGTCTCGGTGAGCTCGACGTGGAAGGTGGCGGAGGCGGAGGCGGCGCCGCCGACACGTACATACATGTAGCGAGTACAGGGTCGCGCATACCTCTGCGGCTTGACGCTGCAGGGCGAGGCGGTGTAGCGGGCGAGCAGGTCGACGCAGGTCTCGGTGAGCTCGACGTGGAAGGTGGCGGAGGCGGAGGCGGCGCCGCCGACACGTACATACATGTAGCGAGTACAGGGTCGCGCATACCTCTGCGGCTTGACGCTGCAGGGCGAGGCGGTGTAGCGGGCGAGCAGGTCGACGCAGGTCTCGGTGAGCTCGACGTGGAAGGTGGCGGAGGCGGAGGCGGCGCCGCCGACACGTACATACATGTAGCGAGTACAGGGTCGCGCATACCTCTGCGGCTTGACGCTGCAGGGCGAGGCGGTGTAGCGGGCGAGCAGGTCGACGCAGGTCTCGGTGAGCTCGACGTGGAAGGTGGCGGAGGCGGAGGCGGCGCCGCCGACACGTACATACATGTAGCGAGTACAGGGTCGCGCATACCTCTGCGGCTTGACGCTGCAGGGCGAGGCGGTGTAGCGGGCGAGCAGGTCGACGCAGGTCTCGGTGAGCTCGACGTGGAAGGTGGCGGAGGCGGAGGCGGCGCCGCCGACACGTACATACATGTAGCGAGTACAGGGTCGCGCATACCTCTGCGGCTTGACGCTGCAGGGCGAGGCGGTGTAGCGGGCGAGCAGGTCGACGCAGGTCTCGGTGAGCTCGACGTGGAAGGTGGCGGAGGCGGAGGCGGCGCCGCCGACACGTACATACATGTAGCGAGTACAGGGTCGCGCATACCTCTGCGGCTTGACGCTGCAGGGCGAGGCGGTGTAGCGGGCGAGCAGGTCGACGCAGGTCTCGGTGAGCTCGACGTGGAAGGTGGCGGAGGCGGAGGCGGCGCCGCCGACACGTACATACATGTAGCGAGTACAGGGTCGCGCATACCTCTGCGGCTTGACGCTGCAGGGCGAGGCGGTGTAGCGGGCGAGCAGGTCGACGCAGGTCTCGGTGAGCTCGACGTGGAAGGTGGCGGAGGCGGAGGCGGCGCCGCCGACACGTACATACATGTAGCGAGTACAGGGTCGCGCATACCTCTGCGGCTTGACGCTGCAGGGCGAGGCGGTGTAGCGGGCGAGCAGGTCGACGCAGGTCTCGGTGAGCTCGACGTGGAAGGTGGCGGAGGCGGAGGCGGCGCCGCCGACACGTACATACATGTAGCGAGTACAGGGTCGCGCATACCTCTGCGGCTTGACGCTGCAGGGCGAGGCGGTGTAGCGGGCGAGCAGGTCGACGCAGGTCTCGGTGAGCTCGACGTGGAAGGTGGCGGAGGCGGAGGCGGCGCCGCCGACACGTACATACATGTAGCGAGTACAGGGTCGCGCATACCTCTGCGGCTTGACGCTGCAGGGCGAGGCGGTGTAGCGGGCGAGCAGGTCGACGCAGGTCTCGGTGAGCTCGACGTGGAAGGTGGCGGAGGCGGAGGCGGCGCCGCCGACACGTACATACATGTAGCGAGTACAGGGTCGCGCATACCTCTGCGGCTTGACGCTGCAGGGCGAGGCGGTGTAGCGGGCGAGCAGGTCGACGCAGGTCTCGGTGAGCTCGACGTGGAAGGTGGCGGAGGCGGAGGCGGCGCCGCCGACACGTACATACATGTAGCGAGTACAGGGTCGCGCATACCTCTGCGGCTTGACGCTGCAGGGCGAGGCGGTGTAGCGGGCGAGCAGGTCGACGCAGGTCTCGGTGAGCTCGACGTGGAAGGTGGCGGAGGCGGAGGCGGCGCCGCCGACACGTACATACATGTAGCGAGTACAGGGTCGCGCATACCTCTGCGGCTTGACGCTGCAGGGCGAGGCGGTGTAGCGGGCGAGCAGGTCGACGCAGGTCTCGGTGAGCTCGACGTGGAAGGTGGCGGAGGCGGAGGCGGCGCCGCCGACACGTACATACATGTAGCGAGTACAGGGTCGCGCATACCTCTGCGGCTTGACGCTGCAGGGCGAGGCGGTGTAGCGGGCGAGCAGGTCGACGCAGGTCTCGGTGAGCTCGACGTGGAAGGTGGCGGAGGCGGAGGCGGCGCCGCCGACACGTACATACATGTAGCGAGTACAGGGTCGCGCATACCTCTGCGGCTTGACGCTGCAGGGCGAGGCGGTGTAGCGGGCGAGCAGGTCGACGCAGGTCTCGGTGAGCTCGACGTGGAAGGTGGCGGAGGCGGAGGCGGCGCCGCCGACACGTACATACATGTAGCGAGTACAGGGTCGCGCATACCTCTGCGGCTTGACGCTGCAGGGCGAGGCGGTGTAGCGGGCGAGCAGGTCGACGCAGGTCTCGGTGAGCTCGACGTGGAAGGTGGCGGAGGCGGAGGCGGCGCCGCCGACACGTACATACATGTAGCGAGTACAGGGTCGCGCATACCTCTGCGGCTTGACGCTGCAGGGCGAGGCGGTGTAGCGGGCGAGCAGGTCGACGCAGGTCTCGGTGAGCTCGACGTGGAAGGTGGCGGAGGCGGAGGCGGCGCCGCCGACACGTACATACATGTAGCGAGTACAGGGTCGCGCATACCTCTGCGGCTTGACGCTGCAGGGCGAGGCGGTGTAGCGGGCGAGCAGGTCGACGCAGGTCTCGGTGAGCTCGACGTGGAAGGTGGCGGAGGCGGAGGCGGCGCCGGGCCGGCTGGCGCCCGCGCCGAGCGGCGCCGCCGACACGCCGCGCGAGCCCTGCGCAACGATGACACATTCAATCTCTGCGGTGGCGATAGAGCCTCCGGTTACGACCTACGACACCTTCAGAGGGCGTTTCAGGCGACGCGGGTAACCTGAGCGAACCTCCGCGACTGACTCACTGCAGCATATTCATTCCGATGCGGGGGGTTTCGACCGTGATCCGGTCTCCAGTACACGAGTAATAACTTTGTTTTTACGTGGCAAACGCACAGAATAAGGACACTACAGAAGCCCCAATCTTTTGTTCTTCGAGTGTTGTCCATTGAAAAACCGACAAAGAAAGTACCGCCTAGCCTAAGAAGGTTGTGGCACGTTGTGTGGCGTCATACTCCTAGGGTTGCCAACACTAACAAAACGGAAACGACGTCTACTTATTTGAACGTAATCATTTTACACGCTACTTTTTTTAAATACGTCTGAAATACGACGGTCGTGATCCGATATATATGGTGATGAACCCTGAAAATATCAACTGGATCTCAGGATTGGTTCGGAACAGATATGTGCTGTTTTCAAACCGCACACGTGTAGGTTGACCTGCAATTACTGAGCTCCAGTAGGCACTTCCATAGTCTTATTAATGAACATTTAGACTCTATAATAAGTTATTATAGAGTCTAAATGTTCATTGAAGTGAGTTCAAATGGAAAAACCGTAGAGGTATACGCTCTCATTTAAAAGAATAATTTTGAAAATTGGTTTACACTTGTCGGAAAAATAGCGACGAACACTTATGACCACTTCTTTTTTCTATGGTATTGAAAACTACATTGAATAAAAACGGTCGAGCCGTCAAAATAACGTAAGTGCCACACGGTGTCCTTATACTTCGAACTTTATACATATTAGTTAAGTGCCATACTGCATTAAAACATTCCGCTCAATATGGCGCGTATAATCGATAACTTCCAGAAGGTAATAAGTCATTACAGTTACTTTGGCGTTTACGACCTTTTTATAGAGCTTGAAATCTTTCTCGGTGAAGGTTGGGCATCTACGGAACCCTACACTGAGCGTGGCCCGACATGCTCATGGCCGGTTCGTTTTAATTCTTATTTCGCATTGTAAACAACGTAGAAGCGGCGTATGCTCACCAGACTGGAGCTTCTCTTGCGGTTGGAGGAGTCCTCGTTGGCGGGCGCGCTGTGCACCTTGTAGCTGTGCTGCTGCTCCTCGAACGGCATGATGATGTAGTTGTGCAGCCCCTGCGCCTCACCACCAACAACCAATGAGAAACACCACACAAGAACGGTCCTAAGCAACCGACGTTAAGGCAAAAAACAACCAACAACCGAGGAAGCCAGGTTATTATTATAAGTTTCTTTCTGCATTCCTATTCAAATAAGGCTCTCAAAATTACAGGACAACATTGGCAATGCAGACATAACATGTTCTCGAATTATAATAGTCTGCCCGGTAACGTCGGGTTGGTGTCCGGCAGCAGGGTGATGACGCCGGTAGTGACTCACGTGGATGATGAAGCGAACGAAGTTGCGGCGGTAGGACAGGCGGCACTTGAGGAACCACGCGGCCACCACGTGGTGCGCGAGGGAGACCACGTAGTGGTTGTAGCGCGAGGGGTTGGTGTACGGCAGCAGGATCGCGAACACCGACATGTACTGGTCCTCCACGAACGACGCGAACACGCGCGGCAGCCGCGTCAGAGCTAAACATTATACGGAATGTCAGTTTGCTATCGGAACGTTTGTTCAGTAATAGGCTAGTTGACCCATTTTTTTAAATATATTTGAAATGGTTAATAATGATCTTACTAGCTCTAAAAAAATATATTGTATTTTTGTGAGAGCTAGAAAGCAAAATTGTATTAAGAGCCCACCCATGCAAAATTCGTCAAGAGAATGATCCTAGATCTCAATCAACATCCATAGTGGTTAAAAATCTGTCCCTTGGAAATAAGAAACTTAAACAGTTTTTCTTCAAGCTTGTCAACGTGAAACACGATTGGTAATAATTTTCTCGATACTTTTATCTCTCAAACATAACCCTTTTTAGATATTTTCGGTTGGATCTTAAAAACCCTTCCGTTTTTAACAATGTTTTTTAGCTTAATAGATGCACACTTATAAGTTCTCAAAAACTGTAAAACTATTTTCAATATAAAATGCACACGTTTCTGAGCACGCCCTTCCATCTCGCTCACGCTTACGCTCAGTGAGAGAGAGCTAGCCAACGCGTTGGCACCCTCTTAATTGAAAATTGAAATGTCATGAACAGACAGAAACGCCGTCCGCCATTTTTGCCTTTAGCTTATCTGTGGCGTCGAATACCGAGTAAATATACTCCGATGTTCGAAATTCAACCGTCGTTTAGTGCCGTCCCGCGCACTCAAATCTACTTTGACAGGAGATCGAGAGAGACGGCACTATGCGGAGTCATCGGTATAACCCTTCAGTTTTCGTTACGGGACCGGCTACGTCACTGTGTGTCACTATGATGAGCGAAATTGAGCGAAATTTTTTAAGTATTTCAAAATAGAGAGTCAAATTCATACTTTCAAATTATTATTTTTTTCAGCCATCTTCTACTTTTATGTACTGTAAAATAAATATTTATGTTTCCTATGCTAAATACTATACGAATTAAATATTAGTTTCAGCAATATTAGTTTTAGATTCAACTAGCCTATTTACTGTGAACACGATCCGCGGCAGAAGCTCAAATTTCGTGAGAACATGCACTATCTGTGAACCAATGAATATCACGGTATTTGACAAACTGTTGGATCATGATTTCACTGTGGATTTAATTTTGTATCTGGCGCAGAGCACGTTTACACAAAGTAACAATTAATTCATAATTAAATTCACTGTCGAGTATGAATAATCAGCAGACAACTCACTGGAGAGGAACTCGAGCATGGGCCCCGCGATGAGCTTGGTGTCGGACACCTTGGACAGGTCCAGCAACACCTCCGGCAGCAGCTTCACCATGGTGTCGTGCGCCTCCAGCGTGAACGTCGTCAGCGCCGCCAGGTACGGCGCCGGCGAGCGCAGCACTGCGGACACACACACGTCAACTCCTGGCACACGTGTTCCGGCCACCATTCGTGCTCAACATACGCTCTCTGGTGACTCGAGGCTCGCCATAGTTCAACTCTACTCACCCATGCCGAACTTTAGCAGACAGTGAACGACTCGAAGCTGTGTGAGCGGCTCCAAGAAGGCGTGGTAGGGCGCCAGCGCGCCCAGCGCCGGCAGCACCGTGTTGTGGAACTCCGACACCAGCACCTTCGGGCCGCCGCCCGTGCGCAGGCTCTCCGGCAGGCCCAGGCTGCGCTCCGACACCTGCAACACCATCACCCTTACTACACGGTCACACCACTGACAGTAAGATCAGATTGCCCTCTCCAGGTAACGGCTGAAATTATGCGACAGCGTGGAAACTGTTCTATTATCTGCGGCCAGGCACTAAGTGGTCCAGGGCGGTCCTGATAAAGCATCACGAAACACTAACCATGGCGCAGAGCGTGGACGCGAGCAGGTCGAGGTCCTGCGCGCGGCGGCCCACGCACAGCGCGCGGGACTGCAGCAGCGAGGGCAGCGCCTTCAGGATGTGCTGCAGCACCGACCACTCCTTCTCGCGGCTCAGCGCCAGCGTGATGATGCGCGCGCAGCGCCCCACCGGCAGGATGCACGCGCCCTGGAACAATCTTCACGTCAGTCTGAACACCGGGGAAATATCGACCTGATCGTTCTAAAAATATAGACTTCAGAGCATAGCGGGTGAAGATGAGATCGTTTCGGATCACCCGAAATAATTTACAAAAGATAAAAGTGAGCTTTTTTTAAGCTTTCGGTGGCCTTAGATCGGGTGGAGAGCTGAAGTTCATCCATCACGCTAAGAAATTGGCAAAGATATAGCAGAGTTACCGGTAGAAGCTCCTTGCTGGGCGGGTGCGTCTGGCCGCGCGCGGCGAGCGGCTCGGCCAGCAGGCCGGGCGCGCACAGCGGCTTGATGCGCAGCGCCGCCGCCCCGTACACCGGCGCGCCGGACGAGTCGTAGCAGAACCCCACGCAGTTGAACGCGTTCGCGCGGAGACCGAATATCATGTCGAGGATCTGTCAATGTAAAAAGTCTTAGCGTAACTTACATATTTAGCAACAGTATATTATCAGACGGGACATTTATTGTTAAAAACGGTAAACGATGTCCAAGCCGGTCAACCTGCGGGTCTCACTGGGTAGTAGCTTCGTCTCGTAACTCTCGTAAGGGGCTCGAACTACATCGCTCGTTTTGTCTAACCATCACAACTCACCACAACAACATAATCATAAAAAAACATACTCCTAAACTTGGAGAAGGAAGGTTGTTCTTCGTTGGACGACAAGAGTGTCATAGTCACCTTCCGCCGACACGGCGCGTGCTGCTGCGTGTAGCGCGGGTGCGCGAGCGCGTGGTCGAGGTGGTCGAGCAGCACGAGGCAGGCGCGCGCCGCGTGCGCCGCCGGCGCGCGCAGCAGCTTCGCGTGGAACACGTCCAGCAGACCTGCCCGTAACAAGAGCCGGCTCGAGTAAACCCAGCGGATCATATATTTAACTTTTTCTCACATTACAACCTTACAGAAAAAATATTAATGAACTAGTTTCTTTATAAATAGTTTCTAGTTTGGATATAAATTGGATTGCCAGCCTTACAGTGGCCGCTTTTATTGACTCATCTCACGACACAATGTGCCCACAGTATCCTGTAACAGTATCACAGTCTGCCATCTCTTACAACGCGACTACAATACCTGAGACGGCGAGAGTGACGTCCGTGAGATCGGGCTCGGGGTCCGAGTCGCTGGGTTCTTCGGTTTCAAAGGGCCGATTCATTATCTGGAAGTTAGATTTTTTGTACACATCCATTTAGGAATTTTAGGTGATCATTAATAGAGGTAGATTTAGGCGATTTAACTTAGCAAGCAAAAATTTAATCGTCCCGGGTGCTCGAAAACACTCAAATCACCCAAATAGGTGTAATCATTGTGTCATTGTGTAACTATTGCATACAATACTTTTTCTCAAACTTGCAATGAAATATTGTCTTTACGTTCCTTGTCTCGGAAGTATCGCTTTTTGGGCGCAACAACTCGAGAGGACTGTAAACGGATTTCATACTGCTTTTCAGGCCTAGGCCTGCAAATAAACTTTTTTTTGGTTTCAACAACAAGGTCATTCACACAGCTGGCTGGTTTGACAAAAATCAGGTTTTGTTTTTAAAGGTTGGTTGTTAGACTAAAATGTCCTATTTGTCAATTAATAAAATGTTGTCCTTTGAAGTATATTTTTTTATTTCATTGTATGTTTGAGAAAAGCACTATACATGCCTCGTCGTGAAAACGGATTCCCGGCCTCGTATCGCTATCCGGCCTCGCTCGCACGCTCGCTCGGCCGTATATACCTACTTGGCCGGAAATCCTCATTTTCCCGGCCTCTGATGTAATGTACTATTTATACGAGCAAAACACAGAAAAACATTTTTTACTTTAATCGTCATTCCCCAATATGATTTTTTATTTTTGATGTAACCTTTTTGGTTCTACTAAAACTGACCTATAAAAAAAAACATGATCTCGATGGCCATGGCGGGTACCTCGTGATTGATTAAATTTTTTGACAAGTAATGTCAACCAATCAGTGAACGGTAGCGTACTTTTTTTAAATCAAATATCTTAGTTAGAGTAAGGAAAATCTATGTCAAATATACTGATGTTCTGTTGTTATTATTAGAGTTGAGTAGGTAGAGAGATGTCTTATGAATATTAAAGTTCTGTAGCGGGTACCATAGATCATAGAATTTTGGTACAGGAAAAGTGCGTTATTGTGATTTTGTCTGTGAAATTATAATTGACAGATTAAAGTACGCAAGTATAAAAACTACTTTATCTATCCAAATATCATAAACCCTCCATGATACGTTCAAGAACCGCACATTATGACCACCATAAAAATAGACTGTTTTGATAGAACAAATTTCTTATCTGTGAAAATGTTATTATTGCTAAATAATAACATCGATTTCGATAATATTATTTATTCAAATTTCGAACATCTTTGAAAATAGTATTTTATGCAACCGTTGTATAAGAGGGGGCAAAAAACGCGAGTGGCATGGGTTACGATGTGAGCGAAGCGAACATCGTAAGAAAGTTGCCACGAGCGTTTTTTGACCTACTTATACAACGATGCATACAATACTTTTTCTACGACTCGACAATTTATAGATAAAATGCAAAAAAACAACAAAGACAATAATTACATGTTCCCGCTCGAAATCAACAAAATTAAAAAAAAAACAATAGTCTCTGATAAAATTTTTTTTATTGACGTCCATCTGTCAAAAAATATGAACTTATACATAAAGGTATACGTCCACTATACTAAACATCTGTCAAAAAATATGAATTTATACATAAAGGTATACGTTCACTATACTAAACATCCATGCACTGAAGATAAAACTTTTTTTGGCAGTTGGCAGCAATGCCTTAGTACAATAAGTTTTTTTTTAAATTGCAAATTGTGTAAATGCAGCTGTTTATCTTGTAATCTGTGGTACTAAGTGATGCTTTTTTGGCGACATTATAACATCGGTTAGCAGTGTGTTTTTGGGCAGTAGAGTATAGACTTTTACAGACTTTCATAATTTATGTCTTTATATTAGAGTTAGTAACTATATAAATGACAGATAAAAGTACTGGAGTAGAAAAACAAATAAATTTGATTTGACCTCTATTCTACTATTAGTCGAGATGACGTTTAGTCCGAAATGAATTGTCAATTTGTATCAAATTTGACAAATGTCGCACGTAAGTATATCGAACGATATGATAATTGGGGCAAACTCTAGTTTGTCTCTGAATAAAAAAAAACTATGACAGCTTCCAGAACACTTCATTACCGCCATTACCGGGTAATATTTGTCCTAATGTGCGACTTCTGAATGCATCATGGAGGCCTATGATATGTGGCTAGATAAAGTAGTGTATGTAACTGTACATAATTAGGCATTAAAACACTCGTGTGATGTTATTATGAAACTTGCCTTCGGCGCGTTTCATAAACCCACACTCGTGTTTAATACCCTTCATTATGTACAGTCACATAAACTACTATTCAATGGATTAGTTATCGTTTGAAATGAATTAAAGATCCGTGAAGGCTTTCGTAATGTAGGTGTACCTTCTCGAGCAGGTCGACGAGGTCGGTGTTGGCGTCGCCGACGGCCAGCACGGCCAGCTCGGCCAGCGCGCGCGCCGCCGCGCCGCGCAGCGCCCCCTCGCCCGCCGCGCCGCACAGCCCCAGCAGCGGCACGCCCACGCCCCCCACCACCTCCTCCTCGTACGCGAACCTGCAGCAAGCACCGCCCCGCCGCCGTCAGACACACTACTCTGAGGGAGCGCGACCATCACTAAACGGATCACCCCTCATTCACTTTATCAATCCTACGATCGCAAGGAGATAATCCACTTTATTGCACGCCTCAAATACACAGAGCGACGGAACATGAAAGATTTCGTTCTCTAAAAAAAGTAAAGAAGTTCTAAACAGGTGTGAACGAAACTACAGTGCAAGAGAAAGGGAAACAGTATCGGAGGTGCAGCTGTCTTAATGAAAAGTTTGGTGAGCACGGACCTGTGCCGCTTGACGAGGGCGAGCAGCTGCGCGAGCGCGTGCAGGCGCACGGCGAGGCGCGGCTCGCGGCGCACGAACCGGTCCGCCAGCGCGGCCGCGGCCGCCAGCCAGTCCGCGCGCGCCGGCCCCAGCTGCCCGCAGCGCAGCGTCACCAGCCGCAGCGCCGACGCCTCCTGCAACGTGCCGCACGTTACACCGCGTCCACCGTCCACCGTCCGGCCCGGCCCGGCCCGACCCGGCCCGACCCGCCACACTCACCGGCCGGTCGTGCGCGCAGGACTCGATGAGATCCATCAGCTGGTCGGCGTCGCCGGAGAACTGGCCCGCCTCGTGCAGCTGCTCGATGCTGGTCAGTAGTCCGTGCAATTGTAAGTGGATCGGCTCGTTCGGGGGGTCCAAACTCCCTGCAGACGAAGGCTTTCTGTTAAACATCTAAGGTGACTTCCAAACGAGCAGGACTCATAACGATGTCGATTATTTTTATAACGTATGAAGTGGATATTATTTCATAGTTCATTTTGGATTGACAAATTATGCGATTGCGTTTATAACTAAGTACTTCTTCTTATTTAGTATACCGATTTGTGTAAAGAATTTCTGCATATCTTTTCTTAGTTATCTCTAGCAGATGGTTCAGTCGATTAACGCCATAGCAATATAAAGGCACGCAGAGCCACCAATAACGGCGTGAAACATGTATCTCTGTTGTCATGCATGTGCATTGTTGTTATGATCGACATTAATCCACTGCGGTAGGAGAGGCCGGCACACGAGGGGCCAACGTGGAGGCGTGTCATGGCGGGGAGCATGCAAGTCTTCGAGCAGTGAGGGTGGTGTGTATGGTGAGGTCGCAGTCGGGTGGCGGCACGTCCTGACTCACGGTCGTGCTCCAGGGCCTGGCGCAGCACCAGCAGCAGCACGTCCCAGGCGGCGCAGAGCGCGTCGGGCGGCGCGCGCGTCACCAGGCTCTGGATGACCTGGATCACCTCGTACTCACGGTCGTGCTCCAGGGCCTGGCGCAGCACCAGCAGCAGCACGTCCCAGGCGGCGCAGAGCGCGTCGGGCGGCGCGCGCGTCACCAGGCTCTGGATGGCCTGGATCACCTCGTACTCACGGTCGTGCTCCAGGGCCTGGCGCAGCACCAGCAGCAGCACGTCCCAGGCGGCGCAGAGCGCGTCGGGCGGCGCGCGCGTCACCAGGCTCTGGATGGCCTGGATCACCTCGTACTCACGGTCGTGCTCCAGGGCCTGGCGCAGCACCAGCAGCAGCACGTCCCAGGCGGCGCAGAGCGCGTCGGGCGGCGCGCGCGTCACCAGGCTCTGGATGACCTGGATCACCTCGTACTCACGGTCGTGCTCCAGGGCCTGGCGCAGCACCAGCAGCAGCACGTCCCAGGCGGCGCAGAGCGCGTCGGGCGGCGCGCGCGTCACCAGGCTCTGGATGGCCTGGATCACCTCGTACTCACGGTCGTGCTCCAGGGCCTGGCGCAGCACCAGCAGCAGCACGTCCCAGGCGGCGCAGAGCGCGTCGGGCGGCGCGCGCGTCACCAGGCTCTGGATGACCTGGATCACCTCGTACTCACGGTCGTGCTCCAGGGCCTGGCGCAGCACCAGCAGCAGCACGTCCCAGGCGGCGCAGAGCGCGTCGGGCGGCGCGCGCGTCACCAGGCTCTGGATGACCTGGATCACCTCGTACTCACGGTCGTGCTCCAGGGCCTGGCGCAGCACCAGCAGCAGCACGTCCCAGGCGGCGCAGAGCGCGTCGGGCGGCGCGCGCGTCACCAGGCTCTGGATGGCCTGGATCACCTCGTACTCACGGTCGTGCTCCAGGGCCTGGCGCAGCACCAGCAGCAGCACCAGCAGCAGCACGTCCCAGGCGGCGCAGAGCGCGTCGGGCGGCGCGCGCGTCACCAGGCTCTGGATGACCTGGATCACCTCGTACTCACGGTCGTGCTCCAGGGCCTGGCGCAGCACCAGCAGCAGCACGTCCCAGGCGGCGCAGAGCGCGTCGGGCGGCGCGCGCGTCACCAGGCTCTGGATGACCTGGATCACCTCGTACTCACGGTCGTGCTCCAGGGCCTGGCGCAGCACCAGCAGCAGCACGTCCCAGGCGGCGCAGAGCGCGTCGGGCGGCGCGCGCGTCACCAGGCTCTGGATGACCTGGATCACCTCGTACTCACGGTCGTGCTCCAGGGCCTGGCGCAGCACCAGCAGCAGCACGTCCCAGGCGGCGCAGAGCGCGTCGGGCGGCGCGCGCGTCACCAGGCTCTGGATGACCTGGATCACCTCGTACTCACGGTCGTGCTCCAGGGCCTGGCGCAGCACCAGCAGCAGCACGTCCCAGGCGGCGCAGAGCGCGTCGGGCGGCGCGCGCGTCACCAGGCTCTGGATGGCCTGGATCACCTCGTACTCACGGTCGTGCTCCAGGGCCTGGCGCAGCACCAGCAGCAGCACGTCCCAGGCGGCGCAGAGCGCGTCGGGCGGCGCGCGCGTCACCAGGCTCTGGATGACCTGGATCACCTCGTACTCACGGTCGTGCTCCAGGGCCTGGCGCAGCACCAGCAGCAGCACGTCCCAGGCGGCGCAGAGCGCGTCGGGCGGCGCGCGCGTCACCAGGCTCTGGATGGCCTGGATCACCTCGTACGTCACCACCGGCTGGTTGGAGCTCACCGCCTACGGGAACACAACGTGAGATCATCATCCAACACATGGTATAATCTAACCTTGAATTGATTTCAATTGATCGTTAAAATTTAATTCAATGTAAGTACATACCTAACATTGATTTGGAGAATCTGTACATATCCTTTACGTGTACCTACCCATGTAATTAGTCATAACATAAATGTACTGCAATTGTTTTAAGTATTATTTACGAAATGACTTACTGTTGAGTTTTTTCGGCTTTCTTCTCAACAGCGGTCTCCTCTTGGGGATGCCGGTAGATTCACAATCTGACTTGTAAAATTGCCCTTGTGGCCCACTTACTGAATAAATTATTTCGTTTCATTTTATTTGAACCTAATTTTAGAGGAGTGTCCGATTTGAATAATAAGTATTTAGTTAGAAGTTGGTAGTGATTAGAGTTGTGAGAAATGGAACGAAAAGTATTCGTAATTTGTGCCTAAAATCCAACAAGGTAGACTTTGCTTGTACGCGGGTGAAGGCGTTGTTTAATGGCAGCCCGACAGACCTGCAGGAAGGCGGGCAGCACGGCCAGCAGCGACACGCGCAGCGAGTGCACGCGGCGCGGCCCCCACAGCGCCATGTTGATGTAGAACACGGCGCCGCGCACCACGCCCGCGTCCGCCGCCCCCGCCCCCGCCCCCGCCCCCGCCCCCGCCACCGCCACCGCCCCCGCCGGCAGCGCCACCAGCTCCTGCAGCGCCGCGTGCCCCAGGTCCGCGCCCAGCACGCTCCGCATCAGCTGCAACACACGCACCGTGGTTAGAGCTCCGCCGGACACCCTACGTCACACAACGCCGGCGGGGAGCGTCACCTTCCAGCTGGTCTGGCAGTGGCGCTCCAGGTTGACGGTGCGGCACAGCGCGCTGACGAAGGCGGGCAGCGCGGCGCGCGGCAGCAGCGAGTAGGCCACCACGGCCTCCAGCAGCGCCAGCGCCGACACCACCGCCTTGCTCTCCGCCGAGTACGCGCACAGGTGACACGCGTTGCTGCAAAACCACTCGGTATTCAACACGAATCAACACGGAATACTAGTAACTATTTTCTTGAATTTTGTATGTCGAACGTCAACGAACAGAATTAAAATGGAATATTATGTTTTTTTGTTACGTGGGGCTACAGTTTTTAAACTAAATGTCATCTGTCGTGTGAAGTGCCCTGACGGGTGCAACAACATGGCTGTAGGCACTCACTCGACGATGCCGTGGACGATGTGCTCGTCGAGGTAGGTGGCGTTGTACTTGACGACGTTGATGACGAGCGCCAGCAGCTCCGGCAGCGCCGCGCCCGCCTCCGCCGCCGTGCGCATGTACTCCAGCAGGTACGCGCCGATCTGCCAACATGACGGCATTATAACCAACACTGAAACACTATGGAAACACTTGCAGCATAAAGAATCTTGTCGAAGATCGATGGTCTGGGATCGCCGGAAGCCAATTTATACAGAACGCGGGTGACAATTCGTTGTGGAAAACTTCGGAGGGACATAATGGACGTTCGTAATAAATTTAAATTATTATCGCCGCAGGTTTCACAGTAAATCGACCCGAAAGCACAAAAATAAAAAAATGCATTACGGAATCGGTTAGCCGGCTCCCTACCGAAATCCAAGTCCAAATACACTGGAAGTGAACAGGTAAATATAGAACGAACATCACGGACGGACGTACGTCAAAATCTATTTAGTGTACAGGAGGGTACCTGCTCCTCGAAGCACTCGATGTTCTTGCCCGCGTTGGTGAGCGTGGTGAGCAGCGCCAGCCGGTGCGGCGCGTCGTCGGGCGCGTGTCGCCGGTGCGTGTCCTGCAGGTGGCGGAACAGCAGCGTGCGCATGACGGCGCACTCCTGCCCCTCGGCCAGGCAGCGCAGGAACCACAGCGCCGTGTGCCGCTGCTCGGCCGCGCCGTCCTCCAGCAGGTCGCGCACCAGCGCCCACAGCCGCTCCACGCCGCCCTGCACACCTCACGTATGACCGCGCTCTACACAACGCCCGCAGCGACCGACCGAAAGCCGCGACAGGGCGCGGAAGTTAGTGTAGTAGAGACGTTTCGCAACACAGAATACGAAAGTTTAATACAGAAATTGCGTCGAGCACATTCGAAATGTTTGATTTTACATGTTTACCGCACGGAAAAACCGTGTATTGAAATAATGGGCTCAAAAAGCAATAGTCGGCAACAAAGTTTTAGTAAAAATGTATTACGTACTAATTAATTTTTTATCCCTTATCTGATAACATCGGAAAAAAGTCCGATTAAAAATATTAAATGTTGCATTTGCTTGGCACTAATGCGCCCGAAGATGACTTATGTAGCCGTTCTTCAAGGTGAATTTGGATGCACATTGTCTGATTCTTGTATATAGGTAATAAAGTGAAAAGAAAGCCCCTAACCATACCTACTAAATAATCTATGTAGTTAGTTTTTTACACAAATCTACTTTAGATGTTTATTTAACGACAAGGCATATACAGCCGATTCCAATAGCACCCCAGATATAGCCTACACACAGATGTCATTAAAATGGTACATTAGAATGCGTCGACAACAGGGACCTTTCATGCGATTTTGTGATTCTTGCATCCATTGTGTCAATTAGTTTAAAAGGCTAATAAACCAGTAGAAATAACCACTCTAAACGGCTGAAATAAAAAGTCAATATTTCAACGTTTTGTGCACTTTGTGCAGCGAGCACGAGTTTCTTGAAATCGCTACATTGAATGAACTGTCCTAACTGATAATTAAAACATATAAAAAATCCACAACTACATTTTGCTATGTAATTTTAATGTTGTGCCTGCATTGATAAAAAGTAATGTTCTTTTTACATAATAAGTTAAAACGTAATTATATTATGTATGTGCTGCACTACACACTACGCGCTGCCACTGTTCACTACACGAGCTCCTAATGAGCATACTAGCGCTGCACTTCTACCTGATCTCGCTTGGCTGATGCTAATATTCAACAAATCTACATTGTCTGGTGCTTGACATTTTCCAAACAAAAATCCCGTATCCCAGTTTCTTCCAGTAGTTGACGTTTTTGGGTTCATCTTACTCAGAATCTATAGAATTTTCAACGTAAAGAATAAAAAAGTGTCCTAAATTTGTCTGTCCTACGAAATTTTTTATTTGCACGAGTGTTACGTATTGGAAACTAAAATTCCCATACAAATTTAGGGAGAGTTTTTTATTCTTCACATTGAAAATGCTATCGATTCTGATTAGGATGAACCTAAAAACGTCATGTTCTGGAAAAAAAACAGGTATTCGGAATTTTATTTAGATGACGCTCAGCTGAAACAACTGCTAGTGAATATCTTAACTATGTTACTTTCAAAATGTTAATCCTAAACAAACAATCTAACATCTCGCATGAAAGGGAAGGGACATATATTTATAAACTATCTGTGGATTACATCGTCTAGTCAGGTTCAGGTTAAAGCTCTTCCGTCAATCCATATAAATCACATATAATTTTTTATTGAATGTTTAAATCTGGGTACAAATTTAAATCAAATAAAAAATCTAAATAATTTATTAACCAGAAATAATTATGATACACAGTAGGAACAGTGATTCCCACACTAGGCAATATGTGTTTATAATTCATATAGTGTAATATATTAATTTAACAGATTCCCTGCCGTCTAAGCCGTGGAAACCTTTATTACAAAGCCACTATTCAGATTCAAGCAGCACAATGTTAATATTGTTGGAACAACTACTGGCTGTAGGCAACATTGTAGTACAATTTATAGCATATGAATAAAACTCTAATGCATTTACATAGTCACCAGTTACAGTATCTATTTGGGATAAGTATTAAATGTTTGTAAAAGATGGTCTAATGATGGTTATGATATCATATCTGGAGAGGTTAATGGTTTACCATGGGGTTTTAAATATATGTAATTAACAAATTTGTTATACTCATAGGTATATAAATTTAATTCATTAATAATAAATTTTAACTTATTCATTTCCAACTTGAATGCCTTAATTTCAAGCTTGCATTTGTCCTGGTAATAACCTAGTTAAATTTTCCTAGACGTGGATGCTATAGCATAGCATTCTCTGAAAACATGTAAATCCCTTATTAGCTGTTCTTGTGCAACAACAACTGATTGAATGGAGTAGTTAAGAGTCAATTTTACCCAGTGTAGAAAAATCAAAGAGTCTCCCATTATGCTTTATATTTATTCGGCGATAGATGTTTTTTCAAGATTATGTTGTTTTGGATATACAAAATGATACATTTGATGCTTAATCTGATAACATAAAAGATAATGACAACTACCCTAGCACAATGTGTCATCTTTACCTGCCGATGCAAAATTAATAATGTTAAATGTATGTTTTGCATATGGTGATGCGTGGTTATCATGTTCGCTAACTAAGGTGGATATTACATCAGACTGTTTGTAAATAGTCCCAGAGTGATCGCACCTAAGCAGCCCGGTATCTGTGCTGAGGTCATTCAATGGTTAAGACTGTAGATAAAGCAATAAACACAGATGTGGGTTCCTTGGTGTATTGTCTACACCAGACAGGTTGGTGCATATGGTGCATATAATATTTACAACTTTTATAGCAGTAAATTTAGTTGGAACAGCATCCTGGAAGTCTTTAGTTAGTGATTTTCACGTATGAAACAGCCGCCCTATGATTCACACAATAGGGCAAAGCCTTGGCAGCACAATACTGCAGTAATCAGTTGTAGATGTCAGGAGTTGGTGGCAGTACCTGCTGTATCCGGGTGACGCGCGCGCGGTCGCCGAGGTCCCGCAGCGCGCGCAGCCGACGGGCGGGCGCCGCATCTGCCCGCAGCTCGCGCTCCAGCTCCGCCGACACCACGAGCTCGTTCACTGTCGGCAGTGGCGCTGGGAACACGCAAGTAACGCTCGTTCAGCTTCCGCTACGATGCCAATAGTCGAGCTAAACTCTCCGCCGGCCGCGCGGCAGCCTCTACTCACCCGAGGGCCCCTTCTTGAAGAACACTTTCAACTTGTCCTGCAACGATTTTGTGTCCCGGTCCCTCGAACTCATATTGTGGCCGCTTATACTATTTCTACCTAGCTAAACACGCTAAAGCTTACAGCTATGCGCGGCGATTATCTATGAGTGTGAAATTGCAAATAAAAAGACATATTTATTAAAAATAATCTCACTACCGCTCCTTTGCTATTCACCATCTGACAGTTCTCTCTGTCGGTCGGAACACAGCTGACAGGACTTGTTCAATACGCAGATTATGAACGCGACGTAAACATTGTTTCAATAATATTAAGTGAAGTCTGATGCTATCATGGTACGGTATTGATAGCTTGGTCACGTTTTATTAATCATGGAATATTAAAGGTAAAAATAAACTCATTGTGTTAATCAGAAATGTGACAATACATTGGGTAAACAAAAGGTGCCTTATCAATTGTTTCTGAACGTTTTTTTTATTCATTTCTGAACGGATTATTAAACAGTGTTGCCATATACATTTCAGTACGTTCAAGTAGCCGCAAATATTGCGATTACTTTCAGCTTAGCCAACATAATAAAATACTCGTTATTTAAAGATTTAGGCGGGTCAGCTTGCGTGTACTGGCAAAATTAGCTAAACAACTATGAGGCAGCATAAAGTTATCGTAGGTAAATCGCCAATCACTGGCCACCGTTCAATAACTGGCGATCTCATACTAAAAATGAACTGAGAGTTAATTTTTAGTATGAGGTGGCCAGTTATTAAACGGTGGCCAGTGATTGGCGATTTACCCTAATTCGTGTACATATTCGATGTTTCTATTTTTACCACTTCGTCGACTTTTTCCTAATAATATTTAATATAGCTAAGGTAGGTAATGCATTGTATTTAATGTAAAATGTTCGTGACTATATCGTGATGTTAATATGACAGAACTGAAATGCAACATAAATTGTATACACATATTGTATTGTGGCCATAGTAGTAGTTTTAGTAGTTAATTGTAGTTAAATATATCGTACAATGCAGCATTTTTCACGCGTTATTAATTTAAGAAATATGTTTCGCAATTTAATCTAAATTTACTCTTTATAAAATAAAGGATCATGAGCAATTATGTATGGCGGCTGGACCAAGAATCAACAGAAATGAGAGTTAAAGTTATTAGATAGGTATGAATTAAGGCCCACGTGGCGGAAAAGGGAACTAGGTAACTAACTCATACTGGACAGTGAACCAATGCGTAGATAGTGGCGCCAGAATTATAGTGCATCGCTAAATGGTCGTAGCATAGATTGGATTGAAATTTGTGTAAAACTGAAAAATAACTATAAATACACTCCTACACGCATAATAATACGAGGATTATTACTTGAGTACAATTATTACTTTACTTAATACACTGGCGCTACCTACTATCTATTGTTAGCGATGCCGATCAGAAAGGGAGTAGGTAATATTCTTCAAACAACGGATAAATTATATACCTTTATTATAAAACATAATGAAACAAACAAATAACTACAATTATGCACACACGCGCACACCTGTTATCACTGCAAGGAACATCAGCCGAAAGGCCTGGTTTTTTTTTTTATCCACTGTTGCTTGCGGCATTGGCGTATTTGGGGGGTGGCCGGGTGGGCCGTGCTCACCCCAATATGGTCTAGTGCCCACCCCAGAATTTTGGGTTACCCTTAGACATTCATGACTTCAACTCATAGGCCATGGCCAGGCCCCACCCAGGCCCCACCTGAAAAACAATCTTAGATACGCCAATGGCTTGCGGGTCCGAAGGACCCTTTGCACTGCTGGTGCCAGGCGTGCTCCTCCGCTTGGAGAAGCACCGGAGTTTAACTAACCTAACTTATCTAAACTAAAAACTAAAACTAATCTACTAGATCTCTGGAGAGATCTCTGGCTTAAAAGTGGTTAATACTAAATGAGAAAAAACCATGGATAATTAACAATTAACTAGAAACTTTATTTAAGGCCGTGTTCAGACCGGGCTGACTGTCGGCCGCCGAATGTGTGAATATGTATGGAAACTGCGTAACGTTCGCTCACTTTCGCTCACTTTGGGCGGCCGACAGTCAGCCCGGTCTGAACACGGCCTAATTGTGTGTAGTGAAGGCCTGGCGCTCTGGCGCAGCCCTTCTATTGATTCCCAATCTTCGCCGTTACATCGCCCGTGGTGGGACCCCAACTTCATCCTTGACGCCACTTGATGGCGCCACTATCGGCGCTGCAATGCTGATGATGTACTTTGCACCCGCCGCCAACACTCTCCGCCGTCGCTAACGGATCTGGTTAATAAGTATGCATTTTTTAGTTCCGAATTATGCCACAACTTAACTACAAACACGAATATCTCAGATCTGCAATGAAATCCCGCTTGGTGTCCATAGTAAAAAAATAAGCTGATATTAATACCTATGTAGTGACTAGCATTAACCCGCGGCTTCGCTCGCGTGCCTATATAATATACATCATCCTACGGGAACAATGCTTTTTTTTTTCAGGATTAAAAGTAGGCTAAGTAGGCTATTTGTTAGGTTAGGGTATAATCTGCAATCTGCATTTCCCTCATGCATATCCGTCCAGCCGTTTTAGCGTGAAGAAGTAACAAAACATACACAGACTTTTGCTTTTCTAATATTACTGGGAAATACTCTTTATTTTATCATAACTCCACTTTATCAAATCAAACCGAAAACTCAAGCACTCAAATCAAGCGATCTCAGCTTTGACTGTACCAAATAAAGTTCACTTCAAAATTCATAACTCGAAGTGAAGCTAAGACACCGGGATATGTGTGCATTTTATTTGTATAAAGCTTTTATAATGTCCCGAGCCTCCGCTTATCGATTTGGGATATTCGAGATTGGTTTAATGATTCTAAGCCATGTTCTAAGTTACGTCATGTTCTGTTGTAAGATATTGAGGTTCTCTTAAAAAAAATATTATTCTGAGCCAGATAAACGTAATTCAGAATTCTGAAATGACTTATTATTGAAAAGCTTGAATGTATTTATTACGGATGCAGGAAGTTTCCCGATCATTACTCCTCCCGTCCCAACGCGCCGCCCGCCTATAGGTACCGATTGACGACGATCGAGATGCCACCAAATACTATTTTTTTAATCTATTAGGATAACGCGGGTCTCTATCCATACCTCAAAAGCAAAAAAAGAACCCCCTTATAGGATCACGTGTAGCTGTCTTTCAGCCCGTCTGTTACAATCGATTTGCTGCAAAACTACTGGACCGATTAAATTGCAATTTGGCGCAAATGCTTTCAAAAATTTTCATGACCACAAATAAAATTTCAAAATCGGTGGCATTTTCGTAATTAACGTCCCAACAAACCATAAAAATTATACCCGTACTCATATTTAGTCATTTCAACCCCATCGCACCCCAACAGGCGACCCGACCCGATAAACCATAAAAGCATTACCAATGGATTTTCAGACTTTGTCACCACATTTCTCCCTTTTAGGGGTTGAATTAAAAAAAACCTGAAACACGTGTTTACTCATTTATTGTTAGAAATACTCCTGTGAAGTTTCGAATAAAATAGTCTAACTAATCTTGTTTCCCCATACAAACTCTGGAACCCCATTTCACCCCTTTAGGGGGTGAGTTTTGAAAAATCCTTTCTTAGTGCACCGCTTCACCTTATAAGGAACCTACGTGCCAAATTTGAACTCTCTAGAACCAGCGGTTTAGTATTTAGACATTTCAATCCCATTTCACCCCAACAGGGGAGATGGTAACTCACGTTGGATTTTAAAATCGTTGTGGTTTTCGTAATCAGCGACCTGATAAACCATAAAAATAATACCCATGCTGATTTTCAGACTTTGTCACCACATTTATCCCTTTTAGGGGTTGAATTTTCAAAAAAACCTGAAATACGTGTTTACTCATTTATCGTTAGAAATACTCCTGTAAAGTTTCGAATAAAATAGTCTAACTAATCTTCTTTCCCCATACAAACTTTGGACCCCCATTTCACCCCTTTAGGGGGTAAATTTTGAAAAATCCTTTCTTAGTGCACCCCGACACCTTATAAGGAACCTACGTGCCAAATTTTAACTCTCTAGAACCAGCGGTTTAGTATTTAGACATTTCAACCCCATTTCACCCCAACAGGGGAGATGGTAACTCACGTCCGCCACGTTGGATTTTCAAATCGTTGCGGTTTTTGTAATCAGCGACCCGATAAACCAAAAAAACAATACCCATGCTGATTTTCAGACTTTATCACCACATTTCTCCCTTTTAGGGGTTGAATTTTCAAAAAACCTGAAACACGTGTTTACTCATTTATCGTTAGAAATACTCCTGTGAAGTTTCGAATAAAATAGTCTAACTAATCTTCTTTCCCCGTACAAACTTTGGACCCCATTTCACCCCTTTAGGGGGTACATTTTGAAAAATCCTTTCTTAGTGCACCCCGACACCTTATGAGGAACCTACGTGCCAAATTTTAACTCTCTAGAACCAGCGGTTTAGTATTTAGACATTTCAACCCCATTTCACCCCAACAGGGGAGATGGTAACTCACGTCCGCCACGTTGGATTTTAAAATCGTTGCGGTTTTTGTAATCAGCGACCCGATAAACCATAAAAACAATACCCATGCTGGTTTTCAGACTTTATCACCACATTTCTCCCTTTTAGGGGTTGAATTTTCAAAAAACCTGAAACACGTGTTTACTCATTTATCGTTAGAAATACTCCTGTGAAGTTTCGAATAAAATAGTCTAACTAATCTTGTTTCCCCATACAAACTTTGGAACCCCATTTCACCCCTTTAGGGGGTGAGTTTTGAAAAATCCTATCTTAGCGGATGCCTACGTCATAACATCTACCTGCAGGCCAAATTTCAGCCCGATCCGTTTAGTGGTTTGGGCTGTGCGTTGATAGATCACTATGTCAGTCAGTCAGTCACCTTTGTGTTTTATATATATAGATTTAACTCCCCTCTCAGTTGGTTCTTGGTCCAGTTTGGCGCATGGTCCTTCATAGTAAAAAAACTAGATCTAAGAAATGAGATGTATAAATGACTGAATAATAAATAATAATGTTTCCTAGTCGCTCTCTTGTGGAGCTAATTGGAACTGGCGATACTAATAGTAATTAGCCATGTATATTTATGATTTAGGTATAAGAGCTCGTCTTTTGTCGGCATCTTATCATTCCAGGGTGGATATTAAGCGTTTGTAAGGCGTTTATTTGTCATTTCCGTTTCTGCAAATATTGTCAAAATAGATGATTGTTGGAAGTCGATTTTTTATGCATCCCGAAGCCAGTCCCGAGGGCGATCCTAGTTAGATCATAATTAAAACGACTGACGCTCTTCCGATGCGGTAATAATCGTGGAATAGGAATGACGCTAGAACATACATATATCGTAAAACTCTATAGCTATAGGTACTTATCAAACCTACTCACAACATTTCATGAGCATCGGTTGAGAACTACGGTCTCTAGGCGAGAACAGCCGGACATCCTAACATCATACCTACGAAATAATGTCGGGCCGAAATAGACAGCCAACGGTTGTTTGCTTATTTGTTTAGTATTGTATGGGACCGATCGTAGTCTTTCGCGGCCGTTGAAGTTTGCCTGGCAGCGGCAGCGGCAGCGCGATCCTCGTCAGCCGTCACTGCACCCTTGTCAGCAGGATTAAACGTGTCGCGACACAGCCTCACCTGCCCGTGCCCGCCCGGCGCCCGTCAGTTCGCAACACCAGCTGACATAATTTGGGTCTATGAGAATTGAATGAAAATAAAAACCGGCCAAGAGCATGTCGGGCCACGCTCATTGTAGGGTTCCATAGTTGCCCATCCTACAGAATAGACGGGCTTAAAACAGCGGTTTTAAGCAAGAGGTTTAAATTACGTGAAAGATTTCAAGCTCTATAAAAAGGTCGTAAACGCCAAAGTAACTGTAATTTCTTTATTACCTTCTGGAAGTTATCGATTATACGCGCCAGCTTGAGCGAAATGTTTTAATACAGCATGGCACTTAACTAATATGTGTAACGTTCGAAGTAGGTAGGTATACGGAGACCGCGCGGCACTTACATCATTTAATTTTTTTTTTTTAGATTTTTGCGATAACTCAAAAACCGCTCGACCGATTTTATTCAATGTAGTTTTCATTGAAAGTGCGTATAAGGCCTCATTTTTATGAATTTTCCCATAATTTTTTGACCCGTGGTTGAAAAGTTAGAGGGGGGGGCGCTATTTTTTTTATTTCATGAGCGAATATTTGCAAAACTGCTGACTTTATCAAATATAATGTTTGAAGACCCCTATTATTTATAAAAGACGTATTCAACAACACCCTACACACTAGTGTTGGAACGAAAAAAATAATCACCCCCACAATAGGTGTACGGGAGGTACCCGAAAAAAAGGTTTTTTTTTAGTTTTTATTTTACCGTTTTGTCGGCGTGATACCTACATACATTATACTCATACCAATTTTCAGCTTTCTAGTACTAATGTTCACGGAGCTAAGCCGCGAACGGACAGACAGACAGACAAACGGACAGACGGACATGACGAAACTATAAGGGTTCCTTGTTGACTACGAAACCCTAAAAATGTTTTATCAGAAAGATTAAGCAACAAGAACAAATACAATAAGACAGATAAGGATGTCCAACTTATGATTAAATATATTCGTGGTCCCCACACCAGGCAGCCTGTATACGGCAGTAGGTAGTCAACGCGTTTCTAGTTTTACGTAAGATGATTGTTTGTTTCTTGCTGATGATGCCGAAACATCATTGGTTAGCAAAATCACAAATTGTAGGTTACTAACTAAGTACACACCTACATATATAATAAGTAGGTAAGTACTGGTAAGTGGTGACTTAGTAAAAACAATAACGCTATTTTTCGTGGGGCCAATGTCAACTTAATCAAGAAACGTACATATGTTGCCTGGATTAAATTTGGATGGTATTAGCACAGAGGTATTGTATAGATATAGGCATAATATAATAATAATAATTACATATAATTTACATTCAATTTCTATTAAATGACATATATTCGTTCCTCCACTGTCTGATACAAGCTGAATAGAAATGTATCAACTAAGTATGTCGGTAGGTACCGAGTACGCCCTGCCCTGCATTTGTTTACGAGGTTTCGAAATAAGATGGAATTGCACCAAGCTTGATGTCTTCATTTAAATTCTAAAGTTTTCGTAATGTAACTAACATAGCGTGCTATCCGGAAAGACGTGCGGACGGGCGAGGCGGGGCAGGCGGGCGGCAACAGCTGTCGGCATCGTCTGGGCGTTCATTTATTCTGTCTTTTATTGTTCGTTAAAATCCCGCGGGCGGAGCCGCGGCGATGAGGACTTCGCAATTACTGTCCTTTGTATTAGGTACGTGATTTAACGCCGCTCTGCAATACCGTCTTCACCATAAGGGCACACGGGGTCCGTGCCCAGGGCCCCCATTCTCAGAGGGCCCCGAAGGACCGACAATTTCTCTCACACAATAAATGATAATACTTAGTAAAAAATGTTATTATAATTAGCTTTTTTTACTTTCCAAAAGGGCCCTTATTCTTGTGCGCCCAAGGGCCCCAGCCTAATAGTTTGAGACGGCCCTGGTCGCACTCCGAATGGTTGTCAATATAGAGGCCATTATCAGAGTATATTATTTATACGCGGATGAGCTCCAGCGCCTGCTGGAGCTCGTAAAGGCAACGGCAGTGAAACCGTAATGCACGCGACTTAGGCGATACTTAGTCAAATTGGATTAAACAATAAAAACCGCGACGGATGGCTGACGAACAGCTATATACTTGCTGTACCTAGGTTCGGATCTCGCCAGTTCAGAGCCCTGTTTTATTTTTCGATTGAGCATACTCTATGCTTTTAAAGTCTATGCTTTTTAACTTGAAACCGTTTTGCGGACTCTTTGCGACTCTCATGTCGTAAGAAGTTCATTTGACATAAATGTTTTGATATATTTACATCATTTCTAAGTATGTATTATAATTTTTAATAATGTTATGCAAATTAAAATCATTCGTTACCGTTATAGGAACAAAAAAAGTAATTTTGAGGATCCTCGATATCTCTTTGATACTTTTTATTTGCTGCGCATACTTCATTCTTAAAGCGAGGAAGCCGGACTCGTCGAACCAGAAGTTCATCGAGTTCGATGAAGATTACAAGGTGCAGTGCAGCCTAACGCCCGACGAGCTGATGTGGCGGCTCGGGCGGCGCCTCATGGAGGCGGACGTGGGCATGTTCAACGCCGCCAAGTTCACGCCGGACGAGCAGGGCGCGGCGCTGGTGGTGCAGGCGGGGCGGCGCCCGGCGCGCCTGCAGCGCCTGCTGGCCTCGCTGGCCGAGGTGCGCGACATCGGCGGCGCGCTGCTCGTCGTCTCCCACAGCTTTTACGACGAGGCGATTAACAACCTCGTTCGCAGCGTCGACTTCTGTCGAGTGCAGCAAATCTTCTACCCTTACTCCCTGCAACTGTTTCCGGACAGCTTTCCCGGGCCGGCCATCGACCGCTCGCGCCGCTACGCCACCGACGCCGAGCACAAGCAACACTGGTGGTGGACGGCGCACTTCCTCTTCGACCACTACCCTTGGATCGCTCCGAAATTTTCCGGCTTGGCGCTTTTTCTCCAGGAGGACGACTACGTCGCACCAGATCTGCTGCACGTGCTGCGGCACGCGCAGAGGGCGTTCGCGTATCATCCCGACGCGGAGGTAATCTCGCTGGGGACGCCGGCCTCGGGTGACTCGGACTACGGTCTGCTGACGCTCGCGCCGTGGGAGCCGCTGTTCGAGCGCGGACTGGCCTTCAATCAGACTCTGTGGCGAAAGCTACAAGCCGTCGCTTCAAATTTCTGCATGTACGATGATGCCAGTTGGAGCTATTCGCTGTTAAACGCTTTTGCAGCACTGCGGCGAGGACACGTAGAGATGGTGGCTAGCGAGGCGCCGCGCGTGCTGTCGACGCGTGAGCACACGAGCGGGCGCGAGGGTGCGGCGGCGGTACGTGCGTGGCTGACGAGCGCGGCGCTGTTCCCGGAGCGCATGCGCACGCGGTTCGTTGCGACACCGACCGGGCGCGTGGAGCGCGCGGAGCCGGCGCCGGCGGGCGCGGGCGGCTGGTCCGACCTGCGCGACCAGCTACTCTGTCTGGACCCTTTCCTCATGACCACCCACAACCCAGATAACGACACGACTTCGAATAACGATAATATTAAGCTGCCTGGCACGTAAACCTTAACAATAAACTTAAAAGTTTTTACAGTCCTTTATTACTTCTCTCTTAGTATTTGTTTATCCTTTGTGAACTGTATCGAGATAAAAAACATACACTACAATTAAATACTTAACATCAATAGGTACTTGTAACTCAACTGTATTACACGGTACAGGCCCATCTTCACTGCTTCAAGCTCAACCCCACGTGCCGTCAGGGTGGAATCGCGTGGCGCTACACAGCGCTACGTGGCGCCAAATTTGCATGCGCTGGCGCCACGCCAAGGCTTAACCGGCGCCAGATCATTTTTAACGCAGCTCGGGATAATCGGGTGCTCGCTGAGGAAATTTCGCAACAATGGCGCAGCGCGCAGCGGCTTAGCCGGGATTTAATTTTGAAATTGTTTTTAAAAAGCGCCTCGTGTTAAGCCTTGAAAGCGCAGGCTGAAAAGTCTTTTAGACGTTCGTATGCTAAACTAGCCGGTTAAGATAGAAAAACTTAGGAGATTTACGTCTTAGTCTTTATTTCGATATAAACGGTAAGTATACATTAGTTTCTAAAATTATATTGGTCTTACTGTGGTACACGTTGCCTGCTGCATCACGTCAGCTGTTTTCCTTTATCTTGATTTAAATGTGCGATACCTGACAGGTATCGCATATTTAAATCAAGTTTCAACAGTTTAAGTGCACAGGTAATACCTGTGCACTTAAACTTTTAAATTATATGATTTTAACCCATGCCAGTGTTTGAGTAGGACCGTTGTCTGGCTAGAAATTTATATGGAGGCCGTTTTTGTACAAATTCGCGCGAATACAAATGTAAAAATTGGGCAAGTGCGAGTCCGACTCGCGCATGAAGGGTTCCGTATCATAAAACAAGTTTGTTGTATGGGAGCCCCCCTTAAATATTTATTTTATTTTATTTTTAGTAATTGTTGTTATAGCGGCTATAGAAATACATCATCTGTGAAATTGTCAATTGCCTAATAGCTATCACCGTTCTTGAGATACAGCCTGGTGACAGACGGACGGACAGCGAAGTCTCAGTAATAGGATCCCGTTTTTACCCTTTGGGTACGGAACCCTAAAAATGATCTATACTGATCCATGTAAGTCTATCTGTAATAGTACTGGACTACTAGGGCGCATTTGAAGTACCTAATATCTTAACAATTTATATAATTCGTCTATGATTATTTTGTTGGTTAGTTCTTATATTTGTGTACAAATATTGGATTTCAAAGTGTCCGGCGCACGAGTCTCGCGGGGCATAATGTTGTACCTATTTGCGACCCTGTGTGGGGCCGGTCCCTTCCACAAAGCGCCCGGCGGCCACAGGGGGCCGGAAAGGTCCGATAATTCCATTTCAATATTTACTACGTGCGAAGTCGCCCAACCACTGCAGGTACATCGGGAATATTAAACAGGCTATTTCCCGCCTTCATTCTGCGGTAAGAGAATTCTCAGCTCCCTACATTATTACCAGTACTTTCTAGCTGTGAATTTTATCGGACGGATTTTGCATAAAATAGCCGTTTTGATTTTCGACAGCTTCATTTTAACATAATGATTCTGGCGTGTTTGCCAGTAACTGTGACGTAACTGTGTGTAACGTTACATACGATACGTTCATCAGGGACCGGAAAACCCCTCTTTAAACTTAAGCCTATTGATAAGGTAACCCTAACAATTTGGTAACCATAACATGAGGTAACCTTATCATTTGGTAACCCTATGTTAAGGTTACGCTATCTTCACAATTAACTACAACCTCAATAGAGTTAAGCCTGAAACCCTAACGCGATAGGGGTTTGTATCGGAGTTACTTCTAAACCCTATCACGTTAGGGTTTGGAACTTATATAGCTGTGCGGCGTTGGCAGGATGTTTAAGTTTTGCCGTGTTTTTAGATACGTTTCGTATTTAGCTATTCTGATACTTGTACCTTGCGAGAGGTCTTACGTAGAGGCGGTAAAATTGCACCAAAAGCGGTGAAAATATTTGCACTAATATCACTGAACACCGTACGTACACATAGTCTTATTCTGAGTTTATTCTGTGATATAGGTAAGTCACGTTTATGGAAAATGCCACGAGTATGAACCCGCGAACCATACGTGGAACTCTACTCCGAAAGACTATAACTAATTAATTAATATAAGGCCGGATGGTATGACCTTGGTGCCTTGGCAGAAAGGTAAGTGCCTTCTGTGGGACGCCACATGCGTCAGCACTTTTGCAGCTTCACACCTTGGTCATACCACCAGGTCAGCTGGCGCAGCAGCGGAAGTGGCGGCAAATAGGAAGCGTGAGAAATACCTACTCCGCTCTCACCAATTACCTGTTTGTCCCACTCGCGGTGGAAACTACCGGTGTTTGGAGCTCCGACGCACTAAAGTTCCTGAGGGAAGTGGGGCGTCGGTTACGAGAGAGAGGCCATGACACCCGTTCCGAGTCGTTCTTGGTGCAGAGGCTGTCCATCGCGGTCCAGCGTGGTAACGCGGCGAGCGTGTTGGGCACTTTTGCACCGGGAACGATTCGGGGCGGGCTTTTTGATTAGATAATATTTAGTTATTAGTTTTATTGTTTAATTTAATTTATTGTTATGTTTTATTCTGTTGTACCTATTAAATAAATATTTCCCCCATTAATTAAAATATATACCGACATAAAACAGGATTGTGTAGTGCTTTTTGTTGAAGTGAATTAAGTAGAAGCTGCAAAAAGTAATGCACACGGCATAAACATAGAAGCTAGCAGCGCACGGCATAGTTGTAGGGCTATAAAGCGCTTGTTCCGCCGGCTGAGTCGTCTAGTGACGGCGCATCCATCCTGCACTACATCACACAGGGTTGCATCATTCTTCTGGCCTGTGTTCGCACCTGTCAGAAAGGATAAGACTGCATATGTGGTGATATAAAGCAGTGATTCCGCCGTCCGCCAGCTGCCGTCTGTACCTGCATCACACATAACATACGGTTACATATTGGATATTGGGGACCGCTGTTAATGGAGACACGAACGCGACTGTTACGGACGACCCCGTTGCAAGAATATGAAGCGGCGTGCCCAATAAAAAAACGAGGGTTGGGGGCAGGAGGCAGCCCTAGGCGCTGCGCGGTCCGCTTCAGCCGCGCCATTAGTTTCGTTCGTTTTAGCCGCGCACCGCACCAGCGTCTCTCGATCGCAGCGGCACTAAAACATTGGCTGTTCGAATCCGCTGATAGAGTAATATGGTGAGTAATTGGTTGTTCGTATACTGGCTCAAAGATGGTCCACCATTTTGCAAAATATCGAAAACTGAACCGATAAAAAAGACATTTAGTTAATCATTGCACCTGCTAACAAAAGTTTACCAGAAAACAGCCGGACACCCGGACATACGAAATCATAATTTCTGTCCAAGCTGAAACGGCGATAATAAAGAATGATGTTAGGTGCACACTTACCCCATGCAATTATGTACCGTACCTACCTTACTTTCAAAATAAGTAGGATTGCTTACCAGACCATAAATAGTGAAATATGGATATACACTACTTATTCGTATTTGTAACGCAAAATACTGGCTCAAAGACAACTTAAGTTGTTAGGTAGAAAAGAAAGCATTTATTAAGTGCTCAGCTATAAATTGTGAGGTTTGCAAAAGGCCCCCGTGGGCGCCGGGCGAGAGTGGTTTCCGACTCACTGCGAGCGGGGTCGGGCGGCGTCGGGGTGGGGCGCGAGCGACGAGCGGTAGCGGAGGCGACGGCCAGAGGGAGACAAGAGATTGCGTGGCTGGTAATTGTAACGGGAACATGTGGGCACCGTGGTAGAGCGCCTTGTAGTTGTACTTACTAACTAAAGAAACCAAGACATTGTGTGAACAGCAAAAGAAGCCGTGTGGGCACCAAGGTGGAACACGTCGAGTTTGCTTTTGTTTCGGTATCAGTACGTTGGTGGGGCCGCCGGAGATGTGTTAAAGTGACGTTTTTGTTAGTGGCACTGTGAGCTAGAACTTGCGAGTTTGTTTCGAAAAGACTGTGTTAATATTTACTTTACATGTACCATATCTCCACCACTTTGAAAAATGTAAAAACTGAATCTACAAAAAACACTATATAAACTATATCCTTATCGAAGCTACTCATGAAAATGTATGAGAATCGATTGGGAAATAAAACCTCCGCACGAATACGTATATCCGGATACGTAAGAATTCTAAGCTAAGCGGGAAAGGAGACGCTTCGCTCACTCGGACAACAAGAATGTTTTATTGCAAAACTATGTACGTCGTGGTCAGACAAGAACATAAATTGAACCAACAGTTAACTGTTAGTTCTGTTACAGGCATGCAATAATTAATCGTACTTATAAATAGAATTTATGAATTATGTTATTTCAATTATCTATTAGTTAACATTGACGTGTAAAGAAAACTTGCTTTATTAATTAGCCAGTTGTCGATTGCGGTTACAAAAGTGCTATTCTTCTAAGAGATACTAATTTTTCTCAAACATGCAATGAAATATCGCCATAACGTTTGTCCTCCCTTACGGTCGGCCGTCTATACCTACTCAGCCGGCAAGCCCTTATTTCCCGGCGTCTGCAGTAATGTACTATTCTGTAGCTAAAATGTTATCTACAGCACTCAAAATAGTGCCTACTGGAAGATTTGGTTGATTTCTTACGAACGGTTACCTATCTGAAACACTAAAAACGTTAGTCCGAATTTCATTTCGACAAAAACTATTCGACAAATATCATTTTAACTTTTTTTCATTTGTCCGAAAATTCAATTCGATAATTTACGATTGGACATTAATTGTTTAGGATTTTTATTCACTCGACTAATGACATGTTTCCCTTAATCTCATTTGTCCGTAATATAAGTTTTCCGATGTAACGTTTCGGTTTATTAACTACTCGACTTTTTTTGTATGACTGATTTCATTTGACCGATGTAACGATTCAATTTATTAACTACTCGACTTTTTTTGTATGACTTTGATTTCATTTTTCCGATGTAACGATTCGGTTTATTAACTACTCGACTGTTCTCAAGTGGACTTTTGAATTTTTTTCATATTATTGTATCCGTTTTCAACAATTTGTCAAATTAACATAATGTATGTGTATAGTCGGCATTATAATTGACAATGATGCATATTTATACCTGGAAAACTAGTCTGCAACAATTTACCCGCTTTAGTACTTTAATGAAGATAACCCTACCCGCCACATAAAACTTGTTATGGCGTATTAATAATCTAACAGCGAGTAGCATTCGCTCGGCTCGCGCGCTGTTGTGGTCACTGTTCTAACTTAACCTAACCCAACCAGGTCGGTTTTGGCGGTTTGTTGGCTGCTGCCGCAGCACGGTAGCTTCGCTCGCTCACCTCGCGCGCTGTTGTGGTCACAGTTCTAACCTAACCTAACCCAACCAGGTCGGTTTTGGCGGTTTGTCAGCTGCTGCCGCAGCACGGTAGCTTCGCTCGCTCGGCTCGTGCGCTGTTGTGGTCACAGTTCTAACCTAACCTAACCCAACCAGGTCGGTTTTGGCGGTTTGTCAGCTGCTGCCGCAGCACGGTAGCTTCGCTCGCTCGGCTCGTGCGCTGTTGTGGTCACAGTTCTAACCTAACCTAACCCAACCAGGTCGGTTTTGGCGGTTTGTCGGCTGCTGCCGCAGCACGGTAGCTTCGCTCGCTCGGCTCGTGCGCTGTTGTGGTCACAGTTCTAACCTAACCTAACCCAACCAGGTCGGTTTTGGCGGTTTGTCGGCTGCTGCCGCAGCACGGTAGCTTCGCTCGCTCGGCTCGCGCGCTGTTGTGGTCACAGTTCTAACCTAACCCAACCAGGTCGGTTTTGGCGGTTTGTCGGCTGCTGCCGCAGCACGGTAGCTTCGCTCGCTCACCTCGCGCGCTGTTGTGGTCACAGTTCTAACCTAACCCAACCAGGTCGGTTTTGGCGGTTTGTCGGCTGCTGCCGCAGCACGGTAGCTTCGCTCGCTCAGCTCGCGGGCTGTTGTAGTCACAGTTCTAACCTAACCTAACCCAACCAGGTCGGTTTTGGCGGTTTGTCGGCTGCTGCCGCAGCACGGTAGCTTCGCTCGCTCGGCTCGTGTGCTGTTGTGGTCACAGTTCTAACCTAACCTAACCCAACCAGGTCGTTTTTGGCGGTTCGTCGGCTGCTACCGCAGCACGCGGTAGCTTCGCTCGCTCGGCTCGCGCGCTGTTGTGGTCACAGTTCTAACCTAACCTAACCCAACCAGGTCGGTTTTGGCGGTTTGTCGGCTACTGCCGCAGCAAGGTAGCTTCGCTCGTTCAGCTCGCGGGCTGTTGTTGTGGTCGCAGTTCTTATGTAATGCCGAAAATATAATTGGGTAAATGAAAAATTGGGTATTAAACAAAAGACGTCTCAATTCAGATGGCAAGTGAATGGGGCGGGAAAAGTTAAAAGGTGAACTGAAAATTTGGCTAAATGAAAAAATGGGTATTAAACAAAAAACGTCTCAATTCAGATGGCAAGTGAATGGGGCGGGAAAAGTTAAAAGGAGAACCGAAAATTTGTTCAAATGTATGCAGTGCCAAAAGTATCATAGGGTAAATGAAAAATGGGCTACGAAAAAAAATACGTAACAACTCATAGGGCACCATAGGGCAAGTGAATGTGACGGGAAAAGTTTTTCGGACAAACGATACTTCTACTAAATGTAAAATGGTGAAAAGAAAAATGTACGAATCCTGTCATCGGACAAACGATAATAATTCGAATAGTTTTCGGGCAAATGAAATTCGGTCAATGGTTTTTAGTGTTTGAGATAGGTTACCCTTACGAACCAACAATCTAACTTCCAGTATAGTTAGGTATAGTCATTTATTTATTTATTTAAACTTTATTGCACAAAATACATAAGTAAAAGTACAAATGGCGGACTTAATGCCATGAGGCATTCTCTACCAGTCAACCACAAGGTCAAACAGAGACATTATAGGTGCGGGAAGGGTGTACAACAATACGTGTATACACACGATGCAAATGTCGAAACAAAATAACACTAGTTACGTTGATTAATACATATTTATGGGAATACATATATATATATATATATATATATATATATACTAGCTTTTGCCCGCGGCTTCGCTCGCACAGGGTCTAGAAACGTTATCTTTTATATTTTAATACCTAACTTTGCACCTAATTTATATGGGGCGCTATACATACCAGGTGCAAACTTAACTTAACCACTTAGGGATGGAAAGTGTTTGTACGGAACCCTCGGTGCGCGAGTCCAACTCGCACTTGGGCGGTTTTTGGGTAGTAGATTTATATATTTCTAGATCACGTCTTGGTAATACATGGGGCAATTCATTTTCCGATGAACCGAACAAAATCATAGTCATAAGTTTAATCACCTTAAGAGGCCTTATTCCTTTTTAAATGCTGATTGTTTTAGAAATTTTTCTCTATGATCAAACATATTTCTTAACATAAATATTTAACTTAAATATTATTGATATGAAACCTACAGTTTGAGTTTTTCAGTGATAATTTTTGTTTCAAAAACTACTCGAAATTGACAAAATTCACGCAGAAAACTGGTTTAATCAACTTACTTTCGACTGCACGCAATGAAAGCATGAAATATTACCATGTTACTTTTATTTTATGGAAATAAAATAAGAAATCAAATCAGCGTAATTGACTATGTGTTTTATTGATGAGAATATTTTTCAGTAGCTGACAGTTAGTATAAAAAGGTAAAGACCAACCAATCACAGTTATGTTGGCAGTACTGTATTAATCTAGATAATAATAATCTTGCCAACATCATAAAATAATCTAACACTCCTCCTCGATTGTAGATGTGATGCTCAAACTTTGCAAAAACATTTACAATCGCATTACAAACAAATTATACAAAAGAACATAGAATTAAATTAGTGACATTCGCTAAAGCAATAAATAACATTAAATTAAATAAGTATCATTCGCTAATGCAATCAATCAAGTAACATTATGTCAAATAAAATTCGCTCATGCACATTATTTGTACTGACTCCTCCTTAATTATCAAACTAATATTCATTTAAGAATACTCAATATTAATATTACTAGTATACACATAACAGATCTCTATTATGAGTAAACTTATCTAATGACAATATTTTAGTAAAAATGTCAGCTGCATTGTTATAAGAGTCGACATGGTATAGAGTGATTATCTTTTTTCTGATCAAATCTTTAACAAAGTGATATTTAATATCGATGTGTTTTGCACGTTTGCTATTTTCATAACTGTTGGACATTGATATAGCTCCCATATTGTCTACATAAATTTCAGGTGTTAAACACTCACCAAAATCCTTGGCTAACCCTTTGATATTAATGACTTCGCTGCACGCTGTAGCTAGTGCGACATATTCAGCCTCCGCTGTAGAAAGTGCCACGCAGCTTTGTTTTCTAGAGAACCATCCGATAACATTACCATAATACATGATGACACATCCACTCATGCTTTTTCTATCAGTCTTTTGCCCTGCCCAATCGGCATCTGAATAGGCATTAATAGTGCAGTTATCATTCTGCCTTTTGTAGTTTAGTCCATACTCCTTCGTTTGCTTTATGTATCTGATTATTCTTTTCGCTTGTTTCCAACATTGGATATTAGGCTTGTCCAAAAATTGACTTAGATATGAGACCGCATAACTTATGTCTGGTCTTGTGACGGTTGCCAAAAACATTAAACTTCCAATTATTTCTCTATACGGTACGTCTATTTTATCATTAGTTGCTTTTATTTGTAAATCCTTTTCCATTGGCGTTTTTACTCCATTGCAGTCAGTCATATTAAACTTCTGTAACATTTTTTCAATTTGTTTGCTTTGATTTATTTTCATTCCTTCTTCATTTCTGGTAATTTCCATACCTAGAAATTTATTGATTTTTCCCAAATCTTTTGCATTAAATTCTTTATGTAGCATCTCTGTTACTTTATTTATCGCTTCGACTTCCCCTGTTAGTAGAATGTCGTCTACAAACACTAAAAACCAAACTTTACTATTGTAGTATAAGCAAAAATCATGTTGAGACCGCTTTAATCCGACGGTCTTTGTTAAGAAATCATTAAGCCTTTCATTCCAGCACTTGGGGCTTTCTTTCAATCCATATAGACTTCTTTTTAATTTTAATACTTTGTTCTTCTCAACCTTCACTCCTTTCGGTACTTTAATATAAACTTCATTTTCTAAAAATCCATTTAAAAAGGCTGTGGGAATATCAAATTGACTTATTTCATAATCATTTCTTACTGCATGTGCTAAAAACATTCTAATTGTATTCATCCTCGCTACCGGTGAATAATTATTCCCAAAATAACTTTCTTTCTGCTGAAAACCTTTTGCTACTAATCTAGCCTTCTTTAAACCATTGTCTTTAGTTTTAAATACCCATTTCGTATCAATTGCCTTTTTGCCTTTAGCATCAACTACTTCCCAAGTTTCCAACTTTTCTAATGAATTTATTTCTTTCGCAATTGCTTCTTCCCATTCTTTGTCTTTAATAGCTTCTTCATAATGTATCGGGTCTTCCGAAGATATTAAACAGTATGCCATATATATTTCATAATCATTTAAGTGTTTTGGCTTATTGATTTGTCTTCCTGCTCTGGTATTCATGGTAACATCATTTGGAAAATTTAGATAAGCGTCCATTTCTTCTTCTGCTTCATCATAGCTGGTATCATTTTCTTCAATTTCTTCTTCATTTTGTCTACTTTCTTTATTTTCAGTGTCTTTTTCAGTTACAATCTTGTAATTTTCTTACTCATGTACTATTTTATTTTCTTCGTATATTTCAATTTCTTCTTCTTCATCATTATGAACATAAGGTCTAAATCTTTTTGCATTTTCGTCTTTCTCTTCATTTTTAAATACGATTTCATTTTCATTAAACTTTACATCTGTTGATATTACGATTCTATTTTCTTTGGGATCAAAAAGTCTGTATCCCGAACCACAATATCCGACCATTATCAATTTCTTAGCTCTTGGCTCTAATTTCCTTGGTTTAGGCAATGTTACAGCCCATGCTTGGCTGCCGAAGACTCTTAGCTTCGTCAAATTGTTGTTGCCATACCATAACATTGATGGTGTTTTTCCATTTAATGCTGTAGTTGGACTTCTATTTATCTCATACGCAGATGTCATCACTGCTTCGCTCCACAGTTCTTTTGGTAATTTTGTTTCAATCAATTTTGTCCGTACTTTATTTATTAATGTGCGATTCATTCGTTCTGAAGTTCCGTTTTGCTGTGGCGTATATGGTGCTGTGTATTCAATTCGTATTCCCTTGTCCGTACAGTATCTTTTAAATTTGTTGGAACTGAATTCACCACCATTATCGAGTCTTAAGCTCTTTGTTTTAAATCCAAATTGGGTTTTAATATATCTTATAAAATTTATAATATTGCCCTCTGCTTCATCTTTCGTTTTCAGTAAACGGACTACCAGGTAGTGTGAGTAGTCGTCAATAAGTACTTGAAAGTATCGAAATCCATAAATACTTATAGGCTCTATGGGTCCGCAAATGTCTGAATGTATTAAATCTCCAATTTGTTTACTATTGCTTTTCTGGTAGTAGAAGCTTCTTCGTGTGCTCTTTCCCTCAATACATGTGTCGCAGATCTTGTCGGGTATAGGTAAATTTAATAGTTTTAAATCATTATAGTTTATATGGCCAAGTCTTTTGTGCCATAAGTCGCTGTTCTCGCTTGCCACATAAGCATTTTCAATGTTGACGTCAAGTTTTAATATGTACAAATTATTCAATTTGTTTCCTTTAATACAAACGTTGTCTTTTCTTATCAATACACCATCGTTGGTGAATGTGATGTTGAAACCTTTTTCTGTCAACTTGTTAATTGATAATAAGTTATGTCGTAATCCTTCTACCAATAATACTTCCATATCGATTTGTATTGTACGTGAGCTTTGATAATCGGCTGTCAAAATGCCTTTTCTTCTTGCTGTCAGAACCTGTCCATTGGCAATTTGTATCTTAATTGGTGTTGACAGTTCTGTTATATTTGTAATAAACTTCTCGCATTCCTCTTTTACCATGTGGTTCGTTGCGCCAGAATCGAGGATAAAATGGTCTTTATTTTCGATTGCAGCCATTGCAATGAATGATAACTTATCTTTTGAATGATGTGGGCTTTGACTTTGTCCTCTAAAAGTACCTCTGTTACTTCTACCTCTAAATGAACTTCTGCCTCTGTAAGAGTTTTGGCCTCGGTACATAGTTCGGCCTCTTTGTTGGTTAAAATTATTGTTGTAGTTACTAAAACAATCTGTGGCCTTGTGGCCTCTTTTACCACACTTAAAGCAGGCCATAAATGTTAATTCGGGCATTGTTTCTTTGCCACTATTCTTCAGTTCGGCATCTAATAGTCGGGATTTTACAAAATCTTCGCATAATTCTTTTTCTACACTCATAGTTTCAAGAGTTGTAATAACAGTTTCGTATGAATCAGGTAAAGTAAGTAATAAATGTGCTACCTTGTCACTTTCGTCCAGTTTGCAGCCCGCGGCTTCCATCTCACTTATGATCGAGTCAAATTTCAAGAAATGGTCTTGTAAATTACCCGTACATTTTAAAGATAACAGTTTCTTCTTTAGGTGTAATTTATTGAACACGCTTTTTCTTTCAAATATTTCTTCTAGCTTTTTAATCATTTGTTTACTCGTCTCTGCCTTTTTAATAATATCTAAGTATTTATCTGATACGTATTGTACGATCGTCGACTTCGCTTTCGCGTCTTTAAGCATAAAAATTGCATACTTATCTTTTTCAACAGGCGGATCATCCTTTAAAACATTTGAGACGTCTTTTTCGTTCAATAAAATCTGTATCCTAAATTTCCAATTCGAAAAATTTTGTTTCTCATCAAGTTGGGGCATTACCATGGAAGCCATTTTGTTCTAAATTTGCCGTTACAATTTGAAATTATTTTTATTACCTGAAAAAATCTTAAAATACCCGGACTAATTTACTATGCCATCTGGCTGACTAATTTTCCTTTTTATTTTCCATTTACAAGTCGCCCATAACCTTTTATTTTATGGAAATAAAATAAGAAATCAAATCAGCGTAATTGACTATGTGTTTTATTGATGAGAATATTTTTCAGTAGCTGACAGTTAGTATAAAAAGGTAAAGACCAACCAATCACAGTTATGTTGGCAGTACTGTATTAATCTAGATAATAATAATCTTGCCAACATCATAAAATAATCTAACAGTTACTACCTAGAACTCAGGGAAAAGTATTATTTACGATAACGAAGACACGGTATGACTTGCCAAATGCATAGTTATAGTTCAACTGAAAATACCTAAGTACGTTATAAAATTTGATTGCCTTGAGAGCATCGACGTTTGTTGTGGCATAGGTAAACAGCCGGATCTTTTTTTACGTTATAACTTAGAAGTTTGGTTTTTTAACGGATTTAAAGGATTTCAGCCCTGAGTACTTATATGGTTTTAATTTCCATTTTGTTCGATAGACGAACAGACAACTAAGTGATCCTTTGAGGGTTGCGTTTTTCCTTTTGAGGTACGGAACCCTAACAATGCATTTTCTTACACGAAGTTTTGTCACTCAATCCTACGTTTTGCATATAAAGTTTATAACCTCTTCAGGAGATAACTTTCCAATTTTGAGTTTATACACGAAAATATTCCTTACAAGAACTTTCATCTTCCCCCTTTACTCAGACAATACTCGTACATTTCAAAAAATTCTGAAATTAGTATTTTGACACACGGAATATGATCAGACTTACGAAAACAATCTCATATTTTCTCATCCAAACTTTCGCCTCCCATTAGACCCATTTTGGAGATGAATTTCCAAAAGAAATCAAGTTTATTTTCTCAATCTTAGTGAATATTCTACAAAAAACATGAAAATGTTGTCATTTTCAATTTCACATGCTTAGGGGATGAATATTAAAAAAAGCATCTCTTACTTTTTAACTTCATTTATGGTGAAAAGTTGTTTGTAATGATTAACCTAATGCCCGAAATATTATCACTCTTACTCAAAAAATTCCAAGCCCTTTAAACAAACTGTCACCTCTCACCGTATCCCATTAGAGGTTGAATTTTCAAAAACACTGAAATCAATATTCTCAGTTTTTGATGAAGATTCTACCCGCAAAATAGTGCACCTCTTACTCAAAAAGGCTCGATACTCATACAAAGTTCCATTTCCATTTAACCCCTTTCGAAGATGAATTTCCAAAAATGCTGAAACTTATTTTCTTACTTTGTATAGAATAATCTATACACGTAATGTTACTCAAAGAACTTCGAGGTTTTCATTGAAACTAACCTCCTCTTTACCCCATGAGGGGTTAAATTTTCAAAAACGCTGAAATACATGTTCTTAGTTTTTGATGATCAGTGTACACACAAGATAATGCACCTCTTCCTAAAAAAGGTTTGATTTTCAAATAAAGTTTCACTGTCCATTTCACCCCTTTCGGGGATGAATTTCCAAAACTGCTAAAACTTGTCTTCTTACTTTGCATAGAAGAACCTATACACGAAATATCACTCCTACTCAAAGAATCCCAAGCTCTTCATACAAATTTTCACCTCCCACTTTACCCCATTAGGGGTTGAACTTTCAAAAACGCTGAAATCAATATTCAGTTTTTAATGAAGGGTCTACCCGCAAAATAGTGCACCTCTTTCTCAAAAAAGGCCCGATACTCATACAAAGTTCCATTTCCATTTAACCCCTTTCGAAGATGAATTTCCCAAAATGGTGAAATTTATTTTCTTACTTTGTATACAAGAATCTATACACGTAATGTTACTCAAAGAACTTCGAGGTTTTCATTGAAACTAACCTCCTCTTTACCCCATGAGGGGTTAAATTTTCAAAAACGCTGCAATACATGTTCTTAGTTTTTGATGATCAGTGTACACACAAGATAATGCACCTCTTCCTAAAAAAGGTTTGGATTTCAAATAAAGTTTCACTGTCCATTTCACCCCTTTCTGGGATGAATTTCCAAAAATGCTGAAACTTGTTTTCTTACTTTGCAAATAAGAACCTGTCCACGAAATATTACCACTCCTACTCAAAGAATCTCAAGCTCTTCATAGAAACTTTCACCTCCCTTTTTACCCCATTAGGGGTTGAATTTTCAAAAACACTGAAATACATGTTTTCAGTTTTTGATGATCAGTCTACACGCAAAAGAATGCACCCCTTACTCAAATAGACCACGTTTTTCTTACAAAGTTTCACTGTGCATTTAACCCCTTTGGGGGATGAATTTCCAAAAATGCTGAAACTTGTTTTCTTACTTTGTATAGAAAGAGCTGTACACGAAATAATACCACTCTTACTCAAAAAATTCCAAGTTCCTCATACAAACTTTCACCCCCTATTTATTTATTTATCGTATGGCGTAAAATTTACACTGCGTGCTTACTTATAATTAGTTATAATTTAAATTTACAATTTGCGAGGAAATTAACAGCTTCGCTTGTTAGGTCTTTAAGATCTTCCACCTGGCCTGCGAATCTAGTTAGTGGGCATTCCAAGACAATATGGCGTACAGTCTGCTCTGGGCATCCGCATTCGCAGCTTTCGTCCTCACCCCCTATTTAGCCCCTTTAAAGAATGAGTTTTCAAAAATCCTTAAATAAGTTTTCTTGTTTTTAGATCGAGAACCTATACACAAAGTTTTATTACTCTAACTCAAAAATTACGTAAGTTTCATACAAATTTTCAACCCCGATTTGACACCCTTAAGGGATGAGTTTCGAAAAATCCCTTCTTAGTGCTTGCTTGCATCGTATACTTGATCTATTCTAGAAATTTGAAGTTCCTAGGTTCAATATATATATATGTTAGCGCCTCTCCAACTACAATGAACTAACAATTTCTATTACTTTGATTTGTTTCTTAAAATCTTTAGTATAACTTTGTGGGTAGACCAATAATGATTTGCATGCCAATGTTCATTATAAATAAAATTAATATTAAAATAAATTATATTACATTTGTTAATAAATGCAATTAAACTAAGATTAATTGCTTGAGAATCAATGAATTTAGCTATTAAGTAAAATTAAATGTTCAATTGGTCATTTGACTCAAGAGTGCAGGTGCATCTTGTTGACAGTGCCTTATAAAAGGCTGCAACATCGTTAAGCCCGATTTCTTGGTCAGACACTCGAAGAAGAAGGTCGTTAAATACAGTTTGTCCATCACGTGATTGTTTCATTTAAAAATCACTACGGATCCCCCGTTAACATATATATATATATGAGTATGAATATGGATTATATATAGGGTACCTGCGGTTAAATGACTACGACGAGTCGACCGCGGCAGGACATTCCGAGCGAAGAGTAGACCGGTGCGCATTGCTTCCCAGTTTCCTACAGTTTACGAGTATTTTTTGTATCTGCAACAAACAGCTACTTAAGGTATAATGATGTTGTATTTGACTTAATTGAATGATTATTATCTATTTTTTTGGGTTCCGTAGTCAACTAGGAACCCTTATAGTTTCGCCATGTCCGTCTGTCCGTTTGTCCGTCTATCCGTCCGCGGCTTAGGTCCGTGATCATTAGTACTAGAAAGCTGAAATTTAGTATGAGTATGTGTATGTATCACGCCGACAAAACGGTAGAATAAAATCTAAAAAAAAATGTGTTTTTTGGGTACCTCTTGAACACCTAAAGTGGGGGTGATTTGTTTTTTTCGTTTCAATACTAATGAGGGGGGTGTCGTTGAATAGGTCTTTTGAAAATAATACGGGTCTCCAAACATTATTTTTTGATAAAGTCAGCAGTTTTGAGAATATTTGCTCCGAAAATAAAAAAAATAGCGTCCCCCCTCTAACTTTTCAACCACGGGTCAAAAAATTATGGGAAAAATCCTTAAAATGAGGCCTTATAAGTGCTTTCAATGAAAACTATATTGAACAAAATTAGTTGAGCCGTTTTTGAGTAATCGCAAAATTTCATAATTTTCTTTAAAAGGACGTAAGTTGACTTCCAGAAGGTAATAAGTGATTACAGTTACATTGGCGTTTACGACCTTTTTATAGAGCTTGAAATCTTAGTCGTAACGTAAATATAGTCTATTGTGAAGGATGAACAACTACGGAACCCTACACTGAGCGTGGCCCGACATGCTCTTGGCCGGTTTTTTTGTTCCTATTGACGATTCAAGATTCATGTAAATTAACGTAGGATAATTTATAATGTAATTTGTTATTATGAAATAAATAAATCTAAATTTATACGAAGTTCTCGATCGGGGTATATCCGCAGAAAACGTAGCGAAGATGTCTGGCTGGTGGCAATCTGCGGCCGGCGGGGAAACTAACACATTTTGTAACGAGACTAATCATTTATGAACAAAGTTGTAGGTACATTGCATCGGAACGGAAATTCAGATGCTTTTATACCTACACTTCAAAATAAGAATTTCACTCAATAAAAAATGTGAGAAGAGTAAGTATGCTATTTGGTTAGTTTGCCAAATAAAATTCTGCAATAAGTTAGTTGGGAAGTGACATTTGGCGAAATAAATTTAGGCGAAAACGCAGAATCCCGATTTTCGTATAAAAATCTAAGCACGTGTTTGCGTAGTGTCGTTTGCTTGCGACAAAAATAGATTTTTGGTATATCGTCGCCCATTTTAGAATTAATTTAAATTGATTAATTAACAAAATTAATTTAAATGTAAATTTAAGCTAAAAAAAATAAATTAAAATAATTAGATATGAAATGCTTGCTGTAACTACATTTGTAAGCATAGGGTGTATGTGTGTGTGTATACTTACATATATAAATATATGTTGTGTTTACAAATGTAGTTAATTACCTATAATTACCTATAGGTATAGAATACTTACCTAAGTAGTTTGTAAGCTGAAAACAGTAATGTAAAGAAAGGGAGCTTATTTCTGCCAACAAACTGTTTTACAGTTTGGCAGAAGTTGTGTAATGTGTAGGAGTACTGTTACTACGAATAAATGTTATTATTATTATTATTAGCAGCCTCGGCCGCCACGTCCGCATCCATCCGGCGAGCGACGCCGGAGCCGCCAGCGCGGACGGCCGGCCGTGCCCACCCCGCCCGCCCTGGCCCTGGGTAACACCGACGCGTGCCTCCACGGATTGGCGGCCTACCCGCTTTGACGGCTGCACGGGGATTTCGGACTGACGAGGGGCTGAGAGGAATTAGTGAAAGCTTGCGTAAATTTATCGGATCATAGGAATATTAAGGCATTTCAACGATGGCACTTTGATATAAAATTGTTTTCCGAATCGCCTTAGCTGAACTATAATTATTATCTTGTATGTCGCACCCGCTCCTGGGAAAATAGTGTCCATGACCTTTGGGAGGCGTGCGCGGAGCCGAAGTCAACGCGTAGAGGCCTTTTCGACAATTTAATGAAATATAAGGTGTACATCTGTGAAATATAAGGGGTGTAGGGGGTCATAACATCATAGTGCTCCAAAAACTGTCAACCTCACCTGCTCGTGGTGCACCCTGCTGTCTAACGAACGAGGCAATGACGACCGGATGATGGCGGTATACCCATCCGAACTCCCGAGCTCTAAACACCAGCCAGTGGCGGGCAGCAGCGTCGCTAGTGAAAAGAGAGCTCGGCACTGCGCTCGCCAATACGTTCTCGCCCAGCGCGGCGAGTATGGGCAAATCTCCCCTTATGAGTATTGTCATTTTACAACGGCCCTCAGTTCCCGGTGGCTCCGCTATTCCCGGCCATCGTGGTGACGGTCGTGGTCACGGCGGGGTGGAGGGTGCGAAGAATCCCCGGGAGGGTTACGGTCACCACAAACAACAACTACATTTAGCCACGTACAATGCTCGTTCGCTGAGGGAAGACGTCCATATTGCTGAACTCGAGTCAGAGTTAAGTCACATTAACTGGCATGTTTTGGGTTTATCTGAGGTTCGAAGACAGGGGGAGGACCTGATAACTCTAAATTCCGGTCACTTACTCTACTATCGGGAGGGCGATAGGATGTCACAAGGTGGGGTGGGTATTTTGATCAGCAAAGTCCTCTGTAACAACGTGATTGAAGTCAGCAGTGTGTCTACGCGGGTAGCATACCTCATTCTTAAACTCACGAAAAGGTATTCCCTGAAGGTAGTCCAGGTATACACTCCCACGTCGTCATACTCTGATGAAGAAGTCGAGGCTGTGTATGAAGATATAGCTACGGCCATTCACAAAACCACCAAGAGGCACTTCACTGTTGTTATGGGGGACTTTAACGCCAAAGTGGGAGTACAAGAACGAGGTGAATCGGTGATCGGTTCGCATGGTATTGGTGTCAGGAACCAAAGGGGTCAGATGCTGGTTAACTTCCTCGAATCCCAGAGGCTCTTTCTGATGAACTCGTTCTTTCAGAAAAAGTCTCAACGGAAGTGGACTTGGCGGAGCCCCGATGGGGTGACTAGAAACGAGATTGACTTTATCATGACGAATAGGAGGTATATATTCAAAGATGTCACAGTGATCAATAGGTTTAATACCGGCAGCGATCACAGACTTGTTCGTGGCACTCTGAATATAGACTTCTGTATCGAGAGAAATCGCCTGATAAAGTCTACGCTCCGGCCATCACTACACCATATTGTTGCGGGATCAGAGCAATTTCAACTGGAATTGCAAAACCGATTTAACCTGCTGGATGCTACCGAGGACGTTGATCAAAGTATCCACGAGTTCACGGATGCTTTACGAGTGGTGGGAGAAGCGTTCTGCCAAAGGAGTCGAGGGAGTAAGGGGTCCAAGATCTCAGCAGAGACAGCTGAATTAATGCGACAGAGACGAGAGATGCCGGCGGATTCTTCAGAATGTCACCTTCTTAATAAGCGTATAAAAAAGCAAATACGCTCTGACCTGCGTAAAAGCCATACTCGAGAAATCGAGGATGCAATCAAGCGAAACAAAGGCTCAAAGGTATTTGCTAAGCAATTGGGAAGGAGTCATCTGACGAAGCTGACGGCATCTGATGGTCGAGTTATGACATCCAAACAGGACCTACTCGTCGAAGCTGAGACCTTCTATCGACGCCTATACTCTTCTCACGCACCAAAACCCACAATATCCGCCGTAGAAGATAAACGTGCCAAATTAACCCGCCACTTTACGGACGAGCTACCGGACTTCGAAAATGTCGAAATTGAGAGGGCTCTCGTGCAGCTCAAGAACAATAAAGCCCCTGGAGACGACGGTATTACATCAGAGCTGCTAAAAGCTGGAGGACGCCCAGTCCTAGATCAGCTTCGAAAGCTGTTTAATACTGTACTCCAGAAAGGTACAACACCCGAGGCGTGGTCTAGAAGTGTGGTTATCCTGTTCTTCAAGAAAGGCGATAAAACGCTCTTGAAGAACTATCGACCGATATCACTTCTAAGCCACGTCTATAAGCTGTTCTCGAGAGTCATCTCAAATCGTCTCGCCCGAAGGCTCGACGACTTAAAACCTCCGGAACAGGCCGGGTTTCGAAAAGGCTACAGTACCGTGGACCACATTCACACCTTACGGCAGATTGTACAGAAGACCGAGGAGTACAATCGCCCTCTTTGCCTTGCGTTTGTGGACTACGAAAAAGCCTTCGACTCCATCGAAACTTGGGCCGTTCTTGAGTCGCTTCAGCGATGCCAAGTCGATTGGCGATACATCGAGGTGCTGAAATGCTTATATAGAGCCGCTACGATGACCGTCCAAATCCAGGATGTCCAGACGCGTCCAATCCCATTGCAACGCGGAGTGAGACAGGGAGACGTTATCTCTCCGAAACTGTTCACGAACGCTCTGGAGGACGTATTTAAAACACTGGACTGGAATGGACGGGGCATCAATATAAACGGTGAATATATTTCACACCTTCGATTCGCCGACGACATAGTCATTTTGGCTGAATCGCTGGAGGACTTGTCGGAGATGTTGCGGAGCCTAAATGTTTCTTCCAGACGGGTGGGTCTGGGAATGAATGTGGATAAAACTAAAGTTATGTTCAATTCATTCGTAGACCCAATACCGACCACCGTCGATAATGTTAGCATCGAAGTTGTTAAAGAGTACACGTACCTAGGCCAGATGGTCCAGCTAGGTAGAAACAACTTCGACAAGGAAGCTGACAGAAGAATCAGGTTGGGCTGGGCAGCATATGGGAAGTTGCGCCATATTTTTCAGTCATCATCACTGCCCCAGTGCCTTAAGTCCAAAGTCTTCGACCAGTGCGTCCTTCCGGTCCTTATTTATGGGGCCGAGACGTGGACACTAACAAAAGGCCTCGTCCACAAATTCCAAGTTGCTCAACGAGCTATGGAGAGGGCTATGCTCGGAGTTTCTCTGAAGGACAAAATCCGGAACCAGGAGATCCGACGGAGAACCAAAGTGACCGACATAGTCCTTAAGATATGCAAGTTGAAGTGGCAGTGGGCGGGGCATATTTGTCGTAGAGCCGATGGTCGATGGGGCAGACGAGTTCTAGAGTGGAGACCACGAACGACACGCCCTGTAGGACGGCCTCCCGCCAGGTGGACCGACGACCTAAAAAGAGTGGCGGGAAGCGGTTGGATGCGGAAAGCTGAGGACCGGGTATGGTGGCGCGAACTGGGGAAGGCCTATGTCCAGCAGTGGACGACTCCGGGCTGATGATGATGATGATGATGAAGGTGTACATCGAGCGGATGCTGTCTCTATCCGTCATGGGACGCTAGAGACAGCGCCCGCTAGTTGCAAGAACTATTGATGAATATATGGAATATAAATACAAATTGGGCTATGGATTGAGACTATCGGGCGTCTACCAGGAAAAGTATCTCATAGCATATACCAGCGGGCGATGGGATCGTCACATCCCTCTACGCCTTTACTATTATTATTATAATGCTTGTCGTGCTGTCCATCGCATCGGAGAAAAGGAAGCTAAGTAAGTCATTGTCTGTGTGCTAACTTAATCCTTATAAATATGATTATGTGTATCTACGTATGAAAATAATAAAACTAATGAACTCTATATTGTGAATGAAATGACTTCCAGATTAATAAAAAAAACCACAACAATTCGAGATTTTAGAGGCGTCAAGTTTGATTCTAGTTGTTTTCTTTCTTTTTTATCTTGACTTAAAATTTTAAATGTATCTATCTTAAAAAATGGTGCTCACTTATGTAGGTACCGAATTGGAGAATCAACCTTTTATTTATTAAATTACAACATTGATACGAGATGACTAAATAACATACCCAGTTTTACAAGTAATTTATTTTGTTATCATTTACCTAAAGTATTTAATTCGAAAATATGTGAAAGGCAATGTGTGAATACGAGTAAGTAGTGTAGTGCTGTGAATTTGTCTGATGCGATGTTTAGAGCTGTCTATCAGACATAAGGTATGTTATAGGGTGATATTTAAATCTATAACCAAGTATTTTAGCAAAACTGGCAGCAAGCGACATAAAAATATCAGGCTGTGACTCGGTTAACTGTAGTGAGTCGCTGTGTAGTGTATGTAGTTTGGTTGGTTACAGAAAAGTAGCTCGCTTTTTTTCACAAGGTTACGTACATAAATTATATCGTTAAATATTGTAATTTTTCATTAATTAATGTGGGGATATTATGAAATGATACGAGACACAAAATGTAGACTTTAAACTAATTTATTAAAATAAATCACGAGCAATGCACAACCGACATGAGTTTCGTTTCTAACGCCATTTTTTCTCACCTTTTCTATCTCGCTCTCGCCCATCACCTCACTCCCTCACCGTCCTTGCGTTTCGTTCCTACATTCGGCCGTCCTGCTCTTACACTGTCCCCAGGCATGCTCTCATCTCATTCACACTATACAACTAATTCTTACAGCAAGCTTTAAACTTACAGGAGATAAGAGAATTACAATTATGCACATAATATCATAACAATACCTTTAAGAGGTCACTGCACTTAGGTACTTGATTATAAGTAATTAACATTTACATTAGTACAAACAAACATTTCCTTTTTACTTCTAGAGGTAGGGTACGTTACAGTGTTCACTATCAGGAAATAATTTATTTACTTTAAGAGTCAGTACCAGTGCCTAAACTTACATTTTTTTACATAATATTTACTTATATTTACTAAACTATGAACAAGAAATTATTACACCAGAATATGACCAACATATAAAACGGATCTTTTATGCTTATAACTATCAGATAACTGTAAGTAACTAAATCATCATCTTCACCATAGCAAGATAAGAACTGCTTATGTGATACAGTTAACACTTTATGAAACATTTATTTTTCTGCTACTTACAATACAACATACAATTCAGTATTTTAATAAAACAACAGCTGCATGGGGTTGTTATAATTACATTTTACATCATCAATTTGCAAGCTAACATGAAGTAAGTATGAAAGTTGCATTCCAACTACATAAAAAAAAGATTATTTTTTTTTCACACAAAACAATATGGACTCTAAATATCGTTCTTAATACGTTGTGAGGACAATGAATGGGGATGCTACCACGGATGTTAGAGGCATAATTATAACTTAGCATTCATCTCAATCATTCCTCATCTCGACATACGAGGGGCGTCTGAAAAGTTCTAAGCCTAAGGTATTTCGAGGTTATATGTGCGTTTATGATACTGGCCACTAGAAAGGCCATTTAAAAACAAATTATTAAAAAATAACATGTCACGTTTTTATTATTCTGTTTCGAGATATTCAACGGAAAAGTACATCATGTGTGAATTACCAACGAATATTACGAAAATTGAGCACCGTGCTGTAATTAAATTCCTTACAAAAAGTGACAAATCACCGCAGTGTATTTTTGAGGAAATGGCTATTATTTACGGTGATTCTGGGCCTTCTTATGCCACAGTCAAAAAGTGGAGTCGCTTATTTAAACTCGGACGGGAATCGATCGAAGACGACCCCCGCTCAGGGCGGCCAATATCGGTAGTGACCGAAGAAAACGTAGCAAAAGTCAAAAAGCTGGTATTAGAAGATAGAAGAATTAAGGTTTGGCAAATAGCTGAGGTCTTAGGTATTAGTAAAGAAAGAGTTGGAGAAATTTTACATGAACATTTGTACATGAGTAAAGTCAGTGCTCGTTGGGTACCGAAAATGCTAACGGCCTTCGATAAAGTACGTCGTGTGGAAACTTCTCGGGCGTTTTTAGAATTGTGCGAAGATGATTTAGATGAAGTTTGTTCCCGAATAGTAACTGTTGATGAAACATGGATCAGACAGTATCATCCGGAGTGTAAGTCTGAGTCGATGCAGTGGATTGAAAAGGGTGAAAGGCCGCCGAAGAAATTTAAAGTGCAAAAGTCGGCCTCTAAGTTAATGGCTACGGTATTTTGGGATTGTGATGGCATTCTTTTGATCGATTATTTAGAAAAAGGCTCTACGATAAACGGAACTTATTATGCAAATCTAATAAGACAGGTGCGACAAGCCATAGTTGAGAAAAGGCGGGGTAAACTAAGGAAAGGCATTTTGTTTTTGCAAGACAACGCACCCGTTCACACCGCTAATGTTGCGAGGCGTGCTCTGTAGGAAGTTGGTTTTGACGAAATTGACCACCCACCCTACAGCCCAGATCTAGCCCCAAGCGATTATTTTCTATTCAATAATTTGAAGAAAGAGTTGAGGGGAAAGCGATTTAGAAGTGACGAAGAGATGAAGGCGGCTGTACAGGAGCATTTTGAAGGGCAAAATGAAGATTATTTTTTTAATGGCCTAAAAGCACTGTATAAAAAATGTAAAAAATGCATTGATTTAGGAGGAGACTATATTGAAAAATAAACACGAGTTCATTTGTGTAAATTGTTTTTTTCTATCTTAGGCTTAGAACTTTTCAGACGCCCCTCGTAACAAGTGCTACTCACCTATACTTTCTTCGCTTTCACCATTTGGCCAATACTTCATGTGGTCTGCAGTGGTAGAGGTTCTGCTGGGGCCTTCTGCCTCTGGTGACATCTTCTCAACATCGTAGCGGTCGTGTCTCTTGACTTTGGTCACCCGGTAGGGACCATGGTACTTAGCCTTCAGTTTCAGGCCGGGGCCAAACTGAGTCCTCTTAATTGCAACTATGTCTCCAATGACATACTTGAAGCTTTCTTTTCTTCTTTTATCATAGTTTCTTTTATTCTCTTCTTGAACTTTGTGTATTTGTTCTTTTGCCTTTTGTCTCAAGTTTTCTCTCTCATTGTTGTATTGACTCATGGTCTCCTGTTCTAACAGTCTGACTATTTCCAAGTCTTCTTTATTTCTCATCTTTGTGCCGACCAAAAGTTGAAATGGCGAGGTTCCTATACTTCTTTGGTAGGTGTTGTTCAGCGCTCTCTGTACCCGGCTGACATGTCTATACCATACCGACTTGTCTTCTATGCACAGCTTTGTGAACATGGGGATCAGGACACGGTGAATCCGTTCCACCTGACCATTACCTCGTGGAACTCCTGTAGTGATCATCACTTGTCTTATATCTTCTTCTTGGCAGTACTTTTGAAATGCATCGCTTGTGAATGCCGTTCCTCGGTCTGTAATAATGCGTACAGGATTACCAAACACCTGCTGATGAATCTGAAGCTTATTTATTACCTCTGCTGTTGATGTTGACTTCGTCGGGAACAACCAAACAAATTTTGTGAAGGCATCTATTATTGTCAGTATATGATTATACATCTTGCGTGTCTCCGTCAGGGGTCCAATATGATCAAGATGTAAAGTATGTAGAGGGCTGCCTTCCTTCTCAATTGGGTGTAAGAATCCTTCTTGTTTACCCTCTTTTCTAGTTGCAAGCAAGCAAGGAATACAACTTACTATGAAATCTTCAATCTTCTTATCAATATTATTCATGTAGTAGTCTTTATTAATCAATTCTTTCATTTTAGTCTTAGAAAAATGGCCATTGCTATGTGCTCTCTGAATAATTTCTTTTTCAAAAGATCTAGGCACCACTAGTCTCTTTTCTTCACCTTTATACAATATCCCATTATCTAGCCAGTAGTCCTGGTAGCTCTTATCATTGAGCACGGCTTTGATGGCCTTGAGCCCGTCGTCGCGGTCTTGAGCTTGTCGCAGCTGCTCATGCAGACTACTCACCACTGCGCCCACGTAAGGGTTGCGACTTAAAGCATCAATGTGCCTCATTCGTGTTCCAGCTCTATGCTCCACTTCATAACTGTATTCATCAAGCAACAGCACCCATCTTGCAACCTTCGCAGTTAAATCCTTCTTCTTTAAGGTCATCTCAAAAGCTTTACAATCCGTCACTATCTTAAAGTGGATGCCAAATAGGTAATGTCTGAATTTCTTTACAGCTTCGACCACTGCCATGGCTTCCAATTCATAGCTACTTAACTTGCTTTGAGCCTCATTGGTTTTTCTACTCATGTAGTATACCGGATGTAAACCTGTGCCTGGATGTAGCTGTAATAATATTGCCGCTATGGCTCTGCTAGAAGCGTCTGTATGCAGCTCAGTCTTTAAATTTGGATCGAATATCTTTAATACAGGTCCACTTGCTAACTTCTCTTTCAATGTTTGGAATGCATATCGCTGCTCTTTGGTGAAAATGAAATCCACATCTTTTTTTAAAAGGTCTGTCAACGGCTTAGCTATTTCAGCAAAATTCTGTATATATTTTCTGAAATATGATGTAAGGCCAACAAAACTATGCAGTTGCTTCGTGGTCCTCGGCTCAGGATATCTCAATACTGCATCTGTCTTCTCAGGGCTTGGCCGCACTTCACCTGCTTTTATACTGTGTCCTAAATATTCTATTTCATGGCATACCAGCTTAGCCTTCTTCCAATTTATCTGCAGACCATATGATGAGGCTACATCAAGCACTCTCTTCAATCTCTCTACTGCTTGCCGTTCATCTTCAGCTGGAATCAAAATATCATCTATGAAAATGGTCATTATACCCTCCGCTATCAGCTCTCTGAAAACTATACTCACAAACCGCATAAATGTTTTAGGGCAGTTTGCCAACCCGAAAGGAGCTTTCATAAATTCCCATTGACCATGATGTGTCACAAAAGAAGTGTATCGAATGGACTCTTCACTAACCTTTAAATGAAAGAATCCATTTTTCAGGTCTAACACACTGAACACCATGGCATTTCTCAGTCGGTCTATCAGGTCTTCAATTACAGGGAGAGGGAATTCATCTTTTACTAACTTTCTATTCAATAAGCGGTAATCAACACAAACTCTCACTGAATTATCTTTCTTTTTTACTAGAACCAAAGGGCTAGAGTAATCGGAGTAGCTTACCCGAATAATCCCAGTTGCCAACCACTCTTCTACCTGTTGCTCTACTATCTGTTGCTCTTTCCAAGATATTCTTCTTGGGCGTTGAGAGACTGGTACATCATCCTTGAGAACAATTTTCAGCTGGATAGGCGCCTCCTGAGTTTGATTAGGTTTGTAAGTATTCACACACTTCAAAACCTCCATCTTCACCTGTTCATCTTTGATGTGACCTAAAACAAAATCACCATCCATCGCAAAACAGTTCACTCTATTCATCCATCCCCGTTCTAACAACGTAATATCCCCGCCATTCATTACCATCACAACGTCTTTAAGAAATTCCTGACCAATTATTACATCGTAAGGCATACAATTCGTAGGGACGATATGGAACAAAACATCGTTATACATCGTTTTATCTATTATAATACTCGTTGTAAATTGACCTAATGATTTCACTTTCACTAGACCTAATCCCGAAAACGCAATGTTGTCGTCACTTTTGGTTAGTCCAATTGCGTCGTAAAAGTCGACAGACATGAGATTTATTTCGCTTCCAGAATCAATTAGTGAATACGCTTTTTCTCCACAGATCATGACGTCCTTCGTAGGTTTGTTATTACTCGATGATAAGCTCGATCGATCGATCCGCATGCTTTGTTTTTCTTCGGACCCATCTGTCAATGTCAAGCTGTCACCATTGACATTTCCATCCGCCGCCATCTTGATTTCAGTGATGCCAGAGTACGGAGATTTTTTCGCCGCCGAAGTCAAACCGCTTGAACCCGCAGCTGTCATGGATGACTGACCGGAACCGGATTTCTTTGTACAATGCTGTCCAATATGGCCGTATTCATTGCAGCGAAAGCACTTTATGCCCTTAGTGCATGCCGCAGCCACGTGATCTTCATCTCCACACTTATAGCACCGCCGCCGCCCGAATGAATGACTTTTCTTCGTATATTTTTCTGTCTTCTGTAGTGGTCTTTCTTCTTTTTTAGTCATCATGTTTGCCTTCATCTTCTCGTATACGACTAACCTCTCTTTTAGAGTTGAGAAATTTGAGACCCCGTAAAGCATGGCTTTATTCGGTTCATAGTCTACAATGCCGTCGATTATGTATTGGATCGAGACATAATCAGGGAACCTCGCACGCTTGCCCAACTCCTTCATGCTAAGCATATATTGGTAGAATGATTCGTCTTTCCTCTTCTTTCTTTTGGACATAATCTCGTGCATTTCTTTGCTGTTGACAAAATCAGGGAACTCCTTTTGTAATGCAGCTTTGAGCTCCTCGTACGTCTTGTAAGTTTTTTCAGTTTGAAGCCATAACGCCGCTGTGCCGGTCAAAGACCTCCGAGCTATGATGAGTTTTTGTGAAGCCGTCCACTGAAATATCTCTGCGTTATCTTCGATATCTTTCGCCCATTTCGCTGAAGAATAAGTTGGGTCGTCACCACTAAATTTGACGATTCCCTCCAACATCGAAATCGCGTCGACGTGCGCCGCCATGGCGCCACTCGCGCCCGCATCGTTTTCATTCTCATTAGCCATCTTTAACAAAATACACCGTTTCCACGTAAAACACCGTTCGTCGTAATCGTCGTAATCGTCGTAGTCTTCGTTAATTTTTGCATCGCCGTCTCTCCGCCTTCATCTAGTATGTGCTCCCGCCGCACCGTTATAACATAACCTCTCAGCACACGTCGTTTCACCGTTATTGTCCGAACTTCCACTTTTAGTGTCCCACACCGAATTCACTTTATCCCGGACGAGCCCCCATTTGTGGGGATATTATGAAATGATACGAGACACAAAATGTAGACTTTAAACTAATTTATTAAAATAAATCACGAGCAATGCACAACCGACATGAGTTTCGTTTCTAACGCCATTTTTTCTCACCTTTTCTATCTCGCTCTCGCCCATCACCTCACTCCCTCACCGTCCTTGCGTTTCGTTCCTACATTAATTTATAATTGGACACAAATTATACATTTATTCATTATTTGTACACAAATTAAGGTTATCCACGCAAAAATACCAATTTTAAACGAGGAGCGAGGAGTGATAATTGTGAAAGCGATTTGAGTAACTAAATACCCGTTTACCAGGTGGGTCCAACACAAACACGTGGTGCTTGAGCCGTGCCGCGTAGGGCTTGCAATATCGGATGGTTTTCCAATTCCGGAATTGACTTCGAGATTGGCACTCAATTCCGGAATTCCGGAACTGGTTCCGGAATTGACTAAACATACAAAAATACAAAAAACGAGTATTTTTTTTTACTATTGAAGGCGGAAATCGATGTACTATTGATGATTAGAGGCTTTCTATATGTCAAGAGATTTTCACCCTAAATAGTCTATGAAATGTCTGGATATCTTATCTTACATGATAAGCATTTTTCAAAGTACATATTCTTAGGACGGCAGGACCAATAATATATTTAGACGGTTGTTTTGCGTCATTCTCCATCGGTGTAAAGGTACAATTCATTTAATACACAAATGCCTCATATTTATGTCTGTTTCTTTGTTCTCATTCCTACAGTGATGTTCGCACAAACGCTCCAGTATCTTACTTAGTGTACACATCAAAAATGTCGTAATCTAAAGCTTGCTTAGCAATGTCTTAGTCCATATCGTGGTGATCTGCACAGTACCACACAAGTTGCTTGTTATCAGTCATCCCACTGTCAAAAATACGTATTTTGAGCTTCCGTGGAGTCAACGGGAATCTAAAAAGACCTCCTCATTTAATGAATTCTTAGATCAAAGTTTTTCCTTCAGTTGTTTTGATTCAGTTTTTCAGCTCTCTTATTCTGTCTTTGGTTGAAAGATTTATTGACCTGATTGTATAATTACTCGAGATCTCCTATGACATTGTGTCATGTATAACTTTTTTATTATATATACCTTGATATTTCATACCCCGCTGATCACTATCTTAAGTTTTTACCGAGCACATAATTATCTTGAAAATGTTGTTACTCCCGATTCCTTACATTCCTATCATTAACAACAATGCCCTTGGATTTCCATCACGAGGCCACAATCATAAATAAAGACATATCTCTAAAATGCTTAGTGGAGCCTTAATTCAATGAGAGATTTTGAAATATCTATGTAGTGGGTACATAAATAGTGGCAAGATCTTAGACAGATGTGAATTAAAACCGTTGAATTTGGCTCATTCCTGGTGAATAATCTGCAATTTAGTGTTTTACCGAAATAACCAGTATAACATTTCGACTATAAATGGTTCTCACTGCTAACTGTAACAAATGCTAATTAGCATTATAGCATTAATGCTATATTTACAAATAGTGAACTTCATGCCAAATTAAATTCTCTACCCGTCCACCATAGCATAGAAGCCAAAAGTCAAAACAGAGATACTTCAAGTACTTACCCACTTGTAGAGTAGAATTTTAACCGTTCTGAGAGCGTTAAAGATACATGTGAATACATATAATATTTAAGCTTAAGCAAACTTACCATCCGTAAAACATCTCATATTACTGTCTAGGAACTACATTAAATAATGTCGTTTCAATTCCGGAATTTTCGATATTGAGCGTCCTCAATTCCGGAATTGTAATATTGGAAAAAACCTCCGAGATTCCGGAATTTCAAGATTCCGGAATTCCGGGATGCAAGCCCTAGGCCCGCGGCGCCCGCCCGCCCCGCCTCGGCGCTAACGACCCCTGCAGCCTGTTGTTTGTTTGTGTGTTCGCGTGCGCCGCTGTAACAAGCTAGCCGTGATTTGCACTGCAAATATCGCACAACTTACGTTGTATTTCCGCAAACCGTGACCCAGTTTCCAATAGCAGCACAGAACTCAAAAGTCGCATGAGATTCTGTTGTGCAGCATTTCGTGCCTTTTTTGATTGTGATTGAAAGCGCTGCATCGTGCTAGGGTATCTTTTGCTGCTAAATAACGTATATGCCCAGTAGTCAGATGGATGGGACAGGATGTCTTGTGACTTTTTTCGCCTGTTAAAAAAGCACAATAAGTGCATAGAATGGAGGCCCCTGACCCGCAAAGTGCGTTGGAGGATAATTTTCATTAAACGCCTTAATGATATATATGTACATAAGTTTTAAACAGGTAATATCCGTTTACCTTAAAATTATATATGTACTTAGGACTCTGTGACCGGCCGACCTCGCGAGTTTGTCTCGAAATGGCTGCAATTTGAAATTTTTCGAAAAACTGTTTTTAAAGACGAACCTATTTACTCACAAAATTTCATGAGAATCAGTTGAGAAATTCCACCTCTAGCCAAGAACAGCCGGAAAGCGTCTGGACACCAAACATCCTAACATCCATACCTCCTAACATCTGGATGTAGGTAGGGGGAAGTCCCCTAACGCCGCTCGAAATATCTCGGCAACTAGCAACGCGAGTGAATCTAGGACAAGTGCCGAGTTGCCGTTGCCGAGCTTCCAGTTGCCGAGCTTCCAGTTGCCGAGATAGTTCGAGTGTCCGGCGTTAGGTGCCGTCCGGCGTTAGGGGACTTCCCCCTACGAAATAATTTTGGGCAAAGCTGAAACGGCGACGCTTCGCTCGCTCTGTCAATAATAAATGCCGCGTTGTTGCTGCAGATGCTCACCTCGTGGTAATCTAGGTGGAAAACAGACACATTTGGGTCAAGGTGCATTTGATTAATTGTCGGTTAAAGATTTATGGTCGCCCTCGCACAATGCGAGCCGATGTTGACCCACTTCTGACCGATCTCAATTTTCACAAACGTATTTAAAGCGGTTTACAATCACGTGAAACTGTGAGGAACGGCCCAACATCATTTTATTCGTTACTTAACTAAACCAGTTTAGAGGTGTTAGTCAGATAGGATGTGCAGCGGGATATGCGATGGAGCACCACGAAAGATGATGGATTGGTAATGTCGTAAATAAAATGATTACTTTGCTCAACCAATCATGTAGTTTAATTACACACAATTAAATGTACATATTGGCAGTGTCCTGAGACCGATAAGGTCGGATTAATTTACACTCACATGGTTAAAATATAAAATATAATTATTAAATTACTAGGCGACGTTCTATCGAGCCATAGCGAACAAAAAGACAAAGAGAGGAAGCGGATACAGATTAGCTAAAGGAATCTGTGTGTTGCCTGTTTAAATAAATGCATACAGTAAATGTAAAGGGTATGCTACACTATGTTCAACACTCCTCCTTACACTTTACATACGATAAGAGACTATACGCTTGGCTCATATAGAACACTTATCATTAACATGCTGCAAGCTTAGGTCTAGTAAAAACACATAGACATAAAAGTGATAAGACATGCAGCTAACACTTATACAAATAAAACAGGAATGAATTTAAATTATCACAACTAGAGCCAACTATTCAGAGGTTTAACATTAAGTCCCTGCATAAATTTACAATGTTTTTCAGAACATAAAGGTTTTGTTAGAACATCTGCTACCATTCTGTCAGTCTGCAAGTACCTTACATTTAACTGTCCTTTTTGAATTAGATCTTTAATAAAATGATATCTTAGGTCTATATGTTTTGTTCTTTTGTGGGAGTGCTCTTTAACTAACAATAACTTTTGAGCACTTTGGCTATCATTATAAATAACAGTATCAAAAGTTTTATCGATAATTTCCGACAAGAAATTTCGTACAAAACATATGTCTTTACAACAATCTCCAAGAGCTACATATTCAGACTCACAACTCGAAAGTGAAGTACATTGTTGTTTTCTTGACTCCCAGTTAATTACATTAGTGCCTAATTTTATCACAAAGCCAGAATAGGACTTGCGGTCTGATAAATCATTAGCCCAATCTGCGTCAGCGTATGCAGTAAGATCAAAAGTATTGCTCTTTATGAAGCAAAGGCCATAATTTATTGTACCTTTTAAATAACGCAGCACACGGTTCGCCATGCGCCAATGATTTTCATCAAAACATGTGTTAAATATACTTAATTGGCTACATGCAAAAGATATCATGTCTGGTCTAGTACAGACAAATAAATACATTAAACTTCCCAACAATTGTCTGTACTGATAGACATCATCATCTAAACATGTCTTATTAGATTTCTGTAATTTACAATTAACTGGTAAAGGTGTAGAAACAGTTTTACAATCTGACATATTATATTTGACCAATAAACGTCTTATGTACTCAGATTGATCTAAGGTTGTGATACCATTCTGTCTACAAACATTCATTCCTAAACAATTATTTAATTTACCCAAATAACGGATTTCAAAATTATTTTGTAAAAGTTGTAACTAAAACATTATTAATACAATTATTGTGGAATATATAAAAATCATCAACATACAATGCAATAATAATATATTCAGTCTTTGTTTTCTTGGTATAAATACATGATTCACATTTGCTTTGCGTAAAATTATTTTGTGCTAAAAAAATTATGTACCTATTTTTATATTCCACATTCGGCTTGCTTGCTTAAGGCCGTATAAGCTCTTCTTAAGCAAACAAACTTTATAACAGTTTTTAAAGTCAGAAGGCTGCTCCATATAGATCTTTTCATTAAGTTCGCCATTTAAAAATGCAGTTGTTACATCGATGTGGTCTATTTCTAGTTTTAATTCTGTAGCAATAGAAAATAGAATTCTCAATGTGCTATACCTCACAACAGGTGCAAAAGTGTCCGTGTAATCAATCCCTTCTACTTGACTGAAGCCACGGGCAACCAACCTTGCTTTAAATTTAGCAGGCTTACCTGATGTGTCAAACTTTTTCTTGTAAACCCATTTACATTTGACGATGTTTTCATCTGCAGGCCTGTCTACCAGGATCTATACATTGTTTTTAATTAAAGATTCATACTCACTATCCATTGCCCTCTGCCACTCCTCTTTTTCAGAAGATTGCACGGCTTCGTGGTATGAATTAGGCTCATCTGGCGAATAACCGTCCGCCAACATAGATAAATCATAGTCTTTGAGATGAACTGGCACATTACCTCGAGTTTAACGTACGGGACGTGAACGAGACGTGTCGGAAACAGCCGGCAGCGTCGGCTCACTCGGTGGAGATTCCGGCAGAGAAGACACGGCACCTCTAGGAACACCTACTTCATCACCGTCGTCATAACTATCAAGTGATGACTCCGGCAGAGAAGACACAGCGCCCTTCGGGACGCAGACTTCATCACCGGGACTGTCACTTGCACCTTCATCGCCCGTACAGTAGTGTTCAGACATCGGCGACCACGCCGGTGGCGTCGGTATCTCAGCGTCTGAAACATTATTTATAGAGGATGAGCACTCAGCTGATTTATCTATGTCATTATTTTGTATGACATCATTAACATTTAATTCATTGTTAAAATTAGAGTCATTATTAAAATTATTCATTGCATCAGAAGAATTATTTTCATTATCTGGCATTTGAATATTAAAATGGTCTTTGTCAATATAATAATTATAAAAATTGGCTGCACAAATATTTTTACAACTGTCATGTTTTCCTAAAAATTTGTCCTCATTAAAAATGACAGATCTAGACTGTATAACTCTATGAGGATTAGTGGGATCAATCAAACGGTATCCTTTAAAGGTTTCACCATAACCGACAAAAATAAGAGCCTTTGCCCTTGCGTCAAGTTTCTGACGTTTCTGACTAGGAAAATGTGCATAAGCAGTACACCCGAAGACACGTAAGTGGCTGATATCAATAGGAGATCCAGTCCACAAGCTCTCCGGAATTCCACCTGAAAGCGCTCTGGTAGGAGACCTGTTTTTAAGGTAAATGGCTGCCATAACAGCCTCTCCCCAGTAGCAATTGCACAGGCTGGACTCCTGCAGCATTGCCCTAGTTTTATCAAAAATTGTCTTAAAAGCCCTTTCCGCAGTACCATTCTGCCCAGCGTTGTAAGGGACAGTGGTTTGGTGTATAATACCATGATCTTTAAGATAATTGGCAAGTTTATTATTAGTAAACTCAAGGCCGTTGTCACTACGCAGATTAGAAATCGCCGAACAGGAAAAGCGCAGGAATCCAAAAGAGACCGCCTGGGACACATACGGTGCCCTGCTAAAAGAGTACCTAAAGAAAACCCCAAAACACATAAAAACACCAGATTCTCTCAACTCAGCCGTAAAGCTCCTGACAGAAGGCATCAACAAGGCCTACGAAAGGAGCTGTCCACTGAGGGAACCGAACAACAAAAACAAGACGACGTGGTGGAACAAAAAGCTGGAAAGGCTCCGTGTCTCCACGCGACGCATATTCAATCACTCTACCAAACCTAGCGAATGGGAAAGGTACAAAAGAGCGCTAACAGAATATAATAAAGAGATCAGAAAAGCCAAGAGAGCGTCTTGGAAAAGATTCTTTGAAGAGATTGCCCAAACCCATAAAGGAGCGAGAATTCACAAAATACTAGCCAAGACACCAACAAACTATCTCGGACTCTTGAAGAAACCAGATAATACCTTTACGACCACAGAAGAGGAGACGCTAGAACTCCTCAGGGACACACACTTCCCCGGATCGTAATCCACCAGCGATACACGACGATGCGCCCACAAGAGCTACCAATCTCACAGGGCACACAATACTGACTGGAACTTGGCTGCAAATATTTTCAGACCAAACCAAATTAAATGGGCCTTGGAAAAATTCAAACCATTTAAATCTGCGGGAGATGATGGAATATTCCCTGCCTTACTACAGGAAGGCCGCGATATCCTCCTCCCGCTTCTGGTAGAAATATTTAGGGCGAGCTTCGCCCTGACCGCGATACCAGAGCAATGGACTAAGGTCAAGGTACGCTTCATACCAAAAGCAGGGAAAAAGGACTATTCACAACCTAAATCCTTCAGACCGATCAGTCTAACCTCCTTCCTACTAAAGACTATGGAAAGGGTAATTGACCAACACGTACGAGCTAAATATCTGGTAACAAGGCCACTCAGTCCCTGCCAGCATGCCTACCAAAAGGGGAAATCCACAGAAACTGCCCTGCTAGATCTGGTCGACAAGGTGCAGAAAACCCTAGAGGATAAGCAAACAGCTCTATGCGCGTTCTTAGATGTAGAAGGGGCCTTCGACAACACACCCACAGATACCATCATTAAAGGTATGGAATAAAAAGGTGTAGACGGCACCACAAAAAGATGGGTTCGGAGTATGCTCTCGAACAGAACAGTAATACTAACCCTAAATGCCACCACGCATGAATTTCACACCAAAAGAGAGGAGATCTTTGCCATAAACAAATGCGCAGAGATAAACCTTGACAAGAACATAAGACACTGCCACATATACATCAACTCGGTCAGCCAAGCTGCTCTGTTGGCACTGGAATCACTAGAGGTTAAATCTAGACTAGTCCAACTATGCAAAAACAATTTAAATGCCCTAGGCGAAACCAACAAAGTCACTCTTAGATGGGTACCAGGTCACTCCGATATTGACGGAAATGAACGAGCAGATAAACTCGCGAGAGATGGCGCGGACAAGCCCCTTGTCGGCCCAGAACCGTTCTGTGGAATCACAAAACGCCAGGCTTATTCTCTGCTCAACGATTTACACAAATCTAAGGCGATCGAGATGTGGGTGGCTGTGAAAGGACAAAATCACTCGAAAACCCTTATAAAAGGCTTTGTTCAAAAGTTATCTTAAGAGCTACTACAGCTCAAAAGGTCAAAAGTCTGTGCGGTGACTAGAACTGACCGGTCACTGCAAGCTGAAAAAACACCTGTCCCTAATGGGTATGGAACAGGACGCAACGTGCAGGTTCTGCCAAGAGTCAGAGGAGACAGCTATGCATATCCTCTGCTCCTGTGGACCACTTATGCACAAAAGAAGTATCCACTTAGGGCAACACTTTGTGCCCCCAGAGGAGATACAACAACTCACGGCCCAAAGAATCTGGGAATTCCTGGACTCAACGGGCCTCAGCAGTGAGCTTTAAGACAGGGCTGCCACAATAGATCAATTTCGGTCGATGCGGCACACAAAAGGCCCAAGCGAAAATAATAATAAACCCCACGTTTTCCGGGTATAGTCGTCCGTGAAGGTCAAAAGGTAACGAGCTCCACCACAAGTTTCGACTTGCATTGGTCCAGCCACATCAGTATGAATGATTTCAAGAGGTTGGGTAGTGCGCTTCGTGCTCACAGCAGGAAATGGTGCTTTCACCATCTTGCCAGTCAGGCACGGCACACAGCTACCATTGATGGTATCTTCTTTCTGAAATAATAAATTCATGCATTTCTTCCCATCACCAAGAATTCTCATACCTGATTCAGATAGATGAGCTAGACGCCTGTGGATTAGGTCCATCGGAACAGTCGAAACAGTGTGAGCATTCACTGTCTCTTGCCTAGTCCGCAAGAGCTTGGAATGCTCCTCCTCAAGGATGTGTCGCACTTGAGCCTTATACTTATACAGACCGTTCTCCTTAGAAGCAGCTAAGACTTGGTTGCCAGTGACATTAACATTATCAAAGATTTTACATTGATCCCTATCAAACATAACAGTATAACCCTTATCAGTGACTTGACTTACAGACAAAAGATTGCTGGACAGGTCTGGCACATGGAGTACATTTACTAAGCTAATATTAGAGCATAAAGGGACCCTACCGGAACAATGACTATGTAATTTTTGTCCATTTGCTACAAAAATTGTAGAATGTTTACCTCTAGGTTCCTCAAGTAACTCCTTATTAGCTATCATGTGTTGAGACGCACCGGAGTCAACCACAAAGTCATGGCTGCTGCTACCGCTGCATACCATCGCTGATGCAATCATAGTGTGGTTCTCCTCAGTGTTCTTCAGCTCCTTCTTGCGCTTGAAGCAACGCTTAATAGTGTGTCCGCTCCTTTTGCGAAACTGGCAGAACATAGGTGACGTTTTCTTCCTTTTGTTTCCTAGGTAGGCCTTGACTCCGTCCTGATCACTCCCATTCCTTCGGTGTTCTTCTTGCAGTAATCTAGCACGCACGAGCTCCACCGTCAACTTGCTAGTGAGACAGGCGGTTTCCAGGCCAGATACCAAATTGTCATATTCTTGTGACAAACCGCTTAAAAGGATTTCAGCTACTTCGTCATCATCAATCTTCTTGCCTATATCGGAGAGCTGCTGAACAAGCCGCATGACAGCCTCAATATACTCGGACATGCCGCCGTATTGAATATATTCAATTTTATGTAGTTGACGTAGTAAGAGCACTTTTCTGTATAAGCCTTTCGATTCAAAGGCATCAGCAAGTTTCTTCCATGCATCTTTGGCCGATGTGGCATCTCTTACATACTGATACAAGGCAGGCTTTATCGACAAGCAAATCTTCGCCAAAGCGCGGCTGTCGTGGGTGGCGTCATTGTCCTCACCATCAATACAGTTCCATAAACCATCCAGTGTGAGTAGCATTTTCATTGCAAATTTCCAATTTGTGTAAGTCTGTAAGCCATCCAGCTTTTCAACGGGAATGTGCCCATTGTGATCATTGTGTGCCGACATTATTGTGGTATTGGTTGAGCAAGCAGGAAATAGAATTCAGCACCAGAGGAATGTCCCAAACTTCTAACCTCAAAAAAGTTCAATATATTTTTGACGTACCTTTCTTTGGTTTTATCCCAGTATCTTCGTGAATGCCTAACCTGTTAGTCAGATAGGATGTGCAGCGGGATATGCGATGGAGCACCACGAAAGATGATGGATTGGTAATGTCGTAAATAAAATGATTACTTTGCTCAACCAATCATGTAGTTTAATTACACACAATTAAATGTACATATTGGCAGTGTCCTGAGACCGATAAGGTCGGATTAATTTACACTCACATGGTTAAAATATAAAATATAATTATTAAATTACTAGGCGACGTTCTATCGAGCCATAGCGAACAAAAAGACAAAGAGAGGAAGCGGATACAGATTAGCTAAAGGAATCTGTGTGTTGCCTGTTTAAATAAATGCATACAGTAAATGTAAAGGGTATGCTACACTATGTTCAACAAGAGGTTTGATCAAATCCCGCATTTTTTTCAGTAAAATCATAAAATGACAATATAAAAGTTACAAATCCGACTTTGTCATTTCACTAAACTACTCTAGCGATTTGATCAAATCACTTTTTTAGTGAAATATTGCAATTTTGTCATCTGCCGTAAATCTTTCAAATCCTTAGATTATTTGACCATATCCCTGATTTCACCATTTCACTTCGACATACATGTATTTATAGTATTATAATTCTAGATTTGTATTGCCATAAATTTTCTATAATAACTTGATGCAGGATCGTCATTTGTTTTGTATGGGTGCGCAGCGCCATGCCAGCCTAGCACCATCTTATTCAACTTTCTACCGAGAGGCTACTATACATTTTGAATGTTCTATTTATTGTCATTGTAAGAGTTGCGCCCATTTTATGACTGATACTTGACCAGTGAGGCTTTAATCGCGTTTTTCTGCTGGACAAAATTCCTAAAATTTTATTCATCGTGGATCACAATTTAAAGCAATTGAGTAAAATTGAGAAATTGCAAACTGTTTTTCCCCGGCTCCACATGACACTATCCCGCAGTTGGCCGAACTATGAGTTTCCACAGAACAGTTCTTCATACTATAATATTCGCCCCACTCAGGGTCAACTTGGCGAGTAGTTTAGAGTAGAGCTCGGATTAGAAATGCAATACAATTAGCACTTAGGATTACAATGGAGGTAAACATTAGGCGATCTTATCACTAAAGAGCGATCTCTTCCAGACCACCTTTGGGACCAAATATATTTCCGTTCATACTTGTACGAATATTTTAATCGGTTGGTTAAATTATACCCGTCTAAATAAAAACTGTACGAAGAAGATTCACGCACTTGCCATTATATTAAAATTCGTTGTATTTGACGCAATAATGTTGTAATAATTAATTATGACTATTGCGTCCTTTGTTACCTTATTGAAAAATATAATATTCCTTTCAGCTGTGTTAACAACCATCATTGTTAATCAAGTTGGTTTTATTTTAGCGAATTATAAGTACGTTCTAGAATGATGTTACCGAGTAACTGACTACGTGACATACTTGTAGAGACACGATAATATACAATTTTACTCCGTGTTTCGTGGTGTGTTGCGCATTGAAAAAGTATGGAAAATTAATAAATTATATTTTTTTGTGATCTATAGACGTGGATAATACTGTATTTGATGACAGCTGAAATCACCTACTCTCTATGAAATGTCAAAAACGGTCTTTTAGCAGTCTTTTAGTATGAAATTTCTATGAAGATAACCGCCGTTTATGCTAAATATACGCCTATAGTTCACCTCAAAGAAGGTATCCCCATCCCTTATACCCTACCGAGCAAACACGCTGGTGCACTTTACAAAATGCTGATTCCAAAAAAAGTAGTGAAGTAACCTGTCAAAAGGTTTTGGATAGAAAGTACGTTTAATTTGCGCATTTTAAAAAGAGCAAATATTTTTATTAAACGAACACATAACTTCTTTATGGAGGCCAGGCTTTTTTATTTAATAAAGTTTTTTACATTCGTCAAAAATAAAAATTATGTACTACCTATTACTAACTGTAACTTGTTTTGTACGAACGCGACATGCTTCCAGATTAAGGACTTTAAAATATTATTTTACATGGTTTATTTCTACATGTACCGCAATAACAATAATATAGCATTATGTTTTGCATCTCACTCGAACGCAGAGAACAAAAGGCACGATATCATTCTCGGTAAACACACTGCCAGTGTCTGGCTCTCTGCCGCACAGAGCACGTGAAATTCAAGTACCAACTTACCTACCTCATGCGAGATAGGTAAGTTGGTACTTGACGATACCTACAGTCAAACTGTGAATACAGGTTTGTAGAAACTTTCTTATGTGTTAGTTTTTAAACCCTATACAATAACAATAATAAAAAAAATGGGCAAGTGCGAGTCTGACTGGCGCATGAAGGGTTCCGTACCATAATCTATAACAAGTTTGTTGTATGGGAGCCCTCCTTAAATATTTACTTTATTTTATTTTTAGTATTTGTTGTTATAGCGGCAATCGGCTATCACCGTTCTTGAGATACAGCCTGGTGACAGACGGACGGACAGACGGATGGACAGCGAAGTCTCAGTAATAGGGTCCCGTTTTTACTCTTTGGGTACGGAACCCTAAAAAGAACGGTTGGACGCTAATATCGGTCCTAGTTTTGTGGCAATCGTCAGTGTTCGAAGGCGGCAATCTGGAGTTTGTAACGGGCATGTTAACTTTACCTTGTCGTGTTTATTTAATGGAGCTGATGGGCTCGCAATTCAAAACATATTGACCAACTGTGCACACTAAAACATACCGGTTCACCTCCATGTCACGCAGGAAACGGTTTACTCGATGTAGACCGGGGAATTAAGATATTCGAACGTATGCTGCCAGCACCTAGATTCAATATCTTCTGATCACCTGCCTTGGCTTTTTTGTATTGAGATTGCTATGAAAGAAGAACAGATTTAAACCAGAAACATGCGACTTTTATATAAAAATGAAGATCTTGCGAAGCTATATGTTGAGTTACTTGAAAATAACATCGATCCAAATACGCACATTGAAACAAACGAAGACTGTGAGACATATATAGACAATCTAGAAAAAACTATAAATGATGCTTTAGACATAATTGCGCCGAAAAAGATTTACAGCACATGATAATTGCTCGTAATTTGGCAAAACTCAATGTAAAAAGAACAGTTGGACACTTATTAGTCAAAAGAAACTACAACATAGCAATGAAAAAATATTGCAAACCCCAATTAAAGAGTATAGGACAAAGATGTGAAGATCCAAAGATCTATGAAAAATCCGCCACAAGGCTCGCACATCTTGCATGTTGTAGCACTGAAAAGAAAACGATAGATAAACTCGTCGATGCAGTTATAGTTAAGGAATCTCCTATAGAACAGGCAGACGAAGGTAATGAACTTTATACTCCGTACCCGCCACTTGATGCAACAACCATGTTGAAAGTAAAAAAAAGCTATATATTGCTTTAAAAATAAAAAAGCTCTCGGCCCAGATCATATAAAAGCCGATGCTCTTAAACAAGCGGGTCCGGCGTTTTATTTTGGTTTAACTATAGTCATAAATTACGTTTTCGAAACTGGTTACTATCCCAAAAGATGGAAAGAAAGAAAGAAAGAAATAGTTATTTGTGCAACAAGAGAGCAAAGTTGATTTTTGTTACGAGTGCTGATTTTGAGTCCCGAGCAAGCGAAGGAGTCTACGTTTGAATCACGAGCGTAGCGAGTAATTCTGTTAGAATCCTGAGTGTAGCGAGGGACTCAACAGCACGAGATGCAAAAAACTTTGCTCTCGTGTAGCACACACAACTTTTCACCTCATCAGCGAAAACATATTCGACATTTTGTGCTTTTTCTTCCAACGTATGTTTATAGTCTTTGTTGCTGATTTCAATAATATTATTAATCAGAAAATAGATAAGTGTTGCTTTAATAAAAGGAATAACAATATAATTTAATTGAAATTATAATCAACCAACCAACACGGTTATTGTCATTATTTGATCAAATTGGAAGATTTAGCAGATACATGACTTATTTATTTATAAATAAATATTATATTACGAGATTTTGTTTATAAATTGATTAATATTTTTACTCGTAAAACACCAAACAAAATAAATGCAAAAGAAAATAACAATTACAATATGAACTCGATATTTTTTAATGTACGTTTCGAATATGAATATCTATGATAAATGGTGAAATTATAAACTATTATTATATTTACAATAAGTAATAACTTGAAAAATCTTATTTTATTTGAGCAATGATCTATTGTTTTATATAAAAGGCACAATAATTTTTATATTCGGTCGTTAAATAAAAATATAATAAAGAAAAAAAAATACGTTGCAATTAAAACTTTTTCGGGTGTTTTTAATGATTTTTTCTACTCCAGTACTTTTTTCTGTCATTTATATAGTTACTAACTCTAATATAAAGACATAAATTATGAAAGTCTGTAAAAGTCTATACTCTACTGCCCAAAAACACACTGCTAACCGATGTTATAATGTCGCCAAAAAAGCATCACTTAGTACCACAGATTACAAGATGAACAGCTGCATTCACACAATTTGCAAATTAAAAAAAAACTTATTGTACGAAGGCATTGCTGCCAAATTAAAAAAAAAGTTTTATCCAGTGCATGGATGTTTAGTATAGTGAACGTATACCTTTATGTATAAGTTTATTTTTTTGACAGATGTTTAGTATGGTGATCGTATACCTTTATGTATAAGTTAATATTTTTTTGACAGATGGATGTCAATAAAAAAAAGTTTATCAGAGACAATTTTTCTTTTTAATTTTGTTGATTCCGAGCGGGAACATGTAATTATTTTCTTTGTTGTTTATTTGCATTTTATTTATGAAATGTCGAGTCGTAGAAAAAGTATTGTATGCAACGTTGTATAAGTAGGTCAAAAAACGCTCGTGGCATCTTTCTTACGATGTTCGCTACGCTCACATCGTAACCCATGCCACTCGCGTTTTTTGCCCCCTCTTATACAACGGTTGCATAAAATACTATTTTTGGTGTAACGCGTATCCGAACTGTTCTCAATCGAGGTCGGATTCGAAAATCGAATTTCAAAACTTGATAAGTTTCTATCCCTCTTTTATATACATATGAAAGAAACAGAGTGCTTCGAGATGCAAATGAATAGAATTTATAATTAACCTTTGGCTGAAGAATGACAATTCGTCAGATATTGAAAAAATTAAAAAGCTACTTTCTACTCACGCTCGAAACAAAATCGCATTTTGTTCAAGCTGGTGAGGTGAAAATACATTTATTCAACCCAAAACAACGCACAGTTAAGTACATGAAAAGAAAACTAACATAAACAATCATTGTTGAATAGGACCCCACTTAATATGATACCACGGCAAGCCTGGCGCTGGTTTTCAGTGAGGACCTGCTTACAACTACTTAGATGCTAAAAATACACGAAAAAAATAGGAACACAACACAACGAAGTAAATAAAAAACAAATAAATAATAACAAAATAACAAATACTATTATAGACAATTCAATAGTAATACACTTACACAACAAAAACAAACACAAAACCAAACCGACAACATGAAATCCGATGTCCATCCAGACTCCTCAAGCATTCATTGGGGATGTAAAAACCCTACCTCCAATACCAGTATTGTACAGTATTATGAATTAATGAAGCTTCGACAATTTGAATTAAAGCATCCGATTGTATTTGATGCTCGAATTGGCGGAGGAAGGTTGTTCCAGTATTATGCGGCAGCGTAGCGAAAGCTGCCACGAAATGATGCTGATTGGTGTTGGGGATAAACAAGTTGCAGGAATATGAAAGGTCTCACCTGCGAAGACCTGGCAATTGAGGAAATATATTTTTCTACATAAGGCTGGGAAAAACTACAAGGAAGCCAAGTCGTATAGACCCATCACACTGCTTAACATTATGGGAAAAGTATGCGAGAGAATAATAATAATAGTACTCTATTGTGCACCACAAAGTAAAAATAAGAAAACAAAATAATGTGTTATGTATTACACATTATTTTGTTTTCTTATTTTTACTTTGTGGTGAACAATAGAGTACTATTATTATTATTATAACACTACCAGCATGGTTTCATGCGGCAAAGGGGCACAGGGACGCAGATACTACCAAAAGGCCATAGTATTGCCATGATATCGACAGATTTGAGCAAAGCATTTGACTCGATAAATCACAAAGGCATCACATCAAAATTAATAAAAAAAGACATTAACAATAACGCCATCAAAATTATTGAAAACCATTTGATGAATCGAAGAACTCGTGGGAGATTTCGGACATCATTGGAGACGAAGTGGATGTGCCGCACGGAGTGCCCATCTTGAGGCATCTCATATTTAATTTGTACGTATACGACATTCCAAAGACGCAAATATATGGGCAAATGCTGTTTCAATATGCAGATGATTTGTGCATACTAAACTCGGCTCTAAGCCCAGATCAAGCCACGCGACGTGCCACATGGGCTACTGAAGAAATAGCCGACTATTATCAACGTGGGCTTTAAAGCGTAACGTTGACAAAATGGAATGTATTATGTTCACAAAAAAAGAGCACGAAGTAATGCGAAATCCAAACGGTTACAAACCTACAGTGAAGTTAAAAGGAATAACTCTTGAGTATAAAAATTGTGTGCGATACCTAGGTGTTTTTGGGTAAGATATGTAGTGTGTCTACCAGGTGTTGTTGTCAATAAAACACTGCACTTACAGTTTCATCGATGTATTGTCCATATACAGGGTGTAACCGACAGCGTACCGAAAACGAAAACCGTAGTTTTAGACCATAATCACGAACTGAAAACGAGTGTTCATTTTCTCGGAAACTCAAAGATAAGTTTTTCCAAAATAAATTATAAAACTCGACGCGCAATGTATTGCGACCAATTCTCTCGGGTGCAGACGCACGGGGAGGGGAGCACGCGGCAAGCATAGACCGGTTCAGGCGCTCCCCACTCCACTAACGCGTCAGCGCAAAACATACCGTTACGCCAATGCGCATCGAATGACATGAATGAATGCAACCATAAAAACAACGCAAACACAGATCACAACAACTAGTGTACTACCTAACACCGATAAATTAAAACAGTCTAACAAGATTATTTTCATTCAAGCAAGTAAAGCAAATAAAATGTGCGGGTAGGTAAACATTACTCATGCGTCCGAACGCAGCGGCCTGCGTGAGCGCACTGGGATGGCGGATCAATGACCGGCCAGTACCGTTATCTGTCCCACTCCACGCGCCTGTGTTGTACCGTAAAGCTTACATAATACTGTTTGTGATGCATTGTGTGTTTTGCGGAAAATGCTATTTTCATGCGATTTTCATGAAAAATTGTTACCGCTAGAGTTCGATTAACGGAAAAATAAAGAAACATTAAAACTCGCGAGGAAAATTTGTGAATTTTCTCAAAGACATTTCCACGATTTTCCAGCCCAGAATAACGGTCTGAAGCCATGGTTTCAGTTTTCGGTACACCGTCGGTTGCACCCTGTATATATTTATAAGAATTATATTTGTGTATATAAGTACTATGTATTGTACATGTCTATTATATTTATATGTGTAAATGTAACTGACGACTAAGTAGGCCACATGTTCATATGGATAAGAGATTAAGCATGAATGAACACGTCAAAACTATCGTAAAAAAGCCAAATGTGTGACAGGAATGCTCGCCCCAATAATTGGATATTGTGGTCGATGGAACCATCTTCAAAGGTGTGTTCAAGTTCAAATATCTGGGATGTACGAAGACAGACAGCCCTTCAAAAAGAACTATATCATCCACGCTTCTCAGCAGAAACACCAAGATCAGAAATTTACGAGACCGTCTTATGAAGGTCACGTCTATTCTGATCTTGGTTGCTGAATAGAATAGAATAGAATCATCATTTCAGCCATAGGACGTCCACTGCTGGACACAGGCCTCCTCAATTGACTTCCACATGGGCCGGATAGAAGCGACCCGCATCCAGCGTGTCCCCGCAACCCTGACCAGATCATCCGACCACCTTGCGGGTGGCCGTCCTACGCTGCGCTTGCCGGTACGTGGTCTCCACTCGAGAACTTTTCTGCCCCAACGGCCATCGGTTCTTCGAGCTATGTGCCCTGCCCATTGCCACTTCAGTTTGCTAACCCTGTTTGCTATGTCGGTGACGTTAGTTCGTCTACGAATCTCATCATTCCTGATTCGATCACGTATTAGAGAGATCCCGAGCATAGCCCTTTCCATAGCTCGCTGAGTGACTCTGAGCTTCCTTAAGAGGCCCATAGTTAGAGACCACGTCTCGGCTCCGTAGGTCATCACCGGTAATACGCACTGGTTAAAGACTTTTGTCTTCAAGCACTGAGGTATCTTGGACGAGAAGACACTTCGCAGTTTCCCGAACGCTGCCCATCCGAGTTGAATCCGTCGATTGATCTCTTTCTCGAAGTTGGACCTGCCTAATTGGATCGTCTGACCAGATAGACGTATTCGTCGACAACTTCGAGGACCGAGTTCCCAACCAATACTGGGGTGGGTGCTACATGGACATTCGACATGATCTTCGTCTTGTCCATGTTCATCTTAAGGCCTACCTGTTGGGATACTCGGTTGAGATCATCCAGCATTATACCGAGATCCTCCAGCGTCTCCGCCATGACCACGATATCGTCAGCAAACCGAAGGTTATGTTGATGCCAAGTCCTTGTCATTCCAAGAGCTTGAAGGCGTCTTCCATTGTGTTGGTGAAGAGCTTCGGAGATATTACATCTCCTTGTCTCACACCTCTCTGCAATGGAATCGCCTCCGTACACTGGTCTTGTACTCGGACTGACATAGTGGCGTTGTTGTACACACTCCGGAGCACCTCGACATACCGATGGTCAATTCGGCATCGCTGGAGGGACTGTAGTACTGCCCATGTCTCGACGGAATCAAAGGCCTTCTCATAGTCCACAAACGCTAAGCAGAGTGGCAGATTATACTCTTCGGTTTTCTGTATAACTTGCCGCAGCGTGTGTATGTGGTCTATGGTACTGAAGCCTTTTCGAAACCCGGCTTGTTCGGGAGGCTGGAATTCATCGAACCTGCTTGAGAGACGATTCGTGATGACCCTAGAAAAGAGCTTGTAGACATGGCTCAGAAGCGAGATGTGTCTATAATTCTTGAGCAGTGTTTTATCACCTTTCTTAAAGAAAAGCACCACCACACTCCTGTTCCATGCCTCTGGCGTGATGCCCTCGAGCAATACGGAATTGAAGAGCTTCTGAAGGACCTTAAGTACCGGTGTTCCACCCGCTTTCAGAAGCTCTGAAGTGATTCCGTCATCACCCGGCGCCTTGTTATTCTTGAGCTGTTTTAGGGCCATTCTAATCTCGTACAGGCTGATGTCCGGGATATCTTCGGTATAGTGCCGGGTCAGCTTGGCTCTCGGGTCTTTGGCCAAGTTATCAATAGGTTTGGCAACTGAGGTATATAACTGCCCATAGAACCTTTCGATCTCCCTCAACACCTCTGGCTTCGTCGACGCTACACTGCCGCCTTCTGTCTTCAGCTTCGTTAACTGGCTTTGGCCCATAGACAGGTCCCTGGCAAACACTTTGGAGCCCGAGTTCCGCTCTATCGTTTCTTTAATATGGTTGGTATTAAAGGAACGGATATCGTGTCGCATGGACCTATGGATCTGTCTATTGAGCTGCCTGTATGTTTCAGCGTTATCAGAAGTCTGCAGCGTCATTAAGCGTCGTTCAGCCATGAGGTTGAGGGTATGATCGGATAGTTTTTGGGGTCTATCTTTGCGGCGGGGTCTGAAAAATTTCTTCCCCACCTCGTGGACAGTTTCTACCAACCTATTATTTACATCGTCCACGGCAACGCAATCATCCAGGCAAGCGAAGCGACTTGTTAACTCCAGCTGAAAGTCTTCGGGGTTTTGTATCTCGTAGTTGGTCGGAGCGTAGACTTCATTAGGCGAGACCTTTCTAGGCGGACATTAATATTCAATGTGCCTCTTACCATTCGGTGATCGCTACCGGTTTTCACCCTGTTGATCACTGAGACATCATTGAATATTTGCCTCTTTGTGGCCAGAATGAAGTCTATCTCATTTCTCGTGGAACCGTCGGGACCCATCCAGGTCCATTTTCTCTAAGGCGGCTTCTTGAAGAAGGAGTTCATCATGAAGAGTCCTTCCTTCTCCAGAAATTCGGCCAGCCTCTGGCCCCTTCGGTTCCGTTGCCCATATCCAAATTGCCCCACTCTCAGCTCGTTATCGCCTCTCATACCCAGCTTTGCGTTGAAGTCTCCCATAACAACAGTGAAGTGCGATTTGGAAGCATGTATGGCCCTACTGACGTCCTCATACATGGCCTCCACCTCCTCATCCGGGTGCGTCGAGGTCGGCGCGTATACTTGAATAACCTTCAACGAATATCTTTTAGATACTCTGAGTATCAGGTATGCAACCCTGTTCGACACACTCGAAATTGTCACTATGTTGTTAACGAGAGACTTGTGGACGATAAACCCGACACCACCCTGGGACTGCTGGTCGCCCTCCCGGTAGTACAGCAGGTTACCGGATTACAGGGCTATCGTGTCCTCTCCCTCTCTTCGGACTTCAGATAACCCCATGATATCCCAGCGCATCCCGCTGACCTCCTTTTCCAGCTCTGTGACCTTTTCGTCCGTCCTCAGCGTGCGCGTGTTGTAGGTTACCAGTGATAGCCTACGTCGGTTGTCCGTACTATCGTTAGCCGAGGTCGTCGTTTGACGGTGGAGCCCCACCCGGGGATTCTTAGCACCCCTAGCTTCAGTGCTCGGCCGACGCCCGTCTCCACCAGCTTTGCAACTGCAGCCGCCGGGTACTTGGGGCCGTGGTAAAGTTGTCATCTCATTTGAGGGGTTCGGACCATAACCCGCCACGCTGGTCCGGTGTGCGGGTTGGCGGGTCGCCAGAGCCTCGTCCGATGGTCAGCAGCGTGCACCACGAGCAGGTGAGGTTGGCTTGGGCCCCTGAGAGATGTAGGTTTGGGGCCCCTTACACACCGAATAGAATAGAATAGAATAGAATGTTTTTATTTGCCAGAACACGTATGGTACAAGATGACACAGGATATTTGAATATATTAATATTCAGTCGAAGTCACGACATGCAAATCATTCGGAAATTTAATTAATTTTTGAGCTCTAATGAGAGTTCTATGTTTAGAGTCTGGCTAACCAAATAATGTTGACAGATATTTCCTTGTGGTATCACCAATTGTCTATGCTTTAAACAATTTGAAGGTGGATCCTCTATAAATAATTTTGATACTTTATGTACTAGTTCTAATTATAGCATTCCGATCAAGTTGAAATTTGGCAGGTACGTATAGTAGGTACGTATGTAATTTTTTGGTGATATTTACGATCAATTAAAGTACATAACTAAAATTTAAATAAAACAATTTAAACGGATTATATCGCGTATTTTAATTATTTGAGTATTCTGACGTTTTGTCGGCTTTCCAGTTACCGTTGTCAAAGGTTGACTGAGAAAAACTCAATAAGATTATGGTACGGAACCCTTCATGCGCGAGTCGGACTCGCACTTGCCCAATTTTTTACTTTTGGTTTCATACGTATTTGTATGGTTGTGATGTGATAAGTGTCTCTTGTCAAGTTTGCGGTCGGATATGCCGATCGCGTATCGGTCTTTCCAGCCACCAAAGACGGTGCTTCGCAGACTGAAGACCACAAATCGTCTGTAATAGACTGAAGGGCCTATGATGATGATGATATGATAAGCAATATATATTTTCATTACTTATATATATAAATATAACTGTCTTCAACCTGGAACCGATTCCCTTCTAACCTGTGAACAGGAATTTAAACGGCATCTCTAATTTTTAACAAGCCATAAATTATATATTTTATGAATATTCCGTTCCCTTTTACAAATATGTGGCACTTAAAACTGCAAGAAGCTATAATAAGTAAAAATAAATGAAAAACTTTAGCCTGCCTTGGCAATATTTTTGGGATCAGCCAAAAAACATCACATTCTCAATTATACTTTGAGATATCACAATGTTACTTAGTGCAATCAGCGTCGATCTACTTTGTGGCTAGGTCTTCCTTTCATAAATTTGCCATTGACACGATATCGTCTATTATTTCCAATCATAAATAAAACATCACCACCAAGCAAACCCACTGAAAGATACAGCGTATTTCTGTGTAATGTATTTGTAATGACGTGCGTAATACCTACTTTAATTTTACAACTGTTATCAGCTTCGAACTCTGAACGAACCTGGGTTTAGCTAATACAACAGTAAACACATACGCTCATACTTAAGCACAAGTGGCACTCTGCTGTGTTCAGTTCGTAATTAGACACATCTAAAATAAACCAAAAATTGTGCTTAGTCACCAGAATGTGGCCTGTCTTCCTCCGCGCGGAGCAGGTGGGGCCGCTCTCCACGTTCCTGCAGAGCGTGCTGGCGCTGGCCGGGCTGGCGGGCCTCCCCGCGCCGCCGCACACACTCACAGGTAGGGCTGGGTCAATGTGCTACTAGATCCGTACACTTAGCCTTCTTAATAATCCATTTTTAACTTGCGCTTCACTCTTTTTTATTCGATTTGTGTCAGTGCATACTATGAGTAGCTACAAAGTAAAAATATACAAAAATAGTCAAAGATAAAAAATCTATCTCATTTAGAAATGTAGTAACAGAACCTCGAGCGAATCAATACAATAATGACGACATGTACCCTAGCGCCTAGTGCAGTCAGCATCAAAAGTAGCGGTCATTTTTAGTCTGCCGTAAAATTGACAGCTACATTTGATGCTTACTACCACTACTACCAGGCTATCAGTACCAGTTAGAATATGGTTGAATCAGTTTATACAATGTTAATTTGTGTCTGTGGCAGATGGCGCGGAGTTTGACTTCATAGTGGTGGGCGCGGGCACGGCGGGCGCCGTCGTCGCCAGCCGGCTGTCCGAGGCGCCGGCGCAGCGCGCGCTGCTCGTGGAGGCCGGCGGGGGCCGTCGTCGCCAGCCGGCTGTCCGAGGCGCCGGCGCAGCGCGTGCTGCTCGTGGAGGCCGGCGGGGGCCGTCGTCGCCAGCCGGCTGTCCGAGGCGCCGGCGCAGCGCGTGCTGCTCGTGGAGGCCGGCGGGGGCCGTCGTCGCCAGCCGGCTGTCCGAGGCGCCGGCGCAGCGCGCGCTGCTCGTGGAGGCCGGCGGGGGCCGTCGTCGCCAGCCGGCTGTCCGAGGCGCCGGCGCAGCGCGCGCTGCTCGTGGAGGCCGGCGGGGACCCGCCGCTGCAGTCCGTGGTAATGTAGTCTACATTTCGCTCGTAGATATTCGAAATCCATTATGATTAATTATGATTAAATTAACCCAAGAAATTATCATTAATACAAATATGTAAATACCAAAATAAAAATATACACATACAGGATATATGAAAAGATAAAGTCTAAATTTTGTTTTATCCGCAGATACCCGGTCTGTTTTCACTTGTAGCGGGTTCTACGTATGACTGGAATTATGAAGCGGATACCGGCCAAAATGCGTGCCGTGCTCAAAAGGGTAAGCTGAAAGTGGTGCGCGGCAAGATGCTGGGCGGCAGCAGCGGCGCCAACTACATGCACCACGTGCTGGGCCACCCCGCCGACTACGACGGCTGGGCCGCCGTCGCCGGCGCCGGTGGCTGGCGCTACGAAAACATGGCCGAGCTCATAAAGAAGATAGAATCTGTCAACGACGATGACATCCTGGACTCACAGTACGGATACTTACGCGGTACCAAAGGCAACATCAACATCACACGACAAATTCATAGAGAACAGACCCTCAAGTACTTTAAAGCGTTCCATGAGATGGGTTGCAGGATCTCCCATGATTACAACACGGGGCCGCCGTCGTTCTCCGAGGGCCAGTTCACGATTGGCGGCGGCCGGCGCAGCAGCACCGCCGCGGCCTACCTGGCGCCCGCAGCCGCGCGCCCCAACCTGCAAGTGCTCAAGCACACACAAGTCACCAGGGTCCTCTTTGAAGGCAACAGAGCTGTCGCTCTAGAAGCGCTCACCAAAAAGGGCAAAACTATAACCATAAAGGCCAAAGAAGAAATCATTCTATCGGCGGGCGCGATCAACACTCCTTTAATTTTGATGCAGTCGGGGATAGGCCCTCGTGACCATCTGCAAGAGTATAACATCCAAGTATTAATAGATCTACCTATCGGTTTCAATCTGCAAGACCACATATTCGTTCCGATTCTCCTCACTGGAGACAATTCTACGAACCACGACCCAACGACGGCAGAAGAGTTTCCGTTACCGACAATAATAGGGTTCGTATCATTGAATGAGACGGACTCGCGCGCTCCGCCAGACTACCAGGTGATGGCTTACCCGGCAGCGCGTGGGTCGAAGGGCCCGCTGCTGTTCTGCCACGGCTACGGCGTGCACGACCAGCTCTGCAACCGTGTCGATGACGCCGCCTCGCTCCAGGAAACATTAGTCGTCCACCTCGTGCTGCTGCGCCCCGAGTCGCGAGGCCGAGTGCGCCTGCGCGGCGCTGAATCACGAACTCCTAGCATTTACATGGGATACTACGACGTCGAGGAAGACTTGGAACGGCACGTGTCGTATGTTGTGGAAGATTTCCTGCGCATCCTGAATACGACGCATTTCAGGAGCGTGCAGTCGAGAGTTGTGGACTTGAAACTGGACGCGTGCGCGGCCGTCGAGTTCGGCGGGTCCGAGTACTGGCGCTGCTACCTGCGCTCACTGGCAACGACGGTATTCCACCCGGCGGGCACGGCGCCGCTGGGCGCGGTGCTGGACGCGCGGCTGCGCGTGCGCCGCACGGAACGGTTGCGCGTGGTGGACGCGGCTGCCATGCCATCCATCGCTCGCGCAAACATCAACGCACCTGTACTTCTGCTTGCGGAGTACGCTGCGGAACTTATCAAAGAAGATCATGGAATAACTTTTTAAGGGTTGTTGAGAAGTTGACGGCTTTGAATATGTTCAACAATTCGTTTTTACATTTGACATATCAAATATATATGATAAATATACGAAGTTAGTGCCTACACTAACGCATGCCAACATAGAGCACCCTAGAGTGTTTTTGTAAAGCTTAGGCCCGGAGGGCGAGCAGCTCTCGCCCGCCGTGACAAACCTCGGGAGCTGTGTGAAGCGGAACGGAGTACGGACGACCGTGCATTGTCACGCAAGGGCGGAAGGGCTGCTCTCCCCGCTAGCGCGGAGCTGAGTTGCAGTCCGTGACAAAACGTGGCTGTACAAAACCCTCCTCACAGTAATGAACACTAAAATATTTTGAAGGTAGTTGTTTTTAGAGGTTTTACTCTTCTCTAATCCTGGCCGACTCCAACTGACTCATGTCAGATATGATTTGTACTTGTTTTTATAGAATTGTAAAAAGCTCTTGTCACTTGTGTTTCTTCTGCTAATATATTTTATATTATTTATATAAAATGTGGTTTGTTTTAACCTTATAAGAGTTGTGTATTATTTACGACTTATCGCAATATTCGTCGGGGTTTAATAAGAAATGCAACGTTCGATGAAACGTTACTGCGATAAAACATTGTTCGATCTATATCTATAATCATGTTTCTGTGATTCGTAAATTCGATGAATCGTTACGCTACTTGACTTTGAGACAATAGAATAGAATATAATAGAAAGATGTTTATTTCCCTAGTTCATATGTTACAATATGTCCAGCAGGCCGATGGTTTATTCGGTCTGTGGGTGTATCAGCTACTTACAGTCTACTCATGTTTGTCTAAAAGATCTGTATAAGTGTCATGTAGTGTGTGCTGTATGTTTGTTAGTCTATGAGTATGTACAAAATAAATTTATATAAATTTAAAATGTTGCTCAATATTGTCTTATCCTAATTACAACTAATTCTTACAATCTATGGGGACGTCGAGCGGTTGTTCGCTTGCTGAGCAGCCGACTCCTGTCTTTTTTTCTAGTCTAGTATTAGTTAGGAGGGGGTTGTGCTGTCCGTATCCGATGTAGGCGTCACCAGGGGTGTCTAAACCCTCGATGTGCAATTCGCGGAATCGACGCAGCATGTCCTCGTTTAGATCTTGCGCACGGAGGTGCCATGGGTCCCAGTCTAGCATATCCCAGAGGACAGAAGTTTCTAGGCGTCTTGGGAATTGTCCGGTGGTCTTGAGGGCCATACGATATTGGCGTTCAATTTTTAGTAAGTTGCTCTTACTGTAACGTGAGAGTAGTTGTACTACGCCATAATCCAATATTGGAAGTAGGCAGGCCTGAATGACAGCAAGTTTTACCGTCAGGTCCATCTTGGCGTGCCAGCCTATGATGGGTGCTAACGCGCTGCGTGCTCGTCGCGCCTTTTGAACTACGTAGTCGGTCTGTTTACCCATGGTCATGGTCTTGTCAAGGTGTACTCCCAGATATTTGATACTGTGTTTATAATTGATAACCTCATTTTTTATACGAATGGTTCTTCGGTACTTTCTCTTGTTAGTGAACATGGCACACTCTGTTTTATCTACGTTACATTGTAGCCCCCAACGATGGTAGTAGTCTATAATAGTTTCGGCGGCCCAGCCTGCGCGCTGCGTGGCGGAGTTCGGGTCGGGAGATCTGTTGAGGATGCACAGGTCATGAGCGTATTGGGAGAGCTTTAGTCCGCGGATATGCCAAACCTAACCTAACCTACAGATTTCGGTTTTTGACCCATATTTCATTTTATCGCAGTTCTTCCAAACGGTATACTCGTATTTGCCAGAATTTCATCTGCCATTATGAATTGTGTACATACTTAATATACTTATGCAATAGTTCGCTCTTAAATTTTAATATACCTCCATGCAAGCAAGCATTTTGACGCTCCGCTCGCTTCGCTCGCTCCGCTATCCATGGTCATAAAACAAACCTAACCTAACCTACAGTTTTCGGTTTTTGACCCATATTCCATTTTATCGCAGTTCTTCCAAACGGTATACTCTTACTTGCCAGAATTTCATCTGCCATTATCAATTGTGAACATACGTACCTATGCAATAGTTCGCTGTTAAATTTTAATGTAGGTACCTCCATGCAAGCAAGCATTTTGACGCTCCGCTATCCATGGTCATAAAACAAACCTAACCTAACCTACAGTTTTCGGTTTTTGACCCATGTTCCATTTTAGGGGCATAGGGGTAGCAGTTATAACCTGTTTATTATATCATACGCTATTATATTATCTAACCATTATACTAAAAGAAAGTATATACTATGATCGATATACGTTATGTATGTTATATCAACTGAATTTAGAGTATATGAGTGTTATATAAAAAATCATTCTACAACATGAGTATTATGCCAATTGACCGTTATTCCTAATAAAAATATAGATTTTGATGTTATAGCAAAAGTTTATTATATCTTGTGAACGTTATTAATATGAAATTATATATTATGTGGTTATATCTCATGGGACGCACCCGTTTAAGAGGGTGATGGGTCGGTACGATTTGGCATCTCGGTGATTCTTGCCGGCTTTATGTAGAAAGATGCACTCACCTGTTTTCCATCTGTTAGGATTTGAGACAAATACGAAACGATTTACGATGAAATAAAAAGCAATGAATTGATAATTATGTGGTTAGTAAAACAAACCGGCCAAGAGCATGTCGGGCCACGCTCAGTGTAGGGTTCCGTAGTTGCTCATCCTTCACAATAGACTTACGTTACGAGAAAGATTTCAAGCTCTATAAAAAGGTCGTAAACGCCAAAGTAACTGTAGTTACTTATTACCTTCTGGAAGTCAACTTACGTCCTTTTAAGAAAATTATGAAATTTTGCGATAACTCAAAAACGGCTCCACCGATTTTGTTCAATATAGTTTTTATTGAAAGTACTTATAAGGCCTCATTTTCATGATTTTTTCCATACTTTTTTGACTCGTGGTTAAAAAAGAGGGGTGGGGGACGCTATTTTTTTTTTTTTCGGAGCGAATATTTACAAAACTGCTGACTTTCATCATCATCATCATCATCAGCCCGGAGTCGTCCACTGCTGGACATAGACCTTTCCCAGTTCGCGCCACCATACCCGGTCCTCAGCTTTTCGCATCCAACCGCTTCCCGCCACTCTTTTTAGGTCGTCGGTCCACCTGGCGGGAGGCCGTCCTACAGGGCTTAGCATTCGTGACTTTATCAAAACATTATGTTTGGAGACCCCTATTATTTTTAAAAGGGATATTATTAATGGCACAGTAAACAAATAATCGCCTATCAATTTATTTTCATGAATTATATACTTTTTACATCAAATTAATTATTGCACAGCAAATAAAATAAATGCCTAGCAAAAAAATTGTACTGCAGATTATTGAAAATACACATCAGCACGACATTACTTTTCATCTTTTTAAAGAACCCAGTAGGTTAGGTTAGGTTTGTTTCATAATTATTCTGAAAAATAAACAGTTTTTGAAAAAAATGGCTTTAGGACAAATGAAAATTTGGCGAAACGTTACAGATGGGAAGCAAAAATTAGTGTTTCAGATAGGTAACCATCTAACCCTGATCACCTTTCAGAGCAGATCCGACTCGGCCGGGTTAGGTTGGATTATTTTTTTTTTATCCCTAAAAAACGCTCCATAATGTGCGGTTGTCATTATTAGCTATGCTTTACTTTTAAATAAATAGATGCACGCACAACTATAAATTATAGTATATATTTAGTAACATTTTGATTGAAATATTTGCTGTGCAATCAGTAATTTTGATATAAATTTTAATTCTCTTTGGATAGAAAAAGGCTTTTTTTTATGTGCGTTTAAATACTACCCTTTTTAAAAGACCTATTTATTAACGACACCCCACACATTAGTGTTAAAACGAAAAAAAAAATCATACACCCACTTTAGGTGTTCGAGAGGTACCCGAAGGAAAGGAAGGAAGGGAGAGGATTTTTTTTTATTTTACCGTTTTGTCGGCGTGATATATACACAAATATACCTTCACTTGCCAGAATTTCATAAGCCCGAATTTCGTCTGCCATAATATTCAATAGTCTGGAACTTGTTTCTTATAATTATATTTCCCATAATCATTATTTACCATATTACATGCTATGCCAGAATCTTTGTTTCCCATAATATTAATTCCAATAATCACATTTTCCATAAATATTGTAATCCATAATTATCACATCATGCTATAATGTTGTATGTCATCCAAATGGAACATAGGTCGAAAACCGAAATCTGTAGGTTAGGTTAGGTTTGTTTTATGACCCCGTATAGCTGAGCGTCAAAACCAATCTAACTTATTTTAAGAAGAACTGCTACCAAATAGTACATGGATCTAAAACCGAAAACTATAGGTTAGGTTAGGTTCGTGTTGTGCCCCGTATAGCGGAGCGAGCGAAGCGAGCGGAGCGTCAGAATGTTAGCTTCAAGATACAAATCCTAACCTAATTTACAGTTTTAGAAGAACTACGATAAAAGGACGTACGACATTCGACCAGAACCGAAAACTTTAGGTTAGGTTTGTATTGTGACATAGTACATAGTATCTTTGTACATACGTGGTCACAATATATAGTCAAAATGCTTATTTACCCATTTACCATTTATTTATTTAAATTAGTTACACAGCATAACAGTAAATAAACCAAGGCACTGCGAATTATAAAATTACATTACAAAAAAAAAAACTTAAATCTAATTTGATTTAGGCGACGTAACAGCGTGGCTCCGTTGCGTCGTCTGATTTGGTGCGTCTCTTATACCAGAGCATAGGTTGAAAACAGAAATCTGTAGGTTAGGTTAGGTTTGATTTATGACCCCGCATAGCGGAGTGAGCGAAGCGAGCGGAGCGTCAAATTACAAACCCAATCTAATAACCTATAGCTTTAGCAGAACTGCTACAAAATAGTACATGGATCTAAAACTGAAAACCGAAAGGTTAGGTTAGGTTTGTCTTGTGACCCGTATAGCGGAGCGTCAGAATGTTTGCTGCAAAATACAAATCCTAACCTAATTTACAGTTTTAGAAGAACTACGATAAAAGGACGTACGACATTTAGTATGGCGTTTAAATATTCGATTAAACAATATTATGGCACTTAATACTATGGAAAACAATACTTATGGCATTCGTATCATTATGGCATATAATATTCTGGAATACAAGAGTATGTCAAATGACTTTTCTAGGAAACGAAACATTCGGGCAAATTAAATTCGGGTAAGTGAAATTCGAGTAAATCAATATAAATATATTATTGCATATAAATTTCGGTCAAACAATAGACAACCATATACACATACTCATACCAAATTTTAGCTTTCTAGTACTAATGATCACAGAAATAAGCCGCGAACGGACGGACGGACAGACGGACAGACGGTCATGGCGAAACTATAAGGATTCCTAGTTGACTACAGAACCCTAAAAAACGTTATGAAATTCGTGCTGTAGTTTTCGGTGACATAAAAATCGATGTAAGAAATTTCGATAGAATTATAGACATCCGTTCGATAGTGACGTGCGCAATTTAAATAATTATTTACGACCCCTGAATTGGCCACCTGCGTTTGACTAGTCTGTAGTATTTAAACATGCACTGTCGGATATTCAGTCAGTCCACTAAGAAACAGCTCCAAACTAAGTCATTTAATCTCATTAAGTAATTTTAAATTGAGAGCCTAAATGGTCGAGTACTTTAAGAAATTAAGTTGTTTTGATACTTAAGTGCAAGATGTGGCCTCTTTTCCTCCGCGCAGAGCAAGTGGGGCCGCTGAGCAAGTTCCTGCAGAGCGTGCTGGCGGTGACGGGGCTGGTCGGCCTGCACATTCCGAACGAGGACCACGTCACAGGTAAGTACCTCTACGACTAACCGACAGTCCCGTTAGGTGACACCACCCACACGCGCTAAATCTATGTTGGGCGGATTGGAAACTTGCGTCTTATTCTTGTCCGTTAGGTCACATACAGCCGAGGGCTAAAGTATTGATTCAAAGATTCAAAGATTCAAAGATTCAAAGATTTTTATTTGCTTCGAACACAGTAAAATGTGATATACATATTATACATAAAAGTCACACACACTTCACTTCTTCACTTCTGAACACTTCAGTCATTGTTTAATCTGAATCAAAATACTCATACATATGGGACAATGTCTCTTAAATTGTGAAGAATTGTAAAATCTAGATACTTATTTTATTTTGCTTTTGAGAAAATAAATAATAAGTCTATTGGCACTTACATATATGGACTGGAAGTAAGTATATGTAGTATTTTGCATACATATATCGATTATTGATTCAATGTAAGCAGAATCTAAGCCAGTGCTTAAATGAAACAGTGATAGGAAAATACACCATGATTCTATAATAAAACGGCACAAATTCCACGTGTTTGCTGCAAGCGAAAACCATCATAGCACAGCCCTAAATGTATATTAAGTACTTATTTTGTAGGAATTGAAGAGGAATCGATTTTACAACATAATAATATATCTTTGAACCAATCAAGCTAATAAAAAAGAAAGAATTGATTGTGTAATTCATATATTTTATTATTCGTGTGCCCATATGGCCGGAGCCCCGCTGCACTGCTGTGCACGCTACGCACGGACACGCTATACACGTCGCCCACGTGAGTCCATTGGTCTGGCTGCGTGTGTCAATATTTTCACAGCAACCAATGCACGCACACGTAAAACGTGTGGGCCACGTGGGTACATTGGTCAGCTGCGTATGTCCACATTCTCTACTACGGGCCACGCATATACGTACTGCTGTTTTCGCTGCACTAAAATGGAATTTTCATTATCATTATTAGATAGTTCTTCCGAAGACGACTACGAGAGTGAATGTGATGATTTACTATTAATAAATTTTAGATTGATAATCATATTAGATTCAGAAATGCCAATGGAGAATTTTATAAATTGTGGTCAACATTAAGTGAAGAAAAATTTGAATATTACTACCGACCGCTCCCCGTTTCCTCTCCCTATAGATACGGCATTCGTCTGTAGCGTGGACAGCGTGGGTCGCAGTGGGGCTTTGCTTGCCACGCCCGCTAGCGTGTGCGTGGCAGGCACTTCGGAGCAGACCACGCGTGTATCAGTGACGTCATTTCGTGCGTAGCGTGCTCGTGCACTACTGTGGAAGTATCTACCTACATTTTCATACAAAGCGTTTTTGTACCCATGCGTGTAGCTCGACCGTGCGCATACCTGCACGCCATGCCACTCGTAACATAATTATATATAAGGGTGATCAGCTAACTGTTATGATCGTTCAAAATAATGATAATACAGGGAGGAGGACAGCAAACAGAGCGTGAGTGTGGCGAATAGTCTGTCAATCAAAATCTAAATCTAAATTATTTATTTAAAGAAAAAACACATCCTAATCCTTATACTTAATCCTAATAATGATATTATAAACGTGAAAGTTTGGATGGATGGATGTATGTATGAATGTACGCTCCACTTATCTCAAAAACTACTGGACGTATTATGATGAAACTTTCCAGTTATGTACTTTATATATCAGAATAGGACATAGGCTATAATTTATGTCAAGTTTTATCCCTTTTAGGGACGAAAAATGGGATTAAACATTCCCATTAGCGGGTTATATATACTCCCACACAAAGTCCGACTACTGGTAGTCAGGGCTAACCAACCCTGATACAGTTCAAGTCATGTCTTTAAAAAAAAGGATTACACTTTGTATGGAGAACAAATCATTGTAGTTGCAATAACTCACTACATGTCACCGTTTTGACGTAAACTACTGCCTACGATAGATATTCACGAATCCGCAAAATTCGATTAATCGCGTAATTTCAAGAGCCAAATACATAAAATTTTACAAATTTGTAATAATTACATTTGATTTGACGAACGTCACATACCCATCTGGCATGACATGCCAAACCAATGATGCCAGAAGAGCTACTACGATGTTCAGAATTCGACTGTTGAATAGTGCCATCCTTCTCGATCTCCTATCAAAGTATATGTGAGTGAATGGAATAACACTATACGACAGTAAATTTTCGAACATCGGAGTAGCCCTTCAGGTAGGTATTAGTTTCCATTACGCACATCATCTGAAAATAGTACGAGCTTTGATTTTTACCCCTGCTTGGTAACTGATGAATATAAATAAAGTAGTAAATAACTGAGTATGAAAAGATAAGATAATCGATTAATCAAGATATATAAATACCTAATCCTAATAATATTATAAACATGAAAGTATTTACGTTTGTTCCTCTTAATTTTAAACGATGATTGATGGACGGTCGCCAGTGTTCGCCAGGGTTTTTTCTAAAGACCGATGGGCAATATTTATCGCCGAGTCACGCCGAGTACAGTATTAAATAGTGCATAAAGTTTTTGTATTACTCGGATCTTAGACTCGGATACTCGACAATACCCGAATGGCAATCAATTATGCTACTACATAATCGACGTGCTTAAGTCAAGACCTGTCTCGCTTTGATAGAGAAGGATAGGTAGCCTTATAGCGATACTGATAAGAAAAATAGAAAGTAGCACAGAATAGATAATAGTACAAGTACAGAAGGCACACTACTTTGATCTTTACAAAAGCCGCTTTTTTTAGCAGAAAAAATATGATTTATGGCCCTTCTAAAGTCGTCGTCCCCAGCGCAAGCCAAACGGAACGTTAAAGCTGCGTGCCAACGGTAAAAATGAATTGGCTCGCTTGCCGCGTCGCCGAGAGCGAGGGCTGTCAACGACTAAAAATAAAAATGTATTTCCCATTTATTTCTTGCATTCAATATAGAGAGTAATATGTTTATATTCTTCATACATTATACATATTTATTATTTCATTATTTAACTATAAAATAATCAATCACAGAATTTCGACGAATTGAATCCACCACCAGGCCGCAAAACATTTTAGCTTTATTTTTAAACATTTTAATACGTATAATATAATAAAATAATGCAACGAATGCGTTACCTTAACATGCAATTAAATTCTTGAGCTTCATTTTGTTTTTGCTTAGTTGTCCGATATTTATTTATTTGTTCATATATATTCATCACTATACACCTAGTATAAAACAAAGTCGTTTCCTGCTGTCTGTCTGTCTGCCCCTATGTAGGTATGCTTAGATCTTTAAAAATACGCACGGACGCACCGTGCGAAGCCGGGACGGGTAGCTAGTTACAAATAAAACATGTATAAAGGCGAAGTTATCCCTATTAGGGATCTCTTCCAATACATTTCTTTTAACTCTTTATTTATATATTTTATATACTCACCTATCAAACTATCACTCAATCGTTTATTCATTACTTACAAGTAATTTTACAAACTTGATATCAAATATTATTATAAAAACCTCTATGATTGTTGATTTAGTAGTAGATATACTTATATATTTTACTAGAATTTAAATTGACAAATATCAGCAAATAATCAATTCAAAGTTACATAAGTACTTAACAATTAAAATTGATCTGAGTAACCAGTGTTAAATATGGAAGTAGATACACCTGCAATATGTTTTTTATTATTATTCAGTAACTACTTATTATATATTATGTTAATTTTCTTACCTATCGGCATCCTTCGGACGTGTTGGGAGAACGAAAAACGCGTGATTCCAATTTCGATCATTGTTCCTACAACCCGCTGCGATACAATATCTTTTCGCTGTCTTTTTACTCATTTAAACACTTTATATTATAATATAACACTGGTATCAACAGATGAATGAGGAACGTTCACTTGCGACGTACATAAATCGGAAGAGCGTGCGCGCGAATTTCGTGTACGTGCGTTCCGAGACAGTGCGTGGCAGCCACTGAATAGGCCCCATGCATGAGGCCACCGGCATGTACTTGTAGCGGGAAACGTTAATCGCGGAGTGCGCCCCGCCTGAAGGTAGTGCCATTTTTTGGCTCTATCACCAAACGAGCATTTTTTCATGGTCGATTTATAGGCACACTTATATTCATGACGAAAACTGGCTGTGTGAAAGAACCATATTGGCACCAAAAATGATATTGTTTTCAAAATCAACAAAAAAGTACCAGTTTTGTTAATGCACAACTTAGACGCACCCATATTTTTCAAACGGCGCTAGATTGAGAATCACTCAATTAGGCAAGAACAGTGTGAAGGGCACGAATTTAACGGGAGAAGCCAAGGAACAAAGTGTACTTATACCACGTACATTCCAATTATTTGCATAATTTACCATGTAATTTGAAAACGTGTACAGTTTCCATTAAAAGTCCACGCCATGTTTTTCTCATCAAAAAAAAGTCTCAAGTCTCCAAATAAAAAAAAAAAAAACATGTTTTTACTGACCGAAATAAATCATTTAAGATAATTTATTTAAGTATACTTCAATAAACTAAGTTGTAATAACCAAGTTAGAAAAAATAGTATCTACCAAATAATTATTTTGACCCAATTTAATAATGTGACAAATTATTTCGTCAGTTGATTGTGGACCGTCACCATCTCGAGACATTTCTGAGCATAGCTAACTGAATCGAATGGGACTTATGGCCTAGCAGTAGCAACTCCAAAAAGATTCAAAAAGGATTTATTGCCTTTTGTCCATCACTTTCACCTAACAGCCCAGAACTAAACTACTGGATTCCATTCGAGTATTGAATACCTGAGTCTAATTGTTTTTTTATTTTCTTTATTGTCAATATCAATTAACGAGTTCTACGCGTACGAAGTCGAAGGGATGGATCCCCCCATGAAGCATATTGCGTATGTACGATGTAAAATATGTATTGCTTTCACATTGCCTTAATTTGTTTTATTCCAATTTATTTGCACTATGTAATGATAATGACGACGATAGATTTGCAATGTACCTATTTATATATGTTTCATTTGTGGTTATGTGACATCATGATTCCCACATCTCATTTCTTGGCATGTTCTCGAAAGTGATGTGATATTTGCATGAAATAATAATGAAATAATGAACTTTATTCTGCAAGTAGGCCACAAGGGCACTTTTACATGTCTGAGTCTACCAGCATTTCACAAGAGGAGACCACTGTTGAGAAGAAACGCCAAAAGAAACTCAACAGTCAGTCATTTTATCAAAAAGGTACTTAACTATTACAGTAATATGAACATAACTATACGTAGTTCTCGAAGAAAACATATTTAAAAGTGTATTCTAAGGTATAAATGAGGAATGTTGTTGTTGTTGTTGTTGTCCTAAGGCACCCCGGAGGTGCAGAGGGCCTTCATCAGCTCGCGCCACGCCTTTCTATCCTCAGCAACTTTTTTGGCCTCGCTCCAGCTCATTCCAACGGCTCGCAGTTCGCTCTCCACGGTGCGCCGCCATGAGTGTACAGGACGTCCGCGTCTGCGCCTTCCGTCCGGCGGCTTCCACTCGAAAGCAATGCTTGCGTTGTTCGCTCCTCCACGTCGAAAGGTGTGGCCTATCCATCTCCACTTTCGCGTCGCGATGTCCACACTTATGGGAGACTGGTGTCATATCCTCCACAGGTCGTCGTTACGCATCGTCCTCGGCCAGAATACGCGGAGAATAGACCTCCGGGACTTGTTAACGAAGACTTGCAGCTTGTTCGTCAGGCCTTTAGTCACCCTCCACGTCTCACAGCCAAACAACAATACCGGTAAATGGGGACTAGTAAGAATAAAATATAGAAACTACAAGAAAGTATGACGGTTTAACACAATTTATGTACGTTTGATATGCTTTCTTATTAGAACTGTGTCCCTTAAACTAGTCAGGTACAATCTAAGGAGTCAGGTACAATCTAAGGAGTCAGTTACTCGGTTTCTGGTTCAGGTCATGCATTTTTGTCTGTCAGATAGTCCTCTACTGTATAATATGCTTTTGACATTAGAGATTTTTTTAAATAATGTTTGAGAGATGGAAAGGCTAATTTTAAAATATGATCAGGTAACTTGTTATAAAAATGAATACATTAGCCTAGAAATGATTTATATACTTTACGAACACGAAACTTTCTAATAGCAATTTCTGGGGGCACGGTAGTGCCCCCGCCAAGACGAACAAAAAAGAGGCGGGGCACTACCTACCTTTTCTCGAACCGTTTCGTCTCATTTTCAAACCCTCATAGTTTCATCCCAGTTAACACCAGAGCGCCCAAATTCACAGTTTAAGATGCAGTTAGGGAACATATGAAATGTACAAAATTTCATTGATCTATCTTTTATACTTTAGGTTTTATTGGTACCTAAAATACGCCGATTTTGCCACTCACTTATACACTGACGTATCAAAACCTCTTGGGTACTTCCCGATGACCTAGAAAGCTGAAATTTGGTATGTAAGCTAGTATTAGTACACAAACAACAAAATAATTCTAAAACTTGGAACTTTTATCCCCCAACCCCTTAAGCTAGGGGATGGAAGTTTGTATGAGAATTCAGCAAATTTTGATACTAGAGGTCTGAAAATTGATATAGGGACTCCTTGTTATAAATAAAACACATAATATTCTAGGATTTTTAGAAAATCACCCCCCACCCTTTAAATAAGGGGATGTAAGTTTGTATGGGGTTCCCATATTAGGGGATAAAAGTGTATGTTATATATGGGGCTAAAAGTAAGTATTTCTTAAATACACAATTATTACTACTTCTGTATCTACACTGACTTCGTATTTTAAATATTTCTTTATAGACCTACCAAAATGCAATAATAAATGCAGCGCAATTAACACGCGGAATTTTATATTTTTGATTGTTGAAGCAGATTTAAGCGTAAGACGAATGCGTAAGAGGAAATTATATCAACAAGAAAAATAGGCAAAAATAGAGCTCTGAAGACTGATGCTCAAGAAACGCTACAGCCTAAAAAAAATATAAAAAGCTAGGGCACCTTACAAAAAGAAATGAGATCCCACCAAAACATTTCATGTACAATTGGCGGCCAAGACTCACATGCTCATAACGCTTTCGCTGTAAAAAGTTATCAGATCCCAGGAAAAGCCAAGCCCCTAAGCCCTGACTTTACTAACCCTACACCTTGGTTTCAAAAGTATGGCTTGGCCGTTTCATAGTACCGTAAATAAGTCCAACGGACCGTTTGGCCCATTACGGTTTATATATTTACGGTAACCTATGAAACAGCCAAGCCATACTTTTGAAACCAAGGTGTAGGGTTAGTAAAGTCAGGGCTTAGGGGCTTGGCTTTTCCTGGGATCTGATAACTTTTTACAGCGAAAGCGTTATGAGCATGTGAGTCTTGGCCGCCAATTTTACATGAAATGTTTTGGTGGGTTATTTTTATTTCTGGTGTTAAAATTGTGGACATCGGAATTCTTTGTAAATGAATCTATGTTCTTACATACATAGTTAATAAGTAATACTCTCATAAATATATTGGGACGTTTATAGTAAAGATGTTTATATCTTTGAAAATGTCTCTTAAGGAGTCACGAGAATTCAGGTTATATATAGAACGAATCGCTCTTTTTTGTAGCACAAATATAGTCTGAATGTCAGCTGCTTTGCCCCAAACCAGAATACCATATGACATGACACTATGAAAATAACTAAATAAAAATCATTCATCATTATCATATGAATGATTTTTACTGATGTTCCCCATAAATCGTCTGTTTTCTTTAAATTGAGTGATTTAAATGTTTTAATAACATCTACAGTATCTACTTGACTAAATTCAAACTTAACATCACATTTCTTACAATTAGCACAAAGTAAGGTATGGGCTTCAGATGCAGATGACTGTAAACTTTTTGTGGTATCAACTGCAATGTTGGAAAAATAATCCTTAAGCTTAGTTAAGCAGGTTATGGTTGACCTATTTTTTGTATACCACCTATGTACTTATACCCATAATCAGGAAATAAATTAATTTCATTTCATTTTATGTCGGAAGGCTATTTTGAAAGGCACTCGTTTTGTTGGTGCTTCTAGAAAATCAAATATTGAATTTGAGATTTGTTTATTTCTCATGGAACAGCCGTAGGTGATAATAGTTGTAACTACGATAGGTATGATTACTAGGCTGGCAGATAACGATGAAGCATTATTTTCTAGGCCCTGGTAGCGAGGAAATTGAACGTCACATTCTGAATAATTATTCTCGTTAATGTCTGGCTCTTTCTTCTATATCAACTATCTAATAAGCATTCTTTTAGTATGTCTACACTACACTATCATTGGCAATATAATATTTAGCTGCATAGTATTTAACTAAACCTTCATCTCAGCCTATAATCGCTTAATCTTAGCTGAAGTGAAGTAATAGTTATACAAAATGATACATAATGTAATATTTATTTTGATCATCTAGATGGTGCGGAGTATGACTTCATAGTGGTGGGCGCGGGCACGGCGGGCGCCATCATCGCCAGCCGGCTGTCCGAGGCGCCGGCGCAGCGCGTGCTGCTGATAGAGGCCGGCGGGGACCCGCCGCTGCAGTCTACGGTAACGTGTTGCATTCATAATGGGATGAGCGTTCTCACAAATTGTAGTAATGGCAGGTAACTTGTAATGAGCCGCTAATCAGGTGGGAATTAAATCGAAACTTCACTTTGCTTCTATTAAGGTTTATATTTCCTTAGTCATTATTTATAGATAAGAGATTAGGTACCTACTGGTTATTATACTATTCCTAATGGTTTACACTGGGGTTTACTGCTTCTTTTTTTGGTAGTTTTGATAGTGCGACCAATTTACTCCTGACACCATGCTGAATATTTATTTTTGTCGCTGCAAAAGTGTGCACTCGCAATTAGTCAAGACTGCATCGGATGCTCAGGTTCGTGTAAATTGGTGTACTTACCTGTACATTCTATAAAAAGAGAAGACACGATGAGATAAATAACTTGTTATTTTTTTCTATAAAAAAATCTAAAACCTTTATTTTGAGTTTTATTTCTTAAGTAGCTCCTAAAAGTATTGATCGTAGAGCAAACATAAATATGACCAAATGAATATTTATATATTTATAATTGTACCAATTTACCAAACTACACGATTTAATTTATTTCCCCTGATTGATTCGACATTTGCTCGAACTAAGTTTACTCGAGCCATATCTCGTGGTCAGATGTAAAGTAATCGTAACTGCAGAAACAAAACATATACAGTCGGTTATATATATATATATACATACATCTTGACACAGTAAAATCCTCATCTCGACAAAATAGTGGACGGTGTTCAGTTCAGGACGTGAAAGTGCAATATCATTACTTTCGGCGTTTGATGATCGACGCTGTATAATATTAAAAAAGCACACACCTGCCACTAAAAGTTAAGAAAACAAGTATTCGACGTAGAAAATTATATTATAAAAGTTTTAAAAACAAATGTATAAAATATTCTTATGATCTATTTTATCCACAGATACCCGGATTATATCCTCTTATACCGGGTTCCGAGTATGACTGGAAATATAAAGCGGACACCAACCAGAATGTGAGCCGAGGTCAGAAAGATAAAGTGAGGATGACACGCGGCAAGATGCTGGGCGGCTGCAGCGGTGTAAACACCTTGCACCACGTGCTGGGCCATCCCGCCGACTACGACGGCTGGGCCGCCATCGCCGGTGCCGACGGTTGGGCCTCCCATAACATCTCCAAGTTTATAAAGAATATTGAATCTGTCCATGACGCAGATATCTTGAACTCGCCGTACGGGAACTTGCGAGGTCGTAGCGGCAACATAAAAGTTACACGGCAAATTCATAGAGAACAGACGCTCAAGTACCTCAAATCTTTCTATGAGATGGGTCATAGGATCTCCCACGATTACAACACGGGGCCGCCGTCCTTCTCCGAGGGCCAGTTTATTTACGCCGGCGGCCGGCGCAGCAGCACCGCCGAGGCCTACCTGGCGCCCGCGGCCGCACGCCCTAATCTCCACGTACTAACGCATACTCTCGTCACCAAAGTGCTTTTTGAAGGCAACAAAGCTGTCGCTGTTAATGCACTTACGCATGATGGTAAGACTATAACTATAAAGGCAAAGACAGAAATTATACTTTCAGCTGGAGCTATCAATACTCCATTAATATTGATGCAGTCGGGGATAGGCCCGCGAGACCATTTGCAAGAGTTTAACATCGAAGTATTAGTTGATTTGCCCGTCGGCCTCAACTTAAAGGACCACCCTATAATACCAATCATCCTGACGGGCGCGAACGCTACTAAACCAGACCCTACGTCGTTACTGGAGGCCCCTTTACCGACAATAATAGGATTCGTCTCGTTAAATGAGAGTGACCCCCGTCCTGATTACCAGGTGCTCGCTTACGCTGCAGCTCGCGGGTCCAAGGAGGTGTTACTTAAATGCCACGGATATGCCTTGCGCGACGAGATCTGCAACCGCTTTGATGACGCCGCTTCGCTCCAAGAGACATTCATCGCTCACATCGTGCTGCTGCACCCCGACTCGCTAGGACGAGTGCGCCTGCGCGGCGCGGACTCACGGACCCCGACTATTTATACGGGATACTACGACAACGAAGGAGATTTGGAACGGCATGTCAGTTACTTGGAAGATTATCTACGCATTTTGAATACCACGCATTTTAAGGACGTGCAATCAAAGGTGGTAGATGTGAAGCTTCCCGCATGCTCGGGGGTCGAGTTCGGTTGCCGTGAGTACTGGCGGTGCTACGCGCGGGAGATGGTGACCACACTCTGGCACCCGACGGGCACGGTGGCGCTGGGCACGTCGTTGGACGCGCGGCTGCGCGTGCGCCACACGGAGCGCCTGCGCGTGGCGGACGCGGGCGCCATGCCGCGCATCCCCAGCGGCAACACCAACGCGCCCACCGCACTGCTCGCCGAGTACGCTGCCCAGCTAATCAAGGAAGAACATGGAATACATTATTAAACAGTATTTGGTAGTTATACTTATTATTTAACGTTCTTCTTAATGACGAATGGGGCCCTATAAAATATTCACAGTGTGTAACTAGAGAATTACTCAGCCAGTATATGCATAGCATAATACTAAATACAAGATATTTATGTATATGAACATATTCGTATTTCTATAAATTAAAGAGAAAAGTAACCAGCACTTTTGTATTTTTTGCCTTGCCCAAAATTATCCGACCGGGGATCGAAGTTGCATAACGTCCGTAGGAAATCACCCACCGCTACTCTCCACGTGACCCCTGGGTGGTGCTCGTAATACAGCAATAACCTGGCAACCGCACCTTCCTTTCGAGGATCTCTCTGTTCTAACTAAACTGCTAATATGCCTCGCTGCGCTCGAAGAAATGCAAGCACTAACCTGCGCCAAATTATTAAAGACATAGGTTTATTATGTCCTTTCATCCGTGTCTGTTCTTTTAACATTGAAGGCTAAATCTGAATGCATGCACAGGATTGCCATAAATAATAAGATCGCCATTATACTGCTACAAGAACTCTCACTAGAAGAAGGATGATACCCGGCTCCACATGATCTGCGGTAAATGCCATCCCCGATATGGCACCGCTACATAATACATGTCTACGCAACGCTCGGCTACCATCAGCCTGCACACCGAACATCGGCTCAGCATAATGAGATGATAACTGCAAATATCTGAGCAACTATATAAAACATATATGATAAACATTTCTAGTATACCTACTTATACCATTTTAGTGTTGGCCTCAATTTCCCTTTGACCACTAGAGGAGTTTAAAAAATGCGCTCTACAATTGACCAAACCACAGAAAATACAATACACTGAAACATATAACCTCCTTTTTAGGGTTCCGTACCTCAAAAGGAAAAAAGTGAATCCTTATAAGATCAGTTTGTTGTACGTCCGTCCGTCTGTCAATACTCTTTATCCCGGGAACGCATGGAGATAGGGAGTTGAAATTTATACCATATAATTAGATCAACAGTCCCTTGAAGCTGTGAAAATCATATTTGGAGAACCCGGTTGCGTTAACCTTGCAAACTTAACCTTCGGTGCGCGAGCACGAGTCAAACTTGGACTTGGTCTGTTTTTGAAATGGATTAAAAAACAAGGTTCCCGTAGAGGATAGTGTATATATGTTTTAGCAATTCGGCGGGCAAAGGCTAGTTAAGAATATCTTTTATGAATGTACGTTAATTAGTGAGCAATAATTTTTAAAACATACTAATTTAATACAACAGATCTCTCATTAACTTCCAAGCGAACTCAACATTACCGGCTCGCTAGGCAGCGGCTCTGTTGCGCGCGGCAAGTTACTTCAATGACACCATAAAATTATTATCTGTTTAATGCTGTACGCTCCATACAGTAATGCAAATATTGTTAGTTGAAACGTCTATCCACGCTAAAAATCTTTAAACAATTGAACATAAATTCTACTCGAGCGCGAGATGTGGCCTGTCTTCCTCCGCGCGGAGCAGGTGGGGCCGCTCTCCACGTTCCTGCAGAGCGTGCTGGCGCTGGCCGGGCTGGCGGGCCTCCCCGCGCCGCCGCACACTCACAGTCACAGGTAGGTACTTACGATGAAGCGTAGAAACGTACGAAACGTACTGACAAAGATGACGCATCGACATTATACTTATAATATATTCAAATCATAGGCATTCAGTGTAAGGCATATAAAGTACCTACTAGCGTCGTCGTTTAAGTCGCATATCGCTCGCTATGTTTCGAATCGGTTTGCGATTCATCATCATGAGTTCCGATCAGTCGCGTTGTAGAGAGAGCGAAGGCACGCAGTGTTCGATTAGCCTCCACTGACTGATGAATCGCGAACCGATTCGAAACATGTCGAGGAATATTAGACTTAAAAACGATGTGAGTAAACCCGTTTCATATTATTTCACACCCATCACCCGTTTCAAATTTGACATGGAATGGGGACATGGGGATGGGACAACTACTACTGCTGTGGCGCACCAGAGCACACTAAACGTTCACATTGTCTGAAGTAACAAGGAAAGCCCAAAGAGAGACTGCGGGAGGGCCAAGTCTACAGATGCCAATTGTGCCGGAGATTAAATATCAAACACGATTTTAATTGTTTTAGATGGGTGTTTTTCTCTGAAACATTTCTTGTGATTTTGAACCAAAAAAATATAAAAAAAACAATTTACTGTAGTTCATTCACTAATCAAATAAATCTTAACAATTTCACAGCACAGTTTTTCTAAGTACCTACTCATATAAGAAGTTTATGCTTGAACGTATTGATCATATTTTCTTGTCAAGGTTCATAACCACAATAAAAATACGCTTACATCATGAATGCGTTCTAACTACTAGTCTGTGGCAGATGGCGCGGAGTTCGACTTCATAGTGGTGGGCGCGGGCACGGCGGGCGCCGTCGTCGCCACCCGCCAGCCGGCTGTCCGAGGCGCCGGCGCAGCGCGTGCTGCTCGTGGAGGCCGGCGGGGGCCGTCGTCGCCAGCCGGCTGTCCGAGGCGCCGGCGCAGCGCGTGCTGCTCGTGGAGGCCGGCGGGGGCCGTCGTCGCCAGCCGGCTGTCCGAGGCGCCGGCGCAGCGCGCGCTGCTCGTGGAGGCCGGCGGGGACCCGCCGCTGCAGTCTGTGGTAATCTAGTCTACGTTTCACTTAGTGAAAAAATACGATTTTCTAGGAAATGGTACTAAATTTAATTTACGAATGTCCGACCAACAACAGTCCTAAAACCGACACGGTTTCAGATATAGATACATACAGTTTTTTAACATAAGTTGATAATTGTAGGTTAATTGACCGAACGAGCGTAGCGAGCGAGGCGTCTCCGTTTCAGCATGGGCGAAAATGATTACTTATGTCCGGATGTTTGGATGTCCTGAAGCTTTTCGGCCGTTCTCGGCTAGAGGTAGCATTCCTCAACCGATTCTCTTGAAACACTGTGAGTAGGTTCGATATATATATATATATACATATTTAGGTACATGAACGATTCCTCTTTAAATTTAGTCCTTATATTAATTGTTTGTTGGCATTCAGATGTCACGAAACCCTGTGCAATGGCTAGGGTAGGTCCACCAAATATATTCATCACAAGGTATAGTTAAGGTCTCAGTGTCTAATATACATACAGCCATATAGTGGCTATTAACATTTATTATTAAAATTTACTTAAGAAAAAAAAACATCAGCTTTCTATTTATGTGAACAGTAGATTATTCAAATAATCTACTATTCACAAAAATCGAATTTCATGATGATATACTAACCGAAGAAATTATAAGTAGGTACCGAATACAAATCAATACAGAAATCTAAAATAAAGGATAAGAAGAAATCACGTCTATGCTTTGTTTTATCCGCAGATACCCGGTCTACTTTCACTTGTACCGGGTTCCACGTATGACTGGAAGTATGAAGCGGATACTGGTAAGCAAGTGTGTCAAGCTCAGAAGGGTAAGTTGCAGATGGTGCTCGGAAAGATGCTGGGCGGCAGCAGCGGCGCCAACTACATGCACCACGTGCTGGGCCACCCCGCCGACTACGACGGCTGGGCCGCCGTCGCTGGCGCCGGCGGCTGGCGCTACGACAACATGGCCGAGCTCATAAAGAAGATGGAATCTGTCAACGACATTGACATCCTGGACTCACAGTACGGATACCTACGCGGTACCAAAGGCAACATCAAAATCACACGACAAATTCATAGAGAACAGACCCTCAAGTACTTTAAAGCGTTCCATGAGATGGGTTACAGGATCTCCCACGATTACAACACGGGGCCGCCGTCGTTCTCCGAGGGCCAGTTCACGATTGGCGGCGGCCGGCGCAGCAGCACCCCCGCGGCCTACCTGGCGCCCGCGGCCGCGCGCCCCAACCTGCAAGTGCTCAAGCACACACAAGTCACCAAAGTCCTCTTTGAAGGCAACAGAGCTGTCGCTGTAGAAGCGCTCACCAAAAATGGCAAAACTATAACAATAAAGGCCAAAGAAGAAATCATTCTATCAGCGGGTGCGATCAACACTCCTTTACTTTTGATGCAGTCGGGGATAGGCCCTTGTGACCATCTGCAAGAGCATAACATCCAAGTATTAGTAGATCTACCCATTGGCCCTAATCTGCAAGATCACATTTTAGTTCCAATTCTACTCACAGGAGACAATTCTGCGAACCCTGACCCCACGACCGTGGACGAGTTTCCGTTACCGACAATAATAGGGTTCGTATCATTGAATGAGACCGACTCGCGCGTTGCTTCAGACTACGAGGTGATGGCTTACCCGGCAGCTCGCGGGACCAAGGGCCCGCTGCTGTTCTGCCACAGCTACGGTGTGCTTGCTGCGATCTGCAACCGTGTCGATGACGCCGCCTCACTCCAGGAACTATTCCACAGTCGTCCACCTCGTGCTGCTGCGCCCCGAGTCGCGAGGCCGAGTGCGCCTGCGCGGCGCTGAATCACGAACTCCTAGCACTTACATGGGATACTACGACGTCGAGGAAGACTTGGAACGGCACGTGTCGTAGGTATATGGAAGATTTCCTGCGCATCCTGAACACGATGCATTTCAGGAGCGTGCAGTCGAGAGTTGTGGACTTGAAGCTGGACGCGTGCGCGGCCGTCGAGTTCGGCGGGTCCGAGTACTGGCGCTGCTACCTGCACTCGCTGGCGACGACGGTGTTCCACCCGGCGGGCACGGCGGTGCTGGGCGCGGTGCTGGACGCGCGGCTGCGCGTGCGCCGCATGGAACGGTTGCGCGTGACGGACGCGGCTGCCATGCCATCCATCGCTCGCGGGAACATCAACGCACCTGTACTTCTGCTCGCGGAGTACGCTGCGCAACTTATCACGGAAGATCATGAAATAACTTTTTAAGGGATGTTGAGAAGTTGACATGTTTGAATGTGTTCAATCATTAGTTCTTTACATCAGATACATTTAATATATGTAGGTACGTACTTGGTACTAACTAGCTACATTTTAAAGTTAAGTCAGTTTTTAGAAATATACGAAGTTTGTGTAATACATGTACGTATTAGTATCGGTTTTATTTTATCGTCTTTATCTCTTTACCCTATATGCTATGTAGTATATTGTATCCATCTCAGCCGGTCACACATGTTCACCTTTTCAACCGTTAAGTGACAAACAAATGGACAAAGGCATTCTTCAGTACCTAACTAATATGTTCGATAGTGACATGCGTAATTAAAAAAAATTTACGACCTTGAATTGGCCACCTGCGTTTGACTAATACGACCGTAAATACAATACGCTGTAGTATTTAAACATGCCCGGTCGGATATTCAGTCAGTCCACTAAGAGACACCTCCAAACTAAGCCATTTAATCTGATTAAGTAATTCTAAATAGAGAGCAATCATTTTGGTCCTGTACTTTAAGAAATTAAGTTGTTTTGATATTTAAGTGCAAGATGTGGCCTCTTTTCCTCCGCGCAGAGCAAGTGGGGCCGCTGAGCAAGTTCCTGCAGAGCGTGCTGGCGGTGACGGGGCTGGTCGGCCTGCACATTCCGAACGAGCACCACGTCACAGGTACCTCTAAGACCAACCGACAGTCCCGTTAGGTGACACCACACGCGCTAAATCTATCTTGGGCGGATTGGAAACTTGCGTCTTATTCAACCCATTAGGTCATAGCCGAGAGTGTAACACAATCTTAGCAGGATGCCCCTTTTAATCGAAAATCATGACTCTTAAATTGTGAAGAATTGTAAAATAAAATTTGCTTTTGATAAAATAATCGTCAATTGGCAATTTTATATAAATGGACAGAAAGTAAGTACTTGTTTGGAGTATTTTAGATCGATTGATTATTGATTCAATGTAAGCAGAATCGAAACCAGAGTGATAGGAAAGTACACCATAATACGTTTGATGCAAGCGCCGCAAGCGGAAACTTTCATTATGACAGCCTACTTAGTTTCTATGAATTGAAGAGAGATCGATTTTTAACATATTAATATATCTGTGAACCGATTTAGCCAATAAAAAAGAACAGGTTTGATTGTGTAGATAAGTCATATATTTTTATTATTCGTGTGCTGATATAAAATACCATGCCATACTCGTAACATACACATAATGGTGGTCTGCTAACTCAATGTTATGTTCGTTTAAAATAATAATGATAATACAGCGAGAACGACAGCAAACAGCACGTGGGTGTGGCGAATAGTCTGACGGTCAAAATTCTTTATTTTAATAAAAAAACACATGGCTACATAATAATTATATGGGTTGGAGTCTCCCATCAAGCATGTTATTGCATGTGTCGGGGCACCGCTCTCTATTAAGGTAAAAAGTTATATTCAGCAGGTGCACGACAATTTAGACTAAAGGAAAGTAACGTTATATAGAAATAAGATAGGTACCTACTATTCAAGTAATAAAGAAGTCAATTTAAGATTTAAAACTTAATGCTTAAAAACTATTTTTAACCGTCTTCAAAAAAACGGGAAGATTCTCAATTTCGACTGTATGTTTTTATAACTTTCGACTGGGTGAACCAACCGATTTTGATGATTCTTTTTTTATTTGAAAGCTGGTGCTTTCCGTGTGGTCCCATTTAAACTTGGTCCAGTTCTGACAAAGAAATCCATGGGAAAATTATATAAGTGTTATTGTAGGTATGTTCCATTTCGCTCACTGAAGTCGGTTATTTTTTTGTGAAAAGGTGATTAGATCTGAATAACTAATAAGCAAAAAAAAAATACACAAAGAACCGACTTCAAAAATATCTGTAAAGCCAAAAATAACCCGATCATGTACAGATTATACATTTGAATCACCATTTGAAGTCGGTGGCAAACCTCACGTAAACTTGCGCGGCATCTGTTTTCATAGTAATAATTGAGTGGTTTGGCACCGACTTCAAAAGGTGATTTAAATGTAATCTGTACATGATCGGGTTATTTTTGGCTATACAGATATTTTTTAAGTCAGTTCTTTTTTTATTAATCATTAATATAAACATTAATTTATCAATAAATATGTATCAACACTACCCACTTAGGAACAATGACACCAATTCTGTTGGTGCTTCTAGAAAAATCAAATTTTGAAAATCAATCAAATTTAGATTTTTTGTTTATTTCTCACGGGACACCCGTAGGTAATAATAGTTCTAATACGATATGATTACTACGCTGGCAGATAACGAGGTAGCATTATTTTCTGGGCCCTGGTAGCGAGGAAATAATTAGTACTTGTTTTATAATTATTCTTATATTAACAGTAGAATCGAAAGTGAGCGTCACCTTCTGAATAATTATTATCGTAAATACCTGGCTCTGATTTCATTAATTTAGCCGCATAGTATAACTAAATCTTCATCTCAGCCTATAATTGCTTAGTTTGATCTGAGGTGAAGGTATAGTTATACAAAATGTTACATAATGTTATATTTATTTTGATCTAGATGGTGCGGAGTATGACTTCATAGTCGTGGGCGCTGGCACGGCGGGCGCCATCATCGCCAGCCGGCTGTCCGAGGCGTCGGCGCAGCGCGTGCTGCTCGTGGAGGCCGGCGGGGACCCGCCATTGCAGTCTGTGGTATGGTGTTGCACGTTAATAGATAATAATGTTAATCAAGGTTAGGTTGAGCGTTCTCACAAATTGAAGTCTGTAGTGGCAGGTAACTTGTAATGGGTCGTTAATTACATATACGAGGGGCGTCTGAAAAGTTCTAAGCCTAAGATAGAAAAAAACAATTTACACCAATGAACTCGTGTTTATTTTTCAATATAGTCTCCTCCTAAATCAATGCATTTCTTACATTTTTTATACAGTGCTTTTAGGCCATTAAAAAAATAATCTTCATTTTGCCCTTCAAAATGCTCCTGTACAGCCGCCTTCATCTCTTCGTCACTTCTAAATCGCTTTCCCCTCAACTCTTTCTTCAAATTATTGAATAGAAAATAATCGCTTGGGGCTAGATCTGGGCTGTAGGGTGGGTGGTCAATTTCGTCAAAACCAACTTCCTTCAGAGCACGCCTCGCAACATTAGCGGTGTGAACGGGTGCGTTGTCTTTGCATAATAAGTTCCGTTTATCGTAGAGCCTTTTTCTAAATAATCGATTAAAAGAATGCCATCACAATCCCAAAATACCGTAGCCATTAACTTAGAGGCCGACTTTTGCACTTTAAATTTCATCGGCGGCCTTTCACCCTTTTCAATCCACTGACTTACACTCCGGATCATACTGTCTGATCCATGTTTCATCAACAGTTACTATTCGGGAACAAACTTCATCTAAATCATCTTCGCACAATTCTAAAAACGCCCGAGAAGTTTCCACACGACGTACTTTATCGAAGGCCGTTAGCTTTTTCGGTACCCAACGAGCACTGACTTTACTCATGTACAAATGTTCATGTAAAATTTCTCCGACTCTTTCTTTACTAATACCTAAGACCTCAGCTATTTGCCAAACCTTAATTCTTCTATCTTCTAATACCAGCTTTTTGAATTTTGCTACGTTTTCTTCGGTCACTACCGATATTGGCCGCCCTGAGCGGGGGTCGTCTTCGATCGATTCCCGTCCGAGTTTAAATAAGCGACTCCACTTTTTGACTGTGGCATAAGAAGGCCCAGAATCACCGTAAATAATAGCCATTTCCTCAAAAATACACTGCGGTGATTTGTCACTTTTTGTAAGGAATTTAATTACAGCACGGTGCTCAATTTTTGTAATATTCGTTGGTAATTCACACATGATGTACTTTTCCGTTGAATATCTCGAAACAGAATAATAAAAACGTGACATGTTATTTTTAATAATTTGTTTTTAAATGGCCTTTCTAGTGGCCAGTATCATAAACGCATATATAACCTCGAAATACCTTAGGCTTAGAACTTTTCAGACGCCCCTCGTATGGGAATAAAATTGAAACTTCACTTGGCTTCTATTAAGGTTTATATATCCGTAGGCCATTATTTATATTGGTTATTATACTATTCTTAATGTTTTACACTGATTTCTACTGCTTGTTTTTGGATTGCTTTTGTAGTATCTATGGAAGACAGACTAACTTGTCATTCATGTCATTGTGAGAAATATTTTATAATAACGGAATAAAACATGTCTATGAAAATAATAATCGTGTATTAATGAATTACTACTGAATATAACATTTGGCGACGAGTGAAACGAACGCGCGCGTGATACTGTATTTACATGTAATAACGGAAATCAGTTCGGATGTGATATTATTTAGAAACATTTTTTTTTTCATGTTGATATCGAAACCTACAATGTCAGCTATATAAAAAGGTAATATAATTAGTAGAAATTCAATCTATTGGCTAGTTTAAAAGGACAAGAATAAAAGCTTGGATCCATATTGAAGAAAGGAAGCATTATTACTGACAATAATTCTGATGATGACGCCGCACGTCACTTTTTCATAAAGAAATACTTTTGGCGAAATAAAAGATTATTTACGGAAATTCATTGATGACCATTGCGAGCAGCCATACAATAATAATTTTAATACTTCAGTCATGAATCATTTTGCGAACTTGGATAATTTTACCGGCGACAACTGGAATGCCTACAAGCAACAATTAGAATGTTTCTTTCTGCTTAATGATATTGCGGAGGATAAGAAGGTGCCCTGGCTTATTACTAAACTTAGTAGAAATGTTTATGAACTGCTGACTACTTTGTTAATACCCGAAACACCAGTGAACGAAAGTTACGAAACCATTTGTGAAAAGCTGCAAAATCATTATCGCCCAGTTAAAAATTGTATTTTAGAACAAGCTGAATTTAGGAAGCAAAGTCAAAAAAGAGAGGGATCGATAGAAGAGTATGTTTTGGGGCTAAAAAAAATATCAAAAAATTGTAAATTACAAAATTTAAACGACGAAATTAAGGAGCGGCTGTTGAATGGCACCCGTTGTGATGCAGTTAGATTCGAAATATTAAAACAGGCTGAGTTGTCATTAGAAATGTTAATTAATGTTGGCAAAGCAGTGGAGGCTGCTTACAATTTGGCATTTAGGCGTGGAAATGATGAAGAACGGCCTCAAATGTTTCAAATGCAAGAATATAATAAGAACCAAAACTATTCACGGAGACAGACGAAAAACCAACTGGTGTAACAAACAGGGGCGAGTGCTACATGTTTTTGCTGTGGAAAGATAGGGCATTTGAAAAACCAATGCACATTGCAGGAAAAGTTCTGTAGCGAATGTGGAATGAAAGGTCATATTTTTAAAATGTGCAATCAACGATATTGGAAAATTAATAAATTAAATACTGAAGAAAATATCACAGGAGTCGTAGAAATAAAAGGGGATGAGAAGAATGACGCAATTGAAGGTGAAATGTTCAACTTGTTTTGTATCAGCGAAAAAAAAGAAATTTCATCAGCAAACTTAAGTGTCTCAGAAGGTTTACCAATACCTATATTTAAACAAAAGGATTTTGGAACGACTACAAAAGAAACTCTTGAAGAAAAAATAACTAGGTATTGAGTTAAAATCGGTACTTGAACCAGGTATGCATTACAAAGATGAGCAAATAGATTTTGAGATAGAAGAAGACGTTCTAAAGGACAATGTAAAAGATAAGGTTGACACACGTAGGAACTCTGACATAATTAGCAAGCCTTTTAAATCAATGACGTAAATTATGATAGTTCAAAATTTACTGATATGAATTCGGAAACTATCAAAAAGAAAACCAGAGATACTCATAGGTTCTGTGAAGATGGCTGGACAGTCAATAATTTGACACAAGAACAAGATAATAGTTATATGAAATAGCTACTAGCATCATTGGTTACTATCAGAATGTACGGGGACTTCGTACTAAAACACAGCACTTTTTCTCGCAAGTTGCACTATCAGACTATGCATTTATTTGTATTAATTAATTGAATCAGGCGTTACTTTGCGGAAATCCATATTAATGAAAATAATAATATTGCTTTGCTATTCCGCGATATAATATCGTGCCAGTTAAATTTGTGCTAACCCGTTATACTTATTTGCGTATTTTTTCATTATTAGCTGCCTTTCATTGTTATGTGCATAGGCTGTTGACCGTGCCTCTCTCTGAGGAGCATTATCAGTCGGAATTAAATAATATTTATCACTTAGCGGTTTCAAACGGCTACGATAAGTCTGTGGTGGATGGTATAATCAGAAAAAAGCTCAATAATACGGTCAACGATATGTTGTATGCTGCACGACCATCTGATCCTATTAATAAATATAAGGCGAGCATAACTTATGTTGGCAAGTTATCGGATACTATTAACAAAATTTTGAAATGTAACGACATTAATGTGGCCTTTAAGACGAATAATTCCCTGCACTCTAAACTTTGTAATGGGGAAGATAAAATTGAGAGTGGGAAGAAGTCCGGTATTTATAAGCTAACTTGCGACGATTGCAATAAAGTATATGTGGGACAAACGGGCCGCAATTTCAGCACGAGGTATAAAGAGCATGTTGCGTCATATAGACATAACCATCCTGAAAAGTCCAATTTCGCAAAACATTCAATAGATAGTGGCCATACTCTGCAGGAAGATCATTCTTTTACCGTTTTACATGTTTGCGAAAAAGGATTGCGTTTAAGTGTTCTGGAACAGTTGGAAATAATTAGGTACAACAATTGCGACGTTTGCTCCCCAGGAAGTGGTCTTAAATAAAACAAAGTCGTCAACAATATAATTAATAATTTATTTTTTTAAATTCGTGGGTTATATGGCCGTCTGATTTTACTCCAGGGTTCGGTACTTCCCCGCTCTGATGCTGTGGCTGCAGGTCTTGGCTTGGCAGTGGGTCCGTAGCAAAACTGGAAGGCGCCGGCCGTTGGTGTTGGTGTTCAGACTTTAATAAATGTAGTCGGGCGAGGGTGCGGGCAAGCTCCACGCACCGCGGCTGTCGCCGTAGTTTTTATTAAAAATGTTGCACCCTGTGAATAAACGACCGGCATCAGTATCATTCAAAATCTCCTCCGCTGATAGTGAGCCTGTTGAAGAGTGCGCCTAAGAAGAGGGTGATACCGAAAGCAGTTGGTGTTGGTGCTCACTACCAGAACGGAGTTTATTTTACAGGTGAAAGAACAAAGGAAGCAGAATGTAATTGCATTTTTTTTATAAAGCAGGTAGAATTGAAATTAAAAAATGTAGGTAGATCTACATTTCGCTTGCACGTAATTTATAGCTCGAAGCTAAGCACTGTTAAATAATTTAGGCAAAACAGCATGTTATGTGCCGTTCTTTTAATTTAGTGCAATTTATAAATGTATAGGTATCCTAGGTACCACTCGATATTAAAAGCCAAAAGTGTGCATTAATGCTGCTAACACTGTACATAAAATAACTATTAAATAAAACAATTGAACGTTAGGCACTTAGGGTTTAAAATGAACACTAACTTACAGCTAGGCACTAAATAAACACTTGTTCAATGACTTACCCAGTGGGGTGCGACACAAACACTTATAGTTTAACCGATTGGTTTTGAAAATACTTCCAAATATGTCGGAAGAATATTACTTATTAGTAAATTATTTAAAACATTATAAATGTTCAGCGCGTAAGAAGACACTTAGCGAGGCTAGTGAACGCGACCGAACCAAATATCACGAAAGTAAGTAATGCGGCGAGTGCTTCTTCGAATGTTCTAGCTAAAGTAGACAAAGGGCGCGCGCATTAGCCAATCAGTGCGCACTTCGATACAGGTGATGTGCTGATATCGCAAGCAGTTTACCGTCGCGCACACAAGTGATATTTAGTTTAATGTATTTATATAATTTATGTTATTGTGCTAAGTTGTGTTGTTTATTATGATGTTATTATAATTAAGTTAGAATTATTTAACGTATTTTATATTTAAGTTAACAATGTATATTTTATTTTATGTTTATTTTATATTTAATTTAACAATGTTATTGTTTTCGTTATTATTTCTGTAATAATAATAATTATGTACGTACAACGGTACATTACCCCGCGCGCCACGAAAGGATTTTACCATATTAAAAGTAAAATCCGTACTTTTAGTAATATTTTCGTATTTAATCTTTTATAATTCACACTTTCATACATCACGCAAACAAAATAGCCATAGGTACTATATTTAAAGTTCCTAACGCGATCTAGCAATTAATTAAGTTACTATTATTGTAAATAGATAGTGACCCATACGAGAATTGAAAGTAATAGATATAATAATTATGGCCCGGAGTAATTACTACCATGTATCAGTGGTGTTACGTTCATAGAACCCGATTCCCACCGGCTTGCCTATTTTAACGCGTTTACTACTAACTTTTTTTTAATTCTGAAAGAAACAGTATAGCAAGGTATACTCCGGTTTACTTAGGAATTTTGATGCCACACCACTGCTACATAACTTAAAATATGATGTTTAACTTTTATTTATTTATTATTTAGAATTATTTGCTTCAAATCCTTGATATGCCATGTACCAATGTTTTTCCCTGTCATGTCTTCTAATACATACACCAATGGAGACTTTTTTTTAATAACACGGCATTTTATATATTTTGGAGCCAGTTTCTTGGAAAAGTATTGATCCTTGTTGCTCAAAACATAAGCACGTTTCATTACAATGTCACCAATTTTAAATTCCATGGACTTCCGACGTAAATTGTAATGAGACGTGTTTTTGGCGTGAGCATGCCATAGTTTTGCCTGGACAGTGTCAAATATTTCAGAAAGACAACCTAGGTTTTCCGCATAGACGTCTCTAGGGAGAAATATCATTTCATCGCCAATATCGTTCTCAACGTACTGTAACCCACAATTTACCAATTCTCTGCCGAATACTAAGAATGAAGGGGTAAAGCCAGTCGCCTCATTCACCGAATTGTTAATGGCGAACTGCACCTTAGGGATAAAAATGTCCCAAGTCCTATGGTCATCCTCGACGTAAGTTGATAAACAGGTTATGATAGTACGGTTGTATCTTTCTACTGTGTTAACCTGTGGTGTATACTTTGGAGTGAAAAATACGTTGGGCACGTTGTAAGTTCTAAAGAGAGACTCTGTAACTTTACTGATAAACTGGCTACCGTTGTCTAAGTAGATCGTTTGGGCAATTCCGTGCACAAGAAAAACCGAGTCTTCTAAAAACCTACAGACAGCAATGGCAGTAGCAGCACGCAAGGGAGTTATTAAACAAAACTTACTAAAACAGCACGTGACTACCAAAATGTAACTGTTTTGTTTCCTAGTCACTGGAAGAGGGCCCATTAGGTCAATCGAAATGACTTGGAATGGTCGACTGCAATTTTTAGGTCGTCCCATTTCACCCAAAGTTTGGTGGTTCTGAGCCTTATAAGCAAGACATTTGGCACATGACCCTACATATTTGACGACGTCTTGGTACATGCCTGGCCAGAAATAACGTAGCGTAAGACGACGGTACGTTTTGAAGACGCCCAGATGACCGGCAGTAGGTTCAGCATGGTTTTCTTGCATTACCTGCTCACGAAGCTCACGCGGAATGACTTCTTTCCAAGAGAACTCAGAGACTAATTCGTGGCTGGCTTCAGGGTAAAATTTATTTTTGGTTAGCCGATAAAGTGAGTTATTCTTAATGAGAAAATTTGGATAGTCTTGTGGTTTTGTCAAACACGAATTATAAATATTTTTGTACCACGGATCAGTCGTTTTTGAGAAATGGCCGGCCGTACTTATGGCATTAACAGGACAAGCTCTTGATAGGGCATCTGGGATGACATTGTCGACGCCACGACGATGTTTGAGTTCAAAATGGAACGCAGACAACCTAACGCCCCAGCGAGCCAATCTACCGGTGGGATTATTCAGAGAAAGGAACCATTTCAAAGCAATATGGTCTGTATAGACCGTGAAGGGTTTTCCGTTCTCCAAATAACACCTCCAATGTTCCAAAGCTACTACCACTGCAAGCGTCTCGCGCTCCGTGATGCTGTAATTCCGTTCTGCCGCTGACAACGACTTGCTCATGTAGGCAATTGGGTGCTCCTTGCCGTCTACGGTCTGGGTAAGCATCCCACCCACGCCGTAGTTACTAGCGTCGGTGTGCACCTCAAATGGCTTGTCGTAATCAGGGCAGGAAAGAACAGGAGCCGAAACCAAACACTCTTTTAGCTTCTGGAATGATGCATCAGCTTCTGGAGACCAGACAAACGGTGGTCCACCTTTCTTATTCGAAGTCAACCTATTAAGTGGACCTGCTATAGTGCTGAAGTTGGGGACGAAACGACGGTACCATGTGGCGGTTCCAAGGAAGCGCTTAATATCCTTTCGACATTTAGGTGTCGGATAGTTGAGGATTGCTTGAACCTTGTCACCATCAGTACGAAGTCCGCAACTGTCAACAACGTAGCCCAAATATTTCAGTTGACTCCGGAAGAACTGACATTTGTCCAGGTTGATAGTGAGGTTGGCCTGTTGTAACTTTTCCAACACGCGAAGCAAAAGGGAGACATGTGAATTGAAGTCACTTGAAACTATGACTATGTCATCCAGGTACGCGAAGACTTTCAGGTCGAATTCCCTGAACAGTAAGTCAACCAGTCTCTGCTGCGTGGCAGGTGCGTTTGTCAGACCAAATGCAGTACGTTTGAACCTTAGCGTACCACGTCCTGGCACGTAAAACGCCGTCTTGTCTCGATCTTCAGGTGCTATGGGAATTTGCCAGAACGCTTTGGACAAATCAATGCTAGAGAGATAGCGAGCGTCGCGAAGATTGTCCAATATTTCGGAGACGTAAGGCAAATTGTACGCGTCGCGTTTTGTCACCGAGTTTAATTTGCGACTGTCTAAGCAAAACCGCGGTTGGCCATTCTTTTTTGTAACTATTAGGACCGGAGACGACCAAGCGCTCTCGCAGGGCTCGATTACGTCGAGACCTAGCATCTCGTCCACCTGTTCGACAAGAATGCGCTGCTTTTCCGGCGACATCCGGTAGTAACGCTGTCGAATAGGCGCAGCGTCTCCAGTATCAATTCGGTGAGTGATCAACGTCGTCTCACCTAAACCCTTACACTCGGCAGAGATGGCAGTAAACTGACTGATTATGTTATCAGCCACGGATTTTTCTGAGCTATTTAGATGGTTATAATCCTGCAAAAATGTTGTTGTGTCTGTTATGAGACTAGCGTTCGAAACTAACGTATCCGAAAAGTGAATTCCCGTTAGGTGATTCGGAAAAATATTAAATTTTTGCCAAAAGTCTATGCCCAAAACTAGATGTATATTAATGTCAGGCACAATAAAAGCTCTAATTATGTGAAATGCATCTTCAAACTTAATTGGTAGGTCCATGTAACCAATACTAGTCATAGATTGTCCTCCGGCAGCTGTAACGTTGACAATCTGACCTTGTTGAAGTTCCAAACCATGCTTTTCCAAACGACGATGGCTATTATTACCCAATATTGTTATGGCTGAACCCGAATCTAGAAGACCTAACATTGACAAATCGTAAATTTTTATGGATGCATAAGGCCGAGGGTCATTGATAGGTTGGTTCTGCAGAATTGTGTCAATTTTGTAAGAACTAAAATAGAAGTTTAAAGTTTCTAGCCATTTAGCCCAATCTTTGCTATCGAACTTACTATTTTGTTGATTGCTATCACAATTCTGCAGGTCCACTAGTTTTTTGAAGAACCTGGTTTACTACAATTAGGACACTCCGGAGTCTTGACACCCTCACGTCCACAAACGAAACAAACTATTTTATCTTTATTTGCCTTGCATTGGCGCAAATTATGGGTGTTATTACGACACCGCGGGCAATAAAATGTTTTGGGACCTGAGGTCTGCATTGCATGTACATATTTATTACTATTGGCAGGTTTTTGTTCGTATTTTATGTTGTTATTAGGATAAGGTTTATTTTTGTTAAAGTTATTATTGTAATAATTCTGATTATAGCTTTGATTTGAATTGTGTGTTTTCTGTGATGAATGACCACTGTATACGAATTCTGGTGCTAAAGTATCAGATGTCCGTTTGGGAGGTTCGCGAAAACCGGAAAGTCGTGCCTGAATGCACTCGTAGTTACGGCATAGGGATCTCAAAGTGTCAATATCGGGGATATCCGTTGATGAAGCTAACGTACTCGCGTAACACGGTCTGATGTTATGCAGGAGTATCTCCAGCTGGTCTTTGTCCGATAAGGATTCAGACAACCTCGAAAACAGCCCGGTCATTATTGACAAATAAATGGTAATGTTTTCTGATTCACCTTGAGTCCTAGCCCGTATCTCCGAGAGTAACCGATAATCATAGTCGGCCTGATCAAAATCTTTTTTAAGACGCGCAATTAACTGGTCCCAATCAGACAACTGATCCTGAAGACCACGGAACCAATGTAATGCATCACCTGTGAAGATTTCTGTGGCAAATGACAGCAGTTTAGATGAGGAGATATTCCTAGCTTTGCTGAATTCGGTTATCCGCTGAATAAAAGAGCGCACGCATGATTTACCGTCATATCTAATTTTAGTGAGCTCACTAGCCCCGCCACGATCACACGACACGTTTATGTTTAAAGGCGCACCACCAGCCGATGATTGCTCAGGATTGCTATTAGCAGAAGGCGCAATTAAATTATCAACTATTTGGGTTTCCTTAAGGGATTCAAACCGTTGGAAAAGTGTTTGAAACTCAGTTACACAGGCTTCGCGAGCATGCTTCGCCGACTCGTCAGCTGCCAACCGATTTAGCCGATGGTAAAGGTGGTGTAAGTAATTTTGCACTCGTAGCATTGCATTCCTGTCTAACTGAGAGTCAAGGAGGGACTTCACCTTAGTGAGCACATCACTGATACCTTTTAAGTCTTCAGCGATACTAAAGGGGCTCTCTAATATATCCTCAGATGGAAAAAGGGGGCCAAGCTTCGCAATCTGCTTCCGCAAATCCTGTACAGTTGCGGCGGGTGTCGTGCCTCTAATTTGGACCTCGTATTCCAATTCGGATTTTTGTAAAGATAAAAATTTTACGGGCAGCGCCATTATTAAAAATAATTATTATTATTATATTCGCGACAAATTAAATTAACGAAAGCACACCAATGAATAAATCGCTGAACAAGTGTTACCTACTACTCCGTTCTGTTACACAATGCAAAAACTAAGCAACGTTGTGGTTGAAGCAAAAACATAAAAAAAATGAAACAAAACAATCACAAAAATAAAAACATAAAAAGCATTGAAATTAACGTAGCTAATGTGTACACACCGGAAAACAATACGAATATTTAAAACACAATAAATAAATTAAGTTAACACTTCTGTACTCGACTGTACTTCAAACCAAGGCCAAACTAGTCTCGGAGTTCAATACAGAGTGTTTAAAATTCGACAGTTATGATACAAATTAAAAGCAATAAGTATTTTGACAGAATTAATAGTAATTAGTTTTTTTTTAAAGAATTCAAGGAAAATTTATAATAGATATGTACACCTTAGTTACATGCAACCAAAAAAAAACAAACGTTTCACAAAAAATAAAAGAAAGAAAAAACACAAAACACACAACTCCCACGGAGTGAAATCAGACCTTTTTAAGCCACGTTAGAGGGCGCCAGTGCGACGTTTGCTCCCCAGGAAGTGGTCTTAAATAAAACAAAGTCGTCAACAATATAATTAATAATTTATTTTTTTAAATTCGTGGGTTATATGGCCGTCTGATTTTACTCCAGGGTTCGGTACTTCCCCGCTCTGATGCTGTGGCTGCAGGTCTTGGCTTGGCAGTGGGTCCGTAGCAAAACTGGAAGGCGCCGGCCGTTGGTGTTGGTGTTCAGACTTTAATAAATGTAGTCGGGCGAGGGTGCGGGCAAGCTCCACGCACCGCGGCTGTCGCCGTAGTTTTTATTAAAAATGTTGCACCCTGTGAATAAACGACCGGCATCAGTATCATTCAAAATCTCCTCCGCTGATAGTGAGCCTGTTGAAGAGTGCGCCTAAGAAGAGGGTGATACCGAAAGCAGTTGGTGTTGGTGCTCACTACCAGAACGGAGTTTATTTTACAGGTGAAAGAACAAAGGAAGCAGAATGTAATTGCATTTTTTTTATAAAGCAGGTAGAATTGAAATTAAAAAATGTAGGTAGATCTACATTTCGCTTGCACGTAATTTATAGCTCGAAGCTAAGCACTGTTAAATAATTTAGGCAAAACAGCATGTTATGTGCCGTTCTTTTAATTTAGTGCAATTTATAAATGTATAGGTATCCTAGGTACCACTCGATATTAAAAGCCAAAAGTGTGCATTAATGCTGCTAACACTGTACATAAAATAACTATTAAATAAAACAATTGAACGTTAGGCACTTAGGGTTTAAAATGAACACTAACTTACAGCTAGGCACTAAATAAACACTTGTTCAATGACTTACCCAGTGGGGTGCGACACAAACACTTATAGTTTAACCGATTGGTTTTGAAAATACTTCCAAATATGTCGGAAGAATATTACTTATTAGTAAATTATTTAAAACATTATAAATGTTCAGCGCGTAAGAAGACACTTAGCGAGGCTAGTGAACGCGACCGAACCAAATATCACGAAAGTAAGTAATGCGGCGAGTGCTTCTTCGAATGTTCTAGCTAAAGTAGACAAAGGGCGCGCGCATTAGCCAATCAGTGCGCACTTCGATACAGGTGATGTGCTGATATCGCAAGCAGTTTACCGTCGCGCACACAAGTGATATTTAGTTTAATGTATTTATATAATTTATGTTATTGTGCTAAGTTGTGTTGTTTATTATGATGTTATTATAATTAAGTTAGAATTATTTAACGTATTTTATATTTAAGTTAACAATGTATATTTTATTTTATGTTTATTTTATATTTAATTTAACAATGTTATTGTTTTCGTTATTATTTCTGTAATAATAATAATTATGTACGTACAACGGTACACAATAGGGGTGAGATTCTTAACGAACAATTGAATGTCGTTACATCACCGTTACTTCGAATTTTTGCTAATCACTCTCACTTGCATAATAGGGGTGGTCAGGTTATAAATAGGGCCGACCAGTCTGGGCAGCTCATTCGGTTGTCGGACTCCAGACCGTCAACATCTCCTGATGATGCCTCGTAGAGGGGCGAAACACGTGTCGAGTAAGTTCTGTTATTTTGGTGGTGGTTTGTTATACTTATTTGCGTATTTATTTTTCTTATCGTGGTGGGAGGGTGGGACAATTAAATGCATATATGCATGAAAAAATACGCAAATAAGTATAAGGGCGTGGCCACATGTCCACGACACGGCGTCGTAAACGTAAAACGACACGGTGTCGCGTCGGAGCGCGACACATTATCCACCGTGCGAATATACGTTGCCGCGTCGTGAAAACACACGACACGGCGTCGTAAACATAAAACGACACGGTGTCGCGTCGGAGCGCGACACATTATCCACCGTGCGAAAATACGTTGCCGCGTCGTGAAAACACACGACACGGCGTCGTAAACGTAAAACGACGCTGTGTCGCGTCGGAGCGCGACACATTATCCACCGTGCGAATATACGTTGCCGCGTCGTGCAAACCAGAGATGGGCATTAATCGATTAATTTTTTAGTCAACTAATCAATCGATTGAAAATATCAATCGTCATTTTTCAATCGCGACTAATTTAGTTGCGATTGAATTAGTTGTGAGAATCTTCGACTAACAATTGAATTAGTTTTAGTTTCAATCGACTAAATTTCACGATTAAATCAATATTAAAACTATGTAGTCGCTCGTTTAGATATAGATATATATATATAGACAACTTGCAATATGTAACTACGAGTACCTACTCGTAGTTACATATTGCAAGTTGTCTATATTTATAAACTATGTTATTATGATTAGCTATTTATAATATGGGAAAATCTATCGCAACAGATCGAAGGTCATTGAGAGCGGGGAGCCCCTTAACATGTGTATCTGTAGGTATGTACATTGTAGATACTCGTATCTTGTATCACTTGTATCTATGTTGGTTTGGGTAGAATCTTGCAACTTATTTTGAAGCAGATATCTTCAACCGATTGAGCTAAAATTATGTATATATACACGTTTAATTTGAAACGCTAGAATAACAATGCAATATTATGGGCCATGTTAACAATATTATAACGATAAATAACGAAAAACTGCAATGTTTACAAATCGCAAACAATATAGTAGGTTGGTGCTCTATTAATATTTTGATACTTTAAGTACTAGTTCTAACGAGTATCGTAAAGTCCTATACGATACTGAATTACTGAGTAAATTTTAAACAAGAGCAGAATACGTGTGATCTAGGATCCATGTAGAATTGAAAACTGATCGCAAAATATTTTGAACATGTACGAGAAGCTGCGGCGTCGTAATCGAACGTGGCACCGCACCGTGCATCTACTCAACACAGCAAAGTTAATCTGCCCGGCGCGCGGCGCGACCTGCGGTGCCCGGTGCAGCTCGTGTTTTCACGACGCGGCAACGTATATTCGCACGGTGGATAATGTGTCGCGCTCCGACGCGACACAGCGTCGTTTTACGTTTACGACGCCGTGTCGTGTGTTTTCACGACGCGGCAACGTATATTCGCACGGTGGATAATGTGTCGCGCTCCGACGCGACACCGTGTCGTTTTACGTTTACGACGCCGTGTCGTGGACATGTGGCCACGCCCTAACGGGTTAGCACAAATTTAACTGGCACGATATTATATCGCGGAATAGCAAAGCAATATTATTATTTTCATTTATTTGTATTACTGAGAGTTGGTTAAATTCGGATTTTCACGATGGTGAATTATTCGATAATCGGTATATTGTTTACCGTTGCGATAGATCATTAGAAGACAGTGGCTTGGCGCGGGGCGGGGGGTGGCGGTGGCCGTGCGCGGCGACTGTCGGCCGGCGCGCCGGGACTGGCCTTGCCCCTCCCCTGCGTCCTCCGAGTGCGTCTGGGTATCAATACCATTATCGCGAACCGGGACACAACAACAACAATCAACTTTAAATATTTGTTGCGTTTATATTCCACATGGGCCTTCGTACAAGGATACATTAGCGAAATTCTTTGAAATCTGTGGTCAAATAATAATTGATAACCCTGACGATTTTTTCCTTATAACGGGCGATTTTAATGTTACCGATGCCCAGTGGGACGTATCTGGTGATTCTAAAATTATTCTTAATGGTTGTTGTAATGATTTACCTGTTCAATTGTTGAGCGATTTCTTATCTTTTTCGGGTTTAGAACAGTTTAACAGCTGTTTCAACACAAATCAGCGAATTTTGGATCTTATTTTCAGTAATAATAATTGTACGGTACTTGCCAGCGATACTCTCTTAACACCTGAAGATTTGCATCATAGGGCTCTTCATATTGAATTAAACATAATATACACTTTTCCTCTCAGCCCAGCCCCCTCCTATGTGTACCGCTATTTTGACGCTGATTTCGATGATAAACAATGAGTTATCTAAGAACGAGTGGTTTGAGATCTTTTCAAGCCACTCGTTGGAGAAGTGTTTATCATTATTTTATGCCATATTAAATAATTTAATCGATAAATATGTCCCTAAAATTCTTAAGCGTACATCATTTTCCAAGCCTCCATGGTACACTACGCCACTTAGAAGGCTACTAAATGAAAAAAAGAAATTTCATAAACTGTGGAAGACGTACGGAAATCCTCTCGACCATGACAGTTATAAAATTTTAAAGAAAAGAGTTAACAAATTAGAGCCAGAATGTTACAGAAATTATATAGAATACACAGAAACTAAAATTAATACTCACCCTAAATTCTTCTGGACATATATAAAATCAGTTCATACAAAAAGTGGTCTTCCGCAGGTTATGCAATACAAGGGTTTAACAGCTACCGATGGTACTCAGATATGCGATTTTTTCAATGAACACTTTCACTCAGTATTTGAGAAACCTTGTCATGCCACAGACGTGGACCTAAACAATCTGCCGCCGGTTAGTAACACTTTCTTCGACATAGGTAGTATTTTTATAAGCAAGGAATTAGTTAAGAAATATCTTGATCGTATTGATATTAATAAGGGTGCTGGTCCCGATTGTGTCCATCCTGTTATTATTCAGAGATGCTCTTCAAGCCTTGCTTTGCCTATTTCTTTACTTTTCGAAAAGTCTATTAGGGACGGATGCGTGCCATCTTTACGGAAACGTGCATTGGTTACACCGATACCAAAGGGCTTGGTAAGTTCTGACATTGAAAAATATAGACCGATTTCGAAGTTATGTCATTTTAGTAAAATTTTAGAGAAAGTCGTAACCGATCAGCTTACCTCAGTCGTGCGCCATCACATTGTCCCAAACCAACATGGTTTTCAGAGAGGCCGTAGTGTTGAATCTAACCTAATATCTTACACAGAAATTATTTTAGACGCTTTAGATAGAAACTGGCAGGTGGACGCAGTGTATACCGATTTTGCTAAGGCTTTTGATAAAGTTTGCCACTATCGCTTACTTAGAAAGCTTTGGCTTTTCGGTATACATGGCGACCTCTTTCGTTGGATAAAGTCTTACTTTGAAAACCGTTCACAGGCTGTGGCGGTCGGAGGATATATTTCACAGTACAGGTGTATTACTTCTGGTTTTCCCCAGGGCTCGCATTTAGGGCCTGTATTATTTATTCTATACATTAACGATATTACAGAATGCATAAAAAATTCGCACTTGCTTTTATACGCCGACGAAGCAAAGATCTTTAAAGTTATTCGTAGTACAGATGATTGTGAATCTCTGCAAAAAGACCTGAATGATCTTGAGGACCTTTGCGCATCAAATAGTTTATTCTTAAATGCAGATAAATGTTCCTTTATCACCTTTAGTAGGAAAAAGACTAATATAAATTTCAATTATAAATTATGTAATAAAGAACTTTCTCGCGTCGAACATATTTGGGATCTCGGTGGTATTATGGACTCAAAACTGACCTTTATCCCACACATTGACGATATATTAAATAAATGATATAAGCAGTTGGGATTTATATTGCGTGTAGGTAAACCATTTCAGAGAATCTTAACTTATAAGGTGCTATTTAATTGTTACGTGCGTAGTAGACTTGAATTTGCTAGTGCTGTTTGGAACCCTCTTTTTAATATCCACAGTGATAGGATTGAAAAAGTGCAGAAAAAGTTTTTTAGAGCGATTGAGTTTCGTATTGACAATACATATTCAGATTATGACACTGCCATGAAAAAGCATAATATTACTTCCCTGAGTCTTCGGCGTGAGCGTTCTGATGTATTAATTCTTTATAAAATGGTTAATAACATTATTAATGCACCTACTCTACTAGAAGCCGTCTCGCTTAGAGTACCGAGACGTTGTGAGCGTGCTTGTCGTAAGAAACCCTTGTTTTGTATTTCCCGTAGCCGGACATCTTACGCGAGAAATAGTTTTATTAGAAGGGCCTGCAGGTTGTATAACGATAAATTTATACATTTGGATATACTTGGACAAAGTCTTTATAGTTTCAGAAGGCAAACTTCACAGTGCATCGCGGAATGCGAATAGGTTATATTATTGTATTGTACCTATTTTTTTTTGTATTGTAATTTGTACAAATAACTTTGTAACTGTGTCAATTGGGTAGATTATTCTAGTTTATAAGATATATATTCCGTCAGGAAACTGTAAGTCTTCAATTTGCAAAGTTTACTGTATCACCTACAACCATGTAAGACTGTTTGTTTCTAATAAAATAAATAAATAAATAAATATATTACTAGGAAAAATAAAGTTTCTAATGAAGTTGAAAAAAATAACCCTAACCTACCTATCTCTTGGAGCAGTTTAATTTTTAGGGTAAAAAAAACCCTAACCTACCTATCTCTGGGAGCAGTTTCATTTTTAGGCTCATAAAAAAAAATAACCCTAACCTACCTATCTCTTGGAGCAGTTTCGTTTTAAAGGTCATAAAAGAAAATAACCCTAACCTACCTATCTTTTGGAGCAGTTTCGTTTTTAGGGTAAAAAAAAAACATAACAATATTTCAGTAGGTAGGTAACAACTTTTTATTCTTTTTTTTTAGAACTTATTTGAAATGATATTTATGCAATTTGATAATTATTTTAGGTGTTTTTATGAGTTTTAATAAATATTCTGAATGTATGTTATACCAAGTGACATTATGACTTATGAACATTATAACTAATGTTATTATGATTATTAATGGTTATGATGTTTGAGTATTATGGTTGACAAAATTATGAATCTTGTTTTTATGCAATGTGTTTATTATTCATTTTGAAAGTAGTTAAATGAAAATATGCTAAAAGTTTTTATGCAACTTGAACCGCACCCGTTTGGCTCGGTTTGTAGACACCTGCCTACTGAGCCGGCGGTCCCGGGTTCGAATCCCGGCCAGGGCAAATATATGTGTGATGAACTCGAATATTTGTGCTTGGGTCATGGTTGTTCCATGTATTTAAGTATATATTTATCTATAAGTATAAGTATGTATATCGTCGTCTGGTACCCATAACACAAGCCTTCTTGAGCTTAATTTGCGACTAGATCGATTTGTGTGAGGTTGTCTGATATTTATTTATTATTATTATTATTATTATGTCATTGTGAGAGATATTTTATAATAACGGAATAAAACATGTCTATGAAAATAATAATCGTGTATTAATGAATTACTACCGAATATAACAGCTTTGACGAGACATCCCAGCGGAATTATGGAAACATTAATAATTTTAAATAATCAATTAAAATTTAAGGAACGTAAGGACATTGTATCCTTGTCTGTTGAACGGACCATAGAATTAAGTGCAGTAGAATTAGAGCAATTTATTGTTGTTTGTGTATATAGGCCGCCCTTAAGTAATTTTGATGTTTTTCAAATTATTAAAGAGTATGCTCTGTTCAAGATATCTCTTTCTGGAAAGAAATTGCTTATATGGGGCGACTTTAATGTAAATATTTTGGAAAATTCAACAATAAGTATTAGATTGTTGAATATTTTCAAATCTTTTCATCTCCACCACGTATTTATGGAGCCTACTAGAGTGACCGCTACTAGCGCCACCTGTATTGATAATATTTTCACTGTATTCTTCCTTCTACGCATAGTGTAATTAGTAAACTGGAATCAGATCATTTAGGCCAATTGATTGTGTTTGAGATATTAAGGAAAAATATCGTGAAAAATCAAATTACTTTTGTACCGGTAACCACGGACCGTGTGGAAAGAATGAAACAAAATCTAGTTCAGGCGCTACCCTTTTTGTCTTCCGACATGGGTCCTAACGACATGTATAACTTATTCTTTGCAACTTTTATGACATATTATAATGCAATATTTACTTCCAAATCGGTCGTGGCTGGCGGTGCACCAGTATTTAGTGAATGGGCTACTGCGGACTTACACAAACGCAGACAAGCACTGTACGCCTTGTACGAGGAGCGGCGGTTTAATACGAGTGATGAATTTAAAGAACACGTGAAACAGTATTCGAAGCAATTCAAAATTGATTGTCATATTGCTAAACGCAATTATTTATCCCAGAAAATCAAGACTAGTTCTGATATTATCAAAACCACCTGGAAGGTAATTAATATGGAAACTGGTAAATCGAGGCATGCTATTAGTGATCCTAAATTAAATATTGATGGTAAAATTATAGATTCTAGTTTAGATGTAGCAACAGAATTTGAAAACTTTTTCACCTATATACCAGTGTCCACTACAAAGTTTTTAAACTCATCTCCCTCATCAGCCGTTACTTTGTTAAAAGATAACGTCCCAGAATGTAGTAGAGACCTTAATTTTTAACATATCAGTACCTCAGATGTAGTAAAGGCGTTTAAATCGATTAATGTCAAAAAAACTAGTGACCTCTGGGGGGTCTCCGTCCATGCTGTCAAATCCCTCATAGATATCATAGCGCCTGACTTAGTAGTTATATTCAATAACAGTGTAGATTGCGGTGACTTTCCTGATCTGACATAGTAAAATAGCTCCTTTATTTAAATCAGGTAGTACTTCTGACCCCAATAACTTTAGACCAATATCTGTACTACCAACATTTAGTAAAATTTTTGAAAAGTTAATTTTGTCTCAATTATTAAGACACTTTAATTTGAACAATTTAATGCATAACAAGCAATTTGGTTTTACGCGGGGTCGCTCGACATCCGACGCTGGAGTCGAGCTAGTAAAATGTATTTTCGATGCCTGGGAGGAATCACGAGATGCTTTAGGTATCTTCTGTTATCTAAGGCCTTCGACTGCGTTAATCATGAGACACTGATCAGGAAACTACACCACTATGGAGTTAGAGGATCGGCACTGAAATTGTTAGAATCTTATTTAAATGGTAGAATACAGAGGGTTGATGTGAATGGAAAGCGATCACCGGGGTCATTAGTCTCTATGGGTGTGCCGCAAGGATCAATATTGGGACCCTTCTTGTTCCTTATCTACATTAACGACTTGCCACAGCTCATAAAGACCCACCATTATATAGTTTTGTTTGCGGATGATACTTCACTTATTTTCAAAGTCGCACGAAACCAACTATCTTATAATGACGTAAACAATGCTATATGTAAAGTAGTGAATTGGTTTAATGTAAATAATTTATTGTTAAATGAGAAAAAGACTAAATGTGTTAAGTTTGTCACGAGTAACGTTATACACGAGCAACCAAGTGTTATTGTTAAAGATGAGGAACTGGAACTAGTTGATAGCACAGTTTTTCTCGGTATTACATTAGATTCTAAGCTCCAAAGGGGTCCCCATATTGCTAATCTCTCGAATAGACTGAGTTCTGCAGCTTTTGCAGTTAGTAAGATTCGTCAATTAACAGACGTGAAAACAGCTCGATTAGTATATTTTAGTTATTTCCATAGCATTATGTCGTATTGCATATTACTTTGGGGCAGTGCGTCAGATATTAATATAATTTTTGTTCTCCAGAAACGGGCTATTCGTGCGATATATAAAATGCACCATAGAGACTCGCTTAGAGATAAGTTTAAGGACATTAATATAATGACAGTGCATTGTCAATACATTTATGAGAATCTTATGTATGTACATAAGAACATTGCCAATTTTAAGAAGAACTGTGATATACATAATATTAATACTAGAAATAAGCATAAGCTCGCAGTGCCTGCCACTAGGCTCCATAAAATAAGAAAATAATTAATGGGTAACTGTGTAAGATTTTATAATAAACTTCCTAGAAGCGTAACTGACTTGTCTGTTGGTAAATTCAAGAACTATGTAAAACGTACTTATTTCTAAAGCTTATTATAGCACTCAAGACTACATGAATGATAACGTGTCGTGGGATTAGTGAAAATGTTATGTGTAATTATTGTAACGAGTAGGTACCCATCATCAGGGTACTGATATTTTAATTTTAACAATTTTTAACATAATTTTTGACATTTAGAATTTTATTCTAGATATATTCTAGACTCTAGTTTTTTATTTATATATTTTTTTTATGTGTTGACGATCCTTTTTAGGATTTTTCTTTTATTTCTATAATGTTGTTTTTTATGTTTTTTTATTTCATTTTTAGTATAAGTTTATGAATAAATTGCTCTACTCTCTGTAACTGACGATTCGAAAGTGCTTGTCGCTAGGCCTACTTGAATAAAGAATATTTTGACTTTTGACTTTGACTTTAACAGGAAAATATGTTATTATATTTCGAATTTTAGCGGTACTAATTTATTTTATAGAGCGACCAACTTATCTGTGAACTGAAGGATGTCGCCTGGTCGCCACAATCATCTCAGTGTTGCTAACTAAGTTGGAAACCCACAAAGATCTGAAAAAATCAGCAAATGATGCAATAATATAAAACAATAAAACATATACACATTGAAATGAAATGAAATAATTTATTGAATAAGTAGGCCACAAGGGAACTTTTACAAGTCAGATTGTGAATCTACCGGCATTTCCAAAGAGGAGACCGCTATTGAGAAGAAAGCCGAAATATTAAATAAACACAACAGTAAGTAGGTAAGGAGAGCAATGCGCCGGTAACGCAGAGGTCGCAGGTTCGAGTCCTGCTTAGATTATAGTGGATCGCATTCAATTTTACGAGTAGGCCACTCACGACGCAGGTACCGCCCACCCGCTCTCCACCTCTTGCCCCGCCGCGCGGTGAGCTGTATCGCGAAAGAAAACTATCAACATTAGCTATCTAGTGGAGGTGATCTGTGGTGCAATATCAGACGCCGTAGGTATACTTAAGCGAACACCGGCCGCTAAAAGTTAAGAAAACAAGTATTCGATGTAGAAACATATATTATAATGTCAATAGGTTTTAAAACAAAAATTCTGAATAATATTATATGATAATACAACATACAGTAACATTATTAAAATGATCTTTTTTATCCGCAGATACCCGGATTATTTCCTATCATACCGGGCTCCAAGTATGACTGGAAATATGAAGCGGACACCAGCCAGAATGTGTGCCGCGCTCAGAAAGATAAATTGAAGATGACACGCGGCAAGATGCTGGGCGGCTGCAGTGGCGTAAACCTCATGCATCATGTGCTGGGCCACCCCGCCGACTACGACGGCTGGGCCGCCATCGCCGGTGCCGACGGTTGGGCCTCCCATAACATCTCCAAGTTTATAAAGAATATTGAATCTGTCCATGACGCAGATATCTTGAACTCGCCGTACGGGAACTTGCGAGGTCGTAGCGGCAACATAAAAGTTACACGGCAAATTCATAGAGAACAGACGCTCAAGTACTTCAAAGCTTTCAATGAGATGGGTCATAGGATCTCCCACGATTACAACACGGGGCCGCCGTCGTTTTCCGAGGGTCAGTTCACGATCGGCGGCGGCCGGCGCAGCAGCACCGCCGCGGCCTACCTGGCGCCCGCGGCCGCGCGCCCCAACCTGCAAATGCTCAAGCACACAGAAGTCACCAAAGTGATTTTTGAAGGCCACAAAGCTGTCGCCATAAATGCACTTACGCATGATGGTAAGACTATAACGATAACGGCAAAGACAGAAATTATACTGTCAGCTGGAGCTATCAATACGCCATTAATATTGATGCAGTCGGGGATAGGCCCGCGAGACCACTTGCAAGAGTTTAACATCGAAGTAGTAGCAGATTTGCCCATCGGCCTCAACTTACAAGACCACCCTATGATACCAATCGTCCTGACGGGGGCGAACGTTAGTAAGCCTGACCCTACGTCGTTACACGAGTTCCCTTTACCGGGAATAGTAGGATTCGTCTCGTTAAATGACAGTGATCCCCGTCCTGATTACCAGGTGCTCGCTTACCCTGCAGCTCGCGGGTCCAAGAACCCGTTACTTAAATGCCACGGATACGGCTTGCGCGATGAGATCTGCAACCGTTTTGATGACGCCGCTGCGCTTCAAGAGACATTCATCGCTCACATCGTGCTGCTGCACCCCGACTCGCGAGGCCGAGTGCGCCTGCGCGGTGCGGACTCAAGGATCCCGAGTATTTATACGGGATTCTACGACGCCGAAGGAGATTTGGAACGGCATGTCAGTTACGTGGAAGATTATCTACGCATTTTGAATACGACGCATTTTGATAAAGTGCAATCTAAAGTGGTAGACATGAAGCTTCCCGCTTGCTCGGGAGTCGGGTTCGGTTGCCGTGAGTACTGGCGGTGCTACGCGCGGGAAATGGTGACCACAGTCTGGCACCCGACGGGCACGGTGGCGCTGGGCGCCGCATTGGACGCGCGGCTGCGCGTGCGTTACACGGAGCGCCTGCGCGTGGCGGACGCGGGCGCCATGCCGCTCCTGCCCAGCGGCAACACCAACGCGCCCACCGCACTGCTCGCCGAGTACGCTGCCCAGCTAATCAAGGAAGAACATGGAATACATGCCCCAGGTCGAACCGGCAGGCGCTTTTATACAGAACGAAAGCGGTGGGGAAGCCAACTGCAGGGCACAGGTGCAGCAATCGTAAGCCGCACCTGCGTCTCGCCCCATCAGTGACGTCACCATCACCTGCGCTCTGTTACGTTAATATCTAATTCTTTAAAATCTGGAAATCCGCGCCGATATATATAAGGTCACTTGATGAACTACCAGTATCGCAGCATCTAGATGAGCCACCAACTTTCGAGGGATTCGTGGCGGCAGTCAAGCGTCTCAAAAACCTAAAAACACCCGGTATGGACCAGCTTATGGTTGAAATTTATAAATACAGTGGACATCACATTATAAATAGGCTGTATCATCTTGTCTTAAGAGTGTGGAGCAGTGAAAATGTGCCTCAGGACTGGAGAGACGCGGTAATTTGTATGCTGTACAAAGGGAAGGGAGATGTGTCCGACTGCAGCTCGTACCATGGCATATCGCTTCTCTCTAGCGTGTTATATCCTTTTAGTATTTTAGACGTATAACCATAGATGTAATAAATAGAGGAGGCCTATGCCCAAGTTTATTTCGCTCCTAAGTATGAATGTCTCGGCATTGGTGTCGCGCCGGAGGCTCGCCAGACGCTACGTTGCGAATTCCATTTGATAAGCTCGGTCCGGCGACGGCCCTCTGCCCCGTTTCTAGAGCTTAAGTTATAAGTTAGTTTTAAAACATTATTGAGACGGTTCGGTCATGTACATTCGGCCCATTTTAAATGGCTGTAAACATAATTTGTGTGTACTTTTATTTTGAAGTATAAGTTTTAATTGAACTCAAAAGACTTTTAATTGACTCAACCGACCTGAATCGCATATTTGGCGCAGTCGAGTAGCTAGCACTAAGCCGGACTCACAAAAATCGGTGCCGGGTCTCCGTATTAACGGTTAATTAGTGCTCTTACGAACTCCCAGTGGTGAACTGTTCATATCTGTGGAAGCTGCGACGCCCTGGAAGACTACATCGCTATCGACGGGACCAGTTAAGGCAATGTTAATTACTGCAATCATCACGATACTGTGAGTACGTTTGGAAATTTATAGTTAGCAAACAGATTAAATTCCTAAATTCCTCGAATATTGTAAAAGTGTTATACATAGATTATAAGAGTGTTTTAGTGTGGTAAACTAATCCAAAGTGCTACTAATCTATAAAATAAATTTAATAACATTAAGGCAAAATGAACCAATTACAATTATTTGAGATTGCTCTTAGAGTCGTACCGACTTATGACGGTAAAGTCAATTCTTTGTATCGATTTATTTCAGCTGTAGACTCTATTGTCGAACAATATTACGATAGAGCCAATCCAGAAAATTTTCAAAATGTTATTGTAAATAAAGGTATAATATAGTAAGTTACTAGGTAAAGCATCCGAGGTGGTTGACATAAACGCTGCCAGAACTTGGGATGAAATTAAAAGAGCTTTAATCCAAAACTTTGCCGACCACAGAGATGAAAATTCTTTGAACCGCGATTTGATAAATTTAACCCAAGGTAACGAAACACCTCAACAATTTTACGATCGCTGCATACATTTACTTAATACTCTAATACACAACGATGACGAAAACGTTAGAAACTGTAAGAGAGACTTTTGCACCATGCAAACCCTGAAAACATTTTTAGCAGGGTTAAAGGAACCTTTAGGCCCTACTATTCGAGCCGTGTGACCTTAACCTTACCAGAAGCGCTCCAGTTTATAAAAGAAGAAAGTAACATCGTGTATTTGCAAAAACGAAACCAAGGTCAGTCTTCTTCTACTGAACAAAACAAATTCGGGCAACACCACAAAAATGCATTTACTAATTCATACAGATTTCCCTTTTCTAATTGGAATCGTCCTAGACAACAATTTAGCAATCCTATTTTTAATCAAAATCAACCACAAGTGAACCAAAACCGCGGAAATATGACTCAAAACAGACAAAATGCCTTCTACCAAGATCCAAAAACTTACAGAGCCCCTAGGCCAACACCGATGAGCGGGGTATCGTATGGCGGTGCAACGAGTAATTTGCCTCGCCCAACAAATAACAATAATCTTAATACTCGACCAAGTTTTATTCCTTGGCAAAACAATGAGCACAGACAATCTAACGCTAACAGGCAAAATGTTTTCCAAAATATCGGATACTACCCAGAATACCGATTTGAAGAATTAAATCAACATGAAATGACTAATACTCCCGAACACTACGACAACAATATACCTCCTTATTTTAGTGAGGAAGATTACACAGAACAAAAAATTCCGGTCGAAAATGAAAATACAAATTTTTGTCGGGCCCAGAACCTCGACAACGAAACTTAATACAAATGCATGCCCATCTAAATAGACAGCTTCCATTTATCCAGATAAATAATCCACCAATGAAGCTGCTAATCGATACAGGATCGAATCAATCGTTTTTGTCTCCCGATATTGTCAAACGATTTTATAAAAACCTTCAAGTAGACTACGAACCATTTGCCGTAACAAATGTGCATTGCACTACTCAACATAAATATACCATCTATGTACCATTATTCGATGAATTTCAACAAAAGGGTTTTTATAAATTCCACATTTACAAATTTCACAACGTGTTCGATGGATTAATCGGACTTGACCTCTTACAAAAACTTGGCGCATCAGTCGACCTATCCAAAAGACAACTTGTTAAACAAAAAGCAATAAACCAAATACAAATGTTAGAATCAGGGAATCATAATCTTCTCGAAGTACTCGTAAAAGCCAATAGCTCAAACGCGATTAAAGTACCTGTCAACATAAAAAACCGGCCAAGTGCGAGTCGGACTCGCGCACCGAGGGTTCCGTACAAACCTGCAAGGTTTACAAAGTTCGTTCATTACGACAATCGAAATCGACATTTACAAAAAAATATATATTTTGTAATGTAACTAAAAATTTAAGGTTTTCGGAATTTTTCCTTTATGTGTGCTATAAAACGTTGCTTCATGCCAAATTTCAAGATTCTAGGTCGACTGGAAGTATCCTTTAGGTTTTGATTCCCTTGCGAGTACTTGCGAGTTTCAAAATATGCAGCTTAAATTGCTGTTTCTTTTGATTGCGTTGACATAGAAGTTTGATTTTGTTACAGCTTAAAGGTATTATAGACCTGAGTATTTGGTATGAATTTCAATTTAATACCTCTACGCGTTTATGAGGAAATGGGTAGTAAGTTTAAAATTATTAAAAAAAAATATATTATGTGATGTAACTAAAAATTTATGGTTTTCGTAATTTTTCCTTTATCTATGCTATAAGACGTTGCTTCGTACCAAATTTCAAGATTCTGAGTTCACGGGAAGCACCCTGTAGGTTTTGATTCCCTTGCAAGTGTCGAAAATTTGCGGCATAAACGGCTGTATCTTTTGATTGCGTTGGCTTAGAAGTTTGATTTTTTCACAGCTTCAAGGGACAGTAGACCTGAGTAATTGATATAAATTTCAGCTTCATACCTCCACGCGTTCCTGAGAAAAAGGGTCTTGACAGACGGACGGACGGACAGACGGACAACAAAGTGATCCTATAAGGGTTCCGTTTTTTCCTATTGAGGTACGGAACCCTAAAAACGGAGAAATTTTTATCCCTGAAAAAAAAAAAATTAATCAATGCGTCTTGCAATCGGTTGTTACTATGGCCAACGAAGGTTATGCTTTCGTTAAAATAAACAACCCGACCAGCAATGATATTATCGTTAGCATAACACACCCAATACCTTGTACACGTTTAAAAGATAATTTTGAGTGCTACAACTTCGCCAAAATCTGACGATCTTGAAAACCTTATAAGAACAGACCACATGAATGCTGAAGAAAAAAAACAAATAATCCAACTATGCAAAGATTATAGCGATATATTTTACCCCGAAGGACAAACTCTTACGTTTACAAATAAAATCAAACATCGAATTCGAACTACCGACGAAATACCGATTTACACAAAATCTTACAGGTACCCCCAAGTACACAAAGCCAAAGTACAGTCACAAATCAATAAAATGCTTCAGCAAAAAATTATTCAGCCATCGGAATCCCCATGGTCATCCCCAATTTGGCTTGTAGAGAAAAAGATGGATATACACGGTAAAAAGAAGTGGCGACTAGTGGTTGATTACCGCAAACTTAATGAAAAAACCATCAGCGATAAGTATCCTATTCCCAATATTAATGATATCCTCGACAAGCTAGGCCGCTGCCAATACTTCACAACCCTAGACCTTGCTAGCGGGTTCCATCAAATAGAAATGGATGATAAGGACATCAAAAAAACTGCATTTACTGTAGACAACGGTCACTATGAATGCTGTAGAATGCCTTTCGGGCTTAAAACCGCGCCGTCCACCTTCCAAAGGACAATGGAAAATGTCTTTAGAGGCTTAATAAATACAATTTGAGTCGTCTACATGGATGACATAATTATATTTTCGACTTCTCTTCAAGAGCATATCTTTAACGTCCAGACAGTTTTCCAACGCCAAAGCCACTCAATTGCTTTTGGTAGCTACGGCTACCTGTCATCGCTCTTATTTTATTATATAAATAGAGTCCAACTCAAAATTCGAAGCAATTGAGTGGTTAGAGAGGCAAATTTAAAGATCCAACTAGACAAGTCCGAATTTTTAAAACACGAAACAGCGTATTTAGGCCATATTGTAACTCCTAATGGCGTTAAACCTAACCCAGATAAAATTATGGCAATACAAAAAATCCCGGTACCAACGACTCCAAAAGAAATTAAATCCTTTCTAGGACTAATAGGCTACTACAGAAAATTTATACCAAATTTTTCCAATCTTAGAAAACCCCTGACGTCTTGCTTAAAAAAAGGCGCAAAGATCGACCCAAGCAACCCTAAGTTTATTCATGCATTCAGAACATGTCAAGAAATCCTAACGAATGACCCAATACTCCAATATCCGGATAAACCAATAGCATTCGCTTCCCGAACCCTGAACGATAACGAGATAAATTATAGCGTTATAGAAAAAGAACTTACTTACTTCTCTGGCGCAGCGACCCGAAGTGAGTCTTGGCCTCCAATACGAGTTCCCGCCAGCGGTCTCGGTCTTGTGCGGTTTCACGCCAGTTGACGGCTTGGAGCTCGCGCAGATCATCTTCGACCACATCTGCCCACCGATATCTAGGGCGGCCTACCGGACGACGACCTGTCGGTTTTCCATGGAACGCTCTACTAACTGCCCGGTCCTCTCCCATGCGCTCCAGATGTCCAAGCCAGCGAAGCCTATGTGCTTTCGTCATTCCTATTATGTAAGGTTCCGCAACCAGCTCTTCGATTTCGGTGTTTTTTCGGATTCTCCAAGTTCCATCCGCTCGCTGTTTGGGTCCCAGGATTTTGCGGAGAATCCTCCTTTCGGCCACCAAAAGCTTATTCTCCTCCCTAAGTGTCAGTGTCCAGGCTTCACAGCCATACATGAGGATAGGCCGTATAACCGTTTTATAAATACGGATTTTTGTACTTCTGCTAAGAAGCCTAGACACCAAAACTTTTGGGGGACAACTGTTACTCGCGTCCGCAGGATTCACCTACCACAGCCCTGCACGTGTCCCCTGGGTGGTGCTAAAGAGTAACGCCTTTCAAAGGCTACATGCAATCAGAGAACGAGAGAAAGAAAAGAAAAAAAAAGCGATGGCGATCACAAGTATTCCACAGAGCTTAAACAAGACAAACTCCGCGCGGAGTCCTCTTACAAGGGATGTCGGACCCTCTGTACGCATCCTGCAGATAAATATAGAAGGTTTAAGTCTAGCTAAGAGCAACTATTTGACAAAGCTGCTAAAGGATAATAGAGTTGACGTTGTCAATATCCAGGAAACACACACAAAGGATGAAGCTGACTTTGAGAAGAGGGGAAAGATAACAGGATATACCTTAGTAAAAGCCGTCCACCATCCTAAGTACGGCATAGCCACGTTTGCCAAATCAGACATTAGAAATGTACAACTGGTTGACTTCAGTAATAAAGACAACGTCTTCCTCATCGTCCTAAAAGTGGATAACACATCCATAGTAAATGTCTATAAGCCGCCTAGCATACAGTGGCCTGCCAGAATGCTACCGATCCCGCCTCACCCAAGCCTGCATATCGGAGACTTCAATAGTCATCACACAAACTGGAAATACTCTTCGGTGGATTCCAATGGCGAAATTTTAGCACAATGGGCGGAATTGCATAACCTGCACTTGATTTTTGACGCAAAGGATAAAGGTACATTTCATTCAGCCAGATGGAACAAGGACTACAATCCCGACCTGGTTTTTGTATCCAGAGACCAGTTCGATCGACCGCTCCCGTGCAGCCGCTCCGTTCTGTTAAACTTCCCGAAAAGCCAACACAGGCCTGTCCTCGTGGAGTTGGGTGTAAAGTTTCTCCTAAAAAATTCAATGCCGCTACCGAGGTGGAATTTTGGTCGAGCGAACTGGAGTGGGTATCGGGAATGTTTGGACCGGAACCTGTCAACTACCAAACTGGACCCAACAGCTGCCAACTACGAAAAGTTCTGCGAACTGATCCTGAACGCTGCGAAAGGTAACATCCCAAGAGGTTACAGGAAAGAATACATTCCAGGCTGGAGCCCGAAAAGTGAGGATCTTTTTAAAGAGTACCAAAGTACGGGTGACCCAAGCACCGGTGCTGAACTTCTTTCCTCCCTTGATGAAAACCGGAAAGCAAAATGGGAAGCTGCTGTTGAAGACATGGATTTCAAGCGATCCAGTAGAAAGGCTTGGAGAACCCTCAACAGCCTTACCGGGAAAAACATTGCTAGAAAGGAATACACCAGCGTTGAACCAGATGTCATAGCCAATAGAATGGTGGAACTTACCAGAGCTAAAAGTGACAAGAACTTCACAAAAAGACTCAAGAAAGACCTCTCGGGGCTTAAACAGAATGCTCCAAGGAATCATATGTTGGCCGCACCGTTCACCATAGATGAAGTTATTATAGCCATAAAGCAGCTCAAAAGTAGCAAATCCGCTGGTCCAGATAACATCTTCAACGAATTCATCAAGCATATGGGACCAGTGGCAGTCAGCTGGCTCGCAGTCTTTTTTTCGGACATCCTGGCAAAAAATAACCTGCCTAGACAGTTCAAGCGTTCCACAGTTATCGCTGTGCTTAAACCGGGCAAACCTGAACACCTTCCGGAAAGCTACCGTCCTATCGCACTCCTCAGTTGTACACACAAATTGCTTGAACGTATCATCCTAGGACGGATTGAACCATTCGTAGAAGCTGCAATTCCTCCCGAGCAAGCTGGTTTTCGCAAGGGCAGGAACTGTGTTGATCAGGTCCTCGCTCTCACAAACTATATTGAAGCTGGCTTTCAGAATGGTCTAAAATCTAACGCAGTGTTCATCGACCTCACGGCTGCCTACGATACTGTCTGGAGGCATGGCCTTATTCATAAGATGTTTACGGCAATACCAAGCAGAGAACTAGTAGACCTAATCTCTAATATGCTGTCTGAGAGGGTCTTTGAGGTTTGCTTGGGCAGCGGGAAGAGCAGGAAACGCAAGCTGAACAACGGTCTCCCTCAAGGCTCTGTGCTGGCGCCAACCCTGTTCAATCTGTACATATCCGATCTTCCACACACAGTAGCTACCAAGTTTATTTACGCCGATGACATAGCACTTATTACCCAAAGTAGAGATTTCGAGTCCGGAGCTCTAACACTAACATCGGACTTGAAGACACTTGCTGATTACTTCAGATCGTGGAGACTTATACCTAGCACGAGTAAAACGGAAACTTCCTGCTTCCACCTCAATAATAAAATGGCTAGCTACAAACCAGCTGTACACTTCAACGGCGAAGAATTAAAATATAACCCTTGCCCGAAGTACCTTGGAGTTACGCTGGATCGGTCCTTAACATACAAGGAACATCTTATTAAACTCTCGCAAAAAATCTCAACCAGGAATAATCTTCTTCTTAAACTCTGTGGCACAAGCTGGGGTGCTTCAGCAGACTGCCTTCGCACGTCAGGCATCGCTCTCGTCTACTCAACGGCAGAATACTGCGCACCAGTTTGGCTGAATAGTGCTCATACAAATAAAGTGGACGTCAAACTAAACGAGACCATGCGCTGCATATCTGGCACTGTCAAATCCACACCCGTCCATTGGTTGCCAGTGTTAAGTCATGTCGCCCCACCCCACCTTCGAAGACTCCATGCCTTAAAGAAAGAAGCCGAGAAGATCTCAGATAATTCCTCTTTGCCAGCCCATTACGAGTTTTGCCATCCACCCCCGCACCGACTCAAATCCCGAAAACCTCCCTATACCACTGCCAGGAACCTAGATAGTTTTAACATCGGGGATAGCTGGAGGACCGAGTGGACAGCTGCGACAGAAGGCAAATCCAGCCAGCTGACTGACCCTACGGCTAAGCCAAAGGGATTCGATCTCCCTCGCAAGCTCTGGTGTCGGCTGAACAGACTCAGAACAGGACACGGCCGCTGCAACTTTTTCCTACATAAGTGGGGATGGAAAGAGTCTCCACTCTGCGAGTGCGGCGAGGAAGAGCAGACCACTGAACATATCATCAAACGATGCCCACTTCACTCATACGCTGGATCTGCTGAGGACCTGTATTCTATGTCTCCTGACGCAGCCGCCTGGCTTAATAATTTGAAAGTCATTCTTTGATTGCTTGCATGAAACATATTGCCATACGATTAAATAAAATACCAAAACTTTGTAACGTATAAATATCGTCAATATATTTAAACCATAATACGTTAAAGGAATAAACATTAATTAAAGAAAAACTAAAATACATTAATATCAAAACAAGTAATATTAGAGACTACTAACGCCATCTATAGGATTTTATCGTAATCACCAAGCTCACAATTAAACGTTTTCCTTAAACAGTCATGTTAGTTCGCGATACTAGATAATTAGTTCCAAAAACAACCACATTATTAGGAAGCGGCGCGCGCGCAACGGCTCTTTCTTTTCGATCCAAACGCGAGACGTTCAGGACGCTGCCATTATAATTTTTTGAATACTACTTAATATAAATGGCGAAACTTCGTCCCTGGATCATTAATACTTTAATAATGTAGCCAGGAGAGCTACCAAATAAAACTTAAATGGAGGAATAAGGAGAACCCAAAAATGTAAGTAAATTCTTTTGACGCGAATTCAAAATGTACCTACCATGACACGTGTTGGCTTGTGTGAAGTGCTTTGGTTAACCGGGTTCATTATTTCTAGGGGTTCTATTTCCAAGTCTTAAGCTGCATACACTTTTCTACGGGAATATTTGGGACCTGGCAATGACTACGCCGTATAGATGGAGCTGCATCTGATGTCAAACTGGACCCTGGGCTCTGCTTCCTGAAGGCACCAGCGCGATCATCTGACTATTGTGTAAGAGTGTAAGACTAAAAGGTCAGTGTCATCTCCATTATCTAAATGTGATCAGTGCCATACCGTGAAAAGTGTAAAACAACATATATTTATATTAAAGACTTTCCTCTCGTAAAGAACATCTATCATTTATCACCAACAGTAGTAAAAAGGCGCCCTGAGGTATTTTCAAAAAAGAGAGTTTCATGCCAACGGTGAGTAACCCGGTGGTAACGCGTGAAAACGTTACAAAAGTGTCTACCCAACGTTTGGCCTTAATCTACTTGTTGGTAATAAATGATTTAACTTAATTAATTTAACTTAGAATCAACAGTGTTAGAATAAGATAGCTTAAAACAGTGATTTAAAATTTTATCTAAAGGTATTTCTACCCACTTTTTTTTCCTTGTGACGAGAACAAAGAACGATTGTTCTAGAACTAAAGTATTACTATGTATTGTTACGTATATGTCAGCGGTACAATGTTTTAATATTTCTAGCCTTAAAAACGATTATTAACTTGTACTTTCTTGCATATGTGAACTTGGACCCTTGAAAATTTAATCGTAATTGTATACTTACCTATGAAAGTTTCTGAAATATTTCAGTGTAATTTAAACTTGCTTTAGTAAAAATAAATTTGACAAAATGTCTGTCCAAAAATATATCGACTGTTTACATAAAGATGAGATCATGTATGAACTTAATATTCTTGGAATATCCACAGAGCCTGGGGTGAGCGTCGATGCCTTGAGGAAGCAGATAAGACAGGTGTTTAAATTGGCCCGAAGAGGGAGTATGAAGGGTGAGCCAGTTATGACACCAGATGCAGCATCAGAAATCGCGACCTGCACGCCTAAAGTAGTATTGCTGGAATCGGAGTTGCCTGGACCCGGTACGGTGAGTGACCAAAAACTTCTCATCAAGCTAACACGTCGTGCCAACTATCTCGTCGATAGATTAGCTAGAATCACGCAAAGCAACCCCGAACTGTCAGACTTACGTAGTCGGTTAGTTAAAATTTTGAGCATTGTAGATGGTGAGGCCAGTGAGGTAGACAGTGATAGTGAGGTAGCTATAGTACACCATTTACCCGAGAAGCAAGTACGCCAAGTGATAGTAGTGAAAGACAAATCGGTAAACTTAAATTCACTCAATTTAAAATTCGACGGAACCACTTGTGTTCGCGTTTTTGTCGAACGACTTGAGGAACTTCGACAAGCGCGCAATATTCCCGAAGATCACATGCTTTCGGCTTTTTCGGACTTACTTGACAAAGCGGCATTACATTGGTTTAGAAATAACAAAAGTAACTTTCAATCGTACAGACAATTGTTAGATTGTTTACGTGAAGACTTTGATTTGCCAGACTTAGACTACAAATTACGCCAAGAGATTATGCAACGGACTCAATCCAAAACGGAAACCATAGTTGTATACCTATCAATAATGCAGGGTATGTTTTCCCGATTAACGACTCCTATTTCTAGTAAAGAACAACTTGACATACTTATGCATAATATTCGTCCCGAATATATGAAAAACTTAGCGCTTCAAAACATAGATTCCATTCTCACTTTGAAGCAGTATTGTAAACAACTTGAACTAGCACGCTCGCGAGCGGACCAATTTAATGAACCGAATTTTCACAACTTTAAAATTACGACAGATTTACATTCTCAGCATACAAAAAGGCCAGTAAATAGGGAAGTTTCAGCGTTAAATGAGCCGAGTACCTCACATCAAATTAAAAAATGTTTTAGGTGCAATAAAACTAACCATTTTACTAACCAATGTAAATCCAGAGAAATCGTATGTTTTAAGTGTGGAATGAAAGGTGTGAAACGAACGGAATGTGAATGTAGTCTTAATCCAAAAAACTGATAAATGGGCCTCTTAACAATAAACGGCACCGTAATATATCACCTAACCATCAGGTTAACGAGGTCCTGTTTAAAAAAAAATTAAACGATATTCGACCACATTTAAAACTTAGAATATTACACTTACAGGCTTTCGGACTTCTTGATTCCGGAGCTTTCTGTTCAGTCCTGGGTAGGGATTCGCACTTAAAATTTATAGAACATGGATTTAAGCTTAATTATTTTAATACGGAGAATCATGTTAGGACGGCCGACGGCACAGAGTTGCATTGTTTAGGTTACATGCCATTACCAGTAGAATTTAATAACAATATTAGAGTCATTAACTTTCGTATTGTACCTAAGATAACGACACCTATTATACTGGGAGTGGATTTTTGGCAACAATTTAATTTGGGAGATGGCCTAGTTTCAAGTCTTGAGTCAAATTTGAGTATGAGAAATCCATACTACGATTTAGATTCGTGTATTAATTCCGTTTCGCCTAATAATGGGTTAGAGGAATATGAGTCTTTGACAACCGAACAAAAACAGGTTATAGACAATTTAATACAGAAATATGATACAATTAACACAGCGAAAGTCGGTTTAGGTAGGACTAGTTTGGCATGCCATACGATTGACACGGGCGATAGCAAGCCAATTAAACAGAGATATTATCCTTTATCTCCCATTAAGCAACACGCCTTAGAAAAAGAGTTAGATAGAATGTTAAGCTTAGGAGTAGTTGCACCGTCTCAATCCGCGTGGAACTCACCCGTTGTTATGGTACAAAAGCCTAATGGGGACATGCGTCTCTGTCTTGATTGTAGGAAACTTAACTCAGTATCAAAACCGGATGCATATCCTTTACCGTACATTAGTAGTATCTTAGATCAGCTCAGAAATGCTAAATACCTATCATCCATAGACTTGTCTGCTGCATACTGGCAAATACCGTATGATAATGAATCATCAGCCGAGAAAACTGCATTCACTGTGCCACGCCGCGGGCTATATGAATTCAAGGTCATGTCATTTGGCTTAGTTTCGGCCAGTGGAACAATGCAGAGACTCATGGACAAGCTCTTTGGTGCCGAATTCGATAACAAAGTTTTTTGCTTTCAAGACGACATCATTATCATAGCGAGCACGTTTGAAGAACATGTACAATTGTTACACCGAGTCTACCAAAAGCTGAAAGACGCAAACCTCACAATTAACATGGAAAAGTCAATGTTTTGTAGAAAGGAATTAAAATACCTAGGTTACTTAGTAGATAGACACGGACTTCGTATGGATCCTTCCAAAGTTGAAATTATTTTGAACTATCCAACCCCAACAACAGGAAAAGAAGTTAAACGATTTTTAGGTATGGCCGGCTGGTATAGACGATTTATTAACAACTTCTCAAAAATAGCAAAACCCTTAAATAAATTGACAAGCAAAAATTTCTCGTTTGAATGGTCGACTGAGGCAGAGGAATCGTTTAACCATCTTAAAACTGCCTTAGTGTCCGCACCAATCCTTAAATGTCCTAATTTTGACTTGCCTTTTGCTATCCATACAGATGGTTCTTCATACGCAATCGGGGGTGTCTTAACTCAAACATATGATGGTATTGAACATCCTATAGCCTATTGTAGTCGCTCACTCAACAAAAATGAAATTAACTATAGTGTTTCAGAGCGCGAATTATTAGCTGTAATATTTGCATTGGAGCAATTTCGACAGTATGTTGAGGGACAAGAATGCAAAATTATAACTGATCATGCCTCGTTATTATGGTTTAATAAAATTGATAATCCATCAGGACGTCTAGCAAGATGGAGCATGAGGTTAAGTCAGTTTCAGTTTCAAATCGAACACCGCAAGGGCAAACTTAACGTAATTCCGGACGCTTTAAGCCGCATCACAATAAACGCCATAGGGTCAACGAACTCGAGCGACAGCTGGTATAATCATATGTTAGAAACATGTCAAGCGAATCCGCGCAAACACCCTAATTACTTAATTACGGATGGTAAATTATTTAGACATACAAAAAATAAATACCAGCTAACGAGCGATTTCGAATGGAAACTTGTAGTACCTCAGGACGAACGACTTAATATCCTTAAAAAATGTCACGATGATCCTACAAGTGCACATTTAGGTATATATAAAACACATAAACGCTTAAGTCTCCATTACTTTTGGCCGAATATGTATAATGATATCAAAGAATACGTAAGTAAATGTGAGACATGTAAAACATATAAACCAGTTAATACGGCACGACCAGGCTTAATGGGTAATCCAAAAACAGTAAATAAGCCCTGGATGTCAATATGTGTCGATTTTCTCGGACCGTTCCCCCGCTCTCGTAATGGAAATACCTACTTAATAGTCTGTACGGATTACTTCAGCAAGTACGTTATGTTGCATCCTATACGGAGTGCAACAGGTGTAGTTGTGGCAAAGTATATAGAGGACAAAGTATTTTTAGTTCACGGGGTCTGTAAATCGATATACATTGATAACGGAGCTCAATTTATATCTGCACACTTTAGACAATTATTAAAGCGATATAATGTTCCAAACATTTACTATAATCCTCGTTATCACCCTCAAGTGAACCAAGCCGAGCGAGCTATTAGAAACGTCGTATGTGGCATAGCATGTTATGTTGGTTCAGATCATCGGAGGTGGGATGAAAATCTCACTAAGTTACAATGCGCACTTAACACAGCAGTGAACGAAACCACTAAACATACACCATATTTCCTTGTACACGGCAGAGAGTTCATTATCGACGGGAATTTACACAACTTACATTGTGACCAGCCAATACTTAGATCTGAAGTCACAGTAGGTGAACCCGATAATTATAGTAAAAGGTTGAGCGAATTGGAATTGATATTTAAGAAAGTGCATAAGCATATATATGATGCCCATGTTAAAAATGCGAAACAATATAACTTAAGAAAACGAGATGTCGAATATAGGGTCGGACAAATTGTTTATTTACGTACTCACTATCTTTCGAATGCATCAAAGAATTTCACTTCGAAATTAGCCCCGAAATTCCAAAAATGCATTATAACTGCAAAATTATCAAAACTAGTATATACTTTAAGTAACATTGATGGTAAAAACTTAGGGACCCATCACATAAAAGATATACTTAAGCAGAATGACATCTAACGAGTGATTTGATAGGTTTATAGAATGATCGATGAATAGTATGAAAGTGTATTTTTTTTCTAAATTTATTCCATATGGACTATTTGAACGCAGAGTAAGCTGTGACAGAGATAAGAAAGAATGTGACTCGTAAGGACGTTATGTAACCATCTGGCTCGATGCAGTTTGCGTAGTAAACAAATGCTCGGATATACATTGTTGTTATATGATAACCTTAACTTAAATAAACTAACGACTTAATACTAAAATTACTTAATGGATCCAATCTTAAACTTAAATGGTAATTAATTTGATACGTAATGTTCAGTTATGTTGATAAACAAACATACTTAAATAAACATGTTTTTGTTTATCAATAACAAAACTCGATCGAGATACGTGGAATACTAACCTTCGTTTATTTAAATCTTAAAATATAGTATTCACGTGAACCAACCTAAGTAGGTAAAAATAATAGTTCAACCGCGGAACATCGGTTTGTACTTAATGTATAGAAATAGACGTGAGATTATCGTACATAAAGTTAACGATAACTTATTATCAGGTTTAGGTACATATTGTTAGGTACTCTAAACCATTTTTTTTTTCTTTGTAAATAATCAATTGTATTTTAGGTCGTAAGTTAAATACGTCGCTGGATAGTGATGTAAACAAATAGGTATATAGAACCGCATGATCGCTGTCTACCGAACTGCATGTTAGGGTTAGCTGTACATACATAATTAGGTTTAATTCTAGTAATTCAGTTATATATAAATCATATAGTCATAAGTATATGTAGGTCAGTAGAGTACTTGCAAAAAGTATCTTCGGTACGAAGAACTTTTTAACCCAAGAGGGAGGAATGTGTAACGTATAAATATCGTCAATATATTTAAACCATAATACGTTAAAGGAATAAACATTAATTAAAGAAAAACTAAAATACATTAATATCAAAACAAGTAATATTAGAGACTACTAACGCCATCTATAGGATTTTATCGTAATCACCAAGCTCACAATTAAACGTTTTCCTTAAACAGTCATGTTAGTTCGCGATACTAGATAATTAGTTCCAAAAACAACCACATTATTAGGAAGCGGCGCGCGCGCAACGGCTCTTTCTTTTCGATCCAAACGCGAGACGTTCAGGACGCTGCCATTATAATTTTTTGAATACTACTTAATATAAATGGCGAAACTTCGTCCCTGGATCATTAATACTTTAATAATGTAGCCAGGAGAGCTACCAAATAAAACTTAAATGGAGGAATAAGGAGAACCCAAAAATGTAAGTAAATTCTTTTGACGCGAATTCAAAATGTACCTACCATGACACGTGTTGGCTTGTGTGAAGTGCTTTGGTTAACCGGGTTCATTATTTCTAGGGGTTCTATTTCCAAGTCTTAAGCTGCATACACTTTTCTACGGGAATATTTGGGACCTGGCAATGACTACGCCGTATAGATGGAGCTGCATCTGATGTCAAACTGGACCCTGGGCTCTGCTTCCTGAAGGCACCAGCGCGATCATCTGACTATTGTGTAAGAGTGTAAGACTAAAAGGTCAGTGTCATCTCCATTATCTAAATGTGATCAGTGCCATACCGTGAAAAGTGTAAAACAACATATATTTATATTAAAGACTTTCCTCTCGTAAAGAACATCTATCATTTATCACCAACAGTAGTAAAAAGGCGCCCTGAGGTATTTTCAAAAAAGAGAGTTTCATGCCAACGGTGAGTAACCCGGTGGTAACGCGTGAAAACGTTACAACTTTATGTAGAGCAGCACTGCAACGTAAGGCGTTTTGTATACGAGCGTCTATGTCCTCGTCACGAGTGTTCAGGTCATTCACGGTGCAGCCTAAGTATTTGAAGCTGACCACTCCTTTATACGTGACATCTCCGACGTGAAGGTCTGCTGGCCGACTGCGATGCGCGTTATATCGTCTCATGTGGAGATATTCAGTTTTGCTGTGGTTAATACTTAGGCCCACTTTCCTCGCTTCAGCCTCTAGAGTTTTTGACGCTAACTGTACACCAGCGCTTGTCGCACCCAAAAGAGCCAGGTCATCGGCGTACCCAACCACCATATGCTTTCCATTTAGTTCCAGTCCCGTATCTAGAGTTAACACTTTCCTAAGGACGTACTCTAACACTAGATTAAAAAGCATCGGCGACAAAGCATCACCTTGTTTTAAGCCTGTTATGACTGAAAATGGTTCTGTCAACTCTCCTTCAACACGCACCTTCATAATGCTGGAAAACGAACTATAGAAAAAGAACTACTTGCCATTATTTGGGCCACAAAGTACTTTCGCCCATATCTTTACGGGCGCAAATTCAATATAGTGACTGACCATAAGCCTCTGCAATGGCTGATGTCGCTGAAAGAACCAAACTCACGTCTCACCAGGTGGAGACTCAAACTAGAAGAATTCGAGTATACAGTCTGCTATAAAAAAGGAAAATATAACACAAACGCAGACGCTTTATCCAGGGTGTAACTAAATGCAAATGAGACAGTAGCATTTGAAGAACTAAGAAATGAATTAACATCTAGCGATGATAATTTATCTATACTCGTAAACGGCCCAGAGACCTAAACTGGATAACCTCGATGAACAAAATAAATCATAAACTGTACATACAAACCACGACCAACCAATTCTTGAGATTCCAGTCGCAGAAAATCCTGTAAACACTCACAAAAATCAATTAGAAATTAAATTTGTGTTGCATTCTCTTCAAAAACCTGCAAATAAGGAAGTCCATCCTGGAAAAAACCGTATATCTGCTCAAATTAACCTTTACAATTTAGAGGAAGACATCATTCACCTGTTCAAAGGCCATATACGTCCTAACATTCAATATGGAGTATGGTTATCAGACCTTAAATACATACCCAAAGTCACAACGATATTGCAAAACCTCTTCAGAAGCTCTGCATACAAATTAATTTTCTGTAAACAAAAATTAATTGATGTAACAGAGCTAGATGAACAACTAAGATTAGTGAAAGTATTGCACGAAGGAAAGACCAACCACAGGGGTATTCAAGAAGCCGAAAAAGAACTAAAACGGAACTATTACTGGCCTAACATTACAAAAATAATAACATAATTAATTAACAACTGTAATGCATGTCAGACCGCTAAATATGAGCGACGTCCGCATAAACAAGTACTACAGATCGTACCAACACCCGCGAAGCCGTTTGAAGTTATTCATGTGGATAACTTCACAGTTAAAGGGCAAAAGTTGCTTACTATCATCGACATATTTTCAAGATGTGCCCAAGCATATCCAATCGATAGTGTGACTGGAATAAATATCATAATCAGTCTTATTATATACATGACTCATCACGGCTTACCTTTCAACATTACGGCTGACCAGGAGACGGAGTTTAAGAACTTACTCCTAAGAGAATTTGCCGACCTGCATAAAATAAATTTACACTTTACCAGCGTTAGCAATCCACAGTCAAATGGTGCAATAGAGAGGTTCCACTCTACGATACTTGAACATATACGTTTACTACAGATAAACCATCCTAAATCCTCCGTAACTGAACTTATGATTTATGCCGTACTGGCCTATAATAATTCGATCCATACAACTACCGGCAAGAAACCCATAGAAATCATCAATGGACATCTAGACAACCGCGATCCTTTTGATATACAATTAGAAAAGATGTGCCTTCAAAACTATATAAATAAACATAAAGAAATTACAACAGAACTGTATAAGAAAATGACCGAATATGTGAGTAATAAACACACAACTATAATAAACAAACGAAACGAATCACTAGAGCAACCACTCGAGTATGCAGAAGGCGAAGTTTGCTATGTCCAAAACCCTGCCGCCGTTCGACATAAAGAAAAACCTCGTTACATAACTAGAAATGTTGCTAAAGACCTAGGCATAAGAATTGTCGATCAAAAAGACCAGGAGTACCATAAGCGACGGTTGCGTAGGCCGCTAAACTTGCAACATAATTTGTTACAGGATGACGGGGTGCAGGCCAGCACGAGCCGAAAAAGCGACGCTGACGCATCTGAATAAGAGTCCCGGTATTTAGCCATTTAAGCTAGGACCATATAAAATACGCCAATCTGACCACACATTCCTTCATTACGTCGACTTAAACGAAATCAGAGACCAAATTCGTGCAGTAGACGATCAAATCCAATCATTGCAAGCATTATGCCATGATATCGATGAAAACTTGTTGTTTAGATTTAAATAAGCACATTAGCGATAAGTTAAACAAAGCTATAGGGAAGTATAACTCTCTAGCGAAAAATAGTTATAGATATAAACGTGCTCTAATAGACGGTTTGGGATCTATCATTCGTAGTATTACGGGAAACCTTGATCAAACCGATGCAAAAAAATATGATGAAGCTATATCAATTTTACAAACTAACCAAGCCGAGCTAGATAACCATTTTAATAGGGATGTTACACTAAATCATTTTTTCCTGGGAAACTATAACGAAACGATATCATCATTGTCAAAAAACCAAAACCTCATTTCCTATAATATAACGGAAATAATTCGAGAAATAAACGTCACCAAACAAGAACTGTTCGGCTATTTACAATTGGATACATATTTTACACTTGTTGAAATTAATTTGAAAACATTTTATAATTTAGAAACCGCTCTTTCATTCTCTGCAAAAGGCATAGCAGACCATAATATAATTACATTCGAAAACCTTCAATATTTCATCCAATTTCTGAGCAAACATTATGATCCCTCACAACTGATAGCCACCGATGTTAAAGAGTCTCGTATATTTTATAACTTTTTAGAAATAGGGTCTTATTTTAGTAATAATATGCTAGTATTTGTTATTAAGGTGCCAATAGTATATAAGCCCGTTTTCGAATACTATCACTTGTTCCCAATACCTACCCCGAAGTCTAATATCCTCGTACCCCCAAAACCTTATCTGGTTGCCGACGAAAACGCGTACCAGTATCTGGAAGAGGAATGCCTAAGTTACGGAAATTTATACTACTGCCATAAGCAAATGCAATTTTACAACGCGAATGGACGTGATGACTGCCTGCACACGCTGATAAAGTTACAGATCATTTCGACGTCCTGCAGTTTCCATAACGTGAAAATCATGTAAGAAATCTTTGAGAAAATCAATGACTACTATTACCTAATCTTCTGCTTAAAACCAACAAAATTCCACATTCCGCTGTAAGAATGAGGAGTACACCACTATAAACGGCTCCTACCTTCTGAAACTACCAGAGAACTGTACTGCATCGACCGAATTGAGCTCATTTACAAATGAGAAGAGTGTCTGCAAAGGAACCCCTATAAAGCTATACTCGCTAGATCTAAAGAATATCCACATCAAAAATCCTTTGGAGCCGCTAAAAATCGATAAAATCTCTATGAACCGGTTACACGATACGATTGGCTACATACAAAAAGAGCAGCGACACATACAACTAACAAGCCCCGAACATCACCAACACATCTACTGGACTACACCACTCTACGTTATTTTGATTATCATTGCATCATACATGGCATTCATTAAAATCAAATCACGAAGATTACCATCACCACCCACAGAAAGGGCTGAACAACACCAGCTGAACGAAGAATGTCCTCGGTCTTTCTGACGTTGAGAACTGAAGAAAGAACCTCTGTCTGATAGGGGAGGTGTTATATCCTTTTAGTATTTTAGACGTATAACCATAGATGTAATAAATAGAGGAGGCCTATGCCCAAGTTTATTTCGCTCCTAAGTATGAATGTCTCGGCACTGGTGTCGCGCCGGAGGCTCGCCAGACGCTACGTTGCGAATTCCATTTGATAAGCTCGGTCCGGCGACGGCCCTCTGCCCCGTTTCTAGAGCTTAAGTTATAAGTTAGTTTTAAAACATTATTAAGACGGTTCGGTCATGTACATTCGGCCCATTTTAAATGACTGTAAAAATAATTTGTGTGTACTTTTATTTTGAAGTATAAGTTTTAATTGAACTCAAAAGACTTTTAATTGACTCAACCGACCTGAACCGCATATTTAGCGCCGGTAAAATTTTGGCGCACATTCTTAACTCTCGCCTTAGCAAGTTAGCCGAACAATACCTCCCAGAAAGCCAATGCGGATTCCGTCCTAGCAGAGGCACCATTGACGCCATTTCTGTCGTAAAGCAAATCCAAGAAAAAAGCCTCGAACATCAACATGTGCTTCGTAGATTTGGAGAAGGCATTTGATAGAGTGCCCTGCGAGGCCCTCTGGCTGGTTTTGGTAAAATCTGGCTATCCAAAGAAGTTCATCAACCTAATCTGTCAATTCCATGTTTGAATGAAAGCGCAGGTTCAGCACGAAAACGAACTGTCTGAGGAGATTTTAATCACAAGCGGGGTTAAGCAAGGATGTGTTCTGGCACCCACTCTTTGTCATATATTTTTCAGTAGTTATGAGAGACGCTTTAGAGTATTGCAGCAACCGGATCCAGCTTAACGTCAGAACTGACAAGGGTGTATTTGATATTTCTAGATTCAGAGCGAAGTCTAAAGTCGAAAGGATCTCCATACTAGAGATACTTTACGCTGACGACGTATGCCCTATGTCCGACAGCATGCCGGATCTTCAAAATTATGTTGACGCACTAAATAATTCCTGTCAACAATTCGGCCTGGTCATTAGTGCTTCCAAGACTCAAATCCTCAAACAACCACAAAGAGGAGATGAGGCTGATCCAGCATAGCTCAATCTAAATGGAAAACCTCTGGATTAGGTTTCATGCTTTAAATTTCCCCAAGGTTCAGCCCTTGGAAATACATTATTTATATTATTTGTAAACGACCTTTCATCGGCAATCACAACTGGCCTGTCGGTGTTATTCGCGGATGACACTACAGTCATAGTCAGTGCTAAGATCTACGAACAACTGGCTGGAAAAATTAACGAGGCGTACGAACAACTCCAAAAATGGTTTTCATCTAATGGCCTGCTACTTAATGTATCTACAAATACAAATACAAAATTTATTTATTTTCCAAAAGTAATGCACAAGAAGATACAGATGGTTTAACGATATTGTAAAGTGAGCTTATAGAACGATAATGGTCCTCACACTAGGTCAAGCCTGTGTCGTGAAGACCGCAAGGTACTTAACAACTAAGGTTTACAGTATAGAGATGCGCGTACAGATAGATATTACTTAAATAAATAGAGGATGAAATATTTTTAAAAGCTAAGTCTGAATAAAATGACAATACAGTGATTTAATGGTTACCAAGCGCCCATGTTTAAGAAAATGAAGTGTGTGTGGTGAGTGTGTGTGCGTGTGTATGTGTGTGTGTGTGTGTGTGTGTGTGTGTGTGTGTGTGTGTGTGTGTGTGTGTGTGTGTGTGTTTGTGTTTGTTTGCATCTCATGCATGGATTGAGCTTATTTATTACATTATTGTAGAGGTATTAGTAAGCTTTCTGTATCCTTGTAAGAAAGAAAGAAAGAAAGAAATCATTTATTGTTCAATTGTGCATATACAAAAGCTGTTAAATAAAAATATGGGAGTGTCACAATAAACCGTTTAACGGTATACAATAATATGTCAGCGACAGTGATTTTAAAGTCTACAATTTAATTACTTTAAATTTCGAGAAAACAAATAATCCTATATCTTACAATAATATAAATAAGTCCAATTATCACAAAAATCCATATACCTATTATTAATAAAATTATCTATATAAATTATTAATTCAATTAAATGTCCCTTACAATGTCTGCCATTTTAATAAAATAATCATTAATTGAATAAAAACATTCCTCAAGTGGCAATTTTTTTAATTTTGAGAAGAATATTCTAAGTAATTGTAAGAGAGGGTCAGCAACCAGTCTTTAATATTTTTAGAGAGCGTTTTGTTTCGAGTGCTGGGCTGTATGTTTAGTTTCTTTATCAGTTTGTTGTATATAAGTGGATGTAGAAAAGTAGAAATGTAGGAAAGCGTCGCGCAAATGATGTTTTAATGGTAGCAACTGGGACACATACACATAGACGCATTACATACTCGTAAATAAGTTTCCTCACGCGCTTCGTCAAGGAAGCAATGTGTTGTTTAAAATTAAGGCGATGGTCAATCTGAACTCCAAGGTATCGTATACACTTTTCTCTACCAATAGGGCTACGATTGTCACCAGCAATGTTGATACTAGCGACCCTTTCAGGTTCAGATGCCTTGGTCTTGTGAAAGCAAATAAACTTAGTTTTGTCCAGATTAAGGGTGAGCAAATTGTTATCGAGCCAGTCTTTTATGTCCTTTATACCCGTTTCAGCTTTATGCAGAGCCTCGATCCACGAGTTACCATAGAACAGTGCTGCTGTGTCATCGGCATAACATGTAATATCGTCTTTTGAAGGGTTAATTGAACAGAGATCATTAATGTAGAGTGTAAATAAAGTAGGGCCTAGCACGCTTCCTTGCGGAACCCCGAACTGGATCGGAATTTGACCACTTATACTGTTGCCGACTCTTACACTTTGGGACCTATCGGTGAGATAGCTCTGAAACCATTGAAGGGGGGGGGGGGGGGGGGGGGGGGCGCGAACGCCGAAGGCTTCTAACTTTTTCAGTAAAATAGGCACAGATACGGTGTCGAAAGCCTTAGCAAGATCAAGGAACACTCCCACACACTTCTGTCCATTGTCAAGGGCTGATGCAACTTGTCTAGTCAAATAATCAACAGCATCCTCCGTTTATTTTCCACGTCTGAAACCGTACTGTCGATTTGAGAGAAGTGCAAAACGCTCCAAAAAGCTGCAGTCGGCTGTTGACAATTTTTTCCAAAATTTTTGAAAATATTGACAGAAGTGATAATGGCCTGTAATTTTCTGGTCGGTCTTTTTGACCACTTTTATGTATGGGGACAACAATAGATTTTTTCCATAATGCAGGAAATACTCCAGCTACTAGACTGCTATTGAAGATATGTGTTAACGGTGTGACGATGACATTCTTCATTGCTTTAATTAAAGTTGGTGTCAGATTGTCCGAGCCAGGAGCGCTATCATTCTTTAGCTGATTTATGTGCCCTAACACTTCGATCTCATCAGTTGGTTGTAGAAAGAATGTTTTTTGGGTGAAATTCTAAATCTAATGTTATTATATTTTTTGGCCGAAAGACCACACTGCCGCCTTGCATTGCTAGCGGCCCAATACCGTTAACCAGTGAGTGCAAGTTCCTCGGTTTTGTGCTGGATTCAAACTTAAACTGGAAGTGCCATGTAGACCGGCTCTGTGACAGGTTGGGTAGTGCTGTCTTCGCATTAAAAAAATTAAAACCATTGATATCAAAAAATGCGCTAAAATCCATCTATTTTTCGCATTTCAATTCATTGATGTCATACGGAATAATCATTTGGGGTCCTCATTCTCCAAAAGCGCGCACTTAGAATACTGGTCGGAGTAAAACACAGACATTCTTGTAGGGATTTATTCGAAACGTACCAGATCATGACGCACTACTCACTTTACATATTTGAAATTTTAATGTTCGTGAGAAAGAGTTTGCCAACTTTTGCGCGTGTCGAAGTGTCGGTCAAACAGATTCGATCGTCCGGTAGACTCAGAACAGTCCCGCGTCGCATGGCACTTGCAGGTTTTAAACCCGCGCGATATCGGCCCGACCTACTACGAGCGTCTACCCGCCGAAATACGAGCTGAACCATCAGACGGAAACAATTCGACGAAAATTGAGAAACTTTTTATTCTGTTAGCGAGTACATGGACATGAAATTATAAAATGACATTTGTTTATTTAGTTATTTAATGTTTTCTGACAGAGGAGATATGTATATCTATTATACAATAGGTACAAGTACGCTTTATTGCACACCAAAAAACATTTACACAAGAAATCACATATAAACAAATTAAAAACGGTAGACAACAGGCGGTCTTATCGCTAAAGAGCGATCTCTTCCAGACAACCTTTGGGTAGTGGAGTTTATGCTATAGAACGTTTATTGATTAGGTGATACAAAAGGCGAATGGGACACATCGTAAGGTACAGATATCTAAAACATAAATAGATATAAAAACTTGAATATACATATATACACAAAATTTAAATAAATAAATAAATATAAATATATATATAAATGTATATATATATTTATATACATATACAAAAATAAATACTATGCACAACCATACAGTCAGCAGAAAACTTGATGAAAAACAGTTTCACACAGTTTATTGGACAGAAAGGAAGTTTTCTTTAATTCTAGTTTTAAATATAGCTAAGGATTTAGCACCGTATCAACCGGTCGGCCGCCTTCCGCCCGCGCCCCGCTCACCCACCTGGCTCCCGCGCCGTGCCGCCCGGGCAGACTGATTTTGTTTTCAACGCAGGCACGTACGCTCATCCTTAGCGTCGTCACACGTCGCCGGCGTATTCGAATTTATTAATATTTAGAATTTAGCCTACACTAAATTCCCGAGTAGTGTTACTGTACTCGTAAAGTGTCCGTGTATAATACCCCTATATTATTGGGTGAGTGTTGAACATTTCTTATGCTTCATATAGAACCGGTAGATTTAAATATGTATGTGTCTAACGGTGTTCCTTTGTTGGATTTTGCCTGCTTACAGATGGTTTATAAATGCCGATCCTCACATCTCAGTTTCATTTAGCTATCGCAATCATGCATTGTTAATGTTAACGATAATAAATAATAAATATTTTCAAAATTTAAATCTTAATGTACTTTGCAAATTTTAATGTTAACGTATTTTTTCAAATTTAGATCTTAACGTCCATTTTCATTTTTAGAATGAATGTTTTTTTCTTTCGTATGTAAATGCTATCGCTTTTGTTTTCAAAATGTGTAACTCCGTCCGACTGTGACACCCGCACTTCACCCAGCCATTTCACCATCACGCAGTGCTTGCCTTCTGCTTCTGCACCATAACGGTCACAGTCAACGGAGATGTTGATATATTATTATTTAGACACGAAGGACGTAAATTCCAGGGTGCTACTTTACGGCTCGAGCCCAACACCAAGGCTTTCGGCGTTGCCCAGCTGACGTCCCTCAGCTCGTCTACAACTCCACGGCAGCAGCCGCAGCTGATGACCTGCAGCCCGTCCACGTCTCCGCAACGACCTTGAGTTCCAGGAGAGTACTGACGTGGTGGCGGCGACAACTTCTGGGAACAAATTATCAGACCGGCTTCGAACGTACCCATCCCTACGACTTATTTTCGTGTGCTAGCACAGAATAGATAATAGTACAAGTACAGAAGGCACACTACTTTGATCTTTACAAAAGCCGCTTTTTTTAGCCGAAAAAATATGATTTATGGCCCTTCTAAAGTCGTCGTCCCCAGCGCAAGCCAAACGGAACGTTAAAGCTGCGTACCAACGGTGAAAATGAATTGGCTCGCTTGCCGCGTCGCCGAGAGCGAGGGCTGTCAACGACTAAAAATAAAAATGTATTTCCCATTTATTTCTTGCATTCAATATAGAGAGCAATATATTTATATTCTTCATACTTTATATTTATAATTTCATTATTTAACTATAAAATTAACAATCTCAGAATTTGGACGAATTGAATCCACCACCAGGCCGCAAAACATTTTAGCTTTACTTTTAAACATTTTAATACGTATAATATAATAGAATAATGTAAAGAATGCGTTACCTTAACATGCAATTAAATTCTTGAGCTTCATTTTGTTTTTGCTTAGTTGTGCGATATTTATTTATTTATTCATATATATATTCATTACTACATACCTAGTATAAAACAAAGTCGTTTCCTGCCTGTCTGTCTGTCTGCCCCTATGTATGCTTAGATCTTTAAAAATACGCACGGACGCACCGTGCGAAGCCGGGGCGGGTCGCTAGTAACAAATAAAACATGTACAAAGGCGAAATTATCCCTATTAAGGATCCCTTCCAATACATTTCTTTTATTATATACAATACATTTTCTAATGTTAACGATAATAAATAATAAATATTTTCAAAATTTAAATCTTAATGTACTTTGCAAATTTTAATGTTAACGTATTTTTTCAAATTTAGATCTTAACGTCCATTTTCATTTTTAGAATGAATGTTTTTTTCTTTCGTATGTAAATGCTATCGCTTTTGTTTTCAAAATGTGTAACTCCGTCCGACTGTGACACCCGCACTTCACCCAGCCATTTCACCATCACGCAGTGCTTGCCTTCTGCTTCTGCACCATAACGGTCACAGTCAACGGAGATGTTGATATATTATTATTTAGACACGAAGGACGTAAATTCCAGGGTGCTACTTTACGGCTCGAGCCCAACACCAAGGCTTTCGGCGTTGCCCAGCTGACGTCCCTCAGCTCGTCTACAACTCCACGGCAGCAGCCGCAGCTGATGACCTGCAGCCCGTCCACGTCTCCGCAACGACCTCGAGTTCCAGGAGAGTACTGACGTGGTGGCGGCGACAACTTCTGGGGACAAATTATCAGACCGGCTTCGAACGTACCCATCCCTACGACTTATTTTCGTGTGCTAGCACAGAATAGATAATAGTACAAGTACAGAAGGCACACTACTTTGATCTTTACAAAAGCCGCTTTTTTTAGCCGAAAAAATATGATTTATGGCCCTTCTAAAGTCGTCGTCCCCAGCGCAAGCCAAACGGAACGTTAAAGCTGCGTACCAACGGTGAAAATGAATTGGCTCGCTTGCCGCGTCGCCGAGAGCGAGGGCTGTCAACGACTAAAAATAAAAATGTATTTCCCATTTATTTCTTGCATTCAATATAGAGAGCAATATATTTATATTCTTCATACTTTATATTTATAATTTCATTATTTAACTATAAAATTAACAATCTCAGAATTTGGACGAATTGAGTCCACCACCAGGCCGCAAAACATTTTAGCTTTACTTTTAAACATTTTAATACGTATAATATAATAAAATAATGTAAAGAATGCGTTACCTTAACATGCAATTAAATTCTTGAGCTTCATTTTGTTTTTGCTTAGTTGTGCGATATTTATTTATTTATTCATATATATATTCATTACTACATACCTAGTATAAAACAAAGTCGTTTCCTGCCTGTCTGTCTGTCTGCCCCTATGTATGCTTAGATCTTTAAAAATACGCACGGACGCACCGTGCGAAGCCGGGGCGGGTCGCTAGTAACAAATAAAACATGTACAAAGGCGAAATTATCCCTATTAAGGATCCCTTCCAATACATTTCTTTTATTATATACAATACATTTTCTTTCTCCTTATTTATATATTTTATATATACTTACCTATCAAACTATCACTCAATCGTTTATTCATTACTAGTAATTTTACAAACGTGATATCAAATATTATTATAAAAACCTTTATGATTGTTGATTTAGTAGAAGACATATTTATTTTACTAGAATTTAAATTGACAAATAGCAGCAAATAATCAATTCGAAATTACATAAGTACTTAACAATTAAAATTATTCTGAGTATTACCAGTGTTAAATATAGAAGTAGATAGGTACACCTGCAGTATGTTTTTTATTATTATTCAGTAACTAATTATTATATATTATGTTCATTTTCTTACCTTTCGGCATCCTTCGGACATGTTGGGAGAGCGAAAAACGCGTGATTCCAATTTCGATCATTGTTCCTACAACCCGCTGCGATACAATATCTTTTCGCTGTCTTTTTACTCATTTCAACACTATTATAATATAACACTGGTATCAACAGATGAATGCGGAACGTTCACTTGCGACGTAAATCGTGAGCGAGACGCGCGCGAAAATCGTGTAGGTACGTGCGTTCCGAGACAGAGCGTGTCAGCCACTGAATAGTCCGCATGCATGCGGCGACCGGCATGTACTTGTAGCGGGAAATGTTAATCGCGGAGTGCGCCCCGCCTGGTGCTAGCGGCGTGTCGCGGAATAAACGTTTTTTTTAAGTTTAATTTGTTGAATTTATTTATTCCCGACCTGTAGACGTAGCAAAATTTAGAACGGGACGAAGGGACAGTTAAAAGAAAGTTTATTGCGCATCTAGCAGAAGAAAAATAATTAAAGCGCTCTTTGAGGTACTGGGGAGTTGCAGGGTGAAGAGAATGCCAAAAAGAAGAGACAGAATATGGGAATTCCGCCGAAGACGAATAGGGAGCCACTTAAGTTGAGTTCGGAAACTCGAAACATGATCATATTTGCGCAATCCAAATATGAATCTGATGCAGAGGTTTTGAATACGCTCAAGCTTATCAAATTGCTCCTCTGAAATATCCAGATAAGAAATATCAGCATAGTCTAGAATCGGGAGAAGTAAAGTTTGAGCAAGCGCAATTTTAGTTGCGATGGGAAGGAAATTGCGAAGCCTTCTGAGAGAACCCACAGCGGCAAACATTTTCCTGCTCACTTCGCTCAATTGGGGCACCCAAGAAAGAGTCCGATCAATAATGAAACCCAAGTTTTTAACCTGGGAAGAGTAAGGAATTATAACATTGTTGAAAATAATAGATTGAATACTAGTAAAATCAATTCTTTTTAATTGAAATTAACTGACTACTCCCAATAATAATAGCTTGAGATTTAGACGGGTTTACTTGGAGACCATAACAGCTGCTCCATTCTAAAATAAGTTTCAAGTCTGTATTTGTTAAAGAAATTACTGAAGAGAGGTCGTCTAGTGAACCTTGTGAATATATTTGAAGATCATCGGCATAAAGGTGATATTGTGAAGATAAACTATGGGTCATAGAATTAATAAATATTGAAAATAAAAGGGGAGACAACACGCCGTTCTACGGAACGCCAGCCATCGTGTTGCACCATGAAGAACGAAAAGCGTCCACCTTTATACGCTGCCGACGACCGGTCAGATAACTACGAAACCATTCAATAACCGCAGGAGATATGTTAATAGAACGCATTATCGCCAACAAAATATCAAAATCTACAGTGTTAAACGCATTGCTAAAATCTAATAGCGTTAAAACAGTCAGTTTGCGGTCATTCATACCTGCCCGTATGTCATCTGTGATTTTTACATGAGCAGTCACCGTACTGTGACCGGAACGGAAACCAGACTGAAAAGGATTAAGGAGATCATTTATGTTTAAGTAGGATACAAGTGGCCGAAAAACTAGGCGCTCAAGGACCTTGCATAGGAAGGGAAGAATTGAGATCGGACGATAATCAGAAAAAGTGGTAGGGTTGGATTTTTTTGGCAATGGAATAACATCAGCATCTTTCCAGGCAGAAGGAAAAACACCAGATGAAATTGAGAAGATAAAAATGCTGGTAATTGTGGGAACAAAAATATCAAGGAGGGGTAAAATCATACTGCGACTAACACAATCTACACCGACGGCGTTAGATGTAATGGATAATACGTTCTTCTTAACATCACTGTCGGAAAATTGAGCAAGAGAGAAGGGGTTGTTGTCTGGAGTTGGGAGTGATGAAAGATAGTTAAGCGTTTTGGATTTAGCAGGACCACTAAAGATAGCAGAGGAAGAGAAATGCAGATTCAACTGATCGAAGTCAACATCTTTGGGACAGGAGTTCTCTTGAGGTTTCCCAACTCCGAGCGACTTTAAGAACTTCCAAACTTTAGAGGGATCACCATTTTCAACAGACTTGTGAATATGTCGCCTTTGAGCGTCGCGACATACAGTGCTGCATCGATTCCGCAAACTATGATAACGATGTTTGTTTTTATCTGTAAGATTCGCTTTAAATTTGGACTTCGCCAAGTTTTTCTTTTCAATGAAAGATTTGATCTCCTCAGTAAGCCAAGGAGCAGGTAGATGTTTCACCTTGATAGCTCGAACCGGAGCGTGCCTGCCACACAGTTGAATGACAAGGGAGTTGAATAGAGATAATTTCTCATCTATCGTTTCAACCTCAAATATCACACTCCAGTCGACCTTCAATGCATCCTCATGAAGCTTATCCGAGTCCATCTTGCTAAAATTGCGCTGAAAAAGGGTCTTTGCTTTAAACTTTGGAGGTCGAACTTTATAGGACATATATAGAAGATCATGATATGAGAAAGCGTCAGCAGCGTATTGTCCATGTTTGGCGACATGAATTTTAAAAGATGTCAGAATTAGGTCTAAAAGAGATGCAGTACAGTAAGGAAAATGATGTGTAGATCGAGAGGGGAGTATATGCATATTGCAAGCCTCAGCAACAGATTTTAAACTTTGTGAACGATGGTCATCTTTTAGAAGGCACGTGTTGAAGTCGCCCATAACGATATGATAATTAAAAGACGGCATAAGGTCTTCAAGAAGTTTCTCTAACGAGTTAAAATAATTTATATTAAGGGAGAGAGAGTAAAATACACCAAGAAGAAGTTTGCTGTGGGAAAGTGTTATGTCTAGAAACAAATACTCTGCTGCGTCTGAAGAAGGCGATTGAGCTGACATGCTAACGATAGAAAAAGGAATGTGAGAACGGAGATAAATAGCAACTCCACCACCACCTCTTAAGGAGCGATCATTCCGAATTAAGTTAAATCCAGGCAAGGAGTAAGAAGTAGATGGTAGACAGGGCTTAAACCAAGATTCGGAAATTAAAATTGCATGCACGTTCTGCAAGTCAAAAGTGACACTAATCGTAACGTCCGTATAATTTGCAGGTACACTTTATGAATTTATGTGAAAAATATTGTAATTTTTTGTAACATCACTAAATTCTGACTCTAAAAAATCATGGACTGATGGCGGAAGGCTGTGAAAACTGTCATCATTAGATGAAAACGATGTGAAATTGTAACTATCGTTATCATCTGAGCTACAAATGTCATGTGCCATTAAAATAAATAATATATATATAAATTAGAATAAATATAGCAGTTGTAAAAAAATAAAAATAAATAAGGTTATAATAAGGTGGTGTAACCAATTACATTCTAACACCACCCGCCAACAGCTAGGAATCACACAAATTAAAAAAATATACTTAGACAAAAATGAACATGGCAGAAACGGAACGTACAGAAAATTATAGCAACACTTAAACAAATGTCAGTTGCTCCATAACACTAACTGACAATGACAGATAATTACTTATTTTTAAAAACAAAGGGATAGAAGCAATGAAAATTACAGAAAAACAAAAGTGGGTACACAGAAAAAGTATAAAACGACTAAATAAAAGAGGAGCATCATATCAGATTAAACTAAACAGTTAAATTATGTTGGTTGAAAAACAAGTGAACTTTGCAAGACCATTGCACTGCAATTAAGGCTTCGGAACACGTTTTGGCCGCCGAGATGAATGTGTGGCAGCTGTGAAACCTCCTCATCGGTCGGCGGCGGCGCAGCAGACTGCCTCGTAGGCACAGATATGGAAGTCAACTGTGCCAGGCTAGCCACACCGTGCTTCGTTCCATCCGCGTCGAGAACAAAAACTTCACCATGCCGGGACCAGCAATTGCGGACGCCGAAACGATCCCGTGCAGCCATGAATATGTCGTGACGAGGTTTTGTTAGAAACTCCCCGATGGTGATACCAGAGCCCTTCAGAGCCGCTTTGTCAAACCACAGCTCATCGCGGATAGCGATGTCCCGCAACTTGACGAGGATGGGCTGCGGTTTCCCAGGACGAGGCTTACCCAGACGATGACAGCGCCCAATAGCAGCAGCGGTCACACTGCTTTTAATGAGCTTGAGCTTCTCAACAACAAGACTTGTTGAGTTTTCTGTGACCGAGTCGGGGTTATTAGATTTTACTCCATGAATCACCAGCATCTTGCGTCGAGAGCGCATCTCTATGCTGTCCACCTGCTGCACAAGATACTCCACCTGCTTCTGCAGCATATTTAGTGTTTTCACAATAAAAGTCTTGAATGCACTAAAGTCTGATGCTACCGAAGCCACAGAAGGGTTGCTTGGTCCTGCCTTGTCCAGGTCACGCTGCAGCTCCGCCATCCAAGTATGGAAGACCTCAGTCAGCTCCACAATGGATTCTTTTATTTCGCCCACTTGTGCCATAGCAAACGATGAAATTTTAGTGCAGTGAAAAAATTCAAAATTGTCCAAAAAAATTGTGTAAAAACTGCTGGTAGGTGATATTCACTGTATTTTTATGCATAAAACTCACTATTTATATTTTTTTAGATTACAACTCTTTAAGGCAATGCTCTTTGTATTTGTTCACCTACCCGAAAAAAATTATAAGTTGTATAAGCTAGTTTTTTTACTCATAGTGACATATATTTCTGTTTTATCTGACGTTGGATTTTATGATTCTATTATTATTGTTATAGTTATATTATGATGGTGTATTTGACTTAATTGAATGATATGTGTCGATCATACGTGCATCTGTGGTAAGAGCGTGGATCCACTGGGACGTCATGGGCTTTCTTGCGTAAGAAGTGCCGGCCGCTTCTACCGCCATGGCACACTAAACGATTTGTTCTGCCGTTCACTTGCCACTGCCTCTGTGCCTGCCGTCCTGCAACCCGTTGGGATGGCGAGAGACGACGGCAAGCGTCCGGATGGAGCAACGTTGGTGCCATGGAAGCTTGGGAAAACCTGGGATGCGTCATGCGTCGACACGTTTGCCGTATCGCACATTCAGGTGACTCGCACTCAGGCTGGCGCGGCGGCTGACCAGGCCCAGATCCTGAAGCGCCAATACTCATCCCTTTTAAAGGATCATGTGTTTGCGGGACTGGCAGTTGAGACTTTAGGGCCTTGGTCAGCCGATATGAAAAGTTTCGTGAAGGCCCTGTCGTCGCGGTTGGTCGACGCCACGGGGGATCCAAAATCTGGCGCTTACCTCTCAGAAAGGATCGGCCTTGCAGTTCAGAGAGGTAACGCCGCCAGTGTAACGGGGACCTTGCCACAGGCTGAGCTGCTGGAGGGGGTGTTCTTTTTATAATCCGTTTATTTTTAATTTAGTATTAGTATATTTAGTATTTATCAACTTTAATATTGTAAATATGTTTTTTTGTTTATCTATAAATAAACTGTTGTCCATTGAATGATTAATATCTAATTTTATGTTGCTATTGACGATCATAATATCAAGATTCATGTAAATTAACTTGGGATAATTTATAATGTAAATTTGTTATTATGAAATAAATAAATCTAAATCTAAATCTTAATCTAAATATATTGGAAGCACTATAAGGCACGACAACACCTTAGCTTCGGAGATACCATCGCGCATTGCTAACGCCGCTGCCAACTTCGCACGACTCACAGACCGCGTCTGGAAGTCCCATGATCTCAAGCTAGAGACAAAGATAAGTGTCTACAAGGCGCTCATCATCCCTTTCCTTCTATATAGAGCAGAGACATGGTGCCTCTACGAAACAGACGTGAAAAAATTGGACACTTTCCACCTAATATGCCTAAGGTAGACTATATTATATTAAGGATCAGATGGCAGGACCGTGTTCCTATAATTCCGAGGTTTTACGTCGCTCCAGAATGTTGGGTATGGAAGCTGTCTTGATGCAACGGCAGCTGAGATGGAGTGGGCATGTCCTTCGAATGGATGATAGCCGCTTACCTAAAGCTGTGCTCTACTCTGAGTTAGTGAGAGGTAAGCGGAAGCATGGCGGCCAACACCTGCGCTTTAAGGACGTGCTCAAACGACATCTCAACGCTTGCGCTATCAATCCTACGTGTTGGGAGGAGCTTGCTTCTAATAGGTTATCTTGGCGATCTACCATCTTTTACCAACTCTAGACGTAAACGCCAGTTATGCAAAGAACGACCTAAGCCCTCCTACGCGTACACGTATAATTCCACTGGCTAACTCTACTGCCACACGTGCAAAAGAGAGTTTAAAACTAAATTTGGCTTAGCTAGCCATATCAGAGCCCACAATAGACGAAGTCCATAGTTATTGCATTGGGTCGCCGTCGTCGAAATCGATGAGGAGGACTATATATACGAGATACCGGGTGGAATTTTTCTATGGGCCTTGGAGGGAAACTACCTTAAATCCTTTAGTTAGCTCATTTTAGCGAAAGCTCATGCTGCTGTCGTTAGATATCTGACTTCCACGCCTGTTTTGACGATTGTCGATCCAAACAAACCTTTCGAACTGCATACGGACGCTAGTTCGATCGGTTATGTAGGAGCTATCCTCTTCCAAAACGACGACAACCAGTTGAGAGTCGTTGGTTATTTTAGCCAGAGGACGACGGACATGGATAGCAGATATCACAGCTATGAGTTGGAGACACTCGCTGTGTTCAAAGCCTTGAAACACTTTAGGCATATTTGGCAGAGTTCAAAGTTATTACGGACTGTAACGCCCTTAAGGAATCGCGTCATAAGAAGGAATTACTTCCCAGCTCTCACCTCAACGCACGCAACACAATAAAGGCAATAAATGCTTATGCAATTCCTATACTGACTTACTCATTCGGTATTATACAGTGGTCACAAACAGACTTAACTAATTTACAAATAATTATAAACACATTAATGACCAAATACCGTAAACATCACCCACGAAGTTGCAGCCAGAGACTTACTCTACCAAAATCAGAAGGTGGCAGAGGCTTAATAGACATCAAGAATCATCACAATAAACAGGTAAGCTCTCTCAGAAAATATTTTCACGACCAGACACCCCGTTCTCAACTACATAAGGCCATCGTAGAGTCCGACAAACTCAAACGACAAAAATACACTCCTCTCAATCTCAAAGACTTCACAAAACAGAAATCTGAAACAATAACCCAACCTCAACAAAAACTACAGGCGTGGATCCAAAAAGCACTTCATGGCAGACACCGACTTGACTTGATCAACCCCAACGTCGACAAAATAGCTTCCAACATGTGGCTTAAGAAAGGTGAGTTATTCCCAGAAACTGAAGGATTTATGCTAGCCATACAAGATCAAATAATAAACACAAGAAACTATAGAAAACATATTATCCGGGACCAAAGCTTATTTACAGATTTATGCCGGCACTGTCATGCAGCCTCAGAAACAATACAGCACATAACAGGAGCATGCCGATCCATAGCCCAGACTGACTATAAGCACCGACATGACCAAGCTGCCTCCATTATACACCAATATCTCGCATTTAAACATCAGCTCATCAAAAACACGACATCTTATAATAAATACGAACCACAAGTTGTCCTAGAGTCAGGGGAACACAAACTTTACTGGGACAGAACTATAATCACTGATAAAACCATTCATTACAATCCTACTTGACAAACTTTCAAATCCCGTGTATCTCATTGGCATAGCCATCCCATCACCAAATACCCATAACCTTGCAACCACGCATACAGAAAATATAACCAAGTACACTGACCTTTCGATCGAAATCAAATCTCAATGGTGAGTAAGTACCGTAAAAACAGTTCCAATCATTGTCTCGACCACAGGAGTTTTTCGTGTAACACATGTGCACTTTATTTATAATCTTACGTTCACAATTGTGAATGGTTTTCGGCACTTTCTTTGGACAATTTTAAATATTTGTCTTTTAAAGAAATCACCACGAATGACATTGACATCGTTGACAAACCATCATAAAATCATTGCCAGTGTAAGAAACTAGTTCCAGTGAAATTCCGCAATAGGTTTAATAGGCTGGTCAGGCTTTAATTTTGACCTCACTCAATAAAAATACGCTTACATCATGTACGCGTTCTAACTACTAACAGAGGTATTTTAATTGAAAATCAATTGTAACCGTTACCATGAAAGTGAGTCATGTGGAAGGTATCTTATTAGTGTCTGTGGCAGATGGCACGGAGTTCGACTTCATAGTGGTGGGCGCGGGCACGGCGGGCGCCGTCGTCGCCAGCCGGCTGTCCGAGGCGCCGGCGCAGCGCGCGCTGCTCGTGGAGGCCGGCGGGGACCCGCCGCTGCAGTCTGTGGTAATCTAGTCTACGTTTCGCTTAGTGAAAAAATACGATTTTCTAGGAAATGGTACCAAATTTGATTTACGAATATCCGACCAACAGCCCTGAAACCGACGCGGCTACAGATACAGATACATACAGTTTAACATAAGTTGATAATTGTAGGATTAATGGACCGAACGAGCGTAGCGAGCGAGGCGTCTCCGTTTCAGCATGGGCGAAAATTATTTCTTATGTCCGGATGTTTGGATGTCCTAAAGCTTTCCGGCCGTTCTCGCCTAGAGGTAGCATTCCTCAACAGTTATTTTGAAAAATTATGAGTAGGTTCGATAAGTATATATGGAGTCCACATATAGCAGTGCTTGCAAGTAAATTAAGTTCAGCGGCGTACGCTGTTAGGAAAATTAGACAATTGAGTGATGTTGATACAGCTCGCTTAGTTTATCCATCCATCTCTCAAAAATTATTAAAAAAAATCTCTAATGGTAAAAGCATATTATACAGTAGAGGACTATCTGACAGACAAAAATGCATGTCCTGAACCAGAAACCGAGTAACTGACTCCTTAGATTGTACCTGACTAGTTTAAGGGACACAGTTCTAATAAGAAAGCATATCAAACGTACATAAATTGTGTTAAGCCGTCATACTTGTAGTTTCTACATTTTATTCTTACACTAGTCCTCATTTATATCTTAGAATACACTTTTAATAATTATGTTTTCTTCGAGAACTACGTATAGTTAAGTTCATATTACTGTAATAGTTAAGTACTTATCCTTTATGAAAAAATGACTGACTGTTGAGTTTCTTTCGGCGTTTCTTCTCAACAGTGGTCTCCTCTTGTGAAATGCCGGTAGACTCAGACATGTAAAAGTGCCCTTGTGGCCTACTTGCAGAATAAAGTTCATTATTTCATTATTTATTTCAAATTATTTATTTTAAATTCATAGAGAGCAGACCCTCAAGTACTTTAAAGCGTTCCATGAGATGGGTTACAGGATCTCCCACGATTACAACACGGGGCCGCCGTCGTTCTCCGAGATCCAGTTCACGATCGGCGGCGGCCGGCGCAGCAGCACCCCCGCGGCCTACCTGGCGCCCGCGGCCGCGCGCCCCAACCTGCAAGTGCTCAAGCACACACAAGTCACCAAAGTTCTCTTTGAAGGCAACAGAGCTGTCGCTGTAGAAGCGATCACCAAAAATGGCAAAACTATAACAATAAAGGCCAAAGAAGAAATCATTCCATCAGCGGGTGCGATCAACACTCCTTTAATTTTGATGCAGTCGGGGATAGGCCCTCGTGACCATCTGCAAGAGCATAACATCCAAGTATTAGTAGATCTACCCATTGGCCATAATCCGCAAGATCACATTATAGTTCCAATTCTACTCACGGGAGACAATTCTACGAACCCTGACCCCACGACCGTGGACGACCTTCCGTTACCGACAATAATAGGGTTCGTATCATTGAATGAGACCGACTCGCGCGTTGCTTCAGACTACGAGGTGATGGCTTACCCGGAAGCTCGCGGGTCCAAGGGCCCGCTGCTGTTCTGCCACAGCTATTACGGTGTGCGTGATGAGATCTGCAACCGTGTCGATGACGCCGCCTCGCTCGAGGAAATATTAGTCGTCCACCTCGTGCTGCTGCACCCCGAGTCGCGAGGCCGAGTGCGCCTGCGAGGCGCTGAATCACGAACTCCTAGCATTTACATGGGATACTACGACGTCGAAGAAGACTTGGAACGGCACTTGTCGTATGTGGAAGATTTCCTGCGCATCCTGAACACGACGCATTTCAGGAGCGTGCAGTCGAGAGTTGTAGACTTGAAGCTGGACGCGTGCGCGGCCGTCGAGTTCGGCGGGTCCGAGTACTGGCGCTGCTACCTGCGCTCGCTGACGACGACGGTGTTCCACCCGGCGGGCAAAGTGGCGCTGGGCGCGGTGCTGGATGCGCGGCTGCGCGGGCGCCACACGGAGCGCCTGCGCGTGGCGGACGCGGCCACCATGCCATCCATCGCTCGCGGGAACATCAACGCACCTCAGGCGGGAACATCAGTGACCTGCGTAATTTAAAAATCATTTGCGACCCTGAATTGGCCACCTGCGTTTGACTAATACCGTAATACAACCGGGAATACATATATACATTCGCTGCTTTATTGTTTTAACACAAACGGACCGATATTCATTTAGAAGAGAGATACCTCCGAACTATTTAAAAAACATATAATCTGATTAAGAAATTTTAAACTATATAAGATATTTTTGAAGTGAAAACTTCTTTAGCAGCGCTTGGCACTTTTTTAGATGGGTAAAAAATATTAAACTCGTGACAGACAAATGTCAATCGTCAGATCGGGGCTAGTACAACATGGCGCGACTTTGCTTGTCGCGCTACTTAGCGTCGCCTGTCTTTTTTACACAGTATTGACAGGAAAGTGGCAGGTATAGTATATGTCGCGCGAAAAAGAGTCGCGTGTCAAAGTTGTGCTAGACGTGCCGATCGAAAAGCTTATGGGTAATATATTTAGCGCCTGCGCGTGTGTGTTGACTGCTCATGTGTCAATCGTTTGTATACTTGAGAAATTCGTGTATATAAATAAAGTGCATAAAAGATGAAAATGGAAGAAAGCGTATTTATTAACGAAAAAAGGGACGAGGAATTCAAAGATAGAAATGGAAGAAAGTACATTTATTAACGAAAAAATGGACGAAGAAGTAGCGGAAGAAAATAAGTGAGTAATTTATAAAAATATACATATGTACTGTGGGGCGTACTCAGATGGAGTAATTAAAAGAGCGGAGAAGACTTCCTCTCTATTTTATATTTATGACGGATGTCACTCGTTGATTCAAATACATAAAAAATGACTTTATTTTTATGTCGGTGGCCAACACCACCGAGAGTGAAGTACAACCTTCACATTTCCCGCCGTCTCGGGGTGGACGAGGGACATTCGTCTTACTATAGAGACACTAGACAAAACTACTCCTGCCTAACACATAAGAGGTCCCTACCTATGCAGGGATACCCATACATTTATACCCAGATGGTCTCTTGCTAAGAGATAACCAGGGTCAGGACATGATCTGATCAGTCACTAGCCTATGGCATATTACGTATTCCGACATGTTGTCTGAAACTGGCTTCGCCTTGACAAAAACCCCGCTAAAAAAGGCAAGGCACCAACTTGACTACCCCAAGTGTCATTCGACTTAATAGACTAAAGCATAGACCATTCGATACAATATCAAAAATGACAAGCTTCAACAATTTAATCGCCTGGTGTGAAACCGGCTTAAACATAGCACCCGACTTAATTGTCACGAAATGAAATGAAATGAAATGAAATTTTTGAAATGAAATGAAATGAATGTTTCCACCTTAACTGCCTGGAGTATGACACATGACACACGTCGCATGCTCCAAACAATTGTACCACGGTTGTCACTGCCCTTATATTAGATGCTTGAAAACATTGCCTATGACTATGACACTCGCTTCAAACATCCATACAGGACTATCAAATAGTGACACCCATCTATAATTAGCTTTATTAATTGTATTAAGCGGTTTACACTCACGTGAAATTGTCAGGAACGGCCCGACATGTTTCGAACTCGTATGGAGCCCTTCATCAGGGACGGCTGCCCGTACACCGCCGCGGCACATCATGTTGTAGAGCCACTTCTGAACTATCTGAATGCGAGACACACAAAGATACAGTTCACCATCGAGAAGGAGTCCAATGGAGCGCTTCCATTTTTGGACGTGCTGGTGAAACGCATGCCGGAAGGACGGCTGAGTCATACGGTGTACCGCAAATCCACGCACACTGATCGATACCTGCAAGCTGATTCACATCACCATCCAGCACACTTGTCGTCAGTACCGCGGGCGCTCATTAATAGGGCTCTGCGTTTATGCGACCCGCAGTACGTGAATAAAGAGTTGGCGCATGTGCGACAAGTGTTGGAGAGCAATGGATACAAGTGGAGACATAATAATAATAATAATAATAATAATTTATTGATAAAACATAATGTACAGAGGTGACGGTTAAATTCTATACTTAAAAAACAAATAAATTCAAATTTACATAACCTGAACTAGGGTTGCCCCTGTGTTTCAGGCAATGGGAAAGCCTTTACATTATTTAATTTAAGTACATATTCATCTATCTTACAGTAATCTTATTGTAGCTTAACTACTAAAATTTACACTAAAGAACTTAATTCAACTAAACAAATATTTATTTCATGACAGTCAGTAAGTTCTCTGTATCTTCGTACGTCATAGTTTGTAGTGACTCACGAAGCGCTTTCTTACATTGAGCGAAGCTTAGTGGATATAGGTCCAATTTCGCATTTAATCTATTGTAAAGAAATGGTCCCAGAAATATGAAAAATCTTGTAGAAAAAGCATGTTTTGCTTGCATGTTATAGGAGCAAACAGTATCTTTACGCCTCTTGTTTTTATATTCGGTGCTGTAAGGAGTTATGCAGTGCTGCCTTAATACTGTGCCGTGGATAAATAACTGACGAACTGTTAGTACTCTACATTCACTGTATATAAGGTTAGTAGGGTAGAGGTAAGGACGATAGGTATGGACCTTTAGGATTGCTCTTTGGGCTCTTTCTAATTTTAGTATTGTGGTTTTAGCCAAACCTCCCCATGACGTTATGCAATACGTTATTATTGATTGGCAAAGAGCAAAATAAACCGTCTTGAGGAGCTGCTCATCCGCAATTGACCGCAGTTTTTTGAAAACAAATATTAACTTACGGATTCTATTACACAGCGCTTCCACATGGAATTTAAACGAGAGGGTTTCGTCGATTAAAACTCCGAGATATTTAATTTTGTCGGTACGCGTTATGTCCGGGCAGCTGCATTTGACAGATGAAATGTTATTACATATGTGGGCATAGAGCTTGCGGTAGGTTATGTCTACGCTAGGTTTACGCATGGAAAATCTTACATACTGAGTTTTATCTGGGTTAAGTGTTAGTAGGTGATGCCGTAACCAGGTGCTGACGCTATTAAAGCCTCGCTGTGCATATTCATGTGCGTCATCTGCTGATTTAGCGGAAAAAAGCAGTACAGTGTCATCAGCGTACGAGATTATTTTACCATTTCCTATTTTTAGATCACAAAGGTCGTTAATATAGATCAAGAATAGGGTAGAAGCGAGCACACTTCCTTGTGGAATTCCGTAAGCGGTGTTTTTTAAGTCGGAGCTGATATTATTGTCTATCCTCACGCATTGGGTGCGTTCATCTAGATAATTTGCTAGTAATTTGAGTTGGGTACCTCTAATACCAAGTGCTTCTAGCTTTTGGAGAAGAATGGCAATGGGGACGGTGTCAAAAGCTTTTGCGAGGTCCATAAAGATTCCTATTGTCTGATTTCCTTTATCAAGTTCTTGGACTAGGTAATTAGTTAGTTCATGAACAGCGTCAGCAGTTGATAGTCCGGCCCTAAAACCAAACTGATTTCTTGATAGAAGAGTTTGTTCTTCAAGATATTTAATTAGTCTAGAATTAATGATTTTTTCTAAAATTTTTGATATGGCAGGTAGAAGTGAGATGGGTCTGTAGTTTGCTACCTGGTCCTTACTGCCGGATTTGTATACAGGAACAACTACCGCTTTTTTTAGGCATTTCGGAAAAATTCCTTCCGATAGGCATTTTTGGAAAATGTGCGTGAGAGGTGGAATCAGGATGAGTTTGTATTGTTTAAGCATTTTGTTTGAAATGCCGTCCCAGCCGACCGCAGAGCTATCTTTTAAATTATTAATAATCCTTTCCACCTCTTGTTCGTCTGTATTTAAAAGCACAAATGATTTCAGCATATTTTTAGATGAATGATCGCGGGGAGAGAGAAGCGGCTTGTTTTTTTGCATTTTATCAGCTAGGTCTTTTCCAACATTTACGAAGAAATCATTTGCGCTCTCAACGGATGATGACTTCGAGGGGTGAGCTTGTAACAATTCACAAGATGTTTCTCGTTGGTTTGCCGTATATGTTACATTTTTAACACACTTCCAGATCAATTTACTGTTTTTTCCAGCCATTTCCAATTGTTTTTTGTCGTAGTTGTTTTTAATTTTTTTTAGCAGGTTGTTACAGAAATTACGATATCTTTTGTAGGTCACTTGCAATAACAAGTTGTTCGGATTCTTTTTGGCTTTAAAATGCAATCTATCTCTGTGTCTCATACATCGTACGAGCCCCGGTGTGATCCAAGGTTTAATATTGCGGAATTTACAGCTGACACGTACGTATGTTGTATTATTTAATATTGCTTGTTGGATACTTTTAATCATGTATGACATGCTAGAGTCAGCGTCAGCAGAAATACTATAAACTGTGTCAAGATCGATGTTACCTAAATCTTCTTCAAGTTTGTTATTATTTATTTTCGAGGCGTGTAGCGAACCCGAGTGTAGCGCAACGACCGCAGACTGTGGAGAGAGCACCTGCGTACTTGCCTTATATTAAAGGGGTGACGGATACCATCGGACACATGTTACGCCGCCGATACAGTATTAGAACCTGGTTCCGTCCGTTGACTAAGGTAAGGCAGTTGTTGCAGTCACCTAAAGATAAAGATCCGTTCGGTAGCCCGGGCGTATATGAAATACCCTGTGAGTGTGGCAAGGCGTACATCGGGGAGACGGGACGTAATGTGTCTGCAAGGTTGTCTGAGCACATACGCAGTGTACGGAAGTTGGACACGAATAATTCCGCGGTCGCTGAACATGTCGTCGAAGCCGGTGCGTCTCATTTTGTCCGTTTCGATAAAGCAAGAGTGTTGGTACGTGAGAAACGTTATATACAACGTAAGGTACACGAAGCTATCGAGATCGGACGGCGCCCGAATTTTAATAGAGACGGCGGTTGGGCTTTACCTCCAGCATGGAAGCCTGTGCTTCCGGCGGCGAAACATATTGTGCGTTTGGACAATCCCGTGGACACCATTAGTCAAGTGTGCGTAATGTCTATTGATGACAAAAGTGACGTTGGAGTGCTGGACGGACAAGTTGCGGGCTTGCAAGCACCCCCCGCCCCCGCGCCATCGGCGCGCGCGCTCAGAGCGGAACGTCGGTCAAAGTATCAGCAGTGACGAGTTTGCCGCGGCGGTGTACGGGCAGCCGTCCCTGATGAAGGGCTCCATACGAGTTCGAAACATGTCGGGCCGTTCCTGACAATTTCACGTGAGTGTAAACCGCTTAATACAATAATTAAATATGTCTCACGAAAGTTTTAATAAAATTAGCTTTATATTAGAATCCTGACGCATATGAACTATGCTTCAAAATTCTGTACCATAATTACAATACCTTTTATCCTAAATAAATATCTGGAATAAATATTTTTAATTTATTCCAAATATTTGTAGAATTGATTTTGCGACCATAGACCATAGCAGTACACGTCATATTGACATGTCAACTGCTATGTCATTGCCAATTCGTAAAATCAATTATTAATAAAACACGAAAGTTCTTTTTTTAAAATCCTACCTATCACCTCCCCTCCTCGCATCGATTTCCTCATTACTGAGGGTCGTGATTTCCCCGTAGCTGGGTCATTATGCTCCGGACCGTGTTTCGCCACCTAAATCTGTCCTTGGCTTCATGGAGTGCGTTGTGTAGCTTGGTGTCTAATGATGAGCGGAATTGGTCAGACCACCTCATCGGTGACCGGCCCCTTGGACGCTTTCCATCGACCTTTCCAGTCACCATGAGTTGTTCCAAGTTGTTTCCTTCTTTCCTGGCAATATGGCCGAAAAATTCCATTACTCTTCTCAAGCACATAGTGGACAGACGAGTTTCAATATGGAGTTCGCGAAGAATGGATTCGTTTGTGCGGAATGCAGTCCATGGAATCTGTAACATTCTCCTCCAGCACCACATCTCAAAAGCGTCCATACGATTTCGGTCCGCTTTCTTCAGTGTCCAAGTTTCAGCTCCGTAACTGAATATGGAAAAGACCTATCACCTAGCTAAAGAGAAAGAAAGCTAATAATTTTATTCATTACAACGCTAGCTAAAAATCTTCAGCCTGATGCAGGGTTCACTGAAGTCCTTGGCTCAGCATGGCCAAGATCTCCGAGATCCTGCTTCCTCCTGGGGGAGAATGCGAGCAGCATTCAGTCACCCCCGGGGCATACGCTGAAATCCCAGGATGCTGGGACAGCCAAAGCCTCAGCGACGAATTACATGAAAATGAAACATTATTATCATACATGTAAAAATTAAAATTCTGGAAGCAAAGTGTTATAATTAATTATTGGAATTCTGTGAAAGTAATAAGTTAATATTATTACAAGAAAAGTCAAAGAAAAGTTATTGAAAGTGCAATCAATTTATAGTGCAAGGAATTAAAAAAAAAATGGGATTCATTTTTAGTAAAGAAATAAAGAAAATTAATTATAGTTACAATGGTGATATTTGTAAATGCAACCATCATAATTGCATCCAAGTACAGTCAGTCTGAATTAAAAATTGCTGAAAAATAATAGTTTTATTATTTACACCCTAGAAATATAGAACTGTTTATATGATTTAGTATTAACATTTATATTTTTTTTTTATTCTATTTACATGAATTACCATTTTCTTGGCACAACCATTAGATGTGAGTTTTTGTACCACATAATTCAATGAAGATAACCGATGGATTATCTTATAAGGTAATACATGTCAGACCAGAAAGATTTTGTTTATAGGACCTTACAAACATCTAGAAATATCATATAAATAGCACTATTATTATGAGACAATTATTTACATCCTAATAAACACATATTCTACAAATAACGGTTCATTATTGCCTGTTATCTGCGTTGTGTCTTGAACGGCGTTCACGGTGTCCATGGTGTTCGTCAGCGCTTGAGCGGCCCTCCTCGCTCAGGCATGCTGTTCCCGATGTTGCATTTTCTTGACGAGTATTCGGTCCAGTACAGCCCATATTAAGCAAAGAAACTTTTACAAGCAACATATTGAGGAACTAATGAAATTGGCTGAAATTGGTAGCTTCCACTCTTTAAGAACATTTGTTACATCACTTGATATCACAGAAACTGAATGTTTTTCACTGGCAAAACTCCATACTTTCACTGACAATTGCTTGTCTGATGTCAACAACGTGTACTTCAAGCGCATAGGAATAAATTATTGGGGATTCTTGCGATTTTCGGCGGTAATGATAAAATCCTTGTACATGATTTTGGCTCGACGGGACCTCGTTGTTTAACTCTGATAGAACATCCTCAAACGATGTCTGAAACTGATCTGTAATGCGGGTCCCGAAAATTATACCGCAATCGCCATTTGTGATTATTTTAATTCGTATTTTTCACTTGGGCAAATATTTAATAATCTTCAACGTCGGAAAAGCCATTAATTGAGTTTGTCTCCATAAATTCATGAATCACAAACTGACGAAATGTATAAGCAGTTTAAGCCGCCGACAACATAAATGATCGCACGATTACGTAATGATAATGGGTGATATATTAATTATGAAATTTCAGCTTCACCCGTTTGTCGACCTGCTCCGTCACTTCTTTGCATATACTATACCGTATTCCAGCTCAATCAAAATATGTGCGATCTGTAAATAAGTATTATTTGAGAGCGAGGGATTTTTCAAATACGCGACTCTAGTTATAAATTCAACACCTCCGCCACATGTGGGGCGTACTCAGATGGAGTAATTAAAAGAGCGGAGGTACTACGTTAATAACTTTATTGCCCGGAGCCCATTACAAGACGTCCTCTCTATTTTATATTTATGACGGATGTCACTCGTTGATTCAAATACATAAAAAATGACTTTATTTTTATGTCGGTGGCCAACACCACCGAGAGTGAAGTACAACCTTCACAGTACCTACAAATAATAGATCCTATATATATTACAAAACGTGAATGTTTGTATGTAAAGTCGCTACATTTTACATTGTTTGCAATTTCAATTGACGGTGACTTTACGTTCCACTATTGCGCAAAAACTACACAAAAGATTTGCGTAAAATTCTGCAATAATGTAGCTTAGATATCAGAATAGGACATAGGCTACAAATTTTGAGGGCATTCATTCATAAAAGGGTTTATTTAACGATAAATGGAAACCATACAAAACACCACTTTTTGTTCATGGTGACATTTTTATTTCTAAAGAATGTATAAACAATTGGTAACCTAGCCACCGTGTCTGTTTCAAATAAAGGGGGCCTTCGAATAACAAAATGTTGTAAGTGACAGATGGTGAAGCGTAATCATAATCATAAACTTACATTAGTAAGAAATACAGATTAAAATAGAAATCAAGTGTCAGTGAGATATAATAAAATCGGATAGTTCAAACGCACACAAGGCGGACTTAATGCCATTGGGACTCAATACCAGTCAACCTTTGAGCAAAGCAGATAAGTTGAAGGCGGTGAAAAAACAGGTTTTAATTATCTCACTAATATTATATAGACGACATTTTGTGAGTGTGTGTGAGTGTATGTTTGTTATTTCTTCGCTCTCAAACGGCTGAACCAGTTTTCATGAAATTCGGTATGGAGGTAGCTGACACCCTGGACTAACACATAGGCTACTTTTTAACAGCGGGTAGCACCGCGGGGCACAGCTAGCACTTGTAATATGTTTCATACTTTATAGCGTTAACCTATATATACGCACGACAAATTTCAGCCACCAATAAAAGTTTACAAAAGGAAACAAGACAAAAACAATTTATAAATAACGGTAGACAACTGGCGGTCTTATCGCTAAAAAGCAGACAACCTTTGGGTAGCGGAGAAAACCAATTTAAACAGAAAATAGTAGGTGGTGAGAGTTTGTACCATGTTATTTGTAATAGATATATTTTTAACTGTTTTTGTGTACAATAAAGTGTTTACTTACTAACTTACAAGTTCGCCTTTGTACCTATATGTTATTTGTAATAGATGTATTTTTTAACTGTTTTTGTGTACAAGAAAGTGTTTACTTACTTACTTACAATTTGTGCGAGATTATTCCCTAAACATTCCAAAATATTGAAAAATGCACAACGTTGATGTTTAGGTTTTCACTTCTGTCGGCACTCCCGGAGTGTTTGTTGTAGGGTAACGGCACCAGTAGTCAGCCAGTAACCAGTGGACAGCCTTTTGGGTCGTTTATTGGTCATAAATATCACTATGGTTTAAATAAACAAATCACGTATACTTAAAATTATGCTCTAATTCCTCATTGGTTAATATATCACGCGAGACGAGCAGCAGGGGATCAGAGAGGAGGAATAAATTCGTTTATACAGGTGCTTTCCACCGACAAGAGCAGTAGTGTCATGTCCGCCATATTTTATTTTACACGTGGTGTTCCCGTAAAAGGTAAGAAAAGACATGTTTTATTCAAAAGAGTGATTGTTACTTATACAAATTGGCTTTATGATGACTTGATGTACTAAATTATATTACATTTGAATGAAAATATCGCCGATTTACGCATAAATTGAGGGGGCTGACCACTGGGTACCACTTTTTTACAGATGATCCAATCGTCAGCCTCCCCGGCTGTTTACGGGGTATTTTAATTTTTTTTTATTGTGAGTAAAAACGTTCGTTCGAACTGTTAAATTCAAATTTAAAAAATTCTAAGGCATGTCCTGTCCTAATCGTGAGAAATTCCAGTGGTCAGCCGCATTTCAAATTATTTTTTACGCGGCTGACTATTGGGTACTCCCAATCATTGCAATTGTGGCTCAAGTATTCAGCCACTATCTTGTTAAGTGCCAATTTAAGTGATATTTTTAAGGCGGTAGGTAAAAATTCGTATAGGAATCTAGAAACTATACAGTATAAAAGTATTAAACAATATAATTATCCCATTAAAATTAAATTGCCTTCTGACTCGATATTGGAATTTTTCTGATAAGAAATACTTATTATATATTAATAAAGTCTCGATTATTTAAACAATTAACAAGTTCTCTCTTATAAGTTTATGAATACGTAATGTCTCATTATTTTAATGTGGATATGCATTTTTTTTGCGCTTTGAGCTCTGTATCAATGGAGCTCTTTGTTTTTATGAGAATAGTAGTTATAAAAAACAAGATTTACATAAATACTAACGTTGATTTGATACCTATAAATATTGCTAATTTTAATCAAATACAAATACAAAATAATTTACAAAATAATTTATTTGATCCCTCTCAATCTCTTTCGTAGTAATTGTTATATGGGCTGGGGACTGGATTCAGCAAGGCTGTTCATAGGATTATAAAGGGACCACTGGGAAAACGTGCCATTTTTCGTGCAAACTTAAATATAATATATTTTATTAAAACAATTATCGTTTTTAGGGTTCCGTAGTCAACTTATAGTTTCGCCATGTCCGTCTGTCCGTCCGTCCGCGGCTTAGCTCCGTGATCATTAGTACTAGAAAGCTGAAATTTGGTATGAGTATGTGTATGTAATACGCTGACAAAACGGTAAAATAAAAACTAAAAATAAAAAAATTTCGGGTACCTCCCGTACACCTAAAGTGGGGGTGATTTTTATTTTTCGTTTCAAATCTAGTGTGTGGGGTGTCGTTGAATAGGTCTTTTAAAAATAATAGGGGTCTCCAAACATATTTTTTTGATAAAGTTAGCAGTTTTATAAAAAATCGCTCCGAAAATAAAAAAAATAGTGTCCTCCCCCTCTAACTTTTCAACCACGGGTCAAAAAATTATGGAAAAATTCAAGAAAATGAGGCCTTATAAGTATTTTCAATGAAAACTATATTGAATAAAATCGGTTGAGCCGTTTTTGAGTTATCGCAAAAATTCATAATTTTCTTTAAAATGACGTAAGTGCCGCGCGGTGTCGCTACACTTCGAACGTTACACATATTGGTTAAGTGCTATACTATATTAAAATATTTCGCTCAATCTGGCGCGTATAAACGATAACTTCCAGAAGGTAATAAGTAATTACTGTTACTTTGGCGTTTACGACCTTTTTATAGAGCTTGGAATCTGACTCGTAATTTAAATCTTTCTCGTAATTTACGTCTATTGTGAAGGATGGGCAACTACGGAACCCTACACTGAGCGTGGCCCGACATGCTCTTGGCCGGTTTTTCATATATATTGCTTAAAAACTACAGTAAACTATTAATCCAATCATGTGGTATGTTTCATTATCCGACGAATACTGTACAATTGCCAACTGTTCATACTTCAAAAAGTCGATTGGGGGCTGACCACTGGTGCCTTTACCCTATGTTTGAGGAGAGCTAATAATGCGACCACCGTTGTGCTATTAAAAAATGTCTGTAAGCAAAATTTTACAATATTTAGTAATCGGCTCCTCTTTGCTTTAATTACATAAGTTTGAGTGCGCGTCTCTCGGGCGGGCCACTTATATTGGTCCTTAAGAAATTCTATTCATGAGCGGGCAAGTTTTCCAAAGTTATCGGAAGAAACGCAGGAGTGGCGCCGCGGCCCTACCTGCGCTACTCGAACGGTTTTCGTCATCATTGTATTATACAAGTCATGTCAGTATTTAATCATTTCCATTGAATAACGTCCACTGCTGAATAAATATCTCCACAACCACAGATTGTTTTTTGCGCTACCATCGGCCATCGAATGCATTCGTAAAATCTATGGTCGCTAGGGTAGAGTTTCTTGAGGGACGATCGTGTTGTCTATGATGGATCGTGGGAAGGCGGTCATCAACGTGGATCAACGATCTGGATACGATTCGCGAAATGCACGAAAGAAAAGACTGGTTTAAAAAAGCGGCCAAGTGCGTGTCGTACCACGCACACTGAAGGGTTCTCCTTGTCCGTATCAGATCGTGACGGTTGTGCGCTATAGTCGACCGCCGAATCCGTGGACCAACACAACGGCGTAGCTTCCGTAGTGATTATATTCTCTTTGGTTAAGGGGGTCGTGTTTTTTGCTATTAATTAAAAACGGTGAAACCGATCTCGCTTAATTTTTCTTGTCAAAAGTAAGAAAATATCAACAAACTACATATACACAAAATAAAATTGGACATGTGGTGTAACGACCTTTAAGTAATTAATAAAAGTCTGTCCTGTGACCAATTGATGAATGGTTGGACCAAAGTCTATGGGTGAGTATGTCCAATGTTCTGCTTTAGTTCAATTTTTTTTCCTATGCCCAGGGCCCGGGCGGGCTGAGCAAAGTGAGCAACCCTACCGCCGGCGGGGGCTCCGCATTGTAAATAACATTCACAATCCGCGGCATTTATTCCCAATTATACGAATACAGATACTTTAAGTACAAAAACATATAATGTTATATTTTAAGTTAAATTTTAAAGGGAACCCCTGGAATTTGTTATTTCGCCGAAATATTTATAACGGAAATTATTTCGGTTACAATTTACTTGAATGAAAAAGAAATTCGAATATTTTTTCAATCACGTGATTCAGTTCATTTGGCATAGTTAATATTCCATTAAAATGAGGTACTTGCAGGTTCTCGCCAATTACTGACAAATTTCTCAAAGTTGTCATTTCAATTTAAACGATCGTTGACGCTTATGAGTTTCTAGGAAAGGGCCGTATTAGCACAAACATTCTAACATAGGTATTACTTAAACATGTTTTGATGAAATTAAAGAACTGAAATTGGATGGAGACGTTTCCCGAAAGAATAGCATGTCAGCAGGAAAAATGAAATAAATCAAAGAAAAAACCCACATGATGCGCGCGGCCCGTGGTAGGGGCGCGCCCGCGGCTCCCGCACGTCTGAAATTAAAGGCGGTCCAGTAGAAATACCAATTAAAAATTTCCAATCGAGCACTTTCATATCGGAGTGTTTTCTTTCCATCGCGTCAGGCGCAGCGCACGCCGCGGTGCGCGGCGGGGCCACTCGCTCGATTACCGCTCCTTATAGCAGGGACGGTTTGCGCGTTTTTCGGTCTTAGTTTGACGTCTTATTCGTGGTCTGTCCGTCTGTCACATCTGTCGCGCTCCCTTTAACTGTTTAATTTTCTTTCAGACGCATAATAATTTACAAGTGATGAAAGTAAAAGACGGAGGTAAGGTCCCGAAAAAATTTTAAAGAGTGAAAATGCTGTTCTTCCTTAGAGGAGCCCATTTCGGAATTATGTGAGAAACGCCCATATCCTCGTTACAGCCATCCCGGTGAGAATGTCAGCGGCACTGCAGCCGTCCCACCACGGGGGCCTGAAGATGCAGGCGCTTATGGCAGCACTGGATGGCTACTAAGTAGGTACTGCGACATCCCGATCCGCCACACGATACCTGTGATTGTTGGTAATTTAAACAAATTATATCGCGTATATATTCCCTGTTTAAACCTCCCTGAACACTTTACAGTTACCGTTGTCACAGGTTGACTGAGAAAAACACATTTTTATCCGTCAAAGTCGCATTTCTGCAAACTACCCATTTTATAAATATGAATAAAAAAAGGTGTACAGTACACACAATATGCCAGATGGGCTTAATGAGTAATAGTACATTACATATCTAGGGCAGTGAATTCGTGAATGTCCCAGATCGCAGGTTGTTTCTGGCCCTAACTCAAGGCGAGGGCCATCAAGGTGCGATCTGGGGTTTTACGAATTACCGCCCGTGGTTTGTCTAAAGTATTACGTGCTGTCTTGGCCAGGCAGTGAGATTTCCTTCCCGCGTACCGGGCAGAAAATCCCGCATACGGCCTAGGGTGACGGAAAATTGGTTACACATGTGTCAGAAGGGCATTAAATACTCTTCACTTCTCCTGCTCAAAAAGTACGTCGTTTTAAGTTCGCAAAGCGGGGCATTTAGCCCCTAGGGTTTAAAAGGAAACCATATAATCCCATACAAATTTCTATGACACTGAAAAAAAAATCTTGTTACCGGCCAGCTATATACTATTTACAAATAAAATAAATCAACCTGCAACCTGATCAGATCGACCCAATTAAAAAATAAACAAAAAAGTTTTTATTTACAATGTACTGGAATATTAACTGAAATTTTATTTTAGCACGTTTTATAATCAACGAAAAGAAATTTAATCTTAAAACATTTAATCTTGGCTAAGAATATTAAATGATAAAATAAAATAAATTATTTCAGTCGTTTTTTGTTTTCAGGTGAAGTGAAAAGCAGTGTTTAACACGGGGCTACAAGCCATTATGACACTCAGATATATTTGGCCTCGCTCACTTCGTTCGCTCGTCCAAATAATTAACTCGTGTCATATAATGGCTAGCGCCTTGTCAAACAATCTACTATTATTGAAAAATGTCTACCAGCAGTTCATATTATAAGGCCTGCTAAGGGGAAAGAACCGTCACAAGAAAACTCCCGGACTGCCTTATTACTGGGTTATACTTTTGAAACAGACTTTTTGATTTCAATAGCCTTGCGCAATATTCTGGGATTTTTTTTCCTCTATTTTTGTTGTTGTTACAGGTCTGCAGTCTTTGAGCATATCATGGACAAATTGAACCATTCAATACCTTCTTTGATCCTTACTTTGGCCTTGATTTAGATTTAGATTTAGATTTATTTATTTCATAATATAAAATGACAGTATAAATTACGCTAAGACAATTTACATGCATTTATACTATGATCGTCATAAAGATAAAAATGAGATAATATAATAATAGAAAAAAAAAAACATAAGAATTGATTGGAACAAAAGATATTTACATGTAATAATCATAATAAAAAGAATATCTTCTTAAGGGATTGTCAAAAATTCTAAAAATACCAACTATATACCAACAATATTTTATGCACGGTGCGAAATACAACAATTATTATATGTTATTACTACGTCAAATAATTTGAAATTAAATATGTCAAAGGTGTCTCCTTGTGGGCCTAGAGGGCGAAATCCTGCTGTGAAACTCCCTGAAAAAGTCCAAGTTACCCCTTTTTCTACTTATTTTGAGCATCAGTAATAAAAGTTGTCAATATCCTAGTTTTAAGGGTTCCGTAGTCAACTAGGAACCCTTATAGTTTCGCCATGTCCGTCTGTCTGTCTGTCTGTCTTAGCTCCGTGATCATTAGTACTAGAAAGCTGAAATTTTGTATGAGTATGTGTATGTATCACGCCGACAAAACGGTAAAATCAAAATTAAAAAAAAATATTATTTCGGGTACCTCCCGTACTCCTGAAGTGGGGGTGTTTTTTTTTCGTTCCAACACTAGTGTGTGGGGTGTCGTTTAATAGGTCTTTTAAAAATAATAGTGGTCTCCGAACCTTAATTTTTGATAAAATCAGCAGTTTTGTAAATATTCGCTCCGAAAATAAAAAAAATAGTGTCCCCCCCCTCTAACTTTTCAACCAAGGGTCAAAAAATTATGGAGAAATTCATGAAATGAGGCCTTGTAAGTTCTTTCAATAAAAACTATATTGAATAAAATCGGTCGAGCCGGTTTTGAGTTATCGCAAAAATTCATAATTTTCTTTAAAATAACGTAAGTGCCGCGCGATGTCCTTGTCCTTACACTTCGAACGTTATACATATTGGTTAAGTGCCATACTGTATTAAAACATTTCACTCAATCTGGTGCGTATAATCGATAACTTCCAGAAGGTAATAAGCAATTATTGTTACTTTGGCGTTTACGCCTTTTTATAGAGCTTGAAATCTTTCTCGTAATTTAAATGTTTCTCCTAATTTTCGTCTATTGTGAAGGTTGGGCAACTACGGAATCTTACACTGAGCGTGGCTCGACATGCTCTTGGCCGATTTTTAGGGTTCCGTAGCGGGTAGGGGTCCGCGGCTTAGCTCCATGATCATTAGTACTAGAAAGCTGAAATTTGGTATGAGTATGGGTATGTATTACGCCGACAAAACGGTAAAATAAAAACTAAAAAAAAAAAAAAATCGGGTACCTCTCGAACACCTAAAGTGGGGGTGTTTTTTTTTTCGTTTCAACACTAGTGTGTGGGGTGTCGTTGAATAGGTCTTTTGAAAATAATAGGGGTCTTCAAACATTATTTTTTGATAAAAGTCAGCAGTTTTGTAAATATTCGCTCCGAAAATTAAAAAAATAGCGTCTTCCACCCCCCTCTAACTTTTCAACCACGAGTCAAAAAATTATGAAAAAAATCATGCACATGAGACCTTATAAGTACTTTCAATGAAAACTATATTGAACAAAATCGGTCGAGCCGTTTCTGAGTTATCACAAAATTTTATAATTTTCTTAAAAGAACGTAAGTTGACTTCCAGAAGGTAATAAGTAATTACAGTTACTTTGGCGTTTCCGACTTTTTTATAGAGCTTGAAATATGTCTCGTAACTTAAGTCTATTGTGAAGGATAAGCAACTACGGAACCCTACACTGAGCGTGGCCCGACATGCTCTTGGCCGGTTTTTTTTATTTGAATATGTAATCGACAATAGGTACAATATCGTCTACAAAATCAACTTGTCATGCAACTTCCATTATTTATTTAAATAGTCGGTGGTAGGTAAAGTCCACGAAAAATAACTCCAGAAATAAAGAAGATTCAACAGACAGAGAAATCTTCGAAAAGCAGCATAATAAAATTTAACTTATGTAAATATAATAAAAAATTAAGCTAATTAATTTTTTGTTATTTATAAGCTCAAAGTTCTTTGACAAGTTTGAACATCTCAGAGTTACCAGTGAATAGTTTAAGAAGATAATTTGCTTGGCACGATAGCCCAACGCTAGCAAACGTGGCCCCAGGGCCACGTTGGAATTGAGACGTCATATTATATATCAGACGTCGCGACACTTCACACAACTCGTATCAGAACGAGCACGCCCGCCTTGTGGGGCTGAAGTGGCCGCAGAGATTTGTCCGACCTAGACTCACATCATATCTACTTGTAAGTGTTATTTATTATTTAAATGACTTTATTTAATTATAACTAACTATTAGCATTTTACGGAGCGTTTTTAGTCCTCTGTAGGAATGTTGAACTTTGACGGTAATTTCTGACTTTGAGAGCAGTCTAAGTGTAGGCAGTCCTATATAGACATTTGGTCCCAGTAAAAAATAGAATCGATTGACATCCTCAGAAAAATTCTCCGCACGCCTATTGTGATGCTCCTAGTATTTAATGTGCTATAGCGAGGGGGATAAAAAACTCAGTTCTGGCGTTTCACTTGCTCGCTTCGCTCGCTCGTTGGGGTCGCAGTTCAACCTAACACTCCTCCTCGCTTCGCTCGTCGTCGTACCTAACCTACCCTAAGTCTGACCTGCCTTAAGGTACCATCGTTTAGGTACTGTAATTGTAGCCATTTCAATGATAGGCAAAATAATTCTTAGGACAATACGTTTTAGGTAATTCGATTTTCGAGTTATCAATATTAGGGCAAACATCCTACTTACTTACTTAGAACTTTAAATGAGTATGCGCAAAAATGAATAGGATAAACGAGTAGTATGCCATTCAACAGTATGCCAAACATTCTCGGCCAAATTTTTTAGGACAACAAACGTTATGCTATTTGACAGGCACCCGTGAAAGGGACCAATCACATTTCTCAGATTTAAATGCACTTCTTTCGGGCTTTACTATGACGCAGGCTGATTGGTTCAATCACTCCACTCCGCTTCAGTGGACGCTTTACGCTTTACCCTGAACGCATACCTACCGCCTCGCCTCCGTTCCGTTCCGTTAATCGAGGGTAAAAATTCCTAAAAAGTTGAATTCAGTTAATTCTTGCTCCTTGGGACTTAATTACACACGACAAAAGTAAACGAGTAGCAACCATACGAGACACTTGTGCTCATGTATCCGCAGCGAGCGCGACTGTTTGTTTGCGGAGTTCGTAATCCGAGTGTAACCAGCTGCAGCTCAAAGCTCGGCACTAATTGAAGACCGGCCGCCGGCGGCGGGTAATCTGCGCACCTACTTACCCCTCTCCCTATTACCCCGCCGCTTACCCTCGGTTACTCCTTGCACTGTTTGTGCACGATTCCGTCTCCACCCTAATTTGTATACCTACCCCGTGTGCAACACCGAAGTCTTGTTGTGAAATCGGATTTGCCATGTTTACCGACCTGGTACATACTAAACTAAGGCTTATTATTTTCGCGGCGACAGAAAAATTAAAGAGCAGCAAACTATTTGCAACTAAAATAATAACTTGTCAGCGATTAAATATTTTGGCAATCATTTATATTAAATGAGCTTTAAGAGTCCGCAGCAAGCTCGATTCTTCATACAAACGTAGTTACGTCCTTATTTTAATATAACATGTCACATTATCATGAAATTCTCTAAATATAATGAGATAAGATATATCTAGGGCTAAAACTAGTTTATGACTCTTGAAATGTTAATAGAAAGAAAATAGAGCGAGTACAAGTTTTGCATTTTTAGACCCCAGAAAGTTGTTCAGTTTGGCGGCATACTACGACCAAAATATAGTTTAGATTGAAGTCAAAACCTATTTCCGGTGTCGATTAAACTATGCAGTTTGATAAGAAAAAAGATTTATCAAAATTGATCTCGTAGTTTTAAAATGAGAGCGTAACTACGAAAACCTTAAAATAAATTACAAAAAATTGTTGCGAAACTGGAGCGAATTACTCTAGCGCGGGGAACGGTCCGGGGGGGCGGCGGTAAGCACCGCCCCCCGCTAGCGCGCTCTCGCTTTACTGCTAGCGCCCTGTCTTCCTCTAGGTGAAACAACAACATTTTAAAGCGTAAGCGCGCGATCTCAACGCGGAGTTGAGCGGACCTTGCTGCGGACTCTTAAACTAAGGATATTTTAAAATTCAAATAACGGCAGATACTTTAAGGTAGCAGAAATAATAAACAAGATTACTGAAATCATAGGCGAGGTACTATAAATAATGACTTGGCGACTAATATTTAGCAGAAGGATAACAAACTTTATATTAGTGGCAAAAATATATTACTGTCTATCAAAAATTACAATTGGCTCCCTTTATTTCTTAACCCCGCAATCTGCCCCCCGCCACGCGTTTCATTTTTTGAAAAAAATTAGTGTTTCAGCTAGGTATCCATCTAATCCTGATCACCTTTCAGAGCAGATCCGACGCGGCCGGGTTAGAATAGGGTAGTTTTTTTTTATATCCCTAAAAAACGCTCCATCATGTGCGGTAGTCATTATTAGCTATACTATACTTAAATATGCTTTACTTTTAAATAAATAGATGCACGCCACAAATATGAATTGTAGCGACCTTGATTTATTTTATATGCAATCTCCATTGAACAATTCCCTTCCCTTAAAGGCATAAGTTCGCCTTTGTACATGCTTATTCCTTTGTAATGTGTTTTTCTTGTTTTTATTGCAGCAGACACTCACTAATATTGGGATCCTATTTTAAGCAGCTCACACAAGATATTATAAAACAAAGACACTTTACAGACAGTAATTTATTTTTCTTTCACAACCTTCTCGTACAACCGTCTAAGGAAGAATGCTCAACCGACCCAGCCCGTTTTTACTCCAACGGCTATCTTTTCCCGGTAAAACTATGCCTCGCGATTGGACGGTCATCGATAGCCAATCAAAACTAGAAAAATACTGACCTCTGATTTGTCGCCCATTCAGAGGCAAGGGATTTGACGGACTTCACTTGAGTTGCCAGTGCAGATATTTTATTAAGTTGCCATTTAAATATTTAAATTTAATCACACAAAATGTTGCCAATTAAATAACCCTAACAATCGTCCATCCTGACATCGTGTGCGTCCCTGCACACGGTACCAGGTGGAACCCTAACAATCGGGGTGTTGGCGGTTGAGCATGCTGCATACAATTCGAAACATTTAATCGTATACTGTAACTTACCATTATAATAGAGAATCAGTACTTTGTTTTAAGGTTATTATAATTTACATGACAATAGTCATGTTGATTTATTTAAACAAGTTTTGAGTTTTATGACCAAATTACAATCACCATAAAGATTTAAATAGAATTAGACTGAATATAAATTATATTAATTAAATTATATTAAATATGCAGTCGTTAGGAAACAAGGAGCAACTTAACTTATACCGAATCGAATGCTACTAAAACGTTTACTAACAAGTAATCCAAAGGGTAATAGACGATCGATTAATCAAGGATGTCTTCACTAATCACCTAATTAAGCCGATCGATTAAGCTTAAATGGGACTAGTGAGACAATTACTCTCGACCCTCTACTCTGCTCAGCTCTACCACTAACGAAATGATGCGAACCAATCGATTCTCGCATCAAACCTGGACGATCGATTAGTCGAGGAATTTTCGGCCGACCGTCGCTCAACTCGCTCGATTTGGCTTGTGCATTGTCAACCAGTCGAATAGCTCTGGACCAGACGCGGGCCAATCAATTTTCGCATCCAATCTGCAACGAAATACCAGTTCTGTAGTCACATATCAGATATTAAAAAGATACAAATAAAGGGATCGAATAGACTAATCGTCGTCAGATGCAGATCCTGATTCTTCGTTTACTTCTAGAGCAGCGACATTGATCCAGGGCATCATACGATCTGTAGCAACAGTTGTGGGACGCTTTTTTGGGTATCAATTAATCCCTCAACTGGGGCTACTACATACCGGTCCATACCCAAGACTTTTGTAACTCTATATGGACCCGTATAAGAAGACAACAGCTTTTTACTCTGTCCATCATTATTGAAGTTAGTTTTGGTAATTTTAACAAGTTCACCTTCTGCATAAACACGAGCTGGTTTTCTATTTTTATCATAGAATTCCTTTGTTTAATCTGCTCACTGTCTATCCTATCTTTAACTTCCCGGCGAATCGTTGACAAATCGGTTTGTTCGCGAGTTTTCTAGGTGATTTCATTCAAAATGGGATTTACTTCAACATTCATACAGGCAGAGATGGGCAAAAGTTAATCGATTAACTATTAACGATTAAGATTAACTTTTTTAATCTCGATTAACGATTAAAATCGACGATTAGTTAATCTAATCGTACGAGTGCCGATTAATTTAATCTCGATTAAGTTAATCGTCGATTAGTTTTTAGCGATTCAACTTTTAATCGATTAGTTAATTCGATTAATTTCTCTCGATTAGATTAACTACTAATATAAGATAAAATAAGATATTTTTTTCTACGTCTTCGTCCCTGCCTAGAACTTCTTAGAGTACTGCACTATAAAAACCATCGTGTATAACTATAACAAGAGGGAAGAGGGAAGAGGGAAGAGGGAAGAGGGAAGAGGGAAGAGGGAAGAGGGAAGAGGGAAGAGGGAAAAGGGAAGAGGGAAGAGGGAAGAGGGAAGAGGGAAGAGGGAAGAGGGAAGAGGGAAGAGGGAAGAGGGAAGAGGGAAGAGGGAAGAGGGAAGAGGGAAGAGGGAAGAGGGAAGAGGGAAGAGGGAAGAGGGAAGAGGGAAGAGGGAAGAGGGAAGAGGGAAGAGGGAAGAGGGAAGAGGGAAGAGGGAAGAGGGAAGAGGGAAGAGGGAAGAGGGAAGAGGGAAGAGGGAAGAGGGAAGAGGGAAGAGGGAAGAGGGAAGAGGGAAGAGGGAAGAGGGAAGAGGGAAGAGGGAAGAGGGAAGAGGGAAGAGGGAAGAGGGAAGAGGGAAGAGGGAAGAGGGAAGAGGGAAGAGGGAAGAGGGAAGAGGGAAGAGGGAAGAGGGAAGAGGGAAGAGGGAAGAGGGAAGAGGGAAGAGGGAAGAGGGAAGAGGGAAGAGGGAAGAGGGAAGAGGGAAGAGGGAAGAGGGAAGAGGGAAGAGGGAAGAGGGAAGAGGGAAGAGGGAAGAGGGAAGAGGGAAGAGGGAAGAGGGAAGAGGGAAGAGGGAAGAGGGAAGAGGGAAGAGGGAAGAGGGAAGAGGGAAGAGGGAAGAGGGAAGAGGGAAGAGGGAAGAGGGAAGAGGGAAGAGGGAAGAGGGAAGAGGGAAGAGGGAAGAGGGAAGAGGGAAGAGGGAAGAGGGAAGAGGGAAGAGGGAAGAGGGAAGAGGGAAGAGGGAAGAGGGAAGAGGGAAGAGGGAAGAGGGAAGAGGGAAGAGGGAAGAGGGAAGAGGGAAGAGGGAAGAGGGAAGAGGGAAGAGGGAAGAGGGAAGAGGGAAGAGGGAACGGTCGTATACAAAGGTATCCGAACCAAAAAAGTTTCTGAAGGTACATTTTCTGTCCCTGGACAAGACATAATATTGTATTTTCGTACAAAGCACAAAACGCGTGTTCCAACTTTTAATCGAGAAATTAATCCTGAAATTTAATCGATTAAAATGACGATTAGTTAATCGTTAATCGAAGACTCTCTCGATAAGTTAATCTAGATTAAATTAATCGCGATTAATTTTGACGATTACCTTTTTTAATCGATTAATTAATCGATTAAAAAATTAATCGATTAATGCCCATCTCTGCATACAGGCACCGAACAATACTTCAGCAGGCGTCCTTCCGGTCGTCCTTTGAATCGTGTAATTCAGCCCCCACTGAATTTTGCCTATATAACTATCCCATTCTTTCTCACCGTATTTTACAATTGAGGCCTTCATCGAGTCAAGAATAGTTCGGTTATACCGCTCGACTTGACCGTTTGACCGTGGACTAGAGACTGCATTGAGGATATGCTTAACGCCTTCATCCAAACAAAACCTTTTGAACATGTGGGACGTAAAGCAGCTACCGCGATCGCTAATGAGACGGTCTGGTGGCCTGAAAGTCCTGAATATATCCTCTAGTACCCTGATAGCATTTTGAGCATGTGTGTTTCTTACCGGCCTAACAAAACAGAACTTTGTAAATGCATCCACAACTACCAAAAGATAACTGAAGCCACGCTTAGATTTCACGAAAGGCCCGAGATGGTCAACGTGTAGAGTATGAAAAGGAACTTCAACTTTTGTTATCGGATGAAGCAAGCCCTCACGTTTATCCTGATTCTTTTTCGCGTACGCGCACTCGATACAAGCACTGACATACTTTTTGACGAAACGGGACATTTTAGGAAACCAATAATTCTTTTTTAAACGCTCAAGAGTCTTTTCAACGCCAAAATGTCCGATTTCGTCGTGATTTATCCGACACAGTTGCCATCTCGCGCCCTTCGGTACTACCCATCGAAGTTCACTTTTATCGTCACCTAGACAGCGAAATAGCTTGTTGTCCTTAACAACGTAGTTCTCCTTTATGTATTGGAGGCCTTTCTCATCTAAATTACTATCCAAAACTTCCCTAGTCCTTCTGAGTTCTGAATCTCCAAGTTGCAGAGTGTGCAGCCAATCATCACCGCTATATAATAGACATAACAATCGGAAGCGTGTCAGTTGCATTGTCTTCAGGCCCGGCTACAGGATTACGGGACAGAGCGTCTACGTGGTTCATCTTATTCCCACATCGATATTCGATGGTGCAATCGAACTCTTGCAGCTGCTGCCACCAGCGCACTATCCTTGGGATAAGACCCCGTTTTGTGAAGGTAGAGCGAAGGGCACTGCAGTCAGTAATGATCTTAAATTCTTTTCCTAGTAGATAGACCCTGAATTTTCTCAGGGAGCAAACCACGGCCAGAGTTTCCAATTCATATGAGTGGAAGTTTTTCTCCTCTGGCGACGTCTGCCTGCTGTAATATGCAACCGGCCGCAATGCTCCGTCAGACGATCGCTGAAGAAGAATACCCCCAACTCCTATCCTACTTGCGTCTGTGTGAAGTTCGGTCTCTACTGACGGGTCGTATATTGCGAGAATTGGTCTGTCTACCAACCGAGATTTCAAATCTACGAAAGCAGCCTCTTGACTAGCGCCCCACTCCCACGCTACACCTTTCTTTAGCAACTTGCTGAGAGGATACGCTACCTGAGCAAAATCTTTGACAAACTTCCGAAAGTAGCTCGCCAACCCGAGGAATTGGCGAACATTATGAACACTCTGTGGTTGTGGGAAATTCATTACACTATCTATCTTCTTTTCCCCTGGTCTCACACCTGCTGCTCCAATCTCATACCCGAGGTAATCAATTTTATCATGCAAAAATTCGCATTTCGATAAATTCAACGTGAGATTCGCCTGCTCCAGCAATTTCAATATGTCCTCAGGTTCTTAAGGCATTCTGCTCAGTCTTTCCCGAAAATTAGGATGTCATCCATATAGGCAGTAGCTTTGCTGAAACGTGCGGACCCCAATATCGAATTTATCATGCGCTGGAATACGGCGGGTGTGTTTGCCAGGCCGAACGGCATACGATTAAACTCGTATTGGCAGTCCAGCGTGACAAACGAGGTGACATGTTTACTCTGTTCTGCGATTGGTACTTGATAGTACCCTGATGCTAGGTCAAGGGCAATGAAGCACGCCTGGCCTGAGAGACGAGCAATTTCGTCTTCAATTATCGGCATGGGGTATCTTTCCTTGACTGTCATGGAATTCAACAAACGGTAGTCTACGCACATTCTGAGGGTCCCGTCCTTTTTGCACACCAATAGGATAGGAATAGCATATTCGGAAGAAGATTCGCGCACTATCCCTGCCTCTAACATCTCGCCTACCATGGAGCACACCTGTGATCGTTCGTGGTGAGAGAGCCGATATGGGCGATACACTACTGGACGTTGACTGTTGAGCTCTATATTCATTTGTGCCGCGTTTGTGCAACCCAGGTCCTTAAGTGATGATGCGAAACAATGTTTATACTTTTTAAGTAACCCGAACAGTTCTTGCTTCACGTCTCCATCAACAGTAGTACATACGCGAACCTCTCATCAAAATCGCCTTCCACACCGACTGCCAACTTGGCTCAGTCTACAATAACCCTATTGACAAAATCAACCCTTTCTGCACGACTGAACGTGACGTCTTTTGGAATGTGGCAGAAACTAGCTCGAGGAACAACGGCTATATTGACAAGACCATTCTGCTAATAATAGAGCCCCCCACAGACAAAGTACTGCTGGTTGGGTTTCCCCACGATGCTATTTTTCATTAGGATACTACCACTAATTGCGGGTTCAACAATAGCTCTGATTGAGACTGGGCCACAAACATCAGCAATTCCCAGAGACTTTATCCTCAATGAACTGACATTGTCAATATCAACGTTGGAAAAGGGCATACTTTCGCCATTATCGAAGAACTTTAATTCCGAGACGTTTTTATGGACTATTATGTGAGGCTGCTCTGTAAAAGATTGGCCTATCAGCATTGATTTTTTCCAACAAACGATCACTGACTACCTACACATTACTCTAGCACTAACATTGTCGATGCTCAACTCAAGCGACAATTCTCCTAGAGACTGTACAATAGTATTTCCAAAACCTTTCATTTGTGAAGGCGTATTGTCATGACGTAACCCTAATTGCAACGCTGCAGATTCACTGATCAACGTGACATCGCTCCCAAAATCGATAAATCCTTGCAATGGCACCCCGTTAGCAATCACCTCTTTCATAAACTTAGAGTTAGGACTATTTGTACAGTTACCAACAGAATCTATGCACATTGTCTTTTGTACGGTCTCAGAGCTTGTACTCTTTTCATCTGTTTTATGAAAACAAGTCTCTACTGTATGGCCAAGTTTATTGCATCGTTGGCACCTAAATAGAGGTTTCGGACAATGCAGGAAACTGTGGCCTTTCTCCTTACAATTATAACAACTTGTTGTCTGCCCTGGCCTAGGAGCAGCCTTTTGTGCACGCGTTTGATTGTTGTTAGCAACCGTATTTGTTTGATTGTTATCTACATTTTTACTTCGAAATTGGTTTCGTTCGAAATTGGAGTGATTAGAGTCTTTATTACTCAAGAGGAATTGTAAAAGCTGGTCTGGGTGATTGCAACGTAGTGCCAAAGTGCCGGATCTAATCGTCCTGTCACTTAAACCGTGAATTATACAATCAACGGCCCGCTTTCCTACTATATCGCACTGAGTGAGTAACGCAAGTTTCTCGTAATAGTATAATTCAATAGGCTCGTTAAACTTGCACCTTCTTTTCAGCATTTCCTCCAAGGTCTGGCCATAATTTCGTTCGCAAGGGAATGCACTTACTAATTTATCTTGCCATTCCGGCCAGGTGAAAAGAATTGAGTTCAGGCCTTCGTACCACGTTTTAGCCAGGCCTTGGAGTTTCTGCATAGCGAAGTGCGTTGTGGTTCTGTCGTCCCATCCATAAACAGAGGCGCACTCATTGACCTTTTTTAACCAAACGTCAATACGTTGGTTCTTAGCGCAAGGATCAAAATTAGGCAGGATATTTTTATGGTCTTTCTTTTGCAATGATTGCGCATTCTGATTATGTGGCTGGGACGACAAATCATTTTTCAACAGTTTAAACATCGTAAAGAGATCATTTTTAGACAAAGATGGGCTACATGATCTTTTGGAAGATCCTCGGTCGCCGCCGTCGCCGTGTCGCTGCTCTGCCGGCTGCTCTGCACGCGAGTCCGCCCGGCGCTCCGTACGCGAGTCCGCCCGGCGCTCTGCATGCGAGTCCGCACGGCGATCCGTAGAAGAGTCTGCCCGGCGCTCAGTACGCGAGTCTAGCCGGCGTCTGGAACCCGCAGATCTCTGCCGCTCGTTGAGCTCTCTCGAATCTCTCGATGACGTACGGCGACGTTCCTCTGTTGCAAGAAGTCGTTCACGTTCACGGTGTAGCTCCATCTCCAGCATTTCTATTCTCTGTCGTCCCAGTAGTGCATCCTGATCATCCGCACGGCTTCGGCTGCGAATACGCAAACTGCTTCGGCTTCGTGAGCGGCCAGCATGGTCAGGGGTCCGTAGATTTCTATGATTCTGATCTTGGTTCGAGCGTTCACGCTCTCTGCTTCTTTGCCCCCTAGGCTTGTTCGATCATGATCTGAAACTTGCGACGCGGGATGTTAGTACCTATAATATAAGTCTAAATGTGTTGCATAAGCAGGGTCCATAGATAGAATAGTTATCATGTATACTCGAAAGTAATGGAATTATGCAATTAATATTACAAAGAAAGCAATTTATCTCGAAAACGGCGCATTTTACGTCAAAAAATAATGAAATTTTGCCCCCTTTTAATAAGCCGTTGGTCCCATGCACTCTTTCTGATAACCCAAAAAAAAATTGAAAATAAACCAAAATATACAGGGTGTAACCGACAGCGTACCGAAAACGAAAACTGTAGTTTTAGACCATAATCACGAACTGATAAGATTTTCCAAAATAAATTATAAAACTCGACGCGCAATGTATTGCGTCCAATTCTCTCGGGTGCAGACGCGCGGGGAGGGGAGCACGCGGCAAGCATCGACCGGTCTGGGCGCTCCCCATTCCACTCACGCGTCAGCGCAAAACATACCGTTACGCCAATGCGCATCGAATGACATGAATGAATGCAACCACAAAGACAACGCAACCACAGATCACAACTAGTGTACTACCTAACACCAATAACAACTGACCGATAAATTAAAACAGTCTAACAAGATTTTCATTCAAGCAAGTAAAGCAAATAAAATGTGCGGGTATAGAAATAATTCTTTTGGTTGAGCGAATCCACTTAGCTTTGTACCCGATGAACAATACCCATTATCTGTATTGTTAGCTGTGGCCACAACTGCCACTTCAAAATGTAAGGCGTTATAAGTGCAAATTACTTTTACACTAAATTAGTCTTTAAGTCAAACGAAATAAGGTTTACTCTTAAACAAAGAGAACAGAGATGTTGGTCACTTCATTGTCATTATAAGCATTGAAACGAGCTTCACTGCTCTTTCACTTACGAAGTATTGTTCATCGGGTACAAAGCTAATGGGATTCGCTTAGCAAATGGGATTCGAACTATAGGTATAGGTAAACATTATTCATGCGTCCGACCGCAACCGACCGCGCCGTCCGGGCTGCGCGAGCGCACTGACTGGCCTGGCGGATCAATAACCGGCCAGTACCGTTATCTGCCCCACTCCACTCTCTGTGTTGTACCGTAAAGCTTACATAATACTGTTTGTGATACACTGCGTGTTTTGCGGAAAATGCTATTTTCATGAGATTTTTCATGAAAAATTGTTACCGATAGAGTTCGATTAACGGAAAAATAAAGAAAAAATGAAAACTCGCGAGGAAAATTTGTGAATTTTCTCAAAGAAATTTCCACGATTTTCCAGGCCAGAATAATGGTCTGAAGCCATGGTTTCAGTTTTCGGTACACCGTCGGTTACACCCTGTATATAGAGAACGGTATATTCTATGTTAAAATCCTTGAATCCTTTTAAAATCTATAGTATTCAAGTATTTTTCTGGCTACAAACGATTTTATTAAAAAAAAAACTAAATATCTCAGGAACGGTGCATCCTACGCCAAAAATAATGAAATTTTTGACCCCTTTTAAACACCCCTACTCTTTTGGTAAACCTTTGTAATGACCATTTATATTATTATTTTATAAATCAACGTACCTGAAGCTTGAACACACTAGTTTTTCTTTTTCTTAAATTTAACAGCTTTTACCATACGTTAGCTAATAATTTAAAGGAACAATAGGAAAAAGAAGTCAGCTAATAATTTATTCGTTGGCTAATAGTTTAAATGAACAATAGATAAATAACATGGGGGTATCGGCTAGTAGCAAGTTTTAATGAAATCAGTCAGTATAAAGAAATCGAACAATTAGTGTGCAAATGAGAAACAAGATGGCAAATAACCCCATTGGGCGTGTACTTACGTTTTAAGTTTGGTTTTCCGTGTCACTTCTGAATTGCAGCAAACACTCACTAATATTGGGATCCTATTTTAAGCAGCTCACACAAGATATTATAAAACAAAGACACTTTACAGACAGTAATTTATTTTTCTTTCACAACCTTCTCCTACAACCGTCTAAGGAAGAATGCTCAACCGACCCAGCCCGTTTTTACTCCAACGGCTATCTTTTCCCGGTAAAACTATGCCTCGCGATTGGACGGTCATCGATAGCCAATCAAAACTAGAAAAATACTGACCTCTGATTGGTCGCCCAATCAGAGGCAAGGGATTTGACGGACTTCACTTGAGTTGCCAGTGCAGATATTTTATTAAGTTGCCATTTCAATATTTAAAAATCACACAAAATGTTGCCAATTAATTAACCGTAACATTATGTACAATAAAGTGTTTACATACTTACATACATACAATTAGAGTTGGCCATTTTCAACTTTTTATCCGCTGTCATGTTTCCGCTTAATTAGTTAATTCAGTCGCCAAAACAATAACTCGATGCTAGTTTATATTGAAACAAAGCCGAAAATCGATTACTTAGCTGCTACTTTTTACTTTATACTAGTCTCCGCAATTAGTCGCCAACTTCTTATTTTTGCTACCCCCTTTAATTTTTTATAAATCCCTAAATCAGATTAATTTGTCGCCGCGTTAAATACATGCCCTAAACTAATACAATAACTACAATACAAGTACTCTTTATTGCACGATATACGTATACGCAGCGGGACCCCATGTAATTATGGTTTAAGTCCTATATAATCGAGTTGGTATATATTTCTACCTCTCGATTTATGTACTTTTAAATTTCTACCTTTGCAAATTAATGAAAAAAAAAATGATCTGTGCCAGCGGGGCCCTTATTTAATTGTAAGTTTACAGACTAAATGAATTACTATTCATGGAGACTCTTATTTCAACTTCAAGAAAAAAATATATATATATTGTATTATATTATCACTAAACCTGTCACTAGCAAGTTGGTAATAATTGATTCAGTAAGTAGAAATAACTGGCTGTTTTTTTAAATTACCTGGGGTCATGTAAGTCACTAAACACCAAAGGGCCCTGCTAGAAGGTCAAAATCTTCGAACGCGTATTTCTCAAGAACTATTTATATCTAGGGTGTAGTGAAAAGTTATTTGAAAGGTAGAAATAAGAGGCTCCATGAATAGTAATTCATTTAGTCTATAAACTTACAAGTAGCAAAGGGCCCCGCTGGCACAGAACCATTTTTCATTAATTTGCAAAGGTAGAAATTTAAAAGTACATAAATCGAGAGGTAGAAATATATACCAACTCGATTATATAGGACTTAAACCATAATTACATGGGGTCCCGCTGCGTATACGTATATTATTGCATACCTCATAAAACGTACAGGAGAAATACAATACAAGAAATTACAATTAGAGGTAAACAACAGGTGGTCTTATCGCTAAAGAGCAATCTTATTATTGGGTAAGGGGTGCTGACAATACCATTTAAAGGAGCGATCACACCGATGCTCAAAATACGCTGATATTGAGTTTACGCATATCGTATGAGACGCGTTTTAATAACTTTGTTGTCCATCTATTCTTTCCAGAAGGCCTCTGCCAATCGCGTAGAGGCATGACATTGTAGGCAACATGTAATGCCTGTCGTGACACTTCAATTTTGAATTTGATCGCATCTTTCGTCAGTAAAGAGAGTTCAGTCTCGCTCCGTACAAAGTCACAAATTGTGTGAAGAGAGTTGATAGCACCCAGTTTACGGCATCTTGGTATATACCTATAAACATTTCACTGTATCTAATAGCCGAGCTTTATGAAAAACGAACGTTCAGAAAGTAAGTACTTATATGTATTGTATATAAGAATACATACAAACTCAGAAGTAGATTCAATTTCCATATGGGTAACGAAGCAATCATTCAGTCAAGTGCTCGTAATAAGCGTATGTTACTATTATTTGTTCTATAATGATAATTGATAACCAACCACTCGGCATTAACACAAGCCTTTTACCTTGCATTTTCTAGAAATTGATGAAATTTGACGCGTGTGGGCTCTAAACAAACTCATAAAGTGCTCCAAGACGCGAGTGTCACCCCCCACCGTAGACAGTCCCCGAGCTGTGTGTGTGCGCGGGGGCGGAGGGAGGAGGTTGCACTTTTCGCGAGTGATTACGTTGTCACCTGCCGGCGCGCGAGGCCGGGACGTGAACGCAATTTGCAGGCGGCAACAACAACAGGGCTGCCGGCGGTACCATAAATATAACATACATTACGAGTAAATCGCCTTCAGGGCTGAAGATTAGGTAAAAAAATTACGAGTCGGATTTTTAAATGTAAATTGTAAAAACCGGGCAAGACTATGTAGACCCAAACTTTGTTTTTTTTTTTTTTTTATCTATGAATGCCACTAAAATCGGCGACATGGTTACTAAGAATGAATCCTTGAATACTTCATTGATAGTTTGTTTCAGACTTTCCTATACTGTCCGATCTAACCACCAGCTTTTACAAGAAAGATTTACGTTTCGTGTTATACTCATACTATCAAGAAATCTATCAAAGACCTACATAATGTTGTCTAGCTAGTTGTCTTAATTTTACCAAGGTATGTAAATTTCAAGTTAAATTACTTTTGGTATGTGTGTGGTAACAATTGTTAATCGCAAACATTGTTTTTCTGTTCATGACCGAGACACACAGGTGCGTTCATGTTTTGTTATGTAAATCATTTACAGTCAATTTAATGGAATTATGTAAATTTAATAAATAGAGGTACCCATTTTTTATGAGTCATCACTAATATATTTTATGTTTAACTTACTAGTCCGGCTCTGTGATCCAATAAGGTTGGGTTAGGAGTGAGGATCTTGGCCTCTTAATATCAGATTATTTGGGTTCTTAGTCTTATCTTGTATAAGAAGGCAGGAGGTCCGTTAAAATGAAAAACCAGCATCCACAGTAATTGTAATATATATTTTCAAATAACACTTGGTTCACAATAGGTAAGCCTACTCTGGCCATCAATCTCGGAATGCCCGCAAAAATGGCGCGCAACCCGTTTTATCACCTACCCTTAAAACTAAAGTACTTATCATAAACGCATCTTATTTTAATAGTTTTGTTACTACTATTCGTATAAACACAATAATCATTTACTATTATTAATATTATTTTAAGAAATGTTTAAAACAATAACCAGACTTAAGACAGTAAATACCGAACATTATTTCCGTTTATAAACCGGAAGTTACGCTGTATGACAAAATGAACAACTTGGGTACTAATAATCATTAAATCTAACATTCGGCCTTTCCTGACTTAAGTTTGTCCTCAAACTTTCATTTAAACAATAAGGTTACTATGACGTTTACAATCTATATACTGTTAAATTTCTAGTACTGAGACCTCGGTGTACTTTATAATTATACGAAGATGATCTTTCTGGTCTGTAAACTGTTAGTACTTATCTCTATGTCAATATAATCATTATATATGCAAATATATGCAAAATAAACATTTTTTATTAAATATATCCTCTTTGTTATCGACAATTATATTGCTAATTAATTACCACTACATTGACAACATATATTTGTTTTTTGTGGTTATACTAATTTACCCGATAGCTTTATCTGATAACTCGAATGTATCTACAAGTTCACAAAACCGATCATTACAAATAATGTTAGATGGGTCTATCAACATCTCAACATTATTCGTCATTCAGGGCAGATGGATCTTTCAACATCTGGGCTACTATAGACGGATCTGTCAACGTCATCTGATATTATTTTGGACGGATCTATCAACGTCCCCTAAAGCTACATTAGACGGATCTCTCAACGTCACCACAAGTACATTAGACGGATCTCTCAACGTCACCACAACTACATTAGACGGATCTCTCAACGTCACCACAACTACATTAGACGGATCTCTCAACGTCACCACAACTACATTAGACGGATCTCTCAACGTCATCAGGAGCTATATAAGATGGGTCTCTCAACGTCTTAACAATATATACATCTTGATAAAAATCAATAGATTACACAAATCATAATTCTATATATCTATCACAATGAATCTCAATCAATTTAATCATCATCTTGGCTACTAGTTTCACAACTAGAACTGCTGTCGTTATATGTGGTGATCCAAGGTTTTATGCGATCGGCTGCCCAAGTATTACAGTAGCCCCTTTGAGTGATAGTGGACCCTTCAATGCTAGAGACTTCGTACCTATCGTTACCTAATATTTTAGTAACTTTGAATGTTCCAGTGAATTTAGGGAGTAATTTTTTACTTTTACCGTCATTATGTGGCATAGGCTTGAGAATTTTTACTAAATCCCCGACTTTATAGATTCTAGCTTTAATTTTAGTCTTATCGTACCTTGATTTTTGTTGTAACTGATCCTTTTCTATATGATTACTGATCTCTTCCCTTATTTCGTGTAAAGAACCTGGCTGTCTAGTTTCCCTCAAAACTTCTGCAAACACGTTTTCTCCTCTATTGACTATTTGAATACCGTATAATGCTTCTGATGGTGCTTTTCCTATCCCCTTATTTAATGTATTATTTAATCCCCATTGCAGTTTCCCTAAAACTTTATCCCAATTTTTCTCACCTATTTTGTCAGTGAATGCAGTTAAGGAGTCCAAAATGGTTCGGTTGTACCTCTCCACTTGCCCATTAGCACGTGGCGAGGCAACCGCATTGAGTATATGCCTTATCTTTGATTCTTTGCAATACGACTCAAATTCTTTTGACGTGAATGACGTTCCTTGATCAGATATTAATCTGGCAGGATATGCAAAAGTTGTAAAAATTTCTTCTAAGACGCGTATAGTTGATCCGGATTTAAGGTTCTTTTGTGGTTTAAGTAAACAGAATTTAGTAAATCCGTCCACTATTACCAGTAAATAAGAATTGCCCCTTGTACTTTTGACGAAAGGTCCTAGGTGGTCTATGTGAAATGTATCGAAGGGTTTATCTACCTTATGAATTGGATGTAACAGGCCTTCTTTAGGTCCACTCGGTTCTTTACTATAAGCACACTCAATACAGTGCCGAACATATTTGGTAATGAAACGTTTCATCTTTGGGAACCAGAAGTCTTTACTTATTTTATTGAACGTTTTTTCGACACCAAAATGACCAATGTCATCGTGGTTCAATTTACAAAGTTGAAATCGAGGACTTTTAGGTACAACCCATTTTAATTGGCCATCAACAATGCGATATATTTTGTTATCTTTAATAACATACTTTTTCATTGTTTCGGGGTACTCTTTGTCCTCTAAAATCTTCCTAATGTGTTGGATCTTAGAATCATTTAACTGTAAGGTTAAAAGCCAGTCGTCTTGAGTGATCTTAAGTACAGAAGGCATAGGGTCTGGAGTGGCATCGAATTCACAAGGTAGAGGATTCCTACTCAAAGCGTCAACGTGTGACATGTGTTGTCCGGGTCTATACTCAATTTTAAAGTGAAACTCTTGGAGTGCTATCCACCATCGGGCAATCCGGGGAACAAGGTCGCGTTTGGTAAACGTGTCCCTAAGGGCAATGCAGTCAGTTACCAACGTAAATTTGACTCCTAGCAGGTAAACACGGAAACGTTGTAAGGAAGCTATTACTGCAAGAGTTTCTAACTCATATGCATGGTAGTGCTGCTCATCTAATGTTGTTTTACGGCTAAAGTAAGCAATGGGCTTTACAGGGGCAGAGTCTTTTTCTTTTTGCAATAATATGCCAGCTAGTCCATGTTTACTTGCGTCCGTATGCAAATATGTGTCGTGATTAGGATCATATAGTCCCAAAAGTGGCCTTTGTACTAAAGCAGTTTTAAGTTGGGTGAAAGCTTCTTGTTGATTTTCACCCCAAGCCCAGTCACAATCTTTACGCGTCAAATCAGTCAGTGGTTTGGCGATCGTAGCAAAGTCTTTTATAAATCTACGGAAGTAACTGGCTAAACCAACAAATTGCCTAACCTCGTGTACGTTTGATGGGGTGGGAAATAGTTCTACGGCTTTTATTTTTGCTTTTCCTGGTTTAATTCCCTCCTCGCTTATCTCATACCCAAGATATTCAAGCTGCTCTTGAAAAAAATTGCACTTCTTGAGATTTAAAGTTAACCCAGCGTTTTTCAGCATGTCCAATGTTTCTTGTAGCCTGTCATACTCTTCTTTAAAATCTTTACCAGGTATAAGGATGTCATCCATGTAAGCGAGGGTGGATTTAAACCGGGAATTACCCAATATCTTATTAATCGTTCTTTGGAAAACGGAGGGAGAATTAACCAGGCCAAATGGCATTTTTTTAAATTGATATAAGCCATCCGGCGTTATAAAAGCAGTCAGATGTCTGCAGTCAGGTCGTATGGGTATCTGGTAATACCCACTAGCCAAATCGAGACTAGTGTAAAACCGATTACCGTTAAGCATGTCCAAAAGGTCATCAATTCTGGGTAAAGGAAAATGATCCTTTACCGTTTTTCTATTCAAGGCCCTAAAGTCTACGCATAATCGGTAACCACCAGTTTTCTTAGTTACCAATATGATTGGGCTTGCATAGGACGAATTGGACTCCTCTGCGATATCATTATCCAAAAGTTCCTGCACCATATCGCGAACTCTTTCCCTTTCAACATAGCTAAGACGATATGGTCTATAAGAGACTGGGCTATTGTCACTCAGTTCTATAACCATCTCCGCCTCATCGGTACAGCCTAATTCAGTTAAATTCTCGGCAAAACAATGTCTATAAGAGTTAATCAAGCTGACAACCTCGGTTATCTGCTCATCAGTAAGATTGGGATTAATATTAATTTGGCTCCGATCAAACGGGGGCAGATCTGAGTGTTTGGTAATTTTATTGCAAGTTAACGACTGTGTGTATTGGGAGGGTTCAAGCTGTCTAATAACTCGGGCTCTAGCAAAGACCGGGCCACTGTTCAAAGATATCGGTTGACTGGCCGGATTATAGACAGCTATTTTACATGACCCTTCGTGTAAACCATATACGCCGCCAACAATGCAGTATGTAGACTTAGCCAACTGTCTCGTGCTAGTTTCGACCAGAATGTCACAAGATGTTTTTTCTTCATGTGAACACTCTACATAGTCAAGCTTATCTATAATTACATCAGAAGTAATTCTAAGGACAACCTTTTCATTACTTTCAGTCGGAAGAAATCTGATGTCCCCAGGTACGTCTCGTTTCAAAATGTCTAAACGGTCGTTTGTTTTGACTACTAACACATCAGGTCTTTCAGTGAATTCTTGTCCAATCAAAAGAGGAGTAGAAAGTTGAGTCGTTTCCACTATAAACGCGTCTATTTCTGCTGAGACATCTTGAACTTTTAAATTAATTCTTGTCCTGCCTAACGGAGTGTACAAGCCATTGCCAAATCCGCGAATAGTAGGTAGGTTTTCATTATCTTGTATAAGTGAGTATTTATCGACTACATCCTGGCGCACAAGAGTACAATCGCTTCCAAAATCAACGAAACCCTCACTTTCTACTTTACCGTTTATAGTAACTTTCTTGAAATACTTTGAATCAGTTTTATTACTTTGAGTTAACATTGTTTTTAAGTCTTTGTCTGTTTTATTCACATTAGTTTTCTTGTTTAGGTAGCAATCCACCGATTTGTGTCCTAAACGATGACACGTGTCGCATTTAATTATAGGTTTCGTACAGTTAGAAGACACGTGTCCCTTCTCCTTACAATTATAACAAGTGACTTCCAGTCCACCGCTGCTGCTACGACATTGTACCGCACGGTGACCGGGTTTTTTACATTTATGGCACACGATGTCGTTGGAAGCGTTTGTACTGATGCGAGGCTTATAGTATGGTTTCAAGTTGGTTTCTTTACATAAATCCTTCAAGAATTTAAGCAAGTCTTCTGGTTCTTGGAATCTACCTGACGACGCGCCTGCCCTAATTGTGCGGTCTTCTATCCCATGAACTAAACAATCCACGGCCCTTTTCCCCGTAATCTCACAAGAATTTAAAAGCAACATTTTTTCATAATAGTACTCGTCAATATTTTCCCCTATTCTCATGCGACGATCTAACATTTCTGTCAACATAGTGCCGTAATTAGTGTCTGAGGGGAAAGCCCTAATGAGGTGTTCCTGCCATTGCGCCCATGTCAAGAGAATCGATTGTAGTCCTTCATACCATTTTTTCGCGTGACCTCCTAACTTTGGTAAGGCATAATGTATAGTCTGTTCGTCCGTCCAGTGGTAAATCTTAGCGCACTCATTAACCTTGGATAACCAGCGTTCCATTTTCTGATTCTTTTGTGATGGATCATACACAGGTATTATATTTTTGTCATAAGTCATACTTGGAGCGTTCGGCCGCAACATAGAGTTTAACAGTTGGGAGAATTCACTTATGTTAACAAGCATGTTATTTGACATACCGGGAACGGGTACCGTATTCTCGGTTACTGACGGTGCAGCTCGCTCGGGTAGCTCGCGTGTAGTTGAAGATGCTGTGAGATGCTGTGTTTGTAAGGATCCGGGAACAGCCTCCATTTGCACCGGTGCCGTTGCGGACTGCAACTCCTTCTGTGGAGGGTCTGGCGTTCCGGTCCGCCGATTGTGTACGCGTTCATCATGTGGTTGCACCTGGAACACATCATCGAACAGTATCATTTTCAAATAAAAATAACTCTTGACAAGGTAATTTAAATAGCAATTACAATCTCTTTCTTTATTTGGCGGGCTATTGGACTGGTGAATATTAATGAAATAGCAATGAAATGTAACAATCGAACGACTGATCGAACGTCGGATCAACCAATGAACCGTACAATTAAGCGGCTGAACTATCGACCGAAATATTCAAATAATATACAGAAAGTTATACCCATAAATATCAATTGCTTAATCGGACCGACTCCATTGTGACATGGTCATTTGACCAACCGTTACGTTACTGAAAACTAGATGATCAAGCAGGGAACGTCATTAGTTGGCCTAATTACTCGTAATCCCAATGTAAATAAAAAATTAACTAAGTTTACCAAAAAGTGGAAAATAAATCGTTTATAAATGTAGGTAACACGATTTATCGAAATCTTTTAATAAATATCTGGGGTCTGGGATAGAACGAAACACTTATTGTAAATTACCGTTACACAAAAAAAAATCGGCTATATTTAGTATCAAAATCAAGGTTAATTATTTGCATAACAAAGGAACGAGGAAAAGAAACAATATATATAATTAAACATATATGACGTGGCGTAACTAACGAATATTCATGATATTGTACGGAAATTAAAAAAAAAACGGAAACAAAAGGACATCGGAAAAGAAAAGGAAAACAGCGGAAAATGAATGGAAAACACCAGGAAATTAAACGGAAGTACCGGAAAACGACGGAAAACACTAGAACCTTAGGAAAACATCAGAAAATTTCAGGAAAATACTGGAAAACAGTGGAAAATAAAGGAAAATGATACGTATGATCATGGTCACTTGCCTGTTGTTGCGTGAAAGCCTGTTCGATGAGCCATCCGTCCACGTGTTCACCTGAAGTAACGGTTGCTGGTTTCACTGCCTTCTTTTTCGCTGAACGTTTCCTGGGTCTCGAGTGTAGGCGTCTTGGCTCGACAGATATATCGCTGCTCGAACTTCTTGACCGTCGAACTCGTTTCCTAGACCTAGCCTCGCGACTCCGTTTCACACTTTTACCGTTATTTTCCATTTTAAGGTCCTTTATCCGCACTTCTGATATAAGAAGGCAGGAGGTCCGTTAAAATGAAAAACCAGCATCCACAGTAATTGTAATATATATTTTCAAATAACACTTGGTTCACAATAGGTAAGCCTACTCTGGCCATCAATCTCGGAATGCCCGCAAAAATGGCGCGCAACCCGTTTTATCACCTACCCTTAAAACTAAAGTACTTATCATAAACGCATCTTATTTTAATAGTTTTGTTACTACTATTCGTATAAACACAATAATCATTTGCTATTATTAATATTATTTTAAGAAATGTTTAAAACAATAACCAGACTTAAGACAGTAAATACCGAACATTATTTCCGTTTATAAACCGGAAGTTACGCTGTATGACAAAATGAACAACTTGGGTACTAATAATCATTAAATCTAACACTTGTAAGTACTTACTATATGCATATAGGTACGACTTCTTCACGCGTTCAATTAATTCGTGGCAGCTTTTATGAACTTACCGGTATTCAATTTGAATACTCGTTATTATTATGTACCTATACGTTGATTTATGAGAGGCATGTGAGTTGTGCGGCGTGTCGGTGTGAGCAGTTCGGGCCCGTATATTCTAGGCTACGATACGAGTACTAGCCGAACTGCTGAGATTAAACTTGTCAGTACGTTGTCAGTGCATTATGCCGCCAGGAGATTGGTTCGCCCGCGGGCCGCGCGGCCGGCGCCCTGCGCCCGCCCTGCGGGGTTTGATTACATACTCGTATATTATCAGCAGGACATCAGAGACCTCCCTGCTGCAGACTTATGTGTCTAGCTTTGCTACGGATTAGAGCTGGGGCGTTTCGAGTTTTATGTAAAACAAAACGTAACCGTTTCCGTTGCTCAATAAACTGTTTCAAGAAACCGTTTTTTTTTTTTGCAATAGCCCCGTTGCTGATATCACTGTATCGTTTCGTCTCGTGTATTAGCAACTAGAGTCAAACCACGCCGACTCTTCCAAGCAAATGATCTGTCAAGCCATACAAAGGGAGTTAGTTTGTATTAGTACTTTATGCAACTGCTACATAACGAAAGGTCTTAAAACACGAGTGTGGTGTTATGAAACGTGCCGTAGGCGAATTTCATAATAGGATCACACGAGTATTAGAGTAGAGTAGTATTGTGCATTTTGCATTTTAAACACTCACTAACCATCCTAGACAACATATCAAAAATTCAAAACTACCTGACCGTTTGTAAGGTCAAACTCCTTTATTCACTGGATTACAATGAAAGCATGAAATAGCTATGTTACTACCTAGAACTCGGGGAAAAGTATTACTCACTTTAAAAAGTTGGTTGAAATTATCAATATATTTGTCATAATATGAAATTAAAATCTAATTATGCACAGTCGCATACACTCCTTTTTCTACACACATATTCATAATCATTATCATAGATTTTCTTTTATGAAAATATGAAACAGTCCTGCCAGTCAGTCCGCGAAACAGAGGAACAGATGAGGTGACTCGCGCGGCGGGGGAGGTCGCTGCCAAGTACGAGTATGTAGGTCCTTAACGGCCTTATCACACTTGCGATTTGCGAGCGAGTTTTCTATACAAATAAGCGTCGCGGCGAACTCGCTGCGTGATCGCTGCCATACAAAATTCGCTCGCAAATCGCAAGTGTGATAAGGCTCTAATATCTGAACCTATAATATCTGAACTTCTTATAGTAGGAATTCAAAAAGATGGGTGCAGATATTATAAACTACATAAATGGTATAGGTATCTGCCGCTGTCAATGTATCATTATTACAGTTTTTTGAATAACAGTGTTTAGTTCTAGTAAAAAAACGGTTTTTCATTTTTATATAAAAAACAAACGCCCAGCCCTACTACGGATGAAACATAACATAGGTAATGTAGTTACAGCGACATTTGAATTAGTTCAACGAGTTAGATTAAATAATCGTTTGCCAGAATATCCCTTGTTTATTTCGCGTAGAATGTTTGTGACCACGACCGCATTGCTGGTTATACATTCGTCGTTCCAATGCTAAACTAACATAACTGCCATTTTGTCGAAATTGAGTTTTTGATGTAAATCTGTACCAAATATAAACCCGCACAATGTCACAAATTTATAGAGCTCTAGCTTTTAAGGTTCCAGAGTTACAATATTGTGAATCTGAACTTTTATTAATTTGCCCCCATGGTAAACTTACAAAATGTAGGTCAACTAACGAATTTGACATTTTCGTAAATTTTTTATGGTGATAATTATCACTAACCGGTTAGATAACCAATAGCAAATTTGCGAATCTGCCAGATTCGTTAGGTTTCTATGGTGGCTATTATGATCTGCTCATATAACAAGCCTATAGCAAATGTGCGAATCTGCCAGATTGGTTAGTTCACTATGGTGGCTATTACGATCTGCTCACATAGGTTGCCATAGTAAACTTGCGAATCTGCCAGATTCGATAATTTACTATAGTGGCGATGATGACATACCAACAACGGTAGCCTACAGACATTTACGAATTTAGCATTTTCGTTAGTTTGTCATCGTGACTAATGCGTTTGTGGAGGGTGAAACTTGAATTAAATATGCGAATCAGGCATTTTCGCAAATTCAGTATTGCCAATTTATTATAAATAATAAAATTCATGCGATTTGCGTATGAACAAAGGGATAAACGTATCAGAGAGGAAGCATATAAAACCTAAGTTATAAAGACGTTGCAGCAAGAGTAGCAAGACCGATCAAAGAACCTAGATGGGTGACAAAATTCATCCATTAAAGAGGTTAAATGGGAGGTGAAAGTTTGTATGAAGGAAGTGAGATTCTTTAATTAGGTACTCGTAGTAAAAACATTTCGAGTAGTTTCTTCGTCAAAAACTAAGAAAACAAGTTTCAGCATTTTTATAAATCGATCCCTGAAAGGAATTAAATGGAAAGCGGAATTTTATGAGAAAGGAGGCCTTCTTTAAGTAACGGCTGCATTATTTTGCGTGTAGATTCTCATTTCTAAAAAGTAGGAGTAAAGTTGGACTTGAAAATTTGTTAAACAAGTTGAACTCGATATTTCGAACAATAATAAATGCATTTATTCTCATCTGTCACCGATGACACTGGGAAATAGAAATAGGAATATTTATTTGCCAAAATACATTACAAAGGTCTCAAGATATTTATAGTCAATAGACTATGGATTTGTTATGACAATACAAATTTAATTTAATACTAAGTGCGTTTGCATTTGACGCAATATGAACATCATCCAATTTAATCTTAAAAAAAACAAAAATTAATCAATTTTGTCGATGTGAATAAAATAGTCAAAATAAATTATTTTAATACTGCATTTAAGGTGTAATAGTTATTATCAAATTATTTCTAAAAAATAATTACTCATTAAGTCAAATGTATAGGAATATAATTTTAAATCTATAGATATAAATTTCCAAAGTTACGTTAATAATAAAATAATAACCTATTTCTTCTTCTTGTTCGTGGGCTTCATTGCTGAAGGTCGTGTCCGTCCTGAAACGCTTTGACGGCATCGTTGACGAGTTGCTTCCATCCTACTCTATCCTCAGCTTTTCTCAGGGCAGTGGTAATAGTAAGTCCAGTTACAGCTTTTATCTGGTCGGACCAGCGGGTAGGTGATCGCCCACGTGGTCTTTTGCCGTCTACTTTTCCTACTACCACCAGTTTGTCGAAATTATCTGGCTGTCTGCGGGCGATATGACCAAAGTAGCTTAGGACTCGCTGGTAACATATGGTGGAGAGTCTGGTTTTAACCTTCAGTTGGCCTAGAATGGACTTGTTGGTGCGTCTGGCTGTCCACGGTATGCGTAACATTCTCCGCCAACACCACATCTCAAAAGCGTCTATTTTATTTCGGTCTACAGCACGAATGGACCAGGATTCGGAGCCGTACAGGAATATTGAGAATACCAGCGTTCTCACGAGTCTCATTTTGGTTGAGTTGGAGATATTTCTATTCTGCCAGATCCTCGACATCTTGCTCATAGCGGCTTTGCCCATCTGCGTGCGTTTCCGTATTTCCTTTTCACATCCTCCCTGATTACTGATAGTTGATCCTAAGTACACAAACTCGGACACAAATTCCAGGTCTACCAGTTCCCCCGTGCGTGTGATATGTCCAGCTCGGTCAATAACCATCACTTTGGTTTTTGCCTTGTTGACCGACAATCCCACTATCTCGCTTTCTCGCTCTATCCTGCTAAACAGCTCTGCGAGTTCCCACTCGGAAGATGCAAACAAAGTGGTGTCGTCTGCATAACGGAGGTTATTGATTTCATTTCCACCTATCGAGATGCCTCCCTCCCACCCTTCTAAGGCTTTCCTCATTATAAACTCGCCATAGATGTTGAAGAGAAGGGGAGATAGAATGCAACCCTGGCGTACTCCTTTCTCAGGTTTAAAAGGTTTGGACACCACATCATTTACCCTGACCCTAGACTCTCCATCGTCGTACAGGTTAGCGATTAGTTTGACTAAGTGCACCGGTACTCCCATTTCCTGAAGGATTGTCCATAAGGCTTCCCATCGCACACAGTCAAAGGCTTTAGAGTAATCTATAAAGCAGAGGAGCATTGGTACATTGAATTGAATTCACGGCTCTTCTCTATCATCTGCCTTATATTCACTATCTGCTCTCTAGTTCCTCGACCTTTCACAAAACCCGCCTGCTCGTCCGGTATTTGCCCGTGCAGATATGATTGCAATCGTTGATGGACAATGTAGAGCATTACCTTGCTGGCATGGGATATAAGTGCCACTGTTCGATAGTTCCCGCATGATTTTGTGGACCCTTTCTTGTACAGGGGAACCAGCAAGGACTCTTTCCAGTCCTCCGGCCATCTACCGGTTCTCCAGAGTTGGTTACACAGATCCAGTAAGATTTTAACACCTGTGTCTCCTAGATACTTGAGCTCCTCAGCAAATATAGTGTCTCCTATTGTGTAACCTATTTACTATAAGTTAAATAGTTCTTAACACAGTCGAAACAATCATCCTGTAACGACCTAGTCAGTTATGTCGTCTTAAATATTTTATCGTCCATCATTCATTTGATTGGGAAAATAGTTAAGAAAAACGATACACATGTTGCACGCATTTTTCCTGTAGATATCGTATCTACAAGGTGGGTGATATAGCAAGTTTTTGTATTGTACCCGCATTTGACATTTATTAGATATTTGATAATAAATACAGAATAATTTGAAAAATATAGGGATATTATAGTATAATTATGATATTTCAGATTAGTGACATAAACTTTGATGTCAGAAAATAATTGTGTCCAAATATATTATCTTATTACGAAAGTATCCCCAATTAGAAAGTGCAGAGTCCGAACACACACACTCTGCCAAGCAAATGAACAGTACTGTCAAACACATAAAAACTAAGTATGGTAATATTAACCAAAAAGTAACCATCAATCTTAGTAGGTACTACCATATTTTTATCTCATCCCCTTTAATTGTTTTAATCCCCGTATAGCCCTTAGAGTAGTCAATAAATGCTGAAGTTACTGTTTTGATGTACAGTATGTATGTATACTCACTTAATACAACGCAATAAGTCCTCTCTGTATATCTTATCTTTTATAAATCTTTTGTAAATATTTTTGTAAATACAACACTGATCAAAACATAATTTACCAAGATGTTTTTTTATTTATAAAAAAATTGCTAGAATCTAATAGTAGTTTAAAGATTAGGGATGATACACAAGTGTCAAGACTAGTTAGTGTTGTAGTATACCGATTTACAGATAAAAAACTATAATTGATGGAGCAAAGACGAACCCAATAACGACGATATATTAAGTATATTATAAAGCTGGTTAGTAAAGAAATAAATGAACTAATATTTCTTTTTCATTTATTGATTTCGCTATCAATCGCCATTTTAAGTCGCCGCCACCAGCCCAATCGCCTACCCTTATCCCTGTGCCTGAGCCCAAGCAGCGACGGACCCGGCCGCGCCGCGGTGCCACTAACACAGGCCAACAGTGCAGTCCACGAGTGGCTGATGGTAATGATGCTGTCTCCCCGTGCAACAAGCTACCGTTGCCGATGATACCACATCAACAGCAAGTAGGTGCTTTGTTAACACCAGTGTCGCCGGATCCAGAAACAGCCCAGGGTTTGCTGGCTGCATCCTGTCCACCAGCTGAGCCTCGTCCAGTGTTTGCATCATCCAAGGCAATATCGTTGGCGTCAGCACCATCAGAGGTCAAGCTATCTCAATCATCCACCTTCAGAGGCCTCCGAGCTGCTAGTCCCCGATTAATAAGTCTTCACTTATTCAACCTCAGTGAGGACACCACTTCAGAGGACATAATACACCACGTTCAGACGCAAATGGGTATCACATCACCGGTATGCGAGAAGCTAAAAGTCACTCGTGGTAAATACGCGTCGTTCCGCCTTGACATACCAGCTGATAAACAGAAGATCGTCAAAGATGCTAAAAATTGGCCAACTGGTGTTTCGGTTAGATTATTTAATGTTATTCAGCCAAAAAACTTGAAAGGAACACGTGTGTTGTCGGATCCAAAATAGATATTAATAAGTTTGTTGTTATTCACCAAAATGTCCGATCGATTTTTGGAAAAACTTCGTTATTAGATTTATTAACTAGAATGGAAAATCCAAATATATTGGGATGCAGTGAAACTTGGAGTAAACAAAATGAAATTGAACGGATAAGGTTATGTGGGTACGCGCTCGCTAATCACTACTGCCGGTCGACTATTGCTCACGGCGGTGTCGCTGTGTTCGTGCGCGTTGGTACTCAGTACCGACCGCGAAATGACCTACATGCCTTCGCCGTTCAATATCATTTCGAATTCGCAGCAATAGAAATTGTTAATTATAAATTGATTATTATTGTATTGTATCGAACTGGGAACGGTGATTTTGACATTTATATACAAAAATTGGAATTATTGTTAAAAAAGCTCACTGACGAAAACAAAAGGTTTCTTATAGTGGGTGACCACAATGTTGATTATTCGACTAAAAGCCAGAAACAGCGTCTTGATGATATATTGGGATCTTATGGTAGTCGAAATACCGTTACGTTCACGACTCGCGAGACTGCAGAATGTGCATCGTGCATTGACTGCGGACTATCTAACTGCGCAAGCGACGACCTCACAGTGACGGCGGTGGATACTGCGATAAGCGACCATAACGCGCAGCGTTTCGACTTGGCTTTGGAAATAGGCATTCAAACTCAACAAAACCCGGTCGTCGAGCGTCGACTGATTAACAGTTATTCAATTGAATTATTTTATCTTGACATTGTAAATTACGACTTTAATTTTATATATAATAATCACTTTCACATTAACGATAAATTCAATAAGTTATTTAATATTTTAACCTATTACATTGACATACACTTTCCGATTAAGAAGTTAAAAGTTAAAAAAAATACCACTGCCCCATGGATGAGGGACGAATTGGCTGACCTTATCCGAAAGCACGGCGATCTCCACGAAATTAGGCGACAATACCCCGACAACCCTATATTAACTGAATGCATTGAGCACTACTCCCTCTTAATTAAGTCAACAACGTTGCGGGATCGTCAAGCTCATATTGAAAATAGGTTAAAGGAAAGTTGTAATAGAAGCAAAGAAATGTGGAAAATTGTAAATGAGGAAGTTGGTCTAAAGAATAGATCTCAGAGTATTTGCCTTCGTGATGCAACAACAAACCTAGAAATATCGGAGGGCGAAATTCCAAATACTTTCAATTCGCATTTTCTTGGCGTGGCGTCCAAACACAGTATTAAAAGTGACCTGTCTAAATCAACACATTACCTTAATAGACACTCGATTACCACTGATGCACCACCTTTTTTACTGCCAGTAGTCACACGTGATCTTTTGGACAAGATACTCCACCCCATGCTGAAAAAGCGCAGCACGGTCGATGCTTTTGACATGTCCCTCAATATTCTTCTTAGTGTTTGGCCTGTTGTTGGTGACATACTTGTCTTAATAAATACCATGTTTGAAACCGGTGTATATCCCGATGTGCTAAAAAATACTAGAGTGTGCCCCGTTTTTAAGGGGAAGGGTGACAGGAATGACGTCAACAATTATAGGCCTATCACAATAGTACCCGCAATATCGAAAATTGTTGAATCTGTCTTATCGTCCCACCTAATGAGTCATTTAGAATCGAATAACCTGTTTACGAACAATCAATATGCGTACAGGCAGAAAATGTCTACAACCACCGCGGCGTACAGGATATTCGATTGTATTATGACCGGGTTGGACGATGGACAGAAAATGGCGGGGATATTGTGTGATCTGTCAAAGGCATTCGACGTAATTGATCATAAGCTTCTTCTCAACAAACTGAATTCTTACGGAATCTGGGATAACGCTCACCAACTATTAGCCTCGTTTTTGTCTGATCGCAGACAAGTTGTGAAGTTGCCCTCAAATGGTAAAATGCTGCAATCTGACGCTGGATATATTAATATAGGTATTCCCCAAGGGTCAGCCCTAGGAAATACCCTATTTTTACTGTTTGTCAACGACTTACCATCGAATGTTGTTTCTGGGTTGTCTGTGTTATTTGCTGATGACACTACGGTTCTGGTTGGTGCTAAGACTTATGATCAGTTAAGTGCCAAGATCAACGAAGCCTGTGAACAACTACAGGCTTGGTTTTCGGCAAACGGGCTTTTATTAAATGTTGCAAAGTCAAACATTATGCTTTTCTCTGGCCGTAGGATCCCAATACCCCCGTGTATCTCTTGTTGTCCGATGCCTATATGTCAGGCAAGTAAATTCCTTGGGTTCACGATTGACGCGAACCTAAACTGGAAGTGCCATGTTGACGGACTTTGTAACAGGTTGGGTAGTGCTGTCTTTGCGCTGCGGAAATTAAAGCCACTTATCTCAGACGAGGCACTTAAACAAGTTTACTTCGCCCACTTTCACTCCCTACTAGCATATGGCACGCTCATCTGGGGCAATTCCACTGACGCAACAAGGATCCTAATTTTACAAAAACGTGCTATCCGTGTACTTGTTGGAGCCAAGCCTAGGGATCCATGTCGTGGTTTTTTCTTGTCGCAGCGAATAATGACACACTACTCTCAATACTTGTTTGAAGTGTTGTTATTTGTAAAGACAAATATTGCACAGTTTGCAAGAGTAAACGTCAAAGGCAAACAGCTTCGTTCTACTGGGCGCCTTAGAACGGTGCCTCGCCGCATGGCACTTTCAGCAAAGAACCCGCGCGTCATAGGTCCGACTTACTTCGAGCACTTACCTGCCGATTTAAGGAACGAACCATGTGACAACACATTCAAGCGCCGGCTGAGAAACCTTTTGTTGGAAAACCCTCTGTACTCGGTCAACGAGTACATGGAACTCAAACTATAATAAAAATATGCTTGTATTCTGTAAACTGACATTTTGTTTATTGTTATTTTTATATTTCTTGTTTTTATGTTATTTTATTTTTGTATTGGAAATCTGGTATATTTTGACATTGTGTAAATAATTTTTGTTTAAATTCTTAGCGTTATTTTATTAATTTGATTCCATTATTATGTTAAGTTTGTGATGACGATCCTTATTGGGAGATACTAGATTCATTTATTTATATTTTATTTACCTGTTGACTTTCCCTTTTATTTTAAACTTATTTTGACATTGTAAACATTTTCTTGTATTATTAATCTTGCCTTATTTTTGACGATCATGATATTAATTCGTATAATTTTGACATTAAGCAAATTTGTAATGTAATTTTTATCGTGAAATAAATAATCTAATCTAATCTAATCTAATCTAAGATAACGCTTATTTTATTATTAACTTTACTAAACAAAAAGATAAGTAAATAAAAATTAAATATTTTTTTACACTTGTCAGTCGAATACAGTTTAACTGAAATTATTCACTGACAGGTATAATAAACATGAATATAATGTGACGTTTTGATTCAATAGAGTCCACTGTGTCGCTTACCATGAGAGCGAAATTTGTTTGCATGTTTAAACCAACCTGTCAACGCGCCCTTATGGTAAATGGCAAAATGGTACCTTTTGCTCGAAACCGTCACATTTTAGAATTCAAACATTATTTCTAGGTCGAATGCGATTCATTTTAGACAATATACAATAGTATTATGTTATTGGAAACTAAAATAAGTACAGATTCGCAACCCTATTATGATATTTATGATAGCAAATGAAAGGAAAAGCATTTACATTCACCATACGAAAACTACGAAAGTGGCATTTTCGTAACTTTACTTTGGCTTAAAAATACAAAATGTATTTTGAACTTGCGAAAGTGGCACTTTCGTAAATTTACTATGGTGAATAATCTTACCTTTTTGTTCCTTTCTATGGAGCTGCAAAATTGCGAATGTGCCTTAATTTCTAAACCCAATGAATTAATACATATCTGACACATTGATAATATAAAACATGCATTTTAAAAACATTGTGTGAAAACAGTTTTATTATAACTACAAAAACAACCGAGAAAAATAAATTACAAATTTTTTACCAACTTAAAATCGCTCCCCTGTAAAATTAGTTTTTTGCAGTTATGTTAGTTTAGCATTGGAACGACGCATTGTATATTTTTTATACTCGCATACTTTAATCTGTCAATTATAATTTCACAAACAATATCAAAATAACGCACTTTTTAATCCTGTAACAAAATTCTATACTCTATGGCACCCGCTACAGATCTCTAATATTCATAAGACATCTTTCTACACAACTCTAATAGTTTCAAAAAGAAAACATTAGCTTATTTGATGCTCAATGATTGGTTGAAATTACTTGTTAAAAAAAAATATTACCAATCACGAGGCACCCGCCATGACCATCGTGATCATGTTTTTTTTAATAGGTCAGTTTAAGTTGAACTAAAAAGGTTACATCAAAAATAAAAAAATCGTATTGGAGAATGACGATTAAAGTAAAAAATGTTTTTCTGTCTTTTGCTCGTATAAGAAGTATTGTATGCAATAGTTACACAATTAGATCTTAAAATCTCCTACCTTACATATAGGCCACTCGGCAAGCCTCGTGACCTAAACGCGGTACTCGACTTTAAGAACCTCCATTGTGCAACGATTGCATAAAATACTATAATTTTACTGCCCTAATTGACAGTGATGAGGTGACAAAACAACTTTTATCTATTTTAGTTGGTGTTCATAGCGGCGAAGTCTGGTATCTTAGAATCGGGCACCAACATCGACGGACCCAGTGCTCCGACCGTATTAGCTACGGTTTCTACATTCGGATTATTGTAAATATTATAATATTTTATTAGTTGCTCATAATTTATCATTATTTGCGAACAAAAACCTGTCATTACTTTTATTCCGCACCGAATGCACTGAAATACAGGTGAAGTGACGGGAAATGCCCATTTTCTATGTATAGTAAGAGGCCATATAACTATTGTAGAGACCATCCTACAGTATACTATGGTCAATGCGCTTAGTATTCAATAAGTTTTTTTGGGACTCGATTTTCCTGTCAACTTTACTTTCTTACACAAACATTAATTCCTTTTCAAGAACAATCAAGTGAGTCCAATCACGATTGGCCACGTTCCGCCTCCATCACTACAACAGCTGTTTTACATCTTATTTAATTTCTATAAGACAATTAGAAGTAGGTTAAAATTAACCTCCAAGATTTTCACAATTTGTATTGCCCTGCTGCATTTTATTGAAAGGAATCTTTATTTCATTACAAACAAATATTACAGATCCAGGGCTTCCACAATGAAAGATGTACTTAAGTAAATTGTATAATTGTAATTACTTCATTGTATTCTATATTTTTAAATACATTTGTTATCTGCGAGCTCCGCCCGTTACAAAATTCGTCGCCATCCTCCTTCTTGCAGAATACCCGCCTGATATCGAATTATTATTTTCCTTTTTCTTTGATATACCCACAATTATATAAAGACCAAAATGCCAAATCGCTAACAGACGGCCATTCTGTTTCAGGAATGTCCCTATTCCGATAGAAGCTCGGCCATTCTTAAGAGTAGTATGGCCTCATACAAAAGCAGCTGCATTTAGGCATATTTACATGATCCGTTAATATACAACTAAACAAGTACATTATGTGTATACAAATTAGACTTTAAACAATAGTAGAATAACTCTAAAGCGAATTGTTTTTTTTTTTTCAATTTAGACATTGATAACTGCAATAAAACACTACTAATCAAAACCCGATACTTATTTATCTTTTCTGGAAGAAAAGAGTTCATGTCACCGTAGACTATATATAAGTTTATCACTATTGTGTTTATGTAAGTACTCGTGTCGCCGCTGCAGATTCAACACACAATCGTCGTAATTGATTCTGTTTCTCGAAGAGCTGGTGTCACCGTAGACTTCTCGAAGCGCTTGCTCACCGTAGACTCGACACACATTCCTCGTAATTGCTTCTGTTTCTCGAAGTGCTCGGTCACCGTAGACTCGACACACATTCCTCATAATTACTTCTGTTTCTCGAAGTGCTCGGTCACCGTAGACTCGACACACATTCCTCGTAATTACTTCTGTTTCTCGAAGTGCTCGGTCACCGTGGACTCGACACACATTCCTCATAATTCCTTCTGTTTCTCGAAGTGCTCGGTCACCGTAGACCCGACACACATTCCTCGTAATTACTTCTGTTTCTCGAAGTGCTCGGTCACCGTGGACTCGACACACATTCCTCATAATTCCTTCTGTTTCTCGAAGTGCTCGGTCACCGTAGACTCGACACACATTCCTCATAATTACTTCTGTTTCTCGAAGTGCTCGGTCACCGTAGACTCGACACACATTCCTCATAATTCTGCCACCCGAGGGCATCCTCCGAGTTCGACTTGTCACCGTGTTTGCTACAGCTTGCCTCCCGAGGGCTTCCGCCTGATCCTTTTTTTCAATACTTACCGTAAAAGTGATGCCACCCGCGGGTCAGTCATCAATCGTTCTGCAACGATCATCATTATTATTTATCATTATTGTTATTTAATGCCTCATGTCGCAGCGCATGCAAGCAAATTAAGCACAGCGCTGCATGGCGCCAGGGAAAATCAAACAATTGGCCAATGCCGATGCTGACACAGCTCGCCCACTCCTTGTCCATAACAGCCACCTACACAGTGTCATATGTCACGGTGCTCCGGTTTGGGGCAAAACGGCCGACATTCAAAAATATCAGTGCTCCCAAAAAAAACCCTCTCGCTCCATATACAACTTGAATGCCCGTGATTCTTAAATATAACTTTTTTTTAATAAACAGTAAACACTAACTGTAGCGTCCCAAGGTATTTTAAAAACGTATATCCATTAACTAAAGAATCTGATATCCACACCAACACCAGAAATAAACATACGATAACATGACTTCGGACTAGATGGATACAACAACTAGACGGCCCCGAGACCCTGACTTCTGAGCTAGGTAAAAACATGTGTTACGCAAGTCAGTCCCTCAACACACTTATAATCCAGTCACTAATAAAACCGATACCTATTAGACAGTTTTGCGTTCCTGCGTTCGTAATGTAAAGTAGTCGTCCACAGGCCAATATATTGATTTATTATAATTATCCTGCACACGATGATCCATTACATCTCTCTAAAACTATTTAGAGTCCTCATTTGAAAGGCACATCATACCCTATGTAATAGCCTTGAGTACTATCTGACACATACTCGCAATGCAGGGCCGGAACCAAAATCCAAATGACTTAGTCTTAATGCATGGTACATTGTACGCAACCAATTTCAGGGGCACAGTTACACAACCTGTTTTTCTTTGCGCTTACTTTCTATAGCAAAATATCATAATCAGCATTTTATAATCTTGAAGGACTCGCATGTGGGCTTAACCTTTATCAAGGGACTATTTAGATTAAGCACGAACTTCACATTATTATTGCAATAGCATAGTTCGTTGATCGTTGTCAGTTATAAGTCAAACCATTTACATTCCATAGTACACATAATTATCACCACAACTACAGCCACAAGTGTGGGTCTGGCCCAGAGATAGTGGCGCCACAAACAGCCTTCATGCGGCAACAATGTGCATACGTCACCTGTTTGCACTATTAAACGTCAACAGCGATTTATGATTCACCAAGTTAAAACATTGCTTACACCATTGACGTAATAATTACATGGACACACAATCAGACGGAAAAAATGGCACCCTCCCAACTAATGCAAAATCACAAATCGCATTAGTTGGGCGATCAGTCTCGTTTCGACCATGACACGTGACGGGTCTCAAAAGTGACTTAATTTTCGGTGAAAATTTACAGAAATAACAACTATAAAATAAAGGAATAGGACGGAATATTCTTTTTTACTTAAGTTCTATTGATTAATAAACGAATCCTATGTAAAATCATAGCAATTTTTGTATTAGAATTATTAACTTTGTCCCTACAAAATGCACCTCATCACAGAACAAAAATCGAAGGAGTCGCTATAGTTTTATATTTTATTAATAAATTAAGGAGTGCAATTAATAATTATCCTATTTCTTTATTCAAGATTCCCATTCTCGACAACGTAAAAATGGAGATCACATTTAGCAAGAGACAAACGCGAAGAATAATTGAAGCCAAATAATTCGTATCTCGTGTGTTCGGCATAATCATGTTTTTTTTTATGTTAATCAACAGAAGCGTAAAATGGTGACATTCATACATTACTAAAAAATAGCTCTGTTGTTATTGTTTTATTTTGTCACAGAGTCTAGACACTGTCAGTTTAAACCTTTGAACGCCAAGAACACATAAAGGCGACGGCGACGTGTGCTGCCGTGCATACCACGCCACCGACAAATAAGATCAAACTTTAAAGGGTTAATAATGTCAATATTTTGCACTTGTCTTACTCTCATTTCACATACTGGAACAAGGAGAAATAATGTCATTATTACTGATCCCTTCTATCGGAAACTTTTTATGCAGTTGTTAAATAAAGACGTAACTAAATTTGTTATTAACAATTTACAATAAAAACGTAACTTAATTAGTTATTAACAATTTACGAGTTTACTTAGTTCAAACAAAAAATATATTTTAATACCTAAATAAAATAATAGTGAAAATATTTTTAGTATGTAAAAATATTAAAATCTGATCCATTCGTGCCATGTTCCAAGTTTGACAAGAGACTTCAGTCAGAATACGCTAAAAAAGTTAATTTACACGTAAAATATTTGTGGTAATAAGTAATTAAGTCAATTTGAAACTTAAACGTTTAAGCAAAGAGTTCTTTTGTACGAAGTCAATATGTTGCTGCAAATTATAAATAAGCGTTATTGGCATCTACTTGAACATGACAACGGTGCCACTTTATTTGACACTTTTGTTCGGGTCTGTGGCTCTATAATAAATAATACCTCAATGGCTTACACTTATAAAATAAATACTGAATCCTATTGGACAAAAAAAACCTGACTATCATTACCGCGCATAGTTCCGGCTTTATGAAATTTACGGAATATTCAGTCCTATTTCCTCCCCGTTTACATCAACGACTCTCAACGTCAGTTACCAAAAATTCGCCATTACCAGCCAGATAAATCATCACTACAAAAAATCCGCAATATGGCAAGGGTTGTAAAATCCTCTGTTGGACTATATTATATGTATTACCTCTGATATAATTACATAATAATTCAGTATTCACATTTATACAGAGTTAATGATCCTGATGTAGAAATTCATCTACTGAGCAAATCACATCATCTATTAAGTATATTTGAAAATAAACAAGATATTTTAAAATTAATATATTTTCCGACACCTCAATTATACCTTACAGTTATATTGGAGCCCATTTGCGTCTCTGTATAGTTTACAAAAGAAAACTGGCTGTTGAGCCTCCTTCGGTTTTCTTCTCAGCCGTGGTCTCCTCTTTGAAAAAAACCCCTCGGAATCGGAATTCATCGAGACATTAGACTCGTTAAAATGCTCCTCTGAGGCCTATCCAGAGTATAAAGCCAATCACATCATAACTATGGTAAAGTGAAGCCTTCACGCTGCATTCCTTCACCCATCCCGTTCAATATATTATACGCCGAACACATTGCAAGGACATGTGACGGCTGGGACGACGGCATGAGGTCTCAAGCCTACGACACGCCGACGATACCACTCTCACAGTGAGACAGAAATGCTCAAAAAGGATCGGAACAGCCAAAGGCGCAATAACGCAGCCCAATAATATATGGACGGACAGGAACATCTACACCAACACCAAGATCACCCCGATCCGAATTCTGGCGTCCTCCATATTTTCACACGGCTCACAGACATGGACTATATTGAAGAAAGCCGACCGACAGTTATTTATTTATACAAAACATTTACATGACATTACAGTAGAAACCAATGCGTCACCAAACTTAGATTAACAATAAAAAAAATTACAACTTCATGACAGCGATTAACAACTAAATCATATTGGCATCCATCGCCTCTTAGAATTGATTCATTCGACATGTGATGCTGGAGAAATACGCTGCGCATACCCACCATGGACAGCGCGCACCACTAACGCATCAATCTAAGCTCAACTCAAGGTCCGAACCAGACTTTCCACAACCTGTCTGCGCAGAGTTCTAGAGTACTTTGGTCACATTACCAGGAAATACAGTGATAACCTAGAAAACTGATACTTAGTCACTAGAGAAGTTGAAGGCAAGTGACCTCTCGGTCTTCTCTAGTGGCAGGATCCCGTCACGCTGGACCCTTATTTTTTTTTCATTTCATTCATTCACTTCATTTAGTTTCATTTCACTTGATTTCAATGAGGCAGTCGACGCAAGAGGAGGACGAAGATTTGCATTACAAGTACTTCCAGGAACCAATACTGCGTCATTTAAACAACCCATTTTTTTTTTCGCTGATTAGCGAGAAATGCAAATGCATTGAAAACGTCCCGCAATTTTGGTACACTCGTGGTTTTAGCTGATATACATACTTATCTTTATCGAGTACAGCACTACTTTAAATGGGCCTCGACACTTACAAGCGCTACTTCATGTTTCCTTTATCAGGATTATATCTATATATTTTATTTTTCTCCTTTATTCAAATTAGTTATGATCGGTAATACTAACAAAAGCGTACGATTAAGAAGACAACAAACATGATTGAGGATCATTTTGATCATAATTGCGAACTTTGACATATGGATGCAGTACCTTTCTGATTATGCTGCCTTAAAATCCAAACATCTACACGATATCTGATCAGTATAATCTTGTGTTAAGATCAAAATGTCTGCCAAGCAGATGGGCTAAATTGGAATACAATTACCACTTTATTTTACAGAAAAAGTCACAATTTATAAACTCGAAAATCCGAAGGTGACTTGCTTGCAGTTGAGTTATTATGACTACATTGAAGTTTATGAGTTTGTATATCCCGACCCCTTTCGTCAAAGAGTTCTAGATGGTCGTCTATTAGTGCTCAATTTAATAATTTGCGTACTGCAATTGGTTGGTCTCTTTTATCATTTCGAAAGCTTTGAACTCGTAGGATGCAAAACTTGCGCCTTGGCCTGGGTTAACTTTAAGCACAGTACCTGATTTTAGTAAGTAACTATGTCCTCATTTACTTCAATTGTAGTTTTAGATTTGGTATTCTTCACTTCCCAAATCATAGTATGTCTAAAGTAAAATAACCCCTATATATATTATGCAAGCAGAGTAGATTTCTGTTTGCTTGTTCTACTTGCTTTGTCTTGTAACTTTGTGGTCAACACTAATTAATTATCTATGGTAAGGTAATTGAATATTTCGTTGCAGTTGGCGAGTTCATTACGTTAGTACATGCTCGTATAGTTCCTTTCTGAAGGTATATTATGGCACGCGCTGTTGACCTTTGTTGGTGTCATTTTAAAATCTGTTTTCTTTCAATCATTCTACTCAGTGTAAGGTAAACTGGCGCTCAGTTACAACCCCAATGGCGTTCGATTTTCAATCATGGATTTTCAACCACTAACAGATCGTATTAAACTTTCGACTAGTCACATGATAAGTACACATGATAATTAAAATTTCGGATTCAAACGGTACAAATTTAAAAAAAACTACGATGGCTGGTAATTTTTGTTGATGACTGGCCCATCAATACATCAGTACCCGTAATACATTTTTGAGCAAAAATAGGTACACCGCAAGGGTGTGCGCTCCCCGTTGTCGTCTTCGAGGAGTATTTTGGAATGTCTTCAGTGCCGCGGACACGGTTGCACGTGGAAATATATCAGTGCTAATTTACGGTTACGGTTTTTTTTATATATATGTTTAATTCAAATTATGTCAAGCTATGTGAACTTTTACTTATCGTGCACTATATTTCCTACCTACTTATAAAATCCCGAGATCCAGGTTTTCGTATAAATTATGAAATAAACCTTTATTATCTCGTAATAATTAACGTTAGTATGCTCTTAATCTATCTGAAGGTCTTTGTAAAGAGCCACGTGACACTGATTACGTTATCAAGAGATGCGCAATGTGGAAAATAATGTAGGTAATTTACAGAGCTAAATGTGGCACTCTACTCATACCTAACATTGAGAAAGCCTATATGTGAATACCATACTTAAATAAATTGTATGGTTTAAGTACATGAGTTGAGCTAGTATCATTTTGTATTCATTGGTTAGTCCTGTCCCTTTTTGCTTAGTATTTTCCTTTGAAATACTTCGACGATATGTAATCATACCGGAACATAATTATCAAGATTCAGTGTGTACATATTTTTCTCAACATGGTGAAGTTTATGTGTTTATTTTATGTTTAAATATTATAACAGTCAGGGCTCAAATTAAATGTTAATTATTAAAATCAGAACAAAAATGATACTCCATTTATTAAATGTACACCAAATTATAATTGAGAACACCTGTGTTCTCTTGTATTGTAATGTGTATACCTAATACCGTTAATACCACATCGTAATCACACTAATATTATATTATTTATATGTAAAGGCTAAAGTTAGTGAGTGTGTTGTTGCGTACAAGGTTGTTACTTCTTCACGCTCAAACGGTCGGACCAAGTTTGATAATTTTTTGTATGAAAGTTGCTGACACCCTGGATCAACACACAAGTCACCCCTTATCCCGAAACATGTAGTTTTCCCGTGGGACGAGCGCCGAGCGGGCGGCACCGCGCGGCGCAGCTAGTTCAGGTATATTTCAAAGGCCCGCAGGAAGAAACCCCTTAAAGGGATGAGTCGGCCTTTGTAAATACTCATTATTTTAAAATGTATTTCTTGTATTTGTGACAATAAAGTGTGTATATCTATATTCACAAATAATCATGGTATAATATTTATTAAAATGATCAAAACAATCCTTCATCATCATCATCTCAGCCACAGGACGTCCACTGCTGAACATAGGAAGTGTGTTAAAAATGTAACATATACGGCAAACCAACGAGAAACATCTTGTGAATTGTTACAAGCTCACCCCTCGAAGTCATCATCCGTTGAGAGCGCAAATGATTTCTTCGTAAATGTTGGAAAAGACCTAGCTGATAAAATGCAAAAAAACAAGCCGCTTCTCTCTCCCCGCGATCATTCATCTAAAAATATGCTGAAATCATTTGTGCTTTTAAATACAGACGAACAAGAGGTGGAAAGGATTATTAATAATTTAAAAGATAGCTCTGCGGTCGGCTGGGACGGCATTTCAAACAAAATGCTTAAACAATACAAACTCATCCTGATTCCACCTCTCACGCACATTTTCCAAAAATGCCTATCGGAAGGAATTTTTCCGAAATGCCTAAAAAAAGCGGTAGTTGTTCCTGTATACAAATCCGGCAGTAAGGACCAGGTAGCAAACTACAGACCCATCTCACTTTTACCTGCCATATCAAAAATATTAGAAAAAATCATTAATTCTAGACTAATTAAATATCTTGAAGAACAAACTCTTCTATCAGGAAATCAGTTTGGTTTTAGGGCCGGACTATCAACTGCTGACGCTGTTCATGAACTAACTAATTACCTAGTCCAAGAACTTGATAAAGGAAATCAGACAATAGGAATCTTTATGGACCTCGCAAAAGCTTTTGACACCGTCCCCATTGCCATTCTTCTCCAAAAGCTAGAAGCACTTGGTATTAGAGGTACCCAACTCAAATTACTAGCAAATTATCTAGATGAACGCACCCAATGCGTGAGGATAGACAATAATATCAGCTCCGACTTAAAAAACACCGCTTACGGAATTCCACAAGGAAGTGTGCTCGCTTCTACCCTATTCTTGATCTATATTAACGACCTTTGTGATCTAAAAATAGGAAATGGTAAAATAATCTCGTACGCTGATGACACTGTACTGCTTTTTTCCGCTAAATCAGCAGATGACGCACATGAATATGCACAGCGAGGCTTTAATAGCGTCAGCACCTGGTTACGGCATCACCTACTAACACTTAACCCAGATAAAACTCAGTATGTAAGATTTTCCATGCGTAAACCTAGCGTAGACATAACCTACCGCAAGCTCTATGCCCACATATGTAATAACATTTCATCTGTCAAATGCAGCTGCCCGGACATAACGCGTACCGACAAAATTAAATATCTCGGAGTTTTAATTGACGAAACCCTCTCGTTTAAATTCCATGTGGAAGCGCTGTGTAATAGAATCCGTAAGTTAATATTTGTTTTCAAAAAACTGCGGTCAATTGCGGATGAGCAGCTCCTCAAGACGGTTTATTTTGCTCTTTGCCAATCAATAATAACGTATTGCATAACGTCATGGGGAGGTTTGGCTAAAACCACAATACTAAAATTAGAAAGAGCCCAAAGAGCAATCCTAAAGGTCCATACCTATCGTCCTTACCTCTACCCTACTAACCTTATATACAGTGAATGTAGAGTACTAACAGTTCGTCAGTTATTTATCCACGGCACAGTATTAAGGCAGCACTGCATAACTCCTTACAGCACCGAATATAAAAACAAGAGGCGTAAAGATATTGTTTGCTCCTATAACATGCAAGCAAAACATGCTTTTTCTACAAGATTTTTCATATTTCTGGGACCATTTCTTTACAATAGATTAAATGCGAAATTGGACCTATATCCACTAAGCTTCGCTCAATGTAAGAAAGCGCTTCGTGAGTCACTACAAACTATGACGTACGAAGATACAGAGAACTTACTGACTGTCATGAAATAAATATTTGTTTAGTTGAATTAAGTTCTTTAGTGTAAATTTTAGTAGTTAAGCTACAATAAGATTACTGTAAGATAGATGAATATGTACTTAAATTAAATAATGTAAAGGCTTTCCCATTGCCTGAAACACAGGGGCAACCCTAGTTCAGGTTATGTAAATTATGAATTTATTTGTTTTTTAAGTATAGAATTTAACCGTCACCTCCGTACATTATGTTTTATCAATAAATTATTATTATTATTATGTTTGTGGATTTTTTCCCATCTCGACTTTACGTCGGGTTTTTTATAGGGCCAGATACGGGTTTAACCAAGTAATCTGGTCCTTGTGTATAGGTGTGGTGTGCTTACGGTGTTGGTTTTATATATTTTGTGTCTGGTGTATATCTGCCTGTGTTCTGTGGGATGTTTGTAATGTGGTTTGTGTATGTGGGGTAGGGGGAATAGTCGTAGTTTCCGGAACACTAAGCAGTGTGAGTGAAGTTGGGTTTAGGAACCGGCGTACTATCGAACAAGTGTCCAGTACTATTGATTTTTGTAGTGGTATATACGTTTTTGGGTGAAGATCTATTATTTTCAGGGCAGTGTGTAGGGTTTTAGGTATGATACCGGTTGAGGATATAATTATGGGTACTATCTTAACGGTTTCTTGGTGCCACATCTGTTTGATTTCGTCGGCTAAAGGTATGTATTTTTGGATTTTTTCAACGTGTTTCTGTTTTAGGTTGTTTGTGTTGGGGACGGCGATATCTATCAGGTAAGTGGTTTTTGTGGGTTTGAAGGTAAGTGTGATATCAGGTCTATTGCTGAGGATAGTGCGGTCGGTGATGATGTCTCGGTCCCAGTACAGTTTTACTTTGTTATTTTCTAAAACAGGTTTCGGTTTGTATTTGTAGTAGGGTGTGTGTGTTTCTGTCAGGTCGTGTTTGAGTGCGAGCTGTTGGTGGATGTATTTGGCTACATTGTCGTGTCTGTGTGTGTAATCCTTGCTGGCTAGTGCGTTGCAGCCTCCGGTTATATGGTCTATGGATTCAGTGTATTGGTGGCATAATCTGCATCTATCTGTTTCTATCGGTTCTTTCAGAATTATTATTATTATTATTATTATTATAGGCCTCCCCTTTGGACTTCCATATATACCGGTTGGAAGCGACCTGCATCCAGTGCCTTCCGGCGATCTTTATAAGGTCATCTGTCCATCTTGTAGGTGGAAACAATCCTTAAAGGATCTTAATTACCTATTACTCTTTTTATTTTTATTTTACCTCAGATGTCGGATACTGATAACAACTGCTGAGTGCTACGGTCGCGTCAACTTCATTCACGAGAGTAGCGAGGAGTTACCGAGCGTATATATATTATTTCAATAATGTTCAACTCGTGTGAACACAATATGGCGAATAAAATTACTGGCTTTGAATTTTAGTTAGTATTTAAATCACTTCGAGATTTACTCGTACACATTTTTCAGCGTACAAAGCGCCGTTTGAAACAATAACTTGGTGAACGCTCTTTCCGTATAGGATCTGTGTCGTGTGGTACTTACTAACAAAGACACAGCCAATCGTGTTTTGGAATAATGTTTGACATATCCCATTATGTTACCTTAAAAATACACAGCTACGTCCCTGACGCTGCTATGCTGTATTAACGTATATTATAATCCAATTTTTTTATTTTTATTTTGCAAACGTAATTCCGCATGACTATACCAACTTTCCGATACTATAAATGTTAATAGATTGTTCCGAATCTATAGCAACATCCAAAAGACATGAGACATTCTTTTTCAAGAAAGAGTCTATTGGTAAACGGTATTTTTTTTTTTCTGTTTTTTTTTTTAATTATCATTATTAATGTCATATTTAACACCAGCTGGCCGATATATTATAACCTGTCGGTTTTTGTGTTGCTCCTTGAATAATTAATTACCATCCACCGACGTGGGCGTGAACATACCTTAGAGTAAGTAAAATATAACACATACCTGAGGTTTTCTCACAACGGTCTTACCACTTCGGAAATATTACAGATCCAGGGCTTCCACAATGAAAGATGTACTTAAGTAAATTGTATAATTGTAATTACTTCATTGTATTCTATATTTTTAAATACATTTGTTATCTGCGAGCTCCGCCCGTTACAAAATTCGTCGCCATCCTCCTTCTTGCAGAATACCCGCCTGATATCGAATTATTATTTTCCTTTTTCTTTGATATACCCACAATTATATAAAGACCAAAATGCCAAATCGCTAACACAAAGATATTAAAACATTAAATAAATAAATGAATATTAAGGGACAATCATACACAAATTAATCTAGGATAACCTATAACATTAAAAAAGATCGGGACCCCATGGTAGCGTTCCCAAAACGCAGGCAGCATTCCCGCGCTGGATATATAGCAATGGCTAACCTTTGCGCGAGAAAGCTGCAGGTGGATTCAAGATTTATATAACTTGTTTGTTATAAACTAAGTAACTAGCAAACTTAGTGATAAGTGAACCTAATAAAAGCGTGATTAGATCCAAACTTGGTACAGAGACAGAGGGCGCTTTAGCTATAGTAAAATGTTTAATTTCATGCGTAAGGTCGCGGTAGCTCAGGCGTTAGAACACTAATCCGGAAAAGTTAGAAATCGTGGGTTCGATCTCCACCTGCAATTTAGTGGATTGTATTATTATTTTATTTATATCTAACATCTGTATCACTATTCATAAATAAATCGATGATTATATGCAATCACTTGCTGTGCGGCAAAGGCAGTTAATTTGCGACGTGGCCTAACCCCTTCACTACTCGAAAGACAATATGTTTGTCTTATTAAGGAAGCGGTTCAATTACTTTACTACGTGCAGCTTTTGTGGAAACTTTTGGCACCAAATTCAAGTCGTAATTTAGTATTAACTAGGGCCGCTAGTGCATCGTTGGTGGCAGTCCGGCGACGTCCCGGCCGTCGCCGCGCGCTGATCGCCGATAAGACATTCGTGCAGACTACACCGATCCGACAGCGACAACCACGGCCGACAATCGAAAATATAACACACCCCAATATAAACTTTATCCGCCTGTAGCAAAAGTCGATTCTGGAAACATACTAATCTGTCAAATACGAGCTGGGGAAAATAACATTGTATTCCGAGTCGGGTTTCGTGAAACAGTCGATCTTTGCAAATTGTTGACGTCTCTATTGTACGGAATGTACATTGGAGTGAATCACGGCATGGCCTCAATTAACGATGGTTCCTTAAATTCGAGCAGCGGGGTGTTTTCGAGCGATCACGCCACCGCCAGCGTCGCCGGCAAACTAGTGCTTACAGTGAGGCAATTAAAACCGGAAATGCAAACACGTACTTATTAAGAACATCTTTCGAATGGTACTGATGCTGGCATTTTTTACTTTGAGAAATATAGGCTAAAACATATTATAAATGTAGGAAAGCAGATGGCCGAAATAAAATAAAATAAGCACTTTTAACAATTTATTGAAAACCATTTACAACCAACACAACCTCTCTCTCCGTCCGCCATCGCAATCCCCCGTCCCTCTCGCACATCTCCATCTCCCTCGCACAGTGTACGGAGCATGCTTTAATAGGACATTTACGAAGTAAGGTGCTTATAAAATAAAAAAAATAAAACATGTAATGAAATATTCTACATAAATATGGGCTCTATTATAGTTTTTGTAACACGGCCTGTCGGTGTCACTACCGTGCAAGAAACGTTCGTGATAGGAGAAGCGCTTAAAATAGTTACCTAGACAAATGAATGTGACACAATATTAAATTTTAAACAAAAAAAAGCAATGCCAAGTATTTTTATCTTATGCTATGTTACGTATCTTTACAGATACGCTTCGACCTAGTGAGATATTTTGTGTCGTTGGGATATAGGTACCTAAAAATAAAGACCCCATTTTTAATAAATCTTAAAATATTTGTTTTGCTCTTTAGCAAGCGATTTGTTGAGTCATCCATCATGAATTCATGACCAAATCCATCATCATAAAAAGTATGCAGTGTAAAAGGGAGGAGTGGAATCTTCCTATATCGTTAGTGAGATATTCTGTGTCGTTGGAATATAAAGTACCCATTTTTAATCAATCTTAAAATCTGTGTTTTGCTCTTTAGTAAGTGATTTGTTGAGTCATCCATCACGAATTCATGATCATGACCAATCCATCATCATAAAAAGTATGCAGTGTAAAAGAGAGGAGTGGAATCTTCCTATATGCAACAGTGTCCGCTGAAAGCGTGTTAAATTGGTGGCTGAAAGTAGTTCCGTTACGAAACACGTTGAACGCCATACAAAAAACCACGTGTAGCCCAGGGGGCCGCGGTGGACACCATGTGACCTGAACATGTCGAGTCCATGGGGCCGCGTCGGACACCAAGTGTCCGCATGCTTACGATCACTTCAGAAGCCTATACGCGGCCGACGGACGGCATTTGAATGGTTTTTACTAAGGCGGGTGACCCGCGCGGCCCCACTGAACAACCTGGCCGCTTGGCTCAAAAAAAAACCAAAGTTCTTAAGATTTCTGGATATTTTTACATGATGTCTCCAAAAGTGTAGTAAGTAGGTATAAAAACTGAGTATTTTATATCATTAAATAAAAAGCTATTATAGTTATCACGTAGTTTTTTAGTTTAAGAAGACATTAGAAATTCTTTAGATTTAAAATTGCTTTCAATCTAGTCGGTATCAAATCAGAAACGAGTTCCGTACCTATTTGATACTTTACGTAAGAAGTTACCTTTTCTGAATAAAATTTTCGGCTTGATTATATGTCGATGCCTTAAGAAAATCATAAAACTCGTTAAGTTTGAATTTTAACAAATACTTACTACTGTATACAGGGTGTAACCGACAGCGTACCGAAACCGAAAACCGTAGTTTTAGACCATAATCACGAACTGAAAACGAGTGTTCATTTTCTCGGAAAACTCAAGGATAAGATTTTCCAAAATAAATTATAAAACTCGACGCGCCATGTATTGCGTCCAATTCTCTCGGGTGCAGACGCGCGGGGAGGGGAGCACGCGGCAAGCATCGACCGGTTCAGGCGCTCCCCACTCCACTCACGCGTCAGCGCAAAACATACCGTTACGCCAATGCGCATTGAACGACATGAATGAATGCAACCATAAAAACAACGCAACCACAGATCACAACTAGTGTACTACCTAACACCAATAACAACTGACCGATAAATTAAAACAGTCTAACAAGATTATTTTCATTCAAGCAAGTAAAGCAAATAAAATGTGCGGGTAGGTAAACATTAAACATGCGTCCGACCGCAGCGGCCTGCGCGAGCGCAATGGCCTTGCGGATCAATGACCGGCCAGTAACGTTATCTGTCCCACTCCACGCGCTTTGTGTTGTACCGTAAAGCTTACATAATATTCTTTGTGATACATTGTGTGTTTTGCGGAAAATGCTATTTTCATGCGATTTTTCATGAAAAATTGCTGCCGGTAGAGTTCGTTTAACGGAAAAATAAAGAAAAAATTATAACTCGTGAGGAAAATTTGTGAATTTTCTCAAAGAAATTTCCACGATTTTCCAGGCCAGAATAATGGTCTGAAGCCATGGTTTCAGTTTTCGGTACACCGTCGGTTACACCCTGTATACCTAAATGTTTAGTCCGACAGCGTGACCCGCGCGGCGCCTACGGAAGGAAATACGGTCGGACGCTGGCACAGGCCGCAACGGACACTGGTGTCTGCCATTTTAACTTTTCAGAAAATAATGAATAAATCGCTGTTTCTGTAAGTCGCTCATTATTTTTGAGATATTTCTTGACAATAATTGCAAAAAAAACACCAACGATTTTGGGACGATTCTCGATTTATGGTCCGGCCCCTGGGGAAAGTATACTGTCGGCTACATGGTGTCCGTCATGGCGTTCAACGTGTTAGAAACGTTTGTTTATATATTAAAGAATTATGCGTTTTTTTCTGTTTACACTTAAAGCAACTAAGTAGTAATTACTCTAGTCAATTAAAATATTCAAATCGACACAGTTCACCTCCGTCTAAAACTTGTAGGTATTATTTTCATACCTTCTTGCTACTCTAGTCGCAATACTTATATGCGTATTTTTTTCCAAAAAATACGCAAATTTGTGGGTTACCCTCACCTGGCAGAATAATATTGGTCAGAAATACACTTCGCATAACACGTTTCGCAGAAACACTTTCGGTCGAATGGTAAGATGGCATAAAGGTATAGTTGGCATTACTACTACCTCGCATACGACACATTTTGCAGCACATTGTTTTGTAGAATATCTCTTTGGCCGACTTTGGTTTAGCATAATTTTATGTACCATAATAATCCTATAGCATACGATTACAATAGCATAATTATTTTCTACTAGCAGAAAAGTTGGTTAAGTTAACTTTACGTAGTAGAATGTAAGTACCGTTAGGTAGGTACGACGACGAGCGGTTCGAGGAGCAGTGTTAGGTATCTTGCCGCCGCGGGGCAACTGCCACTACTATTACTATTTTTAATCACAACAATTGTAATGCATAAATTAGGTCCTGATTCCGACAGCGTGACTCGCGCGGCGCCTACGGAAGGAAATACGGTCGGACGCTGGCACAGGCCGCAACGGACACTGGTGTCTGCCATTTTAACTTTTCAGAAAATAATGAATAAATCGCTGTTTCTGTAAGTCGCTCATTATTTTTGAGATATTTCTTGACAATAATTGCAAAAAAAACACCAACGATTTTGGGACGATTCTCGATTTATGGTCCTGCCCCTGGGGAAAGTATACTGTCGGCTACATGGTGTCCGTCATGGCGTTCAACGTGTTAGAAACGTTTGTTTATATATTAAAGAATTATGCGTTTTTTTCTGTTTACACTTAAAGCAACTAAGTAGTAATTACTCTAGTCAATTAAAATATTCAAATCGACACAGTTCACTCCGTCTAAAACTTGTAGGTATTATTTTCATACCTTCTTGCTACTCTAGTCGCAATACTTATATGCGTATTTTTTCCAAAAAATACGCAAATTTGTGGGTTACCCTCACCTGGCAGAATAATATTGGTCAGAAATACACTTCGCATAACACGTTTCGCAGAAACACTTTCGGTCGAATGGTAAGATGGCATAAAGGTATAGTTGGCATTACTACTACCTCGCATACGACACATTTTGCAGCACATTGTTTTGTAGAATATCTCTTTGGCCGACTTTGGTTTAGCATAATTTTATGTACCATAATAATCCTATAGCATACGATTACAATAGCATAATTATTTTCTACTAGCAGAAAAGTTGGTTAAGTTAACTTTACGTAGTAGAATGTAAGTACCGTTAGGTAGGTACGACGACGAGCGGTTCGAGGAGCAGTGTTAGGTATCTTGCCGCCGCGGGGCAACTGCCACTACTATTACTATTTTTAATCACAACAATTGTAATGCATAAATTAGGTCCTGATTCCATCTTAGGGCAGGTCTGACTTGGATTAGGTTAGGTACGACGACGAGCGAAGCGAGGAGGAGTGTTAGGTTGAACTGAGACCCTAACGAGCGAGCGAGCCGCGCGGCATCGGCCGGCTACTATACCACTCCATGGACAAAATGTGTAATCACAACAATTTGTAATGCAAAAATTAGGTACTGATTGCACCTTAGGGCAGGTCCGACTTGGATTAAGTTAGGTACGACGACGAGCGAAGCGAGGAGGAGTGTTAGGTTGAACTGACACCCTAACGAGCGAGCGAAGCGAGCGAGCCGCGCGTCATCTGCCGGCTACCATACCACTCCATGGACAAAATGTGTAATCACAAATTAGGTACTGATTGCACCTTAGGGCAGGTCCAACTTGGATTAGGTAAAGTATTCCGCATATGTCCTGTACAACAAGATAAGACAATGAATCTTGGAATCAAATGGTATTCGGCTTGACAACTTTATGCCGCCTAAAATATTATGCAAAAAAAATATCTGCGAAAGTACTATTCGTTTAGAAGACTGTTTATGCTCATCAACATTATGCCAATATAAGCTTCGGTATTATACAAATCTGCGAAATGATTTATGCCAAAGGGGTGCGTCCCATGAGATATAACTACATAATATATAATTTCATATTAATAACGTTCACAAGATATAATGAACTTTTGCTATAACATCAAAATCAATATTTTTATTAGGAATAACGGTCAATTAGCATAATACTCATGTTGTAGAATATTTTTTTATATAACACTCAAATACTCTAAATTCAGTTGATATAACATACATAACCTATATCGATCATAGTATATACTTTCTTTTAGTATAATGATTAGAAAACATAATAGCGTATGATATACTAAATAGGTTACAACTACTACCCCTATGCCCCTAAAATGGAACATGGGTCAAAAACCGAAAACTGTAGGTTAGGTTAGGTTTGTTTTATGACCATGGATAGCGGAGCGAGCAAAGCGAGCGGAGCGTCAAAATGGTTGCTTGCATGGAGGTACCTACATTAAAATTTAACAGCGAACTATTGCATACGACATACGTATGTTCACAATTGATAATGGCTGATGAAATTCTGGCAAGTAAGAGTATAACCGTTTGGAAGAACTGTGATAAAATAGAATATGGGTCAAAAACCGAAAACTGTAGGTTAGGTTAGGTTTGTTTTATGACCATGGATAGCGGAGCGAGCGAAGCGAGCGGAGCGTCAAAATGCTTCCTTACATGGAGGTATATTAAAATTTAACAGCGAACTATTGCATAAGTATGTACACAATGATAATGGCAGATGAAATTCTGGCGAATACGAGTATACCGTTTGGAAGAACTGCGATAAAATGGAATATGGGTCAAAAACCGAAAACTGTAGGTTAGGTTAGGTTTGTTTTATGACCATGGATAAAATGCTTGCTTGCATGGAGGTACATAATTATATTAAAATTTTACAGCGAACTATAGCATAAGTATGTACACAATTGATGTGCAGACGGTTATTCTATACGAGCATTATGCATTTTGGTGTTAGATGTATTGAGTAATATACATTATAAATCTGAGATATTATGAACGTTATACGTTATGATCGTTATTTACAATGATATTATACTTAAATAACGTTATACTTAACAAAAATAGATATTTTGATGTTATATCCAACGTTCGTTATACACCTTGAACGGTATACAAAACAAGCTTATACAATATGAGCGTATATAATATGAATATTATAGCATAAGTTCTTATATCTTATATTACTTACCCATGCCAAAGCATACTCTGCGTAAGATGTTTCTGCCAAACGTTACTTCTGCCAAAAGTCAAAAAAAAGTTTCTGCAAGATAATAGTGAACCCAAATTAGTAGAACGGGTTAACACAAATTAACTGGCACGATATTTTATCGCGGATTAGCAACGCAATATTATTATTTTAATTAATATGGATTGCCGCAAAGTAACGCCTGATTCAATTAATTACAAGAAATCGGTCCTATAACTTTTCCTCGACTGTACATAGCAAAGCTTGTGAGCGTTGTGCGCGGGCTACCCTGCTATCTTCGGGGAGTAGGTCTCGAGCCGTGCTCGTGCGGGGGAGTAGATCGAGTGTTAATATCCGCCGCGTAAATCTCTCGCCACTTCCGAACTACATTACATTACCCAAGAGGAGTCCGCCGGCCCAAGACGAAATCATAAGTGTTACTGAAGCGGGTACGCCTTTACAGTCGAGTTCTTAAATTTATGAGCAAAAATGTGATCATTAATATCTGAACACGCCTCTATGCCGTTAACAATAGAAGTGAGTAGTGAGTACCTTACACATAATTGTGATCAAATTGTTGCTCATAAATTTATGACCTTGACTGTACTAGACTAAATTAACTTCAGAAACAGTCGAGAGCGACTGTAAGAAGTAGCTATCAAACTCGTTGATGCCTGCTATTAGGCTGTGCGCATTTTTAAATGTATCTATGTCTGACACTCAAAACTGAAATTATTCTAATATTCCACACTACAACCCTCACATGTCAGTAGAGCCATTCCTTTAACCTGAGACTGATAGTGGAGCTCCCGACCTGTGAGGTTAGAGCTAATGTGACATAATTATTTCGTTTATGTTATTACCGTTTCCAATGTATAATTCCATACGGGGTGCATAAAACCGCCTTGAAAGTTTATCAAGTTAGTGCTTTGCATAATCCTTTAAGTATACCGTTAACCGGTTTATTGTGACACTCTCCCATGTTCTTATTTAACAGCTTCTGTATATGCACAATCCAACAATAAATGATTTGTTTATTTCTTTCTTTCTTTAAGTGAAAAAAGTTTACAAAAGTAATTTAAGTCTAAAGGCTTCTAATGTAAATCCTGTTCTTGCACTTGTCTTATAATAAGTGTCTCATAATATGTTTAAAGGTACGGAAACCTAAGTGATGTCCATAATGAAGAAAACCGGCCAAGAGCATGTCGGGGCACGCTCAGTGTAGGGTTCCGTTGTTGCCCATCCATAGTAACTTACCTTTACCTTCTGGAAGTTATTGATTATACACACCAGATTGAGCGGAATGTTTTAACGCAGTATGGCACTTAACTAATATGTGTAACGTTCGAAGTCTAAGGACACCGCACGGCACTTACATCATTTTAAAGAAAATTATGAAATTTTGCGATAACTCAAAAACGGCTCGGCTGATTATTATTAATATAGTTTTCATTAAAAGTACTTATAAGGCCTCGTTTTCATGAATTTTTCCATAATTTTTTGACACGTGGTTGAAAAGTTAGGTGTTGATACCAACAAAATACCCCCCGGTATTTTGTTGGTTTCCGGAGCGAATATTTACAAAACTGTTGACTATCAATAAAGAATGTTTGTAGACCCCTGTTATTTTCAAAAGACCTAGTATTTAACGATACACCGATTTTTTTTACCGTTTTGTCGGCGTGATACATACACATACTCACACCAAATTTCAGCTTTCTAGTACCTACTAATGATCACGGAGTTAAGCCGCGGACGGACGGACAGACGGACATGGCGAAACTATAAGAGTTCCTAGTTGACTACGGAACCCTAAAAAAAATTACTTATACGTAGTATGTATCATGTATCTAAATAGGGTAAATATGTTTTTTTTCCTTTTTTTTTTTGCTTCAGGGTAAATATGTATGTAGCTAACACCGCTTTTGTTTTCTTCACATAATATGCACAATATCGTAGGTAAATTTTTGATAAATCGAATTTTCGTCATAATTCTAGGGATATTGCGAAAACACAGATAATTAGACAACGGTGGTACTATTTATTGCCCAATAGGTTAGGTTCGTTACGCATCTGCAGATGTCCGAAAGGCAAACTGCTTATAGAAATAGGAGCCCTGTGACAGCGGAGCAGCGTCGCTTTAGTGAAAGAAAAACAAAGACTTTTGTCGGTATCAGTTATTCAGAACTACTTTTGACCAGCTTAATTTCTTCACTATTGTCCCAATTTATCAAGTCATCCTACGACATACATACTTGTATGATATCTGTAGGATAACTGAACAAAATTAAGGAAAATTGTTGAAAAATTAAGATCTCTCAGACGCGGTGTCTGTATTTATAAGTCAGAGCAAATGATCACGCCCGATTATTCAGATTTCTGCCATAAAATAGAAAATCCCGACCAAATAAAACTGTTAAAGTAGGTATTATCCGCCCCTGTTGGTCCTACCCGCCCATGGATAGGACTCTACAGACTATTTGTTTAGTTTCGGCCTTTGGGTTTCGGGTGAAAGTAACATGCTTAGGATTAGGACCGCAAGTAAAAAATATGCATGGCATGTTTATTTATGTACTAAGTAACCAATCAATGTATAAATTTTTTCTTAAAACATAAATAATAATCTTACATTTTTTGTTTTGCCAATAGCCGTTGTTACCTTTGTATCCAAGGCAATAAGATTCTTGATCCAAGGCTATTCAGTGTCATTTCATACGTCAGTCGCAATAAAATAATTTTATTTCACCTGAGAATCATTTAATTTGACGAGCGCGGTGCGACTCACGAGTCTTACGACCGCATACAAAACCTTTCTTACTTTTACCCCTCCGTGACTTTTATGTCGCCTACAATAATTTATCCGAAGTAACAAACAACGCCAAATTGTATTATATGTAAATATAAAAGCCTCGTTGTTACGTCAAGTGCATCACTGTAAAATTAAACACCGATATAAGTAAATATTTGTATTTTCTCTTCAGCTTCCGAGCGCGATGTGGCCGGCGTGGATGCGCGCGCGCCACGTGCTGGGCTACGTGCGCGTCATCCAGGCATTGCTGGCGGCGCTGCCCGTGGCCGTGTACTTCAACGCCGCGCGCATGCCGCCGCAGGCGCACGTGCCAGGTAAGCACACAGCAGCTATCCTGCGCTAGATAGGAATTAGAATTCCTGGATTACCACTTATGTGATAGGCGGGCTGAAATTCCGCATTTTTCTTACGCTGTGCCTATTTTACTGTTTACCTACTCTACCTAAATCTTTCTGACGTTAAAATGCAGATTTTTTAATTTATCCCTCTTGACTTTTTACTAGTGGTCATGCGATGTACATACCGTGTTGAAACATTTATTCTATCTATTAGACCCTCAAACATTTTTGACGCTGCAAAATAATACGAAGTCTAATAACCAACGTGTTTTTTTCGGTGACCTATCGTTTGACCATCATTTTACAAAATTACACTTGACAAACAACGCTTTACAAAAAAATGTTTCAGCAATTGATCACTTTACAATACAACAAGTCATTTTACAAATGACTCACTTCTCCAAATGATCAGAAGTTAAATTTACATTTTACAAATAATCATTTGACAAAATGATCATTTAGCAACTGAGTTATTAGACAAAACTACTCTTGGTCTAAAAACGTTTGGTACAATGTATTATATAGTGTTTCGTTTGTTTTTTTTTTAGAGCAAATCTAACTTTTTTTCTCCAATTTGCTCTACTATTTTTACTATTTTAGATCGTAGAGCATAGTGGATAAATTCATTAATGGGTTAGGTTATGTTAGAACTGCGACCATAAGAGCGGGCGAGCCGAGCGAGCGAAGCGAACGTACCGCGGCAGCGGTCGGCGAAGCACCGGAATAAAAAAAAATGGAGTTCAATTGGCTCTATCCGTAAAACTTGTAGAGCAAACTTGAGGAAAATGTACAATTTGCTCTATTAGTATATACAGATTGCAGAGCATAGTGGATAGATTCTAAGATAGTTGCGGAATAAATTACCGAACTACAGATTACAGACTAAATCATAATGTTTGAAAAGGAAGTACTTTTCATGAAATAACATTTTGTTAAATGATATTTTGTTATTTAACACATTTACCAAGTGTAGTGTTTGTAAATTAATCATTTGCTAAGTGAGTTTTTGTAATGATATTTTTGTCAAATGTCTCGTTTGCCTAATGAATATTTGTTGAAAATGTTGAAGGGTGATTATCTCAGCGAAAAAAAATTGCGGCGGAATTGATAACTATAGTGTGAAACAATTGTTTTAAAAGTTTTAATTTTTTTCTGAAAAGAAGATACAAATTACTATCTTAAGCCAAATCGCAAAGTATTTTGAAAGTCATTTATGTTCAATAATTTTTTTTTTTGCGGTAAAATGATAATTTTGGTGCGGCGTCCAGTATTCGTTGTTCCTCATAAATGTCTTTGATAGAACCATATCATCAATGTTTTAAACTAAAATTGCATTTATTTATAATCTTTATTAGTTTAAGTATATTATAAGGATATATAAATAAAGATTAATACATAAATAGATACTCAAAATTGAGCACTAAGAGTTGTCCGGGTGAAATTGATAATTTTGGTGGTAAATATTGAAAATGTGTTTATGGTTGAATGAAACGCAACAAGACCAGCAAACGTGTGTTAACCTGTTCGTTTAGTTCCGCTCCGGCATGGAGCGACGACATACACGTCGTACCTTGCTGGATCTGTCCACCAGCACGTAAGTATCTAATTTTGGTGTGTTCAAAATACTTTTTGACACAATTTTTGTGGTATATGTTTCTAGTGACTTAGCAATCATTGACTGTGTGTGAATTGTGTGTAAGACGTGTTAAAGGTTTCTTTTTTAAAATATAAAGTTAAATTGGAATTAAATAATACGGATATTTTTTAAATATTTTTTTAATCACTGTTTCTAATTTCGGTGGATCAATTTTGGTGGTTTTGGTGGTAATTTGAAAGTCACCAAAATTGCTTGATGCCACCAGAATTGCTAATTCTGTAATCTGTATATAATTACACATTTGTAATCGCATTTCCAACACTTTTGACTCGGTGAATTTATTTGAAGTCAAGTATAAACACAATACATTTAATATTACACGCTGTCGGTGAGGGTAATCTTAGCTTAGATATGCTTATGCTGGTGGCGGATTCTATAGCTCCTATCCTTTCCTATATTACTTGTTTTTAAGATCACCGACGATATTCGTCTTAATATAGAATATAGAAAAGTGACTATATTGGTGCTCCTAGATTTTAGTAGTGTTTTTAACACTGTTGATTTTGATATTCTTCTCAGTTTACTTAGTACTTTAAATATATCTCCAACTTCACTGTCCTGGTTTCGTGATTACCTCTTTGGGGGACAGCAGCGGGTTCGAGTTGATGACCGATTTTCTAGCTGGTGTGAACTGTCTTCTGGTGTCCCTCAAGGGGCATACTCTCTACATTACTCTTTTCTGTCTTCATTAACGGAATCACCAACCACAGTCACTCTCCTCCTCGTTCCATGTCTATGCAGACGATTTGCAGCTTTATGCGGTGGCCAGCATTGATGATTTTGGCTCCTTTGTTTCGCAAATCAATTTAGACCTGGAATCAATCCGTGCTTGGGCTTGATTCTTTGGTTTGATGAAGAATGCCAAGAAGTCGCAGGCTATTGTCGTTGTTCGCCTGCGGTCAAGTGCAAATCTGGCTCTATCTATCCCACAGGATAGATCTCATGTTTACGATGTATCTTTTGCTGTGCGCGCCGTGAAATTATAAAATAAATTGTCTCCCACCCTAAGGCAGACGTAGTCCGTATATAGCATCGTTCAAGGGGAAGTTCAAGAAATTATGGCTGTCGAATTAATGATTATTTGATTAGGTTGCTGTTTTTGTTATAATTATGATTATATTTATGTTATATGTATTTATATAGATATAACGTAATATGTATTACGTTGACTGTTTGCCTATCTCTCTCTCATTTGGTTTTTGCATTTTCATTTGTACTATTGTAAAGTTATCGTATTGTACATGTTGCTTGGTTTGTCTGCCATTTACTTGTGTTTAACACTCATTTACTCGAAGGTTATGGAAGAAATCCCTTAGAGAGATAAGTTCGCTTTTGTACATGCTTATTTTTTTGAAATGTATGTAGGGTTTTTAATGGCTAATCGCAAGAAAAATCAATCAAGAGAAGTCCTCGAAAAAAATATATACTGTTGTTACAAACGAGTTAGTGATTGTATTTTCATAGATATTTTGGTATAATTAAAATGATTAATTAAACATACTTTCTTTTCATTTCCAGCAGGCAATTTCATTGACAAATATAAATTTTTAGCACAAGTAACTAATTTTGGTGTAGATGTACAATTTTGGTGGCAGGCCAATTACTAAAATCGTAATATCTTTAAAACTATTATGTATAACAAAGGGCCATTACTACACAATATTGGTTATGACTTTATTCGTATTATTGATATATAATTTTGGCTCTACCATCAAAAATAAAAAATGCCACCAAAATTAGGTTAATTTCGAGCTTGTTGAAATTCACCCTGAAACGTTGTTTGGTCAAATGATCATTTGTCAAACGTTTTTTGGTCAAACATTAGTGAACCGTTTTTTTCATGCGCTGCCGTATATATAGCCTGTCGCAAATAGCCTCGATTTCCTGAATTTGTCATTAATTATTAATTAATGCTATCATTCTTCTTTAAATCTTGAAAGCGGTCAGTCAGTATAGCATTCTCAATTTAGTTGAATGTGGCAGATGAGGCGGAATACGACTTCATCATCGTGGGCTCGGGCACGGCGGGCTGCGTGCTCGCCAACCGGCTGTCGGAGGTGGCCGCATGGCGCGTGCTGCTCCTCGAGGCCGGCGGCGACCCGCCGCTCGAGTCCCAGGTGCTTTACCACAACTGTAATAACAGGTAAATCGTTTTAGTAAGCCCGCGTTCACATTATCATGTTTTAGCTTCCAGGTCTGTACTACTACATAATGGGGTCTAAATTAGACTGGAATTACCAAACCATAAATGATGGGTACACGAGCCAAGCCCACATAGACAAAAACATAAAGCTGACGCGCGGCAAGATGCTCGGCGGCTCCAGCAGCGCCAACCTGATGCTGCACGTGCGTGGTAACCCCGAGGACTACAACGGCTGGGCAGTCAACAATCCCGGCTGGGACTGGGAAACCGCACTCAAATACTTCATCAAGAGCGAAAACATGAAAGACGAGGAAATAATGAACTCTACATTTGCGAAATTTCACGGAACCAGCGGCCCCATGGGTGTCACGAGAAAATCAGACCCAGAAAGAAATCAGAAATATTTTGAAGCATTTGAGGAGCTGGGATACGAGGTCCTGCTGGACGCGAACAGCGACCGGCAGATGGTGTTCTCGGAGGGACAGTACATCGTCGCAGACGGCCTGCGCCAGAGCACCGCCGTCGCCTTCCTGGCGCCGGTTGCGCACCGCTGCAACCTGCACGTCCTTAAACACAGCCTCGTTACCAGAGTCCTCATGGAGGGCACGACCGCTGTCGGTGTCGAGATATTGACACAAGACGGCAAAACAAAGACAATCAAAGCTTGCAAAGAAGTTATTCTATCGGCGGGAGCGATTAACAGTCCACAAATTCTTATGCTCTCAGGGATCGGTCCGAGGGAGCATCTCGAGCAGTTTGACATAAACGTGATAGCGGATCTTCCCGTGGGAGAGAACCTGCACGACCATATTACGGCTCCGGTGTACTTCACGGCGGAACGCAGCGAAGTCGAGGAGGCACCACTGGACCTGCAGTCGGTAGGCGCTACCATCACGGGATACGTGGCTCTCGACAAGTCGCAAGCACTGCCCGACTACCAAGTATCGGCCTATCCTACTGATGCTGGTAAAGACGCGCTTTTTTATTGCGGCAGCGTCTACCAGCTAGAAGAAGCTGTTTGCGACGCGCTAGATAACGCATTGGAAGGCTTTAAGAGTCTGTTCACTGAAATCAACCTTATCCAGCCCGTGTCACGCGGGCACGTGCGTCTACGCAGCGCCGTACCGACAGAGGCACCGGAGATTTATTTAGGATATTATAACAACGACATCGATTTAGAAATCCACGCGAGAAGTATCCAGGATTACTTGCGCGTACTGAACACGACGAATTTGAGAAACATAGGAGCTAAGGTGGTGGACTTGAAGCTGGCCGGTTGTGACGGCCTCGAGTTCGGTAGCCATGAATACTGGCGCTGCTACGCGCGCGAGATCGCGTGCACGGTGTGGCACCCGGTGGGTACGACGGCGATGGGGTCCGTCCTGGACGCGCGGCTGCGCGTGCGCCACACGGCGCGCCTGCGCGTGGCGGACGCGGGCGCCATGCCGCGCATCCCCAGCGGCAACACCAACGCGCCCGTCGCCATGCTGGCGGAGCACGCCGCCGACATCATCAAGCGGGACCACGGAGTGCCCATAGATGATTGCGCTCTTTAATAGTATTTTATACAATCGTTGCACAATCAAGGTTCTTAAAGTCGAGTACTTACCGCGTTTAGGTCTCCAGGCTTGCCGAGTGGCCTAAGTAGGTAAGGTACGAGATTTTAAGACCTAATTGTGTAACTATTGCATACAATACTTTTTATACGAGCTAAACACAGAAAAACATGTTTTACTTTAATCTTCATTCCCCACTATGAATTTTTATTTTTGATGTAACCTTTTTCTTTCAACTAAAACTGATCTACTTATTAAAAAAAAACATGATCGCGATGGTCATGGTGGGTGCCTCGTGATCGGTTACATTTTTTGACAAGTAATTTCAATCAAACAGTAAACAGTAGCGTGCTTTTTTTAAAATCAAATATGCTGATGTTCTCATTTTGAAATTATTGGAGTTGAGTAGAGATGTCTTTTGAATACTATAAAGTTTATAAAGTAAAGAATACCATAAAAAAGAAGTACCATAGAGAATAGAAATTTTGGTACAGGATTAAAATTGCGTTATTGTGATTTTGTCTCTTAAATTATAATTGACAAATTAAAGTACCTACGCGAGTATAAAAACCTGTTTTTGGTAAGAGTAGGAATAAAAAATTAAATATGGAACTTTATTATACAACTGTTGCATTTTGCCATAAACTGCGCCTTTTATTCAGTTCTACATATTGACTCTATTTGTGTTCGCTGTGCGCATAAAACCTGGTGACTCAGCGGCGATGTTGTTTTTGCGCTGCACGCCGGTCGGCGGCCAAACAAACCCGGTCAGCACGCGGGAATTCCTCTGTGTCTATATGCGAGCGTTTCGCTGTGTAGCTCCAAACAAAACAGCTCTGTGCTCTTTTAGAAAAACCGGCCAAGTGCGTGTCGGACTCACGCACAAAGGGTTCCGTACCATTGATTTATGAAATTAAAGGCCTTTTGTTTATTTTTATATTTGAGTTGATTTAATGAAACGGTTTGCGATTTATATTATATAAAAAAAAAAACTACTTACTAGATCTCGTTCAAAATAATTATCGTTGGTAGTTTTTATAGTAATGTACATCATATGTTTTTTTAGATTTTTCATTTTCTTATTTTAGAAGTTAGAGGGGGGGGGGGACCAACTTTTTTCCACTTTGGAAGCGTCTGTCACGCAAACTATTCGGTTTAGAATTAAAATATTTTAGAAACCTCGATATCATTTATGAAGACCTATCCCACACGTATGTGTTAGATGAAATTTTTTTATTTATAATATTTATAATATTTATTGTTATTTTTTTTATTTTTGCATCAAAATCTTAATGCGGTTTACAGAATACATCTACCTACCAAGTTTCAACAGTATAGCTCTTATAGTTTGGGAAAAAAATGGCTGTGACATACGGACGGCCAGACGGATAGACAGACGGAAAGACGGACAGACCGACATGACGAATCTATAAGGGTTCCGTTTTTTGCCATTTGGCTACGGAACCCTAAAAAGGAAAATACCAAGTAGCTATTTCCTGGTAGGTGCACCGCAAAAACAAAGTGCCGCTGAGGGTTCAAATAGTTGTAATTCACTGCGATGCATCACTCTCCGACTAGTAACAAATCAGGTTTTTTTTTAATTTTTACTTTTACCGCTGTGAAAAAAAAAAAGTGTGTGTGTCAGCTCCGACGCACGACTGGAGTTTACTCTTCAGGCCAGGCGCGCACCACTTTTTTGTCGCAGAAATAAGCGTTCTTATGGGTTTATGAAAATCGTGGTGCGCGCACTCTCATATAAACCCATATCTTGCATTTATGCGACAAAATTATCGTGCGACTAAAATCTTGGTGCGCGCCTGGCCTTAAGAACGTTTATAAAATATATACTCAATACGTTTATTGCACATAATGATTATACAGGTGAAAGTAAATAGTTTAAGTATCACATTATGTACCCTGTTGGGCGCTGCAAACAAGAACGAAAAGGTAGGCACACTTTTTGTGCAACCTGAATTCGAGCGCTGCGAGGAATTCGTTTGACCACTGGAATTGAATGTTTAAGCTCACTGTTTTTTTCAGAAAAAGGCCTGATCTGACTTGGTTGTGAATTGTTTGCCTCGTGGCGACGTAATTGCGCCAGCACGAATGCCATGGGTTCTACTGATGTGTATATTAAGTCCTTTCTGACCTTTAAAGAAACGAATCTGGGAGCAATGTGGGCACTGTACGGAATTCTCCAGCGACAGCGACACAGACCTAGAAGCGACATTCTGAGAGGAGCCCGTGCTATTAGGATTCATCAAGTAAACTATTAAAAAACGCAATAGATAAAAACTTACGGCTACGATAACAAATAAAGTATTTAAAAAAACCGCTCCAAGTTTCGGCATACAAATTGCCCCATAAAGTTCCTGGGGGAAGCGGTGGTTTATAATTGCACATATAACTAGATAGTACTCATGCACTGATAGCAATCACACTCGTAACATGATAGAGATTCACGCAAAATATTAGCAAAAACTTGAAAACAAAAACACATTTCTCAGCTGTTGTAGATTGACAACTGTCAGTCAAGCTGCCCGATGCGCACTTGCGCAGCAACGCGCCGCCGTGTAGGCCGCCGGCCGCCGCCGCAGTCTCCGCGGAGAAATTATGAATATGTTTCTTGTCTATGTTATTTGTTAAGCCTCTTGTGGTAATTTAAAATAAATAAATGGCAGAGAACAATTAATATTAATTTTATCTAACGGGAGCCATGTTTTCCCGTTGCTAAGTACATTTAAAATACATTTCATGAAATAAACATCTCGGTGAAGGTCATTTTATATAGGGATCTTAGTCTATAACGCTTAACGTAACGCATAACCTGCTAAATTAAGAAGTCGTATTTTTACCCCGATCGTATACTGAGATACGACTTTTTAAATTAGCACGGCAGATACGTTCGATTTTATACCCCATAATTTTCATACCCCGGGCTTATATATGAAAATCGATTCTTAAGGAGTAAACTCCAAAAAAACAAGAAAGACAGGATGCCAGGCAACAACTGGTGGTAGAAGTCTCCAAAACTCCCAATGACTTACATAAGTAGTAGGTAGTTCCTATTTCACTTAGCTAAAACAAAAATGGCTGCGTGCTGTGCATTCGGTGAGCTGATATTGTTTTTACGTAAGTATTTCATTTAGGATAATCAAAAGTGGAATAGGTGAATAGCATACAAAGGTTGCTTCATATCTAACGGCCCAGGTCTGTGACGCAAACAGGGACGTCTAAAGTACATTTAAGTATGTAAAGTGACCCGTCTTGCGGGGCGATGATTAAGAAAAATAAAAAAGACCAATTTTGAAAATTTTAGCTTGTGATATATCAACATTGACGTAATAATTACATGGACACACAATCAGACGGAAAAAATGGCACCCTCCCAACTAATGCAAAATCACAAATCGCATTACTTGGGCGATCAGTCTCGTTTAGACCATGACACGTGACGGGTCTCAAAAGTGACTTAATTTTCAGTGAAAAATTTATCTGCTTTGCCCGAAGGTTGACTGGTAGAGAATGCCTCATGGCATTAAGTCCGCCTTTTGTACGATACGTTTTCTTTTGTGCAATAAAGATTAAATAAATAAATAAATAAATAAATAAAAAATACAGAAATAACAACTATAAAATAAAGGAACAGGACGGAATATTCTTTTTTACTTAAGTTCTATTGATTAATTAACGAATCCTATGTAAAATCATTGCAATTTTTGTATTTGAATTATTAACTTTGTCCCTACAAAATGCACCTCATCACAGAACAAAAATCGAAGGAGTCGCTATAGTTTTATATTTTATTAATAAATTAAGGAGTGCAATAAATAATTATCCCATTTTTTTTATTCAAGATTCCCATTCTCAACAACGTAAAAATGGAGATCACATTTTGCAAGAGACAAACGCGAAGAATAATTGAAGCCAAATAATTCGTCTCTCGTGTGTTCGGAATAATCATGTTTTTTTTATGTTAATCAACAGAAGCGTAAAATGGTGACATTCATAAATTAAAAAAAAATAACTCTGTTGTTATTCTTTTATTTTGTCACAGAGTCAAGACACTCAGTCAGTTTAAACCTTTGAACGCCAAGAACACATAAAGGCGACGGCGACGTGTGCTGCCGTGCATACCACGCCACCGACAAATAAGATCAAACTTTAAAGGGTTAATAATGTCAATATTTTGCACTTGTCTTCCTCTCATTTCACATACTGGAACAAGGAGAAATAATGTCATTATTAGTGATCCCTTCTATCGGAAACTTTTTATGCAGTTGTTAAATAAAAACGTAACTAAATTTGTTATTAACAATTTACAATAAAAACGTAACTTAATTAGTTATTAACAATTTACGAGTTTATTTAGTTCAAACAAAAAATATATTTTAATACTTAAATAAAATAATAGTGAAAATATTTTTAGTAGGTATGTGAAAATATTAAAATCTGATCCATTCGTGCCATGTTCCAAGTTTGACAAGAGACTTCAGTCAGAATACGCTAAAAAAGTTAATTTACACGTAAAATATTTGTGGTAATAAGTAATTAAGTCAATTTGACACTTAAACGTTTAAACAAAGAGTTCTTTTGTACGAAGTCAATATGTTGCTGCAAATTATAAATAAGCGTTATTGGCATCTACTCGAACATGACAACGGTGCCATTTTATTTGACACTTTTGTTCGGGTCTGTGGCTCTATAATAAATAATACCTCAATGTATATCAATGTAATTTAAATCTAATGAAAGGGCTCAATGTGAAGATCAAAAACGCATTTTTTTACAAATTAGCGTCATAACAGCTCTACCTCAGCGCACATACGTTGGGGTTAGTTTATCAACTGCAAATGAGTTTGTAATAACTAAATACATATGTACAGTTTTCGGACGTGCTTATTTAGTAGTGTTACATGATAATACTTCTTGCCAAATTTCATGATTCTAGATCAACGGGAAATACCCTACAGGTTTTGATTCCCTTGCCAGCGTCAATAAACGCAGCATAAACGTTTGTATCTTTGATTGTGTTGTTTTTGACATTTTTCATGGCTCCTAGGGGTAGCAGGCTTAAAAAAATTATATTAATTTCAACAGACGTACAACAAAGTGATCCTATAAGGGTTCCGTTTATGCCGATTGTGGTACGAAACCCTAAAACATACCAGACTCTTAAAAGACACTCTACGGGTATGGAATAAATACCAATGTAATAGGATAATCTTAGTCTAATTTTGACGTAGTAGGAATACCAAGTCGGGCTGTTTGTCATTATCCCGGGAAATAGAGATTTTTTGTAGGCCCTATGAATTCTTAAGTTGCGTAGATAATGCTCATAACGGTTCAAAACATGATTAAATTATAATGTAAATATCTAAAGTTCAATGAAGGCATACGCCTAAAAAAGTGGCACTACTGTAATTAATCTTCACTATACTCAGTTACAAATAAACTAAAACTAAACGTTGTAAAACTGCTTCGTATGCTAGCTCATGTGGAAACGCGTAAGTGGCTTTTGTTGCTCGCTAGTCGTTAAAACTCTGCGCGTTTGCATGCACTCGGTGCAATGCTAAATAAAAATATCACACCAATTTTCCCTTCGCCACGCGGAGAGTGCCCGACGTACAGGTATATTTAGTTAAAAAAAATATAGGTAAGTACCTAATGCCTTTCTTTATGTAGTAACAATGTGTCCATAGACAATTCAGCGTTCCGTTGATCAATGCATGCTTGTGCACCAAGGTGCAAACCGTACCTAACCTTTGGCTATTTAAAACGTGTACGTACAAAAGGGTAGAAAAAGTAGACTTGCAATTACTGCATAGAATTTTTATATGTAACTACACTGAAACTGCTAACGGTTATATGTAATGTAACGAAGATTCATCACAAATGAAATAATTTTAAAACAACTCGATTATTCCTCCCTCCCCATTCCGATCCGTCTACTTAATGTAAAGTAACAACAGCTACGGAGCCATCAGTGCCAAATTACAAACTAGACGAACCTGTATCTTGAGGGTTGCAATCTTTACATTAGGTATTGATAGAGTAAAAGATACCACCACCTTAAGAGCCAAAAACATATCCACACCGGTGCAGGCGTGGCACGATGTCGCTTCGGCCCGTTGTTCCGTATCACGACGACGTGTCGTGCATCTTTACGTAGCACGACGTAGATTTCCATATCAAGACAACGCAAAATCCAGGACAGTACGGTAAATTTGGGTCAATTTAATTATAGTCATTGCGTCCAGCTGTGTCCGGCCGTGCAAGCCGCGAGTAACCGTGATCGGTTTTGTAGTCTCGCATACCCTTTGTTCGCAACGGAGGAAATAAGTGTTAGCGGCAGAGCCGACAAAAGCTTTTCAGAACAGTACCTATTTAGAATGCAGAATTCAGCAGCCGGCAGGTCGCCGCCCGCCGGTTTATTATAAGCCCGCTGTTAGGTGGTAATACCTGTACCCACAGTGTACATTGCTCGTAGCTCGCAATACGTAAATATCAGCCGACTCGCATCATTGTTCTTGCATGCTATTTGAAATATTGTATAACACCTGACCTAACTGTTAGGATATTTTACTTAGTGTTTAGCTAAGTCAAGAACTCCATTGTGTATGTGTACATTTTTGTTTGGATTCCTACCGGTCTGTATTTTGTGATAGAAGCAAGCTGCTTTATGCACTGATAGTAGGTACCCAGAAGTCAAAAGATGTAAATATAATCCGCAGCAGCGCAAATCCTTCAGGAATAGATATGACGTCACTTCTACCGGCAGCCAGATGTCGATGGTGCTGCTGGTTCTCTGTGGCCCTCGGCTGAACGTTACCGCACCGCCGATTCTTTGTCGCAATAACAAGTAAGCGCATTACGCACACAGAGACAGCAGTAGGGTGGTATGTAGTTATGTGAATAGTAAGTTTTACCTTGTTTTAGGTACATTTTTGCAGGAAGTTCCTAGCCGTACCTAGACTTGCAGGCTAGATAAATAAATAAATATCGGACAACCTCACACAAATCAATCTAGTCCCACAGTAAGCTCTAGTAGGCTTATTGTGCTATGGACACTAGACGACGATAAACATACTTATATAGATAAATACATACTTAAATACAAATACCATCCATGACCCAGGCACAAATATTCGAGCTCATCACACAAATATTTGCCCTTGCCGGGATTCGAACCCAAGACCGCCGGCTCAGTAGGCAGTTGCTTATCCACCGCGCCAACCGCGTCGTCAAAGATAAAGCCAAGCCTTATAAAATTAAATAAACTTTTGATTAGACTTTCATGAAAGGAATAGTGTTGAGGTTTTATATAAGTTTTTATATTGTCTATGTTTATGTGTCTATTTTTTGAAGTACCATTGTTTTAGTTAGTTGTCAATATATTCTTGTGTCTAGCTGCTGTGTTTTTGTCCTCGCTCATAGTAGTTATCGAAGATTCCCGTACATTTGGTCCTTCTCACGGTTTAGATGAACACGCGATTAAAAACAAAGCAGCGGATGCTGAAAACCGGCGCGAGCGAGGTTCGCTCGGAGTCAGGTTTGCCCGTCGCGGGTGGGCTCGGTAAGTCCACAGAACAGGACACTGCTGTTACCGATGCCTCTGTTACACCCGCGCCCCGCAATCCTGGCCCCGGGACGCCTCGCGAGTGCTTGACAACGGGTGCGGAACACGTTAATATTTCGCCAAGTTCGAGGTCTCGCTTGTCGGGGTCTTCGCGGTCGTCGGCCACAATAAGGGCACGTAGACTGACCGCGGAGGCACAGTTGGCCCGCCGCAGCATCGAGCGCGAACAGCAGTTGTTCGAACGCGAACAGCAACTGGAACGAGAACGTGTCGAACGCGAACTACAACTCGATCGAGAACGTGCCGAACGCAAACAACAACTCGAACGAGAACGTGCCGAACGTGAGCAAAAACTCGCACACATCGCACGCGAGCAGGAGCTCACCCGAAAACGTTTAGAACACGAACGTAAGCTTATTCAACAGGTGAGGCAAATTGAAGAGCTTGAACTGGAAGCCACATTGGCGGCGCAGGAGGCCGACGACGCTTCCGCACGCTCGGTCAGTAAATATTCTCGTACTGCATCTTGGGTTCACGACGTGAACCATTGTAGTCATCCTACCGATAAAAACGCGGACCTTTCTATACCTTTGTTGCCGCGAGAGGACGCTACTGCTATGGTTCCTGAACCCGCGAGAAATTTAGTCTTTGCCCGTAGTACTACCGAACGAAATATCGTAAACGATTCGAGCGTACCATATTTCTCGCGAGAGAATAACACTCGTTACGATATTCCGGCAAACACAACAACTCATACTCAATTTCAGTACAATACTGAACGTTTCTCATTACCGAATCAACCAGAAATTCATGAAATTCGGCCCAATGTTTATAAAAAACCCGTGACATTTGAAATTCCAATAAATGACAAGTCGCAACAGTTATTTCAACCATCGATGTCAAAAAATGCGATGTCATTTACACGGCCGTCAGTTGACCCAAATTACAATAAAGATTTATTAATGTCAAAACAAGCGGAACCGAATTTATATTCGCACAGATGTTCGCATAAGCTTGAACTTTCTCCGTTTAGCGGTAAAACTACCGAGTTTTTAATGTTTAAACATACTTACCGCAACACTCAACATTTGTTTACACCCGCAGAAAATCTCGTGCGCTTGACTACCGCGCTGCGCGGCCAAGCCCTGGAGAGCGTGTCGTACTGTCGTCATTGCTGTACACGGCCGAACGTCCCGAGGAAGTGCTCGACATGCTGGAGCAGACGTTCGCGCTCCCCGAGATGATCGTGCTGCATGAAATCAACCTCGTGCGGAGTCTTCCCAAGCTAAGCTTTGACCAAAGAGAGTTGAACCATTTTGCGTGTAGACTACGTAACTGTATAGCAGTCATCAACAATTTAGATCAGAAAGAACACATTTATTCAGTAGAACTATTTCACTCTGTGTTGAGTAAAATGACGCCTATTTTGTACAGTCAGTGGAAAGATTTTGCGTATCGTAGTGATCAGTCTATACCAAAAATACAATTATTGTCTGCGTTCCTCGACGTGGAGGCTGTGAAGCACAATAGGTTTGGTTTAGTTCCTGATTACGCTAAGCGTCCTGGTGCTTTTACGTCAGACTACAACAAACGACCCGGTACAGTCGGCAACAATTTTACACCCAATTTTACACGTCGTGAAAATGTTCACGTCACATCGACACGCGGTTGTAATGCTGATTTATGTCGTTACTGTAATAACAAACACAAACTAACTGATTGCAAAGAATTTAAGGCTCTGACATTAGATGATAGATGGCGCTGGTTGCGCGATGCTAAAGTTTGTTATAAGTGTTTGAAATCGAAAAACCATCGTTGGAAGACTTGTAGGATTGGTCGCTGTGGTATCGACGGATGTGAGCGCTTCCATAACCCGCTGCTGCATCCGCCGTCGACGCCGCAAACGTCCTGCACTGCTGATCAGTCTTCGACTCCTTTTTACAACGTCGTAAGCGAACACAACGACACTGATAAAACTGTGATAATATCTAACATTACTGAATCACACACAAGTGGCAATATGTCACCCACACCGACACGTGTATACTTGAAGGTAGTTCCAGTTGAAGTGAGCGGTCCTTGCGGAAAATATGACACTTTTGCGTTACTTGATGACGGATCCTCTGCGACCTTGATCGACTCGGAGGTGGCACGTCAAATAGGAGCATCAGGCCCCATGGAGTCAATCAAAGTTGACGGAGTCGCCGGAATGTCATCGCACAAACCGATTCAACATGTGAGTTTTTCCATTAAAGGTAAACATTGTTCCGAGACATTTTTGGTAAATAATGCTAAGGCTATGGACTCACTCTCGTTGTTTACACAAACTGTCACTCGAAATGACTTGTCTAAATATTCGCATCTAACTGATTTAATCGATGAACTTACATTTACTGATGCAACGCCTAAGATTTTGCTCGGTGCTGAGCACTGGTATTTGACAGTTAGCCGCGAGGTACGTGAAGGTTCCAGAAGTCAGCCAATAGGTACACGCACCGCCTTAGGTTGGGCTGTCCACGGAAGGACCAGCAGCTGGACAAAACCTGTGCATTTCATAAACCACGTTTCTGTTGACGACGGTGGCGATCCCGCCATGAACGAACTTGTCAAAAATTATTTTAGCCTTGATTCTATAGGTATATCTAAGCCTGAAACTACCGTTTCCAATGAAGATAAATACGCTTTAGGCATTTTAGACACTACAGCCAGGCGTCTGCCGTCAGGTAGGTTTGAAGTCGGCCTTTTGTGGCGCAAGGATACGTCAAACATACCTGACAGCTATCCTCACGCTTTATCGAGATTTCTGGGCCTAGAAAGGCGCATGACTCGCGACCCAGACTTCAAAAAAGGTTATTGCGATTTTATAAACAACATGATAGGAAAAGGTTACGCTGAGGAGTGCCCTAGCGACACCTACCGAGACACTATAAATTTAAACGATATACAGAAAACTTCTCGTTGGTATTTACCACATTTTCCTGTTGTACATCCACAAAAGAAAAAACTTCGTGTAGTACACGATGCAGCTGCGAAGACTTCGGGTGTCAGCTTAAACTCGCTTCTGTTGCCCGGACCTGATCTTTTGCAACCATTGCTGCATATTTTATTCCGTTTTCGTGAAGGTTACATTGCTATGACAGCTGACGTGAAGGAAATGTTTCCTCAAATCAGGATAAGGGAGGTGGACCGCGATGCTTTACGGTTCATTTGGAGAGAGACTCCCAGCTGTGATTTGACGGAATACAGGATGACTTCTGTAATTTTTGGCGCCGCCTGTAGTCCGTGCATAGCTTTATATATCAAGAATCGGAACGCTCAAGAATTACAGAAGTCATACCCCGCGGCATCCAAAGTTGTCATCCATGACCATTATAAGGACGATTTCCTGGGTAGTTTGGATGACGCACAAGAAGCCTCACAACTCGCAGCTGATATAGTGACAGTGCACAAAGCTGCAGGAATGGAAGTGCGAGGTTGGGTATCCAACGTACCATCCGCACTTACCGATGTTCCTGAAGATTTGCGCGCTCCTCCACCCGATAATATTCACGTAGGGCCTGAAACCTTTATCAGGACTTTACGACTTATTTGGCATCCTCAAAGTGACACGTTTAGTTTCCGCAATGGTTCCCCAATTTCTGAAAACCAGAAACTAACTAAACGTAAGGTATTGTCGTATTTAATGTGTGTTTACGATCCTCTTGGCCTCCTAACTCCGCTGGTAATTCAAGGTCGGATTTTATTCCAGCAAACATGGAGAACTGGTATTGATTGGGATACCGAGCTGCACCCAGATGCAATTCAAAAATGGTTGACTTGGTCTCGACAACTGGCTATGATATCAAACCTCAAAATTCCTCGCTGGTACAGGTGCGGATTCCAGGGTGAGGGCATTAGTGATAGGCAGCTTCACGTTTTTGCAGACGCAAGTGAAGAAGCATACTCGTGTGTTGCATACTGGCGTTTCACATTTTCGAACGGGCCTGTGAAGTTGTCTCTCATTGGTGGAAAAGCACGCCTCAGCCCATTGAAACCCGCTTCTATACCACGTTTAGAGCTCCAAGCGGCCCTTATTGCTGCTCGATTTGCCAATACTTTGTGTACCGGACATGATATCCAACCGAATTCAATTCACTTTTGGTCAGACTCAACTACAGTTCTGAGTTGGATTCGGAGCGATGCGCGAACATTTAAGCCATTTGTAGCGAATCGCGTTGGAGAAATCACGGAAATATCAAACGTCAATGACTGGAAATACGTCCCAGGTGGCTTGAATGTCGCAGACGATGCGACAAGATTGAAAGATTCTGACATTGACTTGACGCGGTGGCTCTCTGGACCAGATTTTTTATTACTGCCATCTTGTGATTGGCCTAAAGAACCATTGCGCTCGTCTGAAACTACATCTACCTTGGAAGAACTAAAACCCTCCAAGGAGTCCAAGGTACATGTAGGTTTAACTATTCTGCATAAACCTTTATCGGTTGTGCCCGACCCCTCACGCTTTAGGGAGTGGCTACGTCTGATTCACGCGACCGCGCGCGTCTTCCAGTGCGCTCACAAGTTTCGGTCTCTTTTGGCACATAACACTCCAAATTCCAAAAATACTACTAACGCTTGTTCCAACCAGCTCTTACCACTGTCCGCTGAAGAGGTCCGAAAGGCTGAAGTGGCCATTTTGCAAAGAGCACAGACTGACAGCTTTGGTGAAGAGATCGCATTACTCCACGACGCCAAGCCTTTGCCCAGGTCTAGCAAACTGCACCCGCTCTGCCCGATATTCGACAAGGATGGCCTGCTCAGATTGGTCAGCCGTATAAAGCACATGAAGAACGTTGATTACGCCACCACGTCCCCTATCATCTTGGATGGCCGTCATCCTGCTGTACGTCTTCTTATACGTCACTACCACGTGAGAGCTGCACATGCGTTTAACGAATTGGTGATTAACGAACTTAAACAGCATTACTGGATTTTTCGATGCCGTAGTGAAGTACGCATGATTGCAAGAAGATGCTCCTATTGTATTAAACGAAAAGCATCACCTCAAATCCCACCTACTGGTGACTTGCCGGACGTGCGCCTTGATCACCATACACGCCCTTTTACGAACACTGGCCTAGATTATTTTGGCCCCGTCGAAGTGTCAGTCGGCCGCCGGAGAGAAAAGCGATGGATTGCTCTTTTCACTTGCATGACGACGCGAGCAGTACACCTTGAGATCGTCACTAGTCTCTCAGCGGATTCTGCCATAATGAGTATACGTCGTTTTGTTGCACGTCGCGGACTGCCGCTTAAGATTCTGTCCGACCATGGCACGTCGTTTGTTGGAGCTAACCGCCATTTATGTGAGTTTCATAACAGCGCGGTACAAGAATATGCTGCGAGCAAGAAAATTGAATGGTGCTTTATACCACCTGCGTCACCGTTCATGGGAGGTTGTTGGGAACGGCTCGTGAAGACGGTAAAGACTGCCCTTCAAGCGACTTTAAAGGAAAGAGCACCTAGAGAAGAGCTGCTTCACACCCTGCTGCTAGAGGCAGAGGCCCTAGTGAACTCGAGGCCCCTGACGTACATCACTGAAAATCAGGAGTGCCAGGCTCTTACACCATTCCATTTTCTAATTGGAGCTTCCTCGAATCAACAGTTATTATTATTATATTTTTTTGCTTGGGCCTTTTGTGTGCCGCATCGACCAAAATTGATCTATTGTGGCAGCCCTGTCTTAAAGCTCACTGCTGAGGCCCGTTGAGTCCAGGAATTCCCAGATTCTTTGGGCCGTGAGTTGTTGTATCTCCTCTGGGGGCACAAAGTGTTGCCCTAAGTGGATACTTCTTTTGTGCATAAGTGGTCCACAGGAGCAGAGGATATGCATAGCTGTCTCCTCTGACTCTTGGCAGAACCTGCACGTTGCGTCCTGTTCCATACCCATTAGGGACAGGTGTTTTTTCAGCTTGCAGTGACCGGTCAGAGTTCTAGTCACCGCACAGACTTTTGACCTTTTGAGCTGTAGTAACTCTTTAGATAACCTCTGAACAAAGCCTTTTATAAGGGTTTTCGAGTGATTTTGTCCTTTCACAGCCACCCACATCTCGATCGCCTTAGATTTGTGTAAATCGTTGAGCAGAGAATAAGCCTGGCGTTTTGTGATTCCACAGAACGGTTCTGGGCCGACAAGGGGCTTGTCCGCGCCATCTCTTGCGAGTTTATCTGCTCTTTCATTTCCGTCAATATCGGAGTGACCTGGTACCCATCTAAGAGTGACTTTGTTGGTTTCGCCTAGGGCATTTAAATTGTTTTTGCATAGTTGGACTAGTTTAGATTTAACCTCTAGTGATTCCAGTGCCAACAGGGCAGCTTGGCTGTCCGAGTTGATGTATATGTGGCAGTGTCTTATGTTCTTGTCAAGGTTTATCTCTGCACATTTGTTTATGGCAAAGATCTCCGCTTGGAAGATTGAGGCCTCTGTGCCCATGCTGACGCTTGCATTGAGCTTTGGTCTCTGTCCATAGACCCCACATCCTACATCTTTTCCTTTTTTGGAACCATCCGTATACCAGATGTGGCAGCCCTCTTTGAGAGACATTTGGTCGTTTAGCCATTCGTCTCTTGAGGGTAGTTCCACTGAGTAGTATTGCGTAAAGATACATTCAGTGAGCATGTCGTCCGAGGGCATGCACAGTAGTTTGTTTTCGAACACTGAAGCCTTTAGTTTGTTCAGTGCTTGTGAGCGCCATTTCGTCTTGGACAGTGTGCAGAGCCTGTAGATGCACTGCTCGGCCTCTTTCTGCACCTGTAGGTGCAGAGGTGTTAGGTCGAGCAGTGCGTCCAGGGCCGCACCCGGCGTCGAAGACAGGGCTCCTGTTGCAATAATGCAGGCAGTGCGTTGTAGGCTGCTTAGTTTTAGGATCGCTGTCTTTTGGTTGGCCTTATTGCACCAGACAGCGGAGGCATAGGTTATTATAGGCCTCACGACTGCTGTGTATAGCCACATAGCAATGTTGGGTCTTACGCCCCATCTTGCTCCTGCCATTCGACAGCATGTCCACAGTGCCATTTTCGCTTTTTGGATTATATTGTTCAAATGCGTGTTCCAAGTTAGCCTTTGGTCAAAGGTGACCCCTAGATACTTGGCTTCATTTGTAAATGGTATAGTTTGTCCGTTTAGCTTTAAAGTGTTGAGCTTGTCGAGTTTCCTTTTATTTGTGAAGGGCACTATAATGGTTTTGTTTGCATTGATAGACAATTCGTTTTCTCTGCACCATGTACAGATAGTGTTGAGAGCTCCTTGCATGATGTTCGAGATTGTGTTAAGGCAGGGTCCTTTGATTATGACTACGATATCGTCGGCATATCCTTGTTCGTCATAATCCCTGGCCGCCATTCGAACAAGGAGTTGGTCCACCGCTAGAGTCCACAGAAGTGGTGATAAGACCCCTCCCTGTGGACATCCTCTTTTGGTGTGAAATTCATGCGTGGTGGCATTTAGGGTTAGTATTACTGTTCTGTTCGAGAGCATACTCCGAACCCATCTTTTTGTGGTGCCGTCCACACCTTTTGATTCCATACATTTGAATCAACAGTTACCAGTTCACTTGGATGACGGAGTATTCTCACTGAGGAAAGAATGGCAGAAAGTTCTCCGGCTTTCAGAGCATTTCTGGAGCAGATGGTTAAAAGAGTATCTGCCTAGTCTCAAACCTAAGAAGCGTCGGGTTCCGTGAAGACGTATGAAAGCTTAAAGGTAGACGACATGGTGCTAGTGGTTGATCCAGACATGCCAAGAGGAGTTTGGCCAATGGGCAGGATACTGGCAGTGCATCCGGGCAGAGACGGAATTGTCCGAGTGGCTGATGTTGCTACCAAAGGCGGCATACTGAGGAGACCCACCAGGAAGCTGGCTGTGCTCCAGCAAGAAGCTGTGTAGCTACGCTACACGGGGGGGATGATGTTGAGGTTTTATATAAGTTTTTATATTGTCTATGTTTATGTGTCTATTTTTTGAAGTACCATTGTTTTAGTTAGTTGTCAATATATTCTTGTGTCTAGCTGCTGTGTTTTTGTCCTCGCTCATAGTAGTTATCGAAGATTCCCGTACAAATAGGTAATTTATTATTGTTAGGCAGATAGGATGCGCAGCGGGATATGCGATGGAGCACCACGAAAGATGATGGATTGGTAATGTCGTAAATAAAATCATTATACTTTGCTCAACCAATCATGCAGTTTAATTACACACAATTAAATGTACGCATGGCAGTGTCCTGAGACCGATAAGGTCGGATTAATTTACATACTATTACATGGTTAAAATATAATGAAATAATGAAATAATGAACTTTATTCTGCAAGTAGGCCACAAGGGCACTTTTACATGTCTGAGTCTACCGGCATTTCACAAGAGGAGACCACTGTTGAGAAGAAACGCCGAAAGAAACTCAACAGTCAGTCATTTTTTCAGAAAGCATAAGTACTTAACTATTACAATGATATGAACTTAACTATACGTAGTTCTACAAGAAAACATATTAAAAGTGTATTTTAAGACATAAGTGAGGAAAAGTGTAAGAATAAAATAGAAACTACAAGAAAGCCTGACGGTTTATCACAATGTATGTACGTTTGATATGCTTTCTTATTAGAACTGTGTCCCTTAAACTAGTTAGGTACAATCTAAGAAGGAGTCAGCTATGCGGTTTCTGGTTCAGGCCATGCATTTTTGTCTGTCAGATAGTCCTCTACTGTATAATATGCTTTTGACATTAGAGATTTTTTTAAATATTTTTGAGAGATGGAAAGGCTAATTTTAAAACATGATCAGGTAACTTGTTATAAAAATGAATACATTGGCCTAAAAATGATTTACTTACTTTACGAACACGAAACTTTCTGATAGCAATTTTATTTTTATTTCTAGTGTTAGAACTGTGGACATCGGATTTTTTTGTAAATGAATCTAGGTTTCTAATAACATACATAATACTCTCATAAATATATTGGGACGCTACAGTTAAGATGTTTATATCTTTGAAAATGTCTCTTAAGGAGTCACGAGAATTTAGGTTATATATAGAACGAATGGCTCTTTTTTGTAGCACAAATATAGTCTGAATGTCAGCTGCTTTGCCCCAAACCAGAATACCATATGACATGACACTATGAAAATAACTATGATAAACTAAGCGAGCTGTATCAACATTACTCAATTGTCTGATTTTCCTAACGGCGTACGCCGCTGAACTTAATTTACCTGCAAGCACTGCTATATGTGGACTCCATTGCAAATTACTGTCCAATGTTATACCTAAGAATAATGCCTTATTCACTATTTCTAAACATTCACCATTTAGTAATATAGTAGAATCTACCGCCGTAACATTCGGTAAAGCAAATCTAACACATTTAGTCTTCTTGGCATTTAATAGAAGATTATTAGTAGTAAACCAGTTAAGTACTTTCTCTAGTGTGCCATTAATTTCCGCATAGTCGGTTGATTTCCGGTGAACCTTGAAAATTAATGATGATGATGATTGTCAGCAAATAGTACTATATTACAAAGATTATCTACTATAGATGGTAAGTCATTTATATACACCAAAAATAGAAATGGACCTAAAATAGAGCCCTGTGGCACTCCTAGCTTAACTATAGCTCCATTGGACTGGGTTCCATTTACATCCACTGTTTGCATTCTATCACTGAGATATGAAGACATAAGGCTTAAAGCATTTGAAGACAGACCATAATGTTCTAATTTCAAAATGAGTGTTCCAGGATGAACGCAGTCGAATGCCTTAGAAAGGTCGCAGAAGATCCCAATTGCATCACAAGATTCCTCCCAGCTGTCATAAATGTGTTTAATAAGTACAGATGCTGCATCAGTCGTGGAACGTCCCCTTGTAAAACCGAACTGTTTACTAGAAAACTAAAATATAATTATTAAATTATTAGGCGACGTTCTATCGAGCCATAGCGAACAAAAAGACAAATACGGGAAGCGGATACAAGTAAGCTAATAATAATAATAATATTAAGCCATCAAAATGGAGTTTGGTGTTGACAAGTGTGCGATCATGTATGTACAGCGGGGGAAAGTCGTAAATTCCGCGAATTTACAACTTTCTGAGACAATGTCCCTCAGGTCTATCTCCGAAGCTGAAACCTACAAGTACCTTGGTATGTCACAGTCATTGGGTATTGCGGACGGAGACATTAGACAGGCGCTGAAGGAGCGTTTCTTTTGTCGTTTGACAAAAGTACTTAACAGTCTTTTGTCCGGTGGCAATAAGGCGCGCGCTTTCAACGCTTGGGTGATGCCTCTGCTCACTTACTCCTTTGGTATACTAAGGTGGACTCAGACTGAGCTGGACGCCCTGGATACGAGGGTTCGTCAGCTGCTCACTACACACCGCATGAGGCACCCACGCTCGTCAGTTATGAGACTGTACATCCCGCGTAAGTGTGGAGGCCGTGGCTTTTTAAATGACAAGGACCTTCATAACCGCGAGGTGTGCAGTCTTAGGGAGTATTTCCTAAACAACGAGTGTGGGATTCATCGCGATGTAGTAGCAGTTGACAAAGGCCTCACCTCTCTCTCCTTGGCAAACGAGAACTGGCGCGCAGGGCTGTATGGAAGAGCAAGGAGCTACACGGGCGGTTCTACAAGGCCCTTACGGGGCCCGATGTAGATCTGCTCGCGTCGGTGAACTGGCTACGCTTCGGGGATCTCTTCGGGGAAACCGAAGGTTTTGTCTGTGCAATTGCGGACGAAGTAATGATGACGAACAATTACCGGAGATATATCCTGAAGGACGGTACGGTCGACATTTGTCGGGCATGCCGCCGTCCCGGTGAGTCACTCAGGCATATAATCTCCGGTTGTTCTCATCTTGCTAACGGCAAGTACTTGCACAGACATAACCAAGTAGCCAGGATTATTCACCAGCAACTTGCTCTTCGATACGGTCTTGTGGGGTCTCAGGTGCCGTACTATAAGTACGCACCGATGCCAGTTCTTGAGAATGGTCGTGCCACGCTCTATTGGGATCGATCTATCATCACGGACAGGACTATTGTAGCCAATAAGCCTGATATCGTGTTGGTAGATCGATCCAAGCGCCAGGCAGTGCTCGTCGACATCACCATCCCCCATGACGAGAACCTTGTGAAGGCCGAGAAGGACAAACTCAGCAAGTACCTTGACTTGGCTCACGAGTTAACCGCCATGTGGGATGTTGATTCGACGATCATTGTCCCGATAGTCGTTTCAGCGAACGGTCTTATAGCGAAGAGTCTCGACAAACATCTTAAGAGACTCTCGCTAGATGGCTGGATCAAGGGTCAGATTCAGAAGGCGGTACTCCTGGACACGGCGCGCATCGTCAGGAGGTTCCTCTCTCTGTAGCCCTAACCACCGGTAGCCTGGGCCCCGCTCCGCTGCTGGCGGCACCCTAGGTTAGGTTTTTTTATAATGTATTTATATTTTGTAATTACTTTGTTGTATTTTACTTTTATATTTTATTGTAAAAAAACTTAACCTAAGAAATTAAATGAATATACGAAATAATAATAATAATAATAATAAATGTTTATTTCAGGCAAGTCAGTACACCCATATACAAATTAAAAATTAAAAGCAAAAGCAGATGTAAAAAGTAGAATAAAAATAATAATAAAATATAAACAGAATGCGAGTAATACAATTACTACTTCTTGTTCCCGTCCTGTTGCACAGATAGCCAGTACCTAAAAATAGGACTGTTCAGATCATTGTACACGGCCCTCAAGATGTTGTTCTTGGAGCGGCGTAGTCCCTCCCAAAAGGAGGCGATACGATTGCGCATCACGGCGAAGAAATCAGGGACCCCGGCCTCGGCGAACATAGTTGAGGCACTGCAGTACCTCGGTAGCCCCATCAGAATCCTGAATATGTTATTATACTGCACTCTGATGGCGCTAAACGCTTTCCTGCTGTGCCTCACCCACAATTGACAAGTGTAGAAAGAGAGGCAATAAGCGTTAAATAACGTATACTTGACTCCCTTGCTACACCTGGCAAATTCCCGGGCTATCATATTTCCACGCACGGCCAATGCCCTCCTTTCACGCTCTATATCTTTGTCGTCCCTCAAGTCCCCGGAAAGTATATGGCCAAGATATTTAAACTGCAGCACAACACGAACCCTCTCCCCATTAAGTTGCACTTCGGGCACATTGTCCGGACCTCTTCCTGCCTTGAACACCAGCAGTTCTGTTTTGGCTACATTATATTTCAGCCCATGTGAGTTAACATACTCTTCACAAACTAATAATAGCTTCCGCAAGCCCTTGATGGAGGGGCTAAGCAGCACCATGTCATCAGCATAACTGAGACTGTTTACACAGATATCTCCTATGTGACAACCTATTTCAGTGCTCGTTAACCTCCCCATCAAGTCGTTAATATACAGGTTGAAGAGGTCCGGAGATGTGAGACCCCCTTGGCGCACCCCGCATTCTAATAAATAACTATTAGATGTCGTGTCGCCCCATTTTACAAAGTTCGTTTGGTTTCCGTACCAGTGTTCAAAGACTCGTACTAGCTCCTCGGGTACACCTGAGCCACGCATCTTGTCCCAAAGAATGTCATAATTCACAAGGTCAAATGCGCGGCTCAGGTCAAGAAAGCATGCGTAGACCGACGTACCGTTACTCACGTAGTGATTAACAGCATGTTTTAAACTAATGATAGCTGAGTCAGTCGAGAGACCGGGACGGAAACCAAACTGCGCATCATCAATGCAAATTGCACTGAGCAGTTCTGGCTGCAGCAGCCGCTCAAATATCTTCCCAATGATCGTACAAGTCTCCAGTTTTATTTTTGACAATCGGGACGACAACCGTTTTAATCATATCTGGAGCGAACCGTATACAAAGATTGAACAGACTACACAGTTTATCGTAAATCTTATCTCCCGCACAAAGTATGTGCTCAATACTAAGATCGTCATGGCCTGGCGATTTACCATGTTTCATACTTTTCACCACTTTCGCGACTTCTTTAGGAGAGAAACGAATAATTCTTTGAGGTGGCGCCGCTAGATTCCGCTTTGATCCTAAGTCATTGAGCACGCACTGCGGTATAGATTGCGGAGACCTGAAACTTGTCCCTAAAGATACTGGCTATCTGCGTCGGTTGCTGGACACCATCCACGCTCACAGGTAATGTTTGCTTATAATTTAACTTCTTTACAAATTTTTTATTTTTCCTCGATGCCGCTAAAATATCTAATTTAATTTTTTCTTCGTTTTTTTGACACCAACGTAGTTTGTTCTTAAATTTTCTTCTACTTGCGCGCATGTTTTCGACTACTGGACCTGTGGACGGTTTACCAGCAACTAGCCAGCAGTTGAAGTGCATTCTAAATGCTATGGCTTTCCTTCACATGGAAATTCCACCCCGGAACAGTTCTCACCATTCTGTTATTTACCGGACGGGAACGCTTCGTTTTTTTAGCGCCTAATGTTAAAATCGTGACAATGTTTGTATATACATGATTAATAAAATTAAAATGGTCATTTAAAAAATTACAGGTACTTAGTGTATCACAGTCATTTGCGTCATTACATATATTACAATTTAAAATAGCGCTTACGTTAGGTAATGAGTCATCGCAAAAAGAGATGTATTCGCTAATTTGTCTATCATCTCGCACTCCCCAGCGCACTCCTTCACTCTTGACATTGCATTTAGTTGTGATACAGTGGTCTAACCATCGGTGCGCATTGTTTGCTTCGCTAAAGGAATCGTATGTGTTGCCTGTATAATAAATGCATATAGTAAATTTAAAGGGTATGCTACACTATGTTCAACAATTCTAAAGGTTCCAAAGAAAGAAACTTTGTCACGAATAGGACAGGTATTATTAATATCGTTTTTTTTTTAAATATCAATGTAAATGTATTTTTTCGTAGATTTATGTAACGGTCCACCATGTTTTGAGTAATATTTAGGGTAATTTGTTTTATGGATAGTATACCAACATTATCTATCAACCTCTGCTGAACATAGGTTTTTCATACAGACATCGACTCGTGCTAAAACTGTGCTTTTACATCACGAGATCATCCGTCCACCTACGTGGTCGCTTTCCAAGCCTTTGCTGTCCCAACGGCCATCCGTTCTCCGGCCTGCAACACCGGCCCATTAGACCCATTACCAACCTCAACCGTGCAATCCGTGAGCTATGACTGAACTTTGGTTCTGCTGCGGATATACCTACTCTGATTCCATCACGCAGAGAAAGTCAAGTCCGCCTCGTGAATAACTCGTATGAACATTTTAAACGATAGATAAATCTATTGCGACAATACTAGATAGGTACGTACCAACCATGTGAGTTTGGACTGGACTGGATAGGACAAATATTGCCATTCCTTTTTTATAAATATAGCACTGCTCCTTTTCCGATTCGATCTGTTTACGTTACGTTTGCCATAACTTAACGTAAAGCCTTTCAAATAATCAATGCAAGCATCGACGCACAAAGCATAAGGAAAAATTGGAAGGGTTATCGGGCATTCAAAATTCAAAATTCTAATCTTTATTTTGCAAATAGGCCTCAAGGGCACTTTTACATGTCTGATTCTATGTCATTGAATAACAATAATAAATATAAAATTATTATTATAATTACATCATAACAATATAATAGTAAATTAACACAACAGATAAATCACTGGTTAGGGTGGTGGAGAGGTTAACAAGTTAGTTCCATAGTTGAGGAGAAGGTTACTGGTCGTCGTTCCACAGCAGGCTGTTGGGGGCCTTTTCGCAGATGAAGCTGTAGGGCAGGCCGCAAAACAGGTCGTCAAGGCGCCCGGAGCGGGTGACGCCACCACAGAACTGGCCGCGGTGTTCTCCTATGGTCGCGTTGTTGGGCTGACCACCTTCCCAGTTGCTGTACCCCGCCTGCTGCAGCGTCTGGCCTGTAACATCAATAAAATTCGTTACCTAACTGTCGTTTGATAGCTAACGAGTCTATTTCGCTGGCTCGCTCATTTACTAAGAACTGAAGAGGATCGTGCAATAAAACAAACATACTTCGGGCGACCAACCGATCGACGGCCAGTTGGTCGCTCCAGGTATCGCTGGGGAAGCCGACTGCGCAGGATCAGAACCAGCGGCGTGCTCCTATTTCAGAGGCTATGATCCTTTTTGTTTCTCTCAGCCAAACAGTTACCTAGTTATTAGATAAAAAATACGTAACCTACCCAAGTTGCTACCAAGTAAATTTTACCTTGCACGGTGAGCCATTCGCCGTGCTCGCCCCAATCATGGAAGCCGAGAAACACGAAGTCCTTGCCGATGTGCGGCGGGTACTTGGCGATCAGCTCCATGATGACGCTGGCTTCCAGCTCGCTGTTGATGATGGCGAGATGGCCGCCCTCCGCCGCGCACGCCATGTGCGCGCGCGAGTACACGCGCGGCACCGTGTGGAACTTGTAGCAGCTGCCCGTGCGCGCGTCCAACTGGTACTCTGACACACACCATGGTAAATATAATATTGAGATGCTAACAATCAATCCAGAAACTTCATCTATATTTATAAGTAGCGACTCGCCCCGGCTTCGCACGGGTGCAATGCTGATAAATTATGCATGTATTATACATATAAACCTTCCTCTTGAATCACTCTATCAATTAAAAATTAACGCATTAAATCCGTTGCGTAGTTTTAAAGATCTAACCATACATAGAGACAGACAGGCAGACAGACAGCAGGAAGCGATTTTGTTTTATTACTATGTAGTGCATAACTACGGCGACTTAACATGGCGATTCAATAGCAAAAAGGTCGCAATACAGTCGCGATGTTGTCGCTAGTCACCACCACAATCCCTAGCGCACCCGTAAAAACGGTTCTGAATCGCAACTATCGCGATACAGTCGCAATTCAGCATATTAATCATAATAATTTAATGAGACATTATTGAAGTACTCACCGCTATCGAAATTCCCGCAGGCATTGAGAACCTGCGTGTTGTGCTTGCGGTAGCAGGCGTAGGGGAAAGTGTCGGCGCAGCTGACGTCGGCCAGCTCACCGCTCGGCAGCATCAACAGGCACTGCTCGCCGTTGTGGTCGTTGTCGGGCTCGCCCGGCGCCCACTCGTGCGGGATCCGCGCCAGAGGGATCCCTGAAACACGTGGCTTTAGATGTCAATTACTCGGAGAATAGTGTTCAGATCGGAGAGAGTTCAGAGGAATCATGTTCTGAAGTGATTTTCTGTGGTTCCCCATTTCTACAGATTTATTTGTACCATTATCAAACTCCTAATGCTGATAATGAATGTTTTCTATAATTATATCACCCCCGACCCCGACATAATATCATTGACCTTTAAGGAAGGGATATATGTTAGTAGTTCGTAACGTGTTCACTTACTACAACTAGATTTTCAATTTGCACCATCTTCGTATCTCTGTTTGGCCCTATGGTTGACTGGTAGAGAATGCCATTTGGCATTAAGTCCGCCATTTGTACTGACTTTTGTTTTGTGCAATAAAGTTTAAATGAATAAATATAGTGAACGATACTCGGTTGAATCTTTGTATTCTTATCTAGACCAACGATAGCATAATGACCTGCGAGGGGTACTTCCCTTTTGCAAGATGAACATAATAACATTTTTAGGAGGATAATGTATTTTATTTTTATCATATCTGAGTTATTCAATTATAGGTTGTAAGGTCACACACCTTCGGTATTGTAATTACGGCACTAGAAGTTTCAACAGCTATAAGCACCCTCGACAGAGGCGAAGTCCCCGCGGGAGAAGGAGGCGAGGATGCTGGTGAAGATGCCGCAGCCGAGGTGGTGATCCTCAACGAGGCTGCTCAGTGCGTCCTGCAGGCAACATAGCATGAAGACTCACCCTCGACGGAGGCGAAGTCCCCGCGAGAGAAGGAGGCGTGGATGCCGGTGAAGATGCCGCAGCCGAGGTGGTGATCCTCAACGAGGCTGCTCAGTGCGTCCTGCAGGCAACATAGCATGAAGACTCACCCTCGACGGAGGCAAAGTCCCCGCGAGAGAAGGAGGCGTGGATGCCGGTGAAGATGCCGCAGCCGAGGTGGTGATCCTCAACGAGGCTGCTCAGTGCGTCCTGCAGGCAACATAGCATGAAGACTCACCCTCGACGGAGGCGAAGTCCCCGCGAGAGAAGGAGGCGTGGATGCCGGTGAAGATGCCGCAGCCGAGGTGGTGATCCTCAACGAGGCTGCTCAGTGCGTCCTGCAGGCAACATAGCATGAAGACTCACCCTCGACGGAGGCGAAGTCCCCGCGAGAGAAGGAGGCGTGGATGCCGGTGAAGATGCCGCAGCCGAGGTGGTGATCCTCAACGAGGCTGCTCAGTGCGTCCTGCAGGCAACATAGCATGAAGACTCACCCTCGACGGAGGCAAAGTCCCCGCGAGAGAAGGAGGCGAGGATGCTGGTGAAGATGCCGCAGCCGAGGTGGTGATCCTCAACGAGGCTGCTCAGTGCGTCCTGCAGGCAACATAGCATGAAGACTCACCCTCGACGGAGGCAAAGTCCCCGCGAGAGAAGGAGGCGAGGATGCTGGTGAAGATGCCGCAGCCGAGGTGGTGATCCTCAACGAGGCTGCTCAGTGCGTCCTGCAGGCAACATAGCATGAAGACTCACCCTCGACGGAGGCAAAGTCCCCGCGAGAGAAGGAGGCGTGGATGCCGGTGAAGATGCCGCAGCCGAGGTGGTGATCCTCAACGAGGCTGCTCAGTGCGTCCTGCAGGCAACATAGCATGAAGACTCACCCTCGACGGAGGCGAAGTCCCCGCGAGAGAAGGAGGCGTGGATGCCGGTGAAGATGCCGCAGCCGAGGTGGTGATCCTCAACGAGGCTGCTCAGTGCGTCCTGCAGGCAACATAGCATGAAGACTCACCCTCGACGGAGGCGAAGTCCCCGCGGGAGAAGGAGGCGAGGATGCTGGTGAAGATGCCGCAGCCGAGGTGGTGATCCTCAACGAGGCTGCTCAGTGCGTCCTGCAGGCAACATAGCATGAAGACTCACCCTCGACGGAGGCGAAGTCCCCGTGAGAGAAGGAGGCGTGGATGCCGGTGAAGATGCCGCAGCCGAGGTGGTGATCCTCAACGAGGCTGCTCAGTGCGTCCTGCAGGCAACATAGCATGAAGACTCACCCTCGACAGAGGCGAAGTCCCCGCGAGAGAAGGTGGCGTGGATGCCGGTGAAGATGCCGCAGCCGAGGTGGTGATCCTCAACGAGGCTGCTCAGTGCGTCCTGCAGGCAACATAGCATGAAGACTCACCCTCGACGGAGGCGAAGTCCCCGCGGGAGAAGGAGGCGAGGATGCTGGTGAAGATGCCGCAGCCGAGGTGGTGATCCTCAACGAGGCTGCTCAGTGCGTCCTGCAGGCAACATAGCATGAAGACTCACCCTCGACGGAGGCGAAGTCCCCGCGAGAGAAGGTGGCGTGGATGCCGGTGAAGATGCCGCAGCCGAGGTGGTGATCCTCAACGAGGCTGCTCAGTGCGTCCTGCAGGCAACATAGCATGAAGACTCACCCTCGACGGAGGCGAAGTCCCCGCGAGAGAAGGAGGCGTGGATGCCGGTGAAGATGCCGCAGCCGAGGTGGTGATCCTCAACGAGGCTGCTCAGTGCGTCCTGCAGGCAACATAGCATGAAGACTCACCCTCGACAGAGGCGAAGTCCCCGCGAGAGAAGGAGGCGTGGATGCCGGTGAAGATGCCGCAGCCGAGGTGGTGATCCTCAACGAGGCTGCTCAGTGCGTCCTGCAGGCAACATAGCATGAAGACTCACCCTCGACGGAGGCGAAGTCCCCGCGAGAGAAGGTGGCGTGGATGCCGGTGAAGATGCCGCAGCCGAGGTGGTGATCCTCAACGAGGCTGCTCAGTGCGTCCTGCAGGCAACATAGCATGAAGACTCACCCTCGACGGAGGCGAAGTCCCCGCGAGAGAAGGAGGCGTGGATGCCGGTGAAGATGCCGCAGCCGAGGTGGTGATCCTCAACGAGGCTGCTCAGTGCGTCCTGCAGGCAACATAGCATGAAGACTCACCCTCGACGGAGGCGAAGTCCCCGCGAGAGAAGGAGGCGTGGATGCCGGTGAAGATGCCGCAGCCGAGGTGGTGATCCTCAACGAGGCTGCTCAGTGCGTCCTGCAGGCAACATAGCATGAAGACTCACCCTCGACAGAGGCGAAGTCCCCGCGAGAGAAGGTGGCGTGGATGCCGGTGAAGATGCCGCAGCCGAGGTGGTGATCCTCAACGAGGCTGCTCAGTGCGTCCTGCAGGCAACATAGCATGAAGACTCACCCTCGACGGAGGCGAAGTCCCCGCGAGAGAAGGTGGCGTGGATGCCGGTGAAGATGCCGCAGCCGAGGTGGTGATCCTCAACGAGGCTGCTCAGTGCGTCCTGCAGGCAACATAGCATGAAGACTCACCCTCGACGGAGGCGAAGTCCCCGCGAGAGAAGGAGGCGTGGATGCCGGTGAAGATGCCGCAGCCGAGGTGGTGATCCTCAACGAGGCTGCTCAGTGCGTCCTGCAGGCAACATAGCATGAAGACTCACCCTCGACAGAGGCGAAGTCCCCGCGAGAGAAGGTGGCGTGGATGCCGGTGAAGATGCCGCAGCCGAGGTGGTGATCCTCAACGAGGCTGCTCAGTGCGTCCTGCAGGCAACATAGCATGAAGACTCACCCTCGACGGAGGCGAAGTCCCCGCGAGAGAAGGAGGCGTGGATGCCGGTGAAGATGCCGCAGCCGAGGTGGTGATCCTCAACGAGGCTGCTCAGTGCGTCCTGCAGGCAACATAGCATGAAGACTCACCCTCGACAGAGGCGAAGTCCCCGCGAGAGAAGGTGGCGTGGATGCCGGTGAAGATGCCGCAGCCGAGGTGGTGATCCTCAACGAGGCTGCTCAGTGCGTCCTGCAGGCAACATAGCATGAAGACTCACCCTCGACGGAGGCGAAGTCCCCGCGGGAGAAGGAGGCGAGGATGCTGGTGAAGATGCCGCAGCCGAGGTGGTGATCCTCAACGAGGCTGCTCAGTGCGTCCTGCAGGCAACATAGCATGAAGACTCACCCTCGACGGAGGCGAAGTCCCCGCGAGAGAAGGAGGCGTGGATGCCGGTGAAGATGCCGCAGCCGAGGTGGTGATCCTCAACGAGGCTGCTCAGTGCGTCCTGCAGGCAACATAGCATGAAGACTCACCCTCGACGGAGGCGAAGTCCCCGCGAGAGAAGGTGGCGTGGATGCTGGTGAAGATGCCGCAGCCGAGGTGGTGATCCTCAACGAGGCTGCTCAGTGCGTCCTGCAGGCAACATAGCATGAAGACTCACCCTCGACGGAGGCGAAGTCCCCGCGAGAGCAGGTGGCGTGGATGCCGGTGAAGATGCCGCAGCCGATATGGTGCTTCTCCACCAGGCTGCTCAGCGCCTCCTTCAAATGGTGGTTCAGCGGAGAGGCCAGTGTGCCCCCTGCAACAGTGCAGTAAGAACAATAAAAAGTGGAAAAATAATCTTAAGTAGAACACGCAAGGAAGTTTTGACAACTTCTGAGTAAATACGTGCGCGTCTTGTTCACTACGCATCCACTACCACGCGTTACGTGCTGCACTATGTAGATATAGCATAGGACTGTGATTTTATGATGGCGATACCGCTGCGGCGACGCTTGCCCTCTGATACGGTCCGCATTATCACCACCTACTTCCCCGTGGAAGCAGTAGGTACGAGTACAATACAAGCGCATCTCGCACTAGGCGGCGTCGAGTAGCACAAGAGGTCCCAACCGCTACCCTCTGCCACCATTGCCGACGGGAACACCCGTCCGTTTATTCCGATTTTGCTTATTCCGATTTTCAAAACTCCGAATTTCATAATTCCTACGGAATAAAATTCCGATTACCTACTAAAAAACACGCAATTTATTTAACCGAATTTCAAAATTCCGAATATTATTCCGATTTTTATAACTCCGAATAATGAAAAGCCCGACGTGTCATTGGCCTGAAAAACAAAATTCCAATTATTAATTTTCCGAAACTTCATTACTTATTCGGAAATTTGATATTCGGGATAATGACATTCGTGTATTCAATAATCGGAAATTTCTTTCTTAGGAATTATGAAATTCGGAGTTTTAAAAATCGGAATTAGTAAATTAGGTACCCGGATTTGGACAAATATCGAATTGGCTGAACCCCGAAAACTGTAGGTTAGGTTAGGTTTGTATTGTGACCACGTATAGCGGAGCGAGCGAAGCGAGCGGAGCGTCAAAAGACTTGCTGAACCGATTTTTTACGTTAAAACAAAAATAGAAAACCGGATTTGGACAAATATCGAATTGGCTGAACTGTAGGTTAGGTTAGGTTTGTATTGTGACCACGTATAGCGGAGCGAGTGGAGCGTCAAAAGACTTGCTGAACCCCGAAAACTATAGGTTAGGTTATTGGCTGGACCCCGAAAACTGTAGGTTAGGTTAGGTTTGTATTGTGACCACGTATAGCGGAGCGTCAAAAGACTTGCTGAACCGATTTTTTACGTTAAAACAAAAATAGAAAACCGGATTTAGACAAATATCGAATTGGCTGAACCCCGAAAACTGTAGGTTAGGTTAGGTTTGTATTGTGACCACGTATAGCGGAGCGAGCGGAGCGTCAAAAGACTTGCTGAACCCCGAAAACTATAGGTTAGGTTATTGGCTGGACCCCGAAAACTGTAGGTTAGGTTAGGTTTGTATTGTGACCACGTATAGCGGAGCGAGCGAAGCGAGCGGAGCGTCAGACTTGCTGAACCCCGAAAACTATAGGTTAGGTTATTGGCTGAACCCCGAAAACTGTAGGTTAGGTTAGGTTTGTATTGTGACCACGTATAGCGGAGCGAGCGAAGCGAGCGGAGCGTCAAACGACTTGCTGAACCCCGAAAACTATAGGTTTGGTTATTGGCTGGACCCCGAAAACTGTAGGTTAGGTTAGGTTTGTATTGTGACCACGTATAGCGGAGCGTCAGACTTGCTGAACCCCGAAAACTATAGGTTAGGTTATTGGCTGAACCCCGAAAACTATAGGTTAGGTTAAGTTTGTAACCAAAATAAAAAAATTGACAAATTGTAAGTAAAATTGGCTTAGGTTAGGTACGACGACGAGCGAAGCGAGGAGGAGTGTTAGGTTGAACTACGTTCCTAACGAGCGAGCGAAGCGAGCGCGCCGCAGAGATCTATATCGAGAGGTCGAAAAATCCTAACATTTCCTATTTTAGCTTAAGGCAGGTCCGACTCAAATCGGCTTCACATAAGAATTAGCTTTGCAGGTTTATGTGAGTTTTAATTTCGGACTCTAATACATATTTATACATATTATTAATATTAGAATTCCGTATTCTGATGTTTCGTATTAATATTGACTCGGACTTTTCATTTTTAGGTGTATTAAAATTCGGAATTTTGAAAATCGGTTTTTTAGCAATCGGAATTCGTACTTGTGATAAATCGGAATATTAAAAGTTCGGACTTTTTACACTTCGGTGTACAAAGATTCGGAATTTTGAAATTCGTTATTATAACCATTAGGATTTTTGTAATTTCGGGAATGTAAAAATCGGATTTATGAAATATCGGAATAATCATATTCGGAATGTTGATCCATTCGGAAATGTAAAAATCGGTATTTGGAAATTCGTGATTATAAATATCGGAATTGAGTTTTTCGTATTTATGTAGTGTACCCATTGCCGACAGTCTTCACCTGAACCAAGCGAAGGAACACATACTCTCGAGGTGACAGCGAATGCGTGACGCAATCCAGTCTGCATTTTAAGCCACTCGCATGTTCCGCACGCATAGTCTTTAAGAGTAGTCGCTGCGGTTCCGTTGCTCTCAGTCGCAGTCCTCATCACACCACACGTACCCTCGAGGTGGCAGCGCAGACGCGCCTCGCGCCAGTCGGCCGGCACGCGCTGCAGCTTAAGCCAGCCGCCAGCGTCGGGGTAGTACGAGTAGTCACTGCGGTACCGTTTGCCCTCTGTCAAAATATAACAGTTCCTCATCATCAACCAGAAATTTAACATCGAAACCTACTGGCCAGGAAACAAGACTTGCTACACTGGTGGTACTCGGCAGTCCGATCTGGGTGAAATCATTTAGAGGCGAGTTATGTTCATTAATTTTTTTGTATAATTTCTACAATACACTATATTTGAATAACTTTATTGCAAAAACACAGTCATATTTATAAATGAATGTCTAATAAGACACATAAATACTCACCGAGCGATACGGCCACCACAAGCAGTAGTATTACAACCTTCATCTCAACACTTGCAGTCCTAAAACCGTTTTCACTCCACCGGAGCCCAGGCCAGACGGCGTTAGCGCTACGGCACTGAGAGCTCACTGTTGACTGATACACTCTTATAAATAATTAAATATACCAACTAAGTTGTATCGAGTTCTAAAGTAATCTGGGAGCAAAGTTTATCGTTCATGAGTCAACCCGTTCGGCATTTCGAAATGTCTTATGTCGCAGAATGCTAGTTTTAAGATTTCTAAATGTAATCAAATTGCTATGTTAATTCTAAAATAAAGTCACTATTATGACTAGTTCTTGATTGTGTTGGTGTTGGCGAGACACCGTGAACGTGACGTCGTTGAGGTGAGGCTGTTTGGATGGTTGGTAATTCTTTTACCAAGAGTGGAACCTCGCTCAACGAATCAATCGGTTGATCCCTTATATACTGATGGCAGTTTGTACAGTGTACCAAACTTGTATTCTCAATACAATAGAGAATACAAGTTTGGTTCTGGAGTACTTGGCTTTCCTTGCTCGATTATTTACACCCTCGAGGATACTCTTTCAAACCTAATGAAGAACCTCCAGGGAACACAGCTGGTGTCCGCCGTTCGCCGCTATATATATATATACATACATACTTAAAAATATCTTTAGATAACTGATTTGTGTTGGTAGTAGGTACTTTGTTAGTCTGTAAACGTTGATCTTGCACCGACTACATATTTCTGTTTAACCCAGTGGTTGACTGGTAGAGAATGCCTAAAGGTATTAAATCCTCCATTTGTACTTTTCTTATTGTACAATAATAAAAAAAAAACAATTTGAACCTTCAGAAAATGCGAACGGTGGGTGGTTTATAAAAGCGAGAAATAGGGTATTTCCCAGCGCTGACCCTAGAGGTATTCCTACATCACGCTGCCGGACTCCGATCTTTTTTTCCCATCTGCCATCACTTTTACAGGTATTTTCGGCTTTCTAAGAATAATTTGCGTTGTCAGCCATTTTGTACTTGCCATCCAGGCCTATAGTTCCGTAGTCAACTAGGAAAACCCAGTATGTGGATGTTTCACGCCGACAAAACGGTAAAATAAAAACTAAAATAAAAAAAATTTTCGGGTACCTCCCGTACTCCTAAAGTCGGGGTGATATTTTTTTTTCGTTTCAACACTAGTGTGTGGGGTGTCGTTGAATAGGTGTTTTAAAAATAATAGGGGTCTCCAAACATTATTTTTCGATAAAGTTTTGTAAATATTCCCTCCGAAAAAAAAAAGTGCCCCCCCCCCCCCCTCTAACTTTTGAACCACGCGTCAAAAAATTATGGAAAAATTCATGACAATGAGGCCTTATAAGTACTTTCAATGAAAACTATATTGAATAAAATCGGTCGAGCCTTTTTTGAGTTATCGCAAAATTTCATAATTTTCTTTAACACGTTCGCGGACGGGCAATCTATGGCATTCGAATTTTGAGTTCCTCTTGTGACGCGCATTCTATATATATATATATATATATATATATATATATATACTCCAAGCCGTGTTCGGCTACAGCGATTACTTTCCTACAAATTATGAGAGCGACGCTGGGGAGCTCTCTGGTGGCTGACATAGCCGATTTTAGCCGTGAACGTCACTGCATGTCAGTACCCCTCCGACATATTCATATTGAATGGCCGCTGGTGGTCGGGCCTTGAGGTCGTCGCGCTTAGAATCGAGCTCATTACGTCGTCCCGTTTCAAATTCACGCACCTGCGTGTTCACAGTCTGCCTCCATTGTGACCGGCCTTCTGCTAAAGTCTCCCATTTGGACGGGTCTATGTTAGCCCTCTTCATGTGACGCTTCAGCACATCTTTATACCGCAGGATTTGGCCACCCTGCTTTCGCTTGCCATTCTCCAATTCGCAGTAAAAGATGCGCTTTGCGACTCTCTCGTCTGACATACGGGAGACATGTCCACACCACCGCAGCTGTCTTCTCATTAGATAAGCCTCGATTCCGGCGACATCGGCTCGTCTAAAGATCTCCGTGTTCCTAACACGGTCAGACCAATGAACGCCCATAATGTCGCGGAGGCATCTCAGATGGAAATGATCCAATGAGCGAATATGCTTGCGGTATAGGCACCATGTCTCGGAAGCATACAAGAGATTTGGCAGAACGATTGCCATGTATACAGCTACTTTAGTAGGGAGCTTTATGTCGTGCGAGAGGAACACCTTGGAACGAAGTTTGCCAAAAGCTGCTGCAGCGGCTCCAATTCTGTAGTTGACTTCGTTGTCAAGATGGCACTTAGCTGTCATCGTGCTGCCCAGGTATTTGAACTGCTCTACTTGCTTAAGTGAGTCTTCGCCGAGTTTAATGTCTATTCGCGGACTAGCTATTATGTCTAAGGCCATGACTTCAGTTTTCCGGACATTGATTTTTAGGCCAAATCTTTGACATGATTCATTAAGACTCAACATAAGCTGCTGTAGAGCACCTGGGGACTCCGTCACAAAACACAAGTCATCTGCATACATCATCTCTGTTATTGTAATGTGTGAAACTTTTGTGCATGCTTTAAGTCTCGCTAAATTAAAAATGCCACCATCGGTGCGATATCGAATACGGATGCCTTCGGAGAGAGTTTGCACTGCTTCCCTAGCCACAACTGAAAAGTACAGGGCAAACAGAGTGGGCGCAAGCACACAGCCCTGCTTCACACCACAACTAACAGTGAAAAACTCTGATTGTTCGCCCTTGACTCTTACGCAACATTGCATGTTATCATGCAGTAGTCGGATCATCCTGACAAACTTCTCTGTGCAACCCAGTTTCGCCAGAACCAACCACAATGCTTCACGAGGCACGCTGTCGAAGGCTTTTTCTAGGTCCACAAAACAAAGGTACATTGGTTGACCTTGCTCCCTACTTTTGTCTTGAAGTTGGCGTACAGAGAAAATTGCCTCACAGGTGCCTCTATCCGGTCGGAAGCCAAATTGGGTCTCTGGTAAAATGCTTTCCGATAGTGTCATCAAGCGGTTAAAGAGAATTCGGGCAAAGACTTTACCCGGAGAAGTCAGAAGGGATATGCGTCTGTAGGAATTACAATCAGAACGGTCTCCCTTGTTCTTATACAGGGAGCAGACGCGAGAGACTCGAAAGTCAGCAGGTACTCGCTCCTCATCCCACATCTTTGTGAACAATTTCCAGACCGTCTGATGCAGGTCCTCCCTACCATATTTCAGTAACTCTCCAGGCAAACTGTCAATGCCCACCGCTTTTTTATTTTTTTGTTGCTGTATAGCAGCAATTACCTCACACAATGACAGAGGCTCATCCAGTTTAGTTTCTGTAGGCAAAGATGACATTGAGCTAATATGCTGCATATCTGCAGCTCGATCCACATTTAACAACCTGTTAAAGTGTTCTGCCCACCTTCCGAGTACATCAGCTTTGTCGGTAACAAGTTGTGTGCCATCAGAAGACTTTAACGGCACAGAACTTCTATTAGTCGTACCAACAAGCATGCGTACTTCGTTATAAAAAGAGCCCAGCTGGGTCGTGTCGGAGAGCCACTGTATGCGTGCGGCTTTATCGCGCCACCACTTGTCTTTCACCTCCCTGACTTTCTTTCGTAGTAGAGTGCCACTGTGCTTGACTGCGTCCCCTTGATCATTACGATTCAAACGTAACAGAGCCCGGTGTTTCCTCAGGGCTTCGGTCAGAGTGACATTGTTGTCGTTGAACCAGTCCTCACGTCTACAAGATTTTACACCAAGTATTTGTGAGGCAGTATCAAGTAAGCTTGACGAAACCGAATGCCAGTTATCAAGAGGGTCACCACTGTTAATGTCTAGGGTTTGAATCGTATTACCAACAGCCTGAGCATAGATCTTCCTTGTTTCTAGAACTTCAAGTTTGTCTACGTCTAGACGCTTAGATTTCCCACCCTGAGATCTTCGAGGAGGATGAAGACGGAGTCTTAATTTGGTTATGACTATCCTATGGTCGCTCCAGCAATGAGCACCACGCATGACGCGGGTGACGCGGACCTGGGAAGTATTCTCTTGTCTCACTATAATATAATCTATCAGGTGCCAATGTTTTGACCTGGGGTGCATCCATGTGTTTTTATATTTAGCGGGTAGCCTAAACATGGTATTGGTGATTGCCAGATTAAATTTTGCACAGAGTGACAGTAAAAGCAAGCCATTGCTGTTCATATTCCCGACACCATGTCTTCCCAATATCCCAGGCCAAGCCTGATAATCACACCCTACCCTTGCATTAAAATCGCCCAATAGTAAAATTTGCTCCCGGGGCCTAATCTTAGAGAGCGTTTGCGTAAGTTCTTCATAAAACCTGTCCTTGACATCATCGGCCCTTTGCATTGTCGGTGCATAGACACCGATGACGTTGAGGTAGTTTTTGTTGTCCAGGGGTAACCGCAGTGTAGTAACGCGGTCCGAGATGTGAATCGGACACTCCTCCAATTTTTTAACGATGCTGTTTTTGACCGCAAAGCCAACACCTGATCGTCTGGGCTCCGAAGACGGTGTGCCTTTCCAAAAGAAGGTGTAGCCGCCGCCGTGTTCCACCAATTCCCCCTCGTCAGCTAAATGCGTCTCACTGAGAGATGCTATATCAATATCGTAGCGTTTGAGTTCACGGGCTACAATGGCGGTTTTTCGCTCAGGGCACTGGTTGCCTTCGCGGTCAAGGAGGGTGCGTACATTCCACGCGCCGAATGTCAAATTATGAATTTTAGTTTTTGGTTTACTTTTTCTCTGTTTTCGACCACGTGTAGTGTGATGCAGAAGCAGCCGCGGTTACTACTTCCGATAAAAGGTGAGTTGAGCCATGTTTGGGACACCTTTTCTAGTCCCATCCCCGGCTAAGCGGGGGAAGCAGGGCCTCCCTAAATAGGGCTGCTTTGTCACTGAGGGTGCTGCCGAATCCATACTGTCAACCCAACGCAGTGCAGAAGCGACCACTCTCCCTGAGCCGCCTATGTGCAGACATTATCCACAGTCCAGTTAGCATCATAACTGGACCCCTCTAACTCTGTCCATCGCCATAGATCTTGAGTGAAAAATCGGAGTCCTTTGTTAGAAGCAGTCAGATTGCGCAGGATATATTAAAGTGCAGAAATGCTCGCGCTTACACAGTTGCACTCTCTCGTCCTTACCCCTCTGGGTCTGATGGAACGGAAAACCGCTACGATCAGAGAAGGGTTTGGATGCAGACATCAGCGGCGATGCTGTTCCGGGTTTTTAATTCGAAGTTTGCCTTCTTCTAGGTGGTGTTTTTAAGGCCAAGGCTGGGAAGTCCACCAAAATAAACGGGATGAGAACATGGGATGAAAGATGGGAAGGGGGGGATTGGGATACTGTTGCCATGGAGAGGAAATTGGAGTGGACAACAGAAGCTTGAGTAGGCCGGGGTCGCATACCCGTATGTCCACTAAATCTTCTCGGACAGACAAGAGAAGTGGACACCTCTGACCACACGCGCATTCTATAGCAGTCTTTAATCGAGCTTCTTTCCTGAGCGCAAAAGCTAAAGAATGCGCTTTGTCATAGTGAAAACTTGTACATTAACATTTAGTGTCAATTACTCTGCAATCCGGGTACGCTTACTGTCACATTACTTGCTTTTCGCACACTGACCAGCGGGGCTAGCATATCTTGCACATGTCGCGCGCGACGCGACATATCGGCGCGACTAAACGTCATCTCGTAAGACGGTAGCATAACTTAGCGCGAGATGCGAGAAAGACTCGCTCGTAGATGTCACTCGATCAAAATGACATTGAAAGGAGACTTCGAACTGAATTGGTAGTATAACTACCTATTTTGTGACAAATCCTTCTAGCTTTTCTACGTCAAACGGCGAGATATAGTCTTCGAGCTATCAAGCACGCGAAACTTTGTCGCGCAATATTTTAATTTGCAATTTTAGATAATTTTTAAAAGAAAATAAATAAGTAATTTCAAAATTACCTATGTGGTGGGCGAGGGTTGTATGTTAAAGGTCCGGAGAAGTTGAAAATGTTAAATATCTAAAAAAACTACTGCTAAACTCATCACTGTTACTAAAAGCTAAGTTAATTTAAAATGTTTCTAAATGTTAAAATGTTATAAAACTGTTTCCGAATGCACCCGGTCGCGACGGTATCCGTAATTGCATTAAATTTATAAATTGAAATTAGTGTTGACCTCAATGTAGCTAAAACGCATACGTACGCATGGGCGCGTTACGTGTTAGGTGCATATTGCACCGAACAACCTAAGTATCAGTTATTACAAGTTGAAATTGTCGCTATTACTGCTCCTTCGTCGTTGTTTTTAATTTTCAAGATGGCTTTGTTATATGCCGTGCCAAACTCACCCGAGAATCAATATACACAATGGCACTGCTAGGTCCGCAACACCAACCAACGGCTATTTGAAAGTGTCGCTAATAAGATGTCTTAGTCGTGATAGATCCCTGCACTGCTTACTCGAGAAGGCGTGTAGTATAATATATGCCAGCTGTTCTGTTTATAATAATATTATGATGAAACACTTCATATTCGTAAATTAGAAACATGTACAGTTTTTAAACAAAATCATTACGAAAAAGATACCGACTTCTCGAAGACTTAAGAACGGGACTTTTTACTGGGCCTCCATTATACATCAGCTTTCGCCCTTTTTCATTTTCTCTAATAAGACAATTACTTATGAGTAACTCGCTACGGCACTACTTTTATTTTTTAATGCTATCATGGTGGAAATGGAGGAGATCGACGAAGTCTTAGAAGATCCCGAAAACGATGAAGAACAAGACAACGTGGCTCTCTTTCAGGCAGCGCTACAGAAAAGTCGCAATATTGTACAAGAAGATTTTAACTAAGACGACAATTGCAAATAAATAAAGTATATCAATATCCCAAGTAGCAAAACACTCCTGTAAGACCCGCTATATAAGATTTAACATCTTATAGCCGTTCTATAGCCGTCTTGTCTATGACCATTATCTCGAATTGTCTTATAGGAGTCTTATAAAGGTTATAAATTTGACCAACTATCTTATAACAACATTGTACATGACTATTTGAGGTGCAAGAGCCATCAATCCTATAACATAGTCTCTCTAACTTCTATAGGATAACTTTATAAGTGTCTTATAAGCCATACAGGCTTATAAGCACACTTTATAAAACTGTTACCAATGTGTCTAGAATAGTCTTATAAACGCATTTAGTAAAATGTTTACTCCTTTTACCGCTTTACTTCGTTCTTTCATAGGATGTATAATCCTATACGTGTCATAGAAAATGTTGGTATAGGGTATAGGCAGGCTTATAAGCGCGTTTTATAAAACTGTTACCAGTGTGTATAGTTTGGTCCTATAAACACATTTAGTAAAATGTTCACTTCTAATACCGCCTTACTTCTTTCTTTTATAGGATGTATAATCCTATAACTGTTATAGAAAAAGTCACTATAGGATAACAAATTTATAGGACTGATTTAACCCGGTCGCTACTTTTAAAAGATTATTGGCTCTAAACTAGCATATTATATGATTGCTATAAGTAAGTTTTACTTATAAGCGTCTTGCACTTGCTGTTAATAGTCGAATGTCGGCCATCCACGGCCTCCATTTTGATTAATTGGATTGGATGAAGAGTGGTACGGGTGAAATCCGTGATGGTTCCGTACCATAAAAATGCCTGTGAAGATGATAGTTTTAATAATGAAGATAATTTAGAAATGTATGGTGCTAGTCTTACCTTTTGACCTAAATTCAATAAAGTCACTATATATATAATTTAATTTCCGTGCAAATCACCATTTACAATTAGCTGGAAAGAATATACTTGTTGGTGGTACGGGTGACATTTTGTTTACGTATATTTATTTGTACGTTACACAACGCACATTTTTAGTACCAGTTATTTAAAAAAATACAACCAAATAGAGAACCTCCTGTATTTTGAAGTCGCTTGAAATATTACCCTGAATATTCAATAGTGTATAATTAAAATTGATATCCTATCAATTTCATCACGGTACACTTTAGTCAAAAAGAACCCTAAAGATAAAAATGGCGATGTTAATTATTTTCTATAATAGCATGACATAGAACAAATGGTTTTATAAAGGTCCTGGCGCGTGAAATTAAAGTGCATCCGATCCGCCATAAGCGCAATGGCTACTTTGTTCATATAATTATCGAAAAAATAAACAATTGTATAATATTTAATATTAAACTGTTCACGAGGGGCATGAAAACAAGCTTTCTAGCGTAATGTAAATTATCAATAAAATTAATTTCGCCAGCAAAGTATCTGGGCATACTTCTCTAAATAACATTTTAAGTTTAAAACTTAATCACATTTTGGAAACATGATATGGTCAAACACTTTTCCATGTTTTACTTCATTTTTATTATGATACATCACTTGGCACGAAGTAAAAATAAACGAATTCATCATGCCCTATAGCACTATTCCCGCTGGCCACAAAAGGATCAATTACTCCAGTAATGGCATGCGCCAGATCGTTATAGGACTAATTGTGCTTATTAAGTGCGTTTTCCGGATACTTATAGGAGCATTTTATCTTTTAAGTGCACCTAACAAGATGTTTTCCAAATTGAATTGCACTCTACTGGACTCTTATAAAACTACTATAAGACGTAATAGCACTATAAACTGGGCCAAAACACGGTTTTATAGTAGTTTATTGGAGCTCTATAGGACTAATAAATACATGGTCCTAGAACGTTTACACGACTAAATTTTGCTACTTGGGATTACTTTTACTCTTTTATTGAACTATGGGATGCGTCCAAATGTACACTGAAATTTATCAAAATGAAGTAGTACATACATAAACGTAGTATATAGTCGGACTAGAAATGTTACGACCCACTGCCGGTCCGTGTCACTGATATGTGTGTTAAAATATTGCGAGTTTGTAAAAATAAAGTTTTAGCCGTTGAAAACTTTTAATAAATAATAAAATTACATGCAAGTAAATTATAATGTAAACTCCTCCCGCTCTTCGAGGTCGCCGCAACTCCATTGATTTAGATTGTATTTTAAGAAGTGGAGTGTGATCTAAAATGTGGACTGTATCTTAGATTGTATTTTAAAATGAAATTTGAATATCTTTAAAAGCAGACAACGAATATGACATTTTAGATGGTGGATATTTAGTAAAAAAAAAAATACTTAAAGTTGAACTACTTTGTAGTTTCCTAGATACTGAAAATCTTAAGATATTTACATTTTTAACTTACGAATAATGTGTGGACTGAGTGAGCACTTACAAACATGTAGGTATGATCCAAAAATCTGCCACGTTAGCGGTTTGTTTTGTATTTTACAAATTCCCATATGAGTTTTACTAAACTATATACATATATAGAAGTTTCAATCTGCAGTATTTTCATAAGAAATCGGGTTTTCGAAAGTGTGCGGATTGAGTGAGCATACGAAATAATTTGTAAAACTTTAAATACCTACGTACCAGGTGATCTACAAATTATTACCTACCTTAGGCATAATTTTTACTAAAAATTAGGATATAAATATTATATGTTAAATAAACACATTCACAGATTTCGTTGGTTGTTTGTGAGAAATGAGTGAGCATACGTTAATGAATGTATTCTTTTTATTTATCGTTTTACAAATTCATCAATTAGTTTTACAATTGTTTTAGAACTTTTACTAAATGATCAGCACATTTTTTTTCATTTTTGAAGGGTGCTCACTCAATCCACACGCACACAATTAAAGTGTTGCATCATTGCACTATGTTTTATATGCAGTTCCGAGTCAAGTACCTACATATCAATTTGAGAACATTGTTTCTTGACAGATGGATTAACAAACTATACCTACAATTAAATTTCCCATTCTACAGAGTTGAGCGTATAAGTAGCGTACGTAGAGAGTGTTTGGAACCACTGATCCTTAATCTCAGTCGTTCATCACGCAGTTATTAACGGTTATTGGGTCTTCCAGCGCCGCCGCGCGCCGCGCTCCGCCGCCGCCGGCCGAGCGAGATCCCAGATAATAACAACGCGATAGCTTTTCAGCGAAAAATACTTCCCAGCAACATCATACGCCCTAAGTTAAAGAATTCTGCAGTTGCTTATAGTCTAATCTATTTCTGAAATCAATAAAAGTTAACTGACTCGATACTCAATAAACTCGTTACTCAATAAAGTCGAACGTTGAGGTAGGCCTCAATAATTACAAATTAGAAATTGTCTTCATCATTATAGGTCCCTACATAGACTATTTGTAGTACGTTGGTGCGATGGACGACGCAGATCACTAACTTCAAGTTCAAGGAAGAATCACTATCACTACATAGACTATTTGTAGTACGTTGGTGCGATGGACGACGCAGATCACTAACTTCAAGTTCAAGGAAGAATCACTATCACTACATAGACTATTTGTAGTACGTTGGTGCGATGGACGACGCAGATCACTAACTTCAAGTTCAAGGAAGAATCACTATCACTACATAGACTATTTGTAGTACGTTGGTGCGATGGACGACGCAGATCACTAACTTCAAGTTCAAGGAAGAATCACTATCACTACATAGACTATTTGTAGTACGTTGGTGCGATGGACGACGCAGATCACTAACTTCAAGTTCAAGGAAGAATCACTATCACTACATAGACTATTTGTAGTACGTTGGTGCGATGGACGACGCAGATCACTAACTTCAAGTTCAAGGAAGAATCACTATCACTACATAGTGTAGAACAAAGTCGCTTCCTGGTGTCTGTTTGTCCCTATACTGTAGGTATATGCTTAGACCTTTAAAATTACGCATCGGATTTCGATGCGGTTTTTTAGGGTTCCGTAGCCAAATGGCAAAAAACGGAACCCTTATAGATTCGTCATGCCTGTCTGTCCGTCTGTCCGTCTGTCTGTCCGTCTGTCCGTCCGTATGTCACAGCCATTTTTTTCCGAAACTATAAGAGCTATACTGTTGAAACTTGGTAGGTAGATGTATTCTGTAAACCGCATTAAGATTTTGATGCAAAAATAAAAAAATAATAATAAATATTGGGGGCTCCCCATCCTTAAAACTGAAACTCAAAAATAGGATAGGTCTTCAAAAATGATATCGAGGTTTCTAAAATATTTTTTTTCTAAACCGAATAGTTTGCGTTACAGACGCTTCCAAAGTGGAAAAAAGTTGGTCCCCCCCTGTAACTTCTAAAATAAGAAAATATGAAAAATCAAAAAAAAAAACATATGATGTACATTACTATAAAAACTACCAACGAAAATTGTTTTGAACGAGATCTATACTCCATCCGGATAGGGCTTTAACTAAATGTAAACAAACCTTGGCTGTCAAAGTTGACATATTCAGGAGTACTCAACATTTTATCAATTGTTAAATTATAATTCTTGCTTTGGATTATTCTTTTGGTAGTCAGACTCTGATCAAGGTTCGACAAAACAGAAAAAATATTAAATGGCCTTTGCCAAGACGTAAAATAAATGAATACACAGATGTTATGTATGAATATACATTCAATATTTTAAATGTATTTTTTCTGTACTGCTCACAAACACTAACGCAGGTAGGTATGCAAAATACACGTTATATTATTTTAAAAAGTCAATTTTTCTTACCTGTGGGGCAAACTATTATTAAATAAAAGAGTTTAGTAACTGTAATAATCATAGTTTAATTTGAACTGTCACTATTGTTGTCTAATTTTGATGATACCGAAGATAATGAGGAAGCATCACCAACATTAATAATGAACCGTTCCTTTTCAGCAGAAAAACAATAACTAACACAATAATAACCACTAATTTATAACACTAATAATGAATAGAACGAATGAAATAATAATATGATCAATAACAAAACAAATTAACAAGAAAACTAACGCAAGCGAAAGTCCCGACTTAGCATAGTATGCGAAAACGAATGCACGAGAAGTGTCAAGTTATTTGAAAAAAGGTTGCGGATTCCTAGGTTTTTAGGTTCTTTATTGTGCACAATTTGTAAAATATTTGGTGGCATATTGAAATTATTATTAAGTTAATGTACTTAGGGAATAATTTCATAGTCTTGATTGGGTATCATATGGATTATTCTGTAACTTGATATATTAAGGGAAAATAAATATTATACTTTTTATTAAAGTAATATTATTAAATACGAAATTGGCCAACCAATGTCGGCCTGATAAAGCACCTAATTTATGGTTTGTTTACATTTAGTTAAAGCCCTATCCGGATGGAGTATAGTAAGTAGTTTTTTTTTAATACCTAACTTTGCACCTAATTTATATGGGGCGCTATACATACCAGGTGCAAACTTAACTTAACCACTTAGGGATGGAAAGTGTTTGTACGGAACCCTCGGTGCGCGAGTCCGAGTCGCACTTGGCCGGTTTTTAATAGATAGAGTGATTCAAGATGAAGGTTTATATCTATACCTATTACATGCATAATTTATCAGCATTGCACCCGTGCAAAGCTGGAGTTTTAAATAAAAGAAATACAAGATATAGGTATCTATAATATTTTTAAAACACTTCAAAGTAATAAAGAAACAGAATATTTATTACATTAAACAAAGAGACCGATTATTGTCTACTGTTGATCAAGTACTAGTTTTACTGCCACATACCCAGTGCCCTGAGCTGCCGGATAGCAATATTTCAAGAAGCTCCTGAATTTCGTTGCGCACAATATCCTGAATATTTAAAATGAGCCGTCAAATAATCGCATAGCAGCCCCGACGCCGCCGGCGCGGAGTATTTGCGCGGGATGCAATTTTAATACAGTTGCATATTTCCCGCGACACTCCGCTGCAGCTGCGCTCGCAGCGACAGCGCGCATACCGAGCGCCGAGCTGTGGCTTTGTCGACTATTCTCGCTCAAAAACTAGTGAACCTCGCGGGTCTTACGTGTTTTGCTTGTCTCTAGGGAGCCGGGCAATATGCCGCGGTAGCTTGTGTCTCACTCGGGTCCATTAGCTGTCTCTATGCGACGTAAAACGATCCACTGCTCCATCCATCTCTGCATATTTACATATACCTAACAACTTACGCAAATAATAACTAACAGTACTTTAATATACAGTAATGATATCCTGAAGAATTTAAGTCCACCCAAACTATACCAGTCGTACGTTCCATTTCAAACCAGAAGGGATCCAATCAGTCACTAGACTAGATGGCGGCGTTAAATCAGCTGAATCGCACTATGTTTGTTTTCCCGCAGAAGATATAAGAGGCCTATCAATCCATTAATTAATAAGTGCCTATAACTGCACTTATAACTTAAAGTAGCAGTGAAGTAAGTTGAAACATTTAAATATGGGTAAAAAGTAATTATAATGATAAGTGACAAGTGCAGTAAGTGTGAACTATTTTGTTCGCAAGCTGCGTTTTTACAGACTATTCGAAACACATGAGGGTGTGTACGTACACTTACGAGTACCTACTATGTTGCTCCAACCACTCAAGCTGGATTAACACCGTCGACGCGTCGTGCGCGGACACGACGCCTCGGGAGCTGTAGGTACCACTGCTGGACGTATAATACAGTTGTGGGGTGTAGACTGTATCTTGATTTTATTTGACTTGAATTTAACTTTATACTGGTAAAAAAGGGAATCTTCTGTAGTATAGGGAAGTCCCATAAAATAATAACACTGTGACGTAAGTTTCACATAATGCTGCTGTGAAGTGTTGCTTGATCGGAGGCCGCAAGTAGAATGAATTAAGTTAATCGAGCGGCCATATTTGTAATGGTCGCTTGATTACGCTTTTTGAGGGCCAATGTGTAAGAAGGGCGTGGCTCAATTCTTACGTGTGTTTGGTGAGGTGTGTATATGTAGGTAATCTGAACAACATTATCCCTTTATTTCAGTAAATACACATTCATAATACATACTGTACATTGGTGGAACATATTTTGATTGACATGTTATCATATAAGATTCTTATTGGAAATTCTATTGTTTATAATATCATCAACCTACTTTATGAAGCTTTCTATTTATTATTTTATATATTTATTAGGGTGGTTTTACATATTAATTAACCAAAGCTTCATATCTTATCCTATACACAATAATTTGAGCAATTAACCTTATATAATTAAGTAAAAATAAAGAAGAAAAGAAATACGACTTTGTATACAATGATTTCTTATTATCTAAGCTGATTACTTTTAATACTACGTGATTGAGCTAACTTATAATTATTACATAAAAATCCTAACCTACATGCGACACTTTCTATGTGTTTCATTATATATTTATTCAGGTGGTTTTACATATTTAACCAAAGCTTCATATCTTATCCTATACACAATAATGAGAGCAATTAACCTTATATATTAAGTAAAATAAAGAAGAAAAGAAATACGACTTTGTACATAATGATTTCTTATAGTATGCTGATTACTTAATACGACAATACGATCGAGCTAACTTATATTATTACATTGAATACCTAACCTACATGCGACAACAGTATAGTCGTATTTGGACTGCCGGCAGAGAAGCGAGATTACCTGCTATTTGCCTGACCCACTTCTTTTTGAACCGGAGAGGTCACTCGCGGATTGCTTTAAAAAGTTAGAGCTACATTGACAGTTTCTAAAAATATCTAGCAACCTTATTTAAAACTGCCTTGTTTGAGTGTACATAGGTAAATACATTAAATCAAGGTAGTCTTAATAATTTATTTACGTCCCCTGCTGTTGTATTTTCCCGTTACAGCCTCGAGCATTCTCGTTCGTTTTGTTCGTTATATTTTGGTTTGAAAATGTAATAAAAATTGCTCAACATTTTTCTAGCCATGCGATGTAAACCACATAGGTAGTGGAAGTTCTCCGAAATACACTTAGTAATAACGTAAACGCCTGCAGTTTTATTCGTTTCCATTTAACTCGGAAGGAATAAGTTAGTCCAGTTGCGTGTGTCGCAAAGTGAGCTGTTGGGCGGTGTCGTGTGTCGTGTCACTAACGTCGTGAGTGTCGCGTGGACCGCGTTTATTACACCTGACGGAAGTGTCCGCCTTGCGCGAGCCGCACGGGGTTGAGGGGACAGTGGCAGCTGCAGGCGGGCAACAACTATTGTGTAGGTAACTGAAGGGAACACGGCTTTCTTATTCGTAAATGTTGTGTCTTGGTATACAAATAGGTATCGAATGTTGATCAAAGCATGAAATCAATATTACGTCATATCCTTATACGATTTTCTACAGACTTATGTATTAAGTGGTCGTAACATTTGATTTTAACACGGAATGAGGATTTCTCAAAAATGTTTTTTTCATCAAACACATACGTGTGGGGTATCTATAGATAGGTCTTCAAAAATGATATCGAGGTTTCTTAAATATTTTTTTTCTAAACCAAATAGTTTGCGTGACAGACGCTTCCAAAGTGGAAAAAAGTTGCCCCCCCCCCCTCTAACTTCTAAAATAAGAAAATGAAAAATCTAAAAAAAACATATGTTGTACATTACTATTAAAACTACCAACGAAAATTGTTTTGAACGAGATCTAGTAGGTAAGTAGTTTTTTTTAATACCTAACTTTGCACCTAATTTATATGGGGTGCTATACATACCAGGTCCAAACTTAACTTAACCACTTAGGGATGGAAAGTGTTTGTACGGAACCCTCGGTGCGCGAGTCCGACTCGCACTTGGCATTTGATTTTAACGCGGAATGAGGATTTCGTTCGGTTTGTTTTAATTGCACTTATTAGTATATTACTGCCGAGGCCGGGAAAAGTCAGTTCGCGGATGAGTATGATTTTGAAGGACGAGGCGTAGCCGAGTCCTTCAATAATACGAATCTGCGAACTGACATTCCCGCCGAGGCTTGTATAGTGCTTTTCTCCAAATATGCTTGGAAATAATCACCAATCTACATTTTAATTTAATGTATCAGTACCATGAAGTTCATTTGGTACTTATTTTTTTTAGGAATAGGAATAAAATTTCGGGTCCGAATCATATGTTTGATTTAAAACAAAATATATGAATAAGAATTAAATATATATGAAAACACAATAACAAAAAATATGCACATAGGTAATTATACATTTTAGTTAAATGAACAACTTCTAAACACACTGTTTTTTTAGAAACCATACCATATTTATCATTCGGAGAAGATCATAAGTTCAAAATAACTTTTATATTGATTTGGACACAATCATTTCTGTTTTATTTTTTATTTGTTTACGTTTGGTACACTTATTTATTTTCAAATCACTCATTAAATATCATCATATTATTAAAATTAAAACTGTCGTGAGAAATCTCTAATAAATAACTAAAAATCATGAAAATAAATTAACCGCATAAAAGATTATTCAAATTGTTTGTCCGTTATTCGAAATTTGTCGACATTTTAAATACATTGACAGTAGCAGAGCAAAAAAATGTTCAGTGCAAGAACTAAACGCAGAGAACAATTAAAAAGTTTATAATAGTTTTTATTTTTTAAATTTAGTGGACAATTGGCTGTATGGTGAATTATCAAAGTCTTTGAAAAAATTAAAAGTAAAAATGCAGTAACCGACCAAATTAAGATTACCCTCATTTGTATGAGACGTTATAAACGGAAGGTGTGTTTTTTACTTAATCGCCTTATTTAAATAATATTGATTTCCCGGCTAAGGCCAATAATATATATTTTTTTTAATTTTCATTAACGCCTTCTAAATATAACGAACGATTTCGCGGTCCAGTTTTACTACATTAATGGCAACATTTCCAAGCAAGTTGGAGAAAAATAATATAACGTAACCGTTATAATTTGTCTGCCACCTACATCGAGGGACATATACAGGGTGTCCCTAAAACCAACGCCAAAATGAAGAGGGGTGATAGAACAGCTCATAAGCAACCATATTAAGTCAATTTGACCTTAATAAAAAGTTCATGGTTTTCGAGATATTTGCGTTTTTTTAAAACTCGTGACTTTTGATGCCCATACTGACGCATGTCCATTGCCACCACTGCAAATTTAGGTATTTTATAAATCTGTTTTTTGCAGGATGTTACTAAAAACATATCCTATCGAATGTAATTTAAATTTATTACATATCATGATGCTTTGTCGGTAAAAATAATTAAATAAAAAGAATTATAGCAATTTATAAAATTTAGCCTGCGGTTTTGATCGAGTTTCATTTAAAAAAAGTATTGTAAACTAACATGGCACACAACATAAAAAGATAGTAAATTTATTGTAGTTTTCAAAAAGGTACAGTATTTTCTAATTTACACAGCAGTTTTACGAGATATTGATATTTTACACCAAAAGGAGCTCATACTGCAGTTATTCCATAGTATGGTACCAGAGCCCCTACTAGGCTCAGAGTTTGAATTTTGAACAAAAATCGATTTAAAGAATACTTTATTTAGAATAGGAACACAATTCAATTTTAGAATAAAAAAAATTGAAATGTTCATAGCGAACCTGGCAAATAACGTAAAAAGATAGCAAATTTAGAGTTGTTTTTAAGATGGTATTGAAGTGACTTAATTATTTAGCGGTTTATGAGATAATGCAAAAATAATACTGGTTGCCATTTTTATCTGTTAAGTGAATAAAAAACTAAAAACATTAAAAAAAAACGAAACCTGTTTTATGTAACTAAATTAAATGTTCAAATTGTCCGCCATTGACTTGAATACAAGCCCGGCATCTTCTTAAAAATGCTCGACTGATGTGACGTGCTCTTCTTGTTACGTCGTTTTGGGCCTCTGCGTAAATGCGTTGTCTCAGCTCCGCTATACTGTTAATCGGTTCATTGTAAACTTTTTCTTTAATATAACCCCAGTAATAGAAATCCAGAGGATTTAGGTCTGGAGATCGAGGAGGCCACAAAATGGGACCCAGACGGCCGATCCATCTCTGTGGATAAGTTTGGTTTAAATGTAGTCGCACTTCGCGTGCATGATGTGCTGGACAGCCATCATTCTGCAGCCACATTGACCTCCACGTAGCTAAAGGTACGTCGTCGAGAAGATTTGGCAACTCATTCTCTAAGAAATGCAGATAACTTGGACCATTCAGCGTTTCTGGTAATTCAAATGGGCCAATTATTTTCCCATCTAATATTCCAGTCCAGAGGTTCACTTTAAATTGGTACTGCGATCGATCTTCCCTCATTAAATGAGGATTTTCTAATGCATAACTGTGTAAATTGTGCATGTTCATAAATCCATCTCTCTGAAAAGTGCTTTCATCAGACCATAAAACCATATTTATGAAATTGGGATCCTCTCTGTGTTTTTGCAGCATTTTCTGGCAAAACTGAACACGAAGTGGGTAATCACGGGGCAGCAACGCTTGAACACTTTGTATGTGGTATGGATGAAATCCATAACGACGTAATATTCTATTGGCAACAGATTTTGATATCCCTAAATTACGTTCAATGTTCCGTGTCGAAGTCGATGGGTCGTTTTGAATCTCTTGTAAAACATCTTCATCGTAATCTCCTCTAGGTCTTCCTAATCCGCCACGATTGCCAGGCAAAACGCCTTGTGAGTATGCGAGATGAACATTTCGAAATACTCGATGGTCCGGATGCCTTACATTTGGATATCTTTCTCGATAGAGTCTAGCTGCAGCACAAGAGTTACCTTGACATTCCCCATAGACAAAATGCATGTTGGCATATTCTTGAGGAGTATAATTCTCTGGCATATTTGTAACAAACGCACTACAATTAATCTTAACAGAGCCAAAGTAAATCGAAGTTAAAATCAATAGGCAGAACTCGAGTCCAAGATAAAGTTACGAGTTTAAAAAAAATGCAAATATCTCGAAAACCATGAACTTTTTATTAAGGTCAAATTGACTTAATATGGTTGCTTATGAGCTGTTCTATCACCCCTCTTCATTTTGGCGTTGGTTTTAGGGACACCCTGTATACAGCGTGATCAATCCAAATGGGTCAGTAGGGTGAAAACGAAAACTATAAGAGATAGGGAAATTTGTTCTTAGGAACCATGGCTTCGATTTTAGATTTATTAAAAACTGCATTCCAATTTTTTTCGTATATTATTATCTCATGCATCATGTTAAAATTTAAAAAGGGGAGAAAAAACCGGCCAAGAGCATGTCGGGCCACGCTCAGTGTAGGGTTTCGTAGTTGCTCATCCTTCACAAGAGACGGTCAAAGACGGAAAGACGGAAAAAGGTCGTAAACGCCAAAGTAACTGTAATTACTTATTACCTTCTGGAAGTCAACTTACTTCCTTTTAAAGAAAATTATGAAATTTTGGCGATAACTCAAAAACGGATGGACCGATTTTGTTCAATATACCTAGTTTTCATTGAAAGTACTGATAAGGCTTCATTTTCATGAATTTTTCCATATTTTTTTGACCCGTGGTTGAAAAGTTGGAGGGGGGGGACACTATTTTTTTTATTTTCGGAGCGAATATTTACAAAACTACTGACTATCAAAAAGTAATGTTTAAAGACCCCTATTATTTTTAACAGACCTTTTTAACGACACCCCACACACTTGAGTTGGAACGGAAAAAAAATTCACCCCCACTTTAGGTGTACGAGAGGTACCCGAAAAAAAAAACTTTTTTTTGTTTTTATTTTACCACTTTGTCGGCGTGATACATACACATACTCATACCAAATTTCAGCTTTCTAGTACTAATGATCACGGAGCTAAGCCGCGGACGGACGGACAGACGGACATGGCGAAACTATAAGGGTTCCTAATTGACAATGGAACCCTAAAAAATGGAGATATCAATCGATCCTATTTTTTATTGGCAACAAATTTCTGTGTAAGAGTACATACTTACATTTAGAGTGCTCTAAGAGTCAGAAATTGCTGTTAAAGCTGAAAACGCTCCATACAAATAAGCGTGCTGTGTATGGAAAAGCCACTTTTTCCATTTTGACCATGATAATTTCCGTTTAGGTTCATAGTTGTCATACAATTATTGTTTTGTTGAATTATGAGGATATTGGAAACAATTTCATATTTAGTTTTGGATAAAAAAAAGTAAAATGTTCGTACCTTAAAGGAATGTCACTCTTTAACAGCGATTTCTGATTCTTAGAGCACTCTAAATGTATGTAGTCCCACAGACATTTGTTCTCAATAAAAAATAGGATCGATTGACATGTTAATATTTTTAACTTTTTCTCCACTCAATTTCGACCGGGTTCGATTCCGGGTTATGCATGAGATATACGAAAAAAATTTGAATGCAGTTTTTAATAAATCTAAAATCGAAGCCATGGTTCCTAAGAACAGATTTCCCTATCTCTTATAGTTTTCGTTTTCTCCCTACTGACCCATTTGGATTGATCACCCGGTATATACAGGGTGTCCCTAAAACCAACGCCAAAATGAAGAGGGGTGATAGAACAGCTCATAAGCAACCATATTAAGTCAATTTGACCTTTATAAAAAGTTCATGGTTTTCGAGATATTTGCGTTTTTTTAAAACTCGTGACTTTTGATGCCCTGCGTCAGTATGTCCATTGCCACCACTGCAAATTTAGGTATTTTATAAATCTGTTTTTTGCAGGATGTTACTAAAAACATATCCTATCGAATGTAATTTAAATTTATTACATATCATGATGCTTTGTCGGTAAAAATAATTAAATAAAAAGAATTATAGCAATTTATAAAATTTAGCCTGCGGTTTTGATCGAGTTTCATTTAAAAAAAGTATTGTAAACTAACATGGCACACAACATAAAAAGATAGTAAATTTATTGTAGTTTTCAAAAAGGTACAGTATTTTCTAATTTACACAGCAGTTTTACGAGATATTGATATTTTACACCAAAAGGAGCTCATACTGCAGTTATTCCATAGTATGGTACCAGAGCCCCTACTAGGCTCAGAGTTTGAATTTTGAACAAAAATCGATTTAAAGAATACTTTATTTAGAATAGGAACACAATTCAATTTTAGAATAAAAAAAATTGAAATGTTCATAGCGAACCTGGAAAATAACGTAAAAAGATAGCAAATTTAGAGTTGTTTTTAAGATGGTATTGAAGTGACTTAATTATTTAGCGGTTTATGAGATAATGCAAAAATAATACTGGTTGCCATTTTTATCTGTTAAGTGAATAAAAAACTAAAAACATTAAAAAAAAACGAAACCTGTTTTATGTAACTAAATTAAATGTTCAAATTGTCCGCCATTGACTTGAATACAAGCCCGGCATCTTCTTAAAAATGCTCGACTGATGTGACGTGCTCTTCTTGTTACGTCGTTTTGGGCCTCTGCGTAAATGCGTTGTCTCAGCTCCGCTATACTGTTAATCGGTTCATTGTAAACTTTTTCTTTAATATAACCCCAGTAATAGAAATCCAGAGGATTTAGGTCTGGAGATCGAGGAGGCCACAAAATGGGACCCAGACGGCCGATCCATCTCTGTGGATAAGTTTGGTTTAAATGTAGTCGCACTTCGCGTGCATGATGTGCTGGACAGCCATCATTCTGCAGCCACATTGACCTCCGCGTAGCTAAAGGTACGTCGTCGAGAAGATTTGGCAACTCATTCTCTAAGAAATGCAGATAACTTGGACCATTCAGCGTTTCTGGTAATTCAAATGGGCCAATTATTTTCCCATCTAATATTCCAGTCCAGAGGTTCACTTTAAATTGGTACTGCGATCGATCTTCCCTCATTAAATGAGGATTTTCTTATGCATAACTGTGTAAATTGTGCATGTTCATAAATCCATCTCTCTGAAAAGTGCTTTCATCAGACCATAAAACCATATTTATGAAATTGGGATCCTCTCTGTGTTTTTGCAGCATTTTCTGGCAAAACTGAACACGAAGTGGGTAATCACGGGGCAGCAACGCTTGAACACTTTGTATGTGGTATGGATGAAATCCATAACGACGTAATATTCTATTGGCAACAGATTTTGATATCCCTAAATTACGTTCAATGTTCCGTGTCGAAGTCGATGGGTCGTTTTGAATCTCTTGTAAAACATCTTCATCGTAATCTCCTCTAGGTCTTCCTAATCCGCCACGATTGCCAGGCAAAACGCCTTGTGAGTATGCGAGATGAACATTTCGAAATACTCGATGGTCCGGATGCCTTACATTTGGATATCTTTCTCGATAGAGTCTAGCTGCAGCACAAGAGTTACCTTGACATTCCCCATAGACAAAATGCATGTTGGCATATTCTTGAGGAGTATAATTCTCTGGCATATTTGTAACAAACGCACTACAATTAATCTTAACAGAGCCAAAGTAAATCGAAGTTAAAATCAATAGGCAGAACTCGAGTCCAAGATAAAGTTACGAGTTTAAAAAAAAATGCAAATATCTCGAAAACCATGAACTTTTTATTAAGGTCAAATTGACTTAATATGGTTGCTTATGAGCTGTTCTATCACCCCTCTTCATTTTGGCGTTGGTTTTAGGGACACCCTGTATATTTTTCATAACGGACAGATATTATTCGGTTAATAGTCGTCTTCGGGGTTATTAAGAGTTTCCAAAACAAGATAATTATGTTCGTGATTAATATGTACGTATTTAATACGTCTTGACTTTCAAGAAAGGTCAGACTTTTAGTCATAATAACTTACAAAAATTTGGAATGAACTTTGATATGAAATACGATAAAAACAAATAGACGTAGACAACAGGCAGTCTTATCGCTAAATAGCGATCTCTTCCAAAAAAACCATTTGGGTAGTGAAGACTAGAAAAAAATCGCTAGAATTAAGGTGGTACTAAACACTAATGAAACAACATAAATCACAAAACCAAATAAAAAATACTTAAATATACATACGAAAATATAGATAGATATACGATAAAATAATGTATAAAGAAGAAGAGTATCAGTCGTAAAATTAACGGCGTGGTTTCAAATCAATGTACTACGGATGAGACAAAATAGTTTTTTTGAGGAGAGAATAGTGGTAACCCTAAGCGAATGTCCCTTGGCGCGGCGTCGCGTCGCGTGCAAGTCACTGCCCACTCTATATGCACTTAGCATCGTCCGCTCTCCTGAGACCTGTGTTCTCCAGAGCCCTCGTCGGGAGGAGGGGCCAGCGCCGCTGGCCGGCTGGCTCGACGTGCCAGCTAGCGAGGATCCCTCGGCGCCTACTACCCGGTTATGCTTAGTTTGCACCTCACTGGGATAGCGAGGTTACCACGCCGGGTGCAAACTTATATCAGCCGGTTAGTATTTTCCGCGCTGAGGACGGGTCTCGGTGGCTGGTGGGGGCAGTCGTTATGGAGTAACACATTACGGCGACACGGTTCCTGGCTAATGAATACGAGCTGACTGTACAGTAGCTGCAGGCGACACCTGTTCCGGCTAATTTATACTGCTTAGTTGACTTAGTTCAGGCCGGCTTATTTAGCTTGGTGGAGAGCCAAGTACCTCGCTAAGCCCGGCCCGCTGGGAATTATGCGGGCATAATCTGCACACTGTGACTCCATTAAATGAGAACATGAAGCACTGCACGCCAGTCGTGAAGGGGGACTTCTTTTAACTATTTCGGACAAATCTACGTTTTGTTTGTGTGCTAGGTGACGACATTGCAGCCGATAGTGGCATTTCATCACGCCGATGGTATTCGTAGTAACGTATCCATATAGCTAGAAATGTCTACATCTTATTTTAGCCACTTCTAAAACTTATCCCTAGTTATACATGAATACAAAAACATACTCCACTCTCAATAAAGCAGCTTCCTTTGTTTGAGCTGGTTAACTGGTTATATTTGAAATATGAATTAGTTTCCACGCAGCATAGTAAAGTTGGCGTGCGAGCATCCTCGCTAACTCGATTCCGGATTCGATTCCCGGCGCATTTCAATGGCCGGCCCCCTCTCCCCCTCCCGCGCTGTTTACAGTACAAATATGGGCCAGTATATTGTCACCCTGTAGACCTGTGCTGTATGGAGTACTGAAAATAACACGTGCTTAGCTACCTGTATCTAAAAAAATAAAAACCGGCCAAGAGCATGTCGGGCCACGCTCAGTGTAGGGATCCGTAGTTGCTCATCCTTCACAATAGACGGGCTTAAAACAGCGGTTTTAAGTCCGAGGTTTAAGTTACCACTAAGATTTCAAGCTCTATAAAAAGGTCGTAAACGCCAATGAAATTGAATTTACTTATTACTTTCTGGAAGTCAACTAACGTCCTTTTAAAGAAAATTATGAAATTTTGCGATAACTCAAAAACGGCTTAACCGATTTTGTTCAATATAGTTTTCATTGAAAGTACTTATAAGGCCTCATTTTCGTGAATTTTTCCATAATTTTTTGACCCGTGGTTGTATTGTTAGAGGGGGGGGGACGGTATTTTTTTTATTTTCGGAGCGAATATTTACAAAACTGCTGACTATCAAAAAATAATGTTTGGAGACCCCTAATTATTTTTAAAAGACCTATTTAACGACACACCACACACTAGTGTTGGAACGTAAAAAAAAATCACCCCCACTTTAGGTGTTTTTAGATTTTATTTTACCGTTTTGTTCGCGTGATACATACACATACTCATACCAAACTTCAGCTTTCTAGTACTAATGATCACGGAGCTAAGCCGCGGACGGACGGACGGACGGACGGACAGACGGACAGACGAACTTGGCAAAACTATAAGGGTTTCTAGTTGACTACGGAACCCTAAAAATCTTCCAGCCGTTATTACACACACAAAATAAAAACAAATATTTTTCGATTCAGTGACCACCAAATAGCTAATTTCATGTATTTTTATATGCTTCTATGTACGTGGAGACAACAGGTGAGTCCTACGCCTAGGTATGGATTATGTTAGACTATGGACTATTATTAGGTCATGTATTTTCTGCAGGAACGGATTTGGAGCAACAAAAGAGCGGAGGCCCCTAATCGTTTTCCAAATACAAGGAACGTTTCTTTCATAATTTTATTTTCATGTGCGATATTTTGAATCATTGGAAATGTCAAATGTCTAGAGCTGCACTAAAAACGTAAAAACATGCTTGACGAATTCACTGTCAAGGTTCCATTGGGTTAAAGCTTTGATTGTCTCCCGATGGAGAGAGAGAGGCGATGTTGGTCAGAGGCCGTCAAGATGGTATAAAGTATAAATAATGCGGATACCGTCAAGATACTGGAGTATTAGTAGAGCAGTGTCCTACGATTCAATAAAATCGTCGTTACGTCCAAATATACACAAGTTACCTACGCCGCCCGCGCCGCCCGCGCCGCTCGACTGATCCAATTTCTCCCATTCGACCCCAGCCTGATTAATGCTACTAAACACGTAATAAATATTGCAGACCCGACATGTTTCGAACTCATTTGGAGCTCTTCATCAGGGGTAGACCCACTCAGTGGGTCGCGAGTCGCGTAGCAGCACGGATAGCTACCCCTGATGAAGAGCTCCAAATGAGTTCGAAACATGTCGGGCCGTTCCTGACATTTTTTACGTGAGTTTATACCGTTTTTTGATAATTAGTAAAGATGTCTCACGATAGTTTTAATAACATTAAATATTGCAGAGCTTAAGAGGTAACAGGTACCGCTGCTAATTTTTGTACACAAATCGAAGTTTCGTTCTCGTCCGTTTTCTCCTCATAAACTTAATTAATATTTACGAAACATTTGGAACTAAATGAAAAGGAAATGTTCCGTGTCGGACCGTTGCCGTGTGTACTAGACGTTTGTTTTTGGACAAAAATCCGCCGCCAACGGCACTAGTACACAAATTCTGTTTTAATCATTTGCGAAAAAACCGAAACGGTTTGACACAAAACATTTCTTTTTTATTCAGTTCCTAAAAATTTCGTAAACATTGGTTAAGTTTCGGAGGAGGGAACAGACGAGAATGAAACCTCGATTTGTATAAGTAAGCCTTTAACATTAAGTTTGGACCTCATTTGTGTTCTACGTCATAGTTACCAGGTGCAAACGTAACGTAAACTGATAGTCTGGGAAAAGGAGCAGTGATATATCCTCTTAAACACATTGATTAAAATTTTATTTCAGTAATATTGACGAGCTCGAGTGACACGACGTCACAATTGATTGAATTTTGCACAATTTTTTATATTATTTATTTGAAGATTAACTAGCTTGTCAGTTACAATGAGGAACTTCATCACCAATCATCATAGATAGACTCGACATTTCTTAATGAAATTTCACCAAATGCCGCCGGAGTGACGTGTCATCTTATCGCTTCACTATCGTGAGGAGCTTGTACTTTGTTGACTCAGTCAGTACAGGTATTCGTACTTGTAATAGTTTAAAATTAATTTAAATAAGCAATCGAAGTCTAATCCATCTAGCAATTGGTGTCGTCTTCCAGTGAAGATAAATGCTGCATATATTGTCTGCAGAAACCTGCAGCGACTTTGTCTCGAGCTCCGTATACACTTCATCAATCACAATTTACATAGTCGTAATTCTCAGATAATAGCTGTATTTCCATTACCCAAGCGGCTATGAGGACACATTGCAAAGCAAAAATGAAGCATCATTCGCGTCTGATCTAAAAATAAAATATTTTATAAACTATTTCATATTGCAATTTGAAGGCAGTCGCACGTAAAATGAATAAAAGAGCTATTCTTAGACACAAAGCCTTTGATTCGGATTGTGTTGCGTTGCGCGTCTGTGCGCGCGGCGGTGATATTTACATTATTTAGATTACAAGCGCAGCTCCATCGTAGAATCTAGCTTTTCCATGTATGTGTAGGATTTGATATAACATGATTCAAGCAAGAACCAATAGCAAAAAATGCCCAGAGCAATTAACAATTACATCGGGGTATGGGTAGTATGAGGTAGAACGAATCAAACTGTTACCATACCAAGTTATGGAAGGTATAAAAAATCTAGCTGCTTAATACGTTATCTATTCCGCAAACCTAATAACTTGAAAGCATTTCTGAATTTTAATACATTTTGTTTTAAAAAGTTTCCTTAATATATTTGGCTAGGGTTATCGATAACAAGGTTTGACGAGTCAATAAATTTGTAACAATAAATGTTTGTAAAACTTTCTCTTTGGCTCCGCTGGGCTTGGTGTCGCGCGACAACTCCCCGGCCGCGCCTGGTCTCGCTGCAGGCTTTCTTTCCCCACAACTTTGCTTTTATCCCACGGGACAGCCGCGGTGTTCAGTGAACAATTCATTTACATGTGTTGTTGCTTCTTTTGTACGACGCTTTTATGTTTTATTAAAAAAGGCCATCGTGCCATCTACAAAAAAATCCGGCAATGCGTAGGAAGTTAGAAACAATCGAAACTGTCTATGAGGATGATAAAGTAATAAACACTTTCAGCGCCACGTGGTACGCCCGCGTATACGCGTATGTATAATATGGATTTCAGCAAGCAGGCCGCGGGAAGCCGGTCCCCACTAAGACACGAGTAGATACAGCAGACTACTCGTACATAGTCCGCTGACACACCACTATCACAAAGCTGAACTTGTTTATGAATTTCTACTGCCAGTATTGCCCAAACCTCCTTGTTTTCGTTTGTTTTTATTTTTAATAAGTGGCTTATGTTTTGAATAAAGTGCATCGAAACTGCCATAGTTCATAATTTTCCAAACATACAATCATATTATTTCCGTGGCATTATTCGCCCGTCAAACGCATTTTGCATATTCTCGCATTGCTCAAAAAGTGTAACTTAATTATCGTCATAGTACCACAAACTACAAATACTTAATCTACTAGATGATTCTTCGTTAGTTCTTTAACCTCTATCGTGTCTCTTTATTAACGTTCCATAACACTATAAGGAACTGAAATCACGTTTGCTGCATAAAATTAAATGAGATAAACCTGATACTCGCATCAAATATTAAAGCAGCATTTTCAACAAAAATCCCCTTAACCTTATCAGTGTATCCACTACAACACCTAAAAGGGCTATAAGTGCTATACGATAAGCCTTATCGTGACAATGTTCAAATAACCGGGTATATTAACTTAATTTCAAATAGATAGGAATATGGCAACAGGGCCGCATTTGGCTAAACGCGCAATATCGCTTATGATGATAGCGCGGCGCCCGCGGCGGTTGCCCGCGCCGCGCGCACCGCGTGCGGGATCACGCATGACCAGATATTCCTGTTCCAAAAATAGTCCTTATCTAGGCTTATTCATTTAATGTAATGTGGCTAGGGCTGCAGGGACTAAAATCCAAGTGCAAACTGATATCGCACCTATTTATTTAATCAATTGGAATTTATCTAATCACTTTTTTTTATAGGCGAACACTTTCACTTACAGCGTCCGTTCCGCGGGGTGCTCGTAGCAAGTTTACATACGTATTTTCCCATAATATGTTATTGCCATACTTTACCTACATCGCGCTGAATTTTTCCTGAAATACTGATCCCTCCCCACAGAAAACATTTTCTGTAGAGATAGAGATTGATTAATACAGATAGCCCTGAATGTGCCCTCCACAACAGTCACAAATCCCTTTAATATTTTAATGTAGTGATAATTTATTACTTAATTTTTATAAAATATATTTTCCATCGTCACGTGTTATCCGCACTTGTGAAAGCTCAACTTACTTTTAGTTGACACTCACACCTGGCCGCATTTATACCCGGTGCACGCAAGCCGCTCTACGTCACGCGGGGCTTACAGGGAAAACACATTAGCTAGTCCCGCGCCGCGTGCATAACTACTCTGCCATTTATTGGTAATTTTTACTTACGTCAAAAACATAAATGAATGTCTGGAATATGCACGATCGACCGGGGACGCAATCGATAGCCAAGCAAAGCTCTCCTACCAATATAAATTTCCTTCCCTTACAGGGATAAGTTCGTCTTTGTACACATCTATTGCTATTGTTTTTATGTACAATAAAGAGTTTAAATACATACAAATTATAGACAGACGTAAAAGTAAGGAACGACAATTGCATATAAGTAGTAACATACTTACATAAATATAATTGATAAACCAGAAAAATCCAAGACGTTGTACCTACAACAAACTAAACTTACTAACTAGCGTGCCGCCAAAATAAGTTCGAGCATTATTTAAATAACCAGTTACCTTGCCCGGATTCTAACCCGAGGCTGCCCTTATTAGGGGTGGTTGCGATACCTATAAATTATAAACGAACTATACCCACGGCTTTTTCTAAACGTGTCGTCAAAATACTTATGTCCGAGAACTAATATTTATTAAAATAATCCGATTAAAAGGCGGCTGTTTTCCGCGAGTTTGGGCGCGACTCATCGCGTCCGTCAACCGTAGCACAAATATATCCGGGTAGTGATCCCCACTTTCCGTACCCAAAGAGTAAAAACGGGACCCTATTACTGAGACTTCGCTGTCCGTCCGTCCGTCCGTCTGTCACCAGGCTGTATCTCTAGAACGGTGATAGCTAGACAGTTGAAATTTTCACAGATGATGTATTTCTATTGCCGCTATTACAACAAATACTAAAAAGAAAATAAAATAAATATTTAAGGGGGGCTCCCATACAACAAACTTGTTATAGATTATGGTACGGAACCCTTCATGCGCGAGTCGGACTCGCACTTGCCCAATTTTTTTTTGTTCGAGCGTTAGCAATGCCATATATACCTAGGCATCTCTAAGTTGGTTCCATACAATTTTAATGAAGATCTAACCTAACGAGCAGTTGCTCCAACCAGAATATGTCATAAGCTGTGATATAAGCAACACAACATTTAGTTACAACAATGTTATTGATGTCCGGTGTGCTATAGTGTATTTTACCCCAAAATTGTCATAGATGTGCCTATCGTCATCAGATTTTCACCAAAATTTTATGGGACTAAATTGTAGGTGCCTGCATTATGACGTTTGCCGTACCGCTGTACTTGAAGTAACATGTATAACAGTAACATACAAGATATAACTATTAAGTTGATACTCTGCACGCACTAGAAGTATCTCCGTTTGGTCCTATGATTATCGTCCTATGGTTGACTGCTAAACAATGTAACTTGGCATTCATTTGCTATCATAATTTGAGCCATTAATTTCTCATTTAAAAGTTTAACTTATTAATATCACTTTATGCAGATTTCCCTTGTCCGTGTCCCTCGTTTGGCTGTGATGCTGATAAGGTCGAGATTTCGGACTAAGCTATCTCGGCGAGTTCGTTCGGGCCCAGGACTGCGGCTTAAGTAAACCGACTCCGCACCGAACGAACTCACGATGTCCTGCTTTGATTTTCACCCCTCAGAATAAACATGGCCGCGCCGGCTGTACTGCAATATCGGAGTTGTTCACAATATTCGGTGTTCAGGACTCACTGAATCACTGAATGCTCTACTTATGTACCTATACCTTATAATATTCTACAAATGGTGCACGTGCTGTGATGATGAAAATCGACTCGAGTGCCCACTGGTAGTTAGGTAATATTCTGGTCGCTAACGCTCGGAAATGGAATGAAAGATGTTTTGATGATGTGAAGTATAGTGTATATGAATCTTCCGTAGTAGGTGCGTTCAGAAAAACGACAATGTACCGAAAGAGGAAACAACTCAAGAGCCTCTACAGCGTACTCCTAGCCTTCGCCTTAGCGTTCGTTACCAGCGTTTATCGTCGCTTTGCGTGTAGTGGACGTGATTATTAGTTGTATTATTATTAAATGGTAGCCTATTTCGTATTCAAATTGGTTCATAGCAAATATATCAGCGAGCTCGGTGGCGCCGGCGATGGCGGTGGCGACCGGCAATTATAAGCGCCGCGACACATGTACACTCAGCTGCAAAAAAATCTAAGTAATGTAATGACCACAGCTTGGCGAAAACTCTATTCCAGCCATTTATACAAATTCAGTGGATGTGGGTCACACGTATTCTCGCCTGCCGATATTACAGTCCAATTGTGGCACATATTATTTGATTAAAGTTAAAGTGTAAGTTTAAATCATAATTATACCTATACGAGTAATAAGGGACACGAGGACACATACGAAGTATTCAAGCCATTGATTGTGACGACGCGACGATGCAATGCATGAATTCTTTACAAAATAGGCTGCCACATACGCGGTCATCTATTATCCGGAAAGGAAAGCTGGAAGCAATTTTATCCCATAATTTGAATGTTTATTTACTTATGTTTTGTTTACTTGTAAATCAATTATTGTATATTGTTATAATATCCGGTCAAGAGCATGTCGGGCCACGCTCAGTGTAGGGTTACGTAGTTGCCCATCCTACACAATAGAGGGGCTTAAAACAGTGGGTTTAAGCCCGAGATTTAAATTACGAGAAAGATTTCAAGCTTTAAGGTCGTAAACGCCAAAGTAACTGTAATTACTTATTACCTTCCGGAAGTTATCGATTATACGCGTCAGATTGAGCGAAATGTTTTAATACAGTATGGCACTAAACTAATATGTGTAACGTTCGAAGCATAGGACACCGCGCAGCACTTACGTCATTTTAAAGAAAATTATGAATTTTTGCGATGACTCAAAAACGGCTCGACCGATTTTATCCAATATAATTTTCATTGAAAGTGGTTATAAGAGTCATTTTCAAAAAAAACATGTACGTAGTTAAGGGCTTTAATAAAAACAAAACTTAATTGATTCCTTCGTGTAACGATAGTTCCCATATCTTTTGTAACTTTCGTAACACAAAAGAAGCGATCGTAATTTTGTTTTTATTCAGCCTTTAACTATGTATAAGCAGTGACCGGAAAAGGCCTCATTTTTATAAACTTTTCCATAATTTTTTGACCCGTGGTTGAAAAGTTAGAGGGGGGGGGGGGGGCGCTATTTTTTGGATTTCTGGAGCGAATATTTACAAAACTGCTGACTTTATTAAAAATGATATTTGAAGACCTACTATTCAACGACACGCCCCAAACACTAGTGTCGGAACCAAAAAAAAAATCCCCCCCACATTAGGTGTACGAGAGGTACCCGAAAAAAAGGTTTTTTTTTTTTAGTTTTTCTTGTCCATTGTTGGCGTGATACATACACATACTCATACCAAATTCCAGCTTTCTAGTAACTAATGATCACTAAGCCGCGGACGGACTGACAGACAGACGGACATGGCGAAACAATAAGTGTTCCTAGTTGACTACGAAACCCTAAAAATAAATACCGAGTTCCACCCTAAAAAGGATAGAACAGAGTTCTTGTGAAAATATGTATAAATACGTCCATTATTTAGATATATTATTTCAGCAGCGCACTGTACCGCGGCGCGGCACGCGACACGCGACACGGACGGACGCCGCGTCACGTGGCGATGGCGCGCTTCACGAGTCATATGACTATACACAGTTCATGCAACATACATCGTACAGTCGAGTTCATTTTGTAACGCGGCAAACCTCCATGGTTCAGCACTGGCCGCTTACAAACGCCATTAAAAAAGACAGGCGTTCGGCGCTCGTGTTTTGTTTTTTTTCTGAGACACGCTCGGACTTGCTCCTGAACGTACTGGAGTCTGTTTAGCTTATTATACATTTTTAAAATTAAATGTAATACTGAGATTGCGTATGTGGTGTTACGAGTTGAACGAATTGTACATAATACTGTAAATATAACGCTGTATCATAAATTGCTGATCTTATACTTATAAGGGCTGCCGCTTTGCAGGTAATATTTGTATATAAACTTATTTGTCTCTCTTTTCTTTTAATTTATATTGTTAAACTCAATCCAAGTCTTATTTCGTTCTCACTGGTCTTAACAATGACGAAATAAGGCATGGATTGGTTTGGTGTCACGCACTAAGTGGAGTATTGTTCCAGCCCTTTTTACTTGGCTGAAGATTGCGTGCTGTGGTAAGCGCACCTATACCAACGGTTATTCCTGCCTGATATGCGTGGAAGCTGGCACCACGCAGACGCTTGAAACCCTGCCTTTCCCACCATCCTGCCCAGCTCCATTAAGGCCAGTGTTTCCCGTTAGTGCCGCGTACTGACTGATTACCGTTTTTCTTTATTTTTTTTATATTGTATATAGTTTTTATTGTTTATTAAATTATTTTGTTTATAACCACGGCTCGTCTTTCACTCCCGACGACTAGCCGGGCTACAATTTACATCTACACACTTACGAGAACAAAAATATCTGAACACGACCCTATTGTCAGGAGCATAAAATCGTGTTCAGATATTTTTGTTCTCGTAAGTGTGTAGGTAGATGTAAATGAATTCGACTGTACGTCATTTCGGAACCATCCAGTTAGGTACATATATATTTTGTCATTATTTTTTGTTTATACATATATTTGTGGCGACCCGTTGGGCGTTGGAATATTAGAGATAGTAACCGGGTACTTATAACTAACAACACACATCCGCCTGATAAAGCGCCTGTTATCACATAACCTTGGACTTAGTATTTTACACTCTTTGTAGCTATTTCTATCCGTTGCGTAATGAGGTTTTTCCAACGGACTCAACGAAGAGGCCTCGTCCTCAAAAGTCGCAGGGTTGAGCCCTCGGTCCATGGGGCCCTGCGGCACACAATCTACCCCGACCTCGCCAAGAGTTTGCTCGATGTCACCCGCGACAGGCGACAAAAGAGCTGGCAGACTCCTCGCTCAACGCGTTTATAAGCATTGCAATTCAGCGGGGAAATGCTGCCTGCGCAGCGTCCTAGGCACGATGCCACAGGGTCCAGTTTTAGATATAGATTTTTAGATCGGATTATGATTAAGTACCTACTGTTTTTGTTTTACATAAGGTGTACGTAACAATAAAATATCACTAGCTGTAACCGTAACGCGAAGTTACTCATGTGGGGTTTTCCAACTCGTGGTCCTGCACCTCTAGCACAACTGTGACGCGACTCTGACAACTGTGACAGGTGACGCTAATTAAAAAAAAACAGATAATCTCACACAAATAGACTTAGTCCCAAATTAAGCTCAAGAAGGCTTGTGTTATGGGTTATGGGTACTAGACGACGATATATTTACATACTTTTATATAGACAAATATGTACTTAAATATATTGCGCGAGAAGAGTAGCGTAGCACGTTGTGCTAGACGGGCTTGCAAGCTTCACGTCGGTTATCAGCGGTAAAGGCTCGACCACACACAGCGCACAACACACAGTGCACAACACACAGTGCACAACACACAGCGCACAACACACAGTGCACAACACACAGCGCACAACACACAGTGCACAACACACAGCGCACAACACACAGTGCACAACACACAGTGCACAACACACAGTGCACAACACACAGCGCACAACACACAGTGCACAACTCACAGCTCGCAGTGAGCAGGACGTATCGGCGGCGGCGTTCTCTCCACCACGGCCACGGGCGGGCTGGTCGGCCTCATTCGACACCTGCACGAGCGACTTGATGCGAGGGTCAATTAGATTGCTATAAAACATTTAAACTAAGGCTGTGAAGCCCTGTCATTTTAGAATAAGCGAACGATACAATAAATCATACTTAACTTTTGCTTAAATATTATTAACAACTTTCAGTTTGTTGCGATTTTTAGTTATCTTTTGATCACCCTCATCGAAATATTCATGATCATAATCATATTCCTAAAAGTTGTAATATTTGTAAGATCTGCAATCTGTGTAATGTGTTTGAGGCATGGGAAATTACTTATAATTCGTACGTTCTATTACCATTCCAAAGCTCTTAGTTAAGCATATCACATGGGTCGCTGAGCGTTTTCTATCGCCTATACCATGGCGAGTGTTCTGAAGAGTTATTTTCTCTTATCCCACCCTCCCCTTTCCGTCATAGAACCACACGTGCCAGCTTGCGATGTCATCGCCTCACCGTGGAGAATATTCCCACACGTACCAAGAAGTTTGGCAATTCCTTCATCTGCCGAACTATTAAAGTATGGAACTCCTTGCCGGCTCATGTGTTTCCTCCTTCTTATAACTTGGGACCCTTCAAACGAAGCGTGAAGAAGCATCTCTCGGGCCAGCATGGCAGTGTCAACTGACTTGGCACCGTTGGTTTCTCGTCAGTTGCCATTGCGACTTGGGCTCCCCTTTTTGCTTACCATCAGGCGAAGTGGAGCCACTATGTTGTGCCGTTATAAAAAAAAAAAAAAAAACACAACAATCACAACCGTCAGATCCCACAGCCAACGTCGACTCGGGGCGGGGCCGGCTCGTAGTCATTTGTTAACGCTTCCCGCTGCACCGTATATGCACTGCCACCGCGGATGTGTGTGTGCCGTGTACCCACATGACGTGTGTGTGTGTCCGGGCGATCTGCATGGCGCGCGATACGCTGCCATTACCGCTAATGGATCATGTTTCACCATTAAGGTTAACGGAGGCGCCGTTGGTATGAAGTCCATACATATTAAAGTTCCTTTGCTACTCCGTACTCCAGTTGAACCGCCAAAATATGGAGTATTTCTCTGAGCCTTTCAATGATCCTGAATAAGGTCTGACGACGTGCCTGAATTAAGAAGTAACCCGTAAGATGTTTCCGATATATTTAGATGTGATTAAATGACCTCCAAGCTTAGAAAAAAACCGGCCAAGTGCGAGTCGGATTCGCGCACCGAGGGTTCCGTACAAACACTTTCCATCCCTAAGTGGTTAAGTTAAGTTTGCACCTGGTATGTATAGCGCCCCATATAAATTAGGTGCAAAGTTAGGTATAAAAAAAAAACTACTTACTAGATATCGTTCAAAACAATTTTCGTTGGTAGTTTTTATAGTAATGTACATCATATGTTTTTGGAGTTTACTCCTTAAGAATCGTTTTTCATATATAAGCCCGGGGCAGTCCAGCGACACTCCATACAAAACTGAATTATGAAAGCCTTTAGCGCCAACATTGAAATATAAAAATAATTCTACTAAATTAAAATGACAACCGATTCCTTCGCGTAACAAGTCTCATAACGTCTATTTGATTAAGACGCAATAACAAATGTCATACAACCCTCAATTTGACGCAAGTTGTAAAAATCTATGGCGGAATAAAATTTTCTTGTTGTTTGGTTTGTTGTAACAAAATTATTATTATGTTATAGTAGTGTGTCAGTGTTTTATAAGAATAATGCCAGGGAAATATACAAGAAAGTGTGAAGTTTGTGGCATTGGGAGTGTCAGAAAAAAATGTGGCATATTTTAGCAAGATTTCCGCTTGACCCGATCAGGTAAAACTTGGCGTATTTCAGTGCCAATTTACTTTATATATATATCGTATTTGTTAGCTGTTTTACTCAGATTGTAGTAGATATCAGGTAAATACGTAAAATGATGTATTTTCTCAAAAATCTAATCATACTTTAAGCAAGCAATAACATAGTGGTGTGAACAAATTATCGATAACATTTGATGTTTTATTTTTAGGTGCCGTTTATGCGTGAAGTTAACAGGCAGTGAGGACTTGGCGTATTTACCGATTAGAAAGTTAAATGAAAATGTGAAAATCTCATAAAGCGTTTCTTTTACAGGTCCTAGGTAATATGTTGCTTGAAAACAAAAACCAATGATAAACTGTTCATATATACCTAGGTTATGTCAAATAAATAAACAATTTTTAAGGCGTACTTATATTTATTTTCGTATAACCAGCACTAAAATTGACCAAAGTTATGCAGGAAGCGACCAGCATATTTATTTGTCAAAGTGACTTGTATTTTAATCAATTAATCATGTTGGTCGTTTTTTGCATTGCAAAAAAAATCTTGCTTGCAAACTTACGCAACTACGAATATCGAATATTTATCGATATCGATAGAAAAGTATGATTCGTATTTGTCAAGCCCTAACAACATTGGTACCAACATACTCGTAGTAGAATTGGATTTTACTATGTTGGTACTACTGTTTTAAGTTGTTAGGTTGGTACAAAAGGCTTTCATAATTCCGATTAGCGGCTTGTATGAAAGTGCCGACTCTTAAAACGTAGTGATTATATGCTTTTTGGCCCGGGGTATGAAAAATATGGGGTATAAAATCGAACGTATCTGCCGTGCTAATTTAAAAAGTCGTATCTCAGTATACGATCGGGGTAAAAATACGACTTCTTAATTTAGCAGGTTATGCGTTAAGCGTTATAGACTAAGATCCCGATATAAAATGACCTTCACCGAGATGTTTATTTGATGAAATGTATTTTATATTCAATTTAATATGTCAATAAATAAATATATTGCATATGGGTTGCCTAACAAATTTTAGTCCAGGGTATGTTTAATTAATAATAAAAAAAAAAGTTTTAAACATTTCACCGGTTTGATTAATATTAGATAAATTCTATACCAATCGAAAGTATGAAGCCCATAGAATAAGCAAACGTTAGGTTGCCTATTCTTTTCCCGTCACAACTATCGGGTAGCCACTACTATACTATATCTATGGGTAGCCAGGTATAAACAGGTAAATCTATACCTACTAGCATTTTGCAACGGTCTGATTATTGAATTGAAACTGAATAAAATTAAAGATTATTTAATTATGAATTTATCTAATAATCAAATCAGTGAAATGTTAAAAAAAATTTTTTTTATTTTTTACTAAACATACCCTGGACTAAAAATTGTTAGGCAACCCATATGCAATATATTTATTGACATATTAAACTAAATATAAAATACATTTCATCAAATAAACATCTCGGTGAAGGTCGTTTTATATCGGGAACTTAGTCTATAACGCTTAACGCATAACCTGCTAAATTAAGAAGAAGTATTTTTACCCCGATCGTATACTGAGATACGACTTTTTAAACTACCATTATGTTCACATAAACAAACTATAAAATTGACAATGTCAACTTCATGTCGAGTGTCAACAAAATTTTATAAATAAAATAAAATTTAATAAAATCTACGCTTACCGGGTAAAATGTGCTGCTTTTGAAACAATAGCGCCGTCACACAATCGGCTAAAAGATACGTGTTCGTTTCAGCTCCCAAACAAACCTAACGAATTTTTGTGATAACCAAGATTACAACTTTTATAACGTGCAATGCAAAGACCGTGTTTTCTTGGTGTTTAAGCCGTGCTTGCATGGTGCTAAGATCGAAGAAGACGTCTTGCTGTAGAGAGAGACCGCTTTAATTGTGACTCAGCTTTAAGCTTAGAAATAGAGAAGGCGTGAATACTTTTCCATCACCACTGCTCTCATTTTCCTGCATTCAGCCGCAGAATGGTTTTGATTTCGTGAAACTTTCCAGGATAAATACATACATAAATCAAGGATCCAACACAACCGAGCCATTCATTTTCTAGACGGGAGTCTTGCCAACCGACAAGAAGCTATGAAGTTTAAATCGAAATTGTTATGTTTTTGATGTTGGCTTTTAAATTGTATCTTTTTTTATTATAATTGCTTGTATTTTTTACTTTTATTTGTAAGTGTTAGTTATAAATATGAGTGATCCTTCTTCATCCTTGCGCTGTCCCCATTGTCCCAACTCAACTCGAACATTTACCCCTCATGGACTTAAAGTGCATATAGGGCGCATGCATAAACATTTTCCCCAAGTCATCCCCTCCAACCCTAGACTGTCGTTTTCTCAGCAAGCTCATGGTAACAACCCCATTCATCTAGATTTTGGTGATCTAGCTACGTTAAAGCAGTCAGTACGTGTGTTACGGCATATCCCCAAAGGGGCGCGAAACTTGGCAGCGGGCAAATTGAGCGACCTCATTGATAAGTGTATCGACTCCAATGGCACTCTCGAATGGTTTAGTTTACTGTTTTTTGCCTATTCCGCACTCAAATCGCCTGAAGCGTCGGCCACGGGCAATTTAACCACGAAAGTTAAGAGAATAATTAACTCTGCTTCTTTTGATATCAGTGGGAACATCGGTGCAGAGACCACGCCTTTGAGATCACACTCCATACTGAAGACAATTGAGCGTAAAGTACATGAAGGGGATCTCTCAGGTGGATCCGCTAGGCCCTTTAGTTTTCTGTCTGGCCATACAAAAGATAACCTCTGAGTTAAATCCCCATTGAATATCTGGTACCTAGATGACGGTACCCTTAGGTGGTAAACCTGAAGAAGTGGAACAAGACTTGCTCATGCTCCTGCCTCGTTTAAAAGCTCTAGGTTTAGATATTAATTTCAGCAAATGCGAATTTTTCCCCTGCAGTACCAACTCACACGATTCTTTCCCCTTATTCAGTGCTCTGCTCCCCGGACTGAAAGTGTTGTCGGCGAGATCTTTCAATCTCTTGGGGTCCCCAATATTCCCAGAAGCCATTCATGAAGCCTTCGAGGAGAGAAAGCTGCTTCTGCTGATGGCTGCGCAGAGGTTGAATGAACTTTCGGCTCACGTAGCCCTCGTTATGTTGCGAGTTTGCTTTGCCGTGCCTAAGCTGACATAGGTATTTCTTGCGCACGATTTTCATAAACCCATAAGTACGCTTATTTCTATTTTCTGCGACAAAATTATCGCGCGACTAAAAAAAATCGTGGTGCGCGCCTGGCCTGAAGAGTAAACTCCAGTTGTGCGTCGGAGCTGACACACACACTTTTTTTTTTATATTTTTCATTTTCTTATTTTAGAAGTTAGAGGGCGGGGGGGGGGGGGCAACTTTTTTCCACTTTGGAAGCGTCTGTCAAGCAAACTATTCGGTTTAGAAAAAAAATATTTTAAATACCTCGATATCATTTTTGAAGACCTATCCATAGATACCCCACACGTATGTGTTTGATGAAAAAAATTTTTTTTGGGTTTCAGTTCTAAATATGGGGAGCCCCCAATATTTAATATTTTTTTTTTTTAATTTTTGCATCAAAATCTTAATGCGGTTCACAGAGTACATCTACCTACCAAGTTTCAACAGTATAGCTCTTATAGTTTCGGGAAAAAATGGCTGTGACATACGGACGGACAGACGGACAGACAGACGGACAGACGGACAGACGGACAGACAGACATGACGAATCTATAAGGGTTCCGTTTTTTGCCATTTGGCTACGGAACCCTGAAAAGCGTGCTGAAACACGGGTCGGCCGCTCGCAGTAATCCTTATTAGTTGTAAGTGTAAAGTTCTACACAGTCTTAAAAAGCAAAATATATGTACAATCGGTCTCAATGAAATTATCTCAAATTCGAGATCCAACGGTGACTACTCAACTTGTCGAACTACAGTGGAGTGAACTCACCGGCTCCTTTGACCGCTGGAGCGAAACGGTCGCTCTTTCAAAGCCGGAGCTATAGTACCTACAGTACAGTAGGACGCGGGCGCACTGCTGCACGCTCACAGCGACGGACCCGGAGCGCACAAGTGCATCCTCATAGGGATAACTTCACTCTTGTACACATGTATTATTTTTGAGTGTTGCCGATATTGTTTTATGTGCAATAAAGTGTTTACATACATATCATATCATTTATTTATTTGTATTGGTCATTCATTGTCATATTTGTAAATTATGTTCATGTCAAATAAATTAAAATTAATTTTTTTTTTTTTTTTGCTAGCCTGTGTTTGTGTCCCACTGCTGGGCAAAGGCCTCTCCCTCAGACTTCCACAGGTCCCTGTTTAGTGCCTGTTCCAGCCAGTTGCTGAGAAATGCGTCCAGGTCATCCCGCCATCTCCGTCTGGGCCTGCCCCGTCTGCGTCGTCCATCTTTGGGCACCCACTTAGTGGCTATGCTGGCCCATCTTTCTGGATGCATACGGCAAACGTGGCCTGCCCAATCCCACTTGAGCCTGGCTGTTTTGCTACCTACGTCAGCTATGCGTGTTTTGGAGCGCAGCGTGGTGTTTCGGATGCGGTCCGTCCTTTTCACCCGTAAAATGCTGCGCTCCATGGCCCGTTGGCAAACCTTCAACTTGGACTTTTGGCTCTCAGTTAGCGACCATGTTTGGGCACCGTAGGTTAGGACAGGCAAAATACACATGTCGATAAGTTTCCGCTTCAGTGACAGTGGAAGGTTTCCCTTCATGAACTCTTTCATGGACCAGTAGCTCTTCCAGGCATTTTCGACGCTGAAAGAGACTAGCTGGCCCAAGTAAATGTACTCATCGACATAGTGTATTATCTGCCCGTCTACCTCGACCCTACGTTTCGTGCTGTTGGTCATTACTTGAGTCTTTACACGATTCATTTTAAGTCCAATTTGAAGGCTTGCGGTGCTCAGATCTTTGAGAATTAGCTGTAACTCTTCTGCGGAAGAAGCAAAGAGAATAATGTCGTCGGCGAAACGAAGGTTTGAAAGCCTTCTATCACCAACTACTATTCCCCTTGCTTCCCAGGAAACTGCCAGGCTCTTGAAAACTTCCTCTAGTGTGCTTGTGAATAATTTTGGAGATAGCGGGTCCCCTTGTTTGACGCCACGCTGTACTTTGAATGATTGGCCGGAAGACTGAAGCTTAATGTCTGCTGTGCTATTATTGTAAATAGTTTTCATGAGATTAATGTAAATTGGATCAATGTCTTGATTTTGAAGTGCGGTTATTATGGCGGAATGTGTGATGCTGTCGAAAGCTTTGGCGTAATCCACGAATGCTAGGTATAAGGGAGAGTTAAATTCGTTGAATTTTTCTATAATCTGGTTTAGTGTGTGGAGGTGGTCGGTGGTGGAGAATCCAGGACGAAAGCCAGCCTGACTGGGTGGTTGGTGTCGATCAAGCTGCCCAGCAATGCGAGTTTCAATTACCTTGACAAATGCCTTATAGATATGAGACACTAGGCTGATGGGTCGGTAATTGGCTATGTCACTCTTATCGCCCTTTTTATGTAAGAGAATAATATTCGAGTGGAGCAGTTTTTGAGGGATTTGACCAGTTTTCAAAATATCATTATAGAGTTTAGTTAGTGGAGATAAAAGTATCTGTTTGCCAAAGACTAGGGCCTCTGTGGTTACCCCGTCAGCTCCAGGGCTTTTATCGAATTTCATCGTCGATAAAGCTTTTGCAACTTCATCGACTGTTATGGGGGAGATGGTATCTGTATGAACACAGGAGCCATCTTCAGCATTTTGTGTTTTCAGTGGGTCCGAGTATAAAGAAGAGTAGAATTCTGTACATATCTCCATTATTTTATTTCTGTTACTGTGTTTTTTGCCAGTTTCATCTTTTAAGTTTGTTATCCACGTCTTGCCTTTGGTAATTCCATTTTTAGCTACTCTTAGTGATCTGTTATTGATTAATGCTATTTTAATTGAATTTGTATTGTTGTTTCGGATATCGGATCTGATGCTGCGTTTGGTTTCCCTGTCTAATGCACGGTATTCCGCTGAACCTATTTTTGAACTACATCGTCTTTCTAGTAGGCTTATAGTTTCAGACGAAAACTTGGTGTGTTTTTTCTGCTTGGTCTTGATCTTAGCACTCGCCGACTCGATTGCGTCTATGATATTGCTGTATTGGCGCTCCACGTCACCGACATCTTGGTTCAAAATATTGAATGTATTTTCCAGTCCTAAATTAAATTGGTCGTAGTTGGCAGTTAATGCAAATTTGTCTAGTCTCCTAGAGTGTCTGCAAAACAAATTCTTTCGGTTGATTTTGAAATTGAAATTCAGTGATGCTCTGACGGGTCTGTGATCTGAACTGAACTTAATTTTGTTTATTACGCCTATGTTTTTTACAATGTCATTCGTTGTTAATACAAAGTCTATTTCATTTTTTGTTTGACCATCCGGTGATATCCAAGTCCAGCGACGTTGGTCTTTTAAAATTAAAATACAATCATAAAATTAAAATATTGACAAACATTAATTAGAATTGATTCGTTCCAATACGTTTATCCGTCGATTATTATTTATTTAATCGTTCGTTCAGATATTCTGTTATGGAGTAAAATGCTTTATTACCTAATTAATAAAAATAAAATTTAAAATTTAAAAAAACCCCCGACATTATCATTATTATTATTCGTATGGCATGTTATTTCAGATATCAAAAGAAACAATTCATTTAACTATAAGTAATTACAAATCCAATTTCAGTGACGTCAGCCATTTTCTAGCCTCGTCGCTCAGGACGATCAGGTCCTCCATGGATCCGGTGTATCTTGTTAGAGGGCACTCTGTGATGATGTGTTTTACTGATTGCACCTCAGCACCTCAGCTACATCGAGGGGAGTCTACCCATCCGCAGTGATGTTTATATTGACCACATCGACCGTGGCCTGTGCGCAGGCGATTTAGGTTGTACCAATCACGTCTCGCCAGCTCAGCTCCCTCGAGTTTTTGCCCCCGACATGACAACAAATAAAAAGAAAGAAATAAAATCTACGAAATGTGCCTATACAATGAACAGTATAAAAAGAATCCAAGCTTCGTTGCGTTCGGGGGACCGCTAAGTACCTAAATGAAATGAAATATATTTTTCAACGCAGAATTGCATGTATGCATTTGGGCTTCCCACTTTACAATTTTCAGTACATTGCATTGTAGGTACAACAGGATCCCAAGCCAGTGGTAATGAATGCCGTCTTCTCTAAGATTGAAGTTAGGATATATTTTGATTTCAATAGCCTTAAGCAACATTCTGGGAAAAAATCGTTAAAGGCAAAATGGCGAAGTTATTAGCCAAGACAATCAAAATATATACTTTAAATGGACTGCATGAGTCGCAAGAACCGGCTACTACTTATGGCCTAAAACAGAACCAGGTTTCTATTCTACAGGATCTAAATACGGTACGGGTGGCTTACTTAGCTCCATAAAAATTGCTGTTGGTGCTAGGTAACTAGACTTAGTTTTGAGAGACCTAATCATCGATACCCCACACCATGGGATAAACATCCCCACTTTTGTTACGTGTAGTCGTGTAGGGAAGGTACACAAAAAATTGTTTTTAAAAATGTATTCAACCACTATGTCTCTGAGCTAAGCTGTAGACAGACTGACACAAACTACAAAATCCTAAATTGCTGTTATTCACTTAGGCAAGAGTACTTTTGCTAAAGCTTACGTGTCATTTAGTCGCGTTAAAATCTTGCAGGGTATTGCTATTTGTGAACTCAATCAAAGGAAGCTTTTCAATAGTCCTAATAACAATTCAGCTTTAGCATAATTCCGAAAGTTAAAGACAGTGACCCAGTACTGTGACACAAATTATCATGAGTTTTTTTGTCAAAAAAGTTTTTTTGAGACTCGGTTTTATTATTGACTGTACTTTCTTACACAAATGTTAATTGCTCATCAAGAACAATCAGACGAGCCCAAACACCATGGGTTTATCTTGTGCTGTTTAGGAGTTCCTACGGCCATCTTCAGCTCCAAGGTACCAAATTATTGTAGGTACTGTCAAAAATTTATTAATCTGTTGATTACGCTAATAAAACTTAACATTTAGCCAACATTAGAAATTCTTGGCTTAGATCCTTTCACAACTAGCCGGTCATCATGAGACCTTCATTTATTGAGTGATATAGAAAATGCTAATAATACTTAACATTTAACCAAAACTTTGGAACCCTTGGCTTCAATATTGGCTGAAATCCATTAACAACTAGCTGGTCATCATGAGACCTTCATTTATTGAGTGATATAGAAAATGCTCATAATACTTAACATTTAACCAAAATTTGGAATCCTTAGTTTCAATATGGGCTGAGATCCATTAACAACTACCTGGTCATCATGAGACCTTCATTTAGTAAGTCATATAGAAAATGCTAATAATACTTAACATTTAAAAAAAAAATTGGAATCCTTGGCTTCAATATTAGCTGAAATCCATTAACAACTAGCTGGTCATCATGAGACCTTCATTTATTGAGAAATATAGAAAATGCTAATACAACTTAACATTTAACCAAAATTTGGAATCCTTAGCTTCAATATTGACTGAGATCCATTAACAACTACCTGGTCATCATGAGACCCTCAATTAGTGAGTCATATAGAAAATGCTAATAAAACTTAACATTTAGCCAATATTTCGAATTATTGACTTCATTATTGGCTGAGATCTCGTCACTTGTTCCAATTAAAGCTGAATATCTTGGAAACTACTGGTCCTATTTCCACCAAACATAGCTAAGAACCATCTCGACGGATAAGACTTTCGATTAAAAAAAACCGCACTTAAATTGGTCCATCCGCTTGGGCGCTACGATGCCACAGACAGACACACAGATACACAGATACACATGTTAAACTTATAACACCCCTCTTTTTTTTTCGTCGGGGGTTAAAAATCGCTTTAATTTACTCCTAAATTGTAGATCTGAACTGTTGTCCTTTATGTCAGGTGGCAGCCTATTATACATAGGTACGTGCATCCATAGAGACGCTCATTCTCTGCGTAGCCGCTCCACATCGCCCCGCAGCGGGGGGTGAGGTACCTAAGGTATTCTATTTATCGGTTGGTTATGAAAGTAATTAATTAAAAATGGAAATAATATATGTCTATCCGATCTTAGATCAATATAAATTTACTAAGTACCGAAAAGCTTTGTGTTACTTACAGGCTATAAAGTATTAAGTTTACAGAATTATTTAGTTTTACAAAATTCTTAAATGGAAGTATGTAAATATTAATCATCGACTAAGATCGTCGAAAAGAAATGTTGTTTTCTTATAGAAAATAATCATTCTATCAAACCATCAGCCGTGGCAGGGCTGTCTGCCCACTAGAGCGGAGTTGTGTAAAATTGACCAATCACATTTATCGGATTTCAATGTACATACTTTTGAGCTTCATAAGAACGTAAGACTCAGCCTTTTCCATTCAGCGTCAAGAGTAGTAAACAAATATATTCCGTGCACATGTATTTAGTATTTATTGCACTTAAAACATCTTTTCAATATTCATTTGCATGAATAAAAAACTATACTTTGTTGCCCCAAACTTACCAATTATTAGTTCGGAACAACAAAAACAAGGACATTATTCTAATGATAGTGAAAGAAATATAGTTTTATATTGAACGCGATAATTGCTTCCGGGTTGATTGTCCAAACTGAACTGGCTGTTTTTATTATGTGTTATAAATACGCGTGCGGCTTTCAATGGAAAGTGAGCTTTTCCCCTCTCATTGTAGAGTGTAGACTGGAGAAGCAGCTTGTCGTGTGCTGCGGAAAATAGTATCAGTTCCCGGAACTGGCTGCTGCGGCTCGAAGCGATTCCACGAAGCGACAATTAACTCTCCGACTAGCAGATTGCTGCTGCGCTTGGGATATTTTGTAGCGAACAATAACTCACGAAAATATTCTGCATGACGCTTCTCAGAAACCATTTAGTGCGCGTACACGTCACGTGATACACAATTATCAGTTTTATTCACCTACCAACGTATATAATAGAGTCAATAAAGTCTTACACACATTAGGTACCTACTCGCAAAAATTCAACCGTTTAATCATTACATCAATGTCGTACCTATATAACCTATTGTTAATCCTGTTACCATGCTTTATCACAATGATCAGTTCTTTGATTAAATATGAATCTAAGAATAAACTTTTGTTAGCCCAATCCACAATCATTTGTTAAATTAAAACAAATAGGAAACATAAATAGGTAACGTTCTCGGCGACATGACATGACGTCGAGACAGAACATCGCGTCAACGAGCCACATTGCGTCGACGGGAAGTAAAAAACTATTGTAATATTTGTTACATGGTGATGAACTTTGTTTTACTTATATTGATTTATTTCCGTTCCATGTCGCTGCAACGTACCTAATCTGGCACGATAGCCCTAAACCTCTACAGGGACAAAGGCTCGAGTCGGCTGTGGTTGTGCGCCACTCGTGTGTGCGAGCTCCTTGTCCGCGCCCTGTACCGGTAAGCCCTCGGGTATTGCATTTCCACAGAAACTGCCCGCACCAGCTCCGGCGGACTGAATCGTTACTGAAGCCTGACTCGGCGATTAATGTTGGCCTCCGATACGTATACCGATAACGTGTACACGGCTACAGTCCGCAGATACGACCGCTGTCCGTTTTTATTTATACGCAGGTTCAAATGTTGTAGAAATAAGTGGCGTCATTACTTAATTGTTATACATGCAATATTGATTAGATATTGGCTTAATATATGGTTCCGTGACTTCCCTTCTTTCACGCGCTAAATAAGCAAAATAGACGGAGCCCATTAAGATTGACGTGTAATTATTATTTTGCATAGAATGACGTCTATCTGTACCTATTCTACCTGGCTGTAAGTACGTCAGTTTAAGATGGGCTTTACTCTAATAGAATATAAAACACAGTGGTATAACTTGCTGATACATTGGCAGTAGCTGCTCGGGCACGGCACGCGCTATCAAGATTGCGCTAATACACTAACTGGATATTAGGTATATCTCTCTTTAATCGCTGGAACGAGCTTGCAGGCGCCGTCGCGACCTCAACACACGGATACGATCTTTTCGCCTCACTAGCTCGGAAAGGCTGTCTTTCTTGCGTTAAAGTCAGTGTGCAAAATTCATTATAATACGTTAGCGTGTAAATCTTTAAATTAGAGCAGTCTTTTGCACAAGAAATAACAATAAATAGGCTTCATGTTTCACACACATTCTATAGATGCTACTTGGTGATATTTCTTCGTTATATTTCAAGAGTTCTTCTGATTGAGGGAACTAGTTCGTATCTATCTTTATCTGGTATCTAATTGGTGTGTTTCATTATTTGCACCTTCATGGTTCGACCTCTCGTTCCGCTCAGTTCAATCCTACAATAATTATTTTACCTACCCTAATTAAATATCAGCACTTGTGTGCACCAAATTAAATATTTCATGTCGCCGTAACCGTGTGGTTTCTTAAATTTAATTGATCGATTATCACAGTTGTACCTAGTTCATCATCAGCCAAAAGACGTCCACTGCTGGACATGCCTCCCCCAGAGAACGCCACCATGAGCGGTCCTGCGCCTCCCGCATCCAGCGGACTCCAGCGACCTTCACCAGGTCATCAGTCGACCTTGTGGGGGGCCTACCCACGCTGCGTCGTCCGGTGCGTGGTCGTGTACCTAGTTAAGTACATAATATGTATAACCTAGCCATGATGCGATAACAGTGAGCTATTTGATTTGATTTTGGGCGAAGACCGTTCAGCTTCCAGCCTATATTGACTTTATTTTAGAGTTTCTTACATTTGCCAAAAATACATAAGTTATACAGCTTATATGGCTTTACCTATATGGCGGCTGGAAGTGGTCACCGCCTGCGCTCGAGTGTTAATCTCTCTCTTGCCTTTCCACCCAATAAGTCGCGCACATATAGGAAATCTTTCACAGTTCACTCCGTGAAGTTGTGGAACTCGTTACCAGTGTCAGTGAGGCAATCACAATCCGTGGCATCATTTAAGGAAAATTTGAAAAAGTTATGGCTTTTCAATCCTTGATCTCATCTATTAATATTATAGTTCAATGCTAATAAGACTGAATTTTTATTATTATTATATTATATATATTTATTAGTTTATGTTTAATACAATATATACGTTTGTAATTATATGTATATTTATTTATCTTAAGGTTATATTTACATTTAGTATATTTGCACGTTTTAGTTTGTTCGTTTGTCTATCACTTCAATGTCTAGTTTTCTGTCTCATTTGCTCAAAGGTTAACTGGAAGAAATCCCTTACAGGGATAAGTTCGCCCTTGTACACATGTATTGTTTTTGAGTTTTTGTCATCATTGTTTTATGTGCAATAAAGTGTTTACATACATACATACATACATACATATATTGCATACTTCGTTGTCTGACTAATGCGCGGTGCGTCAGAGCGCAGTCAGATCATAACTATGAGTAGGTAGTTAACCCTTAACTACCTACCTGCTTCTTTAGTCACACAAACACCTACCTCCCGTCCCCAGGACGGATACATAATGTCGGCCTTATATATTAAATTTTATAGATCGGATGGGAAATTTAAAATAATAATAGCAATATAGACATATTAAAATATTTATTTAGCTATTAATCATGGTGGAAACATTAACAAAACATTTTTTTGCTGTAAACATATGGAAACAGTCCTTATTTCTACTTTAGGAACTATATATCCTTTGGGAGGTGAGATCAACAGAAATTTTGACTTTATATACAGATCTAAGTAATTATTTCTAATTATTCAATAACAAATAATGCAAAATCAATATATTTCGTTAAAATAAAGGTAATATTTTTATAAAATTGCAGACCACTAATTTATTCGATTTTTTCGCGGCAGTGAATATAAGTTTGTTTGCACATTCTAGGCAAATCGTTTTTTTGCATTAGAAACATACGTACTGGTTCCCGTTTTTTCTTCAGGTCCCAAGTAGAACAGGTTTTCTGTACTATGAAACTGACCAAGCGGTCGGCTAAGTAAAGAAAAAAAGTATCCGCAATCACGTAACCACCTACCACCCGTCTCCGAGAGCCTTAAGAAAAAATACGTATCCACCTACCACCCGTCTCTGAGACGTTCGGAGACAGTAATATAATAATAATAATATATAATAATAAATAAACCTTTTATTATTTCTCATTTTCATGCAATATTACAATGTATATTTGACATGCTAAGAAAATTAATTTAATTAATAATAATTTATCTTCATAGTAATTTACGTTGATTAATTATTCATTAAAATTCTATTAAATTTATACATAATATTAGTAAACATTCAATTATATCGATTAATCAATCTATCTGCTTAATTAAATGAACTTAATAAAGAATTATCTTTTTAATGAGAACCCCTCTGTAGGGTAAAGGCCTCCTCCATTTTCTTCCATTTCTCTCTATCTTTTGCCTTCGTTAGCCAGTTGCTTCCTGCTATATCGATGATATCATCGAACCATTTTTTAGATGGTCTTCCTCTTTTTCTTTTCCCTTTAGGTCCCTTCCATACTGCAGCGCGACTAGTGCATCGAGCGTCTTCCATTCTAGCCAGGTGTCCAGCCCATTTCCATTTCAGTTTCATAGAGTGCTGTAGGAAATCTATTTGTTTCGTTTTCGCCCTGATACTAGTGTGGCGTATTTTATCTCTTTTTCTGATTCCTAAGATAGATCTTTCCATGGCTGCTTGACATATTCTTATTTTTTCTTTGACTTGTTTGGTATATGTCCAGGTTTGTGAGCCGTATGTTAGACACGGAAGGATACCACTGTCCATAACTTTCTTTTTCACATAAAGTGGCATATCACCTTTCATTATTTCTTTGTGTGCCCAGTATTTTTGCCAAGATATGTCTATTCTTCTTTTTATTTCTTCGAAGTTGTTATTCCGGTGAAATGATACTTGTTTTCCAAGGTATATATATTTGTCTACGTAATCGAGATTTTCGTTTCCTATTTTGATTGAAGTTTTTAAAGAGTTCGTCATAAGTTTGGTTTTTTGCAAGTTCATTTCAAGTCCTACCTGTGCACTTTCTGCGTGTAAATTTTGTATCATTTGTTCGAGCTGGGAACTTGATTCGGAGAATAGAATTATGTCATCAGCAAACCGTAGATGGCTGAGGCATTGATCATTTATTGTAATTCCCAGTTTTTTCCAATCGAGCTTTTTGAATATCATCTCTAGTACGGCTATGAAGAGCTTTGGTGATAGCGGGTCGCCTTGTTTTACGCCTCTTTTAATTTTTAATTTCCGGACCGCTTGTTTCTAGCTTCACTTTACTGGTGCTTCTTTCATAAATGTTTTTGATTATATTACAATAAGTTTTTTCTATATTATTTTCCTCGAGTGCCTCCCATATTGAGTTGTGTGAAATAGAGTCAAATGCTTTTTGGTAATCTATAAAGCAAAGATAGAGCGGCTTTTGGAATTCTGTATATTTCTCTATTACGCTTTCCAAAGTTTGGATATGGCCGACAGTAGTGTATCCTCTGCGAAATCCAGCTTGTTCCACGGGCTGGTTCTTGTCAATATTTGCGGATATTCGGCTTAGGACACATTGTGAGAATAATTTGTAGAGGCTGGGGAGTAAACTGATGGGCCGGTAGTTACCGACATCTTTCGGGTCGCCTTTTTTATAGAGTAGTATAATATTTGACTTTGTCCATTGTTCCGGTACTCTCTGTTCTTTGTTTATGATATTAGACAAACATGTTATAAGTGGTGTCAGTATGGTTCTGCCTAGTTTTAATGCTTCATTAGGTATGCCGTCTGGTCCTGGGCTCTTGTCTGATTTTAACCTCCTTATTTCCCGGTCTATCTCTGCTTCATTCCAATCAGTACACGATTTATTCGATTCGAAGATTATATTTTTGGAGTTTCCGTAGTCTTCTTTTTGGTCATAGAGTTTAGTGTAGAAATTGGTTGCTATTTTGATAATATTTGGTCTACTTGTAGTTGTAATATGCTCACCATTTAATGCGTACACGACCGACCTTGGTCGATCGACAATGCGGTACTGAGGCAGGTGGGGAAAAGGTACACGGACACAAACGTTTGTAAGATGCTCGCTCATAGCTATGTAATTATTTTTAGGTTTGAATGAGTCTGTGAGACGGGAGGTAGGTGGTTAAGGGTTAACAACGTCGTAGTTGCTTCAGAGCTGCTCATAAATAATATAATTACTTCAGTATAGGGTCATAATTCTAACGTTTCAGCCACGTATTCGTCGAAGTGTCTGTCAATTTTGTGCAGTGCTCGAATACTTAATGAGACCACATAACTGCAGAGTAGGTCAAATCCAAGTTATACGACGTCGTCCAGGACGGCCCCGCGCCCCGCGTGCGGACGGCGGACGACGGTTGGCGGTCGGGAGTCGGGCTCACGACTGATATCTTTGAACGAGTTTTTTCGTATAAGTTCGCTCGGTTGGAATAATTTTGGTCTCGGGTTTTATGTCGTGCTTAGTTTCGTTTTTATCTGAGAAGAATTTGATGAAAATTTTCGATGAAAGACAATGTAAACATGAAAGCGCTCGCCGGATTGTCTCTCGCGTGATGCCGCTCTCGGTTCCATTAGTTTACATTGTTGCACAATGTTATAAGGAGTAAAATATTAAACCAACATTACAGGTCAGAGTGTGCAGTAACGTGCGCTCGCGGACGGAGCCCCCCCCCCTCGACCCGCTGCTGCAAATGTCAAATTAGATTCGATGTTAGTTTAGATACCTATTATACCATTAATTTTCCTTTTATCATGTCGGGTGGACACTGTTAATATCTCCAGCATTTTTTAATATCTCAATGATGCCTCGCAGAGCAAGATAAGTACCTATCAAAAAATATTGAACAAATGTTTGATTATTCCCTATAATATTAATTGGTTTTAAATATGACCTATGCTCTAAGCAATATAAATATGCAAGAACACATACATAATGCACTCTACATATGTATTTGGTTGCATTTTGGTTTGGTTTTGATATTAGTCATTGTAGTCGACAGCTAAAATCGACAGTCGACGACGGCTATTCCGTATTTGTATTAGCCGCCAATATACTATGGCGGTAGATGTAGTGCCGAAGTAAACACGCCATTAGCGTCGCCATTTAGTTCATTTAGTTTAGGTACATCCCGGCCACCAGGCGCGCCGGTCCGGTAACGAGCGCATTGTTCCCGCGCGCCAGGCCCGGCCGGCGTCCGGCGGCGCTGCCGGACGGCGCGGCGGCCGCCGGACCGCAGCCACGCGCACCTGCGCTATTATGGGCACGCCGGCGGTTGCTGATCATGCACGGACTGTGCTGATTGTGCATTACGATTCGAGTGAGGCGAAGCGATCACTACAAATTGAATATCTGTTGCAAATGGGAAATAATATGCTCTGACCGGCTACAGGGAGACAATAGTGAGGTTTCAATAAAATAAATACAAAAAAAAGGACTAACTATCTTGCTTGTGAATCTCCAAAAATAACCTAATGAATTCGATTAACAACGAAATAAGAAAGTCCTGATCTGTTAGGGTTTCTGTAGACGCCGAAAGGCCATTTCTTTTATAAAAATATTTATTCGGGCCATAGCCAAAGCATAGGTAACAGAAAGTTGGCGACCCCTATTCAAAACCTTAAATTTTTTGCCGTTGCATTAAAAAAGCTTGTCTCCTTGTAAAGGCCTTCCAGATTTATTTAAAATGATGTCGGTAGCCTACCCAGCAAATCAAAATATTGTATAGCAGCCTAGATGTTGATCAGCTATTTATTAAATAAACCTTCCTAAGAGTATTAAATGAAATGAAGACTACCGACTTTAGAAATAATCTGAAGTAGGTATCTACTTGCTAGAAAACAGTTTTTATAGTGTTAAATAAGTTACAAATTTTAGGAAATAGGAATGGACGTACTTGTTCTGAACTAGCATAATATTTTAATGTCGTCACATGCCGTTTGATTGCGATTGAATACAGTCCTATACCATACCTACTATAATAACGATAACACCCCGTAACTAGATATTATTATACATAAAACAAATACCTTAATACTAAATTCTAAAAAAACTAATGTCTACACTTTAAGCTTCCCAATATTAATGTGAACAAGGTTTAAAAATTAATGGGGAGGATTTGCAAATTGTGGAAAACACGGTTTTCTTGGGTATAACTGTATGTAGATTCTAAACTGCAATGGGCCCCTCACATTGTAATACTCGCAAAAAAATTGAGTTCGGCTGTATATGCTGTGAAAAAGATAAGGGCATTATAACCGATGACGATACTGCAAGACTCGTCTATTTTGCTTACTTTCACAGTGTCATGTGCTATGGATTGTTATTGTGGGGCAGAGCTGCAGATGCGGACGCAATTTTCATATTACAGAAACGAGCGATTCATGCAATATAGGTATGGAATGAGAATCCGTGACTCCCTAAGAGAATTATTTAAAACAATTAATATAATGACTGTACTAGCCAATATATCTATGAAAACATCATGCATGTACGAAAAAAAATTACTTTATTTTGAAGGAGATGTGACTTTAATAATAGGAATACTATAAATAAGGATAAACTGTCACTACTTATGGATATATCTGAGTAAACTCGCAGTTAGTATTGGTGCTATCTACAGAACAAACCACTCTAATATAAAAGAATTCTTAAGCACTTATTCTGGCCAACTCCTTAAACATAGAAGAGCTATCGTTTTTGGAGACTTTAACATAAACCTACTAACTCAAGATAAACAAACTAAAGATTATGAGGAATTGATAAAAGAGAATGGTTTCGAAACAATGAACAAGATCAATGAAACTTACTGTACCCGCGAAACAACTTCAACTAAAACTATAATTGACCACATTTGCACAAACCTAAAGAATACAGATTTTTCCATGACAATAATTGAATCCGACATGTCGGATCATAAACAGCTATATTTTCAAATTAGGAGTCAGAATACTAAAGAAAGAAAATCACGTACTTATGAAGCAACAGACTACGATATGCTCTATAAAACAATTAAAGAGAATAAAAACATCAATGACGGAGAATATAAAAACCTGGAAAATGAATTATTGCTGAGCATTAAAAAATGTAAAATTAAGAAGACAAAAATACTTAACTTGCCAAAGGAAGACTGGATAAATAAAGAAATAATAAGTAGCATCAATGAAAAAAACTTGTTATGGCAGCAACACAAACGGAACCCGAACAACGAAATATTAAAAGAGGAATACAGAAAAAAAAGAAACTCAGTTACGATTAAAATTCAAAAAACGAAGAAAGAGTTCTACTTCAAATTGTTTGCGAATTGTACTGCAAAGCCGAAGAAAATGTGGTCTTTGATAAAAAATCTTACAACCAATAAAATTAAAGAAGTGTCATTACCACCTAAACTAAAAACTGAAACAAGCGTTATTACAGACAAAATTGAAATTAGTGAATTCTTCAACCAATTTTTTGCGAGCATTGGCAACAAATTAGCAAACGAAATACCAGTCAAATATCAAAATAACTTAACCTTTACGTGTCTAAATAAAATTCCCGATCAAAAACTATCACAACTATCACCTGCAACTACTGAAGAAGTAATTAATATTATCAACAACTTAAAAATTAACACTAGTTGCGGCCTTGATGGTATAACTGTTAAATCAATATTATGCATCAAACATCTGATTATAGATTGTTTAACAAACTGTATTAACGTTTGCCTCCAAGAAGGCACTTTCCCAGACAGCTTAAAAATCGCAAAGGTTACGCCTATATACAAATCTGGGTCTAAATCAGATCCAGGTAACTATAGGCCAATATCCGTTTTACCTGTAATTTCTAAGGTCTTTGAGAAGATAATCTATATACGTCTCAAAAACTATTTAGACTCCATAAATTTTCTATTTGATAAACAGTACGGTTTTAGACCTAAGTCAAGTACTCTATCGGCAACAATAGACCTGGTGACCAAAATAAAAGTAAATATTGACAAAAAGCAGTTAGTTCTAGGGGTTTTCATAGACCTGAAAAAAGCATTTGACACCGTTAGTCACGAAATACTTCTACGCAAATTACGGAACATAGGAGTTCAAGGAACAGCTTTTGATGTATTTACTTCATACTTAACGAATCGGTATCAAGTAGTTAAAGACGACGAATACTGCAGTAGTCCACAACATATCAAATGCGGCGTGCCCCAGGGATCAATTTTGGGACCATTGTTGTTTTTAATTTATATAAATGACATCAGTAAACTTGGCTTGAAAGGAGATATCACATTGTATGCGGATGACACTAGCTTATTCTACTTTGGCAATACTATGAACGATATTATAAAGGATGCGCAACATGATCTCGATTTACTCAATGTTTGGTTTCAGTGCAATCTACTAACAATTAATACTAATAAAACAAATTACATGATTTTTTCAGCGAAAAATAAAAAGTATTCGGATTATGAACCTCTAAAAATTAATAATCAAATTATTAAAAAAGTGGAAAAAGAAAAATATCTTGGACTAATATTAGATAATCATTTAAATTGGAAACCACATATTGAAAAAATCAAGGCCAAAATTACATCACTAACTGGAATCGTACGTAGAAACACTCGATGTTTTCCGAAACAAGTTAAGTATACGATATATAATACACTTATAAAACCACACATTGACTATCTGGTTGAAATCTGGGGGTCCGCTGCAAAAAGTCATCTTGACCTTGTACAAATTGCCCAAAATAGACTTATAAAAGCTTTGTTCAATTATGATCACTTAACAGCTACAAAAAAGATCTACTCTGAAACGTGTGTAATGAACGTTCACCAAACATATATGTACAATACATGCATTTTAATTAGAAAAATTATTAATAAAAGTATACTCGTTCAGATTAATTTTACGGAAAAACGTCACTATCAAAAAATAAAACTAAGAAATGCTAACGAATTAACTCTTAGAACGCCTAGAACAAACTATGGAAAAAAATGCATCCTTTACGAAGGGGCGAAACTATTCAATAAACTACCGGCAAAAATTAAAGAAGCAAAATCTATGCAAATATTTAAAAATAGATTAAAAAAATATATAGAAATAAACGTGACTCGTTAGGCTTTATACGCCAATCCACGAATTACTCATATTGTCTACACACACAAAATACACACACAAACACACACACACACACAATTTATTTATATTTACAATCGCGATCTATTTATATACAAAAAACAAAACTACAATAAATATACATATATTGTAGTTATATATACAACAAAACTCAACAATTACTACCTAAATTAATTTAACTAACTAATGACTAAACTTAATTTTACATAATTTATATGAAATGACATTATACACAAATACTACTATCGCATGCGTTCCAGATTACCAGCTAAGCATCAAAAGGCCACATCTAGTTGTAAATACTCCGCGCTCAGCCTGTTTACGTTCGGACTGCAGTGACCGCCCGCGATTTTATCTCCTTACCCGCTAATTTCACATTTTGTCTGCAATACTAATGTATTTATTATTGAGTGTAATGCAATGTTTACTTAACTACTTAACTTGTTATTAATCTGTTTTGGCGCCGCTTTCCAAAATAAATGTAAGTAATATTTAAGTTTCTCATTAAGTGAATTGTATAAATTCTTATGAGAATAAATGATCTTTAAACCTAAACTGTTAGGAATGAGAACTAGCCAAATTAGATCCAAAAGTCATTTGTGGGACTCTGTACACGCTGCTATAATAAAATACCCGATCATTATTCTAAATATGAATGAGAATAGATTCAAGACTACGGTAAAGCAAACCTTGAAGAAGAGAGCTTATTATAAAGTAGACGATTATTTTTCAGACGAACACATATGTTTGGAGAATTAGTGTTAATAATAATTGTGTTAGTGTTAAATATTTAAGCTAGTTTATTTAAACAATTTTTGATTGTAAATCTCATAAAGTAATATGACTTAGTACTTTAGGGTATTTATGACTTACCTAGCTGTAAAATGATTTGAATTATACAGGGTGGCCAGGAAAAAAGTGCGTTCCTTTGGAGGGTAGCGTTTTAAGTCGATTCTGAACCCCCCTACAAAGGTCCCCCATGTCATACTTTAATATTTCTAGCAGTGATAAAAAAAATGAAATTACGAAACTCGCCCGGTCTAAACGCAGCATCATAGAACATGTGTGTATTAAATGTCAATGCGTAGTAAGAAACGTCAAACTAATTCATTCATTGTCGCGTTGTGTGTGTGCGTCCAACTTCACGCACACACACAACGCCGGAAGGTTTTGTGAGTTTGATTTTTAAATGGTTAAAACACCTACAAATGGAGATGGTGCGTAATTGAAAATGCTACGAGATCATTTTTTCATATTAAATAGCCATTGAATGAGTATTACTCGTGTCCTACAGCATAGGACCGCTAGATTAAGAAGAGTTGTGGTTATGTGTTTGTTTACTTACCTACTTTGAAAATCTGGCTTTTAGGGCCGGAATATCACAAAAATTCACAGATTAGACACAAAGCACATCAGTTTTCGCACAAAATGGACACAATAAAAGCACATCAACATTTCACTTAAGCCCTGCTTTTATGTAAACACGCGAATTAGAATTTTCTTCACATGGTTTGTTTGAATCACGAGAATTCGCAGATTAATATTACATTTGCACAAAATAAACACACCTTAAGTACAATAACGTTTCACTAAAACGTGTCACTAATCGTGATCACATTTTTTTAAGCAATAACATAAAAAAATATTAGTTTGTTTCTTGTTTCTCTCGAAACCGCCAAAGCAAAGCGTAAACTGAACTAATCACAGATAGTCAGATACAAACACTCACCTACACCCACACAGACACAGGCGTCGGTATTGCAGGGAGCGTTCCTATAACATTAAGTTATAACATACATAACAGTTATTATAAACATAAAAAGAGTGCGTTATTGTTCCAAAATAAATGAATGGTAATTGATCTCAACTTAAATACTGAACGTTGCCTTTGCCATACACGCTTATTGTTAAATAGTCATTACGAAAATCTAGTCTATGCGTAAGGACACGTTTGACATATTTGGAAGTTTTGGAACGACCACATTAAATTCATTCATAATGATCACTGTGTTTGAGGCGTTTTTCAAAACATAGTTCATTTAAAGCAGTACAGTGCGAGTTCACCTGAAGAATTTTTTTGCCGCATCATTCGTTTTTGAATAAGAAACAATACTTTGCTTACGGCTTTAAATTGTTTTATGATTTTAATGGCGCTACCCTAATATTCATATCCTTCTACATTACTTTACACAGCATCAATCATTAATCATTTATTTACACAGCGTTGACAATTAGGTTCATACTTAACATACTAGATGGCATAACTAGCAATAACAGAGCAGATTTTACAGAAAATTTTAGATTTTCGATATTATCGATGGTATCCAGTTATGAAAAAAAAACTTATTTTAGAAAAATCATCATGTGTTTTATTACTTTCATATTTTAATAAATTAAGAGATACCCCACTCTGGCGTCTCCGTGCATTGTCGCCCGCCGCGGCGGTAATTAGTAAAGCCCTAGATTCCATATTTATGGCCCTCACTCCCGGTTCGGGTCACAAACACCTGCGATCTCGGATATTTACTAATTCACCGCCCTAGGTATGTAATGAACTATTCATGTGGAAATAGTGAAGTAGCATACTTTTACTTTCAAATTCAAATCATTTATTTGCTCAAAGTGTGGTACAAAGAGATGACACAGCTCAGTAAACATGTTATCAGAACGGCACTACTTGCCCACATGTGGCATGCAAAATTAAAAGGCTAGATCCACTTTTAATTATACTAAGATCCTTCTTGCATTGCGGTAGATCACATTAAATTTATCTTTTATTTATGTAAGTAAACACTTTATTATACACAAAAACAAGAAATACATTTCAAAAGAATAAACATGTACAAAGGCGAACTTAAGCTTAGAGTAAATGAAGTAACCTTTGTATCTAAGATAATATCATACTTTTAATTGTGGCTGTGTAATAAATAATGTTATTGTTAAACAATATTACATAAAACGGTACTCTAGAGTACTCTACAGTTTTCTTTTTTTCTAGAGGGTCCATCATTTGCAGAACATTCGTTGAACTTTCAACCCTTTTTGTAAATTAAGGTATATCTTCTTCGCTCTTTTCTTCAAGCTGTTAATGTTCTATGATACCCCAGTGGTAGGGGATTGGTGAGACGTCGCCATCGGCTCCAGTCCTGTGCCTCGCGCTCTGCATTGCTCTAACTCAGCAAATCCGTCAATCATCGCTGATGATAGTATTCGGCTAAAATATGCACAGGATGGAACACTTGTAGTTCGCTCGTCAGGTCCTTGAGCAAAACAGTTCACAATGCTGCGGAGATTATGTAAAGTTTGCTATAGATTCCAATCATTTTGACGATCTTCTTAGTGTTGATTAGTAGGCCCTTATCTTGAGCTTCCTCTCGTTATGAGTCCAGCTTCATTTGGAGATCTGCATAATCCAGGTCTTCGAATTGCATGATCGAGTAACATGCATGCATGTGCACGGATCAGTAGCATACCTGTTGATTTAAAAATCTGTTAATACGACATGTCAAATAAGTTAGCAGTAACTGGTACCAGTATGCAGTATGGCGATTCAAATTGGAGTAATTAGAAATATTTTGAAGACAAATACTTTGGAATTAAGTAGGAATTGAGAACTGTGGAGTAGATAGCACAGCTACATCCTAGCATAAGTACTAGCATGTAGCTGTGCTATCTACATACTAGTTTAAGTGAATATTTATGTACTACTGTATGGACTAGACTAGACGAGGCCTAGGACAGTGTCTCATAGCTAGAATTTTTATTACTTTTAGGGCCATACAGTTAATTCACACCCACTTATCAAGTATTTTATTGACATGTAATAATTAATTATTATTAATAAATGAATATGAATATGTATAGTACAATTTACTTACAGTTAATATTTTTCTTCCTCGCGCGTAAGTTGTGTTTGTTTGACGTATAGCAAACAGGAGTTCGAATGCAGAAGTTAATTTAGTTAATCTTTAAACGTTATAGTTTCACAAATAATCTGAACTCGATGATAATCATATTATCTATTTTTTTTTTATTTCATGAGCCATGACATCATGACATGAACATGATTTTACCTACACTATCCAATCAGTGTTGCAAGTTTTTTTTTTAAAGGTCTTCGTTTCTAGACGGTCTGAAATTATCACCGATCTGATCGGGTCATGACATCAAGATTTAAATTAAAATCCTATCTGACACCAAAGTCCACTGCTGTGCAGAGCGCGTTTACAGTCCCTGGCAGAGATGGGCAAAAGTTAATCGATTAACGATTAAGATTAACTTTTTTTAATCTCGATTAACGATTAAAATTGACGATAAGTTAATCTAATCGTACGAGTTCCGATTAATTTAATCTCGATTAAGATAATCCTCGATTAATTTCTAGCGATTACATTTTTAATCTATTAATTAATTCGATTAATTTTCTATCGATTAATATTAGGAAGAAATAAGATATTTTAGTCCCTGTCTAGAACATCTTAGAGTACTGCAACAAGAGGGGCGAGGGGAGATGGGGGAGGGGAGAGGGAAAGGGAAGAGGGCAGTCGGGTACCTTTAAAAAGACCCGGTCTAAACTTTTCTAAAGGTACCTTTTCAGTCCCAGGACAAGACATAGGTATTGTATTTTCGTAAATAGCACAAATGATTGATAGGTCAAATTTTGAGAAGGAGGTCAATCGACGAATCCAACTCGGCTGGGCAGCGTTCGGGAAACTACAAAATATCTTCTCGTCTAACATACCTCAATGCCTAAAGACAAAAGTCTACAATCTATGTGTGTTACCAGTGATGACATACGGAACAGAAACGTGGCCTATTACTGTGGGCCTTATAAGGAAGCTCAAAGTTGCACAGCGCGCTATGGAGAGGGCTATGCTCGGTGTTTCTTTGCGAGATCAAATCAGAAATGAGGATATCCGTGAACGAACAAAAGTTGCTGATATAGCCCGACGGATTAGCAAGCTGAAGTGGCAGTGGGCGGGGCACATAGCAAGTAGAACTGACGGCCGATGGGGCAGTAAGGTTATCGAATGGAGGCCACGCACCGGCAAGCGCAGCGTGGGACGTCCACCCACAAGGTGGACAGACGACCTGTTAAAGGTTGCGGGAAGCCGCTGGATGCAGGTCGCTTCCAACCGGCCGATCTGGAAGTCACCGGGGAGACCTATGTTCAGCAGTGGACGTCCTGTGGCTGAAATGATGATGATAAAAAAGCACAAATGAGCGTGTTCCAACTTTTGATTGACAATTTATAGTGAAATTTAATAGATTAAAATGACAAATCGCTGAGTTAATCGTTAATCGAAGACTCTGTCGATTAAATTAATCAAGATTAAATTAATCGTGATTAATTTTGACAACTTTTTAATCGATTAATGCCCATCTCTCGTCCCTGGAACCTTTACGATGTGGCGGTTGGTGCAGACTCATCGCGTTTAGAATTTTATTTGATTCGCCTTGACAAGCAACAAAGTATCTGGTCGGTTCTATGTGCCTAATAGCCGACTCCACCGAGCGCCTGACTCTAGAGGCTAGCGGGATCCGAAGCACAGTGCTCCGCTGGCCGACCGCAGGTAGATGGGGGCCCAAGTAAAAGGCTGCCCCGCCAACTAGCGGAAAATCGGGCGTCACCGCGGTCTCCAATTCAGCGGTCTTATGTTGTGACACACATTAGTTTGTGCTTTGGGTCTGATGGGCTGAATAGTCTTTTTCACTCCCTCTTCCCATTGCACCATGAAAATTAAAAAAAAACCAAAGGACAATGTTTAACATCGGATTCACTCCCTCACACCTCTCTAATATCCGAGGTTTGCACTCCAATGTCATTTCAGTCCGTCACCACCTGGAGGCGAACAAACCACAGCTGCTGTTCCTCGCAGACTTAGCTCAAGAAAAGCTGCAGAGTTTTGAGCACCGCAGGAAACTCGCCAGCTTATCGGTCTTCTACGGGTTACCGTTCGGTGAGTGTGCACCGGGATTGCACGAATTGATTCCACCATCTCCATTTCGACGGTACCTGCGTGGACTTGGGTCCACCCTTACGTTGTTAATATTCCATTGATTCCTGAAAAACGCTTTGCGTCTACTTTTCTTATCAGAATAAAGGATTGGAACTTTCTTCCTGCGCACCTTCTCCCTGTGAAATGATCTCTTCAAGTCGAGAGTAACTAGGCATTTTCTAGACAAGCATGCCTCATCTGAGGCGTCATCTTTTCGAAGTAGGGGAAAAAAGTTGTGTAACCAAAAAACTGCATAAATACATGTCTCAAAAAATCTGGATAAAATCTTATTATTTTTCCACAAACGCTAACTTCAAAATCCTAATTAAAGAAAAATAATATAAGTTTAATAAAAAGCTGCTTCATTGTAAATTACGATTACGTTACCCGGTCGGGTTATTAATTATTGAGAATCGTACAGTATCTTATGAGGAAGTACCTTTAAAGTCTTTAATATTACTAACTTGCTACCTACTTCATGTTCTAATGTCCATATTCATTTTTACGCATTTTTATTACACTTTCATCAAAAAATACTTTTTGAACGATGTGTTGCCAGGTTGCGAAAAGGACATTTAAAGACGCGATTATGTTAGTAGTTATTCCGTAATAAGTTCTTACTTTTAAGTAATGACTATACTACCTTCTGCTTTTGTGGTTCACGTACAATCGAATTTGGGACTCTACTTAGTAGGTATGTAATTTTCAAAAATCACTTCAGTCGGCTTCGGTTGATGTTCTCATACGCACATACCTACTTACTGTGTCGTTCCTATTAGAATTATTTTGAACAGATAGATACATTGAGTGACTGGATTTTTATATTGAGTGATAGAATAATTTGTGATTGTTATTGTTTGAACGAGTGATGTATGATTGATATTTGTGTGAAAGAATAATAAGTAAAGTAGCATTGTATGTAAGGTGATTTTGAAAGTTGTGTGTCTGATTATTTTCTTGTTTTCTCAGTGATTCAAAATTTTAGCTTAATCGGTTTCACGGGCTTCTGATTAAATTAAGTATACATATTGTATCGTATTCTTCAAAATGCCTGTCTATACTGACCGGGAATATCTACACATGGTAGAAACTTACAGGGATAGCAATTTTAATCTTAATGGAGCCCGTAGGCTCTACATAGCAAGAGGCTATGTAGAAGAGGGAAGGACCCCCAATACCCGCACCATTTTAAATACTTATCAGCGTTTTAATGAAACGGGAAATTTCAGGGTTAGACGTGTTGACGCTGGCCGCCATGCCGATGAAGAAGTCCGCGACCAGGTGATAAATCACTTCATACAAGAGCCCACCGATAGCGCGAGGCGATATGAGATCGAGAGTGGGATCCCGAGGAGCACAATTGGGAAAATTTTGAAAGAGGAAGGGATGCACGATTATAAAATTACGAAGGTACACAGCATGTTGCCACGTGACGCTGATCCACGAGTGGCCTTCTGTAACTGGCTTTTACTAAATAGGCGGCGTAAGATTTTGTGGACAGATGAGTCCATTTTTACCCGATCTGGATATCATAACTCGCGCAATGACCACGTTTACGCATTCGAAAACCCGAGAGCTACCAAAGAACATCACCATCAGTATCGTTTCAGCAAAAACGTATGGGCAGGAATAGTTGATGGAGTATTAATAGGGCCAGTGTTTTTTGCTGAAAATACAGGAGACAGTTACTTCCGTTTCATACAAAACGAGCTAGAAGATTTGCTTGACGAACACGTGCCTCTTAACATCAGGCGCAACATGATTTTTATGCATGACGGCGCCCCCCCTCATTATGCTGGACGTGTGCAAACTTATCTCCGACGACTCTATGGCAATGATTGGATCGGCCGGGGCGGTGCTATCGCGTGGCCACCACGTTCGCCAGATCTGACGCCGATGGATTTTTATCTGTGGGGCAGAGTGAAGGCTTTAGTTTATACCGAGGTGTTAAGAGATGTACAGCACTTAGAACAGCGCATAATCGAAGCGTTCGAGACAATAAGAGGGGAAGCCGCGGAAATAAGACGCGCGACGCGGGGCTCTGTCTACGCGCGGGCCTTGAAGTGCGTAAACAATGGTGGAGCTCACGTAGAACCTATGAATTAATCAAGTAATTTGCCAATTTAATAATTTGATGATACCTTTTTTATATTAAATTCAGTGTCGATCGAATGAGCTGCCCAGACAAGTCGGCCAAATCATCAGGAGATGTCGTCGGACTCCATACCGTCGACATCTCCTGATGATGCCTCGTAGAGAGGCGAAACACGTGTCGAGTAAGTTTTGTTAATTTGGTGGTGGTTTGTTATATTTATTTGCGTATTTATTTTTTTCTTATCGTGGTGGGAGGGTGGGACTATTTAATGCATGTATGCATGAAAAAATACGCAAATAAGTATAACGGGTCAGCACAAATTAACTGGCACGTTATTATATCGCGGATCAGCGAAGCAATATTACTATTTTTAGTTTTTTTTTTTTTATTTAAAAAGACACCATACGGCGTTTACTTAGTTTATCCAGGTGTCCGTGTAAGATACAAAATAAAACATCGTCAGCGGTCGCAGCGGCGTCACACGCAGCTCGCTGCCGCCGCGTTGTTTACGAAGTAAGCGGCAAATGGAACAATCACCGCTATTTCTCCAGGCGACTGTTCTCTTTGCGCGAGCCGAACTGCAGCTATTGAGCGATGGGCGCATTCGCAAAACGCAGTGGAACTAGGGACGGTGGACGCGCTAATTCTGTTTGGTTTATTCAGTATACAATTTGGAAGTCAAGTTTACAACGTATTTATTATGTACAGATCTGTAAAAACGCAACGTCTACATAAATAAAATAAATATTAAAGGAGAATCTTACTCAAATTGACGTAGTCCCAAACTAATTAGGTACTACTAGGTACTAGGTGACATGAACATGATATATAAATACATATATAGATAACATCACACTGACTGTAGCGCGATGATAGTAGTATTATGACAATTAACAAGTCACCTACAGTAGTTATCAATCACGTAGATCCAGTTATAAAGTTCAGTGGTTGTCTGTGCACTTTGGATTTCCCATTACATAAAACAGTTGTAGAGGTAATTTATTGAATATGGGAATACTCTAATTACTCAAAAGGCTTATAATATGTAAACGGTAATAAGTAACATATACTAGTGCATGTTCACTTTATTTGAGATAGTATTATGCTTCACTACCCAAAGGTTGTCTGGAACAGATCGCTCTTTAGCGAAAAGGCCGACTGCTGTTTACCTCTAATTGTAATTTCTTGCATTGTATTTTTCCTGTATGTCTTTAAGATGTGCAATAAGTACTTCTATTGAGCTCTTATGGACGACAGACCGCTTGTATGAAGTCATTTTTTTCTGAACGTGTTTGAATTTTCTGCATTAGATAAATTATTATTAAAATTAATTAGGATCTAACCGCTATTAATAAATATAAATCATTTTTTGGTGGTCATAATTACTTTCAATTGCTTTTACTCTCGATGTTTAGGTAAATTAGGCACTGGCTATTCCGGGCTCTGAATATTAGTGACTCGCCAAACTTGAAGAGCTCAGTTACTCGTAAGTAGTGGATCGATCAGATATGTAATCTCCGTCGGCCGGCGGACTGCGACGTCCAGTAGGAGCGCGAGGCGACATTGATGCATGGTCGCGAGGCGCACGCGGCCCGCGCGGCGGAGACGAGTGGCTCTAGTGGAGCCTGCAATTTACTGTTAGGGTCATACAGATTTTAGGACAAATACTTCTTTCCTGTGAACAGTTAATTGATAATTTATACATATAACTTATCTTCTTACCATACTGTAGATCATGTTGGAGGTACATAATGTACATACACGTATAATAGGACACAAAGCAAATCCTGTCAATTTAAAAACCGTAACTTTACGTAAATACAAATAACACTGTCTCATATAAAATCGTTATGACCATTAACTATTGTAAATATGTATTTTAAGATGTTTCAGACGTTTGATATTGGTTATAAAATAAAGTTTTCAAATATTCATTGACAGGCAGACTTAAATGAAACCGAACATAGGATAGGATAAGTTACTAGTCTTAATTATTGGTGATGGCGGCGGAGCCACGGGTAAAAGGTATTGATTGAAATTCAAATTCAAATTATTTATTTCGGATCAATGACCCATAGATTGTTCATACAGAAAACATCTACAAAACAATAACAAAGTATTAATAATAAAATGAAAGTTATCCTACAAGTTCAACCGAGTGGTTAATTTGATTGATATTGAGGTTCTACCACTCGATACATATTGTGCCGGCCTCGTGATTCGGCACATCGCGGTGATTGTTTGTGTCAATGACATCCAGTCGTCATGTACCTACGTTAAGGTAAATTAGAACATAAAAACTCAAGTTGATATATCGCCTAGTAACAACCAAAACTCTCTAAAATGTCTGTCTCTCTCTCTCACTCACTGCTCTTCAGAACCTTGTATATAGTAACAGATACGATCTTTGTTTTAAGTAGGTATTTGTTACTTACTTAGTGAGTTTTGATTGTCAGCAGGTGATATAGTAGTGATATTTGGAACGAAACGTCGAATTTATTTCCGTATGTCTTTTAATAATGAAGCACAGTTTCATAATCAATTCACGTGATTCACTCTCAATTCAAGAGGAATTCATTATAAAGTTCGTTCACAATTTAACATATATTTTATTTATATTTCAATTAATGCTTACTATTTTTAGTGTTTCTGTTCCCGAAGACGACTACGCCGTAGCCGCCTACGCCGTAGCGCTGCTACGACATACGTACAAGTCGACATTGAATGCTACAAATTGAGAATTAACTTGTGCAGTGCATATACATTTGGTTAATAATGAACATTAGTAGGACCCTTTTTGCAAAGACAGGAATTCCCGGCGCCCCCGGGCGGGGCTGCACCTGCCGGCTGCCGCGCGACGGATTACAAGAGCACAGTTTTAATCAAAGCCGCTTATCCAATTATACGAGTAAAGTAAGGCTCAAGTCATTTCGATTGATTTAAATTTTCCATATTAACTAATAAAGTAAACTTAAAATTGACTCCATAATATGCAGTGAAAGTCCATTTGACACAATTTTTAGCCGACTTCAAAAAAGGAGGGGTTCTCAGTTCGGTTGTATTTTTTTTTAAATGTTTGTTACCTCAGTACTCCGTCATTTATGAGTCGTTTTAAAAAAATCTTTTTAGGTTCATGAATAGACATCTCAAGGTTGGTCCTATTAAATTTTGGTGAAGATCGGATTACGAAATCCATGAGGAATCGAAGGAATTCCTGAAATTTTATAGGCACTCATAATATTCTTCATTATATTTTCCAAAACTATTTAAGTATTTGCATATATATGGTAGTCATCATCTTCCAATGCTGAGCTGATGATGGAAGGTACAACTCCTTAACGGCTAGAAGTTAGGAGATAATTCAAATGAAATGCATGCCTTCAAGACCTCCCTGATCACCTCGCCACCATAAGTATTTTATATGAATCACTAAAAACACGTAAACTATAATATATGTATAAATATAATAACTGAGTGGTTTGGGATCGACTTCAAAGGGTGAGTCAAATGTAATCTGTACTAGAACGGGTTATTTTTGGCTTTTTAGTTTTACTGAAGTTGGTTCTTTTTTTTGTTAATCATTTTTTTGTGTGTCTATGTCCATAGTAGCGTAAACCAGACAGATATGATACATATACAGGGTGTCCCTAAAACCAACGCCGAAATGAAGAGGGGTGATAGAACAGCTCATAAGCAACCATATGAAGTTAATTTGTGCTTAATAAAAGTTCATGGTTTTCGAGATATTTGCATTTAAAAAAAAACTCGTGACTTTTGATGCCCTGCGTCAGTATGTCGATTGCCACCACTGCAAATTTAGGTATTTTTTAAATCTGTTTTTTGCAGGATGTTACTAAAAACATATCCTATCGAATGTAATTTGAATTTATTACATATCATGATGCTTTGTCGGTAAAAATAATAAAAAAAAAACGAATTATAGCAATTTATTAAATTTAGCCAGCGGTTTTGATCGAGTTTCCTTTATAAAAAGTATTGTAAACTAACATGGCAGACAACATAAAAAGATAGTAAGTTTATTGTAGTTTTCAAAAAGGTACAGCATTTTCTAATTTACGCAGCAGTTTACGAGATATTGATATTTTACACCAAAAGGAGCTCATACTGCAGTTATTCCATAGTATGGTACCAGAGCCCCTACTAGGCTCAGAGTTTGAATTTTGAACAAAAAATCGATTTAAAGACTGTACCTTTTTGAAAACTACAATAAACTTACTATCTTTTTATGTTGTGTGCCATGTTAGTTTACAATACTTTTTTTTAAATGAAACTCGATCAAAACCGCTGGCTAAATTTAATAAATTGCTATAATTCGTTTTTTTTTATTATTTTTACCGACAAAGCATCATGATATGTAATAAATTGAAATTACATTCGATAGGATAGAAATAGAAATAGAAATAGAAATAGAAATGTTTATTTGCTGAAATACTTAACAATTAGGTCTTAAGATTATTATTGTTACAGAACCAGTATTCAGTCGACATAAAAGTCAACATGCAAATCAATATTATTCTCTCTGACGATGCCTGCGTTGCGGATTTGACTTTTACACTTTGTCTTATGCATTATTTACTGTTGAATAAATGATTTAATAATATATTATTCCTAAAATACACAAATTCAATACTCTAATGATACAAAATGTCAATTTGAATAAAATTGCGAAACAAAATAATTTACAAACTATATACACAATTAAAAGTAACATGTCAATATTATTAAATTACCTCATACCAAGAATTTTTATAAATTAGCCATGTCTAGTTTAAAGAAATAACATTAATATAACAAGCAAATAAAATTTAAATATCCGAAAAACAATAATAGTAATAAAATAAATAAAATGAAAACTGTTTACTTATCCGCTAAAATTTAAAAAGTCATTAACACTATAAAAACAATGATTCTGTAGCCATTCAGTCAGCCTTACCAACATCATACAATCTACATAGCAATCGACATACTGACGCAGGGCCTCAAAAGTCACGAGTTTTTTTAAAATGCAAATATCTCGAAAACGATGGACTTTTTATTAAGGTCAAATTAACTTAATATGGTTGCTTATGAGCTGTTCTATCACCCCTCTTCATTTTGGCGTTGGTTTTAGGGACACCCGTATATACATATATACTTATATTTTCCGCTACACATAATGCCAGAGACCGTTAGAAATAAAATGTATCTAACTATGAAATGTAATGTAATGTATTCCACCAATAGACATAACACGCGGGTCCCAAATCAATTACATATATCATATTTTTTTCCATCAAGTACTGTAAAATAAACCGACTAGTATGTATATTTGTAACAATTATAAATACATGCGAACGTTTGAATATTTAGATAATTTTTGCTCAATAATAATTTACTTGAATGAGGCTTTGCAGCAAGATAGATCATGTTATCGATTAAATTCAAGTTGAGACAAGGTCTAAATATCATTAACGTACGACTATATACCACGCGCACGGGAGGGAGCCGCGCGAGCTCGTCGGACACGGACAGGTCACACCGCACCGGCTTCCCACGCCCGTTTTGCTGACACCACCGTTTTGTTGGCGCAAAAATATACGTCTGCGAAGTCAAGTCCTACAATATGAGAAGGCTCCCCGCCGAGCCTCGCGCCGCGATTACACAGAACGACGCAATCAAAATAGGATTCCCGTAATTCCCGCAAATTAAAACGGGACTGAGCGAATGTCATTTAAATTAAAACCAGCGAGTGGTCCCGCGTAAAAGCGCATTCGGTTACGTCGAGTGGGGGGAGGGGGTGTGAGGGGGGGGGGGGGGAGGCTTGAACTGCAAGACAGCTGCGCTTCAACTCTCACCGCGCGCCGTGTGCCGAGTTTATAATAAAGGGAGATTGTACTTCCGAAAACAACGTCTTTGCAGTTGGATATGACCCGCCGCCTCAAATTAATTAAATACACGCGGCGAATGCCACAAAACCAAGTTTTCTGTTCCTCCGCCGCAACTCACTAAACTTCATAAAGTACGTACCAGTGACAGCTAAATTTTAGCGGTAATTAAGTTTTTCTGACGAGAAAATCGGTTGGCGTGCGCTTTCCTTAATTAAGCTATTGTAAGGAGGCTGAAAGGAGTTAAAAAGCGCCTTTTATGAGAACGTTAACAGGCAATCGAAGTTGGGCACTTTTTGTTCTCGCGAGAGAGAGTTAACACTCCCTTACAACAATAGTCAGCGCCGCCGCACATCCGACCGCGAGCCCCACACAAAAGGATTTTACTTGGGTTTTCAAACTTGAAATAGTACCTAATGAAAAATTTTTTCGAACCTAAACTTCCATTCTTAGATACTGCTAAAAATGTAAGTCACCGTAAAACCGAATGCTCCATTTCCGCAGCGAAATTCAATTCTCGAAATCCCGACTTCGTAACTTAAACTGAATGATTTAACGGAATCTGTTTCCATTTTCCGCAGAACCTCTGTGACGTGCAAGAATTTGTGGCCGCAAACTATTCTCGACTTCGACTGCCGTCGCTTCCGGCGCAGCCACGCCGCTTGCAAATGAATAAGATACTAGGTGTCAACTGTAGCCGGTAATGCATCGGGCGGAGATAACGTTGAGCTCACAATTCATTACCAGTTCGAAGGTCGGTACCTACATTTATATTCAGTGATCTCTCTCGCCATACGGAAGAAAGCATCGCGAGAATTATGGATGCAATAAGGATTCTCCACGACAGAGGCCCGGGTACCGTCGTCGGCGAGTGTTGAGTGACGGGCCACGTCGGCACTCGGGCCGAGCCGCGCACTCGAGCCGCGTCAGCTCCGGCTCGAGCGTGCTCGAGCGGCTCGACGGTGCTCGAGCTCGAGCGCGCTAGTCTTCACACAACACCACAAATCTCCGCAAACAGTACACGGTGTAACAAAAGAACGTTTTTTGTCTGAATAAACAAATTGAATGAAGCATCGTACAGCATTAAATGTAACTAGTTATATGACATGAAATATATTATTTTCTAATATCTAAGAAAGTATTTTCAGCTATTAAAAATAACTTCTTCTTCTTCTTCTCAGCATATATGAGTCCACTGCTGGACATATGCCTCTTGCATGGATTTCCAAGCCGATCTTGATGCGGCGATCCTACTCCAGGTCGGCCCTGCCGTCTTTTTAATGTCGTCCGACCATCTGGCTTGCGGTCTTCCAACGCTTCTGCCGCCCGTTCGCGGCCTCCGGTGTAGCGCTCGCTGACTCTATCTGTCATCGTCTCTGCGACATATATGACCAGCCCATTGCCACTTCAATTGCGCAACTCTTTTGCCGATGTCGGTAACTTTCGTGCGTTGGCGAATGTCTTCGTTTCGTATTCTATATCGCAGAGAGATTCCGAGCATTGAGCGCTCCATAGCTCGCTGTGCCACTTTTAGACGGTGGATTCTTCCAGCGGTTAGCGTCCACGTTTCGCATGCGTATGTCATTACTGGGAATACACACTGGTTGTAGACCCTCGTTTTCAGTGTTTGTGGGATTTTTGAGCTGAAGACGTCTTTGAGCTTACCGAATGCATCCCATCCAAGCTGGATGCGTCTGCTAATTTCAGAGTCTAATGGATCTTTCTTTAATGTTATTTTCTGACCCAGGTATATGTAGTCGTTCACTTCCTCAATCGTTTTGCCGTTCAATGATATGTTTGCGCTGACGGAGGTGCTCATCCATTTCGTCTTCTCCATATTCATTTTCAGGCCAACCCGCATCGATGCCTGACTTAGATCGTTGAGCATACTTCCAATATCTTCAGGTGTTTCTGCAAGTAGAACGATGGCGTCTGCGAAGCGTAGATGATTGAGATATTCTCCATCAATATTTATACCTGTGCCTGTGCATTAAAAATAACTGGTCCAAGCCATATGCCATAGCCATGTTTTACGCCTAACTAAACATTATGTACTTACTTACGTTAATATTTCCTGTTGGCAATATTGTGACAATAGCAACTGTGCTGCGGCCGCGGAATGTGCTCGTTCGATGAGTGAAGTGAAGTAAAGGTGTCGCGCAATGATGCCTCCCGCGAGTCCTGCGACCACTGAGGCTGAGGTACGGTTCTATCGGATAACGAATCGGATATTTTATGACTACCAAGAATTTCGCCCGTGCGAATTAAAGTCACAACCTGTTTTTTTTCTTTACCTTCTTTCTCGTCACAATGAATAGGTACATATTTATCTCATTGGTAGGATTCTGAAACCACCGCAGTGGAATATACCTTTGACAAAGTACATTCATAATTATTATTTTAATAGTAATTCAAATAAAGTTTGACATAAGCCCGCGCTGCTCATCCCGACATTTCCCGAAGCCAACTGCAAGGCCTCGGTTCCGTCTGCGTGAGAGAAGCTCTCGTTGAAACAAAACTGAATCGTCTGTTCTATATACATACAGGATGATATCCGAGTCGTGATCAGACATGACAGCACGATGAATATTGAAGGAGAATTCAAAATTGAAAAACTTTAATGAATAATGTTTCTTCAGTACAAGTTGCTAAATAAACGATTTGATAAATTGTAACATAATCGTCATCGCCCTAACAAGTTAACCAGCTAATTATTTGTTTTCTACGTATTCTTCTGACGGTGTGGGTATGATTATCAAAATTAATAATAACAACCATATGAATTTATTATAATATTTTAGTTTTTAATTGTAATTTGACCCGTGTTATCATTATCATATAATTTAATACATTTAAAATTTTCATATAGTGTTAAATTTAAACTAATTTCATTACTTTATTATCACAAAATTAACCCAAAACTATTGCTTATTTAGTTATACGGACTAGTTTAGAAAAAATTGGGCAAGTGCGAGCCCGACTCGCGCATGAAGGGATATATATAATCTATAACAAGTTTGTTGTATGGGAGCCCCCCTTAAATATTTATTTTATTTTATTTTTAGTATTTGTTGTTATAGCGGCAATAGAAATACATCATCTGTGAAAATTTCAACTGTCTACAGCTTGGTGACAGACGGACGGACGGACGGACGGACAGCGAAGTCTCAGTAATAGGGTCCCGTTTTTACCCTATGGGTACGGAACCCTAAAAAATCAAAATAATGGTGAACGCTGTGTCGTCTAACAAGAATCAGCACTTAAATGACGTCACCTTGTGGTAAAATATAAAGTCGCAAACTACAAAAAGAACATTGGTACTCGTATAATTTCCATACTAAATCCGTCTTAGTCATAGTGCGACTGTAAGGTTTCCTGCGCTGTGACTAATTACTTGTCGCCTATGCTCTTTTAGAATGAGGAACTTTTTAAATGCATTATTAATAATAAATTGGGATAAAATAAAAATGTGATAACAATAATTTTTTTATCCTTTATTTGATTATATTGGAAAAGACCTGTTTAAAAAATATGTTAACTTTGATTTGTATTCGTAGATGTCAAAGGGCCACCATAACTATGAGCACTTCTCCGTTTTCACCCTGTGTGAACCGACAGGCCGGGGGCGCGGCGCGGCTGGCGCAACGCCAGGCTCGTTATGCGCAGGTTGAGCCCCATTCGAATAAAACACTCTACTTTAAAGCCACATTTTATAACTGGATTCTGTTTGTGCTTTAAGAAACAATATTTCGAAAAAAATACATTGTTGGCGTCGGATAAAACTAGTTTTTAACCTCGACGTAATTTATATGAAGAGTATAAAAAGATAGGCAAAATCAATTTGACGCAGAGGAAGCCGCGAGAAAACAGGATTCCGTGTTTTATCCAAACAAAAACAAACTTAAGAGGAATGAGTGAGTCTTGTTGTCACTCGACTGACTGTAGTACCTGATGCTGCTGCTAAACGTAATTGTGTCTCACTCGAGCCGCGAGCGGACGGGTCGCAGAGCTCAAGTGCGCCCGAGGAGGGTGTCATTGTAGCCTCACTAACATCGCTTAGCGCAGTATAATACAACAAACTGATAATTCTCGACATCGCAGATCATGTTTGTCTTGTCCAGCTTGAGAACGCGAGTCGTGTTACATTAAATGTTGATTAATCACAAGCAGGTGCGTATTTACAAAATATACCCTGTGAAGACGCCCGGTGACGTCACGATCACGAGCCGGGTCGACTTTGAGTATAGTTAGGGGACACAACACAACTAATGAAGTGGACACTTAAATACCTACATATATCTACTGCACATGGCGCTCCGGCCCATCTCGAGTACGAATTGGGCAAGTGCGAGTCCGACTCTCGCATGAAGGGTTCCGTACCATAATCTATAACAAGTTTGTTGTATGGGAGCCCCCCTTACATATTTATTTTATTTTAATTTTAGTATTTGTTGTTATAGCGGCAATAGAAATACATCATCTGTGAAAATTTCAACTGTCTAGCTATCACCGTTCTTGAGATACAGCCTGGTGACAGACGGACGGATGGACGGACAGCGAAGTCTCAGTAATACGGTCCTGTTTTTACCCATTGGGTACGGAACCCTAAAAACTATCCGATTAAGATCAAGCTTGACTATAATCGCGTACCTATAGTTAGTTACTCGTAGCAGACAGTTGTAAAACAAGGTCGCGCCTAAATATAGCTTAGTGCCTACGACCACAGATTATATACAAGTTCTACGACGTGAATTTGGAAATAAATTTACCGACCAAAGACGGAAATTTATTTATTTTATTTATTTATTTATTTATTTAAACACGTTTACATGACATTACAGTTTCTTAACTAATGCGCCATGAAACTTACATTATTCATAGAAAAACCAACATAAACATAAAACAGCAACACAATAATAAAATATCAATGCTTATATATAGCTGATGCAACATTTTTGAAAGTCTACTCAAATATGCTAAAGTATTTTTTGATTTCCTAGACGAAAATAAAATAGCATTTCATAGATTTCTTTAAGTATCTAAAATCTATTACAATGGTATGGAAGCAAACGAGTAGACATCCCTTAAGTCTGCAGAGCGATCTCGCCTCCTTGTGTGTGTTGTATCGCTCGTATAATGTGTTGTTCTCTGAGGAACTATTCGACATGATGCCCACGGCCGCATTCTATTGTCGCACCACTCGTCGTCGGCAGGGCGTTCATCCCCATAGCCTGGAGCCTAAATGGTCGCGTACGGTTCCAGAGGGCCTTTCTCCCGCAAACGCTCAGGCTATGGAATATGAGTTTCCTGCCAAGGTTTTCCCGGGAGACTGCAGAATAGAGTTCTTCAAAAAAGGAGTTTACAGATTTTATAAGGATCGGAAACACGTGTGCAAATCCCCTGGAGTTACAAGTGTCCATAGGCTGCGGTAATCGCTTACCATCAGGCGGGCCGGACGCTTGTTTTCCACCTCCGTGATTTCAAAAAAACATGCAGAATACGTAAACCAAATGGTTCCGTTGGTTATCAGATTAGGTACCTACCTGAGTAAAAAAAAAAAAATGTTTTCTTAGGGCTTACGTATCGGCAATGGTGTATTAATAGGAGCACTGACTGACCCCTCCAATAAATGACCGGTTTATGTTTTCACCCTGTGTAATTACTACGAGTAGTACACACGTAGAGCAGGACGATCGTCAAATCCTTTCTCTGCTCTGTTCATGTCACAGTATGACTTTCAAATTTAATATTTCATGTCATGAATACACCGATTAACTGTTTCATTCAAATGCGCATGAAAGCTAGCGTTCATGTTGATGTGCTCTGCTAGCCTTCCTACGCCTCTCGTCTTCCACTCTTCTCGCCGCGCACTGAACAATACGAGGGCTGTAATGTTGACGTATAACGCGGAGTTTTTCCCATCAAAAACATATTCCTAAGTAGCAAAGTTGAATTGCTTTTGAAGTTCCACCTCACGGCGACAACGTTCCAATGCGAATGCAGCCACCAAACTAATTTAAACTTTAGTCCAATAAGTCAAAGTAGCGAGTCGCCCAGGGCGCGGGTGATGTATCGCCGAGTGTCGGTAAACGGCGGCCGAAATCCTATGAATAAGAAACACTTCAGGAGGCTTTCCAGCGATCGCGGGCATCGCCATTACTTACTGCTACCACTACAATACCACAAACCTATTTATTACCTAAGATATTCCATTGCAGATAGGATTCGACAGAAAGAAAAAAGATTCTTTACAGTGCAACCTTTAGGGTGTCATTCAATAGGTAATATTTATATATATAATTTGTAATTTGCAATACGTAATTTGTATACTGCTTTTTATTGTTTCCTGTTTCTGTTATAGTTTTTTGTTGTGTTTTGTTACAATCGTTGGGTGTGAACTAGCTCTATGAGTGTTCATTTGCGGGGCCAAGGCGATGCCCAGCTGATGCTTCACAGCCATCCCATGGTAATTTTTTATTGCCAAAGAAGGTAATGAAGCAAATTCCATTACATGATTCAGATAAACGAACAGTCTTAAATATAATATAACACGTCAAAGAGGTCGAGCGAAATACCGTACTAAAAGTACCTAGTTTAAATACCACCGAAAGTTAAAATTGGTAAATGACTGCATTTAAGAAGAAATACCAGTGGTCCTTTCTCCATACAAATGGAGGTTTCGTTCTCGTCTGGTTCCTCCTCCGCAAGTTAACTGATCCTTACGAAATTTTAGGAACTGAATGAAAAGGAAATGTTCTGTGTTGGACTGTTTCTATTTTTGCGCTTCGTATTATGAAATCTGTGAACTGTGCAAACGGCCGCCGAGGTATGTTAGGGTAAGGCCGGACGGATTTTGAACTAGTTGAGAGACCTCGCTAAAAAGTTTTTTTCTCGATATCTGTACACGTAAAATTATTGAAATATGACATCACATATGGTGAACCTGATGTATATTTAAAAGCGCTTCTAATGCTAGGAGAATAACGTTAGGTATATAAAAGGAAGACATCCGGAGATACCCGTTCTGTAACATATATAAATTACAGCCAGAAATAACTTCAAACTTAAATGTTCGTATTTAGGCATCCGATCTTAACCCCCATTCAGAAATTTGACTCTCAAACTTTGAAACGTCACATGAAAGAATTTGCGTCACTTGGCAAAATCATACTCTTAATCCTTTTATTGGCTTTGCCGTAGGCGAGGAAAAACAACAGAAGGAAAGTGTAATCAACAAAAACATTAAAATTTATAATCTGAGAGAAATTCGACAATAATCAAAAACTAGTTTGACAATCACTGCTTTATTTTGAATGGATATAGATCGGATTCCCTCGTTTCGATCTTCACCTGAAAGGCTGAAGATCGTTATATCGGCCTACAGCAGTCCAAGGACTATTAGGTTTTTTTTTTTATATGTCATAGGTGGCAAACGAGCAAACGTATCTCCTGATGGAAAGCGATAACCGTCGCCCATAAATACCTGCAACACCAGAGGAGTAACAAGTCTTTGCCTACCCGGAGGAAGAAGATAGAATGCCTCTATGCTAGTAATTTCACCGGCTATCTTACCCCCACACCGGAACACAACAATGCGAACATTGCTGTTGCATAGGATCGGTTTTATTTAACCATAAACCTTCAAAACGCAATAATCCAAGAAAATAATTACAATAAAGACAATAGTTTCATCACAATATACAAAATAAATGTTAGGGGAAAGAACGGATTGACGAAAAACACAAGAAAATTACCTTGCTTCCTTTAACAGCCGTAGCACACGTCTAACACCACAGAGCGACTGTCCATGACTTTTGGTCGGATCGCGATGAGATGGCGTCTTGCAGGATGTTGCCAGCATTAAGAAATAAAGCCAAATTTGGCAGAAATTGAATTCATACGGACATCCCCGCGTCCGGTGTTGCGCAAAATCAAAACGGTTCAACACAAAAAAATCTTTACATTTAGTTCCTAAAACTTCGTAATGACTGTTTAAGTTTTAAGTAAGGAGGAGGAAACAGACGAGAATGAAATCTCGATTTGTATAAGCCGGTTACGTTAAGTTTGGACCTCATTTGTATCCGACGCCATAGTTACCAGGTGCAAACTTAGCGGAAGCTGATAGTCTGGAAAAGGAGCAGCGATATATCCCCTTAATACTCCTTTAATTATATGTAAATCAAATAACAAAAATATTATTTATGAGTAAAAATACATTTTATATAAATATTGTATCACAATTTCACATAAAAAGTTTAGAATCCCTGCGTCTAATATGATACAAGATTATATTTTATCTGCAATGAGGTATAAACACGTGAACTGTTAATTAATTTGTAATTTCGAATTTTCAAAATATAAAGTCAGGGAAAAAAGGTCACTTAAAAAACTATTCCATTTTTATGACAAAAAACAACTCACTGGGCAGAAACGGTGGTGGTACAAAAAAGTTGGGTTTCGTAGTCACCGGACGGCTGCGAGTACATGAGAGATAAAAGCTCAGGCTGACTCCCTGACCGCCCGCACTAAGCACTTCCAACTAGGCCGCAGACATTTTGCATTCCCTTTGTAATGTAAAATAAAATAAGCAAAAAACCAAGCTTTTTGAAATTCCAATTGATAAAGCTATAAAGCCACACTAATTCTTTATAAATAAACCCCGTCCTGCAAAATGTGTATTATTTGAATACCAGCAACTTGTGACCAGAAAGTATCTAAGGATTTCATTTACAGTGTCATTAATTAATACAAACTAAACATTAATAAATGTATAAATTCCACTTTTAGTAGATAACATTATTAATTATTACAGATCCAAATTTTAAATTCATAGAAAAGGGAAACCATCGTTTTACCGAAAATCGTTTCAGCAGCAGAATTGTATTAATAACTTAGGAATCATTCAAAAAACTTCGTTAGATCGCTTACGTATACGAGGACGTTTGCTCCTTCAGGCAAGGTCATGTTCTCGGTTCGTCACCTTCTCGGCAGATCCTCTTCGCTTCCTGACAATTTCGAAGGACGTCATGTTCTCAGCAGGTCATCTTCGCTTTCTATCAATTTCGAAGGATGTCATGTTCTTAGCTAGTAAATTTCTGGGTAGGTGATCTTCGTATAACAACTTCCTTTTTATTTTGTATTAAAGCTATTTAAGCAGTTAGGACTTTATAGAGGTACTCCTGTCTTTTTGGATATCATTATCGGTCGCTGCTAATATCTATTAATAAAATTATAACTTCCACGGATAAAAAACAAGCTATTACTAAAGTAAATAGCATAAGATTAGTTACAAACCCAGTCAATTTTGTTGAAATAGATTTACTTAGACGATGACTAACCCATGAAATGATGTCCTGCGAAATAGACCCAGTTAGAAGATGACTAACTCAGAAAAAGTCTTCCTTCGAAATAGACGTAAAACAAACATGACGTTTCACTACATTGAATTTCCACGAAAACGACCTACCTCGCCTAAAGGCGTTTCCTCGACTCCCTGTTTCACAATATACATACATTCTACCTTATTTGATATGATTCTGTAACTGAATAGACCACTGTATTCTGTATTTAATACAGAGAAGCGTGTGCTTGTCGAATTGTCATTCTCAAAGCAAACACGGTGCGCGAGCGAAAGGATCCACGCAATTTGGTTAAGGTACCTATTAACGTAAACAAAATAATAGACTTACTTTTTAGACTTAATAGTTTAGATTTTAGATAAGACTTATTTTAATTGGTTATTGTTTATTTTGTTCTGTTATATTTTGAATAAAGACAATATGGGTGTAACAAAATTATAAATAAAACGTGCTAGAAAGACTTTAGTTTATATTTTAGTGATTTGAATTATTCATAAAAAATATCATAGTTTTGGCCGACATAATATATTAATATTTTCTTCGGTTTCCGCGACTGTCACACATTTAAATAAAACCAAACCTGTCATGGACAAACCAAACCATTCAATTAAGTTTGATAACACTTCAATCCTTGCCAGAGAGAAACGATATTTTCCCAGAATGTTGCGCGAGGCTATTGAAATCAAAAAATATCCCAATTTCAATAGAGAAGATGGTTTGTCATTACCACCGGCTTGGGATCCTGTTGTACATCTTATCAATGATCAAGCAAGACACAAGACTGGAAACCTTGGACCTCGAACGGTGTAAAACAAATTAGTGTTAAAAGTAGTATATGTAGAGTTTTTGTTTAAAAGTATTTTATAGTAATAAATAAGGCAATCTGGGAGTTTTCTTTGGCGGTTCTTTCTCCTCAGTAAGCCTTTAGTGAACCGCTGGTAGATATTTTAAATAAATAATAAATGGCACATATGTAACTGTCTTTACACATTAGGCCCATCTGGCATGTATGAACACCTTTATTTTAAATTAATATTTACAAAATGGGTAGTTTGCACAAATGTAACTTTGACAGAGAAAAATTGTGTTTTTCTCAGTCAACCTTTGACAACGGTATCTGTAAAGGTACTGAAACGTCAGGGAGGCTCAAATAATTAATATACGCGATATAATCCGTTTAAATTGTTTTATTTAAATGTGCGACATAATATATTGTTACCTAATATTTTTTTTTGTCGTCATAGGTAGTTGTAGTTGTTCTTCGGCCTCACCTACATAGGTATTGTGGGTCAACCAAAACTAAACATAGGTATTGATTACCTACCCATAAGATACTTTTTACCTAACTACTTTTTACGATGGATTAGAAAAGATTTTTCCCTCGCAAACGTGTTTGCGGCCAATAATATCATTAGGCGACAGAGCCGGGCAGGGCGACGAGCGCAGCAGGCGCGGCGCCGCCGCCTCGGGCTCGCGCAATTATCGACGATCGGCGCCGGCGCTCATGCATATGGATGTAATTATGTCACCGTTCAGCTCCCATATCGCGCTAATTTTAGGGGCACTCGGTGTCGGGTATTCTGATATATGTGCACCTACCCTATATGTAATGAGGTCTTTAATAAACAGTCTTGAAGTGAATCTGATGTATCATTGACGTATACCCTGACATGGCGCAGCCGGTTCTTATTTAAAAAAGTAAAAGTAAAGTGATTTGGATTGTTATAGTGAGGAGCATACATAGCCTTCAATCTGATTTAAAATGGAAACAGTGTTATCGCCCCCGTCACCGTTTTGTTACGATCATAGTTTGATAAACATTACAAGTGGTAGCTTGAGTGACAGTTGGTCCAAGTGGAGTAAAGGTTTTAAAATATATTTCGACGCGTGTGAATTGTCTAAAAAGACACCTGCCATACAAATAAATATATTGCTACATATTGTGGGTGAGCAGTGCAGAGAGTTGTACGAACAATTGGGCGTAAAATGTGCTACGGTGGATGAAGTGTTAGGACAATTTAAAAAACATTTTGAACAAAAGAAAAATTTAACGGTCGAAAGACACCGATTTTTTACAAGAAATCAGAGTGAAAGTGAAACGATACAGCAATATGTGTATGACTTAAAAAAACTGGCTAGTTCCTGTGAATTTGGAAATTTGTGCGACTCGTTAATAAAGGATCGGTTAATTTGTGGCATTATGAGCAAAGTTATCCGAGAAAGACTATTGCGTGAGGCAGATTTAACGTTAGAACAGGCTATGGAAATATGTTGTGCTGCTATTGTATCTAAGGTGTACTCGGACAAAATAGTACGAGAGTATAAAGAACAATCGATACATAAAATAACCCAAGGAGATTCGAATAACTTATTACAAGATGATGATAATAACGTCTGGCGGGTATCTGCAAGAGGTAGCTACGGATCGGTGAGCGGCCGCGGCCGAGGAAGGTACCTTGCGGCGCGCGGCGCCCGAGGTGCCAGCCGCGGCGCTGGCGCAACGGGCAGGCGTGCGGCGCCTGGATGGCGCGAGCGGGACCCCGCTGCGCTGGGCCGTGTGCCGGCGGGCGGCACCAGCGGCAGTGGCGATCGAGGCGCGATGGCTAATCGTGTGTGTAATAAGTGCGGAATGATACATGGGAGAAATAGTTGTCCCGCGTACGGAAAGCGATGTTTAACTTGTTCGCGCATGAATCACTTCTCTCGCATGTGCGGGGCGTACCGACTGTATCAAGTTGAAGAGTCTGATCAACAGGTAATATATAGCCTTAATACTGATATAGATGAGTGGTCGATTGATTTAAATATTAATAATACAAACCTGAGATTTAAAATTGATTCGGGGGCCGATGTTAATGTTTTACCGGTGAGATATTTACGTCAAGTAGGTCTCAATAAAGACGATCTGTTAGCCACCAATGCGCGATTGCAAGGTTACTCGGGTACTAACTTAAATGTATTAGGTAAATGTTACTTGAAGGCAGTATATAAAGGTAAGGTTTATTTTTTGGAATTTAAAGTCGCTGATGTGCCGTCTACGCCTATTTTAGGTAGCCATGATTGTAAGCAAATGAATTTAATTCAACGGGTATTTGCGGTCACTGAATCGGATAGAACGATCTCTCCGGCATTTATTGCGGACTATCAAGACGTTTTTCAGGGTATAGGCTGTTTACCGGGGAGTTACAAGATAAGATTAAATAGTGAATATAGGCCAGTCGTACATGCACCCAGGAAAGTACCGATACCACTACGAGAAAAAGTTGAAACTAAGCTTAAGGAGATGGAGAAACAAGGGATAATAGCAAAAGTCGAGGGCCCTACGGATTGGGTCAACAGTATGACTATCGTTAAAAAGGCTAATGGCGATTTAAGGATATGTTTAGACCCCAAAGAGTTGAACCAGGCTATAAAACGTGAGCATTTCAGGTTGCCTACACTGGACGAAATAGTTTCAAATTTGTCAGGAGCCCAATATTTTAGCACATTAGATGCCACAAACGGTTTTTGGCAAGTAAAAATTGACAATAGTGACCTCTGTACTTTTAACACTCCATTCGGGAGATACAAATTCCTTCGGATGCCCTATGGGATTTCGTCTGCATGTGAGGTATTTCATAAGAAAATATATGAAAACTTTGACGATATTGAAGGTGTTTGTATGTATGTGGATGATATTTTAATTTATGCCAAAACTAAAAAAGAACATGATGATAGATTGAGACAGGTGTTGGAAAGATGTCGTAAAATTAATTTGAAATTAAATTTCAGCAAATGCAGGTTTGGTCTTGAGGAAATTAAATACTTAGGGCATAGAATAACAAGAAAAGGATTATATCCTGATGACAGTCATATTTCAGCTATTGTTAATATGCCTAGGCCGAAAAACAGCAAGGATGTAGAACGTTTACTGGGGCTAATTACTTATGTTGGTAATTTTATACCAAATTTGTCATGTAAAACAGAACCACTCAGAGAACTGCTGAGAAAAGAAATAGAATGGCATTGGACTGATATACACGAAAAAGCATGGAATTTGGTAAAAAAATGTCTTTCGGAAAAACCTGTATTACAATATTACAGCATGAGTAAGCCTATTACCTTATCTGTGGACGCCAGTAAGAGTGGGTTGGGGTCAGTTTTATTGCAGGATGGTCTGCCTGTATGTTATGCCTCAAAAGCTCTCACAAAAACCGAACAAAGATACGCTCAAATTGAGAAGGAGTTGTACGCGTGCTTATACGCGTGTGAAAAGTTTTATGGCTATATTTATGGACGCACAGATATTACCATTTAGGACTTGAAAAATGTATGTTAAGAGCGCGGGAGTTATTGTTTTGGCCGGAAATAAACAATCAGCTAAAAAACTTTATTTCTAATTGTCAAGCGTGCCTAACATTTAGAAAAAGTAATGTAAAAGAAAAGTTGATTCCGCATGAAGTACCTAAAAGACAGTGGGCAAAAGTAGGCATAGACTTATTTTACAGTCATCGAAAAAATTACTTGCTCATTGTTGATTATTATAGTAAATTCATTGAAGTACGTCAATTACACAGCACGCTGTCGCAGACGATAATAGACGAGTTAAAATGTGTATTCTGTAGTCAGGGCATTCCTGAAGTAGTTATTTCGGATGGGGGACCGCAATTCACGTCTAGAGAGTTCAGTGAATTTGCGAAAAAGTGGGGATTTAATCACGTCCGCTCATCTCCCCACTTTCCCCAATCCAACGGACAAGCCGAGCGTAGTATACTCAAATTATTAAAAATATACTTAAAAAATGTGCCCATTCATCGACAGATTTCCGTTTAGCAATACTCGAATACCTAAATACCCCAATTAGCGAACATTTACCTTCTCCTGCGGAATTACTCCAAAATAGAAAACTGCGCGGAATTTTACCGTTACGTGAAACAGTGCTCGATACAATAGTCAACAAAGATGTTAGACGGCAATTAGTGTTTCGGCAAAATAAGTTTAAAACGTATTATGATAGAAATGCGAAAAATTTAATACCTTTAAAAATTGGTCAAAAAGTTAAAGTCAGACACGAAAACAAAGGTGCATGGTTAAATGGTATAATTAATAAAAGGTTGAGAGGTCGTTCGTATGAAGTACTTATGCAGAATGGCAATACAATAATTAGGAATAGACGTCACATCATAAGCGACTCGCTGCACCGAGCCGAAGGCCCCACGGAGTGCGGGTTCGAGCTCGACGACGCGCCCGCGGTGCGCCCGCACACCTCATTAACTCTGCCCCCTGATTCACTAAATTTTACCAATCAAACTGACCGTTATATAACTCGTTCCGGCAGGACAGTGATACCTCCTGATAGATGGGGCAATTGGACAGACTGAAGTTAAGATGCTGGCGGAATAAATAAACCCTGGATCCAGTACATATCTATATCAATTAAGGTTGTTTATTCCTGATGTAAAATAATACTGAGGTATTAAAGGCTAGAAGTTATTGTCAAGGTAATGATTGATTATAATTTATTTACATGAAATATTTAAAACATAAAATAAAATTTGTACAATGTTATTATATTTTTAAAAGTATACCTTTATGCATCTAATTCTAAATGTATACCATAATATGTCGAATCTTATTCCTATAAATGTAAATATCACATATGTAATCTCATTGAATAAGTACACCCAATCCCATAGGATTTATTACTTTGTGATAAGGTTCATAATCGTTTCAAAATGAAGAGTAGACGGTGTCTTCAATGACAAAGTTTAATTTGCCTGTTTCGTAGTTGTTATTGTTGTCATTGGCATGTATATATTGATAAAATAAAAATAGATGTAAGTATTTATTACAGTTTCTTTACAATCTATGCAGTATCATAGATATGTTTAAGAGCCTATTTAAAAATGCATGTTTATAATTAATGATTTTAAGTTGTCTGTGCAAACTTGTTTATAATATATAATTGTTATCAGGTGTGTATACATTTTTAAAACAAGTTTACTATGTAATAATTGTTTATCATGATCTACAAGTGTTTTACATCACTTAGTGAAGTATGCATGTTTGTAATAATGATTACTGTCGCAAGAATGTTTTATTTTTTGTTAAGAGGAGAGATGTCGGGTATTCTGATATATGTGCACCTACCCTATATGTAATGAGGTCTTTAATAAACAGTCTTGAAGTGAATCTGATGTATCATTGACGTATACCCTGACACTCGGGAGGAGCTGTACTAGAGACAGACTCCTTTTATAAGATTTTCTATACCGCGAATGGCGTGGCGTTTTAATTTAAAGAACCCTAAACGAACAATCAGCAATCCATTGTTTAGAAAAATTTGAACTATTTTATTCTGGTTGAAAAAAATTAAATCAAATAGGATCAGGCTTCCTAGAAACATGTTTGAGTACGCTACTAACTAACAATACCGTTTATGGGGCATGATATATAATAGTAGTTTATGTGACCGTACATAATGAAGGGTATTAAACACGAGTGTGGGTTTATGAAACGAGCCGAAGGCAAGTTTCATAATAACATCACACGAGTGTTTTAATACCTAATTATGTACAGTTACATACACTACTTTATCTAGCCACATATCATAAGCCTCCACGATGCATTCAGGAGTCAATTCAATTTTTATAAATAAATGGCTACTGTCCATTGGGACAATTCTGCCAGCGTCAAGGTGGGGAGCAACAAGTAATCGGTTGTCAAAGTTGTCAAACCTCCAAACACCGCGAACATTTAAACGGTGGTATACATCGCCTAATAAACGGAATCAAAAAGTGAGAGGAATTAGAGCTTGATACCGAAGTCCTTAATACATTTTGCCAGGACATACACGAAGGGGGTATTAACAAACGTGAGGATGTAACTAAAGTTAGCTGGACGGTGAATAAAGTCAGAAAGCAAATCATACAGAGAAACTGGAATTATAGGACAGTTAAAGAACATATGATCCGGATTGCCTTCGTGCAAACCACATTCGCACAAAGAATGGTCACGTACTCGAATTTTAGCTAAAAATGATGGAGAGCAATTGTGAACAAACCGCATTATGGTAGAGGTTGCAGTTTTGTTCGTCTTTTGAAATTTAAAGAACCATGGTTTTACAGGGAGATTCGGTTGAGTATTGCCATAATATTTTCCTTTAGAGAGACGCGTAATATTCCATTCTTCAGACCAGTGCTTAAACAAAGTACCCTTGGCAGAATTCCGCATATCCTAGCTGTGGCGCCTAGAATGTGTAGGTAGGGCATCCAATATCAACAGCCTGCTTGGCGCAGGAGTCTACCTGTTCGTTACCATCAATACCAGTATGGCTCGGGATCCAAGCTAAAACTACGTTCAGACCAAGAGAGGCACAACGATAAAGGGACTCACGACATCTGAGGTTAATAACAAGGTTGTCTCTGGATCGAATAGGAGACTTCGCCAAATCCTGAAGGCAACGAGTGAATCAGAAAATATTATTGCTTTGGCAATCTTGTGAGATTCTATAAAGGAAACTGCTTCAAAAAGGGCAATCGCTTCACCTGTATAGACTGATGTTATGGGCGGGCTTTTAAAACTTAAGACAATTTTGTACCGAGGAATCCAAACTGCTGAACCTACACACCCAATTGTTGACAGCTTGGAAGAATCAGTGAAGATAGGAAGCCAGCCATCCCAATTATCAGTCAGGATTTTCATAAAAACACTATTGGCTGCAGGCGTATTCTTGTCCAGACCAAATAAAAATATAATGTTTGGTTAAAATATAAGGGCATCATAGTCGAACGAGAAAAGGGGATTACCAGGGGAAGAAACAAGGGGGGAATTGACCGAAAGTTTCTGGAAACTTTTAATTAAGCAAGGAAGGTCTTTATGGGTCCAATATTCATTCAGGAGTCGCACATATGACAAATATTAACCGGTAATGGCGGTAATGAAGATTTCTGACAGCTGTCATAGTTATTTTTATTCATAGACAAACTAGAGTCGGCCCCAACTATCATATCGTTCGATATATTACTTACGTGCGACATTTGTCAAATTTGATTGCAAATTGATAATTAATTTCGAACTCAGTATTGGAAGACTCTAACAGTGGACTACTTGTTAAATTTATTTGAAATGTCAAATAATGTTAAATGTTATTCAAACTTGCAATCCTAAGACAGAGACACATCCCGATCCATTAGAGAGAAGAGTCAAACTTTTGTGGGTAAGTGCAGCTTATAGAAGAATCAAAGTGACGACATAAGATCCCTTGAACATGGAGACAGCTGCAGCTGGCACAACATTTTTCTACCGGGATAACTCTATTCCGTTTTTCAGGCTGCGGCTATTATCAAATAACTAGTACGAGGCCTACGGAACCCGGCGCCGGCGCGTCCCCCGCGCCTGGCATGTGTCGCTCTCAACAGATGCTAATCCTAGCTCATGAATACATGAATGCGAATTAACGCGGGCAACTTGGCTGATGAAACTTCAAGAAAACTGCGGCTCCGGGCGTTGACGATCTGCGATTCAGGGCGCCGGAGTTGTCCATAACTTAGCTGTTGTACACTCGCTTTCGTTAACTGAAGTAAGTGACGATTTCCCGGAACAATTAACGCCATCAATGTAGTTTGTACAGATTAATTGGAACACTGGGAATCGGGCCGCCGCCGCCCGCCGGCTTTCGTAAAAATATCACCGTTTACGCAGAGGTTAATTATGGGAAAATTTACTTTTACTTTTAATTAAATTTACTTTAAAGTTATATTTTTACGTGAACTGCGAGTGATCCGCAGAAGAACGCTTCGCAGGAATTGAAGACGCGCGGCCACTTGCCAACTAAACTATAAAACATAAGTTTCAATTTCCCAGTAATCTGAGAGCCCCGCCCCGCCCAACTCTGCGTGTCCTGACTGAATTTAACTCAGCAGTGCTCGGTGGACGGAGTTTACTGTACTTAATATTTGATCACCCCTATTTTCTATGAACCTACTTAATAGGTATGATTGGACATAAAGACATCTGTCCAATAGATCTCTACTTTGGATTAATAGCTAACATGTGTTTTTTTAACTTACACAGTATTCAAATGTTAGGGTATGGTATTTAACAGTATCCACTAATCCGAAGGCTCACTTTTTTATTTATTTACATCACCATTACTTCTTTCACGACAGTTTCCCAATGCGATCTAGAGTAACAACACGTAACAATATTAAAATTACTAATTACATAAATAAATAAATAAATACCTATCACCACCTCACACAAATCGATCTAGTCCCAAATTAAGCTCAGAAGGCTTGTGTTATGGCTACTAGGCGACATTATACATAGTACTTATATAGATAAATATATACTTAAATACATAGGAACAACCATGACCCAAGCACAAATATTCGAGTTCATCACACAAATATTTGCCCTGGCCGGGATTCGAACCCGGGACCGTCGCTCAGTAGGCAGGTGCTTGCAAACTGAGCTAACCGCGTCGTCACACTTTTTTGGTGATTACATACTTTTTTGGTGTGCTATTAAAGCATTTTGTATTGTATTGTACATTAATAATGAATAATAACATAATTAACATAATACAAACTTGTTTCGTGTCGTTGGAAGCGTCGGGGCGTCGCGCCGTCATCGTCACCTCGTTGTCGTCTACTACACGAGTGCTGCGCCTCAGCCGCTAATAAGCTTAGGTTCCCTTTGACGCGGGCGGAGCAGCTACCTGAGCATGTTGTGTTCTGCTAACTTTGTGAACGTTAATATGGTTAAATTATAAAATAAAACATGAGGAAAATTGCCTTTATCTGTTACTAGATGTGCCCTGCGCTGTGACCCGCCCATCCCACAGGAACACTACATAGTTTTTGGGATAAAAAGTAGTCTATGTGTTTATCCAGGGTCTCAACTACCTCCATGCCGAATTTTATAAAACAATGTCTAGCCGTTTGAGCGTGAAGAAACAACAAACATTTGACATTTATAACATTAGTGTTATATTGATAGCCCATCGCTGAACCAAGGTCGTCTCTTTCTTCCATATTTTCCTGCTAGCTGTGACTTAATATCTAATTGAATTAAATATTCATTTAGTTCTCAGCCCAAAATACTGGTTAACTAGGAACTATTGCAGATTGCAGCGGAGCGTGCGTTTGGAAGCACCTCATATCCGAGCGAAGAGCGTTTGAGAGTGTCTCCACGTCGAGTGCCCCCCCTCGCCCCTCCCTCTGGAGTGTCGTCTTACATCCTGTGGGGTATTGTCTACCAGCAGCTAATTACCGAGTGCCGCCGCCTCCGGGCGCGGTCGGGGATGCTGCGCGCATCGCAGCTGTATCCGCTACTGCAATTATCAATTAGGAGCATCCGCGGATATGAATATAGCTATTCAAGATCGAACTTAATGAAGTGAACTTTTAAAAATATTGACTAAATTACTATTGAGATTATGAAAGTCCATTTAACTTTTTGGCCAATTTGGTACCAAAGTAAGTTTTTGACCCCACCTACTTACAGACAAGAATAAAGGCAATGTATAATATATTCATATTGCTACATATTATACACCTTGCTACATACCCTAAGCAGGTATTTTTTAAGGATATTAAATTACAAAACGCTATCGCTTTGTCAATATAGGTACACCCCAGGCCAAAAGTATGGCAACAAGCTTATACAAATCTGTGATTTCCTTACGGAATAACTTACAAAATCACAATATAAAAATTATTAATATACATTTTAAAAGTCAATAACGCAAATTCTGCTTATGAAAATTGCCAGTGCAACATTTTGTAGAAAGGCAATAAAAAACGACGTCCATGCACTTTGTCCCGGAGTTAGGAAAGTATGAAAATGAAAATGAAAATGAAAATGAAAAATGAAAATGAAAATGAAATGAAAATGTTTATTGGTTTACATAAATTTACATATTACAGGTTTGGGATCTCCTATTAAGTATTTGTAAATACTTGTGTCAGGAGGTCCCGCTCTTCCATATTTATACATGTGTATAACCAAATCACATTTATTTATTTACTAGGTATGTAATTTTAATAACACTATTTATACACTACGACTATTTCTTAATAATATAATATAAATAAATAACGAAATTTGGATATACATTTGTATAACCAAATTACATTACTTATCTACTATTTAATTTTAATATTAATAACACTATTTATTACGTTACGACTTGTGTGTGTGTGTGTGTGTGTGTGTGTGTGTGTGTGTGTGTGTGTGTGTGTGTGTGTGTGTGTGTGTGTGTGTGTGTGTGTGTGTGTGTGTGTGTGTGTGTGTGTGTGTGTGTCTGTGTGTGAGTGTGTGTGTGCGCGTGTGCGTGTCTGCATGTGTATGTGTGAGTATGTGTATAATGCGTCTACGAATTTATGTGTGGGTATCTTAGTGTAAACGTTTTTTTTTTTTTTTATATAAGTAGTTATTTATAAACATTTATTTTATCAATAAACTGGGTACAATACAATAAAAAGAACATTCAGTCATTCATTTTATATAAGTAGTTCGGTTTCATAATAGCTTAGTGTTTCTAGCCATGCTTTTATGACTTTTTTTAACTCATAAACCTGTAACGGGTATATGTTGAGCTTTTTGTTCATGTTATTATACATTTTGGCACATTGGTACATAAACTGACGTCTAGCAAATTTAGATTTAGTAAATGGCAATGGAGCTACATCTTGTTTACGTCTAGAATTACTCGTATCTGGCTCATACTTTAAACTTTTATGTAGTCTTATAAGACTACATTCTATGTACAGCTTCCTTATTGATAGTAGTTTGCACTCTTTATAAAGATCATCAGTAGGAAATCTAAGAGGTTTGGAAAAGATTACTTTAAGTAAATAGCGTTGTGCTCTTTCTACATGAATGAGTTTAGTTTTGTCAGCGCCTCCCCATATTGGGATGCAGTAAGTGATTATAGATTGGGCAAGAGTTATGTATAATTGTCTTAACAAATCAGTAGAAGCAATATGTCTTAGTATTTTAAAAATCCAAATTAACTTTCTAATTCTTCCACTGAGGTAATCTATGTGGTTATGCCAAGACAGTCGATGATCCAAGATTATACCAAGGTATTTGGTTGTATAGACTTTTTCAATGGCGGGACAATTACAGGTTTTAGTATCTATGACGTTGCAAATATGTATTTTTAGCATAAGTATATATATATATATATATATATTTACAATATGCAAATGTTTAAATAGTGGAATGTCTATTTTTTTATCTTTTGGGGTGGCCTAACGGTTACAAAAAATTTACACAAGGAATTATTGGAAAATTTAAATATTCAAAGAATAAACTTGGTTTCCATGCTTTTGGCCGGGGGTGTAACCAAGTAGCCAGGATCATTCACCAGCAACTTGCTCTTTGATACGGTCTTGTGGGGTCTGAGGTGCCGGACTATAAGTACCTACGCACCGATGCCAGGTCTTGGAATGGTCGAGCCACGCTCTATTGGGATCGAACTATCATCACGGATAGGACTATTGTAGCCAATAAGCCTGATATCGTGTTGTTAGATCGATCCAAGCGCCAGGCAGTGCTCGTCGGCATTACCATCCCCCATGACGAGAACCTCATGAAGGCCGAGAAGGACAAACTCAGCAAGTACCTTGACTTGGCTCACGAGGTGACCGCCATGTGGGATGTTGACTCGACGATCATTGTCCCGATAGTCGTTTCGGCGAACGGTCTTATAGCGAAGAGTCTCGACAAACACTTAAGAGACTCTCGCTAGAAACTGGATCAAGGGCCAAAAACAGAAGGCGGTACATACTCCTGGACACGGCGCGCATCGTCAGGCGGTTCCTCTCTCTGCAGCCCTACCTAGCCTGGGCCCTGCCCCGCTGCCGGCGGCACCCTAGGTTAGGTTTTTTATAATGTACCTTTGTATTTTGTAATTTATTTTATTTAACTTTTTATATAAATTTATTGTAAAGAAATCTAACCTAAGAATGAAATTAAATAAAGGAGATAATAATAATAAAATGAGTGAAAGAAATAGTTGACTCACTCTTTCTGAACTGCATCTGAACTGATTCGTAAATACAATGTCGTTGTATGAAACAGCGATACAGTAATTCAGTTTAGGGCCTAAAGGGAGCTGCATTAAGAGATCGTGGTAAGGCCAGTGCCCCCCATCTGTACCGTGGGAACCCAGAACGATACCTACACGTCGCCTGTCGTGGCCGACACGCTCAGCCAGTCGGTTGCCACACGCGCTCACGGCCGGACGCCGCCGGTCGAGCTATAAAATCACCAAAAAAATGGCTTCGTCGCGAATGAGACCAACGCGCTGCAGTGTTGCGGGGTGTAAAAACATAAAAGCAACAGACATTTATCCTTTTTTTCTTTGCCGACAAACGATGAAATGTTACTAAAAATTAATAAGCACCTACCTAGAAACGCATTGCATACACTGTTATAATAGATACATGTTATGTTGAATAAATAAACCTACCTACTTAATATACTTAAATTCATAGAAAACATCCACTACTTATATCAACAAGTGACAATAATTTACTCACTAAGATTTACCAAATCAGTTTAGTGTGGCGGGAGAGTGCATTGCACGGCCTAAAAAGGGCGTAAACGTCGGCGTTATTCTTGACACTTAAGACCTTTTGCAAGGAATGCATACGCAAAGATGAAACGCGTGATCAGATTATTATAAAACAACTTGTACCTAGTGACTGTTTCGAAGCTTGTAATGCTAGTATTATACAATATGTAACATATTATATATAGGCACCTACCAAACTTTATTTAGTAAGTACCTACTGTCATCGGGATATATTTAGGTTACTTAGGTACCTACACAGAGAGTTGTTTTTGTTTCAGGTTTCTGGTATGCTCGTATAGAATAGGTAGGTAAGATTCCGATATACCTACTCGGAAATTAAAACGATTTTGATGGTGTGCCGCAGCGCATGTGAATACCTATTTCTAGTAGGGACCTAATGATAATTAAATTTGACTAATAAATTTAAATAAATCGATCGTATTTTCATTTATCTTGACTTTTTATAAAATCGTTTCTAAGCGGTGTCAACCCTAGCCTCGTTTTGCCGGCACGTGTGGCCAACGACCCGCGCGTTCAAGGTCGCTCCATTGTTAAATTGAGTAGGCATGAAAAGCAGTAGGTATTTGCCTTTTTATTCAGACATGGGTATCTGTTCGAAGAACTATTATATTAATCTGTGGTAAGGCCCCTGGTAATTTTTCAACCCTTATGGCTTTGGTGTCAAAGTATCGTATTCCATTGACCTATCTCATTCGAATAAGATCTTATATTATCTTAGTACAGGGGTCCTTACAGATACACTTCGACCCAGTGGGATCTTTTGTGTAGTTACCCCTCATCGCACTTACTCAATGGATTGTTCCACCACCTCCATACATCTGTTCTGGACAGTCCCCGCTTAGTCGTTATTGGAATGACATACTTTGACACAGGTAATTTTGCGACCATTGTGGCTTTAGTGTCAAAGTAACTAAGGTCACTTAAGTCTTAGGGTGCCGCGGCAGACTGCAGAGAGAGGAAGGCAGGAACTGACGATTGGCGCCGTGCCGTAAAAACATTACGCCTCTAACTACCATAATAAGTTCTTAGCGAGTTAATGAATTACTGAATTCAAAAAAAGGTTCAAGCATCTCGGCGGACACTTAGATACCTACACTCGCATAAAGAGAGAGGTTGTGGGTTCAACTGACCCAACTTTCAAGGATTTGTGTTTATGATGATTTATTGGCTATGATCAATTTTGGGAACTTCTTCAAGTATTTTAATAAAAAAAAGTATTTACGACAAAATAAATGTTCGAATAATAATGACCCGCTATATACGGGAATGTATTACCTATGGCGGGGGTGAGTTTCCCGTGCAGCTGACTGAGGCTCGGGGCTCCGGCGAGTGCGCGGCTCGTCCATCACGCCGACAGCTTCATCCTGCGGGGGAGGACCGAGGGCGGGGGGGGAGTGGAGGGGGGACGCAATTGAATCGCTCGATTGCATGTAAATGGCGCGCGCGCTGCTGGCGCGGAGCCAGGCGGCCAGCGGCTAGGGTTACTCTTACAGGTTTACAGGTAGGTAACTAATCTTTTTGCGTGGCTTCATTCGAATGATCATTGCGTTTTGTAGGTCCAAAAGTGGTATAATTATTCGTTGCTGTACTAATTCTTAAAAAGGTTTCTGACTGCGTATTCCGCAGCATCGTACTGTACCTACTGATTTAATGCCTGGACACTGGAAAAGTTTATATAAAAAAAGATTGTGGATGAGTACATTTTGTACAAGCTTTTATTTAACTCGCAATGTTTGAGTCAAATATTGCAAAGGAGATTTGAACTACATCTCGGGCATTGATTGAGCTAAGATTTTAAGTAATTAATTGAATCAGGCGTTACTTTGCGGAAATCCATATTTATAAAAAAAAACTTTGCAATAGGTATTATTTTTATTTTTATTGAGCTGAGATTTTGTAACCTACGTAACTTTAGTAATATAGGATGTGTGATGGTGCAGCAGGTTGGTGGTCATAGAAACGCGGAAATAAAATTAAGAATACTCACCACTAACTCAAACTAAACTCATCACTATAGAATTATCTAGGTAAGTAGTTATTTGGTGCTAACACTGTTTATATTGAAAGAAAAAAAAAACACGTGACATTCTAATTTAAACATAATCAAAACACATAAATAAAGTTCCGTAAAGTAAATAGGTACGTAATTGTTGTGTGTGTATGCCTATTTATTTAGTTTCAAAATTTCTTTCAAGTCCTCATAGCAAGTACCTACCTATAGGCAAAAATCAGGCGAATTATATTTTGTAGCAAAATGTTACTTTGTGACAAGTTGCCATGTCGACAACCCTGCGGCACGCCGGGCGGCGTAAGAAGGCAATGCATCGTTAAACTTTGCAAAGTATTTTGTTTGGAAAATGCACTACTTATAAAACGAAATACGACTACAATACGAAGCGATTTGATGGTGATGTTTATGTTCGTATAAACAATTTAATTGCAGGTTTCACAATTTATACTTCTGCCTTTGTTTTGTAGGTAGAGACCTAGGTAGAGACTTTTGAAACTTAACCTCACAGAAACATATTTTTTTAACCGAGTTAAACAAAAGGTAGTTCTCAGTTTGACCTGTAAGTATGTCAATATGTATATATGTATGTACCTATGTATGTTTGTCCGCGATTTTCTCGCGTTTGGCTGATCCGATTTTTTTTTATTAGGTACGTAGTGCATCGGCCCTGCATTCTGTTCCAAATTTGATTTATTCTTAGTGTCGACTATCTATAAATTTTCCAAAACAAGAATAAATGCGAGATAATATCCTGAACCGAGGTAAAGGACCAAATGAAAAAAGGAACGTCGGTCGACCAATAAGACGGTGGGCGGATGATATTGTACAGGTGACAGGAATCGACCGAATCGGATCGAATCGTACATATTTCAATAGAAAGCTTTTAGTAACTTCTAGTTACAAACTGTTAATGAACAACAACGAAAATTATGACTAAAATCAATTATGAATAAGAATTTTACGTGAGCCAATGTGGACCCGGCTTTATTATTATTAGATTATTACTATTATTCCGAACAGAAGGGGTTTGGTCAAAAAGAGTTTTGGGATTAAAACCCATTAGCTAAGGTTAGGTTAGGTTTGTATTATATCAATCCTGCAAAGTTATCCAGGGAAAAGTAGAAATTAGGACAATGTCGGCGGACCGTCGGGCATATCGCATCAACATAACTCGACATTAAATGATACAACAAGTATCAATAAAGAGCAAGCATTGTCACCTACAAGCGTAAATACAAGTGAGAATGCAACTTATCGCTCACTTGTTGTGGCGGGTAGCCAGTCTGCGCAGAACATTGTATCACCGCCGGCGGCCGTTGTGCCGGCAAAGATGAGTCATCGCGCCGAACAGCAGATTGCGCCGGCCGAACTAGCGTCTCGGACAAAGAACGTTGTAACGACACAAAATGATAAAGACGACTGGCAGACCGTGCAGTACAAGAAGAAGAAGTCGAATAAGAGATTTGATGGGCAGTTTGGTACGGCGATTACGACGCACGGAAACTTTAAGGCAGTGGAGCGCAAAATTCCTATGTTAATTACGAGAGTTGATAAAAAAGCGATAATATCGGAAATTGCTGATCACATTAGGGGCGAAACTAACGAATCAGTTACTCTAGAAAAATTTAAAATCAGAAACGAAGAGTACTACAGCGCATATAAATTTTTTGTCGCTGAATCGAAAGTACCGTTGTTTTTAGACAGTAATTTATGGCCAAAAGGTATTATTTTCCGTAGGTTTGTCCACTACAAGTTCAAGGAACCGCGCAGTCCGCGCAGAGCTGACTGTGCTGACGGCAGTAAACAATGGCAGTATAAGTAATATGGCAAGCGGTTTGTTTACATTTGCAAGTCTTAACTGTAGAAATGTTAAGCGCTGTGTCGACGGTGTCAAAGAGCTGTGCAAAACATGTGTTATAATTGCTCTCCAAGAGACATGGTTGTTGCCGGACGAGATTTCGTTTTTGGACAGCATTGACGACAATTTCTGTGCGACGGGAACGTCGGCCTGTGGACACGACGGCGGGCATACTACGCGGCCGCGTTCATGGGGGCGTCGCGGTGCTGTGGAATGGTGCCGTTTTTCACGACGTGTCGGTTATACAGTGCGATAATCCACGTTTATGCGCGATTAAAATAGTGACGGACGACCGTCCGATTATAGTGATAAGTGTATATATGCCCACCAATAGCGCGGACAACCTGCCGGTATTTACGGATTGCCTCAGTGCGGTGAGTGCTATCGTTGAGGAATATGGGGTTGAATCTGTTTATATAATGGGAGATTTCAATGCCCATCCAGGTGAATTGTTTTTCCGTGAATTAATAAACTATTGCAACGACCTGGATTGGCGTTGTATGGACGTACAAAGACTAGGTATTGACTCTGGAACTTATACTTTCATTAGTGACGCTCATAAGTGTAGACGGTGGTTAGACCACTGTGTTTTAACACAAGCTGCGTCTGTATCTGTGCATGATGTATACGTTAAGCATAATGTGACCTGGTCCGACCATTTCCCACTCATGTTACAGTGTAATCTGAAGCTACTTACACCCAGATTAAATGGTTCAGTTGACGTATGTAATCAACACATAATATGGGGAGAGAGAGGGTCGGAGCAAATAATGCGTTACAACGAAGAGTGCAACGAGTTGTTAAAATATATTGACTTTCCTATTGAGTGTACACATTGTGCCGATAAATATTGTAGTGACATTAGGCATAGGAAAGTCCTCGACTCTTTGTATAAAGATATTGTGTCTGCCCTCTGTGAGGCTGCGACGCGAACCTCAAGGAAGAAGCGTAAGCATAAAAAACAGGTAGTGGGGTGGAATCGGCATGTCAGCGATGCGCACAGGGCCGCGAGGGAGAAGTTTCATGAGTGGACACTTTATGGTAGACCGGAAGTTGGCAGGTTATTTAATGAGATGTGCGAAACTCGAAAAATATTCAAATCTCGCTTAAAATGGTGCCAAGACCATCAGACTCAAATAAAAATGGACATTCTTGCTTCGCAGCACTCCAAAAAAGACTTCCGGTCATTTTGGAAAGCCACAAATAACATGAAATACCGACCTTCGTGTCCTGTGAGTGTTAATGGCAAAACTGACACAAAAGACATAGCTGACACTTTTAAAGATAATTTTATTGTTAACTCTCCTCTTGGACCATCGCAAAATGAGGTTATCGATGCTGAGACTATCGACTTGGAACCTGGACCGGGATACTTGGCTAAGGATGTGGCCAAGGCTATTAAATCTATCTCCCGAGGTAAATCCCCAGGCCATAATGGCCTCAGCATTGAACATCTCCAGAATGCAGGTCCCCACGTCTCAAGAGTGTTAGCTTTCCTTTATACGCTGTGTGTAAGGCACTGTTATTTACCCGAGGATATGATGAAAACTGTTGTTATTCCTGTACCTAAAAATAAAACTGGAGATTTGTCCAACACCAGTAACTACAGGCCTATATCCCTTGCGACTGTTATTGCAAAGGTATTTGATAGTGTGCTTAATGTACAGTTAAATAAGTACGTGAGTCTTAACCCCAACCAGTTTGGTTTTCGACCAGGGTTATCAACGAAGAGTGCAATACTGTGCCTTAAGCACACTGTCAAATATTATTTAAATAAAAGAACGCCTGTTTACGCGTGCTTCCTGGATCTGTCTAGGGCTTTTGACCTGGTTTCCTACAATATCCTATGGGAAAAGCTAAAAGCTATTCAATTACCTAATGAGACCATACAAATTCTAAAGTATTGGTATGGGAACCAGGTCAATAGTGTTAGATGGTCAGGTACTTTTTCAGACCCGTACAGGTTGGAGTGTGGGGTGAGACAGGGGGGTTTGACCTCGCCCACACTTTTTAACCTTTACATAAATGAGCTTCTCTAGACGCTCGGCAAAACGCATATCGGCTGCCATATTGACACAATTTGTTTGAATAATTTGAGTTACGCGGACGATATGGTTTTGTTGAGCGCATCGGCTTGTGGTTTGCGAAAGCTTATAAATACTTGTGAGACATACGCTATCCAACATGGGCTAAAATACAATGTAGGTAAAACTCAATACATGGTATTTGAGCCTTCTGGTTATCAGATACCCAAGGTACCTTCTATTCATTTGTATGGTAGTCCTTTGGAAAGGGTGAGGTGTTTTAAATATTTAGGCCATGTTGTCACCTCAGACTTAAAAGACAACATGGATATCGAGCGCGAACGGAGGGCCTTGTCGGTGAGGGCAAACATGATTGCGCGTAAGTTTGCGCGCTGTACCAGGGAGGTGAAATTAACACTTTTTAGTGCTTACTGCACTTCCCTGTATACGTGCAGCTTATGGGCATATTATACGCAACGGGCCTATGGGGCCCTTTGGGTCCAATTTAACAACGCGTTCCGGGTGCTGGTGGGGCTGCCCCGCTTCTGTAGCGCATCAGGGATGTTTGCGGAAGCAGGCATCGACTGCTTCTATGCGACCATGCGCAAACGCTGCACATCCCTGGTGCGCCGGGTGCGGGCCAGCCCCAACCCCATCCTACGCTCGATTGGGGACAGGCTTGACTGTCCTTACACAAGACACTGCTGTGAACAGCATGTGTCAAAAAGCTTGTATGTTGTGTAAGTTTTTGTAATGTTTTTTACTAACACTTTAGATATAGATTTATACTAACAAATAATATGAGTCACCAATGTTACTCGAAATAAACGATTTCATTCATTCATTCATTCATTAATTCAATGTAAATTATGAGTAATGACAATTAAGAATAAGAATTGTATGTAATGGATCCGGACCCATTCTAAACCAATAATACAGTACGACGACGATGACATTGGAGATAGAAGTATTAGAATATGCTGATTAATGCAACGTTGTCTGTTTGGATCTGTCTGGCCACATCACTCACCACTCTCATCACTCACAAGAACTTTGACCAAACCCCTTCTGTTCGAGATAGTAGTAATAATAATAAAGGGGTCAGACTGAGCGTGTAACCGATGTCTCACGGGCATAGGTACACTTTACAGCACTGCAGTCAGTGGCTGTCACCGGGATAACAACTGGCGCACAATGTCCGATGTGTCATCGTCGCGCGGTCAGCTGTTGCGCGTGTGGCGGACCCCCCCCCCCCCCTCCCCCCTCCATTTCCGGCGGCCACTCATTTGCTCACGGCTTCACGATCACTTCCGGTGCGACCTCCCCGCGCATACAACAAGTGTGTGGTGTTATACGGCAGCAGTTAGCGCAGGCATGACATCATATACGCCTATACATGTGGTATTGTGTGTTTATGGGTGTACCTAATATCCAACAAACTTATTTTGACATTGTAAACATTTTCTTGTATTATTAATCTTGCCTTATTTTTGACGATCATGATATTAATTCGTATAATTTTGACATTAAGCAAATTTGTAATGTAATTTTTATCGTGAAATAAATAATCTAATCTAATCTAATCTAATCTAAACTGCTACATTTCCAGCTGTTGTCAATTCAAGTTCATTTAAATAATTTATTTCGATTGTTATTAAAAATTTACCTAAATTGCAAATAATAATAAAACTGGAAATAAAAATAATCGGCACGGTAAAGTTAGAAACGGTATTTTATAAGAGGTATTTTAGATGTACCATTTCTCAATATCTGTCGCTTCCACATGTAGGCTATTCCAGTGCTTGAACAATGGTGCATATACTTACCCGCCAACGTTCTCAGGATACCACATATTTCCACTACCGCTCAGCGTGGCGTATACTTAATAGCGTAATTTAATAGCGTAAAAGTTATCAGTGTGTGCCTCCGCAAACATTCCGAATGCACTACAGTTTCGTGGCAGTCCCATTACATTAGTATCCTGGAACCTTATCTGTAGCGCATTGTACGCTCGCTGAGTATAGTTGACCTACCGACTGCAGGTATAAAACGATTTAAAAGTATTTGACGTAACGTAATTTTTAGTTCAAAATATATATTATTGAAACAAATCTAACCTTGAATTAAAACGATTGATTAAGTTTACAAATAAAAGAGCGGAAGAGCTTTATACAAAAAAGGTAAGTAATGACTTTATGTAAGCGCGGCGCGGACTGAGTTGTGGGCGTTCAAGTATCTTACAAGTATGTGATATACTTACATACCAGTGGCATGGCGTAAGCAAATACTCAGGGCAAGCCGGGGTAGATTTCGCTTACCTATTAATGAAGAATGATCCTTAATCGCCCTGGTGGGAATCAAGTTCTATGGATATACGTAACAGGCAATCTGATCAGAGCCCGGTTCAATTGAATGGGTGTTTACTTGTGTCACCTTACAGAGATATTATTCCTCCGGATATATACCTACATATATATTATATTTCAGTTTATGAATTTTGCTCATCATCAATAAATTAATTAAACGTTAATTATGTTCCCTGTAGGTCATGTCATGACCATACGACCAGTCCACCAATTCAAAGTCGCTGAGCGAGCCATGCCAGCTCGGTGTGTCGCTGAGTGAGCCATGCCAGCTCGGTGTGTCGCTGAGCGAGCCATGCCAGCTCGGTGTGTCGCTGAGCGAGCCATGCCAGCTCGGTGTGTCGCTGAGTGAGCCATGCCAGCTCGGTGTGTCGCTGAGCGAGCCATGCCAGCTCGGTGTGTCGCTGAGCGAGCCATGCCAGCTCGGTGTGTCGCTGAGCGAGCCATGCCAGCTCGGTGTGTCGGTGAGTGAGCCATGCCAGCTCGGTGTGTCGCTGAGCGAGCCATGCCAGCTTGGTGTGTCGCTGAGTGAGCCATGCCAGCTCGGTGTGTCGCTGAGCGCGCCATGCCAACTCGGTGTGTCGCTGAGCGAGCCATGCCAGCTCGGTGTGTCGCTGAGTGAGCCATGCCAGCTCGGTGTGTCGCTGAGCGCGCCATGCCAGCTCGGTGTGTCGCTGAGCGCGCCATGCCAGCTCGGTGTGTCGCTGAGCGAGCCATGCCAGCTCGGTGTGTCGCTGAGCGAGCCATGCCAGCTCGGTGTGTCGCTGAGTGAGCCATGCCAGCTCGGTGTGTCGCTGAGCGTGCCATGCCAGCTCGGTGTGTCGCTGAGCGAGCCATGCCAGCTCGGTGTGTCGCTGAGCGAGCCATGCCAGCTCGGTGTGTCGCTGAGCGAGCCATGCCAGCTCGGTGTGTCGCTGAGCGAGCCATGCCAGCTCGGTGTGTCGCTGAGCGAGCCATGCCAGCTCGGTGTGTCGCTGAGTGAGCCATGCCAGCTCGGTGTGTCGCTGAGCGCGCCATGCCAGCTCGGTGTGTCGCTGAGTGAGCCATGCCAGCTCGGTGTGTCGCTGAGCGCGCCATGCCAGCTCGGTGTGTCGCTGAGTGAGCCATGCCAGCTCGGTGTGTCGCTGAGCGCGCCATGCCAGCTCGGTGTGTCTCTAAGGGTGAAGCCAGACGAGCGTATTTTCAGTCGCGTAATTTCGGTGGCGCAATACTTATTGTGGCGTGAACACATAACATGATGTATGGCGTGAACACGTAACATGATGTATGGCGTGAATGTCGGGTAGTCTGATATATGTGCACCTACCCTATATGTAATGAGGTCTTTAATAAACAGTCTTGAAGTGAATCTGATGTATTATTGACGTATACCCTGACATGGCGCAGTCGGTTCTTATTTAAAAAAGTAAAAGTAAAGTGATTTGGATTGTTATAGTGAGGACTCCTCACTGAGGAGCATACATAGCCGTCAATCTGATTTAACATGGAAACAGTGTTATCGCCCCCGTCACCGTTTTGTTACGATCATAGTTTGATAAACATTACAAGTGGTAGCTTGAGTGACAGTTGGTTCAAGTGGAGTAAAGGTTTTAAAATATATTTCGACGCGTGTGAATTGTCCAAAAAGAGACCTGCCATACAAATAAATATATTGCTACATATTGTGGGTGAGCAGTGCAGAGAGTTGTACGAACAATTGGGCGTAAAATGTGCTACGGTGGATGAAGTGTAAGGACAATTTAAAAAACATTTCGAACAAAAGAAAAATTTAACGGTCGAAAGACACCGATTTTTTACAAGAAAACAGAGTGAAAGTGAAACGATACAGCAATATGTGTATGACTTAAAAAAACTGGCTAGTTTCTGTGAATTTGGAAATTTGTGCGACTCGTTAATAAAGGATCGGTTAATTTGTGGCAGATTTAATGTTAGAACAGGCTAGATGGAAATATGTTGTGCTGCTATTGTATCTAAGGTGTTCTCGGACAAAATAGTACGAGAGTATAAAGAACAATCGATACATAAAATAACCCAATAAGATTCGAATAACTTATTACAAGATGATGATAATAACGTCTGGCGGGTATCTGCAAGAGGTAGCTACGGGTCGGTGAGCGGCCGCGGCCGAGGAAGGTACCTTGCGGCGCGCGGCGCCCGAGGTGCCAGCCGCGGCGCTGGCGCAACGGGCAGGCGTGCGGCGCCTGGATGGCGCGAGCGGGACCCCGCTGCGCTGGGCCGTGTGCCGGCGGGCGGCACCAGCGGCAGCGGCGATCGAGGCGCGATGGCTAATCGTGTGTGTAATAAGTGCGGAATGATACATGGGAGAAATAGTTGTCCCGCGTACGGAAAGCTATGTTTAACTTGTTCGCGCATGAATCACTTCTCTCGCATGTGCGGGGCGTACCGACTGTATCAAGTTGAAGAGTCTGATCAACAGGTAATATATAGCCTTAATACTGATATAGATGAGTGGTCGATTGATTTAAATATTAATAATACAAACCTGAGATTTAAAATTGATTCGGGGGCCGATGTTAATGTTTTACCGGTGAGATATTTACGTCAAGTAGGTCTCAATAAAGACGATCTGTTAGCCACCAATGCGCGATTGCAAGGTTACTCGGGTACTAACTTAAATGTATTAGGTAAATGTTACTTGAAGGCAGTATATAAAGGTAAGGTTTATTTTTTGGAATTTAAAGTCGCTGATGTGCCGTCTACGCCTATTTTAGGTAGCCATGATTGTAAGCAAATGAATTTAATTCAACGGGTATTTGCAGTCAATGAATCGGATAGAACGATCTCTCCGGCATTTATTGCGGACTGTCAAGACGTTTTTCAGGGTATAGGTTGTTTACCGGGGAGTTACAAGATAAGATTAAATAGTGAATATAGGCCAGTCGTACATGCACCCAGGAAAGTACCGATACCATTACGAGAAAAAGTTGAAACTAAGCTTAAGGAGATGGAGAAACAAGGGATAATAGCAAAAGTCGAGGGCCCTACGGATTGGGTCAACAGTATGACTATCGTTAAAAAGGCTAATGGCGATTTAAGGATATGTTTAGACCCCAAAGAGTTGAACCAGGCTATAAAACGTGAGCATTTCAGGTTGCCTACACTGGACGAAATAGTTTCAAATTTGTCAGGAGCCCAATATTTTAGCACATTAGATGCCACAAACGGTTTTTGGCAAGTAAAAATTGACAATAGTGACCTCTGTACTTTTAACACTCCATTCGGGAGAGACAAATTCCTTCGGATGCCCTATGGGATTTCGTCTGCATGTGAGGTATTTCATAAGAAAATATATGAAAACTTTGACGATATTGAATGAAGGTGTTTGTATGTATGTGGATGATATTTTAATTTATGCCAAAACTAAAAAAGAACATGATGATAGATTGAGACAGGTGTTGGAAAGAGGTCGTAAAATTAATTTGAAATTAAATTTCAGCAAATGCCGGTTTGGTCTTGAGGAAATTAAATACTTAGGGCATAGAATAACAAGAAAAGGATTATATCCTGATGACAGTCATATTTCAGCTATTGTTAATATGCCTAGGCCGAAAAACAGCAAGGATGTAGAACGTTTACTGGGGCTAATTACTTATGTTGGTAATTTTATACCAAATTTGTCATGTAAAACAGAACCACTCAGAGAACTGCTGAGAAAAGAAATAGAATGGCATTGGACTGATATACACGAAAAAGCATGGAATTTGGTAAAAAAATGTCTGTCAGAAAAACCTGTATTACAATATTACAGCATGAGTAAGCCTATTACCTTATCTGTGGACGCCAGTAAGAGTGGGTTGGGGTCAGTTTTATTGCAGGATGGTCTGCCTGTATGTTATGCCTCAAAAGCTCTCACAAAAACCGAACAAAGATACGCTCAAATTGAGAAGGAGTTGTACGCGTGCTTATACGCGTGTGAAAAGTTTTATGGCTATATTTATGGACGCACAGATATTACCATTGAGACTGACCACAAACCCCTCATCAGCATAATAAAAAAGCCCATTGTAGAAGCCCCACCGCGGTTACAACGCATGTTGTTAAGGTTACAACCCTATACGTTCAAATTGGTGTACAAGCCGGGCCAGCAGCTGCATATTGCGGATGCGCTGTCGCGCGCCTACGAGCCCGCGGCAGCGGCGCATCCAGCGGGAGATCTGCACGAGGAGATGACTGAAGCGGTGCGCAGTGTTATGTCATACAATGAGTTAACGGACACGCATTATCAGAGTTTACAAAAAGAGACTGAACGAGACAGTGAGATGCAACAATTGAGAAGGTATATCAGAAAAGGATGGCCAACAGAAAAAAAAGAGGTAGATGATATTGTAAAACAATACTGGCAAAATAGAGAAGATTTGACAGAAGGAAATGGTTTATTATGGAAGGGATGCCGAATAATAATTCCAAAGAAATTGCGTAACGAAATGCTTCATAAAATACATTACGCGCATTTAGGACTTGAAAAATGTATGTTAAGAGCGCGGGAGTTATTGTTTTGGCCGGAAATAAACAATCAGCTAAAAAACTTTATTTCTAATTGTCAAGCGTGCCTAACATTTAGAAAAAGTAATGTAAAAGAAAAGTTGATTCCGCATGAAGTACCTAAAAGACAGTGGGCAAAAGTAGGCATAGACTTATTTTACAGTCATCGAAAAAATTACTTGCTCATTGTTGATTATTATAGTAAATTCATTGAAGTACGTCAATTACACAGCACGCTGTCGCAGACGATAATAGACGAGTTAAAATGTGTATTCTGTAGTCAGGGCATTCCTGAAGTAGTTATTTCGGATGGGGGACCGCAATTCACGTCTAGAGAGTTCAGTGAATTTGCGAAAAAGTGGGGATTTAATCACGTCCGCTCATCTCCCCACTTTCCCCAATCCAACGGACAAGCCGAGCGTAGTATACAAATTATTAAAACTATACTTAAAAAATGTGCCCATTCATCGACAGATTTCCGTTTAGCAATACTTGAATACCTAAATACCCCAATTAGCGAACATTTACCTTCTCCTGCGGAATTACTCCAAAATAGCAAACTGCGCGGAATTTTACCGTTACGTGAAACAGTGCTCGATACAATACAATAGTGATATATGTGCACCTACCCTATATGTAATGAGGTCTTTAATAAACAGTCTTGAAGTGAATCTGATGTATTATTGACGTATACCCTGACAGTGAACACGTAACATGATGTATGGCGTGAACACGTAACATGATGTATGGCGCGACCGAAATTACGCTCGTCTGGCTTTACTCTTAGGGACCAAATCCGAAAAGAAGTAATTCGACAGAGAACCAACGTTACCGACATAGCACAGCGTTAGCGAATAAGCAAGCTGAAGTGGCAGAGGGCTGGTCACATCTGTCGTAGAGCCGATGACCACTGGGGCAAACGAGTTCTGGAATGGAAGCCACGAATCGGTAAACCTAGTGTAGGGCGCCCTGTAACAAGGAGCGACGAAATTCGTAGGACAGTGGGTGGTAACTGGCGGAGAAGAGCTCGGTGGTGTGCCATGGGAGAAGCCTATTTCCAGTAGAGGACTGTTACTTATTACGGCCTGATGATGAAAATGTATGAAATGATAATAAATTTTGTTCTGAATGAACAGAAGACTAGAACTGAATTTATTACATTTCAGAAAGCATGTTCTAGCGGTGTGCACCTCTGCTGCTATAAGAGACCGAACAGGGCTCCACATGGTGAATCAGGACAGTCGATTTCGTGAAACTTCTTCAACAGTAAACTAAAACACATTATTCCCATTCATTATGTAAATGGCCCGGTATTTGAACAGAACTACAAGAAACTCCTCGCGGGTAGTATTAACCATACAAAATCTACTGCTTTAACAAAATTCTTTATTGCTTCCAGACATTTTCAGCGAGCTAGAAGATGAGCGACCCATGTTGTTAAACCGAAAAGTTACGGAAGGAGACCAGGACCTTTTGGCACCGGACCTGGAGACCCACACATTCTTATAGACCGTCCGTCCGGTGGATATAAAGACGATGATAGACCATCCCGCCTACGCAATCGCGTTCTATTGGGCCCCGAAGGACCCACTGGTATTATAGGCCCAAACTTTCATGACCCAGCGGTCCCACCGGCGTTATAGGACCAAACCACCGCCAACCTGATGTTTTAGTGGACTGGGCCCGGGTGGACCTACCGGTGTTATTGGCCCGAGTCAACGAGATGACAGGTTCCTTGGTGGGTCCAAACTGGCATCACCGGTCCCAACCAACCTAACCGTGGAATATTAGTCGGTCCTGATGGACCTACCGGCATCATCGGCTCCAATCAACGCAATCCTGGAGTTTTAGTAGGTCCGAACGGACCTAGCGGTGTCATAGGCCCACATGTTCATGACCAGTTCTAGAGCAAACTAATATTAGATTTCTTTTATAAATTTTATGAAACATGTAATGTCTTATTTTTTTTTTAATGTGGTTACACCACAATTTTTTATTTAAACCATGAATACAAAGATTAAAGCTTAAAGAAAAATTTAAAAAGGAGCCACCTGGTGGAAGGGACCGGGAATCGAACCCGGTACCTCCGGATTACCGGTCCAGCTCGTCAGCCACTTCGCTACCCTCGCTCCACGTAGACCTGACGATTTTTTCCTTATGCTTTGTGTGTCGATCTTTGCATTGTTTATTTGAGAGGTTTTTCACCTTAGCGACCTCTATGTGAATACGTTAATATTCAAATCCTACCGCACCTCTTTACAGCGGTGAACGAGCAAGCGAGAGAGGGCGTTGTTAGTTTTATAAATTTTATGAAACATGTTTTTTATTTAAACAATGAATACAAAGATCAAAGCCTAAAGAAAAATTTAAAAAGGAGCCACCTGGTAGAGGGGACCGGGAATCGAACCCGGTACCTCCGGATTACCGGTCCAGCGCGTCAGCCACTTCGCTACCCTCGCTCCACGTAGACCTGACGATTTTTTCCTTATGCTTTGTGTGTCGATCTTTGCATTGTTTATTTGAAAGGTTTTTCACCTTAGCGACCTCTATGTGATACGTTAATATTCAAAGCCTACCGCACCTCTTTACAGCGGTGAACGAGCAAGCGAGAGAGGGCGTTGTTAGTTTTATAAATTTTATGAAACATGTAATGTCTAATTTTTTTTTAATGTGGTTACACCACATTTTTTATTTAAACCATGAATACAAAGATCAAAGCTTAAAGAAAAATTTAAAAAGGAGCCACCTGGTGAAAGGGGGATTAGATTTCTTATTTTCCTAAAATGTGAATGGTATAAATATAGCAACATTATCGTATAATGTTAGGTCTCACATTTTTAAAAGCACGGAAGCGTCATCGAAGGTACTCGCGGCGCGAGCGCCAGCCATCTCATCGAGCGCGAAGCAATAGCTAAGCACTAAGCGGCAAGGCGGGCACTCTCGTTTACGAGCGAATAAAACTACAAGTGCTTTAAAAGTCGAGCGCACAGGAAACAAACGGCCGCGACCCGGCCCGTCACTGTGGCAGCCGAGCGAGGCGACGCGCTGTGACTTTTATCTTCGTCCTAAATAAATACAAAAACAACACATCGAAACATGAATGAATGAATGAATGAATGAATGAATGAATGAATGAATGAATGAATATTTATTTGCATTAATCATGGTACAATAAATTGGTCTTAATATTGATTTACAAGGTTAGTTTCACACGATTAGCCACATAGTGGCGTGCAATATTTTACTTAAAACTAGAATATGATCTGATCAAAAATCGGACCCGAGTTAAATTATACTAGCTAACAGTTTTCTTACATAACTATTTCGTTAACGCTATAAAAATTATTTTCAGTCAACCATTCATAAAGCTTTCGCTTGAGTGCTTTGGCATTTAAAGTTTTGAGTTCCTGAGGCATCTTATTAAAAAGCTTGATACTCATTTTTAGGCAGCTTTTGCTGTATCGTGCCGATTTTGGAATAACATCCAGCACAAGCCTGTTTGGGTCTCTACGAGAACGTTGATCTGAGTCACCTACTTTTTTGAACAAATTTTTATTCTTACTAACAAATATACAAACTTCATACATATATAGCGATGGTAGAGGTAATAAACCAAGTTCTTTAAATAAAGGTTTACAGCTTTCTCGGGGCGGGAAGGCGCAAATTGCTCGTATACACTTTTTTTGTGCTATAAACACTCTATCTTTGTCAGTACTGTTTCCCCAGGCGAGCAAACCGTATCGCAAAGTGGACTCTACATATGCACGATATGCCGCAACCGCAGTAGTCACGTTTGTAACTTTTCTCAAATTCCTAAGAGCATACACAAATTTATTCACTTTGCTGCATACTATTTGGATGTGCTTCTTCCAATTCAAATCTTCGTCTATAGTCACACCTAAAAATTTGGTGTCGGTTACTTTGTCTATTTTAACGATATTCAAATTAGGAACATCTTTGTTAAATTGTATATATTTCGACTTACTTAAATTAATGTCTAGATTATTCATATGGAGCCATTTTGTTATACTTGCAATTGTATGATTAATTTCAGACTCATGTTCTAATATTCTTCTGCTATTGATTTTATCATTTTTAGATGTGACAATTATAGATATATCATCAGCAAAGAGTATACACTCATACTTAGTAATGTCAGTTATATCATTAATGTATAGTAGGAAAAGTATTGGGCCCAATATACTTCCCTGAGGCACTCCATTTTTATTTGGTCTATATTCGGAAAAGTATTTCCTCTTGTCCCTCTTATCATCTATTCTTGTGATTTCTACACATTGTAACCTGTTTCTCAGGTACGATTCTAGCCATTTGAGTGGAAGCCCTCTTATTCCGTGTTTTTCTATTTTTTTTAATAATAAGTCATGAGAGACGAGATCAAAGGCCTTTGATAAGTCAAAAAATAACCCAGTGGTTATGTTATTTTTATTTATATTTGTTAATATTGATTTTATTAGGGAAAATACTGCCAATGTAGTTGACTTCTCCTTTTGAAAGCCGAATTGCTGTGTTTTAATAATTCGGTATCTTTCGCAGAAGTCTGTTAATCTTTTATGCATACATTTTTCTAATATTTTTGACAGAATTGGTATTAGAGTAATAGGCCGATAATTATTTATGTCATCCCTATCGCTCTTTTTGTATAATGGTTTTACGATCGATAACTTTAACGCGTCTGGGAATGTACCTGAACTAAATGAAAAATTTATTAAGTAGGTTATGATATGTACAATTTCATTCACACAAGACTTAATTATTTTTGTGTTTATTTCGTCGTAACCCTCGGCATTTGTGTCATTTAAGGACATAATTTCGAATCTGACTTCATCCTCTGTCATTGGCTTCAGGAACATAGAGTTTGCTCTCGATATACTTAAGGTGCTGGTTGAGGCGGTAGTACGTTTTTTATCATTAGAGTCAATATAATGATTATTAAATGCAGAAGCCATTGATGTAGGATTTGATAAAATATCTTGACCAACTTTAATATGATCTATATCATCATTGGGCGTTTTTGACAAAACATGTTTTTTTATGACTAACCATGACGCTCTACATTTGTTCTTACTCCTATTTATAAATCGAATATTTGCTCTTTTTTTTGAGTTAAAGATACAGCGTTTTAGCACACTAGAATAAGTCATATAGTTTGCTTTGTTGCGTGTATTCTTATCTTTATAATATTTATATCGTAGGTCACGTTTAGTTTTACAACTCTTTTTCAAGCCTTTGCTTATCCAATTTTGTTTCCATTTGTTTGTCGTGTGAACTTTCGACCTTATCTTAGGAAAGCATAAATTATAGAAAAGACAAAAAAGGTCATGAAACGTTGTAAAAGCTATATTAAATATAGGCTCCATATAAACATCCATCCATGATAGGTTGCACAAACATTCTTTAAATTTATTTATATTATCTTGGTTTAGGTCACGCTTATAGATAAAATAAGGCTTTATACAGTTAACATTTTCCTCTACTGGAAAGCTTAAAAGTTGTGATGTATCGTGATCTGAAAGATATAGAGGTAATACTGTTGCATTTGCATGTGAGATGTTGCTTAGAATATGATCAATACATGTGGTTTTGCGCGTAGGCTTATTAATATGAATTTTCAAGTGATAATTCTGACAGAGCTCTTGAAATTCACTAGTAACTTTGTTTTTTATTAGTGTGTTAATGTTTAGGTCGCCAGCTAATAGGACAATCCTTGAGGATTTATATTTTTCCTGTAAATCATGTAACATTTCATCTAATTTGCTTAAAAATAGGGTGGCGTTAGAGGACGGCGTTCTGTAGAGGCAGATAATTATAAGTTTACATGATGGGATTTCGATTCCACAAACTTCAAACACCATTTCAACGGCGTATTGCTTAAGCAATGTTAGTTCTTTGGAAGGTATACCAGTTTTAACCAAAACACAACTACCACCTCTCTGTTTCTCTCTGCAGAAACTTGCCATCAAATTAAAACCTTCAATTTGCAAGTAATTCTCATAACCTAATTTTAAAAAAGTTTCTGATAAGCATATAACGTCTAGGTCACATTTTGACTCTTTTAATTCTAAAATTGTTAGCTCTAGTATTTCTTGTTTCGATAATATACTGGCTATGTTTTGATGCAGTATTTTGAAATCATTAGGTGCGAAAACATTTTTTTACAACAGGGAAATAGTACAATATGGACCCTCTACTGACTTCTGGGGTGGGAATTTTGTGATCGCGATCAGTAATAGTACTCATGCTAACCACAGGTGGAGTGCTATTTTTGCTAAAATAATACGGAATCGTACCCTTTTTTGGCACAGTCTTGCTAATTGAGGATGATTTATTGTACCCTATCAGTTTCTTTAGACCACTAACGTTTATAAACTTTTTATCATAATCAATGCAATCTATAATGTAATTAATTGATTTACAAATCTCGTAGGAGTTTGTATTACAATCCAAATAATAACAATGAGTGTATTCGTCGCACAGGCTTTTTATACTGTTATTTAATTTACTAGTACTTAAATAATGATTTGTTTTGACGTTTAAAACAATAACGGGGTTTTTATTAATTTTCTGTAATAATTTCCTTAATTGAATTGTTACTGCCTTTGGATCATGGTCATTTTCACCTAGGCATAATATTAGTTTGTCGTTTTCTTTAAAATCCGTAAGTTTACAATTTTTTATTATCTCCATACTCAGGGCGTGAGGCTTTGTTTCGGCGGTGACTCCATATTTTTCATATTTTGTTCCGGATCTTGACCGCAATATTGCTTCAGCTAGGCCGGAGCATTGTTGAGAGCCGTAAATCCATATTTTTGGTTTATCTGCAGTCTCGCGGTTTTTTCTTGTAGGTGAGGTATTTTTGGAAGACGAAGATTTTATGGATGTACAATTTAATCTATCTGTTAGAGTCACTATGTGTCTGTTGAGAAGTGATATCTCTTCCTCTGCTTTCTTTTGTTGCTGTTCGAGACTTAGAATTACACGTTGCAGGCGAAAAATCCTTGAGCTCGTTTCATGGTCGCCATCAGATAAATTGGTTGAGGGGCCTGGTGTGGATGACCCCATATTATGTTGTATAGAGTGTCTCCTTTTCTTTGTAGTACTGGCGTTACATTTTATTTGTCCGGTCGGTACTTGACACAGAGTTTGTAATTGTTTATTTTTCATAGTACAGGTATCAATTTGTTTGCGAAGTTCGTTATTTTCTAGAATCATATTGTCAAGTTCATTTTGTGTCCGTGCCAAGTTTGCCGTAAGAGTAGAGATGGTATCTTTCATCTCCAGAATTTTTGAGCCGAAGTTGAGTGAGTCATCTACACTTCTAGACAATTTATCGGGTGATGAAAAGGATTCATCAGAGGTTTCATTCTCAGTAAGGATGTGAGAATCCAGATTTGGACAGCTATGTACACTTTGGGGAGAAGAGTTTTCCTCTATGGCTTTCTGATGTAAGTTATAGGTATAAGGCGATAGTTCATTTTGAATTGTTGGTCGGTTTCTTTTTTGGGAATGAGGCTTTTTTATCCTTAGTGTGACTTTACTTGGTTCTCCCAACGTTTGTTCACTGCTTACGACCCCCATACAGGCTTTACATTTCCACTTCTTCTTTGATTCTTGCCCTAGTAAGCGATAAAGTTGTTCTGAATAGCCGGCGCAATCAAATTCGTATCTGTTTTTGCATATTGTACAATACAAAGTGTTCTTTATGTCTACAATGTTTTTACACTTGTGGCATGAGACCTGTGCTGCCATCTTCCGATTGCCATCGGTTTCCTTTGCCTTAGTAGTTAATTTATCCTTTTCCATGTCGATGTATGTATCAGGTAGTTCTGCCCTAGAATTCTAGATGGCGCATCAAACTGTTGATATTCCTGCCCTCTAGCGTCCTACTATGAACTCAATAAAGAAGATCTCGTCGCTAGAAAGCAATAATGCTGTAACTGACAAAAATAAAAGTTTTCACTAGAGCCAAAAAACTAAACGAAAAAAATATATAAAATCATAACTTCCGAACGGCTACTGCGATTTAGACACCCTTTTGACTCCATATAAAAAAAAATATACTTTTCTAACCATTAACACTACTTTGAGACAAAAGTTATTTTAATGATACTTTTGCGGGTAACAGCATTTGGATTTTTATTTTTCGCCCTCAAGAATGCTGTAACTCACATTATAATTTGTATGGAGGTATTATTAAGGATCAAATTCCACAGACGTTTTTAAATGCTGTAAATAAATTATGACCTCTTAAAACATTTTACCTCAAAAATAAACTTATCTCATCAAGATTCATAGATGTCATTTATGTTGTAAGCAGGTTTAGGAAGAAGACTAAGTTAAAATAAAGTGATGTAAGAAAAGATTATTCAGCTTCATAGGCTTTTGTAAAATGTTAGCACTAAAAAAAACAACATAGTAAGGAAAAAAATATTTATTTAGGTTTTAAACCAAAGCGATTCTTAACAGAAATTATGTATACTCTTGAAATGAAACAAAAAAATAACAAAAATTGTACTTCTTTTTATAAAATAATTCTCTTCTAACAATCGTAGAAGTAAAGGAAAAGTCGAAAAACGGTATACCCCGTAGGTATACCGTTTTTCGACTTAGGTATAAAATTATTAAAAGTACTTTATTTGTTACAATTCTTACTGTATACCGTAGTTGCTTTTTTAATCAAATCCTGAAGGATTTATCCGGGTTACGGAAGGCCGCCAAAACAAACTGACCTTGGCGACGTATAATGGACGCACGTTACGACTGGACGAGCACCTGGCGCAACTTGAGCATGAACTCGGAAAGATTAGGTGGCACATTCTTGGGTTGAGCGAAGTCCGAAGAGAGGGTGAGGATACGGTGACGCTTGAATCTGGCCACCTTCTGTACTAACGAGAGAGACACCAGCTATCCCAAGGTAGCGTAGGGTTCTTGGTCAACAGGAATCTTTGTGACAACGTTGTAGAAGTTTCGAGTGTTTTGAACAGGGTCGCGTACCTAGTAATCAAGCTAACCGAGAGGTATAGCCTCAAGGTTGTGCAGGTTTACGCACCGACCTCGACATACTCGGACAATGAAGTGGAGGATATGTTCGGGGACATATCGAAAGCCTTACACTTCACCACTAAGGCCGACTACAACGTTGTCATGGGAGATTTCAACGCCAAAGTGGGAGTACAAAATTGCAGAGAATCGGTAGTAGGGTCCCATGGTTATGGCAGCAGGAATCATAGGGGGCAAATGCTGGTCAACTTCCTCGAAAAGGAGGGGTTTTCTTGATGAATTCGTTTTTTCAAGAAACAGCCTCAAAGGAAGTGGACATGGCAGAGCCCCGACAACATGACAAAAATGAGATTGACTTCATCATAACGGACAAGAAGCGCATATTTAGAGACGTCTCATTGATCAATAGGTTTAATACCGGTAGTGATCACCGACTTGTAGGAGGCTCTCTGAATATCAATTTCAAGCTAGAACGTGTTCGTTTGATGAAGTCCAGGCTCCGACCTAACCCGCTCCAAACTATAATGGGATCTGACACGTTCCAGTCAAATCTGGAGAACCGACTCGCTGCCCTGGAAACCACAAACAGCGTTGACATTGATCAAACCCTCGAAGTGTGAGATTTTGCGAATTACAGCGTAAAGGCAGGAAGTCGAAGTTTTCGGGAGCAACACTCGGGCTTATGACGGAACGACGTGAACATCCACCCTCCGGGGGCGTGGAGTAGGAGTATTGTCGTGCTGTTTTTCAAAAAGGGTGATAAAACTCTTTTGCAAAACTACCGACCCATTTCGCTCCTAAGTCACGTCTAAAAGCTGTTTTCGAGAGTTATCACGAACCGTCTTGCACGAAGACTCGACGAGTTTCAGCACCCGGAACAGGCGGGGTTTCGATCAGGATATTACAGCACCGTAGACCACATTCATACAGTGAGGCATATTATACAGAAGACGGAAGAGTATAATCGGCCCCTGTGCTTAGCGTTCGGGGACTACGAGAAGGCTTTTTACTCCATAGAAACCTGGTCGATTTTGGAATCTCTGCAGCGATGCCAAGTCGATTGGCGATACATCCAAGTGTTGAAAGGTCTTTACAATGCCGCTAGCATGGCCGTCCAAATACAAGACCGGCAGTCTGAACCTATCCCCTTGCATCGTGGTGTGAGACAAGGGGATGTTATATCCCCTAAATTGTTCACAAATGCATTGGAGGATATGTTCAAGACGTTGGACTGGAAAGGACAAGGCATTAACATAAACGGTTAGTACCTTTCACACTTGCAATTTGCAGACGACATTGTCTATCTGGCGGAAACGCTGCAAGACTTGCAATTTATGCCGAACGGCCTAGCTGAGTCTTCAAAACGCATTGGCCTCCGGATGAACTTGGACAAAACCAAGGTTATGTTCAATGAACATGTTAGTCCGGTACCAATTGCGGTACAGGGCAGCTTTCTCGAGGTTGTTAAAGAGTACGTCTACCTTGGGCATATATTGCAATTGGGTAAAAACAACTTCGAGAGAGAGGCAGTGCGTCCTACCCGTAATGACATACGGTGCCGAGACACTCACGGTTGGGCTGGTACACAAATTTAAAGTCGCTCAGAGAGCTATGGAAAGGGCAATGCTCGGAGTTTCTTTGCAGGATCCAATTCGGAACGAAGTGATCCGTCAGAGAACCAAAGTTACCGACATAGCTCAACGTATTAGCAATTTGAAGTGGCAGTGGGCTGGCCATATTAGCCGAAGAACCGATAACCGGTGGGGTGAACGTGTTCTTGAGTGGAGACCGCGGATCAGCAAGCGTAGTGTGGGATGCCCTCAGACTAGGTGAAGCGATGATCTGTGTAGGGTGGCTGGCAAAAGCTGGATGAGAGTAGCCGAGAATCGCTTACAATAATATAAGAAGTTTAAAAAAGAATTTTGACGAGTTTATTGCTATGCTTTCAATGACCAAAACCGCTTTCGATATAATTGTATTTACAGAATGTTGGCTGAAGGCTGCTGGACCAAACCCTACATTACAAGGCTACTCGTGTCACTCTACAAATTCCAATATTTTACAAAATGATGGAGTGGCTGTTTATTTGAAAAATACCTTCACCGCAACCGTTACTGAACCCCCATTCCTCGATGGTAATTGTTTGGTTTGCACAACCTATGATACGGCTATTATTTGCATATATCGCTCTCCCTCTTACACGGACTTGAATAATTTTTACAATAGTCTAGATATTTTAATTAAAAATCACAAGTCTTACCATAACATTATCCTTGTGGGAGATATTAACATAGACATCAAAGCTAATAGCACTGATAGACATTCAAATGACTACCTGACAACGACTGCTGGTCTAGGTCTACTACCAGCTCATCTCATTCCAACTAGATTAGGAAATTGTTTGGACCACATACTTTTAAAAACCAAGTCTGCTGCAACTGTCATCGTTTTAGACACACATATTACTGACCATCTACCAATATGTCTATGTCTACAAAATCAAAAAAATGACATGAAAATTTCAAACATTTCCACTCGATACGACTTTCCTGCAATTAAAAACGAAATAGACCAAACCGATTTTAATTCTATCCTGGAAGCTGTAGATTCCAATTTGGCTGCCAGACAGCTAGTTAACTTGCTACGAATTGCGATCATGAAGCATATGTATACTAAACCTGTACCAAAATCTATGCAAGTAATTAAACCTTGGATGACGTCTGGTCTAGTTCGCTGTATATGAAATCGTGACCGTATGCATCAAAAAGTTAAAAAAGACCCTAACGATTCAATTCTAAAAATAACATATTCTCGCTATCGAAATTTCTGCAACGCACTTCTCAGAAAATTAAAACTATCTTATCAAAAAAATTAATTGGAAAAGGCAAAAAACAATCCCAAGGCCACCTGGAAAGCAATTAAGACAATCACCAATACAAACCGTGTTACACAGTCTCCCATTGAACTATTACAGCCGTCTGTCGACGTCCAAGCGTCCATTAACTTAGTTAATAATTATTTTGTTAATGTAGGCAAAAACCTGGCTTCAAAAGTCCCTACCCCAAGCAGTTCTTATCTCCCTTTAACAGGCAATCCTCCTCCAATTACTCCAAGTAACTCTTTCAGCATCTTACCCACTGACCCAGCAGAAATCGATCGAATTATAACTGGCTTACGATCGGACTGCTCCACTGGCTGGGATAATATTCCTAGTAGGGTTCTTAAACAGTCTAAGGACGTTTTGGCAGCCCCAATTGCCCATGTCTGCAACTTGGCAATAAATACCGGGTGCTTCCCTGATGTCTTTAAGAAGGCAGTTATACACCCTATCTTTAAAAGTGGAGATAGAGCCAGTGTCGCAAATTATAGGCCAATATCTATTCTCAGCTCTCTTTCAAAAATCCTAGAGAAATTACTTAACAATCGACTCACATCCTATATCAACAAATACGAAATCTTAGCTTCAAATCAGTTCGGTTTTAGAACAGGAATTTCCACCGAAGATGCCGTCTGTGCTTTTACCAACTGCCTTGTTAATAAATTAGATAGAAAACTCAATTGCTATGGTGTATTTTTAGACCTTTTGAAGGCCTTCGACACTGTCTCTATCCCCATTTTAATATCAAAGCTGGAAAATATGGGCATTCGTGGCTTAGCTCTGGAAATATTTACGGACTACCTTAAGAACCGCACACAATTTGTTAAGATTGATTCCCACTGTAGCACTGAAGAAACCATCCTTTTTGGAGTCCCTCAGGGAAGCATACTGGGCCCGACTCTTTTTCTTGTTTACATGAATGAGTTGTGTCAAATGGCCATACCTAATTGTGAGATATTCACATATGCAGACGACACAGCATTACTAGTGTACGACACTACATGGGAAAGAGCCAAGATAAATGCAGAATGTGCGCTTCAAACTGTCAACGAGTGTCTCATGAGAAACAAGCTGACGTTGAACGTGGACAAGACCAAAGTAGTACGTTTCTCTCTACCAAATTCACCAAAAAGTACAAACGAGTTCGATTCAGTCAGAGCCCACACGTGTCCCCCTCAGTCGATTAACTGTAAATGTACTACCCTTTTAGCTGTACCTAGCGTTAGATACTTAGGTGTGTACGTTGACCACAAGCTGGACTGGCGTACACACATCGAAGCTGTATGTACTCGCCTCCGCAGACTCATTTACATTTTTAAAGAGCTTAGGCACTCTACCTCCCGTGACACTCTTACTTTGGTTTATCAAAGCCTATGCCAATCAGTTTTAGCCTACTGTATCCCTATTTGGGGTGGGACTTACAAAACCACATGAATACTGGCTGAGAGAGCGCAGAGGGCTATTTTAAAAGTGATGCTCTTCAAGAGACGTGACTATCCTACGAATCAGCTTTACTTAGAGTCAAAAGTGCTCTCAGTAAGGCAAATGTATTTGCTCCGTATAATATTACGCCAACACTCAATAATTCCCTTTCAACATAGCAAGGCTCAGAAGCGAAAAGGTCAGCCGGTCAGTAAAACAATCACCTGCCGCACGGCACTTGCACGCCGACAGACTGCTGCACAAGGCTCGCGCCTCTACAATAAAATAAATTCGATAATCTCCATCTACTCCATGTCCAGATATGAAGCAAAAATAAAATTACAACAATGGCTACAAACTCAATCTTACCATGACACTGAAAAACTTTTGCTAACGCTATCTTGAATGTAAAGCAACTTAGACATAGATTAACACGTAATTTAAAATTTCTACGCTCACATGTTTTTTCTTTTGTCTATCATATCGCTAACTCAGTTAAACTCAGTTTGACCACGTTACTAAACTCTAATTATGTTTTTTTTTTTTTTTTTTTTTTTTTTCGTACACCTTTAATCCGTTTTACTTAATACCTATATGCTGTTACAAAGTCCAAAATGTTTGTTAAATTTTTCACTGTATCCGGACGAACTCAAGCCCCTAAGGCACAGGTTTATACCTAGTTTAGGGGTCGAAGCTCGATCACCTTACTTTGTCTTTCTTGTACAAATCATAAGAATTTTGTAAGTATTTTAATGTAACGCATTTATGTACAATAAATGTTTTTATTATTATTTATTATTATTAATGGCGTGCAGTTGGAGAGGCCTATGTCCAGCAGTGGACAAGAATAGGCTGATGATGATGATGATGAAGGATATACAACTGGAAGTTCATACCAATTGTGAGTATAATATAACATTGGATAGGTTTACATGGTGTTATAAATAAAAATAACTTACGATAACAAACACTCCTAACGCGAACTGCACGGCGATCCACACTCATCGGCGCGCACGCAATCACTAAAGACTGCGGCAAGACGCGTGCCCTTGAGTAGGTGGCGGGGGAAGCTTGACGTATCAATATAGAGCTCTATTGCCAACTTTATTTTTGAAATGCGTTAAGTGCTATAAAATACTAATAACATGTCCTTTGAATTGTCGTAATTCACTAAAAATTGCAGTAAAGAAACTTCAAAAAATGGCATAACTATCCTATCTTGCAAAAAATGGAAAGCAGAAACGCTGTATGTGATGTCAAGGCAAATAAAATTAAGTTTATATTGTTGTAACTCCTATTCTGATAAAACGCTGGATTTTTTGTTAATTACAGCATTTCTTGTGTCTGTCACAGTTCAAATAGTTAAAATCACTTGTGCTGTAAATATTTAATTTTTTGCCGTAGAAGCACGAGACCTAGACCAATCGACGCAGAAAAAAAATGCCGTAAGAATTTGTAAAAAAACTATTTTCGATGGTAGTGCGGGTTACAGCATTATTGCTTTCCAGCGACGAATTATAACTAAGTAGGCACTTACTCATTTACTTGTACCCTAGAATCCCTAGACGCTTGTTGTACGTCTGCTGTGCACTAACTTCTAGTAGACTTAACTTATCTCTGTTAGGACCTTTTTATTAACCGACTTAAAAAAAGGAGGGGGTTCTCAATTCGGTTGTATTTTTTTTATGTTTGTTACCTCAGAACTCCGTCATTTATGAGTCCATTTGGAAAATTATTTTTTGGTTCATGAGTATAGACATCTCCAAGTTGGTCTCATACAATTTTGGTGAAGATTTGATCTGATGACGAGATCCATGAGGAATCGAAGGAATCCCTGAAATTTTATGGGCACATCTATGGCGATTTTTTTTGATTACGCTATTTATTACAATGGTTCAAGCATTTACACTCGAAAATCATCATTTGCTGCTGGTGAAGAGAAACTGATAATGAAGACACAAGCCACCAGTTACATAGTACTGTGGACTCAACCAGTGTTATTTAATTCACGGATCGTACCTAAGTCGATTTGGAAAATTATTTTTTCGTTCAAGAGTACCTAGGCATCTCCAAGTTGGTCCCATAAAATTTTGATGAAGATCTAATGACGAAATCTACGAGGAATCGAAGGAATTCCTCAAATATTATAGGCACATCTTCGGCGATTTCAGTGTTTATTACAAGTAGTTCAAGCATATGCACTCGAAAACCACACCATTTGGTAAATAGAAACTGATGATGAAGACAAGCCTCAGTTACCTACTACAGAGGGCTCAATCAGTAAAGCATTTGTTACGCTTAGGAGAAGGTTTTAGAATTTTGACCGACCTCAAAAAAAGGGGTTCTCACAGTTTGACCCGCATATTATGTAATGTAAATGTTTGTCCGCGATTTTGAAGTGGTACACGAACAACTTTATAATCTTACACAACCTAATCTTAAATGAACAACGTTTTAATTTGCATCTGATAGTCATCATCTTCCTATGCTGAGCTGATGATGGAAGGTATAACTCATTAACGGTTAGGAGTTAGGAGATAACTCAACCGAAACGCATGCCTTCAAGACCTCCCCGATCACCCCGCCATAAGTATTTTATATGAATCACTAAAAAGCGAAAAAAAATATTTAACAATAAAAGAACCGACTTCAATAAAACTAAAAAGCCAAAAATAACCCGTTCAAGTACAGATTACATTTGAAACACCTTTTGAAGCTGGTGCCAAACCACTCAATTATTATATTTATATATGTAGGTATTATGTTTACGTGAGGTCATAATACGACTGTATTATGACCGTGCAGCCAGCTTGCAATTGGTGTGCGGTTGACAAGACTGCACGACAGCTGCAAGCGGACTGCACAGTCAGTTTGCAGTTCTAATGCAGTTGGTGTAACCGCATCAGAACTGCCCTGGAACTGCCACTTTGCAGCTGGGTTGCAGTTGAAATGCTGTCCGTCTGTACCGGCCCTAATTAAGAATCGGGTGAGAAATGCGACTAGTACATGAGAACAGCATGACATATGGACATCCTGACATACGAAAGTATTTGGCCCGCGCTAAAAACTTGTTACCATCTCTATACAAGCTTCTTTCATCAATTATCAATCAAAGGATAAGCGTTTCAATAGAGTCGAGACAGCCTATAGAACAAGCGGGTTTTAGGAAAGGATTTTCCACGATCGACCACATACACACGCTAGAGCTCCTTATCGAGAAATATCAGGGGAGAAGGCGACCGCTCTATATTGCATATATTGATTACCAAAAAGCTTTCGATACCATCTCACATGATAGCATATGGGAATCTCTATCAGCTCAGAAAGTGGAAGAAAAGTACATCCAAGTAATCAAAAGCGTCTATAATAAAAGTAGAAGCCGAGTAAAGCTAGAGTCAGCAGGCCCATGGTTTCCAATCAAAAGACATAATCATGTAAGACAAGGAGACCCGCTGTCACCAAAGCTATTTATAGCTACACTGGAATCGGTAATTAGTCAACTAGATTGGAAGCGATGTGGTATAAAAGTGGGAAAGTGGTATCTAAGTCACCTACGATTCGCAGACGACTTGGTGCTGCTATCAGAAACGGGATTAGAGCTACAAACCATGATAGAGGCACTAAACAATGCCAGTACGCTGGTAGGTTTAGAAATGAACCAGACAAAAACAATGGTAATGACTAACAGTACCAAGAGACCCATAAACGTAGGCAGCACGCCTCTGAAGTATACGGATCAGTAAACAAATAAGTTTCGATAGAGCAAACAACGACCGAGAAGTAGAACGCAGGGCCCAACTTACGTGGAACAAGTATTGGAGCTTAAAAGAAATATTCAAAAGCAACATGCCAATAAGCATTAAAACTAAATTATTAAACTCTAGCCTCCTACCTTGCCTGACATATGCTTGTCAAACATGGACTTTCAATAGCAAGACAAGAAGCTAGATAGTTACATGCCAACGCGGTATGGAGCGAAGCATGTTGAATATTAACAAAATGCTAAGAATAAGACACACAAAAATAAGAAATATAACCAAAGCAAAAGACGGACTTGCACATGCACTAGCATTGAAATGGAAATGGGCAGGCCATGTAGCGCGCCTTCAGGACCTGAGATGGACCAAGCGGATCACAACATGGCAAGGCCCCCAAGGCAAAAGAAAAAAAGGAAGACCTTTTGCTAGATGGGAAGACGAGATCAGAAAAACAGCTGGTCACAATTGGTGTCAAATAGCCCAATCAAGAGAGGATTGGCTATCTTTGGAGGAGGCCTTCACCTGTAGAGGGGTTCTTACAGATATTTAAATACCTAGTTTAGATTCATTTATTATTAAAAATATGCAAACTAAAAAAAAAAAAAATAATTTAAAAATAATAATAATGTAACTAAAAACACATATAACAGATAATATAAATACATACCTACACTTATAAAAACGGAGTAGTTTCGCTCGCTCGGTCAATATAATAAATCACACTTTCGTATTTATCATCAAATCAGTAGTACATATTGTTTTGCTTACTGACTTGTGGACGCAACCTCCCCCGACGGTCTGAACCACGTCTGCCAGCAGCCGCGGCCAACAGTTTCATTTCTTTCGATCTTGACCTGATAGTCACACATCTCCTTTGAGGACCTTCCCAACTTAGGACTGTTATATAAGCACCTTAAAGGAAGTACAATGATGTGAAATGTCCTGGCTGACTAAACTGCTAACATGTTGTTAAATCATACTATTATCGTCCCATTTTATAAGGAACAGTTTCCGCTCAACTGACTCTATAAACTTGTTTAATTTGAAGACTTATAAGTTGTACCCACGACGGGTGACCGTCATCTTTAATTGATCAGGTCCAGATTCAGAAAATGTGCGCTACTGCCTCCGCCCGCGCGCACAGTTTTCAGTTCTCAGCACAGGTTAGGATGGTTAAATCATATAATACATAGCAATTTACCATTACAGTTATATACTAAACTAAATATTGCTTGGATCAGCGACAGCCACATAATCAAAGTTTAAAAATTATCAAAATATGTATATAATTTAGAAGAGATAAGAAAAACCAGCCCAGAGCATGTCGGGCCACGCTCAGTGTAGGGTTCCGTAGTTTCTCATCCTTCACAATAGACTTTAGTTGCGAGAAAGATTTCAAGCTCTATAAAAAGGTCGTAAACGCCAAAGTAACTGTAGTTACTTATTACCTTCTGGAAGTCACCTTACGTCCTTTTAAGAAAATTATGAAAGCGATACCTCAAAAACCGGCCAAGTGCGAGTCGGACTCGCGCACCGAGGGTTCCGTACAAACACTTTCCATCCCTAAGTGGTTAAGTTAAGTTTGCACCTGGTATGTATACTGTATAGCGCCCCATATAAATTAGGTGCAAAGTTAGGTATTAAAAAAAAACTACTTAACTACTAGATCTCGTTCAAAACAATTTTCGTTGGTAGTTTTTATAGTAATGTATAACATATGTTTTTTTTAGATTTTTCATTTTGTTATTTTAGAAGTTAGAGGGGGAAACCAACTTTTTTCCACTTTGGAAGCGTCTGTCACGCAAACTATTCGGTTTAGAAAAAAAATATTTTAGAAACCTCGATATCATTTTTGAAGACCTATCCATAGATACTCCACACGTATGTGTTTGAAGAAAAAAAAAATTTGAGTTTCAGTTCTAAGTATGGGGAGCCCCCAATATTTATTATTATTTTTTTATTTTTGCATCAAAATCTTAATACTGTTCACAGAATACATCTACCTACCAAGTTTCAACAGTATAGCTCTTATAGTTTCGGAAAAAAAAATGGCTGTGACATACGGACGGACAGACGGACAGACAGACATGACGAATCTATAAGGGTTCCGTTTTTTGCCATTTGGCTACGGAACCCTAAAAACGGCTCGACCGATTTTATTCAATATAGTTTTCATTGAAAATACTTAATAAGGTCTCATTTTCATAATTTTTTTCGTAGTTTTTTGACCCGTGGTTGAAAAGTTAGAGGGGGTGCTATTTTTTTTTATTTTCGGAGCGAATATTTACAAACCGTTGACTTTATCAAAAAGTAGTGTTTGGAGATGTCAATCCAACTGTCGCACAATGTCGTGTACCGGCAAAAAAGCAGCACTGAAATGTATATCATTGTGTAACTGTGTAATAAGAATTGTAAAAACTTGTAACAAAATCAAACTGTTGAGTCCGAAATTTTAAGAAATATATTGAAATATCGAAACTCGCCATCTTTGATTGCTCCCCCCGCTCCCCCGTGCAACTTTTTCACTGTACGAACTATTGGTGCGTAAACAATGAACTATTGTTAGTTATTAAATATAATAATTATAAAAATATATTCATTATTTTTCAATCTATAGTGGTTTAAAGTTAATTCGAAAATGGAGCATTTAGTAAAATTTCAAAAAATCTTAAAGAAAGTGTAAGAAATGTTATAGTGTGCTATATATTCGTAATCTACTCAATAAGCCCTTCCATTTGATACCCCACACGGCATGTCTTGATGACTTTTTTTTTTAATTTGTATGCCACTTTTAATTGCCGGGGTGGGGGAAGGGGGACCTCAAAACTGGTTGGCAACATTTGTTTGTAGGATGTCTGGGATCTATACAATATATATCAGAAGTCAGATTGAGGTCCGCTATTTTTGCAAACGGAACTCCACTGAGAGTCCGGTCTAAGGTATGTGTGAGTGAAGTTGTCGCCGGCACCACCCCGTGTGTCCGCAGCCCGCGCCGCCCCGCGCTCAGATCGGCGCTCTGGTAAACAATTACTGCGTTCACTTTTTCTGCGGCAATATTTAGTTACCGGTCCTAAAAACATCTTTTGTGGAATTGAACTCTTAATTGGGGTATTATTCATTATAATGGGCCGGGAGAGGGTTCCCGAGAAACACTAAACTGATGTTTTACTTGTATTAATAATTATTGTTCTTACTACCAAGTCATTAAGAGCTGAAAAGTCACTTCGGAAGCGTCCTAAACATGCTACGTTGCATTGCGGATATACACATATACAAAGTATATATACCTAATGACCTATACTTATGTTATATGAATGAACTTGGCTTGACACGCTGCCGTGTGTTAGAAACGTAAACAATAAGCGTAGTTGCAGTAGGGTTGTATCAAAAAAAAAGAAAAACATTATTACAAGCATTTCATTATTGGATACAGAGAGGTTTCTACATCAAATAAATGATAAGTATTACATTTTCAGGAAAGAAAGGTTAGTCACTTTTAGGCACGCTGTAGGTATATCGACATGCACTTGAAACTGGAAATAAAAATCGACAATAGATTTTTGAAATACTTACCCATCAAAATTTTAACGAACCTCAATCGGCTTCAAAAAACGCTCTACTTGAATATTGTTGTGAAATTCTCTTGTAAGCTCTTTATTTTCCACTCGCCTATTCCGAGCGTTTGAGCAGCTGCTAAGCCAAAAGCTTTACCTATACATATATAACAGTGCAGCGCGCTTTAGTGCAGGGCACGACTACATGTTACATGTCCATGAGGCACGAAGGCGACGCTACTGCGCCGGCGACCCTGTCTAAGCGCGAAAGTGGTTCCAATCTCAATAAGAGTCTCATACCGCTTTGCGCTTAACATAGCTGTACTAGGGTGTGTGAATAATGAAACAGCTTATTTACTTATAAAAATATATTTGTTTTTCTTTCTCTTGTTCAGATCACAAAATTGGTTGTTCGATTGTAGGCGAGCTCGAGAGCTCCCCGCCGGCGCGCTGCGACACCACAGGCCACGGGTGAGCGTGCCGTGTGCCGACCGACCTGTCCGTAGTACAACAACGGATACGACAGCTTATGGCTGCTATGGTATTTTTTATTAAGTACCCTTCTTTAACGATCATAACAATTTTCAGGGTAAAACTATAATTTGGCGTCTTTCACGAACTTAAACTTCATAAGGAGCTTAAGAGGCCTTATTCCTTTTAAAAATATTTTTTTCATATTATGCATTTAGTCCTTTTGTTATTTTGCACCACCTACTAATTTCAAACATTAATTTTCAACTACTCCGCTACCTACCTAAAGGTTGTCTGGAAGAGATTGCTATTTAGCGATAAGACCGCCTGTTGTTTACCTCTGCCTGCTATTTGAATGTATCTCATGTTGTGTTGTATATTCCTTGATGTTGGAGGTGAGCAATAAAGAGTATTTGTATTATGCCAAATATATTGTCAATTTCAACCAACTTTTTGCTTTTCCCTGAGTTCTAGGTAGTAACATAGCTATTTCATGATTTCATTGCGTGCATTCGAAAATAAGCTGAAAAAACTGAATTTCCGCGTGTATTTTGTAAATTTGGAGTAGTTTTTGAAACAAAAATTATCAAAGAAAAATTCAAACTGTAGGTTTCAAATATATACTAATAAATCCCATTAGCCCTGTTCTAGGTAGTAACATCAATAATATGTTAAGAAACATGTTTGATCATAGAGAAAAATGTCTAAAACAATCAGTATTTTAAAAGGAATAAGGCCTCTTAATTGGACACGTAGTACCTACACATGTATAATACATATGACAATGGAACCAAAAATCTGATGTCTGGTTGTTATGAATGAATAGAACCTATAATTATTCAAAATTGACGACGCGGTTGGCTCAGTTTGTAGAAAACTGCCTACTGAGCCGGCGGTCCCGGGTTTGAATCCTGGCCAGGGCAAATACTTATTTGTGTGACGAACTCGAATATTTGTGCTTGGGTCATGGTTGTTCTATGTATTTAAGTATATATATTTATCTATATTAGTACGTATATCGTCGTCTAGTACCTACCCATAACACAAGCCTTCTTGAGCTTAATTTGGGACTAGATCGATTTGTGTGAGGTTGTCTGATATTTATTTATTTAAAAATAAGCCAGAATAAAGCCCTCGCGGATGTCACGACCCGGCCGCTTTCCGCGTGTTCAGTACCTACAATTTATAACTAGCGGAGTTTAAACGATTTATACAATCTTCACGTACCTAAGTTTGCGCAGAGACTCTTGCCTTACGCAGGGAAGTTTGAGTCACGCCGAAATTTCTATTCTATTGAAAACTGCACTTCAAATTCCGATATGCAGTAAGGCGCCTTGAGACGTCTAGCGCCAATATAGCAATGTTGCTTAGCACTTCTTACAATTGAAATAGGTATAGGTACTAAAAGTTTAAAAAGTGCAATTTTATCGTTTACACTTACAGCACCAAACACAGAAGCTAAATTCACCTTCATTACTTATATCCTATGACAATAGATTCCATTCTATGGATATGTAAACTAATGTCTGTTTTTTTTTTAAGTTTAAGTATTACAAAATCGCTCGTTTGCACAGCTGCGGTCGGCCGAGTCAGTCGAGCACCTCTTTAGTCTGTAATTTATAAATTAATTTCACTGCACCTCGCATATTAGTTCACGTTAATCTTGAAAGGGAACACACATAAGAATGTACTAGCTGTACACGAACAGTATCGCGCCGACGGTTAACGGCCACCGCGTGTGGGCCGGCAGCAGCGGCGCGTGCGCGGAGAGCGCGCGCGCACGGCACTCGGCCGCGTCGCCCTCGAGCGCCAGCAGCGGCGCGCGGCCCCCGCCCCCGGCGCGCGCGCACCACGGGCGCCGTGCCGCGTGCAGCGCGCCGCGCGCGCCTCCTCCCACCTCGCGCGTCCAGCGCCGCAGCCACGCACCCAACCAGGCTGCGCCGCATCCACAGCGCAACCCCGCCTCCTCAACCACCAGCCCGCCTGTAGGACACGCTCTATACAGGATGTTCCGAATAACAATATTAACTTTTGGAGGTGATATTAGGGGACTATTTGGAAGAGTTTGAACGTTATATTATGCCTTAATCCAATCTGTGATAGCTTTTTTTTTTTCAATTCGTACCAAAAATTTACATACAGAGTAAAATTTAAAGCATAGCATGTATTAAATCCAATTTCTTTCTTTTTATTAACAGTCATTTATTTATTAACCTACAAAAAGAAAGTAAACCCTACCACTTACCACACATTTTTAAAAGCGTTTGAAGGTCACCATGACTGAGATCTGCCAAAAAAATTTACTTTAGCAGGCTGTAAATAAAATAATTAATGTAACTTTTCATGTAGGTAGGTACATTTTACAAGGCACATAGGGTTCGAACTCTTCCAAATAGTGCCCTGTATCACCTCTAATAGTTCCTACATCGTTATTCCAAACACCCGGTATGTACTGTTGAGGAATGAAAAGGTTAGTCATTTGGCTTGCTGGCACAAATATCGAGTGCCCCGCAACCAAGCCACATTGCCTGCTGCTTAAGTTACTCCAGATCAGGCTTGGCGCACAGTTATAGGAATAACGTGGTCCGCACGCATGCCTCATGGCCTGCAGTTGCGGAAAAATAATTTGGTTCTATGGCGCTGAGAGTGTTAAAGTCCAAAACTTCCAAAAGTGACGAACCTTTTGATATCGCGACTGTACTAAAATTCCAGCTATTCCACTACTTTATTAATGACATATTATTTATATTTTGAGTCGTACCCACCTGAGAGCAGTTTGGTAGCGTGCTGATTCCAGCCGGTGAGGTTCGGATAGAGCACGGCAGGCGTAAGCGTCGCCAGCGCGTTGCCGCTCAGCTCCAAGGCCAGCGCGGGCACCCGCGCCAGCCCGCCCATCAGCCCCGCGGGCAGCGATTCCACGCGTGTATCGCGCACGCGCAGTGTAAGCGCCCGCGCGCGGCCAAGCGGTGCCAGTGACCGCGCCGACAACGCACGCAGCGCCGCGCCGCGCACCTCCACCGCGCGCAGCTTGGCCGCGTCCAGCCCAGCTAGCTGCGCGTCCAGCAGCGCCGCGCGCGCGTGCAGCGTCAGCACCTGTAACTGCGGCGCGCCGCCCAGTGCCGCGCCCAGTCCCCGCACCGCGTCCACCTCGAGCTCACGCAGCGCGACCAGCTGCCGGAAAGCGTCGCTCTTCAGCGGCTCGAGCGCCCGCAGCCCGTGCATGCGCAGCTTTAGCAGCTGCTCGAGGCCCATCAGCGCGCCGTCCAGGCGCACAAACGGGTTATGCGCCACGTCCAGCACGGAGAGCCGCGGCAGCGCCGTCCATGCGGCCGACTCCAGCGCCGTGAGTCGGTTGCGCGACAGGTTCAACGCGCGCAGCTCGGGCAGCGCGCGAACGTCCTGCTCGTGACACGTTGCAATGGCGTTCCCACTGAGATCGAGCTCGCGCAGCGCCGGCAGCGGCAGCGGCGGAGGCGCGCGCAACCCCACACCGGCCAGTGCCAACCTGCGTAGGTGCGGCACCGGGTGCAGCAGTTCGCGGTAGTTGGCCACGAGCGCGTTGTGCGAGAGATCGAGGCGGTGCAGGCGGCCCAGCCCAGCCAGTGCGGCGTCCGGCAGGACGCGCAGTGCACAGCGGGCTAGCCCCAGCTCGCGCAGGAAGCCGGCGCCGGCGAGCGCCGCAGCGTCCATTCGCGCCAGCGCGTTTCCACCGAGCTCGAGGCGGCGCAGCGTGAAGCCCACGCGGGCCACGGCGGCAGTAGGTGGCGCACTAAGCCGGTTTTCGCGCAGGTCGAGCGCCTCCAGCAGCGTGCCCGCGAGCGCGCCGGCTGGCACAGCGCGCAGTAGGTTGCCTGCCAGCCGCAGCAGGCGCAGGTGCCGCAGGGCGCGGAACTGGTCGGGCTGCAGTGCCACGAGACGGTTGCGCGCCAGGTCAAGCTCCTCGAGCGCGGGCGCAGCGGCCAGCGCGCGATGCCGCAGTGCCTCCAGCGCATTGTCACGCAGGCTCAGTACCGCTAGCCGTGGCATCGCCGTGCCCAGTGACTCCAGCGTGGTGAGACGGTTGTGCGCCAGCAACAGGCGGCGCAGGTGCGACGCGACGCCTTCCAAGAACACCCCGGAAACGCTCTCCAGTGCGTTATGTGACAGGTCGAGCACGCTAACGGGCGCGCGGCTGCCACCGGCGAGCACCGAGATCATGTTGTGGCTCGCGTTTACCGACAAGTTGGACTCGTCACTCGAGACGCGCTCGAATGAATCGATAGAGAGTCGCGTCATCCGATTATACTGCAGCTCGACCGCCTGCAAGTGAGGTAGTGCGTGGAACGCACCCGGCCCCACGCATTCGATCGCGTTCCCCGCGAGACCAACGAACCCTAAATAGTTAAGATTTGCAAAAGTCCGCAAGCTAACATTTGTTATATGATTGTAGGATAGATCGACGCTCTGCAAGTTTGTCAGAATAGAAAGAAACTCTCCGTTGACTGAAACGACGTAGTTGTATGCGAGTCTCAGCTCCTTCAGTTTCATGGAAGCGTTACCCTGGAGCCACCATTTGGCGTCGCTCGGGAATTCCACTATCTTGTTAAAGTCCAGGTCAAGGTGCTCGAGGTTCGGGTGCGCGAGAAGGTCGGCGGCGGTGACGCGGCGGATGTCGTTGTTATCGAGCGCCAGCCACGCGGCTGCTCGCGGTGCGCGCGGTAGCGTTCCGCCCGCCAGCGCACCAGACATCTCCAGCACGGCCAGCCCGCGCAGCGGTGCCAGCGCGCCCGCTTCCAGAGCGAACAGCTCGTTGAAGCTCAGCACGAGCTCGCGCAGTGGCAGCGGTGGGAAGGCGCCCGCGGCCAACGCTGCCAGTCGGTTGCCGCGCAGACTCAAGGTGTCCAGCGCCGCCGCCCACGCGCCGAACGTGCCCGGCAACACGTGCGCGATGCGGTTGTAGCCCAGGTCCAGATGCATCAGACACCCCGGCTCCAATCCGAGCAGACCCGCTGGAAAATCCACGAGGGCGTTGCCGGCCAGCGACAGCGCGAACAGCCGCGGCGGCAGCGCCGGCGCCTCACGCAATAGGTTATACGCGACGGACAGCCGCCGCAGTCGCTCCAACTCGCGCAGAGCAAGCGGCAGCGCCGACAGTTCATTGTGATCCAGCTCTAGCTGACGCAGCTCCCGCGCGAGTGCGCGCAGCGCTGTCTCCGGTAGCGCCGCTAGTCGGTTGTGCGACACCGACAGCTTCTCCAGCCGGCCGCAATCCGACACGAATGCCGGCAACGTCGTCAGGTCGTTCAGGTCGAGCAGCAGGTGTTTCAACTGCAAGCGCATCCCGAGTTCTAACCGGAAACCTTCGTCGAGAGAGTTGTGGGTGAGATCGAGCGTGTGAAGGTGCGCGTGCGGTTGCACGTTGGAGGAGGAGCATGCGGACGGCGCGGGCGCATTGAGAAGGTTGTCGCGCAGCGCCAGGTGTTGAAGGCGGGGAAGCACAGCCAGCACGGCACAGGGCGGCGCGCGCAGTAGGTTGTCGGAGAGCCGCAAGCGCAGTAGCGCGCGGGGAAGCGCATCCGCATCCAGCACGCGCAAGCGGTTGCCATCCAGCTCCAGCGAGGTGAGCGCGCGCAGCGCGTGCAGTGTGCCGCCGCGCAGCGCCGTCAGCCGGTTGTTGCTGAGCGACAGGCTACTCAGTGACTCCGCCAGCCCGCCCCACTCCTCCGCCGGCTCCAGATCGCTTATAAAGTTACTGTAAAGGAAGCACACTAGTAATGATATTGGCTTTCAGTTCAACGCATATTTTTGAAAGTAAAACTCAACTCACTTCTGTAGATTGAGCCAGTTGAGGACTTTCAGATCCCGCAGCGCCAAGAGCGGCACTTCCGTGAACTCGTTGTGGCCCAGGTCCAGCGAAGCCAGAGTCGACTGCATCGACCTGCCAACCAAATTAGATGGAATCTTGGAACACATTCATGTTTCCCGAAGATATAAGTAAGTGGTAAATATTACTTTTTTTATATATTAGGTAAACCTGACTCCTAATCCACTTTTAGCACTCAAGTCGACTGTTATTTTTATTTCTTGTAATATACACATATATACTCGTACATATTCAAACTCTGAGCCTAGTAGGGGCTCTGGTACCATACTATGGAATAACTGCAGTATGAGCTCCTTTTGGTGTAAAATATCAATATCTCGTAAACTGCTGCGTAAATTAGAAAATGCTGTACCTTTTTGAAAACTACAATAAATTTACTATCTTTTTATGTTGTGTGCCATGTTAGTTTACAATACTTTTTATAAAGGAAACTCGATCAAAACCGCTGGCTAAATTTAATAAATTGCTATAATTCGTTTTTTTTTATTATTTTTACCGACAAAGCATCATGATATGTAATAAATTCAAATTACATTCGATAGGATATGTTTTTAGTAACATCCTGCAAAAAACAGATTTAAAAAATACCTAAATTTGCAGTGGTGGCAATCGACATACTGACGCAGGGCATCAAAAGTCACGAGTTTTTTTTAAATGCAAATATCTCGAAAACCATGAACTTTTTATTAACCGGTCAAATTAACTTAATATGGTTGCTTATGAGCTGTTCTATCACCCCTCTTCATTTCGGCGTTGGTTTTAGGGACACCCTGTATATGTTGATAATTATCTACTATTTTTATTATTAGCAGGGATAGCAGTTTTGCCAAGGCAATGTTTAGGTTTTTTTTGGGTTGTGTAAATGAGGCTTGTGTGAACGTTGATGTGAAGCGAGTGCGGTCTGTGTCACCGTCATCGACACGACTCAAGGCGGTGAAGTAAAGGTGTGACTTGGTGATCCTTCACTGTGACCTGCAGTGATGGATAGGCGAGGTACTGACGCGAGCGCGGTGAAGTGCAGCGCGTCCAGCCCGCACGCGACGAGCACGAGGGTGTGCAGCGCGCGCGCGTCCAGCGCCGCCTCGTCCAGCACGCCTAGCCGAGCGCCCCACACCGACACGTGCCGCACGCCGCTTTCTGCCGTACAACACACCCACGTCAACCTGCGCCCTCATGATCCTGATTATATGAGACACCTTTATGGAAAGGGGCGCTAATTTAACGAACGCACGAAACTTTCTACTACAGGTGGTTTGAGATAACCTGCCCTGGCGCCTGGCGGCCATATCGTACAAGTCTGAATCATCCACCTTCATTGTGCAGACTGATCAAAAATTATGTCTGATCTAAATTACACTATTTCCCTTACTCTTCAAGCCGAAAAACGACAATTACAAAATGAGGACAGAAAAAGCATTTACTGGTTAATTATTGTATTAAGCGGTTTACACCATGGAAGAAAGAGACTAATGGAAGTGGCAAGTAGGCGTTCCCCTGTTTCCAAGCATTTGTGCCGTGGCACAAATGCGTCGCGAGTCGCTAGTCAACCGCAAACTAGGTCTGACGATGACGTGTGAATTTGCACTGAAAAATAATTATTTTAAATTGATCATGCCGTATTGTGCAGTGATATAAAGCTGCCGAAATTCAACCCAGGCAAAAACTGTCTCTAAAGGAGGCATTTCGTATCATCGCTAAGTATTATTTAAATATAATTTTTTTTTTCCTTTTTCTCCATTTGGTTGATCGTTATTTGAGTTAGCACGTTAGTAGAATACAACTCTATTTCTTAAGAAATATAGTTAATTATCGTTTGTTATCTACATTAAACAGTAATCGAGAAAATTTGCTATTCAAGACGTCAAAGTGAACGCTACTCAAGTAGGGATGCGGCTATGTTAATATCGCTACTATTGTCGATACCAATTTCGACTTTGATAACTGAAATTAAATAATTAAAGATTTATTAAGGGGTCTGCTATTCCCACGCAAAAAAAATCTAGCTTAAGTATGCTGCCTTATCTTACCGTTTAAAAATACCCTTCTTTATGTCATGGTCTAAAAAAATATTGTAAATATATACGACTTGGCGGGGGCACTGCCGCGCCCCCCGATGTTGAATATGTTTAGTAAAAGTTTTTTATTCAACGTGGTTTTATTGACAAACTTTTTAAACCTTCATATGTGACGTCCTCGCGCAATGTACAGGTAAATTACTGCACTGACACTGCCTAATATGATCACCGCCTATTAGCACAAAGGAACAGTAACAGGTCCTGTGTTATGCACGGATTGCAGGCAAGTTAGGATAGACATACAATGCCGGAAATTTATGATTTGTCATTAGAAGCAGCTAGATTAGCAAAATTGTTTTTAAAAATATTATTAGAGAATATGTAACATATAACGTAAAATATATCACTATTGTAGATTTATAAATGTGTTGGAATGTAGCTTCATTTTTTTTTTATAAATGTATTGTTTTGTCGAAGACGAAACTATCGACAAATTCGACAATTCATACTTGATCTTAGGTACTATCACTTTTTAACTTAAAATATTATTGACCAGTGTGTCATCTGTTGTCGAGTAGCAGAAATATGCCGAATTCATGTTAGCTTTTGGTGACTTCCGAGCATTTTAAAAACAAACGTATGTTACAATTTTGGAACATTGTAATTTACATCGCAAATGAAGCGAGGTAAAGTTGCTTTCAGTCTAGAACTGACGTAACTTAACTGACATTTTGTTGTTGATATTGCTGTAACTTTAAACCAATGAAAAGAGATTTGTAATAGTGTGACGTGTAACGATTTGCCTTTATTTGCATGAGTTTGGCGACAGCGGTTTTCGTACGATTTAACCTACATGCCAATTCCATAGGTTCTTTCTTCCATGGTTTAGAGCCTGTCCAGATGGAGCGTTTTACGCGCGAGGGCACTCGCGCGTAGACACTCGCGCGTACCCGAGGTACTAGAGCTACTGCACCCCGTCCAGCCCGTCTAGCGCAACTATGGTTCGCGACTCATGCCGCGCGACATAGCGTCACCCGTCACTCTCTCACGATACTGTACAGAAAGGGATAGGTAGCATATCTCGCGCCAGAAAGGGTCGCGTGTCAAAGTTGTGCTAGAGGTGCAGATGCTCTCGCGCGTTTCAAAACTCGCGCGTAAAACGCGTGCAATACGCCGAACTCTCGACTCGCTCGTTTTACGCGCGAGCGCCGCGCGAGTCGAGATACTCTGGCGCCATTGGAGCGTTCAGTAGTATTCGCGAGTCAGTAGCGAGTGCACGTATTTTGTCCGCCGCACATAGCGCGTAGTGACGCGCGTAAAACGCGGCATCTGGATGCAAAATGAAATTGAAGCGCGCGAGTGCCCTCGCGCGTAAAACGCTCCATCTGGACAGGCTCTTAGGTACACTCACGTGAAATTTTCAGGAACAGCCCGACATACGACGCTTAATACAATAATTAAATATGTCTCACGAAAGTTTTAATAAGATCATTTACTGGTTGTTAAACTCACACGTATAACTAAGGTACTTATACATATCGCTTTCACTGTTAAATATTTGCTAGAACTCATTAAAATTCTTAAACCTACATTCTAGAAACCAGTCTTGGTCAAATGGTACTCGTATGGCTTAGTCGCTTGAATTGATCTGGGGACCGGGCGTGGTCAGATTGTTTTGAAATTCTAAACTCTCCTAATGAATTGTGATTGTGACCCTCGACTCTTACCTGTTTCGGGGAACCGGTGGAATGGCACCGAGTCGCAGGTGAAGCGGTCCTCGGTGCAGAGGCACAAGGGGGCGGTGGAGCATGGTGAGGGGGTCGCGGGGATCGCGGGGGGCGCGGCGGCGCGGCGGGCGGCCAGCAGAGTTGCGGCCAGCAACACCCGCGCCGCCATGGCGCCGCACCGCGCCCCGCCACCGCTGTCTGTCCACAACAACACCGCTGTCATTGTCACCAGGGCCCAGGGTGCACATCACAAAATGAGCAAGGATGCCAGGCAAATAGGTACCTCGTGCGGCTGCTGCACAACAGAGACGGGTCATTTCATTGTACGCCCAAAGTACCTAAGTAGGTTATATCAGCATAAAAAGTATACCGTCTCTATTCTAAAATCCATCTAAGGATTTTGTTGTCTGCAAAAACGGAAGCCTCATATAGGTAGAATCACATTATTCTCCGTCTGTATGTACGTCTGTCAAACCCCTTTTCTCGGGAACGCGTGCAGGAGGCATCAAGTTGAAATTAATATCGAATACTCAGGTCGGCTACAAAGGGGTAAAACTATTTTCTAAGGCAACAGAATTAAACATACGAGCGTTTGTGCAGCATTTACTCGTATTGATGATTTGATTAAGGGAATCAAAACTTATAGGGTACTTTCCGTTGACGTAGAACATTGACGTAATAATTACATAATACCTCAATGACGTAGAATCATGAAATTTTGTAAGGAGCAACATTGGAGCAACATCATTCGAGCGTAGCCGACTTAATCATAAGATGTATGGCTTATAAAATAAAAAAAGATTAAAAAAAAAAAACATCATTCGTGCAAGAGTTTTCCAGCGGCAAAATTAAGTTCGTATTCGTACAAATCGTTCCGTAGATAAAGTCTCTACTTTATTCATTAGCGAGACTCTTCTCGCTTTCGCCACTTTCCGCCGGCGCCTCAACCGCGCTTTCCTCACCCTTTACTACTCCCACGCCGCGCTATATTTTTTTATTATGATTTTTCTATACTATCAGTCTATGGCCATTATCTCGAATCGTCTTAAAGGAGACTTAAAAAGGTTTTGAATTTGACCAACTATCTTATAACAACATCGTACATGACTATTTGAGGTGCAAGAGCCATCGATCCTATAACTTGTCTCTCTAACGTCTATAGGATAACTTTATAAGTGTCTTATAAGCCATACAGGCTTATAAGCACATTTTATAAAACTGTTACCAGTGTGTCTATTCTAATCTTATAAACGCATTTAGTAAATTTCTTACTCCTTTTACCGTTTTACTTCTTTCTTTCATAGGATGTATAATCCTATAAGTGTCATAGAAAATGTTGGTATAGGGCATAGATAGGCTTATAAGAGCATTTTATAAAACTGTTACTAGTGTGTATATTTTGGTCCTATAAACACATTTAGTAAAATGTTCACTTCTATTACCGTCTTACTTCTTTCTTTTATAGGATGTATAATCCTATAACTGTTATAGAAAAAGTTACTATAGGATAACAAATTTATAAGACTGATTTAACCCGGTCGCTACTTTTAAAAGATTATTGGCACTAAACTAGCATATTATATGATTGCTATAAGTAAGTTTTACTTATAATCGTCTTGCACTTGCTGTTAATAGTCGAATGTCGGCCATCCATGGCCTCCATCTTGATTAATTGGATTGGATTAAGAGTGATACGGGTGAAATCCGTAATGGTTCCGTACCATAAAAATGCCTGTGAAGATGATACTTTTAATAATGAAGATAATTTTGAAATGTATGGTTCTAGTCTTACTTTTGACTTAAATTCAATAAAGTCACTATATATAATTGAACTTCCGTCCAAATCGCCATTTACAATTAGCTGGAAAGAATAATACTTGTTGGTGCTACGGTTGACATTTTGTTACTTACCTATTAACGTATATTTATTTGTACGTTATACAACGCACATCTTTAGTACCAGTTATTAAAAAAAAACAACCAAATAGAGAACCTCCTCTTTTTTTGAAGTCGCTTGAAATATTACCCTGAATATTCAATAGCGTATAGTTGATCTATCAATTTCATCACGGTTCACTTAAGTCAAAATGAACCTTAAAGATAAAAATGGCGATGTTAATAATTTTCTATAATAGCATGACATAGAACAAATGGGTTTATAATGGTCCTGGCGCGTGCAATTAAAGTGCATCCGATCCGCATCGATATCGAAAAAATAAACAATTTTATAATATTTAATATGAAACTATTCACAAGGGGCATGAAAATAAGCTTTCTAGCTTAATGTAAATTATCAATAAAATTAATTTCGCCAGCAAAGTATCTGGGCATACTTCTCTAAATAGCATTTGAAATTTAACACGTAATCACAATTTCGAAACATGATATGGTCAATACTTACACTTTTCCATGTTTTACTTAATTTTTATTATGACACATCACTTGGCACAAATTAAAAACAAACGTTTCCATCATGTCCTATGGCGTTATTCCCGCTGGCCACAAAAGGATCAATTATTCCAGTAAAGGCATGCGCCAGATCGTTATAGGACTAATTATGCTTATTAAGTGCGTTTTCCGGATACTTAGGTATAGGAGCATTTTATATTGAAAGTGCACCTAACAAGATGTTTTTAAAATTGAATTGCACTCTACTGGACTCTTATTAAACTACTACAATAAGACTTAATAGCACTATAAACTGCGCCAAAACACGGTCTTGTAGTAGTTTATTGGAGCTCTATAGGACTAACAAATACATAGAGAGAAAGAAAGAAAGAAAGAAAGAAAGAATGTTTATTTTGAAATCACACATGCCACATCGTGTACAAATTTTCACTTAAATCTGAAGAAAGAAAGAGGTGAGTGACTTTCAAAAAAGGATCCCACTCAGCATGTCGGAGCACATGGTCCTAGAACGTTTACACGACTAAATTTTGCTACTTGGGAGCTTTCCAATAATCCGTCACCGCTTAGTTTTCAGTAGTGCTGCATAAATTAGACTAAAACCGTAAACTTGTAGGTATAACAGTAAATACTCGTATTTGTATTTTGACTGACAGGACAAGAGACGAGTTGTTCGCAGCTAGGTAAGTTAGTACTTATCCGCTGTTCCGAGCGCCCGCGCGTGACAGCACCACACGTGGTGTCGAGGTCATGCGACGGATATAGGTAGCCTACCGCCACAACACAGCGGCTCACGATCACAGCCTATAAGAGCTAGTCAAAGTCAATGTCGATCCAGCATCAAAAAAAAAAGTTTAGGTTCAGGAACAATAAACTTCCCTCGTCACTTAATATATAGGTACCATCATTAAAAATTAGGCAAATGATCACTATTAATTATAATCTGACTGAAATAACCTAGTTGGTATAGCAATAGGTAGAGGCCGTTTGCCATTTTTTTAATGAACCTGGTGGTATATAAATACTTTATTAAACGATAAGTAAACTACAAAAACTATCCTAAGAGATCTTAATTAATAGTTAATTATTTACGTCCACTTACGTAATGGCGACTCGTTACAATCCAAAACTTTTCAAACTATTGACACGTTCAATTGGATCTACATAGAAATCGCCGCATCATTGCCGTTTAGTAAAGTAAGTACACTGCCGTGTTTGGTGTGCTCGGCGCGGGAAGTTTTTAGATGAGCTCGGCGAGTTGCGACCGGCGGGGAACTCGCGAAGTTAGAGCGGCGAGGTCGCAGTCGCAGGGGCTCGCTGGCTCTCGGGGCGGCGGGCGCGCGCCGACTGCCGTGCCGTGCCGCCGCCGCCGCCCGCCCGTCATCAGGGCAGCCGTCTCTCACTGCCGCAAAACTTGCCACAACAATGTTTTAAATTGCTGAGTAATCCACGTCCAAAATATTATTTTTACCGTATTGTTGTAGGCTGAAAAAAATCATGGTGAATTTGATGTTTATATATACCTACAAACGACAAATTGGGAAATGTTATACTTTGAGCGGGATTTAGACATGTCAGATTTTAAGTTAAGTACATATAAAAAAGGGTAACCCTCATCTGGCAGAAAATTGTTTAACCGAACGTAATGTTTCGCATAGGTACTGTTAATTCATTTGGCAAAAATTGTATGAAACGGAAAATAAGTACACCTATTAATAAATGTTTTGCTGTGTCCTTCCTAGTAGATTAGAGTAAAGGTAAGTAAGGTTTATTTTATAACTTTTCAGAAAAGTAAATGGTGAAGTAGATTCTATAAAAATATATAGAACAGCGCCATCTCTCTCGCAGTCTTCACAATAGCTGTAAAGCAATGGGGACAGGGGAACGTGCGTGTAAAGCGTACGTCCTAGGGTATGGCTAGTCCGCATAAGCATTTCAAACACATATGACACAGAGGGCGCTCCAGTAGCGTAAGAATTATGGAATTAAGGATTTGGTGTGATTGACGTAACGATGTAATAGCTCAGTTGGGAGAGAAATACGCCGGAAACATAGAGGTCGCAGGTTCGAATCATGCTTAGATTGTAGTAGATCACATTTAAATTTTCTTTCGTAATTTACATTTGTGTCAATATTTATAATTATAACTACATATACCTACTTATCGTGCTTATTGCGTATTGCGCGACTTACACAGGTGTCGTCGTGTGCGCATAATAAGAAAGAAAGAAAGAAATACATTTATTCGTGACTTGCAACAAAACATAATTACATAAAAGGTGTGACAGAAATAAGAAAATAAACTAAAACAATAAGTAACTATATTTTTATGGCTGTGCCACGAAAAGGTCCCACCTCAGCAAGATGCTAGCTCGAGAGCCAGCGCTGATCTTCCGGTGGAACCATAGGTGGCGCCACGGAGAGCTGCACGCACGAGCGCTAATCGCACTTAAATTGGCTGAGTCGGCTGAACCCATTTCAAAGAGTTTTGATGTGATGCACGGCGCGGCACGGGTAGTTCACGTGTTGGGCATTCAAGAATAAAATCGTAATTTGAATAAGAATTCGTAAGAATAAAATCATGTTGATTTTAATCCCCTCAAAATTATTCAAATAATTTCGTCGGAATAATTCGTTACTGAGAAAATTTAATGAGAATAACTTATTCTTAATCAAATAATTTTAATCATGATTTTTATTTCAAATAATATTTCACGAATACGAATGTAAAGGTTGGGTTACCTGGGTTGTTATTATGACTTATTAGTTATATAGGTAGAGATAGTAGTCTTTTGTCTAAAATACACCTTTTTTCTGAATTAAAATCTAACAAGTCGACTGTCACACAGTTTCGGTACTTGTATTGTTTATCATTATCTAGATTTTTATCTATAACTTTTTACCATATTGCATATGGAACATGTCGGGCCACGCTCTGTGTAGGGTTCCGTAGATGCCCATCCTTCACAATACACGGGGTTTAAATTACGAGAAAGATTTCAAGCTCTATAAAAAGGTCGTAAACGCCAAAGTAACTGTAATTACTTATTACCTTATGGAAGTTATCGATTATACGCGCCAGATTGAGCGGAATCATTTAATGCAGTATGGCACTTAAAATGTGTAACGTTCGAAGTGTAAGGACACCGCGCGGCACTTAGATAATTTATAAGAAAATTATGAAATTTAACGATAACTCAAAAACGGCTTTTTCACTTCACTATAGCCGATTTTATTCAATATAGTTTTCAATAAAAGTACTTATAAGTCCTCATTTTCATGAATATTTCCATAGTTTTTTGACCCGTGGTTGAAAAATTAGAGGGGTGGGGGGAGGCGCTATTATTTTTAATATCCGGAGCGAATATTTACAAAACTGCTGATCAAAAAATAATGTTTGAAGACCCTTATTATTTTTAAAAGACCTATTCAACGACAACCCACACACTAGTGTTGGAACGAATAAAAACACCCCCACTTTACGTGTACGAAAAAAGTTTTTTTAGTTTTGCAAATATCATAGGTATCAAATAATAATCATATTAAATATTATAGTCAGCAGCTTTGTAAATATTTGCTCCGGAAATCCAAAAACTAGCGTCGACCCCTCTATTTTTTCAACCACGGGTCAAAAAAATATGGAAAAATTCATGAAAATTAGGCTTTATAAGTAGGTAGGTACTGTGAAGGTTGTGCTTCACTGTTGGTGCTAATTGGCTACCGACATAAAAGTAAAGTTGTTTTATATTTAGAATAAGACGCGTGACATCCGTCAATGAAATAAAATGTAGTAGGGAGTCTTAGACTAGCCTTCGGGCAAAACAGTTAAAAAACGCACCTCCCATATTTTACCCAGCTCCCTGGAGCTTCTCTCTTGCGCCCACACTTGGTGGAGGCAGCAAACCCTATATTTAGAATCACGCGAGTATTGAAAGTTCCCCCGCTCCCAATTAATTTTGTCCACAGATTCTCGGGCATCTGTTACAATTACGTACTGAAAGCTTACGGTTTGCATAGGAGCCGGACAGGAGCGAAGCGCACCGTCTATACGCGCACGAAGCACAACGAAGAATAAGTGCACATTTGGCAATTGCGAATTGCCATCGGTGTGGTATTGTATGTATTGACGGCACTGCCGTAAAGGAGCGAGTTCGACAGACGGGTGAAGTTGACGAATCATTGAATCATCCATTATCATTTTTCATCCCATGCGATTATAATTTGTTTGTGCATTTGATTTGTTTGGATTCCATACGAAAATGGAGACGAGCACAGTTAATGGCTTTTCCGACGTTTAAATATTGGCCCGTGTGAAAATACGAATTAATATAATCACAAATGGCAATTACGGTATAAATTTTCGGGGACCGTATTACAGATTAATTTTAGACATCGTTTGAGGATGTTCTTTCACTGTTAAACAATTAATTCCTGTCGAGCCAAGATAATGTACAAGAATTTTATCATTGTCGGCGAAAATCGCAAGAATCCCCAATAATTTGTTTCTTTACGCTTGAAGCACACGTTGTTGACATCAGACAAGCAATTGTCAGTGAAAGTATGGAATTTTGCCAGTGAGAAACATTCAGTTTCAGTGTGTCAAATGATGTAACAAATGTTCTTAAAGAGTGGAAGCCATCAAGTTCAGCCGTTATCACTAATTATACAATATGTTGCTCGTTAAAATTTATTTGCTTATTATGTGCTGTGCCGGACCGAGTGCTCGTCGAGAAAATGCAACATCGGGATCAGCATGCCGGACTGAAGAGGATCAGCCAGGCGCCGCTGGACACCGAGGACGCCATTCGAAACGCTACGCTTCTATCAGCCAGGGCTGTCCCAGCACCCTGGGATTTCAGCTACTGGGATGTCTGAATGCAGCACGCATTCTACATCCAGGCGGCGGCAGGAGCGTGGGATCTTGGCATGACGAGCCAAGGATCACACGGCACCCTGCATCAGGCCGATGCAGACTGAAGATTTTATTTTATTGCTGTAATAAATAATAAATGATTTTATTAATTTTAACTAGGAGTTAGGTAGGAATTTAATAAAATTAACTTTCGTTTCGTGTCTTAATAATAATTAATTTTTCGACAGTGACATAGCATTTTGACATGTCAATATGACGTGTACTGCTTTGGTCTTTGGTCGTGAAATCAATTATAAGGTAACAGTTTTATTTTTTTAGGATTGGTACAGATAGCTGGACTAAAGATAATACTTTAGTCCAGGTATTTATTCAGGATTCTAATGTAAAGGTAATTAAGGTACGGAATCTTGAAACATAGTTCATATGCTTCAGGATTCTAATGTAAAGGTAATTAGATAGGTGTCGCTATTTGTTAGTCTGGTATGGATGTTTGAAACAAACGTCATAGACAATGTTTCAGGCATCTAATATAAGGGCAGTGACATATCGTGGTACAATTGTTTGGAGCATGCGACGTGTGTCATATGTCATACTCCAGGCAGTTAAGGTGGGAACATTCGAGACGATTTAATCGGGTAAATAAATAAGTTAGCCGGTTTTACACTAGGCGATTAAATTGTTGAAGCTTGATGTATCGAATGGTCTATGCTTTAATCTATTAAGTCGAATGACATTTGGGATAGTCAAGTTGGTGCCTTGCCTTTTTAGCGGGGTTTTTGTCAAGGCGAAGCCAATGTCAGACAACATGTCGGATTATGTAATATGCCATAGGCTAGTGTCCGCACATGTCCTGACCCTGGTTATCTCTTAGCAAGAGACCATCTGGGTATGAATGTATGGGTATCCCTGCATAGGTAGGGACCTCTCATATGTTAGGCAGGAGTAGTTTTGTCTAGCGTTTCTAGTAGTAGTAAGACGAATGTCCTTCGTTTATCCCGAGACGGCGGGAAATGTGAAGGTTGTGCTTCACTGTTGGTGCTAATTGGCTACCGACATAAAAGTAAAGTTGTTTTATATTTAGAATAAGACGCGTGACATCCGTCAATGAAATAAAATGTAGTAGGGAGTCTTCAACTAGCCTCTGGGCAATAAACAGCTATATCGTACCTCATGCTCTTTTACTAATCCATCTGACTGCATCTCCCGCAGTACTTTCAATGACAACTATATTGAATAAAATCGGTCGACCGAGCCGTTTTTAAATAGTAACCCTCCTGAAACAGACAAATCGATCGCTGATCAGTGATCACACTACCAGAAGATGTAGTTACCAAAACGTACTAAACGAAAAATGACAGTTTTCCTACCTCAATAGAAACATTATACCTAGGTAGTCCCGTAAACATGAAAACGCTATAATGTATATAGGTAGGTACCTATAATACGTTATAATAATAATATAATAATAATAATATCTTTATTTCGGATCATTTTGTATCCATATTAATAGTGTTAGTATTTACAAAACTAAACTTAAAATCGAAGGTTAATTAAATTATAAACAACACAATCGTATAGGCATATAAATTAACTGAAATTCACCCTTATCTCTGCATGTAGTTTTTTCCAGTGCCGAGGTAAGGGTGCATTCAGTTTAGCAGCTATTATTTTCAGAATACCGTTAGTTAGAGCTGCCACTTAGCCTCCGCATTAGCGACGCCGTCCTGTTTCGTATGATCGCGTAGGAATCGTCCGTGCGTGCGCGCTGTGGCGAACATTTCGGAGGCACTGCAATATCGTGGCAGCTTGGACACTATTCTGAAAATATTATTGTACTGTATACGTAGGGCATTGTACGATCGTTGCGTGTAATTCGTCCACAGGCTGCAGGTGTAGAAGGATTGGCAGAACGAGTTAAACAATGCTATCTTTACCTCCTTACTACTGCGGCTCAGCATATTTCCTCTCACCGCCAATGCCCTACGTACCCTCTCTATGTCGAGGTCATCCGATAGATCCTCGGTGACCCAATGACCAAGGTATTTGAAAGATTTCGTAACCTTAAGTGTTTCACCACATAAGGTCACGGGAGGAACTGTCTTATAGTATTTTCTACCAGCTGTAAAGACAAGAACCTCACTCTTTTTCCCGTTGTTCCTCAGACCGTGTGCCACCGAGTATCTCTCACACACGTTCAGTAATTCTTGCAGCGCCCCAATGAACGGGCTCAGCAAGACCATATCATCTGCATAACTAATATTGTTTATAGATCTACCATCAATAGAACATCCGACAAAAGTCTTGCCGAGCTCGTCCATCAGTCGGTTAACATAGAGGTTAAACAATCTAGGTGACGTCAGCCCCCCCTGGCGGACACCACACTCCAACTTATATTCACCCGAGTGCACACCCGCCCATTTGACGGAGTTGATTTGGTTGCCATACCAGAACTTGAGCACCTCAATCAGCTCCGCCGGGACACTGGTTTCGCTTTCCATTTTCTTCCACAAAACGTCATAGGACACTAGATCGAATGCTTTAGACAGGTCTAAAAACAGGCGTACACTGGTGTATTTCTAGTTGTATAGTACTGAACAGTACTCGTCAGACAAAAAATCGCGGATTCTGTCGATAGCCCAGGTCGAAACCCGAACTGCGCGTCGTTCAGGTGTATGTGCTGCGATAAATGTGTGTCAAGTAGTCTGTCCAGCACCTTAGCCACCACAGTCGCCAATGAGATCGGCCGATAATTATTGACATCAGACGCGTCACCGGTCTTGTTTTTAGTAATAGGCACTACCATAGTTCTCATTAACTCGTTTGGCAAATATGAGTGGCTAATACATAAATTGAATAGAAGTGCCAATACACTCGGTAGGTGCACCAGAATTCTGCAGATGCTCAATGCTGAGCCCGTCATGACCTGGTGACTTTCCTCTTTTTATACTTTTAATAGCTAGTTCATCATCTTTCGCTAAAAAAACGCACCGAAGGCTTGACGGGTCCAACACTAGGCATGCACGACGACTTACCGAGCGGTGACGTCACTCTCAAATGTTGCTGAAATAAGTTGGCAATGGTCACTTTTACCTCCGACGCTCACAGGGACACTCGGCTTTGGGTTCAAACGGTTCGTTTGGTTTCAAAACTCCGCAAAGTTATTATTATTGTGGTGTGACGCAATAATGTTCATTTTCATTTGGTCCTGGCTATTCTGGCACCATTTTAATTTAGATTTGAACACTTTTCGAGTTTCATTCATGTACGCACGCATATATGGGTCCCGTAGAAGGCTTGCCATGCAGCATCCATTCATGAAAACCGTGCCGAGCCTCCGTGTGTGCGTCTTTAACGTATTTATTCCAGCCTGTTATGTAACCACGTCTTCTAATACATCATAGCCATCAATTGACGCTACGAACGTTATGAACCGACCGATGGGCGATGACGCACCTGCGCCCGCCACCCGGCCCAGTGAGCCAGCTGGCAATTATCAGCCATTGTCAAGTTTGAATAGCTAAAGTCCTTATCATAAAAATCTGAATTCTTTGGTACCTTATCGGATAACCTCTTTAATGAGGCGACGGGACGGATGTCCGTTGCAAACGAATTTTCAAGAAAAACCGGCCAAGTGCGAGTGCGAGTCGGATTCGCGCACCGAGGGTTCCGTACAAACACGTATCCCATCTTAACTGGCCGGGTTAAGTTTGCACCTGGTATGTATGGCGCCGGATAAAAATGAGGTGCAAAGTTAACGCAACCGATCACGTTTTTTGTATGGTACTAGCCCCCTTTAAATATTTATTTTATTCTGTTTTTAGTACCTATTTTTTGTTTCAACTGTTCTGTTTTCTACAGAAAGGCATCATCTGTAAAAAAATTAAATGGGTAATAACTAATAAATACGATATATAATAATTTTACGATACAAGTGTGTAAGGTAGGTGATTTCAGACGAGTGTTATTAAACAAACACGAGTCGGAAATCATCTTACACACGAGTTTCGTACAAAACTTTACTATGTATGTACGACAAAATAGAAAATACTTTCATGCTCACAAAGACATTTTTTGCATCGGAATAAAGTGTTTTGATTTGATTTATCGAACAAGAAGCCGTTGTTATAATTTTTTACTTATTCAATAACGTTTTACGGGTTTAAATTTATTGATTCGTCCTTTATCTCGGCATTATTTCAGCAGATTTTCATAAATAAACTTCGACGAAATAAACTAGTCATTAATAAAACCGGCCAAGAGCATGTCGGGCCACGCTCAGTGTAGGGTTCCGTAGTTGCTCATCCTTCACAATAAACTGCTGTTTTAACCTCCTAGGACCCCCGGTACTAAATTTTGTACATAATAAAGTTCACCCTTCGGGCCCCAACATATAGCAGATTGCGTAGTAGTAAACGCCGAGAGTGCATATTTTTGTACTAAATGTTTAGGTTCACCGCTTTTAAATTTAAATCTTCGCGGGTTTATTTTGACAGTCCATAGAGTCAGTGTGTTCTCTTTTTAACCGATTTCAAAAAAGGAGGAGATTCTCAATTCGAACTAAAAAAATTTTGTATGTATGTTACTCGATATCTCCGAGAACCGTGAACCGATTTTCAATTTTTTTTTTATCGAAAGGGTTATAACTCCGAGTCGGTCCCGTTGGCACTAAGTCGGGATCTGATGATGGAATCTTGGAGAAATCGAGGGAACTCTTCAAATGTTATAGGGACTTGTACGGCGCTTTCGATAATTTATTGATAAAATCAAGAATTTACATTCAGTAAATAGAATTTGGTGTAAGGAAACTGATGATGAATAATACCACAGATGGCCACTGGAACTTTAATATGAATCACTAAAAAGCAAAAAAAAATATTTTTTATCAAAAAAAAGAAACCGACTTCAGTAAAACTAAAAAGCCAAAAATAACCCGCTCAAGTACAGATTACATTTGATTTGACTCACCCTTCGAAGTCGGTGCCAAACCTGGCGTAAACTATAATATATAAATATATAGGCAATTGAGAGTCTTTAATATGATCATTCATGTTAAACATGAATGTCGCGGGCGCGGGAATGCAAACTAACTTGCGATTATTAACATCAAAACACTTCCAGTTTACGTTTAGTAACCAAACCCACAAATCACCATATTAGAAACATTATCTAGGTGATAGTCACTACAAAGCACAAGATAGGGAAAACAGTATGGTATTGAACTAGCGATTCGTCAAAGACACCGCGAGCGTTCTCAACAGAAACAAGCAAGTAAACTAAGCGTCTTTTAAACTGCTACGCGCGCTGTCAGTTAGACGTTCCGCTAGGGCAAGATGGCGCCCTTGTCCAACCCATATTTATGGTCAGCCGCCGTCACGGCCAGACTGTCAGTCGACCGTCCTCGGGCGAACAGATAACTTTATTATTTCGTCTCGTCGTCATCGCAATTGCGCTCGTCCAACCTGACACTGTGGCTAAGAATACTAGAGCCCCTCACATACTTATCATACACTATGAGCATGGACCGGGCATGTACGTCCTTTCAACCAGCCACGAGGACATGGCGAAATTAGCACTGCCCCTACGACCAGCTATCAAACATCTATCATCCAACATTGTCAATAAGCAACCAGAGCGTCCCTTCGACCAGCCACATGACGTGGACCGGACGTCAATGTTCATATCAAACAGAGCGTCCCTTCGACCAGCCACATGACATGGACCGGACGTCAATGGTCTTATCAACTAGTGCGTCCCTTCGACCAGCCACATGACATGGACCGGACGTCACTGATCTTATCAACCAGTGCGTCCCTTCGACCAGCCACACGACCTGGACCGGACGTCACTATTCCTGCCAACCTGTGCGTCCCTTCGACCAGCCACACGACCTGGACCGGACGTCACTATTCCTATCAACCAGTGCGTCCCTTCGACCAGCCACACGACCTGGACCGGACGTCACTATTCCTATTATTTATTAACCAGTGCGTCCCTTCGACTAGCCATATGAGTATGACCTAGACCGGACGTCACTTACTACACTCTAATACTCAATCTCTATCAACCTACAATAACAAGGAACACAGCAATTTCAATTCCACTGCGTATATTGTCCCCAAAAGTAATTTCTGAATAGATACCAAATGTTTCTTTATCTGAACTCGATTTGGCGGTGCCTGCCGTTCTAATACAACTAGTCACGCGACACATCTTCGCCAGCCACTCTGTGACAGCACTGAACAGAAATAGGTAGGCAACATTTTCTTGCGGGAGAAAGAGTCACCCGTCACAGCCGTGCTGGCGATGATGTGATTTTTAGGCGAACTCGAAGTTGCCTTGAGAGTTTCTGAATTTACCACTGAAAGACTCGGGCTTGCGATGAAGATTCAGTGCCCCCAGTTAAAACATTCGAGCCTATGGTCAAACATCAATCTTCACTTTTATCAACACGTAACTCAGTACCCGACGCCGTCTCGGCCTCCTCTTTGTTTAATAAATGATCAATTATTAGCATCACGGTTCGATGGTTCTGGACGCAAATTTGTGCGTACCTATTTATGAAAGCAATTAGTACCCGTAATTTAACTCGTAACGGTCGTTTTTCAATTTCCAATACAGCGGCGATAATGAATCGACTTAAAAATAAAACTGTCAAGTTTGGTTTGAGATCAAATTGTTTGCTAATTTTAATACAAACAACCTTCTCGAAATGGTTTTACTACAACTCAATTGCGAGTAAAAACTTTTTTTTTTTTTTTTACAAAAACTGACCGGCGATCGACCTCAGCAGAACCCGATAGTGGCTACGGAGTCGAAGACCCCGCTCGCTGGCTCAGCAACAGCCCACTCACCTCTACCTTGAAGAGACCCAAATTACAATTTCCAGATAATACACATGATGGGAGCGAGTCGTTAGCGGTTCGTATTAAAATGATGACGCTAAACGTATTCTTACAAGACTAGGATAAAGCGCTCCACTCTCCTGTCCTGGAGTTTCGATGGTAAAACGACTACGGCGGGATTGAATCGTGTGCACACTCTCCAAAATATATCCGATAGAAAACTGACAAGCTGGTAACCTTGCGCCGATATTCGAGGCTCTGGAAGTCACCCCCAGCTGGTAAAGCATTATCAATTATGACTCTTAGAAATCGCGTTTTACTGAATCCAAGGCAGCTAGCTGGTACTTGTCAGAGCCATCTCACCCAATGTAGTACTCCATGCACGAACGAACGAACCTAAGCTTGGGGGTAAAGAGTATTTTGTTTATTTGTCACGCGTCCTCCCTGATTAAGGAACTATTAAAACAGTGGTGGAGTCCAATCTCGGTTCATCATCTAGCGAATTAGGGTGTAACTAAACAATCCTTAAATACTGGGCCTTAATACCCATCATGATCTCAGTATTTCGTGAGATTTGATACAGTAGAGTTAAGTCTAGGTGCTAGATCAATGTATGTGACCTAATTCATTTTGGCAGGATTATTTCATGCACAATAGTATTTTAAGTTACTGCTCTGGTCAGCTATGACACGTTTTAGTGCACAGCACTAGCCAAATCAATGGAAGACGTTATGTTCCAAGATTACAATCCATACTAATATTATAAATGCGAAAGTATGTCTGTCTGTCTGTCTGTCTGTCTGTCTGTTACCTCTTCACGCTTAAACCGCTGAACCGATTTAGATGAAATTTGGTATATAGATAGTTTCAGTCCCGGGGAAGGACATAGGATACTTTTCATCCCGAATAAATGTAGTGTTCCCGTGAAAAACGGGATTAAACTTTGTATGGAGAGCAAATCATTGTAGTTGCAACAACTCCCTACATGTCATCGTTTTGACGTAAACTAATCTACCTACGATAGACCTTCACCAAACGCATACCAAACTATTCTTTGGAAAAAAACAATAAATTCTGATATGGGAACATGTATCCGCAAAATTCGATTAATCGCGTAATTTCAAGAATCAAATACATAAAATTTTACAAATTTGAATCAATCACATTTGATTTGACAAACGTGACACACCCATCTGGCAAGACATGTCAAACCAGTGATTGCAGAAGGGCTACTCCGATGTTCAAAATTTGACTGTCGAATAGTGCCATCCCTCTCGATCTCCTGTCAAGGTATATTTGAGTGAATGGAATAGCACTATACGAAAGTAAAATTTCGAACATCGGAGTAGCCCTTCAGGTAGGTATCACGTTCCGATACGCACATCATCTGAAAATAGTGCCTACAAGCTATGATTATGTACCTCCGCTTGGTAACTGAGTATAAATAAAGTAGTAAATAACTCAGTATGCAAAGATACGATACTTAACATATATAAATAATCCTAATAATATTATAAACGAGAAAGTATTTACGTTCATTCCCATTTCATTCATCTTAATTTTAAACAATGATTGATGGAAGGTCGCCAGTGTTCGGAAATCGTCGTAAATAAACAGCCAATTGCTGAATTGCCTCTTTCTAACTCATAATTTGGCGTGTATGGCAGGGTGAACAAATTCTTTGACCATCTTTTTCCATATATTATTTTCGAACCAGAATATTTTGCTCTATTTTACCATAACAAGGCTTGAACCAGCTACCTTCGTCATCTTTTGTCAAATTAAGGGCTAAAGACCGATGTGCAATATTTATCGCCGAGTACAGTATTAGTGCATAAAGTTTTTGTATTTTTCGGATCTTAGACTCGGATACTCGACAAGACCCGAATTGTCAATCAATTATTATGCTACATAATCGACGTGCTTAAGTCAAGGGCCTGACACGCTTTGATGGAGAAGGATAGCCTTATTATGATACTTATAAGAGGAAATAGAAAAAGTGCAATTTTTTGGCTCTATCACCGACCGAGCATTTTTTCATGGTCGGTTTATAGGCACACTTATATTCATGACGAAAACTGGCTATGTGAAAGAACCATATTGGCATCAAAAATGATATTGTTTTCAAAATCAACAAAAAAAGTACCAGTTTTGTTAATGCGCAACTTAGACGCACCCAAATTTGGCAACGGCGCTAGATTGAGAATCACCTAATTAGGGAAATACATTGTGAAGGGCATGATTTTAACGGGAGAAGCCAAGGGACAAAGTGTACTTATACCACGTGTTCCAATTATACCGAATAATTTACAAATTTAATTTTAAACGTCTACAGTTTCCATTAAAAGTTTTTAACATTTTCTATGACTATTAATAAATCACAGGGGCGAACATGAAAAGTAGCAGGAATACATTTGGGCACGAAATGTTTTTCTCATGAACAGTATGTAGCTTGCTCATGTCTCCAAATAAAAAAAATTACATATTTTTACTGACCTAAATAAATCATTTAGCATAATTTATTGAACTATATACTTCAATGAACTAAGTTGTAAAAACCAAGTTAGAAAAATAATAGTAGCTACCTAATAATTATTTTGTCCCAATTTCATAATGTGACAAAATTCTTTGGTGAATAGAACCATACCTTCTTTGTCAGTTGATTATGGACCGTCACCATCTCGAGCCATTTCTGAGCATAGCTTATGGAATCGAATAGGACTTAGCCTCGGATAACTTATTGAATCGAATGGGACTTAGCCTTGCAACTCCAAAAATATAAAAAAAAGGATGTTTTGCATTTTGTCCATGGCTTTCACCCAATAGCCCAGAACTAAACTACTACCTGAAAGGGTTGAAAGTCTAATTGTTTTTTTTTTTATTGTCAATATCAATTAACGAGTTCTACGCGTACGAAGTCGCGGGCAAAAGCTAGTTATTTTATAAAGCAGTAAGTTTCCCCGTAAACCATATTAGATATCGAGGGACAAATTAAACTGGCATAAAGAGGTATCTTTAATCCGTTATTATTATTTTTTTTCTTTACAAAATGTTTTTTTTTTTTTTTACATTATCCGAGATTTTGTTGGCACACTTTTGCTCGACAAATAAGCACCTTGATTGTATTGTCCCACACAACTTAAATTTCCGTGGTGTTGTTCCGTGCATCCATGGTGTCGCGAACTATCGCGAACGTGAATGTAAATGCCAGCGCTTCTCGCAGAGATGGCGCTAGCATCTACGTAAATGACGTTACTATGACAACAGAAAGATGGCGGAGCGAGCGAACTAGGGATGAGGGCAGGTTGTTGGACGCTGCTTGGAATTAATGAATCAGTTATATTATAGTAATACCAACTACCTATTATGTATTCTATGGTAATACCAGCAATTAAGTCACAAAAAGAGTTTCTTAGATCTAAGACTGACCGAGAGGTCGGGGTCATTTACACAGATCAGTTAGTACTTGCGGTTGACGATGTTCTACAGTCTGCATAATTGCCATAGCATCAAGCTCATAAGGGTATCGCAACTCAACTTTAGTCAGCACTTGACCTTCTATTGTATGAGGGTATTCTAAAACCAAAAGAGTTAGTGTCCATGTGTAGCTCTAAGCTCTACCTACAACACGGGGTCCAAAATGGTAAGTACTGGCTCGTTGGTGCTTTTATTTTATCGTGTTTATCGTCCACCGGATATTCTTAAACTTATCGCACTATTTAAATTTACTAAGCGGGTACAAAGGTCCAACAACATGAGTAAATCCTGGCGGAGCCAGCCCTATCCATATAGGTTAGGCCCGGGTTAGACAATCGCTATGCAGCACCCTAGGCACCCCAGATCCGATTAAAGATGAACCTTAGACGAGTAAGCGCCACGGGCGGCCGCGGCCACCCGGGTCGACGACGGCTAAAGCCGCCACTGAATCTACATATTAACTTCCTAAAATAAGAATCTAGACCCAAAAAACACCGGAAAATTGTTTTAAGTGCTGTGTCTAAGTAGCACGCAAGGTGATCCGCTTTCAAATAAGAAAGATACAGTCTCACCCGACAACGCCATCAGACCTCGCGACGCTCGATGCCTGCAAGAATTGACGTCTTTGATACTTGCGTCTCTTCTTCTTAGAAGATGTTCAAGTTTCATCATCATCACCATCATCAGCCAAAAGACGTCCACTGCTGAACATAGGCCTCCCCCAGAGAACGCCACCATGACCCTCATCCAGCGAACTCCTGCGACCTTCACCAGGTCATCAGTCCACCTTGTGGGGGGCTGCATCGTCCGGTGCGTAGTCGCCACCCAAGAACTCGATGGCCCCAGCGGCCGTCGGTTCTACAAGATTTGTGCCCTGCCCATTTGCCACGTAAGTTCAAGCTCAAAACAAATACACAAACACACACACACACACACACACACACACATACACGCACGCACACAGGTAGAGGTTCCTATTTTTTTATCACGTTTGGTGAAGGTGTGTATTCCTTCAGCTTAGACGCCAGTCTTCACGCCGCTTCAAACACTCAGTATATTCACTAGTGCCTAATTTCTCGGACGATATTGTCTTTTTTTTTCTTTTTTTTTTAATCGACCGTTTCGCTTTTGGTATTTGCTCAAACATGTTCCATAATCTACTTACAACATCTGTCGCCGTTTCTTAGGCACCTAAATGGGACCTCATAACATAATATCATCAAAATAATCCTGCACAACTTACGGTCTTGAAAATTGCAAGCCAGGTTAAATCTGAAAGTCACATTTAGTCAAACAAGCCGCAGTTCGCCCACTTTAAAGCACTTTACGCGTTATTAAGCGCTAACAATAAACCAAATCTAATCGGTCACTTTGCACCAACTCTCTATATCGGCATCTGCGTCATCTGAATTAAATTGTAGATAATATTACTAGCTTCATGTAAACCTTTTTCGCCATTCGATTGCATTTTAATCGATCCCACATCTGATATAGGCAATTGGGGGCCTTTATTATGATCATTCATGTTAAACTGGAATGTCGCGGGCGCGGGAATGCAAACTAACTTGCGATTATTAACATCAAAACACTTCCACTTTACGTTTAGTAACCAAATCCACAAATCACCATATTAGAAACATTATCTAGGTATGATAGTCACTACAAAGCACAAGATAGGGAAAACAGTATGGTATTGAACTAGCGATTCGTCAAAGACACCGCGAGCGTTCTCAACAGAAACAAGCAAGTAAACTAAGCGTCTTTTAAACTGCTACGCGCGCTGTCAGTTAGACGTTCCGCTAGGGCAAGATGGCGCCCTTGTCCAACCCATATTTATGGTCAGCCGCCGTCAAATATAAGAACTGATTGGTTTGGGATCGACTTCGAAGGGTGAGTCAAATGTAATCTGTACTTGAACGGGTTATTTTTGGCTTTTTAGTTTTTTAAACATTTGAGTGCTAACCACTGTCAAATAAGTGTCACCTGTCAAAACCACGAGAGTGACGGTGCAACCATGACGTCTACTCGCCGAACTGGTAAGTTTAATCTTGATATATTTTGATAATGTTTGTTGTTTTCATCGTAGTATTAAGATGCGAGATTCCTGTCGTCCGCACTTTATAGACAACTCTATACTCACCGTGCCATGCTTGTATATTCTGGAGGTGTCTGTATTTGTACACAAATATAAAAATCAATTTATAGAATTGCAGCAGGTACGCACACGTAATGTTCGATCGCAATATAAGCATAAACTATATACGCCTGCTTCAAAATTAGCATTAACTTCCAGAAACGCATACAGCATGTGCATTATAATTTATAATAAATTGCCTGACAAATTTAAATGTCAAAATATACATGTGTTCAAAAAAAATGTTAAGACATGGCTGGTACATAAATGTTAGGTACTATAGAATATAATAGAATAGAATAGAATAGAATAGCCATTTATTTATATTTTATACATTACTTTACAATTAATTCCACATTTACATTTTATACACAACAATTTAAATGTAAAATTTTAATATTTGGATTTTTAAGTAACATATTATTTTACTAATTAAGCTTAATATAATGAAATTTTATGAAATGGCCTCTCCTTCAGTGAAGAAGGAGGGACGGTATTAAGACTCCTTGGGTTACCTGCCCTGCTAGGAGAATAAATAAATATAAAATTACAATTTTCTCAGTATATAACATATTTATACAAAACGTTATCTAATAATTTTTCTTTAAAAATAATAATAATATTATTATTTATTAATATTGCACTTACATTTCACTATTTTATTTCCACTATATATATTTATTATTATTATTATTATTTCACTATTTATATTATTATTTTACTTAGCATGCGATTATTACATTATAAATTAGAATTAAATTATTTTGCTTATTTTTTTTTTTTTAGTCTTTGTTGGTGTGATATAGCGCCTTCCACGCGTCGCGGTCCCTGGCGACTCGTGGCCAGAGCGGGCAGCGCGCGCGCAGCTCGTCGTCCCAGCGCGCGCGCGGGCGGCCCGCGCTGCGGTGCCCGTCTCTAGGTATCCACTCGGTCGTCCTCAGCGTCCATCTGTTGTCTTGTAGACGCATGATGTGGCCGGCCCATTGGAACTTATTTTTATCAGCTACTTCAAGCACATCTGTTAGGCCGGTTCTTTTGCGTATATCTACACATCTGTTCTTGTCCCTTAATTTCATGTTCAGCATGCTTCTCTCCATAGAGCGTTCACACGTTCTTAGTTTGTTTCTAAGTTTTTCTGTTAGTGTCCATGTCTGTGAGCCGTAGGTGAGTGTAGGTATGATGACCATGTTGAACACTTTTTGCTTTAATATAATGCTGAAATCTCCTTTGAAAATGTGTTTCAGACTCCAGTATCTTTTCCATCCTAGAGCTACTCGCCTGTCTATTTCTTTTATCATTTTCTCACTAAATGAAAAGATTTGCCCGAGATACTCAAATTCTGTTACCGACTCTAGGTTTTTATTATTTATTGATATTGGTGTGTGTGGTCTGTTGGCAGATTTTATTGCGTTTTTTATCTCTGTTTCGATAAAGGGAGGAGCTTTTTCCACAACTTCCTGATGTATGAGTAACTCAGTTCGAGTTACATATTTTCCGTTGTCTCTATAGATGTTTTTGTAGAAATTCGTAGCAATTTTCAAAATATTGCTTCTATTCGTAGATTTTTTCCCCCTCTGGTTTTCAAGTGATGGGATAAGAGCTTTACCTATTTGTCTCAGGTTATCTATAGCTTTTGTTGAACCAGTAGTAATAAGTATCTCTTCAATTTTCTTGTTGTAATAGGTTTCGATATCCTGACATAGTTTGCTTTTTATTTCTCTATTAATTTCCTGTAGATATGCTGCTGCTTGCGGTGTCTCTACAGCCATACCTTTAATCTTCTCCCTTTCATTTATTAAATTTAGGGTAGAGTTTGTGATTTTTTCAGGTCTTCTCTTTGTCTGTATCTGTATGCTACTCATTGACTTCTTAATTCCGTCTTCTATTTTATTATACATGATCTGTGGGCATTGCTCCTGCTGAACCATGATTAGTTGTTTCTCAAGGTTAGCCGCGACATTTGCATTGTATTTGTGGTCAAATTCAAATTTGGTATTAGTGTTATATGCCTTCCTTTTGCTTTTGACGTAAATTTCCGACATCAGTAGTCTATGGTCGGAGTTGAAGCTGAAATTATTTATGACTTTACAGTTTTTGAATGCGGATTTTTTGTTAGTTAATATAAAGTCAATTTGTGACCTATATTTACGGTCAGGAGATAACCAAGTCCATCGTGTGCCGGTCCTATTTTTGAATTGTGTATTAAGTACGATTAAATGTTCTTTATAGCAAAACTCAATCATTCTCTCTCCTCTAATGTTTCGTTTACCATAACAATAATTTCCTATCATTGGCATTTCAAATGTTTTTCCTTGTCCAATTTGACTATTAAAATCTCCCATGACAATCACGTCCGTATTCTTATTTCTCCCTTGTAAAGCTTTACTAACATCTGAATAAAATAGTTCTATCTCTTTTTCAGACGCCAAACTCGTTGGAGCGTAGACTTGAATTACTTTTATATGTTTATTATCAATTTTGATTTTTAAAATGGCTACCCTTTCCGATATGTAGTTAAAGCTCTCGACGTATTGTATCATATTTTGGTTTACTATGAATCCAACTCCATATAGGCCTTTAGTTTCTCCGTAATGGTAAAGTAAGTTTCCACTTTTTAAGTGAATTAGTTTTTCTGTGTGCCGACGCATTTCACTCATGCCTAAGATATGCCAGTTTATTTTACTGAGTGCTGTTTCCAGCTCTTCTAATTTTGCCTCTTTCTGTAGAGTTCTAACGTTAAGAGTTCCTATGTGAACAGTTGGTTTATAGCTAGGTGCTACGTAGCAAAGGTCTCTATTTTTCGGTCTGAAGTAATTTGATTTTGTTTCTGTCGTTTTTTGCGTGTCGATCTGTAGGTGCGTAACTGGAGGGTTTTGGTCGTAAGCTCCCACGGGGACCTGCCGGCTTGGGAGATCGATGTGTTTTGTGCTTGCAGTTTGTTCACTAGGAGGGGCCGCTAATTGCTATGCGCTTTCCTGGCCTTTTGGATTTGGTGAAGGGCTTGGGTTTTTAGTTATTAGATAGTTTAGTATTCCGGATTTAATTACGTCTTCTGATGGCCCTCGTTGGCTGGTAGTTGCATTGTTGGTAGTTTTATTTTTCTTGTTTTTTTGCGTACTTGTGGTATGCTCGTTTTCTAGGCCTGTACTGTTTTGCGGAGATAACGACAGGCTACGTTTATTGCTGGTCTTCGGGGTTTCAGAGTCATTTTTCAATATTACTAGCTTGTCGTACTTAATAATTGCTTAATTGCCTTTTTCCCTTTCAAGTTTAGCTTGTTCTTGCAGGTCTTTTCTAATTTTTAATATGTGACTTGGATAGTCTTCTTGAATGTAAAAGCTTGAGTTTTCTAATTTTTTCTTTTGTTTTAGTATTTCTATCTTTTTTCTAAGTGTCGTGAAAGTCGCAACGATAGGGCGGGGCTTGTCTGATTTTTTTCCTATCCGTTTTAATGACTCTACATCCCTGCAGTCCAAATTTATAGAAAAATGCTTAGAGATGAAGTCCAGGAATATCTTTTCTAGTTGGAAATAGGATTTTTCGCCATCTGCGATACCAAAGAAAACCAGGTTGCGTTGTCTTGCGTTTTTTTCGAGATAGTATAGTCTTTGTTCTTGGTTTTCTACGCGTTCATTTAAGTTGTTGTATTTTTTCTTCTAAGAGAGAAAATTTTTCGTCAAGCGACTTTTGTATCTGTTCTGTGACGTGTTCTCCGCTTTTTTGTATAGTTTCCTTCTGTTTTTCTAGTTCTTTATGAATCTGCTGTAAACTGTTCATGATCTGTTCGATTTTTGAATCCATGTCTAATAGTTATGTTTAACGCCCTCTAACGTCGGATAGGAGTAGTCGTAGTCTTGATGTTTATCGAAGATTTGCACCTGCTTCGGCTACTCGTCACTAGATGGCGCTGATAATGAGTGCGTTACATCCTCGTATGAGGGTAAGTATTTGTTTACGCAAAAACACTAAATTATGAGTCTTTAGCTATATAGATATTATGTTATTATACGGTTCGATTTGTATTTATGTTCAGGAATGTACTGTTCACTCACATTAGGGTTTACTGCTATTTTAATTGCGGAATACACTTGAGCCGTTATCACGGGTAGGATTGTCAACATGTAAGTTTATTGTTTACACTGTTCTATAATAGATATTTGCACTGAAATTTACTAGTCCTTCTGCTCAAGTACAGTTTTTATTTCTTTGACTATGTGCATATAACGTTTTAAAAGTCACTATTTATTTTTAGTAGCCAGATGTTTTTTGTTTTGAACTGTCACTTTCGTCCTACCGATACTTTTGAAGATTAAGTCGCTCTGCACTTGTTTCACACTCTGCATTCATAGTTTTAATGATGACGGTACTATAGTGAATGGTACTATAGTGTTAATCATTATTTGGATGACGTTATTTGACCTATTATGTATTTAATTAAAATTATGATATTATTTTGCATTGCACATTCTTGTACTGACATTTAAATTAATTAATTTCGTTGTTTCTATATTATTATTCTAAAATGTATGTACGCCTGAAAAGTCAGGGTTTAGTGATACGATGTATTAAGCAATGATGACTGCAAATGTTACCCGATTTCCCACATGCATTAAATAAATCATTTCATTTCATTTCATTTAGTTTTGTGGCCAGTATGTGCACAAAGGATGGAATCTTAAAAACAAATTATAATTTCTAAGGTTAGCCGGATTGCTGGGTGGCAATATGTATTTGTTCAAAACTTTGCACTTCGGGTCTCAATTGGCCCAATTACAAGTTTTACTTTTTTTACTTTATTTGCAGTTCTCAAAGACCAAGATATATACCTACTTGAATCTCTCGATAATTCCGAATATGAGGACGGAGGTGGTGACTATCGCGATGGGTACCTACTGACGACGAATTTTCGCCAGTTATTAGACAAAATTCAGATGATAGTTGGAGCGAGTTCATCGGAATTGTCATCATGAGACGATTTGCCACCTCAAGTCTGTCAAAGTGAGGGCCGGGTTGTGGTCGTGTAACTGCTGGTCGGGGAAGTAGTCGCGGACGCAGCAGTCGCGGTCGTCGCGGACGCAGCAGTCGCGGACGCGGTAGTCGTGGGAGAAGCCGCGGCCGTGGTAGAAATGTTTACGAAGACGAGGCTGATCTTTTGCTACAGAATCATCGAATCTATTGAAGTTTATCGTGTAATTCTATGGAAACTTTGTTAAACTGTATTTTTGATAAAGTCCTTTAATTAAAACTTTCATATCTTTAATAATGTGTAATTTTTTTCCCTAATTATCTTAGTAGGGCTTGTTTCCCGGAATTCCGGAATTTCGAAATTCCGGAATCTCGGATGATTTTTCCAATATTACAATGGGGAATGGATGAAAATTTCAGAAGTGCTTTAAAAGTGGTTGAAATTTTTAATGGTGGTGGGAATAAGCGTTCTTAGCACAAAAAAAAAGTTTCAGATTTTTTGGCTGCACCGGTGATTTTAAAAAAATCAAAGAGGTTTTAGTTCAGTGCCTCTGAGCCGATTTCGGCTGTTTAGAAGTTCGCCTAAAGCTATACAAAAGTCAAATGACGCTGTCAACTTCTTTGATGCTTTTGACAGATCTCTTCAAAACACAACGTCTTTTACTTTCGCTGTGTTCGCTGTATTTCGACTGCTTTCGACGACTTATAGTACTATTTACGAATTGTTTCTGCCCCTGGACCTTGATCATTGCCTGCCTGAACGACGACTTACGCTTTTTGACCCTGGATTTGATATTGCAAGCTTATACGACGACCATTGCAACTCACCCTGGAATTGGAAATTCGCCGAGATGGATGCTGCTGCTTTTGTGAAAGCAGATTCGACAAATTTGCCCCAAGTAGATACTTACATGCTCATGGAATTCATGAAAAACAGTGACAAACACAATGCCGCTGAAATACGAGGCGCCAAAGCGTTATCGTAAGTATCACCTTAACATTTATCTAGTGCCTTGCCTATCCTCAGCAGTCAGCATGTTATTTTGTTTGACGTAAACAAACACTCGTTAAATACAGTAAATTAATCATGATTTAGTTTTAATGAATAAAGTTAAATTCTTGAAGAGAATTTCGTATGTTTGATTATGATTACGTACTCATTGATATGAAGTTTATAGTAACAACGGCTCAAACTCAACGTAATAATTGTCAAGATGGTCTGACATGGCTTGAACTCCTATAGAGCTCTTCACACAACTGTGTATGTCCATTAACTTACTTTTTAGGGTTCCATACCCCAAAAGCAAACAAAAACAAGAACCATATATTCTAACCATAAGTCTATAGGCCTATAAAGCTGAAAAATACTCAAACTTCTGCCGTTCTGGACTAGGCGCGTGCCCGCAGTGTTCAGTTGGCCGCCTCCGCGATTGATCGTCTCTCCTGATGATGAATCGCGTACCGATCCGAAACATGTCGAGCGTTATTCGACTTCTACAACGTGGATAAACCCGTTTAAGTATTTTAATATGTCTGAGACTCACGGTAGTTTTCTATGTAAAATACTTATAGTTTATTACCTCTATTCTTCGCCATTTTTCAGGAAAACATGATTAGTTCTGAGAACGCATAAATTTAAATAGTTTAGGTACTTATGTAATGTATGTGAAACAAAATGGTTTTCATGCTTCTAGGCTTTTGAGGCAGTACACGACTAATAATTATATGAAAACAAATTTTTAAAAACTAAGTGGACAGAATCTATGAAATCCTTAAACAAATATACTTCAGTACACCCCAGGCCAAATGTATGGAAACAAGCTTTAATTACAATACAAAGCTGTGATATCCTTAGGGAATAAATTAAACAAATACAATATTAAAATGATTATAAACATTTTGAAATTCAATAACCAACAACAACAACAACAACTTATTCAAAGGAGTTAGTTAAGTATTTGGCTCGGTTTATAGATACCTGCCTACTGAGCCGGCGGTCCCGGGTTCGAATCCCGGCCGGGGCAAATATTTGTGTGACGAACTCGAATATTTGTGCTTGGGTCATGGTTGTTCTATGTATTTAAGTATATATTTATCTTTATAAGTACGTATATCGTCGTCTAGTACCCATAACACAAGCCTTCATGAGCTTACTGTGGGACTAGATCGATTTGTGTGAGGTTGTCCGATATTTATTTATTTTAAGTATATTATTTTCTACAATATTATGATGTTTTAATAATAATGAACGTTTTAATGTTTATTATCTTTTGGAAATGGCCCAATGGTTACTAACATTTACACAATTAATAATTTAAAGGAAACTTTAAATATTAAAAGAAACAGTTTTGTTTCCATACTTTTGGCCTAGGGTGTAAGTAAAATAAATATCTCAATGTGGTCATATCTTCGTATGTCTTATAGTTTCAGACTTCCCCATACAGACCGATCTAAATGGGCCACCCTGTATATTTCATAATAAAGTTATTGTAATAATGTAATTAACAACAAAAATATAAGGTTATATATAAGGTACATTGTAAATAAAACGCCTTAAGTCAGTCAATAGTCTTTTATTATTGGATCTTGAAGATTGATTAACCCGCACGCTATAATAACGAATTCATCCAAATACTTGATATGTCTATTATTGACCACAGAATGAGGTTTTAACACATGGAACTCTCTTACTTTCCTGATTACTCGTTCAATGTGGACTCTTAAACTAGCTATTACCTTAGTTTGTATTACCTCTTTTTTCGACATGGTTTTGTTCATAAAGACACTCGGCGGTCGTAAAAGTTTTATATTTTTTGTGCTTAATGAGGTTTCTATTTCTTTAAATCCTCGATCTGCCATTATGACAGCATTAAAGGGAAGAACGTCTATAAATCCACTCTTCTCAGTTATTGCTTTATCAGATATTCTCCCACCATAACCTTCCGATACAAATGATATATAGCCAGCTGGTGTGCAGGCAATCAAGTACTTCATAGTATTATATGACTTATATGTCGACCAAGTTTGTGCTTGTTTATTCGGATCCGTGGGTTTTTCAATTTGAATTTCAAAGCAGTCAATTATACACTGTACATTGGAATATCTGATTTTGAAAACTAGAGGCAAATTTTTCTTTATTATGTCTGGAGGTGGTAGGTATATTGTATTTTGTAAAAACGTTGATAAACCTACGACGTTTTTTTCAAATATGACACGAATGGTAGACCTCGCCATTTGAAATCCGTCACTCATCTTGGCAAATGAATCATTATTTTTTAGTTTAAATAGTGTAATTATTACATGTAAAGCTACACTAGATGTTTCCTGGGCTATGTACTCAATAACCCACCAAAAGCTTTTTGGCAAACCTAAATACATTTTGGGTCTGTTAGAAATCTGTTTTAATAAATGTTCTCTACCTAATAGTTTATCATAATTTTTAGTGCTCGGAGATGTAGCCGAGTCGAAGTTGGACGATCCACACAATGATGGCGATCTTATAGGGCTGCTTTCACTATCAGGTACATTTGAAACCAGCGATGGCATGACTTTATTTATTTTTCTTGCTCGAAAATTTGTACCTTTGTCTGCCGTTTTCGGTTTCGCCATTATAGACTTATTTGGCATGGCTATGCTCTTACATTGTACAGAGGCATCAACCTGAAACAAATAAATTATAATAATATGATACAAAAATCGGCCGAGTGCGAGTGTGACTCGCGCACTGAGGGTTCCGTACTAATAATACCTACTTATCCGGGTTAAGTTTACACCTGGTATGTATAGCGCTAAGTTAACGCCACCAATCACGTTTATTGTATGTAAGTACTTATATATTTTTGTTGTTTATCTTGGTTTTTAGTATTTGTTGTTATAGTGGCACATAAATACATCATCTGTGAAAATTTCAACTATCACGGTTCATGAGATACAGCCTGATGTCAGACGGACAGATAGTTAGACAGACAGACATAGGTGTCGAAAAATAATGGATGGACATACATACATACATACCCGAGACTTTAGCAACCCATTCCTGATCATATTTAACATAAGTACATAAATAAAATATATTATGTTATATATAAATGTTATTGAACCTTTTTTACTCCTTTAAACATTAGAAAGGAACTTATAGAAGTTACTACTTATAAGTGAGTATGTTTTTTTATCATATACGTTTTTTTACGTTTTTTATGATGTGAATTGCAGTAAGATGCTACCTAACTGTTGGATATAATATAAGTATCTGTCACGTTCACGTTAATTATAAAAAATACTTACACTATGACAAATTTGCTCAGCAACAGCACTTGAAGTTGATGCTTGTGTAAGATCCTTAACATTCTGTACTCCTTTCCTTGAAAAATTCTTTAATGTAGCGTTTAATTTTAACCTTGGAGCAGCACCAGCTATCCATTTGTGGTAATTTTCCAAATCTTGTTCTAACTGTAAGTAATAATAAAATTATATAAATAATAATAATGATTTAATTTGTGAAAAAATAAAACAAATATCCTTCGGCTTCATGTGGGCTTTACCCAAGAGTAAGCTAGATGCCATGCCACTGCAATACATAGTACTTACAACCACTATTTATATAATGGACAATAAAGCCAATAAATTAAAACTTTGAGAATGCGTAAAACTGTGAGAATTAATTGATATTTCCTTGAACTGGCGAGTGAGTATGGGATCGAAGATATACCTTGCTGGTTCAGCAACGGTAATATTTTTCACAATGGGAGCGACTTCCGAGCGAGGAGAAATAATACAGCAAATAGTTTCGTGTGAGGGCGTGCTAAACTGACAACATAAGGATAAAATCGCTCCCCTTGTCTGGATGTGGATCATAATTTTATGTTAAATAAACTTACGTTTAAATGGTCTTCACAGCAAAGAATTGGGCGCTTTGGACAGTTCCTGCCAGCCAATTGACACCAATTTTCTTTAAGCTCTGCTCTTACATAAAAAAATCTTAGACCAGGGTTTTTTTTATCACTTTTTGAGCACGTTGGTATAAAACATGTCTTTGGATCTCTATATTTCTCATATTTGTGATCGGCCATGGCAAAGTACACGTAAAAATATCCGTTCGCCGACAAAACAAGTCAATTGTCCAATGAGTTGCAATGTTCGTCGTTTAAGCTTGCAATATCAAATCCAGGGTCAAAAAGCGTAAGTCGTCGTTCAGGCAGGCAATGTTCAAGGTCCAGGGGCAGAAACAATTCGTAAAAAGTGCTATAAGTCGTCGAAAGCAGTCGAAATACAGCGAACACAGCGAAAGTAAAAGACGTTGTGATTTTGAAGAGATCTGTCAAAAGTATCAAAGATGTTGACAGCGTCATTTGACTTTTGTATAGCTTTGGGCGAACTTCTAAACAGCCGAAATCGGCTCAGAGGCACTGAAATAAAACCTCTTTGATTTTTTTAAAATCACCGGTGCAGCCAAAAAATCTGTAACTTTTTTTTTGTGCTAAGAAAGCTTATTCCTACCACCAGTAAAAATTTCAAGCAATTCTGATATTTTCATCCATTCCCCATTCCGGAATTGAGGACGCTCAATATCGAAAATTCCGGAATTGAAACGACATTATTTAATGTAGTTCCTAGACAGTAATATGAGATGTTTTACGGATGGTAAGTTTGTTTAAGCTTAAATATATGTATTCACTTGTATCTTTAACGCTCTCAGAACGGTTAAAATTCTACTCTACAAGTGGGTACTTGAAGTATCTCTGTTTTGACTTTTGGCCCTATGGTGGACGGGAAGAGAATTTAATTCGGCATGAAGTTCACTATTTGTAAATATAGCATTAGCATTTGTTACAGTTAGCAGTGAGAACCATTTATAGTCGAAATGTTATAGATACTGGTTATTTTGGTAAAACACTAAATTGCAGATTATTCACCAGGAATGAGGTCAATAAATCTTTCAACCAAAGGCAGAATAAGAAAGCTGAAAAACTAAATCAAAACAACTGAAGGAAAAACTTTGATCTAAGAATTCATTGAATGAGGAGGTCCTTTTTAGATTCCCGTTGACTCCACTGAAGCTCAAAATACGTATTTTTGACAGTGGGATGACTGATAACAAGCGACTTGTGTGGTACCTACTGTGCAGATCACCAAGAGATGGACTAAGACATTGCTAAGCAAGCTTTAGATTACGACACTTTTGATGTGAACACTAAGTAAGATACTGGAGCGTTTGTGCGAACATCACTGTAGGAATGAGAACAAAGAAACAGACATAAATATGAGGCATTTGTGTATTAAATGAATTGTACCTTTACCCCGACACCGATGGAGAATGACGCAATACAACCGTCTAAATATATTATTGGTCCTGCCGTCCTGCGAATACTTTGAAAAATGCTTATCATGTAAGATAAGATATCCAGACATTTCATAGACTATTTAGGGAGAAAATCTCTTGACATACCTATAGAAAACCTCTAATCATCAATAGTACATCGAATAGTAAAAAAATACTCGTTTTTTTGTATTTTTGTATGTTTTTGTACAAAAGATGGGACAATTTAATCAATGTCATAGTGTTATTTAAGTACATACCGTGTATACATCTAAAAATAGTATCACACCCGAAACTTTTCTCATTTTGTAGTTGTGAGGTAAAGTGTGTTCAGGACTGACAGCAAATATTTGACGGCGGCTGACCATAAATATGGGTTGGACAAGGGCGCCATCTTGCCCTAGCGGAACGTCTAACTGACAACGCGCGAAGCAGTTTAAAAAGACGCTAAGTTTACTTGCTTGTTTCTGTTGAGAATGCTCGCGTACGGTGTCTTTGACGAATCGCTAGTTCAATACCACTGTTTTCCCTATCTTGTGCTTTGTAGTGACTATCATACCTAGATAATGTTTCTAATATGGTGATTTGTGGATTTGGTTACTAAACGTAAAGTGGAAGTGTTTTGATGTTAATAATTGCAAGTTAGTTTGCATTCCCGCGCCCGCGACTTTCCAATTTAACATGAATGATCATAATAAAGGCCCTCAATTGCCTATATCAGATGTAGGATCGATTAAAATGCAATCGAATGGCGAACAAGGTTTACATGAAGCTAGTAATATTATCTACAATTTAATCCAGATGACGCAGATGCCGATATAGAGAGTTGGTGCAAAGTGACCGTGATTATTCTAAGTTAAACAGTAAACGATTAGTTTTGGTTTATTGTTAGCGCTTAATAACGCGTAAAGTGCTTTAAAGTGGGCGAACTGCGGCTTGTTTGACAAAATGTGACTTTCAGATTTAACCTGGCTTGCAATTTTCAAGACCTTAAGTATCCAGGATTATTTTGATGATATTATGTTATGAGGTCCCATTTAGGTGCCTAAGAAACGGCGACAGATGTTGTAAGTAGATTATGGAACATGTTTGAGCAAATACCAAAAGCGAAACGGTCGATTAAAAAAAAATAAAAAAAAGACAATATCATCAAGACAAAGACAAACAACTAATTTACCGGTAGATATCATTAATGCCGAGAAATTAGGCACTAGTGACAGTGAATATACTGAGTGTTTGAAGCAGCGTGAAGACTGGCGTCTAAGCTGAAGGAATACACACTTCACCAAACGTGATAAAAAAAATAGGAACCTCTACCTGTGTGCGTGCGTGTATGTGTGTGTGTGTGTGTGTGTTTGTGTATTTGTTTTGAGTGCGGTAAACTTGAACTTAAGTGGCAAATGGGCAGGGCATATCGCTCGTAGCACCGACGGCCGCTGGGGCCATCGAGTTCTTGGGTTGCGACCACGCACCGGACGATGCAGCCCCCCCCCCCCCCACAAGGTGGACTGATGACCTGGTGAAGGTCGCAGGAGTCCGCTGGATGAGGGTCATGGTGGCGTTCTCTGGGGGAGGCCTATGTTCAGCAGTGGACGTCTTTTGGCTGATGATGGTGGCACCAATCACGTTTATTGTATGTAAGTACTTATATATTTTTGTTGTTTATCTTGGTTTTTAGTATTTGTTGTTATAGTGGCACATAAATACATCATCTGTGAAAATTTCAACTATCACGGTTCATGAGATACAGCCTGATGTCAGACGGACAGATAGTTAGACAGACAGACATAGGTGTCGAAAAATAATGGATGGACATACATACATACATACCCGAGACTTTAGCAACCCATTCCTGATCATATTTAACATAAGTACATAAATAAAATATATTATGTTATATATAAATGTTATTGAACCTTTTTTACTCCTTTAAACATTAGAAAGGAACTTATAGAAGTTACTACTTATAAGTGAGTATGTTTTTTTATCATATACGTTTTTTTACGTTTTTTATGATGTGAATTGCAGTAAGATGCTACCTAACTGTTGGATATAATATAAGTATCTGTCACGTTCACGTTAATTATAAAAAATACTTACACTATGACAAATTTGCTCAGCAACAGCACTTGAAGTTGATGCTTGTGTAAGATCCTTAACATTCTGTACTCCTTTCCTTGAAAAATTCTTTAATGTAGCGTTTAATTTTAACCTTGGAGCAGCACCAGCTATCCATTTGTGGTAATTTTCCAAATCTTGTTCTAACTGTAAGTAATAATAAAATTATATAAATAATAATAATGATTTAATTTGTGAAAAAATAAAACAAATATCCTTCGGCTTCATGTGGGCTTTACCCAAGAGTAAGCTAGATGCCATGCCACTGCAATACATAGTACTTACAACCACTATTTATATAATGGACAATAAAGCCAATAAATTAAAACTTTGAGAATGCGTAAAACTGTGAGAATTAATTGATATTTCCTTGAACTGGCGAGTGAGTATGGGATCGAAGATATACCTTGCTGGTTCAGCAACGGTAATATTTTTCACAATGGGAGCGACTTCCGAGCGAGGAGAAATAATACAGCAAATAGTTTCGTGTGAGGGCGTGCTAAACTGACAACATAAGGATAAAATCGCTCCCCTTGTCTGGATGTGGATCATAATTTTATGTTAAATAAACTTACGTTTAAATGGTCTTCACAGCAAAGAATTGGGCGCTTTGGACAGTTCCTGCCAGCCAATTGACACCAATTTTCTTTAAGCTCTGCTCTTACATAAAAAAATCTTAGACCAGGGTTTTTTTTATCACTTTTTGAGCACGTTGGTATAAAACATGTCTTTGGATCTCTATATTTCTCATATTTGTGATCGGCCATGGCAAAGTACACGTAAAAATATCCGTTCGCCGACAAAACAAGTCAATTGTCCAATGAGTTGCAATGTTCGTCGTTTAAGCTTGCAATATCAAATCCAGGGTCAAAAAGCGTAAGTCGTCGTTCAGGCAGGCAATGTTCAAGGTCCAGGGGCAGAAACAATTCGTAAAAAGTGCTATAAGTCGTCGAAAGCAGTCGAAATACAGCGAACACAGCGAAAGTAAAAGACGTTGTGATTTTGAAGAGATCTGTCAAAAGTATCAAAGATGTTGACAGCGTCATTTGACTTTTGTATAGCTTTGGGCGAACTTCTAAACAGCCGAAATCGGCTCAGAGGCACTGAAATAAAACCTCTTTGATTTTTTTAAAATCACCGGTGCAGCCAAAAAATCTGTAACTTTTTTTTTGTGCTAAGAAAGCTTATTCCTACCACCAGTAAAAATTTCAAGCAATTCTGATATTTTCATCCATTCCCCATTCCGGAATTGAGGACGCTCAATATCGAAAATTCCGGAATTGAAACGACATTATTTAATGTAGTTCCTAGACAGTAATATGAGATGTTTTACGGATGGTAAGTTTGTTTAAGCTTAAATATATGTATTCACTTGTATCTTTAACGCTCTCAGAACGGTTAAAATTCTACTCTACAAGTGGGTACTTGAAGTATCTCTGTTTTGACCTTTGGCCCTATGGTGGACGGGAAGAGAATTTAATTCGGCATGAAGTTCACTATTTGTAAATATAGCATTAGCATTTGTTACAGTTAGCAGTGAGAACCATTTATAGTCGAAATGTTATAGATACTGGTTATTTTGGTAAAACACTAAATTGCAGATTATTCACCAGGAATGAGGTCAATAAATCTTTCAACCAAAGGCAGAATAAGAAAGCTGAAAAACTAAATCAAAACAACTGAAGGAAAAACTTTGATCTAAGAATTCATTGAATGAGGAGGTCCTTTTTAGATTCCCGTTGACTCCACTGAAGCTCAAAATACGTATTTTTGACAGTGGGATGACTGATAACAAGCGACTTGTGTGGTACCTACTGTGCAGATCACCAAGAGATGGACTAAGACATTGCTAAGCAAGCTTTAGATTACGACACTTTTGATGTGAACACTAAGTAAGATACTGGAGCGTTTGTGCGAACATCACTGTAGGAATGAGAACAAAGAAACAGACATAAATATGAGGCATTTGTGTATTAAATGAATTGTACCTTTACCCCGACACCGATGGAGAATGACGCAATACAACCGTCTAAATATATTATTGGTCCTGCCGTCCTGCGAATACTTTGAAAAATGCTTATCATGTAAGATAAGATATCCAGACATTTCATAGACTATTTAGGGAGAAAATCTCTTGACATACCTATAGAAAACCTCTAATCATCAATAGTACATCGAATAGTAAAAAAATACTCGTTTTTTTGTATTTTTGTATGTTTTTGTACAAAAGATGGGACAATTTAATCAATGTCATAGTGTTATTTAAGTACATACCGTGTATACATCTAAAAATAGTATCACACCCGAAACTTTTCTCATTTTGTAGTTGTGAGGTAAAGTGTGTTCAGGACTGACAGCAAATATTTGACGGCGGCTGACCATAAATATGGGTTGGACAAGGGCGCCATCTTGCCCTAGCGGAACGTCTAACTGACAACGCGCGAAGCAGTTTAAAAAGACGCTAAGTTTACTTGCTTGTTTCTGTTGAGAATGCTCGCGTACGGTGTCTTTGACGAATCGCTAGTTCAATACCACTGTTTTCCCTATCTTGTGCTTTGTAGTGACTATCATACCTAGATAATGTTTCTAATATGGTGATTTGTGGATTTGGTTACTAAACGTAAAGTGGAAGTGTTTTGATGTTAATAATTGCAAGTTAGTTTGCATTCCCGCGCCCGCGACTTTCCAATTTAACATGAATGATCATAATAAAGGCCCTCAATTGCCTATATCAGATGTAGGATCGATTAAAATGCAATCGAATGGCGAACAAGGTTTACATGAAGCTAGTAATATTATCTACAATTTAATCCAGATGACGCAGATGCCGATATAGAGAGTTGGTGCAAAGTGACCGTGATTATTCTAAGTTAAACAGTAAACGATTAGTTTTGGTTTATTGTTAGCGCTTAATAACGCGTAAAGTGCTTTAAAGTGGGCGAACTGCGGCTTGTTTGACAAAATGTGACTTTCAGATTTAACCTGGCTTGCAATTTTCAAGACCTTAAGTATCCAGGATTATTTTGATGATATTATGTTATGAGGTCCCATTTAGGTGCCTAAGAAACGGCGACAGATGTTGTAAGTAGATTATGGAACATGTTTGAGCAAATACCAAAAGCGAAACGGTCGATTAAAAAAAAATTAAAAAAAGACAATATCATCAAGACAAAGACAAACAACTAATTTACCGGTAGATATCATTAATGCCGAGAAATTAGGCACTAGTGACAGTGAATATACTGAGTGTTTGAAGCAGCGTGAAGACTGGCGTCTAAGCTGAAGGAATACACACTTCACCAAACGTGATAAAAAAAATAGGAACCTCTACCTGTGTGCGTGCGTGTATGTGTGTGTGTGTGTGTGTGTTTGTGTATTTGTTTTGAGTGCGGTAAACTTGAACTTAAGTGGCAAATTGGCAGGGCATATCGCTCGTAGCACCGACGGCCGCTGGGGCCATCGAGTTCTTGGGTTGCGACCACGCACCGGACGATGCAGCCCCCCCCCCCCCCACAAGGTGGACTGATGACCTGGTGAAGGTCGCAGGAGTCCGCTGGATGAGGGTCATGGTGGCGTTCTCTGGGGGAGGCCTATGTTCAGCAGTGGACGTCTTTTGGCTGATGATGGTGGCACCAATCACGTTTATTGTATGTAAGTACTTATATATTTTTGTTGTTTATCTTGGTTTTTAGTATTTGTTGTTATAGTGGCACATAAATACATCATCTGTGAAAATTTCAACTATCACGGTTCATGAGATACAGCCTGATGTCAGACGGACAGATAGTTAGACAGACAGACATAGGTGTCGAAAAATAATCGATGGACATACATACATACATACCCGAGACTTTAGCAACCCATTCCTGATCATATTTAACATAAGTACATAAATAAAATATATTATGTTATATATAAATGTTATTGAACCTTTTTTACTCCTTTAAACATTAGAAAGGAACTTATAGAAGTTACTACTTATAAGTGAGTATGTTTTTTTATCATATACGTTTTTTTACGTTTTTTATGATGTGAATTGCAGTAAGATGCTACCTAACTGTTGGATATAATATAAGTATCTGTCACGTTCACGTTAATTATAAAAAATACTTACACTATGACAAATTTGCTCAGCAACAGCACTTGAAGTTGATGCTTGTGTAAGATCCTTAACATTCTGTACTCCTTTCCTTGAAAAATTCTTTAATGTAGCGTTTAATTTTAACCTTGGAGCAGCACCAGCTATCCATTTGTGGTAATTTTCCAAATCTTGTTCTAACTGTAAGTAATAATAAAATTATATAAATAATAATAATGATTTAATTTGTGAAAAAATAAAACAAATATCCTTCGGCTTCATGTGGGCTTTACCCAAGAGTAAGCTAGATGCCATGCCACTGCAATACATAGTACTTACAACCACTATTTATATAATGGACAATAAAGCCAATAAATTAAAACTTTGAGAATGCGTAAAACTGTGAGAATTAATTGATATTTCCTTGAACTGGCGAGTGAGTATGGGATCGAAGATATACCTTGCTGGTTCAGCAACGGTAATATTTTTCACAATGGGAGCGACTTCCGAGCGAGGAGAAATAATACAGCAAATAGTTTCGTGTGAGGGCGTGCTAAACTGACAACATAAGGATAAAATCGCTCCCCTTGTCTGGATGTGGATCATAATTTTATGTTAAATAAACTTACGTTTAAATGGTCTTCACAGCAAAGAATTGGGCGCTTTGGACAGTTCCTGCCAGCCAATTGACACCAATTTTCTTTAAGCTCTGCTCTTACATAAAAAAATCTTAGACCAGGGTTTTTTTTATCACTTTTTGAGCACGTTGGTATAAAACATGTCTTTGGATCTCTATATTTCTCATATTTGTGATCGGCCATGGCAAAGTACACGTAAAAATATCCGTTCGCCGACAAAACAAGTCAATTGTCCAATGAGTTGCAATGTTCGTCGTTTAAGCTTGCAATATCAAATCCAGGGTCAAAAAGCGTAAGTCGTCGTTCAGGCAGGCAATGTTCAAGGTCCAGGGGCAGAAACAATTCGTAAAAAGTGCTATAAGTCGTCGAAAGCAGTCGAAATACAGCGAACACAGCGAAAGTAAAAGACGTTGTGATTTTGAAGAGATCTGTCAAAAGTATCAAAGATGTTGACAGCGTCATTTGACTTTTGTATAGCTTTGGGCGAACTTCTAAACAGCCGAAATCGGCTCAGAGGCACTGAAATAAAACCTCTTTGATTTTTTTAAAATCACCGGTGCAGCCAAAAAATCTGTAACTTTTTTTTTGTGCTAAGAAAGCTTATTCCTACCACCAGTAAAAATTTCAAGCAATTCTGATATTTTCATCCATTCCCCATTCCGGAATTGAGGACGCTCAATATCGAAAATTCCGGAATTGAAACGACATTATTTAATGTAGTTCCTAGACAGTAATATGAGATGTTTTACGGATGGTAAGTTTGTTTAAGCTTAAATATATGTATTCACTTGTATCTTTAACGCTCTCAGAACGGTTAAAATTCTACTCTACAAGTGGGTACTTGAAGTATCTCTGTTTTGACTTTTGGCCCTATGGTGGACGGGAAGAGAATTTAATTCGGCATGAAGTTCACTATTTGTAAATATAGCATTAGCATTTGTTACAGTTAGCAGTGAGAACCATTTATAGTCGAAATGTTATAGATACTGGTTATTTTGGTAAAACACTAAATTGCAGATTATTCACCAGGAATGAGGTCAATAAATCTTTCAACCAAAGGCAGAATAAGAAAGCTGAAAAACTAAATCAAAACAACTGAAGGAAAAACTTTGATCTAAGAATTCATTGAATGAGGTCCTTTTTAGATTCCCGTTGACTCCACTGAAGCTCAAAATACGTATTTTTGACAGTGGGATGACTGATAACAAGCGACTTGTGTGGTACCTACTGTGCAGATCACCAAGAGATGGACTAAGACATTGCTAAGCAAGCTTTAGATTACGACACTTTTGATGTGAACACTAAGTAAGATACTGGAGCGTTTGTGCGAACATCACTGTAGGAATGAGAACAAAGAAACAGACATAAATATGAGGCATTTGTGTATTAAATGAATTGTACCTTTACCCCGACACCGATGGAGAATGACGCAATACAACCGTCTAAATATATTATTGGTCCTGCCGTCCTGCGAATACTTTGAAAAATGCTTATCATGTAAGATAAGATATCCAGACATTTCATAGACTATTTAGGGAGAAAATCTCTTGACATACCTATAGAAAACCTCTAATCATCAATAGTACATCGAATAGTAAAAAAATACTCGTTTTTTTGTATTTTTGTATGTTTTTGTACAAAAGATGGGACAATTTAATCAATGTCATAGTGTTATTTAAGTACATACCGTGTATACATCTAAAAATAGTATCACACCCGAAACTTTTCTCATTTTGTAGTTGTGAGGTAAAGTGTGTTCAGGACTGACAGCAAATATTTGACGGCGGCTGACCATAAATATGGGTTGGACAAGGGCGCCATCTTGCCCTAGCGGAACGTCTAACTGACAACGCGCGAAGCAGTTTAAAAAGACGCTAAGTTTACTTGCTTGTTTCTGTTGAGAATGCTCGCGTACGGTGTCTTTGACGAATCGCTAGTTCAATACCACTGTTTTCCCTATCTTGTGCTTTGTAGTGACTATCATACCTAGATAATGTTTCTAATATGGTGATTTGTGGATTTGGTTACTAAACGTAAAGTGGAAGTGTTTTGATGTTAATAATTGCAAGTTAGTTTGCATTCCCGCGCCCGCGACTTTCCAATTTAACATGAATGATCATAATAAAGGCCCTCAATTGCCTATATCAGATGTAGGATCGATTAAAATGCAATCGAATGGCGAACAAGGTTTACATGAAGCTAGTAATATTATCTACAATTTAATCCAGATGACGCAGATGCCGATATAGAGAGTTGGTGCAAAGTGACCGTGATTATTCTAAGTTAAACAGTAAACGATTAGTTTTGGTTTATTGTTAGCGCTTAATAACGCGTAAAGTGCTTTAAAGTGGGCGAACTGCGGCTTGTTTGACAAAATGTGACTTTCAGATTTAACCTGGCTTGCAATTTTCAAGACCTTAAGTATCCAGGATTATTTTGATGATATTATGTTATGAGGTCCCATTTAGGTGCCTAAGAAACGGCGACAGATGTTGTAAGTAGATTATGGAACATGTTTGAGCAAATACCAAAAGCGAAACGGTCGATTAAAAAAAAATAAAAAAAAGACAATATCATCAAGACAAAGACAAACAACTAATTTACCGGTAGATATCATTAATGCCGAGAAATTAGGCACTAGTGACAGTGAATATACTGAGTGTTTGAAGCAGCGTGAAGACTGGCGTCTAAGCTGAAGGAATACACACTTCACCAAACGTGATAAAAAAAATAGGAACCTCTACCTGTGTGCGTGCGTGTATGTGTGTGTGTGTGTGTGTGTGTGTTTGTGTATTTGTTTTGAGTGCGGTAAACTTGAACTTAAGTGGCAAATGGGCAGGGCATATCGCTCGTAGCACCGACGGCCGCTGGGGCCATCGAGTTCTTGGGTTGCGACCACGCACCGGACGATGCAGCCCCCCCCCCCCCCCCACAAGGTGGACTGATGACCTGGTGAAGGTCGCAGGAGTCCGCTGGATGAGGGTCATGGTGGCGTTCTCTGGGGGAGGCCTATGTTCAGCAGTGGACGTCTTTTGGCTGATGATGGTGATGATGATAAAACTTGAACATCTTCTAAGAAGAAGAGACGCAAGTATCAAAGACGTCAATTCTTGCAGGCATCGCGCGTCGCGAGGTCTGATGGCGTTGTCGGGTGAGGCTGTATCTTTCTTATTTGAAAGCGGATCACCTTGCGTGCTACTTAGACACAGCACTTAAAACAATTTTCCGGTGTTTTTTGGGTCTAGATTCTTATTTTAGGAAGTTAATATGTAGATTCAGTGGCGGCTTTAGCCGTCGTCGACCCGGGTGGCCGCGGCCGCCCGTGGCGCTTACTCGTCTAAGGTTCATCTTTAATCGGATCTGGGGTGCCTAGGGTGCTGCATAGCGATTGTCTAACCCGGGCCTAACCTATATGGATAGGGCTGGCTCCGCCAGGATTTACTCATGTTGTTGGACCTTTGTACCCGCTTAGTAAATTTAAATAGTGCGATAAGTTTAAGAATATCCGGTGGACGATAAACACGATAAAATAAAAGCACCAACGAGCCAGTACTTACCATTTTGGACCCCGTGTTGTAGGTAGAGCTTAGAGCTACACATGGACACTAACTCTTTTGGTTTTAGAATACCCTCATACAATAGAAGGTCAAGTGCTGACTAAAGTTGAGTTGCGATACTACCCTTATGAGCTTGATGCTATGGCAATTATGCAGACTGTAGAACATCGTCAACCGCAAGTACTAACTGATCTGTGTAAATGACCCCGACCTCTCGGTCAGTCTTAGATCTAAGAAACTCTTTTTGTGACTTAATTGCTGGTATTACCATAGAATACATAATAGGTAGTTGGTATTACTATACTCATACTCATACTCATTTATTCATAATGCACAAATACATTATATGTCAATTTTACAAAAGGGTACAAATACAATGTAGTTAGTGGTTATATTATATGTCAGTTTACTTACAATAATAGTAATAGTTAATTCGATTTTTGTACAATATTAATAGCATTATTCTGTAACTACCTATTCGATTAATAATGTCATTAGTCATTACATAATTTTAAATATCCATCTTTGGTGTCAGTAACAAAATAGAAACTTGCATAATATGTTAAGTTAGGTACAATTCCGAGATGTCATATAATATAACTGATTCATTAATTCCAAGCAGCGTCCAACAACCTGCCCTCATCCCTAGTTCGCTCGCTCCGCCATCTTTCTGTTGTCATAGTAACGTCATTTACGTAGATGCTAGCGCCATCTCTGCGAGAAGCGCTGGCATTTACATTCACGTTCGCGATAGTTCGCGACACCATGGATGCACGGAACAACACCACGGAAATTTAAGTTGTGTGGGACAATACAATCAAGGTGCTTATTTGTCGAGCAAAAGTGTGCCAACAAAATGTCGGATAATGTAAAAAAAAAATTATAACATTTTGTAAAGAAAAAAAATAATAATAACGGATTAAAGATACCTTTATGCCAGTTTAATTTGTCCCTCGATATCTAATATGGTTTACGGGGAAACTTACTGCTTTATAAAATAATTGTAATCTTGGAACATAACGTCTTCCATTGATTTGGCTAGTGCTGTGCACTAAAACGTGTCATAGCTGACCAGAGCAGTAACTTAAAATACTATTGTGCATGAAATAATCCTGCCAAAATGAATTAGGTCACATACATTGATCTAGCACCTAGACTTAACTCTACTGTATCAAATCTCACGAAATACTGAGATCATGATGGGTATTAAGGCCCAGTATTTAAGGATTGTTTAGTTACACCCTAATTCGCTAGATGATGAACCGAGATTGGACGCAATTTGCGCAAAGTTACCAGCTTGTCAGTTTTCTATCGGATATATTTTGGAGAGTGTGCACACGATTCAATCCCGCCGTAGCCGTTTTACCATCGAAACTCCAGGACAGGAGAGTGGAGCGCTTTATCCTAGTCTTGTAAGAATACGTTTAGCGTCATCATTTTAATACGAACCGCTAACGACTCGCTCCCATCATGTGTATTATCTGGAAATTGTAATTTGGGTCTCTTCAAGGTAGAGGTGAGTGGGCTGTTGCTGAGCCAGCGAGCGGGGTCTTCGACTCCGTAGCCACTATCGGGTTCTGCTGAGGTCGATCGCCGGTCAGTTTTTGTAAAAAAAAAAAAAAAGTTTTTACTCGCAATTGAGTTGTAGTAAAACCATTTCGAGAAGGTTGTTTGTATTAAAATTAGCAAACAATTTGATCTCAAACCAAACTTGACAGTTTTATTTTTAAGTCGATTCATTATCGCCGCTGTATTGGAAATTGAAAAACGACCGTTACGAGTTAAATTACGGGTACTAATTGCTTTCATAAATAGGTACGCACAAATTTGCGTCCAGAACCATCGAACCGTGATGCTAATAATTGATCATTTATTAAACAACGAGGAGGCCGAGACGGCGTCGGAGACTGAGTTACGTGTTGATAAAAGTGAAGATCGATGTTTGACCATAGGCTCGAATGTTTTAACTGGGGGCACTGAATCTTCATCGCAAGCCCGAGTCTTTCAGTGGTAAATTCAGAAACTCTCAAGGCAACTTCGAGTTCGCCTAAAAATCACATCATCGCCAGCACGGCTGTGACGGGTGACTCTTTCTCCCGCAAGAAAATGTTGCCTACCTATTTCTGTTCAGTGCTGTCACAGAGTGGCTGGCGAAGATGTGTCGCGTGACTAGTTGTATTAGAACGGCAGGCACCGCCAAATCGAGTTCAGATAAAGAAACATTTGGTATCTATTCAGAAATTACTTTTGGGGACAATATACGCAGTGGAATTGAAATTGCTGTGTTCCTTGTTATTGTAGGTTGATAGAGATTGAGTATTAGAGTGTAGTAAGTGACGTCCGGTCTAGGTCATACTCATATGGCTAGTCGAAGGGACGCACTGGTTAATAAATAATAGGAATAGTGACGTCCGGTCCAGGTCGTGTGGCTGGTCGAAGGGACGCACTGGTTGATAGGAATAGTGACGTCCGGTCCAGGTCGTGTGGCTGGTCGAAGGGACGCACAGGTTGGCAGGAATAGTGACGTCCGGTCCAGGTCGTGTGGCTGGTCGAAGGGACGCACTGGTTGATAAGATCAGTGACGTCCGGTCCATGTCATGTGGCTGGTCGAAGGGACGCACTAGTTGATAAGACCATTGACGTCCGGTCCATGTCATGTGGCTGGTCGAAGGGACGCTCTGTTTGATATGAACATTGACGTCCGGTCCACGTCATGTGGCTGGTCGAAGGGACGCTCTGGTTGCTTATTGACAATGTTGGATGATAGATGTTTGATAGCTGGTCGTAGGGGCAGTGCTAATTTCGCCATGTCCTCGTGGCTGGTTGAAAGGACGTACATGCCCGGTCCATGCTCATAGTGTATGATAAGTATGTGAGGGGCTCTAGTATTCTTAGCCACAGTGTCAGGTTGGACGAGCGCAATTGCGATGACGACGAGACGAAATAATAAAGTTTTCTGTTCGCCCGAGGACGGTCGACTGTCAGTCTGGCCGTGACGGCGGCTGACCATAAATATGGGTTGGACAAGGGCGCCATCTTGCCCTAGCGGAACGTCTAACTAACTAACGGACAGCGCGCGAAGCAGTTTAAAAAGACGCTACAGTGTGTTTGATATTATAACAAACATTTGACACATCACAGGACCCATATAACGTAAATTTGCGCGACACATTGAATTTCATAAAAAAAACAAGCAATGACATAGAATTTTTTCATGTATCTATAAACGTTTTTCACTTTCTATTTGATACAATTGAGTTCATGTTATATTTTTTCTTATCACGGTTTTGAAGTATTTAACGATAATAAATCATTACTCAAACAGTTACGTACTACGTCTTTTTTTTTTTTAAAGCTGTGTTGTGACTAAATCTTGCGTTTCGATTCACGTGCTATTTCTGTAAATTGGTAGAAATCGATTAAATCGATAAGTTTATAACCTAAAGCAAGAACAATAAAACCAACTATTACTTTAAATAGAAAGATCCAGTGAGTCCGGCGGCTCGTAGCTCAAAAAAATATTGATTTACACAAAATAAACAAAAATATATTCAGGTTTGAAAAAAAGTTCGTCGATAAAATCGATTTGATCAACCATTCATAATCGTTAGATTTGGCAAACAATATGTCTTTGCTACATCACTACAAACATCAACAGAGAACTCTCAAATGTTTGTTACAATATCAAACACACTGTAAGTTTACTTGCTTGTTTCTGTTGAGAATGCTCGCGTACGGTGTCTTTGACGAATCGCTAGTTCAATACCATACTGTTTTCCCTATCTTGTGCTTTGTAGTGACTATCATACCTAGATAATGTTTCTTATATGGTGATTTGTGGATTTGGTTACTAAACGTAAAGTGGAAGTGTTTTGATGTTAATAATCGCTAGTTAGTTTGCATTCCCGCGCCCGCGACATTCCAATTTAACATGAATGATCATAATAAAGGCCCTCAATTGCCTATATATTTATTATGTACAAAAAAATGTACAAGCGGCGTCTAGCACTTCGACGCCAGAAAAAATCTGGGTCTCAGGAGGTTAAGCCCGAGGTTTACGTTAAGAAAGATTTGAAGCTCTATAAAAAGGTCGTAAACGCCCTCGAAACTGTAATCACTTGTTACCTTCTGGAAGTCAACTTACAACCTTTTAAAGAAAAAATATGAAATTTGGCGATAACTCAAAAACGCCTCGACCGATTTTGTTCAATATAGTTTTCATTGGAAGTACTTACAAGGCCTCATTAACATCAATTTTTCCAATTTTTTTTTGACCCGTGGTTGAAAAGTTAGAGGGGGGGACACTATTTTTTCTTTGGAGCGAATATTTACAAAACTGCTGACTATCAAAAAATTAAGTTAAAAGACCCCTATTATTTTTACAAGACCTATTCAAAGACCCCACACACCAGTGTTGAAAAGAAAAAAAATTCACCCCCACTTTAGGTGTTCGAGAGGTACCCGAAAAAAAATATTTTTTTTAATTTTATATTACCGTTCTGTCGGCGTTATACATACACATACTCATACAAAATTTCAGCTTTCTAGTACTAATGATCACAGAGCTAAGCCGCGGACGGACGGACGGACAGACGGACATGGCGAAACTATAAGGGTTCCTAATCCTAGTTGACTACGGAACCCTAAAAAATGGCGGGGTTATTTGTAAACCGCGCTTGACATCTACTACTGCGCATGTGCAAAAGCATTTTTTAGGGTTCCGTAGTCAACTAGGAACCCTTATAGTTTCGCCATGTCCGTCTGTCCGTCCGTCCGCGGCTTAGCTCCGTGACCATTAGTACTAGAAAGCTGAAATTTGGTGTGAGTATGTGTATGTATGACGCCGACAAAACGGTAAAGTAAAAACTAAAAAAAAAATTTTTGGGTAGGTACCTCTCGAACACCTAGTGGAGGTGATTTTTTTTTCGTTTCAACTGAAGTGTGTGGGGTGTCGTTGAATAGGTCTTTAAAAAATAATAGGGGTCTTCTAACATATTTTATTGATAAAGTCAGCAGTTTTGTAAATATTCGCTCCGAAAATAATAGAAAAATTCATGAAATTATGTCAGTCAAATAATTATGGAAAAATTCATGAAAATGAGGCTTTATAAGTACTTTCAATGAAAACTATATTGAATAAAATAAAAAAAATAGTTCGAATTGAGAACCTCCTTTTTTGAAGTCGGTTAAAAATCGGTCGAGCCGTTTTTGAGTTAGGTATCGCAAAATTTCATTATTTTCTTTAAAATGACGTAAGTGCCGCGCGGTGTCCATATACTTCGAACGTTACACATATTAGTTATAACTGACATACTGCATTAAAAGATTCCGCTCACTCTGGCGCGTATAATCGATAACTTCCAGAAAGTAATAAGTATTTAGTTATTTTGGCGTTTACGACCTTTTTTATAGAGCTTAAAAAATTTCTCGCACCTAATTTAAGCCCATCTATTCTGAAGGATGGGCAACTACGGAACCCTACACTGAGCGTGGCCCGACATGCTCTTGCCCGGTTTTTAATATTCGTCTTATGTCAAAATGGCACAAGCGCGTGTACATTCAGCCAAATGTATTTACCTAATGAATAACGATTCGTTTATTAATCAAATTTTATATCTTATGTAACTAATGAATGACGTGTTAAATGAATGAATTCATGAAGTATTTGGTTTTATTGTACTTTTATATGTAATAATCATCGGTATTTGACTAATTTATCAAACTTTTTGCAAATAATAAAACCTCTTTGTGTCAGGCTGTCAGATACAGCTAGAAATAATAAAAAAAAATTGAAAAGTAAAAAGCACTAGTGCGGAAAAGTAGTACTTTCCGCATAGTTTGGATGCCTAGAATACGCTCTTTTCGAGCACATGCATTGTAAAGAATAATAACCCACGCTTATAGACATATTCCTTTTAAAAATATTATAAATACAATTGCCTGCCTAGGAAATAATATTCCATCTTTTTGTAAACTACTTAGACGTAGTAATAAGTAGCATTTCGTAGTGCGAGGGAATCAGAGCGACTCATTATAAAAATAACGGAATCCAATCCCTGGGGATAAGTGAAAGTTTGTACGGAACCCGCGGTGCGCGAGTCAGTCTAGTTATTTTTTTTTTTCATTTGTAATTATCTATTTGTATGATGATCACATTAATTGATCATCACATCAATTTGAATCATCCATGGTATAAGAAACTAAGGTCCGGCACCGGCTAGTGAGACTTACTACGTCACTGATTAGTTGCCGCTTTATGGGAACTAAATAATTGTAAGGAAACAAATGTATGCCGCCACTCACTAGAACAAAAAACAATAATTATGCATTACGCTTGGCATGTTCTTTGACTAAGTTTTATTTTATCGCAATAATTGATTTGAACACTTACGGTATTATTATACATCACTGGCAACACAGAAACGGATTGACAGAACCAACCAACGATCGTAGCGTGATGACGTCAAGTCTCACCTGTCATTTATCACTTTTTTTCTTATAGTATACTATGGATGGAATCATCATATCATATCAATTAGAATCCTTAGATCGATTCAAATCGAGCCTTAATTCGAATAACGATTCGATATTCTTCCGGGTGATTCTTAATAACATATAATATCGACGCTTAGGAATCAATACCGTCTAACATTTTTGACGTATTTCCTTAGAATTTCTTACTCTAAGCGTATTTCACCTTTTAATTTAATGCAGTATTTAATAAATATATGTTTAATTTAATGCAGTATTTAGTAAATTATATAATTTTTTGTGACCTATCTAAGGCATTTGATTGCGTTGATCATAATAATTTAATACGTAAATTGAAACACTACGGAGTAAAGAACGGTGCACTTGACCTTGTCACATCATATCTCTCAGGCAGAACGCAACGCGTAGTCATCAACGGAATGCAATCAACTGGATCACCTGTTGCTATGGGTGTACCTCAGGGCTCAATTCTAGGCCCCTTTCTGTTTCTAGTGTATATTAATGATCTACCAAACCTTGTGCAAGATAAACATGAAATTGTGTTATTTGCAGACGATACTTCTCTCCTTTTCAAAGTTAAAAGACAAGAAAATAGCTTTGTTATTATTAACGACGCGCTGTCTACTATTGTGGATTGGTTTACTGCAAATAATCTACTTTTAAATGCCAAGAAAACCAAGTGCATTAAATTCACATTACCGAATGTGAAACAAGTAGATTGTGCCAAGGTGACATTGAAAGGTGATGTACTAGAATTTGAAGACAAAACAGTGTTTCTGGGTGTTACTTTGGACTCAAAACTGCAATGGAATGCGCATATAGCCACTCTTGCAGGTAAGCTTAGTTCCGCAGCCTATGCAGTGAGGCGAATCAGACAGTTAACAAACGTCGAGACGGCAAGGCTTGTGTATTTCAGTTATTTTCATAGTGTAATGTCATATGGAATTCTGTTGTGGGGAAAAGCGGCGGACATCCAAACCATCTTCGTGCTACAAAAACGAGCCGTACGCTCAGTTTTTGCACTAGGAGCTCGTGCATCGCTAAGAGAAAAATTCAAGGAAGCCAACATTCTCACCGTGGCGTCTCAATATATCCTTGAGAATATTATGTATGTCCGGAAAAATCTACATGCATTCAAGCTCAACAGTGACATTCACCAGTATAATACAAGAAGGAAGAATAAGCTTCTTATGCCTGCTCATCGTCTCCGTAAAGTTAGCTCTTCGTTCGTGGGGAACTGTGTACGTTTCTATAACAAAATACCTACCGAAGTAGTGAGTTTACCTTCCAGCAAATTCAAGTCATACGTAAAACGTCATCTAATAAATAAGGCGTATTATACTGTGAATGACTTTTTAGATGATAGGGATGTCTTTAAGCCAGTGGTTTAGTCATGTGAATGTAAAGTAAGCATTATTTTAGTCGGTAATATTAGTTTGTTTGTAATGTAACATGAGAGCACATTATGTTGTTTCTCACCGGGTAAATAGCATTAGTGATGAATGCCCGGCAGTGTGAGCAAGTCATGCTCGCTTAAAGGTCTTTGCTTACGGTGGCGTCGTTGATCGGGTCGCAACCTTCCCTATAATATGGTTGAGGGAGGCGATGGCTGAGATATGCGTCATGCTCGTGAACGGGTGCCGTTTGTGGGGTCCGGTCTGTTCATACTAGCAAGGGCCTAATTAGTTGTGTAGTAACTGCTTTCCAGTGTTCAATGAACTGACGTGAGAGACTTCATCCTGTACTCGACTGAAGTTATTTTTTAATTAGAGACTTAGAGACTGTATACATCTCTAATAAACTTACCTTATACATCTCTGAGGAATGAAATTTAACTATTATCATATATTTATTATTTATATTTTTTTTATTTTGTAAATTGTGACGCCTAGAGACCTTATACATCTCTAAGAAATTTAGTTTAATTATTTATTTATTTATTTTTTCTTTTGTACCTATAGTTAGTTTCTTATTCAGTCCTTAACTTTTCTAAGGATTTAAATTAATTTATTTTGTTTTGCATGTTGTGACGCCTAGAGACCATGTACATCTCTAAGAAATCTAAATTAAGTACTTAATTATTTTGTTGCATTAGTTATTGATTTTGACTCCTTGAGACCTTATACATCTCAACGGAATTGAATTATTTCATTAATTAATTATACCGATCTATATTGCGTGTCGTGACGCCTAGAGACCTTCTACATCTCTGAAAAAATCACTTTATTTTATATAATTTTTAGTGTAAACATTGATTTGGAGACTTGTACATCTCCTCTAACATATATGTATCAATTACCTAGCTATAATATAATTGTATTAGTTTTTAAGTATAATTCACGAAAAAATGACTTACTGTTGAGTTTCTTTCGGCTTTCTTCTCAACAGCGGTCTCCTCTTGCGAAATGCCGGTAGACTCACAATCTGACTTGTAAAAGTGCCCTTGTGGCCTACTTACTGAATAAATTATTTCATATTTCATTTCATATTTCATTTCATATTTCATTTCATATTTCATTTCATATTTCAGTAAGGTTCAGAAAAAAACGAATAGAATGCCATAAACGTCGTAAATTTTTTTTTTGTTACTTAAGGCAATATTGATTTTTGAGCGTCGATATGTAGGTAGAGAAAAAGTGAAACATGTGTGGATTTTATGTTTTATTGTTTACGCTAGTCATTTCACTTCACCTCCTTCACTTGCAGACCTGCAACAAACAAACAATCTGTGAGCATTTTGTTCCATACACATCACCGTCACCCTACAGTAATTTCCGATTTCTTCGTCCAAGTGTCTCATTATTAATAAAATAGTACTTAAGGTTTAATAGACGTATGCAGGGCTATTTTGAGCAACTCTGCAATAGACTAATAATATTATCTTACACAGAAGGTTTGAATGGAATTCTAAAGTATTAAGAGCCCACCCATGCAAAATTCGTCAGGTGAACGATCCTAGATCTCAACACCCATAGTGATTATAAATCTGTCCCTTGGCAATAAGAAACTTAAACAGTTTTTCTTCAATCTTGTCAACGTGAAAACACGATTGGTAATAACTTTCTCGATACTTTTATTTCTCAAACATAACCCCTTTTTTAGATATTTTCGGTTGGATCTTCAAAACCCTTCCGTTGTTAACAATGTTTTTAGCTTAATAGATGCTATGTTCTCAAAAACTGTAAAACTATTTTCAATATAAAATGCACACGTTTATGACACAACTCAAAAAACATGATTTCCGCGCTTCCGAGCACACACTTCCACATCTCGCTCACGCTTACGCTCAGTGACAGAGAGACCTAGCCAACGCGATGGCGCCCTCTTAAGGTACTTATATTGTTTTGTTTTTATTAAATCTTAAATAAATAGAATGTCAAGTTTGTCCTTCTTTCATGCAAAAATTGAGTGATGGATTGAATTATTTTGTTATGATGGAATACAAAGACGCCGTCTACTGTTCATTTGTAAAACTTTGTCCAACATGATTTAATTTATAGGGATACAGTTGAACTCCGTTTTTTTTCTTCATTATAAACTAGGAAAACTAAATTGTTCTCTATCAAATAAAAAATCTACATAAAAAAGTTCAACAAAAGGAAATAAAAATAACAAATAACACATCAAATTATGTATCAATCAAGCTTCAAATAGAGGATGGAGGAGGAGGCATTCTACTAGGACTAGTCAAAAAATGGATGTTTCTGATTTTAGTGATATTCAAGTAAGTTATATCAGTATAATGTTCTTGAAGCTTTGCAATATTTTTGCTGTACAATGTAGTTAATAAGTAAAAGTACATTAAAAGCCTGATGGCAGTCTAAATAGTTTCCAATCAGCATAAAAAAGCCATTAAAACTCCAGCAGGGTTGTATGAATGTGCTAAAACATCAATGGTGGAAACAAAATGTCCAATATGCTCAAAGAGAAACATTGAAGACAACAGGGTGAAACATTTAAATATTTAATGGTTTAGGCTGGAATTGAACCTGCGTCTCCGAAGACTTCAACAAACATTTTTATTACCTGTCTGGTTCATCAGCAAATATGGGAAAACCTTTAATTATCCCATAACCCATTTCCAAAACAGTTCTTACTAGCTTTTTAATGCTTTTGTGTTTAACTTAACATCAAATCAAAACAGCAAATTTTCACAGCTAAAAGAGGTTCTGGCAAGTAGATGGACTTAGTGACATAAGAATTAAAACATATCTAGTGGACAAACTTACAAAAGCTGTTTTAAATACAATCAACTGTATAATGTTGAACTAGATTTGTTAGTGTCTGATTAATTTATGAATTACAAAAAACATGGCATTTTTATGGGATAACTTAAATGCTTACTAATGTAAATTTACATGGTACTGAAATGACAATTATAAATATAGTCAATAATTGTTTACTCATTATTAAATAAATAAATAAAATAAATAAATAAATATTAAGGGACAATCATACACAAATCGACCTAGTCCCAAACTAAGCAAAGCTTGTACTATGGGTACTAGACGACGATATACATAATATATAAATACATATATAGATAACATCCATGACCCAAGAACAAATATTTTGCACAAATATTTGCCCCGGCCGGGATTCGAACCCGGGACCGCCGACTCAGTAGGCAGGTGTCTACCAACCGAGCCAAACGCGTCGTCAAATTGTACCATAATTTCAAATTGATTATCATTTCAGAAACAAAATGTGTGTAATTTTATGCATTTCAGGGTTAATGGCTGTAGAAATTTTAAGATAAAGAAAATCAACAATAAAGCAAAAATGGGGCTCATTGTAAACATGAAGCAAAACAAATAGACTTAATTTATGCACTTCAAATAGATATTTCAATATTTTTTAGTACCCATTATATATTTACTCTTTACATTTTTCTATTTACCACTGTTGGTAACTTAAAAATGTAATTGGGAAAAGTTCTTAAAATCCAGCGGGCACCAAGGACTTCATCATGTTTAACACATACAAAACGCAATTTGTAAAAATTTAGACACCGGCAGCGCACATACCTGGGGGCAGGCTCTGTTTTAACTTTTCAGCCTTCTCCTTGTCTGTGATGACCAGTGTGTACAGGAACCGCGAGCATCGCACCTTGAACTTTACATTCTCAGGGTTCTTCTTTATCTTCACGGCTGCAACAACACACAGGTATCACACAACTGTTATCAGTTCACATCAGTCTTCAGTTACCACCGAGAAGTTATAGTTATCTTGTTTTATCAACCAAATGCTATTTAGTATTGGTATTCATCGCGAAGGTACGCAGATATCACGTTAAACATTTACTTTTAATACGAGGGAAAACTTACATTTGGCATCTTTCCTTCTCGCCTTCAGGAGAAAATCCTTGATGTCCTTGATCTCGCGCGGCTGAAACCGAAACACGACCATCAGACGAGCGCTTGAGCAGATGAGGGGCCCGGCGAGACGGGGCAACAACAAGAGAGGTTATGTAGCAATAAGAGATTTAACGACAAAAAAAGACTTAGGTAGGCCATTATCATTAATTATTAATGTATTCATTTAAACAAACTAATATTTACCATGTTGAAGTTGTTCCAAAGGATGACAAGTAACTGCAAGAAAACACAAGATTTTTCATCAAAATATTACTTCACATATATTACCAAGGGCACTCCGCGTTCGTTTCAATTGATGTATACCAAAATCCACTTCAATAATTAAAGATTAATCTAGATTTACGAATTTTTGTACACTAATCGCACTTCACTCACCTGTCAAACTTTAAGAAAGAAGTTGACATTGACAGCGACGCCATGACGTTCGGAAAACGTGTCTATGGCTTTCGTTATATTTTATATCTTGTCTATGATTTAAGTTGGGTGCACACTTCACTATATTTGTTGATTTGGTTGGGTGGATTTTTATCGATAACACTTCCCATCTTAACTGGCTGGTTTAAGTTTGCAACTGGTATGTATCGCGCCGCAAACAAATGAGGTCCAAAGTTAACGCAACCGATCACGTTGTTGTATGGGGGCCCCGGTTAAATATTTACTTTATTCGGTTTTTAATATTTATAGTTATAGCGGCGACAGAAGTAAGAACATCATCCGTGAAAATTTCAACTGTCTAGCTATCCCAGTCCATGAGAGACTTTTACATCATATCGGTTTTAATTATAATTTCTTAAAACCTCGATTTGACATTTGATCACATTCCGAAAGTATACGCAACTGTTTACCCTTGTTTGGTCTAATAAGTTTTTGTCTAATTTTGATTTCCCTAATTTCATTTTGTCTAAAATTACTTTGCATATTTGTTCAGTTTGCCTAATATTCGTTTAGTCTAACGTCATTTCGCTTAATGGACATTTTGCATAATCTTGTTTCGGTGAATTTTCATATCACCTAATTTTTGTATAATTATGTATATCATTTAATTTTATCTATCATTCAACTAATATATATATAATTACCTACATTTCCTATAAACACTAGTTTGCCTACTACAAATTTTGTATAATTTCAGTTTGCCTACATTGCTCAGTATATTATTCTACGTACAATATCCACGCAGTAGAGATTGGGGTCGCAGTTCAACCTAACACTCCTCCTCGCTTCGCTCGTCGTCGTACCTAACCTAAAGCCAAGTCGGATAACACTCCTCCTCGCTTCGCTCTTCGTCGTACCTAACCTAAGCCAATTCCGACCTGCCTAAAGGTGAAATGTTATGTTCATAAAATATTTTTTTTAGTTAAAATAACATTCGGCAATATAAGAATTAGTTAAACTAATATTAAACAAAACAAACTTTATTTGAAGTGATAATTAGACTATAACTAAACTGATCATTTGTATTGAAACAATAATTATGAAAACTGAAATTAGGCAAACCGTTGGTTATAATAAAAGTTGTTAGGCAAACTGAAATTAGGCAAATAATTTTTAGACAAAACAAGGGAATATCATGCAAAACATTACTAAATAACATATAGATTAACTATATGGAAGGGAAAAAATAACTGTGATCTGTCAAGCCTGTACTTAAGGCCCGATTCCTATAACCTAGCCCATTTATTAAATCTCAGTTGCTAACTTAGGTTGCTAGTGATTCCCGAGTGGATTCAGAGACATACAATTACATTTCAGAACAAAAAATATTTGTTATTTGTAATCAGGAGCGCCTAAACCGCACTTAATATACGATAGAGTCCGAAAAAGATGAGCCGCAAGTTTTTGGTTCTCTAATTCTAATTTTAAAAAATGGCTTCCATCAGGTTAATGATGATTTCGCCAATTTCAAGTTTGCTCGTAGAGCATGCCGTTGTTCGGTGAGGTTTTGCTTTTTGTGAAGTGATAGCGATTTACAAAAAACCACGCGGACTATCGGGCCTTGACCCAGGAAGGGCTATGAACGCTTCAAGTTGAATTCTTCATTAGCTATTCACTCATACGTTAGATCACTGCACAATACGCTATCAATACTACACATTGAACAACAAAAATGAATAAATAATGAACAACGCAACTTAAACGCATGCGGCCATCTTAAGTCACAAACCGGAAGTCTTTTGGTTCTCAATTAAAATTTAAGATTAATAATCACACACGGTCAATCACAGGCCACGGGCGTGCACGTCTGGCCTAAAGCATAAATAAAATACTCTGTCCTTGGAAAAAAGTTATTTCAATGCTTTATGAAATAACTTTTTTTCTTTTTCCAAGGAGCTTCGCTAGTATTTGCTAGGTCCATTGACGTAATAATTACATGGACACACAATCAGACGGAAAAAATGGCACCCTCCCAACTAATGCAAAATCACAAATCGCATTAGTTGGGCGATCAGTCTCGTTTAGACCATGACACGTGACGGGTCTCAAAAGTGACTTAATTTTCAGTGAAAAATTACAGAAATAACAACTATAAAATAAAGGAACAGGACGGAATATTCTTTTTTACTTAAGTTCTTTTGATTAATTAACGAATCCTATGTAAAATCATAGCAATTTTTGTATTAGAATTATTAACTTTGTCCCTACAAAATGCACCTCATCACAGAACAAAAATCTAAGGAGTCGCTATATTTTTATATTTTATTAATAAATAAAGGAGTGCAATAAATAATTATCCTATATTTTTTGTTAAAGATTCCCACGCAATCCTAAACAATGTGAAAAATTGAGCCAAATAATTCGGCTCTCGTATGTTCGGCATAATCATATATGTTTTTTTTTTATGCTTAATCGAAAGAAGCGTAAAATGGTTACATTAATAAATTAATAAAAAATCTCTGTTGTCATTGTTTTATTTTGTCTCAGAGTCTAGACACTGACAGTTTAAACATTTGAACGCCAGGAACACTAAGGGTAACGTGTGCTGCCGTGCATACCACGCCACCGACAAATAAGATCAAACTTTAAAGGGTTAATAATGTCAATATTTTGCACTTGTCTTACTCTCATTTCACATACTGGAACAAGGAGAAATAATGTCATTATTACTGATCCCTTCTATCGGAAACATTTTATGCAGTTGTTAAGTAAAAACGTAACTAAATTTTTTATTAACAATTTACAATAAAAACGTAACTTAATTAGTTATTAACAATGTACGAGTTTATTTAGTTCAAACAAAAAAAATATTTAAATACCTACATAAAATATTAGTGAAAATATTTTTAGTATGTACAAATATTAAAATCTGATCCATTCGTGCCATGTTCCAAGTTTGACAAGAGACTTCAGTCAGAGTACGCTAAAAAAGTTAATTTACACGTAACATATTTGTGGTAATAAGTAATTAAGTCAATTTGACACTGGAGGTATAATGACATTGTGTATAATCATCTATTGGTATAACATTTAAAACACTTAATTAGTATAAATTTGACACTTAAACGTTTAAACAAAGAGTTCTTTTGTACGAAGTCAATATGTTGCTGCAAATTATAAATAAGCGTTATTGGCATCTACTTGAACATGACAACGGTGCCACTTTATTTGACACTTTTGTTCGGGTCTGTGGCTCTATAATAAATAATACCTCAATGTATTGATTGCTTAATTTATCCCTATAGTGACATAGAACCTAGAACGGCAACACTACACGAGAAGCGTCGAGGTGACATTTTGACAGATCGTCGGCCATTGGCATCGTTAATGTTTATGAACAGTGATCGCGATCGGTGGGAGCTCCCACGCGCGACATGAGCTCCCAAGTTGTGATGGGCAGCGTCAGCGGCGAGGCGCGGAGGGCCGGGTGTCGGGGCGCGACGTGAACGGCTGTGCCATGGAGCGGGTCGTCGTGCGCTCGAGCGCCAGGCTAAGCGGTGGCGGCGGCAACAGCAACGGCAACAACGGCAGCGGCAGCTCAGGCGGCGGAGCCGAGTCGCGGGCTGAGGCGGAGAGGCGCGCAGCGGCGGCGGCGCTGGCAGCCGAGCGCCGAGCGCGCGCGCTGGAGCGGGCACGTGAGGTGGAGGACAGCCCCAAGGTGCTGCGCGAGAAGTGCCGCGTGCTGGCGCGCGCCGTACGTCAGGCCAAGCATCTCGTGGTCAGTACAGTACCATCGTTTCTCGCCGTGCATACGTCTTGTGTCATACTTAGCTACCGGTCTTCCAGTCAAACCTTGAAAAAGTGCCTTCACAATGTCCAATCAAGCTCAACATCCAATCAACCTAGTGATCCTTGTTAAGTATCCGTCTAAATTATCCTATGTCTGATCAGACTCCTCGTAATTGTCATTGATGATTGTCTATAATTACTAGACTCAAACTAACCATTGTGCCCATTCATATTCACACTGTCGTGATGATAATTGGCTGGGGAGAACAAATTGTTTTTGCATTCTTTGAGTCAGTTACTCCCTTGTTGCACTTGTCCCAACATCTGTCTCTCGGTAATCTAACCATGCAAATTTGACCAACTTCCCAGTTTCCGATTCAGAATCAGAGCTATATTATTACGAAATGGAACCAAGCCAGAAGCGCTAGGATCTGTGGTTGGCACTCACGGTTGAAGGCAGACCAGCCACACCGTTGTCCTAATAGTTCTAAAGGTTTTCTTATGGGCCCAGACTGATGCTGGTTAACACTGATCGCCAGAAGATCTCTACATGGACGTGAATATGTGTGTGTGTTTACAGGTGTACACGGGCGCGGGCATCAGCACGGCGGCCGACATCCCCGACTACCGCGGGCCCGACGGCGTGTGGACGCGGCTGCAGCGCGGCGAGGACATTGGGTGCGTATCCCAACTAGCACAAATGTTGCTTATACAGCTTAAATTTGAGTTATAATGGCTGTATAAGTTCTTATACAGCCTGTTTGCTATGTGTGTTGCTCTTGGCGTGATTTAAGCTCTCCACATTCTACGACTTCTTGTGGTCGCCACAGTACTCTTATCCCTTTTCCACGCTCGAAGTACTGTGGCGGCCACTAGAAGCCGTAGTGTGTGCCGGCTCTTAGTCGAATGCGGGCTGTGAAATCGTGATAAAAATAGACGCGCTACCGCGACTCATCACAGCAACGAACTAGTATGGTTCTCCAGAAACATTAACTTGCGTACACGTACCGAATAGCAACAATTCCTTTGTCTTAATTTAGTTAATTTAACCCCTCGAGCGACTAAACGGCAAATCACGTCAACGGGAAGCCGTTTCTCGCGAAGCGCTTATTCGTTACCAAGTCGGTGTTAACATCGGAGTGTGTGACAGACGCGTGGAGGTGTCGCGCGCGCAGCCCACGTTCACGCACATGGCGCTGACGGCGCTGGTGGCACGCGGCACCGTCAAGTTCGTGGTGTCGCAGAACTGCGACGGGCTGCACCTGCGCTCCGGCCTGCCGCGGCGCTCGCTGGCCGAGCTGCACGGCAACATGTTCGCGGAGCGCTGCGCGTGCCGGCGCGTGCTGCTGCGCGCGTTCGACACGACGCAGCGCACGCGGCGCCACGCGCACGGCACGCGCCGCACGTGCCCGGCGCCGCGCTGCGGGCGGCCGCTGCGCGACACCATCGTGCACTTCGGCGAGCGCGCGCGCGCCGCCTGGCCGCTCAACTGGGCCGGCGCGCTGCGCCACGCCGCCGCCGCCGACGTCATCCTGTGCCTCGGCTCCAGCCTCAAGGTAGCTAATAACGGTAGTAAAGTAGACGACTTTCCCACATAAGATCTCTAGGTAAAGCGTGGCCGACCCAGATTTTTGTTAATCGTATACAGGGTGGAACAGATTGAGGGAAATTTAAGCGAACAGGGAATCGTTCAGACTGAGACATTTTTCACCAATGAAATATGTAAATATTTCTATCCATTACAGTTTGTTAGTTTAGAAATGTTCCACTCCGTATAACTGCGGAACGTGTGAGTACTACCGGTAAAGCTCGCGTTCCATCGTCCAGGTGCTGCGCCGCTACCCGCGCCTGTGGTCGATGTCGCGGCCGGCGCGCGCGCGGCCGCAGCTCTACATCGTGAACCTGCAGTGGACGCCCAAGGACTCGGCCGCCAAGCTCAAGATCAACGCGCGCTGCGACGCCGTGATGCGCGAGCTGGCGCGGCGCCTGCGCCTGCGCGTGCCCAAGTACCGCGCCGGCCGCGACCCGCTGCTGGCGCACGCCACGCCGCTGGCGCCACACGAGCGCCACACGTGCTCGCGCCGCGCGCTGTCGCCGCCGCCCGACACCGCGCACGACTCCAGCAGCTACGACGAGCCCGCCTCCTCCAGCTCCAGCTCCAGCGAGGACGACGCGCTGCCGCTGCGCCGGCTGCAGGAGCGGCTGCGCCGGGTGCGCGCGCCGCACGCGCCACACGCGCCACACGCGCCGCTCCGACACGTCAAACACGAGGATGATGAAAAGGACATTAAGGAGGGGGAGGACGTGAAGGAGGAAGAAAACATCAAGAAGGAGGAGGACGAGAAGCCGATTTTTGAAAACGGAGTCTCGCATCCGCCCCTGGACGACGAGCTGAGATCTTTTGAGGTAAATTTCAATTCGTCTAAGCTCGACCTGAGATCAGGTTATGCGATGGTTATTTTTATAATTTTTGTCTAGTTTCTGTTAAAGTATTCCATGCACACCTGTAACCAAACGAAATGAACCCAAAAAAAAGTTTCCAAATCGTCGGATTCTTGTTACATTGGTTCGCATTCTTCAAGAACGCTACGTATTTAAAAAGTAGTGACGTACCGTATTCTGAAACAACAGACATCACTTGATAGATAAGTGAAGTTATTTATTTAAACTATTGCACAAAACAAAAAGTGGACTAATGGCGGACTTAATGCCATAAGGCATTCTCTACCAGTCAACCATTGGGCTAAACAGAAACATTTTATGGTGTAGGGCCTGTTAACTATAAACATTATACCAAAAGAGAAACTTATTATATATCAATAAAAATGAACACAATAAATAAACATATACAAATATGTAATACAAGTGATTATTGTACTTAAACTATTTTATTAAAATATTGAACACGTAAAGTTTAATACTCTGCATGATATACAAAATAGAATCACTTCAAATAGTCGCGAGTCCTAATATAAGGTCTCTAGGGACGTGACGTCACGTCGCCGTCGATCGAAACGGTCTCGGGAGCCTCTCGTTTTACTAGAAGGGTCGAAATGTAGCCGAGTCGTCTCGTCGTTCCAGGTGTCGATGGTGTCGGGTCCGGCGCGCATCCTGCTGCGCGCGCAGCACGCGCCGCGCGGGAGGCGCGCGCTGCGCGTGCTGCACGCGCGCGCCGCGCCCACGCCCAAGGAGGAGGAGGACGAGGGCGGCGGCCTGGCGCGCGTGCTGCGGGGCCGCGGCCCGCGCCTCGAGCCGCCGCAACGTGACGACGACGACGCGTCGCGCGCCGCCGCCGCCTTCATCGCGCGCGCCGTGCTGGTGTGCCGCGCGCGCCTGTACCCGGGCCTGCACACGATCCTGGCGCCGGAGCCGGCGCGTGCGGCGCGGCCGGTGGGCGAGTGCGGCTGGTGCGCGCGCCACCACCGCGCGCGGCGCTGCCTGTGGTACCCGGCGCTGGAGCCGGCGGCGCCGGGCCGCGTGTGGCGGCGCGCGCGCGGCCGCCGCTACCTGTGCACGTGCTGCCCGCGCGACGAGGCCGGCGCCGCGCGCAGCGAGGACGAGGCGGGCGAGGGCGGCTGGTACGGCAAGGGCTACCGCAAGGGCCGGCGCCGGCGCCGGTAGCCCGGGCCGGACGTCCCGAGGGACGTCGCCGCCCGCCTCCCGGACTTTTGATGTGTGCGAGTAGGGAATTTATTTATTTTTTTACCGACCCGTGTGTCGTTTCGGTGATCGGGGGTGCCGGGGAAGTTAATCTTTAGGTGAATAAAACTGTGATCGTTCCGGCGGCCGGACGCCCCCTCTTAGGTTGTGGTCGAGACGCCCGACTGTCGGCGTGACGTCAGCGGTCGCGAGTGGAGCGGCACCCGCGGCGCGCGGCTGCGGGAGCCGCCCGCCCGCGGGGTCGGGTCGGTCGCCATGTTAATGAACAAACTGTTTGTCACAAACGAACAATTATTACGACTGATATGTGACTCGTGTGGATCGAATGGAAAATTACGGTTACTTAATATAATAATTAAGCTATGTTAAGAATTAAGATACCTAATAAATTTGAACTGATTTTTGTATAAATAGGTAGGGTATTATTACCTACCTTGATTGATAATGTTATCTTTTAGAACATGCATGGACGAATTGTGTCAAAATTTTAATACATGAATTAAAACGATTACCTAAGTAAATGAAGTCTTTATTTTTAACATGGCGCGTTCACGTCGAGACTGACGATATCGAAATTTCACAGATAATGTGGAAGAAGCCCTTTATATTGTATAATTGCTACGCCCTATCAGGGCCCATGAGAAACTGTATTCATATGTGATAATATCTTTGTACCATCATGGATGCAATCAATGAATAAATGAATATATAATGTATGACGATCGCAAGGTCATGAAAGCAAAAAACCATCTTCATAATGAAAAAAAAAAACGATTTAGGTACTTGTTTTCCTTCTTTTTTTATGAGTCTTGACATGAACACGCGAGCTCCAGCCCCGCGCCTACTTGTGAGAGGCCGCGAGATGAAGACGCGGCAGTGTGATGCACCAACCGCGTGTTATCATAATATGAGGGCAACATTTTTTCACTTTTAGCCCCATATCATAACTCAAAATTTATTTAATAGTTCAAGAAAATTAGATTGAAATGTATGGAAAATTTGGCAAAATTAAAGGACAACTTTTATCTATCAGGATATGTAGGTTATAGAGTGTACCGTTGTACGTACATGCATTATTGTTTTCTACCAAAATACCACTTACCTATTTATTAAAAAGTAAATTTCATAAATATAAATATACATCCTAGAACCATGAATAATTATTGAAATATAAAGTATACTTAATAATATATATTACATTTATATACAACTATTTACATACTAAAAATAAAGAACAAGTATGTTTCCTAATTATATCGGATCGGTTGAACCTCGCACTCGGGATCTCTAAAATCAATAATGAGCGCGCGGCGATAAGGCTGCGCATGCGCGGCCAGGCAGTCCGGCCGGCGCATTAGCGATACTCGTTTCGAAGCCGGCGCACGTCACTTGTTTGGTACGGTCTCTGATACGGAATATAAAAGTAGTTCTCGTAACCGTAGCCGCTGTGTTCGTCACTACGCGTCCCTCGAATATGTAAACGAAACTTATCCGCAACAATAGTGGTGTTTGCTGAGTGTTTTTACAAATCTAAAACCCCAAATTGGGTAAGTGGTGCAATATCATATACATTATAGTTTTAAGTACTGTTAAGATGTAATAGTTTCAGTTGCAGATTTCTACTCATTTCATAGTGCCGTATTGTGATACATTAAATTTCTTTTACACGTTTCCATCTATGCAAAAGCCCTTCAGTTAGATTTAATACCGTTATTGCTGTCTTAAAGCTACCTTCAAATTAATTATAACACGTCTAATTAAATTCATTTTCTTACTGATTGTAACCTCCGTATCTGATTGTGAACATCCACGGTAGCACCGCTAAGTTAGTACTTTTCTCCTTTGGTCGCCGTAGATGTTCACGGGAGTTTCTGGACGATTTTCTAACGCTACTGATGGTGCGTTCCAGGGTTTCAAGTTCGGGCCTACTATCCTGGGCCCTTCTGCCTGCTTTGGTGCCACGTACCCTGAATGCCTGTGCACCCGGACCTGAAACGAGCAGCCTACTCTACTGGCCAGAACACCTTGGCGTCACGGATCCCACCTACGGCCACACCCAGGAGAGTACTCGCTGAGAGAGGAGGGTTGAATCAGAAACCTAGGAATAGCATAAAAAAATAGAACCTACGAGACTGAGCTAGATTAATTATATACAATTTAATTTACCGTACAACTTCTTTAATTTCACTTCCTGTAGATTAAGTGTTTAGGAAGGCACGCGACGGGACAAGAGCCAAGTTTAATTTTATCTACTCTCCCCCCCTCTCAGGGGTGAGCGTCACCCCCCCGCGACCTAGAATGTGTCCCGGAGCGCGGTATTTTCCACTTTAAAAGAAAACCGTGTACGATACATACGAAGTGTCTAGGAACGAAATAATCCTGAATAAATTTACTATAAACCTTTCATACATACAAAAGCGATATCACTTATAGAATCAGCGCAATCTGTTACCAAATACTAACGTTTTTAATTATTGATATTTTTTTTCTGCTAAAAGGTTAGTTATCTCAAAAACTGCACACTTCTCGGCCAGAATATGTATGACAAAAGTAAAGAATGAAAAATGTTCTTTCTAAAAATGTATAATTTATTTCTGTTTCTCTTTCATTTACCGTTGCAATGCTATTTTTAAAATTTAAGTCATTTGGCTATTATGCGAAATATAAATATTCGTACTAATTAAACGGTGTTACTTGCAATACCATAGACTTCTTTTATGTTTTTCTGTAATCTACAAGTACTGAACTATATTCTGTATTTTTTTTTTTTTTAGACCTACTATTTTAGGAAATATGGGATGTGTGGGGAAATCGTCAAGTTTTGCTAATTTTCGAAAATAACTTCAAAACCGTTTAATTTAGAATGATGAAATATATATATTTGAGATTTTTATAATGTACCCTTTCATTTGATATGTCACACGATATACTTTGCCATTTTTTTTTTCTAATTTGCCCCCTAAAACTGGCCCTCATGTCAAAATTTATTAATTTGCGTTACGTTACGTTACACGTCCATGTTCGGTTCATCAATTTGCATATGTGTACTAAATTTCAACTCAATCGGTCCAGTAGTTTCGGAGCAAAGTGGCTATGACAGACGGACGGACTGACACAGACACACGAGGGATCCTACTATAATCATAGCGAATTTTCTCCGAAACTACTGGACCGATTGAGTTGAAATTTGGTACACGTATGTAAATTGATGACCCAAACATGGAAATGTAACGTAACGTAAAGTAAATCAAGTAATATGAAACATGGGGGCCAGATTTGAGGGGTAAATTAGAAAAAAAAATAGCAAAGTATATCGTGTGACATATCAAATGAAAGGATACACTATGAACATCTCAAATATATATATTTCATAATTGTAAATTAAACGGTTTTGAAGTTATTTACGAAAACGAGCAAAACTTGACGATTTCCCCACACATCCCTTATTTCCTAAAATAGTAAGTCTAAAAAAGAAAAAAAAAATACAGAATATAGTTCAATACTTGTACATTACAGAAAAACATATAAGAAGTCTATGGTATTGAAAGTAACGTCTGTACAGGCACACACTTGTGGGGTAGCTATACAAATTAGGTATATTTGTATAGAGTTAGGTAGCTAAGTAAGGTAAGTTTGTAAGGTAAGTTTGGTAATGTAATGTAATTGGTAGGTAAGTTAACTATCCAGCGTGTGTCTGCACAGACTGCGTACAGCTAAGGGTTGACTATGACTAGGGAGCCTACTGCCCTAAGTCCCTAACCTAACACCTTAACCTACGACTTGTAGCGGGAAATCTGTTACCAGGAGACCTAAGGTAACAGATGGATTCCTACGGGAAGGAACGGGGTGTCGGGGAGTGGTGGTTTTCTTACTGCCAGTCAACCAGGCTCAGTTGACCGATTAAGGGCTTGAGGGTGTCTTCGCCACAGTAAGAGGAGCTTAGTCTAAGGGGTTGGGTAAGAGAGGTAGTGAAACACCAACGGACAATTGGTATCTGATTTATTTTACTTCTTAACGCTATATATACAAATCTCACGTACAGCACACTACTATACATTTTCTTTGTCTACTGTACGTGTAAACTGCAAGCTGAGCTTGATCTCAATTCTTTATTTGCGTAAATGCATTGAGGTTGCTGATGCATGAATTCTGTTCTCTGAACAACGTCGTTTAACTAGTACGAATATTTATATTTCGCATAATGGCCAAATGACTGAAATTTTAAAAATAGCACTGCAACGGTAAATGAAAGAGTAACAGAAATAAATTATACATTTTTAGAAAGAACACTTTCTATTCTTTACTTTTGTCATACATATTTTGACCGAGAAGTGTGAAGTTTCTGAGATAACTAACCTTTTAGCAGAAAAAAAAGATCAATAATTAAAAACGTTAGTATTTGATAACAGATTGCGCTGATTTTATAAGTGCTATGGCTTTTATATGTATGAAAGGTTTATAGTAAATTTATTCAGGATTATTTCGTTCCTATACATTTTGTATGTATCGTACACGGTTTTCTTTTAAAGTGGAAAATACCGCGCTCCGGGACACATTTGAGGGCGCGGGGGGGTGACGCTCACCCCTGAGAGGGGGGGAGAGTAGATAAAATTAAACTTAGCTCTATAACCTACATATCCTGATAGATAAAAGTTGTCCTTTAATTTTGCCAAATTTTCAGCTAATCTTATTGAATTATAACCTATGGCACATGATTAGATTACCTAAAATTTTGTTTGAACCAGCTTTACCAACTTATATCTGTCAAATATTAAAAAATCAATTTGACCGGCTTTCCAATTGTGAGATTTATGTGACTTGTATCTGACCAGACGAGCGTGACGGGCCTGAAAGTGGAGTGGTCCGGGAACACTTGGTCGAGTACACAAACTTACTTGATGTTGATATTACATCGGTCATCGATAGTCATTGGATAACAACTAAATCACGCACCAATAATGTAAGAAGAAGAAGACAGTCAGTGCTCACAACAACTCCTGTTCCCCCGATAAAAAACCATTTTGTAATAATTTTGAGCTTAGACGTCGTCGCTTAAAACACTAGCGCCATCTATTGATCTATTTAGAAGCTTTCGGAAGGCGATTGGTTTCCTGCTTATCCACTGAAGCGGAGCGAAGAAAATGAACCAATCAGGCTGCTGCTTTGTGAAGCCCATCAGTAGTGCATTTCTAATCACATTGTTCAAATTATTTGAACAATGTGATTAGCCCATTTCACACAGCTTCGCTCCGCTCTGCTCCAGAAACTTAAATCCCACCAAAAACATAAATGTAAAAAAGGAGGGCCAAGTTCAATGCAAAAATTATGCTTGGCTGTGGGCTTCGCCGCAAAAAGAATGGAGATCTAAATGAGACAAGATTTCCTGCTTGAAGCCTAGAAATTTGTATAAAACTGAACAACTAGTTCTTTTTTTTTTTTCAATTACTGTATAAAACTTGTCATTTCTCATGATTCTGTAATTTCTGTAATAAAAAAGAACTAGTTGTTCAGATACAAATTTCTAGGCTTCAAGCAGGAAATCTTGTCTCATTTAGATCTCCATTCTTTTTGCGGCGAAGCCCACAGCCAAGCATAATTTTTGCATTGAACTTGGCTCTCCTTTTTTACATTTATGTTTTTGGTGGGATATCATTACTTTATGTAAAGAAAACTAGACAGGTATTGAGATTTGATGTTTCTTCTTGCGTTTCTGCTGCATGGTTTTCTTTTTTATGCTATTGTCTACATTCTCTTGAATGTTAGAGATAATAATGCGCATTTCCCATTCATTATCTGCTACCTTTTTAATACGCTTCCTGTTTTGTATGCTTAAATTAGCCAAGGGCGATATAACGATCTCAGGCGGTTATTGCCTTAATTTGACTAGGGTCTATATTAATAAGGTGTACTCCGTCTAGTGTTTTAACTCTGGAGAGCGCAACGTAGGCCTGTCCTATGCTAAATATCGAAGTGCCTATGTCGAGTCTAGAAGAGCGCCGCGCGCCGCCGACGACACGCCGTTAGCCGGTTGTTTAGCGCGTATTACAAGTTTTTTGTATGTGGACACCACTTATTTTTCGACTTAACTTTATTTTTATATTTCTGTTATATAGCAAATATAATAATACATATATTGTCATAGTTTCAAATATCTGCTTGTAACGGTTCCAACGGTACAATAAAAAAAATTGTATTGGGACCCCCCTATTTTTTAACTTTTTTATTTTTAGATTTTTTCCTACGCTTACACACAATTACTGAGCTGGATTCCAAATTTCATCATTTTATGTCATTTGAAAGTAGGTTAGGTTTAGCTACTATATGTCAGTCAGTCAGTCAGTGCTAAAATTTACGACTTTTTGACCTTCATATCTTTATAACCGTTTGAGCTAGCTTCATGAAATTTGGGCTTCTAGATATCTTTATGGATATAATTAAAAACACGTAGTTTTATGTGTTTACGTTAAAGAGGTTTTGAGTTATAGAAGGGTCAAAAGTGGCACCAAGTGGTTCGTGTAATATTACACTCGGTGCTGGCTAGCCAGTTCCTTTGCTTGAACTTGGCTTGACACGCTGCCGCGTGTCTAGATCCTTAGAACAGATTTCCCTACCTCTTATAGTTTATGTCTTCTCCCTACTGACCCATTTGGATTGATCACCTTGTAATCTGTATAAGCATACGATAAGATTCTATAAGAGTATCTACTCAAGATTATTTAACCTATTTTTTACGTTAAAACAGAAAAAAACGGATTTGGACAAATATCGAATTGGCTGAACCTCGAAAACTGTAGGTTAGGTTTGGTTTGTATTGTGACCACGTATAGCGGAGCGTCAAGAGATTCCCATGTACATCCAGAGTCTATGGCAATCCCGACTCCACGTGGTCTTGTCTGTCCTACCCCTAGAGTGTTATTCTAAAACCGGAGGCGCGGGGGGAGAGCAGCCCTCGCCTTAGGTTTATGGATATATATATGTTTAATAAAATGTAGGTTTTAGCATAATTAGGTATTATAATATTAGTAGTCTAAAAAAATTGGCTAAGTGCAAATTAGGGCTAGTGAAAATTCGGTTTGAAGTAATTAGGCATTCTGAAAATTCGGAACCCTGAAATTAGGGCTATTCATTAATTAGGATGAATGAAAATTCGGGTTTGTGATTTTAGGGTCACCAAAATTAGGGCCAATGAAATTAGGATGAAAGTTTTTCGGGCTAACGGAGGGGAACCCTAGTGCTGACTAAGAACACGATGACTGTAGGTAGTCCTTATTATTGGTAAACTTGGAATTCCGTATGTGCCGGCTTTGAAAGGTCTTCTTATGGGTGGCCTGCTAGATTTATAAATACACAACTGTAGTCCCACAACTATTAAATATTATTTATGTATATAAATATAATATATTTCGTCCACATGGATAAAAACAGGTTCCACTAGTTAGCACTAGTTTGTTTACACTGCCGCAGCGCCTCGGTCTATTTATAGACTCACACACCATACCGGCACACATGTACTTAATTAACACGGGGTAACTGCACCGTGAGCCCTGGACTAAAAGAAATGTCTACATCATAGTTTATCTCTTTGCGGCATCAGCTGGTGCGTTAACCTCAGCTCCATTTGATAGTTTTGTAAGTATTTCTGTACTAAGTTTTGCCAAAGCCGGCCGCCGCGTCGCTCACTCGGAAGCTGTTATCTCCAGTGTTTCCGCGGTCGGCGAACGAAACTGTGTCGTGTCGTGTAAATCCTACATTTTCATTGAATTTAAGGTGCATGAGATCAGTGTGTCCCGAAATCAAATCCGTTCTGCCGCTTTCCAGGTAAGTTTACTGAGGAGGAATTAGCACTAATGCAAATATCTACCTAAAACATTAATTCATTCAAAAACTCCATTAATGAATTCGATAATATCCTTGTTCGGGCATCGGGGTGCTGGATAGAAATAAAAGATGGACTGACGCTCGCGTCACTCGGACGAGACCTGTCTATTGGCATCTCGGTTGAACCCGAGCAAGCGCAGGTTTGCAAGTTATAATCCTGAGAATTATTAGCGGGATTCAAGCTGTTACACCAAATATGATTATATTTTTAACGAATCCCTTTGTTAGGCATAAATACAGAAAGTCATAATGTAGGTAATGTTTGTTGCGTTCTTCGGTACGTGGTTCTAGGTCACTAATATTGAATACTCGACGGTCACGTCGGTCACCACTCATCAGTTGTACCACATCAACGTCCACTTAGTTTAGCAATTCTTTACGGGATAATAATCAGCCTTAATTTTATTAATTGATTAATTGACGTCTATTTTTTCAGTGGTCGCGTGTCTTGCGTTGCTTGTTTCGTGGATAAATCAAAGTGAGTTTTGTAATTATTTATATCAAAATTAAGTTTCAAGTTTGTCTGCATGCTGGAGCTGACATGCTTGACCAAGCCTGTTTGATAGGTCCCTCTATCTGATGTAGCATTTCGGTACAATTATAAAGGGACGTTATGTCCCGCTTGCGCCACGGGCTTATCGCGCGTTATTTGACGATATTATTTATATCTATTTCAGTAAACTATCCAATACCGAGACAGGCCACAACTAAAAATGTTGCCCCGTCAATGGTCTCGTTCGCGCAGCTGCAGCTGCAGCGGGCGAGCGCGCAGGTGGCTGCTGTGCGTGGCGGCGGCGGCGGCGGCGGCGTGCGCGCTGCGCGTGCGCGTGCCCCTCCCCGCCAGCGACCGAGTCGCCGCGCAACCGAGCACCGCGCCGCACAAGCTCGCGGAACATCTCGCAGACTTCAATAATCTACATAAACTCTATCCATACATGTAAGTATTATCATTGCTCGATAATTTTATAGGACTTGTGACGTAGTGCTTAGACCCGCCAGGTAGTCCATATCCCTCGATCCAAACGGGAACTTGAGGGTTTCCGCAATTAGCTCAGATCGTGAGGCAAGAGATCGGGTTCAAATTAAACGTAAGCTAAACCGTAAGCGCTAAGTCTCCTTAACAGCGAGCCAGAAGCGCGGTACACCTTCTCGGTAAGAGACCCTGGGACTTTAGCCCAGAAAGCAGTTAGCGACTCCGATTTCCAACCTTCACAGTACAAGTCTCAACAACCTGACCGCTTAGAGGGATTGCACGACACCGTTACTCGTTCCGTTGCCTGGGCGCGCGGTGGTATATTATAGGCGGCTGGATAACAGTAAACGACGCGTCGCTCTGCTCCGCCCGGCCGCGCTGGGGTGACGTGCGCTGAGACCAGTCAGGCCCTGGTCCATGTGGTGTGGTCCTGGCTTGGCTCCTCGTTACAGACTCAAGATTCGCCTCGGCTTAGAAGCCTTATTTAAACACCAGCAGATGCTAGTGTGTTAAATAGTTATCTAAGTGCTATATAGGAAGTGTATCAGAAACCTCGCTAAGTTCTAATAGGTATGTACGACCCTAGAGTAAATAAATGATCATTGTGTTTCAGTGAGTCGTGGCGCATCGACGAGCAGTGGAGTAACTACACGTCGTGGCAATACGCGCTGCGGTTCTCGTGCGGCGCGCGCTGCTCCGGGCGCGCACGGGTGCTCGCGCACGACGCATACGCGGCCGCGGCGCCCGCGCACGGCTCCGCTGCGCTCCAGCACAGCGTCGTGTTTCACCTCGCCGCCTGTCGCACACTGCCGCTGCTGGCCTGGCCCTCCTTTTGCGGTACGTGTGTGATAAACATGGAATGAGCGTGATCGCTTCCATCCATTTAAGAGCACTGTTGTTTACTGTACTTAATTAAAAATATAAACAGTTCAAAAATACTTAGTATCATAATGCAATTACTTCGCCGTATCCTAAATATGTATAACAAGTAGGTATATTATTTTTGAAACCTCGACGAAAAAAAACCGGCCAAGAGCATGTCGGGCCACGCTCAGTGTAGGGTTCCGTAGTTGCTCATCCTTCACAATAGAATTTAAGTTACGAGAAAGATTTCAAGCTTACAAAAAGGTCGTAAACGCCAAAGTAATTGTAATTACTTATTACCTTCCGGAAGTCAACTTACGTACTTTTAAAGAAAATTATGAAATTTGGCTATAACTCAAAAACGGCTCGACCGATTTTGTTCAATATAGTTTTCATTGAAAGTACTTATAAGGCCTCATTTTCATGAAAATTTCCATAATTTTTTGACCCGTGGTTGAAAACAGAGGGGGGGGACGTAATTTTTTTTTCGGAGCGAATATTTTCAAAACTTATTTATTTATTATTATTAACCAACATACACTTACAGCAAATTGCCACACATGAAAGTTATAGGTCACATTACAAAATAATAAAGTAATAAAAATTAGTAATAAATTAGAATTAGAATAAAAGAACACAGGGGCAACCCTAGTTCAGGTTATGTAAATTATGAATTTATTTGTTTTTTAAGTATAGAATTTAACCGTCACCTCTGTACATTATGTTTTATCAATAAATTATTATTAGAATTAAATTAGAAATAACAAGAATAAACATTGTTGTAATTATAATACATTTTTTGTCACACTTATCTACTGTCGTACTGTGGTGGGCCTGCTAATTGACTCCAGATAGCAGGTGGCTGTGGACAAAAATCTCGGCTCCGATTCCGTGAACAAGTCCAGAGTTGGGTCATACATCAAAATGTTGTTGATGTGGTTCAAGGCTACGTACAGGGGACAGGTGCTAAGAGTAATGAGAGATTATGCTCTTATGAGTAATGGCACTTTAAGCGATACAAATTGTAGTAATGAGGGATTGGATATTGAGCCACGAATCAGTTTAAAAAAATATTTTACCATAGCTAATTGTCTACGCAATTCAAGGCTTTGATAAGAGATCATTCCAAGAATAAATAGTGTTGGGTACAAATAGGGGTAAAAACCATGAATTTTATAGTAAAGGTAACGGACAAATGATTTTTGTACTTTTTCAATTAAGGTCACGTGTTTTTGGTATTGTGGATTCCATGTGATACAATTACTTTCCAGGACACTGCGGACATACGCGTTATAGAGTAACGAAATGACATGATGCTTGTTAAAAAGTTTAGATTGCCGTAGGACGAATCCGCTGACTGCTGACTGAAAACTGCTGACTTTATCAAAAAATAATGTTTGGAAACCCCTATTATATTTAAAAAAAAAAACTATTCAACGACACCCCACATACTAGTGTTAAAACGGAAAATTAAATTCACCCCTACTTTAGATGTTCGAGAGGTACCCGGAAAAATAAAATCTTTAGTTATATTTTACCGTTTTGTGGGCGTGATACATATACACCAAATTTCAGCTTTCTAGTGCTAATGACCACGGAGCTAAGCCGCGGACGGACGTACAGACGGACAGACGGACATGGCGAAACTATAAGGGTTCCTAGTTGACTACGGGACCCTACAAAAGAGGGGTTATAGTTACACTTATATTATGTGTAGGTATCTATATGTCTGTGTGTGGCATTGAAGTTCCCAAACGAATGGAACGATTTGGTTTCGCTGTTGAAATGGTTTTTAGGTATTTTTGTTGAAAAGAACCGCATCCGTTTCCAAGATAATTATAATCAAGTTTGATTGGAACAAGTATATTCCCCAATATTGAAGATAAGAATTCAACATTTTGAAGTTAAATTCATAAGCATTTTTGTACCTACCACTAATTAAATGAGGGTCACTGGGTCAGCTACATGTGACGAAGGCTTTTTTATTATTTTAATTTATAGTAGGTTATAGGTACCTAGTACGGAAGCAATAAGTCCTCAACAACGTTGCTTTAATTGTATTTTAATCATTTATCAACCCATATATTTAGGTATGTAGTGAGTGTAAGAATCACACCTTTGCAAAACGTTGAAGTGTTTTATATAAACGTTCAAGTATTTATTTTTAGTAATAACGTATGTGTACGACCCTATTTAGTCCTTATTTCCTTAATCCCTAATAACATATTAAAGGTGCGACCACACGGCTGAAAAAAAAAACGGTGGCGGTGCGTTGATGCAGTGACGCGTGACGTGTCGTTTTCGACGTCATGCTCCCTGGCAACCCCACTGTCTGTTTTGTGATTTATTAAGACGTAATAATGATGTACACAATATGTACTGAATTAGTACTTACTTAAAAAAAATTGTACCTCAATAGATCGAGAGTACAATTAATTGAATTCGGGGTTGCTGTAGAGCATCTCCCCAGCAACCCCAAAAAATTTTTTAAGCAAATTCGCGTAAATTTTCAATTTTTCTGCAAATAAGAAGCCCAAAAAAATTGTACTACTGTTTTTACCGTTGAATGAGTTATCTATAGCTAGTTAATTACCTAATTGTCGCTAGGACGCGAGCGCCTCCAGGTCTCAAAGCGAGAGGTCTCAAACGTAGGAAACTTGATATTTATAGGGTTCCGTAGCCAAAGGGTAAAAAACGGGACCCTATTACTAAGACTCCGCTGTCCGTCTGTCTGTCTGTCTGTCCATCTGTTACCAGGCTGTATCTCATGAACCGAGATAGCTAGAGTTGAAATTTTCACAGATGATATATTTTTGTTGCCGCTATAACAACAAATACTAAAAACAGAATTAAATAAACATTTAAGTGAGGCTCCCATACAACAAGCGTTATCGCGCGGTAACGTTAAGTTTGACCCTTATTTGTACGGGGCGCCGTACATACACATACCAGGTGCAAACTTCACTTAACCGGACCAGTTAGGATGGGAAATGTTTGTACGGAACCTTCGGTGCGCTAGTCCAACTAGCACTTGGCCCATGTATATGAAACAATGGGACTACATTCGTTTTAGTTATCCTATAAAATTGTTTTCTGGTGCAATGCTTTCTTGTCAACCAGCTACTCATGGTGTACATATAGATAGGTGACATTTTTGAAGTATGTAGCTTTGCGCAAGCAGCTCAAGAAGCGTTGCTTACAAGTACCTACCTACTTATATTATTTTAGCATTTCATCATCATCATCATCAGCCAAAAGACGTCCACTGCTGGACATAGGCCTCCCCCAGAGAACGCCGCCATGACCGGTCCTGGTCCTTTAATTCTGTTTTTAGCATTTATTTACTCTTTTATTTCACTTTCTTACAATGAATTGGCCTTAAGTGTTTGTATACGGCTAACAATATTTTTGTTGCTCGATGAAAAAATACTTATGTTTTTTATTGTGGCAATGCTCGGCTAGGCGGTGAGAAGGACTACTCCGATGTTCGTAAATTTCGTAATTCAACTGTCGAATAAAGCCATCCCTCTCGATCTCCCGTCAAAGTATATTAGAGGAAGTGAAATGGCACTATACGACGGTCAAATTTCGAACATTGGAGTAGCCCTTCAGATGGCAGCAAAGAATATAATGCTCACAAGGAGAAGAATGTTAACTACGTACAAAAAAAGTTGACTATCTTTTTTTTTATACTACTAGCGCCAACGTAATAGAGCTGTGAACTAAGTGACAGCGGGGTTTTTTTAACATGCCGTATTGTTAGTTTTCTCACAAACTTTTTTATTTTACTTGCATGTATACTCAGGTTAAATCTTGCGAATCATTTGTCAACCACGACTAAAATAGAAAGTCACAAGTTTAAAGTAGCAACACCTATTACGTGATTTTTAACTTGGTCGGTTTGACATTCGCTTGTAAAAACAAACTTTCAATATGAAAACCCCGCCAAAAAAGTCACTTAGTTCACAGGTCTATTACGTTGGCGCTAGTAGTATTAAAACAAGAGTATATCGGGCCACGCTCAGTGTAGGTTTCCGTAGTTGCCCATCCTTCAAAATAGACGAGCTTCGAAGTTTAAACTACGAGAAAGATTTCAAGCTCTATAAAAAACGTCGTAAACGCCAAAGTATCAGTAATTACTTATTACCTTCTGGAACTTATCGATTATACGCGCCAGATTGAGCGAAATGTTTAAATGTAGTCTGGCACTTAACTAATATGTGTAACGTTCGAAGTATAAGGACACCACACGGCACTTACGTCATTTTAAAGAAAATTATGAAATTTTGCGATAACTCAAAAAGGGCTCGACCGATTTTATTCAATACAGTTTTCATTGAAAGTACTTATAAGGCCTCATTTTCAAGAATTTTTCCATAATTTTTTGACCCGTGGTTGAAAAGTTAGAGGGGGACGCAATTTTTTTTTATTTTCGGAGGGAATATTTCCAAACTGCTAACTTGATCAAAATATAATAATTGGAGACCTCTATTATTTTTAAAAGACCTATTTAACGACACCCCACACACTAGTGTTGAAACAAAAAAAAAACACCCCCACTTTAGGTGTTCGAGAGGTACCCGAAAAAAGTTTTTCTTTTTAGTTTTTATTTTACCGTTTGGTCGGCGTGATCCTTACACATACTCATACCAAATTTCAGCTTTCTAGTAGGTACTAATGATCACGGAGCTAAGCCGCGGACGGACGGCCAGACGGACAGACGGACATGGCGAAACTATAAGGGTTCCTAGTTGACTACGGAACCCTAAAAAAGGATAGGCAATTTTTTTGTACGAAGTTACCGTTCTTCTCCTTGTGAGTATTATATTATTCTTTGATTACTGGCTCCCGTTTTCGTCACGGGTATTGTTCTGTTTATGTGGGTATTAATATCGCTGCAATGTGAAATTTGTCAACTACCCTCAGTTAGTAGTTTGCCTGAATTTCATTCACTCCTCTGTTACGATTTCGATAGTTTGTTCGTTAAAATGAAGCGTGGAAAAAGATTATCCGTTTCTTTAGAGGAACAAAAGTGCGTTTTCCTTCAACACAGTGAACAATTTCGTAATGCACCTAGTGTGCCAGATTCTCGAAGTGATATTTACAAGACCATAAGTCGTAAGTTAAGTGCTCAAATGTCACCTAAGGCTTTGTACCTTTCCGTTAAAAGAAATTTCAACTTGTTTTTTGGTGAGCTGGACTTAAAAAAAAATACTATTCATGAACTAACCGATAAAAGTGACTGTTGTTCCGAAGAAGATTCTTCGAGTGTGAGTAGCAATAGTAGCAATAGTGAGCCGACACTTTCTGATAATAATAGTGAATGTGACAATGTAGTAGGCTTTGAAATGAAACTATGCGAATGGGAAAAAATCAAACCGCGGCTATATAATGATGTTAAAGACAGTTCTGGTCGTCGCAGTTTAAAAAAGAGATTGCCGTCAGGACATTGGAGCGATTGTTTAAGAAAAAAAATTTGGGAAAAAACTACAAATAGGTGCACATGGATATTCAAAAATAATTTTGCTAGTGGTGACAGTGTAAAAATAAATGGAAGCTGTCGAGAATGCGATGGTAAAGTTTGTATCTATACCGATAGTCGTAATAGTGATTCGATTTCTGTGAAGTGTATCCTGGAAAACGTTGATTCAAATTTGATTCACAAATTAAACAAAGTTAGAATAACAAAATGCACTAAAGAACAACTTGCCGCTAGCTTGAAAAATGAATATCCAATAGTAGTGCGAAACAAATTAATGAATAGTATCCTTGATGATAATGATAAACAGGAACCGCCTTTCATTCCTACACTTAAAACTCTTCAAAATGTAAGGAGCCGGACTAATACGTCCACCTATTATCACAAAGTTGTGACGATGGCGTTATGGATAATGAGTTTTACGCCACCATTTGATACAGTCATTAGGAATGTTTCTCTCAACCCCTTCTTTGTGTATTATTGGACGACATTGCAGCAAAAATTTTATGAAGCATTTTCACGTACAAATTATACTTCGCTGAGCCTAGACGCAACCGGATCATTATTTAAAAAAATACGGCCTCCAGCCGATCCGAAACGGTGTTACCAGTCAAAACACCTGTTCTTATACGTTCTACTCCTTAAAATTAAAAACACGTCTATACCCATAGCTCAGATGATTTCAGCTACTCAAACACTAGATAACATATATTTATGGCTAAAAACATGGATACAATTAATGCCAAAACCCAAGGAAGTGATTACCGATGACTCCAGCGCTTTGATCGGTGCTTGTGTAAAAGTATTTACTACATTCAATACAACAAAAGCATACATAAATCACTGTTTTGCACTTTTAGAAAAGCAAACGAACGTTAGTCCAAGGTGTATTATGCGCCTTGATTCGTCACATTTTGTAAAAACTTTGTACGGACTTAAATGTTTCAAAAATGTTGACATGCGTGTGAAGAAATTTTACATACATCATTTGTTAAGGCTTAAGTCTTGTAATGTGTATGCGACGGCGAAAGAAATAATAATGAACCTTATAATAGTTGCAGTAAACAGGTTTGATCGATATACAAAAAATGGCCAGATAACTAGATGTGAAATAGCTAAAGAAACACTACTTAACACACGCGAAAAAATTGGAACACTAGAAGAAGAAATAGAATCAGAAAACTTACATAACGATGGGTCGATATTTGAAGAGAATGATGACGAATTACTTCTTCAGAACACAGTTATTGCCGAATTTGAAGATATAATAAATAAAGAAAAAGTGTACAGCGATTTGTGCGAAGAGACAATTTTTGAAAATGTTTATTATTTCCCTACATTTATCGAAAGCTTTAAGAAACTATTACGCAGACTACCCCTTTGGACCAATCTAATGTTGCCTTTTTTCAAGGAATCCACTGACAATGCGAGTAGCAGCAACGCTGAAAGCTATTTTAAAAACATTAAACAGCTACTACTCAATTCAAGAAGTGGTCTTTTGCGTGTGGATAGTTTTATTATGATTCATACTGATTATTTATCTGGAGAACTAAAGGCCGCACAATGCTCTTATCCTGATATAGTTCAAAAACCAAATGGTTATCTTAATGATTCACAACAAAAAACAACGGGAAGGTTTGATGACACTGATAAATCTTTCGGAGACAATTCTATATTCCTAGCAAAACCAAAAAACGAGGAAAATTGGCGAAACAAAAACAACACTGATATATCGAAACCTTTGATCGAAAAAATTAAACCTAAAAGCAATAGAAACTATGTACATTTGATTCCAAACGGAAACATTAGTAGATCAGGAATGACAGACATAGTTTTACAAAATACTTGCGCATTTGATGCTGTTTTACAAGCGTATGCTGTACTTTATAAAGAGAAGAATGCTTTTGCCCAACACGTTGACAGTATAAAAACGACTTTTTCTATGTTGGTTAAAGCAGTATCTATGAATGATTTGGATGTTGATATATTACGATTAAGGTCAGAAATTCTTATACATTTCTGTGATAAAATCTCATGCCAGGGTAATCTCACAATCTTTGATTGTCAGTGCAATGTGACCAAGATTTTTGAGACGATTCTCTGTAGTGAATATTGCAGTGCAAGAATTTTAAAAACTTGCAATACTTGCGACAAGGCAATAGAAAGAATGTTACCAATTTTACCGTTGAATATCCTATACTTGGAGGAAAGTCTTGCTGGCTTAGAATCATCAGCAAACTCTATGCTGAGCGATGAATATACAAAATGTAACAATGAACAATGTTTAGGCACAGTCACGATGACCTATAATTTATCGAATCATATTATACTTGAAGTAGTTCATACAGTGACTATAAAAGAAGTGCCAAAAACGTTAGTTCTGCAAAGCAACAAAAGATACGACCTGGTGTCAATTATCGAGTTTGTACCTCCAACAGTTGCAACAGGACTTGGTCATTTTACAGCTCATTGTAAAATGGGACCTTACTGGTACTGCTACGATGATCTCAAGACAAAGGTACATAAAACGAATTTAGGTAAACCATTCCAATCAAATATATTTATTTACATCAAGATTTAATTTCACTAAAAATGCAAAAGTTTATATTTATTTATATGATGATCATTTGTGAAAAACACTAAGAAAACTTAACAATGGGGAATGGATGAGAATGAAAAAAAACATGTAAATATTTTTTTCCTAACTTAATCTAATCAAGGTGATATTTTTTCCGACTCGGCAGTTGCTGATGTGTTCTTAGATACCTATTTAGTTAGGTGGTATAATAATTAAGGAACGTAGGTAATGACAATTAATATTAGGTATCTAGGAACACGGCAGCACCCACATCACCCCTGCTGGTAAGTAATTAAAAATAGATCAGGTTTTTTCTACAAGGCTAGAAAAATCATTTTCATTAATTATTTTTTTAAGCGAGGGGGCCGGTTATTGTTTGTTACTCATAATCAAAAATACAAGTTTTTTTTTTTAATTCATCCATTCGCTAATTAGTTTCAATCGTTTTGTTTTTTATGTTTTGTTGTTGTATGTGATGTTTTATTTTAAATAATTAAAAATAAGATAACGGTTTTTAAGAGTTTTAAATCTTATATTTAATGAATACCTAGACATGAATATACCTAATAGTCCTCCTACTTTTAACGTCATCAAGCTACTATTAATAAAGGTATGTAAAACGACACGTAATACTAACAATAAGTAGGTGTACCTATTCATATACAATTATACATACACCATCCGTAGCTGGTTGCCAAGAAAGCATTGTAACTCTAACCAATTTCATAAGATAACTAAATGAGTGTAATGTTGGACTCGCGCACCGAAGGTTCCGTACAAACACTTCCCCCCATCCTAACTGGTCGGGTTAAGTGAAGTTTGCACCCGGTATGTACGGCGCCCCATAAAAATAAGGTCGATCACGCTTGTTGTATGGGAGCTTCACTTAAATGTTTACTTAATTCTGTTTTTAGTATTTGTTGTTATAGCGGCAACAAAACAACATCTGTGAAAATTTCAACTTTAGCTATCTCGGTTCATGAGATACAGCCTGGTAACAGATGGACAGACAGACAGACGGACAGCGGAGTCTACTCATAGGGTCCCGTTTTTTACCCTTTGGCTACGGAACCCTATAAATACCAAGTTTCCTACGCTTGAGACCTCTCGCTTTGAGACCTGGAGGCGCTCGCGTCCTAGCGACAATTAGGTAATTAACTAGCTATAGATAACTCATTCAACGGTAAAAACAGTAGTACAATTTTTTTGGGCTTCTTATTTGCAGAAAAATTGAAAATTTACGCGAATTTGCTTAAAAAAAAATTTGGGGTTGCTGGGGAGATGCTCTACAGCAACCCCGAATTCAATTAATTGTACTCTCGATCTATTGAGGTACAATTTTTTTTAAGTAAGTACTAATTCAGTACATATTGTGTACATCATTATTACGTCTTAATAAATCACAAAACAGACAGTGGGGTTGCCAGGGAGCATGACGTCGTTTTCGCACCGTTTCTACCGCAAGTTCTCCACACTGCTGCTCAAAAACGGCGACGTACCGTAAACGCAATGAAATGTATGAAAAACAACGGAAGTTCTCGTCACGTCTTTTTCATATATTTATCCTATGTCAGCCTATCGAGTGGTGGTGTGGTTGTGGACTTTGATTCGGTTCTCTATAGTTTGCCCGAATTTTATATGCTATAATCTATCACTTGTCATAATTATTCATTTGCCATAAATCTATTTTTCTCTGTAAGCTGCAACCTTACCTAGGTTTGTTTTATGACAATCCCAAAAAGATTAACCTAATGATTTTTCTATGAATAGTATAAAAAAGATCCCGAGGAGTTTATGATTTGTGAAATAGTAATAGTAATAGTTTATGACAAATGAAAATTATGGCAAGCGATACATTTATGTCAAATGAAATTCGGGGAAGTGAACTTATCCGCCTTAATTCGGTATCCTGTAGAGGAGCTGGAGGTGGAGTGGAGCCTGCACGGCGACGGCGCGGGCGGCGCGCGCGTGGCGGAGACGGCGCGGGCGCGCGCGTCGGCGGCGGCGCTGTTGCTGCGCGCGCTGGCCGGCGCGCCCGCGCACGCGCCCGGCGCGCACCTGCGCGCGCTCAGGGAGGCCTTCCCCTGACCGCCGACCGCCTCCTGTCTTTGAATGCTTGAATCTCACGCGCGATCGGAGTGAATGTTATTGTTTCAATTTATTATTGTAAACCTACAAAACTTACTTGAGATTTGTTACATGATCATGTAAATAGAAATTAGGGTAATCCATTTTGATTGGCATTTTAACTGATTATCCGTAGCCGAAAAGGATTTATGCGATATTACTTGCTTTGTAAACTTAGCTTACTCTATGCGTTGCAAACTTGTTAGATACGAACTGTTTACATTTATACTTTAATAATGTAATTTATAACTTTAAATTATGTTTCTGTGTGTGTCGCGTTGAAAACTATTGCTTCAAACTGCTTATCGGTGGAAATAAAACATATTGTTAAATAGTAGAATAAATGAATTGGCAATTACATTTTACATTCCTTCTTTCACACGTACCTTTACAGAAACCTATGTCCTACGTCTATAAGTATGCAAAAAGTAAACTTTTCTTTTAAAAGTAACTTTAACTTTTTTTTTTATCCATGTAAGTTGAAAAAAATCATAGTTATACGGTTGCATGAAACTCGTATGATACTATGTAATACTCGACAGCTCGAAAATGAGGTCAATGAACGTCTAGAAATAATAGAACAAAGATCTGTCGATGGTGACCCATATTTTTTTTTAAGAGTGGAAAATGCATTACGCATACCACCAGGGTGGTTGTGGGACTCCCATGTTGGCTAATGAGGTCTATGGTGTATCCACTAAAACCCACTCTATTTGCCGTCTCTTTGATATGGGCAAAGGTCGCGGGAAACGCTCTTCGCATACAACCGCGACCTTGCTAGCGGCCGTCCGAGCTTCGGACCCGTCTCCGGGGAGCACTGCTCAACCCTGCCCTCGTTCGAGGCGTGCCTATACAGGATGTCCCTAAAACCAACGCCGAAATGAAGAGGGGTGATAGAACAGCTCATAAGCAACCATATTAAGTTAATTTGACCTTAATAAAAAGTTCATGGTTTTCGAGATATTTGCATTTAAAAAAAACTCGTGACTTTTGAGGCCCTGCGTCAGTATGTCGATTGCCACCACTGCAAATTTAGGTATTTTTTAAATCTGTTTTTTGCAGGATGTTACTAAAAACATATCCTATCGAATGTAATTTGAATTTATTACATATCATGATGCTTTGTCGGTAAAAATAATAAAAAAAAACGAATTATAGCAATTTATTAAATTTAGCCAGCGGTTTTGATCGAGTTTCATTTAAAAAAAATTGGTTGCCTGTAAAGTCGGTATACGGGCGAAAGTTTTACGTGACAACGACTTTGAGTGGTAAAATAATTTTAATGTGAATATTCATTCGTATAGCAAATTATTATTGGTTGAGAAACGATTTATACTACTTTTGTGATTGAAAACTACCACAACATTGTGATTACTACAACATAACCTATTCACTTATGTCTTAGTCATTTATTTCATCATGTTATATTATCAGTCTGAAATTATTTACCTTTGCTGTTTGAATTGTTGCGATGGACGAAACTACCTTCACATTATCACTACACAATCGTTTTACAATTAACTGGCAACGTGTAAACTTGTATGCAGGCGCCTAAGCGAAATAGAAGCGCAAGACATGAACCGGTGTGTATGCCTATCTCTCTCACTCTCTCCCTCTCACTCGCTCTCATTGTGAGCGCATAACGTGAGCGGAGCGTAACGCAGTTTCTTGAAGTGTCACCCGGCAAACCAATTTATAAGACGTTGTCACGTCAAAAGTATTGTAAACTAACATGGCACACAACATAAAAAGATAGTAAATTTATTGTAGTTTTCAAAAAGGTACAGCATTTTCTAATTTACGCAGCAGTTTACGAGATATTGATATTTTACACCAAAAGGAGCTCATACTGCAGTTATTCCATAGTATGGTACCAGAGCCCCTACTAGGCTCAGAGTTTGAATTTTGAACAAAAAATCGATTTAAAGAATACTTTATTTAGAATAGGAACCCAATTCAATTTTAAAATAAAAAAAAATGAAATGTTCATAGCGAACCTGGCAAATAACGTAAAAAGATAGCAAATTTAGAGTTGTTTTTAAAATGGTATTGAAGTAACTTAATTATTTAGCGGTTTATAAGATAATGCAAAAATAATACTGGTTGCCATTTTTATCTGTTAAGTGAATAAAAAAAGTAAAAACATTAAAAAAATACGATACCTGTTTTATGTAACTAAATTAAATGTTCAAATTGTCCGCCATTGACTTGAATACAAGCTCGGCATCTCCTTAAAAATGCTCGACTGATGTGACGTGCACTTCTTGATACGTCGTTTTGGGCCTCTGCGTAAATGCGTTGTCTCAGCTCCGCTATACTGTTAATCGGTTCATTGTAAACTTTTTCTTTAAAACCCCAGTAATAGAAATCCAGAGGATTTAGGTCTGGAGATCGAGGAGGCCACAAAATGGGACCCAGACGGCCGATCCATTTCTGTGGATAAGTTTGGTTTAAATGTAGTCGCACTTCGCGTGCATAATGTGCTGGACAGCCATCATTCTGCAACCACATTGACCTCCGCGTAGCTAAAGGTACGTCGTCGAGAAGATTTGGCAACTCATTCTCTAAGAAATGCAGATAACTTGGACCATTCAGCGTTTCTGGTAATTCAAATGGGCCAATTATTTTCCCATCTAATATTCCAGTCCAGAGGTTCACTTTAAATTGGTACTGCGACCGATCTTCCCTCATTAAATGAGGATTTTCTAATGCATAACTGTGTAAATTGTGCATGTTCATAAATCCATCTCTCTTAAAAGTGCTTTCATCAGACCATAAAACCATATTTATGAAATTGGGATCCTCTCTGTGTTTTTGCAGCATTGTCTGGCAAAACTGAACACGAAGTGGGTAATCACGGGGCAGCAACGCTTGAACACGTTGTATGTGGTATGGATGATATCCATATCGACGTAATATTCTATTGGCAACAGATTTTGATATCCCTAAATTACGTTCAATGTTCCGTGTCGAAGTGGATGGGTCGTTTTGAATCTCTTGTAAAACATCTTCATCGTAATCTCCTCTAGGTCTTCCCAACCCACCACGATTGCCAGGCAAAACGCCTTGTGAGTATGCGAGATGAACATTTCGAAATACTCGATGGTCCGGATGCCTTAAATTTGGATATCTTTCCCGATAGAGTCTAGCTGCAGCACAAGAGTTACCCTGACATTCCCCATAGACAAAATGCATGTTGGCATATTCTTGAGGAGTATAATTCTCTGGCATATTTGTAACAAACGCACTACAATTAATCTTAACAGAGCCAAAGTAAATCGAAGTTAAAATCAATAGGCAGAACTCGAGTCCAAGATGCACAAAGCAAAGTTAAATTGTACCAAAAATCCAAATCACAAGGCAAACACGAGTTCTATTGGTAAATCAAGTCTATTTAAGAAAATAAGAAACCAAACTAAATAAAGAACATCAAACGAATTGACGAAGTGTCCTAAAATTACTAAAATACTCTTTAATCAGAAAGCCGACTTGAATTCGAATTTCAAATTGTGTTCCAATTTCAAATTGTGTATTCTTTGAATCTATTTTTTGTTCGAAATTCAAACTCTGAGCCTAGTAGGGGCTCTGGTTCCATACTATGTAATAACTGCAGTATGAGCTCCTGTTAGTGTAAAATATCAATATCTCGTAAACTGCTGCGTAAATTAGAAAATGCTGTACCTTTTTGAAAACTACAATAAATTTACTAACTTTTTATGTTGTGTGCCATGTTAGTTTACAATACTTTTTTTAAATGAAACTTGATCAAAACCGCTGGCTAAATTTAATAAATTGCTATAATTCGTTTTTTTTTTATTATTTTTACCGACAAAGCATCATGATATGTAATAAATTGAAATTACATTCGATAGGATATGTTTTTAGTAACATTGTTGAGAACCGATAGTTTTTATCCACTGGCCACACAACCAGTTAGTTCATTTTTATTCCGGGGCGCTTCGAGCGCGCGCGCGGTCGCGGGCGGACGAGTGCCGGCGCCATATTTGCTGCATGTACTATTAACGTAACGGGTCTTGAACATTATAACCTCCGTGGTTTTCGGGCGATTTTGGAAGTTTTACGCTTTAACGGAAAGTGTTGAGATACGGCACAATTTCTTGTACGGTGGGCTGCTTCGGGCGCCCCAAGGATTGTTATTTAGAGTGATATAAGGACTACTACAGTGTGAACTGTGTTTGGTGTTTTGCTGACGAGATCAGAGCGGCGGCGGCGCAGACCGGGACGTCGTTTATTGCCGCAAGTAACACACATACTACACTTTACACAAAACAGAAACACATACTTGCGGCCAGGAAGAGATTCGGCTGAAATCCAGGTTAGCAACATAGATTAAGTTAGGTTAAGTACATAGGGCGCGTAGCGCGTTACATTGTTTCGCGCTAGGCAAGATTGCTATGATAATTTTCCATCATATGGGCCCGTGGGAAATTCAATTTGTGTCTGGCGGAATCAAATTTTGGTAGCAGAGCGTGGTTCATATCCACAGAAAAGATATTCGATTCATTTACGTAGAAATAAAGTAATTTAGTTGCATCGAAATCATAATTGAAATTTGACGGTGGACTGCGCTTGTTTCGCATTCCAATCTATTAACGTTAAGTTGTATTTGCGTAATTAAGAGTAACTAAATTATAAGAATATTAGTTATTACTTTCAATTGAAATGTTAGTTGAGTGAATAAAGTAAATATAGTTGCGTTTCGATACGGAGAAACGTATTAATAAGTAATTAATAATTGGGGTTCCGCTGAACTGTTATTCACTCAAAATACATTTAATTTAAATACATTTAGTGTTGTTTTCCTTTGCGTAATATTGGTGTTGGGTGAATAACTTTGAAGTTGTCGCGTTTGTTACGAAAAAGAAAAACGGATTGTTATTGTCGAAAATCGGGGTTCCACGGACAAAATTATTCACCCAAATTAATTAATTTGTTTTCGGGTTATATTAATATTGATCCGTGTTATTGAGGTTGGTACCATGGCTCCCTCAGTAGTTAAAACGATCGCGTCAAGGGTCGAATCGGAATTAAGATGGTTTTCATTAGTCGTTACGTTAATTGGTCGTACGGATCGCGAGGACGCATTATTGTCACGCGCGCGACAGGTAGATGAAAGATATGACGCGGTATTGAAATTGCATGCCGAATACTTGGCCCGTATTGACGAAGAGGAGACTGGGGAAAGTCGGACCCAGGCTGTTGAAGTGGTGCAACGCAATGTAGACCAGTGCGGTGATATGGTGATGAGTATCATCCAAGCGGCAGCGGATATCGAGCGCGCCCGAAAAGGGGATGTTGGGGTAAGGCGTGCACCCAGTGGTGTGGCACTAATGGCGCCGTTGCCACCAGTGAATGTCCCGGAATTTGGTGGTGAATATGCCGACTGGCCGAGGTTTCGCGACATTTTTAACAGCGTGGTGCACTCGCGCACGGATTTGACCCCCGCGTATAAAATGGCGCAGTTGATGGGGAGATTACGCGGTGAGCCTCACGATATTTTGACTCATTTGGAGATTACGGATGCCAGTTATGAGACGGCATGGGGCCTATTAATTGACCGATATGATAATCGGCGATTAATTATTGATGGGCTCATCGAAAAAATATTTAGTATATCGAAGGTCACTAATGCACATGAAATAAGGTCGAAAATCCTTAATCCCGTCACGGTGGCGGTGAATACGCTGGAGCGACTCAAGTTGTCACTAGGGGATAACAAGTACATTATAGTGAACCGGGTTTTGCGCAAGTTACCTAGTGAGGTGGTGGCGCGGTTTGAGCAGTCACATGGGGGTGATTCATCGAGTCACCTCCCAACATTTGACGAATTGAGGGCGTTCCTGGAGGGTGAGTGCAGGCGGGCGGATTGCCAAGGGGCAACCACGCCGCAACCCCCCACGTCACCCCGGCGTACGGTTGGGCCCAAACCGGTGGAGCCCCGTCGGGGAGGACAGCGGTACAACGCCCTCCAATCGGAGGTGTGCCCCTTCTGCCGGAAGGGGGGACACGCGATCACCGCGTGCGCGGATTTTGGAGCACAGCGGGTGCAGAGGCGCAGGGGGGTGGTCAAGCAGCGAAACTTGTGCTTCCGCTGCCTAGGCGCACACTATGTGCGTGAATGCAGTAAGACCACCAACTGCCGAGTATGCGGAGGAGCCCATCATGAACTTCTCTGCCTGGCTGAGAGTGGGGAGCGGTACGGGGCCTCATCGGGAGGTCATCCCCCCTCTCCTAAGCCAGCCTTGGGTGGACGGTCGCCCCCCCACCGGGGAGGGGGGTCACCCAGAGACCAGCGGTCGCCCCCCTCCCGGGGTGGGGGGTCACCGGGGGCTCCGGAGTACCGCCGGATGCCGCAGTCTCCTCCGCGGGGGGGGGGATCGGCGCCGAGATTCGGGCGGGTGCCCGGAGATGACCCATGGGGAATCGGGTTACGCGACTTACTCGGCCGCGCTGGGGGGCAGGGTGCCGCCCCCGAGTAGTCGCTTCTCTCCACCCCTCGCAGAGCGCCCACGCTTGATGGCGCGCCCGCCGCAGATGGGACGGATGCCGATGGGCTATTACCAGCCGGCGCGCATGGCACCGATGGGTCGAGGGGTGTACTACCCGGGGTGGGACCCATACCTGGGCCAGGGGCCCTCTCCCCCTCCAGCAGAAGGGGAGGGAGGTGCCCCCTGCTAGCAATTAGCAGTCTGTTCATCCGTCGTGCCCACCCCGCCAGTGACGGTATTATTACCGACGGCCGTGATTACCGTCAGGGGCACGGATGGACAGCCAGTGCCAGTGAGGTCACTCCTGGATTCGGGGGCACAAGGTTGTATCGTGTCCAGCCGCCTAGTGGCCAGGCTGGGCCTAAGGTTGGAGCCATCACGGGATGGCGCAATAGGTATAGGTGGCAATCAGGTGCCTCACATCAGGGGTCAGACGGACCTCCTGTTTGAGATGGGTGACTCGGCATCGATCACGCGGGTGAAGGCCACGGCTATTGTTTTAGATGAAGTGGTCGGGGTTCTTCCTCCGGTACGGTTACCGCCGGCGGTAAAGGAGCTGACCAATGGATTGGAGTTGGCCGACCCTCACTTCGCGATTCCCGGACGGGTGGACGTCTTACTTGGAACTGACGTCCTCGGGAAGCTGCTGCGGAGCGGTAAGCGGGAGCTGCAACCAAACGGGTTGGTGGCCGTGTGTACCGCAGGTGGGTACGCATTATTGGGCCCAGTACGGGGACCACAGGACGCAACGGATTATAGCAACATATACTACGGCAGCGTGTTATCGGAGGTCCTGCAAAGGTTCTGGACAACAGAAGAGCCACCCACAGCTCCCAGGACAAACCCACTGGACGAGGAATGCGAGACATTTTATCAGTGCAACACGGTGCGCCTCCCGTCGGGCAGATTTATGACACGGCTACCGTTTCTATCGACGCGACCTCCGCTGGGGAGCTCCAGGGGCCTGGCTGAGAAACGGATGATGGCCATGGAAAGGCGCATGAAACGGGACTCCAACTTTCGGCGAAAGTATGTTGAGTTCATGCGTGAATATTTGGCTTTGGGTCACATGTCAGTATCCAGGGTAGACTGGCGTTGTGAGGAGCACTACGTATTGCCTCATCATGCAGTCCTGAAGACACCTGACTCCAAGATCAGGGTCGTGTTCGACGGGAGCGCGGCGACATCTAACGGGGTGTCTCTGAATCAATGCCTGCACGCTGGTCCTAAGTTGACCAGAGACATTGCAGACATTCTAACGGACTTCAGGAGACACCAAGTTGTCTTCGTTACGGATGTGAGGATGATGTTTCGCCAAACGGAGATCCATGCGGATGACCGTCGGTTCCAGCTGATATTGTGGCGAGAGAGCTCAGAAGAACCGATGATCACGTATGAGCTGAACACGAACACGTACGGATTAAAGCCCAGCCCGTATGTAGCGATGCGGACGCTACGAGAGCTGGCTGACCAGGAACGGCTGCGCTTCCCTCGCGCAGCTGCAGTCATCGACCGGGATGTCTACGTGGATGACATTTGTACGGGCACGGACAGCATTGAGCAGGCGCTCATCCTAAGGGATGAATTGGTGGCGCTCATGGCCTCCGGTGGCTATGAACTCAGGAAGTGGCTGTCAAACTGCCCAGAGGTGCTGGCAGGACTACCAGCTGAGCACCAACAAGACCCGCATTTGTTTGAAGACTCGGATAATCCTCATGCGTTGGCAATTTTGGGGGTCCAGTACCGACCGACTCAGGATGTCTTCACATACAATTGTGAGGCCGAATTGCTGTCGAAGACCTGGACCAAGCGATCAGTCCTTTCGACTATCGCACGAACGTTTGATCCAAACGGTTGGATCTCTCCGGTCACGTTCATGGCAAAGTTCTTCATGCAGAAGCTTTGGTTGGCCCAACTAGGCTGGGATGAGCAGCTCACGGACGAGCTGCTGCACGAGTGGACGGCATTCGTGACCACACTGCCGCATATTAAAGAAATTGAGATCCCGCGCAAACTGCTCCCTCAGCCGGGAGCCAGGGTGACCCTGCATGGGTTCTGCGATGCGTCTGAGAAAGGGTACGCGGCCGCGGTCTACCTGAGAACAGGTGAGACTTCTGGCGAGGGCGTTGTACGCTTGGTCATGGCCAAGAGCAAGGTTGCGCCTGTTCGGACCCGGTGGACGATTCCGAAGATGGAATTGGCGGGTGCCGCGCTCCTGACCCGCCTCCTAAACCATGTGGCGCAGAACCTGCGTGGCACGGTGGATCTGAATGACACGGTTTACGCATGGACGGACAGCCAGATCGTGTTGTGCTGGCTGCAGACTTCGGTCCATACGCTTGAGGTATTTGTGGCCAACCGAGTGTCACAGATAAATAACTCGGAGACTCCTCTGGTCTGGAGACATGTTCCAGGTGAAGTTAACCCGGCAGACTGCTCGAGTCGCGGCTGCCCGGCGCCTGTTCTGGTTGAGCATTCTCTCTGGTGGGGGCCTCAATGGCTGGAGGGGCCACATACGGAGTGGCCTTTCAATGACTGCGGACGCCAGCCACTACCCCCTGACCAGGGTCTGAGAGTCAATGTGACTACAGTGGAGTCTGTGGCAGTGGACCACACTCTTTTGGAACGGTATAGCTCACTAGGGAAGCTACTTCGAGTCACGGGATGGATAATGCGGTTTTTCCATAATTGTCGAAGCTCTGCTGCACAGCGCAACATGTCACCTGTAATGGGACCTGAGGAGCAGCAAAGGGCTCTCTCACGTTGGGTGGGGATCATTCAGGGGAATGAGTTCCAGGATGAACTTAGGATCTTGCGGACTGGCGTGGGCAGAATGAAGAAGAGCCTTGTCCGCCTCAACCCGTTTATTGATGAGCACGGAATGCTCCGGGTGGGAGGCCGACTACGGAATGCCGAATTGCCCTATTCAGCGCGGCATCCTTTAATTCTTCCCAAGAAGGGAGCTCTGGTGGAGCTGTTGGTTTGGGACCGTCACATCAGGAATTCACATGCAGGCTGCAACACTCTGCTGGGCATTTTGCAGCGGGAGTTCTGGATTTTGTCGGCACGGAGGGTGATACGGAGCGTTGTGTTTCGTTGCTTGCCTTGTTACCGGCTCAAGGCAGCCACAATGCAGCCACAAATGGGAGATCTCCCGCCCGACCGAGTTACGGAAGCTCGGCCGTTTGCTGGTGTGGGGACAGACTTCGCGGGGCCTTTCATGGTCAAGACATCACGCCTTCGCAATGCGAAGTCGGTTAAGGCATATTTGTGCGTCTTCGTGTGTCTGGCGACCAAGGCCGTTCATTTGGAAATGGTAGCTGATCTCTCTACGGAGGCCTTTTTGGCAGCGCTGGACCGATTCGTTTCTCGACGGGGGATACCGGCCTTGATACGTTCGGATTGTGGTACCAACTTCAAGGGCGCCGATCGTTGTTTAAAGGAAATTGTATTATTTTTAAGTCAAAATGAGCGAGAGATCGGCTCGGGCATTGCCAGTCGGGGCATTTCGTGGTATTTCAGTCCACCTGGATGCCCCCACTGGGGTGGAATATTTGAGGCAGTAGTTAAGTCTGCCAAGACTCATTTGTATCGGGTCATCGGCTCAACGATCCTCTCTTTCGAGGAGTTGTCAACGGTGTTTTGCAAAATTGAGGCAGTTTTAAATTCGCGCCCCTTGTGTCCGTTGAGCGCTGACCCGAATGACCTGGAGGCCATTACCCCAGGTCATTTTTTGATTGGCCAACCACTCAACGCCTTGCCGGAGTATCCGTATACGGATGTTAAGTTGTATAGGTTGTCACGGTATCAGATGCTGCAGCAAATGACTCAAAATTTTTGGAAGCGATGGTCGCTTGAGTATTTGCACATTCTTCAGCAACGCGTTAAGTGGACGGACAGGACGACCCCACCGTGCGTTGGAGACCTCGTACTGGTTAAGGATGCTAACCTATCACCGTTGTGCTGGCGACGGGGGCGCATCGTTAACTTGATAGCGGGCAAGGATGGGTCTCCACGGATCGCAGATGTACAAGTGAGGGACTCGATCCTTAGACGGGCGGTTTCAACGTTATCCCGACTACCGGGAGTTTGAGCGGACCGACGACGGGTCGGTCCGGGGCGGGTGATTGTTGAGAACCGATAGTTTTTATCCACTGGCCACACAACCAGTTAGTTCATTTTTATTCCGGGGCGCTTCGAGCGCGCGCGCGGTCGCGGGCGGACGAGTGCCGGCGCCATATTTGCTGCATGTACTATTAACGTAACGGGTCTTGAACATTATAACCTCCGTGGTTTTCGGGCGATTTTGGAAGTTTTACGCTTTAACGGAAAGTGTTGAGATACGGCACAATTTCTTGTACGGTGGGCTGCTTCGGGCGCCCCAAGGATTGTTATTTAGAGTGATATAAGGACTACTACAGTGTGAACTGTGTTTGGTGTTTTGCTGACGAGATCAGAGCGGCGGCGGCGCAGACCGGGACGTCGTTTATTGCCGCAAGTAACACACATACTACACTTTACACAAAACAGAAACACATACTTGCGGCCAGGAAGAGATTCGGCTGAAATCCAGGTTAGCAACATAGATTAAGTTAGGTTAAGTACATAGGGCGCGTAGCGCGTTACATTGTTTCGCGCTAGGCAAGATTGCTATGATAATTTTCCATCATATGGGCCCGTGGGAAATTCAATTTGTGTCTGGCGGAATCAAACATCCTGCAAAAAACAGATTTAAAAAATACCTAAATTTGCAGTGGTGGCAATCGACATACTGACGCAGGGCATCAAAAGTCACGAGTTTTTTTTAAATGCAAATATCTCGAAAACCATGAACTTTTTATTAAGGTCAAATTAACTTAATATGGTTGCTTATGAGCTGTTCTATCACCCCTCTTCATTTCGGCGTTGGTTTTAGGGACACCCTATACGGCCGCCTACCGCTCGGGGACCTTCACGTAGGCGACAGACGTCCCCGTGTCTGCCGCCCACAGGCACCCTTATGGGGGTAATCGGCGGTCGTTTGCGGCGCATTGGTTGGGAGGCCGGATCTTCCTCCCTTCCACGCTCCGCAGCCTCCTTCTGCGCCATCACATCCTCGCAGAAGGAGGCCACCGCCTCCCACGACCTGTCGCTGCCTACCATGGCCTCTACCACTGCAGGCAGGGAGAGGTCGTTCCCCACCACGACCACAAGTGCGGCCCGCTGCTCCGCCCAACTAAAAAAAAAATTGTTTATTTTAAAAGAAGAACCTAAATAACATATTACGAAAAGGACTCAATCCACCGTGATTTGCACTCGAGTAATTGCACCATTTGGGCCGGATCCCTGACTGCCTAGAACCAGGCCCAATTGCGGAGACCGCAGCGGGTCATGGCGGTCAGGATGGCGAGGGCATACCGCACCGTCTCCCACTCCTGGAGGACGTCAGGCAGTGGAGGCTAGACTCCCGCCGTGACATAATCCAGAAGTGGAAGGAAAGGCTTGAGGTGCCAAATTCCGGCCACTTGAGCATCGGAGCGATTCGGCCCAGAAAGATGGGTCGGATGAAAGGAGGGGTTTCTCTCCTTCCACCTTGTACAGGTCCGCTCGGGGCATGGCTGCTTCGGCAAATACCTGTGCAGGGTGGCAGGACGGGAACCGACAGCGGAATGCCATGCGTGCGGCGCCGCTGAAGACACGGCGCAGCATACGCTGGAGGTGTGCCCGAGTTGTTGTGTGCTGTTTTGTCGGCGAGTCGTCTGGGACTCGAACCCGGGTCAGCTGCGTGGAAGGCGAGCGCCGTATCGCTCAACCAAGCGAGCGGTGAACGACACCGGCGAATATCGACCACGCGTTTAGTGCTACGACCCTCGGTGACGTCAGTCGCTACGAACTTCTCTGCTGCGCCGCTACCGGTTCTGCAAGCGCTACGACGACGCGGCCTTGTATATACGATGGCCCAGTAATTTTGCCTTCATCTTGACCGTGTACTAATTAGTTAAGCATGACTCCGACTAAATCTACCAATACGCATTGCGCGGGCTGTCGCGGTGAACTACCGGAAGATCTACTTACTACTTGCCAGAAGCTATTCCACAACCGATGTATTAGCTCAGTAAAATTAACCCCCGATCAATCAAAATTCTGGGTATTATTTATTTATTATTATTTATTTAGAATGAATCATTATTTGTAACATTACAGTTTTGACCATTGCGCTACATCGATTCTTAATCTAGAGTAATACAAATCTATAAATCTATAAATCTAATACAATAATTAACAATAGTACAGAATTAATAATACAAAATAAATACAATCCTTTCTATCTTCTCTCAATCACTCTCTTCCATTCGATCATCAGTCGCGCTATCCCTGTCGCAAACACATCGCACTGCGGTGATGCCTCGAGTACTGAGTTGAGCAGGGCAGTCGCACGAGAAATGGGCGAGTGGCGGTACAAGTGCGTGCGTGAGGGAGCTAGTGCTAGAAGCGGTACTTCCCGTCGCCTGTTGCGGTAGTCATCCGGTACTTTTAGTTTAAGGACCTTCCCCAGGATACTGACGCTGTCGATCTTATTTCTTAGTATATTCAAAATAAATAAAAGCAGGGTTATAGACCTGCGCATCTCTAAGGATTCATAACCCAAACACCCTAACAGGTAATGAGTCGGATATAGGTAAGGATAATACTTATATATCTTTTTGTAAAGATCTCTAAGAAACCTTTTCTGGACCTGTTCCAACATAAGATTGTACTTAGCCTCATGTGGGGCCCAGACCACTGCATTCGTTTCTAGGATACTCCGCACCAGTGCGGTATATAATGTACGTGTCGCCGCCACGGTCAAGGGTGCAGAGTTCCGTAACACGAATCCTAACCTCTGATACGCGGTCTTAGTAACGTTACGAACATATGTCTGGAATGCAAATCTGCATTAATAAAGGGAGGAGACAACTCCCGAAACCGGTGGCACCGAAATCGGTGCTTGTGCAACTGCACTCCCGTCGGCACTTGGGGAGGGAACCCACGGGTTAGGGGCTTTTGTCCTCCCGTGGTTGGGCGAGGGTGTCATGGGGTAGGGGCGTTTGTCCTCCCGTGGCAGGGTGAGGGGGTAGGGGCATTTGTCCTCCCGTAGCGGGTCGAGGGGGTAGGGGCTTTTGTCCTCCCTTCGCATGGAGAGGGTGTCATAGGGTAGGGGCGTTTGTCCTCCCACGGCGGGTCGAGGGGGTAGGGGCTTTTGTCCTCCCTCAGCAAGGAGGGTGGGACCGCAGCACCGTGTGTCGGTGGCGGTCCCCGCTTCCTGGGGGCTCGGGGAAGCAGGTGAAAAGAAAGAAAAGAAAAGAAAAGAAATACATTTATTCACGGCGTGACCAAAATACATAATTAACACAATAGATAACAATAAAAACAAACAAAAACATTTTGGCCGTGCCACGAAAAGGTCCCACCTCAGCAAGATGCTAGCTCGAGAGCTAGCGCTGATCTTCCGGTGGGACCATAGGTGAGGGTTAGGCACACTGCTATGCTACAGTGCGTCTTTCGGTGAGGGTTCGCCTTAGGGCGAAAGTGCCGGTGGTGTCGTGGTGACATGTTCGCGATCCCATGGCACCACCACTACGGCACAGGTTGGCAGGCATCCCAGAGTTTTAGTGGGTAGGCTAGTCCTTCTGACTAGAGAGCCCCACATAACCAATGCGTAATATCTGACTCTCCCCCCGAGGGTCTCATATTACGTAGTGGTATGCAATTCAATGCATTTCTCTGGGTCAAAAAAAAAAAAAAAGGTTAGGTTAGGTTAGGTTTTTTTTTTTTTTTTTATTACTATACAGGAAACTCGCAAAGGAAAAATCCTCATTGGACGCCTGAGAAGGGAGGCTCAGGCAGTGCCGGACTTTTACCGGCTAAAACCTCCGCGTGTTTCCTTTACAGTATACCCCTGTCATTGTATCCACCTGTATTGATCTCCTATTCACAAATAAAACTGACTACACAGTGAATGTCGAAGATAACGGTATCTCTGACCACAATAGCATTATATTTACCTACGAAACACACAATGCGCCAACGAAAAATACGAAATTGTATACTTTTAAACGAATATTTAGTCAGAAAAATATGCAAAATTTTAAAGATGGTCTTAAAAATATAAACTGGAACGATATCATACTACCAAGTAATAACGTAAACTCTAACTATAATATTTTTCATAGCACACTACAACAAATACTCACAAAATACATACCAATTAGACGAATAAAAATAACTAACAAAAACAATAAAAAACCATGGATAACCGTTGGGATAAAAAAGTCATGTAAAAATAAAAGATTCCTTAGAATTGCTAGAAATTACACTAAAAATAAAGGCTTTATAACTTACTGTAAAAAATACGATAAAATACTAAAAAAATGTGTCAAATCATCAAAAAAACTGAACTATACTAGGCAAATGCAACAATCTAAAAACAAAATAAAAACAATGTGGACCATAATAAAAAACACTACAACCCACAACAAAAATTCTCAGCACCAAAACATGAGCCTAAAAATTAACGACATCATTATAGAAACGCCCAAGCGAATTGCAAATACTTTCAACGAACACTTTGCGTCGGTAGGTGAATCATCGCTGGCGACCGCGGGTAGCTCTCGCGACGCACCCGCGCCTGCGCAGCCGATGGGTCGCCCTGTGATTACGCCTACAATAAACTCCATTGTAATTAATGATGTAACCGATGGTGAAATAATCGCTTTAATCCGACAGTTGAAAAACAGTATGAGCTTTGGTTTCGATAACATTCCATCGGCATTAATTAAATTATGTACTGCTGAATTAGTGGAGCCTCTAAAATTATTAATTAATCAATCGTTTAGCGAAGGAGTATTTCCGGAAAAACTAAAGGCCACTAAAATAAAACCTATCTTAAAACCAGGCGGTAATAAAAATGACCCGAACCACTATAGGCCTATTGCGCTTTTGCCAAGTGTTTCTAAAATAATTGAAAAAGCAATGACAAAGCGCATATATAATTTCTTTGAAAAATATGATATTTTTGATAAAAACCAATTTGGATTTAGGAAACGACAATCTACGACACTTGCAATCTATAATTATGTTCAGGAAATACTCTTATCTTTGAACTCCAAAAAATATGCCGTAGGGCTACTCCTAGATATGTCCAAAGCCTACGACCGAGTTTCACACTCTGTATTACTTTCCAAACTCTACGGTATGGGCATTCGAGGAAACGCGCATAAATGGTTAAAATCTTATTTACAAAACCGTACGCAGTGTGTGCAGATTGATTGGCTGTATAAAAATTCGGGAGAAATAAAGGCCGTAACGTCTCAAATACGGAAAACTACCTGCTCAATTCCGCAGGGAAGCGTAATCGGATGTGTCCTATTTCTGGCTTACATCAATGACCTGCCCAAAATTATAAATGCAAATAGTGTCATGTTCGCCGACGACGTCTCCGTACTGCTAAATTGCGCAAGCAGCGAGGAATGCAATGAACGCCTACCGGAAATAGCCCAAAACATAACAGAGTGGCTTGAAGAACACAACTTGGAAATTAACCTTCAAAAAACAAAAATTATTCAATTAAAACCTATTCAAAAAAAGCCGTTGCATATATCATTACAAATAAATAACAAATTAATAGAGGAAGTTAATGAATTCAAACTATTAGGTATAAAAATTGATACAAGTTTAAATTGGAAATCACATATCCAACACATAAAATCTAAATTATCAAGCTTTATATACGCTTTATGTGTATTAAAATCCAACACAAACATGCATACTGCGTTATCTGCTTATTTTGCTTTTGCGCAAGCATGGCTACAGTACGGTGTGATTCTCTGGGGGGGCAGCGCCGAGGTCCACCAACTACTAGTCATGCAAAAGAAATGTATCCGAATACTTACCAACACGCAGGTACCAGACAGCTGCCGTCCGCACTTTGTTAAGCTACAAATCCTGACACTACCTTCAATTTACATTATGGAAGCGGCACTTTTTGTTAGGAAGCACTCGAATTTGTTTACCAAGCAAGTGTTCAAATCACAAAGACGAAACAATACAACTAAATTAGAATTACCAGCTACAAAACTAGAGATGTATAAGAAAGGCCCTTATTACCGATGCATACAAATAGTAAACAAATTGCCAGCGATACTAAGAGACGAACCGAAAGACACAGTATTTAAGAGGGAATTAAAAAAGTTGTTAATTAACAAATGTTATTATTCCATTGATGAATATATAGGGACATTGCCACGTCATCTCATTTGTTAGTGCAAATGCACTTGGATATGAGCTGACGTAGCACACAGCCCGGACGGGCAAGACGAGGGACGCAGGGAAAAGCTCCCCGCGCTATCGACACTCTCTCTTGTAGCTTTATACTAACAACTTGTGTCATTTACTGTGTGTTGATAATATACATATATAGAAAAATCCTTGTTTAACTGAGAACACCCCGGTGCCCCCAATAACTGGTGACCCCGACGAAAATATACGGGTAGTGATATCAGCGGAAATATACGAGTAATTATAATATTAATTTGGAGTCGATTATGGCACAAAATGGGGCGCCGCCGGTTTTTGTGAAAGTGGCGCAACAAGGACAGTCACAACAAGGACAAGCAGTACAAGGTCAGTCACAACAAACACCGCAAGCAGTACAAGGTCAAGCACAACAAGCACCGCAAGTACCACAAGAAGTGCCACAGGCACAACAAGTGGAAGTTATGGCTTTGTCAGTATCCAGCCGCATACCGGATTTCTGGACGGATCAGCCAAGGGTGTGGTTCATCAGGGCGGAGGCCGTATTAACACCGCAGCGAGTCGGGGATGAACAAAAATTTGATATGGTGGTCTCCAAACTGCCCAAAGAAGTGATACTGAGGTTGACAGATTTTTTGACCAACCCGCCAGCAGCACAAAAATATGAGACCTTGAAAAATAAATTGCTCAACATGCTCGAGGATTCAAAAAATAGACAGATCGAGAAACTGCTAGGAGAGTTGGACTTGGGAGACCAAAAGCCCTCCCAATTGCTCCAGCAGATGAGGAACATGGCGAAAGATAATTTTCCCGAAGATACGCTGAGAATCATGTGGCAGAACCGGTTGCCAACAACAGTGCGAGCAGTACTAAGTGCTTCCAGGGAGGTGAATCTGGAAACCCTCGCCAGTATAGCAGACGACGTGGCTGAAGCTACTAGGAGCCGTCATGTGGCGGAAGTGGTGGCACATCGCACCACTTCGGCAGGAGAGCCGGACTCAAGGCCACGCGATACCTCCGCACTGATACTGGCGGAGATAGCCAAACTCAGCGTCAGAATGGGCGAAATGGAACGCGGAAGAACTTTACAGCGAAGTTACGGCAGGGCACGTAACTCCAGGTCCGCATCCAGAGGGCGCAGCAACTCACGCGGTCGTCAGCAAGCAAGGAAACCCGATTGGCTTTGTTTTTACCACTATCGGTATCGCGAGAAGGCTGCGAAGTGTATCCAGCCGTGCGCCTGGGAGAAGTCGGGAAACCAATAAACATAGTACAGGAGCCGCCGGAAATCTGTACTATGTCTCAAGGTCGCCGGTTACGAGTGATGGATTATAATAGTGGTTTAAACTTTTTAGTGGATACGGGAGCAGACATTTCGGTAATTCCCGCAGTTAAAAAAAATCGCGCCGTGTGTTCGAGTTACAAACTTTTCGCCGCGAATGGTACCCAAATACAGACTTATGGTGTAAGGTCAATGGTGTTGGACTTGAAACTTCGTCGACCGTACCGTTGGGACTTCGTGTTAGCGGACGTGAATCAACCGATATTAGGCGCGGATTTCTTAAGTGCTCACAGACTATTAGTGAACCTTAATGAACGAAAATTAGTCGACCAAGTAACGGATCTGGGAGTATCAGCAGTTATGGTGAGTAGTAATCAACCTTCCATTTATACTGTCAATGAGAACCATCCGTACTATAATTTATTATCCGAATTTCCGAACATCACGAAACCTGCATCATTTAAGGAAATCCCGGAACACAATGTCGTTCACCATATTGAAACAACAGGTCCTCCGGTCTACGCTCGTGCAAGGCCGTTGCCGCCTGACAGATTAAAAAAGGTTAAAGACGAATTTAAACTAATGCAGGAATTAGGAATATGCAGACCATCCAAAAGTGCGTGGGCGAGTCCCTTACATGTCGTGACGAAAAAGAATGGCGATATCCGACCTTGTGGGGACTATCGCATGCTTAATGCAGTCACTAAACCCGATCGGTATCCGATACCGAGGCTGCATGACTTTACGTACAATTTAGCTAATAAAACGATATTTTCAAAGTTAGACATAAATAGGGCATACCATTGCATTAGCGTAGCCAAAGAGGACATTGAGAAAACAGCAATAATTACACCATTTGGTTTATTTGATTTTTTGAAAATGGGATTTGGGATGCGGAACAGTGCGCAGACATTCCAGCGTTTCATGAACAACACGGTTTTAGAAGGCCTGGACTTCCTTTTTTGTTACCTGGACGATATCCTTATCGCGAGCGACACAGAGTCGCAGCATAGGGAGCATCTAAGGTCGGTATTTGAAAGGTTCGAGAAATTCGGAATTACGATTAATTTAGCGAAGTGTAGCTTAGGGCAAACGAGACTCAGTTTTCTAGGTCACGAAGTCTCTAAAGAAGGCATTAGACCGTTAGACGAAAAAGTCAAGGCCATAGTAGATTTTCCGAAGCCACGAACAGTAGAACAATTGCGCAGATTCTTAGGGATGATTAATTTTTACCGACCGCATATACCTAACGCCGCTAGTATTCAGTCAGAACTAGATAAATACTTAGGTAACACAAAAAAGCACGACAAGACACCGGTAGCATGGACCGTCAAAGCTGAAGAAAGTTTTGAGCAGTGTAAGGCCAGCCTTCAAAAAGCCGCGACTCTGTCGCATCCGCGGGCGGATACGGTTTTGGCCTTGATGACTGACGCGTCTGATACCTGTGCCGGTAGTGTCTTACAACAACGGATTAATAATAATTGGCAACCTTTAGGATTTTATTCAAAAAAGTTTACTAAAACGCAGCAACAGTATAGCACGTACGACCGTGAACTTTTATCTATCTATATGGCAGTAGTGCATTTTCGCAAAACTTTTGAAGGTCGACCGCTGACAATATATACGGACCATAAAGCTTTGTGTTTTGCGTTTCAGAAATTAGGAAACAATGATAAGGAGTTACCTAGACGTACGCGTCAGTTACTCTTTATCAGCGAGTTTACGACAGATATTAAGCATATAAACGGTCAGGAAAACGTAGTTGCTGACACGTTATCTCGAATTGAAACAATAAGTTGTCCCACAATAATTGATTACGAGCAGCTCGCGAACGAGCAGGCTACTGACGATTACATACTGCGCGCAACGCAAAATATTGGGGGTCGCGCGGCAGAGAGCAAAACCGTTTTTAAATCAATTTTAATACCATCTTGTAATAAATTTATTTTTTGCGAAATGTCTACACCGGAAGCGAGACCTTATTTACCGGAAAGTTTTCGACGACAAGCCTTTGATAGTGTACATAACTTAAGTCACCCTGGAATTCGCTCTACCAGGAAATTAGTTAAGAAAAGATTTTTCTGGCCGAAGTTAGAGAAAGATGTAGGGGCGTGGGCGAAGGCTTGTATACATTGTCAGCGATCGAAAATCAACAGACATACGGTATCGAAAATAGGTTCGTTCGAGGATGCAGAAAGGTTCCATCACATCCATGTAGATTTAGTGGGCGCGCTGCCTACGTCTCCACAGGGATATAAATACCTCGTAACAATTATCGACAGAGGATCAAGATGGCCAGAAGCTTTTCCGATAACCGACATAACCGCGGAAGTTGTAGCGAAAACCATTTTCGAAGGATGGATAGTACGTTATGGTTGTCCACTGAGATTGACTACGGATCAGGGTAGGCAATTTGAAAGTAGCTTATTCAAAGAGCTTATGAAATTGTTAGGTGTAAACAAACTTAGAACTACAGCTTACAACCCGAAAGCGAACGGCAGAATAGAGAGATTTCACCGATCGTTGAAAGCCGCGCTGATGGCGCGTATGCAAAATAATAGTTCATGGATAGACGAACTACCAATGGTAATGTTAGGGTTACGGGCGGCAGGTAGATCCGACAACGGAGTGAGCCCGGCGGAGACGACATTCGGACAGGCACTACGGTTACCAGGAGACTTCTTCAATAGTCCAAGTAAACCGGAACCCGCCGAGACAATATCAGACTATGTTAAAAACATTCGTGAAACTATAGGTAAATTAAAACCCGTCTCTACTAGTTCTCGTAATAATCAAACTTTATTTATACATCCTGATCTACATTCGTGCGAGTACGTATTTATAAGAAATGATACGGTACGCAAATCACTCCAACCACCTTATGATGGACCATTTAAGGTATTGGAAAGTGGACCTAAAGTATATTTAGTTGAAATAGGAAATAGACAGGTAAGAGTTTCAATAGATAGACTGAAACCAGCTTATGTGTTGAATACGAGTGACGATGGTACAAGTACAAGCGTCACGCCGGCGGACAACACGAAGCAGCAGACAGACAGTACAGGTAACGCAGACCCGGTACCTGCAGTACCACAACAACAACTACAACAACGTGTTACTAGAAGTGGGCGCGTTGTTAAGAAACCCGTAACTTTTAGGGATACATTTAATTACTAAGGTAAGTTAATAGTTAGCGTAGGTAGATTTCTTAGATATAAAGGTAACTGGTTCTCATAGACTTAAATGGAATGTTAATTATTACCGTGGAGTAGAATTTATATTGTTTAATTTAAGTTGTTTTATGTTTATGTTTATGAGCGATAGCGTATTTGCAACAGCGTTTAACTTGTACCACGCGTAAAACTTACCTTGCAATATGAACAGGTGGTGATAACGCTTACTTCAACAATAGGTACGAGCGATGTTTTATATTGTTGAATTGAATGAAATATTATTAAGTTGACATAGTTAAATAGCATAACGAATCATTATTGAACTGGACCGAAGTTCAGAAAATAATGAGACGTAGCAATAAGTTACTTATTTAAGAAATTTTTGGTTCATATAATTATTACTTTATTACCTACTAAAGAAGCAAGTAGACATAGCTACTTTTTGAAATTTTAATTGTTTTTACTCTGTCAAAATTATAATCTGCATAATGGGCTGGGGACAGAGCAAAGACGAAGAAAAAGAATCCCATAACACTATTGCTATTGCCCAAGTGAAGAACCTTTCAGGGCAAGTTGAATCAAAACTTAATTATGTTGGAATAGCACTCATTGTGATATGTGCTATATTGAGCATTTTGTTGTTGTACGTCATCCGACGTAAATGTAAGGATTATACGCAGTCCTGGGTGCGGCGAGCAATGGACAAGGCCTCCCCACCGCTCGCCACAGTCAGAGTCCAGCGAGAACACCTGCAACCGCAGGCAGTTCCGGTGAACACCCAACAGGTCGTTTATTAGTTTGTAAGAGTGTTAATAATTAAGACATGTTTAACAGCATAAATAAATTTATTCAGTTTTGCATACATAATGTTTGTACTTAAATAATAAGACAGGTAGATAGGTATGTACATTCTCACTCTGATTCTATTTCGCTTACAACATGTTAAGTGTAAAAGTGTTTATCATTTCTATGAAGCCGTGTTGCAACTGTTGTTCGTAACATTATACATCCGTGAGAACGTAATCATCAAGTTACTAGTAGACAAAACAATTGTTATAATCAAAATGAAATGCATTCTTAGTATTGTTACAGTTCTTAGTTTAGTTTAACTTAAGATATATTTTTTTTAAAGGGATGCGAATACATTTTTTTTCTGTTTGGGGAGGGATGATATAGGGACATTGCCACGTCATCTCATTTGTTAGTGCAAATGCACTTGGATATGAGCTGACGTAGCACACAGCCCGGACGGGCAAGACGAGGGACGCAGGGAAAAGCTCCCCGCGCTATCGACACTCTCTCTTGTAGCTTTATACTAACAACTTGTGTCATTTACTGTGTGTTGATAATATACATATATAGAAAAATCCTTGTTTAACTGAGAACACCCCGGTGCCCCCAATAAATATTTAAATGATCAACTCTTGCCAAAGTAAAATTATAATAAATTCATTTATTTTATTTTATGTCAATAGGTTAAATAATTAATATTATCTATTTATTTAATAGATTAAATTGCAAATATGTATATTAAAATTTAAAATGTAAAATTATAATTTATGTTACAATAATTATTATGAAATGATGTGAAAAATATTTAATGAAATTCCAATATTAATTATGTAATGTTACCAATTGTATTTAAACCTCTTCCGCTGTACCTAATTAAGCACCTGCTAACACCCACTACTAACTGCATTGCTGTGCCCTAACAGGGTTCATGTTATGGACTTAACCTTTTAATGTCACATCTTATGTACTACATGATAATGCAATAAAGAATTATGAATTATGAATTATGAATTGACAAGGCCTTTGTATGTGTTAATGTTTTTAGGCTTGTCTTACAATTTTTGGCTCAGGCTTAATGCCTACTCGTCTACGTCCATAATGCAATCTTTCCAAATATAATGTTCAATTTTTCTTAATCTAAGTTTAAGGTTCAGGGGATTTTCAGTATAACATATTCTGGTTACATGTTTATCTTATAATTAACTTATTCTACTTTACTGTTTTTATCTTTATTTTTTTTTTGCTTTTTCTTTTTTTACCTCCTTTTTTTTTTTTTTTTTTAATCTTGTCTTCGTATCTGTCATGGTTTCGGAATATCTCTTTTATGATATATTAGTATCTCTAGTGTAATTATCTTAAGTTGTAGTACTCAATTTTAACAGCTTTCTTAATGTTCTATATGATTATCATCTATATATCTCACATATATTGATATCATATAATATTGTTTTGTCTATTTGTTCCTGTTAACTACTTGTTTTACTATTTTTATGCAATATTTCAGTACTGTGCTTCTATCTACATTATTTATTAAACTCTATATATTTTCTGCAACCATTTTAGTATCTAGGTTTTGTTCTATATTATACCTATCTTGTTCAAAAATTGGGCACTCGAAAAGGATATGCGGTACCGTTTCATCCTTTTCGGGGTCGCACTGGCATGATGGGTTCTCCTTACACTTAAATCGATTCAGGTATGCGGAGAACCCATCGTGTCCCGTCATAAGTTGTGTGGTGTACTGACACAACTTAATTTTTCGCACGACGCTATACGCTGATGCCGCGCAAGGGAAAAACAGTTTAGTCACCGCGGCTGTATCGCTGGCTTTGTACCTCGTGTCCCATTCCTCAATCGTATTCAAACGAATTCTACGTTTGACGAATGAGACAGGACACAAATCATAGTCTGGCCTCTTCCTCGACTTAAGGGCGGCATCTTTTGCGAGTTCATCAGCTCTCTCATTCCCTTCCAGTCCCGCATGAGCTTTTATCCAAAATAAGGAAACACACTTATTCTGGAGTATACAGCGACGAATAGTGTTTCTTGTTTTTACTGCGAGGGGATGGGGGGAACTCGAGACAACCGTCTGAAGAGCCGCCATGGAGTCGCTGAAGATACCGATCGTCGTCTGTCCTCCCTTTAAAGCTTCGTCCGCGGCTTGGCACAGAGCGAAAAGTTCTGCCTGGTAAACGGTGCAGTAAGACGGTAAAGTAAGTTTGAGGGCTCTAGTTTCGGCCACGTTATTCCAAAATGATAACGCTGCGCCGACTTTGCCCTCAATCTTACTGCCGCCTGTGAAGATTCGCATATCAAATTGGTCGCGTAAGTTTGCGTACTCCTCTTCGTCCACCAGATTCTTAAAAGTGAGTTGTATCTGCTTTGCGGGATGCGGGGCCTCATTTGCCGGCGTCATGCTCTCAATCTCTCTGTCCCCGAGCACTGGGTGAGGTAATCCCTTCTTTGCCTCGTACAGCGACGCTACTTCCCGAATTCGAAGGTCCAGAGGGAGCATGCCAGCCAGTAAAAGCGCCGAGTTTAGGGAGACTGTTCGGTAGGCCTTACTTATTTTTTGGGCAAAGCCGCGTTGCACTACATTGAGTTGTTTGCGAACTCCCAGTTTGTTTGCTGCCGGCGCCCATGCGCTTGCAGCGTACAATATCATAGGTTCGACTGCTGCTGTATAAATAACCCCAATTACTTCTGGGTTAAGACCCCAACTGACCTTTGCTGTTCTGGCTAGATGTTTGTACATACCCAATGTTTTTTTTTTTTTTTTTACAAGCATCGGTTATGTGTTTGTTAAAAGTAAGTTTGCTGTCTATTGTAAGGCCCAGTATTTTGATGTCCTCAGACATGCCAATGTCAATCCCGCCCATGCTCAGGCGTGGTACATCGTATTTAAGTTTCCTCGTTATTAGCATCGCGTTTGTTTTATGAGGTGCAAACTTCAATTTGTTTTTGATGCCCCACGCCCTGACCTGGTCGAGGATAGCATTGGCCGTAGTCTCTATTCCCAACGCAGTCTCCCCGTCGAACACTAACACCACGTCGTCGGCAAAAGCCTGACAGTAAATCCGCTGGTTAGTGAGCATTTCTAAAAGTGGGTTCAAGAGTAGGTTCCATAATATGGGCCCTCCGATGGAACCCTGGACGCAGCCCTTAGATGTTGTTCTACTCACCTCTTCTCCAGCGTATCTTACATTGACCGTCCTGTCCCTAAGATAGCTATCGATCACTCGTCTCAAATTCACTGGGCATTCTTCCTCAGCCAGTCGGACCTTGATAGCAGGCCACCATGCACTGTCGAAGGCGCCCTCTATGTCCAATGATACTAACGTGACTATTTTCTTTTAGTTTCGTCTAGTTTTCTTCGTATTTGTCCCATTAGCGCGTAGAGGGCGTCCTCGGTGCTTTTCTGTGGCATAAAACCATACTGGCGAGGGTTAATCTTTGGTAATAAGTGATATTTGAGACGACTAACCAGCATTTTCTCGTCTATCTTGCCCAAGACAGGCAAAAGACCAATCGGTCGGTATGACTTGGGCAAGCTATACGTGTCGGTTAGGTTAGGTTAGGTTAGGTTAGGTTAGGTTCCCCCCCGAGGGTCCCCTTCGACGTGCTGTCACCTTGCCGTGGTGAAGGGGCTTGAGTGCCTCAATGACCCTCAGGGCTATGCCGGACAGGGCCTCCCAAACCGGACAGGCCTGAGGAGAGGGGCCAGACAAAGAACAGCACCCCGACGTGTGGCTCCGCGTGTCCCTCTGAAACCAGCAGAGGGCACAGTGTGAGACGCCAGGCCCCTCGGGACGGAGATGGAGCTCGGCCCCACGGATGATGGTGGCTTCGGGCACAGGCGCGACGTTGTGGCTACGGCCACCGGCGGGCAACCCGTAATCTGTACTGAGCAGACCGGGGACCTTCCTCACTGAGAGGGGGTCACGTGGAGTTAACCACTATAAAAAATCCCCAATCCTAAGGTGTGACTGGCGTGCCGATGGGATGCATGGCTGGGGGGAGCCCAGTCCCCAACGTCAGAGAGGGGGGGCATACCTCCTTAAAACAATAGCAAATATGAGTGGCCTACAAAGTATAAAACTACCCCAGGAGGTTCCAATCCTCCGTGTCACCACAGAACGGGCAAGTGCCCGCGCTGTGGAGACACGCCGCCCTTCGTATTCTGGGGGGGCACACCACTCTAGGATGTACACAAACGACTCTGGCAAACGTTCAACTGATACCGATGCTCACGAATTGGATTTGTTGCTTAGGCTACGTGGAGGAGGAGACAAGGAGGAGGCTGCGATCGACCTCTCACCAAAACCTGCACACGGAGGAGGTGACATGGTCAGCGAGGAGGCAGCGGGTACCCTGTCCTCGCCCGGCCTTGCCCTGCCATCTCCTAAGCCCGTACCGGCGTAGTACCGCCCAATGCGGGACGCGCTTGGGCGCTATATACGCTACCCCGCGCCCGATACCGCAACGAGGGAGGAGGATGCACCTGTGCTCTCAGGGCGCAGGCAGTTCGTGCGTCCTGCCACTCCAAACCGGACGAGGGTTTTTACCGGGAGGAGTGCTGGCACACGCGGAGTGGAGGCGACCCAGTCTCCTGAGAGAGAGGAGTTCTTCTCCCCCTCAAGGTTGGACGGTCGCGACCTGTTGGGCGAGGTAGAGGCCAACACCGGCGACTCGGAGGGTTCGGCGGAGAGGTGTCCTCCAAAGGCGCAAGCGGAGTCCTCGACCTCAGGCATGGGCCGGAAGTTCTGGCGCTCGAGGCCCGACAAGCGACCCGCGAATGAGTCGGCACTGTCTTCCGGCTCAGAGAGCGAAGTGGAAGCCGTGCGACCCCTGATAGGCGCTGCCAAGAGAGGCAGAAGGGTCAAAGGAGGTGGGCGTAAAACCGGCCCGGGAGAGAGGACCGATCCACTTCTCAAAACGCCCATTGTTCTGGTCGAGCGCATCCAGCTCACATCGCGCTCACCTAGCGGTGAAAATCCCACCCAGCGCAGCCAACCAAAAGCGCAGGAGTCGCAGGAGACGGAAGTGACCGATGGGCCCGTCATCCGGAGCCATAGTCCATCCAATGCGGGCGCCGAGTCGGACTCAGCGTGGAGCGGTGGCTCCCTGGAAGAGGGCAACCCTCGGCCAACTACCATGGCGCACGACATGGGCCTTGCCCTGGCAAAGCGGGAGCTGAACCGCCTCAGGCGGGAGGAGCTCCAGCGTAAGGGGGAGGAGGAGGTGGCAAGCCTCACGCGGGCGCTTGCGTCTGGCAATTCGCCAGGGAGCGGCGGGACGGCTTTGGGCCCACCCGGCGCAGAGGAGGCGGACAATACTGCGGCGTCACTCCAGGAGAAAGTGAGGAACAGCCTTAAGACGGTGGAAATGGTGGCCTCGAGGTCCGCCAACTTAAAGGGGTCATTCGTGCGTGCCCTGAAGGTAGCTGTCGCCTCAATCGGAGAAGCGTTTGAGGACCTGAAGGAGCGCACGTCCTCTGAAGAGACGCGACGGCTCCAGAGGCAAAACATAAACCTGAGGGCGGAGGTCAGGGATCTGCGCTCCGAAGTGGAGGAGCTAAGAGCGGAGCTTCGGGCCCACTTTACGAAGCAGGCTCCGGCCTCGTCTCCACCCAAAAAGGCACCACAGCCCGTCATTGCCCCAGGACGTCCCGATGTGGACGAGCTAGTCGGGGCGATCACGGCTAGGGTTGGGCGGTACCTTGAGGATAGACTTGGAGCCCTCGAGCGCGATGGCAGACTTCTGCCAGCCAAAACGGTGCAGCCCCCACCAGCTGCAGACCGGGGACGACAGGCCGTGCAAACGGCCATACCGGGGAAAACGGCAGGGCCCGCGCCTACCCGAGGTCCCCCAAACTACACGGTCGAGCCCCAAAAGAACGGGAAAAAGAAGAAAAAAGGAAAGGGCAAAATGGGTGCGCCAAAACCACCAGAGAGGGCCGCTGCCACGGCGAGCCCTCTTCCCTCCACAACTGCACCCCCCCGACCAGGGGCCGCTACGTCCACTGATGAGGGTTGGAACGTGGTGGTCGGTGGCAAAAAGAAGAGGAAGAAGGCAGCAGTGGACAAGGCAAGGGCGCCTCAGCCAATACCGCAGCGGGTGAAGCCCACAGCCCGAAAACTTCGGCCTCCCCGCTCAGCAGCTGTAGTGCTGACCTTACAGCCGGAGGCCATCGAAAAAGGCGTCAATTACGCTCAGGTGCTCTCCAGGGCAAAGGAGACCGTAAACCTGGAGAAGCTCGGCATCACCGCCCTGAAAATTAAGCGGGCAGCCACCGGCGGCAGGGTGCTGGAAATCCCAGGTGCAGCCAGTGGCGAGAAGGCGGACTCGCTGGCCGAAGCGCTAGCCGAGAAGTTGGGGAGTGACGCTGTCCGAGTCTCCAGGCCGGTGAAGTGTGCGGAGCTGCGACTCACAGAACTCGACGACTCAGTGTGTCCTAGCGAGGTTGTCGCTTCGGTCGCGAAGGTTGGTGGCTGTGCAGAGGGCCAGATCAAGGCTGGAGAGGTCAGACAGGATGCCTCCGGCCTCGGCACGATCTGGCTCCGCTGCCCAGTCATAGCAGCCAAGAAGGTGGTGGAAGCCGACCGCGGGCGACTTCAGGTAGGGTGGGTCCGGGCCGCAGTAAAGCTGCTAGATCAGCGTCCCATGCGGTGCTATAAATGCCTCGAAAAGGGGCACGTGAGGGCAAATTGTCCCAACGACGCGGATCTCAGCGACGCCTGCTACCGCTGCGGCAAACCCGGCCACAGAGCGGCTGAGTGCTCGGAGGCGCCACACTGTGCCAAGTGCCATAAGGAGGAGAAAAAGGCCGACCATATGCTTGGCTCCAAGGCGTGCCTAGCCTCTGCCCCGAAAAAGACGAAGATCAGAGCTGAAGGCCGGGCCCTATCCCAGCCCGAGAAGTCCTCAGACATCCATATGGAGACACAGGAGGTGAACCCAGCACCCATCGAGTAGGGTAGATGGCCATACGGGTGCTTCAGACGAACATCAACCACTGCGCCAGGGCTCAGGATCTCTTGTTCCAATCCCTGGCGCAGTGGAGGATCGGCGTTGCCGTGGTGGCCGAGCCTTACTCCATCCCTCCCCGTAATGACTTCGTGGGTGACAAGGACGGATCGGTGGCACTGGTGGTGAGAGCGACGGCGGGTATTCCTCCGCCTACCGCTGTGACGAGAGGGAAGGGGTATGTGGCGGCGCTATGCGGAGAAATATGGTTCATCGCAACCTATTTCTCCCCAAACCGCTGCCTGACCGACTTCGAGCAGTTCCTGGGCGAGGTAGGGGTGCTAGTCGGGCAGCTTCTTCCGCGCCCCGTGATCGTTGCAGGAGACCTTAATGCGAAGTCCACAGCCTGGGGTTCTCCTGCGACAGATGCGAAGGGAGCCACCCTCGAGGAATGGGCTGTTGCGGCGGGTCTGGCCGTACTGAATGAGGGAACGGCACACACGTGCGTGCGACAACAGGGTGGTTCCATCGTGGACATCACGTTCGCGAGCGCCGCCCTGGCGCGCCGCGTCTAGGGTTGGGAGGTCATGGTGGGGGTGGAGACGCTGTCTGACCACCGGTACATACGGTTCGACGTCACCACCCTCACGGCGGCCTCTTACAGCCCAAGCCGGACGGGCCCGGACGGGGGTGGCCCAAGATGGGCTGTCACCAAACTCGACCGGGAACTGCTCAAAGAGGCGGCGATCATGGAGGCCTGGCTGCCCATACAGGCGGGAGCGACGGTCGTAGAGGCGGAAGCACCCTGGTTCCGAGGGGCCATGACGCGCGTGTGAGACGCGGCAATGCCCCGGGCCAAGCCCCTGCCGCCGAAACCGAGCGTGTACTGGTGGTCCGCCGAGCTCGCGCAGCTGCGTGAGGGTTGCATAGCCGCGCGACGCCAGTACATGCGCCAGAGGCGAAGAAGGAGGCCCAACGAGGACGAGATCCGCCGCTCCTACGAGGCGTACAAAGACTCCAGGGCAGGTTTTGCGATGGCCATAGGGAAGGCAATTGAGGCGAGTCGTGCCGAATTTCTGGAGACCCTCAATGCCGACCCGTGGGGCAGGCCATACAAACTTGTCCGGAGTAAGTTACGCGCATGGGCGCCACCGCTGACCCAATCGCTCGAGCCGGACCTCGTGGAACGTGTAGTTGCAACGCTCTTCCCCGAGCGGGGCCCGCACACACCACCTGCCATGGCGCCTTCAAGGGCGGAAGCTGTCGAGGAGGCGGAGGTCCCGCCTGTTACTCCCGGTGAGCTCTGCGCTGCGGTTCACCGGCTCAGGGCCAAGAACACGGCCCCCGGGCCCGACGGCATACCGGGTCGTGCTTGGGTCCTGGCCATGGACGCTCTGGGGCCAAGGCTGCTGCGGCTGATGACTGCATGCCTGGAGCAGGGCTGCTTCCCCAACGAATGGAGGACTGGGAAACTGGTCCTCCTTCGCAAAGACGGGCGACCCGCGGACTCGCCAGCCGGATACCGGCCTATAGTCCTGCTCGATGAGCTGGGCAAGCTCTTTGAGCGGATAATTGCCGCTCGCCTCATCGAGCACATGGAGCGCACAGGGCCGAATCTGGCTGATCAGCAGTTCGGCTTTCGGGGAGGCCGGTCGACGGTGGATGCGGTGCTTCGGGTGAAGGAAATAGCGGAAGAGGCTGTTTCCCAGGGAGAGGTCGTCTTGGCGGTGTCGCTAGACATCTCCAACGCCTTCAACACCTTGCCCTGGGAAGTCATCAATGAGACTCTGCGCTTTCTCGGCGTACCTGTCCACCTGGCGCGCATCGTAGCCGCCTATCTGGAGGGAAGGGCGATAGTCTGGCCAGGGCGACGGGACTGGGGCCAGAGGCAGATGTCGTGCGGAGTTCCACAGGGGTCGGTGCTAGGACCACTCCTGTGGAACATAGGTTACGACTGGGTCCTACGGGGGGAAAACTTGCGTGGAGTCGGGGTCACGTGTTACGCCGACGACACGCTCGTGACGGCCAGAGGACCCAACTACCGAGACGCAGCCATTCTGGCGACGGCGGGAGTCGCCCACTGCGTGGCCCGCATACGCCGTTTAGGGCTAGAGGTGGCACTCGCAAAGTGCGAGGCCATCTGCTTCTACGGCCCGCGGAAAGCGCCTCCAGCTGGCGCCCAAATCATTGTGGGAGGAGTCCCAATTGCTGTCAAGCCAACACTTCGGTACCTCGGTGTCGTGCTCGACAGCAAATGGAACTTCAAGGCACATTTCGAGCGCCTCGCACCGAAACTACTGCGCACTGCGGCGGCCTTTGGGCGCATACTGCCCAACCTGGGAGGGCCCAACACCATCTGCCGCCGCCTTTACACTGGCGTGGTGCGCTCGATGGCGCTCTACGGTGCCCCAGTATGGGCGGACGCCCTCAGCAACCACAACATCGCTCAATTGCGGCGACCGCAAAGAGCAATGGCGCTGAGGGTAATCCGAGGGTACCGCACTGTGGGCGCGGAGGCCGCATGTGCGCTGGCTGGGTGCCTGCCCTGGGACCTGGACGCGAGGGCCCACGCGGCACTGTTCCACTGGCGTGCGGAGGCACGAGCCCGGAACGACCCACCGACGCCACCGGAGGTGGAAAAGCGGCGCGAAGAGCTCCAGGGCGAGGCAATACAGATGTGGGTGCACCGGCTGGAACGGCCGAGGGCCGGCTCCCGCACCATAGAGGCAGTTCGCCCAGTCCTCCACGACTGGGTTGAAAGGCGCTCCGGGGTTCTCTCCTTCCGACTGACGCAGGTGCTGTCGGGGCATGGCTGCTTCGGCAGCTACCTGCACAAGGTCGCCCAGAGAGAACCGACACCGGAGTGCCACGCGTGTGGAGCTGGCGTAGACTCGGCCCAGCACACGCTGGCCGAGTGTCCGGCATGGGAGGCGGAGCGGCGGGAGCTGATGGCCCAGGTGGGGCCAGACCTCTCGCTGCCGGCGGTTGTGCGGGCCATGGTGGCCTGCGAGGAAGGGTGGGAGGCTCTGCGCTCGTTTAGCTCGCCCAACACGCTGGCTCTCGAGGCGATGAGCGCGACCTAAGTGCCTGGAAAGCGCTCCCACGGAGAAGATTGGTTGGGTACCGACCAGGCGACGGATCCCGATCTGGGATGGCCGCTGCGGGGCCGCGGACGTATTGCGCGAGCTTCCCCGGGACCCCGCACACAAAGCGGCGAGAGGACACCATGGGGTTTAGTGGGTAGGGGGGCCTCGAGTCCCACATAACCGACCGGGTTGCACACCACCTCAAACCCGGCGGTATGCGTAAACGCATTCCCCATGTAAAAAAAAAAAAAAAAAAAAAAAAAAAAAAAAAAAAAAAAAAAAAAAAAAAAAAAAAAAAAAAAAAAAAAAAAAAAAAGGTTCCTCCCCGTGGGTGTCCACCTTGTCGTGGGGGGGGGGCTCAGTACCTGCGGTTGGGCGCCGCGGGGAAGCCAAGAGACACCAGGGAGGGGGCCTACGGGCCAAGACGGGAGAGGAGGAGACCGAGAGGGAGGACCGGCGGGGCATTACTCGGGTGGGCGCCTCGGCGTTTGTGCTCACCACAATCAATGAGGGATTGTGGTGTAGTATACACCTCCGTCGGTGGAGGAGACCGAGAGGGAGGGCTGGCGGGACATTACTCGGGTGGGCACCTCGGTGCTTGTGCAACTGCACTCCCGTCGGCGTTTGGTGAGGGAACCCACGGGGTAGGGGCTTTTGTCCTCCCGTGGTGGGGCGAGGGTGTCATGGGGTAGGGGCGTTTGTCCTACCGTGGCAGGGTTAGGGGGTAGGGGCATTTGTCCTCCCGTAGCGGGTCGAGGGGGTAGGGGCTTTTGTCCTCCCTTCGTATCGAGAGGGTGCCATGGGGTAGGGGCGTTTGTCCTCCCGTGGCAGGGTTAGGGGGTAGGGGCATTTGTCCTCCCGTAGCGGGTCGAGGGGGTAGGGGCTTTTGTCCTCCCTTCGTATGGAGAGGGTGCCATGGGGTAGGGGCGTTTGTCCTCCCGTGGCAGGGTTACGGGGGTAGGGGCATTTGTCCTCCCGTAGCGGGTCGAGGGGGTAGGGGCTTTTGTCCTCCCTTCGTATGGAGAGGGGGCCATGGGGTAGGGGCGTTTGTCCTCCCGTGGCCAGGAGGCTGGGACCGAAGCACCGTGTGTCGGTGGCGGTCCTAGCCTCCAGAGGGCCCCTCAGCGTGGCTCTGCAGCAGCAGAGTCCACGTCTGATATGGGGCGGGTATAGTGGTGGCGTAGCTGGAGGGGACATGTTCCCTGAAGGCATCCCCACTACACGCAGGACCTGAGAGGGCGATCACGGGGTCGTTCGCCGCTCTCCCGGCGTGGAGGTCCTCGGTGAGGGTACGTCGGATGCGTGAGGTGTCGCCCTGCATGCGTCTGACGCGGTGGGGCTTTTTGGCCTTCCACCAGGGAGGGGACGGCTTCGGCTGTCAGCGGCAGGGGGTGTTCGCGGTGACATGTTCGCGATCCCGTGTCACCCCCACTATGCCGCGAGTGGGCATACCATGGAGTTTTAGTCGGTAGGCTACTGCTTCTCAGTAGAGTCCGACATACCCACGCTCTTCTCCGTAGAGCGGGGATCCAATGAGGATTTCTCCATGTAAAAAAAAAAAAAAGGTTAGGTTAGGTTAGGTTAGGTTAGGTTTAGGTTAGGTTCCCCCCCGACGTGCTGCCACCTTGTCGTGGTGGGGGGGCTTGCGTGCTCCTGTGATCCCCGAGGCTATACCGGACAGGGCTACCCATACCGGAAAGGCGAGGGGGGAGGGGCCAGACAAAGAGCGGCACAGGAGGAGTGCGCCCAGTTGCGCAGGGGGCTTCGGCCCAGGAGGGGCTCTCCACGCGTCCCTCTGAATAGCTGAGGGCGCTGGGGAAGAGCTGAGAGGAGGAGCCGTGGGACTTTTGTCCCCGGGAGGGTTCTCCGCGCGTCCCTCTGAACAGCAGAGGGCGCAGTGGACGAAACAAGGGAGGGCGGGCCTGGCGAGCACTAACCATGCCGCTGGGCTGGCGCTGGGGGGCTTATCCTGCCCGCGCCACCGCCGGACCCGTAACCCCGTTTCGAGTGTCGTGGTCACGTCTCGCGGCTTGGAACGGGAACGGGGGTCTTGCCTTCATTGGCCGGACCGCGAGGAGACAACCTCTATAAAAAATCCCCAATTCCCGACGTTGCGGTACATGGCGTCGGGAAACTCGACGGAGGGGGTCAACAGGACCGGGCTTTTGCGCGCGTAGCCTGGGCAGGGTTCGTCCGCCCTGACACTTAGAGTCTGCCCGAGTGGCCCCTCGTGTGCTGCGGATGTGAGCAGTCTCTGGACCGGCGAACCTTCCACCCGCCAGGCACTGCTCTTTGAACTGGGGTAGATTGCGTCCTCCCATTTCATGAGCAAATGGAGGGCGCGTATAATCTCCCTAGTTCGGGATCAGTGTCGGGGGAGTGGGGGAATCGTTGTCCTGGAGGTTGCACAGATCCTGGGCACAGCGAGGTTTCTACTTGGGTGGGCTTGTGTTTGGGCGGGGGGGGTCCTGCCCGGTCTGGGTGTGCCGGGGCCCGGGCCTGTTTTCACCCTCCGAGAGTGGCTGGAGGGTATTCCAGCCGCTAGTGGCCAACCCTGGGAGACCGCCCGCCCTCCCAGTGGTATTAGGGTTACCCAGGTACAGGGGGCACTGCCTGGGTGGACCGGTTATTTCCCCCACTCTCGTGGGAACAAAAAATTAGTAATTTTGAAAAGGATAACGGACATGGACATGAATTTGCTAAACGACTGGACTCTGTTGATACTGCGGTGGAAGCGGGCGCCCTGATGGCGCGCGCCGAAGCCAACAACCCTGGCGCGGAAGAATTAGAGGTGTGTTTAGGGGCTGAAGAGGAGATCTTCCGCCCTCGCACGTCCCTGGCGCGGTCGCCGACGAGAGGGGGTGGAGTCAATCAAGCCGAGGGCTTCTCGGGTCCACAAACTGACCTGAACTCCACCGCAACTCAGATCCCGGCGAAGGAAGCGGTCGGCATAACAGCACGCGATCGCCAAGGCCGCTTTGTGCGGTGCGGGACGGCGATGGGGGGGGGAGAGGCTCACGAGATGGGAGACGCGGGCACCTCCAAGGACCCAACCGCTCAACGACACCTTACGGTGTTGCTTGAGCGGGGATCAGTAGAGAGGTATCTGAAAGAGCAGAGCGAGGCGAAATCGAGGGCAGAGCCTGACACAAGCCTAGATACCGGCTCAGAGAAACGTCGTTTCTGGGCCGATTACGGATCCAAACGACTCTGCTTGGAGGGGACAGACTTCATGTCGGCGGAGAGTGAGGCAGAGGAAGCGACAGTGCAACCGGACACCTCAAAAAAATACTCTGGCTTGAAACGAGACAGACGCTGCTCTCCTACTACGGGGGAGCATGCAAGCCCAGCGGCGACCCAGAGAGCTCTCGACGAGGCCAAAAGAGAGGCTCTGCAACTGAAGGCGGAGTTGGCGATTGCCAACAGCACGGCTCTGGCGAGACATTTCCGACAGACCCATCTCTCCGAGTCGTCATCCGCCAGCGAGGATGCAGCCAAGTCTGTCGCTGACTTAAACAAGTCAGTAGCAGACCAAGTGGCTATCATAAAGGACGTAGCTTTAAAATCCGGCCACTTAAAGGGCACATTCGTGCGTGCGCTAAAAGAAGCGGCATCAGCCATAATGGCGGCAGTCGAGAGCCTGAGCGTGCGTACGACATCAGAGGAGACCCGGCAGTTGCAGGCAACTAACAGCCGCCTGCAAATTGAAATGGCCAGCCTCCGTGCAGAACTGGCCCAAATCAAGGAGGAAATGGAGCAGATCAAGCAGCAAAAAAGGTCTCCGACTTCGGCACCCGAGGACCTTCTACTGCAACACTCACCACAGGAGGGCATACCTGAACAGGCGGGGTCTAGAAAGACCGCACAGCGAAAACCGGGCTACCGGGAGCCGGCTGAGACTGGAGCTGTCTCCATAGACGCTGAGCTTATGCGCGCGGTATCGACACAAGTGGGAGCGATTATAAACGCTCGGCTGGAAGGACTAGAGGCAGAGGGCCGGCTCCTTCCAGCAAAGCCGATGCGGCCACCGCTGGTCACTGAGAAAAGGAAAGCAAAGCAACTGGCTGTTCCTACATCCGACGCTGTTCCCAACCGGCCGGAAAATCTCAGTCCCAGCCTAACGGGTAATCTTGGGAAAACTGGTGGCAATAAGAGAAGGGCTGCTCAAGGCGACACTGCCACACCACGGTCGATACCGGCTCCTACGTCCAACACCGAGACCTGGACTAAAGTGGTTTCCCGGAGTGGTAAGAGGAAGGCTGCCAAGGCTGCTGCAGCTAAAAAAAATACTTCACAGCCTCAGCAACAGCCGAAGCGTGTGAAAGATGCCCGCAAACTTCGTGACCCACGGTCAGCAGCCGTACTAACCATACAGCCGGGTGCCGAAGAGAGGGGGGTCACCTTTAAGAAGGTACTTGCAGAGGCCAGAGCCAAGGTCCACCTGAAGGACCTTGATATCACAGAAGGAGTGAGGTTCAGGCGGGCAGCCACTGGTGCCTGCATCCTCGAGGTTCCCGGAGTGGCAAGCGGTGATAAAGCCGACAAGCTGGCCACTGCTATCAGGGAGCAGCTCAGTGGAGACGATGTGCGGGTGGCTAGACCCACAAAGACGGCTGAGATGCGCATCTCAGGCCTGGACGAGTCGGTGTCAGCCGAAGAAGTGGTGAACGCAATCACCACGGTTGGCGGCTGTCACAAGGACGCGGTTAAGACCGGCGAAGTGCGAATGGGCTTTGGCAACCTCGGCACCATCTGGGTTCGCTGTCCGATCCCAACAGCAAAAAAGGTGGTGCAGAGCGGACGACTGCTCGTGGGTTGGGTGTCTGCCCAAGTTCAACTGTTAGAACAGAGGCCCCTACGCTGCTTTCGCTGCTTTGAAAGTGGACACATCCGGGCTCAGTGCCAGTCTGAGGTAGACCGGAGTGAACTTTGTTTTCAGTGCGGTGAGCCTGGTCACAAGGCAGCCCAATGCTCAGCGGCGGCACACTGCCAAGGGTGTGCTGCAGAGGGTAAAGCCGCGGCCCACAGGATGGGCAGTAAAGCGTGCGCCGCATCCAAAAACGCGAAGAAGACCAAGGCTGGTGATGGCCCCCGGGCCCCCTCACGGCCTGTCCAGTCGCCGCCTCATAAGGAGGCCACGACCAAGGAGGCTGGCGCAATGGTCATTGACTAATGGCAGCTGTCAAATTCCTTCAGGGGAACCTCAACCACTGCGCTAGGGCTCAGGACCTCCTGCTTCAGAGCATGGCGCAGTGGATGATTCATATTGCCGTGATGGCTGAGCCATACTCGGTTCCTCCCCGGGATGACTGGGTTGGGGACTTAGACGGCACGGTGGCCCTGGTGACGCGGAGTTCAGCCGGCTCTACCCCATTCGAGAGCATCACCTGGGGTCACGGCTTCGTCGCAGCAACATGCGGGGAACTGGCAGTGGTGGGCGTCTACTTTTCCCCAAACAAAAGCTTGGCGGACTTCGAACAGTTCCTTGCGCAGGTAGGAGCACTGGTCGGTCGACTGAACCCTACCCCAGTCGTAGTTGCGGGAGACTGGAATGCGAAGTCCGTTGAGTGGGGAAATCCGGTCACAGACGTGAAGGGCGACACCCTGTTTCGCTGGTCGATCGCCACAAATCTGGCAGTCGTAAACACGGGATTGGCAAACACGTGCGTGCGCCAACAGGGTGGCTCTATAGTGGACATCACCTTCGTTGGATCCACCCTGGTGAGCCGTGTTCAGGGTTGGGAAGTGATGGTGGGAGTGGAAACGTTATCGGATCACCGGTACATCCGATTCGAAGTTTCTGCTCCCCAATCATCCTCGCTCAATCCAAGCCGAAGTGGCCCGGCCGAGGGCGGCCCTAGGTGGGCCATTAAAAAGCTAGACCGTGAGGCACTGGAGCTGGCCGCGATGGTGCAGGCGTGGGCGCCCGTTACGGAGGCACCTGTAAATGTTGAGGACGAAGCTCTCTGGTTCCAGAAGGGTATGACAGAGATCTGCGATGCCGCAATGCCGCGGGTCAAGGCCCAACCTCCGAAGCGCTGTGTTTATTGGTGGTCCGTAGAGCTCACGCAGTTACGCGACGAATGCGTAGCTGCGAGACGCCAATACACACGGCAGAGACGGCGCGCGCATCGCGATCTAGCAGCGGAAACAGGGCTGTACACGCTGTACAAAAGCGCGAAGACGGCACTTTCATCTGCCATCGGTAGAGCCAAGGAGCGATCTCGCGAGGAGTTTCTGGAGACCCTTAACAGAGACCCGTGGGGGAGGCCGTACAAGCTAGTGAGGCAAAAGCTCCGGCCCTGGACCCCCCCACTAACGCAGAGCCTCCAACCCCAACTCCTGGACGCAGTAGTGGCAGCCCTGTTTCCACACAGAGCGCCTCCGGAACCACCAGCAATGGCACCATCAGGCGGAGACAGGCAGGAGGAGGTCGAGGTGCCACCGGTCACCGAGAGTGAGTTGGCCGCTGCGGTTGTGCGGCTCCGGACAAAAAACACTGCCCCCGGACCCGATGGCATACCTGGACGGGCATGGGTACTAGCCATGGACGCCCTAGAGTTGAGGCTGAGACGGTTGTTCAGTTCCTGTTTGGAACAATCCCGTTTTCCCAGCGCGTGGAAGACAGGCCGACTGGTGCTGCTTAAAAAGGAAGGGCGCCCGTCGGACTCACCGTCGGCCTACCGCCCGATCGTGTTGCTTGATGAGGTAGGCAAGCTCTTCGAGCGAATTATCGCGAACCGCCTGATCAAGCATCTCGACGGGGTAGGCCCAAACCTGGCTGACTGCCAGTACGGATTCCGCAGCGGGCGCTCCACAGTCCATGCGATCTCACGGGTGAAAGAGCTGGCGAACGAGGCCGTGGCCGGGGGCGATGCAGTCTTGGCGGTATCCCTTGACATCGCAAATGCCTTCAATACCCTCCCCTGGCGCTGCATAATTGAGGCGCTCTCTTTCCACCAAGTGCCCAAACACCTCTGTGGAATAATACAGGCCTATCTATCTGAGAGGTACGTTGCCTTTCCGGGGCGAGAGGAGTGGGGCCAGCGGCAGATGGTATGCGGTGTTCCACAGGGGTCAGTCCTTGGACCACTCTTGTGGAACATCGGATATGACTGGGTGCTGCGCGGAGTAAACCTGCGAGGAGTGGGAGTCACCTGCTACGCAGATGACACGCTGGTGACAGCTCGCGGCGCGTCCTTCGGGGACGCCTGCGTGTTAGCGACGGCAGGTGTCGCGCAAGTGGTGTGTCGAATTAGACGGCTTGGACTGGAGGTCGCTCTAAACAAATCCGAGGCCATCTGCTTCCATGGCCCTCGGAAAGCACCTCCAGCCGGTGCGCACATTGTGGTAGGAGGGGTCCGGATCGCTGTCGAGTCGACGATGCGGTACCTGGGCATTGTACTCGACAGCCGGTGGACATTCCGGGCACATTTTCAGCGTCTGGCACCCAAGCTGCTAGGCACAGCCGCTGCTCTTGGGCAGTTACTCCCGAATCTGGGAGGGCCAAGAAGCTCCTGTCGGCGCCTATACATGGGCGTTGTTCGATCGATGGCCCTGTACGGTGCCCCAGTGTGGGCCGACGCTCTCGACCGTCAAATTACCCTCATACTGCGTCAAACGCAGCAGGTGATGGCGACAAGGGCGATACGGGGCTATCGATCGATCTCTGCAGAGGCAGCATGTCTGCTGGCTGGGTCGCTCCCATGGGACCTGGACGCGAGAGCCCTTGCGTCAGCCTTTTTCTGGCGTGAGGAGGCGCGAGCAAGCGACCTCTGGCCGGCACCGCAAGAGGTCCTAGCCAAGCGGGAGGAGCTCCGCTGTGAGGCGATTGAGGAGTGGGGGCAGAGGCTGGCACATCCCAGTGCAGGCATCCGGACGGTGGAGGCGGTCCGGCCAGTTTTACCTCAGTGGCTGGACCGAGAGCATGGCGCGCTCACCTTTCGGCTCGTGCAGGTACTCTCAGGGCACGGCTGCTTTGGGAGGTTCCTGCACATAATTGCCGGAAGAGAGCCGACAGAAGAGTGCCATGAGTGCGGGTGCGTGCAAGACACTGCGCAGCATACCTTAGAGGCGTGCCCAGCCTGGGCGCAGCAGCGGGCCAGCTTAGTGGCTACCATCGGAAACGACCTCTCACTGCCTGCCGTGGTCAGATCCATGGTTGACAGTGACAGGGCATGGCAGGCAGTACTCTCCTTTTGCGAGGAAGTGATGCGGCAAAAGGAGACGGCTGAGCGGGCCAGGGAGGACAATGTGGCATCCGACCTACGGCGCCGCAGGCGTGTTGGGCGCAGACGACTGGCACATGATCGCCGCCTGCCACCCTAAAAAGAGGACCTTCGGGTGACAGCCACGGGGACGGCTGTCGCCCAACAAAGTTGGTCCCCGAGTTGGAGGGCGTGTCAGGTGTCTGGACACGCCCACAAACGGCGGGAAAGGGACCCCATCCCTACGACATAGACGGGCCATGAAGAGGCAGCTGTTGGCGGAGTCGCGGTAGTGTGCGAAAGCGTTCCCGTGACTCCGTCGTAGGCAGCGTGAAGGACACCCCAGGTTTTTTAGTCGGTAAGAATCCGACATACCCTCCACGTCTCCCCGTGGCGTGGCGGGATCTTTCGAAGATTTTTCCTGGGTTAAAAAAAAAAAAAAAAAAAAGGTTTAGGTTAGGTTTTCCAAGATGGAGCCTCGCCACTCTAGATACGGACATGGCGGAGGAGGCGGCGATGGTGGAGGTGTGGCGGGCCCCCCCACCAGATCGGGCCGCGGACGTGGAAGAGAGGGCAGTACAGTTTCGGGCGTCACTCACCTCGGTGTGTAACGCCGCCATGCGCAGGGCGGGGCGGCCGCCTGCGAAGACCCAGGTGTACTGGTGGACGGAGGAGGTTGCGGCCCTCCGCCTCACCTGTAACACTGCCAGGCGAGCATACACCCGATGTAGGCGACGACAGAGCCATACTGCGGAGGAGGAAGAGCTCCTCTATGGGGCCCTCAAACAATCCAAGGCGGCCCTCTCCACAGCAATCGCAAAGGCGAAGGACTCTGCGCACGCGGAATTCCTAACGACACTAGACAGGGACCCATGGGGACGGCCGTACAAAGTCGTCCGCAATAAGCTACGCCGCACCCCCGGCATGGACTCCCTGGAGCCGCAACTCCTAAGCAGAGTGGTAGAGGGCCTATTTCCACCGGCACCGGACTTCACCTCACCCTGCATGGCCGGCCCCCTGGAGGACACAACGGAACCGGTTGCAGTGCCGCCGGTTACGGACGGTGAGATGGGGTGCGCGATCCATCGATTGCGAGGCTCTAGGAAGGCACCTGGCCCAGACGGCGTGCCCAACCGCATACTGCCTATGGCACTGACCCACCTCGGCGACCGCCTCAAAGACCTCTATGACGACTGTCTGGAGGTGGGGCGGTTTCCGAGATGTTGGAAAGAGGGCAGGCTCTGCCTCCTCCGCAAGGAGAACCGGCCGGCGGATTCCCCTTCGGGGTGGAGGCCGATAGTCCTGCTGGATGAGTCCGGGAAGATGTTCGAACGTATTATCGCTTCCCGGATCATCCAGCATCTAGAAGGAACGGGGCCGAACTTATCAGAACGCCAGTTCGGTTTCCGAAATGGGCTGTCGACGATGGACGCCCTGGGTGCCCTACGGGCGCTACATGAGTACGCTGCGGGGCGGGGAGAGGGAGTGGTGGCGGTGTCCCTCGACATCGCCAATGCGTTTGGCTCCCTCCCATACCCGGTGATCGTGGAGGCGCTCCGATACCACGGGGTGCCCATGTACTTGCGGCGGATAATAGAGCACTACCTCACGCAAAGAGTAGTGCTCTACGAAGAGCGGGGCGAGCGGAGGTGTGAGCGGGCGATGGAGTGTGGAGTCCCCCAGGGCTCTGTACTTGGACCCCTCTTATGGAATATTGGGTTCGACTGGGCGATAAGGGGGGTCCTGCTGCCCCGGATGACCATCATCTGCTATGCGGATGACACGATGGTGGCCGTCTGGGGAGCGCAAATGGAGGAAACTCTGCGAAGGGCGGCAGTCGCGGCGGACCTTATGGTCACCCGCATAGAGCTGCTGGGGCTAAAGGTGGCCCTGTCCAAGACGGACGCCATTATTTTCGGGGGCAGAGGCTGGCGGCCGCCCGCCGCGACCGTCATCCCCGTGGGTGGAGAAGCGGTCCAGGTGAAGGCCCACATCAAATATCTGGGCCTCCACCTGGACCGCAGGTGGAATTTCGAGGAGCACTTCCGCCAGCTTGCTCCCCGAATTGTCGCAGCAGCGTCAGCGCTTGGCAGGCTGCTGCCCAACGTGGGGGGGGCCCAATGCGACATGCCGCCGCCTGTATGCGGGGGTAACCCGCAGCATGGCCCTATATGGTGCGCCGATCTGGGCCGATCGGCTCAATGCCGCCAATAGGGCCCATCTCAGAAGGCCGCAAAGAGTGGTGGCCATTCGTGTAGTAAGGGCCTACTGCACGGTGGCGTGGGCAGCGGCGTGCGCCTTAGCGAGCACCACGCCCTGGGAACTAGATGCCCAGGTGCTCGCGGAGGTGCACAGGGAGCGGGTAAGGCGCAGGGCCCTAAATGAGTTCCCCACCCCCGAAGAGCTGAGGGAGGAGCGCAGCCAAGCGCAACGGAGGATGAGGGACCGGTGGCGAAACGACCTGGAGGACTCCCCCTATGGACTCCGCACCATAGGGGCACTCCTCCCGTCGTTCGACCACTGGTTGGAGCGGGCACACGGGAGCATTGGCTTCAGGCTGGCGCAGGTAATGACTGGACACGGGTGCTTCGGTCATTACCTGCACAAAATCGGGAGGGAGGCCAGCCCGGTCTGCCACGAGTGCGGCGACCCAGATGATACCGCCCAGCACACCCTAGAGGTGTGCGAGCGCTGGGTCGAGGAACGCCGTACCTTAGTCGGCGCCCTCGGAGTGGATGATCTCTCGCTCCACAACGTCGTGGCGGCCATGCTGAGGAGCGAGAGATCCTGGGAGGCAATGGCCTCTTTCTGCGAGTCCGTCATCGCACAGAAGGAGGCCTCGGAACGGGAGCGCGAAGAGAGGGCAGATGCGCTCCCGATCCGGCGCAGACGTGTGGGGAGGAGGCGAGCCCAATTTGCCGCTCGCCAAATCCCCTAGTGGAGTTCGTGGGTGAGGGGCCCACAACGACAGACTTTGGCGCGGGAGCCCCGGGTCAAGCCAGGGCAGCCGGGGGGTGTCGTGGTAGAATGCTCGCGACCCCATGGCACCCCCCACGTAAAAAAAAAAAAAAAAAAAAAAAAAAAAAAAAAAAAAAAAAAAAAAAAAGGTTTAGGTTAGGTTAGGTTAGGTTAGGTTAGGTTAGGTTAGGTTCCCCCCCGAGGGTGTCCACCTTGTCGTGGTGGGGGGGCTCAGTACCTGCGTTGTGCGCGCGCGGGGAAGCCAAGAGACACCAGGGAGGGGGCCTACGGGCCAAGACGGGCGGGGGAGACAGGTGCTGGCTGGTGACTTTGGCCTGCGTGGGTCCTGGGGGCTCTGACCTTGTGGTTGCTGGAGGATTTCGGAAGGACTCTCGACGTGTCGTAGCTGTGGGTGGCTGCCTGGCTAGTGAGCCTCCTGCTCCTCTGATACTGCCTACCTGCCAGGAAGGATTGTGCATTTCGATTTCTGAGAAATCGAAAACGCAAATCCATTCCCCAGGCGGGTCGGCTGTATTAGCGAGGCGGGAGGATCACATGTCAGGTGTCATGCATGTCTGTGACACGTCAGGGGGGTTTCCGGCTTCTGACGGCGTCTGCGGGGGCCGAGTTTCTGGGATTAGCGTGGGACGGGACATCAGTCGGCACCTGGGGAGGGAACCCACGGGGTAGGGGCTTTTGTCCTCCCGTGGTTGGGTGAGGGGTAGGGGCGTTTGTCCTCCCGTGGCGAGCCGAGGGGTAGGGGCTTTTGTCCTCCCTTGGCGTGGAGAGGGTGTCATGGGGTAGGGGCGTTTGTCCTCCCGTGGCAGGCCGAGGGGTAGGGGCGTTTGTCCTCCCTTGGCGTGGAGAGGGGGTCGTGGGGTAGGGGCGTTTGTCCTCCCGTGGCCGGCTGGGGGGTAGGGGCGTTTGTCCTCCCTCAGCCAGGAGGCTGGGACCGAAGCACCGTGTGTCGGTGGCGGTCCTAGCTTCCAGAGGGTCCCTCAGCGTGGCTCTGCAGCAGCAGAGTCCACGACTGATATGGGACGTGGAGAGGGGGTCGTGGGGTAGGGGCTTTTGTCCTCCCATGGCCGGCTGAGGGGTAGGGGCTTTTGTCCTCCCTCAGCAAGGAGGGTGGGACCGCAGCACCGTGTGTCGGTGGCGGTCCCCGCTTCCTGGGGGCTTGGGGAAGCAGGTGAGGGTTAAGCACACTGCTATGCTACAGTGTGTCTTTCGGTGAGGGTTCGCCTTAGGGCGAAAGTGCCGGTGGTGTCGTGGTGACATGTTCGCGATCCCATGGCACCACCACTACGGCACAGGTTGGCAGCATCCCAGAGTTTTAGTGGTGTAACAGCTGGGTGATGATTGCACCAGTAAAAGTCCAAATTACACGAGAAATGTATATTATCTTAGAAAACACGGTATACATGCAAATTAATGAGCGCAAGAGACGTGCGGCGGTCGCGAAATTTAGATCGGCACCAAACGGGTTAACTCGGCTAAGTTTTAACGCTCCCCGCGCACCCCGCACCTCTCTCGGCTCTTACAGGAGTTCATAGATTTTTAAGTTACGTCGCGAACATACCCCACCCTAGTGCTGAGCTAGCAGCACTCATTTCCTATCGATAGGTGAGCGACGCGTGTTGCAGATCTGCTCAATACTCCAGTTTTAGTCTTTATTTTTACCATTCTGACTCGGCCGTCTCTTCCAGGCAACACTTCATGTATTATGCCTCGTGGCCATACATTACGTGGTCCATCAGGGTCTACTATGAGCACAAGATCACCCACTTGCAAGGCTCTCTGCTCTCCTTGCCATTTCTTTCGTGGTACCAGGTCGGGAAGTATCTCTTTGACCCAACGTCTCCAATACTGGTCAGCTAACAACTGAGCTATACGCCACTGCTTTCTAAGGTAGAACTCAGAACCGTCAAAAACTCCAAGATGTGGCAAATTAGAGGAGGAACCCACTAAGAAGTGATTAGGTGTCAGGGTTTCTTGACTATTGGGTTCTACTGAAACGTGGGTCAATGGTCGGCTGTTCACGATGTTTTCGACTTCAGCGAGCAAAGTGTTCAATGTCTCCTCTTTAGGGGCTCGCTCCTTCAGGATAACTTTCAGCGAGTTTTTTACAGTTCGAATAAGCCTTTCCCACGCTCCCCCCCAGTGTGGACTGGCTGGGGGTATGAATGTCCACTTCACTCCATGATTCATTGCGGCATTCTTGAGGAACTCCTCGTCGAGCTCTAGGACAGATTTTTTGAGCTCTGCATCCGCCCCTCGCAGGTTTGTTCCGTTATCGGAAAACATCTGTTGAGGCCAACCCCTTCTCGCCGCCATGCGACGGAGAGCCATGATAAATGAGTCAGTCGTGAGCGATGCAACGGTTTCCAAATGTATGGCTCTCACTGTCAAACACGTGAACAGAACGCCGTATCTTTTCTCTCGTCGTCTCCCGATAGTAACCTCCATGGGGCCGAATAGGTCAGTGCCACAGAAAGTAAAAGGACGCTGATGGTGAGCCATTCTAGCACTAGGCAAACTTCCCATTCTAGGTATCTCCGGCTTACATTTTTTTAATCGGCAGATCATGCACTTAGATGTGACATTTTTCACTGCAGGTCTCAGCTTTGTAATCCAGTATTTTTGTTTTATATTGTTTACAACCGTCTCTTGGTATCCGTGTGCAGCACTCGTATGGTAAAACCTAATAATCAGCCTAGCTGTGTAATTTTTCCCATCTAAGATAGCAGGCCTTTTCGTCTCAGGCGAGACGTCAGCGGCCTCATCAATGCGGCCCCCGGCACGTAAGACTCCATGATCGTCGAGAAACGGTGATAAAGTAAGTATTCTACTATTTTTTTGTATATATTTTCCTGCCTTCAAGTCATTCACTTCTTGTTCGAAAGTCTGCGCTTGCGAATGCTTTAAAAGTAAATTCTCAGCGTTCTCCATGGTTCCGTCCCTTTCTTCGGTACATTTTCGACATCTGTTTACAAACGTAAGTACCATATGAGTAGCCCTTAGTAGGCGCAACCATGACGAAAATCTATATGGTTCCGGCACAGGTAAGTCCATTTCTTTTGTTTGTATTATATTTACACATTCTAAATCATTTTCATTATTTATTTCAGGATTAAGTACGTCAGCTGGCCAGTCACTTTCTTCGCGTCGTAAAAAGGTAGGTCCCATTAGCCATTCATTTTCCAGGATACTACAATCATAGTTTATGCGCGTCCCCAAGTCGGCAACGTTTAATTTTGTTGGTACGTATCTCCATTCACTAATAAGTGTTATCTCATCGATCTCGCCCAAGCGATAAGCGATGTACGGTTTGTAAGTACGCGCCGCATTCCTTATCCAGTATAGCGTAGTACTAGAATCGCTCCAAAACACTCTGCGCTCGGGTTTGATTTTATGTTCCCTTATAATCGTATCAGCCAACCTAGCAGCTAATACAGCCAATTGTAACTCTAACCTTGGGATTGAATGATTTTTATTTGGTGTTACGCGACTTTTGCTAGCTATAAATGCGACATAAATTAGCCCATTACGTATCCAACGCCAATAAGCCACAGCACACATCGCTTTAGACGAGCTATCACAAAATACATGTAGCTGTAGGCACGTATAATTGATGTTATTTTGTATCGGCGCACGGGCAGGTATAGACGCGGCCGCGGCGGTATCAAGTACATCGTCTCGCTCTCGCTGCACTGTCTGCTCCATATGCGTTTCACTTGCAGGGCTTGTTCCAGCGGCGTTGTTGTAGTATCTAGGTAGCTTCACTTTATGTAATGTTTTTAACAAATCCGTCCATCTGCACCACTCGTCGTAAAGGTCGTCCGGTATAGGTTGGTCCCAGGTCAGAGTCAATAACCAGGTTTTTTGAATAATAATTTTTCCTATTACAGTAAATGGTGATAAAAATCCATACACGTCGAAAATGGACATCAAAACTCGTAGCATGTCGCGTTTTGTAGGCCGTTGCTGCCCGTTAACTATATTTTCCGGTATTTTCTTGAATGACACGTCGAAACCCAGGGTGTCTTCCTCGGGACGCCAGATAAGGCCGAGAGTTCGCTCGCCTTGATACTGCTCGCCGGTTTTGAACCTTACGGCCGTCTCGCCCAGAGTCTCTTGTGGAAGACTGTCAAGTATCGATTTATTGTTGCTTGTAAAATTTCGGATTTCAAAATTTCCTTGTTGGTGGATCATTTTCACTTCCCGAATTAATCTGATAGCCGTTTCTTCGTCTGGCATGCTGTCGATCCAGTCGTCCATATAATGTTGATAATAAATCGCTTGCGTGGCGGATGGAAACAAGGACTCAAAACGCTGAGCATTTTTGTTTTTAATAAATTGCGCAATACATGGCGCGCAATTGGCCCCAAAGGGTAACGAAGTCATTACAAAAGTTTTAAGTGGACTTTCTGTGTCGCTTCTATACAGGAATCGTAGTGCATCCTGATCAGCAGGTCGGATTTTAACACGCAGGAACATATCTTTGATATCGCCGGTCACAGCGACTGGATTTTCGCGGAAACGTAGCATTATTCCGAATAGCGACATAAGTAGATCGGGTACTTTTAATAAATAGTGATTTAAGGATAAATTGTTGGTTCGAGCTGCACAATCAAAAACTAAACGAAGTTTTGATTTATTTGGGTTGTCGACTCCAAAATGCGGTAAGTACCAAGTCTTCGGTGTAACCTGTGTATCCTTTAGTTCTCGGGCATAATCATTTTCGAATAAATGCTCAATTCGTTCCGTATACCTCTGTTTGAAGCCGGCGTTATTTTTCATTCTTTGTTCGACATTTTTCAGACGGGACATCGCGTGAGGAAATGAGTCAGGCATTACGCATTCTTCGTCCTTCCAGGGTAATCCGACATACCACTTGCCGTCAACAAGAGTTGAAGTTTGCTCCAGCAGTTCACGAGCGCGTTCATCTTCGCTGTTCAGCCGCGGTGTAGCAGAGATTCCCATAGATTCTACAGCAAAGTTGCGGCGAACTTCTTCGTGTAAGGTGTTGAGCAACCGGTTGTTCTCGATGACGTCAGTGTTGTCCTCGAAGTTAGTCATATGCAGGGTTGTGTGGAGCGCGTGCGGTGATGACGTCACTCCCGTGGGCACCCTACCGTGGGTACACCACCCCAAGGGTGTCCGAGTAGCATAAGGTTCGTGAGGACCCCCTGCCACGACTTCCAGCGGTACCATCAAATGGTAGTTGTCTTGACCTATTAGTATATCAGGTTGACATTGTCCATAGCATAAAACATTTTTTAATTTTTGCAGATGCACGAACTTATTGCAATCAACGAGATTAAGATTTTGTTTTGGTAATTTAAGTTCATTTACACTACGCGCGCTGCAGCTAAACATTTCGTTATCTCGATTCGATAACGTAAGGTCCATCAGCTGTGTTTCACACACTAACTCGGTGTTGTCCCATGCACCACGCACACGCATGCACTCGCGTCGTCCCTGCACCCCGGCCCGCGCGGCCAGCCCCGCGCTTATCATTGTTACCGATGAGCCTCCGTCCAATAACGCCGTCGCCTTAATTATTTTATTCGGTCCGTGAATGTTTACCGGCACGACTTTTAATAACACTGCACTCGTGGAGTTCAAGTTCACATTAGTAACAATGTCAGTTTCCGTGTCTGGTGGCTCTTCTACCACAGGGTGATCGTTCTCTGAAGGATGATTTTTAGGAACGAAATGCAATAATCGGTGATGCGCTTCGCCGCAATTATTTACATCGCATACATCGGCGGGACAGTTTTGCCGATCGTGTTGTGATAATAAACACTTATAGCACAAACCAATTCGCTTAACGAACTGCCAGCGGTCCTTTCGCAATGATCTTTTAAACTTTTTACACTCAGGCAAGTCATGTTTAGTTATTTTACAGTATCGACACTTTAGTTCGCTTTGTCCACTTTGCATTAAAACCGTTTGCACATTAAAGTCATTTTTATCGTGATATTTACGTTTAAAACTGTCCGGTCGCGCGTATAGTAACGTAGCACTACACGTAGATATTTTGAGCGCTTCGTCGTGAAGAAAGTTAGCTAATAGTTCGAATCTTGATATTGTTTCTTCGCTCTTGTGTTGATAACTGTAGTCGGCCCACTTGGATACCAATATAGTAGGAAGTTTTGACAACACAATGGTAACTAGGCTCATTCCTTGGAGGTACTCATCTCGTTTTAAGGCACGTACAGCAGCGACATAGTTTTTAATTTTATTTGAAAATACTATTATTTCTTTGTGATAATCAGGGGACATCGTGTTTAACCGTTTGATATCGGTGATAATCCGGGATAAAATGACATCAGAGTTCCCGAATTGTAATTCCAAAGTAGACAGTAATATTTCTGGAGATGTTGAACTGATGAGTAGGGCATTAACGGCGTCTCGGGCAGGGCCGCGAAGACATTTCCTTAAGCGCCATAGATTCTCGTTATCAGTAAATTGACATAATCGGGTAGATTCTTCGTACGCGGACTTAAATTGAAGCCACTCCATCGGGTCTCCAGAATATATTGGTAAATCTTTAGTTGTGCTGATACGGCTCAGGAGGTTGGAATTATGTTTTTCGTTGGTAGTTGTTACGGCTAGGTCTTTTAATACGTTAGCGAGTTGCTGAATTGGACCATCGGTGCCGGCGTCGTTTTTTAACGCTGGCGGACACGATGAGCCTAGATCCCCTGGAATCTCTTTCCGTTCAGCGACTGATCGTGACTCCAATTCAAGCCGACTTCGTTCAACCCACCTCGCAACATCACTGCGGTTGGAAACTGTTTTGCGCTCCGACGGTGGACTGTAATATTCATCATTTAGTTCCGCTATTTTGGCTTCCAACCGCTTTTCTATTAGCTCCATCCTGATACGTGCTTTCTCTTCCGCCGCCTCTAACTCCAGCTTTTTCTTGCGCGCCTCTATAGAAGACGAAGAAGATCTTCCTGTTTTAGTCACACTAACTGATTTGCGAGTCTCAGATTTCACACCACTCATGATCACCGATGTGACATTTAATCCTGAGGGTCCAGGTTTCTCCTCATCAGCAGGCGGGATAACGGCTCCGCTGGATTCTATGTCTGCGTTACCCTCCAGTTCCCGTCTAGTGACACTGCGTGTTTTAATTTTCGGCATCCTCGGCGTTTGGAACATAGACGATTCGGTTCGAAGACCACTTTTGTAACAGCTGGGTGATGATTGCACCAGTAAAAGTCCAAATTACACGAGAAATGTATATTATCTTAGAAAACACGGTATACATGCAAATTAATGAGCGCAAGAGACGTGCGGCGGTCGCGAAATTTAGATCGGCACCAAACGGGTTAACTCGGCTAAGTTTTAACGCTCCCCGCGCACCCCGCACCTCTCTCGGCTCTTACAGGAGTTCATAGATTTTTAAGTTAAAAAAAAAAAAAAAAAAAAAAAAAAAAAAAAAAAAAAAAAAAAAAGGTTAGGTTAGGTTAGGTTAGGTTCCCCCCCGAGGGTGTCCACCTTGTCGTGGTGGGGGGGCTCAGTACCTGCGTTGTGCGCGCGGGGAAGCCAAGAGACACCAGGGAGGGGGCCTACGGGCCAAGACGGGCGGGGGAGACAGGTGCTGGTTTGTGGCTTCGGCCTGCGTGGGTCCTGGGGGCTCTGACCTTGCGGTTGTTGGAGGACGTCGGAAGGACTCTCGATGTGTCGTAGCTGTGGGTGACTGCCTGGCTAGTGAGCCTCCTGCTCCTCTGATACTGCCTACCTGCCAGGAAGGATTGTGCATTTCGATTTCTGAGAAATCGAAAACGCAAATCCATTCCCCAGGCGGGTCGGCTGTATTAGCGAGGCGGGAGGATCACATATCAGGTGTCATGCATGCCTGTGACACATCTGGGGGGTTTCCGGCTTCTGACGGCATCTGCGGGGGCCGAGTTTCTGGGATTCGCGTGGGACGGGACATCAGTCGGCACCTGGGGAGGGAACCCACGGGGTAGGGGCTTTTGTCCTCCCGTGGTTAGGTGAGGGGTAGGGGCGTTTGTCCTCCCGTGACGGGCCGAGGGGTAGGGGCATTTGTCCTCCCTTGGCGTGGAGAGGGGGTCGTGGGGTAGGGGCGTTTGTCCTCCCACGGCCGGCTGGGGGGTAGGGGCGTTTGTCCTCCCTCAGCCAGGAGGCTGGGACCGAAGCACCGTGTGTCGGTGGCGGTCCTAGCTTCCAGAGGGTCCCTCAGCGTGTCTCTGCAGCAGCAGAGTTCACGGCTGTATATGGGACGTGGAGAGGGGGTCGTGGGGTAGGGGCGTTTGTCCTCCCATGGCCGGCTGAGGGGTAGGGGCTTTTGTCCTCCCTCAGCAAGGAGGGTGGGACCGAAGCACCGTGTGTCGGTGGCGGTCCCCGCTTCCTGGGGGCTTGGGGAAGTAGGTGAGGGTGAGGCACACTGCTATGCTACAGTGTGTCTTTCGGTGAGGGTTCGCCTTAGGGCGAAAGTGCCGGTGGTGTCGTGGTGACATGTTCGCGATCCCATGGCATCACCGCTACGGCACGGGTTGGCAGCATCCCAGAGTTTTAGTGGGTAGGCTAGTCCTTCGCGGACTAGAGAGCCCCACATAACCAATGCGTAATGTCTGACTCTACCCCCGAGGGTCTCATATTACGTAGTGGTATGCAATTCAATGCATTTCTCTGGGTCAAAAAAAAAAAAAAAGCGTGGAGGAGGAAATCCTCATTGGATACTGCCAGGCCGGTCCTGACAGCATGCCCGACTCTACTGGAGGTGGTACCCACCATTTTCAGATGGGTGCCACCCCCACTAGCCTACGGACTAAAACCTCCTCCCTGTAAAGTGTACTGTTACAGAAGCGCTGCGCTAACGGTATACACGTTGCTTCTGGGTGTGTATACATGTGTGTGTGTATATGATATGATGAGTTAATGTACAGTGTAGTTAGGTTAGGTTAGGTTAGGTTAGGTTAGGTTAGGTTAGGTTAAGTCTCGCTGGCTTGGAGGTTGAATACATCTGTCTCGATGTCGGAGGGTCCATGTTCAAATCTTCGCAATAATTATGAAGAAATACAATGTTTTTCCCCCCCGAGGGTGTCCACCTTGTCGTGGTGGGGGGGCTCAGTACCTGCGTTGTGCGCGCGCGGGGAAGCCAAGAGACACCAGGGAGGGGGCCTACGGGCCAAGACGGGCGGGGGAGACAGGTGCTGGCTGGTGACTTTGGCCTGCGTGGGTCCTGGGGGCTCTGACCTTGTGGTTGCTGGAGGATTTCGGAAGGACTCTCGACGTGTCGTAGCTGTGGGTGGCTGCCTGGCTAGTGAGCCTCCTGCTCCTCTGATACTGCCTACCTGCCAGGAAGGATTGTGCATTTCGATTTCTGAGAAATCGAAAACGCAAATCCATTCCCCAGGCGGGTCGGCTGTATTAGCGAGGCGGGAGGATCACATGTCAGGTGTCATGCATGTCTGTGACACGTCAGGGGGGTTTCCGGCTTCTGACGGCGTCTGCGGGGGCCGAGTTTCTGGGATTAGCGTGGGACGGGACAACAGTCGGCACCTGGGGAGGGAACCCACGGGGTAGGGGCTTTTGTCCTCCCGTGGTTGGGTGAGGGGTAGGGGCGTTTGTCCTCCCGTGGCGGGCCGAGGGGTAGGGGCGTTTGTCCTCCCTTGGCGTAGAGAGGGGGTCGTGGGGTAGGGGCGTTTGCCCTCCCACGGCCGGCTGGGGGGTAGGGGCGTTTGTCCTCCCTCAGCCAGGAGGCTGGGACCGAAGCACCGTGTGTCGGTGGCGGTCCTCGCTTCCAGAGGGTCCCTCAGCGTGTCTCTGCAGCAGCAGAGTTCACGGCTGTATATGGGACGTGGAGAGGGGGTCGTGGGGTAGGGGCGTTTGTCCTCCCATGGCCAGCTGAGGGGTAGGGGCTTTTGTCCTCCCTCAGCAAGGAGGGTGGGACCGAAGCACCGTGTGTCGGTGGCGGTCCCCGCTTCCTGGGGGCTTGGGGAAGTAGGTGAGGGTAAGGCACACTGCTATGCTACAGCGTGTCTTTCGGTGAGGGTTCGCCTTAGGGCGAAAGTGCCGGTGGTGTCGTGGTGACATGTTCGCGATCCCATGGCATCACCGCTACGGCACGGGTTGGCAGCATCCCAGAGTTTTAGTGGGTAGGCTAGTCCTTCGCGGACTAGAGAGCCCCACATAACCAATGCGTAATGTCTGACTCTACCCCCGAGGGTCTCATATTACGTAGTGGTATGCAATTCAATGCATTTCTCTGGGTAAAAAAAAAAAAAAAAAAAAGGTTAGGTTAGGTTAGGTTAGGTTAGGTTAGGTTAGGTTAGGTTAGGTTAGGTTAGGTTAGGTTAGGTTAGGTTAGGTTAGGTTAGGTTAGGTTAGGTTAGGTTAGGTTAGGTTAGGTTAGGTTAGGTTAGGTTAGGTTAGGTTAGGTTAGGTTAGGTTAGGTTAGGTTAGGTTAGGTTAGGTTCCCCCCCAAGGTGTCCACCTTGTCGTGGTGGGGGGGCTCAGTACCTGCGTTGTGCGCGCGGGGAAGCCAAGAGACACCAGGGAGGGGGCCTACGGGCCAAGACGGGCGGGGGAGACAGGTGCTGGTTGGTGTCTTCGGCCTGCGTGGGTCCTGGGGGCTCTGACCTTGTGGTTGTTGGAGGATGTCGGAAGGACTCTCGACGTGTCGTAGCTGTGGGTGGCTGCCTGGCTAGTGAGCCTCCTGCTCCTCTGATACTGCCTACCTGCCAGGAAGGATTGTGCATTTCGATTTCTGAGAAATCGAAAACGCAAATCCATTCCCCAGGCGGGTCGGCTGTATTAGCGAGGCGGGAGGATCACATATCAGGTGTCATGCATGTCTGTGACACGTCAGGGGGGTTTCCGGCTTCTGACGGCGTCTGCGGGGGCCGAGTTTCTGGGATTCGCGGGGGACGGGACATCAGTCGGCACCTGGGGAGGGAACCCACGGGGTAGGGGCTTTTGTCCTCCCGTGGTTGGGTGAGGGGTAGGGGCGTTTGTCCTCCCGTGGCGGGCCGAGGGGTAGGGGCGTTTGTCCTCCCTTGGCGTGGAGAGGGTGTCATGGGGTAGGGGCGTTTGTCCTCCCGTGGCAGGCCGAGGGGTAGGGGCGTTTGTCCTCCCTTGGCGTGGAGAGGGAGTCGTGGGGTAGGGGCGTTTGTCCTCCCACGGCCGGCTGGGGGGTAGGGGCGTTTGTCCTCCCTCAGCCGGGAGGCTGGGACCGAAGCGCCGTGTGTCGGTGGCGGTCCTAGCTTCCAGAGGGTCCCTCAGCGTGTCTCTGCAGCAGCAGAGTTCACGGCTGTATATGGGACGTGGAGAGGTGGTCGTGGGGTAGGGGCGTTTGTCCTCCCATGGCCGGCTGAGGGGTAGGGGCTTTTGTCCTCCCTCAGCAAGGAGGGTGGGACCGAAGCACCGTGTGTCGGTGGCGGTCCCCGCTTCCTGGGGGCTTGGGGAAGTAGGTGAGGGTGAGGCACACTGCTATGCTACAGTGTGTCTTTCGGTGAGGGTTCGCCTTAGGGCGAAAGTGCCGGTGGTGTCGTGGTGACATGTTCGCGATCCCATGGCATCACCGCTACGGCACGGGTTGGCAGCATCCCAGAGTTTTAGTGGGTAGGCTAGTCCCTCGCGGACTAGAGAGCCCCACATAACCAATGCGTAATGTCTGACTCTACCCCCGAGGGTCTCATATTACGTAGTGGTATGCAATTCAATGCATTTCTCTGGGTAAAAAAAAAAAAAAAAAAAAAAAAAAGGTTAGGTTAGGTTAGGTTAGGTTAGGTTAGGTTAGGTTAGGTTAGGTTAGGTTAGGTTAGGTTAGGTTAGGTTAGGTTAGGTTAGGTTAGGTTCCGCCTCCGGGCCCCACAGAGGGTGATCGCCACCAGGATCATACGGGGATACTGCACAGTGTCGTGGGCGGCGGCCTGCGCCCTGGCGAGCATCTCGCCCTGGGAGCTCGACGCTCAGATGCTCGCGGAGGCGCACAGGGAGCGGGTGAGGCGCAGGGCCCAAAACGAATTCCCCGCTCCCGAGATTCTGAGAGAGGAACGCCGCCAGGCACTGCGCAGGGTGAGGGACCGGTGGAGAGAGGACTTGGAGGGGTCCCCCTATGGAGTCCGCACCATAGGGGCACTCCTCCCGTCGTTCGACAGCTGGATGGAGAGGGCGCACGGCCACATTGGGTTCCGGCTGGCGCAGGTAGTGACCGGACACGGGTGCTTCGGTCACTACCTGCACCGAATTGGGAGGGAGCCCGGCCCAGTGTGCCACGAGTGCGGCGACCAGGACGACACCGCCCAGCACACCCTTGAGGTGTGCAGTCGCTGGGACGGTGAGCGCCGCACTCTAGTGCGCGCCCTCGGAGTGGGGGATCTCTCGCTCCACAGCGTCGTGGCGGCCATGCTGAGGAGCGAGAGATCGTGGGAGGCGGTGGCCTCCTTCTGTGAGTCAGTCATCTCACAGAAGGAGGCCTCGGAACGGGAGCGCGAAGAGAGGGCGGATGCGCTCCCGATCCGGCGTAGACGTTTGGGGCGGCGGCGGGCACAATATGCTGCCCGCCAAAACCCCTAGTGGAGTTCGTGGGTTAGGGGCCCACGAAATAGACTCCACACGTCTGGGGGAGGGATCGTAGCGTATTCCGATCCCTCCCTCCATTGGCGCGGGAGCCCTGGCAGCAGCCAGGGCAGCCGGGGGGCGTCGTGGTAGAATGTCCGCGACCCCATGGCGCCCCCACAAACGGCAGTGCGGAGAATCGCCGGTGTGGTTTTAGTGGGTATGCCCCTCCTTATGAGGGGTGAGTCCCACATAACCCCCCACCTTGGCTTCCCTAGCCTCGGGGGGTATGCGTAACGCATTTCCACACCGACAAAAAAAAAAAAAAAAAAAAAAAAAAAAAGGTTAGGTTAGGTTAGGTTAGGTTAGGTTAGGTTAGGTTAGGTTAGGTTAGGTTCCCCCCCGAGGGTGTCCACCTTGTCGTGGTGGGGGGGCTCAGTAACTGCGGTTGGGCGCCGCAGCGAAGCCAAGAGACACCAGGGTGAGGGGCCTACGGGCCAAGACGGGAGAGGAGGAGACCGAGGAGGAGACCGGCGGAGCATGACTCGGGTGGGCGCCTCGGCGTTTGTGCTCACCACAATCAATGAGGGATTGTGGTGTAGTATACACCTCCGTCGGTGGAGGAGACCGAGAGGGAGGGCTGGCGGGACATTACTCGGGTGGGCACCTCGGTGCTTGTGCAACTGCACTCCCGTCGGCGTTTGGTGAGGGAACCCACGGGGTAGGGGCTTTTGTCCTCCCGTGGGTTGGCGAGGGTGTCACGGGGTAGGGGCGTTTGTCCTCCCGTGGCATGTTGGGGGTAGGGGCATTTGTCCTCCCGTAGCGGGTGGAGGGGGGTAGGGGCTTTTGTCCTCCCCTCGTATGGAGAGGGTGCCATGGGGTAGGGGCGTTTGTCCTCCCGTGGCATAGTGAGGGGGTAGGGGCGTTTGTCCTCCCGTAGCGGGTGGAGGGGGTAGGGGCTTTTGTCCTCCCCTCGTATGGAGAGGGTGCCATGGGGTAGGGGCGTTTGTCCTCCCGTGGCATAGTGAGGGGGTAGGGGCGTTTGTCCTCCCACGGTAGGTCAAGGGGGTAGGGGCTTTTGTCCTCCCTTTGGATGGAGAGGGTGTCATGGGGTAGGGGCTTTTGTCCTCCCGTGGCCAGGAGGCTGGGACCGAAGCACCGTGTGTCGGTGGCGGTCCCGGCTTCCAGAGGGCCCCTCAGCGTGTGGCTCTGCAGCAGCAGAGTCCACGTCTGAATGTGGGGCGGGTGTAGTGGTGGCGTAGCTGGAGGGGACGTTTTCCCTGAAGGCATCCCCACTACACGCAGGACCTGAGAGGGCGATCACGGGGGTCGTTCGCCGCTCTCCCGGCGTGGAGGTCCTCGGTGAGGGTACGTCGGATGCGTGAGGTGTCGCCCCGCATGCGTCTGACGCGGTGGGGCTTTTTGGCCTTCCACCAGGGAGGGGACGGCTTCGGCTGTCAGCGGCAGGGGGTGTTCGCGGTGACATGTTCGCGATCCCGTGTCACCCCTACCATTGCCGCGAGTGGGCATACCATGGAGTTTTAGTCGGTAGGCTACTGCTTCTCAGTAGAGTCCGACATACCCACGCTCTTCCCCGTAGAGCGGGGATCCAATGAGGATTTCTCCATGTAAAAAAAAAAAAAAAAAAAAAAAGGTTAGGTTAGGTTAGGTTAGGTTAGGTTAGGTTAGGTTAGGTTAGGTTAGGTTAGGTTAGGTTAGGTTAGGTTAGGTTAGGTTAGGTTAGGTTAGGTTAGGTTAGGTTAGGTTAGGTTAGGTTAGGTTAGGTTAGGTTAGGTTAGGTTAGGTTAGGTTAGGTTAGGTTAGGTTAGGTTAGGTTAGGTTAGGTTAGGTTAGGTTAGGTTAGGTTAGGTTAGGTTAGGTTAGGTTAGGTTAGGTTAGGTTAGGTTAGGTTAGGTTAGGTTAGGTTAGGTTAGGTTAGGTTAGGTTAGGTTAGGTTAGGTTAGGTTAGGTTAGGTTAGGTTAGGTTAGGTTAGGTTAGGTTAGGTTAGGTTAGGTTAGGTTAGGTTAGGTTCCCCCCCGACGGTGTCCACCTTGTCGTGGTGGGGGGGCTCAGTACCTGTGGGGCCGCCGCAGGGAAGCAAAGAGACACCAGGGTGAGGGGCCTACGGGCCAAGACGGGAGAGGAGGAGACCGAGGAGGAGACCGGCGGAGCATGACTCGGGTGGGCGCCTCGGCGTTTGTGCTCACCACAATCAATGAGGGATTGTGGTGTAGTATACACCTCCGTCGGTGGAGGAGACCGAGTGGGAGGGCTGGCGGGACATTACTCGGGTGGGCACCTCGGTGCTTGTGCAACCGCACTCCCGTCGGCGTTTGGTGAGGGAACCCACGGGGTAGGGGCTTTTGTCCTCCCGTGGTGGGGCGAGGGTGTCATGGGGTAGGGGCGTTTGTCCTCCCGTGGCAGGGTTAGGGGGTAGGGGCATTTGTCCTCCCGTAGCGGGTCGAGGGGGTAGGGGCTTTTGTCCTCCCTTCGTATCGAGAGGGTGCCATGGGGTAGGGGCGTTTGTCCTCCCGTGGCAGGGTTAGGGGGTAGGGGCATTTGTCCTCCCGTAGCGGGTGGAGGGGGTAGGGGCTTTTGTCCTCCCTTCGTATGGAGAGGGTGCCATGGGGTAGGGGCGTTTGTCCTCCCGTGGCATAGTGAGGGGGTAGGGGCGTTTGTCCTCCCACGGTGGGTCGAGGGGGTAGGGGCTTTTGTCCTCCCTTCGCATGGAGAGGGTGTCATGGGGTAGGGGCTTTTGTCCTCCCGTGACCAGGAGGCTGGGACCGAAGCACCGTGTGTCGGTGGCGGTCCTAGCCTCCAGAGGGTCCCTCAGCGCGGCTCTGCAGCAGCAGTGTCCGCGACTGATATGGGACGTGGAGTGGGGGTCGTGGGGTAGGGGCTTTTGTCCTCCCATGGCCGGCTGGGGGGTAGGGGCTTTTGTCCTCCCTCAGCAAGGAGGGTGGGACCGCAGCACCGTGTGTCGGTGGCGGTCCCCGCTTCCTGGGGGCTTGGGGAAGCAGGTGAGGGTTAGGCACACTGCTATGCTACAGTGTGTCTTTCGGTGAGGGTTCGCCTTCGGGCGAAAGTGCCGGTGGTGTCGTGGTGACATGTTCGCGATCCCATGGCACCACCACTACGGCACAGGTTGGCAGCATCCCAGAGTTTTAGTGGGTAGGCTAGTCCTTCTGACTAGAGAGCCCCACATAACCAATGCGTAATATCTGACTCTCCCCCCGAGGGTCTCATATTACGTAGTGGTATGCAATTTAATGCATTTCTCTGGGTCAAAAAAAAAAAAAAAAAAAAAAAAAAGGTTAGGTTAGGTTAGGTTAGGTTAGGTTAGGTTAGGTTAGGTTAGGTTAGGTTAGGTTAGGTTAGGTTAGGTTAGGTTAGGTTAGGTTAGGTTAGGTTCCCCCCCGACGGTGTCCACCTTGTCGTGGTGGGGGGGCTCAGTAACTGCGGGGCCGCCGCAGCGAAGCCAAGAGACACCAGGGTGAGGGGCCTACGGGCCAAGACGGGAGAGGAGGAGACCGAGAGGGAGTACTGGCGGGGCATTACTCGGGTGGGCGCCTCGGCGTTTGTGCTCACCACAATCAATGAGGGATTGTGGTGTAGGATACACCCCCGCCAGTGGAGGAGACCGAGGAGGAGGCTGACGGGATCATGACTCGGGTGGGCACCTCGGTGCTTGTGCAACTGCACTCCCGTCGGCGTTTGGTGAGGGAACCCACGGGGTAGGGGCTTTTGTCCTCCCGTGGTTCGGCGAGGTTGTCACGGGGTAGGGGCGTTTGTCCTCCCGTGGCAGGTCGAGGGGGTAGGGGCGTTTGTCCTCCCGCGGCGGGTCGAGGGGGTAGGGGCTTTTGTCCTCCCTTCGCATCGTGAGGGTGCCATGGGGTAGGGGCGTTTGTCCTCCCGTGGCATAGTGAGGGGGTAGGGGCGTTTGTCCTCCCACGGTGGGTCGAGGGGGTAGGGGCTTTTGTCCTCCCTTCGTATGGAGAGGGTGCCATGGGGTAGGGGCGTTTGTCCTCCCGTGGCATAGTGAGGGGGTAGGGGCGTTTGTCCTCCCACGGAGGGTCGAGGGGGTAGGGGCTTTTGTCCTCCCTTCGCATGGAGAGGGTGTCATGGGGTAGGGGCTTTTGTCCTCCCGTGGCCAGGAGGCTGGGACCGAAGCACCGTGTGTCGGTGGCGGTCCTGGCTTCCAGAGGGCCCCTCAGCGTGGCTCTGTAGCAACAGAGTCCACGTCTGAATATGGGGCGGGTGTAGTGGTGGCGTAGCTGGAGGGGACGTGTTCCCTGAAGGCATCCCCACTACACGCAGGACCTGAGAGGGCGATCACGGGGTCGTTCGCCGCTCTCCCGGCGTGGAGGTCCTCGGTGAGGGTGCGTCGGATGCGTGAGGTGTCGCCCTGCATGCGTCTGACGCGGTGGGGCTTTTAGGCCTTCCACCAGGGAGGGGACGGCTTCGGCTGTCAGCGGCAGGGGGTGTTCGCGGTGACATGTTCGCGATCCCGTGTCACCCCCACTACGCCGCGAGTGGGCATACCATGGAGTTTTAGTCGGTAGGCTACTGCTTCTCAGTAGAGTCCGACATACCCACGCTCTTCCCCGTAGAGCGGGGATCCAATGAGGATTTCTCCATGTAAAAAAAAAAAAAAAAAAAAAAAGGTTAGGTTAGGTTAGGTTAGGTTAGGTTAGGTTAGGTTAGGTTCCCCCCCGACGGTGTCCACCTTGTCGTGGTGGGGGGGCTCAGTAACTGCGGGGCCGCCGCAGCGAAGCCAAGAGACACCAGGGTGAGGGGCCTACGGGCCAAGACGGGAGAGGAGGAGACCGAGAGGGAGTACTGGCGGGGCATTACTCGGGTGGGCGCCTCGGCGTTTGTGCTCACCACAATCAATGAGGGATTGTGGTGTAGTATACACCCCCGTCGGTGGAGGAGACCGAGAGGGAGGGCCGGCGGGACATTACTCGGGTGGGCACCTCGGTGCTTGTGCAACTGCACTCCCGTCGGCGTTTGGTGAGGGAACCCACGGGGTAGGGGCTTTTGTCCTCCCGTGGTGGGGCGAGGGTGCCATGGGGTAGGGGCGTTTGTCCTCCCGTGGCAGGGTTAGGGGGTAGGGGCATTTGTCCTCCCGTAGCGGGTCGAGGGGGTAGGGGCTTTTGTCCTCCCTTCGTATCGAGAGGGTGCCATGGGGTAGGGGCGTTTGTCCTCCCGTGGCAGGGTTAGGGGGTAGGGGCATTTGTCCTCCCGTAGCGGGTCGAGGGGGTAGGGGCTTTTGTCCTCCCTTCGTATGGAGAGGGTGCCATGGGGTAGGGGCGTTTGTCCTCCCGTGGCAGGGTTAGGGGGTAGGGGCATTTGTCCTCCCGTAGCGGGTCGAGGGGGTAGGGGCTTTTGTCCTCCCTTCGTATGGAGAGGGGGCCATGGGGTAGGGGCGTTTGTCCTCCCGTGGCCAGGAGGCTGGGACCGAAGCACCGTGTGTCGGTGGCGGTCCTGGCTTCCAGAGGGCCCCTCAGCGTGGCTCTGTAGCAACAGAGTCCACGTCTGAATATGGGGCGGGTGTAGTGGTGGCGTAGCTGGAGGGGACGTGTTCCCTGAAGGCATCCCCACTACACGCAGGACCTGAGAGGGCGATCACGGGGTCGGTCGCCGCTCTCCCGGCGTGGAGGTCCTCGGTGAGGGTGCGTCGGATGCGTGAGGTGTCGCCCTGCATGCGTCTGACGCGGTGGGGCTTTTTGGCCTTCCACCAGGGAGGGGACGGCTTCGGCTGTCAGCGGCAGGGGGTGTTCGCGGTGACATGTTCGCGATCCCGTGTCACCCCCACTACGCCGCGAGTGGGCATACCATGGAGTTTTAGTCGGTAGGCTACTGCTTCTCAGTAGAGTCCGACATACCCACGCTCTTCCCCGTAGAGCGGGGATCCAATGAGGATTTCTCCATGTAAAAAAAAAAAAAAAAAAAAAAAAAGGTTAGGTTAGGTTAGGTTAGGTTAGGTTAGGTTAGGTTAGGTTAGGTTAGGTTAGGTTAGGTTAGGTTAGGTTAGGTTAGGTTAGGTTAGGTTAGGTTAGGTTAGGTTAGGTTAGGTTAGGTTAGGTTAGGTTAGGTTAGGTTAGGTTAGGTTAGGTTAGGTTAGGTTAGGTTAGGTTAGGTTAGGTTAGGTTAGGTTAGGTTAGGTTAGGTTAGGTTAGGTTAGGTTAGGTTAGGTTAGGTTCCCCCCCGACGGTGTCCACCTTGTCGTGGTGGGGGGGCTCAGTACCTGTGGGGCCGCCGCAGGGAAGCAAAGAGACACCAGGGTGAGGGGCCTACGGGCCAAGACGGGAGAGGAGGAGACCGAGGAGGAGACCGGCGGAGCATGACTCGGGTGGGCGCCTCGGCGTTTGTGCTCACCACAATCAATGAGGGATTGTGGTGTAGTATACACCTCCGTCGGTGGAGGAGACCGAGTGGGAGGGCTGGCGGGACATTACTCGGGTGGGCACCTCGGTGCTTGTGCAACCGCACTCCCGTCGGCGTTTGGTGAGGGAACCCACGGGGTAGGGGCTTTTGTCCTCCCGTGGTGGGGCGAGGGTGTCATGGGGTAGGGGCGTTTGTCCTCCCGTGGCAGGGTTAGGGGTAGGGGCATTTGTCCTCCCGTAGCGGGTCGAGGGGGTAGGGGCTTTTGTCCTCCCTTCGTATCGAGAGGGTGCCATGGGGTAGGGGCGTTTGTCCTCCCGTGGCAGGGTTAGGGGGTAGGGGCATTTGTCCTCCCGTAGCGGGTGGAGGGGGTAGGGGCTTTTGTCCTCCCTTCGTATGGAGAGGGTGCCATGGGGTAGGGGCGTTTGTCCTCCCGTGGCATAGTGAGGGGGTAGGGGCGTTTGTCCTCCCACGGTGGGTCGAGGGGGTAGGGGCTTTTGTCCTCCCTTCGCATGGAGAGGGTGTCATGGGGTAGGGGCTTTTGTCCTCCCGTGACCAGGAGGCTGGGACCGAAGCACCGTGTGTCGGTGGCGGTCCTAGCCTCCAGAGGGTCCCTCAGCGCGGCTCTGCAGCAGCAGTGTCCGCGACTGATATGGGACGTGGAGTGGGGGTCGTGGGGTAGGGGCTTTTGTCCTCCCATGGCCGGCTGGGGGGTAGGGGCTTTTGTCCTCCCTCAGCAAGGAGGGTGGGACCGCAGCACCGTGTGTCGGTGGCGGTCCCCGCTTCCTGGGGGCTTGGGGAAGCAGGTGAGGGTTAGGCACACTGCTATGCTACAGTGTGTCTTTCGGTGAGGGTTCGCCTTCGGGCGAAAGTGCCGGTGGTGTCGTGGTGACATGTTCGCGATCCCATGGCACCACCACTACGGCACAGGTTGGCAGCATCCCAGAGTTTTAGTGGGTAGGCTAGTCCTTCTGACTAGAGAGCCCCACATAACCAATGCGTAATATCTGACTCTCCCCCCGAGGGTCTCATATTACGTAGTGGTATGCAATTTAATGCATTTCTCTGGGTCAAAAAAAAAAAAAAAAAAAAAAAAAAAAAAAAAAAAAAGGTTAGGTTAGGTTAGGTTAGGTTAGGTTAGGTTAGGTTAGGTTAGGTTAGGTTAGGTTAGGTTAGGTTAGGTTAGGTTAGGTTAGGTTAGGTTAGGTTAGGTTCCCCCCCGACGGTGTCCACCTTGTCGTGGTGGGGGGGCTCAGTAACTGCGGGGCCGCCGCAGCGAAGCCAAGAGACACCAGGGTGAGGGGCCTACGGGCCAAGACGGGAGAGGAGGAGACCGAGAGGGAGTACTGGCGGGGCATTACTCGGGTGGGCGCCTCGGCGTTTGTGCTCACCACAATCAATGAGGGATTGTGGTGTAGTATACACCCCCGTCGGTGGAGGAGACCGAGAGGGAGGGCTGGCGGGACATTACTCGGGTGGGCACCTCGGTGCTTGTGCAACTGCACTCCCGTCGGCGTTTGGTGAGGGACCCACGGGGTAGGGGCTTTTGTCCTCCCGTGGTGGGGCGAGGGTGCCATGGGGTAGGGGCGTTTGTCCTCCCGTGGCAGGGTTAGGGGGTAGGGGCATTTGTCCTCCCGTAGCGGGTCGAGGGGGTAGGGGCTTTTGTCCTCCCTTCGTATCGAGAGGGTGCCATGGGGTAGGGGCGTTTGTCCTCCCGTGGCAGGGTTAGGGGGTAGGGGCATTTGTCCTCCCGTAGCGGGTCGAGGGGGTAGGGGCTTTTGTCCTCCCTTCGTATGGAGAGGGTGCCATGGGGTAGGGGCGTTTGTCCTCCCGTGGCAGGGTTAGGGGGTAGGGGCATTTGTCCTCCCGTAGCGGGTCGAGGGGGTAGGGGCTTTTGTCCTCCCTTCGTATGGAGAGGGGGCCATGGGGTAGGGGCGTTTGTCCTCCCGTGGCCAGGAGGCTGGGACCGAAGCACCGTGTGTCGGTGGCGGTCCTGGCTTCCAGAGGGCCCCTCAGCGTGGTTTTGTAGCAACAGAGTCCACGTCTGAATATGGGGCGGGTGTAGTGGTGGCGTAGCTGGAGGGGACGTGTTCCCTGAAGGCATCCCCACTACACGCAGGACCTGAGAGGGCGATCACGGGGTCGTTCGCCGCTCTCCCGGCGTGGAGGTCCTCGGTGAGGGTGCGTCGGATGCGTGAGGTGTCGCCCTGCATGCGTCTGACGCGGTGGGGCTTTTTGGCCTTCCACCAGGGAGGGGACGGCTTCGGCTGTCAGCGGCAGGGGGTGTTCGCGGTGACATGTTCGCGATCCCGTGTCACCCCCACTACGCCGCGAGTGGGCATACCATGGAGTTTTAGTCGGTAGGCTACTGCTTCTCAGTAGAGTCCGACATACCCACGCTCTTCCCCGTAGAGCGGGGATCCAATGAGGATTTCTCCATGTAAAAAAAAAAAAAAAAAAAAAAAATAAGGTTAGGTTAGGTTAGGTTAGGTTAGGTTAGGTTAGGTTAGGTTAGGTTAGGTTAGGTTAGGTTAGGTTAGGTTAGGTTAGGTTAGGTTAGGTTAGGTTAGGTTAGGTTAGGTTAGGTTAGGTTAGGTTAGGTTAGGTTAGGTTAGGTTAGGTTAGGTTAGGTTAGGTTAGGTTAGGTTAGGTTAGGTTAGGTTAGGTTAGGTTAGGTTAGGTTAGGTTAGGTTAGGTTAGGTTAGGTTAGGTTAGGTTAGGTTAGGTTAGGTTAGGTTAGGTTAGGTTAGGTTAGGTTAGGTTAGGTTAGGTTAGGTTAGGTTAGGTTAGGTTAGGTTAGGTTAGGTTAGGTTAGGTTAGGTTAGGTTAGGTTAGGTTAGGTTAGGTTAGGTTAGGTTAGGTTAGGTTAGGTTAGGTTAGGTTAGGTTAGGTTAGGTTAGGTTAGGTTAGGTTAGGTTAGGTTAGGTTAGGTTAGGTTAGGTTAGGTTAGGTTAGGTTAGGTTAGGTTAGGTTAGGTTAGGTTAGGTTAGGTTAGGTTAGGTTAGGTTAGGTTAGGTTAGGTTAGGTTAGGTTAGGTTAGGTTAGGTTAGGTTAGGTTAGGTTAGGTTAGGTTAGGTTAGGTTAGGTTAGGTTAGGTTAGGTTAGGTTAGGTTAGGTTAGGTTAGGTTAGGTTAGGTTAGGTTAGGTTAGGTTAGGTTAGGTTAGGTTAGGTTAGGTTAGGTTAGGTTAGGTTAGGTTAGGTTAGGTTAGGTTAGGTTAGGTTAGGTTAGGTTAGGTTAGGTTAGGTTAGGTTAGGTTAGGTTAGGTTAGGTTAGGTTAGGTTAGGTTAGGTTAGGTTAGGTTAGGTTAGGTTAGGTAGTTAGGTTAGGTTAGGTTAGGTTAGGTTAGGTTAGGTTAGGTTAGGTTAGGTTAGGTTAGGTTAGGTTAGGTTAGGTTAGGTTAGGTTAGGTTAGGTTAGGTTAGGTTAGGTTAGGTTAGGTTAGGTTAGGTTAGGTTAGGTTAGGTTAGGTTAGGTTAGGTTAGGTTAGGTTAGGTTAGGTTAGGTTAGGTTAGGTTAGGTTAGGTTAGGTTAGGTTAGGTTAGGTTAGGTTAGGTTAGGTTAGGTTAGGTTAGGTTAGGTTAGGTTAGGTTAGGTTAGGTTAGGTTAGGTTAGGTTAGGTTAGGTTAGGTTAGGTTAGGTTAGGTTAGGTTAGGTTAGGTTAGGTTAGGTTAGGTTAGGTTAGGTTAGGTTAGGTTAGGTTAGGTTAGGTTAGGTTAGGTTAGGTTAGGTTAGGTTAGGTTAGGTTAGGTTAGGTTAGGTTAGGTTAGGTTAGGTTAGGTTAGGTTAGGTTAGGTTAGGTTAGGTTAGGTTAGGTTAGGTTAGGTTAGGTTAGGTTAGGTTAGGTTAGGTTAGGTTAGGTTAGGTTAGGTTAGGTTAGGTTCCCCCCGACGGTGTCCACCTTGTCGTGGTGGGGGGGCTCAGTACCTGTGGGGCCGCCGCAGGGAAGCAAAGAGACACCAGGGTGAGGGGCCTACGGGCCAAGACGGGAGAGGAGGAGACCGAGGAGGAGACCGGCGGAGCATGACTCGGGTGGGCGCCTCGGCGTTTGTGCTCACCACAATCAATGAGGGATTGTGGTGTAGTATACACCTCCGTCGGT